>OV656714.1:0-10000000 GCA_927399405.1 Agonopterix arenella
CCTAACCTAACCTAACCTAACCTAACCTAACCTAACCTAACCTACCTAACCTAACCTAACCTACCTAACCTAACCTAACCTACCTAACCTACCTAACCTACCTAACCTAACCTAACCTAACCTAACCTAACCTAACCTAACCTAACCTAACCTAACCTAACCTAACCTAACCTAACCTAACCTAACCTACCTAACCTAACCTAACCTAACCTAACCTAACCTAACCTAACCTAACCTAACCTAACCTAACCTAACCTAACCTAACCTAACCTAACCTAACCTAACCTAACCTAACCTAACCTACCTAACCTAACCTAACCTAACCTAACCTAACCTAACCTAACCTAACCTAACCTAACCTAACCTAACCTAACCTAACCTAACCTAACCTAACCTAACCTAACCTAACCTAACCTAACCTAACCTAACCTAACCTAACCTAACCTAACCTAACCTAACCTAACCGAACCTAACCTAACCTAACCTAACCTAACCTAACCTAACCTAACCTAACCTAACCTAACCTAACCTAACCTAACCTAACCTAACCTAACCTAACCTAACCTAACCTAACCTAACCTAACCTAACCTAACCTAACCTAACCTAACCTAACCTAACCTAACCTAACCTAACCTAACCTAACCTAACCTAACCTAACCTAACCTAACCTAACCTAACCTAACCTAACCTAACCTAACCTAACCTAACCTAACCTAACCTAACCTAACCTAACCTAACCTAACCTAACCTAACCTAACCTAACCTAACCTAACCTAACCTAACCTAACCTAACCTAACCTAACCTAACCTAACCTAACCTAACCTAACCTAACCTAACCTAACCTAACCTAACCTAACCTAACCTAACCTAACCTAACCTAACCTAACCTAACCTAACCTAACCTAACCTAACCTAACCTAACCTAACCTAACCTAACCTAACCTAACCTAACCTAACCTAACCTAACCTAACCTAACCTAACCTAACCTAACCTAACCTAACCTAACCTAACCTAACCTAACCTAACCTAACCTAACCTAACCTAACCTAACCTAACCTAACCTAACCTAACCTAACCTAACCTAACCTAACCTAACCTAACCTAACCTAACCTAACCTAACCTAACCTAACCTAACCTAACCTAACCTAACCTAACCTAACCTAACCTAACCTAACCTAACCTAACCTAACCTAACCTAACCTAACCTAACCTAACCTAACCTAACCTAACCTAACCTAACCTAACCTAACCTAACCTAACCTAACCTAACCTAACCTAACCTAACCTAACCTAACCTAACCTAACCTAACCTAACCTAACCTAACCTAACCTAACCTAACCTAACCTAACCTAACCTAACCTAACCTAACCTAACCTAACCTAACCTAACCTAACCTAACCTAACCTAACCTAACCTAACCTAACCTAACCTAACCTAACCTAACCTAACCTAACCTAACCTAACCTAACCTAACCTAACCTAACCTAACCTAACCTAACCTAACCTAACCTAACCTAACCTAACCTAACCTAACCTAACCTAACCTAACCTAACCTAACCTAACCTAACCTAACCTAACCTAACCTAACCTAACCTAACCTAACCTAACCTAACCTAACCTAACCTAACCTAACCTAACCTAACCTAACCTAACCTAACCTAACCTAACCTAACCTAACCTAACCTAACCTAACCTAACCTAACCTAACCTAACCTAACCTAACCTAACCTAACCTAACCTAACCTAACCTAACCTAACCTAACCTAACCTAACCTAACCTAACCTAACCTAACCTAACCTAACCTAACCTAACCTAACCTAACCTAACCTAACCTAACCTAACCTAACCTAACCTAACCTAACCTAACCTAACCTAACCTAACCTAACCTAACCTAACCTAACCTAACCTAACCTAACCTAACCTAACCTAACCTAACCTAACCTAACCTAACCTAACCTAACCTAACCTAACCTAACCTAACCTAACCTAACCTAACCTAACCTAACCTAACCTAACCTAACCTAACCTAACCTAACCTAACCTAACCTAACCTAACCTAACCTAACCTAACCTAACCTAACCTAACCTAACCTAACCTAACCTAACCTAACCTAACCTAACCTAACCTAACCTAACCTAACCTAACCTAACCTAACCTAACCTAACCTAACCTAACCTAACCTAACCTAACCTAACCTAACCTAACCTAACCTAACCTAACCTAACCTAACCTAACCTAACCTAACCTAACCTAACCTAACCTAACCTAACCTAACCTAACCTAACCTAACCTAACCTAACCTAACCTAACCTAACCTAACCTAACCTAACCTAACCTAACCTAACCTAACCTAACCTAACCTAACCTAACCTAACCTAACCTAACCTAACCTAACCTAACCTAACCTAACCTAACCTAACCTAACCTAACCTAACCTAACCTAACCTAACCTAACCTAACCTAACCTAACCTAACCTAACCTAACCTAACCTAACCTAACCTAACCTAACCTAACCTAACCTAACCTAACCTAACCTAACCTAACCTAACCTAACCTAACCTAACCTAACCTAACCTAACCTAACCTAACCTAACCTAACCTAACCTAACCTAACCTAACCTAACCTAACCTAACCTAACCTAACCTAACCTAACCTAACCTAACCTAACCTAACCTAACCTAACCTAACCTAACCTAACCTAACCTAACCTAACCTAACCTAACCTAACCTAACCTAACCTAACCTAACCTAACCTAACCTAACCTAACCTAACCTAACCTAACCTAACCTAACCTAACCTAACCTAACCTAACCTAACCTAACCTAACCTAACCTAACCTAACCTAACCTAACCTAACCTAACCTAACCTAACCTAACCTAACCTAACCTAACCTAACCTAACCTAACCTAACCTAACCTAACCTAACCTAACCTAACCTAACCTAACCTAACCTAACCTAACCTAACCTAACCTAACCTAACCTAACCTAACCTAACCTAACCTAACCTAACCTAACCTAACCTAACCTAACCTAACCTAACCTAACCTAACCTAACCTAACCTAACCTAACCTAACCTAACCTAACCTAACCTAACCTAACCTAACCTAACCTAACCTAACCTAACCTAACCTAACCTAACCTAACCTAACCTAACCTAACCTAACCTAACCTAACCTAACCTAACCTAACCTAACCTAACCTAACCTAACCTAACCTAACCTAACCTAACCTAACCTAACCGAACCTAACCTAACCTAACCTAACCTAACCTAACCTAACCTAACCTAACCTAACCTAACCTAACCTAACCTAACCTAACCTAACCTAACCTAACCTAACCTAACCTAACCTAACCTAACCTAACCTAACCTAACCTAACCTAACCTAACCTAACCTAACCTAACCTAACCTAACCTAACCTAACCTAACCTAACCTAACCTAACCTAACCTAACCTAACCTAACCTAACCTAACCTAACCTAACCTAACCTAACCTAACCTAACCTAACCTAACCTAACCTAACCTAACCTAACCTAACCTAACCTAACCTAACCTAACCTAACCTAACCTAACCTAACCTAACCTAACCTAACCTAACCTAACCTAACCTAACCTAACCTAACCTAACCTAACCTAACCTAACCTAACCTAACCTAACCTAACCTAACCTAACCTAACCTAACCTAACCTAACCTAACCTAACCTAACCTAACCTAACCTAACCTAACCTAACCTAACCTAACCTAACCTAACCTAACCTAACCTAACCTAACCTAACCTAACCTAACCTAACCTAACCTAACCTAACCTAACCTAACCTAACCTAACCTAACCTAACCTAACCTAACCTAACCTAACCTAACCTAACCTAACCTAACCTAACCTAACCTAACCTAACCTAACCTAACCTAACCTAACCTAACCTAACCTAACCTAACCTAACCTAACCTAACCTAACCTAACCTAACCTAACCTAACCTAACCTAACCTAACCTAACCTAACCTAACCTAACCTAACCTAACCTAACCTAACCTAACCTAACCTAACCTAACCTAACCTAACCTAACCTAACCTAACCTAACCTAACCTAACCTAACCTAACCTAACCTAACCTAACCTAACCTAACCTATCCTAACCTAACCTAACCTAACCTAACCTAACCTAACCTAACCTAACCTAACCTAACCTAACCTAACCTAACCTAACCTAACCTAACCTAACCTAACCTAACCTAACCTAACCTAACCTAACCTAACCTAACCTAACCTAACCTAACCTAACCTAACCTAACCTAACCTAACCTAACCTAACCTAACCTAACCTAACCTAACCTAACCTAACCTAACCTAACCTAACCTAACCTAACCTAACCTAACCTAACCTAACCTAACCTAACCTAACCTAACCTAACCGAACCTAACCTAACCTAACCTAACCTAACCTAACCTAACCTAACCTAACCTAACCTAACCTAACCTAACCTAACCTAACCTAACCTAACCTAACCTAACCTAACCTAACCTAACCTAACCTAACCTAACCTAACCTAACCTAACCTAACCTAACCTAACCTAACCTAACCTAACCTAACCTAACCTAACCTAACCTAACCTAACCTAACCTAACCTAACCTAACCTAACCTAACCTAACCTAACCTAACCTAACCTAACCTAACCTAACCTAACCTAACCTAACCTAACCTAACCTAACCTAACCTAACCTAACCTAACCTAACCTAACCTAACCTAACCTAACCTAACCTAACCTAACCTAACCTAATCTAACCTAACCTAACCTAACCTAACCTAACCTAACCTAACCTAACCTAACCTAACCTAACCTAACCTAACCTAACCTAACCTAACCTAACCTAACCTAACCTAACCTAACCTAACCTAACCTAACCTAACCTAACCTAACCTAACCTAACCTAACCTAACCTAACCTAACCTAACCTAACCTAACCTAACCTAACCTAACCTAACCTAACCTAACCTAACCTAACCTAACCTAACCTAACCTAACCTAACCTAACCTAACCTAACCTAACCTAACCTAACCTAACCTAACCTAACCTAACCTAACCTAACCTAACCTAACCTAACCTAACCTAACCTAACCTAACCTAACCTAACCTAACCTAACCTAACCTAACCTAACCTAACCTAACCTAACCTAACCTAACCTAACCTAACCTAACCTAACCTAACCTAACCTAACCTAACCTAACCTAACCTAACCTAACCTAACCTAACCTAACCTAACCTAACCTAACCTAACCTAACCTAACCTAACCTAACCTAACCTAACCTAACCTAACCTAACCTAACCTAACCTAACCTAACCTAACCTAACCTAACCTAACCTAACCTAACCTAACCTAACCTAACCTAACCTAACCTAACCTAACCTAACCTAACCTAACCTAACCTAACCTAACCTAACCTAACCTAACCTAACCTAACCTAACCTAACCTAACCTAACCTAACCTAACCTAACCTAACCTAACCTAACCTAACCTAACCTAACCTAACCTAACCTAACCTAACCTAACCTAACCTAACCTAACCTAACCTAACCTAACCTAACCTAACCTAACCTAACCTAACCTAACCTAACCTAACCTAACCTAACCTAACCTAACCTAACCTAACCTAACCTAACCTAACCTAACCTAACCTAACCTAACCTAACCTAACCTAACCTAACCTAACCTAACCTAACCTAACCTAACCTAACCTAACCTAACCTAACCTAACCTAACCTAACCTAACCTAACCTAACCTAACCTAACCTAACCTAACCTAACCTAACCTAACCTAACCTAACCTAACCTAACCTAACCTAACCTAACCTAACCTAACCTAACCTAACCTAACCTAACCTAACCTAACCTAACCTAACCTAACCTAACCTAACCTAACCTAACCTAACCTAACCTAACCTAACCTAACCTAACCTAACCTAACCTAACCTAACCTAACCTAACCTAACCTAACCTAACCTAACCTAACCTAACCTAACCTAACCTAACCTAACCTAACCTAACCTAACCTAACCTAACCTAACCTAACCTAACCTAACCTAACCTAACCTAACCTAACCTAACCTAACCTAACCTAACCTAACCTAACCTAACCTAACCTAACCTAACCTAACCTAACCTAACCTAACCTAACCTAACCTAACCTAACCTAACCTAACCTAACCTAACCTAACCTAACCTAACCTAACCTAACCTAACCTAACCTAACCTAACCTAACCTAACCTAACCTAACCTAACCTAACCTAACCTAACCTAACCTAACCTAACCTAACCTAACCTAACCTAACCTAACCTAACCTAACCTAACCTAACCTAACCTAACCTAACCTAACCTAACCTAACCTAACCTAACCTAACCTAACCTAACCTAACCTAACCTAACCTAACCTAACCTAACCTAACCTAACCTAACCTAACCTAATCTAACCTAACCTAACCTAACCTAACCTAACCTAACCTAACCTAACCTAACCTAACCTAACCTAACCTAACCTAACCTAACCTAACCTAACCTAACCTAACCTAACCTAACCTAACCTAACCTAACCTAACCTAACCTAACCTAACCTAACCTAACCTAACCTAACCTAACCTCACCTAACCTAACCTAACCTAACCTAACCTAACCTAACCTAACCTAACCTAACCTAACCTAACCTAACCTAACCTAACCTAACCTAACCTAACCTAACCTAACCTAACCTAACCTAACCTAACCTAACCTAACCTAACCTAACCTAACCTAACCTAACCTAACCTAACCTAACCTAACCTAACCTAACCTAACCTAACCTAACCTAACCTAACCTAACCTAACCTAACCTAACCTAACCTAACCTAACCTAACCTAACCTAACCTAACCTAACCTAACCTAACCTAACCTAACCTAACCTAACCTAACCTAACCTAACCTAACCTAACCTAACCTAACCTAACCTAACCTAACCTAACCTAACCTAACCTAACCTAACCTAACCTAACCTAACCTAACCTAACCTAACCTAACCTAACCTAACCTAACCTAACCTAACCTAACCTAACCTAACCTAACCTAACCTAACCTAACCTAACCTAACCTAACCTAACCTAACCTAACCTAACCTAACCTAACCTAACCTAACCTAACCTAACCTAACCTAACCTAACCTAACCTAACCTAACCTAACCTAACCTAACCTAACCTAACCTAACCTAACCTAACCTAACCTAACCTAACCTAACCTAACCTAACCTAACCTAACCTAACCTAACCTAACCTAACCTAACCTAACCTAACCTAACCTAACCTAACCTAACCTAACCTAACCTAACCTAACCTAACCTAACCTAACCTAACCTAACCTAACCTAACCTAACCTAACCTAACCTAACCTAACCTAACCTAACCTAACCTAACCTAACCTAACCTAACCTAACCTAACCTAACCTAACCTAACCTAACCTAACCTAACCTAACCTAACCTAACCTAACCTAACCTAACCTAACCTAACCTAACCTAACCTAACCTAACCTAACCTAACCTAACCTAACCTAACCTAACCTAACCTAACCTAACCTAACCTAACCTAACCTAACCTAACCTAACCTAACCTAACCTAACCTAACCTAACCTAACCTAACCTAACCTAACCTAACCTAACCTAACCTAACCTAACCTAACCTAACCTAACCTAACCTAACCTAACCTAACCTAACCTAACCTAACCTAACCTAACCTAACCTAACCTAACCTAACCTAACCTAACCTAACCTAACCTAACCTAACCTAACCTAACCTAACCTAACCTAACCTAACCTAACCTAACCTAACCTAACCTAACCTAACCTAACCTAACCTAACCTAACCTAACCTAACCTAACCTAACCTAACCTAACCTAACCTAACCTAACCTAACCTAACCTAACCTAACCTAACCTAACCTAACCTAACCTAACCTAACCTAACCTAACCTAACCTAACCTAACCTAACCTAACCTAACCTAACCTAACCTAACCTAACCTAACCTAACCTAACCTAACCTAACCTAACCTAACCTAACCTAACCTAACCTAACCTAACCTAACCTAACCTAACCTAACCTAACCTAACCTAACCTAACCTAACCTAACCTAACCTAACCTAACCTAACCTAACCTAACCTAACCTAACCTAACCTAACCTAACCTAACCTAACCTAACCTAACCTAACCTAACCTAACCTAACCTAACCTAACCTAACCTAACCTAACCTAACCTAACCTAACCTAACCTAACCTAACCTAACCTAACCTAACCTAACCTAACCTAACCTAACCTAACCTAACCTAACCTAACCTAACCTAACCTAACCTAACCTAACCTAACCTAACCTAACCTAACCTAACCTAACCTAACCTAACCTAACCTAACCTAACCTAACCTAACCTAACCTAACCTAACCTAACCTAACCTAACCTAACCTAACCTAACCTAACCTAACCTAACCTAACCTAACCTAACCTAACCTAACCTAACCTAACCTAACCTAACCTAACCTAACCTAACCTAACCTAACCTAACCTAACCTAACCTAACCTAACCTAACCTAACCTAACCTAACCTAACCTAACCTAACCTAACCTAACCTAACCTAACCTAACCTAACCTAACCTAACCTAACCTAACCTAACCTAACCTAACCTAACCTAACCTAACCTAACCTAACCTAACCTAACCTTTTTTTTTTTTTTTTTTTTTTTTTCGTGGGGAAATCCTCATGGATACCCGCCGCCTTGGGGACGACGGCGGGTTATGCCGGACTCCTACCGGCTAAAACCCCACGGTGTTCCATCTCTACGCCTGTACGCCGGGAACCCGAGATACCCCGAAGGATTCTTCCGCATACCCGGCAGCGTCGGCCTATACGGGCCAAATCTCTGGAAGGGGAGGACTGGAGCGATTCCTCCCCTATACTACATTTAAGTGGCGCGCGGGAACACGCGCGCGCCATCTCGAGCCCTAGGAATTGGGCGCCGGACTTCCCCAAGTCCGACGCCCAAGGCTCTAAGGGGTAGGGCGCGGTGGAGGCTTTGCGCCGGCCGATGCCCTCCCCTTCTTCGGTGGGTGCGCTACAGTACACGCAGCGCTACCCAAACAGTGCGCCGCAGGTTTCCCCGCCGCCGTGCAGATGACGCAGAGCGGCGGAGACGTACATTTCCCGGCCAGGTGGCCGGCCTGCCCGCAGCGGTAGCACAGACCGCTGCGGTCATTCTCTTCTTTGCAGTTGCCAACAACGTGCCCCGGAGTTAGGCAACGGTAACATCTCAATGGCCTCGGCGGCAGGATTTTTACCTGCGCCGAGGACCAGCCGACGGTCAGCCGTCCCCCCTCCGAGGCCTTTTTGGCCGCTGCCACCGGGCAACGCACCCAGGCGGTGCCTCTACCTGTTGTGTCGCGGCGTACATCTCCCGCCTTGATGGATGCCGTTGGGCATCCACCAACCCGGGAGATCGCCGCGATCACTTCCTCAGAGGTCACCGAGTCGTCCAGCCCCGAAAGGCGCATCTCTGCGCACTTCATGGGCCGGCCAACTCGGATGACCTCTTCTCCAAACACCTCTCGAATCTTGCCAGCTAAGGCATCGGCCTTCTCGCCAGACTCCGTACCCGGCAGCTCCAAGATTCGCTGCCCCGACACTCCCACCTTGAACTGCACGGTGGTTATGCCGAGGTCAGCGAGCGCAATCTTTTGCGTCGCCTCGCGCAGAACATTGGCGTAGGTTACGCCTCGCTCCTCAGCCTCCGGCTGCAACGTAAGTGTTACAGCCGAGGACTGAGGGAGGCGCAACCTCACCGGCCTCCTTGGATTTTGAACCGCAGGCGGTGGCTTAGGTCCCGCCTTTGGTTTTTTGGCCTTCTTGAGCACCTTGACCCATTCTCCCTCTTCTGAGGACTGGGGTTTCGGTGGTTCAAGGTTTGTTTCTACGCGAGGCGGCGCAGAAGGTTGCGGCCCTTCCTTGGTCCGCTTCCCCCCTTTCGTCTGCCCCTTATTTGTGCCACCTCGTTTCCCCTTCTGGGGTTTAGGGGCAGTGCCCGAGTGAGCACCGGACTTAGCCTCAGTAGGCGGTACGTCGTGCGCAAGAGGAGGGCGGATGCGCTCCTCGGGGAGCAGTCTCCCCTCCATCGCGTCGAGACGCGCACTCACCATGGTCCCAACCTGGACCATGATGGTACGCGTCATCTCCTCGAGAGGCAACTGGGGCGGCTGAGCCATCCGAGTGCGCAGCTCCGCCACGTCCTTACGCAGCGCTGCCACCTCCGACTGCAGACGGGCATTTTCCGCCTGCAGTCTCTCCGTCTCGTCGGAAGTGGAGCGCTTGCTCAGCCGCTCCACCGCCTGAGCGATCTGGTCCGCCGCATTTTTTAGGGCCTTTACGTCCGTGCCCTTCAGGTTCTTACACCTTCCAGCCACTGTTTTTATTAGGCCCACATTTGCCACAATGCGGGGCACCAGACCTAACTCATCACCTAGAGGGCTCTCGTCCCCCGTCGCACTCGACTCGGAGAGACGAGAGATCTTCGCCTTCGCCAAACTCAGCTCCTTGGCGTACTCCTCTTCCGCCCGGAGCCTGAGCTCTTCACGCTTTGCCGCGTTTTCCGCCTCTTTGGCCCTAGCCAGGCCGACGTACTCGCCCGTCGTTGGAGGGCGACCCCTCCCCCTCTTGGCAACACTACTACTAGGCCGAGGAATCAACATCCCTGAGGAGTGACCACCTAATTCCTCGATCCTGCGCTTCAGAGTGTTGTCGGACGGAACCGACACCAACGAGTCGTCGGAGTCAAACTCCGATCCTGTGTCCTCCTCAAAAACAAGTCTACCCGTTACCGGGTCAGTGGTACCGGGCTGTGACCAATGAACTACGGGTTTAATGCCCCCTCTGGCAGAAGATTCTGCCGAAGCAGATTTGTTTTTTTCAAAATTCTCCATACTGTTCCCACGATTGTAGGGGAAAAACAACCGTCGATCCGGGCAGAGCCCCCTTTGCCCGGACAAGCCTACTACTACAGGAGGCCGACCGGTATCCTGAGGGTGTTAACGACTTTTCCTTGTCGGGTTTTATTGACTCTCCATGTCTCGGCCCGGCCAATGAAGGCTCGGCCGCGGTCGTCTGGAGCCGCTAGCACATAACAACGACACTCCAGACGATAACGCCCCTCCCCCCCGGCGGTGGCAAGGAAGGAAGGAATTCCTTCCCTGCCTGCTCTGCGGTAGTGTAAGTACACACAGAGCCCGCCCCTGCCCCTCCACTGTGCCCTCTGAAAACCAGAGGGACACGTGGAGAAACGAACGTGTCGGGTTATTCGCCAATGGGCAGTGACTTCACCCAAAAAACGGATGAAGTCACTGCCCATCGCCCAGGGTGCACCGGCTCAACTGAGCACTCGAGGAGGTTACCCGACCTAGCACCCCAACCTAACCTAACCTAACCTAACCTAACCTAACCTAACCTAACCTAACCTAACCTAACCTAACCTAACCTAACCTAACCTAACCTAACCTAACCTAACCTTTTTTTTTTTTTTTTTTTTTAGGTGGGGAAATCCTCATGGATACCCGCCGCCGTGGGGACGACGACGGGTTATGCCGGACTCTTACCGGCTAAAACCCCACCGTGTTCCTCCTCATCGCATTGCCGTAGAGCCCGAGTGCCCGTGAAGAATCTTCCGCACTCTACGGCAGCGACGCCCTTGGGCCAAGCCTCTTGGGAGGGGAAGACTGAGCGTTTCCTCCCCTATACTACACGTGAGTAGCGCGCGGGAACACGCGCGCGCCATCTCGAGCCCTAAAAATTGGGCGCCGGACTTCCCCAAGTCCGACGCCCAAGGCTCTAAGGGGTAGGGCGCGGCGGAGGCTTTGTGCCGTCCGCAGCCCTCCCCTTCTTCGGTGGGTGCGCTACAGTACACGCAGCGCTACCCGAACAGTGCGCAGCAGGTTTCCCCGCCGCCGTGCAGATGACGCAGAGCGGCGGAGACGTACATTTCCCGGCCAGGTGGCCGGCCTGCCCGCAGCGGTAGCACAGACCGCTGCGGTCATTCTCTTCTTTGCAGTTGCCAACAACGTGCCCCGGAGTTAGGCAACGGTAACATCTCAATGGCCTCGGCGGCAGGATTTTAACCTGCGCCGAGGACCAGCCGACGGTCAGCCGTCCCCCCTCCGAGGCCTTTTTGGCCGCTGCCACCGGGCAACGCACCCAGGCGGTGCCTCTACCTGTTGTGTCGCGGCGTACATCTCCCGCCTTGATGGATGCCGTTGGGCATCCACCAACCCGGGAGATCGCCGCGATCACTTCCTCAGAGGTCACCGAGTCGTCCAGCCCCGAAAGGCGCATCTCTGCGCACTTCATGGGCCGGCCAACTCGGATGACCTCTTCTCCAAACACCTCTCGAATCTTGCCAGCTAAGGCATCGGCCTTCTCGCCAGACTCCGTACCCGGCAGCTCCAAGATTCGCTGCCCCGACACTCCCACCTTGAACTGCACGGTGGTTATGCCGAGGTCAGCGAGCGCAATCTTTTGCGTCGCCTCGCGCAGAACATTGGCGTAGGTTACGCCTCGCTCCTCAGCCTCCGGCTGCAACGTAAGTGTTACAGCCGAGGACTGAGGGAGGCGCAACCTCACCGGCCTCCTTGGATTTTGAACCGCAGGCGGTGGCTTAGGTCCCGCCTTTGGTTTCTTGGCCTTCTTGAGCACCTTGACCCATTCTCCCTCTTCTGAGGACTGGGGTTTCGGTGGTTCAAGGTTTGTTTCTACGCGAGGCGGCGCAGAAGGTCGCGGCCCTTCCTTGGTCCGCTTCCCCCCTTTCGTCTGCCCCTTATTCGTGCCACCTCGTTTCCCCTTCTGGGGTTTAGGGGCAGTGCCCGAGTGAGCACCGGACTTAGCCTGAGCCTCAGCAGGTGGTACGTCGTGCGCAAGAGGAGGGCGGATGCGCTCCTCGGGGAGCAGTCTCCCCTCCATCGCGTCGAGACGCGCACTCACCATGGTCCCAACCTGGACCATGATGGTACGCGTCATCTCCTCGAGAGGCAACTGGGGCGGCTGAGCCATCCGAGTGCGCAGCTCCGCCACGTCCTTACGCAGCGCTGCCACCTCCGACTGCAGACGGGCATTTTCCGCCTGCAGTCTCTCCGTCTCGTCGGAAGTGGAGCGCTTGCTCAGCCGCTCCACCGCCTGAGCGATCTGGTCCGCCGCATTTTTTAGGGCCTTTACGTCCGTGCCCTTCAGGTTCTTACACCTTCCAGCCACTGTTTTTATTAGGCCCACATTTGCCACAATGCGGGGCACCAGACCTAACTCATCACCTAGAGGGCTCTCGTCCCCCGTCGCACTCGACTCGGAGAGACGAGAGATCTTCGCCTTCGCCAAACTCAGCTCCTTGGCGTACTCCTCTTCCGCCCGGAGCCTGAGCTCTTCACGCTTTGCCGCGTTTTCCGCCTCTTTGGCCCTAGCCAGGCCGACGTACTCGCCCGTCGTTGGAGGGCGACCCCTCCCCCTCTTGGCAACACTACTACTAGGCCGAGGAATCAACATCCCTGAGGAGTGACCACCTAATTCCTCGATCCTGCGCTTCAGAGTGTTGTCGGACGGAACCGACACCAACGAGTCGTCGGAGTCAAACTCCGATCCTGTGTCCTCCTCAAAAACAAGTCTACCCGTTACCGGGTCAGCGGTACCGGGCTGTGACCAATGAACTACGGGTTTAATGCCCCCTCTGGCAGAAGATTCTGCCGAAGCAGATTTGTTTTTTTCAAAATTCTCCATACTGTTCCCACGATTGTAGGGGAAAAACAACCGTCGATCCGGGCAGAGCCCCCTTTGCCCGGACAAGCCTACTACTACAGGAGGCCGACCGGTATCCTGAGGGTGTTAACGACTTTTCCTTGTCGGGTTTTATTGACTCTCCATGTCTCGGCCCGGCCAATGAAGGCTCGGCCGCGGTCGTCTGGAGCCGCTAGCACATAACAACGACACTCCAGACGATAACGCCCCTCCCCCCCGGCGGTGGCAAGGAAGGAAGGAATTCCTTCCCTGCCTGCTCTGCGGTAGTGTAAGTACACACAGAGCCCGCCCCTGCCCCTCCACTGTGCCCTCTGAAAACCAGAGGGACACGTGGAGAAACGAACGTGTCGGGTCATTTGCCGATGAGCAGCAAGATCCCACTTGGGGAAGTCACCGCACATCTCCCAGGATGCACCGGCTCCACCGTCTTCCCTTCCCTCCGGACGTATCCAAAGGGACGAGAAGCGGCAAGCTCTCGTGGAGGTTACCCGACCGTAGCACCCCAACCTAACCTAACCTAACCTAACCTAACCTAACCTAACCTAACCTAACCTAACCTAACCTAACCTAACCTAACCTAACCTAACCTAACCTAACCTAACCTAACCTAACCTAACCTTTTTTTTTTTTTTTTTTTTTTTTTTTTATCGAGGAGAAATGCTCATGCATACCTCACCAGCTGGGGTTCACTGGTGAGGTTATGTTGGACTCCCATCCTAAGGATGGACCTACCAACTAAAACTCCCCGGGACTCTCGCCACCGCTCTGAGGCCAGGTCGCAGGGCCCGCAAAAGCAATAACTGCTGCGACCTAGCGGCGAATGTCACGGATACCGTGACCCACACCAGATGCCAGGCATGCGCCTGGTGCCCTCTTGGAGAGCGCTCCGAATACCAAGGGCGCTCTTCAACCATGGGTCTCTCTGTCGGGTGACAGACTCCCCAGTCTGCCACCCAGAGACCCTTCTAGGGCGGCAGGTTCCGATCATATGCGGCTCGCCTGCGCCCTAAACGACGCCTGCGGATTGGGTCGGACAACGCATCATCCTCCCGATCTCTCTCTGCGGTCTCCTTCTGTGCCACGACTGTTTCACAGAAAGAGGCCATCGCCCTCCAGGCTTCTGCGCTACGGACCATCTGTCCGACGACGGCAGGCAGAGAGAGATCCCGCCCAATAACCTCGACCAGCTCCGCACGTGGATCACTCCACGCCGGGCATACCTCCAGAGTATGCTGCGCAGTATCATCCGCGCAGTCACAGTGATGACACCGTGGGGATGCCTCTCGCCTGGCCACACGGTGCAGGTAGTGACCAAAGCAACCGTGTCCGGTCATCACCTGCACCATCCGGTAAGAGAGGCCGTGGCAGTTCTCCAGCCATGCCGTCAAATGAGGCCTAATGGCTTCCACCGTCCTTAATCCAGCACTTGGCGATGCGAGCTGGCTCCGCCAGGACTGCAGTAGAATAACGCGAGCCTGACGGCGCCACCTTGCCACCTGCTCTGGAGCCGGTTCATAACCGCGCTCCTTCACCTGCGCGCTACGCCGATACACTTCAGCCAGCACGCGGGCCTCCAGCTCCCATGGCGGGGAACCGGCCAGTGCAAACGCCGCCTCTCCAGCTATCGTGCGGTAGCCGCGGATCACCCTGCGTGCCATGACGCGCTGCGGACGTCGCAGCAGCGCCTTATTAGTGGCGCTCAGGGCATTCACCCACACGGGTGCCCCATACAGGGCCATCGATCTGATGACCCCCATATAGAGCCGGCGGCAGGTAGACCCTGGCCCTCCGACATTAGGGAGGAGACTCCCCAGCGCCGCGGACGCTTTGATGAGTCTCGGAGCCAGCCTGCGGAAGTGCTCGGCGAAGGTCCACTTTCCATCCAGGCAGAGCCCGAGATATTTCATCGCGGACCCAACCCGGACTTCGACCTCGCCGATGCGGAGTGTCGCTCCCGCAGGAGGACTCCCACCACGACCATAGAAGTAGAGGGCCTCTGTCTTCTCCAGGGCCACTCTCAAGCCCTGCCCTTCAATGCGGGCAACTATTAGGCCCGAACCGACTCGCGCTAGGCGGGTGGCCTCCTCGAACGATTTCCCGCGGGCTAGGAGTAGGGTATCGTCTGCATAGCAGACGATATGCAGCCCCCGGAGGAGAGCGCCACGCAGCACCTTATCATAGCCAATGTTCCACAGGAGAGGGCCTAAAACCGACCCCTGAGGAACACCGCACCATGAGAGGCGCCGCACCGGCACGCCGTCCCGCCCTACGCACACCACCTCTCTCCCTCGAAGGTACGATGCCACAATCTTGCGCAGGTAGCGGGGCACCCCGTGGTACTCGAGGCCCTCCTCAATACTTGAGAAGGGCAAAGAGTTGAAGGCATTAGCGATATCAAAAGATATCGCCAACACTGAACCGCCCCTCGCCACCTGCTCCTCCGTGAACGCCTTGACGTCAAGTATGGCGTCGATGGTGGAGCGCTGGGCACGAAAGCCATACTGGGCCTCAGAAAGGTCGGGGCCCACCCGCGTTAGGTGTTGGATAATGCGAGATGCAATTACCCGCTCCAACAACTTCCCTGCCTCGTCCAGCAATACGATCGGTCGGTAGGCCGATGGAGAGTTGGCTGGACGGCCCTCCTTTTGAAGGAGGACAAGTTTGCCCTCCTTCCAGCACTGCGGGAACTCTCCTTGCTCGAGGCAAGAGCTGAAGAGCTCCCGCAGGCGCTCTTCCAGTGGTTCCAAGCACTTCACCCAGACCCGACCTGGGATGCCGTCCGGACCTGGGGCAGTTTTGCGCCCCTTCAACCTTCGGATTGAGGCGCCGAGCTCGCCCTCCGAAACCGGCGGCACCCCCTCTGCAGGTCCGGGCTCGAACGAACCATGCTCCTCACCTTCCGGAGCTGGGAACAGCGCTGCGACAATTGCAGTCAGCCGCTCCGGTGGGAGCGATTCCACCACCGGCGGCCCACGGCTAATTTTCCCCCGTGTTGAGCGGTAGGGGCGTCCCCACGGGTCTCTGTCGAGATCGGCCAACATCTCCTCTCTGGCGGAGTCCTTCGCTCGGCAGATGGACCGCTTCAGTTCCTTTCTGGCGTCCGCGTAAGCCTCCCGCAGCTGCGTCTCCAGGACCTCATTTCGAGGGCGGCGTCTCCGTTGCCTTTGGGAGGCACGACGGGCTGTTACGCAGGCACCCCGTAGCTCCGCAATTTCGTCTGACCACCAGTACACCTGTTTCCTTGGTGGTCGACGATGCCAACGGGGCATGGAGGCGTCGCAGACACTAGTCAAGGCCCTCCGGAACCAGAGTGCCTCATCGCTCACAGAGATTGGAGCCGTGGGCACCGGGTTCCAGGCCTCGACAGTGACTGCCTCCTCCAGCGCATCAATGTCCAGTTTGGACAGGGTCCATCGCGGGAACTGAAGCGGTCCCTCTGGGCGGCCCGAGGGGGCGCTCGACGTTCTGGTTGGTGGGACGCTGAACTGAATGTACACGTGATCAGACAGCGTCTCCACGTCCTCCATCACCCTCCAGTCTTGGACCAGTCTCGCAATCGCTGGGCTGGCAAACGAGAGGTCCACGATGGAACTCCCGTTATGCCTAACGCAGGTGGGCGCGTTGCCGCGATTCAGGAGAGCGAGACCGGACGTGGTGATCCACCTCAGCAGAACGTCCCCTCGGGGGTTAGTGGTAGGGGAGCCCCAAGCCGTGCTCTTGGCGTTGAAATCCCCCGCGAGAATAATGGGCATTGGGGCCGCCCTTCTCACCGCCTCCAAGAGCTCGCCGAGGAAAACCTCAAACTCGGCCAGCTGTCTGTTTGGGGAGAAGTAAATCCCAAACACAATGAATCTCCCCCAATGGGCCGATACGAAGCCCCGGCTCCTTTCCTTGGGGGAAAGAGGTTGGCCGCCGCTAGCGCTGCAGATGGCGACAGTACCCGATGTATCACCAACCCAATTGGACCGGGTTGGGATGTGGTACGGTTCTGCCACCACCGCAAAGTCAATCTTCCACTGCGCCAGAGCCTGGAACAACAGGTCCTGGGCACCGGGGCAGTGGTTAAGATTAGCCTGGAGGAAATGTAGTCGATCACTATCCATTATTGTGATCGACTATCATTTCCTCCTGTTGGCCTTGCGACCGACCCTCCCTTTCCGAAGCCGGGGTCCTTCCGGCTTTATCCCTTCGAGCTCCCTTTTTGGGAGGGACACAGCTCCTCCCACCAACCGAATGATTGGCTGCCCTGCCTGCACCAGCGCAGACCACGCAGTGGGGCTTGGCCGAGCAGTCAGCAGCCTTGTGGCCTTCCTGACCGCAGCGATAGCAGAGCTGGCTGCGGTCGGTGACACTTGTGCACCGCTGCCTCGTGTGACCTATCTCTAGGCAGCGGTAGCACTTCATAGGCCGTGCCTCCATGGTGTGGACTCTTGCTGAGCTCCAGCCTACCAAAAGTCGCTCTGCCGCGGACAGGGTGTTGGCGGCCGCAACAGGACACTGAACCCACATTGTTCCAGTGCCACCCGGACCAGGGCGTATCTCGCCGCCCTTCACATGCTCCGTAGTGCAGCCAGTTTTTGCGACGATCGCAGCCAGTACATCTTCCTTGACTACAGAGTCGTCTAGGCCCGACACACGGATCGTGGAGCATTTGATTGGCCTGGACACCCTTGCTGCTCCTGCCAGAACGTCACGCAGCTTTTGAGCCAGGCAGTCGGCCTTTTCGTTATCGACCCCCTTCGGGAGCTCGATAATGCGCGCTCCCGTGGCGGCCTTCCTAATCCTGACTCCGTCTGAGATGCCCAGGTCCGCCAGTTTAACCTCTTGACGAGCCTTGATCAGAGCTTCCTTATAGGTGGCCCCTCGTTCCACTGCATCCTGCTGGAGTGTAATAACTACAGCTGCAGTGGTGGGGGCACGAGTCTTCCTCCTTTGCCGTTTCTTGGTTTTGGGCTGGGGAGCCGGTTCCGGCTTGGGGCCCTGCTGGGGCTGCGACTTGCCTGAGCCAGTGTTTAGAGCCGGCTTCTTTTTCTTCTTCCCCTTTTTACTGACTACCACATTCCAAGCCTCCTCCGTACGAGGAGGTGGAGTGGCGCCATTGGGGATCGAAGAAGAGGTTTTCTGGGACTGCTTGGATGAAGAAGCCGAACCAGATTTCGCCAGAGGAGGCTCGGGCCGCTCCGAGATTAAAGTGACTGCGGCATCATTTTTCCTGTCCGCGGCCAGAGGTGGGCGCATGCGTTTTGGTGGCAGAAGACGGTCCTCCAGTGAGCACAGCCTCGCTCCAACCATTGTCGAGACCCGCTCCATCAAGGCGTGGGAGAAATCTTCAAGCACCGCATTGAGTCCACTAACCGTAGTCGGGGCCGAGTCGCTGCGAATGGTCTGTTTCTCCCCAACAGCCACCTGTGTCGTTTCACCATGGGACAAAGCCGACCTTATGGTAAGCTCCCGGAGATCTTTCCGCATTTGATCCATATCCGCCCGGAGCGTTATCATCCTATCCCGAAGAATGAAATTTTCCGCCTCCAGCTTTTTTACCTCCTTAGAGATAGTGCACTTCGAAAGATCCTCTACGGCCTCCTGAATGCACGCGACAGCCTTATTCAAGTTCCCCACGTATTTACCGCACAAATTGCGCGACGTCTTTGCCACATGAGTGACCATCTCCAGACTCGCTCTGATGTTCTGTTTTAGGTCGGACGCCGTGGCTGGCGCTGGCCCTGCCCCCTCCAAGTGCGACTCAGGGACCCCCGAGCCTCTTAGAGGCGGAAGGCGGCGCGCAAGGTCTTCCAGTTTTGCGTCATCCTCGAGGCGTTGCGCCTCGCGTTTATCTTCGTTAAGTTTGGCCTGGGCCGCTGCTAACCCGACGTATTTGCCGGTAGTAGGCGGGCGGCCCCGACCTCTCTTTGACGGAGGCTTCACTCTGCCTTTGGCCAAAGCGGGAACAGGTTCCGTGCCTGAGTCAGATGCTCCACCAGAGAGCGATCGCTTCCGTCGGAAACGCATCTCTGTCTCAGAGTGAGACCCCACCGTAATAAGACTGGCCTGAGAGCCAGTATCAGATTCCGTAGACATGCCATGGTCGTTGGTGTCGTCGCATACCATCTGGGTATGCGACTCCACCGCCAAGTCGATAAAATCCAGGTCGCCAGAAGCAAAATCGTTAAAATGAGAAGAAGAGCCAAGTTCGTGTTCACGAGAGCCAGCAGCCTCCTGCTGACCCACGACGCAATTTTTACCCACCCCAGAGTACGGAGGGCAGCCCACTGAAGAATCATCAGTGGGGTGGGATTCCCCTGCATCGCAGGGACCCACCTGGGGACACATTTTAAAATTACGTGTGTTGTCCATATTTGCTATGTTAGTTTGTTTTTTTGTTTTAGAGGCGTACCCTTTCTCTAGGATACGCGGCCCCGCCAGACGGGCTCAAAAGAGCCCCGCCGGGAACAACGCGGCCGAGTCGAACTGACCCGCCGCCCTCCGGTGGTTACATCTCAATGATGCAACCACCCCACCTTGGGTTGGTTCGCGCCGGCAAGCCGGTACCCCCCATATCTGGGGGGCATTCCCCTATCCACCACCCGGGGGACGCGCCCGATAGCAGACCCACCTGCCACGGGAACCTAACCTAACCTAACCTAACCTAACCTAACCTAACCTAACCTAACCTAACCTAACCTAACCTAACCTAACCTAACCTAACCTAACCTAACCTAACCTAACCTTTTTTTTTTTTTTTTTTTTTTTTCGTGGGGAAATCCTCATGGATACCCGCCGCCTTGGGGACGACGGCGGGTTATGCCGGACTCCTACCGGCTAAAACCCCACGGTGTTCCATCTCTACGCCTGTACGCCGGGAACCCGAGATACCCCGAAGGATTCTTCCGCATACCCGGCAGCGTCGGCCTATACGGGCCAAATCTCTGGAAGGGGAGGACTGGAGCGATTCCTCCCCTGTACTACATTTGAGTGGCGCGCGGGAACACGCGCATCGCCATCTCGAGCCTTGAAAATTTGGACGCCGGACTTCCCCAAGTCCGACGCCCATTGCTCTTAAAGAGAAGTGCCTGGCGGAGGCTTGACTCCGGCTGCAAATTTCTTCCCTTTCTTCTTTGCGGGGTTTGCTGCTGCACAAGCAGCGCTCCCCAAACAATGTCCCACAGGTTTTTCCGCCGTAGAGCACAGAGCGCAATGTGGCGAAGCACCACATTCCCTGGCCGGATGACCAGCCTGGCCGCATCGATAACAAATGTCGCTGCGGTCCACCTCCGAGGTGCATGTAGCTTGAACGTGCCCTAGCTCCATACACCTATAACACCTCATTGGCCTCGGCGGAAGCACTTTCACCTTTGCCGAAGCCCATCCCATTTTAAGTTGATCCTCCTCTAAAACCTTCTTAGCAGCTTCTATTGGGCAGCGCACCCAGACGTAACCTCGACCAGAACGGTCGCGGTATATCTCTCCAACATTAATGGCTTCCCTTGGACATCCACCGACTTGGGAGACCACTCTTACTACCGTTCCTTCTCTGACCGAATCATCCAGCCCCGAAATGCGCAGTTCTGCGCTTTTCGTTGGTCTGGTGATTTTAATATGCTTGCTAATGCACACGTCTTGCAGCTTTTCCGCCAAGGCATCGGCCTTTTCTCCACTCATATCGCCAGGAAGCTCCAGGATTCTTCCCCCATTTGCACCGACCTTGAACCGGATGTTCGTTATTCCCAGTTCTCTGGCATCCACCTTTTGTCGCATTGCAAGCAACACTTTGGCGTACGTCATTCCAGCTAACCCCTCTTTTGTCAGGGTTATGGCCACAGCTGACGATTTAGGGAGTCGCAGCTTGACCGGCTTCCCTCTTTGGCTCTTCTCGGCTTCCGGCTTTGGCGGCGGCTTCTGACTCGCCTTTTTCTTCTTGCCGACTTTAATCCAGCCCTCTCCTGTGGGCGTAGACTCCGGTGGTCTCTGGTTTCCGTCTCCTTGAGGTGGCACGGGAGGTGTTGGATCACCCTTGGATTGCCCCTTCTTCTTTTTCCCCTTGGTTACTCCACTTGCCCCCCGCCGGGGATCAGGGCCCGATTTAGGACCCGGCATTACCGGGGGCTCAGATCGAGGCCTATCATGCGCTAGGGGAGGGCGAAGGTTCTCCTTGGGGAGAAGCCTTCCCTCCAGTGCATCCAGTCTCGCATTCATCATAGTCCCAACCTGGACCATGATGGACTGCGTTATCTCATCTACAGGCACTGGAGGCGGCTGCCTGTACTGTGCTCGCATTTCCTGCACCTCCCTACGGAGCTTAGCCACCTCAGCCTGCAGGCGGTTGTTGTCCGCTTGCAGTCTTGTCGTCTCCTCTGTGGTGGTACGCTTCTGAAGCTGCTCCCCCGCCAGCACGATCTGATTCGCGGCATTCTTGAGGTAACGAATATTCGTTCCCTTAATGTGGCCAGAAGTAACTGCGACGTGCTTGATAACGGCCACATTAGCCATAATTCGCTGCATCAGGTTCGACTCATCTAACGAACCTGCATCTCCCATTCTTGAGATGTCATCGATGAGCCACGAGGCCACCTCTTCTCCTCGGCATCCCTCTAATTCCATCTCCGCTATTACCGTCTCAGCCAGGACGCGTTCCTCCTCGCGCCTGGCCATCCGGGCACTTAAAGGTCCTGCAGTTGAAGACCGGCCTCTCCCCCTTCTGGCTGTTGGGATTTTCGCCTTGGGTTGTGACGAAGAGCCTTCTCCTTGAACCTCCTCAAGTCGTCGCTTTAGAGTAGCCTCCGAGCAAGACGACACTGACTCGTGACTTACAGAATCATCCGAGTCCACCTCCGATTCACCATCCCGCTCTTGGGTCCTTTTGGATCCACCTGCCGAAGCAGGGAAGACTGGGGATTTTGGCCTAAAACTTGCAGCATCCACTGCCATCTCAGGGTCTGACACGACCCGATCGAACTCCAGGTCTGATGCGACCCGCTCTTTACTACTTTTCCCACCAATGGGTAATTTAATGCCACCCCTGGCATCTGCCGAAGCAGAAGAATTTTTTGAAATTTTCTCCATACTGTTCCCACGATTGTAGGGGAAAAACAACAGTCGATCCGGGCAGAGCCCCCTTTGCCCGGACAAGCCTACTACTTCAGGAGGCCGACCGGTATCCTGAGGGTGTTAACGACTTTTCCTTGTCGGGTTTTATTGACTCTCCATGTCTCGGCCCGGCCAATGAAGGCTCGGCCGCGGTCGTCTGGAGCCGCTAGCACATAACAACGACACTCCAGACGATAACGCCCCTCCCCCCCGGCGGTGGCAAGGAAGGAAGGAATTCCTTCCCTGCCTGCTCTGCGGTAGTGTAAGTACACACAGAGCCCGCCCCTGCCCCTCCACTGTGCCCTCTGAAAACCAGAGGGACACGTGGAGAAACGAACGTGTCGGGTTATTCGCCAATGGGCAGTGACTTCACCCAAAAAACGGATGAAGTCACTGCCCATCGCCCAGGGTGCACCGGCTCAACTGAGCACTCGAGGAGGTTACCCGACCTAGCACCCCAACCTAACCTAACCTAACCTAACCTAACCCGAGCAAACCTAACCCGAGCAAACCTAACCCGAGCAAACCTAACCCGAGCAAACCTAACCCGAGCAAACCTAAACCGAGCAAACCTAACCCGAGCAAACCTAACCCGAGCAAACCTAACCCGAGAAAACCTAACCCGAGCAAACATACACCTAAAGTGGCTTTTGAGAAGGCCTTAACCTGACCAGCACTGAATTTAGTTTCATACAAGTGAATTGCAAAAAAAAAAAAAAAAAAAAAAAGTGGGGTGCGGGCGGTTTTGGGGCGCGCGAACTGACTTGAACAAATCGATTAAATTCTCCAACTATCCCTTACCAATACAAGTTGTGTTTTTTTTTACGCTACCTACACTTTTTACACTCATTTAGGTTGTAAAAATAAACATCTAATTCTCTTCATTATTGTATAAATAGTGAAACAACGAAATAATTACCACAAGGACAATTCGTTCGACTCGTTGCTAAACATGTTTCTCTAGGAGTGTCTAATTCACTGCTATTTTTACATTTTTGTTTCTTCAGAGCCCCGGTAGATGAATTATCCTGCTTCCGATTCAAGGAAATTGGCAATTTTCAAAGAATTGACTCGATTTGAGCTTCGAATTTAAGGAAATTGACCATTTTCAAAGTATTCACTTGATTTGTGAGTCAACAATCCGGTTGAACACCGGCACCTTTCTACGACGAGTCACATAAAGCGCTCGTTGCCCTTCACTTTTGGCTCTCACCTATTGGTTCATATATCATTGGAAAGGGAATTTCAGAAGGTCTTTAATCGTAGAAAATCCCAAAGAGAAATAAACCTTAGCATTTATGAAATAAACCTTGAACTTAGGCCCACCTCTAGGACCTCGATCCGCATGACGTCTACGTCATTTCCGACGTCGCGGGAATACGACGTCCTCTGAAACGGGAAGTTTGGGAATGGGAATTATTTTTAGGAAAGGCCTGTTCGCCTTACTCACAGCGGATTGTGGTGGTGCAAGAAAGAAACGCCTTGTTTTGGGCTCATTCTGAAAGCCAAAAACACACATGCTGAGCTACGGCCGCCCCGACAAAGAAAGGTAAGCAAAAAAGGTAGAAGTAGATCTTGAGAGTTTGGGGAACCTCAAGTGGAATCTCAGGGAGAGCTTCGTGAGCACGCTCGACACACTTCAAGAGATTATTCTCTCCGACTTGTGGATGATGCATATGATGATGATGATGGAACATCCAATTTTTATCCCATAGTGAAAGTTGTTAAATGTTTATTTGTATTTTTGTAACACCTTGTATATCGACGGCAGCAAAATTGACAGGAAAGTGGGAGCTAAGGCGGAGCCATGCTTAACTATAAATAAATAACGCTCACAGGCACATACATTGTAATGATCCCCAAGCAAGCACTAATAGGCTGCTTATTGTGGAAACCATACAACAACGGCACAAACAAATAAACATCCATGTCCGAACCGGGATTCGAATCCAGGACCCTGGTTTTGCAGTCCGGCGTGGTAACCATTACACCAACCGGGTCGTCAAACTATTGCTGTGGTGGTGATAATGCTGGCGATATCGAAGGCGATAGAGTCAGCTGCGGGAAAGGGCCGACGCTACAATCCATGTCCTCATCAACAGTCAGCATCGCTTAAAGCACGAGACACGCGAGAGAAATGTTGGCCTTTCGGGGGCGGTTTGTTGGTTTTTATCAACGCATTTTTTTTATTTATTTCATATTAATATTTTCATATAGGAAACTACACACACATAACCTTAAGTTAGATATAAGCTATTATTTAAGAGTATATTGTCTCATTATACCTCTGAACAGCAAGCCTATTGTATCATTTATCTACTCCCTGAAGTCCCACACCGCAATTGCTTCGTGTCATAAAATTTAATTATTTTAATTATTACAATGTTTTTACACTGCACACTCGTCTTAGGTTACGTTATATAAAAATTAAATATTGTTAGTGGTTGGTATTCTATAGTTATGCCGTAATGCATAGTACTTAATTAGTTATGTTTGCAATTGGTGTCCCATTTCACGCAACCCGAGCAGTCCACTCGTATGAGTGAGGAAGCATTTGCGTAGTTCACTATGGATCTCAGTTTTCCAATCGACTCGTGCTGGGCCATTATTATTGCGGGTAATTCACTAAACCATTTAACTACGTGAGCCATGTAAACCACGCTCTGCCATATTATACTTTATGGAAAAACGATTTATCGCAGGGTGATAAAATTATATTTTCTCTGAGTTACGTAATCGACTCCCCAAACAAAAGTTTACGTTTTCTTTACTTAGTGCAATGCTAGGAACAAGTATCAATGACAACAAAACTCATAATCTACATATAAATGATAAAGAGTTTGACACTCTAAAAACCAAAGCGGAGATCGGTAAATAACGATATATCCAATTGGTTGTTTACGAAACATCTCCACTCCGGCTCCCTTCTGATGGATTCTGGGCCAAAACCGAGTGACTAATTATTGTAAACTAAATGAGTATCTTTATTGTATAAGTTGAGTGAGTCATGTTGTACTTACTTTTAACGTCTGTTTGTCCGTCACATTCACACGTAGGTTCAATGTTGTAGAGTATCCGTGTGTTAGTCATGACATGACTCGAGAACATTTTATTTGAAATCAATTCTGTTAATATTGGGTTTTTGTTTGTGTATGTGTATGTGTATTTATATCTTAGCTAAGTACATGAATTACGTAATGATTAC
Organism: Agonopterix arenella; assembly: GCA_927399405.1. NCBI lineage: Eukaryota > Metazoa > Arthropoda > Insecta > Lepidoptera > Depressariidae > Agonopterix > Agonopterix arenella. The sequence goes on from OV656714.1 coordinate 26,153, forward strand.
CTACCTAATCAGTTGAATTATACCTAATGTACTAATGTGTAATCTGTGTCGGTACTTATAGACAGGTTATCGCTATTAAACGGCGCATATTTTGTTATCGGATTATCAGATATAATAAATGGTAAATAATAATATGCTCTTACTGTGGTACATTATTATAACGTGTATACGTATTAAGTATTTAATAAAAATATAATCAGTTACTTACTTTTAACCCCGTGATGGATATCAAATCTGAAACTGAACTATAATACATTCGTAGAGATCTACTACGATAACATAATATGACTCGCGCCTACAAAGTGTTTACAAAGTGTTGTAAACACTGGTGGTAGGTGGGTCGGCCGTTGAAACAATACCTAGCTGATGGCTAGTCTTTCGCTTACACTCACAAAACAACACTGTGCTTGTGGAAGAAATATTATCCCTTAGCTTAGTCAGCGATAGTTTAATAGCTTAATAGGATGGCCATTTGTACATGGGGTGGGTAAGTAACGTAACGCACGAGACGACTAAGGCAGCGATTACATTACACTACATTTAGGGCCGATGTCGTTATACATTGCTTACTTTGATGGCTACACTTTAAAAAATAGAGAACAAATCAGGCAATGTATGACGAAATCGGCCCTTAATGTAGGGTAATGTAATCGCTGCTTTAGTCGTCTCGTGCGTTACGTTACTTACCCCCCGTACAAATGGGGTGGACCATCCTAAGCCGGAACCAAAATAATAATTACGAAATGGTTCTACATCGTTAATCATAATATACAGGATCCTTCTTAATATGCTGACACTTTTTTAAGGGGGTGATCAGACCGTCAAACTGAACAACTTTCTCTATATAAATAAAATAAACGTTTATTTGACACATAACAGTTACAATACATCAATGAAATCCCTGTAGTCACATGCTGTGACTATCGGACCAACACCGAAATCGCGGGAAAAAAAAAACTGTCTTACACATTTCGCTGCAGCAGGTTCGCAGTTTTGTATGGGACAGCTGATTTTTTTTTTCGCGATTTTGATGTTGGTCCAATAGAGAAAGTTGTTCAGTTTGACGGTCTGATCACCCCCTTAAAAAGTGTCAGCATATTAAAAAGGACCCGGTATATATAGACTGCTCACAAATAAATTATTAGAACTTGTATTAACTTTTAGGTAGCTAGAATCTAGCTGCTACATAATTAGTATCTGTGTCTAAATGAACGATGCAAACTATTATTGAGCTGAGCTGTAGGGCTGTAGGCTACCGTCGGTGTCACAGGTGGCGGACGGCGGATAGTGAACGGCCATCAGATTAGTGGTTAGCTGCGAATATATAGAATAAACAGTCCTCGATCAAACAGCGACAGGATTATCAGGACGTTGGGTTGGCCGGTGGAAGGGAGTCCTCTACAAAAAGCTACCTACATAAGTCCTAGGACAATCATTGTGACGTCGCGAGACAATGCCGCCACTAAATAAGCATTTCTCTGATAATGGCAGCAGCATTATCAGTATGTCAAGAAGCCAAAGAAATGGATTCCGAAAGGAATGTCCGCTCCGCACCGGCTCCGGTCATCTTAGCGAGTTCAAATAGTTATACCAGTTCTTAAGTTTAATCAAAAGCTTTCAAACACAAAAAGTTTTATCAAAATCAGTCCGCCGCCGCAGACGCTCGAACAACAAATAGGTAAGTCAAAACATAAAAATTTCTGATTTAAAGGGACATGCGCATGGATACCGTAATCGAAACCTTTTTTTTTGTAAGTATCTTTTATGTACAGATAGACACTTCTGTTACAGTTTTATAATAGTGTAGGTAGATGAGCGGCTAACAATGGAGCGGACACAGATAATCGATCGATTATTAGCGCTACGCGTCATCACTCGATCGCGTCCACGTCACGTCATGTTCTAGATAAACGATTATCTAGATTCTAGAATTTTCATCCTGTATCGAATATTCTATAGAAGACCACGGTCCACGGGCGCTCTGTCACAGAGTGAAGTGAAGTAGAAACCAGGTGCCCGATTGCGCTAAGTTATAACATCGAAGTTCTGTTCTTATCCAATTTCAGTTCTAATCACATTGCAATCCAATTACTATTCAACTGTCCAGAATTCAGCATCGCGCTAAACTCTATGTAACTGACAGCCAATAACGTCTGAGCGATCTGTCAGAACGGCTCTAACGGTTGTACCGCGATTAGCGCAATACCAAATGTGTCAAAAGTTATGGTTAGTACCTACGTTGTCCCATAACGGTTCAATCACCAAATATTTACCGCGATTGCAGCCCAGTGTACATTGGCGTAACTAGGGATTTTCTCCAGGGCCCCCCTAGAGTCCGGTCCACCGGTCCAGCCGGCTCATCAGCCACCGCCATCAAAAGATACTTTTTTGTAATGACTTTTGGATGAAATAAATGAACTGAATTAAGCAATTGGCAAGACTCTTTGACGTGACAAGGTTGGATTCTAAAGTTCATCTTGGCCCGTAAGCCCGTAACCAGAAATACCAGACTTTGGCTTAGGATTTTTAAGTAGATTGTAGAATACATTTTAAAGGCGGAAGAATACAATTATTTCATAAATAATTTGTGGAATGAGTGCTTCAGTACCTACTGCCATTATCATACATTTGAAGCGAGCTCAAAATTTTGCAATATAGCCTAGGTACTATTATTTACTCATTTCTTTAATAATTTCTTCAATATTTTCGGGGGGCAACAGGCTTTCTTAGGTGGCCCCGCGATATCGCAATGGATAATGAGCACATTCAAGCTAACAAAATACTTTCTATCGCGTGGTACTGGTGGTAATGCGACACTAGGTTTCGTACTCAGCGCGTTGGTTGGCATCTCTCTAGATCTCTATGGTAGGGACACTAGACAGATGGCATTTATGTCCCCACTTGTCACGCCAAAATTCTCAATGTGTTAAATAGTGAGCCTTGCCTTGCTGCAACTGCAGGCATGATATAATTTAGGTAGGTACACACGGCGATACATTAAGCTACGCAAAACTAACATAAGCTGGCCGCACAACGTGATACATTACTCTTTACTCTACCTATGCGCGGCCAGTTTATCTTGGTTTTGTGTAGCTTGATGTGTCGCCATTTGCACCTAGTTGTGTGTTCTATCCGCCTCTAAACGGATTATGGTCGTGAGTTTATTGTACTTATCTATGTATAATTTCCAAACGGCAGTAAACAATAAGAATAGTTAATAATAAGGTGTACTATTATTAACTATTCTTATGATCAAATCTTTATCAGTATTTGTTATAGGTCTCAGATATGTTAATTTATCTGAGTTATAGGTATAATGAGTGAGTGAGGGTTTAATGAATAATAATTACATGACTCACTCGTAAATTCAAATTGCACAGCGCAGCGTCGTCTAATAGAGTTTTTACGATGTTTGTACTATTATAACTCGCTTGCCTACCTTGTGCTGACTGTGTAGGTAGGTAGGTACACACGGCGACACATCAAGCTATACAAAACCAAAATAAGCTGGCCGCGCGTAGGACGAGTAATGTATAACGTCCCGCGTCCAGCTTATACTGGTTTTGTATAGCTTGATGTGTCGCCGTGTGTACCTAACTACTCTACCTGCCTACTGTTTTTTGCTCGTCGCGTCGTGTCGAAACTGACCTAATTTGTAAACTATTGAAATGCAATTGATTTGTTCACAAAAACTAGAATTAACTTCAGATGTAATTTAGCGGTTGTTTTTTTGTACAAAACAGTTAGTTTGTTACAAACGGGAAGTTCAGGCGTATCGCTACACTATAGGTAGGTAGTTATACATTTACTTTTAAATACAATACTATACACAAGTAGGTACATAATAACAGCTTTACAATAACACCGAAGGGTATCAGTATCACATAATTTTTAATGAAATAGAATAGTAAGTTACAAAATCGATTTATGTATGTACAAAAACGATAATACACAAATATTGGTTTTTTTTATTCTTAGGATCTAATCGCGACGGTTCAGTCAGAATACGTGAATTTTGACATACTGCCTGAAAGTGTGTAGTATTACTAGGGCTGGATTGTTTTTCAACCAAGGGTGCTTCCAGATACAGTGCAATGCGCCCTTGGATTCAGCTGGACCCCAGCAGCCCGTCGCGTCGCGTCGTCGAACTGAGGCAACTACTGGAGCGCTACGTTGCGCTGGGACAACGGGAAGTGCTCGCGCCCCGACCGGCGCCGGCGCCGGCGCGTCGACCCCCGAGACGCCTGCTATAGGGTTGCCGCAGCCGCTGTTAGTGCTGTTATAACAATTCTATAACTAGCCCTATGCGTTGCGTAAGTAAGAGCGCCGTTGCCGGTGGCGCGTTGCGGAGAGGTATGGAAACTCAATCTTGAGGCCCAAGTTCGGATCAGCACGGATGACATGCCATGTACCAATAAGTCTTACTTATATAAGTAATACCGACTGCTCGCAAACGGTGAGGGCCTGAGAGTAGGCCTGTGCCCTGCAGCGGGACGTATCCATATAGGCTGAAGATGATGCGTAGGTATATCGTCTCGTGTACAAATACTTACGAGCACAGTACCACCGATGTACCTGCGCGCGAAATTATATTGACCAAGCAGGATGTGACATGTGACACCTTCAAAAATTTTACGCTATTGGCTAATTTGTTTTCGCGCCCTTTCCGCTGCTATCCGACTATGCACCCGTTGATTACCAAATTACTTCGGGTTGTGTCGGGGACTCGGGCCTGCTCTGCGCAAACGAAGATTGTCGAACGGAATTATTTTCCTGGTCGTAATGTAGCCTCAATTATTTTTACCGTCCACCGCGTAGTATACAGGGTGTAAGTGACAGCCTGGCAAATACTGAAACGTCACCGTTTCAGTATTTGCCAGGCTGTCACTTGATCAGTTTGATGGTCTGAGTTCACACTCAGACCATCAAACTGATCAACTTTCACTATGGAGCCTACCTCAGGAAACGCGAAAAAAAATCAGCAGTCTCATACATTTTAGTCGGGTAGGTACAGCAGTTTTGTATGGGACAGCTGACTTTTTTTCGCGTTTCCTGAGGTAGGCTCCATAGTGAACGTTGTTCAGTTTGATAGTCTGAGTTCACCGTTTCAGTATTTGCCAGGCTGTCACTTACACCCTTAGCAACGCCCGTCTATGCAGAAATAATCTCAACCTACTATTGAGACATCGGATAATGTGAGAGCTAGTGCGCTCTCTGACTGATATGCTAATGCTAGGTACGCTGTGGATACAGATATCCTTATGATTTGCTGGGTGACTGAGTGCTGAATTAGGATCCGGCCCATGCTAAGAGTTATGATCGGATCCACGTATATTCGAACACTGGGCCTCTACCCGCACATTCGAACTTCGCAATTGCGTGAACGTTTTCGTTCGAATGTCAACTCTATTACAATGAAGTGCGGACCGAAACAGTGGCGATATATCGAACTTCGAAAGTCCGGGTACAGGGCCTGATTTCTTCTTCTTACCGTGTCGACTTCAAATTCTACACTGATTTGCTAAACTTACAGGACATTATCAACATTTTTTATTGAAAATTGACAACAAGTGATAAGTAACGTCACGAACGAAAATATAGCCTTAAAAGGTAATGTTAGCGCCCTATGTACGATGCACTTTTATCGAGGTCGCATGATGTCCGCGTTCAATGTTCAAATGCTGTGTGACGAAATAACATCTACCGATTGACCCCGATAATTGATTGTATGTGCTTCGTACAGTCTCCTTTTAGTAGAATTAGTTAAATAGAATAGAGAGAATAGGGCTGAAGCCCGAAGTCGTAAAACTCCGGATATTCGGGAAAAGAAAAAAGCCTTCAACCAAGCCGCCAAGAAAGCAAAAGAGTCCTACGCCGGGCCCGATACGACCATATTGGCCGCATAGGTGCGAGATTGGCTTCGTACCCTGAAGGGTTTACTACCTGAAGGTAGTAAAGCGTTCTGGTCCCTAGCCAAATCGGTCGAGTCTAACTTCTGTCGCCCCTCGCTACCTCCCCTGCTAAAACCTGACAGATCACTCGCGCCCTCCGCGAAAGACAAAGCTAATTTATTTGCCTGTCTTTTTGCTGGTAACTCACGTCTAGATGCTGTTGTTTATATGAGGTTTTTTGCCAGGATTTAACCATTAAAACAGAATTTAATCAGATCAATACTTCTTTCTTTATTCGCTGGTAAAGTCAAAGTCCTTCAACATTGTCTATGACATTTCGTCTATTACAAACTCGTTTCCATCAACGCAGAGCATTGCGTTCCGTTTTTACACAGAATCCTACAATCTCTTTCTTCCTTGGAAAATTGAAACAAAACTGTTACATATTATAGAATTAGGAAAGTAACACAAACTGTCACACAGAGCAATTACTTTTATAACTAATTGTTGTCGTATTACGTATAACAACACTTACACAAATAAAGACAACATTTGCCTTACTTGCCTAGTTAACAGAGAAGGCTTACATTTAATCAATAACTAAAAATCAACGCTACTTAATTTGACAAGGACAAACTTAAGTTATATTACATACAATCCAAAATTAAGCTCAGCACATAGTCTTTATACTTTACTGGTTGCCTAATTGTCCTCTTGTTAGATTTGTCAAGTCCGGTTTCATTGTTTGTTGTCAAGTTAGAGTTATTGTTTGTCCAGTCCTGTGTACAAGTCATATCCCGAGTATTTGTCAGATCCAAAAGGTCATAGTCCTCTCCATTACTTCTACTACTCCCATCTCCTTCCTTTACTGTGTGTGTGTCATCCTTCTTGTTTTCCTTAGTATTGTTCCTGGTCTTTCTGTCCATGTCCTTTGGTTGCCTTCCAATCTCTGAAAGATCTCTATCTTTTATACGCTGGAAAAAAGAAGTGTTTCTTCTTACAACTCTACCGTCAGGAGACTGTGCTACTATAGAATTTCCCTTTTTCCAAACTACAGTATGTTCTTGGGGTGAAAATGGAGTGGTCAACTTATTTTCCTTTCGTTGTTGTACCAACACTCTGTCTCCAAGCTCAATATCACTGACTTTAGAGTGACGTTTGTTATCAGCATAGTTCTTGGATAACCACTTCTTGTATCGGTCTTCATCTCTTACTTCTTCATCTTTCCCTTCCATTTTTAGCTTCTCTATTTGAGGCAGCTTTGTCTTTATAACTCTCCCTCTAAACAAGTTTCCAGGTGGAACTCCTGTTACCGAGTGGGGTGTTGTTCGATATGCCATCAAATATGTTAGTAGTTCTTGTCTCCAATCTAGGTTTGATGCTTGTGCAATGCGTAAACGTCTCAGTATGCTTCGGTTTTGTCTTTCGACTTCTCCATTGGCTTGTGGCCACAGTGGAGTTGTGTGTCTTAGCTTTATATCATTGCTGTCTAGGTATTTTTGGAATTTCTCATTCCTAAAAGCTGGTCCGTTATCACACACAATTGTATTCATTATGCCCTCTCTAGCTATGATGCTGTCTAACGCCTTTATAGTATTCTCAGTTGTTGGACCTTTTACTATATCCACTTCATAGTAACGGCTATAGTAATCAATGATTACGAGCAAATAGTGACCAGATGGTAGTGGTCCGAGAAAATCTATACCTACTAGTTCCCATACATTGCTAGGTAACTCAGATGACACCACTGGCTCTGGTGGGGTTGCCTTTCGAACGAGCCTACATCCTTTGCAAGTATCAACCCAGTACTCTATGTCCTTGTCCATAGATAACCACCATACATTACTCCTCAATTTAGCTTTCATTCCGGTCGCTCCGATATGTCCTTCATGACCGATTTCAAGAACTTTTGCTGTAAGGCTTTTGGGTATAACTATTCTTGTACCACGTAAGACAATCTCCTCCACAACACAAAGCTCATGTTTTATTAGCTCATATCTTCTTAGTTCTTTAGGCCATTTGTCTTCTTCGATAGCCGTCTTCAGATGGATCAAAACATCATCCTCCATGGTAGCTTTCTTGATAGTTTCTATGGGTACAGCACTTGGGCTGTGGTCTTCTAGCCAGAAGATATCTTCACTACTCGTGATTGATTTGTTTTGGGTGTCCAATAGTCTTGATAGCGGGTCAGCAATATTGGTTTTTCCGGGTTTATAAATAACCTTAAAAGTGAATGGCTGCAGTCGAAGAACCCATCTCTGTATTCTGGCACTTGGCTTGGATCTTGGTGAGTATATGATTTCCAGTGGCTTGTGATCTGATATAATTGTGAACTGCTTGCCTATCAAGTACATGTATTAGATGTTCACATGCCCACACAATGGCCAATGCCTCACGCTCAGTTTGAGAGTATCTCTGCTCCGTAGGTGTTAAAGCTCTACTTGCATATTTAATTATTATTGGTTGTTTCAGGTTGTCGACCGTTTGGTGTTGAACTAGCACAGCTGCTATGCCTACAGGACTTGCATCCGTAACCAATGTAGTTTCGGCTTCCTTGTCATAGAATCCTAGTGCAGGAGCCTTCATGATGTGTTGCTTCAGCTGTTGGAATGCCTGTTCATGCTCAGTATTCCATGTGAAATGTGTATTCTTCTTAGTTAGGTTTCTTAAAGGTTCTGTTATAGTGCTGAAATTTGGGATGAATCTCGCCGAAAAATTCACAAGTCCTAGAAAGCTTTGCACTTCTGCTTTGGTTTGTGGAGCTCTGAACTCACCTACAACACGCTGATTGGTCTCAGTTGGCTTTATGCCCTCAGCAGACAAGTGATGACCTAAGAAATTTATCTCGGTACCTCCAAACGAACACTTTTTCTCATTAAGTGTTATACCACTTGCATGCAATCTGTCCAAGTGATTCAGTTGGTTGTATTTCCAGTGTCCTAAATGCTTGTCTCTCATAAGCTACATTAACTTTGGGCATAAAATAATTGTTTAAAAGGTTCAGAGCAGTTTCGTAGTCATCTTTTCCCTTCAAATTTTCCTCAACATTTTCGTTTATTATTTCATAGATTTCCTGCACTTCCGTGCCTCCGAGGTGCAGCAGCCTCGCCAACTTTTGCTTGCTGTTTAGCCCTATTTGGCCATCAATGTAGTACGTGTAATTTCGAAGCCAGGCTTTCCATCTTTCGCCGCATGTGCCATTATCGGTGTGCGGGTCGAACGGCTGTATGGTAACAGATCCTGTGTCCGCCAGCGATGCTAACGCCATTGTTTTCTCGTTCAGCGTTCTATCTCCTTTTTACTCGTCGCCAGTGTTGTTTATATGAGGTTTTTTGCCAGGATTTAACCATTAAAACAGAATTTAATCAGATCAATACTTCTTTCTTTATTCGCTGGTAAAGTCAAAGTCCTTCAACATTGTCTATGACATTTCGTCTATTACAAACTCGTTTCCATCAACGCAGAGCATTGCGTTCCGTTTTTACACAGAATCCTACAGATGCCGACACTAAAGAGCCGCCCTCGATACCATGTTGTGACACAGTAATGTCGTCCATTGGTATTCGAACAAAAGAGGTTCGAAAAGTGCTACGCAACCTGGATGTTAATAAGGCTAGTGGTCCAGATGGGATTCCAGCCATAGTACTAAAGAATACCGCGCCCGAGTTGTCTCCGGTCTTAACACGCTTATATCCAAGAGTCCAAAGCTAAAACCGCAGCTAAAAAACTTGGTGTCCTGAACAAGGTTAAGCGGTACTTCACGCCTGCACAGCTTCTTACTCTCTACAAAGCCCAGGTGCTATCTTGCATGGAGTACTGCAGTCACCTCTGGGACGGCTCTGCGAAATACCAACTGGACGCACTAGACTCAGTTGAGCGTCGAGCCAAGAGACTCATCGATGATGATGCACTCGTCGAGGCTAAGATACATAGTCTGGAACACCGACGATTGGTCGCTTGTCTATCGGTGTTTTATCGGCTACACTTCGGTGAATGTGCCCAGGACCTGATTCCATCATCCCCCCTCCACCAACGTACGACAAGACGTAGTGTGAGACTGCATCCATACGTAGTCGATATTCCAACAATCCGCACAAATAGGTTTACATCCTCTTTTATAATGAGAACCGGGAAGGTTTGGAACTCTCTCCTTGCACCTGTTTTCCCGGGCAAATATAATCAGGATATTTTTAAAAGAAGAGTTTTAATAGGCTTTTTCTGGGCGAGCGCGCTACATCCTCGGCTTCATCTACACTTTCCATCAGGTGACGATGTCTCAGACGATGACCATCGAAGGGAAATTTGCTAGACCCCCCACGATAAGGATGGATGGCGCCTCTGTCAGGAGTGTCAAACAATCGAAAGTTCTAGGCATAATCATCGATGATAGTCGTTCCTTTGTTCAGCACGCGTCGTACATAGGTGAGCGAGCGTCCAAATGCTTCGGGAAGATGTCGCGTGTGTCGGCGTCTTCTTGGGGTATTCGTTACAGGGCTTTACGCATCCTATACGTAGGCACCTATGTCGCTACAATAACGTATGCAGCACCGGTCTGGTATCGGCGAGCATCGTTGCATGTGGTACGGAGCTCGTTACAACGCACTCAAAGGACTTCTCTAATCCTCTTGACGAAAGCCTACAGGTCCAACAGTACGGCAGCGTTACCTGTTCTAGCGGGAGTCCTGCCGGCCGACCTGGAGGTGATACGTGCTGGGAGGTGTGAGGAATCAAGGCAAGTACTACCGAAACCCGAGTATAGTAAGAGGAAAAAAGCGATAGGCGCGGACGTCGTTGCTCTTTGGCAGGAGCGCTGGGACACGGTGGATAAGGGGAGGGATCTGTATAAGTTCTTTCCCGATATAGCTCGTCGCCTCAAGATGGACTACCTGGAGCCGGATTATGAAACGTCGCAGATGTTAACCGGTCACGGTTGTTTCCGGAAGCGTCTCAACGACCTGGGACTCAATGAAGACGGTAGCTGTCACTGCGGAGCCGGCGTAGCCGAAGACCGGGACTACGCGCTGTGGGAGTGTGAGCTGTACGAGGAGGAGCGCAACATCATGCTGAACGGCCTCACAAGAACAGAAATAGGCCCCGTCTACTTTAGCGACCTTGTGGCATCAGAGGACAACTTCGGACACCTTCGGAAGTTTGCACACAAATGGCACAAAACCAGGAAGGACTACGAATAAAGAAAAAAGGACAGCTGCGGTCTGCGACGAAGTCGGCGTAACAGTGGATGTCACGCCCCAGAAAGGGGAGAGGTGATCCATGGGACAGAAGGACAGAGATTGAACTTGTAGGGAGTCGACAAAAATGCGCGCGTGAAATGGATGCCTAGAGCAAGTAACGTGCGCATCTCCCGCGATTCGGCTCGTATAACCAGAAGGTTGAAAGAGTCATGAGGAGGTGGAGGGTTCTGTTTCCATCAGGTGAGCTGAAGCCAAGCGCAAACCCATTGTGAATAAAAAAAAATAGAAATCGGAGTTACTAATAAAGTTAACCTCTAACTTAGTAGATAAAGTATAGTGTTTAGTGTGGCGATGGCGATGGCGCAGCGGAGGGCGCGCGCGTAGAGCCGCGTGCGCGTGACGCGGCGCCATTGTGCGTCACCCGCGCCGCGCGATTGTGCGCGACATTCAAGGAAAACCAAGTGAACTGTGTCAACACTACACACTACACTACACTGACAGTAGGGATGCAATAGTGCAGAGTTACATTCAAGAACGAACACCTTGTAACGACTAAATTGTAGCAATAGGTACACCTGCACGGCTAGCATGCCACCCACGACAAAGCGTTTAAACGAGAAATGTTCCATAAGGCCCACTACACACATACGGAATTGTAATCTGGAATTCCGAATCTGGATTGTGATTTTGTGTTGGATTTGACAGCTGCGCAATTCCGAACGCAATTGTGGAGGGTGAAAATCCATACGAAATCGTATTCCTGATTCCAGATTGCAATTCCGTATGTGTGTGGTGGGCTTAATGATGTCATATTATGTCGTGCCATGGGATTATAGTCTAGGAAAAATAAGGTTTGAGATTGCATTAAAGACACACAAGTAAATTGTGTTTGAACTAATATTACTGTTAGTTTATAACACTTTTGTCGATATTTCGTGGTTATGTAGGCTGAGGACCCTGAGAAATACCTTAAAATCTATATAAATGTACAAAGGGCAAGCTTATTTCTAAAGATATTTCTTCCAGCATACCAGCAAAAGAGACAGTTAATTATCACAAGGCAAATTTATGTGTAAAGTCAAACGTTAAATAATTAAGTGTTGAGATTATAATTTTGGAAATCATACAAAATATTAAATATCTACTCAAATTTACGATATTAACCGGTGATTATTATTGTTATAAGTAAAACGTATTGAACGAAGCCGTCCTGTATAAAATCACCAGTTTTCAATTTTTTGTTCATACCTAAATTTAATGTTTTGTAATTGTCTTAGTTATTCAGTAATACACAATAAGAGATCAGGGATTAATGAGAATTTTTTCAGGTATCATCATCAATATCATCATCATATCAGCCGATAGACGTCCACTGCTGGACATAGGCCTCCCCCAAAACGGGGGGATTTGCCATAATCGCCACGCTTGGCAGGCGGGTTGGCGATCGCAGTTGGATTGAATGTGTTTACTCAGAGGATGCTGCTGCCCATCCTCCGGTAGATCCCTTAGTCGCTTTTTACGACACCCACGGGAGGAAATGGGATGGTGCTATTCTTAGCCGACACCACACGGACCAGGTTTTTCAGGTATGTATCTACTTATATTCCAAATTATTACCAAAAGTGCAACCTACTCCATACAAAAATCCGTAGATATCCCCGACTATTATGCTGCTTTAGGGCTTGTCTGCACAGCGATTTTTAATCACACTAGAAAGTATTCGCACATACGGAAAAAAATCCGGAGGATGGGTACTTTTCGGCTATAAAAAATAAATCGCGCGAATAAAAATCGCGGACAAGCCCTTAATAGTCCGTGAAGAGCGAATCAGGAATTTAGGAATAGATAATTATTCCAGCGACGGGAGTGCTATAGTGCAGGGAAGGGGAAGCCTTATCCAAGCGGATCCATCATCATCACATCAGCCTATACACATCCCACTGTAGGGCACAGGCCTACCCTCAAGGAGAGTGAATGGGCGCCAGTTCACCACGCGTGCAATATGGATTGGTAGACTTTACACACATAACATAACCTACACATATGAATTTCTTTTTCAGCGTGTACACTTCCTCACGATGTTTTCCTTCATGATAAATGAACTTTATTGTGTATGGACTCAGGTGTAGGTACACACAGCGACACATCAAGCTATACAAAACCAAAATAAGCTGGCCGTGCGACGTTATACGTTCCTCAACCTACGCGCAGCCAGCTTATTTTGGTTTTGTATAGCTTGATGTGTCGCCGTGTGTACAAACATTCATCGTATGAGAGCAGTCGGTAATAGTCTGTAAACGTACATAAGTTAGAAAAATTATTGGTGTATGGCATGTCGTCCGTGCGGATTCGAACCCAGACCCCATGATTGACTGTCCTTACCTCTCCGCAACGAGCCATCGTCGCTCGCAGTGTGATCATGTGTTACTAATATAATATTTGTTTTCTGTGGCTCGTGTCATAGGCGTCAGATTTTAATTCGGACAAATCAACTTCGATTTCAAATTATTCAAAAATTCGAAATAATATCACGATAGCTTTCTGATGTCATTTTGTGACTCTACCAACGCGTCGGAAGGTGCAGAGAAGATGCGGCCAGAAACTGGTTGGAAACCAATGGTTTGGAAGTCCGGCGCGGCGTCAACATAATTAACATAACATCATCATCATCATCTCAGCCGATGGACATCCACTACTGGACAATAGGCCTCCCCCAACATACCATAACATAAATATTCTTTATTTGCACACCAAGAATAGACAAATGCAATTTTATAACAAGAATACGAAGGGTACAAAGGGCGGATAATTATAAAGATTAGGTACCTATAATGATTTTGTAAACAAAAATTAAAAAAAAAAATCTATGCACGTATTGGTTTATACCTACATTATTTAATTTATTAACAAGTATAAACATTGTACCGGTCGCTCTCGGAATTTTTCACCAATGTGAACTGTAGCTAACCCTGATAATTATAGGCCTCGGTCTTTTTGGGTTGTTACTGCAACACCTGCATAATATTGGAGACGTTTACTTCCACAAGAGTTGAAAAAAAAATTTATTTACCCTTTCGACCTCCACAAATTGCCCCCCAATATAAAAATTAAGTTTTTTTTACTTCATTTATGATATTGGACCAGCAATTGCTATATCTGTGCCGAGTTTAAGCATCCTATGTCTTACGGTCTCTGAGAAATATGCCTGTGACAGACGAACGGACAGAGACCGAGCTGATTCCATAAGTGGTCCGTGTTGCCAATTTTGATAAGGAACACTAATAACATCACGAGTCACGACCATAAATTCTTATTGGGGTGATCAGAAATACAACAAAAACAATCTTCAAAAACGATACCTACCAACTAGTTAGGTATCTTCGGAATCGGAATATGAAATAGGTACTGCAGGATGCAGACAAGATGAGCAATACCCGGAGGTGAGTCACGGGCGACCTTCACGCCGCGTGACGCCCCGGCATCGGCACCGGCAGAGAGCCTGCGACAGCACTCCCCCCGCGCCCTGCGCCACCAGCCACGCGATGACACCATTCAGCACAACCCCCCTCCCCCTCCCCCTCCCCCTCCTCGCCCCGCGCGGCACGCTACCTGCGCGCACGCACACAGGCGCGGCCTGCAGGCAGCTCGTAGACACACGGACATGCACACAGAGGCGCACACGAGGACGAGGCCAACCTGTCGTACACTTGTCAATTGTTGCTAAACCAAGCGAAAACTATGCGAAGGTTCACCAAAACGGTCTATAATCAGATCCCATTTTGACTCTTACGTAATGTTATGTTAATTATTTGCTTCGGCAAAATATTTATTTATGAAAAAAAGAAATACTGCGCACTTATTAAATATCTAAGGCTATACAATTATGCAAAGCAAGTTCAAACAGCGTCCGATTTTCCTGTTAGTCTGTAGCGCCCTTAAGTGTTAACCCTTTCGGTGACGACGACTCCCGCATGCGATCATAGAACGAGGGTGTCACTCAAACACACACACTCACCCGTGGTAAGTCCGTGTGTTCGTAACAAACAAAATGGTTCGAGGTCGTTAGATACACAGATATTTCGAAACAAGGTTAAATTAAAATTTTATTTATTGATAATACAACAATAATTGAACTTATGTAAATATGTATCTCTAAACTACACATTTAGATAATCAATAGTTCATAAAATTTAATTAATTTCATACATAAATACACAATTATAAAATCTATTCTATGTACAACTTTATTCAATGGCAATTTTTCTATTTAAGGCACAAAGTACTTAACATCGGAACGTGATAAAGTCGGTATCGCGCGGGGACGTGCATTATCAATATTATCATACAGCAATAGTGATTACAAATAAACAACCGGTACGTGCGGCGGGCGATGCGATGTGGAGCCGCGACGCGACCTGATATAATACATAGACGTGAGCTGGCAACAGCGCGCCGCTACCTGCACACACACACTCACACACATACACACACCACCCACACCACCGTACAGCCCCGCAGCCTTCAGCGGAGACGTTTAATAACACCATCACTGCCATTATGTACAAATCGTACAATACGTTACAATGCGACGCGGCACGACAACACGGGGGCGGCGAGCAAAGCGCCCCGGCCCGGGCTCGCTACACTCTCACAGTTTCTTGACGATGTCGAACTTGGACTTGAGGTCCATCGGCACCTTCTTCGGGTCGACCTTCTTCTTGGCGGCGAGCTGAGCGCGCATCTCGGCGGCGGTCATATGCAGGTTAAGCTTGGCCCCGGGCGCCGGCGCCGGCGGCGGCGGGCTGTCGGCGCCGGAGTCGGCGGCGCGGTCTGTCTGCGCCGGCAGCGGCGCGTCCAGGTCCGGCACCGGGTCGCCGGGCGCCGGCGCCGCGACCAGCAGGTCGGCGTCGTCCGGCCGCTCCTTGATGCGCGCCACCACCTGCTTGTGCGTCTCGCCGGCGATGCTGTGCCCGTTCACCTCGAGGATGCGGTCGCCGCGGTGCAGCCCGGCCGCCTCCGCCGGCGAGCCGTCGTCCACCTTGCCTATGTACTGGCCAGGCTTGCCCTTCTCCGCGTGCAGGTTGAACCCGTAGCCGTCGAAGTCAGGCACCTTCCGCACGCGGCAGAGCCTTGGCTCGGGGGCCACCGCGGACCCGTTCGCGGACATGATTCACTTCCTTGCAGCGATGTGACGCGCGGCCGGCGTCGCGCGCGAGCAGAGACTGACCCGCGCCCGCTCCGCAGTCCGCAGTCCACGCCGCGCCGCCTCCCTCCTCCCTCCCTCCCCGGCCCCGCTCCTCACGGCGCACCTGCGGGCGCGGCGGAGGGGAGGGCGGCGCTCAGGTGGTCGCGCGGCCTCCAGTGCACACCGGGTCGCCGTTGAGGCGCAAAGTATCGCCGCGAGTGCAGTGTTCACAGTGCCGCAGGATCACACGGAGCCACAAGCCCTGTCTCTGCAGCCACACGCCGAACGCGGGGTGAGTACGAGCCCCGGGGCCAGGGGCGGCGCAGGCCGGCGCGGCGGCGGACACGTCACGGGTGCGCCCGCGCAGTGATCGAGGCCGCGTGAGAGCGCCGCCACTTTCCCGCGAGCGCGTCGTCGCTCCTAATGCTCCGGACCCGTCCGGTGACGGGTTCCTGCCCTCCGTTGTATCGATGAGCGACTGATATCCTTCGATCAGCTGTTGCGGTGACACTAACCTCCTTTGTTTTGTTCCACTCGTCTGAAACTGACGTGCGAATGGTATAAAGAAAGGGAACCACCTCATCGACGAGGTTTTATGTCGTCGCATTGTACAGGGCTAATTGTCTGATGATAAATGTGGTGTTTCGAATGAATTTGAAGTGAAATCGCGTAGTGTTCGGGGACGGCACAGGCATAAGACTCGTCCGCAGGCGGCAGGCTGTGTCGGCCGGCAGGGGGCGCTGGTCGGCTGACAGCTCGGTCGTTGCTCCTACGGCGCAGCGCTGTGTATGTATGTACTGAGTTATTAGTACACAACACAGTGAGCACATCGTATCACACATCGCACATATCATCTCTGGATCCCAATTAGATACTAGCATCATTAAGATGGATTAGTTACGTTACAATTGATTCCACGTGCTAGTTACTAGTTTCTTGTAATTCGTGAGAAGAGCCCAAAGGTAACGGTTTATCTTGCAAAGGGTTACCTTTACCGAAGAATACCTAATAGCCTGTTCTGTACCTATAAGAAGCTGTAACTTATTTTAATGATGTCAATATCTAAACACTGCATTGAATTGCCATTGTTTGGTTCCCGTTATGAGTTGAAGATGATCAATACGTCCGATTCCATTATAAATTCAGGATGTTTTTCTCATGATACAGCTGGAAGCGCTGTCTGTGCCCTTCGCGTGCATTGAAGAAAGAAACTGATGTGTTAGATACAAACCTCATAGAGTCGAGTGTAAGTTAAAGCTGCTAACAAAGGCACTGTAACGCGCTAGTCGTCACACCTTTACTTCAGAATTCAGATAGAAAAGTAGAAATCTCAAATAGTTTGTCAGTCTGAATAATCAAGACGACATTTGACTGCTACCCAAGACAGGTATTTGAGTTTCAAATATTATGTAAATGCAGATGGAAAATGAAATCAGACCCAAAACACTGCAGTCGTCCAATGGAGAGGTTGATGCGGCGCAGCGGCGGCGTCTTACATAAAGTCATCGTGTCAAACTCAGAAAGTTGTAAAATATTATAATTAATGAGTGAGATTTTAATCTGAAATACTTGAAACGATAGTCACATTAATAATTCTTATCAACTTCCTGTACATCAAATCCTCCACTAACATGAGTCAGTGAGTCGCACATGCCTTCTAATAACACTTATTGTGATACTCGTACTTATTTAGGAAATTCCCGTGTGAATAAGCATTAATCGAAAAAGGGAAGAATTTCTTTAAGATGATTTATGATTGTGGACTATTATATAAGGTCTAATTAAATTAGGTGAAACTATTTTAAGGGTATGCTCAGACCATCAACCTGAACAACTTTCTCTATGGGACCAATATCGAAATCGCGAAAAAAAAATGTATGTCCCATACAAAAATGCAAACACAACATGACTCAAATGTATGGGGCAGCAGATTTTTTTTTCGAGATTTCGATATTGGTCCCATAGAGAAAGTTGTTCAGTTTGATAGTCTGAGCATACCCTTAAAATAGTTTCACCTAATTTTGTTAGACCTTATATTTTTATGATCCAACAGTTGTTGGATGGAGTTTCTGTACTGACTGACTGCTGGTTATAGCCACTGCATCTGACCCCACCTCTGATCGTATCGGTTTCCAGTTCCATCACATTCAGGAGGGTAAGGAGAAGGACACGAAAGCGCATGTGTTTAGCGCGCATGCTTATGCACTTTAAAGTATCCTGACTGCTTTTCTAACAAAGTGTTGAAGGGTCAGCACCATTATCATTGGGACCATCTGTGTTATCAAGTCACATTTTCAAGTAGAAGAGCTCTTTATACAAAAGAATAGTGTTCCAATTTCACCAAAAAATCAATAAAAATGAATTGTAATTGGGTTCGTTCGGTTATAAACAGCTTTACCGGCTCTAACCCAATCGCTAGATTATCTGGAGTGCGATTTTTGAATCTCATCCGTTGAACTCAGCAGTTGAAAATATATGGAGATACGCATCTTTCTACTGCTGATTTGACTTTCAAAAATCGCACTCTTGGAGTATAATTTTTGAAAGTCAAATCAGCAGTATAAAGATGCATATTTCCATAGTAATTTTGACATTTTCAACTGCTGAGCTCAGCGAATGAGATTCAAAAACTGCACCCCTGTTCTTATCTTCTCATTGACTGTTTACATGACGACTGACGTCTAGCAGAAGAAACAGGAGTGTTAAAATTTGACCTGGATAACTGGAAAGAACTAGATTTTGAATAATAATTGTGATAAACGACTGCGTCAGAAATTTTTTATGTTAATTCTGTCAATTGCTTAACCTTAATGTGCTTTTTATTCCATAGAATTTGGCTGCGTTATACAGAGTGTAAGTGACAGCCTAGCAAATACTGAAACGGTGAACTATAGAGCCTACCTCAGGAGACGCGAAAAAAAATCAGCTGTCCCATACATTTGAGTCGGGTAGGTACAGCAGTTTTGTATGGGACAGCTGATTTTTTTTCGCGTCACCTGAGGTAGGCTCCATAGTGAAAGTTGTTCAGTTTGATGGTCTGAGTTCACCGTTTACAAATGACTTTGACTTCTGTTTTCTTCATTATATTACGGGTAGTAGGTACTAGTATTTATTCTGTAATTATATGTAGATATCCGAAAGTATGACCTGTGAGGTTGCGATTGTGACAGAAAAGCTGAGAGCTACCCATCACCATACCATACCTATCCCAGCTTACTGGAGCTACCTTATGCTGAGAGAAAAGTGTTTTTTAAATATGTTGGACAATGACAATGACACACAAATTATCTAGTCGCATTTAAAGTATCAAAATCTAGCCTAGACTTGTATTATGATGACTGGACAACGATAATAGAATATGACTCGGGTACATATATTTATATTCATCACACAAATATTTGTCTCTTACGGGATTTAAACTCGCGACTCTCGGCACAGCAGGCAGGTTCTTTACCAGCTGTGCTACCGGATCGTCAAAGTGTCTATGACAATGACGAGCGTTAACCCGCGACTTCGTCCGCACAAATTATATACCAGATTTTAAGTCAGATCATAAGCTATCAAACAAAAAAGTTTCATCAAAATCGTTTCAGTAGTTTTTGCGTGATACTCGTTCAAACAAACAAACACACAAACAAACACCCAAACAAACACACAAACAAACAGACAGACAAAAAATTCAAAAATTGGTGAAATGGAATCAGGGACACCTAAAAACCATATCTTAACTTTTTTTTTGTTAATATCTTCAATGTACAGACAAACTTCCAGTTACAGTTTTATAATAGTATAGATGTGATGATGTATGAATACAAAAGAACACCAACAGAGAGTTTTAAATAGATAGTAATCAGTAGGAAGACTAGGAAGTATGAAAAGAGGAAAGAAGAAAATAAATATAGATGTAGGTATCATAATATGGAAGATTACCTTAGCTTAGGTTAGTCGAAGGCTGAAAGACATTAATTGAAGGAGATGCCGTTTTGTGCTGCCCTGCCAAAAGGAAAAATGTTACAAGGCAGGAGTATTATGAAATGAAATTGATTGTGAATGGATTCAGGCACTAAATATTTTTGGGTCCGAAATAACTCACGTAACGTAGACACGAGGTATGAAAGATTCACCTACTTATCTGCAGTTCGGTAGAAGATGCGACGTAGGCATTTCATAGTGTGCAAATGATGATGTCATATTCACATAGTCGCGCCGCGCTGTTGTCAAACAACATAAAGTCTTGTTGATAACGAAACGATGATAATGCTCTTAGATGTTGACTAAGCTTTAGGACTAGCCTTGCCACGGTATAAGATTAATTGATCATGTGCATTTACATTCAATTTTATATCTTATCACTAAACAAGACAGCCTATAATTGCGAAACAATAATTTCGTACTTAGAACGTTTGGGGTTCACACGAGACTTCTTTTCATGATTTTTAACGTTCAAAATTAGAATCTAAAGTTATGGGGAATAAAATCCAAAGTTGCGGATTTCGTGTTACCTCGCCCCCCACAAAAAGTGGCAGAAATGTTTGTTCGTAGAATTACACGCGTTGCTAGTCCCTATATAAGTAGTCAAAGTTACTAGGGAACAACCTGAAGAGACTTATGATCTGAATTTACCAATATCTGTAACCTCTCCTTACAAGTCACAACCGATGGTCATTTGTCTCGGTACAATAACATTACATTTGTTGGTTTTTTTAAATATTTAAAATGATCTTACATTTGACCTCACAGTTGCGTTCTTTACCGACCTTTACATAATCTTATAATAGCTCCTATCCTAATATTCTTGAAAACTAAATTGTGTTTGCATTAGCTTATAATTCATGGATAATAAATAATGTAGCTGTTAAAAATGTAATTTATGACTTTGAGACTATTTTGAAAAAACCTTTTCTCAACCACCGAAATAAGCATGCAGCTCAAAATATCTCACTCAAGAATTACTCACAAGCCGCATCATAATTATTAATCAGATCGATTACAAGTAAAGTAAATATGAATGAAGACATCCAGGCACTGAGTTGACAAATTAGCTCCAGTCAATAATAAGAATTGTCCATTGTTTGAACACGGTGCAAGTTGTCAAGGCAATTAGTTTGACACACATTGACTGGGTTTGTTCTGCAAATAGGAGACATTGATTGATATTCGCAGATCGAACAGAGTTTGTACAATCCTACATGTTTGAACACCAAAAAGTGATTCCTTGCTCTTCAGCCTTGATTTAACCATTTAATAAAATTTGTTCATATTTTGGGGCAATGTAAGTGAGTAACAGTGACGTGATGTGACGTGACGCAGGGACAGGTACTTATTTTAAGTCTGTAAGCACAGTATTACTATTAAGCTTAGGACTATAGTTATACTGAACCGTAAGTATGTTAATCTTACCACATTTTCATTTACAAGGGAATTTGGAAAAAGGGACATTTGAGAAAGGGACGTTTTGAGAAAGGGACATTTTGAGAAAGGGACAATTTGCGAAAGGGACATTTTGAGAAAGGGACGTTTTAAGAAAGGGACGGTTTGCGAAAGGGACGGTTTGCGAACGAGGGACATTTTGAGAAAGGGACAATTTGCGATGGAGCCCCGCTGCGTTGCGACCTGCAGAGACAGCGGCGGCGGCGCGGGCGGCGTCCGGTTAATATCACAACCAGTAAGATTTCTAAATTATAATGAGCGCCTCCACTCTACTCCAGTTGTAAATTATTATAAATATAAGATCGGTTTTCATTCAGTTACAAAGTGAGAGCGTTCTGTTTGTGATTACTCATTAGTTCATTACACGTGAAAGTAGGTATGAGACATTTTTACGACACAGTTTGAAAATAAAATCAGATTAAACTAATTGATTTGAATCTGTTAAACAATGTTGTAGTTGTAGGTATGTAGAACATACAGAGTGAAATTGATATCACTAGCATCCTTTTAAACTAAGAGTCTACTCATCAAACAGAACAACTTTTACTATGGGAGCAAACCGATCGGAGCCCAAAAAAGAATCTGCTGTTCCATACTAAACTGCAATCTGCAATACCTCCTACTCGACTCAAATGTATGCAACAGCTGATTTTTTTGCTCCGATTGGTTTGCTTCCATAGTAAATGTTGTTCAGTTTGATGGGTAGACTCTTAGTTGATGATATTAATTTCACCCTGTAGTAAGTAAGTATACGAAGTTTAATTCAATGTATGTTTTTATTTTAGTATATCTACCTGATAAGTGTATGACAGAACACAGTGCGTCAATGTGTGACAGTTTAGTGAAAGTGATGTCCGAAGCAAAACAATGGGAACAAGCATCGAGCACGAAATGTATGCGATGGAGCCCTCAGCTCTTTGACATACATACACACAGACACACGTGGTCTGATGACAGTAGCGGACATTTCATCAAGTTAATGCGTCCAGTCCAGCAGACAGCGGATGAAGTGCCCCCGGGGCTGGCTCGGGGTTATAGTTAATGATACGACACTCGACGAGAAAGGTGCGAAATTATTGAAAAACACATTTCTCTTTCTATTTTACCATTTTAACTAGAACTGGCTTAACGGCAGGTAATTTCGCAATTCTACGGAATCCGTTTTCTGTACGCATTTCAATAACAACATTAAGTTGTGCCTATTACCTACCTACCTACCTAATTAATTCATAAATAGAATATCGTTAAGTTGTTCATTTTCATTAGTAAGTAAAAAAAATATATTTGTCATGCAGGTAACTACAATTAGCTAATTTCAAAATAATTTATGTTCCATATTGGCAGCTCAGAATACCTATCTAGTTATTCATGTAGTGTACAGATTTATCATATCAAATGTTTCAAAACAATAATAGGCTGCTTGTACGTACGATAAGTTTCTCTTCAAGAACAAAGGAAGCTATCCTAAAAAAAATTATTGCATCAATACGTTGATATTAAGCACTAACTTATTTCCCCGCTAAACAATAAAGTAGGTAATTTAGTATAGGTAATATTATAAGCACAAACAATGCTCGATCGACTGGTCTGACGGGCGGCGGCGGCGCGGCGGCGCGGGCGCAGGCCCGGCGCGATGGTTCCGCGCGCGCCGCATTCCTCGCGTGACGTCACCGGCGGTTATCACGCGTTATCGCCACAGTTATCGCTGTGTGTAGGGGTGTGTGTGTGTGTATGTGTGTGTGTGTGGTTTCGCAAGCAGCATGCGCTGAGCTGACTGAGCCAGTAGTGAGCCCTCCGCGACCGATCGTTCGAAGCCGCGTGTCCTTGCGCAACTCTCGGTCGCTGCGAGCTAAATACCTGTACTCGTTCCGATACCAACACCAGGTACGAGTAGTAGGTAGGTAGGTAGCAATGTTTACTGCCACATTATTAAATAGGTAAATTGATTGTTCAATGTCGCCATCGCCAATGTACACAGTAATGTCAAAAACAAAGGAAGAGAACATTACTGCCCTTAATTAATATACTTACTAGTAATATTAAGTTTATGGTTTATACGTATATTTTGACTTCCCTCAAAGTCAACGTATAAAAATATAATGGTAGTGGAGCTACGAGAGAGCTGACGAAGCAGGCCCTGCACCCGCTCTTTCGATTTTCGATATATCGCGACCGTTTCGGTCCGAACTTCATTATAATAGAGTTGTTATTGGAACGAAAACGTTCATGCAATTGCGAAGTTCGAATGTCCGGATAGACCCTCAGTAATGCCGAACACATCGATCGAGTCGTATTAACCGTACCTATACCACGGAATATCTTGTAGTACAACCTATACTGAGATTCACTAACCATCGACTATAGTCTTACTTCACTGAAATTATCCTGAGTCTTGATTTCCTTGACCTTTCGTGTATCAGGAATAGGGTACCAATCACTATAATTATTAATTACGAGCGTTAACCCGCGATTTTGTCCGCACAAATTATATACCAGATTTTAAGTCAGATAATAAAATAAGCTATCAAACAAAAAAGTTTCATCAAAATCGGTTCAGTAGTTTTGCGTGATGCTCGTTCAAACAAACAAAAAATCAAACACACAAACAGACAAACAAACAGACAGACAAAAAATCCAAAAATTGGTGATATGGAATCAGGGAAACCTAAAAAACCATATCTTAACTTTTTTTTTGTTAATATCTTCAATGTACAGACAAACTTCCTGTTACAGTTTTATAAAAGTTTAGATTAGAAGTTTAGATAAATGTCAAAATATATATCGACAGATTCTTAAGTTAATATTAAAACCAAACATGCATATTAACATAATGGATAGTATTTAGATATGGTGAGAAGGTTTTGTTACAGAATAACGGCACCCGGCACGGTGCCGGTGCCGGTGCCTACTCTCTGATCTGAACCTATCCCTAGTGTCAGGTGTGACGATGTGTGACGCGTACGCGCTCAGAACATGGCAGGCGGGGCGGGGTCGGGTACAGTACAGGGCACCCCGTGGGACATATACATAACGGTATGTAGCGCGTAGTAGTTCTAGCTCCTAGGGACAATGCGCTACACCTGTGTGACGCACTGTATTTACCTGCGCGCTGGGTTCCGGTTCATTTCTCTTGGCTTGAACTTTGCACTTGTCTCTGGACTCTCTGATGCTGCCTCTGTGGTGGGGACCGACAATCCGCGGCGTTCTTATTTTTCCGTGGAAAATACGTATACGTACCGTACTGCACATAAGTCTTCAAATAACGCACGTTGTGTATACCTATTTAGGTTCGTTTTTGTGCGAGTTTTTTTTTACGCAGATTATAAACGTCCTCTGCGGATTAACCACCGGTCGCCTACGTTAGCCTTAACTCTAATCTAAAGGAGACTCGTGATATTATACCTACTCAGCTTAAGGATAACGTATCTACGTTAAAAGTTAAAACTGAAACATCAACGAGCCAACACCAGTATAAATCAACATACGTCTGGGAACAGACCTACCCTCAGGGAGAGTGTATGGGTGTTATTGGGTTTAGTGGGCCACTAAAAGATAAGAAGATATAATATAACACTTGCACAATCATCATTCCCTAAATTATTACAACTCACACCTTACCAAATCTTATAAAAATGTGAAACTGGTGGTGATGTTGGTAAGTTTCATAGATTAATATGTTTGTAAGTTTGTGAGCGCCCCCGCCCGCACTGAAAGGGTTAAAAAGTTAAAAATTACAATACGTTCTGAAATGCGAAGACCGTGACATTGTCGACTTTATTGAGCACTAATATAAATTAACGAACTAATAAAGCAGTATTGTTTATGCACCACCACAGTGTATGGTTTATAGATCTAGTATAGAAATCGCGAGCTGTCCCAACGGTCCATGAAGGTTTGTATGGACTAGCTGTTGTTTTTCAAGGTTGGCTCGCTCCATGAGAAGGTTGTTCAGCTAAGGTGAATTGAAGAACTCCTTTTAATATGAACACCTCTCTGTTAAACCATGTATAAATAGAAATCCATAGTTTCTAGAGGACCGAGGTTTTGACTCGAGCCATTCTTTATTAAATCATTAGAATATTTACCTAACTAATATGCTATAGCTTCTTGGTAGGTAGGTACGGAGCACCCAGTCCCATACCTGCCAGTAAGTAGGTACCTACAGCCGCGGCAACATTCCTAACATATCAGCGCGTGGTGCGTGGTGATGGCCACCTTGTGCCAACACAGCTACCTCCCCTCCCCTCCCCGCCACCCGCCACCCGCCCCGCCCCTCGCGTCGCCATTCATCGCGAGCCTAACGTCAAGCCATGATGATTGTATATTAATAGATGCAGTCGGTGTGTCGGTGTGTGAATCACACTCATTAACTCTACTGTGTCGTAACACTCGGTCAATTTGCAATTTGCAATCAATCGTTTTTTAACTAAACATACTTATTTGTTGCTTAGTTAGTTTTAATTTGTAGTGGTTTCTCGCTACATTGAACAATTTAAAATACAGGTGCAAACACCCTGGTACCTAATATTAAAACGGGTGGAGGTTTAGTCAAACTGAACAACTTTTACTCATTTTTACTATGGACGTAATGATCTAGGACTACCTATGACATTGATTTGAAATTATAATGGTTGAAAGTTTCCTAGATCGAAATCACTAAGTTACCTACCTCAGGAGCACGTTGGAGGTTATGCCGCGAGCAGTTGTCTTTCGCGTGGTGTTCGCGCGGTTCACGTTTGAGCCTGCCGCGAGGCACCACAATCCTTCTCAGATGCGTTTTAGCTCAAAAATAACCCTTGAGATTGGATAGATTTAAGATCCAATAAAAATGCATTTGGCACTTTTTATATACAATAATTATTTTGCGTACAGTAAGTACTTACTTACTGTACGAAAAATAATCACTACCTAATTACCTACAAACATTTTGCCGTCCGCGTCCGTAGCACAGATCCCTGTAGTAAGTGGGTCGTAGCGTCCCGTCCGGCGCCGGCGCCGGCGTCCCTCGCTCGGTCGGTCGGGCTCGGGAATCGCTCCTGTATTAGACATCAACGAGACCGCTTCTTGTATTCAAGTCAAGCCGCGCTGACCGACTTGGCTTGTACCTCGTAGCACTGGCGGGTTTATTCAATTCAATTTATTTAGGTATTTTGTTTCAGATCATAGATCCATAGTGGTGTTAGTGGTTTAGTGTAGTGTAGTGTAGACAGACATAATTTATTGATAACAGAAAATGTTACATGACTGTCAACTTACAAACATTATTATTATTATACTTAAGTATAACATCGTTTGCCAGTATACATTAGATTGTATATTAATTAAGGATTTATTATATGTCAGATTATTACAAGATGTGATTAAATTAAATAGGTACATTAATTAACAAAAAAAATTATATTACCTATCTACTACATTATTGTTCAACATAGGTATATCTATATATTCTTCAACCGTATAGAACATGTACCAGGCAGGCGAGAGGCGACTGATGTCTCCAGGCACAGGCCTCACCTCTGATGACGAGAGACGCGTAGTTAGAGTCATTGCATTCGACCATTTTTTAATGTTCTTTATTTATTTATATGAGGCTAACCTTAAGGCTATGTCAGCCCCATCGTGCCTTAACCTGAACACTCTGTATAATAATGAAAATTTAAATCTAATAAAACAAAACAATAATATTCTACCTCTAGAAATTATTTTGTATCTAAACAGCGCGTCTATTAGACTCGAAATTATAATAGACTTTCGTATTTCCAGTCGCCTCCTCGAACTCTGCCTCAGCTCAATTTTAATATTATTTTCCAATAGAAGAGCCTCGACTCATCCTCACAATCTGTATCATTCTCAGTTCTCGAGGTTCCTCCACTGGAGTTGCTTCAAGGGATTACTGATATTGGTGCACTTTTAAGTCGGTTTTTGGTGGTGTTTAGAATAGCAAAAGCCAATTAAATGTTTATCATTTTACGAAAAACTATGCTTCAGCGTCGTTTACGTACTCGATGAGACCTTAACCGCTCGTGACCCGGGTTTAAGATAACAATAGATAAACAATGGGGGGGTTCAATAATATCGCGCACATGAAAGTTCAATGGTTATTGTTTAGGGTCGCATCGCGAGATTGTAGGTACCTTGAAATTGACTTTTCTCTCCTCCACTCTTTACTCAACTCGAGGCAGGAAATTATCTCGCATCGATAACGTTTTTGACAATTTGACTGAGTGGAGGAAATCTGGAAAATGAGGAAGCTACTAAGAATACCTGTGGAACTATTGATTACGTATTATATTATATCGTATTCTCATTATTGCTCCATGAACACTAGTGCATTTACATTTACATATTTAAAAGAGGCACAGAAAATACAAGATAGTTATTTTTATTTATGTTAAAACAGAAAATACTTTACAATTACATTCACCACTGACTAGTCAGTTGGATACTGGTCATTTTGTTAAGGACCTATGTCGAAAAATAATTGGAGCGAAATGGGCGTGTGATAGCTTATATTACTGTCTGATGCGAGAGAAAGAGATGGGGCGGCGCGCGCGCCTGAAACGACGTAAAACAAACTTTATTTAATTGTGATTGTACTATTTATGTAAGTTCAAGTCTGCTCTAATCAAAATTTGTAAAATATCAATATCTTTTTTTAAATCAAGTCTCGTGTTTCTATTATTCACCGTTTAGCAGTTCCAAGCGTTTCTGACCATCCCGACAGGGATTAGGTATGTTTTTTTACTCGTATTTTAGTTGCCTTGAAAATAAACAGATATAACAGTCATTTTATTAAAGTGGTTGGTTATTGAATGCGGCAGGTAACTTCTTGTTTGTGTAAATCGTAGATGACATTTAATATGAAAATCCTACTATTATTATAATAGTAATAGCCCGTCTTCAAATATTATTGATTTTTAAACATGTTACAGCCATGTTGTGCTATTTCGAATCAAATTAAAGATTGAAAAAGGAGAATTGAATTTGAATTGGATAACGCAGTTCCCCGGTTTGGAAGAGTGCGGGTTCAAGTCCCGCCCGAGACAAATTTTTCAATCTTTAATTTAATAGCCCTTTGTTCTAACTTTATGGTCAGCTTATCGATTAGGTAAGTGTTGTGCGCAATAAGTTATTTTAAGATGTAAATGAGAAGGTTCAATATCGAACAGAGTACGTGTATATCGGTGAACAATCGCTAATTATGCGATAAGTGAAAGATAATAAAGTACCAACACACATAGGTAGGTAACTACATATAGGTACCTAGGTATCTGACCGACGGACAAGTGGCCAATGGAATGTAATAAATAACGTCGATATCTGAATATACTCGATCATGCATGATGATGATGAAACTATTGAACAGTTTATCGCGAATCGAATCAAATCTTAAACATTTATTTGAACTGAACTTTAACAAAGATGCATCGTTTGGTAGGTACAATTATTTGCAAGAATATACCAATGTCATCATCATCAGCCATGATCGTCCTGCAAGGCTCAGGCACACTCTCCGGAGGGTGTGTAGTGGAGGGCACTTATTCCACTACGCGTGCCCGATACGGACTTGACGGACTTCACATAGGATAAGACATGCTAAAGAATATCTTTTCTTCAGTGAGTTCAGATTAAAAATTCAACTACAAAATCTGTTGTTTCATACATTTCAAGTCGTGGAGGCATTGCAGTTTAGTATGGAACAGCAGATTTTTTCTGCGCTGACAGATTTGCTCCCATAGTAAAAGTTGTTCAGTTTGATGGACGGAGTCAAATACTCCGTCCATCAAACTGAACAACTTTTTTTAGAGTTAACGTTTGAAGGTTAATGATAATGATACTTTACACCCTTTAAAATTGTATATTTTAATTTTTATAATTTCCAGTTCACAATTAATAGTCCTATAACACCATACCTACTAATTATATTACGATCATCATCATCATCATCAGCCTATCATCGTCCACTGCTGAACATAGGCTTCTCCTAAGGCGCGCCACACAACTCTGTCCTCGAATCGGCCTTCCTCATCCAGTCGCTCTCCGCTACTTTTTTTAGGTCATCCTGTCCAGCGAGCAGCATACACTATTACGATAACAGTAATGTTCGGTTCCTGGCCACCACGAAGAAAAATACGCTGGTGTTTAATTATTTAACGTAGTGTAAAATTAACAGAACGTGCTTGTCTGTACGTGTGATAATGGAATGTAGCTCACCTTGTGTTTTGCGTACATAACATATAGCTACCTACAACCCACGTACCTAGTTATCATATTACTACATTGATACAATACATATCGTAAGCATTTAAGACGTATCCCCCACTGAACGACTTATCATAGACGCCTCACCTCTAATAAACTACGTCATTTTAGTAGGTATACGTACCTATTTTTGACTGGCTTGTCCTTCATTATGTCACTGTGGTGCCTTCTAATCTAAATCAATCCAATGAATTCCGAATCAGGTTTATTCCGGATGTGTGTGGCGGGCCTTAAAAAAATACAAAATCTCGAAAACAATCAAACTTAGAATAAAATTGTTTTTGTATTTTTCCCTGAAACTTGCCTATCTTGATTGATTTTGAGTTTTGGGACATCCTATATAAATGTAGATGTAGGTACGTCTCATTAGCATGCAGCACCGTGTTCGAAGTTTGAGTCGTTTCTCTAAGTACGACCAGCGGCCGTCGCCCGACACACCGGCACTCACGTACTTTGCACATCCGGCTCCTATTCCCCCCTCACCCCCTATCCTCTCCTCCTCAGTACAGTCGGTAACCCTGCCGATGCCGGTGGTGGTTAGTGGCCGCTCATTGATAGTCACCGGGCGTCACTCCGGCGAAAGCTTTATCCTCAGTATGTCACTCTCACTCACTCTCTACACGTTAGAGCGTGGTGTTACATTATTCAACGTCCTCAATTTTCATTCGTTTTCGTTTTCAGATCGAGTACGAAGCGAGAGAGCGAGGTCATTCAGCGCGGTCGACCCTCGAGAGTCGAGGGGCGACATGAGAGGGCGCGCCTGAGTGCAGCAGTGCGAGGGAGCGAGGGATGGCGCAGCGGGGCGGCGCGGGGGGAGGGGGAGGGGGAGGGGGGAGCGCCGCGCGCGCCAGGGAGTCGCAGCGCGCGCTCGACGAGTTCGAGGAGCTGGCGGGGCTGCGCGGCGCGGGGGGAGGGGGAGGGGGAGCGCCGAGCGACGCGGGGGGCGGCGCGGGGGGAGGCGCCTACGTGCTCGAGCACCTCGCCACCTTCACCGTGACGAGGGAGACCGGCATCGTGTACCCCGCCGACGGCATGCGACGCCTGCTACAGCTGGAGAAGACCAACGGTCAGTATTCTGCCTGATGCGATAGGTCTTCTCTTTACATGTGTCAGGAGATTTCAAGATAAAGGTTTAGTGGTCAAGGTGTACTCCTCGAAACTGCATTACTAGCCGCTAGACCCGAACGCTGGCTAGCTGGCTTGTGTTAGGCGATGCCTTATGGCCCGTAGACCCCGTAATAGATCAGTACAACCAAGTCGTTGAATAAATGAATTGAAGTACAGGCCGATCATAAATTGATGATGAGGATCGCCGCAAGTACATTGCTGGACTAATAATAAAGAGGGGATATGGCACAAACTTTAGTTAGATGCAGTTGTAATACACAATCCGAATGTCTCTACTCTCGGCTCTAGGCACATCACCGGCCTGTGAGGTGTAATACCCAGACCTCATATTATCTAGTTCCTCCGTTAGTGATTGCTCTCTGCTTCGATGCTGACCTGGTACTCTCATGTTGCAGGGATATGGAGTCAGAAGATGCAGTTATGTCTGGACGGACAGTGGGTTCTCGTCATGGACTACGAAACCGGGGTACGTAACCAAAATTTCACCATCTTCTTGAATTGAATGCACATAATATTAATTCTCTCGGAGGTCTGATGGTGGCATGGCAGCGCTACAGCACCTTAGCTATCTTTCTGTATTGTATACAAGTAATAGTTGTAATGAATAGCCACTATTGTTCAGGCTTTTCATTCATCAGGGCTGGCATTGGCATCGAGCCGCAGAAAATAAGAGTAAAAGGTCGAGCTGACAGTGTCAGCACGCTTCAAGCTTTAAAATCATAGAGATCTAGAGTTTAGTTTTTGTGATCTGTGTTTAAAATGGATTGTTGCTATAACCGTTATTGTTTGAGGGTTTGGGTCCCTGACACGCTTGCTAAGCCTGTGCCACTTAGACCATCGGTGGTCCTTTGTGATCGCCCTTTTTATAGTTTTTTACCAATCCCCACTGCGCCCAGAAATCGTAGTAGGTTTTTGGTTGGGACGGTTTGTATCGCATCTGGTGTCAATACCTGCCTACCCAAATGAGTACTGCGTTTGTACTTCAGAGGGCCACAGTCACATAGGACGTGCTGA
Organism: Agonopterix arenella; assembly: GCA_927399405.1. Taxonomy (NCBI): domain Eukaryota; kingdom Metazoa; phylum Arthropoda; class Insecta; order Lepidoptera; family Depressariidae; genus Agonopterix; species Agonopterix arenella. Next base: position 58,255 of record OV656714.1, read on the forward strand.
GGAGTTTACTTAAACCGTAGTAACTTAGTAATCTAGTGCTTTAGCTGCGTAGCTCATAGCGACATAATGTGGCGCTTTTGAACCATCTCCAAAGATGGCCACCAGTTCCACCACTCTTTAACATGACCACTAGAATAAAGTAGTAGACTGATGTGTTGTTGTTAATGTAATAGTCTATAATGGAGAGGTTCCCGGCGGCGTGGGTGCACTCGCCCACGGCGTTCACGTCGCCCGAGCCGGCGGAGCTGTACAACAACGTGCTGGCCTTCGTGGTCGGTCCCCCGGCGGGGGGCGCGGGCGCCGGCGGCGGCGGTGGGGGGGCCTCGCCCGACGGCGGCCCCAGGAGGGAGCTACACATCTTCCAGTGCCACGACGTCGGCGCACAGACACTGGTCGAGGAATTGAACGCGCTCAAGTGAGTATATGTCACATGAGCCTTGCTAAGTAGCAGAAGTCTGCCCGCTTCAGAAGATGATTGGTAGTTGTAGCAAGGTTTCTGACCACCCCGCATCGGATTATGGTCGTGAGTTTATGTATGTATTTACGTCACATAATTATAGTTAGAGCTGATTTCCTTAACTCTATGTTACATAGACGATTATATAACAACTCCTGTTTCTCATTGGGATTGAAAGACAGACAGATCCTGCTACAGACCTATCCTAGCACACGAACTAGATCTTTTCAATTCAATTCAATCTAATGGGGTTCGCCCTACCTGCATCTTAGTTACCGTCTCGTCGATCAAGACTAAACAAAACCCTAAACAAAGTAGACCCATAGAATATTATAAGACTATAATGTTCTGTGAGTAGACCAGACGTTAGTCGTAGACGCGTAATTAGACTTCTTGAATTAGAAGTCGGCGAGTAAAATAATAAAACAGGTAAACGCACCTGCAATGCAAAATGTGTAAGTTCCTATCAGTCTCGAGATGTCGCAACGTGCTCTTAGCTCCCAGCTATAGATAATCAATAATCTCTGAGATAGTGATACCAATACGATGAGGATATCTCGACACATTGGAAGAGATGAGACCCGCGCGCCGGTCAGTGTGTCGGGTGACAGTGAGTGAGGCGGAGTGACGTCATGACACCATGTACCTCTGGCTGAAGCTCGGCATCCCCGTGCTGCCTCACACACGGTGCGAGTTCTACTCCTGTCTAGCACTTTGTTTGCGGGTATATCGATCTACGCGACGAAACAGCAGATTCTCTATTGTGTCTGGAATTGCGGCAGTGCATCAGATAGCGTGCTGGACGGTCATAATGATTTGTGCAAGTGTTGCCGATTGATGAATATGAATGTGTTGCAAAAGGAAACTGTTGAAAGAGTGCTAAAATTTATAATTTTATTGTTTACACATTCAGTGAGGGAAAAATGTAGTCGAGTGATGAAGTTTCATAACTTTTTAGCATCAATAAAATTCGGTATTTCAATTTGAGTGTCGTAACGTTATAAACAAGTTTTTTTTACAATAACGTAACGCTTGCCTATTATTTTGAAAGAGTGTAAAATGTTGTTACTTTAAGAAACCGTGTCACAAACGTTTAAGGGGATATAATACGGAGAGCGCTCCAAACGAAGTCTGGAGTGCGATTTTTGGATCTCATACGTTGAACTCAGCAGTTGAAAATGTATGGAGATACGCATCAATCTACTGCTGATTAGACTTTCAAAAATCGCACTCCTGGAGTATGATTATTGAATGTCAAATCAGCAGTAGAAAGATGCATATCTCCATAGTAATATTAACATTTTCAACTACTGAGTGCAAAGTATGAGTTTAAAAAATCGCACCCCAGGAGTGCGATTTTTGAATCTCATACGTTGAAATCCGCAGTTGAAAATGTATGGAGATAAGCATCTTTCTACCGTTGATTTGACTTTCAAAAATAGCACTTCTGGAGTATGATTTTTGAAAGTCAAATCAGCAGTAGAAAGATGCGTATCTCCATTGTAATTTTGACATTTTCAACTGCATAACTCAGCGAATGAGATTCAAAAGTCGCACTCCTGGTCGTATCGGAAATCTGACAAATGTAAAGCACAGATATTGGTTTCTAGATCGTGTCTATAAATTTTCATTGACTTTAATTGGTTAGTATTTAAAATATAACCAGACTTCGATTGTATGGAGCGCGCTCCGAATTATATCCTCTTAGCCAGACCCAGAGAGACCCAACGATATTTTTTTTAAAGTTAAGTAACTGCTCATTCCATAAATTAATTTATCATCATTGATAAAGGGCTGACATAACCACAGCGTTAAAAGCTCCAACATAAAAAAAGAATGACAAAAAAAGGAGTTTAGAAAGGGATTAATAAGAGTGACTTCACTGTGACTCAAAACAATGTATCGATGTGTGTGTGTTGACAGGGGCGGCGGCGGTGGCGGCGGAGGGGCGGATAGAGTGAGTGAGGGAGCGCGCGACTTCATTATAGAGCGCGAGCGTGAGCGAGATGGCGACCTCGACAGGCCGAGACGACAGGTACGTACCTACTTCTCTTTCTACTTCGCTATCGTCCCAAGCAATGTAAAAAAAAATATTCTACTGTGGGTAGACGGTAGATATGACAAATGTCCAAGATTATGCATTTATTTATATATTCATATACTAGAGTTAACCCGCGACTTCGTCCGCACAAATTATATACTTATCAGATTTTAAGTAAGATCATAAGCTACCAAACAAAAAAAGGTTCATCTAAAGTTTTTCATGATGCTCGCACAAACAAATAAACAAACAAACACACAAGCAAACAAACAAACAGACAGGCAAAAATGCTAAATATTAGATTTACTCAAGAACTCGAAATACTCGGCTTTACCTTTACATAAATAGGTTCACAATCACAATCTATTCGGATCATTGAATCCGGATTTAAATAAAAGAAACACTTCAAGAATTTAGAGCTGGCGAATTGTTGTACCTAAATATTTTTTTTATCAATCTATGTTAAATAAACAAAATAACGAATAGATAAAATGATTGTATGACAAAGATAACTAATATATCATAATTTATTCGACTCAAAATATTCTTGACCTTAAAACCAGGCTGTCTCTCCTGCCATCAAGTATTTTCAAACCAGAATAACAGTAACGCCATCTATCGATCGACCCTTTAATTATCAAGTGATTGCGACATCTAAAATTAACAAAAGAAAATATGTGATATTGTATTTATTGAAATAATGAACGTTATCAATTGGTACGGGGCTGTCTAAAACACAAGTCAGTAAAGAATGTTATCACAGGATTATAACGGAGCTCGATAAGCGCGAACAATCGATTGCTTGTGTTATTGAGCTCTGCGCTCCGAGTGCTACTTCTACTATATCTGCGTACAAGAAAACCATGAAAATAACGTTATTGCGGCTGTAACTATTTTGCACTATAACGCTACCCCGTCAAAATTATAATCATTATCTAAAGTGCATTTAAAAGGCTGATTGATATCTAAAAAGCATCGATCTTTATCTGTTTTGAGTTAAATTTAAGTACTTCTACAGAATGTTAGTGTTTGATAAAGATCTTACATTACTTTCTGATCACACACTAAACTCTATTAAATACAAAGGGTTTTCAGATTTCACAACATGTTCATTCGATAGCACGTTGTAGAGTCACTTCACATGGCCTATTAGGCAAATATCACGCATTACAAATACGCATTTCTACGTGAAAACAGGCCATAAAACTATAAAAACGTGGATTCTAGGAGATGTTTTGGTTGCATATTTGCCTATTTCACTCGTTTTATGTACGTCGAAAACCGACAAACGCCACTGGGAAACGGAAACGCGTATTTGTCATGTGTGATATTTATGAAATAGGCCGTGTGCATGCTGTGAAGTGCCAGCCTTAAAATAGATAACATTTGCGTCGGGTCAAGCTGGTGTTCATAACACAGTAGGGCGATGTACTATCGCGGACTTTTCCGCCTGACCACCACTAGGCTCATTTTTGCTTGCATACTAAAAAATAAAAGCGCTGTCGTAGTAGTAGTTTCCAAACAATAAACGTAGCGCGAAATTGTGTGATTTTTTTAAAGTGGTTAGGCGGAAAAGTCCCCGATAGTACGTAGCAAGTAGTCGATCACCGTACACCGCACCGCCACCGGTAGGATAATCCATTCGGATAGCGCGCGACTTATCTGTTGATAACCGTCGCGCCGGGGCCGCGCGCGCCTCGGTGCGCTGTGGTGGCACTGTGGCCGCGGCCTCGGACCCGACAGCATGTCGCACGACGCGAACCGCCTCTACCACACCTACACGCGCCAGCAGTGGGAGGCCGTCCTCACCGTGAGTGTACCACCACATCATCTTAAATACGATCCATGCCGTGCCGTGCGTTTCGACCCCCGCATGACTCTGCACCACCTATCTCCGCTACGGTGATTAGCGTCATCACAACGATAATATTTGTAATGTGAAATCCTAGTCGAGCAAAGAAGAGTCATCTACGACTACGGCGCTGAAATAAAATGTGATCATCGGTTTCCAGCAAATGTCGGCGCAGCTCGGGCGCGGGGAGCGGGAGCGTCACGGGTCGGCGGGGGAGCGAGACGACGCATCGTCGACGGGCTCCGAGCGGCTGTACGAGCAGGACATCGCGATCCTGAACCGGTGCTTTGACGACATAGAGAAGTTCATAGCGCGGCTGCAGCACGCGGCCGCCGCCTCGCGCGAGCTGGAGCGTCGCCGCCGCACGCGCGGCGCCAAGCGGGCCGCCGCCGGCGAGGGTACGTACCGAACGCTTAGATCATAAACGAACACACTACTACACACACACTAACTCACTCTAAGATCTGCAGAACATGACGCATTAACAGCTCCGCTGTTAAGAACCCTAAACCGAATGAGTGTTGAAAATACAAGTTAATATCCTAAAAATAATGTTTATCGTTAGAGTCTATGGGACTCGAAACATCAAGCAAGTTTTTCGCTGGGCAGGTATGCTGGCGCTACGCACGCGGCCGCCGCCGGAGCGCGACTTCGTGGATGTGCTGCAGAAGTTCAAGCTGTCGTTCAACCTGCTGGCGCGGCTGCGCGCGCACATTCACGACCCCAACGCGCCGGAGCTGGTGCACTTCCTGTTCACGCCGCTGGCCTTGATCGTAGACGCGGCTCAGGACGTGGCGGACGGGCGACTGGCGGCGCGGGTCGTCCAGCCCCTGCTGACCCGCGACGCGCTCAACCTGCTCGCCAATTGCGTTACCAGCAAGGAGACCGAGCTCTGGCACTCGCTCGGCGACGCCTGGCTCATACCGAGGTAATTGCACGTCCTTTTATTAGCTTCCCACGGGAACAGACACTTGCTTAATGTCCTAACTGTGATCCTATAGTAGGAGTAGCTCAACATTCTTTGTTTAGGTAATGATGCCTCCGTCCGCTCCGAAGTAATATTTGTTTATTCGAGAACGTTATCAATTAGTCCAAATGATTCATTAGGTATCTTGATTTAATTATGATTAAAATATGACGTCATGCAGAAGATCACTGCTGCGTGATTGTCAAATGAAAATTATGAGAAAACATAAAAATCCATATAAAGGAAGACTAAAGAATGATAACAATCCATAGGATATGAACCGAAAATAACTTATTTGTGGAGATAATGCATAGATTAGCATTCATTACCATTCCACTAGCTTCAGAGATCGATAACGCTACTAGATTAAACTGATAGTATTCGTTAATGGAAAACGTTTTAAAAGATAGATAAATATAGACATTCGTGATTTGAATTTAGACAATTGTCGTTGACGTGTTTACAGGGAGCAATGGAAGACTACGATCCCTCCTTACCAGCCTGTGTTCATGGACGGTTGGTCCCCGGACTACCAGGTCGACGATCAGCCCCTGCGCAGGTAACCACCACCTACTACAATTACACTTTTGACTTGGGATTTGTTGACTGTTGTTTTGTCCATGTATGTGAATATTATGTTACGTGTTATGTGTGGTGAAGGCCGTCGCCGAGACGAAGCGACGCTGGAAGAGGCGAGCGAGTGGAACGAGTGGAGCGAGTGGAGCGTGCGGTGGAGCGAGGGGAGCGAGCCGAGCGCAGCGTGGAGCGCAGTGCGGAGCGTGGGGGGGAGCGCGGGGGGGAGGGCGCGGGCTACGGCTACGAGCGCGACGAGCCCGACATGTACGGCGACCAGTACGCACCATACGCCAGGTACTGTACCAGCTATGTTGTGTTCTGTGTTGTATTCCGTGCTAAGTGTATTCCAGTAATCTTAATTTTGGGATGGGTATTCAATCAAGTTTTAATCAAGCAGCGACTGGCATAGTTTCGAGAAGAGTAGAATAATGGGAAGAAGGCTTATTTATACCTTGCAGTGGATGGACAAAACAGATGATGTTGGTGAAAACTTGTAATTGGTTCAGATTGTACTAAAGCATTAACATAACTATTATTGTTATTGTAAGCTGTAAGATTTCCGAATAAAATAAAATAAAATAAAATAAAAATAATGTAAACTTCGTTTTGGAATCAAAGGTCTGACTTTGATATAACTATTGTGATACGAAATATAATGCACAAATGCTTTTACTTCCTTCCTGTAATTAAAATTACTGGTAGCATTACTGTTCACTGGATAATGGATTATACTTAATGATTACAGGAATCCCCGAGCGATACCGCGGGAGGACTCCGAATCCGCGGCATCCTCACCCGACAGGGAGCCCCCTTATCGTCCTGATCGTGATGATGGTGAGCGACTACCGCCACTTGCTGACATTTCAGATACGATTGCCGTTTTTGATGTGAAACATCTATTTTCGCAATTTGGCTGTAAAATCGACTCGTATGCCGTGACGGGAAGAAGTAGCATGATGACGCTCTTCTTCTGTTTCACATCTGCCCAGCGTTCCGCAAAGTTCGGGAGAGTGTGATAGTTCGATGTTTCACTTCTGCCGGGCGTCTCGCGACGGCCACTTTTTTGAATGCTTCTTCCCTGATACCATATCGTCTCCGCAGATGAGCTCGGGGAGGCGTGGGCGCGCGGGGTGGCGGCGCGCGGGGGGCGGGTGGTGCGGGTCACGTACCCGCGCACCGCCAACAACGACAAGGAGCTCAGCGTCGTGCGCGGCGAGTATCTGGAGGTATGTGCGATCAGGTCTAATCTAATATGTAAAAGACGTCTCGGTTTTCTGATCGATTTACTCACCGATGTCATTCTTTGGCCAATTAATTCACTGATGAAACATAGTCATTCTTCGGTAGAAGCCATTAGGAAAATCTTAACTCTGATTGAAAATGGAATTCATCATCTGTAACGTTTCTGCAATCATCGAAACGAGTGGAGAAATAAACGCGATATTTGTTCGTCGCAGGTGCTGGACGACTCCCGCAAGTGGTGGAAGGCTCGCAACAGGCGCGGGCAGACGGCGCACGTGCCGCACACCATCGTGGCGCCCGCCATCTCACCCCCCTCCTCGCCGCACCTCTACCCTAACCCCATCTACACTCACTACCAGGTAACTACTCCAGAATCGTCTACCGACTATGTGTTATAATTTGGGAAAGCGTTGTCCAATTCTAACTTCTAAGTGATCCTGTAAGGCTAAGCACCCCGTAGTTCCGTCAAATGTCAGCGTCAACTATTCGATAAGCCAAGTCGAAGTCCTATTGAACATTATTTGATAGCGAGTTGACTAACTCCCTTCACTGATCTGCACCTGGCCTGAGCTGAGTGGTGGAGCTAACTCCAACAATTGATTGAATGACGAACGTTCCAAACAGAGTTGTTACTTCGCGGAGCATCCGTGACCAAGTGTACTCGGTGTAACTCCTGCTGATGTTCCTTGGTGCCTTGGTGAAGCGAAACACGTAAAGAGTAGAAATTATTTGGTGGGCAGGTTGTATAGCATAACGTAATACAACTTTGTCTACTAGGTACTTGGAAGCGGAGGTCTTGATACAATCGTTCCAGGGGGGGAGATAGGTGGGATTTATCCCCGAAATCTGAATATTTGTATGGAAAAGTGATTACAACTTACTTTTTAAGTATGGATACGTGTCTGTCATCGACCAATTAGTCATGGATTTTTCAAAGTAACTCCTGATTCAATCAATATAATAAGAAACTACGTTGAAGAATTGAATAGATGGATGGATTGTGTGAAAGATGACATGTGTAAAAAGGAGTGTGCTCTGAAATGACGGCTAAAAGAGATGAATGGAAGAAGACGACATATTGCGCCGACCCCGAATAATGGGATAAGGGCAGAAAGAGGATAAATAAGAACCTACATTAAAATTAAAGAGACCATGCAACACCGTTTGGCTACTCTTAGAAATAATGCTGTATATAGGCACCTTCATTAGCAGTCTTCCTGAGACGGTCGTGTTTTGTGTTGCAGGAGGGTGGCGGGCGAGGCTCTGGCGGCAGCAGTCCGGACGTGGCGGCGGGTAGGGGTGTGGGCGGGGGCGGGGCGGTAGTGCCGGGGGGCGCGGGGGGCGCGGGGGGGCCGCGCGGGGCGGAGGGGCCGGGCGGCTCGGACTGGGTACGGCGCGAGCGGCTCGGCAAGAAGGGCGAGTTCCGATACTTCTAGCGACACCAACCGAACGTCTTCCTCCCTCGCGCATTACGGTCATCACGGACACGAGCTATAATACGTTGCTATACTCTTCTTACGCACAAAAAATTACATAAGCACGTCTCTTTCCTGCGTGTGAGTGAGAGGAAGCAATTAGCAACTCGGGTGCGTTAGAAAAGTACAGCAACATATTATAGCAGACGTGTGTGGTGTGCTTTACGTACGGGGATATAGCATCCCGTTTAAGTGTCCGTTGATCTGACGAAAGTATCAGATTAATTACACGTCGCGTCGGTTATACACACTCGGTTTCGTATGATGGTCAACAGAAATGAAGCCGACCTTTTCGTACATAGTCGGTACCACCTCTCTCTGTTCTGTGTGCTCCACCAAAGTGCTTGTAATACGCGCCACTTCATAGTTAGTCTCGAGGAATTCGTTAGTCATAATAACGTAACATAATTTATGCGTACCCTTTTGTAAGTAGATATTTATTACCTACGATATCGATGAACATATTGATGTATTTTATACATTACATTTATACGTAACATATTTGAGCGGTAGTGTGAGTATCGGAACTATCGGCCCTCCGCGCGCGCTGTGTGTGTGCTTGTGTCTCTGTCTGTCGCTATATTTGTGTTAGTGTGCAAGTGTATTAGCAATAGTCTCTGTTCACTGGGCACTGTGAGTCCAAATAACAACAACTCATTTACATTGCATTACTAGAACCTATTCTTATTTCAATAACTTTAAAATCAAGTTGACCTTGCTTTTAGTGTGTAAAATAATATTCACGAGTCGAACAAATAACTGTTATAACAATTTCCACGCGTAGTTATTGTTTAGTTAGCGTTCACATGTGTGCTCTGTCCTTTTGTTTGCATACAAACTATTGTGCTATGATTTCAACTGTAGAAACATTCTACGGACCGGACTGTATAACAGATGGCAGATTACCTTATGAATATTAATAACGAAGCGTCCACTGGAATTGTAAACTCGACATGAAAGTCTGATTTTTACTTTTTATAGTTTCTTTTAAGGTACTTATTACTAGACATTATATTTAATAGTCGCATTTGCTCTACAAAGTAGGTAATAGTATATTTGTTTTATTCTCAAGAGTCTATTGTACTTATCTTAGCGCGTGATTAAATTATTAGATATATTATTATGTCAGATAAATTTAAATGCATATATTTAAATATAACAAATGTAGAAAGATAATGTAAATGAATGAATGGTCATTGGAATACATGATAATATTGTGTACCGGGAACGCAGGGGGCGCTGTGCACGGCGGCGGCGGCGATCGCAGCGCCTCCAATTTGTCGACAAACTAGTTAGTGATCCGTATTTTGTATTTCATTTTTATACATTAAATTTTTTTATCGAACATGGTGTTGGTCTGTAATTTTCTTCTACCCATGAGTGAGTCGATCCTTGCAACTGAATAAATCTTTATTATTTAACAAATTACTTGACTTACACTTCATTAGTTATGATTAATCTTCTCCTATAAAACCTTATGACACTAAGAATAACATTCTTTTTAGTAAAAGATAATAATTTACTTAAAAACTCGAGATAAAAATGTAAGAACATTTTTATCTCGAGAAGCTTGAACAAATTCTTCTACGTCAATAGTATTTTATTAAACAATTCACTCTTGTGTGCGTAACGCTAAGCTTTTGGAAAATAATTTTGTAACCTTCTATGTGTGCGTGTTTTGTGTGTTTCGCCGCTGGCTTCGTGTGGTAAGTGTGCCGCTTGTACTAAATTCATTGCTGTTGTAATTTGGTATTCATTGCTAGTGACATTAGTCTGTCAACAAAATGTTGTTTTGTTTTGTTTAAAAGGTGTGTGTTGTAGAGTTTCTGGCCGCATCTTCTCTCAACGAAACACCTTCCGACGCGGTGGTAGATTTAAAAATGATGTCAAAAAGCTATCTATGTGATATTATTTTGAACAAAAAATTTTTGAATTTTGAATTTTGTTCTTGATGTAAAAAAACCTCAACCTCACTGAGCACCACGCTATGTGATTGCAGACCAGCCGGCGCGAGTCCCCCCGCCCCCGCCGCCTCCCCCACCCCCGCCCCCGCCGGCGCCTGCGCCCGTCAAGTCCGACACCATGAAGTGTAAGTATAACACCGATGTTACTGGCTTATCTACTTTTTGACAATGCAATACGTAGCTACATCAAATTATCTATTTTGCAGCGACAAAGTCCATGGCCTCAGTGGGTGGAAGTAGTCTCCACGAGGAGCTGAAAATGGTTCTGCCTCAGATACAGCAGCGCAGGAACGTTCTGGACATCAAGAAGACGCCTGACATATTCATACACCAGGTACATTATGATTATAAGTGTAGTAGAAGAAGACTTTATCCAAAACTTATTCTTCATAGCAACGTTTATTTTAAAGGGAAGACTAAGGTTGGCTTGCAAAAGTACTTAAACATGTTTAGATAATACATTTAAGCGTCAGTATACATACATTTTGGTACGAGCCACCCTTGAAGCTGCAAGTTTTCACAAAAGTACCTACATATTATTAAAAAAGTACAAACATTTTACTCAACATACTAGTAACACCACCTATCCAATTCCCCCTAGGTAGTTTTCGAAATAGTACTAATCCATAAAATATAGATGGCGCGTGGTGTATTGTATTAATTAGAATACTATATACAATGTTCTTGGTATTAATATTGTCGTTGGCGATGGTCTCTTAGAAGTCGACGCCGGACGAGGTGGTGGAATGGCTGGAGATGAAGGGGTTCAGCGCGCTGGCGCAGAGGCAGCTGCGCGTGGCGGGGCACCAGCTGTTCGCGTTGTCGCGCGCGCAGCTCGAGCGCGTGGTGGGCGCGGACGAGGGCCGCCGCCTCTACAGCCAGGTGCTCGTGCAGCGCAACGTGTCCGGGGTGAGTCGCCGACACCTCTTAGCAGCCCGCACGAACCCCAACTACGCCGGCACTGGTGAGGTCTCTCTCCCCTCCCCTCCCCTCCCCTCCCCTACTGTCACTACATGTATAATCCCATTTCGGTTTTGCTTAAAAAGGGCCAGGTCAGATCTACCCGAAACCAACGAGCATGCATGAAAGGACTAATGAATGTGGGAATGGAGGAAGCTAGATAGGTTTCTCAGGATCGTAGCAGGTGGCGTTCCGTTGTCTCTGCCTACCCCAGTGGACGACAGGCGTGAGAATAATTTATGTATTATGTTGTACCTATGACACAGAATATAATTATAACAGTACCTACACATAGTTCTACATTTCCATGCGAGATCGAATCAGAAATTAAGAAATTCGCAAAACTAGAATAGCCGACTTTGCCCATAGAATTGCTAAACTAAATTGGCAATAGGCGGGGCACATTACTTGCAAAACTGAGAGCCGATAGGGCCTGCTAGTTCTCGAGTGGCGACCGCGAAGCGGAAAGCGGTGAAGGCGGAGGGAACCTGTTGGATGAGGGCAGCGCAGGACCGGTCATTGTGACAATCCTTGGGAGAGGCCTATGTCCAGCAGTGGAGTATCTATCGGCTGAGATGTTAATGATGATTATCGTGAAATTAAATACTAATAATTATACTTTAATCTAAACTGTGCAGTACAAAACGACATCGGCATCAGAGCTGCAGAGTATCCTGCGCAAAGTAAGAGAAAAGGTGGAGGTGACGTAGCGCTCCCCCCGGGAGGAGGGGGAGAGGGAGACGACGACGACAACTCCTCGTGCTGCTGATGTTATCTACACGCCGCACACTACGGCAGTGTTAGGGTTAATTATCAATGCAGTCAAGTTATTGAGTCTGATTTTGACTATAAATATTTCGGACGAAAATCACAGATTACTCGACAAAATAATCATCAGCTAGGTTTTGTATACTTGACTTGCACTAGATGCAATTAAATATTGCAAGTAATAAAATATCTATTCTGTAAAATCAGGACTTATAACTTGGCTGACTATTATAATAATTTAATGTTTAAAAAATATCATTTTTAATTCATGTTAAGTATTTTGTAAATTGCAATCATGGTTTTGAACTTTCCTATATTATAATAATTATAATTTATTTTTAATGTTATACCTACTTTATAATACATCACAATATTTTGTATTGATCCTGTTTTTTATTTGATATATAAAATAAAACTGAAAAAAAACAACGTTATTTATAATAAAACTTATTTATTTTAAAAGTTAGAACATAATTATTAAAACAATAAACAAATAATGTTCTTATTTTCTGTACATTTATCAAAATAAAGCTGCTCATTCTTAATAATAGATCAATAAAAATATAAAATAAAATAACAATCAACAACTATTATCCATATTGTTAAAAAACCTTTATAATATAATTATTAATTTGTATATTATAACTAATAATGTACCTAGTACATTTGATATCACTAACATTGTACAACGTAGCACCTACAGCGCCACCCACCACAGAGTAAATCGACACATCGACACCTCGACTCACGACAGTTTAATTCATCAACACCTCAATTCATCGACTCGACAGACGTCATCTACAACATAATCTACAGAATGTATTATATTACATAACAATACAGTCTATTCGCTATATTCCATACATTTATACAAAATATATGATCAAATTTTGAGGCATAGTCAGATATGTAGATTGGCAAGCACTCAGTCTCCTTCCTTCCTTCCTTTCTATCCTCTCACTCTCACCTACAGAACTAACCTCAAGATTATGGCACGACGTGTAATCTACTCCAATACACAGAACTCTGTTCCTTTAAGACTTCCACAGAACCATCACGTCCTGAAGAAATTAATATTAAATACAACATTTGTACTAAAACAATTACAATCTTATATGTAGATAGATAGATGACAATATAACATGTATAATTACCTATACTATTACTAATTACATAAAATGCATTACAGTTTATTTCATGAGACATTGCACTCGGCCCGCGAGCATCCTTTGAATAGAAAATAATATATTTCTACACAATTTATATTTCAATAAATTCTAATAAATCATGTAAAATGCATCGTAAATATAAACTAATCCCAAGCAGCACACAAGTTCTACAGTAGCTATACAGTAGTTGCCTAGGGATAATAAAATTGCTACTATCCTACTGTAGAGCTTGTGTGCTACTTGGGTATTTATCTGTATTTATATATCATTCACAAAAACACACATTCATACTTATGGTAACTAAATAAAATGAGCGTCTCTTAAATATCATTTGTGTGAGTCATCACATCATGCCACTAGGGACACAAACATGACATGTAGGCCTAGCACAGAATAAATATCCAGAGAAACAGCTTCATACAAGCTCGCGGCGCTTGAACGGCCAATACATGCGCAGCGCAGCGATGTTTCTACCAAATCTGCCGCTCATTCCCGTACGTGAATATTCACGTATTGCCGCACGCTGCGCATGTACGAGTGTACCGGCCGCCACGAGCTTGTATTGAGTTGGTTTTCTGGTAGGATATAATATATTCGGTGATGTAGGTATGATACAAGGAGATCACTTCTGAACATTTTAATCACTCGTTGCACATTACAATGGTCGAAACTCCTTACACCCGTCATTCTACTTAGTAACTACGTAGCTTCCTTCCTCCTCCCGCTGCAGCCGGCGCCGGTCACGCGGGGAGGGGTAGAGTGGAGGGGCAGCGGTGGAGTGGAGTGGAGCGGCTACGAGGAGTCCCTGGCCTGCAGCCGCGCGGCGATGGCGGCCGTCAGCGCGGAGCCCTTGCCGCTGCCGTCGTCTGCCCCGAGCAGCGAGAACTGAGGGAACACATACACATGGTTATTAAGTAGAACCAAAGTCAAAGACAAGAAGAGTACATACTATACTCTATACTAAATGACGTACGTCGGAAAAAGCTCAAAATCCCGTTTCATAGATGGCGCTGACTCCTTGCCAGCGAGTTTGAGGTCGACAGCAACAATTTCGAATCTGCTACTCTTACGTAGTTGGTTTGGTTCATAACATTGAAAGTCTAATCAAAATTTCTTAGCGTTCTTGGATGAATTACCAATATACGCTAAGGAATTTTGATTAGGTCTTCCAATATTATGAACCAAACCAACTACTTAAGAGAGGTAGTAAAGTAAGTAACTAAAACGAGTAGTAGAATATCCGAAATTACTGATGCATAAATAGCGAAACGATGCTCATAACGACATCTAGCGAACTAGAATGTACTAAATTCCGGTGTACGCTACTTAGTATGCAAAATTGCACTCTTGTCTCGTTTAATCTACTCTGTGGTCTACCTGGACCAGCAAGGGAGTCACGGGAAAGCACCGCATACCGCTGGACAGGCACCGTATGGTGTGGCTATCAGTAGGCGAGTAGGAAGGTAGTTAGTGGTAGGTACGTACGGGGTGTTGCGGGGCGAGGAGGGCGATGTACTCCTGCATGAGGTGCTTGATGCGCGGGTGCCGCTTGAACACGGACCCGTCAACCGCTATGCCCACGTGCGCCCGGTCCATGCGCCGCAGCAGCGCCGCTATACCTATAAGTTCGAGCATAATACTTACATTATAATTGGGAATTATAATTAAGGCACTGAGAGCAGAAGTGGTGTAAGGGTTGACCCATGTTGAGCCTTATCTGGCAGCAAGGAATTTTCACGCTCCATTCTTTTCTGTTGTTCGGGAACGTCATTTGTAAGAGGGAGAAAGATAGTGGGAATGTGATATAACGCGGCAGCACCGGCAGTGCTGCGACCTTTCTCGCTCTAGCAAATGACGTTCCTGAGCGACAGAAAAGGATGAAGCGTGAGAAAATGCGATTCCGTGCTGCCAGAGGAGGCTCAACCCTTATCCTCCAAAAGCCACTAAGGTATACGTATCCCTTTTACTAAGTAATAATGGTGTAAAGTCGAGCTGCTCGTAGCAAAAGGTTACACCACTTTTGCAGAGTCTATATAACACCATCTTGTGATATTTTATAACTCCATCCGTGATTTGAAGAGGTGTGAGCTTACAGGGCGGGCGGAGGGGTTTTGATATAAACCAATGGATACCAATCCTCCTCACAAGCATCGAAAATTAGCCATGGGGCGGTTGGTAATGTTCGATCTTCTTTCGTATACGTTTCCAACTTGTTTACTTTGTCTCTTTCTATCAATTTATGTCATGGGATTAGAAAGGGACAAAGTGGACGTCAGAAACAACGAAGGAAACATTACCGACCGCCAAAGAGTATTTTCATGTTTCACCGCTTGTAAGGCAGTCTGCTCTCCAGGTATCGACAATACCTGTGCCACCTTCCTGGTTTGGCACCTCCGTTCGACGCTCGGTGCGGTCTATCTAGTTCTATAAAGTAATACTCACAGACGGAGGCGAGCTGCGCGGCGCGGTGCGAGACGAGCCGCGCCACGTGCTGCGCCACGAGCGCGTCGTCCCTCGTCACCTGTGTGGCGCCCTCCCCCCCCGCCCCCGCCCCCACCCCCCCCGCCCCCACCCCCACCCCCGCCGCCGCGCGCAGCGCCGCCGCCGTGCCCGACCACGTGCCCGCCGCGTTCTCTCTGAGGGGGGACCATGTTTTGTTAGGAACTAAGCACTATCAGGCCTATTTCACCTCACAGTTTAGGTACCCTAGGAGACTAGCATTAAATGATTCGGTTCATATTTATTTGCCCGCGCCAAGCGTGCGCTCACGCGATTGCGAATAACTTAACACCTTATTGCTGAGCAGAGAGGAAAAGCAATTATATTTATATACTTAAATCTGTTTATATAAAGTGATTCTGTTGTACGGTAAGACTAGTATTTATTCTGTGGTATATATTATACCTGACTTAAGCTAGTTTATTGCTCATTCAGTTTGATAGGTCATTCTGGCTAGCACATGCCACAAGAATACAGCTAAACTGTGCGAATAAAGCAGCTACCTTAGCAATTGCGAAAATGTTTTTATTACGAAAAGTAACTATTAAATCACAAGTCTAATCTATCGAAGCACATCTCAAGCGCCAGAATTCTATATGAAGAGTACGTACTCCTCGAACAGGCTGACGTGTGCGGTGAGCAAGGACGCGCGCGGCAGCTCGGCGGGGAACAGACCGTCGCGCGCCAGCGCAGACAACGCCGCGCGCAGGATGCAGCCCAGGTACTTACCCCCGATGTACTTCTCGAACCTGCAACACGACCAGATCACTCATTTACAACAATCTAGACATCACTCTACTGAACGATCTCTCAAAGTTAGTCTCTTGATCGGGAATTAGGTAGGAAGGTATTTAAGATAAAAAAAATCGGCGTGAAATTCTATCTGTATGATCGTATATACTAAATTAGAAACGATATTGTATATTTCACGCCCAGAAAAATACAGTACCTAATGACCGTTAGGGCTTGCATTTTCATTTCCAGCCATTTTCTTCCAAGAACCCTTTCAAAACAAAAACAAAATGATTGGGGCTTGTAAAATCGCCATTTCCTTCGCCATCGCCATCTTCGGCGAATTTGTACTACTAGTAGTAGACTGATGTACTACGGAGTACTACGAACTACCTGAGTACTACTAGATAGACTGATCATGATGATGAATCTCTATCTCTTCTGAGACGGCCAAATCCAAAGCCCCTCCCATAACAAAGAACAGAAACTAACGTGAACGAGGTGGCGAGCAAGGAGTTGCCGTCGACCTCCTTGTCGAGGTCGGTGCGGATGAAGTCGAGGCAGCCGTTGTCACCGAAGGCACCCCACTCGACGTCCACGCACACGTCGCGCACCCGCGCGTGCTCCGTCTCCCAGTGCTGCACGCGCTCCGCACGCTCCATGTAACACCCGTTCGAGCCCGTGCCCAGGATCACACCGATCTGTATACAGTCACATAACAGACATCAATGACTGTCTTCTTTTGTAAGATTCAGCACAGGACAAACAGTTCCGTTCCGTTCACTAAAGAACATAAGCTATCCCCTTTAAACTATCCTTTCCGATCCTATGCTTTTCGCTAATTTCAAGTCAGTACTCACACCGACAGAAGGATCTAGATGAGCGCCGGCGACGAGCGTGCCGGTGGTGTCATTAAGCAGCACCCGCACGGTGATGTCGAGGTGTCGCGCGCGCAGGCAGCGCTGCAACAGCGCCGCCACGTCTACGCCCTCCATGCCGCCGCACTTGAAGCTCTTCGTCCACGTCACCAGCTCGCCCGACGAGATCGAGTGCTGCACCATCGGGAACGAGAACGTGAACCCTGCGGGACCACATCGATTAGCATCACCGATATTTGATTCGTTACTGAGCAGCTTCGAACATAGTACTAACAATGCACTTGGAATCGTTCAGTCAGGAAAACGAAGGTCAACTCTAGGAATTTCAAATGCAAGAACATCAAGTTGATAATTATTATAATGTCACGACTCGAGATGCGAATATTAGTGTGGATAACCATGATTTACCTCATAAAGTGGTAGCTTTTCTTAGGGTTTTGACCCTACAACAGTCATCATCATCAGTCTATAATAAACGTCCCACTTCAGAGCACAGGCCTATCCTCATGGAAGGTGTATGGGTGTAAGTGCAGCACGCGTGCCCATTGCGGATTGGTAGACTTTAAGATAAGATAAGATAAGATAAATATTCTTTATTTGCACACCAAGAACATACAAATACAATTTATAACAATAATGAGAAGGGTACAAAGGTCAGAAATTCTTCTTCCGCTTATGCAGGTTTCCTCACGATGTTTTCCTTCACCGCTACGCTAGACAACGCTAGACAGTGAAGTTCGGCAAACCCAGGGTGTTTATGTATTAAACCCTGTAATGTATATTTAATAAAAGAATACAAAAGATATTGTAGCATTCTTGTAGATTTAATTAGAAAGTTGACCTATAGTACAGAGTACTATAATTACTACCCTAAAGTAAATGGTCAATGGTACCTAAGGATAGTTCCTCCTTCTCCATGCCTTCAGTGCGCACGAAGTCCAGCACGCAGTCGGCGAGGAAGTTGAACAAGTCCTCTCCGGGACCCAGCCGCAACTCGTCACTGAAATATTACATACACACACCTTACTTATTATTGCGACTAATATATCTTACACGAGCAATTAACATCGTAGGCAAAACGAGAAGAATTCATGTGGCCCTTCCCTCACTCATCATCATATTTTTAAAAGCTACGCTCTTGTCGGTGGAGTATTTGCCAATCTCTACCCTATCATCTGTCTTTTTTCCGCTAGTGTCTTGAGGCCTTGACACGACACGACATCAATCTTTTCTTTCACTTGGGCTAGACAACTCTGGTCTAGGTCTTCCTCTTCCTCTTTTCCCCTCTACTCTATCCCCGTGTATATTTTCTTTGCCCTAGATCTATCCTCCCTAGACAGAGGATATGCCCTAATTGCCATCTTTAACGGGTGCAGTTAGACAGTGAATGGTGGGGTGCCCAACCTATGGTAAACTTTCAGATACCTTCCACAACATCCAGTGATATTGACTTCACAGGGCCTAGTTAGTAGTTGACTTCACTGGTACTGCTAGGAGTAGTAAAGAAAGTGTTGTATACCTGATGTGGTACTGCTTGACGTCCTCCCTCACGAGCTGCCCCTTGCGTAGCTCCAGCAACAGCACGCGGAAGTTGGTGCCACCGAGATCCAGCGCCAGGAACAGACCCTCCTCTGCAGTACGAGACCATTATTAGGGACTGTGCAACTTTAGTAAGCAATACTGACAATGACATTGTAATTTGTGACATTGCAAAAGTTCAGAAATAAATGATTTAATTTGTTTTGATTAACGTTATGACTGTAAAGAGGAGGGGATTCCTATGAAGGATCATCTAAGATAATCATTAGTTTCATCAGGATTTCATACTATATAAGGTCAAACAAAATTAGGTGAAACTATTTTAAGGGGGTGATCAGACTATCAAACTGAACAACTTTCTCTGTGGAACTAATATTGAAAACGCGAAAAAAAAATCTGCTGTCCCATACATTTAGGTGGAGTAGGTTTGTATGGAACAGCTGATTTTTTTTTTGCGATTATATTATGTCTCATATATATTTGTCTCATAGAGAAAGTTGTTCAGTTTGATGGTCTGATCATCCCCTTAAAATAGTTTCAGCTAGTTTTGTTAGACCTTATATAGTCACATGTTGTCAATGTCATCTAATTTTGGTTCAAACACGATTTTCAGGATAAAATGCGCCTTCTGGCAATCAGCAATATTAATACCTGTCAGTTATAATGACTTTTGTTTTTTAAAGTATTATGGCCGGTCTCCAGCTCGCTCTAGTATGAGTATAGTATGTAGAGCAACGTACCGGTGCCGTCAGGTAGCTCGGGCACGTATGTGTTCGCCATCTGGAGGCTGGAGCCGCGCTCGCTGAGCCCGGCCTCCAGCTCGCTCTCGAACACTTCGCCCACGCGCCGCAGCGTCGCTCCGCACAGCACCAGCGGCGACAGCCGAGCTGATATCTGGAACAACACGACGTGTCACGGTTAGGACATTGTAGAAGAACTATCTGTTACAAAACAAGGTGCCACTGTAGTTGGATCTCGAATTAGGATTAGGATAGACCATCCCTTTTGCTCCGGATGCGGATCGGTCAACTTCTATCTGTTAATGAAGTTCCAAAGCCAAAAATGAATTCCGATCTGTATCTATCTATCTCTAATATAATTTTTTAACAATAATAAATAAAAAGGAACAACGTTGTATACTTAAGTGTTAAACTAATGAACATCAAGGATACCAGTAGAGGATTCCTCTTGAAAAGTAAGAAGAAAATGATTAAATAACGCGAGATATCGAGTTATAAGTTGTGAAGTGTTGATGGATGATATCTCACAACTCCCCCCAACCCCCACAGAACATTTATCATGGCGCGAGACAGGTACCTCGTCTACTTTATTGGAAACTAATCACTTTACACTCTAAACAAGTCTACAGGATGTTGATAAACTTTTATTTGCTGACAGTTTCCTATTGGATGTCTCATGTTATAAAAGTTCAATAAAAGATTGAACAAAGTTCACTATTTACTTATTAGGAACGCTCAATTCATTTTATATATCTGCCTACATAACATACATAAATGTTCACACCATTATTCCTAATAGAACCTATTTAAAAAAAAGTGTCGATTTGATCTACTTCGCGTTGTCAGGTTATCATCATTGCAAGGTTGTCGCCGAGTCGTGTGTATGACAGTCGATACAGTTTAATACCTAGCGTGCATGTCCAATGAGACTCGCGTACCAGTAGGGTTACGTTACGAGAGTTCAGATGATATTTAAAAAAAAATTATATTCAGATGGTTTTTTGAGAGGAGGAAAAGACCATCAAACTGAACAACTTTATCCAAGGGACCAATATCGAAAACGCTATAAAGAATCAGCTGCCCTAGAGCCCCAGGTATACATAAGTTGAGTAGGGTTGTAAGCTCCCCGAATACAATAAAATAACAAATACAAAAAATGGATGGCTGCATGAGGAGAAGACCAAAGCAATGATGGATTTGTAAACTGGTACGCCGCTACCCTGAAAAGTGCCCGGTAGCTCGCTACTTTGTCAGCAGAAGGCTAAAGCAAAAACCGCACTCCTTCAACGCACCGCTAGCGCTAGGTACAATGCTGCGAAAACATATAATAAACTGTTATTTTAGTAGGTATTTTTTAATTTGTGTTTTGTGTAGTTACTAGTCCCACAAATTATATTCTGACAAGTTTTAATTTAATATCATGTCTTAGGTTTTCTTAAATAATTAAAATTATTTTATGTTTATAGTATAGAATGTCATTGTTTATTGTTGATAATTTTATTTTATTTTATTCATTTTAGGAAAACTTACGGACTAATTACAGGATAGTAGGGTATCAACATTTTATAAAACAACATTGCCAACTAAAAGTTACCACAGATAAATATCATTCGTTTTACATACGTTTGTGTGTAAAAAAAATACAAATTTGAATCAATAAAGTAATAAAAAGTTACAATACAAAAAGCTCCAAGTTTCAAAACATCCACAAAAGAAAAGGAATGATACAATGTGTTAATGAATTAACGCAAAACTAGAAAGTAGTTTGTTTAGGTTCGAGAGCAGAATCGGATTATCATGGTTTCAGCATGGGTAATTTTTCAAAATATTAAATAATTTATATGTAAAATTTTAAATTTTAAGAACCCGATCTCAACCCACCACACGGGCACACTCACCCTACTTCCTACCAAAACAAGATTCTTAAAATGTATCCATAACCACGTTAGTGCTGAAATAATGTTAGTGTGTAATGCATTACTATTTCGTGTGACATTACTTAGTTCTCTTTGTGTCATTTACTTTTTAGTCGAAAAAATTGTATTCTGACATGTTTTAATTTAATTTCATACTTAGTATTTTTTCTGATATATATATATTTTTTTTCGTCTTAATATTTCTAATTTCGTAATTAATTCCTTGACCACCACTGCTGTGCTGCCTCACGCAGCGGCCATAAAGCTTGGTATTGGTAAAATAAACTGTGAAGATGAAGACAACCTTTAAGAGCCTACCGAGCCTATTGTGCTGCCCTCAATTTATTTCTAAACAATTAAACAACATTTCCAAAACACAAGAATGACACATTGTGTCCTGATTAGCTTTCAATTTATCGAAACATTACGGATTATTATGTTTTATGCTTGTAGCTATTATCGTTAAAACCGCCAAAAGTGGCGGTTTTAAAGATAATAACAACAAACATTATAAAAAGAAATCCGCAGTGACCCGATAATTGAAAATCACAATGACTACCATGTGACATTTTTGTTTTTTGGAAATATTGTTTAAATGTTCTTAGATTCTTAGATTCTTTATTGTACACAAAAACATAATTATGAAAAAAAAAATTACAACAAGTCGTGATGTACAAAGGCGAGCTTAACTCTAAAAGAGTTTTCTTCCAGCAAACCGTTGAGTGAGAGGAAAACTAATATGTTTGGGTAAAATAAGTGTGCACACAAATAAAAAACTACTTAATTATGAGATAGTAAAATGAATACCTATAAGATAAGAAATAATTTAAGATACACCTATACAAATAAATATACTTACATAAATAATAATATCAAATATATCAAATAATAAATGTAATATATGTAATATATATCAAATAATAATAAATGTAATATCAAATAATAAATGTTAAGAGATAAAAAAAAACGATTTGGGGCAGCACAATTTCTAATACAAGTTCTGTGTATAGTTTGGGTCTCTAGGCCATTAGGTACTGTACGTACTCAAAGTCAACCCTAGCCGTGCACATGTACGCGGCACGCGGGCGCGCGTCGCATCTGAAGGGTTAAGTGCTTAATGATAGTGATAACCTGCGATAACCTGTGGCAGCGCCGCGACGCAATGCAACGGGTTAACTAATTACACGCCCGCCGATTGCTGCATCGCATCGCCATAGGCATCGCATCGCATCACATCGATTATACAACGTGTCAACAATTAAACGCATACCATTTCTCCAGAACCGGTATTTTGTAACTAAAAAAAACATAACCCTCGGCTAAATTCGGATGTAAAAGTTGGTTATGTAATATAATATTTTTAATTAGCAATAACAACAGAAAAGTTTGATATTTATCATTATCAGTCAATATCATATTTATTCTATGATACAAAAG
The DNA here is from genome assembly GCA_927399405.1 of Agonopterix arenella. NCBI lineage: Eukaryota > Metazoa > Arthropoda > Insecta > Lepidoptera > Depressariidae > Agonopterix > Agonopterix arenella. Next base: position 81,467 of record OV656714.1, read on the forward strand.
AGAAAAGATATTTCGATAAGTTTTGCTTCCTTCTTTAATTTTATTAACATGCAAATAGTTTATATATTTAAACTTGGCATTGAATTAAATTATTCTTATCTGTTAAAACAGGTAGATACTCTAGATACCTACATAGAAAATACTTTTATGTTGCTAATAGATAGAGATGTACAATTTGTTCGTCACAGTCATCTTTTATAAACAATTTTATTATTTTTTATTATTAATTATAAAATGATAATAAATAAATAACACATTTTTTTCTATCTATTTTTTAAGGTTTGGGCTCACAGGCACATACATTGTAATGATCCCAAGCAAGCAACATATGCTTTTTGTTATGGAAACCATACAACGACGGCACAAACATCCAACATCCATGACTGAACCGGTATTCGAACACAGGCAGTCAGTCAGTTTGGCAGTCCGGCGTGGTAACCATTACACCAACCGGGTCCCCCGTATATCTTTAATGTTGCAAAATAATACTTATTTGGCGTAAAATCAAAAATCGTTCTTCTCGAAAGCGAAACGAATCCAACGCGAAAGAATCTGGGAGCAAAAGTATTTTATAAACTTATTTACAGTGCAACTAAATAGAACAAATAGTAAAATAATAAAAGGCTCAACCAGTCGGTACATTTCTTTCCCCTTCGCTTCGTGTGAGACAATGAGTGGTATAAAACATTATCTTTATGAAAGTTGTAAACCTCGTAGTGGTATATAATTATCGAACATTATCAACTAAGTATTATTATTTATTAATTTATGATACTTAGAACTGGATGGTTATTGTTACTACAATATTACAATATAATAATATCACACTCTAGACGATTGTATCCTTTTTTATCCTTGTTCAGGACATTACAAGCATCATCGCAAGCAATTGCAGCGCAACTGGTATTGGTTCTCTATTATTTTCCTTTACCACCCTTTATGCAAATATCTGAAAGTTATATGGACTTCCAGGATACCGTTCCTTATTTTAAAAGTAGAAGTAGGTACTCGTAAAGGTAGAGGAAATCAATCTGTTGGGAAGGGAAAAGTGACGAGATTGATGTGAGAAGTGAGATTGATTATGCAAAAGTGAACAAATTGCCTGAATTCAGTAGGAAGAGAATGTAGTAATAAGACAGCCACAACATGAATTTGGATACAATTTTTGAGTTAAAATACTCATGTGAAGAAGGATCAGCATAGGAAATACGAAAAAGAATCTAAGACTAAGTACTTCATTTGCTATCTTCGTTCGTATCGATATTGAGACCCAGTGAGAATGCAAAGAAGACAGCCAGCTGCAAGATGACAAAATTAAAAAGCCAGTAGTAAACAAAACACCAGTAGAAGAGGGAGGGAGAGAGGGAGGGTAGGGAGGTAGGAAGAAAACATCCGGCCTAACGGACGACATTGTAAATAACCCGGCAAACAGTGAATGAGTCTACCACAAGACGTGAGAAAAAAGGAGAGGCCTATCTTAGCCAGTAGGCCTAGCATGCCACCCCCGAGAAAACGATAAAAATCGAGATGTGCCTCCATCTTTATTATTTTACCTATGCCAAAAGGGCGCGCATGACGATTTTCTCGTTTTTAAACGCTTTGTCATGGGTGGCATGCTAGCCGTGCAGCAGTGGACTTTATCTACTGATTTGGAAACTATCTCTTAGCTTTGACATTTTATCTTCTACTGAGATGAATCTTATCGAGGGGGTCATTATATTCAATACAGGGGCAAGTAGTTGGGACACCAACTGGGCAGGGACAAGTCGCGTATCAATCAAAGCTCAAGATGGCGCCCGCAGACAGCCCGCGGCGGAGGACGCGAATAAATTGGAACTCATCACTGTTAATTAGCCGCGATTATTGTTTAGAGTGGAAATGTATTGAAGCGCGGGCGCGGGCGCGGGTCTCGGAGCATCGGCATCGCCGAGATACGAGCGGCATGATTGAGAATATTCTGGAAGGATGATCGTTGATTGACCATTACGAGATAGGTAGCTCAAGTATTGTGTTTTACTTTCAACTCTAGTCACGAATTTCTAGAACAATCAATCTTTTTCAGAGAGATACAGATGTTACAAAGCAGCACAGCAGTCGCAGTTTCTGTTGCAGGCTCTTTGAGCTTGACAATTCAAAGACGGAACGCTGCCAGCTAAGTATTAGGACCCATTCCTCGATGTGGTGCACTTGGAACACCCGAGATGCTTAGGTACTCTGATCTGGACAATCGGCGAGTCTATCGCTGGCTGGTACCTAAATATCTTCACAACGATACCAGGTCAAGTGGCAAGCCATCTGTGACTCGATGTAAGAAGAAAAAACTAACTAAATAGGTACTTGATACCTTCGAATATTAAATTCTAATAATCTTTAATTGATATGAATTTATTAATTAACGTTATCTTTACTAAATATTGTAGGTACATTTTATGAATGAACTATCACCGGTCGTGTAACCGTATGCTATGGATCGGTCTTGAATTTACTACTAAATAAATAAAAAACTATAGCAGGGTGTTTTATTGTATTTTCCATGCAGTTAAAAAAACAATATATTGCACTGTGCAAACATGTTACAGTTACGTGCCGGAAACGGAAGTACCACAATATAAGTTTACATGAAAATTGTAGTTGTCAGGTATTTAACAACTTCCACAACAAACGGACTGAAAACGGCAGTGATTTATATGTTTAGTAGAGTAGCTCAGTGTGAGATAAGGCACGCTGCGCACGACACGAGGCGAAGCGAGGAGGATATTAAGTAAAATAAATAATTGATAAAGAAAATGTTTCTTATCTACGCTGTTTTATTATGTACTAACTTACACATGCGAATCTTTGAGTATAAACATGTTGATATGACTGTGTACCGTTTTACAAAGTCAACATCGAGAAATGAACGAATGTTTTTTGTAATAATATTTGTCAATCCATTTCATCCATCCCCACTGAAGGCACAGGCCTGCCCTCATAACCCTACGTTAGTGCACCACGTTTTGTGTTGTCTTCTCATACCCATCAGAATTTCATCTTCAGCGTATGCAGGTTCCTCAAACGTCAAAAGTCTAACAGAAGATTAATGTTATGCATGTTTCCGACCGCATTCCGACATCCGCGCGCCACCCGGTTCCGTCCGTATATAAATAACGCCTTGACACGCTGCGCTGCTGATGATCATCTTGTTTCCTTTAGTGGACATTCATCAATCAAGGAGGTGGTATCTCAGGGTTGAATAGGTAATATATAAAAATAACGATTGTGTGATAAATTGTTTTCTATACCTGCATTCATTATGCACCCAACTCGTGAAGGAAGAAAAGGGAAACGAAAATTATGAAGAAACAAGGTAGAATGCTCCATAGAAAAGGAAATATCTGCCGCCAGGCTATGTGGGATGCCTGGCGACCAAACCTAGTCCTTCGGTTCGTTTGTTTGTTAATCTAGGCACCTAGCTAAGACAAATCTTTTAAAAACATGCTACGTTTCGTTCTTACGCGCTATCTGACTATGCTTAATTGGGAATCATTACAATGTATGTAAGCGTTATTCATTATTATTATTATCTATCTTGTATGTACGTCTGGGACGCAATTATGTTCCGTTCCGTCACACATTTATGCACTTATAATGGTTATAATAAATCTCCCAGTGGACCCCGCATCAGAAAAGACCCAGAGGAAGACCCAAGAAGCGGTGGAAAGATTGTGTCGAGGAAGATCTGATGACTACTCCTCCTCCTCCTCCTTCCTGCCTACGCAGGAAAACATCTTGAAGACGGGAGGTCAGAATCAGAGTGAAATGGAAGAAGATTGTTGAGGCCAAGGGTTGTAGCACAGCATACTATATAGAGTCCTTACAGTGCGGCAGAGGATGTACATGCGCAGAGCAATGGAGGGGGCCTTGCGGGGAAGCGGGCGGCAGGGGTCGCATCACGACCTGCGCAAGGCTCATAGTAATACTGTGGTTGTAGTTTTAGCGCCGCAGCGAGTAATGGTTATAATATGTTGCATTTCTTTTCTCGGCCTAAATATTAGCGTCACTACCGTAGAGTACCTAATAAATTAATGATGAACCTACCTTCTGTGCTTTGACCTTGTCGTCAAGTTTCAGCGGTGGGGGGAGGAAGCGTTCCTCCCAGCTCCGCTCGCTGCCCTCCACTCCGTTGACTCCGTTGGTTCCGTTGGCTCCGTTGGTTCCATTGAGGGCGCGGTGGCCGTTCTCCACCGAGCAGTGGCCGTTCATCCTCGCCTCCACCGCCGCTGACATTATGCTCTGTTGTGGTATGTGCTTCGGGTTACGTCTGTAAAAATATATACATTGGTTATTTCTTGGAATAATGATCAACCTTGAAACTGCAGTGTGTGAAGAAACTTACAAAGCGTGCTTACGCACTGAGCGCCCTGGATCTTGTTAATTTAAAACATCGAAGTTCAATCTGAATCCTATTTCAGTTCTAATCACAAAGTCAAAGTCCAAGAGTATTCAGCTGTTGGCTGTACTGAATTGCGTATCACGCTAAATTTGATTTTGCCTCTATCTACGGTCAAATGATTAGCGCGATACGCAATTGTGGTTCACACGCGGTCCGATCACGGTTCGGTGGACATTTATTTAGCGCGATTGGTTTCCTGGTCACCGCGGCTGCGTTTTATGGTGTGCGCGTTACTCGCGAATCTTTAGATGAGTGGATTGATGGATAACTATAAAATATAATTATGTTTCAAATGCGTAAAACAAGATTTAAGCCATCAACCATAAAGATTTAACTATTTGTGCGTGACGTACGTTGGTAACTTGTACGTGGAAACTTTGACTATGTATGAGAATCCGATGAATCTATTCTATGCATGACTTTCGTTTCTATTCTTAGGTAAGTACTGATATTGATGTAATTTTATCAATTTTACGATATAAACACATTTCTCTATCAAATAAATACAGTATTTATTTTAACCGGCGCCGTTACAAAATTATATAATTTTAAGTAAACAAAAACAAAAGAATAATAAGATAACTGAATAAAAAAACAGTTTTATGCACAGTCATATCACAACAAACAATATCTGACAAATGAATTACCTAATTAAATAATTTTCCACTAAGATGAACCCGAGATGAAGCCACTTGACTTGGCGACAAAAGTAATTAGGAATAAATACCAATTTTGGAAACAATTAAACTGTAAACGGGGTAAGGGTCACCGATGACCGGTCACCGGTCGGATAATCTATGAACCGCGCCGCAATCGCTCTGTTTGATGGAAATTTTCCACTTAAATAAACTCCGATAACATTTGACTAATTGACAGAAACAAATCTTTGTACAAAATTGTTTATCTGAGACACACTGCCCTGTCATTACGTTATTTAGAATCTAACTGGCAATGTATATTATGTATAATTGTATAGGGTGCTTCAAACCATCAAACCGAGCAACTTTCAGACTTTCACTATGGAGCCAACTTCGAAATAGCGAAAAAAAATCAGCTGTTCCATACAAAACTACAGTACCGACTCGACTCAAATGTATTAAAGGGGAGGCTTTTGCGCAGCTGTGGGATGAAACGTGCTAATGGAAAAAAAATTCACTCTACATTGTAATTACAAAAAAATTTAAAAAATAATAAATAAAAAATAGCGCAATTGAAATGAAAGGATGGAGATTGACACAATTAAGCCGCTCAACTCAAATCAAATCGAATTTATTATTCCAAATAACTTTGTTTATTCCAAATAGCTTTTTGACGTCATTTTTTGACTCTACCACCGCGTCGGAAGTTGTTCAGTTGAGAGAAGATGCCGCCAGAAACTCTACAACACACATCTTCCTATCCTATCCATCACTACCTGCCTAAACCTACTAGTATATCAAATATCACAGTCACAGCAAAAAATCTCGTCGTTTCATTGTTAATAGAGAAGAGATGCCAATATTAAGAAAGGATAAACAAACACACTTATTTCGAGTTTATATCAAAATGTATGATTCGAAATTAATACTCAGATAGTTTAATCATAGATAAATTGGTATGAAATCAGTCAAAGCCACAAATCACAAAAACTAAAGGGAGATGTGAAAAGGGGGCGGGGCCAGTGTCGCAGCAATATGCGCAAAAACGGAACACATTGCTCGCGACAGTAAGGATTCAATATATTATGAGGCTGAAAGCCAGTCGAGATATTATGTGTAAATAGTTTAAATTGCTTGCGTAGTACTAAAGATTATTCGAACGTTGAGTTCTGATACCGCAATGGATAATGAGCACATTCAAGCTAACAAAATACTTTCTATCGCGTGGTACTGGTGGTAATGCGACACTAGGTTTCGTACTCAGCGCGTTGGTTGGCATCTCTCTAGATCTCTATGGTCGCAGCATATAATAATCCTGCGAGCTTAGAGGCAAAAGATAAAATTTACGTGCACCGACCGACACCGACCGACCGCCCGAGACCGACAGACTTATTGTGATCCACCTTGAAACAATGAGACAAACAGAAAGGAAAACTATATCAAAATGACTAGGTATCTAACACAATTATTTAAATTGAGAAATAAAATGTGGTAAATGTTGATCAAATGTTATCAAACACACATTTTGTCACTCTGCCAGTCGAATAGCATCGTATCCTGCTCTATCCATTTTTTGCCATTATTCTTATCTTCTGGAACGAGAATTGTTACGTTTACAACACGCATTTCTTGATAAACGATTAGTCCTACCTATTAATCATAATAAACACATAAACCGGCCAAGTGCGAGTCAGGACTCAGACAATTAGTGTTCCGTACTACCAGTTGTTTAACATGGGTCGTTGAAAACAACCATTACAAACTGTCACTGGTAACTGAAGACCATTTAACACTATTAGGAGTTTTTTGGGTACGTATAGAATTAAAACTATCCAAGTTGGTGCCTGTTAATTTCCCCGCCATTTATACGCTATTTGTCCGTGATTTTTTCAGATTTTATTTTGTATGGCTATCTATGTGTTTTGTAATGTATTACAAAACACATAGATAGCCATACAAAAGCTCCTCACCTGTCCTCACCTGTAGGTGAGGACAGCTGTTTTTTTTTGAAAAATATGTTGAACAAAGTTTTAATGAAAATTTTAAAATATATTTTTTGCTCGCATTTTTATAAGCTATATTATACTATTGAATTGAAGTATATTGAAGAAAAACGAAAAAATTAAGCTTTTTACCCGACCATTAATTGTTAGGTATATCTGTGCCAAGTTTCAGCTTCCTAAGTATTACGGTCTCTGAGAAAAATGCCTGTGACAGACGGACGGACGGACAGACACGGAGCTGATTCCATAAGTGTTTCTTTTTGCCAATTTTGGTACGGAACACAAATAATAGTAGGTACGTCTACGCTTCAGCTAGAGCGCGTGACCAACTGATTAGAGATAATATAAAACTTTTCTATAATACACCGCGCCACAACACTAAATGTATGCGTAGATACGTAATAAGATACAGTTTTGGATATCCATCTACGAGGAACATGCATTTAGCCGGAAAGACATCGCAGTCACAAATGGTCTCCTCCTCTCCGCACCCAAAAAGGTGGGCCAAAGTTCATACGGTGTCAGAACTTTGGCCCTCCTTTTTTGGGTGCAATCGATAGACATGGCCGGTGTAATCTCATTCATCATCATGATTTGTCATTTCTCTGATTTCATTTACGACCTCAAATAAGAAGATAATTTTCAGAACTAATTTATTTGCTTTGAATACTTGTATATTATAAACACGAAAGATCTCAAGTCAAGAGTAAATAGAATCAAACTTCAAAGACTTTATTACGACACAGGTAATATAATGTGGTGAACAGTATTTTAGATAGAGCTCTGTGATCTGCCCATGAGCATGCAATATTTAATTGGAGAGAGGGCATGCAGAGCATTAGGTACCTTACAATTCTACAATTACAATTTACTGTTAATTTCAAATGAAAATGATTGCGTAATCGAGGCGCGATGTTTGTTTTATCACATCATCCAGTTATAATAGAGTTTGTTTTTACAATCATCATCATCGATCTCTTGGGAAAATACAATATTTTGGACAACATACTACTAAGATAACATAACTTTAGATAACACTTATACAACGTTTGGTATAGTCAGATTTAACTGCACCATAGCCGTAGCGTATACCCACGAGCTACGCGTAACGCCGTATTTAAGTAGGAGAAAAGAGGGGATCGAATTCAAAATAGCTAAAGTAAATGGACCTACCTTAAGTTGTGCCAAAGAGTACTAGTCAAAGAATATAATACTCCCTAGGCGGGTATATACTAGATGTGCATATAAGGTCTTTCGACAGACTTCAGAAAGCTATCCATGTGATGTTATTTTGAGTAAAACATTTTGAGTTTGAGTCCGTTCCTCGCAACAAAACCTTGATCATGTACCAGCAGCCAGACGCAAAGACCCTGGGCGTCCCTGTACGCGCACATCCTTGACCGTGCCTCTACATGCGCCGGCGCAAGCCGCGAGTCAATTGATCCAGCGCTTCACATCTGCGCCGTTTATTTATTGATGTTGTAAATAAAACACTCGCTCTATGGTGAGCTGCGCGGGCGGCGCGTGACGTAGCGGCGCGCCCACCGCCCCGCGCAGGCGCGTGCGTCGCACGGACCAGAGATAAATACCCAGCAAACAATTTGGTCGTATTAGGCCCACATTTATATAACTATTTTAACCTATAAAAGTTATATTACGGTAATTTCGTGATATACTGATCCACTATTATACGACCAAATTGTTAGTTGGGTATACACTATAGTATGTGCGACACACACATGTGTGAAGAAAAGGTTGGTGACGTGTCGTATCAAGGACTTACTGTCTTTCAATGGACAAATATGAAACAAGGAATAGTCGTAGTTTGAGGATATCATCAGCCTATTATCGTCCACTGCTTCTTCGAAAGATATGACCAGCCCATTGCCACGTCAGCTTGCTAATGTATAGTAGGCTCAATGTTATAATGACAAATGACACGAGCCCGATTGCGCTAAGTTAAAACATCGAAGTTTTATTCTTATCCAATTTCAGTTCTAATCACATTGCAATCCAATTACTATTCAACTGTGCTGAATCCCGCATCGCGCATAGAGTTTACTATGTAACTGACAGTCAATAACGTCTGAGCGATCTGTCAAAACGGGTCCAACGGCTGTCAAGAGCAGTACCGCGATTAGCGCAATACCAAATTTGTCAAAAGCTATGGTTCGTACGTAGTCCAATAACAGTTCAATCACCGAATATTTACCGCGATTGCAGCCATTCTATCACAAACAGATAGACAAGTCATATCAGCACGTAGCGCGACCGTCGCGCGGCCTCTGCTGACCCCCGCCCGGGCTGATAAGCGACACGTTGTGTAAGAGACAAGATGAGTCCGGTCCGATGCGGATCTCTCTGTCAATGGAGCGCTGAACTTTGAATATCTGCTTCCAGTCTAATCTTCTTGTTGTACAAGTTTCAACAGTCTCCCGCCAGTTTACAATAAGGCAGTTACGGCCGATAGCTCAGTCAGTGAACCTGCCTGCTGTGCAGACGACTCCTCTCGAATTGGGTTCGAATCCCGCAAGCATCAAATAAGTATTTGTATGCAGAATACGAATGTTTTGTATCCAAGTCATGGATGTTTGCATTGATATACGTATTGTATATCCAGTTTTGTTTTTGAGATGATCAGTCATCCCGTGATCATGGCAGTTGTAACACTTCCAAAATATCGGGAACTCAAATATACCAAAACGCATTCTGTTTATTATACTATAATATATATCGTTGGTCTAGTGATCATAATTTCATATTACAAGTCCGGGCTAGATTCTGATACTTACGTACGTGGTTTCGTAGCGGTCAGTTATGCTGCTGACAATAAGTAATCCACTTATACAGGGTGCTATTCATTTCAAATCAGATGGTTAAAGTAGCAAGTGGTGGTGGCTTTTGCCTCAAGTCTGCCCACCTTCTCACTTGCAGATGGTAAGACTTTAAGGATTTCGCCGTAGCAGATCGCGGACATTGGCCTACGCCGTAGGCTTTTTGGACCCTACATTCTTGGGAAACTGAAAGTGCTGAAGACTGCAAATCTTGTAATAGTTCGATAAACTCGCGAATATCAGGTACAATATGTATAGTCTACCTACATGTGTGATAATATAAACCACACATACCAACAGATAAAGAAACGACGTTGTTAGAGATTATAAATTCGAATCAACGCGCAAAAAATACAGATGAGACGAAACGCTATCATTATAATTTCCACTGCATTGATCATAAAAAATCATTTATTCAAAGTACCTACACATTGTGGTCTCTATGCCGATGTCGACTACAGCGACTACTTAGTTACAAAAGCAGTCAGGTAAGCAGGATTGTGAGCGCTAAACACATAAATGCATTCTCTCGTCCTTTCGTTACGTTTCTTAGGTCCGCCATGTAGGTCCGCCACACAGTAATTATCATGTATAGAAATTGTTAGTTTTGTTTTAATAAATACCTAAAAATGCTATTATTGTCATTCATTTGGCGTTTCATACATTTTTATTTGAGGCATTTTTTAAACAGCACTCTAGTATTTTTTGTAACCATAGTTGACAACACGGAATCCTGAATCAGGATTCCGGATCACAATTCCGTCTGTGTGTGGCGGACCTTAGTCTGATGGAACTGGGGCCTGCTACTCAGGGGTAATACAGTGAGTGAGTTAAGGACATACAGTGTGTAAATATAATGCATTGAGGAGCTTCAGACCATCAAACTGAACAACTTTCACATGGGACCAAAGCAAGGAGGCACGAGGACGCAACGAATTTACAAAGGATTTATGTAATGTGTGGGGACTTGGTTATCTCTGACTAGCCCCTCGCCTCGTCGAATACAGTCGCGCATGCTATGCTATCTTATCGCTTTGTAGTTGACGTAAATATAATTAACAAGGTAAGAATTTTGACTAATCAGCAACAATGAACTTTAAACAACATAGTTTAGAGTGGTTGCTTATTCTTAAGAGGCTCCCCATAGGGAAATGCAAGGCCGGGCCATATTTTGCAGGTTTTTAGAAGCTACCTTCTAGTTCTTTGAAAGACATACAATTTATTGAAAAATGTAGCAATGACCTTCAACATGAAGTAATATTTCTTATTTTTCTATAAAATATATTATGAAACCTGTGTTCAAGGGAAAGCCTAAATATTGGAAAAAATCAGTATTATGTGCACACGCCATTATTAAAATTGCTATGAAGTACATTTTTTTAAGACCAATATTTAATGAGTTAATTAGATAATTGTTAAATTTGGTGCGAATTCTTATGATTTTCGAATCTTTAATTTGGATTAGAAGGCACCACAGTGAAATAATGAAGGACAAGCCAATCAAAAATAGTTACCTATACCTACTAAAATGACATAGTTTAGTGGAGGTGAGGCGGCTTTGAAAGAGTCAAGGTCGTTCGGTCACGGAAACCTCTTAATAAAGATCTCCACACAAACTCGTGATGAGCTGTGGTTAGAAAATAGTTGACTTCGTCCATTATATGTAATAATATGGCGATTTAGCTAGTTATAATAATACGTATACTCGTAAATAGTATGACCAGGATATAAATACTGATGACAATAATTTATGCTGAAAGTGAACCATGATAAAAAACAAAATAAGTGTTTAATCTATAGGTGGTTGAAATTATAGTAAAAATATTGTGATAAGTGAGAAAAGATGATGAGAGAAGTAAGATTAATAATAAGGCAGTTAAGAGGCAGGCTAGTTAATATATGAGCCAATGACAGAAACTCGCAAATACTGTAGATAAGTAGAAGCTCGCGAAACTAATCAATTTGAGTGTTTGGTAGGTATTAACCAAACGAAGCGCAGAGGGGCTTCATTCATTATTGGGTACATCTATTAGCTATCTATCTAGGTAACTTTGACAGTGTTTCAAAAAATACCTAATTAATGCAAAGCTACGACGCGCGACGGTGAAAGTGTGACACACATTTCATTCTGACTAATAGTTTTGTGATGAGTGGTTTTTAGTTTAATAAGCTTAATGTAATTATAGGTGTCTAATAATAAAAGATCAAAATATAGCTAATTATATATAACATACAAATCAGCTTTATACCGATCATTGAAATTCAAAGCAACAAAATACGACTATTGCAAAGAAGCAAATTTAGATTCCCATAGAAAGTGTTGTTCAGTTTGGTGGTATGATCATCTCCTTAAAAAACTGTCAGATGTTACATTATTTGTATGAATTTGCGAGGTCCTACACTTGCTAACATAGGCACTTCCATAACTCACGACCGAATTCTCCTGTGGGGTGTTCACACGTTTTTTTGGAGATGACTATGAAAGCTCTGCTCAGGGAGCAACTACTGCTTCTTACTGCGGACTATTGGAGGGACCACGAAGGGTCTACCGAGCCAAATGAATGAATTTAAGCAACCGACCTAGGGGCACCCAGAGGGGACCTCGGCATAGGACGTTGCTGGGGCTACGCGGCGGATTGGCTAGCGGGGATAGGTGAGAAGCGGCCTGCGATTGGCCTGTAGCGTCTGTAGGCGCAAGAAGTGAAAGGAGTGGGCAGAGGTCGCGGCTGTCCCCGCCGGCGGGGACGTTAATTACAGTGTCGACGCATTGGTATCGTGTTACCCGTTGTCGTGTGTTGTGAGTTTGCGATTGTTAGTCGTGTCACAAGTTTACTACACAACCGCTTATTTACGCGTCATATTTGTTGTAAGATTCACTTTTAGCATATAATACAGTACTATTTAAATCGGAAACAAGCAATCAATCAATAAAGTAACAAGGTGTACAATTTATAATAATTATGTTGTTCTTACGCTTTACCAACACGTGTTAGTGTAGATATATAATGATACTTGCAATCAATGCAACTGCAACACTAAACAAACTTAAAACGTGTATGACATATAGCATCTCCCACATACTACTCTACCCACACATATTAGGTAGATGTTAGGGTACAGCGAAGACCAAATAAAATCTTTGTTAGGGTACTATAATAAGGTCTAACAAAATTAGCTGAAACTATTTTAAGGGTATGATCACACCATCAAACTGAACAACTTTCTCTATGGGATCAATATCGAAATTGCGAAAAAAAATCAGCTGTTCCATTCAAATCTGCAAACATAACTCTACTCAAATGTACCTATGGGACAGCTGATTTTTTTTCCGCGATTTCTATTTTGGTCCCACAGAGAAAGTTGTTCAGTTTGATGGTCTGATCATCCCCTTAAAATAGTTTCAGCTAATTTTGTCAGACCTTATATATTATACCTACTACCGATAAAATCACTAACAGAAGCGAGGCGAACCATGCAGTCGTTTTAGGAGACGCTCTACATCTACATCATCGTAAAAGACATTATAAAAATAGGGATGATTAAGGTTTACTATGAAATGTCTTTATGGGTGAAGAACAAGCCACCTAATGTTATCCGAAGTGCGTATTGGCCTCCGAAACGAGACAACGCCACTTTTCCCGATCCTGTGATACCTCTCGCTTGAAGACATAACATTTTTAAAAATTGCTAAAAGCAACAGCACCTGCACGATTAGATAATTAAATCAAAGACCTTCTGATCATCTGAGAGGGAATAATGGTCATTGGTCGTAAGTCTAGAAACTCCATAGAATAGAATAGAATAAAAACTTTATTTGCTGTAAATATAGTAGGTACCTATATCGTCATAAAGTACCACACACCTACTATCCCACATTACCAACGCTGTACTTAACTACCAAGTATACAGGGTGAAATTGATATCATTAGCATCCTTTTAAACTAAGAGTCTACCCATCGAACTTATACTATGGCAGCAAACCAATCGGAGAAAAAAAACCAGCTGTTGCATACATTTGAGTCGCGAACTCGCGCGTCGACATTGCAGTTTAGTATGGAACATCTGATTTCTTTTTTGCTCCGATCGGTATGCTCTTATAGTAAAAGTTATTCAGTTTGATGGGTAGACTCTTAGTTTAAAAGGATGCTAATGATATCAATTTCACCCTGTATAAGCCCAAAGAGACGCACCCCACCCCACCCACCCCTACTCCGGGAACCATACGTCACTCCACACCCCCTGACCCTTAGTACCTACATCACGACGACACATGACCTTCTGAAGACATGACGACAGCTAACATCTGATAGTAATTGTCACTGTGTTTTGTTGCCCAATTCACTTCCTACTTCCTCAGAACAACATGGTAACAAATAAACGTATAGCCTACATACTCACGTAAACGCAAGAGCCTAGATAACTATACCCTTGCGAGTTGCGAGTCTTTACAGAAAGCAACATTAATGAAAACCGGTCAAGCGCGAGTCGGGCTACTCGCGCACCGAGGGTTCCTTTTCAGTACCACACCACCACACTAAATATTAACTTACAAAAAAGTTTTGTTTTCTCCGGGACATTTAGCGCGAAACCGACTCACACTTGGCCGGTTTTTTTTAATCATTTGTTATACTGTAGAGTTTGCTCTTATTTCACACCAAGTTTGACGCTTGTATGTAATACCGTTTTTACGATAGAGCGAGAAGAAAAAACGTTGATAAAAATTAGCTTTCTTGTATAAGGACAACCTTAATTTTTTATCTTTTGACATTTTTATTATTTGTAAGCAAATCCGCCGTAATAACGCACATTTTGTGTAAACCTCCTCTCTCACGCTCTTACCGTTCAAAAGTTACAGCCCTAAATAGTTAGGACAGACGGACGGACGGACGGAACCCTAAGTATAGTTCTTACCGCGAATCGGGATGAGATGCGATGGGTACGAATAACAACCGCGTAAAGAACTCTTAAAGACTGTATTTCTAGAATTTATGCTATTCAGAAAATAGTTTGTCTGATTTGATAATATTTTTAAACGGCACATCAAGTTTGACCAGAATATTATCCTTTTGGTGATAGATATATTATAGAAAAGGAAGGTGTTGTTGTGTGGGGTACAGGTTGCTTGCTAAACCAGAAGCCGGTGGGTAAGTAAAGTACTAAACCTGTTTGGAGCGACCTCCCGCGGTATGTGGATCCGGCACCGACACGACGCACTTACTTAGTAAACACTGACTTTTATAACTTAGGTACAACTTAGGTATAAACACACATTCTAATATTTTTAATGTTTTACTAAACGAGTTGTTCGTGGACCAAAATAAAATGCCAATAAAAGAAAAAGTACGAATGTCTGCCTTCCCCGTTAGAGATAATTCCGTGAGTAGCATACCTATTATAATGTACCTATGACTGTAGGTGTAGGTAGACTTATAGCTGCATGAGATTGAACCTACCTATGAAGCGGCTTATGAATGTTGAAAAGGCAAGAGAGATCGTGTCAGGAAGGATAATAGCAGGTACCCACCGATCAATTGTCACTCCAGAAACAGTTTAATTAGGTATAAAGACA
Organism: Agonopterix arenella; assembly: GCA_927399405.1. Taxonomy (NCBI): domain Eukaryota; kingdom Metazoa; phylum Arthropoda; class Insecta; order Lepidoptera; family Depressariidae; genus Agonopterix; species Agonopterix arenella. The sequence goes on from OV656714.1 coordinate 96,943, forward strand.
CGTATGTATAGTGTAGTATATTTGAAAGAATATTTCTGTTTATACACTAAGCACCTACACAGTACACAGTAGTCAAGTACCTACCTATCTGCCCACATGTTCACTGAAGGTGTTCTTGCACATGATTTTATTCATCTCTACAATTTAATAATAATTAAATAATGTTTATTTTCTACCACAAACAAGTATGTACATACATACAATGGAGGTGGTATGTGAGTACAATGGTGTTTGTTGGGACACTGCGGTGCCGGTAACGGGTATCATAGTAACACCTTGTTGTACTGGTCACCAGACCTCCCTACATTGTTATTAGTAATTTACATACAAAATAGTCACGCCACTATCCATTTATCCCAGTACAGAGCTTTTATATTATCTATTTTTAAACGCCTCTAAATATTGACATGTCTCGACATAAGTATCCTATCCAGACTGCAATTCGCTATCTTTTAGATAGATCAAAGCTTATCATTAACCATCCACTAGATAGGTATAAAAATCTTATTCTGACATGTTAGCAAATTCAGCGCAAAGTTTTTCGAACAACATTCCACATAATGTTTACAGACAATAGCACTAAAACCAATACTAAAACAATGTCGACAACGACTGACTATTCTATAAACGAATCGATTTGTTATTTTCGGCACCAGTCCAGACTCGCAGACGGTACTCAATTGAACCCCGACCCCGAGTAATATCAACTAAACTTGACCCCTGCATTGTCAACGCAAAATACATATAATATACCTATATGTATACCTACCTACACACACATAACAGTCATCATGCTAAAATATACACAGCCCTTTCTGATTGTAAACACGGTGTTACAAAAATACAAATAAACATTTTAGGGGTTGGTTAAAACCATCAAACTGAACAACGTTCACGGGACTTTATGTCTAGAAATAACTACGCTACGACGATGTGATGTAAAAAATCAAAAATTCGAAACCGATATCCAGTGTGTTACAAAAGTGAAAATAAACATTTAAAACTTTTAAGAGGGTTGTTGAGACCATCAAACTGAACATCTTTCACTATGGGACCAATATCGAAATCGCGAAAAAAAATCATATGTTCCATCATTATCATCATCATATCAGCCGATAGACGTCCATTGCTGGACATAGGCCTCCCCCAAAATGGGGAGATTTGCCATAACCGCCATGATGTGATGCGTTTGCGATGTTCCATACTAAACTACAGATCTGATCTGATCTGATCTACAGGTCAGTGTATTGACTCCAAGCTAATGGGACAAACAATTTTTTTTTTCGCGATTTCGATGTTGGTCCCATAGTGAAAGATGTTCAGTTTGATGGTCTCAACAACCCTCTTAAAAGTTTTAAATGTTTATTTTCACTTTTGTAACACACTGGATATCGGTTTCGAATTTTTGATTTTTTACATCACATCGTCGTAGCGTAGTTATTTCTAGACATAAAGTCCCGTGAACCAAGACATTATAGCAACTAATAGCAAGGTAGGTAATATCATAAACACAAACAACGTAGTAGTCGAGGAGGCGCGGCGGGCGCCGGGCGGTGTGTCGGCGGCGGTGTGTCGATGGCGCATGGCGGCGCGGGCGTGGTGATGATGACGATGACGGTCGCCTCCTCTCCACGTGTCGATTGTCGAGCGAGCTGGAGGCCGGCCGGAGTGCAACATATTACTTGTACCTATCGCATTCGCATCATCATTGCCATTGACATGACATGAGTGTATTAACTAATTTTTTTTGCCGTTTTCATACAAACTTGAAAACCATTTTCTTTATTCGACGACCGTGCGTGCATAATACATTCAACAAGTAAGTACCTAGGTACTTACTTGTAAGTAAGTAAGTACCTAGGTACTTACTTGTAACCTTGTGTTTATAATATTTATTTAGCTTGTATTTTCTGGTCTCTTGATTGTAATTAAACAATGTTTTAATTGTGTTCAAACACAGCGGATACTTTTCTTTCAGCTGTGGATTTATACAGCTAAAGTATACTCTTTTCTCATATTTAACAGTTTATCATTGAATCATTCCCCCTGCCGTTAGGTATCTCATTATTTATTGTTGACGCATTAGGTATGTAATCTTGTTCCATTCATCAGCCGTTTCGGTGATTAGAGTATACTTTTATTTCTTACCGTTGACCGCGTGTTCTATTAAATATAAGAAATCAGTGTTTTTTACACACAATCCATGCATCTCATAGAGAAAAGAGCAAACATCTTAAATGTGACCCTAAAAAACCTAAGAGATTTGTCAGTACTACGGTACCTACTACGTTACGTAGAGAGTGACAATTCCAAGGCGTGACTTTATCACCCCATACCTAGATATCTTAACAAAAGATCGGCCTCAGAGAGGTCAGATAAAGGTGTTAACAACATAACATTAATCTTTTAGCATTGTAAAGTGCAGGACACTGACAGACCGACATCGACATTATTATGACGACATATATGTGTATTATTTTAATATTCAATGAGGTGCTCGATTATACTTTATTTCACACCAAAAAACATAGTACCATAGTCCTTAAGGCGGTTGCAGAGGGGTCAATTTTATACAAAACTTTGACGCACAATACGCGTAGACGGTATTAATATAAATAACTTTGTATATATGGTAAAATAGTTTAGAAATTCTAGATGCCGCGTCACAAATAACATTTGCAATTTATAATATAATTACGAAGATATAAAGCTTTGAAATTTTTCATACAACATTTTAAAAGCTTTATATCTTCGTAATTATATTATAAATTGCAAATGCTATTTGTGACGCGGCAACTAGATTTGCTAAACTATTTTTCCATATATAAAATATTACTTTTATTAATTCCGTCTACGCGTATTGTGCGTCGAACGTTTGTATGGACTGAAACCACCTTAATGAACACTTAATTTCAGCCCAAAATTGAGATAAACATAAACACTTGAATACCAGCCAACGATAATAAACCAAACGAGAGATAAAAGAATTGATTATGATTTACGTACCTTAGATCCTATCCTATTTAGTATTTACAATCGAATTGTAGACGTTGATTAAAAGCATATCACCAGACATACGTATACGGCTCGCTTTAGCAGCTCTAGCTGCTAGAATCTAGCAGCTATCACATCAACAAGACGAAGATAATGGGCCTATCACTATCAGATAAACATTTAAGATGTAGCGTAGGTTCAGCTAGAAACAAAACACAGCGAAAATAAAAATGTCAGTTAAAAGAATAGTTCGAGCGTGTTGTGTTGTTGTGCCACATATATTTACCGAGATGATAGCAAAATGTGTGGGTGGAACGCGGGCGCCAGTCGTCGGCCTTAGAGTAAATATTAGATTCTAGTCATTTTTTCAACGTAAGAAAAGTAAACTACGTGACGTGACTGACGGACAACATTAGCCTCGCATTATTATGTGTATATTACGGAATGGAATTAACACATTAATAGTGTTGTCATATCGGACGGAATCTACGAAGTGTAGAATTCCTTACAGATAATACTGAGCCAGCCTGATACGTTTTGCGATCGGCTTTTTACTACGTTGCTTCTGTTTTTTACGATCTATTCGCGTTTTTGATAACAATTCTATGCGATATGTAGATATACCTAAGTATAGCTTATTTACGTAATTACCTATAAAGCGCCAGACTGAATTTATTCATTTCATATTTAAAAGATATCTCGAGTAGAACTGCCTATAGTCATAGACCAACAGCATAGCATTATATGCTCACGACCATTTTCCTTCAGAGTGGAGACAGAGATATTATATTCTAAATCCATATAGGTTTTATAAAAAAATGTGAAAGTTGGACGATGTTTAGATGTTTGTAGCTCAATCACGTAGTATAAATGTCTAAACAGATTTTGATAAAATTTGGCGAACGGGTAGGTAGTCTAGTATTTTGTTCTGGATTAACTAATAAATAGAATACTTTTTAAAGTGAACACAGATGAAGTCGCGTGTAAAGGCCATTGTATTATAAATAAAATGTGTATATGTTACGTTTTCACGGCTAAATCGCTTGACCGATTCTGTTGAACCCAAATCAAATCAAATAAAAATGTTTTATTCAAAATAATATCACATAAATAGCTTTCTGACGTAATTTTTGACTCTACCACCGCGTCGGAAGGTGTTCCGTTGTAGAGAAGATGCGGCCACAAACTCTACAACACATATCTTACATAATGTAACATTATCAAGACCAGACATTGTGATCATATACCCTCTTGGGGAATATAGTCGTGAGCATAATATACTATGCTATGCGATTTTATGCGAACCTTGTGGAATGGCAAGGGAATAAAAATACCGCAAGGAGAAAACTGCATCTATTATATTTATCGTGTGAGCAGAGCTTATTATATTTCATAGCAAGCATTTCAAACAAACACAGTACTTTCTTGCGGTCAGATCAAAATTTTTATAACAGTCATCTTCCTGATGCGGCCCAAAAGCGTTCAGACTTTTACAAGTTTTCTCATATTATGTACCTAATACCACTGTTTCAAACCACGATGTGAAAAATTTCGAGCTCGTTTCGCTCGCTCTCTTTTTTTACATGGTAAAGAGAACAGAAATAAGGATCGCGAAAATTTTGTAGTTAAGTATCTTCAACAGAAAAATTATTTTATAAAAATAATTCGAAAGTTCCAATAACTGGAGCCTTTTCCTTCCGCCCTACCGTCTTTCCATGCCCTACCTTAAATGCAGTTCTATTTACAGCCTTGATTTAGATCCAGTTTGGAAGTTGATTTCTGTATATAGAAATTACCCCCAACCCGAAATAAACTGACAGATTCCTGGGAATTTGTTTCTACTATTTAATAAACGATTAACGGCCTTTTCTATGACCGATACAATTTCTCCAAGTTCGTTGCGGCCCACTTATTCTACTATCATTATGCATTTAGCCCACCAACGACATTGAGTTTCACATGCCTGCTTTAGAGTCTTTATATTAGGATAACAGGACCCATTTTGTAACGAGGTGATGTTAAAACCTTCCCAGTAGCTCTACATTAGCTGTATAGAGGTAATCACTATTGCACGCCTACTATACAGTTATTACAAAGCATATGTGCTACTTGCTTCGATGTAAACGTGATCCAACTATTAATTTATGACTATTTACTTAATCAATGTTTACGGAGCTGTAACGAATTGCTGAAGTGATAAGTGTTATCGTGTTTACATGAACGAAGATCGCGGTGATGGCCCTCGGGGTGACGGACGGTGACGGTGGGGGTGATGGGTCAGCTCCTCACGTTTTGTTGCGCTTGTTTTTATTCGTATACTGATTAGAGTTGTTATTGCGTCTTAAATGTGTGGACCTTCTGTACTTTTTTAGATATTAAATGTCGTTTTAACGATCGTTTGAAAAAGGAGTAGTAGATATTCAGTTTCTGCGAATCTTTCTGGGGAAATGGCATGAGTTTATGTATTATGTTAAAAAACATAATTTGTAGTTAGCGCTTGTTTCATTCGGATATAAAATAAACACAAAATCTCATAAATATTAATAAGTTTCGGTTTCGGAATGTTGTCAATGATGTCACATAAATACACATAATTAACTAAGTTTGCAAATTTAATTAATTTACTTTGGTTTTGGTTGGCGATCAGTTTTTAATTTCATTTTAATTATCAAATCATTATATTTTCCAATATTATTTTGTTTGTACAAATGATCATTAACCGACTTCAAAAAAGGAGGTTCTATGTTCTTTAACACTTATAATGAATTGCAGATTTGTTTATAAATATTGAGATTATGGAGCCAATTACACTTGTATCCAATTAAGTGTACAATACATTAATTATGTGCCTTACATATTGAAAACAAACCAGTAGCTACTTATAAAAACTTCTATTATAATAAAATACTCACATGTAAAGAATGACTAGACAAGTGCGTGTAGGATCGCGTCGCGGACACAAACAGTCGTCAAAATAGCGCCAAGGTCGAGCGAGTACTGACGGGACCGACACGTGCGTCTCCGGCGACGGTTCACAACGCACTGCCCAGGCTGCTCAATCTTAGTACTTGAGAACGGGAAACACAATATTTATAATGATGCTAAAATATGAAGGTATTCAAGATTCCAATGAATGAAAGTCAAAACAGACGTTTTAATTTTTTTTCATAACTTTTTTTTTTTTTTGTGGAACGTTTTGTACTAGCTTGCAGAGATGGCAGTTTTGAAGCAGTCCTTATTTACATTTCGTAAAAGTTCATATACTACCCTGTTAGATGTCGCTAGGTATAAATACGTAGTACTTACTATCTCTATTATAAGTTGTAGCTTGATGAAAAAAAACAACCATTACAGTAGTTTTCAAGTAAATGTGTATGTTATTAAATAATTATTTTTATTCAATTTTATTATGAAATATGTTTCAAAACATGCAACATAAATCATTTGCTGTAAGAGAAAAATATATAATGTTGTTTCTAACCGATTCCTAATTAAATAGATAAATTCGAAAAATTAATGGTAGTATTATCCTGGTGTAAAACTGGCAGCACTTTGCTCTAAACCAAAATGTCTGCTGATGCCGGTTTTTGCGTTTGCGATATATGTGGTTTCCAGTTTTGGTGATTACTGTGTTTTGTTGAGTTTTCCGTTGAGTTGAGCTAAAGTTCCTCCGGTCAAATCCTGTTACCACTTAGTCATTTACGTGGCGTAGTGTAAAAACTGAGATAGGACTCTTGTGCTGTTTTATGTGTTTTTGAGGCAGGACTCTTTTTAGTGTTAGTGATTTACCTTGATCTTTTGATTAGAACTGGCACTGATCAATTGGTCATCAAAGCCAGCATGTCTTCTGACAAGCAATGCTGCGTTCCTGGTTGCAAGGATAGTGGAGGTAAGTAGGTACTCCCACAGATTTGGTTCTGACACTCACTGGCCATGGCCACAACACACTTGCTTTGCTCATGCATTGTGATCATAAGAAACCTTACATCAGGTGTTCCCTTTAACAACATAAATAATCCAGTGAAATCAGGGGCTCATTTAAAAATGATGTTGAAATTCCGATTGTTATTTTGGTAAGGACTGCGTCCCTGTTACTACACGTTCCAATCATTCAATTTATTTAAACATTAGGGACTTCTGTATAATTTAGTCTTATCCAGTCCGATACATTAGGAGTAGTGATGTGTCTAGTCGACCTTTTATTATTCGAATTAGTATTCGAATACTTTAGTAGTTAATAAAATAATCAAGTCACGGACTCGAATTGAGTATTCGAATCCAGAGTCCATCCCGTATTCAATATTCCATATGTATAGTATAAGTACTTATTATTACGATGGATGGGTTGTATTTCTTATAATATTGTGGTTTTCCGGTAACTATTAACAATTGAAAATGACAAATTTTACTGTTAGTTTCAGATCATGTGTGCATCCGAATACTTATTTAGCATACTCGAGTATGCAAGTACTTATAAGGTATTTGAGTCAGTACTCGAGTACTACCTGACTGGGCACATCACTAATTAGGAGTATGTATAGGACTTGTTCCAATGATATACTTAAGTTGATTTATGTGAATATAATGTGCAGAGTTTTTTTTTTTCTTTAGGCATGCATCGAGTTCTTCATGGGTTCCCAAACCCGGAAAAAGAAAGAGAATGTTTCAATACTTGGTTATATGCGATTGGAGGTGATATCTTGGGCCTTGAAAATGAACATATATTTAAGTACCGCCGTATCTGCCACGCACATTTTGAGGAAAAATATCTGTGCCGCAATAACAGGATCAGCAAAATAGCTGTCCCTTCATTGAATATGGCAGGTTTGTACAAATTATTCCTTTTAATAAAATAACAAGCATTCATTATTAGATACACAGGTTTAAAAAAATAAATAAGAAATTGGTTATGAACTTGCGAGAAATGACCTATGGTGCGGAAATGTGGACGATGACGATAGGACTATATATATACATTCAGAGTCCAGAGCTCTGCGAGTTATGGAGAGAGCTATACTCGGTGTTTGTCTAAGAGATCACAACAGGAATGAAGTGATACGTCAGAGAACTAAAGTGGTTGGCATAACTCAGAAAATTAGTAAGCTAAAGTGTCTATCTTCTTGTGTTGTTCTTTAATACTTTATGTTTTCATTTCAGATCCATTATCCAAGACAACATATACATCTGTTACAAGGAAACCAATGCAGCAGATAGAGAATCAGAGACAACCATCAATGACTATAGGTACCTACTACCAATCTACCTTATTTCTCTATTACATCATCATTTCATTTTCCTTTTTTTTTAACTTAAGTAAAAAAAAATGTTTTAGTTAGAGGACCGAAACGAAACAACATAAAACTGATTCAAACAAAAATATACTCTTAAATCCCACTATCTTCTTCCCCAGTCTTCCGAGTGGGGGTGAAGTAAAAATTGGTAGGGGGCAGAGACTGGCCTCATATCATGAAGCCTTCATTACATAAGGCTTTGCTTAAATCCACAATCTTATTCCGATAAATTCCAACATGGATAGATTTATATTTTTATTTGTCTCAATAGTCTAAGAGAACTTGCTTGTTGAACCGAAGGCTTTCCATAGGTTCAAATCCTACAAGGGGCAAAAATTTGTATGGTAAATAAATATGAATTCATAACTAACGCTGACGGGAAACCATACAACAAGGGAACAATCATATAAAACCCATGATTGAACCGGGATTCGACTCCATAAGCTCTGGTTTGGTAGTGCAGCTTAGATACTATGAAAGATACACCAATCAGGTTGTCAATGAAATCTAAACCCTCAGGACTATGAGAAAAAATATATTAGATTTGATTTTTTTTTTGCTTCTTAGACTAAATTAGATCTAAATAAATGTGCCTCCTGGGAGAGAGTTGTCCAAAATGAGAAGATTACAGGTGTCTTCCCCTGAACAGTACTGCCTCAATCATTTAATACGATTTTGAAGATGAGAACATTCTAAAATGACGAGCATAGAAAACAACCTAGTTCTCCTAAATGAAATAAATATGTAGGGGTCAACACAAAAGATACCATTGGGTCGAAGTGTTCCTAGCTTGCCAACTACAGTTTGTCTCAATCTTAATGTACCTACAGTATAAAGTTTGTGATGTAAATAGATATTGTTATTTGTCATTTCAGATCTTAATCAGCCCATGGCGAGCACATCAACGATGGTGAATATTGATAAGGAAAACATGCAAAATATTGGTTAGTAATAGAATTTATTATGTAAGTCTTTCAACTTGGCGGTGAAAGTCTATTAGGGCAGCTTGAAAATGTTTTAATGACATGTTTGTTACTAATTTATCACCGCCAAGCCACATTGCTAGTACAGGGACCGGTTACTGAAATGATGAAACGTAATCTGCCCCTGTACTTTTTTTTCGCTAATTATGACCCACTCACTCAGGCACACGCTTCATTAAATGGCACTAACTAAGCAACAATGTAGGTAGTTAATCGAATTTAATTTATTTTCCCTTTTTTTTCTAATGTGTTCTAAAAGCTGCGTATTGTTTTTTGAAAGTTTAGTTAGATATAAAACCGAGAACTTAGTCCCGTAGAAAGAAGAAGTAGAAGTAGAGAACCAGTAGAAAGGCACAAGATGTTGATGATATTAGTCTTGTCAGTATCTTGACTTTCTACAGTCAATATATTTACGAAAATATTTTATAAGTTCGGAAAAATTTGTATCTCTTTCCCAAAAACAGTGACGTTCATAAATACAATACAAGAAATAAAAATAAATTAGTATCCCCACATTTTCGACTCAGTAAGGTCAACACATCTTTTATGGGGCACTGTATAACGCTATTATAATAAAATAAGATACCAGAGGATATTCTAAACTTGCCAGACAAAAAGTTTAAGTCTCATGTTAAACAAGTCCTCTGTAAAAAAGGCTACTATAAACTCTGACTATTTGAATGACCAAAATGTCTGGTCTTGACAATGTTACTCTATGTAATGCAATATTGTATTTTAATTGTACTTTTTATATTTTGTTTTGTTTAAAAGATGTGTGTTGTAGAGTTTCTGGCCGCATCTTCTCTCAACGAAACATCTTCCGACGCGGTGGTAGACTCAAAAAATGACGTCAAAAGCTATCTATGTGATATAATTTTGAATAAAATTTTTTTTTTTTAGTCTAAAACCTGGAATAGAAATACCATTTTCCTTAACAGTGGAGGTGAATTTAAAAGATTGGTTAGAAAAATTATAAAATTAAATCTACACTATTATAAAACTGTAACAGAAGTGTGTCTGTACATTGAAGATATTAACAAAAAAAAGTTATGATATCGTTTTTACGTGTCCCTGATTCCATATCACCAACTTTTGGATTTTTTTGTCTGTCTGTTTGTTTGTTTGAACGAGCATCACGCAAAAACTACGATTTTGATAAAACTTTTTTTGTTTGACTGTATTTAAGTCAGATAATAGACTTAACACGTTCCGGGACAGTGACCGGCTATAGACGTGATAACAATAAAAGTTCTATTGTGTCTCGTTCACTGCCCCGGAACGTGTTAAAATCTGGTATATAACTTGTGCGGACGAAGTCGCGGGTTAACGCTAGTTTATTATATTCCTAAAAGTAAGTTCATTGATATTTCAGAACCAGAGGCACTGGTGCTGGAGCAAGTGCCGCCTGTTATTCTTCCAGTCGCAGAAAAAAATCTCCTGCCAAAAATAAGTAAGTATTGGTTTGAACACATAAAATGGTAAATCAAATAGCATTTAGTTGTTAATCAATTATTACGAACAAAGCAAAGTGATGTTTTTGGGTTATTCCCGTTGGTATCATATACAGCAACTTTTTGACGAAAATCCTGGGTACAAAGGGGTCCGACTTATCCCGAAATTAAAAGAAAACCACGTCAACCCTGCAAAATTAAATAAAATGAAAGTGAAATACGCATCACAAATTTTCAGCCGCACTGTAGCGTCTAATATGGGGTACCTTGCAGGTAATGTCTTGTACATAAATTGTTTATTTAGTATTATTAAAAAATGTGTCCCTAACATTCATAAATGCGACGCCGGCGGTCAGTGTGACTCTGAAACCAGCCTAAAAACCGTCAACATATTAAGAAGGACACTATAATTTATTATAATTAATCTATTGCAAAAAAAATTTCGCATCTATTTTTTTTTTAATTTATTTATTGTAAGGAAAATGACAAAGATTTGGACAATTGAACTTCCAAAAACCATCGGAGGTTTATCCGGAAGTGCAACATAAAATACTGAATATTGAATTACTTCGTAGTTTTATAGTACTTAAATCATATTTTGTGTTGTTTTTCAGATAAGGAAATTCTTCCTCCAGACAGCAAGGACACAGCAGACTTATTACTGTTCATCGACAACATCTTCGATTCAGTTAACGGCAGTTTTAAAAAAAACAAAAACGCCAAGCCGCTTCTTGGACCTGTTACCCCAAAGTCGATCCACCACACAACATGGATAGAAGGGAAGAAAATATTTAAGACAATGAAATTTATAAATTCTATAGGAAGAGAAGAATGTGTCCCCACTGTGACGAATTGGGTGTGGACACTGGACGGCATTGAAGTTTTGCTTAAAAACCTTCAATTAGAGTTCGGCGTAACGTCGGTATGGTTGCGGCACCTAAATCAGGACCCACTGGAAAATTTCTTTGGTGCAGCACGAAGTCATGGGTGCCGCAACGTTAACCCCACGTGCGACCAGTTCGAAGCAGCTTTTGCCACTCTTTTGATAAATAATTTAAACAGTGTCCACACCAGAGGCAAAAATTGTGAAGAAGATTTTTGTCATGCGTTACACGCTCTCGTCATCACCGACAACTCTGAAACAACGTCGACCTCGGTTACAATTGATATTGAAAAAATTTTGGAAATCAACTTTACACCCCTAGAAGATAAAGAAAAGGACCCTAGGGTGATAGCACCGCTGCAATATGTTAGTGGATATTTTATTAAAAAAGCCAAAACAACAATTTTTAAAGAATGCGGGGTGTGTAAAGTTGATTTGCTAACAAATGACGAAATAGAATATATTAGTTACAGAGAATATGCAGGTCGACGTTGGCTCTCTACTCCCAGCAATGATTTAATAAGATTAATATCAAATATGCAAGATATCATAAACCTTATCTTAAAAGAAAACTTTGAAAGAAAAGATTTAAAAGAAATAATTAAAACCGCAATGGCAGTAACAATCGATTTTAATTGTATTAAATGTGATACGCATAAATATAAATTAATCGATTATTTAACAAACATTGTGATACGACGTCTGGTGTACAATTATTGTAAAAATATAAATAAAATACTAGCTGGGAGAAGAGAAATTGATGATGACGAAGATGTGTTTCAAGTTAAAGCAAAAAAACTTCACAGTAAGTGTTTTAAAAGGAAGGTTTAAAAACCGGTTTACTAGAATCGAATCATTCGCGAAATGGCTAATTCACGAAATGGCTACCGAGTCTGGAAAGGCCTGAAAATTCCTAATTCTTTAAAGGCCCAATTCGCGAAATGGCCGATTCCGAAAATGTCTAATTCGCGAAATGGCTAACTTTACTTTGAAAAAATTGTCTCCCATTTTTCGTTTATGCTGTCATAGGATTTTGATTATGATTTTTTTTTACCTGACTGCCCCAGGAGGGTTATTGTTTTTCGTGTGTATGTATGTACGTATGAATATATATATATATTTGTGTGTGTGAGAGGGTGTGTGTTTTTTGTATGTCTGTATACGGGGTCCTTCTTAATATGCTGACACTGTTTAAGGGGATGATCAGACCATCAAACTGAACAACTTTCTCTATGGACCAACATCCAAAACGCGAAATAAAAATCGGCTGTCCCATACATTTGGCTCGAGTTGGTTTGCAGTTTTGTATGGAACAGCTGATTTTTCGCGATTTCAGTTTGTTCCATAAAGTTGATCAGTTTGATGGTCTGATCATCTCCTTAAAAAAGTGTCAGCATATTAAGAAGGACCCTGTATACGTGTATGTATGTACGTATGAATGTATATATGTCGGCAGGAATTTATGTATGTATACATACATAGGTATAAGGTACAAGGTACCTACTTAAACTCTCTCCCATTTTTTTCTTTTATGATATCATAGGATAGGGTTGAGGGGGGTGTTGGTTCTGTATTCAGGTAGATAGGTATGAATGTATGTATGTATATAGGTGTGAATGTATGTAGTAAGGTATATATGTATGTAAGTAAATAAGTATGTTGGTAGGCAGGTAGTTATGCATGTAGGTGATTAAGTAACAAAGTACACGAAAAACAATAATTCTCGTGGGGTAGTCGAGAAAAAAAAATTCATGATTAAAATCCTATGACATCCTAGTCGAAAAATGAGTGATTTATTTTTCAAAAATAGCCATTTCGCGAATCAGGTATTTTCAGAATTGGCCTTTTTGCGAATTGGGCCTTTACAGAATTAGGCATTTCACTGATGTGGCCTTGCCAGACTCGGTAGCTACTTCGCGAATTAGCCATTTCGCGAATGATTCTAAAATCGAATGATTCGCGAAATGGCTAACTTTACTTAGAAAATGTTTTTCTTCCATTTTTCGTTTATTATGTCATAGGATTTTGATTATGAATTTTTTTTTACCCGACTGCCTGAGGAGGGTTATTGTTTTTCATGTGTATGTACGTATGAATATATACAGGGTGTATTTTCGAAACGGCGTAGTAAAGGCAGGTACCTTAACCGTTGTAGTTACAGCGAAACGTTTCGAAGAGACTATCCTTAAAACATTTCGAACTGCATTTACAGATTTTGAAAAAAATTTACAATTTACACAAACACTTTTTTTAATGCCAATCGATCCTGTTTCTTATAAGGATCAATAAACTCTATAATACCAACCGAGGTTTGAGTACTAGAAATGTCAGGAATCACAAAAAACTTTTCCCATACATTTCGTAGAAAATGAGACTCCAACTTACTTTTATACTTAACTAAACATTATATTATGGATAGACTGGCCGCTAAAATGACGAATGGAATGCGATTTTACAAAGACATACGTTTAAAATCATGATCGAATGACGAATAATCTCCATCGTAATTTTGACATTTTCTACTTCTGATTTGAACGTGTGTCATTCAAAAATCTTACTGTGTTTAATAATAAGTAGATGTATTTAGATTAATTCCATGCAGTTTTTTTCTAAGCATTTAAAATAATTACAAGTAGGTTCATTCGAAATTTGAAGTATTTATTTTTTATTCTTTTTGTTTATTTTCGACCAAGAGTGTGATTTTTAAAGTCACACGTTCAAATCAGCAGTAGAACATAATATCAACATTCCTATGGACCATTCGATTCAGATTATGCATCATTCGATCATGTTTTTGAACGTGACTTTAAAAATCGCATTCCACCAGTCTTCATTTTAGCGGCCAGTCTATCCATAATAAAAAGTTTTGTTAAGTATAAAAGTAAATTGGAGTCTTATTTTCTACGAAATGTATGGGAAAAGTTTTTGCAATTTCTGACATTTCTAGTAAATCTCTAACCTCGGTTGGTCCGGTAGAGTTTATTGATACTTATAAGAAACAGGATCGATTGGCATTAAAAAAAGTGTTTGTGTTAATTGTAATTTTTTTTCAAAATCTGTAAATGCATTCGAAATGTTTTAAAAAGTTAAGGATAGTCTCTTAGGAACGTTTCGCTGTAGCTACAACGGTGAAGGTACCCGCCCTTACTGCCCCGACTATAAAATACGCCCTGTATATGTTTATAACCATTTTACCATTAGCATCCTTTTAAACTAAGAGTCTACCCATCGAACTGAACAACTTTTACTATGGCAGCAAACCGATCGGAGCAACAACAAAAAATCAGCTGTTGCATACATATTTGCTCCGATCGGTTAGCTCTCATAGTAAAAGTTATTCAGTTCGATGGGTAGACTCTTAGTTTAAAAGGATGCTAATGATATCAATTTCATCCTGTATACGTATATACAGGGTCCTTCTTAATATGCTGACACTTTTTTTAGGGGATAATCACACCATCAAACTGAGCAACTTTCTTTAGGGGACCTAAATCGAAATCGCGAAAAAAAAATCTGCTGTCCCATACATTTGGCTCGAGTAGGTTTGCAGTCTTGTATGGAAGAGGAGTTTTCTTTGAGATTTCGATGTTAGTGCCATAGAGAAAGTTGTTCAGTTTGACGGTCTGATCTTCCCCTTGAAAAAGTGTCAGCATATTAAGAAGGACTCTATATATTATACAGGGTGGAAAGTTAAAATGGGACACAAAGGGCAGCTACGCTACTAGCTAAGCATTACAGCTACAAGAAATCGTTCTTAGGAAACAAACCCTAACTTTTGGAGCATTTTACTTCTGCATTTACAGATCATTTTTTTTTAATTTCAGTTTTTCTGTAGTCATCGAGAAAAACTGCAATTTTCACCAAAAATTTTTTTCTTCCTATTCGATTCTCTTACTGATAAGAAACATAAGTCTCTATGGGGTCAACCGAGGTCGAGGTATTAGAACTCTCAGAAAACGCAAAATTAAATTCCCATACATTTAGTAGGGAAATATCAAAATCACCGTAGTAGTGATTTTGCAAACACTTTCAAAATTTTTAGGGGTTGTTTAGACCATCAAACTGAACAACTTTTATTATGGGAGAAAACATGAAATAGCGAAAAAAAAAATCTGCACCTACTACTAAACTCTCTAGGTAGGCCACCTAGAGTCAAGACTCAAATGTATCAAACTGCCGAATTTTCTTTTGCTAATTCAGGTTTGCTCCCATAGTAAAAGTTGTTCAGTTTGATGGTCTGAACGGCCCCTAAAGCGTTTACAAAATCGCAACTAGGGTAATTTTGATATTTCCCTACTAAATGTATGGGAATTTAATTTGCGTTTTTTGAGAGTTCTAATACCTCGACCTCGGTTGACCCCACAGAGACTTATGTTCCTAATCAGTAAGAGAATGGAATGGGATAAAAAAAAAGTTTTGTGAAAATTGCAGTTTTTCTCGATGACTAAATTTTTTTTCAAAATCTGTGAATGCAGAAGTAAAATACTAAAAAAAATGCTCCAAAAGTTAGGATTAGTCTCCTAAGAATGTTTTCTTGTAGCTTTAATGCTTCTGGTAGCTGCCCTTTGTGTCCCATTCCCATCTTATCTTTCCAACCTGTACATAAGGTCTAACAAAATCAGCTGAAACTAAAGGGGATGATCAAACTGAATAACTTTCTCTATGGGACCAAAATCGAAATCGGGAAAAAAAAATCCGCTGTCTCGTACATTTCAAGTTTTGTATTGGGACAGCAGATTTTTGTTTCGCGATTTCGATATTGGTCCTATAGAGAAAGTTGTTCAGTTTGATGGTCTGATTATTCCCTTAAAATAGTTTCAGCTGATTTTTTTAGACCTTATATATATATTATATATTTGTGTGTAAGTGTTATGTACGTAGGTAGAGGTATATGTGTATGTAGGTAGGTGTGTATGTCTGTACAGGGTGTAAGGAAAAGTATCATTAAACCTTTAAACCACATACTGTACCCATCAAACTGAACAACTTTTACTATGGGTGCAAACCAATCGGAGCAAAAAAAATCAGCTTTTGCATACATTTGAGTCGAGAAGGTATTGTAGTTTAGTATGGAACAGCTGATTTTTTTTTGCTCCGATCGGTTTGCACCCATAGTAAAAGTTGTTCAGCTTGATAAGTAGAGTATGTGGTTTGAAGGTTAATGATACTTTTCCTTACACCCTGTACAGGGTCCTTCTTAATAAATGCTTTTTAAGGGGATGATCCGACCATCAAAGTGAACAGCTTTCTCGATGGGACCAACATCGAAATCGCAAAATAGAAATCTGCTGTCCCATACATTTGGCTCGAGTCGGTTTGTAGTTTTGTATGAAACAGCAGATTTTTTTCCCGATTTCAATGTTGGTCCCATAGAGAAAGTTGTTCAGTTTGATGGTCTGATCATCGCCTTAAAAAAGTGTCAACATATTAAGAAGGACCCCGTGTACGTAGTTATGTATGCATGCATGTATGAATGTACGTATGAATTTATATAAGTGTAGGTAGTTATCATCATCATCAGCCTATAAACGTCCCACTACAGGGTCAGGCCTACCCTCAGGGAGGGTGTATGGGTATTAGTCCACCACGCGTGCCCAATGCGGATTGGTAGACTTCACATACACATCAGAATTTCTTCCTCTGTGTATGCAGGTTTCCTCACGATATTTACCTTCACCGTTTGAGAGCAGTCAGTATTACATACATAAGTTAGAAAAACTCATTGGTACATGGCATGTTAAATGCATGTTAAGAAAATTTATAGTATAGTGTAGTTATACTATACTATAAATTTTCTTTTATGATATAATAGGATAGGGTTAGTAAATAAGTATGTTTTTATGTTAGTAGGTATGTATGTAGGTGAGTAAGTAACAAAGTACACGAAAAACTATAACTTTCCTGAGGCAGTCGGGTAAAAACAATTCGTAATTAAAATCCTATGACATAATAAACGAAAAATGGGAGAAAAACATTTTCTAAGTAAAGTTAGCCATTTCGCGAATTGGCCATTGGCTGAATTAGGTAATTCAGGAATTCGGCCATTCCAGACCATTCTAAATTCGGAGAGTGGATTTTGATTCAGTGTAAATATGCAATAATTAACCTAGAATTATATTCGAAAAAATCTAAACGTTCAAACCTGGTTATTTATCATACAAATAACGTTTTAAAACATCATAATTATGGTGTAAAAACGATTTCGCTTGTTTATGGAGACTGCTGGCTATTATTCAAAATTGTTAAATTCAATACCTACTTCCAGGAATAGCATCTTATGACACTTAAATTTATTATTAATTGTATGTAAATAATTGTGATTGATTAATTTATTGTTATAATTGTGGCTTTATTTAACTTTTTAATACGTTGATTCAAAACATCTAGAAGGTAATTTTCAATTTTATTTCTAAGAAATGTCGAATTTAACTTAGTACAGTTACGTTCTTTTACATCTACGGGGACCTTTTTATTATTACATCATAAACAATTTAACTGTAGTTTAGGCAATAATTTTGCAGTATTGTTAAATTATCAGTTTAACTTTCGTTTAACTGAAACACTAAGTACCGTTTTATTAAACATTTCTTAAAGTCAGCAGTTTAAAAATTTGAATAGAGTTCTCGACAGGGTATAACAAAACACCCTAGTAATATTTAAAGGGGTGGTTTAGCTAGACCATCAATCTGAACAATGTTCAATAAGGAGCTAACATCGAGATAAACTTAGTTTCACAAAAAGCTATTGTACCGACTTGACTCAAATGCCCCATACATTTGAGTCGAATCAGTATACATTGCAGTTTCGTATGGAACAGCTGTTTTTTTTCGCGATTTCAATGTTTGTCCCATGGAGACAGTTGGTCAGTTTGATGGTCTGATCATCCCCTTCAAATATTTCTGCAGTGTTTTGTTACACCATGTATACATCTCATTGAACGTCACTGTGCGGAACATTGATCTTGCTAGATCAACATTACCTATGCTTTAGAATAATTACTGTACACGAGCATGATTTTTATAAATGTCGTCAATAAACGATTTTTTTTTATTTTTGTCAATTTTATAAAATAAATTTATTAAAATTACATTAATGGTTCTTTTTATTTCAAAAACCGAAAAACAAATTGAACCGAAATTAAAAACGACCATGCGTATACGTATCTATATATAGGCAATGGTATATATACTAGGTACCAAGGTTCTTACTAGTACCAACAGATGTCGTTAGTTGTACGTTACCCAATAAAAGGCCGAAGATAGACCTCTATTTCAGTATATAACAAAGTACTCTGTGGCACTGCCTGCTGCTGTTCTGTTCCATTCCATCAGATAGTTACTGCGGCTTGCTCGACACGCGACGTCTCACAACACAAACTAGCTTCACACCTATAACGTGGGCATAGGGGTGATGTAGGGTGACTTACGGAAGTGTCTTTAAGCAGGCTGTCTTGATAATGAGATCTATGCGAGGAAACTGAGTTTGCAAGGGCGAGGGTTAGGATACGGTGGTGGTAGGATGTCATGGCAGAAACAGACGGTGACTGACAGAATTAAGTGTCTTGGACTCTGCAATTAATGGACAGTCTGTGTTATATAGGCAACAAAACAATTTAGTCCCTTTGACTAACCAAGAGAGAATGTTGATAGTTGGGTGCTCTACAGCTGATCGCACAAGTCAACCTAAGTTTTGGCTTTTTTAGTTTTTAAAGAAAAAAAGTACTAGAGTTTACCCGCGACTTCGACTCTTTATACAGGGTGTAACAAAACACCCTGGTGCTTCAGATTTAGACCATCAAATTGAATAACTTTCACAATGGAGCCAACTTCGAAATAAACAAAAATCTGCTATACCATACATTTGAATCGAGTCGTTAGTGCAGATTTTTATAAAACAGCTGTTTTATTTGTGATCCAAGTTAATCTGAAGCACCCCCTTAAGTATTACTAGGGTGTTTTGTTACACCCTGTATAGCTGATCCCAAACTGCATGGCCAAAGTGCTCCGTTAATTTAAGATATTCAGTAAAGAATAGAAATCATTTATTTGGCTTCGGGGATTTGTCAGACCCCAGTAGTATCCCCTTGGCTATGAAAACACAAGGTATTTTCATACCATAGCAGTACCTGTGGTATTTTAACGTAACGTAACGTAATTTGGAACGTCGTGAAATCCGTTCATAGCAAGAACGACGACATCCAAACAGATTCCCCAGACAGGAGTATGCTGACCCGACACACAGTCGTGGGCAATTGACGATAATGGTCGTTAGTTAGGTTTATAGCTGCCTATATTTTTGAAAAATCGAGTCCTTCTGGCGAACATATACGGTCGTTTGGAGAGAGGAGGTCCGCCTATGCAAGGTAACCATAAAGGTATTATGCCGGGAAGGGTATAATTTATAATTTTTTTTTTTTAATTGGGGATTGTTGGACATATGTTGGTCTCTTCTCTCTGGATAGAGAATTCTTGAGTGTAAGGTTTCAATTTAGGGTTTACTATGTATAGATTTTAGTGAGCAACTTTGTATTACAGGTCGGATCCGTGACGGGATGAGACCGGCCACCGCTTTCTATCGATTTAGTGATTCGGGTCGGTCCACTGAATGTCAGGGTGACCATGGAGGATTGGTCTATGATACTCGTTTCGGCAGGTTTGGGGTACTAGGGTACGCGGCATACCCGGTGGGCTTGTCGGTTGGTAAGGTAAATCGTCGTCAGGCAGTTCAGAAGTTATGGTTTAATTTTGGGATGCTTTCATAGGGTTTGTTTAAGGGGTCAAGGCCGACGAACCATTGGCAGGGCCCACCGATATGCTGGTACTGGTTACTAGCAGTAACTAGACCAGTGTCCATGTGTTAGCTTTGTATATTACGTTCCTGCCAAGGTAGTCGTATTAGCGTAGGTCAGGTAAGCAGTGAGCTTGGGGAGCTGGACGTTCCAAATTTTTGATGAGGGGGGGGGGGGGGGGGGTGAATGTAAGGAGGTTGTACAGCCATAGCTTGCTGTGAAATCCCGTGGCGGAATTCAATTATTGGACATATTCTAGAGTTGAACATCGGTTCTAAGGGCAAAAAGCAAAACTATAGAAAATAAAAGTAGGTATATAACAAACAGAAAAGCTTTATTTTAAACTACCATCTGAGTTGCGTCTCCACAGTACTCTAATAACTCTTCTTGTCAGTGCGAGCTCATTTGTATGAAGTAACAGTGAAGTGTCCAGTGTGTGGGGCGTAACAGAGTGTAAACAAGATTATAATTATTCTTCACTCCAATGGAAGTTATACTATTCTTTACATAGAGCAGCTCCTCATGTAGCATTTGACATTTCCACAAAAACTTTCCATATCTTCGCGTTATCTTCTTCTCTATCAAAGCGTTCAAGAGGGCAAAGGTCGCTCTATCCTCCCAGACACTTTGTTCTAGATTAGATTATTCGACACTCCAAATTATATTTATTTAACATTGAGATAAGGAACGTTTTCTTAATTAACGTTCGACGTATCTCCACTCCATTCAGAAAAGATAAAACTACAACGCACACTCTGTTGTTATTCTGCGTCACACTCTCTTAACTACTTACTGTTATGTTGTAGTCACTGAATTTAATTGAGTAACCTTTAAGGGTCATAGTGCAGAATAAGTACTAGTTTAATGTCATAGTCAACGAAGCTAAACATTTAGGTAGTTAGACACTGCTTATACATAGCTTTTTGTTGAGTACATAGAATGTCGTGGCTACCGAAAAAAGTACACTTTGGTACGTCCACTGTGGTTACACAGGGTGTAACATAAATAAAAAGTAAATAAATAAAATAAATAAATATCTTGGACATTGTCACACAAATTATCTAGTCAGATTTAAAGTACCTGGACTTGTATTATGATGACTAGACAACGATATAGAATACATATATAGATACAAACATCCATGACTCGGGTACAAATATTCATATTCATGATATAAATATTTGTCCCTTACGGGATTCGAACCCGAGACCCTCGGCACAGCAGGCAGGTTCACTACAGACTGTGCTACTGGGCCGTCAATGTTTACTCTTATATGCGTTACATACATCATTCGATCATGATTTTAAAAGTCTGAGATTCAGAAATCGCACTTCTGATATTACTTGAATATATGACCTCCCCGTGATATGTCCTGTATTCAAGTTTAGATGAAAAAGTATTCAAGCCGCCCCAAAAAATCTTAGCAAAAGTACTTAACACGTTCCGGGACAGTGAACAAGACACAATAGAACTTTTATTGTCATCACGTCTATAGCCGGTCACTGTCCCGGAACGTGTTAATGAGTGATTCACTTGTAAGTTAAAGCCTGACCAGGAAAATAAAAAACGTCGCCATGTTGCGGAAAATCATTGGAACTAATTTGTGTGCTTATAGTCGATTGTAGCGCCCCCAAAGCAGGTTTTATATTTCTTGGGTAAGGCTTTAATTATCTTAGTTTATTGATTGGAGTAGAGATGTAAGAGAGGAGAAGAGAAAGTAAAAGACGCGATATCTTCTGACACCCAGCAATTTATTGTATTTAATGTATTATATAATAAATAATACACATCTATCTACACGTATGTACCTACACATAGGTACAATAATCGCCCGCCGCGCCGCGCCGGGACGATGCGTCATCCCAATTATATTATAGTATAATTATTATATCATAATTATTTATAAATATACGATTCAGTACGAGACAACTCCACATGCGGAGGTTTATTTTTATTACACATACGGAAGTTTAAACTAATGCATGAAATATACTATATTTATTTTGATACCAATGTAAAAACAATACGGAAAAATTAAACTTATAATTTTTGCGTACTGTTTTTCCAACTAATTTTTTAAGCGTGAGTTTTTTTTTTTAAATAGAAGAAGATAATTGGCAACCCAGGACAGAGATGGTTGGAGGATGAATGGGGAGGCCTTTGCCTATGCCTAGTAGTGGGATGAAATAGGCTAGTAAAAAAAAATTGGCAGCAGAGTTACAATGAAAGGTAAATTCCCTAATATATCCCTAGTATCTCGTAAAAACAAATTAACACTTTAACTGCTAACGACCTACGTCGTAGGTCATCAACAAATGGGCCGCAGTGCGCACGACTCGCCCGGTGAGTCAGAATTGTACAGCATTCCACAGTGTTAGCAATGCGCGAAGATCATTGTTTTGAGCTTAGCAGCGAAAGTGTTAATGTTCATATAAATCAGGTGGTCTAATTAATGTTTTTGAAATGAATCCTGTACGCTACGGTCATAGACGAAGAATTTTTCGCATACGCTGGTAAACTATGAGATAAGAGATAGTCATAAAACCATATACAATTTATATGACGATATTTTTGAGTCAGGTGGCCGTAGTACAAAAAAGTGGTTACGCCGATAAGGACAGCAATAAGGTAGCGATCTCCCTTTTTACCCGACTCCGCCAGAAGGAGGGTTATGTTTTTAACTACAGCGAATTTGCTATGTGCATCTCTTATTGAGTGAATATGACAAGACACGTGTTTCCTTTAGTACCTTCTCTTTCTACGGCTACGGTACAACTGAATCAACATCTAACTTGACTGCATCTAGACATTTAAACCGAACATTCTTTTGTCCCGCATGCATAAACTAAATTCGCTAACCAAAAGAGATTTGCTCATCAGTCCATAAGGGTTATTTACACAGGGAAATAGCTGATTATTTGCGTATAAAATAGGGTTTTAAATAGTTTTGATCAATTGTAACACGTACTTGCTTCACCAGATAATATTGTCTCGTACTGTACTTTTTACAAGCTCTACCGAAAATCCAGGACTGTTAATGGTATATAAATAATAGCAACATCGATAACTGAACAATATACGAATATATACATTTTAAAATCATAAAATTTTCTTCTTTTTAAAATGCACGACAATCAACGAGGTCGATATTTATAAAAATTTAAAATATTATTGTCAAATTCAAAAAATTACTTTAACCTTAATTTGTTAAAATTATCAATCGATTTTGTACGTTAGTTGTTCGAGCAAAGATTTTTTTTTTGGTCGCTCATGGACGTATAGACCAAAAAAAATTTGGGTTCGAGTTTCGCTTAGGTCCTAAATGAAACTCGAACCGCGGATACTAAAACATACTATGTCTTGCGGGGTTGTCGGCAGAGCCTGTATACAGGTGTAAAATTAAATACTTTACATAGCTTCTGTGGAACTTCAGACCATTATTATAATGAACAACTTTCACTAGAGCCAACATAGAAATCGACTGCTCCATTCATTTGGTTAGAGTAGCCGCTGGAGTATTCTTTTAAAAAACTATTTTTTAGCTCTACAGAGTGTAACTAAACACCTTAGTAATATTTAAGGGACCATCAAACTGAACAACTTTCACTATGGAGGCAATTTAAAAATCACGAAAAAAAACGGAATTTGTCATATAAAACTGCAGTACGAAAAAAATTTGCTGTCCCATACATTCGTACAATCGTACCGATTCGACTCAAATGTATGACAGCAGATTTTTTTTTTCGCGATTTCGAATTTGGCTCCATAGTGAAAGTTGTCCAGTTTGATGGTCTGAAGCACCCCCTTAAGTATTATTATGGTGTTTCGTTACATCCTGTATTGTGGAAGAAAATTGTTATTTGCTGGTCTGTAGCACCCCCTAACATATGTAACGTATACAATTGTACACCTGGATAATAATAAATACAACTACACGTGGTATCACAACCTGAGGCACTTGACGTTATTTCACAATAACTTTACACATTTATACACATTGGTGCCTGCTCGTCGCTCTGTCCGTCTGGCTTGATTCACAGTAGTACCAGGTTTATAAGTCTTACCGATGTACCTGCGCAGTTGACAAATTTTTATAGCGCGCGAAATTATATTGACCAATCAGGATGTGCCACCTTCAATCCGTTTTCGCTATTGGCTAATTTGTTTTCGCGCCCTTTTCGCTGCTATCCGACTTTGCACCCTTTGATTGACTTCGGGTTTTGTCGGGGACTCGGTCCTGCTCTGCGCAAACGAAGATTGACGAGTGGAATTATTTTCCTGGTCGTACTGTACTTCTAGCTGACTAAGATCCGGCACACACCTGTCTAAGCGCAGCGCAGAGCATTTTTCACAGACAAACCATTATAGACTTTGCTTGCGTTAAAATAACATCCAAAATCAATTATCACAACTACTAATCCCCGAGAGGATGGAAGCGACTTGAGGTGAAAGGTAGCGCGCTTGATTTTCGATGATATTTCAACGCATGCAAAGTTAATAATGGTTTAGAATTAAACAATGCTATGCGCTGAGCTTCCGAACGGCGCGGCCTGGCCACGGGAGAGCGCGAATTACGGCGCGAAAAGCGAATTATCAATAGACTGCCTACGCGCCGCGGCGGCGTGCTTGCGTAATAGTAAGGAAAGGACAACGCTCAGGGTATTGAAAAATCGCTTTTCGCGCCGCTCCACAGTTCGCCCTGTCCCGTGCCCAGGCGGTAAGGTGTACACCGGCTCTTATAATACAGAGGCAGTTTCTCTGTTTGACCCAATCATTCGCGATTTATTGAAAAACGTATACTTAATTCCTTCAATTATACAAAAAAAACTTTTACATTTAGGATCTCCATATTTTTGTGTTTTAGTACCGTTCGTTCGACCGATTCATTTTACTTTGGTCGAAGTTGGTTACAGGGTCTTTCTTACTAAACTGACGGTTTAGTAAGGGATGATCAGACCATCAAACTGAACAACTTTCTGTATGGAACTAACACCGAAATCGCGAAATAAAAATCGAGTGTTCCATATATTTTCGGGTCGAGTGAGATTTCAGCTTGCAGCTAAGTTCAGTACGCATTATCTAAGGATCTACGATAGTGTTTCTTATTCGTAGTCTACGAAGCATCGACCTATTGGACTCAGTATATACATTTAAAACAGGTACCGGCAGAAACTAAACAACAGCGACGAGCAAGCACCAGTGCCACACATAACATAACGAATGACTAAACATAGCTTACTATAACTAACATTATACATCTAGGGTCCAACTTAATATGCTGACACTTTTTAAGAGGATCATCAGACCGTCAAACTGAACATTTTCTATGGGACCAAGGTCGAAATCGCAAAACAAAATCTGCTGTTCCATAGAAAACTGCAAACCTACTCGAGCCAAATGTATGGGAAAGCAGATTTTTTTTCGTGATTTTGATGTTGATCCCGTAAAGACAGTTGCTCAGTTTGATGGTCTGATCATCCCATTAAAAAAGTGTCACCATATTAAGAAGGACCCTGTATACACATACTTATTATATTTATGATACTGGCGGAAACATTCATGGTGCGACTTTAAAAACCAGGTCTTAAAGACAAAAAAGTAAAATTTTATTAAACAACAATATAACACTGTTTTTAGTCGATATGAATGTAAAATGAAATGAAATATTCATTTATGTCTTTATTTAATAATCATTTTACTTAATTGTTTTTACTAACATTGTATCGATGACTGTTCTTAATTCAAAGTGTTTATATCGTAGATATAACTCATAGGAAGGCGCGTGAAACAAGCTATTTAAGCACTTACATTGTTGACATAAGAATCCTATCTCAAGCCTTCCTATGTGTAAAGCAGTATAGTGAATGGAATGGTCCAGCCAATACCCGCCTCCGCGGAGGCGACAGGAACAATGTGTGCATGTAGTTACTTATCACCACTAGTGTTTCATTACAAAAAAATGTTTAAGGTTGTATTCAGACAACGAAACTAAACAACTTTTCTTATGGATCATGGGTCGAAAAGCGAGAAAATTCCCTTCTATACAAAACCAAATCATTCTATGTTGTATTGTAAAGTATATTGTAAATTTTCATTTTCTTCCGATCAACAATGTAAGAGTAAATACAACTGAAAAAAGGGTGAGTTTAGATTTATTTTCCTCAGTTTTATTTATTAATTAAAATAGATTTCTAGAAAAATCATATCACTTCCCATATCGTGCAGATTGATTCATAGACAAACACATAATTATGAAAAAATTACAGTAAGTCGTAGTATTATTGTTTTCTGTTTAAATAGTGAATTAGGCCAGTCATTTTACGGAGCTTTGTTAGGCGGGGTAGGGAGTAATTATTAATTGGACTTTTAAACTGTAACCGGCACCAGTTAGTGACAAAAAGACTATCTTAAAACATATTAAAATAAAAATCGTTATGCAACATAGAAATCAAAATTCTGTTTCCCAGAAAGCTTTTTAATTAATAATATTAATACCAATGCACTCATTTGACTTAGATTTAACAATATAAATTATTTTTTAGCAATAAAATAGTCATTGAAATTTAAAAAATGAGGTATTTATTAGAAAATACGAATGAATTTTTCAAAACCTTCTAAGTAGCCAAAAATATTTACACCATGTTTGAAGTATGTAATAATGGTAACGGTAATATATCTGTGTAATGTACTGTGTCTTGTGAGAAATAAATAATTAATTAATAAGCCTTAAATATGTGAAAAAAAAACCATCAGGTTTTTAGAACGAGATAATAGCTGAATTTTAAAATTGGAATTGTTGCTGACGTCATTTTTTTTTAATTTTGGTACATTTCTAGGCTTAAATTGGTTCTTCAATATTATACCGAAAAAAAATATCAATTATTAATTAGTCCCGGCTCAAACCGTAAAATGACTGGGCTAAATAAAATGTTTACAAACTTACTCAATTTTACGGTATGTTCGAAGGACGCCCCGTCTAAGTATGTTTGTTTTAAGTTGTTTTAAGGAAACTTGTTTCGTTTCATTGTCTGAATACATCCTTAAAATTTTTGTAGTAATTAAACAATATATACGGTCGAATTGAGAAACCTCGTTCTTTTTTGAAGTCGGTTAAAAACTAGGGCCGTATTACAAAAACCTGTCGTCAGTGTGAGTGAGTGAGTCGTTTTTGAAAGTGCCGTATTTACGTCTCACTCGCTCGAATATTTATGAAAAATACATGGACTTACCGACGCACTCGGCGTGTGAAAACAACATCATTTTCGGCTCAGTCCGGGACTCGCATTACATACTATTGAGATAAACTTTCTATCACACGCTCAATTCATTTACAACTAAAATAATTATCCTAAACAAGACTTTAAGAACTAAAAGGTATCTTAAGGGACGATTCAGACCTACCGGCTCGCATCGGCCCGGCCCGGAACGGATCCGTACGGCTCCGTACGGATGCCGCGGCACCGAACCAACGCGAATCGCATATCAACGGAGCCGGTTATATGTCGCGGAATCCGTCGGCACCCGTACGGAGCCGTACGGCCGTCGCGACGCGTCGCGGAATGCGAACGGAAACAATAGAGCATAAGTTGCGTGCAAATATGAACTGTAATTCCTGTTTACACATTTCAACATGCTTTGCCGCATTAAAAAAAAATGCCGTCCGGGCCGGGCCGATGCGAGCCGGTAGGAATCGTCCCTAAGGCGGGCGTGACTAACTTACAGAGTGTACTATACAGGGTCCTTCTTAATATGCTGAATGGGAACAAAATCGAGATCGCGAAAAAAAAATTTGCTGTCGCATACATTTTGCTCGAGTAGGTTTGTAGTTTTTCAGTTTGATGGTCTGATTAACTCCTTAAAAAAGTGTCAGCATATTAAGAAGGACCCTATATAATGCGTTACGTTACATAAAGGGGGCGCTTCAGATAGTGTTGCATAACAATAGTGAAACTATCGAGTCTATGGATCGATACTGTCGTGTCCTTGAAAAATAGTAGCAATAACGAAAGTGCTGAACCCTCCCTGAGGGTATGCCTGTGCCCTGTATCGGGACGTCCTGATGATGATATTGATGGTGATCGATTTTATGGATAGTTTTTAACTTTAAAACAAACTTATATAATCGATATTGTTGAGATGCAATACAATTGATACTATTGTATGTTCATACTATCGAAAATATCGCTACTATCAATAGCACTATCGATATTGTTACTATTTGCCCTTGCAAATAGTAACAATATCGATAGTGCTATTCAGGGTGTAAGGGAATTGCTTCAGAAAACTCAAAGGGGTGAAAGAACCCATCAATATGGACAACTTTTACGATGGGACCACCTATGAGAACTCGAAAAAAAATCAGCATACATTTTGCGCGGTAGAAATTTTTAATGTTAACGTGAGCAAGTTTTTTTTTAGATCTCATAGTGGGTCCCATAGTAAAAGTTGTTCATATTGATGGGTTCTTTCTCCCCTTTTGAGTTTTCAGAAGCAATTCCCTTACACCTGAATATTTCAAGGGAAAGTCAAACTATAGATAGTTGGGCAACGCTGGATTTAGACCATCAAACTGAACAACTTTCACTTTGAAGCCGACACTGAAAAAGCGAAAAAAATATGTTGTTCCAATGAAAACGGCACTGACAAACCTAATTTATGAAACAGCAGATTTATTTTCTTTCAGTTTTGGACCTATAGCGATAGTTGTTTAGTTTGATGGTCTGAAGCACCCTTTAAATGACCCTGAACTTTAGAGACAAACCGACTTAATTAACACCCGCTTTAAGGTACCTTTTCGTTTGAACGGCCACAAATATTAAGTAGTATTGACACGTAGTGCATTTTATTAAATTACGTTATTTGACAGTTAACATTGAACCTTACTCAAATATAATTAGTTCCATATTCCGACATCGGCGCTAGCTAAACGTGCGTACAGACTTGTGCAACCAACTCTCCTATATTAATTTATACTGAACGGGCGTAAAGTCGGCCAGAAAAGTAGTCTAAGGTAGAAATTCGTTTGCGCATAATAAAATAAATAAGATATATTTTTGACGCATTCATTTGAATTTTAATCAAGAACGATAGGTTATTTGCCAACCTAGTCAGATCAGCAATTCTTTATCAAACATCAACACACGTTTTGTATGAACAATTTTACTACAATTTGTAATATGACGTAATATTACTCATCATACTTTTTTATAGTTCATCCTGTTATTAAAAAACAGTATCCTAGCTTAAACTTACTGCTAAGTTCAACGTTATTTTCAAACTTGTTTTTTTTTAAATAAGACGTTAAAAAATGTCATGTAGACCTACGAATAAACCAATGTAGACAAATACCCTATTGCAATATCAGCGTTAACCATATTTTCATTGGCTAGTTAGTTTTGTAAAACTCGATGTCTCGATAGACTACTTTCCTGGCCGAATGTACAAGAGATCGCTAAATTATCTAATATTGTGCCGTTGCATTGAAAAACTAATTATTTATTTGCGTGTTGCACAAGTCTGTACACACCTCAATATTATATATTAACAATTATTGTGTGACGTGACAAATTAAAAAATACATATAATTGAAGTCAACACAACTAAACGAGTGCGTAGAAAATGTTCAAATGATGAACTTACAATAAATATTAGACAGTGTGTCCGGCTGTAGATTGTCGTACACTTTGGAAAACGTAAAAATTTACGTGCATATTGTAGGATGCGTAGTGAAGGGCTAAGTAAAATGTACCCGGAACCGACGAGCATGTCCGAAGAAACTTATGTATGTTGAGAAGGCGAGAGATGTGTGTTAGAATCGAAGCATGTGGAGATCAAACAAAAAAGTTTCATCAAAATCGGTTCAGTAGTTATTGCGTGATGCTTGTTCAAACAAACAAACAAACAAACAGACAGACAAAAAATCCAAAAATTGTTGATATGGAATCAGGGACACCTAAAAACCATATGGTAACATTTTTTTTTTGTTAATATCTTCAATGTACAGA
Source organism: Agonopterix arenella (assembly GCA_927399405.1). Lineage (NCBI taxonomy): Eukaryota > Metazoa > Arthropoda > Insecta > Lepidoptera > Depressariidae > Agonopterix > Agonopterix arenella. The sequence goes on from OV656714.1 coordinate 127,337, forward strand.
CACACTTCTGTTACAGTTTTATAATAGTATAGATAGATAGATTGTGATGGGTAGTGAGCCCATCGCCACTTGCAATGGACAGTGGGAACAATACATGCCTCGAAATTGAAGCATGCTGGTTTCCTCACGATGTTTCCCTTCACCGAAAAGCCAGTAGTGGTGCCTGAAAATTTAATAAACAAACATTGATGTACAAAATAATGGACACCGGGTCTACTACAAAATTCTCGAAAAGTGTCCGAGACTAACCTACACAAACCTAAGTACATGTAGGTATAGTAATATAAACCAACTAAAAATAATGAAAATGCTGTAATTCTTTTTCACCCCTCTCCCCCATCACAGCAAGGAGCGCGCGTGCGCTTAGTCGGCCGATCAAACGAAGACTGTCACGTAATTGGTTCACTTATACGTTTTAGTGCTCTTTTAGTTCGGACACTTATGAGCGCGGACCCGACGTCCAGTAGTTTGTAAGTCAATGAAAACAAAAAACTATTGTTTGTTAATAATTTAATTACCTATTCAAAGTGTACAATCTGACGCCGAACGCAATGTGCTAATATCGCGGCATGTGTTGGGTAAGTACTAAGTAAGTATAGTTAGTGCACTGCCTTACGGTCAAAAAAGGCTGAAAAAGTTCACTTCCGGATACCAGCACCAAATTTTAGTATGTCTTTAGAAGTGTCAGGGTGTCCAGTCATGACGTCATAAAATTTTTGTATGGGATCAAAAAAATTTTTGTTCTGAAACCTATTGTGTGGGGTATCAAATGAAAGGGCTCCATGAGCCGGTTCCAAAATTATACTACACTATTACTTTTCAGCCAACTGTTTTAAAAAAATCCACAAATTATTTTCAAAACATACCAAATTTGTGCTCCTCCAGGTAGGAAACTAAATGAATAAATTTTTGTAAAAAATACGCCAAACGACTTATAATATCCTCATATCAAACGTCAATAAAGCAATTTCAAAAATGTTTATGTTTAAAATTTTTTTGATCCCATACAACATTCTTATGACGTCATAACTGGAGACCCTGACACCTCAAAGTCTCCCGGTAGTTTTGGGGTCTAGAAAGCATACCTAACAACATACAAAAATTTGGTGCTGGTATCCGGAAGCGAACTTTATTTCCATTAAGGCAGTGCACTAAGTGTTGATGAAGGTGGTATGAGATGGTATGATAATTGATCGACAAGTTAATATCTACATTAGAGTGGCGGTTCAGTCGGCGCGAGGTGCGGCTGCGCGGGGCTCCGCGGCGACACACTCTGCAATATAACATTACATTACATATTATTTATTTATACTTATATCTAATGCTTGCACTTCATAATATTTGACAAATATCACACATGAGACATGACAAATAAATATGTGTTTCCCGGCATCTGTCCGTTTTCGACGCACATAAAAGGAGTAAGTACCTAAAATAGGCAAAAATGCAACCAAAACATCTACTGGGATCCACGTTTTTATAGTTTTCTAGAGTTTACCCGCGATTACGTCCGCACAAATTATTAACCAGATTTAAAGTCAAATCCATCATTCAAAAAAAAAAGTTTCACCGAAATCCGTTCAGTAGTTTTTGTGTGATGCTCGAACAAATAAACAAACAAACACTCGAAAAAATACATAAACAACCAAAAAATCTAAAATTGGTTGATTTGGAGTCAGAGACACCTAAAAACCATGTCGTTATCTTTTTCTTGTAAATATTTTCAATGTACGGACACACTTCTGTTACAGTTTTATAATATTTGAGACGAGCTTTTGCATGCGACTTTTTCCCCTACGGTTTCCGTCATAGTAACGACACAAAAAGTATCATTAAAATCGGTCAAGTAGTTTTCGTGTGATGTGACCATACAAACAGGCTGGGCGCCGGAGTGATAGCGCTCTATATACAAGTGTACACACGGCGACACATCAAGCTATACAAAACCAACATAAGCTGGCCGCGCATAGGTCGAGTAATGTAAAACGTCGCGCGGCCAGCTTATGTTGGTTTTGTATAGCTTGATGTGTCGCCGTGTGTACGTGTACCGACCTGTAGCTGTAGCTGTAGCTGTACTTCACTATACTATATACAAGTAGACTTGAGGTGCATGGAGAGCAGCCCCTTGGCCACGAAGCCGCGGCCGCAGAGGGCGCAGGCGTAGGGCCGGGCGCCGGAGTGGTAGCGCTCGTGTATGACGAGGGTGGAGCGCTGGCTGAAGGCCTTGCCGCAGTGCTGGCAGGCGTGCGGCTTCTCGCCCGAGTGCACGCGCTCGTGGAGGGTCAGGTTGCACTTCTTCACGAAGCCCTTGCCGCATGTTCTGTAGCGGAGAATGCTTGTTGTGATATCGTTCGCGACGGTGTCAATCTACTTAGGTGTAGCATGCTCATGAAGATCAGCTTTTCTCGTGTGGGTCAGACCGAGATATGATGATGATGGCGGAGAAATGTAATAGTACAAATATGGTACCTACTTTAAAAATTTAATTTTAAAAAGAGGTACTTTGTAATTTATTAAGGTATTTATTTTTATATTTATTACATGCGTCGTCAAAACCAAAAACAGTCATAAATCAGCAACATGCTTCGTCAAAGCAATGAAATACAAGCTCAGTCAAATAACCCGCCCCTGGTCTATCCCGGCGGAAAGGAGCCCATTATGCTAGCAGCGTTGCCACGTTGAATTGCTATGGCTAGCCTCTGCACCAGAAACGACCTCACAATTTCGCTCCCTCAGTCGATGGCCATCCTCCGCAACGAAGGTCTTAGCCTCGGCAGCCCAAACCCCCGTGGTCTCAACGGCGACAGGTACAAAAAGATAATCGGCCACCAGGGCCGAGTACGTGTCCCACTTCCTAACGGCAGCCAGCTCCGCGGCTGCTCCAGGCGTCCGCGACGTACGACTCAGGTAGCTGGCGGCGAAAGTGCTGACGCACGTTGCGTCCCATAAAAGGCACTTGCCTTTCTGCCAGGGCACCAAAGTCGTTATATTTATTTATTTATTATTATTTATATATTCGCAAGGTATCTGTCTATTGGGCAAAGCCAGCTATCAAAGCTGAAGACTGAAGATGGCAGAATCGTATCGTCCAAGCCTGAGCTTCTGAGAGGAGTTCTATGGACAGTTATACGAGGACACGTCAACACGAAGACCCGCTACAAATCTGGCTAACGACACAAGAGCTAGATTAACCCCGGCACTATACAGAGGATATTCCGGACGTCAGCCTGTAAGAGATTAGTATGGCTCTCAAACAGCTAAGAACAACAAGGCGCCGGGTGATGACGGGATTACGGCCAAGCTTCAGAAGGCGGGTGGAAAACCGGTCCGGAAGGCCCTTCAGAAGCTGTTCGATTCCGTCATACTCGAGGGTAAAACGCCGCAGGCATGGAACAGAAGTCTAGTGGTGCTTTTCTTCAAAAAGGGCGACAATGCCCTGTTAAAGAACTATAGGCCCATTTCCCTTCTTAGCCATGTCTACAAGCTGTTTTCGAGAGTCATTACGAACCGTCTCGCGTGCAGGTTTGACGATTTCCAGCCTCCCGAACAGGCCGGTTTCCGAAAAGGCTTTAGCACCGTAGACCACGTACATACGCTTCGGCTAGTTTTACAGAAGACTGAAGAGTATAATCTGCCCCTTTGCTTGGCGTACGTGGACTACGAGAAAGCCTTTCATTCGATCAAGACTTGGGCTGTACTGCAGTCTCTTCAGCGATGCCAAGTAGATTACAGGTACATCGAAGTGCTGAAATGCTTGTACAAACACGCCACTATGTCAGTCCGACTACACGACCAGAATTCAAAACCTAACCTTCTGCAGCGAGGTGCGAGGCAGGGAGACGTTATATCTCCGAAACTGTTCACCGCTGCACTGGAAGATGTTTTCAGGTTTCTGGACTGGAAAGGGCTCCAAAGAAGGGCGAAGGGAAAGGGCGAAAAAGGCATCAATATAAACGGCGAGTACATCAGTCACCTTCGGTTTGCCGATGATATATCCATCATGGCGGAGGCTATGGAGGAGCTCAGTCGAATGCTCGATGATCTTAGCAGCGCCTCCGAACAAGTTGGTCTGAAGATGAACATGGACAAGACGAAATATCCACTGGTCGCTAGCAGAGTGCGAAGCGATTTTTACGTAGACGATCTTACGACGGGCTGTAAAAAAGTCACGGAAGGGGTTGAAATTTGTCGACAAATGAATGAGTTACTACGCAAAGCGGGCTTTGAATAGCAGAAATGGACAAGTAACACCGATGAGCTTTTGAAACAAATAACGGGTATCAAAAGGGATGAAACGGTGAAAATGGGGAACGACGAGAAGGAAGAACGAATAGAAGGTCTTCAAGTAAAACAAGATGACGTGATAAAAATACTGGGACTTTCCTGGGACCGCAAGGCTGACAAATTTCTCTACGTGGTTAACGTCCCTAAGATAAAAACCCCTGTAACCAAGAGGATTATTATCGCAGACGTATCCAGGCTGTTTGATCCGCTTGGTTGGGTAACTCCTTGCATCATTTTGGCAAAGAGTTTCATACAGGATGTTTAATAAAACGAGCTAAAACGAATTTAGATAATTTATTTGTATAAATCACACTGATTCTGAACAAAGAAAAAATGGAAGAGAGCGATGTTGCCACTCGCAAATATTATAAACATAAAAAAAATGTTGCCAATTTAAAACTTAAAATTACCTTATTATTAAAATCTTTAAATGCTATGTTCTGTATCGAACACAGGAGCTGTGGTTAGCTGGATTAAGTTGAGATGAGTCTGTACCTGACAATTTATTGAAAAGGTGGTGCACTTACCGGGAAAAGCTGCATCATCTCGTTAACGTGCACATACCCAGATGGGTGGGCACAAGAGCATCTGATAAATTAGTAGAGTTGCATGGCTTCTGCGACGCCTCTAAAATAGCATACGCTGCTGTTATTTACGTCCGTGTGATCGATGTTCATAGTAAAATCAGCGTTGCATTGGTATTGGCAAAAACAAGGTTGCACCATTGAAACAAGTGTCTATTCCTAGATTGGAGTTGTGTAGTGCGGTCTGGTTAGCCAGACTGCTTCTCGATGTGGCCAACGTGATGGGCTCGACTATAGTTTTATCTTGGTTAAACAGTCAGCCTAGTCGACAGAAGGTTTTCGTAGCAAAACGAGTTTCCGAAATTTTAACCTCGCTGGAGCCAGATAAGTGGTCACACGTGTCCTCGAATCATAATCCCGCTGATTGTGCATCCAGAGGTGTGAAGCCAAAGGATCTTCAGGGAACTGAGGAATTGTTTAGTGGACCAAAGTTTCTAAAAGATAAACACATAAACTATGAGAAGCCAAGGTACCTACAAACAAACCTCGAAGAAATCAAGAGTCACTTCACTTCAGTAGACAATGATCTCTGTGAAAACTTCTCCACGTTGAACAAGCTGATTAGAGTTGTAGCATATTGTAGACGATTTCTAATAAAAGGGATACCAAGGTCTTAAGGGTATTTGTCCTCAAAGGAGTTGGCGGATGCATTAAATTGCTGTGTTCGTCAACATCAAAAGAAATATTTTTTTTAAGAGATTGCGCGGTTGAAGCAACAGAAAGATATTCCAAGAACTAGTAGGTCGTTAAATCCTTTTTCAGACAGAAAGGGCATTTTGAGGGTCGGAGGGCGATTGGAGCAATCGCAATTGCCGGAAAGTAGAAAACATCCCATTCTCATTTCAAGAGATTACCTCTTGCGAAACTCATCATTCACGAAGGTCATAAACAGACTCTTCATGGTGGCACTCAACTAACATTAAATTACATCAACAAGTATTGGATTTTGAACGCGAAACAATCAGTCAAACGGTATATAAGCAAATGCGTAAAGTGTGTTAAAAATGATGTCACAAGAAATCAACTAATGGGTCAAGTGCCTTCCGTCCGGGTCACTCATGCCGTCCATTTTACCGCAGTGGTGTGGACTTCGCAGGCCCTATCAAACTTCGCACAAGCAAAGGTAGAGGCTATAAGGGTCATAAGGGATATATATGTTTATTTGTGTGCATGTCAACACGAGCAGTGCATGTAGTTAGTGATCTGACTACAGAGGGATTCCTACAAGCGTTCAAGTGCTTTGTCGCAAGGAGAGGTTACTGTAGAGAAATGTGTAGTGACAATGGCACAATTTCGTGGGAGCAGCGGCAGAGTTGAAAAAATTGTTCGGAATGGAGAAATCTCAAACAGCACAAGCAATAGCTGGAGCTTTAGCTAACAATGGAACTAGTTGGCACTTTATTCCTCCCCATTCACCCAACTTTTATGGGAGGCGGGTGTGAAGACAGTGAAGCATTACTTAAAACGGATTGTAGGAAATTCAACGCTCTCCTACGAAGAATTGGCCACGGTTGGAGCCCAAATGGAGGCGTGTCTTAATTCAAGACCATTATCACGTCTTGGTAACGATGTTAATGATATACACGTCCACACGCCGGGTCACTTTCTGGTTGGTGAACCCTTAGTGACAGCTCCTGATCACAACTTTGAAAAATCTAACATCAGCTCTCTCAGGCGATGGCAGTACACTCAAAAAATGTTGCAACATTTCTGGCGAAAATTGTCTACACAGTACCTGACACATTTCTTTCAGAGACATCAGCGAGAACTACAGCACCTAAATTGGATGATGTAGTGATCATCAAAGAGGATGTACTTCCGCCTTGTAGTTGGTTATAATGGTAGAATTATAGCTGAACATCCGGGCCCTGATAATATCTCTCGTGTATTCACGTTAAAAACGAAAGATTCAATACTTAAAAGGCCTGGATCCAAGTAGTGTGTCCTTCCGATTACAGAATGAACATTCTTTCTTTCTTATCGTGTGGGCAGAGCTTGAGCAGAGCCCTGGTGTCAGAGTTTTTTCAGACCGCCTTACGGCCTCTGACGTGGTTTTTATGTAACGACTACTACCACCAGAGATAGTAGCCGGGACCAACGGCTTAACGTGCCATCCGAAGCACGGAATCATTTTCCTTTTCAGACAATCAGGTGATTCAGCCTGCAATGTCCTAACCAACTGGGGAAAAACGCACAAAGTGACATATCATTAGGTTCCCCCCGTGGGAATCGAACCCACGACCTCGACGAGAATGAACATTGTCCAGTGTTTACTTAACTGTATCTTTTATAATACATTTTAATTATGGCTTGTCGCTAGCGTAGGGGTTACGTTTGTTAAGTTATGTAGTTTGTTCGGTTCACACGATTTGACTATACCCTAGGGCTGAACCTGAAGTTTATTTAAATTTTATGTTGTTTTCGTTTAAGGACGGAATATCAAATCCGTCCTTGGCGGGCGGTATGTGGAACTCTTTGTTTACAAATAAAGTCTTTTTATATTACGGAAGAAATAAGATATCTTTTGTTTTTTTCTGTTCGTTGTTGACTGTCAAGATGTGAAATTTTGTTTGATTTGGAAAATTCTCATTTTTATTTGTTGTTATTTTCTATAATAAATGTGAACTCAAGGACAACCTGTTTTACTATGACCGAGTCCTATTAACCGTGACTGACCGGACTAAACCGGAGGTTAAACAATTGCACTGCCCGGTACTCCAAGCCGCACTGGTAAACGGTGAGTTAGCGGTTCACTCGGCACCTCTTTACTTTTAGTTTTTAGTTAATACAACGAGTTGATGATTTATAACAAGATAATTAGATTGGGACTATAATTTAATTATTTTGATTCTTAAAATTTAAAGTTATTCGCATTTTAAGTTTTGAGGCAAAAGCGATTTGTTGTCATTTCAGCACTAACGTGGTTATGGATACATTTTAAGAATCTTGTTTTGGTAGGAAGTAGGGTAAGTGTGCCCGTGTGGTGGGTTGAGATCGGGTTCTTAAAATTTAAAATTTTACACATAAATTATTTAATATTTTGAAAAATTACCCATGCTGAAACCATGATAATTCGATTCTGCTCTCGATCCTAAACAAATTACTTTCTAGTTTTGCGTTAATTCATTAACACATTGTATAACTCCTTTTCTTTTGTGGATGGTTTGAAGTACCAGCAAACTTGGAGCTTTTTGTAATGTTTCTTTTTATTACTTTATTGATTCAAATTTGTATTTTTTTTTTACACACAAACGTGTGTAAAACGAATGAAATTTATCTGTGGAAACTTTTAGTTGGCAATGTTGTTTCATAAAAATGTTGATACCCTACTATCCTGTAATTAGTCCGTAAGTTTTCCTAAAATGAAGAAAAAAAAAAAAACCTTCAGGGGAGTTTCCAGACTGAAGAGTTATCACACTCCCGGTATTCGAAGACGAAGCTTGCGTGCAGATTATAAATCGACGATATTTGTAGATATTAAACATGGTATGTGGGCATTCACGCCAAAAGAGTCCCATTGTCGGGTTTTAAGTTAAGGTTAGATTCGGTATACATGATTATTTTATTTATTTTTATTTTATTAATTTTAGGAAAACTTACGGACTAATTACAGGATAGTAGGGTATCAACATTTTTATAAAACAACATTGCCATCTAAAAGTTTCCACAGCACACGATCAATTATGAAATAATAAAAAAGGTGGGTTAAAATTCAGACAACTGAACCTTTCTTGCGAGGACACCCACATAATATGGTTTCGGTTCGATGAAGCCTACGCGAAACAAATGGATTATATGCGTTAAATTATAATAAAATGTGCGTACTTGCAGACATTGGGCTTGTATCCGGTGTGTATCCTGATGTGGAACTTGAGATGCTCCCTGGAGGAGAGCGCCTTGCCGCAGATGTTGCAGAGGAAGTTCCTCTCGCCGGTGTGCGCGCGCAGGTGCCGGCGCAGCGAGTTGAGGTGCGCGAACTGTCGCGCGCACACCGCGCAGCGCAGCGCCAGTGCGCGCGACGCCGCCTCGGGGTGCGCCCGCGACCTGTGCGCCAGCAGGTACCTGCGGTACAAGTGCTTCACATATATACACGGAGTACACGTGGCATAGAGGCTCGGGTGGGGGACACGTGGTAGAAGTTCGGGTGGGGTACACGCGGTACAGAGGTTCGGGTGGGGTAGACGCGGTACAGAGGCTCGGGTGGAGTACACGCGGTACAGAGGCTCGGGTGGGGTACACGCGGTACAGAGGTTCGGGTGGGGTACACGTGGTACAGAGGCTCGGGTGGGGTACACGTGGTACAGAGGTTCGGGTGGGGTACACGTGGTACAGAGGCTCGGGTGGGGTACACGCGGTACAGAAGCTCGGGTGGGGGACACGTGGTAGAGGTTCGGCTGGGGTACACGTGGTACAGAGGTTCGGGTGGGGTACACGTGGTACAGAGGCTCGGGTGGGGTACACGCGGTACAGAAGCTCGGGTGGGGGACACGTGGTAGAGGTTCGGCTGGGGTATACGTGGCACAGAGGTTCGGGTGGGGTACACGCGGTACAGAGGCTCGGGTGGGGTACACGCGGTACAGAGGCTCGGGTGGGGTACACGCGGTACAGAGGCTCGGGTGGGGTACACGCGGTACAGAGGCTCGGGTGGGATAGACGTGTGTGTATGTAAGTACGCACCTCATGTAGTGGAAGGCCTCGGGGCACAGGTCGCACACGAAGCGCTTGTCGGGCGCCGCGAGCGACTCCGCGCCCTCCTCCCCCAGCTTGTGCGTCAGCCCTGCGGAATTACACGATATGAGCGTTCCTTACTTAAACATTATACCAACGTTCATGAAATATAATAGTGGGGAAGCCCACGAGAAAGGCCCAGAACGAGAATGCAGGCACCCTTCATTGTTCTCCAGGTGTTCTCAGATTGGTGGTGCTATTTTGTATCCGGGGCAAAAAGAGATTCGAAAAAGCGTTCTCGCATGTTCTCAGTGTTCATTTTCGGCGGTAGTGTAAGTGTGTGGAGGTTTGTGAGTGTGACAGTACCGTGCTTCAGTATCTGGTGGTGGTCCCGGAAGGTCTTCTCGCAGAGGGCGCAGCGATAGGGTCGGTGGTCTCTCTCCCAGTGCTTGCTCCAGTGCGCCGCCCACGAGCTGCTGTCCAGCGTCTGTAACCCACGACACATAACCCTTTCAATTCATGAGCTCTGCACCATATAATTCATTATACCGAGGTGGTCAGAAATGTCGCTACCACTATCTTATTAAGTAAGCAGTTGTAGTAAGGCCCACACTTAGAAAATTTCAGGATGGAAAATTGTGTCAAATGACGTGCATGATGGATGACAAGGGGTCTATTTATACAGGGTGACTGGTAATTCGACCTATTCCTTGAAAGGGGTTATACTAGAGTTCATTTGCAACAATTTTGCCCCAGTTAACTGGGGGTCGAAAATCGCTTGTTTTCGAGTTATCTCATTTTTGCGATTTTTTAAAAAAAAATCCATTTTTCCACCTAAAACTGACAATTGTGAAAAAAATACTCCACTCTCTGCACTAAGTAAGCATTTTTCTAATAGCTGATGAATGAGCGACTACATTAAACTAAAATACATGTGTAAAATACCCGAAACCACTGAAATAAAAGGTTATAAACCGCACGACAAAATTTTTTTATTTGGATTTCGTTTCAATCCAAAGAGGATTACTTAAAAAAAATGTATCACACTTGGCGTACAAATTACGGAAATAACTTCCTCAATTCCTAAACTTTCCAAAAAGGTGCAAATGTTGTCTACTTTGACAAGAGTTTGAAAAAAATTGTTAACAATGGCAGAGCAGGTAGCGGATTTCCTAGAAGCGAACCTTACAAGATGCCGATTTGCTTTTGTCTCTTTCATTTTATTGCTTACATTGTTTCTCTTTTGTAAGTATTCGGGAATGTTTGTACTAAGGTTCACAATCGAGGCCCACTCATTCGCTCAATTCATTAAGTAATCAGTTAGTTTCAACCATCTTGGAGTTCGGACGTGTCGTTGTTAACTAACTTAAATTCTGCGCTAAAACAGCTTCCTTTTCAAATGGCTGCTTACCAAAATGAAGAATACGCGGATATCATGTATTGTTACGGGTTTTGTGATGGTGACGCTGCTGCTGCTCGAAGAGACTATCAAAGACGTTTTCCTACCCGCCGTTTACCTGATGTCAGCGTGTTTGGTACGACATATCGGCGCATTCGAGAAACGGGATCGGTTCGACGTCGCCAAACCGACGCTGGTAGACCTACTAGCGTTAGTGATCCAATCGAAGAGGAGCAAATTTTGCAGTGTTTTCAAGCAGACGGCACTACTTCAACAAGAATTGTGGCTAGGCAGCTTGGTATGTCTCAGTGGAAAGTCTGGTTCACTCAGCACACAGCACGGCAGTATCCATTCCATTACACGCCAGTACAAGCTATCGAGGAGGGAGATCCTGTCAGAAGGATGGATTTCTGCAGATTTCTAATAAATGCAGACATTGAAGACCCTGAGTATCTAAAAACAATCTTGTGGACAGATGAATCGAACTTCGACCGTGATGGTATTACAAACTATCATAATCTGCATTTTTGGGCCCCTAAAGGTCAGAATCCGAGAAAATCTAACGAAGGAGCTCACCAGCACAGATTCTCACTTAATGTGTGGATGGGAATCGTGCACAATAATTTAATCGGGCCATTCTTTCTGCCGGCACGCCTAACCGGCATCGCCTATGAAAACTTTTTAAGAGAAGAGTTACGTCCGCTGCTGGAGGATGTGCCGCTTACCACAAGAACAGCTTTGGTGTATCAACATGATGGCTGCCCAGCCCACTATTACCGGGGCGTGCGACAGTGGATGGATGAGAACTATCCACTGAGATGGATTGGTCGAGGCGGCCCGATCCCTTGGCCGGCTAGGAGTCCCGATCTAACCCCATGCGACTTCTACATTTGGGGTCATATGAAGACATTGGTGTATCGTACACCTATCTCTTCTCAAGAAGAATTAAGAGAGAGGATTTTGGCAGCTGCCCAACAAATTAAAGACACGCTTTCAACTCGAGTGACAGTAAGCGAAGTACGTCGCAGGCTTCGTGCTTGCATACGTAACGGAGGAAGACAATTTGAGCAAGACTTGTGATTTTTAAATGTAAAACTTTAAAACAAAATTTGTAATTTCATATGATTAGGTACTAAACATTATTATTTTACTCTTTTTTTTTTATTTTCACCAAACCAATAACTTTTTGAATAAAATTCACATCTGCGTGTTTAATAAGGTTTATTTTCCAAACTTGAACTAAAGTACACAACTTTTGCATCTTTTTGGAAAGCTTAGGAATTGAGGAAGTTATTTCCGCAATTTGTACGCCAAGTGTCATAAATTTTTTTTGAGTAATCCTCTTTGGATTGAAACAAAATCCAAATAAAAAATTGTTGTCTTGCGGTTTATAACCTTTTATTTCGATGGTTTTGGGTATTTTTCACATGTATTTTAGTTTAAAGTAGTCGCTCATTCATCAGCTACTAGAAAAATGCTTACAGAGTGCAGAGAGTGGAGTATTTTTTTCACAATTGTCATTTTTAGGTCGAAAAACGGAAATATTCAAATAATTCTTAAAAATGAGAGAACTCGAAAACAAGCGATTTTCGACCCCCAGTTAACTGGGGAAAAATTGTTGCAAATGAACTCTAGTATAACCCCTTTCAAGGAATAGGTCGAATTACCAGTCACCCTGTATGTAAACTAAAAGACACGTATAAGTGAGCAATTTTTCTAAAAATGTATAATTAAATACAGGTTTTTTTTTATTTAAATAAATTACTGTTACTTTTGAGCAAAAGTTATTGCAGGTTCTGACACGAGCTCTTGTCTCGCGCGTCGCGTTTCCTCAATCTCTTCTCTTATTCTTGATTAAAAACCATCCCTGAGTTTGGGATGGATACTCCCACAAACTACTTGACACTGTCGGAAATGCAGTGCTGATGCACAAGCAAGAGTCCATTAATTATAAATAAATAAAAATTGTTGTATTAGTACATACCTTCATACATCGCATACACTTGAGGGGGGAGAGGTCTGGTGGAGGCGGCGCGAGTGGGGGCGGGGCGGTCTGCTCCGCGCCTGCCGCATGCTCTCTAAGATAATAGTAAGGTTGTAATAACGAGATGACCGGCTTAGGCTGGTTTAAAAGCTTGACCAACGTCAAATCTGACGGTTGGTCGGGCATATTATTATTTTATTACTATTTGAGGGTTTGGGGCCTTGACAGTGCCACTTAAACCACCGCTGGTCCTTTATTCTTCCCTTTTATAGTTCCTTACCAATTCACACTGCGGCCAGAAATCATAGTAGGTTTTTGGTCGAAACGGTTTGTATCTAAGCTGGTGTCAATACCTTCTACCCAGATGAGGTCATTCGGGCATAGGTAATACTATAAACACAAGGAATGCGTTTAGTGCGACAGCTGGTGCGTATCATCAACGTAGCACTAGAATAGAACAAGCTGACTGGGCAATCATGCCAAAATTCATTGCATATAACCGCCTGCCCATATAACATATGCTATGCTTCCAATCAAATGAGGAGAAATAAATGCTTTCAACATTAACAAGAGTTAGGCCCGGAATCCAGCAAAACGGAGCTGTTTAAAATCATCATCACATTGCAGAATTTTCCTCACTTGACAGAATCAAGTTATTTTATTGGTCCGCTTTGGCAAATTCTGGACTAATTTTGAATAAAATTATGAACAGTTGTACCATGATCACCACAGCCCAAGGAAGGTCTTCTCTTTTCCTTCAACCTGAAATTTTTAATTACATCCCTAATCTGGTCTAGGTACATCTTCTACCAATATTTCCTTCCAACAAAAAAAGCATTACATACTTGTAATGCTGCAGCATCTCGCTGCGGCTGTAGCACTGCACAAAGCAGATGCAGCAGTTGAACTCGACGGGCTCACTCTTCACCTTCTTGGGCAGGTCGAGGAGCTCGTGCGGCCCCACCACCTCCTGCTTGACGTCCACCTTGCCGCCCGGCTTGTCCACCACCGTGAGGGCCGTGCCCTCTGGCAACGTCCTCATAAGATACTCCCAATCTTTCATCTTCGGCTTTCTTTTCCTCTTCGCCTCAACATCACCGTTTTTCGCTCGTTTCCGTTTCTTCTTTTGAAAGTTAACTAATGAAATATCATCTTCGCTATTATCTGAGGGCGCGTTTGAATAGTAAAAGTCAGTATTGTCTGGGAAACCATCCTCGAATTTTAAATCTGTCGCTGGATTTTTAGGTTCTTCTTTGATTTTAAAGTTTTGAAACAGAGGTATGTTTAGGTTTATTTCGTTGATGTTCTGATCGATGGAGATATCTATGTCTGTCTGTGTGCCCTGATCACATTTCTGTGGCATGTGTGTGTTACTTATGCTCTCCGTGGCTTCACTACTAGATCCTACAGGTAGTTGTAACAGATCTTTAGTATTTCTAATGGTGAAAGTGGGTATAGGAGCGTTTGGGATAGTGTATAGATCAGGCTTTTGTTCAGAGTTTGTTTCTATGTTTATTTCAGTTTTGTGTTCGATGCAGAGGTCGGCGAGGGAGGGGGGAGGGGAGGACATGTGGTTCTGTTTGATGAGGGTGAGATCGATCGAGTCTTCGATCTCGACCGCCGTGGAGATCAACACGGCGCGCAACCTGCAAACATCACAATAACATGTTATGTAAACAATGTAGCATCTTCAGACTGTTGTCACAACTCTGTCGGGGTGCCGTGCTTTGAATTTGGACCTCGGATATCGGTAATATAACAGTGGTGAAGAGTAAAGTGTGTGTCGGCGGTCACCTGTTCTGCACCTCGATGGTTTCGTTGCAGAACTGGTAGAAGTCGTTCACCTTACAGCTGCACTTGTCGCAGATCTTCTGCGGCAGCCGGTCGTTCTTGAAGACCTGCATATCGCGCACAATCGTTATCAGATCACTTGCAGGTTACAACACATGAAAAACTAATGAAACACTTCGATGTTTTACCTTGATCGGCAGGTATAGGGACATTTTCAGGTATAGAGCGTTCTCCTCGTCGAAAATATTGTTGTTGACGAAATTCGAGGAACAACATAATCGGCAAATATCGTCCATTATTTATAAAAAATTAAATATCGGGTTCGATGTTTATTCTTTCTTGTTCGCTTTGTGAAGAAAGAAAGTGACAGCTAGCTCGGCTCTCGGCCATTTGTCAAATATTGACCTTCCGAATCCGGTGTTGCCGGCTTACGCAGCAGTACTATGATAGACCTAAAGCAGAAAGAAAACATGGCGGACCATAACATATAGATTTTGTTATGACGATATAGAGGGGTGGGCGGAGACGGGAGAAGAAGGGAGCTGCGCCAAACTTTTGATTAATGAACACAATGTAAAGTTAACTTACCTAGTTGAAAATTGATATTATTCCAAACAATTTAAACTTTTATTCTGTTTTTATATCAACGAACTTGAAAAATAGGTATGCATGCTTACCTACACTATAAATAAGCATACTATTCTATAAATGTACTTATAATATATGTCGACGCCAAACTCGTTTTGGGGTACGTAAACATGGGGTAAGACAACCAGAGACTTAATAGAGAAGACAACAAAATGGCAAAAAGTTTACTATAAAATTTTAGGTAGTAGGTACCTAATATAAAAAAAAAGCCTAGTTAAGGTAAGTTAATAATAATGTGCCTACCTAATATGTATTGTAGGTACTAACTAATAAGTTTTATTTCTTTTAAATAATAATTTAAAAATTATTCATAAGAAATAAAACTTATAAGGTATATAAGAAAATATAATTATTGTATTTTCTTCCTAGTTACTGTTTGCTTGACTAGTTTTAAGAAACGAAATTATGCTCACGCGTCGCTTAAGTATGTCGCACCAATAGGCAGCGAAAATGTATTATTTCATTAACGGTATCAGTTTAGGAAACAATATTCACGTAAGATTGTTAAAACTTCGAAACCTTGATTTATTCAGCTAACCTTTTTGCGTTACAATATGTACAATAGGTAGGTACCTATAGTTTTAACATTTTAATACTAATGATAACATTAGAATCGGTTTAGTTTAACTTCCTGAAGCGAGCTCTTTTCGCGATAGACCGCGATAAAGGCGTCGACTGCCACTTATCTTTATCTTTATCGTGCGCCTTCAACAAATAAAGTGTAAAAATACGAGATAAAGGCAAAGTACCATTGTAGGTGACGTGACACCTATAAGTAAGTATAATTTTCTTTTTACCTCAATAAGTGATTAAATAATTTAGTAATATTTATAAAAGTAAAATAGGTATAGGTAGGTTCTCGATATTTTAGAATGAGTTTCCTATCGTATCAAAATCACTCGGAGTGTAAATAGAAAAGAGAAAAAGCATACGAAGATAATGTATGCTAGAGTGAGATAGATAGTCCCGAGTAATTTTTCATCAATAAATTCATCCTCATCATCAGGTCATATGGGGTAATGGGACAATTGAGTTAAGAGCCCAGATAATTTTTTAAATCAATACGTGAACGGCGGTACTCCTTTAAAACTGTAAGTATCATCGAGAAGGTAGCACTACTGAATCGAGAACATAAATTAAAAAACAACCATGCAATAACCCCATGGATTGTAATTACCCCATATATGCAATTACCTTTACCCCATAGATGAAATTACCCCTTAGATGCAATTACCCCAAAGAGGAAATTAAAAGAAAGACGCAATAGGAAGTAAATTATTTAAATAGAATCAATCAAACACAATATTGCACATTAACAACATTGTGGCACAATAAAGTTCAAACAAAGAGAATGACAATAACCCCAAAGATGACATTAATTAACCGAAAGACCCTAGGTGATTTCAAGTACTTAATCCAACTTAGAGTGATGTATGAACAGCGACACATCAAACTATACAAAACCAAAATAAGCTGGCCGCGCGTAGGACGAGTAACGTATAACGTCTCGCGACCAGCTTATATTGGTTTTGTATAGCTTGATGTGTCGCCGTGTGTACGCTCGACGACACATCAAGCTATACAAAACCAACATAAGTTGCGCTACGCACACGCGCGACGCTATACGTTTCTCGACCTACGCGCAGCCAGCTTATGTTGGTTTTTTATAGCTTGATGTGTTTGTGTCGCAGTGCGTACTTCTTATAACTATTATAAAACTGTAACAAAGTGTGTCTGAAGATATTAACAAAAAAAAGTTACGATATGGTTTTTAGTTAACCCTGATTCCATATTACCAATTTTAGGATTTTTTTGTCTGTTTGTTTGCTTGTGTGTTTGTTTGTTTGTTTGATCGAGCAACACGCAAAAACTACTGAACCGATTTTGATGAAACTTTTTTTGTTTGATAGCTTGTGATCTGACTTAAAATCTGGTATATAATTTGTGCGGACGAAACCGCGGGTTAACTCTAGTAATTAATAAACTTTCACTTTGCATGGCTACTGGCGAAAAGACAGAAATCATCTTACTATTACATCTTTTTCTCCTCTCTTCACCAACAATCTTAATATTAAGAGTTCTTTGAAAAGATATTACAACTTTCACCACTGAAATACATTTTCTTTATCCAGTTGATGTTTGGCATCGTACGAATGTCTACATTCTCGAGCTTCTCGGGTCAACGGGAGGAAATAGGTCATCTGTTCGGGCGGGCGGGCTCCTTCCGCAATCAACTAGTCCATGTATTGGTTTCCAAATTAGCGCTGCATCCTCATAGAGTTATAATTAATTATAACTTAGTCATCACATAAGGTTTTACCTGTCCACAAGTTGCCAGGCTTGCCTTGTGTGGGACAACTTACTTACCCTCAAATGTACAAGTTGCCAGGCTTGCCTTGTGTGGGACAACTTACTTACCCTCAAATGTACAAATTGCTGTCCACTTTGTGCTCCTTTTGTGTATAGTTTCTGTGGGTACTGATTTTCTTTTGTGCAAATAAATACAAGTCATTTTTATGTTTTATTTTATCTGCTAAGTATAAGTACCCATAGGCATTTGTGTAATCTTGTTGCATTGATACCATAATTTAATATGTTTTTAGATTGGGTTATGTTGTAAACCACTATATAAGTTTCATAGTTACATATAAGTAACATCTTATGTTATCATAATAATATTGTTATGTAGATTACATACAGTAGGTATACCTACCGTAACATTATTCAGAGGATCCTCAAGGAATCCAGATCTTTACTTTAGTTTTTTGGTAACCATCTGTAGTCCTGGGGTACAGTATTCATTGATAACATGTGGCTCGATTTGGTGACATGGTGCACTAGTTGGTGCATTGATGGGTTCTCTAGTTTTGTTCTAAACCAACTATGGTTTAGAGTTCGCAACGCCAAATCTCTAAAAAATATACGTACGTTCCTATATATACCGTGCTTAAATCGGGACTGTAGTTTTTTTTTTTTGGCGGGGTTGTATAATTATTATGTTATCTAGTGACGAGCTCTATATGAAACTTTGATCCTTATTGCATTAATTATCTCATTTAGAAGAAGTAGAAATGGTAAGCAACAGTGCAAGAGATCGGCACAAGGATTCCAAAAATATATGTGGCTCAATTTTGTCAAAAAATACTTTCTGCTGTCTTGATAAGCACGGCAGTATATTAAAGCATTAAGGTCCGCCACACACATACGAAATTGCAATCCGGAATTCCGAATCAGGATTGTGATTTTGTATAGGATTTGACAGCTGCGCAATTTAGAACGGAATTGTAGAGGGGAAAAATCCATACGAAATCGTAATCCTGATTCGGAATTCCGGATTGCAATTTCGTATGTGTGAGGCGGACCTAAAACATACTTGATAATATTAAATATCAATACATTATTATTTTAAAGCACTACATACATAACCATTAACCTAAAAAAAAAAAAAAAAAAAAAAAAAACGAATACTACTTACAAATAAAAAATGTCCTCGAATACATTATTATTTTATATGATGAATATGAATTTTTGAACCCTTTTGTCATGGACGTTTGTATGTATTATAATATCGTTGTCTAGTCATCATGATACAAGATAATTAATAGATAATTTGTGTGTATTTATATTTAGGTAGGATTTTCTTTTACCAAATTACTTAGGTACTTAGTGCTTATGGGGTAGGGTCTCTGACCATAAGAAGGAACCCACTTAAAATGTATCTCTGAACTAAGTATGTCATCAACATCATCATCAGGGAGGCATCAGCACGCCCGCGCCCTCAGGGAGGGTGCATGTCCTCCATGCGTGCCCAATGCAGATATAAATTACTAATTTAATACCTAAGCATGACTTTTCAAATTTTTTCAGCAAAGGTCGAGATCAGTAAATATGATAGATGTCCCCTATTTTCAGTTCAGGGGCCATCCTTACCTACTCGTAATGCACTCGTAGGTACGTTTCTATTTGGTGGGATAGCAAGAAATGGTACAGAATACCTAATGCATGTCCAATAAATTTAATGATTCTATGTAATTATGTCATAGGATCATAAATTTTTGAACAAGAATTTTTTTTTTTTTTTTTTATTCATAATAGGTTTGCGCTTGGCTTCATCTCACCTGATGGGAAGTGTAGACGAAGCCGAGGATGTAGCGCGCTCACCCAGAAAAAGCCTATTAACTCTTCTTTTGAAAATATCCTGATTGTATTTGCTTGGAAACACATTTTGGTCATTGAATGTATGAACACTACCTACCTAGTAATTTAGGAGCATTTTTTTACAAACATTAATCTCATAGTTTCTCGAGTTGTAATAAATTAAGCTATTGATGTGCTTGGTGGTATGAAATTCAGTTACAACAAATGCTAGGTGTACACATTTTAAGTTGTACAAATGAGTTCATTGTGATTACTTTATAAGATGATAAGATTAGAAATATTCCTTTGTTATGTTATACAGGGTGAAATTGATATCATTGGCTTCCTTTTAAACTAAGAGTCTACCGAGTAGGCAGCGGTGGCGGGTGCAGTTTAGTACGGAACAGCAGATGTTTTGTTGCTCCGATCGGTTTGCTCCCATAGTAAAAGTTGTTCAGTTTGATGGGTAGACTCTTAATTTAAAAGGATGCTAATGATTTCAATTTCACCCTGTATTATTACTTCCATTATCTTAGTTACCATATCCACTTGTTTATTTCTCTAGAGTAGTATTTTCAGTTACGAGGTGTCAAGAAGGTACGTTTCGTGTGAAATTTATCATAAACCTGTTTGATAACGAAATTGGAATATAGGTTCAGGTGTGGCCGATGTCTGATATCACAAGAAAGGCCACACGTGAGCCGCACCCACCGAATAATACTTACCTAGCTGTTTTAGTAACAAATACTTATCTAGAAAAGCTAAACAAGTTAGAATACGAACAACATTATTGATCCAACATTTCAGCAGAACGTGTGATGCTAGTGAGGTAGTGAGTGAGACATATATAAAAACATAATACTCACGCTTGTCTTTGGTGTAGCGATAAATAGAGACAAAAGATAGCAACCTAATACAATCCTTCTTCAAAATATATGTTGAGTTAGAGAATTAAAACGATTCAGATGGTAGGTATGTGGAGTTCGAAGGACGCAAAGTGCGCAGCGGCCGGCCGGCATGGCACCGCGACCGACGCCGACGCGACGTAGGCGTCAGGCAGAGGGCAGTATGATCGCGCCCCTCGTCTCGACGAGGGTGAGAGGGCACCGGGGGCATCGGTCGACTCGACACGGCGAGCTCGCTCCGGCATCCTCTGGCGAAATCACTCCGCATATGCACGAGTGTAGACTGTAGAGGCATTATTGAAAATAAACAGCAGTCTTGCTTTATAAATTATAAATAAACAATGAATGATTACGGTTTCATTATTCATTTTAGTACCTAATTAAGATTGACTGACTTAATAGGACTGAGAATAAAATACATTAGCCTCTGAAGATTCAGCTCAGTCATCGTGATCCTGCTGCTGGTATGGCAATGACTAATTAAGTATTATAAGGCAGTTTCAAATGGAGTCATTGACAATAACTTAGAAACATTGCGGACCCCGGACTCCGTTGTGATAGTAAATATTTATGAAAACGGAACAAGTACCTAACGAGCACGATCGAGCACGACCCACAATCGGGGACATCGACCTTGAAACATATGATAAACGCAAGATGAAAATCGATACGACAAACTTGAGAGTCAACTTTACGATCGAGTAAAACGAGCGCTACATACGCCGCGCCGGTGAACTCTGGCTTAACTTTAACCCACATAACAAAGTTCAATGTAAACACAATACGGGAGAAGTTTTCGAAGTTCCAGTTCACGGCCGCGAGGCGAGCCGCGCCTCCCTGCCCTCCCCCGGCTCCGGTCCCGGCCCGGCCACCCCCGGCCAGCCACGAGCCGGCCCGGCCCGGCTCCCCACGCCACTCGGCACCCGAGCCGTCTGCGCCCTGGCTACAACCATCCTCTACCGTCATTTATACTTTGATAAATTATATTGTTACAATTTCACAACTAAGATACGTATTAAAAACTACTTAATTAATTGTAGAGTTAACATTAACACCTTGCGTGGTGAAATTTTTTTGTAATCATTAAGATTTACTTAGTTTTAAATCAATTGATGTTTAATGAAAAAATTTACTAACAATAGCAATAAACTGATTTGTAAATTTTATTATTCAACCTAGTTTTTGTTATTTTATACATGAAAAATTTCGCTTCACGATGAAAAGTGCTCATGAAGCCGACAATATTTACTTTAATATGTGACACGCTTGTCAAGAAAAATGACCCTTATAATAATTATTATTATTAAGTTGGTACGTGAAAGATGCACGGGTCCATCGGGACGCATACATGGGGCCGAAGCCAACACGAAGAGGCCTCTTTTTTGTACCATTTATTCTAAATGTGAGATGGCGTGCACTATTATTATTATTGTGCTGTATTATATTGCTGTTGGTTTTCCAATAAAATAAAAATAAATAATAAATAAATAACACTTTATTGTACACAGAGACATAATAATATAAAGTCTATTACCAAATTTCTTCCTTTCCTTCTTCAGGTCAATCATTATTCATTATCATAATAATTGCATTAATCTTTTTTTTTCTCTTGTTACTTACCTTCCTAGATTCATCTGTTTGTAAGATTTAGATTATGATGTAATTTAGTTAATAAAATAAACGTGTTATCGTTATTTGTACAGCTCTACTCGATTGTAGTTTTACCTACACCTGTCTATAATACGTGTTCCAGAAAGCGCACACCTCGTCTCTTATCAAATGACACCGTTTGATATGCGCCTTTTGCCACCTTATCTATCATGTCGAAATTCTTCCACGTATCACGTATCCTATTTTAGTTTCACTGTTCAGAGTTTATAATCATGTAGGTACTTATTTTGTTTTTCAAATATTTAGGCAGTAACAATCTAATTCTTTAATCACAAAATTTATCAGTTGTGTTTTATCTCTCATGGACACAATAATATGGCTATGAGTCCTCCATCAATGAACATTTACCAAGACCAACATCTTCAATATGTAAGTTGAAACGATGCGATGTCAACTGTAAGAGTAGGTATATATATGTACCTACCTAGATTACAATCCTTTTATTTGACTGGTGTTACTTTTCTGTGCTGCATCTATTTCGTTATGATGTGTGTACTGTGTATATTAGATATGCAGGCAGCTTTGTGAAAACAGTGTAATTATCTGTCACCAGCGAGATATAACGTAATAAAGGTGTATCTCCACTGTAAACAGTGCAACTAGTCATCGTGATGAAGCCGTAGTGAGCGGATAGCGTGCCGGTGCCACGGCTCCGGGCAGGGCTCCGCCGCGGCGCGGCCGCAGGGCTCCGTCACCGGCTCTCGCCGCGGCGCCCCTTATCGGCGCTACCTTGCCGATTGGTGGAGTGAAGTGTTTGCGCTACTGATACCGCCCGCGGGGACCAATCGATTCCCCGTTCTGTCGAATCTTATCACGATCATGGTGGACATTCGTACCTCGTGTTAGTCCCCTGATATCGTATCTGAAGATATCATCGAAAGTATAAATATGGGCCCATCGATCGATCGAGTCTCTATCGAAGTCTGAACAGTGATTACGACCGGCCGCGAGTTCTGTACAGTGTTCCTCGCACCAGCTCCAGCTCCAACGGCCCTTGGGTAACTGTAGCAGTGTCTGTTCCAAGTGTCGTTCCAATTTCTGTATCTAAACCGGTCATGTGACTATATTATGTATTGCGTTACAATTAATTCTAAAAACCCATCGTTATCTAGGATCGTCGACGTGGCACCACTCGGTCGGTTGTGCTGTATTGTACGTTAGAATTCATCAAGTGTTCCCGTGAGCACGAATTTCGGTGTAACAATCCTATTACTAAACAATTAACGACAGAATTAATGTCAAGTAATACAAAATGCGAACGATTACGTAATAACATATGGTGGTTCAATGGCACATGTGTCGGCCGCTCCATGTGATTCGCCACTCTGAATGTTTCACATTATCCTTGTAATGTTTCAATTACGAATACATTCGTTACAGAGCTATGTAGGATCGCTGACGCGACAGGGAAAAGCGGTGCTCTTATCAGAGAACGTTAGCCGCACCTTTTCGAGCGGTGATAGCGAGCCCGGCGACTCCATATCGAGCGCGCACTGCGATTGTCACGCTGGGCAAACACGCGCCGAGCATCATTCATCTAGCATTATATTTATTTCTCTTTGCATTACAGAGCTCGCCGAGGCCGTACAACGCGTTTGAAGCACTTAGGTTTCACGTCTGAGTTGGACAGGGGATCTTGACAGTTTCATGTTGCTCGCTGCCAGATCTATCTTTCCAGCTCACGCGTGGAGCCGCCCCGCGCTCTCCATAACATCACATCGTGCGCGGGCGCCGCAGCAAGCACCACGCACGTACCATATTCTGGCACTTACCACGAGCAAGAACAACAGAAGAGATCTTTGGCGAAAAGGATTAAGTGGAGGTGTGATCTCTTCACTTTTTATGCTTAAAGTGAGATTCAACTCCTCCAACTTAACCCTGAAACGCATTTTCAACTTCACTGGGGCGCGAGCTCGAAGGTTATTAGAATAAATATAACATAATTTGTTAATTTATTTTGTATATTAGGTACTGATTGTTTATTTGATTACTTTAATTATATTGTATCACATATTGATGTCATGTATACTGAAATTAATATTTTATTTATCACACCTAATTTATTTTATGTAAGTTTTTAATTGTAACTGGCGCATATTATAAATTAAAATAAATGAATAAATATTTATTTTTTTATTATTTAGATATAATCCTATTAGTTACTTTACTACTTACACATGTTATAATTATAACTAGGTACTTATTTTACAGTGAAATCAATAAAGACTCGTTATTGATTTCACTGTAAAATAAAAGAGTTGAGGATAATATTGATTGGGTTTCACATACTTAATCAATATTTATTAAATTAATCCAATAAACACTTTTATTCATTTATACACCAACACAAATAATATAAATATTTGTTAATGTTCCAACAAAATGTTATGAAAACATGTGTATCAGAAAAATTTACGATATTATGGTTTATAGGTATCCCTGATGCCATATCACCAATTTTTGGATTTTTTGTCTGTCTGTTTGTTTGTGTGTTTGTTTGCGTGTTTGTTTGTGTGTTTGTTTGGGTGTTTGTTTGTTTGTTTGTTTGAACGAGTATCACGCAAAAACTACTGAACCGATTTTGATGAAAGTTTTTTTGTTTGATAGCTTATCTGTCCTTAAATCTGGTATATAATTTGTGCGGACAAAGTCGCGGGTTAACGCTCGTTTATTATTAAAAGCCTACGTTAAAATTTATTCATTCCAAATTCATTCACTCTTGGAAACGAGACTATAAATGAAAAATTTAAAGTTGGCGCCAAGAGGGCGCCACCTTACTCAGAAACAAGCGAGTACTATGAAAGACCCAACGCTTTGCCGACTAGCATGAAGCTAGGCACAAATCTGAAAAAAAATCACAACATCCAAAACAAAAAATGGGCAAAAAAAAGTTGGTAACACCGGTGCGCTAAAAAAGCTTGCAAACTTCACGCACCTAACCTGCGCTGGACATCGACTCGTCCGTATCTCGAAACTCTGGGAAAATGTATATTGATTTTTCAAAGAAAAGTCAACCGATGTAACAAAACACCGTTCGCGGAGTGTTTATACGCGTTTAGAAGCGTCGCGGTCAATGTGCAGTGTCGTCAAGATGGTGCGACGGTGTTCCTCGGTGCGTTCCGAGTGAGATCGGAGAGAGTGTCGCGTCGCTCGGCCACGGGCCGGAGCCCGGCCGCGGCCAGGCCTGGGCGCTGGGCGCCATGGACGCCGCCGCCGACCCGCTGCGGGCCAGGCCGTGAGTATCAGCGCCGCAGCTTCGACCGGTCGTGGCCCGCCCGCGTTCCTACGTCAAGGATTATTTCGGTCCCCGCGAGCCCATCCGCGGTTGCGAAACGTTCCGAGCTCGTTTCTCGCTCGCGCGATCGGAGCGGACATTCTCTCGCTCGTGCGGCGTCATGGCCTCCGTCGCGTTGCGCCATTTCGAAACGGTCGCATCGTCCGCGAGGCGAGGACACGGCGACACGGGCCCGCAGGCGGCCGCGGGCCGATAGCGATCTGCGGCGCGGCGGCCGAGCGTGACCGCCGCCGTCCTACCGCCCCGCTGCCGCTGCCCGTGCATGAATGAGAATGACCCGCGAGCCCGCTCGTAAATCAGATCTGTGTTTACAGTTTTTGTCTGCGGACACGGCAGTCGCTCGCCCTTTGTCTCTCAGTGGGCGCCGCGGCCGCAGCCCGCAGGCCGCAGGCCGCAGCGCGCTCGGGTCGCCGCGCCTCGCCCGCGCGAGTATGTCTAGGTGCATATACGCCGAGCACTGCACACAACACAACATACGCGCTATCTATATGTAGTTGTGTGCAGTGAAGGCTGAGTACCTACCTACTCAAACAAAGCATTTTGCCCACAAATCCATACAGCTAGCCTACCACGGCCAGCTCTCGTGCTCTTTGTGAAATCTTGGTCGAAACTACGACGCGAGTGATGTCACGACACAGTTTGTGAGTTTGGAAACATCTGTGATTGTCAATTTGCTAATTTCAGTGTGTGTTTTGAGGTTAGGTCTCAAATAGTGCTAGAAGTGTTGTCTGTATGCTCAGTGGATGCTTTATACACCGCATAAGACGTTCCAGAAGAAGCAGAGGTCTGTTCTAAGTGTTGTTCATGTGCATTAGTAGTCGTACACGGAGAGGGTACAGCGGCACCGTGCCGAATGTGAGCACAGCCGGGAAGGGCTATTAAACGCTGCATTTGGAGTTAATAGCATCATTAAACAGTTCCAATTAGTGTTGGATGTGATTGGAGTACGGTGCGAAGTGGCCGCCGGACGTCCATGTGAAACACGCTACACAAATGTTCAGGTAACACCGCTTCATATGAGAATATTTCAATACTGTCGGGGAGAAAAATAAGCCTGCGTGGAACTTATACGAACTTACATCAGAAGTGAGAGATAAAGGTACGGATTGATTTGTAAGCGAGGGTCATTTTCACAATACTCTTAGCTAACCGACTGATAACTATTCATATCAGCTTGTAATTCATCTATGTTTGACAATACTGTGTTGTGAAATATGTCTGTACCCTTGTGCATTTATAATTAATTTCCTAATTCTTTATAGTGCACCTAAAATGACTCGAGTTTCATAAGATTGTTACGAAAATAATCATAAACACATTTTGCAGTCTTCTTTTTAGGTTCAACAATGCAATTTGGATATAAATATTTAAGTTTTGTATCAATAATTCACACATACAACAAATAAAAACAATTTAAAATAAAACCAGTGTTGCTATAGTGTAAAATCTTTAACATTGATCTCTAGGTTATGAGACAGATCTAGACAGTTATCAACAATTTTGAGGAGTCACATTGCAGGTTCTGACCCGAGCACTCGTCTCGCGTAGATTTCGTGCTTTGCGTTTTTGCCTGCCACGAGGCACCACAATCCTCAATCTCTTCTTGTTCTTGACCAAAAACAATCCCTGAGATTGGGATAGATTCTCCCATAAACACTTGACACTGGCGGAAATGCAGTGCTAACGCACAAGCAAGAGTCCATTAATTATAAATAAAAAAAAAAAACTATTTTACAACGCTACAAACGTACAACGCTGTTTCATCACAGTTTAAAATGATGGATTAGCAAAATACATCTCTTTAGCTTTTATACTCAAAATGACATAATACTATATTAATTGATGATTTTGAGGTATTTTTTATTGCATGACCATGGTCCATTAAAAGCAGTGACGGGCTCTCTACCTATGACACTGGATTGACACTGAGTATTTCTAGTGAAATATGGGATATTATATTCTGAATAATGCTATATTCGGAATAGAATGGAGGAAAAGTTTTACAGCAGCTACATTTAAAGATCAGCTAACTTCATTGTTTACAACCATACACTTTTACTTTCATTCCTCTACAAGTTAAAATTACAATATTCAATTCTCAATATTTGTTTACATTCTTTTTCTATACACATTAGTAGGGTGTATGTTTTGGTATCTATATTGATCCAAGCTCCTGCCATGTGCTTTGCTTATGAATTGACTAATTATTTATAAATAACAATTGATGATTTATTTATTTACTCGTGTAAACTAACTAGCACAGTTCTATTAATGAAACACATGTCAACTTTTATAGTAATGTCAATGTTTTGTTGTTATGTCACTTTCACATCCTGATGTGATGAAATAATTATTTGACTGTGACCACAGTTTTGTTATAATGGCTTCAAATTAATATTGCAGTAAAGTAAAACCCTGAATACAAAGACAAATAAACAGAGGTACTTACTTTGTTTATTTTAGCACTTTATTGCTCAGAAATAGAGATGAAACAGAACAGGTAGGTACAACATAGATACAATTACAAAAGAGTTAGCTTATCTTAGAGATTTGATTTTATGGATATTTGAATCATAAAATATTCAGATTTTGAGCTTATGTACAATAAATCATAATAATAACAATAATAACTATGATATTGTTGATAATAAACCAATTTTTTTGTTGTGGTTTGAAAGAGGATGTAGTGACAAAAATAGAGAAAGGTATGTTGAGATGGTTTGGTCATATGGAAAGAATGGATGAGGGCAGATTGACGAGGGCAATCTATAAGGCAAGCGTAAGTGGAAATGTTGGAAGGGGACCAAGACGCCAAATTGGCGACGTGCTTAAAAAGGGCAGATCTACCCGAAACCGACGAGCATGCATGAAAGGACTAATGAATGTGGAGGAAGCTAGAGAGGTAACTCAGGATCGTAGCAGGTGGCGTTCCATTGTCTCTGCCTACCCTAGAGGGAGACAGGCGTGAGAATATGTATGTATGTATGTATAAACCAATTTTCATTAATTTGCCTATAAGAAGTTAATAAGAACTGACACTAATAAGTTTGTTATCATTACTTTGACTATAATGTAATATTATTTGTTTGGACTTCACTTGTCAAAACAATGTTTTATTCTCCAGCTGTTTCTATTAAAAGTCTGCTGTTTTGTATATTGCACCATTCATTCAATAATGGATGTTTTATTTTATAATCTCCTCTAAGAATTACATAGTGTTAATTTGACAGTGTACAATCAGCCAAGAAAGTGGGAGGTTCCAGCCAAGCACATATCCAGGGGGTTGATGATGAGCTTTATCGCCCCCTGAAATCCGAATATTTGTATAGAATAATGGTTGCAGTGATTTCTTTTTCATTGTATTCATAAGAATCCATGCTTGGTACCAGCATAATCTTAACCTATTTATGTACCAAGTTTAATGAAACTAGATTCAGAAATAAATAAATAATGCTCACAGGCACACACTCTAATGATCCCAAGTAAGCTACTAGGTTTTTTATATTGGAAACATATAGAACCCATGATCGAACCATCGGACCCTGGTTTGGAAGTCCGGAGTGGTAACCATTAAACCAACCAAACCATCAATATCAGTGTCATTGATGTATATCAATTTGAAGACATTAATCAAACCACTTTTCATTTCGCTGTCACCACTGCAAGCTTAAAAGTTATTAAGAGTCACTTAGCAAGTTTGGCCACGAGTGGTTGTGTCAGTCGCGTGGTGTTGGCGCGGTTCGCGTTTGAGCTTGCCACGTAGCTCCACCATCTCATTTCTCAACTGTGGTTTTGCTATAATCCAATCTTTGAGATTGTGATAGATTCTCCTTCATTGGCATCGACATTGGCAGAGATTCAGTGCTTAGTCACAAGCAAAACACCATTAATTAATAAACAAAAAGGGACTAAGTTGGTACTTGTATGAAAGATTCTGTCCACCTTATAATGGAAAACAATCATGAACTTATTAACACGAACGCAAGGTAATAATAACAATTTAAAGTAAAAAGGCAGTAAGTTGACAGCACACGGCCCGACCTACTTGCCTCAATATGTCAAATAGTTTCAGGCTAAGTGTGTCGGTGGTCGGGCAGAACGTTGCATTAGCCATGGTACATGTGCAACTGTATGTTACATAAACCTTAATGTAGGTACGTAACTACTGGCAGATTATCTGCACTATGCCGTTCAAGTTACGGCCGCTGTGAAGTGTTTTTTGAGATCAATTATTACTTTAATCTTGCTTCATGAATATGACTGTTGCAATATAACTTTAGATAATTACTCATTTTACTTAGTATGTTTAATGTTATAAGCAATGACTTAATCAAGGATGTTGTTTATTGCAATTAAACTTATTTTGATCAACAAAAAATATGGGTCTTACAAACCAGCTATACATACATTATTATATGGTTATTGTAACTCACAAAGTCAGTTATATAACACATAGTACCTATATACAGGGTGAAATGGATATCATTAGCATCCTTTTAAACTAAGAGTCTACCCATCAAACTGAACAACTTTTACTATGGGAGCAAGGAGATTGGAGCAAAAAAAAAATCTGCTGTTGCATACATTTGAGTTGAGTAGACATTGCAGTTTAGCATGGAACAGCAGATTTTTTTTGCTGCCATAGTAAAAGTTGTTCAGTTTGATGGGTCGACTCTTAGTTTAAAAGGATGCTAATGATATCAATTTCACCCTGTATATTCTCATGTTTCTACTATATTCCCATCGGAGATATTCTACATAAAAGCATATTATTCAGAATATATATATATATTGCTAGCAGTGCTCAAACTCTATCCTCTGAACTTTGAGTGTTGTGTACTAGTATAAATATGGAAAGAAAATATTACCCTACTTCTAGCGCAGTCGGGTAAAAACAATAATTTTTTCTATTCTGTTGGCATGAACACCAGGTGTGACAGGTTTACAAAGAAACAAATAAGTTATACAATCTTGTATTTAAATTTTTTAATATTATTGCCATGTGGTTCCGGCTTAGAACGGACCATCCCATTTCTTTCCGTGGTTGCCATACAACGCGATTAAGGGATAAGGTTCCTTATGAAGTGTTTAAGTGGGCGAAAAGCTGGCCCATCTCACCACTTGACATGTTATTCCATCCTCAATATGCTAAAAGTGAGACTCCTTGACTATAACATCATAATTAAAATTTTGGCAGCATAATTAAAATGTTGTAGTGGCGTTTGGCAGTTGTAGTAAAGCTTCTGACCACCCCGAAAGGGATTATGGTCGTGGGTTTATGTATCATGGTATTTTACAGCTATACAATCCAAAAATTTACACTTCTTATCGTGTGGGCAGAGCCCTGGTGTCAAGAGTTATTTTCAGACCGCCTTACGGCCTCTGACGTGTTTTTTATGTAACAACTATCACCACAGATAATAGCCGGGACCAACGGCTTAACGCGCCATCCGAAGTAAGGAATCATCTCTCTTTCCAGACAACCAGGTGATTCAGCATGCAAATTCCTAAGCAACTGGGGAAAAACGCACAAAGTGACATATCACCAGGTGTCCCCCGTGGGAATCGTACCCACGACCTCCATGTCAAGAGCCTAATGCTCTTGACCATTAGACCACGGAGGCAGTTAGCACTAAAAAAAGCAATATAAAAAAACCAGGGCAGTACATAAATGTGTGCATCGTAGAGACTGACAGACTGACTAGTGAAGTGACTAGACATTGACCTGTCGACCCCTGACTCTTGACGCCCGCGCCGCGCCTTCAAGCCAAC
Organism: Agonopterix arenella; assembly: GCA_927399405.1. NCBI lineage: Eukaryota > Metazoa > Arthropoda > Insecta > Lepidoptera > Depressariidae > Agonopterix > Agonopterix arenella. Next base: position 158,475 of record OV656714.1, read on the forward strand.
GCATCGCTATGTACCTACCTACCTACCCACTTATACAGGGTGAAATTGATATCATTAGCATCCTTTTAAACTAAGAGTCTACCCATCAAACTGAAAAACTTTTACTATGGGAGGAAACTGATGGGAGCAAAAAAAAAATCTGCTGTTGCATACATTTGAGTCAAGTAGGCATTGTAGTATTTGCAGTTTAGTATGGAACAGCTGATTTTTTCTTTGCTCCGATCGGTTTGCTCCTATAGAAAAGTTGTGAAAGTTTAACGGTCAGACCTCTTAGTTTAAAAGGATGCTAATGATATCAATTTCACCTCATTGACCTATATGTAGATTTGTAGTAGAATAGGATCAAAGCAGGAGGTGATCTGTGCTCTGCCTGCCCTTCCAACTTAATATCCTGACGGTTTTTTAAGGGGATGATAAGATAATGAAACTGAACAACTTTCTCTAGGGGACCTACGTTGAAATCGCGAAAAAAATCTGCTGTCCCGTGCATTTGGTTCAAGGAGGATTGGAGATTTGTATGCAAGATCTTAATTGCTTTTTTCTCTGTTTTTATTCTAATCTTTAAAATCTTTTTTTGTCGCTCCTTCGTAGTGTCGATGATTTTGCCAATCACCAGTATAAACAGCAAATATGCTTGATGTTTGTTAATAAATATTTGGTGACCTCAAGGATTGTTTTATGTACAAAACACAACAGTGGCGTGCACTCAGGGTTGGCAAAAAGACAGTGAAACCATGATTTTGATTTGCTTGATTAAATACAGGTAATTAAACAATTAAAAGTTATTTAGTTTAGAAAATGCTTTTAGTTTAGAAATAAGATGAGAGAGGAGAGATAGATAAACAATTTTTTTGCATAAGTAACACACACATAATATTTAGGGTAAAAAATAAATAGGGTTAAATTATTAGGGTACTGTCTTTTGCCTGTCATGCACTCGGGGTGCATGCCACTGAAACACACAGTTGAGCCACCACAAAATGGTAGAGCCTCCCGGCAAGCCAGTTAGCAGGCAGCCAACACGTGACCGCCCAGTTACAGACTTGCAACGTGACTCTCCAATTTTCTGAATTGACTTTCATGTTTGTATGTTATTATAAGATGTATCTCATTTTGGCATGCCTCATGGCAAAGGCCTCTAGCGTTTTCCATTGATATACTATCACAAGCCACTCTGCTCCAGTTAGTGCCTGCTGTCAGTTTTATTTCATCGCCTCCATCTCCGGTGTTGTCTTTCCCTGCTAATTGCTCTGTCTCTAGGCGCAAGAGTCTAGGGTTGTCGTAAACTTACACCATTTGTCTAATTCTATGTGTTACAGAGATACATAATAAAAGATAATAACTGATGTGAATAGAGTCGGTGCTAGGCCTTGGTTTAACCTTGGACGCATGGAATTGCCAACCTCAATGATTACCAATAAGTGACACTTGGTCAGGGCCACAGAGTCAGCCATGTTTATTGTTTGATTCTTCTTCGTCTTGTGCTGCCATCTCCTATCGGAGGTTGGCTATCATTAGGGCTATCGGACCCTGTAGATTGCCCTGAATTGTTTCATTAACTATTAATTTTTCGTCATGTTTGTTTTCTTATGTAGGGCTTTACTTTTCTAACCCATCAAGCCGTTGTATACCAGACACAATACATATACAATTGTTATCAGGCACAAAAGTCCTGCTGGGGTCTTATTTCAGTTAAAACTAAAATAATGTTTTTTTTTTTCAAAGATATACAGGGTGAAATTCAAATCATTAGCATCCGTTTAAACTAAGAGTCTACCCATTAAACTAAACAAATTTTACTTATGGAAGCAAACCGATCGGAGCAGAAAAAAATCAGCTGTTCCATACTAAACTGCAATGCCTACTTGACTCAAATGTATGCAAAAGCTGACTTTTTTTTGCAGTTAAAGGTGTTCAGTCTGATGGGTAGACTCTTAGTTTAAAAGGATGCTAATGATATCAATTTCAACCAGAACCTTAGTTCTTCAAAATGTCGACGGTTTTTCAGGGGACGCTGAACAACTTTCTCTATGGAACAAACATCGAAATCGGGAAATCAAAATCACCAGTTCCATACAAAACTGCAAACCGACTCTAACCAAATGTATAGAACGGCAGATTTTTTTTGGGGCTTACGATGTATGTCTCATAGAGAAAGTTATTATATTTCAATTCAATTGAATACGCCCGCGCCATTATCCCGTAAAGGGTTGATAGCATACATACATAAACTGTAAACATCTTAAGGAAACTTGCATACGCTGAAGAAGACATTTTTATGCGTATGTGAAGTCTACCAATCCGCATTGGGCACGCGTGGTGGTCTAACGCCCATACGTCCTTGAGGGGTAGGCCTGTGCCCTGAAGTGGGTCGTATATAGGCTGATGATGATACATAAACTCTAATATAATTCCTTTTGGGGTATTCTGAAACTTTGCTACAACTACCGACCTTTTTCCGAAAGAGTAAGCAAGGATCATCCCTTTGTGAAGTGCTTTTCGTCCTTTATGGCAACAATCATATTAGCAACAAGTGCAGTGATGCCTTCGACCTATTTACCCAACCCAGGTCACAACGCCGCCGCTCTATATATTATGTAGTTAGTATATAACAAGTAGATAAGGCATCATGTATACTGCTGTATATACTAACATAATATATACTTATGAATGTCGTAGTCCGATCTCAAAATTGGACATATCGTGTTCTGCCGGGACATTTCATGATAAGCGATCATTTCAAACACCCGCCATGTCGTCAACGGTATTCGGTTTGATGATTTGCCCTGCCGTGCTTGGGTCAATCAATCCCCTGGCTTGTTCCCTGGGGTCAACCCTCCTGATACTATTTCGGCACTCTTTGCGGTTTTGCGTCATTTCTGGCGTTAAGCCCATCAATCATGTCCTTCGAGATCTTATCCAGGTGGTCGGTGGAGGCCTCTGCCCCTTTTTTAACTCTTTTATAACCATCATCTGTCTAAGCCATAATATGGTATTCGCTTCGGTGCATGTGCACGTGTCCATTCCATACCAACGTAATCTATAGTGTACTTCAGCGAAAAGGTTCCTCGGATATACTTGTTTCTGATTTGCCAACCATGCTTGGGTAGTAAATAAAAATAAGTTAAGATAAAAATTTTATGTTATTTTGATCACAAGTAATGTTATTTGAGTTGTTTGGGATTATCCATTGTGTCTGAATTGTCCGTTTTTGATCCCAAACAACTCATTTATAGTAAGCGGACAATGTGAAAACAGCGGGAAATGGAATGTGATATAGCGAAGTGTTTAGATAGGAATATTGACAAATATGTTACTCTCATGGAATCGTCCGACTTTCGATTAGATTAGGCACGCATGTGCCTCCTCGGAGATGGATACCCAAAACCGGGAGATCTTAGGTTTCTCCTCTCAATGGTATTGCCTCCTTCATTGACCATGTATTAGAAGGGTGAAGAAAACAAAAAGTATTGGGGCTAACACAAAAGATCCCACTGGGTCGAAGTGTTGCTGGCTTGCCAGCCCCCACAACAATATAAGATAAGATAGATTAGGCACTGAAAATAATCAGCAAAATCATGAAATGTCCAGGTAGATCACGATCTGCCCGTTCTACGATCGGACTACGACATAATATTATGTATTAGTAGTAATTGCGACACATATATAAGTAGTAATGACATAGTAACAGTAAAACATATCTGCTATGAGTAAGCTTTTGCGTCCAAGGACGATAGTAGTTGTGTTGTTGTACTACAGCTATTCTAAAGACCCACGTTTGACTCCTAACGAATAGACTATTTGACAACTAGTCAAATCAGCTACTCTTGATCGGACTTAAATAATGAGTTGTGGCGTCATCAACATTTCATTACTTTTTAAAGTTTATTTTGTTTTAAAAATAGTCAGCCTATCATCGTACACTGCTGAACATAGACCTCTCCCAAGGAGCGCCAAAAAACTGTCCTCGGCCTTCCTCATCCAGTCGCTCCCCGCTACCTTTTTTAGGTCGTCTGTCCAGCGGGCAGCAGGGCGTCTCGCACTACGTCTACCAGTTCGCGGTCTCCACTCCAGAAATCTGACACCCCACCGGTTGTCAGGTCTTTGGAAAATATGACCAGTCCATGAAAATAGTAAAAAAAAATTAATAAATAAAAAATTTAAATAAAAATTAATAATTTTTTTTTATGTAGCCTGTTCAATGTCCCACTGCTGGGCAAAGGCCTCCTCTTTTACTCTCCAATCCTCTCTATCGTGTGCAACTTCTGGCGAACTCTCCAAGAAGGCATCCATGTTGTCTCTCCACCTTTTTCTGGGTCTGCCTCGACGCCGGCGACTATCCTGGGGAACCCAGTCCGTGGTGATTTTGGCCCATCTTTCCGAATGCATGCGACAGACATGACCGGCCCAGCCATATATATAAGGTCTAACGAAATTAGGTGAAACCATTTTAAGGGGATGATCAGACCATCAAACTGAATAACTTTTTCTATGGGACCAATATCGAAATCACAAAAAAAATATCTGCTGTCCCATACATTTAGGTCGCGTAGGTTTGTATGGAACAGCTTACCTTATATAATATAAAAATATTTAAAATTAGTATTCAAGCTAAAACTCATTGAAAATGGGAGTTTAGCGTTATTTTGTAACCTTTTTTTGATGAGAAGATAAAAATATAATATATTTTATATAGTCAAATACCCAATTACCATGGCGGCGCTAAAAAGCTTTGGACACTCGTATTCTCAGTTCAGTAGCTTGTCAGAGGAGATTACTTGAACCAAGGGAGCTTTCGTCATTTTTGACACACAATTTAACTGACTGGACGGTGAGTGAAGGAAATCTCCAGGAAGGAATTAATAGTGCCGTAGAGAAAATTGTTCAGTTTGATGATCTGATCATCCCCTAACCAGCATATTAAGAAACAACCTGTATGATTATTAAATGATTTCGCTGCAACTCTAGTGGTAGGGCTAGTGGCAGTTACGTGGTAGTTGTAGAAAATGTTATGTATTTTGTATATGAAAGACTATATAGACAGTTGTAGAGCGAGTAGTCGGTCGTCAGCTCCGGTGTCCAGTGTCCAGTAGAGTGGCCGCGGTCAGTTATCAGCTAGCGCTGATATCGGCGCGTTATCTGCGCAAGTGGGTCGTTGCCACTGCACCGCACTGCACTGTGTTCATACCATACTGCACTGTGTATACGTAGGTATAGCTTGCACAAATCGTTGTTAAACGTACTTCTTACTTGTACCTACTTTCTTAGGTTGACAGATAGATATATAAACAATTTATTTGCATAAGTAACACACGCGTGGTCAGAGCTTGCCCAGGACAGATATGGTTGGAGGATGAAAGGGGAGGCCTTTGCCAGCTAGACGAAGTGGACTAGTAAAAAAAAAAACACAAAACTCAGGCACAGGTATTTGTCCCTTCTCATCCAGTTTTTTTATGTTTGCTCATCCTATCTCATCTCACTTAAATTGTTATGTTATGAATGTCAAAGGTTGGATGTTTGTTTCTCAATCACGAATAAACGGCTGAACGGATATCGATGAAATTTGGCACGCAGATAGAAGATGTTCTGGATTAACACATAGGATACTTTTAAAAAGTTAACGCAGACTTAGTCAAGTGCAAAATTGAGCATAACACATACCAGTAAGTCTGTGATCCATAATTAAAAGCCCTGTCCTATTACTTAGGGTCGACGCAATATTATGTTATTTCCCTTCATGTTTATTTGTCGGCGTTGTAATGTTATACGTATATTATACCGATGTTACTTTAGTACATGTTTATTCCATATAAGGAAACGTTTTTCCGATTCCTATTTAGCTTTCTGGCCAATTCTGATTAGCAAATCTAATTTATTTACCAGAAATATATACTATCATATACAGGGTGAAATTGATATCATTAGCATCCTTTTAAACTAAGAGCTGCCCATCAAACTGAACAACTTTCACTATGGGAGCAAACCGATCGGAGCAAAAAAAAAATCTGCTGTTCCATACTAAACTGCGGTGCCTACTCGACACAAAAGTATGCAACAGCTGATAATTTTTTTGCTCCGATCTGTTTGCTCCCATAGTGAAAGATGTTCAGTTTGATGGGTCTTTGTTTAAAAGGATGCTAATGATATAAATTTCACCCTGTATATATACTATCATGGACGTTTACTAAAGCTGTTCTCAGAATAAGTGAGAAAGTGCTTCCAATCTCTGTTTCTGTAATTCAAAATAGCCTTAAAATTTCGTTGCTTTTTGGAATGACGGCAGTCTGGACTCTGGTCCATGGACTGGTCGGGTCCATTTTAAAAGTTTGATGGCGTCTTTCACTTTCCGCGTGAAGTTTGTTTTAAAAAAACCGGTATTATGAAGGGTGTGATTTTTTTATTTGGACATAAAAAGTTGTACACATGAATCATAAAACTTTGCGGGATCTCTTAATACACCGGGATTAGCAGCCATACTTAATGCTTATCGTAGTAGCGAAGCATGAGTAAATTCCCCACAGAGAAAAAGCTTCGAACAATCGCGCTAGTTGACGATATATGGGAGACATTGAGCGAGCGCGTCACGCATTGACTTACCAACTACTGGACGTAGGGTCCGCGCTCAAAAGTTTTCGAACCAAAAGAGAAACAATTACGTGCCAGTTTTCGTTTGATTGACGGACTACGAGCATCTGCTTCTGTGCAGTAAGAATTTGTAAAAACTGCGCAAGCAAAATACAATTTTATCAGTTTCAGTGTTTTTAGTTGTATTAATATTACTAACACGTGTTGTCGTTTAATGTAGTGTAGTCTGGGAAACTATTTTTCTATAATTTTGTATTGTCCATAATTTAGTAAGTCTATCTAAAGGACAATGAGACGCGTGACGATCATTTTTTGCGCTTCTGGCCCCTCAGAGACAAAGCTTTTAGGAGCGCACAAAATGAGCACGTCACTCGGTCGCTCAATAACTCCCATAGATTGTCCACTAGCGCGATTGTGTCGAAGCTTTCTCTCTGTGGGGTATTTACTCATGTGCTTGTAATCCTGCGGTACGCGGGTATATGTAAAATGTGCGATCTCGTAATACACCGGGATAGCCCTAGTTTGTGGTTATCGTGGTAGCGAGTCGCGCTACAGTTCTCAGCACGAAGCGGGCAGAGCGCAGCCGCGTGTGATCGATAGTGACGTGCAGTGCTCGGGTGTAGTGTGGCTACAGTAGGTACAGTACAGCACAAAGCTCACCGACTACCGACTGTCGACACGCGACACTTTCCTGCGTGAGTGTGACCCACTCTCACTGACGCTATATTATGTACAATGACCTGTTAAATACTTAAGTAGGTTTATACAGAAAGTATGTAGAAAAGGTTATTAACGTATTATGTCATTACTTTAAAGTTATGACACTACCGACTGGTTTATGTTAAATTCACGTTATACCATTGGGGTAGGTTTAATAAGTCTCTCTCTTTCTTCCTGGCTGGTTAACACTGGCTGGTTGGTATGGTGGTGGTGATTTCAACGTTTCACAGTTGAAGTTGTGACAAGAATAGAGATAGGTGCCTTTTGGAGGGGATGAGTGACAGCAGATGTACACACGGCGACACATCAAGCTATACAAAACTAAAATAAGCTGCACGGCTAGCATGCCACCCACGACAAAGCGTTTAAACGAGAAAAACGTCATCCGCGTTCTTTCTGGCATACGTAAAATAATAAAGATGAAGGCACATCTCGATTTTTATCGTTTTCTCGGGGGTGGCATGCGAGGCCTACAGCTGCGCGTAGTACGAGTAACGTATAATAACGTCTCGCGACCAGCTTATATTGGTTTTGTATAGCTTGATGTGTCGTCGTGTGTACGAAAGAGGGCGTAAACAACCGTTCTTTTCAAATCTTTATTACCAGATTTGACCTCATGCCCTCTCGGTTTCCGTAAGCAGTGGTGTAGTACTCTCTCACTCACTCAGTATCGCACGTGTTTACCTCTTCTTGAGCGAGATGTAGGGACGTTTCAAGTGTCCACGATGTTTTTTCGCTCCATTCCTGACGTCGCGTCGTTTTCAGAGACCTGACATTGGTATGCACTCTTTCATCTTGATCTTGATTTGATTCTCTCGCAAAGGATTTGCTTCTACCTAAAGTTTTGTCCCTAAATGTTAACTGTCAGAAATAATGTATGAAATACCTACTCGTAAACTCACGAAGGTAATACTTCCCACTGCAGCGCACAGGCCTACCCTCAGTGAGGGTGTATGGTATGAGCATCAGTCTACCAAGCATGCCCAATGCGGATTGGTAGACTTCACATACACATCAGAATTTCTTCAGACTTCGTCACTATGTTTTTCTTCACCGTTTGAGACAAGTCTGTATTACGTGGGACAAATTGATATCGATTCCGTGCTGACAGAAGAGTTTCATCGTCATACCTCTCCGCAATTCGCTACTGGCGCCTCCTATAGCGGTGGACAAACTAAACCCAGACCATAAGAATAAATAACCCTCCTTCAGGCACAGTCGGGTAAAAACCGACTTTTTATACCACTACAATCGACTATAACCTTTGTTGCAAGTAAACTAAATTACCTAGTTGCAATTATTTTACTTACAGGCTTCAATTTCCACTTTAAACCTGCACTTGTCTTGTTGCAAGGTTCACCTTTAACCGTATTTCGGGTTTCATTATGGAATGAAGTAGGTATCGTGCAGTGAAAGGTGGCCCTTCACCCGCAACAACACTGCAAAACCAACCTTATATTCTATGTTGTTACGGCACACATGATGAACTACTGCCGCGCCGCGCAGACCGATGAAAATCTGAAATAAGTATAATACATTGAAAACTTTTTTTTTTATTACGGCGGTCTTGCTGCCAAAGTCTGAGTGTGGGAATACTACCTTGTTATGCACACGAATTAACTCGCGACTAAGTACGAGCGTTAACCCGCGACTTCGTTCGCACAAATTATATACCAGATTTTAAGTCAGATCATAAGCTATCAAACAAAAAAAGTTTTATCAAAATAGGTTCAGTAGTTTTTGCGTGATACTCGTTCAAACAAACAAACAAACACCCAAACAAACACACAAACAAACAGACAGACAAAAAATCCAAAAATTGGTGAAATGGAATCAGGGACACCTAAAAACCATATCGTAACTTTTTGTTAATATCTTCAATGTACAGACAAACTTCCTGTTACAGTTTTATAATAGTAATAGTATATGGTTAACAATAAATATTCATTTCATTCCATTCTTTTTCCGCGATATCATCATTGGTCTCTTTATTCAGTTCCATGTCTTTAGCAACTCAACTCAAAAAAAAAAAAATAATGTCACTAACTACTATAACTAGTACTAACAACTATGGACTACATTGTCTGAAATAAAATTTTATAGGTAGCTTTCTGACGTCATTTTTTTGACTCTATCACCACCCCCTCGCAAGGTGTTCCGTTGTAGAGAAGATGCGTCCAGAAACTCACAACACACATCTTTTGAACAAAACAAAATATCAAAGGTTTTGCTTAACATGGGAATTAAATTTTTTGTCTGGCATGTTTAGAATATCCTCTGGTAGGTATGTAAACATACTTTGAGTACAGAAACGCATTTGAGTTTACACCCTGTATGTTTATATTTACATAGCGTGTGAACTCACATCAGACGTCACAAATCAACGAAACTTAGCCACTCCACGGTACAAAAACAGTACAGTCGATAATAAAAATAAATATTAAAGACAAAACAGAACGGTAGACAAAAATAGTCGTTATCATTTGTTTAATAATGATGATAATAACCTGCAGTTGTGTTTACAGTCCAATAATAGTAGCGCGGTTGTAATTCAAGTGTTATGAATGGGCTCGCCCGACCACAGAGCAACTAATACAAATAGCTTACTCTAATATTGACTGCCCCGGCACGGCAGCCACGTGCGGTTCAATGTTAGTTAGATAATTTATAAAGTAATAAAAATCATGTTTTGAGTAATTTTTACATTGTAAATCGTTGTTTTTATTGGTTTCTTTCAAATCAACTACATTATTATTATGTTGAATGAGTAGTATGCTTTATGGGTTGCTGGTCCTTTATACTTTTTTTTATTCACATAGTTCTATTATCTCACTGCCCAAGGATTACATATTTTAGTACTAAATCATTGTTTTAAAGAGAATTGCATCTATTCTAGATTCAAATTCTTTATACTTATGTTACGTCAAAGTCATCATATTTATATGAGCATGCATAGTGATGTCTTAGTAGTTTATAGTTTCAAATAATGATACTCGAATATGTAGGTATGTACATTTATCAATTCATCCATAATTTACGCAGAAATTGGTCGCCGAATAATGAACCCGAGTTTGAGGTCAAGTTCGAGTTTCAGTTCAAATTCTTTGTAATTTATGTACACACGGCGACGTATCAAGCTATACAAAACCAAAATAAGCTGGTACGCGACTTTATACGTTACTCGCCCTAAGCGCGCCCAGCTAATTTTGGTTTTGGATAGCTTGATGTGTTGTGGCCGTGTGTACTTTTTTCGTAAAAAGGGAAATTAAAAATTTTAGAGGTTTTGTTGAAATCGTTCGTTTGTAGTTCCACCAAATAAATAAATTCTGGTCATGTTTATTTTAAACGCCGTTCTAGCAAAATTTTATTTAATTACCTATACGCTACGCACCAACAATACAAAAAAAGTATCTTCGTCCAAAAATACATTCTAGTTGAATCTTGAAACGACCCTTATTAGAGTACAAAAGTCCGCCGAAGTCAAAAACTCCCAAACTTCGAGTAAGTAATCAATCTTGCTGCAAATGTGTGCGTGCGTCACGCGACTCCCGCCGAGTTAGCGCACTGGTTATTACCTCAACTGTGGCTACTCGAGTTTATGTTTATTGCATGGCCGATGCCGCATAATGTAGCATGTAAATGTCACAGCGATCGAGACGAGACGATCAGCTGTTGTGTCAGATCAGTCAGATGTGATCGAGCGTGCGTCAGGTATCGCCACGTTGATTTATTGTTAGCGTACAGTCAATACTGTTGAATGGCTCCGTGAGTTATGGTACTGCTTCCGCTTGTACGGGAAGCCCGGGGCAATCATTACTCAGTTATATAGTAGATCTTGATACAGCGAAGTGCTTGATAATTTGCTTGACTATTTTCTTGATGGAACTTTAGGAATCGACTGATACGATCGTCAAAGAAATGGCCGGTCTTAATAAAAATCATTTTTGTTTTCCTTTTCTTTTTTAAGAGCTTATTAATTATTTATAGCGGTCGGGGTGATTGCAATAAAAAAATGTAAGCAAGCTCACCAAATTATGACCTGAAAATCAAACCTAGATATATTCATGAATCAATTAATTAGACAACGTAGTTTGACTACTTATATAGGTATTAGTTACGCGTGTAATTCTACTAACAAACATTTCTGCCACTTTTTGCGGGGGGAGAAACCCCAAACGTTCTAAGTTCGAAATTGTTGTTTCGCAATTATAGGCTGACTCGTTTAGTGATAAGGTATAAAATTTTATGTAAATGCACATGATTAATTGATCTTATACCGTGGCAGAGGGGAAATTGTACCGCAAGGCTAGTCCTTATAATAAATAGTCAAAGACAAAATATGATTGATAATATAGGATAGGGCCTTCTTATATGCTGACGTTTTTTTAAGGGGATGATCACTTGATAATACCATCAAACTGAACAATTTTCTCTAAAGGACATAAGGTATAAATCACGGAAAAAGGAATCTGTAGTTTCATATAACACTGCAAACCTACTAGACCCAATAATAACAATGTAACAACTTAATACACTGACCTGCAAAACTAAGTACTACACTTTTAATATTTCATTTTTTTCTAAACTATGGAAATTAGAGATTTAAAATAAAAAACGTTTTATAGCCAATGTTATCAGCTTTCTTTGTAACTATTCTTTTAAAATTAAACTCTTTTTCGAGTCCTTTTTATTTCGAAAGTATATTTTATGAACTTGAAAAGTTATTGCAATTTTAAAAGTGTGATACTTAGTTTTGCAGGCCAGTGTAGTTAGATCCCGTATACTTAATCGCCAATGGTATTACTATTTGTTTTCTATTGAATCGCCTTCCGATAGAGTTGTTTGAAAGCTTTAGCTGTGCCCCTGTATTTCCACCTAGGAACGAAACGGGTCGACCGATTCTTGTAATTGATATTTTTGTCAATTAATGTCTTTGTCTTGGCCTATCTCTCCGGTTGAATACGGCAGATATGTCCCACCCAGTCCCACTCTGTTGAGCTGTTTTTCCTGAAACTGGATTTCTGATGTTCGGTCAAAGAACAAGTCTGAGCACTGTACGTTAAGATGACCAAGATGGCCACAGAATGGGTTCCACAAGACGGTTGCCGACCTCGAGGAATTCCCAAGAGAAGATAGAGCGACGATTTGAATACCTTCCTGAACGGTTCGCCCGATTTCGCGTTGCATAGAAAGGATTGGAAGAAAAGAGGGCAGCCGTTTGCCCCGCTGTGGGACACAAAATAGGCTACACGAAAAAAAAATCTGTGTATTGTAGTGTACAAATGATGAACCCGCTTCAAACATCAATCCGCGAACAGTGGCGCCCCGCCTAGGGAAGAGCCACATGCAACCCCGAGATTACGAGCCGCGGTCTGTCCCCTCACCCCCTCCCGACCCCTTCCTGGTCCTTATCGATCCGACACTACAACCCCCTGCTATGCCGTGTGCACAGCGAGAATAGCATACCATACGATCACGACATTATTCAACTAGGGAGTATTCAGAGGTTTTCTAATACACAAGTTGTAACAAAACACCCTAGTAAATGTTTAAATTGGTGGTTTAGAGTCTATACTTTAGACCACCAAACTGAACAACTTTCATTTTGGAGCCAAAATCGAAAAAAAAAACTGCTGTTTCTTACAAAAGTGCACTGCACAACGTACCTACATAACTTAAAATTAAAATGTATGGCACAGCAGATTTTTTTCCAAAATTTTGACTTCATTATAGTTGTTCAGTTTGATAGTCTAAATTAAACCACCCCTTTAAATATTACTACGGTGTTTTATTATTAAAACACCTTGTATACAGGTTGTAAATGTAAAATGAAATGCGTTACATATCGAACAGGGTGCTTAAGACCATCAAACTGAACAACTTTTACTATGGAGCCAACATCGAAATTGCGCTAAAAAAATCTGCTGTTCCATAACAAATGTCAATAACTACTCGACCAAAATGTAAATGAAACAGCTGTTTCTTTTCGCGATTTCGCAGTTGGTTTCATAAAGTTGTTCAGTTTGAAGGTCTGATACACCTCATACACTGCAATACATACATACATACATACACACCTCATACATCCCATAAAGTATGTAAAGCATTTAAGTTTACACCTTGTATAGCATATTCAAAATATCCCATTTGACACATCATTCCATCCTAAAACTCTTAATATGCTAAAAGTGAGCCTTGCGAGAAATGCACGCTTAAAAAGATTGTAGTTGTAGCAATGCTTCTGACAACCCCTTAATAATTATGGTCTTGAGTTTATTTATTGGTGAAATATATTTTTCAATCCTTAGTTTGATGTTCTTGGGGTGTTCAGAATACAGGGTGTTGGGTAAACAGTTGCATTACTTTAAGGGGGATTGTACCCATGATACTGAACAACTTTCCCTAAGAAACCTATAGGAAATTCGTTGGAACAAAATTGTTGGACTTCTCATACTAAATGCAATCAGCTGATTTCAACTTTTGTGTGAAAAGTCAAAAAAAATTTGCAAATTTCCTATCGATTACTTTTGGGACAGTGGTTCAGTATCATGGGTACAATCACCCCTTAAAGTAATGCAACTATTGACCCTAATACCCTGCATACACATTTCACTAGAAGATAAGTGTCCAAATTATCTCCAGTGAGATAAGTAAAACCACTACGGCTTGCACTTACAAAGTAATGAAGGAAAACATGTGAGGAAAATGTAGGTTTCCTCATGAACTATTCCTTCAGTTGTTTGTTTGTGAACCACCAATCAACATTTGACACGCCATTCCATCTTGAAACCATGAATAAATAACTAGAACTTTGTTACTTTACCCTAGACCCTAAAACCATAAATATGCTAAGAGTGACCCTTGCCACTTGCGCTTGTAAAGATCGCGTCGTTGGTCATAACGAAGTTTCTGTCCACCCTGAAAGAGATGACGGACGAATAGCTTATCAAATATCTAAAAGACATAGTTGTAGTAACAACATCATAATTCACTTGTCCATTTCCCATTATTTGGGGTCGGCGCAATATGTCATTTCAGCACTCACTCCTTTCATATCATCCTTCACACAATCCATCCATCTTTTCTTCGGCCTTCCTCTCCTACTGCAGGCATCCACATTCATATTTAACACTCATCTCGTAACATGACACTCTACTCTCTGCATCTCATGCCCATACCACGATAATCTATTACCCTGCAACTTTTCCGTCATAGGTGCTATTTTCATACTTCCTCTAATACAGGGTGTTATTGTAAATAGTTGCATTATTTTTAGAGGTTATTGTACCTATGATTAATGATACTGAACAACCTACCATAAGAAACCTATAGGAAATTCGCAATGTTACAACATGAGTGCAATAAATGATTTCTATTTCAATACAGTTGGCAATTGTAGCAATGTTTCTGACTGCCCCGAAAGGGAATATGGTCAAGAGTTTAAGTATTTATAGCGCCGAGCGGCTCGGCGAGCATGCTCGTGACGTACAGTATAGTCTAAACGCGGTCGCGGTCAACGACTAACAGTGACCTTGGGGCAGCGTTGCAAGCGCAAGATGTTTCAAGGCGCGACCTTTTGTTTTGTTCGTACGGATGGCCGCCTCCGTCCGTCCGAACCAACCGACTGCTCTGAACTGAAGGGCCCTTGGCGATAATATGTTTTTTACAAACATATAAAAAAGGAGCGATCTCGGAGCCTTGATCCGTGTAAGTTCGGGCAAGTACTTATACTATATAGGTACAGTACGGACACTCCCTGCCCTCCACCAATTTTTACCTCACCCCCTCTTGGCAGACGGAGAGTAGATTTTTCTTTGGCAGTCTAGTCCTCTCATTCATTCCTTAAGTCTCGCACATGCTTGCCTCTTCCTGTCAGTTTCTCTAATTTGTATGAAGTGATAGTTAAAATTGTCCGGACTTGTTCGGGATTAAAAACAAAAACTGCACTGATTGTGATGATTATGCCTTTGACCATAGATTTTTATAATGTCCTTGCGTAATGTTTACCAATAAGCACGCGGACCATATCTTATGCTTAATATTATGTCAGAGCGAGAAAAATAAACGAGACCATTTTTTTCGAACATTCCGACCATTTTTTTTTATCGGCCGCGTAGTTCGTGAACGATGTACAATATTTTTTTTTACGGACTGGATCGTAAATAGATCATAAATATCATAATCATAATAACGATACCTAATTAAGACATTACTCGGTATTGAGTGATTTTAATTTAATAATATTTCGTTACCTTTGCTCTTTTAGCAATAAGAATCATTTTTCTTTGAATATATTTTAATGGTTTTATCGTTTTGTCGTGCTTGGCATGCTGGAAGTGTCTGAAGGAATTGGCAGAGTCTTACGAGACCCAGACTTGTAGCACTTGCAAGTCGCGCCTTATATCTCTTTCAGTTGACGCGTATCAGAGCAAGAAAAATAATAAATTTCGTTGTAGCGCACCTCTTGCTAAGATACCGTATTAACGACTAATGCCTTGTGATATCTACAACATCTCGACTGACCACACCGGCACCGCACTGACTTCTTTTGTAACTGAAGTTAACATCGGCGAAGATTTTCTACATGTCCAAGGGTCCTGCGATTTATAACCCCCAACTCTGTCTTAGACCTGCCACACACATACGGAATTCCGAATCAAGATTACGATTTAGCATGGATTTTCTCCCTCCAGAATTCCGTACGTAGGCATCAAATTCTATAGCAAAATCAAAATTCTGTAATTCCGTATGTTTGTGGCGGACTTAAGTCTTTCGAAAGAAAACCTAAAATATACAAAAACACTTGAGCTTTGAATCTCTAAGGTCAAGACTTGGTTATATAACTCTTTCGATCATTACGCGCGTGTTGGGAAAGGATTCGATGACGTCACTCGTCAGCTCCCCAGTAATTAAGAGCCGGCTTCAGTTGAAGGCGGAATTAGGAAGCCGAGTGAACAGTTATGTTGCCGAAATGAAACTCTTTGTTGTTTACTGAGTTGCATAAGCGGATGATTATTTGAAAAAAAAAACAAAGATGCATCTCGTACACGACCTGCTCGGAAAATAAATTTTGTTTTGAGGAGGAACGTAGGACAAATAATTTATCAAAAATTCATACTCGAAAACAAACGCTTTATGGTACGCAATTGTTGGCGCAATACCGAAATGAATTGTAAAAAAATAGGGAGGGCTTATGCCCTGCAGTGGTTATTTTATTATTTGTGGTTGGGCTATTGCAAGCAAGGGTCGTTATGTAACACTGATACCAGCGCTGGTCCTTTGTGTTCGCCCCAAGCTCACCCATATTTTATGTATACCACCGAACTTATGGTATTTTCTTTTCATTCTCAGGAATGCAGGTTTCCTCACGATGTTTTCCTTCACCGCCGAGCTAGTAAATGATAAATACAACCGTACATAAATTCCCAAGAACTTATTTGTACAGGCCAGGAATCGAACCGCGGCCTCATGATTGAGGCGCTAGCTCTCTTCCGTATGGGCTATCATCGCTCCTAACCTGCAGTGGTTGGTCACAGGCTGATGATGATGATATCATACTTGTTCGGTTATGAATTTCTGGGAAACTGTTTTTAGGATTTTTGTTTATTTTAGGCTTCAATTTTCTAGCCTTTCTTGCGTCCACTGTCCATTAAAAGTGGCGACTGGTTCATGGACACTGGTTTGGACATACTATGGTTTGGGCCTAGAATGAAATCGTTCTACCACTATTAGTGAAATGTGGATGTTCTTAATGTAGTACAATTTAGAATATCTCTAACTACCCTCTCGGGGAATACAGTCGTGAGCATATGCTGCGTTTATTTGTAACACCTTGTATTAATACATTGTGTTGCATAACCCACTTTATCTTTGTAAAAAGACGATGGTTCAACTTGTAGTTATGTTAATCTGATCATCAGAGACCGAGCCGTGTGAAGGGACGTTTATGTTAAATACCTAAATGCTAAATAACAATGAGTATTGTTGTGGATTTTGCAAAGGTAATTAAAAACAGGTCTTCTTGCAGTTCATCGACCATTCCGCACAAACTTTCTTGGCTTTGCTCGCCTAAAATCAACTCCCTTTGTCAAACCACAATTATATAAAGTCAGACCCTATGTATATCTTTCTTTATATGCCACAGGTTTTTAAAGGGGATGATCAGACCATCAAACTGAACAATTTTCTCTATGAGACTAACATAGAAAACGCGAAAAAAAATTGCTGTTCCACAGGTATAAAGACGGAAATGTATGGGACCACAGATTTGTTTTCTCTTTTTTATGTTGGTCTTATGTAGGCCTCAGGTTAAGGGTTGAACCTCATCTACCAGCACCGCATCGAATTTTTCCGTCGCTCCATCCTTTTCTGTCACTCAGGAACGTCATTTGCGAGGGCGAGAAAGATAGCGGGAATGCGATCGCACGCGGCAGCACCGGCAGTGCTGCGACCTCTCTCTAGCAAATGATGTTCCTGAGCGACAGATAAGGATAGAGCGTAAAAAAATGCGATGCGTTGCTGCCAGATGAGGCTCAAACCTTAACTGACTCTCATAAAATTCTTTGAAAATGAGAAATGCGTAGCACCCTCAACGCACGGAAATTCAGTCTAGTCAGGAGATATGTTAAATGTGGATGAGGTGAAAGAAGTTTGTCAGAATAAAAGCGTGTGGCGAGCCGTGGTGTTTACCTACCTCCGGGGAATGATGGCCTTTGTATCTATTATCATATAATCCAAAGAGAGTTACGCAGCTGTCTATTGTTGACGGCTAGTCGCTGCATCCGTCCCCGCCTCTGACCGTAGCATATCGGTGTCCCGTTCCAACATATTCAAGAAGGATAAGGATGAAAGAGTGCATCTCCGTTTAGCTAGCTTCCGGCTTTAAACAGCTCTTCACTCAGGCGGGTGTCGTAAGAGGCAACTTTTTTCATCAGACTATCGTCAACATATCTGATGCTCTCGCCGTATGGCTGCCGGTTATACAGGGTGAAATCCACCCATCAAACTGAACAACTTTTACTACGGGAGCAAACCGATCGGAACAGAAAAATAATCACCTGTTCCATACTAAACTGCAATGCCTGCTCGACTCAAATGTATGCAACAGCAGATTTTTTTTTCTTCGCTCGGTTGGCTCCCGTAGTAAAAATTGTTCAGTTTGATGGGTAGACTCTTAGTTTAAAAGAATGCCAATGATATCAATTTCACCCTGTAGATGGTTACAGCATAGTATTACGCCGCACAGTATGGGAACGCTTAATTACACTGTCATGCGCAGATATGCAAGGCGATCCCAACACCTTCATACAGATCTCATGATGAGACCCCCGCCGCCCGCTTCCCCGCAAGGCCCCCTCCGTTGCTCTGCGCAAGTATGTCCGTTGCCGTACTGACGTACGTACCGACTGTGAGCAATAACTGGTAGAGAAGATTGTGCAAGGGCTAGACGACAATATCAAATAATAATGAGTCTTACGTTTATTGATTATACGCCAACCTTGTGACGTTTGTAATGTCTGTCGCGGTCAGACAACTCGCTAACATTTTATATGACACAGACTGTCTTTATGATCAACACACATGAATGTATTTCCTTTAGGGATCACCCGTAATATTGCTACAACCATTTTACTTTTCATCGAGTGTAATTTCGAGGCGTGTATTAAGTATACTTTACAGTTTATGTGCATTGGACACTGATAATGAAACTTGGATGTTTCTGAATATCATATGTACGTCGAAAACCCGGAAACGTTTAGTTTAGAAGAAAGCACTGGCCCCGGTTTGGCAGGTTGCGGGTTCAAGTCTCTTTCAAAACTAAATTTATGAAATTTTAATTTACCACATTTTCTTTAATAAATTATAATTACATTTTTTTTTTTTTTTTTTTTTATGTTTGATAGGTAACCATTTGACCCCGATCTCACCTGATGTTAAGTGACGATGAGGCCGAAGATGTAGCATGCTTACCTAGAAATGTGCCTATTCACTCTCGCCTTGAAGAGGCCCAAGTTGTATTGCTCAGGGAACAGGTCCGCAGGCAGTGCGTTCCACTCTTTAGCCGTGCGCATTATAAAAGAAGAAGCAAACTTCTTCGTGCGAATTGCTGGTAGGTCAACAACATAAGGGTGGAAACCCAGCCATTTCGATGTGCAATCAAGCACAATGAATAGAACTCAATGTCTGGACATGTATTGTATCCATAGTGGCGACGGGCTACCTGTCATATAATATTGCAGGACAGAGTTCAGACATGTAAGTGCTGTTAGTGAATAAATATTATATATATTATATTTCTTTTTGTTTTCTATTGTGCATTGTATTTTGTTTTTGTGTAAATAAAGTATATTTCATTCATTCATTATTAAGATTATCTTTGTCTCCTTTTCGTGAGATGCTCCATACTCATAAATCTTTATAATACTAAATATTCATATATCTTTATTGCACTCATGTGGTGGCTTGTGGTGTACTTACGAGCAGTGGTAGCAACGCTGTATGGGTCCATTAAAAAAAGAATAATAAATCACAGTCCCAGCAGGTTATTTTCAGCTGTGAATAGGCGCGATCTAGTGCCTTTCACTTTTCAGTTCGCCTCCGGTCCGTAGCCCGTACATAAGTACCGCTATCTCGGCTATCTCGCGATTTCGCCCGTGAACTTTGTTGCCGCTTACTTACTCCAAACTTCTTTAACTTGTTGTGACCGAATTATCGGCCCCTACCGCTGGAACAACTCGCTCGATCTCTACTTGGTCCTACAAGTCCCGACGATTAAGATATTTTAGTACTCATACTTATGCTGCTGGCTTAAGAACTCCGTCCGGGGTCGTAAACCGATCGTAATGACAACCCATAAATTTGGTGCAAAATGCAACCGTTGAGAAATGAATACAGTTTCAATTTCACTTGGTGCGTTATTACTTTTAAAATGCGCTGTTACGTTTCACATTAAATTTACATTTATAACGTTTTGATAAATTGAATTTGAATCTGATACAAGTCATGAACTCATGATCGTGACCGTGATCCGATATGGTGTGTCAGTTAAGTACTTTACTACCGTTTTGGTAGTTGTAGTATAGCATAGTGTTAGGATCACTTTTGGCTTACTACTGTCATCATCATCATCATCCAGTGACCACCCACTGTAGAATCTAAGCCTCCTCCCCATTTTGCCATCCATTTCGGTCCTCTGCGCTAATCGTATCCTAGGTCCAACGCTTGTATTGATGATGGATTTTTTTACTCTTAGGTGCTGTTTATACAGAAGAGACGTGTGGCGGTGGCGGATTGTCAAAGTAACACCAGTATAAACCTTATAGTACGTAGCATAGCGTCGTTTTTGTCGTACCTAAAGGAAAATCGCGCCCGCGCCTCCAGGTGACGCGCGGGCGTAATTCTCCAAACGACGACGCTGTGCTACGTACTATAAGGTTTATATTGCCGCACCCCGCCCGTGCCACGGCCTCGCCACGTCTCTTCTATATGTATAAATTTTCGCACTCTTGGGTTATTACTAGTGACTATGTTTATTCTGCGACTAGGTTTCTGGGTCCTATTTCATTAACATGACAATTGTAATTTACACTGGGTACATTGCTAGTTAGTTATGAGTATGACGTTAGACAACATGTGTCCTATCCTAACATTATCAGTAATGTATCTGAAATTATCGTTGTAGAATTACAATTGTCACGTTTATGAAATAGGCTCCTGGATGGTATGTGACAAATGATGACTAGAGTCTTTTATTTTCTACGCTGGATAATTAAAGTAATGCATGAATGTGTGCGCTGAATACAGGTGCCAATGCCAGTGTATCTTCTTTACCTTCCTGTATGTGAGGGAATGGGAAACCGCTACCTACCATTAGAGTGGTCAAAACTGGACTTAGTTCATAGCATCAGTATACTAGTGGTCCTCAAACCTGCATTTTGTTGTTTTCTGCAGTCAGCTTACTATGCGTGGTTTTTCCTATTCTTCCTTTATCTCATTTGATTTTTTTTTCTTTAAATTCATTGCGGTTTCCGTCATCCGCCGCTCGCTCGTAGGACTACATTGTCTTGTGTTGCGAATGGTCGCCACTGTTGATCCTGGTTTGACACGAGTTGCACTATGATCGCCTGGTGGGAAAGTGTGGTGGACCAGTGCCTTACGCCCACGTACTTTATTTCTTACTTGCTTCCCACAACCCCCACGCGAAGTAATGGGGTGATTCAATCTGAACTAGGAACCACGTCAAAAATATGTTAACGTTCATTGGATTTCGTTGGACAAACGTTGAACTATGTTAGCCCGGTGTATGCATGTTTCCTCACGATGTTTTCCTTCGCCGTTTAAAAGCAGTTGCAAGTCGTCGAGTTGCGGAAAATCAGCCCGGTCAACCAATACCAATACCAAAGCAGTCGGTATTACGTACTTACATAAGTTAGAAAAACTCAAGAGTACATAGCATGTCGTCCGTGCGGATTCGAACCCGGACCTCAAGATTGAGTTTCCATAGCTCTCCGCAACGCGTCACCGATGCGCTCAGCTCTTGAAAGATTCAGTCTACGGGAATAACACTGAC
Organism: Agonopterix arenella; assembly: GCA_927399405.1. Classification (NCBI taxonomy): domain Eukaryota; kingdom Metazoa; phylum Arthropoda; class Insecta; order Lepidoptera; family Depressariidae; genus Agonopterix; species Agonopterix arenella. The sequence goes on from OV656714.1 coordinate 180,349, forward strand.
CACACTGTGGTCAGTGACAGAATCAGAAATATCAGAAACAACGTTGTCACGGTGATAACGTAACTATAACGTATTTAACTCATACTCTCTCACGTGCTACATTGCTGCAATTCAACAAGACCTCTAACTTTACCCTTACGCTTATAACAATAAGATTTAAAATTCTTATTACATGCGACTCTTTAGAACGAACGTCCAATCCTTGGCACTTGCATTGTAGGTTGCATATACAAGCCAAGTTGATACTTATGATGTGGTTATTAAGGGTTATGTTAGTGCACTTGTCGGTATGAAGTGTTGCGACTGCGGGCAGTGAGAGTGACGGGCCGCGGTAGGCACCGTTTTTAGGGTCCCGTAATATATTTGGCAAAAGGCCCAAGCCCAACCCAACCCTCATGAGTCTTGCAAAAAATATTAATTCTATGTGTTTGATTGATCCCATTATATTTCTATTGTGTCAGTCTTCCACCGATAAGAGCGTTGCATTTTAAATTCATGCAAGCACTAGGTTAGTATAACATTGAACAATTAGCATCTATGTGTCAGAGGCAATCTTCAATCGCTCAATCAATTATACTTTATTACATAACAAAACATTAAGAGGATATTACCGTTAGCACGCTACATACAAACACAGTTTTGTTAATATTTTTAGTACTAATTATATTTTTCATTCTCTTTGCTTGCATTTAGTCAGTTCGTTAAAATGTTATAGTTTTATAGTTACAGTGCCTCAAAGATTGATGTCCATACAAGTCTTAAAATAATCCTAGCTTTGAAACTGTATATTTCTACGAAAATCTGACTGAATATAAGCATAGAGATTAGTTGATAGATTGTTTCTGAAAAATTCATTGACTTTAAAAATGGTCAGTTTTGAAAATATAACCAAACTTCGTTTGTATGGAATATCCCCTTATTTTTTTATTTATTGTCGAAACCAACAGCGTTACAGGGGGTAATATAAAATTAACAATTTGTGTAAGTAGTATAGCCAATTATAGGTTTCCTTATGTTAACATAATTATAATATTTTGTTATTATAGTAATCTAAACACTAAAATTACTTGCTTTAGTCATGAGATGTGTAATTATATAATCAACATACATAACACGGAATATAAATATAATATGTAAAATTTCGATACAGCATACACATCCTCTGCAACATACTACATAGGAGGAAATTTCTTGTTTGCTCATGTATACAATTTTATTAATTAAAATTTCAAATATAGAAAACAGTGAATGATTAATACTGTATTATTATTTTATTACTCTCCTATTAAAATATTGCCGTAGTGTTTTAATACGGAACACTCGCTGCGCAAGATGAAGGTACACTTGTCCTTTTTTTTGTGAAAGCTCTTGAAGTTATTGGTGCATTTGCTCCCGATGTCGGAGACGGAGGGTAATGTAATGATAATGAATGAGGTACTCCACTCACTCTCCGATCTGATTAGCCCTCCCGTTATTTTGATAACTGCGCTGCGCTGTGAGAAAACGAAAAGAGAGAACTTAATATTAAAAAAGTTTTAATATTGTTCAAGTATTAAAATACTTAAAATTAATTTGTTTAATTTAAAAGTCATGATTTTTAATTTCCGAAATCTTGAAAACAGTATCATAAATTCATAATAAGTATATGAAACCGTTCATTACAAAATTTTACTGACTTAATTTTATTAATTTAACTTATATTTTTGTGCCTGTCATCGCTTCGTAAGATGTTATTGGTTATAGAGACGACCAGAAAGTTTATAACAAGACAATTACATCTTTTAAAATAAAGAAATCAACATCAAATTATTATTGAATATTATGTTAAGGTTGTATAATCTCTGTTATGCTTTTAATTGGTAATAAAATAATAATGCTATTAAAAACAGTTAGCTCTGCTCTGGTAATAAAAGGAGAATTATACAACCGACCAATTATTACTTTGTGGCAATTCAAAAACTAAAATTACAGTAGAATAGACAAGCCTATGCTATAGTATATGCTCACGACTATATTCCCCGAGGGGGTAGTCAGAGATGTACCTAATAAACAACACGCACAATACTATCAGTTATTGAATAGACAACAATGTATATTCTGTTTTGGCGTGCAATAAAGTAGAATTGAATTGACAACAACGGAAAGGGCAAGCGTGACGATATAAATAGATTGGCTAAATCATAAATAATATGGTGCCACAGTTTTAAGATTAGAATAGAATGGAGAAGTTTTGTATGGACCCTCTAAAATGTGATCACGCTTCAAATCAACATGTTATATTTATAGAGAGCTATAAATACTCAGTATCCTTGCATCACACTAGTACGCAACAACGCAAATCCAATGAGTCAAGTGCCTGCCGTACAGAGCGCGACGCAAGTTGTCGTTGTCGTACGACGCGACGTGTGTGTTGTGCTTACTTGTTGTTGTTTACTTTGGTGTTGGACTGTAAGCAACGCGTTCTAACGAGCTTCGGAAATTATCAAACTTGCGGATAAGGAGCTTAATGACTAATAATTATTGTTATAATATAATTAATTTACCTATATTCACGCTTATATCAACAGGGTAGGCACAAACAAATCCTGATACACCGCTTTTGCTGTTAGGGAGACATTTTATTTCTAGGCCCTAGTTATACATAAACATACAACTTTCGACCATTACCTATGTAGTTCAATGAGTTTTTATAACCATAGAGTCATCACGTAATACAATAACAAAGCCTAAACATGGCACATGTCTCTAATGTCACCTTCGTATGTATCAGGTATGCCCAGTTGTCATACATTGCCACTGACATTCCAGTCCTTTCAAATCTTTCAAACGTATTCGGTTACAAAGCAGTAATGTAAAACAACTGGGCATAACTTAGTGGTCCCGTTAATAGCGCACTGATGCGAAGTCCTCCTTGTATAGAATGTCATTGATGTAGGTAATACGAATATAATGGGACATTTGTGTTCTAAAATAAATATGTAACAAACTGACTAGTTCCCCAAAATGTCTAGTGTCCTAAAATGAGTATAAGAAGTAAATTGTGCAATTTCTTAAATATTAAATGTACCAAATGGCCTAATTTCCCAAATGTCCATAAACTCATTTGAGGTGGTCACCATCTATCTATACTTAGACATGTTTTTAAGGATAACTTTACCATGTTGTAAAAAAATTAAAAATAAACGAATTATTTCTTATCTTCATGTCTTTTATTCTGAATCCTCTATACCTCTATAGTTTTAAATACCTTGTTCTTGTACGACCTTGTATTTAGCCATAGTGAAGCAATACTAAAGTGACCGGGTGTTAATAACCGTGTACACAATGTTTAGTCACACCTGCAGTGCATTGTACAATGTACAGTGCTGTCAATTTGAAGCTAGTATTGTTTTAAAATACTGTAGTGTTGTCACGCTGCCTACCGGAGACTGACGAAATTGGGTACTAGCACTTTGCAGAACTTTTAAAAGAGAAGGCCTTCGCCCAGCAGTGGGATGCAATATATATCATCATCATCTTTTGGCTATGCTCTTGTCCGCTGGAGTGTTCGCCAATCCTGTCTCTTTTCCACTAGTGTCTTGAATTCATGATACGACAAGAAATCAACCTTTTCCTTCACTTGGGCTAGATAACTCTGTCTAGGTGTTCATCTGCCCTAAAAAGAAAAAAAAAATCTTGGAATACGGAAATTTTGTTACTTTGCTTACCGATAACCAGATTCAAAGGATCAGCCTAAGTACATTAGGCTCCATTTGTGTCAGCTTAGGATAGCAATAAACTCCAGGTTAAGTTGGTAACCTGGTATTTTTGTATAGAAAAACAACTGAGAAAGCCATTTTACCCGGAGTTAATTGCTAACCCAGGTTGACGCCAGCAAGGCTAAGGCACAGTATGAGAAAGATTATCTAGTACTACATACAATACGGACTTACAGACAGTTTGGCAGTTTGCGACCGCTCTCGCAAACAAACTGTCGCTGGTCTGTAAGAGCTCTTAAGAAACCCAGATTGTTCTCGGCTGAGAAACCTGTAATACTAATGTGTCAGTTCCTGATGATCGTGTCATGTCCCCAGGGAGGAGGATGAGGAGAAGCCGAAGGGGCTGGAGCCCCAAGACGACGGGTACGAGACGAGCAACAGCGGCGAGGCGCGGCGCAAGCCCCCGAGCGCGGCGGGCAGCCCCCCCGCCGAGCCCGCGCCCGAGCCCCCGCCCGCACCCCTCGCGCCACACTACGAGCCCTTGCTCCGCTACCAGGAGCCCTACCGACAGTTCGACCCGCCCCAACCAGACCCCGAACAATACCAACACTTCCCCTTCCCTAAATACAACGACCCGTACTACAAGCGCGAGCCCGACGCGCCCTACGACATGAGCCAGCATCAACACCACCATCAGCAGCACCAATACCCCCCAAAGCGCGACGATGACATATACAATGGTATCAAACGAGAGTGCGAGGATCCGTATTCATTTGTCGAGGAAGACGCGATGTGCGCCATGCTGGGGCCGCAGCACCACGCGCCGCTGCACCACGACCCCCATCACCACAACCCCCACCAGCACCCGCACCCACACATGCAGCTACACCCACAGCAGATGATGCTCAACCAGCCCAAGAAAAGAGGACGCAAGAAGAAAATTAAAGATGAGAATGGGTGAGTGATGTAATGATTTGTTTTTTGAGTGCATTGATGTTTTTTGCATATAATATACATTGACAGGATATGTCAACACTATAGTAGAGGAATATCATTATTTGTTTTGATGCAAAAAATATCAGTGTACGCACGGCGACACATCAAGCTATACAAAACCAACATAAGCTGGGCGCGCGTAGGTCGAGTAACGTATACCGTCGCGCGGCCAGCTTATGTTAGTTTTGTATAGCTTGATGTGTGTACATTGTACTATGTATAATGTCATTCATAATATCACGCTCAATGTTTTTACTCAACCAATCATTTGGCTTCCATGTCCTGGTGGAGTATAGCTCACTCCCTTTCATCCTTATTCGTGAGATGAAGGTTGTGTACAGACAGACTGACAGTCAGTTGTTCTAATACTGCCTATTATATCGTCTATTGCGCACGCTGCGTAGTGTTGATCCATTCTTTAGCAAGACAAATTATACAGTTTTCTTTGAAAACTATTAATTCGGCAATTAGTAACAATTTGGTAGTTCAATATATTGGGGGAATGTGTGTAACGTGAACCGATGATAGCTTTCACACGGATTACTGGAATCGCAGCACGCATGCGCTCTCGTGCCCGTGTGACGTGTGACGCGTGTCATGGGTACATACTGGTCCGATAGCTGCTCCGGTAAATACTTGATATCCCAGTCTTTTTACGGTTTTTTTTTTGGTATAATATTGAAGAGCCAATTTGAGCTTAAAAATGTACCAAAATTAAAAAGAAAATCACGTCACCAACAGTTCCAATTTTAAATTTTAGCTATTATCACGTTCTAAAAAACCTGATGGTAAATTTTTTTTCACATAATTATTTAATGCTTTACCAGTATACATACTACAAACATGGTGTGAATATTTTTGTCTACCTAGAAGGTTTTGAAAAAAATATTCTTTATTTATATAATATAATTTATATTAATTTAATTTAAATAAACAATATTCGTATTTTCTAATAAATACATCTTTTTTTTTAAATATTATTTCCTATTTTATTGCTCAAAAATAATTTGTATTGTTAAATCTAAGTTAAATAAGTGCTTTGGTATTAATATTATTCATTTAAAAACCTTCTGGGACACATAATTTTTATTTCTATGTTGCGTAGCGATTTTTTTTTTAATATGCTTTAAGATAGTCTTTTTGTCACTTAATGGTTCCAGTTACAGTTTAAAAATAATAACCCCGCCTAACAAAACTCCGTAAAATGACTGAGCTATGAAGTAAGATTAAATGATTACAGGGTGCTTCAGCACATCAAACTGAACAATTTTCACTATAGAAACTTGAAATAGCAAAAAAATAATCAACAGTTCCATAGAAAATGTTATTAGATACTCGACCAAAGTGTATGGAACAGTTGATTTTTTTTTCGCAATTACAATGTTTGTCTTATAGAGAAAGTTGGTCAGTTTGATCATCCTGTTAAAAACCGTCAGCTTATTAAGTTGGACCCTGTATTGTATATCATGTCTACGCGCAGAAGGCTAGCACAGTGGCGAGGTTCAAGCAATACGCGCTCGTTATTGACCTGTAGGCCTCGCATGCCACCCCCGAGAAAACGATAAAAATCGAGATGTGCCTCCATCGACATCATTATCATTATCCACCATTATTTTACGTATGCCAGAAAGAGCGCGCATGACGTTTTTCTCGTTTAAACGCTTTGTCGTGGGTGGCATGCTAGCCATGCTGCCCGCGTACCCGACTTGTTTGACTGAACAAAAAACAACTCAAAATAAACGTCTAGAGGTGTTGGTAATTAATTAACTGCGCAGACAACTTGTAGAATTGCGCTTTTTAGTAATACATTGTTTATAATCGTTTCCCGGTCTGGTCCGCAATGTGACCTTAGGGAAAAAACTCGACACATACCTACATACTTACATAGATTAGTAAGAATATATGTGGAAATTCCAAACACGCCCAAATGTGTGATCGAAAGGGTCAACTGGCGATCTGGTGACTGCCTTCTCTTATGGTAAAAAAAAATCAGCTGTTCCAAAGAAAACTACAATCCTACGCGGCCCAAATGTATGGGACCAGGAACAGCAGATTTTTTTTTCACGATTTCGTATTTGGTCCCTCAGAGAAAGTTGATCAGTTTGATGGTCTGAGCATCCCCTTAAAAACTGTCAGCATATTAAGAAGGACCCTGTATACACTACTGACTACTGCATAGTAAGCTGCTTCTGTGCGAGAGATTACAGAACTTTTCAGCCCTCCGGGCGGAAAGCGTCAATTTTCGTCCCGCTCCGCTAAACGAAGTTGCCGATTTACGCCTCCTTCGTGGAGAAAAATAGTATACTAACCTCTAAAAAAAGAAAGCCTCAGATCACTTGTTTGTTTACCTCGGCTTCGCCTCGGCCAACAATTACATGAGATCTGAGACCTTTCTTACTTTCCTGCCCTCGGTGTGTAATCTACTATTGCAGGTGTCTTAGCTCTCTTACAGACGAGCGACACTTTGCGGTCGCCGTGTGTCGCGGAGGGTCGCGCGACCGTCACTCTATGAGCGCGACTCTTTGCGACGAAGTGTCCCTCGTTTGTAAGAGTGCTTACCCGACTGCGAACCAAAAAAGGAGGCTTACTTTTTGATATGTACTTCTTCTTATCGTGTGGGCAGAGCCCTGGTGTCTAGATTTTTCAGACCGCCTTACGGCCTCTGACGTGGTTTTTATGTGACGACTACTACCAACGGCTTAACGTGCCATCCGAAGCACGGAATCATTTTTCTTTGCAGACAATAAGATGATTCAGATTATGTACTTATCTAAAGAAACTAATACATTTTAGAATAGCATCTATTCAGTTCGGTCAGTGTTACAACATAATATCTAGATTTAGTATTAATGCAATCTTCGCCAGGCTTCCACTCGGTCAGAACTTCGACTATCTAGTCGAAGCGGAGGTCACCAACACAGTTCACGAACAAGTCTCACCGAAAACACTCTTCTCCCATCACCATAAGTGTGAAGTTAGCTTGACCGGTGAGACGTCGCGTATGTGCTGGTGTAGGTAAACAGTCGGACGTGCGACCTTGCTGGTAATATATTCGAATTGGAACCAGGAAGTGTATAGATAGTCAGCTAAAATGCTTGTCGGTGTGTTTGTTGTCGTCGCACCATCCATGAGGGAACGACTGTGATGCTAATTTTGTTATAACGTACTCCTTAATGCAATGACGGTTTATTGGAAGTTCAGACCATCAAACTGAACAACTTTCTCTTTGGGACTAACAACGAAAACGCGAAAAAAAATTGGACCGAAATTGGAAAAATTTTTGGACTATGTGGTCCAACTTAATATGCTGACAGTTTTTAAGAGGATGATCAGACCATCAAATGATCAAACTGAACAACTTTCTCTATGGGATCAAGGTCGAAATCGCGAAAAAAAATTTCTGTCCCACACATTTAATTTTGGCCTTTGGGTCGAGTAGGATTGCAGTTTAGTATGGAACAGCTAATTTTTATTTCGCGATTTCGACATTGGTCCCATAGAGAAAATTGTTCAGTTTGACCGTCTGATCATCCCCTTAAAAGTGTCAGCATAACAGAAGGACAGAAGGACCCCAGGAAGATATAAGTCTATGAGTGTTCCATACAAAACTGCAAACTTACAGAACTAAATGTATGGGATAGCTTTCATAGCTAATGTTAGTCCCATAGAGAAAATTGTCTGATAGTCTGATCATCTCCTTAAAAATCGTCAGCATATTAGGAAGGGGCCTATACAGGTGAAATTGATATCATTAGGATCCTTTTAAAGTAAGAGTAGCAAATCGATCGGAGCAAATAAAAAACGACCCGGTTGGTGTAATGGTTACCACGCCGGACTGCCAAACCAGGGTCCTGGGTTCGAATCCCGGTTCAGTCATAGATGTTTATATGTTTGTGCCGTTGTTGTATGGGTTCCATAATAAACAGCCTATAGTGTTTGCTTGGGATCATTACAATGTATGTGCCTGTGTGCGTTATTATTATTTTTTTTAATATTCTGATTGTATTTGCTTGGGAAAACAGACGCAGGAAGAGAGTTCCAAACCTTACGCTACCTATTGCTTCGATCGGTTTGCTCTCGTAGCAAAAATTGTGCAGTTTGGTGGGTAGTCTCGGTGGAAGCAAGTGCTTAGTAAGTGCATGAAAACGACGCCGCTATTATCGTGTGTCGTAAGCCTCGGTAGACCGCCACTAGGCCCATCCCGCAGCCGTCCTTGACAGGCGATAGTGACACACACACAGACACGAAGACGAGCTAGAAGTGCAACAGTGGTTGACAGAGAGTATAGCTCGCACAGTACTCCATAAACATTAATTCAGGGACATAGGTGTATTTGACACCAGTGTTTATAGCAAATATAATTAATGAAATCGATAGATGTATTACGTAGTAGCAGAAAATAAATATATAAAAAATCGGTGTCATCGGGAACATTTTAAAGATTTTTTTTTGCGAACATTTTTGGGTTTTTCTTAAAAACTTTATCAAACTTCTTGGATTCGATATGGTAGTTGATGGTTATGTACTCTATGAATTTTAAACTTGTCTTTAAAAAAATGCACGACATAAAATTCTTTCGAAATTGGATAAAAAAATATGACTACACATAACTAACATTATAAATAAATACTCCGTGAAGTTATGAGAAAAATGATGTGTCAGACGGGACTTGAACCCGCAATCTCCCTAACCGGGGAATTATCCAATGCCACGAACGACGGACGACGAATAAGTTGACAAATTTCGTTCTCTGGCGTAGTGGGCTCAGTAGCTAAATTGGATAAAGCAATTACCCGGTCTAGGAGATTGCAGGTTCAAACCCGCCTGAGACATAATTTTTTATATTTTAATTTCATTTGAAATAGCTCAAGATGGCTGTAACATGTTTATAATCACTAATATTTGAGGTTTTTGAGAAATGTAATTTTTTCCATACAAAAAAAAATCTTTATTTATCTTGTATTATTGATTGCATAAATCGGATTTTCTAAATTAAAACCTCAGTTTCAAATAGCCCTGTGTCCCTGAATTAATTGTTATGGACCACTGTGTGCCGGGGGCGGTGACCCCGCGCCCGAATTAGCGAGCCGCGCCAACCATCGACCCACTTCCACCACCCACTGCCCACTACCCACTAACCACCTAGCAGGAACCACGGATGGATGGAACCATGATGCGCTGTTGTATACGGAGTGAAGTTGATATCATGTATTAGGATCCTTGTAAACTAAGAGTCTACCCATCAAACTGAACAACTTTTACTATGGGAGCAAACCTTTGACTATTTATTATAAGGACTAGCCTTGCGGTAGCATTTCCCCTCTGCCACGGTATAAGATCAATTGATCATGTGCATTTAAATTCAATTTTATACCATATCATTAAACGAGACAGCCTATAATTGCGAAACAATAATTTCGAACTAAAAACGTTTGGGGTTTACACGAGACGAGACTACTTTTCATGATTTTTATCATTCAAAATTAGAATCTAAAGTTTTGGGGAATAAAATCCAAAGTTGCGGATTTCATGTTACCTCGCCCCCCGCAATAAGTGGCCGAAATTTTTGTTAGTAGAATTACACGCATAACTAGTCCACATATAAGTAGTTAAAGGAGCAAACCGATCAGACCAAACAAACGCTTCACACATTTGATTCGAGTAGGCATTGCAGTTTAGTATAGAACAGCGGATTTTTCAGAGGGGACTTAAGACCGCGGAAGCACTTGAGTTTTATTTATTTATTTATACATGATTATGATTATGCAATGTTTAGTAAATCAACTGAAACGTGGTAGTACTAAACAGAATCTAATTGGTTTGCTGTCTATTTCTGGAGTTGCTATTGGTAATGCTTTTTTTTTCTATTGTTGTTGTGTATTGATTGGTGTTATTGCTAATGCTTTTTCTATTGTTGTGTATCCTTTTTTTGTATGGTTTGCGATGGATGAAAGTCAGACGTTTGTTTTCCTACTCCTGGTATCTTCTTACATTAAATTCATTGTGGGTTCCAAGATAGATTAAGATGCATCCTTTTCTCGCTTGACTTCATTGTGTAGTTTATACCTAAGTATAAAGTACACAATGCAGCAAGAGACCTAAGTAGCAAGAGAACTGAGAACTATGCCTAATTTAAAAAACCCTCAGTTCTCTTTCTATCATCATCACAGCCTACATACGTCCCACTGCATGAGGGCGATTGCGCTAATTTAAAACATCCAAGTTCAATTCTAATCCTATTTCAGTTCTTATCACATTGCTATCCAATTACTATTAACCTGTGCTGAATTCCGTATCGCGCTAAACTTGACTTATTTACTATGTGACTGACTGCCTTTAACGTCCGAGCGATCTGTCGAAACGGCTCTAACGGCTGTCAAATGAATAGCGCAATACCGAATGTGTTAAAAGTTGTTGTTCGCACGCGGTCCAATAATGGGTTAAACAAACCTACCAGACCTACCAACCAGGCTGCGTGCCGAATGCGGATTGGTAGACTTCACATACGCCTCAGAATTTCTTATTCAGCGTATGCAAGTTTCCTCACTATGTTTACCTTCACGGTTTGAAAGCAGTCGGTATTAAGAAAAACTCATTGGTACATGGCAAGTCATCCCTGCGGATTCAAACCTGGACCTCAAGATTCATCATCATCATCAGCCTATCATCGTCCACTGCTGAACATAGGCCTCTCCCAAGGCGCGCCACAAAACTCTGTCCTCGGCCTTCCTCATCCAGTCGCTCCCCGCTACCTTTTTTAGGTCGTCTGTCCAGCAAGCAGCAGGACGTTCCACACTACGTCTACCAGTTCGCGGTCTCCACTCCAGAACCCTGACACCCCACCGGTTGTCAGTTCTTCGGCAGATATGACCTGCCCATTGCCACTTCAGCTTGCTAATTTTCTGAGCTATGTCAACCACTTTCGTTCTCTGACGTATCACTTCATTTCTGATGTGATCTCTCAGAGAAACACCGAGCATAGCTCTCTCCATAGCTCGCTGCGCGAACCTTGAATTTATGAACTAGTCCTATCGTCAGGGTCCATGTTTCCGCACCATAGGTCATTACTGGCAGGACGCACTGATCGAACACCTTCGCTTTGAGGCATTGTGGTAGAGCCGAGGAAAATATATGGCGGAGTTTCCCAAAAGCAGCCCATCCTAGTTGGATGCGCCTAGCGGCCTCCTTGTCGAAGTTGTTTCTACCTAGTCTTATAGTCTGTCTAAGGTAGACATAGTCTTGCATAACTTCTAGCGCCGCCTCACCGACGTAAACCGCCTCTGGCTCGACATGAGAATTAAGCATGACTTTCGTCTTGTCTAAGTTCATGCCGAGACTGACCCGTCGGGAAGCGGTATTAAGGTCGCTAAGCATGCCACTGAGGTCCTGCAGATCTGCAGACCTCAAGATTGAGTTGCCGTAAATAATAACTGGTATTTCTTGGTTAAGGGGTAGTCCTAAAGAGATTACCATTTGTTTTCTGTTTGTTCCGCGCAAAGCACGCGGCTCTACAGAAATTAATGAAACATAATAAAATAGTCAAAGCATTGTATCGGCCACTGAATGGAACGCTCCTCGATGCAATCGGAGGGAATTTCCGAACGGAACGTTTTTGCTATACCTATTATTGGAAACAAAGTAGGACACAGTCATTCTACCTACTCGTGGCTAGTAGGTCCTCCGGCTGAATTGTGAACCATACGAACTGGGATATAGTCAGTGATATTCATATTATAACACAAAACCATAATAACGAATCGATTGACACCTTATTCGTCAAAATCGGCTCAGTAGTTTAGATGCTACAGTATACATTCATAGACTGCTAAAGTAATAATCTTCTTTCTTTTGGTTTTGCCGTAGTCGGGTAATTAATTAAATAAATGATTAAATTATAAATACATAATATTTTTTAACATGCCGACGGTTTTTTAAGAGGAAGATCAGACCACCAAATTATAAATCTGGAAAACTTACTCTATGGGACTAAAATAGAAATCACAAATAATTTTTTTTTCATACTAAACTGCAAACTTAAATGCATGGGAGAGCTGATTTTATACTTTTCCATTTTTATGTGGCCTTTTTAAATGCTCTAAAATTATTTATCCATTCCATACATTTGGCTCGAGTAGCTTTCCAGTTTGTATGGAACAGCAGTTTTTTTGCGATTTTGAGTTTAGTTCCTTGAAGAAAGTTGTTGAGTTTGATGATCTGAACATCCCTTTAAAAAACTGTCAGCACATAAAGTAGGTATGATATTAGTGAAATGTCAGTTTGTGTGTTTTCCCCAGTTGGTTAGGAAAGTGCAGGCTGAATCACTTGATTGTCTAAAAAGAAAGATGATTCCGTGCTTCGGATGGCACTTAAGCCGTAGGTCCCGGCTACTATATGTGGTGGTAGTAGTTGTTACATAAAAACCACGTCAAAGGTCATAAGGTGGACTGAAAAAAACTGACGCCAGGGCTTGCTGCCCGGACGATAAGAAGAATTAGAAGTGTTAATTAATCACTTTTTGTTGCCTACCTTACAAAATTGATCTGATACAGCCTCAAAAATCATAAACTCCAAATGGTCCAACAATGCAGCGCGGCATAGCGTTTTGTTTTCGCTCATGCGAGCGAGGTAAAAGGCGCCACAGAGAGTTCTCTTGCGCATCATGCTATAGGCCCTCAGGTTTGCACAAAGTGCAATAGAGCCCAGCATATTAGGTTGGAATCATAGAACGCCAAAAACGCTATAGGCATGTCGGAGCGCGCGGCTGGGCCGGTCGGCCGGCGCAGGCGCACGCGTGGCCGCACTGTTTACGCGGCGAGTATTTCGGTACCGGAACCGACGCCGATCGCTATCTCTCGCCAAAAATCCCAAGATAATCGGATCAAGGTGGAATCGCCCTACGACACGCTTTCCTCTAACCACTCTCTCTACACAAATATGTGCTGTATCTATGCCGAGATACTGCCGAGTTACCAACAATAACCTTTTTTTTTAAGTCTGTTAAATTAAATCTAACAAAGGTCGTTAAAAACCACGGTCAATAAAATTCAGTCATCATCAGCTAATGCACACGCTGCTGCTTACGGCGCGGCGGTGGGTTACTTTCCTACAGACTATAAGTTAATCATCATCATCAGCCTATACAGGGTGAAAGTGACAGCCTAGCATATACTGAAACGGTGAACTCAGACCATCAAACGGAACAACTTTCACTATGGAGCCTACATCAGGAAACGCGGAAAAAAAAATCAGCTGTCCCATACATTTTAGTCGATAGCAGTTTTGTATGGGACAGCTGATTTTTTTTCGCGTTTCCTGAAGTAGGCTCCATAGTGAAAGTTGCATTTGCTAGGCTGTCACTTACACCCTAGAGTCCTTCTTATTAAGAAGTTCTTAATGTGCCGACAGTTTTTTAAAGGGATGATTAGATCATCAAATTAAACAACTTTCTCTATAGGACCTATAACGAAATCGCGAAAAAAAATCTGCAATTTCATACAAAACTGCAATACTCTAATACGCAACCCAAATGTGTATCGGACAGCTGGTTTTTTCTCGATTCTATGTTGGTCCCGTAGATAAAGTTATTCAGTTTGATGGTCTGATTATCCCCTTACGAAAGCGTCAGCATAATAAGTTGGACCCTATATACGTCCCACTGTAGGCCTACCCTGAAGGAAGGTGTAAGGACTTTAGTCCACCACGCGTGCCCAATGCAGATTGGTAGGCTTAAGAGGCTATGTGAAAAAAATTGGATTCTTCAAAGCATCATATATCATGAAGTACTAACAGTAGGAGTATGTTAAATTTACACATATCCGCTAAAATTATATTATAATTGAAGTTTTGACATGAGCCAAAACACGATTAAGACATATTTTCTCGATAGAAAAACAAGTCAAAGTAGCCTCCGTTTTTATTGATAAACGCTTGGAACTGCTAAACGGGGAATAATAGAAACACGAGACTTGATTTAAAGAAAAGAAATTGATATTTACAAATTTAATAATATCAGAATTGAATTTACATAAATAGTACAATCACAATTAAATAAAGTTTGTTTTACGCTTGCGTCGTTTCAGGCGCGCGCGCCGCCCCATCTCTTTCTCTCGCATCAGGCAGTAATATAAGCTATACACGCGCCCATTTCGCTCCAATAATTTTTCGACATAGGCCCTTAACCGAATGTCTTCTTCAGCCTATAAGTAAATACATAGAACTAATGTAATTAGTCGTGCCCTCAGTATGGAGATAAAGGCGGAGCCGGGCCTGGACGGGACGATGGTGCCGCGGCCGGTGAAGGAGCGCAAGAAGCACGACCGCTTCAACGGCATGAGCGAGGAGGAGGTGTCCCGCCGCACGCTGCCCGACCACCTCGCCGAGAACCTGGACATCATTATTGTGAGTATGATCGACATGCCTACTTACACTATACTATACTATACCATACCTACATTGTCGACATAGTTACACGGAAAGAAAATAATTATAGTACTTAAACTGGGTGATTTTTTAAACACTTTTCAAATTTTCAAGTTCGGTTTAGACCATCATACTGAACAAATTTTACTATGGGAACAAAGCTGAAATTAAAAAAATAATCCGTTTTAAACACGAGTCGAGTAGGCAAGGCATTGCAGTTTAATATGGCACAGCAGATTTTTATTCTGCGATTTCATGGTTGCCCCCATAGTAAAAGTTGTCTAGCTTGATGATTAGAACCACCCCTGAAAATTTGGAAAGTATTTATTAAATCATCCGGTGCAGCCGAGATAGTTAGCCGTTTTTTACTTGAATTTATTTCGACAATAGTTGTCACACAAAAAATATTTATTGCTAAATTAATTCTGGTAGATAAGAATAAAATCTGTTTTCTTGAACTAGAAATAGGCATAATAAGAAAAAAATGATTAATTCCAACATCTAAACGGCTGAACGTATGTAGATAAAAGGCGCACAGATAGAATATGTTCTAAAGTGGTTCTGAATTTATAGGATACTTTTTAAAGTTAACGCAAACGAAATACCGAGCAAAAGCTAGTAAATATTAAATTAATTCAATAAGATATTGTGCTATAGAAAAAAGATATATCATCAAAGTTACCCTTGTCACAACTGCACGCTGGTTGTTGCAATATTTATGACCACCCCTAAGAAGATTATGCTCGAGAGTTTATGTGTGTATGAACGTACTAAGCTCTAACATACCTCGGTATTATAATTTATGCTTTAACTCAAATCTATGGCGAGACTCTCGTCAGTTTGACAAGCACGCACGAAGCTACGAAGGGATGCGACAACTCATTTGAGACTCCATACATTTACTTGGCTAAGGCTAAAAACTACATAACAGCTCAAATGCAACTCTATTCGTAACCAGCTATGGTTCGAAGTCGTTTGACCAGAGTCTCGGTCGGTGTGTAGCCGCCCGTGGCAGCGTGTGAGAATAAGGATAAAGCTGAATATTAATTGTTATCAAAAAGGTTGCTGTGCAGTACACACAATGTCGTTTCTTATGCCTCGTTACAGCTAGGTACTTATATTGTTAGTACTTTGCATGTTTCCTTTAAATAAGATTCCTTAATATTCTAAATTCTTGCTACAATTGCTCAAAACGTACGTGATCTATACTATTATAAAACTGTAACAGGAAGTTTGTCTGTACATTGAAGATATTAAAAAAAAAGTTACGATATGGTTTTTAGGTATCCCTGATTCCATATCACCAATTTTTGGATTTTTTGTCTGTCTGTTTGTTTGTGTGTTTGTTTGAGTGTTTGTTTGTTTGAACGAGCATCACGCAAAAACTACTGAACCGATTTTGATGAAACTTTTTTTGTTTGATAGCTTATTATCTGACTTAAAATCTGGTATATAACTTGTGCGGACAACGTCGCGGGTTAACGCTCGTTGTTAATAAATATGATAATGTAACCCTGTAATGTTGTTTGCCCTCAGATCGGAATAAACCCGGGCCTGTTCGCTGCGTACAAGGGTCACCACTACGCGGGCCCCGGCAACCACTTCTGGAAGTGCCTCTACCTGTCCGGCCTCACGCGTGAACAGATGAGCGCCGACGAAGACTACAAGGTACTGCACTATACTTGTGACTCTATAGACCCGGGCCTGTCCGCGGCGTACAAGGCACCACTACGCGGGCGCTGGCAACCACTTCTGGAGTGTACATGTACACCCTTTAAAGATCCAGAGCTAGTGGGACCAATCGTACTCAAAACTAAAATTAAGGAAAGAAAGTAAACAAAAACTAATCAAATTCAATTCTACCATATTTTCATTTGTGGTTGAGCATTGGCTCTCGACACGGAGGTCGTGGGTTCGATTCCCACGGGGGACACCTAGTGAAATGTCACGTGCCTCCTAGTGAAGTGTCACATTGTGCGTTTCCCCCCAGTTGGTTAGGACATTGCAGGCTGAATGCACCCGATTGTCTGAAAAGAAAAATGATTCCGTGCTTCGGATGGCACGTTAAGCCGTTGGTCCCGGCTACTATCTCTGGTGGTAGTAGTAGTCGTTACATAAAAACCACGTCAGAGGCCGTAAGGCTGTCTGAAAAAACTCTGATTAAACTTATCGTTTTCTGGTGAAGTGATGTATCTGTTAAGAGGCAATTTTAGTAATCTGTGCCCAGGCGTTATAGGTCAACACCACAGAATATTATAAAAGAGGTTAGAATTAAAAAGTGTCGCTTCTGCTTCGGAGACGACTGTCGCAACTTGTCTTCCTGCTACAACAACTCATGCCCTCTCGCTCGCTCCACGCCGCGCGCCTTATGGTGTTATGCAAATCATTGCATAACCGTGTGGCACGCGTTCCACGCCACGCGTACTTTGCACTTCTAACCCCTCTTATAATGTTCTGTGGTCAAAACGTATTAACAATATAACAACAAGGCAAAGTGATAAACACTATAGTCTTTACTCGGCTTCAGCTAATTATAAACGAGCTGTAACTTTTCCTCCTCTGACTAAAGAGGACAATATTGTGTATTTATCCTTGTGTGAAAGTGTCCTCGCGTCCTGTAACGGTTGCCGTGTAGGATCGAGCAGTAATCGTATTTGTAAAGTCCTGTGCATCACCTCTAGGGACTTTACTACAAAACATTTAGACTATTCAATTGCATTTTAAAACGGAAGTACTGGAACTAAATAAATGAAGCGTACAAGCACATAATATTGTTCTGAAATTGAAACTACTAGCTTTTTATTAGGGAAACCAGACAACAACAATGCAAACATAAATTTTAATATTTTCAAATATTATTTATACTTATAAAAGAGTTCCGTGACTGACTGACAAACATAGCACAGTGGAAACTGCTGAAGATCGAAACAGAGGATGTAGGGGTGCACTAAAAAAAGTCCACGCGGACATAGTCGCGGGTCAAAAGCTCGTTGATTATAAACATATTACAGTCATGATGTGCTAATTCGAATCAAATTAAAGATCACCTACGTTTCTTAAGACGCTCGCTGTAGGTGGAATAATTTCGTTCTTTGGGAAGGTAGTGGGCTCGGTGGCTTAATTGAGAAAAGCAATTCCCCGGTTTAAAAGATTGCGGGTTTCAAGTCCCGCCCGTGAGTTAATTTTTCAGTCTTAAATTTGATTTTAAAAATTTTTTATTAAGTAACGAACCTAACTTTGTACATACCTAACACCTTTAAATAACCTAGGACCTAGGACCTCTAGTTTGAAAGTCTATGTTATTCATTCTGTCACACAGATTTATCTGCATTTGACTAAATTCGCATAAAAACTAAGCACTATAGTATCAACTGGTGGTGCGCCTTTGACTTGTATAAATGTAAATTAACAATCAACGCTCCAAAAATGTCAAAACCAAAAGAAAACTAATATCTGAGAGCAGTTTGGTCTCAGTACCGCGCGCCAGCTCGCTGACGGAAGAAATACAAAACAAAATTAATAATCAAATACAACATCATGTGTGCTGCCACTGCCACCTTGCAGTATGCAAACTTATCACAGATCATCAATTGATAACTAAGATACTATATTTCAAGCCGTGGTGGTCCAGTGGTGACTAACCTGGCCTGCCGTGCAGGAGACGATGGTTCGATCCCCGTCCAGGCCGACTCGTACCAATGAGTTTTTCACTATTTTTAACACCACTGGCTTTTCGGTAAAGGAAAACATCGTCAAGAAACCTGGATGCTTCAATTTTGAGGCATGCATTGTACCCACTGTCCATCACAATAGGTGACGAACTCCTTCCCCGTCACACTGGATATAATTTCGGTACTACTAGTGAAACGTGGATGTTCTGAGGTTTCAGAATATCTCTGAATACCCCACTCAGGGAATATAATGGTGAGCATATGGTGTATGCGGTAATATTGATAATGTTGTTTGTCTCTTTGCAGTTACTAAACTTCGGCATCGGGTTCACGAACATGGTGTCGCGCGCGACGAAGGGCTCCGCGGACCTGACGCGGCGCGAGATAAAGGAGGGCTCGGCGGTGCTGCTCGAGAAGCTGCAGACCTTCCGCCCCAAGGTGGCCGTCTTCAACGGCAAGCTGATCTACGAGGTGTTCTCCGGCAAGAAGGACTTCTGCTTCGGCAAGCAGCCCGACACTATAGCCGGCACTAACACTGTGAGTATACATTCAGTCTTCATCTACTAGGTATTCTCCGGCAGCCCGACGCTATAGCCGGCACTATAGGTCTACCAGAATCTGATGGCAAATAATTGGATTAGGGCCCTTCACACACTGCGACGTTTTGCAGCGCTTCTGCATCGATTCAGTCGCGATGCAGCATCGATGCAAACGCGATACAGCATCGATGCAATCGCGTGACTGGATCTCTACACTAGCAATTAACAGGCGTTTGTATCGATTTAAACGCGTGATTGTCGCAGTGCACACGCGTGTCGGTCCCAGTTTGTAAAGGGCCTACTTTGGCTAGACATAATAATATGACAGTTTGAAACTACCATGTGAAAATCTAAATTTCTTTACTTTTTTATGCCATGAGATTCTGGTAGACCTATAACACTGAGTATCATCATCATCAGCTTCTACACGATGTCACTTGTCGGGTGCAGACCTGTCCTCTTGCATGGGCATTAGTCCACCACGCGTATCACTAGTGTACGGACATTTTGGACGGAATGTTAAATTGCTAAGGAGTTATAAAGCACTGCATCAAATTTCTGCATTATCTCTTGAATGTTTGTGTTCGGAATAAGGCACTCAAGGACAATAGATTGGCTTGCAGTGGACAGTTGCAACGTGCTGCTAATCCGTACATATCAGATACGACCTGGTGTTTATCTTCGATGCGAGAAGAGTCTACAGGTCTGAGGTTCATTCGTTTTGTTAAGTTTAGAAAGCTCGCTTTTATCAATTTGCCGAGTGCTGTAGGCGTCGTTAGTCTAGGAGTGGTGTTTTAATTGGAAATAAATAAGAAACTACTAAAGTTGTTAAACAATTGTGAAATTTTACCACCTGATGCACGTAGGAAATGTACACTTTGTTAATAAATATCCATTAAATTAATGAGCTATTGTATTATCTTAATGATGCAAATGTTTTATAATAAAATTGACAACAACTTCTATATTTTTGCTTTTGTCTATAATCACAGGATTACTACGACGTATGTGACGTCAGCCTTAACTTCCCTTTTTAATAAAACTGCCCCATGTTATAAAAATAAACTGGCACATAGTAACTCATGGCCTTCCCAAATATCACTGATCAAGTCAAAATTTTTTATTCAAAATAATATCACATAGATAGCTTTTTGACATCATTTTTTGACTCTACCATGTCATGTCGATCGTCATGTCAGGAGAGCATATCTGGGTCGATCTACGGGCCGAAATATCAGGGTCGTCCCAGGTATTGCTGAAGCGACGTAATGGAAGCTGATCTATGTGAGCTTTAAGCGCAAGCTATTGGCGAGGGGTAGGGTAAGAACGGGAAAAGAGGCGCTCTCTCGTCTCGACATCGTGGCTTTCAGGGGTATAATTGAACGGACATTCTTTACTCCTCTTTTTCTAGCCCCTCGTATCTAACTAACCTAAGCTTATACAGGTGTAACAAAACTCCCTAGTAATATTTAAAGCGGTGGTTTAGAGTTCAAACCATCAAAATGAACATCTTTCGATACGGAGCCAAAATCGAAAAAGAAAATCTGCTCGACTTAAATGTATGGGATGAATGATTTTTTTTATTTTATTTCGACGTTGTCGCCATAGTGAAAGTTGTTCAGTTTGATGGTTTAAACCACCCCTTTGAGTATTAGGTACTTGGGTGTTTTGTTGCATATTGTATACTAAATTACTAATTAGTAGGTTTAGCTAGCAGGAGATTACACTTGATTATAGTCAAGAACGTATCCAGACTTTAGTTTCGGGGGGGATATTAAATTTTCGGTGGGGTGGGGGGGATATTCATAGAAAAACAATGAAAAAGTAAGTGCTGTAATCTCTTTTCGATACAAATATTCGGATTTCAACCCATCTAACCCCTCCCTGGATACGTGCCTGATTATAGTCACGTTTTAACACTCTTCCGCTCTCAATTCAATTAATTTATTGCTTTCATGTACAGTATTAAAGGTCTTATTATATGGTCTCAAAATCTTACCATGTCACACGAGACCAAGATCTACTTTGGGTCCCTGAGCCGGCGGAGTGAATAGTAACGTCTCCTCACTCGCTTACAGTACATGTGGGTGATGCCGTCATCATCAGCCCGCTGCGCGCAACTCCCGCGCGCCGCCGACAAGGTGCCCTTCTACGCGGCGCTCAAGAAGTTCCGCGACTACCTGAACGGTCTGGTGCCGCACGTCGAGGAGGCGGAGCTCGTGTTCCCCGACAACACGAGCCGCCGGCCCCAGGAGGAGATGGAGATACGCAGGTACCCCGCCACCAGGTACCCGCCCTCCCCGCCCGCCCGCCTGCAGTGTCCGGCGCCAGAGGGACCATATTGAGAGAAACGAACAGTGTCTTGAAGTAAACTCTCGTATGTGACGTCATGCGACGGTGTCGGGTTGCGTTTGCACTTAGATGAGCATATGTGTAGGAGGATCGATCCGATGGGTGTATTGTAATAGCCGTCGTTTCTGTGGAAAAGATAATAGCATAATAAGAACCTATTCTTCTTTCAAGTTAATGGCATGTCAGTCAAAACTTTAACAGTTCAGTATTTAGTTACATGGATAGCATTAACTACAGCGTCCATAAGCTCCGCTCGCGTTCAGGTGTTCAAACTAATTAATAATATAGATAAATTATCTACTTAGTTAAATATCACCGATATAAAATATTATATATTGTTGTTAAAAACAATATGAAAATGTTTAGCCACGAAAATCATGGTGTTAAAACGGCTGTCGGAATGAGCCGATGCTTCTAATGAAGGTAAATGTTCAACTTCATTATTAATAACAGCTATATTAAATACGAGCGTTAACCCGCGACTTTGTCCGCACAAATTATATACCAGATTTTAAGTCAGATAATAAGCTATCAAACAAAAAAAGTTTCATCAAAATAGGTTCAGTAGTTTTTGTGTGATGCTCGTTCGAACAAACAAACAAACACAACAACAAACAGACAGACAAAAATCCAAAAAAACATATCGTAACTTTTTTTTTGTTACTATCTTCAATGTACAGACAAACTTCCTGTTACAGTTTTATAATAGTATAGATTATAAATTTTCTTATAAGCACGATGCAAATATTTAGCCTCGAAAATGATGGTGTTAAAACACCTGTCGGAATGACCCGATGCTTCCATTCCACTTTCCTCCAAAGAGCCTAATATAATGCGCGCGCTCTTTGGCACTTTTTATTTCGCTCGTAAACAGAACGATACCTAAGGTGTTACAGCGCTATGTCGCACAGCCATATTAAACTCGCAGGCGAGCAAAAATACAAAGCCTAACCCTAGCTTCTAGCTCTAGAGGGCAGACAGCTCAAGGTTGTCTGAATATTTTTTGACATCAAATCAGTTCAAAAAGACCTGCACTTTTTAAAGTTACTGCCTGTGTATATGAACCCTCTGAAGGGCAAACGCCGTCTCTCACGCGTAAGTGAAAGAGGGCATGGTACTCTGAGCCGTCTAAATTTGAGAACACCTAATAGTGATTAGTGTATAAACCACAATTTTTGAATTACTACAAAAACTTTAAGAATGTATTCGGATAATGAAACTAAACAAACTTTCCCTAACGGACACGGGTCGAAAAATGAGAAAATTATTGGACCTTCTAACACAAAAATGCGGAACAGCCGATCTATTTTCTATGGGAGGTCCGAAAAATCTTCTCGTTTTTCGACCCATTAGGGAAAGTTGTTTTGTTTCATTATCTGAATACACCTTTAAAATTTTTCTAGTAATTAACAAGTAGGGTGCATACTTGTTTCACTATATTATATAGGTACCTACTTGCCTCTACCGCTACTGCCGCGCCGTAGGCTTAAACTAATGATGATGGACTATAAAGGAATTATGATTTTCTTTGTCTGTCTTCACTTGTCTCTAGTGCAAACGCAACTCGAAAGGGATTTTACCGATGATTTAACACAAGAAAATCTTTTTGAAATAATTAAATAAATAAATATCTCGGACATTGTCACACAAATTATCTAGTCACATTTAAAGTACCAGAATCTAGCCTGGACTTTTATTATGATAACTAGACTATATAAATGGCTTGGATCATACAAAGGGCTTGGATCAAACTGAACAACTTTCACTATAGGACCAATATTGAAATCGCGAACAACAAATCAGCTGCTGCATACATTTCCTTAGGTTCGCCACTCACGTTTTCTATGGAACAGTTGATTTTTTTTTCGTGGATACAATGTTAGTCCCATAGTGAAAGTTGTTCAGTTTGACGGTCTGAAGCACCCCCAAAAGGGATAAGGATAACGTGGCCCGCGGTGAATATGAACCCGCCTTGCGGGTGGATTTGCATCCCATTCCGTCGGGTTCTATATTTTGAGAATATAATGTGTTAAAATGACATAGTGAGAAGCTACTGTTTAAATTGTCGGTAAGACTCTTCACACCCGTTGTTAAGCTTTTATCAATATAATGTTTGAAGCAACAATATTATTAATTGAACCAATAAAGTAGGCGATGTTAAGACAAGTGAGGCGCGTATCGAGTTCCCAAGGTATTGCCGTTTTAGTTCCGGACACTGCGCAGTTACACGCCGCCCGCGTGTCTGGCCGCTTGTTTGTTTGTCTGTGTAGTACAACTGCTGGACATTAATCTCCACTTTATGTGGGAAGCACTGGCTACTTATTAGCTGGCTTATGGATGATACACAAGGTGATGACAAATAAATGCGGAAACTAAACGACAAGTATACATTTTAAAATTATGTAAAACGTTCTATTATCGATATTGGAGATACGATTATCGAGTTTATTTGTTAAAACATTGTGTAGAGTCAAAAGCGAAATTTGTTACTTCTCTTTCTGTCCATTGATATATTCGTAATAGGGAATTTGCAAAAAATCGTTTTCAATCCAATTCAATTGCTTTCATGTACAGTATTAAAGGTAGGTTATATGATTAGGTATGAGTACTAAACCCTGTTGATCTTTTTTGTTCGATAATTTGTAAATATTTCAATAAATAATCACTTAAAACATGACAAGAATATTATAAAATGTTTTATAGTTTTGCATATAGAAAGCTGAAATTATAAATAATAAAAAATCTATTAAAAGTGAAATTATTACGATAAATACATACAAAGATATACCTACCAAAGAGACAATTACTTTGTATATTTTGCGATCATCCAAGTGTCAGTGATTTATAAATTCAAAGTTCGACAGCGAATTCGGAAAAAACCTAGTTTGCGGCTTCCATACGTTACTAAAATCTTCAAACACATTTGCAAGTTGCCTACTGATATATTTCTGTCTTCCAACGTGATTTGTAACTTATGTTAGTTGTCATAACAAAGTGTAAGCTAGCCAGACGCGTGCGGCGGACGTATAGAAGTAAGTTTGTTGTATTACTGGTATGTGCGATGTGGACGATGAGTTAACGAGTGTTGTGGCGCAGACTGACGATGGAGCCGGAGCCCGGCGACACCATCGTGCTCGAGGACGGCACCGAGGTGCCGCTCAAGAAGAAACGAGGCCGTCCCAAAAAGGTAACCTATATTAAATACACTATTATCCAGGCACGTAAGCAGTTTCTTTTTCATTGTTTTTCTATGAATATTCCCTACAATTTCTGTTTTTATTTGTAGGCAGTGTCCGGGGTGTAGCAAAGCTCTCGTTAAAAATGGAGATCCGTTTTCATATATGAACAAAATAGAAAGATTTTACCTTACAATAAAATCAATATTGTGATCCTGAAGTCCTCTCTGGGTTTGTGAGAGAGTGTTTGCTGGATTTTACTGCATTTTTGCCTCAAAAGCCCATTTAATGACCGCTTCCGTCGTAATTTTCCTAGATTTCATAAATAGAACACTTAACGATAACTTCCGCTTGTCACCTTTCCCGCCATTCGCCAGCGTGCTTGTTTGGCGTTGCCGCCATTTTCTTCATTGCGCCTCACCAGGTGGCCTTAAATAGGCCCAGAGAGGACTTCAGGATCACAATATTGATTTTATTGTAAGGTAAAATCTTTCTATTGTGACCCTTTCGTCCTCTCTGGGTTTGTGAGACGTGTCTGTTATCACCTGGTGAATGGCAGGGGTGAAGTTATGATAGGTACTAGATTCAAGAGAATAAAGAATAAGTATATTGTTATTAAAAACAAAAACATAGTAAGTACTATTATGGTAAGAAAAAAAAAATATATAATTAATTGAAAACTCTTCAATTATTAATAATAATACATATAAGAATGCTTTGATAACCTAACAAAGTTATTTTCTATTAATTTATAATTTTTCTATTAATTTAAATTAAAATTATAATTTTCTATTAAAAGTTATATGTCTGAAAAGAATATGATAAGTTTTGTCTTTATTCAACCTACTTTGTTTTCTGTAGTAACTATAGAAGTTTCTACTAATCCCTTTAATACATCATCGAGGGAGAAATCACTAATCCGACTTGAGACGTCGATTCAATTTTATAATAATAATACTCTCCGCTTTCCCCACTGGGAAAGAAGCGAGACTTTTTAAATAGATAGGAAAAAAAAACTGAAATTTGGCTCACTTATACCGAATACCTATAATGTAATCAAATACTTGTCAAAATTAAATTTCGTAGTTAATACTTTGATCGGGGCAACCGAACAGTCGATCTGTACTTGCGAAATGACGCTAAGTTTGTTTCAAGCTAATAAGGAAAACATATCACATGAAGATCATTACCAATCACGATTTGATATTTAAATTTAAGATTTATACCGGCCGCGCCGATGCCAACAACAACAAAAAATCGTGTTGCACCGACGCAACGAATCGCATAATGGCCGTATCTATCATCTCTAGCAACTTAGATCCTAAATCGAAGTTCACACAAACTGTGGTTTCTTTGAAAAGAATGTTTGTTAAGCGCTCTATTCATAGCCCAGGTAAGAAAGTTGAAGTTATGAAAGTTGAAAGAACACAGTAAACGTGCTTCCTGTTTGGTGCGCATTTTTCCACAGAAAAAAAAGTAAGAGAAGAATATTAACAACCTTAAATTTTAGGCGATGGATACGAAATGACAATATTATATTTTATATTTTTATGTAAGCGCCACTTATTCATATATTATAATTATGGAGTTCGACACTGGACAGAGTTTGGGTACTACTAGTGAAACGTGGATGTTCTGAGGCTTCAGAATATCTCTGACTACCCCCTCGGGGAATATAGTCGTGAGCATATGCTATGCTTGCTATGGAGTTCGATAGGAAAATAATGTTTAAAATGTCTTCTTTTCCACTCACGCTGCTTATGGGGACTCCCGCGATCAACCATGCTTCCAGTTTCAGATCCTCCAAGTTTGGACGAGGTTACCCCGTGGTGATGTGTTCGGGTTGAGGTGTTACACATCTGTGTCCACTGTGTATGAGCTATTCGGTGTGCGATTTTACTTTTTCAGTTGTATTGATGACTTTACTGACGTCAAACTTGCTATTGATAAAATAGTAATACGAGGATTGAATGAAGCATTTCATAGTCATACTAAGTACAAAATTTAAATTGACTTCTAATTGAATTGTACTCCAAAAAAAAATCGCACTCTGATAAACCAGCTATTATGTTTTGTTATCAGTCACAAACAAACAAAAGGTATAAACGAAGGCCAATATCTCCACTTTTATTATACATATTAGCCACAGCCGAACAATTGTCGGACTATAGTCAAAGCTGTCAAAACGCGTATGAAATTTTACGCTGCTCACGTTTCTTATTTATTTATATATTATTTATTTATATCTATATTTATATTTGTCTATGAAGAACGCTAGAGGCCGTCGACTCCAGGGACTTGACCACTGGGACTCACGACTCAATATCTCACGTTCTGCGACAGTGTAGGCGGCCCAGATGACACGACGAAGCCCGCAGAGCTCAGCCTTCCGTTCCAAGGAGTGACTACACACACCTGGAAAGGATTTTACTTCCAAGGAGGGACTTTACACGCCTGGAAGTGTGCACAACGAAACTCGCAAAGATTTAACTTCAGAGGAGAGAGTTTAACCACCTAGTAAGTCTAACGAAGCTCGCAAAAATCTAATTTCATAGTTTGGACTTTACCCACCTGAAAGTGTGCACAACGAAGCTCGTAAAGATATGACTTCATAGTGAGGACTTTACTCATCTGGAAGTGTGCACGACGAAGCTCGCAAAGATCTGTCTTCCGAGCAAGGACTTTACCCAACCGGACGTGTGAATGACGACGCTCGCAAAAATTTGCCCTCTAAGGAGGGACTTTACCCACCTGGAAGTATGCAAGACGATGTCTTCAGAGGAGGAATTTTATCCACCTGGTTTGTGCACGATGAAAATCGCAAAGATCTGTCTTCCGAGACACTTTATACCCAACTGGAAGTGTGCACGACGAAGCTCTTAAATATCTGACTTTCGACAAGGAACTTTACCCAACTGGTAGTGTGCACGACGAAGCTCACAAATTATAAACATCTGACTTCTGGCAGGGTATTTTATCCAACTGGTAGTGTGCACGACGAAGTTCATAAATATTTTACTTCCGACAATGGACTCTACCCAACTGGAAGTGTGGACGACGGAGCTCGCAAAGATCTGACTTCCGACAAAGGACTTTATTCACTTTACCCAACTGGAAGAGTGCAAGACGAAGATCGCAAACTTTTAACTTCCAAATAGGGACTTTACCCTCCTGGAGTTGTGCACGACCTATTGTGAGATTCCACTCCTTCCTTCTTTCGTCCGCTTTTCGTGAAGAATTCTTGTTTCAGGTCATGTTGCCGTAGACAGGCACCAAGAAATGTTCTATCAGTTTTAGAAAAATTATTTACTTTTGTAATTAAATCTCTGTCCAAGACATTTCATAGCATTTATAATCAATTGAAAAACCACGATAATTCGTTCGATGTAGCGAAGCTTTCAGGACAGGGTTACGCCAAATGGTACGCAAACTGTCTTTTGGAAAAGTCTTGGTAAATTTGCCGAAGAATCTAACGATGTGTTAGAATTGCTATAAAATTTAAATTACGTTCAATTTATACCGTCTTTGGCTTACCAATCACTGTAGAAAATGTACGTGTCGAAGAAGGACATTTAATATTCTTGTGATTCGACACCCACCTGAATAAATCTATGTAGACACATTTTCTCAGGTTTTATAGATAATTATATGGACGGGATCGGGAGTTCCCGCCTCCTTTGATGAAAATAACACTTATATGTTGAACAAGTCGTCGTCTACTGTAGAAAAGAACGACGCGACGACGGCAGAATCTCGAAGAGGTAATAATATTTCAGAATTTAACCAAAACAAAGGTGGCGTTTAGTAAAATATCAAGGTTCAGACCGAAAACAATATTCAAACCATTTTGGCTGCTACTGATCCATGACGGTCATTCGCTAAACATTCCGATAAGTTGGCTAGTAACATAGGTCTATCAACTCTTTGAGCCGTTAAAATATAAAGTTACCAAATGTTATAAATGTTATACAAGATAATTTAAGACCTTTCTTATATCATTATATCATTTTGGACAAACATTTTACAGACGCCCCCCTTTTTTTTTAAATTATCGATCTACTACTCGCAATATGCAACCTTGAAAGATGGTTGGTAGCTATTGCGACAACCTTTCCGAAATGGAAGTACGGTTGTGAGCTTATGTACATAATTATGCATGTATGAAAATTAAATACATTGGAAATCTTCGAAATCCCGCCGTCCCTGCTCCTGTTACAGGTCTGCCATTTGAAAATCTCGTTCTAACGGGTTTTAAGACATCGGTCAAATTTGATATTGGTCAAACCGGTATTTCGTCTAAAACGAACCGCAATAATGTCAACTCATCAACGGAAAGCTTATTTATTATGTAACAGTCAGAATGCAAAAGAGAAACGTTTTATGGCATCCAACTTTTAGATTTATCATGCATGACACACTTATTAGTTACACATTAAGGCTACCCTAGCCTCAAGTCGTTATAATTTGGCCAGATGCCGCGCGGAAGAATTCCCTCGAAAATGGAGGGCCAGCGCGGTCGAGCACTCAAACGTTGTACAAATTCAAAACACAAACCTGGCCCGCGAGTTATCAAACCTCAACTCGCAAAAATCTATAGCTGGCGCTGGAGCTGCGCCTGGAGCTGGGGCCGCGCGGCGCGGGACACGAGGCGCGGGAGCAGGACACGAGGCACGGAGACGCGGCGCGGCAAGACGGTCGCGGCGACAACACTCGATTCGACAAAATAATGATTCTCGAGAACCATCACGAACCGAATTCACTAAACGGGCTTTAAATTTAACAAAACTACACTATACGAGTGACTTAACAAAATTATTTCACATTATTATCGTTAACGGAAATTTCGAACTTTCAAATTATTTTCACTCGCGATGTATTGAGGCAGGACTGCACTCAATAAAATCCGGAAACACAATGAAGAAAATGGCGGCAACGCCAAACAAGCACGCTGGCGAATGGCGGGAAAGGTGACAAGCGGAAGTTATCGTTAAGTGTTCTATTTATGAAATCTAGGAAAATTACGACGGAAGCGGTCATTAAATGGGCTTTTGAGGCAAAAATGCAGTAAAATCCAGCAAACACTCTCTCACAAACCCAGAGAGGACGAAAGGGTCACAATAAAAAGTCATGAACTGAAGCGGAGGCTTCATGCATGATTAAAGTGCTCTAAATTTATATCAATTATGTTTGGTATCAAAAACGGTCATAAATCCAGACAATTGTGTCTTGATACCGTTTTTTCCATTGGGAAAAATCTATTGTGTCTGGAAAGATAATCGTTTTTGATACCAATGGACTCAATTTTAATTCAAAAACATACCTAATCCTGGAAAAAAATAAAACAGATTGCTAAGGAAATCAGGAGAATAAGGGCAAACTAGAAATAGCAGCAACTTTTTTAAATTGTGACATCAAATGTTGTCCTCTACAAACTATTCCTACATTATCATTTTGTATTATCTTGTTGATATAATCTACAGATTTTATTTTCCAAATTCCTTCTCCTATTTTAACTTTTATGCACCTGCCCTATCTCGGGTCCTTTTAAATCTACTCTGAAGTCCGGGATGTGCGGTTCTGAAGTTAGTGAGGGACAGAGAGTGGCCATTGTGTATGTAGTAATACTGTATGTTGTGGCGTAGGTGAAGCTGGAGAACGGTGAGGTGGCCCCCCCGACCCCCCGCGCGCCGCGCCAACCCCGCCCCCCGCCCGCGCTCGACCCCAACGGCGAACTGCCGCCCAAGAAAAAGCGCGGCCGCCCCAAGAAGATACGCCCCGAGGAGCAGCAGTTCCTGCTGCAGCAGCAACAGCAGCAGCAGGTAGAGGTCCCTGTACGAACACGTCATTCATTACATTATTCATTATCTAAATATTCATCATTCCATCCTGATTCTTATTTGTTTGTGAGTGTTTTGTGAGGTGTAAATTTTGACTTTGTTGAGATCACGAATCGGAAATACATTTAGGACATTCAGTGGGACTTATTAAAGAACCCGTAAATCTCTCACATTGTCCCACCAGTGGTACAAAGTTTTGGGACCATGAGTCCGTACTCAAATCTTCAAATTGCTAATACAGCCATACTCAAAGTGTGCTCCGCGGAGCCCTAGGGTTCCGCTTATACTATACATATTATAATTCCCTAATACTAAATTAACCTAAAGAATGTAGTAGGTACATCAAGTCTTGTAAATACACTGTTACGTAAAGTACCTATATTTTCTATGATTTTCATTGAAATTAGTATTTCAAAAGAGTTCCGTCAACAAAAAAGTTTGTGAACCGTTTGTGCTAATAGAGCCATGTTACAACAGTACGATTAAATCTTCCATCACAAATAAAAAATTAGATATTGATTTGTATTCCTATAATAATGTAATATTTATTATTTACTACAACCGTTGTTATTTTGTCTCGATAGCTGACTTGTTAGTGAACCTACCTGGTGAGACGAGTCGCGTGTTCGAATCGATCCCAGCTAATAATAGTACCGTCCGCAGCAGCAGCAAGCGCAGCAGCAGCAGCAGCCGGGCGGCATGCTGGCGCCGCAGCAGCTGTCAATGCCGCTGCCGCACGAGCAGCAGTACATGGGCCAGTTCCCGGCGCAGCTGCCCTCGCCGCTGCCCCAGAACATGTACTCGATGCCGCCGCAGGACCAGCCGGGATACTTCCAGCCGCCTAACAATGGTACGTTATCTAATGTCATTTCTGATATTTTGTGTGCCAATAAAAGATGCATTTATTATTTACGTTGTTTGTTACCGCTAAGGTTTGGAAATCTCTCGCTGCGTCTGTTTTTCAAGCAAATACAATCAGGATATTTTTAAATGTAGAGCAATCATATCCTCGGCTTCCATTAGATCAGTTGAATCAATAGTATTTTATGGATTTTTTTCCAACTCCTGAAAGATATGGTGGACAATAGTGCTATGAATTTAGACAGTCTCCATAAACCTAAAATATCTGATCATTAACAAAATAGTAGATTACACACCAGGGCAGCGCAGAGGCAGGAAAGTAAGAAATGTCTCAGATATAATGTAATTGTTGGCCTAGCCGTTAGCCGAATTTTTCACTTACATCGTTTGGCTCCGGAGTCAGCCCATATCATAGAGCCTATAGCAAAAATTATGGTTACGTCAGTAAGGACAGCAATATGGTATTGATCTCCTTTTTTAACTAGAGTGAATTTTCGTTCTGCATCTTTCATTTAAGTGAATGGGACAAAACACGTTCCTCCTTCTATACCTTCTACGATTTACCAACAATGTCAGGATTTGTGTATGAGCTTGAGTCACACAGCCTTTAGTGATAGAGATGATAATGGAAATGATATTGATACTGTTTACAATCTATTGATTTATTGATAACTGATAGATTGTATGATAATTTGATAGTTGAATGCACAGTACGAAGGTGCACGGTACACTGATTGATTCTATACGAATATAATGTAATGAGGTGAAAATGCTGACCTGCGCGGAAACACTGTGCGGTTGTAGACCGAACAATTTGACATTTTGATGTTTGCCGTTTTTATTTCCGTTCCGACGGCATAAAATTAAAATGGAAGACTGGTGTTTTTTGTTTGCTTATGATAATGTCTATGGAGTTTGAAACAATTTCTCGCTACCATTTGCATTTTCAGCGACCACAGATTGAAATATTTTGAAAATTAAATTACATTGATAAACTCGATTAATCACCAAAACAATTAAATTACATTATTAACGTGATGTTTTCTCTCTATGAAAACTATAAAATACATAAAAAAAACTTGATATTCCGAATTTTAGAGACGAGGTCTTGCATATACATCAGTCGTCAATGATATGACAACTAACGTAACTGTGCGCCCCGCAGGTGGCATGGAGTCTCCGCTGGAGCTGGGCACGC
Source organism: Agonopterix arenella (assembly GCA_927399405.1). Lineage (NCBI taxonomy): Eukaryota > Metazoa > Arthropoda > Insecta > Lepidoptera > Depressariidae > Agonopterix > Agonopterix arenella. The sequence continues at coordinate 213,096 of OV656714.1, forward strand.
TGGGCTCGCGCGGGTACGCGTCGCCGACAGGACAGTACGCGGCCTCGCCCCGCGCCTACCACTCCCCGCGCTCACAGGGCTTCAGCCCGGGCCCGTCCGCGCCCGCGCCGGGCCCCGGCGTGCGGCCCATGGGCACGCCGCAGCCACAGGTAACTATACACTCTGCAGTACACTATTACACTGGAAATGTTTATGACGGATTCTTCTCTGCGTGCTTGTTCAAAGCTATGTTCATTAGTGTCTAACGCAACTGTTTCCCTTAGCAGTTCCCGTCATCACCAGCCGCGTTCTCGGCGCCGTCTCCCCCGCGCGGGGGGTACGGGTCGCCGGCGGCGCGCGTGGGTGTGGGTGGTGTGGGGGGTGCGGGGGGCTCGGGGGGCCCCGGGGGGTTCGGGGCGGCGCGGTCGCCGCTGTACAGCCCGGCGCCGGCGCAGTACCCGAGCGCGACGCCCTCGCCGCACGCCGCGCGCTTCGCACAGTCGCCGCACCAGCAGTACCGCGACCAGCCCCCCACCATGACCCAGGTATGTTCACTGTTCATATACAGTACACTTCTAAAAGACTGACTGACTGACAACTTGACTGACAGACAACGCACAGCCTAAACCGCTCAAAATAGAAACATGAAATTTGGAATTTACAAGAAGATGTAGGGGTGCACTAGAGAGGATTTTTCGGGAATCGACCTGTAAATGGGTAATCCACGCGGACGAAGTCCTGGGTCAGAAACTCGTTGAGGAATAAAAGTCATAACTCGTTTACATGATACCGCTCACACATTAAAAATATAAACAACAATGACAACATCACACTTTACCACGACAACATTATTGATCAACTCGGCGCGCGCGCGCGGTTCCCAATCCGCCAATAATCAACAATTTTCAAACAGAAGTCAAATCAAAAGGCATGCTTTGTATAAAAAATTGTACTAAATAATGACGTCATTTATTTTATAGTTTATCATGTTATTAAAAATTCTAGGCAATGTGTAAATACCTCAGTAGACAATATCTATAACCCTCAGTTTGCTGTTGTTGGAAGGAGACCTATGATATCCACATAAATGTGCTGAAAACGTCCAGAAGCCTATTTCATACTTGTCAGCATTTTAAGAGTCGTATGACACAAGTAGCTTGTGTTTTGAGTTAAGATGATTTCTTTACTGCACCGCAACGACGTCGAAATTTCGCCGCCGAGACGTCGCAAGTCGTAACTCATTCGTCAAGATTTTTCCTAAACGTTATTTAGCGAATTCGCCGCGACACAGGGCTTCTACCCGGACATTCGAACTTCGCAGTTGCGTGAATGTTTTCATTCCAAAGTCGACTCTATAACAATGAAGTTTGAACCGAAATGGTCGCGATATAAAATCGAAAGTATCCACATGGTCCACATCATAGACGGGGCCAGATTTATTTCAGAAATATTGTGGCTATAATTCGTGCGATATCGGTCCGTCGACGCCTACGCTTTAAAATAGTGTGATATAGCTTTAAGTTAGTGACTCGGGTCCCCCAACATCCTAACACTTGACTCTGCCCTCAGACGTCGCGGCCGTACTCGCGGTCGCCGGGGCCGGCGGGGACGCCGGGCGGGGGCGGGGGGACAGGCGGGGGAGGGGCCACGACGCCCTTCCCCGCCGCGTCCCCCGCCGGCCTGCACTCGTACACGCCCTCGCCGCAGCACACGCCCTACAGCCAGCACTCCTCCCCCGCGCCGCCCCCGCCCACACCCACCTACGACACCCACCACTTCGCGACACAGGTACGTACCTAAACAAATATAAAGCAACTGTCTCCGTGATCGAATGGTTAAGAGCAAACTGCCTCCGTGGTCTAATGGTTAAGAGCATTGGCTCTCGACACGGAGGATGTGGGTTCGATTCCCACGGGGGACACCTAGTGATATGTCACTTTGTGCGTTTTTCCCCAGGTGGTTAGGACATTGCAGGCTGAATCACCTAATTGTCTGAAAAGAAAAATGATTTTGTGGTTCGGATGACATGTTAAGCCGTTGGCTCCGGCTACTATCTCTGGTGGTAGTAGTCTTTACATAAAAACCACGTCAGAGGCCGTAAGGCGGTCTGAAAGAAGTCTGACACCAGGGCTCTGCGTACACGATAAGAAGAAGAATATAAAGCAGTGTCTTTCGTCACGGGCATATTGAATCCCGAGTGTATCGAATGATTCTCCGCTCGGGAGTTTAGACTAGAATCCTGAGTGAAGCGAGTGGTTCAAGCTTGTCTAAGACTAAAACACTTATATCCCCGAGAAGCATACTCTATTGTGAGCAGATGCTGTGAAAATGCGATACTTAATTTGTAGTGTTATTAATTTTATATTTTTAATCACGAGAAAGTTTTTGCGCAACCAGTAGATGTAGTCCTGATATTTAAAACAAAAGTGTATACAGGATGTAAGTGACAGCAATCAGCAAGCAGCATCAAATTGATGGTCTGAGTTCACCGTTTCAGAATTTGCTAGACACCCTGTGGAGATAGGCCTGATATTGTGTATCACTAACCCTGTTCTCCAACACTCAGGGAGGCAGTACGGGCGGCGCGAGCGCGGGCTCCGGCTCAGGCTCGGGCTCCGGGTCGTTCAGCGCGGAGCTGTCGAGCGACATCGGGGCGGCCATCAGCTCGCCCCCGCACTCCCCCGCCATGCAGGTGGACTTCGAGCCGCCCCACCCCGCGCCCAGCCCCATGGGCAGCACCGACATGCACCCCGGCAGCAACTCCAACTCCTCCCTCGGCGACTACAACAAGGTACATATAGATATGTGCGTGTGCGGCCCCGTGCCCATGCCGTGCACCCGCCAGCACCGACATGCACCCCGGCGGTGCCGGTGCCGGTGCCGGTGCCGGTGCCGGTGCCGGCGACAACTACACCATATAGGATCCTAGAGATAGGATCCATGCGGGCGCACTTCGAGCCGCTTTTGATGTAACGACAAACCTCTACTCAGGGTTGGTGTGGTCAATTCAATTCAAATAATTTATTTTAGACAAGATGTCCATATAGTGTAATGTGTCACAGTGACTATAATCGGCACCACGAGCCGGGATGGCTGAAAACTTGTTTACATAGGTACCTGCTCGTGTTCTGGAGGCTTGAGTTAGTAGTCGCTAAAATTAGTATGCGAGTGGTATCGAGCTGAATGTGAAACTATTCGTGAAGCATTCGTACAAATGCAAAGGTACAAGTTGGTAACCGACTGCACGCAGCAGCAGTTTTGTATGTATTTCTATGGAATACCTTGCGTAGCTTGCGACACTGCGGTCACACTGATGTGCTGACGTCACGTATCGCTCGACCGCAGACCAATAGTCTCATTAGCTCTATTCACATTACGAGGGGCGGGCGCGGAGGGTGAAATGTACAGTTCAGTACCGATAAAGTTGACAGTGGAATACAGTGCTGCCGTCTGATGCTGCGGTCTGCAGTCTGGTTCGAAATCATGACTATAGCGACATGTCGTCGGCTACGAATTTGTGCCTTAAAATTCGTAGCCGTAGCCAAACGAGCTTAATTTTGTGAGTTGTGAGTCGCGTATTTTGAGTCCGTTCATATAAAGTCTGACAATTCAATTCATTTATTTTATTTCAGATCATTGATCCATAGTGGTGTTAGTAACAATGACTTAAAACTATATTAGTGACAACATTCTTTTTTGCAATGCATTCCCGGATTTTGTATGAACGAACTCAAAATACGCGACTCACAACTCACAAAATTACGCTCCTTTGGCTTCACCGTAAGCCGTAAAGAAGTTTTCTTAGTGCAATGAAACAATGTTATTAACATACGTCCGTTTCTTCCCTCAAGCAGGGGTCAGTAGGTCGGCCGCTGTCGCCGGGCGGTGCGAGCGGGACAGGTACGGGCGCGGGGGGAGGCGCGGGCACGTTCGGGGGAGTGGGGGTGGGGGGTGCATACGATCGGCTTCCCCCCTACGCGCACGCACACATGCACAGCCCCGACATGGACAAGGAGCACTACCACTACGCGCAGGAGCACGGTACGTACATACCTACTCACTACTTTAACTATTTGTTATTTATTAGGTTGAACGTTCGTTCATTAGAAAGGGAAGATTTCCTCTAAGCTAGATGTAATGCCTTGGGACCTGCCAGTTGTTAGTCAGACCTTGTGTTATGGCTAAAAGCTCTAGTGCGATTACACTTTTAATTGGCTACAACTAGGTGCCTAAACAATCGTGCTTTTAACCGTAAAATATAAAGGCTGTCCCAAAACTCAACGTTAAGCCGAAAAAGAGATAGGCCAATTTATAACTGTTTGAATTTTTTTTTAACATTTCTAAAATGACCAACCCACGCTATGTCATTTTAGATGTGGTGAGTGACTATACATTTGTACATCTTTCAATGAAAATACTTATTACGCAATCCTGAATAACCTTGCCAGTTGTCAGTGGTCCCAAATCAAAATAAAATCATAATGGCATACTTTTTAAAGAAAACACTATTTTTTGTCAGATTTCTGCGGTAACATTTTTTTTTTGACAACTTTGAGACTACACCCGGCAAAAAAAAATTATGGGATTAACTTAGAAAGTCATTTCAAAAGTTGGCCAATTTAATCAAGTTTTAAAAATGGTATCACATTTAGTACTCCGTTTAAAAAAGTAGTTTGCGTATATTTTTTTAATCTTTAGTGTCGGTCACATAGTCAGTAGGTGATTGTTGTGTCGTAACAGAATGTCGAAAGTACCGATGTACTTTCGGAAGTGCGCAGTTGACAAATTTTAATAGCGCGCGAAATTATATTGACCAATCAAGAAGTGCCACCTTCAATCCATTTACGCTATCCGACTTTGCACCCTTTGATTACTAAATGACTTCGGGCTTTGTCGGGGACTCGGTCCTGCTCTGTGCAAACGAAGATTGACGAGCGGAATTATTTTCCTGGTCGTACTGTACCTTACTGATGTTGTGTTGTTGCAGGTAACGGTGTGGCGGACAGTCCTCGGTTAGACCAGCTACACCAGCACCCCTCCATGTATCCTAGCAATTATAACAGGTATTGTATACTTACTAATGTTACTATATTACCTACTTACACTTTATAGACGAGGAGGCTTTCGCTCTGCTGTGGAATTCTACAGGCTATAATTTAATTTTTGAACGAAAATATAACCCAGAAAACAAGCGGGATTTTATTATTATGAATGACCATTTAGATAACGTAGAGTACGATAGAGTAAGCACTATAACAGGCCGATGAGCAGTATCTCTGCGTGTTGTTGTTGCCTACTTTTGTTAATTTATGTTCTCTTTTAATTAAGTACCTTTAAGTTACATAGTAATTGTAACGCAATGCAATGTTATAAATTTGTTATATAAATAGATATCGGCTCATAGAGTCGAAATAGATTATGATATTTATGATATCCATGAAGTCGTTGAAATTGTTGTGTAGAGTATTACAAACTTCGGTCAGGTTCCGGTTGAAAACTCATCTAGGTACTTACTACTAACATTTTGTAAATTTTGTAATATTCTTAAACTTGAATTCAAAGGATACATATTTATAAAAATAACGTTGTTCATTAATTTTTGTTTGTATAGTGACTGTATGTGTCTGTACCTATTTGTGTGTGTAACAGATCGACGCCGGAGGGCGAGGAGGGTCAGCAAGGGTTCCGTCCCCCCGACCAGCCCCACACCCCCCACCACCACCACGCGCCAGGTAACTATATTGTAGTATAACTGCAATACATTATATAAGGTCTAACAAAATTAGCTGAAACTATTTTAAGGGGATGATCAGACCATCAAACTGAACAACTTTCTCTATGGGACCAATATCGAAATCGCGAAAAAAAAATCTGCTGTCCCATACATTTAGGTCGAGTAGGTTTGTATGGAACAGCTGATTTTTTTTCGCGATTTCGATATTAGTCCCATAGAGAAAGTTGTTCCGTTTGATGGTCTGATCATCCCCTTAAAATAGTTTCAGCTAGTTTTGTTAGACCTTATATACGAGCATACAGTACAGTAGCAGCGTGAAGATACAAACCCACCGCTCACGCTGTTACTTGTTCAACAGCGGCGGCGGCGATCTCTCGCAAAGCGAGGGGGATTACCAACATCCTATTTCCCTTAGTTGTAAATTAAAGACAGTATTTAATATCATTCTCATGATGTAATTAATGATATTGGGTAAAATTAATAGCTTACCACGAAGCTCAGACATCTCTTCTCTGCAGTTTTAGCTCAAAAAACAATCCTTTGCTAGTTGACATCGGTGGAAATGCAGTGCTAATCTAAACTTTTATAAAACTGTAGCAGAAAGTTTGTCTGTACTAACTGAGATATTAGGTATCCCTGATACCATATCACCAATTTTTGGATTTTTTGTCTGTCTGTTTGTTTGTGTGTTTGTTTGTTTGAACGAGTATCACGCAAAAACTACTGAACCGATTTTGATGAAACTTTTTGTTGGATAGCCAATGATCTGACCTAAAATCTGGTATATAATTTGTGCGGACAAAGTCGCGGGTTACCGCTCGTATATAAGTAAAATTCTATTTAAAAAAATGATAATATGATTGATGTACAATTTACATCTACAGGGTGAAATTGATATCATTAGTACAGATACTTTACAATACATGTAATCTCCTATTGGTTAGAAAGCTATACGTTTTAAATATGATTCTCTATGTGAATCTGAACAAAACAAACGAAGAAATGATATTGTAGCCTATGCACCTCCTGTTCGTACCGTCGGCAGTACACAACTCAGTCTGCCTATGTGTATAATTTAATTAATCGTAAAATTAAAATATATCCCATGCCACTATACTTATGTAAAAAATCTTTAACTGCGTGGCTCAAAACTCAAACGTACGATGTTGTAGGAACCCTCTTAAAAAGATTAGTATGACATACTTGCCAATACTAACACAAGCATCTACACAAGCACGTACACACACACACACGCACACACACACACACACACACAGACCTCCACCCCCACATAAACACACACACATACACCCCCACATAAACACACACACATACACCCCCACAACACACACTCACAACTTCACTACTTCTAAGTGGGTTCTTGATTGCTTGTCTGACGGCTCGTTCGACATAAAAAATTATCTTTCATACGAGTTAAGTGGAAGCGATCTGTCGGATGGGTTGTTGAGGTTGTGCTTGGGGGTGGTGGGTCGGACCCTTGGTCTAGTCTTAAATACTTTAATTCATAAAATATGCATGCATACTTACTTACCTACTTTATTTTAAATTATTACCTATTTGGCTTGTCTCAATATACCTAAATGATTTGTAACCGTGGGAAGTTGCGAGTTCCTCCCAATACAAGCATTTATCATGCTCGAAGGGTGGATCTCAACTCAAATTATGTAAAAATATTAAGAAATAATAAACATTTTTATTTTTTTTACTAGCATCCTCTTAAACTAAGAGTCTACCCATCAAACTGAACAACTTTCACTATTTCACTTTCGATTCGCAATTATTCACAGAAACCAAATTTTTACCCTGCGATAAGATCCCCAAAAACGGTTCTATTGTCTCGCGTCACGTATCTCCTTCTATTATACAGTGGTGCCGCTAGGTACATCTCGCTCTATTCCGTAAGGTATAATAACTTGATGATCTATACCCACCTGTCCGCTTCCATATCGAAAAGTTTATTCCGTTTCTTCAGACACATTGTAGTTTTACTACGTATGCCTTATTAGGGGTTAAATAAACACTGCAACACGACACAAACGTTACTATTACAGGTTCGCCGGCGGAGTACGGTTCAACGAAGCCCAAGTCTCAAGACGTGGCGTCCAAGTCTCTCTCCGGTCTGGAGTCGCTCGTCGACCAGATCCCCTCGATAGCGGAGGGTCCCGGGGGCGGGGCGGGCGTGGCGACGGGCGCGGGCGGGGGAGGGACGGGCGCGGGCGCGGGCGCGGGGGGCGGCGGGGGGGAGCAGCCCTCCGCGCCCGCGCCCGTCGCCGCGCTGCCCGAGTACGCGCCCGCGCTGTACGGCCCGTACGGCGCGTACACCGGCGCCGCGTACGGCAACAACGGGTATGTTGGACTACTTATTGTTTACTTACTCTGGCCAATGCCACATCTTGGACACTGTCAGCTGATAGCTGTCATTTCAAACAAATGGTAAAAATTGAAAAGAAGAGGTAAGCATGTGCGATACTGTTGTGTGCGAGCGAGACAGGGATACGCATTTGCAAACCACGAAACCACGAAGTAACCAGAGGGGGCGAGGTAATAAAGCCGGTGGAAGGCAGGGAGTGTACGCACTGTGTGTAGTACTAGATACTCTTTCTTATTCTGTGCCGATGCCTTTGTCCGCGATAACTTTAAAAATGTATTCCATACGAGCATTTACCCGCACGGGTTCCTGTCATCGTTGCGAGGAAAATGATTAAAGGTCAAATCAAAAGTTTCATCAAAATTGGTTCAGCAGTGTTTGCGTCATGCTCGAACAAAAAACAAAAAAGAAAAAGTAAAAAGTAAAAAAAAATTTAATTAAGGACACCTAAAAACCTTTCCGTAATTTTTTTTTATATCTTCATTGTAGTTTAAATGACGTCTTTGAGGAGCCTGTCGCCTTTGAACTGACTTTAAAAAAGTATTCTATGTTAATGTAAAACATTGTTATCATATCTAAACTAATCTAAAACTGTAGTAAAAAGTTTGTCTGTACATTGAAGATATTAACAAAAAAAGTTACGATATGGTTTTTAGGTGTCCCTGATTCCATATCACCAATTTTTGCATTTTTTGTCTGTTTGTTTGTTTGTTTGTGTGTTTGTTTGAACGAGCATCACGCAAAAACGACTGAACCGATTTTGATGAAACTTTTTTGTTTGATAGCTAACGATCAGACTTAAAATCTGGTATATAATTTGTGCGGACAAAGTCGCGGGTTAAAGCTCGTACTTAAATAAGGCTGTGAAAATGAAATCCATTTATTATAGGATACTTTTTAGTCTTAATTTTCAAACAAGATATATACTAGCTGCCCTTCAGTGTCCAGTGGATAACGTTCGTGCCCCCCACAGGTACGGAGCCCCATTCGTCGGGTACGGCGGAGGGTGGGGCACGCAGCTAATGCGGCCCACGCCCGGCTACCTGCCCGACTGGCAGTACGGCTACGCGCCCGGCGTAGCGTCCGGCTACGCGCCCTACAACGCGCCCTACTACAACGGCTACGCGGCCCCTCCCCCCGCACACGCGCAGCAGGTACTCTACACACACACACACACACACACAGTACGGCCAATCTAATCACATTTTGTTAACTATCGGCAACCGGATTAGTTTTTTCTAAAACAGCTTGTCTATCGACAAAACAAAATTTCCATCTTGTCCTATCTTTTGCGATTCAAGTCCATTCTGCGCCAGCCTCTTTTTTGATATCGTTTCTTCTGTGTGCCTTTACTTCTCTTGCTCTCTCTTGGGTACCATTCTGATATTAATTTGGTCCATTTCTCTTTTCCCTCTCTCATCATTTGTCATGAACATACATCAGTAATGTATCTATGGAACGACATATAGTTTAACTAAAATATGATAAATAGTTTGAACACAGTAACCAGTTTAGTGGGACAAGGTAGGTGATCGATCGGTGAAAAATCACAAAAACTTGAATAACTTCGAAACCGTAAATTTTTGGATCATCCTGTATAGAACCAAAAAGGTCGAAAATGATGTCCTCTATCCCAGATTTTCCATTGGAGCATCTTAACTCAACCACCCTGTATAATATATCTATGTTAATTTCTAGCAATATTCCTTAAAGGCAACTAAACAGAGTATAACATGTATTGCAGACGCACTACTTGTCGGCGCCGCCGCTCATCGACCTGCACAAGAACGGTGAGCACGCGGGGGGCGTGCCCGCCGTGCCCTCGGTGCCCTCCGTGCCCTCCGTCGGCTTCGGCGGCTTCTGTTAGTGCCCACCGGCACTGCCCAGTGCCCAGTGCACACGCTGTGTAGTGTAAGTAGACAATTGGACTGAGTGCGAACAAGTTGGGGCGACGCGTCCGACGCTCGAGTACTGCCCGGTGTGAACGGAGCGGAGCGGTGACGGGGAAACTTATGTGTTTTAATCTAATGTGTGGCGATCCAAATCAATAGGAACCTTACGGTGGTTGACTCACGGTGTTATTTAGCACTTTAACATAGTATGGTAAACAAATATGTTTAAGTGTGGCGATTCTAATGAAAATAGACTGTACGGCGGTCGACTTATGATTGTTATTTCTGTAGGATTAACATAGTAGCTAAAAGAGAAACGCTGTTTGGACAATCTCTTCACTATGACAAGTCGATGCCAATATATCGATAGAAGGAAATATATTAGCTACAAAAATGTTTTAAGTATCGCTTTGTGAAGTAATGTCGCCTTGAGTTACCTTTTGATTTGGATTGCAACATAAATTGTATATTGTCACAAACGACAAACCAGTAATACCACAAGGTATTTCGTCGAAATAAAGATTTAAAAATATTGTGATAGCTGGATACGAAGCAATAGCATTCGTACCTACTACTATAGATACGTATTTCAAAGATGACATTTAAATTATGAATTGAAGATGAAATAGAAAGAAGGACGAAGTAGGATAATGACGCTACGATTTTGAATACGCCTATAGGAACAGTCACTAAACTTTTTGAGTCTTTAATTCGATGAAAACAAAATATGTTTTTTAAATTATCTCGTAATGGTGTATGATTTTAAAAACCAATAGCGAGTTATTTTAAAGTGCAAATGTAATGAAAAACGTAAGTTTCCCCGTCTCGTTCGTACATGGGCCTACGTGGAGCAGAAGAACAGAGAGGCGAGATGCCGGTGGAAGGCGCGAGGTCGCCCCGGGAAGTCGTTGCGAAACATTTTTGTAAAGCAATCGTTAGTGATGTAATTTTAAATCTTTTTCTAAACGGATGAGCTTAATTTTTAGGATTTATTTGTAAATAATGTATGTATTGTTTCGGTCCATCACATTTGTTTTTATATGTATCGCTAGACATCACATGTGACGGTCGAGATAGAGAGCCGGGGGAGCCGGGGCCTCTGAGTACTTAATATATTGGGACGTGATCTCGGTTGTAGTATAAGAGATAACCGTACTTTTGGTAACCATCAGCTGCAAGGCTGATTCAGTGTTCATAGGGTGTAGAACATCTCTGTGATGGTGATGGACCAGGTCTGCCAGCACAACTCCAGTCGGTTTAGGAGTTACATATGTTTACAGGTCAGTAAAAAATTGATAATCAGCTGCAAGGCTATACGAACGGTACAAAAACTGACATGGTCTGTCAGTCGGTTTAGGAGATACAGCCGTTCAAAGATCCGTCAACCGACTGACAGGCCATGTCATCATATTTAAATAATATCATACTTAATTAATAGAGTTTTTTAATTTTTTACTGACTTTTGAATGGCTGTAACTCCTAAACCGACTGGAGTTATGCAGACAGACCTGGTCCATCACCATCACAGAGATGCTCTTCACCCTATGAACACAGAATCAGCCTGGCAGCGAATGGTTACCAAAAGAACACTTATCTCCTATAATATTGATTATTGCCATACGGGAATAAGTCGGAAAAAAATGGCGGAACCTTTCATTTTGTTACTATATTTGAATGTTTTTTTTTAAAGGTTCGTGCCGCGTTTCTAAAAGTCTTGCCAATGTTTTTCGTGTTCTAGTCACTAACTAATTCGTGTCGGCTAGTCAAATTGAAAATATCGTGTTATTCCCGCCCCGCCCCGCGCTCCCCCGCGCCGCGGTAACTTTACAAATTAACATTAAACTTTATTTACTATTTGATTATTATCGATAACTGAATATTAAAATGTATAATACGATATATCAAATCAAGATCGTAAACTATCAGTTTTCTCTGCTAATGCCAGTGTCGTGATTTATGTAAATTATTGGATATACGTAAAGAATGTCTTCCGCTTGATGCGTCGAATCTTTACTAAGACGAAATATAGTGTATATTGTAAAATGACATTACCTATTATTTATTATATATTTCGATAAAAAATATAAGAACTATATTGTAACTATACGGGGTGAAATTGATATCATTAGCATCCTGAACTAAGAGTCTACCGATCAAACTGCACAACTTTTACTATGGGAGTAAACCGATGGAAGCAAAAAAAAAAACAGATGTTCTCGACCTCTCGACTCGACCCAAAATGTATGCAACAGCAATTATTTTTTTGTGCTCCAATCGATTTGCTCCCATAGTAAAAGTTGTTCAGTTTGATGGGTAGACTCTTAGTTTAAAAGGATGCTAATGATATCAATTTCACCCTGTAGATACAAAATCAACGCTCCAAAAATGGCGAATTCAAAACTGCTCTAGAATGAAAATCTGAGGGTATTTTTGTCGTAGTATTGCATCTCGCTGACAGTAAGGACTTTTCTCCAGGAAAGCGGGCAGGCATTTTAATTACATTGCTGGCTACATTAGATGTGTCAACGATTAACATTATACTAAGCATGCAATGTATGACAAAAAATCTGTGACTGTAGAAAGAACCTATACAAGTATAAATTCAATTGGCACCTTTTCGGTTGGAAATCGTCAAATTTCGCCCCGCTGCGCTAAACGAAGTTGCCGTTTTACGCCTCCGTCGAGGAGAAAAATTGTATACTATCCTCGGGCAGTAAATAAAAAAGCCTCAGATCACATGTTTGACTAACTACATGAGGTCTGAGACTTTTCTTACTCTCCTGCCCTCGGTGTGTAATCTACTATTATATTCAGTTTAATTATATTTGATCGATAATAATCAAATGGAAATTAATGTTAAGCATTGATTTGTAGAGTGATTGTAAAAGAATAGTATATCTAAGTCACAACGGCCTACGAGATGAATGTATACTTACTTTGTTTAGGTTTAGTAACTACGGTTTTGTGACGCTATTTATAATTAATTTTTAGCATTTTTATTAACTAATATTGTGTTTGTAGCAGCAGTGGGCCGGTCGGTGGCCGAGCGCAAATGTGGTCGGTTGTAAGATCTGTCTTATTGCAATAGAAATACGTTTGAGAATCAGATGCAGAAAATGTTACTTCCAACATTTTTGATTAGCTTCATTTAGGGCTAACCATGCATGTTGATATCCTTATTAAAAGTTGGTATTTGTAGCAATGTTTCTAAAAATGTGATATGGTCGTTTGTTTATGATCTATTCTAGAGTAGTCGCCACTTTGAAACTAATTTTAATATTCCACATTAATTTTACTAATTTTCAAAATGCGTAAGCTGTTCCTATTTGTTAACATTTCTGCATATAATTCTCAAATCCAATTTCAAAACCGTCAGTTTTAATCCAAGGTCACCGACCGCGCCCGGCCCGAGGTACGAATCTCGTCCGTCCCGCTCGCACTCAAGCGGCTGCGGCATCGGCAGTGCGTGCGAGCGGGACGGAGAACAAGCCCCGCCCCTCGGGCGTAAGTTGCCGTCGCCATGGAGACCGTGCATTTGAACGTTACCCGATCAGTTACATAGCTTCGGATCGCTAGTGATAATTTTACATCAATTTAGTTATTATTTAACTACACGCGCCATCTTAGGTAGGGGCTTACCTTGTTGTGCCGGGTGTCTCGCTCTAACGCCGGCCGATAGAACAGGATGGAGAATAGAGGGGAGGATAGTAAATAATTACTATTTGAGTCAAAGTACAAATGTTTGATGACTTGAATCTCAGTATGCCTAATGAAATGGCTTATATGAACATAGCTTAGTTTTAGTAGATTAGACTCTGAATGAATATAATAAGTACAGTAGAGGCACCGCCGGGGCGCCGGCGCCGGCGTTAGAACGTGGACACTCGTCTAGGTTAATTTATCGCATAATCAGTGGGTGCTGGACGCACTGCAGTGTGGACAGCGCTGCGCAATCATTTGTACAGTCTTAGATCTAGCTACATCAATATCATACTAAAATCTGTACATATGATCCTAACAGAATAATTACTGTCCTTACCTGCTTTGTTAAGTATCCTTAGGAACATTTATTTATGCATATTTGACAAAATTGAAAATTGGTACAATCGTATTTAAGTTTTCTAAAAGCTAAAAGTTTAATTTCAAATCATGTTCAACTTACATATCGAGGATTTTTTTATGTTGTATACCACCAACCACTTACCAATTACTTCCTTATAAAACACGAGCGTTAACCCGCGACTTTATCCGCACAAATTATATTATATATTATATAATACCAGATTTTAAGTCAAATAATAAGCTATCAAACAAAAAAAGTTTCATCAAAATCGGTTCAGTAGTTTTTGCGTGATGCTCGTACAAACAAACAGACAGACAAAAAATCCAAAAATTGATGATATGGAATCAGGGATACCTAAAAACCATATCGTAACTTTTTTTTTGTTAATATCTTCAATGTACAGACAAACTTCCTGTTACAGTTTTATAATAGTTTAGATGAAATCGAATACCTATTAACGAAATTAAATTAACATACTTGAATGACAAACGCCTAAAATTTAAATCTTATATATAGTTACCAAGTAATCAATTTTATGGTACCATTCATTTTTGTAATGGCTTTAATAATGAAGGAGTGGTTTAAACTTTGAACTGCCGGAACGTAGATCTACGCAATGAACTATTGTGTTTGAAATTGCAGCAGTCTATGGGTTAAAATATAGCATAAATATCTCAGTAAAGTCTTTGTCACATGTGTCTAGATCTGACTGTACAAATAAATTAATAATGTAAAGTATTGCGCAGCGCACGCGCACGAGTAACTGGACCTCTTCAGTACGTTGTTGAATTATTTACAATATCCCCACTCGATTGGGATCTGGTACAATGTCGGAGCTCATCTAAAAACTTTGTGTTTTTTACAATTAAACGTGCAGAAGCGATTTTTGGTACGAAAAAGCTCTTGTACAAAATGTTTCTTATATTTCTTTGCACAAAACGTGTTAAATTGTAAGGTGAAAACGAAATAACATACGTAATAAAGACATATACGTTAACGTAGGTTACGATTGTAAAAGAATTTATGGCTAGAGGGTAGGGATGGGGGGGGGGGGGGGGAGAGGTCGGTCGCGAGCTCTATGCGTTCTACGTTGTGTTCCTAACGCGCCTTCCGGTCGTGCGGCGATGTTTGCGTCGATCGTCTGTCAGCTAGAAAGAAAGAAAGAAAACACCTTGCTCAGGTTTATGATAGAAAGATAATCTACTCACAATAAAATCAATATTGTAATCCTGAAGTCCTGTCCTGGGTTTTAATAGGTCCGGAGAGGACGAAAGGGTCACAATATATATTATATTGGTTCTTTCAAATATTCAATCTGGGCTAAGTTTTCAAAAATATTTGTAAAAAAGTCTATACTAATATAATATAAGTGTCGTCTAAAAACTTAAATAACTTTATACAATCCTATCAATCAAACCAATTACTGGCTGAATTTAAATTAATGCAATGTTTTTATTTTATCATTTAGTTTAGTCAATCAATTATTCTTTTTACACCAGAATATTAATTTTCTGTGTAATTTTACACAGTGGATTTATTATGAATTATTGATCTGATTGAAGGTGTTTGGAATCATGATTGAAGTATGCGGTTTAAATAAAATGTATAAAGCGTGTATATATGACACATGCCACATCGTCGCACGATACGAACGCGCCCTTATTTATGTTTCGTCGTTCAGAAAAAATGCTAAGTTTTATAAAAATGAAATCAACAGGGTATTTAAGATTGCTTAAGATTTATAATTTGATATTTATTGCGAAGCGCGGCACTGATATTGTTTGTCACAGCTCCGCCGCGTGGCGTCGCGTCGCCCGTCCCGCTCGCACACCGCGCTCTACCCGTAGTGTGCTGTCTCTGTCGCACTCGTTACCAAGGCGTGCGTGTGTGCGCGGCCGGCTGTGACGTCACGCCTTCAAACGCCTTTGTACATACTGAGTGCTTTATTACGCTTTTTTGATATTATAGTTTTGTTTAATTAAATAAGTACTACTTATATTTATATTTCTATATTAGTTTTGTTCTTTTGTACAATAATTATTATTGTGTAACGCTGTATGGACGTTTTTATAATATTTTTACTGGTATACGTGCGGTGGTCGCGTATCGTTTCAAATGACCTACAAAGTTGTAGACTTATTTACAATTAAAGACTCGTTTGCACGAAGTTTGTCGCAAGCTTCGTTCAAACGACTCGGATGTGAACACCATTTGAGAGCTGTGATCAGTTAGAAGGCCAGTCGTACGGTATACTCACGCTATGACCGCAGCGGGGCTGTCAGCGACCACCGACGCGCTATCGAAACTAAAGGCCTACACGACACTGTCTTGGCACGGTGCTATTCTTCGTTGCATGCGACAAGTCCTTCGACTCTTACGTCATCTTTCAAGAGTCATATTTGATTGATTAGTAGGACTTCTTGTGTGGAATGAACGTTTATATTACACTCTGTGGTGCTTGTAATGCGGAATAATGTTGTATGTGAATTGAAGCCACTTCCCTCATTCTTTGCATCATTATTTTGCAAAATCATAATCAAATGAAAGATCCTGAACTGGACGTTTTATATGGAATTGTCGGATAATCTTATGAAGTTGGCTGTTTATAATCAGTGATCGGTTTAGTTAGTGATTTCATGTCAGTGATCTCAAAAGCTTAAGTTAACATGAATTTGCCTTCGAGCTCCCGGGAGTTTAATATGTGAAGAAAATACGTTATATTATATTCCATCCATCGAAATTGGTATATTGCTTTCAGTAGGCACTTACAGAATATTATCGACAAATATTTTAGGACAAAATAAATAAAAAGGTTTTATTAGTATGGGTCGGAAGTCGGAACACAAATTCCACACTGCATGATTCTCGTCGGCATTTCCGTACTAAAGACATCTGGTAAACATCAATAACTACAAAATAAGCATTTATCGAATTCCGGGAATATTTCTTTTTGTTTGATAAAACCAGTCTCCGTAAAAGTATAAAAAAATCAATCAGCCTAAACTGATTTATCATCTCAGCCGATGGACGTCCACTGCTGGACATATGCCCCCAAGGATCGCCCCAACGACCGGTCCTGCGATGTCCTCATCGGCCCTGAATCGATTACTGTTTATAAGTTATAATGATGGAATAAATATGTTGTTTTTATTCACGTCAGATGTTCTTCCGCTTTTTTCCGTTAACAGTACTTATTATTAAACTTTTGTTGTTATACAACGTTAGAGAGATGAGTATCACAGAGTGAGATATTTACACAACTATCTAAATCGTTAAAAAAAACTGTTTACATTGCAATAATCAACTTTATTACCATTGGATAGCGTTTAGAATCAAGCACATCTAAGAAGCTACGTGCAGACTGATACAAATGTCTCCATTGATTTTAGAACCTAATTGATTTAGTGGTAAAGTTGAATTCACGTTGTCAATGCAAAAAGTTTTATTAGTGATTTATCAGTTCGGGGGCGGGTTGGGGCCACGAGAGCCTAATGAATCACTGCCTGTGTACCATGACATGTAGGATAGTTACCGTGGCCCCCGACACTGTGGCCCCACGTCATAGTGGCCCCACGTCACTGTGGCCCCACGCACCGCGCCGTCTTTTATCAATGTCGCACGTTTATTATTGAATCACTATGTTGCTGGTCTTAGTTATTTGTTTGCTGTTTATATAGGCACACAAAAATAAGCTTTCGAAACATGCTCAATTATTTGTTAAATAGCTTTTACCCGCAGCTTTACCTTTCAACTGATGAAACGTGGATCTACGCGACGAAAAATTTATTTTCTAGCTTAAATCTTCGTTCAGGGACTTAAAGGTTAACCAACAGACTGGCTCTCAGCCTTTGGTTGAAATCGGTTTTCAAGTTTAGATGTAACAAACAAACACACTTATAGATTCATATTATACCTGTTCCACTTTGCTAAGCTCGATTTGACGTTTCATTTTTCAAAATCTGTCTGTCACATAATTCTTGGCGAAGTGGACAAGTATGGCGGGATTTTTTCAAGACTATTACATGATTTTAGAATCAAAAGCTGGAATTTCAAAGTCTTATTTCAGTCGATGCATTTATTTATAACTGTATTGTAATATTGTTAACAAGACCGGCAATTTGTGACAAAATAATCATCAAGCGACAGTTTGTCTCTTTGTCTAACAGACGCTAAGGGTGGCTTGCACCAAAAAGGATATAGTCTTATACATATTTAGTTATCGCCGTCTCTTTCACTGCTCATACTGATGACAGTGACAGCATCACAAATATGTTTAGTCCTAAATAATCTTCGATGCAAGCCACCGTAACTCTGTGCAAAGCGGCGTCATCTCGAATAGCTTGTGATAGTTAGTTAGTACATTCAGTTAGTTCCCCTCGTTCTCGAATAGACCTTACCGCTTGGTTCTTATCGTATCGTAGTAGGGGCCGCGCCGAGCCGACTCGCTCGGATTTTTGTGTGATGGGTAGGGTTAAGAGACCTTTGTCGACGTTACAACTACATCCTTTAATTTGGAATAATATTGATGGATTATACTGAAAGTCTTCAATGTGTTATGGGTTTCGATTTCATGCAAAACATGTCTGTCTACCATGGCCGCGCGACAGTAGCGCTGGCGCGCACATCGAAGCGAGATGAAAGGCGCGACAAAGTTTTCTCACGTGCTAAGTCCCTTTGTATATCGTTGTATATTCAAAGGTAGGGTAGGTTAGGTATCATTTATTAGGAAGTTTTAATTTTCATTTGTTGATCTTGTGAGATGAATTTATGTATGGACATCGATAATTTTTCTAGTGCATTTTCAGTATTATGGATGTGGTTGTAATGTTGGTCATTGGTTCTCAAGTGTTGTATAGCGGGGCGTGTCAGCAGAGGAGTCGATATAACTGTAGCCTAGTGTAAGTCTATCAACGAGTTAGTGTTAGTGTCCGGTGACGTCACGCGGCGGGTGATGATGATGATCACGTCGCGTGCTCAACTATCTGTACATACTGTATTGTATATTTTTGTAAAATTCAATTCTAACTCGTGGCAATATTATGAAAATTTTAAAATCTATCTCTAATATTAAATCTTAGTACAATTGTTATGCATATTATTTTTCTCTTTGTTTCCGTTCGTAAGATAATCATTTTAACGTAACGATATACGTAAGTACATAGATGGATACTTGGGCTGGTAAAGGCATGGTTTGGCTAAGTATATCAATGTTATAAATACTCGATAGTTCTGTTGGGACCGTGAGAGTAGCCGAGGAGTTCCGGTTAGCCCCGGGATATAGTTGCACGACTTACGAGCTCTGCAGGGTGTCTAGAGATCACTACACCAAGTTAAAACCCCTCACTAGAATAACGTTCGAAAAAACTATTTGTAGTCTGTGTCGTTTTGTATAGAAAGAAATTCGTTTTCTTCAATAGTGTAACCTCAGATAAAGTGTATGTCAAGATGTCGAAGCTGCGAACGTGTCAAAAAAAATCTATCAACAGTTGGCTGATAAATTGTTTGCCGCGTTTCGTGTCAGAGATAAGTTGTATGACCCTGTCACGCACACCAACATAAGATAGTTCGCTCGTTTATTTTAGTACGTTAGAAGTGGTAGGCTCAATCTAGACATATACTTTATTTAAAATTGTAACTTAAAGCTCTATTCACATTACGACAGACGCGGATGGTGCAATGTAAAATAATACCTATTTCAATACCGATAGAGTTGACAGAGAGAACGCCTATACGGGCCCCACTGATGGGAACGGAGCTTTCTCTGTAGACTCTATATGTATTGAAATAAGTATTATTTTACATTGCGCCCGTCCGCGCCCGCCCGTCGTCATTTGAATTGAGCTTATGTAGTATGGGATGGGGTTCTAACTCGGTGAAGCGTCGTGTATCCGTCTCACTCTCACAGTTACTGTACGAGGTGTCGTGGACGCGTCCGACACGACACGTGTCGTGTCGGACGCCGCTTGGTTGTGAGTAGTGTCGCTTGTCGCTCCGCCGCACCGTCTGTACATCGCTGTCTCTGTCCCCCGCACGCACCGCGCCGCACCGCACCGCACCTCACGCTTCGACGCTAGGCTCCAATACTTGTGTGATAATGAAACTAAATTCGAGTCTTTAACTATAAAATTCGCAGTATTGTCGTGCCAAAACATACATAATGCAGAGCAATAACCGTAGTCTCAAATCGAAAGCAATAAGAGTTTAAACTTGTTTTGTAATAGTTCAGTTCGGACAGCTTCTAACGGCCTGGTGGTTACCAGTCGCGATGGACTTGAAATCTAGCTCAATTTTATTGATACTTAATTATTATAATTTACTATTATATTCGCTTGTTATACAGTTATACAATTGTTTTCGGCGTCGGCTGGCCGGTGCAAAGGCCGGCCGCGCCCGCAAGTGTAGTACTCAAACAACTCGCATGTGGATCACGGTGCTTGTTACGATCAGTATTCCCTGCAGTTAGAGTCTGTATTAACCGTTAAACATACAGAAGAGACGTAAGGCGAAGACGCGAGATGGGCGCGGCGCTTGAGTGTAATCACGAAGCGTCGCTTGCATACATTTCGTATGAAAATGTTTTGAAGCGGCACCAAGCCGCACTATATCTGCGCCTTTCCCGCACTTTCGCCTTATGAGTTTTGTGTATGTTTCACGCCTTAGATGCGGTGCACGTCGTCATGACGTCGTCAATTATAGGTGAGCGCGCGAGTCGGCGGCGCGGCTCCACAGTCGCGTTATAAAAGTACAATTTTTATCTTTATCTCTATTATTATTGTAACGAATCGAGTATGTTTAGAGTCGGCAGTCCCCGGGCCGAGCGGGACCGCCCGCGCCCGCCCGGTGCCCGCTCCCCGCTCGGCGGCGTAACATAACATAACATAAAGTTGAATAATGTTTGTACAGTTTTTAACGATACTTCTCGTAGCGAACTAAGCAAGAAATATTTTTAGTATCGTAAGATCTAATCGAATTACATTTTAGTGTATCATAATAAATAAACTACTCGACGTTTTCAAAAACTTTCTTTTTAAAAAAACTTTGTATGGTCCTGTGAGTTTTAATTTAAAATAAATATAATAATAATAATATCTCATCTGAAACTGACTCCGTGGAATGTAATTAGAAATTAAACAGGAAGAATTTTAAATAATAATAAAATACAACATTAATAATGGATAAGTAATGTATTATAAATAGATGTAAGGTAAAAAGTTATTAACATTGTATGGAAAAAATTGTGACAAAATTATAGTCATTTGTAATATTATATTGTTGTTTTATTTGTTTTATGAACTAACTGCACCATATCTACAACAAGGGTCGGAGGTAAACGCATGGAATCGCATTCTCCCTTAGCGCTCAGAACCTCATCTGTAGGCCTCGCATGCCTCCCCCGAGAAAACGATAAAAATCGAGATGTGCCTCCATCTTTATTATTTTACGTATGCCAGAAAGAGCGCGCATGACGTGTTTCTCGTTTAAACTCTGTCGTGGCTGGCATGCTAGCCGTGCTGGCAGCATGGAATAGCATTTTTTCATGCTCCATCCTTTTCTGTGTCTCAGGATGACGGCAATGCGACAGCACTGGTAGTGCTGCGACCATAAAGCTGGAAATGGGTATTGTCTATAGATACCATTCATGGGTGCGACCTGCGACTTGCTCTAGCAAATGACGGTTCTGAGCGACAGAAAAGGATGGAGCGCGAAAAAATCGATGCTGTGCTGTGAGATGAGGTTCAAACCATATCATTCCGGCATCCGCATTCTTCAGCTTGTAAGGCTAGCATGCCACCACGACAAAACGAGAAAACCGTTAAATAAGAAAGACGGAGGCACGTATAGATTTTTATCGTTTTCTTGGAGGTGGCATGCTAAGGCTAAGCCCACGAGTATGGATGCCCTCCGGCTTAAGAGGCTATGTGAAAAAAATAGGATTCTTCAAAGCGAATCATATATCATGAAGTACTAACAGTAGGAGTGTGATTAGCGGAAAATTATATTGTAATTGAAGTTTTGTCAAGAGCCAAAACACGATTAAGACACATTTTCTCGATAAAAAAACAAGCCCAAGTAGCCTCCGTCTTTATCGATAAACGCTTGGAACTGCTAAACGGTGAAAAATAGAAATGGCCCAGTCATTTTACGGTTTAGTATAGTTCGGTATATTATTTAAGAGCCAATTAACCAAAATAAAAAAAAATGTCAGCAACAGTTCCAAATTTAAATCTCGATATAAAAAACCTGACGGTATTTTTTTTTTGCACTTATTTAAGGCATTACCATTATTACATACTTCAAACATGGTGTAAATATTTTTGTCTACTTAAAAGGTTTTGAAAAATACATTAATTTTCTATGCTTATTTTATTGCTCAAAAATAATGTATATTGTTAAATCTAGTTCAATTGAGTGCATTGGTGTTAATATTATTAATTTAAAAGCCCTCTGGGACTCACAATTTTGAATTCTATGTTGCGTAGCGAATTTTTTAAATATGTTTTCAGATAGTCTTTTTGTCATTAAATGGTGCCGGTTTAAAAGTCCAATTAATAATTACTTCCCACCTCTCCTAACAAAACTCCGTAAAATGACTGGGCTAAAACACGAGACTGGATTTAAAAAAAAAAGAGCTTGATATTTTACAAATTTTGATTAGAGCAGAATTGAACTTACATAAATAGTACAATCACAATTAAATAAAGTTTGTTTTACGCTTGAGTCGTTTCAGGCGCGCGCGCCGCCGCGCCCCATCTCTTTCTCTGGCATCAGGCAGCAATATAAGCTATCACACGTCCATTTCGCTTCAATTATTTTTCGACATAGGCCCTTAAGGCCAGGCTACCCAGCTCTGCTCTGCGTCGGGTCAGCATTTCCACGGAAGAATCAAACTTCGCAGAAATAACCTCTTTTGATAGATGAAGCGAAGCATGCAGTTGTATTGTAGCAATGCTTACTTTAGCATTTTGAAGGTTTCTAGAACGACAATGCAAGTGGTGACAGGGCTAGCCTTTTCGCCCACAGATAGAATGCATGCATAAGAAACATTATTCATTAGTCGTCTCATACAACACCCATGGGAAGAACGGGGGTGGTCCATTCCTAAGCCTGAAACATCATTCGCTAGAGCAAGAAAGATTACTTTAAAGGCCAGTCCACACAGAGGCGGTTTTGCGAGAATGCGGGCCGAAGGTGGACCTGCGGGAAGCGAATACTATAAGCGATAATAAGCGAAACAATAACAGTTGTGGTATGGGTGCTTCAGCCCATGCATGCCTATTTATCTAGAGCGAGCGAAGCGAGCTCCAACTTTTGCAGTATTGCCTATGAGTTTTGGCTAGAATTTCTTCACTACTTTCAATTTTTCTCAGGGGGGCAACGAGCTTACAGACTGCTTACGAGCTCTGTCTGCCCCCCCCCCCCCCCCCTGCTACGCCAATGGAGTATCGCTCTCGAAGTCTCGACTCGCGCTCGACGGTAAAGGTATGTATTCTTCAAATGTAGAAGACGTGACAAATTAATAGGATCTAAGTATCTCATGAAATCAACCGAGCACGTCGAGATGAGAAACTGACCGTTGAGGTCAAGAGTTAGTATTCCTTGGTATACCTTCCACGCTACTCACTCAGTTTACCATAAGGCAGTTTGGTGTGAGGAAGAGATTGTTCTTTCAAGGAATAAATCAGAACCATTAAATTGTTGAATAGCGCATTGAACATTTGAACCCCATTTCCGGTTCTCCGTCTACGCTAAAATGCGCATGCTCACGACTTATCTTAACTTTTATTACCATCAGGACGCATAGCATGATATCCCCGAGTAAACAACAAAATAGAGACGTGCATTCTGTCATTGTATCTTTGCCTATGCGAAAGCGAGCGCGCATGACGGTTTTTTTTATTTGTTTCGCGTTGCATGCTAGCCCTACAGTTGGCGCCGTTTTACGGACAACGTTCAACGTGAGAAGAATATTCAGAATAGAGAAAATTGACCAAGAATTTTGGCTAAGAGAAAAATGAAACCATTTTAACTCTACGCACGCTCAGAACTTGCCTTATCAACAGAAGGCGCTAGTAGCGTTCGACAGACGTGGGAAGAATAAAAGGTGAATGAAACACAGACTTTCTGTATTACAATAGGAATGAAATCATTTCTTGCTCTATGGGGGAGAAGGTGAGGTGGTCAATGCTTCTTTCAACCATTTCCCAACTACTATTTTAAATTGCTTTCAAATTCTTGGCTTGCTTTCAACAGAAAAAGTTGTTTCTTTGTCTCGAAAGTAGACCAGAATTGTCTATGGTTTTCTTCAGCAGCAGAGCCAACAACCGCACTTTGTTTGTTTCTTTATTTCATTAGTTTATTTGATAAATTCACACACAATTTATTAAATCAAACCTGATTTTGGTCTAAATTTTGTTAGATTTAAAGAAAAATTAATGCTCATACTATTTTCACTTCAAAGTGGAACTAATTTTTCTTTCTCTTTTTATCGCATATTAAATGATAAAGACAAGTACAACAATGAAGCGAAAACGTTGCGAGTATGAAATGATAGTACCAATGCTGACAAAGGATGTCACAACGATAGAACGTAAAAGTAAATTGAGGACAAAAGATATTGGGTTATTTTTGAGGTCGTGACTGAGTGTGAAAAATGTATTTAGTTATTAGGTTTAGTGTTTAACAAAAAACAGGTTTCATTATAAATATTTGATGACAGTTATAAACAACTTCTTTTCATCTCCAAAATTTTTACCATACAACCAGAAAAGAACGACACGTCTTTAATAATTTTCGTCGTTGACAGTGTATACGATAAAGTACCTCAGTTTGATGGCTTCCAAGCCATAGACAAATCGAGTCGTCCGAGAGTTTCCGAAAAGATCGGCGGATCGCCTGTAGAATTCGGTGTGGATTGAAATGTCGGATATCGGCAGCGGTGACGAGGGAATTTCTAGTCAGAGTACGTATTCATTTACAGGGCGGAGCCCCCTAAAAGCTCAGAGTTTCGCGACGCGTCCGTCCACCGTTGCGGACCGAACGGTGGGTCGTCCCAACGTTCAAAAGTAAATATCTCATTGTTCTCGTTTCAAAATGGCGAATTCGGGTCCGTCGGTCGTCTGTGGCCGCGGGCCCGGAGCCCCCAAGGCGGGGTGCTGGCCGAGCGGCGGGCGGCGGCCCGGCGGCGCCCGGGGCCGGCCTGAGCGACCGCCGGCGGAGGTTGACGACCTATCGATTTTTTTGTCTGCGACCTCCCGTCGTCGGGCGGGCCGGTGTCGGTGGCCACGGCGCCCCGAGCGGGCCCCGAGCCGCCGCAGCGCCGCCAGCTGAGCGGGTCACCGGCCCACCGCCGCTAATCCTGCCGCAATCTAATTACGCTCGCGACCCGGCACTTCCGAGTCTAACGCCAGTGGTGATGTGTGATCGAGGAAGTGACCCCTTTGTGTAGTGGTTCTTTGTTGATGGAGAGGAGGCCGGCGCCGCGGTGAAATTGTCGCCGTGCAGGACCCAGCCGCTACAGAAATGTGGACAAAGAACATTGCACAACTCTGACACCTGCAGTGACAAAGGATCAGCTGTTTGAAGCCACTAGTGCTAGTGACAAGTGACTGCAGTGAAGAGAGAAGACATATTCCAACAACCATAAGTATTAGTTTGAAGCTTGCATGGCCTACTTTCTATGATAGAGAACTTCCTTTGTTATAACCTTCAATTGCTTAATTGCTTTCTGATAATCATGGAATCTTATGTACATCTGTATGAAGATTTTCCAAAATTAGTAAATCTTAGTCTAACACATTCTACACACTCCTATTTGAAATTTTCATTCTGTGCCCAATTAGTTTCCAATTTGCCCATACATGTATGAATATGTGGTATAGACACCATTATAGTCTGCAAAAAGCATATTATGGGATATAAAAGTGCTAATAGATAAGTCAATTTCAATTTTCTATTTATTTATTCAACAACTTGCACTAACAGTACAAACACTACACATGTAAGTTTTAGTCAATTGATATTTTAAATTACATTATTTCTTAGATTAATATTTCGAGCGGTATATCATTCAATTAATGTCAATGTGAATAGCTACTATTTATAATTTGTGGCTAAGTATCTGATAACCCTAAAAAAGAAACCAATTTCAAAAAGGTGTCGATGCCCAGCGGCAGTTGTAATGGGTGCAATACTTGTTCAGACAAGAACTCATTGCTGTACATACTCTAAATAGGTCACATAGATCACATAATGGGTACTAAAAGAAACGAATGCCGGCTGAAATGGAATTAGGTTAATTCAATTTTCAAATTGTGGCATGAGTTACGAGACATAGGTCTAAATTTTAGTCCCAAACGTGACTGAAATATTGTCTTGCCAAGTTACTTGTAAAAGAGCAATTTCAACAATTTGTTAATGTTTTCTAGCAAATCCTTATTTGATAAGAATTTGAATGTCAAGAAACATTGCATTTATCTCTCAATGTTATCTTCCTATTGGACAATACATTTTCTCAAAATATCTGTAAGCGTGAAGCCAAACGAGCGTAATTTTGTGAGTTGTGAGTTGCATATTTTGAGTCTGTTTCATATAAAATCCGGGAATGCATTGTCTATGACCTCAGTCTTTTTATTAAACGGACTCAAAATATGCGACTCACAACTCACAAAATTACTCTCGTTTGGCTTCACCCTAATTAACACTTTAAAGCAATAAAAAATTTTGATTTGATTTGAGTTGATTGATTCAACTGCTAACTGGAGAAGAGTCGCCAGAGATACGAAGCAGAGGAAAATGATAGAGGCGCACTGAATTGCAAGACATCCTTTAGCTACAAACATATATGGCAACGCAAAGAAGTTCATGGCAAAGGGCTTATTGATTGGTTGATTAATTCATAATCTCATCCAACAGAAAACAGATCAACTTGCATGAATAACAACATAGCTTTCTCACACTCTAATATTGGCGGAATTATTGGGGCAGTCTTGACAAACAGGCATAAAATAAAAATAAATTTATAATAGGATAATAGCCTTATATATAATTACAAGCTTTTGACCCGAGACTTCGTCCGCATAGATTACCCCTTTAGGAGACGATTTTCGAAAAATCCTTTCTTAGTGCACCCCTGCAGACTCTGTTTGAATATATATTCCAAATTTCATGTGTCTATCTTCAGCGGTTTAGGCTGTGAGTTGTTTGTCAATCACGGAACTCTTTTATAAGTATAGATTTAAAAAAATTCTGCTTTAGTGGCAAGTACCCCATGTTGCGTAGGAAGCAACGGTTCAATACCAAGCTTAGATTAGACTAGTAACAATATGTTTAGTGGCTAGTGGCCCCAAGTAGTGTACAGAGTGATGGTTCAGTACCAAGCTTAGATCAGACTTAAACCAATAAGTTTAGTGGCTAGTGGTCCTGTGTATTGTAAAGCGATGGTTCAATACCAAGCTTAGATCAGACTTGAACCAATAAGTTTAGTGGCTATCGGAACTGTGTAGTGTATAGAGCAATTGTTCAATACATAGCTTAGATAAGACTTAAACCAATAAGTTTAGTGGCTAGTGGCCCCGTGTAGTGTAGGGAGCTATGGTTCAATATCAAGCTTAGAAAACCTCCGACCATTCTGGGCAGGAAAAGAATGAGGAATCATACATTGCTTCAATTTGAGGCATGTAATGTTCACTGTCCATAAAAAGTGGCAATGGGCCTACTACTTGTCGCTTTAGTCTCTGTTCTTTAAATGTAAGTATGATTTATGTTGTCTGGTCATCCCCTTAAAAACGGTCAGCATATTAAGGATCCTATCAGGTTATATTCCCCCTTTGTGATCCATTCCACACAGTTTAGAAACATCACATTTGCAACTAAAAACCTTGTAATTTTTAATGATTGTCTGGTGTAATATTGATTCAAACACCTGCCTCTATTTGGGGCACCAATATATCTATTAAGCCCATCCATTGTATCATCACCAATCAGACTGTTATGGGACGGCCTTTTATTTGGCCATGCCATGTCTAATACGTCTAATAGAGTATCATTTATTGATTGATCATTTGTTAAATATTAGTTGCTAGACATATAAACTAATATTTATCAATAAGCACCAAGTTTGATCGATTACCTAGGGCTTTGCTTTGTAACAGTTAACTTTCAGATAAACTTGCGTTTTTATGTAACTACATACATACTTAAACTCATGAGTCATGACCGTAATCACTTTCGGGGTGGTCAGAAACATTGCTACAACTACCAACTTTTTGTTTAAGAATGTATTTGTAGCAAAGTTCACATTTAGCTATTTAAGTTTCAAGTTGGAATGACGTGTCAAGTGGTGAGAGGTGGCTAGCCTTTCGCCCACATAAACACTGTATAAGAAACCTTTAATCCCTTACTTGCCTTGTGTGACACTGTTTTATATGACACTGGCGTGAAACGCTGAAATTAGAATCAAAAGCTATCCCAATCAATGTGTCAAGTGCTAAATCTGCGTATTTTGTCATAATTAGTAAAAAAAAGGCAATGGACAGATTGTGGCAAAACTACAGAAGTGAGGCAACCCTAGCATGCAGTCAGGAAAATGGTTTTAAGTGGCCAGTAACTGAACCATTATGTCACAAAATGCAGGCGACTGCTATTCGTTCCGTTCTCTCATTGATACTGTTCCATACGTAGGTTAAATCATTTACGAGCCGAGCGCCTCTCGCGACCTCAACCCTAATCGCGAAATATAAAAGGAACCGATAACAAAAGCCTGCGTCGCGATTCGCGGACATAGCCTCGACTCTATGACGCTGTTAAAGAGCCACCGAGCCTCCCGTGCTGCCCTCAATCTATTATTTTATCTTTCTTAACAATTACGCATCATTTACTAAAACAAGAATTGTGGTCATTGCTGGTTTCAGTTTATCAAAACATTGGCTATTATGGTTTTTAGTTACTATTTTAACCGCCAAAAGCGGCCACTTTAGGCGGTTTTAGAGTTAGTGACTAACTACAAACATTTATAAAAATATATCATATCGTGATGTCCCGATAAATTGAAAATTAATGACTAGAATGTAACATTCTAGTTTTTTGGAAATCTATACTAATATTATAAAGAGGAAAGATTAGATTTTTTTTGTTTGTTTGTTTGTATTTATAGGCTCCGAAATTACTGAACCGATCTGAATAATTCTTTCACCATTAGAATGCTACATTATCCGTGATGAACATAGGCTAAAAAAACGGCCAAGTGTGTGTCGGGAAGATTCTAAGGCGGTACGAAGTTCGCCGCGGTCATCTAGTGTAGTGTATAATTTGCTCAGAAATGAAGAAAATACGATTGAGAGCAGCACTGGAGGCTCGGTGCCCCCTTAATACGTTCCATTTAAATCTGCCGTAAAAAAAGTTTGGCAATAAAATTGTGTAAGCGAAACGACCATGGTGTCGGGGCAATGCGACGGGCAGGGCAGACTCAGGCAAGTCTAGCAGGGGCTCCATTGAGCCGCTAGTTGATCTCGATCTCTACCGCACCGCCACGGCTCATTATGCGCGGTTCTCATGAAAAAATGGCGCGTTTCACTTTTTTGCGCGTCTGGCTTGTGTCTGTGGCGGACGTCTGCGGGGTCACTGACCCGCCTTGACTTACATAACCGCCTATAGCTTAGTCTCTCACCACTCTACCTTATTGAATTTGAATTCTATACGCATCTGTATGACTGGCGAATAATTAACAGGTGTACTGCCGTTTTTGGAATACCCGAAATGTAGAATTTCGACTAGATATTCAATTGTTCAAGTTTTGTTCCTCCGATTTGAATACTAATGAAACTAGTGAAGCATACAGTTAGTTGCAAAACTAGGTTGGTATATCGACTATGGTCCGCCCGCGGCCGCGTTCGATGTGCGCGCTGATTTCTTTACAGAAGGTCACACGATATTCGCGCGTCCGGCTCGCTTGTGACGTCACGCGTTAGCGTTACTATGATGATCTCTAATAAAACCAGTAGATGTCATGCATCGCATCAGTAATGTATTACGTTCAGACGTTTACTGATGAAGTTATGTGCGAGCTTTACATCATAATTTCGGAATAGCTCAACTTTTTCCTATTACATGTAAAAGTTTGTTGCAGTTTGTCGACTATGAAATATGAAATGATCAAACTCCTTTCATTATGTTTCTTCATGGCAGGTTTATTGGTAGTTTCCTATTGTCTGTCTTCATTTCACCAACCTGGCTATCTCAGATGTGCGAGATTCTTTACGACCTTCTACTCGACGTCGCTTAAGACGGAATTTGGTTCTGTGATATAGTAGGCTCGGTAGCTTAATTGCACGAGAGCACAGCCTTGATTTGGCAGGTTGCGGGTTCAAGTCCTGTCCGAGACTTATTTTTCAAACTTTAATTTGATTCTCCTTAAGCGTTTTGAGACAGAATCTGTATGCATTGACTTAGAAACTAAATTCAATTAAATTAAAAATCTGGTCACTTCTGGACTTTTTTGTGTTCTGGTCTACCTTGGTCTGTATGACATACAGTAATTAAGAATTACACATCAGTATGCTCACGAGTATCACGACTTATATTTCCAATGGACTCCTGGTCGCCCTGGTAGTTGGAATAATTCAAATCAGCATCATGTTCCTAATAGTCCACCTTTTACTAAGAGAGGAGTACCCAGACTGTTGTCAGTGCCAGTGAATGCCTCGAAATTGAAGCATGCCAGTTTTCCTTATAATGTCTTCCTTCACCGCGGAATTAGTGACAAATTGGTAAATAAGTTAAAGAGGAGTGATCTGGGGTAGAAGTAGAACCCACGACCCTACGAATCCTACGATACAAATTAAGACTATGATTACCGTTTATTAACTAAATACAAACAAAAACGGTATTAGCCAACTTTGGATATGACACCACACGCTCTCGATATATAAAAATCAAATACCTCACTACCACTCTCTCACTGACCGACTTATCACGAAATCTCCAGAATTATAAATTCTTAAAACTTGCAAATTGCAAATACCCGTACAGTCATTACATTAGTCAACTTCATTAATATGTACACGATATTGATTGTAAATTTTTAATTGAAATGATGGAAATGATAAATAATTCGGTAGGCATATAAAATCTAAAGAAATTAAAATCCTACAAATTTGCAAATTTATCCGCACAACATTGACCACTTTCACTGATGTTTATGTACACATGTAGTGTAATCCTTTGTAAATTTTTGTAAATTGTTAATTTAAATGTTAACCAATTGAGTTTATAAAATCTTTTTTTTAAAGTCTATAATTTAACCAAGAAATTACACTTTCTGATAATTTTGTACGGTTATTATTTGTATATTTTAAGTCGTGTGGGCAGAGCCAGGGCTCTGCCCACACGATATACTCCGGGAGTCAGAGTTAAATATTAACCAATTGAGTTTATAAAATCTTTCTTTAAAAACCTATAATTTAACCAAGAAACGGATAATTTAGAATTTATAACTTTAAAATACATTATTTTGGTAGTTAAATTTTTATGGTGCAGATTAATCGTTGATTGAGTATTTTATAGATTCGCTGACAGCGCATATTGGAAAGGGATAAAGATATAAAAATAGTCCCTTAGCTATTGCAAGCAAGGGTCGTTGTAACACTGAGACCAGCGCTAGACCTTTGTGTTCGCCCCAAGCTCACCCATATTTTACGCATACCTCCGAACTTATGGTATTTTCTTTTCATCTACGGGAATGCAGGTTTCCTCGCGATGTTTTTCTTCACCGCCGAGCTAGTAAATGATGAATACAACCGTACATGAATTCCGAAGAACTTAGTGGTACAGGCCAGGAATCGAACTGCAGCCTCAGGATTGAGGCGCTAGCTCTCTTCCGTATCATCGCTCTTCTACCTTTGTCTGAGTAAGTTGCAAGATTTTGTAAGCAATTTCAACATAATTACCAAAAATACCGCATACGCAGAAAGGGACAAACAAAGATTTTCTATTGCTCAATCTATGTGATTAGCGTATTTGGTATAAGCCTGTCTTTTTTCGCGACTATTATTATCTTAATGCCCTTTTTAGTCATTCTCTTTTTACGAGGTCAATGAACATATTCTCTACTTTTGACACTTTTCTGTTAATGTGGATTTCTGGGATTTCTGCCTATACAGAAGATGCTACATCTAGAATATGTATTTACCAAACATTGCGTTGGTCCTTGGTTGGCGGCTTCTATCCACATTTTTTTACGTAATTTAATTACTAACGATGTCGTGACGACTAAGGTATAAGGGTTTCTTGTACAGTGTTTCTGTGTACGAGATGCTAGCCCCCTGTCACCACCTGACACGTCATACCATCGTGAAACCTTAATTGTGCTAAAGGCGACCCGTGCTAAAACGGCATGCTTAAACATTTCTTGTTGGTAGTTGTAGGAAAGCTTCTGATCACCCCGAAAGAGATTATGGTTGTGAGTTTATGAATGTATGTACATACTAACCTAGACTATTCCGTAATTCATCTCTGTGGTTTAACATGAGTAATTTTTTAAAACTGAATCGAGGACTCCAGCTACTTGATGGTGATGGTGACCTACACTGTTCGTTTCTTTGAATTGATCTCTATATTTAGTTTAGCGCGCTATTTTCAACTCAGATTTAGCACAATCCTAATTTATAAACTGGCTTAAATATGTCGAGTCGTTTTTGGATCCAACGATACGTAATATTGCTCGATAATGTTAAAAGAGAATCTTGGAACTTTTAAGTTTGATTCTTAGTTATGGGATTCTCATTGAATCTGTTTAAACAATGGCCTGTTTCCTCTTAGCATTATTCATGAGCGGGGGTCCGTGCCCTACAGTCTGACTTCAATCTCTCAATATCTTTGCGTCCCGAATCGCTACATAGTCCGAACAGCGCCCTAAACCGAGCTTCGTACCAATCTAGGTAACCTTAGGCTGGTTGCATAAATTCCTTCACTTCGGTTGCTTGGGCGACATTGCTTGCTCCCAACCATTTCCTGCAGGAATAAACAGCAACCGCTCCCTGAATCCTCCGCTCCCGAACTGGCTTATACAGCCACGTCGGTGTCAAATCCAAACATGCTGCTTGAAACATCTACTTAGATGGAAAAAGGCTCATGATGATTTCCTAAATGTACGAAAGAAGCCTCCCCGAATGAAGTACTGCACCTCCAATAAGTCTTAGCGCACCCGGGGCAATCGATATGCCTCTAATGTTAGTTAGCAAATATCTTCACCGCGAAGGCATGTTTAACTCTTACATTCTTCTTCTTCTTATCGTGTGGGCAGAGCCCTGGTGTCAGAGTTTTTTCAGACCGCCTTACGGCCTCTGACGTGGTTTTTTATGCAACGACTACTACCACCAGAGATGGTAGCCGGGGCTCACTAAGGTCAGCCTCCACTATATTGCTCCAGCGACAGCTGGCGCGACCCACTGTCAGTTCTCTTAGTTCAACCCCTAAAAATCGATCTTTTCATAGATAGACAGAAACCCTGTTACAATCACCAATGACCTTTCAAGGTTGTAATTTCATCTCGGTTGTAAGTTCATGTCCCATACAAAACTGCAAACATAACTCGACTGAAATGTATGGGACAGCCGATTTTTTTTGTCGTGATTTCTATCAACTGACAAACTGGAAAACTTTCTTTATGGGGACAACATCGAAATCGCGAAAAAAATCAGCTATTCCATACATTTGAGTCGAGTAGGATTGCAGTTTTGTATGAAACTATGTATTTTTTTCGTGATTTCGATGTTGGCCCCATATAGAAAGTTGTTAAGTTTGATGGTCTGATCATCCCCTTAAAACCATGAGCATGTCTGTTGATGTACAACACGTTTTCGCACCTTCACGCAATGCGAACAGTGTTAATAACTCACTGCAGCAAGGTGGCCACACGTTGCGAGGTGTTGCGCAACGCCTCGCTCCACCGACCGCGAGGCATGCCTGAAACCCGATCACCAACTTACATGCCCGCTCGTCTGTGACTTCTAGTCGCACCCTATCGGACCTACTCACAGTCCGCCTTGTCCTTGTAAACATATCCTACTAATATTATAAACGCGAAAGTTTGTAAGTATGTAAAAACTACTGAATGGATTTTAATGAAACTTTATAATAATATGGCTTATACATCAGAATAACACATAGGCTACAATTTATAAAGATATTGTGTGAATTGTCCAGACGAAGCGCAGACGAAGCAAATGTCTGTATTTCTATTCTATTCATGGTAACTTTGCTACCATTATAATACCAACTATCTTTTTAAGCGTGCAGTTGTAGCAAGGCTATTGTGATATGGGGTTAGACTTGCAAAGTTATTTATTAAAGAAGAAAAAAATTAAGCGAAGCAAATGGATTTAATCTTCTTAGAGCCATTCTTTATTGTGGAAGGAACACTATTGAGAAGAGTGTAAAAGTCATTTATTAAGGTCAATAAAAGAGCAAATTGGTGTCCCGCATTGAACGTTTTGTTCATATTGACAATCTAGTAAGGCCTCGCTACATATACA
Source organism: Agonopterix arenella (assembly GCA_927399405.1). Taxonomy (NCBI): domain Eukaryota; kingdom Metazoa; phylum Arthropoda; class Insecta; order Lepidoptera; family Depressariidae; genus Agonopterix; species Agonopterix arenella. The sequence goes on from OV656714.1 coordinate 247,681, forward strand.
GGGTGTTATAAAAGTAAAAATAAACCTTTAAAACTTTTAAGGGGGTTGTTGAGACCATCAAACTGATCAACTTTCACTATGGGACCAACATCGAAATTGCGAAAAAAAAAAAACTTTTGGCCCATACATTTAGCTCGAGTAGATCTGTAGTTTATTATGGAACATCGCAAACGCATCGCATCATGGCGATTAAGGCAAATTTCCCATTTTTGGGGGAGGCCTATGTAGTGCACGTCTATCGGCTGATATGATGATGGAACATCCGATTTTTTTTTCGCGATTTCAATATTGGTCCCATAGTGTTGTAGTTGTTCAGTTTGATGGTCTTAACCACCCCCTTAAATGTTTATTTGTATTTTTGTAACACCCTGTATAAGTCGCGCCTAGCTCCCGGCGCGCTTCTCAGCAAGAAAGAGGGTCTAACATGATTTCTCTACTTGCGCGCTACTCGGGATTTTGCCATACTACATACATGGCTTTCGCTCTCCGAAAAGCACGGGAACAGGTTATTTTCAATGCAGCGAAGACGCGTCGCGCCCGTGTAGAGAAATCATACTAGACGATAGACGTGCACCTGCACGTGAGTCCTGTCGCACTAAAGCATCATGATAGGGCCTAATCAGGACATTTGAGAAGAGAGACGAATAGTTATTCCTCTTCTGGCACGGCTGAGGTGCGATTCACTATGCCTTTAAAGAGATTATAAGAAAAATTGTGTATTTGTGATCTGATGATCTTGCCGAGATGGTGCGGTAATAGAATGAAATGGCAATTGAAGTCAAAACTACGTCAACCGCGGGGTCAGTCGACAGTCAGCGCCAATCATATGCCGAAGAGTAGACATAATTGGTCCACTTAGCGTACTTATTGAGTCTCTTTGTAAGACTGGATGAAATACCGATCGTAACAATTTGAGCAGTATTCTTTGCTGAAATGAAGAAATTGACTGTAACTTTTTGGGGAACTTAGATTTATTTGATTCTTCATCAGCATAACATACATTGCAGGTTTGCAGGGCACAAGCCTTTACTAATAAGGGTAAGAGGGGTATTCTTGCCAAAATGTGACAATTTACTGCATCTTTGATGTCTCGGGCCTATTTCACCTTATTGTTTCGATTTTATTTAACTAAGACTTTATAATTTCTACAGACTTTTTTCAGATGGACCGACGTGAAGTTGCGGTATCCACAAACACAAGATCGAATGTCATTGCTGGATGAATGACATTTTGCGAATATCTACTTATTTCTTTTTTATCTTCTCCTACTATCCACAAAGACTTGGTCCAGCATTAACACTCTTATCCAGAATAGAATAGTCAGTGTATGTAACATAATTGGTTGAACGTCGGGTCGTCCAGTGTTGCGGAAATAACTGCTAAGTGGGCTAGTTACACGAACACGACTCTAGACACTCGTGCCGTAACGCGAGGGTCATCCGGACACTCGTGAGATGATCCACATTACGCTTTATCTAGGTCTCCATATCCGTGTCATCAATATCTGGTACAAGAACTGTCTTAACTATTTCAGAATAGTAGGAATATGTTCTGAAGATAATGAGTATCAAATGAGACTTATGACATAGGAAGTCAGAGAAGTGCAGAAAAGCTGCTGGAATGTTTTTTAGATTTTAGTATGGTATGGACATTGATATTGAGTGTTATAATATAAGGTCTAACAAAATTAGGTGAAACTATTTTAAGGGGGTAATCAGAACATCAAACTGAACAACTTTCTCTATGGGACCAATATCGAATTCGCGAAAAAAAATCTGCTGTTCCATACAAACCTACTCGACCTAAATGTATGGGACAGCAGATTTTTTATTCGCGATTTCAACATTAGTCCCATAGAGAATGTTGTTCAGTTTGATGGTCTGATCATCCCCTTAAAATAGTTTCACCTAATTTTGTTAGACCTCATATAATGTAACTGTCTCCGTGGTCTAATGCTTAAGAGCATTGGCTCTCGACACGGAGGGCATGAGTTCGATTCCCACGGGGGACACCTAGTGAAATGTCACTTTGTGCGTTTTTCCTCAGTTGGTTAGGACATTGCAGGCTGAATCACCTGATTGTCTGAAAAGAAAAATGATTCAGTGCTTCGGATGGCACGTTAAGCCGTTGATCCCGGCTACTATCTCTGGTGGATAGTAGTCGTTACATAAAAACCACGTCAGACGCTGTAAGTCGGTCTGAAAAAACTCTGACACCAGGGCTCTGCCCACACGATAAGAAGAAGAAGATATAATGATATAACAAGAAGAGTGTTAAGTGTGAATGTGGATTAATGTATGAGGAAAGGAAGACCAAAGTGGATGGATAGTATGAAGGGTGACATGTGTAAGAAAGGAGTTATTTCTTTTTGAAATGAATGCTAATAGATTGTGAAACGCAATAAAGTATTGAGATATGGATTGAAGAAGTCGAACTTAATACGACGAACCACAAATAATCAGTTTTAAATAGGATGACTTGACGATTACCCTGATGATAATAAACATGATCTGCAAAGAGATATACTTATTGCTTGCGACAAAAGTTAGTTACCTCATAAACAATACATCCGCAAACACCTCACAATCACAAAGAGCTACGCATTTTGTATGGTGGGCCGATTTGCAATGAAGCTCTATTGAATAGAGAACACATTTTCAACAATTTTAAAGCTTGAGACAAAGTTGACCAAACAAAGCAATTGTTTGACGCAGCAAACTCAAATTTCACTTGCCGTACATGCGGCCGTACCTGTCGCTCTCGTATTGGGCTTTATAGTCACGAGAGTAAATCATCTTTCAAAGATGGAAAGGCTGATGATGATGGATTTGTTCGCCAAGAGTTGTGGGACCTGGAAGAGTTGTGGCACCTTCACAATTGTGAGGCCGTGGGTTAGGTCCCAAATACCTCTGAGATTTTCATGTACGAATTTGTCACTATCTCGATGGCGAAGAAAAGCCTACCTGCATCGACTTCGAGGCGTGTTCTCCACTGTCCATTTGGCGACGTCATTCGTCAGACGCTCTATCTGACTCGCTGGGCAGGGTTTGGGCACTTCTAGTGAATTGTGGATACTTTAACTGAATATGGCATTAAGAATATTTCTGAAATCCTCTCGTAGCCCAGTCATTTTACGTTTTGAGCCTGGACTAATTAATAATTGACATTTTTTTCGGAATGATATTGAAGAGCCAATTTTAGCCTAGAAATTTAACAAAATTAAAAAAAAAAACACTTCAGCAACAGTTCCAATTTCAAAATCTAACTATTATCTCGTTATAAAAAACCTGATGATACCTTTTTTTTGCACATATTTAACATGGCGGCACGGCACGGCACGGCTTTACCATTATACATACTACAAACATGGCGTGAATATTTTTGTCTGCTTAGAACGTTTTGAAAAATACATTCGTATTTTCTAATAAATACCTCATTTTTTAAATTTCAATGCCTATTTTATTCCTCAAAAATAACTTATATTGTTAAATCTAAGTCAAATGGTATTAATATTATTAATTTAAAAGCCTTCTGTGTCATACAATTTTAATTTCTATGTTGCGTAGCAAATTTTTTTTTAATATGGTTAAGATAGTCTTTTTGTCACTAAATGGTGCCGGTTACAGTTTAAAAGTCCAATTAATAACTACTCCCTACCCCGCCTAACAAAACTCCGTAAAATGACTGGGCTATCGGGGAATGTAGTTGTGTTGTGACATCAATGCTTTGTCTAAAGTTTTCCGTATTGTGACTTACACTATTTCGTATGGATGGATTAGAACATTATTATGTTAATGAAGTAGATGATATTAACGTAACGTAATTTGATTGCATGCAGCATTGCGTGCGAGTGCAGTTGCAGTTAATTGCAACGAATTCATTATAACGAATTATACGTTGCCCTAATTCAGGTTTTGTACATTTTTGTTACTAGCAAGTAATATATAAGGTCTTACAAAATTAGCTGAAACTATTTTATGGAGATGATCGGGAGTGCGATTTTGAATAACACTCGCTGAGCTCAGCAGATGAAATTGTCAAATTAACTATGGAGATATGCATCTTTCTACTGCTGATTTGACTTTCAAAAATCGCATTCCTGAAGTTTGATTTTTGAAAGTTTGGTTCGGGTAAGTTTATAATTATTACACTGTAAGTCTAAAAATAATCTCGCAATTTGTTTTAAGAGATCAATCTAAAGTTATTTAAGCAAAAACTGTTTCGTTTTAATTTGTTTGAAATTTTGGATTTGTCACCCTTAACTGGTTCATGCACCCTAATTTCGAAATTTGAAAAGACATCTTAGTAAATGATACCTCGAAAGAAAGGGCAATAACCAAGCATGTTTTTAAAATGTTTTGAACATCTGTAGATATTTTATTTATTTTTTTAAATGACATTAAAAGTACGATTTTTTAATTTAAAATTTTTCTGTTAAGTTTAAATAGTCTGTATTTTCTTTTTTGGACACAATGGTGCCTTAAAATGCTTCAGTACAACAAAGGACACATTGGACTAATAAATTCAATTAAAAAAATGACATTTCAGCTTAAACTAAACGTTATTAGCACTTAATTGACATATTTTGGGTTTTTGGCACAAAAAACGTATACTAAAAAAAAAATATCAGACTTGGTCTAGGACAAATATGGCTCAACATGTTCTAAATGGTCTATACTAACGTCCCTTCAAAGGTCCGCACCCACCTTCCAAACACCCTGTATATCTGCTACTTTGATGATGGATAGACTCCCAGTCTGCGACTGGATACAATTAGAGATGGAGTCAGATGCAGTGGCGATAACCGGCAGCTACATGGATTGGATTGGCGACTAACGACTATCCACTATCTACTTTGGATAATTAAACCTTTGTCATTACTCATTATACAGGGTGTTAGGGTCAACAGTTGCATTACTTTAAGGGATGATTGTACCCATGATACTGATCAACTTTCCTTATGAAACCTTTAGGAAATTCTCAAAAAAAAAATTTCATTGTCCATACTAAATAGGTACCCTATTGGTACCCTCTTACCATTAGGGTTAAGGGCTGAAAGTTACACCAGTTGATCGAACGTTTGTATGAAAAGTCGAAAAGAAAATTTTGCGGATTTCCTATATTTCGATTTCTTAGGGAAAGTTGTTCAGTATCATGGGTACAATCACCCCTTTAAGTAATGCAATTGTTTACCCTAACCTAAACACCCTGTTTTAACTTTCAAAATTGTAAATCTGAAAGTGTTGTATAAATAAAACATATCTCAAAAGTATTTCGCTGTTTATTTTAAGATACAAGTATTCCTATTTTAAATCCGTTTGATGTGATCTCAAATGAGAACACTTTGTAATTTAGGTGGCTACGTGTGACGTTTCGCGTGGATCAGCCGCGACCCACATTTGGGTCAAGTGCCCCGCCCGGGGTCAAGGAGGATGTGGCCGATTACATAGAGATGGACCAACTACCCTATTCTCACGCACATTTGTGTCGTGGTTTAAGTAAATTGGTAAAAGAGGCTTTATGATAAGCACTAGAGGATCGTGGGGAAGATGTTTAAAAACATAAATATACATCATATTTAATACGCATTGAATCGAGTACATATTTATACCTCATAGTCCGCTACAAACCTTACGCATGGACCAATGGTAATCGATACAAAAACGATTTTTAAAAGATATTTGCGAGTTTCAATCCGTTTGCATTTTATAATGATATTTAGATTTGTTACCTGTCTACTTCTATACTAACATACAACGGTTTCAGACATTGTTAATAACCTTGTACAGTGTATGGGTGGGTATAGTGATGCAGCGGGTAACCGCACACCCAGTTCTTATTGTATCATATCTGATTGACTAAACTGATCACAACTGGGTAATATTTGAGTTTCAATAACATCAACACTAATCATGTTTTGGTATGGTAGGGTTTGGTAATACGCATTGAAAATTAAAAAATGATGTATTTATTAGAAAATACGAATGTATTTTTCAAAACCTTCTAAGTAGTCAAAAATATTTACACCGTGTTTGAAATATGTATAAAGGTAAAGTAAAGCCTTAAAAATGTACAAAAAAATTTAACATCAGGTTTTTTAGAACGATATAATAGCTAGATTTTAAAATTAGACTGTTGCTGACGTGATTTTTTTAAAATTTTGGTTTATTTCTAGGCTCAAATTAGCTCTTCAATATTATACCGAAAAAAATATCAATTATTAATTAGTCCCGGCTCAAACCGTAAAGTGACTGGGCTAACTTACATATTTTACGGGGTGCCTCAAACCATCAACCTGAAAAACATGGACTGAACCAATATTAGGCACGGTTTATACAGAAGAGACGTTTGGCGGTGGCGGATAGTCGAAAGTAACGCAATATAAACCTTATAGTACGTAGCATAGCGTCGTTTGGAGAATTAAGCCCGCGTCTCAAGGCGACGTCGCCTGGTAGCGATTTTCCTTTACGACAAAAACGACGCTATGCTACGTAATATAAGGTTTATATTGGTGTTACTTTGACTATCCGCCACCGACACACGTCTGTTCTGTATAAAAAGCACCTAAGGTACATTGCGAAAAGAATTATACGCATTTGGGTCGAGTAGCCATGGACGGTTTCTATAAAGCAACTAATTTTAGCGATGTTGGCTCCATTGTGAAAGTTGTGAACGGATTTAAGTTTACACCCTGCATAATTGAATTGACCCCAACGCATGCATAATAGGCCTTTATTGTAAGTTTGAGTCTGGCCTTGAACCCAGGACCATTGGTTAAGCAGTTCCGTTTGGTAACCTTTTTATCGGCCGACCCGACCGATAAAAAGATTTTATTAATACTTATCTTTATAATAGTTCTTTTGTTTTAATTATATTGTTAATTCAAGAAAAGACATTATCCAAATTAATATTCATTCATTCATTAATTCCATGTTTTTCCAAAATGTAAAATTGCCGGTCAACAAAAAATGCAAATCTCTGTTTGAACTTGTCCGTCTACACATTTATAATTATGGCATCAAAACTGTAAAGCCATTGTTCTTGGTTTTATTTGGGTTGAAAAAAATCTGCATTTTCATACTTTTTTGATGTAATAAAACTTATAGCTTCAGTTTTAATGCCATAATAATAATTATTTAGATGGACAAGTTCTAACATAATATAGCATTACTTTTTGTTGGCCGGCATTTCCAAATTTTGACCAAAAATGTATGGAACGTGGATGATGCCCTTTTCTTTATTAATAAATTACAGTTATGCCCATACAAGAAGTTAATAAAAAATTTTTACGTTACAGAATATCATGGTCAAGGAATGGACGCGGGAGGGAACAATTTTGACTCCGGTATGTAATAGAATATAATATTTATTGATTCAATTAAGAAAACTCACAGGCACGTAGCCGGAGGGGCGGGGGGGGGGGGGATAGGTGGAATTTATCCCCCTCCGAAATACAAATATTTGTATGGAAAAGTGATTACACCTCATTATTTTTCTATTAATATCCCCCCCCCCCCGAAAATTTATATCCCCCCTCCTCACGAAACAAAAGTGTGGATACATGCTTGAAGACTCATTTTGTTAGTGATTTTTACGTATTCCAGTATACAATAAAACAAGAAAGATTTTCGCCATGCACCAATGTGTTAATGTGTTTTTCTTACTTATACGTAATACCGACTGCTTTTAAACGGTGAAGGAAAACATCGTGAAGAAACCTGCATACGCTGAAGAAGAAATTCTGATGCGTATATGAAGTCTATCAATCAGCATTGTGCACGCGTGGTGGACTGACGCCCATACACCCTCCCTAAGGGTAGGCCTGTGCCCCGCAGTGGGACGTATACTGGGTGTAAACAAACTTAAATACGTTACATACTTAAAGGGGTGCTCCAGGCCATCAACAACATTCACTATGAGATGAACATCGAAATCGCGAAAAAATAATCAGCTGTTCGATACATTTGGGTCGAGTAGCCGTTGACGTTTTCTATCGAGCAGCAGATTTTTTTTCGCGATTTCGATCTTGGCTCCGTACTGAAAGTTGTTTAGTTTTATGGTCTGAAGCACCCTGTTCAATGGTAACGCATTCAATTTTACATCCCTGTATACCTGATGATGATCTACATTCATAAACCCTTATTTATTTATTTTAACACTTTATTGTACACACGGAAATATAAATGAAAACAGCATAATAGACGATTACAAAGGGCGAGCTTATCTCCAAAGAGATTTCTTCCATCAAAACCGTGAAAGAGAGAGAGAGAGAGGCATATAGGCATATTAAGTGAGGCAGGCATAGTGTGCACCCTTCCTTTGTATAAGGCATAATAAAAACAGGTGGGATTATAACAGGGAGGTGTTAGTATTATTGGTAAACAAAACCTCGGTGGGTATATAAGTAGGTAAATAAGCGATCGATTCAGCTATATGACGACTGCGCGAAAGTGCATCGTGCTGGGACCGGGGTGGCCGGGGGCGATGAGCTCAAAGGGGGTACGACTTTGTCTATTTCGCTCAATAAAAATTGATACAACATAAAATACAACATTTATTTATTCATGAATGATGTAAACGCACAAAAAATATTCTTTTGATTTGGGGGTCACACGCTAGGGATTTATTCTTACTTAATATTATGTTAATTTAGATTGAAAACCAGATGTCCTTCAATTAATTATTAATTAACTAGCCTTAAGATCTACACTGGCCTGCAAAACCAAGTATCACACTTTTAAAATTGCAATAACTTTTTAAGTACATAAAATATACTTTCGAAATGAAAAGACTCGAAAAAGAGTTTAATTTAAAAAGAATAGTTACAAAAGAAGCTGATAACTTTGCTATAAAACGTTTTATATTTTAAATCTCTAATCTCAAAAAAATTTAATATTAAAAGTGTAGTACTTTGTTTTGCAGGTCAGTGTATTGTTTGATCAAGAAATTTTAAATAATTTTTTTATTTTGTTTATGTTAAAATGTTGAATTATCGTCCTATTTCATGGAAATTATAAAATATCATACAATAGAATAAGGAACACTTTGTGAGGACGCCTGCATACGCATTTAAAGAAGACATTCTAATGCGTATGTGATTATTGTGAAGTCTACCAATCCCCATCGGGTACGCATGGTGTGGACGCCCATACACCCGGATAGGCCTGCCCTGCAATGGGACGTATATAAGGTCTAACAAAATTAGGTGAAACTATTTTAAGGGGATGATCAGATGATGATCAAACTGGACAACTTTCTCTATGGGACCAATATCGAATTCGCGAAAAAAAATCTGCTGTTCCATACAAATGTACTCGACCTAAATGTATGGAACGGAAGTTTTTTTTGTCGCGATTTCAATATTGGTCCTATAGAGAAAGTTGTTCAGTTTGATGGTCTGATCATCCCATTAAAATAGTTTCACCTAATTTTGTTAGACCTTATATAGGCTGATGATGATGATGATCTTCAAATAATATTTTCAGCGGATGCTTCATTTCATTAGGTGTCTTCGACGAAAAGGGCGACGAATTGTGAAAAAAGCTGTAAAATTTCTCCAAAATGATGCAATCTGGTAACCCCACGGACCATAGCTTACGGAGTGTTGTCACAACGATGCAAATTGTCAATAGAAGCGGTGCGGTATCAAAACAAAACATTGCTTAGTTAATATACATTTAAGGCCAAAACAAAGGTAGTTAATTCACTATGTAATACATCGGTGCCTCGCGTAGTGATGCGTGGAGTATCGTGTGAACACAAACGTCAATCGATTATGATTTATAATTATATAAATTAACCGATGCCGCTCCCCGTTTTTTTATTTAACATGATGTAATAGACCGGGCTGCAGTCTTACCGACTGTAAAAAATACGTGTGTTCTATAATGTGAAATTTTATTGAAGAAAAAGAAATGAAAGGTAAGGAAAACAAACAACGATCCCGGACAATGATCCTGGAAACATTTGCTACGTAGTTTGGAGATTCTAGGAAATTGATTGTTAATGGATATATTAAAATTAAACGTAGTGGAAAAGGACTTAAGACTTGTCTTTACTAATCAAAGATATCATCATCATCATCATCATCATCAGTCTATAGACGTACCTCTACAGGGCCTCCTTTAATGCATAAGGGCGAAGGCGGGCGTGTCTTTATAAATAAATGTTTTTCTCGCGACTTCTTCCCGGACATCGATTTTTCGAAATCTAAGGCATAACCTATACCTGACCATCAACCTTAACACCTTTTACTATGGGAGCAAACCTATCAGTCAGAACAACAAATTAAATCTTTTGTTCCATACTAAACTGCATAAACTACTAAGATGGCACACGACTAGATCGAGGATTTTTTTTGTTCTGACAGGTTTGCTCCCATTGTAAAAGTTGTTTAGTTTGATGAGTAGAGTATGTGGTTTAAAGGTAAATGATATTTTTCCTTACTTGTGTGTGTTTTCCAGGATGTACTTATTTATTTATTTTATTCATTTTAGGAAAACTTACGGACTAATTACAGGTCATCAACATTTTTATAAAACAATATTGCTAATTAAATAAAGAGAAAAGTTTCCACAGATAAATATTATTCGTTTTACATACGGTTTGTGTGTAAAAAAAATACAAATTTGAATCAATAAAGTAATAAAAAGTTACATTACAAAAAGCTCCAAGTTTGCAACACCACTGGCTTTTCGGTGAAGGAAAACATCGTGAGGAAACCTGCATGCTTCAATATCGAGGCATGTATTGTACCTACTGTCCATTACAAGTGGCGACGGGCTCACTCCCCGTCACACTGGACAGAGTTTCGGTACTACTAGTGAAACGTGGATGTTCTGAACTTTCAGAATATCTCTGACTACCCCCTCGGGGAATATAGTCGTGAGCATATGATGATGATGATATGATCCAAGTTTGCTGGTACTTCAAACCATCCACAAAAGAAAAGGAATGATACAATGTGTTAATGAATTAACGCAAAGCTAGAAAGTAGTTTGTTTAGGATCGAGAGCAGAATCGAAATATCATGGTTTCAACATAGGTAATTTTTTCAAAATATTAAATGATTTAGCTGTAACTTTAATTGATATCAGTACATAAGTGGCATGAATCCAGAATTTGATTAATTAAATATGACATTGATGTTTGGATGGATGACACCCAAAAGGCCGCAGTACTATTCTATAATATGTCGAGGAAAAAACCGCTAGTAAAAAGTGATTATGCTATTTGTAGCATATTTTGAATATCTCCGACTACGCGGGGAATATAGTGATGTGTATTTATGCTTATCTTTTGTAGAGTCGATGGCATGTCATTTTGCGTCATCATCATCACCCTATACAGAGTGTAAATTACAGCCTAGCAAAACACTGAAACGGTGAACTCAGACCATCAAACTGAACAACTTTCACTATGAAGCCTACCTCAGGAATAATAATAATATCCGACTCAAATGTATGAGACAACAGATTTTTTTCCCGTTTCCTGATTTTTCGCGTTTCCTGAGGTAGGCTCCACAGTGAAAGTTGATGGTCTGAGTTCACCGTTTCAGTTTGCGTGTCCGTCCTTTACACCCTGTATAGTGATGTGTATGTATGCTTATCTTTTGTCGCGTCGATGTCATGTCATTTTGCGTCTCCAACGCCATCATCAGCCTATAGACGCTCTACTGCAGAGCCCAGGCCTACCCTCAGGGAGGATGTACAATGCGGTTTGGTAGACTTCACATACTCATCATAATTTCTCCTTCAGCGTATGCAGGTTTCCTCACGAGGTTTTTTCACCGTTTAAGACCCGTCCGTATTACGTGTAGGTAAAATATACCGATGTAAAAAAACCTTTTGGAGCCTTAAATGGTTGCTTCAGACCATCAAGCTAAACAACGTTCACTATGGAGCCAACATTGAAATCGCGAAAAAAGTCACCTGTTCCATAAAAAGCTGCAAACATAACTCGATCGAAATGTATGACAGCTGTTTTTTTTTCGCTATTTCGATATTGGTCCCATAGAGAAAATTGTTCAGGTTGATTGTCTAAAGCAACCCTTTAAGGCTCCAACATGTTTTTTTACACCCTGTACGTAAGTGTATATTTAAATGATATTAATGATGTGTGTGTGTGTGCAGGTCAACAGCCACAGGAGCAGGAGTTGGCGACGAAAATGCTGCAGATCCAGTCGAAGCGCTTCTACCTGGACGTGAAGCAGAACAGGCGCGGCAGGTTTATTAAGGTTGCCGAGGTGTGTACCTTATTCCTTTGTGACACAGTTTACAATACACTTGTTATTTTCTTGTCAATTGTTCTACGGTGGACAATGCAATGCACTTTTCCACATTGCATAACTTTTTATCCTTTCTAATGCGTTAGAGTAGACCTTCGTAAGCGACGGTATTCTGTTGGTCCAGGTCCTACCATTAAATGGTGCCGTACCTATTCTTTAAACCAAGAGTATTCATGGCAGTCTTAATATATGGCTTGAAAATGATCTGAAAGTTGACCAGTAACTTGCCTCCACCAATCCGCACTGGGCCTATTGATATCGTTGTGCTAATCAAGTCGACGTTTTACTATATAAGGTCTAACAAAATTAGGTGAAACTATTTTAAGGGGGTGATCAGACCATCAAACTGAACAACTTTCTCTATAGGACCAATATCGAATTCGCGAAAAAAAATCTGCTGTTCCATACAAACCTACTCGACCTAAATGTATGGGACACCAGATTTTTTTTCCGTGATTTCAATATTGGTCCCATAGAGAAAGTTGTTCAGTTTGATGGTCTGATCATACCCTTAAAATAGTTTCACCTAATTTTGTTAGACCTTGTATTGGCAATTCGGATATGATTATCACCAGATACTGAAACGTGAGGTTCTAAGCACGCTGTTTCTAACGAAATACATTGAAGACTTGTAAATTCAAGATGATTTACTTGACGTGGTACAGAGGGTGCCATGCTCCACTAAGCTACGGATTACTCGAATCAAATGAATGGACAACTTGCTATCACATTATTTACAAGCCGCTTTAACAGGCGTTGCACAACGAGTAGGTCCAACGACCTAAAATTATGTATCGCGAAAAATTTGCGATTGTAAAACATTTTATGAAGAATGCGTACGTAAAGTGAAAGTGTTAGATGTTAGCAATACATACGTAGCAGTGAATATAGATTAGTTTACCCAACAGCTGATAATGCGTGGGTTATGTAATGAGATAGCGCCGCTCGTGTAATAGTTATAGATGTGTTGATAACGGAGCTAGGAGCGGAGGCGCGGTTTGAAGGTGACTGATATTAGTTCATCTCTACGTACTCTGTATTGTGAAGTTATCAAGAATGAATACGTTTTCCATCATCATCATCAGCCCGTCTTCACCCACTGCAGGGCATTATGCAGGGTTGCCACAGAAGATAAAAAATCAGGACAATCGGTCGATCATCGGAGACAATCGCAGAGCTTTTGGAATTTGTTTTTTTATTTTTATTTATTTTTCCATGCATTTTGCACGCGGTCAAAGACGAATTTATGGAAAATAAAACGTGTTTGTGCGTAGGTAAACACATCCATGGTAAATTCCATAATAATGCCTGACAAGGCTGGTCGTCATTGTTGACCACGGACAAAATTTTCGTCGTCTCCTTAGCGTCTTAATGATGTTCGTCCCGGTGACAGATCGGCGCGGACGGGCGGCGCAGTCAGATCTTCCTGGCGATGTCGACGGCGGCCGAGTTCCGCGATCACCTGTCCGCCTTCAGCGACTTCTACTCGTCTCTCGGACCCCCCAACCCGGACAACGTGCCTGAGGATGGCAAGCTCAAGTCTGAGATGATGCTCAAGGTCAGTCTCATTCTGCATCGGCTTATGGCATCTGTTGATAGCCAACGAACCAATCTGAAAGATATATTTGTATAGATGATGTTGGAACATCAACATTACAACGGAACGCGCAGCGAGCATAATATAAAATGTTTAATTACTTTAAGAACTCATCATCATCAACCTTCTTCGTCCTCACTACACAGGGCGTTAGGCCTGGAAGCGATAGGTTTTTGAAGAAGATGGTTTAGAAGCCCGAATCGACGCAGGCAAATACCTTTTATAGGTTCATCATCTTATCAAGCCGATAGACGTCCTGCGAGCAATGTACCCCGCCCATTGCCACTTTAGTTTACCAATACAACTTCTTGACATTATGCACATAATAAATCGATTTCTGTTTGTATTTCCAATTGGTTGGGCTATGTCGGCAACTCAGGTTCTCCTATCTCTTCATTTCTGTTTCGATCCCGTAGCGAGCAAACCCCTCTTGTCATTGAGGGGAATGCCCATTTGGGTGACTTTCTCGCCTTGTTACTGGCCTTTAGTGAGCGACCACATCTCTGTTCAATACGTCATCACTGACAACACACGCTGGTCAAAGACTTTCATCTTGAGACACTGCGGTATTTAGGACGTGAAGATATTACTTAGCTTTCCGTATGGTGCTCAGCCGAGTTGGATTCGACGGATGATCTCTTTATCAATGTTGGATTGGACCTACCTAACTGGATAGTTGGTCCATGACCACGGTATTGGTTACGTGCAAAGTTAGGAACTGTCAAGTCGATCGCTGTGCATGCTGTGGGAGAAATTTAAACTATTTTCGGTGAAGTTGTGTCAGATTTGCTTTAATCTTTGCAAATCCGCATACTCACTAAACACTCAAATATTCAAAACTACAAATACTACTAACTTACAATTTGGCAGGGATGTTTTTATTGCCATAAATGTGTTCACAGAAAAAAGATTTTTTGCAATTCAACCCCCAAAGGTGTCAAAACGGGGGTGAAAAATTTGCCGGATAATTTCGTAACAAAGAATAGGATGAATGGGAACAAACTTTATTCTAACATTTTATGTACAAATAATTCACGGGCCGTGTAGTGCGCTAGATGGCGCTAGTGTCGTGCACATAGCCAATAGGTAATGTAATCTGTCACGTGATCGTGCAGGACAACCGGCGGTACTACCTCGACCTGAAGGAGAACTCGCGGGGCCGGTTCCTGCGCGTGTCGCAGACCATAACGCGGGGTGGGCCGCGCTCCCAGGTGGCGCTCCCGGCGCAGGGCATGATCGAGTTCCGCGACGCCCTCACCGACCTGCTCGACGACTTCGGCACCGACGACGGCGGGTCTGTACCTATACTCGTCACTATATCTATCTATACATGTTACGCGCAGGGCATGATCGAGTTCCGCGACGCCCTCACCGACCTGCTCGACGACTTCGGCACCGACGACGGCGGGTCTGTACCTATACTCGTCACTATATCTATCTATACATGTTACGCGCAGGGCATGATCGAGTTCCAATGGAATATTTTGTATTGGCTCCTACGTATTTATTTTTTCACCCTCCAAAGACGTGGTAAATGAGGGAGGCAATTTCGTTCAGGGGAAGAAACCTGTAATCTCCCGGTTTTGGATAACCATCGCCCAGGAGGCGCATGCGTTTAGCCCACAGATCACAAAAACTAAAGGGAGATGTGAAAAGGGGGCGGGGTCAATGTCGCAGCAATATGCGCAAAAACGGAACACATAGCTCGCAAAAGTAAGGATTCAATCTATTATGAGGCTGAAAACCAGTCGCGATAGTATGTGTAAATAAATGTTATAGTATAGTAATGCTTGCGTAGTACTAAAGATTATTCGAACGTGGAGTTCTGCCGCAATGGATAATGAGTACATTCAAGCTAACAAAATACTTTCTATCGCGTGGTACTGGTTGTAATGCGACACTAGGTTTCGTACTTAGCGCGTTGGTTGGCATCTCTCTAGATCTCTATGGTTTAGCCGCTAAGAGATCGCAGTCACAAAGGATATGTTCCCTGGTTTCTTTCTCATCTCCACACGCTCGGCAGCTGGGGTTTAGGGTTGTCATCGTTACTCCGGCGCAGTGCCTGGTGCCCGGTGAGGGTAGAAATAAATCAAGATAGAACGGTTATAATTATTATTTTACTTGTGTTCCGCGCGTGCCTGTTTCGGACCACCCGTGTATTTTTGAATTTTTGTTTTAATTGTCATTAAATAACGTTTTTAATTAAAATTAAGTACTCACATTTTCAGTCACTTAAGAACCTTGTTTCTGCAGTTAGCAATAAGGCATTTTCTCTGATTTGTCACCAATGTTTATCGTAGCGCGACTCATCATATCATATCATATCATTTATTGCGTTATGTGGTTACAAAAGATCTTATAAATATGGTACAGCACACTCATAAACCCTGAAAGGGCACGGCAATATCTTAAAACTAATAAAAAACAGCACATAAAATCTAAAAACAAGAAATCTTAAAAATCATAACAATTTATAACATTAATTCATTCATAATCATAACATCATGTTTCATTTTAATTATAACATTTTTCTGCATCCTAGTGCAACTATTCTAGTATATACTTAATGTTGGCACGCGTGCCCTGCGCACTTCACCGTTCTATCTTTATTTATTTCTGTGGCTCCGATGATGGCACCAGTTTTGCTCCTGCTGTTGTTTAGTATGAACTTAGGTATTTTTGAACCCGCAGTACTTTATAACGTATAATAATGATTATGTTGTGTTTAGGTTCAAGGGTGAGCTGCCGGAGGGCCGGCACCTGCGCGTCGACAACAAGAACTTCTACTTCGACATCGGACAGAACAACCGCGGCATCTACATGAAAGTCAGCGAGGTGGTACCTTCCGATCAAGTAATCATTACAAATCCACCTTCTTATACCCTACCCTACCCTACCCTACCATGTATTGGTGATAGAACACATCGTGAGGAAACAACTACATGCATCGATATCGAGGCGTATATTGGGATTCATTATGAAATTTTCATATGGATCCTGGCATACCTATTTTACGCCATCTTGAAATTGTCATCTTGCGAATTATAATACTTATGGCTGAATATAAAGTGAACGTCCAGTTGTGTAAATTATAATAATTGCCTTTGTTCAATGATTTGAAATGAGTTATGCCCAGCAGTGGGACAAACTGACACTAGACCTAAATACAGTTTGTTGGTTATGTCAGTGTCAGTCAAGTATATTCCGAAACTGAAACTAATCTACTTTCCCTAAGGAACAAGTGTGAAAAAAAAAAAATTTGTAGGACTTTCCTTCGAAAATCTTACACTCATCACTTATCCCTATGTATCAAATTACGTACACATGATAAGCAATAAAGAATATGAATATGAAAATCTGCACTTCTGTAACTTCATCTTGTGGTGCCATCTCCTATCGGTGGTTGGCTATCAATAGGGCTATTCGGACCCTGGAGACTGTAGCGAGGTTGTGTCCACATCGAACCATTCACATAGGTTTTTAAGCCAGGACGTTTCTCCTACCATTTTTGTATGTAAGGTCCAAATATTTTTTTCTTTTTTCGACCTTATTCCTTAGGGAAAGTTGGTTAGTTTCATTATCTGAATACACCCTAAAAATTTAGTAGGTATTTAAAAATGGGGGTCTATACTTCGAATAAGAATAACTATAGAAGAATAACTCTAAACAAAATCCACATAATTTTTGGCACATAATAAAAAGTAACAAGTTTTGTATGAGCTTTGGCGGCAAGGTACAGTTTTTAAAGAACAAACTTAGAACAAGGTACAATTTTGGTGGTACCACTTTTTGAGCTTGACTTACATTCCTATAGTTATTCTTATTTGTAGGGTGTATAATTTAAAGTCCCACGCCGCGTTTGTCTGTCTTCCTGTCTGAATGTATATTGTATACCTGTATACAATGCGTTTTTATAACCATAGAGTCATAACGTAATACAATAACAAAGCCTAAACATGTCACTAATGTCACCTTTGTATGCATCAGTTATGCCCAGTTGTCATACATTGCCGCTGATATTCGAGTCCTTTCAAATCTTTCAATTTTATTCGGTTACAAAGCAGTAATGTAAAACAACTGGGCATAACTAAGTGGTCCCGTTAATAGCGCACTGAGGCGAAGTCCTCCTTGTATAGAATGTCATTGCCAGTGTAGAATAAACAACTGTAGGATTTTTGAAACGGTTTTTACTAACATGTTTTTGTACCCGTGCGAAGCCGGGGCGGGTCGCTAGTGAAATAATAATAATGGTCTTAAAGTATCCGTTGTTTGGTACAAGTGTTGGTAGGGCAGCTATAACAGTGATGATGATGATCTGCAGGTGAAGAGCAACTTCCGCACGGCCATCACGGTGCCCGAGAAGTGTTGGGCACGCTTTAGGGATATCTTGGCGGACTACTGCGACAAGATGTGCCCAGACTCACAGCAGGTGAGTGACCTTATAGTACTGGATAAAAGATAATGCTGGTATGACATATGGCCTATTTGACATATCACAAATATATGTACAGTACGACCGGGAAAATAATTCTGCTCGGCAATCTTCGTTTGAGCAGACCCGAGTCACCGTCATAACTCGAAGTCAGTAATCAAAGGGTGCATAGTCGAAGAGTAGCGAAAAGTTTGCGAAAACAATTAGCCAATAAAGGCAAAGGATTCTTGGTGGCACATCCTGATTTGTCAATATAATTCCGGTACTACTGTAATGTGGATGTTTTGGTTGTAGTGGAGTCAATTAAAGTAAAACAACAAATAATAAAAATTGGCCAAGTGTGTGTCGGGCTCGCATTAAATTGTATGACAAATTATTTTATCAAATTTGACCAATTTATGCTGTCTCGATTTTTTGCTTTCTAAACAATGATATGATCCGTAAGTAAAACTGAGTCGATCAGCATTAAAAAAAGTTGTAATTTTTTTTCATATTTTTGGACAACTCACGCTTGAACAAAATAAATAAATAAAATAAATATTTTGGACATTGTTACACAAATTATCTAGACACATTTAAAGTACTTGGACTTGTATTATGATGACTAGACAACGATATAGAATACATATATAGATACAAACATCCATGACTCGGGTACAAATATTCATATTCATCATATAAATATTTGTCCCTTACGGGATTCGAACCCGCGACCCTCGGCACAGCAGGCAGGTTCACTACAGACTGTGCTACCGGGCCGTCATCGACGGCCGTCGAACAAAAAATGATAATGCCAAAATTGTGTTCACAAAAAAGACCTAATGGTTTCTAAAACAGTTTCCCTGTATCTCCTGTGGTTTTGGATTTCCCCATACTGTCCTAGTTAAACAACACTATGTACCTAATGTTTGGTTGTACGGAACCCTCGGAATAATGGGAAGCGGCAAATAAAACATTCTCGTATACAACGTGTTAATGAATAAGAGCAAAACCCCAACTGATTTATAACAAAATAATTAGATTGAAACAATAATTTTATTATTTAGATTTAAAGTTATTCGCATTTTAAGTTTTGAGGCAAAAATGATTTGTTATCATTTCATTAATGAATGAAAGTGCTAACGTACTCATGGATACATTTTAAGAAGCTTGTTATAGTAGTGATAAGGGTGAGTGTGCCCGGGCGGTGGGTTGACTTCTGGTTCAGTAAATTGTAAATTTTACAAACAAATTATTTAATATTTTGAAAAAAAAAACCTATGTTGAAACCAGGATAATTCGATTCTGCTCTCGATTCTAAACAAACTACTTTCTATTTTGGCGTTAATTCATAAACACGTTGTATAATGTAACTAACACAATGCAGAAGGTTTCATAAAAGTAATTGGGTTCCGAGGTGAAACGGTATATTGACTTCACTATTGTATATTTTCTTATTTTACTTCTTTCATGTGCGTCGAAAACCGCCGGACGACGGGAAACATTTATTTGACATAGGCTTCCAAGCATAACAGACCATCAAACTGGACAACTTTCGATATGGAACTAACATTGGAATTCTGCCGTTTGTAACATTTTGGTCGCTATACAAGGTGTTACATAAGTAAAAATAAAAAACTATCAAACTGAACAACTTTATATATAAATAATAATTTTGCTCGAATAAATGTAGTATGGAACATACATTTTTTTTTATTGCGATTTCGATATTGGTCCCATAGTGAAAGTTGTTCAGTTTGATGGTCTAAACCACCCCCTTAAATGTTTATTTGTATTTTTGTAACACCTTGTAGAAATTTTTCTGAGATTTCAATGTTAGTCTCGTAGTGAAAGTTGTTCAGATCGATGGTCCAAACCATCCCTTTAAATATTGCAAGAGTGTTTTGTTATTCCTTGTACTATCATGAATATTATATAACATCCTCACAGGGCGTTGGCGGGGGAGGGGGTGGTGTAGCGGGCGGTGTGGCGGGTGCGGGTGCGGGCGCGGGCGCGGGCGCGTCGGGGGGCGCGGGGAGCGCGCGCGGGGCGGGGGCGGGGGCGGGGGCGGGGCCTGCGCCTGGCTCCAGGGACATAGTGAGTACACCACACTATCTGACTATATCATATAACCATTGCATTGCTATATAGTCCTTACAGTACGCCAACGGATGTACTTGCGCAGAGCAACGGAGGGGGCCTCGCGGAGAAGCGGGCGGCGCCGACGGGGGTCGCATTACCGGATCTGTATGAAGGTGTCGGTATTGCCTTGCATATCTGCGCATGACAGTAGAGTACACTGGCGCGGACCGGTCGTTATGGCGATCCTTGGGGAAAGCCTATGTCCAGAAGTGGACGTCCAACGGCTGAGATGATGAATAACTAATTTTATTATTAAAAAAATGGCGGTGTAAGTGTCTATATAGGTACTTTAGAAACTTACAGAGCGACATGGCCTCAGACCAAGCCTTTATTAAAGACAAGCTTCTGACCCGCGACTTCGTCCGCATCGATTACCCCTTTAGGGTTTGATTTGCGATAAATACTTTCTTAGTGCATGCACCCCTACATCCTCTGTAGAATATAATATATTCCAAATTTCATGTTTCTATCTTCAGTGGTTTCACTGCAAAAAAACACAAGTATTGGCAAAATGTGGCGACGGGCTCACTCCCCGTCACACTGAACAGAGTACCGGTACTACTAGTGAAACATGGATATTCTGAGTTTTTAGAATATCTGGCTACACCCTCGGGGAATATAGTCGTGAGCTATGCTTTTGCTTATTTTTTATTGATTGTAAATAATCTACATTTCAGGATACATTTACGGGCAGCGCACCGGACCGGATTTGATGCCAGGGCTCCCCCTTCTACAGAGCCGCCGACTAACTCCCCCCACCCCCACTCCAACACCCCCGCCCCCCACTCCCCCCACTCCACCGCTCCAACCACACCCGCACCGGACGAGTCTAACGAATTGAAGATTAAAATTAGTGAAAAAAAAAGTGCGAGATTAAATCTCGTCAGGTTTTAAAGGTAAAGACTATAGACGGTAATAATAATTATCATAATAAATTGGTGTAAAGTGTAAATGTGGACGCGAGGCAAATTGGACCCTGCGCCATGGCAACAGGGCTCAATTTCGCGTCCCTCTGTGTTAAGTTTCCACCCAGCTATACCTTATGTGTATATAGTATTTTATATACGGATGTACTTTGTGTTGCTCGACCGACGTTTTGTTACCCGGTTGTTACTATACATTTGGGTACTTATTGTTCGTTAGGTACTGAAGATTTGAGTGTTAAAATACGTACAAAGCAAGCAAGATTTAATGGCGCTCACGACCTTTCGGCTTTCGAACTTTCTTAATAAACGGCCCTATTCTCTGTGTACCCCCTTGGGAATGAAGTGCGAAGTTATAAATAGACAAAAAAGTATAGCCTGTGGGACCCCACTGTAGGGCAAAGGCCTCCTCTCACGAATAATGATGAGAGAGAGAGATTTTTCTCTGGTCAACTTTGGAGTTAAACATTTGAAAACACAGCACAACATGGCTGTAACCATGCACATTTGCACGACAACCATAAACCGTACATCGCAGTCGGTCTTGACCATTAGGGTTGACCCACATCTTTCAGCACGGAATCGCATTTTTGCATGCTCTTGCTATCGCTCAGGAACGTAATTTGCTAGTGAGAGAAAGATAGCGTGAGTGCGATGCTGCGATCTTTCTCGCTCTAGCAAATGACGTTCTGTTCCAGTATGGGTCAATCCTTAGACTCCGCTAGTCTAGTACCCTATGAAAGGATTAGGTACCTTAATGATAGAATAGTTAACAAAAAAGGTACTATACGTCGACCGGGCAACATAAGTGGTAGTAATGTTATATATATGTAATTATGTAGCGACGTACCTCGGAACGTTCTGTTTGTAGGTTGAAGGTGACTTGTCCGCACGAAATAACATTTTCTTCTAGCTCTATCCCTTGCTATCGCTCAGAAACTTCATTAGCTGGAGCGAGAAATTAGCAAAGCCTCGGGTGATGTATCGGGTCGATCATTGACTCGTTTGGTCGGTCAGACGACGTATCGCGTCGATTCTGACGCGTTTTGTCGGTTGGAAAAAGTGCCGTGTCATTCGATTATGATGCTTAAAAGAGTGCGGACTAGCAATGTTTCTCATTCTAAGGACTTATGTTTGAACGGGATAGAGCTACGGAAAAATGAGATTGCGCCGCGAACAGTCAGTTTCGACCCTTCAATGTTTATAGTGGAACGTTCCGGTGAACGCTCGCGCCTTCGACGCAGTAGTTGTAAGGTAATGTGATAACGACGTTTGAGCTTTATTGTTTTCCTATTGTTTGAGGCGGAGGTCGCGCGGCGCGGGGGGGAGGGGGCGTAGTAGGGGGGAGGGCTGCGCGACCGATCCGCCGCGTGGTACTAATGTTTGCAACTGTCGGGTTTCGTTGTCGGTTCTACAGGTAGGAGTGTCGGACGTTGTTTGCTGCGTCGCGCCGGTCGGGCGACGCGTCGGGTCGGTCGGTGTACGACGCGACATGTCGGGTCGACCGGCGCGATCGAGCACATTCTCATTTCAAAATTCACACGTTCGTGGCCTTTTTAATCTAAATTATTATAAACTTCCCCTCGAAGGGGACGGTTATTTTTCTGAAAAAAGAAACTAACTTTAGACGGCTTTGAGCTTTATTTTTTAAATTATCACGTTTTAATTATTATTATTATTATAAAAAAGTAAAAAAAAATCTTTTTTCTTATTTTTCGTGTAAATAGTTTGGCAGGGGTAATGAAGTGAACGGATCGACGCATTACGAAGTTGGAATTTATTCCAGTCATATTATTATTTTTGTTAAGTTGTGATATTATATTACAAACTGACATACCAGGCGATGCACTTGTTTATATTAAGGCATTTCAAAATATTCGTATTCGGCATTTTTCCAAACGAACCAACATCCCTGGTTTTGTGTAAAACAAACATAATAAATAATTTGAAGAAAAAAATATATTGATTGTAAAATGCCACTTATCTAGTTAGTAGGTGTATGTGTTTTTTTTTTAAATATGGATTATTTAATTATAGTGTTTTTGTATGTTTACATTGATGCATACGGCAGGCACGAATGTGTGCGGGGGAGTTTTGTATGGTGAAACTTCTGTTTTATTTTCTTTTTCTTTCTTTTTTGTCAGCCCTAGATATTACTACATATTATGCGAAATTACATACATGCAAGGTTATTTAAACAGCTAATAGAACACAAAGCGAGGATTACGGAAAGTATCGACAAGTGTCGATAGCTTGGTTTTTTACTTGACTACATACAATATATTGTCAAATAGCCTATTGGACGAAATTAAAGCCTCGGATTGGCAGGTTACGGGTTCGAGTCCAGTCCGATGCTGAATTGATCAAGCTTTTATTTAATTTATTTGTTTAAAAATCATGATAATAAAGGTAGACCATTTTTTTGTATTTTAAATTTTTGGTTTATTAAATTAGAAATCGGAATAAATACTTAGTTATATTTGACTGTGTAGGTCACTTTGAACTACCTTTAAAAATTAAATTTTATTTTTTATTTATCACATTAACTAAAGCTATAACCTAACTAAATACATAACCTAAAGAAAAACCAAAAAAGAAACAACACTTATACTACTTATAAATAAAAAATGTCTTCTAAATTGCCGCCGATTGGCGGCAAGGTGCCCAGGAGGCTGGCAGCGTTACCTCTTTGTATGGCCAGGCTGATGCGCTGACCGAAGTAGCTGCCAGCCCTCTGGTCACCTCACCTAGTAATCATGTGCAGCAATTCTGTAAAAAAAGGTTAAATTGTGTATTGCTGTTTTTTTTTATATTTGTGTTTGTGCCATAAAGGTCCGAACTAGCTTGCACACTTTCTATAGGTATTCGTAAGTATAGTAATGTCTATGAACAGTTGATCATACAACATTAATTCTTAACACCGATACAGAAAAAATATTTTATTAAGCTTTATTTTTATATCTAAAGGGCTCTAAAAAGGTTTTGTAATTGATGGTTGTGAAAACCAGCTAAATTGATTTCACCATACAAAAGCTCCCCAATAGTTAAGGGCGTGTTCACACTATCACAGAAAAGTATAATCGAGTATAAACTTAATTTAAAATACAATAAAATATCAGTAGTAACCCACGTTACGAAGTCCCGTGTCAAAAACACTTATGTCTTCAGTATATAGATCATAATCGCTTAAGTATGACTTCTAACCGCGAAGTCTCCCTGAGTTATTCCTTGATATATTTAAATATGAACTTTAAACTCAATAATAATAAAGCTTGATTTATTTTGCTGTGTAGTGTGAGCGCGTACACTGGGTGTTTACAGGGCGCGTATTACATCGACCGCTGAGGCGCGGATATAGCTTCATAACCGACTACGGTGAAACTGGAGGATGATAGTAATAGAACTGATTTTTAAATAATTAAATCGATATCGAACTCTCTTTTAAAAGGACAAATATGGGAAACAGGAATAACCACAATCCTTACTTAAAGTCTGAATTGTTCGTAACAACGTTAACATATTTTCTCAGGTCACTTGACTGATCCATAATTTACCAAGTTGGTAATCATATTCATGACATTAGGTTCAGGAAACATACTTCAATTGCATTTAAAAACTCTTAGCTAAATATCTGTCCATTCCAAGGGGAGTTTGGTCGTATAAGTGTTTAATAATAGTTACGGCACATAATTTCACTTCTTAAAATGATTTGGAACCGAATTTATTTAAGGAATGATAAGTAAACTCGAAAATGTTAGTAACCAACAAATTATTTCTCTAAAACCGAAGTGAAGAGCGACTCCGGGCCTCGGCGGTCACACTCGAATCATTAGATAAGTCCAGAAAATCTGTGATACACTCGACGGCTACGACGTCATCCATACACACAGGGTGTTACGATAACGATTACAAGGATGATACAGTGTGATTTCACAAGTCAAACTGTGTAACGATCACTTGACTTGAATCCATAAATATGCTAAACTGCTGCTGACTAAAAATGGGAAAACAATTCACAAGCGAGCAAAAAATTATAAAAACTGGTCTTCTTCTTCTTATCGTGGGGGCAGAACCCTGGTGTCAGAGTTTTTTCAGACCGCCTTACGGCCTCGTGACTTGGTTTTTATGTAACGACTACTACCAACAGAGATAGTAGCCGGGACCAACGACTTAACGTGCCATCCGAAGCACGGAATCATTTCTCTTTTCAGACAATCATTCAACCTGCAATGTCCTAACCAACTGGGGAAAAACACACAAAGTGACATTTCACTAGGTGTCCCCCGTGGGAATTGAACCTACGACCTCCGTGTCCAGAGCCAATGCTCTTAACCATTAGACGACGGAGGCAGTTGGGGAAAACTGGTTAGTTACCCAGTAATAATTTTGTAATAGACTATGATCGTTGATCATGGTAAGCAACAAGCTTTTTTACAAATTTGATCAAGATGTCGCGATAATTAAGATCTCGCAGTTAAACTAAAATATTAATATAATCAAACAAATTCGAGTCTCTGAAAGCTGCAGGAACAAACTTATTGATCAATTCGCAAAGGGATCTGCAATGGAATCTTATCTACTCTTCTAGAATAAATTACTTTATCAATTTGAATTTTGAAATCACACTTCGGTTTTTCCTTTTTGTAGCATTCTGTGTATGATTATAAAATGGTGATGCATCGTACTCCACGGGCGAGGCCGCAGACGCTCATATAAATT
This sequence comes from Agonopterix arenella, assembly GCA_927399405.1. Taxonomy (NCBI): domain Eukaryota; kingdom Metazoa; phylum Arthropoda; class Insecta; order Lepidoptera; family Depressariidae; genus Agonopterix; species Agonopterix arenella. The sequence goes on from OV656714.1 coordinate 273,759, forward strand.
TGTAAGTTTTAATTGTGTACATTTCGGATGTTTGGGAGGGAAAAATTAAACGATTCGGTATTTAGACTGAATTTTAATGTTTCGGAAAAGGGCGTAAGATATTAAGAGTCATAAAAATGCGTAGGATTTCGAGTTTTTTACTAACATCTCGACATGGGTCGATTATTGAACGCAATTTGTGTTCTAAATTAACCAAATGTTGAGATAAGCTGTTCGTATATTTTCTTCACTTAACTTCTTCAGGGATTGATGTTGATGGAATATGCGACCAGCTTTAGTATTTATGGCGTATTAGGCCGCTTTTGGAAATTTCAACCACTATTCATGTCAAACGCTTCTATAGTTCACAACAACAAAAAATTATATCTCCTAAATTTCGTTACAAAAGTGAACTTAATTTTCTCATATCTTTACATTTATTTCATATTCGTTATAAAAAAATATTGTATGTTCGTCCATAGACTATCTGGTTCATTGATATAGCAACACGCATGAAGACTAAATGCCTAAAGGTTCTATAAAAGAGAATACGGCCGTAAAGTTTTTGTATTTGTGTGAAGACTAGACGGAGTCGAACAATATTAGAAAGGACTTTTGAGTGGTTAGAATTTTCGCAAGAGGTTTGATAACATGCGCTACGAAGGAACGATCACTGCCGTGACATAAGACGATTGTATAAATATTCCGCCTGCAGCGCTGCGGCCGAGCCTCGGGGTAGGTTAAGTTGGTTTGTAAGCACCCTGTGTATATATGCTTTGCACTGGGATGTTGTCAGACATCACACATCACACCCTTTTTATATTACTAACTGATGTCAAAAACCTATGAATTTAACTAAATTCTGCATAGAATAGATACTTCGCCATATTGCGGAAAAAAAATGAACTAAATGCACGCTTAAAGTATAATGGCTACTTGAAGTGTGATTTTATTGTTTTTTCTCTTTAAGCCAAAATATTTCTGTTATTTTGTAAAATACCTTTTTATTTCTACAAAAGAAAGCCTAAAATTCAACAACCCAGTGTGGAGGCGGCTAGTGTGAATGTGTGCGTGCGTGTTGTATATATGTATGTGTGTGAGTGTGCGCGGGGCAGGTTGTATGTAGTGGTGACACGACATGTCGCGTAGGTAAGACGGTCGTACGGACCGCGTCGGGCGGTGGTCTGGTTTATTTGAATTTATGATCTTGATACGGCACCACCATGAATTTCAATATGAAATACGTTTTTGAAAATCTAAATTTTTTTTGGCTGCCTTACAAAAATATAACGAACGATATTTACAATATTATTTTCTATCTTTCAATGATTATTTTTGCTACTCCCGACCGCACAATCCCGTACACCGTTTAAATCTACATACTACCTTGTCACCCGGGCCCACCCGAATCGGTAGCTTATAGCGAAGCGCGGCCCGTGTCGCGTCTACCGCTTTGTTTTTAATTATAGATTATATCTCTTTATAGTCTGTGGCATGTCACTATTTAGTTCTCTTTTGTAATCTGCAGTTTGTCATATAGAAAGAGAGGTTTGGATTTTTGGGCTTCGTCATTCAGCACGTGTGTCCATCACTAATAAAATAGATACAGAATCAAGACTTCAAAAATGAGAGAGTAGTTTAGTTTTGACTTAGAAATCTCGCTGAAAGCAGAGTACACAAGTCTAAGAGCGTTTATCCTTTTTCTTTCAATTACAGTATTACCATTACCATTTTATAAGTCTTACCTGTGCACTGTACGTACTGTCGTACCCGTGCTGTTGTGTATAATTATAACATCGCGAACCAATGAAGATAATCTAAGGTTGCGCGTCAAAAATGATCTGTTTCTATTTGTCGATTGATTTCGCGCCTGACGCATGACCGACGCGATCTACATTCGTTCTTTAGACTGCACGACAATCAATTATACGTATGTATAAATAAAAGTAAAGACATAAAAATTTTCATAATTTAATTTTATGTGAAAATAGCCGAATGTCTTTAGTTTTCTCGATTACGTAATAATGTTCGGGTGCAAGTGTGTGCCACAGGCTGTAAGGAAACTACGGTATATGAATATAACGATAATGGTTTATATAGTACCGAGTCAGCTTAGTAAATAGTACATTTTGAACATTGCGTTACTAATTACTAAGCTTACTATTTTTTTATAAAGTGCATTAGCAATAGTTGTACACATTGTGTTGATAAATAAACGCTTCATATAAAAATAGTTTTAGAGAGCTGAACAACGTTTGGTATTCATCTTTTTTAATTTTGAACATAAGTTCGAGTTTGTTTGCGGACAATTTTTATTGCTAATTTCGAGGAGTGCATGTCCACTGTCCATTAAAAAGTGGCGACGGGCTCACTACCTGTAACACTGGACAGAGTTAGGCACTGCTTTTTGAATATCTGACCCTTTCGGATAACATGTGAAATGAGCATGTACTTTTCTAAAAGTGAAATATCTAATGTTGATCTTTTATCGATTATTCATGAAATTATTTTCAGATTTTGCGTTTATTTTTTAACATCGTGTATATTCGACGTTTTGTTTCGGGCGTTACTCCGAGCTCTTCGCTTTTCGGACCAACTTCCCATAGTTATATGTGACATTGTACCTCCCTCTCGCACTCACGCGCGCGCTGACTTGCGCGAGGGAGACAGGCGGATCCATCACATAAACTAGGCTACCCTACAATAAGATTAATTTTGTTGAAAATGAAATAAAATTAAGTTTTTTTTTTAAATACCTTTAATTAGATTGTGAAGCGAAGTATCGTAACATAGTGTATGAGACCTAATGTACTGTACCTAGTGATAATAGCGTGTTGGACTGCATCGCGCCGACTCATTCGCGACTCTAACCTCTAGTATATAAAGTTGAAAATTTAACTGTAAGAAAATTTAAAAAAATTATTCGCTTAGATTCTAAACAGTTCTAGATGCAGTCTGAGACAGTCCTTAGGTTAATTTACAGTACATTTTCAAGACCATAAGCTAAACATAGAGTGGGAGATATGGTGACGTCCGATTAAAGTGTTACATATATAGAAAAAAAAATGAAAATACCTATATAAAAAAATCACTTTCTCTATACGAATATAAATAGGAGTATATTTTGCGGGGCGGCGCGGTTTCATCGTTTTTATATAAGTTTAGGATAGTTCGGTTCACGCCGGCGGGGAGGGGGGCACGGGAGGGGCGTGTCTAATGATATCTATGCAACTAATGGGTATATTCACACGGACGCTTTAGACTCCGCGATTAACAAAAAAGTATGGAAATATAGATGTAGAAACTTTTTACTCGTTTCCATGCTGATGAATCGCCCGTGTAGTTCCAAACTGACAAGCGATTATAAATAATTAAAGTTGTCATGTACGCGTCACTAGATGTCGCCACTGAAATGTGAGGTTACAATTTCCAATATGTATAAATTCTATTTAAAACGCGTTAAATTAATAACATTTATTATCTATACCTTACATATTTACATACCTTACGCGTTAGTGGCGCTTGTGTCCAGTTGTAGCCTTAATTAAAAACACAATGTTCATTAGACATGCACCTCGTATGCTTGCAGGTCACACCAAACTTGTTTGTCGCTATCAAGACAGTATAGCTGCGCAGAACTATCTCTCTTCATCAAATAAAGGCACAGAAAGCAATGGCGATAGCCACAAAAAAAAACCATGTGGCGGCTACATACTGTATGAAAAATGCAGCTGAGCCACTTGCGCCTAGTCTGAAAGCGTCGCAAATTTAGTCTGACCTTCAATACAGCGGAATAGCCCGCCGGCACGGGACTACTACAGCTACTATATGATAGAACCGCATGTTCCTCCTTACGGCATAGCTGCGTGATACTCAGTGCGCAGGCGCGAGGGGCTGTCGTGCGAACTCTAGTCCGGTGTTCCGTATCGCTTGTCATTGTTATCTGTGGGCTCGCGGGAGGCAGACGTCCCGCACTTCGCTCCGTAGGTTGGAGAACCGCTTATGAAAATTTGATCTAATAATTCTAGATCTAAAAATTGTCTTTGGGTGATATCCGATATGTCTCACGTCTCCTTGCTTTAGAAGCCATTTCAGAAATCTTTGGTCTCTTATAACTTTTTAGACACAGGAAAGGGAAAGAGAAGCACCAAATTTCAAACGGAAGACAGATATCAGTAAAAAAAGGGCCTTAAAAGCCAGCTTCAAAGATCTATTAAGGAATCCAAGACAAACCACCATATTATCGAAGGATTCGAGGTCCAACAGTTTAAAGTAATTTCCCGCACGACAGTCCAGTAGTGGGCCAATAATGCCGTGTGCTGTGTGTTGGAGCATCATTTGGTTTAAGTATTCACAAGCGGTCTCCACGTTGTTATCTAGTGCTCTCATTCTATACCTGTAGAGTTTATCTATCGGCGGCGTGTGCCTCTCTGCGACTTGTGGCTTAATTTTAACTACAATTTATGGTACAAAATGTAATTTTAGTTCCATAGACATTTAAGATCTACAGAGTTTATATTTAGAGATGATAATAAAAAAGTTATTATATCCCCGGCGGAGGCCGGGTTCAAAACCGTCAGTGTATCGACTTGGCCCCGCCTCGCATCCAGTCAATAATATTATTAAATATAAAGAGATGTTTAAAAGTTAATATAAATATAGTGTTTATATGTTATGAAGCTAGAAACGCGTGGTGAATACGTCGGCAATAGGCAGTAGTGTATGAAAAGTGGGTGTCTGGGAAATTGTTTTATTTTCGGGATAATTAAATCTCTGTTCGGTCGGGTCGGCGGCTTTTACTCTTAGCTTTTACTAGCTTGTCAATTTGTTCTTAATATCTTGGTAAATTAGAACGCTGTTTTTAAACTTCTCCCCTTTTAGCGATTCTGCTATTAAATTGGTCGTCCAAGCGATGTCTGATCGATCATAAAAGGTTCAAGGGCAGAATATTAGAGCTAAACCTCCCACCGTCATTTTAGTCTAGAGCATCTAACGAGAATGACGACACAAAATCTACAGATAAATAGATCATTCGTATGTAAAGTAGAACGTAATGTCGAGCCGCCGTCCCCGCGCAGTGTTCGAGTACCGACTGCGACTGCGCCGAGTGCTCGTGAGCTGCTCCTGTGATACATCGCGCGACGGCCCCCCGCCCCCCGCCCTGCGCACGCGTAGCCCCCCCGCAGCCAAGTAGACCCCTCGCGCATCTCTCGCACGCTTGCCATCATAAAATAGTTTTTAAGTTAAGTTTTATGTTTGTCATTCGCGATTGTTTATAGCTATAAGCTGATCGATACTGTAGTACGTTATGTAACTCGCGACGAATATCTCGGCCTATTTCGGTCGGTTGCGAAATCGGCAACATGTACAGTCAAGTTCTGATAGAAGCCAAAGTTCATCTTGAGACATTTTGATGCAAGATTAGATTTTGCTTGTTAGATTCAGATCTTAGCTGTATTTATGGTTATTTCGAATGAGCGAAGCTTGTTGGACGATTTTGCTCGGAGCAGTTGAATGAACGTGCAGTGTCAGTGCATGGATCTGCGATCACATAGTATTGTATAGTCTGTCGAAGGTCACGCGCGCAGTCCGGTATGATAGTCAATTATTATAGTATTCATTATACATAGTGCTACGTTGCCCTCACACTACCATACTTTTAGTCTTTCCCTTTTAGAACCAATGAAAATCAAGGTTTAAAAATGCGTCGTTTATATGGATGATATATTGGTGCATTTATTTGATGCAGCAGTGCAGTGATGTTATTGCTTCTGAACAGCTCTAGTTGTGCGTATGGGTGTGTGTGTGAGGGCGACGTGTCCCCCCCGCGCCGCCCCCTCGCTAAGTGTTATACAATACATTTAAATAGGTCACTTCATAGATATGAAACGATTCAACTGCGAAAAAAAAATCAGTTATAATAATAGTACGTTAGTTTTAGTTATATTTCTGATATTAATTGATGTTTTGCTAAAAGATAATTTATAGTGTACGTTACGTTTGTTGTTGCGTGGACGTGGCTCGCGGCAGCCGGTGTCGCAGCGTGGCCGCGCTTTGTGGCCGCGAAGTGTGGCCGTGCAGTGTGGCCTCGCCTTATGGCCGCGAAGTGTGGCCTCCACACAGCGTTTGTTTCACTACAACTCTGACGTTTGCGTTACACAATTCATTGTTTTAACTGTTCCTGTAATACACTGCAATAGCATCTTGTTCTGATCACAAAAATATATAAAAAACCGACCGCATCACTCAAACGAACATCAATTAAGAAAACGTCAGATTTCTTATATTTCTCTGATCAGATTTTGACACCAGTCAACCGCCACTGTACAAAATATAACCACGAAATTTTTTAATTACATATAAGCAATACCACAGTACCTGAAATGGAAAAAAAAGTATAAAAAATTGTAATAGTACGGACATAATGGACGCAAAACAGAGAACAGGCGGTGTGAGCAGTCACAGAGCACACAGCGGGATCAGGTTAATTAGTTAGTATTCATTTCGTTTGGACAGATCTAAAGCCTGGTATTTGTTTACCTGAAAGTGTAGCAATAAAGGCTAAGTTTCAGGCCTTGGTGACCCAATAGACTGGTCGCCGCTGCGGGTGTGGTACAGGGCTAGTTGCTAGGGTAACGGTTGATGGGAACATTCGGACGTCGCGACCCACGAGCGACAACTAGTGTCCGAGGCGCGTAAGACAGGTCAAATTGGATTCAGATATAATTGGTGTTGCGTATTCAAGCGCCTTTTAGCTTCGTTGACAGCTCAGTTGGGAAATGTAAATATGATCTTTGGGCCTGGGCCTGCGGTTCACGAATTTTGAAATAATCTTAATATTGTATAGCAGCCTCTAGCAGTGCGAGTGTGGGCATAGTATGTCTCGTAAGCATTAGGTATCCGTTGTATTCGCGTCCAGGAGGTAGTTGGAACAGCTTCAATCTTATGTCATGCGTTAGAGGTTGCATGGTCGAGGACGTTTACTATCAGTTTTTAGTTTTTTCGTAAGTGATAAGTATGTAATGTAATAGGTAACCATCTATTAAAGATCCTCCCCTCGCGGGAGTGAGAGGTCGCTTGGGAGCGGGACGGAGATGACGTGACGTCACGACTCGCTAGAGAGGCGCTAAATATCATGAGAGTGAAGATGAAAGTGAACAAATACTGCCAATCGATTGTAGTTTATATTAAAGTAATGGGTAATGATTTGTAGAATTAAAACGATTTCGAAATATTGTGTCCTAAATATTTCATGTTTTATGTATAGTATCTATATAACGGTGGCTTGGTTTTGTTCAAATATTCATTCACATTACAATAACGGTCTGTCGGTACGTTTATCGGATGTTGGTTTTGTTTGTGCCTTTTTAACTCTCTCGTACAATAGTATAGTGATCAGTTGACGCGGAGTGTTTGGACACGATCGGCCACCATGTAAATGTTTTCCTTAGGTCGAGGGCGATGGATACAAACTGTGTTCTGTAGTGTACCGAGCGACAGGGCGTTTTGTCTAGATAGGTTTGCACTTGTTGCCGCCGCTGTTTCGCGCTGTCGCCGCCGCCATCTTGTCGATTGCCAACGCAGCACGAAATGGCGGCCGCATTGTAATTAGGCGCGAACTATGTTCGCAGAAGGAGCTAAGTTGTAAAATAATAGATTGCAAAATAAAATGTGGTGTTAGGTTTATGCGACGGCATATTGGGTGTTGTGTATGGAGAGAGGGGATAGGGTTCGCGCGTTGGAACTACATTACACTACCCATTTTTAAATATTTCAATAATTCGTTTTCGTAGAAATGCCATCTTCATGTGGTATGATTGTGAACGAGAGAATTAAAACAAGCTTCTTTAACTAGCTGTTTCAAAATGTTACTAATAAAACGTAGGCACCCAATATGCACTGGATAATATCTTGTAGGTAGTTTTGATATCGCGTAGTTTGGAACTGTGGGACTGAAGTGGCTCATGTGATGAGGATAAACATACATTTTGGACTTGTTTTTGTATAATTTCTAAATTCGTGTGTAACACGGCTCGCTTCTTGAGACTGGTTTTGGTATGTGTGGGGTGTCGTGCGACTAGCGTCGTCTCGCTCTTTTTTATGTAGATCTGCCGTTGTTGGTAGAGATGGAAAGTCACTTGAAAGTTAGAAGCTTTAAGTGAAGAGCGATTTGGTACTAGTCGCACGATGCCTAGGCGCTGTTTATGAATTATTTGCAAAAGTCTTTGAGAATTATGTCGCGATTGAAATCCATTGAAAATGGTTCATTGTGGTAAGAATCATCTACGCGGCCCATGTCCAGTTTCTCTTAGCACCAGAGCGAAAGAGATTTCCTACGCTAACGAGTGCCATGTTAAAATGGACGATGGAGAAACAGCAGTTGCAAGTAATGCATAGACGGCGCCGATGAGATTTTGTATCCAAAGATTGTATAGTGTGATTATACTTCTATAGGTTTATATATTGTACTAGTATTTTATATACTTGTTATGTTTCTATTGTTTGACACTAGTTCGTATTGAAAATGTTTGGAACATTAACAGATCTCCCGATCGAATTTTTTATGTAAAAGTTTGGTTTATGAATGGAAATTCGAAATTAATAATCTGTGGCAGATAAGGTGTTTGTAATCGAGGCGTAACATTGTAACTTTTATCTGAGATGTATGTGTTGAGGCTGGGCCTGTGTCTGTCACCTTGAAAGTATTTGGAATGATGGCTAAGCTGCGCTCCAACTATAAAAGCATTTCCTCATATTATAGCAATCAATTAAGGTATTGGAGCTGCCAAGCAAACTTCAACCTTAAGTTGGAGCGCAGTGGGTTTTATATCGTATGGGTAAGGAAGGCAGTCAGACTGCCGCTAGATGGTGCTTGTGTGTACGTACTTACGATGGATATAATATTGTATTTTCTTTTATACTTGCTTCTAAAAGAAAAAGTGGAAAAAAATAACGCCTATTTATTTTGTATAATATCGCTAAAATGTTATTTTTGACTAAGTCAAAATTTTTTGTGTCCTAGTTTTTAGTTTCTTTTCTATAATTATATACTTTCGAAATTGTGAGCATGACACGTCCCGGCTACAGCGCCATCTGTTGAAGTGTACTACGAAGTGTTGTAAGTGGTTCAGCCGCTAGATGGCGGGATGGGACGTGTCGTGTCGTGTCGTGACGTGTGAGGCCACTGGGCGGTGATGATGATGACGTAGGAGGTTCCGCTCGACATACACAAGGCGGGATATTGGCGCGACTGCGACGCGTGGTGTGCCGTAGGAAAGTTTTACGATAAATGGTGAAAAAATAAAGAAATTACAAAAAGTTGGGTGTTTATTATTTTTGTTGACCTATTTCCTTCCCTCTAGCGTAGGTATATAGAGTCCTTCTTAATATGCTGACACTCTTTTAAAGGTATGATCAGACCGTCAAACTGAAAAACTTTTTCTATGGCGAAAAAAAATCTGCACATCCACACAAAATTGCAAACCTTATCGAGCCAAATGTATGGGACAGCTGTTTTTTTTTTTGGCGATTTCGATGTTGTTCGAAGTGGTTTAGTTTGATGGTCTGAATATAAGCATATTAAGAAGGAATGTATGTAAACAGCCCAACTAGAATAGACTCTCTTCCCTCCGAAATAGTGTAAATATGAGCCGTAAGATGGCGCAATATCATTACAACAACTTGGATTAGTTATTCGTGTATTTCCCTAGTGTAAAGTCGATACAATCCCTAGCCAAGACCTGCTCAACAAGATAGGTCGGTAGGGAGCAGGTTTTCATACTATTTCCGAAAAGGAGTGTCCGTAAATAGTATGAAAACCTACTTCACGTAAGTTTACAGTAGATGGCTATGACTAATTCTGAGTATTGATGGGACATTATGAAATTCAGCTTGCAACAACGTGCTAACAGTTGAACGCCTATTTCAAAGGTATTCCATTTGATACCACATTCAATTTATTACTATCGGTTACATAATATACCGGATAGCGTATATGTATGTACACACGGCGACATAGCAAGCAATACAAAAACCAACATAAGCTGGCCGCGAGACGTTATACGTTACCTACGCGCGGCCAGCTTATTTTGGCTTTGCGTAGCTTGATATGTCGCCGTGTGTTACGTCATAAACCCTGCAACAGTGTATGTGTTCGAGCAGTTCTTATTAATCAATTGATAATGAACTCAATGGTATTTTAAATAGAGTTGAAAATATCGTGCATGAAATTCCTTTCCCTGTGACGTGTCTCATTATTTCTTGCACGCAATTTTCGAATCTATTTCAATAGTCATTGAGTTCATTATCAATTTATTAATAAAACTGCTCGGAAAGTTCTCCGCTAGGTGTGCGCTGACCCTAAAGGTCGATTCACACAGAAGAGATTCACATGCATCGAAGATCATTTGCTCGCAGCGGCAATCTTATCACTAGTGAATAACAGTTAAATTTGAAGCGATACGGGTAAAATAAATTCAATCTTTATTCACTTGTGCTAGTGATATTGTTGCCGCTGCGAGCAAATGCTCTTCTAGTGTGAATTGACTTATGGAACAACGTACAGAAGTAGGTACAACAAAACGATCTGCTACCTACCAACCCACTGACTAAACCCATATCAATCCAATAAGCTGATGCAACCATTATCAGAGCGATAGATAAAGTTATCGCGATCCCGAGCGATGATCAGTCGATAGCGACGTAACGAGGTGCGTCGCGTCCGTCGCGGCAAGTGGACGCGGTATGGATTACAAAGGACCCCTTCATTTGGGGACTGAGCTGTGTAACGCCACGGGTTTATGTGGATCACTTAAGTTAATGGCAAAACCAAAATGCAGCAATCAAGCATAGTTAAGAGGATATTATTCGGAGTCTGGTTATATATTCATTCATTATATATTATAATAATCATAATCATTTATTTCATAAAAATAATTTTACATGTCAAATGCACTCAACAGTCTCATGGTTTCAGTCCATACAAAACTTTGACGCACAATACGCGTAGACGGAATTGATAATTACGAAGATATAAAGCTTTGAAATTTTTCATACAAAATTTTAAAAGCTTTATGTCTTCGTAATTATATTATAAATTGAAAATGTTATTTGTTACGCGGCATCTAGATTTTCTAAACTATTTTTCCATATACACAAAGTTACTTATATTAATACCGTCTACGCGTATTGTGCGTCAAAGTTTTGTATAAGATTGACCCCTCTGCAACAGCCTTAACTGTCCTTAACTACTAAGTAAAGTCAATGACATTTTTCAGAAACAATCTAGAAACTCTGTCAACAAACAAGAATAGAGATTAGTTTCTAGATTGTTTCTAAGTATAAGAAACCTTATACTTAAGGGCCTATGTCGAAAAATAATTGAAGCGAAATGGGCGTGTGATAGCTTAATTACTGCCTGATGCGAGAAAAAGAGATGGAGCTGCGCGCGCGCATGAAACGACGCAAGCGTAAAACTTTATTTAATTGTGATTGTACTATTTATGTAAGTTCAATTCTGCTGTAATCAAAATTTGTTAAATATCAATCTCTTTTTTAAATCAAGTCTCGTGTTTTTATTATTCACCGTTTAGCAGTTTCAAGTGTTTATCGATAAAGACGGAGGCTACTTTGGCTTGTTTTTCTATCGAGAAAATGTGTCTTAATCGTGTTTTGGCTCTAATCAAAACTTCAATTATATGTTCAATTTACACATATCCGCTAATCATACTCCTACTGTTAGTACTTCATGATATTTGCTTTGAAGAATCCTTTTTTTTTCACATAGCCTCTTAACCACGATAGGACTAGTTCATCAATTCAAGGTCGCACGGAGAGCTATGCTCGGTGTTTCTCTGAGAGATCACATTAGACATTACGTGATACATCGGAGAATTAAAGTGGTTGACATAACTCAGAAAGCAAGGCAATGGGCTGGTTATATTTGCCGAAGAACTGACTACAGTGGAAACTACGACCTGGTATAGGCGTAGTGTGGGACGCCATGCCGCCCGCTGGACAGACGACCTAAAAAAGGTAGCGGGGAGCGACTGGACGAGGAAGGCCGAGGACAGAGTCTTGTGTCGAGTCCTATGTTCAGCAGTGGACAATGATAGGCTGATGATGGTAGTTGCTAACTAATGTGAATTCTACGTGCTTTGCTTTATGATATTCCATTGACTTCTAAGGACAACAGAGGTCTTATCTTAGCTCCGCAGCTCCCCAAAAGTGACAAGAAGCGAGTTGCCGCGTTACAGCTACCTACCTCACGGATGGGGCCGGGAGGGCCATCGAGAGAGCTTTGATCTCCTCTCTCTTGACGGACGGACCTCTCGCTTCTGCTTATTTGCTTATTAAAGGATTTACTTAATTGAATTGACTTCTTGTTCCTTTTGTCGGCGTGTGGTGACGCTCAGTCTGAGTGCGTCTTTAGTTTTATTGCGTTGAGTGTTTTGGAAGCGCAAATTAGGACAGAATCTTTTGCTTGTTAGTGATGCTAGTTATGCCAAAAACTATGCATTAAAAATTTGATACCTACCTGCTTAAAGTTTTGCACGAAACTATACAAACTGGCCCCATGTTGGACGCCAATCCGTTTTCTGTCAAACGGTATTAGATCATTATCCATGTAGTCTCGCATAATTTGCGTCCTGCTTGATACCGTAATAGGTATAGGTACTTGACCAGAGTATTTTCTCTGGAATATTGTTTTTATTGGTACATGCACACGGATATGAATAGAGGAATACGACATATTACGCCGACCCCAAGTAATGGAATAAGAACGGGAAAATTATGATGGTCAGACGCAACTCCAATATTTTTTAAGAGTAGCTGGCCAACATAAGCTGGCCGCGCGTAAGTTGCATAACGTATAACGTCGCGCGGCCTGCTTATGTTGGTTTTGTATAGCTTGATGTGTCGCCTGTGTATCTATGCATAAAAATCGTTAGGTAAAGACATCTTTGACTCATCATTCAAATCCCAAAAAAGAAGAAGAAAAATGTTTCCTTGAAATGCAAATAGAAAATGCTAAATTTAGCATAACTTTATGAATAGTTGTTTAAATAAAGAGGTAAAACTTGAAGCGTCGTGTCCTCGAGATCTTTGACATGCAAACGAGGCAGAGTGTAGTGCTAGACGGGAACGGTCGGTGAATGTTATTCTTTTGATTACAAACTTATAATAAACGGGGGTTAGAATTAACAGCGCTGTTTTGCATCCGAGTGACTCCGCCCACACTTCGCATAACATTATAAAATGGTTTATTCTTTTATGTAACCTAAGCTAAGTAGGCAATTAAGGTCCCCATAGGAATTTTGAGCACACACACAGGTGACACAGGTCAACAATCTTCGAAGTTTAAATGGAGTTTTAATTATTTTACCTTTTTGTGATTTTATTGGTAAGAAATAGAAGATGATATTAATTAAAACGTGGTACCTCGTTAAGTACCTGAGGTAATGCTACCGTGAACTTAAATCGGCCCCGTACTAGGCGCATGTTGGGAGCCAATTTTTACCCGGCTGCGCCAGAAGGAGGGTTATTTACTAACTTTTTCCTTTGATTAGGTAGTTACCTACTTTGAAAAAATCCCTACAATTTCAATGCTGTTCATGACAACATGAATAAGCCTCTGTAGGGTGGGATATAAACAGAATATCAAAAACAAGTGTCAAAAAGATAATATTAAATTAAACGTGGTACCTACCTAGTAGGTCATCAAGGAAAAAAGTTAATAAAGTATCAATTGGCGCCCAACTTGGGTTTAGTATGGCGCCCAACACGGGGCCGACGTAAGCAGTAACATTACCCAATATTTAGGGCCGATTTCGGCATACATTGTTTGCTTTGATCGCTATACTTTAAAATAGATAGAACAAATCCGGCAATATACCGAAATCGGGTCCGATCAACTGCAAGTGTAATCGCTGCTTAGGTTACGGTTGTATTATTGGCAACTGTCATTTATCTATTGATTTACCTAATGTTTGTGTTTCGGTTTCATTTTCACGTTTGTACTGTCACAGTGGTTTGATACCTGGAGTGCGATTTTTGAAACTCATTCGGTGAGTTCAGCAGGTGAAAATGTCAAAATTACTATGGAGATGTGAATCTTTCTATTGCTGATTTGACTTTCAAAAATCATACTTCAGGAGTGCGATTTTTGAAAGTCAAATCAGCAGTAGAAAGATGCGTATCTCTATATATTTTCAACTGCTGAGTTCAACGTATGCGATTCAAAAATCGCACTCCTGCTAGATTGACTATATAGATAATGTAGGTGAAGCCGTGGGCAAAAGCTAACTTATTCTACAACTGAACCTTACAATACTATTCTAATGGTAAGATTGCGGATTTCTTTCTTATCGTGTGGGCAGAGCCCTGGTGTCAGAGTTTTTTCATCGTAAGGCGGTCTGAAAAAACTCTGACACCAGGGCTTGGCAGGGCAGGGAAAATCGTTCATGTTATGTAGCCGGGACCAACGGCTTAACTTGCCATCCGAAGTACGGAATCATTTTTCTTTTCAGACAGGTGATTCAGCCTGCAATGTCCTAACCAACTGGGCAAAAACGCATAAAGTGACATATCACTAGGTGTCCCCCGTGGGAATCGAACCCACGACCTCCGTGTCGAGAGCCAATGCTCTTAACCATTAGACCACAGAGGCAGTTGCGGATAATATACCTACATCCATCCAATCTTCGAACAAGTATACCTATAAAAATCCCTTCACTTATACAATTATTTAACTATTGACTTCACTTCACTGCATCCAATAAAATATCAATATCATTTCACAGATGACAAATTACCTACCTACATCATCATAATTCCATCATATTTACCTCAACTCAGCGCAGTATCGGAAAAGATTTGTGCAAAAAACCATAGAAATGATCGTCAGGTGCTTGAGCTTGACAGTCAGCGATGCACGACGCGACAACATGGCGGGCTAGGGACCTGTCATCTTGATCAAAGAGAATTGGCGGGAATCAAAGGGAACAATTATATTTGCGTTCGAACTCCGCTCTCGAGTGCTGACATCCTGACGGACGGATTTTTGCATTAATCTCGAGTTATTTTTTGATTCGGATGTTTGGGTTTCACACTGCAAATATTTTTATAAAAAGGTTTGTTTTGTTGATAGATTAATTTGATTTGACATTTTTAGGAGATCAGAACGAATTTATACTTCGTAGACTTCGTAGACCGTTATTCGACAAAAATGCACTTGAAATTACTCAATCGAGTCACTAGGTATAGGTACCTACCAACTGCGTTTTTTTCATGTTAGATTTGCCACTTATCTACGACTTCTAGACAAGTATGTTTGTTTATTCTTATAGATCTCATCGCGACATAGCATAATACGTGATTAAAAAAATAATGAAAATTTTTACATACCTGCATATTGCGTTTTAAGTGCAAGCGGCAGAATACATACCCTTTCCCTAAGGAAAGGGTATGAATGGGATTAATAGGAAACGATCAAGTACTTAGGTACTTGATTGTTTCCTATTAAACTTTCATTGCAAAAGGATTTACAATAACAATATACTTACCTAAGCCTGCTATGTAGGTCTACCTAACTACTCAATTATATTGTCATCGATCTGTAACCTTCAATATGCTAAAAGTGAGCATTGCCTTGCTTCAACTGCACTGTCTGTCTGTCTGTATGTCTGTGTGCTTTCTGGCTTACTTCGAAAAGGATTGTGTTTGTATTTTTATGAATATACTAACCATTTAGGTGTACCTATCAAAACACACGAGCGAAGCCGCCGGCGTAAAACTAGTTCAGAAACACGCCTTTGTTTAACTCTCGTCACGTCACCTCTAATGGCGTAGTGGCGGGAGCACTCGTTTGACGCTCGTTAGTAACCCGCTTTGATTCCCGGCTCTAGCACTTCAATACTTACCGAACATATTTCGACAACCCTGTTTGTGAAGGGGTGGCACTAAAATAATGGTTGTGGTTTTAATCTTAACTTTTATAAAACTGTAACAGAAATTGTCTGTACGCACGGCGACACATCAAGCCATACAAAACCAACATAAGCTGGCCGCGCGTAGGTCGAGTATTGTAACGCCAGCTTATGTTGGTTTTGTATAGCTTGATGTGTCGCCGTGCTTACAATCTAGTTGACGATATGATTTTTAGGTGTCCCTGATTCCAAATAACCATTTTTTTTATTTTTTGCCTGTCCGTTGTTTATTTGTTTGATCGAGCATCACGAAAAAACTACTGAACCGATTTTGACGAAACTTTTTTTTATAGCTTAAAATGATATGATCTGACTTAAAATCTGGTATATAATTTGTGCGGACGAAGTCGCGGGTTAACTCTACTGACTTTATAATTAGGTACCTAATTAATTACACTGCTGACAGAAAACCTACCTAAGTAGGTATTATTTTCTTTCCTACAGGTACAGGTGTTGACTAAAATTTTGGTAAAAATGATTGGAAATTTTGAGGTGTTACATTGGAACATAAATTCACGACTATAATCCATCCCATCGGGGTGATCAGAAACTTTGCTACAGCTGACACTGACACACCCATCACATTGAAGGTTTCAAGATTGAATTACATGATAAGTGGTGATACTTTCGCCCACTAAGGTCCGCCACACACATACGGAATTGCAATCCGGAATTCCGAATCAGGATTGTAGTTTTGTACAGGATTTTACAGCTGCGCAATTCCGAACACAATTGTGGAGGGGGAAAATCAATACGAAATTGTAATCCTGATTCAGGATTCCAGATTGCAATTCCGTATGAGTGTGGCGGAACTAAAGGAACCACAAGCCTTAATCGCCTCGTATCACATAAGTAATTATGTGTGACATAAAATAAATGCATGATTGGTTTTATAATTAGGAAACTACCACCAACTTAGGTAATTGATTATACCTACCAGGATCTTAGCCTCTTATTAACTTAATTTAAAAAAATTAATATCAAAAACACTAGAACAAACTACACTTACATAATTATAATATTTTTGAACTACAGAAAAAATAACGTAGGTTAAGAGTTTTTTTTTTACTATCTTGATCTAATACTTATACATGAAAAACTTGAAATACTGTATGTATTGACTTGAAAAAGTAAAGTTTAGTGAACTAATAAAATTTGCAGTAAGACCGGCTACAATTACTAACCTAAACTTATGCACAATAAATATTATTTCATTTCATTTCATGACATGATATGATCATGATCCAATTTACAGGATGAAATTGATATCATTAGCATCCTTTTAAACTAAGAGTCTACCCATCAAACTGAACAACTTTTACTATGGGTGCAAACCTGAGCAAACCGATCGGAGCACAAACAAAATCAGTTATTGCATAAATTTGAGTCGAGTAGGCATTGCAGTTTAGTATGGAACAGCTGATTACTTTTTTGCTCCGATCGGTTTGCTCCCATAGTAAAAGTTGTTCAGTTTGATGGGTAGACTCTTACTTTAAAAGGATGCTAATGAAATAAATTTCACCCTGTATATCTTAAGTAGGTAATAAATAGTACCTACCCACCTACATAGGGCAGGTAGGCACCTATACAAAATATGGTTTTGTTTAATTAGAACTTTAAAAAAACATTTAAGTAAGTAAATATACTAATTCAAGCAAGTAGCAATGATTACAGCTAATTATATTGTGATGGCAGTTATTAGGTCAATATTAATCAAAAGTAGATATACATAATTATATTGCTTGCATAACATTTTCTTTTGCGATTGCCTCTGTAACCTAACACTGCACTACTCTACATACAAAATGCGACTGCCAAACGTCGTGCAAACATGTTCCCGAAACTAACCTAATGAGAGCGACCGAGACAGACATATACACTACCCCTAACACCGAAAGAGACTACTATATGTGGCGGCCGAAAGCGCAATACCTACTATACAAAGTTAAGTGAAACGGCTGTATAGGGAGAGTGTAGGGGAGATAGAGTAAGGTATAGGTGCTCAGTGTTGCTTGGTTAGTGAATAATTTAGGAGCGACCGCCCTTTAGCCAGTAAAAGGTTCCGTACACAGAATGTGAGGCAATTTGGCCTATGTAGGTAGGTACCTACCTAGTGCCGATATCGGTCTGTTATGTAATACATAGTTTATTGACTCGAGTGTTCAGATGTCATGTCAGAGGCTTAATGGAGTAGGAAGTTGTTAGGTACGATCTTGTAGTTCTTTGTTCCAGAAAATTATTTGTACTAGCTGTTTGCCCCTGACTTCGTCTGCGTTGACTTTCATGAACTATTTATTTACCCTGAACATATTCTATCTTTGTGCCAAAAATCCAAATCCGTTCAGTCATAAACATGGTCACAGATTTTCCTTTTTATTGTTACCTAATGAAGGACGTCTGGATTTTCCAGAACTGATATGCTCTAACAGTAACTCAAAGTGCGAATATTGATGAAAGATGGTTGGTTGTAGCGGGCTCTCGGCCAAGAATGGATCACGTCATTTCTTGCCATGGTGGGTGTCGCATTCGAGTTGATTAAGGGAAATTTTTTTTTATCACGTTTTAAAAAGCCAAGCGTTGTACACAAGTACAGATTTCACGTATTGGTAGTATTTCGATTTGCCACTCAGATTTCTATAAATAAATCTCTTGCTAGCTTTTACTACGTCAACAAGACAAAAATTGACAGCAATAAATTTAATGCAGGAAAGTTAACTTTAATGAGCGTTTCTGCAGCTGAGTGTTAAGTGTCCAATCATCAATATGAGATCCGGTAATTTGTACCTAGTTAACACAATAAAATTCAAAGAATCCCTTGGCCTGCAATCTTAAATTAGGTAAGTACATTAGGAATGAACCTTGCTCTGACTGGAGGAGAGACAAGCTTTTCTTTCGCCCTCAAAAACAGAGCAAAAGAAACTTTTGTTTCTGCGTATCTTCATCATCGACGGGAAGAATAGAATATAATAGAAAACTTTATTTTTAACCAACTGAGATCACAATATTGTTAGTAACACACTTAGCCTGTTGTTAGTTTATATCATACAGCAATGGTTCACGTACTGACAGTCAAACCTACTTGCAAACATGGTCAGGATGCTGTTGGTGCTGGCGCTTATCCTACGCACGAGGATGTACACCTTGTAGTGTTAAAACAATCTACTCGCAACACAGGGTCTGTTCTCAAACTTATAATAGGGAACCAACACACTAGGTAAGTACGTATATTTAAATTAACAACTTCCCAACTATCTAATACTTACAAGCGGATTCCCCAGGTTGGAATCCCTTAATTCCCGTATTCCCAGTCCGATTAAGACTAACAAATATTTGTCCCAACTCTATCCCCTGCTTCGCGCCGTCGCTCGCGCTGCCCTGCGGCCATACGACCCTCTATCTATCAACAATTTTACACCAGAGGAAGTCTCGCGACGTGTGTAGTTATTTACGCAGGTGATTATTAAGGGCCTATGTCGAAAAATAATTGAAGCGAAATGGGCGTGTAATAGCTTATATTACTGCCTGATGCGAGAGAAAGAGATGGGGCGGCGCGCGCGACTGAAACGACGCAAGCGTAAAACAAACTTTATTTAATTTTGTTTGTACTATTTATGAAAGTTCAATTCTGCTCTAATCAAAATTTGTAAAATATCAATATCTTTTTTTAAATCAAGTCTCGTGTCTCTATTATTCACCGTTTAGCAGTTCCAAGCGTTTATAAATAAAAACGGAGGCTACTTTGGCTTGTTTTTCTATCGAGAAAATGTGACTTAACACGTTCCGGGGCAGTGAACGAGACACAATAGAACTTTTATTGTTATCACGTCTATAGCCGGTCACTGTCCCGGAACGTGTTAATCGTGTTTTGGCTCTAATCAAAACTTCAATTATATGCCTCGTGCCTCGTTTTTGGTCTACCGTTTAATGTAATAGTTTTAAGCAAAAGTTAAAAATAAACATTTATCTTATCTTATCTTATCTTATGTTCAATTTACACATATCCGCTAATCATACTCCTACTGTTAGTACTTCATGATATGTGACGCTTTGAAGAATCCTATTTTTTTCACATAGCCTCTTAAGCTAAGTAGATACGTAGTACATTTGCTCTCAAACGGTGAAGTAAAACATTGTGAGGAAACCTGCATACGCTGAAGCAGAAATGTCGATGTGTAGGTATGTGAAGTCTACCGATCCGCATTGGGCACGCGTGGTGGACTAACGCCCATACACCATCCCTGATCCTAGTAGGCTGATGATGATGATGAAGTAGGTAGTGTTGCGGATGTGGAACCTAATTATATTGTTAAGATAATTTATTACGAACTCCAAATAGGTATTAATAGGTTTGAAGTAGGGTAAATGTTTTAAGTTAGACAAAATTGATTATAAAATAAATTAAAGATATTTTAATGTACATAGTTACCTTCCTTTATTTGTCTTTAATAACATTATTTTTTAAAGACTGAAAAATTTATTGCATCAAATCCGTCTTAAATTGATAATCCATTTCAGAATATGGGATATTCAATCCTGTCTCCTTGCTGCAAGTGCCTCAAGTTTCTGATAATATAGCAAACGACTCTAACAACAATTTACTTCACCTAAGCGGGATCACACACGGATGGAGCGGCACACGTCAGTCCGTTATTTGTGAAACCACACGTAGAAGCACGGTGCCGAATTGACGCACCGTGTTGTGTGCTTCTGCGCACCGTGTGTGACGTCTGCCGCTTCATCAATGTGTCGTCGTGTGTGATCCCACTTACAGCATAAGATAAAAATATTTCATGAGTAGGTACCTCCGTCTTCCTAGGAAGACAAAAGGTAAGAAGGTGTCAAAATAAAGGTAGAAGAAGACCTAGGTCTTCTCGGGAGACACCTATGGAAGGGTAAGGCATGATATTCTTCCGCAAAGGAAAAGAAATCATGCCAACATTTTAATTCCTTCTCACGCCACCCGGAATGTTCAATATTAAACAGTTTTAATAAAACACAAAAAGCAATAAGCAGTAGTTAGAAGATAATTAGATTTCTGCCGGTGCCCGTCGGTGGTAGTCGTGATGACGCGTGTCCGCCGCGTGCCGGAGTAGGGTATAGGGTAGTTGTAGCTACTGCCTAGCTAGCATGCCACCCCCGAGAAAACGTCAAAAATCGAGATGTGCCTCCATCTTTATTATTTTACGTAGGCCAGAAAGAGCGCGCATGACGTTTTTCTCGTTTAAACGCTTTGTCGTGGGTGGCATGCTAGCTAGGCTGGTGTTATATTTAGATACGGGGTTGACAGAGAATCGTAACAGAACAGAACTCCGAATGCTACATTATCTATATTTGACTTCCCTAATTTTTTTAATGAATCCGTTGCTCCAGTGTCTTTGCTTGCTTGTGAGATGTTTTAGAGAAGGTTATGACATTCTCAGGGCAAAAGGGACCTTATTGTCGGTATTTACAAAAATGTCGGTATGGTTGTGGTAACGGATTTAAGGTGGTTTCAGTCTATACAAAAGTTTGACGCACAATACACGTAGACGGAATTAATAAAAGTAATATTTTATATATGGAAAAATAGTTTAGAAAATCTAGTTGCCGCGTAACAAATAATATTTGCAATTTATGATATAATTACGAATATATAAAGCTTTTCAAATTTTGTATGAAAAATTTCAAAGCTTTATATCTTCGTAATTATTTTATAAATTGCAAATGTTATTTGTTACGCGGCATCTAGATTTTCTAAACTATTTTTCCGTATATACAAAGTAACTTATATTAATACCGTCTACGTGTATTGTGCGTCAAAGTTTTGTTTAAAATTGACCCCTCTGCAACCGCCTTAATAGGAACCAAATAAGCATTAAACATAAAAATATTGAAAACTAAAACCGACAACAAAGGTCCCTTTTCCCAGACAACGTCACATATTATCTCTACAACACCTCATCAAAATTGGTACAATAGACACGATAATAATAAAATTATTTTGATTCACATACACACACTCCTCCTAGAAAAGTTTCTTCAGTTTCTTCTTTACCTTTTTTTAATTCAAAAAGTTTCTTCACGTTTTCTTTTACCGATTTTCATTAATTTACCACTTGCCACGAGGTGACTAGGGGATAAGGTCTCTTTTGCAGTGTTTTCATAGATCACTTGTCGCATCTTTTTGATACACAAATCTGAAATGGTCTAAAAGTGCACCTACCTTGCTAAAACTGCATGCTTAAGAATAAATAAATAAATATCTTGGACATTGTCACACAAATTATCTAGTCACATTTAAAGTACCTGGACAAATTATGATGACTAGACAAAGATATCGAATACATATATAGATACAAACATCCATGACTCGGGTACAAATATTCATATTCATCATATAAATATTTGTCCCTTACGGGATTTGAACCCGCGACCATCGGGCACAGCAGTCAGGTTCACTACAAACTGCGCTACCGGGCCGTCAAGCTAAGAATTTTGAGAGCTTAGTTGTAGCTAAGTTCCTGCCCACCCCGAAAGGTATCATGGTCGTGAGCTTACCTCTGATTGTATAAACCTTCTACTTAACAAGACAGTTAATCAGGAAACGCTTAGCACTCGACATATCGACTGTAATAAACAAATAACTCATTTAACTGGTTCGATTCCCGCCCGCATCCACACAGTTCACTTTACAGCGCTCACCGATTATACTATATTCACTCTTATTTTTAATAGAATAAGAACTATGTCAAGGGACATCTTAAATCGAATCATTCGGTCAGCTTCGTTCCTCATGTATAGTCCCACATGTTTAATCATATTCACTGTTATGTCCTTACAATAAGAGCTTTATCAGAAGACTTCGAACAGCAAATAAACTAACAAGTATTAGGAATTCATTGCGAATGAGAAGACTTCTAATGGAATCCTTGTGACAAAGCAATAAGAGCTAAAATGGCATGATTAATGAGACGGCCTGCTGGACAGGATGTAGGCATATTAATGGGCATTGGGCACACGTCGCGTTTGATTTGGTATTTAATGATAAACGGGGTATAGTTTAGTGTTATCTACGAGGGGTTGTGGATGGTAACAAGTTAATCTAAACTATTATAAATCTGTAGCAGAAAGTTTGTCTGTACATTGAAGATATTAACAAAAAAAAAGTTACGATATGGTTTTTAGGTATCCCTGATGCCTGATGCTGTCTGTTTGTTTGTGTATTTGTTTGGGTGTTTGTTTGTGTGTTTGTTTGTTTGAACGAGTATCACGCAAAAACTACTGAACGGATTTCTATCTTCATCTTCTATCGAGTCGATGGCATGTCATTTTATATTTTTCCTGCCCAGTATTTTGCCACACGGATAGCAACTACCAGCAGCGTCATTGCTACCAGTTTGTGGGCAGGAAGGGCAAGATATGAGATGGGCCATTGTCTGAGGAGCAACACCAAACTCACACCTCAGGTCTGATCCATCGATGAAACCCCATTTGGACAGGTTCTCCTTACTCCGGCCGACTTGAGTTCGGAGCCTGTTTAAAGACCTCCAAATCGGCCTGGGTAGTTCATGTCCTGGGGGAAGGCTTTCCGAGGGGGGGACAAACGGGTCGGGTAGCGTGCTCTTTCTTCGCCAGAGGTCACATCTAGCTCGAGGACCATTACCAATACCTTTTATAGGGTGGACACACTTCAGAAAGTTTTTGCGGCTCTTGAGCCTTTGAGGTACTGTGGAGTATCTGAACATAGGATGCCATGGATCAACCTCGAGTTTTGCTCTTTCAATTGAGCTCGGATTTTGATGAAACTTTTTTTTTTGATAGCTTATGATCTGACTTAAAATCTGGTATATAATTTGTGCGGACGAAGTCGCGGGTTAACGCTCGTAGTTTATTAAAAATGTTTGACAACATTAATTGAATAACAAAATATTAAGGGAAACAAAACATCCGACTGCGTCAAAAGTAATTAAGAGGATAGGCAAGCTGACATGGAAATTTGGAAAATAGGTCACTTTTCCGACTGCATACGTATTTGTCCGATCCGCCCCACCCGATTTTATCTACATAAAATTGACTAAATCAGAATTTCGTATTCCCCTCCCCTGCTTCCTCCTCCAAAACTAAACCGATTTTAATAATTCTTTCAAGAATAATATGAGACTTTGGCTATGTCTGTATGTTTTGCTTTTTTTTGTTTATATTCGTCAAATTTGTTTGCTGGATGTCTGAATACGGGCAGTAAAATTGGTAATTTTCGAAGGTTCCTAGTTCTACCAGTAATTAATTAATGCAAAAAACCAAAACTAAGGGACATAGTAGAGGTAACATAGATTGTACGGTACATTTTTTTTAGCTCTAGTGTAATTATCCAGGGAGGAACAGGGGATGTGTATGGAAAAAACGGTACCCGCCTATCCTCTTAACTGAAAAGAGAAAAACAAGCTCTTACAGTAGTCTACTTATACGGGGTGGCACTGAATGAGGGACATTCCTTTTAAGACTGCAATTCAGACAATGAAACTAAAAATAACTTTCCCAAAGGAAAAAGGGCCGGAAAAAAAATTGGACCTCCCATAGAAAATAGATAAAAAAATAGATTAGCTGATCCGCACTTTTTCATTGCAGGTCCAGAAATTGTTTTCGTTTAACAAATAATTATCCAAATCAGCACTTTATAAATTAAGGAGTAAGGAATGTCGTATAAGTTCGTAAGTTCCTAAATAATAAGTTCCACTCTGTTTTATTCTCCTTTTTAACCCCCGGCGCAAAAAGAGGGGTGTTATAAGTTTTACGCCTATGTCGTGTCGGTCTGTCTGTCTATCTGTCGTTCTGTCTGTCGGAGGCATCGTAGCTCCCAAACGGAAGGACCTATTTCGATGCGGTTTTTTAATAGAAAGCTAATTTTTGCGGGAGTGTTCTTAGCTTTGTTTCATGAAAATGGGTTCAGCAGTTTTCAAGTAACTTTAAAAATTACGAAAAAAATGAAACATTAGATTACAAATTTAAAAAACCGCCACGCCAAAAACAATCACTTAAAAAGTGAAAAATAATTCGGTCACCTATTATTTTTGATGTAAGCAAATGTGTTTTACTTTTTAATTCTCTTTAGGTGACCGAATTATTTTTCACTTTTTAAATATTTGTTTTTGGCGTTGGGAGTTTTTACTTGAAGTCGGTAAACAAAAGATTACTATAGCCATGAAACCGTAGCACGTAGCGCTACAAGCAATGCTACGGCGTAGCAACGTAATATTGATCAATAGCACTAGCACAACCTACTATGCACAACGTAAAGTATGTTTGAGTACCATACATACTGCAGGACAAGGGCTTCCAATATGCTCCTTTAATCCTTTATATTACATAATAAAATGTATTTAGTGCTTTTAACTTGTTGGTTGTTCTGAATAAATAAAATAAAAAAACTTTGAAGGAAATTAAAAATAAAACAAAAATAAAATAAAAATATAATAATATATAAAATAAAAAGTATAATACCTAGTTGGTCCGCGAACGTGAACGCCCCTTCCCCAGATAAACCCATATAGGTTTTCGTGGGACGGGTTTCATCATTGTATTATTTATTATTATATTATTATTATTGTAAATTTCTTTATTCAGTAAAATAAAAAATAAAAAAACTTACTGTGAAATGTTATATTATTAAATATACATAGTTCAGAAATATTTCAAATTCAAAAATTCAAAATAATTTTATTTCAGACACAGTCCATAGATTGTTAGGAAATATGAAAAGAGGAGACAAATAAGGGAAATGAAATGGCGATACATCGACACAACCAAGGACTCAAGGAGTGGTGCCATTGGGCCCACACCCTGAGTCCATATCTCAAGTACATATCTCGGAGTAAATATGGCTTATAGATCGTGCTTTCTATGACATTGATGAATTTTATAACTTTGTACCTAATGTTATTGGAATATAACCGGACTGTAATATCTAAACTATTATAAAACTGTAGCAGGAAGTTTGTCTGTACATTGAAGATATTAGCAAAAAAAAAGTTACGATATGGTTTTTAGGTGTCCCTGATTCCATATCACCAATTTTTGGATTTTTTGTCTGTCTGTTTGTTTGTGTGTTTGTTTGTTTGTTTATTTGTTTGTTTGTTTGTTTGTTTGTTTGAACGAGCATCACGCAAAAAGTACTGAACCGATTTCGATGAAACTTTTTTTGTTTGATTGCTTATGATCTGACTTAAAATCTGGTATATAATTTATCTCGCTACATTGACGGGAGCCGGAGATATAAACATATAACCGCAAGTGCAACCAATGTACGCTGCCATTTCAATTTCAAGTAAGTAACGCTAATTAAAATTAAAAGACTTGTAATAAAGTAAGCTAATTCTGAAGACTGTTTCATTTATAAATAACGAAAATAACAACAAATTACAAAATAAATACCAATAATTATAAATTTTATCATTGTCCAGTGCATTGTTAGTATAACATTGTTTTTCTTTTTGGCTATAAAATCGTTCAAACTCCATGGAGAAAACCTTTGCATAACAAAAAAAACCTTAACACTGGCCACAAGAAAAAAAGATTCGAACTACAAATTTCTTGACATTTTGTAGAATTACAGTGCATCCAAAGCAGGAGCATAGAGATAGTAAGTACTACGTACACGTACATGAGCAGGAGTAATTTTAAAAAAAAAACTGCACGCCAATTTCAAACAAAGAGAATATAATCATGATTTCAAATCAGCAGCCGAAAGATGTCTAAAACTCGATTTTTAATTCGGAATGTTTTTATTTACAGTGTAATCACACAGTGTGATGTAATACACATTTTACGCAAGACTGGATAATAGATAATATTTTAAAGCAATTATACAGGTAAGAAACTATTTTGAAATACCGTAAATTATTACTAAAATACAAACGAACGAACTCTAACAAATTAATAAGGGTCGGTTTTTTATGCCGCCGATGCGATGTGCCGCCGTGCATTTTGCGCCCGATTCGATTAAGGGGATAATATATTTTTCTACGGCGCTCCATACAAAACGAAGCTTAGTTTAAACATTTAGTAATTAAAGTAAAAAATGAATGGTTTTAAAACAATCTAGAAGCCAATATCTGTGATTTCCTTTTAAATGTTTAGTTCTAAAGTTATCTTGACTCAAAGTTTGTAGTCCGTGCTGCGGTCCGTCCGTGTCGTGTGTCGTCCACCATTTGGGTTCTGTCTGAGGAACCTTCCACAGCCCTACGGACTGTCGCTTGATATGAGCTTTACATTATTTAATGTAACATTCGGCAATAGCCGACTGCGTCCTTCCGTACGAAATTATTCGCTGGAATCCAGGCGCATACGTGCGCCTCAGCCGTTGTTTCAAATGCACGCATTGAAAGAGCAAAACTCGAGGTTGATCCATGGCATCCTATGTTCAGATACTCCACAGTACCTCAAAGGCTCAAGAGCCGCAAAAACTTTCTGAAGTGTGTCCACCCTATACAAGGTATTGGTAATGGTCCTCGAGCTAGATGTGACCTCTGGCGAAGAAAGAGCACGCTACCCGACCCGTTTGTCCCCCCCTCGGAAAGCCTTCCCCCAGGACATGAACTACCCAGGCCGATTTGGAGGTCTTTAAACAGGCTCCGAACTCAAGTCGGTCGGAGTAAGGAGAACGCAAACTTGCACGCGAATGGAGCGTATGGACGCTGCTGGTAGTGCTATCCGCGTGGCAAAATACTGGGCTGGAAAAATATAAAATGACATGCCATCGAGTCGATAGAAGAAAATGCACGCAAATTGACAGCGAGTGCTGACCAGGCCATGTACCCGGACTTTAGATTTTCGATATAACGCGACCGTTTCGGTTGCGGTCCGAACTTCATTGTAATAGAGTTGACATTGGAACGATAACTTTCATGCAATTGCGACGTTCGAATGTCCGGGTCAAGAACAAAGAACATTGTATATAGTATTGGTCCGGGTAGACCCCTGCTGTCAAACGTCAAACGGTGACGTTGCAGTGGAATGCGGACGTCACCGATTTCGCGCGCATCTGACCGGATTGCAAGATGTATAGGGTCCTTCTTATATGCAGACAGTTTTTTAAGGGGATGATCAGACCATCATACTGAACAACTTTCTTTATGGGACCAAAGTCGAAATCACGAAAAAAAATCAACTGTTCCATACAAAACTGCAATCCTACTCTACAAAAATGTATGGGGCAGAAGATTTTTTTCGCGATTTCGATGTTAGTCCCATAGAGAAAGCTGTTTGATGGTCTGATCATCCTCTTAAAAAAGTGTCAGCATATTAAGTTAAATATATAAAAAACTAGCTTTTGCCCGCGACTTCGTCTGCGTAGACATGTAATTTTGTCTAAGGTCATGAAGGTCATGGTCCGAACCAAGTCTAGGAATCCTGGCATGTAACATTAGAATGACGATTAAGGAATGGGCTGATAAAAGACACAGGCTAGAATGCTCTGGCCTCTCGGGTCTGCAACACTGCTGGAAATTCATCAGCAATCTTCTTATTATCGTATGGGCAAAGCCTAACACCACGAATCCCACAGTTCATACTGAACAACAGCAGGAGCAAAGCTCGTGCCATCGTCGGAGCCCTCACCGGGCACTACGCAACAGGCACGATAAAGCTCACTCTAGATCCCGGTTGCCGAGCGTGTGAAGAGGAGGAGGAAACCATGGAACATTTGTACTGTGTGACTGCGATATCTTGGTGGGTAAACGTATGTGATTCCTGAGAGATGGTTATTCATTACATGTTTCTTACCCTGAACGCTATTGCCTCCCTCATTTTCCAAGTTTTTCAAGGATGAAGAAAATAATATGTAGGGTTCAATACAAAAGATACAATTGGGTCGAAGTGTTGCTGGCTTGCCATTTCCCATAATAAGATAAGAAAGTCATGAACTTAAGCTAAATCAAAATCAGAAAGTACCCCAAGTAAGTCTGTAGGTATCAGATTTAAAAGTCATTCACTGGATCCATCACTTTAATTTTTCTACTGTTCGTCGTTTATCAGTTTTTTATTTATGTCGAGCAGCATAATAATCATCTTACGACCCACTGCGGGTCACTGACCTCCACTCACGTATAAACGTTAAAGGATACTGGTGAAGGAGAGAGCTAAAACGATAATATTCTAGGAAGCTAATGGTCAATTTGTTAAAAAAGATTTTCAATTATGTAAGTAGCTACATTATCGACCTGTGGTGTTTTATTATAAGGACCTTTTAGATACGTAGGTACCTTTTTAAACGTTGTGGTAGAATGATGTTCTATAGTTAAGTTGCACAAGCCCTCAAAAAATCATAATTGAGACCGAAAATCAAACAAAACAAAAATTTGGCAAGACTTACTGCAACAAAATTCGTCCTTTCTGTAAAATAAGGTTATCATTCCGTAGCATTGGCTCAGATTGGACTCAAACAATCAATATACATACTTACAACGATGTATTAGAACGATAATATAATCAACTAAATTTGTAAACTCCTGCTATAGCTAGGTTTTTGAATTAATAATTGTAGCACACTTGCTTTATAAAAACTCCCAACGCCATCTATTAAGATGAAAACAATACTACGATTAAATTTTTGAACGCTTGATTTTTAATATTCGACGACCCGGTTGGTGTAATGGTTACCTCGCCGGACTGCCAAACCAGGGTCCTGGGTTCGAAACCCGGTTCGGTCATGGATGTTATAAATGTTTGTGCCGTTGTTGTATGGTTTCTATAATAAAAAGCCTATAGTGCTTGCTTGGAATCATAACAATGTTCCTGTAAGCGTTATTTATTTATTTAATTATTTTTCTAATTCAGCCGGTAAGTAACTATACAATCAAATCTGTAAGACCAATATCTGAGATGTCTTGAGCGTGAATTGAGTATGGTACTTGCTTCAAAAAAACACGCAACGCCATCTATTAAGATGAAAACAATACTACGATAAAATTATGAACACTAACTTTAGAAAAGGTTAAAAGAAAGAGGATTTTTAGTATTTGCCGACCCGGTTGGTGTAATGGTTACCACGCCAGACTGCCAAACCAGAGTCCTGGGTTCGAGTCCCGGTTCGGTCTTGGATGTTATATGTTTATGCTTTTGTTGTATGGTTTCCACAATAAAAAGCCTATAATGCTTGCTTGGGATAATTAAAATAATGTTTGTGCCTGTGAGCGTTATTTATTTATTTGTTTAATTATTTTTCTCGTGTTCTCCGCTGGAGAATACGCTTGCCCTGTGTGGGGCCGATCTGCCCACGCCAAGCTGGTGGATACCGGCACTAAACAAAACGTGTCGGATTATAACTGGTTGCTTGAAACCGACTCCAGTACAGTTGCTTTACCCACTGGCTGGCATAGCGCCCCCAGATGTAAGTAGGGCTGTGGCAGGTTCCTCAGAGAGAGCCCAAATGGTGGACGACACACGACATCCCATGCATGGCTTTATTCCTGCGCCGCAAAGGCTGCCAAGCCGACGCAGCTTTATGAAGTGTGTCGACCCCCTGAATACAGGCCCAACGCAAGCAAGGTGTACTCTATGGTGACTAAAAGTGTCCCCCCCAACTCCATTTGTGTCGCCGTCTGAGAGCCTCACGTCTAGACATGATTTGCCTTGGGCGACCTGGAAGTCTTTAAACCGACTTCGAACCCAGGTCGGTCGCAGTAAGGACAACATGGTCAGGTGGGGATACTCGGATGCGCAAAATGTGACTTGCTTGTGTGGAACTCCACAAACGATGGCCCATCTCACATCGTGCCCTGCGTGCCCTAACATCTGCACGCAGGAGGAGCTCATGACTGCTAGCGACGGTGCAGTATCGGTTGCCCGATTCTGGCAAGCTACTATTTAGCGACTTTGTTCAGAATTTGAAGTCGACACGATAAGAAGAAGATTATTTTTCCAATTCGCCCAGTACCTATACAATCAAATCTGTAAAACCGAATATCTGAGACGTGTTGATGATAGAACCACAAACATAATATTAATATTAGTGAGATACCTAGTAGGATGGTAGGATTAAAATTAGAAAAAAGCCAAAATAAAACATCCTGCGCTAATATTAGATCTGATATGATCTCAAGATATTACTATGATTGAAGGTCAGGCCCTTAACATATCAAGCCTAACTGCTTCTGTCTAATCCGGTGAAAAATGGATATAGTTGTTGAATGTATTTAAAAAAAATAAAAAAAAACATTCTCGACCAAGAATCGAACCTCCACCTCATGCACGAAAATCTAACCATATACCAAACATACTACACAACTGTTGTCAAAACTGTTGAAAAAAGCAAATACTATTTTTATCACTGCAATGTACACAAATGCATCTGTCAGCGTCAAATTGGAGCTAGTGAGCATAGAATAAAAACGTCATACATGTTTCAGCATGATAAAACATTGTAATTTATCCCACAGGAACCCATTGCTAGGATAAAAAGTATCCTATATATTAATCCAGAACACATTCTATCTGCGTGCCAAATTTCATCAAAATCCATTCAGCCGTTTATGCGTGATTGCGCCACAAACATACAACATTACAACTTTACAAACATCGTCACAAACTTTCACGTTTATAATATTAGTGAGATTATTAGTTCTTCTTCGTGATGGCATTTTTCATTACTGAAAACAATCAAGTGTACTGGCAGATACAAAATTATTTTTTAAGTATGATTATCACTGAACGGAACGCGTCGGGGCGCATTATATATATATTACTTTATTTTTTATATATTTAACTTAATATGCTGACACTTTTTTAAGAGGATGATCAGACCATCAAACAGCTTTCTCTATGGGACTGTCATCGATATCGCGAAAAAAAATCTTCTGCCCCATACATTTTTGTAGAGTAGGATTGCAGTTTTGTATGGAACAGTTGATTTTTTTTCGTGATTTTGACTTTGGTCCCATACAGAAAGTTGTTCAGTATGATGGTCTGATCATACCCTTAAAAAACTGTCTGCATATAAGAAGGACCATATACATCTTGCAATCCGGTCAGATGCGCGCGAAATCGGTGACGGCCGCATTCCACTGCAACGTCGCCTGGTCAGCACTCGCTGTCAATTTGCGTGCATTTGAAACAACGGCTGAGGCGCACGTATGCGCCTGGATTCCAGCGAATAATTTCGTCCGGAAGGACGCAGTCGGCTATTGCCGAATGTTACATTAATTTATGTAAAGCTCATATCAAGCGACAGTCCGTAGGGCTGTGGCAGGTTCCTCAGAGAGAGCCGAAATGGTGGACGACACACGACACGGACGGACCGCAGCACGAACTACAAACTTTGAGTCAAGATAACTTTAGAACTAAACATTTAAAAGGAAATCACAGATATTGGTTTCTAGATTGTTTTAAAACCATTCATTTTTTACTTTAATTACTAAATGTTCATACTAATTCGTTTTGTATGGAGCGCCGTAGAAAAATGCGCAAAATGCACGGCGGCACATCGCATCGCCGGCATAAAAAATTGACCCTTATTAATTTGTTAGAGTTCGTTCGTTTGTATTTTAGTAATAATTTACGGTATTTCAAAATAGTTTCTTACCTGTCTTATAATTGCTTTAAAATATTAGTTATTATCCAGTCTTGCGTAACTGTGTGATTACACCGTAAATAAAAATATTCCGAATTAAAAATCGAGTTTTAGACATCTTTCGGCTGCTGATTTGAAATCATGATTATATTCTCTTTGTTTGAAATTGGCGTTGCAGTTTTTTTTTAAATAATTACTCCTGCTTTGTTTGCACTGTAATTCTACAAAACGTCAAGAAATTTGTAATTCGAATCTTGTTTTCTTGTGGCCAGTACTAAGGTTTTTTTTTTGTTATGCAAAGGTTTTCTCCATGGAGTTTGAAAGATTTTATAGCCAAAAAGAAAAACAATGTTATACTGGTGCAGTCATCAGCACTGGAAAATGATAAAATTTATAATTATTGGTATTTATTTTGTAATTTATTGTTATTTTCGTTATTTATAAATCAAACAGTCTTCAGAATTAGCTTACTTTATTACAAGTCTTTTAATTTTAATTAGTGTTACTTAGTTGAAATTGAAATGGTACCGTACATTGGTTGCACTTGCGGTTATATGTTTATATCTCCGGCTCCCGTCAATGTAGCGAGATAAATTATATACCAGATTTTAAGTCAGATCATAAGCTATCAAACAAAAAAAGTTTCATCAAAATCGGTTCAGTAGTTCTTGCGTGATACTCGTTCAAACAAACAAACAAATAAACAAACAAACAAACAAACAAACACACAAACAAACAGACAGACAAAAAATCCAAAAATTGGTGAAATGGAATCAGGGACACCTAAAAACCATATCGTAACTTTTTTTTTGTTAATATCTTCAATGTACAGACAAACGTTCTGCTACAGTTTTATAATAGTTTAGATAAAGTAATATATATATAATGCGCCCCGACGCGTTCCGTTCAGTGATAATCATACTTAAAAAATAATTTTGTATCTGCCAGTACACTTGATTGTTTTCAGTAATGAAAAATGTCATCACGAAGAAGAACTAATAATCTCACTAATATTATAAACGTGAAAGTTTGTGACGATGTTTGTAAGGTTGTAATGTTGTATGTTTGTGGCACGCATAAACGGCTGAATGGATTTTGATGAAATTTGGCACGCAGATAGAATGTGTTCTGGATTAACATATAGGATACTTTTTGTCCCAGTAATGGGTTCCTGTGGGATAAATTACAATGTTTTATCATGCTGAAACATGTACCACGTTTTTATTCTATGCTCACTAGCGCTAATTTGACGCTGAAAGATGCACTTGTGTAGATTTCAGTGATTTTTTTTTTAATTCTGTTGTTTTTTTTGTAGCTTTTAACCCTGAGGTTACGTCAGCCCATTTCAGTGATAAAAATAGTATTTGCTTTTTTCAACAGTTTTGACAACAGCTGTGTAGTATATGGTTACATTTTCGTGCATGAGGTGGAGGTTCGATTCTTGGTCGAGAAAATTTTTTTTAAATTTTTTTTTTAATACATTCATCAACTATATCCATTTTTCACCGGATTAGATAGATGCAGTTAGGCTTAATATGTTAAGGGCCTGACCTTAATCGTAATAATATCCTGAGATCATATCAGATCTAATATTAGCGCAGGATGTTTTCTTTTGGCTTTTTTCTAATTTTAATCCTACCATCCTACTAGGTATCTCACTAATATTAATTGTATGTTTGTGGTTCAATCATCGACACGGCTCAGAAATTCGATCTTACAGATTTGATTGTATAGGTACTGGGCGAATTGGAAAAATATTTTTTTTTTATCGTGTCGACTTCAAATTCTGATCAAAGTCTCTAAATAGTAGCTTGCCAGAATCGGGCAACCGATACTGCACCGTTGCTAGCGGTCATGAGCTCCTCCTGCGTGCAGATGTTAGGACACGTAGGGCACGATGTGAGATGGGCCATCGTTTGTGGAGTTCCACACAAGCAAGTCACATTTTGCGCATCCGAGTATCCCCACCTAACCATGTTGTCCTTACTGCGACCGACCTGGGTTCGAAGTCGGTTTAAAGACTTCCAGGTCGCCCAAGGCAAGTCATGTCTAGGCTCTCAGACGGCGACACAAATGGAGTTGGGAGGGACACTTTTTTTATTTTTTTTTATTTTTTAAGGACGTTGTCACACAAAAAATAAACACTTTTTGTCGCCATAGAGTACACCTTGCTTGCGCTGGGCCAGTGTTCAGGGGGTCGACACACTTCATAAAGCTGCGTCGGCTTGGCAGCCTTTGCGGCGCAGGAATAAAGCCATGCATGGGATGTCGTGTGTAGTCCATCATTTGGGCTCTCTCTCTGAGGAACCTGCCACAGCCCTACTTACATCTGGGGGCGCTATGCCAGCCAGTGGGTAAAGCAACTGTACCGGTTTCAAGCAACCAGTTATAATCCGAAACGTTTCGTTCAGTGCCGGTATCCACCAGCTTGGCGTGGGCAGATCGGCCCCACACCGGGCACGCGTATTCTCCAGCGGAGAACGCGAGAAAAATAATTAAACAAATAAATAAATAACGCTCACAGGCACAAACATTATTTTAATTATCCGAAGCAAGCATTATAGGCTTTTTATTGTGGAAACCATACAACAACGGCATATACATATAACATCCAAGACCGAACCGGGACTCGAACCCAGGACTCTGGTTTGGCAGTCCGGCGTGGTAACCATTACACCAACCGGGTCGGCCAATACTAAAAATCCTCTTTCTTTTAACTTTTTCTAAAGTTAGTGTTCATAATTTTATCGTAGTATTGTTTTCATCTTAATAGATGGCGTTGGGTGTTTTTTTGAAGCAAGTACCATACTTAATTCACGCTCAAGACATCTCAGATATTCGGTCTTACAGATTTGATTGTATAGTTACTTACCGGCTGAATTCGAAAAATAATTAAATAAATAAATAACGCTTACAGGAACATTGTTATGATTCCAAGCAAGCACTATAGGCTTTTTATTATAGAAACCATACAACAACGGCACAAACATTTATAACATCCATGACCAAACCGGGTTTCGAACCCAGGGCCCTGATATCGACATAAATAAAAAACTAATAAACGACGAACAGTAGAAAAATTAAAGTGATGGATCCAGTGAATGACTTTTATCTGATACCTACAGACTTACTTGGGGTTCTTTCTGATTTTGATTTATCTTAAGTTCATGATTTTCTTATCTTATTATGGGAAATGGCAAGCCAGCAACACTTCGACCCAATGGTATCTTTTGTATTGACCCCTACATATTATTTTCTTCATTTTGAAAAACTTGGAAAATGAGGGAGGCAATAGCGTTCAGGGTAAGAAACCTGTAATGAATAACCATCTCTCAGGAGTCACATACGTTTACCCACCAAGCCATCGCAGTCACACAGTACAAATGTTCCATGGTTTCCTCCTCCTCTCCACACGCTCGGCAACCGGGATCTAAGAGTGAGCTTTATCGTGCCTGTTGCGTTGTGCCCGGTGAGGGCTCCGACGATGGCACGAGCTTTGCTCCTGCTGTTGTTCAGTATGAACTGTGGGATTCGTGTTGTTATATTTGTTATACTCTGACACCAGGGCTTTGCCCACACGATAATAAGAAGATTGCTGATGAATTTCCTGCAGTGTTGCAGACCCGAGAGGCCAGAGCATTCTAGCCTGTGTCTTTTATCAGCCCATTCCTTAATCTATCCATTCTAATGTTACATGCCAGGATTCCTAGACTTGGTTCGGACCATGACCTTCATGACCTTAGACGAGACATTAGACAAAATTACATGTCCACGCAGACGAAGTCGCGGGCAAAAGCTAGTAAATAATATAATTATAAGTAGTTAAGGAGTGCATTTGACATGTAAAATTATTAAAAAAAAAATAGGAAAAGATGAATCAATTTCAAAATTTAATTAATCATTCATACTGATGTAAATAAATAAATAAATCATCATCATCATATCAGCCGACAGACGTCCACTGCTGGACATAAGCCTCCCCCAAAATGGGGGAATTTGCCATAATCGCCAAGCTTGGCTGGCGAGTTGGCGATCGCAGTTGGATTGAATGTGTGTACTCAGAGGATGCTGCCGCCCATCCTCCGTTAGATCCCTTAGTCGCCTTTTACGACACTCACGGGAGGAAATGGTAGGAAATAAATAAATATCTTGGACATTGTCACACAAATTATCTCGTCACATTTAGAGTACCTGGACTTGTATTATGATGGCTAGACAACGATATAGAATACATATATAGATACAAACATCCATGACTCGGGTACAGATATTCATTTTCATCATATAAATATTTGTCCCTTACGGGATACGAACCCGCGACTCTCGGCACAGCAGGCAGGTGCACTACAGACTGTGCTACCGGGCCGCCGATATCTAAATCATCACCCCTCCAAATACAACGAGGGGGCGGGCAGGTCTCGGCCGATTGCTCCCATTACGTCCGATCACCAGAGTGGCGCGTGTCGCAAATTGCCTTTTGTTTTAATCGTGAGAATATCCTCCAAATAGTCATCTATAGTTAATTGGTTCAGTTACTTTCGATATTATTGACTTTCGTTTACCGACTGCGGTAAAATGAAAGTACGTCTTGGCTAGTTACTAAAGTAGTGATGTCGTGTTTCGTTTTATAGACTCGCGACGCGCCTCGATGTGCTCGCCATGCTCGCTACTATAGTGCTGTCGTGCTTTGTTTTATACTAAGATCTCCTTTATTCTAAAGCATAGAGACCGCATCAATTTACGATTATAGTTAGTCTCTTTTGTCTTATGACGTACCTTTAATAGTAGAACGTAGAAAGAGAAGGTACTAGAATGAAGCACGTGTCTTATCATATTCATCAATAAGAGATGCACAGAGCAAATTCGTTCTAGTTAAAAAAGGAGATCGCTACTTATTGCTGTCCTTATCGACGTAACCACTTTTTTGTACTACGACGGCTGTCTGACTCCGGAGTCAGTTATCTAGCTTCATATAAATTGTATAGGATTTTATGACTATCGCTGTCTCATACGTGGTTACGTTGTGGTTCAGTCTATCAGCGTAAGCGAAAAAATACTAGCAGTAGAAGGAGACGGAATTATAGATCTTTGTTTATGCGGCTGTCCACTTTTCACTTGTCTCTTTTGTCCATTCTACTTGACAGCACACACTCAAACACAAACGTCAAAAAAGTGGACATACTTGCAATGGTCATAGAGATAGTAAGTACTACGCAGGCGGAGGACAGTCGCCTTTTGGTGGCTTTTTCCGATTCAGGTTGCATTGCTGCCATCTATTAAATACTTCGCAGAACTATGAAAAAAAAAGATTTTATTGTCTATGTCAATGTCAAATTGACAAAATCACAAAATGGCTACCTATCTTGCGTAATGTACAGGTTGTTTGTAGTTTTCGTTCAATTTCGTGCCGATTTAGTGATGTTCTAGAATTTCTGTTGTTCTCTTACCAATGTTTAGATTACAGGAATAGTAAGGATACTGGAATTTCACTCGATCGATGCGGGATTGAACGAAAACTAGCATTCAAAACAATAATATCCATTGGTATGAGTAGATATAAGTAGGTATGTATAGTATAGGTTGAATTATTGTTGGTGAAACATAGATGGCGCTAGCTAGCCTTCAATTTGACATAAGGTGGATGCATAATGTTGCCACGAGTGGGTTCTCTTTTCTAATGTACTTATATTACTCTTTGGTACTACGTGTGCCCCGTCACTCCCGCTTGACAGCTGCGATAATGACCTTTGACAGCCTGCATCTTGCAAGATGTTGACAGGATGCAGGCTGTCACTCATCGACATAGGGTACACTTTAGTTTTCGTTCCTGGAGTACGATTTTTGAGTCTCATACGTTGAACTCAACAGTTCAAAATGTATGGAGACACGCATCTTTCTACTGCTGACTTGTCTTTCAAAAATCGCACTCCTGAAGTATGATTTTTGAAAGTCAAATCAGCAGTAGAAAGACGCATATCTCCGTAGTAATTTTGACATTTTCAACTGCTGAGCTCAGCGAATGAGATTCAAAAATCGGTCCCCTGAAGCGTAAAGTTCGAAATTCGAAAAAACGCGCCAAATCGGGTCGAGTGCAGTATCTGTTACGGCAGTAACTATTAAGTAATCTGTGCCTTGGTGTGCTCGCTACTAGTGCTGCTGTCATGTTTTATTTTATAGAGTCGCGAATATTGTGCTCGCGAACTATTGTCTAGCATTACTTCAGCACCAAGTACCGTAACAAACAACCTTTGACTATTTATTATA
This sequence comes from Agonopterix arenella, assembly GCA_927399405.1. Classification (NCBI taxonomy): domain Eukaryota; kingdom Metazoa; phylum Arthropoda; class Insecta; order Lepidoptera; family Depressariidae; genus Agonopterix; species Agonopterix arenella. Next base: position 312,528 of record OV656714.1, read on the forward strand.
AGGACTAGCCTTGCGGTAGCATTTCCCCTCTGCCACGGTATAAGATCAATGAATCATGTGCATTTACATTCAATCTTATACCTTATCACTAAACGACACAGCCTTTAATTGCGAAACAATAATTTCGAACTTAGAACGTTTGGGGTTCACGCGAGTGTACTTTTCATGATTTTTAACGTTCAAAATTAGAATCTAAAGTAATGGGAATGAAATCCAAAGTTGCGGATTTCATGTTATCTCGCCCCCCGCAAAAAGTGGCAGAAATGTTTGTTAGTAGAATTACACGCGTAACTAGTCCCCTATATAAGGTCTAACAAAATTAGGTGTAACTATTTTAGGTACCCATACATTTAGGTCGAGTAGGTTTGTATGGAACAGCTGATTTTTTTTCGCGATTTCGATATTGGTCCCATATAGAAAGTTGTTCAGTTTGATGGTCTGATCATCCCCTTAAAATAGTTTCACCTAATTTTGTTAGACCTTATATAAGTAGTCAAAGTAAACAACAATCTTTAACCTATCCAAAGATCAACATACTCGCAACATATGTACAGTTTCACCTCCCGGGGGACCTCCCTGCCGTCCCCCCCCCTCCCCTCCCCTCCCCCCCCCCCCCCCTCCCGATCCAAGCAAATATTAGTTAATATCCGATACTTGTCTGTTTACTCAAGTTAATATCGTGTAGACGCTTGACATTTTGATTATTTATTTATCGTTAGGGCTGTAAAATAGCTTAGGTAATTGATATTTATAAGTTTATGATTTTCCTTTTCGGGGGTGATCAGAAACTCTGCTTTAACTCGAATGTGTGCTGTTGTAGTATAGTCGGCGCAGCTTTATTTATAAAAACATTAAAATGCATATTGTTCATAAATTTCGCAATAGAGACGGGGTTTTAGGGTAAACAGTTTCATTACTATAAGGGGTGATTGTACCCATGATATTAAACAATTTTCCCTAAGAAACCTATAGGAAATTCCCGAAATTTTTTTTGGATTTTCCATACTAAATGCAATCAGCTGATCAAACGTCGTTTGTAAGAAAAATCAATATTTCTTTTTTAATTTCCCATTGGTTTCTTAAGGAAAGTTGTTCAGTATCGTGGGTACAATCACCCCTTAAAGTTTTGCAACTCTTTACCCTTACACCCTGTATTTAAAGCCGAAGCCGACTGAACATTGCACTTTAAGATCTTTTCTCTTTACTGTACTTTTATCATCTTTATTCTATTTCCCTTGGCCGCCGCCGCGAAAAATTATTCTATTAAAATGTTTCTAACAATGTCGATGAAAATTTAAAACTATATTCGTAATCAATCAATCAAATGTTAACTTTGACATTCCGAAATATGTCAAATCTCACAAACGAAAAATTGTAAACAAATCACGAATTAACAAAATACAGCGTAAATATAATATTATGAGATTTGAACAAAAAAAAACATAATTACACTATTAATAACATATGCATGACGGTTCCGTAAGTATGGACAACTCCCGCAAGTATGGACAAAATCCATAACTTTCGCAACCGACTCACAACCACAAAAATGAAAACATAATCGTCATTATCTAACTAACTACGAGAGTGAAACGCCTTTAACCTCTTTACATGAACTACCTCCAGGCGTCTTCCCGGACAAATAACTGCCCAAAATTTGCCTTTTTTGGTCATCATTCCATCCTTTGATGTTCGCTATCGATTCTAATTGAACTATAAAATCTGCGATGTCGCTCGACGTTCCGTCGAACGAACTCATTCTGCCCCAAATACTAATCCTTATACAATATAAACACCACTTAACATTCGCAAGGATATCGGATTCCCTGCTTTTCTCCACTATCTTCGGGGACTCTGCTTGGATGTCGTCTTTCTATTTCGCCTTCTTACTTTCTTACTTTTTACTCGTTCTTAAATATATTTCACTCGCGCCTATACTTATTTCACTCGCTGCTATACCCGGCGCCTCCACCATGTGGAGGCGTGAACTCAATGGTAGAATAAATAAAAGCTTTATTGCTTATTTAGATATTTAATATTAATTTTACTTTTGCTTTTTGCTTCTAGAACCTATCTTCGACTCCCCTAATCATATGAAATCCACCACGGGATTCGACAACGTTCCAAATTTAAATTAGAACCAGCCAGCAAGCTATGGCTATACAACCTCCTTACAGTACCTACCTACTACAACTCTTGGGTAAAAACAGATATTTTTTTTAAAGTTGATTTGGCTATCCTTCAGGACCTTCAGAACATTATAAAAACGTTTATCAGTCATAGCGATCATTTCCAAAATAGGCATTTAACGACAATAAGATAATTGTAAACCCAGCATGCATTCACCTCCAACTCCTTTATATTACCCTCATCAAAGCCGCAAGATGTCGGAACTAGTTTTTTCCATCAAATTCCGGATTAAGCCGGCTTACACGATGTTCTGTGTATTGACAGAGAGGAGTCGCCGCGCCGTCTGTCCGTCCGTCTGTCACACAATGTGATGTAAGTCGGTAGTATTGTGGCTAATATTTGTGGGTGTCGGCACAAATCAAATCGTTAATATGGGACGAGAGGCCTTAAGGATTACTTTTTTTTTATTTAAGGTGTAGCTTCGTATTTTTTATAGAAATGTGGTTTTAACGAGTCAGGAAGTCCCGAAAGCTTTTGCAAATCGTTAGAAGGAAGAAAGTCACCTACCCTATCTTATCTTATCTTTTCTTGTTGTGGGGGCTGGCAAGCCAGCAACACTTTGACCCAGTGGGATCTTTTGTGTTAGCCCCAATACTATTTGCTTTCTTCACCCTTCAAATATATGGTCGATGAAGGAGGTAATACCATTGAGGGGAAGAAACCTAAGATCTCCCGGTTTTGGGTATCCATCTCCGAGGAGGCACATGCGTTTTGCCGCCAAGACATCACAGTCACAAAGAACATGCTCCATGGTCTCTTCATCCTCTCTGCATGCTCGGCAGCTGGGATCCAGGGTGAGTTTCATTTTCGCCTACCTTGGTCATATTTTGAGGATTGAGCGATACCACCTGCTCCAGACTATAAAAACGGGCAAAGTGAGGGCAAAGGAAGCGTGGGTAGGCCACAAATGTCGTGACTCGCTACAACAATCCAAATATTTAACTTAAATAGTTTTAAGGTTGTTACCTAGGTCTATGTTGTACATATTCCGTTTACGTCGTGACGTCTTCCCTCATTTGTTCAATTTAATAAAATTTGTATTTTAATTTAAATTATTAAGATTTTGAACTATGTTCTTACCCTTAAATCGCAAGTATGCAACGTTGTCCGGCCTCACCCGGCCCGGAACCTGCATTGTACAATCGGCTACCGACTACTTACACCCCCGACCATTGTCGCCTTTCTTCAAGTGTTAATCTTCATAATTCCTTTCACACAAGAAGTCTCTGGTATTAAACTATTTTGATACTTATAGCTTTCACATAAAGGTGTCGGTTATCGGCGGTTAGGGGACTTGTTAATTGTAATGGTTAATCGTTCAACTGTAAATAGAATTAAGCATTATTAGAGATTTATTTCATTTAAGGAAGTGTTCGGAGGTGAACGAAGAACGAAGACGGATGTGATGCTAGTTGCGTGGCTCTTTGTTGTATGATATAGTTCATAGAATTATTTGCGATCATGCACTGGCCTGCAAAACTAAGTATCACACTTTCAAAATTGCAATAACCTTTTAAGTACATAAAATATACTTTCGAAATAAAAAGAACTCGAAAAAGAGTTTAATTTAAAAAAAAATAGTTACAAAGAAAGCTGATAACATTTGCTATAAAACGTTTTTTATTTTAAATCTCTATTTTCTATAGTTTAGAAAACATTTAAATAATAAAAGTGTAGTACTTAGTTTTGCAGGTCAGTGTAGATACAATATCTTTTTTCCTTGCCTTTGGTAGTTTTTCACAGTAACTTAGTACTTCGACCACAAAATTTAATAGAGTGCTACTTACATATAAGGGGGTGATAAACACTGAAAAACTTACGCCATGGAGACAACATCGAAGCGAAAAAATTTTTTCTTCGCTAAAGCGAAAGCGGGAAAGTTGATCAATTTTTTTAAAGTTGATCCCAAGTGGTGAGAGAGTTTTTTGTAAGAGTTGTTCTGTTTGATGGTCTAAAGCACTCCCTAAATTATGTTACGCATTTAAGTTTGCACCCTGTATTTAGAAAAACTCACACGTCTCTCGAAAATCCCTTTTCAACAATTTTTTAGTTGGAAGGTTTTTTTTAAATTTATTTCATCATCACCGGAAGGCCGAGGATAGACTCTTGTGGCGCGCCTTGGGAGAGGCCTATGTTCAGCAGTAAACGATGATAGGCTGATGGTGTAATGACGACATAACAAGTTCACGTTTCAAGAGAAGAGAGTAGGTATCAAGTGGTAAATACATACAGTAACTAGTGATACTACATAATAGTTGACGTAACTGCGCGACGCAAAGGAAGGGTAATGTGTTTATTATACATCATAATAAAATTATAGCACTAATCAAGCAATATTTTATAGTAGAATTATATTAGGTTACTTTATCCAACTTATGAATTTCTACAAATGTACCGAAAATAACACACAAATAAACAAACATCACAAGTTTCCACGGCGGGGGTTGGAGCAGATCGCTAATAGGCTTAAGTCCGTCTCTTTGTACAGTCGCCCACAATACATGGGATTATTAACATTGTGAATGGTTTCCGGAAAACTCAACATTTTGCACAAATTCCTCCCTCGTGAAGTTGTATTCCATATAATACTTTTGATAGAAACTATGTTGGATTCAATCGAGCAGTTTTTTTGTTCGACCCTTAGACGTATTATTAAAAACCGCGAGGAAACCCAGGTGGGATCTACACAGATAAATGAATGAAATTCTCTACTTAGGTACTTAAAATCAAATAAAAAATGTGTAAGTAGTTATAATAAATAATGTACGCAAAGAGTAGGTACTGTTTTTTAGATAGAAAAGTTCTGCATGTATTAATAGCTTCTTTGACCTTCTATGACATCTTCTCTACGGCGAAAAACCTTCCGACTGACTTCTTCTTTTTATCGTGTGGGCAGAGCCCTGGTGTCAGAGTTTTTTCAGACCGCCTTACGGCCTCTGACGTGATTTTTATGCAACGTAACGACTACTACCACCAGAGATAGTAGCTGGGACCAACGGCTTAACGTGCCATCCGAAGCACCGAATCATTTTTCTTTTCAGATAATCAGGTGATTCAGCCTGCAATGTCCTAACCAACTGGGGAAAAACGCACAAAGTGACATTTCACTAGGTGTCCCCCGTAAGAATCGAACCCACGACCTCCTTGTCGAGAGACAATGCTCTTAACCATTAGACCACGGAGGCAGTCCGACTGACGAAAAATTACTTTTTGAATTCTTTGAATTTATTTGAGAAATGGATAGGTACCTTTAAAGGCAAAGATTGACCTGTCCTGGCGTTACTTTACTTTGGTAGTCGTTTCCAATACTCTTGAGTATCGTCCTCCAACGCCAACGAACCTTTTTCATCCCACTGCTGGGCAAAAGCCTCTCTCTTTATCCTCCATGCATCCCTGTCCTGAGCCATCTCCATCCACCCTTCGTCGAAGTTATCCAGGTCGTCTCTACATCTCTTCCAGTGTCGTCCCTGACGGCGACGTCCATTCTCCGGGATCCCAAGGTGTTAAGATTTTGACCTTGGCCCATCTTTCCGTCTTGTCGGACTTTCGGTTTTGTCACCCACATCGGCTATTTGCGTTGTTTGGCGTATTGTGGTGTTCCTGACACGATCTGTCCGTTTGATCCCCAATATGCTACGCTCCATCGCTCTCTGGAAAACCTTGAGTATGGACTTCTGTTATTCTGTTAAAGACCATGTTTGAGCACCGTAGGATAGGCAGGATACACATGTCGACGAGTCTGCGTGGTACCAGTGTACCTATTTATGTAATAAAAATATTGTACAATTAGTATGAAACAAAACATTTTGAATTATAATTTAAACAAACAATTAACCCGTACCTCTAAACGAAATGTAACAATTAACAGTTAAATTGAGCTGACCCCCAAACGGTATAGTTAATAAACAACAGTTAATAAAATAAACAGGAGAGGGGAGGGTTATAAACATTATGTTAACTGCACTCCAACGATCAAATCGTATAAAACACTAGAGTCTCGGAAAAAATTATAATAAACATAGATCAATCGACGGTAAGATGTGCCGAGATGAACCGAGAGAGACATTATTTTACCTACACTGTCAAATCCATATTTTATTTCTGATAGATCAATTAAATATACCTAAACAGAAATGAGCCTCGTACATAATTATTATGTTTGAATGAAAAAGACATTGCCTACGTGACGAATTGTATTCGTTTCGGGTCGTTTCGCAACTGGCGAATGTGTATCAAAGAACACATACAAATCATATGAAAGCTGAAATTATACACAGGATAGGAGGAATATCGTGCTTCCCAAGGAAATCGAAATTATCGTTTTCTACTGTTGCATTTCTTATAAAATTCTAATTCAAATTTACCAGTTTTGTAGGCGAAACGGGATTGGGCAATGTATTTTTAATCTTTTCTAAAAATTGAATATACTTACCACATTTAAGCTAACAGATGGAAGAGGATGACATATTGCGCCGACCCCAAATAATGGGAAATGGGCAAGACAGTGATAATGATTTAAGCTAACAGACAAAATACGTTGTTTTAAGATTTGTCTTTGACTGTCTTATTGAACCCTGTGACTGTATTGTTTAAAGACACAAAGCGCCTAGCTAGAATGAATAACGAATCATTTTAGAAAAACATCAAATATGCCGGCGGCATATTTTGGATAACATTGGATTAAGGTTGGTTTAGACAAAAAACATTTGGTTGGATGTCGCATGGTCAAGTTTTCTCTGTTCTTATAAAAAAACCAAACTGCATTTCATCAGTCACTCGTGATTGCCATTGTAGCACTGCTGAAAAACCCAAATCAAACGCATATACCTAACTCAGTTACAAAATAAAAATAAAATTTGACCTAAAAGAGTTTTTACCTACAACCAGACCTCACCCGTCTACCCCCAACTCTTTGCCCGCCCGGGGCTCGTCAAGAGTTCGCAGATTTGTTGTATTGTTCTCCCTCCCTCCCTCGCCCCACTCCCCACTCTCCCCGGAGGGGTGAAATAACAAAAAACGTTGGCAATATGCTCCTCGTAAGTACCGCCGTCTGCTCGCATCAGGTTTAGCGTCTGATTGATGTTTTATTGTTTTGACGGCTCTGAGCTTAATTCTGCGCTTTGAGGTTATGTTTGTAATCGCTTTATTAGGGAGTGAGGGTGGTGGTGGAGGGGGGATGGAAGATAACAGTGATAATGTCGTATTTTCTTTGGGCTTTAATTTTATTGAGATTAATTATTTTACAATTTTACATTTTTTTTTATTTGATTAGTTTTTTTTAGTGAAACGTGGATGTTCTGAGGTTTCAGAATATCTCTGACTACCCCCTCGGGGATTATAGTCGTGAGCATATGGGCATATGCTAATTATTTTACATTGGAAATAGCTTTATTTTAAATACATTTCAAATTTAAAGTGTAAGTACTTGGCCAAAGCTTTGCTCGGCGGCTTCCGAGTTAATTTGGGTAGAAATTCTTTTCGCGTGAAAACAGATTTGAAGAATTTTTTGAATGATTAACTTGAAAAGTAAAACTTAGTTCAAATTCAGAACTTCATTCAAATCCTTCTTTAGAATCGTTGTAGGTTTTTTTTTATAAACAAACTACTTTCTAGTTTTGCATTAATTCATTAACACGTTGTATAATATACAGGGCGAAATTGATATCATTAGCATCCTTTTAAACTAAGAGTCTACTCATCAAGCTGAACAACTTTTACTATGGGAGCAAACCGATCGGAGCAAAAAAAAAATCTGCTGTTGCATACATTTGAGTCGAGTAGGGACAGTTTAGTATAGGACAGCTGATTTTTATTTTGCTCCGATCGGTTTGCTCCCATAGTAAAAGTTGTTCAGCTTGATGAGTAGACTCTTAGTTTAAAAGGATGCTAATGATATCAATTTCACTCTGTATATCAAATACTCATTACCGGCGTGATGGAGCTTGGACCGCTTCCTCTCAAGCTTATTTGTGAATGTAGGCTATAAAAGAATTCCTACACAAACAGATAAAGATAAATTATGTCCTATCCGCTATATTGACAAGATATTATTCGAATCACATAAAGATAAAATAAATACAAGATGTACCCCTCTACAAACCACAGAGTCTCTAATAACCCATCACACCCAGCCACGCCTTATCAACTCAAATTGGCAGAACATTCCCTAACAAGGTCGCTCAATAGCTGTCGGCAGACACGACACGACACGACGCGCCACGGCACGGCGCCGGGACGAGGTGACGTCGCGACAGATTGCCGTTTGAGCCTCAACGAGATATTGCCTGTCGGGAACATGCCATCGGGTTAGGTATGCGCTCCATTGTGGAGGAGATAATGTGAAAATATCGCATTTATAGTTTGTAGCTTTATACAAATTCTTTAGAGTCGATGACGTTATGCTATATTATTTAGCCAAACCCACAATACCTAGAATTCTAAATGCCAACCTTCAGTAAAGGAGAGGAACCCGGAGAACAATAAGCATGGGAACCAAATATACAGGGTGTTACAAAAATACAGATAAATATTTAAGGGGGCGGTTAAGACCATCAAACTGAACAACTTTCACTATGGGAACAATGTCAGAATTGCAAAAAAAAAGCGGATGTTCCATCATCATCATCATCATATCAGCCGATAGACGTCCACTGCTGGACATAGGCCTCCCCCAAAATGAAGAGATTAGCCATAATCGCCATGATCCGATGCGTTTGCGATGTTCCATAATAACCTACAGATCTACTCGTGCTAATTGTATGGGACAAAAGATTTTTTTTCGCGATTTTGATGTTTGTCCCATAGTGAAAGTTGTTCAATTTGTTGGTCTAAACCACACCCATTAAAGTTTTAAATTTTTATTCTTACTTCTGTAACATCCTGTATACCTACCGTGGTGGTAGCGGCCGGCGGTGCCCCGTCACTCCCGTTAGACAGCCGCGACTGCTGCGATGATAACATCGCAGCAGTCGCGGCTGTCAAACGGGAGTGACGAAGTGACTGTCTCATTAACATACGCATATTACGCATAAGCGTAATATGCGTATGTTAATGAGAGGTTTTTCGAAAGCCATTAAAATGGAAAAATAGTTTCAAATGGCTTGAGATGGCGTTGACGCGAGATATATGAGCCCCAATCCCCACAATCAACAAGACAAGAACAAATAAAATAAGTAAAAAATTCGTGTTTTTTGCAAGCAGAAAAATATGACCACAGATGCGTCTGACTGTGATATATGTTTTTTTTTTATTTTTAACTTCTATAGTTTCTTCGCATCAAACTCACGTCAACGCCATCTATCGCAGTATGTTAAACTACGTTTGTACTGTCAGAAAACTCATCATTATTTAGTTTAACAGCTCGCTGCTGCTCGCTGTAATAGCAGTGTAAGACAAACCTTAGGCTGACGATATGTGATTTATATCGTCGCTTAGAGTATACATTTATCAATATACATATATTTATGTGTATATGCAGCAGGTATGTTATATTAGGTACTAAACATTTCTATGATAGGTTATACTAGCACCGTTTGATATACCAATTGATATATATCGTCATTTGATATGTAATTATTATTTACCATAGGTAGTTATTGATAATTAAATGGTTTTTTTTGTTATAATGTAAGCCTATAATATTGTGCGTCCGTGCTGCTGCTGCGGACCAAACTATTGATTCTGCCTTATTGTAAATCTTTTTTTTACACAGTGTGAACAATAAATATTCTTATTAGGGTTTTTAAAATAAAATGTTTTTGTTGTTTTTTTTTTGTTACTAACACTAGCTTTAAGATAAATGTATATACTAACACTATATGGACATCTTGTCTGAAATAAATTATTTGAATTTGAATTTGAATTGAATTAGCATCCTTTTAAACTATGAGTCTACCCATCAAAGTGAACCACTTTTATTATGGGAGCAAACCATTTTTTTGCTCCGATCGGTTTGCTCCCATAGTAAAAGTTGTTCAGCTTGATGGGTAGTCTCTTAGTTTAAAAGAATGCTAATGATATCAATTTCACCCTGTAGTGTTAGTATGGAATAGAACATTTTTATGCGACTTTCGTACTGGCTCAGTAAGTATTGAGAGTTGTTCAATTTGGTAGTAGCTAAGGACCCAAATGGAAATTCGCCAAAAATGTTTTCAACTTTTCATACAAATGTTCGATTGAATTTAGTACGGCAAATCTATTCACGAAAGGCTTTGTCAAAGGTATAACATCACTCACATCCACAACACGCTTCGTCAATATACACATCCTGAATATCTGCAGCAAGCTTCGTCAACTTCTATATAAAAATGTAAAAAGGTCCCCCCTACACTGCCGGGATATATATTTATAGGTATAAACCTCCTCCAAAGCCTCTCCCTGAGGGACGGTTCCAAGAACGCTGGCGCTGGAAGCATTCCTGTATCGTCAAGCCTATGCGCTGACGAAAGTAACTGCCAGCCCTCTTATCACCAGTGGTCTCTATAACGCGCGCTGAAATCTCCTTACAAAGCTGTTTTGCATCAGGTCTCCATGGTCCTTTGGGAGTGGAAATCTTGGTCCATTCCCAAAGGAACAAACCTATACCCCTCTCCAATATCAACAATCAATCAATCAATCTGCAAATCAATTTATTTTCGAATTTCCTGTAGCGTCCTTCAGTTCAGTATCATGAGTACAATCACCCTTTAAAGTAAAGTATCTACACTCACGTACCCTGAATACAATACTACAAGTTCCCATCAGCACCCGTTGGACCACGGCCGGTCCTCAGGCGCCACAACAAGCCGGCGGATGATCAACCTTCCCCTTACCTGTACATTCCTCCTCCAATGTTTTTAATTTCATACGATAATTTTACTACTCAATTTGCCTCCATTGTAATCCCAAAACAATATGTTCGTCACTTGACTCTGAGACCGTTGCGCGCGCACCCGCCACCGCTGCGCCAGCGCACTTCCGTCACTTGGCTTTGTGCGCGCCCATAAAAGCGCAGTGCGATATTATTTCTACCATTATTTCCTCTAAATAACGCACGATGATTATTTATAATTGTGGAGGTTCGGGTTACTGGAGTTTGCCGTTGGAGAGCAGTGGTTCTCAATGTTTAAAAATTTAATGTTTTATTTTTATTTTACTACAGGGTTTAATAATACACCCTAGCAATACTTAAGGGTGTGGTTCAAACCATAAAACTGAACATCTTTCACTATGGGGCCAACGTCGAAATCGCGAAATAAAAGTCTGCTGTTTCATACAAAACTGCAGTAGGTACCGAATCCACTCAAATGAATGGGACGACTGATTTTTTTTCACGATTTGATGTTGGCTCCGTAGTGAAAGTTGTTCAGTTTGATGGTCTGAAGCACCCTCTTAAGTATTACTAGGGTGTCTTGTTACATCCTGTATATCATCTCCCTCGATCTCCGCATTATTCGTGCGAGGAGGCATTTGCCCAGGCTATATTACTGTAACATGCTTGCATTTAATCAGTGATTCTCCTCCCGGGTAAAGTATTTATATTATATTCCAATTGGATTTGCCCGCTTTGCTTGACCTAGTCGTTAAATATTGGTTAAACCAACCTGTTAACTAAGCACATGCTAAATACTTTTGTTAGCCACCGTTCGAGTATCTACTCCAAGTGTAATGGTTAATTTTATTACCCTCCATTATTGGGTATATAATCCACCCTCTGTGCTGATCTCCTGATGACGTGACGGCTGGCGACTGGCGGCTGCTAGATGATGATGCTCATATATACTACCAAATTATCTTCCCAGGCTCATTAATCCCCACCAGTGGGACTGAGGGACTTTTAAAAATGAATTCCTACTTGTAGCTATACCTAGGTGCACTTTACGTTTCCATCTATCGCTACTCAATTCCTCATACAAAGACGACAGTCTGCTCTATATAAAATACCGTGACGGTTCATCATCACTATCAATCCCACTGCACCCATCGCGTCCAGGAGTTATCAACGCCCCTACTGATGTCGTCAAACCGGTCCGTCAAAGACCATTTTTCTCAGGAACAGATTAAGTATTTGCGCAGGTACCTATACATCACTATTTTTAATGAAGTAGGACTAGAAAAATTTTAAGGGTTGTATTCAGATACCCTAAGGAACATGGGTTGAAAAACGAGAATTTTTTGAACCTCCCATAGAAAGTCGATCCGCTGATCCGCAGTTTTGTGTGGAAGGTACAAAAAAATTCCAAACGGGGCGATGCGTAAGAAATAAGAGCGACAGAGACTTACCTACTTTACTTTAAAATATAACCAATTGCCAAGTGGCAATGCTGACGGTTTTTTATGGAGATGATCAGACCGTCAAACTGAACAACCTTCTCTATGGGACCAACATTGAAATCGCGAAAAAAATTTAGCTGTCCCATACATTGGGGTAAAAAAATCATCCGGTATTGTTTCGACCATAGCAATTTTCTACTGATAATTCAATAGATACTGTAAACTAAATCTTTTCCTCAAAGTTTGAGGATGATTATTGTTATTTGCTGGCAAGCTGTTGTTTGACTGAGACTGGCAAATTTCGTGTTATCACGTTACTTTTACTTTACCTTTATATTTTTTTATGTACGTTAGCATGGTAGTATGGCCCACTCTCTCTCAACCTTATTCGGAGGTCTTTGCTCAGCAGTGGAATTCTTTAAGCTAATTACGTACCAAAGTAAATTTTAATGTATAGTAGAGAAAGTCCTAAATTGTAACTTTAGCCCAGTCATTTTATGGTTTGAGCCGGGACTAATAAGTAATTGATATTTTTTTCGGTATAGTATTTAAGAGCCAATTTGATCTTAGATGTGTACCAAAATGAAAAAAAAACCGTCAGCAACAGTTCCAAAATAAAAATTGAGGTATTATCTCGTTATGTATTAAAAAACCTGATGGTATTTTTTTTTGCAAATGTTTAAGGCATTACCATTGTACATACTTCAAACATGGTGTAAATATTTTTGTCTACTTAGAAGGTTTTGAAAAATATATTCGAATTTTCTAATTAAAACCTCATTTTTTAAATTTTAATTCCTAATTTATTGCTCAAAAATAATTTAATATTGCAAAATCTAATTCGAATGAATGCATTAGTATTAATATTATTAATTTAAAAGCCTTTTGGGACTCACAATATTGATTTCAATGTTGCGTAGCGAAATGTTTCCAGATAGTCTTTTTACACTAAATAGTGCCGGTTACAGTTTAAATGTCCAATTAATAATTACTTCTCACCTCTCCTAACAAAACTCCGTAAAATGACTGGGCTACTTACTGTTTTACGACAGTAGGTAGGTAGGGTAGTTAAAATTTAGTACTTAATCTACACATTGTATAAATGCGTTACTTCATACTGTAGAGGGTGCTTCACACTACCAAAGTTTCAATTATGGGACCAACATTTAAATCGTAAAAGAAAATGTTGTTATTCCATAAAAAACGGATTCCATTGCTAATGGAACAGCAGATTTTAATTTCGCGATTTTGATTATGGCTCCTTAGTGAAAGTTGTCCATTTTGATGGTCTGGAGCACCATTTGATATAAATGATTGATTTTTATGAGCGCATCTAAGGTACCTATACCTAACGCATTAAGATACCTTGTCTATACTATTATAAAACTGTAACAGGAAGTTTGTCTGTACATTGAAGATATTAACAAAAAAAAAGTTACGATATGGTTTTTAGGTTTCCCTGATTCCATTTCACCAATTTTTGGATTTTTTGTCTGTCTGTTTGTGTGTGTTTGTTTGGGTGGGTGTTTGTTTGTTTGTTTGTTTGAACGAGTATCACGCAAAAACTACTGAACCGATTTTGATGAAACTTTTTCTGTTTGATAGCTTATGATCTGACTTAAAAATCTGGTATATAATTTGTGCGGACGAAGTCGCGGGTTAACGCTCGTATTAAATAAATCTAAACATGCTAAATTATGAAACGCCAAAGAATATTTTTTTAGTCAGCAATCCATGATTTTTCGTAATTGACCATGTTTCGATAGGGCCTGGCCTATCTACGATTTCATAAGTAGTAGGAAAACGGGCCAAAGTCAGAGAAATAAGACAACAGGACCATTCTAGAACCTTCAAAAGCGTCAAACCTTTAGCGAGCAAAATAAGTAAAAACCAAGTAAAAACTATCCATAAAATTATTCTAACAGGTAGAAAAGTTACAATGAAAACAGGTTTTAGACATGGTTTAATTTCCATAAATATATTTAATTACACTCGATACGTATTGCGTTTTGACATAATTATATACAGATATACATCACAATGATTCACTACTTATGTACCTACTTGTAACATTTATTTATACACATAAATTTATACCGACCGGTTTGTTTATCAGAACACCTAATGCACCTAATGTGGGATGCACCTAATTATAAATTAATTAGTGAACCCGAGAAACGTTTTTAAATTATTTTAAAGAACATAATAAAATTATGTGGTGACAGAAATAGAAACAAAAATAACGTCTAACCAATTAAATCTGGGATTGAATCTAACAGTTGAACTTTAATTCCTTATTCAATGTTTTGGAAATTGTCCCAATTTAAGTAGGTACCAGAATATAGTAATACGTAATGACTAGATAAAGAATTGTTTCATTTACCGAGTCATTGAGCCTGTCAAATAAAATGTACCTAAGTTAATGAAGTTTATAATTTTAAACATTTTTCAGTTCTATCAATAAAATCACGAATCCATCCTTGTGCTGAGATCACATTACCTGATTTCTGATTAATAATCAGGTCAGATCAGATCAGGTAGGTAATATACATGTAATTTACCTAAGTATTTACAAGACATAAGAGTAATATACTTAATAATACAATCCTTACAATTAAAATAAAGCATTTTTACAATATTTCTGTTTAAATTCCATTATTTTCGTGTTAAATTACAATTTGAGAAAGTATACTGCGCTTAACAAAAGCTGACATCAACATTCAATACATTTTTTTTTATTTATTGGACATTCAAGCTACTTAACGACTCATTAAATTTCGATAGCCTCCTTCAGGGGGGTTAAATATTTGACCTTTAATTCAAACTATACTTTCTATCGAAATGTGTTTCAATCATGCTTTTGTTCTTCTCAGTATAGTGGCTATGTAAAAGAACACACTCACAAATATGCAATGTGATTACATTATATTTTTACATTAATATATCTGAATGGTTGAGTTTCTATGATAGTTATATAAATTTTCTTGTAATCTATAACTAAATATGTACAAGAGAATCAATAAATTCACAATCCATAAATATTTCTTTACTATCTACAATAAATTACAATCAAATCCCTCCTCAAATCACTGAGATATTGTATCTACAAGTAAATCATTCGTTGCTCTCACCGAAGCTATTGAAGTAATTCGCCGCTGGTCACAATAGCTTCGAAAAGAAAGTGTTTGGAGCTGTCATCCTTGCAGAGTCTAGCATACGAGGGTACGACCCTAGGAACGGTCTAAACGCAACCCTACTTGCCTCCTCTACTGGACTGGTGGTCGCTTCCTGGGTAGAATCATCCTGGGTGTCGAGAGACGAGTCATTGTTCGACCCAACACCTAAATGCAACTTTCTCGTATGCTTCTTTAGGTCGAAATTCCTGCAGAAGCCTTTAGCACAGATCGAGCAAGTGAAAGGTTTCCTCTCGTTGTGTGTGTGCATGTGGAATGTCAAGTTGTAGACCTGGTGAAAAGCTTTGTTGCAAATGGAACACTTGTAGGCTTTCTCCCCGCTATGGGTCAGTCTATGATTCTTGTAGTTGCCTTTCTGATGGAATCCTTTACCACAAAACTCGCAAACGAACGGTTTATACCCTGCATGGATTCTAGCATGAGTGTTTAGCGTCGAAGATCGATTAAAAGCTTTTCCACAAGTCATGCACTTATGTGGTTTTTCAGACGTGTGAATAATTTTATGCCTGCACAATGTAGATGCTTGACGGAAGCCCTTTCCACATATCTTACAAACAAAAGGCCTGGCACCTGTGTGAACAGGCATGTGTCTCGTCAGGTTATAATGAGCATTGAAAACTTTACCACAGTCTCCACACGCAAAGCTCTTGTTCTTTGCTGGAGTTGTCGGACCAGTCGTGGAAGACACCGTGTCGACAGCTGGCGGCCTCGGGCTCGGGGGTCTTTGTACTGGCGACGGAACAGGCGGAGGCCTCGGTAGATGCAGCTGATGGGCATAAGTCAACGAAACTAGATCTGGTCCGTAGTATAGTAAAGGATAATGCGATAATTGTCTTCTTGCGGCCGGTATATACTGTTTGAATGCTGAATCTAGTAGTTGTGCTCCGTAGGATAGGAAGCCAGGGTTTGTTGGAGGTTCGGGGGAGATGCTTTTCTTCCTGTCAGGTTCCATGAGGCGGGCGATGGAGAAGTTGAGGACCGGGGCCGTGGGGGTGTCGGGAGACTTGGCTCGCTCGGGGGATGATTCGCGGGGCCCCTCGGGCCGCGCCGTCGACTGGAAGGGCTGCATCTTGAGCTGTAACGAAATAAAACTGTTAGTGATGTACGGGTAGGTTTCAAGAAGACGAACTTCGGCATAGTGCAGGAGCTTTTGAACTTCTATAATAATATTCGGACAGCCTGTCTAACTTAGTTGTGATTGTAATGAAACGTTTTGGCAGAGCCTAAAAAGATCACCGATCAATTCTACAGGGTGTAAGTGACAGCCTAGCAAATATTGAAACGGTGAACTCAGACCATCCAACTGAATAACTTTCACTATGGAGCCTACCCCAGGAGACGCGAAAAAAAACAGCTGTCCCATACACTTGAGTCGGGTAGATACTTTTATATTGGACAGCAGATTTTTTTTCGCGTTTCCTGAGGTATGCTCCATAGTGAAAATGGTTTAGTTTGATGGTCTGAGTTCACCTTTTCAGTATTTGCTAGGCTTTTACTTACACCCTGTATATTTGTTGGTAATAGCCGTGTAAGTAGCTTAGAATGAATCAGCTTCCCGTGGGTGTCGTGCGAGGCGACAAAGAGATAAATTTTTGAGTGGGTCGACATATTTGTGTCGGCAAAAGACTAGCCACCTATCACCACTTGACGTCTGTCTATTCTGAATTTCATTCCCCAGAAGGTAGACCAATGACCTGGTGTAGGCGGCGGGAATCCGTTGGATGATGGCAGCGCAGGACCGGTCGTTGTGGCGATCCTTGGGGGAGACCTATGTCCAGCAGTGGACGATGTCCATCGGCTGAGATGATGATCTGAGCTCACGCCAGTAACCAATCGCCGCTGTCGACGGATACGGACATCATCATAGTTACTCGTGAGGTTAATGTAGTATAATACCATTCTCATTTCGGCGAGCTACCTAGGTCTTTTTCTATGCATATAGAGAGTCACACCTCGAAGGCGATTCATGTCTGTCGTAGGACGCAATGCCACGCCCGACACAATGCAATGAGATGCCGCGGCGGCGGGCGCGACCATTGTGCGTTGTTTTAAACCGCGTTTTAACTAAATTGGAAACCGCCGGGTGCCGCTGACGCGACGCCGACAACCCTCGCCTCTTTGATTTGTAGAAACTTCGCCTTTTGTATGGAGATCGTTTGCAAACATCAACGATTGCGTCCTCTGAATGAGTGGGGAGTGAACCCTTGTATCGTGAAATGACGTTTTGAAAACGGAACACCTACTCGTAATTATGCTAAAGTACTAACTCGTACTTATGGAAATTGAAATATTATGGTATTTATTTGTGAAATATTTCACAAAAAGCTCTTATTTATAAAAATTCACTAAAAATTAACCTAGGGGTGATTCGGTTGCTCCTTTTAATTATTTTGAATTTCACCTATAGTGAAAGAATTTGATATTTTTATGTGGCACAAAAATAAAAGGATTTTTGTTTAAAGCTTTAAATTAGTACCTACCTTCATAACAAATAGAAGAAAATGACGGGAAAATAATACCTTATACTTGTGACTATTCACTATATGTACCCTATCATATCTTTAACTATTATAAAATTGTAACAGAAGTGTGTCTGTACATGGAAGATATAAACAAAAAAAAAGTTACGATATTATAGTTTTTAGGTGTCCCTGATTCCATATCACAAATTTTTCGTATTTTTGTCTGACTGTTTGTTTGATCGAGCATCACGCAAAAACTACTGAACCGATTTTGATGAAACTTTTTTGTTTGATAGCTTATGATCTGTCTTAAAATCTGGTATATAATTTGTGCGGACGGAGTCGCGGGTTAACTCTAGTATACTATAATTTTGTATTCTAGTGGATATTTTTCATTATTTATGCTTACGCCATATTATATTAATTACTTCACATGAAATAACGCGAAACGCGCGCTTCGTACAAAGGAAATTTGATTATATTTATCTTACAACCTTCTTCTAGAAACTAATAACTGTACTGTCTGGTTCGATTTTCGTTAAAATTTATTGTTTTAAAGTAACAGTGGCAAAGATTTCCATACAAATCTTAAATTATTGTAGATGTCTCTTATTTTTGGTAGTATATCGCTTTATTGATTATAATAAGATCGATTTCAATTTTTTTTTGTAGGCGCTGAGTTGTTGGAATAAGATTCATAGTAACATAATCTTAAAATAGTTCTAGCATTGAAACTGTATACTTTAACTCAAATCTGACAATCCATAGGCATAAAGATTAGATACAATTTTATTGACTTTAATTAGTTAGTATTGAAAATAGGTTCCAACTCCGTTTATGCAGCGCGCTCGAGTGCTTTGCAGTACCTCTTCATAATATGCATAAAATACGAAAAACTGTTTTTCTATTAATTAAAATTACTCGATTGACTTCGTGTAAAGTCCTAAGACCACTTGTGATCAAGCCCCAGCCACAGGCAACAACTAGCAAATACTGAAACGTGACATAAAACAATGGTATCCAACCATAGGGTACTGAGCAAGTCAATTAAACCTCGCACAATAGTTGCCCGAGGGCTTTGTTTTTAACCCGCGGAATATGTTCGCGGCCGCGCCGGCGGGATGCGGTAATTGGACCGGTACGCGGTCTGTCAGGCCCCTATAGGGATACAGTCAAATGTCTGCAGTTTGGTATGTTTTGTTTGTACTTGTAAAATTAGAGCTACAGCTGTTGTAATTTGCTTTTGTGTTTAAAGAGATGACTGAAGAGGTTAGCAGAAGGTAACAATTAATTAATTTTTAGCGACTTTGTTCAGAATTTGAAGTCGACACGATAAGAAGAAGAAGGGCGTCGCTTTTTCGAAGCTAGACTTTTAATGCAGACTATAATTTATGAACGCGTGACGTACGAAACAAAGTGATGGTTAAGTAAATTATGATATTTTGCATTCTAATTGACTATGTGGGTTCCTTTTATCTCTTCAGTAAAATATCCATATTGACGCAATAATGGATAATTGTCTCAAATCGGATAGATCTATAGGTAGAGCCTCTACCACGTGACGAGAAAGTGCACCTGTGTTTTGTACACAGACATATACACTTAAAAATATCCTGCGTTTCTCACTACTTTTCTAATAGGTACCTAGAGCCCCAGAGCGGTTGCTCTAGTCGAAATCGGCTTTAATAATTCATTCGTTCACAAAATAAACGATTATAATATCATAGGCATACGAGTAGCTCCCAATCGTTCCAAGGCGTGACATGAAACAATAAACCCGAAGCTAGTCAATTAAACGTGATGGGAGGGCGTCACCCGCGGTATGCGCGGGACCGCGGGACCGCACGGTGCCGTGATCGCAATAATTGCACGGGTCCGTGAGACCCCCGCCGCGTGGGAGGGTTAGTTTTGTGAATTTTGATTATGTTGGTTTTGATGTTTAGTTTTATTGATTTAGGAGATTCTTATTACTTTATGATTTCAATATGCAAATATTGCGTTGACGAACGTTAGAGTCACAATTATTCATTTATTTATTTTATTTTATTTAAAATGGCACACCTACAGTATATCTCTCTCTTATCAAAACTACATTCGATAGTGTATAATGTCTTTATTGAATGTAATTATGGTAGAAACAATAAAATTAAGGGTTTACTTTGATTTGATTACCCGCTGGGTTACCTAATTGATAGAGAGAAATAAAAAAAATTTATGGGATATATAGTTCTTTTACCTACCTATTTAATCAGCATAGCATACCATAACATAATACACACGACGTCACGACTGTATTTCCCGAGGGGGTACTCAGAGATATTCTGTAACCTTAGAACATCCACGTCTCACTAGTAGTATCGAAACTCTGTCCAGTGTGACGGGTAGAGAGCCATATTTAATCATTATCATTATCATCATCTGTTTAAATTGTCAATTAATTTTATTTAATTTTAATAATGCTTGCATATCTGTGTTAACCTTGTTAGTAATCCTAAATCTGAATAAATAAATAAATAAATTATTTACATTTGATTAGGTACTTTACTAATTACAAAACTAATGAAAACAGAGAAATAAAAAAAGGAATCATAAAACGGCAATTCGACTTTCTTCAATAGTCGTAGTAGCCAGGTGCTGAACCAATACAATTGTTGTGCCAACAATATGCTCTCTGCGCACGCGCACAATGACTCGCGCACTTTTGTTTTCATACAAAATGAGTCGCTTTATTTTATTTATTTGTTCCTTTACGATTGTACTTGTGAAAACCGTTAGTTAAAGTACGGGAAGCAAAAATCTTTAAATCGTAAAATCTTTTTGGAAATAACTTCGAATAATATGGAATTACCTTTACGATTTTTTTTATTCTTAATTATGGTTCTAACGAAAAATAATTGCAATATTTAATTGGGTGGATTAGACCATCAAACTGAACAACTTTGACTATGAAGCCACCACCATCGAAATAAAATAAAATACATCAGCTGTCCCATCATATATATTTTGAGTAGAGTAGGTATAGGTACTACCCAACTAACAATTTGGTCATATTGTTGTCGTATAGTCGAACATCAGACGCATAAAGCACCAGTATATGACGAAATTACCGTAATAAAACTTTTAAAAGTCAAAATAGTCATATAAATGTGGGCCTAATACGACCAAATTGTTTGCTGGGTAGCAGTTTTGTATGAAATATCAGATTTTATTAATTTTTCCTCGGTGTTGACTTCATAGTGAAAGTTGTTTCGTTGTTTGATGGTCTAAACCCACCCCTTTAAATATCACTAAGGTGTTTTGTAACCTCCTGGATATTTGGCTTAATAAAATAATAATAAAAAACATTTATTTCTCACCACAATCAATAAGGATCAACACAAACTATGAGGTTAATGTTATTATTTATTACCATCATCCGTCAAAAGAGACGTGATCGTTCACTCAAGGCCTCATAAAAAGGCTGAAAGTCACCCAAAGGGCAATGGGGAGGGCTATGCTCGGAGTTTCCCTGCGAGATCGAATCAGAAATGAAGAGATCCGCAGAAGAACTAGAGTAACTGACATAGCCCAAACAATTGCTAAATTAAAGTGGCAGTGGGCGGGGCATATTGCTCGCAGAACCGATGGCCGATGGGGCCGAAAAGTTCTCGAGTGGCGACCGCGTACCGGAAAGCGCAGCGTGGGTAGGCCCCGCACACGGTGGACCGACGACCTTGTGAAGGCGGCGGGAACCCGTTGGAAGAGGGCAGCGCAGGACCGGTCGTTATGGCGATCCTTGGGGGAGGCCTATGTCCAGCAGTGGACGTCCATCGGCTGAGATGATGATGATGATGATCCGTCAAAACGTATGCTTAATACAGCAACGTGGATGTTCGGAAGTTTCAGAATATCTCTGACTATCTCCTCGGGGATCCTAGTCGTAAGCATGTAGGTACATACAACAAATACAATGAGATTCTTTCGGCCATCGATTATCCCCTTTAGGCCAGCACTATACAGTTTGTCTATACAGGGTGAAATTGATATTATTAGCATCTTTTTAAACTAAGAGTCTACCCATCAAACTGAACAACTTTCACTGTGGGATAAAACGATCGGAGCAGAAAAATAATCAGCCATCAGCATGTTCCATACTAAACTGGCGAACTGCATTGCCTACTCGATTCAAATGTTGCATACATACTAAACAACTTTAACCGATCGGAGCAAAAAAAAGTCAGCTGTTCCATACTATCATAATACCTTTGAGAACAACTTCTTGACATTATGCACATAATAAATTGATTTCTATTTCTATTTTCTATTTCATACTACACTGCAATGCCTACTCGACGCAAATTTATGCAACAGCAGATTTTTTTTTTGCTCCGATCGGTTTGCTCCCATGGTCAAAGTTGTTCAGTTTGATGGGTAGACTCTTAGTTTAAAAGGATGCTAATGATATCAATTTCACTCTGTATAACCCTCTAATTCTCTAATTATAGTCACTCGGCTCATAACGAGTCTCAGAACCCGTGACGTGACAATAAGATCGGATATCTCAGCCAATATCGTGATTACCCTCTTGACAGCGCACTATCTGCCGGTGATCTCATCTAATCCGGGCCAGCACCCCGCTCCATAGATCAACGTGATTAAACACGGCGTTAGAAGTGGATTCATACTACTTAGACTTCGTACGATGTAGATAGTGAAAGTAAAGAGCTGTGCAGACGTAGTCAGATCAGCGTTTTAGCATTGGTTTTAGTTTTAGCCACCGAAAATAATAAGAAATCAATCGCTTATTACCTAAATGCCTGGAAACATAGGTTGAAGTAAACTAGCCTCCTCGAGTGTTGAAATTGAAATATATAAGGTCTAACAAAATTAGGTGAAACTATTTTAAGGGGATGATCAGACCATCGAACTGAAGAACTTTCTCTATGGGACCAATATTGAAATCGCGAACAAAAATCAGCTGTCCCATACATTTAGGTCGAGTACGTTTGTATGGAACAGCTGATTTTTTTTTTCGCGATTTCGATATTGGTCCCATAGAGAAAGTTGTTCAGTTTGATGGTCTGATCATCCCCTTAAAATAGTTTCACCTAATTTTGTTAAACCTTATATTTACTGTGGATCATAGTTAAATTATAGTAGATGTTATACATAGAAAATAAAACAGTTCGGCAATATCCTGCCACATGGGCGTACAATATTATAAAAAATTATAATAATATGCAAGCAAGAAAAAATAAGCAATAAAAATAATTAATAAAAACAAATATTACAACAATTATACAATTTATTGCTTACATGAGATGGATTCGTCAGCAAGGAATTCGTCAAGACCATTTCGTAACTAATAAGTGAGATTAAGTGAAACGGTGAACTGAGACCATCAAACTAAACAACTTTCACTATGGAGCCTACCTCACTAAACGCGAAAAGAAATCAGCTGTCCCATACATTTTAGTCGAGTAGGTACAGCAGTTTTGTATGGGACAGCAGATTTTTTTTTTCGCGTTTCCTGAGGTTTCCATAGTGAAAGTTGTTCAGTTTGATGGTCTGAGTTCACTGTTTCATTATTTGCTAGGCTGTCACTTACACCCTGTATAATACATTTCTACATCATCACTACTTGACCTATTAATTGATGGACACACAATAAATGTAGTACGCGTTTATGTCTTTTCTAGGGCAAAGTGAAAGACATCAACGCGAGTGACAACTATCAAGGAAATGTTGCTTCAAAGCTAAGTAATTAAGTGATCATCATCATCATCATCATCAGCCTATCATCGTCCACTGCTGGACATAGACCTCTCCCAAGGCGCGCCACAAAACTCTGTCCTCGGCCTTCCTCATCCAGTCGCTCCCCGCTACCTTTTTTAGGTCGTCTGTCCAGCGGGCAGCAGGACGTCCCAACTTGCTAATTTTCTGAGCTATGTCAAACACTTTTGTTCTCTGACGTATCACTTCATTTCTGATGTGATCTCTCAGAGAAACACCGAGCATAGCTCTCTCCATAGCTCGCTGCGCGACCTTGAATTGATGAACTAGTCCTATCGTCAGGGTCCATGTTTCCGCACCATAGGTCATTACTGGCAGGACGCACTGATCGAACACCTTCGTTTTGAGGCATTGTGGTAGAGCCGAGGAAAATATATGGCGGAGTTTCCCAAAAGCAGCCCATCCTAGTTGGATGCTCCTAGCGGCCTCCTTGTCGAAGTTGTTTCTACCTAGTCTTATAGTCTGTCCAAGGTAGACATAGTCTTGCACAACTTCGAGCGCCGCCTCACCGACGTAAACCGCCTGTGGCTCGACATGAGAATTAAGCATGACTTTCGTCTTGTCTAAGTTCATGCCGAGACCGACCCGTCGGGAAGCGGTATTAAGGTCGCTGAGCATGCCACTGAGGTCCTGCAGCGATTCCGCCATGACGACGATGTCATCGGCCAAACGCAGGTGTGAGATGTACTCGCCGTTCACACATATGCCTCGTCCTTTCCAATTGAGCGTCTTGAAGACGTCTTCCAGCGCATTGGTGAACAGTTTCGGGGAAATTACATCCCCCTGTCTCACTCCTCTTAGCAGTTGGATCGGCTTCATCTGCTGATCGTGTACTTGAACGGACATAGTGGCGGCGTCATATAGACATCTGAGCACCTCAATGTATCGCCAGTCGATCTGGCATCGCTGCAAATATTCCAGGACAGCCCAGGTCTCGATCGAGTCGAAGGCTTTCTCATAGTCCACAAAGGCTAGACACAGAGGCCGATTATACTGTATTTTTATTATTAACATAAAATAAAGGTAGGTAGGTAATTAAATTAAAACTGTTTATTCTTCTTTTTATCGTGTGGGCAGTGCCCTGGTGTCAGAGTTTTTTCAGACCGCCTTACGGCCTCTGACGTGGTTTGTATGTAACGACTACTACCATCAGTGATAGTAGCCGGGACCAACGGCTTAACGTGCCATCCGAAGCACGGAATCATCATTCTTTTCAGGTGATTCAGCCTGCAATGTCCTAACCAACAGGGGAAAAACGCACAAAGTGATATGTCACTAGGCACCCCTGTGGGAATCGAACCCACGGCCTCCGTGTCGAGAGCCAATGCTCTTAACCATTAGACCACGGAGGCAGTTTATTAAAAACCGGCCAAAAGCGTGTCGGATTAGCTCATGATAGGGATCCATTTTTCCGTAGCCATTGCACTCTTATAAATAGGGAAACTTTTAATTAATGTTTCTCCTTACTTAACGAAATTAGAGCGCGTTAATGATAGCGCGTTTTAATTTAGGTCAGGCAGGGTATACAGACAGATAGACAGAATGGACGAAAGCAAGTGGTGATCGTTGGGGGAAGCGTTTGTCCAAAAGTGGACATTATTTGACTAAACTTATGAAATAAACTAATTGGAATTCATTTCAGATACAAAAGTAACAACAATTTAACTAAACTAACATTATTTCAACAGATGAATGATGAATAAAATAAAAATATATATATATATGTGTGTATAGTTTCCTTGTAATTTGTATAGGTGTCTTACAGTGATTACTGATTTTATTACAACACTAGCGTTAACCCGCGAGATCATAAGCTATCAGACAAAAAAGTTTCATCAAAATCGGTTCAGTAGTTTTTGCGTGATGCTCGTTCAAACAAACAAACACACAAACAAACAAACAGAGAGACAAAAAATCCAAAAATTGGTGATATGGAATCAGGGATACCTAAAAACCATATTGTAACTTTTTTTTGTTAATATCTTCAATGTACAGACAAACTTCCTGTTACAATTTTATAATAGTTTAGATTTAAATTTGCGTGTAAATGCACATGCATTTTGCAGTTTTCACCTGACATGAAACCAAGCTTCTAGAACCAAACCCACTGTAAATATTAATAAAAACCAAAATGAAGATAAAACCGAAGTAAACTAGGCTCATAGCCTAAAAAAATCAAGAATCCAGCGAAGCATAAACATTGAGAGTGGAGTGCGGAGGAGTGGGAATGAGGGGAACTACACAGACTCCACTTAACGTCAACAATGTTCTCGTCAGGAGACGGGAGACGGGACTCGATCCTATGGATGCGCCTTCATAATATGGTCAGCTTCAATCTGACTTTATTCATTGATGTGTTTAAAGGAAATTATATTGTTCCAGTTTGAAATCGATGAAAATGAAGTAAGGGCATTCTTATAGCAGATACGCTATTGCTGGGCTGTAAGTTTTCGGTTATATCGTTTACAAGACAAGATAGATCCGGATATTGTACCCGCGACATCACAAATTTCAAATCTCTTTAAAAAATTAACAGATTTCGTGCCTCACACGACTCTATAGTCGATAGTCGTCGCACATCTAGACTATTATAAAACTGTAGCAGAAAGTTTGTCTGTACATTGAAGATATTAACAAAAAAAAGTTACGATATGGTTTTTAGGTGTCCCTGATTCCATTTCACCTATTTTTGGATTTTTTGTCTGTCTGTTTGTTTGTGTGTTTGTTTGGGTGTTTGTTTGTTTGAACGAGTATCACGCAAAAACTACTGAGCCGATTTTGATGAAACTTTTTTGTTTGATAGCTTATGATCTGACTTAAAATCTGGTATATAATTTATGCGGACAAAGTTGCGGGTTAACGCTCGTTGGAAATAAATTTACGGAATTCGACAAATCAGAAGCCTCAACACAATCGTCTTTGTTTTAGGCTCAATTTGTAAAAAATTCTGAATTTTTTTTCACTATTTCGGCCATAACTTCTTTCGTTTTTTACTTTCTCTAATAATTCTGTTTGCACCTTACAGCTCTTGTAAATACGCGTCTTTTGAGCCTTTTTTGAATATCATATCTTCACAACTCTCCGACATATAAGGGGATCGCACTTTTTCGTGCAATCGGGGCCTATACTGGAGCGAACGAAAAGACTTTTCCAATGTTAAAACACGCTCGCTTGATGAGCAAGGCAACACTAGAAAAAACTTCTCGTATTATGAGTGTTATTAGGCAATTTCTAAGATTGGTTGTGTTCTTGTGATCATCATATTTATTTAGTCAATCAAATCAGCCTACATTATCCCACTGCTGGGCATACGCCTCCTCCTCCTTAGACTTTTGGGATCGGAACAGTTATACTGTGTATGTAATTTAATTAATAGTAAGTAAATGTATCATTAATCTAAGTAAACTTGTTAATATGTTTGTTTCAGTGCATGCTGTATTTCCCTATAACTAGTTGTACATTTAGCTTAAATGTTTCTGAAGATATATATTGTTGTATTGTATTAGTGTAACAACTGTTGGGAAACCAATAAAGAAAATAAAATAAAAATAATAAACTACACAATAAAGAAAATAAAATAATAAACTCATTCGCTGAGCTCAGCAGTTGAAAGTGTCAAAATTACCATGGAGATATGCATCTTTCTACTGCTGATTTGACTTTCAAAAATCAAACTTCAGGAGTGCTATTTTTGAAAGTCTGAAGAAGCTGTAGAAAGATGCATATCTCCATAGTTATTCTGCAATTTCAACTGCTGAGCTCTAGATTCAAAAATCGCACTCCTGAATCATATCCATTGTCTGTAATTATTTAACTAAACTGGGTGTTCCAGAAGTGGTGGCCCAAAATGGACGAGAGATTAGATTAGATGGTTTTCAATAATTATGATCCCATATTTTAACATAGGTCCGAAACGCAGAAGTGCTCAGAACTGCGAAAACACTAAGTCGATTTGACACCGATTGAATCTGGGTACTTACACTATAAGAACCCAGGGGTGCGATTTTTGAAAGTTACACGTTCAAATTAGCAGTACAAAATAGCAAAATAACTATAGAGATTATGCATCATAAACATAATACATTCTGTCATCATGGTTCTAAGAGACACCACAGAAAAAATAAACACACTAATCCCCTAGTCACCTCGTTTAGCCACAAGAAGAAAAGAGATGTTCTATTCTATTCCTTTAAAGTACGAGTGAAAAGGCTTCTTCTGGGTAAGCTCGCTACATCTTCGATCCTATCTTCGTCCTGAGGACTGGATTGAGCTCAAGAGCAAACCCATACGTAATAAAAAAAACGAAAATTCCTGACAATTTTCGTCTGTCAACAAACAGCTTTCCAATCATCCCCTTTAATAAACCACCAATATTTCAGACACATTTCCTATGAACAAAACCAATGTACTTTGATCCCTACGTACCCTCACAACCTTAACACCAACAGCTCAAATCAAACTGGTCGCACAATAATGACTTCTAACGCGAAATTGTTAGCATTGCGAGCGAGATGGGTAGAGTTATTGCCGTACGTTGGATAGAGATGGCAAGAGGGTTAAAGTATTTAGGGTGGATTAAGATGTCGGTAGCAGTGCGGGTTCGAATCCGGCGGTAATTTGACGTTAATGAAGTCGTCTTGATTTGACAGATGTGGTGATTTGCTGTTTGGTATTATGAGAGGTTGTAATCGGTTTGCTGGTGACGTTTAGATTTTGTACGGAAGTGGATTAGTCGATGTTGATGATTGATTTTTAATGTTTGTTTGATGCTTACACTTTACATGACTTTTTTGACAAATATCAAACCTGACAAATACGCGTTACTATGTGAAAGTAGGCAACACAACTATAGAAACGTGGATCCCAGTTGATGTTATGGTTGCATTTTTGCCTATTTCACTCATTTTATGTGCGTCGGAAACCGACGGATGCTGGCAAACGCGTATTTCTCATGTGTGGTATTTGTCAAATTGGCCATGTGCAAGCATAAGAGAAACATAGGTCACAGCAGGCGGAGGACAGTCGCCTTTTGGTGGTTTTTTTTCAATTCAGTTTGCATAGAATATGCTGCCATCTATTAACTAATTCGCAGAACTATGAAAAACAAATATTTTATTGTTTATGTCAATGTGTAATTGACAAATTCACAAAATGGCTACCTATCTTGCGTAATGTGCGGGTTGTTTGTAGTTTTCGTTCAATTTCGTGCCGATTTAGTGATGTTCTGGAGTTTCTGTTGTTCTCTTACCAATGTTTAGATTACAGGAATAGTAAGGATACTGGAATTTCACTCGATCGGTGCGGAATTGAACGAAAACTAGCATTCAAAACAATAATATCCATCGGTATGAGTAGATATAAGTAGGTATGTATAGTATAGGTTGAATTATTGTCGGTGAAACATAGATGGCCTTCAATTTGACGTAAGGTGGATGCATAATGTTGCCACGAGTGGGTTCTCTTTTCTAATATACTTATATTACTCTTTGGGTCACAGTATAAGAAAGAGTATCTATTAGTACATAGTTAGGTCTTGCAGCGTTGCCAACACGACGAAGAAAACTTGCGTAAAGTGCGTGGGAATGGGCTTTACTTATACAGGGCGAAATTGATATCATTAGCATCCTTTTAAACTAAGCGTCTACCCATGAAACTGAACAACTTTTACTAAGAGAGCAAACAGATCGGAGCAAAAAAAATCAGCTGTTACATACTAAACTGCACCCGCCGCCGCTGCCTACTCGACTCAAATGTATGCAACAGCAGATTTTTTATTTGCTCCGATTGGTCTGCTCCCATAGTAAAAGTTGATCAGTTTGATGGGTAGACTCTTAGTTTAAAAGGATGCTAATGATATCAATTTCACCCTGTAGAATTCAGATCTCTATCATTATATCTAGGCTATACTATTTAATATAGGATCACACCTACGCTTGTTTGCTTCATATAGGTACCAAATACCTGAATCAATCAATCAATCAATCAAAATTATTTATTTGTATATCACAGGTAGAATAAACTTTGACAATAGTCGGGTTTCCGCTGTGATCAGCCAACAGGCATACAAAACAAAGAACAGCTCGGTAATTAACATTAATAAAACAAAGTCCTGATTAGAATTACATGCAATTACATTTTAAAATTTCAACAGTTTATAAACAATAAAAAGATCGTAATCATGCATAACATTAATAGGTTACTAACTAAAAGATTAAATGTCAAAATAAATTACATGAAATATTGGTCAGTGTCATCAAAAAATTCCTTAATTGTGTAAAAAGTCTTGTGAATGAGGTAGTCAAAAAGTTGATTTTTAAACTGCATGTAGTTATTACTGTTCCTTATATCCTTAGGTCTTAGGAATTGAATAATTGATTTAGCTGCGATCAACTATTTGCAATGGCCCCCAAAATATACAATAAATAATATTGTATATTTTGGGGGCCATTGCAAATAGTTGATCGCAGCTAAATCAATTATTCAATTCCAAAGAAGACAATTTAAAATAAGTTCGTTGGCCACGGAGGAGGCCTATGAGCTATGACTAAACTTCTACACAACACATTCAACTTTTTGCAAACATTCTTAATAACATTTTAAGCGTAACCAACAAATCTATTCAGTGAAAGTGACATGCCGCACTTTCATCTACCGGACACACCGGACACAACAGAATGCCAACAAACTTCCTCACGAAACCCCGTGAGCGTGAGCCCTTCACACTTCCGTCGGAAACATGCGCGGGCGCACGCCGACAAGGGACGAGATTACTAATTATTTCTGACAACTCTGAAACGTATTATAGTCGTTAGATTAATATTGGTATGTAAAATTTATTTGGCCAAAATAACCACAGTCTGTGTTCCACGGGATGTTCACCAGTGTCGAGGTAGACCCAGAAAAAGGTGGACAGTTGAAGTTGCACACAGTAAATGGGGGCCTACGCCCAACTGTAGGACACTGTATAGACTAGGGAAAAAAAACAAAAAAATATTTGGTGGAATTCGAGAAAATAAATCAAACGGAAGCGGGATATAACAATCAATATCTAGGTATACTAGCTATGTCCATGAGGAGGTTTTTATCGTGGTCGTTTATTGGTGATGGTGATGGTGACTAGCCTCGGTCGTTTGATTTGCAGAAAAGATACTAACTTATTTACTTAGTGAGTTTTTAGCAACGTACGGCATACCTACTATGAGTAAAGGGAAGAATCGTGCTGAAGAAACAATTTTGGTCACTGTCCATCTACAGAGGTGTTTTTAAGAGGATGATAAGACCAGCAAACTGAACAACTTTCTCTATGGTGTCGAAAAATTGCCTCATGTAATTAATGGACGCCCCTTATCGGTTAAGTTTTCTTTCAGATAAGGCTTTATCCCTTAGTCGCATCGTAATATACCCACATGAAGACACGGGGTTATTCTAAACAAGAAATTCTCAATATAAATATCTACTAACGCATTGCATTACACAAATAAAATCTTTCCTAAGATTTGATACGATCATGCCACTCTTGATTCATTACTCATCAATTATTAAATAACTTTTGAATTGTAAAAAGAACCATAGCACTTTTGTTTCAAGACTTAATTTCTTCTCACAGAGTTTTTTTTAGTGCCATTAAAATCCACTTGCAAACTATTTTGTAGCACATATTCAAAATTTCTAGAGGAGGTCCAGGGATCCAGGTTCCGCCCCTCAAGGGTTGAACTGCCGCAGTAAGTAAAGTTATAAAAATTTAGGTTTGCAAAAGTTTTGCAATCTAATACATACCCACAAACGGTTACGTTTATTGATGGTATTACACTCTAAAAACATAATTTAATTTACTATAGTAATCGAACGAAAGATTATGTGAAAATGCAAACGGAATTATGAAATAAATATAAAAAATGCACCGTTTTGACATTTTTTGCCAAGATCCTTTTTTATATATTAAAACATTGCGTGTATAGGAACATCTTAGATGTTAATACGAAAAAATAAATAAAAAACCAACATTATCTTACCGAGACAAGATGTGCGCCAAGTGCGATTACGCGACACTCCGTTTAGATGAGGTATAGCTAATAATACCACTATAGTCTAAACTAGAGATTATGACAAACAAATCGACATGAGACGCTAAAATTTGTATGTTAGCCTATTTCCCATACTAAGAATGAGGATCTCTTTTTGATCAAGTATACCTACACTACAAAATAATTTGCATGTTGTTTGCATGTCATTAGTGACATGCAAACAACTTGCAAATTTTTGTAAAAAAAAAAAATGTTTTGTTAAATGTAACCAAATTTTAGAATTTTAAAATTTTAGGTCACAGAATTCCAGGTACCTTCTGTTCTGACATACCTATTATTTCGATTGGGACTATGTAGGTAATGTAGGTATAATATATGTACCTTCCTCCAATATATTTAAGACTTTAGCCAGTAATTCGTTTTTCAGCAATCGTTCTACGATCAAAATCATGAATTTAAGCTATTTACTAGTGTTTCGTCGTTGGAGTGGGTTCGAGATAAATATATCAAACATTAACTGTTTCCAAATTAACAGTGGTGTGACACAATCATTTGCAGCACTCGGTGCGCCGCACAATCCGCTTTGTCCACACGCGGATAATTGCGTTGTGCGTCTCCTGGGAGTCGAACCCGGGGCTGTCGGCCGTCGCCAATCTGAGGGCGCAAATATTTACACATACGGTGCACGCGCTGACGCGGATAGCGGGGTGGATCACTTTCTATGTTTGATTAATTGTAATTGTTTTTCATCACCCCAAATGCAGGCTGAATCTCCTAATTGTCTGAAAAGAAAGATGATTCCGTCCTTCGGATGACACGTTATGCCCTTAGGCCCTCGGTCTCGGCTACTATCTCTGGTGGTAGTAGTCGTTACATAAAAACCACATCAGAGGCCGTAAGGCGGTCTGAGAAAACTCTGACACCCAGGTTTGGTGACCACACGATAAGAAGATCGCCCCGAAAGGGAAGATAGTTGTGTGTGTTTTTGAGGCTTTTGGCAAGAGGTGTGACGCTGAATTTGTTATTCCATAGATGGGGTATTACAATTCTGGGTTCTGTATTCAAATTAAAAATTCAAAACAGTGTAAGTAACATTTTTTTGACTTTACCAACGCTTCGGAAGGTGTTCTTGTTGTAGACAAGATGCGACCAGACACTTTACAAAACACATCCTTTACACACAAACTAAATACATAACATAACATTTTGTCAAGAAGGCATACGTTCTTCTTATCGTGTGGGCAGATCCCTGGTATCTGAGTTTTTTCAGACCGCCATAAGGCCTCTGACGTGGTTTTAATGCCTATACTACTACCAAATATAGAAGTCGCGACCAACGGCTAAACGTGCCATCCGAAGCACGGTATCATCTTTCTTTTCAGAAAATCAGACATACGTTGTTACCTACTTATATTGTCTCTGGTCCAGAGCTCAAATTGAATAATTGGGATTCATCCATCCATCCATCAGAGCCCTTGATCAGTCCGTCTTCGGACACAGGCCTCCTTCAGATTTTTCCATGACGTTGTCACTCGCCCTCCGCAACAGTTGGGACCCGCGTGTCTCCTAATGCCATTGACCCATCTTTCTGGTGGGCGGCCTCTACCACGCTGTTCTTCTGGTCCAGCGCTCAGTATCCATACGTGCAACGTGGCCTGCCCATCTCCACTTCCTGCGTTCTATAGTGGCTACCACATCCAAAACCTTTGGGATTGGATGGGATGGGATTCATACCGGGTGTAAATGACCCACGATGCGCTACTAATACTAGCATATAAAAGCCTCTACACACGCGTAGAGAGGGTAGTAATGTGACACCTCCATAACTCACCTAGACAATCGGTCCACTCGACTGAGGGATAATTTTAACACTCCCACCCCGTCACAAAACGTTGTCAACCCCTAACGACAGGTCAAGCGTGAGCTGTTATTGTGTGCTAATTTAATTTCCTAACCCTCCTGCGCCCTCCTGCGTCCTCTGAACCTCTGAACTGTCGCAGGCTTATAGCACCTGTGTGAATAGGTTTTTTAAAACTTTCTAAGGGTTGAAGGAGCGGAACTATAGGAGGATTATGTATGAATTTAATTTTAGCGTTGAAATATTTTTGTATAAAATTTTATGGGTGTTGAAGTGTGATGGGTGACACCTGAGGGTGTTCAATAAATGAATCTACATTTTGTGAATATTTTTTTGCAATTAGGATGCGTTATTCTCAGGGTTCGAAATTATAAAGATAATTATTTTGTTTGATAATTATCATGATAATTATCCGATAATTATCCAAGCTGATTCTTAGTTTTGAGTAAAATTCCTACTCAAAGTTTTAAAATTGCAATTTTTGCTTTAATACACTCGTATTCAGACCAACCAGCACCTAGTTATCAGTATTTTTGTTTCGCATCACTATGAATAACACATTATTGAGAAAAACAACATAAAACAGTGAGAAAAACTATTTCGTGTTTATAAGCTTCTTTGTTCGCAAATCGTTTTCGGATACACATGGCGTGACATTGCTAGCAGAAGCATTTTCTTTTTCCGATTAATATCACTTCGTACCCTGGTTATTTTATTTGTTTTAGAAAGGTTATAGGTATAGTTCAATGAAATTACATACCTCTATCTACTTTTAAGGTTATTTTCGTAGGTACAATAAAATTAATGGTGTAGCGCTGTTATAAAGGTTCAGTGGATTTATAACAGTGCGTTAGATTTGTATACCTTTTCTTATAATCAAAATGAACATTTGTGGCCAGAAAAATTGGGCGTCTTAAATAGAGATGTATATTTAAGACGCCCAATTTTTGACCCTACCACAGACAGAGCCTCTACTAACGATAACGTAACCACAGATTAATAATAACTTACTGCGTAAACGTAACGTGGTAATTCCTAAGTAAGTCGACGATTGTAACAAAGTTTTTAAAATCATGTGTGAACCCAGAACATATTCTATCTAGGTTTCATCCAAATCCATTCAACCGTGGTCACAAACATCCAAACATTGTTACAAACTCGCATTTTTAGCATTACTAAAGAATAGGACTATTGCAAAATGCATTGCATTTCTATCGATCCACCTAAACCTTATAACTCCGTAGTGGCGGTTAAACGGAAGTATCGGTAATCTTACGTAACATCCGTATCATTACAGACAACTGGCCGCATCTCACTTTGTCCGGCTTCCCGGTAGCTTCGCTAATCTCCTACATAATGGGATAAGGAGTTATTTACAAATATATCGGTTAGTTCCCTGGAAGGAAGGATTAGTTATAAATGTTATTTTGTTTGGAATTGAAAGTGTTAAATGTGAGTTTTTAGAATTGTATGCGGTCGGTGTTAGGATCCGCGTGACTCGCTTTGCGGTGTGTCGCCGCTTTCCATGATAGGTAGATAAAACTTTTTTTTTTCATTAGGTTTTTTAACCAATCTTTCTTTTAATTATCTTGAATAGGTACATTTGTAAACGTGCTAGAAGGGTTTCCAAATATTATTGTTTCAAAATATTACAAAATTTTAGCATATGCAATTGCATAGATTGCAAGTTTTGGTAGGAACTTGAATTTGCCTTCGTCCAATTAAGAAAAGGAAAACGCCCAATCCCGATTCGCGTCAAAACTGGTCAATTTGAATTTTATGAGAAATGTCACGATAGAAAAGGATAATTTCCGTTTCCTTGGGAAACACGATACTCCTCCTATCCTGTGTATAATTTCAGACATCGTACTATTTGTACCTATGTGTTCTTTGATTACAATTTATACATATTCGCCAGATGCGAAACGACCCGAAACGAATACACTTTGTCACGAGGGCAATGTCTCTTACAAAATAACCAGGGTTGCCGATATAGCCTGAAGAATTTCTAAACTATAGATGCAATGGGCAGAGCATATCGCGCGCAGAACAGATGGCCATAGGAGCCGAAGCGTTCTCGAGTGGCGACCGCGTACCGGAAAGCGCAGTGTGACGTAGACCTGGTAAAGGCGGCGGGAACCCGTTGGGTGGACTCGCTATTATGGTGATCCTTATGGGAGGCCTATGTGGACATAGGACGTCTATCGGCTGATCTAATTAAAGTAGGTGCGCAAGGAAGGGTAATGTGTTTATTACGTAAAGAGCTCTGGCTCTCAATAAATTATTTAACCTGTAATATTCTAGAGTCGGAAAAAGTTGGAAAAATAAAAGAAAAACCCACCTTTGATCAATCAGTAGCAATCCCAATCAGCCACAAATCACCTCCATCACCGAAACAAATAACAAAAAAAATGTCTAAAACTCGAGTCCCTTTTCTAAAATTTCACGAAAAAAAGAACATCTTGGGTCATTGCACTAAATCAAAAACTGTTCTAAGATGGCCGAACCGAATTCAAAATTGGTCTGACGTTGAAATGCGCGCGGCAAGTGGCCGAGGCAAACAGTGCCTCGCCCCCCGCGCCCCTGCGAGCCCCTGCCTCACCCCCCCGCTGGCCCGCCACTCGCAGCCCAAAGGGCGGTCGCCTTCTTCAATAATTCACCATTTGGACCAACAGCGGCCATCGCTCGCCCCTCCCTCTCCTGATTCTACATTCAAAATCGCACCATCTCTGTCTAGTTGTGTTGCGCATTTGTCACGGCTGATCTTGTATCGCGGTCTGGCGCGTGTTTTGTGTATAGTGACGGCTCGCTCGCACTCATTAGGCGGGTCGTGGCGCGTATATTATGCAGTATGTTTGGAGACGATTTTATGAGGTTTGCGCTGGTGCGTAGAGTAGATGCAGCGACAGAGACTATTGTTTGGTAAATCAAATAGATTCTTACAGGCTTGGATAAGTTATATGTCAAGATTGACAGTCGAAGCTACAAAAGCGTAGAAAAAAATTGTAACCAGTACTGACCTCTAAACCCTATCCATATACACGCACACATACATTATTTGTATGGCGCCTCACGCACACCAACCTAAGAAAGTTGGCCCCTTTTGTTTTATACGGTAGAAGCATGAGGCTCTTTCTAGACATATAGTTTTTCTAAGCTTACAGGGTCGAAATTGCGTAAAAAATCAGCTGTTCCATACAAAACAGCAACCCTACTCGGCCCAAATATAGGTACAGCTGATCTTTTAGTTTGATTGTCTTCTAAATTATCCACTTAAAACAATAGAATGTCATTGACTTAAAAACCTCATTAAGAAGAAGGACCCTATAGGTAGGTAATGAATATTATTTTTATTGGAATTTATGCAGTTTCTCAGAAGTCTGCTTGTTTATAAATCCAGCTATTGGATATTATGGCATAGCCTTTCAACATAAAATATTTGATGTTGGTTAACACATTTGAGTTTGCTATTGTCAATTGTCGCGTTTATTAAACAGGGCCCAGGAGTGCGATTTTTGAAACTCATTCTTTGAACTCAGCAGTTGAAAATGTCAATATTACTATGGAGATATAATATGCATCTTTCCACTGCTGATTTGACATAAAAAATCATACTCCAGGAGTGCGATTTTTTAAAGTCAAATCAGCAGTAGAAATATGCGTATCCCCATACATTTTCAAGTGCTGAGTTCAACGTATGAGATTCAAAAATCGCACTCCAGCATTGTGTAACAAGTATTTTGATATCCGGAATAAATTTTTGTAATAATAAGTACCTACCTTTTTTTTCTTTTTTTTTTTTTGAGATGACTCTTACAGCTCTGCTCAGGGAGCAACTACTGCTTTTTACTGCGGGCTATTGGAGGGACCACGAAGGTCACCGAGCCAATTGAATGAACTTAAGCAACCGACCTAGGGGCACCCAGTGGGGTACGGACCTCGGCATAGGACGTTGCTGGGGCTACGCGGCGGATTGTGTAGCTGGGATAGGTGAGAAGCGGCCTGCGATTGGCCTGTAGCGTCTGTAGGCGCCAGAATTGAAAGGAGTGTGCAGAGGTCGCGGCTGTCCCCGCCGGCGGGGACGTTGATTACTGTGTCGACGTGTTGTTGTCGTGTGTTGTGAGTTTGCGATTGTTAGTCGTGTCTGTTGGGAGTACCTACCTAATCATGTTTGTTCAAGCAGACCATTCGCTGAGCTCAGCGGTTGAAAATGTCAAAATTACTATGGAGATATGCATCGTTCTACTGCTGATTTGACTTTCAAAAATCATACTCCAGGAGTTCGGTTTTTAAAAGTCAAATCAGCAGTAGAAAGATGCGTATCTCCATACATTTACAACTGCTGAATTCAACATATGAGATTCAAAAATCGCACTCCTGGAGTATGATTTTTGAAAGTCAAATCAGCAGTAGAAATAATTTTTATGCATCTTTCTACTGCTGATTTGCCTTTCAAAAATCATTCTCAATCCAGGAGTGCAATTTTTTTGAATGTCGAATCAGGAGTAGAAAGACGCATATCATTACAATATGTGTGCGTTTCCCCAAGCCGCCGTGCCGGTTTCATGGTTTCAACATTATATCATTTTCAACACCTAAAACAGGGGAGGTTTTGCGAGTGATACG
Organism: Agonopterix arenella; assembly: GCA_927399405.1. NCBI lineage: Eukaryota > Metazoa > Arthropoda > Insecta > Lepidoptera > Depressariidae > Agonopterix > Agonopterix arenella. The sequence goes on from OV656714.1 coordinate 350,905, forward strand.
AATGATGTGCGATAGATGGCGCTACTGAATATCCGTGAAAGCAAAAAGAGTAAGCACGTATCCAGGGGGAGGATGTAGCCCAGTCGTTTTATGGTTTGAGCCGGGACTAATTAATAATTTATATTTTTTTGGGTATAATATTGAAGAGCCAATTTGAGCCTAGAACAGTACAAAAATTAAAAAAAATCACGTCAGCAACAGTAAAATTTTGGTATTATCTCGTCCTAAAAAAGGCTGATGGTAATTTTTTTTGCACATATTTTAAGGCTTTACCATTATACATACTACAAACATGGTGTGAATATTTGAAAATTACATTCGTATCTAAACTATTATAAAACTGTAGCAGAACGTTTGTCTGTACATTGAAGATATTAACAAAAAAAAAGTTACGATATGGTTTTTAGGTGTCCCTGATTCCATTTCACCAATTTTTGGATTTTTTGTCTGTCTGTTTGTTTGTGTGTTTGTTTGTTTGTTTGTTTGTTTATTTGTTTGTTTGTTTGAACGAGTATCACGCAAGAACTACTGAACCGATTTTGATGAAACTTTTTTTGTTTGATAGCTTATGATCTGACTTAAAATCTGGTATATAATTTATCTCGCTACATTGACGGGAGCCGGAGATATAAACATATAACCGCAAGTGCAACCAATGTACGGTACCATTTCAATTTCAACTAAGTAACACTAATTAAAATTAAAAGACTTGTAATAAAGTAAGCTAATTCTGAAGACTGTTTGATTTATAAATAACGAAAATAACAATAAATTACAAAATAAATACCAATAATTATAAATTTTATCATTTTCCAGTGCTGATGACTGCACCAGTATAACATTGTTTTTCTTTTTGGCTATAAAATCTTTCAAACTCCATGGAGAAAACCTTTGCATAACAAAAAAAAAACCTTAGTACTGGCCACAAGAAAACAAGATTCGAATTACAAATTTCTTGACGTTTTGTAGAATTACAGTGCAAACAAAGCAGGAGTAATTATTTAAAAAAAAACTGCAACGCCAATTTCAAACAAAGAGAATATAATCATGATTTCAAATCAGCAGCCGAAAGATGTCTAAAACTCGATTTTTAATTCGGAATATTTTTATTTACGGTGTAATCACACAGTTACGCAAGACTGGATAATAACTAATATTTTAAAGCAATTATAAGACAGGTAAGAAACTATTTTGAAATACCGTAAATTATTACTAAAATACAAACGAACGAACTCTAACAAATTAATAAGGGTCAATTTTTTATGCCGGCGATGCGATGTGCCGCCGTGCATTTTGCGCATTTTTCTACGGCGCTCCATACAAAACGAATTAGTATGAACATTTAGTAATTAAAGTAAAAAATGAATGGTTTTAAAACAATCTAGAAACCAATATCTGTGATTTCCTTTTAAATGTTTAGTTCTAAAGTTATCTTGACTCAAAGTTTGTAGTTCGTGCTGCGGTCCGTCCGTGTCGTGTGTCGTCCACCATTTCGGCTCTCTCTGAGGAACCTGCCACAGCCCTACGGACTGTCGCTTGATATGAGCTTTACATAAATTAATGTAACATTCGGCAGTAGCCGACTGCGTCCTTCCGGACGAAATTATTCGCTGGAATCCAGGCGCATACGTGCGCCTCAGCCGTTGTTTCAAATGCACGCAAATTGACAGCGAGTGCTGACCAGGCGACGTTGCAGTGGAATGCGGCCGTCACCGATTTCGCGCGCATCTGACCGGATTGCAAGATGTATATGGTCCTTCTTATATGCAGACAGTTTTTTAAGGGTATGATCAGACCATCATACTGAACAACTTTCTGTATGGGACCAAAGTCAAAATCACGAAAAAAAATCAACTGTTCCATACAAAACTGCAATCCTACTCTACAAAAATGTATGGGGCAGAAGATTTTTTTTCGCGATATCGATGACAGTCCCATAGAGAAAGCTGTTTGATGGTCTGATCATCCTCTTAAAAAAGTGTCAGCATATTAAGTTAAATATATAAAAAATAAAGTAATATATATATAATGCGCCCCGACGCGTTCCGTTCAGTGATAATCATACTTAAAAAATAATTTTGTATCTGCCAGTACACTTGATTGTTTTCAGTAATGAAAAATGCCATCACGAAGAAGAACTAATAATCTCACTAATATTATAAACGTGAAAGTTTGTGACGATGTTTGTAAAGTTGTAATGTTGTATGTTTGTGGCGCAATCACGCATAAACGGCTGAATGGATTTTGATGAAATTTGGCACGCAGATAGAATGTGTTCTGGATTAATATATAGGATACTTTTTATCCTAGCAATGGGTTCCTGTGGGATAAATTACAATGTTTTATCATGCTGAAACATGTATGACGTTTTTATTCTATGCTCACTAGCTCCAATTTGACGCTGACAGATGCATTTGTGTACATTGCAGTGATAAAAATAGTATTTGCTTTTTTCAACAGTTTTGACAACAGTTGTGTAGTATGTTTGGTATATGGTTAGATTTTCGTGCATGAGGTGGAGGTTCGATTCTTGGTCGAGAATGTTTTTTTTTATTTTTTTTAAATACATTCAACAACTATATCCATTTTTCACCGGATTAGACAGAAGCAGTTAGGCTTGATATGTTAAGGGCCTGACCTTCAATCATAGTAATATCTTGAGATCATATCAGATCTAATATTAGCGCAGGATGTTTTATTTTGGCTTTTTTCTAATTTTAATCCTACCATCCTACTAGGTATCTCACTAATATTAATATTGTTTGTGGTTCTATCATCAACACGTCTCAGATATTCGGTTTTACAGATTTGATTGTATAGGTACTGGGCGAATTGGAAAAATAATCTTCTTCTTATCGTGTCGACTTCAAATTCTGAACAAAGTCGCTAAATAGTAGCTTGCCAGAATCGGGCAACCGATACTGCACCGTCGCTAGCAGTCATGAGCTCCTCCTGCGTGCAGATGTTAGGGCACGCAGGGCACGATGTGAGATGGGCCATCGTTTGTGGAGTTCCACACAAGCAAGTCACATTTTGCGCATCCGAGTATCCCCACCTGACCATGTTGTCCTTACTGCGACCGACCTGGGTTCGAAGTCGGTTTAAAGACTTCCAGGTCGCCCAAGGCAAATCATGTCTAGACGTGAGGCTCTCAGACGGCGACACAAATGGAGTTGGGGGGGACACTTTTAGTCACCATAGAGTACACCTTGCTTGCGTTGGGCCTGTATTCAGGGGGTCGACACACTTCATAAAGCTGCGTCGGCTTGGCAGCCTTTGCGGCGCAGGAATAAAGCCATGCATGGGATGTCGTGTGTCGTCCACCATTTGGGCTCTCTCTGAGGAACCTGCCACAGCCCTACTTACATCTGGGGGCGCTATGCCAGCCAGTGGGTAAAGCAACTGTACTGGAGTCGGTTTCAAGCAACCAGTTATAATCCGACACGTTTTGTTTAGTGCCGGTATCCACCAGCTTGGCGTGGGCAGATCGGCCCCACACAGGGCAAGCGTATTCTCCAGCGGAGAACACGAGAAAAATAATTAAACAAATAAATAAATAACGCTCACAGGCACAAACATTATTTTAATTATCCCAAGCAAGCATTATAGGCTTTTTATTGTGGAAACCATACAACAAAAGCATAAACATATAACATCCAAGACCGAACCGGGACTCGAACCCAGGACTCTGGTTTGGCAGTCTGGCGTGGTAACCATTACACCAACCGGGTCGGCAAATACTAAAAATCCTCTTTCTTTTAACCTTTTCTAAAGTTAGTGTTCATAATTTTATCGTAGTATTGTTTTCATCTTAATAGATGGCGTTGCGTGTTTTTTTGAAGCAAGTACCATACTCAATTCACGCTCAAGACATCTCAGATATTGGTCTTACAGATTTGATTGTATAGTTACTTACCGGCTGAATTAGAAAAATAATTAAATAAATAAATAACGCTTACAGGAACATTGTTATGATTCCAAGCAAGCACTATAGGCTTTTTATTATAGAAACCATACAACAACGGCACAAACATTTATAACATCCATGACCGAACCGGGTTTCGAACCCAGGACCCTGGTTTGGCAGTCCGGCGAGGTAACCATTACACCAACCGGGTCGTCGAATATTAAAAATCAAGCGTTCAAAAATTTAATCGTAGTATTGTTTTCATCTTAATAGATGGCGTTGGGAGTTTTTATAAAGCAAGTGTGCTACAATTATTAATTCAAAAACCTAGCTATAGCAGGAGTTTACAAATTTAGTTGATTATATTATCGTTCTAATACATCGTTGTAAGTATGTATATTGATTGTTTGAGTCCAATCTGAGCCAATGCTACGGAATGATAACCTTATTTTACAGAAAGGACGAATTTTGTTGCAGTAAGTCTTGCCAAATTTTTGTTTTGTTTGATTTTCGGTCTCAATTATGATTTTTTGAGGGCTTGTGCAACTTAACTATAGAACATCATTCTACCACAACGTTTAAAAAGGTACCTACGTATCTAAAAGGTCCTTATAATAAAACACCACAGGTCGATAATGTAGCTACTTACATAATTGAAAATCTTTTTTAACAAATTGACCATTAGCTTCCTAGAATATTATCGTTTTAGCTCTCTCCTTCACCAGTATCCTTTAACGTTTATACGTGAGTGGAGGTCAGTGACCCGCAGTGGGTCGTAAGATGATTATTATGCTGCTCGACATAAATAAAAAACTGATAAACGACGAACAGTAGAAAAATTAAAGTGATGGATCCAGTGAATGACTTTTAAATCTGATACCTACAGACTTACTTGGGGTACTTTCTGATTTTGATTTAGCTTAAGTTCATGACTTTCTTATCTTATTATGGGAAATGGCAAGCCAGCAACACTTCGACCCAATTGTATCTTTTGTATTGAACCCTACATATTATTTTCTTCATCCTTGAAAAACTTGGAAAATGAGGGAGGCAATAGCGTTCAGGGTAAGAAACATGTAATGAATAACCATCTCTCAGGAATCACATACGTTTACCCACCAAGATATCGCAGTCACACAGTACAAATGTTCCATGGTTTCCTCCTCCTCTTCACACGCTCGGCAACCGGGATCTAGAGTGAGCTTTATCGTGCCTGTTGCGTAGTGCCCGGTGAGGGCTCCGACGATGGCACGAGCTTTGCTCCTGCTGTTGTTCAGTATGAACTGTGGGATTCGTGGTGTTAGGCTTTGCCCATACGATAATAAGAAGATTGCTGATGAATTTCCAGCAGTGTTGCAGACCCGAGAGGCCAGAGCATTCTAGCCTGTGTCTTTTATCAGCCCATTCCTTAATCGTCATTCTAATGTTACATGCCAGGATTCCTAGACTTGGTTCGGACCATGACCTTCATGACCTTAGACAAAATTACATGTCTACGCAGACGAAGTCGCGGGCAAAAGCTAGTTTTCTTATAAATGCTTCATTTTTTAAACAATGCCTATTTTATTGCTCAAAAATAATTTATATTGTTAAATCTAAGTCAAATTGCGTAGCGAATTTTTTTAAATATCTTTTAGGATAGTCTTTTTGTCACTAAATGGTGCCGGTTACAGTTTAAAAGTCCAATTAATAATTACTCCCTACCCCGCCTAACAAAACTCCGTAAAATGACTGGGCTAGCCCCAAATCCCCCCTAAAATGAGTTCCCCCCTCCCAGAATCCAAAGCCTGGATACGTGCTTGAAAGAGAGGGTAATTTAAAGTTTAATTATGTAAGTAAAGCCCGACCAGAAAAATAAAAAATCTCACAATGTTGCGGAAAATCATCGGAACATTTTTTGCACTTGATTAAAGGTTATAGTCGATTGTCGCGCCCCAAGCAAGGTTTTTATATTTCTGGTCAGGCTTTAGGTACCTTTTATTAAAGACTGTATAATATGTAAAAATCATTATACGGCTATAATTTACTCCTACAATCAACCAATTAAGAACGTAGGCCGCCTTAGAACCTTGATACAGCAATCAAATTGCAGTTACTTACGTTTCACAGAGTTGAAAAAGTTGGGTGTGGTGCTGTGGTCCTTTAAAGCCAAGGAGACCCACATTTTCATTTGGTTGACTGTACCCGTACATTTTTTTGGGAGGAAAATGAAAATATGTAAATAAAACATCACTAAATATTTTAAACCAACTTTATTTTTAGCTAAAATATAATCATACGTCAAAGAAGTTCCCTAATTACACTGTAATAATACCGCGATAATAAAAAAAAATACATTAAAAAGTATTACAATAATATAATGTAAAAATAAAAGAAAAAAAAGTAAGTAGCTACCTCATATAATACTTTTAGATACTGAATTGATAAAATGCCTGCATTTTGTGCAATGAGTTCTACCATTGACCACTAGATGGCGGCACTGGAACGAGAGATATTAAATATCCTGCTATACGATGTTAAAAACAGCAACTTCACGAACCAGTAGCGCCACCTGGCGAATCTAATAGCTCTCGTCCGAAATTAAAACAAGAATAATACGTCAGATCATAAAAATAGAAAGGCCAGGGAAATGGTCATTGGACGGCTGTCGATGGACAAACTTCAACACAACACCAACAAATATTTGACACAAAACTTAATCGAGAGCATGCGTTTGGGATAATGAGTTCTACCACCGACCACGAGATGGCGCTACAGGCAGCACCTGCCACTGAGAAGAGAAAAATGCACTGTACATTCTGTATCTCATGATAGTCACGTCTGCCATTTGATCAAGGTACCTACGCGTCGTAAATGAACGCATGCAAAAATCTACCTTAAAATAATGGAAATTCATTGTGGTTTTAATTAATAAATCCTTTTTCAATTCGAGAACGGTTTTGTGACAATTGTAACACTGGTTTTCATATTAGTTGTGCATTATCTTACTTCTAACTTTTATGTTCTATGGTGCTATAGACTATTGTTCTTGAGGGATTTTATTCATTTATTTCATCTCCTACCCCGTCTTCGATTACCAAGCTCATAGATGTTTAAAAAACAAACTCTAATAGAGGCTAACTCAAAGTGGCGCTTATGGTGGTAGATGTCACTAAAATTCGTTGCACAAAAATAAAATTTAGACTTTGAATAAAACACGACTGATTTTCTATTATTGTTTTTAAATATCTTGAGGGAAGATAAATATCCCCAGATTAACCCCTAGGGAAGAAATAATAATAATAATAATAGAAAATAATATCTCGAATGGACAGTAAGCTCGAATTCTACCACTACGCGGTGAAATTGAGGATCAAATCGCTGGTCAGGGATGATCTATATAGTATGTAGCATTTTGTTTCTCAAATTAAAGTCAATTGTTATATTCAAAGTCTGATGGCACAAAAATGGTTCATACATTTAATGAAATAATAACAATTTTCCCAAACACAATGTTCATTAGAATCTGTCCACTGCGGTGTGATTTTGACAGCTGTCAAATTTATCATTATTACGGAAGGTTTACGGTAATTTTCGATACTTTTCAAAGCTCAATCTAACTTTTAGGAATGTATTCGACTTGGGTCCCTACTTTAATCTCAGTAAACTGTTACAATTGAGATGTAGCAAAAGTGACAGCTGTCAAAACCACCACACCACAATAAACAGAATATATTAATAATAATAATGCAAAAAGCTGGCAGTAAAAATGAAAGCTCCGAGGAAGGGAGACAACAAGAGCACGTGACGTCAACTAGGTCGAAATACATCAATGATTATGTCCTCAACGATTGCTTAATGATTGCGCGATCAGTCCCGACTCACGCTTGACACTATACTAATATGGCAAACTATACTTGATATGCAAACTCTCGACAGAGACGGAGCGAGTGCCGCGCGCGTGCGAGAGCGAGACGCATGTGTCGACAGGGAAATAAAAACCTAACTATACTTACGTCTACGTGGGTCGACGCGTCTGTCTGTTGCCATTTCCCCCACACACATGTGCGCAAACGCATCCAACTAACACATAGCTTAACACCTAATTGTTAGTAAAAATTCCCTTAACGCATTCAAAATATATATATAATTATATAGTTTATAGTAGCTGACCCTCAACCGTTACCACTTTGTATAAGGAGTACAATATCATACAACTATGGGTTTCCCAAATAACTCTGCCTAAAATACATTTAAGCCGATTTTTGTTGAGAAGCTCGTAAAGGGTAAAACGTTTGGACAAGTTTTCTTTTTTTTTTTGTCGAAAGACAAAATTAAAAATTATTTTTTGTACTAAAACTAAACATCAATGCATTTTTGAACTCAAAATTGATTAAAATTAAATGCGGAGTTGAACTCTATTCAAAATCCAAGATGGCGCCCAGAAAATACAGATTATACAACAATGAAGGACATACAAAAGTATAATAAGAGATAACAGTTCAAAACAAAAACTGTGCGACGCCATATTGGGTTTTTAACAAAAACTTTTAACATTAGCAAAAAAAGTTGTTAAAAAACGATAATATAATCAGTGAAGCATACTATAAGTATCTTAAGTTCAATAATATACATAGTATCTGATCACTTATATCTATATTATATCTTAAATACCGACTCCATACGAAATTACAACGTCTACCATTTAATTCATACAGGTTTATTTCACTTAGAAAGTAAATAGAAAAGAGTCGAGTGATTTCTCTAATATTGTAGACTTTCCGAACTTCGATCTACGAAAGCAAGCGAGGGTAAAAAAAAATTACGTATAAATTTTTTGATATGATCAATATTTTGAGACTTATAGAGTAGAACTACAAACAAATCGTCCCAAAGTGTTTTTACTTTTATTTTGCGCGTGAGATTTTGTGCTGAAGCTTTTTAAATATTTAACTATTCGACCGATTGCTGATTTTATAAAATCAATTCCTTTACCGATTGTTGCTCATCTCGCCTAACACAAAACGGAGAGCACAAAACGTCCGCTGCGTACAAAATACTGTCACTGAATTATACATTTATATGAAGTGTACCTTTCGGACTATCTGTTTCAAAGAGCACAATACGTCCGCTTCATATAAAATACTTTCACTGAATTAAGTATTTATATGAAGTGTACCTTCCGGACTCTCTGTTTCGGACAGCACAACAGGACCGCTGCATACAAAATACTGTCACTGAATTAAGTATTTATATGAAGTGTACCTTTCGGACTCTCTGTTTCGAAGAGCAAAATAGGTCCGCTGCATACAAAATACTGTCACTGAATTAAGTATTTATATGAAGTGTACCTTTCGGACTCTCTGTTTCGTGGTTGTAGTGTGACGCTTCATAATGACCCTTGCGAACACCATTTCCGATTATCACTTACATAGATAAGTGGATAGTAATAATTAGCTAATTTATCATTTTTAATAGCATTAACTAACTATATACCAATCTTAATTAACTATCAGTTTGACAAAAAACATTTATCTCAATTTTTAGAATATTATTCATTCGGGAAGGCGTTGAAACGTCACTGTTGTGGGAGCGAGACGGCGGGCGGGGAGGGCGGGAGTGAGGGAGAGGGCGAGAGTTAAGTACGGGCCGCGGCGCCTGCGCATTACATCGTGCTGTTGTCCCACTCCAGCTGGCTGATGTTCCTGTACTTGTGCTGTTTGCCGGGTATCACTGCGGGAAGAAATTGACATATTAATAAATTGTTATAAAAATTTTAATGTTCCATACAAATATTTGGATTTTAAGGGGGGTGGGGGGGATAATATAAATCCCACCTATCTACGAACTATAATCTAATCTAAACTATTATAAAACTGTAACAGAAGTGTGTCTGTACATTGAAGATATTAACAAAAAAAAAGTTACGATATGGTTTTTAGGTATCCCTGATTCCATATCACCATTTTTTGGATTTTTTGTCTGTCTGTTTGTTTGTTTGAACGAGCATCACGCAAAAACTACTGTACCGATTTTGATGAAACTTTTTTTGTTTGATAGCTTATGATCTGACTTAAAATCTGGTATATAATTTGTGCGGACAAAGTCGCGGGTTAACGCTCGTATTAAATAAAATTATAAATAAAGTGACTTAAAACTAAACTAACCTATGAACTAATGTTTATTTCTCTATTCATAAATTGCAATACAATTTTCAAGCACTTCTCCAAGAATCTCTAACAATTGGATACAGCAACTTCGTAACACAGGCCGCAGGACATTTAAAATCACACAATTTTCATGAATTTTGTTGTTTGTTAGCCTCCAGCAATGTAAATTCTTAAAATTTTCACACTTTAGACTTTATAGTGTTTGATGGTAGGGATACAAGAGACGGGTACAGAAGAGCGGCTCCACGCAACGACCGGAACCTTTGACTATTTATTATAAGGACTAGCCTTGCGGTAGAATTTCCCCTCTGCCACGGTATAGGAACAATTCATCACGTGCATTTACATTCAATTTTATACCTTAACACTAAACGAGACAGCCTATAATTGCAAAACAATCATTTCGAACTTAGAACGTTTGGGGTTCACACGAGACTACTTTTCATGATTTTTAACGTTCAAATTAGAATCTAAAGTTATGGGAATAAAATCCAAATTTGCGGATTTCGTGTTAACTCGCCCTCCGCAAAAAGTGGCAGAAATGTTTGTTAGTAGAATTACACGCGTAACTAGTCCCTATATAAGTAGTCAAAGACCCTCACATGGACACAAAATTAATAGAAAGATAGTACTGTTGCACGACTGACGTGATCTGAGATCGCGGAACGTGCGCCTGCCTGTCTTTTTACAAGTGTTTGGTACAGTGTCGAGAGCCAATGCTTTTAACCATAAGACCACGGAGGCAGTCATGGATGCTACATTATGTGTTATAATACGATACCTTCGTCATCGTCGTCGTCGGAGTCGTGTCGGTCGGAGTCGGAGTCGGAGCACGACTCCCCCTCCGAGCTCTCAGCTCCCGTCCGGGTGCCGCACGTCGGCGCCGCCTGTATTGTTAACAACTTTGTTTAATATTTTACACAATAACAATGATTTTATATCACCAGAACTTATCGGCGAGAATCCTCGGCAAGAACCTACAAGGAAAATGACTACGGCTCCGGACACCGCGAGAACAACGAAGGGCATCTCGGCGAGAACGTAGTGGCTGTTTAACATAATGCTAGTGTATATGGGTCACCTCCTCCATGGGGTTGACGGTGATGGTGAGCGCGGAGTCGTCCCAGGCCATCTCGCTGTCGTGCGCGGGCACGGGCGCGTGCGCGGGCGCGCGACCTCGCGACCTCGCCACGCGCGCGCTGCGGCCGCGCCCCGCGCGCGCGCGCGCCACGCCCAGCGCCGCCAGCACGGCCACCGCGCCGCATGATATCACGCCGATCAGCAGCGCCACGTGGTCTAAAGGGCACGCAGGTGAAGAGTTAACACTTGTTTATTCCAAAGTCTCCCGAGCGAGGCATACCTAACGAATTTCCGTCCTAATTTCAATATTAACCAATATAAGTCAGTTGTACGGTACGAAACCGAACAGTATTTTTAATGCTTACGCGGCGACCTACTTTGGGCGTCGTCCAATCCATGTGTTTACTTTAACTTAGCTAATTAGTGTACAATAAAACCTCATAGTGACAACACATACTTGTTTACTTTACATTGCTTTTGTTCGAAGTAGATTAGAGACAAATTCACTTGTTTGGAGCCCATGTGCAGACCAACATATCCTAATTCTGGAGCGAATACAGAAGTCATTCACCCGATTTCTGTATCGTAAAGTTTACGGGTATTACCCTTACATGTATCCAACACTCTTTATTCTAGACATGGTGAATTACATTTCCCTTGAGGTCAGACGGAAGTTAGCCTTATTGAAATATTTCGTTAGGATTATTCGCGGTGAAATTACCAATCCCTTTCTTTTGGCCTACGTCCCACTAAACGTACCCATGGCACAAAGATATGCCTTTCGTCCACGCCAACACCCACTTTTTGCGATACCTAAAACAAGGACTGTATCCATGTCACATACACCACTATACGAGGCCTTGAAGCTCGTATACCTTTATCTGGTGGACATTTTTGCGGACTCGGAATCTAGGCTCCTACTATCAGCTAGACGATATTTAGGCTCAGCATCAGCTAGAAGCTCTGTGGTGGATATTTCCCCCATTGCTCTTAACTATGATTAATATTTTGACATTTTATAATAATTATGAAACTGACTATAAAAATGTAATCTAATATTCTTTGATACGCATGTCTAACTCTAATTTAATTTGTTCTAAATGTTATAATTTTTTTATTAATTGAATGATATACCGCTCGAAATATTAATCTAAGAAATAATGTAATTTAAAATATCAAGTGACTAAAACTTACATGTGTAGTGTTTGTACTGTTAGTGCAAGTTTTTGAATAAATAAATAAATAAATTTACTTCGTGCACTCTAACTTAACTAACTAAAGGATAACGAGCTACAAACTGTGGCTCATACATCAGTAAAATGTTTTAAATTCAATCTAGAAACCAATATCTGTGCTTTTCATTTGTCAGATTTCTATGCATGTATGGCGGTTCGGTTTATACCTACTTAATTTGATTTTTTTTATTTTATTTTGTATAAAAATTGCTCTCGGAATTTTTCACCAATGGGAACTGTATCTAACCCTAATAATTATAGGCCTCGGTCTTTTTGGGTTGTTAATGCAACACTTGCATAACATTGGAGATGCTTACTTTAGTCTATTTTAAGGTGTATATTGTATTTTATATTTTTGTTGTCTTACAAATAAATAAATATTAAAAGGTCCCTATAGATTATTACTAATTCTAGTTGTGACTCTATTTAATCCTAGAATACATTGATTTGACTCAGCTATAATAGTAGATTACACACAAAGGGCAGGAAAGTAAGAAAGGTCTCCTCAACAAATATATGATCTGCGGCTTTCTTATTTACTGCCCGAGATTAATATACTATTTTTCTCCTTGACGGAGGCGGAAAGTGGCAACTTCGTTTAGCGCAGCGGGACGAAAGTTGAAATTTTCCGCCCGGACGGAGCGGTGAAAAATAAGTTAAAACAATGTAATTTCTAGGGAGTAACGCAATGACAATAATCAGCAAAATATTTAGAATAATACATACTGGTGGCGGGCAGGTCGTCGCGCAGGTCGCGCAGCCTGGCGGCGGGCTGCTCCGCCACGTGCCCCGAGCGCTGCGCGTGCGCCTGGTACACGCGCGGCGAGACCACGTGCCCCTGCCCCTGCACCTGCCCCTGCCCCTGCCCCGAGCGGTGCTGCGGCACGATAGTGTTAGTGTTAGTGTTAGTAGCGTGCTCACTGCTCACAAGACTTAGCCGGCGATATAAATTACACAAAAAATTTGAAAAAACCAAGTCTAAGACGTTTCACATATAGGAGTCGAGGCGGCGTCGAAGCGCAGGCGCACGCCTTGTTGGCCTTGACATAAAGTCGGTAATAGCATATCTTGGTATACAATAGGGGAGAGGACTGCATAAAATATATTTTAGTTTTAGATAAAAAACATTTGAAAATAACGCCATACTCATATTTTTAGTTTTTTTTTAGCTTGAATACCATAGATATATTATAAAATTGAATAATATTTTTAATACTTAATATGATGAACTATAAAAAAAATAATGAAATGTAGATGACGTCACTTGTGGGGTATTTAGTTCAATTTTTCATACATCGCGCGTTTTGACGTTGGAGTAAAAGTTGCTAATTTGACTAATTTGTCCGATCCCCTATTATCGACCGTATATCAAGGTCGCCAAGGCACGCCCACGCCTCGACTCCTTCTGTATGCGAAACGCCTAAAAAACATTTACCATCATCATCAGCCTCCCATCGTCCACTGCTAAACATATGCCTCTCCCAAGGTGCACCACAAAAGCTGTCTTCGTCCTCTAAGAGACATTATTACAAGACAATAATTATTAACCAAGGTCGGCTCATTAAACCATTGTGAACAAAAACATTACATAAAATGAAACACAAAGGGCAACTACCAGAAGCATTATAGCTACAAGAAAACCGTTCTTAGGAGACTAACCCTAACTTTTAGAGCATTTTACTTCTGCATGTACAGATTTTGAAAAAAATGTACAGTCATCGAGCAAACCTGCCATTTTCACAAAACTTTATTTTCATCCCATTCGATTCTCTTATTAATAAGGGACTTGAGTCTATGGAGTCAACCGAGGTTGAGGTATCAGAACTCTCAGAAAACGCGAAATTAAATTTAGTTGGGAAATATCAAAATCACCCTTGTACGCTGATGATCAAGTGATACTTGCATCGTCAGCGGGAGAGTTACAAGACATGGTAACTCTCATGAATACAGCATTGAAGAAAAGAAGAATGGAAGTGAATGTGAATAAAACTAAAGTAATGGTAATGGAGAGGGATGAATGTGTGACTGATTGTTGTATAATGATTGAGAATGAAAAAGTGCAACAAGTGAATGAATTTGTATATTTAGGATGCATGTTTACTAGAGATGGGAAATGTGAGGGTCATGTGCATAGGCGAGTTACAGCGGGAAGCAAAGTAAACGGTGCTCTACATGCCATTGTGGCTAGCCAATTAGTGTCCAAAAAGGCGCGACTTGCTATACACAATGGTGTGTTGGTGCCTACACTTATGTATGGCAGTGTATGGCAGAAGAAGCATGCAAGTAAAATTAATGCTGTTGAAATGCGTTCCTTGCGAAGTTAGTGTAGTGTGACGCTGAAAGATAGAGTTAGAAATTGTGTAATAAGAGATAGATGTAAATTAAAAGAAGATGAAGTGACAAGAATAGAGTAAGGTATGCTTCGTTGGTTTGGTCATGTGGAGAGGATGAGTGATAGCAGATGTACGAAAGAGATATATGTTGCTAATGTGAGTGAAAGCGTCGACAGAGGGCGCCCTCGTAGGACGTATGCTGATCAAATCAGTTGCGTCGTACAAAAAGGGGAGATGCGGAGTACTCGAAACCGACGGGAATGTATGGATGTGCATGAGGCAAAAGAAGTATGTAAGGATCGTAGTAAGTGGCGCGCCCTGGTCTCTGCCTACCCCACTGGGAAAGAGGCGTGACGTTATAGATAGATATAGATAGACCCTAGTAGGGATTTTGTAAACACTTTCAAAATGTTTAGGGGCGGTTCAGACCATCAAACTATCGTGCACGGGCATTACTCCACCACACGTACCCAATGCGGATTGGTAGACTTCACATACACAACAGAATTTCTTCTTCAGTGTATGAAGGTTTTCTCACGATGTTTTCCTTCACCGTTTGAGAGCAGTTGGTTTAAAAAATAATAATAATAATAAATAATGCGCACAGGCACATACATAGGCATAACATTGCATGTTGTCGGTGCGGATTCGAACCCGGTCCCCCATAATTGGGTGTCCATACCTCTCCGCAACGCTGAAATACAACTCTCCAAAAGTGAGGGTTAGTCTCCTAAGAACGTTTTCTTATAGCTGTAATGCTTTTGGTAGCTGCCCTTTGTGCCCCATCTTAACTTTCCACCCCGTATACACCAATCCCTAGATTTGCATGGTAATTAAGAACAAAATCAAAGAGTACCTGTTTATCCCTGGCAATGGCATCCATCTTGTCGGCCATGCCGCTGGGGTGCAGCTCGTGCGAGAGTCCCTCCCCCGCGGCCGACATGTGCGGGTGCACCACCGTCAACTGTACACAACAATCATCCTTTGTTTTACTGTTCCACTTACTATCTTATATACAGGATGTTCCACTTACTATCTTATATACCTACAGGTGTTAGGGTAGACAGTTGCATTACTTTAATGGGTGATTGTAATAATGATACTGGACAAATTTCCCAAAGCAACAGAAGGGAAATTTACAAAAAACAAAAACGACTTTTCTGGAACGGTTGTCTGGAAGAAATCGCTTTTTAGCTATAAGATCGCCTGTTTTTGTGCCTTTTGTATTTCCTGATTGTTTGCTCTCTGTATACTCTGTTTTTTGGTACTCTTATCGTGTGGGCAAAGCCCTGGTGTCGGAGTTTTTTCAGACCGCCATACGGCCTCTGACGTGGTTTTTATGTTACCACCAGAGATAGTAGCCGGGACCAACGGCTTAACGTGCTATCCGAAGCACGGAATCATCTTTCTTTTCATACAATCAGGTGATTCAGCGTGCCATGTCCTAACCAACTTGAGAAAAACGCAAAAAGTTACATTTCACTAGGTGTTCCCCGTGGGAATCGGACCCACGACCTCCGTGTCGAGAGCGAATGCTCTTAACCATTAGACCACGGAGGCAGTTTTTTGATGTCAAATAAAGTATAATTGATTGATTGATTGACTTTCTATTAAAACGTTCGACTAATTGCATTTAGTAGTAGGAAAAACTTAAAAAAAAAAGCTAATTTCTTACAGGTTTCTTAGAGAAAGTTGTCATCCCCTTAAAAAACCGTTAGCATATTAAGTTGCACCCTGTGTACTCACTGTCTGTACATATTCGTTGCTGGTAAATCTGCCGTTGAGCTCCGAGCAGGTCAGTTTGAACACGCGGTTCAGGTAGTAGGCCGGCTTCTTGTTGCTGTACTCTATCTCGCGGAGAACCTGTCGGGATAATACGTGCATTGAAAAACTATTATAAAACTGTAACAGAAAGTATGTTTGTACATTGAAGATATTAACAAAAACATTTTTAGGTGTCCCTGATTCCATATCACCAATTTATGGATTTTTTGTCTGTGTGTTTGTTTGTTTGATCGAGTATCACGCAAAAACTACTGAACCGATTTTGATTAAACTTTTTTTATTTGATAGCTGACTTAAAATCTGGTATATAATTTGTGCGGACGAAGTCGCGGGTTAACCCTAGTATAAAATAAACGTAATCACCTGTAGTAACTGTACACACCGCGACACATCACTATTACTACATACTCGTAGTGTAACAAAGTCGCTTCCCGCTGTCTGTCCCTATGTATGCTTAAATCTTTAAAAGTACGCAACGGATTTTGATGCGGGTTTTTTTTAATAGATAGAGTGATTCAAGAGGAAGGTTTATAACTTATGCACAATAAATATTATTTCATTTTATTTCATCAAACTGAACAACTTTACTATGGAAGCAAACCGATCGGAGCAAATAAAAAATCTGATGTTCCATACTAAACTGCAATCTCGACGCGAATTCGCGAATTAACAGTAAGACCGGCTACAATTACTGACCTATTCTTATGCACAATAAATATTATTTCATTTCAAATGTATGCAATAGCTGATTTTTTTTGTTCCGATCGGTTTGTTCCCATAGTAAAAGTTGTTCAGTTCGATGGGTAGACTCTTAGTTTAAAAGGATGCTAATGATATCAATTTCATAAGCTGGATGATGGATATTTCATCAGATTGCTCGTTTCCAAGCAGAAATACATCGACAGATCAATGACATTACTCATTTACAATTTATGATGATTTGAAGTGGAACCCAAGGCAAGAATATTCTCGTAGATTGTGTTTCGCGCAACGATACTTGTAACAACAAATATCGTTGGTTTCGCGGCGGCACTGTTCCTCGACGAGGAACATTCTCACCTTCTGATAGTTGTTGACGTCATCGGCGCCCTGCAGTATGACGCCGTCGCGCGTGACGGAGGCCCGGATGTCGTAGCGCAGCGGCAGGTCCCCGCCGTCGCGCAGGTACAGCGCCTCGTGGTCCGGGTTCAGTGCCGGGTACACCGACACCACGCATGAGTCCAGCTTCTGGCTCTCTGCTTCTGTTGGTGACAAGTGAAACATGAGATCACACTCGGCTAGAAAGGGCGGTTTCAGATGACAATTACTTGTCCTGTATCTATCACAACTCACAACCTCCCCATAGTTTTTCAGTTCCTATTTTTTTCGATTTTGGACACAAACAGTCTTAATAAAAAAACAATTTATAAACCACCAACGAAACGAGATGATTCTGTGGTGTGGATGCCCAAATATTATCTTTTGCAATATTCTGCAGATATTACCAGTCCATTGACATTTTAGCATGTTAATTTTAAGAAGTATATATATTATGTTATGTTATGTTAAGTATATCAATCAATCAATCAATCAAATATACTTTATTTTACACCAAAAACATAAACAGTAAAATACAGAAATAAAATACAAGAGGCACAAAATAAGGCGGTCTTATCGCTAAGAAGCGATTTCTTCCAGACAACCCTAGGGTAGAGGAAACGGTGAAAAGAAGAAAGGTAGGCGGTGTTTCCAGAAAAAAAATATCAAAAATCGGCAGTTATTAGTAAAAACAAAAAGTAGATATACAAAATAAACCTATTATAAATACATATATAATATACATACTCATATAAATATATATATATATATATATATATATTATATTAACTACTCCTCTGCCGAATTAGTTCACTCCTGATGCTATCTCTCTGAGAATAGCGATATTGAATTGACTGTTAGGGTATAGTACAAATTCTTGAAAATCAAATTGCAACTAATGTTTTTCATGTCATCTTCAGCAGTCTACTATTATGGTGATCGCAAAGCCATCCGCACCGAACACGCGTATGAAAAATTAGATTCGTCCGAGCCGAATTGTTCACACTAATTCAGAGTTCGAAGCTGTCGGCGAGGACAGATATGCGATCGCTTTTATAATTCGCCCTGTTACCTATACCCTCAAACGGTTACCGATAGCTTCTGTCTGAATGCCACCTACCTCTAACAGAGTCCCTGCCCCTCGCCAGGACCTGAACACTGAGCTCGGGGAAGACCTGGAGTCCAGCGCGGAAGTGCGCGTAGTCTCTCGCCGCGTCTGTCGTGCCGTTGATCAGGATAGTGGGCGTCTGCGGCTGTAGCACCATGATGTACGACTCCGCTGGCTTTGCCTTTATTATGCGGCCGTTGTCGCACCTGTGGGTGGAAAGGGTGGTGTTATAATGAGGTGTAGATGGGGTTCGATGAGGATTATTTAAATTTTTCGTTCAGTTTGCTGAGTTGACTGCCGATTAACGAAGATAAACACCGCACGGTCCGCAACCGTTTTAGATATATCCCAGCGCTTCCGTACAGCAAAAGCCAAGCTAAGCAGTTGGTTCTGGATAGTTCCATTATTTTAGATAGGGTTGTAATTAACTACATTCGTTTAGAAATCAGAAAATTTTATGGCGGAACTGATTGCAGATAAATAGGTTTCAATTAAGAATACTTTCGAATCACAATTCGTACCTAGATCAGGCATGTTAATGTTATGTAGCCTTTTTATATGTCAAAATTTTCATATTTTGTACGTTTTGTTCTTTGTACCTCAAATAGTTTCTGAAATGGGATAATGTATCCTGTAGAAGCAGTTGATGTACCATAAATAAATAAAAAAATAAGAATGCTTGACGTTGTACGGTAGTTTATGTATTTTGGTGTTTTCAAGGATTGTTTTTCGAAAAGAACACTATCTTGAGCCACCACTGGAACTTCGTTGTAGGCCCGGGAGGGGGCAACCAACAATAGACGAGCGACACGTGACTACCCAATAGCAGACTTACAACGCGACTCCGCCGTCAATGATGATTACGACTGCCACCTTCGCTATATTGGTAAATTCAGGAGAAGAGTATATGTGGGAAAGGATCGCAACGCCTTGCTACGCACGCACGCGAGCACGTTGCGATGATGACACTCACGTGACGGTGGTGGCCACGTGCACGTTGCGGCGGCCGGGCGTGGGGAAGGCGCGCGCGTCCCCGTACGCAACCCTGCGCAGGAGTGTCTCCACGTCCGCCACTCCGTCACCCTCCACCGACACCGACCGGAGATCTACGGGCACATGACACTCATTAACATTGTTACACGTGGATATAATTATACCGAGTCGCGCGACAGGTGTTTCATATAAATACTAACAGAGCAGTGCAGTGGGTCGCGGTCTCTAGGATCGGAATGCTACCATTAAACCATTAAATGAAACCAGAAAGTTTTGAGAAACCTAAAGAAGAGTATGGACTACTTTTTATTCCAGTAACTAGTTGGTGCCCGCGACTTCGTCTGCGCTTCGTCTGGACAATTCACACAATATCTTTATAAATTGTAGCCTATGAGTTATTCTAATGTATAAGCTATATTATTGTAAAGTTTCATTAAAATCCATTCAGTAGTTTTTACGTGAAAGAGTAACAAACATCCATCCATACTCGCAAACTTTCGCGTTTATAATATTAGTAGGAAGTAGAATAAAATGAATTTCATGCGGGTGAAATCAAACTTTTTTATATTAGCAGAAGCTAATATAAAAAATGAAAAAAAAAAAAACTTTTTGTCATACATTATACTCACAACTATAATGCAAATTACCAATTTTCTGTTTAAAAATGTAGTTGTAGCAATGTTCACATTTAGCAGTTTAAGTTACATGATGGAGGTGGCTAGCTTAACATTATGTGAATCTATTATGAGACAGTATAGATAGTGGTGCACGTACACAGATCGGGCGCTAGACTGAGCCCCTCGCGGCACCTGGCGACGCACTTGAGGGCGGCGGTGGGCTGCGTGGCGCCGCGCCCCACGCCGAGCCCCGCCAGCCACCCGCGCAGGTGGTGCTTCATGTCGCTCTCTGTACCTAAGACAAGGACAGGGACAATACAAACACATTGCGTTACACACTGCTAATAATACACACAGAATCACAGATCATCCTAAATAGCCCAGTCATTTTACGGAGTTTTCTTAGGAGGGGTAGGGAGTAATTATTAATGGGATTTTTAAACTGTAACCGGCACCATTTGACCATTGAGAAAAAGACTATCTGCAAACATAGTTAAAAAAAAATTGCTACGCAACATAGAAATCAGAATTGTATCTCGGAGAAGGCTTTTAACTTAATAATATTATTACCACTGCACTCATTTTTGATGAGATTTAACAATAAAAATTATTTTTGAGCAATAAAATAGGCATTGAAATTTAAAAAAATTAAGTATTCATTTGAAAATACTAGAGTATTAAGATAGTCTATAGAGTCTTAGCGATAAGACCGCCTTATTTTGTGCCTCTTGTATTTTATTTCTGTATTTTACTGTTTATGTTTTTGGTGTAAAATAAAGTATATTTGATTGATTGATTGATTGAGTATTTTTCAAAGCGTTCTAAGTAGACAAAAATATTAACGCCATGTCTGAAATATGTATAATGGTAAAACCTTAAAAATGTGCAAAAAAAAATTGACCATCTGGTTTAAAAACCAAAATAAAAATAAAAAGAACAAGTTAAATGCTAAATTTTAAATTTGGCGATGTTGCTGAAGTAATTTTTTTTTAATTTTGGTAGATTTCTAGGCTCAAATTGACTCTTAAATACTATACCAAAAAAGATATATATTATTAATTAGTCCCGGCTTAAACTGTAAAATAACTAGGCTAAAAGGATATTACTGTACATCTCTACAAAGTTCAATTCCACTCACCCTGCCAGCAAGCTCCGATTACCATGGTAGTGTTGACGCCATGCGCGGGATGGAGCGGCCAGTCGTCGATGACCTCCGGCCCCTTGCCGTCGACACTGCGGAAGGGCTCTCCGTCCACGAACAGTTCCACGTTCGGGAATCGTACGTTGATAGCGTAGTGATGCCATTCGTTGTCGCACACCTGACGAAATACGAGTTCAAAATGTTAAAACGAAAATCTATACATATAAATATAGATCCGTGACTGACTGACAGACAACGCACAGCCTAAACAGCAGAAATCTATTCATGAAATTTGTAATATGTCCCAGTGAAGGACACTTGCCATTGGGTGTCTGGGCGGAGACTAGTGGCAAATTATTGGTCAAGCCAAGTGACCTCAACAGGTCTCAAGTTTTTTGCATTTGATTAAATTTTTCTTATGTATTATACACTAGCTTTTGCATGCTAGTGCGTCTACGTTGACTTTAAAAGGTATCCTATATGTTATTTAATCCAAAACATATTCTATCTGAGTGACAAATTTCATCCAAATCCGTTCAGCCGTTTATGCTTTAACATTATCAGTAGCAAAAACGCGCGCACGAATTCACGCATGGTCGAGAAACGCCCAATACACCTTAAGGGTAGAACATACTCTTTGAGGGCAGACCTGTACCCTGCAGTGGGACGTCGGCTGATGATGACGATGATGAGTAGTATAAACAGCATAGACACAAACCTCAGGAATCTTCCAGCGCCACTCGGCAGGCCTGAAGATGTTCAAGTCACCCTCGCCGAAGTCTCGACGTAGCAGCAGGATCAATCGGCAGTTGCGCACGAATAGCGCGTAGTGGTGGCGGTTCATTTCTGTAATAATAAGATTTTTAAATGTCAATAACTAATATAAGAAGTTAAGCAGAAAATAAGGTTGACAATGCAACTCTTGGGCAATTGAAGATCACATTCATTAGGATAAACCATACGATTGAGTTTTAAAAACATTTCCATTAAATTACAAATGGTTAGGATCTAGAAACCTATAACAATAAAGAAAGACGTCAAATGACGGAAAAAGGACTTCCTTAATAAACCCAGAACGAACAATTGCCATCCATACAAAAACTCACCACCACATGCTATGTTATAGGTGACGCGCCATTGTAGCTAAAGCCTTGTTGGGGGCCTCTTAAAGCGTGTAGTTAAAGTAAAACCAAAAAAACCTACTATGATCATCAGCAAGACAGAGCACATGTTCCTTGCGATGTTTGTCCATGTCCGGTGAAGGCGCGTGTCGCATCCACGTGGAGATAGAGAAGCTGGTATCCAGGGAGTGAGGTAGTACTGACTCGGGAACTATAGCCGAGGTCGTTTCACCGTCGAATTCAAACATCTGCTCCCCGTCTCGACCTGAGGGATGGTTGGATATTTGTTTTAAAATGGTCAAGTGATAGTACAGTCTTAATATTAATTCAAAGAAAATGTATCGTGATGATGTCATCCATATAACTAGTCATATTTTAGTAACGTATAATTGGTTTCATTATTTTATCTATTTTCAAATATTTATAAAACAAAATGGGTAGATGGTAAGAGATATATTATGGCAATTATATTTAGTGTCTTTTAAGTATTTTAAATGCTACGGATACATCAACATGCAGATATAAATGAATAGAAATCATTAATCAGTATCTGTCTGAACACAATTAACTTGTCGTGGATATATTTACCGGTGTCGGGTTTCAATGCTTTGGCCCATTCATTGCCGGCGCCTGGGCTCGGTAGTAGATCGATCGTCTTGGGGTCCATGCCTGAAAAGTGCAAGATTGAAGTTTGTTTCAAAATTCCTTAACAAGTATATAATACTTTTTACTAGATTATTGCTTCATTGACAGAGGGGTGTTTTATATTAATAGCAGCAGTTTATTTCCCGCTCAACGGCAGACGGTATCTTTGCATATTTGGAGGTGCGAAGCTAAAGGTGCCCACAGAAACACTGCAAGCAAAACCATAGTATAACTGCCCAAAAATATGGCGGTTTGTGTAGGTATAGGGCAAGACCAGTAGTAAAACTAATTTTATTAAACACTATTGTGATCTCTGTTGGTCGAAAATAAAGTTTTCTATTCTATTCTAAGCAATTGTTAAGTCAAAACTAGAGAATTCACAAACTTACCACAAATAGTTCTCTGTGCGTGCAATGAGTAGGTGTCCCTATCGCATCCAGTGCCGGCACGTGAAGCCTGCAGGGTCACAGCGGCCTGGATGCGCGTGACTCCGGGACACCTCTCGTCCGAGGAACACGCCTCCAGGCGAGCTGCGGGGAAAAGGGCGAGGGGACCGGTGCCGGGAGCGTAGTCCACTCGTTCTGCTACTCCTGGAATTTGAAGATTTGGATTGAGAATCTGAGTTATAAATATGACAAAAAATAATGGTCACAAGTACAATATTGTTCTGATCCCAAATTGAAGCTATAGGGATTTTTAATATTCTTCTTCTTATCATATCGACTTCACATTCTGAACAAAGTCGCTAAATAGTAGCGTTTAATATTTTAAACATACAACAACGACACAAACATCCAGGACAAGATTCGAACTCACGGCCTCTGGTTTGGCACAGAAACCATAACACCAACCGATCGTCTAAATACGGAGAGTAATGAGTATCCACACAACCCTGGCTATTAATCCAGTCAAGCGTTCGTATCGTCAATATCTCTGATGCCCACTCTTCTTTAGATCCGTCTCAGAGTTTATCACTCCATCAGATTAAGGAGGGTGCAGAAGGCAGATCGTCATCATCTGTTATTAGCGCGTATTCTGCGTACCTGACTCGGTTTATAACCTAACAGACGCTGTGAGCCTATGGAATAAAATATAATTGAAAATATAAAAGACGCCCTTACCCTTCCACCCAGCTCGGCAAGGCTTGTTGACCTTGATGGTAACCATCACGGGAGCTGACTGCATCATACCGCAGTCGTAAGCTACTACTGACAGGATGTGGTTGTGCGACTTCTCGTAGTCCAGGGGCTCTGTGTTGCGGATCACACCTGCAAGGTAAAATATAAGTTTGTATTACTAAATGATGGGTTGTTTTATCTTGAGGAGGAATAACAGTTTCAAGATCATGATCACAAAACGACCATGCTGTGTGGCTCCTGGCGTACAACAGACCCCAGGTCTTTATTTGGCTGCTGCTTGTGTCGAACCAGAGTAAAACGTTGACCACCATCAAAAAGCCTATAATTTGCAACAGTAATGCTTGCACTACATACATTCAAGAACATACAAGAAACTCCGGTAGCGAGAGTGTGGAATTGTGGATGCCCTTCATTGTCCTCTCAGCGCATCGTGAGCCGTAGTTATTTTACTTGGAAGTGCTCGCGACAGTGGCCAGCTTTACAATTACTTTTAATTACAGACAATAAAGCTACAAGACGCCACTTTTAACAACTTGAAAGCGTCAAAAGGTGGTGGACTGCAGGGGAAGTTCTTCGAGTCGTAGTTCATAAGCACGGCGGCCGCCGGTGCCTGGGTATACACTATACAGCGTCTTTGTGGCTCAATTTTCTGTGGTAGTAATGTAAAAAACTTACCCTCATTATCGATAGTGAAAGGCTGACTCCTATCGGTCAATATCTCGTACTTGCAGACGTCTCCGTACCGCGGCGTACAGTCGCGGTCCGTCGCCTCAACGCGCACGATCTCGTCGTAAACTCGACCTTCGTCCACCGACTTAACGTACGACGGCTGGGAGAACGCCGGCGCGAACTCGTTGACGTCCGTCACTGTTATGTGGACTGGCACGCTGGAAATTTAACAAAGATGGGAATATTCAGTTAGTTCTGCTGTTTTCAAAGATAGCTATGTACTTGGTTATCTTAATTTTTAACATTGAGCTATTACTAGTATGTACGTGACACGAAAAACAAACGTAATAATAATATACGCAATATACGGAGGAGGAGCGCAGCCGAGTGAGAGAGAATATAGCGATTTACTGAAGAGGTGCAGCGATATCGCTGCATTGAATGGGAATGGGACAGCGTTGTGACGTGCAGAATCATCTCTAGAACATTGAACATAACAGCTCAATGATCTTTAACAATACAAATTATTTGTGCCTAGATACCACAGCTATGTCAAGAGATTTGTAATGAAGAGAGATCTCACTGTATTAAAAGTTCGAGTTCATTCCATCATTCATACAGTGATAACTGAACTAATAATATCCTCAACCTTCCTCACCCAGTCGCTCCCCGCGACATGTCTCAGATCGTCGGTCCAGCGCCGGAACGTAACACACTACGCCTGCCAGTTTATGGTCTACATTATAGAACTCTAAGACTCCCATCTGTTGCTAGGTCTTCGGCAGATTATGACCAGCCCACCACCCCTTTGGATTACAAATTTTCATAGTTATTACAACTACTTTAGTTCTCTGACGTATCACATCATCTTTGATGTGATCTCTTAAAGAAACACCGAGCATAGCTCTCTCCTTTTCTAGCTGAGCGCCTTTAAGTTTGAACACAGACGGGGAGTCTGTCAATCGGTTGTCACTTCTTCGGTAGATATCACCAGCCCTTTGCCACTTCACATTGTTAACCATTCATTCAATATTCATCCTTAATTCAAATTAAAAAGGTTTTAAATACATACATGTGGAGAGGAGAGTGACTGCGGGAAATAGGTAAATGGTGCCCTACATGCCGTGTTGGTGCCTACCCTTATGTACGGGAGTGAATGTTGGGTGTGGAGCAAAAGGAATGAAAGTCGAGTGAATGCAGTCGAAATGCGCTCTTTACACTATTTGTGGTGTTACAGTGACCGACCGAATTAAAAACAATGTGATAAGGGATCGGTATAAGTTGAAGGATGATGTGGTAACCAGGATTGGAAGAGGTATGCATAGGTGGTTCGGTCATGTACAGAGGATGAATGATAGTAGGAGATTTATCGATCCAATGTGAGTGGAACAGTCGAGAGAGGGCGTCCACGGAGAATTTACCACGACCAAATAAATGGCCTTCTCCGAAAAGGACAAGTGCGTAGCACCCTCAACCGACAGAAGTGCATGAAGAGATGTATGCAAGTGGATGAGGCGAGAGAAGTATGTCAGAATCTTAGTCGTAGTCTTTGCCTAGCGCTGTGGGATAGTGACGTGGGAATATGTATGTATAAAATACATACGTGTTGGAGTAGGATCCGTCGCAGCCCACGGCGGCTATGTCGAACTTATAGTTGCGCCTCTTCTCGCAGTTGAGAGGGTAGCGCACGCGCAGCCGGGCCTCGTTCTCATCTATCACCATTATCTGTTAACAAAATAAATGTTCACATTATTATTTTATTTTATTATTTTCATTTTTATATGGGTATGTTTTAAGTATGAGAGTGACAGGTTCGCATTGGATCAGATTAGCACAGGACCATGAGGAATGGCGCAATAAAAGGGAGGCCTATGCCAAGCAGTGGGTTGATGTGGGCTAATTTGATTAATTGATTGATGTATTAAGTAAAAGGCGAGTAACCATGCCTGCCGTGCAGGAGGCGATGGTTGTCCAGGCCGACATGTACCAATGAGTACTTCGGAATTTATGTACGATTTGTAACAACACCGGCTTGTCGGCGAAGGGAAACACCGTGAGGAAACCTGCACGAGACATGTATTGTAACCAATGTCCATCCACGGGCTCACTCCCCGATACACTGGACAGAGTTTCGGTGCTAATAGTGAAACGTGAACGTTTTAATGTTTCAGAATATCTCTGACTACCCCTCGGGGAATATAGTCGTGAGCATATGCTATGCTATGCTTATATTGATACAACACAGTAGGTACAAACGGTTCCGTCTAAGTTTATAGTACGTCTAGAACACATTTAGGCTAGTGCATGTGTATCGATCTGGCTTCAACTTCAGGTCTCAACTGGCCTATTACTACTGTATAACTACGTACACTATAGGTAGGTAAGTAGACAAGACAACGTTACTAAACTTTGTACAGTTGGATTCGAACATGTTTAGTCATGAAAACAAGTGTTGCATTTAGAAAAATACAAAGGGTAATGTGATGGAGAAAATGTGAGAATAAAGTAAATTAAAGAGTGTATTTAATGTAAGACTCAGAATTCCACATGGTATCCAAGTTCTTAATACGTCTAGGACATTAATGCGCATTAACGTCCATGTTTACAAACTGCTAATCATTAGCTATGACTACTTTTTAAAATGTAATAATTTTTAATAGTAATATTTATTTGCCAGCCAAAGATACATTGCATTTGTTACATGGACCACTGCACTAGGCAACGCCTGTATCGCGGGAATCAAACAATTTAGTACAAAATTTTACTTAATTAAAGCAATAAAAGGCCCTACTAGGCCTACCCTCAGGGAGGGTGTATGGGCATTAGTCCACCACGCGTGTCCAATACGGATTGGTAGACTTCACATACACATCAGAATTTCTTCTTCAGCTTATGCAGTTTCCTCACGATGTTTTCCTTCACTGTTTGAGAGCAGTTGTATTACGTATATAAGTTAGAAAAACTCATTGGTGCATGGCATGTTGTCCGTGCGGATTTGAACCCGGACCCCCATAATTGGGTGTCCATACCTCTCTGCAACCCGCCACCGACGCTCTAAATAAGATGCTTATTTAAAAGAATCTTAATTCGAATCCATAGCTTCTGGCATGATATCAATAGAACGAATGAATGTCATTTTGTTCAATTAACAAAACTGTAACTAACAAAAAACCATTCTTATTTGTGAGCAACTGCCAACTGAACACAAAACAATTGCGCCGACTATACCCTCGCAGACAAGTGCCAGTTCCAAACGACTTGAAAGTTGCAGCACTCGTAACAATAAAACTAAACGAGGCACGGAACTAAGGGGCTCCTGTATAAACATACCAGCAGAGATATCACAGTCGATTGTGCTGTTTGCGGAGATAGACAACTTTTCTATTTGTTTGTAGAAGATTTGCAATAGAGCAACTTAGCAATAATGACGACCCGGTTTGCGTAATGGTTACCACGCCAGACTCCCAAACCAGAAGTACGAGATATGACCAATTTGTCTATGTACTATACAAAACAAACTGTTATTTAGTTGTCAGTTCTCCAAAACAAAATAAATAAATACAACATCTAAGTAAAAACTCGTCGGAAGGCGGTCCCGGGAATTCTAACGTGGAAAAACTTCCCTGTTCCTCCACAAACGAATGAATGAAAATGGTTACGCAGAACCAGAGTATAGTATGAAACGGATACATAAGGCATCGGCTAAAAGATATTTGTTGTAGAAAATATAATAAAAGTGCACGCACGAATACGGTGCGTTTAGAGTAATCTGACAAAACATTTTTTTCATATCTACCGGTCGGTACCCATCATGGAACAGTAAGATAAGATAACATTTTATAGGCTTTTTTGGCTTTAGTGGCTCTTCCAGGACTAAGACATAATATTCTTCATCTAAAAGCGTCTGAAACCTTCATTTATTTTAGTAAACAACACACTACCGGTTACGTGGCAACTTAGCAAAGTTAAATAAAAAGAAGCATAGTACAAAAAACATAACAATTCCTAGGAGCAAGTTTGCAAGTCCAGGCCGGCCTGCTGCAGAACTTGTGTAAGTAGAAAACTAGCAAAGTAGCAGCGTTGGAAACTTTGTTGTGGACCTATTGACTTTCGGACTAGCTGGGCTGGACACAGGCACGGATCAGAAATAAGTACAATATTCGTTTTTAGAAATAGAAGAACTATTTATGCTTAAAAGTCGATACATTGAGTTTGCGACAGATTTTATAACACACACACACACAGTATATAAATAATGTGCCTGTGTGTGCAATTCTTTAAGCGCAAACATCGTCACAACCTTAAATTCCTCGTTGAAACATCGGCGAGCTGTCACTGTCAATTCGGTATTCGCTAAGGTTATGTCATGTGTCAAACTTATATAAAAACTAAGAGGATCTGAAGGATGCAAGAAGGATTTTACATTTGTGAGCTCATCGGTGTTTTTGACAGCGATCTGACGCTTAGAGAATTGCACTCCTGTTTTGTAATTCTAGTCAGGAATCAAGACATTCCCTAATACATCCCTGTCTGCAGGCATTCTCTCACAGTACTTGTATAACTTGTATATTTTGTATCCTCTACATTGTTAGTTTATAGGTCTAGTTTCATTGTTCTTTGTTTTGCAACTACTATTCAAATAATAAAATGGTAGAATTCACAAAATAATAAAACAATGTTTTACTGTTTCCTCGTCAGACTAGGGAACCTTTTAAAAGTAAACTGTTGTTATAGAGAAGTTCCTGCCGACCAAGAAAGAGAAAGGTCTTGAATTTAATTATTATGACATCGCTTTATGTGATTTAATATATTTTATCAAAAGGTTTGTTAACGATACATTTAACAGTCATATTTTTAAACACAAAGCGGTCTGAAAGTAGATGAAAATACTGCATTTATGAGCAAATACAACATTCGCACAAAACATAATTTATAGACAAATTACCCTCATAGATCCAAACGTAAGGCGATCTTTTACGGAAACACATAAGAACTACGACTTTTACGTGTATAATATAATAATGTAATGTAAAATTTGCTTGCACACCATTTTTCATTTTGACCTTATTCCAACCAATCTATTATGAATGAAGCTAGTTCCAGCCGTTATGTTTCAGGTAATATTCGATCCAATCAGGGGCTCTATTGTTTAACTAATCGATACGATCGGTACCGAATGGACACGGTGTTTTGACCGATTTTGGTAATTCTGCTTCTTAATATTACCTTTAATTAATTTTGAGACAATAATGGAAGAAACAATAGCAGGTGAAAAATATGAATACGATGTCTTTTAGGTTAGATTTGTCTATGGCAGTTCATAGTGAAGCGATGCGCTTAAGAATATACTAACTATCCTAGATGTTTCAGATGTTTCTTAGGCAACCTTGCAACAATTTCTAATCAAGTAGCCAATTATGGCCAATACTCACTACATGTCGCAGTGGACAGGGTTTGGCCCAGTAAACTTGGCGCGACTTAAAATAAAATAGGCAAAAAAATGTATTGGGGGTGTTAGGGATATGTATAATTGGGCCATTTATTAAAGGCCTTATTTAGATGGGGTTTTCACAAAAGCACAGGGCTTAATTTGTATTCACATTTAGCGTTTATTTCATCGCAATCAGTTCAGTCAAACAATAGTAGATTACACACCGAGGGCAGAAAAGTAAGAAAAGTTTCAGGCTTTCTTATTTACTACCCGAGGTTACTACACTATTTTTCTTTCCGACTGAGGCGGGCAGCGGCAACTTCGTTTAGCGCAGCGGGATGAAAGTTGACACTTTCCGCCCTAAGGGGTGAAAAAGCATGAGATCTGAGGCTTTCTTATTTACTACCCGAGGTTAGTACACTATTTTTTTCCTGTACTGAGGCGGACTACCCCCTATCTCTGATATCTCTGACTACCCCCTCGGGGATATAGTCATGAGCATATGCATCGTTTGTTTCACATAAGATAGGGACCGTAATACCAGGAGCACAGAATGAGTTAGAAGGTTCGATATAAAGACAAATGGAACAATTCTCGCGCTGTCGGAGCCGTGCCATGGACAAATAGAGCCATATCGATACACCTTATTGCACGATTGTAAGGAGATTGTATGGATGCCTTATTGGAAATAGGATAGTTTTGTCTGTCTCGCGACTGTAATGCAGGGCACATACGAAGTGCTGGAATGAAAATCGTTTCTACAGAAGCGATAAGTGAACAAACATTTACGGTAGATTGCTTTTTGATATATCCTAAAATCTACACTAGAACCTCCTCCTTTTTTGAAGTCGGTTAAAAACTCGGTATCGTCGGGGGCGTGTGCGGAGAGGTTCACTCAATTATGAGGGTCAGGGTTCGAATCCGCACGGACGAGCACCAACCAACGGCCAATGAGTTTTTCTAACGTAATACTGACTACTCTCAAACTGTGGTGGAAAACATCATGAGGAAAGCTGCATACGCTGAAGAAGAAATTCTGATGCGTATGTGAAGTCTACCAATCCGCATGGACACGCGTGGTGGACTGATACCCATAAACTCCCTGAGGTTAGGCCTGTGCCCTGCAGTGGGATGTGTATAAGCTGATTGATATAATTGATGATGAACTGAAGTGTGTCTGTACATTGAAGATATTTACAAAAAAGGATACGGTGTTTAGTTGTCCCTTACTCCAAATCACGGATTTTTAGTTCTGTATGTTTGTTCAAAAATCACGAAAAAACTACTGGACTGATTTAGATGAATCTTTTTGTGTTTAAACTCTTATGATTACGATTAAACTGAAAAATTTACATATACAGGGTATAACAAAACACTCTAGTAACTTACTTAAGGTGGTACTTCCGACCATCAAACTGAACAAGTATCACTATGGAGCCAACATCAAGAAAAAATAAAAAATCTGCTGTCCCATACAAAACTGCAGTACCGACTCGACTGAAATGTATGAGACAGCTGTTTTTTTTTTATTTTTTCTCGATGTTGGCTCCATAGTGAAACTTGTTCAGTTTAATGGTCTAACTCACCCCCTTAAGTATTACTAGGGTGTTTTGTTACAACCTGTGTAAGGTCTAATTAGCTGAAACTATTTTAAGGGGATGATCCGACCATCAAACTGAACTAACTAAACTGATCAAATCCAGTTTGATGGTCTGATTATCTCCTTAAAACATTTTGTTATACCTTATATTTTATCACACTACGATTACGGGAACCGGAGATTATCAAACTCAAAATAACTTATTCAATACAGGAGCTTGAAGCCCACTTATTACAATTACAATGAAACCTATAGAATTTCCTGAAAATTCATCGGTGCGACTCAGATCCAGGCAAATATTTTTTAAATCACGAATTCGACTACGCATCAAAGAGAACAATACAAAAATGTCAACAGAACAAATTTCAAGGATGGAATTCAAATTAAATCCCTTTCATACATTCTTTTAATTCGCACTCGAAAAAAAAATCTGTTTACATTTTATCCAACATCGAAATAATGTCAATAAAGTGCACAAAACTATAGTAACAGAGTCGACTCCTGCTTCCTGCATAATAATAAAGTTTATTTCGCACTGTACCGGCTGCAACGTGCGCATGCAAACTACGTGGCACAATGTTAGAGATGATTCATGATGCTTTCTCTACTATGTAGGAAAGAGCCA
Source organism: Agonopterix arenella (assembly GCA_927399405.1). Lineage (NCBI taxonomy): Eukaryota > Metazoa > Arthropoda > Insecta > Lepidoptera > Depressariidae > Agonopterix > Agonopterix arenella. The sequence goes on from OV656714.1 coordinate 383,560, forward strand.
GGACGTCTGCGATTTTATTATTTGAATGTATAACTTATGTTACACACAGCAATGTATAAAAAGTGTAAAGAGTCTCTCAAACGAAGAAATCTCATCATCGGATTTTCTTCGTTTGAGAGTCAGAGTTCCCCTAATTTTAGTGTGACAACACTCTTGAAATAACATTCTGAGCTTGTAAAAGGACATCATAGGTTTTGGTCCAAAATGTGAAAGTGCCGGCCAACAAAAAATAATGCGATATTCTGTTAGGACTTGTCCGTCTCAACATTTATTATTATGTCACCAAAGCTGTAGGTGCATTGTCCTTGGTTTTATTTGGATTCGAAAATCTGCCCTTTCATACATATTTTCGATGAAATTAGCTAAGGCTATATCTGTTAGGACTAGCCCGTCTCAGCATGGCACCAAAGCTGTAGGGTCATTTTCCTTGGTTTTATTAAAGTTTGAAAAATCTTATTTTCATACATTTTTGATGAAATAAAACTTACAGCTACAGCTTTCGTGCCATAATAATTAATGCTTAGTTCACAAGTTCTAACAAAATTCAAAATTCAAAAAATTTTTATTCAAACTAATATCACATAGATAGCTTTTTGACGTCATTTTTTGACTCTACCACCGCGTCGGAAGATGTTCCGTTGAGAGAAGATGCGGCCAGAAACTTCAGAATCTTTTAAACAAAACAAAATATACAAAGTACAATTAAAATACAATATTGCATTACATAGAGTAACATTGTCAAGACCAGACATTTTGGTCATTCAAATAGTCATCGAGTTTATAGTAGCCCTTTTTACAGAGGACTTGTTTAACATGGGACTTAAACTTTTTGTCTGGCAAGTTTAGAATATCCTCTGGTATCTTATTATAATAGCGTATACAGTGCCCCATGAAAGATGTAGTCGAAAATGTGGGGATACTTATTTATTTTATTGTATTTATGAACGTCACTGTTTTTGGGAAAGAGATACAAATTTTTCCGAACGTATAAAATATTTTCGTAAATATATTGACTGTAGAAAGTCAAGATACTGATATCTTTAAAAAGATCTCGTAGTGAATCTCGACAACGCAGATTATAAATGGCTCGAATTGCCCTCTTTTGAAGGATAAAGATCGCCTCAACATCTGCAGCACGGCCCCACAGCAAAATACCATAAGACATGATACTGTGGAAGTAGCTGAAGTATACAAGTCTTGCAGTAGCTATATCAGTTAGCTGTCTAACAGAATATAGCATTTGTTTTGTTGGCTGGGACTTTCACACTCGGACCAAAAGTGTATGAAACGCCGATGAGGTCCTTTAATAAACACAACAGAAAGAAACCCCACCGGCGGGAACCCGTTGGATGAGGGCAGCGCAGGACCGGTCGTTGTGGCGATACTTGGGGAAAGCCTAAGTCCAGCAGTCCATCGGCTGAGATGATGATGATGAACAGAAAAATAATTTTCTCTTCTTCACTACAAAACCCATATTTATAATTATTATTTCCGAGATCACAAGTAAAAAGCTATTCAATATCAACAGCCAAAAACCTTCAATTATTCCAGTCTAGACCTATAACTGGCTACAACCGGATCGTTGCAGTTATTGGATCAACACCACGGTTATCAGATAGAGGACATATCCAATTTTACCCCAATTTGCCTCTCCGTGACAAAAAATAGGTGGAAACTGTAAACTCGTTTCAAAAACGATTGCGTCGCAGCATTCCTACCTAAATATAAGTTCAGCAAATAGACTAACAAATACAGAAGTTCTACTTCATTCAAAAATAAAAGGTCTGGTTCTGGTAAATTCGTTAGATAAGAGATGCACATAGAAGCAATTCTAGTCGTTAGCTCTCATTTATGTAGTACTAGACGACATAAATGAGATTGTAATCTACGCAAATGAAGCCGCAGGCTTTTGCCTACAATTTTGTACAGTTTTCGGGAGAAAAGCTGAATACCGAAGTTTTTATTTCCAAATACACAACCACGCGGGCCCACTAGTGCTCATGGGTGAAGATACTTATCTTAGTGGTCTATTTATGCACAGTGAATGATTATTATGTACAAGTACGTATGTTCCATGCAAAACAGGTGGGACAGTTTGGACCTCAGCCCCTTTTAGTTACTGCGAGGTTTAATGATAACACATTAGTAAATAAATTTCAAATATTTTTAAATATAAACATGTTACAGTCATATTGTGCTATTTCAAAACAAATTGAGTATTGAAAAATTCTTGTCTTGTATCGGGCGGGACTTGAACCCGCGCTCTTCCAAAACGGGGAATTACCTCTTCCAATTTCGCCACCGAGCCCACTACCCAGAGAACGAACTTTTCAATCTATTGCGTCTTAAGGGAATGGCGCCATCTACTGGCAGCTTTGACTATTTATTATAAGGACTAGCCTTGCGGTAGCATTTCCCCTCTGCCACGGTATAAGATCAATTAATCATGTGCATTTACATTCAATTTTGTACCTTATCACTAAACGAGACAGCCTATAATTGCGGAACAATAATTTCGAACTTAGAACGTTTGGGGTTCACACGATACTACTTTTCATGATTTTTAACGTTCAAAATTAGAATCTAAAGTTATGGGGAATAAAATCCATAGTTGCGGATTTCATGTTACCTCGCCCCCCGCAAAAAGAGGCAGAAATGTTTGTTAGTAGAGTTACACGCGTAACTAGTCCCTATATAAGTAGTCAAAGACTGGCAGTTATTACAAACTACCAAACTCGTAAGTCCTCGTCCCTTAAACGCAATACATTGAAAATTGCATTCTCTAGGTAGTGGGCTCGGTCACATATTACCTTATAAGCGGCTCAAATAAAGTGTCGGTACCTACTGAATTGTCTACTCTATGACTAAAATGTAAACGTAAATATGTATCCGAACATATCGTGTAGTGCAAACACAGAGTTTGTTTTGTATCCGAACCGATCTGGAGGGCGGCGCGGGTCGAGCCAAAACAATGGCCGACGCAAAAATGCTTTGTTTTTTTTTTCAATATTTTTGTACAACCGTCGACGTTTAGCGTTTCGAATAAAAAAGGTTTTGTTTAATTTTGTATGTTTGATTTGAAATGCTACAGTTTTTGACGTTAACCAAGGAAAGTGACTTAAAACTTGTGTTGAATGGGCACTAAAAAAAATTGATGAATGACAAAACTTTCAATTTCGATTTGTGTCACTTCTAATGAACAAATATTTTGTGAATGTCTTTCTCTACTCGCGCGCGACGCAGCATTTTTTCCATAACATGTCGCGGCAAGCGAGATCTTCGCTGCCTGAAAAGTATGCGAAGATGTCTCTTATCTAAGTCGCCATGTCGCGTCTCGCGCCAATAGAGAATCCATGCTACAAGAAAATTTAAGGCCTATTCCCAGTGTTGTCCTGTACCCTCTCACATTATTTCCAACGAATCTACCGTATTTAGATCATATTTTTGACATAGCAACGTCAACACTTACCTAACACATTGATCCAACTGTGGAACCTTTTAATATGGAAAGCAACGCTGATCATCTAAGGAAAACTTCTATAAATATCCCTAATGTAATATCACTTAAGAGATTAAAATCTTTTGATCAAAACGACCCTCAAACAAGTTAAACAAATGATCAAAACATTTTCCATTTAGTCGCGGCACTAACGTTCCAAGTGGATGACTAAAGGGTCCATACAAGAACTTGCAACTTCTCCAGTTTAAATTAAAATAGTTAGTTTGCACCTACCTGGCTTTATATTACGTATCTGATATTACGTATAGGTGTATGTAGTCTTAACGAAAACGTGAAACGTGGATGTTCTGAGGTTTCAGAATATCTCTGACTACCCCCACGGGGAATATAGTCTAAATATAGCCTTGCATATGCTTATGCTTGAATTATGATAGTCGGTTTTTGTCACACATATGAATGCATGAAGTTTGGGCACAGTATAAGAAAGAGTACCTACGTATCAAACACTTCCATCTCCCCACCAATTTTGACCTCACCCCCTCTCGGTGCTACGGGAGGAGGACGACAGTAAGTAGTGGTGCATTTCTCTCTCACTTGCACTGACTCAGCATACACATGTTAGCCTCTTCTTTTCAGTGCGAACCCGTTTGTATTAAGTGTCCAGGTTGTGGTTTGGGCAAAGCTGGTTTAATGAGGATATTCCGAATATGATTTATTTATAAAATACCTCAGGCTACTCTCCTTCGAGAATATAATCATAAGCATATGCGGCTAACTTTTTATAAAGTATGTCCAAGTCTATGCAAATAAAAGAGATGACGTTGAAAGTCACAAACGTAAACAAAAATAGCTTACCTCGAATGGAGCCTCCCCATGATGCTTGTTGTTGAGGATGAGGAACGAGCAGAGAGGTCCCCGGGCCCTGATGGCGGGGGTCACCTCCACCAGGGTCTCGTTCTCCCTGATCAGCCCATGGTAGCCCTCGTCGGGCTCCGCCAACTCCAGGTATGGTACGTCTGTAACGAAAAAGAAAGATTTTATAATTAATTTTCCATAAGAAAACACTTCGTATCTATGACTCTACGAGAGCTGGTCACACAAATGTTTATGTACGAAGTGATGTTAGAATAAATCGTAATATACCAGCTCATACTACACTGATAGGTTGAGACATGAAGCTGTAAATATAATCAGCTAATGGCGACGACAAAATTATATTACTACAAGATCCAGCTAAAAACAATGGATGTTTTAAAACGCTCATAAAATGTTCCTTTTTTTCTTCAACAAAAAAGCATTTTAAAATGACGAACATTTTTTACAAAAAAAAAAGAGAAACCAATCTTTGTGTCAAAACACAGGAGTTCATTATTTGTAGTGTTCTCCAATATGCGTGGCGCTATTGCACGTCTATCCTGGTCGAGTGTTGGTAGCCAACTGTCCCCCACCACTCGGTTTCGCTTTCTCCCTCATAGCTAAGTACATCGCGCAGCCATAATAAATACACGATCAGTTTTGCTGGTCTATTACGTTACCTATCTGTTCCTTGCTTGACCGAACAATTACCTAAAAATTATCTACTCCTTACATAATCGGATAACACCAGTGCATATAACAAAGTAGATCCCACGACAGATACTCTTAATAAAAGGTCCATTCCGGCTAATCACCAGGCCTGCCTTCGAAAAGGCTCCAAAGGGCTATAAAATTTAATAATTTCGCCCGGAGGATCTAGGGGGAATGGGCTCTGTAACCGTTACCCGGGCTATTAGATGGCCTAGCGGGCGATAATGAAAAGGCCTGTTTTAACTTGCCCGCTCGGCGTTGACTGGCTAACAATGTTTACATTACGAGTTTTACTAGATTATGTTGAAGTTTTGACTTAAATATGCTTGAACGATGCTGTTACTGCACAAAAGAGACAGGTACAGAATGACGGCTTTAAACATAACTATAAACAGACGCACGCACACAGAGACGCGCACGTTCGGTGATCTCGGATCAAGTCGGTCGAACGCATACGTGCGCGCCTGTGTGCACCTGTATCGCTCTTTGCGCGAAGCCGCCTTTCTATACCCGTCTCTTTTGTTTGCTGCAATCATCATTCTTTCCTCTTTATCACTTTATTTATGTTCAGCGCAATATATCATATTCTATCATTCATCTCAGCCAACATTTCAGCAATCACTCCTTCCAAATGGTTCCTGAAATTTCCTTTTAGATCACATAAAACTACCTGTATTATTTACGCATGACAAGATGGAGAATAAATATTGAATATATCACAACTTATCTTTATTTATGAGGATATGGAAACATTTGAAAAGTCAATCGACTGAAACATCATCTGAGATGTTTACATTACTTTACTTGACAACGTTAGTTGATATGTCTCTGTTTTCATGACCCCTGGAAATATTGAGGAATTCTTGGAATCAATAATCGTAAAGAACTAAAATATATGTAACAGACATACATTACGGTACTTATGCTCATGCAGATATCCTACAGGGGTAGGGAGAGATTATAGGGCTCGCCACCAGCTACGATTCTGACACACCTCTTTCACTTCATTCACAATCAGTCAATCATACATCTTTTCATGCACATTGAATTATAATTCCTTTTCAGAAAGGTGGAAAACTAATATGTACGAGTAGCTAGCTGCTTTACACACACAAACATTACACTTTACACGCTCAAGAATATAGCTGGTATTATCAGCAAAGCTTTTAGTGAGCTAGTCAGTGAGTTTGTAAATTACATCTTGTTCAGGTAATATCAAAAATGCGCGCGTCATTTTTATTGCAAACTCAACTCTGTTATAGGTCCGCTAGTGTCTAAGCACCTGAACAGATTTCCAATACACCTGCTGACTGACCAAACATTTATCTAAACCGTAAAACTACCCGAGGATCGAACTTGCCACCCATCCGATCCCGTCATTGTTTACAATTCCCGCGGGAACCACCTGGGAATCCTGAAGGTCGATCGGCTTGTTATGACTCTTAAATCTCGTGAATCATGCCATTTTAGCACTTATGACATAGGTCTGAGAGGTCGTGAAAAGGGCTGTGTTATTTTGGAATGGCCATTTCGGGCGTTAGGGTGAAGCGTCACATCTGGTCCATGTAAACGGAAAGGTACAAATAAATTGGCATTCCCACATTTTAGGCTTAATAATGTCAGCATATCGGTCATGGGGCACTGCCTAGAACGATTTGAAAACTTCTAGGACACTGCATACGCTATTATAATAAGATACCGTAGGAAATATATTTTAACCGTATAAACCCTTGGCTTACAATAGACCCATTTTCTTTCCGTGGGTATCGTATGAGGAGATTAAGGGATAATGTTTCTAATGCAGTGTTTTAATAATATAACTTAAATAAATATCTTAGACATTGACACACAGATAATCTAGTCACATTTACACTCAGTTGCAGAAACGCTCATTAAAATTAATCCTCCATTAAATCTTTTGCATTGCAAAAAATTACTTTTCGTCTTGTTTACGTAGTAAAAGCTAGCAAGAGATTTAATGGAGGATTAACTTTAATGAGCGTTTCTGCAACTGACTGACTTATATTATGGTAACTAGACAACGATATAGAATACATTGTCTAGTGACTATGTGACTAGATAAGAGCGATGATAGCCCATACGGAAGAGAGCTAGCGCCTCAATCATGAGGCCGGCGGGCGGTTCGATTTCTGGCCTGTACCTCTAAGTTCTTGGGAATTTATTTATCATTAACTATAGCTCGGCGGTGAAGGAAAACAACGTGAGGAAACCTGCATTCCCGAAAATGAAAAGAAAATAAGTAAGTTTGGAGGTATGAGTAAAATATGGGTGAGCTTGGGGCGAACACAAAGGACCAGCGCTGGTCTCAGTGCTACATAACGACCCTTGCTTGCAACAGCCCAACCACAAATAATCAATGTGACTAGAAAATTTGTGCAAATTGCGGAATTCTTGACATCTTCGATTTCTCTACTAATGTGCCTGGAATTTTAGCCGTTAGATACAAAGCAAACATCCATAACTCGAGTACCAATATTCATACTCATCATACAAATATTTACTCTGATATGAACCTGCGACCCTTGGCACAGCAGGCAGGTTTGCTACCGACCAACCGAGCTATCGGACAGTTTTTGTGCGCGAAAGACTTTACTTGATTTTACCTGTCACACTAGATGACTAGATAGAGTTGGGGCGTGGAAATGTAGATTGTTTGAATTAAATATCGAATAAAAGCAATTAGAATACATCTGACTACCTCCTGGGGAATATAGTCGTGAGCTTATGCTACACTTTATCCTTCGAAGAGTATTTTATGTAACAGCGGCTCTGGAGGCTGAATACGTAATTTATGGCCCTACAGCGCAAACACACAACCCTGTACTAGCTATATAATGTATCTACACCCTGTACAGCTGTGATTAGGGCTGCCTACTTGGTTAGTGGTTACAATGAGGGCCTGTTTCACCACTTCGTAATTAATTTCAGATAGCCTAACAGAAACATAGTAGATATAACCAAAGCACAGTACAAGAAAGAGTATCTATTACTAGATGCAGTACGGACTCTCCCTTGATCCCTTCCTCCCACCAACTTTTTACCTCACCCCCTCTGGTTACCCAGCAGTTACCTAAGAAGTTTTGTATGCAGTGTCCGTGCTGTGACCAAAGGGTGCCAACGGGACCCTAATAAAAAGCCTACATTCATCCGTCCATCTGTGACTGTCTTTCTGTCTGTCTGTCTGTCCTACCTATGTTTTTTTTAAACTTAGGCTGTATGTTTTAATGTTGACATTTTCATATCATATGCGTTATTGTGGCGGATTTGCAAACAAGTAATACAACAAAATTAAAAAAATGTAGGGGTCCCATACAAGAAACGTGTTCTTTTTCGATATTTTCTGTTTTTGCTCTATCATAAATTACGATGCGTATGTGAAGTCTACCAATCCGCATTGTGCAAGCGTGGTGGACTAACGTCTAAACACCCTCCCTGAGGGTAGGCCTGTGCCCTGGAGTGGGACATATATACCGGGTCCTAGATACAAGTTTATAGTCTCGATTATTTCATAGATTTCGTGATAAGTGGATTTGGCTTGTACTTAATATACAGGGTCCTTCTTAATATGCTGACACTTTTTAAGGGTATGATCAGACCATCAAACTGAACGATTTTCTCTATGGGACCATCATAGAAATCGCAAAAAAAAATTCAGTTGTCCCATACATTTGGCTCAAGAAGCTTTGCAGTTTTGTGCATGCAGCAGCAGATTTTTTTCGCTATTTCAATGTTGATGCCATAGAGAAAATTGTTCAGTTTGACGGTCTGATCATCCCCTCCAAAAAGTGTCAGCATATTAAGACTATGTGATGATGATGCTCTATCATAAAAAAGACACACTTTCGATGGTTGTGTAGTTTTGAAACTGAACAATTTTAATTATGGAAACAACAATGATCTCTTCCATACATGTAGAACGCGTAGATAGAGCAGACTCTTTTTTCTTCTACTAAATGGACAGGTTTTCACCGATTTCAATAATGTAATAATAAATAATAATAAATAAATATCTTAGACATTGTCACACAAATTATCTAGCCACATTTTAAAGTACCTGGACTTGTATTATGATGACTAGACAACGATATAGAATACATATATAGATACAAACATCCATGACTCGGGTACAAATATTCATATTCATCATATAAATATTGTCCCTTACGGGATTCGAACCCGCGACCCTCGGCACAGCAGGCAGGTTCACTACAGACTGTGCTACCGGGCCGTCAAAAATTGTCAATGTCCTCATAAATTGTTTGGTCATCTTATAAACGGGCCAGATCCAGTATCGTAAGGTAGTCAACCCTAGCTATGATACAGGGTGTGGTGTTCACATATGTCGCGTGTTTGCTTCGCTGCGGGAACGTTTTTATGGCGCCGTTGTACCTACGTTTATTTTCGTGCACGTTTAATTTGTTTACTATGTTTTTTCTTTTTTTTACTACATTTTACATATAAAAGGCCGTGACAAATATTAGAGATACGAGATGATTTAGTGAGTGCTGAAATGACGGCTTGGAGATATTAATGGAAGAAGATGACATATTATTGCGTCGACCACAGAACATTATAAGAGGGGTTAGAAATGCAAAGTAGGGTGGAGTCTTGTAATTGCAACCATCTGGTGATTGCAACTATGAAGCAATTACACTTATAAGAATCACGATTCAGTTCTTCTCTCAATAGACTTATGTCTAGTCATCTAGAAGGCAGGTGTTGGTATAAAGAGAAGGACTGAATTGTGATTCATATAAGTGCAATTGCTCCATAGTTGCAATTACCAGATAGTTGCAAATACAAGACCACCTTAGCGCTTTTGCTTCGGAGACGGCCGTCGCCACTTGTCTTCCCGCTCATGCTGCAACAATTACTCATGGATGTTATGCAAATCATTGCATAACCTGTGGCGACACGTTCCACGACTACTTTGCACTTCTAGTGGCGTCGACCCCAATTAATGGAATAATTATTTTCTTTAACAAAGAATCAAATCAAATCAGTTCAACATAGGATGTTTTGCAATAGTACATTATGATAAACGTGATCTAAGTTGGTCTCATTACAGTAGAGGCTGTATAGCCCAGTCATTTAACGGTTTGAGCCGGGACTAATTAGTAATTGATATTTTTTTCTGTATAATATTGAAGAACCAATTTGAGCCTAGAAATGAAATAAAATTGAAAAAAAATCACGCCAGCAACAATTCCAATTTTAAAATTCAGCTATTATTTCGTTCTAAAATCGGACGGTCATTTTTTTTTTGCACATATTTAAGGCTTTACCATTATACATACTTCAAACATAGTGTAAATATTTTTGTCTATTTAGAAGTTTTTAAAAATACATTCGTATTTTCTAATAAATATCTCATTTTTTAAATTTCAATGCCTATTTTATTGCTCAAAAATAATTTATATAAGGTCTAACAAAATTAGGTGAAACTATTTTAAGGGGATGATCAGACCATCAAACTGAACAACTTTCTCTATGGGACCAATATCGAAATCGCGAAAAAAAAATCAGCTGTTCCATACAAACCTACTCGACCTAAATGTATGGGACAGTAGATTTTTTTTTCGCGATTTCAATATTGGTCCCATAGAGAAAGTTGTTCAGTTTGATGGTCTGATCATCCCCTTAAAATAGTTTCACCTAATTTTGTTAGACCTTATATTGTTAAATGTAATTAAAATGAGTGCATTGGTATTAATTAATATTATTAATTTAAACGCCTTCAGGGACACACAATTTCGATTTCTATGTTGCGTAGCGATTTTTTTTTAATATGTTTTAAGATAGTCTTTTGGTCACTAAATGGTGCCGGTTACAGTTTAAAAGTCCAATTAATAATTACTCCCTACCCCGCCTAACAAAACTCCGTAAAATAACTGGGCTAGTCGAGTCGAGACTGTAATGATTGAGTTTCAATACAAGGTTTTTAACACACTTATAACGAGAAAATAATCACAAAACGGTTTAGACAAGTATTTGGGAGAAATGACGCTTAAATCTCTTTTTTCCCGCGCCGTGTTCGATCGAATAAGTTATACGCGCGCAGGCATTACCACATTATTATAATGTAAAACGCACGCGTGCTTCATAAACTGCTTTATGAACCTGGGCTGCAATCGCGGTAAATATTTGGTGATTGAACCGTTATGGGACTACGTACGAACCATAACTTTTGACACATTTGGTATTGCGCTAATCGCGGTACAGCCGTTAGAGCCGTTTTGACAGATCGCTCAGACGTTATTGGCTGTCAGTTACATAGAGTTTAGCGCGATGCGGAATTCTGGACAGTTGAATAGTAATTGGATTGCAATGTGATTAAAACTGAAATTGGATAAGAATAGAACTTCGATGTTTTAACTTAGCGCAATCGGGCACCTGAAAGCGGTGCGATAAGTCACAATACGAACAAGTGTATTAAAAAAAAATGTATACACCAGTTTCTTGGCCAACTGATGTACATATGCCAGTTGATGCTGATGATGATGTACGCGGAGATCATAAGGACGGTAAAGTTCTGTGTTCCCTGATGCCACCCTCAAAACATTTTAAAACATTGTTTCGCGTCCACGAATTGAGAATTAAATAAACTCGGCGTCGTAGCCTTGGGACCCTAATTAATTAGGCACTTCGCGTGCTTGTAGTTTTACAAGGTCCTTGTATGGCAGCGTAGGTAGGTACAAGTTATTTGTGTTTGTATTTCCTGACTGTTTGGCATTTCGTTCAACCTCCCTTAACTTATGTAATTAAGTATGTTTTTGGCGTATGTTTTATAATTCAAAATTCACATTTTCTTACAGCATTCATATACACGGTCCTTCTTAATAATGCTGACGGTAAGGGTATATAAGGTGCTATTGGGAATGTTCCTCCATTGAAAAGGGAAGATCTTCCACCAGGCTATGTGTGAAGCCTGGGGACCGGTCGTGGTCCGACAGTTCTTAGTTGTACCTTGTATATGTATGGAATCTCTGTGATTATTTCTCTTGCGCGATGTATGTCTTGCATTCGATTGTGAACGTTGTCTTTCTATGGAGCATATTTCCGAGAGCGACGGTATCGCCATCTGTTGGCATCTTTGCTATAACTTGTGGGTGCTGACATCTGTAGCAAGTCCCCACAGGTATAATCAGACTACCAAACTGAGCAACTTTCTCCAAGGAACCAAACATCATACTAACGAAAAAAAAAGAATCTGCTGTTTCGTACAAAAGTGCAAACCTACTCGCACGTAAATGTATAGGACAGCTAAAACCTGCTGTCCGACAGCTTTTTTTTTTTCGCTTTCAATTTTAGTCCCATAGAGTAATTCCATTTCAATATGTAACGCAATAAATATAATATATTGTCGCACGTCACGACACGTCATTCTATCCTGAAACTTAAATTGCTAAACATTGCTACAACTAGGTACATTCTTAACCAGAAAGTTGGTAGTTTTGGTATTGTTTCTGATCACCCCGAATGGGATCACGGTCGTGAGTTTATGTGTGTAGTATAATTTGTCGCAAGTAAATCATCATCATCAGCTTTTGTCCATCCACTCCAGGACAGAGCATAGTATAAGCCTGCAAATAAATAAGAACAAACAAACTACATTTCCGCTAAATGGAAAGATTTGTGGCTTTGTGTTGCCAGACTATTTAAATTAAGTACATTTAACTAAATGATTCAGACCGAAACTTTATCTAGACTTGGACTTTAACGAAGACTTATTACTCAGTACTTAAATAATGTAAGTACTTGAAATTATTTTCAAATACACAACTTTTCGATGTCTTTAATATTATTTTACTCCATGATTCAGATGGCCACTGCTCGGCTCTATTTTATCATAGCGCAATGATTCATGTACCAAAACCTTCTTTGACATAATATCTAGACGGTGGTATAAGTTATATTGGAATAGATTCAAGCGTTCTTAAGCTATAAGCAGACAAAAAAAAGGGATAACAAATCAGTAATTTACGGGATGTTCATTATAAAATTAAAAATTATTTTTGTCTTAATGAATGGCAATTTTTCCTTTCAGGTGTTTAAAAATTTTGCTACAACTGTATAAGGTCTAACAAAATTAGCTGAAACTATTTTAAGGGGATGATCAGACCATCAAACTGAACAACTTTCTCTATGGAACCAATATCGAAATCGCGATAAAAAAAATCAGCTGTCCCATACAAAACTACAAACATAATAAGACTCAAATGTATGAGACAGCCGATTTTTTTTCGCGATTTCGATATTGGTTCCATAGAGAAAGTTGTTCAGTTTGATGGTCTGATCATCCCCTTAAAATAGTTTCACCTAATTTTGTTAGACCTTATATTGTCAATCGTTTAAGAGTGTAGTTGTAGCGAGATATAATGAGAGGGTGAAAAGAAAGAGCCTATCTATAGGATATTAGCAAAACAACAGCATTATTCAAAGGTTCCAGACGTAATATATTTTGCAATCAAACATTGAATTTTGTAGACAAACAATTGTCTACAGTGCGACCGCGTCAAGACGACGCCGACGTCCCTGTGCATCACAAACACTGAACCTTTTTACTCAAATCTATTCAGTGGTCGCACTGCACAAAGGCTGTCCCTTTGTGTCTATTGTGGATGTTGAAAACAGGATTTTACAGTAATTTACTATTCCTGAATAAATTAAGAAAAACAAAAAACTCTACTGCGTAAAAGAATAATTAATATGCATGCTGCTGGTTGGCACTCATACGTTGTATTTGATTCATAAACGTAGTCGTATTTGGTATGTTTACTATCAGCTAGTACAAAATCTGCCATTTTTCGAACGTTAATTATGAATATAGTTCTGTTATATACAGGTAGTCCCGTAAACCGACGTCAACCCTGTGGATGCTGATAGGTTAGGTCAAGACTAAGCAGAATATCAAAATTTGACTTTAGTAAAAGTGATTTAGTTTTCGAGATATTTACAGTTTTAACACAGATACTGCATAGAACATTTGTAGCCGTGGCACTCAAAATAGTGACTAAGGTAAAGAGTTTCACGAATTTTATAAAACTGTCCTCATCTCGAAAACTAAGAACCTTTTCCTAAAGAAAAATGCTGACAGATTGATTGACAGATTTTTTTTTTATTTTAGTATATTCTGGTTAGGCATCAACTAACCTATCAGTATCTACCCGGTTGACGTCGGTTTACGGGACATCCTGTATAACATATCTATGGTAACGTACCTAGGTACTTATTTAAGTTTACACCAGTATAAGCAAAACTTTTTTGAAAAATTGTTTAAATAATATTCTATTCGTAGACTACAGCTTGCAGCATTCGTAGCTTGTTGTTCTCTTGTTAATTTGTGTGGGTTTTTGTGTCAATATGGACAAAAATTTGCTAAAATTTAGTATGAGACTGGGGGTATAGTATAAGAGGTCGAGGGATAAGGAAATTTTTTAGTCACGTTTTTAATGTCGGCGCCATTGTGAAAGTTTTTCAGTTTGATGATCTGAAGCACCCTGTTCGATACGTAACACATTTAATTTTACACCCTGTATATTTTCTTTGTAAAAAAGGTGACAACCCTAGAAACAAAGCCTTCAGGCTTGTTTTAGTCATTCTGTGCGGATAATTGTCACATTATGCTCTCTTGACTGACATGTGGCTTCGCTCCCTGATTAATGGCTCCGCACCGCTCCGCAGCTCCCCACTGCTTCGTTGGCTCCGCTTTTCAATGACAAGATTGTTTTTCGTTTGAAAGGGTTTTAGGAGATAATTGTTATAAATTGTTAGGTAAAGTCTGCTCTAAATTGCTAACGGATTTGTGCTACTCGTTTTAATAAAAGCAAAAGATAGGATGGAGTCACGTTGCAAGTTTGGCCACGAGCGTTTGTGTCATTCGAGGGGTTCGCGTTTGGCTTGCTATGTAGCACCATCTCTTTTTTAAACTGTGTTTTTACTCAAAAAACGAAAATTGAGATTGGGATAAATACTATCTCAAACTGCTCGAAATTGGCAGAAATGCAATTATAGACACAAGCAAAAAGCCATTAAATTATTATTATGGCATGAAGCTGTAGCTGAAAAATTTATGAAAAGGCAGATTTTTCAAACATAAATAAAACCAAGGCCTTCTCCCGTCCTTCTGACACACCCTGTAGATCCCATGTCCGTACCCTCCTTAATATCCCATCCCACTCTACTGACTTCTATTCCTATTCCTTCACTGTCCATGCAGTCCGGCTGTGAAACTCTCTCCCATTTAATATAAGAGACTGTCAAACAATTGCTTCATTTAAAAAACAAGTCAAAGATCACTATCTCTCTCTTCAATAAACTAGTATATTTATTTATTTATCATACCTTATATATTTGTATGTATGTATGTAAGTATACATATACCTGTATCTTTACATAATATGTATTTATTAGTCTTAAATACCTACTGTTTTATTAGTTAAATGTGCACACTATGCCTGCCTCACTTTCTATGCTCTCTCTCTGTCTCGGGTTTGGTGGAAGAAATCTCTTTAGAGATAAGCTCGCCCTTTGTAATTGTCTATTATGTTGTTTTCATGTATATTTCCGTGTGTACAATAAAGTGTTAAAATAAAAATAAAATAAAATAAGGTCAATGGCCCTACAGCTTTGCTAAAATAGTTATAGCAGAATATAGTCTTAGCTAATTTCATAGATTCACGGGTTCCGGGTTAACTCCCCGTCACACTGGACAGAGTTTTGGTACTACTAGTGAAATGTGGATGTTCTGAGGTTTCAGAATATCTCTGAATATATCGGGGAATATAGTCGTGAGCATATGCTATGCTATGGTAATTTCATGGAAAATGTATGAAAAGGCAGATTTTTCGAACCCTTTTAAAACCAAGGACGATGACCCAGCTTTGGTTCCATAATACTAAATTCTTTGACGGACAGAATATATAAGGTCTAACAAAATTTGCTGAAACTATTTTAAGGGGATGATCAGACCATCAAACTGAACAACTTTCTCTATGGGACCAAGATCGAAATCGCAAAAAAAAAATCAGTTGTCCCATACATTTAAGTCGAGTACGTTTGTACGGATCAGCTGATTTTTTTTTCGCGATTTCGATATTGGTCCCATAGAGAAAGTTGTTCAGTTTGATAGTCTGATCATCCCCTTAAAATAGTTTTAGCTAATTTTGTTAGACCTTATATATTTTTTTTTGTTGGCCGCCACTTTCACATTTTGAACCAAAATGGATGATGTTTTTTTATCAGTCTTCGCATCCATCGCACGTCAACGCCATCTATCTTGTTATGTTGAATTACATTTTAATAGCTTTCAGAACACTCGTCATACCGAACAACCACCCACATCAACACCCACGCAAAGAAACTTTTTAAACAAATTATCTTTTCATCTTTAAAACATTTAATCAATTCCATTCTATTTCCATTCTGATCCGTCAACATCTACTTTATTTTTAGAATATGTTTAACTTTTTAGGTCACAATTGTTATTTAGACCTAGAATGGATCCAGGCATCCTACGCTCTTTTTATTTAAAGTAATAATTCACCAGACTAGATAGCATCGGTTTCAGTGATAAATTTGTCATTTCTGTCATAAAAAATGTTGCTTCGTTGTCCCGACATTAATATCTCAAGTCGTTTCAGATTTGTATCTACAGTATTGAAAAAAGCGTTCTTATAAAGACTCGGTAAAATGCGTGGTGGTTAACTAACTATTAACCTAGTCTTCACCACCGTCGGCATGCCAAGAACCAATGATTTTTTCTAATGGCCGATTTACACATCCATAAGTAAGTAAGTAAAAATTACGTGTGGACGCTGGGCGGCAAGTAAGTAAGTAAGTAAGTAGCGACTTGCCGCAGGATAGGAACCAGTTCTATTTTTTGGACAGGACAGTAGCGCGTTACCCCTCCCGCTTCGTCTCCCGCTTCCCGCCAACTTATCTTGCCGCCTTGTGAACGGCACAAGTAAGTAAGTTCATATGTTTAAACACAAGCACAACAACACGCGCGCGTCTGACTGCCGCCCGTGTTAGCAGGACGTGTCTCGCGTCAGTCGTCGCAAGGTTCTGACAAAGTATTCAACTTACTTACCGATAAGCCTAAAAGCCAGGCCACACAGGACCTGCGGGAAGCGAATATCTCCGGACCCGCGCGTACGCCATCACAGCCTGCGCTGAAATTAATTTGAGCAAGCGCTACGTCAATCAACATATCACTATTAACTCCGATAGCCAAGCAGCCTTGCTAGCCATAGACTCTCCGATCATAAAGTCTAGGCTAGTACAGGACTGCGTATCACAACTGAATGCTCTAGGCAATAACAATCAGCTTGTGCTACAATGGGTGCCAGGACACTCAGACATAGAAGGTAACGAAAAGGCGGACGAGTTGGCCAGAAGAGGAACAGAAAACCACTTCATAGGCCCCGAACCCTTTCTTGGAGTACCTGGCAGTCTAATACGCGATTCTTTGAACAAGGTCAGCTTTGGAGAGGCAATAAAGCTTTGGTGCAACACCCCAGGCATGGGCCACTCCAAAGCACTTATCAAAGGCTACAATCGCAAACTTGCGAACGGTCTCCTTGCCCTCAGCAAAGATCAAATTTGTACAGTAGCAAGGTCACTCACAGGCCACTGCAAATTAAATAAGCACATGCACACACTGAAACTAAGTGACACCACCGGCTGCAGATTCTGCAAGGAGGAAATGGAGACTCCTCTGCACCTCCTATGTGACTGTGGCCCCCTGATGTACAAACGTAGTACTCATCTAGGTAGGCAGGTTCTGTCACCAGATGAGATACAAACTATCCCTA
The DNA here is from genome assembly GCA_927399405.1 of Agonopterix arenella. Taxonomy (NCBI): domain Eukaryota; kingdom Metazoa; phylum Arthropoda; class Insecta; order Lepidoptera; family Depressariidae; genus Agonopterix; species Agonopterix arenella. The sequence continues at coordinate 401,422 of OV656714.1, forward strand.
TCAAGAATCTACTGCGTTTTCTGGCCGCAGTGGGGATTGGTAAGGAACTTTAAAAAAAAGGGCGTTCACAAAGGACCAGCGATGGTCTACGTGGCACAGGCTAAGCCTGTCAAGGCCCAAAAACCCCCCCTAATAATCAAATATCCTTTAATATAACGTAAGCCCCAAAGTGGGGTTTACGCACTTCGTACGATTATCTGACAAGCAAAGTGAAAAGTTATGATATCTCACCATCTCGGCAATTTTTTTTTGTTTTGGTTAAGGTAAAGTAATTTTTTTGCGCTTTCGAACGATGGTTCGTTTTCATTACCTATTTAGGTAATAAAATGTATCTAAACAGATTAATTTTTAACAGCAAACGCTGAGCCCCCATTTTATTTTGTTGCTAACGACGTTTTAGCGACTTAAATTTTTATACTAATTCATTTTAAAGTCTAAAATAAATGTTTTTTTTTCCTGATAAATCGACTACCTAGTACCTACTCTAGCAATTTCTGCAATGTCAAGGACAGAAATGCCATATAATAAACTTTGGTACCTGATCGTATGTTTAAATTATTGGTCTAAAATTGCTTTTACCTTCCTATTATAAACAAATGAAAATCACCACATCACACCTACGCTATTCGTGTGGCAAAATACTGAAATGCAATTCAATAAGCGCAAACATCGTCGTTGAAACATCGGCGAGCTGACAATTCGGTATTCGCTAAGGTTATGTCATGTGTCAAACTCATATAAAAACTACGACGATCTGAAGGATGCAAGAAGGATGTTACATTTGTGAGCTCGTCGATGTTTTTGACAGCGATATGACGCTTAGTGAATTGCACTCCTGGACTGAAAAAATATAAAATGACACGCCGGCGCCGTCGCCGTAGACTCGATAGAAGAAAAACCACATCAAAAACAATTACAAAGTAACACGCAGATTTGCAAATCCAATAAGCAATACATTGGGAAATATTCCAGATTTATATCGCGCGACCTAGGGAGTGGAGCACTAAACGGGTGTCGTGGATGTATTACCTAACTACTGCGGCAAACCTGAACTCGTGAACTTTCACTTTGTTTTACCAACGTAAATATGCCTTCACAAGACATTCATACATAACATATACTTACGACCGTATTTCGGTAAGCTCAGTATTCCAGTAACTTTGCGTTAACTACCAACAAACTTCTAAGGTTGTAATTTAAGCATATTGTTGTTATAAATAAGAAGAACCCTTTTTATATATTCTGATTATTTTGTGTCTAGTAATAAAACCAGAGGGTGTCGGTTTGATCTTAAGCTAAATCATAAAGATAGTCAGCGACTGTCCCGCGGGGCACAGACGTTGCGGGAGGCGAGGTATCACGTGCCTTTGAGCGGCGCGCGCTTCCGTTCCCCACTACACCACCTGCCCCCCTCTTACATCTAGAGTCACGCACGAACTGTCTGACGGTCACGGTAAAACATCGTGAGGAGACCGGCATACACTGAAATCTGATGCATATGTGAAATCTGCCTCAACGCATTGGACATACTTGGTGGACTAACGTCTCTGTTATGCCGCGCCGTCATCGTGATGCCTTTGCCGCTTATGAAAGCTGATTATTATATCATCATCATCTCAAGAAGTGCTAAACTCAAGTGGCAATAGGCGAGGCATTTGCTCGTAGAACAGATTCTCATGTGGCAACTGCATACCGGAAAGCGCAGCGTGGGTATAGGCCCACCACTAGGTGGACCTACGACCTGGTTAATGTGGCGGGAACCTGTTGGTTGAAGGCAACGCAGGGCCGATCGTTGTGGCTTTCTGCGGGGGAGGCCTATGCCGATGTCCTCATGAGAATATTATATATCAATAAACTTATTATTAGACCTGCCATCAATCTTTGTTACGAACATGTAGGTACATGTTAGCCGTTGTTATGTTAACGTCAAACTGTCAAAAACTTATTATGCTATTTGTTATTCAACAATCATGTTGCGTGCGTGCGTTCGAAATAATAAACTTTTATTCTTTTCTGTAGGTACTAGCTTTTACCTGCTACTTTGTCCGAATTAATAACTCATCCATTTCGCAGTCGGTTAAAATTACCGCAGTATTTAAATTGTCCAATAGGCTTCCGAACCATGAAATCCTTAGCAAATACAGCCGCAAAAACATAAAAATTTATTTTAAGTTTATTAATGCTATATAGTATAGTTTTCAATATTTGACATGATAATACTTGCTGCCAGTGTCCCGAGCTGACAAAATATGTGTGATAAACGTAGACAGTCTCAAGTTCTTTAAAGGCTGATTATACTCATGTCATGATACTGAACGACCTTCCCCAAGGAACCTAAGGGAAATTCACAAAAAAACAATTTCAACATTTCATACAAACGTTCGAAGAGCAGCTATTTGCATTTGCAAGTCCAAAAATTGTTTTCCTAGCTTCCTATAAGTTTCTTGGACAAAGATGTTCAGTATCATGAGTACAATCACACTCTTAAGTACATGCAACTATCTACACTAACACCTTGACAACTATATAGACACCTAAACATTAAACAGTATCAATACTGACTAAAATCACCAAACTAGCTCTCAAGGCCACAACTACGTGTATAATCCCAACGTTCTCAAATCCCCCCTATCTGTCAGACGACGTCTCGCTCCATTATTCATAGCCCAAGGCCCCCGCCGCCATATTGATTCGTGTGAAAACCGTTACGTTTGAAAATTGGAACGTAACGAGGGTGCCGCAAGGGAGTGTTCTGGGACGGCTTGTTCTGTTTCTATTTAGAGATAAGTTTGTAGTTTATGAAGAACTAGATGAAGACTCTGTTTTCGTCTGTGAATTCTGTGATATTAATAATAAAACTAAATAATATTACTACATCATCATCATCATTCTCTTGCCCTTTTCCCATTATTTGGGGACGGCGCAATAATAGTACTACATACAGAATATTATTAGTTCTACAGAATGACCACTGCCTGCCCCTCACTTACTTCAGCCTCCCCCCGCACCACAGGGGTGATTTTAGAGGAACCAAACATACAGGAAATATGCTCTAACTAAACCAATTTTTTATGGTTTGCAAAAGCTCTCAGGACTTCCTGACTATAATTCCCACATTGGTGATTCGTTGAACCCAATTTTAATAAATAGGTACTAATATTGTATTTGATCAGAAACGGAACAATGAATCGTTCCGCTTGTCAAATTATTCGCCTCTGTAGACTTTATATTCAGACCTCATTCCTAGAACTACTAACGAATCTAACTGTACCACAGCTGAGGCGTATTTCTGTCGATGCTACTACAAAAATTAACTAACTCACTCACTTATATCTCGAAAATTTTTGTTGCGAGAGTTCACCTCAAGCCCCAAAGGGTTTAAGAGTGGTGCACATGCGATCCTCCGTTACACCTGTGATTTGACAACCACTGATTAGATAATAGTAACTAAGCAACCCTTAAAAAAGGCCTAGATTCAGACATAGAGAAAATAATTCCGCTCGTTAATCTTCATTTGCGCAAAGCAGACCCGAGTCCCCAAAAAAACCCGAAGTCATTCAGGAATCAAAGGGTGCAAAGTCGGATAGCAGCGAAAAGGGCGCGAAAACAATTAGCCAATAGCGGTAAGGGATTGAAGGTGGCACATCTTGATTGGTCAATATAATCTCGCGCTATATATTTGAGCCTTGCTACAGATAGTTGACAGATTTAGCAAATATTGTAACCACTCCGAAAGGCACATAAATTTATATAGATTTTTTTTATTTACTCGATACTTAGCACAATTTCTAAGAAGAGTGGAATATAAAATAAAAATAAAAGATGAAAAAACTATGGACCGAGATGAAACAAGAATTATTATAAAAACTCTACAAAATAAACCCAGTAAACAGTGCGAATGTCTTTACAATCTGACGCAATTTGCACTTTAACTAGTAGTAGGTACCAACATCCAGTCGCTGTGCATTTTTAAACAGCCTTTGTAAAACTGAACGTCAAAGAACTACTGCAGTTATTTCTAAATCGTACAATTATCCCGAGGAAATTCAACTTTAATATTCATTCACAGAGTCTCTTTTTGCAATAAGCCAGCAGCTTTTCAATGCAAATGTTGTAGCTGAAAGCTACTTAAAAATAGCAGCAAAATAATGTAAGTAAATAATAAACGGAAAATGTTGCCGAAAACTGAATATTTGTAGCAAAGCTAACATTTAAATTGGCACACGGCATTGCAGAGACTGACGTTTGATGCGCGATGCGTTTTTTATTGCATTTTGGCGCCAAAAAACGTAGAATTTTTATGATGGCCTGGTTAGCACGGGTTGTAAACTCTGCTAAATTAAGGCTTGCGTTTCCGGATCTCCCTATATCAATATTGCATGTCAGAAATGACAAAAAAATATTTAAAATGCTGGACTCATGAACCTTAAAATGTACCACACTGTAACATACCATAGCTAGGCTCCAAGTTTTCATCAACAAATGCCTCAGTCAAATCTTAAAAATCTTCTAGCTCGGCCATGTATTAAGTATGCCTTATGATCCACGAAAGTATTAAAACGGGACCCACGAGGCAAAAGAGGCAACAAGCCCTAAAATAACCTGGCGCCGCTTATGTGGAAGAAGAGGCAAAAATCTTAACACGACATGGGGGGGATATCTACACAGTCCTGCCCAAGATAGCAATCGGTGGAGAGCTAATAATCTGAGCACCCCACAAAGAGGAGACAGGAAGAGCAGAAGAAATATTCCACATTTTCTACAAATAATACATTTCATTTCAAAAGTGGACCTTGCTTACAAATCTTAAAATTAAACCCCTTAAAACTGTTGAGTAGTTAGTGCAACTTTCCGACCAAACAAAGGGATTATATTAGTAACTTTATGTATGAAGTTATGTATTAATCGTTGACGACAAATTGTGTATTCTTTCATTTCTCATTCCTCAAACGAATCGTTGCTAAAAACGTTCCCAATTTTTTTCCTCGAGGAGCAAAATGTCCTTAGCGTGTTAAGAAAACATCCAATATACATAAACCACCATCATATAACCATAGCACCTTTTGTATCCTGTTAGGAGGTGCCACATTTTTTTCGCAAACACCTATAAAACGTCTGATGTATTTCCCCACCTCGCATTTGGAGGTAATGTGAGAAATTCCCGCGCTTTTATGCTGCCGCTACTAAATTGTGATTCTGTCAGTTGATAACAATATGAGTGCGGGCGGTGAGGGATGGCGTACGATTCCTTCTCCCACCTTTAGTTGGAATAACATTCTGTTAGACTAACGTTTTTATTGCATTTTGAACTTTGTTTATCACCTGGTATGTCCATAACATAACTCTCGCACATATATGAAACATGTGAAATGTTTTCGCGTTTCCTGAGGTATACTCCATAGTGAAAATTGTTCAGTTTGAAGATCTGAGTTCACTGTTTCAGTATTCGGAGGGCTTTCCCTTACACACTGTATATTGCGTTATGATGTAAAAATAAACTATAACTTAATTGAATGGTTTAAGATCTTGCTTTCTTAACTTGACACGTACAGTCGGCTGCAGTTTTAAGTATGCAAGCATTCGATACATTTCTTATAAGAATATATATGCCTATATAATTAAAGCTTTAATTTTGGCGCCCAACAAGGGGCCGATTCAAACAATCTTTTTTTCCACTCAACTAAACCAAACCATAACTAATCATAAAAATAATAAAAGTTAACGAGGTGCTTATATCACATATGCTTACGTTCGTACGTAAGATGAAGTTTCATTTTGCAAATGGCGGTGGCGCCCGACGCGGGGCATACTTGTTGCGGAAATGGTTTAGTTTCGTTGCCTCCACCCGAAGTTCTGAGACTTACCTCTCGTTCTCGCCGAAGTTTTTTTGGGTAATTACTTAGCGGTGTCTTACTTTAGAGTTTGGGCGGAGTTGTGAGATATTTCGTAGGCTTTTAGGCCTTGTTGAAAGAGTTGTTTTTAATTAGTTATAGTAATGGCTATTGCTGCTAAAGTAAATTATTACTACTTAGGCCATATGGAAACGAAAGTCTGATGACATATGGAACAGAGACGTGGTCGTTCACTCAAGGCCTCATAAAAAAGCTGAAAGTCACCCGAAAGACAATGGAGAGGGCTATGCTCGGAGTTTTCCTACGAGACCGAATCAGAAATGAAGAGATCCGCAGAAAAACTGACATATCCCAAAGAATTGCTAAACTAAAGTGGCAGTGGGCGGGGCACATCCCTCGCAGAACCGATGGCCGATGGGGCCGAAAAGTTATCGAGTGGTGACCGCGTACCGGAAAGCTCAGCGTGGGTAGGCCCCAGGCGGCGGCAGGAACCCGTTGAATGAGGGCAGCGCAGGACCGGTCGTTATGGCGATCCTTGGGGGAGGCCTATGTCCAGCAGTTGACGTTCATCGGCTGAGATGATGATGAGGTCATATGGAGAGAATGGATGAGATCAAAATAAAGAGTGCGATTTATAAGGGCAAGCGTAAGTGGAAATGTTGGAAGGGGACGCCACAGGACAGGACGTGCATACACTAACCAAACAAGTGGGGTGCTTAAAAAGGGTGTACCAAAAACCGACAATCACCTTCTACTAAGACACCCACGGAAAGTAACGAGAAATCATTTCTAAACTGTAGGGCTAGCATGCCGCACACGACAAAGCGAAAACCGTCATGCGCGCTCGCTTTCGCATACGTCAAGTAACAAAGGCACGTCTCGATTTTTGTCGTTTTCTCGGGGGTGGCATGCTAGAGGGTCTGGACAACCACGGTGGAGCAACAGTCGGCATCAAAGCTTTATGAACACTTCAGAAGTTAAATTCTCATTTGATAAACGTGATTTTTCATCAACTTTTGATGCTGACCAAATTCAATTCAAAAATTTTTATTCAAAATAATATCACACAGATAGCTTTTTTGACGTCATTTTTTGAGTCTACCACCGCGTCGGAAGGTGTTTCATTGAGGGAAGATGCGGCCAGAAACTCTACAACACACATCTTTTAAACAAAACAAAATATACAAAGTACAATACATATAGATTATAGACCTTAGTACATATAGGCAACTACGTAAATACTATCTGTAGATTGGTGCTTATATTTAGGAGGCGTTAGTAAACAGGTGTACTTAATGAATATCGGATAACCCTCTACGAATCACGTCAAAATCTCGTTCAAGAGATCTCAGCACTAACTTCTAAACTTCAATTATAGCCTAACTCTAGCACTTAGTCTAGATCTAGGTTCCATTTCGTCTTATCTCTGTTAAGACGACAAGTCTCGTCTGTATCACAGTACAAATAGATGAAAAGGAAACAGTAGAGTATCTTCATATTCATACAACAATTCGATACTCTTAAATGTTACCTTCATTGTCGTAAAAAAAATTACACACAAGCTGGAAAAAATAGTTTTTGTTTTCAATAATTGTCTAACTGTCTTTCAGTAATCTGTGACTTCGTCTGCGTTGGCTTTAAAAAATAATACGCTGTTTTAATTTTTTTTTTTATTTATTTATTCAATATCACTATACTATATTATATTACTTTATAATCACTATTTATAAATATTAACCGCACTTCAGAAACCACAGGGTTTAAATGAAGTGCGATAATACAGAAAATGTTCTATCTGTGCGTCAAATTTCATTCAAATCCGTTCAGCAGTTTATGCGTGATTGAGAAACAACGTCGTGGACTATGGCACAGATTACTATAACGTTACAGATAGATCACTTCCTTAGAAAACGGTAAATTTTCACGCTTTAATGACTTACTGCCAGAGAATCTTTGACTATTTATTACAAGGATTGGCCTTGCGGTAGCATTTCCCCTGTGCCACGGTATAAGAACAATTGATCATGTGCATTACATTCAATTTTATACCTTATCACTAAACGAGACAGCCTATAATTGCGAAACAATAAGTACAAACTTATGACGTTTGGGGTTCACACGAGACTACTTGTCATGATTTTTAACATTCAAAATTAGAATCTTAAGTTATGGGGAATAAAATCCAAAGTTGCGGATTTCATGTTACCTCGCCATCCGCAAAAAGTTTGTTAATAGAATGATACGCGTAACTAGTCCCTATATAAGTAGTCAAAGCAGAGGATACGAGCAAAAATGTATCTAATGAAGCTTGACTCGGCGTTGTTATTACATCGTACAGCGCGCGACGTATGCGACGTTGCCGTATTGCGCGAGTAGCAAAAATTCAAGCAAGCGCATCGCTTACGATGCGACAAAGTGTAGATGCTTATCTCTGTACATACGGCCGAGTGACAAACGCCTATGGCAAAGAAAATGGCCATAAAATATCCACTACTCGCTTACCGAGGGTTCCGTAATTCCGTTCCACACCACACAAAGTATTAACTTTCTCCGGAACCTTTAGTGCGAGACCGACTCAAACTTGGTCGGTTTTTATTATTTGTAGTTATACTGTAGAGTTTGCTCTATAATTACACCAAGTTTGACGGTTGTATGTATTACCGTTTTTACGATAGAGCGAAGAGACATTTTATTATTTGTTAACAAATCCGCCATAATAACGCATATTCTGTGAAAATTTTAACTTCAAGCTATTACTGTTCAAAAGTTACAGCCCTAAATAGGGTCAGACGGACGGACGGACAACGTAGGCTTATGAATAGTGTCCCGTTTTCACCCTTTGGGTACGGAATCCTAAAAACCACCCCTTCTAATGCTATATGAGCACTCAGACTTTCCGCTATTTATTCTGTAGAGTAATACAATTCCGCTATGTACACTGGCGGACAATCACGACGACGTAGTTGAAGCAAACACGACACGAGTGCAGGTAATGGAAATGTAAAACACATTTGTGGAGCTTTAGCGATGACGCTGCGGTAAAATATTGTTTGAGATTCACTCTAGAGAAGGAAATCTGTTGTTTAGATGAAACTATTGCTTTTATCTGATTTGTACCAATAACTTAGGGACTTTAGTACGATATATAATACTATCGGGTTTTCTGCAAAGGAAACCTACATGCTTCAATTTCGAGGCGTGTATTGTGTCCATTGATAGTGGCGTTACGTTAGCATCACTAATACTCTTCACGCTGGATAGAATAGAATGGTTTATTTGCATTGAGACAGGTACATTAGAAGACCTTAATATTATACAAGTTTCTTCTGCTCAGTTATATCTAAACAACAAGCAAATGTATTAGACACTATATATACACATCTAAGTAGCTACAGTCATGTTACATCATTACATATTAGGACACTAATCTTTTTATAAATTACATTATATTTATAACATTTATTTTAACTAAGTAACAAGTAATATCATATCAATATCTATATAATCCTGGTCCAAGAATTCTTTAGACGGAGTAGAACATGCGTTTGGGCACATTCGACTCAGTTATCAATTATACACGCAAGGAGTACATTGACATGAGGAAATTGCTTCAATCGCCGCTTTGATGTCATCTTTTGTGATCTATTGTCAAGCTAGCTCTAAAGCACGTCATCAGATTTGAATGGGATCAAAATACCACGGGTGGAAACTTAATTCCATGGCCAGAAATACTGATTTTCCTGACTAATAACTGACCAAATGTCTATAAAATTTTATATCAGTGATTACAAAATTTGACAGTGTTTTTCTTCCGCTGCTTTTAATTTTTTGTTATAATTGGATGAATTAATCACCGAAACAATAAAAAGACCTGTGATATTATACAAATTCTTAATTAAAGGTAAGTTTAGGGACCTACCAAAAAGAAAAAGATATGTTAAGAAATTTTTAAGGGACTGCCAGTCAAAACGGAAATTTTTTTCACCTCAATCAATCAAACAAATATACTTTATTTTACACCAAAACATAAACAGTAAAATACAGAAATAAAAATACAAGAGGCACAAAATAAGGCGGACTTATCGCTAAGAAGCGATTTCTACTTTCTTTCTATTTCTCAATCTACTGAAACCAGACCACTTTTGTGGGAGTGTAGCCCCTCATCCTCAAAATACTGACTTCACTGACCATTTTTCGTAAAAACTGACTTTTACTGAACTAAGCCAAAAAAAACTGACTTACTGACTTTACTCACCATTTTCCACCCCTACCTACCTCAGAACAGTAAAATAATCCTTTGTCAAGAAACGCCGAAGTTATCACGTAACACACAAAAAATATTCAGGCGAATTTATCATCTCCTCATTTGAAGTCTAAATAAACGGGATGACAGTCAAAAAAAATGATTGAGTCATGAAAGAAAGAAATTGCTGACCAACAGACAACCTTTACGACAAAGATAAATAAGATGAGTCCACAAATTCTTCTAAAGTGTCATTGTTACTAAAAAACCATTAGTCTATCTATAATTTCTACAAATGGCCTATTCTACAGTAAGTCTAGACAATTACGTAGGCAGGTTGAAGCGGGGTAGACAGGACTAATGATCATTAGGACTCCATCCGAGTACTTAGTCTGACAACCTCGTTTGTTTCACAGAATGAATGCTTGAAGCTTTGAGAATCAGAAAACATTAATTAAAAGAAACTAGTATAAGGCTTGTTTTGTGGTCTTTATGTCAACGACATGCTAACTACCTAATAATCAAATTAACAAGTCATTACATTCTATGAAGGATTATAGGCCATAAGCTTTCCTCAAGGCTCGTCACAACGACCGCTCCTGCGCATGAAGGAATAAGGACAAAGAAGTAAAGAAAGGACGCTCTGAATATATGCGGGATTCAAACCGCCACCCTAGGCTCAGCATCAGGTTCACTACCAACAATTTTGGTTTTCAAGATGGAATGATATCAAGAGATGAGTCTTTTTAGTACATTTAAATACCTAGAACAAATCTGTACAAATCTCAAATCCCAAAAGCTTTACCAGCTAGTACTGCAGTCATAAATATGAAGTTTGTAATCCAAAAGCACTAAACCAACAACAATTTACAATGGCAGCATTACATTAATCTGCTTCATGATTTATTCATAGACTATCCCAACTAGCGGGTACCCGAGCGAGCCGATCTGTCAGACACATCTCGACAAAACTTACAGCGTTTACAGTCAAGTTTCTGCCTGCATCCAAAATATGTAAGTTGGTTAAGAACGCAAAGTTAAATCGAAAGTTCGCTTAAAGTCGGTAATTTTAAAATTTGTTTTGATATATTGCTGGATTTGTATGGATGATTTATTGGATAAAACTCACTGAAATATAATGTTACTGGAATGCGAGGAAATCTGTAAATGTGTAGTCTACCAATCTGCATTGGGCACGAGTCATTCATCAGTCATCACGCGTGGTGGATAAACGCCCATAAATAAACCTGGGCCCTGCAGTGCGTACATAAAGGCTGATGATGATGATAACTACGTGTGCCATAGTCCATAGCTAAAGGGCTAATAAGAACAACTATTTCTTTTATAGAGTTTTTATAGAGAATATCTCCCCCCCCACCACCACTTGAACTATTTTTCTATTCATAAAATTCTTAACATGATTAAAGTGAAAGGACAACAAGATTTGAGTAAAGTTGCAGACCACCCAAAGCCGTGAGTTTAATTTCCTACAATTTAAAGTTTTTCGCGTGAAAGAATTGAACTCAAATGCATATCTTTCCAAGTTAAAAGATTTTATTGCGCCATAAATCAGACTTGAAGAGTATTGATGCTTTGAACATCCGAAGTGACACTCCATCAGCACATAAATAAAAACACTTGAGAGCCCGCGATCTTGCTGAAATAAATCTCGTTTTGCAGCCAAAATGGAGAAGGGGCGTGGGCCGGATGTCAATAGCGACCATCAATTAGGCTTCAATGGAGCCGGGGTCGCTGAAAGCCTCTGAGAGCTTGCGTTAGAGGGTAGGAACTACTTGTTCGCTCTGTTTTAGTTTGCTGAACTTTGATAATTATCTTCCCTTCCCTGGAGATTGTTAACGGACTTTCAATTTAAAATCTCGTCGCGTTTAAAACAACTTTGTCTGTGCTCAGGGGATATCGCTTACTTATAGTGTATCTATGGAATGGTTCGATTTGAACACAACGTCACTGTTCAGGGCTGCAGTCTCAAGGGTCTGAATAGCCCTAATGATAGCCAGCCAACCTCTGATAAGAGAAAGCACTGCAAGAAGAATCGTATAAAAGTATATATCTACATTTTAGGATGTAAATATAAATGCGTTACAATACTTCACGAATGGGAAATGAAAATTTATTTGGATCAACAATTTGTGTAATGGCTCTATACTATGGGGTCCTTCTTAATATGCTGACACTTTTTTAACTGGATGATCATACCGTCAAACTGAACAACTTTCTCTATGGCACCAACATCGAAATCGCAAAAAAAGCAGCTGTTCCATATAAAACTGCAAACCTAATCGAGCCAAATGTATGGGACAGCTGATTTTTGTTCGTGGCTGTGATGTTGGTCCCATATAAAAAGTTGTTCAGTTTGATGGTCTGATCATTCTCTTAAAAAACGGCCAGCATATTAAATTGGACCCTGTATAGTGAGTTGTTCAGTGTGACGGTATGAAGCACCCCTTAAAGTATGAAACATTTAAATTTACAGAAGAATAGCCATAATGTTAAGCAAGTCATCTGCAAAACGGCTTTCTATAAACGTAGTGAAGTGACTATAATATGAAATATTTAGTCGACTGAATTACTAAATGTCTGGTCTAGACTTTGTTACTTCATATAATTTGATTTTCCATTTATTTTGAACTCTGAAAATTGTTTAAAACGTTTAGGTAATTTTATAAGCGTATTTCATAAGTATCTTCAATGTGCTAAAGATGAATCTTGCTACAACTAAACGTTTTAAAAGGTAATTGCTAGATATGGCCAGCTTCTGACGAATGTTTTTTTCGTTTTTTTAACGGGCATAGGCCCACCCCCACCACACTTTCCCACCGCTGTAACTTCTGTAAACCAGGATCCACAAGGGCGACCATTTACAGCACTAGACATGAAATCAAGCGAGACCGGGGTATGACTCTAATCTGTCTTGGAACCCGCAATGAACTAATCAAAGAAGATAGGAGGAGTAGGAAAAAGAAATATCCGACTTTCCTCCATTGCAAACGGGTGACAGCAATAAGAAAAAAGCATGGCTATTAGAGAGCCAATTCCGGAGATCATATATGACAGAGTTGAAGAGCCTACCGCAAAAGTACAAACAAATAAAAATATCGTATCGTGGGTTTCTGCTCATAACTTATCTTTATCTATGAAGAAGGTAGAAGACAAAAATTTACGTCTAATAGATAATATTTAAAGTCACTAATGTGTATATTTTTTAATATTTTTGAACCAAATTATTGAGAAATCAGCTGTACCATAGAAAACTTCTAATGCCGACTCGACCGAAATGTATGGAACAGCATCAATTATTTCTCCTGATTATTTGTTGGACCCGCAGTGAAGTTGTTGAGTTTGATTGCCAAGTTCACTCTAATATTTGACCACGCTTACTAAATACTAGAGATTTTTATAGAAAAAGAATGACTACCAAAAAAGCGTGTCCTACAAAATTCCCAAAAATTTTAGTTACTTATTCAACAGAGCGTAACTAAACCTACTTAAGCAACTGTTTGAGGCATCTGAAACCGGCATTGTACCGCTGAAAAACAATTCAGCGAAAATGTTTTGAATTTCAGTCGAATTGAGAGAAGTCTACAATTTCACTAAGTCCCCGAAATTCCGCTCGCGTGGCTCCGGCTCCCGGGTGTAACGATATCAAAGGCCATGTTTAGAACCACGTTCATTGACACACGAGTACGTTTGTCTCCAATCTTAGGAGAAATACATCACTCACTGACTGATGTCAGTGACTCATCACGACATATCAAGAAACCAGCCGCCGCAGCATGGCAGCGTGATAAAACGCTATCGTGCCTTAGCTCTCTTTCTATTTGATGAAAGGCGCGATATAGCCAGCATAATGCTGCGGCAGACCGGATTTATAGCCCAGTCATTCTACGGAGTTTTGTTAGGCGGGGTTGCGAGTAATTATTAATTGGACCTTTAAACTGTAACCGACAGTCCAGCACCATTTAGTGACAAAAAGACTATCTTAAAAGATATTAAAAAAAAATTCGCTACGCAACATAGAAATCAAAATTGTGTGTCCCAGAAGGCTTTTAAATTAATAATATTAATACCAATGCACTCATTTGACTTAGATTTAACAATATAAATTATTTTTGAAAAATAAAATAGGCATTGAAATGAGGTATTTATTAGAAAATACTAATGTATTTTTTTTTCTTATCCTTCTAAGTAGACAAAAATATTTACACCATGTTTGAAGTATGCATAATGATAAAGCCTTAAATATGTGCAAAAAATTACCATCAGGTTTTTTAGAACGAGATAACTAAATTTTAAAATTGGAACTGTTGTTGACGAGATGTTTTTTTTTTATTTTGGTACATTATAGGCACAAATTGGCTCTTCAATATACACGATACACGAATATCGATTATTTATTATTTCCGGCTCAAACCGTAAAATGACTGGGCTATAAAATACGCTTCACAAGTAAATTCAAATGCCTATTTAATTTTGTAAAACAAGATTTCATTTAAACATCAAAAATGAACTTTGCTCTTCTTAAAACTTCTAAGCTCATAAGAATAAAAGCTTCAGTTAAATCGAAAAATAATTAAAATATTCAGTAAATGCTGCTCTAAAATAAATTGGAATTCACTCCGATGGATCATTCAACTGAAAAAATAATTACCTTTAACAGGTATCGAATATTAAAACTCGTTCGACGAATTTCCTGTGGCTTAATAACGACTGAATGAACATTTGACCTGATCTTTACAGTAATAAATTGTATTCAGAATTCCGTATTCATTATAAATTATAATAGCTAACAGAGTGAAACGGGTAAATTATTTCAATTTACGAAACAAAGCTCTCACGAAATTGAGTGAGCGTTTTGAAGGAACATCCAAATGAATTTATCTGCCCGAAAACTTTATACAAATCTAAATAAAATATTTGTGTAAATACCACGAAATCCCCGCCGCCCTAGACTCGCATCAGAAATTATTTACAGCACTATTACATGTACCATTAGACCGCCATTACGCCACCCGCTCCGCCATTTTGATGCCGAATAACATTTTACTCGATTTAGTTTAATACCACGCGCGGTTGACTTGCCCTCTTCTACTGTTAATGGTAGACTTAAGGTTTTGGTGTAAATGTAGTAATTGTGAAAGTAAACAGTTTGGAACGAAGCTAGTTGTTTGTTTCGGGTTCCACGTTGGGCGCCATTCGATGTTAATGGCGCCCGACGTGGGACTGCGCTGCGGTTTGAATTTTGAAATGAAATGGAAAAGCTTACTGGGGACTTTGATAGGTTTCCTCTGCTAGCATATACTACTCTGTGTAAAAAGTATCGGGAATATGTCAATAAAAAGACCCGCGTAAAAGAGGTCGTTCTAATTTTTTTACTGCATGTTGGTAGCACTGTACTGATTTAGCGCGCAAAATTTGAGCGGGATCTGTCATTTAATTTGTTTTAAGCTACACTTTTTGTTGGTCATAGTTTTGAGTCCTCGGCGATTTTTACAATGGAAAATATTGTTGAACAAAGAGTGTGCCTTAAATTTTGTGTTTCAAATGATATTTCATGTGGTGAATCACTAAAAATGTTGCGAAATACCTACGGCGAATCGTGTATATCGAAAACAAGGGCTTATGAATGGTATAAGGCTTTTAAAGAAGGCCGAGAAGTAGTAGTAGACTTGCCTCGTTCTGGTAGACCTTCAACCGCTACGACCAAAGAAAACATCGACAGAATCAAGAAGCTAGTGCTCGAAAATCGACGTATGAGTCTGAGAGAGTTGGCTAGTGAGGTGAACATATCTTTTAAGTCCGTCCACAACATTCTCATTGACATTTTAGGCATGAAACGCGTCGCCGCTCGACTAGTTCCAAAAGAGCTCAATTTTGTTCAAAAAGCGCAGCGAAAGCATGTCGCTGAAGACATGGTTTCCCGAGCTTCTACGGATCCGACCTTTATGAAACGTATAATAACTGGCGACGAGACATGGGTTTATGAGTACGACATGCAAACAAGCCAACAGTCTTCAGAATGGCGTCTCGAAAACTAGCCGAAACCCAAAAAACCGCGGCAAAGTCGCTCCAAAATCAAGGTGATGTTGACAGTTTTTTTTGACTACCGTGATGTGGTTCACTCCGAATTCCTTCCAGAGGGAGAAACAGTGAATAAAGAATATTATTTAGGCGTCATGAAGCGCTTGCGTGAGAGTATCCGCCGAAAACGTCCAGATTTGTGGCAACACAACTCATGGATGCTGCACCATGATAATGCACCATCACACACAGCCATTATAGTGAAAGAGTTTTTAGCGAAAAATTCAACAAAAGTTCTCGACCAAGCACCGTATTCACCTGATATGGCTCCGTCTGACTTTTTTTATTTCCCAAGTTAAAATGACCACTTCGAGGAAAACGTTTTGAGTCGATAGAAGCCATAAAAGAAAATTCGCTGAATGAGCTAAAGGCCATACCGCAAATAGCCTATGAAAAATGTATGGAAGACTGGGTGAAGCGGTGGAGATGTTGTATTGCAAGCGATGGGGCCTACTTTGAAGGTGATAAAATAAATTTAGATGAATAATTTGTATTTTTTGTTTTATTGACAAATTCCCGATATTTAGTACACAGAATGTACAATTTATACGTTTGTAAATGCAACAACTGCACTTGATAGGTAGCTACTTCATGTATGTTATGAAATGTCAAAACGTATAGGTATCTGATCGATGACACCTTTTGGTTCCGGCTAAAAATGAACCACCCTATTTCTAAAAGTGTTTGGTTCAATGGTTTCTTAAAAAATGCTATAATAACTACACTGTTTATATTATCATCTGCTTCTGATGTTAAGGTATATAATGATGATGTATCGTTTCTTATGCCACATGTTTTTGGGCAAAAGACTAGTATCTGGTATGATCACTTGATACGCTATTCCATCTTGAAACCGTTTATATGCTATGCTAGTTGAGCCTTGCTACAATTTGCACGCTGAAAAATATACCTGATAGTTTCTAGCCACCCCGAAAGGGATGATGGTCGTCGGATTAAGTATGTATGTATGTATATAAATCTTTTTAAAATTGTACTTCTAATATAGGGTCCTTTTTTTTAGGTAATCAAATAGATTATTAAAAATCAAAGAATCTATAAATTGTCAAAAATTTACAATATAAGAATAAGAAGAAATGTACACAGTATCCTAAGACTAACTACTACTAAAAAAACAAACAAAGCAACCAAACCTGACAACTGTGTAGTACAATAGCCCACCCCGGGTCGAGCCAAACGTACCTGTTAAGCTCGCCGCGTTAGACGGCCAATGAGATACGTTGGACGAAAAAAGACCCGGGAGGGGGTCCACTGACACTTCTTTAAGGGGATGATCTTACCGTCAAACTGAACAACTTTCTCTATGGCACCAAAATCGAAATCGCGAAAAAAAAATCAGGTCTTCCATACAAAACTGCGAACCTACTCGAGCCAAATGTATGGGACAGCTGATTTTTTTTGAGAATTCAGAAAGTTGTTCAGTTTGACGGTATGATCATCCCCTTAAAAAACTGTCAGCATATTAAGAAGGACTCTGTATTCATGATATTTAGTTTAGAATTGTAATTACCTACGCAATTTAAAAGCCGAAATAATCAAAAATTATTTTAACGTTTAATGCGAGGACTTTCTCTTAAATAACATAAATGAAATCCTATTGGAAGCCAGTCAGTAAATTAATAAATCTGATAACATTCAAGCTAATTGTACAAAATAACTTAATAACAGCGATTCGTTTTAATATTTGCTTACCTTAATTATATTTACTGTTCATTGGTATTCATTTAGTTCACAAAGAACTTTCTGAAATATATTCTAACCTTCTTTTATATTTCCATGAGGATTTCTTAAAAGTACTTCATACTAGCAAGTAGGTCAGAAACATTGCTACAACTACCTTTTCAAGTGAATCATCATCATCATCAGCCTATAAAAGTCCCACTGCAGGACACAGGCCTACCCTTAGGGAGGGTGTATGGGCATTAGTCCACCACGCGTGCCCAATGCGGATTGGTAGACTTCACATATGCATTAGAATTTCTTCTTCAGCGTATGCAGGTTTCCTCACGATGTTTTCCTTCAACGTTTGAGAGCAGTCGGTATTACGTATATAAGTTAGAAAAAGTCATTGGTACATAGCATGTTGTCCGTGCGGATTCGACCCCGGACCCCCATAATTGTTTTCAAGCGAATAGTTAGCCTCTATTGAAGGAATGTAATTAGACATGGTACCTACCTATTCAATAAAACACCGGATTATAGTAACTTGTAAACCACGTCAGAGGCCGTAAGGCGGTCTGAAAAAATTCTGACACCAGTCTAGCTAGCATGCCACCCACGACAAAGCGTTTAAACGAGAAAAACGTCATGCGCGCTCTTTCTGGCCTACGTAAAATAATAAAGATGCAGGCACATCTCGATTTTTGTCGTTTACTCGGGGGTGGCATGCTATCTAGGCAGAGCGGTGCCCACACGATAAGAAGAATTAACTTGTATATTACACTAGCCATTTAGTTCAATGATCTACCTCTATTCTATGCTGCGCAAGCTATTCAATATTCGAACTATCAGCGAATTTCAAAACAGCAATCAGTCTGAAAGATTAATGCAGAAGTGAACTGGCCAATCAAAACAGTCAATTTATCAAAATTTCAAATGGTCAGTCAGCACATAACTATGCAATTCAGGTCCGATCAGAAAGATCTAGATTACATCAGAAATTAAGTTATACGTCAGAGAACTAAAGTGGTTGATAGCAAGCTGAAGTGGCAATGGGCTGGTCATACCTGCCTTAGAAATGACAACCGATGGGTTGTCAGAGTTCTAGAGTGGAGACCACGAACTCGCAGGCGTAGTGTGGGACGCCCTGCTGCCCGCTCGGCAGATGACCTAAAAAAGGTAGCTGGGAGCGACTGGATGAGGAAGGCCGAGGACAGAGTTGTGTGGCGCGCCTTGGGAGAGACCTATGTTCAGCAGTGGACGATGATAGGCTGATGATGAGGTGCCGGGTATCCACGACAACTTATGGAAAATGGAAATGGTCCTAATGAATAAAGGTTCGTTTAAACATCTGGCACGATAAATTAGCAGAAATAATGTTGGATTTGTCACAAAAATTGCCTCGTGGATTATTCAGTTTGTATACCAGAAATGAAGAAAGAAAGTGGTAAATATGATGTGACATTATTTTGAATAAATAATTTTTGACTTTCGCGACAACAGCATCCCTATCACGTATCGTTTGATATTCGTCTCACGTATAAAAATGTATGTCATAAAAACAAGCCATATGAAAAATGTAAGATTTGCGTGACAGATGCTGCTTGCGAATTAGTGAAGAGACTATAATTATTTAGTTTGATCGTATAAACAAACTAAAACCTATGTTACTCTGACAAGATTATTCTCTTGCTTCCTCTAGGTGGGCAATCGGGAATTGCGGGATTCTTTATTATAACTAAGTGTTCACCTTGAAGCGATTACGGACTTAAGTTTAGAAAGAAAACATAAATATCCTTCATTTGCGCACTAACAACAGGCAAATACAATTTGTACCAAGAATGAGGGCGGTCTTATTACTAAAAAATATTTCTTCCATTAAAAAAAAAGTTATGTGTTGTGTTGTTGTCCTTTTTACCCGACTGTGCCAGAAGGAGGGCTATGTTATTTTAGGATCAATAACATTAAAATCAAACTAAATTACAAAGTTTTATACCAATTTGATTATTATTTTTACATTTATATATACCCTTTTGAAAAGCAACATAAAAACCATCAGTTTTTGTACACCTAAGTTATAAAACGCAAAAAGTTAATTTCAATATCTGTAAAGCCACTCCCGAGTTGTGACACGTAAATCCGGGACAAACAAGTAACTTCGCATGATATAACGATCATGGCTCCAGCCTGGTAGGAGGGGGAGGAGGCGCCTTCACAGGGGGAGGGGGAATTAAGCAAAACGATGACAACACACGTTGGAGATTGATTCGGGATTGACGACGCTTTTTATATAACAATTTTGGAAGAATAAGGCAATTTAGTTATTTTTAGAAAGGTTTACGTGCATGGGATACGAAGTCAGCTATAGAAGGTAAAAACAAGTCAAATAACATGTAGGGTGAAATTGATATCAGTAGCATACTAAGTCTACCCATAAAACTGAACAACTTTGACTATGGGAGAAAACCGATCGGAGCAGAAAATAAAACAACTGTTCTATACAAAACTGCAACGCATACTCGACTCAAATAATTATGCAATATAATGCAACAGCATATTTTTTTTGCCCCGATTTGTTTGCTCCCATAGTAAAAGTTGTTCAGATTGATGATTGACTCTTAGTTTAAAAGGTTGCTAATGATATCAATTTCACCCTGTAGAAGGTAAAACCAGTCAAATAAAAATTCAAGAGCAACATTCGTGCCAGGCGTAGTGTGGGACATCCTCCATTGCCGTACCGACGACCTGAGATATAAATCGAGGAGCGGTTATATGAGGAAAGAAGAGAGGCCTTTGTCACAGTATAAGAAAGAGTATCTATTACTACAATAATATAGGACACTCTCTGCCTCCCACCAACTTTTTACCCCTCTACCGCCCTCCAGTTACCCGCCAGTTACCTAAGAAGAAGACTTAAGGTTCAATTTCTTGGATTTCGCATGTGCTGACGTCATCTTGTCGATTTCAATTTTTTTTGTATGCAGTGTCCGAGCTGTGCCTATGTTGATAATAATGATGATATTATTCTTTTCAGTAGAAAACCTGATGAAACCCGACTTCGTCTGGCGCACCCTGGGTAATCAGCGTCGATACTACCATTGCTGACTAATCTATACACTACAGCATAAGTGATTTTCATGTGATGCAGCTCATGCTGATACTAAATAAAAAGTCGAGGACAGGCTTTGTCAAAGGTACCTAATACAGGTTTCGTCAACAGTAATACACCAAAAAATTGTAACAATAAATAACGATTGGATGATGTCTCTCCACAACGAAAATAATTATAAGTAGTTAAGGAGTGCATTTGACATGTAAAAATATTTTTATGAAATAAATGGATATGATTAATACTTTTCATTTTCGGGTTCAGCGATAATGTAGTTTCATTTGACGTCAAATATTCATCGCCTTACTGTATAGTTACCATAATATATCTTCTAATTCAGCCACAAAACCTTCCAAGCCATACCTGTAACAAACAATAGAGAACATTAAAAATTTAGTCCCCATTTCATTCTCTAATAGAGATCCCTCCCTGATTTCAAATTCACGATAATTGATCCACAAATCCGATAGCCGCTGGCGAGTTTATTTCCCGGTAATATCGGTCCCGGGATCCCGGGAACGCGACCCAATTCCTGGACCGCTGGGATCGTAGAACTGCACTTTACTATCCTCGATTTCATTAAATGCGTAGTTGGATGGGGATTACGGAATTCTTAGATCTCTTTGAAGATTTTAGGGTTATTGTCAAAGTGGACGGTTTGTAGAAGAAAAGAGCGTAGGTGGACACTCGATAATGAGGGTCCGGGTTCGAATCCGGACGGCCCACATACCATGTACCAATGAGTTTTTCTATCTTATGTACGTAATACAGACTGCTCTCAAACGGTGAAGGAAAACATCGAGTGGAAAATTGCACACGCTGAAGAAGAAATGATGATGCCTATGGGAAGTCTACCAATATGCATTGGGCACGCGTGGTGGACTGACGCCCGTACAGTGAGGGTAGGCCTGTGCCTTGCAGTGGGATGTATATATGGTGACGTTGAAGCATTAAAATAGGGTAGACTGATGAGGTACTTCATCTCAAAAAAAATTGACAGGGAACAGATCATAATCTGTTGCCAGCCCTGTTGGTGGAGGCAAGTTAATGGTCAACTCGCTCCCAGAGCTAAAAATATATAGTATTTCTTATTCGTAGTCGTCGTCCAAGAGCCACCTAGACAATATCTGAGACTGAAGGCGGATCCGCGCGTCACCATGACGGCCAATTTGTTTGAAAAACATAATATATATTTTTAACATGTAAAACAGAAAATGGATTGTTACAATATAAACAAAGTTTAGACATTATGTCGGGATCTTAATTAGGCATGTTGGCATGACATACATATTTATAAACCAGGCTTAGCTAGGTTAACCTTGGTCTCACAAGGCAAGCCTGGAAATTGGTGTCCCAGAAAAATAAAACATTACAAAAACACAGGTTTGGTGTTTGTTGGGTGGTTGCTAATTTGCTTGTTAATTTAAATTATTATGTTGAACACGAAACTCTATTACGCGGTTAACAATGTTCTTCATAATAAATGGTTAGACATTCGTGCTCCTTGACGCATATATGCACGTTCTGCGGACTTCATATCGGTGCCCCTATAATGTGTCCATGTCCATGCATGTATCCATGCACACACATCGCATCGTCACCGCATTTATAGTGGGTACCTACAAAATGAAAATATCAAATGGGAAGGGTCATTAACGTGTTAAAAGCTTTCAAAAGTTAGTCACAGACCCAATTTGCATGTCTATCCTAAAATTATTTTAAAGCCGTAGAGCTATTGTGCCGCATGCGGCCCGCAGAGCATTTTCTTGCGGCTCGATCCAATTTTAAAAACAGCTTGCCGATGTGGCCGCGAGCGTGCAGACTTTTGAAAATAGGAGGTTGTATAGCCATAGCTTGCTGGCTGGTTTTTATTTGAAATAAGTTTGGAACGTCGAAGAACCCTGGCTACTCATATTATATGTAGATACCACCTACCGCGGCATGGAGTCATGATGTGAAAAATTTCGAGCTCGCTTTGCTCTCTCACTTTTTTAATATGGTATGTAGCGCTTTTTACAAGGGTCCTGGTAATATTGCCCTTGTAATAAATACCGTCTTATTTTAATAGTCCTGTTCTACGATAGATGCAATGAGTTTCATTTCTATATGTTATATACGGCCCACTGATTCTACTATCGTTATGCATTTGGCCCACCAATGACTCTGAGTTTGACATGTCTGGTTTCCAAGATCGATCTTATGGCTGTACTAGGTAATTTTGAAGTAATATTTTGTTTCTTTGATCATCATATTTAGTGGTGTGCAGAGCAAACGACGAAGAGTGAGGGTAGACAGATTTGTCTACTCTTAAAAATCTACCTGCAGTTCCTCAGTCATCCCGTAATCATGGCAGTTGTAACACTGCCGAAATATCGGGAACTCAAATATACCAAAACGCGGTAAGAACCCGTTAAAATGTTTATTTCTAGATTAAATAATAACCGCGTAACTCTCAGAAACTGTATTAAGAACTGTCATAATCATAAAACACCATGTCGATTCGATCACTGATATAATGATTGAATCGGGCAGTTAGTCAATAAGACCCTTAATGTTAATTTGATTTGTTACTACCAAGCAGTACTATTTCAACGAATTTATTAGAATTATGAACGCATGAGCAACAATCTCACCCAAACTTATCCAATTTGAATTAAACTAAGTTTAATTGGTAGTTTCGTCGAAACCTGTTATCGGCTCACCCTTAAGGAGGATTGTGATCTGTATTGTTAATATTATAATTCAAAATACCTTCGACATGAGTACCTAATAGTATAAGAGATAAGAGGAATTTCGGTAACCATCAGCTGCAAGGCTGATTCAGTATTCATAGGGTGTAGGGCATCTCGGTGATGGGGATGGACTAGGTCTGCCTGCATAACTCCAGTCGGTTTAGGAGTTACAGCCGTTCAAAGGTTGGTAAAAATAAATATGAATGAATATGCAGGTATTATTTAATTGTAATATGCACTGTAGCTATGCGGATAGTATTCGTGTGCCATTAATCTTAATGGCTGCGAGTTATTGATTCCCAGTCCGCGTGCTAACTGCACACAGCAAGCTAAACAAGCATTTGTGGCTTGTAGATTCACCTCCACCAGGTTGTTAAATGGAAAACGGCAAAAGCTTCTCGACCGAAATGTATAGATTTGTCGAAGAATCTTCGATTTCAATGTTGGCCGCATAGTGAAAGTTGTTCAGTTTGATGGTCTAAAACACCCTTTAAATATTACTAGGGTTTTTTTTCACTCCCTGTAGATGTAACGTCAACGAAAACAAATTCTTAATCTGTCAAGTTAAACTTTAAGCAATTCAAACTTGGCAAAGAAAGTCTCAGCAACTGCACAACTGCAGATAAATATATAAGTCGTTCCATCAGATTGTTGGTGGAAACAAACTGACACCGGTACCTGGCTGGCTTCCAAATACACGTCCCGTACACGGCAATCTATCTGTGAGGAACTACGTTGTGGAAGCATTGCTTACGGAATAGCATTTCAGTTGAGACACATATACCGACGGCGACCGGCGGCCGGCCCATACAAAAATGTCATTTAGTATAGGAAGCCGTCCGCCGTCAACGCGGCGACGATGGCGGAGTATCAAAGCACCATCAAACTGAACAACTGCCAGTACGAATATGAAATAGAAAAAATCTAATAAATACCACGGTGTGTCTCAAATAAAGATTTCGATTGATTGATTGAATCTGCTGCGCTGTTTTGTACAGAATTGTAGTACAGTCTCTACGCAAATGTATGGGACAGCAGAAAAGTACAGGGTCCTTCTTAATATGCTAACACTTTTTCAAGAGGATAATCAGACCATCAAACTGAACAACTTTGTCTATGGGACCAACATCGAAATCGCGAAAAAAAATCAGCCGTCCCATACATTTGGCTCGAGTAGGTTTGCAGTTTTGTATGGAAGAGCAAGATTAATTCGCGATTTCGATGTTGCTCCCGTAGAGAAAGTTGTTCAGTTTGACGGTCTGATCATCACCTTAGAAAAGTGTCAGCATATTAAGAAGGAGCCTATATTACTGGGGTGTTTTGTTACACCTTGAAGAGGAGGCGCTCGTAGAATAACTTATTTATTGGAAAAGATCACAGAAGTTAAGCAACGCCAAGTCCGGTCAGTCTTTGGATGGGTGACCGTTTAAGTGGTATTTCATTTCGAGCGTCTCCGTACTTCGAAAGGCACGCTAAGAAGTAGGTACCGGATATTTCCGTTAGAAGGCGGTGTAACTATTCTTTAAGCCGGAGAGGCCTATTAAGGCGGCCTGAAAATTGTCTGACAGCAAGTTGACCACTAACGCCTCCACCAATCCGCCCTTGGCCCGCGTGGTGGAGTATGACCCACTCCCTCTCACCAGTATTCGTGAGAGGAGTGGAGGCCTCTCGCCTTCGCAATGCAAAATCAATGATTATAATTGAAAGCAGCAAACTAAACGAAAATCTATTCAATTTAATTCAAATTACTTGCGTCAGAAGGCTTCGCCCCCAACCAGTTGTTCATTCGAAATTGTATCTATCCAATTACATCGAAATTCATACGAGCGAAAATATTGATGTTTATTTGAGCGTAACCTATCACTAGCAGGGGAGAGTGGGGCTAATACGATCACTGGCTAAATGTCAAAATAGCTACAATTGCATACTTCAAAAATTGCATTTATGAGTATGAACGAGTCTTAAATACGTCTATTGCACGCTGCGCTGCATAGCATGCAAACAAATTTGATGAAAGTATCTTAATTTTAACTAAAGGGCTTTATACTTTCTAAAAAAATTACTTTATAAAGAGGACATGCGATATTTTAAAGCAAAAAAAAAACAAAATGAATTGCAAGCGAATTACGGCAAAGACAAACCTAGCATTAGTTGACTTGAGAAAAATCGCCTTAAAAAAACAAAACCCTTTGGACTGAAAGGCTATTTAGGCATTTCTGAGTATTTGCTATCTGTTTTTACCATTAAGACAAACATTTTTGTTGCCATAACCCACTACATTTAAACCCAAAAATATGTTAAAAGATATCCTCGCTAGAACTGCCTCGAATGGTGATTGGATATACAAGTTGTAACTATCCCCATTTGAGTTTATGTATAAAATAATGTAAGTGCAAATAAAATTTTACTTAATAAAAAAAAGAAAAAATAAGTAATAAAGTGGTTTTTATAATACGGTCCGTAGTTTGCCCACTCTCCCCTAAGCATAAATATTTGTGCTTATTGAAACGGTATTGTTCTAACATCGCAATTCATAGCGTGTTTTCAGCTTGTGCGAGCATTTCTATGAGGCGAAATATTTTCTTTCGCTGCTGGCATGTTTTGTTTTTGTAGTCTATCTTGAATTGAACAGCATCTGGGATAAATAGTACATTAGGTTCTATCTTTTCGACCTTTTCAGCCCGATAGAGGATTGGTAATGAAACTGCGTACGTCAATGCGGTTGCGGGTTTGAATTCTGCAGGGTTAATTCTTTTTTTATGATGATTTTGTTGTTGGTGCTTTTAAAATAAAAAGGCTGTCTAGCCTCCCCATTGATGAATAGTAAGTGATCAGGCGGAAAAGTCCGCAATAGTACATATAAGTTGAAGAAAAAATGTCAATGATTTGGACTGCGGGGCACCTGACCAAACCATGTCCCATGTGCAAAATCAGTACACTCTACGCCGTTTCACTTGTGGAATTGAAGAACTCCATACGTTAACCCCGGCAGCGGAATACTGAAACACCTTGACCTCGA
Organism: Agonopterix arenella; assembly: GCA_927399405.1. NCBI lineage: Eukaryota > Metazoa > Arthropoda > Insecta > Lepidoptera > Depressariidae > Agonopterix > Agonopterix arenella. The sequence goes on from OV656714.1 coordinate 428,153, forward strand.
AGCAGGAAGACAAAACATGTCATACGATAAAATATTCCATCCATCCATCACAGCCCTTGATCAGTCCTTCTTCGGATATAGGCCTCCTCTATATTTCTCCATGACGTTGTCACTCGCCCTCCCCATCCAGTTGGGACCCACGTATCTCCTAATGTCATTAACCCATCTTTCTCGTAGGCGGCCTCTACCCCGTGTGGTCCGCCGAAATACTCCCGTGCCGCACAACGAGCAATAGAGAGAGCAATGCTCGGCATCACACTATGCTAGACTGTAAGCGCAATGCGATTCGGGAAAATACAAAGGTTGTGGATGTGGTAGCCACTATAGAATGCCGGAAGTGGAGATTAGCAGGTCACGTTGCACGTATGGATACTGAGCGTTGGACCAGAAAAATACTAGAGTTGAGACCCAGAGAAACGATACAATATTATGATGACCAAAAACCATAAAAGTACTGGATTTTAAGAAAATTACGAACACCGCAGAAGAAACTCTTTGAACTCAGAAATGCTTTTACAATTGACTTGCATTTTTTTAAACCCATGCGGTAATTAAATTCGATTAAGAATTTATGGGTTTAAAAATTCATGGTTCGGAGCGGTACGGTATTCGCAATTTTCTTAAAATCCAATAGATACTTTTATGGCTGTTATACTTACCAAGCTTTTATGTAAAATGACTAATTAGTGCTACCAAATTGCAGTGCCCCACCGAGGTCCATATTGTTTTCTGAAACCTATTGTAACAACTTATGTAGGTACCTCTACTCCTTCCACCGGGATATGGAAGCAATAAACAATTTGTATTTGTATTTGAACTCATCCTCAACATCCTCCCCTTTTTGAAGTCGATTAAAAAGACACGTACGCGATCAAAGTTAGTCAAAGAGTATTTTATCGAATAAAAGAGCGGCCTTGACCTCTCATCGATCAGGTTGTTGCCTACGCTACAAGACGCCCCGACCCGACGAGAGGCGAGCGCTATGTTCACCTGCACCAACCCTTTGTAGCCACCCCGTACACTTGCCAATACAATTCATACCAATCACGACCATTGTTCCTTTCGGGGTGGTCAGAAAAACTGCTACAACCAATGACATTCTATATGGGATCCATTCGAAATGGCATATATCTCTAATGCCACCTTTGTATCCATCAGTTATGCTTAGAGCTGTCATACATTGCCGCTGACATTCCAGTCCTTTCAAATCTTTCAATGTATTCGATTAAAAAACAGTAATGTACAACAATGAAGCTTAACTTAGCGGTCCCGTTAATAGCGCCCTGATGCGAAGTCCTCTTTGTATAGGATGTCTTTGGCTACAACTGAAACAGTATTTTAGGCTGTAGATAGTTGTAGCAAGGCTCACTTTTAGCATATTAGCAATACACCACAGTATAAAGAAAAGGGTCTTTCTTGACATGCTGACGGTTTTTTACGGAGATGATTAGACCAGCGAATTAAACAACTTTCTATAGGTTATCGGTATATCGGTTTCTTCCAAAGTTTGAGGCCCAGAATCCACCAAAGCGTAGCGGAGTGTGTGTGTCGTGAACAGGATGGGACAGGAAAGCCAATAATAGTTTATTTTCGGTTAGGTATTTCCACAATATTTAGAGATACGCCGTCAATCTGATGTCTTTTCTATTAGTTTAAACTCGACGAATGGAACGTTTTTGAATAATTGACTTATTTTTGACAGTTTGAAGTTCGTCCCTTTGCGGCGTTGGCAACGAATTAATATAGAATTGAGTCACGTTGCAGGTTCTGACCCGAGCACACGTCTCGCGTGGATTTCGCGCGTCGCGTTTTTGCCTGCCACGAGGCTCCGCAATCCTCAATCTCTTCTTGTTCTTGACCAAAAATAATCCCTGAGATTGGGATAGATTCTCCCATAAACACTTGACACTGGCGGAAATGCAGTGCTAAGCAAGAGTGCGAAGCAAAGGGATCAATTCCACTACAAAATTGTTATATTTTTAATTATAAAAGAAATCGTGAAACTTTTAAGCATCAGCTTTGAAATACGCCTACACGAGCACCGAGCAGTCTATTTTAAGCCTTGATACCACACAAACTTTAATAAACAATTCTAAATCAGTACAACAAACAAACAGAATCTCGTACTTTATGTAAGTTCAACCATCTCGTACACAAATTACGATCCTTGCGGCATCCACTCAATTTCCTTAGGCCCCTCAATTAACTAATTTCTACCAAATCACGTTTCTCACATTACGACGCGAAACGTGTTTATGGAGTACATTATAATTTTGGAGACGATAAATGCATGATTAGCATCAATTAATCTACAATAACTATCATCAACTTAATTAACAATAACAGCTAGTTTAAGAAACAGATTTTAGTTTAACCAAACAGAATTTTATAGTAAAAATTTGTGCAAATGCCAAAGTAGTATATGTCTTGTCCGTTGGGATAATGGCGTAAGCTTATGTAGGTTTGTATACAGGGTCCTTCTTAATATGCTAAAACTTTTTAAGGGGATGATCAGGCCGCCAAACTGAACTACTTTCTCTATTGCACCAACATCGAAATCGCGAAAAAAAAAATCTGCTCTTCCATACAAAACTGCAAATCTACTCGAGCCAAGTGCATGGGACAGCAGATTTTTTTTCGCGATTTTTTGATTGATGTTGGTCCCATAGAGAAAGTTGTTCAGTTTAATGGTCTGATCAGCCCCTTAAAAAATGTCAGCATATTAAGAAGGACCCTGTATATTAAGTACAAGCCAAATCCACTTATCACGAAATCTATGAAATAATCGAGACTATAAACTTGTGATTGACATGAATGTTTTTCCTAGGTTCTAGGTGCTAAAAAGGATTTTTTTTTGTAGTTCAACAATGGGATGGAATGTTTGCAGAGCACCAAGAATAAATATACATGCGCCGTGATGTGCCGTGTGGTATCCGGGTCTTATGCGGTCGTTGTAGCCAAATTCAGCTATGATAATTCAATTCAATTCAATTTGGGTATCAGTCCCCGGTACGCATAATCAGCGCCATCAACGATCATCCTCCTCTCCTTCCTCCCGCGATAGTAATAACCTACATATTATAGCTGTATACATACCTGGCAAGTCGACTAAACATAATCGTACCGACGACATGCATGCTCAAGACATTAATTCATTTCTAACTACGCTTTCTGATAGAATATCGTCCTCGCCCCATGATAATTATATAATTCTTGGCGATTTTAACTTATTTAATATTCAGTGGAGCGAGGGCAAACCTACATTTGTAAAACAGGGATCAATTTGTTTACAGGAAGCAGGTGTTCAATTAGTAAATGAGCTTTCGCTGCTAGGTATGCAACAAGCTAATTACCTAAAAAATTCATGTCAACATACTCTGGACCTGGTCTTCACCAACATTGATTTGGAATTAACACGCGAATTGCCGCTTACTCGCGAGGACATATTTCATCCGCCTTTTGTTTTAGTGTCTGATTACTTGGCGCCACCCCTCAGAGATTTATCACATGTTAAGTATAATTTTAAAAAAGCCGATTTTGTAGCCATCAATTTGTATCTTAATGAGGTTCAGTGGACGGCTCATCTCACGTCAGGTCGCATTGATAGTGCAGTAGAATTCTTTTATGACACAATTAAATTTTGCTTTAATAACTTTATTCCAACTACTGCGATTAATAAAAATCAACTATTTCCTCCGTGGTTTAATAATTCACTGAAAAGTGTATTGAGAGAAAAGCACGCCGCACATAGGCGTTGGAAAAAATACGGCAACAGAGCTGATTATGATACTTTCTCATTGTTACGAAAACGTGCTTCTAATTTGCAAGCGAAGTGTTATAAGGATTATGTTAAAATTACACAAGAAAACATAATAACAAACCCTAAGTGTTTCTGGAGTTACATTAAGTCTAAGCGTGGCCGAACCTCAAATTACCCGTCTAAAGTGTCCTACCTTGACCAAACTTTTATCGATGGACCAAGTATAGCAGACGCTTTTGGCTCGTTCTTTCATAGTGTGTTTTCTCAGCCTGCCTCATTGTATTCAGATCTTGACTTACCTATTACCTCTTCTAGTGAAACACATTATATCCACAAACTTGTAATCTCTAAGGAACAGATACTCACAGCATTACAAAAAGTTAATATCAAAAAGGGACCTGGAAGTGACAATATACCACCGATTTTTATCTTTAACTCTGCTCACTCCTTAGCGACTCCACTGCATATCTTCAATAGATCTCTGCGCGAAGGATATGTTCCAACACTATGGAAACAGGCGAATATTGTACCTATATTCAAAAAAGGTCTGCACACGAAGGTAGAAAACTACAGACCTATCTCGATTCTGAATGTGTTTGCTAAAATGTTGGAAAAATTTGTTTATGACGCCATTTACAACACCATATTTTACGGCTTACCACCCAATCAACATGGCTTTCTAAAGGATCGTTCAACCATCAGTAATTTAGCGGAATTTGTAACAAATACTCTTCGAAATATGGATTCTGGCGGGCAGGTTGACGTGATCTACACGGATTTCGAGAAAGCATTCGATCGTGTGGATCACGCCATCCTGCTCCGAAAACTGAAATGTCTTGGGATTCACGGTGATCTTCTGCGTTGGATAGAGTCTTACCTTCGTAATCGTAGTCAAGCTGTTGTAATTGGCGGTTATCGCTCTAGCTTCGTTCAAATAACATCTGGAGTCCCTCAGGGGTCTCATTTGGGCCCTCTCCTCTATAATGCCTACTTATACGACATCGATGCCTGTTTTGAGAACGCTTCATTCATTATGTACGCGGATGACAAGAAAATTTATTATAAAATTAGTAATATTAATGACTGTTATAAATTACAAAACGATTTAGATAGATTATCTGTTTATTATAATAACAACAATATAACTATAAATGTAAACAAATGTCAGTTCATAAGTTTTACACGTAAAACGAAACCAATACAATTTGCGTACATGATGAATGGTACATTTATTGACAAAGCGGATGTGGTAAGAGACCTTGGCATTCTTTTGGATAGTAAGATGACTTTTGGCGAACACTTTCAAACCATCGTAAATAAAGCTTATAAAAACCTGGGTTTTGTTATTCGCTCTAGCAAACCATTTACAAACATTCATTGCATTAAACTACTCTATTACTCATTTGTACGTAGTGTACTAGAATACGGTTGTTGTATTTGGAACACGCAGTATCAAATTTATATAAATAGCATTGAAAATATTCAAAAAAGATTTGTTAAATACTTAGGCTACAAAACACACATTAAACTTAATACTTATGAGGAAAGGTGTGTTCAGCATGGGCTATTGTCCCTCGCTGACCGTAGATTGTTATTGGACCAAATGTTGCTTCACGATGTGCTTCACGGGCGCATAGATAACCACAATCTGTTGTCTGACTTAAGATTCTCGGCACCTGATCGTAGGACGAGACACACAAAATTATTTGCTCCTCCACTGTATCGCACTAATTATGCACGAAACTGCCCTTTAACTCGTATTTGTAACAGCTATAATCAATATTTTTATAACATCGATATAATTGATCACTCAAAAAATTCATACAAATCCGTAGTTTTCCGTGAATTAGTAAAAAAATACCCAATGAAAAAAGCACCCCTCAATAAATAAAGGTACCTAAAAATAAATACTTATATGTAAATCACTTATTTGTGCTTCTTCTTCTTCTTTACGTGTCAATGGTTCTTCAGTGATGTTTTTATAAGTATTGTATTGTACTAATAATAATACCAAATAACATATGCATTATTATATATTATATATTATCTTTATGATTTATAATATATATAATTATTACATTCTAAAGTAAATATATAAAATATAGTTATAATAATTTCCTACTATTTAAACATTATTATTACACCCCTGCACACACACAAACTCACACTGCTTAGTTTACACACACATTACCTGTTTAGTTTACCTCACTATACCTTTAAAGTATTTGTTTGCTCTTATCCAACCGCTGTACTCCTTTAATATTGTTAAACTGTTATGTTAATCTAGGGAAACCTGTAATTGGCCTATGTTTTGATAGTATGAATGGTTCAACTCTGTTTTATTTTAAGGCTGTTGGTTTTCTTAATAAATATAAAATAAAAAAATAAAAAATAAATTTACACATAAATGCCGTGCTTTCATGTTCAAACAGTGTAAAGACAAGACAAGTGTCCTATCTATCAACTGAACTATTAAAACATTCTCTCGGCTACATTCGTCGCTCAATTTCGAATTTCTGCAAGACATCGAAACCTGAACAAACTGGGTCAGATTTGTGTTTGTTCAATACAGCGGACGATACCTACTGAAGATATGCCGCATCTTTCTGCTACTTCTTGACTTATATCTACAAAGGCACCTCAATTCGCCTTACAAATTTTCACGTCTAACTCCCATTGTGGTAAGCAGGGACAACTGCTATTCGGACAGACCTCTCCTCGCTATTATCAGTCCTTTCATGCATGCTAGTCGTTTCGGGTACGTCTGACCTGCCTAGGTAGCATGCCACCCACGACAAAGCGTTTAAACGAGAAAAACGTCATGCGCGCTCTTTCTGGCCTACGTAAAATAATAAAGAATAAGGCACATCTCGATTTTTGTCGTTTTCTCGGGGGTGGCATGCTAGCTAGGCTGCCCTTTTTATACGTCGTACAATTTGGCCAGTGTATGTACGTCTACGAATCGCACTCGTCAATCTACTATCATCCATACTTTCCATGCCATCCACACCATCCAAACCAAACCATCTCAACATACCTTTTTCTATCTTTGTTAGTACATCCTCTTTCAGACCACAACGATCTCTAAATACACTATCAAAAGAACGCACTATAACGAAAATATTCCTATAGTGCAATTACTATTTAAAATAACATTTGTTATTAAAATTTCAATATACTAAAGCAAATTAATAAATCCTTACAAAAATGTTTACCAAAATCCCCAAAAACTAATTACGTTAAAGTTAAAACATTTGGCGCCCAACATGGGGCCGCACTAAAAATTATAAAAGATTACATAAACCTTGAGAGGTCTTTGACTGTCTATGTCTGCCAAACATCCTTTAAAACGTTATTTATATTAACCTTGACGCATAACAAATACGGCTTTTAAAATAACTTCGTAAGTGCCGTTATCGTTTAAAAAAAAGATGGAAAGCAGTACATAAAGAGCTAGTATGTTATTTATGTTAATGTTAGGCCATTTATCTCGTGTGGTTTAGAATAGCACTGAACCCAGGGTTTCTATCGAGGCAACAATAGCACGACAAGTTATTGAGCGACAGTCCCGCGGGGCAGAGACGTTGGGGGAGGCGAGGTAACACGTGCGACTGTCTTTGAGCGGCGCGCGCTTTCCTTCCCGCTCCACGTCAACATAAAGGTCGCGGCGTATTCCCGTTCAGGCGATGATGTCAACACCTCTGTTGCTCACACCTTGTGGACGGTATATCCGGCGAATCTTGGGCAATAAGAAAGTCGCGAAGGCTGATTGGTTTCATCACGATGGAAAATTACTCAATAGTAATGGATGATATGCCATCGTCTCGACAGAAGAAGACCGTGTACACCACCGGTTAGAGTGAAAGTTTAGGGCTCTATCTGTGATCGTAGCGGTTTCTGATTTAGTAGGGCATTGCCACGACAAAGCGACCAAATGAAAAGAAACAAAGACAGAAGCAATTCTCGATTTTTGTCGTTTTCTCGGGGGTAGAATGCTTGGATCACAGAAGGGTAAGGACAATAGAGGTCTGTGGTCTTAGGTCACTTAGGTACTTCTTTGGTTTTCAAAAAGTGTATTTTTGTTTCAGTATGACTTTGTGTTCGAGGGTAAACCGATTGATTGATTGACGATTAACCAATTAAAACATATGATATCTCATCTAAATCTGTAACTACGGACGAGTCTTCCCGTAACGATAGGCCCAAAGACATTATCTCATTAATTGTCAAATCTATACGATTATAAAAACCATTAATTGAAACACCCGGGTAAGATCCTCACACATCCATCTTGCCACAAGCGTTACAGCGCTAATCCTGGTTTACAACGTCATTCCACACAAATCCCGCAATTAAACTCTTATATTTAGGTTGTAAGTATCAAAACAGCTTGATTCACGAGACTATAAGTAACTCAACGTGTCATCCGAAGATAATCCGACGGATTCGAGTGGACGTCTCCGGGCGTGCTACGTTCACGGTTTATAAGGCCTGCTTAAAGTGGTCGGATTTCAGCTTGGTAAATTTGGCGAGGGTTTGAATTTTGCGAGACGTTTTGCTTGGATAGCTTTATTTTGGGGAACTGAAATCTAGCACCACGTTTGTGAGATAATCATTGAAATACGAGAATAAGGATTTAGCATTGTACTGTCACTGCAATTCATGTGTTTCTACCAGAAAATGCTAAAATAAGACTTGAACAAACACGCGGACAACCGACTATCACCATAAGGCTTCCTTTTATTAGGGTTTGGTGAAAAACGTTATCTAGTATGAAATTAAATGCGTTACATACTTTAGAGGGTGTTTCAGACCATCAAACTGAACAACTATAACCTTGGAGCAAACTTCGAAATCTTGAAAAAATGTTTGTTTCTCCTTAGAAAATGCGTCAATATGGCCACTCGATCAAAATGTATGAAACAAATGTTTTTTTTTGCGATTTCGATGTTGGCCCCCTATTAATGTTATTCAGTTAGATGGCCTGAAGCCCAAACTAAGTTATAGTAATTATAATTATAAACCAACTAAAGACATTGTAGTTGTGGAAACTCCGTAGTTTTCATTTTACAGGTTATAGTTTACTGTAAAGTATCAATCTTTTAATTAAATAGACTATGTATTACTATTTATACTGTAATATTTAATAAGTCGTGTTATGTTGTAGAGTTTCTGGCCGCATCTTCTCCTACAGCGACAACATGTTGCGACGCGGTGGTAGCTTCAAAAAAAAGATTTGACGTTTAATAAGTGGGCTTCAAGCTCCAATATTGAATAAATGATTTTGACCTTTGACAAGTTTTCATAACACCAGTACCGTAGTCTGCCGATCAAGCGAAGAGTGGCGCGAAATCGTTACTGTTTTTGTGTTTTGTTACTCTTTTGGCTCGGACACTTTTATTCGTTAGTGGTTAGTGAGTCCATAATCTATCTACAATAGTCATCAGACAATCAATCTAGAGTCACTAGATTATTTATTTATTTATTAGGTTTGCCAACAGATTTAATAGGCGTGTCAATTTTTTGTCAATTTTTTGTCAATGAGTGACAGCAGATGTACGAAAGAGATATATGTTGCTAATGTGCGTTGAAGCTTCGGCAGAGGGCGCCCTCGTAGGACGTATGCTGATCAAATCAGTTGCGTCCTACAAAAAGGGGAGGTGCGGAGTACTCGAAACTGACGGGCATGTATAAAGAGATGTATGGATGTGCATGAGGCAAAAGAAGTATGTAAGGATCGTAGTAAATGGCGTGCCCTAGGCTCTGCCTACCCCACTGGGAAAGAGGCGTGACGTTATAGATAGATAGTAAATTTTTATGTAAACTAATGATAAATAAAATACCTAGTCGAAAGAGTTGTTCAGACTTTCAATAACTGAAACAATCTTTTATATAGATAAGGAAAGAAAACAGTTGTTTTATTTATCGAAGTTCCCTTTGATGAGATTTACAAAGTTATATGGAAATGTTGTAATGTAAATTGATTTATTTCGTTCGGCGGCCTCCCGGTGCCGGCGCCGCCGGTGCCGGTCTGTGGGTAATTTAGAGTTACTTTCGTTAATTTTTATTACTTTTCTTTAGCTCTCTGTGTCTTGTTCGTATTGGCTTGTTTCATCAAGAGTATTTCTTTTGCAGTTTTTGTGGATGAAATTCCAGTCACCATGATTTAATCCATCAGCATATACTCAAGATTAGATATTTTCAGAAAATTTGTTGTTCCATAGAATATAAAACAGTTGTTCCATACATTTAGCTCGACTAGATTTTATTTAGTATGGAACATCCGATTTCGCGATTTCAATATTGGTCCCATAGTTGTTCAGTTTGATGAGTCTAAACCGGGTGGTTTAAATTAAATGTTTATTTGTATTTTGAACACCTAGTATTAGAATATGAATCCGAAAGCTCTAAAAGTAAGCTCGTCCCCAATAATCCCGCGTCAGCCCGTACGAACCTTATCTCTGCTCCGCACGCGACAGCTACCAACTCCGGACTTGCACAGCACAGGCAATACAGGCATATTAGGTACAGTACAAAAGCGTTGGTGGGCGTTGTGGATAAGTATGGACCATAAAGTTATATACCAGCACAGCTAGCATGCCACCCACAACAAAGCGTTTAAACGAGAAAAATGCCATGCGCGCTCTTTCTGGAGAAGTGGAGTAGTTGGATCATAAAGTGTATAAGGTCTAACAAAACTAGCTGAAACTATTTTAAGGGGATGATCAGACCATCAAACCGAACAACTTTCTCTATGGGACCAATATCGAAATCGCGAAAAAAATCTGCTGTTCCATACAAACGTACTCGACCTAAATGTATGGGACAGCAGATTTTTTTTTCGTTATTTCGATATTGGTCCCATAGAGAAAGTTGTTCAGTTTGATGGTCTGATCGTCCCCTTAAAATAGTTTTGTTAGACCTTATACACTTTATGATCCAACTACTCCACTACCTTACCTTTACCTTTGTTAGACCTTATACAACGTGTTAATGAATTAACGCAAAACCTCATACACCCCAACTGATTTATAACAAAATAATTAGATTGAAACAATAATTTCATTATTTTGATACTTAAAATTTAAAGTTATTCGCATTTTTAGTTTCGAGGGAAAAATGATTTTTTATCATTTCAGCAATGAATGAAAGCGCTAACGTACTCATGGATACATTTTAAGAAGCTCGTTTTGGTAGTGAGTAGGGTGAGAGTACCCGTGCAGTGAGTTGACATCGGGTTCAGTAAATTTAAAATTTTACAAACTAATTATTTAACATTTAAAAAAAAATTACCTATGTTGAAACAATGATAATTCGATTCTGCTCTAGATTCTAAACAAACTACTTTCTAGTTTTGCGTTAATTCATTAAAACGTTGTATAAGGTCTAACAAAATTAGCTGAAACTATTTTAAGGGTATGCTCAGACTATCAAACTGAACAACTACTCTCTATGAGACCAATATCAAAATAAAATAAAAAAAATTTGCTGTCCCATACAAAACTGCAAACATAACTTGACTCAAAGAGATTTTTTTTCGCTATTTCGATATTGGTTGTTTCGTTTGATGGTCTGATCATCCCCTTAAAATAGTTTCAGGTAATTTTGTTAGACCTTATATATTCAATGTTTATCCAAATATACAGTAGTCCAACCTAGAACGTCGTCGTGTCATTATCTCCCAAAGTCCATCCCTACACTGGCATACGTAAAATAATAAAGATGGAGACACATCTCGATTTATAACGTGGTGGCATGCGACGCATACATAAATAGAGAAGTTTGGTTATATTTTCAATACTAACTGATTAAAGTCAATGTCATTTTTTCGGAAACAATTTAGAAACTAAACTCTATGCTTTTATGTAGTCAGATTTTCGATTAAATGTATAGTATTAAAGTAACAGTGCCTCAAAGATTTCGATACAAATCTTAAATTAATCCTAGCAAAACTGTATATTTTAACAAAAACCTGACAATAGAGATTGGTTTCTAGATTGTTTCCGAAAAATGTCATTGACATATAAGCATAGAGATTAGTTTCTAGATTGTTTCCGGAAAATGTCATTGACATATAAGCATAGAGATTAGTTTCTAGATTGTTTCCGGAAAATATCATTGACATATAAGCATAGAGATTAGTTTCTAGAATGTTTCCGAAAAATGTCATTGACCTTAATAGCTTAGTGTGCTACTACTAACTATGGCTTACTTTTGTGGGGAAATTCGGTTAACATCAATAAGGCTTTTAAACTTCAAAAAAGTGCATTCGCGCTATTAGTAATGCGTGGTATCTGGATAGTTGCAGACCACTTTTCAAAAAATTCCATATTCTTCCTATACCGTCTATGTACATAAAGCAAGTTTGTCTTTTTGTTAAATCAAATCCGACCTACTTTAAAAAACGCAGTGATGTATCCACAAGGCATATTAGAGATCAGTACATCAATCTTCTCTATCAACCTCCTTCCCGTACAGAAATTTACAAAAGAAATGTATACAACATGAGCATTGAAATTTACAATGGGTTACCGGATAGCATAAAACTGCTAAATGGGAACATATTTAAATCAAAATTAAGTAGTTGGCTTTTGGAAAATTGTTTTTATAGTATTAATGAATATTTAAATTATAATGTACGTTATTAAATGATAATACATACATACATACATACATACATATTCTCACGCCTGTCTCCCACTGGGGTAGGCAGAGACAACGGAACGCCACCTGCTACGATCCTGACATACCTCTCTAGCTTCCTCGACATTCATAAGTACTTTCATGCATGCTCGTCGGTTACGGGTAGATCTGACCTGGCCCTTTTTAAGCACGTCGCCAATTTGGTTCGTATATGTACGTCTAGGCCGTCCCCTTCCAACATTTCCACTTACGCTTGCCTTATAGATTGCCCTCGTCAATCTGCTCTCATCCATTCTTTCCACATGACCAAACCATCTCAACATACCTTTCTCTATTTTTGTCACTACATCCTCTTTCAAACCACAACGTTCTCTAATAATTTTTACAACTACTCCTGTATCTACCAGTGAAAACCTGTTATTGGCTTTCTGCTTTATACTCATGTAACTACTGTATTATATTGCTGTTGGTTTTCCAATAAAATAAAAATAAAAAATAAAAAAATAAAAAATAAAACTATTTTTCAATTTGTCCATTACAGTCACACCACACATACTTCTCAGTGAGCGCATTTCCACTGCGTTAATCCTACTTTCATGCGTCTTCTGCCATACCCAAGATTCACTTCCATACATCAATGTTGGGACTAACACTCCATTATGAACTGCCATCCGTGCCTTTTTGGACACGTGTTGGCTTTTCACAAAGGAATTCAGAGCTCCATTTACCCTATTTCCTGCTTTCACTCTTCTCTCAATATCACTCTGACACTTACCGTCTCTGGTAAACATGCGGTAAGTGTCAGAGTGATATTGAGAGAAGAGTGAAAGCAGGAAATAGGGTAATGATAATATGTATAATTAATTGTTTTGACTATTGTATAATGTAATTAGGATGACTTTTGTAATTTATAATTGTAACTAAGCTCGACCATATTTTAAAAAATTTGTAAGTTCATGCAGGTTGAATACATTGACTGTCTATATTATTTAACAACTGTAACCACTGTATTCTATGCAAATAAATGATTGATTGATCGATTGATTAGTTTTAAAAATATAACCAAACTTTGTTTGTATGGAGACTATGGAGCGTAAAAACTATCCTCTCAAGATGCTCGACTAATTTCTTTGCCGACCGTACACACATAGTCATTCACGTAGAGACATATTCCGGTCCCATTATACCATTAGTTCTCTAAAATAGTACCTTATCCTTTCCAGGAATCGAACAGGTACCAATTTGTTCATTCGCTCCACTGGACCAGCAACCCTTTGACAGAAGCCTTTGAGACATCCGGAACCTCTCAAAGATGGCGGAGAATTCGTGATTCGATTTGGAAAATTTTATTTTCGTGAAAGAAATTGATACTTTGTGTTGCTTTATTGAATTGTAGGAAATATGGCGGAGTATCTAATTGATTGAAAACAAGATAATACGAGGTGGGCGTTTTGAGGAAATTTTAAAAGATAAAATATAAATTGTTGAAACAAACAACAAGAGTTAGAAATTAACTTTAGCAATTAATTGTTCGGATAAAACTTAAAAAGGAAGATGCCAGTTTTACCACCTACGCACCCGTGAAACTGAGTTCAGTGGACTTCAGGCCTAAAAGTCTGGCCATAACTAACGTTATGCTGTTCGTACTACAGCATGACTTAAATGTACTATTTATGGTTTGTGTAGTCTTTTGAAGTAGAATGCGGCCTATTCTACCTCAGTGCAGGAACACACAAGACGAAATTACGCGGCACAAACGCACAGGTTCTTTAGCCAGAAAGCTCTTTACAGCATAAGCTAGATATGCTTACGACTATATTCCCTGAGGGGGTAGTCAGAGATATTCTGAAACCTCAGAACATACATGTTTCACTAGTAGTACTCTGCCCAGTGACGGGGAGTCCTTTAACCAGGCATATATCTCCCCAGAATTGTCCCTTTATGATGATCTAATGATTAATATTCTGTGCTTTCGCTTTGAAAGAATCTCTATTTTTCCATACTAGCCCAAGTAAAGCACAATTTTCGAAAAGAAAGTTCAAGTATAGCTAACTGCTACGCACAGTTGATGTGATTGAACACAGCCAGACTCGTGTCGTAGCAAATACACGCGCGGTGTCATCACCGCGAACACGCACGCAATAATTTGCGTCTTCCTTATTTAGTTTCATTCAATTCTTAGTTTGTTAGATTAGATAACTACTAGATAATCAATAGAAATATAATTATTTATGAATAAAGCGGCAATAGAACGACCTTACCTTCAAGCTGGGACAGGCAGGATCGATACAAATTATACAGTTCTTAGCTTCAAGGCTCTATTATTATACTTCGTTAATTTCAGTTTAAATGTCACCGTACATAGTAATTATATGAAAAGTGAAACTTAGGAGGTCAGAAACATAACTATAGTTACAATCTGTTTACAACTTCTATAATATAACGAAGTTTTTGAACCACGGAATATTTTTTCAATATATTTAATTATGGACAACCAATAAAATAATACACAGGGTGAAATTGAAATCATTGGCGTCTTTCTATTAAACTAAAACTTCATACCCATCAAACTGAACAACTTTTACCGTGGGAGTATCTGAAATCGCAAATTAAATTAGTATGGAAAAGCAAATTTGTTTGCGAATTCAGTTTTACTCCCATAGTAAAAGTTGTTCAAATTGATCGGTGCAGTCTTAGTTTAAAAGGATGCCAAAGATTTCAATAGCATCTTGTATATTATTGTTTACCAAACAAAATAGGTCTTAAAACAGGTTATCGCCTATTGTACATAGGGTGTTAGGGTAAACAGTTGCATTACTTTAAGGGGTGAAAGGAGGGAAATTCGCAGAAAAATTTTCAAAAAAATTTCGACTTTTCATACAAACGTTCGATCAGCTGATTGCATTGAGTATGGAAAGTCCAACATTTTTTTTTGCGAATTTCCTATAGGTTTCTTAAGGAAAGTTTTTCAGTATCATGGATACAATCACCCCTTAAAGTAATGCAACTGTTTACCCTAACACCCTATATTCTATCACGCTTTTACAATTTGTTCTACTCTATCTTAATTTTGATAAGTCCTAGATAGTGCCACATACATGTATCTATAAATAACCCTTCAACAAAACGATATTCCTAAAAACATGTTTTTCACAAACAATCCTCAAATCTTATCGCGACACCTTCCTAAAACTATACAACTTGGACCTACGTCTCCTGTGACGTCCTGTCACAAAAGGGCGGCAAAAATGTATTATTCGCAACAAATTGCCTGTCAAGATTGTAGCAGCCCTAGCAGCCGGACTCGACGCGACATGTCATAGTGAGGCTGTTATTTGTGGACACGTATAAGTGGGGTTGTATTCATTAATAACGAGGTATGTATGGAACTAAACATGTAGGTTGTCATGTTAAAAGGGGTGGTTTAGACCGTCAATCTTAACAACTTTACAGTAGTACCAGTAGGCCTCGCATGCTACCCCCCACAAAACGACAAAAATCGAAATGTGCCTCCATCTTTATTATTTTACGTATGACAGAAAGAGCGCGCATGACGTTTTACTCGTTTAAACGCTTTGTCGTGGTTGGCATGCTAGCCATGCAGGTTTATAAGTCTTACCGATGTACCTGCGCAGTTGACAAATTTTAATAGCGCGAAATTATATTGACCAATCAGGATGTGCCACCTTCAATTGGTTTACGCTATTGGCTAATTTGCTTTCGCGCCCTTTTCGCTGCTATCCGGCTTTGCACCCTTTGATTACTAAATGACTTCGGGTTTTGTCGGGTACTCGGTCCTGCTCTGCGCAAACGAAGATTGACGAGCGGAATATTTTCCTGGTCGTACTGTACAATGGTAGCTTTGAAAGCAAAAAAAAGTACTAGGTGATTTTTAAATACCTTCCTAATTTTCAGGGATAATTCAGACTAACCGGTATTGCCTAATCGATTCAAATGTATGAAAAATGAAAAAGCTTTTTTTAATATTTCATGTTTGCTCCCATATTAAAAGTTGTTTAGTTTTATGATCTAAGCGTGGTTCCTTAAAGAGTTTACAAAATCACCTCCTAGTAATGGTCAAGATTACTGACACACAAAACCATGTCGCAGCGACGTTTTTCATACTCAAAAATCATTAGTGTAAAGCTTTAAGCTTAACCAAACACACCAAATTGGTAACCGCTTGGACACCAAAATATATTATTCGTATTTATTTTGTAATCAACACAATCTCAAAAACTGCCATGTTGCCATAAACGTGACATTAGGCAATTAAAAGCGCGGCAGCGTGTAAAAGAAAAATTAAAATGGCGGATACACAAAATGGCGGGCAAAACGAAAACATAAAGGTAAGCACACACCTATTAGGGCGGGTCGCATCGGGGCGGAGCCGGCTGCATCGCAGAGGAAAATGCGTACTTCGCACAATAGAACGGTCGTTCGCGAATTATTGACGGTTGTAAAAATGATCCGCCTACAGCACACTACGACGACGCCGACAGGCCGCATTGGGACAAAGCGGGCCGCATGGCACTGACGGAAATCCGCTGCGCAAAAATGCAACCTGCTCCGTCCCGATGCGGCCCAGCGTAGTTTTTTTTTTAAATCTTTATTGAAGAGTTTGGCCTGAGGCCATGTCGCTCTGTGAGACCTGATATTGTAACAGCTCTGAGGCTTCGCTCCAGTCAAATTCCAGCCCAGCGTAGTATGCGATAGTTCATTAACATTATATAGAAGCTATTTGTTCGGATTTTAGTGCTGCCATCTTCACATACGCTTACATTAAAGGAACTGTAAGACAAAAGCCTGTCAGGAATAAGGAAGAAACGAAGTGGACCTTTCCACCCACTGCGGATTGGTGGAGAGGAAAAATAAAGGATGAAATAATTTAAAAGCAAAAACTTCCTCCATCCCGCGGGGCTTCACAAAAACTGGAAACAGACATGAAATCTTAATACCATCTCTTGTAACTACTTTGTAACTTGTTTCACTGCGTTAAACATAACTATGTCACTGGATATAAAACACAATGTTTATTGTTAGGTTTTTTATGCCGGATTCAGTGACAAGTTATCACATCATTTTATGAGACACTGACGTTGACGCAGTTTTTGTACTATGGAGAAAAATCGCGCGTAAAATAGTAGGTACGTAATACCGACTGCTTTCAAACTATGAAGAAAAACATCGTGAGGAAACATGCATACTCTGAAGAAGATATTCTGATGATGATCGCGTGGTGGACTAATGCCCATACACCCTCCCTAAGGGTAGGCCTGTGCCCTGCAGTGGGACGTATATAAGCTGATAATGATTTGACACTTCCACGACATTCGAAATGAAGGGATCTGATGCAGAATGTCCAATTCGCAAAATGTAATCTTGAAAACGAAAGTCATTCACGAAACGACCGATTAGCAAAAAGTCATATAATTCTCAAAAGGTCTTTTTCCCATAAAGTCTTATTCTTATAAAGTTCTATTGGCATAACATTATATTCTTTTAAAGTCATATTCGCATAGTGTTTAGTGTCCTAGTCCTTTGGCATAATGTCTTATTCTCATAAAGTCCTATTTAATTCAATCCATTTATTTTGTGTTAGATCATAGATCCATAGTAGGTGTAGGCTATTCGCATACTTGTAAATTCCTATTCGCTTGTCGATGAGTTGCTGATTTGACTGGTTTGTCAGGTCTGCTGATTTTTTTTTTATGGAGGAGGATGTCTACCACATCACGACAGTACCAACGCAATCTAGCTCTATCCGCAACATATGTCCCTAAAGCCTAACCTAACTGCCAACATATTTCACCGACCACTGATATGAGACAAACAGTGCCACACGCCAGCTGAGTGACAGAGTGGACAAATGAAGTGCACAGTCATCATTCTTCGTCCAGTTTGTCCGACTGGCCATCGGACGAGCGAGGGGTGGGGGCAGCAGGGGGGAGAAGGACAACATGAAATGGGTTAACATGTTTTTGGCGCTTTCGACTGTATTTTTAGCGGGTTTTTGTTTGAATATTATGGGAGTTAAATTTACTCGGTAAAAAAGGGTTTGTCACCACAGTTTTTCTTTGCATTGGGGGAGTTATTTATTTTTGTACTGGAAATGGGTCTCGTTGACTCGTCGGTCGGACCGCGGGCCACTGGTACCACCTGCTCTATCGGCCTTACGACCCTTCGAACGGCCCCATAAATTGGAAGGAAATACTTATTATAAAAACAAGATAAAACTTGTATAATTTATATAACTTTATTTGTGTATTGTATCTATATTGTGTTATTGTGATCTACACCGCCTACCAATCTTCTTTCATCATTCCCTCTACCCTAAGGTTGTCTGGAAGAAATCGCTTTTTAGCGATAAGACCGCCGGTTTTTGTACCTTTTGTATTTCCTGTTTGTTTGCTCTCTGTATACTGTGTTTCTATAGGTGTAATATAAATAGTGATTAATTAGTTGATTGATAAAACTACAGTAATCGATACGTTTTTTTTTTAAAACGAATGCGCTTAAAACGTCGGCGTTCACTTTTTTGAAAAGTTACTAACTTGTTCCTATGTGGGCAGGGAACAGAAATCATGCAGATTTTTGCAAAAGCCCCGTGATAGAGTTAAATAATGTAACAAAATCTCGAGTTTGCTTCGCTTTCTCCTGGATTCAGATCGTATTCCTGCGATCTTCCTGGACCTGGCCAGATTCGGAAGGCCAACTGTCTTTAAAATGCCCGGGCTTAGCTACTCAGGTGCCAGTCCGGCCCAGACTCGTACAATTGCAAACCTCGGTAAAAGAAAGACATTAGATAACAAAATATGCACGCCTAGTATGACTTCTCTACTTGCTCGCGACACGGCTTTTTTCCATACTTTTATGTTATTTGCTATGCAGCGAAGGCGCGTCGCACGCATGTAGAGAAGTTACACTGGACGTGCAGAAAAGTACAGAAAATATTCTAGTGTGACAAAAATGATATTTTGACAAAAACTAAAATTCTCCACTGGTATTATATTCTCTTATATATTCTTCTGTATATATTCAAGGTGAGCCTACAAAGTGGCCTCAATGCTCGGCTAAGGCAGAGGACCGGATCCGGCGGAAGCGTTCCGCGACGGTGCCTCCAACTCGTCCGGAAAGCCGCTACTATCGCCCGCGTCCGGCCTTATGACATTATGTGTGTACGTTACATTTTAATGTACGAAGATACAGCTACAAGGAAAGGCGTACGTATGTCACAATAAAGTCATCGTTCTGTGTTCGGCTTTGCAAAATTACAAAAAAAAAAAACAGCGCGTGTGCGACTGACACTTGGTTGGTTTTGATTATTACGTGTTGTTATACTTTGGAATTTGCAATTTAATCACATCAAGTTTGACGCTTGTACATACTGCCGTTTTTACAAAAGAGCAACAAAAAAAGTCATTAATATAAATAAAAATAAATAACGCTCACAGGCACATACATTGTAATGATCCAAAGCAAGCACTATAGGCTGTTTATTATGGAAACCATACAACAAAGGCACAAACATATCTTACATGGCGTGATAATTATCCTGATACCTAATTATAAAATTGATTGGAAACGTAAAAAGGTTGCGCTAGCGTAACATTCACGCCATGTATTTCCGATCATGGTTCGCGATAAAAGAAGCTCACAAACATGAAATAATTTTTCACACTGTCTTCTGTTGTTTTTATTACTTCGAACCCAATCGCTGCCATACAGAAACGGATAACAAAACATCCGAAACTTTACATCACTAACTTTGTTTATAAAATCCTTAGTTGCTTCGCACAATACCCTCAGGAAGAAAGTTTCTTTTCCACTAATCTACAATAATTTCTATTGTAAGAAAAAAATGAACCGCAATGCTGAAATCCCGTATCCATGTCCTTAGGGACTTATTTCGTATTATGCTTCTAAGTACGCGAACAGTAGTGATGTAGCAGAAAATGCCGAATATCCGAAAATCCTAGAAAAGTATACGGTCGTCAGTCTTAGAAAAAATTATGCTTTTAATAGTAGATTGCACACCGAGGGCAGAAAGAAAGGTCTCAGATCTCATGTATTGTTGGCCGAGGCGAAGCCGAGACGCTTTCCGCCCGCAGGGGTGAAAAATTATTTACACGTATTTTGACTGTAAATAAAGAATACTGTATGTTATGTGATGGTTTCGCGGCTAATAGTTGTCTTTCATGTGTAGGCGACGAACGGTTCGATCCCGTCGACTTGTATTGATGAGTTTTAAAGAACCTATTTCTACTTTTGCACTATTTGTAACACTGGCTACTCGTTGAATGAAAACATTGTGAAGAAACACCGCGACATGCATCAATTACGGATACAAAGTGGCGATGGGCTCACTACCGGTCTAGTGAAAGTAAATACAAGTATTAAGAAAAATTTGAAATTGTAATCTCAAGAACATGCATGTTATAAATATATTATTAGACGACGCATGTTGCTGTAGGGGTATTTGTAAACAATTTTGACGACGCATGTCGCTGAAACAGATTTTGTTTCTGTCATCTAAGTTGGTTGAAGACTCATGTTGCTGAAGTGGATTACGTAAGTAATTTTTAAATGTATATTCAATTTCAATAAATACTTTATTTTTATTTTTTAGGAGAAATAAGTATTTCATCCGGTTATCCGATAGTTTCGGATATGCTTACGGACTATGATAACATCTCTACCACATGTAGAATAAGGAGATAGTCCCTCAGGATGAAAATGTGAGGTTCCTGCAATGCAGTTCATATCGTATTTTTCCTCCAGAATATTTTAGAAAAGAACAGAGTGCTTTGCATTTTCTTGTAGATAACATTACTAGAGTGGGTACCTAGTTATGCGATTTTCAACCTACCTACATTCATATTTTTATAGAGTTTGAAACGACTTTCGAAATGTTTAGATTATGTAGCGACATTTCATATTCCGTATTCAACTCTAAAGGTGCAAGTCCTCTGTATACGAGACGGGATGCGCAGGATTTTAAATTGTGTGGCAAATTTTAATCTTCACGACAAGGCTTGCACGGCTAGCATGCCACCCACGACAAAGAGAAAAAAAAACAAAGAAGACATACATCTCAATTTAAATCGATTTCTCGAGGGTGACGTGCGAGGCCTACTTACTAGTACCTACTGAACCTACTGGTTAGGATAAGCATTTTTAGGTGCTAAATAGAACCATATTGCCATGCACTTTCTACATCGTATGAATTATACACTGCAAAATAACAAATACCTATTCCAAACGCGTGATAATTTGGTTAAACACCACTAGTTATTTTATTACTAATGGTGTTTTCAGACAATGAAACTAAACAACTTCTCCTAAGAAACATAAAAACGAAAATTTTTTTGGACCTCCCATACAAAAGTGTGGATCGGCCGATCAGGAAGGATCAACATTTTTGTTCCTTAGGGAAAGTCGTTTAGTTTCAATTTCTGAATATACTCATTAACATATGGTTATTAATTAAAAACTAGTGGTATATTTCGCACCAACAAACCATTTAAAGCTCGCAATGTCACATCCTGCGAATAGCATTGTAATTGTGTTGGTGTACAAGCACCTTTATACTGATATAGTATATGATTCAATGTAGATCCTCCGACGTATTAGTTGATGAACTGTACCTGAAAACAAAAGAAATGAAAATTAATATAAAAGTCTAATTTCTAATTTACTTTTCATTATTCGATAGCAAATTA
This sequence comes from Agonopterix arenella, assembly GCA_927399405.1. Lineage (NCBI taxonomy): Eukaryota > Metazoa > Arthropoda > Insecta > Lepidoptera > Depressariidae > Agonopterix > Agonopterix arenella. The sequence continues at coordinate 450,278 of OV656714.1, forward strand.
AAAATAACTCAATAATTTGAAACTAGCTTAAAATTAAAACCTTCGTAATTAATTTGTTATAAGAATTCTGAAAAAAAATTATACATCTATCTATACTATTATAAAACTGTAACAGGAAGTTTGTCTGTACATTGAAGATATTAACAAAAAAAAAAGTTACGATATGGTTTTTAGATGTCCCTGATTCCATTTCACCAATTATTGGATTTCTTGTCTGTCTGTTTGTTTGTGTGTTTGTTTGGGTGTTTGTTTGTTTGTTTGTTTGAACGAGTATCACGCAAAAACTACTGAACCGATTTTGATGAAATTTTTTTTGTTTGATAGCTTGTGATCTGACTTAAAATCTGGTATATAATTTGTGCGGACGAATTCGCGGGTTAACGCTCGTTTCTTATACAAGGCAAAATTTAAATAGTTGCCATCCATTTAAACTAATACTTTACACATCCAATTGAACAACTTTTACTATGGCAACAATACTGTAATCGTAAAAAAATATCAGCTGTTCCATACTAAACTGGACTGCGTCAGTATTTCTTTAAAGTAAGGGTAAATAGGCTTCTTCTGGGTAAGCTCTCTACATTTTCGACCCCCATCTTTGTCCTAAGGACTGGATTGAGGTCAATCCATTCTTAATAAAAAAAAAAACTTAAATGTTAGGAGCAGCAGATTTTCCATTTCCAATTTCTGATTTGCTCTCATAGTAAAAGTTTTTCAGTTTGTTGTGGTCTACGCATAGTCTTATGTTAGTTAAAAGGGATGCTGCAGATTTCCACTTTACGTTGTAGAAGCAAAATACTACGCGGATGCTACGAGCCTACGCGACTCGCTACGCTTCTACGCTGGGGTGCGTTCACGACTTTTAGGTGCGGTTGTTTTTCGCTCTAAGGTACGGAACGACCGCGCCAATTTTTAACTCGCTCTGAGGTACGGAACGATTACGGTTGTTTTATAACCTCAAATTTTGACATTTAAAGCAATATGGGCTTCCAGGGCTTCCATCATTTCCAAATACAATAAAAAAACTAATTTTCCATGTTAGCAAATCAAAAAGTGAATAAAAATAGTTTGAAAAACAAACTTTTATTTAAAACGCGCGAAAAGTCAAGTAACCACAGATAATTAAAACGTCAGAGTGTTTTTTAACCATCGAATTTTATGGTTATTGCGTGAAGTTCAAAATAAACATTCTGTTGCTAGGCAACGAAATTAAACCTCATTGGATCGAAAAATCTCCTTCAGAATGAAAGACTCATTTAACGCTTTCTTTGACATTTTTTTTTTTTTAAGTATGTTGCACCAATTATATTGAATTGATTTTTCGCATGGTACTAGCTAATACTATTAACAGTATATGTGATTTGTTCCATAGCTGTACCTTTACAAATACTTGTTGAAAAGTGCTGTCAAAAATTTCTCTGACATTTTAATCAATATTTTTTCATGGAATTAAATATTTAAAAAAATCAGAGTTATACTCCTACTCATCCTTTGTAGCTATGATTTGGTTTGATTGCTCTACCTTATATAGTTCAAAAGAAAAACGACTTTGAAAAATGTATCCATAAAATGACGTTTTTGACAGTATCTCGGTGACGGTTCAAGATAGGGGGCTGAAAGTTAGGGTGTTTCTATATTATGAGATAGCCAACAAATGACATTATTAAATCCGATATTCGTCACAGGGGCCACTTCTCCTTCCTTAGCCTGCTAGACCCTTTGTTTGTGTACTTTGATTTTGGGTGGTTGATAGTTGTATTGGTAGCACAGTTACCAACCACCCCGTATCATAACACTTAAAAAAAACACCAGTGCCTACTCGATCCAAATGTCTGGAACAAATGGGAATTTATTTTCGTAGCTTCGGTATTGATCCCACAGTGAAAGTTGTTCAGTTTGATGATTCTCATTTACTAACCAACTTTCTCTATGAGACTGGTACTTCTAAATGTGACTTTGTGACTAGATAATTTGTGTGGCAATGTAAATGACTTTTTTAACTTCTAAATCCCAGTTTCGGTCGAATTTGCAGTTTTGTTAAGAAAGATACAGAGTGTAACAAAAGATGGTAGGTAGTAATATTTAATGGGTTGGTTTAGACCAGCAAACTTTTACTATGGAACAAACATCGATATCGCGAAAAAAATGTGTTTCATTCAAAACTGTAGTACCTCCTTGACTCAAATGTATGAAAAATGTTTTTGTTACACCTTGTATATCTACTAGATATAATTTGTTTGACAGATTTTTAAATGACTTTTATATCTTGAAACCGTACACATACAATTTAATTTGATCCTCATTCTGAAGCCTCAAAAAGACGGCAATTTAATGAAAATACCAGAGAATGTAAAATTATTAATTTTCCCTCCAAAACGCGAGCTCCCCCGGGAATCTCGTTAATTTCGCCGCAACACAACAAATTATTACTGAGTTGACGAAAAATATCAAATCGGATCTGTTTAAAAAAAACAGCTTTTTCAAAACGGTTAGCGGTTGATTAACGAGTTTTGGGATATTTTTGGTACCCAAAGGATACGTTTTGGTTGAAATCACAGATTACCCCCTATAGATACCGCATGATGAAAATTTTGTTCAAGCCCGAAGTCACCATTTATGGCGGTAGGTGCGGGTAGCGGGGCACGAAATAATGCAACATGATTGGCCAGTTCCAGGTCGCACTACTTCGAGCTCGCTCACTCGCGTTGCTTGTATCAGTGCAAAATCATAGATGTGTGGCGCGCGTCGGCGGCCTTGTATGCGGTATCTATTGGGGTAATCTGTGGTTGAAACCAACACAAATCTAAACTATTAAAAAACTGTAATAGAAGTGTGTACGCACGGCGACACATCAAGCTATACAAAACCACCATAAGCTGGCCGCGCGTAGGTCGAGTAACGTATAACGTTGCGCGGCCAGCTTATGTTGGTTTTGTATAGCTTGATGTGTCGCCGTGTGTACATCGAAGAAATTAACAAAAAAAAAGTTTCGATATGGTTTTTAGGTGTCCCTGATTCGATATCACATTTTTTTTTATTTTTTGTCTATCTGTTTGTTTGTTTGTTTGAACGAGCATCACGCGAAAACTACTGAACCGATTTTGATGAAACTTTTTTTGTTTGATAGCTCAAGTCGCGGGTTAACGCTAGTATAATATAATATCCACTTTCTTGAATATTTTATGCGCGCCGTTGTGTGTATGTGGGTTTGTGTCTGTGTGTTTTTGCTTGCGTGTGTGTGTGCGTGCGTGTATGTGTTTGTAGATTCAGCCTTTAGCATTATTATATTTTTTTCGAATACATAAGAACCGAGAAAATGAGAATTGGCCGGCTTTTGGTGAAATACACCAAAAATATTTTGTGAAGAGAAAAAAATGTCCTGTGATAACTAGTATTATCACACTTTGTGGCCGTGCTCATATTTAAATTCAACTTTAAAATTAGAAGTCCTAAGAGCTAAATTTAAATACATGCATGCACAGGATATTAGTATGCATTTCTGGAAGCTCATCAATTATGTGGACAAATTAGTTAAACGTTATTAAAGCTCAAAATATGCAAACTAGTAAAATTGCGAACGCAAAATGTCCGCGTCTACCTAACACATTAGAATTTTTTTGTCCTACGTTTAAAGTAATTACTAGCTTTTACCCGCGACTTCTTTCGCACTGCGTCATCGTAGCGAGAATAAGATATATAGAGTTAACCCGCGACTTTAGCCGCACAAATTATATACTAGATTTTAATTCAGATCATTAGCTATCAAACAAAAAGTTTCATCAAAATCGGTTCAGTAGTTTTTGCGTGATGCTCTTTTTAACAAACAAACAGACAGACAGACAAAAAATCCAAAAATTGGTGATATGGAATCAGGGACACCTAAAAACCATATCGTAACTTTTTTTGTATTCTTCAATGTACAGACACACCTCTGTTACAGTTTTATAATAGTTTAGATAGCAGTTTTCAATACGACCAACTGCCTCCATGGTTCTAATGGTTAAGATAAGAGCATTGGGCTCCCGAAACGGAGGTGGTGGTTTCGATTCCCACGGAGGACACCTAGTGATATGTCACTTTGTGCGTTTTTCCCCAGTTGGTTAGGACATTGCAGGCTGAATCGCCTGATTGTCTGAAAAGATCATAATCGGTCCAGTAGTTTTTGTGTGACGCTTGAACGAACAGACAGAAAAAAAAACAAAACATCTGTGATTTGGAATTAGGGACATCTGAATACCATATTGTAACCTTCTTTTTGTAAATATCTTCAATAGGGTACACTTCTGTTCTGTTACAGTTTTATATGTAGATAGTAGAATTAAACAGTTATTTTTAAAGTTTTTTTTTTTTTTTTTTTTTTTAAACGGGCATAGGCCCACCACACATTCCCACCGCTGTAACTCCTGTAAGCCAGGATCAACAGCGGCGACCATTCACAACACTGGACAATGAAGTCCAGCGAGCCCGGGGGATGACTCTAATCTGTCTTGAAACCCGCAATGAATTAATCAAAGAAGATAGGAGGAGTAGGAAAACGAAATATCCGACTTCCCTCCATTGCAAACGGGAGACAGCAATAAGAAGGAAAAAAACATGGCTATTAGAGAGCCAATTCAAGAGATCATTTATGGCAGTGTTGAAGACACGACCGCAAAAGCACCAAAAATACAAAATAAAACAATAGGAACCTAACATTGTACTGAAACTATGACCTATTTTGCTTCCAGTAATAAGTATGGCAAAAACATCTGAACGCACGGAAGTTATCCCTAGTCGCAACAAGATCCATGTAGTAAGGGACACCAGAAAACGATTTTATTGAGTCAAGCATGGTCTGGCGCTCGGCGTACCAGAGCTCACACTCCCAAAGAATATGATGAGCGGTCTGTTCGAACTCGTTACTGTCAACAGAACATTTACATAAAATGACGCAACCAATTTAAAATAAAATAGCTTTCCCTTAAAGTTACCATGTCCAGTAAGAAATTGGGCTACGCAGTTGTACAGTTACTTATACAGGTTGTAACAAAATACCCTAGTAATATTTATAGAGGTGGTGTAGTTAGACCATCAAAGTGAACAACTTTCGCAATATAGGTAGAGACAAAGCAGAAAAAAAGTCAGTAGAGTTGAGACTGCAGTTTTGTATGAAAAATCAGATTTTTTTTTGTTTCTCGATGTTGGCTCCACAGTAAAAGTTGTTCAGTTTGATGGTTTAAAGACCTCCCCTAAAAATATTATTGTGGTGTTTTGTTCCAAGGTTGAACTTCACATAAACATAAACATTTATTTCCAAAAACGCATGCATTTGAACATACAAATGTTAGGTTTTGTTCTGTGTAAGTATTATTTTTTCTAGATTCAATCTGGAAATAATAAGGGATGCGATTGGAGAGACTATTACATTAAGGATGACATCATGCGCCATACTCCCAGATCAATCAATCTGCCCACAAACCTTGTTAGTTTTCATCCGAGTTCTCACAGTCGGGTAACACGTCTAATAAATACTACATGTAATTTTAATGAAGATCTGAGTGCATTTGACCTTATTTCACGTAGAAAGTGCTTGAAACTTATAATGAGATCAGGATGTAATGCTTAAGCTTGTGTGCCTATTCAATTCAAATATTTAGGTATAATTGAAGTAATTCTTTGTTTCGACGAATCGATAGTTCAGTCGGTAGTCATATGCCTGCTGCGTCAAGAGTCGCGGTTTCAAATCAAGGGGCAAATATTTGTATGGGAAATATTAAATACTAGGGTTAACCCGTGACTTTGTCCACACAAATTATATACCAGATTTTAAGTCAGATTATTAGCTATCAAACAAAAATCTTCAAAATCGGCTCAGTAGTTTTTGCGTGATACTCGTTCAAACAAACAAACAGACAGACAAAAAATCCAAAAATTGGTGATATGGAATCGGGGACAACAAAACCAGATCGTAACTTTTTTTTTGTTAATATCTTCAATGTACAGACACAATTTCTGCTAGTTTTATAATAGTTTAGATAATTGAATTCTTTGTTTCGACGAATCGATAGTTCAGTCAGTAGTGATATGCCTGCTGCGTCAAGGGTTGCGGGTTCGAATCACGCAAAGGGCAAATATTTGTATGGGAAATATTAAATGTTTGTACCTAAGTCATGTTTGTTTGTATCTATACGGTATAACAAAACAACCTAGTAATACGTGGCATACATAGTTTTTGTGATCTGTGGTGGCATACGTAAGTGGCATCTGCCACACAAAAAGGCAAAATACTTCAAGATTCCTGCGTCAGTATTTCCGAGCGCTTACAACCCGAATTCCTTTAAAGTACAAGTGAATAGGCTTCTTCTGGGTAAGCTCGCTACATCTTCGACCTAAGGACTGGATTGAGGTCAAGAGCAAACACAAACGAAATAAAAAAAAAAAGATTTGGCTCAAACATCTGATGTAAAATCGGTAGGTCTCAGCCTGAAATCGGTATATCGGTACACAGTACACGAAATCAGTAGATCTACCGATAAATCGGTAGTTCTGGCAACACTTGCGTAGCGCTTAATTACGATGATGATGACGACAGTGTTGTAGTGGAAATGCGGTATGCATTACAGAATCACCTCGTGTGGCGAGCCTTACTCTCTGTCCACCCCTGTAAATTACAAACGATTCATTTGATGTCTGCAGTTATTCGATCCACCACCGATATCAGTAACTCCGACATCTAAGTATATTGCTAATTTCCTTTATACGACCTTTGTCAGCCATTTTGTTTTTTTTTTGCCAGCCTTTTTGCAGCCGCTCGCGTGAAATATAACGAGGGTCAGGTAAATAAAGATAATTTCACGCTGAAACTGGTTTTTGATGGGAGATTACTGAGAACAGTCGTATCGGCACAAATAAATGGATTTTGCGGAAATTGTCATGGTTGTGGAATAATGCTTCACACTCTCTTGTTTTGTCCAATAATAATATAGCAGTTGGCTTACCATGAGTATCATCACATCATAATCAGCCTATATACGTCCCACTGCAGGGCACTGGCCCACCCTCAGGGAGGGTGTATGAGCATCATTGGTAGACTTCGCACATTAGAATTTCTTCTTCAGCGTATGCAGGTTTTCTCACTATCTTTCCTTCACCGTTTTGAGAGCGGTCGTTACGTACGTATTATAGGGTCCTTCTAAATATGGCGACACTTCTTTAAGGGGATGATCAGACCATCAAACTGAACTACTTTCTCTATGGCACCAACATCGAAATCGCGAAAAAAAAATCAGCTGTCCCATACAAAATTGCAAACCTACTCGAGCCAAATTTATTCGACAGTTGTTTTTCTTTTCGCGATTCCGAAGTTGGTCCCATAAACAAAGTTGTTCAGTTTGATGGTCTGATCATCCCCTTAAAAAAGTGTCAGCATATTAAGAAGGACCATAAATTAGAAAAACTTATTGATACATGTCATTTTGTCCGTGCGAATTCGAACCCGGACCCCCATGATTGTGTGTCGCAGCCAGCGTTCCACCGTCGAGTATACTACTGTAGTTTTACTGAATGCATTGTATTGAATGTCCTACAACACTCCTCTATTACTTTAAGAACTAATTTTGACATACAAAATACGCGCCATAAATACAGTAGTCTCTGCTTACCCCTCAGGGAAAGAGGCGCGACGTCATACATAGATAGAAATGTTAAGAAAATTTATGGTGGGCCTAAAATTTCAAATTCTTCAAATGTCCCATGCGACTCAAGAACGGTACAATAGTACAGCTATGCTCGTGCATACGTGAATGAACTTCATACCTGTAAGGCACTCACGCTTGTCACCCACGCCACGCCACACCACGGGGGTAGACAGACGTTACGTTCCTCACGTCGCCGTCGCTTACACATTTAAATCTTTGCACGCTTTACGGATTCTCGGAATATCTTTATTTGAATACGTTACGTTGTTTTGTTATATGTTGCATAATTAGGGTCCTTCTTAATTTGCTAACGGGGTTTTAAGAAGATGATAAGAAGATCAAACTGAACAACTTTTAAGGGACGAACAACAAAATCACGAAGAATAATGGTACCATGGAGAAAGTTGTTACGTTCGATGTCTGATCATCCCCTTAAAAAGGATACCTTTACATAGGGTGTAACAAAAGAGGGTAGTAATTATCAAAGGGATGGTTAAAACCATCAAACAACATAGCCAACACTGAAATCGCGAAAAAAATCCGCTCTTCCATACAAACTGCAAGACTGGCTTAAATCTATGTACTATGTAGTAGGTAACTCGGTTCAAAATACTTTCGAAATTCTGGACATTCTACAACACGAATGCAATTTATTTTTATTTGTTTATTTGACTCAGGCAACAGTACAATATAACATCAAAGCAATAAAGTAAAATTTTAGAATCTAAATTACCTATATTTATCGGTATCCTACTTTCGAGACGTAGTACACACGGCGACACATCAAGCTATACAAAACCAACATAAGCTGGCCGCGCGACGTTATACATTACTCGAGCTACGCTCGGCCAGCTTATTTTGGTTTTGTATAGCTTGATATGTCGCCGTGCGTACGTCTCGTATCACTGTACTTTTGGAATAACAAACATCGCAATTAAAAACTTAGTAATTCAGTATTACAGTCATAAAAGTATGACCATTTTCAGTGCTGACTTTTTAGTTCAAACTTTAGAAAGAATAAAAACAGCTATGAAGGCAACTTTAAAAAAAAAAATAGCCGAAGCAGGATTTTCAACAAAAAACTTCAACAAAATAAAACTTTATTTCTTCGTACTTTCGTCTCAATCTCAAACGCAGCCACTTTCCTCTTTGAAAAATAGCGAGAGTCCAGTGTGAGAGTAATCTATATGCTAATGTGTGACCCGGGGGCGACCTACTGTGTTACACTGGAGCATAGTGTAATAGAAACTACTAGGCGTGAAGCTCAGCGGTCGCGGTTGGTCTAGGATCGCGTGGTGCGCGGCGGACAGGGCACCGAAGTTGGTACCGCGCTAGGCCTACAAAGTACCGAGATCTAGAGAACAATCGCGGTAAATAAATCTCAACTGAACCATGATTGGATCGCGTGCGAACCACAACTTTTAAAACATTCAGCATTGCGCTAATGAAGCAATTGCATAGCTTACGATGTGCCAAAATGTACTTGAGGGCGATCGCGCTAATTTAAAACATCCAAGTTCAATCCTAATCCAATTTCAGTTCTAATCACATTGCAATCCAATTACTACTCAACTGTGCTGAATTCCGCATCGCGCTAATCTCTATGTGACAGACAGCTTTTAACGTCTGAGCGATCTGTCGAAACGGCTCTAACGGTGCCGGCGCTCAAACGAATAGCGCAATACCGAATGTGTTAAAATTTGTGGTTCGCACGCAGTCCAATCATGGTTCAGTTGCGATTTATTTACCGCAATTGCTCTCCAGTTCTTAAGTCAGATCATAAGCATTTAAAAACAGAAGCAAAAGAAATAATTGTCCCTAAGTCACCTTCGAACAGCTTACACAATAATAGAACAAGCTTTTATTCCACCAATAAACGCTAAGCTCTCAATTACTCGCTCCCCATTGGTGACTAATCATGTGATATCACCCTCCTCCCCCAACTCCTCTGCCCCTCGACAATTACCTATCCTAAGAGAAAACATTAGAGAAAATGTATATGGGTTACAGAAGGTCCTTTAAAAACTATTGATGAGAAGGAAAATTCACTATGTTACAAAGACAGGTTTTTTGCTTACAATTTAACGTACAATTTTGACTGCTGATCCGAGGATCACAGGTTCGAATCCCGTAAGCGGCAAATATTTGTATGATGAATATGAATAATTATACCCGATTCATAGATCATCATCATCATCATCATCTCAGCCGATGGACGTCCACTGCTGGACATAGGCCTCCCCCAAGGATCGCCATAACGACCGGTCCTGCGCTGCCCTGATCCAACGGGTTCCCGCCGCCTTCACAAGGTCGCCGGTCCACCGTGTGCGGGGCCTACCCACGCTGCGCTTTCCGGTACGCGGTCGCCACTCGAGAACTTTTCGGCCCCATCGGCCATCGGTTCTGCGAGCAATATGCCCCGCCCACTGCCACTTTAATTTAGCAATTCTTTGGGCTACCTCAGAGAGTTTCCCTGCGAGATTCATAGATGTTTGTTTCTAATTATAATGCATTCTGTATCTTTGTCTATAGTCATTATAATAATAGTTCGGACCAGATTCTTGGTACTTTAAATGGGACTATGTCCAAGGTTCTTATTTATTTAACTTAAAAACGATTAGGCGGAGACCAGGCGCCTGTTTAGTAAACGCGACAATTGAAAATGACAATTTAGAGTTAATTGCTTGTTACTAATGACGCTAAACTTGCAGTGCTTCATGTGTCCTAGCATTCTCAGCAATGTACTTGCGACGTTTATTAAATAGGGCCCTGGGCACAGCACTTTACATACGTCTTTCACCTCATTCAAATCCATACATCTCTCTTCATACATGCCCACCACAGTTCGATTATTCCACACCTCACTTTTAGGCTTTTTGTCGTGGGAATCATACAACAACGGCACAAACATATAACATCCATGACCGAACCGGAATTCGAACCCAGGACCATGGTTTTTACACCAACCGGGTCGTCGACTGTCGGTCGTCTTTCTGTAGGACGTAAGTAACCGATTTGATCAGAGTAGGTCCTAACATCAAAAGAACGCGGACTAAGCGGACTTACCGCCCCACCATTATCCGTTTACCTCCAAGACGCGGACGCCATAAGGCAATCCCGCTCATTTACCAAGATGGTAACTCATTACCATTCCACGCGGACGAGTTTTTGTCCTCAAAAGTCACAATTCACGTAATAAGCGGAAATTAAATCATCCAATATCGTCCGCATTACGAAATTCAATCCCAAACAATGAGGGCTTTGAGATAAAATACGGAAAAGAGCGAGGTGGGTTTGTGTAACCAGTGTTCTGTAAATTCAAATATTGATAATTTGTTTTCCTTGCTTCTAGTTAGTCCACGCGATATAGTATTTTCCGCGATATCGCCAAGGCGGTATTTACGGAAAGTAAGATAAAACGTTTAGAGCGGCCGGCGCCATGTCGCACGTACTGATGTCAAAATTGGCTTCGGCACTGAGGCTATGAATTTATACTTGTATTTACTCACGGCGACATATCAAGCTATGCAAAACCAAAATAAGCTGGCTGCGCGTAGGTAGAGTAAAGTCATAACGTCGCGCGGCCAGCTTATGTTTGTTTTGCGTAGCTTGATGTGTCGCCTCGCCGTGTGTACGTGATTTTTCGATTATTTACCTACCAAAATGAGAACCTATACTTACCTATGTATGTACCTGTATATGTATATACTATAGTACCTACATAAGAAACCATGCATTCATGATATACGGATTCCACATAAACGTTCCGTTTTCGCCACACACAATGCGGAACACTAAAAATTTCTGGGAACAGCAAAATTCAAATTGTTAAATTTCAATCGCAAATTAAGCTCAGGCAGCTCTGTAATTTTGATCGACAAAGCGATTACGCGATGATACTCGATGTCGAAATTATCGAATATTCGGTAACCTGCTGACAAACGATGGAATTCAGCTTCGACATTTTGTAGTTTCGCTGGGTAATTAAAAAGGGGAGGTAATTTTCACAAGTAGTTGGTAATCGAAATGGGATTGAAACATATGTACGTAATCGAAAGTTGTTTGTCTCGAAGTTGTTGAAGATTATGTTAACCTGGGACAAACTATCCAGTTAGGTAGGACCAACTTCGAGAAGGAGGTCGACCGTCGAATCCAACTCTGTTGCACAGCGTTCGGGAAGCTAGCTAGTAGTATCTTCACGTCCCAAATACCAGTCAGTGTTTCAAGACGAAAAAGTATTTGACAATTGCCGTCCGACCTCCAGTGTGAATGCGGTGTTTCCCCACAGACTATGGCCCACCTCATATCCTGCCCTTCCTGCCCTGACACCTGCACGCCAACGGAGCTTATGGACGCTGCCGATAGTGCTATCCGAGTGGCAAAATACTGGGCTGGAAAAATTTAGAATGACTTGTCATCGACTCAATAGAAGAAGAAGTGATGACACATGGAACAGAGACGTGGTCAATCACACAAGGCTTCATAAAAAGGCTGAAAGTCACCCGAATGGCAATGCAGAGGGCTATGCTCAGAGTTTCCCTGTAAGATCGAATCAGAAATGAAGAGATTCGCAGAAGAACCAGAATATCCGTCAAAAACCAAAGAATTGCTGAACAATAGTGGCAATGGGTACATTGCCGATTTTCGGTTACAAAATTCATAAATAAGCTAACTGGCAAAAGTTCGACCCAAAAAGTCCCTCAAATCCATCTATTATCAATTATCATACTTATTCCCTGGAGATAGCAGTGTCCCGGGGATCCCGGCAAGGATGTCGGATGTTGAAGTGATTGTAGTCAACACCGCATGGCTGTCAGAATTGATGCGAACCCGTCAATTTGTCCATCGTACCAAAAAAACCAGCCAAGTACGAGTTGGACACGGGTTCCGTACAAACTTAATTATGTCGGACAGAATTAAATTTGCAGTGGAAAAAAAATTATTTTATCACTAAAACGTAAGATCGTTATCAAACAATAAGACATTTATTCAAATTAAAAGCACAATATACCAAAAATAATCGAATCCGCATCGCAGGCATCGTCAAATATTAATTAAGATTGTAATCTATTTTTTTTTTTAATGTGATATAACAAAAAATTTACGATTTTTATAGATGTATTCCTTTACTTGTTTGTTCTGTGAGACCTTGCTTCATACGAATTTTCATGATTCTAGGTCACCGGGAAGTACCCTATACGTCTTGATTTGTTTGCGAGCACAAATTTGCGAGTATCAAAATATGTGGCATACATGGCAGTAACTTTTGATTGCGGTGTCTTAGAAACTTGAATTTTTTACAACTCCAAGGCACCGTCGAACTTGATACTAATTTCAACTTGATACCTTTACCCGTTCCTTTGAAATGGGTCTTGACCTGGGAAGGGAACCTGGGACCAGGGAAATCAGAATCATTTATTATCAGAAACCATATATGTGCAGACGGTGTGTAACAAAGTGATTCTATAAGGGTTACGTTTTTCCTTTTTTTTGTACGGAACCCCAAAAATTAATAAAATTTAATTTTGCCTCCAATTCGATGGATATTTCACGAGTGTCACAGATGATGGAATAATCAATTATTGGAATAAATCTCTTTTGATTTATTCGTAATGGCGTATCGGTAACGATTGACAAATGCTTTTTAGAAAGATATTTGTTTTTGCTTTTATTTACGCTAATGGCCCATCAAATTTTATTACGAATAATGGCTCTAACATGTTTACATTTATGTGTAGCTTCATATTGTTGAATATTTTATTCAAAAACATACCCCTCCTTCTAGCGCAGTGGGGTAAAAACATTTAATATAGTAATCAAAAATTTAACCTTGCACACTGACTGTACAATCTGTCAGAGTTGTCAGAAGCTCTGTTACAATGAATTACAGTTTATTGATCGATTATCGAGGAATTTATGATTGGAAATCGGACATTATGTAAATAGGAAAAATTTGAGAACATGACTTGCTTTTTGTGAATCCGACATACTGCGCCAGAACCCTTTATTATAAGTACAAGTTTAGCAGACATGGTAACCGTGTAATCGTGTTACAAAATTTGGAAGATCAATGTAAATTGAAACAAGATGTTGTGACAATAATAGAGAAAGGAATGCTTCGTTGGTTTGGTCATGTGGAGAGGATGAGTGACAGCGGATGTACGAAAGAGATATATGTTGCTAAAGTGAGTGGAAGTGTCGGCAGAGGGCGCCCTTGTAGGACGTATCCTGATCAAATCTGTTGCGTCCTACAAAAAGGGGAGGTGCAGAGTACTCGAAACCGACGGGCGTCGGAGACATCTCATGGATGTGCATGAGGCAAAAGAGGTAGGTATGTAAGGATCGTAGTAAGTGGCGTGCCCTGGTCTCTGCCTACCCCACTGGGAAAGAGGCGTGACGTTATAGATAATATGGAAAAAATTCCTCAACGCTCAGAGCTCCAAATTGCTCAGTTAGTGGTGACCATGCCTTCCGACCGGGGTGTGCGGGTTTCTAATCCCTCAAGGACAAATAACGCAAACACACACAAATCTGACATCGTGTCCTGTAAACTTACTTACCAAGGTATCATACATTGTGCGAATAGGACTTTACGAGAATAGGACTGTATGCGAATAGGACCTATTGAGAATATGACATTACACTAATTTTACTTTTTGCTAACCGGCCGTTTCGCGTATTATGACATACGTTTTCAAGATGACATTTTGCGAATCTGTTATTCTGCGTCAAATTCCCGAAACTCCCAATTCCATAGTCACATCAAACCACACTAATCTGATTAATCAAACACTTAACTCTCACGTAAAAAGAACACAAAAAGAAATGTGAATAAAATCAACACAGTTTCTAAACTATAAAACCCGAGTCTTAGCGTACTATATTCTCCGGGGCAATCTCAGGGAGTGTTGCTAAGATTTGCATAAGACCTACCAGTAATAATCTAGGTTTCATTCAGCTCACTTTGTTTTTTGCTCCCTTAGCTCCAATTCTTGTAACGCCCTTGGATACTGCTTTTCTTTTAGGAGGCCAGGAAATGTGCTTTGCCCTATAGTACCTGACTTATGGATGATAGAGTTAAGAGGCTATGTTAAAAAAATAGGATTCTTCAAAGCGTCATATATCATGAAGTACTAACAGTAGGAGTATGATTAGCGGATATAAGTAAATTGAACATATAATTGAAGTTTTCACAAGAGCCAAATACGATTAAGACACATTTTCTCGATAGAAGAACAAGCCAAAGTTGCCTCTGTTTTTATTTATAAACGCTTGGAACTGCTAAACGGTGAATAATAGAAACTCGAGACTTGATTTAAAAAAAAGAGATTGATATTTAACAAATTTTGATAAGAGCAGAATTGAACTTACATAAATAGTACAATCACCATTAAATAAAGTTTGTTTTACGCTTGCGTCGTTTCAGGCACACGCGCCACCCCATCTCTTTCTCTCGCATCAGGTAGTAATATAAGCTATCACACGCCTATTTCGCTTCAATTATTTTTCGACATAGGCACTTAAGCAGCGATTACACTTGCAGTTGGTCGGGCCCGATTTCAGCATACATTGCCGGATTTGCTCTCTCTATTTTAAAGTGTAGCTAGCGATCAAATAAATAAATAAGTAACGATCACAGGCACATACATTGTAATGACCCGGTTGGTGTAATGGTTACCTGACTGCCAAACCAGGGTCCTGGGTTCGAATCCCGGTTCGGTCATGGATGTTCATATGTTTGTGCCGTTGTGGTACACCGACACCACCAACCACCATTACACCAACTGAAGCCGAAATCGGCCCTAAATTTAGGGTAATGTAAGGGCGAGGGCAGTGACAGTGTGGCGGTCGTGGGAGAGGGAACGGTCAGTGGGCAGAACAGAACTAGCTTGACGGTTGAAATTTTCAAAGTATATGCGCAATCGCACCCGGATACTCATGAGCCATGAATTCATGATTGAGTGTATGGACATCCAATCTCTCCGCAACGCATCACCGATGCTCTCACATTAAAAACGGTTAAAACGTAGATTCTCATTAGTATTAGGTCCGCCACATACATACCGAATAAACCGGATTCGGAATTGGTTCCGGTGCCGCTTTCAGAGACTTTTTTACATGTCTTAGGTGACATTTTATAAAGACTTACAGTCATATCACAACAAGTGATTTTTGAGCGTAGGCGTTGACGGAACGATACCGTATCGTGATGGTGCAGTTGCGACGTTGTTGCGGCATAGTTGCGAAATCGCCTACGCTCAAAAATAGCTTGTGTGCCATTTTGTATGCAGATTATGTCTAATGTTAAAACTATCGATTAGCCTTTTGATATAGTTGCATAATATTGAAATACAATTTACAAATCATCATCGTAACGACCTCATCACATGATAGAAATTATCATGTATAGAAATTGTTTGTTTCGTTTCAATAAATACTTAAAAATGCAATTGTCATTCTTTTACCGTTCCATACATTTTTATTTTAGGCATTTTTTAAACAGCACTAGTATTTTTTGTAACCATATTATATGTTGACAACACTGAATCCGGATTCCGGATCGCAATTCCGTCTTTGTGTGGCGGACCTTAACGTAGACTGTTGGACGTATTCCAAGCCCATTTCCCGCTTGTTTTTCGGCCACACCATTAACAAGGCAAAGGATACTAATTAGAGTTCCCCAGACGCGATATTAATCAACGTCGCTTCCGTCTCGGGGGTCCGTACCGTAGTTACGGAACCCTTGTGAAATATTACGAGGTTCAGCGGTGGACTTCCTAAGATATTTAAGGGAACTTCAAAAATAATGACGCAGCTGCAGATAATATTTTGTTGGGAATATTAAGGGAGAAGGTTTCCTTCTAGGAGTAGCTCCTTAAATGACCCGTACCTCGGCACCTCTTTACTTTTAGTTTTTAGTTAATATAATTCCCTTTCTTTTGTGGATGGTTTAAAGTACCAGCAAACTTGGAGCTTTTTGTAATGTTACTTATTCAAATTTGTATTTTTTTACACACAAACGTATATATAACGAATGATATTTATCTGTGGAAACTTTTAGTTGGCAATGTTGTTTTATAAAAATGTTGAATCCTGTAATTAGTCCGTAAATTTTCCTAAAATTAATAAATATAAAACTAACCAATATCCATATTTCCCAAAATGACTACGTATGAAACCTATATTTTATTTATTTATTGCTTTTTAAAGGGTTTAAAATGAAATGCGTTACATATAAAAAGGGGGTTGGTTCTTTAGAACATCAAACTGAACAACTTTCAACATAAAGCCAATAACATGGAAAACGCGAAAAAAAAAATCTGATGTTCCATAGAAATACGGCTCAAAATGGCTATTCGACCCCAATCAATTCGGATTTTTTTTTCCGCGATTTTGATGTTGGCTTCATAGTGAAAGTTTTTCAGTTTGTTTGTCTAAAGCATCCCTTTCAATGTGTAACGCATTACATTTTATATCCTGTAATTCTAAATCAATCTATTTAAAAAAATGGCTGCCATCTTGGTTGTGATGATTTTGCCAATGTCCAGTTTATTTAGCAACAGTGCTTGACGTTGTACAGTAATTTATGTATTTTGGTGACTTCAAGGATTGTTTTTTGAAAAGAACACTATCTTGAGCCACCACAGGAGCGTCGTTGTAGGCCTGGGAGGCAACCAACAATTGACGAGTGACACGTGACTACCCAATAGCAGACCTACAACGCGACACTTATATCATGTACCTATATACATTTCTTATTTGGACAATGTAATTTGGATAGTGCTAAAGAAAAGTGGATATTTAGGACTAGAGGAAACGTAATAAAAAAAAATATATATATATATATTCTATGCTATATTTGGGATATCTCTAACCCCTCGCTGAGTACAGTCGTGAGCATAAGCTCATCTAAGCACAAATCAACCACTTCGTATACTTAATTTGAACCCCGACCGGTGATTACAACCCCCATTACAACCCCGACGTCTATAAAGGACTTGACCGACGGAGGGACAATAAAGGGGTATTGTAATAAAAGGAAATGAGTCCAGCTTAATGTTTTCCCTGACCTCGGAAACTGACACTTTGTTATGTACCAATGGAACTGAGGGGTAGGTTTTTAATGTTGTTGCCTGAATGGGTAAGTGGGGGTCTTCTTATCGTGTGGGCAGAGCCCTGGTGTCAGAGTTTTTTCAGACCGCCTTACGGCCTCTGACGTGGTTTTTATGTATCAACTACTACCACCAGAGATAGTAGCCAGGACCAACGGCTTAACTTGCCATCCGAAGCATGGAATCAGGTGATTCTGCCTGCAATGTCAATGTAAGTGAGGGTAAAACGCTGGGACAGAGGTACCTCATGACACCGGTCTGGGTTGGTGCTATTCAAAGTCTGGTACCAAACAACTAATAATACTTATTATGTGTATGTTAATGTATCTTTTTTTTTATCGGGCATATGCCCACCACACTTCCCCACCGCTGTAAATCCTGTAGACCAGGGTCCATTCACAATACTATACAATGAAGTCCAGCGAGCCCGGGGGCTGACTCTGATCATTCTTGGAACCCGCAACGAATTAATCAAAGAAGATAGGAGGAGTAGGAAAAAGAAATATCCGACTTCCTTCCATTACAAACGGGAGACAGCAATAAGAAAAAAGCAAGGCTATTAGAGAGCCAAGGCTTCGACGCCGAATTTGTTTTACTGGGGACCAGTTGGTTGTTGTTTTTGGCCAATAGGTCATCTGACATGCGGCAGACAAGTCCAGTCTAATCCCACTTTAGATTAGCAGCGCCGGTGGCGACGACGTCTGTCACTTGGGTACCGAATGACCTATCATTTCTAACCCGGTCGATCAGTTTTAAGCCAAGGATGCTGCGCTCCATAGCCCTTTGACAAGCCTTGAGGCTTGTCTTTTGATCCTCTCAGATCTCGAATAGTGATAATTTATCGCCATGCTAACAGGAAACATTTAAATATTTAGATAAGACATAATTCCGGACACCTGGGAGACACTTCTGGAGAGAATTTTCCTTGTTCTACAGGACATCACGCATCAAAAGTTAATCATTTTCCATCCCTCTCTACCTCAGGAATACTAATTATTTGTGTCTCCTTTTGTAACTGAATCAATTTATGCTTTTGATTAGATTGCATAGAATTATCTTGGCTTCCATGCTCGGAAATTTTAATAGTTATAAGAATATTTCTTGAAGAATGATGCAATTTTGGAATTGTTTGTTTTGGATGTAGTGGGCTGACGTACAAAATGGCAGTTTGAAGATAGCATCAAAATTTTTTCTTTATAGTGACGTTTTGCAAAATCTGTTCAGCTAATAAAAAAAAAAAAAAAACTTGTTCTGTTTTTTTCACTTCTTAACACATAAAACATAACACCTATTTCTTCCAGTTTTATCAATTTTATTCTGACACCAGCAAACAAATGGCCATTAATTTATAAATAAAAAACTATTTAATTTAAAGAACGTACGTAGTACCATACGTAGTCGATATTCCAACAATCCGCACAAAAAGGTTCGCATCCTCTTTTATAATGAGAACCGGTAAGGTTTGGAACTCACTCCCTGCGTCTGTGTTTCTAAGCAAATACAATCAGGATATTTTGAAAAGAAGAGTTAGGTTTTTTCTGGGTGAGCGCGCTACATCTTCGGCTTCATCTACACTTTCCGCCAGGTGAGCTGAAGCCAAGCGCAAACCCGTTACAAATAAGTACAAAAAAAAAACTTTTGTTTTCATAATTCCAATCCAATGGTGTCCCCGTAGAAAAAGCTGTTCAGTTTTACTATCTCTACCACCGCAAAAAAACCACTGCTCCAAAAACAACACTGTACAGTTACAAAAAGCTTCTTCCACCGCTGCTGACAGTACAAACAAAGCCAATACGCTAATGGCGAGATAATGGCTCACGCACACACACTCATAAATAATTCCGCATCGCATCGGATACCGGACTAATTGCCGTATCCGTTCGCGTATCCGCGCCGTACATATCCGATTGATTTGTTGCCGGACGAGTCTAGCTGGGGATTTACAAGGCTCATTTGAATGTGGGTTGGAATTAAGCGTGGTTGGCTTGTAATTTGTTAGTAAATGGTTTTAGGTTTTGAACTGGGTTAGAGAATAGACCATGGAGGACAGAAAAGAGCGAAGGTGTCGCCAAACAATATTATGCTTATCTAAGTACTGTAGGACCAGCGCCTTTCTGAATCTTTTATAATGCGCACAGCCAAAGAGTGGAATGCCCTGCCTGCGTCAGTATATCCGGGCGCTTACAACCCGAATTCCTTTAAAGTACGAGTGAATAGGCTTCTTCTGGGTGAGCTCGCTACATCTTCGATCCCATCTTCGTCCTGAGGACTAGATTGAGGTCAAGAGCAAACACATACGTAATAAAATAAAAAAAATCCAGGAAAATAATTCCGCTTGTCAATCTTCATTTGCGCAGAGCAGGACCGTGTCCCCGTCAAAACCCGAAATCATTAGTCAATGGGTGCAAAGTCGTGTAGCAGCGAAAAGGGCGCGAAAACAAACTAGCCAATAGCGTAAGCGGATTCAAGGTGGC
This sequence comes from Agonopterix arenella, assembly GCA_927399405.1. Lineage (NCBI taxonomy): Eukaryota > Metazoa > Arthropoda > Insecta > Lepidoptera > Depressariidae > Agonopterix > Agonopterix arenella. Next base: position 470,540 of record OV656714.1, read on the forward strand.
ACATCCTGATTGGTCAATATAATTTCGCGCGCTATTAAAATTTGTCAACTGCGCAGGTATATCGGTAAGACTTATAAACCTGGTACTTCTGTAAGTGTCGCCAAAATGCAGGGGGGTTCGGCCCCTAAAACCGAACTCAGGAATAGCGCACTTCATCGTTTTAGATGCATTTTATTGACAAAGCTCAGCAAAAAGAATGGCGGTCCGCTTCGAAATGAGCATCATAGTAGGCCACGCAGACTATTACGTCATGACCTAATATAATGGCGACAGACCTAATTGCCTTGCGACAACTCCACTCATTTCTTTCCTCCGTGGAATAGACAATGCAATTTTGCATGGAATCTTTTTCAGCTGACTTTTTTCGCGATTTCGATAGTGAACCTCCGCATTTTACTGAAGTGCTATTTTAAATTAATTTCACGCATCCTAATTAGTATACGAGTAATACAAAAACCCCATACAGTTCACGACTTCAAGCCAGTTTAGTTTACGAAGTAGGATTTCAAAAATACCGCCATCCAATGACAAACATCCCACTTTGATTAACTTCTATGATAGATTCCAAACACCCGAACTAATCAAGCGACTTTACAAATAAACAAAACAACAATTAAACTTGGACCTAAACACCCACACCACTAGGTGCAAACTTAACTGCCAAGCAAATCAAACTAGAAATTTCCAATAAGCACTCAACAAAGCTCTCAGCTATTTCTAGAAGCACCAAGCTAGATCTAGAACGTGAATTAGAGCCACCCATTAATGCCAACTTTAGGAATGCAATATTGCACCTGAATATATTCACTGGGGCTACCACACGTTAGGATTTCTCCGGACGTATCCGGATTTAAGGAATCTCCCCGGAATACGTCCGTACTTTTTGTCTGTAATTTTAATTCTTCACTAAACAACTTTACTCAATCGATTGCTATGTGTTGTTAGTGACTTTGGACGAATTTGTTGTTAAGTTTAAGTTGAGGGAAAGATTGATGCCAAATAGTAATTTTTGTTGGACAAATCTTGCACTCATTCAATCAGAATAGCTTTGATTTAACCACGATAATTTTTTTTATTAGATATCCTGTAAGTTGATTAAGTCCTTTAAATATTAAACTTTGGTTTGACAAAGCATGTGTTGCGATTTCGAATCTTACAACGAAAACCTCCGCTTTTCTTTTTATCTTTCGAAATCAACATTATGAAATTCATGTAAGTTATTTTAATTATAACCTTACATAAAAAAAAATTATCTATCAGAAAACAGCCACGATTTTGTAAATTTTCTGGACTATTTTCAAATAATCCGGCTTAGTCAGGACTTCTCTACTATAATTATGGTAACCCTATTCACGCCTAGCTCTGAATGGGGGCGGCACTAAAGCGAAATTACTGAATAACTAGTTCGATGAATTGCTCCAAGACCTAAGATACCTAAGCAGGCTGAAAGTTCAGCTTAGTTCAAATAAATCGGATCCCAACATTCAATAGACTGAATTTATCTATTAGCTAGATTTTGTCTCGCTGAATCGCCAACTTCTGTTCGTTTTTAAGACTATTGGCACACCCTGAACACTTCATACTTCGCACTGACAAGAAGAGGCTAGCGCATGTATGCTGAGCGAGTGCGAGTGAGAGAGGAATACTCTTACTTATGCAAATCCTAAGTAAAAAGGGTTATAATAAACTCGATTATATGAATGAAATGCCTGGTCTTGACATTGTTACGTCATGTAATTCTATGTTGTATTGTTTAAAGATGTGTGTTGTTGGCCGCATCTTCTCCAAAACGGAAAACCTTCCAACGCGATGTGGTAGGGACAAAATGGCGTCAAAATCAGTGAGTCATCAGCGGAGTGAGCATTAAGTGAGTTAATTAGATTAGAATTAGTTTTAAAATTTGGTGCTAATTCTTATGATTTTCGAATTTGATAGAAGGCACCACAGTGACATAATGAAGGACAAGTCAGTCAAAAATAGGTACACCTACTAAAATGACCTAGTTTATTAGAGGTGAGGCGGTTCGGAAAGGGTCAAGGTCGTTCAGTGGGGGATACGTCTTCAATCGAGTTTATCGTAACCATTTTTACAGAGGACTTTCTTAACATGGGACACTTTTTATCTGGCAAGTTTAGAATATCCTCTGGTATCTAAGGCTATGAATAGCACCATCCAATTTCCTCCCGTGGGTGTCGTAAAAGGCGACTAAGGGATCTACCGCAGGATGGGCAGCAGCATCCTCTGAGTACACACATTCAACCCAACTGCGATTGCCAACCCGCCTGCCAAGCGTGGCGAATATGGCAAATCCCCCCGTTTTGGGGGAGGCCTATGTCCAGCAGTGGACGTCTATCGGCAGATATGATGATGATGATATCTTATTATAATAACGTATACTGTGGACTAAAATCCGAAATCTTATCAGTTTTCCCTTAATAAAATTACCAAATCATCATAAATACGCAAACAAAAGACCCAATTTAGTCTGCAGACCCGGAACAAGGAAAACAATGTAATTATATATAATAACATTTGTTAGTTTTATGTCTGTCATCAATCTCATATCTATCGGGGGCCAATAAGGCCTACCTTTTGTTTTGAATGCCCAATAATGGCATGAAAGGGACGGCGCGTGTGGGCTAAGTTAAAGGCAGAGAGAGATGTCACCTGTTGATATTATGTAGGAACCACTTAGTTTTCTGATAAATAATTTAGGAGAATACAATTCGGAGCGCGCTCCATACAAACGAAGTCTGGTTATATTTTCAATACTAACCAATTAAAGTCATTGAAATTTTGCAGAAGCAATCTAGAAACCAATTTTGCTTGTATGTTGTCAGATTTTCGTTAAAACATACAGTTTCAATGCTAGGATTAATTTAAGATTTGTATGGAAATCTCTGAGGCACTTTAACTATAAAATTATACATATTAACAAAAATCTGAGAATATACAAGCATAGAGATTAATTTCTTGATTGTTTCTGAAAAATGTCATTGAATTTAATTGGTTAGTATTGAAAATATAACCAGACGTTGTTTGTATGGAGCACGCCAACAGTTATTTACTCTTATAGCTGATTCCCAAACTAAGCTAGTTAAAAGTCCCACTGCAGGGTACAGGTGTATGGGCGTCAGTCCACCACACGTGCCCAATGCGGATTGGTAGACTTCACATACGCGTCAGAATTTCTTCTTCAGTTTCATCTCGAAACCAAATTAAAGCAATATTTTTTCACTCACATGATAGTAGGTAAGTAAACGATAAACTCTAGCTTCCGAAACATACCTGAAACAAAACAACGTTCACAGTTAAAATGATTATAGAGCAAATAACAAAAACCCTTATAATAACCAACAGCATAGGTATTAGTATTCGTAACTGAACAATTAAGTTTTTAGGATGCCTGTCCACCCGAGGTGTGCGTGGCAGCGAGGTGATATGCGAGAAAAAACGCACCAATGGGTTACTTTAGCATTGTTTACGGTAGTATAGACAAGGTGTTAGTATTCGTAGTACTTCCTATTTCTTATATGTGTTAGTTAACAAATTCAAACAAAACATGACAATAATTTCGTATTACATTTTTAATATGTTGATAGAAAAAAAAGTTTTAATAAAGTATGCCGAAAGCACCGACATGGCACATGAATAAATATCCAATAGGCGGTCTGAAAAAAACTCTGACACCAGGGCCCTGCCCACACGATAAAGAAGAATATCCAACCAAAACACAAGCTTCAAACAAGCTCGCGCCACTAAAGTAGAACTGCAAATAAAATCTTAATACATTGCTATAAGGATCAAAATGATACGGGTCTAGCGGTGCGAGATTTAAATTAAATTAAAAATTGTTTATTTGTCTCACAATCATAAGCATTACAACATGAACATGTATAAAAGTGAAAAGAAATTAATTGCATATGATGACAAAAAGGCCAAGGACTCAGCCATTCAGCTCTTTTCAGCGCCATTCAGCACTTCAGCTAGGCCATTTACTCTGACGCGGCGCGCCCCGCTTGTATAAAGCTTGTTTTCTATATATTCTCGCCGAGATATCTATTCATGTAGTCGTAGTTTATGGTGCATGTTAGAGGCAGGAGAATCCCTCATAACTTGAGCACACAATGATGACATTCCGTAGGGTAGATTGCGTCACAAATAAAGGACGCTCAGAGTCCTGTCTGGAGGTCGTTCCTATATTGGAAGCCGGAACGTCCGTGTTCTGTTCCACCTTGGCAATTATTTTAATAATTCGATAAGGAAAATATTTAGACCAAGTGACGGACAAATGCGAAGGTGAAGCGAGATAGACATGTCAGGACCGTGGCCGGTGGCGTTCTGTTGTCTCTGCCTGTCTAATGTGTATGTATTAAAAGCTTTGACTATTTATTATAAGGACTAGCTTGCGGTAGCATTTCCCCTCTGTCACGGTATAAGAACTATTAATCATGTGCATTTACATTCAATTTTATACCTTATCACTAAACGAGACAGCCTATAATTGCGAAACAATAATTTCGAACTTAGAACGTTTGGCGTTCACTCGAGACTACTTTTCTTGATTTTTAACGTTCAAAATTAGAATCTAAAGTTATGGGGAATAAAATCCAAAGTTGCGGATTTCATGTTACCTCGCCCCCCGCAAAAAGTGGCAGAAATGTTTGTTAGTAGAATTACACGCGTTACTAGTCCCTACTCCCTATATAAGTAGTTAAAGATTTAAAGTGACGATGACTCACTACCTGTCCAGTGGGACATAGTTTAGGTGCTGCTAGTGAAATGTGGATGTTCGGAATATTGCATATTCAATTAAAATAAAATAACTCCGACTACCCCTCGAGGGCCTCGAGTAATATAGTCGTGAGCATATGCTATGCTTTCTATAATACAGGGTGTAAGGAAAAGTATCATTAACCTTTAAACCACATACTCTACCCATACTGAACAACTTTTACTAATGGGAGCAAACCTGTCAGAACAAAAAAAATCTGCTATTCCATACGTTTGAGTCGAGTAGGCATTGTAGTTTAGTATGGAACAGCAGATTTTTTTACGCTGACCAGTTTTCTCCTTGTTATTGGTTAAATGGTTAATGATACTTTTCCTTACACCCTGTATAACAAACTAGCTGTTGCGTGGCATTCGTTGCAATGCCCCTTTTTTCCCGACAGATACTTGGCACGTCGTGAGCATTTCGCTATGTTTTCTTTTATATAACAAACGAGTCAGAAAACCATAACTGAAATGTCTCCCCCTCCATGGAGGAGTAAAGTTATTCCAAAATCAAAGGAAAGGCAAGTGAAATTAACCGGTTGTATCCAGTGACCCGTTTACAACGCTGCCGACGATGCTACAGCCTCGACGTGGCGTTCCCTGGTACAATAGACTCGGAAACAGTGACGACAGGAGAATACATTTATGAGTTTACACTTATTTGAGCGTAGTAATCACTAAATCAAAACTCTCAATCAATTATAGCACTGACGCACATGCCACATCTGGTGGCCGGCCTAAATTAACAAGTCTAGGTGCAGCGCAACATGGCGAGTCTGTACTGTACGTTGATTATAGGAGACAATGGCAGCGGGCTGTTTGCGATGTGGCGGCAGGGTTGGTGATTGTTGAAACTGCACGCTTTGATAGTGTAGTAGAGATTGAGAGCGCTGTGTAAAGGAATAACGCCGAGAGTTTAAAAGAATATGGGTATGGAGTAAAAGAAATTAGGGGTTCATAATTATTTGTAATCATATTTTTGTACATTTATTAAAAGAATAACATAGTAAAACCAATAGAACAAACAAAACGTACCCTAAACTTAACTATTCTAAACAGAGACACCTAATAAAATATTAATACAAAAGGTACTAAATTGAAAAGCCCGCCCCTGGTCATACCTGGCACGAAAGTGTCCATAATACTGGCCGCGTCTCCGCGTTGAATCGCTAATGATATGCGTTGAGCCAGGTATGACCCAGCACGCGGATCATTACCCGCATCCCATTAATCGTTTTATACATAAGTGAATATAGATGAATACAACGTGTTAATGAATTAACGCAAAACTAGAAAGTAGTTTGTGTAGAATCGAGAGCAGAATCGAATTATCATGGTTTCAACATGGGTAATTTTTTTCAAAACATTAAGTAATTTGTTCGTAAAACTTAAAATTTACTGAACCCGATGTCAACCCACCACACGGGCACATTCACCCTACTTACTACCAAAACAAGATTATTAAAATGTATCCATGAGTACGTTACCGCTTTCATTCATTGCTGAAATGATAATAAATCATTTTTGCCCCAAAACTTAAAATGCGAATAGAATAACTTTAAATTTTAACCATCAAAATAATGAAATTATTGTTTCAAGATTGAAACAAATGATTAACGATTATAAATCATTAGGGGTGTATGAGGTTTTGCGCTAATTTATTAACACGTTGTATATCGTAGTAAGCCGAAGGAAGGCGGAAGCGAAGCGTGAGTCGTGGGCGTCGCCGATATAAAGAAGTGGTCGGAAGGTGAAAGAAGGTCCATCAGGTCAGAGATGTGGCGGGATGGCCTGGATAAATTAGATAACCAAACCAATTAAGCCGGAGGTTGCGCAAAACTGGAAGAGTAAAGGGAAGGCCTTTGCCCAGCAATAGCATGACAATAGTCTGACAAGAAAATTACTAACCATCAAGAGTGCGATTTTTGAAGCTCATTCGATGAGCTCAGGAGTTGAAAATGTTAAAATTACTATGGAATTATGCACCTTTCTACTATAGATTTGACTTTCAAAAATCATAATCCAGGAGTGCGATTTTTGAAAGTCAAATCAGCAGTAGAAAGACGCGTATCTCCATACATTTTCAACTGTTGAGTTCAACGTATGAGATTCAAAAATCGCACTCCTGATCGAAAGCACAAACTGAACAACATTCCATGGGTTTCCGATCACCAATCAACGTTCCAACGTTCCAAAAATGACAGAACCAAAAGAGCACAAGATTTCAAAGTGCATCTAGTCGTTTATTAGGGATACTCCCATTCAAATAACGAGCTAAATCACCGTGCTTATAAACATTCAGACCTTAAATTGTTGAAATTTGACCTCACGGAAGATTTCCCTTTTCAATTACTCGAAGAGTTGCACACCCTACTTCCATAACTTAGCGGTAGTTGTCAACCCTGTCGCCGACTCGTTCGCAGGTTAATTAAACCCCCACTTTATTGGTATTGTAGTTTGTACGTGTTGTAAGGTGCCGTTGTATGTACATGTACGGTTATACTTGTGTGCAGTCTTACCGAGGAATAAATAGCAGAACTGCGGTGATGTAACAACCAATTTACAGTTGAGGTTTATTAAACAAGAAAAACTGTTAAAGCATTTTTAATACAGAGGTTGTAACATTAAATGCGTTACATATCGTACAGGGTGCTTCAGACCATCAACTTTCACTTACAAGAAATACCGAAAAAAAAAACTGCTGTTTCATACATTTTACAAATACAAAATTTTTGGACGTGTAGCTTTTGACAGCGGATTTTTTTCCCGAGTTCGTTTCATGCAGAAAATGATAATAGACCAATAGCTCGGCTCGATTCCATGCTTCGTAAAAAAAAAACCTTCTAGACATGATTTGGAGCATGAGCGATGAACATGCCGAGGTATTTGTGAAGCGAATTTAAAAAGAATCCAAAAAAACGCTCATCAAAACAGATAAATGTACAGATAAGGATTTTCTTTTCTATTACATTTTCAACCGACAGCAATGAGCTTTTCAACTTTTGGCAACCATCAGCTGCAAGGCTGATTCAGTATTCATAGGGTGTAGTGTAGAACATCTCTGTGATGGGGATGCAACATGTCTGCCTGCATAACTCCAGTCGGTTAAGGAGTTACAGACGTTTAAAGGTTAGTAAAAAATTTACGATCAGCTGCAAGGCTGATAGTATGATATTATTGTAATATGCACTGCAGCTATGCGAACAGTAAAAACTGACATGGTTCATCAGTCGGTTTAGGAGATACAGCCGTTCAAAGGTCGGACCATCCCCATCACAGAGATGGTCTACACCGAATACTGAATCAACCTTGCAGCTGATAGTTACCAATAGTCCCCTTATCTCTTATACTATTACCTATACCCAACTTACACAACCTATATAACATAAACAATGTTAAAAATTTTTATATCTAGAAAAGAATCCCTATAGTAATAATAAACAAACGTCTTCCGATGTAATATCGCGTTCCGTGGTCCCGGGGACGCTCCGGGGATCGCCCGGGATCCCGTCAAGTCCCGGGATTCCGGGAAAATTAAGAGATTACATGCCCGTTCCGGGCAAAATGTGCCACTGGGTGCAAGATACGTCTTACTTAGGTTTTATAAGCTTGCTTGGAGATTTAAGTTGATTGATAAAAAGCAGAGTGCAACTAAGTTATGGAGTTAGAGCACAGAAAAACAATCATACTGTAGTTTGAAATGGAGTTTTGATGCGTTAGCGTAATGATTTAATAGACAAAACTGAACAACTTTGTCTATAGGAGCAACATACAAATAGCGAAAAAAGACAGCTGTCCCATATATTATGGTCGAGTAGGATTGCAGTTTTATATGGAACAGCACATTTTTATTGCATAAAAAATGTATGTACATAAAAATGAAATTATTTATTGTAATGTTAATTAAAATTTATTTATTACTTAATTAACTATGAAATCTAAATTATTATTGTTATGTTATGTTGGATGGAATTAATAAAGCTTTTTGATTTGATTTGATACGAATTTTTATTGCGATTTCAGCCTTTCCATATGGGAATAGAAAGCTGTTCATTTGGATGGTTTAAGTATATAACGCATTTAGGTTTACAACCTGACAATACAAACGAAGTCTAATATGTATGTATGTGTATACAGGGTGACTGGTAATTCGACCTATTCCTTGAAAGGGGTTATACTAGAGTTCATTTGCAACAATTTTTCCCCAGTTAACTGGGGGTCGAAAATCGCTTGTTTTCGAGTTCTCTCATTTTTAAGAATTTTTTGAATATTTCCGTTTTTCGACCTAAAAATGACAATTGTGAAAAAAATACTCCACTCTCTGCACTCTGTAAGCATTTTTCTAGTAGCTGATGAATGAGCGACTACTTTAAACTAAAATACATGTGAAAAATACCCAAAACCACCGAAATAAAAGGTTATAAACCGCAAGACAACAATTTTTTATTTGGATTTTGTTTCAATCCAAAGAGGATTACTCAAAAAAAATTTATGACACTTGGCGTACAAATTGCGGAAATAACTTCCTCAATTCCTAAGCTTTCCAAAAAGATGCAAAAGTTGTGTACTTTAGTTCAAGTTTGGAAAATAAACCTTATTAAACACGCAGATGTGAATTTTATTCAAAAAGTTATTGGTTTGGTGAAAATAAAAAAAAGTGTAAAATAATAATGTTTAGTACCTAATCATATGAAATTACAAATTTTGTTTTAAAGTTTTACATTTAAAAATCACAAGTCTTGCTCAAATTGTCTTCCTCCGTTACGTATGCAAGCACGAAGCCTGCGACGTACTTCGCTTACTGTCACTCGAGTTGAAAGCGTGTCTTTAATTTGTTGGGCAGCTGCCAAAATCCTCTCTCTTAATTCTTCTTGAGAAGAGATAGGTGTACGATACACCAATGTCTTCATATGACCCCAAATGTAGAAGTCGCATGGGGTTAGATCGGGACTCCTAGCCGGCCAAGGGATCGGGCCGCCTCGACCAATCCATCTCAGTGGATAGTTCTCATCCATCCACTGTCGCACGCCCCGGTAATAGTGGGCTGGGCCGCCATCATGTTGATACACCAAAGCTGTTCTTGTGGTAAGCGGCACATCCTCCAGCAGCGGACGTAACTCTTCTCTTAAAAAGTTTTCATAGGCGATGCCGGTTAGGCGTGCCGGCAGAAAGAATGGCCCGATTAAATTATTGTGCACGATTCCCATCCACACATTAAGTGAGAATCTGTGCTGGTGAGCTCCTTCGTTAGATTTTCTCGGATTCTGGCCTTTAGGGGCCCAAAAATGCAGATTATGATAGTTTGTAATACCATCACGGTCGAAGTTCGATTCATCTGTCCACAAGATTGTTTTTAGATACTCAGGGTCTTCAATGTCTGCATTTATTAGAAATCTGCAGAAATCCATCCTTCTGACAGGATCTCCCTCCTCGATAGCTTGTACTGGCGTGTAATGGAATGGATACTGCCGTGCTGTGTGCTGAGTGAACCAGACTTTCCACTGAGACATACCAAGCTGCCTAGCCACAATTCTTGTTGAAGTAGTGCCGTCTGCTTGAAAACACTGCAAAATTTGCTCCTCTTCGATTGGATCACTAACGCTAGGTCTACCAGCGTCGGTTTGGCGACGTCGAACCGATCCCGTTTCTCGAATGCGCCGATATGTCGTACCAAACACGCTGACATCAGGTAAACGGCGGGTAGGAAAACGTCTTTGATAGTCTCTTCGAGCAGCAGCAGCGTCACCATCACAAAACCCGTAACAATACATGATATCCGCGTATTCTTCATTTTGGTAAGCAGCCATTTGAAAAGGAAGCTGTTTTAGCGCAGAATTTAAGTTAGTTAACAACGACACGTCCGAACTCCAAGATGGTTGAAACTAACTGATTACTTAATGAATTGAGCGAATGAGTGGGCCTCGATTGTGAACCTTAGTACAAACATTCCCGAATACTTACAAAAGAGAAACAATGTAAGCAATAAAATGAAAGAGACAAAAGCAAATCGGCATCTTGTAAGGTTCGCTTCTAGGAAATCCGCTACCTGCTCTGCCATTGTTAACATTTTTTTTCAAACTCTTGTCAAAGTAGACAACATTTGCACCTTTTTGGAAAGTTTAGGAATTGAGGAAGTTATTTCCGTAATTTGTACGCCAAGTGTGATACATTTTTTTTAAGTAATCCTCTTTGGATTGAAACGAAATCCAAATAAAAAAATTTTGTCGTGCGGTTTATAACCTTTTATTTCAGTGGTTTCGGGTATTTTACACATGTATTTTAGTTTAATGTAGTCGCTCATTCATCAGCTATTAGAAAAATGCTTACTTAGTGCAGAGAGTGGAGTATTTTTTTCACAATTGTCAGTTTTAGGTGGAAAAATGGATTTTTTCAAAAAAATCTTAAAAATGAGATAACTCGAAAACAAGCGATTTTCGACCCCCAGTTAACTGGGGCAAAATTGTTGCAAATGAACTCTAGTATAACCCCTTTCAAGGAATAGGTCGAATTACCAGTCACCCTGTATGTACGTATAATATGTTTTTATGTATAATTATGTCAGTGTGTTTTGTGGTCTTTGCAAATAAAAGTATTGTCATTCTTTCTTTTCTTTCTGATATTAAATTTAATGAAATTTTTCAGAATGAATCTAGAAACTAATATCTATGCTTGTAATGTGTTAGATGGGTTAAAATGTAAAGTTTTAAAGTTACAGTGCCTCAACGATTTTCATACTCAATCTTAAATTAATCCTAGTATTGAAACTGTATATTTTAATGAAAATCTGAATTTTTTTTTCTATCAACATATTTAAAATGTAATACGAAATTATTGTCATGTTTTGTTAGAATTTGTTAACTAACACATATAAGAAATAGGAAGTACTACGAATACTAACACCTTGTCTATACTACCGTAAACAATGCTAAAGTAACCCATTGGTGCGTTTTTTCTCGCATATCACCTCGCTGCCACGCACACCTCGGGTGGACAGGCATCCTAAAAACTTAATTGTTCAGTTACGAATACTAATACCTATGCTGTTGGTTATTATAAGGGTTTTTGTTATTTGCTCTATAATCATTTTAACTGTGAACGTTGTTTTGTTTCAGGTATGTTTCGGAAGCTAGAGTTTATCGTTTACTTACCTACTATCATGTGAGTGAAAAAATATTGCTTTAATTTGGTTTCGAGATGAAACTGAAGAAGAAAGTTTGGGAATCAGCTTTAAGAGTAAATAACTGGTTGGCGTGCTCCATAAAAACGACGTCTGGTTATATTTTCAATACTAACCAATTAAATTCAATGACATTTTTCAGAAACAATCTAGAAATTAATCTCTAGGCTTGTATATTCTCAGATTTTCGTTAATATGTATAATTGTATTGTTAAAGTGCCTCAAAGATTTCCATACAAATCTTAAATTTATCCTAGCATTGAAACTGTATATTTCAATAAAAATCTGACACATTACAAGCATAGAGATTAGTTTCTATATTGTTACTGAAAAATTTCATTGATGGTTAGTATTGAAAATATAACCAGACGTCGTTTGTGTGGAGCGCGCTTTTTGAAATTTTTAGTTTGGAACACTAATAGAAAGTTCACAGGATGGTAAATAATAAAAAGAACCAACGTCTAAAAGCCAGTAATAACTTGGTAACGAGTCAGATGATGTTTATTACTCGACAACACACACGAAATGAACTACGTTACCGGCATCTTAAACCTACAACTATACCCAAGTCCCTTAGGTCAAGCCAATTTCAACTTTAATTCTTAGACAGGATGAATTTTAACAGGTGACAGGAACAAAGCTACGACTGTGTTTATCAGAAAGTCTCGTAGATCAAGCTATTTTCGTCTTTAAAAGGTAGGTTACAAGAGTTAGGAGATCAGACAGGGTTAGACTACGGTCTTTGTGCTGGCATTTCCACATAAAGTGCGAAATAAAGCGAGTCGTAAGCCTGTCGGGAGTTGAGACTTTAGAAATACTGATCTTTCATACTACATACAGAATTAGACATCTATACAGGGTGAAATTGATATCATTAGCATCCTTTTAAACTGAGAGTCTACCCATCGAACTGAACAACTTTTACTATGGGAGCAAACCGATCAGAGGGAAAAAAACAGCTTTTCTATACTAAACTGCAATGCCTTCTCGACTCAAATTTATGCAACAGCAGATATTTTAATTGTTCCGGTCGGTTTGCTCCCGTAGTGATGTTGATATGGGTAGACTCTTAGATTAAAAGGGCGCTAAATATCAATTTCACAACAATACAGGATGTAACAAAATACCCTATTCATATTTAAAGTGGTCGTCGTTTAGAGTCTTTAGACCATCAAACTGAACAACTTTCACTATGGACCCAATATCAAGAAAAAATATAAAAAATATATGCTGTTCCATTCATTTGAAAATACAGTTTTTAGTTACGCCGTTATCAAAAAACCAAAACGTCAAATACAGGGTCCTTCTTAATATGCTGACACTTTTTTAAGGGGATGATCAGACCATCAAACTGAACAACTTTCTCTATGGGACCAATACCGAAATCGCGAAAAAAAAATTCAGCTGTCCCATACATTTGAGTCAAGTTATGTTTGCAGTTTTGTAAGGGACAGCTGATTTTTTTTCGCGATTTCGATGTTTTTTTTTATTTTATTTCAAATGGTCTCGATGTTAGTCCCATAGAGAAAGTTGTTCAGATTGATGGTCTGATCATCCATTTAAAAAAGTGTCAGCGTATTAAGAAGGACCGTATATACCAAAACGCGGTAAGAATCCGTCCATTCGTTTGAGTCGAGTAGGTACTGCAGTTTTGTATGAAACATAAACAGCAGTTTTTTGCCATTTCGAAGTTGGCTCCATAGCCCATACAAAGTAATAAGCCATAGTTTATGTATGTTTATTGTATATATTTGTTTATTTATAATTATGTTCATTTATATTATATATATATATATATATATATAATTAACTTCCATTCAACTACAAGTATCTAGTTTTTATCATTTGTGCTGTACACATTTTGTCTGCCTCACACTTCAAAACTGTCTCTGTTGCGGGTTTGCTGGAAGAGATCTCTTTAGAGATAAGCTCGTCCTTAGTACATGTCTACTTTAATTGTTTTTTCTGTAATGTTATGTGTACAATAAAGTGTTAAATAAATAAATAAATAAATAAAGTATCATACTTTGTACCTGACTGCAACGTAGTCCAGGAGGAGATTTAAAGAAAACAATCATACAACGTGCGTGATATAGATCTAAGTTCAAAACATCAAAATTCAACACACGATGTTCTGATACGAAATAAATACAATAAAAGCGAGTAATTTGGACCGTTGTACTACATTCTGAGGCGATTTACGGATAAAATCTTAAACTGCTGATAGTGGTAGTGAAACGTGCACGGAGAAAAGTATCTAGTAGTATATGTGACAACTATACATTTATTATCAGACTTTACTGGAAAATGTACTGCTATAAATCTGATACTGCTAGATTTAACTTAAGTTTATCTTTCAGTTTTTTTACGGGGATATGATCAGACCATCAAACTGAACAACTTTCTGTATGGGACCAACATCGACATTGCGAGAAAAAAAAAGATATCTAGATATAAAGGGTGAAATTGATATCATTACTGATGATCTCAGGGATAATTGCGATATTGAAAGGGAGCGTAGGTCGCTGACTGTACGTTGTAATATGCTGGCACGAAGATTTGCACGATGTACGAAACCAGTAAAAATCACACTGTTTAAAGCATTTTGTCAGTCTTTCTACACGTGCAGCCTTTGGACCCGGTATACGCAACGGGCGTACAGCGATCTACGCGTACAGTATAATAACGCATTCAGGATACTGATGGGGCTGGCACGGCATTGTAGCGCGTCGGGAATGTTTGCGGAGGCGCACGCGGACGACTTCTATGCTATATTGAGAAAACGGTGCGCCTCCATGTTGGGCAGGCTCCGAGCCAGCACTAACCGTTTCCTGAATGTGTTCAAAGACCGGTGGGACTCCCCGCTGTTGCATCACTGGGTGAAGCTCCACACCGGGTTTTTAAAATAAAATGTTTTTTTTTTGTTTATTGTTACTAACACTAGCTTTAAGATAAATGTATACTAACACTATATGGACATCTTGTCTGAAATAAATTATTTGAATTTGAATTAGCATCCTTTTAAACTAAGAGTCTACCCATCAACATTTACTATGGGAGCAAATCGATCGGAGCAAAAAAAAAGCTGTTGGCATACATTTGAGTCGAGTCGGCCTTACAGTTTAGTATGGTACAGTTGTTTTTTTTTTTGCTGCGATCGGTTTGCTCCCATAATAAAAGTTGTTCAGTTTGATGGGTAGACGCTATCAATTTCACCCTGTAGAGAGTTGTTCAGTTTGATGATCTGAACATCCCCTTAGAAGGACCCTGTATACTACTACATATTTTTCACCGCGTGAATAACGTATTTTCTTGCTACAAAACAAAGTATACTTTTAACACTTTCACGGCTAAGCTCAAAACCATGATCCTCGCACTAAAACTGACGCCCCTCGTGGGTCGTGCGCACAGTCGTAACGTAAAAAGACCAATGCGAGCCACCTCGTGGGTCAACCGCACAGGGGTAAGGTTTGGGTGACTCACTCTGTACGTCATGAGCACAGGCAAAATGAAATAGAACTTGCCCCCCTTGTAGGTCGTGCGCACAGTCGTAACGTTGAAACGATAAATGTGGCTCGCGTCGTGGGTCACCCGCGGAGGCGCAAGGTTTTCGGTGACTCGCACGGTAGGTCATGAGCATAGGCGAAATGCAATTGAACCGGCGCGTTACGTGGGTTCTTCAGCATTGCTTCCCATTTGTCGCCGACCTACGGCGCAGGTCGTCAGCAGCGAAAGTGTTAACTCAACTCAAACTTTCTTACATTCCTACTTGATTAATTAAATTTCTACCCCAAAAATTAAAGTTACCGTGGTAATACCAACTCGTAAGTCATTAAGCAGTAAGTATATATATCACTGTGTAATGTAGCTTCATATTATTATTTACGCGCCCTTCAGTGGCTAGGGACGTACCTCTATTAACCGCATGTTTAGGGCTGCCACCTACACTTTTAATTGTTTTTTTGGTTGGGAACTTTAATCAGACTCCAAAGATTTCTTTGGCGAAAGATTAGCCAGAATTCCCAAAAAAACACTTAGAACGAAAACCTTGTAGGTAAGTATTATAGTCGATTCGATTTCGAGCTTTAAGTTATATGTAAAGAGAGATATCAATTAAACATGTTCCGCAATTATTGTTTTTTTCTATACTGTACAGGGTGTAAGTGTAGACCGATGCACTACATTAAAGGGTGATTTTATTCTGAATTACAGTAGTACCAGGTTTATAAGTCTTACCGATGTCCACACGGCGACATATCAAGCTATACAAAACCAACATAAGCTGGTCTCGAGATGTTGTACGTTACGCGACCTACGCGCCCAGCTTATTTTGATTTTGTATAGCTTGATGTGTCGCCGTGTGTACCTGCGCAGTTGACAAATTTTAATAGCGCGCGAAATTATATTGATCAATCAGGATGTGCCACCTTCAATCCGTTCACGCTATTGGCTTATTTGTTTTCGCGCCCTTTTCGCTGCATCCGACTTTGTACCCTTTCGGACTACGGGTTTTGTCGGGGACTCGGTCCTGCTCTGCGCAAACGAAGATTGACGAGCGGAATTATTTTCCTGGTCGTATGGTACTAAAAAATGCTCTCAAGTAATTCACAAATCTTTTCATACAAACTTGTCGCCGCTATACGACGCTATGCTACGTACTATAAGGTTTATATTGTGTTACATTGACTATCCGCCACCGACACACGTGTCTGTATAAACCACGCCTAAAATCCTTGTTAAATCAGCTGATTCAGTATGACCAATCCAAATTTTTTCTGCAGAATATTATTATTTACTTTCTGTTTTAATTTGAGGTAAGTAGCAGCCCTGCTAAAGGTACATATGACAGCTCGTATATGAGGCGTATTGTTTCCAAAATATGCTGGCAAAGATGGGGGATCATGTGTATTAATTACCTGAGTTATTAATATTAATACTCTCTTATTTAATAGGCAACTGTAGTGTAGAGCTTTTTAAGTTAACAGGGTACATGCTTACGAACTATACTCAATGATTATAATATTACATGAATTACCAAAATGTAAGTGTGATATATTGTGTTTTTACTTTGTATATTTTGTTTTGTTTAAAAGATGTGTGTTGAAACTCTACTTCTGCCGCATCTTCTCTACAACGGAAATCCTTCCGACGCGATGTGGTGGTAGAGTCCAAAATGACGTCAGAAAGCAATCTCTTTGATATTATTTTGAATAAAAAATGATGAGTTGTGATGAGAGGAAGTTTGAGGTTAGGATTTGTAGTTAGTCCACCACGCGTGGTGTTGATGTTTTCCTTCACCGCTTGAGAGCAGTCGGAACTACGTACCGACTAATTAGAAAAATCATTGGTTCCCAACCGCTTATGTGTCGTAAAATACCTACTTAATATACTGACAGTTTTTTAAGAGGATAATCAGACCATCAAACTGAACAACTTTCTCTAAAGGACCAATGTCGAAAACGCGAAAAAAAATCTACTGTCCTTTGTCATCGTATCAAAAATCATTTGGGTCGAGTAGGATTGCAGTTCGGTCCCATAGAGAAAGTTATTCAGTGCGATGGTCTGATCATCCTCTTAAAAAACTGTCAGCATATTAAGAAGGACCATTTTTGACCTGATCATTAGTTCCACTTTTACTTTTGCCTGATGCGCATAAAGTTTTTCTTCAAATTGTGCAACTAATCATTTTCGAAGTCAATGCGAGAGAACTCACAAAAACAAACAAGAGTCACAAGAAAAGTTATTCCCTTATTATCCCAAAGATTTGTGTCAAGAAAAAACAAAAGTTACCTTACCCAGGATACGTGAAACAATTTACTTCGCAACTTCTTTACGGAAAGCCAATCTATTGGCGAATTTCCACGCAAAACTATTGCCGACCTTTGCAAGGGCTTATTTGCCGCCATTTCGGTGGTCATGATGTCCGCCATTTTGTGAAGATTGGCGGGAAACTTGCAAGGTTTTTGGGTCGCATTGGAGTAAAGTAATCGAGACTAGAGTACTTGCTTCCTTTGTAAAATATAGAGATCTTTTCTATTATAAAATTAAACAATTCAACGGTATCTTTGTGTAATATTATTTTGTATTTTGTTTTGAAAAAAAATAGATGTTCAACTTTCGGTTTATCGGAGAAGGAAAATATAGCGAGGGTTTAATTTCGATGCGTATTGCACGTATGGATGCTGAGTGTTGGACCAGCACACTGGAGTGGAGGCTGAGTAAACCTGCATGCTTCAGTTTCGAGGCATGTATTGTATGTACCCATTGCAAATTGTAAGTGGTGACGGGTTCACTCCCCGTCACATTGGACAGGGATTTGGTACTAATAATGAAACGCGGATGTTCTGAGTTTTCAAAATAGTTCGCCGTGAGCATTTGATACTTTATAAAAACTCAGGTCAGATGTACCCGAAACCGACGAGTTTGCATGAAAATTGAGATAATAAAAAGGTGAGATAGGTTTCACAGGATCATAGCAGGTGGCGTTTTGTTTTCTCTGCCAACAGACAGGAGTGAGAATATGTATTTTTTTACTGTCAAAAACAACTTATGTGAGTAAGTACGTTAACAGAAAATTGATTGTGAAAAATACATTATCAAATCAACAAACGGTAAGTAAAGACTTTAAGTTATAAAGTCTCATCTCATCCGTCTTTGATTTGATTACCGTTTGACCCCAATTAGTTATTTTAATTACATAAATTTGACATTTGCATCCTTTCAGCCATTTACATCTAATGCTTCGAATAAACTCCGTCCCCGAAGGGTCTAATTTGTTAAATTTAAACAATTTCACTTGGAATTTGCATTTGCTTTTATCTTCGTTTGACTAGTTGTGATTCTGAAACACTGTATTTTGTTTTAGTTTGCAAATTTCAAAGCTGTATTCTAAGAAATTACATATATATTTTGTGTGCTTGTCTCTATTTTGAATAATGAAAATTTTGTATTATACCTACTGGCTGTCCATGCTATTTATTAATTTGTCTTTTGACTGTTCTTAAAGGTGAGATTACATTACCCAATTAATCAAGCCCGATTTGGTATACATTGCTTATAGAGCAAGATCCCATGAACACCAGACCTTAGTTATTTTATAAGATTGACAACTATGAAGTTTGAGTCATCGTGGCTTTGGCAGATACCAGGTTAAAATTGTCTGGCTAGTGTTGGAAGTATCAAACCTGTCTGGCTACTGTGGAAACATCTTCTAATCTACTTATTCTTATCGTGTGGGCAGAGCCCTGGTGTCAGAGTTTTTCCAGACCGCCTTACGGCCTCTGACGTGGTTTTTATGTAACCATTACTACTACCAGAGATAGTAGCCAGGACCAACGCCTTAACGTGCCATCGGAAGCACGTAATCATTTTTCTTTTCAGACAACCAGGTGATTCAGCCTGCAATGTTCTAACCACAAGCACAAAGTGACATATCACTAGGTGTGGGAAAAAGTTACTCGCCACTAGACCAGGGCCCTGTTTAATAAACGCGACAAGTGACAATTGACAATGACAATTCAGAGTACATTGCTGAGAATGCTAGGACACATGAAGCACTGCAAGTGTAGCGTCATTAGTAACCAGCAATGTACAAGAATTGTCATTGTTAATTGTCACTTGTCGCGTTTATTAAACAAGGCCCAGACTAGTTACAACTTCGGTTATTTTTAAAGAAGATAGAAGTAGGAAAAAACCTGACAGGTAATAGCACAAAACTTCCAGTTCTGAACCGAACGTAAAGTAAATAGTTTACAAAGAAACTTAGATTAGATGTTATTGTGGACCCGTAGTTGGTTCTAATGGTATTAGTTCTTACTTATTTCCGAAACGTTACGTTACCTCCACATGTTTATGTTTGATTAGTTCTGCTTGTTACATACTGTGTTTTAGAGATAGGGAAAAGGGAACAAAATGTAGATTCACTATAATTTGACAGATTATACAGTAGCCCAGTAATTTTACGGTCTGAGCCGGGACTAATTAATAATTGATATTTTTTTCGGTAAAATATTGAAGAACCAATTTGAGCCTGGAAATGTACCAAAATTAAAAAAAATCACGTTAGCTACAGTTCCAATTTTAAAATTTAGCTATTATCTCGTTCGAAAAAAACCTGACGGTAAAGGCTTTACCATTATACATACTTCAAACATGGTGTGAATATTATTGTCTACTTAGAAGGTTTTGAAAAATACATTCGTATTTTCTAATAAATACCTCATTTTTTAAATTTCAATGCCTATTTTATTGCTCAAAAATAATTTACATTATTAAATCTAAGTCAAGTAAGTGCATTGGTGTTAATATTATTAATTTAAAAGCCTTCTGGGACACACAATTTCGATTTCTATGTTGCGTAGCGAATTTTTTTTTGAATCTATTTTAGAATAGTCTCTTTGTCACTAAATGGTGCTGGTTACAGTTTAAAAGTCCAATTAGTAATTACTCCCTACTCCGCCTAACAAAACTCCGTAAAATGACTGGGCTACAGGGTATAAAATCATCATCAGCCTTTAAACGTCCAACTGCATGGCACATGCCTATCCTCAAGAAGCATATGGGCGTCAGTCTACCACGCGTGCTCAATGCGTATTGGTAGACTTCACATACGCATAAGAATTTATTCTTCAGCGTATGCAGGTTTCCTCACGATGTTTTCCTTCACCGTTTGAGAGCAGTCGGTATTACGTACATAACTTAGAAAAACTCATTGGTAATTAGCACTTCGTCCGTGCGGATTTGAACCCGGCCCCTCATGATTGAGTGTCCATACCCCTCCGCAACGCACCACCAATGCTCTCATACAAAACTGCAATCCTACTCGACCCAAATGTATGGGAATGCCGTTTTTTTTTGCGATTTCGATGTTGGTCCCATAGAGAAAATTGTTCCTCAATCTCTTAAAAACCGTAAGCATATTAAGTTGGACTAACACCAGGGTGTTAGGGTAAACAGTTGCATTACTTTAATGGGTGTTTGTACCAATCAGACTGAACCACTTTCCCAAAGAAACCTATAGGAAATTCGCAAAAAAAAGTCGCCTTTTCATACAAATGTCGATACAAAATTTTATACAAAAATCGATCAGCTGATTGTATATTGTGTGTAGTATTCGAAAGTACACCGTATAGAGGATTCTCGTTTGCCAAGGCGCATCCTTCTTGGTGAGGTCGCAGACAAGAAGAGGCCAGTCGGAAGACACATTCTGCGATTTAAGGATTGCATCAGGAGAGACCTGACCGCTTTCGAAATCAGCAGCAAATTGGGAAGAGCACGCGGAAAATAGAGGAGGGTAAAGAAGGAAAACAAGAGAGGGTCGGACTGCTCATGACGAAGCTTGGTTCGCACACCTGGCAAAGAAACGTGACAAAAGGCATATTGCTGTCATAATCCCGTCGTCATCCACTGGCGTACAGTTCTGTTGTAGAGGCTGTGGACGTGTACGCGGCTCTCGTATAGGACTGTACAGCCAAAGTGCTTCTCCAAAAACACTGCTTAAATCAACTGCCTCCGTGGTCTAATGGTTAAGAGCATTGGCTCTCGACACGGAGGTCGTGGGTTTGATTTCCACGGGGGCTACCTAGTGATATGTCACTTTGTGCGTTTTTCCCCAGTTGGTTAGGACATTGCAGGCTGAATCACCTGATTGTCTGAAAAGAAAAATGATTCCGTGCTTCGGATGGCACGTTAAGCCGTTGGTCCTGGCTACTATCACTGGTGGCAGTAGTCGTTACATAAAAACCACGATGTAAGGGCCTATGATGATGATGATGAAATTTCTTTTACGAATTTCCTATAGGTTTCTCAGGGAAAGTTGTTCAGTATCATGGGTACAATCACCCCTTAAAGTAATGCAACTGTTTACCCTAACACCCTGTATATGACGACAATGTGGAACACTCGCTCTCTAACTTCTCGTGTCGTCAACTTTACTCAAAGCACGCTCCAAAAATATTTCATACAATTCGCTTCTACAATACTGAAGTACTTACAATTGTCACAAAAGACATTGTCTAGGTGTTCGTATGAGTGAATTATTCAAAATGGCCGCCAAGCTCGCTTTTATGCTTTCAAAGATTTTCCCTAGAAATCTGTGAACTCTGTTACATGACATTTGATTATATTTTATCGCTTTACAAATATAAAATGAAATGTAATTCAATGCTATATTTATTCTACAAGCTTTTATTTACGTTATCGTTGTGAAATTCAATGTTGTATTCTTCTTATCGTGTGGGCAGAGTCCTGGTGTCAGAGTTTTTTAGGCCGCCTTACGACCTCTGACGTGGTTTTTATGTAACGACTACTACCACCAGAGATAGTAGCCGGGACCAACGGCTTAACGTGCCATCCGAAGCACTGAATCATTTTTCTTTTCAGACAATCAGGTGATTCAGCCTGCAATGTCCTAACCAACTGGGGAAAAACGCACAAAGTGACATATCACTAGGTAGCCCCCGTGGAAATCAAACCCACGACCTCCGTGTCGAGAGCCAATGCTCTTAACCATTAGACCACGGAGGCAGTTGATTTAAGCAGTGTTTTTGGAGAAGCACTTTGGCTGTACAGTCCTATACGAGAGCCGCGTACACGTCCACAGCCTCTACAACAGAACTGTACGCCAGTGGATGACGACGGGATTATGACAGCAATATGCCTTTTGTCACGTTTCTTTGCCAGGTGTGCGAACCAAGCTTCGTCATGAGCAGTCCGACCCTCTCTTGTTTTCCTTCTTTACCCTCCTCTATTTTCCGCGTGCTCTTCCCAATTTGCTGCTGATTTCGAAAGCGGTCAGGTCTCTCCTCAGCTGATTGTATATTGTGTGTAGTATTCGAAAGTACACCGTATAGAGGATTCTCGTTTGCCAAGGCGCATCCTTCTTGGTGAGGTCGCAGACAAGAAGAGGCCAGTCGGAAGACACATTCTGCGATTTAAGGATTGCATCAGGAGAGACCTGACCGCTTTCGAAATCAGCAGCAAATTGGGAAGAGCACGCGGAAAATAGAGGAGGGTAAAGAAGGAAAACAAGAGAGGGTCGGACTGCTCATGACGAAGCTTGGTTCGCACACCTGGCAAAGAAACGTGACAAAAGGCATATTGCTGTCATAATCCCGTCGTCATCCACTGGCGTACAGTTCTGTTGTAGAGGCTGTGGACGTGTACGCGGCTCTCGTATAGGACTGTACAGCCAAAGTGCTTCTCCAAAAACACTGCTTAAATCAACTGCCTCCGTGGTCTAATGGTTAAGAGCATTGGCTCTCGACACGGAGGTCGTGGGTTTGATTTCCACGGGGGCTACCTAGTGATATGTCACTTTGTGCGTTTTTCCCCAGTTGGTTAGGACATTGCAGGCTGAATCACCTGATTGTCTGAAAAGAAAAATGATTCCGTGCTTCGGATGGCACGTTAAGCCGTTGGTCCTGGCTACTATCACTGGTGGCAGTAGTCGTTACATAAAAACCACGATGTAAGGGCCTATGATGATGATGATGAAATTTCTTTTACGAATTTCCTATAGGTTTCTCAGGGAAAGTTGTTCAGTATCATGGGTACAATCACCCCTTAAAGTAATGCAACTGTTTACCCTAACACCCTGTATATGACGACAATGTGGAACACTCGCTCTCTAACTTCTCGTGTCGTCAACTTTACTCAAAGCACGCTCCAAAAATATTTCATACAATTCGCTTCTACAATACTGAAGTACTTACAATTGTCACAAAAGACATTGTCTAGGTGTTCGTATGAGTGAATTATTCAAAATGGCCGCCAAGCTCGCTTTTATGCTTTCAAAGATTTTCCCTAGAAATCTGTGAACTCTGTTACATGACATTTGATTATATTTTATCGCTTTACAAATATAAAATGAAATGTAATTCAATGCTATATTTATTCTACAAGCTTTTATTTACGTTATCGTTGTGAAATTCAATGTTGTATTCTTCTTATCGTGTGGGCAGAGTCCTGGTGTCAGAGTTTTTTAGGCCGCCTTACGACCTCTGACGTGGTTTTTATGTAACGACTACTACCACCAGAGATAGTAGCCGGGACCAACGGCTTAACGTGCCATCCGAAGCACTGAATCATTTTTCTTTTCAGACAATCAGGTGATTCAGCCTGCAATGTCCTAACCAACTGGGGAAAAACGCACAAAATGCGTTTCACTAGGTGTCCCCCGTGGGAATCGAACCCACGACCTCCGTGTCGAGAGCCAATGCTCATAACCATTAGACCACGGAGGCAATGTTGTATTTATTTTGTAGTTGTATTTCGTATATTATGTTTTGTTTAAAAAATGTTTGTGTGTTGTACAGTTTATGACCACATCGTCTCTACAACGGAAAACCTTCCGATGCGCTGGTAGAGTCAAAATAAGGACGTCAAAAGCTAACTTGGTGATATACAGAGTGTTAGGGTAAACAGTTGCATTACTTTAATGGATGATTGTACCCATGATACTGAACAACTTTCCCTAAGAAACCTATAGGAAATTCGCAAAGAAAATTTTGAACTTTCCATACTAAATGCAATCAGCTGATCGAATGCCTGTATGAAAAATAGATGCGATTATCCTATATGTTTCTTAGGGCAAGTTGTTCAATATCATGAATCATCACATGATTGCAGAGGGGTGAATTTTATACAAAACTTTGACGCACAATACGCGTAGACGGCATTAATATAAGTAACTTTGTATACAAAGAAATTTTTCATACAAAATTTTAAAAGCTTTATATCTTCGTAATTATATTATAAGTTGCAAATGTTATTTGTGACGCGGCAACTAGATTTTCTTAACTATTTTTCCATATACAAAATATTACTTTTATTAATTCCGTCTACGCGTAATGTGCGTCAAACTTTTGTATGGACCGAAACCACCTTAAAGTACATAATGCAATGTCTACCCTAACACCCTGTATATTTTTTATTAATCCCATGCGTTCGCGGGCTTTTAACCTTAATTTTTATTTTTTAATGTTTTAGAGGAAACTTAAGATTGCGTGAGCGTTGGAGATTGGATTAATAGAGCTTTAAGGAATTACTATTCACCGAAATCATAATCCTACTTACTTTCATCATTTTATGCTTAGGACTTTATTCTCCGCTTACACATGTAAAACTTACTACACAGCTCGATAATCTTGAACTTTACCTGAAAACAACAAAAACGTTTATCAGATTATGGAAATAATCTATATAGATGGCAACACTACTCTCTGAGAGGAGAATGAAAATACTATCGAAAAACATATCAAGAATGGAAGGCACTGTGGAATGGCAAAGCTTTAAATATTAAACAGGGTGATTCTGACCATCAAACTGAAAAATTGTCACTTCGGAGCCCGCATTAAAACTGAAGAATTGTTGTTTCATAGAAAATATTAACGACCGCTCGACCCAACTGTATGGAACAGCAGATTTTATTTTCACGTTTTTAATGTTGGCCCCATAGTAATAGTTATTCAGTTTGTTGGTCTGAAACAGCCCCTGCAGAGTGTAACGCAATTAAGGTGTCCATGTGCAAAAAATAAAGAAAACCATATAAGAAAGCTTAAAAGCACGTATTCTTTTTTTTTAACGTTTCAGAGCTAGCGGAGTTAGGTTTATATCTTACTAGCTGTTGCCCGCGACTTCGTCTACATTTACTTTTAAAAAGTATACTATACTACTATCCAGAATAATTATATTCTATTTGTGTGCCAAATTTCATGCTCATTTTTTTATTTTTTTTTTTATTAACTTTCAGTATACATTGTCTTATATTAACATTATTATGATGACACCAAAAAACCCCATTTGGGTTTGTCTTGGCACCTTTTAGATTTTAACAAAATTGTAGGTAAGCACACAAAAGTTTTATAAATACATCACTAAACGAATACCGAGACCAGCGCGCGTCCAACAGGTTCAGCGGTTTATGCGTGATTGAGCCACATACATCCAATAATCGTCACAAACTGGCACATTTATAATATTAGTGAGATTAAATATTGCACCAAGAAATTATAACTTATTATAAACTGCTCTTTAATAACTTGAATATTATAGCGTTATAAACATAAGATAGGAGATTAAAGAATGCTCGAGAATGTTCCTTATTACAAGCGCCCGTTTTAAAAATAGGGCTTCTTCCCGTCGGGTCCTGCCTATTTGGTCCTTTATTAAATTTTAAAAGCATTTTTGTGTTGGTCACCAATTATCCGAGTATTAACAATGGGGGTTAGGAATTGTTAAATATATCTCGTTATGACAACACGTTGGCACATAAATAGTACGTGAGACACTCAGAAAGTTTCGAGGAACTGAAAAATAAAAGTGAAGTGAAATTTAAAATTCGAACGATGCATATGGTATTTTTACATGTAAATAATCATTTTTATAAATTAATTATAATCAGCCAAAGGGTTTCATTAAAATAACGCAATACTTCCTCAGTGACCTGCTATAGTAACTACATACAGAACGGCCACACCCTACCCCTTACCAAAGTATTTACGCTATGCCCTTACTAACATCAGATACCGCACCTCATCCCATATTTCGAGGATAACTTTAGAAGAGCAGAGCAAGAATCACATACAGACGGCGAGTGGGACGGCACGTATTCCTGCGCCATTTTGTTTACGTCAAAAAAAAATCTGCTAGGTATACTTACTACTTACTATGCTGGCTCAGGGACCGGAACTGGGTCTTGGCCTCCGACAACAAAGCACGTCATTCATCTCTTTTCTGTGCCATTTCAATCCAGTGGGCACCTCCAGCTCCTCAAGATCCTTGGTAATCTGGTCTATCCAGTGATACCTGGGCCTGCCCACTGGGCCACGCCCGGAGGGTCGCCCCAGATACGCTCTCTTCACCGCGCGATCTTCCCCCATCCGTTCTATGTGTCCGAGACAGCGTAGTCGAGCAGATCATATCTCTCCTAGTACGTTGGGCGTAGAGACTAGGTCTTCTATTTCCATATTTTTTCTTATTCGCCAGCTCCCATCTTCCTGCTAGGTATGGTGCAACAATGTTTTTTTTCCTGTTTTTATTCTTGTTCCATAGTGAAAGTTGTTTAGTTTGATTTAGTTTGACACCCATTAAAGTATGTAAAGCATTTATGATATGCACTGTAGGTACCTACATTTATTCTCTGGCAAATGAAATAAAAGAATAATAAACAGACGAGAGCGTAACTCTGAACTTTACGATGATGAATTCAATAAAACAATACTATCTTTACGTAAGTCGTATTATAATAAGAAATGCTATTACGATGAAATGAGTGTTGTGTTGGTCTTAAAAAATATATGGAACCCAGATCATTTTTAGTATCAAGTAAAAACCAACATGAGTAGATAACTAAGGAGCACACAAAATTATGTCGTGAGGTGCTCGCCCATAGATTGGCCACTGAACAAGCCACTGTACAATTCACTAATCTGCTGTCAAAAACATCGACGAGCTCGCAAATGTAACATCCTTCTTGCATCCTTCAGATCGTAGAAGTTTTTATATGAGTTTGACATATGACATAACTATAGCGAATATTGAATTGTCAGCTCGCCGATGTTTCAACGACGAATTTAAGGTTGTGACATAGTTTGCGCTTAGAGAATTGCATTGCTGTATTGTCCAAGGATGAGGGCAGCGCAGGACCGGTCGTTATGGCGATCCTTGGGGAGGCCTATGTCCAGCAGTGGACGTCCATCGGCTGAGATGATGATGATGATGATGATTGTCCAAGGGCGGCGTGTAGGTGAACTATTGTGAACTGAGTCGCTCTAACTTTAGATACCGCATTAAACTGTTATTGTTACCTGTTTATTGTTTACCTATTATAGAAACTGTGCAGAATTGTTATGTCA
Source organism: Agonopterix arenella (assembly GCA_927399405.1). NCBI lineage: Eukaryota > Metazoa > Arthropoda > Insecta > Lepidoptera > Depressariidae > Agonopterix > Agonopterix arenella. The sequence continues at coordinate 498,347 of OV656714.1, forward strand.
CCTAAAAATCTTTTTTGGTTTGTGTGATGTACTATTTCAGTCGTGTCAATTCATGTATCTGGTAAATAAATAAATACAATACAATACCCAGCAGTTGAATGTTGTGCCCGGTGTGCCCAACCACAACCAGTGTTGCAAACTTAGTGGATTTTCCACTGTAACTGGTGTTTTCGACCCCTTTTTAGTGGAGTAATATTGCTTTTAGAGCTGGTAATTTTTTTAGTGGTTCAGTAAAATAAAATTCTGTTTAACGAGAGCTATTTCTGAATCTCACACGTCCTAATCATACTCTAAAGTGATGTTGGTAAATCATTATTTTCAGGTGTAAGATTTAAAAATAGCTCTCCAATTAGTAGAAAGGAGATCACTCAACAACTAAGCTGATTTATGGATTATTTACATAGAAATTTAATATTTTGTTACACAATATATAAGGTCTAACAAAATTAGGTGAAACTATTTTAACACGTTCCGGGACAGTGAACGAGACACAATGGAACTTTTATTGTTATCACGGCTATAGGCGGTCACTGTCCCGGAACGTGTTAAGGGGATGATCAGACCATCAAACTGAACAACTTTCTCTATGGGACCAATAGTGAAAAAGCGAAAAAAAAATCTGCTGTCCCATACATTTAGGTCGAGTAGGTTTGTATGGAACAGCAGATTTTTTTTTCGCGATTTCGATATTGGTCCCATAGAGAAAGTTGTTCAGGTTGATGGTCTGATCATCCCCTTAAAATAGTTTCACCTAATTTTGTTAGACCTTATATAACAAAGGTAAGGCAACTATCTGTTTGAGGTTTTCTGGTGATTTTAGAATTTCAATCTGGTGGAGAGCTAATTTAACTGTTGGCACACTGGACCGAACCAAAAAAGTTATATTAATTTCATTTATTCAACTACTAAGTAGTAGTTGTAATAAAAGCGAGACCGAAGGACCGGAGTGAACCCGTGGCATGGAGTCACCGCCGCGCCGCCGTGCCGCAGGCGAAGTAATTAATGTATGATGACAACGACCTCTCATATTGCAATACTTTCATACTTTCGCTACCCTCTGATGGGTTTTCCAAACTGATGTTTATTTAATTTTATAGTATTTGGAGAGCTTACAACTAAAAACAAGTGCTATAAGTAAATAAAGATACATTTAGGATGACATGTTTGTACCAAAACATATAAAACTGGAATCTCAAGTATTTTTTATGAACATAAACATATTAGAGCTATACAAAATAGCGGAGCCACGGGGCCAGCCAAACCGCGCTCTTCCGTCTGTGAAGCCACGTGACTCTTACCCCTGCCACACACATACGGACGGAATTCAGATCCGGAATTAAGCTTGAATCCCACTTCATCATCATTGTCTTGTCCATTTCTCAGTATTTGGGGTCGGCGCAATATGTCATCCTCTTCCATTCATCTTCCAAGCTTGAAGCCCACTTATTAAACGTCAAATCTTTTGTCTAACTATCACCGCGTTGGAACGTATTGTCGCTATAGATAAGATAGAAGCAAGTACCTACATAAATCAAACCTGAAAACTGTTTCTTCCGATTCAAAAATTTGAAATTTTTTTAAAAATTCGCACTGTCTTCTCTTCACATTTTCATTCTTTTCGTGTCAATGGTTCCACTAATGGTTCCGCTGCGTCGCGTCGATTTTCCAATTTTTTATAGTAATTCGCAACGAATATTGCGATTTTCAAAAAGTAGGTAAGTACATATCTACCTACTAAGCTTGTGTGTTTTCCCGTTATCGATTGCGTAAACATAGGTCCGGTAAAATCAATATGGATGAACTCGAAAAGAAAAAGCATAAACACACAAAGTTTAGCATAACATGCAGAACAAAAAAGGTAGGGGTTTCAAATCCCGGGGATTACTCAGCTAATGAAACCCGCTGGATGGATTATCTGACCTCTCACTCTTACTTACTCCACTAAGTACGAGAGGAAACAAGACCTAACCACACATTGCGTGCGTAGTTATTAACTTTGGCAGTTGATACCAATAAGTCTGAGTAAGTAACTTCGTCTTCCGTGGAGATGGTTATACAGGGTGTTTATCAATAAATTTACACAGGAACAGGTAGGTGCTTCAAAAAACATGAAAATCCGAATTTTGTACAGGGCACCATTTGAAACGTTTGCGTTTCTCTAAAAAACATCTACAGTATTTTTTTCAGACTTTTTAAAAGTATTTAACTGAACTGGACAGGTTGAATGTCCAAAAGCACCTCGGGAATACTAAAGAAAAACTCATCGTAAAAATATAATTACCCCCGATTTTCGATAAATAATAACGCTTTGTGACTTTAAAAAATACTCCGATACAAAAGGGTATGGATTCCACAAAGACAAAAGATAGAACAAACTTTTATTCTTTCTTGTCTGGTAAAGGATCTGCTTTACCAGACTGCTAAAAGATCAGCTTTCGAGTTATCAACTGAACACAAATGCTGAAAACCGTTGCAGAATCAATAAATTATGAAAATGAAGTAAGTTACACCTTTTAAGGCAAAGATCTCTAACGAAATAAACAGATTTTAGTATACGAACGAAATGAATCTATCAGGGCACGACGGATAGCGCTAAATAAATCTACACTGAAATGTCATTGGACCGAATTTTCAAGTAAGTTTTACCAAAAGCCGTCAGAACTCGGAACTACAAAATTTTAGTATAGAAGCGACAAAATTTGTGTTTCTGTATAACCCTTTAACACCTGTAAACCAGGGTCAACAACGGCAGCACAATGCATGGGCAATTGCCACGAAACCCATGCGGCAAAATCTTCAAACAAATTCATATGCTAAGGCAAGAAATACTGCAAATGGATTCCAATAAAATCAACAAGTAAACGTTCGGTTTAAACGGAAACGGCCGATGTTTGCCGAAGATTAACGAGAGAGATAGAGTGAAACAGTATCGGGGTTGCATAAATCACAGGCGAAGGTCGTCGTCGGCTTCCAGGCAAGGCGAGTGTGTAGGCATAACCGCCGACGATAGGACGACATCCTGCGTCACCTCTGCACCAGGTTCCATGTTCAGGACGACGGGCCTCTGCCGGTGAGGTTGCGGAACTGGAAAGCAGGTCTTCGGATTTCAAGGCCTTCAAGCTCCGTGTTCCCGCGGCTCACCTGAAGAGGTTCCTGACCCCCGACCTATGGCCGACACTGTTCAAGACACTTGAACATTGTCACACAGAATATCTAGTCCCTATTGAAGTACCAGAATCTAGTTCAAACTCCCACAAACAATAAAATGAACATTGTATTAAAATTCCTCCAATAAAACCGAGTAAAAGTATTTCCTTATCCATTAATTAAGGTATCGTCCGGACACCTTAATGAGAGGGGGAAGAAGGAGAGGAATTGGGAGGAGGGAGGGGTCAGACGACACGACTTCTGCTTTAAGCGTATAAATAATTCAAAGACCTACCGAGGCCGTTTGAATGTTTCGTCGTCGGGGTCAAACTGTCTGGTTTTGATTATATCTATGGGTACGAATATTTGATAATAATTATTTTTGTGTTGTTTTTAAAATATAAATATCTTATGTACCTAAAATAATTATGTTACGCACGAATAATCATATAAACGATACATTTTGTTTCTCTCTTAGTTTTATAATATTTTACATTCAAATGTAAATTGCAGTGCCCTTACAGGGCTCATGTTGCGAACTGTTATTACCTATAAGATCTATGTACATGAAGCAATAAATGATTATGAATAAGTCCTTTAGATACAGAAATTGCAGAATGACCAAATCACAGAATGTCAAAATTGCGGGAAGTCCAAAAAAGCAAGTCAATAATTATGACGGATATTTACCACGGGTTTTTCAGTGACGAAAAACATCGTTAGGAAACTGACATGCTTCAATTTCAAGTTAGGCATGACGGTTCATTTTATGAATGGTACCAAAATCGAAAATAATTTCAAAGCTAAGGTAGTAAAATTATTCGATGTATCTATTATTTCCCGAGTCATTTGAAAACTACTGAAAAATGCAAAGTTGGTATGAACAATGAGATGGATTCCTTTGCGTGGCTGACTTTGACAGTTTTCTTTGAATTTCTACCATAGACGAATAATTTCTGTCTTACGATTTCTACAGATCCAGATATTTATACAGCCATGAAACCTAACTTTAAAGGAAAATCAAAATTAAATGAAATATCAATCAGACATAAAATCTGAAAAATGCGTCTCTCTTATTTTAAAACCTATATTAATATTTTCTATAAAAACAGGTACCTAGTTAAAAAAATGATGTCGTAGTGAAGTCTGGATATTCTAAATTCTAACCTAACCTAACCTAACCTACCCACCTACAGCACAGACATAAGAACTATGAATCAGTGACGAATATAATTTTTTTTAAACAAAATCATATTAATGCATAAGCAATTTTGGAAACTTGGCAAAGCTAACAGTATATATTTGATTTGAATACGAAATACAATTCTATTATGGCAGATTGAACACTGAAATGGCTTTACTATACAGCATTGTATCGATTTGTATTATATTATACAATGTTAGGTACCTCGTACGATGTTATAGCACAGAATTGAGTACGGGATATTATTCCAGCGAATGTATAAATTCAGAACGCAAATTATGTTCCATTGACAACAGCTCGACTGAAAATAAGTTAATTTACAATATTGAAATTGATTTATAAGTTTCACATTACGTTCGCCAACTGTGGCAGACCGCAGAGAGTCCATAAAAACTGTAACACCATTTATGTTACTTGTGTTGACGAATAAATAATTTTGTATTTGTATTTCGTTTTTGTAATAAACAAAAATCCATAAAAAATCCTACATAGGTACGCTTTACGACCGTATTGTCTTTCATTATACAGGGTGTAACGGACAGCCCTCTGCAAACTGAAACGGTGAACTCAGACGATTAAACTGAACAACTTTCACTATGGAGCCTACCTCAGGAATCGTAGCATACATTAGTCGGGTAGGTAGAGCAATTTTGTATATAACTTCTGATTTTTGTTCCCTTTTCCTGAAGGCTCCATAGTGGTTGTTCCAAGTTGTTCAGTTTGATGGTCTGAGTTCAGCGTTTCAGTTTGCGGAGGCTTTTTTTGTTTTTTGCTCATGGAGCAACTACTGCTTTTTACTGTGGACTGTTGGAGGGACCACGAAGGGTCTACCGAGCCAAATGAATGAACTTAACCAACCGACCTAGGCGCAACCAGAGGGGTACGGACCTCGGCATAGGACGTTGCTGGGGCTTCGCGGCGGCTTGGGTACCGGGGATCGGTGAGATTTCGGAGGGCTGTCCCTTACACCCTGCATTAGACAAAACAAAGGCCTTCTGTTTGACCAAATTTAATTTAACTTTATTGGTTATCAAACAGCAAACGAAAGAAAGAACACGAAGAAAGTAATATAGTGCTCTACAAAATTACAAAGGTAGGGTTGATAGGTTAGGTTAACATAGGGTTGATCGTCATAAAAATTGTTTATCTAAACAATAACGTATTTTACGAAAAAGTTTACCTTTTTTACAAACTCCAGGTAAAAAAAGAGCTATTTGATGGTAAATCGATGCCGCAAAAGATAGTTGGCATGGCATCAATGCTTAGCATATTTAAGGCAAACTTAAGGATACAAAACTTTAAAAATAATGTAGGAAATGTACACAACATGATCTTCATTAATCGAAGACCATGTAAACTTGCTTCCATTCACTATAGCATGTTGTTGCAGATGAATTGGCTATGAAAAAACCAACACTCTGTGCTCCATGCATGGGGCCGGGATTCGAACCCGCGTCGTTGAATCACGAAGCGACCGGTGCGACCGCTGTGCTATCGAACTTGTCAAGGTGAGATACGAATTTGACGTATAGGCTATCAAGGTTGCGTGACGTCATGGAACTTAATGATTATTTTATTTAGATGTTCATTGAAAAAATGAAAGCAGAATTTGATAATGACTGAAAACGATATCATACAGTCAGAATCTTAACTTGTCACCATTAGATACGTTTTATTTAATTTAAGTAAAACAAACATTTTTGAACATAAAAAATGTATTACTTAATTTAAAAAAAAAGTACAGGGTTCAAAAATGCGTACAAAAAAAGTTAAAACTAATTTCTCTAGTGCAACGTTACTTAAATTAGATCATTATAGAAATATAATAAGTGTTTAGGCTTAAAAATGTTTATTTAAATATGCTGTCCCTGTCACCACTATGAGTAATTGAGTAGTTTGAGCTTTGTCTATTTATTATAAGGACTAGCCATGCGGTAGCATTTCTCCTCTGCCACGGTATAAGATTAATAAATCATGTCCATTTACATTAAATTTTATACCTTATCACTAAACAAGACAGCCTATAATTGCGAAACAATAATTTCGAACTTAGAACGTTTGGGGTTCACACGAGACTTCTTTTCATGATTTTTAATGTTCAAAATTAGAATCTAAAGTTATGAGAAACTATTATAAAACTGTAAGAGGAAGTTTGTCTGTACATTGAAGATATTAACAAAAAAAAGTTACGATATGGTTTTTAGGTGTCCCTGATTCCATTTCACCAATTTTTGGATTTTTTGTCTGTCTGTTTGTTTGTGTGTTTGTTTGTTTGTTTGTTTGAACGAGTATCACGCAAAAACTACTGAACCGATTTTGATGAAACTTTTTTTGTTTGATAGCTTATGATCTGACTTAAAATCTGGTATATAATTTGTGCGGACGAAGTCGCGGGTTAACGCTCGTGAGAAATAAAATGCAAAGTTGCAGATTTCATGTTACCTCGCCCCCCGCAAAAAGTGGCAGAAATGTTTGTTAGTAGAATTACACTCGTAACTAGTCCTCATATAAGTAGTCAAAGAGTGTGAGAGACAGCGCGTTTACTAAATTTACTTCTTTGTGTAAGCCCCGCCCCACCCTTATTCGTACAATATTGCTTACTCAAAAGTTGTCAGTTAAAAATGAACAAGATTCTATTTTATTTAGATTTAAGTCAAACTATCTTCCAAACTTAACCCGCAAGCGCCATCTTTTCAAACCAGTATCTAGTCTTGAAAGTGTTAATTTGAAATTCTTTTTTTTTTCAAAAAGCAAAAGTTGTGAAGCATCGAAACTGATTCCAAGTCGTCAAGTTTTCCCTCTAAGGGTAGTTATTTCTTGGAAGTGCTAAACTTAGGGGCTGAGTTGGAATTTTGAAACGTGATTGAGTTTTATTGGCTTTTGAAAACAGCTGCTTCTTTAATAAATTTACTTGACCATTATAATTTTAACAAATTCCATACATTTTTGCGTATCCGTGCTTCGGAAGGCACGTCAAGCAGTTGGTCCTGGATAGTTCGATCATATGGCGGTGTAACTATTCGCTTTGCCAGTTAAGATGCCTATTTAGCAAAATATGGCCTCTAGAGGAAATATTTTTTATTAAATATCGAGTTACTTATTAAACCGTATAGCTAACATTCTTAGAGAACAAATAATATTTTTCCAAAACACCTTTTCTTTTTAATTTTCATAGTAACCAACCATCATTTTAAAAGTTTGCTTGCACTCTATCTGAGCAGAATTTTTCTGATTTCGACGTATGTAAAAAGTTAATAAAAAGCCAGTGGGAGTTCTTTAAAAATATACGGCGGCTTGAAATGTTTCTGACAGCAGTTAGCCCAGTCATTTTACGGAGTTTTGTTAGGAGAGGTGGGAAGTAATTATTAATTGGATTTTTAAAGTATAACCGGCACCATTTAGTGACAAAAAGACTATCTAAAAACATATTAAAAAAAAATCGTTACGCAACATAGAAATCAAAATTGTTTGTCCCAGGCTTTTAAATTATTAATATTAATACCAATGCACTCATTTGACTTAGATTTAACAATATAAATTATTTCTGAGCAATAAAATAAGCATAGAAATTAAAAAATGAGGTTTATATTAGAAAATACGAATGTATTTTTCGAAACTTTCTAAGTAGACAAAAATATTTACACAATGTTTGAAGTACGTATAATGGTAATGCCTTAAACATGTGCAAAAAATTACCATCAGGTTTTTTATAACTAGATAATAGCAAAATTTTAAATTTGGAACTCTTGCTGACGGGATTTTTTTTAATTATGATACATTTCTCAGCTCAAATTGGCTCTTAAAAACTATACCGAAAAAAATATCAATTATTAATTAGTCCCGTCTCACACCGCAAAATGACTGGGCTAAGTGTACAGGGGGTCTACCCGGACATTCGAACTTCGCAATTCCGTGAACGTTTTCGTTTCAATGTCAACTCTATTACAATGAAGTTCGGACCGAAACGGTCGCGATAAATTGAGAATTGTTAGTCCGGATACAGGGCCTGAGTCTCTCTCTTAGGTATAACATTAATTTAGTACTGAAAACACCAAAAACGGTTACACTGCAAAATTGTGTCTATTTACCCACGGGGACGCAAAGGTTAATTACCTAAGTGAAATTTTTATTTTACAAACATCTTTAAAAGAATAAAATAAATGTTTCTTTCAGTGAATACGTATTAATGAAATGAAAAAGACTCTAAGTTTACTAAAATATGAACAAGATAATATTTTCATTTTTAATTCAAATTTCTCTTGAAAATGTATTTTACACAACTATTAAGAGTGTTTAATAAGTTTTATAACTAACCATTTCAAAAACTGTTTCAAAAAAAAGTTTTCAAGGGTTTTCATTCTTCATTACAAATAAAAAACTTAGTTGATTGTACATTCAACTCTGCGACTGAGATATAATCAAAAAGAGAAGAAACGGTCATGTTTATATCGCAAAAATGAAAAATTATTTCTCTGCTTCGACCTGAATACAAATGTGTACTAGGATCTACAATTGAACCATCTATTCTATTCTATATCAGGGGCCGAAGAGTTCTCGAGTGGCGACCGCGTACTGGAAAGCGCAGCGTGGGTAGGCAGTGAGCCCCCACAAGGTCGACCGACGACCTGGTGAAAGCGGCGGGAGCCCGTTGGATGAGGGCAGCGCAGGACCGGTCGGTCGTTGTGGCGATCCTTGGGGGAGGCCTATGTCCAGCAGTGGACGATGATGATGAATATGAGAGAGTCGGTGGCGCGTTGCGGATTCGAACCGGGACACGCAATTGTGGGGGTCCCGGTTCGAATCCGCACGGACAACAAGCCATGTACCGATGAGTTTTTTTAACTTATGTATGTAATACCGACTGCTCTCAAACGGTGAAAGAAAACATTCTGATGTGTATTTGAAATCTACCAATCCGCGTTGGACACGCGTGGTGGACTTATGCCTTTACACCGTCCCTGAGAGGTAGGCCTGTGCCTTGCAGTGGGACGTTTATAAGCTGATGATGATGATATGAAAACCGTGCTAGCAATGGAATTATTAAAGCAACAGACGCATATAAATGTGCTTGCTGAACACACATCGACTCTCTCGTCTTTACCCGCCTAAATGTGATGGAACGGGAATCCGATTCTAACTGAGGTGGGGTCCGATGCAGAGACTATAAGCGGCAGCCACACGATGAGGCCATCAGAGATGTTGACGATAGTCTGAAGGAATTAGTAGCCTCTAACGACACCCATCTGGGTTGGAAGACGGACTGGACTTTACACGGAACAATATTAATATAACTAAACACTTAGTGGTCCACATATATCCACTAGCACAAACGTGGTGAACGTCATTTTATATAAATTTGTTCGTCCGTTCCTAACTTAACGATAACGAGTTCCTCGCGTGACCCCGCTCCATATAAAATATTACATTATTTTTTATTTTTCATATATTGATTACGAACACGATTTTCCACTTGTGTATTTTTGGTGGAACATTAAATAAAGGGAAAAGGTTTTAAGCCACACCCCCGAACTCTCGAAATGAAAAGATGATTCGCGTTGAAGTTTGAGAGAAATTGAGTTTGAGTAGAGCTGCAAAGTTTGCAGTAACTATTGTTAATTAGGGCTCAGAGGCCTGTTAAGGCCACTTGAAAATCTGATAACAAATTGACCACTATCTTGCTTCCACCAATTGGCACTGGGACCGCACACACACACATGACCTGACATGGCTTACGCGCTCTCACTGTTTGTGAGAGGCCTAGTCCACCACGCGTGCCTATTGCGTATTGAACTTGACTTCACATACGCATCGGGATTTCTTCTTCAGCGTATGCAGGTTTCCTCACGATGTTTTCCTTCACCGTTTGAGAGCAGTCGGTATACGTACATAAGTTAGAAAAACTCATTGGTACATGGCATGTCGTACGTGCGGATTCGAACCTGGGCCTCAAGATTGGGTTTCCATAGCTCTCCGCAACGCACCACCGACGCTTCATAATATAAATATCATAAATAGTCTCAGCTTTCAATAATTAAATTCATAACATTATATCCCTACATAAAATAACCAAAATGTTGTAATATGAATGATAATAAAGTGGGTAATTTAACCAGAGTGGGGTATAATGTGGTCATCTGTTCTGTGGCGATGGCTGAACCGTGCTATAAATTATAAGGATATAACTATGGACTGCAATCGATGAGGCTTTGAAGTCAGCGATTGAAAAATTCGTGGACTTAGATCACTAACTTAAATTGATGATGATGTTGATGCTTCATGGCCGTGTATCAGACGCCAGCTGGCTGTTGATTTTGAGAGCTTCGTTGATGTGCTCTTAGATGGTAGATGTGTCCTATCTTTGCTTTAAAAATGCATCCGCACAGGCTACATCGAGCATCGACATCGAGCTCAGCCCTACGCTTAGCATAGTAACTTATTATTAATCTGTGGCTTAGCCTCAAAGTCGAACACTTTATTCTGGATAGTGAAGTAAGCCTCCATCGCATCTTTAGCAAGCTCCTCCCAACAATTCGGATTCGGAAAGTTTCATGTGGCGTTTTACATTAACATACATTAGATAAATCATACAGGGTGTAAGTGACAGCCTAGCAAATACTGAAACGGTGAACTCAGACCATCAAACTGCACAACTTTCACTGAGGTAGGCCCTCGGGAAACACGAAAAAAAATCAGCTGTCCCATACGAAACTGCTGTACCTACCAGACTAAAATGTATGGGACAGCTGATTTTTTTTTCGCGTTTCCTGAGTAGTCTGCATAGTGAAAGTTGTTTAGTTTGATGGTCTGAGTTCACCGTTTCAGTATTTGCTAGGCTGTCACTTACACCCTGTATATAAGGTCTAACAAAATTAGGTGAAACTATTTTAAGGGGATGATCAGACCATTAAACTGAACAACTTTCACTATGGGACCAATATCAAAATTGCGAAAAAAAAATCTGCTGTCCCATACATTTAGGTCGAGTACGATTGTATGGAACAGCAGATTTTTTTGCGATTTCGATATTGATCCCATAGAGAAAGTTGTTCAGTTTGATGGTCTGATCATCCCCTTAAAATAGTTTCACCTTATTTTGTTAGACCTTATATAAGGGTCTAAAAAGGGCTAATTTAAAAGTGCCCTAAATACCATATTGAGCAGTAAATAAATAACGCTCACAGGCACATACATTGTAATGATCCCAAGCAAGCACTATAGGCTGTTTATTATGGAAACCATACAAAAACGGCACAAACATATAAACGAGTGACGACTGCATCTTATCCTGATAATTTGAGCCCTTAGGTACCTACTATCAAGACCGAAGCAATGAGCGTTTAAAAATACGCCGAATCGCAACGAGAAAAGATACGGTAGTGCCCCCCTCTTTTGTCTCGTTTTTCGTTTGATGCTTGGCTACATTTTTCATAAGATTTTATTCAACTTTTTACATGACATGTTTTTGATGGGATAGTATTTTGAAACCGTTTCAACAGTCTTTTACTTACCTAGTTGCTGAGTGTTTTTTTTCACAATCGGTCTTTGCTGATTTCTTGGCCCAACATTCTCAAATAGTGGGCAGTTTGTACCACCCTCCCCCACCCTTTCCCAAAGTGGACCACCAGCGGCTAATGACTTCATAAATGGCTCCAGATTCCGCTCTATCGCCGGAAACGGAAGTAGCGTTATTTGTCAAACATTATCTGAAACCTACCAAGATGGCGGCCATCAATATTGTTTCCTATCTCTTAATACAATTATTGCATTTGCTATTTTGTAGTGTTATAAATCTACAAGAGATTGGTTACTCCGACCCTTTGGGTTTAGAAAAGACCACCACATTTCTTCCTGTGGGTGTGGCACGAGGCGACTAACGGATATATATATATATACGTGTAGTATAGACAGTTTCATTACTTTAAAGGGTAATTGTAGATTTTACCCCAAAGAAAGAAAAAAATTACACTGGTCATACTATGCAATCAGCTGATCGAACGTTGCTTTTTCCCGTTTCCTGTTCCCTTTCTATATTCACTGTTCTCATAATTAAAACTAATCTACTTAAAAGTGCCTGCCATAGACGACATAGCAATGCGCCAATCAAATGTGTAAAGTAGTAAAATTAGTTCAGGCGCTATTGCGTATGAGGCTGCTGACGAGCTGGCACGAAGAGGGGCGGAAGAGGACGCCATAGGCCCCGAGCCTTATTGCGGCATCTCCCGCAACACCTCTAGACGTGTGCTAAAGGAATGGGCCGTGGACCAAAGCCGTAAGCTCTGGTCGGATACACCAGGACTGAGGCATGCGAAAGAACTTGACCGGCTTTTCAAACAGACATACCTCAGATGCCATCAATTCAAACCGCAACGACTTAAGGCTCTTAGTACGAGCCTTAACAGGACACTGCAAGTTAAACAAACACCTTCACAGAATGGGGCTTGTAGACTCACCCACTTGCAGATTTTGCTGTGAAGCAGAGGAAACGCCCATACATCTCCTCTGCGAATGCGAAGTGCTCATTCACAGCAGGAGTCGCCATCTAGGTGGATACATAATAACACCTACTGACATCAGGGACCTCCCCTCCAAAAGCATAACACGGTTCATGAAGTCCGTGGGCCTAGGAAATGACCTTTAGGTCTAGGGTGACAGCTACAATAGATCTATCTAGGTCGCAGTAGCTATTTGGTCATTGACCAAGCCCTTATAACCAAATAATAATTGCGTAGCGTAGACCGTAGTGATTAAAAGTTGAAATAAAAAATGCGTAAATGCATAAACTGGGGAGTATACAGGGTGTTAGGGTAAACAGTTGCATTACTTTAAGGGGTGATTGTATCCACGATAATGAACAACTTTCCCTAGAAACCTAAAGGATATTCACAATTTTTTTCGACTTTTCATATAAACATTCGATCAGCTGATTGCATTTAGTATGGAAGATCCAACTTTTTTTTTTTTCGAATTTCCCATATGATTCTTCGGGAAAGTTATTCAGTATCATGGGTACAAACACCCCTTAAAGTTATGCAACTGTTTACCCTAACACCCTGAATTAAAGCATCTTTATTTAATTTAAAAGTCGTTTTACCATGCAATCTAAAGCATAGCTACTCTTCGAAATACTATAACTAATTACTTATGGGAGTAACAGAATGATAGTAATTGATTGAAAAATAAATTAGTATTTCCACATTTTCGACTCAGCACATCTTTCATGGGGCACTGTATATACGCTATTATAATAAGATACCAGAGGATATTCTAAACTTGCCAGACAAAAAGTTTAAGTCTCATGTTAAACAAGTCCTCTGTAAAAAAGGCTACTATAAACTCGATGACTATTTGAATGACCAAAATGTCTGGTCTTGACAATGTTACTCTATGTAATACAGTATTGTATTTTAATTGTACTTTGTATATTTTGTTTTGTTTAAAAGATGTGTTTTGTAGAGTTTCTGGCCGCATCTTCTCTCAACGGAACACCTTCCGACGCGGTGGTAGAGTCAAAAAATTACGTCAAAAAGCTATCTATGTGATATTATTTTGAATAAAAAATTTTTATTTGATGAACGATTTTTCACACCCTAAAACTTAGCTTTATTGTTAACGCGAATCTCGCCAGCGTAAAATTTCTACCCTCCACCTCACTATTGTCTGCCTTTCATTAACTATGTTGCGGTAAATAGTTTAGAAACACGTATGTTTTGCGAGTATCCTCCCCTCCTCCATTGTCTCGCAACAGATTCGGGATCACAAAGGGAAATGGTTTCATTTTGAATTATAAGTTTCTTTGACCCAGTTTGATCTTGTCGTTTTGATGACATGAGGATTACACGATGAATATAAAGACGGAAGTATGTTTTTAACCAAATTTATAGAAGGGCTTTCGACACGCCATGCGCCAGTGGAGTGTGAATGACCCATTTTCTATCTCACCTCATTATTGAAAGGAGGCGGCCCAAACTAAAGAAAAAGAAAACTCTATGAAAATGTAAAAAATATCTAGTATAATTGTTAGGTAATATGAACCATCAAAAAAAATTATATGTATAAAATAAAAGAAGCCCGGTTCGATAAAAGTTCCATTGACACGTTCCTATTACATATACTGGGTGATTTTGTCATCACTATCCAAATCATAAACTTAACATTACTACAATATATTAAGTTTATGATCCAAATTTTCAGGGGTGGTTCAGCTTAAACTCCACAACGTAACGTAAACTGAACAACTTTTACTAAAGAAGCAAACATGAAATCGTAAAAAAACTGCTGTTTTATACATTTGAGTCGAGTAGGAATTGCAGTTTGTACGGAACAGCAGTTCCCTTTTTTTCAGGTTTTCTGCCATAGTAAAGTTGTTCAGTTTGATGGTCTAAACCACCTCTGAAAATTTTGAAAGTGTTCACCTAGTATAAATAAACTATTGTTCAGGTAAAACCATACTGCTTAAAGTAAAGTTTAATAAAGTTTAATACAATTAGAAAGACTATGAACCCAAGCAATTGAGAAACCGAAACACCCAACTAATTTGAACCCAACTCCTTAATTCCTAACCTACAAAATAAACTTGTAATACCCGACATGACATTATTAAGCCTCCAAGATGAAGACAAAGGCTCAGATCGATATCGGCTGAATGGAAACTCCCTTTAATGTGCCACCGTTTTGACAGGACCCTCCCTTACCGTGCCTCGTACCCCCTACGACAGAGATGTAGTTAGCGTGGGAATTGCAGGACTCAGAGGGTCCTTGGACTACTTTCAAGATTCATTTCTGTTTGTGAATTTGAATCGGAATAGCACAGCATAACATAGTACTTATAAAACGGCAACGGATGTACTTGCGCAGAGCAACGGACCCGTCCTTGCGGGGAAGCGGGCGGCGCGCGCCGGTGTGGCGGCTGGATCGCCCGTCGTCTAGAGCGTTGCCATACTTTGAGGCTTATAGTAATACCGTGGGAATAGTATGAAGGTTTAACAACTTGTCTCGGAAGGGACTTGAACCCGCAACCTGCCAAACCGGGGCTTTGTTTTGGTCCAGTTAAGCATCCGAGTCATTACGTCAGATGGCCTTATTTTTCAACGCTATCGTCTTTAAAGGCCAGGCCACACAGAGGGGGTTTTGCTGGAAAGCGGGCCGGAGGCGGACCTGCCGGAAGCGGTTATTTCCGGACCCGCGCGTATTTCTGTGTGGTAGGGTACATACAAACTCGAACGTTACCACCACACCATACACAACAAAACACACAGAAAACTGAGCGGGTCCGGAGATATTCGCTTTCCGCAGGTCCACCTCCGGCCCGCTTTCCCGCAAAACCGCCTCTGTGTGGCCTGGCCTTACGGGACGATTTTAAGTAGCACAACATGGCTGTAACATGTTAATAACCAATAATATTTAAAAGTATGAAGGTATCCTATCCACCGATATCCACATCATATTTTAGCCATAAGTTCCAAGGATAATGAGGGATTTGCTTTCGTCCAATTAAGCTCTACGTCAGAGAACGAAATTCTTCAATCCATTTCGTCTGAAGGGACGTCCTCGTTGATGTGACAAAATGTTTAATTTTGTAAGTTGGACAATCACCTTTTTAAAGAGGTAGGTAAGAGTGAAAACCGTTCTAGTGTGGTGCTCGAATAAATAGACAGAAAAAATTCCAAAATAATTTAGCTTTGTTAGATATCCTCTCCCGAGTATTTTTCCTGGTTATATATTTAATAGACAGTTCATTTAAAATTACATATTGATATAAATATTATCGGCTCTCCTATTTTATTGCTCGGGGCCCTGGGTCACCTAGCTACGCCCCTGCTCTCAGATCGATCGGTTGATAACATTTTTAATCACCGAAATTGGTCATTTGTTTCGGTACAATTTTACCTAAGCTTTAGCGTGTTGTGGTAGAGTTCTGTTTGGTTTGTTTTTCGTAGGTGTAATTAGTGATAGTATCGATTAGTTAACAGTTAGGCTATTTTAGATTTAGTTCGAAGTTATAAAGGTTTCATTTTGTTAAATAAATGATGAGAAAATAGTTTTTATGGCCAATGCACTTGCTGAAAAGAGACAGGATTTGAGAATAAACTGACAAGACCTCTTAATTTAGATGATGATGAAATAATAAACATGAAACTTTTCTTTTCGAGTCGACCCTCTCGTCTATGGTCGTCGCCTAACCGCATAAGAAACGTTATCCCTTAGTCTAAGCCAGAAATACGTGCTATTTTTTATATTTTATCACGCATATTATTATTTATACTATGCAGGGTCTAAAATAAAATACATTTCGATAATTTCAGTTTAATAAGTTTGATGTCGATCCACCTGAATTTAATATGTAACGCATTAATTAACTATGTTTGATTGATTGAACTAAGTTACCTACCCAATATGGTTAAGGAGAACGTTACCGCAAATTGAAGCCAACATTAGTTCACATAAGCATACCTTATGCTCACGAATATGTTCCCCGAGTAGGTAGTTAGAGACAATCTAAATAGGCCATGTTCACAGAATATCTATATTGTACCCAAACTTCAGAATGTCAATATTAATTCGACATCGAGAAATACATTTTAGAACTAATAATGTACCTATAATTGTAAATAAAATTAACATGCTGTGTGTTACTTAGGTAAAAAAAGAGATTATCAATTTTAAATTGATTTTCAGAAGCACAGTGCTAATAAAAAGTTATGACGAAGAAATCGATCTAAGTATATCTCTATCTATAGATATAACGAAATTGGCGTGGTGGATGTACATTAAAAATATTGGCAAAAAAATTAATATGACCCTCGTCAAAAGGTATGCATCATCATCACCATCTCAGCCGATATAAGTCCACTCCTGGACATAGGCCTCCCCCAAGGATCGCCATAACGACCGGTCGTGCGATGCCCTCATCCAATGGGTTCCCGCCGCCTTCAGCAGGTCGTCGGTCCACCGGGTCGGGGGCCTACCGACGATGCGCTTTCCGGTATGCGGTCGCCACTCGAGATCTTTTCGGCCCCATCGGCCATCCCATGTGCCCCGCCGGCAGTGCCATTTTAGTTTGGCAATTATTTGGGGTATGTCAGTTACTCTGGTTCTTCTGCGGATCTCTTCATTTCTGATTCGATCTCGCAGGGAAACTCCGAGCATAGCCCTTTTTATTGCCCTTTGGGTGACTTTCAGCCTTTTTATGAGGCCTTGAGTGAACGACCACGTCTCTGTTCCATATGTCATCACTGGCAACACACACTGATCGAAGACTTTCGTTTTAAGACACAGCGGAATTTGGGACGTGAAGATACTACGTAGCTTTCCGAACGCTGCCCAGCCAAGTTGGATTCGACGGTTAATCCCTTTCTCGAAGTTGGACCTACCTAACTGAATAGTTTGTCCCAGGTAAACATAATCGTCAACAACTTCTAGCGCAGAGTTTTCGGTCATTACAGGAGTGGGTACAACATAGGCATTTGACATGATCTTCGTCTTGTCCATGTTCATCTTCAGACCAACTCGTTCGGAGGCTCTGCTAAGATCATCGAGCATTCGACTGAGCTCCTCCATAGTCTCCGCCATGATGACTATATCATCGGCAAACCGAAGGTGACTGATGTACTCGCCGTTTATATTGATGCCTAGCCCTTTCCAGTCCAGAACCTTGAAAATATCTTCCAGTGCAGCGGTGAACAGTTTCGGAGATATAACGTCTCCCTGCCTCACACCTCGCTGCAGTAGGATAGGTTTCGAGTTCTGGTCCTGTAGTCGGACTGACATTGTGGCGTTTTTGTAGAAACATTTCAGCACTTCGATGTGCCGGTAGTCTACTTGGCATCGCTGAAGAGACTGCAGTGTAGCCCAAGTCTCGATCGAATCAAAGGCTTTCTCGTAGTCCACGTACGCCAAGCAGAGGGGCAAATTATATACTCTTCAGTCTTCTGTATAACTTGCAGAAGCGTATGTATGTGGTCCAGGGTGCTGAAGCCCTTTCGTAAACCGGCCTGTTCGGGAGGCTGGAAATCGTCAAACCTGCGCGCGATTCGTAATGACTCTCGAAAACAGGATGTGGACTTGGCTAAGAAAGGAAATGGACCTATAGTTCTTCAAAAGTTAAGTTCTACAAAACTATTTGACTAAGTACGATCCAAATTTTAAAAGACACTTGTTTTGTTATTTTATCATTATACGTAATGTGTGTCACCGTAGTTGGGGCTTAAGTCACGATAAG
Source organism: Agonopterix arenella (assembly GCA_927399405.1). NCBI lineage: Eukaryota > Metazoa > Arthropoda > Insecta > Lepidoptera > Depressariidae > Agonopterix > Agonopterix arenella. The sequence goes on from OV656714.1 coordinate 516,916, forward strand.
ATAAACTGAGGTTCAAGCACCGCCGGGGAATTTACTGGTTTTTACTCTTTACTTACCTGTAGATCTTAATTTTTATGGTTACCGTATCATGCTTGTGAAACATACCTGCAACAAGAAAATTTAGTTATTATTACAAGAAGGTCGAAGCCTGTTGTGGATGTGAGATATATTATATACCTTTGACGAAGCCTGTCGCGGATACGCACTTTGTGTTTTTTTTCCGAATAACTTTTATAAGAATGATGATGATAATTGATTCCTGGTGGATTTCGACTAAGACGACTGCAAATATTAGAAAAGTGTATGTACTATTTATCTATGTACCTTTAATTATATGTAATATGTATGTATTTATTGTATCCTGTTTTTTTTTTCATATATAATTTTGTTTTTTATAAGACCGACCAGTTCTTTGTTCTATTTCCTCTATCCTAAGGTTGTCTGGAAGAACCACCTTATTTGTTCCATAATCAGTTTTTGTTTCCTATTGTGCATTGTATTTGGTTTTGGTGTAAATAAAGTATATTTCATTCATTCATTCATCACCGAGTACTGCGATCGGTTAATAATCTTCTACTTTCTATGCCTTCTCACACTTCTTCCTTCTACGATAAGTCCTTTTCTGTTCAGTCCGTCCGTCTATGGAATGAAATGCCACAAGGCAGCTTGTAAACAAACTTTAAACCTATCTTTAAAAGAATGCTTAAAAATTACTATCTTTCGCTGTGACGAATAAACGAATTTCAATTTCAATATTTGCTTAAGCTTTGTACATTTAGAAAATGTTCATGCGTATATATAACTTTAAGTTATATATGTAATTATATAATTTAATTGAGTATGTATGTATTAATGTATCGACTAGTATCCACGTCTTAGCATTTATCTCATTTAAGACTTCTTCCATCCACTGGTTGTCTGGAAGAAATCATTTTTAGTGATAAGGCCGATTTTTGTACCTGTTCGTGTATATTGTTGTGTTTTGTCTATTTTCGTGTGCATTGTAGGTATGTATTCTATTTTCATACCATTGTCTAGTCATCATAAAATCATAATACAAGTCCAGGAGTGCGATTGTTGAACATCAAACGTTGTACCCATTTAAATCAGCAGTAGAAAATATCAAAATTACTATGGAGATTATGCATCTTTCTAGTGCAGATTTGATTGTGTGATGTTCAAAAATCGCACTCCAGGCTAGATTCTGTCAATTTGTGTGGCCCTGTCCAAGATATTTATGTTATTATTTATTAATAACCCCTTCACAAACTCACGTAAATATCCCATAACCATGATGACCCCTAATTAGAAATTTATATAAGATTCAATCCCTTCAACCCCAACATCAAAAGGTCGAAACGAACCGCTCTCTGGGGGTTAATTACGTCTTCCAGATCCTCCCTTACAACGATGCACAAAATTAACGAGTACTCGCTAAATTGCGCTCGAAAATTCTCACTGCCTTTTTACCCCCTTTTTCCAGACGTGCTAGAGGATAATCTACTTTAAATTGAGTACTATAGAGTGGCTTTTAGCGTAGAGTGAGTTTTTACAGTGCAAGCCTTAATAATGTAGTGTTGTGCACTTGAGGACAAGTTAATGTGACTAGTTTAGTTAAACTGTTGAACAAAGTGTTAACTAAATAGCTGTTTAACTAGTAGGTTTTGTTACAATTACGTTGAACTACAAATTGGAGTTTGCTTTTGTCTAAAATATAGGGTTGATAAACCGGGTTATAAAATTACAAAGTTTTTTTTTATCACAAAGTGTATTCGAATATATGGGATGTTTGTTACTTAACAATGCTGCATAGGTTTTGTTAAATTCAAGAGTCAGCAATGATTTTAATCACAAAAAACTTTTCAAGCATTTTACATTATAAGAAAAAGTTGACAGACTCACTAGGTACCTGTATTAATGATCAAACGTTGTAGTTTTAGCAATACTAGTGAAATGTTGATGTTCTATGTTAAGTATATTATGAAATTTTTTTAAAGGCTTAGATTTTCATAATATGCTATTGTATATTATGAAAATCTAAGCCGATACCCTCGGAGAATATAGTCGTAAGCATATGCTTACAAAGAACAACAAACTTTATTATCTAGCGACGCTTTTCTGTGAACAATTCCTACTCGCACTTGGCCAGTTTTCTTTCGTATAATTAAATCCCGCCACAGTACGTAAGTAACAATATAAAGTAGTTACTTTATCTCGGCCGCCAGTGTAACAGCACAAAGAATGCAAGTGCACGGTATTTTCTTTGTCCAGTGCATTCCTGGGAGACACAGGGAGCATGTAATTAAGTTTATCCTTTATTTTACACTATTTCATAATGGAACACGGTACGGCAACTAACCTAGTTACTAATTATGTTCTTTTAAGACCCGGAGAAAACAGACTACATGTTCTCCAAGCGCAAACATCGTCACGACCTTAAATTCGTCGTTGAAACATCGGCGAGCTGACAATTCGGTATTCGCTATGGTTATATCATGTGTCTAACTCATATAAAAACTTCGACGATCTGAAGGATGCAAGAAGGATGTTACATTTGTGAGATCGTCGATGTTTTTGACAGCGATGTAACGCTTAGAGAACTGCACTCCTGGTTGTGTCGGGTGGTTTCGGGTTAGAATGAACCATCACGTTTCTTCCCATCCATAACGTCAAGGCGACTATACAGAGTGAAAACTTTAATGTGTTACATACGTAAGGGGGTGCTTCAGACCATCAAACTGAACAACTTTTACAACGGGACCAACTTCGAAAAACTACGAAAAAAATTAGCTGTTTTATGCATTTTGGTCGGGTAGCTAATGGCATAGCAGATTTTTTTCTCGCATTCCCCTACACTACAGTGGGTCGTATATAGGCCGACGATGAAAATAATGGACCGTGTTTATAAAAATGAATTAGAGTTAGTATTTAAAATAGAAATAAACTTCGTCTATACGGAACGAGGTCGCGGGAATGTCATCTTAACTAACATACAATACAAAATTCTTTGCAAAAATATATAATAACAATATTAAAAGCAAACAAAAAGGGTACAAATGGCGGCCTTAACTACCAATTAACATAGATAGTGGAATAGTATTTTACGTTTAAAAATGTTCTCTGACCAATTAAAGTCATCAAAAGTATCAAAACTTAAACGTTGAAAATTTGAATAAGATTAATTCGTACCAAAGTTTCACTTCATTAGTTTTAAACTTAACATTTTCTGCTCGGTTTTAACTTAATTATATCACCATCTTTGAGAATCCAATAACGTCGCATTCGAGAATCTTTCACCAAATTCTTAATGGAATATTTTATTTTTTTCTATTCATATTATTTTGAATCTTATTGAAATAGGTAACAATTCCTTTTTTAATAAAATTCGGCAATCCGAACGATGGAGATTATAATTGAAAAATACAATTTTACTTAAAAATTGTCTAGGACGGTGAGTTTAGCACATATAGATCTAGAGAGATGCCAACCAACGCGCTGAGTACGAAACCTAGTGTCGCATCACCACCAGTACCACGCGAAAGAAAGTATTTTGTTAGCTTGAATGTGCTCATTATCCATTGCGGTATCAGAATTCAACGTTCGAATTATCTTTAGGACAGTTTTATAAAATTCGTAAAACTCTTTACCTTAGTCACTATTTTGAGTGCCACGGCTACAAATGTTCTATGCAGTATCGGTGTTCAAACTGTCAATATCTCGAAAACTAAGACACTTTTACTAAAGTCAAATTTTGATATTCTGCTTAGTCATGACATAACCTATGAGCATCCGCCGGGTTGACGTCGCTTTACGAGACATCCTGTATACAGTAATGAAATTAGTGATGGTGATGGATCTAAAAAGTGTGCTTCAAGATAAATGACTACACGCATACACGCTCTTGGCCAGTTTTTTTACGTGGCTGAAATCTAAATAAGAATAGAATGGGAACACATGAAAACAAGAATGACTTTTCCACAGTTGTAAAATGTCGAATTCCTCACAAATCAAGCACGGAATGTGTGGCCGGTATGAACACAGCAAACACTCCATATTGACTTTATTCCACGTCACGAGAATTTTCCAGCGTTTTAGCGAAATGTTTACATAATGCTTACAGTTAGATCTGTGCACTATGGAGGATATTGGAGTAATTTCATCAGGAATTCCTTTATCAGATCTTGCAAAGGCAAGCAAGCGAAGAATTTAATTTTGTTCCTTTTGACTTACGAAATTGACAAAAACCTTTCAACTCGATAGGTACCAACCAACAACCTCCTGCCCTAATCTCATTATGTCGGAACCTGCCTACACTACCTACATTATATTTAAGTGATTCAAGCTCATTTTCTCTCAGTTGTACGGAAGAAACTTGACAAAATCCGCCAATTTTTTATACGATACTGGCTGACCCGACAATTTTTCCGTCGAAATACGTTATTAGGAGATTTAAAAAAAAATTGGCGACGTGCTTAAAAAGGGCCAGGTCAGATCCAATCAAATCAAATTTTTTATTCAAAATAATATCACATAATATAGCTTTTTTTCGTCATTTTTTTGACTCTACCACTGCGTCGGAAGGTGTTCCGTTGAGAGAAGATACAGCCAGAAACTCTACAACACACATCTTTTAAACAAAACAAAATATACAAAGTACAATTAAAATACAATATTGCATTACATAGAGTAACATTGTCAAGACCAGGCATTTTGGTCATTTAAATAGTCATCGAGTTTATAGTATCTATATCGTTTATAGTATCTTTTTTTTTTAATTTATTTTCAACAAAACAGATACATTAATATAATCTATATATAATATAATAACTACCCGAAACCAACGAGCATGCATGAAAGGACTAATGAATGTGGAGGAAGCTAGAGATGTTTGTCAGGATCGTAGCGGGTGGCGTTCCGTTGTCTCTGCCTACCCCAGTGGGAGACAGGCGTGAGAATATGAATGTAAAAAAAAACGGTCCAGCAGTTCTCAAGTGATGTGCTTACTTACCAACGAACATCATTTCATGTTTATTATACAGGGTTTAATTAAACTTGAAGATGTTACATACTAAGGGAGAAAAAAAACGCAGTTCTATGCATATGGATCGAGTTCCGAGTAACCATTTTTCCGGCGAAAAAAAAGAGTCTTTAGACTCTAAAGGCAACCTTTTAAGTTTACAACCTATAATTGAACTACAAATTACTAAATTCGCAAATGTATGTAGATAATAATTAGAATTTGGATACTAATCAAATCTTTTTCTTAATTATCACGATACGTAATTCAAACGAGCAGCAAATGACAAAGTAAACTCAAACACATAATAAAGCAATTACCATAAATTACCAGACGTACCGTAACGATCAAATTCGACAAGCATCGCAATTTCCCCCTACCTACTGTAACACTATAGCGTGTCACTTAGCACCCTACTGACTTGTGTTCGTATGTGTACGCGATTACTGGGTGGTGACTTTAATAGACAAACCGACGCGATAAGTAAAATAAACAAATGTAAATAATAATTTATTCAAAGAAATATCAAAAAGATAATTGTTAGTCGTAATTTTTAGGGTTCCTTGGTTTATTTTATTTTTTATTTAATGTTCAAGAAGGAACCCTTATACTTTTATCCATTCTGTCTCTCCGTATGCCCCACCTCAATTAATCCCTCATTTTTGCACAACATTAAAACCAAAAAACAAGAAATTAAAAAAAAACTGCAGTTCTATACAGTTAAGTGCCTACTCGAAATGTATGAAATGTAAGAATTTCAAGTTGCCTCGTGCGTAGGACCGGTCGTTATGGCAATCCTTGGGGGCGGCCTATGTCCAGCAGTGGACGTTCATCGGCTGAGATGATGATGATGATGACGTTGCCTCATCTTAAAAATTGTTCAGTTTGATGGTCTGATCCACCCATACAAAATTTTTGAATCAATTTTATTGCGTCCTGTAGATTACATACAAAGGTACATAACATAGTCACGCCATTATCCCACAGGGGTAGGCAGAGACTACGGCTCGCCACACACTACGATTCTGATGTGCTTCTCTCGCCTCATCCATTTTCATACTTCTTTTTATCGTGTGGGCAGAGACCTGATGTCAGAGTTTTTTCAGACCGCCTTACGGCCTCTGACGTGGTGTTTATGTAACGGCTTAACGTACCATCCGCAGTACGGAATCATCGTTCTTTAAAAACAATCATAGGTGATTCAGTCTGCAATGTCCTAACTAACTGGGGAAAAACGCACAAAGTGACATCTCACTAGGTGCCCCCCGTGGGAATCGAACCCACGACCTCCGTGTCAAGAGCCCAATACTCTTGACCATTAGGCCACGGAGGCAGTTACTTTCATACTAACATCTCACATCTCTTCATGCACTTCCGTCGGTTGAGGGTGCTATGTACGCTGTTGTCTAGAAATCACGGTTATAATACAAGATACTCGCTAGGATGGAGCCAACATTGTAAGGTGATAATATGGCGGTTGAGAGACGGGCGGGGTGGACGGGGAGGACGGGGGGGGTACGTCTTGCAAGTGCCTCATTAGAGTTGTCACGTAGTACGTGAACACATTCACACATCTCACACATTTGCATTAATTTCACCGTAATTGAGTTATATCAGGTTCTATCTTCATTTTGTAACTTAATTCGTTTGGCAGTCCCAATCCCAATTGAACCCAACCTGAACAATTTTCACTATGGCCAAACATCGAAATTCGAAATCGCGAGAAAAGAAATCTATTGGCGTTCTATTGAACAGTTTTTATTGACGATATTTCCATTTCAGTTCCGAAGTGAATGTTGGATGGTCTAATTTGAAGCAGCCCCTTTATTATAGCATGTAAAGCATTCAATTTTATAAATGACTAGAGTTAACCCGCGACTTCGTCCGCACAAATTATATACCAGATTTTAAGTCAGATCATAAGCTATCAAACAAAAAAAGTTTCATCAAAATCGGTTCAGTAGTTTTTGCGTGATACTCGTTCAAACAAACAAACACACAAACAAACAGACAGACAAAAAATCCAAAAATTAGTGAAATGGAATCAGGGACACCTAAAAACCATATCGTAACTTCTTTTTTGTTAATATCTTCAATGTACAGACAAACTTCCTGTTACAGTTTTATAATAGTATAGATAGATGGGATTTTGGTCTATTTATCTCTTGGATAGGCTATTTGAAGAATTGGTGGTAAATTTGAATTTGGTATTTGAAGAAGTGGTGGTAAATAGTTTGTTTGTTAGCGGGAAGACAAAACATGCCATATGTTATAAGGATGATGATTGAAATAAAAACATAAAAACACATAAGTAGGTACGTACGTTTACTAATCCATTATTTACCAACCCATTTTAAATAGAATATACCAAGAATGGTTTCACAATCAAGATTTTTCCAAGAACACGCAAAAATAAAATACGACAATATTTTCGCTTACTTATATACTTAAAAAAAAAAACATTTATTGACGAAAGTTATTTCCACTTAAGAAGTTCCATAAGAAAACTCTTAACACAACGTCGTAAATCTCAAAATAGCTTGATTTTAGGAACTTCGTGACACAAACTAATGTAAAAACAATAACGTATGCGATTTTGAACTCTACACTATACGAGAAGGAAGTGACAGGAGAGTGACAGATTGCGAAGGAAAAGGAAATAAAGCAATACCTATTAGACATTTGATGGACTGTCAAAATGGAAATCATTGACAAGAACAAGAACCTCATTGACCTGAACCTTTGGCAGATCTATTCTGTGACGGTTTGTCTAGCAAAATTCGTTCAAGAGCAAACCATGTAGTTGGGTGTCGTACGAGGCAACTAAGGGGCCTGTAGTGCGATTTTTGAAACTCATTCCTTGAACTCAGCAGTAGTGACAAAATTATAATTATAAAATTACTATATAATTATGAATCTTTTTACTGCTGATTTGACGTTCAAAAATCGCACTCCTGAAGTATGATTTTTGAAAGTCAAAACAGCAGTAGAAAGGTGCGTATCTCCATACATTTTCAACTGCTGAGTTCAATGTATGAGATTCAAAAATCGCACTCCTGGCCACATCCCACGACGCGGCGCAAGACCACGATGCGGCGCCGGCGCCGTGCTGTGAAAAGTTCCGGTGTGGTCGTGTTCTAATTTAGACTTTATTTTTCAACTAATTTCGTCCTTCCATCGAGGGGCGATGGGTGTTATTAACCCCCGACACCTATAATTTTTGATTTAAGCAAATTTATGCACGCAGGAGGAGCTCATGACCGCTAGCGACGGTGCAGTATCGGTTGCCCAATTCTGGCAAGCTACTATTTAGCGACTTTGTTCAGAATTTGAAGTCGACACGATAAGAAGAAGAGGCTAATGTATGTTTTACTTCTTAACTCTTTTTAAGATATTTTAGGTCAATTAAAGTGTCGGGGCCCGCAAGTGAATGTAAAAAAATCAATGGTCAATCTAAATGTTAGTTTTTTATTTTAGGAAATATTTCACCATAGCGTAGCTATAAAAGTGATGGCGCCGTGTCGCGAATTTCCACGGAACGGCGCCAGCGCGGTGATGTGATGTGGCCGACCTCTAAGGGATAAGTGTTTCAGTGTTTGTTCACTTACCAAAGAATTCGATTAATCAGATATTCCATGTTAATTACACCTTGCTTTTGAAACGTACCTGTAACAAAAATTTCATAATTATGATCATATTTCATGTTTTAGGATGGAATGACGTGTCAAGTGGTAATAGGTCGCTAGCCTATCATTAAACAATCGTTTGATTAACGAAAAGCAACAAGTTTTGTTACTTATAATTATAACCAAGCGTTTGTTTACGTGATACACAATAGTTTGGAAGTCACTAAAGTTTGGTTATATTTAAAAGATTTTTTTTCAGTGTACACATTATAAGAGGAAATCTTATCACTTGGTCGCCTACGACACCCACGGGAAAAAATTGGGTGGTCTGTTCTAAGCCGGAACCACACGGCTTCAAAAACACTGGGAACAACACTAAAAAATACAATTTCCCGAAACGGAACAGCATATCACCAGGTGTTTCTATTTTCTAAACGACTTCTTGATAAAAACGATAAGATATTTTACCCAATCATTTGTAAAGTACGGCACATTAACTAAATGTTATAGTTAATCAATAACTAGTTAACTGCGGCAATTGATCGTCATTCTAATTAGACGAGTATAAAACGTTACCTTTGGTTTATTTTCATATCATTTGAGTTTTTGGTTGTTAAAGACAGCGGTCATGAAGTGCTTGGTAAGTTAATTTGAATTTATTGAAAATGTTTAAAATCCGTTTGCGGAAAATCAATAAAATCAATATTTACAAAGCGCAACGCACGCTTACGTTTTCATTGTATTATCGAGTTTATAATAAGCCTTTTTTTTGCATGAATCGTCCTTCATTTCGGTCTTAAAGTTTTAAGTCTCATTTCAAGTAAGTCCTTTGTAAAAATCGGCTGTATCAGGGACGCAGCCACAGTGGAGTGGACGTGAAAAGTCTTGTACCTACCAAGTAATGGCTTCTATCCTCTAAATAATGGTAAATAAAATAATGCCGGTAGGTAGGTCCTATACTTCCAAAGAAATAAGCGACCTTACATCTTCTTTTGTGTCAGCATGAGCTATATCGCATGATAATATCTCATTCTGTAGTGGATAGATTAGCCAGTCAGCAATGGTATCATCAGCCTCCAACTGACCGAAATGAAAGACGTTTCACGCCAAGGCTCGTATAAGTATTACTAAATATTACGCAAGAGGGTCTGGGGCGCGTTGCGGAGAGGTATGGAAACTCAATCTTGAGGTCCGTGTTCGAATACGCACGAACTACATGCCATGTACTAATGAGTTTTTCTAACTTATGCACTCGTACCTACGTAATACCGACTGCTGTCAAACGGTGAAGGAACACAGTGTGAGGAAACCTGCATAAGCTGATGAAGATATACCGATGCGTATGTGAAGTCTTCCAATCCGCATTGGGCACGCGTGGTTCACTAACACCCATACACCCTACCTGAGGGTAGGCCTTTGCCCTGCAGTGGAACGTATATAGGCTGTTGATGACAAAATATTTGCTCTTCTTCAACAGGTATTAACAATCCTAGCGTGCGCGCTAGCGCTCGAAGCCAAGCCCTTCGGTATCGGCGAGGGATACCAACAAGGAGGTGGCATGGCGAGTGGTGGACGCTTCACCAATGGCTACCAGCAGGGCGGAGCCGGAGGTTTCCAGGGTGGCGGCTTCCAGCAGGGTGGAGGTAGTGGCGGATATGACCGGGGAATGGAGCATGACCGGACCACTCAGGTTAGTTGCATAATCATCTAAGTCTACTGCTGGAAATAGGCCTTAAACAAGGATCGCCACAACGACTTGCGCTGCCCTCATCCAACGGGTTCGCACCGCCTTCACCAGGTCATCGGTCCGACATGTGGGGGGGTCTACCCACGCTGCGCTTTCCAGTACACGGTCGCCACTCTAGAGCTCTTGCACAATATTGAATGAATACATTCTCATAGCTGATATCGTATGCTTTGTGAAGAAACATGTCATGTTAGTACGCAGGATATTTTTAAGTGCATAAACCCAGATATATTCTCTCGTCTTTAACGTCCTGAATTTGATGGGAAGGGTGATCGATACGATCAGATGGCAGTGGCTATAACCGATAGTCACGTTATATCTGAAGGTATTAGTCGCCTCTTATGTACCTTTTGTACCGTATTCCTTAGAGTCCCTTTTCCAAAGGGTGCCAACGGGACCCTATTACTAAGGCTATGTTGTCCGTCCGCCCTACCTTTAAAGGGCTGTATCTATTGAACCGTAATAGGTAGAGAGTTGAAATTTTCACAGAATATGTGTTACTATTTCGAATTTGCTAAGAAATAACATATATATGTACTCTAAACTATTATAAAACTGTAACAGGAAGTTTGTCTGTACATTGAAAATATTAACAAAAAAAAAGTTACGATATGGTTTTTAGGTATCCCTGATTCTATAACACCAATTTTTAGATTTTTTGCCTGTCTGTTTGTTTGTTTGTTTGAACGAGCATCACGCAAAAACTACTGAACCGATTTTGATGAAACTTTTTTTGTTTGAGAGCAGCTTATTATCTGACTTAAAATCTGGTATGTTATTTGTGCGGACAAAGTCGCGGGTTAACGCTCGTAAAAAAAATAAAAGTAAAAGATTAAGGAATACAAGAAACCGGTTTCAAGGTTATTTGTTTTTGCCCTGTCGTAAAAATGGTGATACAAATAGGTACAAGCGTCAATACACTAAATTCGAGAATTATTGCTTACGTAAATTTGTGTACGACCTCTGAAACCCTTAAAGGTTGATTTTTGTAGCATGGACCATGCTACAACCTCAGAAGAGGATTGCGAACTAGTTTACTAAAGTTAGGCTTTTTGCAGTACATCAACTCCGAGCACACATCGAGCCATGACCGTGGTGGTGGTATGCAGTACCAAGCCGGCGGCCACGGAGGATCAGGCTTCCAATCCCAAGGATCTGGTGGCCTGAGCACAGGGGCAGGATTCCAGCAAGCCGGCGGGTTCGCGTCTGGTGGTGCCGGCGGTGGTATAGGCATGGGGGGTGGCGCCGGTGGTATAGGCATGGGGGGAGGGGGCGGCGGAGGAGGGTTGGGTGGACTGGGTGGTATGGGTGGAAGAGGTATTGGCGGCCATGGTGGTATCCGTCACGGCTTTATGGGTCTGGGACTCGGCGGTGTTTGAGTGTCATGTAAAATGGTAATTTATTAAATTGTAGCGAATGAAATGTGTTGTCTTATTTTAGAGGTAGAAAATGCCGTGTGGTGTGGCTAAGAATAGCACCATCCCATTTCTTCCCGTGGATGTCGTAAAAGGCGACTAAGGGATCTACCGCAGGATGGGCAGCAGCATCCTCTGAGTACACACATTCAATGCAACTGCGATCGCCAACCCGCCTGCCAAGCGTGGCGATTATGGCAAATCCCCCCTATTTTGGGGGAGGCTTATGTCCAGCAGTGGACGTCTGTCGGCTGATATGATGAATAATAGTTTATCAACTTAAATAGGTACAATTCTTAGTTGTACCAACATGAACAATTTGTTTACCAATTCAAAGATGATGCGAAGATTTTCAACCGAAGCAATAACGAAACGATTACTCTCGTCATATTAATTTAAACGAATGTCAAAGAAAATGTTACTAGCAGAACATTTTTAAAATATTTCAGTCTGTACTTTTAAATGCAATGGTAGCAAGAAAATATTTTAAAACTTAAAGTGGAAATAACATAGAAAAATACGTACTCTTGACAGGAAGGAGCCGGTTTACGCATAATTTCCCATACTTTCCCCTCTGTCAAAGCCTCACCCTCGCGACGGCCCTGATCTAGCCCCGATGTGCTACTTAATTCGATGCGTTTTACTGTTATTGTCATAGCAACGGTCCCTCCCCCTCCCCCGCAAAAAATGGCAGAAAAATGTTTTATGGAGAAATAAACAATACTTACTCCTCTCAGAGCGTTGACAGGAGACACGTTTTTCTCTATGCAAAAAAATAATCAGTTGTTTCTTGACTATGGAACAGCTGCTTTTATAACGCATTTTCGATGATGGCCATAGTGAAAGTTGTTCAGTTTTATGGCATGAAGCCCTCCATAAAAAAAACTTGACATACCGAACTACCACGTAACGTTTATTTTTTATTTTAGTTGACTTTTTATAGGTTTTAGCACATAGCAGTGCTGATCCTAGAAAAGTAAAATCTATTGTTTACTCTATTCACGCCATAAATGTCACAGTAATTCAATACATCTTAAATATCATTCCAATATGAATGTCATAAAAAAATAACAGACTGTTTATCTGTTAGCTTTATCTAATATCTAACTGAGTCATTCCAGTGTTTTGCGATCGCTGTTTAATTCTAAATTTATTTTTTAATTCTGGTATTTACTTAACATAGCTTGCATTGCAAATACAGGGTGTGAAATTAAAATATGAACAACTTTTACTATGGGGCCAACTATGAGATTTAAAAAACAGCTATATCATACCAACATTAAATTCCTACCGTGCTAAATGTATGAAGGAGCTGATTTTTTTGAGATCTCATTGTTGGTCCCATAATAAAAGTTGTTCATATTGATGTGTAGGTACTTTCACCCCTTTGAGTTTTCGGAAGCAATTCCTTTACACTCTGTATATCTAAGGAGGTGCTTCAGACCACCAAACTGAACAACTTTCACTATGGAGCCAACATATAAATCGCGAAAGAAAATCAGCTGTTCCATACATTTAAGTTCGAGTAGCGGTTGAAGTTTTCTGTGAAACCGCAGAATTTCTTTTATTTTTCATTTATGTTGTTTACATTTAAGACATTCCAATTGAAATGTGTTATAAAATGCAACTGAACACAAACCACTTTCGACACCCGATGACGTCACGTCTCCCAAGATGGCCGCCTGCCATGAATCAGACTTGGAAACGAGCTATTGTCCAGCCCGGTTTGTAAGGTCATACCTTTTTGTAGCACCGTTTTATTTTTATGTCAACTCTGCATTGTTAAAACTGGAATGGATTTAGGTTAATAAAACCTAGTCGGTTTTAGGTATTAAGTTTCATTTGTAGAGTAAACACGAATATCGTACTTATGTCACACCAAGTTTGATTCTTGCATGCGTTGTCGTTTTAACGATAGGGCAAAAACAAAAAACTCTGAAAATAAAACGTGTCTTATTTTACCCCCAAAATGTTTATTTCTAGTATTTTAAGGTACCAACGGGACCCTATTCGTAATCTGCCGTCCGTCAGTCTGTCTGTTTGTCCTACCTTTAAAGAACTGTATTTTTTGAATTAGAATAGCTAGACAGTTGAAATTTTCACAGACAGGTTACGGAGAGGTATGGACTCAATCATGAGGGGTCTGGGTTCGAATCCGCACGGACGACATGCCATACACCAATGAGTTATTCTAACTTACGTACGTAATCCGACTGCCAACAAACGGTAAAGGAAAACATCGTGAGGAAACCTGCATACGCTGAAGAAGAAATTCTGATGTGTATGTGATGTCTACCAATCCGCATTGGGCACGCGTGGTACTATTGCCCATACACCTACCTTGAGGGTATGCCCTGCAGTAGGAAGTTTATAGGCCGATGAAGAGATTCGACTGAGGGTTTGAAATATACAGGGTGACATTGATATCATTAGCATCCTTTTAAACTAAAACTCTACCCATCAAACTAAGCAACTTTTACTAGGTATGGGAGTAAACTGATCGAAGCAAAAAAAAGAATCTGCTGTTGCATACATTTTGTGTCGAATAGGCATATTGCAGTAGCTGATTTTTTTTTTTGCTCCGGTCGGTTTTCTCCCATCGTAAAAGTTGTTCAGTTTGATGGGTAGACCCTTAGTTTAAAATGATGGTAATGATATCAATTTTACCTTGTAGTTTTCCAAAAAATTATTATAGACTTACACATGAGGGTCTGTCCTCCCCATTAAGGATAGTGAGCTTTGCGTGTATTTGTTAACACTGTGTTACATTATAGCGGCTGGCATCCCTCCTTAGGACCTTGTTGCCTACAAATAAAACTGTAATTGTATATATTTTTCATTCTTTTTAAATTAAAATGTTTATTGTTATGAAATGCCAATATTGAATGTTTGTTTATAGTTATTAAGAATATATTATTTATTTATTTATTTATATTTAAGGGAGGGACAGAATAGCAGTGGCAGTCGGCAACCCCGACTGTTATACTGAGTCCTTTACCATTTTGTCTCTGTTATTTTTAAAACCGTGCTATATTTATTATGTTCTTGTGTATAAATAAGAGACAAATAAATACTTTTTAATTTTAATTTAATATCCTTTTTGATATACTAAAACAAAATCACCCACAATTTGAAATTTGAAACCTCATCCATAGATAACCCGTGACCTGAATAATAGGTAAAGGCAGATTATGAACAAAGTTAAACCCTATCCTTATCATTGAAGGCTTCAAATTTGTTTGGCTGTTTTGAACAGATTTAGGTACTACGGTTTTATCTAATTACATTAATTTAGTTTCTATTCTTAAATTGAAGATATTTACAAATAAAAAGAAAGTAAGATGGTGTTTAGGTGTCCCTGACTCTGAAATAACAGATTTTCTGATTTCTGTTTGTCTGTTCGAGTATCACGGTAAAACAGGTACTGGTTATACAGGTGTAACAAAATACTCCCAAATAAAATTTAAAGGGGTAGTTAATACCATCAAACTAAACAACTTTCATTATAGGACCAACATTGAAATATCGAAAACAAAAACAGCAGCTGTTTCTATTTATATCTACATTTTCTATGAAACAGCTGATTGTTTTTCGTGATTTCAATGTTGGTCCAATAGTGAAAGTTGTTCAGTTTGATGGTCTGAAGTCCGGTTTTTTGAATTACTGACATAACTTTGAGGGTGTATTCAGACCATGAATCTAAACAACTTTCCCTAAAGAACATGGGTCGAAAAACAATACTTTTTTGGACCTCCCATAGAAAATCTATCGACTGATCCGCACCTATACAACACTATACAGGGTGTTACAGAAGTAAGAATAAAAATTGAAATCTTTTAAGGTGGTGGTTTAGACCAACAAACTGAACAACTTTTACTATGGGACCAACATCGAGAGCGCGAAAAAAAAATGTTTTGTCCCATACATTTAGCTCGAGTAGATCTGTAGTTTAGTTTGGAACATCGCAAACGCATCGCATCATGGCGATTATGGCAAAAATCCTCATTTTGGGGGAGGCCTATGTCCAGCAGTGGACGTCTATCGGCTGATATGATAATGATGATGATGGAAGATCAGTTTTTTTTCGCGATTTCGATATTGGTCCCATAGTGAAAGTTGTTCAGTTTGAGGTTCTTACCACCCCCTTAATATTCTGTTCTTTGGGTTTATTTAGACCATATATCTCATTTTTCGACCCATGTTCCTTAGGTAAAGTTGATCAGCTTCATGGTCTGAATACACCCAAATTAGTGGTGTAAAGGTATTTCATCGCACAACGATCACGGGAGTCGTTGCGGTCGAAGACGCGGGCAAAACCTTGCTTATCATTAAAACAATCCGCCATATTGAATCTGGAAAGCTAACAAAAAGAATCATTAAGGAAATTAATATCAAAACATTTCGCCGGGGGGCGAGTGGTACATAAATCAATTTGTTAAACAGCGCCAGGTGTCCCAGCTGACAATTAACATTATAAGTTAAAGACAAATTAGTTAAACAGCCTATTGTTTGCCGTTGTTATTGAAATCTACAGGGTTTAAGGGACAGCTCTCCGTAAACAGTAACTGGAACTCAGACTATCAACCTGAACAAGAGCCTACAACAGGAAACGCGAAAAAAAAATCAGCTGTCCCATACATTTGAGTCGGGTAGGTCGGTAGGCTCTATAGTGAAAGTTGTTCAGTTTGATGGTCTGAGTTCACCGTTTCAGTCTGCGGAGGGTTGTCTGTACGCCATGTATACAGGGATGGACCCTGAGAGAGAGACTGAGAGTTTTTTAAGGGGATGACCGGACCATCTAACTGAACAACTTTCACTATGGGATTAACATCGAAATCGCGAAAAAAAAATCAGCTATCCCATACATTTAGCTGGAGTAGATTTATAGTTTAGTATGGAACATCAGATTTTTTTCACGATTTAGATATTGGTTCCATAGTGAAAGTTGTTCAGTTTGATGGTCTAAACCACCCCTAAAATGTTTATTTTTATTTTTGTAAAACCTTGTACTCGTTTTGAGTGCACTTATGGTTCAGCTGTATAATTTCTTTCTGTCCGTATGTCACAGCCATATTATTTATTTTGTAATTACAGAGTCTGTACCATTAACTACTGTAATATACTCGTAGACATAAATATCAACGTAATAGTTAAAAATAACCGTTCCAAATATCTAAACCATATGTTAGGCTAGGCATATAGGTTAAGGTAATGTAGTTAACCGTTACCATTAAACTGTTTTACGATCAACTTTACGGTTCAAGGCTGTTTCAAATTATAATAGTTACTATAAACACTCAGTTGCAGAAACGCTCATTAGAGTTAATCCTCCATTAGATCTCTTGCTAGCTTTTACTACGTCAACAACACAAAAAGTGACAGCAAGAGATTTAATGGAAGATGATTTAATGAGCGTTTCTGCAACTGAGTGTAAGTTTATTAAAATTTGAGCTTTTATATTAAGGTACTTATTACTTCTACTTTATAACTAAACAATATCCCAACGCGACCGTTTCTGGTATTTTCAGTATGTGCCAATTATACCATAATTGAGGCTCTGCTCCGTAAAACCTGAGTTTGCGTTAGTAATCGCTTCTTAGCGATAAGACCGCCTTATTTCGTGCCACTTTTATTTTTTTATCTGTATTTTACTGTTTATGTCTTGGTGTGAAATAAAGAATATTTAGTTAATCGAGCGAGTTAGATATTTAACTCAGAGTTAACTGCGAATCCAGGTTGACGCAAGTGGGGTTTAGTGAATTAGATCACAGGTTTCTAATTTGTACCTACACAGGAAACCTGGATTAAGATTAAGATAACTGAAAATGGGGTAAAATAATTTTAAAATGGGAGTTACCTTTGAGGAGTTAATCTGTTCGATAGTCAGTCTGTAAAGATATTTCGATACCTACTTAGCTTTCTGGTCAATTCTCATTAGTATTAATTACAATTTGATTTTCAGAAACATGTACATCTACATAATATCTTGGTTATTCCTAAAGCCGTTCTAACTTCTAATCATCATAGGCTCTGTTGCAGATGGTGTAAGCAGTGTTTTTGTAGAAGCATCTTCTCATGGCTGTACAGTCCTATACGAGTGCCTGTGGGATGTGACAGCAATATGCCTTTTGTCACGTTTCTCTGCCAGGTGTGCGAACCAGGCTTCGTCATGAGTAGTCCGACCCCGAGCTCTTCCCAATTTCCGGGCCGATTCCGAAAGAGGTTGAGGAAAACCGTTCTAATATGGTTCTAAGAATAGATGGAGGAAAGTAAGTTATGCAAATCTCTTTGATTTGGATTAAAATATCCTTCAAATAACATTTTGTATAAATCAGAGTACAGTAAAGGAGAAAACTCAATACAAACGGCATTAAAAATGTTATGAGACCATAATAATTGTAAAGGTATTTTTTGGCTGTTTTGGGCGTCTTGGCACACTTCAAATTTCTACTTTATGCCACTTTCATGTGGCGTTCTAGGCTCTTGATGTGTATTAATGACCAGGAAACGTGCAGACCCTTAACCGACGGAAAATGCATGAAAAGATGTATGCATTTGTATGAGACAAAACAATTATCTCATGGTAGTAGCGCATGACGGGCCTTCGCCTCTGCCTATCCCCATGGGACAATGGCGTGTGAATATGTGTGCATTTATGTCATAAATAAGTTTCCCTAAAATTGGACTAAATGTTCGTCCCGATTTAAGGTCGCTCCTTCTGATCCAAGTCGTTCTTTCTCCTATGTAAACATACGACAGTCTGGATGTAGGTCTCCCATGACACAGAAACTCATCTAGCTAAGTGCTGCGGTTTGCCTCGCCGCTTGTTTGGAGCTATTCACTATTGAGAGCTTGCGGTTTAGAGTCGGGACAAGTGGATTTAGGTCGGTTAGCAATGTGGACGCAGGTCTTATGTCTAAGAAGTAAGATGTAACGGTTTTTTAAGGGGATGTTCAGACTATCAAACTGAACAACTTTACTGAACAGGAATGAGATAATACGTCATAGAACTGAAGTGTTTGACATAGCGTGGAAAATTAGCTAGTGGGCTGGCAATGAGCTGGTCATATCTGTTGCGCAAGAACTGACAACCGATGGGAAGTCAGAGTTCTGGAGTGGAGACCACGAACTGGTAGGCGTAGTGCGGGACGCCCTGCTGCCAGCTGGACAGAGAACCTAAAAAGGTAGCGGGGAGCGACTGGATGAGAAAGACCGAGGATAAAGTTTTGTGGCGCGCCTTGGGAGAGGCATATGTTCAGCAGTGGACGATGACAATACTTGATGATAAAAATACTTATAATTTACCAGCACAATAAGCTATCACTTTATTCGACCCTATTTCTCTTGCAAAACATTTCAAACTAGAACTCTAGAAAGTTTTATAGATTTCAGATTCCTAAAGGGTTTTCAATGTTCCATTAAATAACCCTGTTTATTTCTAAAACTTGTCTTTTGTCTCAAAAGTTTCGATTCCCTCGGGACTTTCTTCAAAGACTCCGCGACCTTTTTGTACCGAGTCTGATTAGCGCATGGATATCGGTTGCGTTTGAATGCGTTTTTTAAAACGCATCCGATGCTACGAATCACGTTTAAGACGGAGAATCATGGGTATTTTGGCGATTAAAATTAGAATACACTAATTCACATCAAAAAAAATTTTAATAGTCAAAAATAATGCTAACAAAACTACCAGGCGTGCATCTTTGACGCCAGGGCTCTGCCCACACGATAAGAAGAAGACTTGCATAGGACAAGTTACATCTATCAACGTATAAGGATTACAACAACATAAACCATTTCATTGTCGACGTTATTGTAAATCATTATAATTTTATCGTAAACCTATAAATCACAAATTAACTATTTTTGTATATTTGTACTGTTAATTTTGGTAACACCTTTATAATTCCATCCATTAACCTTTTTTTTTCAAAGAATAATTGATTGATTGAACGAAAGAGTTCGATCAGTGTGTGTTTCCAGTGATGATATATGGAACAGAGACGTGGTCGTTCACTCAAGGCCTCATAAAAAGGCTGAAAGTCACCCAAAGGGCAATGGAGAGGGCTATGCTCGGAGTTTCCCTGCGAGATCGAATCAGAAACGAAGAGATCCGCAGAAGAACCAGAGGAACGGACATAGCCCAACGAATTGCTAAACTGAAGTGGCAGTGGGCGGGGCACATTGCTCGCAGAACCGATGGCCGATTGGGCCGAAAAGTTCTCGAGTGGCGACCGCGCACCGGAAAGCGCAGCGTGGGTAGGCCCCCCACACGGTGGACCGACGACCTGGTGAAGGCGGCGGGAACCCGTTGGATGAGGGCAGCGCAGGACCGGTCATTATGGCGATCCTTGGGGGAGGTCTATGTCCAGCTGTGGACGTCCATCGGCTGATATGATGATGATGATGATAATGAATCGATTGATTCAATTTAATCTAATTTGTCATTTCAAATAAACAATTAGATGTCGAACAAATCGCTCCCGACATCCCTACCATCAAAAACGCAGCCTGTCAATCGCATACGCAAAACGCAACCAACCAGCCTGTAACCTCTCCCTCCACTCCCCGAGGACCTCCCCGGTCCTTGTAGTGCAAATAAAATGATTTATTCATAACATTGCCCACAATGGCCTTTTTATTATCTAATTACGAATGCGTGCCAAGTTTGTAGAGACCGGGGAAATATACAAACAAAGACGGTTCAAAACTGAAGGTTTATTTTGTATAGTAATTAGTATACAAATATAACAGCGTGTTTCGAAACATTACTTGAGTTGTTTGGGATCAAAAACGGACATAAAATCCATCCACAATTTTATGTTTGTTTTTGATCCCAAACAACTCAAGTAATGTTTCGAAACACGCTGTTATGGATCTCACTTATGGATGTTGAGGAGGCGAAAGATGTGTGTCAGAATCGTAGCATGTGGCGATCTGTTGTCTCTGCCTACCCCAGTAGTGGGACATAGGCGTGAGTATATGTATGTATGTTTCGAAACATAACAAATAAAGTAGGTACCCTACTACTACTGAAACGTGGATGTTCCGAGTTTTCAGAATATCTCTTACTATCCCCTAAAATAGTCATGACATGAGAATATGAAATGTAAAATGTTTGAAAAATGCGTTATGGACAATGTCAAGTACAGTATAAGAAAGAGTATCTTGTACTACATGCAGTACAGCCTACGGACACTCCTGGCCCATACCAATTTTAACGACAAACAGTTAAAATGTGAAAAAAATTTTTTTGCCTTGTCGAGACGAGACATAAGCTCTAAACAATATTTTTTAACCCCTCTGCATTACCACCTACATTAACCAATCCATTTGTATAGTATAGTTCCAAAGCACACCTGTCTCCAACACATTGCTTCTCTCTATTTCCATTAGTATTTAGTTTATTATCGAACGCAGATGTTTGTGCCCGTTTCATATCTGGACAAAGGCGTCCAATTTCATATTGTCATCGTTTTGCCTAGACTAGACATAAATACAGATTAGATTGTGAAAAAAATGTATATAAGGTCTAACAGAATTAGCTGAAATTATTTTAAGGAGATGATCAGACTATCAAACTGAACATCTTTCTCTGGGACTGCTGAAACGAATTTTAGGGGATGATCACACCATCAAACTGAACAACTTTCTCTATGGGACCAATATCGAAATCGAAAAAAAACAGCTGTTCCATACAAGACTGCAAACATAACTCGACCGAAATGTATGAGACAGCAGATTCTTTTTTTGCGATTTCGATTCATTTGATTTTATCCGATATCATGACATTCTAAGACCTCACATATTTAGGCTGGCTTGCACCCAAAAGTGTTTTCCTACTCATACTAATGACAGTGACAGCATCATTATTTAAACATGTTTAAGCTCAAATACGTTTTGGGGCAAGTCACCATTAAATTCATTCCAGGCTATAAACAAATAACCGCATCCATGAATCTTCTGTCTTTTGACTTAATCCATGTCAAAATGAATGCTTTATCTCTGAACGTAATAACAGGGAAGCCACTTTCGTATTAAGTACAACATAAAACGTTAATAATACCAGTTATTACTCTTTTAAAAGTAATAAACCACCCTGAGAGTTAAAATTGAAATTTGACGAGAGATTACGATTTTGGAAAAAGTTTTTTTTACGTCTTTCATTAAGACTTAGAATTGACAGCACCATTTCTTCTCATGTGTGTACGAGGTGATTACACAGTGTTTTTACCCGACTGCGCCAGAAGGATGGTCATGTTTTTACTCATAGTTTCCTTCTGTCTGTATGCCCACCTCAATCCCTTCCTCATTCATATTTTCACAAAAGAGCATCATTTAACTCATTTTAAAAGCTTTTTTATTTTATATACTAACTACTTGCCGTGTGGTGTCGGCTAAGAATAGCACCATCCCAATTCCTCCCGTGGATGTCGTATAAGGCGACTAAGGAATCTACCGGAGGATTGGCAGCAGCATCCTCTAAGTACACACATTCAATCCAACTGCGATCGCCAACCCGCCTGCCGAGCGTGGCGATTATGGCAAATCCCCCCATTTTAGGGGAGGCTTATGTCCAGCAGTGGACGTCGGTCGGCTGATATGATGATGATGATACTTACTACTTAACTTTACTTAGATCTAAGCTTACTACTACGACTTTGTAAAATCTCGTTATAGTCATATCTTATAGTTAACCCTAGTTACATTGCATGCTGTGTTTGCCTGTAATTAGCTATACACCTTAGCCTAAGATCACTGTGTAATGCACTTAAACTTGTGTGAGATGTAATAGCTGTAGGCAGACCTAATAAATAATATAAAAAATAAAATAAAATTCAGGTTCATATTTTTGGTCCAAATTTATGAAAGTACCTACCTACCGGTCATAGAAAAATAATGTTATATTCTGTTAGAACGTGTCCGTCTACGCATTTATTATAATGGCACCAGAGCTGTAAGGCCATTTCACATTTTAACCAAAAATGTATGAAACCTGTCCACGTCAAACATTTTTGCTTAGAACCATTGTGTCTAACTAAAAGATGTTTAAAATATCTTGTTCTGGCAGGACATTTCATTTGTTTTTGTTAGTTCATTTCATCGAAAATGTGTGATTTTTTTTCGAATTCAAATAAAACCAAGGACAATGGCCCTACAGCTTTGGTGTCGTAATAATAAATGTTAAGACGGATAGGTTCTAAAAGAATATAGCATTAATTTTCTTTGGCACTTTCATATTTGTACCAAAATGGACGATATAGCATTAAGATAAATAATCACTCAACATCTGAAACGTGATAATTAAGAACAAAAGATTTTTTGATTTACACTATTTTTTGATTTTTTCATTTTTCTCAAGCTAAAAGAAAAATATTTTTAAAAATTCACTGTCCTTTTTACGTTGACTTGGATGAAGCAGCTAAAAAACTCTTGTTTCTATAAACATGGATCTGTACATCGTGTGAAGATCAGGTGAACATGTAGAAACCATGTTCATACCTAACCTACTACTACATCTTCATTCTTCACCAATAGTAAACCGTAACAAATAAGGTCACAAAAAAAAAACAAAGAATAAAACAATCATCTGTTTGATGCAAATTTTCACCAAAACGTAGGCAAGTCCCCACTCCCTCGCAATTTAATCATGACAAATGATGTCACAAAGAACCAATTTTAAAAAGTTACACCGTAAAGAAAAGAGAGAAAGCACCCCAAGAGGCAAGGTGTCTAAAACAGTCCTATATAAATAAAGCCAGGTCAGTGGGTCAAGTGTTTTACTTTCATTACTGTACTGGGGTTCGATTATTACTCGATTTTTGCTTTAATTTATGATTTAACAAATTCAGATGTTAAGATGATTTTCGCTGAAAAACCCTTCGATCAAGAATGTACAGGGTGTTAACTTAAGTGCGTTACAATACTAAGGGGGGTGCTTCAGAGTTTCAGACTATCAAACTGAACCACTTTTACTATGGAATCCAGTGTTGCCAGCAGGATCTTGTCAAAAGTAACCGGAAATAGATAAAAAAGTAACCTTTTGGTGTGAAAAGTAACCTTTCATATTATTTTTTTCCCAGTAATAAGGTAGGTATTGAAAGTTTTAGACAGGATGTTCATTGTATTAAATTACAAAAATATAAACAACGAGCGTTAACCCGCGACTTCGTCCGCACAAATTATATACCAGATTTTAAGTCAGATCATAAGCTATCAAACAAAAAAAGTTTCATCAAAATCGGTTCAGTAGTTTTTGCGTGATACTCGTTCAAACAAACAAATAGACAGACAAAAAATCTAAAAATTGGTGTAATGGAATCAGGGACACCTAAAAACCATATCGTAACTTTTTTTTTGTTAACATCTTCAATGTACAGACAAACTTCCTGTTACAGTTTTATAATAGTATAGATTCAGTAGTGTTTTCCATTTTAAGTTGCATTTTTCATCCGATTGATTGATCGAGCGAGTAAGTGCGCTTAAGTCATTGTCATTTTCGATTTGTTATAACAAATCGAAAATGACAATTGACAATGACATTGCCTATAGGCAACGATAGGCGAGAGAGAAAAACGTGTTTTTAGGAGTTTCACTCACTACGTTACGAACGTTTTGCATTATAAAACATTGCAAAAAATATGAAAAAGCGTTCCATTTCAAGGAAAAATAAGAATTTTAAAATTCATGACACTAATTCCGAAAAATCACCTAAAAGTAACCTTTTGAATAGCGTAACCTAAAATGTTCCAAAAGTAACCTTCTGACAACACTGATGGAATCCAGATCCAAATCTGACAATACTGAAATCTTTAAATATTATTACGGTGTTTAAACTGAACAACTTTTACTATGGAATCAATACTGAAATCTTTAAATATTATGACGGTGTTTAAACTGAACAACTTTTACTATGGAATCAATACTGAAATCTTTAAATATTATGACGGTGTTTAAACTGAACAACTTTTACTATGGAATCAATAGTGAAATTTTAAATTGTATTTGATCGATGGAAAAAACACACCAAATTAGCTAAGCTTTCGCAGGCATATTTATTAGATATCTTTAAAAATTATCGATATCTAAACTATTATAAAACTGTAGCAGGAAATTTGTCTGTACATTGAAGATATTAACAAAAAAAAAGTTACGATATGGTTTTTAGGTGTCCCTGATTCCATTTCACCAATTTTTGGATTTTTTGTCTGTCTGTTTGTTTGTGTGTTTGTTTGGGTGTTTGTTTGTGTGTTTGTTTGTTTGAACGAGTATCACGCAAAAACTACTGAACCGATTTTGATGAAACTTTTTTTGTTTGATATCTTATGATCTGACTTAAAATCTGGTACATAATTTGTGCGGACAAAGTCGCGGGTTAACGCTCGTATACTATACGATACGATACTACGATAGATAATTATACAACTTTCTTTACGACACCAACATCGAAATCGCGAAAAAAATCTGTTCTTCCATACAAAACTGTAAACCTACTCGAGCAAAATGTATGGGACAGCTGATTTTTTTTTCGATTTCGATGTTGGTCCCACAGAGAAAGTTGTTCAATTTGATGGTCTGATCATCCCCTTAAAAAATGTCAGCATATTATTAAGAAGGACTCTGTATTATCTTAGACAATAGTCATTACATACCTACATACCTACATACATCTTCATACCAAGATCGTAGCAGAAAATGGTTAAGTATTCGCCTCGTTAAGTAAATATCGGACGATATTATGGGATCCATCATGTTACATGATTCATGTTTTCTTAGTCCTTCTGTCAGTTATTAATTCCCGGATTCTAAGGCCGGCCGCACATTACAAGAATTTTTCTATCGGAAAATCCCGCGCGCCAATCAGAGTCGCCGTACGCGTCCGGTAAACTTACAGTATACGTATGCACGGAGTGCCTTCCGGCAAGAGTTCGAGTTTTTTTTATCCATCTCGTAATTTGTGGCCGTCCTAAGGGCGTCCGGTGCGTGAAGCGGGACCCGCGCACGGGTCGGCATAGATCGAGGCTTACCCATGCATTGCAATCCAGGGTTCGAAATTATTAAGATAATTATTTTCTTTGATAATTATCCAAGTAGATTTTTAGTTTTGAGTGAAATTTGTAACTTTTATGCTATTTTTGCTTTAATGCACTCGTATTTAGACCAACCAGCACCATGTCTTCGGCATTTTCGGTTCGCATCCATTAATATATCTATGTTCGTATCAGAATATATAACAAATTATTGAGAAAAAAAACAACAGAAAACAAGAAGAAAAACTACTTCGTTTTTGTAAGCTTCTTTTTTTCGCAAATCGTGATCGGATGCATATGGCGTGACATTGCTAGTACAAGCTTTTTCTTTTTCCGATTAATGTTATAATTATCAAGATAATTATCAACATATAATTATCACTTCGTACTCTGTTGCAAGCATCATGCAACCCGCGCCCGAGCCCGACCCGCGCGCGACTCCCGCTTCACGCAGCAGACGCCCTTGGACGGATATAAAATTATTTTTATTCGAAATTGGACCTTTTGTTTATTGGTTCGTATCAAGTTAGTGGTAAACTTGCCGTCAGGATAAACCCGCCTGGCATTTGACTTGGCTTAACGAACACTGCCATCTAACGTCAGGATCCGGGATCAACTATTCATGCACATTCTGAAGCACAGAGGAGCTTGACATTAATACTATTAAAACCGACTGATGTATTGAACCCCCGAAAGTCTGGTGCATTGATGCACCAGACAGATTGTCCAGGGACAATACCCAATACTTTATTGATTCTTATGAAGGTAGCGACTTAGTATTCATGAAAATTCGTAAAATAAAAATTTAAAGGCAGTTCCTCTGTTTGACTCAGACGTAAGTATGTTTGCGTATTATTCAAAAACTACAATAGTAATTTCGAATTATTGCACAAATTTCGAAATATACTCAGAGGCACATTTAACCGCCAACCCTTCTCAAATGCCACTGTGAAACAACAGAAAATTCACATTATTTATTAGTTTAACCTTAAACAAAACATTTCACACTGATGATTCATGATATATTAAAAAGGCTCGACGAATTCAATATTATAACAATAAAGAATTAAATTACAAAAATGCATTTTGAAGAAACTAAGTACCTAGATGTAAGTAAGTGGGCGGTTTAGTTATGCCTCTGAAATTCTGAATGTAATATCACAGAAAATTATTTCATTACTGGTCTGTTTTGCCAATCTAGGAAAGGAACTGTATACCACTGATCTGACCTCCAGCTATTAAATAATCTGTGTTCCTAAAAACCTCTAGTTCCTAACCGAGTACTCATATTCATTTTAACTGTTATTGAACCATGATGTCATTACGTGACAACATTCATTACGATTGTAAACATCTGATGTAGCTATAACTCGGCAGATTATGATGTCATAAATAGAGGTAATCGATAACGAGGCTCAGTCGGGGTTCAATTCATCATCATCATAATTATAGCCCAACGAGCCTTTGTCCAGCAGTGGACGTCTATCGGCTGATAGGATGATGATAAGCTTTAGCTTGATGTTTACATC
Organism: Agonopterix arenella; assembly: GCA_927399405.1. Lineage (NCBI taxonomy): Eukaryota > Metazoa > Arthropoda > Insecta > Lepidoptera > Depressariidae > Agonopterix > Agonopterix arenella. Next base: position 544,280 of record OV656714.1, read on the forward strand.
ACAAAAAAGGGAACAGGCAACTCTAAGTGAAGCAATAGGCCTCGGATGCCAACCGGCAACCTCCGAGAACACGACTAAAATCGCGATGTGCCTCCATCTTTGTTACTTTCACCATCATCATCAGCCTAAACGTCCCACTGCAGGGCACAGGCCTATCCTCAGGGAGCTTGTATGTACGTCAGTCCACCACGCATGCCCAATGCGGATTGGTAGACTTCACATACACATTAGAATTTCTTCTTCAGCGTATGCAGTTTTTAAGTTAGAAAAACTCATTGGTACATAGCATGTTTTCCGTGCGGATTTGAACCCGGACTCCTATAATTGGGTGTCCATACCTCTCCGCAACGCGACGCAAGTCTTGGGTGGCATGCCAGCCGTGCAGTGCCGACTAGTATTACCCTTCTATACAGGATGAAAGTGTAACAACTTACCCGTAGGAACATTTAGGAAATACGAAAAATAAAATGTACTTGCTATACAAAAATCAATCAACAGATGTTTTTCTTGCAAATTTCCCTTAGGTTCCTCAGGAAATATTGTTCAGTCTTATGAGTACAAACACCCTTTAAAATAATGCAGCTGTCAAGACTTACACCCTGTACATTGAAAAGATATCATGAGTATGTTATCTATTAAAACAAACTGTATGTAGCGGTAACAGAAGACTGTGCAAGTGCTGTTTGCATTTGGTTTTCTTCAAAGCTCTTGCACCTTAAAACAGTCTCCATCTTGAAGAATTGTTAGCCTCTTGAACATTCAAAGCTCGTGCATAGGGGAATCTATCGAGAGACACATTTAAAAGATTTCCTTTTAAAAGTCAAAACTTATTCTTAGCTTCGAAGTTAAAACTCTTGTGAGCTAAACGGGTAAAGTTTAGAAATTCTTATCGGCCTGCAGGTCGTGTAGGTACTAGTGATGTTCCCGATATTAGATTTTGGATACGGATATAATAGCCGGCGAACAACTTGGCAAGAACCTAGACTGGTGTCGAACAACATTTGTAGGCGAAAGCGCTACTGCGCTCACCCCTGAACCCCGTTGGTCGAGTTGTTTGCCGGGTAGTCTATTAGGACCTTTTTTAATAAACATGACAAGTCGACTAATTATTAAAAAAAAAAGACATAATTATAAGGACCAAATGGACCAAACCAATAATTATGTTGGTTTTTGAAAATAAGTCGACTTGTTACGTTTATTAAAAGCCTAGAACCTATAAAAACATAAACGATTTAAAGGCTATGAATTGATTATATTCAATTCAATTCAATTACACCGAACAGAATTTATACATTTTAATAAAGATAAAGAATGATGATATTTTATGTGAATATATAATAAATTCTATTCTATTGTATCCTACTTCCTATAATATTATAAATGTGAAAGTTTGAGACGATGTTTGTACACAGGTAGAATAGGTGCTGGATTAACACACAGCCTACTTTTTTAGAGTTAACGCGTTTGTTTAGAGTTCGCGGGAACCAGCTAGCTAGCTTAATTTTATTAACTAAATAATTTAAGTTTAACGGCAATTAAAAACTTTTATTAATTGAAGTAATTTTATTATTCGAACACTTTGCGAATATCCGATATCAGTTACGGATACACAGCTCCATAACATCCCTAGAACAAACTAGGTCAGACCTGCATCGACTCCATTCGCTTGTGTTGTTATATTTTCAAGGAAAATGCGGTAAATGACCATAAAAGTTTAGATGGTGAAGCTGTAAATTAAATGGCCGTACATTTTAGAGAATAGCAGTTTTTAAGCGTTTCTGCTGAAATTCTGAATCAAAACGTTTTAAAGTGCTTTAGACAAATTGCTGTCGCAGTTTTGCGTAGTTTCTTTATCATCATCAACCTATAGATACAGGGTGTAAGGGACAGCTCTTCGCGGACTGAAACGATGAACTCAGACCATCAAACTGAAAAACTTTCACTATGGAGCATTCCTCATAAAATGTGAAATAAAATCAGCTGTCCGATACATTTGAGTTGGGTAGTTACAGCAGTTTTGTATGAAACAGCAGATTTCTTTCGCGTTTACTGAGGTAGGCTCAATAGTGAAAATTGTTCAGTTTGATTGTCTGAGTTCCCCGTTTCAATCTGCGGAGGACTATCCCTTACACCCTGTACATCAAATAACAAAATATATTAGTAATATTTAAAGGACCACCCCTTTAAATATTAATAGTGTATTTTGTTATATTCTTTAGACCATCAAACTGAACAACTGAACTGACTGAACTTTTCTCCTGACCAATCGGAGGATAGAGGATTCTCGAGATTCTGGCTTGCCGCATGCGGGGTCCATTGTATCATGTGTACTGAATTTCTAATCTATACTATTATAAAACTGTAACAGGAAGTTTGTCTGTACATTGAAGATATTAACAAAAAAAAAGTTACGATATGGTTTTTAGGTGTCCCTGATTCCATTTCACCAATTTTTGGATTTTTTGTCTGTCTGTTTGTTTGTGTGTTTGTTTGTTTGTTTGAACGAGTATCACGCAAAAACTACTGAACCGATTTTGATGAAACTTTTTTTGTTTGATAGCTTATGATCTGACTTAAAATCTGGTATATAATTTGTGCGGACGAAGTCGCGGGTTAACGCTCGTTTGCTAATAAAGATATTTGTAGTTGCATTTGTATTTGAACAACTTTAACTATGGAGCCAACATTGAGAAAAGTGCAAGTTGTTCATTTTGATGTTCTAAACTACCCCTATTACTAAGGTATCTGACACCTTGGATATCTACTTGGTAATCGGTTCTTTGGTATACGACTATAACCTACGACTGCAATCTCCCCCCCCCCCCCCCCCCCAAGCTAAACGGTTGATTCCGGATAAGTGAAAAAACAAAAAGCACCCTTCTAAGTCCGTATATTGTGACGGGCAACTACGGAACCCTACCCTGCACGTGTCCCGACACGCACTTGGCCGGTTTTCTTATGGTATATTCGATACGTTCAGGTGAGGAAAATCATTTTAGCCCCTCCCTATACATTTATATTGTAACAATCCCCACATCCCTTCCACTTTAGTGCAGTAGCTCTAAATCAAATTAAATCGAGATAGTTTGCGTTTAATCGAATAGCGGGAAGCAGAATCGATTATAACATCAACTATCGAGTTAATAATCCGATCTCCGCCGGAAGGGGAGATTATATTACGGGTAACAGTTTATAACAGACTTTGGAAGACAAATTTATTTGCAAGATTAATGGTGGAAACTATTGTTGCCCAGCCTACATGGGAGGAAATGCATGAATTTTATGCGTTCCTTCCTTTGACTATAATGCGATTGCCAAGTAAGTGTTGTGTTACGCTGAGAGATAGAGTGAGAAATAGTGTGATTAGAGATCGATGTAAAGTGAAAGAAGATATTGTGACCAGAATTGAGAAATTTATGGTTCGTTGGTTTGGTCCTGTAGAGAGGATGAATGACAGATGTTACAAATGTACGAAAGAGATATACAGGGTGTAAGGGACAACCCTCCGCAAACCATCCAACTGGATAACTTTCACTATGGAGCCTACCTCAGGAAACGCGAAAAAAAATCTGCTGTCCCATACATTTGAGTCGGGTAGGTACTGTAGTTTTGTATGGGAAAGCTGATTTTTTTTCGCGTTTCCTGAGGTAGGCTCCATAGTGAAAGTTGTTCAGTTTGATGGTCTGAGTTCACCGTTTCAGTTTGCGGAGGGCTGTCCCTGACACCCTGTACCTACACCATTTATTTTATTGCTTAGAAAAATGTTAAGGGTGTCTTCAGATACAAAATGAAACGAAGCAACTTTCGAAACACGAGAAAAGTTTATGGACCTCCCATACAAAGTGTAGATCGAATTTTTATGAAAAGACAAAAAAAATTGCGTGCAAAAATAAAATGAGTCGTTCCAGAGAGAAACAATCTTAAAACTACCCATATATAGCCTACTATTATTTGCGTAAAACAAGAGGCAAGATAAAAAGAAAAGTTGTTATCAGATAAGAATCGAGGGAAGCCATCGTTCCCGGAATTATCAGTGGGATGTAAATAACTGCCCGATGTTACAGTTCCCGCGGGAAATTAAACGTATCGACAAACTGCTTTTATATTTATAGGGCATAGTTGTATGACGATCTAGCTGTGATATACGTTAGCGGCTATGTGGGTACTATACAGGGTGATCCAGACCAGATGGATAGGTATAAACAAATTTTTTATGATTGCTGTTTTGTGGACGCGCCAGGAAAAAAATCGATTCTAAACCGACTACAAGAAAAGATTGTTATAAAAAACATGTTTTTTTTTTTCAATGACATTTTATGAAATTTTTGTGCCCGTTGCTTACTTTATTAACTGTATTCTCTGAACAAAAAAACAAGTTCTATTGGTGTCCGATTTCTTGATTTTAAGTTCTGATTTTTAATGTATTTTTAGAACGGAAATAGAAAAAAAAAATTTTTGTTTTTCTGTAGGTTTCGTAGGGAAAGTCGATCAGTATCATGGGTACAATCACCCCTTAAAGTAATGCAACTGTTTACCCTAACACCCTGTATAAAGATTAGCTGTCGCCGTAGTCGAAATCAACTAAAAAGTTACCCATCATCAGGATTGCGAATAATGTTTTAATAGTGTTTTAATTCTACTAAGATAAAATAAAAAAAGATAGATTAAAACAAAGATTTTGATTGATTGATTAAGGTGGGGCATAACGATGAATCATGGATGGATAAACTATAAGAGTTCAAACTAAAATATCATTCTACATTCTGGCCCACACAAGATAAAGGCGCAGATTAAATAAAACATAAACATTATCGGCTTATTGAAAATTCTTTTCTCTAAAAACAATGAATCTAATATTTATGACCTTACAAGTAAGATCTACCCACACTAATAAATCTTCAAAGCAGAGCCATCTCTCGCCTAAACGGATTACTGGATTTATAATGAACAATAAAACGCGTTCATAAAAACATTTCCAACTCCTTTTCAGACAAATCCGTTTAGCCAGGCGCAGGGTTATCTTCAAAGGCATTAACTATCTCAAATGTACCTTACGAAATGGTTTATGCAAAATGTATTTTGCCTTCGTCTTCACTCAAATCGAATGAAATTCTGGCATAAAAACCGGCCAAGTGCGTGTCGAGACACTCGCAGTGTAGGGTTACGGAGTTGCCCGTCACAATATGCGGACTTTGAAGTATATTTTATGAGGAGGTATGGATGGAACCATACCACCCCTGGACCCTCCACTTCCCTTGCCAAAAGCTTGGTAAGCCCATTGTTATGTTATGTTATGACATACCTTAATTTGGCGAATAAAACTTCCATATTCTATTAAAGGTTTGTGCGTTTAAACTTGACGTACCTGAAACAGAAAAACCGAATATAATTTATTCGTTAAATAATTTACAGTTTCACATCGTGTTAACAAATATGTAAATGCAAATTCAGTGTGTACAGAATTCATAACAAGAAAAAATGGCAATGAAGTTAGTAAAACTGTACCGCTGCAAATGACGTCGCAAATGAGTTATCACCGCGATTTTGCCGCGATTCTGCCGCGACACTGATTGATATCAGAAATACCGCGGTGAAAACGCGGCTGCGTTGTACGCTCAATTTATTGTGTAATATGGCTCTTAGAAGCAAATAAGGGATCACACTCACTCTCTCACATACACCACGCGCCAGAACACTATTGACCGACGAGGCCTGAGAATCAGGATATTCTGCGAGAAGGACCTCTAAAGAATCGAACTTGCAGAGAATAGGACCATTTAGAGTTTAGGACCTTTTCAGAATCGGCAGATTTGCGCTCGTATAACTTTTTACGAATCGGACATACTGCGATAGAACCCAGGTTTCTTAGGCAGTTTTTTTGTGAGCGAAAGCCACACGGAGAGACTCTCTGAACCCCAGTGCCGATCAACCTAATTAATAAACTATCTATCACTCCGTCCATCGTCTTTAACACGCTATTTTAAAACGAAATTACGTGTAAATTCAGTAATACACCGATGACACGGTCACCGAAGTGATAACGTACGATTTCTAAGAAAATCTGACTCATTTCTTTGGCAACATCACCCAAAACATTGTAGAGCAACGCACTCTACGGATAAAAACTTTGATTTTGTTATTATTTCGTTTTGTAACACTATTAAACTCCATCAACCTATCTATTATTCTCCTTGCCTCTACAAACAAGAAATACGCATCAAAAGACTAGAAAAACCTTCGAAGAATACGCGAATCATTTTAGAAATAGAATAGACCAATCCAGAACATGAAGCCATGACCATTAAAAGCAAAGTCCCGGATCCCGGAAAGAAGTCTATTGAACGCAATTTTCAATAACCGAAAGGACTATTCTGACCATAACAAACGCCTGTCGACTCGACGATAACCCGGCCACGGATGAATGCACCGACAATTGCAGTGAGCCCGGTAAATCTGCAATACACTCCCGTTTCGCCGCGTTCGCAAGACCTCGAGTTTATTCTATACGGGGTAACGATTCAATAAAAATGCGAAATAAAATGCTTGATATAAGTTCGTTTGATATGTTTCCTGCTGCTATTATAAGATGTGCAATTTAGTTTAGGTTCAGAGAATCTGATGTAGGTAGTTCGGAATACTTCGGATTGGGTAATCGGCTGGAAAATGGAAGTCTTTTCGGAAGATAGAAGTCAATCGTTCAAGACATGATTGTATAGCATGCAGACATGACATGTACGGTGTGCATATATTATGTGTGTTTTTGCTATCCATGTTTTGATGGCTTTTGATTACCTTCGACTTTGACCATCGGCGGCGGGAAATTTTGAGCATCGATGTTATAGAGGGATGGACACTCAATAATGAGAGGTCCAGGTTTGAATCCGCAAAGACATCATGCCTTTACGTACCAATCGATGAGCTTTTCTAACTTAGGTAATACTGACTGCTCTCAAACGGTGAAGGAAAACATCGTAAGGAAACCTGCATGAACAGAAGAAATTCTGATGCATATGTGTGGTCTACCAATCTATAAACAACCAGATCAAATGTCGTACAACACACAGCAGGTCACAAGTAATAGCCAATCAGATCACGAGAACTAAATCACATTATCGAAGTTCGCAAAAGAGTGTACATAAATGTAACTAGAAATTGTATCTTGTGAACGATGAAAAACGTCGTGAGCGACCGCCAGAAGGTCCCTTTTCGTGAAAATAGATGCAACCTCAAGATCAATCGGGAGCAATCACGGTCCGTGGTATTCATAACATGGAAGACCTTCCCTTGTCCTCTACAGGTCCCCATAAACACAAAATTACGCAACATACATACGCGCTATCACATCAATTCACATCATGCGAAAATTCATAATAGTAGTACCAAATAACCGGAAATAACCCCCCAACGGCGAGTTCTGTCCGTAATCCGGAAAATGCCGGTTCAATCCGGCTCTAATAGCAACCGCGTAAGCCCCAGCCGGGTACTGCCGGACAAAATCGAAACATGAATATGTAAAGTGTGATTTAATGCAGTTTAGTGGGGCATTAAGTTATGAAATTTCAACATGGAATATTGTAATTTATGTTAATATGAATCTGTAATGTATTTATTGGATTAACGGGTCGATTAACAATATTTTCTTGCACTTAAATATACGGACTTAAAACTCTTGGGTGGTCAGAAACATAGCGACAGCTACCATGAAATATTGAAGATGTGGTGTTGTATCAAGGTTCAATTCTTCAATTTTAGAATATTTAAGGTTTGAGAAAGATGCCTAACCCCAAAAAACTGCAATAGTAAATCTTAAAAAATTTCCTCTTTTACTGCTTAATATGTTTCTACATATATTCTGGGATAGGATGTTTGTATCTATATATTTATTCTATATCGTTGTCTAGTCATTTTAATACAAGTCCAGGCTAGATTCTGGCACTCTAAATGTGACTAGATAATTTGTGTGGCAATGTCCAAGATATTTATTTATTTATTCTACGCTTTAGTCGCCGCAGACCACGATAAGAATTGGCGCTGTTTAAAAAAAAATCCCAAAAAAACATGTTTTGTTCCGCAAGCTTACATCATAGAAAGCTTGGCAAAGTCCTCCCCTTTGAAAAATAAAATAATACAAAACAAAGATATATTTTTTCGCCATATCATTGATAAATACATTTATAATTAGATTATGTCATATAGGGAAAGACATATTGCTGCCCGCTGGACAGATGACCTAAAAAAGGTAGCGGGGAGCGACTGGGTGAGGAAGGCCGAGGACAGAGTTTTGTGGCGCGTCTTGGGAGAGGTCTATGTCCAGCAGTGGACGATGATAGGCTGATGATGATCATATTTGTGCCACAAAGCCATAATTCTACTATCAATCCAATATACTTTGTTTTTTTTTATTTTCATTGCAGAAAGGCAAAGAGATGTGCCATAGTTAATTTACTTTTTAGGAAAAAAAGATTCGGTTTTTTATCTAAAACATCCTTGTATCCACATTAATAAGTCAACAAGCATACACCGGTCCCTTTTAACATTTCCAATTCAACCGACACCACAAATTGTCAAGGGACCCGTAAATAACGGCCCATTTACACTCGCACAAAGGCTTTACTGATTGAGAACCCCCTTAAGCCCCTAAATATCGTCTGCAGAAAAGAATCCATTCCACCAAAAGATCAATATTCACAACAAATAGCACAAAAAAGTTAATTTAACTCGGAAAAAGAGGCAAGTGCGAGTCGGCCCACGCGTTCTACAGGGTTCCGTTGACAGAATTTTTATAGAATTAGAATACGGTTCAATTGAATTTAACAGGTTAACCTCCTTTACTTGATACGTCATTCCATCCTGAAACTTATACAGGGTGTTAAAACAGTTGAACTACTTTAAGCCCTTTAAGCGATGATTGTACCCATAATACTGATCAACTTTCCCTAAGAAATCTATAGGACATAAATAAAAAAAAAATTACTCTTTCGATACTAAATGCAATCAGCTGAAAAAACGTTTGTATGAAAAGTCGTTTTTTTTTAAGGATTTCCTATAGGTTTTTAAGGGAAAGTTAATCATTATCATGGGTAAATGGGTACAATCCCCCCTTGAAAGGTTTCTTAGTCGTACTACGGAACCCAAAAATCTGTGATACCGAAACTGGCAAATCACGTCGCCACACAAAGAGAAGGCCCTCCAAAACCTCAAAAAGTTAGACAAAAGAGACAGGACATCGCTGAAGAAAAGGAAATTAAAAAACCTTCAAAAGGCATTCAATCTTCCACTCTGCAAGAATCCGCAATTAATCCGGTGGGAAGTGGCGCCTCGAAAACTGGAATATTCTAGTTAGAACCGGATTCATCTAGCTTTTGACGGACTGCGGTAGCTTTTATTGCTGTTCTTTAACAGTATTTTGAACATTATTTTTCATATGGAAATGTGGTCTCATTTTTAAAGTTATGCTATTTCTTTTACAAGATTACTAGCTATTGTCCGCGACTAAGTCCGCGTGGATTTCGGAAAACTACATCACGTCGTTTCGCTCCTTTTGGGGATTGATTGTTTGCAAAATCCATTCATAGTGCAACCCTACACATCATGTAAAGAATATGTATTCCACATGTTTTATCTTCAGTGGTGTAGGCTGTACGTTGTCATTCCGTCATGTAACAGCTTTATACACATAGATGCAAGATTATTGATGTTGAAAAGCGTTCCTTGCAAAGTAAGAGTGGTGTCACGTTGAGAATAGGCTGAGAAATTTTGTGAATGATAAGATGTACGAAAGAGGGAAGTGTCGGTAGAATGAGCCTTCCCCAGATTTAATTGGTTGCGTCCTACAGAAAGATGATATGCGGAGTACTCGAAACCAAAACATGTATTGAAAAGATGTATGAATACGAATGAGGCAAAAAAGGTATGTAGGTAAGTGACGCGCCCTAGTCTCTGCCTAGCTCATTAGGAAAGAAGCGAGACGTTATAGATAGATTTCTTCTTTTCTCTAAGTAGAAAAACAGACAATATAATTTTATAGCCCATTACAACCTAACCAAGGACCTAAATTCCAACAACTCCCAAACGAGGCATCTAGAATAGTCTAAGGCACAACCTGCTAACACCCTAGAGACAGACATCCACTTAAACGGGGTAATTTCATCAGATCCCTCGCACCCTTGAATTTCCTCCAATTCCGTGTTTATCTGAGAATTGGGTCTATTTTCGAACATCCAATTCGGAACTGTTGTTTCGTAAGATCTTGAAATACGCAGGTGTCAATAAGATTATACGTACCTGCTAGTATAGGTATTTCTATCTCTATCTATTATTAGCCCCAATACTTTTTGTTTTCATGGTCAATGAAGGAGGCAATACCATTGAGGGGAAGAAACCTAAGATCTCCCGGTTTTGAGTATCAATCTCCGAGGAGGCTCATCTGTTTTGCCTCCAAAACATCACAGTCACAAAGGATGGTCCATGGTCTCCTCCTCTCCGCACGCTCGGCAGCTGGGATCTAGGGTGAGTTTCATCTTGTGCATCATCGTGCCTGTAGCGTAGTGCCTGACGAGGGCTCCGACGATGGCACGAGCCTTGCTGCTGTTGTTCAGTATGAATTATGATCTCTAAAATGCCACGCCTGTTTCCCAGATGGGACGTAGAAGGTATGACGCGCCATTTGCTATGATCCTTGTACCTTTCTCGTCTCGTTCACATTCATACATCTCTTCATACATGCCAGCCAGTTTTAGTCTTAACCCTACGCAAAAAAAACGCAAATCGATGTACAGGATAGCCGTTTGGTAGACATGTACTTTACGTTAAAACAATCATTTTGACCGGTCATCAATTTTCTGTATGAGATTAAATTTTTTTTTCTAAAATCTGAGAAGGAACTGCCGGTCAAAATGATTATTTTAACCTAGAGTACCTGTGTACTAAACGGCTATCCTGTACATCGTTTTGCGTCTTTTTATCAATTTTTCAGTTTATAGTTTTTTTTTAATCAGTTTATCTGTTTGGCGTTGTACAGCATAGACTATTTCGAGGAACCATTCTGTGAGCCCCGAAAGGCCTTAGCCCTGCAATGGGATCCTCCAAACATACTTTCTTTATCAAATTAAAGATTGAAAAATTTGTCTCGGGCGGGACTTGAACCCGCACTTTTCCACGCAAATTGGATAACGCAGTTCCCCGGTTTGGAAAAGTGCGGGTTCAAGTCCCGCCCGAGACAAATTTTTCAATCTTTAATTTAAGATTACAGAACTTGGGCATTCGTTTTGTTTTCGGTCTGCGAAAATTTGACCATGTGTCCGAGTTTCGGGCCCAGCTGAAATGGCTCCCCGTACGCGATCGTAGGAATGTTCACATCCTTTGTCTTCTGTACAACATCCTACACAATCCTTCCTATCCTAACTATCTCCGTGAACGTTTCTCCTTCTCCCGCCCTTCTGACAAACCTTGCCGATCCCACATCCGTACCCAACTTAGTATCCCATCCCACTCCACCGACTTCTACTCCTACTCCTTCACCATTCATGCTGCTCGGTTGTGGAACTCACTCCCCGCCGACATTCGCGACTCCAAGACTTTAGCTGTATTTAAAAAGAAAACGAAAGAGCACTACCTTTCTCTATCTTAAGTGATATTCATATATATAATTATATACATATATTAATATATATTGTATGTTGTAGGTATATATTACATTTATTTATTTATTTATACTGTTTGCTTGTACACAATAAGTTTGCCTTGTAATTGTTAACTGTCTCTTCTACGGGTCTGCTGGAAGAAATCTCTTCAGAGATAAGCTCGCCCTTTGTACATGTTTTCTCAACTTTGTGTATTATTATGTCCGTGTGTACAATAAAGTGTTATAATTAATTTGATTCGAAATAGCACAACATGGCTGTAACATGTTTAAAAATCAATAATATTTGAAATACTTTCTTTATGTTTATACAGGGGATGTAAACTTAAACTATACTATCCATCACAGAAGATAGTCGTACGAAGAATTTTATTTGGAAGACCAATAGCCGTTGACACATGACAAGTTTGGATTGCTAATAGAAAGCAAATCATAGGTCTCAACTGATAGATTATTTCAAATTACTATAGTAATTAGGATATTTCATTTGAATTAAACCGAAAAGTAGTTGCAAAAAGAATTTAGTAAACACTCCACGCCATCACAATTTTTAAACTTCTAGCGGGGGACGCTACGTGCCGCCATTTTGTCCAAACTTTTTTAACCCAAAGGTCTATAGCTAAATAAGGCATTCCTTTTCCTTATCTCAAATTCAAAGTTTTCTTGTATCTCTTGAATTCCAAATTTCCTCCGTCGGAAGGTTTATGGACTTATACTATGTTAAATATAAAATAAAACAAGCCTCGTTTTTTAGGGTTCCATGCCGAAAGGGTGAAAACGGGACCCTATTCATAAGCCTACGCTGTCCGTCCGTTTGTCTGTCTGTCCTTCTCCTACCTATTTAAGGGTGTAACTTTCGAGCCGTAATAGCTAGACAGTTGAAATTTTCACAGAATGTGCGTTATTATGGCGGATTAACAAATAATAAAAATGACTAAAAGTAAAAAATTAAGGGGCTCATACAAGAAATTAGTTTTTATCAACGTTTTTTCTACTCGCTCTATCGTAAAAACGGCAATACATAAAAGCGAAACTTGGCGTGATTAATGTTATTATAGAGCAAACCCTACAGTACCTATAATATAACAACAAATAGTAAAAACCGGGTCGCTCTCGCGCGAAAGGTCCCGGAGAAAACAAAGCTTTTTTCTATTTTATATTTAATTATGTTGTTGTTATGAGTTATGAGTTTTTTTAACTTAACTAAAAGGCATGACCACCGTGAAGTGGATTCATACAATTTTATGGAAAGTTCGATTTTAGTTCTCGACTTATTATGAACTTCTCATGGGTCCTAAGGTATCAACGACATTAGCCTATAAACATCCCACTGTAGGGCACATGCCTACCCTAGAAGAGGGTGTATGGGCATCAGTCCACCACGCGTGCCCAATGCGGATTTGTAGACTTCACATACGATTACGGATCAGAATTTCTTCTCCAGCGTATGCAGGTTTCCTCACAAATGTTTTCCTTCACCGTTTGAGAGTAGTCTGTATTACGTACATAAGTTAGAAAAACTCATTGGTCACGACAAACTTTTGCAGTCTTTTTGAAATGCTAGGTTTACTCTTTAGTATTCTTAGAGCGTCTAGATGACTAACTTGCAGGATGCGAACGTGCGACCGAAGACGCATGCCAAATGTTTTAACTATTCTACACTCATACACATAATGTATGGCACAATTTGACATCATGACTGTGTTTGGCGCCGTGTGGTACCTGGCGAGGTTGAAGTGACCAATTCCTTCAAGCATCCTTAACATCTTCAATTTTATCGCGCTGCCATGGCATGCCATGCAGACCGTGCTGTTTTAATCATAGCGGTTACCCATTCAGGAGGGTAAGGAAGACAGTGTATCTAGGGGGTGTCTGAACAAAAGTCACTTGATATTTTGCGATTTTATAATTTTACATTAATCCAATTCTTGTTAAAAAAAGAACTACAAATGTCTGAAATTCCTACTTTATGACTAGTTTCAGCAATCCATCATCCGTCATCTTCGCGGAAGAATTGTAAAATTGCGTATATTTCTCGTGACATTTGAGTTCAAACTGAAACTCAAAATAATTTATTCAATATTGACATGGACTGGACTGTATTGAGGTCAAGAGCAAACCCATATGTAATAAAAAAAAAATAGGAGCTTGAAGCCCACTTGTTAAACGTCAAATCTTTTTTTGAAGCTACCACCGCGTCGGAACGTGTTGTCGCTGAAGAGAAGACGCGGCCAGAAACTCTACAAAATAACACGACTTATAATAACTATAACAAAATAAATTCTTAAGTTCTAAGTTCAATACTTTTCTTAATTTTTCTTTAAACTTAGAAAGAAACATTAATACAATTTTCAAACTAAAAATGAAAGATCAAAGTGAAACCTTTTAAAAATCATCTAACATTTTCTTTGATCGCCTACAGCACCCGTGATAGGAAAGAAAAAGAAAATACATTCTCTTTCAACCCTCAGATTTTGACCCGTTGATTGATTGACAATTAAAACGGGACAGAAAGGGCTTCCTGATAAATTGCGGACATCCATCCACCACCGCAACGTGGGGTTTTTAATTTGTGTTTAAAAAAAATATAAAAAAGTTGGAAAGCCGCCGCTTTCTTCAGGAGATAAGCTCAAAGAGAAGTGAAAAGTTTTTTAATTACCTTCTTTAGGTTTATTAATTGTTATGACTGAAAAAGGGATATAAAAGTCAGTTAATCTGTTTACCTGCATGAATACGCGCACGACTATAATCTCCGAGGGTGTAGTCAGAGATATTCTGAAAACTCAGAACTTCCACGTTTCATTAGAAGCACCGAAACTGTTCAGTGTTCAGGGTGTGTCTGTTTGTCTATAAATCAGTTTCTATATTCACGCAAAAACTACTAAACCGATTCGGATGTCGTTTTTTAGATAAACATAGAGCTTATATAGCCACCAATTCTGTGACTTAGCTTGGAGTTACATTTGGTGTTGATTACATCGCAATCGGCTTTATTCAATCAAAAATTACGAGCAGTTACAGTTTTCAAGTTAGTATTTTTGCGCGAACGACGTGAGCACCACTAGCATAGAACATTATTTGCAATAAACAAAACAGTCAAAGGTCTTAAAAATACGTCTATCATGTATACAGTCACGTTCATTATTAGTCTACAACTTAGAGCTTTTCTATGTAAATTTTTAGGCAAAGTTGAAATTTGTCATAAATCGTTGTCAAAAATCTTTCAATGCAAGACTATTGACGGCCCGGTAGCACAGTTGGTAGTGAACCTGCCTGCTGTGCCGAGAGTCGCGGGTTGGAATCCCGTAAGGGAACAAATATTTGTATAATGAATATGAATATTTGTACCCGAGTCATGGATGTTTGTATCTATATATGTATTCTATATCGTTGTCTAGTCATCATAATACAAGTCCAGGCTAGATTCTGGCACTCTAAATGTGACTAGATAATTTGTGTGCCATTGTCCAAGATAATTATTTATTTATAAATTAACGAACAAAACGTTACATTTTATTACTAAGTTTAAACGAAAATATCGTCATCATGGTCATAAGCCTATTATATACGTCCCACTGCAGGGCACAATCCTACCCTCAAGAAGGGTGTATGAGCGCTAGTTCACCACACGTGGCCATTGCTGATTGGTAGATGTAAAATGCTCCTTCTCACTCAGGTTGATTAAAACACAGATATAGTTTTCACTAGTGAATGTGGCCAGCGCACGTCCGCACGGCACGGTGGTCGGCGAGTGCATGCTATGTTATCTTAGTACAAACTAAGTGGAACGCTGATTTTCCATAGACAGCTTCCGCCATCTATCGGTGATGTATCGAAGCACTATGTGTTGCACTAGGGTTCATATCGGAGTAACAGCGCACTACACCTCACGCGCTGCGCTGTAGTATTGAGACATTTCGCCCATATCAATCACTGTCTTGTTGGTCTAGCGGTCTAGGGAACCGGCTTACGATCCGGGTAACTAAGGTTCGATCCTCGTGTCGGCCGATCGTCTTTTTCAATTTATTTCATAATGTGGCGCCCCCTAGTGCTAATAAGCAGCAACGCAATTAGGACGTCCTAAAATTCAAGGCGAGTTACCTATCTATATCCAATATACATATTAATCTATGGGCGAGTGAATACCGAGCGAATGCACGATAGATATTCACCACAGACTGCGCGTTACCGGCGCTTTTCACATTAACTACTCTTTATTGCTATACACTACAGTAGACTTCACACACGCATCAGAATTTCTTTTTCAGCGCACGATTGTTTCCTTCAACATTTGAGAGCAGTCGATTGTTTACATATTCATGAACATGATTGTACAAGAGTCAGTAAGTTCGATACAACTTTGCGTAAAACTTTGTGTAATTGACATTGACAGTACAGAGTAGGTGCTACCAAAATCTAAATTACATGATCCAGTTCTAATGTCGTCACGAAACTTATTTATTAGCTAACGAGTACCTTATTTAATTAATCACCAACTTCGGAAGCAAGAAACAAAGGGCAATAAAGTACAAAGTAACATTTTCCAATTAAACCTGGCAGTTTTAGGAGATCACCTCTAAAAGTCGTTTGTTTTGTAATTCGAACGTTACAGTCGTTAAACTGCTGCGAGATCGTAAATACCGACAGCGACATCTACCGGCGATGCCCTGGTTTGAGGCTGGATCGATAGGTGGCGTCACTTTAGTTATGGTGAGTTGTTTAATACATAATGTATGATAGGTCTGCATCGCGCTATCGCTTATTGCGTTGATTTCATAAGCTGAGCGCGTGAAAGGGATGGTGATAATGACTGGATATGGACTGATATGGATGAAAAACGTGCCTTTGTTTGACTGAGTTCACCGATTTCTTTATGCTATTTCGAATAAGTCAAACAAAAATATTGCATACGCAGAAAGATATACATATTCTCTTTCTGCCTAATAAGGTAATAAGCGTATAAGTTTGTTTCGTTTTCGCGACTATTATTATTTTAAAGCCAGTTGTAGATTCTATTCTTTTTCTATGGCTTACTGGATATACTTGACTAGCTTGAAACTCAAATGCACTCTCGACCTTTTTTTCCTTAGCCTATTGACGCATGGAGAGAACGGAGGGAGGCCTTTGCCCAACAATGGGACAGCGACGGCTGGTATAATAATATTTCATCACACTGCTGGGCAAAGGCCTCCCCCTTTAACCTCCATGCATGCCTGTATTGAGGCAGTTTAATCCACTCTTCTTCGAAGGCATCCAGGCCGGCTCTCGACTTACCTATAGACTTTACCCTCCTTAATATGATGTAACAGGGAATAGCTACGATAAGCGATGGTCGGACACAGTTACTATAACTGGTAGCCACAAAGTGTGGGCATTAAACATGTTGGCTATGCTTTTACGATAAGATAAGATAAGATTTATTTATTTGCAAGATTATGGTATACAGTAAGATCTTAACTTGAAGGATATGATATGAAAGAAAGCCAAGTGCTCAGAGATATCACGGCACTTGCCGCCTTTGCAAGACGTGACGCAGCAACGGTCAAACTACTCTCTTACTGGCGCAGTTGGGTAAGATCTCATGACACTTGCCGCCTTTGCAAGACGTGACGCATCAACGTCAAACTACCCTCATTCTGGCGCAGTTTGGTAAAAAGCGAAACAAAAGTAACTTCTCTAACAAAAAGACGTTTAATGGAATATAAAAATACAAATTTATCCCAACGAAGCGGAACCAAATTGAGTGAGTTCGTAATTCAAAACAATTATCCACTCAGTTGATCGCGAAAATTGTTTTAGAACGCTAAACTGCACAAATTGGCGGAACCCGGCGCGGGATGTTGCGACGCGTGACGTCATAGCAACGATCCGGAGCTGACAGAGTTACAATACCTTACCTTTCATAAACAGTTAACAGAATCCCTATAGATAGACTCATTTTATTTTTATTTATTTTCACTTTATTGTACACACGGAAATATAAATGAAAACAGATAGACAATTACAAAGGGCGAACATATCTAAAGACATTTCTTCCAGCAAACCCATGACAGAGAGAGTATACAGAGTGAGGCATGCCTGCCTCACAGTGTGCAAATTTAGCTAATAAAACAGTATTTAACACTAATAAATACATATTATATAAAGATAACGGTATATACTTACCTTACATACATACAAATATATACAGGGTGTTAGGGTAAATAGTTGCACTATTTTAAGGGGTGATTGTTCCCATGATACTGAACTACTCTCCCTAAGAAACCTATAGGAAATTCCCAAAAAACTACTTTTCATACAAACATTCGATCAGCAGGTTTCATAGGGAAAGTGGTTCAGTATCATGGGTACAACCACCCCTTAAAGTAATGCAACTGTTTACCCTTAAACCCTGTACAGTAAGGTAAATAAATAAATACTCATGGATCGGTTTAAAGTGAAAAATTGTCGTGATAAGCTGGCCGCGCGTAGGTAAGAGTAATGTATAACGTCGCGCGACCAATTTATATTGGATTTGCGCAGCTTGATGAGTCGCCGTGTGTACAAGAACATATTATTCGATAAAAAAAAAACTCTCGTTTGTCCAAAGGAACTTCAGAAACAATGTGTCGTTCCAGATATAGTCGGAATTTAACAAACATTTTCAAATACCCCGACCATCCTGTAGCCGTATCATTCGCTCAAAGCCTTTTCAAAATTAACATCCGCTTTTTGGCTCGTGTTTTTTTAAGAAATGCAAATAGGACAGGGTTGAGGGTAGGGTTGCCAACTTTTTTAGATCATAACATCCGTAATTTTTAATCACAAAAAAAATGATAAGAGAGTATTCAGATAATGAAACTAAACAACTTTCATTAAAAAATATAGGTCTAAAAACGATTTTTTTTGACCTCCCATAGAAAAGCGGTCGCCTAATCCAAACTTGTGTATGGAAGGTCCATAAATTTTTTGCGATATAGATAAATACGTATTTGCTCACAAAAATATAATTTTGAAAACTGAATCCTTTTTTTGTATTATCAGATAGTACTTAGTAGGGCCCCCTTAAAGTACAATGTAGGGTTGACAACCCTAGTTGGGGGTGTCAGTGAGTTTGGGAGATCGTGAAACTCGTGGAGCTTGTTACATTCGTTTCAGTTTAGGGTCTGTTACTAAGTCATAGTAAAAAATTACCATTGCAAAATGTTTACCAAAATACCTTTGATATCATGATCGTACTATGCCAACGGCGGTGAATGTTGGGTACGGCAGAAGTAGCATGAATCTATACTATTATAAAGCTGTAACAGAAGTGTGTCTGTACATTGAAGATATTAACAAAAAATAAGTTCCGATATGGTTTTTAGGTATCCCTGATTCCATATCACCAATTTTTGGATTTTTTGTCTGTCTGTTTGTTTGTGTTTGTTTGTTTTATTTGAACGAGCATCACGCAAAAAGTACTGAACCGATTTTGATGAAACTTTTTTTGTTTGATAGCTTATGATCTGACTTAAAATCTGGTATCTAATTTGTGCGGACGAAGTCGCGGGTTAACGCTCGTCTAGAATAAAATACTGTTGAAATGCGCAGAGTACAAAAAATTCATTCATGAACTAAAAGTATATTTAGTAAATAAGTGTCCATACAAATTGAATGAAATTCTAGAACTAAGCGACTGATATTTTATTAAGAATCTGCAACTATTGTAAATTATATACAGGGTGAAATTGATATCACTAGCATCCTTTTAAACTAAGAGTCTACCCATCAAACTGAACAACTTTCACTATGGGAGCAAACCGATCGGGGCAACAAAAAAATCTGCTGTTCCATACTAAACTGCAATGCCTACGCTACACAAATGTATGCAATAGCCGATTTTTTTTTGCTCTGATTGGTTTGCTCCCATCGTTAAAGTTGTTCAGTTTGATGGGTAGTCTCTTAGTTTAAAAGGATGCTAATGATATCAATTTCACCCTGTATATTTATTATTGATATTGTAGAGCACCTAACTGACATCGTAATTATTGTGTAGTAGTTTTCTTATTTGTAATTATGTTGAATTATTATGTTTATTTGTTCTTTTAACTGTGAGATATGTTTTGACTTGTTTAATAATAACTTTATGTGTTTAATGAATGTAAATTTTGTTGTGTTATGTTTTTCTTAATATTCTATGCAGCTATTGTTGTCTCTGATTAAATGAATTGAGTTGTATGGTATGACTTTCAATGACCGGTTACGGAACACGTCACAAATTTGGTCAGTGGATATGTGGTGAGTGTAACGTATAGCGTCGCGCGGCCAGCTTATGTTGGTTTTGTATAGCTTGATGTGTCGCCGTGCGTACATCTAGATTCAAGGCCGTCCGCTTCCAACATTTCCCCTTACTCTTGCCTTATAAATTGCCCTCGTCAATCTGCTCTCATCCATTCCCTACATATAACCAAACCATCACAACATACCTTTCTCTATCTTTTTTATGTCATTTGTAATAGTATCGTTCTATCGCCATAGTTGTACATAGCTCGCCCAGGTGTGGCTTGTGGCATTGGGTATTATGTCATAGTTCTCGTTTTGGATCTAGAAACGTGACAATGACAATAAAGCTAGGTTGTTTTCTGTCCAAACAGAGATTGGCGACATGAAGATATCCATTAAGTACAATAACGTAGGTACATAAGCTCACGACAATAATCCTTATCTGGGTAGTGAGAAGCTTTTCTACAGCTACCAACAACGCTTCAACGAAGCTCATATTGTACCCAAGAACTACCAACTACCTTCATGCAGTTGAATACCACATACCAAAAAACATTTTTAGCATTTTGAAGATAATGTCAAGTCATGATAAGGATCTCCTTTCGCCAACGGCAGCCAACACCAGCTAAACCGCTGGAAGAAATTGTTTTTTTGGCTTTTCTTGTTCGTGGTGCAATCTTCTGTTTTTGGTGCAAAGTGTAAATTTGATAGATTAAAAGTGAAATCTTTATCCGTTAGTCGACTGCCTTAGACGATGTCTACCTATCGGAAGAAAAAGAGCGATGATAGTCTATGGACTATCAAGGAAGAGAGCTAGCGACTCAATCAAGATGCGGAGGTTCGATTCCTGGCCTGTACCACTAAGTTCTACGGAATTTATGTACGGTTGTATTTATCACGAGCGTTAACCCGCGACTTCGTCCGCACAAATTATATACCAGATTTTAAGTCAGATCATAAGCTAACAAACAAAAAAAGTTTCATCAAAATCGGTTCAGTACTTTTTGCGTGACGCTCGTTCAAACAAACAAACAAACACCCAAACAAACACACAAACAAACAGACAGACAAAAAATCCAAAAATTGGTGATATGGAATCAGGGATACCTAAAAACCATATCGTAACTTATTTTTTGTTAATATCTTCAATGTACAGACACACTTCTGTTACAGCTTTATAATAGTATAGATTATCACTAGCTCGGCGGTGAAGGAAAACATGGTGAGGAAACCTGCATACCCGAGAATGAAAAGAAAATACCATAAGTTCTGAGGTATGCGTAAAATATGGGTGAGTTTGGGGCGAACACAATAGACCAGTGATGGTCGCAGTGTTACATAACGACCCTTGCTTGCAATAGCCCAACCAACAATCAATCGGAAGAAATGGGATGGTCCAAATTCATAACATATACAATGTTATAGATGAGATTAAAGAGACAGATGACGCTTGAAAAAAAATATGTATCTTAAAATGCACCTGTGAATATTATTTACCATATTGTTTGAAAGAGAAGAGCTATGAACGGTGTCACTACAAAAGGATGAATATTAAAAAGGTCAGTGTACTTATAAAATTATTCGTCATTTGAACCGTGAAAGCCTTAAAATGAATAAAACACAAGATAGCGGTCAAACAAGGCGCCCAACTTTGTCGGTGAATGCGGTCAAGGCAACGCGGTATGCGGTCGCGGTATTTTTCTTTTCGCTTAGCAACCTGCAACCTGGCTACAAACGTTGCCATTGCCCATCCCAACAGCTTTGAAGCCAAATTACCTTTCTTCTGGGACAGTCAGGTAAAAATCAAATCTACACGTGGGTACCTAATATGTCGAATCAAATTAAAATTTTTTATTCAACGCAATATCACATAGATAGCTTTTTGACGTCATTTTTGACTATACCACCGCGTCGGAAGGTGTTCCGTTGAGAGAAGATGCGGCCAGCGGAACACCTTCCGACGCGGTGTATGTTTTGGTTTTGTTGTGTTTGTGGTGAAAATAAATGTTTTATTTTTATTTTCGGCTGATATAGACGCATGGCAGTCAACACGTTTACACGCCATCCAGAAATATTGCTACAGAAGAGCCGATTTTTTTTGGACACTCGTCTTCAATAAATTACAAAAGTCAGCAATCTGATTGATGTAACAGCGGTGCGACTGTGACCGCAAACCGCGTCTGTTTGACCACAACTAAACAAAGAACAATTTTAAAGCAGAAATGTAAATAAAGCAAAGAATTTCTCTCTAAAGCAGCTACATTATCATAATACCGTGCGGCTGATCCGCAAATACTTTTAACCTCTGTTTTTTTAAAACACTAATCCCAAATAAAAAACCATAAAATAGCTCCTAATCCAACACGAATAAAGCTTAAATCTACTGACATGAAAACCTTTTTAAATATCATTTAGTAAATCTAACAAAGGACCTAACATTCCAAGTAACTTGTTTTTTTGTCTTGCCAAAATTCTTCTGAAGGAAACTACGAGAGAAAAAGGTGATTTAGTTTAGCGTCAAATATCTACAGACAGGAATGTATAGTCTTTAGAATCGAGTGATGGCCAAGAGCCGATTGGCTGGTGGACCAAGGCAGTATCAGAGTGGTGGCCAAGAGATGGACGGAGGTCAGTAGATACTGTGTCAGTAGGCAGACCACCAGCACGTTGGTCCGATGACATTGCGAGGGTGACGGGTTCGCATTGGATCAGATTAGCAGAGGACCGTGAGGGATGTGCGAAAGGGAGCCTGTGCCCAGCAGTGGTTAATGTGGGGTGATTTAATTGATTGATTAGGATCTCAATTTGGTGTAAAACCCTCCTCTCTCGAATAAGGGTGAGAGAGGGCTTAATTCCACCACACAGCGGCTAGTGTGGGTTGATTGAGCCGAGTAAGTGCGTAACTTGTTATCTTTGTCATCATATTTAGCCCGTATCTTCTACCCACTGCAGGGTATAAGCCTCCTCTCCATTTTGTCTTCATTTTCGGGCCTGTGCCAGTCGCATCCAGGTCTTGCCGATACTTCTCCAGATGTCGTCAACCCACCTGGCTGCCGGACGGCCCACTTCGTCTTTCCTAATCTCAGCCACCGAGAGGCAAAAAGGAAAGGAAGGAAAGGTTAAGGCTTTGCTCCACCTGCTATGATTTCGCCTAGCTACGTCTAGCCTTTCGCTATACAGGACTTAAAACTAAAGGCAACTAAACGTAAATTAATAGTAGCTTGCTATACAGGGTGTAAAATTAAATTAATTACATACCAAAGGGGATGATGGGTGATGGGGGTTTTAAAGGAGGTGAGGTGACACACGGAACAACTTCCACTAATCAATATTGTAATCGCGAAAACAAAATCAGCTGTCCCATACATTTGGTTTCGAGTAGCCACTAAAACTTTCTACGTAACAACCAATTTTTTTCCCGGTTTTTATTTCTCCCATAGCCAAATTTGTTCAGTTTGATGGTCTAAACATTAGGCCAAAAGCATCCCTTAAGTATGTAACGCATTTAAGTTCACACCCTGTAAAAGATCTCTATTGCATCTTTTATTTCACTGCCAGGATTTTCATATCATTTTTAGGTAGGTAGGTTTAGGTTTGCCAACCAAACCAAAAAACCAAGTACTTCCAACATACCGTGAGAGACACGCAAAATTCAAATGATATTTCCCAGCCCGTCATTATGCTAATCCCCTGGACTAAACTACAACCCCAGTCCCCGGGAAAGTGTTTTTAAACAACTTTGACAGTTTAGTAATTTGTTTGTGTTCCCAAAAAGTGACGAGATTAAAATTCGTTGCATGTACGCCAACTTTTAGGTGGAAATATTTGAATTTTGCTCCGACCCTTATCACATAGCAGTCTGCTTTTAATATTAACGAGCTTTAACCCGCGACTTTGTCCGCACAAATTATATACCAGATTTTAAGTCAGATCATAAGCTATTAAACAAAAAAAGTTTCATCAAAATCGGTTCAGTAGTTTTTGCGTGATGCTCGTTCAAACAAACACACAAACCAACAAACAAACAGACAGACAAAAAATCAAAAAAATTGTGATACGGAATCAGGGACACCTAAAAATCATATCGTAACTTTTTTGTTAATATCTTCAATGTACAAACTTTCTGCAACAGTTTTATAATAGTTTAGATAACGTGTATCTCAGATTTATCAAGAGCAACGGTGGCGCGATGCGGAGACGGGAACTTCCAATCACGAGGTTTTGGGTTCGAATCCGCAACACATTTCATAAGAATTTAATTTACGTACGTAATACTGACTGTTTTCATGCGGTGAGGAAAAGAATCTTGAGAAAACCTGCATAAGTTGAAGAAGAAATCCTGATGCGTATACAAGGTGTAAAAAAAACACCGTAGTAATATTTTAAGGGGTGGTTGTAAATGTTGTAATCATTAAACTGAACAACTTTCACTGTGAAGACAAAGTTGAAAAAACAATAAAAAGTCCGCTGTCCTAAACATTTAAGTCAAGTAGGCACCACTGTAGTTTTGTATAAAATAATATACATAGTATACAACAGATCTTTCTTATCCTCGATGTTGTAGTGAAAGTTGTACAGTTTGATAGTCAAACGGACCGTTGCAGAAACGTTCATTAGAGTTAATCCTCCATTAAATCTCTTGCTAGCTTTTACTACGTCAACAAGACAAAACGTGAAAGGTAGAGATTTAATGGAAGATTAACTCTAATGAGCGTTTCTGCAACTAACTAAACCAAACCACGCCTTTTAAATATTGCTAGGGTGTTTTGTTACACCCTGTACCTATAGTTGAATTTCAATTTCAGAATTTGCTTTCAACGTGGCCATTTTTTCTTTCACGAAGTTATTGTTAGACTGTCCATGCTGACGTCTCCTTTACCTGTAACAAAATAGAAGAAATTTAATTTGTTTTCAGACAGATTACAATTACAAGAAAAGGGTTGAAGTTATAAAATAACATAAATACTCTTTATTTGCACACCAAAATACACAAAAATTACAACAATGAACAATAAAGGCCAGGCCACACAGAGTGCAGCTGCGGGCCGGCAGCGGAACGGCTGCAGGCTGGCAGTAGTTGTAAACTATGGAATTATATGCGAGGTGTGACACTGCGGCTACCGTTCCGCAGCCGCGCCGGACTGCATCTAGTGTGACACCATGCATATAATTCCATAGTTTACAAATACTGCCGTTCTGCAGCCGGCCCGCAGTTGCACTCTGTTTGGCCCAACTTTAGGGTACAGTGGGCGGCCTCATCACAGAAAGTTATTTCCAGACAGCCATTGGATGTAGAAAGCATTATTGCAGCCTTCCTAAAAAGATAGTGAAAATTACACAGTTAAAAAACCCTAATCTTTAAAGGCTTGGTTTAAAATGGAAATAAAAATATAATATGGTGCTGTTTCATTTATGTCGTACCGACTCGACTCAAAAGTGAGTAAACGTTCGTCGTTCAGATAAATGAAAAAAATGAATTTGAATGACCAAAATGTCTGGTCTTGACAATGTTACTCTATGTAATGCAATATTGTATTTCAATTGTACTTTGTATATTTTGTTTAGTTTAAAAGATGTGTGTTGTAGAGTTTCTGGCCGCATCTTCTCTCAACGGAACACCTTCCGACGCGGTGGTAGAGTCAAAAAATGACGTCAAAAAGCTATCTTTGTGATATTATTTTGAATAAAAATTTTTGATTTGATTTGATTTGAATTATCTATTAATGCTATGACTAGATTCCCTGAAAAAGATTATAATAAAATACGTTTCGAATTCTTTCAAATGATTTTGTTCACCTTATTTGAATGCATGATTCGATTTCGACCACCTCACAGTGTAACAATCGGAAGCAAGATAAAAATTAAGTTCCGCAAATCCGCCGCGGAACTGCATTTAGTCTCTCATGCATATGGAGGGAACCAAAACGGATTTAAATGCATGAATAAATTCATACTCTGCGCTAACCGTATTGAAAATTTATAATTGTGTGTAGTTTTAAATGTCTTTTGTTTTATCAGTATAGTAGTATTATTTAGTACGAGCGTTAACCCGCAACTTCGTCCGCACAAATTATATACCAGATTTTAAGTCAGATCATAAGCTATCAAACAAAAAAAGTTTCATCAAAATCGGTTCAGTAGTTTTTGCGTGATACTCGTTCAAACAAACAAACCGACAGACAAAAAATCAAAAAATTGGTGAAATGGAATCAGGGACACCTAAAAACCATATCGTAACTTTTTTTTTTGTTAATATCTTCAATGTACAGACAAACTTCCTGTTGCAGTTTTATAATAGTATAGATAGATACGTAATTTTTGGGACTTATCACTTATTGATTTGAGATTTTGATTCTCTAAAATCTTAAATCGACACGGCCTAGGACTAAACATCGTAAGATACTTTATGTTATTTTGAAGAAGAGTGCGTCAAAGAATAAATTATTTATTAATTGATCTGTGTGTTTCACATTAAATGCAAATATTGATTGTAATTGTGGCGTTGAATAAAGTAGAAATACTTAAGATTCAACACATAGGTCTGGAATATAAGTTACAATGTCCAGGGAGTGTCGAAATAAAAGGTCTTTCTGTAATAGGCAGACAAAATATTTTATTTTATAATGTAATCCCTACCCTGTCTTAACGAATAATTCGTTACAACCATCAGACGGAACTATCTGGGACCGAGAGTAACTGCTTAACGTGCCTTCCATAGCAAGGAAGCGCGAGATGAATTACTTACGACCTTAGGACCGACTTATTAAGAGGATCGTCCTTGCTTGCTTGTATATGTCAACGGAAAACTGACAAACCATATATGTATTAGGCTATAATGTCCTTCGGGGATAAATAAAGGTAAATCATCTGCTGCACAATTTGACCGTAGCGTTCTTTTTACGTGATTCGCACTGTATAAATAAAAAATAAATATCTTGGACATTTTCATACAAATTATCTAGTCACATTTTAAGTACCAGAATCTATCCTGGACTTGTATTATGATGACTAGACAACGATATAGAATACATCTATCTATACTATTATAAAACTGTAACAGGAAGTTTGTCTGTACATTGAAGATATTAACAAAAAAAAGTTACGACATGGTTTTTAGGTGTCCCTGATTCCATTTCACTAATTTTTGGATTTTTTGTCTGTCTGTTTGTTTGTGTGTTTGTTTGAACGAGTATCACGCAAAAACTACTGAACCGATTTTGATGAAACTTTTTTTGTTTGATAGCTTATGATCTGACTTAAAATCTGGTATATAATTTGTGCGGACGAAGTCGCGGGTTAACGCTCGTATGCATATAGAATTATAGATAAGAACATCCACGACTCGGGTACAAATATTCACATTCATCATACAAATATTTGTCACTTACTGGATTCGAACCCGCGACTGTCGGCACAGCAAGCAGGTTAACTACCGTCTGAGCTACCGGGCTGTAGTCAATTAGCAATAAAACATAAATATTTACAATGGATACAGTGATCAACTTGGCACAAATCTAACTGCTAGTGGTATTATTATTGCAAGTCTCGTAATGCAGTCGGCATTCCTGCGATGGCGTCATCCGATAGCCGTGTCTGAACCGCACCTCTTATAACTGTTTTAAAGTACATTCCTGCAGGTCTTAATTAAGACTAGGGGAATAGTAGAATGTGTATGAAGTTTAACAGTGGGCACCATTTTTAAAGACACTAAATAAGTGCATTAATACACACGTATCAGCTCTATGCTGCTAGTGTTTCATAAATAATAGCCCCCAGGCCAGTCTGTGGCGGGCTGTTGGTGCTCCCGGAGGAAATCCCTGATCCTCCTCTCCGACTTGCCTTTACAGGCCGATCGGAGTGGACCCCAAGAGGATCAGATCCCCCACCTCTGTGCTTGCCTTAATTGGCCAGCTTTAGGTTGGAGTCGCAAGAGCTATATGCTGGAATGGATGTGTTTTGGCTTAAGTGGCGATTGGCACCTGATGATTGGCACTCATTAGGTAGTTTTAAGTCCAGCAACACTTCTCTACCCTAGCTGCTCAGTCCCACACACCACAGAATATCTACTAGATATCTATTAGATATTTTATAAACATTTAGATATTTTGTATATATCTATTAGATATTTTGTAGACGTTTGTGCTGTTGGGGGTAGATGTTGCTGCCTTGTCGCTCCTTGTGAGCGTCCGTTTTAAGGCGAGTCACAGTCTGCCACTTTTGACAAACCAGAGACATTTGATACTCTCCGCAATAACCCAGTTTTCCTTTTCCATCCAGTTCACATAATAATTAATAACCCATAGTTTTTCTATCCTTCCTGCAAGTATCTGCACCGAACGTGGAATATCTTTTTGTGCATTGACATAACGCTTTCAGTGATAGACTACGCTTGGTGCATCCCTTCACATTTCGATAAAAGTGTCCACACATGCCTTCTAAAGGTGTGCTACGGCGTGTGAAATACCTTCCCGTGATACTCTCTCTCTCTCTCTCTTCCTGGCTTTTAACCATATTATGATGGGGTCAGCCTACCGCATCTGTTCTCCCCATCTTGCCCTATTTCTGACGTCGTCTTCGGGGCCATTGCACTCGGAGACTTGCAAATAACTTTCCTAAATACAATAATAATAAATATTACTCAGGTATATTCCGGAAAAGACACGGGATTGACGAAAACTCCACCGACAAGAGCGTAGCTCTGAAATAATATGATGATGAAAGGTATTAAATTTACGATAATATTGTCAGTGGCGTAGCTAATCTATGGCAAAAGGCCTCAGGGCTCTGAAGCTCATTAAATGCCTGTCAACAATCCCTCAGTTATCATTAACATGGTCGAAACCACAAACTGAATGGAAACAAAACGTATTATCGAGCACGGTCCACTGGACATACAAATTAAGTATTATTCGGGACCACATTATCTACCGATCGCGATAATACTCATCGCTTTATGTTAACAATGAATATACAATGTTTCATTTACATTATAGGCACAATTATAATAGGCTTGCAAAGCACCAACATTATAAAGTACACTTCTTTGTTTAAATTTTCAATTAAATTGATGCTTTAACGTTTTGAACGTGAAAAGTTGAAACTTTACTTTGATAAGTTGAAATTAGGTGAGGTGCTTAAAGAGGGCTTAACTGCACGCTAAACAATAGTAGTTAGTTGACTAGTTAGACAATAGTTAGAGTCTAATTTAATTACCTAGAAGCTAGCACGCACCACAAGTCGACATAACGACAAAACCTACAGAATGCTTAGCTATCCGTTTGGCAAAATACTAGGCTGGAAATTTTTCCAGCGTATCGACTCGATAGAAGAAGAATAAAGAATGCTAATGCTAGCAAAATAACAAAAACTTCAAATCCGAAACGCAAGCTTCGTCAAATCAAAATCACATCCGCATCTATATCCACTACAAGCATCGTCAATGTCAACACACACGATACAATCCGCAAGCAAACTTCATCAGACTATCACTAACTAAACAAAAGGCCCTGCACTGCGCAACCTTGGCTCAAAGGTCCCTACAACAGATGCTAAGATTCTGGCCGCATTGTCCCTGTAGTTGGCCGGTAAAGAGAGGAGATATTTTAACACGTTCCGGGACAGTGACCGGCTATAGACGTGATAACAATAAAAGTTCTATTGTGTCTCGTTCACTGCCCCGGAACGTGTTAAGATTAGAATAGAAGCACACTTGTAACACCACTGGCTTTTCGGTGAAGGAAAACATCGTGAGGAAATCTGCATGCTTCAATTTCGAGTCATGTATTGTGCCCACTGTCCATTACAAGTGGCGACGGGCTCACTCCCCGTCACACTGGACAGAGTTTCGGTACTACTAGTGAAATGTGGATGTTCTGAGGTTTCAGAATACCTCTGATTACCCCCTCGGGGAATATAGTCGTGACCATGTGCTTATGCTTGAATAGAAGCAGTAAGAGAAGATCAGAAAGAAGCCTGTTAAAGATGATTGAAAAAGACTTAACACTATCTTGCCCACATCACGCACGAGATCCTGGTGCCTGGTGGAGTATGGCCCACTCCCTCTCACACCTTTATTTATAAAGCAGCGATTACATCACTCTACATTTAGGGTCGATATCGGCATACATTGCTTGCTTTGATCGCTACACTTTAAAATAGAGATAACAAATCAGGCAATGTATTCCGAAAACGGCCCTAAATGTAGAGTAAGACCGCTGATGATGATTAGCAGATGATCGAAACAAATTCATCATCGTTTCCTAACAGCAATTCTCTGCCATTTCACCATTAGTCGATAAAATACGATGACAAAAAGGCAAATGGTAGCGGGTGGGCGCATAAATATAAAAAAAACAATAAAACAGCGGCCATTTGCGTTGCTTTGCTCGATTATTGCTACGAGCTACGTTCTGATTTACAGGTACAATATACAAACAAGTTTTAGCACTTTGATTTTTAGAAACATTAACGTTTCATATTACAAAGCAAACGACATAAGTACTAGTAGTATAAGTAGAGTGACTGATAAAAAAGAAAAGGCCGAAAAGTTCTCGAGTGGCGACCGCGTACCGGAAAGCTCAGCGTGGGTAGGCCCCCACACGGTGGACCGACGACCTGGTGAATGCGGCGGGAACCCGTTGGATGAGGGCAGGGCAGGACCGGTCGTTATGGCGACCCTCAGGGGAGGCCTATGTCCAGCAGTGGACGTCCATCGGATATTATAAAGCAACACTAGTAAAGATGTCGAAAACAAAAATTTCAGTAGAAAAATATGTTAAAATCTAAGCTCCGATTTGGCAGGTAAGGTTGGGAGAACATTTCTTAATACGAATTGCAAAATACCTTTATAAATGATTCTTACTCTTAAGGTACAGAGAGACATGCTCTATAATAGCACGCTAGAAAGCATGCTATTAAGTATGCTTAAAATGAACGTGCTCTTGAACTGTTTACATTCGCTAGCAATAAGCATACTTGTTTTAAGCATGTCCTTGACTTGAATCTAGCATGCTTTTTAAAAGTACACATTTGCATATGATAGGCATACGTCTTTCCACCCGCGCCTCAGGAAGCATGCTCGAAATTCAACAGCCAGTCGATTTTTTTACCAAGGTGCTAAAAAGCATGCAAATTTCTAGCAAGACACGGCGACACATCAAGCTATACAAAACGAACATAAGCTGACCGCGCGTTGGTCGAGTGACGTACAGCATCGCGCGGTCAGCTTACGTTGTTTTTGTATATCTTGATGTGTCGCCGTGTGTACACACATGCTACTAGATAGCTTTTGCTCGAAAAAGTCATGCTTTCGTGCTAGTTATTAGCATGTCTATCTGTACCTTTATTCTGATTGCTTTATGAAAATAACGATGACTTTATCGGTTTGACCCATAGAGAAATAACACGCTCCCTGTTTCACCACACAAAAAGGAAAATCTATCCTGAGTTCATCTACCAATGTTTTCTATTAATTTTCCTTTTACTATCTTTTAACTACATTTAATCAAAAAGGGTTGTAACTTAACCACAAAGAAAAGTATTGTATTTTTATTCGACCTTCGCAATTCCCCTCCAATCAGAACCCAACTGTAACAAAGACTGACAGTACAATAAAGCCTCCTTTATTTAATAAAACCGTCCTTGCTTCTAAATTAATGGCGTCTCGAACCCTTTCTAAATGATCGTCATAAACACACCGCCTTAAAATCATAATCCTTGACTTCCTTATTACTACCCGAATAGGGCTTTCAATCACGGTATTTAGTGATCCCGAAATATCATAATCCTCCAGTCAAGTCAATCGCAGAGTTTACGGGACCAAAATGTACTTTTGGTACCTATACGTTATACCAATAACCAGCTGGCTATTCCCATGCTACTGGGAACTACAGTAGTAGGCTGAGCAGAGGGGGCTTGACTAAAGTCAAAAACGCGAAAAAAAAAACATCTGTCGCACGCATACCTTTGAGTCAAGTAGGATTGCAGATTTGTAAGGAACAGCGGTTTTTTTCTCGCCATTTCGAAGCCAATACCTACGTTGTTCAGTTTGATGGTCAGATTCCCTTAGAAAACCGTCAGCATATTAAGGACCCTGTAATGTAGTGATTTTGTATTTATTAGGTTTATCAACTTAAACAAACACCTTTGATAATCTTCGATGCGGCTTTTACCAAGATCCAGCAATGGAGACGAAATTGGAAGCCCTATACCCGACCATTTATACAACTCGCTTAAAATTTCCCTTCAATTCCCGCTCACGCCTAAATATTTTATAGTAATCTCAGCAGGTGTAAGTGAGATGACACAGGCGGAGAAGTGGCGATGGCGAGGCGACTTTGTCTCTATTGGAAACAATAAATCTCGTTCCATTGCTCGTTTGACTTGGGACTGGAGCGGCAATCTTGTAGTAGCACGGCAATGTCTTTGTGAACGTGCAATTTTGACGTGCGATTTTTCTCGTTTACAGTATCTGTTAGTACGAGTACAGTCATATCCGCATTGACCCGAAATTACGTGGCTAGAATACAGCGGCTAATATTTTCACAGAGACGTTTTTTAGCCTGTTTTGTGGGTAGAATGAAATAAAAAGTATTGCAATTTTCAGGCTTAATTGGAACGAAATCCGGCCGCACAATCCCGACGTGGTATGTCTCACTATACTTGCACTAAGGAGTCTAAAATCTAAGAGCGTTGAGTATTGTTTATGCCCAGTGCGGATTTGATCACCTTACTATCAAATCAAGAGTATTTTCGAATTACCTCTAGGTCTCTGACTTGGCTTAACGAAGAGGTATACTGCCATCAACTATTCGGGACCAACTATTTAAAGTGTCTTCTGAAGCACGCGATCATCATTATCTCAGCCGATAGATGTCCACTGCCAGACATAGGCCTCCCCCATTGATCGCCACAACGCCTTCGCTGCCCTCATCCACTCCGCCGCCTTCACCTGGTCGTCGGTACACCTAGTGCGGGGCCTACCCACGCCTCGCTTTCCCTTTCCGGTGCGTACCCGGTCGCCACTCGAAATCTCTACGGCGCCATCGGCCATCGGTGTCTTAAAGGAGAATGGGCAAAAACGTATGGAGCTTGGTCCAAATTTTTTTAACTGCCCCCAGGGTTGACACTACCGCCGTTTGGCACATTACGTACCTTGATCTCTATGTGTTGAATCTCATTGAATTCTAATCTGTAGTTGCTGAGTTATAATACAGTTAATAAAATTATAGAAAGGCATAAATAAGAAATAAAATAATTAATTATTTATCATAAATATTAATACTTCTTTTGACTTGACTTTGACTATGAATATTTTATACAACGGGGATATTCTTTTGGACTTAAATGATGGTGTGCGAGGAAGTCGTTCTTAATTGGTGACCTTATTTAAACCAAAAAAATATTCAAAATAAATATTTTTATTATGAATTCCTGTCCGGTGCCTGTGAATCAAGCCCGCTCAGGTAGTGCTAGCGAGGCGTGTTGTGCGAACGAGACAGGTAGTACGAGCGAAACGGGTTGTGCGAGCGAGAGGCGTTTGAGCTTAAACGCGAGTTTGCCGAGCGAGAACGTGAGTCACCCTCGCCTCGCGTTGCGTCTACGCAGTCTTTCTTCAACGTTTGCCGTTTGTAGTTGTGTACTGTGCGCTTTCCTTAATGATTTGTTCGAACGATTTCTTTCTGCTTTTGTTTACTGGACTTACGATTTTGCACTGTGATTTGCGACCCTTGCCTTGTTTACCGGATATTTCGATTTTGCTCATTGTTTTTGGAACATTCACAACATGTTTCGTCCATCTGCTGGACAAGTGTGTTTGCTGTGTGAAAGGTCGGTGCGTTCAAACAGAAGGAGAACATTGACTCTGCAATTGTTCGAGGAATATCCGCTTGCTGCAGAGAATATAACGGAACGTGTTTCTCCGTATGAGGTTAGTTTAATGAAACTTCTAACTGAATAATAGATTTAAAATATGTTTAGACGGTTATCACACGATGACGCTGTAATATCGCACGTAGTTGTATGAAACATACAAAATGTAGTAAGCATTCATTCCGTGTTGTTGCATTACGCGTCGTAGTCAGATAACCGTCCTACTTTATTATGATTATTTTTTTGCATCACACCATTTTTTCTATGGGATATGGTACTGATATTACGACTAACGAGAAAGTGACTTTCGGTTTTATGAATTAGATCCGCAGCAGACGCTTGAGGACTGGCGGCTGTGATAATACTTGCACTGTTAAAAATGTAGATTATATTCTTTAGGCTGGTAGTAGTGTCTCTGCTTGTCCGTTGACCCGGCCTGCTGACCGGTCCCCCGTCCCTCGCTCCCTGCACCTTCCCCGTAGACCTCCATGTGACGTTCCGTTTTTGATATTATGTAGGTAGGGTTATGGGTATGTTATAGTTAGCGCGTTAACAGTCGCCGTTTGTCTCACCTTTGTGATTATACAAGAATAAAAATCGTAATCATCAACACTAACCCTTAAACGTTTTTATTTACAGATACAATTTAACGACCAGGAGTTTATTTGCCATCCTTGTGGCGACGCGAAGCCTATCCACCGCGAAACCGTCGAACAACATCTTCTGCAGAAGGTAACCCTAAAGAGCGACCTGCAGAACAACCTGGGGAAGAACCTGCAGAACAACCTGCGGGAGAACAACACGTAAGACGACAATCCACGATACATCTATCGCATGTTTTCAGAGCACCAAATACATCTAATTCATGCATTGTCTTTGGTTGCCAAGATCAGACGCGCTGTCGAGTTCCTAAACACATGAAAATACGTCTGTTACAAGAAAACTATTATGTACCGCCTGCTGCACGAATATGCCAAGAACATCTGCAATTGAACGACTTTAAAGTTTTATTGTCAGCAAATAACGTCAGCCATGAATTCAACGAGGACCAAATCATGGACATGATGAATATTTTAAAATCTGTTCATCAGGTCATCGGAAGACTGGATTTTGAAAATATAGAAAATATGGATCCTAACGAACTATATTTTTTACCTGGTCGTACAATAGACCAATTCAATGCAATTTTGGAGCAACTACCGTCGTTGGTACAAACATGCAAAAAGCCTAAGACTGCATTGGCTGCTTATTTAATTAAGCTACGTACCGGTGAACCAGACACAAGATTGGCAGACATGTTGCATATGAGTCGAAGAACGCTGGAAAGACTACTTAAAACAGCGAGAGAATGCTTAACCCGTGACTATGTGCCAATCCATTTAGGGTGGGATCATATCACAAGAGAGCAAGTTGTCGAAAGAAATCTTTTTATCCCCAATGCACTTTTTGGGGACAATTCTGGAGATGTGATGAAAGCAATAATTGTTTGTGATGGTACTTATGTATATATACAAAAAAGTGCAAACTTTTTATTTCAAAGAATGACATATAGTCACCATAAGTTTCAAAACTTATTGAAACCATTTTTGATAGTCTGTTGCGATGGTTATATCATTGATGTTACAGGGCCTTACGCAGCCACAACATCAGACGCGACTATATTAAGTGGCATGCTGAACACTGAAAATAGTGTTTTTCACTGGTTTTTCCGACCAGGTGACGTTCTAATATTAGACCGAGGTTTCAGAGATGCTTTACCTGATGTAGAGGCTTGCGGGTATGAAATGCATATGCCCCTATCTGTCGCAAGAGGCCAAACGCAACTTTCGACTATTGATGCCAATAAGTCAAGAATGGTGACTATTTGTCGGTGGGTCGTGGAAGTGGTGAATGGCCGCTTCAAACGTGATTTCAAGTTGTTTAGACAGGATTATTTTAACAAAGCTTTACTGCATATGCAGGATGATTTTCGGATTGCCGCAGCCATCACCAATGCCTTTCACGACCCAATAACCAATTGTTCCAATGCCCACGAAATTGTTGAGAGAATTAATAGTAGAGTAAATGTTGAAAACTTGCTAGCAGAATATGTAATTGGACAGAATCTTAACAGTAGAAGAGCGCGTTTTCAAAGTATGTCTGCCGATTTACCAGAGCTTCAAGATTTTCCTCGTTTGACCGAGAACGATTTAATTATGTTCTCACTGGGAACATATCAAATAAAACTAGCCAGAAGTTATTACGCAGAACACGATAGAAATGGTGTTTACACAATCGAAATATTCAGAAGTGCCGATGATTTAAACAATGATTTGATCAATTATAATATAATTGGTAATAACTTCTGGTTACTAAGAGGAAGAATACAATCAAGACACACAAGAAGTCGCATATATTATACATACATTTTAATAAACTTGGACCAACGAGGACTGGAAGCTCTGGAACACTATTACTGTTCATGCAAAAGCGGCAGACGTACCTTGGGTTCATGCGCCCATATAATGTCTATTGTATGGTTTCTGGGATGGGCACGATATGACACCGTTAGTCACCCTGCAGCATTTTTAGACTCTGTTATTGTAGATGATGAAAATATATAATAACTGAAATAAACATTATATAAAAAAGACTGCGTTTTAATGTACTTACCTACCAACTTCGTAAAACGTGTAAATAATTCTTTATTTTTATTTTTATTTAACTTTCGGATTATTTTTTATTTTATTTATTATTTCCTTTTCTGTAGGTTGGATTTTTACGATTCTATATAAAGAAATGGTCCGTATATAAAACTCTTTTAAATACACTACGTGCCAACCCTGGGGGCAGACTTTTGTATCTTTGGGCCAATTTGCCCATTCTCCTTTTCAGCCGATCCGTGCACTATATTTTATATGCTTTTATTTGATTTTTAAAACCCCGTCTGAAATCTCAATGCCATCTAAAACAACTAGAATATACATCTAGCTTACGTCAGCATAGTGATGTTTGCTTCGGGTCCTTATTTAAGCAGATCCTAAGTAAACATTGGGACGTACCTACGTGGGTTTCTCTCAAATTTAATTACTTATGTAGTCAAAACCTTTTTGGATCCTATTTTAGGATTTCCTTCTCAACTTTTAGCAAATTTCATTAATGGATGGCTGCATGCTGACATATTAAGAACACAGACATGATTAAATTTTGAATGTACTTATTAATTCAGTATTGGAAACGATCACCGGATGTGGGCAGGACACGTGGCTAGAAGAACAGACTGCAGATGCAGATGGAGCAAACCTATAACTGAGGGGTGGCCGAGATCAGGCAAGAGAGGAGTGATCGTCCAGCAGCCAGGTGGGCTGATGATATTGCGAAGGCGGTTGGAAATAAATGTATGCGACTGGCACAAGACAGGAAAGAGTGGAATAATGGGGAGGAGGATTATAGCCTGCAGAGTGATGAAAAATAAAGTGGCCGTCGAGGGGCGCCTGGCAGATGTGAAACAATAAAACAACACACTCTGCGACGAACTAAATCGCAGCTTAAAAAATACGAGTGGCTCAAAAGGACAAGTATCCAGAGCTGTTAAAGATATTATAAAATAAAAACAGAATTAGAGTGGCTCAAAAGTACAAGTATCCAGTGCCGTTAAAGATATTATTAAAAAAACCTACACAGCAATCTCCCGATTTCGCGTGTTATGGATTGAAACATCCCTCTATCAGATAAGAATATGCTGACTCTAACCTAAGAGCGTCGTCGCTTCACCTACGGTCTTACTTTCGGTTTAAACATCAATCAATCAATCAATCAAATATACTTTATTTTACACCAAAAACATAAACAGTAAAATACAGAAATAAAATACAAGAGGCACAAAATAAGGCGGTCTTATCGCTAAGAAGCGATTTCTTCCAGACAACCTTAGGGTAGAGGAAACGGTGAAAAGAAGAAAGGTAGGCGGTGTTTCCAGAAAAAAATATCAAAAATCAGCAGTTATTAGTAAAAACAAAAAGTAAATATACAAAATAAACCTATTATAAATACATATATTATATACATACTCATATAAATATATATATATATATATATATATACACATACATCATACATAAATACGCGTACTACACAACAAAATACTATAGGAAAACATGAACCACAGACATAGGAAAAGATGTACCTATGAAAACAGATCGAGGGTCAGTTCAGTTTTCAAGGAAATGAGACTTAACTTTCGACTTAAAAACATTCAAGGAAGGTGCACGTCTGATCGACTCTGGCAATAAGTTCCAAAGCCGAACGGCATGCACGGAGAAGGAATAGGTGTAGAAATTAGTGGAGTGGATGGGCATATTGAGGGAGAGGTTTTCAGAGGAATGCAGATGACGGCCAGTGGTGGAGGAAGAGAAAACAAAGCGTTCCTTGAGGTAATTAGGGGTCATGGGATTGAAGAGGATGGAATAGAGAAGGTTAAGGATGTGAGCTTCCCTACGACGTTTGATCGGGAGCCACTTAAGTCGGGCGCGGAATTCCGACACATGGTCGTACTTACGCAGGCCAAAAATAAACCTAATGCACAGGTTTTGGAGTCGCTCGAGTTTATTAAGTAGCTCCACAGTCAGGTCAAGGTAGCAGGAGTCAGCGTAGTCTAGGATGGGTAATAGGAGGGATTGCGCAAACGCAATCTTGGTGCTAGTGGGTAG
The DNA here is from genome assembly GCA_927399405.1 of Agonopterix arenella. Classification (NCBI taxonomy): domain Eukaryota; kingdom Metazoa; phylum Arthropoda; class Insecta; order Lepidoptera; family Depressariidae; genus Agonopterix; species Agonopterix arenella. Next base: position 582,722 of record OV656714.1, read on the forward strand.
AAAATTGCGTAGTCGTTTTAAAGAGATATAAGCAGCAAACATCTTCCTACTGACTTCAGCGACCTGAGGGCCCCAAGAAAGCGTGTTATCGAAGATAATGCCCAAGTTTTTAACAGTAGTACTGTAGGGTATGCATATACCATCGAATACTACAGGTGGTAACTGGTCAAGAGGAATCCTCGAAGTAAACCATGGACTCCCTATGACGATAACTTGGGTCTTGTTGGGATTTACCTTAAGGCCATAAGACAAGCTCCAGTCACGAATGCGGTTTAGGTCGTCATTGGTGGTATTGATGGCTTGAGAGAAATTATCCATACACGACTGTGAATATATCTGAAGATCGTCTGCATACAAGTGGTAGGAGGAAGTGAGTTGAGAGGTGATTGAATTAATGAAAAGAGCGAACAGGAGGGGAGATAGCACGCCACCCTGCGGCACGCCTGCAGAGGTATCACACCATGAAGAAAAGGTGTCTTCAACCTTTATACGCTGCCGGCGCCCAAACAGGTAACTATGAAACCAGTCAACTACCGTTGGAGATATGTTAAGAGTACGTAAAAGTCCTAACAAGATATCAAAGTCAACATTATTAAAAGCGTTGCTGAAATCCAGCAATGTTAGAACGGTAAGTTGTTTGTTTTCTATTCCGAAACGAATGTCGTCGGAGATTTTAACTAGAGCTGTAACCGTACTATGACCAGGTCGGAAACCGGACTGATAAGGATTAAGGAGTTGGTTTTTTGATAGGAAAAGACTGAGTTGCCTGTGGACCAGACGTTCTAGGACCTTAGAAAGGAAAGGAAGGATGGAAATAGGGCGATATTCGGAGAAGGTGGATGGGTTACACTTTTTAGGTAAAGGAATTACTTCAGCATCTTTCCAGATCTTGGGAAAGGTGGAAGAGGAAATAGATCTGTTGAAGATCTTGGTGATTATGGGAGCAAGGGAATTAAGAAGAGGAATGATCATATTACGGCTAACCTTGTCACCTCCGACAGCATTCGAGGCAATGGAGATAATGTTCCTCTTAACATCACAATCAGTAAATTGACAGAAAGAAAAAGAAGAAAAATTAGGAGTTGGCTGTGAAGAAAGAATGTTCAGAGTATTAGCCTTGGTAATGTCATCTAATGTTGATGCAGCCGAAAAATGTTTGTTTAAAGAATTAATATCTAGGTCTTTTGAAGCAGGATTAGTCAAACTGTTAGCACCTATGTATTGTTTTCTCGTAATTAAATGCATATTAAATAGTGCAGTTTAGTGTTATCTATCTATACTATTATAAAACTGTAACAGGAAATTTGTCTGTACATTGAAGATATTAACAAAAAAAAGTTACGATATGGTTTTTAGGTGTCCCTGATTACATTTCACCAATTTTTGGATTTTTTGTGTGTCTGTTTGTTTGTTTGTGTGTTTGTTTGTTTGAACGAGTATCACGCAAAAACTACTCAACCGATTTTGATGAAACTTTTTTTGTTTGATAGCTTATGATCTGACTTAAAATCTGGTATATAATTTGTGCGGACGAAGTCGCGGGTTAACGCTCGTCATTTATAAAACTAGACTCTTACATATTTGAACTATTACTCGCGTGTGACGGCAACGATCGGTTTTACTGCCAAGGCGCGCCAATAGATGTTCACATCAAAAGTGATGATGATGACTAAAGTTAAACAACGTTAGATCCGGTTGCATGGGTGATTAAGTGGTATTTTGTCTAGAGCGTCTCCCTGCTTCGGACGGTTGGTAGTTTTAGAAAAGTTAAGCAGAATGGTACTGGGTAGTTTCGCTGTATACTTGTAGTTATATCGAACTTTCCGATCGCCCATGAGGATATGATCGTGAATTTATGCGTGTTGCGTGTAGTATACTTTTACTCGAACAAGACAAAAAATAACGGTTTTAGCTGCTAAGAATAGTTCCTACGTATTCATCAATGACACACTATGATTCAAATAGCTATTGTTCTGTACTTAATACATGAAACAGCAGTTTTTTTTTTGTTCGGAATTTTTTTAATGTTGGAACTATGTATAACAACTAGATACGATACATCTAGAGATTCCTTATCCTTAATCATTAGGGTCTGATGATGACCAGGTCAAAGATGTAATCAAAAGCAATTCAATTAAAAATCGAGAAAAAAAAACCAGCACTAAAAACAAGATTTTAGAAAAGTAGGAAATCTTTCGAACACAAAATCCAGCACTAGAAACAAGATTTTAGAAAAGTAGGAAATCTTTCGAACACAAAAACCAGCACTAGAAACAAGATTTTAGAAAAGTAGGAAATCTTTACACACCTTCGATACGGTCTTTCTTAATAAGCTGATGTTTTTTAAGACGATGATCAGACCATCAAACTGAACAACTTTCTCTAAGGAATCTAGATCGAAATCGCAAAAAATAACAGCTGTTTCATAGAAATCGGCAAACCTAGTCGACCCAAATGTATAGGACAGCTGATATTTCCTTACCGATTTATATGTTCCCATAGAGAAAGTTGTTCAGTTTGATGGTCTGATCATCCCCTTAAAAAACCGTCAGCATATTAAGAAGGACCCTATATTGCCCTTTATGTACGATTTGTAACACCATTGGCTTTTCGGTGAAGGAAACCTGCATGCTTCAATTTCGAGGCATGTATTGTACCCACTATCCATTACAAGTGGCGACGGGCTTACCTCCCGTCACACTGGACAGAATTTCGGTAATAGTGAAACGTGGATATTCCTAGGTTTCAGAATATCTCTGACTACCCCCTCGGGGAATATAGTCGTGAGCATATGCTATGCTATATTGCAGATGTGTTTGTTAGATTTGCTTTTAGTTTTTTTTAATACAGGATAAATTTTATATCACTGCGGATAACTTCTGTATTCTACTTATCAAACTGAACAACTTTCACTATGGAGCCATCTTCGAAATAGCGAAAAAAAAATCAGCTGTCCCATACAAAACTGCAGTACCTATTCGAATCAAATGTATGGGACAGCTGTTTTTTTTCGCATTTTCGATGTTGGCTCCATAGTAAAAGTTGTTCAGTTTGATGAGTGGAATACATGCTGAAGTTATCCGCAGTGATATAAAATTTACCCTGTATTAGATCGATTAATACGTCCAATTTTATGAAATAAATATAATTATATCCACAAAAGATACTAATTCATCATAGAATCGATTGTAATATTAACAGCAATTCGATCGATTAATGCGTCCAATTTTATGACATAAAATAAATATAATTCCATCTACGAAAGCTACATCATCATAGAACCTTTTATAATATTAACAGCGTCCAATGATTATAGCCTATCCCACCAAACAGAACAAGAACCCCATCCACAAGCCACATTTTACGATGACATAATACTTTTATATGGCCACTCTTAAATGCAAATCTCATCCAAATGGGTCCCTTCCATTACACAGTGAATTGATCCACGTTAAACCGTGATCCGTTCATTTTACCTTCAATAAACGTATTTGACCGTCAGGTTACGGAGCTTTTTAACCAACTATGGAGTTTGGAGGGTGATGATATTTATGAAGTAATCCTTTTTAGAGCAGAATCTAATCAAATTAAATATATAGGGTCTTTCTTAATATGCTGACACTTTTTTAAGGGAATGATCAAAAAGAACAACTTTCTCTATGGGACCAACATTGAAATCGCGAAAAAAAATTTAGCTCGCCCATACAAAACTGCAAACCTACTCGAGCAAAATGTATGGGACAGCTGATTTTTTTTTCGCGATTTCGATGTTCGAGATCGCGAAATCTCCCGAGCGCGCTGCATACAAACGAAATTTCGTCCTTTTTTTTAAAACATGATCTAGAAACCAATATCTGTGCTTTTAATGTGTCAGATTTTCTTTTAAATAAATAGTTTCAATACTAGGAATTAGTTAAGATTTGTATGGAAAACTTTGAGCCACGATAACTTTACAACTAAATATTTAAAAAATGAAAATCTGACTCATTAACACTCTGATCGTCCCCTAAAAAAATATGTAAGTACTGAGGTTAGTCTGGGTGTTGCTGAATAAGCCGTTCCGGTCAATTGTTTTTATAAATTACTGGCTGTAACTCGGTATGGAGACAAATAGGTCCAGCCCAGTTGCGAACTAAGATTTATTACTATCTACCTAGATTGGACTAAGTTGTAGGTGCGCTAACTAAACACAAGTGCTCAATCACCCATTGTCCACAATTTCTAACTAGTGTAGGGGTGACACACAGCCCAAAATATCTATACATATTCGTACTTTTTTTTTTTGGATATTGAATGACCGACTCATCTGACATTAGGCCTGCCTCTTGTATCATTTTACAGCGTATGTTCTGGTGTAAAATAAATTATATGTGATTAATTGATTAGGCGTTTTGGCACGAGCTTGAAATCATCTCTCAACTTTGCGGTTCTTAAAAACAATAAGAATTGAATTTTTATTACCAGTGTCACTTTAATGAATCAATCTTCGCGTTAAACTGAACAAGAATAACGGTGTAAGTTTCTTATTGGTAGATTTTCCTCGCCTCGACCTCGCTCGGAGGATAGTCAGCCTCATTCAGTTAGCAGTGTCCAGTCAAGTGGCAACCCTAGGCTAGCATGACTTACTATTTGTTATTCCAAGGTACGACACGCTCGGCTAGTTATTTGAACTTTAGGCACTATTCCACTCATGACTTGGTCGTTACTTAGAAATACATGTTACTATGAGGATTGAGGAAATGATGGCTAAAACACAAGAACTTTAAGACTGCTTTTAAAGCGACATCAGTTCTGCAATATTACTGGTCTTTGATCCGGCTTAGCGTTTTGGACAACAGCGCTGAAATTCGCCTATTGTAAAGGCAGTCTCATAATAACATAGAAGATACAAGTAGGTATTTCAGAAGATACCCGTGTCCCTAAACAAGCCTTCTATAGTCCTGGATATAAATAATTCTAGGAGAAAGTAATCTGCTTTGCAAACATAAATTATTTTAACGGGTTGACACCGCGTAAGCCTCACAATACAAAATGATATCTTGTTTTGTCCTAATAAACACAAAAGCACTACAAATCCTTTCCAATATTCTTTCACCACAGCCCTGTTTACTTAAAAACCGAAAAAGCCTTCCATTAAAACGGGAAAGTTTTAAAACAAACAAGTTTCAGACCCAAAACTCAATTTCTACCTTCCTTTAAATGGAAATTCGCTAACATTTAGCCGTAATGAAATCCTTCCCGGATCCGGAACATTTGCACCAGGTGTGTCCAGTTTACTTATCTCAAAAACCTGGTTTAATCCTCTCTAGAAACGTCTGTTAGAGATTTAGCCATTAGTTTTTGGGTTATGTTCTTTAAAGGTACGAGTATTATCGTTGTCAGGATTCAAAAGGGAATGCTTTTCTTGTCTTTTTAGGAAGCATTTTTGCATCTGTAACTTACTCGCATCTCAGTATTTTCTGTACGTCTTTACTACTAAGGTTCCGACATTAACAAAGAGGTAGTGTGACGTCACACACCCGACACTCCACAGAAAGATGTCACAATGCTTCAGTAATACTGGGACAGAAACAAGATGGAGTCACGCTCGCACGCGTGCGCGCCGGCTGTATTTGTTTCTTGCTCGGCACCCTTAAAGTTACCATCGAAGTACGGGGTGAGGTACGGTATCTGGAGGTTAGTAAGAGGAAGGGAGTGCTCAACGGGCACTACGAAAACACAACAGGCACCATGATGTGCTAGATGAAGTTCTCGGAGCGGAGCTTGCGGAGTGGAGACCACGGAACATATTCTTTATGACTGATCGCAGTCTTGGCGGCTCAACGCATGTGCCTCCTGGAAGATGGATATCTAAAACCGGGAGAACACAGGTTTCATTTCTCAGAAAGTTATTGCCTACCCTCATTTACCATATTTTTGAAGGGTAAAGAAAATAAACGTTTAGGGGTCAGCACACAAGATCTCATTGGGTGTCGACCGTGTGTTTATCAAGCTGGTTTAATTTCGAACAGTCAGATTGTCCTCTAGTAAGCATTCAAGTTTTCTTAGATTATTTATTGTACCCAAAAACAACATAATTATGGAGTCGCGTTGAAGGTCTGCTATGGGGTAGTCACGTGTCGCTCGTCGATTGTTGGTTGCCCCCTCCCGGGCCTACAACGAAGCTCCAGTGGTGGCTTAAGATAGTGTTCTTTTCGAAAAACAATCTTTGAAGTCACCAAAATACATAAACTATCGTACAACGTCAAGCACTCTTGCGAAATAAACTAGACATTGGCAAAATCATCACAACCAAGATGGCAGCCATTTTTTTTAATAGAATAGAAATAGAACATAATTATGAGAAATAACATAGTTTTCTACTGAAAAGGTGCAAATCAAAGCATTCATGCACAGTTTGCATATTCTATTTCTATCAGACCCACAGATGCTAAGCAACGCATTCAAACTGCATGTAATATTTGTGTAAAGGATAATGGGGATTTACAGGAATCTTAAGTGGGTTATAGCAGTAAATCCTGGTTAGATAGTGGAGTGGTACAGGTGGTACTAAGTGGTCTAGCCCATGATTTAAGATGGCCATAAAATTGTCATGTATCTTCGATCGACTATAGACTCATTCACCTCTATATTTGATGTCGGGAACGGTCATTTTCTTTCCGTTGGGTATCATAGAACGCAAGTGGGGAATAAGGGTTCTTTACTAGTGTTATTTAAGCCAGCTACCTGCCACTAGAGAAGTTGTTTTATCCTGAAACTCTTAGGGCAAGTTTCACCACTTATGAATATGTTCTTGATAGGGAGGCCTATGTCCAGCAGTGGAGGTCCATCCGCTGAGAAACCATAACTTACAAATTTTTACCTCGATACGGCATCGATTCTATACACATTTTCTTTAGCAATATAATTCGAAACTAGCAACAAAATATTGATAACGTAAAATGTACCCAATTGAAATATTCAACAAAGTAACTTTCACCTGGACAGAGCTCGCTGTTTGCAATTTTCGCGTTTCTCGTTACGAAGGGACCTTTGAACTTTATATGAAAATTTGGAAAGTTATTAAAATGTGTATTTAACTACAGCCCTCTGGCTTTTGTTGGACATTCCGTTGTTTCTACAACTAAAACACAACTGGGCCTATAGACAAAGTATCATTCGATTAGCGTTAAAGAAAGTAGAAAACATAAAAACGTATGAACTTGACTTGACGTACGGTGGCGAAAGCAAACGTCAAAATTTTTCGATCGTTAATGTCAAATCCATACATTCTAACATTTCTACAAGCGTCTACGCCAATAGAAATGTTACTTTGTCTATAGGCCCTATTAAACTATTTGGACCATCAACCAGACCAGACCGAGCCGAGCACTCGTGTTTCAAACTATTATTTTGGTCGAAGGTTTCGAAGGTATAGGGAAAAGACAAACCAGATAATTGTATCTCTAACTAACAATGGCTGCTGGCAATTTCTTTGTATGTTCCGACACCGAACTTTAGGTTTTAAAGCCTGTTAGAGGTTACGTGGGATCATTACAATCTATGTGCCTGTGAGCGTTATTTAGTCTATTTATTTATTTATTTCAATAAATCAATTTTAACACTTTATTGTACACATAACATTACAGAAAAAACAATTAAAGTAGTTTTTCTATAGCGGTATATTTTTCTTTGCAGTTCATTACATTCTGTCAGTATCTACTTTCTCCGTTCTTTTAACTTCATGATTTGGAAACAAAACTTTAGCAGCGATCCATAATGACCGCGCAAAAAAAAATAGTCCGCCATTTTGTCGTTAGCTTTTGACGTTTGACGTTCAGATGACTGATCACCTGTCAACCTCTCAAAAAACTTCGCATTAGCTATACGAGATATATCCAAAATGGATCGAACTCCAAAACTGCTTACAAGTCCTAAATCACATGGCAAATGACACGTCAATTTGTCATCAGATCACTTGAATTTATGTGCCAGCGAAAATAGACCACTGTGAAATCAGACGCCACTAAAAATGTGACATAAAAAAAGGCGGGAAACTGTGATTTATCGGCGGACGCGGCGGCCATTTTGGCGCGTCGTTCTCTTCGGCATACGGCCTGTGTCTTGATAAAATATTTAAAAGTGTATGAATAAGTATCGTTGACGTTCCGATAAAATTTTATGATATCTTCCCGCCTATAACAATTATTTTATAACGCCGCAAAAGACTGTAAAATTTTGGAGTGTTTGGGTAACAAATCTAATCTGTGAAAACAAACAAAAGATACTTAGGTACAAGCACATACCCACATACCTGATCTAGGACCGAACTGTGCTTCGAACCTATTTGTAAACCAGTTCTGCAATAAATTTTCTGATTTCTGATGTCACTGACTTCTGGACGTAGGGTCCGCGCTCAAAAGTGTCCGACCCAAAAGAGCACCAAAACGTAAAAAGAGAACCAATTACGCGACAGTCTTCGTTTGATCGACCGACTACGCGCACGCGAGGGCGCGTCGTGCCCCGATGGAGGATTGGGATGGAAAAGAATTTCAGCATTTTTAATGTTTTGAGTTGGTTTATATTACAACACTACACGTACTTACCTAGGTTTGTGTAGTTTAAACTCGGACACTTTTTTCGAGAATTTTTTACTGGACCCGACGTCCATAGTATTCTACGTCAATGTCTCTGATTTACATTTACACATAAACTCACAACCATAATCGTTTTCGAAGTGGACTGAAATTTTGCTACAAATACCAAAAATCTTTCCAAGGTGGAAGTTGTAGTTGTAGCTCATCTTTAGCAATTGCAGGTTTTAGGACAAAATTACGTGTCAAGTGGTGCTAAACATGGTCACAGCCCGGACACTGCATAAAAAAATTGAAATTGACAAGATGACGTCAGCACATGCGAAACCAAAGAAATTGAACCTTAAGTCTTCTTCTTAGGTAACTGCCGGGTAACCAGAGGGCGTCAGAGGGGGTGAGGTAAAAAGTTGGTGGGAGGCAGGGAGTGTCCGTATCTAGTAATAGATACTCTTTCTTATACTGTGACATGGTTAAACTTTGGCCCACAAATACCCTACACAAGAATCCTTTCTCTTAGTCGCTTCGTACGACACCCACGTGGAGAAATAGGGAGCCCCATTCTAGGCACGACAAACAAAAAATCCTATTTAATTTGGTCAAAGTATTTTTTAGCCTACAGGAAAAATACATTATACTGATTAAAAACCCAGTGTTATCTTACTTGACAGATTGGCAAAGTAAAAAAAAATTTTTAAAAGTAAACGCCATGTCCATCAAAGGACTTTCAGCTTTGCAGTTTTACTTTTCTTTGTAATTAGGCCGACAGATGTGTGGACGTTGCTTTATTTAGCATGTTTTCCCGCTGCTCTGCTACGCCATTTTTTACTTTTATTTATTTTAGAAATTGATTTTAATTTTGTAAAACTACTGGTTGTCTAGTGACTTGCAAGTATCCTTGACTTCCGCGCAAGGGGCGATGGGATCGCATCCTGGATCAGACTTGTACAGAACTTAGTACAGGGTGTAACAAAACACACTAGTTATGCTTCAGACCGTCAAACTGAACAACTTTCACTATCTATGGAGCCAACTTCGAAAAAGCGAAAAAAGAAATGTCCAATACCTACATTTGAGTCGAGTCGGTCAGTTTTGTATGATAGAGCGGTTTTTTTTCACGATTTCGTTGTTGGCTTCATAGTGAAAGTTGTTCAGTTTTATGGACAGAAGCACACCCTTAAGTATTACTAGGATATTTTGTTACTTACAACCGCATACAGGGTGCAAAATTAAATGCGTTAGTTGCGTTACATACTTAAAGGGGTGCTTCGGAACATCAAACTGACAACTTCCACTATGGAACCAAAATTCTAACGCTTCAAACCATAATTCGTTGCCTCAGAGGGGTTGTTTTCTACTGTCAGTTTATAAAAACTGAAAAAGAAATAGGCTGAGATCGGAAAACTATCAATTTTTATGTTTTTAAACAACAACAAATTACAATTACCGAAAAAAAAAATAATAATCATAATTGCATATAATTGCAAATTATACGTAGCATTTCCCCTCTGCCACGGTATAAGATCAATAAATCATGTGCATTTACATTCAATTCTATACCTTATCACTAAACGAGACAGCCTATAATTGCGACACAATAATTTCGAACTTAGAACGTTTGGGGTTCACGCGAGACTACTTTTCATGATTTTTAACGTTCAAAATTAGAATCTAAAGTTATGGGAATAAAATCCAAAGTTTCGGATTTCATGTTGCCTCGCCCCCCGCAAAAAGTGGCAGAAATGTTTGTTAGTAGAATTACACGCGTAACTAGTCCCTATATAAGTAGTCAAAGGACTGAAACCACCTTAACGTAGAACAGTTTTTAAAAACCTGTCAAATATCCTATTCTAAAGCGAGGGCTGTAGGTGCTTACGGAATTTCGGTAACCTTGATCCCAATCAAGATTCCCTTAGGACCTACTTCAGTATTCGTCGGGACTGCTAATAAGGGTATGTCTCTAAACATTCAAGTACCCTAAAGTACTTAAAAACCTTTCGAAGAGGCGGAACATATTTTTTTTATTAGGTACTTATTATTACTGAGCTAGCAACTTGGAAATACGTAACGACTAACTATCTTCGTAGATTATTAGAATAACTATATAAGGTCTAACAAAATTAGGTGAAACTATTTTAAGGGTATGCTCAGACCATCAAACTGAACAACTTTCTCTATGAGACCAATATCGAAATCGCGAATAAAAATCAGCAATTCCATACAAACCTGCTTGACCTAAATGTATGGGACGGCAGATTTTTTTTCGCGATTTCGATATTGGTCCCATAGAGAAAGTTGTTCAGTTTGATGGTCTGATCATACCCTTAAAATAGTTTCAGCTAATTTTGTTAGACCTTATAGAACAGTAACTCTAAAAAATTAAAACCGCATTCAAAAAAACTAAAAAGTTAAAAAATAATATTGCAGCTGATGACTTTTTCGTTCGCATCATAAGAACATTAATTTGTTTTATCGAAGTCGCTGTCAGCGAACGTCATCAGCTGCAATATTATTTTTTAACTTTTTAGTTTTTTTGAAGGCGGTTTTAATTTTGTATTAAAATTTTGTTTATTTCACAATTTTCAGTGGTGAATTCATTAGTTCAATTTAATAGTAGTGCTTTAAATTAACAAACGCACTAGCCGGCACTACGATTTTCAAAAGTTACTCTCGATTTCTCTGGGATGCCATCATCAGATCCTGGTTTCCTTATCATGGTACAACCGTTGGAATAGCTTCTTTCCAACAAAAAAAGAATCATCAAAATCGGTTCATAAACGACGAAGTTATCCGCGAACACACATAAAAAAAAATATATATACGGTCGAATTGAGAAACCTCCTCCTTTTTTGAAGTCAGTTAACAAAATCTACACAATTTTTGGTCCCTAATGAAAAATGTCATGCTGTATGCAATGACTTTTTATAACCATAGAGTCATCATGTCATACAATAACAAAGCCTAAACATGTCACCTTTGTATGCGTCAGTTATGCCCAGCTGTCATACATTGCCGCTGATATTCCAGTCCTTTCAAATCATTCCAATTTATTTGGTTACAAAGCAGTAATGTAAAACAACTGGGCATAACTTAGTGGTCCCGTTAATAGCGCACTGATGCGAAGTCCTCCATGTATAGAATGTCATTTGTTGTATGAGTTTTAACGGCAAGGTAAAGAACTCGAAGAGAACTTTTAGAGATTTAGAACACGGTACAGTTTTGATGGTACCACTTTTTGAGCTTGATTCACATATCTATATTTTATTCGTAGCTAGCAATGCCGAATTTTAGACTTAAGGGCCTATCATCTTCATCATCATCATCATATCAGCCATTAAACGTCCACTGCTGGACATAAGCCTCCCCCAAAATGGGGGGGATTTGCCATAATCGCCACGCTTGGCAGGCAGGTTGGCGATCGCAGTTGGATCGAATCAATGTGTGTACTCAGAGGATGCTGCTGCCCATCCTTCAGTAGATCCTTTAGTCGCCTTTTACGACACCCACGGGAGGAAATGGGAAGGGCCTATGTCGAAAAATAATTGAAGCGAAAAAGGCGTGTGATAGCTTATATTACTGCATGATGCGCGAGAAAGAGATGGGGCAGCGCGCGCGCCTGAAACGACGCAAGTGTGAAACAAACTTTATTTAATTGTGATTGTACTATTTATGTTAGTTCAATTCTGCTCTAATCAAAATTTGTAAAATATCAATCTCTTTTTTTTTAAATCAAGTCTCGTGTTTCTATTATTCACCGTTTAGCAGTTCCAAGCGTTAATCGATAAAGACAGAGGCAACTTCGGCTTGTTTTTCTATCGAGAAAATGTGTCTTAATCGTATTTGGCTCCAATCAAAACTTCAATTATATGTTCAATTTACACACATATCCGTTTATCATACTCCTACTGTTAGTACTTCATGATATATGACCGTTTGATGAATCCAATTGTTTTTCACATAGCCTCTTAATTTTATTAGTAACTCTACGGAGATAATATTGCATTGATACAAAATCATATACCTACCTACAAGGTGTAACAAAACACGTTGTTTGGATTAGACCATAAATATTGCCTTTACTACAAATAATCTGCTGTTTCATACAAAACTGCGGTACCCTACATACCCGTCTCAAATGTATGGGACAGCTGATTTTTATTCGCGTTTCCTGAGTGAAAGTGCGCTTCATAGTGAAAGTTGTTCAGTTTCATGGTCTGAGTTCACCGTTTCAGTCTACGGAGGGTTGTCCCTTACACCCTGTATACTTAATTTTTTTTTATGAAGAGACTTCTGAAGATTTGTTTTTTTTTTTAATTTAAATATCAAATAAAACGGTATTATGATAGTCCGTTTTTTTTATTATCAACTACCAAATTGAATTCCAATTTAATTCTTTTAAATTTTATAGCAAAATGAGGTGCATTAATTTTATTTAATCAAATACGAACATCATTCATTGCCGCTGAATGAATGCGAGCTGTTTCATTCGATCAGTTCAAAACGCTCTTTTCAGATAATATGCCATTTAATACTAAATTGCTAATTAATTTATCGAAGTTCGTTTGCACTACGCCAGATTGCGCTTTAGGGTGGGAATATTGAAATCAGGTTGATTTTCGAAAAGCAGCCCAGTCATTTTACGGTTTGAGCCGGGACTAATTAATAATTGATTTTTTTTTTCGGTATAATATTGAAAATTAAAAAAAAATCACGTCAGCAACAGTTCCAATTTTAAAATTTAGCTATTATCTCGTTCTAAAAAACCTGATGGTAAATTTTTTTTCACATATTTAAGGCTTTACTATAATTACACACTTCAAACATGGTGTAATTATTTTTGGCTACTTAGAAGGTTTTGAAAAATCCATTCGTATTTTCTAATAAATACCTCATTTTTAAAAATTCAATGCCTATTTTATTGCTAAAAAATAATTTATGTAGTTAAATCTAAGTCAAATGAGTGCATTGATATTAATATTATTAATTAAAAAGCATTCTGGGATTTTTATTTTTATATGTTTTAAGATAGACTTTTTGTCACTAAATGGTGCCGGTTACAGTTAATAATTACTCCCTACCCCGCCTAACAAAACTCCGTAAAATGACTGGGCTAAAGAGGTTTTAATTACATACACACATAAAGGGTGCACACTTACATTCTTTACCTACATATTTTAAAGGGTGCTTCAGCTTTCACAATGGAGCCAGCATCGAAATCGCGAAAGATAAATATTGGTTCATTCATAGAAAACGTCAACGGCTACTCTACCAAAATGTATGGACATTATTTTATCGCGATTTCGATGTTGGCTCCATAGTGAAAGTTCATCAGTTTGATGGTCTAAAGGCATTTACCATAAAATCTTTCTAAATATCGGTTTTCTATGGGGATTATAAGACAAACTGTGTATTAACTTTCTATTAAAACTGCAACACAAACTAAAAGGAAAACAATTAATATTTCTAAAACAAAATCAATTACCAGCAGCTAATTGTGGAGCGGGACTAAACGTTCCACAGATAAAGTTGGACTAACGAGTTGCCAACTTGAAACGGGACGTGCCCGTGTCTGCTTTAAAACTGATGTAAGTACATATTTAATAATTATGTTTAGTTTTAACTAGGCAGACGAAAATATATGGGGTGACCCGAAGCACGTCCAGCCGGGAACAGAAGTACAGTAGTACCAGATTTATAAGTCTCACCGATGTACACACGGCGACACATCAAGCTATACAAAACCAAAATAAGCTGGCCGCGTGTAAATCGAGTTACGTATAACGTCGCGCGGCCAGCTTACTTGATGTGTCGCCGTGTGTACCTGCGAAGTTGACAAATTTTAATAGCGCGAGAAATTATATTGGCCAATCATGATGTGCCATCTTCAATACCATGCCGCTAGTGGCTAAATGTTTTCGCGCCCGTTTCGCTGCTATCTGACTTTGAACCCTTTAATAACTAAATAAATGACTTCGGTTTTTGACGGGGACTCGGGTCTGCTCTGCGTAAACGAAGATTGAAGAGCGGAATTATTTTCCTGGTCGTTCTGTAACGCTTGTAAAGTTTCATGAAAAAATAAAAAAAATAAGTAAATTTTACCTCAGGAATTTCACAACAAATTTTTGAACTTTCCTTTCCATACTAAATGCAATCCAGCCGACTGAACGTTTGAACGAAAAGTAGATTTTTTTAGAATTTCCTATAGGTTTCTTAGGGAAAGTTGTTTAGTGTCATGGGTACAATCACCCCTTAAGGACCTATGTCGAAAAATAATTAAAGCGAAATGGGCGTGTGATAGCTTATATTACGGCCTGAAACGACGCAACCGTAAAACTAACTTTATTTAATTGTGATTGTACTATTTATGTAAGTTCAATTCTGCTCTAATCAAAATTTGTAAAATATCAATCTCTTTTTTTTTTAAATCAAGTCTCGTGTTTCTATTATTCACCGTTTAGCAGTTCCAAGCGTTTATAAATAAAAACGGAGGCTACTTTGGCTTGTTTTCTACCGAGAAAATGTGTCTTAATCGTGTTTTGGCTCTAATCAAAACTTCATATATATGTTAAATTTACACATATCCGTAAATCATACTCCTACTGTTCTAGTACTTCATGATATATGACGCTTTGAAAAATCCTATTTTTGCAGCTGTCTACCATAGATTAATATTATATCTTAATATTGGTAACTCGCCTTGAATTTTAGGACGTCCTAATAGCACTAGGGGGCGCCAAATTATGAAATAAATTGAAAAAGACGATCGGCCGACACGAGGATTGCACCTTAGCTACCCGGATCGTAAGCCTGTTCCCTAGACCGCTAGACCAACAAGACAGTGATTGATATGGTCGAAATCTCTCACTACTACAGCGCAGCGCGTGAGGTGTAGTGCGCTGTTACTCCGATATGAACCCTAGTTCAACACATAGTGCTTCGAAACATAACCGATAGATGGCGGAAGCTGTCTATGGAAAATCAGCGTTCCACTTAGTTTGTACTAAGATAACATAGCATGCTGTCTACCCTAACACCCTGTATACAGGGTATTTCAACAGTTCTAAAGCATAAGGTGAAGACGTATTATACTAATGGCAAATCATTCAGAAAGGGGACGCTTGGAGGGCCTACAAGAGGCGAGGGAGCGAGGGCTTGTACGTACGTGATTGTGAAAAAATTGTGACAGATTGAGTTTGACTATAAGAGGCATTGTAATAGGTTTTTTCTTAAGGTGGTTGCAGAGGGGTCAATTTTATACAAAACTTTGACGCACAATACGCGTAGACGGTATTAATATGAGTAACTTTGTATATATGGAAAAATAGTTTAGAAAATCTAGATGCCGCGTCAAAAATAACATTTGCAATTTATAAAATAATTACGAAGATATAAAGCTTTTGAAATTGTTCATACTAAATTTTAAAAGCTTTATATCTTCGTAATTATATTAAAAACTGCAAATGTTATATGTGACGCGGCAACTAGATTTTCTAAACTATTTTTCCATATATAAAATACGAGCGTTAACCCGCGACTTTGTCCGCACAAATTATATACCAGATTTTAAGTCAGATCATTAGCTATCAAACAAAAAAAGATTCATCAACATCGGTTCAGTAGCTTTTGCGTGATACTCGTTCAAACAAACAAACACCCAAACAAACACACAAACAAACAGACCGACAAAAAATCCAAAAATTGGTGAAATGGAATCGTAACTTTTTTTTTGTTAATATCTTCAATGTGCAGACAAACCTTCTGCTACAGTTTTATAATAGTTTAGATTACTTTTATTAATTCCGACCACACGTATTGTACGTCAAACTTTTGTATGGACTGAAACAACCTTAACTTCAAAATAAGGAAATTTATGATTGGATATTAGGAAGTATGACCTTCTTATCCTGGTCAAGCCAGCAACACTTCGACCCAGTAGGGTTGGAATTTGGTGACCCCTATACTTTTCATTTTCTTCACCCTTCAAATACATAGTGGATGAAGGAGGCAATGCCATTGAGGGGAAGAAACCTACGATTTTCCGGTTTTGGATAACCATCTCCCAGGAACCGAATGCGTTTAGCCGCCAAAACACCGCAGTCATCAAAGGATATGCCATGGTTTCTTCCTCATCTCTGCATGCTCTACAGCTGGGATCCAGGGTGAGCTTCATCTTGTGCATCATCGTGCCTCTGGCGTGTTGCCCGGTGAGATCTCCGACGATGGCACAAGCTTTGCTACTCTGTTGTTCAATATTAGTAAATTAATTCATAGTTAAAAAGGGATTGTATTTTTTCGCTAAAAGGACGTGCTGAAGAGGCACATCCACATTCGAAAAAACAGAAGACAGGATCTCGATACCGAACGGAACCAACACCTGCAGATGCGGTTACACAAAACAAGTATCAGAATGGCCTAGCCTAGAGGTTTCTGATAGATAGGGACTACGCTAAGTACTCCATATATCTTAGTTAATTAACAAAAAGAAAGTAGATTGCTTGTAGAGAGCCTCCCCGCGGCGCACCCTGGAAGCAGCTAGGTCCCGGTAACGCAGTGACCTAGGCTGACTAATCTCTGCAACACAATGGCTCTACAAAACAGACCTGAACAACGGCACCTTTCAGAGCCACCTCTCTCAAAGCCAGCTCTGAAAGTAACCTCAATCAACATTGAAGGATTCTCTGAGAACAAATCAAATCTTCTTGCCAAGCTTGGCCGTTCAACACAATGCAACATTTTATGCGCTCAAGAAAAAATCGGCTTCGCACTCAGGTCGGCCTTTGCATCTGTGTAACTGGGGGTATAGGGATCCTGGTCTGACACAGTGTGATTGCGGCGAACCTATCCAGTCTATGGGTCATCTGCTGGAATGTCCGCTGTGCCCGAACTTTGATAATGTAGGTAGGATTCTTCCAATGTTTCTTCAATCAATCAATCAATTATACTTTATTTGACACCAAAAAAAACAGAGTATACAGAGAGCAAACAATCAGGAAATACAAAAGGCACAAAAACGGGCGGTCTTATCGCTAAAAAGCGATTCACACTTTTTATTCACCGAAAAGTCAGTGGATAGCAAAAACGTAACTACCAACCTTATAATATAATCAGAACTTTACTACCAACATGTTACAACCTTATAATATAATCAGAACTTTACTACCAACATGTTAACAAAAATGATGGTCATTTCTAATTATTAACAACATACCTTTACCTATAAGTACAATCAGTAGAGACAGAACATAAAATCTATAAGATGAATTACACTGTATGGTTATCCTTGTAGTTAAAGTTGTAAGTAGTTGAAGTTAGTTAAGGATGAAGTTAGAAGTTATAAGTCGATACGTAAACACGTAAAAGTATATTATAAAAGTTACAAGTTGTTTGGGTGAATGCTGATTTAACACTAAGTTTATGAATATAGAAATAACGTAAGTAAACTAAAAGTAGGGCGCCGGCGCCGGGGTGCGGCGTAAGCAATAGCTGGACGGTTGATGACCGTACATGCTCCCGAGGGAAGAGGAAGAAGAAGTACAGTTAAACAAGCATCCAGTACATTGCAAGAAAACAAACAATAATATTAGAGAGGTAAGTTAAAACGTTTCCGATGCGGTTCCGGCGCCGTAGTCGTCTCTGACGGTGCTGTGTTGCTTAGAACTTGCATTTCTATAATTTCCTCCAGTCCCACAGTTGTAATGGGTTTAGCTTTAGGTTTTGCTATCTGCTTCATTCTTCGGCGTACTGTATAGATCAAAGCCATGAGCGCTCCTGCCACCACCAAAGATGAGAAAGTATAGTGGTGGATGTCATGTACTGAGACCGACGTGCTTAGTTGCTCGCGTTCCTTTTGATAGGCCAAGCGCTGAGCGATGTCTGATTCTTCTTGGCTGGTGTGCCTCAAATTCAGTTGAGTATTTTTCCAGTTGACGTTGACCACGTTGTTAGCAGCGGAATCTATGTTCGGTGTTTCCATATCCACCTCCATATTGATTTTACTACCGAAGTTATTAAAAGCGTAAATAGTAGCATCTCTTCGCTGTAAAATACAATTTTGTTTTATAGTAATCAGGCCGGTCTCGTTTATCGCTTTAGACGTAACCCGATCGTCGCAGGTGACACGTAGTAAACATGTCTCGCAGCAGGTGAATAGCCATATGTTCGCTTTATGAAGTTTAATCCATTCATTTTTACATAGTACTTCGTTCATTGTACAATTTATAGATGTTTGTTGACTGAAAAGTCTAGCCTCACATGGTGCATCTTTGTTTTGGAGACTGTAGATTGGTTGCTGAGCGTTACAGAGGTAGTTGTCTTCGCTATGCCTCGTGCAGTGTTGGAGTTCAAGCAGGTCCACATTGATGTAGGAATTTTTAGCAAAGTTGATGGCAATATGACTGGAAGTTAATTGTAATTTTCGCCGTTTGCCTTCGGAATAGAACTGGATGGGTATGATGTGATAAATAATGAATTCGTCGTCACTGATAAGAGGAATATGTAGCTCGAAGAGAATGTAGTTCGTTGTGGCTATCGCTTTCACATATAGTAATTTATATATTTCTTGAATATCCTCGTGAGTGTCCTTTATCGGTAACGACAATCCTTTGGATAGTTTACCCGAGATTAAGTTAAGCTGGTCTATTAGCTGAGACGCAGATAATAGATGCACGTCTAGATGACCATTGTATACATCAGATAACGAGTTTAGAAACATATCCTGAGTCCGTTGTAGGTATGCAATAATCAGACCCGCGGTCAGTGACATCGAGTTGACGTCATTCATTGTTACGAGCGTTTTCACTGTGGTATCAATTTTCTGCAATTCAGCTCTAGTCGCATTCATAAATGATTGTATTATAGTAAACTGATTGTCCATGAAATGTTCGTTTTGTTTGATAATATTATTCTCTGCCTCAATGATCGATGTTTGGTTCTTAATTAGGTCAAGAAGATAGTTATCGTTGTTCTGTAAGTTTACAATGTCTTGCTCGTATTTCTGGGCGAATTTGTCGTCTAGAACGCCGAATAGTGTTCGGGCTAAGTTGCCCACTCCGTTAATATAGCCTCGTTTATGTCTAGGGTGATGTTTCGATAACAATAGAGTGTTCCTTTCTGACAGGTGACGTAGTTCATGACGCAGTTGATTTGTTATTGCGTTGCACGGCGAGTGTGACATTTGTAGGCATATTTTTTCAAGTCTTCCGACGTAGTTCATTATGTTAGAGACTGCTTGCCAGTAGCTTGTTAAGTTGTAGTAGACCAGCAGAGTCCATTCATTATGTACCAGTTGTATGTGTCCGACTTCATCATAGTAGAGTGGGTGATTTTGAATAGAGTTCACCTTTATATCCGGTACTTGTCCAGACGTTATTTGACATAACATAAACAGGAACATCAAAGCATAAGAAAAGAAGTTTCTTTTCAATCTTGCGATTGACTTTGTTTCAGGACGTTGTGGCTTCTGCACTGCAATAGTTTCGTTGTTGGTAAGTGATTGTTGAGGTTCAGTTGCTTGTTCTTGTGTCGGTAAGGGAGCTAGTTTCTTAATAGGGCGTTCAAGTAAGTTCAATTTCGTTTCCTTTTGTCCCAACGTAAGGCTGGCTCTACCATGAGGCGCACGTTTGTTGACGTCATCGATAGTGAGTGAAGTTAATCCGGAAGTTTGCGGGAGAGTTATTGGATGTTTAGCTTCATATGACAATGTAGAGATTTGTAGTCGACCTCTAACACGAAGGAGGTCCTTTTTATCCAGAGACGGAGTTAGATTTAATAGTTTGCTCTTCGAAGACACTGTTCTAGTTGTCATAATATGTTTAGTATCTTCAGATAAGTGTTGTTGTTGAAAATCTTTGAAGAAAAGTTCAGTCGCGGCGTGCATTTCGTTTATAGATAAATATTTGTTGTAGTTAGTTCTCTGTTTACTCCACAGCGACGATGTAAATCGTAATATCCAACAGACGACTCGTGTTGCGCGTGTCAGATTACTACATTTGTTATGCAGTAGGTTAATTGTACTTGATATGCACTCGGCAGTAGTAGTTAAGCAATAGTTAGGTTTTATTTCAGTTTTTGTTATTAATGTTTCTCGTAATTTTGGTTTCTGTTCCAGGTTGAAAGTTTTCTGCCACATGCGTCCATCCCACCATAAAGATAAGTTCGGAAGTTTGGATGGGAATAGACCTCGCGTAGCGCCGTCTGTCGCGTTTTCTTCCAATTTCACATAATACCAGTTATCAGATGGTACTATTTTAGTTATTTCTTGTACTCTGTTTGCGATGTACCGCTCTGACTTATGTAAATCTCTTTGAATCCAAGCTAAGGCCACCCTTGAGTCGGACCAGCATAGGATGCGATGTTGTTTGTGTATGAGAGCGGTTTTCACTTTCTCTGTAAGTTGACTTAGTAGGACTGCCGCGTAAAGTTCTATTCGCGGCAAGGTAAGTACTTTCTTCAGCAGTGTGACACGTGTATCTTCTTTGCAGACTTTGTTGTTACATACATAGACCAGATCGTTCATATACAGGTAGTTCTTGAGTACGTGTGCTATTTCTGGGTATAGGTGACCATAGTCCTCGGCGAGCTGTAGTAGGGTACACGTCGCCAGGTAAGAGGCGGCTTGTGTGCCATGAGTAACGGTACACAATTGAAGTTCTTGTAGAAGTTGGTACGGACGTTCTCGCCAAATGATCTTCTCTAAGTGTTGTTCGTTGGTCTGAAGATTAGGGCCTGTATACATGAGATAGTCTGAGCTTAGTTTCGTGTCGCTTTTCTGAGATGCGTTGTTTACTACCCTGAGCTTAGTAGTAGTTGAATCCTCATCCACCTCATGATGAGGAAGATACACTTGTAGCTGATCAGAGATTGAAGTTGAGTCTGGTTTCGTTTGTCCCATGTCGATAGATTCATTGATGAAATTTGTATGTTGTGAATGAAAATGGCTGTTGTTTATAATGTTTTTCTCAGGTTGATAAAACTGCGTATTGGCTTGCGGCTTAGTTTTACCCATTTTTCTTTCATAGTCGGGTAACATGGGGATTTTCACTGTATGCTTTTCGTCAGTTTGTTTTTCTGTAGTTTCAAAATAGTATTTTTCGTAGTACTCTCGTTCAGTTAAGACCTTCTCTTCGACTGTCAAGTCTTCAGGCTCCCAAAGTTTTGTTATAGTTTCAAGTTCATTTAAGGTTACCATACAGTTGTAAGTCTTGACATTTCCGCAGAGAATCCAGCCTAAGTTAGTTTGTTGAGCGATAGGGCACTTGTTGTCACCCTTTAACACTCCGTCTAAGATAAGTTCCGCATAGATATCAGCGCCCAGTAGCATGTCTATAGGGGCCGACTTGTTAAATTCTGGATCGGCAAGTTTAATGTTGTTTATGTAGTCCCATTGTTGAGTAGAAAAGGATGTAGTTGGTAAGTTATTCATCAGCTTGTTCATAATCAAAGTCTCCACTTTAAATGAGTAGTTAGAGTGGATAGACTTGCAGTTAAGTTGTATCATGCCTTTACAGTTGCCAGTTACAGATCCGACGCCCGATACAACGGCGCTCAGTTTTCGTCTAGGTAATCGGAGTCGTTGAGCCGCGCTCTCAGTTATTAGGCTAAGCTGTGACCCCTGATCGAGCAGCGCTCTCAATGTTAAGTAAGAGTTGTCCACGGCTTTTACTTGCAGTTGAACCGTGGTAAGAAGAACTTCGTTCTCGTCGTTGGTGATATTGTTAACAGTTCCACTCGAAGTTAGTTCAGGCTGATGTAAAAGTGTATGGTGCGCTTTATCACACATTTTACATTTTTTCGTTGAATAACATTGTTTAGTACCGTGGCTAAACAAGCAATTTTCGCAGAGTTGTAGTTTCGCAACAATTCCTTTCCGTTCATCATAATTCATGTTAATAAATTTGTCGCAATTCATCAGAACATGATCGCCTGTTTTGCATGTCGGGCAGGTTTTCGCTGAAGTATAGTAGGTTTTTACCGACCTTTCTGGCGGCTTAAAGTACGTTGACCTCTGGTTATTGTTGTAATTATTTTTCTGTTGATATGATGACTGTGGGGCGAGATGAATTTTATGGCTCTGTCCAGTTTTCAAAGTTTCGTAAGCCATAAACTTTGATTCGAGGAAGTTCATGAACTCGTTAAGGTCAGGTAGTTCTCTCGGTGCTTTGAGGTCTTTGATATATTCAGCATAAGTTGCACTATCCAGTTTTTGCGCTAGTAAATGAACTATTATCGGATCCCAAGCAGTAGTATCGATTCCGATATTAGATAAGCCGTTGAAACACTCAGTTGAGACGTCATGCAGCTTCTTAATATTTTGTGCGTTCGCTTGTTGAATTACGGGTTGTCCAAGTAAAGTATTTATGTAGGATGTAAATAGAAGTCGTGAGTTGTCATAACGATGTGTTAGAATATCCCAGCTAGCAGCATAGTTGTCAGCGCTGATAGTGAGATGATGTATAAGACGCTCAGCCTCCCCCTTCACTTTAGATTTAAGGTGTTGCATCTTCTGAGTTTGAGACAGTAGTGGGTTGTTGTTAACGCTCTCCATGAAGATGTCCTTAAAGGATACCCACTGGTTGTAGTTCCCATTGAAGTCTGGAATTTCCATCCGTGGGGTGGATTTCTCATAGTGAGCGCTGTTCCACAATTTTCTGCTAATTGCTTTTTTCATGTAATCGTATTCATCCTCCATTGACATAAACTCATTGTTATAATACTGCAGTTTACCTTGAGTTTTGACCTCAATTTCGCCGTGAAGTTTTTCGATATTATCCCACTTGGATTTGAGGGTGTTGAGACAATCTTCTAGTTCCCACTTTTCGAGTAATGTTTGCAAGTTTATTTTAGATGTGACGCGTTGAAAGGCTTTAAAGTTATACCTCTGAATGTTTAATAGTTCTTGAAGCTTGTTATCTGCATCTTTGTCACCTGAGACAACCGGAGTCTGTTTAGAGCTGCTGGCTGCAGCCTCCGGGGGCTGGATGTTGAACTTCAAGCGAGCTGGCGTTGCAGACGGGGGCGGTGCCTTTGAGGATAGTTCTAGTTTAAGTTCACTCATATTCTGCTTAGTTTCTTCGTACATAGTTTTAGTTATCTCGTAGATGTTGTCATTGAAGTATTGAGTATCTTTTATTTCAAGTTGAAGGAGTACCTGGTGGTTAGATTCAAACTCCTGCCAGTGGGTGTCCAAAGCCAAGAGTCTTCTCTCCAGATAGTCCAAAGTTTTCCTCGAGCTGCCATCTTTCTTGTAGTTAGTGCAGATCTGTTTAATATGTTCATAGCTTTCCACTTGGGAGTTGAGAGTTGCTTCGAAGTTGATAGACATCGTTGTTTGTTTAGTTAAAGTGGATAGTTCCAATTGAAGTTGATGGTTCAGTGACACTTCGTGCTCCTTTAGCCTCTTCACGACCTGGCGCGCGCCTTCTCAATACACTGGTGATTCCCGCTGGTGGGAGGCCAGTGACCGATCGCGTCGTGTCAAGACGTCCTAGAACACTCAGTATCCTCCAGTAGGTTCGAAGGACCAAAAAGGATGTATGGTTATCCTTGTAGTTAAAGTTGTAAGTAGTTGAAGTTAGTTAAGGATGAAGTTAGAAGTTATAAGTCGATACGTAAACACGTAAAAGTATATTATAAAAGTTACAAGTTGTTTGGGTGAATGCTGATTTAACACTAAGTTTATGAATATAGAAATAACGTAAGTAAACTAAAAGTAGGGCGCCGGCGCCGGGGTGCGGCGTAAGCAATAGCTGGACGGTTGATGACCGTACATACACAACTAAGATTACAATGCACTATTAACTATTCAGTAACGTTATAGCCATGCACACCTGTCTATGAACAGGTTGTAAAGATGTATATGAACACAAAGTACTTAAATAAACATTGTTTTAACAAGTGAATTCCATCCTAGAGCCGAATCGATTTCGGGTGTACCTCACTTGCGTAGAGCAATGGAGGGGGCCTTGCGGGGAAGCAGGCGGCGCGGATCGCATCCCGAGATCTGTATGAAGATGTCGGTACCGAAAGACGCGGGACAGTTCTTTTTAATTCAAGGAATTAATTTAAAACATGTCATGGTAACACTGTGCTATAAGTAAGCCTGGCTACAACTATTGCACGCTTAAAAAAATAATTGTTGTAGCAATTTCCATTACTGCTCTAAATCTATACTATTATAAAACTGTAACAGAAGATTGTCTGTACATTGAAGATGTTAAGGAAAAAAAATTACGATATGGTTTTTAGGTGTACCTGATTCCATATCACCGATTTATGGATTTTTCGTATGTCTGTTTGTTTGTTTGTTTGAACGAGCATCACGCAAAAACTACTGAACCGATTCTGATGAAACTTTTTTTGTTTGATAGCTACTGATCTGACTTAAAATCTGGTATATAATTAGTGCGGACAAAGTCGCGGGTTAACGCTCGTATTTCTATAAAGCTAATATACGTATAAAATGAATGTCAATAAATCAAAACAAAATCACCAGTTTAACACCAACCCTTTTAACACAAGACCCTCTTGATTCACAGGAAATTATTAAATAAATCCTTAGGGAACACCATAATAGGTTGGTTTATACAAACAATCGACACGTTTAGAATGGGAATACAATAAGTGGAACCACGGTTAACTCACACTTTACTCGATCTTATCTCATTATTTGTATGGAATGAGTTCTTCAATTACAAACCGATCCTATACGCCTAAAGACAGGTTTGCATAATACGATTATTAGGATTCGATTGATATGTAAAGTCTGAAAATGAAGTGTTACTAGTTTCAATACTTGTACATTCTGGACACCGTCATATAAGTACACAGCCCTAGATGAAGAAATTGTTTATATATTTGTATATTTTTACTTAGTACAATTTTTGGTAATATCTTCTTTACATTACAAAAATGTTTAGTTTAATAGTTTTTTTTATTATTAGGTACACCAACGACACAATCACAAATTTGATTTAAATTAAATTAAATGTTGTGGATCCCAAAAAAATTACGTGATTGAAGTCAAAGTTTATATGAAATTACATTAATTACCTTATTAGTTATTAGGTACTTTTAATTTACCTATTTTAATTTGAACTTTAGTTCAAGAAGAACATCGCAGCTAAAAACTGCAAGAAAACGGAGTTGTACGTTGAACACTTTTTGGAACAGAAGAAAGAACACTTCTAAATATTTCAAAGCGAGAATGAGATGACTTCTCGTTGTACCAACAACGGTGTTAATTCTCGGAACTATGCAGGTATCAGGCAATCTGTCCAAGGTCCATGCCTTTCTTCGGTCAACCTTTTTAAAGATTAAATTTCATCTTGTGTGATACTTTTTAAAAGTTAAAAAAACCTGAGTCGATGTTTATAAATTGAGCTCAACTAAATAATGGTTTAAACAACCTCCCTATTGCTTCTTTTTTTTTATTTCAGAATCTTACATCAAAGTTTACAATTTTTGATATCGCCAAACTGCTGAGCAGTTTGTAGGCGTTGCGCTCGTTTCTCACCACCGTCTGTCTGTCTGTCCATCCGTCTATCTTAACTTTACAGGGCTGTTATCATTTTGAACCGTATGGGAGTCCATATACGACAAAAAACCGGCCAAGTGTGAGTCGTGCTCGCGGTTAGGGTCCCAGAGAAATTTTTTTTTTTGTTATTGTGTAGTGGCGAAGAACGCGGTACGCGAGACCGACTCGCACTTGTCCGGTTTCATTATTTTTCTGGTTTTAAGTTACTACATGCATCAACTTGGATATTATGATAAGAATGTAATGTGCGAGAGAGTACCTACAACATATACGAGCAGAAGTCGGTACTTTTGAGAAAATGTTTAGTTGAATAAAACATAGTTATAATGGACTCCATTTACGGCGTAGGTAGAAAATTGCTAGAATTTTTATCAGCTTCATCTTCTAAGTCAAACTAAGGAGTTTATTATTTTTGCGGTGGGAAATATGTTAGCGGTTTTCTATCTTGAATTCATAATGATTAACGACACAAGTTGAAAATTTTTGAAATTTTTATTACTAGCAATGTTTATTACAGACAAAACAAACTACAGTGTGTTAGGGTAAACAGTTGCACTACTTTAAGGGGTCTGCCTCCGTGGTCTAGTGGTTAAGAGCATTGGCACTCGACACGGAGGTCGTGGGTTCTACTCCCACGGGGGACACCTAGTGAAATGTCACTTTGTGCGTTTTTCCCCAGTTGGTTAGGACATTGCAGGCTGAATCACTTGATTGTTGGAAAAGAAAAATGATTCCGTGCTTCGGATGGCACGTTAAGCCGTTGGTCCCAGCTACTATATCTGGTGGTAGTAGTCGTTACATAAAAATTCACGTCAGAGGACGTAAGGCGGTCTGAAAAAACTCTGACACTAGGGTTCTGCCCGCACGATAAGAAGACAATTTTTTTTCGACTTTTCATACAAACGTTCGATCAACAGATGACATTTAGTACGGAACTCAAAAAATTTTTTTTGCGAAAATTTTTCAGTATCATGGGTACAACCGCCCCTTAAAGTAATGCAACTGTTTACCCTAACACCCTGTATTATATTGAATAACAGCGGCGCCCGTAACTTCGTACGCGTAGACCAGCACTGACTTTAAATACTCATAACTTTTGATTGAATGAACCGATTGCCATGAAATAAAGCCTAAATGTTAATACAACCTAAGCTCTTTCAGACCGATAATCACGTATGCCGGAGTGTGCTTCGCGCACGCCGCCCCCACCAACATCCACCTATTGGAAGTCATCCAGAATAGGTTCATGCGTACGGCCACTGGTGCGCCATGGTTCGTACGCAACAAAAACCTTAATCTCGACTTAGAGTTGCCTACCATCAAGCAACTACTCAAATGCATGGTGGCGGACTATTTCGCCACCACCCCCCGCCACTCCAACCCTCTAATTAGGGCAAACGCCATCTATCCTTGTGATACTACTAGGACGAATAGACGTCGACCCCGCAATGTACTGGTCGATCCAGACGATGAGATCACGGTTGCCGTACAGGCGGCCCAACAGACACGACTAACAATCGCAAATTCACAACACACGACAACAACACGCCGACACAGTAATCGACTTCCCCGCCGGCGGAGACAGCCGCGACCACTGCACACTCCCTTCAATTCAGGCGCCTACAGACGCTATAGGCCAATCCCAGGCCGCTTCTCACCTATCCCAGCTACACAATCCGCCGCGTAGCCCCAGCAACGTCCTTGGCCGAGGTCCGTACCCCTCTGGGTGCCCCTAGGTCGGTTGCTTAAGTTCATTCAATTGGCTCGGTGACCCTTCGCGGTCCCCCCAATAGCCCGCAGTAAAAAGCAGTAGTTGCTCCCGGAGCAAAGCTGTAATAGTCACTTTCAAAAAAAAAAAAACCTAAGCTCTTTGCTTTTGTGAAAACCCCATAGAAATCCGTTCAGTAGTTTTTAAGTGATGCGTGCACAAACAAACAGACAAACGGGCAAAAATTGTCTCAATGCATTCCATAGCGTATCTTAAACGCCCCCAATGAATATTTTTGCAAATATCTTCAATGAGGACTGTTTTGATCCACGCAATATTTCGAGGATACAAACTTTTTTTTTCATGGTTCATGGATCTATCTTGAATTAGCAACGAAGTTTACCTGGAACAAATAAACAAAAATTATTCGAATAAACGTAAACATAATGTGTTTATAACGAAAAGAGAATTAAAGACCACCCCTGGGCTATTCACAACAATACCATGCAGCAT
Organism: Agonopterix arenella; assembly: GCA_927399405.1. NCBI lineage: Eukaryota > Metazoa > Arthropoda > Insecta > Lepidoptera > Depressariidae > Agonopterix > Agonopterix arenella. The sequence goes on from OV656714.1 coordinate 611,043, forward strand.
AATATAGCATGAAGTAAATCTGATTTTACATCTTTCTTTAATCTTATTTCAGTCTCTCCGAAAATTGCCATGGTTTAATCAATCAATCAATTATACTTTATTTGACACAAAAAAAACAAAGTATACAGAGAGCAAACAAGATAATAAGGTTAAATTGTTAAGGTGGTTTAATCTAAGATCTTTAGACAAAATGTTCAAAAATGAACTTAAAACCTGTATAAATTAATGGGGTAGTTTAGATCATCAAACTGAACAATTTTCACTGTGCAGTTGACATCGAGATACAAAAATAATTTTCATAAAAAACTGCAGTGGATAAACCCGCCTCGTTTCCGATCTCTTAGGACTGAACTGATTTGTTGTTCTTTCGACGTGTTGTCTCCATCGTTAAAGTTGTTCAGTGTGATACCAAGGTGTTATGTTACACCATGTATAAGTGGCGCAATCACGGCTACAACTACAAAGTAACAAGTACCTTTCAAGCATAGCATAGCAGTCAGAGATATTCTGAAAGCTCAGAACATCCCACATGAACTCATGCTTAAATTAAAACTTTTTTTCTAGGACCGATGTCACATAAATTTCGGTCGAGTTATGTTTGCAGTTTTGTATGGAACAGCTGACTTTTTTGCGATTTCAATGTTGGCTTCATAGTGAACGTTTTTCAGGTTGATGGTCTGAAGCAACCCTTTAAGGCTCCAACAGGGTTTTTTTACACCCTGCATAACCCAACTGACTCTCCCTAAAATGAAATAAAATGTCTTTATTTGAGGAAGGGAAAGGAAAACTTAAAATGGGAAGAAACTTGCACAAATGAGATCCTAACAACTTTTAAATGTTAAATTTAGTTTGAAAGGCCTTTGAAGGGAAAGTTATCGGCCCTGTTACAGAAATAAAACAAGTTTCAGTGAATATCCCAAGTCCTTTGGCCTGTTAATACTGAAAAGGATGAAGGGACACCAAACTTACTAAAAGGTATCTACTTGATTAAATATAACGGTTACATACATACAATGACCTTGTTATACCACAGGGGTGGCCAAACTTATCAACTATATGCGGTCTTCATTCTACATTGAATCTAGATTCTAGATACACCTGGCGGCCTTCATTCTTAAACCTATATTGTATATTGCTATCATTTATGATATTTATTTAAATAACAAATTTATATTTGGCTAGTGAATGTTTGGCATTGTTAAATGCTCGTCTGTTAACAGAGATCTAATGTTAAATTTTTATCGCATTTATTGTATAAAACGCTAAGGTAGAGCGAAGGCTGTGGGTAGATCGAAAAACCGTGAAGCTGATGAGTTTCCCCATATAATTTCCAAATTAGGAAACAGTGTTTCAAATTCTGAATTTAAATAACTCACACAAGTGCTGCTAAGCGTGACTTTGGATGTTTTGGAATTTTACAACTTGTATCATCTCAGCCGATGCACGTCCACTGCTGGACATAGGCTTCCCCCAAGGATTTCCATAACGACTGGTCCTGCGCTGCTCTCATCCAACGGGTTCCCACCGCCTTCATCAGGTTCCGGTACGCGGTAAAAATTGTACGATGATATAAATTTTGATTTTTTCGTGTTCGTTCGTTCGTTTCTCTTCACGGGCTACCATGAAAGTAGACGCGGTCGATGTCTGGACCACCAACGTTATACCATATTATCACGACAGTATTCCCTATCAATACCTTTACTACAAAAACCAGCTGCCTTTTTGAGCATGCATCAGCCGTTGCATGGCTGGGAAGAGATCACTATCATAAGCCTATAAACGTCCCACTGCAGGGCAAAGGCCTACCCTCAAGGAGGGTATGGGCTTTAGTCCACCACGCGTGCCCAATGCAGATGGGTAGACTTCACATACGCATCAGAATTTCTTCTTAACCTGTGACATCACGACTTTAAAATAACAATTGATAAACAATGGACGACGGTCGATATCGCGTCGCCGGGATGTGACAGGTTAAGCGTAGGTATACGTTTCCTCACGATGGGAAGGTCATAATTACGCAGTGTGATTTCCCTGCTGAGAATAGATCACCTTTCTTCCAGTGGATGGCGGTTTCGCCCAGGAAAAAAATTGTGAGCGAATGAAAATAGGAATCATTCGCGAAATGGCTGCCGATTCGTAAAAGGCCCAATTCGCGAAATGGCCAATTCTAAAAATGCCTATTTCGCGAAATGGCTAACTTTTCTTTTCGTCGTATCAAAAATTCTAAACACCATAAAATTCGTAACAGTGCAAGCAAAATCTATACTTCTGTATAGGTACTAATATTATAAAGGGGTAAATTTTGTTTGTTTGTTTGTAATCTCTGGAACTATGGAACCGATGGAAAACTCTTTCACTAATAGAAAGCTAACTACACTATTCCTGAGTAACAAAGGCTTCAATTTATTTATTCATTTATTGGTTGCTTTCGTGTTAATACGCGAACAAAGTCACGTGCAAAAGCTAGTAAATAAATAAACTTAACAAGTCAGTGAGTTTAAGGTTTGAAATACCTATCGCAATTTATTAAAGATCGAACATCAAAACGATTGTTACAATTCCAATTTGTAAAACAGTAGAGGTATTCGAAAATGCTATAGCCAGACTCTAGATTTTAATGAAACCTTTGTTTTGTTAATATTTTACAGAAAGACAAGTTTATTTAATGATGCCAGCTGCGTCCAATTTCGTTTGTCTGAAAGGACATTGACATTTATAAAACGTAGAAAAATAAAATATTGTTGACTATATCTACGATGTTAAGCAAGGATAATTAATCACTTAAAACATTCGTAGCTTACAATGAGTGGCAGACAACTTAAAATGTTAATAAACTATCGATTAAGAATAATTTAAGAGCCCTTAGACTAATATCTGAGGGCACCTTTGTCTTTAGGTGGTTTCAGTCCATACAAAAGTTTGACGCACAATACGCGTAGACGGAATTAATAAAAGTAATATTTTATATATGGAAAAATAGTTTAGAAAATCTAGTTGCCGCGTCACAAATAACATTTGCAATTTATAATATAACTAGCGTTAACCCGCGACTTCGTCCGCACAAATTATATACTTACCAGATTTTAAGTCAGTTCATAAGCTATCAAACAAAAAAGTTTCATCAAAATCGGTTCAGTAGTTTTTGCGTGATGCTCGTTCAAACAAACAAACAAACACACAAACAAACAGACATACAGACAAAAAATCCAAAAATTGCTGATATGGAATCAGGGATACCTAAAAACCATACCGTAATTTTGTTTTGTTAATATCTTCAATGTACAGACAAACTTCCTGTTACAGTTTTATAATAGCTTTTAAAATTTTGTACGAAATCTTCGTAATTATTTTATAAATTGCAAATGTTATTTGTGACGCGGCAACTAGATTTTCTAAACTATTTTTCCATATATATAAAGTTACTTATATTAATACCGTCTACGCGTATTGTGCGTCAAAGTTTTGTATAAAATTGATCCCTCTGCAAGCAAGCCGTAGGCAGAAGAAGGGTGATTAAAAAGGAGACTCTTGACTGAAACTCCTGAAGTCTAATGCATGGCTCGGTAGTAAGAATAGAATAGAATGGTTAAGAAAGTTACATCGACTGGTTAGTTTGACATAAACATGAAACATAAACACGCTGGCGATGACGCCGCACTAAGTGCTAACTAACAACATTATGAGTCTTATTACTTTATATGATTGATTGATTGATTGACTAAGCAGCACGGCTCAGTTAGAATTATTCAATATTTCGAAATCAAATAGCAGGAAAACGACATGTCCTCCCTAGTTTCGACATCCAGTAAAGATGAAAATTCGAATAAATTCAACCGAAAATTCGGCTACCTTACGAGTTCCCGCCTAAAAGTTCCTGGAATTTTAACGCATTTGAAAATTAATGTCGTAAAAAATAAAGCAAGATATAAGATTATGTAAAAGAGTTCAACTCCAATGTAGGCAACAAAATAAATGTAAAATTTTAAATTCAATAAGCACTCAGGTCGTCAGGTGCTGATGCTCAGCCTCAAGCAGGGTTGCCACATTTGTAAATTAATCTTCCACAGAGAATTTATATTATTTTTCTTTTAGGTTTGGTACATTTTTTATCAACGTTTGCAACGTCGAAGGTGCGAAATTTTTCACAAACTCTGAAAAGTTAGTTATTTCTGTTTAAGTAAAATGTGGTAAGCATATTTCTTATTCGTAGGGTCATACTCATACCACAGAATAAAAACACTGGTACTATGTTTATATACCCCCACCAAATACATAGATGCAATTTGAGGTAGCGAAGTTTTGCACCCTCGGCCACAAACTTGCACCTACAATCTTCTTTCTTAACAATTAAAACACAAAAGTAACACCAAAACAAAACCCTTGTTGAAAATTCCCAATTCCGCCTCTACCCAACAACGGTTCAAAATTCATGTCATCTGGTAACCCTAGACCTCGAGGCCCTCGAGGGCAAGTCCACCGGAGCTCGTCCCAGGCAATCAAAGTTGCCAAATGAAAAAGTTTTTACAAATGTTCCTATCCTACCCACGGTTTGTGTCTACCACAGACTTAGAATCTATACGAGACAATAGAAAACGCAACGTTGTAAATCGTGTGAGCATATCCTACTTGGACCTTCCTCTGAGGTATTGCCTCAAGTTTTATATATTTATTAGTGTTAGCCACAATAGTCTATTCTATTTTCTTTGAAAATATCCATGAAGGTTTTAATTGTAAGGTATTGTCTAGTTCTCTCCATCCCTTTAAAGTTATGGCCGGTTGTTTTGCACCACAATTAAAATTGCAGTATGGGCGCGCTAATCATATGCACTGTCTCTTCCTTAAGGGCCCCATTCACGGCAGTCCGCTTTACCGTTCGCCGCTTTATGCAGGATTGTAAATGTTCCTGCAGTCTGCATGGCGTCCGGCAACACCGAGCAGGATGCGTCTCGAGTCCTGCACAAAGCGTGCAAGCTCCGCCTTCAGGACAGTGTGTGAGCTATATGCTGCTTCCCAATCCTGCACGGCAGGCAGGCTAGGCAGGATAATGAATGAACCCCTTTACTCTCCTGAATAACTGACACGGGATGACCGGATGTTACGATACGATATTATGAGGTCGTCGGTTGGGATAAAACTAGCGACTAGAGGCATCTTCGATTTGGCACACTCTGGACACTCCATACAAACGGGCTTGCACTGACAAGAAGAGCATACATGTATACTACGGTGAGAGAGGTCAACACCACTTCTTACTGTCGGCCATCTCTCTTATCTCCGAAGGGGTGAGGTCGAAATTGGTGGAGATCAGGGAGTGTCTGTAATATACCTACATAGTAATCTTTATTATAATATACTACCCCTAAGGAAGTAGGTAAGTACTATTATTTATTGTGCTTATGGTACCCATTGACATACAACTTGCGTCATCTATTCCTTCAAATTCTCTGGTATCTACTTGTTCGCCTTACCGTTCTTCTTGATTATTTTTTATGGGCTTTCCTTGTCCAAACTTCACGAACACACGGGTCGAAGCTATCGCATAAATTGGACAAGAGCCCTCTAATTTTGGTAAAACTTTTAATGGTGTTGGATTCCTTCTCTATGGGCATTAGGAACCATTGTCTGCCTTGAAAGGTCGACAGTACCCTTTAGTTACTACTGAATTCTTTTCCACAATAGTACTAAATAGAAGTACTAATAATAGAGCGTCGTTGGTCGCTCGTTGTGGAGAGGTATAGAAACTCAATCAGAAATCGTCCGGGTTAAATTCCGCACAGAGGACATGCCATCTACCAATGAGTTTTTCTAACTTACGTTAGTAATACCGGTCGCTCTATTATCCTCCGCAAATATTATCAGTCATCATCATCAGCCTATATACGTCCCACAGCAGGTCACAGACCAACCCTCAGGGAGGGTGTATGGGCGTCAGTCCACCACGCGTGCCCAATGCGGATTGGTAGACTTTACATACGCATCAGAATTTCTTCTTCAGTGTATGCAGGTTTCCTCACGATGTTTCCTTCAACATTTGAGAGCAGTCGGCATTATGTACATAAGAAAGAAAAACTCATTCGTGCATGGCATTTCATCCGTGCGGATTCGAACCCAGACCCTCATGATTGAGTGTCCATATCTCTCAGCAACGCGCCACGTGCTCTTAGATTTTGGACCATACTCTGGACCCGCCAGATAAATGCGGAATTATACCGGACGGAATTAGGGTTTTGTATGGCTTTGAAATTCCAAGCGGAATTCTGAAAGGGGCAAATCCCGGTATGGTATGTGTGATGCGGGCTTTACTCAAGTTGGGTCTAAATATGGTCGAAAATCGATGAGTCACTCAACTCACGCTCGAAATTCGCCTGTGACTTCTTAGTCATACAGTAAGCATAACAATGCAAGTCTAGCCTATTCATGGCAGTTTCTAACTGTTCTGTACAACAGCACAATTCAACGTCAGCCACATTTTAGGTTTAGAAAGCGAATGTGTTCGTGAAAATAGTCAACAAGATTTATTGTCGTTTGACTTACGCTGCATATCAACTCGTGGCTTACAGCTCCTTCCTTTTAAAAAGTCCCACAAAACGAACGATTTAGAATCTTTTGCCGTTGGAATAGGAGGGCTGTCAGAAGAATTATTTGGGAGTGTGAATAGTATACTCTGTACGTTTTGTAAGGTCCCACGGGACGAGCGATTGTGAATCCAGTAGCCATGCAGTGAGAGTTCTGTTCTTAGATTTTTCATAAGTGGAGGTTGAGTGACGGAATCTCCCTTTGGAAGGATATTGTGAAGGCCTTGTCGAAGCGAAAGGAAAAGACGTGAATTATTAATGTAGGGTTACTTTCCTTTTTTCCAACTACTAGGGCAATGTTTTTAGATTGTTATTTTATATCGAAGCTGCTTTATTCATCAGCCTATAAGGTCGACTATTTGGACTTTCGATTAATCGTTTTCGATCAACTGAAATTCGATGAAATGGTATTATAAACCTATACGAAACCCTCCTAGCTGGAATAAGGGGAAGAGGAAGCGAGCTAGTTAGTGGTCAACTTGCTGTCAGAGTGCCTTCCGAAGAACGGAGACGCTCGAGTTAAAATACCACTAAAACAGTCGGGTCACCAGTAAAATACAGCACGGATAGCATGCCACCCAAGACAAAGTTATAAAACGCGCGTTCTTTTCGGCATAGGTACGTAAAATAGCAAAGATGTAGGCATCTAGATCTCGATTTCTATCGTTTTCACGGGGGTGGCATGCTAGGCCTACAGTATAGGGTAGGTAAAACTGAGTAATGTACCGTTTTGAAATTCGCAATTATTAATTTTGAAATTTAAAAAAGTTACGTATGTAATAATAATAAATTTAATAATTGTTCACAACAATTTAAGAAAAGGTTCTCAAGGTTTTGCATTCATTTTATAAATAAAGATCTTATAAAATAAAACTTGTTCGAGTGAAAACACCATTCCATTTGAAGCGAGAACTGCGAAGTAAATTACTTGGTAAATTCTTCAACTTCAAATAAAGAAGTCATTAAGAACGGCGACACATTCCTTCTACATCGATCTTTCTATTGAAAGAATGACAGACCACAGAGTGAGGAAAACCAGTAGAAATAGGGAACTCCATACATCGTTCAACCTGAAGTTTAAAATTGAGGTTACAAATAAAATAGTACTAAGGTAGCATTGATTTTTCATGAAATGAAATGAACATTCGCGATTTCGATGTTGGCTCTATAGGAAAAGTTGTTCTTTTACACCTGTATAAAATCATTGCATAGTGCATAGGTACCTAACTACTATAACATTTAATTTACACTTATATTTAGAAACATTACATTACATAAACAGTGAATCACGAATAATAGTGAGATGGGAGTGGGACATACACCATGCGAGCTCAGTATGGATAGGTGGAGGCAAGTTAGTGGTCAACTACGTGTCAGGGAATATCAAGCCGCCTTAATAGGTCTCTGACCTTTCTTAACGAAGAATGGACATCTGACCAACTAATTACAGTACTACCAGGTTTATAAGTCTTACCGATATACATGCGCAGTTGACAAATTTTAATACCGCGCGAAATTATATTGACCAATCAGGATGCGCCACCTTCAATCCGTTTACGCTATTGGCTTATTTGTTTACGCCCTTTTCGCTGCTATCCGACTTTGCACCCTTTGATTACTAAATGACTTCGGGTTTTGTCGGAGACTCGGGCCTGCTCTGCGCAAACTAAGATTAACGAGCGGAATTATTTCCCTGGTCGTACTGTAACGTGCTTTCTGAAGCCCAGAAGCTCAAGATGAAATTATACGTCACTAGATGACCGCAGCGAACTTCGTACCGCCTTAAGACTCTTCCCGAGACACACTTGGCCGTTTTTTTAGCCTATGTTCATCACGGATAATGTAGCATTCTATAATTATTATTCAGATCGGTCTAGAAGTTTCGGAGCCTTTTCAATACAAACAAACCAAAAATCCAATCTTCCCTCTAAAGGCCAGGCCAGATCTACCCGAAACCGACGAGCATGCATGAAAGGACTAATGAATGTGGAGGAAGCTAGATAGGTATGTCAGGATCTTAGTAGGTGGCGTTCCGTTGTCTCTGCCTACCCCAGTGGGAGACAGGCGTGAGATTATGTATGTATCTATATTACACAGGGTGAAATTGATATTATTAGCATCCTTTTAAACTGAACAACTTTTACTATGGGAGCAAACCGATCGGAGCAAATAAAAAATCTGCGGTTCCATACTAAACTGCAGTCTCGACGCGCGAGTTCGCGACTCAAATGTATGCAACAGCAGATTTTTTTTTGCTCCGATCGGTTTGCTCCCATAGTAAAAGTTGTTCAGTTCGATGAGTAGACTCTTAGTTTAAAAGGATGCTAATGATATCAATTTCACCCTGTATAACCGGTCACCCATCTAAACACTGACCGGACCTGACGGTGCTTAACTTCGGTGAACTTTTCCAGTACCGAACCTCCATAGTCCATACGCAAATATTGGAAATATGGAAATATTTTTTCTCTGCTATTCGATACGAGGCGGTCTAACAATACGGATCGCCCGTTGAACTAGCAAGTAGGTCAACGCCCACAGTTCTATCTCAGCGTACAATCTATAGAGGCTAAAGTTTACACTTTGGATAATCGCTCAAAACGGGTCAGAGATGTTACGGATAACGCCATTTCGGATACGGATATTTATAATGTTATTTATTCAGATACGCTTGATGAAAGATTCCAAATAATACATTATTATTTTATTCAGCAACTCAAGATTGTTATAAATATTTTCCTTTCTTCTGGAAATAAACAATCTCATAACAATTCGCATTTATACTAAACGAGCGTTAACCCGCGACTTTGTCCGCACAAATTAAGTTTCATCACAATCGGTTCAGTAGTTTTTGCGTGATGCTCGTTCAAACAAACAAACAAACACGCAAACAGACAGACAAAAAATCCAAAAATTGGTGATATGGAATCAGGGATACCTAAAAACCATATCGTTACTTTTTTTTTGTTAATATTTTTTTTTCGGGCCTAGGCCCATCACACATTCCCACCGCTGTAACTCCTGTAAGCCAGGATCAACAGCGGCGACCATTCACAACACTGGACAATGAAGTCCAGCGAGCCCGGGGGATGACTCTAATCTGTCTTGGAACCCGCAATGAATTAATCAACGAAGATAGGAGGAGTAGGAAAACGAAATATCCGACTTCCCTCCATTGCAAACGGGAGACAGCAATAAGAAGGAAAAAACATGGCTATTAGAGAGCCAATTCAAGAGATCATTTATGGCAGTGTTGAAGACATGACCGCAAAAGCACCAAAAATACAAAATAAAACAATAGGAACCTAACATTGTACTGAAACTATGACCTATTTTGTCTAATTATCAGATGTGTAGTCCGCCATATAATTGTGTACCGCAAACACCCGGGAAACGTGACGGAGCTGTCGCCGAAATCAGCGGCCGATTGGTCGCCTCGCCGGGGAACCGTTTACACCGCATGCGCCGTCAGCGCGCGCACGTCTGTTGCTGAGGCAACGGACATAATGCTGCTGCACGTCAAAGTTACTCACTTAATGTTTATTTTCAAATAAGTTATTTTTGAGTTGTTTATATTTAATTATTTTAAACATACTTTAAGTTCGCAGTTGGTGTAAGTGTTTTTACTGTTTTATTGTCTGTAACATGAGTCCCCCGTCTCCTTTGTCGACATGTCCCCACTGCCCTAGGTCTTCGCGCATGTTCACGTCGCACGGCCTCAAAGTGCACATTGGGCGCGTACATAAGGATGTGGTCCGCCCCCGCGGCCGCCGCCGCCCTTCTGCATCGGTTGATACACACATCAGTCAGTCCGATGGCGTTGCTAGTACACAGCCTCATTCGCAACCGGTCAGCAATGCCCTTGAGAACCTCGCGGCTCTTAAGAAATCCGTGCGGGTGCTTCGGCATGTTCCTAAGGGGGCGAGAAACCTGGCTGCTGGAAAGTTGTGCGAAGTTATTGGTAAGTGCATTGAAACCAACGAAACGTCAGATTGGTATGCCCTGCTTACCTTCGCATATTCAGCGCTTAGAGCACCAGACTCCAATGGCTCCGGCAATCTTACCACCAAAGTCAAGTCTAATCTAGACTCCGCTTTAAATTTCACTTTCGATGAAATCAATGGCGTGGCTGCCTCGCCCCGGTCGCCTTCGGTTCTAAAGACGATAGAGGCCAAAGTATTTGAGGGCGACTTGAGGGGGGCCGTTCGTGTGCTGATGTCGGAGGACACGATAGCCTCTCCGGGGCCAGAAACTCTGGCCTCCCTACAGTCGAAGCACCCATCACCGTCCCGCCCGCTAGCCTTCCCACGGGCACCAGATCGGTCCTCCCCCGCCTTAACGGTTAAGGCTGAAGACGTAGTCCAGGCGCTAGGCAGTTTCTATAATGGGTCAGCCGCGGGCTTGGATGGAATACGACCGTCTCATTTAAAGGAACTGACTTCGAGTTCTGCTGGCGACAACGGGCAGCGCTTGCTTGAGTTCCTCGTCAGGCTGTGTAACTTCTTACTCAGTGGGCAGCTAAACCCTGAAGTGTGTCCTTATATGTATGGGGCGTCCCTGTGCGCTCTAACTAAAAAAGAAGGAGGTGTCAGGCCGATCGCTATAGGGAGCACGCTACGTCGGCTGGTGGCGAAACTGGGATGCCGCGCTGTCAAAGCTGAGATGGCCGAATACTTACAACCACACCAGTTAGGCTTTGGAACTCGGTTGGGGTGTGAAGCGGCGATCCACGCGACACGCGCATTCGCAGTGGAGCCAGGGAACGAAGACTGTATTATCGTCAAGCTGGATGTGAAGAATGCCTTCAATTCAGTGGAAAGGGATGTTCTTCGGGGCGAGGTGTATGAAAATATTCCCTCTTTATACCCATTTCTTCACCAGGCCTACAAATCCCCTTCTAACCTGTTCTTCGACACATTCTTGATCCATTCACAGGTGGGTGCGCAGCAGGGAGATCCACTTGGGCCGCTTACCTTCAGTCTCGCCATCCATAAAGCCATCTTGGCTCTGAAATCTCCGCTTAACATATGGTACCTGGATGACGGTACCATAGGAGGAAAGCCTGAGGATGTTGAGCAAGACCTGCTAACACTACTACCTCTACTTAAGGAGGTGGGGCTGGAGATGAACACGTCGAAGTGTGAGTTTTTCTCCTGTGGACCCACAACCTGGCCTTCATTTTCTAGGTTCAGTTCCTTGCTCCCTGGCCTTAAGGAAGTATCCGTGAGAACTTTTAGTCTCCTGGGTTCGCCTATTTTCCCCGAGGCAATCCCAGGGGCTATTGAAATCAAAAATCGTCTCCTACTCCTTGCCCAGGAGCGCCTTTCCAATATTACAGCTCATGTTGCCCTGGTTCTGCTGAAAACGTGCTTTGCGGTGCCTAAGATCACCTACCTCCTGAGAACGGCCCCTACCTGGTTGTGTCCTAGCGATACCTCTGCCTTTGACAGCACAGTGAAATCTGCGGTTGAAACAATAGTAAATGTTTCCCTTAGTGAGGGCCAGTGGAGCCAGGCATCTCTACCCATACGCCATGGGGGCTTGGGTGTACGACGTGTGCGGGATCTGAGCCTGCCGGCTTTTCTCGCATCGGCGCATGGGGTTGTCGGCCTCGTCTCTAAAATTCTGTCACTCAACGGAGACGAGGTTTGCATACCTTTTGCTGCTGATGCATTGACGAGGTGGACGGCTCTCTTTCCGACCGCGTCCGCACCCAGAACCCCAGGAGTACAGCGAGCCTGGGACGACGTGGGAGCTAAAGCGGCGATTGACCTAATGATAGACGCAGCTACTGGTTCAAATTTGGCCAGACTTAGGGCGGTGTCAAGGGCTGAATCGGGAGCGTGGTTACATGCACTGCCTTCACCACACATGGGAACCCTGCTCGACGGCGACTCAATGCGTGTGGCGGTAGCTCTCCGCCTGGGCTGCGATGTTTGTCAACCACATCAATGCATCTGCGGGTCCACAGTGGAAGCGAACGGCCATCATGCGCTGAGCTGCCGTCGATGCTCGGGGAGATTCCCACGTCACCACGCACTCAACGACATCGTTCGGAGAGCACTGATTTCAGCCAACAAACCCTGCAGGCTGGAACCGCCAGGCCTCAGTCGCACGGACGGGAAAAGGCCTGACGGTCTAACGCTGGTGCCATGGCAGAGAGGAAAGTGCCTGGTATGGGACGCCACGTGCGTCAGCACTCTCGCTGCCTCGTACCTCAGCCGCACGGTTCGCTCTGCAAGGGCCGCCGCCGAAGTAGCGGCTGACAAAAAGCGGGACATTTACTGCAACTTGGTACCACAATATTATTTCGTGCCTCTGGCCTTTGAGACCACGGGCTGCTGGGGGTCTGAAGCTTTGAGTTTTGTCAAAGAGCTTGGTCGTCGACTCCAGGAGAGGGGGAACGACGCTCGCTCTGGGTACTACTTGATGCAAAGGTTGTCCATCGCCATCCAACGCGGAAACGCGAGAAGCGTCATGGGAACCTTTGCATCCGGTATGACCCGGGGCGGGCTTTTTGACAGATAAAACGGTTTTCAGATTGTTAGTTTTAATTTTATTTTAATTACTTATTGTATATTTTATTTAGAATAATTATCAGATAATTATCGGATAATTATCCAAGCCAATTCTTAGTGTTGAGTAAAATTTCTAACTAAAAGTTCGAAAATTGCTGTTTTTGTTTTAATACACTCGTATCCAGCCAAACCAGCTCACAGCCTTTGGTATTTTCGTTTCGTATCACAAAGAATAACAAATAATTGAGAAATACAACAGAAAACAGTTAGAAAAATTATTTCAATTATTGAGAGCTTTTTTTTTATGTTTTTGCTCTTGACCTCAATCTAGTCCTCAGGACGAAGATGGGGTCGAAGATGTAGCGAGCTCACCCAGAAGAAGCCTATTCACTCGTACTTTAAAGGAATTTTCGCGAATCATGATCGGATACACATGTCGTGACATTGTTAGCGCAAGCTTTTTGTTTTTTCAATAATTTTATAATTATCAAGATTATTATCAACGTATATCATGATAATTATCACTTCAAACCCTGTAAACTTATATTTGAAAAAAAAAAAAACTGACTCGGTTTTGATTACGGATACGGATATAGTAGCTCCTTAACATCTCTAAAATGTACAAAGTTTATGGACTGTTATTAATTTTGTTTATTGTTCACTCCCACCACATTACGGTGATGTGAATTTATGTCAAATTATAAAAGTTTATTTTAATAAAGTACGCTATATAGGGTCCTTCTATATGCTGACTCTTTTTAAAGGGATGATCAGACCGTCAAACTGAACAACTTTCTCTATGGCACCAACACGGCAATCGCGAAAAAAAAATCAGCTCTTCCATGCAAAATTGCAAACCTACTCGAGCTATATCTATATTATTTCCGGGATTTCGATGTTGGTCCCATAGAGAAAGTTGTTCAGTTTGATGGTCTGATCGTCCTTTTAAAAAAGTGTCAGCATATTAAGAAGGACCCTGTGTTAAATGTTTGTAGCGATAATCAAAACCTTACAATGAGTATTGTTATAGGCTAGGTCATTCCTTTTTTTCTCGCCTATATCACACCAGGCAAAGGGCTCCTCTATACTTTTCTACTAAACTTTTTAATTGCAGGTTCATCTTTTAGAACATAATTAATGAGCCTTTATCAGTGGTTTTCTAGGTGATATTTAGATGTCGCCGCAGTTTGCGCGAATAAAGGTAAAAATTAAAAAAAAATGTTTCTTTAAAATACTTTAAAAATTAATATACTTATGTGTTTTTTTTAAACTTTAAAATAGCAATAAAAAAAAGGGAAAATATTATCAAAAAGATACCAACGCATCTTTTAAATGGAATATTACAGTATTTACGAATAATTTTAATTAGAAATGTAAAACAGTTGTCTAACATGGCAGTATGGGCTCGATCCCTTAATCTTTTAAAAAAGGCACGCATTCATGACATGATGTGGCACATTTCTCTATGGAGCGATGAGCACCTATGCCATCTGTTGAATTTTTAGGAAGTCCTATTAATTACCTAAACACAAAAAAACACAAGAACGGATAAAAAGCTAGTTAGTAACCAGTATCTTCAAAGTTAAGCACCATCCATAAACCCTAAAACTAAACTAAATTTTCATGGCTATCACAACCACTGCGGTTACGGCATGACATACAAATGCGTTGCAAATGCAAACTGGTCCGCTGTGGCCAATTACACCGAGTCGGGCTTCAGTGTGGTTAATTCATTACATTGCTATATTGTTTATGGATTAAATTAAGTAAACTACACTACTGCGGCCGTAGCATGATGCCCGTGATAAGGCTATATCACGCCTTTTATCTCGTTCGTTCGCGCGGAAATAGAGAGCGAAGGCCCGATAGCGCTAATCGTGCTGTCCATATATGCAATAGTGGGCTATTTCTGCGTCACTTAGGTAGTCGTGTAATTTCAGCGGCCTTAGCATGATGCCCGTGATAAGGCTATATCACGCCTTTTATCTCGTTCGTTCGCGCGCAAATAGAAAGAGCTCAGCTATAGCTATCATCAATATAACAAACATCCATGACTCCATTCATATTCATCATACAAATATTTTAGACCCTTACGGGATTCGAAACCGCAACTCTCGGCACAGCACCCAGGTTCACTACCGACTGAGCTACCGGGCCGTCAATATATTATTAGTGTATTATAGTGTTTTATTTTAGAACAGCCGATCTATGCAAGCATGGCTGGGTGTTAGGTCTGTTTCACAGTGCGCGCAATAGAGCCCTAAAATAAAGACTGAAACATGTGGTTTCTGTCTTAATTACAGCATATATCATCCAAGAGTTGGTTCTAATCACAGTGGACAGTCGAAGTGCTAAAAATGTCGAGCTCGCTCGCACATTATGTACATATTTTGTACCAGAATCTACAATCAAAGGAGAAAACGTGCGCACTCTGCTAGCTCTACGTTTGTTTCAATTACGGGTCCGCATGGATAAACCAAGAGGTTTCTGACCACAAACAACCGAGTAGGTACCTAGTTGGACCAACAAAATTTCGAGCTCACTTCGCTCGCTTTGTAATCTTTGTATAGGGCAAGGAGGTGGCAAATTCAGTCTCTGCACCGGGTAGCAAAAACCTACGCTACGTCACTGAGATCCAGGTCACCCTGGAAAATAACCCTAGATACGCCAATGAATCTAGGTACGATGTGTACCTAGATTTGCCTACACTCGGTAGTACAAAGCTTTTGTTTTTAACTGAAGCTATCACTATACAGGTAACAGTTACGGAAGCCCATACCACAAATCACCGATAAACATCTGTTCAACTCAAACCATGCAAAAAAATCAGCACTTTATCATTTCAAAATGGCCACAAAAACAGCATAAGGGTAATGTCATTCAACACCCGTGCCGTAGATACGGAAATAGGCACAAAAACTAGCACCTGTCGACAGGTTGAACAAGTTTAAAAAAACAAGAAGGGTTCCTTTTTATTGTCGTTTAGCACCGGATGGCGAAACGTGAGTTTATTGAGTAAGATAGGAAGATGAATAGTATAGTAATGAACTTGTTCACTATTATTTTATAACGAGCGTTAACCTGCGACTTTGTCCGCACAAATTATATACCAGATTTTAAGTCAGATATCAAACAAAAAAAGTTTCATCAAAATCGGTTCAGTAGTTTTTGCGTGATACTCGTTCAAACAAAACACCCAAACAAACAGACAGACAAAAAATCCAAAAATTGGTGAAATGGAATCAGGGACACCTAAAAACCATATCGTAACTTTTTTTTTGTTAATATCTTCAATGTACAGACATACTTTCTGCTACAGTTTTATAATAGTTATTATACTCTTTCTTATACTGTGCTATTATATGGTCTAGCTGTCATCTGCGACTTGTGTGAGAGGAATTTTTATGTCCATATCCGTCTTTAGGATCTTCGGGAGGCTTTAGGAGGTATCTCCCTGACGAATTTCATAGAGATTGGTTCAGCGGTTAAACCGTGGGAAATTAACAAAGAAACGTACAGACACACTTTCACATTTATATATTTAGTGTTATAACATAAAAAATCCTTTATTGTAATTTGAGAATTTGCCCTCATCACCTGTTTTTTTGTCAGAAGGATTGCAGTTAGACGGAGATAGTATACAAATGTGTTTTTATTAAAATTGCAACGGGCTTAGATTTGGCTTCATTGCCTGATGGAAATAGGGATGCCAGGCGATTTTTTTCGATAGGCCGCTCATTGAAAAACCCGGAAATTCGAGTTCAAAAGCCGCTCAGATGGAATCTTTGTCGGACATGAATGTCCCTAACTTTTAGAGCTGTGGGAAGTCAAAGTCAACATAATTTATTACGATTATATCAGCTCTCGCTCAGTATCGCACATGCTATTGTAAATTTTTCCCATTATAATTAGTTTTGTTGTATGAAATGACAGCTAAGTGTCCAAGTTGTGGTAGGTAGTATCAACTCATGGTAGATAACCCTAGCTAGGTGGAAAGTGCGAAAAAAGCCAAATAAAGAGCTCTTGCTCAGAAAACTCATATTTACTTTTCCCTTGAAGGGTCTCAGATTGGATATAATACAGGTAACAAAGAAACTAGCTTCAGCTCCAGACACAAACTAGACGAACATCCCCAAACCCAAAACAATTTCTATTCAGCAGTGCACTTGACTAAATTCAACCTTATTAACAGCTAACAAAGCTTCAGTTTACATTCAGAAACAATGGAGTACAATACGAGTGTATATAAGTGTATGTAAATTCCAACATTGTTCCCATAATGTTATGTAACATGAATATTAAACGATGTATCATTTATTCAGATGACGTGACGCTCCAGACAAGAGTACCGACTGACATGACTTGGGAGGGAAAGACAAAAGAACGGAAGATGTCTGAGAAGAGTGTGCGAGATTATTTTTTGTAAAGTTAAATTAATATGCTCACTGAATCGGGAACTCAAGGCAATTACGGGAAAGGTACAGGATTGGCGAATACTCCACCGAAAAAAAGCATAGCTCTGGCCCGCCGAAAACTTAATATTCTAAGGGAGTTATGCTCTGGCCGCATCTACTCTACAACCGTTAAATTTTCGACGCGGTGTTAAGAGTCAAAAAACCTACGTCAAAAAGCGATCTGTATGATATTATAGGTACCTACCTCGGGTTGTTCCTTAGTTTCATCTTCTGGGATTATAAGCAAGTACATAAGTTCCATTCCAAGTCGATGTTTCAAGCACATGATATCAAACTCGTTTGCAACTCTGAGGGGCACATAGCGTATTCCTAACATGCAACATCTAGAATCTAGACACTTGGAAGCACTAATTAGTTATTAGATATTCCGTCGCCGAACTTGGCATGGCTTAAGTTTCGCAGGTGCATATGACATTGCAATGCTAATGCCTAGGGTTGCCAATCGTCATGATTATCATACATTTATCTTAGTTTCCATGGCATTGAATAGACCATACTATTTTCGTTCGAGGCGACTGGTTTCTTTTGCGTTACCCTGTCGACAACAGGCTAAAATAGCCACTTGAAACGTCGTTGCATCCTGAAGCTTTAAATTTAGTACGAAAAAAGGTGGCCGACATCAGCTAGACTAAGGTGGGAGTGGGCCGGCCATGTCTGTCGAATGCACCAAGAGGTGGGCAAAAACTGTTGCGCCCTGGATCTCAGAAAATGGTTGTCAGCGTCCCAGGTAGTCCTAGGAAGAGGTGGCGGGATGATGAATGTTTATGATGACAAGTGGCCAGAGCTTGCACACAACAGGGATGGTTGTAGGATTTTAGGGTGAAATAGGATAACAATAAGTCTTTTTCCTTTGTTCAGATTCCGAATTTAATAGATGACAGCCCTGCATCCGAAAAATTATGCAAATCCAGATCCATGTCACATGCTCAAAATTCAGGCACCTAATAAAGGCTTCAGGAAGGAATCTAGACTTATAGAATATTAATTCATTGTCTCATTGATTTTGGTGTCTATTTTTGAATACTAAACAATGGCCTTCAGTCGCCGGAAGTTGTTCATCAAAATCTTGTATCTTCTTTAGATTACCCATTCCATAAATATCTATCTGAACATTGAAAATATTAGGCAAAGAAAACGAAGTGGGAATGTGGAATGAACATGGCATACCTAACTTTTGGTCAAAGAAGCCCAGGGAGCAAGTAAGGAATTGCCAGGTACGTATTAGGCAGGGTGCTCCAAGGGTATGGCCTCCACCCAGGGAGGTAGCTGCCATCCCCTGCCCTCAATCCAGTCCTCAGGACAAAGATGGGGTCGAAGATGTAACGAGCTTACCCAGAAGAAGCCTATCACTCGTACTTTAAAGGAATTCGGGTTGTAAACGTTCGGAAATAGTGACGCAGGCAGGGAATTCCACTTCTTGGCTGTGCGTATTATAAAAGATAGGGGTACGCTCATAGGAACGAAGGATAAGAGAGTCAACGAAAGAAAGAGATTGAACATAAAATACAACATTTTGTTACTTTTTTCAAATAATACAAAACCATTGCTAAAGTTACTTTGCTTTTTAAAAACAATCCTTTCTTTAAAACAACTTCAAATCAAATTGTTTTATTCAAAATAATATCACATGGATATCTTTCTGACATCATTTATCACCTCATAAGACTGAAATAAAATGTTTATTTTGCATACTAAGTGTACAATATGTTACAATGCACTTACAACTTTGCCACTACCTACTGCAATCATGCATTAGAATGATATTAATAGTAAATTCAAACAAATGTTGCATTATGCAAGTTATTATGAACTCTCAAACATTCTCGAAAATGTTTACTCAATAATTTAAGTGTTCAGTTACACTGGAGTTCAATTAACATGGATATTGTAAATGATATAACATTAGGAACTTCCTGTTTTAGTGTAAGAACTTGAATCAAAACTGCTGTATAGTGAAATTGTGACCAGATCTCATAGTAAAAAGGTTTTAAAACCCTGTTAAAAGTAACTAGGTAGTAAGTAATGTACATACTGGCTGATATGCCGTGGGTTGCGGGTTCGAATTCCGTGAGGGACAAATATTTGTATGATGAATATGAATATTTGTATCAGAGTCATGGATGCTTGTATCTATATGTATTATATCGTTTTTTCATCATCATCTTATTTAAGAGTTACACTCTTGTCGGTGGATTATTCACCAATCCTGTCTCTTTTCTGCTAGTCTCTGAGTTCTTGATACGTTTCGACATCAACCTTTTCCTTCACTTGGGCTAGATAACTCTGTCTAGGTCTTCCTCTGCCTGTCTTCCCTTCCAGTACGGTTTTAAACAAATTGCTGTTTCGTATCAAGTGTCCAAACATCGTTGTTTAGTCATCATAATACAAGTCCAGGCTAGATTCTGGAACTTAAAATGTGACTAAATAATGTGTGTGACAATGTCCAAGATAAACATGACGTTTTATTACAGATTTTAGTACATTCTTCACACATGGGTTGCGTTTTGTTCTGACATTCCATAAAGAATTGCTGATTTGACTATAATTATAGGTAGGCAAATAACCTATTGTCTCAAAAGTCTTAGACTTCAGTTAAGACTGAAGCAAGCATGGTTCATGTAAATCTAATCGTCTAAATGAACATTTTCATATCAATCAATCAATCAATTATACTTTATTTGACACCAAAAATCATAGTATACAGAGAGCAAACAATCAGGAAAAATAAAAGGCACAAAAACAGGCGGTCTTAAATCGTTAAAAGCGATTTCTTCCAGACAACCTTAGGGTAGAGGAAATAGTGAAAGAAGATAGGTAGGCGATGTAGATCACAATAACACGATATACAGGGTATAAGTGACAGCCTAGCAAATACTGAAACGGTGAACTCAGAAAATCAAACTGAAAAACTTTCACTATGGAGCCTACCTCAGGAAACGCGAAAAAAAATCAGCTCTCCCATACATTTTAGTCGAGCAGATACAGCAATTTTGTATGGGACAGATGATTTTTTTTCGAGTTTCCTGAGGTAGGCTCCATAGTGAAAGTTTTTCAATTTGATGGTCTGAGTTCACCGTTTCAGTATTTGCTAGGCTGTCACTTACACCCTGTAGATATAGATAACATACTTTAATATCAAATATATACATATCATTGTCTGAGACATAGAATAAATCAGAATCATTATTTAAATTTTGCAACAGATTACACTTCCGAAAAGTAGCTTAATCTATCATAGGATTAAAATCAAATTGACATAAAAATCTTTCTACAAAGTTCATATATTTTTGAGAGTTCCATATAAATTATGTCAATGGTCAGACAGTTTTCTAATCTCTGCCTGGGGTCTGCTGAAAGAAATATTTACAGAGTTACGCAGCTGGCAATTCATACTGTACAACAAGGTGTTAAAATAAATAAATAACATATACATTGTGAACACAACTGCGATAGCTCTAACAATAAGAAGAGAAATAAGATTAAATAGTTTATTAATAATAATAATAAAAAAGCTCTATTTATTCAGCAATTTCAAGTAGGTACATTTCAAATGAGTTTTAGTTCTGTTAATAATTTACTTATGTTATGTTAGTATTGTTAGTTATGTATGTATTACGTTTCTATTATTCTATTACGGATCCGTTTCTTTGGGTAAAAGCCTCCTCCATCTCATTCCATGTTACTCTACTTTGTGCCTTCCTCATCCAGTCATCCTCTGCCACCTCTACGATGTCATCAGACCATCTTTTCTTAGGTCTTCCTACCCTTCTCCTTCCTACTGACAGTCAGACTACAACCTTCTAACAACACATATATCAACATTAAAAAATTACACCCCAAGCCGGCTGGTCACCGTGGGGTACTGCAACCAACACCCTCCAACTCAAGACAAATAGTTTATCACTTTGTACAAATCAAACTTTATTATCTTTTTATGTCTTTGACTACTTATATCGGGCCTAGTTACGTGTGTAATTCTACGAACAAACATTTCTGCCACTTTTTGGGGGGGGGGGGGGGGGGGGGCGAGGTAACATGAAATCCGAAACTTTGGATTTTATTCCCCATAACTTTAGATTCTAATTTTGAACAATTTTTTTTTTTTATCTAATTTTATTTAGGGACTTTTGTACCTATTGTACATGTTAGTCCCATCAATCAATCAATCAATCAATTATACTTTATTTGACACCAAAAAAACAGAGTATACAGAGAGCAAACAATCAGGAAATACAAAAGGCACAAAAACAGGCGGTCTTATCGCTAAAAAGCGATTTCTTCCAGACAACCTTAGGGTAGAGGAAATAGCCACATCCCATCCCATCGTACCCTTTTATTCTTATATGCATAGAAATATAAAACTTACAACTATTTATTGAGACACTGATGAGTTAACAAAGGTGAACAGGGTCCTTGCAGCCTCCGACTCCGGTGATGCCAAAATTGAGTGGAACGTTCCTACATTGAGCCTGCTCAACTCTAGTTTTCCCATCAGTGCCTCCCGATTTTGAACAATAAAAATCATGAAAAGAAGTCTTGTGTGAACCCCAAACGTTCTAAGTTCGAAATTATTGTTTCGCAATTATAGGCTGTCTCATTTAGTGATAAGGTATAAAATTGAATGTAAATGCACATGATCAATTAATCTTATATCGTGGCAGAGGGGAAATGCTACCGCAAGGCTAGTCCTTATAATAAATAGTCAAAGTTTTATGTATTCATACAGTACCCGGCAAACATCTTGAAAAATGGGTGGGGGTAGGGGTATGCACAGTAACGGTTTCACATACAAATTTTATTCTGTGCAGGTTAGGTCAAGCTCAAGAAATTTGCCGGCTATCAAGCCGACCATTGCCGACTCTGTTTGTATTTGATTTTGAAATAAGAACAGCCATAGACGAATTTTTTTTTCGCTTACGTTAGTAGACATAATATCTGTGAAATATAAGATAGCGATAGTCATTAAATCCTATATACAATTTATATGAAGCTTAGGAAGTGACTCTGGAGCCAGACAGCCGTCATAGTACAAAATAGTGGTAATGTTGATAAGGACAGCAATAAGGTAGCGATCTCCTTTTTTAACTAGAGCAAATTTGATATGTGCTTCTCTTATTGAGTGATTATGAGAAGACACATGCATCCTTCTATTATCTTCTCTTTTTAGGAGAACAGCATATAATTTTGTTTTTCTGATTTCAGTGACTTTTGTGATTTCAGTGTCGTATTCATAGGAAAAGATTTGATTTGGTTCAAAGTCAAGTGTTTAAGAATACTTCATTCTGCTTCAAGCTACTGCAATTAATTCTTGATTTCAAGATAAATAAGGTAAAGAAAAATCATCTGAAAGTGTATTGTTCAATCTTTGCATAAGTGTTGATACTTACGTGTTGACTTAATTAGTCATTTATGTTTACACAACACATGTTTATAAAATTTTTAAGGCATTACATTGCCGTTGAGTTTGAATAGTCAAGATTTTGATTGTAAATACAGGGTGTAAGGAAAAGTATCATTAACATTTAAACCGCATACTCTACCCATCAAACTAAACAACTTTTACTATGGGAGTAAACCTGTCAGCGCCAAAAAATATGATGTTCCATACTAAAATGCAGCGCCTACTCAACTCAAATGTAAGATACAGCTGGTTTTTTTTGTTCTGACAATTTTACTCCCATTGTAAAAGTTGTTCAGTTTGATGGGTAGAGTATGTGGTTTAAAGGTTAATGATACTTTTTCTTACACCATGTTTTTGGGACAACTACAGACAGATTGAAATAAAAATGAATGAATCAACTGCAAAGAGACGAGTCGCTCTGCCCACGGCGGGTCACAGCCAAGAGTGTGTGCATTTTATATGCATATGCATGGCGACTCAAAAGCGGTCGGGCCGGTTCCTGGTCAGACACCCACACGGACCGACACTTACGACCAATAGCACGCCATAATAACCACGCTAGCCTAACTTTCCAAACTTTGCTTCGCCTCAAATGAGATTTTCTGGACGACGTTTATTGGAAAATGTTGATAGGAAGACGTTTTTCTTTTTATCTACAAATGTTAATGTTAATGTAATGTTTTTGTTGAAAATCTGACCTAAATAGATGTCACTTGAGATTTTTTATCACATATCGTAACAGGTAAAGTAGGTGAAAGATAACAAAATAATAAATAGATGCACATGAAAGACTTGGTATTTTTGTACCTTCATTGTCGTTGTTTCCTTGGTCGCTGTGCGCCGAAGCCACCAAAACTCCCAGGCACAAAATGCTCCATAATCTCACAATCATTTTAACTGATCAAAAACCGACACTGAGTTCACAGTTATACAGAAAAATAACAAATTACACTCTCGACATAATCAAACGGATGACACTCGCGCTGCAGAGCAGCGATCGTCCTTTCGCAAATGGCGGCGGGCGGATGACGGATGTCTCATCGATTGCATGAAGGGCTTGCGCGTTTACGAAGTTTGCTTGGTATTTTTGAAAAGCTCCGATCACTACTGAACATGACGAGTGTTGCAAGCATGAAAAACGGAAATAAGCTTTGAGAATGACGTTTTTCTAGCAATTTTCCTGGGGATCGCTAGATGGCGCCACAGTTGAGCGTTTTTCTTTTGGTTTTTTAGGGGATCGATAGATGGCGCTACGGTCTGTGTAAATAAAAATTTCTAAAAGTATTTCTTTAAAATAATGAAAAGGGAAAAGATGCCAACGCTTCTTTTGATTATTTAACCGAAAATTTGAAACTATTTACATCTGACATGGTTGTATGGGTTCAAAAAAAGAACGAAATATCTCATTCAAAATGTTTTTACTTAAAATAAAAAGAGGGAAAAGATAGGTAACCAATAAAAAGAGATTAGAGTGTGTCTTGTAGCCCCCCACAGCCCCACACACACTTAGTCATAAGTTAGATATAAGTCATTGTCTCTGTATTTTAATGAAGAGGCAAACGTGTCTTCTCAGCTGCTACTATGAGGTTGCACATCATTCTCACATCAACGCCATCTATAGAATAATTTAAACTAAACTAACTATTTAAATGAACCTATTTTTTCTTTTAAATGAGGGATTTCCTGAAATAAAAATGTTCCAAATGGCTCGATAGATAGCGTTGACGCGAGATGGATGAGCTACTTTGGTTCAGACCATCAAATTAAACAACTTTTACCATGGAAGCAAACCAGAATTCTGTCTCATACTAGTAGGCATTGTTTAATTTATTTAATTAATTTAATTGTATTTAATTTATTTAAAGGTTTGCTAACGATGTATTCACAATTTTACATATTTTAACACACAGTGGTTCTAAAGTAGATGAATACATCACTTATAAGCAAACACATCATTCGCTGTAAAATAACATTAGACAAAGCAAAGAAGGACAATAATAAAAATAAAAACAACTGGAAAAAAACGTACAATGTCATTTGGAAAACGATTGCAAGGTAGCAGCCGTCAACCATGGGTTGGTTTTCTCAATTAAAAATTTGAATTTATTTACTGAGTCTGCAAATATATCAATACTATGGCTCTGTGAGTGCACATTGTTATAATAAATTATCATTCTGTTTATGGGACATGTCAAACGTAAAGGACGGATGCGTCTGGCTCAGGCAAGGACGGACTGTGACCTTAAATCGACTCGGGTATTTAAAAAAATGAAAACCCCGATGAGAATTTTCGCAGTACCTACATTCCAACCACATTTTCATTGTGTAAATACGAACGAAACACAAGAAAATTATATTGTGTCTATTATTGTAGAGGAGAATTCTTGGGTGAGTCAGGCGGCAGACCCACCCGGCTCGTTTGCTACGCCTATGGCAATACGATCAAAAACCTGGAGCAAGCGAAGCGAGTTCAAGATTTTTGAGCGAACTCGAGTTCTAACTGTTTAATTGTTAAGTCGTCGTAATATACCCTCTGCGTATGGGCGAGCGAAGCGAGCTCGAGATTTAACTGTTAAAATATATTAGGTCGTTGTTATACTATCTAAAACCTGGAAAGAGCAAAGCGAGCTCGACTTTTAACTGCAATAGGTACGTACGATGGACCCTCATTATCATTTAAAAAAATATATGTTATGTTGATTATTGTGCCTAGATGACTTTATCCTCTTTTGAATAAGGCCGAGATTCAGAGCCGATTTAAGTTCGAACTAAGACTTAAAAAACGTCTCTGAATCTCGGCCTAAGTATTTTATTTTATGGGGTAGGCTGGGACGAAATGGGCGAAAATCGAATGTCGATGGCCGGCTGTCCACTCCGGCAACCGGCCCACCAGAGCCACGGCCCTTCGGGAATTTGGCCATGCGGCCAGTCCGGGCCTGGCTCAGTGTCATGATTTTCTTTAGCCTAGATTTCAGTCTTCGCATCCACCTCACTTTCAGCGCCATAAATCGTAGTAGGTATGTTGAACAGGGGTAGATTCGGGTGGACTAAGCCCGCCGGAGGCCCGGGGTCGCAAAACCGTATGCCTTCCTACCCTCATTCAGAAAGTAAATAATATTAATGTCTGTGTTTTTTCGAGCTGGGACAAAAGCTTGACATTGGCGCCCTTCCTAACTTCCTATCGTAATTGTTATTCATTATACGAATTGATGCTCTTCTGGTTCGGACACTTTTGAGCGTGGACCCGATGTCCAGTAGTTGGTAAGTCAATGGGTCCATTAGTAAATTAATTATTTCGTTGATTGGGTATTTTAAGTATCTCTCTCTTTCTACAAATTACTTATAGGGTTTGGTCATGTTCACCACCGACCTCTTCAGACAGATTTTCTTGAAAATTAATCGTAAATCTCTCTCCGTAAACGCACCCACGTATTTTTGGAAGTTTAATTTATTCAATGTGGCAACACCACAGTTTCGAAAGTTCATTTTCGCATGGCGGACGTGCAAGTGGATTCTGTTATTTGTTGGTGATAATTTCAATTACTATCTCGTTGTGATTCCTTATGGATAGACAGATTCTGATGCTGCTATTCCTTTGTGGCCGTGCGTTATTCATTCCTTAACCTATGATAATGTTAAAGTGGTGATTGTAGTTGCATCTGTAAGAACTGCATAGTTTTTCTCTAAAATGGGAAAATGTGACGAAGCTAATGTCGAAGTTAGTATGGGGGACTCGGCGTCCCCCATGAAACCTGATAATTTCACGTTTACCGTGCCCCCGGAGGCTCCTGTCTTCGAGCCTACGCCGGAGGAGTTCCTGGATCCTCTCGCCTACATCAGTAAAATACGTCCCATAGCTGAGAAGTCTGGGATATGCAAGATAAAACCGCCTGCAGTAAGTGGCTTTCTTTGTTAAAAAGCGCCCGTTTTACCTTTCACGTTTCATTTTAGTGCTTCAGAGCGTTAAATAAGGCATTTACTTAGGTTTTCTAACCCTAAAACAGTAGGTTATTGTACAGTGATGCAACCATATTACCTCGCCTTTTGTAGATTACGCGTTGTTGTAATTATAGTTTTTTCATTGAATTATTGATAAAACGTGTCCTTTCACCTCCTTGTTGAAGAAAAGTGGTCAAAAGTGCATTGTATTGGTGTGAAATGCAATTGCATATTGTTGGTAAAATCTGGTTGCCATTTTGTGTCGTGCCCTCCTGGCTACGATAGTTTAGTAAAAAAAAGAATTATCTTCAGTTTTTTGTCGCGATTAACTGTAAAATGTACTGTAGCTGGTGTGAAGGCACCAATTTAGCATAATTTTCAACATTTATGCCAATATATTTGTGTGAGACTTGGCAAAGTACAATAGATGCATAAGTCATGGCAATAAAATAGGTAGATAATGGTTTGAGTTAACGTAGACCTACTTTTTTGTGTTTTATTAATTTCAAATAGCACTAAAACACAAATTTCACAACCAAGTTCCCATATTTCACAAATAAAAATTAGGTTAGTTAATCTAATCTTACCTAAAACCTTGTTAGTCAAAAATCCAAAATCCCCAGGGTAACAACTTTCATATTTGTGGCGAACATCAAGCACATGAACGCTTTAAAAGGTGTTATGTTGATAAAACACCATGTATATTGTCTAATCACAAGATAAGCAGTTTAAGATGCTGATAATTTCATTTCCTATCTATTTTACAATAATTTATATTTAATTTACTGTTAAAAATGATGAATCCAGACCAAGTTCAACCAATTTCAGTTATTTATGGCTGTCACTCCATACATTATGCTATGTCCCGTGTGCACCCATATTTGTCAGTTGTAAATAAATAAATAACGCTCACAGGCATATACATTGTCATGATCCCAAGTATGCACTAAAGGCTTTTTTTATTATGGAAACCATACAACAACGGCATGAACATATAACAGCCATGACCGAACCGGGTTTCGAACCCAGGACTCTGGTTTAGCAGTCCGGCATGGTAACCATTACACAACTGGGTCGTCAAATGTAGAGTCATACACTTATTTTAATGATGCTATTATAGTCCCTATGCACTCCCTGTGAATTTTAGTTTTGAAAATTGTTCTTTATACATATTGGATGATTTTGAACAATGATATTCTATAGACATGGACTCACCACGTCATACAATAACAAAACCCAAAAATGGCACATGTCTCTAATGTCACCTTATAGTGCGTCCAAGATATCTCTGTGATTTTGACAGGCCGTTTTAGAGATTTAATGATACTTTTTAAAGCTGTTTGAACCGTCAAAGCTTTATAAATAATTAACATTTAACATAAAATTAAAGATCAAAACATTTCCAGAAAGTAAAATAATCACTCTAAAACCATATGTCAAAATCACCAAGCTATGTTGGACGTATTATAGTAAGCTTCAGTTGTGTTTGGCTGTACTACATTGCCACTGACATTCCAGTCCTTTCAAATGTACTCGGTCACTAAGCAGTAATGTAAAACAATCAAGCACACTTTTGCGGTCCCGTTAACAATTCATTGTTCAAGTCCTTGTGTATCAAATCTCATTGATTTTGAACCATAATATGTGATGAAAGAAAAATTATTAAATTACTAATCCTACACAATTTGTTGGGTTCCTTCATTATACCACTTATAATACTATATAGTGACAATTTGTTGTTTCCCAAATTTTTTAAAGGTTTTCTTGGCCTTTTTAAATATAATCTACATGAGAAACCATTTGAAATATAAATATAACTAAAATAATGCTATCTTAATAAAATATACCTATATATACTATATAATGCTATACGGCTGTCAAACCTGGGTCTATACCGAAAAAATTAAACAAAAGATCGTAACTACCCAAAGAGCAATGGAGAGAAGCATGCTCAAAATCAGAAAAATACACAAAATTAGGCAGAAAACAAAGTTAACAGACGCAATCACACGAGCCCTAACATCGAAATGGCAATGGGCTGGACACGTCTCACGCTACAAAGACAAAAGGTGGACAATAAAAACAACACAATGGAAAGGTCCGGTGGGCAAAAGGAAAGTTGGCAGACCCATTAAACGGTGGGCTGATGTCATCGCTAATATAGCTGGTGAAAACTGGATGAGCATGGGCAAAGACAGAGAGCCGTGGAAGGGTATGGAGGAGGCCTTCACCCAAAGTGGGGTATTGGGGACTGTATTCCCTGAGGGGGTAGTCAGAGATATTCTGAAACCTTAGAACTTCCACGTTTCGTACAATAATTACTAGTCGAATAAACCATCCCGCATCATATCTCGTCCAAAATATAAATTGATAGAATATAAAGCTTACTTTGACTTCTCCACTGTTTGACAATATGCAAAAAATATTCTCTCAAACTTTGCAGCAGACAAAGAAAAATCTGAACTAGGTAGGTATTTATAATAATAAAAAAGGATAATGCACATGTCTTACTAAGAAGTCAATAGTTAACTGACACTTTATCCTTGATCGGGTGGGACTAAACTCATTGTAATACATTACGTCTCAAAAGTTATTGTGTTGCAAATTTGGCATGACCTGACTAATTTCTTAAAGCTGTGGTGACAAAATCAGAGTATGTTTTGAACGAATGCATTCCGATCAATAAAATTCGGTAAATAAATAAATAACAATTTTTATTTATGGATTGAACTTATGTATAAAATAAATAAATAACACTCACAGGTACATAAGTATACATTGTAATGATCCCAAATTAAGTCTTAGGCTTTTTGTTATGGGAACAATATACATCCATGACCGAACTGAGATTCAAACCCAGGACCCTGGCTTGGCAGTCCAGCGTGGTAACCATTACAGCAACCGGGTCGTCATTGTCAATTATATCTTTTAATGGCATGCCACTAAAAGATATAATTAATTAAAAAGGTTGAATAGAAATTTTTTTAATTACAATTATACAGTTTTTTTTATTACCTACCAAGTTTTGGTTACTTCTCACAATATGGTAATGTTTTGAAAATGCTCTCAAGGTTCCAGTACCTAATAAATAATGTTCTTTGTGCTCTTATCAATTTACTATTTGTAATATATGTGAAAAATAAACTGTTATCAACCATAATTTATTATTTTATGTCTTAAAATTATGCACAAGTGTGTTGGCAATAGTTGGCATGCATTGGACTTGAAAGTGCAAGATAAATGGGTACTACAAATTATTGCGCACCATTATCTCCATTTTTTTATATCTTGGACATTGTCACACAAATTATCTTGTCACATTTTATGTACCAGAATCTAGCATGGATTTGTATTATGATGACTAGACAACGATGTAGAATACATACATAGATACAAACATCCATGACTCTGGTACTAATATTCAAAATTTCATGATAGAAATATTTGTCCCTTACAGGATTTGAACCCACAAACCTCTGCACAGCAGGCAGGTTCACGACCGATTGTGCTATAGGGGTATTGGGACCTCCCAACTGTTCAACTGATATTTTCATATTAAATTAAAGATTAAAAAATTTGTCTTGATAATTTTGAACCTGCAACCAGCCAAAACGCTGTTCTTCCGTCCAATTAAGCTACTGAGCTATTACTTCAGTAGCCCAAATTTATCAACACTACCATCTTTAAGGGACGTGGCGCCATCTACTGGCTGAAATATTTTCATGCTATCTTATATTCAGCAGTTGTCAATTAGAGGATAATATAATAAACATAAGATCATGATTATTCATGTATGATTGATGAAGGTGACGGTGGTTGGGTCCAAATGTTATTGTCTGTAAGATTTTTTTTAGTTATCTTTTAGTTGACCTTTGTGGCTTTAATTCCAAAACTGTGGCCATAACATTACTCATTGAATTTGGGAAAATCCCTTAGTGGTTGTCTACAATCAGAAATGATAGGGAGAATATATTTTTTTTTTTATTACTGATCTTGACCTCAATCCAGTCCTTAGGACAAAGAAGAAGAAGAAGAAAATATAAGAATTTATGCATAAATCTAAACTTATAAAAGTGTAACAGAAGTGTGTATTTACAAAATAAAGATAGAATTAAATCCTCCTTCATCAATTCACAAAATCACCGATTTTTAGATTTTTTTCTGTCAGTTTGTTTGATGTAACTTTTTGTGTTTATAAACTTATGATTAGACTTAGAACTGGTAGGTTTATATTTAATTTTATAATGTTTGTTTGCTCTGTGGTAAAATGTAAAAAAACCATTGTTGATCTTGGTTTATCATCATCATCATTATGACCGTTATTAGCCACAGTAACAGTTCACTCGAAGCTGAGAGCGGTTTTCGTGTGCTCTCAGGTGGCTGACGTACCTGATTTTTGCAGTTAATGTGCGCCCACACTGTGCACCCCTCTGATTATGATAAAAATATCCTTTAGAAAAGCTGTCTCTTAGGTGCTGTTTATACAGAAGAGACGTGTGGCGGTGGCGGATAGCAAAGTAACACCAATATAAAACTTATGTTACGTAGCATAGCGTCGTTTTGTCGTAAAGGAAAGGAAAATCGCGCCCCCGCCACCAGGCGACGTAGCCTGGAGGCGCGGGCGTAAATCTCCAAACGACGCTATGCTACGTACTATAAGGTTGAAATTGCCGCACCCCGCCCGCCCCACGTCCGCGCCACACCTTAAGAAATTCGGAGAATAAGTCACTTTTCCGACTGTATACGTATTTGTCCGATCCGCCCCTCCCACACACCGTATTCTCCTGTTTCCTCCACCAAAAAAAAACCGATTTTAATAATCCTTTCAAAAATAATATGAGAAATACTTTGACTGTCTGTATGTTTTGCTTTGTTTGCTGGATGTCTGATAACGGGCGGTAAAAGTGGTCATTTGCGAAGGTCGAAGGCTGAAGTTTTTACAGTAATAAATGTATGCAATAAAGCAAAACATAGGGACATAGCAGAGATAACATAGATTGTATAGTAAAAAAATTGTTGCTCTAGTGTCATTCTGTCATTACTTATTATCCAGGGAGGACACAGGGGAATACGTTTGTATGGATAAAATGGTACTAGTCTCTCCTCTTAATCTTCAATGATTGTATATTTGTTGCAGCACTGGCAACCGCCATTTGCAGTGGATGTGGACCGTCTCAGGTTCACCCCAAGGATACAACGGTTAAATGAGCTAGAGGTATGTTTGAAAAATATATTTATTTTATTTTATTTGGTTCTTTTAGCCTCGTGGCTATGTTAGTTAGCCCAGTCCTTACTCTGGAGATAGCAGTGTTCTTCAGAAAATTATACAAAAATATATGATAAACTAAAAACTGCACACCATTGACATACAAAATATTGGACGCTAGGTCTAGTACAAAATTCTCGAAATAAGTGTCCGAGACTAACCTACACAAACCTAAGTAGGTGTATCACTTTACTATCACTACATAAACAAAGTCGCTTCCCGCTGTCTGTCCCTATGTATGCTTAAATCTTTAAAACTACGCAACGGTTTTTGATGCGGTTTTTTGAACGGATAGAGCGATTCAAGAGGAAGGTTTATATGTATATAATCATAGAGATCTAGAGAGATGCCAACCAACGCGCCGAGTACGAAACCTTGTGTCGCATCACCACCAGTACCACGCGATAGAAAGTATTTCGTTAGCTTGAATGTGCTCATTATCCATTTCGGTATCAGAACTCAACGTTCGAATAATCTTTAGTACTACGCAAGCATTGTAAACTATTTACACATAAAATCTCGACTGGGTTTCAGCCTCATAATCATAATATTATATTGAATCATTACTTTCGCGAGCAATGTGTTCCGTTTTTGCGCATATTGCTGCGACACTGGCCCCGCCCCCTTTTCACATCTCCCTTTAGTTTTTGTGATCTGTGTAATCATCATAATACATCAGCATTGCACCCGTGAGAAGCCGGGGCGGGTTGCTAGTAGTAATATAAACCAACAAAAAATTTGAATATGTAAGTCAATGCTGCACACATTCAATAAGTTACAAAAGTTTTAATTCAGCCTATATTACTCAGCAAATGCTGCTGTGCTGAAATCCGATTCTATTAGTGAAAGAATTTTTTTGAATTGGTTATGTAGTTTTATAGTATTGGTACAGCCCCCCCCCCCCCCCCCCCTCCTCATACAAACAAAGTTTACCTCTTTGTAATGTAAGTGTGGATGAGATAATGAGATAATATTTGATCTTGATGGTTTGACATAAATAAACATAAAGGTTGACTGTATTTTAATTTAAGTCATTCATACAAAGTGCCATTGTGATTATTTGTACAATGTACAGTATAATTTAATTAATTAAATTAATGATAAGGACTAAATCTAAATAGAACTAGTTGTTACCAGGCCTGTCTCACTCCACAGCAAAGAGAATGGAATCACTACGTTTTGAGAGTCGGCACTGCCTAACTAGCTTCGAAATCCAAAATAGTATGAAGCTAGTGTAGAGCTAGGGTACTAAATCTTTGGAGCCCATACAATCCAGTGTAGTTCATACAATTACGATTTTGTTCTAAGTGTCGCGGCACTGAGGGAACGTTTGACAGCCGGACCCCATCGTGGGGTGCATAGTCGCTCATTGACATAAGGCGCATTTTATTTTTCGTTCCTGAAGGGCGCGTTCGAAATTCGAAAAATCGGGTTGAGTGAACTATCGGTTACGGTAGTAACTTTTATATAATCTGTGCTGTTACCCGCGACTTCTTCTGCGTTAAAAAACATATGTTCCATACTTTGACTACTTAAATAGGGACTAGTTACGCTTGTAATTCTACGAACAAACATTTCTGCCACTTTTTGCGGGGGGCGAGGTAACATGAAAACCCTCAACTTTGGATTTTATTCCCCATAACTTTAGATTCTAATTTTGAACGTTAAAAATCATGAAAAGAAGTCTAGTGTGAACGCCACACGTTCTAAGTTCGAAATTATTGTTTCGCAATTATAGGCTGTCTCGTTTAGTGATAAGGTATAAAATTGAATGTAAATGCACATGATTAATTAATCTTATACCGTGGCAGAGGCGAAATGCTACCGCAAGGCTAGTCCTTGTAATAAATAGTCAAAGGTTCCATACGAAAAATCCTACTCGATCTAAATGTCAAATTTTTTCTCGTTTTCGATGTTGATCCCGCAGAGAAAGGTGATCAGTTTGATGGTCTGATCAACCTCTTAAAAAACCGTAAGCATATTAAGTTGGACCTCGAATACCTTGTTTTTCAGCTAGCCTGTTCCATACTTCTGCAAAATATGTTCACCAGTCAAAAAAGAATTGACTAAAAGTTAACGTAAACGACGAATTTAAAAGTAAACTGTTTCATCGTTTCACAGGCCATAACGCGAGTGAAGCTGAACTTCCTTGACCAGATAATAAAGTTCTGGGAGCTGCAGGGCTCCATGCTGAAGATACCCACTGTGGAACGGAAACCTTTGGACCTCTACTCTCTACATAAAATCGTCAAGGAAGCCGGTAAGTTATTAATGTAGTAAATTATAGGGCTTAAGGTGGTTTCAGTCTATACAAAAGTTTGACGCACAATACGCGTAGACGGAATTAATAAAAGTAATATTTTATATATGGAAAAATAGTTTAGAAAATCTAGATGCCGCGTAACAAATAACATTTGCAATCTATCTATACTATTATAAAACTGTAACAGGAAGTTTGTCTGTACATTGAAGATATTAACAAAAAAAAAGTTACGATATGGTTTTTAGGTGTCCCTGATTCCATTTCACCAATTTTTGGATTTTTTGTCTGTCTGTTTGGGTATTTGTTTGTTTGTTTGAACGAGTATCACGCAAAAACTACTGAACCGATTTTGATGAAACTTTTTTTGTTTGATAGCTTATGAGCTGACTTAAAATCTGGTATATAATTTGTGCGGACGAAGTCGCGGGTTAACGCTCGTTTATAATATAATTACGAAGATATTAAGCTTTTAAAATTTTGTATGAAAAATTTCAAAGCTTTATATCTTCGTAGTTATTTTATAAATTGCAAATGTTATTTGTTACGCGGCATCTAGATTTTCTAAACTATTTTTCCATATATACAAAGTTACTTATATTAATACCGTCTACGCGTATTGTGCGTCAAAGTTTTGTATAAAATTGACCCCTCTGCAACCGCCTTAAGTTAATTTTTGTTGTTGATTTTTTTTCTAAGTGTTAAAATTTTCAGTGGTAAAAGATCGACTCAGATATTTATTACACACGAAAAGGGCGTAAATCGAAACGAATTAATATCTTTAATAGTCAATAATTTGCTGTCAGCTTTTGAGGAATTCTATTGTATTGCTCCGAAACGCGTCATCAGATCTTCACCAAATTAAAATGGGACTAAAGAAAGAAATATCAAAATCAGTCAAAGAATGGTGAAGTCGCGTAACAAAAAAACATGGAGACCAATTGATGACTTTTTAAAAGCCTGTTTAAAATTAAACTGAAATCCACAGGTGGTTTCGACGTTTGCTCATCGGAGCGCAAATGGTCGAAGATCGCACGACGCATGGGCCACCCACAGGGCAAAGGGATAGGCTCCATACTGAAGAACCACTACGAGAGGATACTGTATCCCTATGATGTCTTCAAGAGCTCCGGGGCTATCGGAGATAATAAGGAGACTGTGAGCATTATTATTCATATTTTTAATTGTTTTTCTGAAATGAGATTTATCGTGAGGCCCGACCAAAATTTTGGGCTTCAATTATTCAAGTATTTAGCTTTAATACTTCCAGCATAAAGGTTATTTTTTGGTAATCTAAACTATTATAAAACTGTAACAGGAAGTTTGTCTGTACATTGAAGATATTAAAAAAAAACAAGTTACGATATGGTTTTTAGATATCCCTGATTCCATATCACCAATTTTTGGATTTTTTGTCAGTCTGTTTGTTTGTTTGTGTGTTTGTTTGTTTGTTTGAACGAGTATCACGCAAAAACTACTGAACCGATTTTGATGAGACTTTTTTTGTTTGATAGCTTATGATCTGACTTAAAATCTGGTATATAATTTGCGCGGACAAACTCGCGGGTTAACGCTCGTTTATAAAACGAGCGTTAACCCGCGAGTTTGTTTTGCTTTTTTTATTGTGATAATTAATGAAGACTGACTTTTGTGCTAGAGGAAGAGACTGAACGCCAAAACTCAGGGTATATCAGTATTTTTAAATACATACTTTATCTTCAGGGCTTATTTTATTTTTTTATTTTATTTTATTCATTTTAGGAAAACATTCGGACTAATTACAGGATAGTAGGGTATCAACATTTTTATAAAACAACATTGCCAACTGAAAGTTTCCACAAATAACGTTACTTTACGTTACGTTTGTGTGTAAAAAAAATACAAATTTGAATCAATAAAGTAATAAAAAGTTACATTACAAAAAGCTCCAAGTTTGGTGGTACTTCAAACCTTTTCAATTCTTTTGTGGATACAAAAAAGGAATTATACAATGTGTTAATGAATTAACGCAAAACTAGAAAGTATTTGTTTACGATCGAGAGCAGAATCGAATTATCCTGGTTTAAAAATAGGTTTTTTTTTTTAAATATTAAGTAATTTGTGTGTAAAATTTTAAATTTTATGAACCCGATCTAAACCCACTGCACGGGCACACTTACCCTACTTCCTACCAAAACAAGATTCTTAAAATGTATCCATGACTGACGTGGCTTCATAAAGCTTTCTGTAATTTTTCAGCTCAATAAACAATTTTTATTTTATTTTATTTTGTTTAGCATAACAGTGGTCTTCTATGCTAAAAATAAGTCGTCAAGCCTTTCGAGGCTATTGTTCAGGTTTTGATATTATTGCGTATTTGTTGGTAACGAGCAGGTTATCTACTGGTAACACCAGAAAAAATAAATCTCAGTTAATAAACAAACCACACACAATGTACCATAAGGCTGGTTTTTTTGTCAAATTTACTAACGCCATCTGCTTTTTATTTTTACCGCCCTTGGAGAATTCCTCATTCCGTGGGATATTGCCGTTAACCTCTTTGTATATATTAATAATGAGCACTTTTCTTCAAATTCTCAACAGATTGTCCATTGGAAACCTGTAGATAATCTTTTTCACCGTTACGCTTTATTTTGTTATGTTTCTTCCTTTTGCTTCTTTCTTCCACAGCCAAACTAATTCCACCTTGAACTGTACATACGTGACCAATTTCTAAAACAAAACCTTTTGACAGGCCCCTAATATCAATGAAAACCTGATTCCCGAACAGAAAATAGAAGTGAAGACAGAACAAACGCCGGAGAAGGCGACCACAACACGCAGTCGCTCTGCCACCAAGTGCCCGCCGGCCGCCACGCCGCCCCCCGCGCGCCGCTTCAAGCCCGCCGACCCCGAGCCGGCCGCAGAGGGGTCGCACGCTGAAGGGGCGCTCTCTGGTGCCGATGGAGAGAAGACACCGGTGAAAGTGAAGGAGGAGAATGTTGAAACTAGGAGGAGTGAGTGCTTTGATTTTTCTATTCATGATTCAATTCAATTCATTTATTGCTTGTTGTTTTATTTTAGTTAAAGTTTTTATGTGATAGATTCAAAATGAACTCTTTATTAATTCAGGTCTTCCTCATAACCACTTTTGGCGATTTTAATGATAATAACTTCAAACATTATAAAAATAAATCCGCAGTGACCCGATAAATTGAAAATCGGCAATGACTACAATGTGACATTCTTGTTTTTTGGAAATGTTGGTTAATTGTTTAGAAATAAAAACAATACGATTGCGGGCAGCACAATAGGCTCGGCGCCCCCTTGATTGTCTTTTATTTTTGTTAAACTTCTTGTCGAATAGATTCAAAATGCCTTTCTTATTCATTCAGGGCTTTCTCTTAGCAAAAATTGAAATGTCACTGGGATTCGCAGATTATCGAATTTCAAAGATATCGATATTATTTCTCTACCGTCACATATGGAAGAAGTATACAACGTGTTAATGAATTAACGCAAAACTAAAAAGTTGTTTGTTTCAAATCGAGAGCAGAATCGAATTATCATGGTTTCAACATAGGATTTTTTTTTCAAAATGTTGAATAATTGTTTTGTAAAATTTAAAATTTACAGAACTCTATGTCAACCCACCCCACGGGCATACTCACCCTACTTACTATCAAAACAAGATTATTAAAATGTAACCATGAGTATGTTAGCGCTTTTATTCATTGCTGAAATGATAACAAATCATTTTTGCCTCAAAACTTACAATGCGAATAACTTTAAATTTTAACTATCAAAATAATGAAATTATTGTTTCATTCTAATTATTTTGTTATAAATCTGTTGCGGTGTATGAGGTTTTGCGATTATTCATTAACACGTTGTATAATTGTGCTTATTATAATAGCGAGACAGTGTACAATGAAAGAAGTTATCAACTGAGACCGAAATAGGGTTGGCGGTCGATTACCTGTCGAATATAGGGAGACAGAGAGGTATTTTAACTCCGTTGTTACCGTCGCTCAATATTTTCATTATGTTTACATAAAAATGTAAAATAGTTTAGTATTATCAAGGACTAAGAGTATTGTATCTATATTATTATTTTTACTGTATAGTTTGTCTGAGTTTTTATCTTTTATAGCACAATTTCTCCACGTGAAGAAGTGTATTTGTTTCGGGTCGTTTCGCAGCTGGCGAATGTGTATGATCAAAGAACACAAATACAGATAGCTGAAATTATACACAGGATATATACGCAGGAGGAGAAATATCGTGGTTCCCAAGGAAATGGAAATAATCCTTTTCTATCGTGGCATTTCTTATAAAATTCAAATTTACTAGTTTT
Source organism: Agonopterix arenella (assembly GCA_927399405.1). Lineage (NCBI taxonomy): Eukaryota > Metazoa > Arthropoda > Insecta > Lepidoptera > Depressariidae > Agonopterix > Agonopterix arenella. The sequence goes on from OV656714.1 coordinate 649,813, forward strand.
GTCGGCGAGACGGGTTTGGGCGTTCTCCTTTGTCCACGGGAATGATTGCAATCAAAAGGCAGTTGGATAAAAAAAAACTAAAGTCTGCATCCATAATTCGACGACCACCTTTGACCTTACTTATTATTCATAACTAAGAATGAACGAACTCATTCATGAGTTACCTCAAAGTAGGTCTCCGAATTATTATACAGATATGGAGGTGCCACTGGGAATGTTCCTCAATTGAAAAGGGAAGATCTTCCACCAGGCTATGTGTGAAGCCTGAGGACCGGCCGTTGTCCAACAGTTCTTAGTTGGACCTTGTATTAGATCGGGGAAAAAGTTTCTTCGCATTCCCTATTACGGATAAAATGGATGCCATTTTTTAAAAAGTGGAGCAAGATCGGCATATCAGTAGTTACGACATAGCTGAAGAACTGGGAATTGACCACAAAACAGTTTTGGCGCATTTGAAAAAAACTGGGTTCACAAAAAAGCTCGATATTTTGGGTACCTCACGAGCTCACTGAAACCTAATGAACCGTGTACTCATTTGTGATTCTCTATTACGACGTAATGAAACCGAACCATTTATGGAGAAGCTGATAGCGGCCGGAATTAATCAACAGAAGGGGTGTGGTTTTTCATCATGATAACGCTAGACCTCACACATCTTTAGCCACTCAGCAAAAATTAAGAGAGCTTGGCTGGGAGGTGTTAATGCATCCGCCGTATAGTCCTGACCTTGCACCTTCAGATTTCCACCTGTTTCGGTCTCTTCAGAATTCTTTAGGCAGCGTCAGGTTAACATCACGAAAGGACTGCAAAACTACTTGTCGCGGTATTTTGATCAGAAGCCACAAAATTTCTACAGCAATGGGATCATGTCCCTACCTACAAGATGGCAAAAAGTTATCGAACAAAATGATACCTACATACTTTAGTTAAATGTAAATAAACTAAATTAAAAAATGTTTTGAATTTTCTTAAAAAATGCGAAGAAACTTCTTCCCCGACTTAATATATCGAATCTCTGTGATTATTTTTTTTGCGCGATGTATGTCTTGCATTCGATTGTGAACCTTATTTGTAGTAGGTTACGAGTTACGTATTCACGGTGAACGTTGTCTTTGTATGGAGCATATTTCCGAGAGCGACGGTATCGCCATCTGTTGGCATCTTTGCTGTAACTCGTGGGTGCTGACATCTGTAGCAAGTCCCCACACAGACTTAGGGTTGAGCCTCATCTGGCAGCACTGCATCGCATTTTTCCGTCGCTTCATCCTTTTCTGTCACTCAGGAACATCTTTTGCTAGGGCGCGAAAGATACCCCTTAAGAGTCTACTGAGTCTATTGTGCTGCATAGTATTTTTTTTTATTTCTAAACATTTAAACAACATTTCCAAAAAAAGAGAATGTCACATTGTAGTCCTGATTGGCTTTCAATTTATCGAAACATTACGGATTATTATGGTTTTAGCTTGTAGTTATTATCTTTAAAACCGCCAAAAGTGGCCACTTTCGGCAGCTTAAAAACAAATCCGCAGTGACCCGATAAATTGAAAATCAGCATTGACTACAATGTGACATTCTTATTTTTAGGAAATATTGTTTAATTGTTAAGAAATAAAAAAATACGGTTGGGGCAGCACGATAAGCTCGGTGCAGCCTTAAGTTTTTTTTTTTTGTATCGGACGGCCGTTTTAATGCCATCATTTTAATGATCATCAATTTTAATATAGTTCCTTCCTAATGCGAATTAAACCCAACAGGTCCCCGCGAGAACAAGTGGATGTCGGCGGCGGGTAGCTGCGGGTCGCGCGCCCGGGTGACTCGGTCCACGCGCCTGCGCGAGCACCGCATGTCCAACATGACCGTGTCCGTCACCCCCGCGCCCTCCCCCTCACCCTCACCCTCACCCTCCCTCGCGCCCGCCGGGCCCGTCCTCTGCCACACACACGCACACACACTGCACACTGCGGACCCCGTGAGTATACCATAGCCATAGCCATACCACCAGTGACAACAAGTCCATGTCGGTAGTTGCGGGAAAAGCACGAGAGTGACGCGAGTGTATTTATTTATTTCTTCAAACAAAGAAAAATGAGGCAAAACAAATTACAGTTTTACTTCAAATATGTACCGAGATGTTCTGTGGTATTGAGTAACGAGGCGCAAATGCTGAGAGATGTTTTGTCCACAGCTGGCCAAATACATGTGCCGAGTCTGCGGCCGTGGCGACATAGAGGAGCAGATGCTGCTGTGCGACGGGTGCGACGACTCGTACCACACGTTCTGTCTCGTGCCCCCGCTCGCCGACGTGCCCAAGGGCGACTGGAGGTGCCCAGTCTGTCTCGCCGAGGAGGTACTTTACGCTGCTTACCTCACACTTGCTTACGCACTGCAGGGCATAGGCCTCTTTCCCGTTTTGCCATCCATTTTGGTCCTGCGTCACATCCAGGTCTTGCCTGTACTTCTATTGATGTCATCAACCCACCTGGCCGCCGAACGACCCACTCCTTTTTGCCTAATCTCTCCACTTGCCATCACTTCGCCTCCGTGTCCTGCCCACTGACTTTAAGCGAGCAGTGCGGTCCCCGTCCCCGTGTATATAAGGTCTAACAAAATTAGGTGAAACTATTTTAAGGGGATGATCAGACCATCAAATTAAGAAACTCTCTCTATAGGACCAATATTGAAATCGCGAAAAAAAATTCAGCTGTCCCATACATTTAGGTCGATTAAGTTTGTATGGAACAGCTGATTTGTTTTGGCGATTTCAATGTTGGTTCCATAGAGAGAGTTTCTTAATTTGATGGTCTGATCATCCCCTTAAAATAGTTTCACCTAATTTTGTTAGACCTTATATATTTCATTCATTAATTCAAAGTGTAGTTTAGTTATTCCCTACAAATTTTCATTGTAAGTTCACTTGTTAACCTGATATTAGCCTACTAGGTAAGGTAGACTACCTTTAGCAATATTAAGGAGACCTAAAGAAACAGCAAACTAACCAGAATGCTTTCCATCAGGTCTCGAAGCCGGCGGAGGCGTTTGGTTTCGAGCAGGCGAGCCGGGAGTACACGCTGCAGCAGTTCGGAGAAATGGCCGACCAGTTCAAATCCGACTACTTCAACATGCCTGTACATGTAAGTTCATTACAAGTCGCGACACGAATTTTGAACGCTGGGGGAAAGTGGAAGGGATTTTCGTGCAGGTTGATGACGTAAGAGGTGACTGATCGGCCAATGGCGTTCGCGCGTCGACCGCCTCCCACTTCCCCCCGCCGAATGGACTCGAATTTGATGTCTGCGCATTAATACCATTAGCATTGATTTCAGACTGCAATACAGGGTGAAATTGATATCATTAGCATCCTTTTAAACTAAGAGTCTACCCATTAAACTGAACAACTTTTACTATGGGAGCAAAACGATCGGAGCAAAAAAAAATCTGCTGTTTAGTATGGAACAGCTGATTTTTTGTTGCTCCGATCGGTTTGCCCCCATAGTAAAAGTTGTTCAGTTTAATGGGTAGACTCTTAGTTTAAAAGGATGCTAATGATATCAATTTCACCCTGTAGATACGGCTTGAAATGAGAAGTCGTTCCAATTTTGAAGTAACTTACGAATAGGTCCATAATTACTTCGAAATTGTCGCCGAATAACAAAATCTGTGAATTTCATAAAATACTGCATAAAAAATTCTTAATCCAGAAAATTTTCGTTTCTGATTATCTACAAAAGGTTTTTTGTGATAAAAATATTTTTTTTATATTCACCTTATTCACTTACCTGTAGGGCTAGCATACCACACGAGATAAGGCGAAGAAACGGTCATGCGTTCTCGCTTTCGCATACGCAAAGAATCAAAGTTAGAAGCACGTCTCGATTTTTGTCGTTTTCTTGGGGGTGGCATACATTCCTCTGCCGTCTAATATCTCCAAACTAATTTGGTTCGTCTGTCAACAGATGGTGCCAACATCGACGGTGGAGAAGGAGTTCTGGCGCGTCGTGTCCTCCATCGACGAGGATGTTACGGTCGAGTATGGAGCGGACCTACACTCTATGGACCACGGCTCTGGTAAGATTTAATTCGGAATTTTATAGGTGGGCGAGGAATGGAAGTATGCAAGAAAGTTCCACATATACTAATGTAATAATATTTGATGTTGGCAACACTTTTCATCTACACTACATAAAGACTACATCGTACATTTTATATAAATACATGATAAGCTCACAACGCCATAAGTATTCTGAGGGGATAGTATAACCGTTAATATTGTAAATACAATGAGTTGTTTTCCAAGAGCAGTAAAGATAAAAATCTGCAGATAGCGTTAGTAAATTTGACAAAAACCCTGTCAATTTGAAGGTTGGACACGGTAACGAACGACACGGACGACAACCCATGTACAGTACGACCAGGAAAATAATTCCGCTCGTCAATCTTCGTTTGCGCAGAGCAGTGCAAAATCGGGTATTCCCAATCTCGCTCCAACTCGAATAGCAGACTATGGATGCTTCGGCAGGGAAAAGGGCGCGAAAGCAATAAGCCAATAGCGGCAAGGTGTCACATCCTGATTGGTCAATATAATTTCGCGCGCTTTTAAAGTTTCTCAACTGCGCAGGTACATCTGTAAGACTTATAAACCTGGTACTACTGTACCAAAGAAAATGTAACATATACTGGTCTCAAATGGTGAAGGAAAACATCGTGATGAAACCTGCATACACTGAAGAAATTCTGATGCGTATGTTTAGTTCAATCCGCATTGGGCTCGCGTCGTGAACTGATACATCCTCCCTGAGGGTAGGCCTGTGCCCTGCAGTGGGACGTGTAGATAGGCTGATGAATGAATGAAAAAATGAAAACGAATGTATTTTCCCGCAGGATTCCCGACCAAGTCAAGCGCGCACCTGTACCCGGGGGAGCAGCAGTACGCGGAGTCCAGCTGGAACCTGAACAACCTGCCCGTCCTCGAAGGCTCCGTGCTAGGGCACATTAACGCTGACATATCCGGCATGAAGGTACGTTGCTACATTAAATACTAAACAGCTGAAAAAAAGCACGAATAAAACATCGCTGTGGAACAGCGCCGCGGTGATAACGCTCAGTAAAAATCTCGGAGATTCAGTTGCGACGTCTGCGCTCAAAAATAGCCAAGGCCCATTCTCTCTTCTGGTCGGTCCCAAGGTCTTCGGAAGATTCTCCTTTGTAAGCTAAAATATGTATGTCTGTCCATCAGGTACCCTGGCTGTACGTGGGTATGTGCTTCGCGACCTTCTGCTGGCACAACGAGGATCACTGGAGCTACTCCATCAATTATCTACATTGGGGAGAACCCAAGACTTGGTGAGTGCATCTACAGTATTATTTTATCTTGATTGTGAAATATGATACAAATTGCGTACTGGAAGATCATCAAAACTGATCAACTAGTATGTTTCACAGTGCGTTTCCACAGAAGTGGAGTGGAGATGTGTAAAATCAACCAATAGAATAGCTTGATTCCGTCAAGCGAGGAAAATGGAGCAATTTGATTGATTGATTTTACACATCTTCGCTCCGCTCCGCATATAAACTATTTAATGGTGGAGAATTCGATGGTATTGCAGGGAAAAGAAATATTCTGAATCTTGACATGTTTAATTGTTGTGCACCTTATTTTTGATCTAGGTACATAATATGAGATTAAAAACTGATTAAAAGACGTGTGTTGTTGAGTTTTTGGCCGCATCTTCTCTAAAACCTTCCGAAACTGTGGTAGAGTAAAAAAAATGACGTCAAAGCTAACTACGTCATATTACAAATTTTGAAAAAGACATAATATAGTTTATTATATTTGGTATTTTGCGGCAGTATATTAGTCCAATGTATTTCGACTACATTTTTCATATTCTTTCGTTTTTCATTACCTCACTTTTTAATCGTCTTTGGTATGAAGGCTTCTTTTCGTGTCAATGGTTCTTCATATTTTATGGCCATGTATCGGGCGAGCTTGATAGCGTCAGGTAATTAATCACCGAAACAATAAAAAGAACTGTGATATTATACAAATGAAAGAAAAAGATGTGTTAATGTTAAGGAGATTTTTAAGGGACTCCCCCCACTCCAAAACTGCACCTCAATCTACTGAAACCAGACCTAAACAAACTATTAAACTAAAACAAAAAAAAACTGATAAACTTTTGAATTTGAATTTGACCACTTTTGTGGGAACGTAGCCCCTAATCCTCAAAATACTGACTTTACTGACCATTTTAAAAAAAAATTGACTTTTACTGAACTAAGCCAAAAAAACTGACTCTTACTGACTTTACTGACCATTTCCCACCCCCTGCCCTTGTGCCCGAACACCTGCACGAGAGAGGACTTACATGCCTTAATTCATCAAATCATAACAAAACATTTAAAGCAGCGGAAGTAAAACATTATCCAATTTTGTAGTCACAGGTAAAATTTGATAATATTAGATAGAGATTTGGTCAGTAAATGGTCAGTAAAATCAGTATTTTTGGCCATGGAATCAGTTTCTACCCCTGCAACGGACATTCTCTCAGACGACACATCGACTGGATAGGTTCGCCGCCTATGCTAGGCCAGGATCCCCAATTGCATAAATAGGCAATACCAAAATGGTCATATTAACTTGTTCACCAGGTATGGAGTGCCCGGGTCAAAAGCGGAACAATTCGAAGCCGCCATGAAATCAGAGGCGCCTGAACTTTTCCACCTGCAGCCCGACCTCCTTCATCAACTGGTTACCATCATGAACCCTAATGTACTCATGAAGGCTGGAGTACCCGTCTACAGGTAACACCATGACAATTAATTTTAAATTTTTGAAATAATATTTTGAATTGTACAACGCTGACTTTGCAAGTTATAGTTTAGGTAGAAATCTAAACTAAAATAAAACTGTAACAGAAGTGTGCCTGTACATTGATCAAATTAATTAAACAAAAGTTACGATATCGTTTTTAGGGTGCCCGGATTCTAAATAAAAAATTATTGGATTTTTTAATCGTCTGTTTGTTTGTTTGTCCGAATGTCCAATTACCTATTTCGATGAATCTTTTTTGTTTGAAAGCTTATGATTTGACTTAAAATCTGGTATACTGGGTGTTAGGATAAACAGTTGCATTACTTTAACGGGTGATGTTACTTATGATACCGAAAAACTTTCCCTAAGAAACCTTTGTTTTTTCATTTTCCATTTTACATGCAATTAGATCGAACGTTTGTATGAAAAGTAGATTTTTTTTGCGAATTTGCTTTATGTTTCTTAGTAATAGTTGTTCAGTATCATGGGTACAATCACTCCTTAAAGTAATGCAACAGTTTACCCTAACAACCTGTATAAATTGTGCGGGCGAAGTCGCGAATAAAAGCTCGATGTTTATAATAACGTGTATTGTATGCAGGACGGACCAGCACGCGGGCGAGTTTGTAATAACGTTCCCGCGCGCCTACCACGCCGGCTTCAACCAGGGCTACAACTTCGCCGAGGCGGTCAACTTCACGCCCGCCGACTGGGTGAGATATTCATTATAATTATCCTTTTATGCTCCGGTTAAGGCCGAAGATAGCTTTTTGTGGCGCGATTTCCTAGAGGTCTGAGTTCATCAGTTCAGATGTTATTAAAATTTTCTTATCTCCTATATTCCAAATAGCAACGAAATTTTAGGGCTATTTTGCATTACAGAAACAGAGATTTGAAACACTTCCTCTCCACGTCTAAGATATGTCGGATAGTATATCTTTCGGATAAAAAAACTTATTTGCAAATCAGAATTGGCCAGAAAGCTATAAAGGAATCGGAAAATCTTGTCGTTCTATTTGAAATGAAGTATACAAACTCTTGCACACTATAATAGAGTTTCTGACTTAGCCAATCGGCTCTCATAAATCACAAGTCATTGATACCGTTTGAAACGGTCTGGAATGTTGTTGTATACTTTCACAGACATAAAATATATGCTTTGTGGAAAAAGTTGTGTGCATAGTTTCCGGAACGTATTAGCCTTCTCTAGTTCTATGCGGTTCTCTGACTTCCCCCTCGGGGAATATAGTCGTATGTATGTGTATGTATGTAGGCCAGTGCCCTGAAATGGGACGTTTATAGGCTGATGATGATGATGTTGAAAAAAATAACGCTCACAGGCACTTGTAATGATCCGAAGCAAGCACTATAGGCTGTTTGTTATGAAAACCATACAACAACGGCACAAACATATAAACATCCATGACCGAACCGGGATTCGAACCCAGGACCCTGGTTTGGCAGTCCGGCGTGGTAACCATTACACCAACCGGGTCGTCATATAGTCGTATGTATGTATATGTATTTTAATACTAATTTGAACGGTTACTTTCAGCTGAAGATGGGTCGCGAGTGTATATCGCACTACTCGACGCTGCGGCGGTACTGTGTGTTCTCGCACGATGAGCTGGTGTGCAAGATGGCGCTGGAAGCTGATTCACTGAGCCTGACGGTCGCCCTGGCCGCCTACAGGGACATGCGCGCCATGCTGCACGACGAGCGGCGCCTGCGCAAGGCACTGCTCGACTGGGTGAGTGAGTCAGTGAATGGACGAGAGGGAAAGGTGGCCGACAAAACTAAAATTGTGTAGTGGGGCTACGAGAAAATTTACTAAGTGTTAAACGATACTATGCAAAAGTTACAATGCCAAATTTTTGTGTGATAATGCGTTTATAATTATCCGCAACGCGTTGCATTGCGTTGCAACGAACGCACCAGGTTAACGTCGTCGATTATACTCGTTAGATCTATTTACCACGCTCAAGTGAGATTTTTTCAATTAGATCCCTATTTATTAGATCTACAAATCAAAAATTGAGAGAACTTTCTTTCTCATCACATCCAAAGGCCTTATCTCTATCAAAATTGAATTTACTGAGAACTTTTTGTCTTCGGATCCAAAAAGTCAGGATAAGATTTTGAGGATGTCTCCTATCGTCGTCGTTATCCAATTAGAAAACAAGTTTTATAACAAGCACGCGCCACTTAAAGTATTCCCGCGAAAAAAAAAATCGAAATCCATTCCTATCAAAATCAAACTTGCGTATGTAGGGGTCTGGCGGCGGTGCGAGATTTGCTCCGGCGCGGAGCCCCCGCTTGTATGAAGCTTTTTTCAGCCTCTCGCTGAAATAACTATTCATGTGCTTTTACTCATCGTTTGTTCCTCGGCAGGGTGTAACGGAAGCGGAGAGAGAGGCGTTCGAGCTGCTGGCGGACGACGAGCGACAATGCGCCGCCTGCAAGACCACCTGCTTCCTGTCCTGCGTCACCTGCGCCTGCTCCGCGCGCGTCGCCTGCCTCAGGCACTACGCACAGCTCTGCGCCTGCCCACCCCACAAGCACCGGCTCCGGTCTGTACCTAGGCTAGCTAGATACCATCTCTGGGGACTTGTCACTGATGTCTACACCCACTTGTTATAACAACGAAGCTAATAGACTAAGAAATAAGTGTACTTTTTGCAACCTTCGCAAGGCTGATTCAGTGTTTATCGGGTGTAGAGCATCTCTGTGATGGGGATGGACCAGGTCTGCCTGCATAACTCCAGTCGGTTTAGAAGTTACTGGTGTTTAAAGGTCAGTAAAAAATAACGATCACCTGCGAGGCTGATCGTATGATATTATTGTAGTGTGCACTGTAGCTATGTGAACAGTACAAAAATTGACTTGAACTGCCAGTCGGTTTAGGAGATACAACCGTTCAAAAGTCGGACCTTTGAACGGCTGTATCTCCTAAACCGACTGATGAACCATGTCAGTTTTTATACTGTTCATATAGTTACAGTGCATATTACAATAATATCATACGATCACCCTTGCAGCTGATCCTTAATTTTTCTCCTCTCCTTTTCCTGTAACCCGTTAGCCGGTACACATAATATTCACAATCGTATACATAATATGAATCGCGCAAGAGAAATAATCACAGAGATTCGATACATATACAAGGCCCAACTAAGAACTGTTGGACCACGGCCGGTCCCCAGGCTTCATACATAGCCTGGTGGGAGATCTTCCCTTTTCAATGGAGCAACATTCCCAGTAGCACCTCCATAGATCTTACATCTAGGTGGAGCAATGATCGATTGGCAGCATGAGGCAACAAGGTGTATATTTAAACTAGTCTTTTCGCTTGGATGCCGCGGGCTGCGCAGCACGTGGAGGAGGGCGCGGACTATAGTTTCAAGTGTCAAATTTGAAATTCAGTCTTGAGTAAAGGAGAGAAAGAAGCGGCGAAGTCGCAGTTTTGCGCATGGCGATTGGCGTTGGACTTCTAAATTTTCCTAAAAAAAAAGGGGCAGTTAAAAATCTGAACTCTCGTTTGGAGTGGAGGCGCCACCTCTCAATCGGCTACGACTCGGGCGGGCCGTATCGCCTGGAACTCTAGTAGACTTGGTCTCCGGGGTCAACTGCCCGACACGCTTCGCTCACAGCGACTACGACTTCGCCCAGATTGACCCCGGAGACCACGATCCAGGGGGGACGCTTCGGAGCTTCGCTTCTACGCGGAGCATAACTAAGCGTTGGACGATTCGGCGCATGCGCCTACACGAAACTAGGCCTTAGACCTCGCCTTTTTATTCCGCTTAGCTCGGACTTCGGCCTCGGTAACTTGGCTCGGCCTGCGACATCGCTTTTAATTAGTTGGAAAAAGGGAACCGGGTGGCAAGAACAATACCAAACCTCGGCCTTCGACCTCGGCTTTAGACGCTTAGTTCGGTCTCGAACATAATTCTACAAAATGTCAGCAAATTATAACACTGAATTGAAAAAAAACGAATTTAGTATAGATTTGACAACATTTCTTGCTTCTTTCCCCCCTAGATACCGCTACACACTCGACGAGCTGCCCGCGATGCTGGAGAAACTGAAGCGCAAGTCTGAATTGTTCCGCGAATGGGCGGAGGCGGTCCAGAACGCGCTGGACCCCGACACACCCAAGACCTGCGACCTGGACGGACTCAGGGCTCATCTCAAGAAGGCGCACGACCTCAAGGTGAAATAATTCTAACTGTATCAGAAGTGTGTCTTCACATTGAAGATATAAAAAGAAGTTACGATATTGTTTTTAGGTGTCCGTAATCACAAAATCACAAGTTTTTAGATTTTTTGTTTGAAGATAATAAAAACTGTATTTTTTTTTCATTTAGATGCACAAAACGGAACTAGTCCGAGCCCTAGAGACTGCCATAGAAGACGCGGAGAAGTGTCTGTCAGTGATCCAGCAGCTTGACCTCAACAAGATGCGAACCCGCACCAGACACCACGACCCCAAGTACCGCCTCACCATACACGAGCTGACCCTGTTCGCCGCCGAGATAGACGGTCTAGCCTGCGTACTGCCTGAAGGTACGTCATCATCATCATCGTCATCAGTAACGAACAATTTAAGTTCGTCTCTCAGAGTATGAAACCACTCAGACTATGAAAGACTGCAAAGAAAACAAATCTAAATAGTATGTCTGTTCCCAGAACTTATTAGAAAGAGCGATCTAAACACTTTTGTCATAGTATAGGAAAGATATCTTAATGCTACATTCAGTATGGACAATAAACTTAATATACTATCGTAATAGACCAACCATCTTATGATCGCGTCATCGAAACCGAAATGTCAATATGTGCGAAATTGATACGTGTGTGAGTTTTAGTGATAGATTTTGGAAATCAATCTCTGCGAAACGGTTTCTTTTTCACGTATACAATATTTTTTTGATCTTACACATAATTATTTGAAATAATATATTATCTAGAAAATAGGACGTTTACTGCATGTAATGAATGTATTACGAAATAATTTTAAGAATAACATATATGAAAAAAAGTAATATGAAAGTAGTACTGTACTAATGTTATTTACCTTTGAAACTTCTCTGTATTTGAGTTGCCGGTACAAGTTACACTGTATTCCAACACAGAATATGATACTGTAATGATTTTTTATATTTGTCTGATAAAACAGAACATTAATTATAAAGAAAATCATAAAATAATAAGAGAACATTTTTTGATAGGATACCAACGGAGACTCCATTGTTTCAAAGTGGTTTTACGGCTATTATATTATAATCTCTTTCGCACGCGTAGGTTTTTCGGTAAGGTCAGGATCTCATTCGCACACTGTGTTGGTCTACTTACGGTAGTAATATTAAGTTTATGGTATGGACAATCCCTGCCCCATACAAATTTTGTGCCTCAACCTATCTTGACAGACGGAGGCGAACAACAATTTGGTGTTGGTTTTTTTTTACAGTATAGTCCTGTCTCGCTTGCACTCAGTATAGGTATAGCACGTGCCGTCAGTTTTTCACATTTGTATGAAATTACAGCATAGTGTCTAAGGTGTCTAGTGTGTGCTTGTGTGTCGAATACTTCAAGCCAGAAGATAATCTAGGATGCTGGTTATACTGTGTGAACGATATGTTCTCTAGTTTGCTCCAACACAGCACTTTAAGTTTTATAGTGGAAACCATAGAGAAACACGTAAGGAGTAGGTATTGGTTTTTTCTCCATAGAACATTTTTCTGCAGGGGTGGGGGGGGGGGGGGGGCTGTTGCTATGACAATAACAGTAAAACGGATCGAATTAAGTAGCTCATCGGGGCTACGTCGGGGCCGTCGCGGGGGTGAGACTTTGACAGAGGGGAAAGTATGGGAAATTATGCTTGAGGCTACTCCTCTCGGGGTACGAGTTACGTGTTTCTCTATGGTGGAAACCTACGGTATATTTTTCTTCGAAAACATCATGTCGTTAAACTCTATGCTAACTGGATGATATGTACACAGGATCGGCTGTGAAGGAAGTACTACGCCAGACGGCGGAGTTCGAGACGAAGGCGGTCGAGATACTGGAGAAGGATCTCGATGAGACGGACCCCGCCTTCGTCAGGGAACTCGAGGAGGTTTGTCGTTTTGATTCATTCGTTTTAAGTCAGGTGCAAGTCAACTCCTAATTGTAGAATCATATGAATCGCGCCAATGAAAACTGAGATTGGCCGAAACTACGAATAGAATACCTGTAGCTGGGGCTAGCATGCCACGCCCGAAAAAGCGACTACATTCTTAATATAATAATAATTATAAAAAAAAATTAAGATCTTCATCAGAATTATCAGATAAACAGAGAATAGAGACATCTAAAATTAGAAAAAAATAAAATTTTTGTTCTTTAGAAACTTAATTATAAATAATCAATAACTCTTAGAGTTTCGATACTACTAGTGAAATGTGGATGTTCTGAGGTTTCAGAATATCTCTGACTACCCCCTCGGGGAATATAGTCGTGAGCATATGCATGCAAATAACTCTTACAAGTACTATAGGCTGTTTATTATGGAAACCAAACAACAACGGCACAAACATAAACATTCATGACCGGACCGGGATTCGAACCCAGGACCCTGATTTCGCGGTCCGGCGTAGTAACCATTACACAAACCGGGTCGTAATTGTTTTCTTTTTCTTCGAGTTCTTCTCCATTACTGGAGGTTGGCAGTCAGCTCTCCATATCGCTGTCTAGCTTTCGAAACAGCGAATTGTTTTACGTTTTACCTATTTATGTCTTATTTATTACGTCACACATTTGACTCGTTGAATGCTAAATAATAAGAGGGGGTTCGTAGAAGTCTTACCAGTTGCCAGACTGATAAACATACAGATTTATAAAATTAGTGAAATAATGGTGCTAATGCTAAAGCTATTAGAAAGAAACTAATTTAAATTTATCCTAACTTTACTCCCCCAGGTGGTGGAGCTAGGTTCCCGGCTCTGCATAGTCCTCCCCCAACTGCCGCCGCTACAAGCCCGCATGCAGCAAGTCAAGTTCCTAGAGGAGGTGCGAGGCTACAAGGAGGACTGTTCCACCCTGACCCCCGAGGTCATCGACCGGCTGCTGCAGGACGGACAGAACGTCGTCCCACATCACAAGCTGGAGACCGAGAGGGCGATGCTTTATAAACTTAAAGGTAATCATTGTTTGTGTCATGATATACTACGTTCAAGAGGAGACACTGCACTTCATTATGCTGCACCATTCAAGTGAGACTTCAATAAAACAATAGTAAATTATACACCGAGGACAGGAAACCATGAAAGGTCCTGAGACCTTTCTTCGCCTCGGCCAACAAACATGTGATCTGAGGCTTTCTTTTTACTGCCCCATGTTAGTATACTATTTTTCTCCTCGACGAATGCGGAAAGCGGCAACTTCGTTTAGTCCAGCGGGACGAAAGTTAACGCTTTTAGCCCGGAGGGGTGAAAATTAATGTTCTTATACAAGGGTGTAACAGAACATCATAGTAATAATTAAAGGGCTGGTATAAATACACTGTCGAAAAAATTAAAAGTGTGCTGTCCTCCATACGTTGAAGTCGAGTCTTGAGTCGAGTCGAACTATTTTTTGTTTTCGATATTGACTCCATAGTGAGAGTTGTTCATTTTGATAGTCTAATCCATCTCTTACAAGAGTAAATCGACATAAAGCAATTGCTTTTCATCGATGATTTGCTGTCAATTTTATAAGTAGTACCACAGAGTAGTACTATTGTGTAGCTCCGAAGCGCGTCATCAGATCTTTACCAAATTGAAATGGGACCAACTCGAAGATATTTTCCTCGGAAGAAAACTCAATAAATACAGCAGCTTTCGCGTAACATGCATACAAAATAAACGAAAAGAATTTATATCGACATTTCACATTTCGGCCAAAGCGTAGATTTTTCTGTCCGCCTACGTGAACTGTGCGACTGTGCGGACATGTTATAACCAAGAACATGTACGCACTTAGTCAAAGAAACATACAAAAAAACATAATCCTTCTTCTGGGGCAGACAGGTGCTCTCCTCCGTAGTCTAATGATTAATAAGAGCATTGGGCTCTTGACACCCAGTGATGTCACTTTGTGCGTTTTTCTCCAGTTGTTCAGGACATTGCAGGCTAAATCTCCTGATTGTCTGAACAGAAAGATGATTCCGTTCTTCGGATGGCACGTTAAGCCGTTGGTCCCGGCTACTATCTCTGGTTGTTAATATAGTCGTTACATAAAAACCACGTCAGAGGCCGTAAGGCGGTCTGAAAAAGCTCTTGACACCAGGCCTCTGCCCTCACTATAAGAGGAAGAAGAAGGGAGGGACAGTCTGGTAAAAAGCTAGCCTAGCTTTTTACCGGAGTAAGACTAAGACCTAGATTTTAACCAGGCATAGCTACAGCATGGCTATATTATGGTATATCATGATAATTTGTCACACAGCGCAAGTGTCGGACTGGGAGACTCGCGCCAAGGCGATGCTGATCGACACGTCGAAGCCGCGCGACCCGCGCGACGACTTGGAGCCGCAGTACACAACGCTCGCCGAACTAGACGCCGTACTGGCCGAGGGTAACTTATTATTATTATCCTCTATGTTTATCTCTCTAGAACAGACGATAGAAGATAGAGCTTTGTAGAAGTCAAGTGATATTACATTCGCGTAAAAGAAAAAGAGATCTATAACTAATTCTTTCCTTTTCAGCGATGGAATATATTAGTTTAAAAGGCTTACAATTAAAGATATGCCAAAAGGTTAAAATCTGCCAATAAACTCCTTACAGTCTGATGATCATACACTATCACCCAGACCAAAGTTGGTACAAGCTAGTTAGTGGTCAACTTTCTGACAGAGTTCAATCACAAGTGTTTTCACTTGTCAGATAAAATACTTTGCTTACCCTGGTTTCCACTCTGGTCGGGGTGAAATTCGCATTACCCCGACGGAAATCACACGTTATACGACGGACCCGAAGTAGATAAATGTCTAAATATTAAAAGGGCACCTTGTCCTTTGAAAAACCTAGGTGACAAGGGCCAAGCAAAGCTACAGATATGCCGAAACTGGTTGAACTCTATTCAAAAAGTCGATTACTAACTGGCCTGTCCTAAAAACTCACTACCTCTACACGGCTAGCATCCCACCCACGACAAAGCTTTTAAACGAGAAAAACGTCATGCGCGCTCTTTCTGGCATACGTAAAATAATAAAGATGGAGGCACATCTCGATTTTTATCGGGGGTGGCATGCGAGGCCTACTAGTCCGGGTTGTGTATAACGATGAAAAGTTTAAATCATTCGTTTGTAATAGGTGACGAGATAGAAGCGGCCCTGCCATCGCATCACGCCCTACAGACTGCCGTCAGCCACGCGAGGGACTGGCTTGCGAAGGTTAGTCCTTTATTGTTTCATTTTCAGGCCCTGCGCAGATAGATTGCGCAGCCAGACACATTGTCACACGGCGGAAGAAAAGACCGATTTAATTTACACATTTAGGACTTAGGCATCGTCCTAATAGAACGCGAATGAGCGATAATCGCGCGAGTAAGCGATGCGACCATCGCGTGTTCGCGCGATGGCAAAAACTGGATGACTATCATCGCGCGAATTGACGACGCGAGCGAGCGAGCAGAGACTAGAGCAGTGGCACGGCCGATACGGTGCCCCGCCAACCCAATTATCGCACGAATTACAATTAGGACACCTATTCGAATTCAATATGTTTGATCGCGCGTTCGTACGAGTAAAATTAGGACGATGCCTAACGGTCATGTCTGTCCGGTGGATAAAAAGTCCGTTAGTATATATAAGTCACCGAATTTGCTTATTTTCTGTGTGGTGCATGCCATATTTGAATCGATAGTGGTCAAGTGCCTAAACTGGAAATCTTAATTAGAATACCAATTTTGACTTCACTTACGAATGAATGTAAAATAATCTATGAAATAAATGAAAAAAGTTTCAACAAAATCGGTTCAGTAGTTTTTGCGTGATGCTCGTTCAAACAAACACACAAACAAACAGACAGACAAAAATCAACAGAAAAAGTGTATCAGATTAGATAATCATATCAATTCAAGTAAGCTTGGCATAAGCTTGTACACTAAACATATTTCTCTTACAGGTGGAAGAGATGCAATCAAAAGACCTCTACCCATACATGCACAGCGTAGAAACGTTAGTCCGCCGCGGACAGCAGATCCCCCTCGCCTTGTTCGAGAAGGACCAACTCGCCGCCGCGCTCCTCTCCGCCAAGGAGTGGAAGCGAGGCGCCGCCGATATGTTCCTCAAGAAGGTACTCATTTTAATAAAATACGATCGTTAACCCGCGACTTTGTCCGCACAAATTTAAGACCACCACATATTTACCAGATTTTAAGTCAGATCATAAGCTATAGAACAAAAAAAGTTTCATCAAAATCGGTTCTGTAGTTTTTTCGTGATGCTCGTTCAAACAAACAATCACACAAACAAACACACAAACAAACAGACAGACAAAAAATCCAAACATTGATGATATGGAATCAGGGATACCTAAAAACCATATCGTAACTTTTTTTTTGTTAATATCTTCAATGTACAAATGTACAGACAGAGACAATGTACAGAGTTTTATAATAGTTTCGATTTATACGTTTTTATTTTTACAGGCATCGTTATTAAAACTGCTGCGCTTTAAGTTCATTCCGACTGGCGTTTTAACGCCGTAATTTTTGTGGCACATTCGACCATTTAAAGAATTTAAACGATAAGAAACATCAATACAGGAAATGGAAATAATAATGTTTCTTATCTAATCTAATGATTTCACTCAACAGAACTGGCCGTTCTCCCTCCTTGAGGCGTTGTCCCCTCGCACGGAAGGCTCAGCTCCCCCTCGCCGGCGCGGCCGCGCCCCCGGAGGGGCTGAACCTCCCCCCTCGTCGCTTGAAGCGGGTCTGTTCCTGAGGAATTTTAGTGAAGACTCCACCCCTACAGAGATAGTGGCGGCTTTCAAACAGGCTGAGCATAGGGAGCTGGCTGCTATAAAGGAACTTAGGTATGTGTTTTGGGTACTATTGTTTAAGGGACATGCTTGAAAAAGGGGCCTACACCATCATTCTCTTGCCAGCACGGCTAGCATGCCACCCACGACGAATCGTTTAAACGAGAAAAACGTCATGCGCGCTCTTTCCGGTATACGTAAAATAATGAAGATGGAGGCACATCTCGATTCTTATCGTTTTCTCGGGGGTGGCATGCGAGGCCTACACGAGCAATGTGCCCCGCCCACTGCTATTTTAGTTTAGCGATTTTTTGGCTATGTCAGTTACTCTGGTTCTTCTGCGGATCTCTTCATTTCTGATTCGATCTCACAGGGAAAGTCCGAGCGTAGCCCTCTTCATTGCCCTTTGGGTGACTTTCAGCCTCTATCTTTGTTATATCAAGCTTGCTTTATACAGGGTCCTTCATAATATGCTGACACTTTTTTAAGGTGATGATCAAACCTTCAAACTGAACAACTTTCTCTATGGCACCAAGATCGAAATCGCGAAAAAAAAACAGCTCTTCCATATAAAACTGCAAACCTACTCGAGAAAAAAGTATGGGACAGCTGATTTTTTTCGCGATTTCGATGTTGGTCCCAAAGAGAAAGTTGTTTAGTTTGACAGTCTAAACATCCCCTTAAAAAAGTGTCAGCATATTAAGAAGGACCCTATAAGAGATAAATACTTATTAACTATGTGATATTGTTGTAGGTCTTGCAACATGCGTAAGGAGGTGCGCGCGCCCGCGTCGAGCGGCGTCACGTTCTGCGTGTGCCAGAAGCGACAGTACGGCGTCATGACCCAGTGCGAACTGTGCAAGGACTGGTTCCACGGTACCTACTGTGTTTTACTTATTTGTTTTATTTTGTATTCTGTTGCAGTAGAATACAAGAACAGACCGGTAGGGAACGTGCATCAAATCTATATTGCGATATAGTTGTTTATATTTACTATGAGGTACAGTCAATCATGAGGGTCCGGATTCAAGTCGTCTTCTTATCGTGTAGGCAGCAAGCCCTGGTGTCGAGAGTTTTTCAAACCGCCTTACGGCCTCTGACGTGGTTTTTATTTATGTAACAACTACTACCACCAGATATAATAGCCGGTACCAACTGCTTAACGTGGAATCCAAAGCACGGAATCATCTTTCTTTTTAGACAATCAGGTGATTCAAAGGTCCTGACCAACTGGGGAAAACGCACAAAGTAACATTTCAATTAAAATGCGAACAGACGACATGCCATGTACCAATTTATTATGCACGTAATACAGACTGGTCTCAAAAGATGAAGGTAAACATCTTGAGGAAACCTGCATACGCTGAAGAAGAAATTTTTATACGTATGTCAGGTCTCCCAATCTTGGTGGACTAACGTACACACATCTTCCCTTGGGTTAGGGTGTGGTAATAATTTATTCTCAGTAGTTCCACGTGGAAGTTCTGTGGCGGAACAAGTGAACCTTTTCCCCGGTAGTTTCGCGGAACTAACTACGAATTTCATTTTATTTATTTCTTTATCCCGATCCATGTATCGCTCGAAAGACTCTTCATCCAATCTATGTGCAAGGACATATTAAATCTAATGTTTTTTGACACAAATACTAACTAACGATTGTAAATTGCAGCTGCATGCATATCGTCGGCGGCTGAGGAACGTGAACAATCACCAGATAGAGTGGAGCTTCCCTTCTCCAGCGCCGAGCCCAAGTTCCTTTGTCCAGACTGCACCAGGACCAAGCGGCCGCGGCTCGACAGGATGCTGGCCCTACTGGTATGTACTGTAGCCAGGGTTTCTGTCCAGCTGAAGCACCTCCATCTCTTTGTGTCCTGAGGCATGACAGACGCGTTCTACATTCGGTCTTTGGACGGCATGGCAGTCAATTTCCCTCTTTAACATAGTTATAAGGTTGATACCTTTTTAGATTTAATATGAGAGCGTGAAAAAATTTAGATTCCGTGGTGCAGATGAGGTGCAACCCTTATTTTCCGGTTCGTACTTTACCCTCATCATATCAAAGGCGGCGGGAAGCCGTTGGATGAGGGCAGCGCAGGATCGGTCGTTACGATCTTTCGGGGACGCCTATGTCCAGCAGTGGACGTATATCGGCTGATAAGATGATGATGACTGCACCCTCCTGACACCTACACTACTTCGGACACCTTCGGAGCTTTGCACACCAATGGCACAAAACCGTCAGGTCAGGAGATCAGATAGTTTGGAAAAACTCATGATCACCGTCCGTATGGAGGGAAGGAGAGGTAGAGGACGCATGCCTACAAGATGGACCGATGCGGTGAAAAAACAGAGACAACATTACAGGCCAGCATACACCAGGTCCAAGATCGAGCGGCCTGGAGAGCTGTGGTGGCACAAGTGACCCACGATGGACGCGTCTCTCAGTCATGAGGTTACGACCACGAAGAAGAAGAAGGCACAAAATCAGGAAGGACCTCGAATAAATAAAAAGGACAGCTGCGATCTGCAACGAAGTCGCCGTCAAGAGTGGATGTCAAACCACATAATGGGGAAAGGTGATTCATGGGACAGAAGGACAGAGATAGAACTTGTAGGGAGTCGACAAAAATGCGCGCGTGAAATGGATGCCTAGAGCAAGTAACGCGCGCGTCTCGATTTGGCTCGTATAACCGCGAGGTTGGAGGTGGAGGGTTCTGTACCCTCCTGAATCTTGCCAAAAAATAATGTTTTTGTTGTAGGTGTGGCTACAGAAGCTGCCGGTGCGGCTGGCAGAGGGCGAGGCGCTGCAGTGCGTGACGGAGCGCGCGATGGCGTGGCAGGACTCCGCCCGCGCCGTGCTCGCGAGCCCCGCCCTGGCCGCCTTGCCGGACCTGCACGACAGGGACCGCCCCCAGGTACGTGGCGTGCTAACATCTGACGGGACTGTGGCGACATCACACTATTTAAGAAATATAAATTAAAATAAAATAGTTGCAATACCCCATGAAAAAATTGAAATAGTTGCAATATCAACTCGAAACTTAAACACTATTTCGTATGAAAAACTAGTAGGGTCAATTCCCTCTGAAAGAGCTACGGCCGGCAGTGTGCGGAATCTTACCTAGCATATTGAACTTTCTCTATTCTGACATAAGATAAAATCTTGATAAAATGTCAGTTTAGGTAACACAATGGGTAGCCACGCCGCGGGCGGCAATTGAACAGTCATTCTATCCCATCTATTGGGGAGATGACTACATAAAATAAAATATATTTAAGTTTTATCGTCTCAGTAAAAAATGCGTTTCAAAATAAACTAAACATACATCTTCAGTAATTCTGTACCTTAAATACTATTTTTAATAAAAGGATAAACTATAAAAAGTATTGAAACGACGACAAAAAACAATGACGTTAATATTAATTATTTAGTACAATTTTTCATACAATGCGCGTGTTTTGACGTTTGATAAAGAGTTGTTGAATTTGATTAGTTGAAAAGTCGCTGATTGGAATTTTATCTTATCTCTTTTAGACAAAGTTTTTTAAGCTACAATAAGCTGTTTTATTAACAGTGTATGTTATTTGCAGGTGAATAGAGAAAAAGCGGACAAACTGAATGCGGAACTTAAGAAAGCTACGGGGAGGACACACGACGCGCATATGTCACAAAATTCAAGGTTTGTTTTCGTATTCACCAAAATATTTCCGGTATCACCTGATCCGGTCTAACTATCGTTCTATCGTTAAAAGACTTGAAGTATTATCTATTGAAGGCTACACGGCTTACCACCGAGAGGGTAACTGCCTCCGTGGTCTAATGGTTAAGAGCATTGGCTCTCGACACGGAGGTCGTGGGTTCGATTCCCACGGGGGGCACCTAGTGAAATGTCACTTTGTGCGTTTTTCCCCAGCTGGTTAGGACATTGCAGGCTGAATCACCTGAATGTCTGAAAAGAAAAATGATTCCGTGCTTCGGATGGCACGTTGGCCGTTGGTCCCGGCTACTATCTCTGGTGGTTAGTAGTCGTTACATAAAAACCACGTCAGAGGCCGTAAGGCGGTCTGAAAAATCTCTGGCACCAGGGCTCTGCCCACACGATAAGAAAGAAAGAAACCGAGGGTGAAGAGGTGAACATTTTGGAAGTGTCCTTACAGTACGTCAATACGTCTAAATAAATCAAAATCTCTCTTCACAAAGAAAAGTGTAAAAACAGAGATTTAAATTAAAAAAATATATTTTCCATACTCATCTGTCTAGGCAAAATCCCCTTACGTCCCCTACACCCTACGGGAACAGACCGACGCTGAGGCGGACCAGTACCTAATTGTCCGGAGGCTGCCCAGATTACAGCGGGCGGTAACTGGTCCATGTATCTTCGATGGATCCTCCCACTGCCGAGAATGACCCCTGGTGCCCTAGTAAAAGTCTTTATAAACTAAGGCTTCTTGCAGCGATACGCGCGTGTGCATTGCGACAAAGGCCGTCGATGAATGACGATGGAATAACTGATCAAATATTAAGAACGTTACAAACGAATCTATGCAGAAACGCTGCAAAAAATCACATTGTGTAAAGGGCTATTATCCAATTACCCCATTGTTGCTTACTCTCATAGGAGACTGGGCAAAAATGTATGGCCATGCTATGGCACAAGGAGGGACAGTTAGAGGATACCCTAACGTATATGGTGTGCAAAGGGGATCAAAATATTTTCGAGAAAAAAAAAGATACAAGGTGTTTTATTTTTACGTGGTCGTTTTAGGAAGAAATCATTGTGGCATTATGGCCCGAAAGGTGTAATCTGTTGCGGGGTGATCAGACACCTAGCTACAACTACTAAAAGTTATTATTAAGCGTGCAACAGTAAGAAGGCTCACGTGTACTAAAAATTCAATTTCACGATGGAATAACCATTTTCTCGTTTTGAGTTTATGAGATACTGAGGGCTATAGATTCTTTTGCATTAATAATAATAAAAAAAGCAATAATAGTATCCATATGAAACAAGGAATTCAAGCAGCAGATAAAAATAGCAGTGAAATGCTAACGTCAGTATGAAAAGCCGCTAGAAAAAACACTCTGTATCTTTTTTATTGGTGCTGCATATAAAAATATGTTCTATATTAAACCCACTTTCAAACGTAGTATGCCACTAATAAATACATTTTTTTTTATTCGTATAACCATGATTACTAACAAAATGTTGTTAGTAATACACTTCGTAAAACTATGTTAGTAGGTACTTAAAATTCAAATTACAATGTTTCAATGTCACATTTAAACAATAAAATACAATTAAATTCCATTAATTTCAATGACATTCAATTCAATAAGGTACATCAATTCAATATGATTTTTTTTTTATTCATAATGGGTTTGCGCTTGGCTTCATCTCACCTGATGGGAAGTGTAGATGAAGCCGAGGATGTAGCGGATGTCAAACGATCATTAGTGTACGGCCCGTCCAGTCTGTGGGCAATCATCGCCAGGATGCTGTTGGTGCTGTCCCGTACCATGCGGATTAAGGAACCACTTATGGGGGGCGCTCTTGGACCACTTCTGCCCACTGTCCTTTGATTTTGCCATAAGATTCTGGTACACCTATACTCGTTCGTCTTTTTATACAGTGAAATAATGTAGTTGTGATGTCGGTACAGGTCGTCGGCTAGTGTGGAGCACGCGTACAGCGCGACGCCTCGGTCGCCCAACGCGAGGGTCGCGCCCGGCCTGCTGCAGAAACTCGAGGACCTGATGCTGGAGGGAGACCTGTTAGAGGTAGAACTTTGAACATTATTACTGGTAGGAAGCCGTCGATACCCAGTAGTCCTAGCCTTAGACAATAAATAGATGTCTTGGACATTGTCACACAAATTATCTAGTCACATTTCAAGTACCTGGACTTGTATTATGATGACTAGACAATGATATAGAATACATATATAGATACAGACATCCATGACTCGGGTACAAATATTCATATTCATCATATAAATATTTGTTCCTTAAAGTTTTCTAAGTAGACAAAAATATTTGCTTTGTGTTTGAGGGTTTATAATGGTAAAGTATTTAAGGCTTTACCATTTAATACATACTTCAAATTTGATATTATTATTTTTGTCTACTTAGAAGGTTTTGAAAAATACATTTGTATTTTCTAATAAATACCTCATTTTTTAAATTTCAATGCCTATTTTATTGCTCAAAATTAATTTATATTGTTAAATCTAATTCAAATGAGTGCATTGGTATTAATATAATTGGTATTTTTATAATTAAAAGCCTTCTGGGACACACGATTTTGATTTCTATGTTGCGTAGCGAATTTTTTGGTAATATTCTATTCAATTAATTTATTTACCTAAAAGACATTACAAAAAGGTTTCTTTACATATGTTTTAAGATAGTCTCTTTGTCACTTAATGGTGCCGGTTACAGTTTAAAAGTCCAATTAATAATTACTCACTACCCCACCCAACAAAACTCTGTAAAATGACTGGCCTATTTGGTCAGTGAGGGAAAATACTGGATATTCTAAGAGAAAATCGGTAAAGAAAATATTGTTTTTGTCTACTTTAGTTATAAACGACTGTGATTGGCCGATTGGTTGATGACGTCAACTGCATGTAGACAGTTGCGTGTAGAGTATTTGTCACATGCAGGTGACATCACAGAAAAACGCTATCACTGGATATTTAAATGATATTTTTTGTTTTCATTTTTTCTTGTACTATATGTAATGAAACGTAAAATATACATTCTCTATAGTCCTTAGTGATTAACGTAGAACAGTTTTTAAAAACCGGTCAAATACCCTCCTTATCGTAGCTTTGACAATGCGAGTGACGGAGCACAGGGCTGCGTTCCGAACCGACGCCCCAGGTGCACCCCGAGTGCAACTTTTCGCATTAACGCCGTTCCGAGCCTCTGTGAAAAACGTTCTATTGCAACTCGGTTGTCACAACTCAACCGTTCCGAATCTCTGACGGGTTGCAACTTTTAACCATCAAATTCGATGGTTAAAAAACACTGACGTTTTGATTATCTGTGGTTACTTGACTTTTCGCTCATAAAAGTTAGTTTTTCAAATTATTTTTATTCACTTTTTGATTCTCAAACATGGAAGATGAGTATTTTTATTGTATTTGAAAATGATGGAAGCCCTGGAAGCCCATATTACTGTCAATGTCAAAATTTGAGGTTATAGAACAACCGTGACCGTTCCGTACCTTAGAGCGAGTTGAGAAAACAACCGCACCCAAAGGTCGTGAACGCAGCCCGGGGGCGGTCGTGGCGGGCCGCCGCATTAACGAGCAGCTTACGAAGGAACGGTCCAGTGTTGTAATCGTGTTGTAATGTACGTGGTCAGGTGCGGCTGGAGGAGCAGGCGCAGGTGTGGAGCGCGGTGACGGCGGCGCGCTCGGCGGAGGGGCGGCGCAGCGCGCGCGTGCTGGACGCGGGGCGGCGCAAGCGTGCGCAGCGACACACGCACGTGCACAGGCAGCTCAAGCGCACGCGCGCCCCGCCCCCGGCCCCGACCCCGGCCGCGGCGCCCCACGGTCAGTGTTGCATGAACTCCTCCCTACCCTCAGACATGGTGTTTTCTTTTCATTCTCGGATATGCAGGTTTCCTCGCGATGTTTTCCTTCACCGCTGAGTTAGTGATAATGATAAATACCACCGTTACATAAATTCCGTATAAAGGCCAGGAATCAAACCGCCGCCTCTCCATGTTCAAGTCCATGTCAACAATTCAAGATAACAACACTTGTTTTATAATCTTTATATTTCAGCTACTCCCCAATAATATCACCTTTTCTTTCAATAACATATCATTAACTTCAAGACCTACGCTCTAAAACATAAAAATTGTATTAAATATGTTTTTGAAATGTATATGTTTCAGGTGCGCCAGCGCCGAAGACGGGAATAAAACGAGGCTCTGCCACTACCACGAATTATCTAAATAGGAAACAGGTTAGTCATTAAACCAGATTTAATTGTGAACAAATTCCACTATGCTACAGCGAAATCGCGAGAAAAAAATATCTTGGAAAATTTCAATGGCTACATGACCTATACGTATGATAAATTATATTCGCATATCAGATTTGGCCAGAAAGCTATACAGGGTGAAATTGATATCATTAGCAAACTTTTAAAATAAGAGTCTACCCATCAAACTGAACAACTTTTACTATGGGAGCAAACCGATCGGAGAAAATAAAAAATCTGCTGTTCTATACTAAACTGCGATGTCGACGCGCGAGTTCGCGACTCAAATGTATGCAACAGCGGATTTTTTTCGCTCCTATCGGTTTGCTCCCATACTAAAAGTTGTTCTGTTTGATGGGTAGACTCTTAGTTTAAAAGGATGCTAATGATATCAATTTCACACTGTATAGGAATTGGAAAATCTTTTCGGCCTTATTTGAAATGAAGTAAAGTAATCATGGATTTCCGCAAAGTAACGCGTGATTCAATTAATAGAATAACATGTGTTTGTCTCCGCAGGGTGTGTCCTCGACGTCCGGCCTCATGATGCGCAAGCACTACATGGCGCGGCAGGAGCGTCGCAAGCGAGGGCTCGCCTCCACGCGCGGCAAGCACGCGCGACAGTCTCGCATGGGTCAGTCATCGTCTACATTATCATTTCTGCCTTTTTATTCGTTCATAGTCCACTGCTGGACATAGGCCTTCCCAAATAGGAGGGACCTCTTCTATACAGGGTGTTACAATAATACAAATAAACATTTAAGGAGGTGGTTAAGACCATCAAACTGAACAACTTCTACTATGGAACCAATATCTAAATGGCGAAAAATCTACATCATCATGATCATATCAGCCGATAGACGTCCACTGCTGGACATAGGCCTCCCCCAAAATGTGGAGATTCGCCATGATGCGATGCGTTTGCGATGTTTCATACTAAACTACAGATCTACTCGAGCTAAATGTATGGGTCAAAAGATTTTGGTCCCATAGGCATATTGAAAGTTGTTCAGTTTGATGGTCTCAACAACCCCCTTAAAAGTTTGAAATGCTTATTTTTACTTTTGTAACATCCTGTATAAACCGCGCGTAAGGGCTCCACTATTTATAATAGTCAGACAATCAAAAAAATCAGTCGTAAGCAATCTATCTATTGATGTGCTTTGTACAGGTGTCATATTTATAAGATGTGAACTCATAGACTTAACATCGGCAGGGTCTATGCGAGGCGCGGGCGGGCGGGGAGGTGCCCGCGGAGGCGCGCAGGCTGGGGACGGGGCGCGTCGCTCCAGCTCCTCCTCCGCGTCGTCAGTGTCCGACGACGAGGACTGCGCCGCCAACAACTGTCTGCGGCCCACCGGTATGTTTACACTTTTCATATTTACATTTGTGTGTTATCCGCTTGGATAAGTTATATGTCAAGATTGACAGTCGAAGCTACAAAAATGTAGAAAAAATTGTAACCAGTATTAGCGTCTAAACCCTATCGATATACGCACACAGACATAATTAGTATGGTGCCTTACGCACACCAACCTAAGAAAGTTGGCCCCTTTTGTTTTATACGGTAGAAGCATGAGGCTCTTTCTAGACATATACTTTTTCTAAGGTTATCCGTTACAGCAACACCGTCAAAATAATTCCGATGCTCAATCTTCGTTCGCGCAAACAAACATACTACAAACACACGTTCGAGTAACATTTATCCGAATGTACTCGAACTTTGACTTTTTGTAACACCCTGTATAACTACAGGGTGTTACAAAAATACAAATAAACATTTAAGGGGTGGTTAAGACCATCAAACTGAACAACTTTCACTATGGGACCAATTTCGAAATCGCGAAAAAAAATCAGGATGTTGCATCATCATCATCATATCAGCCGATAGACGTCCACTGCTGGACATAGGCCTCCCTAAAATGAGGAGATTTGCCATAATCGCCATGATGCGATGTTCCATACTAAACAACAGATCTACTCGAACTAAATGTATAGGACAAAAGAATTTTTTTTCGCGTTTTCGAAGTTGGTCCCATAGTGAAAGTTGTTCAGTTTGTTGGTCTAAACCACCTCTTAAAAGTTTTCAATTATTTTTAGTTCTGTAACACCGTGTATATGTTTCCCCCCCACAGGCAAGGAGGTGGACTGGGTGCAGTGCGACGGTGGCTGCGACCAGTGGTTCCACATGCACTGCGTGGGGCTCGCGCGCGGCGCATTGCGTGACGATGATGACTACGTGTGCGGCGCCTGCGCGGCCAACAAGTAAACACTACTCTGTGACCAAGATAGGAAACATTCATCGAGTCTTATATTGTTACGACAGATGAATGTTTTGATACTGTTGGAACTAATATTTGATATGTAACTTCGTATACAAGGTCCTTCGTAATATGCTGCAAGTTTTTTTAAGGGAATGATTAGACCATCAAACTGAACAACATTCTCTACTGGACAGATATTGAAATTACGCAAAAATAATCAGCTGTCCCATACATTTGGGTCGAGTAGGTTTGTAGTTTTGTAAGGAAGAGATTTTTTTCGACCTTAATCCTATAGGGAAAGTTGTTCAGTTTGATGATCTGATCATCCCCTTGTAAAACCATCAACATATAAAGAAGGGCCTTATAGAAATACAGTCTCCGATATGCTATAGCCTTTGCAGCTTAACCAGACTATCAGTGGACCTGTCAAACTCTGAGGCTCGGCGCAAACGAGCCACCACCGGCCACAGCCATCGGTGGCCAGCGACAGGTTATAAACCGGCCACTGACTTACCAATATTACTAGTTACTGCGTCACAGATACATCACTTCCATAGAAAACAGACAGTACGCCCAAAAAATGTACCTATTGAAGCTTGCCACAGCGTTATTACTTGTACAGCGCGCGACGTATGCGACGTTGCTGTCTGGAGCGAGTGGCAGAAATCAAGCAAGCATGCTTACAATGCGACAAATTGTAGATGCTTATTTGGGTACCCACGGCCGAGTGACGGAGACCTGATCGAACACCGGTGGCTTTCTCCGGTGGTCCATTTGCGCCGAACCTTAGTCATACGTCATACTTCATTATACGTACGGAACAGGCGAGTGAGGGGTGACGTAAGACGAAGCGGGAGGGGCGAAGGTCCACAGAATGTTTGTGATTATTAACGTTACATGTTACATGAAATACTGTTTGTGTACAAATAGTATTTAGCGTTCATTTGTAAAAGTGACCCCTCTGAGAGGCTTCAGTGGATTAGGCACTGACAGTATTTAAAAACGACTATGTTTGTAATAAAGACAGTAAAAACTTAATCGTTTTAAACCCAACCAGGATTAATATTTTAAACTACGACATACAATCACTTGCGTAAATAGGTAAATGTTAGCAAAGTTGAAGAAATATGTACTTCATGGACTTTAAATTAGAGTAAATATTTCTGTAACCTTGATAACCTTCTTTCCAAAGACTATACCACGAATAAGATAAAAAATGAATTATACTCAAAGCTAATTTATGTCGCAAGATATGCTGTTTTCGCTCATCAATGAATGACAAATTAATTAAGCGAATGAAAGCGTGAAGCCTACCCTGTCTGTACTTGTGTATTATCCATAGAGAAATTACGGGCTCCCCGTATTATCACACGGAATTCGTAAGCTTAGGTTATAAGTTGACAACACTAACGTCAGCCTGAACCATAGATTTCATATTTATGGTATAGATTAATAATATGAAAGGCAAAGAGCATAGTACCTAATGTATACGTTAGAGGGACTCAGATATAAGAGACCAAGTAATTCGGGCGAGAATAAAAAATAAAGTAACCCCAGTGTGCGTTACAAATTATGTTTTTATATGACGATAGGCCGATGTGTGTGTTAGAAAATTGTGTCTCGTTCTAAAACACGCGTATTTATGCCCTTTCGTAATATGCTAAAACATAGGAGACTTCAAGCCATAGGGTCGTATAAGCCAACGTGGATACGTCCCTATGGATAGGAATCCGAAATTTTAAATCTATGGTCTATCCTATCAAGAAATAATGTGATCATTGAAACTATCACTGATGTCATAGAAGTAATACACTTTCCAGTGGCTAAAAGAACGGACAAAAAACGATAAACGAAGTTTTGAAGCTTCGCAAATGATTCTGACATAAATGACTCGATGCGTTAACAGATGCTTAAGAGCCTACCGAGCCTATAGTGCTGCCCTCAATCGTATTTTTTTTATTTCTAAACAATTAAACAACTTTAAAAAAAAAAACAAGAATGTGACATTGTAGTCCTGATTGGCTTTCAATTTATCGAAACATTACGGATTATTATGTTTTATGCTTGTAGCTGTTATCGTTAAAACCGCCAAAAGTGGCCAGTTTTGGCGGTTTTAAAGATAATAACTACAAACATTATAAAAACAAATCCGCAGTGACCCGATAAATTGAAAATCAGCAATGACTACAATGTGACATTCTTGTTTTTTGGAAATATTGTATAATTGTTAGGAAATAAAAAAAATACCATTGGGGGCAGCACAATAGGCTCGGCGCAGCCTTAAGAAAAAGTAAATAAAGTTATAGTAAATTGTGTACAGTCGAAATAAGTAGCTAAAGGAATAATCTGTCGGATTGTTGAAATTTAAATCTAATTCGAAAAAAAAAATAGTTTTTTGACTCTTGTTACTTTTGGGAGCAAACGTGGAGAACTAGTCATTTTCCACTTTATATGGGGAGAGGTGTTTATTAAAATTTTGAAAAACAGGTTTTTTCATAAAAGAGACTCCTAAAAATAATAACATTATTGTCATCTCAAAAAGATTTATTAAACCAACAATCATTTAAACTTATCCAAAAACGTGATAGTTACTCGATGCCAATGACATTATATACAAGGAGGACTTCGCATCAGTGCGCTATTAACGGGACCACTAAGTTATGCCCAGTTGTTTTACATTACTGCTTTGTAATCGAATACAATTGAAAGATTTGAAAGGACTCGAATGTCAGCGGCAATGTATGACAGCTGGACATAACTGACGCATACAAAGGTGACATTAGAGACATGTGCCATTTTTAGGCTTTGTTATTGTATGACGTGATGACTCTATGGTTATAAAAACTCATTGCTCGATGCGGTCAACTTTGTAAGATCGATTGTGAGAGGTAAAGTTACTTAGATGTCTTGTCAGGGGAGAGGTAATAGGAACAGATGTTGATATGTATGTGCAAATATTTTGCTGCTTTACGTACTATGGGTCTTTTGGTAGGTAGGTTTGCTTGCGTCTTTTGGTTGGTAATCCTATAACCAAAGCCATTTGACAGAAAACAAGGCCAGTAGCTGAACAACTGTACTTTTTAAAAATGACATTTTGACTCACGATAATGAATTATTGAACAAAATAAAAACCGCACTAAAATTACTGCTCTAAACGCGTGCGCGTGGCGTATGCGTTCCTCCTATTATATCGCACACGTCACGCAAGCGGTTTTATGTCTTTTAGCAGTTAAAACATGAGTGTAAAAACTATAATTGTCTTGCTCGGGCATACTTTAGCCCTTCATGTTAGTTGTTTGCACAAACAAATTGTTATCGGTGTCGTAGCGTTTTGTGATTAATTCGTTTATCAAAGTTTGGATCCGAAATCCACGCGGATGAAGTCTCGGACGAAAGCCAATTAGTTCATATCCAGCAAAGTATCAAAAATAGCATAATATCTGTTAGCAGGATGTTTAGCATGACTGTCTGGACTAAATCCCCATTCCAAGAACTATTTAAAGCTATCCTATTGTTTTGTTTTCAACACGGACCGGAGAAGTGATCATAAGAATTGAATTGATACTTACACGGTAGAGGTAAGCGAAAGGGATGCAAGTACTTGTGGCGGTAAACAAATTTTTGTAAATATTTTTTTAATAAAATTTAATAAAAAAAGATTTTTAAAGTAATTGGAAATTTTTGCAAAAAATTTAATAAAACTGATAGGTTTGTAAGTAGACATTTTTGGAGTATAAGACGTGTAGGAGGTTCGGTTGAATGGTGGGGCGTAAGTAGGGCGTAAGTGACATTTTATCGTAAGGGACAAAGTGACTGAATTGATGTAAATAGCTCGATGTGCTGTTATTTCAACGGTCCCTTTGTACTTTTTAGGTCCAAGAAACTTGTCTATAAACTAACTGAAAGTATTTTTACTATAGTAATGTTTGTAAATAAGTCTATGGACTACGGAGGATATAAAGCTGACTGCACACTGTAGTTTTAATACACTTCAGTGTGCACTCAGCCTAGCTCGGCTTGAACTTGTTAAAACATTTATAAATAAGTCATTTTACTATATTTTAATTTTACCATTAAATAAACCCAATTTTATCGTATTATTTAAAATATTTTTTGGATATTAATTTGTTTTTCTTTATGTTTGATACCGTATCATGTTTGTTTCAAATGGATGTGAACTCAATGAGATGGTTGTCGCATTTCCAATCTGCCTGTAATTCTTGTCTTTTCAAATCAAAATATGTCTATGAGTATTGATATCTACATAAAAGGGGCCACTACATTCCGCCACGTAGGCCCTGTGCGATTTGGTAGAGGAAAGTTGGAATTAACCTGGCTTAACGAAATAACATATTCATCTAGCTAATCCAACCGGGACCAACTGATGTAGGCGTTAAGGATAGAAAGGTACTAATAGCGGGAACGCGACAACACCGCCAGAGCTGCGACCTTTCTCGCTCTAGCAAATTACGGTCCTGACCGACAGAAAAGGATAGAGCGTGAAAATATGCGATTCCGTGCTGTTAGATGAGGTTCACAGGCAGCCAATACAGACCTGATCTAACGTTGCGTTACTTTAATCGCCATTACTGAAGTTCCACTACGCCAATGAGCGCAATACTTTTCAGTGCTACAATTTCTGCAAAACATTCTTCAGCTTCAAAGCCAAAGGGGCGTATACACAATAGAAGGTGCTTCGTGTACACGCCCCTATGGCTTAAAGCCTGCGATTATGTAGATATCAGTACATACTACCAACATGATGATTATAATTCTGCGAGTTCGATTTAATATTTATGTAGTAGTTGATGTTTGTTACGTGGCGGATGCGCCCTCGATGTTAGCATTAACTGGGATGACTGTGGATGCGTCCAGTCGGTGTTGCGATGGTATTTTAACGGTGCTGATAGGACTCGTATGCCAACAGTTTTAAGTGCGAAAATTGCTTGTTCCACGCGCATTCCTATATGAAATTGCCTATACAAGGTGTTACAAAAATACAAATAAACATTTAAGGTGGTGGTTTAGACCAACAAACTGAACAACTTTCACTATGGGACCAATATCGAAGTCGCGAAAAAAAAAATCTGGTTCCATACTAAACTACAAATCTACTTCTTCTACTTCTAATCTACGATTTCGATGTTGGTCCCATAGTGAAAGTTGTTCAGTTTGATTGTCTAAACAAACCCCTTTAAAGTTTTAAATGTTAATTTTTACTTTTGTAACACCCTGTATAGCCTAAGTCAGAGTCGCAAGGCGATATATTAATTCAAATGAATTACAGTTTGTGTAAAGTGCCTATCGCTATATCGAGTGGATGCAGTTAATAAATATTGTTTGTATCTTTAGTCATCGATAATCTATATGATTTGACAGATTCCGTATGTGCATGAACTTTAATGATTTAATACAATAATTCTGTTTTTTTTTAAATCGAAATGTAAAAAACGGTCTTTTCGAAAAAAACAAACTTGTAAAATGTGAATTTCTTGAATGAAATTTGTAAATGTGTAGTTTATTAGAACGAGAGGCTTTATTTACGTATTGAATCGTTTTGATTCAATTTGTAACTAAATATGGCTGCGATATTTGGAAAATATATCACGTTTTAAATAGTTACTTTATTCAATTATAGAAAAAAAACGAGCTTTAACCCGCGACTTTAAGTCAGATCATAAGCTATCAAACAAAAAAAAGTTTCATCAA
This sequence comes from Agonopterix arenella, assembly GCA_927399405.1. Taxonomy (NCBI): domain Eukaryota; kingdom Metazoa; phylum Arthropoda; class Insecta; order Lepidoptera; family Depressariidae; genus Agonopterix; species Agonopterix arenella. The sequence goes on from OV656714.1 coordinate 683,599, forward strand.
AATCGGTTCAGTAGTTTTTGCGTGATTCTCGTTTAAACAAACAAACAAACAGACAGACCTAAAATCCAAAAATTGGTGATATGGAATCAGGGACACCTTAAAACCATATTGTAACTTTTTTTTGTTAGTATCTTCTTACAGTTTTACACACTTCTGTTACAGTTTTATAATAGTATAGATATAATCCTTATAGGATAATGTTTTTTTTTTTTAATTTAAATTTTTTGACATCACCAGGAAGCTGGCATAGGTATTGTCTTTACCTTGGAGTACAGACTGCCCAACAAGCGGTGAAACATGATAATACTTCTTGGTGGTCGGTAATGATCGTTCTTCTTTCGTAAAAAAATCATAAAAAAAAAAAAAATTAATGAAAATATCGATGATGGAGACGTACGAAAGAAGGTCGAACATTACCGACTACCATGGTCAATTTTCTTGTTTCTATGCTTGTAAAGAGGAGTAGCATCCTGAATGATTCTAAAATCCTTGGGCATCATATGAAATTATAGATATTATAAAATAGATTACAAAGGTTTTTTTCCTAAAATTAGAGATGCGCATAAACAAGAAAGGGACACGCACGAATCTAAGTATGATTCACCACTACAAATAGATGAAAAAAAAAAAGATGTAAAAATACTTTTATTCTGTTTTTACTCAAATTAAATAAATAAATGCTCACTGGCACATACATTGTAATGATCCAAAGCAAGCACTATGGGCTGTTTATTATGGAAACCATATAAACATCTATGACCGAACCGGGATTCGAACCCAGGACCCTAGTTTGGTAATCCGGCAAGGTAACCATTACACCAACCGGGTCGTCAAATGAAAAAACTTAAAACCGGAGACAACTATACTATTGAAGTTGGTAAATTTTCCAAATATTCTGTTTAGAGTTATATTGCCTGTACCCCGAAGGTGGGTCTTTTAATGAATTAAAGGACTTATAAGATAAGGACGGCCTTGTGAAGTTTGTGTGGAGATTAAAACTATTTGTAAACTTTTGCGTATACAAAAAAAATTAAAATTTAACATCATATTTTTGTACTCCGAGCCCTATGACAAATTCAAACAAAAATGAACTTTAAAGTTTATGGGATAAGGGTTGCGACACATTGAACGACGGTGATCGATGGCACATCCATGCAAAAAGTACGTTTAGTGTAGGACAGCGTCCGCAACGCGCCGAACGTGCGTCGCATACTAATCGTGCTTTCTTGTATGAACGAGCCGTCGTTCTCCGACGATCAATGTGTCGTGACCCTATAAGCGTATTTATATTTTTAGATCGGCCGCACGGCCGCGAGCCATTTCTTAATTTAGTCCAATAAAGAATTTTAAAGTTTGGATTGTTACTAGATTTTAGGGTTTTTAGATAATGCGGTTGGTTACCGAAGTGTTTGTTATTATTAATTGTTTTTTTGTGGAAATTTCGATGTAAGCTTTTGTTGAGACATTTTGTTTTTGCTAAGATGCCTGGCACTCGAACAAGTATCTTAGGATACTTTGACTGCTTCTAGACCTTATGTAGACTACAATAAAGTTGCTATTGCAACAAATTGAACTATCCCAAGATACTCGTTCGATGAGCTGGCGTCTTAACGCTTACCTATTCGACAATCGATCAGATTGGTCTTTAAATTGTAGTTAAAATTTTGATGAACCAAAAATCGATTAAAGTAGGTAAGAAAATGTACTAAAAATTTGACACACTGACTGAAAATTTGTCGGACCTTAGATTAATTGCGTATTTTATTTTTTAATAATAGTTTATTGAACTATCGGTACATTAACTGCGTTATTTATTAAGAAAATGGCTGTTTAAATCTTAAGTTAAGTTCACCGCGGAGTTTCTTTTTTATTCACTTGATCTCTCGCTTCATCATACCTGCGTTGGCTATTGCGGTCCCCTTCACACTCTGATCTGATGTTTTTATTATTTAAAAAAAAATGTGTAAAGTCAGGTACTCACTGCGCGAATTGTAACATGTAATTGTTACATACAATATTAAAATTAGACATATCGCAATTGAGTCTTAGTTTCGTGTACTAATTATAGTACTCCGTGGTTTCCTAAAAAAAAACGACTGAACATTGTGGACGCGAAAGTAAAAAATATAGAAAATTACTTTACTGACCAGGATAAAATGTTGAATGCATAAAGCTCTTTTCATTATATCTTCTATTCCAAATATCCAATAGAACTGTCTTATAATGTTAATAAAATCTAACTAAAAACTCAATAAATGTTTTAATACTTTGACGAAAATACTAACATCACCTTTTTTAGGAGTTTTTTTTGGCCATTATATAATATTATATATAGTCTTATTATAATACTGTATATACTATACTGCCTCCTTAGTCTAATGGTTAAGAGCATTGGGCTCTCGACACGGAGGTCGTGGCTTCCACACCTAGTGATATGTCTTTGTGCGTTTTTCCCCAGTTGGTTAGGACATTGCAGGCTGAATCACCTGATTGTCTGAAAATGAAAGATACCGTGCTTCGGATGGCACGTTAGCCGTTGCCGCTACTATCTCTGGTGGTAGTAGTCGTTACATAAAAACCAGGTCAGAGGCTGTAAGGCGGTCTGAAAAAACTCTGACACCAGGGCTTGCCCACACGATAAAAAGAAGATTGTGTATATATATGTATATTACACGCTATTTAAATTTGCTCTGGGTAACCACAAATTAAATTATTTCTTTTCAAAGTCTATTATGAATTGTCATAAATTATTAAGTGACGTAACATGTTACATTTCGCCTAGTGACTATCCGCCTTATCAGAAGAATGCGTGTATGAAATAAATAATTGTTGTACAGACTTAGTTAAGTGGATGTGGTCGGCTGTGCAACTATACCGATGAGTCGAGCATTTATATATCTGTCTATAGACGAGTAATATAGTAATATAAATAGTCAAATAATGCAGGGCTTCGAACAAGCTCATTTCATCGAGTATGGTTGGAGAGAGCGACATGTATCGTGTACCAAATAATATAGAAAATTATAGAAAATACATGTGTGGTTTTATTCTTTGTCCTTTTAGTCGTTTTACTCAAAAAAATAGACGAAACAAATAATGATTAAATTCATTTATTAATTTTTATTTAAATATTAGTATTTTTATTAAAACAAACAACACTCCTAATATTGTTTTTTTTTTTTCATTTTGTCAATATTTTTTTAAATATAGCTCATTTAAATGTTCGTAAAGAGCCGTGGTAGTCCAGTGGCGAGTACTAAGTGCTTGCCGTGCAGGAGGCGATGGTTCGATCCCCGTCCAGGCTTGTAACAAGGAGTTTTTCGGAATTTATGTATGATTTGTAACACCACTGGCTTTTTCGGTGAAAACATCATGGTGAGGAAAACTGCATGCTTTAATTTTGAGGCATGTATTGTACGCACGGCGACACATCAAGCTATACAAAACCAACATAAGCTGGCCGCGCGACGTTAACGTTACTCGACCTACGCGCGGCCAGCTTATGTTGGTTTTGTATAGCTTGATGTGTCGCCGTGTGTACCTACTGTCCATTACAAGTGGCGACGGGCTCACTCCGCGTCACACTGGACAGAGTTTCGGTACTACTAGTGAAACGTGGATGTTCTGAGGTTTCAGAATATCTCTGACCTCTGACCTCGGGTGTAGTCGTGAGCAAAGCATGAGGCGTATGTTAATGTTCGTAATTATTGCAATATAAAAAATGGATAAAACTTTTTAAAATTAACAAAAAATTTAAATTGTTGTTTATAAAACTGGTACCTTACCATAAATATTCTCGTGACTTAATTACAGCTATCTATTTCCTATCTATATATTTTAATATCACATTTTATATTTAAGTATATCACTTCCTCACGTAACCATGCAATATTCAGATTTCTATCGCCATACTATGAGTGGACATCATTGACATTTTCCTAGCTGCATTCATCTGCAAGGACTGTCTAACTTCCACCTCTTCTGGCTTCAACGGCCGGCCTCTGAACTCGTCTTCAATCTGCTGCAAAGTCCGACCTTTTGTTTCCGGCAATAAGAACCACATTACTGTCAAGAAGTACGTCAGTACCCCAGCGTATAACAAATAAGTTCCATGAAGACCGATACTGTCTAATAGAGCAGGGAATGTCTTCAAGACTATAAAAGTTAATAAAGCAGTGGCTACGACTCCGATGCTGCTCCCAATACTCCGGTACTGCAAAGGGAATACTTCCCCACCAATAACATTTGGCATAGGAACCATACCAGTAGCCACAGAAACGAAATGCAAATTCACCAATAAAACAGGCAGCCATAACGCATCATATTTCAAAATACCGTTGTTCTTTAAATACACATAAGCAGCTATAGCTATATGACTGAGTACGCATAGAGCTCCTGTAGAAAACATCATGGTTCTTCTCTTGCAGCGGTTTATAACATAAATGGCAGCGGCATTTAACACTATTCTCTGTCCATCAAGGGCTATCATCCAGAAATGTAGGTTAGCACCCGAACCAAGGATCAAACCTAAGATAATAGTTGAATACGTAGCCATGGTCGATCCTCCAGCGAACTGCATCATAGCCTGGGCATGTATCATCAGAACAATAGGCTTGTAGAATTCCTTCTTCTTTATCACTTCCCACAAATTCAAATTATCCTTTATTTCCATCTTTTCATAGTCTATTCTAGCTTGAATCATTTCCTCACACTCGTCATCTTCTTCGGTACCTCTTAACCATCTATGTACCTTCCTGCACTCTTCGTATTTCCCTCTAGCAGCTAAGAAGCTCGGTGATTCTGGGCAGTAGATGGTCATGAGGAGGCTGGTGAAAGGGAAAAACACACAGACCAATGCAGTCTGTTGCCAGCTCAGGAGTGAACCTACAAGGTGCACGAAGAAGATACCGAAGGCCTGGGCGAGGGAGACTGTGGTGAGGAAAGCTCCTCGGTTCTTGGGGCTGGTATATTCTCCGATGAGGACTGATCTTAGTGGTAGCAGCATTCCGAAGGATAAGGTTTGGAGTATTCTTGCGCCAAGTAGCACCTGGAACATTCAAATTTGGACGGCGTTGGTAATGTATTCGTTCTGGGAGTTCTGTTCAGGTAATTTAGGACTTTAGGAGCTCTTTAAGCTTTGGGTTCCAAATTCTGACTGCTAGAAACAAATCTGACGATGACCTTGCTTCTTTGATAAAAGAGAATTTAGTGTATTTTAAGTAGATTTTTCTGGCTCATCTGGATTCTGACTGATGTATGCTGAATCTTCCATATCTTCCATAATCAATTCAACTTTACCCTCTATTGCAAACTTGGGACAGCTACCAGAAAAACACGTCGTCAAACTTCTGAGATCTGCAATTAGGAACCTCTAATATCCACCAGTAGTTAATATAACCATGGCTGACAAATGATCGCACGAGAGTTAACCCTATTGGCTACAAGATCTTGTGAAGCAATCAGTATTTAAGGAATCTTACGTTAAAATCGGTAGCTAGAACAACGCCGAACGACCCCACCAAGGTAGGTAAGATAGCGGCGAAGTGTGCAACGCGTCGGCCCAGTCGATCCATGATGGTAGGGGTTATGAAGTTGCCAACCAGCATCGGTACTGCTATCGCTGACGCTGTGGACGTTGAGAGGCATTTTAATACAGGAGAGAAGCGAGGTGTGACGGCAAGGGAAGATCTGCAGGCGGGCTGGCTAATTGGCTCAAATATTGCAACTACCTTACTATAACATTAAATTCGGTATAGAATAATTGGAATTGGAACTCGTGTAGGTATTTACTGGCTTGACAATTTCGATACGGTAATTGCTTATCGCCAACATGGTATCTCGGTGACTGACGCCATCTAAGCTCGCGTCATCAACCTTTTAGCCCATTGACCACGATTTTTTAGCCTAGAGACTACGCGTCAGTGATAGCTTTATCTCGTGATCTTTATCTATTATTTTTGTTTTATCGATGCAACGTTGACGAGATGGAGTTAAAATGGTTGCTACTGCCGATTTGCGATCGAATCGTGATTTGGCATCACTGCAATGAGGGATTTTCCAGAAGAAAAAAAAGTTTGTTCCTAATTTCTCAATAGATGGCGTTGACCAGAGAGGGGTCCAATAGGTATGAGCAAATATATTAATTAATATTAATAATAAAAATACACAGTATAAGTTATTAACAATCTGGGTATTATTGACGACCCAGTTGGTGTAATGATTGCCACGCCGGACTGTCAAACCAGGGTCCTGGGTTCGAGTCGCAGTTCGGTCATGGATGTTATATGTTTGTGCCGTTGTTGAATGGTTCCCATAACAAAAAGCCTAAGGCTTACTTGGGATTATTACAAAGTATGTGCCTGTGAGCGTTATTTATTATTTATTTATTGTCTGTCAAAAACGAATAAAGTTCCAGACTTGGCTGTATGGGCTTCGTATCCATTTTGAATATACGAACAATATTTAAATTGGTCACTTCACTTTTCAATATAAAGAATATATTGAAATTGCTTTGCTAATAAAGAACGAAATTTTTCGTCGGCTTTGCTTTTCATTCACGGAATCTGACGTACGATTTAAATATTTCCGGTTTATTTTTATTGAAATTCTCAGTTTCTGTTCGGTTTTTGTAGTTTGTTATTGTTTCTCGTTTATTTTTCGTATATTCAAAACGGATACGTAGCCCATACAGCCACGTCCGATACTCGATTCGTTGTTGACGGACAATAACACCGAGATTGCTAAATAATAAACCAACAACAATAAGAAAGGGTTTGTACTGTGTATTTTTACTATCAATATTATTAATATACAGGGTGTAAGTGACAGCCTAGCAAATAGTGAAAGTTGTTCAGTTTGATGGTCTGAGTTCACCATTTCAGTATTTGCTAGGCTGTCACTTACACCCTGTATTTACTCATACCTATTGGACCCCTCTCTGGTCAACGCCATCTATCGAGAAATTAGGAACTAACATTTTATTTTTTTTTTGCTTTTGGAAAATCCCTCATTGATTTGTGTGATTCTAAAGAAGGGCGGTTTCGAAATAATTTTTTTAATAATAATCATACAAAACCACGTTTTGTGGTTTGGAAACACAAAATAATAGTCTCGCATTATTACATAGGCGCAATAATTTAATCTATTTTTTACTCGTTACATGTCTGGCGTAGGTACAAAGTTACGTACTAGCTAATCACTGATAACATTTGATAGTAATAGTTCCTTCAACATTTTATAAAATCTCTTCTCTAACTCATTTCGAATATATCGGCCGGTAGCTCGTACAGCTTTGGAACGCACCTATACTTAGGGTCCTAAACCCGAAGTAGTTCGCCCGCGGTACCTCGAACTTACCATCCGATATCGCTCTCGTTTCGTATATAATATAGTTCTGCATAGTTATTGACACATATTTTATCTGCCAAACAACAGTGCAGTTTGTTAGTAGTCAAATTCTTGAAGGTAGAAGATTTAGGCGTATCAAGTGTTGATAGACTAACCAACGACAACACATGGAAGCTAAAAGAAGATACTAACTCAACCAAGAAGCTTCATCCTTGGTAATGGGCAACAGGGCCCCCGGGGCCAGCAGCTGGGGTAGCAGGATTGCCGGGTAGCCAATGCTGCAGCCATGTCCAGCTATGTTGATGCACACCGCTGCAGTCACGAAACACTATGCACGGTAAATAGTTCATTGTTGTTTATTTTCATTCATGCACATACTTCGGATACAGGATTTATATGATACCAAAATAAATATTTTTACCGGATCTGCTCACAGCATCGGGGTACTATTTTAATATTGCAAACATCACAATTTATATACGGTTTTATGCCACTTTCGTCTACGAATGATTGTCGTGAAATTAGGGATATTAGCGAGGCACATTGCTCGCAGAAACAATGGCCGATGAGTTCTCGATTGGCGACCGCGTACCGGAAAGTACAGCGTGGTAGGCCTCCCACAAGGTGGACCGACGTCCTGGTGACGGTGGCGGGAACCCGTTGGATGAGGACAGCGCAGGACCGTGAGTTGTGGCAATTCTTGGGGGAGGTCTATGTCCAGCAGTGGACGTCTATCGACTGATATGATGATATGCAATTATAAATATCAATCCATATTTACAGTTTGTGTATTCTGATAGGGCCGCGATTAATAGGAATGCCTACGGTATTATAGGTATACATGTCCAGCATTGGTTTCGATTTATTTATTTTAAATTAATTTAAATTGTTTTGTTATATGTGTTATTGTATGGTTCCCATAATAAAAAAGCCTAGAGTGCTTACTTGGGATCATTAAAATGTATGTGCGTGTGAGCGTTATTTATTTTATTTATTTATCCTCACCTGGTTTAGAAATGGAGACAGACCACGTTTAGGTTTCGACATGACCACTCGTCTATCACTACGTAACTAACGCATATGGCAGTGTCATGCAAATCTTTGATCGACACTTTGAAATGTAGATAAATATAGATTTTAAGATAAGATATTACCATTTCAGAAGCTGAGTTTATATAAACTGTCAATCTATAAGAGGATGACAAGGCCCAGCATTTAAGAACTATGTCCGACGAATAAATGAGCCTAAAATTTACAATTAATTAATAGAAACTGTTTATGGAAGAATTAAACAAATCTACACTCTTTGTTTGACTCTCAAATAAAAAATACAGTTAAAAATGTGTGCTTGTATTTTGTGCCCACGGGCAACCGCCGTCACGCCTCCTCGGTATGGGATTTCGTACAGATGTATGTGCACACATCTAGAACGATTTAACCACCAAATCGTTCTAGGCACACATCCTTAGATTTTCATCGTACAGACAAAACGTGAAGACATTCTGATGTGTATGTCAAGTCTACCGATCCGCATTGTGCTCGCGTGGTGGACTAATGCCCGTACACCCTCCCTGAGGGTAAGCCTGTATCCAGCAGTGGTTTTAGGCTGCTGATGATGATAAGACAACGTGAATGCAGACAAGAATGTCCTTTACTCGCGCAGCCCATTTTTAACACTTCTTCGTTAGTTTAAATATGATACTGTCGCTGACTTTATAGTATGAGAAGTATGTTAAGCTCGCTTGTGTGAAGAAGTAACCTATATATATAGCCTATAACACAAATAAAGGATCAGGATTGTGTATATATGCTCTAAAAATTATGCCATTATTATCTCGAGTGCCAGTTTTCAAGCGATAACGAATGTCAAATAATATTCTGATTGATAGGTAATGATTGTACGAAAACGAAAGAGCAGGCGTCTACTTTGCGCTATTGATAGAGGTAAAGTAATAAAATATCTTCGCATTCGAAACCTTGTAATATACACTGTAAGTGCAAGCCTAGCAAATACAGAAACGGTGAACTCAGACCATCAACAAAACTGCTGTACCTACCCGACTAAAATGTATGGCACATTTGATTTTTTTTCGCGTTTCTTGAGGTATAGGCTCCATAGTGAAAGTTGTTCAGTTTGATGGTCTGAGATCACCGTTCCGACAAAACAGGGCGAGATCAGCGAGCTAGAACGAACATTTTTTCGCTGGACAAAATCTAACATGAGATATTTCCCCTCGTTGGAGCCTTTTCCCCCATTTACCAATCTCACTCTTGACTTCGAAACCATTTTGCTAGGGGAGTTGAACACTAAATAAAACTATCACGAATATTATAATTATCTACATTGTAATAATAAATAAACACATTTTCATCACAGAGAAGCTAACTTTGACACGAATTTCCTAAACTTAACAACTATTTACAATCAGTAGTAAGCTGTGTATTTAGCATAATAGACATCTTCCTATCAATATCCATCTGCAAAGACTCTGTCAACTCAATCTCTTCGGGAGAACACGTCTTTTTACCCTTAAACTCATCCTCTATCTGCTGCAATGTCCTACCCTTGGTCTCTGGCAATAAGAACCATATTATTGTCAAGAAATATGTGATAGCTCCAGCAAACACTAAGTATGTCCCTTCAAGACCAATAGCGTCTATAAGAGAAGGAAATGTTTTTAATACTAAGAAAGTTGTTGTGGCCACTGATAGTATGCTAATGCTACCGCCTATGCTTCTATATTCTAGAGGGAATACCTCCCCAGCAATCACACTTGGTAGTGGTACCATACCGGTAGCAACTGTGAAGAAATGCAAGTTGATAAGTAAGACTGGAATCCACAAAGCATCATAGCCTAACATGCCCTGTGACTTGAAATAAACATATCCCGCTATGGCTATATGAGCAATTACGCATAAAGTTCCTATTGTAAACATAATTATCCTTCTTCTACTCCTATTGATTACGTATACTGCTATAGAGTTGGATATTATTCTCTGCCCATCTAAGATTATCATCCAAAAGTTTACATTAGCTTTTGGTCCGAGGATTAAACCTATAATAACGGTGGAATAAGAAGCCATCGTAGTCCCTCCAGCGAATTCCACCATGGCGTACGCGTGGACCATGAGCAAGATTGGTTTGTAGAACTCTTTCTTCTTCATCGTTACATACAGCTCTTTAAATTGATTCCTGCTTTTACTGATCCCAGATTTCTTGTAAACCTGTCGAGCCTGAATCATGTCTTCTAATTCCTCTTCTTCTCCATCACCTCTCAACCATCTAAAAACCCGTCTACTATCCTCATACCTTTCTCTGGCAGCTAAATAACTTGGAGATTCTGGTGAGTAAATTGTCATAAGAAGACTAGTGAAGGAGAAGAAGACGCAAATCAGAGCGGTTTTCTGCCAACTGATAAAGGAACCTACGAGGTGCACGAAGAAGATGCCGAAGGACTGGGCGAGGGAGACTGTGGTGAGGAAAGCCCCTCGGTTCTTGGGGCTGGTGTATTCTCCGATGAGGACAGAGCGGAGTGGCAGGAACAAGCCGAATGATAGGCCGTGGAGAACTCTTCCGATCACAAGAACCTGAAAAAGAATGCGCCAATAGCTTATACAAAACTGTATGTGGTGTCGTTTTTGAAGGGCTTTAAAGTATGGTTGTTTTAGTTAACTATTAAATAATCTGTTGTTTTAGTAACGTGCTCATAATAATGTGACGGTGACACGAAAATTAATTAATAAGCGTTTTGTTCCAGGCCGCCATAAGTAGGTTAGAGTTGGGCTTAGCTTAATATAATATACAGGGTGAAATTGATATCATTAGTACCCTTTTAAACTAAGAGTCTACCCATCAAACTGAACAACTTTTACTATGGGAGCAAATCAATCGGAGCACAAAAAAAATTTGCTGTTGCATACATTTGAGTCGAGTCGGCATGACACGGCACTGTAGTTTAGTATGGAACATCAGCTGATTTTTTTTTTGCTCCGATCGGTTTGTTCCCATAGTAAAAGTTCTTCAGTTTTATAACTTTGTGCCTAATGTTATTAGAATGTAACCGGACTGTTATAAAAATAATATAATTATAAGTAGTTAAGGAGTGCATTTGACATGTAAATATATCTTTATGAAATAAATGATTATGATTATGATTATTATTATGATGGGTAGACTCTTAGTTTAAAAGGATGCTAATGATATCAACTTCATACTGAAACTTGGAAAAAATCCACAGTTTTATGCTACTTCTACACCATCCATCGTTATTCGAACCGTTGTTATACAGAGTGCTTCAATACGTTACAATATTTTAGGGGAAGACCATTGCGCTGACTTTCATTGTGAAGCCAAACATCACAATAGCGATCATAAAAAGTTGTTCCATAGAAATCGTCAATGGCTTGGGCCAAGGCCCAAATGTATGAAATACTTAGCCAATTTATTATCAATATTTTAATATCGGCTCCATAGTGAAAGTGGTTCAGCTTTATGGTTTGAAGCACCCCTTCAAATATGACCATAGCTTTCTGTTACACCCTTTATAGTTTGTAATGCTAGCCAAGTTTCAGACCATTCTGAAAGGGATTATGGTCGTGATTTTTTGTCTTTTCGTCTTCCTTTAAACATTAAACTTTCAATATTGAACTTCTAAAATAATCATTGAACGTTTAAATGTTTTCGGCACCAACTATCAGTCTATTATATACAAGAGCGATGATAGCCCATACGGAAGAGAGCTAGCGTCTCAGTCACGAGGACGCGGTTCGATTCCTGGCCTGTACCACTAAGTTTTTCGGAATTTATGTACGGTTGTATTTATCATTTACTAGCTCGGCGGTGAAGGAAAACATCGTAAGGAAACCTGCATTCCCGAGAATGAAAAGAAAATACCATGAGTTCGGAGGTATGCGTAAAATATGGGTGAGCTTGGGGCGAACACAAAAGACCAGCGATGGTCGCAGTGTTACATAACGACCCTTGCTTGCAATAGCCCAACCACAAATAATAATAAAAATCAGTCTATTAGAGGTAGGGTAGTAGTTCATTTTGACAAACAAATGAAACAGTTCCTAACCTCGAAGCTAGTGGCGAGGATGATGGTGAACCAGCCCACGAGGACGGGGAGCGTGACGACCAGGTGAGCAGCCTTCCTGCCGACCCGGTCCATGATCGGGGGCGACATGAAGTTTCCCACCAACATGGGCATGGCCATCGCTGATGCTGTGGATGTTCAATCAAACAATCAATCATTTATATTTTGTTGCACACCAAAACATGATGATGCATGATGTTCATTAGAAGATATTAACAAAACTGGTCGTTTTTAGTTCTCTGGTAGACGATGCCCTGAGAAGCACTACTTGTCAAATCACCCATAACCATTAAACATCGTGGTTTGAGATTTTGGAAAATAAGCAAAGTAATTATAAATCTTATTTATTAATTTTTGCACTTGTACCTTCACACAGACATATTGATAACAAAAGGGCGACCTTAATTCTGAAGTGATTTATTTCCAGAAACTTTTATGGCAAACATGAAGGTGTGCCTAGGGGTTTTCGGCCTAGAATGGACTAGGTACATCATTACTACCTCCTTTTTTATTTAGTGTTCCGTACCAAAAGCAGAACACTTATGGAATCTGGTGTCCGTCCGTCCGTCCGTCCGTCCGTCCGTCTGTCACAGGCATTTTACTCAGAGGCCGTAAGACATAGGAAGCTGAAACTTGGCACAGATATATCTGTGCCAAGTTTCTAGTGCTATAGCAATTGCTGCATAAATGAAGGGAAAAAAGCTTAATTTCTATAATGGGGGGCAATTTGGGGAGGTAGAAAGGGTAAATGAAAAAAACTTTTTTTTCTATCCTATGGTGTGGGATATCAATTGAAAGCTTATGAAAATACGAGTCTAAAAATATATTTTTCAAATTTTTAATTAAAACTTCGTTTTACAAAATTTTCAATTAAATCCGAGAAATTGCTGTCCCCACGTCTATTTAAAAAAATATAGCCGAATACAATCTACAAAAAATCATGACCATCAGAAATAACGTGTAGATGGCGGGAAAATTATCAGGGCAGCACTAACTTGGATATTTTTTTTTCTATAACCAAAAAACAAATTCCAGTGTAAAATGATCTTCAGTTACTACGTGACCATATACTAAGTAAGTGTCAATTTATAGTGGTTGTCGTTGTTAAACAACTGGTAGTACGGAACACTAATTGCCCGAGTCCCGACTCGTACTTGGCCGGTTTCTAGGTGTGTGTCGGATAAGACGATGCAATGTTTTTGTAGGCGAAACACCACTTCACGTCCTTCTATCCAGAAGTGCAATTTTTGAATCGCAAACTTTCTAAACATGATCGAATGATGCATAATCTCCATACTAATTTTGCCATTTAAGCCGTGGTGGTCCAGTGGCGAGTACCTTGCCTGCTGTGCAGGTGGCGATGGTTCGATCCCCGTCCAGGCCGACTCGTACCAATGAGTTTTTCGGAATTTATGTACGATTTGTAACACCACTGGCTTTTCGGTGAAGGAAAACATCGTGAGGAAACCTGCATGCTTCAATTTCGAGGCATATATTGTACCCACTGTCTATTAAAAGTGGCGACGGGCTCACTCCCCGTCGCACTCGACAGTTTCGGTACTACTAGTGAAACGTGGATGTTCTGAAGTTTCAGAATATCTCTGACTACCCCCTGGGGGAATATAGTCGTGAGCATTTTCTAATGATGCTTATGTAATTTTGCCATTTTCTACCCCTGATTTATGTTATGACTGTCAAAAATAGCACTTCTGATATCTTTAGTATAATTAATAGCTGAAACTGCACAATTACCTAACATTACCTACCTGTTTGATTGTTGTAGAAACTTTTCTGACCACTTCGAAATGGAGGATTATGGTCGTGACTTTATGAATGTATGTATTTAAAACAACATGCTTGGTTCTCCATTTAACCTGTAGCCGTTGTCAATGCTGTGGTATGTAAAGAGCGACATCCAGCAAACTACTGACCTATCCAGGAAGCCATGCTCTTGTTGAGAGGCACCAGGGACCCTTGCTGCTCCAGCTGCGGCAGCAGCACTGCTGGGTACCCCAGGGCGCAGCCATGCCCGATGATGTTCCCGCAGACCGCTGCTGTTACGAAACACTGCAAGATATTGGAAAGAGAGGAATTTGATAACGTTATCGAGGTAAGAGGTGGTATCTGCCCCATAGAAAGAGGTCAGGCAATGTGGGATGTCATGAGACCGGCTGTGTATCGATGGGTCATGTCTCCGATGAACCATGATGATGATAAGGAATTAATATTTTTCGGGTATTTTTCTCTCGTCAACTACAGGGTTACAAGCGTAAACATTTTTTGTACTGAAAATACTTCAATCAATCAATCAATTATACTTTATTTGACACCAAAAAACATAGTATACAGAGAGCAAACATTCAGGAAATACAAAAGGCACAAAAACAGGCAGTCTTATCACTAAAAAGCGATTTCTTCCTGACAACCTTAGTACTTACTTCCTTTACAATCAACCTTTAAGGCGGTTGCAGAGGGGTCAATTTTATACAAAACTTTGACGCACAATACGCGTAGACGGTATTAATATAAGTAACTTTGTGTATATGGAAAAATAGTTTAGAAAATCTAGTTGCCGCGTAACAAATAATATTTGCAATTTATAAAATAATTACGAAGATATGAAGCTTTGAAATTTTTCATACAAAATTTTAAAAGCTTTATATCTTCGTAATTATATTATAAATTGCAAATGTTATTTGTTACGCGGCAACTAGATTTTCTAAACTATTTTTCCATATATAAAATATATCTTTTATTTATTCCGTCTACGCGTATTGTGCGTCAAACTTTTGTATGGACTGAAACCACCTTAAAGGCATGAACTGTCTACACTTTACATCCTGTATACGCATCGAATAGGTATGAGTTGACAGTTAACACAAAAAGACAGACAGACTTATTTTATATATTTGACAGTCGCACTTAGTGGTCCAGTCCAAAATATACCGGATGATTTTTTTTACCGTTCCGAACTCCGAACTAAACTGCAATACCTACTCGACTCAGGAACAGCTGATTTTTTTTTGCGATTTCAGTATTGCTCCCATAGTTGTTCAGTTTGGTCTGCAATACAATTCTCAACAACAACAACAACAACGTTGAAACATCGGCGAGCTGACAATTCAATATTCGCTATGGTTATGTCATATGTCACACTAATATAAAAACTTCGACGATCTGAAGGATGCAAGAAGGATTTTACATTTGTGAGACCGTCGATGTTTTGGACAGCGATATGACGCTTAGAGAATTGCACTCCTGGAAGTTTCGGAACGGTAAAAAAATCATCCGGTACAATTCAATTCAATTATAGAATCTGACGATTTTGAGATGATAGTAGTTATTATAGTACTCTGTGCTCATACCCATCAAACTGAATTTCGCTATTTCGATGTTATTCCCATAGAACAAGTTGTTATTTTGAAAATGTGATCATCTCCTGTGTTATGTTTCACAATAGTTTACTCTAAGTAGTAAATTCAATTAATATTAACTTAACCTACTATATTATTTATCGGGTAAAAAGTATATATACAAATATAGAATATTGAATCAAATTAAAGATTGAAAAATTTGTCTCGGGCGGGACTTGAACCCGCAATTTTCCAAACCGGGTAACTGCGTTATCCAATTTCGACACCGAGCCCACTACCCAGAAAATAAGAAAGAAATTTTCAATCTGTAGCACAACATGGCTATAACATGTTTAAAAATCAATAATATTCGAAATAGAATATTGAGACTAAAAAGTAAGTAAGTATGTACAAATTTACAATCTTAATAGTAATTATTTACAGGGGGCCACCGCACAGTCGAATGCATTTTCTAACCTTCGACAGATCGAAAATGCATTCGAGGTCGGGCGGGAGAGTGCCCAGGACGCTGGCGGCGTTACCTCGCTGTATCGCAGTGCTGATGCGTTGCCCGAGGTATGCAAAAAACGTCAGCATACTATAAAGACAATGGAAGGGGCCCTATAAAATTTTAGATTCTGTTATATTTTAAATTGTCATTAATTGTCGTATTATTTTAAGATTAAGGTAATGCGACAGTTAATGACAATTTAAATGTAAACTCATATTTTCTCCCTCTATCAAGCAAGTCCAAGTACGTAATTTCATTATCATCACCTTTAAAAAATATAGAGAAGAGCGCAATTGTTTCGTAAAAATAACAAAAAGTCCACTCACCTGTCTCCAAAACGGAGAGGCGTTGCTTGATTTCGACATCACCTCTCGCTCTCACAAACTGCACAATAGATAACAAGGTACAACCACGCCACTCGAAATGTTCTAATCGTAGATAAACTAATACGTTTATTGTGACCCTTTCGTCCTCTCTGGGTTTGTGAGAGCGTGTTTGCTGGATTTTACTGCATGTTTGCCTCAAAAGCCCATTTATTGACCGCTTCCGTCGTAATTTTCCTAGATTTCATAAATAGAACACTAAACGATAACTTCCGCTTGTCACCTTTCCCACCATTCGCCAGCGTGCTTGTTTGGCGCTGCCGCCATTTTCTTCATTGTGTTTCCGGATTTTATTGAGTGCAGTCCTGCCTCAATACATCGCGAGTGAAAATAATTTGAAAAGTTCGAAATTTCCGTTAACGATAATAATGTGAAATAATTTCGTTAAGTCACTCGTATAGTGTAGTTTTGTTAAATTTAAAGCCCGTTTAGTGAATTCGGTTCGTGATGGTTCTCGAGAATCATTATTTCGTCGAATCGAGTGTTGTCGCCGCGACCGTCTTGCCGCGCCGCGTCTCCGTGCCCCGTGTCCTGCTCCCGCGCCTCGTGTCCCGCGCCGTGCGGCCCCAGCTCCAGGCGCAGCTCCAGCGCCAGATATAGATTTTTGCGAGTTGAGGTTTGATAACTCGCGGGCCAGGTTTGTGTTTTGAATTTGTACAACGTTTGAGCGCTAGACCGCGCTGGCCCTCCATTTTCGAGGGAATTCTTCCGCGCGGCATCTGGCCAAATTATAACGACTTGAGGCTAGGGTAGCCTTACTGTGTAACTAATAAGTGTGTCATGCATGATAAATCTAAAAGTTGGATGCCATAAAACGTTTCTCTTTTGCATTGTGACTGTTACATAATAAATAAGCTTTCCGTTGATGAGTTGACATTATTGCGGTTCGTTTCAGACGAAATACCGGTTTGACCAATATCAAATTTGACCGATGTCTTAAAACCCGTTAGAACGAGATTTTCAAATGTCAGACCTGTAACAGGAGCAGGGGCGGCGGGATTTCGAAGATTTCCAATCTATTTAATTTTCATACATATTATGTACATAAGCTCACAACCGTACTTCCATTTCGGAAAGGTTGTCGCAATAGCTACCAACCATCTTCCAAGGTTGCATATTGCGAGTAGTAGATCGATAATTTAAAAAAAAAAGGGGGGCGTCGGTAAAATGTTTGTCCAAAATGATTAAAACCGAATAAGAAAGGTCTTAAATTATCTTGTATAACATTTATAACATTTGGTAACTTTATATTTTAACGGCTCAAAGAGTTGATAGACCTATTTTACTAGCCAACTTATCGGAATGTTTAGCGAATGACCGTCATCGATCAGTAGGAGCCAAAATGATTTGAATATTGTTTTTGGTCTGAACCTTGATATTTTACTAAACGCCACCTTTGTTTTGGTTAAATTCTGAAATATTATTAACTCTTCGAGATTCTACCGTCGTCGCGTCGTCGTTTCCACAGTAGACGACGACTTGTTCAACATATAAGTGTTATTTTCATCAAAGGAGGCGGGAACTCCCAATCCCGTCCATATAACTATCTATAAAACCTGAGAAAATGTGTCTACATAGATTTATTCAGGTGGGTGTCGAATCACAAGAATATTAAATGTCCTTATTCGACATGTACATTTTCTACAGCGATTGGTAAGCCAAAGAAGGTATAAATTGAAAGTAATTTAAATTTTATAGCAATTCTAACACTTCGTTAGATTCTTCGGCAAATTTACCAAGACTTTTCCAAAAGACAGTTTGCGTACATATCATCATATCATTTGGCGTAACCCTCTCCAGAAAGCTTCGCTACATCGAACGAATCATCGTGTTCTTCAATTGATTATAAATGCTATGAAATGTCTTGGACAGAGATTTAATTACGTAAATAAATAAAAAAAAAAAAGTAAATAATTTTTCTAAAACTAATAGAACATTTCTTGGTGCCTGTCTACTGCAACATGACCTGAAACAAGAATTCTTCACGAAAAGCGGACAAAAAAAAAGGAAGGAGTGGAATCTCACAACAGGTCGTGGACAACTCCAGGAGGGTAAAGTCCCTATTTGGAGTCCATTGTCGGAAGTAAAATATTTACGAACTTCGTCGTGCACACTACCAGTTGGGTAAAGTTCCTTGTCGAAAGTCAGATATTTAAGAGCTTCGTCGTGCACACTTCCAGTTGGGTATAAAGTGTCTCGGAAGACAGATCTTTGCGATTTTCATCGTGCACAAACCAGGTGGATAAAATCCCTCCTCTGAAGACATCGTCTTGCATACTTCCAGGTGGTAAAGTCCCTCCTTAGAGGGCAAATTTTTGCGAATGTCGTCATGCACACGTCCGGTTGGGTAAAGTCCTTGATCGGAAGACAGATCTTTGCGAGCTTCGTCGTGCACACTTCCAGATGAGTAACACTTTCAGGTGGGTAAAGTCCAAACTCTGAAATTAGATTTTTTTTTGCGAGCTTCTTTAGACTTACTTCTAGGTGGTTAAACTCTCTCCTCTGAAGTTAAATCTTTGCGAGTTTCCTTGTGCACACTTCCAGGCGTGTAAAGTCCCTCCTTGGAAGTAAAATCCTTTCCAGGTGTGTGTAGTCACTCCTTGGAACGGAAGGCTGAGCTCTGCGGGCTTCGTCGTGTCATCTGGGCCGCCTACACTGTCGCAGAGCTTAGGATATTGTCCCACTGGTCAAGTCCCTGGAGTCGACGGCCTCTAGCGTTCTTCATAGACGATTATAAATAAGAAACGTGAGCAGCGTAAAATTTCATCCGCGTTTTGACAGCTTTGACTATAGTTCGACAAGTGTTCTGCTGTGGCTAATATGTATAATAAAAGTGGAGATATTGGCCTTCGTTTATACCTTTTGTTTGTTTGTGATTGATAACAAAACATAATAGCTGGTTTATCAGTGCTATTTTTTTTTTTTTTTGAGTACAATTCAATTATATACCTATCTATGTATTAAGCGCTATATTGAAAGCTACCTCATATAAACCCGCACTTCAACCGCAACATCGCACTTCATATAAACCCTGTGGTTTCTGAAGTGCGGTTAATATTTATAAATAGTGATTATAAAGTAATGTATTGAATAAATAAATAAAAAAAAAAAATAAAAGAAAAAAAAAAAAAAAAAAAAAAAAAAAAAAAAAAAAAAAAAAAAAAAAAAAAAAAAAAATTTGAAGTCAATTTAAATTTTGTACTTAGTATGACTATGAAATGCTTCATTCAATCCTCGTATTACTATTTTATCAATAGCAAGTTTGACGTCAGTAAAGTCATCAATACAACTGAAAAAGTAAAATCGCACACCGAATAGCTCATACACAGTGGACACAGATGTGTAACATCAACGCCGAACAACTCAACCCGAACACATCACCACGGGGTAACCTCGTCCAAACTTGGAGGATCTGAAACTGGAAGCATGGTTGATCGCAGGAGTCCCCATAAGCAGCCTGAGTGGAAAAGAAGACGTTTTAAACATTATTTTTCCATAGAACTCCATAGCAAGCATAGAATATGCTCACGACTTATGTTCCCCGAGGGGGTAGTCAGAGATATTTTTAAGCCTCGGAACATCCACGTTTCACTAGTAGTACCCAAACTCTGTCCAGTGTCGAACTCCATAATTATAATATAATAATATATGAATAAGTGGCGCTTACATAAAAATATAAAATATAATATTGTCATTTCGTATCCATCGTCTAAAATTTAAGGTTGTTAATATTCTTCTCTTACTTTTGTTCTGCGGAAACTTGCGCACCAAACAGGAAGCACGTTTACCGTGTTCTTTCAACTTTCATAACTTCAACTTTCTTACCTGGGCTAGGAATAGAGCGCTTAACAAACATTCTTTTCAAACAAACCACAGTTTGTGTGAACTTCGATTTAGGATCTAAGTTGCTAGAGATGATAGATACGGCCATTATGCGATTCGTTGCGTCGGTGCAACACGATATTTTTTTTTTTTTTGTTGTAGGCATCGGCGCGGCCGGTATAAATCTTAAATTTAAATATCAAATCGTGATTGGTAATGATCTTCATGTGCCATGTTTTCCTTATTAGCTTGAAACAAACTTAGCGTCATTTCGCAAGTACAGATCGACTGTTCGGTTGCCCCGATCAAAGTATTAACTACGAAATTTAATTTTGACAAGTATTTGATTACATTATAGGTATTCGGTATAATTGAGCCAAATTTCAGCTTTATTTTCCTATCTATTTAAAAAGTCTCGCTTCTTTCCCAGTGGGGAAAGCGGAGAGTATTATTATTATAAAATTGAATCGACGTCTCAAGTTCGATTAGTGATTTCTCCCTCGATGATGTATTAAAGGGATTAGTAGAAACTTCCATAGTTACTACAGAAAACAAAATAGGTTGAATAAAGACAAAACTTATCATATTCTTTTCAGACATATAACTTTTAATAGAAAATTATATGGATAACTTTGTTAGGTTATCAATCAATCAATCAATCAAATATACTTTATTTTACACCAAAACATAAACAGTAAAATACAAAGTTATCAATGCATTCTTATATGTATTATTATTAATAATTGAAGAGTTTTCAATTAATTATATTATTTTGTTTTTTCTTTTCTTACCATAATAGTACTTACTATGTTTTTGTTTTTAATAACAATATACTTATTCTTTATTCTCTTGAATCTAGTACCTATCATAACTTCACCCCTGCCATTCACCAGGTGATAACAGACACGTCTCACAAACCCAGAGAGGACGAAAGGGTCACAATAGAAAGATTTTACCTTACAATAAAATCAATATTGTGATCCTGAAGTCCTCTCTGGGCCTATTAAGGCCACCTGGTGAGGCGCAATGAAGAAAATGGCGGCAGCGCCAAACAAGCACGCTGGCGAATGGTGGGAAAGGTGACAAGCGGAAGTTATCGTTTAGTGTTCTATTTATGAAATCTAGGAAAATTACGACGGAAGCGGTCAATAAATGGGCTTTTGAGGCAAACATGCAGTAAAATCCAGCAAACACGCTCTCACAAACCCAGAGAGGACTTCAGGATCACAATATTGATTTTATTGTAAGGTAAAATCTTTCTATTGTTTATTTATTCCTTACTATCTTATTACAACAAGAGACAAGAAGCTAATTTATTTTTCACGAGAATTGTACAGTCAGCAACAAAAGTCACTGATCGATCACAAATACATTATATCACTTGCAATTTTAAACTAAAAAAATAAAAGTAACTGTTTCAAAAATTTGAATTGTCCAAGCCAGCCGCTACTCATTTTGAAATTAATTACCATTTTTAAGGTAGGCAGGACGGTTTCGCGGCTGTGGTAGTGCATTAGGCACTTCATTAAAGCAGTTCATCCCGCTTGCTGCCATTATTTATGGCGATATTGGCGAAAACTGCAAAGGTGACTTGAAATGAAATGAAAAAATGCTTGCTTGCTTTGACTTGAATATACGGAAAATTAAGTAAATATACGCAACGAGCCCGCGAGGTGGGGTTCTCAGTTCTCACCTAAATTCGTAGGAAGAGGCCAGTGCAGTGCAGAGTTCAGCAGCGGCATTAGTGCAGCATGGTGTATTACGGGATAGGCCTCGATAGGTGCACTCAGTTAGAATAAAGGTTACCAAAAAGGCCTCTTCGTGTGTTGTCTTCGGCTCCATGTATGCCTCCCAAAGGACCGGGTCTCAGTGGACCCGTGCATCTTTCATATATCATAATAATAATATATTTATTTATTCGAGTAATAAAAGGATATCATAGTTAATATTAATGAGTATGTTATAAGAAAAGTGATCAAAGACTTTTATTGCCGACTGTACAATGTTTGCACGTAAAAACGTAACAAACAAATAATTTTTACGACAGGTGAAAGAAAGGTAGCGAAGATAATTTCCTGGCCTAGCAATCATAAACACTCTCGTCAAAAAAAAAATTGCATTCACCTGAAATAATATTAATTTTCAAAGATTTAATTAACTTTCATCCATTTTGGACACACTTTGATTGCACAACACAAATGAAACTAAAGAAACCACCTTATCTTAACAACGTCAAGTATTATACTAAAAATGTGTTAAAAATCTACAATGAAACGTTTTATTTTCATACCCTTGACCAAGAATTAGCTTCTGTAAGAAATAGTTTGCGGATCGTTAGTGGAATTTTTAGGTCAGGCATTAAATGCATTGAATGTTACTTTTAGTATCTTCTGACGAAAGAAACGAAGAGACTTGCAAGCTTTTATGGATACATGCAATATGCTCACGACTATATTCACCGTGGTAGTCATAGATAGTCTGAGATAAATAAAACAGTTTCGTGAATTACAGACGACGCAGAACCTACCACTGAAGATAAAAACCGGACATTTGGAATATATAGGTATTCTACAGATGATGTAGGCCTACACCCCCTGCATAAAAGATTTATTCGAAAATTACCAGCACGGCTAGCATCCACCAACGACAAAGCGTTTAAACGAGAAAAACGTCATGCACGCTCTTTCTGACATACGTAAAATAATAAAGATGAAGGCACATCTCGATTTTTATCGTTTTTTCGGGGGTGGCATGCGAGGCCTACAGGGTGCAACGGTTCGCGAGAAAAGAAGTCAACTGTCCCATTATTGATACATTTGGGTCGAGTAGGTTTTCGTGATTTTGGATTTCGTCCCATATACCTACTATACCGGGAGTAACGAAAAGTATCATTAACCTTTAAACCACATACTCTACCCATCAAACAGAACAACTTTTACTGAGGGATCAAACCCATCACAGCAAAAAAGTGATAGTGGGTAGAGTATGTGGTTTAAGATTAATGATACTTTTCCTTACACCCTGTAGAAAGTTGTTCAGTTTGATCTTCCGATCATCCCTCTTATACTGTCGGTATATAAAGCGAGACCCTGTGTTATGGATCTAAAAAACCAACATCACCCTCTACGTAGTAGTTATCTACATTCGATCAAATTAAGATATAATCAAAATAAATCAGTTTTTTTACCTAAAAAAATTGTGTCTTATCTAGAAAGGTTTATATTTACATTGAATGAATATAAAGCGTCCTTTTTAAATATGCTGCCACTTTTTTAAGGGAGTGATCAGACCGTCAAACTGAAAAATTTTCACTTTGGGACAAATATCGAAATCGCAGAAAAAAAATCTACTGTCACATACAAAACTGCAAACCTGCTCGAGCGAAATGTATGGAACAGCGACAGACATTTTCGCGATTTCGATGTTGGTTCCATAGAGAAAGTTGTTCAGTTTGACGGTCTGATCATCCCCTAAAAAAGTGTCAGCATATTAAGAAAGACCCTGTATATTACTAACTGCTTTAATACTTAGTTTAGCTCGCCTTTGTACATCACGACTTGTTGTAATTTTTTTTTTTCATAATTATGTTTTTGTGTACAATAAAGAATCTAAGAATCTAAGAATCTAGTTTCAAGGGTAGTAACTACTTAAACTTTCTTTGCTATTCTTTAAGCTTACTTCCAGACCACAATACCTGAGAAGCCCTTTACCTAAAATCTTTTTAAGGTGATGCTCGCATCATCGTTTGTACCTAAGAGGAGCGGAGGCCTAGAACAAAAAGTTATATCATTGTCATGCCCCATTACACCCGTTATTGGCATTTCATCAAATAAATTAGCGATCATGTTTGGAGGTTAAGGCTAGTTCTTATTGAAGCCAAACCATAAAGACAAAGGCAAAACAAAATAATCATCATCCGAAAGGCGTCCACTGCTGGACACAGGGCCTCTCCTAAAGATCGCAACGACGACCGGTCCTGAACGCGGCGCCAAAAGGGCAAGAGAGTGCTGGCAATGTTCAGAATTTTCCTGTAAGATCGAATCAGAAATAAAGAGACCAAGGGAAGAATTGCTAAACTAAAGTGGCAATGGACGGGGTACATTACTCGTAGAATAGATATACAATGAGACC
The DNA here is from genome assembly GCA_927399405.1 of Agonopterix arenella. NCBI lineage: Eukaryota > Metazoa > Arthropoda > Insecta > Lepidoptera > Depressariidae > Agonopterix > Agonopterix arenella. Next base: position 708,242 of record OV656714.1, read on the forward strand.
AAAGAGCTTCGAGTAGCCAAATGTACCAAAAAGCGCAGCGTGGGTAGGTCCCTACGATGTGGACCGATGACCCTGGTGAAGCTAGCGAGATCCTGTTGGATGAGAGCTCTATTACTAATACAATTCTGTGCAGAAACCCCGAAAAGTGAATCTTATAATATGAATCTAAACTATTATAAAACTGTAACAGGAAGTTTGTCTGTACATTGAAGATATTAACAAAAAAAAATGTTACGATATGGTTTTTAGGTATCCCAGATTCCATATCACCAATTTTTGAATTATTTGTCTGTCTGAGCGTTAACCCGCGACTTCGTCCGCACAAATTATGTACCAGATTTTAAGTCAGATCATAAGCTATCAAACAAAAAAAGTTTCATCAAAATCAGTTCAGTAGTTTTTGCGTGATACTCGTTCAAACAAACAAACACCCAAACAAACACACAAACAAACAGACAGACAAAAAATCCAAAAATTGGTGAAATGGAATCAGGGACATCTAAAAACCATAATTATCGTAACTTTTTTTTTGTTAATATCTTCAATGTACAGACAAACTTCCTGTTACAGTTTTATCGTTTTTTACCAAATAAATTATTTTTTAGAGATAATCTGACACACATCTTTATTAATAAAGATATAAAGGCCAAAAACAAACATCAATAACATTAACATTTAAACTAAGGTAAGTGGCATATTGAGAAATAAAACTAACTTAAATGTAATCAATTTGAATAAGTTATACAAATCTACTTAGTTTCGGATTAGATTATACCTAGGTACTCCCATTTAAACAGATCTTTACCTATGGCCTATGATTGTTTAGGTATAGAGGTACTTGTGAAGCAAATTCTTAAAGTAGATACAATAAAAATTAGTCAGAAAAAAATCCGTAGAGTCGCTTCATTTAAAAGTTTAGAAAGCGATAATTTTAACCTAACTTTTCCTACAGCTAAGTACAACATAAACTCACGACCATTGTAATCTCCTTAGGGTCGGTCAGAAACGATGCTACAAATATCTACCATGTAGTTGTAGTAATGTCTACCCTTATCATTTTTTTGGTTTCTCGGTAGAATAAAGTATCAAGTGGAGTCTTAAAAATGTGCAAAAGAAATCCATTCCCGTAATTCATGGTCTATTCTAAGACGGAAACAACACAACTTGTGCATTTTTGAAATTACCATTTCATACAATAAAACTTTACCAAAATCCAATGCTTTCGCCATATCAAATTCGTCTCTGAAGTTTACTCTTGCTATGCAAACAGAGGCGTCACACTTTCAACTATTGCACGGCCTTCAGTATTGAACTATTGAGACTTGAATCCGTGACGTATAGGTACTCCGAGCAAATGTTCGTGGTACATATTGAAATTGAAATTGAAAAAAGTTTACATATAAAGATTTCCTTAATTTTAGCCCGAACACCTGAACGAGAGAGGATTTAAATACAGCTACTCCTTACGCTGTCAGGCTTGCCGAACACCTGGCTACTAAAATATAAAAACATCACTGCAGAACCATTGACACGAAAAGAAAATGATCTAAACTTAGATAAGTTAACCATATATAATCAATATGCGCTTTAAATCTAGAAATATTAACCACCCACTCAAAAACTCAAATATTTATACCGCTAACAAGACTCCACGGTCTCCCCAAGCTTCACCATCAAGGAGCGCCTTGCCACGGCTGAGCTGGCATCATTCCGTAACGACATCCCGCCGCGGCAGTCCGCCAGACCCAGTCGCAACATGTCCTTAGCAGAAGGAGCGTCTGACACCGAACACAGCAGGACCCTGGACGAAGAGAAGACCAACAACGCTGACAAGAAGAAGACTGATAAGAGACAGGTCAGTTTTAATAATTTTATAGTTTGGTTGAATAAGTTGGTGACATTATTTTATCAGCTGATATAACTTATATTTTAGAAAAAGTTGTGAAGTAATTTCACTAGAATAGTAAGTGACTCGGTATACACCTTGAAAAAAGCTGGCAGTAGCTTTGGATACCTACTTTCGCACCAGTACATTAAGCTACTGCCCCGCCCCTCTCTTACGTAGAGATTGTATTTAGGACCTTGTAGTTTAATTAGATGTAAGCACTGCCCCAGTTTGGCAGGTTGCGGGATCAAGTCTCGCCTAAACTAAATTTTTAGTTACATTTTTTCTAACATTGTCTGAAGTTGCCAACGAAATGACAGGAGCTTCCAAGAACACATTGATTTGATATCGTTAGATCATAGGAATTGTACACAATATGATCCCTGGGGAGGTCGCTGGTCTGGGACGCTACCTGTGTAGATACACTGGCACCTGGACCTCATCCAATGCGGGTGCGGCGGCGGCTACTGCGGAAAACCTCAAACGGCGAGGCTTACATATTTGCACCGTTTGGGGTTGAGACATTGGGTCCGTGGGGGCCAGAGGCGCGCCGATTATTTAAAGAATTATCGGCGCGCCTAATCGAGGTCTCCGGTGACCAGAGGGCTGGCAGCTACCTCGGTCAGCGCATCAGCCTGGCCATACAAAGAGCTAACGCTGCCAGCCTGCTGGGCACCCTGCCGCCAGGCGGCGGCAATTTAGAAGACATTTTTTATTTGTAAGTAGTATTAGTTTTGTTTTTTCTTCAGGTTAATGGTTATGTATGTAGTGCTTATTTTAATGTATATTTTTATTTATTTATTTATTCAATAATAAACTAATATTACTGAATATCATCCCTGTAAGTTTATTAAAGGAATAGAATAAGTAGTAAAAGCACTAGGAACCAACAAAACTTACCCTAAACTTAAATCTAACCATTCTAAACAGAGCCATTTACCAGAAGTCAAGACCTTCGAATAATCCGTGATACTAAAGGTCCTTTATTGAAAAGCCCGCCCCTGGATGTATCATCCGTTGTATTTGAACTCTAGATATTCACTAAACTTTACATACATACCCACATAATTATGCTCACGCCTATGTCCTACTGAGGCAAAGAGAATAAATTCACAACATGCCACATTTTCACTGTAATAGTAGATTACACACCGAGGGCAGGAAAGTAAGAAAGGTCTCAGATCTCATGTGATCTGAGGCTTTTTTATTTACTGCCCGAGGTTAGTACACTATTTTACTCCCCGACGGAGGCGGAAAGTGGCAACTTCTTTTAGCGCAGCGGGACGAAAGTTGACTCGTTACGCCCGGAAGGATGTAAAAATGTTTTACATTCATACCCACATATGCTTACGCCTATATCCCACTGGGGTAGGCAAAGACAATAAATAGCCACATGCTACGCTTCTGACACACATCTCTCGCCTCTTCAAAGTACAAAAGTGTAATTCGGGTAGTACGCCAAATTCATTGTTCATGCAAATTTAGGATGTGTATGTAATGAAAATAATAGTTTAGTAACGAAACTGTCGAGATTTATACAACATAGCGTTTACCCGCGACTTCGTCCGCACAAATTATATACCAGATTTTAAGTCAGATCATAAGGTATCAAACAAAAAAAGTTTCATCAAAATCGGTTCAGTAGTTATTGCGTGATGCTCGTTCAAACAAACAAACAAACACACAAACAAACAGATAGACAAAAAGTCCAAAAATTGATGATATGGAATCAGGGATACCAAAAAACCATATCGTAACTTTGTTTTTGATAATATCTTCAATGTACAGACAAACTTCCTGTTACAGTTTTATAATAGTTTAGATTCGTAACGAACGTGTGTGAAAATAAAGCGCACTCTCCTAAACTATAATAATTTCGAAAGTAGAGTCATCATCATCATCGTCAATTCGTCATGCCCTTATCAATTTACAATTGTAGCACGCATTTACATATGTACAAGCATATATCCCAGCTTTTAAGTCTAAAGCTTTTAAACAAAAAAGTGTCATCGAAATCGGTTCAATAGTTTTTGCGTGATTCTCGAACAAACAAACAGAAAAAAATCGGTGATTTCAAGTCAGATACGTAACCTCTTTCCTATACATATATCTATCACTTCAATTACTGTTCTATACCTATTGTAGATTAAAATTATTTGCCAAAAACACAATATCCAATTAAAATCGTGTTCTAATTCGTTCCAATTTTATAATAACGACGGCGTGTCATTTGGTGGGCGGACAGTATAACTACAGAATTGCCATCAATTGTCCGCCATCTCGGCTTCCCAGCGCGCTGTAAACCCTTATATGGGTAGACAGATAGTTCTATAATTGGTTAATTCTTTTACAATGGCCGTCTGAAGGCCAGGTTCTGTAATTATGTGGTTTTACTATTGGTCTCGTTAGAATTAAATTACTGGTCTATGATCTAATTTTTGAGTAAAATCGGTGGAACAATTTATGACTCAAACAAACACAGATAAATCTGTTAATCCGCATAAACTTGGGGTTGAATAGAATAGGACCGTCTCATCTGTTATTTAATTTTTTTATTAGCTCCTTTCATCCCACTGCTAGGCAAAGGCCGCCCCTTTAATCCTCCAATCATCTCTATCCTGGACATGCTCTGCTCTGGCCACGCTTCATTGAAAGCATCCAGATCGTCCCGCCACCTCTTCCTAGGACGACCTGGACAACGACTTCTAAAAACTTGAAATCGTACAAGGCGACTAATGTCTCTTCTCACCGATGATCCCCGCTTCCAAATCCACCGCGTAGACCCAGGAACGCCCAATGCCGAGGTTCGTACACCTTAGGGGTTGCCCTTGGGGAGGTTCACTGGTTCGTAACCTAACAGTGCGCTTTGCCGTCACTGATGTGGTCCGCACTCCGCAGTAAGAAGCAGTAATCACTCCCTGAGTAATGCTGTGTATAAATTTAAGTTTCGAAAAACCTCCTTGCCTTCAATCCGCATTAGGCCCGAGTGATAGAGTATGGTGAAGGGATAGGGTGCTATTTTTTTTAGCTCCTATCACCACTTGATACCTCCTTCTATCCTGAAACCCTGAATATACTGAGATAGCTTTGGAAGTTGCAGACTTTCTGACTTCCCTGAAGGAAATTATGGCTGTAACCTTTCGTAACATACAAAAGTGCGGGTACTATAAGGTTTAATATTGTGTTACTTTGACTATCCGCCACCGCCACACGTCTCTTCTGTATAAACGGCGCCTAAGATTTTTGACAGTTTCGATTAAAAAAAGAACACTTCCGCTCTCTCTCAGTCTCTCATACTTACTTGTCGGAGTAGGTGACTATGCCCTTCATTGCAGTGGCTGATGATGATTTTAAAAATCTTTAAGTAGAAACAAGAAATAATTTCTTCTAAACCAATACGTACGACCTTTTCCAACAATAATTCTCCATGACTAATTGGTTTATTTATTTTTATTCCAATATAATTGGATTATATTATACTAAACTAGATTAAGTTTAAAATTTACGTAACATGAATTTTTGAGACGTAGACATTTCTCGTTGCCGATGCCGGCTGCCTGCGCGTGCGCACTGGATCTCCGCTGAACCGAGACGCCATTACGGTCATTATGTCGCAACACTCATTGATTCCATTGTATTCTTATTGTTTTTATTATGTTCAAGTCATCGTGTATGTAAGCACAGAGGCTTGCCGAAGATTTGTGCCATTTGAGATTAGATTGAACCTTAATAACCAACCTTAATAATAAACCAAGATGACTGAAAAGTAGCTACGAGATTTGAACTGTCAGCATGAGAAGCAAAACATCATAAAATTCACAGATTTCGTGCCTCACACGACTATCGAGCACATTGGAAATGAATCTACGGAATTCGAAAAAATATTTTCTCAAAAAGGTTAGGCTACAGGGCAAACCCTTAACCCGATCGTCTTTGTTTTAGGCTCAAATAGCAGACTGAATTGTCCAGAGGTGTTTTGCTCATATTTTTGATATCATTCCTCGTTTCAAAAATATCGAGCGCCAAAATAAAAAATACGGAAAAAAAACTTTTTTTTTTCACTATTTCAGCCATAATTTTTTTCGTTTTTGACTTTCTCGAATAACTCTTTTTGCACCTTACAGCTCTCGTAAATACGCATCTTTTGAGTGATTAAGATTGATATAAGGGTATCGCACATTTTCGTGAAATCGGACCCTATACTGGAGCGAACGAAAAGACATTTCCAATGTCAAAATCATCATCACAATGGTCATTATACGACTGGTCGATCTGCGCTATACACAAATGAACTCTATCGCCCTTACCCTTTGTAATGGGGTAACTGCTACGATCACAGGTGGCCAGGTTCTATCGTAACCTAATCGGTAGCCTCACGGATGTACCACACTCTTTTTAGGGTTACGTAGACAAAAAAAGAAACCCTTTATACTTTCGTCCATTCTGTCTGAATGCTCTGCGTCAATTACTCCTTCATTTTAACGCCTATTACTGGAGTAAAAAATCTGAAAATGCCCTAGATACAATACGGGGTGTAATTGATATCATTAGCATCCTCAAAAACTCAGAATCTACCCATCAAACTGAACAACTTTTTCTATGGGAGCAAACCAATCTACACAAATCTGCTGTTGCATACATTTGAGTCGAGTCGGCACGGCACGGCACTGTAGTTTAGTATGGAACATGAGATTATTTTTTGGTCAGATCGGTTTTCTCCTATAGTAAAAATTGTTCAATTTGATGAGTCCATATCAATTTCACCCTGTATAGCTCTATATAACAAGTTCTTTCAATGAAAATTATAACGGATGATGAGCGTCAAAGGCGCGTTGCGGAGAGGTATGAACAATTGAACACCTAATTCCGGTTTCGAATCCGCACGGACAACATGCCATGTACCAATGAGTTTTTCTAACTTACTTCCGTACTACCGACTGCTCTCAAAAGGTGACGGAAAACATCGTGAGGAAACCTGCATAGTGCATACACTGAAAAAGAAATTCTGATGAGAATGTGAAGTCTACCAATCCGCATTGAGCGCCTTGGGGACTCATGCCCGTACACTCTCCCTGAGGGTAGGCCTGTGCCCTGCAGTGGGAGTTTTATAGGCTGATGATGATGATGTAGCACAAATAGAGTCTGAATAAAAAATGTCTGATGATATTAGTCAGAGTCACCTCTTTCAACCAACATCCGTCTAGGTTCCGGACATCACAAGTTTCTGTGGTATCAGGCTGGTACATCATTAAATGCAACGATTACGCAGAATAAATCATAGTGGAAGGTGTAAACACGCCTGAATTATCACAGTTAGCAAAATCGATGATCTTTACGTGTGCTATACTTACTACAACATACATCTTTTAAAAACTTTCAGAGAAATCATCTTAACACAGTTTAGATGGATACCTGCTTGAGGATTTTGCTACTAATAAGTTCGCCAAAACTACGCACCATTTTATTTGTATTTAATTATAATTAGTTATTAAGCATATCAAAATTAAATCCCCCTTAAACCGCCCCCCAGATGTCAGAATCATACATGTGGAAGGAGCAGATCCACACGCTGATGAAGGGCGGGGACAGCGAGTCCGATATCTCGGACTCCGAGCACTTCCTCACCAAGGGGGCCTTCCTCCTCACACCCTCCCACGGGCTCAGCATGGAGAAGGCATCAGCTATCTGCGAGAAGATGGAGTTCAAAGGCTGCTTCTCCCTCACGAAGACTGCTACGGGCATCCTCTTCAAGTTCTCTAATGTGGATGATTACCAGATGGTGTTTAAGAAGGGTTTCCATAAGGTCACTGGGTCCAGGTTTTATAGGAAGGTTTGTTGTTTATATCTTCGCCCTTTTCTTTGCTCTGTGCTCTGCTTCTTCTACTAAGCTTTTGGTTCTTCTTCTTTTTAGTCTCTTAATTTCTTGGTTGTTAATTTTTACCATCGGCCGTAGTATGGCAGCGTGATATAGCGCTATCGCGCTTTAGCTCTCTTTCTATTTGCGCGCGAGTGAACAAGATAAAACGCATGATAAAGCCGTATCACGCGCTACATGCTACGGCTTCAGATATACCTACGAATGGAATTAAATGTCTGCGCAAGGAGTAATTCCTAGTAGTGCAGCACGGTAAACAAATGTAAATTTTAGCTCGTATGTAGTATGTACCAAGCTTCTATGAAGTCAAGGTTGAGATTGTATTGTATCCTCCATAAAAGGATTTAAAGCTCATTATTATATGTACCACGACATTATTGATATTGAACGACGCACGCACCAGTGAAAACTTTACCTTCCTCACTCATTCCCGCCACTGTAACTGCTGAAGAACACTAAAAAATGAGTTCCAATGAGTTGACTCTGTATAACTTTAATGACTCGGTTAAACTGTATAAACTGCCTATGTATTTATTTATCCAAAGACGAGTGATTTGTCATCTCTCATATTCCATCACCAGATAGCGATTCCCTGCCGACCACAGAAGACGTTCACGATCTACGTTTACGACGTCCCGGACGAAGTCCCGGAAGAGGACGTCCGCCACGCCCTCTACAAGTTCGGGTCAGTGGTGGAAGTAGTCAGGCTCCACTTTACTGGCTCCCCCAGGGATGGAAATACTGGTAAGGATACTGGAATATTTTTAAATTTAAAATAATACTGCTTCATCATAATCAGACTATGGGAAACTAGTGTCCATTTTTCCTGTTATAGACCTCCCAGAGAACTTTACGATGTGATTAAATAACATGGCTGCTGGACCACCTAAACTTAGGTGTGTAATTTCTATTACAGCGCATCAATTTTCAAAAATCTGATTACAATAGTAGGTACTAGGTCGTTCTGTGGGAGTGGTTTAGAACCATTTGCTCGCTGTTTACCTAAACCACAGTATAAGAAAGAGTACCTAAACAGTAGGTATGCTTAAATCGCTATATGTCTAGACCAAATGCGAAGTAACTGAGACTTAGGTCCATTGAGTTTTAGTTTAAGGGCGAGATGGACTCAGTGAGACATAGTTACATTGCGCCAAGAGCGAGATAAACTCAGAAGACCTAGACAGAATTGTTTATTAAGTCAAGAACATCTCGGTGTATTCAGTTTGTTGAGTATTAATTGGTCCTTCTACGGCTAACACCAGGTAGTATACCTATATTTGGTAACTTTGCATATCAAAATTTAACCATTTCAGGCACCTCAACCCCAAAACCCATGGAGAAGACTCCACCTCGTGCTCTCACCACCATCGACGGGGAACTGGTCAGCAGCATGATCCCGAAGGAAGCTTCCAGCGTCCTCCGCGTGACCCTGGCCAGCATCGAGGAAACCAACATCCTGCTGCAGAACGGACTCGACTTCTACGGAGCTACGTACTTCCCAACTGAGTTGGCGACTCCTACGCAAGCTGCTAAACTTGTCAAGCCTGGCAGGTAGCTATCAATTTTATTTCTAAGGCTGCACGCTGAAAAAGGTAGCTAGTTCTTGGTTAATTATTTTTGAAATGGGCGATTTTTATGACACCGATATTGAGTTGTACGTTGATCAATCTGGCATGTAGTTCATACGCAGTAACTAGTAGTTATGAGACTATGTTTTGACTACCTAGCACAAGTAAATAGAAACATCCTGGTCAGATGCACCAACAATTTACAAAACACTAGAAAACCAAAAATTTGTATTTTATTTGTATATGTGGATACGTAGATAACCTATGTATGTATGTATGTGTGTCAAAATAAGTGGGGTTATTGTAATCGGTCTGTAGTATCTCTGATCTGCAGAGATACCGATTTGGCTTTGGTATCAAAACATGCAGCTCTATTCTGTTTGGGAGGGATTTTCTCAAGGATCACCCAAAACATGATCGGGAGCTAGGAAAGTTAGGTAGTCTTTAACTAGCGAAATTGTGTTTAGGTTCATAACTCCCTAATGCACCCTGACATAATCACGACCACCTTTCACAACCAGTAAAGATACAAAGTCTCCTTTAGCCCTTTAGAAGTATCACAAAACCACCAAATATGCACATAAAAGCACCAAAAACTAAACTCGTCCTCAGATACGGTGCTGCTTCCAGGATAACAGGCGGCACGGTGTCCGCCCGTGTCCGTGACCTGCTTCCAGTCTTCGACCAGCAAGGGTTCACCAAGTTCGCTCCACCTGCCTCCAGGCTGGTCAAACCTTCACGCTCCAAGTAAAATCTGATTTGAGCATTGATCATAAATAAAAGAACTAGATCTTAGAAGAGCAGAAACTTATGAGGAGCTCCTATAATTTGCATGTTTACTGGTAATGAGATGGTGCAATACTGAGACCAGAATTCCTTAAGCTACCTATTACTTGGAGGGCACTATCTGCAATTTTTGGAGCGTTGATTGTCTCTAGTTTTTTTATTAGTGATCGAAGGATCTGAAGGATGTTTTTATCAAGTGATTGAGAGTTGTTTTTTTTTTGGCTTGAGTCTTGCCACTTTAAGACCTAAGTATGCCTTTGATGCTGGTTGGCGAATCTTCACTACGGTCGATGGTGAATCAAACACGATAGATTCGACTATCAACTCGTTTAAAAAGAGTTGAACCTTGTAGATTTTACTTATTTTGTGATTTTATTTCTTTGAGGAAATAACAATGTCTGCAAGTTAACCTGGAACTTGAAAAAGGCACATAAGGACACATTCTTTTGTTTTGGGTATAATTTATGATTATGACGTCATACTGAAAGCATTACACTTCATTTTGCTTGCTAAAAATATTCCAGTTTTTGAACGACGACGTGCGTGACTATGATATTACCACATGGTGGCCTAGCATCAAATGACAGACAAAATTGATCTCGAATGTCGGTAAATCACTATCGTGCTAGGCCTACGATAAAACGAAATTTAATAACCTTTTTAATATTCATACATATCCATTTACATTCTAGTTTTGTAATTTTAATTAAATGTAACAAAATATTCCATGTCATCTTTTCTCATTTCGTTTCATTATTCACAAAAATAATTAATTGTAAATGTTTGCTTGTGATTTTTGTTTCTTTTTGTTTTGTTTTTGTACCACTGTGCATTTATTTTTAAGTTTTTTTTATATTAAGATACTAATTTATGATTTTTATGTGCCATCCTACTTAATTATGTTTAGCTATTTTGTTAAAATAAAATTTAAATCATCCTAGTTTATTTGTTTTTAATTTAACTATTATACATAATAGCTTTAGCTCATCATCATCATCATCAGTCTTCTCGCGAAAAATAGCATCTGAATCATATATGAGGCCTTTTATAATTAAAACGAAGCATAATTATGTTTATTTAGACTTCAATTTCCATAAATATTACTTAATTTTGGGTTCAGTAAAAGTTATCTAACGATGTTAGGGCCGTTGGAATTAAAAAAAAAATTTTCCATTAGAAATAATTAAAAAAAGAATCATTGGGTTGTTTAGTATCTTACTAAAAGCACACTATGAAGAGTTCAAATAATACGAACAATAATCATTAAATTACAATTTATTGACTACTTAAGTATCACAGATTATAATTAACAATATCGCCTAGCGTTAAATTAGGTTGCTAAGTAAATATAATGCCTTTTACCCTTAGATGCGCAGGCGCCAGACATATCCGCAATTCCGCAGTGTTCAAAGTATAGCTGTCTATTTCCACCTCTATAAAGATGAAATGAGACAGAATGCTAGACTTTGTGGGTATTTGCTTACTTTGTACACATGTCTGGCACGTGCATAGCCCAAAAAAGAAGAAGCTTATATTCATCACGAAAGTGCCAACAAAATTGAGTTCATGGCACCTAGTCTTAAAAACAGTAACGAACCGAGAAATGGCGTGCAAGCCTATCTCTGTCCTTCTATAATCTCAATTAAGTACAATAAATGAATATTCCACATCCTCTTCTTGGTTTAATCAAAGGTCTTACAAACATTTCTCAAAACTTATGCAACTACGTCTACTTTCTTTCCACTTTTGAATCTATCTTCAATCTCCTGCAAACTTTTACCTTTAGTCTCAGGTAGAATAAAGTACAGTACTAAAGTTCCAATAAGTGCTATTATCCCATAAATAAGGAACGTCACCACCTCTCCCAAATTCGTCATCATACCTGGTGCAGTTTTGACTACAACGAAAAATGAGGCAAAAGTTGTAGCCGAACTGATTCCAGATCCGAGACCTCTCATTCTGGTAGGGAATACCTCTCCACACATTATCCAAGGCAATGGTACTAAACCTATAGAAATAGCTGTGATGTAGACCATGAGACAGGACAGAGGAAGCCATGACATATTGGTCTCTTTCCCCTCAGTCCAATATAAATACATTGATAGACCAACCATCGACAAAGCAGTCCAAATTCCACTAATGAAACACAAAGGTCTTCTGCCATACTGCTTGCAGATAACACACGCAACAACAGACATAACTACTCTTAAAGAATCTATAACTAACATAGCTAAATAATGATCTAAACCTTTACCTACAGCTTTCTCTACAATCTCTATTGAGTAAAACGCAACCGCGTTCACACCAGAAAACTGGCAAGTTATAAAGAATACTATCATAATAAACAATGGTTTAATTAACTCTGGACTTTTTAAACTAACAAGCTTCTCCTTCCAGGTCATCACAGGTTCTGAATCAGCAGCTTTCTGCTTATCAATCATACCTTTTAACTCAACTTTGGCAGAATCACCATAGCCTCTTAACCAATGGAATGATTTGACTCCATCTTCAGTCTGCCCTTTAGAGATCAGCCACGTAGGACTTTCAGGAACCAAAGTCAATAAGACTACGGATATAATTGGGAATAAACAGGATATCGTGGCCGTCCATTGCCAAGTCATAAACGTCCCTATTACATGAGCTACAAGGATGCCAACAGCTATAGCTAAGGATACAGCTGCTAGAAAGAAGCCTCTATACTTCGGATCTGTAGTTTCTCCTATATAAACTGGTCCCAATGGTCCAAGAAGACCAACACAGAGGCCGGTGAAAAATCTTCCGAGGAGCATGAGTGTGAGGTCCTTTGCGCAGGATATTAGGATCCAGCCGAGGAGGAAAGGAACGCAGACCATGTAGTGCGAGGTTTTTCTGCCGAATTTTTCCATCATCCATCCGGATAGGAGACAGCCAGGTGCCATCGGGAGCGCTGCCATTGCCGCTGGAAAAGAAAACATATAATTATTAGTATACACAGTTTATAATTCTGTACGAACCTTGCCGACCTACATAAATCCAGATGTCAAAACAAAGATCAAAGTATTAGTTCTTATATGGGGATAGATTGATTAAGTGAAAGTTGTATGTGTATCCGACTTTTCTAGCGGGAGTTGTTGTATTATAATGTCATTAAAATAATTAGCTGCATGGAAACCTACATTTAAATTCTTGCATTACATTCATATTATAAGAAATTGGTGCCTCTACAGATTATCTTCAAGGTGAGACTCCAAGCAACAGAAAATAATGAGACCAATACAAGATTATAATAGGTAGTTGTAATATATACCTATTGCTAGCGTTTACCCGCGACTTTGTCTTCCTATCCTTCCTCAGGGTTCAAGCTACACACAGATTACCCCCAATAGATATCGCATACAAGGCCGCCGACGCGCGCCACACATCTATGATTTTGCACTGATATAAGCAACGCGAGTGAGCGAGCTCGAAGTAGTGCGACCTTGAAATGACCAATCATGTTGCATTGTTTCGTGCCCCGCTACCCGCACCTACCGCCAAAATGGTGACTTCGGGCCTGTACAAAATTTTCACCAATCGGTATCTATTGGGGGTAATCTGTGAAGCTACATAAAAATAGTTCAGTGGCTTAGCCGTGGAAACGTAATAATAATAACAGCCAAACAGAGAAACATTCGTATTTTAGTGTGGATTCAAAAAAGACCCTTGAGTAGAATTTCAACTCTCCAAAACAGACAACGCAAGACTTGTTACAAAGTGAACGGGACACTCGAGACATGACAGAGAGAGCTATTTCCATATCCTAGAACTAGATACTCATCTAAGCTGCAAATGATTGACACATCGTTGGTAAAAGTAGCCTGGCAAGTTTTATAACGCACTAGCAAACACTTCGTTCCATATACGATTAGATAGATAGATGATCCGGTAGTTTGTGAACAATTTATTTCGTAGAAAGATATAAAATAGGTAATATTCGACATTATTCTTACATAAATATTATACAAAATCACGACCGTAATTCCCTTTTGGGGTAATCAGAAACATTGCTACCGGTGCGTCCCGAATCACACCAACAGCTCTGTGAGCGCGATAAATGTCGTTTCGATTTCACGTGAGCGCGACCACAATCGAAAACGTGACGTCATTCATGACGTCACTACCGACGCCATCTTGCAATAACAGTGCTCACGGCTCGGAGCGGTTATCAAAAGTGACGGTTGTCAGTTTTGGTATAGTAAATTTTTGGTTTGCTTAGGTCTCGATTTAGGTTTCTTCAGTATTATTGGGTTTGATTATGTTCTAAAAAAGACGAATAAAAGTTTAATAACGATTTGTGATGAAGAAAATAATAGGAATATTTGTATGTTGTGATGTGAACGGTGTGAGCTATCAGCGCTGTAGGCGCGATAACGCAAATGGAACGGGTGTTAGCGCTGTAATCGCTCACAGCGCTGTTTTCATGACTCGGAACGTACCGTACAATTACCAACATTCTGTTTAAGAATATATAGTGGTCGCAATGATCACATTTAGCAATTTAAGTTTCAGGATGGAATGATATGTTAATGGTGACGTTATTCTTGGAAATTACTGAAGCTGTTCTAAGAATAAATTATATTAATTGTTTCAAACCCGTTTCCTTATGATGACTGAAGAAGTAAAAGTAAAGCAAAATGTGGGTTCTCGGAACCGATGATCATGTGTGACGATACTAATGGATGTCGAAGAGTGGAGAATTGTGTCAGAATCGTGTTCGCGATCTATCCTGTTGGACATCATCATCATCGGCCTATACAACGTGTTTGAATAAGCGCAAAACCCCATATATTAGTTTATAACAAAATAATTCGATTGAAACAATAATTTCACTATTTTTTATACTTAAAATTCAAAGTTATTCGTATTTTAAGTTTTGAGGCAAAAATTATTTGTTATCATTTCAGCAATGAATGAAAGCGCTAACGTACTCATGAATACATTTTGGTAATTAGTAAGAAGGGTGAGTATGCCCGTGGGGTGGGTTGACATCGAGTACAGTTAATTTTAAATTTTACAAACATTATTATTTAATATTTAGAAAAAATTACGTATGTTGAAACCATGATAATTCGATTCTGCTCTCGATTCTAAACAAACTACTTTCTAGTTTTGCGTTGTATACGTCCCACTGCAGGGCACGCAGGCCTACCCTCAAGGTGTGTCTATATGGGCAATATAGTCCACCACGCGTGCCCAATGTGGATTGGCGGACTATACATATACGCATCAGAATTATGCAGGTTTCCTCAAGATGTTTTCCTTCACCAGAGCAGTCGGTATTACGTAGGTACATAAGTTAGAAAAACTTATTGCATCATGCCGTCCGTGCAGATTCGGACCCGGACCCTCACGATTCAGTGTCCATGCCTCTCCGCAACACGCCACCGACTCTCTTTGGACATAGCCGTGAGCATTATGTATGTATGTAAATCTCTGTTTCTATAATTCAAAGGTGGTTTTGCAATTCTAATGTTATCTGGAACAAAGTAAGCATCAAATGCACTTTGGCATTTAGCAGTCGTTCAACCAACAACCCGTTAAGATGGATGCATGTACGAGTGTGCTAAAAATACTCTGGCTCATTATCTCTGAGCTACTTGTCCTGCAACTTGACTTGTCAGTAAGGAGGCCTGCCGGACCCTGATGGACGGATTAAGTAAAAAGGACCCGCAATTCTTAATTGCCTCAGGGCCAAAGCATCCAAGCGAGCAGCAATTACGAAGTTGATTTTGGCCTAGCTGGCTTGGCTAGTTTTTTTGATGGGTTTTCAGTAAAATCGTATAATACACCACGTTCGTTTTACTAACGTGTAAGCACAGAGTATTATTATTACTACGTGTAAGAGAAGAAATACCTAGGGCGGTTTGTTTTTAGCTGGAAACCATGTCGGGCTAGGATAGCGGTTTAAGGCATGCAGCTCTGTAGGTGTTGCAGCAAAATTATTTACCATCACAATAGGGTTAGGGCATATTAATAGATAATAATAGTACACAATAGAAATGAAACTCCCGCGTTAAATCTCAAAATACGCCTACTAAATGTCAAGATTATTCTACCAATCTCGTGTTGGTTTAACCATAGTTTCGCTTCTATAGGTACTTTTATGGTTAAGGTATCGTGTGTGCTCTTTATATTTATCTATGAAGTTGAGACTATAAAAACAAAATTAGATTAATTAATTTGAGAAGACCCCATAATATTAGGCCTGTAGCCCTTAATCCGGCACTGAACAATGTACTATAAAATGTATAAAAACAGTAATAGACGCACTCTACTTATTCTACTTTGAAGCAGATCCTGTTTGCTGCTTTTGAGTGCATTTGCCAATAATTCCAGCCTACATGCTATTTTAATTTTAAATATTGCAGCAATACTATACTATATTTGCTGTCTTTAAAAAAATGTTTCCCACATTTATAATACTGCAAGACGTGTCGATTGAAGGATAAATAAAGGTGCATATTAATAACTTATATGCACTTAAAGATGATGGTAATAAAATAAACTGTGGCCTTGGGTAAACTATTAAAATAAGAAGGGTTCTGACTCATGAAATACTGGGTATTAACAACAAAATAAACAATTAAGTACCTACAGAAATGTAATTCATAAAAAATAAAACATTAAACGTTTTTTTTGTCTCATAAAAACAAAGGCACTTTGGACAGGAAACATGAATTCGTGGTTTTTCCCTTCCAGTAGTCAGAAATATTAGTAAATTATTAATTGACAAGCAGTGGACGACTATCGTCTGAGATGATGATGATGATGTTGATGACATTGAATTAGTGGTAAAGAAAAGGTTGATGTCGTGTCGTGTCGTATCAGAAACTCAAGGAACTAGCGGAAAAGAGACTGGATTTGTGAATACTCAACCGACAACAGCGTAACTCTTAAAATAAGATGATGGCGATGATTAATTTGCATTTGCTATTTCAGATGCAGATGCAGCAGTGCAATTCACTAAGCGCAAACATCGTCGCATTCTTTAGTTCGTCGGAGATTTCATATTAAATTTGACGCAACGTATACCAAATTGACAGCTCGCCGTTGTTACAACCGAATTTACACATCAATAAGTAAGTAAGTCCAACTTACCACTTCCTTGCTTACTTATGGCCGATTTACACATCTATAAGTAAGTAAGTAAGCAAGGAAGTGGTAAGTTGGACTTACTTACTAACTTATGGATTAGTAAATCGACCTCTAGAGAATTGCACTCCAGTAGTTGTAGTTTCATCATAATCATGATCAAGGGGCGCATGTAGTATAGGTGGTTAGCGCAAAAAACATCACATATTCAGTCAGAAGAATTACAAATCACAATGGTTCAAACCACCCTATGCACTGAGATTAGCTTGCACCAAAAAGTATTTAAGCTTAAACATGTTTAAATATGATGCTGTCAGCCATTTGTATTAGCAGTGTGAAAGACAGAACTATCACTAAATACTTGTTGGTGCAAGCCCGACTTTACATAAGAAAGTAATTTTCAAGTCCATACCGATCCAAGAAGCAGTGTTTTCGTCCCAGGGTATGAGGCTGCCCGGTTCCTTCAGCTGCGGCAGGAGGATGGCCGAGTAGCCAGACGTGAGGCCTGCTGTGAAGGTCAGGAGGATTGATGCTGATGCTGCTAGGCTCTGGAAGGCGTCAATAAATATGTTTGTCAAATCATTTTGTTTCACATTGTCTTAAAGCTTGGGGAAAATGCTCTGATATGCATAGAGCACATTTAAATGCAAACAAGTTAACAGGCTACATGATTCCACTGTAGGTAGACAAAAGGCTCTCACGAATAAGGTTCAGATAATTTTAAAGAAGTATATCTATGAAAGGTTCCTGGAAGAACGCTCAATGCGAAATATTATAGAAAGCTTTCTGCCAGCCTAGGTTTGATTTCTGGAGACCGACCATGACCCGACATTACAGTTAAATAAGTTTGGAACTTTGGTAAAATCTGGTGAAACCGTCGATAGCGCGGTCTAGGTTTCTGTGTTTCTCTTTCTTACGATGCATGAAAGAGCAGGACTACTGTCTTTTATCATCAGCTTCAATCGTCCTACGCTACAAGGACCACTGACTCTGCAACCAGTTACAGCACTGCACCGCAATAGATATCCCTACAAGCTTCATTCAAGCTCGCGGCGGCCAGTACTGTGCCTGTACACGTCTACACAGTGTTGCCAGATCCACACTTAAGAATTATCACAGATTGACATCAAAATTATCGTGTTTTTATCGCATCAAAAATTCCAAAAATTCTCGTATCTTAGAACCTAAAAGAGTTTGAAATGATGCGTGAAATTGAATCATTCTTACCTATATTGCATGCCACTATTTAATGTTTTAATGTTACCTATTTATAGGTAGGCAAGTACGAGGTTTTTAGGGAATTTTAGTAAAAACTCTTTTTTGAAACGACACAGTGACGAAATATTTTCTATCACAATTGTTCTAATTAGAACTTCAATTTTAGTGTTAGGTATTTGAAAACTGTTTTATGCGATAATTAACGCCAAAATGATGCATATTACTGGAATTTGACGGATAATATGGTTGAAAATAGTGATTTGATACACAGATTTCATTAAATTACAAAATTATCATGGATTATCCTGGATTTTATGTGAATTATCGTGCTACTAGACTTTTATTTTCTATCGCATGCCCCTCAAAAATATCGTCGATCTAGGATAATTATCGCACGTCTGGCAACACTGCCTCTACATGAGCAGCGATGTTTCTACCAAACTGCCGCTCATTCACGTACGTGAACGTTCTGGTATTTGGCCTTTGCTGCGCATCTTGGTATGTACCGGCCACAGCTATCTATTCGGTGCTACCAGGGTGAACCATGCGTGTCTAAGGTACCTAGTTGGTGGACTTCACACAGGGTTCAGAATTTCTTCTTCGGTATGCTGGTTTCATCTCGATGTATGTGGACCTCAATGGGATGGAATTATTAGGGTGGTGAATAGATTTTCTCTTACCTGTTTCCATACCGGTGAAAATCTGATGACAGTATTAGAATCAGTCAGTAGAGTAGGTTCTTTGTTTTCTTTCTCGTTAACAAGGCCTGGGCTTGAATTTGACATCTTAATATTCTTGATATAATTTGATAATTTTCTTTCTAATTTTACATTGCTATCATTAGTTTCTTTCTTTTCTTCTTGTTCCTTCTGTTCTTTTTTGCCCTCTTCTTCTGTATTTGGATTTTCCGGTTCTTTCAAGTTTTCTTGATTTTCCTTATCTTCCATTTCTTTTCCTGAAACAAAGACATTAATGTTTTTAATATGACATGATAGAATAGAGCGCTATCTCGAGTGTCTTAGTTAGTATTTTCAAGAGCTTATTGTTATCTCTTTCTGATCATGTTCCAAACAAGGAAACAGTTTTAAAATCATAAAAGGACGATATGCAATCTACGGTTTAAAGATACCTAGATAAGCATCCGCTTGTTTTTATTTAGCTTCCCTCGCTTTTTGGAGAGCGAAAGCTGCGCTTGTCGCGAGATATGTAAGGAAAAATGTTAAGTCGCGCGCGATTAGAGAAATCATACTAGACGTGCAGGAATAGGGTCAAACGCTCTCTTCCTTATAGGCTATCACAGCCCCTTTTTATGTGTGTAGTAATTAGCTAAAACACCTGTTAAACCATAAACAAATGAGGTCTCGGTCACAATTGCAACATTAAAATGAATGCGGACAACAATAGATTGCGTGTATTGAATTAAATTATAACTAGTCAAACAAGTTTTCAATTAATAAAGTCCCGTAGCCCTGTACGAAATGTATGGAAATCGGGGGACTTTGTGGTATAAAGATAAACATCGCAAATGCACAGACGACTCTGATAATTGATAGCCTAGTTTGTGAACAAACAATTATAAATTACATACGATATAATGCGCGCAAATTGCATATTTTATTACTACGTGAGACATAATTCATAACATCGTGAAAACGTTTAATAGATAGGTGATAATTGCTATAGTAATTGGCCGGTGTATTGGTCACCACTAAAACAAAGAAACAAGCTTATTGTATGTAACCATAAGAGCATTATTATAGTGACATAGAACATAGGTCTACATACAGGGTCCTTCTTAATATGCTGACACTTTTTTAAGAGGATGATCAGATCGTCAAACTGAACAACTTACTCTATGGGCACATAGATATCGAGAAAAAAATCTGCTGTTCCCACAGATCACAAAAACTAAAGGGAGATGTGAAAAGGGGGCGGGGCCAGTGTCGCAGCAATATACGCAAAAACGGAACACATTGCTCGCGACAGTAAGGATTCAATATATTATGAGGCTGAAAGCCAGTCGAGATATTATGTGTAAATAGTTTACAATGCCTGCGTAGTACTAAAGATTATTCGAACGTTGAGTTCTGATACCGCAATGGATAATGAGCACATTCAAGCTAACAAAATACTTTCTATCGCGTGGTACTGGAGGTAATTCGACACTAGGTTTCGTACTCAGCGCGTTGGTTGGCATCTCTCTAGATCTCTATGGCTGTTCCATATAAAACTGCAAATCTACTAGAGTCAAATGTATGGGACAGATTTTGATGTTGGTCCCATGAGCAAGTTATGCAGTATGATGGTCTGATCCTCCCCTTAAAAAAGTGTCATAGTGCATATTAATTCCCTTCCCTAGCCAAATTAGTGGTCGTGGCAGTACACTACGCTAACGCTAACATAGACTTTACGGACTTTGTACCTATTACCGAAATGTGTAGGCTGTGTACCTCTAATACCTCCTTCTTCTTCTATGGTTCTTCTCCTAATAATTTAGGTACCCGTTCAAAGTAGGCAGAAACAGAATCAAAACATCGTGAGGAAACCTGCATACGCGGAATGGAAATGGAATGGAAAAAAACGTAAACACTGTAATGTTAGAAAAACCTCATTCATACATTATGTATTTACTATTATATCAATAGAATCAAAGTATCAAACACGTGCATTCACCACGAGTATAACTACCTCTTTAGATTTTATCGATACGTAATAGCCCAGTCATTTTACGGTTTTACTTATTAATAATTGATAATTTTTTTGATATAGTATTAAAGAACTAATTTTTAGAAATGAACCAAAATTAAAAAAAATATTCCTTCAGCAACAGCCCTAAATTTAAAATTCAGCATACATCTCGTTCTAAAAAAACAGATGGTAAATTTCTTTTTGCACATTTTTAAGTCTTTACCATTATACATACTTGGTGTTAACATTTTTGTCTACTTAGAAGGCTTTGAAAAACAGTAGTATTTTCTAATGAATACCTAATTTTCAAAATTTCTATACTATTTTGATGCTCAAAAATAATTGTTGTTGTTAAATCTTATTAAAATGAGTGCATTGGTATTAATATTATTATGTTACAAGCCTTCTGGGAGATACAATTTTCATTTCTATGTTGCGTAGTATGTTTTTTTAAAAAGGTTTTCAGATGGTCTTTTTGTCATTAAATGGGGCCGGTTACAGTTTAAAAGTCCCGTTGATAATTACTCCCCCCCCCCCCCCCCCCCGTAACAAAACTCCGTAAAATGACTGGGCTCTAACTTTTGCCCGCGCCTTCGAACGCATTGTACTCTACTTACCATCTTCAAATGACGTTTTAATGGGATTCTTCATACCATCAAACTGAATAACTTATACAATGGAGCAAACATTGCAATCGCAACAAATAAAATCAGTTTTTTCATTTATCCAGTTTTCAATGTAAAAATAAATTCAATTAATTTCACACTTCAAGACCCTTGTTTGTGTGTTTAAAAATATAAGGTCCATCAAACTGAACCACTTTCTCTATGAGACCAATATAGAAATCGCGAAAAAAAAATCTTCTGTCCCATACATTTAGGTCGAGTACGTTTGTATGGAACAGCTGATTTTTTTTTTCGCGATTTTAATATTGGTCCCATAGAGAAAGTTGTTCAGTTTGATGGTCTGATCATCCCCTTAAAATAGTTTCAGCTAGTTTTGTTAGACCTTATACTACGTGTTAATGAATTAACGCAAAACTAGAAAGTAGTTTGTTTAGAATCGAGAGCAGAATCGAATTATCATGGTTTCAACATAGGTAATTTTTTTCAAAATATTAAATAATTGGTTTGTAAAATTTAAAATTTACTGAACCCGATGTCAACCCACCTCATGGGCATACTCACCCTACTTACTATCAAAACAAGATTATTAAAATGTATCCATGAGTACGTCAGCGCGTTCATTCGATGCTGAAATGATAACAAATCATTTTTGCCTCAAAACTTAAAATGCGAATAACTTTCAATTTTAAGTATCAAAATAATGAAATTATTGTTTCAATCCAATTATTTTGTTATTAATCAGTTGGGGTGTATGAGGTTTTGCGCTAAATCATTAACAAGTTGTATATGAAAATTGTGAACCTTTCATCAGCAAACCTTTAAGTAAATTAAATGAAACAGTTTTGACCATCGCATGCTACTTTGTCACCAATTGAAGAGAAAGTTAATTAAATACCTTGTAGTTTAGTACCTATACATTATGTATTTAATATGCATGTTTCTTATTTCTAACTATAATTCTCAATTATGAGAAATATGCCTAAACAGCGACTGGATGAGGAAGGCCGAGGACAGAGTTTTGTGGGGGTCTTGGGAGAGGCCTATGTTCAGCAGTGGACGATGATAGGCTGATGATGATGATGCCAAACAGCATCAGCGGTCACTGTGACCGCTGTCAGGTGGTTGTGTGATAGAAATAAAGGGAAAGGTGGTTAATGGTTAATATTGGAAACTGTGTAGCATATGCTGTATTGATTACAAGAAAAAATCTCAAAATAGTAGCCCAGTTATTTTACGGTTTGAGCTGGGACTAATTAATAATTGATATTTTTTTTCGGGAGCCTGCAATTGTACAAAAACTGAAAAAAAATCACGTCAGCAACAGTTCCAATTTTAAAATTTCGCTATTATCTGGTTCTAAAAAACCTGACGGTAAATTTTTGCTTGCTCATATTTAAGGCTTTACACATACTTCAAACATGGTGTACATATTTTTGTCTACTCAGAAGGTTTTGAAAAATACATTCATATTTTCTAATAAATACCTCATTTTTTTAAATTTCAGTGCCTATTTTATTGCTCAAAAATAATTTATATTGTTAAATCTAAGTCAAATGAGTGCATTGGTATTAATATTATTAATTTAAAAGCCTTCTGGGACACACAATTTGGATTTCTATGTTGCGTAGCGAATATTTTTTAATGAGTTTTAAGATAGTCTTTTTGTCACTAAATGGTGCCGGTTACAGTTTAAATATCCAATTAGTAAACTCCCTACCCCGCCTAACAAAACTCCGTAAAATGACTGGGCTATGGTGCCATTCTAATTTTAATTTGAAATGTTTAAAAGTCAACGAAGGAATGTAAAATACAGCCCAATAAGGTATCATTAAAACCAGTTACCCGAGACAGTACCTAAATGTGTAATTTGACATTTAATTACAGCAACTAATGCAAAACATTCATGCCGGAATTGCCGGATAAACTATACCGCAAAATAATATACTCTGACTCAGACAGTTAAGTAGACCACTAC
The DNA here is from genome assembly GCA_927399405.1 of Agonopterix arenella. Taxonomy (NCBI): domain Eukaryota; kingdom Metazoa; phylum Arthropoda; class Insecta; order Lepidoptera; family Depressariidae; genus Agonopterix; species Agonopterix arenella. The sequence goes on from OV656714.1 coordinate 731,973, forward strand.
GTAACTTGCCTCCGCAGATTGTTTTAAAAAACATATTAGTTAAAATCTTAATGAGATTAATCCATAGATCCATTAATCCGGGTTAACGCTCATTCCTTGGCGACAGGGGAAAAGCTTGGTGTGGGATGTGGCCTGCGTGGACACCCTAGCTCCGTCTCACGTCCAAGCGCGCTGGTGCTGCTGCTGCGGGTGCTAAGGTCGAGAAGTGTCGAAAGTACCGCGATCTGGCCGGCAGCTACATATTCACGCCAATAGGTTTTGAGACGCTAGGTCCTTGGGGCCCAGAGGCCAAAGCATTCCTTGCAGACCTATCCGGGCGTCTCAATGAGATCTCTGGTGACCGCAGAGCTGGCAGCTTCCTGGTACAAAGAATCAGCCTCACCATCCAGAGGGGGAATGCTGCTAGCCTGTTGGGCACCATGTCTTACGGCGACGCTCTGGAGTGTGTGTATTGTTTGTGTTTTATGTTTTGAGATAAGATGTTGTTTATATCTGAAGATAGCTTATTGGTCTAGGTATATTTTAGTTTTAGGATATTTTAGTTTTATCATTTGCTCTGTATTTTTTGCCTATCAATAAATAAATCCATAGATATATTATGATTAATCACAAAAATATAGCAGTCAGCACAAGCGTCGTCAAACAGAACACACTAAACAGACATAAATCAGCAACATGCTTCGTCAAACCAATGAAATACAGGCAGAGATCTGCATCCCGAATCGTCAACTTGCTCAGTCAAATAACCCGCCTCTAGTCGATCCCGGCGCAAAGGTGCCCATGGATAACACCCACAGAACATTATAAGAGAGGTTAGAAATGCAACGTAGCGCTTTTGCTTCGGAGACGGCTGTCGCCACTTGTCTTCCCGCTCACGCTGCTACAATTACTTATGCCCTCTCGCTCGCACAACGCCGCGCGCCTTATGGTGTTATGCAAATAATTGCATAACCTGTGGCGACACGTTACACGCCTACTTTGCACTTCTAACCCCTCTTATAATGTTCTGTGATAACACCCATAAAAATAAAACAATTTACAATAATAATGAGAACGGTGCAAAAGGCCTCATCACCACATCCTTATCAGCCTTTTTTTTAATTTTATTTTGCGGGTAAACCTGTCAGTTTGTCCATTTGTTACGTCGTCCCTTAACGGCTACTGAGCCGATTTCGATGAACCTCTACTAACTTGAAATAAACGCGGGCAGAATTGCACCAATAGGTATTTTGCCTATTTTGAGACAGGTACGCAAGAAAACCAGTGTCTAATCGAGATAAGATCTCCGTCACATGGGCATTGATATTTTTAGACTGCAAAACGAAGCGTTTAAGTTTAAGCTGGACTCAAATTGTGATTGTGGGTCGTAAGGTGAATGGCAGTGTTTGCTAACCAACCTGTTTTCGTCTTGTTTAACTTGGTTAAGTGGCTTGTGAGTCTAATGAGAATTCAATATACCTACTCAAATCTTTGGATTCTTCATGATAATTATTATTGAGGATTTAGAATTCTCGAGTGGCGGCCGCGTACCTGAAAGCGCAGCGTGGGTAGGCCGACAAGGTGGACCGACCTGGTGAAGGCGACAGGAATCCGATGAGGATACCGCAGGGCCGTCGTTTTGACGGACCTTCGGAGAGGCCTATGTCCAGCAGTGGACGTCTATTTAGTGGTCGGCTTCGAATAGCCTGAACGTGGGTGTGTAAAGGCGACTAATCTCATACCCTGTGGTTATCGGTAAGGGCCACTGCATCCGACCCCTCCTCTGAACGTTCGACGGTCTCTCGTTCCATCCGAATTAGGAAGATAGGGAGGAGAGAGTGCATCTGTGTTTACGAGTAGCTTCTTCTTTTCATATCAATTGTTCTACGTTAGTGTTTTATTGGCCGGATATTCGGCGGCGCCGGCGTCGCGGGCACAACGGACATTCTAGCAGGTGTGCCATCGACTGGATAGGTTCGCCGCAATTGCACTGCATTAGGCCAAGGTTACTGTACCCCCAATTGCATAAACTTTGTCGGCAACGACCATCCTGAGTGCGAAGCTGATTTAAAGAGTTCACTGGCCATTGCAGATTGTGCCTGGGAGGTAGATGCCACTGTGGGGAAATAAATTCAGGTGGGAGTACCCTTTCCTTCCACAGATTGCATCTAGTGTCGATGGGTCGTCATTTATACCCGACGTACACTATGGTTATGAAAATGAATCTGACTGCATCTGCATTAATAAATATGAAGCGGAGATTTTTATTTCTGTATTTTACTGTTTATGTTTTTGGTGTAAAATAAAGTATATTTGATTGATTGATTGATTGATAGTCGAAATATATTAATTTCGATTTCATGGAACAGAAGTGTTACTATAGTGTAACTTGGTGACACCGATCGACATTGTACCAGTATGAGGTTTTGACAGTTTGCAAGCGTCGCTGATGATGATCAGGAATAGGATAGCATTTCGTACATGCACTCCGTTTTGTGTTCAGATTGTTTAAGAATATATTTCGGTGCGTGAGAAATCAACATTCTTTTTGTACTACATTATTTTTGCTGCCGTCTGCATTGCTTCATGCAATTTAGTATTGTCCATTATCACGTGCAAAAAGAATGCGCTCGAAAAGAACGTCTCCTACTTAGGAACAAGTAATGTTGACTGTAGATACTAAAAAGGGCTTTTGGTTACGGTACCTACCTAACTTGTTTTCTCAAGTTATTTTTGGAATCTAATTTAAATAACTGGTTTTCATTAAATACTTTAAACAGTAATGCTCATTTTGGGATGCTGACAGGCCGTAAAGTTTTTCGGAAACGTTTTTTTATCTTTTTTTTAAATTATTTATTTACTGGCCCGGTTACAAGACCTTTAGGCCAATGAAAAGTTGACGATATATCGAGAACGGAAAGTCCGAAACTTCGAATAGATCCTAGTTAAGAATTATGAACGGGAAAAAAATATCTGTGACAATCCTTGTATTTCGTAGACTTTACAGAAAATGTGTCGTACAACTTTTAAAAAAAAATTGTATCATGGTCGATTTATCCAAAATTTAAATCTGTGGTAAAGTCTACAAAATAAAAGGGTTGTCACAGATATATAAGTATGAAAAAAATATTAACGAGGACGTTTTGCAAAATGATAACAGAACCGAATCACTTAACATTCACTGAAGCAGTCAGCAGACCACATGCAACGCAGGTCATATTGGTGAAATTGTACACAAAAGAGGACAAGGTCGTCGTAGCAGATGGTTTGATGGTACGTTAGCATTGCCAATGCATTATTCATATTTGTTTAAGTATTGTTAATTTTACACCGTCTGGGGGGACCGCAGGTTTGATAAAACTATGGTAATGCAGTTTTCGCTGTATCGTATGAAAAAGGCCCTATATGTATTGCAGTATGTATAAAATTAGCGCATTTGAAAAATATTCTTTGACAGTCTAGGTCTAGGTTTTGTTTATCTCAAAAATTTACAGATCATTAATGAAATTACATGGTCGCCCCCAGTTGGGATCCGCGTGTCTTCTATGCCATTGGCCCATCTTTCTGGTGGGCGGCCTCTACCACGCGTGGTATCTATGGGTCTCCACTCCAGTGTTCTTCTGCTCCAACGCTTAGCATCCAAACGTGCAATAAAGCACTTTCATTTCATTTCTGTGTGCTAGTGTAAGTGTAGAAGTCCCCAAGCTTAAGAGGATAGACCAGTACGGTTTAGTCCATACAAACGAATTCACCTGTTTTCTCCCTGGCAAATATGTTTTTACCATACAATTTATGTCACCTCTGCCATGTCCATATGCTTTTTTGCAATAATTAATTACTGTAAGAACTAAACCCGATAAACCTTCTAAAATGACCAATTTCACCGCCCGTTTTCAGACATTCAGTAAACAAATTTGACGAATATAAACAAAAAAAGCAAAACATACAGACATAGCCAAAGTCTTTCTCATTATTATTTTTGAAAGAATTTAAATTATTTAAATTATTATTTTTGAAAAATGTTTAGTTTTGGAGGAGGAAACAGGGGAATACGAAATCCTGATTTCGTCAAATTTTTGTGTATAAAATCGGTCTGGGCTGCAGTTGTCTCTTTCGCACTCTAGTCGGCGGGGTGTATGGGTGGGGCGGATCTGACAAATACGTAGGTATACAGTCGGAAAAGTGACCTATTCTCCAAATTAGCATTTCAGCCCGCCTATCCTCTTAATGTTTCTGTTAGCTCGTTTAAAGTGGAGTAGTCTCTCCACTTTAGTCTACTCTGCTGAGATCAGAAGGTTATCTTAGTTTAGCTGTACTTTTACTAAACTATTTTAAATGTTGTGGTTTGCCTTTGAAGATTAAAAAAAATGGCGTGATTGAAGGTAAGGCAAGGTTACTTTCATTTCTATCGGGTTTAAATGTTAACACCTATTATACTGAAATATGTTAGTAATGTAACCATAATTAATTAACAAAAAGGAAGTATCTAAACAGCATCATTTAACGAACAATTAATTCATACCTACTCGAATTAGTGTAGCGTGCGTTTATCAACAATTATAAAAGATTTTTAAAATTATTTCCGTGTTTTTTTAGCGAACGAGCAAAAAAGTCTCCAAGTTAAATGTAGGTATTTATTCGTAGGTATACCTCTCTATAGCAACGAGGAAAAAACATGTAAAGTATGAGTGGATCTCTCGCGCTTTGGGTTCCGTACGGTTAATTTTAATACATTGACAGTTTCAGCTTTCACTATTTATGTTCGAAATTGATTTGATCATTAAGGTGAATCATACACGATGACGCATGTCGCACCGGCAGACGTCAGTCCGTCCGTATCAAGGAGTTGTATGAAACCGCACTACCCGTAGAAGCAAACACGGTGACGGATTGACGCACCGTGTGTGCTGCTACGGAACTGACGGTCTGCCGGTGCGACATGCGTCATCGTGTGTGATCCATCTAAGACGTCATTACTAATTTGCCCGGTTCATTTTAAATAATTTGGTTTGACACCCTAAAAACTGATCAGTGATCGTGATCAGATCACTTTAATGTATTGATTGAAAAATGTTATGAACTGTTAAATAAATTGTTTAGATACTTGACCAATTCCGTAAGTTACTTACATCTTATGAAAATTATGAGGCAAATTTTTTATTATAAAAGCGGTCCGCTCCTCGCTTCTAAACCGAAATTAAAATTTTACAATTCAAGCATTGCTTTTTGTAATAATGTGTTGTGAACAATAAATTAAAAATCTTGAGCTCCTTCAGCAAACATCACAAAACTCAAGAAAACCCCTTTTGCTAACAGAACCCTAAATAAAGCGGAGGGAAACATGACGTTTACAACTTGTTTTATTTTTTTTTACTCTAGGGTTATTGCCAAGGCCCACCGGCCAGTGACCAATCGAGATGCGGAAAGTTTTCAATAAAATATTAAAATAAATAAAAGTCTAGTAGTACATGCAATGTCAGGGCTACGACTACGACCGTGTGAAGGTAGAGCCGACTGGTATTGTTTTAATGGGTGGCTGATGATTATAAATTATCTTTTAAGTTTTAATTTTAAAGAATTAATTATATTTTTTTATAATTTACATAATTTATTGTTAATGGGTTGTAAAAATATAGACTAAGATCCCATTGCAAGTTTTCTACATCTCTTGTAATCACTGGAATACGATTGGAATGGAATAGTGAGTAAGCGGCCAGCTTATGTTGGTTTTGTATAGCTTGATGTGTCGCCGTGTGTACTTAGATTATTTATTATAGCCTTGCGGTAGCATTTCCCCTCTGCCGCGGTATAAGATCAATTAATCATGTGTTTATACCTTCAATTTTATATTACATTCAATTTTATACCTTATCACTAAACGAGACAGCCTATAATTGCGAAACCATAATTTCGAACTTAGAACGTTTGGGGTTGACGTGAGACTACTTTTCATGATTTTAAGGGTGTAAGTGACAGCCTAGCAAATACTGAAACGATGAACTCAGACCATTAAACTGAACAACTTTCACTATGAAGCCTATCTCAGGAGACGCGAATAAAAATCAGCCCCAAACGTTCTAAGTTCGAAATTATGGTTTCGCAATTATAGGCTGTCTCGTTTAGTGATAAGGTATAAAATTGAATGTAAATGCACATGATTAATTGATCTTATACCGTGGCAGAGGGGAAATGCTACCGCAAGGCTAGTCCTTATAATAAATAGTCTAAGTGCCTAGTGTACCTAGGCAACCGCGGTTGCCCGAATATCTTCTTGATCTTTAGGCTTAGTTGTCTGTGATAATTCTAAGGCTCGGAGAAGATATGAAGAGTTCATGTCCGCAAAGTCGCCGCCAATTTAATGACAGAAAGTGGTGTTACCACCTCTCGTAATGTTGGTAATGAAACACGCAAGGAAAAAGGCTTGGCGTTTATCTACAGGGTATAGGTGTAATGAATCTATCTAGACTGGAATGAAATGGTCATCGTTTAGGGTTTCTAAAAAAAATACGGATTCCCCCACCCTTGCCATGCCACCCTTAGTTCTGTTGCAACACCCTGGCAGATTTATTTTTATTTATTTGCTTAAAGGAAGATTTACAGACAAATAGTATCAATAGTTAAAGATATAAGTTTACATATGCTATTAACAAATCTTCGCATTCAGGTGACAACATTATTTGCTAGTACAAGTAGATTAGAGTATGAACAAGGTAATTACCGGCTACTATAGTTATAATAATACTTCGTTGCAATAACATTTTCCAACTATAGATAAAAAGAAAGTTAAAGTTTATCTTTAGAAAAGGGTATCTGGTTCAAGACCATTCAACCGGAACCGCTTACAATTCCCTGGATTGACAACTGCCCAATGGCCAGACCTGATATTGTAACAGCTCTTAGGCTTCGCTCCGGTCACATTCCATCCAAAAAGTTCACACACCTGATGGGGATTACGGCATCCCCCAATTGTGAAGACTGTGGGGTTGTTGAGGATGTCTACCATGTCCTGATGGAGTGTGTGCGGGGCGAGGCCTTCAGGAGACAGGTGTTTGACGGCTTGCCGTCTCTTAATATCGGGCGTTGTAATTGTGCCTAGGCTGTACCTACGACGGTTGCTGCCAAGGGACTGTACTCCATCTACAAAAAAACCTTAAATTTGTAGTTATTTATTTTTCTATTTCTTCACTGTGTAGTTACTAGTTTTTTATTGCTATTATAATGTCTGTGAACTTACCCAATAGAAAATCCCACAGAGCGACATAGCCTCAGGCCAAGCTCTTCAATAAAGATTTAAAAAAAAAAACTATAGATAGGAGTAAGTAAAGTAAAATTCGTGTACTCAATTGACGCGACACTATAGGAAGTGAGGAACTGAAATATAACTTTGACAGATATGTTTGTTGAAATGTAAGATAGTATTGTAGATTATCGTCATCTTTTTATCTATAGTCTAAATATTAGTGTCGGCCCTTGACACACACATTTAGTTTAAAAAAAAATACACCTTTTTAAATTCACAACCACCAATGATAGCAAATGATGTACTATCTACATTTCACCAACTAAAATGAAATTCCAATTCCATTCTAGCCCGGAACCATGAGGAATTGGACAATTTTTTTTTGTGGGAAAATGTGTCTCAATTGTAGAACTAATTAGGTATAAGTACTTTTATTATTTAAACGAAATTTTCGTAACGGTATCTGATTTAAGAGCGCAATACAATAAATGTAATGTAACCTGACTACAATGGGTACAGTTTTTTATACAAGATTGAATCTAGAAAAACCATTTTAATAAAAGTAGATTTGTTACCTTGAGACGTCCGTTTGTATACATTATTTTCATAAGTCATTGACTTTTATCAATTACCTACCTAACCACTTTTTTTTGTTCTGACTATTATAGCTCTGCTCAAGGAGCAACTACTGCTTTTTACTGCGGACTATTGGGACCACGAAGGGTCTACCGAGCCAAATGAATGAACTTAAGCAACCGACCTAGGGGCACCCAGAGGGGTACGGACACAGATCACAAAAACTAAAGGGAGGTGTGAAAAGGGGGCGGGGCCAGTGTCGCAGCAATATGCGCAAAAACGGAATACATTGCTCGCGACAGTGGGATTCAATATATTATGAGGCTGAAAGCCAGTTGAGATATTATGGGCAAATAGTTTACAATGCTTGCGTAGTACTAAAGATTATTCGAACGTTCAGTTCGGATACCGCAATGTATAATGAGCACATTCAAACTAACAAAATACTTTCTATCGCGTGGTACTGGTGGTGATGCGACACTAGGTTTCGTACTCAGCGCGTTGGTTGGCATCTCTCTAGATCTCTATGGGTATGGACCTCGGCATAGGATGTTGCTGGGGCTAAGCGGCGGATTTGGTAGCGGGGATCGGTGAGATACCTAACCGCGTGACAGGAAAAGATTGCACGGATCTAGATTTATCTGATTATGAACTAGCATCATTCAATACAATTAAGGGCCTATGTCGAAAAATAATTGAAGCGAAATGGGCGTGTGATAGCTTATATTAGGTAAGGTCTGACGCGAGAGAAAGAGATAGGGCGGCACGCGCGCCTGCAACGACGCAAGCGTAAAACAAACTTTATTTAATTGTGATTGTACTATTTATGTAAGTTCAATTCTGCTCTTATCAAAATTTGTAAAATATCAATCTCTTTTTTTTGTTTCTATTATTCACCGTTTAGCAGTTCCAAGCGTTTGTCGATAAAGACGGAGGCTAATTCGGCTTGTTTTTCTATCGAGAAGATGTGTCTTATTTACACATATCCGCTAATTATACTCCTACTGTTAGTACTTCATGATATATGACGCTTTGAAGAATCCAATTTTTTTCACATATCCTCTTAATGCATTTGACACGGTGACCACCATCAGTGGCGAAGTAAGCTAATCGGAGGCCGCCCGCGGCCGCAAAACTAAATGAGGCCTCCCCGGGTCTTCCCAGAAATTGATATCAAAGATTTTTTTTTCGATGGGGCAAAATCTTTACATATGCTTCCCTCCCCTTCATGGGCGAAGCATTCATTTTTTACCAGGCACCAGAAGCGAGCTAATAATTGATCTCGAGATTTTGCTCCATTGTAACTCGATTTCCAGCTCATGTCCAGCCCATTCGAGTTTCCAGTTCATTCGTGTGTGAAACAAGATTGAGCAAGCGAAGCGTGCTCGACAATTATACATATACTTACTAAACATATTTTAGCCCTGTTTTGGATTTGATTAAACATCTTCTCTAGATTTAGAAGCCCAACAGGACCGGAGGCCCGGGGTTCTGACATAGTAGGTCCGATGTGTCCGCCGTCCGGTTGTGATTGGAGGGTAAGGAGGTATGAGAAGAGTATTTGTGTCAATCAATGAATCAAATGAATCATGCTATCGTTCATTGTCGTTTCATATCAAACTACCCTATCACTTTGATTGATAAAAATCAAATTTCTTTCTCAATCTAAATATTTAGATTATCATCCTCAGCCGATGGAAGTCCGCAGCTGGACATATTATGCCTCCCCCAAAGATCGCCACAAGGACCGGTCCTACGTTGCCCTCATCCAACGGGTTCCCGCCGCCTTCTTCTGCTATATATATTCTGGTTCTTCTGCGGATCTCTTCATTTCTTATTCGGTCTCGCAGAGAAACCACGAGCATGGCCCTCTCCATTGTCCTTTGGGCGACTTTCAGACGCATTGAGTGAGCGGCCACGTCTCTGTTCTATAGAACAGTCGCTCACGATGACATATTGGCAATGAGACATTGCGGTATTTGGGACGTGGAGAATCAGATTACCGATTGGCATTAAACCTGCCACCCGCACCCTGCATGCCTTACCTTGCCTGGCTATTATATTATTAAACTTGGTATAAAGAAACATATAAATCGATATTTATAAAACCGTATATTTAACGCGGCACCTTCAAATCTCAGTTAATTATCATAAATGTAACCTAATGAGGGTAGAATCTTAGAATCTTATAATTATTCATATTACCATTCATAATTACGATGCGGGTCGACCTAGGTATCAACTAGCGTACCTAGGTGCCCTGTCGAGTCTGACACACTTTACCGATCAATTACATATATTAACGACCCTGGTGTCAATGGAGGTTGCTTATTTTCCTACCCGTATGCATTTATTATTATAATTTTATGCTAAGATAATAATTATAATATGACATTTTAAGACAAAAGATACCTTAAGGACGACTTCACTTTTCAATTGATTGTGTTAGCGACTATGATAAATATTTGAAAAAAAAAAGAACTTGGACAAACGTGTCACACTGCGTTTTCCGAAGTCGCTTTCGTAGATTAATATGTATATTGGAGTCGCTTTGCCGGTTTGTTACCGGGCGGTCGCGTGTTTGTTGCCTGCTCTCCGGCCTGCCACGAAGCTCTGTCATTTTGTGGTGGTTCAAGCGTGTGTTTTTATATCAAAAGGTCCTTGAGATCACACAATATCTATTACCGGACACCGTTAAGCCCATTAATTTATACTTATTACGGGTAAAATGGCATGAAAAACATTCATAATTGAAAGATTTATGCCATGTTGGACTCGAACCCGCAACTAAAGCTAACGCTAACGCTTTAGCTAACTTCGCAAGCTAACTAGTACGGGGTGTAACAAAACATCAAACTGATCAACGTTCACTATGGAGCCAACTTCGTAATCGCGAAATAAAAATCAGCTGTTTCATACAAAACTGCAGTACCAACTCGACTCAAATGTATGGGACAGCTGTTTTTTTTTTCTCGGTGTTGGCTCGATAGTGAAAGTTGTTCAGTTTGATGGTCTAAAGCACTAATTACTAGGTTTTTTTACACCCTGTATATCGGACCGTTTCATTGGACTCGACAACTTTAAAACTTGATTGACTAAACACTTAAATGAGATAATTATTTCATTATCTAATAGCTAACAATACCCACTTTGCAGAACTTTATTAGTTTTGCAAATCTACCTCTAGAAACTACGTACTAAACCGCAAAAACATTTACTATTGCGCATTAAAAAAAACCGGCTAAGAGCAATTCAAACTATGTACAATTAATCATCTTACTAAACCACATGTTTACATTCGATCTGTGTTTTATAATAATTTTCATTCAATTTATCTTTTTAACATTATTTAACTGTAAGACATAGATAGGTATCAGAGGTGCCAGATACCAGATATCAGCATAATAACCTAGGGGTATCTAATGTAAAAAAAATTTGAGCTCACTTCGCTCGCTCCAGGTTTTTAATTTCACTTCAATTTTATGAAGTTGAGTCGAGAGAGGATGACTATAAATTTCAAGCTCGCTTCGCTTGCTGTCCCTAATTTCCAAATAGGTACACCTGTAGATACCATAATCCGGTCCCCTTCAAAGGTTACGGAACAAAGGTGATTTTGTTAGTAAAATAGTTAAATTCCAAAATAAAACTGTTATCGGTAGCTACCTAATAAGAAGCCAATCTTAGAAAAACATAGGAATTAAAGTAAAATACTATACTTTTTTCCAAATTACGGTAACTCAGTTGTTTGTGTAAGCAACGCTATATAATTTTGAGGGACGGTAACGCAATGGTTATTTTGCTGAAAAAAGAAAACATCACTGCAAATGTCTTTATAAACAACGAGCGTTAACCCGCGACTTCGTCCGCACAAATTATATACCAGATTTTAAGTCAGATCATAAGCTATCAAACAAAAAAAGTTTCATCAAAATCGGTCTAGTAGTTTTTGCGTGATACTCATTCAAACAAACAAACAAACAAACAGACAGACAAAAAATCCAAAAATTAGTGAAATGTAATCAGGGACACCTAAAAACCATATCGTAACTTTTTTTTCGTTAATATCTTCAACAAAAATAGGCATAAAATGGTAAACAAACACTTATAGAATTTATACAATAAAAGAAAATAAATTTTTATCCAAATTGTACCCTGAATAAAATAATGGCCCACCTACGTAACATCTAAAAACGATCGGACGAAACATGTTTCACCGAACACCTTTGATCGAATGTACTGTTCAACGAAGTAATGTCTCATCTATGTAATTTTTCCACTATGTCACGTTTCATCTTATAGGTGGATACACATTAAACAGCTATTTGGGTATACGCCCATGCCACATCCCATTAAAATTATTAAGGTCACAGAGTTTGGGCACTGCTAGTGAAATATTGGGCAATCTAAACGGACGATAATTATTTAGAACATCTCTGATTCTGGAAATATTATGTTTGAGATATGGTTGAGATAATATTATGTTATAGGTAGGTAGGTCTTACGCTTGAGTACTTTCTCTTTTTATTATTAAGGGCCTATGTCGAAAAATAATTGAAGCCAAATGGGCGTGTGATAGCTTATATTACTGCCTGAGCCTGATGCGAGAGAAAGAGCCGCACACGCCTAAAACGACGCAAGCGTAATACAAAGTTTATTTAATTGTGATTGTACTATTTATGTAAGTTCAATTCTGCTCCTATCAAAATTTGTAAAATATCAATCTCTTTTTTAAATTAAGTCTCGTGTTTCTATTATTCACCATTTAGCAGTTCCAAGCGTTTATAAATAAAAACGGAGGCTACATTGGCTTGTTTTTCTATCGAGGAAATGTGTCTTAATCGTGTTTTGGCTCTAATCAAAACTTCAATTATATGTTCAATTTCAAATATATGACAATTTGAAGAATCCTATTTTTTTCACATAGCCTCTTAAAGAGCCACTATATATTGGCACTATATATTATTATTTGACCAATAAATACAAAAATATAATACGAAAGTACTTCAGTTCCAAAATTCAAAATTATTAATAATATTATTCATAAATATCGTCTTCTTCTTAATTGTTATGTTCTGATTTCTACTACTTCTAGATTTGATCATGATTGTAATACTATGTGATTTTTGAATATTGTGTATATCTTAATTTATTTAATTAATATTAATTGCCCTATGTAGTAGCGACTAGATTAATATTGAAATTTTCATTTGAAATGCGAAATACGTTAAGCTGTTGGTGTACCTATTAAATAAATAAATAAACATCGTATGTGACAGAAAATGATTTCGATTACGTAAATTTTGCGGTCATTGTACTTTATCATAATGATAAAAAATACATATATATTATGTATTGTCTTATAATGCGTTTCAAACATGCCGGATTTACAAAGCGACAGTGTCGAGCAGATGTTAATATCTAGTTTCCGCGTTTAAATTAGTTTAAACAGACGTTGTCAGTCACAATACAAAGCTTCAAGGACATACAGCTTTACAATCGATTCTTGATAGATTGATACATTCGAAGGGATTGTGTCCTTAACTATTTTACAATGGCCTGAGAATTTTATTTGATCTCAATAAAACGATAATGTCAACCATACAATGTTTCTGACTGTAGAAGATGTAGCCCAGTCATTTTTCGGAGTTTTGTTAGGCGGTGATTTAGTGACAAAAAGACTATCTTAAAACATATTAAAAATAAAATCGCTACGCAACATAGAAATCAAAAGTGTGTGTCCCAGAAGGCTTTTAAATTAATAATATTAATAGCGATGCACTCAGTTGAATCAGATTTAACAGAATAAATTATTTTTGAGCAATAAAATAGAAAAAAAACAGAAGTTTTTATTACAAAATACGAATTTAATTTTCAAAACCTTCTAAGTAGACAAAAATATTTACACCATGTTTGAAGTATGTATAATGGTAATGCCTTAAATATGTGTGCAAAAAAAATACCATCAGGTTTTTTATAACGAGATAATAGCTAAATTTTAAAATTGGAACTGTTGCTGACGTGATTTTTTTTTGTTTTGGTACATTTACAAGCTGCAATTTGCTCTTAAATACTATACCGAAAAAAAATATCAATTATTAATTAGTACCGGCTCAAACCGTAAAATGACTGGGCTAATGTGTGAAGTCTACCAATCAGCATAGTACGTGGTGGACTAACGCCCATACGGGTGTATGGGCTTAAGGAGGGTTCCTTGAGTGTAGGCCTAATGTATGTAGAATATTCTTCCCCGTGGAATCGATGACTAATGAATTTCGTTTATCATCTTCATCATGAAAAAGTAGGCATTAGTGTAGATTTGAACGAGGTGATTCGCATGATGCTCGAATAAATAGATAGATGATATAAGAGTTCAAAAAGTTTTTAATAACTGGATGTTTAATGAGCGATTTTCCAAAAGCAAAAAAAATAAAAAAGTTAGTTCCTAATATCTCGATAGATGGCGTTGACCAGAGAGGTGTCCAATAGATATGAGCAAATATATTGATTAATATTAATAGTAAAAATACACAGTACAAACCCTTTCTTATTGTTGTTGGTTTATTATTTAGCAATCTCGGTGTTATTGTCCGTCAACAACGAATCGAGTATCGGACGTGGGTGTATGGGCTACGTATCCGTTTTGAATATACGAACAATAAACGAGAAACCACAAAAACCTAACAGAAACTGAGAATTTCTATAAAAATAAACCGGAAATATTTAAATCGTACGTCAGATTCCGCGAATGAAAAGCAAAGCCATAGACGAAATATCGCAATTAGCAATTTTTTAGCTCTTTATTAGCAAAGCAATTTCAATATTCTTTATATTGAAAAGTGAAGTGACCAATTTAAATATTGTTCGTATATTCAAAATGGATACGAGGCCCATACAGACAATAAATAAATAATAAATAACGCTCACAGGCACATACTTTGTAATGATCCCAAGTAAGCCTTAGGCTTTTTGTTATGGGAACCATTTAACAACGGCACAAACATATAACATCCATGACCAAACCGGGACTCGAACCCAGGACCCTGGTTTGATAGTCCGGCGTGGCAATCATTAAACCAACCGGGTCGTCAATAACATCCAGATTGTTAATAACTTGTACTGTGTATTTTTATTATTAATATTAATTAATATATTTGCTCATACCTATTGGACCCCTCTCTGGTCAACGATGTTGGTCCCATTGAGAAAGTTGTTCAGTCTGATGGTCTGTAAATCCTCTTAAATAATCCTCTAATCCTAAAATAAAAAGAAAGGCGCCCGGGGTTCTATAGACGTTAAAAATTTAATTTCAAATCAAAACCAGCCATTATAGCTTTAGATGAATATGCGACCTTGTTACAGTACCTACCTAGGGACCAGTTACGCGTGTAATTCTACTAACAAACATTTCTGCCACTTTTTGCGCGGGGCGTGGTAATATGAAATCCGCAACTTTGTATTTTATTCCCGTAACTTTAGATTCTAATTTTAAACGTTAAAAATCATGATAAGTAGTCTCGCGTCAACCCCAAACGTTCTAAATTCGAAATTATAGGCTGTCTCGTTTAGTGATAAGGTATAAAATTGAATGTAAATGCACATGATTAATTGATCTTATACCGTGGCAGAGGGGAAATGCTACCGCAAGGCTAGTCCTTATAATAAATAATCTAAGTACACACGGCGAAACATCAAGCTATACAAAACCAAAATAAGCTGGCCGTGTGTAGGTCGAGTAACGTATAATGTCGCGCGGCCAGCTTATGTTGGTTTTGTATAGCTTGATGTGTCGCCGTGTGTACCTAGTGCATAAGCTAGACAACCGCGGGTGCTCGAATATCTTCTTGGTCTTTTAGGCTAGTTGTCTGTGATAATTCTAAGGCTCGGAGAAGATATGAAGAGTTCATGTCCGCAAAGTAGTATTAGTACGAGCCTTAACAGGACACTGCAAGTTAAACAAACACCTACACAGAATGGGGCTTGTAGACTTGGCAGAGGAAACGCCCATACATCTCCTCTGCGAATGCGAAGTGCTCATTCACAGCAGGAGTCGCCATCTAGGTGGATACATAATAACACCTACTGACATTAGGGACCTCCCCTCCAAAAGCATAACACGGTTCATGAAGTCCGTGGGCCTAGGAAATGACCTTTAGGTCTAGGGTGACAGCTACCTAGGTCGCAGTAGCTATTTGGTCATTGACCAAGCCCTTATAACCAAATAATAATAATAATGTCCGCAAAGTAGTATTAAGCCAATTTAATGACAGAAAGTGGTGTTACCACCTCTCGTAATGTTGGTAATGAAACACGCAAGGAAAAAGGCTTGGCGACTTGTTTTCAGAAGTAATGTAACGTAATAGCTGTCATTAGAAAAACGTAAATATAAACTTGTTTTTGTATATGATTCACGTTGTTTATTTATGCAAAAACGAGCTTTTGACCCGCGACTTCGTCCGCGTATCAAAAGGAGTACTCCTGTGAAGTTTCGAAGAAAATAGTCTTTTTTTTTTTTTTTTTTTTTTTTTTTGAAAGTGACTATTACAGCTTTGCTCCGGGAGCAACTACTGCTTTTTACTGCGGGCTATTGGGGGGACCACGAAGGGTCACCGAGCCAATTGAATGAACTTAAGCAACCGACCTAGGGGCACCCAGAGGGGTACAGACCTCGGCCAAGGACGTTGCTGGGGCTACGCGGCGGATTGTGTAGCTGGGATAGGTGAGAAGCGGCCTGGGATTGGCCTATAGCGTCTGTAGGCGCCTGAATTGAAGGGGGTGTGCAGTGGTCGCGGCTGTCTCCGCCGGCGGGGACGTCGATTACTGTGTCGGCGTGTTGTTGTCGTGTGTTGTGGATTTGCGATTGTTAGTCGTGTTTGTTGGGCCGCCTGTACGGCAACCGTGATCTCATCGTCATAAAATAGTCTTACCACATACACAGTATAAGAAATTACTACACTAATCTTGTTTCCCCATACAAAATGTGGACCCCCGTTTCATCCCTTTAGGGGTCAATCATCTATATTTCATGTTTCTATCTTTAGCAGCGAGTAGGTGGGGTGTTTGAACTAACGTAGTTAATTAAGTGTTGCGTCGTAACGACGCTAAATTTTGTATGAAAAATTTCAATGCTTTATATCATCGTAATTATTTTATAAATCGCAAATGTTATTTGTGACGCGGCATCTGGATTTTCCAAACTATTTTTCCATATATAAAATATTACTTTTATTAATACCGTCTACGCGTATTGTGCGTCAAAGTTTTTTATAAAATTGACACCTCTGCAACCACCTTAACTGTCACCACTTGATACGTCATATTAAAATGAAAGCTTAAAAATTTTTAAAATTACTTAATTAATAATCTCACCTGATGGGAAATGTAGGATAAAATTAAAAAAATTAAAATCAGCCAATAAATCAATCAATCTGTTAACATTTTACTTTAGGAGAAGGTTCTTAGTTTTCGAGATAAGGACAGTTTTATGAAAGTCCTGAAACTGTTTACCTTAGTCTCTATTTTGAGTGCCACGGCTACAAATGTTCTATGCAGTATCTGTGTTCAAACTGTCAATATCTCGAAAACTAAGACACATTTTACTAAAGTCAAATTTTGATATTCTGCTTAGTCTTGACCTAACTTATCAACAACTGCCGGGTTGACGTCGGTTTACGGGACACCCTGTATATTATTTTGTATCATGTCGTGTCGTTGTTCCGGTCAGTATACCATAAATCTATCTGTAGGTATGTATCGTCACTATTCAGCTATGTTTTCTCGTTATCTTAGCTTCTAATCTTGAGTTTGAGTGCCTCTTATCATAGGAAGGTGAATAGAAAGTAATAAAATAAACGACTGTCACATTTAGTTAATAGTCAAAAACATAGATAGTAAAATAAGTATCGTGCGATATTAAAATTTATGTTTTTGGTTCGGCTTGACGCTTTAAACTCTTTAGTTAGAAGCCTCAGCAACGGTAATATCTCGGTTTGTATTGTAACAATGCAAACTTTTATTTTTTTATTTTTTTTAGTTCTAAGACATTTATTTGCAACTAGCTTTTGCCCGCGACTACGTACGCGCAGCCCACTGAAATATACCTACTTTACGACCAATTTTTCAGTCCTACTGAATATACACACAAAATTTCATAAGAATCGGTCAAGCCGTTTCGGAGGAGTTTTGTTACAAACACCAAAAAAGAAAGAAAGAAGAGATATACAGGGTGAAATTGATATCATTAGCATCCTTTTAAACTAAGAGTCTACCCATCAAACTGAACCACTTTTTCTATGGGAGCAAACCGACCGGAGCAAATAAAAAATATGCTTTTCCATACTAAACTGCAATGTCGACGCGCGAGTTCGCAACTCAAATGTATGCAACAGCAGATTTTTTTTTGCTCCGATCGATTTGCTACCATAGTAAAAGTTGTTCAGTTTGATGGGTAGACTCTAGTTTAAAAGGATGCTAATAATATCAATTTCACCCTGTAGGTACATTAACATTAATCTAATTAATACCTAACCTAATTAAACTAAGAAAAAACATTTAAAAGAAAAAACGAAAAATAAACAGAAAGGCAAAAGGAGTCTCCGCTCATGCTAAATAAAAGATGTGCTCGAGGCTGCCGTCTTGTGGCAGCATTACCTCGCTGGATGGCAATTGATATGTGTTGCCCGAGGTAAGCGCCAGCCCTTCGGTCTCCGGACACTTCGACCAATCGCGACTACAACTCCTTGTAGAGTTGTCGAGCGTCCGGTCCCCAGGGCCCCAGAGTCTCCACACCGAACGGCACAAATGAGTAACCCTCGCTGAGGGTTTATAATATTGAAGGCTCAGGCTGGATTTAAGTGTCAAGTGGGGACTTACCACACCCACGGTTAGAAATGGGGTAGTCCATTTAAGCCGGAATCATGCGAAAAATTTAAAAGATACACTTTTAGTTTTCCTGATAATAACATGAGGAGATCATCGCCTTAGTAGCCTTAGAATAGATTCTGATAATTTTCTTGGACGTTATGAATACTAGTTTAGGTATCTTATTAAATTTTGAAGAGAATTACATATTTAATTTATTGTATATTTAATTGTATTTTCATAAGTCTTTTTAGTTTATAATGTAAAAATAAGAATAATTGGATTCATCTGCTTATTTTATTAATCTTAAATATCTCGGACATTGTCACACAAATTATCTAGTCACTTTTAAAGTAACAGAATCCAGCATGGACTTGTATTATGCTGACTAGACGACGATACACAAATATTTGTCCCTTACGGGATTCGAACCCGCAATCCTCGGCACAACAGGCAGGTTCACTACCGACTGAACTATCGGGCCATCGAATTGTTATTGGTAGGTACTGAAATAAAATAAATCAAAAACCTACCTTTCACAGAAAATTCAATTCACTTTAAAAAGAAAACTTTTCACACTTGCAACTTTTAATAAAAAAAAGACTTTTATTAAAATAAACGGTAGTATTATTAAAACACAACACTAGTGGCGTCTAGTGGAGTCCAGAGCGGTAATTATACTGATCAGATACGAGCCCTAGTAGAAGTATAGTCAAGCGGGGCTGCGCGCACGCACAATCACTAGTGCTGTGACTCATTGCTATCGATATTTTGCAATTTGTCGCGATGCCCATAACAGCCACGGAACTTTATTTCAATCTAAAACTCTCATAGACACGATAATAATATATTGTGATTAGGGAACGTTGTGTTTTGAATGAACATGTAGTGGTTAAAGTAGAGAAGGGAATGCTTCCATGGCTTGAACATATCGAAAGGATGAATGAAAATTGACTTACGATGATATACAGGATGAAATTGATATCATTAGCATCCTTTTAAACTAAGAGTCTACCCCTCAAACTGAACAACTTTCACTATGGGAGCACAACAGATCGGAGAAAAAAAATAATCAGCTGTTGCATACATTTGAGTCGAGTAGGCACTGCAGTTTAGTATGGAACAGCAGATTATTTTTTTGCTCCGATCAGTTGGCTCCCATAGTGAAAGTTGTTTAGTTTGATGGGTAGACTCTTAGTTTAAAAGGATGCTAATGATATCAATTTCACCCTGTATTAGGCGTGTGTGTAAAGAAATATTAATAGAAGCAGACCTAGGAGGACATGCCTAGATCAGATCAGGGATGTCGTTAAAAATGCCAGGTTAAAAGTAGCCGAAATCAACGGGAATGTATGACAAGGTATACCTAGACTAGAGGAAGCAAGAGAGGTGTGTCAGAACCACCCAAAATGGCCTCCAAAGTATCTGCCTACCCCTCTGAGAAAAAGGCGTGAGTTTATGTATCCTATATGCAAATTATCTTGCACATTGTCATACAAATTATCTACTCACATTTAAAGTACCAAAACCTAGCTTGTCGACAGACAGCAATTAAGCAACGTAGGCATACCTAACATTTTATTTAATCAAATTGGTTTTAAATCGAGTACACGTATTGGAAAATTTACTACAATCTTATATTTCTAGACACTTTAACATCATTATGGCATTGAGTAATCTTCTATGATCGATTTCGAACACTCCGTAATGAATACATCCGACGAGTCTTATCAATTAGATAATACTGATTGAAAACCTGACCTTTAGCACATTTAGTAGTTTTTTTAAGAGTCTGTCTAGAGGACATTTGCTAATATCATTTAGCATTCCTAAAAAGGTCGTTGTAATGACACCAATTGTCACCTCTTCACCACCATTTAATGCCGAGCATTGAGTGCTAATTTTTTGATGCTTTAAGCCAGTTTAAAAAAAGAAAAGTTCAATGACACTGGGTCGAAAATCTCAAAAATGTTTCCGTCAGATCTAAAGTGTCGTCGTAGGTCTTTTCTCTTTTAGGGAAACATTTGATTAATTCACTAATTAGATTTTATTAGTTATAATGTGAAAGACGTACTGATACTTTGAATTTATCGACTTTTTATGCAGTTTAAGAAGTAAAACAGGCTGAAATAATTTCGCTGTTATTGTTATTAATTGGTAATGAGCAGTTTATCTATTAGCAAAACCACAAATTATCTGTCATCCAATAAACAAACTATAGACAAACAACCTAACCTTCAAATTGACAGGTTTTTTTGACGAATTAACTAACACCTACTTACTTAAAATTTTACTGCTCTTGGAAAACGCCTCATTAATTTAATGCTAGTCAGACTCCAAACATTTAATTTTCACTATGAGTACTACCACGAGACGTCTAGATGGCACTAACAAGAGTTAATACCTATTGATAAATTAATTACTCGTCGTCAAACTATGTCGATAGGCAATAAAGGCGGCTTGAAAATATTTTGATAGCAAGTTGACCACTAACTTACACTCCATCAATCCACACTGGAATCAAATTGTGGAGAATAGCCTACTTCCTCTCACTTCGTAAGAGGAGGCCTGCAGTAGGATTCTGTAGTGGGATTCATTTTTGCCTAATTTATTATCGATAATTAATTATCAACGCATGTACATCACTATCTAAAGGCACGTGCTTTACAATATCAGCGTCTTCATGTCATCTTTTCCTGACCCCCAGTTACAATACATTGTTTATTTTGTAATCTATTGTTAGTATTGAATCATTCTGCCGTATTTTATTAACTACTTCCGTATTTTAATTAAACATGATGTGTTATAAGATAAAAGTCAGCAGATATTAATATTATTTAAGTTATAAATAATACATCCTCACAACAAAGAAAGTTGTGTGTTTTTTCTATGTCGTCTTTAGTTTTGTCACTGAAGGGTATTGTCTACAGGGTGAAATTGATATCATTAAGGTTTACCCATCAAACTGAACAACTTTTCGTATGGGAGCAAACCGATCGGAGCAAAAAATGGCATGTGCCCTGCAGTGGGACGTATACAGGGTGTTACAAAAATACAAATAAACATTTAAGGGGGTGGTTAAGACCATCAAACTGTACAACTTTCACTATGGGACCAAAATGTTATATATATATATTCTAGATTAAGGTATTTATAATATGGGCCTGCTATAATTAAGTTTGTACCGTTGCCTGAAATAAATAAATAAAAAAAAAAAAATCAAAATAGCGAAAAAAAAACGGATGTTCCATCATCATCATCATCATATCCGCCGATAGACGTCCACTGCTGGACATAGGCCTTCCCCAAAATGAGGAGATTTGCCATAATCGCCATGATGCGATGCGTTTGCGATGTTCCATACTAAACTACAAGATCTACACGAGCTAAATGTATGGGACAAAAGATTTTTTTTCGCGATTTCGATGTTGGTCCCATAGTGAAAGTTGTTCAGTTTTTTGGTCTAAACTCTAAACCACCCCCTTAAAAGTTTTCAATTTTTATTCTTACTTCTGTAACACCCTGTATAGGCTGTGATGATGATGAATATTGCATAGGTAATCAGATTATCATCATTTTACAACTAAAGTGGCAATGGCGGGGCACATTGCTCGAAGAACCGATTGCCGATAGGGCCTGCTAGTTCTCGATTGGCGACCGTGTACCGGAAAGCGCAGCGTGGGTAGGCCCCCCACGTGGTGGACTGAAAACCTGGTGATGGCGACGGGAACCCGTTGGATGAGGGCAGCGCAGGACCGGTCGTTGTGGCGATCCTTGGGGGAGGCCTATGTCCAGCTGTGGACTTCCATCGGCTGAGATGATGATGAATAAAAATATACTCCAACTTTACCAGTTCCATACTCTGTCCAGAATAATAGGTATACGGTGATTACAGCACTTTTAAAAATGTATACTTCACGTAATCACAGCGATTGTAAAAGACTAAAGAAAATTAATAAAGGATCTGAATTTATTTTCATATTATGACATTCTTTTTGTTTTGTTATGGGATATTTTATTTATTAAAAACACATACAAAATACAGAACACCAGACAAAAAAAAAGCAGTAAACTAAAACACAAATTACAAATAAAAGATGTCCTCCAAAGCGCCCGCCCACCTGAGGCAAAGTACCTAGAAGGCTGGCCGCATTGCCCGTCTGAATGGCCAAACTTATACCCTTACTTTTTTTTTGTTATTAAATCTCAATCATTAAGGAAAGTAATGTATTATATAATGTAAATCTTTATTGTGCATAAATTTAGATTTATTTGTCAATTTTGTTCCATGTAGTACTTACTAAAGGTATATACATCTTTTTGAGGTTGATTGGATATTGAAGAAGAAAGTTGATATGAAGCCCACCCAACTGCACTAGGCATGCGTGGTATAACGCTCTGAATGCGAAATTAGACCTCTGCCCCTATAGGATGATGATGATAATCAAATCTGCGGTAATTTTGCAAATATTTCAGCCATCTTATCATTTTCGGTTAAATGTCACAGACAGAAGTTAAACATTCTACGTTTTTGCGTCATTTTTTTATTTACATTTACTGTAATTAAGTAGGTAAGGAGTTTAGATATACTAATTGGGAACGTAGATAATTTTTTATTTGAATTCATAAAAAGAGGTTAAGATATTTGATAACCACATACATAAATAGACTCACGATCACAATGGTCTTCTGGTACATTCATTACCAACTGTCTTTCAAACCGAGCGATCGAGCCACAACCCGGACACTACGCACAAAAAACAGAAATTGATAAGGTGAAGTCAGCGCATGCGAAACGGTGTCTAGGAGTGAAAATTTTTCTTCTATGGGCTGAAATGCTGCGTGCGGTACAATGACTTTTTCCTAAATAAAACGCTTACTACCACCATACCGTAGACAAAAATTTTCGCTTCTCTTTCAACTTTTGACACCATAGACGAAAAATGTTCGCTTCTCTTTCTACTTTTGACACCATAGACGAAAAATGTTCGCTTCTCTTTCTACTTTTGACACCATAGACGAAAACAATTAGAAAATCTGTAATTTGTAGTTACATCACATAAAAAAATATATATTTACTTTAGCTATACAAAACCAACATAAGCTGGCCGCGCGTAGGTCGTATAACGTCGCGCGGCCAGCTTATGTTGGTTTTGTATAGCTTGATGTGTCGCCTTGCATACAGCAATCGCGACCTCTTAGCTACGGCGTAGCAAAATTGTAGCAACTGAATTCTTGAATTTTGAAATCGAATCTTCAATTTTATCTGAATCTTTTCAATATGGTCTTAAATGGATGGAAGAGGATGACATATTGCGCCGGCCCCAAATATTGTGATATGAGCAAGATAATTTACTGGCCGGTCGGAGTGGACCCCAAGGGGATCAGATCCCCCACCTCTATGCTTGCCTTAATTGGCCGGCCTTAGGTTGGAGTCGCAAGAGCTATATGCTCGAAGAGTGGATGTGTTGCGTAAGTGGCGAGTGGGCACCTGATTAGCCGTTGGAGAATGAAATGATGGTCGTTTAAAGTCCAGAAGCACCTCTCCACTCTAAGCCGCTCAGGAAATGTTGCCCCCTTGTCGCTGCGTACGAGCGGCCATTTTCGGGGGCCCATTCATTTTGAGTCGGCGAGTCACCGTCTGCCATTTTTTCCGTGTTTAAACATTGGTCAGGCAGGCGCCATATTCCCGTTCAAAACCTAGTTACCTGTTCCATTAGCACCCCATCCCAATAGCCCAGATTTTGTTTCTTTCCGCTCCTTACAATAGTCCTACACTGACCGGGGGCTGTTTTGGATGCACTTCTATAGTGTATACTGGGATGGTGGCCGGGATGGCCGGTTGGTGTCACATTACCATTTAGATCAAATTGTCTGACGGGCCTCTACTTGTTGGCTTCGGCCCCACGCACGCCTCCCAAAGGTCCGGGACACTTATGTCCCGAGATAAGGAAAAGACATATAATAATAAGAAGACGACGCGCCCAGACACGCACGGTTTGTAATAAATCACTGATCAATGATCATTCATGAAAAAAAAAACAATGATATATAGTAGCCATCTTAGCAATTGTTTACTACAGAAACTTTAAGCGCGTCTAATTTATAATAGCAGCTCGAACGCAATTTTCTAAGTTGCCGGAGCAGGAACTTATTATACTGCACGACTAGTTAACCTGCAGCTTTAGGGGTCATCAGACACAACACTACAGTTTTTATCCTCGTCCCAATTCATCATCATCATCAGCCCATAAACATCCCAGTATAGCAAGCAACCCCCGAAAAAACGATAAAAGTCTAGTTTTGTGTCTCCTTCTTTGTTATTTTGCGTATGCCAATAAGAGCGCGCGTGACGTTTTTATCGTTTTGTCGCTTTGTTGTGGGTGGAATGCTAGCAGTGTAGGGCACATGCCTACCCTCAGGGTAGGGTGTAGAGGGTGTTTAGGCGTTAATCCACAACGCGTGCTTAATGCGAATTGGTACAGTACTTCTTTTTCCCAATGAGCGATTTTCTTTTAGTTTTCTAGGGGGTCGATAGATGGCGCTACGGTCTGTGCGAATAAAGGTCAAAATTTCAAAAAGGGTTTCTTTAAAATAATAAAGAGGGAAAATATGATCAAAAAGATGCCAACGCATCTTTTGATTGAATATTTCATTATTTGCGAATCATTTTGACCGAAAATTTGAAACTGTTTACTTCTGACGTTCTGACATGGTTGTATAGGCTCGATCATCGATCCCTTGACCTTAAAAAAATGGCAGGCACAGTCTTGACATGATTTTGACAGAATCTCACGAACGCCTCTATGGAGCAATAAACATGCCATCTGTTGAGTCTTTTAGGAACTAAAATTAAAAAGAAAAGGAAAACGCTCATTACATTAAGCGAATTATTATTAATCTTACATTTTAGTTTATCATATTAGAAAGTGTACCTATGGTAGCGCGTAAGTATGAAAATTTTGTCTCTGTGGAGTATATTTCACTAATGTGCTCATATCTTAATACACATGCACTGTAATCACTGTATTACAAAAGTAATAATAAATATTTAAAACTTTTATTATTATTATTTGTGGTTGGGCTGTTGCAAGCAAGGGTCGTTGTAACACTGAGACCAGCGCTGGTCCTTTGTGTTCGCCCCAAGCTCACCCATATTTTACGCATACCTCCAAACTTATGGTATTTTCTTTTCATCCTTGGGAATGCAGGTTTCCTCACGATGTTTTCCTTCACCGCCGAGCTAGTAAATGATGAATACAACCGTACATAAATTCCGAAGAACTTAGTGGTACAGGCCAGGAATCGAACCGCGTCCTCAGGATTGAGGCGCTAGCTCTCTTCCGTATGGGCTATCATCGCTCTCTAAAACTTTTAAGTGGGTTGTTTAGACCATCAAACTGAAGAAAATCGAAATCGAGAAATAAAAGTCTGCTAAGTATCCCATTCATTTAGCTCGAGTAGATTTGTAGTTTAGTATGGAACATACGATTTTTTTTGCGTCCCATAGGGAAATTGTACAGTTTAATAAAAGTTTTAAATTTTTATTTTTGTAACACCTTGTATAATTTTTGATGATGATGATGATGACCCGGTTGGTGTAATGGTTACCACGCCGGACTGCCAAGCCAGGGTCCTGGGTTCGAATCCCGGTTCGGTCATGGATGTTATGTGTGTGCCGTTGTTGTATATGGTTCCTATAACAAAAAGCCTAGGGCTTAATTTGGGATCATTACAATGTCGTAGTTTTAGCTTGTAGTTCGCCGTCTTTTGGTTATGCGTATGTTTATTTGTTATTGGTGAATTACTTAGTTTATCTTATGTTTTCGTCAAATTAATGACGTCATAGGTATCCGAGGAAACCAGCCTATGTATGAATTATTGCGTAATATTTAGCGAATGGGAACAACAAGTCAATGGGCCAAGAGCAAATGAATTGAAAGCTTCGACTTATATTACTACAAAATAAATACGTACAGAAGGACAGCTTGATACAACGAGCGCAAGAGTTGCACGCACACAGACGCGTACCTGCGGCACAGTATATAAGGTCTAACAAAATTAGCTGAAACTATTTTAAGGGTATGCTCAGACCATCAAACTGAACAACTTTCTCTATGAGACCAATAACGAAATCGCGAAAAAAAATTTGATGTCCCATACAAAACTGCAAACACAACTTAACTCAAATGTATGGGGCAGCCGATTTTTTTTTCGAGATTTCGTTACTGGTCCCGTAGAGAAAGTTGTTCAGTTTGATGGTCTGAGCATACCCTTAAAATAGTTTCAGCTAATTTTGTTAGACCTTATATTTTTGTTACTACTAGCCCAGTCATTTTACGGTTTGAGCCGGGACTAATTAATAATTGATATTTTTAATCGGTGTAGTATTTAAGAGCCAATTTGAGTTTGAAATGAACCAAAATTTAAAAAATATCACGTCAGCAACAGCCCCAAATTTTAAATTTAGCATTTATCTCGTTCTTAAAAAAACTAATGTTAATTTTTTTAAAATGTTTTTTAGTCTTTACATACATAATTCATACATGGTGTTAATATTTTTTCTACTTAGAAGGCTTTGAAAAATACATTAGTATTTTCTATTAAATATCTCATTTTTTAAATTTCAATGCCTATTTTATTGCTAAAAAATAATTTATATTGTTAAATCTAATTAAAATGAGTGCATTGGTATTAATATTATTAATTTAAAAGCCTTATGGGAGATACAATTTTGATTTCTATGTTGCGTAGCGAATTTTTGCTTGGTTTGCTGGAAGAAATCTCTTTAGAGATAAGCTCGCCCTTTGTAATTGTCTATTATGTTGTTTTCATGTACATTTCCGTGTGTACAATAAAGTGTTAAAATAAATAAATAGTTGGATCCGAAAATATCCCATTTATGTTCCGCGCTTTTTCGCGGCTTTCTTTTTCATACTTTTCATAGTAGGAACTTTTAGATTTTTTTTTAATAGAAAAATCATGTCTTACCGTCACCGTTATTTGGCTGAAATCATACAAAGTCCATACTTTATATGATTACTATCTATACTATTATAAAACTATAACAGGAAGTTTGTCTGTACATTGAATATATTAACAAAAAAAAAGTTACGATATGGTTTTTAGGTGTCCCTGATTCCATTTCACCAATTTTTGGATTTTTTGTCTGTCTGTTTGTTTGTGTGTTTGTTTGTTTGTTTGTTTGTTTGTTTGTTTGTTTGTTTGTTTGTTTGTTTGAACGAGTATCACGCAAAAACTACTGAACCGATTTTGATGAAACTTTTTTTGTTTGATAGCTTATGATCTGACTTAAAATCTGGTATATAATTTGTGCGGACGAAGTCGCGGGTTAACGCTTGTAGTTTATAAACTTACTTTATTTATTATACTTTGTATTCCCTTACACACTCGTAATTTGCGTTAGGTCCTTATGTTTGGACAATAGGGTCAAACATTCATTCTCAACTGTCATTTTCTCATTTTTAACCTCATTTTCGATGCAGTAGGACAATGAATTACTTCCATAACGCTCGCTTATCTAAAACATAGTGCAGTGTGCTAATTCATTTGATAATAATAACATTAAATAATTGTACTCAACAAAGAACAGAGTTGGGGCAAAGTTCAAATCTGTCATCAGTCGTTATCTATGCTAATAAATCTGTTTTTATATCTATAGTCCGGGTAGGTTATGTATACAGGGTCAGGGTGTAAGGAAAAGTATCATTAACCTTTAAACAGCATACTCTACCCATCAAACTGAACAACTTTTCCTATGGAAACAAGCCTGTCAGCGCTAAAAGAAAACTGCTAATTCATACACTTGGGTCGTGTAAGTATTGTAGTGTAGTAAGGAATAGCTGATTATTTTTTGCGCTGACTGGTCTGCTCCCGAAGTAAAAGTTGTTCAGTTTGATGGGTAGAGTATGTGGTTTAAAGGTTAATGATACTTTTGCTTACACCCTGTGTAGTGTTATAGAAAAGTGTGGTCAGGTGCTTCAGACTATCAAACTGAACAACTTTCTCTATAGCACCAACATCGAAATCGCGAAAAAAAATATGCTCTTTCATACAAAACTGCAAACCTATTCGAGCCAAATGTATGGGACAGCTGATTTTTATTTCGCGATTTCGATGTTGGTCCCATAGAGAAATTTGCTCAGTTTGGTGGTCTGATCATCCTCATTAAAAACAGTCAGCATAAATTAAGTTGAACCCTGGAGTCACGTTGCAGGTTCTGACCCCGAGCACTTGTCTCGCGTGGTTTTCGCGAGTCGCATTTTTGCCTTCCACGAGGATCCGCAATCCTCAATCTCTTCTTGTTCTTGACCAAAAACAATCCCTGAGATGATTTTTCCATAAACTACTTGAGACTGGCTGAAATGCAGTGCTAACGCACAAGCTAAGTCCATGTATCTTCTATATACTATTATAAAACTGTAACAGGAAGTTTGTCTGTACATTGAAGATATGAACAAAAAAAAAGTTACGATATGGTTTTTAGGTGTCCCTTATTCGATTTCACCAATTTTTGGATTTTTTGTCTGTCTGTTTGTTTGGGTGTTTGTTTGTTTGTTTGAACGAGTATCACGCAAAAACTACTGAACCGATTTTGATGAAAATTTTTTTGTTTGATATCTTATGATCTGACTTAAAATCTGGTATAAAATTTGTGCGGACGAAGTCGCGGGTTAACGCTCGTTAATTATAAAAAGTTGGACCCTTTATTATCTTTTTAATAAAAACCTAACTTTCTACCATACCTACATAATTATAACTAAACTATCGTAAGTTATTAATTCATAATAAATAGTGCACAAATAAAATTAACTTCCTTTTATGACGTTTAATGTAAAAATAAACCACAATAACTATTAGTATGAACAAAAAGGAAATTATAATTTCACGTTATCGCACTATGGCATTGGGACGGACGTCGTAGTTTAGTACCTGTAATTATGTACTATTTGCTATGATACCGGTACTTATTAATAGGTTGCCTGCGTTGTTGGTTCCGGCTTAGAATGGATAACGACATTTCTTCTTGTGGTTATCATAGGAGGCGACTCAAGGGTTCAATATCACTTGACACGCCATTCCGTTACGAAAACTATAAGCCGTTTAGGACCGCGGTCATAATTATTACAATTTATAAGAATTTAGGCATGTTTTAAAAAAAACTTCCACATCTCCAGAAGTCCGGATTCTTTTTTTTTTTT
Organism: Agonopterix arenella; assembly: GCA_927399405.1. Lineage (NCBI taxonomy): Eukaryota > Metazoa > Arthropoda > Insecta > Lepidoptera > Depressariidae > Agonopterix > Agonopterix arenella. The sequence goes on from OV656714.1 coordinate 761,847, forward strand.
TTTTCAAATGGCTTTACCTCAATCCAGTCCTCAGGACAAAGATGGGGTCGAAGATGTAGCGAGCTTACCCAGAAGGTGCCTATTCACTCGTAATTTAAAGTAATTCGGGTTGTAAGCGCTCGGAAATACTGACGCAGGCAGGGCATTCCACTCCTTGGCTGTGCGCATTATAAAAGAATCAGAAAGGCGCTTACTGCGGATTTGTGGGATATCAACCAAGAAGGGGTGGTATCCCGCGGTGCGTCTGGAAGTCCGATAGTAGAAAGGGGAAGGCGGGATGAGCTCATACAGCTCTTGGGCACACTCACCGAAGTACAATCTGTAGAAGACCGACAAGCACGGTACTCTGCGGCGGTGGGCTAGGCTTTGAAGCTTGGTCTCAACCAGCTTACTGTCGCCAATGAGTCTCCTGGCGCTGCGTTCAACCGAGTCGAGTGCGTCTAGTTGATACTTGGCTGAGCCATGCCACATGTGGCAACAATACTCCATACAAGATCGGACCTGAGCTTTGTAATAATTCAAAAGTTGAAATTACTAATAAAATAGACAATTCATCCAAAAAGCAGTAGCAAAATAAAACCAAAACAGATATTTTCATCTAATATTATCACAGAGGTAATTTTTGTCGTTACGAAACGTATTTGGCTTGATGGAACTGATAGTGTGTGTGATTTCGTTTTCTTCTATTATTATAATATTGTACGGTTATCGTGATTTTTTATTAAAATAAACACAATGAATACGTAGAAGATTGAGTGGACTATCTAATAAGAAAGATTAATAAAGGGTATCATATCTTTCCCTCAACTTTTACAGGTTACCAAAATTGGTAACCTGTAAAAGTTGAGGGAAACAAGTTAAAAGTTACTTTTTTGTTAGTTTTGTTTACTACACGTATTACTAAGTTTCATTCATGTATGGGACCTCTAAGTCTAGGTCTCAAATTACATGGCCGTCCGCCAAACTTCTTTACTACAAGCAGAGGAGTGCTATAATTACTTCCCAAAACCGACAATAAAACCGGGAGATCGTAGGTTTCTTCCCCTCAATGGTATTGCCTCCTTCGTTGACCATGTATTTGAAGGGTGAAGAAAACAAAAAGTATTGGGGCTAACACAAAAGATCCCACTGGGTCGAAGTGTTGCTGGCTTGCCAGCCCCCATAACAAGATAAGATAAGATAATTACTTCCCTAACTAAAAGTGAGCTTTGCAGTTTGCTACATAACTCCCTCATAAATTAATATAGCTGCATTCTAATTTTAAAATTATGGCTCCTTCGTAAGGTAGATGATTTTCTTAATGTCAAGTTTAAAAAACCACAAATGTGCTTGCCATTCTTCTACTTTACTCCTCAACATATGGTCCTTCGAGCCGGATCATATGTTAAGGAGTAAAAATGATGAGTGGACTGTAGTCAACTGGTTTATTTGAACTTTTAAACAAAACAAAACTAGAATTGGGTAACGAACGAAAAATGGCGGAAAAAAGTCTTATTGACCGCTGTCAGATTCTTGACAGCTGTCATTTGGTGAGGCGTGTTCGTGTCATGGACACCTGGCCTTAACTGTTAGACCACGGAGCCAGTTGATGAGAAATCATGTCATGACATCATGTAGCATCGTTCCTAACGACACCGAAAGGGAATGTGGCCATGAGTATATAATATGTATAAGTATTACCATTATGTTAAAAGACAATTATTTCTTGTTATCTTGAACACGGCAATGGGACGTCGTAATTGTATGAAGTGTTTACTATTTGCTATCATATAGAGGTACCTATTAATAGTTCGAAAAGTCCTTAAACAAGTAGTTACCTACCTGATGGAAAATAATCTTGGTATGTAAACATGAGAATTAATGACACTTACATAGGCATACTGTATTTTATAAATAGTTTGGCTGGCATTGTAGATTCTAAAGTACTTAGATGCATAGTGTTTTGCAGGGTTTTTGTTCATACTTATTATTATTCTTACACTAAGTAGTTACATATACGCATCATTTATATTACTTATGTATAAGTATAATGAAATTTAACACATTTGTTAAATAAAATAAATAAATAATTCATACATTTATTTCATTTTATTTTAATATGTTTTTTTTGAGGTACATATTGAAGAATACAATTGACAATGATTAAACGGTAAATTGAACAATTAAAAACAAAACTAAAAGTAATTAAGGTGGTTGCAGAGGGGTCAATTTTATACAAAACTTTGACGCACAATACGCGTAGACGGTATTAATATAAGAAACTTTGTATATATGGCTTATAATTTTGTATGAAAAATTTCAAAGCTTCATATGTTCGTAATTATATTATAAATTGCAAATGTTATTTGTGACGCGGCAACTAGATTTTCTAATCTATTTTTCCATATATAAAATATTACTTTTATTAATTCCGTCTACGAGTATTGTGCGTCAAACTTTTGTATGGACTGAAACCACCTTTATATTCATAATATACCTAATTTCTATCTTAGTATTCAGACGACTTTTAAGGAGATGACTCTTATAGCTTGTGGACACATTTAAATCTCTATCTCTAATACTTTGGGCTTAGTAATAACTGAGCGTACGCTGTCCGTCCATCCGTCTGTCCTAACTTTAAAGGGTTTTATCTTTTGAACCATATATGGTACTTCTTAATATGCTGACGGTTTTTAACAGGTTTGATTCGACCATTATATTGAACAACTTTCTCTATGGCACCAAATGCTAAATCGCGACAAAAAAACAGATGTTCCATATACAACATACTAGAGTTACACGACCCAAATGTATTGGACAGCTGTTTTTTTGTTTGCAATTTCGAATTTTTAATTTATTACATTAGATTTATCTATGATTCATCATTTGGGTCCAGTATGTATACAGGACAGGATGAAATTGATATCATTTGCATCCTTTTAAACTAAGAGTCTGCCCATCATACTGAACAACTTTTACTATGGCAGCAAACCGATCGGAGCAAATAAAAAATCTGTTGTTCCATACTAAACTGCAATATCGACGCGTGAGTTCGCGACTCAAATGTATGCAACAGCTGTTTTTTTTTTGCTTCGATCTGTATGCTCTCTTAGTAGAAGTTGTTCAGTCCGATGGGTAGACTCTTAGTTTAAAAGGATGCTAATGATATCAATTTCACCGTATGTGTCGTATGGAACATCTGTTTTCTTTTTCATGTTGAAAGTTGTTCAATTTGATGGTCTGAGCATCCTCTTAAAACCCCGTCTGCGCTCCCTGTATAATAAATGGCAGCGAGTTAAATTTAAAAAAAAAAGTTAGGTTTATGGATGTGAAGAAAATTTTAAAACATTTTTGGTGTAATAAAAAAAAGAAGGATTTTTGTTTTTGCTCTATCGTAAACAGGACAATAAAAGCGTCAAACTTGGTTTGATTGATTATAGCATACTTTGGGAGTCGCGTTGTTCGTCAATTGTTGGTTGCCCCCTCCCGGGCCTACAACGAAGCTCCAGTTGTGGCTCAAGATAGTGTTCTTTTCGAAAAACAATCCTTGAAGTCACCAAAATTACATAAACTACCGTACAACGTCAAGCACTCTTGCTACATAAACTAGACATTGGCAAAATCATCATAAACAAGATGGCAGCCATTTTTTTTTTTAAATTGAATATAGAGTAAAACAACAAATAATAAAAACCGGCCAAATGCGTGACGGGCTAGCGTCATTTATACAGTTTTTGAGAGTTACGCGGTTATCATTTAATCTAGAAATAAACATTTTAACGGGTTACGGTTTTTTTACGGTTAGAACTCGTTAAAATGTTTATTTCTAGATTATCGTCATTTATATTCCGGCAAAACAATATTTTGGTAAGTGTATAGTGTGGTACGGAACCCTCGGTGAGCGAGTACGACTCGCGCTTGGCCGTTTTTTTATATAATTTAATGGACAGTAAATTACACACCACGTAACTCCCAAAAGTCTGTATTAATTAATTAAAAACCTGTTGTCTAGACTTGTACGATGGCAGACAAACTGCAATCCAATAATGCATAGTTAATGAATAAGGCCGCTTCACTTGTAAAGACATGTTTTTGAGTTTATCAGCTCTCAAAATATAAGTAGGTCAGTATATTGAAAACGTGACAATACATGTGATAAATCACAGTTAAGGTCAAGTGATTCAATACTTAAACTCTTCAGAGTAAGGTCGATTGTAGGAAGTACGCACGGCGACACATCAAGCTATACAAAACCAACATAAGCTGGCCGCGCGTAGGTCGAGTAACGTATAACGTCGCGGCCAGCTTATGTTGGTTTTGTATAGCTTGATGTGTCGCCGTATGTACTCTTTGATTTGTTTTTCATGTTTCGAGTGTGAATTCGTAACAAGAAACTTCAGGAGATATAGATAATCTTTACGCAATATTTTTAAAGTAGCAACAATCTTTTTAAGACCAGCCTAGCTAGCATGCCACCCACGACAAAGCGTTTAAACGAGAAAAACGTCATGCGCGCTCTTTCTGGCCTACGTAAAATAATAAAGATAGAGGCACATCTCGATTTTTGTCGCTTTCTCGGGCGTGGCATGCTAACTAGGCAGACTAGCTAAACGCTGAGCCGGGCCATATATTGCTGGTTTTTAAGGTTCCGAAGTCAACAAGGAACCCTTATAGTTTCGCCAAGTCCGTCTGTCCGTCCGTCCGCTGCTTAGCTCAGAGACGCTTAGTACTAGAAAGCTGTAATTTGAAATGGGCATACATATTCATCACGCCGACAAAGTGGTAAAATAAAATCTTGAAAAATATATTTTTTTAGGGTAGGTACCATAGACAAATTACGCGCTCCCCTGTAGGTATCTCCCCTACACGCGAAGTGGGAATGGATTTTTTTTTTCTTGTCTACTCCATGGTGTGGAGTATCCCCCCCCCCCTGCCAACTAAACGGTTGTTTCTGAATACATGAAAAAATTCATGGCAAAATGTACTTTATTAGCCGTTAAACCGTAGAATAAAACATAAAGCCTCCTTCTAAACCGCCATATTATATTAGGACGGGCAACTACGGAACCCTACCCTGCGCGTGGTCCGACACGCACTTAGCCAGTTTTTATTTTTAGAAGCTATCTTCTCAAGACGATTTGAAGATGTTGTTGTTGACAAGAATAGAGAAAGGTATGCTTCGTTGGTTTGGTCATGTGGAGAGGATGAGTGACAGCAGATGTACGAAAGAGATATATGTTGCTAATGTGAGTGGAAGCGTCGGTACAGGGCGTCCTCATAGAACGTATGCTGATCAAATCAGTTGCGTCCTACGAAAAGGGTTTATTTTATTTAATAGTAGTAATATATTATTCCCTTTCCATCAGACATAAGAGGGTATTGCTCTTATGTCTGATGGAAAGGGAATAATATAATATAATATTTTATTAATCCACCAAAAATCCATTTTACAGACGGATTTCTAATAAAATAATAAAGCACTAAATGTTAGAATAGTAAGCTAGGAGTATTGGTAGGTACAACTGATGCCATGAAAGGTAGGAATTACCTACCTGAGCATTGACATCAGTTACAACTGTAAAACTTATTGCTCATTAAATGTACTAATGCACTTGTAAGATGTTTGTATGTGTGTGTGAATAAGTAGGGGTGTGTTTACGTGTATATGTGGGGGTGTGTGTGCGTGTGTGAAAGAGAGGGAGAGAGAGAGAGGGAGAGAGAGAGGGAGAGGGAGAGAGTGTTATGTTATAGGTTATTCGGGAAGAAGCAGAGATACGATCAGATTCAGTGGCTATTATAATATACGAGCGTTAACCCGCGACTTTGTCCGCACAAATTATATGCCAGATTTTAAGTCACATCATAAGCTATAAAACAAAAAAAGTTTCATCAATATCGGTTCAGTAGTTTTTGCGTGATGCTCGTTCAAACAAACAAACACACAAACAAACAAACAGACAGACAGACAAAAAATCCAAAAATTGATGATATGGAATCAGGGATACCTAAAAACCATATCATAACTTATTTTTGTTAATATCTTCAATGTACAGACAAACTTGCTGTTACAGTTTTATAATAGTACTAGCTTTTGCCCGCGACTTCGTCTGCGTGGACATGTAATTTTGTCTAATGTCTCGTCTAAGGTCATGAAGGTCATGGTCCGAACCAAGCCTAGGAATCCTGGCATGTAACATTAGAATGGATAGATTAAGGAATGGGCTGATAAAAGACACAGGCTAGAATGCTCTGGCCTCTCGGGTCTGCAACACTGCAGGAAATTCATCAGCAATCTTCTTATTATCGTGTGGGCAAAGCCCTGGTGTCAGAGTATAACAAATATAACAACACGAATCCCACAGTTCATACTGAACAACAGCAGGAGCAAAGCTCGTGCCATCGTCGGAGCCCTCACTGGGCACTACGCAACAGGCACGATAAAGCTCACTCTTAGATCCCGGTTGCCGAGCGTGTGGAGAGGAGGAGGAAACTATGGAACATTTGTACTGTGTGACTGCGATGTCTTGGTGGGTAAACGTATGTGACTCCTGAGAGATGGTTATTCATTACAGGTTTCTTACCCTGAACGCTATTGCCTCCCTCATTTTCCAAGTTTTTCAAGGATGAAGAAAATAATATGTAGGGGTCAATACAAAAGATACCATTGGGTCGAAGTGTTGCTGGCTTGCCATTTCCCATAATAAGATAAGAAAATCATGAACTTAAGATAAATCAAAATCAGAAAGTACCCCAAGTAAGTCTGTAGGTATCAGATAAAAGTCATGGATTCATCACTTTAATTTTTCTACTGTTCGTCGTTTATTAGTTTTTTATTTATGTCGATATCAGGGTCCTGGGTTCGAAACCTGGTTCGGTCATGGATGTTATAAATGTTTGTGCCGTTGTTGTATGGTTTCTATAATAAAAAGCCTATAGTGCTTGCTTGGAATCATTACAATGTTCCTGTAAGCGTTATTTATTTATTTAATTATTCAGCCGGTAAGTAACTTTACAATCAAATCTGTAAGACCGAATATCTGAGATGTCTTGAGCGTGAATTAAGTATGGTACTTGCTTCAAAAAAACACCCAACGCCATCTATTAAGATGAAAACAATACTACGATAAAATTATGAACACTAACTTTAGAAAAGGTTAAAAGAAAGAGGATTTTTAGTATTTGCCGACCCGGTTGGTGTAATGGTTACCACGCCGGACTGCCAAACCAGAGTCCTGGGTTCGAGTCCCGGTTCGGTCTTGGATGTTATATGTATATGCCGTTGTTGTATGGTTTCCACAATAAAAAGCCTATAATGCTTGCTTCGGATAATTAAAATAATGTTTGTGCCTGTGAGCGTTATTTATTTATTTGTTTAATTATTTTTCTCGCGTTCTCCGCTGGAGAATACGCGTGCCCGGTGTGGGGCCGATCTGCCCACGCCAAGCTGGTGGATACGTGCACTGAACGAAACGTTTCGGATTATAACTGGTTGCTTGAAACCGGTACAGTTGCTTTACCCACTGGCTGGCATAGCGCCCCCAGATGTAAGTAGGGCTGTGGCAGGTTCCTCAGAGAGAGCCCAAATGGCGGACTACACACGACATCCCATGCATGGCTTTATTCCTGCGCCGCAAAGGCTGCCAAGCCGACGCAGCTTTAAGAAGTGTGTCGACCCCCTGAACACTGGCCCAGCGCAAGCAAGGTGTACTCTATGGCGACAAAAAGTGTCCCTCCTAACTCCATTTGTGTCGCCGTCTGAGAGCCTAGACATGACTTGCCTTGGGCGAACTGGAAGTCTTTAAACCGACTTCGAACCCAGGTCGGTCGCAGTAAGGACAACATGGTCAGGTGGGGATACTCGGATGCGCAAAATGTGACTTGCTTGTGTGGAACACCACAAAGGATGGCCCATCTCACATCGTGCCCTGCGTGTCCTAACATCTGCACGCAGGAGGAGCTCATGACCGCTAGCAACGGTGCAGTATCGGTTGCCCGATTCTGGCAAGCTACTATTTAGAGACTTTGTTCAGAATTTGAAGTCGACACGATAAAAAAAAATATTTTTCCAATTCGCCCAGTACCTATACAATCAAATCTGTAAGACCGAATTTTTGAGCCGTGTTGATGATTGAACCACAAACATACAATTAATATTAGTGAGATACCTAGTAGGATGGTAGGATTAAAATTTGAAAAAAGCCAAAAGAAAACATCCTGCGCTAATATTAGATCTGATATGATCTCAGGATATTATTACGATTAAGGTCAGGCCCTTAACATATCAAGCCTAACTGCCTCTGTCTAATCCGGTGAAAAATGGATATAGTTGTTGAATGTATTTAAAAAAAATAAAAAATAAATATTCTCGACCAAGAATCGAACCTCCACCTCATGCACGAAAATCTAACCATATACCAAATATACTACACAGCTGTTGTCAAAACTGTTGAAAAAAGCAAATACAATTTTTATCACTGAAATGGGCTGACGTAACCTCAGGGTTAAAAGCTCAAAAAAAAAAACAAAAGAATTAAAAAAAAAATCACTGAAATCTACACAAATGCATCTTTCAGCGTCAAATTAGCGCTAGTGAGCATAGAATAAAAACGTGGTACATGTTTCAGCATGATAAAACATTGTAATTTATCCCACAGGAACCCATAACTGGGATAAAAAGTATCCTATATGTTAATCCAGAACACATTCTATCTGCGTGCCAAATTTCATCAAAATCCATTCAGCCGTTTATGCGTGCCACAAACATACAACATTACAACCTTACACACATCGTCACAAACTTTCACGTTTATAATATTAGTGAGATTATTAGTTCTTCTCCGTGATGGCATTTTTCATTACTGAAAACAATCAAGTGTACTGGCAGATACAAAATTATTTTTTAAGTATGATTATCACTGAACGGAACGCGTCGGGGCGCATTACATATATATTACTTTATTTTTTATATATTTAACTTAATATGCTGACACTTTTTAAGAGGATGATCAGACCATCAAACAGCTTTCTCTATGGGACTAACATCGAAATCGCGAAAAAAAATCTTCTGCCCCATACATTTTTGTAGAGTAGGATTGCAGTTTTGTATGGAACAGTTGATTTTTTTTCGTGATTTCGCCTTTGGTCCCATAAAGAAAGTTGTTCAGTATCATGGTCTGATCACCCCCTTAAAAAACTGTCTGCATATAAGAAGGACCCTATACATCTTGCAATCCGGTCAGATGCGCGCGAAATCGGTGACGGCCGCATTCCACTGCAACGTCACCGTTTGACGTTTGACAGCAGGGGTCTACCCGGACGAATACTATATACAATGTTCTTTGTTCTTGACCCGGACATTCGAACGTCGAAATTGCATGAAAGTTATCGTTCCAATGTCAACTCTATTACAATGAAGTTCGGACCGGAACCGAAACGGTCGCGTTATATCGAAAATCTAAAGTCCGGATACATGGCCTGGTCAGCACTCGCTGTCAATTTGCGTGCATTTTCTTCTATCGACTCGATGGCATGTCATGTTATATTTTTCCAGCCCAGTATTTTGCCACGCGGATAGCACTACCAGCAGCGTCCATACGCTCCATTCGCGTGCAAGTTTGCGTTCTCCTTACTCCGGCCGACTTGAGTTCGGAGCCTGTTTAAAGACCTCCAAATCGGCCTGGGTAGTTCATGTCCTGGGGGAAGGCTTTCCGAGGGGGGGACAAACGGGTCGGGTAGCGTGCTCTTTCTTCGCCAGAGGTCATATCTAGCTCGAGGACCATTACCAATACCTTGTATAGGGTGGACACACTTCAGAAAGTTTTTGCGGCTCTTGAGCCTTTGAGGTACTGTGGAGTATCTGAACATAGGATGCCATAGATCAACCTCGAGTTTTTCTCTTTCAATGCGTGCATTTGAAACAACGGCTGAGGCGCACGTATGCGCCTGGATTCCAGCGAATAATTTCGTACGGAAGGACGCAGTCGGCTATTGCCGAATGTTACATTAATTAATGTAAAGTTCATATCAAGCGACAGTCCGTAGGGCTGTGGAAGGTTCCTCAGAGAGAGCCCAAATGGTGGACGACACACGACACGGACGGACCGCAGCACGGACTACAAACTTTGAGTTAAGATAACTTTAGAACTAAACATTTAAAAGGAAATCTCAGATATTGGCTTCTAGATTGTTTTAAAACCATTCATTTTTTACTTTAATTACTAAATGTTTAAACTAAGCTTCGTTTTGTATGGAGCGCCGTAGAAAAATATATTATCCCCTTAATCGAATCGGGCGCAAAATGCACGGCGGCACATCGCATCGGCGGCATAAAAAACCGACCCTTATTAATTTGTTAGAGTTCGTTCATTTGTATTTTAGTAATAATTTACGGTATTTCAAAATAGTTTCTTACCTGTCTTATAATTGCTTTAAAATATTAGCTATTATCCAGTCTTGCGTAAAATGTGTATTACATCACACTGTGTGATTACACCGTAAATAAAAACATTCCGAATTAAAAATCGAGTTTTAGACATCTTTCGGCTGCTGATTTGAAATCATGATTATATTCTCTTTGTTTGAAATTGGCGTGCAGTTTTTTTTTAATAATTACTCCTGCTCATGTACGTGTACGTAGTACTTACTATCTCTATTACACTCTAGTGCAACTAAAGCAGGAGCTGCTTTGATTGCACTATAATTCTACAAAATGTCAAGAAATTTGTAGTTCGAATCTTTTTTTCTTGTGGCCAGTACTAAGGTTTTTTTTGTTATGCAAAGGTTTTCTCCATGGAGTTTGAAAGATTTTATAGCCAAAAAGAAAAACAATGTTATACTAACAATGCACTGGACAATGATAAAATTTATAATTATTGGTATTTATTTTGTAATTTGTTGTTATTTTCGTTATTTATAAATGAAACAGTCTTCAGAATTAGCTTACTTTATTACAAGTCTTTTAATTTTAATTAGTGTTACTTACTTGAAATTGAAATGGCACCGTACATTGGTTGCACTTGCGGTTATATGTTTATATCTCCGGCTCCCGTCAATGTAGCGAGATAAATTATATACCAGATTTTAAGTCAGATCATAAGCAATCAAACAAAAAAAGTTTCATCAAAATCGGTTCAGTAGTTTTTGCGTGATACTCGTTCAAACAAACAAACAAACAAATGAACAAACAAACAAACAAACACACAAACAAACAGACAGACAAAAAATCCAAAAATTGGTGAAATGGAATCAGGGACACCTAAAAACCATACCGTAACTTTTTTTTTGTTAATATCTTCAATGTACAGACAAACTTCCCGCTACAGTTTTATAATAGTTTAGATATAAGGTCTAACAAAATTAGCTGAAACTATTTTAAGGGTATGCTCAGACCATCAAACTGAACAACTTTCTCTATGGGACCAATACAGAAACCGCGAAAAAAAAATTTCATGTCACATACAAAACTGCAAACACAACTTGACTCAAATGTATGGGGCAGTAGTTTTTTTTTTTGAGATTTCGATATTGGTCTCGTAGAGAAAGTTGTTCAGTTTGATGGTCTGAGCATACCCTTAAAATAGTTTCAGCTAATTTTGTTAGACCTTATAGATAATAAATAACGAGCAACCACAGGCGAATTGTTTATTTTTCTTCTACATAAACATTGCATAGGAAATTCTTTCTATCCGTTAGTCGCCTCGTACGATCAAATCAAATCAAATCAAAATTTTTTATTCAAAATAATATCACATAGATAGCTTTTTGACGTCACTTTTTGACTCTACCACCGCGTCGGAAGGCGACAACCATAGAAAGAAATGGGTGGTCTATAATTTTAATACTTAATAGAAGTAAAATATACCTAGTTGGTAGTTGTGCAAAGTTTCCCCAATACACAAGCATGTTATGATGTCACGATAGTCTGAAGGTATTTCTTTATACCTCATTATGTTCTCATCAAAGATTTTTTTTGGTCTAGATACGAAGACAAAAAAAAAAATCGTTGTTTCTCAGAAATAAATGTTTGATTGCTTTAATAAAGACTTTATTATAATAAATAAATAAAAATATGATGTAACATTTTTATAGTTAAAAAAAACTTATCACAAAAACCAGCAACATTTGAACGCAAAATTAATAAACTTTGGAGCTAATTGTACGGCTTAAAATACTGTAATCGTAAACCTTATGTCATTGTTAATAGGATTGATTTTGTAATATTGTAAACAATACGGAATCAAAAGCAAATTGTTATATATGTTATTTCCTGGTGCAATAGACAAGACGGCCAAAGATTAAAAATAAACAATTGATAAACGAAACAAAAAATGGGTCACGATTCAATGTGACAAAGATATAAGTGACTAATTATTATAATCAACGCTGCTTTTCCTGTTTATTTTTATTAATACAAACTAGTTCTTAATCCAGATTTTGCTTGTGTGCAAAAACAATACCTTCGTCATCATAATCAGCCTTTCATCGTCCAGAAAACAAATAAAGAAACGAAAGAGTAAGAATAAAGAAAAGGAAAAAGCAAATTAATCAGGTGATGGGGAGTCAATCCGTAGGTGGAGCATCGATCATAGATTGATGACATAAACATAATACATGTAAGGGTTTACAGTTGGATTACTTTAATGGGTACTTATGATCATCATCATCATCATCTCAGCCGATGGACGTCCACTGTTGGACATAGGCCTCCCCCAAGGATCGCCATAACGACCGGTCCTGCGCTGCCCTCATCCATCGGGTTCCCGCCGCCTTCACCAGGTCGTCGGTCCACCGTGTGAGAGGCCTAACCACGCTGCGCTTTCCGGTACGCGGTCGCCACTCGAGTACTTTTCGGCCCCATCGGCCATCGGTTCTGCGAGCAATGTGCCCCGCCCACAGCCACTTTAGTTTAGCAATTCTTTGGGCTATGTCAGTTACTCTGGTTCTTCTGCGGATCTCTTCATTTCTGATTCGATCTCGCAGGGAAACTCTGAGCATAGCCCTCTCCATTGCCCTTTGGGTGACTTTCAGCCTTTTTATGAGGCCTTGAGTGAACGACCACGTCTCAGTTCCATATGTCATCACTGGCAACACACAATGATCGAAGACTTTCGTTTTGAGACTTGTACTCATGATACTTACTGAATAATTTTCACAAAGGAATATAAGGAAATTTGAAAAAAAAACTTTTCATTCAAACGTTCGATGAGATAGTTGGATTTTAGTACATCTATGGAAAGTCTAAACATTGTTTTGTTAATTTCCTATTGTATTTAAGAAAGTTGATTAGTAGATATCATGAGTAGGTACAATCAACCCTTAAAGTAATGCACCTTTTTACCCGGGTAACCATCCTGTATAACAACTTATAACTGTTATAAAATTACACAAAACTTACACAAAAATCAATATAATAATATGAAAAAAATTGGTACTGTGCGTCATGTTTTTTTCGGCGGATACCTATACAGGGTGTAAGTGACAGCCTAGCAAATACTGAAATGGTGAACTCCGACCATCAAACCGAACAACTTTCACTATGGAGCCTACCTGAGGAAACGCGAGAATTTTTTTTTCGCGTTTCCTGAGTTAGGCTCCATAGTGAAAGTTGTTTAGTTTGATAGTCTGAGTTCGCTATGCTGTCACTTACACCCTGTATATTGTTTATCTTCTGGTAGGGTAGTTACTTGAAGTATAACGTTAACAACATTACTCTTTACCCGACCTTCGATGAAACGTGGTTCAATATTATACGCGCGTAAAATAAACTAAGAAAAAAACATCATTGTTGTCTATAGGTACATTTTGTTTACGCCCGCTTTTGCGGAAATTCCGTAATATTAAATTAGTGTTAGGTTAGGTTAGTTTTTTAAAGGTCACTACCGCTTTATACAGCGGATTTTTCCGAGGTTCAAACCATCAAACTGAACAACTTTCTTTATGGAACCAATGACGCAACCGCGAATAAAAAATCTGGTGTTCGATACAATACTGTTAAGGGCCTATGTCGAAAAATAATTGAAGCAAAATGGCGTGTGATAGCTTATATTACTACTTGATGCGAGAGAAAGAGATGGGGCGACGCGCGCGCCTGAAACGACGCAAGCGTAAAACAAACGTTATTTAATTGTGATTGTACTATTTATGTAAGTTCAATTCTGCTCTTATCAAATTTTTTTAAATATCAATCTCTTTTTTTTAAATCAAGTCTCGTGTTTCTATTATTCACCGTTTAGCAGTTCAAAGCGTTTATAAATAAAAACAGAGGCTACTTTGGCTTGTTCTTCTATGGAGAAAATGTGTCTTAATCATGTTTGGCTCTTGTGAAAACTTCAATTATGTGTTCAATTTACACGTATCCGCTAATCATACTCCTACTATATATGACGCTTTGAAGAATTCAATTTTTTTCACATTTCACACTCTTAACCTACTCGACCCAAATGTATGGGACAGGACAAATGTATTTCTTCCGCTAATTTAATGTTAGTCCCATACAGAAAGTTGCTCAGTTCGATGGTCTGATAATCCTCTTAAGAAACTGTCAGCGTATTATTAAGTTGGACCCTGTCTTTAAGCGTCATACACGTACCTAGATGGTGTTAAGAATCTATAGTGAAATATTTCTAACAAAATATGTAGGTGAAATGTATATGTTTATACCTATATAGTTGGAAGGAAAAATAGAGGAAAATAGAGGTCGGCACTGGACAGTTATCTAGGACAGATGAAGGAAAAGGCTGGTATACACTTTTCTTTCTCTAAATAGCAAGCGTTTCGCTAAATCTGAAAATAGTTTTCCCACACCCATAATAATTTTAAACGACCTATAAAATAATACCCCGATACCCCATACCATGGGGTAGACAAAAAAAGTGTGAATAATATGTATTACCCATTTCAAATTTATTTATTATAAATAAAAATAACTTAAAATTAATAAACATTAATCAAATCACAGCTTTTTATAGTAGTCTGTGCTAGTACTAAGCGTCTCGGAGCTAAGTCGCGGACCGACAGACGAACAGACGGATAGACGGACGGACTATGGCGAAACTATAAGGGCTCCATGTTGACTACGGAACTCTAAAACCCATATTGCTATTTCCAAAATTATTTATTTACTCAAATACAGCTCAAATAGTGACATGCATGAGGGAGTAAAAAAAAAATTAAGAGTCCATTAACACATCATTTAAAAAAAAATGTTTACTATACTATTGCTAAGAGAACGCTACAATTTAAAACATCATAAAAATGACGTAAAACTATTCAAATTTACATAAAATTTGAATCTTACCGTTTAATTTCACAGGTGTCCGGTTGTTTTGGTGAAATTAAAAACCACATTCCACTGTCTTTACCACTTAATTTATAATCACTAAATTACGAAACATCGACCAATAAAAAAAAAAACATTTGGCTGTATTGCTTGAAATTCCTTTGCCCGGTGATAGAAAAAAAAGTGGTTTAGAAAACTAGAGTTTCGCGGCAAATACCTACTAGTTCCCGCCATTCATAAGTGAATACTAAAAGATGTTTGTTAGAAATACTATTAATACATATATGATTATTTTGGCACAATGCTCAGCTATGTGATGTCTCATTAAAGAAGTTTGGAGGTCACTGCCGGCAGCTGGCGTTTGTTTTGGTTTTTTTTAATTTCACAATTCGTGAGAAAGATGCGGGCTACTTTCGTCGCTCGCTCAAGTATAGGCCCCGATTTCACGAAAAAGTGCGATCCCCTTATATCTCGGAGAGTTATGAAGATATGGTATAAAAAAGATGCGTATTTACGAGAGCTGTAAGGTGCAAAAAGAATTATTCGAGAAAGTCAAAAACGAAAAAAGATATGGCCGAAATAGTGAAAAAAAATCATCAATTTTGGCGCTCGATATTTTGGAAACAAAGAATGATATCAATAATTTGAACAAAACTCCTCTGGACAATTTAGTCAGCTACAATTTGAGCCTAAAACAAAGACGATCGGGTTAAGGGTTTGCCCTGTAGCTTATAACCGTTTTGAGACCATATTTTGTTCGAATTCCGTAGATTCATTTTAGTCTAGGAAAAATACGGTTTGAGATTGCATTAAATACACTTTAGCAAATTGTGTTTGAACTAATATTACTGTTAGTTTGTAACACTTTTATCGAGATTTCTTGGTTATATAGGCTAAGGACCATGAGAAATACCTTAAAATCGATATAAATGTACAAAGGGCAAGCTTATTTCTAAAGATATTTCTTCCAGCATACCAGCAAAAGAGACAGTTAATTATCATAAGACAAATTTAATGTGTACAAACAAACAGTAAATAATTTAGTTTTGAGGTTATAATTTTTAAATACTTACAAAATATTAAATATCTACTCAAATTTACGATATTAACCGGGGATTATTATTGTTATTAGTAAAACGTATTGAACGAAGCCGTCCTATACAAAATCACCAGTTTTTCATTTTTTGTTCATACCTAAATTAAATGTTTTGTTAATGTCTTAATTATTCAATAATGCACAATAAAAAATCGGGGATTATTGAGAGTTTATATTTTTCAGGTATGTATCTACTAAAGTCCAAATTTTCACCTAAAGTGCAATTAATGCAACCTACTCCATACAAAAATCCGTAGATTTCCCCCACTATTTCCAATGTGCTCGATAGTCGTGTGAGGCACGAAATCTGAGAATTTTTTTCGCTGAAAAATGCGCAATCTCTCTAGCTTTAAAAGATTGGAAAATTCATTGTGACGTTGAATAGTTTGATACTATTATTTTGGAGGACCCCCATACTTATTACCCGCAGGGGTAAAATTACATTGTGACAATCTTATTGTATTCTACATAACATCCTACAATAACATGTAATTTATCGAAATAAAGAAATTGAAATTGAAAATTATTTTGGTTAGATGTAGGTCTATTGCGGACTTTTCCACCCGATGACTTGAAAAAAATGTCGCATAATTTCGCGCATAATTTATTGTTTGGAAACTATTCATTCATTGGTCTATTCATCAATAGGGCGGGGTTAGACAGCGCTTTTATTTTTAAGTATGCAAGCAAAAATGAGCCTAGTGGTGATCAGGTGGAAAAGTCGATAGTACCAATTACCGGTTAAGTGCGAGTCGAGCTACTCGCGCAACGAGGGTTCCGTACCTCACCACTACACAACATATTATTATTAACTTACAAAAGTTTTGTTTTCTCCGGGACCTTTAGCGCTAGACCGACTTACTTGTTTATAAATCTTCCTTGGCATGTGCACAACAACCCACCAAAGTTTCATCGCAATCGGTCCAGCCCTTGCGTGATGTCGTGACCAAGGGAAATAGGGATTCATTTTTATATATATAGATAGACTAGCTTTTGCCCTCGACTTCGTCTGCGTGGACATGTAATTTTGTCTTATGTCTCTTCTAAGGCCATGAAGGTCCTGAATCTTGGCATGTAACATTAGAATGGCGATTAAGGAATGAGCTGATAAAAGACACAGGCTAGAATGCTCTGGCCTCACGGGTCTGCAACACCATAGGAAATTCATCAGCAATCTTCTTCTTACCGTGTGGGCAAAGCCCTGGTGCCAGAGTATTTATCATCCCAGGCAAATCCCAGAAGTGCAATTTTTAAACATCACACGTTCAAATCAGCATTAGAAAGATGCATAATCTCCATAGTAATTTTTTCATTTTCTACTGCTGATTACAACGTGTGATGCTCAAAAATCGCACTCCAGGTTGATAACCTTTCGTAGTCAAAATACTTGTATTACATAGCTATAGAGATAAGCAGTGATAAAGCAATTATACTTACCCAGGTTCTGAACTCATGATTAAAACATAAAATAAAAGTCTTATCACAGATTATTGAAAAGTTTCTACCGTAACTGTTGTATTGACTTCCCTCTTCCCTTGTCTCATGCCAACTAATAAAATTTGGCATGAAGAGCTTGACAGTTTATTATTATTATAACATTATAAGATAACATCGATAGACATCGTGAGGAAACCTGCATGCTTCAATTTCGAGGCATGTATTGTGCCCACTGTCCATTACAAGTGGCGACGGGCTCACTCCCCGTCACACTGGACAGAGTTTCGGTACTAGTGAAACGTGGATGTTTTGAGGTTTCAGAATATCTCTGACTACCCCTATTGAATATAGTAGTGAGCATTATGCTTATGCTTATTATAAGATAAAAAAATATGTATCTACATTCAGTAACGCCAAATTAGGGAATGCAAAGACCGCAACCCCTTGGTATTTCCAGCACACTTTCCTTCATCATCATACCTACATTCGCGTCATCATCATCATCGCTTCAATTCAAATCAAATTCAATTTCTTTTTCAGCGTATTGCAGGTTTGCCGTTTGAGAGCAGTCGGCATTACGTACATAATTTAGAAAAACTCATGGGTGCATGGCATTTATGTCCTACATGCGGATTAGAACCCGGGCCCTCATGATTGAATGTCCACGACTCTCTCACCATCGCTCTCGCACTTTATTTATTTCAAAGAATTTGCATGCATATGCCCACGACTATATTCCTAAAACCCTCAGAACATCCACGTTTCACTAGTATCGAAACTCTGTCCAGTGTGACGGTGAGTGAGCCCGTCGCCACTTTTAATGGGCAGTGGGACAATACATGCCTCGAAATTGAAGCATGCAGGTTTCCTCACGATGTTTTCCTTCACCGAAAAGCCATTTAAAACGAATTTTGGGTTCGTAATTCATCATCCTGGGGAAGGCACCAGACAATTCTGGGCCGTGCTCACTTGTGATTTTTTTCGCGATTTTGGCTATGATCCTATCCTATAGAGAAAGTTGTTCAGTTTGATGGTGTGATCATTCTCTTAAAAAACCGACAGCATAAATATGCTGGCGGTTCTAAATAGAAGGACCCTGTATACTCAGGTGGTCTTCCTTTTAGATGACCAAACCATTTAAGTTGATTTTCTTGAAGTTTATCAGCTACGTCGAGGACTCCGAGACTATACCTCGTACGAACTCGTTGCGTATTCTGTCGTATCTCAGAGCACCGCACATCCACTAAAAACTAGTGGAAATTTCCAATATCATCAGAAGTAATCCCAGTATTTGGAAACGTACCAACAATTTTGACGCCGCATTTACAAACACAAATAACTATTAGACAGTCTTTGTTAAACCCAAAAGGGGCAGCCCAGGGTTCAATTTAAGAACCTCTGTGCCGATGCCGTGTCTATGTGACATAAAAAGGTAGTGTCAAACATGATCGTTCTTCTTCTTCTTCTTCGCATCGTGTGGGCAGAGCCCTGGTGTCAGAGTTTTTTCAGACCGCCTTACGACCTCTGACGTGGTTTTATTGCAACGAATACCACCAGAGATAGTAGCCGGGACCAACGGCTTATCGTGTCATCCGAAGCACGGATTCACTATTTTTTTTCAGACAATCAGGTGATTAAGCCTGCAATGTCCTAACCAACTGAAGAAAAACGTTCAAAGTGACATGTTACTAGGTGTCGCCCCGTGGAAATCGAACCCTCGACCTCCGTGTCGAGAGCCAATGCTCTTAACCATTAGACCACGGAGGCAGCGGGTTGAGTTCAGGCTTGGGGTTGATGACAGTTTAATCATTGGTTTTAGATATACTTATCTTTATAAATACATACAAATTACATTGGATTTGGCACCGATTTTGTAAGAAAAAGTGGTTGTCCGGTTGAAAAAGATTTTCTTTGATTAATGCCCTACCGGTTTGCCCTATTGTTTTTCCTACAATATCTTTTCCAGGTTCCTGGTTTTTCCTTATTTCAACCGCCATCTCCACTTCACTTGGTACTTGGTTATGATATATATTTATATATACCTAGCTAGTTTTTAAACGCCTGTCAACCTATCATCATCATCATTACCATACTTAGATTAAATAAGGCCTTATTTCATCTTTCTAATTAGGTAGATGTTTCACTATTTATGTCAACCTATTAAAAACTCGAAATGCTTACATTTTAATTTAAAGTAATGATTATTATCGAATCAAGAACAAATCAAAACAATATGAATAACAAAACAACATTTCTTTTCTTACCAAAGAAACCACAGCAGAAAATCACCGAATCCGTAACCCACACTTCACAACCACTTAACCAACACAGTTGAAGTTCTATAAAACCCACAGATTATAAATAGAACGTTAAAAAGGCAAACTAACCAGTAGTTACCAAGCAGGTATTAACCGACTAGAACCGAGCAACTCCGCGTGTCAGAGTGATAGTATTTTACTTCTATGAATGCCTGTACTGGGTAGGGATGGGATCACGTGTTATTAGATGTATCGATAGTTTTAGTATCGACTATGTTGACACATATCTAAAAAATATAAACTAAAAAAAAAAGACAAATATATTTCAGCTGTCAAAGACTTTCTGTGCGTAAAATGCGTGTAGCAAATCTTGACGCTAAGTGCCAAATTAGGAAGACCCGGCCAAAAGCCAAGCTATAACTACACGCATAAAGACAGCGGAGGACTTTACTGTTTTACGTGCGATCGGACCTTTAGGTCGAATGAAAGAATTTGGGTTCGCTAGTCACATCCAAGCCCACTCTACTAGGTGAAGCCCAGGGTGTCGCCGTTGACGGATACGTCAAGGAGGTCATCATCAACACTGAGGAGTTCGAGTAAGAATATGCGAACCTAACAAAATCGTTTTGGGTCTTCGTCTTATTCTAACTAGCAAAATAAAAGTTTAACGCCTTTAAACTTTTATTTTTTTTGTGTTTCAACACTTTTGAATAAGTTACAAGCTAAACTTGTAGTATAAGGAAAATGATAGGACTCTCGTCTATTTATCTGTTGGATAGATTATTTGACACTTATCAGGAAGTGATGAAAACCGGCCTAACACTTTTATTTCGTAAGATACGGGTGAGATTCTTATAATTTTGACTTATAAGATTGTAGCAAAATGTTTATTTGCTCGGTTTTATTTGCTTGAAATCATCACTATTTGTTTTAATTACACATGAAGTTTCGCTGGGCCACGGGCCTGTTGGCCCGTGGCCATCATTATCTACGTAACGTATTTTTTAAAATCGTTTCGAATGTTTTGCATGATATTGGCTATAGTATCAGTACTTTAAAATTAGAGCAGGTTGTTTTGGTCAAAATGCGGGTACACTATACGGCAAACTTGGCCAATGGAAAGGGGCCAAAACACTACTGCGCACACCCCTCAACCACAGATAAAAGATAGCTATGCAAC
The DNA here is from genome assembly GCA_927399405.1 of Agonopterix arenella. NCBI lineage: Eukaryota > Metazoa > Arthropoda > Insecta > Lepidoptera > Depressariidae > Agonopterix > Agonopterix arenella. The sequence continues at coordinate 783,074 of OV656714.1, forward strand.
TTAAAGGTGTGCGCAATAGCGCTTTCGCCTACAAATGTTGTTCTGCGCAGTTAAAGTTTTTCCCAAGATATTTGCTGGCTTTATATTGAACTAATGAAGCAATAAGCTATACTGAATAAATAAGGTATTCAATTCAATTCAATTCATTTATTCAACAACTTTACACTAACAGTACAAACACGCAAACGACACGTACACGTATGTTTTCAAGCCAGGCACAGCAACCAAATAAGTACAGCTGATAGATGGAGCTGTCGTCGTGCTCGTGTGCTATCATCACCAATCATAGTTTAATTGGTAGATAATTTAAATCACATCGCTACGTAAGTCAATTTAAATTGTACTTTTCACCTTGTTATCTAATATCAATTCACTGGCAAACAAATAAATATTTATACTATTGTCCGTTGCAGTGACGTCAATGGACGTCAGACGTTTGACGCCATTGTGACGTGTAGACACGCCCGCTACTGCGTCGCGCATTTTTCAAGTAGGTAATTCCAACTGACCGGGCACAATACCTACCGAGCAGCGTGCTAAATTAAAAAGTTTCTTTATTTCTATTAGAAAAGAATTGCTTCTTCGTCATCATGCAAACTGCTTTAGGCGTCAAACTACTTCCCTGGGGAAATTTTCTCTACCGAGTACAATCCGAGTCTCTTCACGGGAAGAATAACAAGCAATAAACATTAACATTGTGAAGTGAGATAGATAGAGTAAAAAGATTTTATGTTTTCTATTCTAAACGAAAATAAGGATTTTTTTGAACCCGCTGTCATTACCAGACCTTTGTCATGAAGGTTATTTATGTAGACTCGATAAACGTTTCATCGATGTTTTAAGACCTTACATTTATCGATAACAGCCCATCACTATTGGGACCTCCCGCCGCTCGCCTTACGCAAGCTCTTTGACTTTCGCCATGCGTTTACGCAGCATCGCGGCTTTGCTGTTTATCGTTAAAAAGGTGAGTGTCTAAGTACCTGATCTTGGTCTTTATTTTGATACAATTGACTACTACAATGATGCAAAAAGAAGCCTTGGTGGTCCAGTGGCGGGTAGTGCCTGCCGGGCAGGAGGCGATGGTTCGATCCCCACCCAGGCCGACTCGTACCAATGAGTTTTAGGAATTTTTGTATGATTTGTAACACTACAGGCTTTTCGGTGAAGGATGACATCGTGAGGAAATCTGCGTGCTTCAATTTCGAGGCATGTATTGTACCCACAGTCCATTACAAGTGGCGACGGGCTCACTCCCCGTCACACTGTACAGAGTTTCGGTACTAAAATGTGAAACGTCGATGTTCTGATGTTTCAGAGTATCTCTGGCTGATATGCTATACATTTTTGAGGGGTTCCATTGTCTATCTCCAAAGCCCTTAACCAGATCTTTACCAAATTAAAATAAGACCACATCTGAAGTCTGACCTACCAAACAAAAATCAGTCTAATCTGTAAAAAGTTATGCGTGATCAATGGTCGTACATAAAAAAAATATACAGGGTGAAATTGATATCATTAGCATCTTTTTAAACTAAGAGTCTACCCACAGAACTGAACAACTTTTACTATGGGAGCAAACCGATAGGAGCAAAAAAAATCTGCTGTGCCATACTAAACCACAATGCCTACTCGACTCAAATGTATGCAACAGCTGATTTTGTTTTGTAAAAGTTGTTCAGTTTGATGGGTATACTCTAAGTTTAAAAGGATGCCAATAATATAAATTTCACCCTGTATAAGCGACGACTTGATCGCGATCGTCCGTTTTTTTCGTCGGTTAAAAAAGCTATCCTCAGGGTGAAATTGATATCATTAGCATCCTTTTAAACTAAGAGTCTACCCACCAAACTGAACAACTTTTACTATGGGAGCAGACAGATGGGAGCAAAAAAAAATCTGCTGTTCCATACTAAACTGCACCCGCCGCCCGCCGCTTGCTGCCTACTTGACTCAAATGTATGCAACAGTTGATTTTTTTGCTTCGATTGGTTTGCTCCCATAGTAAAAGTTGTTCAGTGATATATGCTTATTTTCACGATACCCTAGGCTTGGTCTCGGTTTACCCTAGATATTGTACTATTTTTAAAAATTACTCTAAAAACTATTCAAAAAAAAAAAAATTTCTAACCGTTACTATTTACTAAACAGCAAATAACTTCGATCACATTCCTTGCCTTTTTTAATTTTTTGTCTGTATTCCTATCCTATATATAATATCGTTTTCACATTTCTACTAATAGATTAAGTTTCTTATACTGTATTTTGTGGGGAAAATGGTGGTCACTGTAACCACTTGATAGTATAAATATAAAGTACCATCCTAAATCTTAAAGAAGGTCAAAATGAACCATGCTACTAAGATCGTTGATGGTTGTAACAATGATTCTGAACACCCCAAGCGAGGTCGGTCGTCCGCGAGTTTACCCACAAAATAGCAAAAATAAAATGTTACCCTTTGAACCACCCTTGCATTTGAAGAGTTAGGTAGGTTAGGTTAGGTTCAATGAAAAATATAACTAAAGACAACGGATGTAAGGACTAGTTACCATTGCCTTTCTGAAAGGAAATTATGAAAAAAGAAATTGGTTTACAACTCGTTTACAAAGAACAAGGGGCAGAATGGGCCCAGCACTGTAGCACTTTTTTATCTACGTTTAATGAAAGGCCTGAATAATACCAACATTTTATTATACGGCAGCATAACTGTAACGCGTTACATAAAAAAGTTACAGCCGTTTAAAAATTCAGTTATACCCATAGGAATGCTTATATTTTTTTGACTTAATAATGCCCATACAGTAGAAGAAAGAGTATGGTACTCTAGGAGCTAGCTAGCTAGTGGATGTTGCCTGGTGGGTGTTGGGCGTTGGGTGGTGTGTGTTGGGTGGTGGGTGTTGGGTGTTGGGTGGTGGGCGTTGGGAGGTGGGCGTTAGGTGGTGTGTGGCAGGTGTTGGGTGGTGGGTGTTGGGTGATGCCTGGTGGGTGGTGGGTGTTGGGCGTTAGATGTTTAGTTGTGGGTCTTGGGTTTGGTTTTGGCAAACTCCCACAGTACTATACTCTTTCTTCTACTGTATGGGCATTATTAGGTAAAAAAATATTAGCATTCGTATAGGTAATTGATTGAATTTTTAAACGGCTGTAACTTTTTTATTTCACGCGTTACAGTTATGCTGCCTAATAATAATATGATAGTATTATTCTGGTCTTTAATTTAAAGTAGGTAAGAAAATGCTACAGTACTGGGCCAGGGTCCATACAAAATTGCCAAATATTCTTTACAAAGTAAGCTGATGATGATGATTATATTGACAAAAAAATATTCGAAACAAAACGGCAAACCGCAAAATTCTAAATTGACTCCCTAGTGAAAGTGGTATAATTCGACAAGTAGAATAAATGGAAAAATTGAAAAATCTCACAGCAATTTAGTGCAGTATGCATATTAGGTAATTATTCGACATACACAATACTTAATAATTATAGCTATGAATGAATGTTTCGTTATACCTAAAGTATGGTGAAATGAAGATTGCTTTAGATGATTTCAATCGCAAGAGACGGTAAAATGACGCAATCTTAAATTTTGCAATCGTAATAGTTCTGTTTCGAACCAGAAACTTAGATAACACCAAAACGAGGAAGATGCGGAATGTTTATAAATTCTTTGGGTGGTTGTTCATCAGAGATGCGCGAGAAAATAAGTAAAGTCAAAAGAAAATACGCGCAGCAGCTTTTTGTATCCCCCTTATTGTGTCAATCGAAATCCAGCTTTTGCTTTTAATCTACAGTTTACAAATATTAACCCTATACATATGAATATATACAAAGAACAGATCGTGTCAGGAACACTACACTGTTCTCCAAAACACAAATCGCCGACGTCGTCGGGGAGAAAACAGCTAAACTAAAGTGGGAATGGGCCGGCCATGTCTGTGGAATACCAGGGCTGCAAACGCGGTAAATATTTGGTGATTGAACCGTTATGGGACTACGTACGAACCATAACTTTTGACACATTTTGTATTGCGCTAATCGCGGTACAGCCGTTAGAGCCGTTATTGGCTGTCAGTTACAAAGTTTAGCGTGATGCGGAATTCAGCACAGTTGAATAGTTATTGGATTGCAATGTGATTAAAACTGAAATTGGATAAGAATAGAACTTCGATGTTTTAACTTAGCGCAATCGGGCACCTGGAGAGGTGGGCAAAAATGGTTACGCCCTGGATCCCATAAAACGTTCGTCGGCGTCCGGGTCGTCCTAAGAAGAGGTGGCGGGATGATCTGGATGCTTTTGACGACAAGAGCTTGCCCAGGATAGAGATGGTTGAAAGATTAAAGGGGATGAAATAGCCCAGTAAAAAAAATACGAGTACATAGCACAAGAATAATTGGTTATTCCTAGTACATATGTAGGCAGACATGGTAGGTACGTATTAATATAGGTACCTATCAATAGCTTTTCTCTATGTAGTTTGAATGAGTTATTTGAATGAATTAACTAACACTTTAGGTCGATTGATGATAATGATAAAACAGAGAAGTATTACACCGTATTATAAATGTTTACGCAACTATCATTAAACTAAAAAAACGCATGCATGGCAGACGCATCAAAAAACTAAATTAGAGCAAAATGTTGATGATGATGATCAATAACCATGGAAATAAATAAAATAGCAGACGCCTCAAATGTAAAACATGGAACCCAGACTGATTACCCCTGACCCAATTGTCACCGTTCCACATCTGGCTGTCCCGTAGGACACGTATCGTTTGGTCAGTCTAGTCCCCTTGACATTCCTGAAGTTGACTCTGTTGCCCATAAACAAGGTTGAGTTTGCCTTGTTGTTTTGATGCTATTAATACTTTATTTGCAGCATTGCTTTTGCAAAACAACAGGCGTGAAAATACGATAAGTTTAAAGGTTTTTATGTGGTTTTATTGTTGACCAGCAGCGCCTGTCCTACGCGCAGATAACATTTGATTGAATTAACCGTTTGCGATAAGTTTGCGACGAACAAACTAACCCCTACGCTTTTGTGAAAACCCCATCCAAATATGTTCAATAGTTTTTAAGTGATTCGTGTACTAACAAACAGACAAAAAATCTAAAAATCGTCTCAATCTCTCAATGCATTTTATTACGTATCCTAAACGCCTCAATTAATATTTTTGCAAAGATCTTCAATGTGTGTATGTCCACGCGTGGTTTGCAAAAATCCATGCCAAGTTTACAAGTTCATTATATTATGTCCTATATATATATATATATGTATATGTATACACAACCCTTTTACTCTTAAAAAGTTATGAGATTTCATTTTAAGCCAAAGTGTTCATCTCGGTCTAATAAAGTTATAAAGCTTGGCCGACATCGTCATCCCATTGGATATAGCAGATCTTTTGCGGTAGTGTCTTCAACACTGCCATAAATTATCTCTGAATTTGGCTCTCTAATAGCCATGTTTTTTCTTTCTTATTGCTGTCTCCCGTTTGCAATGGAGGGAAGTCGGATATTTCGTTTTCCTACTCCTCCTGTCTTCTTTGATTAATTCATTGCGGGTTCCAAGACAGATTAGAGTCACCCCCAGGGCTCGCTGGACTTCATTGTCTAGTGTTGTGAATGTCGCCGCTGTAGATACTGGCTTACAGGAGTCACAGCGGTGGGAATGTGTGGTGGGCCTAAGCCCGAAAAAAAATGCCATATAGCATGTAGAGTCAACCTAAACATAATGATAAAATAAATACCAAAATCTAATACAGACAGACGCATTAGCTCTACATGGGATGAGGATTTAGACCAAATCCTATCTTAATTTTTTTTAATTACCCTTTTTCTTTCTTTAGACGCAGATGGACACTTACTCAAGACTTGGCTTAAAAAATGTGATCTCACTTTTAAAGATTAAAAGGGTGGTAAGTCTTTGCTACTTTTTTACATGATAAGTATAAAAATATATAGGTACTTAGATAGATTACACTCATCTGTCCCTTGGTCTTCGCCATATCACAGATTTAAATAAGTATCGTTATATCCTACTGAATGAATGATTTGATAGTCCAATGCATTTAACAGCTACTACATATTTTATGCTGTTATCCTTGTACCAATTTTCTAACGACTTAAGCAAATACAGCAATTATTTCCTTTGCTATCATTCTATACCTATAATCTTAATCATAGATTCAAATCACGATTTAATAGCATACAAAGTATCCCTGATGTGACGACTATGCAGCATTCCATGTACCATGATTAGACTTTTAAAACTTGTCCCTAGTCTAGACAGAGCTTTGGTTAGAATGTCTGCACACTGGTATTCACTTTAGACGGATCACACACGATAACGCATTGACGGAGCGGCAGACGTCAGTCCGTCATTTGTGAAGCAGGGAGTTGTATGAAACCTCATTTAGAAGTACACATGGTAACGGATTGACGCACCGTGTGTGCTTCTGCGTGACTTCACAAATGACGGACTGACGTCTGCTGCTCCGTCATGCATCATCGTGTGTGATCTCGCTTATCCACCAAAAGCTGAAGTGGATTGGAGATGGGCTGAGAGAAGATAGACGGGCAGAGACGAGTTTATTTGTTTTTTCGAATTTACAATTACAGCATTACTCAGGGAGCAGCTACTGCAGACTATTGGAGGCTCCACGAAGGGTCTACCGAGCCAGTTAAAGTGAATGAACTTAAGAAACCGATCTAGGGGAACCCAAAATGGGTACGGATCTCGGCATAGGACGTTGCTGGGGCTAGGCGGCGGAATAGGTAGCGGGGATCAGTAAGAAGCCGACTGGGATTGGGCCTGTAGTGTCTGTAGACGCCAGAAGGAAAGGAAGCGGCAGAGTTCGTCGATGTCGTCGGTAACGGTGACTACGGTAGTACATATGCTAGTTTGTGACGGTGACGAAGCATTGTTATAGTGTTACAGGTTGTGTGATATAGTGTGTGTTATAGTGTTATAGTTTGTGTGAGTTTACGATTGCTATAATTTCTGTTGGGCAGAGTCGAGCGGAGATGTCAAGCTACAAGCGGCCCGCCCGCCATCTGCCGCATGCCGATCACATCTCCGCTCGAGCCCGCTCTACTCCGGGCCACTCATCGCAGCTCTGTTGGCGCCAAACAAATAAGTAGGTATTAGAAATCGAACTAAATTTATTAATTGATTTTATAAATAAATCTCCGCTCTGCTTCAGTGGTTTTATTTTAGGGTCTTAATTAACATAAAATACATAAATAAAACAACCTTTATTGCTTAAATTCAATAAATAAGTTAACATCACAGCATTTTCAAACACTTCCAATAAATTTCAGCCGAATGACTGGCTGGTATAATGAAAGAATAATAATAACGTTGTCTAGACGAAGTTATTATTATCCTTTCTTTTTTTCTTTTTTTTCTTTTTTTTTTCTTTTTTTTCTTTTTTTTTTTTTCTTTTTCACTTTTCAGAATTGAATAATTTGATAACGAATAAATAATTATCTGCGGACAAGATAATGATGACGATGATGATGAGCATTAAATATCTATATGAGCTTTTTTGTGGATTGTGGATTTTTACCTGACTGCCCCAGATCGAGGGTTATTTTTGTCCAACATTGTTTATTAGGTTCACCGTTTCTTATGTTCTTTGGCAATTAATTGATCTGATTTGATTTAAACAGATACAACAGTAGCACAGTATAAGAACATCTGTGCCTGTGGTTGGTTAGATTTTCGTTAAAATGTGTAGTTTCAAAGTTAACTTGGCTCAAAGATTTCCTAACAAATCTTAAATTAATCCTAACATTGAAACTATAGTTTAACAGGAATCTGCCTAATCACAAGCAAAGAGATTTATATTCTAGAACATTTAAAAAAAAATGACTTTAATCGTTCAGTAAGTATTGAAAATAGGATCCAACTTCGTTTGTATGTAGCGAGAAATAGATAGTTTCTAGATCGTGTATAAAAAAAATCATTGTTTTTAATTTGTTTTAAGTCTAGGTTTAAGTATTGAAAATTTTTAATGAGAACTATATCCTTTGACTGCGAAACACGTATTGAACTCTAAACGTACAATAGGTTTGGTATGAGAGTCAATATATTTGAATATGAGTATAAATCATACGTCTCATATCTGCTGTTCATTTTCATACATGAGATAATCTCTCTTAGTTTCTATTTATTTAATAGATACTAAACCTCCATCTCTTTCAAGCAACTCTACACATTTCATTTCCCCATCTAACTTTTTACCTTTAAATTCATTTTCTATATCCAATAGCGTCCTGTCTTTAGTCTCGGGCAACATAACACCAGTCACTAATATACAATAACCAACTATTGCTCCATACAAACAATACGTTCCATGAAGACCTACAGTTTTAAATAAAAATGGCACAGATTTCAAAACTAAAATAAAATGTGGTGTATTTGGTAGGAGACTGATTGCACTTGCCAAACTTCTGTATTCTACAGGATATAATTCTCCAGCTATAATATATGGTAAAGTCTGGGTCCCTATTGCCATTCCAAACATATGAATACAAAGTAATATGTATCCTATATATGGAGAATCAAATGGTAATACACCAATAGTTCTCGCATACGTATACGCAGCTGTTGTTAAAATAACAATGAAAACTAAACCTACTGATGATAATAATAGAGTTCTTCTCTTAGCTTTCTTAGTTACATATACAGTTAAAACATTTGAAACCAATCTAAGTAAACCTAATGAAATAACGGCGGTAGATACGTCGGCCTCTGGTCCTATAGCTAGATGAATTAAATCTACAGGGTACGAAGTAAAAGGTATAAGACCCCCCCAGAACAGTAAAGCATTCAAATGAATCATTATTACTATTGGCTTATAAAACTCCGGTTTTCTAACAACCTTATTAATATAAAATAGATAATTAGCAAATTTCTTTTTTGTCAGTTTTGCTCTTTTCGGTTCTACTTTCGATTCTCTCAATATTATATTAGCCGCTATCATTTTTTTAAGTTCATCTTCTTCGTCATTCTCTCTCAGCCACCTGAACGTTCTCTTCCCCTCTTCATATCTACCCTGATCGATCAACCAACTAGGTGATTCTGGTGAAAATATAACCATAGCCAAAATTATAATACCGGTCGCCGCAAAAAATAGCGCTGTCGTCTGCCAAGAGAACCATAACCCAATAAACTGAACCAATACTACACCAAAACTTAACGATAAAGATATAGTTGATAAAAACATTCCACGGTATTTGGGGCTTGAATATTCCCCTATTAAAATTGGTGCTAAAGCGCATACTAATCCCATGGAGAAGCCCTGAATTAACCTTGCAACGATAAGTGAAGTCACGTCGTTGGCTGCAGCGACTATAAGCCAGCCAATAACTGTGGGGATGATACTAATTATGTTGGTGGCCTTCCTTCCCCATTTGCCCATCAGGATCGGGACAGCAAATGTCCCTGGAAGGACAGCGAAGCCGATGATAGCAGCTGAAAATAACGATATTTTGTTCGATTTACAAATTATTTAATAACACGGCCTACTTTTGACTTTGAGCTCAAATATTTCGAAGAAGTATTAGAATGAAGAAGTCCCAAAGAAGTTTATGTTATATTGTACACGACCTCATTCGATGGGATCGGTAAGAGTTCCTTTTTCGACGCCCCATTCATTTGTGTCATACACAAAGAATACAAGGTAGACGTGGACTTGGATGTTCTGAGTTTTCAGAATATCTCTGGCTACCCCATCAGGAGTATTGTCGTGACCATTACGTATAATATAATTGTAATACATACTATATGCAAAGGGTACAAAATGAAATGTATATTCACGAGTGGGTAGTCAGAGATATTCTGAAACTTCCGAAAATCTAATAGCAAAACCAGTTAGGCAATAATTACCTATCCAAGACCCAGATGAGTCATCGATCTCGATGTAAGAGTCAGGTTGTCTTAATTGAGGCAGCAGACACGAAGGGTACCCCATCACGACCCCACCGCTGGACATGTTGAACACCACGCCTGCCGTCACGAAACACTGGAAGAAGACAAAATAAACTATCAACAATGGTGTGATTAAGCACAAAATTACTGGATACTGAGCGTTGGACCAGAAGAACACTAGAGTGGATACAATGAAACCACACGGGGTAGAGGCCACCCACCAGAAAGATGGGCCAATGATATTAGGAGACTCGCGGGTCCCTCCTGGAAGTACAGAACGTCATGGAGAAATACGGAGGAAACCTGTGTCTGAAGAAGGACTTATCAAGGGCTGTGGTGGATGGATGAAGCACAAAATTGCATAAAGGTGACCGTTGGCGAAGAACTCATAAAAGCGTTGGGTTGCGTCGGTATAGGAAACAAATCACCGAAGATGCACTGCCTGGTCCGGACAGACTTTGGGTGGGTGACCGTTTTTGTGGTAGAAGGCACGTTTAAGCTGTTAGTCACAGATAGTTCGGTTGGGGCGGTGTAATTATTCGTTGAGCCCGGACAGAGTCCTTTTAACACGGCTTGAAAAAAGAATAGAATAATATTTATTTACTTGAAATAATAATGATACATTAATGATCGAATATAAAAAAGTAGACAATTAACAGGTGTCAAACTCTTCCGTCCTCACACAATCATTCGTGAGAGAAGGCCTGTGATAGGGAGACTTCTAAGAGGCCGTCTTGACTGAGTGGTGACTGAGATTAGGCAAGAGAGGAGATGGTCGTCCAGCTGCCAGATAGGTTGATGATATTGCGAAAATCTGCAGTGTGTGAATATGGGCTGATGAAATGTTGAAATACTTTGTTTCTGCGAAAGGAGAACCGCAACAACTCCACGCTTAAAAAAGTTCCTCACCACCCCAAAAGGGTTTATGGTCGTGAGTTTATGTACGTCTGATTAAGCAAAGAACCAAATCTTATCTCAGGAACGAGTTTAACGCGAAGCATCTGCCAAGTGACCTCAACGAATCCTAAATATAAGGAACCAGTTTGGTTTGCGACAAATTGTACAACATATTAGGTCCAGCACAGACGAAAAACCGTCCGAGGCGTACGTTCTACATACATCCACATACTCACGCTGTTATCTCACGGAGGTGGGCAGAGACTACAGCTCGTCGTACACTACAGAGGGTGTCGCTGCGTTCATTCATCTTTTGAAGCTCTTTCTCCACTATGGGCAGTCCGTGGAAAATGTAGGTACCCCACAGAAATTCATGGGTTGCGGTGCACTTTGTGCGTCGAATTTCGAATTACTACTAACTGTTTTTTTAGGATAAGTCTGTCTCAGATTGTCCATCGTCTGCGTTGACCCTTAGCAGTGTCGTACTGAGATTGCGGCTCTTACTTTTAGTGATGATAAACTATGTCCTCTTCCTCTATTAAAATAATTACAATACTTTCACCTTGTTACACCCAGGCCCAAAGAAGTATAGATTCGGTATCTTTTTCCTATGAAATAGATTAATCAAATCATACACATAAAGGGCATCTTTTCACTGTCATTCATGCTTAGCATCAATATATGTATGACGTAGAATGTTAGATGTACCTACCTATTGCTTCCGCCAGAGTAGAGTACTAAATATAATTACTACGCTTCCGAAATAATTAGTTAATATACTGTTAAAAACATTTTAAAGGATAATCAGCGCTTAGGTGCATTACCCATTTCAAAGACGTGGTTAAAAGGTTCTAAAACCAAAATCACGACCTAAAATTAATTCAAAACAACTCTCACCTGTTTTAATAAAGGGGTCATCCATTTTGCACTTTTCGCCATTTTCGTTTAATTAATTCATCGATCACTGTGCGATTTAAAGATTTTCAAGGACTTATTGTATTTTAATTTACACTTGTTTAAACTAAACACCCGACTACCTCAGATCTTGACACATAAATGTGTTATAATTTTATGTTATGTCGACGAAATGACCAGCCGTTTGTGGTGTATCAAACATTTGAGCATTTGTCAGAATATGTATTCATATATTTGAGGTATACATTGCCACGCAGCTGAGCCGGTGTACTTGTTGGAACTGATGGAATTAGTTTTAGATTACACACATTAAAATCAGAATGGACACTGGACAGAACCTGTTGGTTGGGACAGAACTTGCGCTGTGGCGTGGACGGATTTCTTCAATACCAAAATAATTCATTTTAGATCCCATATGACTGCGGCTGCAAGACTTCATGTCGATCCTAAAACTTGACAATGATGCCAATGTTTTTTCTTTACGTTGATAAATTATAAAATATGTTAATATCTGTAAAATTACTATGCCCCTAGGGTGAAATTGTTGTGTGACTTATAGTGGGATCACACACGATGATGCAGTGACGGATCGGCAGACGTCAGTCCGTCATTTGTGAAACAAGGTTGTATGAAACCGCACGTAGAAGCACACACGGTGCGTCAATCCATCACCGTGTGTGCTTCTACGTGCTTGCGTCACAAATGACGGACTGACGTCTGCCGCTCCGTCACTGCATCATCTTGTGTGATCCCACTTACTTCTGTAGGTAGATAGGGTACTTACCATCTGTACGTACAATTAAAGGTAAATAAATGAAATGAAAATGGATGGATGGATGGATAGATAATATATCTCTGACTATATGTCAAGAAGAGTGAGCTGATGATTTTTAAGACGACTTCGATCAACTACTCCAATTTACCTGGAGTCTCACTCAGTGGCACTTCCCTAGGATGGATGACAAAGTTCAAGTACTTGGGCACTGATGATCTCAGGGATAATTGCGATATTAATAATAATAATAATAACCGCAGGGCAGCTTGTGGCGAGCTGTTGGTGAGTGGCGACACCACGGGCCCGAGTGCTCCCGGGGGATCCCTGATCCTCGTCTTCGACTTGCCTTTACTGGCCGGTCGGAGTGGACCCCAAGAGGATCAGATCCCCCACCTCTATGCTTGCCTTAATTGGCCGGCCTTAGGTTGGAGTCGCAAGAGCTATATGCTCGAAGAGTGGATGTGTTGCGTAAGTGGCGAGTGGGCACCTGATTAGCCGTTGGAGACTGAAATTATGGTCGTTTAAAGTCCAGAAGCACCTCTCCACTCTAAGCCGCTCAGGAAATGTTGCCCCCTTGTCGCTGCGTACGAGCGGCCATTTTCGGGGGCCCATTCATTTTGAGTTGGCGAGTCACCGTCTGCCATTTTTTCCGTGTTTATACATTGGTCAGGCAGGCGCCATAGTCCCGTTCAAATACTAGTTACCTGTTCCATTAGCACCCCACCCCAATAGCCCAGATTTTGTTTCTTTCCACTCCTTGCAATAGTTCTACACTGACCGGGGGCTGTTTTGGATGCACTTCTATAGTGTATACTGGGATAGTTGCCGGTTGGTGTCACATTACTATTTAGATCAAATTGTCTGACGGGCCTCTACGTGTTGGCTTCGGCCCCACGCACGCCTCCCAAAGGTCCGGGACACTTATGTCCCGAGATAAGGAAAAGACATACAAATAATAATAAAAATGGTATTTATTTTTATCTATTTCAGATATTGAAAGTAGGTGTAGGTCGCTGACTGTACGTTGTAATATGCTGGCACGAAGGTTTGCACGATGTACGAAACCAGTAAAAATTTCTCTTTTAAAAGCATTTTGTCAGTCTTTCTACACGTGCAGCCTTTGGACCCGGTATGCGCAGCGGGCATACAGCGATCTACGCGTACAGTATAATAACGCATTCAGGATACTGATGGGGCTGGCACGGCATTGAAATGCGTCGGGAATGTTTGCGGAGGCGCACGCGGACGACTTCTATGCTATATTGATAAAACGGTGCGCCTCCATGTTGGGCAGGCTCCGAGCCAGCACTAACGGTCTCCTGAATGTGTTCAAAGACCGGTGGGACTCCCCGCTGTTGCATCACTGGGTGAAGCTCCACACCGGGTTTTAAAATAAAATGTTTTTTGTTACTAACACTAGCTTTAAGATAAATGTATACTAACACTATATGAACATCTTGTCTGAAATAAATTATTTGAATTTGAATTTGAATAGTGGTGAGCATTTATGCTTACACGCTTAAAAATATAAATGAAATGAAGATGATCAGCCTTTCAAAGGTGCGAGGTTTGCTATTTTATGAATTTCACATATCCGATCCGTAATGTACGTATGATGCAGCTAGTCGACGAGGTTACAGCAAGTCTAGTATGATGTCTCTACATGGGCGCGATGCGCCTTTGCTCCATAGAAAATAACCTGTTCCTACGTTTTTCGGAAGTTTTTCGCGCTTGCCGCGACAAGTATTATGGAATAAAGCCGAGTCGCACGCAAGAAGAGAAATCATGCTATGTGTGCAGGTGATCAGAAGGCGCTGGCGCGTACCTCGGACAGCAAATAAGCATTGCAATCCGAACCGAATAGCTTGTTCGATCAATAAGAACTGTTTCCCATCTGCAGTTCTGCAATTAGACCCCATCTTTCGGTTTGTTTGCCTTCTTTTGAAGTTACACTTGCACCCCCCTGACTTGGAAGATAATACACAGAGCCGAAGTAGACGTATATTCAAATAAAGGCGCTCAAGCTGGGACCTTTAGCTCATAATAATTTTCAAAGGGTTCTAATCTTCTAATTAACACGACTACTATTTAATAGAATTATTTTCCTCTAAAAAACGATATTTTAGAAGCTTTCTTATTTTCCAGTTGCTTACATATAAAATCCGAGGTTGGGTTCCGTGTTCTGCGGCCAACAATTCTGTGGTGTGGCTTATAATTCCCCATTTTTAATGAAACTCTTAAATCTGCCGAATTCTAGCCGCAGTCACGTCCGCTAACCTATGAAATTTCGTGCTCGCTTCGCTCGCTCAGTTTTTTAATGTACCTATGCTTCCAAAGTTCTAGGTACTGGGATATTCTTAATGATCTGTGGTACTAGGGCCCCGATAGATCTACTCTTGTAATACCTATAAATTAGATTTTACCAAACAATGTTAGAAGCTTTAAAAATAAACATTTTTATCATTTATATTTAAGTCCCAATAAGTTAAATGTAACTTTTTATCATTTACATTTAAGTCTCAATTAGTTAAATGTAACTTATACAGGATGTCCCGTAAACCGACGTCAACCCGATGGACGCTGATAGGTTAGTTCATTTCATGACTAACCAGAATAATACAGGGTGACTGGCAATTCGACCTATTCCTTGAAAGGGGTTATACTAGAGTTCATTTGCAACAATTTTGCCCCAGTTAACTGGGGGTCGAAAATCGCTTGTTTTCGAGTTATCTCATTTTTAAGATTTTTTTGAAAAAATCCATTTTTCCACCTAAAACTGACAATTGTGAAAAAAATACTCCACTCTCTGCACTAAGTAAGCATTTTTCTAATAGCTGATGAATGAGCGACTACATTAAACTAAAATACATGTGTAAAATACCCGAAACCACTGAAATAAAAGGTTATAAACCGCACGACAAAATTTTTTTATTTGGATTTCGTTTCAATCCAAAGAGGATTACTTAAAAAAAATGTATCACACTTGGCGTACAAATTACGGAAATAACTTCCTCAATTCCTAAACTTTCCAAAAAGGTGCAAATGTTGTCTACTTTGACAAGAGTTTGAAAAAATTGTTAACAATGGCAGAGCAGGTAGCGGATTTCCTAGAAGCGAACCTTACAAGATGCCGATTTGCTTTTGTCTCTTTCATTTTATTGCTTACATTGTTTCTCTTTTGTAAGTATTCGGGAATGTTTGTACTAAGGTTCACAATCGAGGCCCACTCATTCGCTCAATTCATTAAGTAATCAGTTAGTTTCAACCATCTTGGAGTTCGGACGTGTCGTTGTTAACTAACTTAAATTCTGCGCTAAAACAGCTTCCTTTTCAAATGGCTGCTTACCAAAATGAAGAATACGCGGATATCATGTATTGTTACGGGTTTTGTGATGGTGACGCTGCTGCTGCTCGAAGAGACTATCAAAGACGTTTTCCTACCCGCCGTTTACCTGATGTCAGCGTGTTTGGTACGACATATCGGCGCATTCGAGAAACGGGATCGGTTCGACGTCGCCAAACCGACGCTGGTAGACCTAGCGTTAGTGATCCAATCGAAGAGGAGCAAATTTTGCAGTGTTTTCAAGCAGTGCCGTCTGCTTGAAAACACTGCAAAATTTGCTCCTCTTCGATTCAACTTCTTCAACAAGAATTGTGGCTAGGCAGCTTGGTATGTCTCAGTGGAAAGTCTGGTTCACTCAGCACACAGCACGGCAGTATCCATTCCATTACACGCCAGTACAAGCTATCGAGGAGGGAGATCCTGTCAGAAGGATGGATTTCTGCAGATTTCTAATAAATGCAGACATTGAAGACCCTGAGTATCTAAAAACAATCTTGTGGACAGATGAATCGAACTTCGACCGTGATGGTATTACAAACTATCATAATCTGCATTTTTGGGCCCCTAAAGGTCAGAATCCGAGAAAATCTAACGAAGGAGCTCACCAGCACAGATTCTCACTTAATGTGTGGATGGGAATCGTGCACAATAATTTAATCGGGCCATTCTTTCTGCCGGCACGCCTAACCGGCATCGCCTATGAAAACTTTTTAAGAGAAGAGTTACGTCCGCTGCTGGAGGATGTGCCGCTTACCACAAGAACAGCTTTGGTGTATCAACATGATGGCTGCCCAGCCCACTATTACCGGGGCGTGCGACAGTGGATGGATGAGAACTATCCACTGAGATGGATTGGTCGAGGCGGCCCGATCCCTTGGCCGGCTAGGAGTCCCGATCTAACCCCATGCGACTTCTACATTTGGGGTCATATGAAGACATTGGTGTATCGTACACCTATCTCTTCTCAAGAAGAATTAAGAGAGAGGATTTTGGCAGCTGCCCAACAAATTAAAGACACGCTTTCAACTCGAGTGACAGTAAGCGAAGTACGTCGCAGGCTTCGTGCTTGCATACGTAACGGAGGAAGACAATTTGAGCAAGACTTGTGATTTTTAAATGTAAAACTTTAAAACAAAATTTGTAATTTCATATGATTAGGTACTAAACATTATTATTTTACTCTTTTTTTTATTTTCACCAAACCAATAACTTTTTGAATAAAATTCACATCTGCGTGTTTAATAAGGTTTATTTTCCAAACTTGAACTAAAGTACACAACTTTTGCATCTTTTTGGAAAGCTTAGGAATTGAGGAAGTTATTTCCGCAATTTGTACGCCAAGTGTCATAAATTTTTTTTGAGTAATCCTCTTTGGATTGAAACAAAATCCAAATAAAAAATTTTTGTCTTGCGGTTTATAACCTTTTATTTCGGTGGTTTTGGGTATTTTTCACATGTATTTTAGTTTAAAGTAGTCGCTCATTCATCAGCTACTAGAAAAATGCTTACAGAGTGCAGAGAGTGGAGTATTTTTTTCACAATTGTCATTTTTAGGTCGAAAAACGGAAATATTCAAAAAATTCTTAAAAATGAGAGAACTCGAAAACAAGCGATTTTCGACCCCCAGTTAACTGGGGAAAAATTGTTGCAAATGAACTCTAGTATAACCCCTTTCAAGGAATAGGTCGAATTACCAGTCACCCTGTATACTAAAATAAAAAGGACAACCTGTATATAGAGTCCTTCTTAATATGCTGACACTTTTTTAAGGGGACGATCAGAGCATCACACTGAACCACTTTCTATATGGGACCAACATCGAAATCCCGAAATAAAAATCAGCTGACCCATACAAAACTGCAAACCTACTCGAGCCAAATGTGTGGGACAGCTGATTTATTTTCGCGATTTCGATGTTGGTGCCATAGAGAAAGTTGTTCAGTATGACGGTCTGATCATCCCCTTAAAAAAGTGTCAGCATATTAAGAAGGATTCTGTATAATAACAGCCAATTCATTCTGACCAACCTTGATCTTCCCAAGCTTTACCTTGAATTCAGTTCAAGCTGCGGCCCTGAATGCAGCTCCCTAAAATAAACCTGCCGGCATATGAATAGATAATAATAGTGCACTATAGTAGAAACGAAACTCCCGCCTGTGTTGGGTTAACCATAGTTTCGCTTCTATAGTGTACTATTGACGAGACGTGGTCGTTCACTCAAGGCCTCATAAAAAGGCTGAAAGTCACCCAAAGGGCAATGGTGAGGGCTATGCTCGAAGTTTCCCTGCTAGATCGAATCAGAAAAGATCCGCAGAAGAACCAGAGTAACTGACATAGCCCAAAGAATTGCTAAACTAAAGTGGCAGTGGGCGGGGCACATTGCTCGCAGAACCGATGGCCGATGGGGCCGAAAAGTTCTCGAGTGGCGACCGCGTACCGGAAAGCGTAGCGTGGGTAGGCCCCCCACACGGTGGACCGACGACTTTGTGAAGGCGGCGGGAACCCGTTGGATGAGGACAGCGCAGGACCGGTCGTTATGGCGATCCTTGGGGAAGGCCTATGTCCAGCAGTGGACGGCCATCGGCTGAGATGACGATGAGTGTACTATTATTATCTATTCATAATGCTGCCGGCACCCATGCGCGCTGGCGCTAACGCTTACATAATTTAACCATTTATAATAAGCGAGGGTCAATGCTCAGATAACGATATATTGTTTTATTGGATTTATTGATGTTCCGATAAGATTCAATCTATTTATAATACAGCAAATTGCACCAGTTGTAAAACCTTTGATTATATTCAAAATAGCGGGCGGAAACAAATACGACAATTTGGCACAAAAACAGGGACGGGTTCGTAAGTTAATTAATATAGTCATACAAAGCCATACCTTTTTGCCTTAATGGCCTATGTCGAAAAATTATTAAAGCGAAATGGGCGTGTGATAGCTTATATTACTGCCTGATGCGAGAGAAACAGATAGGGCGGCGCGCGCGCCTGAAACGACGCAAGCGTAAAACTGTACTATTTATGTAAGTTCAATTCTGCTCTTATCAAAATTTGTAGAATATTAATCTCTTTTTTTTGAAATCAAGTCTCGTGTTTCTATTATACACCGTTCAGCAGTTCCAAGCGTTTATAAATAAAAATGAAGGTTACTTTGGTTTTTTTTCTATCGAGAAAATGTGTCCTAATCGTGTATTGGCTCTTGTCAAAACTTCAATTATATGTTCAATTTACCGCTAATCATACTCCCTGTTTGTACTTCACGATATATGACGCTTTGAAGAATCCTATTTTTTTTTACATAGCATCTTAAAGTAAAAGTATAATAATATATTAAGGGTATATTTTCAAAAACCCCAACTTTCAGGAACATTGTTATCAAGTGGTATGCTATTGCATATCCAGTATATAGACCTGCCTTTACTTAAAATTTCAGCGCATCGTTTTTTTGTCTGTTTCATATAATTTATTTTAGTAATCGCGTAATATCCGGACACTGTCGACAAAGTGCTAAAAATGGGGTACCTTAGGAACATTTTTTTAGAAGGCTACGTTGCACGGTTCAATTTATTTGTTTTGTTTGTCTTGAACTTATTGTAACTGTTCTTTTAATGTTAGAAGTTAACTAATGTTATATTTAAAAAAATCAAAATGTCATGTTATATCCTCTTTTAATACAAAAAAATAAGAAAAAGGATATTAATAAATAAAAATAGTGTAACCACAAATGTTTTTCTCTTATATTTAGGATATTAAGAATATCGATAATAGATAAGAAAGAAAGAACAAATAATAGCTTTGTTTTTTTTTAATTTATTTACTGAAACTAAATATTCATTTTGGGGAACTCCTTTCTCAGTTATTATTAGTCTATAAAATTATAAGTTATGTACTAACTATGTCTTTTTAATGTTAATTTCAAATATGCATTGAATTCTAACATTGCATTTCATTTTTGTTGAGAAAAACGTAGAGGGATACGGTGTACAAAATAAATAATTTTTTTAATAAAGTATGGCCATCCTAATTTTCACAAATTAATTCTATAACCTTTTACCCGATTTTTCTGTTAATTTATCCTTACCTACTGGTTATCAAACAGCAAATTACCTAATCTCTATAACAACAAAATTAAATTTTTTACAGCGCTAATTACCTACGCGATAACACGTTTTAAAAACTCTTTAAGGTACAATGATGAATGAATAAAACGTATTGTAGGTAATGTTACCTAACATGGAATTTGCAGAAATAAAGAAATTGACATCTAAATGCTTCTACAGGATGACGCATGTCGTGGCCACTGACCAATTTATATTTTTGTGTGTTAGGTCCGCCACATACATCCGGAATAAACCTGATTCGGAATTAGATTCCGTATGGAGTGTTGCCGCTTTCAAAGACTTTTTCACAAGATCTAGTGATTTTTTGCTTGGGATCATTACAATGTATGTGCCTGTGAGCGTTATTTATTTATATAACTGATTAAAGTAATATTATCTTAATAAAATATATAATCTATCTATACTATTATAAAACTGTAACAGGAAGTTTGTCTGTACATTGAAGATATTAACAATAAAAAAGTTACGATATGTTTTTTAGGTGTCCCTGATTCCATTTCACCAATTTTTTTGATTTTTTGTCTGTTTGTTTGTTTGTGTGTTTGTTTGTGTGTTTGTTTGTGTGTTTGTTTGGGTGTTTGTTTGTTTGTTTGAACGAGTATCACGCAAAAACTACTGAACCGATTTTGATGAAACTTTTTTTGTTTGTGTGATAGCTTATGATCTGACTTAAAATCTGGTATATAATTTGTGCGGACGAAGTCGCGGGTTAACGCTCGCAAATAATATAAATCTAATTTTATAAATAAATATAACTAATAAACAAACCGCCCCGCATCATGCGCCCAAAGGCACACAGTACACAACTACACAGGGTCCTTCTTAATATGCTGACACTTTTTTAATGGGATGATGAGACCATCAAACTGAACAACTTTCTCTATTGTGATCAACATCGAAATCGCGAGAAAAAAATCTACTTGTCAATACGAAGCTGCAAACCTTCTCGAGCCAAATGAATGGGACAGCTGATTTTTTTTCGCGATTTCAATATTGGTCCCTTAAAGAAAGTTGTTCAGTTTGATGGTCCGATCACCCGTGTGAGCATATTAAGAAGGACCCTGTATAAGAGTACCCAAAGGTGCCCATTATGCTGGCTGCGTTGCCTCGCTGGATGACCAGCGACATCTTTTGGACAAGATATGACCCAGACCGACGGTCGAGACATAGAGATCTAGAGAGATGCGAACCAACGCGCTGAGTACGAAACCTAGTGTCGCATTACCACCAGTACCACGCGATAGAAAGTATTTTGTTAGCTGCGGTATCAGAACTAAATGTTCGAATAATCTTTAGTACTGCGCAAGCATTGTAAACTATTTACACATAATATCTCGACTGGCTTTCAGCCTCATAATATATTGAATCCTTACTGTCGCGAGCAATGTGTTCCGTTTTTGCGCATATTGCTGCGACACTGGCCCCGCCCCCTTTTCACATCTCCCTTTAGTTGTTGTGGTCGAGACCTGACTTAATGGGTACGCAAAAGGTACACAATTGTGTTGTGTGTACGTGTGTGAATGTGTGTGTACACTTTGAGAAAAATTAAAATGAAATGAAATTAAAGTGTAACGTTTTTTTTAAGATGGTTTAATCGGCCGCTGCTTCTTTACTGCGTCTTTCGCTCTTTCGGTATGGGCGTACTGCCCCAGCGACATCGACACGAAGAAGACATTACCCATAAGATCCTCGTGAGCGTCTATACATCGGTTCAGAATACAATTTCTAGCATAATGAGGGATTTTCCAAAAGCAAAAAAAGTAAAAAAGTTAGTTCCTAATTTCTCGATAGATGGCGTTGACCAGAGAGGGGTCCAATAGATATGAGCAAATATATTAATCAATATTAATAGTAAAAATACACAGTACAAACACTTTCTTATTTTTGTTGGTTTATTATTTAGCAATTTCGGTGTTATTGTCCGTCAACGACGAATCGAGTATCGGACGTGGCTGTGTGGGCTACGTATCCGTTTTGAATATATGAAAAATTAACGAGAAACAATAACAAACTACAAAAACCTAACAGAAACTGAGAATTTCAATAAAAATAAACCGGAAATATTTAAATCGTACGTCAGATTCCGTGAATGAAAAGCAAACCATAGACGAAAAATTTCGCTCTTTATTAGCAAAGCAATTTCAATATTCTTTATATTGAAAAGTGAAGTGACCAATTTAAATATTGTTCATATATTCGTTTTATTCGTTTTTGACAGACAATAAATAAATAATAAATAACGATCACAGGCACATACTTTGTAATGATCCCAAGTAAGCCTTAGGCTTTTTGTTATGGGAACCATTCAACAACGGCACAAACATATAACATCCATGACCGAACCGGGACTCGAACCCAGGACCCTGGTTTGACAGTCCGGCGTGGCAATCATTACACCAACTGGGTCGTCAATAACACCCAGATTGGTAATAATAATAACTAGTACTGTGTATTTTTATTATTAATTAATATTATGTGCTCATTCATACCTATTGGACCCCTCTCTGGTCAACGCCATCTATTGAGAAATTAGGAACTAACTTTTTTTTTCTTCTGGAAAATCCCTCATTACTTTGTGTATAATACGTATGGTGCAGAAGGCGAGGCCGGCGCTGTACAAGTCGGCCGCCACTTGCACTTACACACATACTTAACTCCCAAATTATGTAATAATATACCACTGTTAAGAGTTAACAACAAAAAGCCTGTCTGTCTGTTTTTTATAGGATACATTTCGGAGAGTGTGCGACGGAATTACACGATCTAATACCTCCGTCTCCCTTTCATCTGCGAGGGACGAGACGCAGGCTGGGTTTCCACCCTTATGTTGTTGACATACCAGCAATTCGCACTAAGAAGTTTGCTTCTTCTTTTATAATGCGCACGGCTAAAGAGTGGAACGTACTGCCTGCGGACCTGTTCCCTGAGCAATACAACTTGGGCCTCTTCAAGGCGAGAGTGAATAGGCACATTTCTAGGTAAGCATGCTACATCTTCGGCCACATCGTCACTTAACATCAGGTGAGATCGGGGTCAAATGCTTACGTATCCGACATAAAAAAAAAAAAAGCTAAGTAAATGTACCCTAAAAATGTTTGTTAATTAATCATAATAATAGTAGTAATGTAGATATAAAATGATGTAGGTTCTTGACCACCCGTAAGGGATTATGGTCGTGAGTTTATGTATGTACTTATGTATTAATCTAAAGTGAATATCTATGAGTGTAGTGTATCGCTCGCATGTACAAACTGTTTATATATAATTATAACTAAGAGCGTCTCGCCAACAAACTGTTATGCAGTTTGGCGAATTTGTATTTCATTATAACAGTCTTAAGAATGAAGATGAATAAATTTAAAAAAAAACTTGTTTCGAAAAAAGGGGTTGAAAAATATTTTTCTGAAAATTTTGTGAGGTGGAGTATTGAGCAGTCGGCAGGTTTTGGCACCACCTCATAACTCGAGATTTATACTAGATTTTGAATTTTGTTTTCTATGGTAGTTAAGTTTAGTTAATGGCCCCACTGCTCAAGCAAATGCCATCTGTGATTTCGTTAAGTTGGGACAAACCTAATATCAGGTTTATCAATGCTTTTAGTTCATAAGATGTTTGTTTATGTATTTGATAAATAAATTAAAAAAAAAAAAGTTGTCAAAGTTTGATGCGACAAGCGTTTGATGATTTCTTGAGTGCCAAATTAAATATTTTGTCGTGATTTGGAATAAAATAGCAAAGAAATGTGCGAGAAAGTGTATGTTTCTTTGTATACGTCTAATTCTATGTTTATCAAAGATTGTATTCAGTAACTTGAGTTAGAAAATTTGAAGAAAAAAATCTAGTTTATTTTAATACCTAATTGAGCACTGATTTTGAAGGTTGGTTTGGGGATGTCTAAGGCTCCCACCGTTACTGTATTTTGGTATAATACTTTTGTGGATTTATATTAAACTGTCTCTCACTACGTTGGGCGAACTGAAGAAGTTAGTAAGGCTGTAACTCCTAAACCGACTGCAATTATGCTGGCAGACCGGGTCCATCCCCATCACAGAGATGCTCTACAGTCTACAGTCTACACCATATGAATACTGAATCACCCTTGCAGCTGATGGTTACCAAAATTCCTCTTATCTATTATACATTTAGTTTCTATGGGTGTTTTGTTCCATTTTACAAGACATCTAACGATAGGGGAGGTAGGGGACCATCGGGCACTTTTTCATGAATCAAATTTTTTTTCTTATATCTATGGCTTATATTTAGCTTAAATTATAGCGAAGAGAAGTACTTTCAGTGAAAATTATTATTTTGCTGTAGTGATTAGCGAAACCAGAGTGGGAAAAAAACTAACATGGTGTAGCAAGTGTCAAAAATTTATTTTCTTGTAAGACTACGCTATGGTTCAAAATTTGCTTTTAACAATTTCATTACTTTTCTTCTTATTCTACTTATACAATGGGTACGGAACCCTTTCATGGGCATGTCCGACGCGCTCATAGTAGTTTTTTTTTTGCAATAATTTGCAATGACGACAGAAACGGCAAGTTAAAACATTTTACGAAACTGCATACTTTGCGTGACTTGTCATATTATTACGTTTACCGTACGGGATTTATTATGTGTACATAGGGATATAAAGAATAATTAACATTACTATGCTTTTTAACAAAAAAACTTTATCATAACTAACCTGATATACTCAATAAGCTAATATAAACTGTGCTAAGCCTTCTTGTTTCCAATGTTATAATAGCATCGTTACTCTCTGGATGTTTTATATCACAGTTATTAATTTAAATTCAATTACAAAGAATAATTAGTCAATGAAAGTAATTATAATTAATTGACATAAAAATGGTATCACCGTTTATCAAACAGGTAAGCGCATTAAGTTTTCAGTTTCAATAAATCTTGAGTGTCAGTAGAGATGTGCCTGTGTTGCTGAATATTCTAACTATCATGATCATCAGCCTATAGGTACAGTGACCTTCCAATGCTGACGCTTTTTAAGGGTATGATCATCTAGTGACGTATAGGGACAAATGGACAAGTGCTAAGGGCGGCCGGGTCAAGGGGGGCGGCCCGTAGGGCCATACACATGGGGAAGAAATTGTTGCCCAAAGAAACACAGTATTAGCCAGACTTCAGAGTGATAAATTTCGAACTCGCTTCGCTCGCTCTGGTTTATCATTTTAATATTGTAGGTACTGCATACATTAGACCAACATAGTTGTACAATCATAGCCAAATCCATAGGCGTAGCTAGTGGGCGCCGCCCACCTCAGCAAGTCCGTTGCCCCCCCTCAGAAAAATCAAAAGTATTGAAGAAATAATTATAGGTACTATTTTGTGTTTTCATTCTTTTTATCTTGAGAGTAAGTTATATTATTCATTCCACGTAAAATTATTTTATCATCACTGAAATCTTTCGTTTACAGACACAATTTTCCGTGCCAATATAACGCTTCGTTCGCTCCTCGTTTTTGGTTTATTCTTTCCTACTGCAACGACCTAGTCCCATTGCAGTAAATCTCCAGCTTGCTTCGCACGCAATTTCGACATTGCAGCAGTAAAACCTGGTTTTAGATCGTATGGCGATGACCTTATCGTATTGCAGTAAAATCTCGAGCTCGCTTCGCTCGCTGTAAGTTCTGGATCGTGTTAACACGTGCCGAGCCGACCTATTCATATTTTAGTAATATCTCAAGCTCGCTTCGCTCGCTCCAGTTTTTAGTTTTTAAGTACAGTCACGTGCAAACCTATGCATATTTTAGTAAAATCTCTATCTCACTTCGCTCGCTTTAAGTTTTAAATCGTATTATCGCGAACTGACCTATTCATATTTTAGTCTTGCCACTGGCGGTGGCTGTGGATGAGCTGGCTGCCTGGTTTTCCCCCCTTAGGAAAAATCTCTTGTTATGCCAATGGCCAAATCGTTTTACGGAAAAATTTCAAGGTCGCTTCGCTCGCTCTGGTCTCTATTTTTATTATTGCACTGCATACAAAAATGCTGATACGAGTTCTAACACAGCCAAGTCGTATAACGAAAAAAGTCGAGCTTGCTTCGCTTGCTGAATAATTATTTTAAATCTTGCAACTACTTTCGCAAAATACAATTTGGATGTAGCTTGTGACAGCTTTTGTCGGTCAATTCATAAATATCTCAAAACCTTAGATCTTTTGCTGGCACAAATCTTGGCTACAGGCCCACTGCCGTCAAACTGTAGTTATGGGGGGACGGCCAAATATATTTGCCCAAGGGCGCAATATTTGTAAATACATCCCTGCCATCAAACTGTCTTTCACTACGAGACCAACGTTGAAATCGCGAAAAAAATTTCTGCTGTTCCATACTAAATCTGATCACCTCTAATAAAACAGGGCCGTCAGTATATATGAACCCTGTATAGGACTTCCAAACTCCAAACTGTTTTATAGCACATAAACAAACGTTTGGTTATAAATAGCAAATCATTTTGTAGCACATAAAACTGTATTATAGTTTTGAAATAAAAAAAATTAAAAAATCGTTTTGGAGGTCACTAAAGTTTAGGTCCTTTATATTTTTTTTTTAAAACGAAAATATGTATAATAAAATAGAGCTGATTGCTGATTTAAGAGGAGTAAAACTTTACTCACGGGTCCATTGTATTACCAATTCATCCAGGCATGGGTGGTGTCAGGAGTCCTTCTAAACATGATGGCCCAGGGCATGGTGCTGAGTTTCCCCTCGTGCCTACTGCCAGCGCTCAGAGCACCAGATTCAGAAATAAAAACCGATTTGGAAACTATGTCATGGATAGGTAAGTTTTTTTGTTCGAATTTCTTTACGATATTCATCTAGCCTTTGAAATAACAATAAGAACTGAAAGGACGTTTTACGATGTTTGGCATTTAAGAGAAGTTTATTCCGAAAGCGCTGAATGCGCGCTGCATACACACGAAATTACGTCCTACTTCCAATATTAACCAAAAAGACAAGACAAAAAGAAAGAAGAAAAAAAAGACAATGCAATTTGTAGACACTATCTAAAAACCAATATTATTTGTGCATTGTGCTTTATTTTTACATTTGTCAGATTTCCGTAAAAATATAATTATCACAGATCACAAAAACTAAAGGGAGATGTGAAAAGGAGTTGGGGTCAGTTTCGCAGCAATATGCGCAAAAACGGAACACATTGCTCGCGACAAAAATGATTCAATATATTATGAGCCTGAAAGCCAGTCGAGACTTTTTTTTTTGCTCCGATAGGTTTGCTCCCATAGTGAGAGTTGTTCAGTTTGATGGGTAGACTTTTCGTAAAGGATGCTAATAATATCAATTTCACCCTGTATAGATAGGTACGGAAATCGCATAAATGTATAGCACCAATGTTTGTTGTGTCACAAGACAGTGCCTAAAAATGACATTGAATAATATCTAAAATATAATTTGTAATCCATTTTCATTTCTTCCATACAAATGAGGATTGATTAATATTTGCGGCCTTGTGGATAGTGTGATGAGTTACTAGGTAATTTTGACACTTAAATAGCGAAAAAAAATTTATTCATTTTCCAAGGTGTCAATATGATGGAGACTGTATTTCAGCAGATTTCTATTTCCTTTTGACCAATTGCTGGCGTTGGATCAACTCAATTTAACCTTGAAAAGTGATCCGAGAATTACCCAGTATTTTATTCACATCATATAGGTAAATAGGTGGACAAAGCGGCACAAACAACCATTTGCGACAACCGCGTAAGAACCGTAGACGAAAATTTTTTCGCTTATGTAAGAACCAAGAACATTGTATATACAGGGTGAAATTGATATCATTAGCATCCTTTTAAACTTAGAGTCTACCCATCGAACTGAACAACTATTAGGTACTATGGGAGCAAACCGATCGGAGCAAAAAAAAAATCAGCTGTTGCATACATTTTGAGTCGCGAACTCGCGCGTCGAGATTGCAGTTTAGTATGGAACAGCTGATTTTTTATTTTCTCCGGTCGGTTTGCTCCCATAGTAAAAGTTGTTCAGTTTGATGGGTAGACTCTTAGTTCAAAAGGATGCTAATGATATCAATTTCACCCTGTAGTATTAAATACACAAGATTTTACACTGTTAGGTTTAAAGGAAGTTATTCCGTTTTTTCTCATTTCTGTGTAAAGTTTTTCGTCTGTACCGCACGCGGTTTTAGAAAATGCTTGTTACGCACTATTGAAATGCAATTTAAATTATACTGCACTAGTGACCCGCCCCGGGCTCAATGCTGATGTATTACATACATATAAACCTCCCTCTTGAATCACTATAACTATTTAAAAAAAAACGCATCAAAATCCGTTACGTATTTTCAAAGATATAAGCATACATAGGGACATACATACAGTGGGACGTATGTAGTGATGGTGATGATGATAAAGTACAGGAGTGCGATTTTTGAAACTCATTCTATGAACTCAGCAGTTGAAAATGATATTACTATGGAGATATTTCTACTTCTGATTTGACATTCAAAAATCATACTCCAGGAGTGAGATTTTTTAAAGTCAAATCAGTATCAGTATCAAAGATGCGTATCTCCATACATTTTCAACTGCTGTTCAACGTATGAGATTCAAAAATCGCACGCCACGAGGGCGATTTTTGAAACTCAAATGTATATTTTCTGAGTTCAACGTATGAGATTCAAAAATCGCACTCCTTAGCGGCAATGTGTCACTAAGAACTTTAATGAGAATGAGTTTATTTAGGTTAGGTAAGGCAAGGAAAATAATTAGTATCACCATGCTATCGTTTACCGGAATTATTGTATAATTAAGCTACAATGTTTGTTGTGACAGCCTGTAAGGGAAGTATCAATTCATCATTAAATTAAAATGTATTCAAAATGTAATTCAGTGTATGCTTTGTTGGCAGTCCTTGATAAAAAAAAATACATATATACAACGTGTTAATGAATTAACGCAAAACTAGAAAGTAGTTTGTGTAGAATCGAGAGCAGAATTGAATTATCATGGTTTAAATATAGGTAATTTTTTTCAAAATATTAAATAATTTGATTTTAAAATTTACTAAAACCGATGCCAATCCACCGCACGGGCTAACTCACCCTACTTACTACCAAAACAAGATTATTAAAATGTATCCATGAGTACGTTAGCGCTTTCATTCATTGCTGAAATGATAACAAATCATTTTTGCCTCAAAACTTAAAATGCGAATAACTTTAAATTTTAACTATCAAAATAATGAAATTATTGTTTCAATCTTATTATTTTGTTATAACTCAGTTGGGGTGATGACGTTTTGCGCTTATTCATTAACACGTTGTATACAGTCGAATTGAGAAACCTCCTTTTTTGAATAAGATGAAAACTTTTCAATGACCTCAATTATTCATGAATGAGGCCAGAGTCAACAATCTATCTTGTTCGTTATTAGACATCCTTGTTCCGAAAACCAAATATCCAAAACATCGCGCCCATATCCCTAGGGTAGTAAAAATTTTGCTTTAATAGCTAAATTATATAAATAAACATCAGATTTCTCGGTCTATAGACACATCCGAGAACCACGGCAAGAAACGGGGTGGCATGCTGAAACAAACTAAACCTAATATAAAACACACGTTTATTTCTGATTACAGCATCATCAGTTGGCATAGCTGGCATACCAGGCATCTTCCTTTCATCCATCCTAATGGAAGTTTTAGGCCGAAGACTAACCCACGCCATTATCGTCATGCCAGGGTTCTTGGGCTGGATCCTCATTTACTTTGCTACAAACGTTCCCCTACTCATGACTGGCAGAATTTTGACTGGGATGGGAATAGGTGGGACTGTCAGTCTCGGTGCTATCGTCATCGGAGAATATACCAGTCCTGAAAATAGAGGAATGTTTTTAAACTTGAAAACCGCTTCAGTCTGTATAGGGAGCTTAGTCAACCATGTTTTAGCCCACTTCTACCATTGGAAAACCATTTCTTTAGTAGTTTTGATACCTCATATAGTAGCATTGATAATCATATATACGTGGCCAGAAAGCCCTGCTTGGTTAGCATTTAAAAAGCGCTTCGATGAAAGCGAAAAGGCCTGGTATTGGATGAGAGGTAAAAGTGAAAATTCTATTAAGGAACTAAATGAATTGATCAGAGCACAAAAGGACCAGATGTCGAAACCAATGAAGAAGTTAAGTTTCTTACAAAATACTGTGGTGTTTTTGAAAAAATTCACACAGAAAGATTTTCTCAAACCAACGTTTATTATATTCCTTGGTGCGTTACTAATAGAGGCTAGCGGAAGACACCTGTTTCCAGCTTATGCGTTGGATATAATCGGCGAGGTGACAGGAGAGAAATCACAATCGTTCTACTACACTTTAGCCTTGGACATCATAATTACAGCCAGCGCTACCTTCTCTTCTGTTTTAGTCAAACTAATGAAACGAAGAACTGTGCTATTCGGTACTGGATTTGCAGCAGTTTTTGTGTTAGTATTAGCATGTACTTACCTATACCTTTCATCTTCAGGCGTTATTTCTAAAGACCATACGTGGATACCGATATCTATATTCGTATGTTACTTTATCTTGGCTAATTTGGGTTGTACGCCAATTCCTTTGGCTTTACTGGGGGAATTATTACCCTTAAAGCACAGAGGGGCTGGATCAGCGGTTGGAGGTGTCATTTATTCACTATGTATCAACTTAGGTCTTCAAGTAACTCCATTCTTATTAGTAAGTTTTAAGGTCTATGGTACGTTTGCAATTCTTGGCGCAATTATGGCAATTTTGCTATTAACTTTATATTTTGTAATGCCTGAGACAAAAGACAGGACTTTGCAGGAGATTGAGGATTACTTTAACTATGGCAAGTTCAAAGAAGAAGGTAGTGCGAAGGATAATGATGAAGAGGCAACGGTAAAAATGATAGAAGATAATGTTGTTAAGGGTTGAGTGGTTGACTGGGTTTTGTTTGGGAATATATCTAAGTTTTTAGTAGAAAAGGTATCAGAAAAGGCTTCAGAAGCGCATAGATGACTGAAAAATAACTAGATGACTTGTTAAAAGTTTCTACACCAAAATTTTGATTACCTACAAAATTTGAAGGGTGCATTCAGATAATGAAATTAAAACATCTTTCCAACTTTCTATATCGTTGTCTAGTCATCATAATACAAGTCCAGGCAGGCTAGATTTTGGTACTTTAAATGTGACTATATAATTTCTGTGACAATGTCCTAGATATTTATTTATTTATATTTCCCGGGTCAAATCATTCTAAATGGTCTTAATGGTCGTGTGTACAATAATATATTTCGACTCAATTAATTATTACATATTATATCTTAATTTAATTTAATATATATTTTATTTGTATAGGTATTCATTTGGTATTTTATGTATTATTATTGTTTTATTCAATTGATATTGTAAGTTAATTATTTTATTATTATTTTTGTTTAAATTCTCCGTATTATTTTTGTTTGTTACTGATTGTATGTACACATTATGTGCCTCTCTTTTAATAATTGTCACTTTTGCGGGTCTGCTGGAAGAAATCTCTTAAGAGATAAGTTTGCCCTTTGTACATGTCTTTTCTATTGTTTGCATCAATGTGTCTGTGTACAAATAAAGTGTTACATATACTATATTGTAATGTGTACAATATAGTATGTTATAATTAAAAAAAATTGGGATATGGGAACCACACGGCCGCAGATTAATAATATTGAATTAAAATATTATTTATTAAATTAGGTTAGATATTTAGATTAAGTACCTATGTTATATTGTTTGCCGCCCTCGCCCAGCTCGCCCTTTGTACATGTTTTCTCAACTTTGTGTATTATTATGTCCGTGTGTACAATAAAGTGTTATAATTAATTGTTTATTTGTGCCGTTGATATACTGATAAATAGCAAACTTACGCTTTGAAAATAAATAAATATTTGTCTTTTCTTTTCTTTTATATTCTGTTCTTTTATATATATGTATACAGTATACAGGATGTAGTAAGTGACAGCATAACAAATACTGAAATGGTGATCTCAGACCATCAAACTGAACAACTTTCACTATACAGGGTGTTAGGGTAAACGGTTGCATTACTTTAAGGGGTGATTGTACCAATGATACTGAACTTTTCCTAACAAGCCTGTAAGAAATTCGTAAAAAAATTTAGGAATTCCCATACTAAATGCAATCAGCTGATCGAACTTTTGTATGAAAGGCGACATTTTTTTGCGAATTTCCTAAAGGTTACTTTGGGAAAGTTGTTCAATATGATGGGTAGAAACACCCCTTAATAGTAATGCAACTAATCAAATCAAAATCAAATCAAAACTTTTTATTCAAAATAATATCACAAGATTTTTGACGTCATTTTGTGACTCTACCACCGCGTCGGAAGGTGTTCCGTTGAGAGAAGATGGGGCCAAAAACTCTTCAACACACATCTTTTAAACAAAACAAAATATACAAAGTACAATTAAAATACAATATTGCATTACATAGAGTAACATTGTCAAGACCAGACATTTTGGTCATTCAAATAGTCATCGAGTTTATAGTAGCTTTTATTACTATGACTTGTTTAACATGGGACTTAAACTTTTTGTCTGGCAAGTTTAGAATATCCTCTGGTATCTTATTATATAGCAACTGTTTACTCTAACACCCTGTAGAGCCTACATTAGGAAACTACCTCCTCGGGGAATATAGTGCCCTTTTCAGTTATTATCTATATACTATTATAAAACTGTAACAGAAAGTTTGTCTGTACATTGAAGATATTAACAAAAAAAAAGTTACGATATGGTTTTTAGGTGTCCCTGATTCCATTTCAACAATTTTTTGATTTTTTGTCTGTCTGTTTGTTTGTGTGTTTGTTTGTTTGTTTGTTTGAACGAGTATCACGCAAAAACTACTGAACCGATTTTGATGAAACTTTTTTTGTTTGATAGCTTATGATCTGACTTAAAATCTGGTATATAATTTGTGCGGACGAAGTCGCGGGTTAACGCTCGTACTATTATAAAACTGTAACAGGAAGTTTGTCTGTACATTGAAGATATTAACAAAAAAAAAAGTTACGATATGGTTTTTAGGTGTCCCTGATTCCATTTCACTAATTTTTGGATTTTTGTCTGTCTGTTTGTTTGCTTGTTTGTTTGAACGAGTATCACGCAAAAACTACTGAACCGATTTTGATGAAACTTTTTTTGTTTGATAGCTTATGATCTGACTTAAAATCTGGTATATAATTTGTGCGGACGAAGTCGCGGGTTAACGCTCGTTAGTCTATAAAATCATAACATGCTATGTGCAGTCCAATTCCAATTTCAAATATTTATTGCATTGCAACATTGCATTTCATTTCTGTTGAGAAAAACACATAATGATTCAAAATTTTCTTTTAATAATTTTGATCGAAGCTTTTCTTCTTATTCTACTTATACAATGGTTACGGAACTCTTCCATGGGCAAGTCCAACACGCTCTTAGCCGGTTTATTTTGCTATTATTTGCAATGACGACAGAAACGGCAATTTAACAGTTATGTAACAAAACTGTATACTTTGCGTGTCTTGTCATATTATTTTATACGTATGGATTTATTTTGTGTACATAGGGATATCAAGGATAATTTAACATTACTATGCTTTTTAACAACAAAACTTTATCTTAACTAACCTGATATACCTAATAGCTACTATAAACTGTGCTAAGCCTTCTTGTTTCCAATGTTATAATAGCCTTGTTACTCTCTGGATGCCACACAAACCACTTAATGTCACTGTTAATCATTAAAATTCAATTTCAAAGAATATCTAATTAGTCAATGAAAGTAATTATAATTAATTGACATAAAAATGGTATCGCCGTTTATCAAACAGGTAAGCGCATTAAGTTTTCAGTTTTAATAAATCTTGAGTGTCAGTAGAGATGTGCCTGTGTTGCCTAACTTTCTAACTATCATCATTATCAGCGTATAGTGATCTTTCAATGCCGACGGTTTTCAAGGGGATGATCAGACCATCAAACTGTCTTTCTCTACGAGACCAACGTTGAAAAAAAAAATCTGCTGTTCCATACTAAATCTGATCATCCTCTTATAAAACCCTGTATAGTCAAACTTGTGACTCCCAAACTCCAAACTGATTTGTAGCACATAAACAAACGTTTGGTGATAAATAGCAAAACATTTTGTAGCACATAAACAAACGTTTTGGAGGTCAGTAAAGTTTAGATTAAATTTCAAAATATACATAATATATTTGATTAAAATAGAGTGATCAATTTAAGTGTAGTAAAACTTTATTCATGGGTCCATGGTATTACCAATTCATCCAGGCATGGGTGGTGTCAGGAGTCCTTCTGAACATGGTGGCCCAGGGCATGGTGCTGAGTTTCCCCTCGTGCCTCCTGCCAGCGCTCAGAGCACCAGATTCAGAAATCAAAACCGATTTGGAAACTATGTCATGGATAGGTAAGTTTTTCTGTTCGAAATTCTTTACCATATTTATCTAGCCTGTGAAATAACAATAAGGACTAAAAGCAAGCACGTATCCAGACCAGACTTTGGTTTCGGAGGGGGGGAAATCTGACAAATGTAAAGCACATAATTATATTGGTTTCTTGATAGTGTCTAAAATGTTATTGATTAATATAAAAAAAAAATTATTAATGGAATAAAATACTAAAAGCACAACCAAAATATAATCAATCTTCATTTGTATGGAAAGCACGCCAACATTTTGCCATAGTATTGCCTTATGTGGATAGTGCATAGTGCATAGAGAAACACGTAACTCCTGTCAACGCACTGGAGTGGATAGTGGAGTGGATATTTGTACGAGGATAGTGTGATAACTATTAAGTTACTAGGTAATTTTTTGGTCATACTTAAATCGCGAAAAAAATTATTCATTCATTTTCAAAGGTGTCATAGACAATTATATCAACATGTTGGAGTCAGTATTTCAACAGATATCTTTTTCATTTTATCATTTTGCTGTCGTTGGATCAACTCAACCAACCTTGAAAAGTGATCTGCAAATTACCCGATATTTTATACACATCATCTGGTTAAATAAATGGACAAAGCACAAGCAAGAACTAGACGAAAAACTTTACACAGGAAAGAGAAAACAATTAAATAGCTTGTCTTGAACTTTGAACCTAACTTAACCTAACGGGTTCAAAGTAGACTATACAAGATTTTACATTCCGTTTTTAGGGTTCCGTACCTCGCAGGGAAAAACGGAACCCTTATAGGATTACTTTTGTTGTCAGTCTGTCTGTCTGTCAAGACCCTTTTTCTCGGAAACGAGTTGAGGTATCAAGTTGAAATTAATATCAAATACTAAGGTCTGCGGTCCCTTGGTAGTGTAGAAAATTCAAGCTTCTAAGTCAACGCAATCAAAAGATCCAGCCATTTGTTATCCGATTTTCATACTAGCAGCTCGCAAACAAACACCTATAGGGTACTTCCCGTTGACCTAGAATCATGAAATTTGGCAAACCTATTATACCTGTAATTGTGCAATAAAGAATATTTGTATTTGTATTTAAGAAGCAAAGTCTCAAAGCAGAAGTAAGAAAAAATCCGATAATAGTTAATTTGTAGTTATATCATTTACTACTTCCCGTTGACATAGAATCGTGAAATTCGGCAAGCAGCAAGGTCTCAAAGCACAAGTAGTGGAAAAAATCTGAAAATAGTTAATTTGTTGTTATATAACATAAAAATAGCATAAAAACATATTTGTTCGGTTACAAACTTACATTTTGCAGTTGGAGCATCAACCGTTGTATAGATCGATGTATGGGAGAAAAACTTTTCCACCGCAAAGTTAAGTTTGTCTTTATCAGTTACAAACTTACATTTTCAGTTGGAGCATCAATCGTGGTATAGATCGATGGATGGGAAAAACCTTTTCCACCGCAAAGTTTGTTTTTTTCAATCCATCCATTTCATCCGTAGAAAGAAAAGGCGAAAAATTCTTCGTCTATGTGTTCATCCAAACTTTGTGATGCTTACCTTACCTAGAAGACTTCGTGGATACCATTCATAGCCAACGTAGAGTCATCATGTCAAATTATAATGTAGTGATGTGCTGTATTTGAATATCTACCGACGTCGATAATTATAGAAGATAAAAAAGTATGCTGCCCATTGAAATAATTATTTATGTCTTGGTGATGGATTGATGTCAATCAAACCACTAAAACAGAAATAGTGGATTTTGTTGTTAATTATACTGTAGAATTTTCAAACTAAAAAATTTATCTTTAATCACAAAGATTTGAAGCTAACATAATTTAAAATACTAAATACAATTTTTCATTTGATAGGTATGTGTGCCAGTTTTTCGTTTTTTTCCTGTGATTTAAAACCCACTTTTGATACCTGAAAATAAAAACATTGAATATTATGAAATCATCAAAAACATCGATATCGATATTTTTCATAAATAATCAGCAAAAAGCTCTATTTAAAAAATGACACTCTCCTGGAGCTTAAAATATTTAAATTTTTGCTCAAACATGAACAAGGGATTATAAATAAGAAATATAGCTTGCTACAAATTACGAAAAAAAAAACTGACAGCTAAGATATGTGACATTTTCATAAAAGAGAGTATGATGTGAGTGAGTAGAGCATGGTAACAAGAAGATTGGCCATGGCGGTCGGTAATGTTCGAGCTTCTTTCGTACGTCTTCCTAGTCGATATTTCCAACGTTTTTCCCCTTCTATCAGAACAAAAATTAAATAAAAACTTTTTTATTTTTGTCATTGGATTAGAAAGGGACAAAGTAACGTCGAAAACAAAGACGGGAATCTACGAAAGAAGAACGACCATTACCGACCACAATGGAGTATTATCATGTTTCACCGCTTGTTAGGCAGTGTGCCCTCCAAGGTATAGACAATACCTATACCAGCTTCCTGTAATGGACTAATATTCCTTCTGGAGCAAGGGTCTATATGAGGCCCACTATTGTTCATCATTTTTATCAATGACAAACAGACGTGTTTTCTCAATTCCTATATTTTATTGTTTGCCAATGACATGAATGTTCTAAAGGAGGTTCGAAGCCGTACGCGATCTCCAGGAAGTTCTTCTGAGATTTGAGAGTTACTGTCTATTAAATAGGCTGGAACTAAGCGTCTCCAAGTGTTTCTGTATGACGTTTTCTCGTAAACTCCTTCTCATTGATGGTAGCTACTCACTTCTCGGCAGCAGCATTGTCAAGGTGGAAGAGATCCGTGATGGCGTTACAATGGATAGAAAACAAATTGACAATCAAAGTAGCTGACATAGCCCAAAGAATTGCTAAACTAAAGTGGCAGTGGGCGGTGCACATTGCTTGCAGAACCGATGGCAGATGGGGCTGAAAAGTTCTCGAAAAGTATACTTCAGGTATAGACAATAATAGTACATAATATATTTCCAACTTCCTGGTTTAAACGATAGTATACCTTTATTAAGTTTATGGTTACCAATACCTATGCCACAATACCGATGGCACCTTCTTCCTTGGTTTGGATTATGAATACCAATCCTCCTTACAAGCGGTGAAACATGAAAATACTCCTTAGAGGTCGGTAATGTTCAACGTTCTTTCGTACGTCGATGTTTCCAACTTTAGGTTTGTCCCTTTTTATCAGAACAACAATTAAACACAATTTGTTTGGTAAATACAAACCACAAATATATCCTATGGTCAGTGGCGTAGCGTGCCTTAGAAGGGCCCTGTATCAAAATTTGTTGGCCCAAATGAAGGGTAAATTTCACAATTTCATTTTTCAAAAAACGAAGAAACACGCTCGCATAGAATTAAAATAATTATATATTGAATATACGTTATTTATTACTGACAATTAATATTTCTAGGAACTAAGCTAGTCAAACAATTAAAATCAAATTAACACTTTTCTTGCCTTTTGTTAGGCGAACTTATTTATTAAATCATTTATAGACGACGAGAATTTTAGTTTTTTTAAATGTACTATGGTACTCAAGGCGTCATAAAAAGGCTGAAAGTCACCCAAAGGGCAATGGCGAGGGCTATGCTCGGAGTTTCCCTGCGAGTACAAATCAGAAATGAAGAGATCCGCAGAAGAACCATAGTAACTGACATCGCCCAAAGAATTGCTAAACTAAAGTGGCAGTGGGTGGGGCACATTGCTCGCAGAACCGAGGGCCGATGGGGCCGAAAAGTTCTCGAGTGGCTACCGCGTACCGGAAAGCGCAGCGTGGGTAGGCCCCTCACACGGTGGACCGACGACCTGGTGAAGGCGGCGGGAACCCGTTGCACGAGGGCAGAGCAGGACCGGTCGTTATGGCGATCCTTTGGCAGAGATGATGATGATGACTATGGTAGTACGGGACCCTCGGTGTGCGAGTCCGACTCGCACTTGTCCGGTTTTTCTCTTTTCTGTGTAAAGTTTTTCGTCTGTACCTTACGCGGTTTTAGAAAATGCTTGTTACGCACCATCGAAATGCAATTTAAATTATACTTAGGTAAGTAAAGAGCGACAATATGTCACTAAGGGACTTTAATAAGCAAGAGTACCTATATTTAGGTTTTAGGTATAACCAGATAAACCAGGTCGTGTGTTGCTTTCAAAGGCAAGGAAAATAATTAGTATCACCATGCTATCGTTTACCGGAATTAAGGCGAACACTTTTCAATGACCTCCATTATTAATGAATGAGGTCAGAGTCAACAATTATCTTTAGACATCCTTGTTCCGAAAACCAAATATACAAAATGTCGCATCCAAATCCCCGGGGTAGTAAAAATTGTGCTTTAATACCTAGCTAAACTATATAAAATTCTGATTTTTCTTATCCGAGAACCACGGCAAGAAACGGGGTGGCCTATATACTAAAAAATACTAAACCTAATATAAAACACACGTATATTTCTGATTACAGCATCAGCAGTTGGCATAGCTGGCATACCAGGCATCTTCCTTTCATCCATCCTTATGGAAGTTTTAGGCCGAAGACTAACCCACGCCATTATCGTCATGCCAGGTTTCCTGGGCTGGATCCTCATTTACTTCGCTACAAACGTTCCCCTACTCATGACTGGCAGAATTTTGACTGGAATGTCAGCAGGTGGGACTGTCAGTCTCGGTGCCATCGTCATCGGAGAATATACCAGTCCTGAAAATAGAGGAATGTTTTTAAACTTGAAAACCGCTTCAGTCTGTATAGGGAGCTTAGTCAACCATGTTTTAGCCCACTTCTACCATTGGAAAACCATTTCGTTAGTAGTTCTGATACCTCATATAGCGGCATTGATAATCATATACACGTGGCCAGAAAGCCCTGCTTGGTTAGCATTCAAAAAGCGCTTTGATGAAAGCGAAAAGGCCTTTTACTGGATGAGAGGTAAAAGCGAAAATTCAATAAAGGAACTAGATGAACTGATCAGAGCACAAATGGACCAAATGTCGAAACCAATGAAGAAGTTAAGTTTCTTACAAAATACTGTGGTGTTTTTGAAGAAATTCACAAAGATAGATTTTCTCAAACCAACATTTATTATATTCCTTGGTGCGTCACTAATAGAGGCTAGCGGAAGACACCTGTTTCCAGCTTATGCGTTGGATATAATCGGCGAAGTTACAGGAGAGAAATCACAATCGTTCTACTACACTTTAGCCTTGGACATCATAATTACAGCCAGCGCTACCTTCTCTTCTGTTTTAGTCAAACTAATGAAACGGAGAACTGTGCTATTCGGTACTGGATTTGCAGCAGTTTTTGTATTAGCATTAGCATGTACCTACCTATACCTTTCATCTTCAGGCGTTATTTCTAAGGACCATACGTGGATACCGATATCTATATTCGTATGTTACTTTATCTTGGCTAATTTGGGTTGCACGCCAATCCCTTTGGCTTTACTGGGGGAATTATTACCCTTAAAGCACAGAGGGGCCGGATCAGCGGTTGGAGGTGTCATTTTGTCACTGTGTATCAACTTAAGTCTTCAAGTAACTCCATTCTTATTACTAAGTTTTAAGGTCCATGGTACGTTTGCGATTCTTGGCGCAATTATGGCAATTCTGCTATTAACCTTATATTTTGTACTGCCCGAGACAAAAGACAGGACTTTGCAGGAGATTGAGGATTACTTTAACTATGGCAAGTTTAAAGAAGAAGGTAGTGTGAAGGATGATGATGAAGAGGCAACGGTGAAGATGATTGGAGAGAATGTTGTTAAGGTTTGAGTGTTTGACTGGGTTTTGTTTGGAAATTTTTGTAGAAAAGGTAACAGAAAAGGCTTCAGAAGAGCATATATGACTGAATTACACATTTTGTTAAAAGTTTCTACACCAAAATTTTTATTACTTACCAACAAAATTTTAGGATGTATTCAGATAATGAAATCAAAACCACTTTCCAACTTTCTGTATCGTTGTCTAGTCATCATGATATGAAATGTGACTATATAATTTGTTTTAGTTTATATTTCCCCGGTCAAATCATTCTAAATGGTTTTAACTACCACTGTGCCTAGCGGCTAGCCTTTAACAAAAATTGCAGTATTAAATACCAGATGAACCGCTAGCACTACAGGGTGAAATTGATATCATTAGCATCCTTTTAAACTAAGAGTCTATCCATCAAACTGAACTACTTTTACTATGGGAGCAAACAGATCGGAGCAAAAAAAAACTGCTGTTGCATACATTTGAGTCGCGAACTCTCGCGTCGACATTGCAGTTTGCCAATAATATCAATTTCACCCTGTATATTCAAACTATTACGGTTCAAAAGTTACAGCCCTAAATAGTTAGGCCAGACAGACAGACGGACGGACGGACGGAAAACGTAGGCTTAGTAATAGGGTCCCGTTTTCACCGTTTTGGTACGGAACCCTAAATACTACCTACATTCAAATAAAGATTATTTCTATTACCTTATTAATGAAAGTTTCATGGTGGAATGACGTTTCAAGTGGTGAGAGGTGGGTAGCCCTTAGTTGTCTCGTATGATACCCAAGGAAAGAATTGGGGTGGTCCATTCTAAAACGGCCACAGATTAATAATATTATTTATTAAATTAGTTTAAATATTTAGATTAAGTACCTAAATTATATAGTTTATTTGTTCTGTTAATATACTGATAAATTGTAAACTTACGCTTTTAAGATAAATACATATTTTTCTTTTCTTTGCTTTCCTTTCCTTTCCGTGTAAGGTATACACGCTAAAAGCAAAGATCCTAATTCTTCTTCTTATCGTGTAGGCAGCAACTAGCAAGCCCTGGTGTCAGATCCTAAATTCATTTATAATTTATATATCTAAACTATTATAAAACTGTAACAGGAAGGTTGTCTGTACATTGAAGATATTAACAAAAAAAAGTTACGATATGGTTTTTAGGTATCCCTGATTCCATATCACCAATTTTTGGATTTTTTGTCTGTCTGTTTGTTTGTTTGTTTCAACGAGCATCACGCAAAAACTACTGAACCGATTTTGATGAAACTTTTTTGTTTGATAGCTTATGATCTGAGTTAATTTTATTTATTGAAGAAAAATTAAATAACATATTTTTTTTAGTTCATGGGAACTCCCTTCGCAGTACGTGGATGTTCTGAGTTTTCAGACTATCTCTGACTACCTCCTCGAAGAATATAGTCGTGTCCGGTCGTGTATGCTATGCTATGCTCTTCTCTGTTATTATTAGTCTATGAAATCATACCATACTATGCAGTTCAATACTTATTTATTGCAACAGTCAATACTTATTTATTGCAACACCACTTGGGGTGGTGCGCCAAAAACCCACTTTGTGAAAATCGAGCGTGCCCAACGTGCATTACTAAAAGTTGCCACCTTCAAGCCCAGACTGTTTCCTACGAAATCGCTCTATGAGTACTGTGAAGTGCTCACAGTCCGTCAGCTTTTCATTCTGCATACTATCCTTCTCCAACATTCTGTGACTGCACACAACACCAATAATGCTCCAAGAAGAAACCACCTAATCGCACGTTCCGTTCAATACAACACAAGATTCAGTCATAGATTCTTCTGTTTTCTTGGCCCATTCCTATATAACAGCATACATCGCATATTAAACATACACACTCTTAATAATAGACTATGCAAAATTTCCTTAAAAACGTGGTTACAAAATCTATCCTACAACGAAACAGAAAATCTTCTTCTCCCCCCCGA
Source organism: Agonopterix arenella (assembly GCA_927399405.1). NCBI lineage: Eukaryota > Metazoa > Arthropoda > Insecta > Lepidoptera > Depressariidae > Agonopterix > Agonopterix arenella. Next base: position 825,276 of record OV656714.1, read on the forward strand.
ATAATGTCTCTCTCCCTCTCTCTCTCTCTCTCTCTCCCCCCCCCCCCCTCTCTCTCTCTCTCTCTCTCTCTCCCCCTCTCTCTCTCCCTCTCTCTCTCTCTCCCTCTCTTTCATACACGCACACACACCTCCACATAAACACACGCCCCTACATAAACACATAAACACACCCCTACTTATTCACTCACCCATACAAACCACACATCTTACAATTACATTGTACATTTAATTTGCAATAAGTTTTACAGTTGTAACTGATGTCAATAGCTCAGGCAGGTAATTCCTACCTTTCATGGCATCAGTTGTACCTACCAATACTCCTAGCCTACTATTCTAACATTTAGTGCTTCATTATTTTATTACAAATCCGTCTGTAAAATGGCTTTTTGTGGATTAATAAATATTATTCTTATTCTTATTCTTATTCTTATTCTTAATTCCAATTTCTAATATTTATTGCATTGCAAGATTGTATTTCTTTTATGTTAAGAAAAACGCATGGTGTACAAATAAATAAATGTTTAATAAGTTGCGACCATTTTAATTATAAATAGTACATTATGATACAAGTGAGCAAAGTTGTTCATTTACTAGCAGAGGCTGTAATGACCAACGCTCACGCGTTTCATACGACGTTTTACAACATACTAGCGAGGAAAAACTAATAAAATTTCCTAAAACACTTAACTATTTTAGACAAATATTTTTGGAAAATGGCTCTGGGCAATGGCTGGGCTTTGTTTTCTAGATAGCTATCGCGTGCAGGCGGTCGAAGAGGCAATGACTTAGGAAACTGAATGTTTCCTAAGTCATTGCCTCTTACCAACGACATTTTGTTACAAACAACCTTATATTAAAAACGTAAACATCATATTTTTATGTATTTATAACTCAAATGAATGTTTATTTACTAACTAAAATAAATTGTTTGATGAAATGAAATGTTTGTATATCATATTTTAACTAACACAGGCTATTTATTCAGAAAAAAGTTTTTTCAACACACTTGCTCATAAAATGGCCCTTATTTCACCGCAATTAGGCACATAATGACACCTATAATCAAACTGTGACTTTTTCATTACTATTATTCACAAGGGAGTTATAGGTTTTTTATAGTAGGTATCTAAACTTCTTGGTTGATTTCTTGAGTTGCTTTGTTCTTAAAAAAAGTTTCGATACAAAAAAGATCATATTCAACAGTACAAATAAATTCTCTAAATAAACTTTTTATTTACTAAATAAAATGATTTTTTATTATTATTTTCTTCACAAGTGTGTTGAAAAACGTCGTGTGTATTGATGATTACCGTCCTCGGCTCTCTTAAGACCCTCGCCTACGGCTCAGATCTCAATGGCGCCTCAGCGGTAATCACCAACATTACACACTTGTACCATAATGTACTATTTTTTTACAAAAAATGTCTTTGCTGATATTTAAAAACAAACAATAGAAAAAAAAAAGAAACATTACCGCACTAGTGAGATAATGGAATCATTTTCGCAGGCGTTCTATAAGCTGCATTATGTAGGTACCTAAAAGCGGTGAAATGTGTTGAAAATATTTATTCTTCAACTTTTTGTACGACAATATATATCTATCAATATATATCGATTTTTTTTAAATTTATCTTTACTGGTTATCAAACAGCAAATTACCTAATTTCTATTACATCAAAATTATTATTTTACAGCGCCAATTACCGACGCGATAACATGTTTTAAAAACTGTTTAAGGTATGTATATAAAATATGGAATTTGTAAAAATAAAGAAATTAACATTATTTTGATCTAAAGGCTTCTACGGGATGTCGTGGCCACTGACCAATTTATTTGTTTGTGTGCAATTGTGTTTGTGTACGTGTGTGTACTTTGAGAAAAATAAAAATGAAATGAAATTAAATGACATCATGGAGGAGGAGGAGTTCGAGGAGTTTAGCCGAATTGTGATATGCATTTAATGGTTTTTAAGCATATATAGAGGCACGCACGCCCGCACACATTTTAATATAGACTAATAATAAAAATACAAACCAATAGCAATAATACCTAAGCTACAAATAAAGTCGTTTCGTGTTACAACATATTCAGAGTGATAATTATGACAGCTCAAAATAATTACAAAATAGCGTAGAAAACCGATCTTTCCATATAAATAGGTGCGTTTAGACGTATACAATTTTTTCACATTTTGGAACAAAAATATATCCATCATGAAATCTCGTTTGTACGACAATAGTAGATATTTGATTTGATATAGGTAATGAGGGATTTACCAGAAGAAAAAAAAAGTTAGTTCCTAATTTCTCAATAGATGGCGTTGACCAGAGAGGGGTCCAATAGGTATGAGCAAATATATTAATTAATTATAATAATAAAACTACACAGTACAAGTTATTACCAATCTGGGTGTTATTGACGATCCGGTTGGTGTAATGATTGCCACGCCGGACTGTCAAAACAGGGTCCCGGGTTCGAGTCCCGGTTCGGTCATGGATGTTATATGTTTGTGCCGTTGTTGTTGAATGGTTCCCATAACAAAAAGCCTAATGCTTGCTTGGGATCATTACAAAGTATGTGCCTATGAGCGTTATTTAGTATTTATTTATTGTCTGTCAAAAACGAATAAAATATCAGACATGGCTGTATGGGCTTCGTATCCATTTTGAATATACGAACAATACTTAAATTGGTCAGTTCACTTTTCAATATAAAGAATATTGAAATTTTTCGTATATGGCTTTGCTTTTCATTTACGGAATCTGACGTACGATTTAAATATGTCCGGTTTATTTTTAACCCACTTCAAAAAAGGAGGAGGTTTCTCGATTCGACCGTATATTTTTTTTTTATATTGAAATTCTCAGATTCTGCAAAGAGTAATAAGATAAGTATAGGTTTTTGTAGTTTGTTATTGTTTTTCGTATATTCAAAACGGATACGTAGCCCATACAGCCACGTCCGATACTCGATTCGTTGTTGACGGACAATAACACCGAGATAGCTAAATAATAAACCAACAACAATAAGAAAGGGTATGTACTTTGTACTGTGTATTTTTACTATTAATATTAATTAATATATTTGCTCATACCTATTGGACCCCTCTCTGGTCAACGCCATCTATCGAGAAAAAGGAACTAACTTTTTAATTTTTTTTGCTTTTGGAAAATCCCTCATTGTTGGCCGAGGCGAAGCCAAGGTCAAAATAATTTGTGATCTGAGGCTTTCTTATTTACTGCCCGAGGTTAGTATACTATTTTTCTCCTTGACGGAGGCGCAAAACGGCAACTTTATTTAGCGCAGCGAGACGAAAGTTGACGCTTTCCGCCCGGAGGGTGAAAAATAATATATCGTTGGAATTAGAAAGTTTAGCATTATGTAAATAAACTATTATTTACATGTTTGCAGCAAACCGATCGGAAACAAAAAAAAATCTGCTGTTGCATACATTTGAGTCGCGAACTCGCGCGTCGAAATTGCAGTTTACTATGGAACAGCACATTTTTTATTTGCTCCGATCGGTTTGCTCCCATAGTAAAAGTTGTTCAGTTTGATGGGTAGACTCTTAGTTTGAAAGGATGACAATGATATCAATTTGACTTTGTATATTCCCTGAGGTGGTGGTCAGAGATATTCTATTCCCACCTACTTCTTCGGGGGTAAAATTTTTATTTATATGGTTTAATGGGCTGCTGCCTCTTTACTTCGTCTTTTGCTCTTTTGGTATACTGCCCCAACGACATGAAGAACACATCAGAATAGCACATAAGGTTCTCGTGAGCATCAATACATCAGTTCAGAACATAATTCCTGGCATAATTACTTTGTGTATCACACGGATGGTGCAGAAGGCGAGGCCGGCGCTGTACAAGTCGGCCCCCTCTTGCACTTGTTTCGAAGAAGGGGTCGAAAAAAGATTTTTCTAAAAAGTTTGTGAGTTATCGTTAGATAGGTCTTGTAAAAAAAATAGGAAGTACTTAATGCCTACCCTCCATCTAACTTTTGAATTAGGTACTGGAGTAAAAAATCTAAAACTTAATTTTATAGCTCTTATTTAAAATCGTAACGGATAGATGCTGCAGCGCAACCAGTGTCGGAAAAAGCCTGTAACATGGAAAGTGTTAAAATTGATTTTAACACTTTCCATGTTACAAAATTCAAAATTTTTATTTAACAATATAATTACTTTCCTTCTTATTCTATTTATAGGTACAATAAGTACGGAACCCTTTCATGGGCAACTCCGACACGCTCTTAGCCGGTTTTATGCTATTATTTTCAACGACGACAGACACGCAGTTTACAGTTATGTACCAAAACTGTCTTTTATATCTATACTATTATAAAACTGTAACAGGAAGTTTGTCTGTTCATTGAAGATATTAACAAAAAAAAGTTACGATATGGTTTTTAGGTGTCACTGATTCCATTTCACCAATTTTTGGATTTTTTGTCTGTCTGTTTGTTTGTGTGTTTGTTTGTGTGTTTGTTTGTGTGTTTGTTTAGGTGTTTGTTTGTTTGAACGAGTATCACGCAAAAACTACTGAACCGATTTTGATGAAACTTTTTTTGTTTGATAGCTTATGGATCTGACTTAAAATCTGGTATATAATTTGTGCGGACGAAGTCGCGGGTTAACGCTCGTAATGTTATATGTATGGATTTATTGTTTTTACCTAGGTATATTAAAGATAATTATCAGTACTATCCCTTTTAACAACAAAACTTTATCTAAACTAACCTGATATAAATATAATAGCTACTATAAACTGTGCTAAGCCTTCTTGTATTCATTATTTCAGCATTGTTACTCTCTGGATCTCACACAAACAACTTTACGTCACTGTTATATGCATTAAAATTCAATTTAAAACGATGTCTTAGTCAATGAAAGTAATTTTAATTAGTTGACATAAAAATGGTATCTCCGTTTATCAAACAGGTAAGCGCATTAAGTTTTCAGTTTCAATAAATCTTGAGCGGTAGTAGAGATGTGCTCTTGTTGCCGAAAATTCTATCTATCGTCATTATCAGCCTATTTAAGTCACTTTGTAAAGAACACGCATCATCTCAAGAATAAGCGTGCACAGAATTTTGTTATTTGTTAAATATTACGAACTTACAAACGTTTGGTTATAAATAGCAAAACTTTTTTTAGCACACTAACAAAAGTTTGGTTAACCAAAATAATGTTTTGATTTTATTCTATAAAACCGCCTTCAAAAAAACTAAAAAGTTAAAAAATAATATTGCAGCCGATGACTTTTTCGTTCGCATCATAAGAACATTAATGTGTTTTATCGAAGTCGCTGTCAAGCCGGTACGATTCGCGACAGGGCTTGCATTAGTTTTTTGGCTTGGCTTGACACCGACTCCTATAAAATACATTCGTTTTCTTATGATGCGAACGAAAAAGTCATTTGCTGCAATATTATTTTTTAACTTATTAGTTCTTTTGAAGGCGGTTTTAATTTTTTGTTATAATTTTGTTTATTTCACAATTTTAGTGGTGAATTCATTAGTTCAATTTAATAGAAGTGCTTTAAACAAACTACGATTTTCAAAGGTTCCCTTCGATTTCTCTGAGATGCCATCATCAGATCCTGGTTTCCTTATCATGGTACCACCGTTGGAATATCTTCTTTCCAACAAAACAAGAATCATCAAAATCGGTTCATAAACGACGAAGTTATCCGCGAACACACATAAAAAAATATATATATTTACGGTTTGATTATATTGAGAAAACTCCTCCTTTTTTGAAGTCGGTTTAAAACAGTTTGGAAGTCAATAAGGAAATTAAGGTCCGCCACACACAGACGGAATTGCGATCCGGAATCCTGATTCAGGATTCAGTTTTGTCAACTATAGTTAAAAAAAATACTAGTGCTGTTTAAAAAATGCCTAAAATAAAAATATATGAGACGCCAAATGAATTACAATTGTATTTTTAGGTATTTAATAAAAACGAAACAAACAATTTCTATACATCATAATTACTATCATGTGGATGAGGTCATGACGTTACGATGATGATTTGTAAATTGTATTTCAATATAATATCAAAAGACTATCGATAGTTTTAACACAAAAAATCACTAGATCTAGTGAAAAAGTCTCTGAAAGCGGCAACACTCCATCCGGAACTAATTCCGAATCAGGTTTATTCCATATGTATGTGGCGGACTTTATTATGTAGGAACCTATAGTAAACTAAGTCTTCAGTAACAGCACAACTGATGTGAAGCTACTAGTCTAGATCTAGATAGAAAAAAAAAGGATAAAGTTTTTAGATTCTTTTACCTTAACGTATTTCAATGATTTAATAGTGTTATCAGGTTCGTAGCGTTTGATTTTTTTTCTAATTTCATGATAGGTCATCATTGTCAATAATGAGGGTCCGGGTTCGAATCCCCACGTACAACATGCCATGTACCGATGGGTTTTTCTAACTTATGTACATAATACCGACTGCTCAAAAACGGTAAAGGAAAACATCGTGAGGAAGCCTGCCTATTCATATACATTCGGCATATTCTTATGCCAAAATCAATGAAGCATCACTTTCAGCGTTTCGCTCGTTTTGATGGGAATGCACTGATTCAAATGAGACCAAAACCATAGATTTCTTTAAGGTACCTACCTCCTATTAGCGGGGTAAAAAGTATTTTACTTTTAGTATTGAGATTGTCAGCTTCACAGTCCTTTATGGACTGTCCCTTAATCTGTTGACTGTCATTTTATCTGACGAATGTCCCTTTACCCGTCGTGTCTTCCTTTGCCCGTTGTATGTCACATTACCCGTCGAATGCCCATTTATCTGTTGAGTGTCCCTTTACATGTCGTGTGTCCCTTTCCCTGACGTGTGCCTTTACCTGTCGGGTGTCCCTTTACTTGTCGTGTGTTCCCATACTTGAGGTGTGTCTCATAGTCTTAGTCTGAATTACCGAATATTCGGCATTTTGGCAACTACGGCACATCTCTACGTCTCGTCATAAATTTGTTTTCCGCGTACACGGTCGAGATACGACAAAAATAGTTTTAGGGCGGTTATAACAAATATTCCTTTTATAGTCTAAATGTAAGTTCCTACAATCACTTATTGACTTGTTATCCTTCACTTATCAGATTCTGTTGGTTTCTTAATAAGTATATTAAGTTAGTTCTAAAGTAATTCAGTGTCAAACGTTATATTCTTCTCATAAAGAAGTACCTTAAAAACTTGAAAGAACTAATTCGTTTTTTTTTTGGTATTTTCGTTAATTATCTATTATGGACATTGGAGAGGTGCTGGGTTCAAGACCCACACGCAACAAAATATTTTTATTTTTATTTTAGTTTTTAATACTAAAATATGCATTTGAAAAGATTTAAATAGAGCAATCATAATTGTCTAAGTGTAATTAAACTTTACTCATGGGTCCATGGTATTACCAATTCATCCAGGGATGGGTGGTGTCAGGAGTCCTTCTGAACATGGTGGCCCAGGGCATGGTGCTGAGTTTCCCCTCGTGCCTCCTGCCAGCGCTCAGAGCACCAGATTCAGAAATAAAAGCCGATTTGGAAACTATGTCATGGATAGGTAAGTTTTTCTTTTCGAATTTATTTACGACTACCTTTGAAATGAGAATTAAAACCCTATGATATTTGGACAACTAGTATAAAATTGAATATTTCACCAAAGTATGGATTAGGGCTTTTTGGCATAAAACTACGTAATGTTTCTGAATATCAATTTATATGCGGCCTTATGGTGGATAAATGTGATAAGTTTACTAGATAAGTTTTAGGTCATACTTAAATCAAGGAAAAATCATTCAAACCGTTTTCAAATGTGTCGTAGATAATTAATTATATAGCAACATGTTGGAGACTATATCTACCAGCAGTTATTTTATTTGTTTTAATTTTCGTTTGACCATTTCCAGTCGTTGGATCATCTCAACCAACGAACCCTGAAAAGTGATCCGAAAATTACCCAGTATTTTAATCACATCATCTGGGTAAATTGTCACAAGCACACCCGAAAAACTTTACACAGGAAAGATAAAAAAAATAACGTCTTGAATTCTGAACCTCCTATCAGTGACTGTGTGTAAAAATCGTATATCTACCTAACCTCTGATTGGTTCAAAGTTGATATAAAATTTTACACTGATAGGTTTAAAGTTCAAGAAATTGTCAATTGTATTTCTCTTTTTTTTGTGTAAAGTTTTTCGTCTGGCACTTACGCGGTTTTTAAATTATACTCAACAATACGTTACTACAATACGTCACTAGGAACTTTAATTTTGACTTCTCTCCCCATTATGTATAATGAGCGTAAGTATATTTAGGTTTTAGGTATTGTCCTAGGTTACCAGATAAACCAGGTCGTGTATTGCTCTCGAAGGCGAGGAAAATATTATCATCATGCTACTGTCGTTTACCGCAATAAACGTGAAAACTTGTCAATTACCTCCATTTTTAATGAGGCTAGGTTAACATAATATTTAGACATCCTTGGTCCTAAAAATAAATTCCGCGAACGTATTCCCGGGGTACCTAGCTAAACTACTTATAAAAAAAATCTGATTTATCGGTCTATAGTCTAATCCGAGAACCACCGCAAGAAATGGGGTGGCCTATATCCTGGAAAATACTTAGCCTAATATAAAACACATGTATTTTTCTGATTACAGCATCATCAGTTGGCGTAGCTGGTATACCAGGTTTCTTCTTTTCTGCCATCCTTATGGATGTTTTAGGCCGGAGACTAACCCACGCCATTATTGTCATGCCAGGATTCCTGGGATGGATCCTCATTTACTTCGCTACAAACGTTCCCCTACTCATGACTGGCAGAATTTTGACTGGAATGTCAGCAGGTGGTACTGTGAGTCTCGGTGCTATCGTCATCGGAGAATATACCAGTCCTGAAAATAGAGGAATGTTTTTAAACTTGAAAACCGCTTCAGTCTGTATGGGAAGCTTAATCAACCATGTTTTAGCCCACTTCTACCATTGGAGAACCATTTCATTATTAGTTCTTATACCTCATATAGTAGCATTGATAATCATATATACGTGGCCAGAAAGCCCTGCTTGGTTAGCATTCAAAAAGCGCTTCGATGAAAGCGAAAAGGCCTTTTATTGGTTGAGAGGTAAAGGCGAAAATTCAATAAAGGAACTGGATGAATTGATCAGAGCACAAATGGACCAAATGATGAAACCAATGAAGAAGTTAAGCTTCTTACAAAATGCTGTGGTGTTTTTGAAGAAATTCACAAAGATAGATTTTCTCAAACCAACGTTTATTATATTCCTTGGTGCGTTACTAATAGAGGCTAGCGGAAGACACCTGTTTCCAGCATATGCGTTGGATATAATTGGCGAGGTGACAGGAGAGAAATCACAATCGTTCTACTACACTTTAGCCTTGGATATCATAATTACAGCTAGCGCTACCTTCTCTTCTGTTTTAGTCAAACTAATGAAACGAAGAACTGTGCTGTTCGTTACTGGATTTTCAGCAGTTTTTGTATTAGCAATAACCTGTACTTACCTATACCTTTCATCTTCAGGCGTTATATCTAAGGATCACACGTGGATTCCGATATCTTTGTTCATATGTTACTTCATCTTGGCTAATTTGGGTTGTACGCCAATTCCTTTGGCTTTACTGGGGGAATTGCTACCGTTAAAGCACAGAGGGGCTGGATCAGCGGTTGCAGGTGTCATTTTATCACTTTGTGTCAACTTAGGTCTTCAAGTAACTCCATTCTTATTACTAAGTTTTAAGGTCCATGGTACGTTTGCAATTTTTGCTGCAAGTATGGCAATTCTGCTATTAACCTTATATTTTGTATTGCCCGAGACAAAAGACAGGACTTTGCAGGAGATTGAGGATTACTTCAACTATGGCAAGTTCAAAGATGAAGGTAGTGTGAAGGATGATGATGAAGAGGCAACGGTGAAGATGATTGGAGAGAATGTTGTTAAGGTTTGAGTGTTTGACTAGGTTTGTTTTGGGAATACATCTAAATTTTTAATGGAAAACGTTTTAGAAGAGCAGATGACTGAATTACACATTTTGTTAGTTTCTACGCCCACATTTTTATTACCAACAAAATTTGAAGGATGTATTCAGATATTGAAACCGAAACCCCCCCTAAGGGTAGAAAAACGAGATACATTTTTAGACCTTCTATTTGTAATACTCCAAAAAGTTGTTCCCTTATAATTTTACCCTTATTAAAATGGGGGGATAAAGGGGATACTTTACCTATAGGTACGAAACATAAACTCAAGGCATACCGAGGCTCTCATCATCATCAGCATCAGCCTATAAACGTCCCACTGCAGGGCACAGGCCTATCCTCAGGGAGGGTTTATGGGACTAATGTCCACCACGCGTTCTCAAAAACATTAATTTATAATAAATAATAATGATTTAAAGAAGTTAAAATACACTAAAATTATTTATTATGTAAGCTGTAATATTGTCATCATAATCGTCGTCAGCCTATACAGGGTGTAAGTGACAGCCTAGCAAATACTGAAACAGTGAACTCAGACCATCAAACTGAACAACTTTCACTATGGAGCCTACCTCAGGAAACGCGAAAAAAAATCAACAGTCCCATACATTTTAGTCGGGTAGGTATAGCAGTTTTGTATGGGACAGCAGATTTTTTTTTTGTTTCCTGAGGTAGGCTTCATAGTGAAAGTTGTTCAGTTTGATGGTTTGAGTTTACCGTTTCAGTATTTGCTAGGCTGTCACATACAGCCTGTATACGTCCCAACCCAACACATATTTAATATAGAAGATTTAAATTAATGTTAGTTTGCGTTATACAGGGTGTAACAAAAAACCTTTAAATTGTTTGTTTAGAGTCTAAACTGTAGACCATCAAACTTTACAACTTTCACGTGGAGGTGACGACGAAACAAAAAGGAATTAGCTGTCCCATAACATTCAAGTTGAGAATCTAGGTTAGGTATTGCAGTTTTGTATGTAACAGCAAATTTTTGAAGTGAAACTTTATATGGGAGGGCTGTGAAATTCGGATGCGCAACCTTTTCCTGTGACTGAAGTTCTAAATTTAAATTTGACAGATGCGGAAGTTTCGTCCCATGACATTTGAGTCGAGAATAATAGGTACTGTAGTTTTATATGTAGCAGCAAGTTTTTGAAGTGAAACTTTATATGGGAGGGCTGTGAAATTCGAATGCGCAACCTTTTCGTGTGATGGGAGTTCGAAATTTTAATTTGACAGCTGCGGAAGTTTCACTTCTGCTGTTTTTCTTAATTTTGGTTCCATCTAAACCTAAACTCTAAACCACCGCTTTAAATATTATTATAGTATTTTGTTACAACCTCTATAAATATATATAATGTACCTACCTACTAATAAGTACGACAATAAGGACACAGGGAGGAAAGATAATGTTGAGTTAATATGTTTAAGATTAAAGCTAGATTAAGTACGTTGTTGTTTATCTGTCTTTTATTTTATTTGATCAAGATTATTTACGGTTTTACCGTGTTTACTGTACATAGATATATTTGATTGACTCGATCCTTCTATATTAAACTGTGGTATGAGGACAGAAGGCCCTATACTTTTTGTTAAAGGGCCCTGAGAAGGGCCTTTATTTGTTTGCATTTTGTTATGATGAATATTAAGATAAGCTCGCCCTTTGTACAAATTTTCTTAACTTTGTGTATTATTATGTCCGTGTGTACAATAAAGTGTTATAATAATAATAACCCCAATAGCCCAGATTTTGTTTCTTTCCACTCCTTACAATAGTCCTACACTGACCGGGGGCTGTTTTGGATTCACTTCTATTGTGTATACTGGGATAGTTGCCAGTTGGTGTCACATTATCATTTAGATCAAACTGTCTGACGGGCCTCTACGTGTTGGCTTCGGCCCCACGCACGCCTCCCAAAGGTCCGGGACACTTATGTCCCGAGGTAAGGAAAAGACATAATGATAATAATAATATTACTATGAGCTCAAAAACCATAGACATCAATTTGTAATCTCCGCTGGAATGAAAAGAAAAAAAGGCATAATTGCTAAATTATGCCAATGCCGGAATTTTGCGAATAATTTTGCGAATAACCAAAGAAATTGTGCGAATGGCTAAATTTTACCACTGCTGCCAGAATTTTACGAATTGATAATTTGTGTAAACAAAAAATTGTACAAATCGCGAAATTGTAACGATGGCAATGCTTCCATATTTACCAGTTATGTATGCACATTTTAACTCTGTTCTTTTTATAGTTCTTATGGTTAGACTATTTGTATTATACTATAATAATGGAAGTAGTAGAAGAAATTCCGATGCGTATATATGTGAAGTCTACCAATATGCACATAGATTAATATGTATATTGGATAAATATGCATTGGGCACGCGAGGTAGACAAACGTCCATACACCCTCCCTGAGGGTAGGCCTTTGGTGAGCGTTTGCCCAGCGGGGCCCTCGATCCTAGGGCTTTGAAACCTAGCTCATCATTTAGTGCTCATTTAGTGCTTTTAGAATATGAACGGAGTTATATTAAATCTAAGCTAGCGTCCGCTAAGCTATTTAGTGCTCTTAGTTCCTATTAAAACTGTATCAAAAGATTTGATCTAGCTGCTTTGGTTTAAAAGTTATTAACTTGTTAAGTTTTCAACTTCCAGGGGGGCCCTCTCATGTTTGACTATATAAGTAGCTGAAATTAATGTTGCCGTTTAGTGCTTGATGCCAGGTATGTGTGTATAGTTAAATTACACATTCTTCTTCTAATAACCCTGGAAAATGCAATAATATCTCGTAATTATGATTCATATAAAATGACATTTCGTGGACAGTCGGCATCAGAAGTAGATGAGAGCTTGTCCGTGGATGATGATGATATTGTACTAGTCAGCCTTTTTTTTTTTGCCGTGGATGTTCTGAGGTTCCAGAATATCTCTTATGGGATCCTCTTCGGGGGAATATAGTCGACAGCATATCCTATACTAATGCTGTCTTTTTCTCCCTTGTATTGCTTGTATTATATTGTTTAGATTAGGTTAGGTATACAGGGTGTAAGTGACAGCCTAGCAAATACTCAAAAACTTAGACCATCAAACTGGAATACTTTCACTATGGAGCCTACCTCAGGAAACGCGAAAAAAAATCAGCTGTCCCATTCAAATCTGCTGTACCTACCCGACTATAATGAATGGGACAGCTGATTTTTTTCGCGTTTCCTGAGGTAGGCTCCATAGTGAAAGTTGTTCAGTTTGATGGTCTGAATTCACCATTTCAGTATTTTCTAGGCTGTCACTTACACCCTGTATAATGTTATTAGTAGGATTAATTAAAACTTTGTAATACAATTAATATATTAATAGATCCTTATATTGTTTATCGTTGTACCTAAATAAATAAATAATTCTCACAGGCACATATACATTGCATAATGATCCCAAGTAAGCACTAAAGGCTTTTTAATATGGAAACCATACAACAACGGCACGAATATAACATCTATTACCAAACAGGGATTCGAACCCAGGACCCTGGTTTGGCGTTTCGGCGTGGTAACCATTACACCAACCGCGTCGTCGGGCCTAATAATTTTGGAACCGAAAAAAATTTAAAAAGGGTTCTAAATAATTAATATATCTTACTGGAGCAACTGTTTTCTATCGTTTCATCATCTTATATTGAAGGTGCATTAGAACACTTCTAACTATTAATAAATGTTCTGTCATTTAATAATAGTTAGAAGTGTTCTAATGCACCTGTAAATCTACCTTATATGGGCATAACCCTAAGTATTTATTTTTCGCCTGAAGAGTTGAGTACTTAATTCTAATCTGTCTTAGCTAACAGCAGTGTTATTGGCTAATCGTGCCTTTTAAATATTTTAACTGTTCCGTAATCTCTAGTTAAAAAACATGTTAAGTCAACAATTTCAATTTATAAAGCGAAGCATAGCATAATAAAAAACATACCATACCTAGTACCTATTATGGTCACGAATATACCTACTTAAATATGTTCCCCGAGGGGCTGAACATTTAAACTTTACCTAGCAAGTACCTAAACAGAGCTGTAATCGCGGTAAATATTCGGTGATTGAACTGTTATTGGACTACGTACGAACCATCACTTTTGATACATTTGGTATTGCGCTAATCGCTCTTGACAGCCGTTAGAGCCGTTTTGACAAATCGCTGACGTTATTGGCTGTCAGTTAGATAGAGTTTAGCGCGATGAGGAATTCAGCACAGTTGAATAGTAATTGGATTGCAATATGATTAGAACTGAAATTGGATGAGAATAGAACTTCGATGTTTTAGCTACCGCAATCGGGCTCCAGGGCGGCAATTGACGTAAATAAATCGAAACAGAACCATGATTGGACCGCGTGCGAAGTTTAGCTTTTAACACATTTGGTATCATATGGGTTTGGGTTGTGGTTTTTTGGGTATCATATGTGAGACTAAGTAGCATTTAAGACCTTATGTACCATATGATTGTGCAATAAATATTACGATTATGATTATGGTATTGCGCTAATCGCGGTACAGCTCATGACAGTTGTTAAAGCCGTATTGACGGATGGATCAAACGTTAAAGTTAAAGGCTGACAGTCACATAGTAAATAAGTCAAATTTAGCGCGATACGGAATTAGCACAGTTAAATAGTAATTGGAATGCAATGTGATTAGGATTGAACTTGGATGTTTTAAATTAACGCGATCGCTCTCCTATATCCAGTGTCAGTATAGCGAACATTCATTGAGGTTCAAAAGAAATTTACACAATACCTGCGATCAAAGTTAAATGAATGCATGATGGGAATTAGTTACTTACTAGACGAACATTTCAAACGAGAGTCAATATTGCCTTTACTTTGACGATACGTCAGGTATACTTCTAAATTTCAAATACGTACCGAGATGACAGTAGACCAAGTGCCCCACTTTGTGTGCATCAACTAAAATGCGCTTTGGTCCCATCCATACATTTTACTTTGATCGAAGCGCAATACCTGAAAAACCTGTTATGCAAACAATCGATTAAACAAATCATTTATAATTCGTATTTGTAGCCTATATACTTACAACGTTCTGAATAAATTTGTTTGTGACTCTACCACCGCGTCGGAAGGTGTACCTCCTTTTATAGAGAAGATGCACCCAGAAACTCTACAAGCTCATATCTATTAAACAAAATACCTATGCAGATTATAAAAAACCGTATACTTTTTCCTAACTATCTAATTTGTGATGCTTACGTACATGCCACAGAAAGTGCAGCTGGAATAATACATTTCTTTATTTTAGTATAGTTAAAGTACCTACCTATTGTAAGATTGTTTGTGTTTTTGACTTATCATTCTTTGCCATCGGAAAGAAGACATTAAAAAAAATGACAACACTGTTTCAGCAATGAAAAACTATAGCCACATTTCTTTAGTTTTGTACAAAGTGCATTCCAGTTAGGTTTCGAAAATATACCTTTCTTATTTCTTTCGTATAAATTGTTGTATAACCATCGATCAAAATTAACTCAAAACTATTTGTAATTATAGGTAATTATTTTTGAAATGAGTGATTTTCATGTGAGATTCATGCTGTCACGAAAAGGAGAAAATTGATTAAATGAATACCTATAATTATTTTCATAATTTTATATTTTAAATAATTAGCCGATTCTTTCGTAACAGATGAGGACAATAAAATAAATATGAGCAGTTGGATATTTTCTATAAAATACCTTACTATAAAATAAAATGCTCTTTGAGTATATTTTATTAAAACAACAATATTTACAAAACAACAGCACTATAAAATTAATCCTACTAAATAATAATATTTACAAAAGTATAATTAGTTAAAAATAAAGATAAAAATACATAAACGAAGAAGGGATAAAGGGAAGGGAGTATATTATATATAATTTCTATAGATTTCTGGGTTTCCGGTAGAAGGTCCCAATTTATTTTCATTCCCGATTGAATTAGAACTCGAACAATCCTACATAGATTGATAATCGTTTATTAATCGATGTAGGATTATGATAAATTATGTGTTTAATTCTTGTTATTAAGACAAAACAAAATGGGGAAGTGTGAACAAATTATTACTCCCTTCATGAAACAGGTGAGTTTGTACATTACAGTTGGACAATGTACACAACACATACTCGAAATTAACCGCTCGTCTGTTACAAGCTCGGACACAACAGTAAATACAGGGTGTAAGGAAAAGTACCTATTATGAACCTTTAAACCACATACTCTACCCATCAAACTGAACAACTTTTACTATGGGAGCAAACCTATCAGTACAAAAAAAAATCTGCTATCCCATACGTTTGAATCGAGTAGGTATTGCAGTTTAGTATGGGACAGCGGATTTTTTTTGTTCTGACAGGTTTGCTCCCATTGTTAAAGTTGTTCAGTTTGATGGGTAGAGTATGTGGTTTAAAGGTTAATGATACTTTTCCTTACAACCTGTATATTGTGTTGGGCTCGGCACCAGATCTGCGTGTAAACAGACCAGAGGTTATAGCATTATAGGGTTTCCTCACAATGTTTTTATACATATGTTACAAATCACATTCATACTTCCTAAAAACTGATTAGTACGAGATGACCTGGGCGAGGATTGAATTCCGCCCGGAAGACGATTATATCAAGCAACTAGACCACCACATCAGATAGAGTTTCCTGCATTCAGTACATTTCTTACTAGATATCCATACATGGTCCTTCTTTACGTGTGTTTACGGTTATTAAGGGGATCACCACAGACTGTTCCCCAGGATGGTCGCCGGTATTGAGGTAGACCCATGGACCTTAGTCCTTGCACACAATAGAAAGGATTGGAGATTAAAAGGGGAGGTCTTTGACCAGCAGTGGGACACGGAACAGGCTACTCTATAGAACATTGCTGCGCTTAACCGGGTTCATATGTCTTACCAACTTATATTCTTCATGAAACAGGTGAGTTACACCCTTTGTTTTTTATGTATTCATATGAAATACACTGAATAAATGAATTATGAATTACGTAAAAAACAGAGGATGATCAGAACATCAAACTAAACATCTTTCTTTCTCTATGGGACCAAAACCAAAATCACGAAAAAAAAAATTGGTACTAGGGTTTTCTAGTAGATACTTGATTATATTGTCTAGTCACAAGACAGACAAATCAATTACAATTTCCTCAGTAAACACGTAACACATACTAAGAAATATAATAATGTTAAGTGCACCAACGCCCCTTGCCTTGCCCCACGTTTCCATGACATGAGTGACAGGCTACATGACAGCTGTTTGTCAATGACTTCCAAGAAACTAAGCGCTAGAAGTAGCCTTTAATAACTACTGACCATACGTAGAGGAAAAATGTTAACAAGATAAATGTTAAGGCTGAAAACTATCTATACAAACAAAGAACAATCATCTACTCTTACGTTTAAGGCACAGATCACAAAAACTAAAGGGAGATGTGAAAAGGGGGCGGGGCCAGTGTCGCAGCAATATGCGCAAAAACGGAACACATTGCTCGCGACAGTAAGGATTCAATATATTATGAGGCTGAAAGCCAGTCGAGATATTATGTGTAAATAGTTTACAATGCTTGCGTAGTACTCAAGATTATTCGAACGTTGAGTTCTGATACCGCAATGGATAATGAGCACATTCAAACTAACAAAATACTTTCTATCGCGTGGTACTGGTGGTGATACGACACTAGGTTTCGTACTTGGCGCGTTGGTTGGCATCTCTCTAGAGCTCTATGGTTTAAGGACATCATCCAGGTTTCATACATTTTTGGCCCAAATTTAAAAATGACGGCAAAAACAAAATGGAACGTGGCCGTCTTAGAATTTATTATTATGGCACCAAAGCTGTCTCTGTTAGTTCATTTATTCATCTTACTGAAAAACTTTCTCTGACAAAATGTTTTTATCGATGTCGTCATTGAACACGCGAAAAAACAATCTGCTCTTCCATATAAAATGTCAATGACCATTCGACCCTAATGTATGCAACAGCAGATATTTTTTTAATGTTGGTCCCATTATATAGTAAAGTTGTTCAGTTTTATGATCTGAAGCACCCCCTAAAGTTCCTATGTAACGCAATAAATTTTACACTCTGTAGGTATAGTATAATAGGTAGGTATTGCTCTTGAATGATTTCGGCCACGGCAACTGCTTCAACTCCGTTGTTGGCGTTGATGGGCCCTCACGTGGCTAACATAGCCAATCTTCTTCGAGAAGATCCTCGCACATAGCGGGCACGTGAGTGTATGACTCAATTACAAACATTCGTATTAATCATATAAACATTTGTCCTTTGCTTAGTTCGAACCTGCAACCCTCGGAACGGAATATATACTCGGCTCAGGCTGGTCGACACCGACTGGGCTTAAGGGGATATTACCGTAGGCGCTTCATTCAAACGAAGTTTGGTTATTGATACTAACTTTTTCAGAAACAATCTAGAAAGTAATCTCTATGCTTGTACACAGTCAGATTTTCGTTAAAATGTATAGTTTTAAAGTTACAGTGCCTCAAAGATTTCCATACAAATAGAAACAACATAGAAACTGTATCATCATCATCTTCATCTCAGCCGATGGAAGTCCACTGCTGGACATACGCCTCCCCCAAGGATCGGGGAGGGAGGGCCAAACTGTATATTTCAACGAAATTCTGACAAAAGCATTGATATTAATTTCTAGATGGTTTCTGGTAAAATTCATTGACTTAAGCTTTAAAAATAAAACCTAACTTCGTTTGTATGCAGTGCGTCAACGGTAATTATCCCCTTTCGTCGCCATGACCAAACTTCTCCAACCTTCGAAATGTTTCAGAGTTTCGTATCAGTCGGTTTGATGCTGAACATGGCGCAACATAGCCTGGTGATGGGCTTCACATCCTCACTCCTCCCCACGCTGAGGAGACAGGGTTCTGAGATCCCTATTGATGACGCTTCAGGTTCCTGGATAGGTGGGTCTTATCAATAATAATTCAAGTGGAATTTAAACCTATTAGAATGAACGCCATTACTTCCCGTGGTGATCGTAAGGGCAGATGATTAAAAAAAAAATAGTAAAAGAAAGTATGATTGATTGATTGATTGATTCATATGAAGTGGTTTTGTGGAGGCTATCGTCACTTAAATACGTCTCATTCTTTTCTGAAATGAACTATCCTAAAGGTGAGCCTCAAAATTCAAAAATTCAAAAATTTTTATTCAAAATAATATCACATAGATAGCTTTTTGACGTCGTTTTTTTAATCTACCACCGCGTCGGAAGGTGTTCCGTTGAGAGAAGACGCGGTCAGAAACTCTACAACACACATCTTTTAAACAAAACAAAATATACAATGTACAATTAAAATACAATATTGCATTACATAGAGTAACATTGTCAAGACCAGACATTTTGGTCATTCAAATAATCATCGAATTTATAGTAGCCTTTTTTACAAAGGACTTGTTTAACCTCTACAACTAACACTTGAAAATATAGTTGATAATTGTAGTAAAGTTCCTGATCACCCCGAAAGGGATTGTGGTCGTGAGGTTGTGTGAGCAGTAATTTGTGTACGATAAGAATTACATCTAAGAAAAATTTTCATAAACGATTGTTTACAAAAATGTCGCCGCAAAACTGCAATTATAATGTTTTAATTTTCAGACGCAGTTACTAAACCATTTTGCCAGGCGAACCGAAA
Organism: Agonopterix arenella; assembly: GCA_927399405.1. NCBI lineage: Eukaryota > Metazoa > Arthropoda > Insecta > Lepidoptera > Depressariidae > Agonopterix > Agonopterix arenella. The sequence goes on from OV656714.1 coordinate 845,022, forward strand.
ACATTGATTACCATTATCATCATAACCACTATCATACGTTAAAATTTTATAAGTATTTTAGCTCTGGCCATTAAAAAAGGCAACGCTCTTTTATCCCGCACAGATTATTCTTTATTTGAGAGCGATGTGTTTTTTAATGGCGGATGGAATATGCAAAATTGGAACTCTCGCTTGCACGAATTTGAAATTGTATGACAAGACAAAATTCATTCTTTTGATTATACAGGGTGTAAGTGACAGCCTAGCAAATACTGAAAAGGTGAACTCAGACCATAAAACTGAACAACTTTCAATGCGGTGCCTATACCTCAGGAAACGCGATAAAAAAATCTGCTGGACTAAAATTTATGGGACAGCAGATTTTTTTTCACGTTTCTTGAGGTAGGTCCCATAGTGAAAGTTGTTCAGTTTGATGGTCTTAGTTCACCGTTTCAGTATTTGCTAGGCTGTCACTTACCCCCTGTATAAGGTCTAACAAAATTAGCTGAAACTATTTTAAGGGGATGATCAGACCATCAAACTGAACAACTTTCTTTCTAGGACCCATATCGAAATCGCAAAAAAAAATCAGCTGTCCCATACATTTGAGTCGAGTTATGTTTGCAGTTTTGTATGGGACAGCAGATTTTTTTTCGCTTTTAAGGTATTGGTCCCATAGAGAAAGTTGTTCAGTTTGATGGTCTAATCATACCCTTAAATAAATAGTTTCAGATAATTTTGTTAGACCTTATATTTTAAGGTAGGTTTGGGAATTTTGGGACGGGCAGACTATTGCAAATACTTCGCTTTCGTGGGTCAGTAAACGTACGTAGGAACACAAATTGAACTTTATTATATTTTTTCACGATTTTGATGTTGGGTCCATTGAGAAAGTTATTCAGTTTCGGGGTCTGATTATTCTCTAAGAAAACCATCGGCACAATAATATTATATTAAGTTGGACCTTGTATATTTTACGGTGGTTTATAAACTTAGAATTTGCATATTATGTTCAATTGCCCATAAAGTGCAGGACAGATTTAAATGTTTCACTCAGAGATAGAACTATGTTCTGGATTCATACTTATGCTGGCCATACACCATGCTTCCTATCGTCCGATCAGCATGACGGACGCTGCCGATTGGGTCAGTTCTAGTTGGACGATAGGAAGCATGGAGTATGGCCAGCATAAGGATATTTTTTTCAAATCAATGCAGACGAAATCGCGGAGTTCCTACGCGTCGCTTCGGCATCCCGTGCAAAACCTTGCAAGTACCAAAAACAATTATCTCATGGTGGTTGCAGAGGCGTCAATTTTATACAAAACTTTGACGAACAATACGCGTAAACTGTATTAACTTTGTATATAAGGAAAAATAGTTTAGAAAATCTAGATGCCGCGTCACTTATAACATTTGCAACTAATAAAATATATTTTTCATACAAAATTATAAAAGCTTTATATCTTCGTAATTATATAATAAATTGCAAATGTTATTTGTGACCCGGCAACTATATTTTTTAAACTATTTTTCCATGTATAAAATATTACTTTTATTAATTCCGAAACCACCTTAAGTCACGTGAAACCTTGCACTTGACATGTTGTTAGGTAACGAATACTCCGAAATTGTAGAGCTCCGCCTTAGACAAGCATTCCGAAACTCTTCATCAAAAACAAATCAATGAAGGGGCTGCATTTAAAAAAAATTGCCATACCTTTTTTTTACCTACAAAAACATGCGAGGTTTTCACAGGACGCCGACGTACGGTGAAATTTCAAACCTTACATCTTTCACTCTTTCAGCCTCCACGCCCTTCATCTCGTTCTTCGCAACAACATTCATAGCACCAACTCTAATGGGCACATACGGCAGAAAGTTTGCCTGCCTGGTCTGCATCGTGCCCATCCTCATCAGTTGGTGGATCATCGTGCTGGCCCACAGCATTCCCGCTTTAATCATCGCCAGGATTATGCAAGGCTTCTCGAGTGCCATCAGCTGCTTAGTAGCTCCCATGGCGATTGGAGAATACACCAGCCCTAAAAATCGTGGAGCATTTTTAACAGCTTTATCAGTCGTCATTGGTTTAGCGACTTTAATATCTCATACCATAGGTTCGTATCTTCATTGGAGAGTCTGCGCTTTGATCTGTGCGTTCATAGCGTTTGTTATTTTAATTATGACGATTTACACGCCAGAGTCACCTAGCTGGTTGATAGATAAAGGAAAATATGAGGAAGGAAGGAAAGTTTTCAGATGGATCAGAGGTGAAGATGAAGATGATGAATTGAAGAAAATGATTGATGCTAATAAAGTCTTGAAAGATCAAATTGAGGACGTAAATGTACCACTAGTTAAAAAGATTATGAACAATGTTAATTTCTTTAAAGAATCTATAAGAAAACCAGAGTTTTATAAGCCTGTTATCATAATGATGCATTTGTATTCTGCTGTTCAATTTACTGGAGCATCAGTCATAGCATCATACGCAGAAGATATTGATGGAAAAATTATAGGACCAAACGTAGATATACCATTAGTAGTCTTCAGTGCAGATTTACAAAGATTAATAACAAATACATGCGCAGTTTATGCTATTAAGAAACTTAAAAGGCGTACCATGTTAGCAGTGACAGTTGGAATCAACATATTTGCGTTTTTCGCAACATCAGCCTATGTATACGCTAAAGAAAAAAACATGCTTCCATTTGACCATCCGAGTATAGGTATATTTTTGGTTCATGTTCATCTATTCTCGATAGGAATTGGTAGTTTACCAATGCCTTTTATTATAAGCGGAGAAATATTTCCAATTCAATATAAAAGTTTAGCTAATAGCTTATGCTACTTGGTGATTTCCCCCATAGCTTTTATATTGATGAAGGTACAACCATTCTTGGTTATTAGCATAGGATTTCATGGAACATATCTTCTATATGGGTGTTTATTATTGTATACGCTGATCGTGGCATGGTTAATGGTGCCGGAGACCAAGGATAAGACTCTTTTGGAGATCGAGGAAGAATTTAAAGGCAGAAATTTGGTCATGGCTGAAACAACGCAGCCGCTGAATTCACAGAAATTTGTTGAGTAGAGGACATTTTTTGAGAATGTTCAATGTCCTCTACTTCTGCATCACTGAAGTTTACTATGCTACATATTTATACAGTTTACTGTTAATCTATACTATTATAAAACTGTAACAGGAAGTTTGTCTGTACATTGAAGATATTAACAAAAAAAAAGTTACGATATGGTTTTTAGGTGACCCTGATTCCATTTCACCAATTTTTGGATTTTTTGTCTGTCTGTTTGTTTGTGTGTTTGTTTGGGTGTTTGTTTGTTTGTTTGAACGAGTATCACGCAATAACTACTGAACCGATTTTGATAAAAATTTTTTTTGTTTGATATCTTATGATCTGACTTAAAATCTGGTATATGTATAATTTGTGCGGACGAAGTCGCGGGTTAACGCTCGTTTAAGTTATATTATTTTTAATTTATTCATGTAATATTAAAAGGTTTGGTTATAAAAAATGTGCTCATTTTGACGATCTTACCCGAATTCCTTTAAAGTACGCGTGAATAGGCTTCTTCTGGGTGAGCTCGCTACATCTTCGACCCCATCTTCGTCCTGAGGACTAGACTGAGGTCAAGAGCAAACCCATGCGTAATAAAAAAAAAAGATCTAATTACAGGGAGTAATATAATAAAATGGAACAGTCACTTAAAGGGGTGCTTCAGACCATCAAACTGAACAACTTTCACTATGGGACAAAAACTGAAATCGCGAAAAAAAAATCCGCTGTCCCATATACCAAACTGCAAACATAACTCGACTGAAATGTATGGGACAATTGGACATTTCAATATTGGTCCCATAGAGAAAGTTGTTCAGTTTGATGGTCTGAACTGTCCCATTTTATGTTACACCCTGTATACTATTCTAAAGCACATCTAAAAATTGGTTCAGTGATCAAGTAGTTACCGAGTATTCATACGGGTTCTCATTGGAATTGGATCAGTTTAGCACAAGAGCGAAACACGTGGTGCAATAAAAAGGAGGCCTATGCCCAGCAGTGGCTTGATGAGGGATGATTTGATTGATTGATCAAGTAATAAATTCTGTATAAGATGATGTTGTGCACTTATTGTTTTTACCCAACAGGCCCAAGGCTGGTAGATACTTCCTATCCATAAGTATCTTGAGTCTTATCTGTTTTTTTATCTTGATGACATGTTGCGATGGATAAAAGATATCAATGCAAAATACGTCATCTAGTCCACAAGAGCATTGAGAAAATGATAAGATTTAAATATTAATGTAAATCACATTAATATTTAAATCTAAAAGTGAGTGTCTGTTTGTTTTCACCTTTGAACGGTCAAATAAAAAAGTAGCGATGTGACGACCGACTCACACTGGAAAGATATTGGGCACTGCTAGGGAAAGGTATTTTCTAATTTAAGTCTAAGTATATTTCTAAGTCCTAGAGTCTAGGGGAATATTTTGGTGAGAATAGTATGGTACATAATAAGCAGACCGCTCCCGTTTCCTACTTATAATAATACAGGCTACATTTTCTGTCCTATTTCCGATATTCCGATATATGTTTAATTTTACATAATTAAGTAACTACATTCTATACAATTCTGATATATCTCTTTTGTCATTGTTTAAAGAAAATTATTCATAACATAGTAGTTAGTAATGTTGTCTCGAATAGGCAAGTAATTGAGCACCTATTTTTACTTGTGCCTACTTAATTATGTTAATTTTGGAAGATGTTTAAAGATGAGACACAGGTAGGTACATACATAGATTCATAAATCATAACTATTACCTATTCCCTTTTTAATGTGGCCAGAAAGCTCCAGTCAACCACCTTTTTAAATTGAAGCAAGCTTACCTACGTTTGAGCATAAGTATTATTGTGATTGTGACTGAAATTATAGGTATCTATTCTGAATGTTCATACTATCTACATCATCATCGGCCAATCATCGTTCACTTTTGAACTTAGGCCTCTTCCAAGGCGCACCACAGAACTCTATCCTCGTATAATTTCCTCGTCCAGTCGCTCCCCGCGCTTCCAGTCCTAGGTCCAGCGCCGGAACGTTCCACACTACGCCTGACAGTTCGTGGTCTACTTAATACAGGATGACTTTGGCATTCTTTTAAACTAAGAGTCTATACCCATCAAGCTGAACAACTTATACTATGGGAGCAAACAGATCGTAGCGAACAAAAATCAGCTGTTGCATACGTTTGAGTCGAGCAGGCATTATTTACGCCAATGATTTCAATTTCATCCTGAAATGAAATAGGAATAAGGTCTATAAATAAATAAAATAAGTATCTTTTAAATTCGCATCCATAAGAACATTATAATTCGGTTTATTGGAGTCGGTATCAAGCTAAAGCCCAATCGCGAATCATACCGGCTTGACAGCGACTCCAATAAAACAAATTATAATGTAATGTTCTTGTAGATGCGAATTTAAAAGACGCTGGTTATCTTATTAATTTAGTACTCACTTTTTTAGTTTTTAAGTCGGTTTTAATTTTTTGTTAAAAAATTTAAGCTAAATAACATCAATAATTTAAAAAAAATCACATATTTCGTGCCGCACACGACTATCGATCACATTGGAAATGAATCTACGGAATTCGAAAAAATATTGTCTCAAAAAGGTTAGGGGCAAACCCTTAACCCGATCATCTTTTTTTTAGGCTCAAATTGTAGCCGACTAAATTGTCCAGAGAAGTTTTGCTCAAATTTTTGATATTATTCCTCATTTCCAAAATATCGAGCGCCAAAATAAAAAATACGGAAAAAATTTCATTTTTTTCTTCACTATTTCGGCCATAATTTTTTCTTTTTTGACTTTCTCGAATAACTCTTTTCGCACCTTACAGCTCTCATAAATACGCGTCTTTTAGCCTTTTTTGAATATCATATCTTCACAACTCTCCGAGATATAAGGGGATCGCACTTTTTCGTGAAATCGGAGCCTATACAGGAGCAAACGAAAAGACATTTCCAAAGTCAAAATACCTACCATTTAGTATACCTTCTTACTACTGCACATCCTTGGACATGGAGTGTAAGGAAAGAGGAGGTACAGATGCGAGAATAGAATCGTATTATTAATTCATTTCTTTTTAGTCTTTAATGACACAGATGCTTAACAAAATGCAAACTGTATTAATTCATGGAAATGATTACAAAATAAACATAACCAATTCCAACCAGCACTTCAATGCTACTTATAGCTACCTATACAATAGTTATTTATGTTGTAGTATACTCTCTAGTTCATTGGCAGGTCGCCAAGTAATGGCCAGTCGGACGCGATACAGTGCCCCACACGGACATAGACAAACAAACGTTTTAAAAAAACGTTTTTATCGACAATTTCCAACGTATTGCGATAAAGTGATTGTGACCAAGTGGTTTGATAACAGATTAATATGGCATAACTTAATATTTCTTTTGTAATGCAGTGGTACTTTGAGTGTTGAGAGAAAATGTACTTTTGAATTGGATTTTATTTTGATTTAAAATGGGGAAACAAACTTGGTTGACTCCGTTCAAGAAGCAAGTAAGTGTTTTATTTCAATATTAAGACATTTAAGATTAAGTTTATCATATAGGGTCCTTCTTAATACACCGACACTTTTTTAAGGGGATGATCTGACCGTCAAACTGGACTACTTTCTCTATGGCACCTACATCGAAAACGGGGAAAAAATCAGCAGTTCCATACAAAACTGCAAACCTACTTGAGACAAATGTAAATGGGGGATAGCAGATTTCGATGTTGGTCCCATAAAGAAAATTGTTCAGTTTGATGGTCTGAGCGTCCCCTTAAAAGTGTCGGCGTATTAAAAAGGACCCTGTACATACATAAACTCACGACCGTACTCCTTTGCGGGGTGGTCAAGAACTTTGCTACAACAGCCAAACACGTACGATTGCAAATTCTTCTATTAGAAAGGTTTACGATTAACATTGGACCAATAAGGAACAAAATCATAGGAAATTGCTGAATTTCACTTGATTTTAATATAGTTACCTATTTACAGGGTGTAAAATTAATTTAGTTAGATACAGGGTACTTCAGACTATCAAACTGAACAACTTTCTTTGTGGAACCAACAATGACAACGAAGTCGAATAGATCTGTTTTCAGGAACTATTATAGCGATATCGATGTTGGTTCGTTGGTCTTACACTGGCAGCCCTTAATATGAAACATTAAAAAATTTACAAATAAAAATATACAAAAATATTGAGTTTAAAATACCCATATTTTATGTCCTTGAATCCTCTTAGTTATTATTGTCATTTACCCACAATTAAATAATGTAATGAATTCATAATAATTATTGTATAACGTAACTTACTAATTCCTTTAAATAAATAACAAGATGACCTGTATAACAGATTTATGATATCTTCACGTCTTGCTCTATCTCTTGAACTTGGACGTCCTGAAATATCTACCTAGTGTATTTCAAGACGTCTAAGTATGAGACAAACCATGATTAAAGAAAAAGTGTATAGGACTCTCAACCGACGGAAGTGTCCCATACATTTTGGTCATAAATACGAGTAGGTTTGTAAGGAACAGCAGTTTTTTTTCGAGATTTCAATGTTGGTCCCATACAGAAAGTTGTTCAGTTTGATGGTCTGATCATCATCTCAAAAATCAGTCAGCATGTAAAGTAAGTCAGGAGACAGATATTCTGCAGTAGATAAAAAACACAAATAAAATCATATTTTGTGTGGCTCCCTCAGGGCCGTAGCTATATCTGAATTTAAGGTAGTTAGGACATATGAAGTTTAAGGTAGTTCAAAAGCAAAAGGCTAGCTTTTAGGACGAGACACGCCAAGACTCAAAACGGTAGTGGTACGAATTCCAATAGCCTATGTAGTTAGGTATATGTCTAAAACACTATGCAAAGGCTGGACAAGCGAAACGAACTCGACATTTCACACACCAAGACTTAAACCGGTAGTGCAAGCACGTATCCAGACTTTAGTTTCGAGGGGGGGGGGGGGGGGATATTCGTAGAAAAACAATGAAAAAGTAACAAGGATTTCGGAGGGGGATAAAACCCAGCTATCCCCCCCCCCCCCCCGGATACGTGACTGGGTGGTGGTAACATAGCCTATTTCAAAGGGTCTTCTTTTTCCACGGCAGTTCGAATTCTTTGTAATCAGGAATTCAAAGTGGAGAGTGAGCGAAGTAAGTTCAAAATTGCACGCAGAGTTACGACTCTGTTGTAACGAGCTTTGCTAACTCAAAAGGCGGGCAATATTTTATTAACAAACTTGTATCTACTGCTGCTTCTACATTAATAGGTAGTTACGAAATCTATTTGCAATGTGTTGCATACAGTCGGCTTCCCTTGAAAGCAACTATAAAACACGCTGCACTTGCTTCGAGTAGATAATTGCACCTAGAATACCTACAGTGATGAGATGACCTAGAGCCGGGGTAGCAAACCTTTTAATTTTTACAACATCCTTAGTTTTAATGCGTGTGGCGTTTCACAACGACAAAAAAAATATTTTTTTAAATAGGATTTTGAGTGTCCCACTACTGGGAAATCATTCTCTCTTTTACCTAAGAGAGGATTGAAACGAAAATATTATTTCAGTCTGTACCAGGTAGCTATAAACTTAAAAGCGTTACATACTCATACTCAAAAGTCTCGCTCACTTTTACTATGGGACGATGGTAATGTTCCTTTTTAAAGCCTGACCAGAAATATAAAAAACCTGGTTTGGGGGCGCTGCGATCGACTATAACATTTAATGTCAGTATTCCAAGTACAAATATGAGTTCCAATGATTTTCCGCAACATCGAGAGGTTTTTTATTTTTCAATCAATCAATTATACTTCATTTAACACCAAAAAACAGAGTGTACAGAGAGCAAATAAATTTTATTAATTTATCAATCAATTTTAATTTGTGTAATAGAATCAGCAATACGATAAATAAATGCTATCGTAGTATTTACCGGTGTATACCGGTATTATCGATGCCAGTTTCGGTACCTGATACTATGGGACCAACGCGTTGAAAAAAAAAATGTTTTTATTTTCACCACCACAAACTATTTGGTACATACATATTTATAATCTACGAGCGTTAACTCGCGACTTCGTCCGCACAAATTATATACCAGATTTTAAGTCAGATCATAAGCTATCAAACAAAAAAAGTTTCATCAAAATCGGTTCAGTAGTTTTTGCGTGATACTCGTTCAAACAAACAAACACCCAAACAAACACACAAACAAACAGACAGACAAAAAATCCAAAAATTGGTGAAATGGAATTAATATCTTCAATGTACAGACAAACTTCCTGTTACAGTTTTATAATAGTACAGATTTCACATTGGATAGTCTGTGGGTGGGTGGTGAAATCACAAGAAAAAAATCAGCTGTTTCAAACATTTAGGTAGAGTCCCATTGACGTTTTCTATGGGACCGCTTTATGTTTTTCGCGATATCAATGTTGGTCCCATAATGAAAGTTGCTCAGTTTAATGGTCTAACGGTCAGTTGCAGAAACGCTCATTAGAGTTAATCCTCTATTAAATCTGCGGCTGTCACTTTTTGACTCGTAGACATCGTAAACGCTAGCAAGAGATTTAATGGAGTATTAACTCTGAGTGTTTCTGCAACTGAGTGTTAGCCACCCCTTTAAATATTACTAGACTCTGGAGACGTATGTTATTTCGCGAGCCAGACGTTTCCGACAACTGACGTGAAGTCTACCTAATTGGCTATCACTACCTACCTAATACGGGTATAGTAATAGTCATAGTTATCTACACAGGCAGGTAATTAGGTATACTTATGTACGTATACCTACATACATGTACCTAAGTACTTTGTAAGGTCAACTGATGGTTTCCAAATGATAGCGTAATTATATACACGCTCTATCAATTGCAGGAAATTGACAGGAACTTAATAAACTCAATTCCGACCCGGAATTCCGAATCAGAATTAGGGTTTTGTTTAGGATTTGATGCTTCCGTAATTACGAACGAAATTTCGGAAGGGGCAAATCCATTCGAAATCGTAATTCCGACCGGAACAATTGCGCATGAATGTGGCGGGCCTTACATTTACAGAGTGACTTTTTTACAAAATTTTTTTATGTAGAGTAGGAACAAAAATTTTAATTAATCCTAACGACTCCTATTCCAAACCAAAAAAAATGTTTAAATTACAAAAAAAAAAATTATAAAAATTAAAACAAGGACGCAATCCAAAAATGACCATAACAAAAATGGATCACTTCATGCCAATACCACTTCCACACCAACTGTAGGTAATTTCATTTAATAGAATAATTTGGTTGTATATTATGAGACTAGAGTTCATATACTCTCTCTCTGTCATAGTAATTTTATTTTTAATAAGATAAAACAAATTCATAACTTCTAAACTAGGTATCGATTTTTGCAAAACTAATATTAGTTTCTAAATAAGTCGTCGTCGACTTCTACAAAAATAAATGTTGGGCCCTGTTCCATAATGGTCCACCCTCATGCTATACCTGTATTTATCAAATCACATTTCCATATTTTAGAGCTAGTTAAATAATTCGGAGCGCGCTCCATACAAACGTAATAGTCTGGTGATATTTTCAATACCAACCAATTAAAGTAAATGAAAATTTTGAAAAACAATCTAGAAACTAATTTCTATGTCTGTATGAAGTCAGATTTTCGTTAAAATGTATATTAGTTTTAAAGTTACATTGCCTCACATATCTCTATCTCTTATCAATATATCTATAATCTTAAATTAATAGTAGCATAAAAACTATATATTTTAACGAAAATCTGACTTCATATCATACCAACTGACATAGAGATTAGTTTCTAACTACGTAGGTATTGCTTCTAAAAGTATCTTAATATGATCACTATGCTGGACGCATCGAGTCTATCAATCTATCATGTCATGAGTTAAAAGTAATAAACATAATATTATTGATGGTGGAATTTTACTGACTTGAAAAGCTATTAATCAGCACGTTCTGTAATTTCAATTGAAAGACGAATGGACGAATCGGTCTCAAGCAAGAAACGAACACATAATTTTTCTATGTCATAGTTATAACTTTTGCTAGCGTTAGAAGTTAGAAGTTATTTTTTTTTTATTATCCCAATCTCAGGGATTGTTTTTGGTCAAGAACAAGAAGAGATTGAGGATTGCTCGTGGCAGGCAAAAACGCGACGCGCGAAATCCACGCGAGACGGGTGCTTGGGTCAGAACCTGCAACGTGACTCCACGAATTCTTGTGTTTGTAGTTTTCTGTTTTTTCTTTTTTTTGTCGTTAGAAGTTATTATATCGCTAGTTCGTCTCTACGTCAGTGGGCTTTAGCATGCCACCCCCAACCACATAAAAAAAAACAAGATGTGTTGTTAGTTTACCCATTTGATCGCAGCTTTACCCCTTTCCGCATAGCATGCCAAAATGTGCATGATGGTTTTCTCGTTTAGTGCGTTTCATGCTTGCCCGGTAGACTAGGTATGCGTATGGACATAGTTTGCGCGCGGTGTTAGGGTAAACAGTTGCATTACGTTAAGGGGTGAATGTACCTATGATACTGAATAACTTTCCTAAAGAAACATATAGGAAATTCGCAAAAAAAAATCGATCGGCTATATGCATTTAGTGTGGGAAGGCCAAAATTTTTTTACGAATTTCCCATAGGTTTCTTAGGGAAAGTTGTTATCATGGGTACAATCACCCCTTGAAGTAAAGCAACTGTTTACCCTAACGCCCTGTAGATGTTATATAAACAAAAAAATCTTTCAAATTCATGTGCGTCAGTGGCAGGGCTGCCAGATTGTATAATTGGATACAAAAACTGTATAATTATGTGTCGGTTTGTATCCTCTATGTATCCTGGACTCTCATGTATAATTGGATACAAAACATAACTAATAATTTTTGAACTGAAAAACTCTTTTTTAAATCGCAAAAGAGTAACATAAAAGCCGCTAAACTCAGTCACTTTACTATTCAATAGAGCGAGAACGCTATGTTCTCTCTCTGTTCAACCGAGGCCCAAATAAATGCTGTAAAGTTGATGAAAAAATGCCTGAATTCTGTACACACGGCGACACATCAAGCTATACAAAACCAACATAAGCTGGCCTCGCGTAGGTTGCATTACGTATAACGTCGCGCGGCCAGCTTATGTTGGTTTTGTATAGCTTGATGTGTCGCCGTGTGTACATTAAAAAATCTATAAAGTTCAAATAACGTGATGAATAATCAGAAAAAAAGTTTGATTTGTTTCCGAGTTTTTTACACCTGTATGTATCCTGCGAGTCAATTTTGTATAATTTCAGGGATATGGCTGAATAATTACAAAAAATCTACTGGCAGCCCTGAGTCAGTGGTTTATTCGTCTTAGGCGTCATGTCAATGCGGCAAGGCCGATATGATAAAAAATTTCCATATCATTGATCTTAAGATACAATTGACATATTTTATCTCAAACACGTTTCTGTATAGTCTTCATTATCTAAAGATATTGTTTGACCGTGGAATGTAGGTAGTAGTTATTATCATAATCGCAAATAATAAAACAATAAATACGAGGATAAAGGAGTACAATTATCATTATCACCTCGTTTTAATGTGTAAACTATTGGCGAGATACCTTTGTACCTAGGTCACAGATTATTTTACTTAGGTAATACCAGGTTTATAAGTCTCACCCATGTACCTGCGCAGTTGACAAATTTTAAAGCGCGCGAAATTATATTGACCAATCAGGATGTGGCACCTTGCCGCGATTGGCTTATTGCTTTCGCGCCCTTTTCGCTGCCGAAGCATCCATAGTCTGCTATTCGAGTTGAAGCGAGATAGAGGATACCCGATTTTGCACTGCTCTGCGCAAACGAAGATTGACGAGCGGAATTATTTTCCTGGTCGTACTGTACTAACGTAACCTAGGTATACCTACTTAATCTATATAAAGTCTAACAAATATAGCTGAAACTATTTTAAGGGGATGATCAGACCATCAAACCAAACAACTTTCTCTATGGGACCAATATCGAAATCGCGATTTTTTTTTCGCGAAAAAAAATCAGCTGCCCCATACATTTGAGTCGAATATAGGTACTGCAGTTTTGTATGGGACAGCTGATTTTTTTGTCGTGATTTCGAAGGTGGCTCCATAGTGAAAGTTGTTCAGTTTGATGAGTAGAATACATGCTGAAGTTGTCCGCAGTGATATAAAATTTACCCTGCAATCCTGTATACAGGGTGAAATTGGTCTACCCATCAAACTGTACAACTTTTGCTATGGGAGCTTTTACTTTAACTGCCTCCGTGGTCTAAAGGTTAAGAGCATTGGCTCTCGACTCGGAGGTCGTGGGTTCGATTCCCAAGGGGGACACCTAGTGAAATGTCACTTAGTGCGTTTTTACCCGGTTGGTTGACATTGCAGGCTGAATTACCTGATGGGCTGAAAAGAAAAATGACTCCGTGCTTCGGATGGCACGTTAAGCCGTTGGTCCCGGCTACTATCTTTGGTGGTAGTAGTCGCTACATAAAAACCACGTCTTAGAGGCCGTAAGGCGGTCTGAAAAAACTCTGACACCAGGGCTCTGCCCACTCGATAAAAAGAAGAATGGGAGCAAACAAACAAACTAATCGGAGCAAAAATAAAATCTGCTGTTGCATGCATTTGAGTCGACTAGGCACTGCAGTTTAGTATGGAACAGCTGTTTTTTTTTTTTGCTCCGATTGGTTTGCCCCCATAGTAAAATTTGTTCGGTTTTATGGGTAGACTCTTAGTTTAAAAGGATGCTAATGATGTCAATTTCACCGTGTATAGTAGGTATTAGAGGTGGATCCTCCCATTCACCACAAATCACTTAACTCAATCGAAAGTCAGACGGTACTTCACACCGGGACAGCTTCTACAACTTTATCAAGCACAAGTCCGAATCTCTGGGACGGGTCTGCCCAATACCAGTTGGCCGCGTTGGACTCAATCGACAGGCGTGCCAGGAAGCTCATAGGTGATCCAACCTCGGTGGCGAAGCTGCAAAGTCTTGAGCATCGTCGCAAGGTAGCCTGTCTGTCTGTTTTTTATAGGATACATTTCGGAGAGTGTGCGACGGAATTACACGATCTAATACCTCCGTCTCCCTTTCATCTGCGAGGGACGAGACGCAGGCTGGGTTTCCACCCTTATGTTGTTGACATACCAGCAATTCGCACTAAGAAGTTTGCTTCTTCTTTTATAATGCGCACGGCTAAAGAGTGGAACGTACTGCCTGCGGACCTGTTCCCTGAGCAATACAACTTGGGCCTCTTCAAGGCGAGAGTGAATAGGCACATTTCTAGGTAAGCATGCTACATCTTCGGCCTCATCGTCACTTAACATCAGGTGAGATCGGGGTCAAATGCTTACCTATCAGACATAAAAAAAAAAAAAAAAAAAAAACATTTGTCCACATCAAGTCTTTATTAAGTTAAATTACCTACTCGCTATAAATAAGATGATCTATTCAGACAAAAAACAACTTCCAGATGAATTAGTAATACTTTTTTAAATTCTTAGACAGGTTTCGGTTTAGGTAGATTCACCCTTTAATACCTACATTATTATTATTGGGTGATTGGGGCCTTAACAGATTTGCGTCTGTGCCACTTCGACCATCGCTGATCTTTTGTGAACGTCCCTTCCTACAGTTCCCTGTTAATCCCTACAGCGGTTAGGTATCGCAGTAGGTTTTTAACAGGGAGTTCTTGTATCTCATCTGGAGACAGTACCTGTCTGCCAAGATGAATACTTCGTTTGTACATTAATGGACCACAATCGCAGAGAATGTGCAGGGGAGTTTCCATGTCCTCTCCGCAGAACCTGCAGCAGGTGGAGTCGCTTAGTTTCAAGGTGTGCATGTGTTTGTTTAATTTGCAGTGACCTGTGAGTGATCTCACTATTGTACATAGTTTGTCTTTTTTAAGAGCTAGTAAGCTGTTCGTATGTTTACGATTATACCCTTTGATAAGTGCTTTGGAGTGATTTAGGCCAGGAGCATTTCTCCATGTTTTGATTACTTACTTAATACCTACAAGAAACCATAAACTTAATATACCAAATAACCATGATCACGTCGTGTAGTGCCATACTCTTTCTTAAACACACTGTGATCATGTTTCACGTAACATTATGAAACCTAGACATTGGCCATTGTAGCGCAAGGCCAAGTACAGATTGATTAAAATATTAACTTGCAACACGCTTTCGTTTCGCGTAATCGCATGTAACAATGCGGTGTATTTGATTGGCAATAATAATGATTTAGTTGATAACACAAGCACAATGATTACCCGGCAGACTCGTGGTTACATCACCGTTTTGATACACCAGCAGTCCAGCATCTGATCTAATAAGTATATCTCTCTATTCCAGCGATGATACCTTGTCAATGATATTAGGTAATACATCACATACATATAATCACGACCATAATCTCTTTCGTGGCGGTCAAAAACTTGAACAACTACACAAGTATTATAACTCAGTAGATTAAGTTTTGTAGCAAGGCTCTAGCATGTACGCACGGCGAAACCAAACCAAAAAACCAACATAAGCTGGCCCCGCGTCGTTATACGTTACGCGACCTACGCGCGGCCAGCTTATTTTGGTTTTGTATAGCTTGATGTGTCGCCGTGTGTACGTGACTCACTATCCTTTTGGGTTTCTTTTTTTCAGTGTTTTTGAAGACAACACCTATGGAAAATAGGCCTTTTCGTCACCTGAACATTTTTACTTTGATCGAAAATCAGAACTACTGAAAAAGAAAACTCTATTATCCCCTTTTCGCCTCGTATGAGACCCACTGGAAGAAATGGGTGGGTAGGTGGTCTATTCCTTCTCAATGTCAGCCTCCACTGACATAATGCTTTCCTCCCAATTATTTTGTAGCATTCTGTTCTACTGATGGTCTTATAATATGAGGAACGTTTTCTTAATATTGCACTTTCTTAAAAGTGCTCAACCTTTATCTCAGTCTGAAGGATAGTGAGCCCGTCGTCGCCAAAATATAAGCATCGAAACACAAAAGCCTCGAAAGGTTACGAGGATAGCTTTTGCTGCGAGCTCCATACAAACAAAGTCTGGTTATATTTCCAATATTAAATTTAACCAATAAATATTAACGAAGTACACCTTCGTTTGTATGGAGCATGCAGCAAATCCGAAAAGCTACTAGCTGCGCTATGATATCTACAACAATTGACCCCAAGACCATTAGAATAAAACTTGCCATATTAACGTAACCTCTTAATTTCCAGTGCTTCGTGACATTGGGAGTATGCCTCAACATGGCAGCCCACGGGCTGGTGATGGGGTTTGCAGCGATCTTGCTACCACAGCTGAGGAAACCGGGCTCCCTAATCTACATTGACGACTCATCTGGCTCCTGGATAGGTGAGCTCCTCTCGGAAATTGCATCTAAGTGTAGCGACACATCTGCCAAATTTACAAGACGTAAATTACGCGTGCAACGCTTTTCCGCACATCTAGCGGAAAACTTGATATTGAACTCAATGACACTCTATTTCAAGAGTTAAAAATAGCGTACTAGAGATATATCCCAATGACGTGGTCGCGTTCTCTTGCATCCTATTTCAATTTTGTCATTGAGTTCATTAACCATATTGATTAATGAAAACTGCTCGAACAGTTTTCTTCCCAATAGGGGCAGATGACAATTCTCCATAACGGAAACCTAGAACCTTGTGACGGAAAACAAAAGGAAACGGTGATAAGCCAATCCAATATTGGATAAATAGCGATGATGTCAGAAGCATGCTTTAAAAAGAAGATTTGGAAGATACTCGTAGCATTCTTTCAAATTATAAACATAAAATTTTTCTTTCCAGCTTCGATCCTCGGGTTTGCCCTCGTCGCCGGTAACTTCATAGTCCCCACAATAATGGCAAAATACGGCCGAAGAACCGCCAATCTGATCTCCATCCTACCTCTACTGGTCGGCTGGTTCTGCATCCTCACAGCAAACAGCATACCATCGCTTCTCGTCGCCAGATTCTTACAAGGGATATCCATGGGCATGAGCGCCTCTTTAGGACCTGTGCTAGTCGGAGAATACACCAGCCCCAAAAATCGAGGAGCTTTTCTTACGGCAATCTCGTTGACGATTGCGACTGGAGTACTTACAGTGCACACTATGGGTTCCTATTTGACATGGCAAACGACGGCATTAGTCTGCGCGTTTATTGCTTTCGCAGATTTATTGATCGTAATTTACTCTCCAGAATCACCAAGTTTTCTGGCTGATCAGGGAAGGTATGACGATTGTAAAAGAGTTTTTAGATGGTTGAGAGGAGATGATGAGGAAGAGGAACTAGAGAAGATGATAGAAGCCAGTGTTATTGTCAGGGAAGCTAAGGCTGACGCGAATATTTCCCAATCATTCGTCAAGAAAGTCAGGACTGGATTCTCATATTTCGGTGAAACTATTAAGAAAAGGGAATTCTATAAGCCTATTTTTATAATGATACATATTTATACGTTAGGACAATGGTCTGGTGCTAATATTTTAGCCGCGTACTCTGTAGATATATTCCAGAATGTTATCGGAACTGATATGGATGTAGCACTCATGATTATTACTTTAGATGCCCAAAGAATCGTTTCAAACGCGTGCGCAGTCTACGTGATTAAAAAGGTTAAACGAAGAACTATGTTGTTTATAACAGTCGGTATAAACTTGTTCGCTTTCCTCGCCACGGCTGGGTACACTTACGCTAAATGGCAAAATATGCTGCCTTTCGACCATCCAGCAATAGCAGTGGCATTGATCCATATTCACATGTTCTCAATAGCTACAGGAACTGTTCCATTGCCGTTTATAATAGCAGGAGAATTGTTCCCTCTGGAATACAGGAGTTTAGCTGGTGGTATAAGCGTATTATTCCTCTCTTCTAACTTGTTCATTACAGTTAAAACAGTTCCTTTCTTGTTCAAAACTATTGGCATTCATGGGGCATATTGCTTATACGCTGGGGTAGTTGGTTATTGTTTAATAATCGCGTGGAAGTTCTTGCCAGAGACGAAGGATAGGACACTTCAGGATATTGAAGATGAGTTCAGAGGAAGACCTCTGAACCCTGAGGAGTTGAAGTCTATGGAGTCGCTGGCATCTTGGAAGATGCATACGAAAGACAGGCGTTGTAGTAGTCCTGTTATTTGATTGAAATGAAAGTTTACAATTTGGATTTTTGTTAAATAGTGAGATAGTTTTAAGTTAAAATCTTGTAAGGCCTGTGTGAAATTCAGACTTAAATTATGAAGACGCCTGCATATCACTTTTTTGTTAAACTCTGATATTAGCTCAGGGTTTGACTTGAAGTTGCCTAAGTCAAAGGGTTATAGTTACTCGTATAATAAAAATATAGATAAATCGCCAGTGATATTAAGTACAATTGATTTAGCAACAAAGGGTTTATGTCTTAGTCCAAGGTTTATGTCCTTACAGTACCTACCTGGGACCAGTTTCCAGCGCCTAAAAACGGTGTGGACTGGATCTGGTGTCGTTATAATTGATCCAGCCAGTTATTATTGTCTAATGAGCTTCTAATGAGCGTTTTTCTTGTCTTTTTGAAATTTAGTTCCATAAAGACGTTCGCGAGATCCTGACAAAATCATGTCAAGACTGTGCCTCCCATTTTTTGAAGGCCAAGGGATTCAACCCATACAACCATAGAGAAATTACGCGCAGGCCGAGCTAAGCGAAAAAAGCGAGGCCGAAGGCCGAGCTACGCGTTGGAGCAAAGCTCCGAAGTGTCCCCCCTGTAACCTGTTGGACCTGGTCTCCGGGGTCAGTATGCCCGCCAAGCGAGCCGCAGGCCGAGCGGAGCAAACAAACATGTCAGACAGAAACAGTTTCAAATTTCCGATTAAAATAATCCGCAAATAGTGAAATATTCCATCAAAAGATGCGTATTGGGATATTTTTGATCATCTTTCCCCTCTTTATTATTTTAAAAGAAACCTTTTTTTAAATTTAGACCTTTATTCGCACAGACCGTGGCGCCATCTATCGATCCCCTAGAGAACCAAAAGAAAAACGCTCATTATCTAGCCAGAAACATCTCTGCTGCCGGCGCCATCGCCAGCTTGCTTGATGTGTTTAGAAGATCCAAGGGACGCGACAAGACGCATACTTTATACTATGAAACCAATGGATTACCAACGCTTGATTCACACGGAAACTGGATCCAGCTACTGTATCTAAATAAACCTGCCTTCAAGCTACAACCCGCGCAGAAAAACAATAGGATTGGCTAAGAGCGAGAATATAACAGTTGGTATCTTGCTCTTATGTACGTTGTTTAACACTTTCGCTGCTAAGCACAAAACAATGATCTTCGCGCAGTGCTAACACTGTGGAATGCTATACAATCCTGACTCACCGGGCGAGTCGTGCGCACTGCGGCCCATTTGTTGCTGACCTACGACGTAGGTCGTCAGAAGTTAAAGTGTAAGCGAGAGAATACTATAGTTTCCTTAATTCTAGCCGATTCCATCGCGGGTTATATTATCATATCAGCAGCTATACAGCTTGATTGTAGAGATAGGTAAATTATATAGATATATTAAATTATTTCATACAATTACTACTTCCTTGTAGTTAATAAAAAAACTAATAGCCAATGTATGAGACCAATATCACTATCATTTGATATCAAAATGCTAGGATTATGTTTTGGGTTAATTATTGACAATGGACGTTTTAAGGTTGATATTATAAAATTAAGCAGTATTATTTGTTTTACACCCCAAAACAATAATAATAAATTGTATTGAATAATTATAATGAATATTGAATAAGTGCAAATTAATATCAAGTATTAATTACTAAAAAAACTCTTTACAGTTTAGTAGAAATACAATAATCATTAACCACAACACAATATTTAAGATTTCTCAAGGAAGAAATCATGAATTAAAAAAATTCAAGTTCAATATTATACAAAAGCCTAAAAGCTATTTTATACCTAATTAAAATATCCAAATGTGAAAAAAGTTTACATTTATTTCGATATTCTTAAAAGTGGAATGTTTAGAACCACAGAACATTATAAGAGGGGTTAGAAGTGCAAAGTAGGCGTGGAACGTGTCGCCACAGGTTATGCCATGATTTGCATAACACCAAAAGGCACGCGGCGTGGTGCGAGCGAGAGGGCATGAGTAATTGTAGCAGCGTGAGCGGGAAGACAAGTGGCGACAGTCGCCTCCGAAGCAAAAGCGCTACTTTGTATTTCTAACCCCTCTTATAATGTTCTGTGTCTAGAACGTATAAAGTATTCTACAGGGTGAAATTGATATCTATTATATATTAGCAAGCATCCTTTTAAACTAAGAGTCTACCCATCAAACTGAACAACTTTTACTATGGGAGCAAACCGATTGGAGCAAAAAAAATCAGCTGTTCCATACTAAACCGCAAATGTGCATGCAACTGCTTTTTTTTTCATTAAAAGTAGTTCAGTTTGATGAGTAAACGCTTAGTTTAAAAGGATGCCAATGATTTCAATTTCACCCTCAATAAAAACAGCTTTAAGTCTTTTTTAGAATATTTTTAATTGATCCTTTCTTTATTGAGAAATCTTTAATATTGTGATTGTGGGCGCCACTGTACTGTAAAAGGAGCCTTAGAATTGTCACAATTTTGATTTCTACGTTTAGAATGTACTTAAGTCTTGTAAATAATTAAACATTTATAATTTTACTTATGTTTTATTACTTGTGACCTGTTTATTGGCAAATAGATTACACACCGAGGGCAGGAAAGTAAGAAGTCTCAGATCCCATGTAATTGTTGGCCGAGGCGAAACCGAGGTCAACAAACCTGTGACCTGAGGCTTTCTTATTTACTGCCCGAGGTTAGTACACTATTTTTCTCCCCAACTGAGGCGGAAAGCGGCAACTTCGCTTAGCGCAGCGTGACGAAAGTTGACGCTTTCCGCCAGGAGGGGTGAAGAATTATTTGTGTTTGTAGTCATTGCTGATTTTCAATTTATAGACATTACGGATTTTTTGTTACGATTGGTGGCAGCATTAGAGGCTCGGTAAGTCGGTACCCTCGCGCCCTGCACGTCTAGTATGAATTCTTTACACGCGCGCGACGCGCCTTCGCTGCATAGAAAATTGCCTGTTCCAGCGCTTTTCCGATAGCGAAAGCCGCGCTTGCCGCGACACGTAGTATGGGAAAAATCGGAGTCGCGCGCAATTAGAGAAATCATACTAGACGTGCTGCTGATGATATAGGATAAAGGAATGTAGATTAAAACAAAATATAGTGGGTACGTCTAGAAAACTCTTTCATCTGTCACAACAATATACATCCATAGTTAATAATTTACAATATATCTTTTACACACTATATCCACCTCATACTAATCTAAAAACGTACGTTTTTTGACATTATTCCGTTTAGAAAATTGTCAAAAAACGTATGTCTGGTTTAAATTACACTAATTTCCGACTGCGGGCGCAGGAGATGTTCGTTTTTATATGTACCGCGAGTTTAACTTATATAAAAGGATTAAAAGGAGTGTGGATTTTCTATTTTTATCTAAGTAATTTTAGTTTTAGTTCGCGTTGCAAGTCTTTTACTGGGCGGACGCCGGCTCTCCACGGTCTGCCACGGTCCACCACAACCACGAGTATCCAGTTTGCCAAGAATTTCGACATTTCATACAAACGTTCGATCAGCTGATTGCATTTAGTACGGAAAGTCCAATTTTTATTTTTGCGAATTTCCTATAAGTTTCTTAGGGAAAGTTGTTCAGTATCATAGATACAATCACCCCTCAATTTAATGCAACTGTTTATCCTAGCACCCTGTATAATATTTATTGGAAAAACAAAATGCATGCGCTAGCAATGTCATGCCATGTGTAACCGATCACAATTTGCGATAAAAAAAAGCCCACAAACGCGTAATAATTGTTATCACTGTTTTTTGTTGTTTTTCTTCATTCGTCATCATCATCTCAGCCGATGGACGTCCGCTGCTGGACATAGGCCTCCCCCAAGGATCGCCATAACGACCGGTCCTGCGCTGCCCTCATCCAACGGGTTCCCGCCGCCTTCACCAGGTCGCCGGTCCACCTTGTGGGGGGCCTACCCACGCTGCGCTTTCCAGTATGCGGTTGCCACTCGAGAACTTTTCGGCCCCATCGGCCATCGGTTCTGCGAGCAATGTGCCCCGCCCACTGCCACTTCAGTTTAGCAATTTACTCTGGTTCTTCTGCGGATCTCTTCATTGCTGATTCGATCTCGCAAGGAAACTCCGAGTATAGCTCTCTCCATTGCCTTTTGGGTGAGTTTCAGCCTTTTTATGAGGCCTTGAGTGAACGACCACGTCTCTGTTCCATGTCAGCACTGGCAACACACTTTCTTCATTATTTGTTATTAAATGTGATACGAAACGAAAATGCCGAAGTCTAAAACTGTAATTTATAACATTAAGTTTAACATTTTACTCAAAACTAAGAATCAGCTTGGATAGTTATCAAAGCAAATAATTATCTTGATAATTTCGAACCCTGCTTTACAAATAAGAACATCTCCAAAGCCCGCAGTCCACTTTATAATCTATACTTAGCAAAAAGGCGCTTCATGAATTACTTCTACGTGTTTGTAGTGCTCTTAAACAACTCTAATATGTAAATAATAACGTTTGGGGCCCTTACACAATATTATGAGACCCTTTATATTTTGTGTTTATGTCGCCGTGAGGGGGAGATTGAGGGTTAAGCCCACGGAACATTATAACAGGGGTTAGAAATGCGAAGTAGCGCTTTTGCTTCGGAGACGGCTGTCGCCACTTGTCTTCCCACTCACGCTGCTATAAATACTCATGCCCTCTCGCTCGCACCACGCCGCGCGCCTTATGGTGTTATGCAAATAATTTTATTACCTGTGGCGATACGTTCCACGCCTACTTTACAGTTCGAACCCCTCTTATAATGTTCTATGGTTGAGCCTCATCTGTCAGCACGGAATCGCATTTTTTCACGCTCTGTCCTTTTCTATCGCTCAGGAACTTCATTAGCTAAAGCGAGAAAGATAGCGGGAACGCGGCAGCGCTGCGACCATTCTCGCACTAGTAAATGATGTTCCTGAGCGACAGAAAAGGATGGAGCGTGAAAAAATGCGATTCCGTGCTTCCAGAAAAGGTTCAACCCATATTACTGTCTTCGCCATACATTTAGACACCTATCAATATCACAAAAGCTATTTTTTGAGCGTAGGCGATGTCGCAACTGTACCGTCGCGATGTCGCAACTGAATCGCTAAGTGAGCGTTATGGCAGCGACAATTATTAATCTCAGGAATATCTCGGTGATACCGCGACAGTATCGTTCTCTCAACTCCTACGCTCAAAAATTGCTTGTGTGATTTGGCTTATAAGGTGGTTTCAGTCCATACAAAAGTTTGACGCTTTGACGAAAGTTTACTTTTATTAAAAAGTTATATATTATATATGGAAAAATTGTTTAGAAAATCTAGATGCCGCGTCACAAATAACATTTGCAATTTATAATATAAAGATAATAATCATAAAGCTTTTAAAATTGTGTATGAAAAATTTCAAAGCTATATCTTCGTAATTATATTATTAATTGTAAATGTTATTTGTGACGCGGCATCTAGATTTTCTGAACTATTTTTCCATATGTACTAAGTTACTTTATATTAATACCGTCTACGCGTATTGTGCGTCAAAGTTTTGTATAAAATTGATCCCTCTGCAACCACCTTAAGGGGTGGTTTAGATTGAATGGAAGTGACTGCATTAATTTCAGTTTGGATGGAATGACGAGACCATCAAACTTTTCCTATAGTACTAATATCGAATGCGCTGTCCATTGCCCTCAGGTCGATTACTACAATATTGGTCCCATAGAGAAAGTTGTTCAGTTTGATAGTCTGATCAACTCCTTAAAAATCCGTCAGCATATTAAGACCGATGATACGTCCATCCACGTACAGGGTGTTAGGGTAAACACTTTACCTAAGAAACCAGTAGGAAATTCGAAAAAAAATTCCCATACTAAATGCGATCAGCTGATCGAATGTTTGTATGAAAAGTCGAAAAAAGGTTTCTTAGAGAAAGTTGTTCAGTATCATCGGTACAATCACCCCTTAAAGTAATGCAACTGTTTACCCTAACACCCTGAATAGTGAATAGGCACTGCATAAAAATATCAAATGGCAAGGGATCACGACTGTATGAATATCAACTCTCGCTAGATAGACTCAAGGGTACAAATTGAATCACATCTTCGACAATACTACACACAAGCAGCATTTATACGACAAACAAAAACACCTTAAAAATACAAAATTAATACCAAAATACACAACGAATGCTTCTCAGAAGTACTAACTACATTATATTTCGTGATTTTCACAAACGAAAATACACCCTGTATCATTGAGAACTTACATACAAAGATATTGCAAAATAATGTTTTTTTTTATTTCAGACTAAGAATTTGGTGAAACTAAGGCAAATGCAGTTATTTTTGACTTCATATTGAAAGTTGTTCAGTAATCGATCATAAAAATCGGATGAAACACAAAAATCAAGCATAGCGAGGCAGAATGGAGCAGGCTTCTCTGTCCCCGCATATCGCCGCACTACCTACCGAGCGATATAGCACTTGCAGTCAAACAATTTCGTTAAAAGTACAAGTAGTACCTGATTTATAAGTTCCCTCGATGTATCTGCGCAGTTGACAAATTTTAAATTATATTAACCAATCAGGATGTGCCACCTTCAATACCTTGCCGCTATTGGCTAATTGTTTTCGCGCCCTTTTCGCTGCTATCCGACTTTGCACCCTTTGATAACTAAACGACTTCGTAGTTAGTTTGTCGATGGACTCTGCGCAAACGAAGATTGACGAGGGTAATTATTTTCCTGGTCGTACTTAAGTAGATTACTTCAAGATATGACAAGCGATACAGTGATAAAATATATATTTGAATGGAAAAATAAATATCATCATTTTTTAATGTCAGTTTCACCAAAATCTAGATCGAGTGCGGTCTCTATCCTTTCTTTACATATAAATTATAAAGCTTGACTAGGTTTAAAAAACAGGCATAAATAATGTAAAATGTAGTATTTGTAAACCAGTTCTGAAATTTTTCTAATGAGGCATTTTCATAAAAAAAAACATTTTCATTCAAAGATGCATGACGCTCGAAGGAGGCATCCGGTCATCATACAGTTGTACAACTTTTGCTTTCAGATCGAAGGCTTCCTTGTATCTTTTTTTATTTCTTTATTTTAGGGAGCAATTTGTTAATTCTTCAATTGTTTTATATACCAGATTTTAAGTCAGATCATTAGCTATCAAACAAAAAAAGTTTCATCAAAATCGGTTCAGTAGTTTTTGCGTGATGCTCGTTCAAACAAACAGACTGACAGACAAAAAATCAGGGGCACCTAAAAATCATATCATAACTTTTTTTTTGTTAATATCTTCAATGTACAGACACATTTCTGTTACAGTTTTATAATAGTATAAATTTTGCTGACGAAACGTGTTGTGGATATGTATATTGTATTCTCTTGTGACGAAGCCTGTTGTGGATTTTTGACTGTACGTTTTTTTGGACGAGGCATGTCAAGGCCAATTTTATACTTAATTTTTATGTAATCGTTGAGTAATGACTAAATAATTAATTACGAAGGTTATAATGTGAAAGACGTTTTGATACTTTGACTTGATCTTCTTTTTGTGCAGTCAATGTTAATTTTTAACCGACTTCAAAAAAGGAGGATGTTTCTCAATTCGACCGTATATATATATATATATATTTTTTTTTACGTATAACCAACTAAAATTTTCGGTGATATTGCGTATTTATTGGTACCCAGTGAATAGTTTAAGAGTTGTGGTAACTCAAGACAAAATGATGATGATAATAAAAACCATAGACAAACCATTGAATAATTATCCCAGCAAACAATTTGGCCCCCATTTATATGACTATTTTGACTTATAAAAGTTATATTAAGTAATTTCGTCATATACTGGTGCTTTACGCGTCTAATGTTCGACTATACGACACCTATACGACCAAAATGTTAGTTGGGATGTATAGAACAGACAACGCGAACAAAATCTGTGCACCACGATCAGCAGTGCGGGGCGCGCGGTTGAGCCAATTAGCTTAAACGAGTATTACAAAAAATGTAGTCTGGGTGTCGGTGTCGCCTCCATTAGGTACAGTAGTACCAGGTTTATAAGTCTTACCGATGTACACACGGCGACACATCAAGCTATACAAAACCAAAATTAGCTGGTCGCGAGATGTTATACGTTACTCGTCCTATGCGCGGCCAGCTTATTTTGGTCTTGTATAGCTTGATGTGTCGCCGTGCGTACCTGCGCAGTTGAAAAATTTTAATAGCGCGCGAAATTATATTGACTAATCAGGATGCGCCACCTTCAATCACGCTATTGGCTATTTTGTTTTCGCGCCCTTTTCGCTGCTATCCGACTTTCGGGTTTTGTCGAGGACTCGGGCCTGCTCTGCGCAAACGAAGATTGACGAGAGGAATTATTTTCCTGGTCGTACTGTACCTCAATGAGACAAACAGCACTTTTTAAAGATGAATGAAAAGGCCTCATTAAAGAAAAAAATATAGTTTTCCTTCAAAAATGTTATCATTGAATAAAGTCCAAAAATAAAATAAATTCAGGTTTTTTTCTAAACCTGGCCAAGTTTAACCGTAAATATAAGTTTTTTGCATTTATCTCCATACTTTTAACTCGAAACATTAAAAAAAATAACAAAGTACCTTACAAACTACTATCACTAAAAAAACGTAACAAAATGTTTTTAATATGGGGCTAAAGCAATGTTTTAAATATTTTTCCTTTTTTTTCAATTTCATTTCAAAAACTTATATACATTTTATTTAATGATTTGAAGGTGGGTTTTGCATTAAATTTATGTGTGAATGTCTTATTTTAATTTTAAATATAATTTTTTTCAATCAATACATTTTTGGAACGAAAAGAATACAAAATAAATTTACTTATAAATCAGATCTTTTCCAAACTAAATTTATATAAACTCTTAATTATTTTAATTCGTAATTGTGAAAAAAGCTCTGAAAAACGTCGAATTAATTCAAAATCTAATAGCTGTCAGAGGCTGATATCAAAAAGGAATAATTACAATAATCACTGGGTTTTTAAATAAACGAATTGTGAAAAACTACATTTCCCTTATTTAAACTATGGTCGGATAATTATTTGTTGAAAAGCCTTTTGACACGGCTCGACTATAGGATGATTCGGAAATTGTTTTTCATACCTACTTAGGAGCCGGCGGGCGCGCAGCGCAGTGCATTATTCACTGCCAAACCATTGTCGACTTTGATTTCGTTGAAATAAAAATCGTTTTTCTCGTTTAAACGCTTTGCCGTGGGTGGCATGCTAGCCGTGCTGGAGGGAGCGCGAAATTTTTTTGCAATATTTTCAATTCGTACAAATCGTTTTCTGGTGTCCCTTACTACATGGATCTTGTTTCGACTAGGGATAACTTCCGTGCGTTCAGATGTTTTTGCCATACTTATTACTGGAAGCAAAATAGGTCATAGTTTCAGTACAATATTAGGTTCCTATTGTTTTATTTTGTATTTTTGGTGCTTTTGCGGTCGTGTCTTCAACACTGCCATAAATGATCTCTGGAATTGGCTCTCTAACAGCCATGTTTTTTCCTTCGTATTGCTGTCTCCCGTTTGTAATGGAGGGAAGTCGGATATTTCGTTTTTCTACTCCTCCTATCTTCTTTGATTAATTCATTGCGGGTTTCAAGACAGATTAGAGTCATCCCCCGGGCTCGCTGGACTTCCTTTTCCAGTGTTGTGAATGGTCGCCGCTGTTGATCCTGGCTTACAGGAGTTACAGCGGTGGGAATGTCTTGTGGGCCTAGGCCCGATAAAAAAAATTCGTTACAATAAATTATTTATCAAACTCTTGATTTTGGTGCCCCCTTAACCTGCCGCCCGGGGCGTGGGCCCCGGTTTGACCCCCCTAGATCCGGGGTTAGCGATATTCCCGCACAAACTTGATACCCTATAGTCCCAGAGCGCATCGAAGCTACTTGAGGTGAAAGTTGTGTTAATTGATTTTCGATTTTATTTCAACGGAAGCAAAGTCGACAATGGATTGTTGGGAGTCAAGCTAGTGGTCAACTTGCTGTTAGTGTATAAACAATAATCAATCCCGAATCAATCCTATGTCTTGATCTACACAACAAAACCCGACATCACACATATTGGTCCGTGCACAGAATTCAATATATAAAATATACATCTAACCGCCTCGTCCGTTCGTAGCAATACTACATAATTATTATTATTTTTACTAAGCTATATTATAATTAATATTTCATTTTATGTATTTTGAGGATTTTACCGAGGCGTTGCTTCGCCGTCTTCATACCCTTTTTCAGTCTTGAATCTGGAAATAACAGTCAATTTCTGTTAGTAAAGTAGAGTATGTTTTTTTTTTCACTCACCATCCGTTATTCTACTTCAGTCTTACAATTTTATATTTTTACGAGCGTTAACCCGCGACTTCGTCCGCACAAATTATATACTAGATTTTAAGTCAGATCTATCAAACAAAAAAGTTTCATCAAAATCGGTTCAGTAGTTTTTGCGTGATACTCGTTCAAACATACAAACAAACACCCAAACACACAAACAAACAGACAGACAAAAAATCCAAAAATTGGTGAAATGGAATCAGGGACACCTAAAAACCATATCGTAACTTTTTTTTTGTTAATATCTTCAATGTACAGACAAACGTTCTGCTACAGTTTTATAATAGTTTAGACTAAGCGTAGTATACCACCTGCCGAAATTACGCGACTTAAGGCCGATCCCAATTTTATCTAAACATGTTATAGGGTGTTTTGTGTATTATTATTTATTTTATACAAAATAAAATAACTAACGCTCACAGGCACATACATTGTAATGATCCCAAGCAATACAACTTGGGCCTCTTCAAGGCGAGAGTGAATAGGCATTTTTATAGGTAAGCTTGCTACATCTTCGGCCCTTTGACTATTTATTATAAGGACTAGCCTTGCGGTAGCATTTCCCCTCTGTCACGGTATAAGATCAATTAATCATGTGTATTTATATTCAATTTTATAGCTTATCACTAAACGAGACAGCTTATAATTGCGACACAATAATTTTGAACTTAGAACGTTTGGGGTTCACGCGAGATTAATTTTCATGATTTTTAACGTTCAAAATTGAAATCTAAAGTTATGGGAGTAAAATCCAAAGTTGCGGATTTCATGTTACCTCGCTCCCCGTAAAAAGTGTCAGAAATGTTTATTGAATTACACGCGTAACTAGTCCCTATATAAGTAGTCAAAGCTTCGGCCTCATCATCACCACCATCACCTCAACATCAGGTGAGATCGGGGTCAAATATTTACCTATCACACATAAAAAAAAAACTAAACTACTTTCATTATGGTCGGTGAAATCGTAAAAGATTTATTTTTTGGAGATTTCAATATTGGTCCAATAGTGTAGTACTCAGTTTGATAGGCTGAAGCACTCTCTAAGTTTGCTACGTATTTACCTTAGTAAATGTATGTACTTACTCTTGTTGGTCGGCGCGGGCTGCGCGGGCGGCGGAGGTCTTCTGCTCTTGGTCGCCAGCACAGCACGCTTCGCGTTCTGCTGTTTGTATATTATTATTAAATATTAAAAAATTAAAAATTAATTAAAAATTATTTATTTGTCAGTTATTTAAAGGACTCAGTATAACAGTCGGGGTTGCCGACTGCCACTGCTATTTTTTCCCTCCCTTAAACATAAATAAATAATATATTCTTAATAACTATAAACAAACATGAAAAATATATACAATTACTTATAAGCAAAAACAGTTTTATTTGTAGGCAACTAGGTACCTACCTAGTTGCCTACAAATAAAACTGTTTTCCCTCCTTAGGACCTCCTAAGGAGGGATGCCAGCTGCTATTATTTGCTGCTTCATAAACCATTCTCTACATTTTGTACGGAATGTTGAGAGCGTAAATCGCAATTAATACTTATAATAAGATCATAGTATATTGTAATGCTCGAATTTAACATGGCCTATTTGGCAAATATTATGTTTCCCGGCGTGGCACGGGCACGGGCACGGGCACGGGCACGGGCACAGCGGGCGTGTAGTGGGGCGCGCACGCATTCTCTCCTGGCGCCGGCCCAGCCGCGACACGCCACGTCTCTAGAGGTGTAGGACACTACTGAGCGTGATATACTCACGACGTCGGCGACGGGTACAGCGGGCGCGTGAGGCTGTGCGGCGCCGGGGGCGGGGGAGGGTCGCTTGTTGTTGTTGCGCGAGATGGCGGCGGCGTGCAGAGCGGCGCGCACGCACTCGCGCCGCACGCCCGCGCGCGCCGCCGTGCGCAGGCGCGGCACCAGCCGACCGAGCCGCGCGCGCGGCGACCACGACTCGTCCCTGCACGGGTACAGGGGCCGGTACATTAACACATTATATATTACAATACAATTAACCCGCTACTTCGTCCGTACTAATTATATACCTGATTTAAAATCAGATCATAAGCTATCAAACAAAAAAAGTTTCATCAAAATCGGTTCAGTTGTTTTTGCGTGATGCTCGTTTAAACAAACAAACAAACACACATACAAACAAACACAGACAAAAAATCCAAAAGTCAGTGATATGGAATCAGAGACACCTAAAGAAAAAAACATATCGTAACTTTTTTTTTGTAAATATTTTCAATGTACAGACAATTTTCTGTTACAGTTTTATAATAGTTTAGATAAATCCCTACAGATCAGAAGCCAGCCGCTATCGGTACACTAAGGCACAAAACATAAAACCATAGAGATCTAGAGAGATGCCAACCAACGCGCTGAGTACGAAACCTAGTGTCGCATCACCACCAGTACCACGCGATAGAAAGTATTTTGTTAGCTTGAATGTGCTCATTATCCATTGCGGTATCAGAACTCAACGTTCCAATAATCTTCAGAACTACGCAAGCATTGTAAACTATTTACACATAATATCTCGACTGGCTTTCAGCCTCATAATATATTGAATCATTACTGTCGCGAGCAATGTATTCCGTTTTTGCGCATATTGCTGCAACACTTTCACCGCCCCCTCTTCACATCTCCCTTTAGTTTTTGTGATCTATGCATAAAACCTATGTGCCGCACCACTTGAGTCACTTCCATACCTTCCAAATGAAAAAGTTTTGAAGCGGCACTAGGTGGCATGACGTCTGCGCCTTACGTCTATACCAATGATATTGAACAACTTTCACTTACAATTTTATAAAAAGCTGCTTTACCTACTAGACTCAAATGTATAAACAGCTGATTATTTTCCCGGCTTCCTGAAGTAGACTCCATAATGAAAATCAGGGACCGAAAATTTCTGGTTACTTTTATTTAAATGTTACCTTTATCAAGGAAACAACCGATTTTAATACCGGTAACCTAATAATGACCTTCAAGAGAATGCGAGGGAGTGCGGGTAAGGGTCAATATAGACGGAGCGGCAAAAAGCGCGCGTGGTTTTTAATAACACTGAAAAATAAACTTTAATTCTACTAATCTGAAGTACAAAATTGATTGAACAACGTCTTTGTTGTAGCGGGTGACGCAAATTTTGGAGCACCCAACGAGTGACGCGCGCACTGTTTTCAGTGTTACTACAGTATTGGACAGGTCGAGATAATAAAGGAAATGTTTATTTACATTTTACTGAACCCAAAAGCATACAATGGTTTAAGTTTATGTTCACTCTGTTAAAATTAAGTTTGTTATTATAATTGACTTATTTTGTATTTAGTAACGACTACTTACTTAAAAATTGAATACTTACTATATTTACGCATAAACAATTTTTAATTTAAATATATATCTGTGTACGCGAACCGTTAGTAGAATGATATTAAGGTTACCTCTAAAAATACCTGTAAAAAAAATAAAGTTTGTAACCAAAAAGTACCGGTATAAGCGATACCGGTTTCGGTCCCTGGTGAATATTGTTCAGATTGATGGTCTGAGTTCACCGTTTCAGTATTCGTAAGACTATACCTTACTCCATGTACACAGGGTCCTTCTTAATCTGCTCCTACTCAATCCAATGTCACATGAACATACATTGTAATGATCCCAAGCAAGCACTATAGGCTGTTTATTATGGGAACCATACAACGGCACAAACATATAACTTAACAAAATTTGGACGGCCCGGTAGCACAGTCTGTAGTACACCTGCCTGCTGTGCCGAGACTCGCGGGTTCGAATCCCGTAAGGGACAAATATTTATATGATGAATATGAATATTTGTACCCGAGTCATGGATGTTTGTATCTATATATGTATTCTATATCGTTGTCTAGCCATCATAATACAAGTCCAGGTAATTTAAATGTGACTAGATAATTTGTGTGACAATGTCCAAGATATTTATTATTATTATTATTTATTATATAAACATCGGGATTCGAACCCAGGACCCTGGTTTGGCAGTCCAACGTGGTAACCATTACACCAACCGGGTCGTCAATCCAAATGTATGGAACAGCTGATTTTTTTTTCGCGATTTCGATATTGGTATCATAGTTAAAGTTAATCAGTTGAATAGTCTAATCATCCTCTTAAAAAACCTTCAACATATTAAGTTGAACCCTATAGAAAGATAAATATATGAAACACAAACTTGTCTCCTTTACTGCTCCGGTCCTGCCTGGAACGTGAGCTGCGCGCGCGCCGCGCCGTCCATTCCTCCTCCTCGTCCGAGCTCATCTCCAGCGACGGGTACACTGCGGGCAATATACATTATCACACAACATGCTACGACGTTTTATTACAGAACCGGAGTATCAAGGGCGACACTCTTGTTACTCTGGTCCTAGGTACACTGCAGGCAATGTACATCATTACAATTATATGCCACCATTATAATATAGCCCAGTCAATTTACGGTTTGAGCCGGAACTAATTAATAATTGACATTTTTTTCGATATAATATTGAAGAGCCAATTTGAGCCTAGAAACGAAAATTTAAAAAAAATCAAGTCACCAACAGCCCCAAATTTTAAATTTAGCTATTATGTCGTTCTAAAAAACCTGACGGTAAATTTATTTATTTATTTATTTATTTATTTAACACTTTATTGTACACATAACAATACAGAAAAAACAATTAAAGTAGACATGTACAAAGGGCGAGCTTATCTCTAAAGAGATCTCTTCCAGCAAACCCGCAACAGAGACAGTTCTGAAGTGTGAGGCAGACAAAATGTGTACAGCACAAATGATAAAAACTAGATACTAAAAAAAATACATTCGTATTTTCTAATAAATACCTCATTTTTAAAATTTCAATGCCTATTTTACTGCTCAAAAATAATTTATATTGTTAAATCTAAGTCAAATGAGTGCATTGGTATTAATATAATTAATTTAACAGCCTTCTGGGACACACAATTTTGATTTCTATGTTGCGCAGCGATTTTTTTTTTAATTTGTTTTAAGACTGTCTTTTTGTCACTAAATGGTTACAGTTTAAAAGTCCAATTAATAATTACTCCCTACCCCGCCTAACAAAACTCCGTAAAATGACTGGGCTAATACAATCAATGGTATGAACGAATTATCCGTGGATAATTTTGATCCGTTGCGCGACCTGTAGAACATGTTAAAATATTTATTATAAGGACATAAGTCTATAAGTCTGCCACGGTATAAGATCAATTAATCATGTGCATTTACATTCAATTTTCTACCTTATCACTAAACGAGACAGCCCATAATTGCGAAACAATAATTTCGAACTTCGAACGTTAATGGTTCACGCGAGACTACTTTTCATGATTTTTAACGTTCAAAATTAGAATCTAAAGTTATGGGGAATAAAATCCAAAGTTGCGGATTTCATGTTACCTCGCCCCCCGCAAAAAGTGGCAGAAATGTTTGTTAGTAGAATTACACGCGTAACTAGTCCCTATATAAGTAAAGAAGAACATCGACATTTCAATTCGCTTAAAAAGGAATCGGTCTTGTAGATTAATTTGTCTATCGGATGGGTTTAACTTAACAGTTTATAAGTGTTGTCTTACCGTACTCCTCGTCTCTATGAACCTCCTTGATTACATCCTCGTCGGAAAGCTCTTCATCAGCACTGCTAGCCGCTACCGGCTTCCGCGCTCGCTTACTGCCACTCGCAGGACTGTTACACAACGTTTACATGATCAATTTTCAATAGATGTATCTATTATCATTAACACGATGTATATGCGATCGCTGATAAATAAAAACGTTGTTTACGATAGTAAGCATATGCTCAAGACTATATTTCCGAGGGGGTAGTCAGAGATATTCGGAAACTCCAGAACATTCACGTTTCACTAGTAGTACCGAAACTCTGTCCAGTGTGACGGGGAGTGAGCCCATCGCCACTTGTAATGGAGACAGTAGGTACAATATATGCTTCGAAATTAAAGCACGCAGGTTTCCTCACGATGTTTTCCTGTTTACGTTAGTAAATTGTATAAAACAACAGTTTTATTTATCAGCGATCGCATATACAACGTGTTAAAGAATTAACGCAAAACTAGAAAGTTGTTTTTTTAGAATCGAGTGCAGAATCGAATTATTATGGTTTCAACGTAGGTAATTTTTTTCAAAATGTGTAATAATTATTTCAATTTTAAAATTAACTGAACTCGATTTCAACCCACCGCACGGGCACACTCACCAAGTATCATACTTACTACCAAAACAAGATTATTAAAATGTATCCATGAGCTTTCATTCATTGCTGAAATCATAACAATATCTCAAAACTTAAAATGAGAATAACTTTAAATTTTAAGTATCAAAATAATGAAATTATTGTTTCAATCTAATTATTTTGTTATTAATTAGTTGGGGTGTATGAGGTTTTGCGTACATTTGTGGGGACTTGCTACAGATGTCAGCACCCACAAGTTACAGCGAAGATGCCAACAGATGGCGATACCGTCGCTCTCGGAAATCATATTTCCGAGAGCGGTGAACGTTGTCTATTAGACAACGTTCACCGTGAATACGTAACTCGTAATCTACTACAAATAAGGTTCACAATCGAATGCAAGACATACATCGCGCAAGAGAAATAATCACAGAACTTCGATACACATACAACTAAGAACTGTTGGACCGCGGCCGGTCCCCAGGCTTCACACAAAGCCTGGTGGAAGATCTTCCATTTTCAATGGAGGAACATTCCCAGTAGCACCTCCATACATTCATTAACACGTAACCTGCCTAAGGTAGACCGGAACCACAAGTCATCATTTAATTAGTAAACAGCAAAGATGTCAGTATCCTCACCTGTCGCTGTTGGTGGGCTTGTCGGTGAGGGTGCCGGCGGGGAGGCCGAAGGCGCCGCGCGGGGGGGAGTACCGCGCCGATATACTCAGCATGCCCGCCACCGCCGCGTCCTCTCTAACACACATACCATTCATATACAAGGTGTAAGTGACAGCCCTCCGATGTCTGAAATGGTGAACTCAAACCATCAAATTGAACAACTTTCACTATGGAGCCTACCTCAGGAAACGCGAAAAAAAGCTGCTGTTCCATACATTTGAGCCGCAGGTATACACCAGTTTTGTACGAAACAGCTGATTTTTTTTTCGCGTTTCCTGAGGTATGGTCCAAGGTGAAAATTGTTCAGTTTGATGGTCTGAGTTCACCGTTTTAATCTGCGGAGGGCTGTTCCTTATACCCTGTATTGTATTAGTTTAGTACACATACAATCTATTCGAATTAGAATAAGGACAACGAATTGTGGGAAAACTGGAGCCTAACCAATACTGGCTCATTCCGCACTGTAAGTATACAATGTTCCTACACGGCGCATCAGCTTGCTAACTCGCTTGAAGATGATATACACAGATGCCGTGTAAGTTAGGCTACAACGCGTACCCAACACGGATTGGTGGACTTCACAAACACAACAGAATTTCTTCTTCTGGATATGATGTAACACTGCCTCAGTGGTCTAATGGTTTGGCATAGAGCATTGGCTCTCGACACGGAGGTCGTGGGTTCGATTCCCACGGGAGACACCTAGTTTAATGTCACTTTGTGCGTTTTTCCTCAGCATTCAGCCTGCAATGTCCTAAACATTACAGGCTGAATCACCTGATTGTCTGAAAAGAAAAATGATTTCGTACTTCGGATGGCACGTTAAGCCGTTGGGGACTAACGGCTATAATCTCAGGTTGTAGTAGTCGTTACATAAAAACCACGTCAGAGGCCGTTAGGCGGTCTGAAATAACTCTAACAGGGCTCTGCCCACACGATAAGAAAGAAAGATTATGATTTAACAACAAACTCACGTCTCGTTGACGGGTGTGGTCGCCGGCGGCGGCTCCTCCTCGGCCAGCACGGAGGCCTGTATGAGGGACTCGATGCCGTTAGCCGGCGCCGGCCGCGCCGCCGCCGCCCCCGCCCCCGCCGGCTGCCGGAAGTTACTGCTGTTTGATGCTGCAATACAATATACTATATCACAATCTAGGACAAAGCTGTCCATTTCTAGACTAAGTATCAGCGAACTACAATACTATGGAACTTACATTGCGCTCAAAAAGTTGCACAACGAAAGCCCCAATTAAGTAGGTGGGGCTACAAAACTACAATCAACGCGCTATTGGAAATCGGGCGACAACGTCGATATTAGCCAATCCAGTGGCGTAGTTTTTGCCGCCCGGAGGATAGACCGATTTTGCTGCCCCCAATCGTATTTTTTTATTTCTTAACAAATATTTCCAAAATTTCCGGTACGCGGTCGCCACTCGAGAACTTTTCGGCTTCATCGGCATTCGGTTCTGCGAGCAATATGCCCCGCCTACTGCCACTTTAGTTTAGCGATTCTTTGGGCTATGTCAGTTACTCTGGTTCTTCTGCTAATCTCTTCATTTGTGATTCAATCTCGCAGGAAAACTCCGAGCATAGCCCTCTCCATTGCCCTTTGGGTGACTTTCAGCCTTGAGTGAACGACCACGTCTCTGGCGACCGCGTACCGGAAAGCGCAGCGTGGGTAGGCCCCGCACACGGTGGACCGACGACCTGGTGAAGGCGGCGGGAACCCGTTGGATGAGGGTAACGCAGGATCGGTCGTTATGGCGATTCTTGGGGGAGGCCTATGTCCAGCAGTGGACGTCCATCGGCTGAGATGATGATGATGATGATTTCCAAAATTGTTGTGGACGCTGATTTTCAATTTATCGGATTACTGCGGATTTGTTTTTATAATGTTTGTAGTTATTATCTTTAAAACCGCCAAAAGTATAAAACATAATAATCCGTAATGTTTCGATAAATTAAAAACCAATCAGGACTAC
The DNA here is from genome assembly GCA_927399405.1 of Agonopterix arenella. Lineage (NCBI taxonomy): Eukaryota > Metazoa > Arthropoda > Insecta > Lepidoptera > Depressariidae > Agonopterix > Agonopterix arenella. The sequence continues at coordinate 882,572 of OV656714.1, forward strand.
AATGTGACATACTTGTTTTTTGGAAATGTTGTTTAAATGTTTAGAAATGAAAAAAAAAATACGAGTCAGGGCAGCACAACAGGCTCGGTACCCTCTTAATAATATCTCGAATCATCTCTGCTCTCGCACACTCACCGGCGTTGTGTTTGTACGCGTTGTGTTTGTGCTTGGTCTGCTTCCTGCGTCGTGGTGCGGGCGCGTCGTCTATGTACAGGTCGCCGTCCTCGTAGTCGTACGTGTTGGAGACGCGCCGGCGCGCCGGCCGCTCCGAGCGGCGCACCGGCGGCGCGGGGGCTGCCGGCGTCTGCTCCTCTATTACCTAAGGGGTTAGACTCGTTTTAGTTACCAACCCGGACAGTGTCTACAAAAGGACAGAAAGTGACAAGATGACGTCAGCACATGAAAATCTGAGCCTCGGATTGCAAGAACTATGATATAGGTCGACCAGAATCTCATGACTTTTGTCCTGTTATTGTCTTGACTATTGTTTGTCTATCGCGTGACTTTATCGCTACACTAGCAATTAAGAGGCTATGTGAAAAAAATAGGATTCTTCAAAGCGTCATCATGAAGTACTAACAGTAGGAGTATGATTAGCGGATATGTATAAATTGAACATAGAATTGAACACGATTAATAAACATTTTCTCGATAGAAAAACAAGCCAAAGTAGCCTCCGTCTTTATCGATAAACACTTGGAACTGCTAAACGGTGAATAAGAGAAACACGAGACTTGATTTAAAAAAAAAGAGTAACAAAGTAGATTTTACAAATTTTGATAAGAGCAGAATTGAACTTACATAAATAGTACAATCACAATTAAATAAAGTTTGTGTTACGCTTGCGTCGTTTCAGTCGCACGCGCCGCCCCGTCTCTATCTTTCGCATCAGGCAGTAATATAAGCTATCACACGCCCATTTCGCTTCAATTATTTTTCGACATAGGCACATGTTTGTACCGAAGCACTCGCGCGTGTGCAATGTGGAAAGGGAGGTCGACGAATAACTGATCAAATGTTACAAAAGTTTTGCATCGTGGCTGTATCGCGTTTGCATCTATGCTTTATCGCATATTCATCGCGACCCAATAGGTGCTTTTTGTAGCTCTTCTGCGCTGCAAAAAGTCGCAGTGTTTAAAGAGCCCTTATCTAATTACCCCAGTGTTGCTTACTCTAAAATTTGATTTCCCTATTTATCATCAGATTCTGCTCCACCTTTAACGTGTGGTACAATTTATGCGGGTAAATGGCTGTTTCTTTTGGCGAGAGATAGACAGCGATATGCAGAGCTGACTGCCAACCTCCATTAATGGAGAGGAACCCGAAGAAGAAATGGCACGGGTGAAAAAAAAATTATATCAATAATTTTCGAGAGCACAAACTGTAATATTGTTTAGTACATCGACCTAATGTTATTTTCACTAAATACCTAGCAGTGAAAGCGAATAATAACTTACATAATTAGTAGTGGTAGCGCCATATTGCTGTGCTATAGCCGCGTCGTAGGTCGGCAGCTGGTTGTGGTAGACGCCGTTGATCTGGTCTGCCACTACTGGAACATTACTGTACGCAGCCGCCTGCTGGATACCACGTTCACATTAGTTTAGTTAAACCACCGAATATAATAGTAAAATACGCACACTTCACACAACTATACCACGGATTAAAGGCCAGGCCACACAGAGGCGGTTTTGTGGGAAAGCGGGCCGGAGGCGGACCTTCGGGAAACGAATATCTCCGTACCCGCGCGTATTTCTGTGTGGTAGGGTACATCAGGGCATGCTCAGACCATCAAATTGAACAAGTTTCTCTACGGGACCAAAAAATCTGCTGCCCCATACATTTGAGTCAAGTGGTATTTGCAGTTTTGTATGGGACATCAAATTGCTATTTCGATATTGGTCCCATAGAGATAGTTGTTCGGTTTGATGGTCTGAGCATACCCTTAAAATAGTTTCAGCTAATTTTGTTAGACCTTATATACAGGGTGAAATTGTTATCATTAACATCCTTTTAAACTAAGAGTCTACCCATCAAACTGAACAAATTTTACTATGGGAGCAAACCAATCAGAGCACAAAAAAAAATCTGCTGTTGTATACATTTGAGTCGAGTCGGCACGGCACGCAGGCGGAGGACAGTCGCCTTTTGGTGGCTTTTTCCGATTCAGTTTGCATAGAATGTGCTGCCATCCTATTAACTACTTCGCAGAACTATGAAAAAAAAACATTTTATTGTCTATGTCAATGTCTAATTGACAGATGACAGATTCACAAAATGGCTACCTATCTTGCGTAATGCGCGAATTGTTTGTAGTTTTCGTTCAAGTTTCTGTTGTTCTCTTACCAATGTTTAGATTACAGGAATAGTAAGGATACTGGAATTTCACTCGATCGGTGCGGGATTGAACGAAATCTAGCATTCAAAACAATAATATCCATCGGTATGAGTAGATATAAGTAGGTATGTATAGTATAGGTTGAATTATTGTCAGTGAAACATAGATGGCGCTAGCTAGCCTTCAATTTGACATAAGGTGGATGTATAATGTTGCCACGAGTGGGTTCTCTTTTCTAATATACTTATATTACTCTTTGATGGCACGGCACTGTAGTTTAGTATGGAACATCAGATTTTTTATTTGCTCCGATCAGTTTGCTCCCATAGTAAAAGATGTTCAGTTTGATGGGTAGACTCGTAGTTTATAAGGATGCTAATGATATCAATTTCACCCTGTATAGCCGTATCACGCGCAACTATTAACGTCTTCTGGTGGACGAGAGTTTATATAAGTGAGTTCTTTCTACATCTTTATTCTTTTTTCCTTACTTCTTTTTTTTCTATATTTTTCTGTTAATGTTTTTGTGTAAATTAAAGTATATTTGATTGATTGATTGATCTTTGATTAGATTAAAATAGCGTAAGATATCTGATTAGCCTATAGCGCATGGAGCGCATAAATTGAGCCCCTGTCGACTGTAAACATAGTCGCCCGCTCTGGCATACATAATCCGGCTGGTAGGTCGTCTGCCTCGCTGGCTTCGTGTATTGCTAGTCTAGTCCGCGACATACCTGTGCGACAGGTAGCTCGTACTGATAGTTGTCCTGGCTGTAAACCTCCGGTCCGCTCTGGTATCCGTAGTCCGGCTGGTAGGTCGTCGGCTTCGCTGGCTGCGTGTATTGGTAGTCTTGTTGGATGTCGTCCGCTGAGTACATGCCTGTGAAAAAATGAAATAGAGATTTTTTTTAATTAGAGTGTGTATGTGAGTGCATGTTTGTGTCTGCGTGTGTGAATTTTTACTCACCAGCCCCATAGTTAATGTCCTGCTCCATCCTAACATTCTGCACGTTCTCGTTAGTGAACAGGATCTGCTCCTCCTGATAGTCTCCTATGTCCTTCTTGGATATCGTCCACTGGTGTATGGGCTTGAGTGTCGGTCTATCTGCACGCACGAGGTGCGCCTTGAGGATCGAGTGCTCGGGGAGGGGGTAGGGGGGAGGCTCCTCGCGGGAGGACGAGGGGGAGGTACTGTGGAGAACAAATAAAAAATAATTATGCTCACAAATATATCCGCCCTATCTAGTGCCCAAAAATTGTCCAGTGTGATAAGTAGCGACCCCGTAGTCGTAGTCAAATAGATAGTGGGCACAATACACGTCTCGAAATCGAAGCATATAGGCCAAGGAAACCACGTAGGTTTCCTCACGATTATTTCCTTCGTCGGAAAGCCAGTGGTCTCACAAATCGTACGTAAGTTCGTAAAAATTCATTGGTACGAATTGGTTCGAGCAGGGATCGAACAGTCACCTTCCCTAATGAAAGTGAGACTTCTCTACACTAGACTACAATTAGAGGCTATAGTAAAATGAAATATTACAAAGTATGATCAGACCATCAAACTAAACAACTTTCTTTATGGGACCAACATCGAAATCGCGAAAAAAAAACAGTTGTCCCATACATCTTGGTCGAATAGGATTCCAGGTTTGTATGAGCAGATTTTTTTTTTCGCGATTTCGACCTTGGTCCTATAGAGAAAGTTGTTCAGTTTGATGGTCTGATCATCCCCTTAAAAAAACCATCAGCATACAAATAATGTACAAGTTCCCGAGGTCGAGGGTCCCCTATACAAGGAGTTACAAAAGTAAAAATAAATGTCTTAAACTTTTAAGGGGATTGTTTAGACCATCAAACTGAACATCTTTCACTATGGGACCAACATCGAAATCGCGAAAAAAAAAATCAGCCGTCCCATACATTTAGCTCTAGTAGATTTGTAGTTTAGTATGGAACATCCTTTTTTTTCGCTATTTCGATATTGGTCCCATTGTGAAAGTTGTTCAGTTTGATGGTCTGAAGCACCCCCTTAAGTATTACTAGGATGTTTTGTTACATCCTGTATTCTGGACAAGCTTAGGCCACTAGTCAACAAAAGCATCCATATCGTCCCGCCACCTCATCCTAGGACGACCTGGTCACCGACGACCATTTTCTGTTATCCAGGACGCATTTTCACTCATGTTACAATTTAAAAGTCACTTACTTCAACTTAATCCGTAAAACGTTCCCTTTCTTATCCTGTCGATCCACGTAATTTCCTTCCTGAAAATTCTGCACCTCCTCGAAGTTCTGATACGCAAACTTATCAGGCAAGATCATTTCTTTGCTATCCACGACAAACTTAGCTTCGGGCAGCCCATTCATGAATCTCTCCTGGGGTAGAAATCTATTGTCTTGATATAAAACTTCTTTGTTTTCTATAAATAGTTTATCTGCGTACATTTTCTCTTCTACGAATTCACCGTTGTGAGCCATGTGCATTATAGGTTTTGGTAATGTTAGTTTGAGTGACTTTTTTTGCGTTTGCTGTTTTGCGTGTGATTTTTTCGGTGATATATTTTTTAGTTTTACTTCCTGTGAAATAAAGACGGTTAAAATTAAAAAAAAATTTAATAAATAACAAAAGTTGTTACGTAGATTTGTCACGAATTTCATACGGGCATTTCACTATAACATCTGAAGACTGCTAAACGTGTCTTCCGAAGCACGGAGATGTTCGGGATACCACTAAAGATAAGCGCATATAAAGCGGGTCGTATAGAGGCGGGGCGGGCCACATCGCAGCGTAAAATGATTACTTCGCACACTAGAGCGGGCCGGGTCGCAACGCATTTACGGATTTTTAGTTTGACGTAATACTGACAGACATAAAGGTTCCGCTTGGTAGAGCACACTAGGACGGAGTACATGGCACGAACGGAAATCCGCCGCGCGATAATGCGACCCGTTCCGCCCCGGCGCGTAGTACGATAGTTCATATAAATTGTAAAGAAGCGATTTGCTGCGCCCCATCTTAATATGCGCTTACCTTAAACGGTGATAATCCAAAGATTGACCTAACATTGCTTAACTTTGGTGATTGTTTCCAAAGAATAATAAAACTACTTTAAAAAGCGCCTACTGTTTAAATTATAGAGTTAACCCGCGACTCTGTCCGCACATTATATACCAGATCATAAGCTATCAAACAAAAAAAGTTTAATCAAAATCGGTTCAGTAGTTTTTGCGTGATTCTCGCACAAACACAAAAAAAACAGACAAAAATTCTAAAAAAGGTTGATTTTTGAGTAAACCATATCGTTATCTTTTTTTGTTAATATCTTCAATGTACAGACACACTTCTGTTACAGTTTTATTATCTAAACTAGATAAGATGTAAGTACAATGTAAAACGAACCTTATCTTTATTAGCACTAGTGTTCCGTTTCTCAAGCGTCCTCAGCTCCTTGCACAGTTCCCGCACCAGCTGGCCAGAGTTCAAGCACTTCGGCACGTTATCCCGCTTCGCAGAGTCCGTCTACACAAAACAAATATAAAATAAATAAGTTTTGATAATCTGAAAGATGCGTTTTGTAGATGAATCAATCAATCAATCAGATGGTATATGGTGGTTTCTATATAAGGTCTAACAAAATTAGGTGAAACTATTTTAAGGGTATGATCAGACCATCAAACTGAACAACTTTCTCTATGGGACTAATATCGAAATCGCGATAAAAAATCTGCTGTCCCATACATTTCGGTCGGGTAGGTTTATATGGAACAGCAGATTTTTTTGGGCGATTTCGATGTTGATCCCATAGAGAAAGTTGTTCGGTTTGATGATCTGATCATCCCCTTAAAATAGTTTCACCTAATTTTGTAAGGCCTTATATAACATATTTAATGTCAGTGTTCCAAGTACACGAAGGACACTATGCAAAAATGTACGACTTCAATAAAACAAATTAATGTATTTATGATGCGAACGAAAAAGTCATCGGCTGCAATAGTATTTTCACAAATTTCAGTGTTGAATTGATTAGTTCAATTTAATAGTAGTGCTTTAAATTAACAAACGCACTAGCCGGCACTACGATTTTCAAGGGTTCTCCTCGATTTCTCTGGGATCGGATGGCATCATCAGATCCTGGTTTCCTTATCATGGTACCATCCTTTGGATATCTTCTTTCCAACAAAAAAAGAATCATCAAAATCGGTTCATAAACGACGAAGCTATCCGCGAACACACATAAAGATATATATACGGTCGAATTGAGAAACCTCCTCCTTTTTTGAAGTCGGTTAAAAATATATATAAGGTCTAACAAAATCAGCTGAAACTATTTTAAGGGGATGATCAGGCCATCAAACTGAACAACTTTTTCTATGGGACCAATATCGAAATCAGGAAAAAAAAATTCAGCTGTTCCATACAAACCTACTCGACCTAAATGTATGGGACCGCAGATTTTTTTTCGCGATTTCACTATTGGTCCCATAGAGAAAGTTGTTCAGTTTGATGGTCTGATCATCCCCTTAAAATAGTTTCACCTAATTTTTATAGACCTTATATATACGGTCGAATTGAGAAACCTCTTTTTTTAAGTCGGTTAAAAAATACAGGGTGTTTGGGTAAACAGTTGCATTACATAAAATGTTCAACTTTCCAAACTAAATGCAATCAGCTGATCGAACGTTTGTATGAAAAGCCGAATTTTTTTGCGAATTTCCTATAGGTTTCTTAGGGAAAGATGTTCAGTATCATGGGTACAATCACCCCTTAAAGTAGTGAAACTGATTACCCTAACAGGGTGTATACAGGGTGAAATTGATATCATTAGCATCCTTTTAAACAAAGATCCTACCTATCGAACTGAACAACTTTTACTATGGCAGGAAATCTATCGGAGCAAAAAAAAAATCAGCTGTTGCATACATTTGACTTGCGAACTCGCGCGTCGGCATTACAATTAAGTATGGAACAGAAGATTTTTTATTTGCTCCGATCGGTTTGCTCCCATAGTAAAAGTTGTTAAGTTTGACGGGTAGACTCTTAGTTTAAAAGGATGCTAATGATATCAATTTCACCCAGTAGAATGCTTCTTACACTTTTGAGTGCGTGCCACTCTTTAAGCGCGTTGGATAGTATCTTGATACCGCGCAGTAACAACGCGGGCAGCTGTACCGGCGGCCGTGGGATGTACGTCTCGCCCAATGTAAAGTCTTCATCCTGCAATCAAAGTTTCATACATCTAAGAAATTATGTTCTGATGGCAATTTTTTATATACCTAATTCTTTATCTATCTATCTATAACGTCACGCCTCTTTCCCAGTGGGGTAGGCAGAGACCAGGGCGCGCCACTTACTACGATCCTTACATACTTCTTTTGCCTCATGCACATCCATACATCTCTTCATACATGCCCGTCGGTTTCGAGTACTCCGCACCTCCCCTTTTTGTAGGACGCAACTGATTTGATCAGCATACGTCCTACGTTACAGTGCATAGAATTCAGGTACATAAGATGACGAGTTGCGTTTTAAAGATCACTCAGAACCTTATCTTTGCGGACGTATACACATTCAATTTCCATATTAAAATAAACAATAAACTTCATAAACTAAACTATAAATGATGTCAAAATACTTTATAATTTTTAACTCGGGTTTATACTAACTTATTAACATACGAGCGTTAACCCGCGACTTCGTCCGCTCAAATTATATACCAGATTTTAAGTCAGATCATAAGCTATCAAACAAAAAAAGTTTTATCAAAATCGGTTCAGTAGTTTTTGCGTGATACTCGTTCAAACAAACAACCAAACAAACACACAAACAAACAGACAGACGAAAAATCCAAAAATTGGTGAAATGGAATCAGGGACACCTAAAAACCATATCGTAACTTTTTTTTTTGTTAATATCTTCAATGTACAGACAAACTTCCTGTTACAGTTTTATAATAGTATAGATTAATCTAAGGCAACAAGAAGTTATCAGGAAACATTTAATTCATGCATGTAATTCTAAAATATAAATAATAAATTAATAATACAAAATTTCACAATAATTATCAATTATTTTAGGATTTAAAGAAAGCCATTGAATTATTATCAGGGCTCTGTCATTCGGCCGTTAGATGATGAGATAAGCACCTTACTAGGCCTGGCACACTCCGCACTTTAGATATAAAAATGTACCTACGCGGCCGAGCCCCGACGTAGAGGCCTAATTCAGTCGAGTGTCACGCGCTCATTGTATCGCACCGAACGACCTTGATACTTGTTTTTTCGTTTCAAAAATTAAATTAGTATTTTATACTTCGTCAGACGTATAAAGTAATATCATAATCGAAAGATTGCTAAAAAATACTGCATCGCATTCGGTTGTTTAACCAGGATGTTACATTATTTTTCATTGTTTGGACAATTCAATGACAGGCCGGATCCGACCAAACTTTGATTTATAGAAGAGTAACTATATAAGGAACAATTTTACTCTTAATGTTTACTCCGAAATAACTTCATTTGCCTTCTACCACACCATACCTAAACACATACTGTAGTTCGGCCGTTCAGAGAATGCGTTCCTGACACGTCGCGATTGAACTGACGACGTAACTTTGTAATGGCGTTGCAGTTACGATAAAAATATTTTTGCTGGTTGTTTACCGTTTTAACAATTGATGAGCAATAAAACAACATTATTATATCAATAATCAATGAATTTTATAATTTTGTGCCAAACTGAGTGTCAAATAACTTGGTAAACTTGACTAACTGATAGGTGTCAGGAACGCATTCTCTGAACGGCCGAACTATAAAAGAACGAATGTACAATCCACCTAAAGAGAGAGGTCATTGTATCCGTACTTATTGCAATGTGAGGTTATACAGATTTAATTTGTTAGGATTCTTTTTAATTTAATTTTTTTAATTATGTGACATTGATATTTCATTAAGATTTACACCGTCAAAACTGGCCGTGTAAAATTTACTCTCAACTTATTCATAGATTAGGGTTGGTAAAACGCAAAATCAGTTTACTATGGAGTAACCGGTGACTTAATCTAAGAATAAAATTTACTCGCGTACGATCGAATCGGGCCTTAGATGAACCAAAATGGGTTTAGTGAAGGTAGTATTCTTTTTCACGACTCTTTCTTCTAAATCGCGCCGTGCCATAGACGTACCGGGCGCCGCGCCGCGGCCAACGACCCTCGGTACCCGATCGTCGTGTTACCACGATTTCTTCCTCGGTCGAGCCCAAAGTTCGTTCGTTCGGAATCGGAACGCATTACTGACATCCCTTGCACAATCGTGTTTGGAGCGAGCGTTCTTAGATAGTGAGCCTTCTGTTGTACTCTTATATAAGGTCTAACAAAATTAGCTGAAACTATTTTAATGGGATGATCAGACCATCAAACTGAATAACTTTCTCTATGGGACCAATACATTTAATTCAGTTCAGATATGTTTGCAGTTTTGTATCGGACAGCAGATTTTTTTTCCCGATTTCGATATTGGTCCCATACAGAAAGTTGTTCAGTTTGATGGTCTGATAACCCCAAAAAAATAGTTTCAGCTAATTTTGTTAGACCTTATACAGGGTGAAATTGATATCAATAGCATCCTTTTAAACTAAGAGTCTACTCATCAAACTGAACAACATACTATGGGAGCAAACCGATAGGAGCAATTAAAAAATCAGCTGTCCCATACTAAACTGCAATCTCGAAGCGCGAGTTCGTGACTCAAATGTATGCGACAGCTGATTTTTTTTTTGCTCCGATCGGTTTGCTCCCATAGTAAAAATTGTTCAGTATGATGGGTAGACTCTTAGTTTAAAAGGATGCTAATGATATCAATTCCACCCTGTATATTCCGTGACCTTGCTTACTTGATTTCTGCCACTAGCGCCAGACGACAACATCGCATACGTCGGGCGCTGTACGTAATAATAACAACGCAGACTCAAGCTTCATTATCATTAGATACATTTTTGCGCGTACTGTCTGACAGTAGGTAAATTATAGCGTGGGAATTTATCTACAGGGTATTTTCTTTTTTAACCTATTTTGTCCCATTGTTTGGCAAAGGTCTCCCCCTCCTACAGGGTATTACAAAAGTAAAAATAAACATTTAAAACTTTTAAGGGGGTTATTGAGACCATCAAACTGAACAACTTTCGCTATGGGACCAACATCGAAATCGCGAAAAAAAAATCTTTTGTCCGATACATTTAGCTTGAGTAGATCCGTAGTTTAGTATGGAACATCGCAAACGCATCGCATTATGGAGATTATGGCAAATCTCCACATTTTGGGGGAGCCCGATGTCCAGCAGAGGACGTCTATCGGCTGATATGATGATGATGATGATGGAACAACAGATTTTTTTTTCGCGATTTCGGTATTGGTCCCATAGTGAAAGTTGTTCCGTTTGATGGTCTTAACCACCCCCTTAAATGTTTATGTTTACATCGTATTTGTATTTTTGTAACACCCTGTATAGCCAACGCTATTCTATGTGTAACTGACACATTGCAAGTAAACTAACCTGGGTCTCTTCGTTGTGCCGCCGCAGCATAGTAAGCAGGAAGGCGCCCGCGTACCAATGCATCGCTTCGAACAGCGGGTATCTGAACATAGTCGGTGTCTCCACCCGCCGCTCTATCTCGTAGATTCTGCAAATTAAATAAATGTATTTATGACAAGGAAGCCCTTTCATATAAAACAGAATATTTCAATAATCATGTGGAAAGAATGAACAAGTCCATAGATAAAAGATTACAAGGCCAGTGTGAACAAAAATCAATTAAATCAATCAAAATTTTTTTATTCAAAATAATATCAAAAAGTATATATTATAAAGTATATTTCATTCATTCATTCATATCATATATATAGCTTTTTGACGTCATTTTTTGACTCTACCACCACGTCGGAAGGTGTTCCGTTAAGAGAAGATGCGGCCAGAAACTCTACAACACACATCTTTTAAACAAAACAAAATATACAAAGTACAATTAAAATACAATATTGCATTACATAGAGTAACATTGTCAAGACCAGACATTTTGGTCATTCAAATAGTCATCGAGTTTATAGTAGCCTTTTTTACAGATGACTTGTTAACTGGTTGGGACTTAAACTTTTAGTCTGGCAAGTTTAGAATATCCTCTGGTATCTTATTATAATAGCATATACAGTGCCCCGTGAAAGATGTGTTGACCTTACTGAGTCGAAAGTGTGGGAATACTAAACGGAACGGTATTCACATTCACTTGGCGTAATATTACACGATGGAGAGGGCTATGCTCGGAGATGCGAGATAGAGCTATGCGAGATCGAATCAGAAATGAAGAGATCCGCAGAAGAACCAGAGTAACTGACATAGCCCAAAGAATTGCTAAACTAAAGTGGCAATGGACGGGGCAGAACCGATGGCCGATGGGGCCGGAAAGTACTCGAGAGACGACCGCGTAACGGAAAGCGCAGCGTGGGTAGGCCCCTCACACGGTGGACCGACGACCTGGTGAAAGCGGCGAGAACACGTTGGATGAGGGCAGCGCAGGACCGGTCGTTATGGCGTGGCGATCCTTGTGGGAGGCCTATGTCCAGCAGTTGACGTCCATTGGCTGAGATGATGATCATCATCATCAGCCTATCATCGGCCACTGCTGGACATAGGCCTCTCCCAAGGCGCGCCACAAAACTCTGTCCTCGGCCTTCCTCATCCTGTCGCTCCCCGCTACCTTTTTTATGTCGTGTCGTGTCGTGTGTAGGGCGTCCCACACTACGTTTACCAGTTCGCGGTCTCCACTCCAGAACCCATACAGAACATCCAGAACACATGAGATGATGATGATGATGATGAATATTACACAGGATTTTTTTGACACAGGCCTCTGTCTCACAACACAAAACTAAACAACAATAACCTAAGATACTTACTGCAACTGCATCTCAATGGCGTACGAGTGTAAAAGGTTGCCCCCGAAGACTAGAGAGTCGCACGGCGTGAGGACGGCGTGTATCCACCCCGTGGGGATGAAGAGCGTCTGGCCGGCGCATAACTCCGCCGTGCCGTACCATTCCACCTGCCGATTTATTGCTGATTAGTACTTCCATCATCATTCATCACCTATCACAGGCACGTATCCAGGGGGGAGATAGGGCCCGGATTGATTTGGCCCTCACCTCCTGTCTTGCCTTGATTGGAGTCGCAAGAGCGGAACCTATGCTCCAGGTTGGAAATGTAAAATGTCATAACGCTGGGACCTGCTGACTGGTGCGCTTAGCACCGGGAACCGGCGCCCGCAGACTCGCCTCTCTACAACCTTAGCCGCTCACTAGATGTTGCCGCCTTGTCGCTCCTTGCGAGCGGCCATTTTGGGGGGCCCATCAAATGAGTTGGCAAGTCACCGTCTGCCATTTTTGACAAACTTAGAGACATTTGTTACGGCATGCGTCCCGAGTCTCTCCGCAATAACCAAGATTTCCCGGCCTACCCAGTTCACCCGCCATAACCCTAGTTGTGTTCTGTCCTTTCTACAATAGTCTCTGCACCGAACGTGGTATGTCTTCTGGTGCAATTACATAATGCATTCAGAGATTGACCACGCTTGGTGCATCCCATCGCATTCAGATAAAAATGTCTCAAAGGGGCCTCTACGTGTTGGACCTGTGTCCCCACGCAAGCCTTCCAAAGGTCCGGGCTACGGCCCGTGAGTAAACCTTTTATAGAGATACATAATAATAATAGCTACCAACACTTCTGCCAAATCTCCTCGGGTTAAGTAAGTTTTTTTTTTCAAATTGGTTTGCTCTTGACCTCAAGCCACTCCTCAGCACAAAGATGGGGTCGAAGATGTAGCGAGCTATGTGATGTAGTTATGTAACATACCATATCACCAAAAAAGCGTTCATTTTGATTGTTGGAAGCGCTCCATTGCTGGTAGAGCGCCAGGTTGGTCGCCGTGGGCGGGATCAGGTAGAATATCTGCAAAGCAACAACATAATGTCACAGTTTCTGTATCCATTATAGGCGTGTTTCTTTCCAGCCGTAATTCCAGAGTAATTTCCACATAGGATAAAAATGTTTCTCAAGTTGATGTTTGTGTTTTTTGATTGATTAATTTTTCCTGTCCTATAATAAAAATTAATCGTAGTAAGTAGTCGACATGGATTTAACTTACATAACATTTTTAGCTTCACATTACAGATGTAACAGAAGTGTGTCTGTACATTGAAGATATTAACAAAAAAAAAGTTACGATATGGTTTTTAGGTGTCCCTGATTCCATATCAGCAATTTTTGAAATTTTTGTCTGTCTGTTTGTTTGTTTGTGTGTGTGTTTATTTGTTTGTGTGTTTGTTTGTTTGAACGAGCATCACGCAAAAACTACTGAACCGATTTTGATGAAACTTCTTTTGTTTGATAGCTTATTATCTGACTTAAAATCTGGTATATGATTTGTGCGGACAAAGTCGCGGGTTAACGCTTGAATCTTATAAGTGAAAAGTGAAGAGTTTTATGTGAAATCCCTCACCACTATCGACATCAGTTTAAGACACAAATACAAACCATAGTTTAACATATTCGTTCCAAGTTAAAAATATATGGTCCTTAAGGGGATGGACGGCACCAACATCGAAATCGCAAAAAAAATCTGCGGTTCCGTATAAAACTCCAAACCTGTTCGAGCCAAATGTATAGGACAGCTGATTTTTTTCGCGATTTCGATGTTGGTCCCATAGAGAAAGTTGTTCAGTTTGATGGTCTGGTCATCCCGTTAAAAAACTGTCAGCATATTAAGGACTCTGTATAGTGTTTCATGATATCATCATCATTCATCATAGATACGACCCGGTTGGTGTAATGGTTACCACGCCGGTCTGCCAGACCAGGGTCCTGGGTTCGAATCCCGGTTCGGTCATGGATGTTTATGTTTGTGCCGTTGTTGTATGGTTTCCATAATAAACAGCCTATAGCGCTTGCTTGGGATCATTACAATGTATATGCCTGTGAGCGTTATTTATTTATTTATATGGGAAGTCGTTTTTTTTTTTATTGTTACGTAGAAAGTTACGTTACGTTAGTTTATGGAAAATCAAGAATCTACTTCGTTTGTACTAAGATAGCATAGCATGATAATTCTCAAAGACAGACCTTGCGACCATGCAGCACGTGGTACCAGACCGTAGTGCCGCCGAAGTCTACGTGGAAGTCTGTGAAGGAGCCCTCGGCGGACATGAGGCAGTACTTCTGCACTGCGGGCCGCGGGGGCCGCTCCTCGGCCGCGGGCCACACTTGGGTGGCCCAGTCTAGCTTGCGGGCCATCCCGGGCGGCTCGACCAGCGGCGACATGCTGTAAACACATAGTTGTTATAATAAAAACCAGTCAAGTGCGAGTCGGGCTACTCGCGCACCGAGGGTTTTGTACGACACAACCACTTAACATATCAACATAGAAAAAAGTTTTCTTTTCTCCGGGACATTTAGCGCGAGACCGACTTAAACGTGACCGGTTTTTATTATTTGTTTTTATACTGTAGCGTTTGTTATACAATCACACCAAGTTTGACGCTTGTATGTTCTGTATGTATTACGGTTTTTCTGATAGAGGGAGAAGAATAAACGGTGATAAAATCTAGTTTCTTGTATGAGGACCCCCCTTTATCTTTCACTTTTTGACATTTTTGTTATTTGCTAGCAAATCCACCAAAATAAAAAATCTTCTGTTCCATACTAAACTGCAACGCCTACGCGACACAAATGTATGCAACAACAGAATTTTTTTTTTGGTCCGATTTGTTTGCTCCCATAGTAAAAGTTGTTCAGTTTGGTGGGTAGACTCTTAGTTTAAAAGGGTGGTAATGATATCAATTTCACCCTGTGTACGTTTATCACTGCCGGAAGGATCCCACTACAGAACAAAGGCCTGCTCTCACGAATAATGTCTGAAGTAAATACAATAAACCAGGGACCGAAAATTTTCGGTTACCTTTATTTAAATGTTACCTTTATCCAGGTAACAACCAATTTTAATACCGGTAACTTAAATATGACCTTCAAGAGAATGCGAGTGAGTGCGGGTAAGGGTCAGTATAGACGGAGCGGCCAAAAGCGCGCGTGGTTTTTAATAACACTGAAAAATGAACTTTAATTTCTACTAATCAAAAGTACAAAATTGATTGAACAACGTCGTTGTTGTAGCGGGTGACGCAAATTTTGGAGTAAAAAAATAAAGGTTGTAACCAAAAAGTACCGGTATTATCGATACCGGTTCCGGTCCCTGCAATAAACCTTTGACTATTTATTATAAGGACTAGCCTTGCGGTAGTATTTCCCATCTGTCACGGTATAAGATCAATTAATCATGTGCATTTACATTCAATTTTATACCTCATCACTAAACTTAGAACTTTTGGGATTCACGCGAGACTTCTTTTCATGATTTTTAACGTTCAAAATTAGAATGTAAAGTTATGGGGAATAAAATCCAAATTTGTGGGGGGCGGGTTTCCTCGCCCCCCACAAAAAGTGGCAGAATATTTTGTT
Organism: Agonopterix arenella; assembly: GCA_927399405.1. Classification (NCBI taxonomy): domain Eukaryota; kingdom Metazoa; phylum Arthropoda; class Insecta; order Lepidoptera; family Depressariidae; genus Agonopterix; species Agonopterix arenella. The sequence goes on from OV656714.1 coordinate 898,464, forward strand.
ATTAGAATTACACGCGTAACTAGTCCCTAAATAAGTAGTCAAAGCAATAAACAGATAAACGTACTTGGTGTCGGTGAACTCTAGACTTAGTACATTGAGCACTTTATCGTCTCGGTGCTCGGGCGGCGTCTCGAAGTAGTCGACGAAGTCGCCGAGCGGCATGCGCAGCGTCGACTGCTTGCGCACATCTATCACTTCCACCTGCCGATTTATAATTACACTTAACATTAAACAGACCTAAAATATTGGGTTCTTAAGGGGCCATAGGTTCAGACGAATATTTTCTATGAGAAACGCCCAGCGTTCCGAAAAGTACGTGCGTGTGCCGTATTTTCGATTAAAAAGAATTAACAAAAGTACTTTTTATAGATTTTTTTAATGATTTCACTAGATAAACTAATGGTGAATATGTGAATAAAATTACAGTAATTATAAACTGTTGCAAGTAATTCTAATTTGAAAAAAATTATGTTTAAAAAATACGTATTTTCTTAACATTTCGAATAGAAATTAAATTGTATGAAGTAATTTCAATTTTGTATTCAATTTATGATTTTACTAGATATACCCAAGAATACTGTGTAATGTAGAAAAACGAAAAATAAGAAACCCCTTCCCAGGTAATTCCGGGACGTGTGGCCCCTTAACAAGCAAAATACAAAAACATAATTGTCATAATATCTCTGACAACCCCCTCGGGGATTATAGTCGTGAGCATGTGCTTATGCTTACAATTGTCATAAAAGATTATAAGCCTGTAGTAAGGCATGCAGTAGGGCAGAGCAAAGGCCTCCAACATACTAATAAGGGCGAAAGTAATTAACATACATACATAACGTTTTTTTCCCAGAGGGGTAGGCAGAGAATATGGATCTCCACTTTGGGTGGTCCTGACACACCTCTTTTGCTTCCTATCTAGAGGAAGCAAATCTAGTCTAGATCCGTACATCTTGCCATACATTCTCGTTGATTCCATACATTCAAACTGGCAAATTTTAATTATGTCCCCAATCTGGTCTTCTTCCTCTATCAAGCGCCAGGGTTCAAGCACTACATACATGCGACAACTACCAATGATCTACAATTTACACCGGATTTTTTCCATTTTCATTTTTTCTGGAAACACCGCCTACCTTTCTTCTTTTCACCGTTTCCTCTACCCTAAGGTTGCCTGGAAGAAATCGCTTCTTAGCGATAAGACCGCTTTATTTTGTGCCTCTCGTATTTTACTGTTTATGTTTTGGGGTAAAATAAAGTATATTTGATTGATTGATTGAATTCTACAATACATTGAAGGTTTCAGAAAAACATATAAAACGCACCTCTAGCTGAGCACCACAGAACCTCAGCACAGATCTGACGGTGAAGGTGGCAGGGTTGGGAGTCTTCATTTCTAAACCCTCCGCCGAGTGGAATAACACCGGTCGTGTGAACCCTGGAATTAAAAAAAAATTGTTACTTTTATATAGTCCATTATGCCACAAATTTGAGTCTAGTGCTTCATTTTCGTAATTATTGCGCGTTTTTACATCCTACTAATATCATAAACGCGAAAGTTTGTAAGTATGGATGGATTTTTGTTACAATTTCACGTAAAAACTACTGAATGGATTTTAATGAAACTTTACAATAATATAGCTTATACATCAGAATAACACATAGGCTAAAATTTACAAAGATATTGTGTGAATTGTCCAGACGAAGCGCAGACGAAGTCGCGGGCACCAGCAAGACGAAGTAAAAAAAAGGCGAAAACCATTGCTACAGCATGTGCAAAGCAACAAAGGCACATCTTGCTTTGATTGTTCTCGTTTTTCGAAGGTGCCCATGCCTACCAATAACAGGAAAAACACCAATGTTTTATAATGAACGGATCAAAATTGATTATATGAATAAGGGTGAGAGGGTGTAGGTCATACTTCACAACGCAGGCACAATGGAGGCAATTTAGTGGTCAGCTTGCTGTCAGAGGATTTTTAAGGCCTCTGAACTGGCTTATAGAATAGTTACACCTCCATCTGACAGAACTATCCAGGACCTAGTGTGTGCCTTCCGAAGCATGAGAACGCTCGAGATGAAATACCACTAAACGGTCATAAACAAAGAACGAAGCTTGACTACCCCAATGATTATAAATATTTATTCTTTACTAGCTTCATGCCCATGACTTCATTGTGTTGACTTAAAAAATTTATTAATAATATATAATAAAATTTATCCTGTTTTAATTCACAACATATTCTATCTGTGTGCTAAATTTAATTCAAATCCATTTAACCATTTATGGCGTATAGATCATCGGTGGCGCGTTGCGAAGAGGTATGGACACCCAATTATGGGGGTCCGGGTTCGAATCTGCACGGACAACATGCCATGTACCAATGAGTTTTTCTTATGTATGTAATACCGACTGCTCTCAAACGGTGAAGGATAACATTGTGAGGAAACCTGCATACACTGAAGAAGAAATTATGATGTGAATGTGAAGTCAACCAATCCGCATTGGCCACGCGTGGTGGACTAATGCCCATACACCTTGAGGGTAGGCCTGTGCCCTGCAGTGGGACGTTTATAGGCTGATGATGATGATTTATGCCGTGATTCACTTTCGATAGGATAGGATTTATCATATGTTGATTTCCATACCATTATCCCTAACAAACTCCTCAGTGAACTGTTGTGCGCGCATCCTCTGCAGTGCGGTGGGCACGGGCCGCAGCGGCCGGGCGACCAGCGCCCGCACCCAGGCCGGCGTGCCCACTTGTGACGGCCGAGTCTCCGCTCCGAGCTCGTACCGGTCCGATCGGTGGTTGTTTGTTGGCATTTTTACTGTAATTTACAGAGACAGAACTTTGAATAATCATAAAATTTTCAACAAAATGTATGCGAATGACCTATGTATTCTTGTGTAGCCCAGTCATTTTACGGTTTGAGCCGGGACTAATTAATAATTGATATTTTTTTCGGTATAGTATTTAAGAGCCAATTTAAGCTTAGAAATGTACCAAAATAAAAAAAATATTATGGCAGCAACAGCCCCAAATTTTCAATTTAGCATTTTCTCGTTCTAAAAAAACGGATGATAAATTTTTTTTTGCAAGATTTTAAGGCTTTACTATTATACATACTTCAGACATGGTGTTAATATTTTTGTCTACTTAGAAGGCTTTGAAAAATACATAAGTATTTTCTATTGAATATCTCATTTTTTCAATTTCAATGCCTATTTTATTGCTCAAAAATAATTTGTATTGTTAAATCTAATTAAAATGAGTGCATTGGTATTAATATTATTAATTTAAAAGCCTTCTGGGAGCTACAATTTTGATTTCAATGTTGTGTAACATTTTTTTTTAATGTTTTCATATAGTCTTTTTGTTAGTGTTGCCGCTCGATAGGCCAAATATCGATTGTCTATCGATAGCTATCGATAGGTGAGAAATAATGTACTCGCTCGATAGGACAATTGATAGTATTGATACTATCGATTGTCTATTCGTTATTGGAGAGCAATACTATTGATACTATCGATACTTCATTGGTTAGCAGCGATCGAAACTATCGATGCTATCGATAGTATTGCTGTTTACCAATAGTATTGCATAAAAAGAGATATCGATACTATCAATACTATCGATTGTACTATCGAGCGGGTACATAATTTTGACGTTCAACAATTGATACCAAAGCTATCAATTTTTCGGCAACACTACTTTTTGTCACTAAATGGTGCCGGTTACAGTTTAAAAGTCCAATTCATAATTACTCCCCACCCCTCCTAACAAAACTCCGTAAAATTGCCTGGCCTGGACAGTGGACTAATAACTCTTTCCCTTCCCTTTCTTATTTTGATTATACCTGGAACACACTCTCTTCTTAGGTCTCTTCAGGTTTACATTAAATGTCATATTATTTAAATAGTACATTACGATATGTGTGACCGAAGTAGTCCATTAAGTAAGTAGTGAATTATCGATAGGCGATAAACGCTGTGTAATAATGGACTAACTTACGTCACGAGTATCGTATACTATTTTATAGCTTGTGTGACCTAAACCTGCCAACTTTTTAATGTATGAACTTGTTAATTTTATGAATACGTATACTAAACAAAAGCGGACAAAGGGGGCCCGGGACCCCCCGAAGGACACAACCATGACTTTAAAAGCTTCATTTATACATCGGAATCTCAATCAATAGGTAATATTCACCCCCTACGCAACCCTACTTACCCCCTATTGTATGCTGATGTATACAATCTTTTAGATTTAATAGGTGACAAATTTAAAGTTACGTTTTTGGCCATTTCTTTTATTGTTTCTTTTATTATTCTACTAACAAGCATTTCTGCCATTTTTTGCGGGGGGCGAGTTAACATGAAATCTGCAACATTGGATTTTATTCCCCTTAACTTTAGATTCTAATTTTGATTGTTAAAAATCATGAAAAGTAGTCTCGTGTGAACCCCAATCGTTTTAAGTTCGAAGTTATTGTTTCGCAATTATAGGCTGTCTCGTTTAGTGATAAGGTATAAAATTGAATGTAAATGACCATGATTGTGTGAAATGCTACCGCAAGGCTAGTCCTTATAATAAATAGTCAAAGGTTGGTGCTCACCAGGTTAAAGTTACTACCAAAAATCATTGATACATGGCGTGTTATATTGAATTCTAACCCAGACCCTCATGAGTACGGTGTCCACTATTTGCTCAATGTTTTAACATTTTCATTACCCAATATTTAATTAAAACAGTATTCCGATGACTAGGAACAGCATCGTTTATTACAATAGTTCAACAACTACAGGGTGAAATTGATATGATTAGAATCTTTTTAAACTAAAAGTCTACCCATCAATCTGAACAACTTTCACTATGGGAGCAAACAGACCGGAGCAAAAAAAATCAGCTGTTGCATACAGTTGAGTCGCGAACTCGCACGTCGTAATTGCAGTTTAGTATGGAACAGCTGATTTTTATTTGCACCGATCAGTTTGTTGCCATAGTAAAAGTTGTTCAGTTTGATGGGTAGTTTAAATGGATGCTAATGATATCAATTTCACAGTGTATAATGTAAGGAGCAATTGAACTATCAGACTATGTTAATAAAATATAAATTGAATACTTACAAACAGAAGGGCCATACGTTTGAGCACATTTTGGACAATGGTACTTGTCAATATCGTCCGAATGGTATATTTTCACATCAACACAGCTGCAAACAATTTACAAAATTATTAGTAAACAAAATATTTGTATAAAAAAATCATTTCCTAATGTAACGTTTTGGATTTATTTTCGAAAATTTATGGAGCATTATAGAAGGAACGTGTTATTAACGTAAGTTTGGCGATAATAATCGTTTATTTATACACAAAGGAAGAACCAGAGTGGCGCATTTCACAGTTCCATGGATACCACCAATGTAAACAAATAGAATTGCGGCCAAGACTTCCCTATGGTCACGGAAACACTGTAGCAAGCTTGATCTTGGCATGTAACCAGGGAATATCTAGTTCCAGCCTCGAGAATAGTGAAATATTGACTAAAACATTCGGACAAGAAATGATGGCCGAACGGTGAGGCCCTGTCAAATAAACATATTTTTTTTAACACACAACAAGCCCGTATCACAGAAATTTATATTTTTTCGACATTACCTCCCATGGAACCACTCGCGGCAGCAGTCACATTCTATCATAAATTGTCCGATATTATACGGTTGACCACACAAACAATAGGTTTCCTTCGATGACGCCATTTTGATGGCGAATAGACAATTTTTTAATTTTTTTCTCCACGTCGCTTTAGTGTTGCCATTGGGAAATATTATATGCCATAGACAACATTTTTCATCAAATAGCGTAGTTTCCTGTTTTATTCGATGGTGAAATATCTGAAAAATTTAAAATCAAGCATGAATCTCAAAAAATGTCCTCTATCCTAAATACAACGCAGAAATAACTTTTAAAACGGAATTAAACTCCCAAAACTCCTGCTAATAACTAATAGCAATAACTGTTTCTTTCTCTTTTTTCTAGTTTAGTGGTTTCAAAAAGTATAGGCGCATACCTATGCCAGCACGTAGTACTTACTATCTCTATGATGCCAGCTTCCTGATCAAATCTGATAGGCGCTAACCAAAAATGTTGTATAGGATACTATATACAATGTTCTTGGCGCTAACATAAAGTGATATAAGGGCGCTAATGTTACAATTACGAATTACGATTCCTAGGCTACATTTTAACATTCATGTCTTTCTAAGCTGTCCTAAATTTTACATTACTTTTTACCCTGCTCCAATCCAAACATGTTTAAAAAGACATAACAGGAGTAGTGCAAGCAAATTATACGTCACGACTATATTCCCCGAGGTAGTCAGAGATATTCTGAAACCTCAGAACATCAACGTTTCACCAGCAGTAGGTACCGAAACTATGAGTGAACTCCAGTGTGACGGGGAGTGAGCCCGTCGCCACTTGTAATGGACAGTGGGTACAATACGTGCCGGACTGTGAGTTAAAATTGAAGCATGCAGGTTTCCTCACGATGGTTTCCTTCTAGCCAGTGGTGTTACAAATCGGCCTGGACGGAGATCGAACCATCGCCTTCTGCAGGGCAGGCAAGGTTACTTGCCATTGGACCACCACGGCACAGATAATATAGACCACGGTTTATAGCACTACGAGTAGAGCCTATGATAATTAATGAAAAACGTGAATTTAAAACGTGAGACGTATTGATTAGTTATTGAAGATTAACAAATTGATCATATCAGATAACTAATATAATATCATTTGCATAATCTTTATTCATTTAAAATCGATTAAAATTTTTTATATTCATGTTGTTAACTGCACATATAGAATTAAAATACAGATTTTACTTATATTATGCCAACTTGGATTAATTACTTCACGATGACCTAAACTTAAATCTACTAGGCTTTTTAATAGAAATCATACAACATCAGCGCAAACATAGGTAATTTTATATAACTTCCATGACCAAACCGGGATTCGGACCCGGGATCCTATGGTTTGGCAGACCGACGACGTGGTGTTATTAACATATGACCATAAGGTCTGCCCCGCCGGTCCGCCACATAAATTACGGAAGATTTTGATGCCTCCGTTAGGTCCGCCACATACATACGGAATAAACCTGATTCGGAATTAGATTCCGGATGGAGTGTTGTCGCTTTCAGAGACTTTTTCAATAGATCTAGTGATTTTTTGCTGTCTTAGGTGGCACTTTTTTAAGATTTACAGTCATATCAAACAAGTGATTTTTGAGCGTAGGCGTTAATGGAACAATACCGTATCGTGACGATGCAGTTGCGACGACGTTGCGGTATAGTTGCGAAATCGCCTAATAACCGCTTGTGTGTTAATGGTTCATGCCATTTTGTATGCAGATTATGTATAATGTTAAAACTATCGATAGTCTTTTAATATAGTTGCATTGATATTGGAATGCAATTTACAAATCACCAACGTAACGTCATGACCTCATTACATGATATTTAATTATCATGTATAGAAACTGTTTTGTTTTGTTTTAATAAATACCTAAAAATGCAATTATTGTCATTCATTTAGCGTTTCACACATTTCTATTTTAGGAATTTTTTAAACAGTACTCTAGTATTCTTTGTAACCATAGTTGACAAAACTGAATCTTGAATCAGGATTCCGGATCGCAATTCCGTATGTATGTGGTGGACCTTATTCCGAACGGATTTGTGGAGGGGGAAAAGCTTGGACTAAGAAACAACGTCCAAGGGAAAAAGCCATAGGAAATCGTAATCCTGATAAGGAATTCCGTTGTGTGGCAGGGGTAAAAATAATCAACCGGATTAGTAGCCCAGTCATTTTACGGAGTTTTGTTAGGCGAGGTAGGGAGTAATTAACTAATTATTAATAGGACTTTTAAACTGCAACCGGCACCATTTAGTGACAAAAAGACTATTTTAAAACATATTAAAATAAAATTCGCTACGCAACATAGAAATCAAAATTGTGTGTCCCAGAATGCTTTTTAATTAATGATATTAATACCAATGCACTCCTTTGACTTAGATTTAACAATATACATTATATTTGAGCAATTAAATAGGCATTAAAATTTAAAGAATGAGGTATTTATTAGAAAATACGAATGTATTTATCAAAACCTTCTACACTTCAGACTTTCAGACACAAATATTTACACCATGTTTGGAGTATTATATGTATAATGGCGAAGCCTTAAATATGTGCAAAAAATAATTTAACATCTGGTTTTATAGAACGAGATAATAGCTAAATTTTGAAATTGGAACTATTGCTGACGTGATTTTTTTTAATTTTGGTACATTTCTAGGCTCAAATTGGCTCTTCAATATTATACCAAAAAAAATATCAATTATAAATTAGTCCCGGCTCAAACCGTAAAGTGACTGGGCTATAGTAACTTATTATTAATTTATGCCGGATAGTCAGACATTAGAAGAAAATTATATGAATGCACTCAGTTTCATCATCATCGTCATTCATTATTTTGGTAGGTATAGGGTAGGTATAGTCACGGCATGATATTTCTATTCAAGGTAGGTATTGTGGTATCGGCGGATGTCGTACGAGCTACCGTACGAAGCGACTAAGGGATAAGGTTTTAGAGCGACTCGTACTATGCTCTCTACAGGGTGAAATTGATATCATTAGCATCCTTGTATACTAAGAGTCTACCCGTCAAACTGAACAACTTTTACTATGGGAGCAAACCGATCGGAGCAAAATAAGAATCAGCTGTTGCATACATTTGAGTCGAGTAGGCATTGCAGTTTAGTATGGAACAGCTGATTATTTTTTGCTCCGATCGGTTTGCTCCCATAGTAAAAGTTGTTAAGTTTGATGGGTAGACTCTTAGTTTAAAAGGATGCTAATGATATCAATTTCACGGGTAAAATACGGCAAATACCTAGAGGATGGACATCGTCTAAAATGGCGATGGCGACCATTTTGTAAGCATCGTCTGTGGTTGCCCTAATCGCCGTCCTTGTAACAAAGTGTTCACCACTTTATAGATCGAAAATTGATTTTTGACAAAAACTATAAGCATCATTGTTAAAAAATGTTGAATGACGTGACCTTGAATAAAGACCGAGTAACTTCCTCGTCGGCCATTTTGTCGGCGCCATAAAATTACTGGCGTTTTATTCTTATTTGAGAATGATATAAAATAATTGATTGATATCTCAGAGGTTCATTATGTAGAATATAATAAAACTTTATTTTTAGTAAACACCTAAGTCCTTGGCTGCAATCGCGGTAAATACTCGGTGATGGAACCGTGATTGGATTACGTACGAACCATAGCTCATGACAGGCATTAAGCCGTTTTGACAGATCGCTCAGACGTTAAAGACTGTCAGTTACATAGAGTTTAGCGCGATGCGAAATTCAGCACAGTTAAATAGTAATGGGATTGTAATGTGATTAGAACTGAAATTGAATAAGAATAGAACTTCGATGTTTCAAATTACCGCAATCGGGCTCCGTTTGCTTATACAGGATAAAATTGATATCATTAGCATCCTCTTAAACTAAGAGTCTACCCATCAAACTGAACAACTTTTACTATGGGAGCAAACCGATCGGAGCTAAAAACAAATCAGCTGTTGCATAAATTTGCGTGGAGTAGGCAATGCAGTTTAGTATGGAACAGCTGATTTTTTTTGCTCCGATCGGGTTGCTTCCAGAGTAAAAGATGTTCAGTTTGATGGGTAGACTCTAAGTTTAAAAGGATGGAAGGAGGAGGAACTCTAACAAAAAATTTCACTTTAAATCTTAATATTTCGCTAACGAATTCCTTAAATCGAAAAATGGTTTTCCCAAACCCATAATATTTTTAAAAGACCTATCTAACAGTAACAATACCCCAGAACATGGGATAGACGAGAAAAAAAATTGTCTTCCCCACTTCACGTGTAGAGGAGGTAGGTAGAAGGTACCCTAAACCAGAAGGTACCACTTTGTCGGCGTGATTAATATATATACATACATCTATACCAAATGACAGCTTTCTAATACTAAGCGTCTCTGAGCTAAGCCGCGGACGAACGGACGGACATGGCGAAACTATAAGGGTTCCTTGTTGACTTCGGAACCCTAAAAACGGTAAATAAATTTATATAATTTAAAAAAAAATCTTCGGTCATGCATGAACAATGCAATATGCATTTATTTGACATCATTATACTATATAAGGTCTAACAAAATTAGCTGAAACTATTACTAACTATTAAGGGTATGCTCAGACCATCAAACTAAACAACATTCTCTATGGGACTAATACCGAAAAAAATCTGCTGTTCCATACAAACCTACTCGACCTGAATGTTTGGGACAGCAGATTTTTGTTTTGCGATTTCGATATTGGTCACATACAGAAAGTAGTTCAGTTTTATGGTCTGATCATCCCCTTAAAATAGTTTCAGCTCATTTTGTTAGACCTTATATACTAGTAATAAACCCACCCCACCCAACAAACCCGAAGGTGGACGGCGACCTGGTGAAGGCGGCGGGAACCCGTTGGGATGAGGGCAGCGTAGAACCAGTCGTTATGGCGATCCTTGCGAGAGGCCATCCATCGGCTGAGATGATGATTCTAATAAATAATGGTAAAGTAAGGTAAGTCATTGTTCCAACAAAGTAAAGTCGTCAATATGTACAATAAGGATGCATAGAAGCTTCAATGTTTACGGTAAACATCGTCGTAACTAACAGACAGTTATGTCACTCTGTCACTTAACAAGACCTCGCGTCTCGCGCAGGTTGTGCAAAAATATGACGCATTATTTTGCACAATAGAGCGGCCCATGATGTGACGTGATGGACACACAAATCAACGGGCAGACCGGGCGCGGGTGTCCGCTAGTCATGGGACATTATCGATGTTTTGTTTATCGATTTGAACTTTGTTACACTTTCAGTGTAAACTTTTTCAGAAGTATGTCACACTCCCAACTCAAGACGTAACACGATACGGTGTGTATGGGAAGGGAAGTAGGTATGTCAGGTAGTTTAGTGTGTGGCGAGCCGTAGTCTCTGCCTGCTCCTGTGGGATAATAACGCGAGTTTATGTGTGTTTATTATTGTATGTCTAACTATGCAAGCTATGATGATTGTATGTGCATTCAAAATAAAATATGATGGTTTTTTAAATAACTACGCTGTTTTATTCCATGATGCCATAAGTCTAAGACAGTATAGAATGGGTAAACCTACTCAAAATAGCTTAGTTATTTTTTAACACTGATCAGAATCAGAAAACATTCAATGTCAATCATGTGGTTTCTCCAGTCGCTCTTGTAGGCAGCCACAGAAAACAGTTCCTGCAAGACCTTGGTAGACTGTATTCTCTTTGATAAGTTAATTTTAATAATGAAAGTTTTATTTGGTTTATGTATTATATGGTATGGTTTATACCAAGGATTCACTAAAAAAAATGTTTTGTTAATTATAACCGAACTTTAGTGACTTCCAAACTGTTTTGTAGCACATAACCAAACTTTTGTATATAAATAGCATAAAGTTATGCTATTTATAACCAAACGATTGTTTATGTACTACAAAACAGTTTGGAAGTCACTAAAGTTCGGTTATATTTAACAAAACATTTTTTTCAGTGTTGTATTTAAAAAAAACAATCTTAAGCCCACAACTAATTGTAGCTTCATTGTAGGTTAGAGAGCAGACAACCGAAATGACACCACCCAAAGCAGCAAGCTACAAAGCGACTCCATCGGTACTGTAATAGACACTGATTGCCTATGATGTCTGTAAACAAATAAAATAACAAATTATTATTGAAATAACGTCTGCCTCAATAAGTTACACAGTCATGATTTATTGATTTACATAACATCATGCATGACCCAGCTCGACCAAGGAAGACACAAATTACATGTAATGTCATCTTTATGAGTTGTTTATAGGTACAACAACGCCTACACATCCCACACTGATTTTGTTAACAATTTTCAATCCATTGCTATACTGCCACATATATCGCTTCAACAAATTAATTAGAAAACAGCAATGCACGCTTCACACATAAAACTATGCAAGCTATAAGATTTAGGTATAGGTAAGAAATGAAAGTTTTCGAGTAGCTATTGAGAAAAATCGTGACTAAAACAGCACTATGGGAGGCTTGAGTTATGTAATAGGCATGTCCGATGCACCAGTCGATACGGCGACAAGGGAGAAATCGACTGGCTTTCCCCTCACTAGTGCGCGCGTTTTATAAAAACTTTTTAAGACTTTATTAATTAAAAAAAAACTATTGCGTGCTTATTTCGAACGATTAAAAAGAAACATTAAACGGTTCAAAATTCTTAAACTCTTCCGTGTTCGTGTGTTCATGTTTTGTTCCATATTTTAATTAAACATTAATAAAATTGTGTACATTTTTACCTAAAATTAACCAGCGGATTACCTAGTTGCTGATAATTATGTGAATAATGGAACCTTTTAATTAAGTTAAAGCTTGTTAAATAGTTAAGTGGTGTGATTGGGATAAAAAACTAAATATCCTTAGATGTTATGATAGATAATGTAACTCGATTCAAGTAAGTCGTTTCCTTTAATATTATATTTAGTTACTCATTGCATGATGCATGCGTCTCAGGCATTTTTTTGTTAAAATTAAAACAGGGTTTATTATGTTTTTTTCGGCTGAAGTTTTTTTTATTAGGTACCGGAAAAATTAAATCAAATTATATTTCATCATAACAATAATTTATTCAAGCCTGTAAAGTACCTACTTAATTATTTGAGTGTTTATATTTCATACTTACCTACTAAGAACTTAAGTTTTTAGAGTTGTTAATTAAATTATCTCAAACCCCACCGTGTCACATGCTCAACGTGTCAAAGATTTGAGAATTTGTGTGAAATATTGATTTCTAGATGTCAGACAAAGAATATAATTATAGTTTTACACTGGTACAAATAAACGTTTTATAAAATGTTATACCGAGAATAAACTAAGAATACCTAATCAAAATGTCTACTAATAAACCCGGAATAACTATTTACTAACCCAGTATAACCTCGGCGTAACTGTTCTGTATCATAGACAAATGTTTTTTTTTAAGTTCATCTATGAACCGCGACGTTTTGCCACCAACGTAGTTCGACCAAAATGTATAGGACCGCTGATTTTTTATTATTATTTCGAGGTCAGTCTTAGGGCATGTTTCACCACTTCGGAATAAGTCCTTGATAGTTTATATTTAAAAGATCGTTTGACATATTTTTCAGCTGTCAGATAAACTGTCAAGAACTTCTCAAAGTGGTGAAACTATCCTCTTAAGCTCTATTTCACCACTTCTTAGTAAGTTCTTGTGATCTTATGTGACAGATTGTTTGACATATTTTTCATACAAAATATGTTAAACGAACTGTAAATTAAGCTAACAAGAACTTAGTAGTGGTGACAGAGGCCCTTAATATCTAGGAAATTTTTTTTTTCGCGACGGGCTCACTCCCCGTCACACTAGGCAGAGTTTCGGTACTCTTGTGAAACGTGAATGTTCTGAGGTTTCAGAATACCTGTCTCTGACTACCCCCTCAGGGAATATAGTCGTGAGCATATTGCGATGCCTTTTTTTCGACTACAGCACGCAAATATGACATTTAAAAAAACTAGAAATTAAAAATAAAAGATGCAAGGGCCTTAACCTCTTAAGGCCAGTTTTACTTGACATTGACAGGTAAGTTAAAATAATACGTCTGAGTAAGAGGGTTGTGATATAGGATCCTTCTTAATATGCTGACTGTTTTTTAAGGGTAGGGGTCAGACAATGAAACTGAACAACTTTCTACAGGATGTTAGGGTAAACAATTGCATTACTTTAAAGGGTGATTGTACCCATGATACTGACCAACTTTCTCCAAGAAACGTATAGCAATTCGTAAAAAAATAGACTTCCCATACTAAATGCAATCAGCTGATCGCACGTTGTATGAAATCTCTATCGTTTTCTATTGGCTTCTTAGGAAAAGTTGTTCAGTATCATGGGTATAATCATCCCTTTAAGTAATACAACTGTTTACCCTAACACCCTGCATATGGGAACAATGTCGAAATCACGGAAAAAAATTGCTATTTCCTACAAAACTGCAATCCTACTCGACCCAAATGTATGGGCCAGCTGATTTTTTTTTGCAGTTTCTATTTTTGTCCCATAGAGAAAGTTGTTCAGTTTGATAGATATGATCATCTTCTTAAAAAACCGTCTGCATATTAAGTTCAACCGATGCCTCATCCAAGAGTTACATCTTGCTCTTGTCCTTTTCGATTAGTTCAATGCACAGTAAAACAGCTCCAGAAGATGGTCGACATCTATCTTTCAGATCCGATGCCATTTTGCTTCAAAAGAGTCTAGTCTTATTTTATCTCCTCGCCATCCAGCCGATTTAAAACAACTAGATGTATATTTATTCCTTACGGCCATGAATACGGTGAATGTCAATGCAGTTCGTTGATCGTAACCATGAGATCGGCACAGTTTTTCTTGAACCTGTCGGACTAATTAACTGATTGCACCCCGGCTTTAAGATAATAGATGATCAATGGGTGGTTCAAGAGTTCAAGGGATTCATATGTTTTACCGACAGTCATTTGATTTTATCGACAATCGTTTTTACCTACATTCATTTGTTTTATCGAAATTGGTGTAAATGTGGCAGTGTAGATCCACATAACCGAACTCGGTTTCAGGCACCATCTGGAGCCCGCTAAGCGACAGCATGTCCCTAGTCCTATTTTTGCCTTTCGCACAATGTGGTCCAGGTGTTGGTTTCAAGTGAGTTTTTGGTCCAGAATTACTCCTAGATATTTAACCTCCTTGGAAAACGGTAGATTTGTTGAAGAGTATAGGTGGTCTTAGGCGCTCTAATTTTCGCCTTCTTGTGAAGGGTACTATAACCGTTTCATCGGCATTCACTGAAAGACCGAAGTCTTTGCACCACCTTTCTATCTTGTGTAGTGCTGTCTGCATGAGACTGGATATAGTGCTGGGACATGGGCCCACAATACCCACAGCCACAAAGCCCACAAAACGAGCTATAGATTTTATTGTAAAACGGCTGACCCTTGATTTTCCCAAAAAAGAAGATTCTGCATCCCGAAGCTTTCCTCGGGGCACCGGAACTGAGTACCGCAAAACGGGACAGTCTCGGTCAAACCGGGACGAATGGTCATGTTACATGACCAGCTGTGCTCCATGAACTGCCTCTGTGGTCTAATGGTTAAGAGCATTTGGCTCTTGACACGGAGGTCGTGGGTTACATTCCCACGGGGGACACCTTGTAGTGATAGTTTTCCCCTTGTTTTCCCCAGTTGGTTAGGACATTGCAGGCTGAATCACCTGATTGTCTGAAAAGAAAGATGATGCCGTGCTTCGGATGGCACGTTAAGCCGTTGGTCTCGGTTACTATCTCTTTGGTGGTAGTAGTCGTCACATAAAAACCACGTCAGAGGCCGTAAGGCGGCCTGAAAAAATTCTGATACCAGGGCTCTGATAATAAGATGACCCACTCAAGGCTTTTAGTTAACTAATGGAAAATCTGGCTCTATTACGTAGGGTTAGGTACCTACTATGATCTGTCTGATTCTATTCTTTTATCTACGATCAGTCTTTGGACTATAAGTAGATTTGTGGTCGGTAGGCGGCGATAGAAGAGTGTGACCCCAGTGGGGACAGCGCCTCTGTTTTGACGACACGACGCAGTCGTGCAGCTCTTGGATGTTGTGCCGTTTCTGGCGTTTTGGGTAGCGCTGGTGGGTTAGTTTGACAGCCAGGTCATTCGGGTGGTTTGCAAGACGATGTTGGTACTTTACTGCCGTGGAGCGTACCTCCTCCATTATGGTATTCATTTTCAACTGTTCATGAATTTCCCCATTTGTTATGAGCCAGGGTACTTTAGATATTATGCGAAGAATTATGTTCTGCATTCGTTGTAAGATTGAGATATTGGAGTTGCTGGCGCTTCCCCATAATTATCATCCAACCTGGTGTACCTACTAGAAATTTAATTGCCGACAAAAGGAGGAAAACACTTAGGTACTTTAAAATGACAAAGGTACTGTTTACGATACTTATTTCCAAGAATCCATTTATTCCATTACCTAGCTTACTTACCACAATACAGAAAAAGAATTAAAAAACGCAAAAGCATGAATGTTCTTATAATTGAATTCAGATGTTGCTTTAATATTTAAAATGTGTAAAATAGGCATATTTTATTTGTGGTCCAACACAATTATGATCGTTGAAATAATAATTCCACTACGTAAAAAAAACATTAATAAGTAGAACAGTACGTAAGAGAAACTGGTTTTTTTTTTTTTTTTTTTTTAAAGTAGCATGTGCCTATAGAATATGGGGTATACTCATATCTATCTATACTATTATAAAACTGTAACAGGAAGTTTGTCTGTACATTGAAGATATTAACAAAAAAAAAGTTACGATATGGTTTTTAGGTGTCCCTGATTCCATTTCACAAATTTTTGGATTTTTTGTCTGTCTGTTTGTTTGTGTGTTTGTTTGTTTGAACGAGTATCACGCAAAAACTACTGAACCGATTTTGATGAAACTTTTTTTGTTTGATAGCTTATGATCTGACTTAAAATCTGGTATATAATTTGTGCAGACGAAGTCGCGGGTTAACGCTCGTGTTTAATAAAAATAGTAGTTAGATACAGTGTTTACTTACTACTTAAAATAATAGAAAATACGTTGACCTCAAGAAAATGGCTGCAGAACCCTACTGTCATGCTCTTGGGCGGTTTTTCACACGGAGAAAAAATACCTGGTAACTACCTACCTACTTAGTACCTACATATCTACTAAAAATAAGTTAGTTGGATTAAGTTTTTGACGAAGCGTGTTGCTGGTTCCTGGTTAAATATATATATATATATATATATTATATATATATATTATATATATATATATATTTGACGATGCATGTTGCAGATACAGACATTTTGCAAATCTAGGTTAAATTTCAATAAAATTTTCATACTTTTTTTACTTAAAATAATATATGTGACAACTATTTATTTTAGCAGACTTTATAAATTTAATTCTGGTAGATTTAACTTAAATCGATTTATATTCGCTTATACAGGGTGAAATTGATATCATTAGCAACCTTTTAAACTAAGAGTCTAACCATCAAACTGAACAACTTTTACTATGGGAGCAAAAAAAAACTCGACTTACAAAATCGCCCTCATGTAGTATGATTTATGAAAGTCAAATCATAAGTAGAAAGATGCATATCTCCATAGTAATTTTGACATTTTCAACTGCTGAGTTCAACAAATGAGTTTCAAAAATCGCACTCCAGGTACACAAAAAACTCAAAAACTCAGGGGTGTTACCACGAAATTCGATTATGCATTTCGACAGTGCGTCTCGACAATCGTTGGGTCGTTGTCAAAATCCGTACCATGATGTAAGATCGTTTCGACACAGGTATCATCGAAGAGAGAGATGGGTATATTCGAAAGAAACATCACCATAGTCAAAATATAGAAAAATCATAGACTTTATTCGGAGGTGGGTCTTTTTTAGTGCACATTTTATAATTACTGATTTTTGAAAACGAATCGTTTATGATTATTTGGACTACTTTTTACAAATAATAACAACATTTTGATAATATCCAATCAAAATATACTTTACTATTGAACAACTTAGTGATTTTATGTTATTCGTGTGAAAAAAATGATATTTATTACAAATTGGTTGCATAGGATATGTAACCTTTGCCTTCCGCAAAAAAAAGTTTTGTGTCAGTCAATGTCAAAAAAAAAAAGAAAATTCGAAAATTCGAATAGTTTAAGAGGCAGTCAACCAAATCTAGCTAATGAAAAAATCAGATTCCATCCAATAGTCATGTTTACTATTAATAGAAGCCAATATATTTTTTCGGCCTATTTATCGTGGTGGCTTACTTCCTACTCTGAGACGACAGTTAATACCCATCGAGCTAATGAACAAAATTATGCTAATGGCTACTGGATATCCTTTCAAGTGGTGGACTGGTGGCCAACCAAAAAAGTTGGTAAAATTTTGGAGTACCTTTTAACCCATCGAGCTAATGGATGAAAATGTATGCTAAATCAAAGGTGAGGCTTCTACCCCTAGGGCCTAGGGAATCGGGCTAGGGGATACTGGTGGCCGAACCCGTAATATTGAAAGTAGAGGCCTAGGGGATTGCTTTGCCTCCAACCAGTTTTATCTGTCAAAGTAAGATCATGCGTTTCTTCGTTTATTCAAATAAAAACGCCCAACGCCCGGCTCGTGTGCAGTGGCGCGCTCCGCATTTCGGTCCGGCCCGCGAAAGATTTAATATCGAGCGCAAAAAAGGTTACCTAAACGTTCTCGGCTCACGTCAATAAAAGAATGAGAGGAGCTTTCTTCTCACTACTAGATTCTGGCGATAAAACGGATACTTTTAACATAAAAGATATCCACTGCTTGTTTTGTGCACTTTTTGCATAATAGGATTGCAGACACACAACGTTGATTATCTTGTTTTTCCAGTTCAAACGTACATACTTAATCAATACGATAATACAGGGTGTAAGGGACAGCCTTTCACAGACTGAAACGGTGAACTCAGATCATCAAACTAAACAACTTTCACCATGGAGCATACCTCAGAAAACACGAAAAAATCAGCTGTTTCATACATTTGAGTCGGGTAGGTACAGCAGTTTTTTATGAAACAGCAGATTTTCAGTTTGTTGATCTGCGTTCACCGTTTCATGATAGGTACACTTTTTGTACCTAAATGTATAAAACTGACTTTTTTTTTCACTGCCTATTATATTATCGTGATCATCTACGGCCCACGATTTCGTTGACATGCTAAAGTTTAGCCCGCGACTTTCCAAAGGTTGCCCATTCCTGATTTATCTGATATCGTACAGTATTACAATAACGATTAAATACGGTTTACAAGTATTTATTACCCAGTTGGTAATAAACTTGGTTACGAACCGACTTTGTCACGGCCTCTTAGTCTATTTTTCGATCATCGATCCGGCGATATTGTCACGATAGTCGTTCGAATTTTTCGGATATTGGTACTCTAATGTAAAGTCGACGCTACAAGCATTCATCGAAGGAAACATCACCATAGACAAAATATAGAAAAATCATAGACTTTATTCGGAGGTGGGTTTTTTTTAGTGCACATTTTATAATTTAATTACCTACCGTTTTATAATAAATAATCAAGTATGTACCTAATAACAATGGTTCGTAGGTTTAGCGCCGTATATTAGGTAATTTAGCGCCTTTTTAAATTTTAACAAAGCAAACAGTATTCAAGTTTGAATATACCTACTGTATTTTGTGTTTTGAGATTGAAATTCCTTTATGTGGTCATAACCATAGAGATAGTAAGTATGGTCATAACATGTCCATAGAGTGTACAGTGTTTGGGAGATTCGAATACCAACGCTTATCTGAAGTGCTCAATGAGTTGGATGGAAGTTTAATTATTAAATTATCTGGTGGCAAAAAAAAATAATCAAATTTTAGGGAGTAGTTATAGAAAGCTCTATGAAATTGAATGAATGTCTATGCAACGGCCTGAAGAAGGCGCCGCGCCACGCCGCGGGCGCCCTTGGGGCGTGCGCTTAGAGCGCGCGTTCCCACGCGCACCCGACGACCGCCTCTGTTTCTTTTAATAATCTCTTTAACTTAATGCCTTAGCCCAAAATACCCGAATTCAAAATGTCTTAAACTTGAAATACCAAATTTTCAAAATACCGAAAGTTTATAAATATACCAAATGTTTAAATTACCCGAACCCAAAAAACCTTATTTCCAAATATAAATGCCTGAAATAAATCATTTTAAATAATCAAAATTCAAAACATTCCAGGACAAGTTTAATATCGTTACACCTTCAATGTTTAACCATTTTCCTGGGGGCACTGTCTTGCGACACGAAACGATGCCGAATGGTAGCGGACCAGTGTGAACTGAAAAAACTAGAAATTTTAGTTTGTCCGACTTGGCTGCATGGCTTGTGTAAACTTTGCTTTACCGCAAAAAAAAGTGTGGCGTCGACATGTTTTCTCGTCTATGACCTATTGTGTCAGTTGTGGTCAAAAAGAATGTAATTCACTACGTTATATTTGTGGCATAGCGTAAATATAAATAATAGTGAGTGCTCTCTGGTCGCAACAGGACAAATATTATGCGTGGGGTGCGGGGCGCGGGAGGAGCGCGTCTCGGCCCCCTCTGCCTGCGCGCGGTACCAATTCTGAACTTTGAGTATAGGTACGCGCAGGCATCGGCAGCAGTGTCAAATGTTATACTCGAGATCGCGCACGTACCACAATGGTTCGCATTGTTTGTATAGTCATTGTCACGGAATAAATATGGTATTGTGTACGGGTGTGATCCCACATCGTATAAAAATAAAGATTTGCTGAAACTAAAGTGGTTTGAAGCATTTTTACGCGATTTGACACTTTGTTGTTTTTACTAGAGATACCGTTTAAAATTGCAGTTAATAAATAGGTAAGCTACGGTACTACTCAATTGCTTTTATACAAACATAATACATGTCATTAACTGAAAAATAATGTGTTTTTCTTACAAAACTTTGAATTAAAAACGTAAATAATAGTTCATAACAAAAATAAATACCTAGGTCCTAGGTAGGTATTAGGATCACTACCAATACCAATTAATAATATAGTAAATATATACAACGTGTTAATGAATTAACGCAAAGCTAGAAATAGTTTATTTAGAATCGAGAGCAGAATCGAATTATCATGGTTTCAACATAGGTAATTTTTTTCAAAATATTAAATAATTTGTTGGTAAAATTTAAAATTTACTGAATCCGATGTCAATTCACCGCACGGGTACACTCACCCTACTCACTACCAAAACAAGCTTCTTAAAATGTATCCATGAGTACGTTAGCGCTTTCATTCATTGCTGAAATGATAACAAAACATTGTTGCCTGAAAACTTATTGTAATTATTTTATCAATCTAATTATTTTGTTATAAATCAGTTGGGGTGTATAAGGTTTTGCGTTAATTCATTAACACGTTGTACCTATAGCTAAATTTTTATTTATTTTTAATGTACCTACTTACATTCTTTTATTTGCCTTAAATGATAAGATTTGTTTTTCTAAATCTTTAATTTCCTTCGACTTTGTCACAGTATTCAGTAAGGGAAAACATTTATTTATTTATTTACAACAGATAGGATAAAATAGTGACATTAAAACAATATAATTATTTCATATTGATTGTCTTATATTTCATTTCATTTCCTCAAACGTAATTGTAATTGTAACAACCCTTAGCATGGCCGCCATCTTACCCTATTCGCCGGCCTGTCGGTCGCGCGGTTTCTTGGAAGCGCGCTTACTATTATTGTTATGTATACTTTGGTTGTTATATTCTCTTTGGTGTCAGTCATTGAAATCAATTGTTATTGACCAAGAATTTTTAGCTCTTTCCACTGATCTCGAAAAGTAGTTGCAGAGAATATAACTAACTCTATTGAAGTTTGCATCCAATGGTGATTCTTATCTGATGTTGAAGTTGGAAACCACAGGATCTTCTCAGAAATCACCACGTAATCGCCCCTCAAATTTGGGCTCTATAGATTGGCCTCGAATAGTGGTTGATGGTGGATGGCCAACACAGGATCTTCATCTCCACAGTGCCTAGTCAACCTAGACCCACCAAGTTTGACTGATCTTCGGTCGGCTTACAGATAATGATTACGGTGAAACCTATATAACAAATAATTGTACCTAATCAACTATTTTCCTGCCCTTCGCCGTGGAGACCCTAGGTTGCTGGGGTCCTGAAGGGAAAATGTTCCTCAAATGCCTCTCAAAGCGCCTATTCGAGGCTACAGGCGACAGGAGGGCTGGCCGCTATTTTGGGCAAAGGATCAGCCTTGCGATCCAAAGAGGCGACGCTGCCAGCCTCCTAGGCACTCTGCCCCGAGTAGGGGCTTTAGAGTACATTTTTTACCTTTAAGTAGCCTAGGTGTTTTTCTTTTTTCTGTTTGTTTTGTTTTTTCTTGTTGTATTAAGTTAGTTAAGTCAGCTTCATATTAATATTGTTACTTATAATAAATTAAATATTATCAACTATTTCAATGTAATATTTTATTTTAAACCTAAACGCTTTTATTGGTCTTTGCTTTGTGATTTTTCCAACCTAATTATTTTGATTTATTTGTTACGAGCTTTTGACGCGCGACTTCGTCCGCGTAGCTTTAAGTGTTGATTTTCGAAAAATCCTTTCTTAGTGCATCCCTACATCTTCTAGCTTGATAATGTAATATTCCAAATTTCAGGTTTCTATCTTCAGTGGTTTGGGCTGTGCGTTTTTAGTCAGTCGGTCAGTCAGTCACGGAACTCTTTTATAAGTTACGAGCGTTAACCCGCGACTTTTTCCGCATAAATTATATACCAGATATTAAGTCTGACAATAAGCTATCAAACGAAAAAGTTTCATCAAAATCGGTTTAGTAGTTTTTGCGTGATGCTCGTTCAAACAAACAAATACCCAAACAAACACACAAACAAACAGACAGACAAAAAATCCAAAAATTTGTGAAATAGAATCAGGGACATCTAAAAACCATATCGTAACTTTTTTTTGTTAATATCTTCAATGTACAGACAAACTTTCTGCTACAGTTTTATAATAGTCTAGATATATGACTGTTTTCTATAGTAGGGGAGAGTCGACTATATCGTACCACTTTATAGGTTCCCGCATCCCCCCTTCAAAGCAAAGAAAGTTAGAAATGTGTAATAGTGGCTAAATGTTAGACTTGGTTACTTGGTACAACATACTAAAAACTTAGCTATCTATCCTGCGATCAAATATAGTATCTATCTATATATTTTCCGGTCCAAAATCTATTTTCCTCGAAGGTCTTCCACCGATACAATTTAGACGACCAGTTTACTAAATTGTGCCACTGATGGTATTTAAATTGTACCACTCACTATATGTCTTTAATTTAAAGAAATAATTACACGGTTAACATCGTAAATGAAACAAAAATAGGACAAAATTATTATATATTAATATTATTGCTATCAATTTTCAATGTTAATTATACTTGGTTCAGAAAAAAAGATTTCCAACCACAATTAACTCTTGCTTGAGAGTCACAATCAAATAATAAATAAAAAAAATACCACATATTATTTAAATCGTAGGCTGAAATAGCTCTTCGGAGGTCTTCTTCAGAGGACCATTGATACCTAATGTTTTTTTTATTTCTTTTGATTTCTGTCTAAATATAATATAATATTACTACTAGCCGGTACAAGTCCAATTTAGCGAACTTGTTCAGTATCGTGAATCACCCCTTAAAGTAATGCAACTGTTTACCCTAACACCATGTATTATTCGTGAGCATGTGCATCAAATAGTAATTTAATAAATAAGCATGTGAGCCTCTTCTAGTTAAGTATTATATATTAACTCTGTACTATGTTCGAAACGTAAAAAAAACTTAGTTGTGTAAGGATAGTTCTGATTAAAGGCGTAAGGACATGGATTTTGAAAACCCCCTTTGAAGTCTATCACATGCATGCTTTCTACAATTATACCTACTTAAAATTGTTCTTCATCTATCTCGTCTATAATAGTAAATTCTATTACTGAAAATGAAAACTTCTAAAGTGTTCGTTTCAAGTATTTACTTGAAGTTTTCAAATAAATCGAATTATGTTATCAATGTAATCAATTTCCTTCATATTTATACTAATTATTAATTTATGATATCCAGGAATTGAGACAGTTTTTAAGCACAAAATAAAGGCACTTGAACAGGAAAGTATGCTGGGATGTTCTCTTCTTAATCTGGAAAAAATAATATTGCTTATGTTATGTTATCTAACTAGGGAAGATTTTGATTCATAACTTAAAATCTATACAGCCAGGTTAGCTATTTTTTAGACAAATTGGCCATAACTACAAAACTGGTAGATGTGAGTCAATGACGAGCACTGAGGGTGGCGAATAGGGGAGAAACTGTATTTTTGCATCTTGCGGGTATAAGGGTGCCTTTCCACCAGAGCTGAGCGAGGAAACTTAGCTATAAGCATGGAAAAATCCATCAAGAGCTTTGCTCCAAATTCTTAGCCTCGTACAGCGCAGCTCTGATGGAAAAGGGATAATTTTTTACATACAATGCGAGTTAGAGATGTGTGCTCGGGATACGAGTGAGGGATACGAGCGCAATAGGTATGCGAACGAACGATATATGCGATGGATGTTTGCGAGGTATGTAAACGTATTATCAGCATCCTCATATAGCATAAAGGTCAGTTTCCGCGCACAGCTTAGTTCGTTTCGTAGCTTCGCTACGCACCCCGCATAGCTCTGGTGGAAAGGCATCCGAAATGCGGTTTCAATTCACCTTTGTTTCAAAACCCCTATTCAGCGATGGAGTCTGGAGTATAGCTTAGGATATTTGATTCGACTAGAAATGGTATTTTGAAATAGAATTCTCATCTAAGAAAAATGTCAGAAACTTCACTGCACTTGCATTGCACTTCACAGAGAGAATGTCACACCACGTTATAAGAGTCTTAACTTCCATACTAAAAAACTGGTAGTCGTGACCGATTAATGGCGTCGGTGCACGTTTCATATAATTTTTTTTGTTAGACAGTTGTGCGAGCCTGGCACTTCACTTAAAATATTTATTATTTCGTGATTATTTCACGAAAATTACCCACACATTGACAAAAAGAGACCTCTTGACTTGTCGTGGACTTGACGTTCAATTTTCCGGAAAATTGACAGTTTTGTGCAGTTTTACATCTATCAAATTCAATTTATCGAGCACTGACAGTTTGTATTAGAGTACGGTTCGATCGACAAGTGTCAAACTAGTTTCGTCGATTCAATGTACGAAAATTAACGAACACGTCCTCGGCAGTTTTCGCTATATCGAAAATCAAAAGTCCGTGATCCTGGAGTAACTTTACCAACTGCGTACTTTTTACTTAGGTACTTATATTTGATTCACTAACATGGTCTAGAAAAACTAGGTTTCAGAAATAGGAATCTCATCTCGGTAAAATTTCAAATACTACTTTTCTCACACATTTGTTTTGGCAATGAATTATACCTACATATTTAAGGTGAAGGTCATGTAAAAATTGTTTTCCTGTTGATTATTTATAATTACAATATAGGTACCCTCATTGTTAAACCAATTTATTGTATACTTACCAAATTAAAGCTAAGCATAACAGATATACACGAAAAAATAGATAACTAAATAAAAGAAAAGTAAAAAAAATTGCATAAAGATGGTCGCTACACAGAATTACCACTATATTTTTACTCGTACAAATGAAGAAAATTTACAAAAAACTAATAGACTATTTTATATGCCTTTTCACTTCTAGCTTTTTTCTGGTTTTAATACAAGTAAAAAAAATTAGAGGCTCATAAAAAAGTGGCAACTTTATTTTTAAGGATCTATTGTACGAAATTTCCAATGGTATTATGTATCATTGCCTAAACATGAAGGTGTTGAAAACTTGCAGCGGGATCTTAGTGTATAACTTTGTCGAAGAAATGTCCGTTTAACATATGTCAAACTCAATTTATCGAGCACTGACAGTGTGTATCAGAGTACCGACAAAATCGACAAGTGTCAAAACTGATATCGGTCGTCCGCAATTGCGAATTAAAAGTGATTATAGTACCAAACTCAACGAAAAACGGCACGCAATATCGACGATCGAATTTCGTGGTAACACCCCAGACAATAAAAACTTTGCAGGTAAATGTAGCAATGTTTCTTACTACCCCAAAACAGATTACCAGTTTATGTACGTATGTAATAAAACATTAGAGGCTGGATCTGCCCGAAATCAAAACAAACCGGCAAGACTTATCGGAAAAATAGCTTCTGACATAAATTATCATCAGGGCCGTAGCATTATCACAACTAAAGACTCTAAATGATATTCAAACATGCCCCATAATTCTTTGAACACATGTTTCTTTATGATATAATCAAGATATAACCTTTCAGTTAATAAGTACCTACATGCAAATTGAAATACAAAACTCAATGAAAATATAAGTACTTAGGTAACCGTCAACGTTGTTCAACGATATTTTAAAAAGTTTTTCGCGAGGTAGACTCCATAGTTAAAGTTGTTCAGTTTGATGGTCTGAGTTCACCGCTTCTTAATATGTTGACAATTCTTATCAGGGGATGATCAGACCATCAAACTGAACAACGTTTCTCTATGGAATCAACATCGAAACGAAAATAAAATTAGACCATAAAACTGCGAACTTACTCGACCCAAATGTACCAGTCTTTTTTGCGGTTTCGGTGTTGGCTGGTAACAGAGGAAGTTGTTCAGTTTGATGGTCAGATTCACCACACCAATTTGGTCAGTCTATGTACTGGTTGTTACGTAGGTACGTCTAGGACGTCGCCGTCCAACCCGATGAATATGGGAAGCGAGAGTAGAGATCGTAGCCGAATTCATCAACATTTTTTTTCACCATGAAAACGTACTTTGTCAGAAAATTGCGTAAGAATAAAAATGGTTTGTAATACACATAAAATAACTTTTAATTTTATCAATTAATACCTTCTGTTTTTAAATGAAAGAAGACACCTGCAAAAAAAAATTATAGGCCGAAATAAAGACTTCGAACCCTTGTCCATTATAGACTAAGAGATAAGTGTACTTTTTGCAACCATCAGCAGCAAGGCTGATTCAGTGTTTATGGGGTGTAGAGCATCTCTGTGATGGGGATGAACTAGGTCTGCCTGCATAACTTCAGTCGGTTTAGGAGTTACAGACGTTTAAAGGTCAGTAAAAAATTAACGCAACCTTGCAGCTGATCGTATGATAATATTGTAGTGTGCACTGTAGCTATGTGAACAGTAAAAAAACTGACATGAACTGCCAGTCGGTTTAGGAGATACAGCCGTTCAAAGGTCGGACCTTTGAACGGCTGTATCTCCTAAACCGACTGATGAACCATGTCAGTTTTAGTACTGTTCACATAGCTACAGTGCATACTGCAATAATATGATACAATCAGCCTTGCAGCTGATCGGTAATTTTTTACTGACCTTTACATATCAGTAACTTCTAAACTGACTGGAGTTATGCAGGCAGACCTGGTCCATCCCCATCACAGAGATGCTCTACACCTCACAAACACTGAATCAGCCTTGCAGCTGATTGTTGCAAAAAGTACACTTATCTCTTATTCTATTATTTTCTATTTTGGTTCCAGTCAGTGTGCGGCGCCCCGGGGTGCGAGAATCAGCCTACGTGCGGCCCCCTATCCAACAAAGATATCAACTAATAAAAATTTTTCGGTTTCGTTTTTCGCCCCAGCCACGCTCTCTGAATTTGCCGCACGTGTTTGTTAGACCATCAATTTCATTATTATACCTAGTACTTAATCTTAAATTGGCTTGCATTTCGCAAGTTGCAAGCAAGCCGAATGCGCCGAAAGCTGCATGAGGCGTAATTGTAAACAATATATGGAACTGGGTATAATGAATATTTCAAAACAAGCAGATTACGCATGGTAGGTATGTGTATAAGGCGATCGCCTTGCGCCCCCTTGGTCCCTGCGCCCGGATGATTCCAGCTATAATTTTTTCATCGTTTTTCAATGAAAATGAAAATAATTGAGTCACAAACATCCAAACATCTAAACATCAAAATTTTTGTCATTTTATAATATTAGTGAGAAGATACAAAATTGTGGGTCGAGTTTGTACTCAGCGATCGTTGTCTGAATTCATAATAAATTTTTATTTGTTTTTTATTTAGGTTAGCATAGGATTAGGTACCCCCTGTTTCAGTAGTACCAGGTTTATAAGTCTTACCGATAATTGCGTAGCCGAAATTATATTGACCAATCAGGATAATGTAATTTGCCACCTTCAATACCTTGTCGCTATTGGCTAAATGTTTCGTGCCCTTTTCGCTGCTATCCGTCTTTGCACCACAGAACATGATAAGATAGGTTAGAAATGCAAAGTAGCGCTTTTGCTTTGAAGACGGCTGTCGCCACTTGTTTTCCCGCTCACGCTGCTACAATTACTCATGCCCTCTCGCTCGCACCACGCCGCGCGCGTGGCGAGGCAACTTTGCACTTCTAACCCCTCTTATATTGTTCTGTGCTTTGCACCATTAAGCAACGATTACATTACCCTACATTTAGGGCCGATTTCGGCATACATTGCTTGCTTTGATCGCTACACTTAGAGAGAACAAATCCGGGTCCGTCCAACTGCAAGTGAAATCGCAACTTTTGATTACCCTTCGGGTTTTGACGGGGACTCGGGTCTGCTCTGCGCAAACGAAGATTGACGAGCGGAATTATTTTCCTGGTCGTACTTACTGTACCAGTTAGTTTAGTAGCTCCAAAATTAGCTCCAAAGTAAGCAATAAAGGTGCTTATACTGACCCTGAAACTCGTCCCCCGGTTCATCGACTCGCTTACGGAAACTAATAGAAAAAACCAAGTACCGACCTTACCTACCTAAAAAACTATAAACTTCCTGACAATTTGAACTGATAGATCTTTAGATACTTGTACCTAATCATTTCCCGTATCAGTCAGTTCGGAGTAAAACGTGAAAATATGCGCTTCCTACGTTCTAGTTCATTGGTTTTTTCTACGAATTCTAATTCACGTATTAAAGCCTTTTTGTTATTTGGAAATAAGTCAGTTAGTTATACTGAAGATTGTTTTTTTTTTTTATTGATTTTAAAGAGTATTACATTTATTAAAACAAAACAAACAACTTCTATACACGAAATAACGAACAACAACTGATTAAACTAAAATATCCTAAAACTAAAATATAACTAGACTAAATTATATAAACAACATCTTATCTCAAAACATAAAAGCCTACAAATAATACACACACTCTAGAGCGTCGCCGCAAGACATGGTGCCCAACAGGCTAGCAGCATTCCCCCTCTGGATGGTGAGGCTTATTCTTTGTGCCAGGAAGCTGCCAGCTCTGCGGTCACCAGAGGTCTCATTGAGACGACCGGATAGGTCTGCAAGAAATGCTTTGGCCTCTGGGCCCCAAGGACCCCTAGTTATACTTATACAGGGAGAGTTTGAAATCTTGAGTATCCGTTTAAACTAAGCAGGTACGTATCCAGGGGGATAGTCGGGTTTTATGGATGGATGCTAATGATTTTTATTAAAATTCACCCTATATATTGATAATTATGCTGCCGTCCCCTTAAAATAATATTTTTAAGGGGATGTGGTCTGGATTAAACTGAGCCACATTATTTATGGGAAATCAGTAGTCAATTTAAAAAAAAAATTTACCGTTCCATACAAAACTGCAATACTACTCGACCCGAATGTATGGGACAGCTGATTTTATTTCGTGTAGATATTGCTATAATGGCCCTACAAAGAAGGTTGTTTAGTTTGTTGGTCTAATTTAAATAAACAATCAGCGTTTTTATTAACGGTATAGGTATTTACAATTAAAACATTATGTACAACTTATGGCTAAATATGGTCTAATCAGTATTCAGTATTCAGTATTTCAGTATTCAGTATTTATTTGCAGTATCACAATAATGAAGTACATACTTACGTGTAACACAAGATCTTATTTAATTATAATATGAATGAATGTTTGAATGAATGTTTATTTAACACAAAAACAGCCTACAATACAATACAGTACAATATCACTAGATAATATATATGTTACATGTTATAATTAAGTTGAATCTACCTACTACTCAATGGCCAAGCTAGAGATTTTCCCTGAGGGGAGCAACCGGTAACCTGCCTAGCTAGCATGCCACCCACGACAAAGCGTTTAAACGAGAAAAACTTCATGCGCGCTCTTTCTGGCCTACGTAAAATAATAAAGATGGAGGCACATCTCGATTTTTGTCGTTTTCTCCGGGGTGGCATGCTAGCTAGGAGACTTACATTTCTCGTGGCAAGGTCGCATCCAAAAGTACCTTTTCCTAAGGCTCCCCGTAACCAGAATTTGGCTTGGGTTTCTTAAAGAGGTTGTAGAACATATTATAAAGGTGAAAGAATGCGATTATCGCATAACCAATAACGGTTGTGGTATGAGTGCTTCAGCCCTTGCATGCCTATAGGGGAGACCGGGGCAAAACGAAGCTCGGGGCAGAACGGGAAATGTACTTGTGTGCGAAACTGGTGCACACAACAGAGCCCGACACAGCGCCATTCGCGCCACCTTCAGTCGCCTCACACGAGTCAAAGCGGCGCGTGCGTGTCACTACCTGTTTTGACCGCGCAGCAAGAAAAAACTGTTTTTTGGTGATTTGTTAAGAAGTTCTTTGGTTTGGATCGATGGGCATAAAGGTAGGTATCAGTGCTATTGTTATTCCTTACTACATACTTGTTGCATCAGTGTAAAACTAACGAATTTAGGTTGCTTTTACGAACAATTATTTTGTAGGTTAGAACTGTTGATATTTTTGCAAAATGTGTCCGTTGGGGCAAAATGGTCGGGGTATAATGGGATACTATCCCGTTTTGCTCCATATGTGAAGATAGTATATTGTTTCATAATTTGTTTAAAAAACTGTTTTATTTCTTGTTCGCAGTCCAAATGGTACGAAATTATAAGCGTAAGACAGATCGTCAAACATGGGAAGAGGACGATATGAGAAAAGCAGTAAGAGCAGTGCTTTCTGAGACAATGGGTTTTCTTCGAGCTTCAGCTTCATATAACGTGCCCAAGTCAACCTTAGAACGACGGGTGAGAAAGGCTCGATGTGCTGATAATTCTGATACTGATTCAGATAATGACTATGGGAAGAACGATGATGATTGTGCTTGCATATATTGTGGGTACCTATATTCACAGTCCACTGAAGGATGGGTTATTTGTAGCGTGTGCTATGGCTGGGCCCATAATTCGTGCGCAGGGGTAGACGATGATGATGAAGAAGCACATATTTGTGAAAGATGCCAACCCGATTAAATGTGTACTCTTTTTGCCCCATAGCGTTTCCCATTTTGCCCCAAAATGGGGCAAAACGGGATATTTGACATGTAACAATCAGTTCCTATTTGCCAAAAAAACATGTGATTTAGTGCCATAAAAGATAAAGAATATGTTTGTTAAAACAATAAGTATTGCTTTTTTTGTAAGAGTATTTTAATAAAGATTATACTTTCCATAATGTGACGATTTTTTTCTTAACTATCTCGTCTTGCCCCGGTCTCCCCTACACCTGGAGCGAGCGAAGCGAGCTCAAAACTTTGCAGTATTGCCTTTGAGTTTTGGCTATAATTTCAAAAGATGATATTGAAACAGTGCCTACTACTATTTAATTATTTCTTCACTACTTTCCATTTCCTCGGCCTTGCTACGCCAATGCTACTACTGACTGCTTGAAGTTGGCTGATGGTTGTAACTAGGTAAGTATGTAAATCTTAGGTTTTACTGGAAAATCTTAGGACTCGCCGTAGTTCGGGCTTTTACAGTAACTGCACTGTACTTTCACAGAATAATGAAAGAAGACTTACCAATGAAATTTATCAAGCAAAGGTCAGCGGAAGTGTTGGGAGAGGCCGTCCGAGGAAAACATACCATGATCAATGATCTTTTCCGAAAAGGTCAAGTGCATAGCACCCTCAATCGACGAAGGTGCATGAAAAGATGTATTGAATGTGAGCTAAAGAAGTGTGTCAGAGTCGTAGCGTGTATGTATATGTATGTATGTACTAATACACTATGGTACTGGTAAACTTTATGTTTGATATTTCTAGGAACCATCTTTATATCATAAACAAATTATTAGATTGCCGGATAGCTACGCTAACACACCTTTTGTGTCATAGTTTGTTTCGCTAGGTACCCAATTTTTAGGCTATTACATACTTATAATAATAATTTACAAAATAATAAAAATTATAATTATATTATTCATATTCCTTTTTACACTTTCTTCCATAACTACAGGGTGAAATTGATATCATTAGCATTTTTAAAGTAAGAGTTTACCCATCAAACTGAACAACTTTTACTATGGGAGCAAATCGATCGGAGCAAATAAAAAATCTGCTGTTCCATACGAAAATGCATTATCGACGCGCGAGTTCGCGACTCAAATGTAAGCAACACAGAATGAAAATGAAATGAAAATGTATTTACTGTGAATCATAGGTAAATTAACAGATGTATATAGAAAATAAAACAGTTCGGCTATGTCCTGCCATATGGGCATACAATATTATGAAAAAAATATGCAAGCAAGGAAAAATTTAAACAAGCACTAAAAATAAGTAATAAAAACAAATATTGCAATTGTACAATTTGGTGTATTTACAATGGCAAAAAAAAAATAAGTTCAAAATTTGG
This sequence comes from Agonopterix arenella, assembly GCA_927399405.1. NCBI lineage: Eukaryota > Metazoa > Arthropoda > Insecta > Lepidoptera > Depressariidae > Agonopterix > Agonopterix arenella. The sequence continues at coordinate 930,957 of OV656714.1, forward strand.
TAAATTAGATGGATTGGTCAGAAAGAAATTCGTCAAGACCATAGAAATCTAGAGAGATGCCAACCAACGGCAACGCGCTGAGTACGAAACCTAGTGTCGCATTACCACCAGTACCACGCGATAGAAAGTATTTTGTTAGCTTGAATGTGCTCATTATCCATTGCGGTATCAGAACTCAACGTTCGAATAATCTTTAGTACTACGCAAGCATTGTAAACTATTTACACATAATATCTCGACTGGCTTTCAGCCTCATAATACATTGAATCCTTACTGTCGCGAGCAATGTGTTTCGTTTTTGCGCATATTGCTGCGACACTGGCCCCGCCTCCTTTTCACATCTCCCTTTAGTTTTTGTGATCTTTGGTCAAGACTATAGTAACATTTCGTAACTAATAAGTTATTCAGTTTGCTTTTAAATAAATTAAGCTCATCCGTGTCCCGTATGATCTCAGGGATTTCATTGTAGATGTGAGGTATCCTACAGAATAAACTTTTATGTAACAAAGCCATGTTTGATGGTAACACCATCATTTTATCTATATGCCGCTGACGAGTGTGAAATTTAAATAAGTGTAAGTTTGATTTTGCAAATACAGCGCATTCGTAAATGTACAAACTTGGCATAGTTAAAATTCGCATTTTTATGAAATTCATACTTATGCAAATAAATTGTTTGTCTATCTATCTTATCTATCATCACGCATTTTCCTCAGTGGGTTTGGCAAAGACCAAAGCCCGCCGTTAATTAAGTAACTAGGTAAGTAAAGTACTAATCATTACAATGATATCCGGTGGAATAAAGTAGGTAGAGATACAAATTACAAGGCTGTATTACCCTATTGTTATAAACTAGTGATCGAACATTCATTTATACAAAACTTTTGAATTGTGAAGGGTTGTAAATTTAAACAATGGTTGTTATGAACTGCCAAGTAAAATGAGACTTTATATCACAGTATCAAGGTCAAGTTCGGATAGAAAAAGTTTAAAATCGCGAACACACATCTACAATGGTTTAGTTAAACTTCATCTATAGGCTAGATAAGTCCTGGAAAATGGTAGCTGAAAACTTTTACGTGTTTTTTAAATAAGTGTCGGGACTTTTACAAAATTAAGTGTAAACTTGTGATAGCGGAAGATTTTTGGGTATGTTTATTTTCAAAACACAATAATAAAAATTTTCTAAATTATACAGGTTGCCATTTAAAAATTATTAAAAAAGTTTTATGGATAGATCTAGGACTCATGATCATGAAGATAACTTTGATGCATGGCTAAAAATATAACATAGCCTAACATAAATATTAATAAGTACCTATTATATTTATTGTTAGTTTTAATTTTATTAACGCTTTTAGGAAATTAGATTTTAATTATTTAATGTTTATTTTATTTAATAGTTTTATTGTTAATTAATAAATATTTCATTAGTATTTTATTTCTATTATTTTATATTAATATTAAAATACAGTAATATTAATATTCATTATTATCAGATTTTTTTAAATATCCTAAAAAAAATGGGTTTTAAAAAAAAACAACATAGGTACTGCGCTATGCTACGGGCCCACTTTGAGTGGCAAGTCAAATCTTTTTTACTCACTCACGATTATAATCTCATTCGGGATGGTCAGAACCTTTACTACAATTACCAACTATCTTTTTAAACGTGCAGTTGCAGCAAGGGTTACTAATAAAGGAGATTTTACTTATGACACTGAACATCTTTTTCCAAGGAAACTAATGAAAATTTGCAAAAAAATAATTCAACTTTTCATACAAAACGTTCGATCAGATTGCATTTAGCAAGTCAAACTTTGATGTTGTTGATTATTGTATTTTACTTATGATTATGACACTGAACAACTTTTCCTAAGGAAACTAAGGAAAATTTGCAAAAAAATTATTCAACTTTTCATACAAAACGTTCGATCAGATTGCATTTAGTATGGCAAGTCAAATTTTGTTGTTGTTGATTATTTGTAATATCATGCGTTCATTCACCCTTTAAAGCAATGCAACTGTATTTCTACACGTAAGTAGTAGGTACTAAGTCTATACAGTTACAGGGTCCTTCTTAATATTCTGACACTTTTTTAAGAGGATGATCAGACCGTCAAACTGAACAACAACAGATGTTTCATACAAAACTGCTTGCAACCCTTTCGGTATGTACAAAAAGATTGCTATAAACTTGAAGTGTGCTGTTGTAACAAGATGCAATACCTAACAATGTGCTCCAAAGATTTACTTAACATTTCAAATCACCCCGTATACATACTATTGAGAAAGCCTATGTACAAACGTAAGTATGTAAAAACCTAAAATTTGATTGGTCATTGTGTACCTACTTACCGAAATCAACTTGTTACCTACCTACTGCTATTAAATTCGATGAGGTACACCTATAACATGCAAAACTCGTTCTGGACAAACCATACATAACCACTAGGTAAGATTCCACATGAGGTAGGTAAATAAGCCATCATTGTTTACCTTTTCAAAGCAAATAACTAAAAACATGTCTTATTTCAAACTGGTATTTTATCTCAAACAAATTTCTTTAAATTCAGTTCAATTAAAAATGTTTTATTGTGAATTTTATACACCTACGATGCAATTTACGTCCAATTTAGTATGGTGCCTACTTACCTGCAATTTAGGTACTTACTTTTGAAAAGAATTGTTATTTTCAGTCTCTGTGTTTATGTATTGACCCGTCCAATCCATGGCAGCCAGCGGAATTATTTTTAGGGACTGCTTCTGGCTGGATCTACTCGTATGTCATACTTACATTATATGTCATCATCATCATCTTAACCGATGGACGTCAATATATGGAGATCACTATAACGACCGGTCGCGGTCCTGTGCTGCTCTCATCCAATGGGTTCATAGCGTTGACCAGGTCGTCGGTCCACCTTGTTTACACACGCTGGGCTTTCCGGTATGCGATCGCCACTCGAGAACTTTTCGGCTCTACCGGCCATCTTTTCTGCGAGCAATGTGCCCCACGGTACCTACTGCCACTTTTAATTTAGCAATTCTTTCAGCTATATCAGCTACTGTAGTTCTTCTGCGCATCGAGATTTAGATTCGATCTCGTAGGGAAACTCCGAGCATACCCCTCATTATACCTACCTACCTATATTTAAAGGTATACGTATGTAGGTGGGTAGACACCCACAATGTGGTCCGAACACTTTGGTGAAGGGGAGGCGGACCTATTGTGTGAAAGCGGCGGGAACACGTTGAATGAGGGTAGCGCAGGATCGGTCGTTGTGGCGATCCTTGGGGAAGGCCTATGTCCAACAGTGGGCGTCCATCAGCTAAGATGATGACGTATATAATTGAGCATTTATGCACCTACCTTAAGCTCTCTTAAAAATTTTTACAGTACGACCAGGAAAATAATTACCATCGTCGATCTTCGTTTGCGCAGAGTCTCCCGACAGAACCAGAAGTCGTTTAGTAATCAAAGAGTGTAAAGTCGGATAGCTGCGAAAAAGGCGCGAAACCATTAGTTAATTGTGGCAAGGGATTGAAGGTGGCACATCCTGATTTATCAATATAATTTCGCGCGCTATTAAAATTTGTCAACTGCGCAGGTACCTGCGGGAACTTATACTACTGGTACCTATTGTACGTTATTTCTTTATAATTTTCATAAATTTTTGTGCATTTTTTCCAAGTCAGGAACGTGCAATGCAAGTGCACCCACTTGCACCAACCACCCGGCGCCCATGATTGGACCCCCCAATTACCGACCGCCATTTTGTTCTGCTGTGAATAGGATAAATAAACTATCATAATAAGATACAGTTAATAATTATGTTGGTAAAAAATAACTTAACATTTTACTGAAGCTAGGGTTTGCTCTATATTCCAGCCTAGGTAAGTTCCCAAGTAAAAAAATAAAATAAAAAAGACAACATATTTGCGCTTTTTTTGCACGGACTAAAGCTAGTATGTACCTTACTCCGGTTTTTATTTGTCTGTAGTGTATTGACATTTAAAACAACTTGTTAATCATTGAATTAAAATAAAATGATCTCTTATAAATTAGTTTTTAAACCAGGAACTAAATTTTGAACACGACTTAGATAATATACCTATTCCTACTTACTTACCTAATGCAAAGTAGAAAACTATTTGCAACTCCAATTTGATCTATGATTATAACACTCACACGTATAAAATGCATACATGGCTGTGCTCACGACTTTATCTACTCCTTGAGCCACCAATTAGTGATGAAAGAGACTTGAGTCCTTTAGTCGTTTATAATAAGACTAGCCTCTTGACTCGACTACACAACTTACACGACTTGGCTCTAAAATTAAGACTGTAAATGTTAGTCTAAATTAATATGATTCAGTCGATAAACGTATAAGACTTGTAGACTAAAACGACTTATACGACTAAAAAGCTTAAACGACTGCAGTCCTTTGCAAAAAACTGGCGTTTAAGTAAAGCCTTATCATCATCATCATTATCAGCCGTAGGACGTCCACTGCTGGACATAGGCCTCCCTAGATTTCCACTCGTCTCGGTCGGAAGCGGCTTGCATCCGTCGTAATCCTGCACCAAGTAAAGCGTGACAATTGTAATTAAAGCTCTTTAGGCTGAAATGAGATTACTTTTTAGGATTTTTAAATACCTCAAATGAAAAAAAAAATCTTGAAACTTTTTTGAAACTAAGCGATTGAGTTAAAATTTGATACACATAAATTATGTAAGTATTTGACCCAAAGACGGACGTGTAAAGTATTTTTTTTTTATTATATGAAGTGAAATGATTGAATGGATAATTAAATATTCCTAATGTCTCGTAATATAAGCATTAGTTGCATTAATCAACATACGCCTTACGACTCTCGACCCCACGACTCCCTGGGCGATGAGTCGCCAGTCTTTTAAGTCATTTAAGCTTGAAGACTGGCGACCAACTGCTCAGTTTTTTACATTAAAAGGCTTCGACTAAAAATACTAGTCTTTATGACTAAAGGTTGGGGACTAAAAGACTGAGTCAGTCGCGAGTCGTCAAAAATAAAGCGAGTCTTTATTAAAGGCCTTAAAAGACTGAGTCTCTTTCATGGTGGCCCACCATACAATTAAAGTTTCGTTATAGGCCGGGGAGCAGACAATCGTAACGCGACCCGACAACCTACAACACGACTCGTCAGTTGGGTCAGTGTTACATTTTACTAGTTACATGATAGTAGGTAATGCCTACCTATTTTCTTTGTAGTGTTTTAGTAGTAGGCTAAGTTTACCCCACTTATCACATGTGCGTGTCGACGGAGAGTTCTATTCAAAAAGTTGCCTAAATCTTTACGAAACATATAATACTTCGATTAATTCACCACTCAGCACGACATTACTCAAACAATCCTAATTTCTTCATCATCATCAGACGGTCTTGTCTTGTCGCAATGCTTCCGACCACCCCGAAGGCGTACGGTCGTGATTTCATATAGTTTATAGGCTCGACTGTTTATTTAGCCCACACAGCACAGAATATCTACTAGATATCTATTAGATATTTTGTAGACATTTGTGCTGTTGGAGAGGGGATTTTCAAACCATCAAACTGTATGCCTTCAAACCACAGAGTAACTATATCTATCTATTACTTACATAAATAAAACTTAACAAAGTCGCGATTTCGATGTTTTAGTCCCATAGAGAAATTGTTATGTTAGATGGTCTGAACATCCCTTTAAAAATTGTCAGCATAAATTAAGAAAGATCTTGTATTATTTATAGACCTACGGAGCATAGTGTAAATACTAGTCTAGGTACCTAACTGTAGCTGCTATAGCTAACCACCGAAGACCCTGATGGGCTAGTATGGCAGCGTGATACAGCGCTATCGCGCCTTCACTCTTTCTATTTGCGCGTGTACGAACGAGATAAAAGGCGTGATATAGCCTTGTCACGCTGCTATACTACAGGACGACGGCTGGAGATAGGTAACGTAGTAACCTTATGTCAATAAATCTACACTTTCCATCAGATGAGAACTGAGGTCGATCGTGCTAGTCAACCCTATCTTCGTCGACCTATCTTTTGACATTGGAAATGTCTTTTCGTTCGCTCCAGTATTGTCCCCGCTCTCACGAAAAAGTGCGATCCCCCTATCTCAGAGTTGTGAAGATATGATATTCAAAAAGGCTCAAAAGACGCGTATTTACGAGAGCTGTAAAGTACAAAAAGAATTATTCGAGAAAATCAAATACGAAAAAAGTTATGGCCGAAATAGTGAAAAAAAAACCAGGCGCTCGATATTTTGGAAACGAAGAATGATATCAAGAGAATATCTCCTCTGGACAATTTAGTCAGCTACAATTTGAGCCTAAAACAAAGACGATCGGGTTAAGGGTTTGCCCTGTAACCTAAACCTTTTGAGACAATATTTTTTTTTCGAATTCCGTAGATTCATTTCGAATGTGCTCGGTGAGGCACGAAATCTGTGAATTTTTTCAAGGATTAAGAAAGTGGTCATCGACAGGTTAAATAATGGCGATTATGATTCAATAATATGATCGTTGTTATAGAACCTACAAATAATCCACTTTACAACACAATAATACCTGCTTGGAATAAGGATATCAGATCGCGTGCGCAGGGTTGCACAATATTGTCTGTATTCATCACAACGGTCTCCTTGCATTGTTCTATAGATGTCCTTATTGCAAGGGGATAAGGGATAGCGTTCCTTTTGCAATTTTTTTAGGCGTAAGATACCTATCACCATTTTGAACATGATATATTCCGAATCAAATTAAAGATTGAAAAATTTGTCTCTTTCCAAAACTTTTACAAAAGTGCGGGTTCAAGTCCCGCCCGAGACAAATTTTTCAATCTTTAATTTGATTCGAAATAGCACAACATGGCTGTAACATGTTTAAAAATCAATAATTTTTAAAATGATATATTCCATCCTGAAACACTCAATATGGTGTAGGTGAAACTTGTTACACAAAAATTTCCCTAGTAAAGGTTTCTAACCATCTTGAAAAGAATGATGGTCGTGTGTTTATATACCTATTGTTATACAGGGTATAAGTGTATACAAATGAATTACTTTAAAGGGTGCTTGTAATTATGATACTGAAGAACTTTGCCCATCCCCAAGTCAACTGAATAATTTTCTCTATGGCACCATCATCGAAATCGCGAAAAAAAATCAGCGTCCCATACAAAACTGCAAACCTACTTGAGCCAAATGTATGGGACAGCTGATTTTATTTTTGCGATTTCAATGTTGGTCCCATAGAGAAAGTTGTTCAGTTTGATGGTCTAATCATCCCCTTAAAAAGTGTCAGGACCCTGTATAAAACGTTCGATCAGCTGAACTTAGATCAACGTAAAAAGCACGATTGGCAAGTCCAAATTTGTTTTGCTAATTTCCTATAGTTTCCTTGTGGAATGTTGTTCAGTTTCATGAATATAGAATCATCCTTTATATTACAACTGTTCTATGTAATCCACGATTAGGGAAAAGATCTAAACCTCTCATGAAAAGGCACTTGGGAGTCGAGCAATTCTTTACCGAAAATATTATCTTGTTTCAGATTATTCTGACTGCACCTGGTGAAGTTCTCGACATCATGAAGCCGTTCATAAAACAGGTAAGTAACTTAAACTATACACATCTATTTACTTAACTCATCATCATCAGCTACAAACACACACTACATATAGGTACTTTTAATTCATAAAAAAACAAATAAAGATTTCGATTGATTGAAAAAAATCTTGGATGGTGAACACCAACAACAAACTCGTGAAACTACACAACTTTTGAAGGAACAAAACATGCATGTAACTACTGACGCCTGTTATTCATTGGGGAAGGTAGCAGAGACAATTGATCAACATACGATCCTGAAGGAACGTGGATCGATAAACGACAAATTCAAGACCCGTACAAAATTGTTTCGATGCCGATTTTTTATAAACAGTCCTAATATTTTCGACCTAATGCCATACTACATTCCATGGGGAAAGTTGATCAGCTTCATGGTCTGAACACACCCTGAAAAGTGGATTTTTTATTTTGGTGAATTTAAATCAGCCCTGTACGGCCACCTCTCACGAATAACCTTGAGAAAGGGTGTTCTAGACTCCATCATTAGCTAAAACCCGAATCCTTCACAGGCGTTCGTGGTGAGCGGTGCAGCACTGAACATAGTAGGTCATGGCTGCGCTCACGGCTTCCCAGCCGTCCTCTTTGCACAGCTGAAGAGCGATGGAGGACCCGTCACCCTGACTGATCATGACACTTCTTGGATAGGTAAGAATTATATCAGAAATTACCGTTTATATGTTTGCAAAGTGATAATTCATTGTAAAGTCATGAGAGGAGGTTCGTAACCTCTGGGTAACCCTACCCTTGGTCGGTTGCTAAGTTTATTCACTGGCTCGGTAGACCCTTCGTGGTCCCATTCAATTGTACTCAGTAATAAGCAATTAAGCAGTAGCTGCGCCCTAACTAAGCTATGCTTATTTATTTCGAAAAAAAAGTTAGTTTTCTAAACGCCCGACAGGGAAATAAGGTTGTGAGTTTCTCGAGATTTCTCGTAAATGAAACCTGGCTTTTTTATCTGCAGTAATTTTTTTTTTCCCAAATATTGTGGTCAAGGGTTGACATTGACTGGACATTAGATAATTAATTACTTCAAGAGCTGTTTTAATTTAATTAATTAGTGTTTTTTTGTTTTCGAATATAAATTAGAATCATCCACGGGCTAAACTGCTGTTAATTTATTCTGAATCGAGTCATATAATCCGTCATCAAGGGTCTAAGTTTTATTTCAAACGTAGGCAGGATAGCTTTTTACCTTTAAAAACACTAATTAAACATGCTCGTAATTGATTTCGACTACCTACCAGTGACTGCTGAACCACAAAAGCAGTTAGATACGCAGAGTGCATAAGTGTAGGTACACGCTGAACACAGATGCACTCTCTCGTCATTAAACAAGGGAAACCCAGTAAACGCAAATGACAAACCGCAACTATAACAGAAACAATTATGTGGCTGCGATCAACAAGGGATCGAATGTAGTGATGTAATCGTTCTACGTTATATTATAACCCAAATTTGAAGCCACGCCAAAACATTTCAAAAGAAATCTTAAACGTCGCCTCGTATAAAACCCGCGGGAAAAAAGCCACACCGATCTTTCCGAACACTTTTAAAACCAAAATGTATTTCTTTTCAGCGTCAGTGGTCGGCGTGATGGGCATCGTGGGTAACTTCGTATCACCGGTCCTGATGACTCGCTTCGGACGCCAGAAAGCCCATCTCATCACTACAATCCCTGCCCTCCTAGGCTGGATAGTCTTCGTTCTAGGAAACTCTGTTCCTTTATTCCTCTTAGCAAGGCTACTCCATGGCCTTGCTTTAGGATTACGAACTCCATTAGCCGCAATTCTAGTAGCCGAATACACAGATCCGAAATATCGAGGAGCTTTCCTAGGCACCTTCGCAATTTCATTGGGCTTAGGGATCTTATTGTCACATTTGTGGGGTGCCCATTTGACGTGGAAAATGACTGCTGTGGTATGCGCTTTGTTTCCAGTCATTGCTATGGCTGTGATAAGTCTATCACCAGAATCTCCCAGTTGGTTGGTCTCGAAAGGAAAGTTTAAGGAGGCGAAGAAGGCTTTTAGATGGGTCAGAGGTGATGGAACCGAGCAACAGGAAGAACTGGAAGCTATGATCGAGGCACAGAAACAAGAAATGAAGCTTGTACAGCAAAGGAAGAAGGACGAAAGAAAGTCTTCTTGGAATGGAACTGTGAAATCTACTATAGATGCTCTGAAAGAAGTGCTTAGGATCTTCAAGAAGAAAGAGTTTTACAAACCAGCTATCATAGCGATAACTATGTTGATTATATTCGAATTTGGTGGGGCACATATGGTGCCTGCTTATGGTGGTCTGATGCTGCAGTCTGTTTTAAACAAGCCTAATCCAGAAGACGTGGCTTGGCAATTTACTGTGATAGATCTTCTAAGGACCGTATGTGCATTATTAGCAATATTCTTATTGAAATACTTTAAGAGAAGGACTATTTTGTTCTCAAGCGGAGTTATGACAGTATTATCTTTAGCTGCAGTATCAGTATTCGTTTATATGAGGAAAGCAGAATGGTTCACCCAACCGTGGATATTAGATATTGTGCCAATGTCTCTAATGATACTTTATACATTGTCTTTCTGTTTAGGTTTAGTGCCATTAAACTGGGTTATTTGTGGTGAAATATTTCCTTTAGCTTACAGAAGCTTAGGGTCTACTTTGTCAACATCATTTTTGACACCTTCCTTCCTAGTTTCAATGAAGACTGCACCTCATTTGTATTCCTCTATAGGAATAGAAGGAGCATTTTTAGTATATGCAGGTACTTTAGCTGTAGGTTTGATTATAATGTATATTTTGTTGCCAGAAACTAAAGATAGGACTTTGCAAGATATAGAAGATAGTTTTAAAGGTAAGAGTAATGATGTTGATGTACAAAAAAGACTCTTAGATGTTAATGTTGTTATACCATTAGATAAATAAGGTTAAAATCTTTTTGAAGGTATTAAAACTTTCTAAAGGTAACTTAAGTCTCACCCAATTTAGTTTTAGACAAAGGGCCCAGATAAGATATCATAAATCATAAGAACCTACAGGGCCTATTGTGCTGCCCTCAATCGTATTTTTTTATTTCTAAACAATTAAACAACATTTCCAAAAAACAAGAATTCACATTGTAGTCCTGATTGGCTTTCAATTTATCAAAACATTACGGATTATTTTGTTTTATGCTTGTAGCTATTATCCAGATAATAAATACAAACAGTAGATATAAAAACAAATCCGCAGTGACTCGATAAATTGAAAATCAGCAATGACTACAAAGTGACATTTTTGTTTTTTGGAAATATTACTTATTTGTCAAGAAATTAAAAAAAATACGATTGGGGGCAGCACAATAGGCTCGGTGAAGCCTTAATTCTATGCTACTGGATATCTAAAAAGAAAGCAATGTTGGACATGACGTCTTTCTTTTTTTCCACGCATGGGTTTGATAAAATATTACCCCGCTGTCACTAAATGCTGATTGTTAATGAAATTTTAGAAAATTTTATTATGAAAGTGGTAAACCATTACATATTACATTAATATCGTTGGGTAAACCATTACCAACAGATTAATAATAAGTTACTAGGTACCATTACCATTTTCTTCTCTCAGACTCCACCCCTGGTGTATGCTTTTAACCAAGCGCAAAAAGTGGAAAAGCGAGTGCGTGGAAAAACACAATTACTTGTAAAATGTTATCTAGTCCAACCGAAGTACTAGAATCTAGCCTAGAGACTAGATGATGATTAGATAACCATGTAGAATACCTACTTAAATCGATCCAATCCATAACATGACTCGAGTATACCTATAAATATTTGTACAAATCACACAATGGGATGCAAACTCCTTACAGCTTGGCAGGCAGGTACAGGGCTAACAAACTATCAAGTGCTTAAATTGATAAATTATTAGAACAATAAATATTACTCCCGGGTCCTAAACCTACTATTATTTAGTACATTAACATAATATAACCTGTGATACAATAAAATTAGAAGAAATGTAATGGACTATGAACAAAGCGTCGCCAATGCGATACTTATCCAATTTAAATTGAACCCTGTCAAAACGGGCCTTCGATATCAATCAAGTGAATTCAGGCGCCAAGTATTATTGGACGAGGTTCGCTTTGGCGACGTTTTCTTTACCTACATTTAAAATTATTTTGTAAGGAATGTCGTAGTTTTAAATAAGGTTCCGTCCATTAGCAGTTAGTGTAGTGCCTAGCCTAAGTGATATTTTAACATTTTTAAAACAAAAAATAAATAAATATACATTTATTAAATTTTTATTTTTAATTTATAAAACACATTCTAAGCATTGCAGGTACGTAATTTGGTTATACTTGAATATTAAACAATATATTGCACAGTTTGTCAAACAAAACCATTCCAAACAAATTAGCATCGAACATTAGGCGGTCTGAAAAAACTCGGCTCTGCCCACACGATAAGAAGAAGAAGCATCGAACATTTTCGAATTTGTATGAAGAAAAGTACGAAAAAACCTTAAATTTGTAGTTATTTATTTTTCTATTTCGTCACTGAGTAGTTAGTAGTTTTTTATTATTATTATAATGTCTGTGAACTTACCCAATAGAAAATCCCACAGAGGGACATAATGGCCTGGGGCCAAGCCCTTCAATAGATTTAAAAAAAAAAGGAAAAATACAGGTACACACGGCGACACAACAAGCTATGCATAACCAAAATAAGCTGGTCGCGCGTAGGTCGCGTAAAATATAAAGTCGCGCGGCCAGCTTATGTTGGTTTTGCATAGCTTGATGTGTCGCCGTGTGTACAGTCATCAGCTTTAGATACAGCTGACCCCTCTAATCTTTATATTTGTAACTGCAAGGGGGTTCGATATCGCAGATGCTGACCGTATCTACCCACTTTCAAACTCAAATATCAAAACATTTTTCAGATTATAGAATCAGAATGATTTCCAGCTGGTATACCGTTCATTTAAAACTTAGCATAAAAACGATACTAACAAAAAAAGCCATAATCTATATCAAACAACAATACAATGAAGTTACAACCATTTTTCAGTATAAAATACAGTTATATACTTCCCAATACTGTTCGCCTCGCATGCCACCCCCGAGAAAACGATAAAAATCGAGATGTGCCTCTATCTTTATTATTTTACGTATGCCAGACGTTTTTCTCGTTTAAACGCTTTGTCGTGTGTGGCATGCTAGCCGTGCAAGGCACACCTAATGGTAAGGGATGGCATGTCATGTCCGGGAATGGGCTGGCATGTCACCCACGACAAAGTGACAAAATGAGAACACCATGCGCGCTCGTCTCGATTTTAAGTCGTTTTCTCGAGGTTGGCATGCTAGGCGCACTATTCATAATACGCGATACGTTACAGTTCTTTCAAACGATGTAATCGAAAACTTTACACAATAGCTCTACTTTTATAAATAGGTTTACAACATTAACACAATGAAATACAATTCTTAAAATAAAACAATTAGCAATTTCAGGCATCATTATAAGCACCAATCAATCTACATTGGGCAACGAATATCCATTGCCATCCAACGAGGTAACGCAGCCAGCGTCCTGGGCACCCTCCCGCAGGACGGTTGCCTCGAGCACGTCTTCTGTTTAGTGTAAGTCGAACGGAAGTCGTGCTCGATATAGTGGCTCATTTTTTCTTCGCCTACTTTATTTGTTTTTATTTTTAATTTTAGCCATAAGTTGTACATAATGTTGTAATTGTAAATACCTATACCGTTAATAAAAATATAACACTTTTTTTAAATAAAAAAAAATCTACATTGACATTTTGAAGTCAAGACGACGAATAGAAAATACATCAAAAGCTAGGAAAGCTTATAATTATAACAAACGATGGCACATTCCAGTCTAAAACAAATGCATATTATAAGAATAATTCATCAGAATAATAAATAACTCTAACAATACATATTTGAATAAGGTCTAATGCTACAGCCCAATTTTAAAACAGTGTCTATTGAAGGATTTTCTGGAAACTAATTAAAAAGAAAGCATAGTTCCAAATGGGTCGATGGATGTCGTTGACGCGAGATGGATGAACCACCTCGTCTATCTATATACTATTATAAAACTGTAACAGGATTGTACATTGAAGATATTAACAAAAAAAAAGTTACGATATGGTTTTTAGGTGTCCCTGATTCCATTTCACCAATTTTTGGATTTTTTGTCTGTCTGTTTGTGTGTGTGTGTGTTTGTTTGGGTGTTTGTTTGTTTGTTTGTTTGAACGAGTATCACGCAAAAACTACTGAACCGATTTTGATGAAATTTTTTTTTGTTTGATAGCTTATGATCTGACTTAAAATCTGGTATATAATTTGTGCGGACAAAGTCGCGGGTTAACGCTCGTACTATTATAAAACTGTAACAGGAAGTTTGTCTGTACATTGAAGATATTAACAAAAAAAAAGTTACGATATGGTTTTTAGGTGTCCCTGATTCCATTTCACCACCACCACCTGAACCGATTTTGATGAAACTTTTTTGTTTGATAGCTTATGATCTGACTTAAAATCTGGTATATAATTTGTGCGGGCGAAGTCGCGGGTTAACGCTCGTACTATTATAAAACTGTAACAGGAAGTTGGTCTGTACATTGAAGATATTAACAAAAAAAAAGTTACGATATGGTTTTTAGGTGTCCCTGATTCCATTTCACCACCACCACCTGAACTGATTTTGATGAAACTTTTTTGTTTGATAGCTTATGATCTGACTTAAAATCTGGTATATAATTTGTGCGGGCGAAGTCGCGGGTTAACGCTCGTACTATTATAAAACTGTAACAGGAAGTTGGTCTGTACATTGAAGATATTAACAAAAAAAAAGTTACGATATGGTTTTTAGGTGTCCCTGATTCCATTTCACCAATTTTTGGATTTTTTGTCTGTCTGTTTGTTTGTGTGTTTGTTTGTTTGAACGAGTATCACGCAAAAACTACTGAACCAATTTTGATGAAACTTTTTTTGTTTGATAGCTTATGATCTGACTTAAAATCTGGTATATAATTTGTGCGGACGAAGTCGCGGGTTAACGCTCGTAAATAATAAAATAGTAAAAATTCGTGTTTTTAAGTAAGCAGAAAAATATTAATAGATATTTCGTTAACAGATTTGTCTAAGTGACATGAATTTTTTATTTAGGTACTTTATTAAATTAAATTAAAAAGTATTTATAGCCTATAAATTTCCGTCTTCCCATCCAACTTACGTCAACGCCATCTATCGTGGTATGTTGAACTAAGTTTTATTAGCATAGCTGTCAGAAAAATCCTTATTAATTTTTAGCCAAGTATATATTGCCAGGCCGAAAAATCAATGACCAGCTTGGTGAGCATGGTCTTTGCTTTTAGGAACTTATGTACGCACGGCGACACATCAAGCTATACAAAACCAACATAAGCTGGCCGCGCGACGTTAACGTTACTCGACCTACGCGCGGCCAGCTTATGTTGGTTTTGTATAGCTTGATATATTATATTATTATTATTATATTATAACACTTTATTGTACACACGGACATAATAATACACAAAGTTGAGAAAACATGTACAAAGGGCGAGCTTATCTCTGAAGAGATTTCTGATTTCTTTTCTTGATGTGTCGCCGTGTGTACGATTTGTAATACAACTTATCAGTTCCTACAGAAAAGCTTTGAAGAAACCAATTTTTGTGACAAATTTTCATTATTATCTTTCTGTTTATAAAATGAGGTTAATACTTTATGGCACGATGAGGTTCTACAGTTCCATGGAGTCTCTATTTGATAGTATATTATTTATTTCTAACGTAATTATTTCCCTAAATAAAATAACCACTCTTTAATTTTGTGATTAACCCCTGAAAAAAGGATGTAGTGTTTGACATGTCTGTCTGTCTGTGTGAGTGTCTGTGGCCACATAGCGGCCAAACCGGTGGACCGATTTCCATGCTGTTATTTTTAATCGGAAGCTAATTTTAGTTTCAATATAAATTAAAACATAACACACACACTAGCGACTCTATGATACTCTAGAACCTCAATGGCCCGAATGGCCTAGCACTACTCATGCATAAGTAGCTGGCCGTACCAAGCTTTGCTCGGCGTCTTTTAGGTTAATCTAGATAGGTTTCATCCCTGAAAATATTAATTTTAACATTTAAAAAATCTTCATTTTTTGTTCCAACGCCATCTATGTCGAGATAGCAGAAAGCTAAAATGTTCATGCTACCTGCGGCTGCGGTACGTTCCTAGTCATGAAAACAGCGCTGTTAGCGATTACAGCGCTAACGCCCGTTCCATTTGCGTTATCGCGCCTACAGCGCTGATTAGCAGCGTCCTACCAATTCGGAACGCTAGGATATCGCGCTCACATCGTTCACATCGCAACATTCAAATATTCCTATTAAGTATTTTCTTCATCACTAATAGTTATTAAACTTTTATTTCGACTTTTTTAGAACATAATCAAACCCAATACTACTAAAGAAACCTAAATCGAGACATAAACAAACCAAAAATGTACGACAGCAAAACTGTTATACGTCATTTTTGAAAATTCGCTCAAAAATTTACTACAACAAAAATGTCTAACGTCACATTTGACAACTCGCTCACAGTGCTAACGCTCCGAGCCGTGAGCACTGTTATTGCAAGATGGCGTCGGTAGTGACGTCATGAATGACGTCAAATCGGAACGACATTTATCGCGCTCAGAGCGCTGTTGGCGTGATTCGGGACGCACCGCTGTCTGCAGCCTGCATCCTGCTTGCGGCCTTTCAACCTACTGCAATCTCAACATAGATAGCGTTGAAAAATAAAGATTTATTTACAAGATCAGCCCACTTAAAGCACCTTAAAGTATAGTTATTCTTTCATACACATAAAATCTTATCACATTGGGATAGCCTTCCAAATCTCTGAAATTCTCTTAGTACTAAGATTAGGTGGTCCAAACAGGAACGGTCCAGTATATTTAGGTCCGAGCGTAGTCAGATACCCCGCTTGCCTGTGAGACAGTATTAGACTGCCGAGGGAGGTCCGAGTGACACCCACCTTCTGTGCAACGACTCCGGTTATCTGCACATCGTCGATCCAGAAATATGGTGTCGTTTGAGCCGTGCTGAGGAGTTTGGGTACTACGTCCTGTGAGTAGAGGATGGCCCAGCCTGGAACGGTAATGTTTATTTATTAGGGACTTGATGTAGAAAGAGACTTGATGTAGAAGGGGACTTGATAATAATATGTGGTCCTTCTTAATATACTGACGTTTTAAAGGGGACGATCATGATCAGACAAACTAAACCACTTTTTCTATGGGACCAATATCAAAATCATGAAAAAATCTGCTGTGCAAATGTATGGGACATTTGGGTTGAGTAAGTTTGCAGTTTTGGATGAAGCAACAGTGTACTTTTTTCGCGATTTCAATGTTGGTCTCATAGAGGAAGTTGTACAGTTTGATTTGATGATCTGGTCATCCCCTTAAAAATCCCTCAGAATATTAAGAATGCCCCTGTAGAAAGGGACTTCATATAGAAGTAACTTAATTTATAGAAAGGGACTTGATATAGAAATGGAGACAAAAATCGATGTTGCTCTACGGAACGAAATATAACATTTAAGTTTACACCCAGTTTGTATAGGTAATAGGTACTATGGTATAGGTAGTTATGTGGTCAATGAAATGAAACATATTATACCTGATAAAGGGTTAAAATAAGGTTTCAATCATAAGCATAATAAATTTTAAGTGGCTAGCCTTTTACAATAACACTACAATAGATAAATACTTATCTTATCTATTAATCGCCACAATGCCTCACTCAAGTGACATTCTAAGCCATGAACTACATAAAATATAATACCTAAACATTAGGAGCTCACTGCAATTTTCCTTTTTAATAAAGATAAGAAATTTTATTATCTTTGCTAGGTTTTGCACGCGTTTTCGTCCACACAAGCTCCCGTTATCATAGAGAGATAAAATATAATACAGTCGAATCATAAGCTTTTAAACACTAAAAGTTTAGTTAAAATCGGTCTATTATTTTTGGTGTGATGCTCGAACAAGCAAACACACTACAAATCCGTGATTTGTAGTCAGGAATCTTTTTTGGAAAGGAGTTCTAATCCTAAATGTGCGAACAAATATGTCATAGCACTAATATTAGATTGAAAAAATTGTCACAGGCGGGACTTGAACCCGCACTCTTCCAAACCGGGTAACTGCATTATCCAATTTCGCCACCAAGCCCACTACGCAAAGAACGAAATTTTCAATCTGTTGCGTCTTAATGGGAAGTGAGCGCTATCTACCGGTAGCATAACATGTCTATAACATGTTTAAAATCAATAATATTAGAAATAATACTATACCTAAACAATAATCCGGATAGAACTGTCCCTCGTACTCCTCCTCAGAGACCTTCCACTTGTTTCCTTTACCTCGTTGAACCGTAGCGTGCCTCATCACATGACACGTTATGAGCCCCATCGCCCCCCACGGGGAAAGCTCCCTCGCTAAGAACGTCCTCAAACCATGCGAGTTAACAACAACATCGTCATCTGTCTTCAGAACGTACCTCGCTGTTGGACAGTGGTGCGCAACCCATTTCAAACCCATGACATGTTTATATGTCATATTCCGGTACGCATCCATGAAACTTCCTTGAACGATATCTCCGTATTTCTGTATCTCTTCATCTATGTTTCGTGTTACATTCACATTGTCCGATTCACCCATCAGGAAGACTACTTTAGTTGAATCTACGGGACGTCCCCATGTGTTTCTGATTAGGGTTCTTTTTTCGTAATTTACAGGGTTTGATGATATTATGACCATTAGGAGTAGACCTGATTGGTAACCCTGGCATGGTTGAGGGTTGACTTTGAACGTGAAATTCTTTAAATCGATCAATTGGTCGTATACATCATCGATTTCATATTCGGTGTTATTATACGGACCGAGTAGAGAAAATTTCGGATCGTTCACACTAACTTTGATAGAAGCCGGTTTGTTATAATAGTTGTAAATTAATAGTATGGATAGAATAATAACTATTACTTTGAAAATGTTGAATTTCTCCATTTTCTCCGTATATTGATTGTCCAACATTTCGAATTTTGATGGTTTGCAGATGCACGTTTATTGATTTACATAGCACTTGTGTTATCTTGGAGCTGATGCAATTTAAAATATAATATCACGACAGGAAATCAGGAAAACTCATGGATAAATATTTATTTTTAGAGCAGTGTTACCGTACCAAAAAATAATAATTCGGTAGAAATGTGGTTGAAAATTGAGAGAGATCGGGAGAATTTCAAACTTTTTGTAAATAGGTAAGTAGAGTAGAAAGGTTGGTAAAGCTGTTGTTGTATTTTAGGTTCACATGACATTGACCGATATCGATATCCTGAATAACTAGGTATACGAAATGTGCGCTAGCAATCATAGGAAATAGGAATTAGCGCGTCTCATTTATCCATTGTTTTTATTGAGCTAGTTACGCGAGGCAAGGCTGTTGTGACGTAGTACTCTCTATTAAGTCTGTGTGCTGTGCTGATCAAGTAGGTAAACAATACAAAACTAGCATTGGCGTAGCAGGGGGGGCGGGGGCAGAGGTGGGCGATGCCCTCCCCTCAGAAAGCTCCAATAGCTACTGCGACCTGGACAGATCTATTGTAGCTATTCGTTATTTTGACGTTATTACAAAGAAAGTGGTGCCCCCATTTTTTCAACTCTAAGGCGCTGCTGCACCGGTGGGCCAAGCTATAAGAATCCACGTACATGTACGAAAATTCTTGTATGTCTGGCAACTCTAAAAAGAACTGTCAATGTCAAGTTGTTTTTGTTGAATTCAAAGCACAGGGATCTAGCTCATACAGCCGATGTCTTTAGTAAGGCTGGTTTCAGAGTCACGCTGACCGCCGGCCGGCGCCGGTGGCGTTTCGCAACTTTCTTAACGTAGGTACAATTTTACCGCGCCTATTATTTCCATGATAATGATAACACGTAATTAGGTAAATGATGTGTATTTATTAAAGTCTACCAATCCGCATTGGGCACGCGTGGTGGTCTAATGCCCTGAGGGTAGGCCTGTGCCCTGCAGTAAGACGTTTATGATGATGATGATGATGACAGGGTCATGTAGGTACCTAATTAACCTATAACCACTATCCTATGATCGATTCATTTGACATAAAAAACCGGTAATAATAATAAAAACCGTCCGAGTATGAGTTGGACTCGGGCACAGAAGGGTTCTGTACCACCGTACAATATTACAAAAAAAGACGAATTATAAAACATATCCACCCACCTGACTATTATTTGTTTTGGTTTTAGACTAAGAGATAAGTGTACTTTTTGCAACCATCAGCTGCAAGGCTGATTCAGTGTTTATGAGATGTAGAGCATCTCTGTGATGGGGATGGACCAGGTCTGCCTGCATAACTCCTGTCGGTTTAGAAGTAACTGATGTTTAAAGCTCTGTAAAAAATTAACGATCAGCTGCAAGGCTGATCGTATCATATTATTGTAGTATGCACTGTAGCTATGTGAACAGTACTAAAACTGACATGGTCAATCAGTCGGTTTAGGAGATACAGCCGTTCAAACGTCCGACCTTTGAACGGCTGTATCTCCTAAACCGACTGGCAGTTCATGTCAGTTTTTGTACTTTTTACATAGCTACAGTGCATACTACAATAGGTACATACTGCAATCAGCCTTGCAGCTGATCGTTAATTTTTTACTGATCTTTAAACACCAGTAACTTCTAAACCGACTGAAGTTATGAAGGCAGACCTAGTTCATCCCCATCGCAGAGATGCTCTACACCCCATAAACACTGAATCAGCCTTACTGCTGATGGTTGCAAAAAGTACACTTATCTTTTAGTCTATTTGTCACCGCCTGCAATAACTAAGTACTTACCTAATAACATTTAAATTATGTTTACAAACTTTTTTAAACAAAGTTGTTATGGCTGATTGGTGACTAAAGAGATTGTTTTTCTCTTTTCAGTTAATTTTTTTTTATGCAGTTGTTTTTTTTTTATTTTTCTTAATAATTTAGTTTATTTCATACTTTTTAGTCTTGTTTCGAAATGGTATCATATAAGTGCTATAATATATATTTGGAATAGTCTGTTCACTAGCTTTCATTTGATACCCATATTGTAATTTTTAACAAAAAATATTATTTATTCTCCCTGTTTTTTTTATTCGCAGACGCCATGTTAAAAAGCCTATGTCACTCTCACGACTTTTAATCTAACGACACCTCATACGTTTAAATTCATCAAGCCGTTTAGGCTGTAGGGCGTGCCATAGAAATAGAAAAACAAACATACATACATACATACGCTCGAAAAACATAACCCTCCTTCTGGCGCAGTCGAGTAAAAATGTTTTTCTCTCAAAACTACCCGAACTCAATCGGTATTGAATCGACAATTCGACATGGTGTATTCTGGCCGTTATTAACAATTTTTGTTTCTTGATATTTAGTTAATTAATTATAGACAATGGATGATCGGTGATTACAGAAACAAAATACCTATTAGGTATATGGAGGAACTGAGGTGGATGGTTCCTCCATAGAAAGGGAAGTACTTCCGCCAGGCGAGGTGTGATGCCTGGGGACCGGCCGTGGTACAGTGATGTTTGTCGGAACTTTGTATATAGGTATAAGGTCTAACATAATTAGGTGAAACTATTTTAAGGGGATGATCAGACCATCAAACTGAACAACTTTCTCTATGGGACCAACATAGAAATCGCGAAAAAAAAATCTGCTGTTCCATACAAACCTACTCGACCTAAATGTAAGGGACAGCAGATTTTTTTTCGCGATTTCAATATTGGTCCCATAGAGAAAGTTGTTCAGTTTGATGGTCTGATCATCCCCTTAAAATAGTTTCACCTAATTTTGTTAGACCTTATATGTATTCTTTGGCCAGGGCCAGATTCAGTGGTAGATAGGTATTATTGTTTACTTTTAAACAGCAGATTTTTTTTTTTCGATTTCGACATTGGTCCCATAGAGAAAGTTGTTCAGTTTGATGGTCTGATCATCCCCTTAAAATAGTTTCAGCTGATTTTGTTAAGCCTCATATACTGAGACTGTGATAATTCTTCTTGCGCGATTTGTGTCTTGCATGCGATTGTGTACCTTAGTGTAGCAGCTTTACGGGTTTCCAATGTGACATCGCAAATTGTCTTATGTCATATTTCTGCGATGAATATTGGTAGCGCCATCTGTTGGCAAGTTGCTACAGGTACTTAAAATTGCGTAATACCTACGTTACCGATCTTGTAAACCATATCTAAACTATTATAAAACTGTAACAGAACCACACAGAAGTGTGTCTGTACATTGAAGATATTATAAAAAAAAAGTTGTAATGAATCTATGATTTATAACAATTCTCTGTCCCATAACCTAAATAACACTATAAAAAGCACGAGTTCTCTTCCCTTCCCCCAACTGATTTGAGAGCGCCTGACTCTCAAGCACGCCGGCCGGTCAAGCGGATACCAGACGAGGATTTGCTTATGCTGAATTCGTAGGCGCTGTTAAAACCAAATCTGGAAAATATTTTGGGCTTCTTTCGCCCGGGGCACAGGCCGATTTTATCGCCCCCTTATAAATACCTATTCAATGATACCCTACTCAACTAGTTTGTCAAGTTTAATTTTTTCCTTTTTTACAATATGGCGTCTGCTTATATATCGAATTTTGATTACTGTCATGACCATAGAAATATATACGTAGTACTTACTATCTCTATGAGAAATAAATAAGACTACGAGCCACACTTTGCGGTCGCAGAGGGTCGCGCGACGTTCGCGCAGCTTTCGCGTGACGGTCGCGCTACCCACGGCGAGCGTAAAGTCTATGAGCGCGACACACGGCGATCGCAAAGTGTCGCTCGTCTGTAACCGCTCTTAGTGACACTCGCAAGATTAAGACAAATCGATAAATCATCAAAATTGGCTCACGCGTTTGGTCTGCCACAAACTTACATACACACATACATAGGTTGATAAACACATTACCCTGTATTTGCGTCGCGCAGTAGGGTAAATAGAAACTTAGAGCGAGCGAAGCGAGCTTGACTTTTCTCCCCAATATGAAGCGGTTGGAGTTAGAGCTTTTTCGTACCAAACATGTGCAAAGTAACCTAAGTAAAAGTTATGGATCGAGCAAAGCAGACTCGAAATTTTTAGCACCACGTCTTGGCTGTGGTCAGAACTCTTTGTAACTATTTAAAACAGAACCTTAGAACGAGCGAAGCGAGCTTGACTTTTCTTTGCTCTACGGATTGGTTATAAACAGGCAGAGCAAGTGGTCAATCAATCTATATTTTTTCCGAATTTTCCGTCCTTAGTAATGTGCCTTTTTTCATTTTCGTATCCGCGTTTTTAATCCGCGCGGTGGGGTATGAATCAGCTCAAGGTAGATTGTATGAAGTCAAACGTGCTCGAGTGGCGGTGAGCGGCCCGATGTCATCTACCAATAATAGGGCTTGTTGACATCGACGACATTGCTGTGTGCGACTAATGCGTTACACACACATCTAACATACGATTTGAAATCTGGCCCTTCCGGGGTGGCCAGAGCCTTTCCTACAACAATTTTAACTGTGTAGCTTGTACAGGTCGCGACACGTAAAAGAGCACTAACTATCTACGGTCAAATCGCGTAGCAGATGACCGACCGGTGTATTTAAAGAGATAAATAAAACTACCTATTAATCTTCATAATCATCATCAGCTCAGGCCGTCCTGATGGAGGGTGTTCTAGGGAGGTAATTTCTTCTTCAGTGTATACAGGTTTCCTCACGATGTTTTCCTTCAACGTTTGAGTACATTAGAAAAAATTCACAGATTTCGTGCCTCCACGACTATCGAGCACATTGGAAATGAATCTACGGAATTCTAAAAAAATGTTGTTGTAAAAGGTTTAGGTTACAGGGCAAACCCTTAACCCGATCGTCTTTGTTTTAGGCTCAAATTGTAGCTGACTAAATTGTCCAGAGGAGATCAAATTTTTGATATCATTCCTCGTTTCCAAAATATCGAGCGCCAAAATAAAAAATGCGGAATTTTTTTTTTCTCTATTTCGGTCATAACTTTTTCGTTTTTGACTTTCTCGAACAACTCTTTTTGCACCTTACAGCTCTCGTAAATACGCGTCTTTACTTATTTTTTGAATATCATATCTTCACAACTATTAGAGATAATTATACTTATAAGGGGATCGCACTTTTTCGTGAAAACGGCTGGAGCGAACGAAAAGACATTTCCAATGTCAAAAACTCTTTGGTACGTTACATGGCATATCCTCCGTGCGGATTCGAACCCGGACCGCTCTGTAACGAACCACGATGCTTTATTATTTTAATAGGTAGTTGAAGTTTATGTACCTACTTACTACCTAAATTCTCCTTGATAGGTAGGTACCTAAACTTCCTTTTGAAAAATGTATGGGGAAATTCAAACGTTCATAATCTCATCCTACGGCATCGGCACTGCGCATGTCATAAAGTTTCCATAGCATTCGGTCAAGTGCGAAATTTTTCCTGTCCATCATTTCGTTTCCCGCTGTTTCAACGAAAAGCTTCGTTTTACCGCGATTTTAAAATTTCAATTTAAATTTTTTTTAAATAAAAAAGTTAAGATTAACAAAGTATGGATGCAGTTTAAAGTTTAATTAAAATAAGATAAAATAGGAATGTAAAATTAATTCATTTTTTTTTAAATGATGTTCGGTATTTAAAAACTACAAAATGGCGGCAGAAAGGCTGCTTTGGTTTGCAACGGCATGGCTTCGACTCTGGCTTGCTGCTACTGACTTATGTGCTGCTCAGTAAGTAGCATTTAACTTAACAGTTTAACATTATTAAATATCTCACTATATTAATTTTATTATACAGGGTGAAATTTATTTTTATTTTATTTTTATTTTATTTTATTTTTAATTGACATCATTAAACTAAGAGTCTACCTATCAAACTGAACAACTTTTACTATGGGAGCAAACCCATCGGATCAAATAAAAAATCAGCTGTTCCATACTGAACTGTAATCTCGACGCGCGAGTTCGCGACTCAAATGTATGCAACAGCAGATTTTTTTTTTGCTCCGATCGGTTTGCACCCATAGTTAAAGTTGTTCAGTTTGATAGTTTAAAATGATGCTAATGATATCAATTTCACCCTGCAGATGCTAATAAAGTGTATGTATGTCTGTAAGAGCATCGGTGATTGCATGTTCACAAGGTTCCGGGTTCGAATCCTCATGGACAATATTCCATGTTGTTACCAGTAAGTTTTTCTAACTTTATCTAAACACTAGAATTAACACGCGACTTCACCCGCATAAATTATATACCAGATTTTAACTCAGATCATAAGCTATCAAATAAAAAAAGTATCATCCAAATCGGTTCAGTAGTTTTTGCGTGATGCTCGATCAAACAAACAAACACACAAATAAGCAGACGGACAAAAAATCCAAAAATTGGTGATATGGAATCACCTAAAAAACCATATCGTAATTTTTTTTTTTATATTTTCAATGTACACACTTCTGTTACAGTTTTATAATAGTACGAACGTTAACCCGCGACTTTGTCCGCACAAATTATATACCAGATTTTAAGTCAGATCATTAACTATCAAACAAAAAAAGTTTAATCAAAATAGGTTCAGTAGTTTTTGCGTAATGCTCGTTCAAACAAACAAACACACAAACAAACAAACAGACAGACAAAAAATCCAAAAATTGGTGATATGGAATCAAGGACACCTAAAAACCATATCGTAAATGTACAGACAAACTTTTTGCTACAGTTTTATAATATTTTAGATATAGTACCGACTGCTCTTAAACGGTAAAGGATTAAGGAAAACTCCGTGAGGAAACCTGCATATGCATACACTGAAAAAGAAATTTCTGATGCGTGTATTATGCAAAGTCTTAATACCCTTGGATAAGTTATATGTCAAGATAGACAGTCGAAGCTACGAAAGCGTAGAAAAAAATTGTAACCAGTACTGACCTCTAAACCCTATCCGTATACGCCTCAACCACACCAACCTAAGAAAGTTGGGCCCTTTTGGCCCCTTTTGTTTTATACGGTAGAAACGTGAGGCTCCTTCTAGACATATACTTTTTCTAAGAGTCTACCAATCGGCATTGAGGGTAGGCCTGTGCCCTGCAGTGGGACGTTTATAGGCTGATGATGATAAGTAGGGAGGTTTGTCTGAATTAAATAATTTTTTTGTGAACAACAACAAATTATAGAACTTACAAAGTCCCGAAACGTGTAAACAAAATTGTAAATTTTCATGTTTAGGCGGTGGTTTAGGTAAAAAAATCCGTGAGGGTTTGTGCATAGGTTATCCAGCCCAAATAGATTTTAAATAATAACGGCATTGTAGGGCGTCGGGAACTAGGTCGGGAATGTTCGCGGAGGCGCACACGGACAACTTCTATGCTATATTGAGAAAACGGTGCGCCTCCATGTTGGGCAGGCTCACTAGCAGGAACACTAGCTTTAAGATAAATGTATACTAGCACTATATGGACATCTTGTCTGAAATAAATTATTTGAATTTGAATTTAAATGATCTTCATATTATTATTATTATGTATCTCTGTAAAAGGCTTACTCACGGGCCGTAGCCCGGACCTTTGGAAGGCTTGCGTGGGGACACAGGTCCAACACGTAGAGGGCCCTTTGAGACACTTTTATCTAAATGCGATGGGATGCACCAAGCGTGGTCTATCTCTGAATGCATTATGGAAATGCACCAGAAGACATACCACATTCGGTGCAGAGACTATTGTAGAAAGGACAGAAAACTACTAGGGTTATGGGGGGTGAACTGGGTGGGCCGGGAAATCTGGGTTATTGCGGAGAGACTCGGGACGCCTGCCGTAACAAATGTCTCTGGTTTGTCAAAAATGGCAGACGGTGACTTGCCAACTCATTTGATGGGCCCCCAACAAGGCCGCTCGCAAGGAGCGACAAGGCAGCAACATCTAGTGAGCGGCTAAGCATGTAGAGAGGTGAGTCTGCGGGCGCCGGTTCCCGGTGCTAAGCGCACCAGTCAGCAGGTCCCGGCGTTATGACATTTTACACTTCCAACCTGGAGCATAGGTTCCGCTCTTGCGACTCCACTCCTGGCCGGCCGGTTAAGGCAAGACAGGAGGTGAGGGCCAAATCAATCCGGGCCCTCTGGAGAATCGGGTCCGTGGTGTCGCCAATAACCAACAGCTCGCCACAAGCTGCCCTGCGGGCTTATTATTATTATTATTATAACACTTTATAACAACACTTCATATTCTTTATTGCTTATCATGTGTACATAAGTTGATACATTGGGATAAGTTCACGACATGCAGCCTGTTAAGGCACGGGATAACATTATTAATAATATATAAGTAGTAGCTTTAAACAATAAAAAAAAATCAGTAGGTACATTAAATTATGATGAATGATCTTTCCTATAGGTTGGTTTGTACCAACCATTTTCCTCTTTGTCCAACCATCTGCTTTACACCCTGAATAATAATAGGGTAATATCTACAAATAAAAATAACAAAATTGAAAAACAATAGCTATTTTTATCATTCCCCTGATCCCTTACATCTAAAACCTTTCTCTTCATTCAGGACGTTGGCCACATGGCGTCCGCCATGGCGTTAATAATAAATTAAATTTTTATTTGATTAGGACTGTCGAGCTAAAAAAAGATACAAAACATATTTTATTCTGAGTTGATTTGCACTCTCTAAATAAAGGTCGATGGTTAAAAATATCACGTCGAATTTTATTGCCTAATTTATCTTATGAATTTAGAGTCTTATATAATTAAAATTTTACTATAAGGTAGTATTATTAAATAAGTAGGTACAACAATATCAATATCATAGAGAGAGTTATGTGCCATTTTCCAATGCAAGATACGCAGTGCGTTTAAATTTATGGACGCTACTAGAGAAAATATCGATATCTGACTCCTAATACAGTGCATTAAATCCTTTAACATTAAGGGTATATTTTCTAAAACGCAGGAACATTGTTTTCAGTGATATGCTATTGCATATCCAGTGTATTATATTTATTATAAAAGTCCTGCCTTTACTTACAAATGTAATGAATCGGTTTTTAGTATGTTTCATATAATTTATTTTAGTCATCGCGTAAAATCCGGACACTGTTTGTCGAAATATAGCTAAAAATGGGGCCACTTTAGGAACATTTTTAGAAGGGTTAAGTTACACGGTTAAATATATAGCTTACGTAGAAATATAGTTTATATAAATGTAAAAAAAACAATGAATCGACTTTTTAAAAAAAATTACGTCACGAACGAAAATATACCCTTAAGGAGAGAAAAAGCCTAGATTTGTTCGTGACAATGCTTCACAAAAAGGTACATAACGAGACCTCATCGGCATCCTTTCTGCAGGCCTAGCTTGCCACCCCCGAAAAACGATAAAAATCGAGATGCGCCTCCATCTTTATTATTTTACGTAGGCCAGAATGAGCGCGCGTGACGTTTTTCTCGTTTAAACGCTTTGTGGTATGCTAGCCCTGCTGGAGCATAGATGCGCAGTCAAGATAGCAATTTTGTGTAGAAATACGAGGCCCATAAACCGTCTTCTTGTCGTTGTTGAACCCCTAGGGGTTCTAGTATAAAGTATTTTAAAAATTTGCATATATAGCAACCCCGCAGCCGAAGGATAGATGCCAGAGAAATCTCTTCTGTATGCGCTCAACGTTATAATTCGGGTTCCACACCGTGCAACAGTATTCGAGGCCGCTTCTAACAAGGGCGTTATAAACTAATATTTAGCTTGACGCGCTTTTAAAGCCTTTGCAATTTCGCAAAACAAATCCGAGCAACTTAGTCGTGAGCATAATTATGCTGTAAAGTCAATGAATTTTTTTAATTTAATCTCTGTGCATGTGGTTTATCAGATTTTCGTCAAAATGTACAGTTTCAAAGTTACAGTAGCTCTAAACCTAGCATTGAAACAGTAAATTTTAACGGAAATCTGACAAACCACAGGCACAGCAATGAATATCTAGATAATGTTTAAAAAATTTAGTCGAAACATTAAATTATATTAAAATATTTTTTTAAAAACTCACCCATCCATCACTTGTGTGAAATGTGTGTCAATTTGTGTGAAAAAATACTTAATTGAAAAATATATAGGTAGTAATTATATTTAGCAATGAATAAAGAGAAGCTTCCAGTTAAGCGTACACCATGCCATATCTTCCTGTGGATGTCGTTCGAAGCAACTAAGAAATAACCCAACTAACAATTTGGTCCTTCATTATATGTGTCCTATAGTCAAACATCAGACGCAAAAAGCATCAGTATTTGACGAAATTACCGTAATATAACTTTTATAAGTCAAAATAGTCATATAAATGTGGGCCTAATACGACCAAATTGTTTGCTGGTAAGGTTTCTTTTGCAGTATTTTTGGTTAGCCACGATATTACTTTAGCGGCAGAAATCTGGGTAGGCCACAAGGTGGGACCGATGACCTGGTGAAGGCGGCGGGAACCCGTTGAATGAAGGTATCGTCGTTATGGCGATCCTTGGGGGATGCCTATGTCCAGCAGTAGACGTCTGTCGACTGATATAATGAGGACTTTATTACTTAAAACATTAAACTTTATATGTGTTACAATCAATCAATCAATCAATTATACTTTATTTGACACCAAAAAAACACAGTATACAGAGAGCAAACAATCAGGAAATACAAAAGGCACAAAAACACAAGAGAGTTCTAACGTTTTGTCTAAAAGAGATAGCATAAAATGCAGCCTACCTATGATAGGAATTGCCTAGGAATTGCCTCATCATCCCAAAATGCTCTTTATCCACCAGGGCGACGCTCCTCACCTTCCAAGACCTGCTGCCTGACGACCCTCGGCTGTACGACAAGATGCGACCTCCGAAGATCAACGACCAGCCCACCACCGTCAACTTTCATGTCACCGTCATGGGCCTCGATTCTATTGATGAGAATTCTATGGTATGCTATATTACATATTACGAGCGTTAACCCGCGACTTTGTCTGCATAAATTGTATACCAGATTTTAAGTCAGATCATAAGCTATCAAACAAAAAAAAGTTTCATTAAAATAGGTTCAGTAGCTTTTGTGTGATGCTCGTTCAAACAAACACACAAACAAACACCCAAACAAACACACAAACAAACAAACAGACAGACAAAAAATTCAAAAATTTGTGATATGGAATCAGGAACACCTAAAAACCATATCGTAACTTTTTTTTTAATATCTTCAATATACAGACAAACTTTCTGCTAGAGTTTTATAATAGTTTAGATTAGATACAGGGCATAGAGGTAGGCGTAACTCGTGTCAACGCCCCAAGTTGACAGGAGTCACGTGACGCTCTGTAATACAGAAGTCTGTGCGCTCTACGATACAGGATTTAAACTTAAATACGTTACATATTTTCGGGAAAGCTTTCAAATCATCGAATTGGACAATTAGCCCAGTCATTTTACGCAGTTTTGTTAGGCGGGGTAGAGTTACTAATTGAACTTTTAAACTGCAACCGGCACCATTAAGTGACAAAAAGACTATCTTAAAACATATTAAAATAAAAATCGCTACGCAACATAGAAATCAAAATTGTGTGTCCCAGAATGCTTTTTAATTAATAATATTAATACATATGCACTCATTTGACTTAGATTTAACAATATACATTATTTTTTATCAATAAAATAGGCATTGAAATTTAAAAAATTGAGGTATTTATTAGAAAATACGAATGGATTTTTCAAAACCTTCTAAGTAGACGAATATATTTACACCATGTTTGAAGTATGTAGTAATGGTAAAGCCTTAAATATGTGAAAAAAAATTACCATCAGGTTTTTCAGAACGAGATAATTGCTAAATTTTAAAATTGGAACTGTTGCTGACGTGATTTTTTTTAATTTTGGTACATTTCTAGGCTTAAATTGGCTCTTCAATATTATACCGAAAAAAATCAATTATTAATTAATCCCGGCTCAAACCGTAAAATGACTGGGCAACAAAATCAAAATTGCGAAAAAAAAATTGTTGTCCATCGAAAAGGTCAATATCGTTACTCGACCTAGATGTAAGGGAATATTTATATTTTTCGCGATTTCGATGTTGGCATCATTGTCAAAATGTGTTGAGTTTGATGGTCTGAAACCCCCCTGGAAATAAATTTTAATTTGCATCCTAGCATGTCTTGATTGGCAATTAAAAATATTTAATTATCAAGAGGCATGATAACTTCAGAGTTTCCTCCGGTATCCTCAAATATCCCACATTAAATAGGATTTTTTTTTCTATTCAGCTTTGTTTAAAGTTTGCAGTCAAATAAAACCAATAATGTTGTGATATACATGTCTTAACGCTGATTATGATTACCTACTATATTTTTTTTTTATGATGTTGATGTTTCTTAGACGTACGCTGCAGACATATTCTTCGCTCAAACCTGGAAGGACTTCAGATTGAGGTTGCCTGAGAACATGACTTCTGAATACAGGTAGGTTTTAATTTACACGGTAAACCGTACCTTTTCTAGGTGATCTGGAATTTGTTAATGAAATTTAGGATAAAGGTAGCCAAATGACCGACCTGGAGTGCGATTTCTGAAACTCATTCGCTGAGCTCAGCAGTTGAAAATGTAAAAATTACCATGGAGACATGTACATTCTGTGTACTAAGTATCGGGAATTTGTCAATAAAACAAAAAATACAAATTATTCATCTAAATTTATTTTATCGCCTTCAAAGTAGGCCCCATCGCTTGCAATACAACATCTCCACCGCTTCACCCAGTCTTCCATACATTTTTCATAGGCTATTTGCGGTATGGCCTTTAGCTCATTCAGCGAATTTTCTTTTATGGCTTCTATCGACTCAAAACGTTTTCCTCGAAGTGGTAATTTTAACTTGGGAAATAAAAAAAAGTCAGACGGAGCCATATCAGGTGAATACGGTGCTTGGTCGAGAACTTTTGTTGAATTTTTCGCTAAAAACTCTATCACTATAATGAATATATAAGATGTGTGTGATGGTGCATTATCATGGTGCAGCATCCATGAGTTGTGTTGCCACAAATCTGGACGTTTTCGGCGGATACTCTCACGCAAACGCTTCATGACGCCTAAATAATATTCTTTATTCACTGTTTCTCCCTCTGGAAGGAATTCGGAGTGAACCACACCAAGGTAGTCAAAAAAAACTGTCAACATCACCTTGATTTTGGAGCGACTTTGCCGCGGTTTTTTGGGTTTCGACTCGTTTTCGAGACGCCATTCTGAAGACTGTTGGCTTGTTTGCATGTCGTACTCATAAACCCATGTCTCGTCGCCAGTTATTATACGTTTCATAAAGGTCGGATCCGTAGAAGCTCGGGAAACCATGTCTTCAGCGACATGCTTTCGCTGCGCTTTTTGAACAAAATTGAGCTCTTTTGGAACTAGTCGAGCGGCGACGCGTTTCATGCCTAAAATGTCAATGAGAATGTTGTGGACGGACTTAAAAGATATGTTCACCTCACTAGCCAACTCTCTTAGACTCATACGTCGATTTTCGAGCACTAGCTTCTTGATTCTGTCGATGTTTTCTTTGGTCGTAGCGGTTGAAGGTCTACCAGAACGAGGCAAGTCTACTAGTACTTCTCGGCCTTCTTTAAAAGCCTTATACCATTCATAAGCCCTTGTTTTCGATATACACGATTCGCCGTAGGTATTTTGCAACATTTTTAGTGATTCACCACATGAAATATCATTTGAAACACAAAATTTAAGGCACACTCTTTGTTCAACAATATTTTCCATTGTAAAAATCGCCGAGGACTCAAAACTATGACCAACAAAAAGTGTAGTTTAAAACAAATTAAATGACAGATCCCGCTCAAATTTTGCGCGCTAAATCAGTACAGTGCTACCAACTTGCAGTAAAAAAATTAGAACGACCTCTTTTACGCGGGTCTTTTTATTGACATATTCCCGATACTTTTTACACAGAGTAGTATCTTCCTACTGCTGATTTGTCTTTTAAAAATCGCATTCCTGGAGTATCATTTTTGAAAGTCAAATAAGCAGGAGATGCCTCTTGCATATCTCCATAGTAATTTTGACATTTTCAACTGCTGAGTTCAACGAATGAGTTTCAAAAATCGCACTCCAGATCCAGCATGAGTATAACATGGTGTTAGGCTAAACAGTTGCATTACTTGAAGGGGTGATACAGAACCACTTTCCCTAAGAAACCAACAGGAAATTCTCAAGAAAAATTTGAACTTATAGAAAAGAATACCTATCTGAATCTTGGCCTTAGCACGCCTTAGCACGCCTTAGTCTTTTAGGTACGTACGCATCTTTAGGATAAAGGTGTAAGAACTAAAGTACCGACCAATTTACAGAAACACAATTGTTTTGTCGAGTCGATACCACTTTGCTAGAGGCTAAGCATATGCGTATGCGTAGAGGCTAAGTAGGTAATAGAAGATCAATTTTTAAGGCCAACTCCTTGATTTTCCACCCCACAGACTCCTCGAGGTAGACTGGCTGAAGCACATGTGGAGACCAGACTCTTTCTTCAAGAACGCCAAGTCGGTGACGTTCCAGACGATGACGATCCCGAACCACTACGTGTGGCTGTACAAGGACAAGACCATCTTGTACATGGTGAAGCTGACCCTGAGGCTTTCCTGCGCGATGAACTTCCTCATCTACCCCCACGACACTCAGGAGTGCAAGCTGCAGATGGAGAGTTGTGAGTACATTTTTTATATCTTTATTGCCGATCTTAATCATCTTGGGCCTGGGATCTCGTGTGGAGATCAACTGCCAGACTTCCCACTCCAAGAAGATGAAGACAAAGAAGGCTTGAATGTTATGCCGGCAAAATCTTTTTTTATTTGAATGAGAGGGACACGAGCTAGGGTCATTAAAGTGACAAAAAACTAAAATTTTCTCTTGCTCACCCTGTTTATAATTTAATTACCTAGTGAATAAAGCTAGTTTCTTTTTACCCGATTGCGCGACGCAAAGGAAGGGTAATTTGTTTTCCCGACAATTATTATGTTAATGTCTCTTTCTTTTCTACGGAGTAGGGTAATCGTCAGACTTTCTTCCTCGAGGTGAAAATTCTTGAATTTGGTGTCGCTGTATGTGTAATCTTTTTTACCCGACCGCGCCAGGAGGGTTATGTTTTTTTTATTTTAAGTGGAGGTTTTATTTATATTAATATTACAATTATGTTACGTTAATATTAATTCTGCTCTTATCAAAATTTGTAAAATATCAATCTCTTTTTTTTAAATAAGTCTCGTGTTTCTATTAATCACCGTTTAGCAGTTCCAAGCGTTTGTAAATAAAAACGGAGGCTACTTTGGCTTGTTTTTCTATCGAGAAAATGTGTCTTAATCGGGTTTTGGCTCTTGTCAAAACTTCAATTATATGTTGAATTTACACATATCCGCTAATCATATTTCTACTGTTAGTACTTCATGATATATAACGCTTTGAAGAAACCTATTTTTTTCACATAGCCTCTTAAGTACTTATAAAAACATTTGTAAGTAGTTTACATAAATCTAAATACTGTGTCTTGCTGGTTAGTCTATAGATAATCCATTTCATGTCTCTTCTTCCCCTAGTCTCATTATCTCGGAACCCATCGACAACTTCAAACGGACCTATCGCTAAGACCACAGCGCCACTCTATCAAGTGTCAAACATAGGTATTATAATTAGACCGAGCGAGGCGAGGCGAGGCGACTCGGCACTTTTCTAAAGCCACTCGGGTGACAATGAATGAATAACGAGCCGTGGAGGGCGCTTCAGTCTCTAGTGACGATATTTTTGCGGTGACGCTACTTTTTCTTCGTTTTAGATTTCTTGACATTTGTGATAGCTGACGGCTGCTGGTGCAATTTGGGATTACAAATTAGTAAAAGCGGTTTTTAGAAAACATAATTCTGAATTTTCTTTACAACGGTTCTGAAGGAAGTTCTAAGGACACTTATAAGGCACTATTAAGGAACAATTTAATATTAGTGCCGTAAAAAAGTTCCTAAATAAGTGCTTAATTCGTTCCTATAATAGATCAAATAAATAGTGCCTTGGTAGTTCACGACATACGGGGTGTAAAACTAAGAGCGGTCCATATCGTACAGGGTGCTTCAGAACTGGAGTGCGATTTTTGAATCTCATACGTTGAACTCAGCAGTTGAAAATGTATGGAGATACGAATTCTTATTAATCTTCCTACTGCTGACTTGACTTTCAAAAATCGCACTCTTGGAGTATAATTTTTCAAAGTCAAATCAGCAGTAGATCTCCATATCTCCATACTAATTTTGTCATTTTCAACTGCTGAGCTCAGCGAATGAGATTCAAAAATCGCACTCTTGTAGGCCTCGCATGCCACCACCGAGAAAAAGGTAAAAATCGAGATGTGCCTCCATATTTATTATTTTGCGTATGCCAGTAAGAGCGCGCATGACGTTTTTCTCGTTAAACGCTTCGTCGTGGGTGGCATGCTAGCCGTGCTGAGCAACTTTTACTATAGGACCAACTTTGAAATCGCAAAAAGAAATATCTGCTGTTTCATATAGATTTTATTCGAGTAGCTATTGCCATTTCTATCGGACAGCTAATTTTATTTTCGCGATTTCGATGTCGGCTCCGTGGTGAAAGTGGTTCAGTTTGATGTTCTGAAGCACCTGTTCCATATATATGTTACGCATTAAATTTTACACCCTGTATACATAGATACGAGGTGTTACAAAAATACAAATAAACATTCAAGGGGGTGGTTAAGACCAGGAAACTGAACAACTTTCACTATGGGACCAATATCGAAATTGCGAAAAAAATATCGGATGTTCCATCATCATTCAGCCGATAGACATCTAATTAGTACCTTTCGGCATTGCCCGAATTGGGCACCCAGAACATTGAACCAGTCTTATATAAAAAAAATAGCAAACTGGAATTGCACATTTTTTTTTTTCAAAAATTTTCTTTTTAGTTAGGTGATTTTAGTTTCTGACCACTCCGAAAGAGATTATAGTCTTGACTTTACGTTTGTATTAACTGAGTAGCTCTTAACATTTTTTTATATACCTACGATCGTATTTTAACAGAAAATATTCAGGAGTACCACAGGGCAGCATTCTAGGTCAGAGTCTTATTATAATGTACAGCAGTAGTTGAGCTAACACAGGAAAGTGGATTCAAACACTTCAACTATTGCAAAACTTGCATTTGTCGGGTCGTTATTTTATTTCCACTGAAATGTGGCTTTTTCCTATATCACTGTTTGTCTTTTAACAATATAGTTGAACTTTTAACAAGGACAAGTTTATTTATTAACTAGATTTTGTCGGCGACTTCTGTCGCACCGGCTCCCTTCATCGTAGCGAGATAAAAATAGTCAGAGTTTAAGTTTCATCAAAATCGGTCTAGTAGTTTGAGCGTGATGAATAATGATCGAATAAACAAGCACACAAAAAATGACAAAAGAGTCTGGGGTGCCTAAACACAATATACTCACTCAGTTATTATTTTGACAACTCCGAATATCCACGTGACGGGAAGTGAGCCTTTTTTGTAAATATCTTCAATGAGACATATTAATTATACAGGGTGAAATTGATATCATTACCATCCTTTTAAACTAAGAGTCTACCCATCAAACATCACGAATAACTTTCACTATGGGAGAAAACCGATCAGAGCAAAAAAATAATCAGCTGTTGCATACATTTGAGTCGAGTAGGCGTTGCAGTTTAGTATGGAACAGCTGATTATTTTTTTGCTCCGATTGGTTTGCTCCCATAGTGAAAGTTGTTCAGTTTGATGGGTAGACTCTTAGTTTAAAAGGATGCTAATGATATCAATTTCATCCTGTATATATGTTACAGTTTTATAATAGTGTAGATTTGCGAGATAATTATGTATGAGTAGTCTAGAGTAAACCATCCCATTTTATCCCGTAGGTATTATAGGAGATGACTAAGGGATAGGGTGTCGTTTTGACTGATTTTATGGTCGAGAGGCTAGCTTCTTATTAGCACTCGACATGACACGTAATTTTTCATCTCGAAACTCAAAATAGGACTAAAATTACTCTTTGATGTATACCTATAAGTGCGATATATCTACAGGGTGAAATTGATATCGTTAGCATCCTTTTAAACTAAGAGACCCATCAAACTGAACAACTTTTCCAATGGGAGCAAACAGATCGGAGCAAAAAAAAATCTGCTTTTCCATACTAAACTGCACCCGCCACCCACCGCTGCCTACTCGACTCAAATGTATGCAACAGCTGATTTTTTTTTGCTCCAATCGGTTTGCTCCCATAGTAAAAGTTGTTCAGTTTGATCGGTAGACTCTTACTTTCATGAGCGCGTAATTTTTCGATGCTTAGTTTAAATGGATGCCAATGATATCAATTTCACCCTGTATAGGCACCTATAGGTTTGCAGTTTCCCATGCCTATAGGTGCCTATACAGAGTGAAATTGGTATCAACAGATTCTTTTTTATGAGTTTTCGATTTTGGTCCCATAGATGAAGTGGTTCAGTTTGATGGTCTGATCATCCCCTTAAAAAATCATCAGCATATTATAACCCCGTATTAACCACCAACAGCATTCGCCAAAATAACAACATAAAAATCTATCAAACACGGCATATTGAACCACAAGAGGGTAAACCCTTGTATGCCTCAATCCACAGTTACTTTCATTTACCACTCAACCGGAGGTAAAATTTTGTCGGGCGATACAGAAATTGATGTTTCAAGAGGTACCTAAAATGTAGGGCAAGTGGTCGGGAGGAGTGAAGTCAGCCAGATTTTTATCGGAGTTTGATGCTTTGAGCTGAGATATAAATAGGTTATTGGAGATGATTATCAGAGTTAAAAGGTCGTCATAGACGGGTGTTATTTATAACGAGCGTTAACCCGCGACTACGTCCGCACAAATTATATACCAGATTTTAAGTCAGATCATAAGCTATCAAACAAAAAAAGTTTCATGAAAATCGGTTCAGTAGTTTTTGCGTGATACTCGTTCAAACAAACAAACAAACAAACAAACACACAGACAAAAATCCAAAAATTGGTGAAATGGAATCAGGGACACCTAAAAACCATATCGTAACTTTTTTTTTGTTAATATCTTCAATGTACAGACAAACTTCCCGTTACAGTTTTATAATAGTACGAGCGTTAACCCGCGACTTCGTCCGCACAAATATACCAGATTTTAAGTCAGATCATAAGCTATCAAACAAAAAAAGTTACATGAAAATCGGTTCAGTAGTTTTTGCGTGATACTCGTTCAAACAAACAAACAAACAAACAAACACACAAACAAACAGACAGACAAAAAATCCAAAAATTAGTGAAATGGAATCAGGAACACCTAAAAACCATATCGTAACTTTTTTTTTGTTAATATCTTCAATGTACAGACAAACTTCCTGTTACAGTTTTATAATAGTATAGATAGATGTATAGCTTAGTATCGTACAGCCTAGGTTTCTATCGCACACGCAATCAATCAAATCATAATATACATACAAAATACTTTGCAACGCGAGGGGCAAGCTAAAATATGCTTCAATCACCGATGATTTGTTGTAAATTTTTGAGGAGTTCTATCGTGTAGCTTCGAAGCACGTCATCAGATATTCACCAAATTAAAATGGGACCAACTCGGGGGTCACTACTTTAGAACAAAAAAAAGTCTAAATCGATCAAGAAATGTCAACAGAAAAAAAAGATAAAAAAAACATTCAGACAAATTGAGAACCTCCCCAGCAAACAATTTAGTCGTATTAAGTCAAAATAGTCATATAGGGGCCTATATGACTATTTTACTTATAAACGTTATAGGTATTACTGTAATTTCGTCGTATATTGGTGCTTTATGCGTCTGATGTTCGACTATACGACACCTATACGACCAAATTGTTAGTTGGGTCCTCCTTTTTTGAAGTCTGTTAAAAATAGTTTTTTTAACAGACTTCAAAAAAGGAGGATAGGTTGTTTTAGGTATATTTTCGAAATGTGACGCTTTACAAGGTTTTTTTAGTAAGAACAACTCACGAATATAAATACTCGAAGGGGGTTAAAAAAAAAAATATCGCTCACAGGCACATACATTGTAATGATCCCAAGCAAGCACTATAGGCTGTTTATTATGGAAAACAACGGCACAAACATATAAACATCCATGACCGAACCGGGATTCGAACCCAGGACCCTGGTTTGCACGTCCAGCGTTTAGTGAGAGTTAGGGCCTGTTTCACCACTTCTGAGTAAATTCTTGTTAGCTTATCCGACAATAATTTGGCATATTTTGTATGAAAGATATGTCAAAATATCTGTCGGATAAGCTAACAAGAACTTATTCAGAAGTGGTAAAACAGGCCCTTAGTCTAAATAAAGGTAGCAGTCATAAAACTGTATCAGCATTCGCACTGAATCTTTGCACGTTTACGAAAACTTTTTCAACTGAAAATGACGCATAGTTAGGAAGCCTTTGTAAACGTCTGGTCTTTCATATCATCTGGCACTAATTAACACAGCTTTCATTCACACGAGGCTATGAATTAGGTATGTAGAACGCTTTTAGGTTATAAGTCTTAGTGTGATTTGATTACTTAAGGTGGTTTCAGTCCATACAAAAGTTTGACGCACAATACGCGAAGAAGGGATTAATAAAAGTAATATTTTATATATGGAAAAATAGTTTAGAAAATCTAGTTGACGCGTAACAAATAAAATTTGCAATTTATAATATAATTACGAAGATATAAAGCTTTTAAAATTTCAAAGCGATTATCTTCGTAGTTATTTTATAAATTGCAAATGTTATTTGTGACGCGGCATCTAGATTTTCTAAACTATTTTTCCATATATACAAAGTTACTTATATTAATACCGTCTACACGTATTGTGCGTCAAAGTTTTGTATAAAATTGACCCCTCTGCAACCACCTTAAGGCTTTGATGTTGTTACTAGACATTCGTGTTCCTTATACAGTGACAAACAAAGATATTTTATGAGAGGGGTAAGGTTAGGATGTACTACTTACAATGAAATAAACACATGATTGTATTTTTGGATGGTCAGAAACTATAGTTTCTGACAGCTATAACTTTTTTTTTATTAAGAATGGGTCTGCTCTTGACCTCAATCCAGTCCTTAGAACGAAGATGGGGTCGAAGATGTAGCGAGCTTACCCAGAAGAAACCTATTCACTCGTACTTTAAAGGAATTCGGGTTGTGAGCGCTCGGAAATACTGACGTAGGGAGGGCACTCCACTCTTTAGCTGTCTGTCTGTCTACACATCCGAGTGAGGTGTCGTCGTTATACCTTTAGTCTTATAAAATACATACAGCGAACGAAGTACGGACCGCAGTCCCCGAAAGGGATTACGGTCGTGAGTATTGTAAATTCGCGTTCTAAGGAAAAAGTATAGAGTTTTTGAGGTTGAAGAAATTAGGTGTACACACGGCGACACATCAAGCTATACAAAACCAACATGAGCTGGCCGCGCGTAGGTCGGGTAACGCATAGCATCGCGCGGCCAGCTTATGTTGGTTTTGTATAGCTTGATGTGTCGCCGTGTGTACATACAAAAAAAATTTACGATTATGTGTTTGTCCCTGACTCCAAGTCACAGATATTTTTAATTTTTGTGCGTCTGTGCCGAGTAGACCACATTTCGGGCAAAATCTAGTATTCTAAATTATCTTTTTGTGTTACGCCGTTCGCCACGAGTCGTCAATGCGAAAAGATAGCGTCAAAGGGTCCCATACTAAT
This sequence comes from Agonopterix arenella, assembly GCA_927399405.1. Lineage (NCBI taxonomy): Eukaryota > Metazoa > Arthropoda > Insecta > Lepidoptera > Depressariidae > Agonopterix > Agonopterix arenella. The sequence continues at coordinate 971,542 of OV656714.1, forward strand.
CGTGCTCTTTGTATGGAAAAACCGTCGGTTAACGTATCATACGTACTCATTACAACAACCTCCTAAACCGTTTGTTGCAGTATCTCACACGACAGACGACCTGGTGTTCCAGTGGGACCCCGACGTGCCGCTCGTGGTCGACGAGAACATCGAGCTGCCCCAACTGGAGCTGGTGCAGAACAGGACCGCTGACTGCACTCAAGTTTACTCTACTGGTAATCATCTTCAAATGCCGTGTGGAATCCGGCTTAGAATTGGTATCGTGGATTTCTATCATCCGGGTTTTCTGCCCCTTTTCTCTATACAGGGTGTATGTATGCATATCTTCAGACCCTCAAACTGATCAACTTTCACTATCGAGCCAACATCAAAATCGGGGAAAAAACTGCTGTTCCATAGAAAACATCGACTGCTTGTTTTTTCGCGATTTCTGAATAGTAGGTAAAAGTTGTTCGGTTTGATGGTCTGAAGCACCCTGTTTGATATGCAACGCATTTACTTGTACACCCTGTATACGTCAAAAAATTAAGGAGCGGAGCGACCGAAGCGAGCTCGAAATTTCTTAGCATAACTAACTCTGTTTGTAGTCACTTGCTCAGAAATCTTTTGGTGTAATCCGAATCGGTTGTAGCCAGAAATTTTTGGTTACAAATAATATACACCTAAAAAAAGGCTATGGAGCGAGCGAAGCGACCTCGATATATTTAGCACCATATGTTAGCTGTGGTCAGAACATTTTAGGATTATGTGTGGAGTAATTAAACATAAACTTACTGACTTTCCGCTCCACAATTCGGTTAAAGGTAGGTTAGAGCTCGATATATAAAATGTTCCCTTGCTGCCCCAATGCTGCTACGGTCGTTTGCTTACGTCTATCTTAATCCGGTCATTCAGGTTAAAACTGTAATAATCTAATATTATGGACCATTAAGCCTCACGACCTTAATCCAGACATTATCTCTCCATAAAATGGTAAGAACGAGTATGTGGTGTCGCGGCAAACAAAGAATAGCAAATCTAGATCCAGGTAATGTAAACATCTGAATAGGAACGTATACCTAATGCTTTCCAAACAAAGAAACAACGTTTATTCATGAATTCGTAAAAGTGTTAAAGCTGTGGTCTATTGTGAATTTAACTGAGTTTATACCTATAATTTTGTTTCTAACAAAGATTGAAGAATTTTTACCAACATTCGCCCCATGGTGTTAGGTTACCAAAACCCAAATTCTAGGACCTTTAAATGCACATTATTAAATACTTAATTAAACTCAAAAACAAATTGAAATAAATAATCTACAGCCGAGGAGGCCTCTTGGTTCTATATCTTTATTCCGAAAGAGTTCTGGCTACAACTGATTCGTATTATGGAGCTTGCTTCGCTCGCGCAAGTTTCTGTTCTAATTCAATTCTAATTACTGTGTAGGTAAGGTACATTATCCAAAATTTGGTTTTAATCACAGTCCAGTCGCTAGTTTCGTTTTAATTGTGGCACTGCATGCATAAACCAAGATCGTTCTGACCACAATCTATAATCTGACAGGTAGTCGTGCTGAAAACATTCGGGCTCGCTTCGCTCGCTCCGTAATTTTGTCAGAGGTAGGTTTTTTCAGTAGAGCGAAGGGGGTGGCTAATTTACGCCCCGGGGGGCCAGGACCCTCTGGAAAATTACCCTAAATACAATGCATATAAGAGGATCGTTCTAGAGTTAATTTGTTTACTCATATTTTCCAGGTAACTTCACCTGTTTGGAAGTGATCTTCAAGCTTAAGAGACGCCTCGGGTACCACCTCTTCAACACCTACATACCAACTTGCCTCATCGTTATTATGTCGGTAAGTTTGTACTAACGTCTATATATATAAGGTCTAACAAAATTAGGTGAAGCTATTTTAAGGGGATGATCAGACCATCAAACTGAACAACTTTCTCTATGGGACCAATAGTGAAATCGCGATAAAAAAATCTGCTGTCAAATACATTTAGGTCGAGTAGGTTTGTATGGAACAGCTGATTTTGTTTCGCGATTTCGATATTGGTCCCATAGAGAAAGTTGTTCAGTTTGATGGTCTGATCATCCCCTTAAAATAGTTTCACCTAATTTTGTTAGACCTTATATGAAAAGAACAGTATATATACAGTCCTTATGAAAAGACATCCAGTATTGTCCATGACTATATCATTGCCCTCAAGTTAATTTTAGGTGTCAGTACAACCTATCAGCCATTTCAAGTGGATATAATATCATTCTGGATCAATGATACCTTAAGATTACGTGACTTACGATTACAATGATATTATTAATGTTTTTGGAAGTAAATTTATTTAATGAAATTCCCAATACCTAACGATATTCTGGATGAAGCTGCAACCATTGTTCATGTCGATATTTCTAATGAATATCGTTCGATCGAACACTGCACATTTTAATATAGATATTATTAGTGGGCATAATTATCATAATCATAACACAACTAAATTGTATTACATTCTTTTTTGCTCGTTATTGTGTATAATAACGGCCGAGTGGTGTCGGCTAAGAATAGCACTACCCCATTTCCTCCCGTGGGTGTCGTAAAAGGCGACTAAGTGATCTACCGGAGGATGGGCAGCAGCATCCTCTGAGTACATTCAATCCAACTGCGATCGCCAACCCGCCTGCCAAGCGTGGCGATTATGTCAAATCCCTCCATTTTGGGGGAGGCTTATGTCCAGCAGTGGACGTCTATCGGCTGATATGATGATGATGATGATTATGTATAAGTATCATTTTGGATCAAGACATCAAGCCGTTACTAGTTTCCGTATTAATATTTCTAGTAAATGTTATTCTGGGTCCAGGCCTAACCATTAGCCATTTCGATATTTCCAGTGGGTCTCGTTCTGGATCAAGCCGGACGCAGCGCCAGCCCGAGTGACCCTCGGCGTGACGTCACTCCTCACGCTGTCCACACAGCACGCCAAGTCGCAGGCCCAGTTACCTCCCGTGTCTTATCTGAAAGCCGTCGATGCTTTCATGAGTGTTTGTACTGTGTAAGTACTTACTTATTGTAAGTTATAGAGAAACTATGCTCTGTACTATATTCCTTAAAAGCTGTGGTAGCGTAGACGTGGGCGTCATAAGCTTTGCAAGGGTCTTTCCACATCGCACGAAATGAAAATTTTTCCAACACTGCGTATTAATTTGTAACCAGAATCCTGAGCGACGATGAAACTAAAAGTTTGAGTGCGCGAAGTGAGTTCAAAATTTCACTACGTGTCCGGTATGACCCGAACTGTATAACTCTAGTTAATCTGTGGCCCTGTATCGATATCGATCTGCTATTAGCTGTGTAGTTTCACCGATCATCCACCACCGAAGCCTTGCACTTGTTTGCGTTGCACCGCTGGCACTATGCAAAAGAAAATCTCATGGATAGTTGAATAAATAATATAAGGTGCATCTTAAATTCGTTAAATTCTTAAAATTGGTTAATCTCAGGTACTCGACCCAAATGTATGGAAAAGCTGATTTTTTCTCACAATTTCAATGTTGGCCTTTAGTGAAAGTTGTTCAGTTTGATCGTCTGAATTACCCCTTGAAGAGCATGTAGGATCACCGAAGGGCAATGGTCTACTTTAAAAGAACTGTCACATTGCAAGATCCTCTATTGAAAAATAAAGATATCTCGCTTGGTGATGCCTGATGCCTGTCGTTTGGCAGTCAGGTGGGTTGATAAAAGCAAGAGAACCATTGGTATTATATGGGTGGCTAAATGGGAAGGGGATTATGCCCTGCAGTGGGTGGACAAGGGGCAATACGGGCTGATGATGATGACTTATTAATGTTTGCAGATTCGTGTTCATGGCCCTCATGGAGTACTGCTTGGTGAACATTGTCCTTGGAGACGGAGCTGGTAAACCTAAGGTACGTACTATTATATCTACATACTTCTTCTTCTTTTTAGCTATTCTCATTGATATCTTCGTAGGTGTACCAACGCATTTGCGGTTTTCCTCTTGGAAAACCTCTTTTCCCCATGAGCTCCAGCTCTACTCTAACAGTGCTTTGCACCACGAGCCCTCTTTTCTGGCGAGATGACCAGCCCATTGCCACTTGAGCTTCATGGTTCGCTTGATGACTTCACTGACTTTGCTCTGCTGCTCTCTTTATTAGAAACTATAAGGTGGAAACAGAACGAACCTTTCATTCTGTTTTCATTCTCTGATAGCGTTATTTCCACCTTATAGTTTCTAAGGTCCCCATACTGACTCATCTCGTGTGCTCTGTAATCTTCGTGATTCGCCTTTCGGTCACTTTCAACATCAACAGCCTATATACGTCTCACTATAGGGCACAAGCCTACACGCAGGAAGTGGGAGCGTTAACCACCACTCCTGCCCAATGCGTATTGGTAGACTTCACATACACATCAGAATTTCTACTTCAGCGTATGCAGGTTTCCTCACGATGTTTTCCTTCACCGTTTGAGAGCAGTCGGTATTACGTACCAAAGTTAAAAAAGTCCTTGGTGTGATGGCAAGTCGTCCGTGACTCCGTGCGGATTCGAACCCGGACCCTTATGATTGAGTGTCCATACCTCTCCGCAACGCACCACCAAAGCTAGACGTCTCGACCCGGAGGTCGTGGGTTCGATTCGCACGGGGGACACCTAATGATAGGTCACTGTGTGTTTTTCCCCAGTTGGTTAGGACATTGCAGGCTGAACCACCTGATTGTCTGGAAAGAAAGATGATTCCGTGGTTTGGGTGGCACGGTCCCGGCTACTATCTCTGGTGGTAGTAGTCGTTACAAAAAAACCACGTCAGAGGCTGTAAGGCGGTCTGAAAAAACTCTGATACTAGGGCTCTGCCCACACGATAAGAAGAAGAAAGAGTAGAGTACTTACTTTATCTCACTCATAATTCTTTTCCTTTTCTTTCAGGACGTAGCAGAAGCGGCAAAGGCGCGCATGCGCGCCATCAACATAGATCGCTTCTCGCGCGTATTCTTCCCCCTTCTGTTCTCAGTCCTCAACGCTACCTACTGGATACATTTCGCCCAGTACATCTGACTGCCATATTGTAGCTTTCATAGTTTGCTTTTGATTCCTTTTTTTGGTTAGATATGTTAGACAGAGAATACAGAAGAAAGAAAATGTTAGACAAAAGAGATTAGACTTTGCATTCGCACAAGAAAGGGATGCTAAATATAAATGTAACAGGCAAGGAAGAGACAAGATGAAAAGGGATAAGATGAATGTAGATCCAACTTAGAGACACACTTTAAAGAGGTATCCTTTTTTTTTAATTAATTTATTTTACAAAACAGAAAATTACATGGAGTTCTTGTCACATGAATAGATATCTCGGCGAGGCCGGACCAGCATGGCTAGCATGCCAGCCACGACAAAGCTTTCAAACGAGTAAAACGTCATGCGCGCTCTTACTGTCACACGTAAAATAATAAAGATGGAGGCGCATCTCGATATTCGTCGTTTTCTCGGGGTTGGCATGCGAGGCCTACAGAAGATAAGCTTCATACAAGCGAGAAGCCGCGCCGCGCCGTAGCCCGCCGCCAGACCGATATGCGATGGATTAAAACTCTTTTCGCAAGTCTAGCACCGTTGCGCACGCTTCAAGAAGCTTGACTTCTAGTCGTATCTATTCATATGGTTCTTGTCTTGTCCCTATCTGTCATAAACTAGTGTTTATTATGTAGAAGGGGAGTGTGACTCACGTAGCCTAATGGGCACTACTAACAAAATTACCCACCAGGCTAGGTGGGATGACTTATAATTTTATAATAAAATGGTTTCGAAGTGCACAAGAGATTCGTCAGAAAATACTTAAATTTACCTATACAGGGTGCAAGGTAAAGTATCATTAACCTTTAAACCACATACCTACGTACCCATCAAACTGAACAACTTTTACTATGGAAGCAAACATGTAAGAATCAAAAAAATCTGCTGCTCCAATACGTTTGAGTACGCATTGCAGTTTAGTATGGAATGGCCGATTTTTTTTTGCGCTGACAGGTTTACTTCCATAGTAAAAGTTGTTCAGTTTGATGTGTAGAGTATGTGGTTTAAAGGCTAATGATACTTTTCCTTACACCCTGTATACAGGGTGACTGGTAATTCGACCTATTCCTTAAAAGGGGTTATACTAGAGTTCATTTGCAACAATTTTGCCCCAGTTAACTGGGGGTCGAAAATCGCTTGTTTTCGAGTTATCTCATTTTTAAGATTTTTTTGAAAAAATCCATTTTTCCACCTAAAACTGACAATTGTGAAAAAAATACTCCACTCTCTGCACTAAGCATTTTTCTAATAGCTGATGAATGAGCGACTACATTAAACTAAAATTCATGTGTAAAATACCCGAAACCACTGAAATAAAAGGTTATAAACCGCACGACAAAATTTTTTTATTTAGATTTCGTTTCAATCCAAAGAGGATTACTTAAAAAAAATGTATCACACTTGGCGTACAAATTACGGAAATAACTTCCTCAATTCCTAAACTTTCCAAAAAGGTGCAAATGTTGTCTACTTTGACAAGAGTTTGAAAAAAATTGTTAACAATGGCAGAGCAGGTAGCGGATTTCCTAGAAGCGAACCTTACAAGATGCCGATTTGCTTTTGTCTCTTTCATTTTATTGCTTACATTGTTTCTCTTTTGTAAGTATTCGGGAATGTTTGTACTAAGGTTCACAATCGAGGCCCACTCATTCGCTCAATTCATTAAGTAATCAGTTAGTTTCAACCATCTTGGAGTTCGGACGTGTCGTTGTTAACTAACTTAAATTCTGCGCTAAAACAGCTTCCTTTTCAAATGGCTGCTTACCAAAATGAAGAATACGCGGATATCATGTATTGTTACGGGTTTTGTGATGGTGACGCTGCTGCTTAAATGTAAAACTTTAAAACAAAATTTGTAATTTCATATGATTAGGTACTAAACATTATTATTTTACTCTTTTTTTTATTTTCACCAAACCAATAACTTTTTGAATAAAATTCACATCTGCGTGTTTAATAAGGTTTATTTTCCAAACTTGAACTAAAGTACGCATCTTTTTGGAAAGCTTAGGAATTGAGGAAGTTATTTCCGTAATTTGTACGCCAAGTGTCATAAATTTTTTTTGAGTAATCCTCTTTGGATTGAAACAAAATCCAAATAAAAAATTGTTGTCTTGCGGTTTATAACCTTTTATTTCAGTGGTTTCGGGTATTTTACACATGTATTTTAGTTTAATGTAGTCGCTCATTCATCAGCTATTAGAAAAATGCTTACTTAGTGCAGAGAGTGGAGTATTTTTTTCACAATTGTCAGTTTTAGGTGGAAAAATGGATTTTTTCAAAAAAATCTTAAAAATGAGATAACTCGAAAACAAGCGATTTTCGACCCCCAGTTAACTGGGGAATAATTGTTGCAAATGAACTCTAGTATAACCCCTTTCAAGGAATAGGTCGAATTACCAGTCACCCTGTAGGTAGACCTAGATGTCTCGCACGTGATTTCAACTTCGAAACTCTTTGAATATTCGAAACTCTAAGCAATTTAAATAAGATGTTTTGACTCCTGGTTATAGTTTTATAATAATAAGCGAACACGAGTTCTCGTCCTTTATAAATAAAATATTTCTTGGCTGACACGTGCATAAGTCATCGGAACAGGAATGCAATTCAATAAGCGCAAACTTAGAAAATACAGGGTGAAATTGATATCCCACCCATCGAAACTGAACAACTTGACTCTAACAAAAATATTCGCTTTAAAGCTTAATATTTCGTTAACGGATCCCTGAATCGAAAAATGGTTTTCCCACACCCACAATATTTTTAAAAGACCTAATTAACGATACCCCACAACACGGGATTAAAAAATTTACGGGAGAAAAATTTTTTTTCAAGTTTTTATTTAACCACTTTGTCCGCGTGGTTAATATGTATACCCATGCCAAATTACAGCTTCCTAGTACTAAGCGTCTCTGAGCTAAGCCGCCACTGACGGACGGACATGGCGAAACTACAGAGGCCAGGCCAGACAGAGGCGGTTTTGCGGGAAAGCGGGCCGGAGGCGGACCTGCGGGAAGCGAACATCTCCGGACCCGCTCGGTTTTCTGTGTGTTGTTGTGTATGGTGTGGTGTGGTGGTAATGTTCGAGTTTGTATGTACCTTACAACACAGAAAACCGAGCGGGTCCGGAGATATTAGCCCAGTCATTTTACGGAGTTTTGTTAGGAGAGGTGGGAAGTAATTATTAATTGGACTTTTAAACTGTAACCGCCCATTTAGTGACAAAAAGACTATCTGAAAACTTATTAAAAAAAAGTTCGCTACGCAACTTATAAATCAAAATTGTGTGTCTCAGAGGCATTGAAATTTAAAAAATTAAGTTTTTATTACAAAATACGAATGTATTATTCAAAACCTTCTAAGTAGACAAAAATATTTACACCATGTTTGAAGTTTATAATGTTAATGCCTAAAATATGTGCAAAAAAAAATTACCTTCATGTTTTTTATAACAAGATAATAGCTAAATTTTAAATTGGGAACTGTTGCGGACGGGTTTTTTTTTTAATTTTGCTTCATTTTCAAGCTCAAATTGGCTCTTAAATAGAATACCGAAAAAAAATGAATTACTAATTAGTCCCAGCTCAAACCGTTAAATGACTGGGCTATATTTGCTTCCCACAGGTCCGCCTCCGGCCCGCTTTCCCGCAAAACCGCCCGTTCCTTGTTGACTTCGGAACCCTAAAAACGAATTAAAAAATTCCTTCTACAACTACCTACCTATGCCTATTAGCATTTTTATACCAGCCTAGCTAGCATGCCACCCCCGAGAAAACGACAAAAATCGAGATGTGCCTCCATCTTTATTATTTTACGTAGGCCAGAAAGAGCGCGCATGACGTTTTTCTCGTTTAAACGCTTTGTCGTGGGTGGCATGCTAGCATTAGAAAAGTATGAAGTTTGTATATTCTCGGTCATGATTTCTAAATAAAAAATAGCACTGCAGACAAAGATAGACAAAATGCTATTTTTGAATTTATTTATTTATTAGGCACATAAAACAGATTAAGAGGTAAAGCAAGCCATAATCCTAAGCATATGTGCACATCATGAAATAAGTAAAAGATAAACAATAAGCATCGTATGATAAATATAATACTACTAAAAAGAAAAAGAAAACAAGATTATAATTTTTCCATGCATCGAACGACAAAAAATAACTACAAAGTTAAAAAAAATTGTTGGTTGTACCTAATTGTAACTGGGTGTTCACAGCATTTCGAAATCATGAGCGAGAATACAAAAACTTCATACTTTTCTACTGCTGATTTCAACGTATGACAAAAAAAATCGCTCTCTTGTTTTATAAAAAAATATAGCCTTTTGTTTTTGTTATTTGGAGCAACATTTTAATAATTTAGGATTTATGTTGTATTATATTATTCTTTCTCTATGACTTAATAACTACAAAATTAATGAAGGGGAAAGGAATCGGAAGGTGTTACCTAGTTATTTTTAAGAGAAACAAAACAAATAAGTACTAATCTAGCTAAATCTTTCTTTCTTATCGTGTGGGCAGAGCCCAGGGTGTCAGAGTTTTTAAGACCGCCTTACGGCCTGTGACATGGTTTATATGTAACGACTACTACCACCACTAATCTATACTATTATAAAGCTGAAGAAGTTTGTCTGTACATTGAAGATATTAACAAAAAATTTGTTACGATATGGTTTTTAGGTCTCCCTGATTCCATTTCACCAATTTTTGGATTTTTTGTCTGTCTGTTTGTTTGTTTGTTTGAACGAGTATCACGCAAAAACTACTGAACCGATTCCGATCTGACTTAAAATCTGGTATGTAATTTGTGCGGACGAAGTCGCGGGTTAACGCTCGTAGCTAAATAAGAACATATTATACTAAGGAACTTAATAGCACGGAATATTTAAGAGTATACTAGTAAAAGAAACCCATTCAAAACAAAAAAATAAAAATTTTTAAACAAGCGATATTCGCATCTCTATAAAACATTTTTTTTAACAGCTTCCTAGCACGAAGGCGTGACTTATCTTTTTTTGGTCTTGACTTGGCATTACTGTCATCTCCTTCTTTATAGAATCAAATTCTGTTTAGAAACATCGTAGTTATACTAATTTCGCCTACGCCATAACATAAAAATAAAGCTGCCTAGCTAGCCCACGACAAAACGTTTAAACGAGAAAAACGTCATGCGCGCTCTTTCTGCACAGCTAGCATGCCACCCACGACAAAGCGTTTAAACGAGAAAAACGTCATGCGCGCTCTTTCTGGCATACGTAAAACAATAAAGATGGAGGCACATCTCGATTTTTATCGTTTTCTCGGGGGTGGCATGCTAGGCCTACTGGCCTACGTAAAATAATAAAGGTGGAGGCACATCTCGATTTTTGTCGTTTTCTCGGGGGTGGCATGCTAGCTAGGCTGTAGTAGGGACTACGCGACTTGAAGTCGTTTATAGTTATTTAAGTGCAAAAATTATATTTTTTATTTGATTAGTTCGAATGTATATGTAGATAGTTATAATTTTGTACAAATACAATTTAATAAGTTATTTTTATTCAGATAACTATAAATTATGAATATTGATTTTTGTTAAGTATGTAACTAATTATTATTAAAATAAAGATTTGTTTCGAAAATTAATTTGTCTTTTACATACATACATACATATACTCACGCCTGTGTCCCATTGGGGTAGGCAGAGACAACGGATCGCCATCGGCTACGATCCTGACACACCTTTTTCGCCTCTTCCACAGTCATAACTCGCTTCATACACGCTCGTCGGTTTCGGGTACATTTGATCTGACCCTTCTTAAGTACGCTGCCAATTTGGTCCGCATACGTACGTCTAGGGCGACCTTTTTTGACTGTCCCATTCACACTCGCTTTATATATTTCATTCGTCAGTCTGCTATCACTCATTCTTTCCACATGACCAAACCATCTCAGCATTCCCTTTTCAATCCTTGTTACTATATCCTCTTTCAAATTGGTCTTTTTTGTCTATTTATTGCACTTTTTTGACTACAGTCCTGATCAATGCTCCTTGTCCTGGTCCTCAAATTTTATGTGGCAACCCTTCCTATGCTATTAAAACCTGCATGGTTCATATTAAGGTTTCCTTACGACGTTTTCCTGCTGAAGAACAAATTCTCATGCGTATGTGAACTTGCCAAAGGGCAATGGAGGGGGTTATGGTCGGAGTCTCCCAGTAGGATCGAATCGGAAATGAAGAGATACGCAAGGAATTGCTAAACCAAAGTGGCAATGGGCTGGGCACATTGCTCGCAGAACAGATGGCTGAAGAGTTCTCGAGTGGCGATCGTGTAGGTACCGGAAAGCGTAGCGTAGGCGGCGTTGGATGAGGGCAGCGCAGGACCAACAGTATTGTGGCGATCATTGATAAAGGCCAATTTCCAGCAGTGCACGTCCATCGGCTGAGATGATGATGATGTAGGCACGTATCCAGACTTTTGTTTCGGGGGAGATATTCATAGAAAAACAATGAAAAAGTAAATGCTTTAATCACTTTTCCATACAAATATTCGGATTTCGGGGGGGGAATAAAACCTACCTATCCCCCTCCCCCTGGATACGTGCCTGTTATGATGTGAAGTCTAGCAATCCATATCAGGAACACATGCGTCACCACGCGAAGTACCACGTTCTGTAGGTGTTAGTCCACCGACTAACGCCTACAGAACCCTCCTTGAAGATAGGCCTGTGCCCTACCTACAGTGGGACGTGTATAGACTACACAAAAAAAATCTGCTGTTCCGTACATTTGAGTGTAATTAACAAGATAATGCAGTTTTGTATGGCACAGCCGATTTGTTTTCATTTGTGATTTCAATGTTGGCCCCATACCAATCAATCAACATATTTTTATTTAAAATAATATCACATAGATAGATAGCTTATTGATGCCATTTTTTTGACTCTACCACCTATATTATACCTTTCCTTTCATTTTATTCGAATAAAGATTAGAGTAATAAAAAAGAAACAGTTTATTACCAAAATAGCCTTTCAAAAGACCAATTTATAGATTTTTTGTAGGTAACTTTTTGATATTGTTGGCGAGCGACTCATTTGATGTGGTAAATTACTTAGGTGCGCCGACTTGATTAGTTTTTGCGTCTTTTAACAAGTGTTAAAAAGTAATGCTCAGTAATGAACTCACGATCAAGGTTATTCTAAACGTTTTTTAATCGTTTTTTTTTTTATTTCTGTTCGTGAAAGTTAGTAGGTATACAGGGTGATGGTGTCATTGATATCATTAATTCATTAGCATCCTTTAAAACTAAGAGTCTACCCATCATAGTGAACAACTTTTAAATTGGAGCAAACCGATCAGAGTAAAAAAAATCTGCTTTTCTATACTAAACTGCAATGCCTACTCGACTCAAATGTACCATGCAACAGAGTTGATTTTTTTGTTCGGATTGGTTTGCTCCTTCTATTTTAATTCAATCAAAGGTCTGCTCCCATATTAAAAGTTGTTCAGTTTGATGGGTAGACTCTTAGTTTAAAAGAATACTAATGATATCAATTTCACCCTGTAGATACTTGGTTACTTATTATAATTCAGAAATCAGAAGTTAGATACCTATTCAATGTAAATCCGGCTCGAATGTTCAAAATGATACGTTCCATTTGATAGATCGTTTGTTTTTGTCACGTTTATGTTAAAAACGAGAATAGAATATCATAAAGATAAATTATTTCCTGTTTCTGATTTTATGCTAAGTCTTAATTTTCCAGACAATTAAAGGAAGTACCTAGTTTAGTTAATAGTTGTATGTAATGTTTCATGAATATTTATACAGCTGTGATATAATACTTACCATGTAGTTAAAAATAAACGTAGCTATTACAGCTTACAAGCGTACAAGATTTGCGATAATTGTATGACTAATTTGTCTAAACAAGTCTCTTCGACAATGGGCAGAATACCTTTTGTTTTTAACAACAAGTGCCGGTTCTTGGCCGGTTCGCTCGCGATTATGTATCTTTTCTTTACATTTCTATCGTGACCGAGTCAATATTTTGTTACATGATATTTGCAAAATGTGATAAAACATGGACAAAACTGATAAAAGATGGACAAATAAGCGATAAATGTGATTGCGATAAAAAATATCTTTATCAAAAATGAAATCATAATCAAATAAACTTTTGTTTAGTGTCGTATGTGGAACGGAACGTAGTTAATAAAAAATTTAGTTGCGTTCCGAATACCAAGCCGTTTATACCTTGTTGATTTTGTTGTTTTATACAATAAATAAATGATATCAAACAACAATACGTTACGCGGATTCGTCACTATCATTACATAACCAGCTGTTACAATGTTAATTGATAACTAAAAAGATCAAGATCTCTTTGTAGTTCAGGGCCAAGGGCGTGAACTTTTGAATGCACCGCGAACTGTCAGTGTCAACTAGTTTTTATTTGACAACTGGCTGTCAGTCGGCCGCGGGGTAAGGTACTGTTTGAACGTGCGTAAACATTTCCGTTAGCGCACCAATTTGCATGGAATCGCGTTTATTCAATTACAAATTATCTTAATAAAGTCTACCGGTCATCGTGTGAGCAACGGGGTTATGTGATGTCTGACCAGGGCCTTACACTTTGGACCAATGCTGTTGCCGACTATTTAAAAAAAAGTTGCAAGTGCTCGAGTTGGTAATCTCAATTGTTTATGTAAATAATTCAGTTTTCTGTGTTAAAAGTGTGGAACTATTGTGTTGAAAATGAAGGAAATACACGGCAAAGAGGAGGCTTCGGATGACGAGACGGGATTGGGCTATCAAAACACTTTGGTGAGTCTGCGAAATTTGTTTTGCAAAACTTTCTATTTTCTAGAAAATTGCATATTGCATCGATGCTGTGCTATTTCCCGGTGTCTCCACTGCTGAGTTCGTTTTTGCGAAATATTTCTACCGGTTCTACTAACCAGGCAATCTAGGCAATTGACAAATACCTTAAATAATTATAGTGATACTGTATTCCTAGGTAGGTACGTATTTCAATGTTTTGAAATTATAATTCAGAATAATGCGTGTGTGTATCCACACAGCTTCTAGAACATTATGAGCTTACTTTAATTGTGTTTCATCATTTATTTTGTTATCATTGAACCAATTAACAATATTATTTAATATAATGAAGTACAAATATAATTATGCCACATGCAAATGATGTATTATAGAATGACAACATTCATCTGTTTCGAGGTGGGCAGAAACTAAGTAGCAACTCAGGCTTGCCTTGTTTTTGGTTTATACTGTTTAATGTACTTAAAAGTTTTAAGCAAAAGTAAATAGAAATAGATATCATTTATTTGCCTCAAATAGGGTAAATTTTACATTAATCAAATAATATATCACTTGGCTAGAATATAGCATGCAAATAATTATATTAGGTACAATTGATAAATTTGATTTGAAAATATAGATTTGAATTTGAACAATTAAATTAGGAAGTCACGTTGCAGGTTCTGACCCGAGCACTCGTCTCGCGTGGATTTCGCGCGTCGCGTTTTTGCCTGCCACGAGGCTCCGCAATCCTCAATCTCTTCTTGTTCTTGACCAAAAACAATCCCTGAGATTGGGATAGATTCTCCCGTAAACACTTGACACTGGCGGAAATGCAGTGCTAACGCACAAGCAAGAGTCCATTTATTATAAATAAAAAAAAAATTAAATTAGGACGCAATGTCAACCATATACTTAATGTGAAACTATTAGCCAGCCCTTAGCCTCACTCACGCACTCCTTTGTGGTTGATTTGTTAAAAATCCTTTCTTTGTGCACCCTTACATCCTTGGTAGAATATGTATTACAAACATGTTTCTATCTTCAGTGGTTTAGGCTATCAGTCAGTCAGTCAGTCCGTCATTCAGTCAGCTACAGAATTGTATTATGTGTAGGTATAGATGAAATAACGGATGAAAGACTGAAAAAGCTCGTTGTAGATACAAGAGCATATCGTGGAGTCAATGTAGGGACTGATCATTACGTGGTGATTTGCCGGATACATGGTCTGTTCAAACAGTGGCGTCATAGAGCTAAATTGTCTACAAAAGAGTTGGAGAGAATAAGAGTGGAAAAATTACACGATACGGATGTTAAAAGTGAGTACAAGACAAAACTGAAAGATAAATTAAAAAACACCATAGATGAAGGATGTGAGAATGATGTAGAGAATATGTGGGATGTATTCAAAAAAGGATTAGTGGAGACGGCGAGTGCAGTATGTGGCGTAACTAAGAGAAAGAATGGAAGAATAGTAAAAGATAATTGGTGGGACGATGAAGTGAAAGTATTAGTTAATGTGAAAAAGAAAGCATGGCAAGATCTATTAGCAGTCAAATCCAATAAGAGAGTACAAGGTGCAGTGGATGAAGATGTAGTGAAAGGAAAATTAAAGTACGATGCTGCAAAAAAGGCTGTAAAAGAATGCGTGAATAGAAAGAAAGAGGAGTCTAAAGCAAAAAGTGACACGAGATTCTCTGACCATTTTCGAAGAAATATTAAGCTTTTTTGGAAAATGGTAAAATTAACTCGTGGAAAAACCGAGACATCCAAAGTTGACAGAATAAGAGGTAGTGATGGATGTATGTTAACTGAAGAGGGAAAAATACTGGATTGTTGGAAGGCATATTTTGAAAGTTTATTTGAATGTGAAGAAGCAGTAACTCCAAGCATAGATGTGTGGCCCACGAATGTGGACTCAGAGTGTGAGAATGATTTGAGTGTGGAAGAGATAATGAAAGCAATGAAAAGCATGAAAGTAGGTAAGGCTGCTGGGTATGATAGGGTATCGGTAGAGATGCTGAGGAATGGTGGTGGGGTAGTCATAGACATGCTGTACCTTTTATTTAATAAGTGCTGGAAATCCGGTCGGGTCCCAAAGGACTGGTGTAAGGCTGTAATTGTTCCGCTCTATAAGGGAAAAGGGTCACAGCAGGAATGCAAAAACTACCGCGGCATTAGCCTCCTCAGTGTGGTTGGAAAGCTGTATGCAAAAGTTTTAATTGATAGAGTGTTAAAGGAGACTGAACGAAAGATATGGGATGCACAAGCAGGTTTTAGAAAAGGAATGGGATGCACGGACCAGGTTTTTGCATTACGGTCTATAAGCGAAAAGTTTTTGGCTCAAAACCAAAAGATCTTTTGCGCTTTTGTGGACTTGGAAAAAGCCTATGACAGAGTGGTTCGGAATGAACTGTGGTCCACGCTGCACATGTATGGAGTGGATAGTAAATTGATACAGGCACTGAAATCTCTGTATGAGAATTCCAGTGCCTGTGTCAGGATTAACGGGGCATACACTGACTGGTTCGGCATCTCTCGAGGGGTCCGACAGGGATGTGTAGCGTCCCCGTGGCTATTTAATTTATTCATGGACAGTTGTTTGGAAGAGCTGAAAGAGAGTGAATGTGGATTAAGAATGAATGAGTTGCTGGTCAAATGTCTGTTGTACGCCGACGATCAAGTTCTACTTGCATCGTCGGCGAATGACTTGCAGGCGATGGTGACTTGCATGAATGAGTCGTTTAAAAAGAAAGGAATGAAAGTGAATGTAAGTAAGACAAAAGTTATGGTGTTAGAGAGGAATGATAATGACGAACGTACCTTATGTAGTATTATGATTGGTGATGAAAAATTGGAACAGGTGAATGAGTTTGTGTACTTAGGTTGCATATTTACCAGAGACGGTAAGTGTCAGAGTGATATTGAGAGAAGAGTGAAAGCAGGAAATAGGGTAAATGGAGCTCTGAATTCCTTTGTGAAAAGCCAACACGTGTCCAAAAAGGCACGGATGGCAGTTCATAATGGAGTGTTAGTCCCGACATTGATGTATGGAAGTGAATCTTGGGTATGGCAGAAGACGCATGAAAGTAGGATTAACGCAGTAGAAATGCGCTCACTGAGAAGTATGTGTGGTGTGACTGTGATGGACAAATTGAAAAATAGTTTTATTAGAGAACGTTGTGGTTTGAAAGAGGATGTAGTGACAAAAATAGAGAAAGGTATGTTGAGATGGTTTGGTCATGTGGAAAGAATGGATGAGAGCAGATTGACGAGGGCAATCTATAAGGCAAGCGTAAGTGGAAATGTTGGAAGGGGACGGCCTAGACGTACATACACGAACCAAATTGGCGACGTGCTTAAAAAGGGCCAGGTCAGATCTACCCGTAACCGACGAGCATGCATGAAAGGACTTATGAATGTGGAGGAAGCTAGAGAGGTATGTCAGGATCGTAGCAGGTGGCGTTCCGTTGTCTCTGCCTACCCCAGTGGGAGACAGGCGTGAGAATATGTATGTATGTATGTATAGATTGTAGATTGTCAGGCCAATTAAAAAATAATTAGATTAAGGTCACATTTAATGTAAAATCGGTAAATGTACTCATTAGGTGCTGAGCTAATTACATTATCTATAATTAACACACAAAAAAATAACATAAAATAATTATAAATATGTTATGTTTTTTTTTTCATGTTCCTATTTATATAACTGTAACAGAAGTTTGTACCTATGTACTGTACGTAGAAGAGCATATACTCACGACTATATTCCCCGATTTGCTGCTTCTCAGACTTTTAACTAATCTGTGCTATGTCCATCTCGTATCCTGCCCATCCTGCCCGGACACCTGCACGCGAACCAAGCTCATGAACGCTGCCAGTAGTGCATTCCCCGAGGGGGTAGTCAGAGATATTATGAAACCTCAGGACATCCACGTTTCACTAGTACCGAAATTCTGTCCAGTGTGACGGGGAGTGAGCCCGTCGCCACTTGTAATGGTCAGTGTGTACAATACATGCCTCAAAATTGAAGCATGCAGGTTTCCTCACATTGTACGTAGAAGATATTTCCAAAAAACGGTTACAATTTAGGGGTTTAGTTCTGTCCCTGACAACAAACTACAAACAGATTTTTGTCTGTTTGTTCGAGCATCATGCAAAAACGACTAGACCGATTTTGATAAAACTTATGCTGTGACTTAAGAACTGGTAAGTACAATATTTTATCTTGCTACAATAACGGGGACTGGTGCGGAGGAAATCGCTGGCGAAATCTAGTTGTGCTCAGCATATGCTCATGACTCTATTACCATGACTATATTACTCATGAATATATTACAGGATTCAGAGATATTCTGATTCTCTGAAAACTAAGAACATCCACATTTCACACGTATCTATTTTTTACGTAGCCTCTTCAATGTCCCACTGCTGGGCAAAGGCCTCCCCTTATACTCTCCAATCCTATGTATTTTAAAATTATCTTTCTAGGTCACCTGATGGAATAGTCAATAGTCAATGTTGGGATGTCATGGGTTGGCAATAAGTCATGAATTAGAGAACGAGGAACGATTCATAACTCTTCTTGTTCTTGACCAAAAACAATCCCTGAAATTGGGATAGATTCTCCCATAGACACTTGACACTGGCGGAAATGCAGTGCTAACGCACAATCAAGAGTTCATTAATTATAAGTAAAAAAAAAAATATAAATACAAAGATTCATCAGAAAGATAACCAATACAATGATTTATTCTGTCTTTGAAGGTGGCAGGTGGCTTCTTTTTGCTCCAATCCTTTAACATCTGCAAACAAAGATACCTACGTAGGCTACCTTTCTCCTGAAATTAGTGTTGCCGCTCGATAGGCCAAATATCGATTGTCTATCGATAGCTATCAATAGGTGAGAAATAATGTACTCGCTCGATAGGACAATCGATAGTAACGATACTATCGATAGTATCGATATCTCTTTTACTGCAATAGTATCGGTAAACAGCAATACTATCGATAGTATCGATAGTTTCGATCGCTGCCATCCAATGATCAATCGATAGTATCGATACTATCGATAGTATTGCTTTCCAATATCGAATAGACTATCGATAGTTTTGCACTATCGATAGTGATAATTATTTCAATAGCATTCAGTATGCAGGCATAATGGGTAGTCCAATACTATCGAAATAAATATCACTATCGATAGTACAAAACTATCGATAGTATCGATAGTCTATTCGTTATTGGAGAGCTATACTATCGATACTTCATTGGTTAGCAGCGATCGAAACTATCGATACTATCGATTGTACTATCGAGCGGGTACATGATTTTGACGTTCAACAATCGATAGCAAAGCTATCGATTTTTCGGCAACACTACCTGAAATAGAAATTATTTCTTTTTATAACGGCAAAGCGGTCAGGTTAAAGATATCTACCTAATACATAGTTAAACATTATAATTACATTACAAGTGTACATTTTGATAAGTAGTGATTAAACTTATAACAGATTGCACTGATTTACCTAAATCATGTTTAACAATAGGTATAACCTATTTAAAATCCATAAAACTTTATTTGTAAATTAATTAGGTACCTATACAGGGTGTCAAATGAAGTGGGTTACATATTAAACGGGGTGCTTCAGACACGTGGACTTAAGGAGCCAATAATTATCGAAAGCGCGAAAAAATATCAGCTGTTCCATATACCTACAGGCTCCAACTTAAGGCGGTTGCAGAGGGGTCAATTTTATACAAAACTTTGACGCACAATACGCGTATACGGTATTAATATAAGTAACTTTGTATATATGGAAAAATAGTTTAGAAAAACTAGATGCCGCGTAACAAATAACATTTGCAATTTATAAAATGATTACGAAGATATAAAGCTTTGAAATTTTTCATAAAAAATTTTAAAAGCTTTATATCTTCGTAATTATATTATAAATTGCAAATATTATTTGTTACGCGGCAACTAGATTTTCTAAACTATTTTTCCAAATATAAAATATTACTTTTATTAATTCCGTCTACGCGTATTGTGCGTCAAACGTTTGTATGGACTGAAACCACCTTAATATGCTGACGGTTTTTAAGAGTATGAATCAGACCATCAAACTGAACAACTTTCTATATGGGACCAACATCGAAATGACAAGAAAAAACACTGCTGTCTCATACATATTAGGTCGAGTATGTTTGCAGTTTAGTATGAAACAGTAGATTTTTATTTCGCGATTTCGACTTTGTGTGTCCCATAGAGATAGTTGTTAGTATGTAGTAGTGGTTTTATCATTGACCCCGTATGTGTGATTTATTTTATTTTTTGTATTCACTGTCCATTGAAAATGGCGACGGGTTCACTATAATAATTATAGTCACTACCTGTCACAGTGGACAGTTTTAATGCTGCTAGTGAAATGTGAATAATTCTTAATCAATTACTTATGGGGAAGGCAGTAATTTGCATGCATTCCATTTCATTATCGTACATTTTCTCGTAGTTTGTTTTTTAGTTCTTTTTTTTAATCTTGTTCAGACTTCATTGTGGCATTCTGCTTTAAGATGTTTTTCTTATTTTGTTTATTCACGTAACGTTTTATAAGTTGTACCCTTTTTAAGAAAAACGACCTATGCATCAAAATGCCACTTTTAATTGAAATACGATAGTATTTTTTAACTGGGACAGTACGGAGAAACCCAAAACCATAGATTAGGAGAATAAAGGAAACTGTCTTACTTTTTTACAAGAAAACACCTAATAGTTTTTACATTAAAAGACCTGATGGTTAGGTGTATTGGCATAGAACATTTTTTAGTTTTTGTTTATTGGTTCCTAAGACAGTTTCCCTGTATCTCCTATGGTTTTAGGTTTCCACATACTGTCCCTGACGTATTTTCTGGCTGCTGGTACGGAACCCTCGAAATAATGGAGAGACGCAAAATTTAATACGTATAATAAACATAATTCAGAAGGTTTCACGAAAGTTTACTTAAGGTGGTTTCAGTCCATACAAAAGTTTGACGCATAATACGCGTTTAATTAATAAAAGTTATATCTTATTTATGGAAAAATAGTTTAGAAACTCTAGTTGCCGCGTCACAAATAACATTTGCAATTTATAATATAATTACGAAGATATAAAGCTTTTAATATTTTCTACGAAAAAGCGTACGTCAAAGTTTTGTATAAAATTGACCCCTCTGCAACCACCTCAAAGTACTTGGGTTCCATCATCATCATCATCTTATTTAAGAGCTACGCTCTTGTCGGTGCAGTGTTCGCCAATCCTGTCTCTTCTCCGCTAGTCTCTTGAGTTCTTGATACAACACGACATCAACCTTTTCCTTCACTTGGGCCAGATAACTCTGTCTAGGTCTTCCTCTGCCTCTCTTCACCTCTATCTTCCCTTCCAGTATGGTTTTAAAGAAATTGTAGTTTCGTATCAAGTGTCCGATCATTTTTCCCCTCCGGTTTTCGGTTATTGTTTTTAAAATGTTTCTCATTTCTTTAAACAGGTTCCGAGGGTTCCGTTGGGTTCCGAGGTTTTATAATTTTTAGTCCTTTCAGTACAGCACTAATGAAGATATAAAGACAGAAGAATGCATTAAAATTTAAAAACAAATGTAAATGTAAACTAGGTCACTGATTCAGTGACTGACTGCCAACTATTGAGAAATCTCAGTAGCTGTTTAGAACTGTACAGTAGTTAATTGGTCTCTCATACCTTATCTTATCACAGTATTTGAATAGGTACATTGATGATATTATACTAACTATATTGTAAGTACCTAGTTATTTTAGATTTATTGTTAATTGGTCTAGATCTAGTGGCTATTCGCTTTATACTTCCTTCCTGATTAAAATTAATACTTAATTAATGTTTTTTTTGTTTATTACCTAATAAGCAGGGCTCGGGGTTAGGCAGTGTGAATTCCCTTTCGCGGGATTTTTTTTATTGCCTTTAAATAAAATACGGGATTTTAAAATGTATTAACACGTTCCGGGACAGTGACCGCCTATAGCCGTGATAACAATAAAAGTTCTATTGTGTCTCGTTCACTGTCCCGGAACGTGTTAAATAATAAAAATTACCATAAACCTCGTAATGTATTCATGATACATGTAAAATGAATACATTTACGAAAATGTCATATTAAAAACACTCTATTAAGTTGTTTTAGTCTGGTTAGATTTAAAAATCATTGACCATCGTCGATATCGCGAAAAAAATTTGCTGTACCATACAAAACTGCAATTAAATGGTTCAAAAATCAATTCATTGATATTGTGTTACCTACATTATTTAAAACAATAGATAAATAATATTGCATAACAATAATAAACTACAGAAACTATCGGGAAGTAAGCGTGGAGTGTCACGGAGTTGACATTGACTTTCGAATGGATTATACATCAAATCTTATCTAATCCATTTCGCTATCACACGCCTAAATTCCTTGTACGATAACACCGCGGTCGGTCATGTGTTTAACTTCGTTTGACGCAGATTAGATAAGTTTGTTTTGTATTTAGGTATTAGATTGGATTATGTTTTTGCATAGAGATAGGAAGTACTACGGTTTTTGTTGGTTGTTCTAATTCAGATACATTTGTTGCGTAGAGTTTATGTGAAAGTCCTTTAAAACTACTATAAGGGTACAGACCAGTAAGAACATGTATTCCCTAGTGTTTCCAAATCCACTACAATAACAACATGTACAAAATTCATTTTTTTTATTTAAGTATAATTAATGGATTCTTGCTTGTACGTCAGCACTGCATTTCCGCCAGTGTCAAGTAGTTTATGGGAGATTCCAACCCTTGGCCAGACAATTGCTACCTGCCAAAGCAACCATGACTCAAACTTCATAATGAGCGTATTTTTCTTTTGGTTTTCTAGGGGATCGATAGATGGCGATAGATATCTAGCGATGTCGATAGATAGTTAAAATTTCAAAAGGGTATCTTTATAATAATAAAGAGGGAAAAGACATAGAGATTTAACAGTTAATATTGAATGTCTTTGGGAAAAGATGATCAAAAAGATGCCAACGCATCTTTTTGATCGAAAATTTAAAACTGTTTACTTCTGACATGGTTGTATGGGCTCGATCCCTTTGCCTTAAAAATGGCAGGCACAGTCTTGACATGATTTTGACAGATTCTCACGAACGTCTCTATGGAGCAATAAACGTGCCATCTGTTGAGTTTTTTAGGAACTAAAATTATAAAAGAACAGAAAAACGCTCATTGCCCATCATTCCTACCTGTGTTGAGAGCATGCGCTGAAAAACATTCAGCTTTTATAAAATAACTAGAGTTAACCCGCGACTTTGTCCACACAAATTATATACCAGATTTTAAGTCGATCATTAGCTATCAAACAAAAAAGTTTCATCAAAATCGGTTTAGTAGTTTTTGCGTGATGCTCGTTCAAAAAAACAAACAAACACACAAACAAACAAACAGACGGACAAAAAATCCAAAAATTGGTGATATGGAATCAGGGATACCTAAAAACCATATCGTAACTTTTTTTTTGTTAATAATTATCTTCAATGTACAGACAAACTTTCTGCTACAGTTTTATAATAGTTTAGACGCAGGTCTGATCGTCAAGGGCTCTTGCTCTAACACTTTTAAGGAAGATTTCTCTATTTAACGATACTATACAAAAATTACGACCTAACAGAAATAATACTAGAGATTAACTTTTACCCGACTGCGTCAGAAGGAGGCTAATGTTTTTTAAATGATATACTTATTTCAACTTATGTTGTTTTTTACATTTTACAACTCAAGCCAGTGTTTTAGTGGTGGGTAACCTAAATAACAACACAACACATCTTTAGACAGTTTGAATAAAGTCGGTTAACGTACAGGCAGACAATATGAAGTAGGTCACTTTATAGAACAATATCAACTGCAATTTGTGTAACTTGAGTTAACTCGGTTATTTAAAAACCTTGTATTTGTTATCAACTTATCCAGTTTTTTGGCTGCGTCATCAAAACAAATAAAAATGTAATCATATATTATACAGGGTGTAAGTGACAGCCTAGCAAATACTGAAACTGTGAACTCAGACCATCAAACTAACGAGCTTACCCCGAGAGCCAATTTATGGCTTGAAACCATAGACATCAATTTGTAGTCTCCGCAGGAATTAAAAGAAAAAAACCATACGATTATTATTACCATCAAACTGACCAACTTTTACTATGGAGCCTACCTCAGGAAACGCGAAAAAAAATCAGCTGTCCCATATATTTGAGTCTGGTGGGTACAACAGTTTTGTATGGGACAACAGACTTTTTTCGCGTTTCCTCAGGTAGGCTCCATAGTGAAAGTTGGTCAGTTTAATGGTCTGAGTTCACCGTTTCAGTATTTGCTAGGCTGACACTTACACCCTGTATATATTAATTATTCTGAATACTGTATTCATTACTTTTTGACGGTAATAGTAGCCGTAGGTATACGCAAAAGAGAAGAGTATTTTCTTTTTAAAGCATTTTACCTTTGATTAAATTAAAATAGCGGAAGATAGGTGACTAGCCTATAGCGGGTATAGCGCATGGACCGCATAAATTGAGCCCCCGTCGCCCAATTGTCTTAGTCGCAATCCGAGCGGTGTATTTAAGACGAAATAAAGGTACCACAATGCCTTCGTGTGCTTTTACTCTATTCTATTCTACTTTTATTTAATGGCGTTCCCTTAAAGATTTCGCCAGTATCAAGTGTTGAAGATATAGTAGAAGGGTCAATTTTATACAAAACTTTGACGCACAATACGCGTAGACGGTATTAATATAAGTAACTTTGTATATATGGAAAAATAGGTTAGAAAATCTAGATACTGCGTCACAAATAACATTTGCAATTTATAAAATAATTACGAAGATATAAAGCTTTGAAATTTTTCTTACAAAATTATAAAAGCTTTATATATTCGTAATTTTACTATAAATTGCAAATGTTATTTGTGACGCGAGAACTAGATTTTCTAAACTATTATTCCATATATAAAATATTACTTTTATAAACTCCGTCTACGCGTATTGTGCGTCAAACTTTTGTATGTACTGAAACCACCTTAACGTTTTATAGTTAAAACACAAAAGAGTTTACAAAATGGCAACGAGAGACGTGCAAGCCACGTGCAAGCCTAACAGATGCCAATACGCACGCGCGTCCGCCTCCGCCAGACCTGCAGCGCGACTCCGTGATTTTACCTAGTACTATTATATATTCTGTGATTTTACTCTCGTTGTACAAATCATTCCAAAAGAAAAACAAATCACACAGCATTACCTTTTTACTCGTAAGTACATGAAAAGTAGATCCATAGTTCAAGAACGTCACCTATCTTCCGCTATTTTAATTAAATCAAAGATTTTTACAAAAAGTCTCAGATATCATAATATCATATCATATCATAATATCATATCATATCATAATCTCAGAATGATCGTGGAGGAGCTTTAATCATTTTTACCCGACTGCGCCAGAAGGGTTATTGTCGGCATGCTTAAGAGGATAGTCTTTGCACAGCGCCTGAGCTCACTGCATACAAACGAAGATAGAGCCTTTTTTATTTACTAACCTATTTAAGTCCATGCTATTTTTTTAAATACTATTCTGTGCCTGTGGTATGGAAATCTTTGAGCCACAAACGACATAAGATTAGAATTTCTAGATCGTATGCATTGACTTCAATTGGTTATTATCCAAAACATAATTGTAAGCTATATATTTTATATCTTATTACACCGCCATAGCAAGTTT
Source organism: Agonopterix arenella (assembly GCA_927399405.1). Lineage (NCBI taxonomy): Eukaryota > Metazoa > Arthropoda > Insecta > Lepidoptera > Depressariidae > Agonopterix > Agonopterix arenella. The sequence continues at coordinate 997,204 of OV656714.1, forward strand.
TTTTACTTAAGAGTTCGTCCATCCCATGGTTGTCTGGAAGAAATCGCTTTTAGTGATAAGACCGCAATTTGTACTCTTACGTTCTTTTTATTTGTTTTTGTTACTGTATATTTTGGTGTGCAAATAAAGAATATTTATGTTATGTTATAATTAAACTTTGTTTCTATAGAGCGCGCTGGAAAATAGAAACAGTTCATGTTACTCTAATTCATGAAAAAAGGGTTCCAAAACCTTGACTAGAGATAAATAAAATAAACTAATAAAAAAATAAGAAACTAGTGCTGATTGCTAACATCGGCATCGTCTTATTGAATTGAGTACCTAAGGAAAGTAATTTCATATGTAAGTAAAGATTATTTAGTTCTATTGAAGTCTTCTGCTGGCAGTTTCACAAAGACGTTATATAATTAAATTCAAATGGCGTACCTACGTATTTTTTTATCTTTGATTGACGGTATCTGCATTTGTTTTATTTGTCTATTACATTGGAACGTTTGCTTTTTGTGACAACGAACGACCACCGCATTATGATTTATAGTTTTCGTTTTATGAAAATTATTATGTCACCACTATGCATAAATTGAAACGCTCATATGTCTACAAACATTCGAAAAAATCAACACGTATAAACGTGTTCATATCATACCAATAACATATTAAAAAGTTTAGTGTAAATACGTTTTCGCTTGTGTATGAAGACTGCTCGCATTATAAGGAATATCCTCTTAAGGGCCTATGTCGAAAAATAATTAAAGCAAAATGGGCGTGTGATAGCTTATATTACTGCCTGATGCGAGAGAAAGAGATGGGGCAATGCGCGCGCCTGAAACGACGCAAGCGTAAAACAAAATTTATTTAATTGTGATTGTACTATTTATGTAAGTTCAATTGCTCAAATCAAAATTAGTAAAATATCAATCTCTTTTTTTAAATCAGGTCTCGTGTTTCTATTATTCACCGTTTAGCAGTTCCAAGCGTTTATCGATAAAGAGGGAGGCTACTTTGGCTTGTTTTTCTATCAAGAAAATGTGTCTCTTGTTTTGGCTCTAATCAAAACTTCAATTATATGTTAAATTTACACATATCCGCAAATCATACTTCTACTGTTAGTACTTCATGATATATGACGCGTTGAAGAATCCTATTTTTTCACATAATTACATCCATTTATTTTCAGTTTCGTCACATTAAAAGCAAGCATCAACGCAGTTCCGCAGTACATTTTTTTGCTGTGACAATAAATCTGTTTCAATTTCAATTTCAGTAGAGAGATTATCTGACAAACACAGGTTTTATAATCTTAGTCTTTAAGATAACTAGGTAGTTAGATAAAACACTAGGACAGAACTAGGAACTGCCTTGTAACGGAAATGTTTAGTTTTTTCTGAAGGCCCTTTATAGTTTCTTGTAGTTATTTATATCGTTAAGCTATGTTAATAGTTTGGTCTATATTATTATCTAGACTTTACACATAGCTTGCTCGAATAACTTAGCCCCTTAGCTGCATACAATTGAAGTTTTGTCTCCTATTTTCAATATTAACCAATTATAGAACAAAAATATATTTTTAAGACAAACTAGAAATCAATATCTGTGTCCTTGTCAGATAAATATCTAAACTATTATAAAACTGTAACAGGAAGTTTGTCTGTACATTGAAGATATTAACAAAAAAAAGTTACGATATGGTTTTTAGGTATCCCTGATTCCATATCACCAATTTTTGGATTTTTGGTCTGTCTGTTCATTTGTGTGTTTGTTTGAACGAGCATCACGCAAAAACTACTGAACCGATTTTGATGAAACTTTTTTCGTTTGATAGCTTATTATCTGACTTAAAATCTGGTATATCATTTGTGCGGACAAAGTCGCGGGTAATAAATTTATTCAAATTAAAAGCACAATATACCAAAAATAATCGAATCCGCACCGCAGCCTTCGTCAAATATTAATCACATAATTATATCTAAAAAGAAAAATCTATCTATTAAATATTTAGTTTGAATTAATTTTAAGATTTGTATTAATTCTAAAAACAATCGAAAACCGGAGAGGAAAAATGATCGGATACTGGAAGGGAAGATAGAGGGGAAGAGAGGCAGAGGAAGACCTAGACAGAGTTATCTGGCCCAAGTGAAGGAAAGGTTCATGTTGTGTCGTATCAAGAACTCAAGAGACTAGCGGAGAAGAGACAGGATTCCACAGACAAGAGCGTAGCTCTTAAATAAGATGATGATGATGGAAATCCAATATTTAAATAGTAATTTGACAACGTAAGTTAACATACACAGATATTGGGGTCTAGATTGCGTTAATAATTTTTTTTTATTAGTTGCTAAATGTGCAAACCACGACATGAAAGATCGTTTTGTATGGAGAGCTTTATTAGGAACGAGCGTTAACCCGCGACTTCCTCCGCACAAATTATATACCAGATTTTAAGTCAGATCATAAGCTATCAAACAAAAAAAGTTTCATCAAAATCGGTTCAGTAGTTTTTGCGTGATACTCGTTCAAACAAACAAACAAACAAACACCCAAACAAACACACAAACAAACAGACAGACAAAAAATCCAAAAATTGGTGAAATGGAATCAGGGACACCTAAAAACCATATCGTAACTTTTTTTTTGTTAATATCTTCAATGTACAGACAAACTTCCTATCCTCTTAAGATATCAGACAGATATCCTCTTAAGTTAAAATAAAAGTAAAGACCTCCATGAAATTAAATCCGGCGTGGTAACCATTACACCAACCATGTCGTCATTCATTTCATTTCGACGACCCGGTTGGTGTAATGGTTAACACGCCGAACTGCCAAACCAGGGTCCTGGGTTCGAATCCCAGTTCGATCATGGATGTTTATATGTTTCTGCCGTTGTTGTATGGTTTCCATAATAAACAGCCTATAGAGCTTCCTTGGGATCATTACAATGTATGTGTCTGTGAGCGTTATTTATTTATTATTTATTCATTTAACAATTTGTACATTTTACATAATTGGTTGCTGTAATTATCGTAGCAATAGCGAGTCTCAAATAAAAACGGTATTGTGTTACACTGACTTACTTAAATTAAAAAGTGTTTAGCAATCTAAATCTAAGACACCATGAACAAAGAATATAACTTCAACAGGTTATACAAGGTAATCCTACCCCAAAGAGAGGACTGGAACGGGAATACCCCACAATCCTTCAGCGCTGGAGATCTCGTCTGGTTTACAGATGGCTCCAGGAAGGACAACCGTGCAGGAGCTGGAATATGTGGCGGCAATCCAGGAATTAAAAAGGCGATTCACCTTGGACAGCATGCCACAGTATTCCAGACTGAAATGTACGCTATCATAGATTGCGTACACGAGAATCTGAAAAGATGCCCAAAGGGGAAACATATTGTTATTTTATCAGATAGCCAGGCTGCTCTAAAAGCGCTAGGATCTGATGAAATAGAGTCGAAACTAACATTAGAATGTGCCCGAGCACTAAACCAGCTAGGACGGACAAACTCTGTCACCCTAGGCTGGGTGCCCGGACACTGCGGTATTGATGGAAATGAGGCTGCTGACGAGCTGGCACGAAGAGGGGCGGAAGAGGACGCCATAGGCCCCGAGCCTTATTGCGGCATCTCCCGCAACACCTCTAGACGTGTGCTAAAGGAATGGGCCGTGGACCAAAGCCGTAAGCTCTGGTCGGATACACCAGGACTGAGGCATGCGAAAGAACTTGTGACCGGCTTTTCAAACAGACATACCTCAGATGCCATCAATTCAAACCGCAACGACTTAAGGCTCTTAGTACGAGCCTTAACAGGACACTGCAAGTTAAACAAACACCTTCACAGAATGGGGTTTGTAGACTCACCCACTTGCAGATTTTGCTGTGAAGCAGAGGAAACGCCCATACATCTCCTCTGCGAATGCGAAGTGCTCATTCACAGCAGGAGTCGCCAGCTAGGTGGATACATAATAACACCTACTGACATCAGGGACCTCCCCTCCAAAAGCATAACACGGTTCATGAAGTCCGTGGGCCTAGGAAATGACCTTTAGGTCTAGGGTGACAGCTACAATAGATCTATCTAGGTCGCAGTAGCTATTTGGTCATTGACCAAGCCCTTATAACCAAATAATAATAATAGCAATCTAAACTGAAATACCTATTAACAATGATCGCTCATTAACGTTCATTGAGTTTTTTATAATTATAAACCGTCTACGAGTGGAATGCCCGTTTTGATTGCACACTTAGCATAAGAATAAGCATATGTTTACGACTATATTCCCCGAGGGGGTAGCCAGAGATATGCGCACTTAGTATTTACTGTAGGGTTCTTCTTAATATGCTGACACATTTTTAAGGGGATGATCAGAGCATCACACGTCTAGGCAGACTCGTAGAAATGAATTTTTCTGATTTTATGTACGATTTGTGACACCACTGGCTCTTCGGTGAAGGAAAACATCCTGAGGAAACCTGCATGTTTCAATTTCGAGGCATGTATTGTAATTTGTACTGTTTGTACCCACTTGTCCATTACAAGTGGCGACGGACTCACTCCCCGTCACACTAGCCGGACAGAGTTTCGGTACTAGTGAAACGTGGATCTTCTGAGGTTTCAGAATGTCTCTAACTACCCCCTCGGGGAATGCACTACTGGCAGCGTTCATGAGCTTGGTTCGCGTGAAGGTGTCCGGGCAGGATGGGCAGGATACGAGATGGGCATAGCACAGATTAGTTAAAAGTCTGAGAAGCAGCACCGCATTCACACCTGAGAGATACCGCATACAAGGCCGCTGACGCGCGCCATGATGATTATGCACTGATATGAGCGAGCGAGCTCGAAGCAGTGCGACCTTGAAATGACCAATCATGTTGCATTGTTTCGTACTCCGCTACCCGCACCTACCGCCCAAAATGGTGACTTCGGGCCTGTACAAAATGTTCATCATGCTGTATCTATTGGGGGTAATCTGTGATGTAACCCCACTTGAACAGGCTGTCTTTACTCCGGCCATCCTGAGTTCGGAGTCTATTGAAGCACAACCAAATCGGCCTGGGCTGCAATCACAGTAAATATTTAGTGATTGAACCGTCATGGGACTACGTACAAACCGTAACTTTTGACACATTTGGTATTGCGCTAATCGCGGTACAGCCGTTAGAGCCGTTTTGACAGATCGCTCAGACGTTATTGGCTGTCAGATACATAGAGTTTAGCGCGATGCGGAATTCAGCACAGTTGAATAGTAATTGGATTGCAATGTGATTAGAACTGAAATTGGATAAGAACAGAACTTCGATGTTTTAACTTAGCGCAATATGGCACCTGGTCTTAGAGGCAGATTCGACTACACTCTATACTGGGTTATACATTTGTTTTGTTATCATATTTATAGATTCGTGTGTATGTTTGTGTAAGGCGAAACTGCTCTCTTATCGCCAAGATACGGCCTTCTTGACATTGTACTGTATGTTGATATGTTCATACGCGGCGTTCAGGTGCGACTTTTTAAAATTTTTTATTTATTTAACTTCACTCTGCCTATATGGATTTCTTGCAACTGCGTTCCCTCTTAGGTACCTAATTATAATTGCACTTGTAAAAAGTTGTTAGAGACCATAATTTATGTGTTAAAAAACTTGATTAAATCAAAAATGAGTAAGTATATCCGACCTTTTACTTAAAGATGCAGTAATGCAGGAAAACACTCTGCCGAAACGATTTTCATGAAAACTTTATAATCTAATTTTTTTTTCTATATCAAAAAAGTGCTTTCCATGTAAACTAATATTCAGATACTTACCTATCTTACTATACACAAAGAACTGCGCAAAAAAAAATTCGCCGTTCCACAACTTAAACGTATGAAACGGCAGATTTTTTTGTTGTTCTCTCAGGTTGGCTCTCATAGTAAAAGTTGTTCAGGTTGATGGGTAGAGTTATCATCATCATCATAACAGCCGATAGACGTCCACTGCTGGACATAGGCCTCCCCCAAAATGGGGGGATTTGCCATAATCGCCACGCTTGGCAGGCGGGTTGGCGATCGCAGTTGGATCGAATCAATGTATGTACTCAGAGGATGCTGCTGCCCATCCTCCGGTAGATCCGTTAGTCGCCTTTTACGAAACCCACGGGAGGAAATGGATGGGTAGAGTATGTGGTTTAAATGCAAATGATACTTTTCCTTATGTTTCCTTACACTGCATAGGGCCCAACTTAAAATGCGTTTTTTTGTCCTTTCGATATTGGTCCTATAGAGAAAGCTGTTCAGTTCGATGGTTTGATCGTTTGATCATCCCCTTGATCCCTTTAACTATCAAACTGAACAACTTTCACTACGGAGTCTACATCAAAATCGCGAAAAAGAATCTACCAATTGGTCCAAACTTAAACTTAATATACTAACCGGACCAACCGGAATGTATGAAAGAAAATACATTTTGGTCGAGATTAACTTTTTCTATGAAACAGCAGATTTAAAAAAAAATCAAATCGATTCATTAGATTTCAAATTTGGTCCCATGGTAAAAGTTTTGAGTTTGATGGTCTAAAGCCAGGGTTGGTCAATATGTAACGTGTTTACACCCTGTATAAGTAGTTACGTAGCCAGTTGTATTAAGGTCCGCCACACACAGACGGAATTGCGATCCGGAATCCTGATTCAGGATTTAGTGTTGTCAACTATGGTTACAAAAAATACTAGTGTAAGTACTAAGTGCTGTTTAAAAAATGCCTAAAATATAAAAGATATAAAAATGTATGAAGAGTCAAATGAATGACAATAATTGCAATTTTAGGTATTTATTAAAACAAAACCAACAATTTCTATACATGATAATTACTATCATGTGATGAGGTCATGACGCTACGAATGTTACGATGATGGTTTGTAAACTGTATTCCAATATTAATGCAACTATATCAAAAGACTATCGATAGTTTTAACATTAGACATAATCTGCATACAAAATGGCATGCACCATTATCACACAAGCGGTTTTTGAGCGTAGGCGATTTCGCAAACATGCCGCAACGACGTCGCAACTGCACCGTCACGATACGGTATCGTTCCATCAACGCCTACGCTCAAAAATCACTTTAAAATAAGCCACCTAAGACATCAAAAAATCACTAGATCTAGTGAAAAAGTCTTTGAAAGCGGCAACACTCCATACGGAATCTAATTCCGAATCAGGTTTATTCCAGATGTAGGTATGTGGTCCGCCACATACCTACATCTAATATCGGGTATTCCCTCAGAAAAATAGCAAGCTGAAGTGGCAATGGGCTGGTCATATCTGTCGAAGAACTGACAACCGGTGGGGTGTCAGAGTTCTGGAGTGGAGACCGCGAACTGGTAAGCGTAGTGTGGGACGCCCTGCTGCCCACGCTGGACAAAAGACCAAAAAAAGGTAGCGGGGAGTTAATGGATGAGGAAGGCCGAGGACAGAGTTTTGTGGCGCGCCTTGGGAGAGGCCTATGTTCAGCAGTGGACAATGATCGGCTGATGATGATGATGATGATTCCCTACGACCCTCGTATGTTTTAATAGATGGTAAATTAGTAACCATTTGTATAACAACTGGCTAGTACGGAACACTAATTGCCAGAGTCCCGAATCGCACTTGGCCGATTTTTTAAAGTTTTAATATTTTTTGCACTCTAATTTAGCGTAAGTGACAATAATGAGCAACTGTGACGTCACAATCAAGTGACCGCAAAGAAAAGGATTAAACGTAAAATGTGGCGGATTCAAATTTTAAGCGTTTGAGATAAATGCCTTTATCCCTATGTTACTTTCAAAGTGTAAATTATGGCATTTGTACATTTGTCTTTCGACAGTTAGTAATATTAAACTTTGTGATATTATTTAATTAGACATGCCGTTCTTAGCTAAATTAAATACTACATCAATCCGTGGGTATCGAATGAAGCGACTAAGGTATAAGGTTTCTGAAGCAGGCATAGAATAAGCATATGCTCACGACTATACTCCTCGAGGGGGTAGTCAGAGATATTCTGAAACCTCACAACATCCACGCTTCACTAGTACCGAAACTCTGTCCAAAGTGACGGGGAGTGAGCCCATCGCCACTTGTAATGGACAGTGGGCACATTACATGCCTCGAAATTGAAGCATGCAGGTTTCCTCACGATGTTTTCCTTCACCGAAAAGCCAGTGGTGTTACAAAAAGTACATAAATTCCGAAAAACTTATTGGAGTCGGCCTGGACGGGGATCGAACCATCGCCTCCTGCACGGCAGGCAAGGTGACTCGCCACTGGACCACCACGGCTGAAGCAGGGTTTTGTGGATAGTAAACTAGTCGCCAATTACCACTGGACCACAGCATATACAGGGTGTTAAATTAAATACGTTACATTTCAAACCATAAAATACAGCTTCAGACCATAAAACTGAAAAACTTTCGCTATGGTGCCAATATCGAAAACAGAAATCGCGAAGAAAAAATCAGCTGTTCCATAGAAAACTGCTGCATCACCCGACTCAAATGAATGTTATGTATGGGACAGCTGATTTTTAGTCGCGTTTCTTGAGGTTCCATTCCATAATGAAAGTTGTTCAATTTGATGGTCTGAGTTCACCGTTTCAGTTTGCGGAGGGCTGACCCTTACACCCTGTATATTATTTAAAAAAAAAACAATAATGCACGAATGAATGAAATATAATTTAATTTTTACACCAAAACACACAGATACAACAATGATAATGGTGCAAAAAAGCGGTCTTATCCGTAAAAAGCAATAATCTCAAGAGCTGGAGGGGAGGGGCGCCAATGTCATAGATGGAATTTATCCCCCCCCCCCTGAAATCCGAATATTTGTGTAGAAAAGCAGCGCATTCTTTTTCATTGTTTTTCTATGAATACCCCCCCCCCCCCCCCCCTCCCGAAACAAAAGTTTGGATACGTACTTGAGGGCTGCCTACACTGTATTGAAATTGATTTACAAGATAGCTTCGGTTGAGTCAGCCTTATTGTTATATCACTAAGGCGCATTTAATGATCTTCCATCTCCTTAGAAGGTGACAGGAAAGCGTGAAGTACGTCAAAGGTGTTAACAATCTGTTGATTTCGAGTATTGCACGAATCAAGCAGTAGCGACGCTTTAGTGCAGTTCCTAAAAGTTAGATACAGAAATGCTGAAATATTGCTACTGTCATAATTCGGTTCGGTCATGGATTCATTTTAGGAAAACTAACGGACTAATAACAGGATAGTAGGGTATCAACATTTTTATAAAACAACATTGCCAACTAAAAGTTTCCACAGATAAATATCATTCGTTTTACATATGTTTGTGTGTAAAGAAAAAAATGTAATATGTGCCTGTGAGCGTTATTTATTATAATTGTTTAAGTGAGCTTTGCTGCTCCTTGATAAGATGCTGCTTGGTGCTGGTTAAGAATAAACTACCCCGTTTTTTTTCGAGAGCTTCGTACGACGAGGCGACTGAGTAAGGATTCTTTGAGTTTTTTTTTGTGGTCGAAAGCCTGAAATCTTCAATACGAAAAAGGAGTGCCGCTGGCTCAGCGAACCAAATAGGGTCTAGGCCTCTGAAACGAGAGCCACTTTCCCTGATCCTGCGCAACCTCTAGCTAGTATCTGGCTTGAAGCTCACGTAGGTCAGCCTCCACTACATCATAAAACTGTAGGTTAAACTTCTGTCAGCCCTAAAGGAATTGTAGTCGTATATTTGTGTAAATGCACCTCCAGTTTGTGTTATGCTACCTTCTATGTTTCTTCTCCATCGAATAGGAAGTATTTATCGCTACTGCTTGATTTATGTCTTGATATTCTGATAACCGAATCATGAAATCAATTGTTTTGGTTTTGTTAACAATACTTTGTCAAAATGTATCCAAAATTGTGTTGGTGAGTATAGAAGTTTAAATACGGAAGCCATTGACCGATATTTGTAATTGTATTATTATTTTAACATAATAATAATAATAATAAGCCCGCAGGGCAGCTTGTGGCGAGCTGTTGGTGATTGGCGACACCACGGACCCGATTCTCCAGAGGGTCCGGATTGATTTGGCCCTCACCTCTTGTCTTGCCTTAACCGGCCGGCCAGGAGTGGAGTCGCAAGAGCGGAACCTATGCTCCATGTTGGAAGTGTAAAATGTCATAACGCCGGGACCTGCTGACTGGTGCGCTTAGCACCGAGAACCGGCGCCCGCAGACTCACCTCTCTACAACATTAGTCGCTCACTAGATGTTGCCGCCTGGTCGCTCCTTGCGAGCGGCCTTTTTCGGGGGCCCATCAAATGAGTTGGCAAGTCACCGTCTGCCATTTTTGTCAAACTAGAGACATTTGTTACGGCAGGCGTCCCGAGTCTCTCCGCAATAACCCAGATTTCCCGGGCCACCCAGTTCACCCCCCATAACCCTAGTAGTTTTCTGTCCTTTCTACAATAGTCTCTGCATCGAACGTGGTATGTCTGCTGGTGCATTTGCATAATGCGTTCAGAGATAGACCACGCTTGGTGCATCCCATCGCATTTAGATAAAAGTGTCTCAAAGGGGCCTCTACGTGTTGGACCTGTGTCCCCACGCAAGCCTTCCAAAGGTCCGGGCTACGGCCCTTGAGTAAGCCTTTTACAGAGATACATAATAATAATAAATATCTTGGACATTGTCACACAAATTATATAGTCACATTTAAAGTACCTGGACTTGTATTATGATGACTAGACAACGATATGACAACATGACCCTCAAACCAAGTCAAACCTTCAAAGCCAGGCCATAAATGGCTAAGAATGGTACACAAAACCGATTTAAAAATTAAATATTGAATCCTAATAATGAGAACGCGAATAGCCTTTCCTCATCCTGACTGCGAAACCCCTGCACTCTTGTCCTATCTACGAGGCTCACTAGTGCTTCGGGCAGAAGATGGTTGTCTATTATTAAATTAAATTAAACATCGTTTATTTGTCTTTTACATTTGTACACAAACAGAAGTAGGTATTGGTAATACGAGACAAAAGGACATTAAAAATAAAAGTGTTGTTTTCTGTTGTTAGTATGATAATGATACCTCCCCAGGGCACCTATACACAAACAAGTTTGGTTGTGTACATACACTCCGAGGGAAGTACCACTAGAATACAATTAATATAAAACTACATAAGACAAAAAGGTCTACGGCTCAGCGACAGTTGAATAAATCAGCTGCCTCTGTTATTCTGCCATAGCCAGACATAAACTGCGTGAAACACAATACCCAAATATTAAAGAATCTATACAACTTTCAGGATACGAAGTAGTCAAATATATTGTTATGGATAGGTGAACACAATCAGTATACATAAAAATTTTTTCGGTAAATACCTCTTATATCGAGGAAGCATGGGTATTTTTTTATTATTACTACAGCCTTTATTGTTGAAGGGTTTACAATATACATTACATATAGGTATTATTTTCTGTTATTTTACAATTCATTTAAACTATATTATAAAATCGGTTCAGTGGTTTTTGCGTGATGCTCGTTCAAACAAACAAACACACAAACAAAGAGACAGTCAAAAAATCCAAAAATTGGTGATATGGAATCAGGGATACCTAAAAACCATATCGTAACTTTTTTTTTGTTAATATCTTCAATGTACAGACAAACTTTCTGTTACAGTTTTATAATAGTTCAGATTCAGTAGCGTTTTCTATTTTAAACTGTATTATCCGATTGATTGATCGAGCGAGTAAGTGAGACTACCTACTTAGACCATTTGTAGTCATTTGAGATTTGTTATAGAGAGAGCGAGTTTGTTTAGTGCGAGAGAGAAAAACGTATTTTAAGGAGTTGCCCTCACTACGTTACGAACGTTTTGCGTTATGAAACATTGCAAAAAATATGAAAAAGCATTCCGTTTCATGGAAAAATAAGTATTTTAAAATTGGTTAATACATATTCCGAAAAATCACCTAAAAGTAACCTTTTGAATTGTGTAACCTCAAAGAAACTTGACACAGGTAAAAATCACCTAAATTGTTATAAAAGTAACCTTCTGGCAACACTGCACTGGTTTCAATAGAGCTTATAGGTTTGACCTCGATGTTTACAGAAGTAACGTCGCTAAAATTTGAGGCCAATAGACCAATCGGGTCAGAAATTTGATTGTGAACACAAATTGATTTATGATGATTCTTCATTCGCTCACTGAATTCGTCAATATAAAGTGGGATCACTTGCTTATATTGAGTCATTGACAATAGCCCAGTCATTTTACGGAGTTTTGTTAGGAGGGGTAGGTAGTAATTATGAATTGGACTTTTAAACTGTAACCGGCACCATTTAGTGACAAAAAGACTATCTGAAAACATAATTAAAAAAATATTCGCTACGCAACATAGAAATCAAAATTGTATCTCCCAGAAGGCTTTTAAATCAATAATATGAATAGCAATGCACTCATTTTAAAGATTTAACAATGTGAATTATTTTTGAGCAATAAAATAGGCATTGAAATTTAAAATATGAGATATTCAATAGAATATACTAATGTATTTTTCAAAGCCTTCTAAGTAGACAAAAATATTAAGACTATGTTTGAAGTATATATGATGGTAAAGCCTTTTAAGGCTTTACCATTATACATACTTCATACCCTTTGTAGGGTAGCATAAACCATCCCAGCATGTCAATGATCTTCCATTCCAGCAGAGTGTAAATGGTGGCCTGAGGCATATGAGGCTGAAGCGAAATGACATTCCACGGCTGAGCTCTGAAGCTCAGCCGTGGAATGTCATTTCATAATGTCTTATTGGAATCTGAATTCCAATAAGACGACGGGAGAACTCATTGCAAAAAAAATTACCATTCGTTTTTTTAGAACGAGATAAATGTTAGATTTAAAATTTGGGACTGTTGCTGACGTGATATTTTTTTAATTTTGGTACATTGCTGAGCTCAAATTGGCCCGCCCTTAAATACTATACCGAAAAAAGAAATTAATTATTAATTAGTCCCGGCTCAAACCGTAAAATGACTGAGCTACAACGCGAAACTGTTCCGGTACATACATCTGGTGATAACGGGATGAGTTTTATTGATTTATTAATAACTGTCTTTTGGTTGCATAAGTATTTCATGTAAAATATATTACGTTTCGTGTGGTTTCGTTCCCATAGAGATCTAGAGAGATGCTAACCAACGCGCTGAGTACGAATCCTAGTGTCGCATTACCACCAGTACCACGCGATAGAAAGTATTTTGTTAGCTTGAATGTGCTCATTATCCATTGCGGTATCAGAACTCAACGTTCCAATAATCTTTAGTACTACGCAAGCATTGTTAACTATTTACACATAATATCTCGACTGGCTCTCAGCCTGATTATATATTGAATCCTTACAAGCAATGTCGCATGTCGCAAGCAATGTGTTCCGTTTTTGCGCATATTGCTGCGACACTGGCCCCGCCCCCTTTTCGCATCTCCCTTTAGTTTTTGTGATCTGTGGAGCAGACCATCTAACTGAACAACTTTCTATATGGTACCAACATCAAAAACGCGAAAAAATCAGCTGTCCTATACATTTGGGTCGAGTAGGATTGCAGTTTAGTACGGAACAGCTGATTTTTTTCCGCTATATCAATTTTGGTCCCATAGAAAAAGTTGTTCAGTTTGATGGGCTGATCATCCCGCTAAAAAACCTCCAGCATAAGTAAGACCCTTTGACTATTTATTACAAGGTCTAGCCTTCCAGTAGCATTTCCCCTCTGCCACGGTATAAGATCAATTAATCATGTGCATTTACATTCAATTATATACTTTATCACTGAACGAGAAAGCCTATAATTGCGAAACAATAATTTCGAACATAGAACGTTTGGGTTTCACGCGAGACTACTTTTCATGATTTTTAACGTTCAAAATTAGAATCTAAAGTTATGGGAATAAAATCCAAAGTTGCGGATTCCATGTTACCTCGCCCCCCGCAAAAAGTGTCAGAAATGTTTGTTAGTAGAATTACACGCGTAACTAGTCCCTATATAAGTAGTCAAAGGTAAGACCCTATACAGAGTGTTAGGGTAAACAGTTGTATTACTTTAAGGGGTGATCTTACCCATGATACTGAACATCTTTTCCTAAGAAATCTTCGCAAAAAATTATTTTGACTTTTCATACAAATACGTTTGATCAGCTGATTGCATTTAGTATGGAAAGTCAAATTTTTTTTTTTAATTTTATTCAATTTGAAAGTTGTTAAGTATCAAGGGGACAATCACCCTTTAAAGTAATGCAACTGTTTACCCTAACACCCTGTATAATGTAACAAGAATTTTGAACCAGAAACCAAAAGTCCAGGTCATTCAGACTTTTCCAGCAAACTCCATATTTTCCTACATACAACAACATAATTAAGTTGCTCGTTATACCTATATGAATAATCTATAACAAGCAAATATGTGCACAACTCTTCTTGTATAACTATACATAATTTACTATGCCATAGTTAACTCTGTAGGTGCTATAATTAGTTCCTTGCTTTATTACGATATAGGACGGTTGCATCTGTGTTGTGGTCGATTTAAAAAAAAAAAAGTTTATTTAGTGCGGTGTAATAAGTGGTAATAAAAAAAATAAGTACGTACCTATGTGCATAAAAAACGGTTATTGGCTTTTTTTAGTATTTTTTTACGACGTCGTTTTTTAAAATAATTACGCGATTAAAGAAAATCTTGTAAAGTTATTTTATAGTCTCTTTGTAAGTATGTATTGTGTTATTTTGAAATCTTTTTTGAGTTTTGACGGAAGAATGAATTCCTACATAATTCTTGTTGCCGATTTTTTTCAACATTTAGAATAATATAAGGTCTAACAAAATTAGGTGAAACTATTTTACAGGGATGATCAGACCATCAAACTGAACATTCTCTATGGGACCAATATCGAAATCGCGAAAAAAAATCAGCTGTTCCATACAAACCTACTCGACCTAAATGTATGGGACAGTAGATTTCTTTTTCGCGATTTCGATATTGGTCTCATAGAGAAAGTTGTTCAGTTTGATGGTCTGATCATCCCATTAAATTAGTTTCACCTAATTTTGTTAGACCTTATATAATTACGATCTTTTATCATTCCAGAAAAAGGAGATTTACTTATACACGGTGAAATTGATATCATTAGCTACCTTTTAAACTAAGAGACTACCCATCAAACTGAACAACTTTTACTATGAGAGCAAACCAATCGGAGCAAATAAAAAATCTGCTGTTTCATACATTTGAGTCGCGAACTCGCGCGTCGACATTACAGTTTAGTATGGAATGGCTGATTTTTTATTTGCTTCGATCGGTTTGCTCCCATAGTAAAAGTTGTTCAGTTTGATGGGTAGAATCTTAGTTTAAAAGGATGCTAATGATATCAATTTCACCCTGTATAACCGATGTCTGGTGATATTTTCAATACAATACAATTAAAGTCAATGAAATTTTTCAGAAACAATCTAGAAATTAATCTCTGTTTTTATGAAGTCAGATTTTCGTTAAAATGTATTATAGTTTTAAAAAAACACTGCCTCAAAGATTTCCATACAAATCTTAAATTAATCATATTTATTATTATTTGTGGTTGGGCTATTGCAAGCAAGGGTCGTTATGTAACACGGAGACCAGCGCTGGTCCTTTGTGTTCGCCCCAAGCTCACCCATATTTTACGCATACCTCCGAACTTATGGTATTTTCTTTTCATCCTCGGGAATGCAGGTTTCCTCACGATGTTTTCCTTCACAGCCGAGCTAGTAAATGCTAAATACAACCGTACATGAATTCCGAAGAACTTAGTGGTACAGGCCAGGAATCGAACCGCGTCCTCAGCAATTAATAGCATTAAAACTGTTAATATTTTAACGAGAATCTGTCTTCATACAAACATAGAGATTAGTTTCTAGATTGTTTCTGAAAAATTTCATTGATTTTAATTTGATAGTATTGAAAATATCATCAGACTTCGTCGGCCATTTCCGCTCTCGGAATAAACTTCTCTTAAAATCTGTCAACAAGTTAACTAACCTGACTCCACCAACTAGTGATGTGCCGATTCGATTATTTTGCTAATCGATGAATCGACTATGAAAAAAAAAAATATATAAACGGTCGAATTCGAAATCTATCATTAATCGATTATTAATCGATTTTACCCGATTATTGAAATGGGTATAAAAATAGACAAAATGTATCGAAAACCTCACCATCTCATGTAGGTAAGTCTCATTTCTAGGCGTCCTGATTAAAAATCTATACTATTATAAAACTGTAACAGGAAGTTTGTCTGTACATTGAAGATATTAACAAAAAAAAGTTACGATATGGTTTTTAGGTGTCCCTGATTCCATTTCATCAATTTTTGGATTTTTTGTCTGTCTGTTTGTTTGTTTGAACGAGTATCACGTTAAAACTACTGAACCGATTTTGATGAAACTTTTTTTGTTTGATAGCTTATGATCTGACTTAAAATCTGGTATATAATTTGTGCGGACGAAGTCGCGGGTTAACGCTCGTTATTCATAGAGTTTCCATGTGTTACCATAACATTAGTGTCTCTTGATTAAGTCTGCATGGTTATTAGTTTATTTATAATCTCGCTAGTTACCTCGGCACTGTGCTAATCAATAGATACTAATACTGCTAAAGACGACAGTTTTAAGGCGATGAGTTAGGTAAAAACAGTGTTTTTGTCTAAATTCCATTACAAAAAGGACTCTAGTAAGCTTTTGTTGCCAATTACAGTAAACCGTAGCTTTGAGGGCATATATAGCACCTAACATATAGGGTCTTTCTTCACCGGTCGGCCGGCCGGTTTTCGGTCTATGCTGACACTTTTTATGGGGATGATCAGATCGTCAAACTGAACAACTTCCTCTTTTGGGACTAACATAGAAATCGCGAAAAAAAAATCAGGTCTTCCATACTAAACTGCAAAACTACTCGAGCCCAATGTATGGGACAGCGGATTTTTTTTTTTGATTTCGTTGTTGGTCCCATAGGGAAAGTTGTTCAGTTTCATGGTCTGGTCATCCCCTTAAAAAAGTGACAGCATATTAAGAAGGACCCTGTATAGTACCCCTAATGTCGTGTTGTTGTCATGTCTGTCTGTCACATAAAGTTATTATACCTTACAGTAGTAGAGGAACTGACATGAGTTGTCAAATGAAACCGTTTTCAGGAGATTATTTGCAGGAAAAAACTAGAGCACTGTCTATAATTCTGAGCCTAACGTGGAATCGTGGATAATTTAATGATATAGTGTTAGTATATTAAAAAAAAATTATCTGCTATTTAACTTTCGATTCGCAATTATTCACAGAAACCGAACTTTTACCCTGCGATAAGATCCCGAAAAACGGTTCTATTGCCTCGCGTCACGTATCTTTCTCTTATACAGTGATGCCGCTAAGTACATCTCGCTCTCTCAGCTGTCAGTCACTCTATTAGTAACTTTATGGTCAGTCATGATCATGAAAGCAGATTTTTTCGTGATTTCGATTTCGGTCCCATAGAGAAAGTTATTTATTTGTATGGTCTGATCGTCCTCGTAAAAAACTGTCAGCATATTAAAAAGGACCCTGTATATTCCCTGAAGGATTAATCAGAATTTTTCTTAATGAAACTTTCGTGTCAGAAAGATTAGCCAGTCAGCAATGGTCCTGGCTGACTGCCCAGGGTGCGCCAGACGAACTCAGGCTTCGCACTCGGGGAGACAATACCTAATTGAAAATATCCACATTCAACTAGTGCCCGAACTATTATTGTCAATGTGAAAATTTTCCAAAACATTTCTTTCTAATTTAGACATCAAGCTAACCTCCTTCAGTTCTGCTTCCTCGCCCACTTAAGTAGATTCAATCTTAGTAACTAAGGAAAATCGAGTCTACCTAGCTGTGATGATTTAATGCTAAGGATGCGCATAATTAATTATATTCATAAAATGATAAATTGTGTCTATATCCTGGACCTTGTTACTTCTAGTATACAGTTACCAGTTCCATCCATCCATCACAGGCCTTGATCAGGCCATCTTCGTAACTAGGCCTCCTCCATATTTCTCCATGACATTCTGTCCATCTCTCCCTGCATCCAGGTGGGACCCGCGTGTCGCCTAATATCATTGACCCATCTTTTTGGTGGGCGGTCTCTACCCCGCCTGGTTCTTCTCCCTTCTTCGGCCTCAACTACAGTGTTCCTCTTGTCCAATGCTTAGCATTCATACGTGCAACATGTTTTGCCAATCTCCACTTCCGGCGTTTCATAGTGGCTACCATGTCCACGACCTTTGTATATCGCCTGATCCAATTATTGGGCTTACGATCTAGTAGTGTGAAGCTGAACATAGCCAAGCGATGACGAGCTAAGGTACCTAGACAAACTATTACTGCAATGAATGGAGGGAGGTCGCACTGGATAGAAAGATATGAAAGACCTTTGAACAGTGGCTCAAAACCAGTTTAAAAAATATCTCATTACCATCATCAGCTCAGCTGATAAACGTCGACATAAAGCTGCCATAAGGAGCGCCACAACAACCGGTCCTGCGCTGCCCTCATGAAGAATGCCATGCGGAGCCATGCCGGAGGATTGCCAAACTAAAATGGCAATCTTCTTCTTGAAACAAAGAAAGAAAATGCCAGTGGGTGCTCGCAGAACAGAAACAGATAGCCGATGAAGCCGAAGAGTTCTCGAATGGGGACCGCGTACCGGAAAAAATATAATTAAATATAAATATAGGCACTATAAGGCGTTCTTATCGCTCGAAAATTTAATGAAACATGTTGCGAAACGGTTCAACATATCCAGAATATCAATTTTTGCCATTTTTTATTATTAACATATTTGTTGTATCGTCCTTTCGTATGCTAAAAGTCAGCTTTACCACTGCATGCTTCAAGACATAGTTGGTAGATGTAGCAATGCTTCTGATAACCCCGATAGGGATTATGGTCGTGAGTTTATGTATGTATTATTTTGGCCTTGATATACTTGCGCCTGAGCTACTGCGACCATCGCTGATCATTTGTAATCGCCCCTTCTAACAGTTCCCTAATAATCCCTACTGCAGTTAAGAATCGCAGTAGGTTTTGTATCTCATCTGGAGTCAGTACCTGTCTGCCAAAATGAATACTTCGCTGGTACATTAGTGGACCGCATTCATTAAGTATGTATGTATGGTAAAGTGTCATCATTATATAACATCAGCGCGTGACCTTGCATTAGTAAATCTCTTCCCGTGTAATCTCTATCTCGACAGCCGACAGTATAGTGGTATAGTTAACAAGATTGTGATCTGCGCGCGCAGGCCGGCTTAGTAGCGCACGCAGGAGCAAGTATAATGGACAATTGTCTTGAGTGAGGGGAATCGTTTGCGCGTTTCCATTGTTGGCCGATACGGCAGTTTTAACTTTTAGTCAATTTTTCATTCAAAGGTAGTTGGTTCGGTGTTCGAAATGGTTATTGGAGCTAATCACCGTCTTTAAATGGGTGACCGTGTGGTTGGTCGTATCTAAAACCTCCAATAAAACATAAAACCTTACCGTTTAGGAAGGCGCCTTAAAGATCTGGTCTGGAAAACTGCTGACAGATGGCACAGATAAATTCCGAGCTCTCTCTATTGCCCTTTGGTGGTCTTTTAGCCTTTTCATGAGGCCTTGAGTGAGCGACCACGTCTCAGTTTCGTATGTCATCACTGGCAGAACACACTGATCAAACTTTCGTCTTGAGACACTGCGGTATTTGGGACGGAAAGATATTTACTTAAGACAAGCTAAATGCATGTTGATTTGAAAGCAGATGCGAAGCGATTTCATGGAGAAGCAAAAAGGCTGGTACTAACTTTCCCTTACCAATCTGCACTAGGCCCGCATGATGATGTAAGACCCGTTTTCTCACACTTATTCGTGGGGCACGAATCGTACGTGAGGCTCAGATCGTGTACAAGTTGATGGAGATTTCAAGGAACAGGATCTTATTCAACCGCTGCTTAATAGAAGATGACAAGTTTTAATCTGGTCTGACAAGTGGATTGATTTGATTGTCTAAACAAAAATTGTCTCTTAATTCTGAAACCGTATGAAATTATGAATTAAGTTGATGGGGCAAATAGCTACGGGACCATAGCAGGGTACAGGAAAAACTAAGGAGATCTAGGTCTTTAAAGAGAGTGCGCTCGTGCATGACCTGTGTTAGGACTTGTTTGTTAATCTTAGGTGTGACTTTTTCGTGTTGCTTTTAAAGAAAATGTCTAAATAAAATATGTTATTTTGACTTCTGAATTTTAAAAGATGACAAAACTTTTACCATTAGCTACTTTTTTCTAAAGTTTGACTTTCTGTTTGGGGTTTTGTAACTATTTCTACCTTTACCCAGCTCTTGACGCAATAATTGATTTCATCCTACCCTATTATTATTATTTGTGGTTGGGCTATTGCAAGCAAGGGTCGTTATGTAACACCGAGACCATCGCTGGTCCTTTGTGTTCGCCCCAAGCTCACGCATACCTCGGGAATGCAGGTTGCCTCACGATGTTTTCCTTCACCGCCGAGCAAGTAAATGATAAAACTGTCTACCCTAAAACCCTGTAACTTTGTGCGTTTTTCCCCAGTTGGTTAGGACATTACAGGCTGAATCACCTGATTGTCTGAAAAGAAAAATGATTCCGTGCTTCGGATAGCACGTTAAGCCGTTGGTCCCGGCTACTATCTCTGATGGTAGTAGTCGTTACCACGTAAAACCACGTCAGAGGCCGTAAGGCAGTCTGAAAAAACTCTGACACCAGGGCTCTGCCCACACGAAAAGAAGAAGATGAACCCTGTAAATATTATATCCATATATAAATTGTAGTTTTGTCGCTTTGACGTGCGTGGCATGCTACTGGGCCGATATAATATGATAATGTCGTGTCGTGACGTATGGAACAATGGAATCTCGCGATTCTCGGCTGAGACTTCCGCGCCGCGTCCCATGTGACGTCGCGATTTCGTCTGTCGCATTATAAAGATGCTCCATTCATCTGGGCATTGAGTTTTCTTTCAAGGATCATAATACATACACACAGGGTGTAAACTTAATACAGGGTGTACATTTAAAAGCGTTACTTACTTATGGGGGTGTTTCAGACCATCAAACTGAACGACTTTCACTATGAGACCAAATATAAATCGCGAAAATCGCGTATTTTCTATAGAACAATCGATTTTTCATACTCTAATCAAAACATGCTTTTAAACTAAGAGTCTACCCATCAAACAACAATTTTTGCTATGGGAGGAAACCGATTTGAGCAAATAAAAAATCTACTGTTCCATACTAAACTGCAATGTCGACGCGCGAGTTCGCGACTCAAATGTATGCAACAGCTGATTTTTTTTGTTGCTCCGATCGGTAGTAGCTGCCATAGTAGAAGTTGTTCAGTTTGATGGATGCTAATGATATCAATGTCACCCTGTAAAGAATCTAACCTAAAATAAAAGCAATGAATGTCAAAAGTTTACTGCAATTATTAAATAATTATGTAAGATAATGACTTTAGTTGAAACTGCTACGACTTATAATTATCTTGCAATTGTGCGGACAAAATAATGTGGCCCAAAAATTACAATTGAATTACCACTGTGCAGAAAAAAAGTCTGCCACTCCATAGTAAAATGAGTTTAAAATTATTTACGAGTATGTTCGGTAATTTTGAGTAATTGCAACGGTATACCTACCAATTATTTTAGACATTTGGTTCTACAGGGTGAAATTGATATCATTAGCATTCAAATTAAAGATTGAAAAATTTGTCTCGGGCGGGACTTGAACCCGCACTTTTCCAAACCGGGGAACTGCGTTATCCAATTTCGCCACCGAGCCCACTACCCAGAGAACGAAATTTTCAATCTGTTGCGTCTCAAGGGGACGTGAGCCAAATTTTTCAATCTTTAATTTGATTCGAAATAGCACAACATGGCTGTAACATGTTTAAAACTCAATAATATTTGAAAATCATTAGCATTCTTTTAAACTAAGAGTCTACCCATCAAACTGAACAACTTTTACTATGGAAATAAGCGATCGGAGCAAAAAAAAATCTGCTGTTGTATACATTTGAGTCGCGAACTCGCGCGTCGATATTGCAGTTTAGTATGGAACAGCTGATTTTCTATTTGCTCCGATCGGTTTGCACCCATAGTAAAAGTTGTTCAGTTTGATGTGTAGACTCTTAGTTTAAAAGGATGCTAATGATATCAATTTCACCCTGTATAATTGGAGCTTTATACAGGTTGGTCCAGACCAGATGAACGTAATTTTTTTTTTACATTGCTGACTTGAGGGCCTAACAGGAAGCGCCAGGAAAAAAATATTTTAAATGTTTTTGATGTTTAAGGGATTTTAGGAACAAATCAAAGTCGCAAATTACATTTGTATTTTTGTTTGTAAATCTTTTTATGTTTGCAAACAAATTTAATAGTTAACGGGACAGTGACCGGCTATAGACGTGATAACAATAAAAGTTCTATTGTGTCTCGTTCACTGTCCCGGAACGTGTTAAGGTGGTTGCAGAGGGGGTCCATTTTATACAAAACTTTGACGCACAATACGCGTAGACGGTATTAATATAAGTAACTTTGTATATATAAAAAAATAGTTTCGAAAATCTAGATGCCGCGTCACAAATAACATTTGCAATTTATAAAATAATTACGAAGATATATAAAGCTTTGAAATTTTTCATACAAAATTTTAAAAGCTTTATATCCTTTTGTGACGCGGCAACTAGATTTTCTAAACTATTTTTCAATATATAAAATATTACTTTTATTAATTCCGGCTACGCGTATTGTGAGTCAAACTTTTGTATGGACTGAAACCACCTTGATGCATTTAAAATCAATCAACTTGATTGGTTTTTTTGTTGAGAAACTACAGTTAATAAGTAAAACACGGCATAAAAAATTCAAAAATTGTCACTGACAGAATAAAAAATTAAAAAACATTTTACAGATAAAAATCTTTTAATCGGGTGGGAATAGATTTTTTTCTTGTCGGGTGACTTTGGTAGGTCATCATCATCATATCAGCCATTAAACGTCCACTGCTGGACATAAGCCTCCCCCAAAATGGGGGGATTTGCCATAATCGCCACGCTTGGCAGGCGGGTTGGCGATCGCAGTTGGATTGAATGTGTGTACTCAGAGGATGCTGCTGCCCATCCTCCGGTAGATCCCTTAGTCGCCTTTTACGACACCCACGGGAGGAAATGGGATGGTGCTATTTGGTAGGTCAGCAAACAAATTTTTTTTTTATATCTGTCTGGTCTGGTTTAACTTAATACCTCTACCCGTTCCTGAGAAAAGGCTCCCGGGTCTTGACAGACGGACAACAAAGTGATCCTACAATGGTTGCGTTTTTTCCTTTTGAGATACGGAACCCTAAAAAGGCAAGTTTCAGGTCAAACTTAACGACCCTTTCTCTTAAAACCGGTTAACATAAATTAAGAACCGCAAGAATTCATTTCATAACATAGCCGTAGGTAACTTTGACATAAACCTGAAAAACCTGTTTACAACTACACGAAGATATTGACATTGTAGCGAGCAATGTTTTTACATATAAAGGAAATTTAACACATTTTGTTATTGTTCGATATACAGGATGCTAGGGTAAACAATTGCATTACTTTAAAGGGTGATTGTACCCATGATACTAAACAACTTTCCTTAAGAAAGCAAGAAGAATTTTGGACTTTCCATGTTAAACTAAATGCAATCTGCGGTCGTATGAATAAATTTAATCACCCATTAACGTAATGAAACTGTCTACCCTATTGTTATTATTTGTGGTTGGGCTATTGCAAGCAAGGGTCGTTATGTAACACTGAGACCAGCGCTGGTCCTTTGTGTTCGCCCCAAGCTCATCCATATTTTACGCATAAGTTCGGAACTTATGGTATTTTCTTTTCCGAAACAATCTAGAAACTAATGTCTATGCTTTTATGTTGTCAGATTGTCTTTAAAATGTACCTACAGTTTCATGCTAGGACTAATTTAAGGTTTGTATGATCTTTGAGGCACTGTAACATTAAAACCAGGGACCGAAACCGGTATCGATAATACCGGTACTTTTTGGTTACAACCTTTATTTCTTTACAGGTATTTTTAGAGGTAACCTTAATATCATATCATACCATGCTGTTTTCATTTATATTTCCGTGTGTACAATAAAGTGTTAAAATAAATAAAATAAATAAATAGTAATTCTACTAATGGTCCGCGTACACAGAGATATGTTTAAATAAATAATTGTTTCTTCATAAATATAGTAAGTATTAAATGTTTAAGTAAGTACCTCGTTAGTCGTTACGAAATACAAATTAAATTAATTATAATAACAAACTTAAACTCAAACGAGAACATAAACTTGAACCATTCTATGCTTTTGGGTTCAATAAAATTTAAATATTCATCTCCTTTATTATCTCGACCTGTCCAATGCTGTAGCAACACTAAAAATAGTGCGCGCATCGCTCGTCGGGTGCTCCAAAATTTGCGTCACCCGCTACAACAACGACGTTGTTCAATCAATTTTGTACTTTTGATCAATAGAATTTAAAGATCATTTTTCAGTGTTATTAAAAACCACGCGCGCTTTTTGCCGCTCCGTCTATACTGACCCTTACCCGCACTCACTCGCATTCTCTTGAAGGTCATATTTAGGTTACCGGTATTAAAATCGGTTGTAACCTGGATAAAGGTCACATTTAAATTAAGGTAACCGAAAATTTTCGGTCCCTGATTAAAACTATACATTTTAACGAAAATCTGACATACAATAGAGATTGGATACTGGAGAATGTTTCTGAATAATTTCATTGACTTTAATTGGTTAGTTTAGCCGATTGAGGTACCTACTAGAGGCGACACCCAGACTAAGTTTTTTGTAACACTCGTTTGGGCTGATGGGCTCTAACTTACTTAGCATGTGCCAGGCGCGGGCTGCACCGCGACGCCGCCCCCAGTGCGCTGATCGTGGGGCACAGATTTTATTCGCGTTATCTGTTCTATACATAATTATTCAATGGTTTAAGGCTGGGCCACACAGATTGCAGCTGCGGAACGGGTACAGACCGGCTGCAGGCCGGCAGTAGTTGTAAACTATGGAATTATATGCGAGGTGTCACACTGACTGCAGTCCGGCGCGGCTGCGGAACAGCTGCAGATCGGTAGCCGCAGTTTGACTCCTCGCATATAATTCCATAGTTTACAACTACTGCCGGCCTGCAGCAGGTCTGCACCCGTTTTGCAGCTGCACTCTGTGTGGCCCAGCCTTTAGTCACGGAATATCTAAGAGGTTTAGTGTAGAAAATATAAAGACTAAGTTTGTATGGAGCGCGCTCCGAATTATATCCTCTTAATTTTACACCCTTCATTGCACACCTACTGGAAGAAATGGGGTGCTCCATTCTAAGTTAAATGAAACGCATAGTGTTTTATAAAATACGAGCTTTAACCCGCGACTTCGTCCGCACAAATTATATACCAGATTTTAAGTCAGATCATAAGCTATCAAACAAAAAAAGTTTCATCATAATCGGTTCAGTTGTTTTTGCGTGATGCTCGTTCAAACAAACAAACTAACACACAAACAAACAAACAAACAGACAGACAAAAAAAACCAATAATTGGTGATATGGAATCAGGGATACCTAAAAACCATATCGTAACTTTTTTTTTTGTTAATATCTTCTGTTACACAAACTTCCTGTTACAGTTTCATAATAGTTTAGATAGATGTACACAAATGCAATACTATAGTTGATTGCTACTTACAGGAAGAAAGACAATACTATTTATTGTGTGGTTATTGCACTATGCCATTAACTGTTGATTAACAGCGACAGTATGACGGCTACTAGTTACTTTGTATTATTTATAGATCGTAGTACATAAGTGACTGAGATTTTCTTTGAACTAACATTTTGTAGTAGAAACTGATAATTGAAGATGGTTTTTTCAAGTCACGCGGGCGGGATTTAGTTGGCTTACATTACATGTTTTGTATAATGGCACTTTTAGTCACATCGAATTTAGCCAGTGTTACCACCGGCTATCACATCCGGCATAAAGGCTATACAACAATAACTTATATATAACCACATATAACTGATTAACGAGTTTATTTAATAATCAATAGTATTAACAATAATTATAAACATAATAAGTTTGATATAATAATTCATTTGAAAATAATTAATAATATAAATGATTGTATTGACTCGCGCAGTTATTGTCAAGTATTTTCAAGTGTAACGGGAATAACGGGGATGTATTAGGGAGGGGGGTTGTTTTGATCTTGTTATAAAATGCCGAGCAATAGTTTTGGGGAGCCATTCTTGATCAATTGTTAAAGTAGGACGTTACTCTGCCCAATTGAATAAAGAAATATACATTCCTGGTGGATTGAAGATACAACGTGGATTTATTTATTCCGGCCCATTTGACCCACTGTAAAACCAGCCATGAACGCAAAATGCGTACCACCCGCATGCGCTCCCGCGTTACTGAAGAAAGGTCTTTCCTGCACTTGTCCCATTACTGGGGTCGGCGCAATATGACGTCTTCTTCTCTTTTAGCCCTTATTTCAGCGATCACTCTTTATTCCACACGTCATCTTTCATACAATCCATCCATTGTTTACTTGATCGTCCTCTCATGCTGTCCTCTCTTTTTGGTGTGCAAATAAAAAATATTTATGTTATGTTATGCAGCCAGACTCCATACATATAAATAAATCAGTTCAGCGACTGACTGACTGACAACCCACAACCTAAAACACTGACGATAGAAACGCATTAATTGACCTAAAGAGAGCTAAAAATTTAAACATACATTGTATTACATCAAAAATAATAGGTAATAGGTAATGGTCTCCATCTCCTCCCGTGGGTGTCAGAGGATGTGCAGCAGCATCCTCTGAGGTCTGAGTACACACATTCAATCCAACTGCGATCGCCAACCCGCCTGCCAAGCGTGGCGATTATGGCAAATCCCCCCATTTTTTGGGGAGGCCTATGTCCAGCAGTGGACGTCTTTTGGCTTGACATGATGATGATGATGATGAATTTAATGGTATTTCGTAATTTTTAAAGTTACTAGAAAACTGCTGAACCGATTTTCATGAAACAAAGCTAAGAACACTCTCGCCAAAATGAGTTTTCTATTAAAAAAACCGCATCGATATCGGTCCACCCGTTTGGGCGCTACAATGCCACAAACAGACAGACCGACATAGGCGTCAAACTTATTTAACACCCCTCTTTTTCGTCGGGGGTTAAAAAATAAAATAAATATGCTGCATGTAGACATCTTTTCTCATCATCATCTTTACCATGAAGTCATCATATGGTTGCTACGTCATTGTTGCTACGTAATTTCATGCAAAATTAAATTATCGCATGGTTAGTGTCGGGAATGTCGATAAACGTATTGTTATCGATTGCCGAGGACACTATAAACGGTAGCGCAAACTTTATGTGAGGCAATGTTTTGTAAGGATTGTAAAGGTGTGGTTATATCGATAGAATTCATGTGATATCGATATTTTAATCGCTCCATGAGCTATGAAAAGGAAGGTCTCCGGCGTTGGATCAAAGACCTGAGCATAGTATAAGAAAGAGTATCTATACCCAAGTCAGAAATCATGCGTGAAACGCGCACAATGCGCCGCGTAGTCCCAGCAACGCCCATGCCGAGGTCCGTAGCCTGCCAGCCTGCCTTTGAGGAACTGGAGTACTGGAGTGCAATTCTCTAAGCGTCACAACGCTGTCAAAAACATTGACGAGCTCACAAATGTAACATCCTTCTTGCATCCTTCAGATCGTCGAAGTTTTTATATGAGTTCGACACATGACATAACCATACCGAATACCGGAACAGCTCGCAGAAGAATTTAAGGTGGTGACTGGTGACGATGTTTGCGCTTAGAGATTTGCATTGCTGGTTCGGTTGACCTACCAGGACGCTTCGTCGTCATTGGTGTGGTCCCCCCATAGTCCACAGTAATAAGCAGTAACTGCTCCTGAGCAATGTTGTAATCAACTTTTTCTTGAAAGTATGGTTTTAATCTTTAGGCACCAACTCAGACGGGTGCCGTAAGAGATGACTAAACATTAGCTAGTCAACAAATCTGATGCCGACATCGTGTGGCGTGTGTGAACAGTCGCTGCATCCGAACCTGCGTTTGATCGTTGCGACATCCTACTAAAATGTAAAATGAAATGAAATAAAATAAGATGAGATAATTTTTATTTTTCTCCCAAAAAATAACAATATTCTGACACGTAAAACTAAGAATATAGGTAACCTAGCTAATATTGTAAAATTTGCAAAAGGAGACAGGAGCCCAAACAAGGCAGAGTCCTTGCTTTGGAAGACCTGGAGTACGATTTGTGAAAGTCACACTTTGAAATCAGTAGAATGCATAATCTCCATAGTAATTTTAAATTTGTCATTTTCTAATGCTGATTTGAACGTGTGATGTTCAAAAATCGCACTCCTGGTCTCTCCTCGAAAGTAGTAGACGGTCGGACGGTATCTATGTAGTAAATGGATATATAATAATACAATAAGAAAGTGATATACTGATTTATTAAATAAAATGAAATGATAATTTATTCCAGAAAATATAATGCATCTGTGTTTAGCGCATATACTTAATGCACTTAAAATATCCTGCATTTGCTTTTGTAACTAAACAGTGTAGTATCATATCATTTTACGTATTTAGACAAAAGGACATTTACACAATAAACGATATTAAGCCTAGGATACACTGATCAGTATAATAGTTACAAGGATGTAAGTAATTGTAACCGCCCACGTGAACTCGGCCTAAGTTTCAGTTTCAGAAGACGGTGCGCGTGAGTTGATTCATCCGCATTACACGATTAGGTCAGTTTACCTGGATAGCAGTGTCGGTGATGGTGTCGGACCTGCGTGGGGTCTCGACCGTTTTTTGAAAAACTATTTGGTAAAAACCAAAAAAAATTTTGTTGAATAAATTGAGAAAAAAATTATTTTTTACAAAGATGTGGTTAAGTTCGGGGCGCGTTTGAAGTGTTGAATATTGGGTGATATAAAAAAATGCTTTAAATGCAAGGTTGCATCCTATTAATTTATTTTCATCGAACAGTGAAAAATCTATAAGCGCAAATGAATTTTTCAAAATTATACACACAATGCTATGGATTAGTCTGTCTTTACTCTAAAATAAAAAAAATATACTTACATAACGTAACATGTCAATGATTGTTTTTCTTTGTGAACATTTTGATATTTTATTAAAAATAAAATAAAAATTAAACTTAATTTAAATTCCTAATTAATAACACCAGTAACATAAGACAATACCTACAATACAATGTAATACAAATAGTTACAAATCTTACAAATTATTTGTTAAACATTAAAGTGAAAAATTAGCTTTTTTTTATTTATTATGTTGTATTTCTAATTTGGTCACTATCTTGACTTGCAATTTTCCCAAATCCGAAGCTAGCGACAGCGTCTGATTATAAACACAATTTTCTAATCCATATCAATATCTCAACATTTATGTGCCTTCATAAAAAAATTAAAAATAATCTCCAGTTTTATCGACTTACCTCTTTAAAATAATCGACACAACACAGCTCGCAACCCTATCGAACTAGTCAAAAAGTGAAAAACTAATAAATGTAATTTAACAAAGTTCAAAATGAAGTGGAAAAGGCAGACCCTGGTGTCAGGAGAAACCTCCGAAGATGAAATTGGACATAGCTACTTAGGCACTTTGGTAAGTTTTCTTTAAAAGCAAAAAAATCTACGTTTTTTTTTTAAATATTGTATTTGTAACCTGTAGTAGGCACCACACAATTCTGAGGATGGCCGTTCACTGCGACCGTTTATTTAAATGAGAAAACCAATTAAAATGTAATTGACACCCTTTCTCTTAGCTAAATTAAGGAAGTAATTAGTCTTAGTTAAATGTTAGTGTACATAGCTAAACGATTTGTTGTACAAATTTGCCGTGTAGGTTATTTTTACAAGCAAAAAAAGAAATTGCGAATTTCGTAAATTATATTCGTAAAGCTAATTTATACCCTGTAGTGTAGACAAAAGCTGATTATTTTAATTCATAATAGCCCAGTCATTTTACGGAGTTATGTTAGGCGGGGTAGGGAGTTATTATTAATTGGACTTTTAAACAGTAACCGCCACCATTTAGTGACAAAAAGACTATCATAATTTAAAAAAAAATTTCGCTACGCAACATAGAAATCAAAATTGTGTGTCACAGAAGGCTTTTTAATTAATAATATTATTACCAATGCACTCATTTGACTTAGATTTAACAATATGCATTATTTTTGAGCAATAAAATTGACATACAAATTTAAAAAATGAGGCATTTATTATAAAATTCTAATGTATTTTTCAAAACATTCAACAAGATAATAGCTAAATATTAAAATTAGAACTGTTGCTGACGTGATTTTTTTTTTAATTTTGGTACATTTCTAGGCTCAAATTGGCTCTTCAATATTATACCGAAAAAAAATATCAATTATTAATTAGTCCCGGCTTGAACCGTAAAATGACTGGGCTATAAAAGTTTATAACCGTTTAACTGTCAACTTCAAAATATTAACATGATGATGGCACCATTCTTCTTCTTCTTATCGTGTGGGCAAGCCCTGATTTCAGAGTTTTTCAGACCGCCTTACGGCCTCTAACGTGGTTTTTATGTAACGACTACTACTACCAGAGATAGTAGCCGGGACCAACGGCTTAACGTGCCATTCGAAGCACGGAATCATCTTGGCACCATTGAAAATGATTCTTAGATTCTTCATTGTACAAAGAAACAACATAATTATGAAAAATGTCAATAAGTCGTGATTTACAAAAGCGAGCTGAATGATTTTACCTATCCTTATATACCTGACACATCAAGCTATACAAAACCAACATAAGCTGGCCGCACGTCGTTATACGTTACTTGACCTACGCGCGGCCAGCTTATGTTGGTTTTGTATAGTTTGATGTGTCGCCGTGTGTACAGGGTGTAAAATTAAACAACTTTAAATACGGGACCAACATTGAAGTCGCGAAAAAAATATATCCTGATTTTATTTTTCCGATTTTACTTTTGGCTCGGTAGTAAAAGTTGTTCAGTTTGATAGTCTGAAGATACGCTCGAAAAACATTAGCCTGCTTTTAGCGCAGTCGAAAAAACATAAAACCTTCCTTCTGGCTTCGGGCAGTCGGGTAAAACTCAAAGTCAATGTTTTATCCAAAATAATATTACATAGATAGCTTTCTGACGTCATATTTTTTGACTCTACCACGTTGGAAGGTGTTCCATTGTAGAGAAGATGCGGCCAGAAACTCTAAAACACACATCTTTAAAAAGGAAGTATTCCACATTGAGAACCTGAACTAGATAGAATATAAGACCGCCTTATTTGTACCGTAACAAGTTTTTGTTTCCTGTGCAATATATTTTATCCTCCTGCGTACATTTGTACTTCTCGTAGGACATAAGAAATAAAAAAATCTATTGTTGGTGTTTTGGTTGGCAACTAAAACATAACTATTATTTTTTTATGTCCTACGAGAAGAACAGATGTACGCAGGTGGTTAAGTTTGGTGTAAATAAATTATATTTCATTCATTTCATTCAACTAGAGCCTAAGTATTCCAAATTGAGCATTAAGATTCGTGCTCACATTCGGTATGTAAAGTTTTTTTCAGGTATTTTTTTACATTTTAGTTTCGTAGTTAGGCTATGTGGAACAACTAATTTCATTATTTTTTTGATCCAAGCTATAGTTAATTCTTCGTCTATAATTTTTCAATGTTTTTCTAGTGATGACGTCACATCAGAGGCTGAATAGTTCAAACTGTTTGCTTTACGTAAAAAAATTAAAAAAAAAGAAAGTTATCCATTGACATTGACATTTGAAACCAGTGCTGCCAGATGTCTCCCAAAATGATACGTTTTGACAGTCTCGCCAAAACCACAGACATCACTTTGCTTACCAACTGATAGGCACAGGTATCGAACCATGATAGATAGTCAAGTTATAAATTAACAGAAGTTTTCAAAACACCTTAGTTATGTTGTCTTTACGATGATAAATTTATTAAGAAAACACTCGAAATTCTCCACTTTGATAATTTTTTCCCTATGATTCAATTTCCCCAGAGACCAAATTTTTCCCCATAATCGCGGAAAAATTTCAAATCTGACAACATTTTCGTTGACATTGACGTTTATATGACGTTTGATTTATTTTTACCAAAGGCAACTAGATTTAAGCCCATTCACCCTCTGATATGACGTCATTTAGAAGTGGAATGAAAGTCATGTATTTTTTGTATTTTCGTTAAAATATCTACCATCTTATAATTTTAAGAGTTTTAAATAAGAAAATAAGGTTTCGAAATATAAAATCTCAAAATGGTTTTGGAACCAGCATAGCTTAAGTTTTACTTTACGAATTGAGCACTAAGATTCGTGCTCGATTGAGCACCAAGATTCGTTGAGCAGCCGCGAAAACCACCCCATTTGTACTTGTCTTTCTGTGTATCCAAATTATAATTGAGTTATCAAAATTAAAAAGTGATAAATCTTTAGTAAGGTCATTGGTCTCTTTTTTTAACAATGTGCCAAAAATTTGGGTTTCAAATAAGGGTAAGGGACCAAAACCTTCTAAATGGCGTTCATATAATGTTTATGATATCTTTCTACACAAAAAACCACAAATGATGTATCCTAATCGCAATTTAAGCGCATCATTGCAATGATAATTTAAAATGTATGTAATTCATACTCAGTATCTGTTTTTTCCTAAAAAAACTGACTAAGTGGGAGTCGATCTTTCGTAATTAGTTTCGTACCAAACAACGTGACCTTATGGTATCCGGCTTTAGCACCAACCAGCTGGTGCTAGTTAGGTGTCATTAGAGGTTAACCAAACCAATCCCTTCATTTTCCAACATCAGTGATGCCGACACCTTGTGGCTACCGGTTCGAGGGACTGCATCCGACCCGTGATATAGCACTAATGCGCCTTCGCTCTCTTTATATTTGCGCGCGAACGAACGAGATAAAAGGCGTGATAAAACCTTATCACGCGCATCATGGTCATTTGACTCTGCGCTATACATTATAGACGAAAAGGAAAAAAAAAAATAGTTTCCGATCTATCTGTTAATTTTCAAAATTCTATCGTGAAAAACAAATCTTTAGAGATATTTTTTTTTTACATTTACGGAACCCTAGAAACATTAAAGTCGTTGCACTTTATTCGGTGGGATAATAAAAAAATGTGCATGTCATTGATACAAATGATAAATAATAATCACATAATAATTGTCATATAATGCTTTGCTAAACAACCTATATATAAGCATTCAAAATCTTAAAAAAAGTTTATGTGAATAATGTATGGACCTAGAGGAAGCAAGAGAGGTGTGTCAGAATCGCCCAAAATGGAAAAATACGTGAATTTATGTATAATGCATAATTTTATTACAATACACGAAATAAACAATAATGTTGATGAGGACTTTATTCAGTGCTCAGGCCCTGTACCCGGACTTCCGATTTTCGATATATCGCCACCGTTTCGGTCCGAACTTTATTAAATTAAATACCGCTCACAGGCACATACATTTTAATGATCCCAAGCAAGCAATATAGGCTTTATTATTGAAACCATACAACAACGGCAGAAACATATAACATCTATGACCGAACCGGCTTCATTGTAATAGAGTTGACATTGGAACGGAAATCTTCCCGCAATGAGAGTTTTTCTTTTGGTTTTCTAGGAGATCGATAGATGGAGCTACGGTCTGTTCGAATAAAAGTCAAAATTTCAGAAAGGGTTTCTTTAAAACAATAAAGAGGGAAAAGATGATCAAAAAGATGCCAACGCATCTTTTGATGGCATATTTCCTTATTTGCGAATCATTTTGTTTGAAAATTTGAAACTGTTTACGTCTGACATGGTTCTATGGGCTCGATCCCTGGCCTTAAAAAAATGGCGGGCACAGTCTTGACATGATTTTGACAGGATCTCACGAACGTCTCTACAGGGTGAAATTGATATCATTAGCATCCTTTTAAACTAAGAGTCTACTCATCAAACTGAACAACTTTCATTATGGGAGCAAAAAAATAATCACCTGTTACATACATTTGAGTCGAGTAGGCATTAAGGTTTAGTATGGAACGGCTGATTATTTTTTTGCTCCGATCTGTTTGCTCCCATAGTGAAAGTTGTTCAGTCGAGTTTTTTATGAAATAAATTAAGAAAAGAAAAGCGCTCATTGCGAAGTTCTAATGTCCGGGTAGAGTTTGGGGTAGAGGCCCAGTTTAGGTAGCGATTTCGGGTCAAAGATCTTAAATGTTAAGTTATCATATTTTGCCCCCGAGATCTCGCGATTTTAATTTCATTCTGCATAAGGTAATAAAATATGAATGTGGATGGCTGCATGAAGACAGGACGACTAAAGGATTGTAGGTGGATTGTGCGAAATATGACATGTGTAAAAAAAAGAAGAGCATTGAATTGACGGCTGAGATGAATGGAGGAAGACAGACAGTAATGGTGTAAGGGTAGAATAAAAACATGATGATGCTAGGATTTTAATATAATATGAAGAAAATACGTGATATTCCGTCCATAGATGTAAGTATAGGTATGTAGAACTATATAAGGTCTAACAAAATTAGGTGAAACCATTGTAAGGGGATGTTCAGACCATCAAACTGAACAACTTTCTCTATGGGACCAATATTGAAATCGCGAAACAAAAATCCGCTGTCCCATACATTTAGGTCGAGTAGGTTTGTATGGAACAGCTGATATTTTTTTCGCGATTTAGATATTGGTCCCATAGAGAAAGTTGTTTAGTTTGATGGTCTGATCATCCCCTTAAAATAGTTTCACCTAATTTTGTTAGACCTTATATACTAGTATCTATTCCGTGGTATAGGCACAGTCCGGACCAAGAATTTTGGAATCATAAAGGATTCCACTCCTCCTTACAAGCATGGAAACAAGAAAATTGGCCATGGCGGTCGGTAATGTTCGACCTTCTTTCGTATATCTCCGTAGTCGATATTTCCAACGTCTTTGTGCCCCTTTCTATCAGAACAAAAATTAAATAAAATCATTTTTTTTTTAATTTTTGTCATTGGATTAGACAGGGACAAAGTAACGTCGAAAACATAAACGGGAACTTACGAAAGAAGAACGATCATTACCGACCACCAAAGAGTATTATGTCTCACCGCTTGTTAGGCAGTGTGCCCTCCAAGGTATAGACAATACCTATGCCAGCTTCATGGCCCGGACACAGCATACAAAATTAAATTGACAAGATGACGTCAGCACATGCGAAACCAAAGAAATTGAACCTTAAGTCTTCTTCTTAGGTAACTGCCGGGTAACTGGAGGGTGATAGAGGGGGTGAGGTAAAAAGTTGGTGGGAGGAAAGGAGTGTACGTACTGTATGTTATAATAGATACTCTTTCTTATACTGTGATCTGTGATATACCTCATCATATCAGCCATTAAACGTCCACTGCTGGACATAAGCCTCCCCCAAAATTTGGGGGATTTGCCATAATCGCCACGCTTGGCAGGCGGGTTGGCGATCGCAGTTGGATCGAATCAATGTGTGTACTCAGAGGATGCTGCTGCCCATCCTTCTGTAGATCCCTTAGTCGCCTTTTACGACACCCACGGGAGGAAATGGGATGGTGCTATTCTTAGCCGACACCACACGGACAGATATACCTAGGTATACATAGATATACCTAGGTATACATATTTGGTACTTACACAATATTGTACAAAACACCTTTTGTCATTATTTTACCGCTGTTCTTGTGAGATTTGCAAAAACCTAATGACTTTTTGTAAACAGGAAAATGCAGTGTTTATAGTTTTATTCAAATTCTTGCCCACAACACGTCACATAAACATTTTTAATACAGTTGCTCAAAAAGTGGCGTATTGCAGGGACGTATAGCGTTCGGGATGTGGGCTATTACATACTCGTGCTTTTTTTTTACCTTTCCCGAACTCGTGCGTTCTCTTTCCCAACTGTCAAAATAATGTCTATTAAAAAGAAAAACCAACCATGAAGTTTTTACTAAAAAAAATCATAGAAGTTTTTATGATTCATGCAAATACGTATATTTCTGAAAAGAAGCTACTAATTTGTTTCAATATCAGATTTAATGATTTGATTGAATGAGTTTGGTTAGGTTTCATTTCATTTCATCTCATTAAATTTCATTTTCATTTTATATCAATAATAAACTTCTACTGAAGACTTGGCTGTATGGGCATTTGCCTACCAGAATGGGTGAAGAAAAAAAAACTCTGGTTATATTCTACGGTTGGCGCCATTTTTCAGAAATTGTTTGACAAATATATGTGAATTATAACTTTTATAAGAAATAAATGTTAAGTTAGTTGAGTTTATTGTGTTTTTATTATTTTATTAAATTGCTTCATTTTTTCGCAACTGTATTAAAAATAGTCGTTCAGTACACGTGCGGAACCGTCATTGCAACTTGTTCCGACTGTCAACCGTCGCCTTCGGCTGCGCCTCGGCTCGGGTAGACATTTGTCGGAACTCTTTGCAATGACAGCCTTTCCACACTTGTAATGAAATATACTATTCTCATACCGTACTTTTGACGTCGTCAAAAACATGATTTTGAAAACAACAAATATTTTATATGACTTCATAACCAACCATGATTCAATTTGTTTTTTTATAGATACCTACTGTTAAAGTATGTCAAAGTGGTTTTCAGAGGACATGCCCTCTAAGTGCGCTCCATACCTTCTCCATACAAAACGAAGTGTGATCATATTTCCAATACATTTTTTTAAACAAAGTCTAGAAACGAATACATGTGTCTGTGGTTAGATTTTCGTTCAAATTTATAGTTTACGAGCTTTAACCCGCGACTTTGTCCGCACAAATTATATACCAGATTTTTAAGTCAGATCATTAGCTATCAAACAAAAAAAGTTTCATCAAAATCGGTTCAGTAATTTTTGCGTGATGCTCGATCAAACAAACAGACAGACAAAAAATCCAAAAATTGGTGATATGGAATCAGGGATACCTAAAAACCATATCGTAACTTTAATCCTTGGAACTTGGAACTGCATATTTTAACGGAAATCTAACAAACCACAAGTACGTAGATTAGTTTCCATATCGTGTCTGAAAAAATTATGTCAATGGTTATTGGTTATTGAAAATAGGATCTAACTTCGTTTGTATGCAGCGCGCTCGGGCGGTCACTAAGCCGTAGTCTAGTGGCGAGTGGTGGTGGATGCCTGTCGTGCCGACTCGTACCAATGATCACTTGCCCCTCTAGAAAGCGAAACCCTCTAGAAACCCCCGAGAAAACGATAAAAATAAATACGTACCTCCGTCTTCGTTACTTTGCGTAATTTGAGTCGAGTTGGTAGGGAGTTTAGTATGAAACAGTTGTTTTTTTGTTCGCGATTTCGAAGTTAGCTCCATAGTGAAAGTTGTTCAGTTTGATGGACTAAAGCACCCCCCATAAGTACTACTATGTTGTTTTGTTACACCCTGTATTAGTCCACCACTAACCTTAGGAAGAAATTAATAAAAGAAAATTGCTTCTCAAACATGAGAATTTTAACTACTATACCATCATTGAACATTTCTTCACGATACGCGTGAAAATAGTTTGATTCACGGGACATACGTGAAATGTAGCCCAGTCATTTTACGGAGTTTTGTTAGGCGGGGTAGGGAGTAATTATTAATTGTACTTTTAAACTGTAACCGGCACTATTTAGTGACAAAAAGACTATCTAAAAACATATTTAAAAAAAAATTCGCTACGCAACATAGAAATCAAAATTGTGTGTCCCTGGAGGCTTTGCACTCATTTGGCTTAGATTTAACGATATAAATAATTTTTGAGCAATAAAATAGGCATTGAAATTTAAAAAATGAGACATTTATTAGAAAACCCTAATGTATTTTTCAAAACCTTCTAAGTAGAGAAAAATATGTACACCATGTTTGAAGAATGTATGATAAAGCCTTAAATATGTACAAAAAAAATTTATCATCAGGTTTTTCAGAGCGAGATATTAGCAACATTTTAAAATTGGAACTGTTGCTGATGTGATTTTTTTTTTAATTTTGTTACATTTCTATACTCAAATTGGCTCTTCAATATTATACCAAAACAAAATATCAATTATTAATTAGTCCCGGCTCAAACCGTAAAATGACTGGGCTAATGGACAACCTTGCAAATGCAAACGAAGCATGTTTGAACAACGGTTAACGTACGCTAATTAGGCGAGCCACTTAATTTATCACTAATTATTGATTAGCACGTCCCAAGTTTAATCATGTGATGCTTTTCGTACTGCTTGAACATTATCATGTGCTAAATAAAAATGTGAAATCATCAAATTATGACGTATCGTATCTGATGAAAAGTTAGTCATCTTTCGATTTTTGGAGCTCTCACGCTTTGCTCGAAGGAATGTTTTATAACAGTTAAGTCCGCTACTTCCATTTAATTAAAAAAAATGTTTTATTATCTATCTATGCATTACAGGCCGAAACCAGGTCTCGTCATCATGTCCCGCCTGTTAGGTTGAACGGTATACCCCTTGAAAGGGTACAACAATTTAAATATCTCGGTCACCTGGTTTCAGCCGACCTCAAAGATAATCCTGACCTGGAAAGGGAACTTTATCGGTGAGAGCGAATATGAAAAAAACTCTTTTTAGAGCCTTCTGTACGTCATTTTACACGTGCAGTCTGTGGGCGACATATTCTAAGAAATCTTATGGAGCCCTTCGTATCCAGTATAACAACGCATTCAGGGTGCTGATGGGGCTGCCCCGGTACTGCAGCGCCTCGGTAATGTTCGCGGCGGCGCACGTCGACTGTTTCTACACGAACATGCGCAAGCGCGCCGTCTCCCTGCGCAGGGTGCGGTCCAGCCCCAACACCATTCTGAACATGATAGCGGACAGACTGGACTGTCCCTACATTACGCAGTGTAACAACCTACATGTTAATACTAACACTTAGTTTTAAGATATTGTTACTAACACGCTATGAGTCCCATGTTGCTCGAAATAAATTATTAATATTTTATTTTATTTTTTATTACAATAAAATTGTGAACTTGGATGTAGGTGGACTTGTTGTACAAGGGATCATTGAAGATATTTGCCCAAATATTAATTGGGGGCGTTTATTTATTATAATTTTTGTCTGTTTGTTTGTGCACTCATCGATTAACATGCTGGCTTTATTTCATCATTTCATTGAATTAAGTCAGTGGTCAAAATAAATAAGTCTTTCGAGTATATATTTACTAAACCAATTACACATAATTATAGTGGGATGTGCGCAGCGTGGGTAGGCCCCCCACATGGTGGACCGACGACCTGGTGTAGGCGGCGGGAACCCGTTGGATGAGGGCAGCGCAGGATCGGTCATTATGGCGATCCTTGGGGGAGGCCCATGTCCAGCAGTGGACGTCTATCGGCGGAGATGATGGTGATGATGATGATGTGCCAGGGACTTACCTGTAGCGTCTGAACACGCCTCGAAAGAAAAAGGAGTGGACAGAGAGCCTGAGCACCTACCGCTTTCGCTTTTGGAAATAAGCAGTCGGTGCAGTCGAATTGGGCTAGGATAATTCATCATCATCATCATCAGCCTATCATCGTCCACTGCTGAACACAGGCCTCTCCCAAGGCGCGCCACAAACTCTGTCCTCGGCCTTCCTCATCCAGTCGCTCCCCGCTACCTTTTTAGGTTGTCTGCCGAGCGGGCAGCAGGGCGTCCCACACTACGTCTACCAGTTCGCGGTCTCCACTCCAGAACCCCGACACCCTACCGGTTGTCAGGTGATGTCTAGGATAATTCATTATCTATAACTATTTTATTTATATTTCAGTCCTCATTTGTATAACAAATAATGAACCCAAACACAGATCACAAAAACTAAAGGGAGATATGTAAAAGTAGCAGGGCCAGTGTCGCAGCAATATGCGCAAAAACGAAACACATTGCTCGCGACATTAAGGATTTTTGCGCATATTGCTGCGACACTGGTCCCGCCCCCTTTTCACATCTCCCTTTAGTTTTTGTGATCTGTGTCTCCCGGTTTGGATATCCTGGCAAATCTAAACTATTATAAAACTGTAACAGGAAGTTTGTCTGTACATTGAAGATATTAACAAAGTTACGATATGGTTTTTAGGCATCCCTGATTCCATATCACCAATTTTTTGATTTTTTGTCTGTCTGTTTGTTTGTTTGTTTGTGTGTTTGTTTGTTTGAACGAGCATCACGCAAAAACTACTGAACCGATTTTGATGTAACTTTTTTTGTTTGATAGCTTATTATCTGACTTAAAATATGGTATATAATTTGTGCGGACAAGGTCGCGGGTTAACGCTCGTATAGCATAAATATAAAGTTACAGAAGTTACAGTATACAGTAACTAAGTCGTGACTTGCGACTACCTTACTGACTTATTTACCTTTCAATAAGAACTCGTATTTGCAATAATAATGAACGTTGGTCATATTATCATGTAAAGTAAGATATCGGAGCACCTTCATGTGAACTTGATCTAAATAGGTACTCTACGTGTTCCAGCTGTCTATTGATGAATACCTAATGTTTTATTTGTTACCTAGGTACGTTGCAGTCTATCTATACTATTATAAAACTGTAACAGGAAGTTTGTCTGTACATTGAAGATATTAACAAAAAAAAAGTTACGATATGGTTTTTAGGTGTCCCTGATTCCATTTCACCAATTTTTGGATTTTTTGTCTGTCTGTTTGTTTGTTTGTTTGTTTGAACGAGTATCACGCAAAAACTACTGAACCGATTTTGATGAAACTTTTTTTGTTTGATAGCTTATGATCTGACTTAAAATCTGGTATATAATTTTTGCGGACGAAGTCGCGGGTTAACGCTCGTTAATTAATAAAATTAGTCTGTCACTTTGAATTTAGTATTCTATTCTATTTTTGTGTGATGGCGTTTCCTTGATGATTTGGCCAGTATCAAGTGTTGAAGATATAGTCTCTGCTTTATTAGGTAGGTTTCATGAAAGAACAAGGTTACGGTTGGAAAACTAAGAAATTACTCCTAAGAGGCTGAATTTAGTATTTAAATAACTCAAAATCATTACAGTTAGCTTAAAATTCAAAATGTCAAAGTTTCAAAATGTTTTTGTTTAAAATAATAAAGAGAATATTATCAATAAGATGCCAAGGAAAATTTTATTATTTACGAATCATTTTAGACGAAAATTTTAAACATTTTATGTCTGACATGGCTGTACGGTCTCGATCCCTTGGCCTTTCAAAAAAGGTAGCAAAAAGATAAACAACGTTTGATTTGCAGGCGAAGTCGAAACAATCAGTCACAATCATAACATAATCATAATATCTTGACAATAGCAAATGAAATGAAAAAAAAAATTATTGTTAGACTGACAATATTACGCTCACGTGTTACTCAATAACTGAAAAATTGTTCAGCATGATGGACATTACATAAATCAGCCGTTTACTGAAATGTCTGGTCGTTTAGTTAAATTACATATTTTACTAAATTGTTTGCGACAAAGTATTATGATGATGATGTTACGTAGATTTTGTTATTTGCAACGACTAAAATAATACAGGGTGTAAGCATAAATGCGATACGTACTTTAGGGGGTGCTCCATATTAAAACTGAACAACTTTCACTATATGGGAGCGACATTGGAATCATGAAAATAAAATTAGTGTTTCATAGAAAACGTGAATGGCTCCTCAACTCAAATGTGTCAACTCATGTCGACACGATAAGAAGAAGAACTCAAATGTGTGGAACAGCTGTTTTTTTTTTCGCTTGTACCTCTATACGAAACTTGTAGCTCTTTTAAAACACTTAACCTGTGTTTAATAGAGCTACAGTAGGACTAGGAAAATTAGTCCGCTTTCTTCGTCTCGTATCTTCGTTTGCGCAGACCAGACCAGAGTCCCACCCCCAAGTATTTTGGTGATTAAAAATTTTTCGTGCGCCAATCAAAGCATGCAAAATCTTTGTCTATCTCGCTCTTCAACTGGACAAGTGTAGTATACAGGTCAGTTAACTAAAGCTGGCGCGTTCACAGTACTCACACTTATGCAATTTCACTATACAGGATGTTTAAAAATAAATGATTTTCAAATAATTGATTCATAAGTGTAGACTAGAGTTAGTTTTTAGTAAAATGGGTGCGTTGTAGATAAATAAATACAAATATATGTGTTACTTGTTTTTATTATGATTATTACATCACACGTGACTGAATGACGCTAACATTTAACATCACGCTGTATTTATAAACAGTAGCAAAAGAAAAACAATAACTGTCCCCTTCACGCTAATAAGATAGACCGCGCGCGAGAGAGACGGGCAGACTTTTCATGATGCGTATGCAGTTCGACGTCACGCCGCGCGCTTATTCACAGACACTACACAAGCGCAATGTGTAAATGTGTTGAACGCGCCAGCTTTAGTTAACAGACTTGTACGTGCCAGTGAGCATCAGCATTTATCTGAATTGAACAGAATACAAATTAATTTGATACGCCCGCCCTTCACAACACTATTGGAATATCTTGAACGCAGATCAAAGCTAACATGTGGCTAGGGTCAGGTGGTATCTAGATCTACGTAGGCTCGTCCTTTATTCTGATTAAGACCTACCTTACTATGATGTCTGTGTTTTATGATACAAAGTGCTAATGCAAAGGGCCGAACAATGTCGGAACCTTTAAAATTACCTTTATTTCCTTGAATAAATAAATTGAATTGAACACCCCCTTGAGTTTTAGGTTATGATTATGATACAGCATATGCTTTAGCATATGGTCGAATAATGTAGGATGTATATCTACAAGGCGCTACAAAAGTAAAAATAACCATTTAAAACTTTTAAGGGGGTTGTTTAGACCATCAAACTAAACAACTTTCATTATGGGACCAACATCGAAATCGCGAAAAAAAAAATCATCGGTCCCATACATTTAGCTCGAGTAGATTTGTAGTTTATGGAACATCAGATTTTTTATTCGCGATTTTCGCGATATTGGTCCCATAGTGAAAGTTGTTCAGGTTGATGGTCTAAACCACTTCTACACCACCCCCTTAAATGTTTATTTGTATTTTTGTAACACCT
Organism: Agonopterix arenella; assembly: GCA_927399405.1. Classification (NCBI taxonomy): domain Eukaryota; kingdom Metazoa; phylum Arthropoda; class Insecta; order Lepidoptera; family Depressariidae; genus Agonopterix; species Agonopterix arenella. The sequence goes on from OV656714.1 coordinate 1,040,541, forward strand.
TTAAAATCAATTAATCACGAATGCCTTAAAAAAAATCATTTGTCGTCCTCGAAAATGAATTGAATTGAATTGAACACCGCTTTGAGAGAAGCCTGCACCCCGGCAGTGGTACCCGAGGCTGATGATGAGGATGATACAGTATTGAAGCTCGTAATACTCGGGCCTATGCTTGTCGTAGTCCTACAGGATCCTTGAACTGACCATGAACCTATTATGGCCCGGCTAGGGTTGCCAGGTGATTTTTTCGCACGGCCGAACATAGCCGGATATTTTGGTTGCAACGCCGGATAGATGGAGAACCATAGTCTGAGTACGGTCTTTGCAGAATATTCCGTCTGTGGTTTTAAAATTGGTGGAACCGTGCAATTTGCTACATTTCGATCTTGCCAACAACGTCGCTCTCGTTGCTCGATTGTGTGCGAATCTACAGGATGTCATTGAAATGAGTCTACAAATATTAAGGGGTGGTTCAGATCACCAAACTGAACAACTTTTACCACGGGAGCAAACTAGAAATTGCAAAAAAAAAATTTGGTGTACATACATTTAAGTCGTGTAGGCTGTGCAGTTTAGTCGGGACAGCAGATTTTTTTGTTATTTCATGTTTGCCTAACAAATAGCTAGCATTGTAAAGAATTGGTCGGACAGCACCGTAAAAAGCCAAACATGTCCGGCTAAAGCCGGACGCCTGGCACCCCTAGGCCCGGCATAAAAATGGGTATGAATCTTGACATAAGGGATAATATCCGGTGACAAAACGTTAACCTCTAGATGGCATCGCGTGATTATACGAACGTAATGTAGCAAATAGCACCGTTCATTGTCAAGTTCTGTGTTGACAGACCGACGGATGGATAGACGGAATTTATCCTTGTTCCTGTTGTTAAAGCTATGGTGAAGGAAGGATTCATTTATGTCAATTTTATTGCATTCTTCTTCTATATAGCATAAGTATATGCTCACGACTATATTCCCCTAGGGGGTAGTCAGATATATTCAGCGGGTTCTTCTATACAAGGTGTAACAAAACACCCTAGTAATACTTAAAGGGTAATGCTTCAGACCATTAAACTGAACAACTTTCACTATGGTGCCAACATCGAGAAAAAACAAAAAAATCTATTATTCTATACATTTTAGTCGAGTTAGTACTCGGTACTGCAGTTTTGTTTACACAGCTGTTTTTTTTTATTTTTCTCGATGTTGGCTCCATAGTGGAAGTTGTTCAGTTTGATGGTCTGAAGCACCCCCTTAAGTAAATACTAAGGTGTTTTTTTACACCCTGTAGGTATTTTGGAGGTATTTCTCATCACGAAATTCATCAAACAGTGATTTATCGTGCACACTTTCACTGCTGTACCTATGTCCTGCGTGCCTTTGCCTCCTCCGAAGGATCGCCATTCGCCACAACGGTGAATAACAGTATCAAAACTTCTAAATTTTTATTGGGATATCTTAACATTTCCAGACAAAATATTTAGTACCAATGTATGTACAAAAATCCAATCCAGGCTTCATCACGAAATCTGCCCAAACTATAAAGGGTCCTGAATGTTTTTCTTGGCATTTAAGTGATTTCTAAAAGCTGAGGTGCAAGGAAAGGGCCTCCCCGAGTGACGAAATCCGAGTTCATCTGGCGCACCCTGGGCAGTCAGCCAGTCAGCCTCAATACGACCATTGCTGACTGGGTAATTTTTACATTACAGCACGAGTAATTTTCATGGAATATGGCTCATGCTAACCCGAAAAAGAAGAAAGAGAAAGGAATCTTCGAAATTCATTCCCTGAGGGTGTGAAAATAAGGGTATAAGTTTGTGTAGGAATTTCTTAGCGAAGCACGGGGCAAATACATTTTTGTTTTTTGATTTGTTGCTCTAAAGACTGCACCGAGCCTATTGTGCTGCCCCCAATCGTATTTTTTTTATTTCTTTCCAAAAAACAAGAATGTCACATTGTAGTCACTGCAGATTTTTTATAATGTTTGTAGTTATTATCATTAAAGCAGCCAAAAGTGGATAATACCTACCGCCTACCTTTCTTCTTTTCACCGTTTCCTCTACCCTAAGGTTGTCTGGAAGAAATCGCTTCTTAGCGATAAGACCGCCTTATTTTGTGCCTCTTGTATTTTATTTCTGTATTTTACTGTTTATGTTTTTGGTGTAAAATAAAGTATATTTGATTGATTGATTGATAATAGCTACAAGCATAAAATATAATAATCCGTAATGTTTTGATAAATTGAAAGGCAATCAGGACTATCAATCAATTATACTTTATTTGACACCAAAAAAACAGAGTATACAGAGAGCAATCAATCAGGAAATACAAAAGGCACAAAAACAGGCGGTCTTATCGCTGAAAAGCGATTTCTTCCAGACAACCTTAGGGTAGAGGAAATAGTGAAAGAAGATTTGTAGATCACAATAACACAATATGGATAACATACACAAATAAAGCTATTATTATTTGGTTATAAGGGCTTGGTCAATGACCAAATAGCTACTGCGACCTAGATAGATCTATTGTAGCTGTAGCTGTAAGCTATACAAATACAAACATACTGTAATATAAAATATATATATAATATAAATACATATTACGAATACATATTCATACCTACAAAAACAAAAGAATCATAAATACATAAAAGAGTACTAAAACAACAATTATTTATCAAGGAGAGGAATACATGAACCAGAGAGGTGACCATTCAGGAGAGATAGTCAGTGCTCGAGGAAATGAGCTTTGCAGGACTACAATGTGACATTCTTGTTTTTTGGAAAGAAATAAAAAAAAACGATTGAGGGCAGCACAATAAGGAATAAGTAATACTAGCAAACATAAACAGACTCACTTTAAGGCCAGACACATTCAGAACGGGAAGTATTTGGTTGCATTTAGCAACACCTCCTCGGCTCAATATCAGCAATCATACAATTGTGACGTCACTGGATAGGTATCCCGACGGATATAGCGTCTGATTAGGTAAATTTCACAATTACCCGTTATATTATGTCGTGGGATCTTTGTACAGAAGTAGGTTAGGGCTTGCAGCCTTGAGTCACAGAATAGTCGCGGGATATCACCCGTTTTTGGTTGACATCCCACATACGCACCAAGCGCCTTTCTGAATCTTTTGTAATGCGCACAGCCAAGGAGTGGAACGCCCTGCCTGCGTCAGTATTTCCGAGCGATTACAACCCGAATTCCTTTAAAGTACGAGTGAATAGGCTTCTTCTGGGTGAGCTCGCTACATCTTCGACCCCATCTACGTCCTGAGGACTAGATTGGGGTCAAGAGCCAAGCCATAAGTAATAATAAAAAAAAAAAGAATGAAACAGAATATTTAAAAATTTAAACCTATACTAACTGTACCTATACAGGGTGTAAGGACAAGTATCTTTAACCTTTAACTTTAAACCAAAAACTCTACCAATCAAACTGAACAATTTTTACAATGGGAGCAAACCTGCCAGAGCAAAAAAAAATCTGCTGTTCCATACTAAACTGCAAATTGCAATACCAACTCAAATATAATGAGACAGTTCATTTTTTTTGTTCTGATAGGTTTGCTCCCATAGTAAAAGTTGTTCAGTTTGATGGGTAGAGTATGTGGTTTGAAGGTTAATGATACTTTTCCTTACACCCTACAGGGTGCGGCACAAACATGTAACATCCATGACCGAACCGGGACTCGATCCCAGGACCCTGGTTTGACAGTCCGGCGTGGCAATCATTACACCAACCGGGTCGTCAATAACGCCCAGATTGGTAATAACTTGTACCATTGTACTGTGTCTTTTTATGATTAATTAATATATTTGCTCATACCTATTGGACCCCTCTCTGATCAACGCCATCTATTGAGAAATTAGGAACAAACTTTTTTTTTCTGGAAAATCCCTCATTCCGTTTGCATTTTTACCTAATCTTTCGTCCTATAACTAAAATAAATTAAATAAAGTTTTTAGAGTGTAATACCATCAATAAATATTACCGTTTGTGGGCCTTAAATAAATTGACTCCTTTGGAATAAGTCAGTTTCATATTCTACAAAGCCGCAGAGAATGTAGCTAAGTGACTATGAGATGATGACTTTTTCATTACTATTATTCACAAGTGAGTTATAGGTTTAGATAGTAGGTATCTAAACTTCTTGGTTGAGTTCTTGAGTTGCTTTGTTCTTAAAAAAGTTTCGATACAAAAAAGATCATATTCAATAGTACAAATAAATTCTCTAAATAAACTTTTTATTTACTAAATAAAATGATTTTTTATTATTATTTTCTTCACAAGTGTGTTGAAAAACGTCGTATGATACACGTGTGTATTGATGATTACCGTCCTCGGCTCTCTTAAGACGGGCCTACGGCTCGGGTCTCAATGGCGCCTCAGCGGTAATCACCAACACTACACACTTGTAGCATAATGTACTATTATTTTCACACCAAGAATAGTCAAATACAATTTCAACCCCGATTCTACTTGGGGTTACTTGATTATACCTAAGGGTGTGAAGAGCTAGGAAATAATAAAGAACGTATAGATTTAATCACAAACTGGCACTGGTAACAAAGTAAACATTCTAAACCGCAGTTGATAATGTTATACAACCGCAAATGACAGGTTAATTCGCACTCGTTCAAATTATACTTTATCTATTTAACTGTTGTGGTCAATTACGATTATTTCAACTGATTTTCCTTTTTGCCTGCGCTTGCGCAACCGCTCGTGCCTAAGACTTCCCCTACGTTTTCCCGTTTCTCGATCTAGTATCTTAGTTTGTTTTACTACTAGTGTAGCGGCAAAGAAAATATGTAAGGTCTAACAAAATTAGGTAAAACTATTTTAAGGGGATGATCAGACCATCAAACTGAACAACTTTCTCTATGGGACCAATATTGAAATCGCGAAAAAAAAATCTCCTGTCCCATACATTTAGGTTGAGTAGGTTTGTATGGAACAGCTGATTTTTTTCGCGATTTCAATATTGGTCCCATAGAGAAAGTTGTTCAGTTTGATGGTCTGATCATCCCCTTAAAATAGTTTCACCTAATTTTGTTAGACCTTATACACTACGCGAATTAGCGGCGCCCGCGACTCAGTATGCGTAGATCACTCCCTTTCGGCCGCCTATGTAACTGTGTTTTGTAACCAGTTACAAAAGAAGAAAATTTTCTCTTTTCTCGTTACCAAGTTACAAACTAAAATAGGTACTTCATAACGTTTGATTGATTCAACCTAATGCGACGAAACAAACCCTAAATGTTAATTCGAAGACAGGCCTATTTTTTATTATTATTAGGGGGGGTTTTTGGGCCTTGACAGGCTTGCTGGGCCTGTGCCACGTAGACCATCGCTGGTCCTTTGTGAACGCCCTTTTTTAAAGTTCCTTACCAATCCCCACTGCGGCCAGAAAACGCAGTAGATTCTTGATAGGGATAGTTTGTATCTCATCTGGTGACAGAACCTGCCTACCTTGATGAGTACTACGTTTGTACATCAGGGGGCCACAGTCACATAGGAGGTGCAGAGGAGTCTCCATTTCCTTCTTGCAGAATCTGCAGCCGGTGGTGTCACTTAGTTTCAGTGTGTGCATGTGCTTATTTAATTTGCAGTGGCCTGTGAGTGACCTTGCTACTGTACAAATTTGATCTTTGCTGAGGGCAAGGAGACCGTTCGCAAGTTTGCGAGTACGGGAGTACGTGGCTACACAGTAATACCAGTATCGGGGATTCTGGCATGGCTATAATAAAGACAGGCCTATACTTCTGTTCAAAGTTTCAAACCTCATCCAAATCGGTTTAGTAGTTTTTAAGTGATGGGTGCACAAACAAACAGACAAAAATTCTAAAAATGATCTCAATGTATTACATTACGTATCCTACTCCTACCTAAACGCAAAAGAGATATTTTTACAAATATCTTCAATGCACATCCACGCCAAGTTTACAATATTATAATAAGTAATGTTGGTACAGAATAGGTATGTAGGGTCCTTCTCAAAATGCTGACACTTTTTTAGGGGGATGACCAGACCGTCAAACTGAACAACTTTCACTATGGCACCGACATCGGAATAACAAAAAAAAAATCAGCCGTTCCATATAAAACTGCAAACCTCGAGTAGGTTTGCAGTGAAATGTATAGGAGACCTGATTTTTTCTTCGCTATTTGGATTTTGGTCCCACAGAGAAAGTTGTTCAGTTTGATGGTCTGATCATCCGCTTAAAAACAGTCAGCATATTAAGTTGGACGCTGTATTATAATATCAATAATAAATAATCCTAGCGAGATAATAATATATACCATAACGCTTATTACACAGTCAGAGGGTACACAGCGAACAAATCGATCGTGACTTCTCTATTATTATCTACAGACATTAGTAAATACAACAACGTGTAAATTACTATAGTAAATGTTCATCTTTGTTGTCGTTGGAGGGAAAACCTTGGTGCAATTATATTTCTGTAGGTATTTTGTTTTTACATGATCGACTTAGACCGTTTTTTTTGTGATTAAAAGTCCTCCAGCCTAGCTAGCATGCCACCCCCGAGAAAACGACAAAAATCGAGATGTGCCCCCATCTTTATTATTTTACGTAGGCCAGCCTAGCTAGCATGCCACCCCCGAGAAAACGACAAAAATCGAGATGTGCCTCCATCTTTATTATTTTACGTAGGCCAGCCTAGCTAGCATGCCACCCCCGAGAAAACGACAAAAATCGAGATGTGCCCCCATCTTTATTATTTTACGTAGGCCAGCCTAGCTAGCATGCCACCCCCGAGAAAACGACAAAAATCGAGATGTGCCTCCATCTTTATTATTTTACGTAGGCCAGCCTAGCTAGCATGCCACCCCCGAGAAAACGACAAAAATCGAGATGTGCCCCCATCTTTATTATTTTACGTAGGCCAGCCTAGCTAGCATGCCACCCCCGAGAAAACGACAAAAATCGAGATGTGCCTCCATCTTTATTATTTTACGTAGGCCAGCTTAGCTAGCATGCCACCCCCGAGAAAACGACAAAAATCGAGATGTGCCTCCATCTTTATTATTTTACGTAGGCCAGCCTAGCTAGCATGCCACCCCCGAGAAAACGACAAACATCGAGATGTGCCTCCATCTTTATTATTTTACGTAGGCCAGCCTAGCTAGCGTGCCACCCCCGAGAAAACGACAAAAATCGAGATGTGCCTCCATCTTTATTATTTTACGTAGGCCAGCCTAGCTAGCATGCCACCCCCGAGAAAACGACAAAAATCGAGATGTGCCTCCATCTTTATTATTTTACGTAGGCCAGCCTAGCTAGCGTGCCACCCCCGAGAAAACGACAAAAATCGAGATGTGCCTCCATCTTTATTATTTTACGTAGGCCAGCCTAGCTAGCATGCCACCCCCAAGAAAATGACAAAAATCTAGATGTGCCTCCATCTTTATTATTTTACGTAGGCCAGAAAGAGCGCGCATGTCGTTTTTCTCATTTAAATGCTTTGTCGTGGGTGGCATGCTAGCTAGGCAGAGCATGATAGGCAAAATGCAAGGGTGGAAAATTGTCAGTAAAGTCAGTAAGAGTCAGTTTTTTTGGCTAAGGTCAGTAAAAGTCAGTTTTTTCGAAAAATGGTCAGTATAGTCAGTATTTTGAGGATGAGGGGCTACGTTCCCACAAAAGTGCCCTGGTTTCTGTTTGAGGTGAAAAAAAAATGCCATTTTGGAGTGGGAGTCTCTTTTTTTCTTTTTTGTCGATCACTAAACTTACCTGTAATTAAGAATTTGTATATAATCACAGTTCTTTTTATTGTTTCGGTGATTAATTCATCAAATCATAACAAAAAATTAAAAGCAGCGAAAGGAAAACAATTTCCAGTTTTGTAGTCACAGGTAAAATTTGATAAGATTAGATAAAGATTTGGTCACTAAATGTTCAGTATTTTAGAGGGTTTTAGTCAGTAAAATCAGTATTTTTCGCCATAGAATCAGTTTCAACCCCTAAAAATAATAATAAATAACGCTCACAGGCACATACATTGTAATAATCCCAAGAAAGCACTATAGGCTGTTTATTATGGAAACCATACAACAACGGCACAGACATATAAACATCCATGACCGAACCGGGATTCGAACTCAGGACCCTGGTTTGGCAGTCCGGCGTGGTAACCATTACACCAACCGGGTCGTCAAAATGACACATACATACATACATCGCACGACAAAACGTTTTATATCTTGCAGACTCCTATAAATAAAATGTTTAAGTGTGTAAAGGCAAACCTAAACAGGATGAAATTGATATCATTAGCATCCTTTTAAACAATTTTTTTTTTTGCCCCTTTCAGTTTTCTCCCATAGTAAAAGTCGTTCAGTTCGATGGGTATCGTACGGAGATCTAAAACCTGGAGCGAGCAAAGCGAGCTCGAGATTTTACTGCAATGTGACTAGGTTTTTGCGAACAGTGAAAAATCAGGAGGGACAGATGACGTAGGCCCACCTCCTTGCTACGGTCAAGCGAAATGAGTGTAAAAAAATCGACCAAGTACGAGTCGACAACTCGCGCCCCGAGTGTTCCGTACCCACACAAAAAAAAAAAATTTTAAGGTACTATATATTGTAGTAGAGTTCGGACTTTGGAGTATTACCTATATAATGGCATCAAGTTTGTGCACGCGTTGTGGACTGATGCCTATACAACCAATAGGCCTGTGCCCAGCAGTGGGACTTATGTAGGCTAGTGATGATTATTTTTAAATAGGGCATAGGCTCACCACACTTTCCCACCGCTGTAACTCCTGTAAACCAGGATCAACATTTCTAATAGCCTTGTTTTTTTCTTATTGCTGTCTCCCGTTTGCAATTGATGATTATTAGAATATGGCTATTTCAGTGGATGTTCTGAGGTTTCAGAATATCTCTCGGAGAATATAGTCGTGAGCATATATGCTATTTCAGTTTGTTTTCAGGCCTCCTGGAATAATATCTTTAATTGATAAATGCTTATTTTTGATTAGTCGCTCTCTGTATGTATATCACTACAAGATCGAACTGGATATCACCGTCAGACAACACTATTGTATTAAATAAAACCGGCCAAGAGCGTGTTGGATACGCAGGTAGGGTTCTGTAGCCATTGCATAATGATTGTTAAGAGGATATGTTAAAAATAGGATTGTTCAAAGCGTCATATATCATGAAGTACTAACAGTAGGAGTATGATTTGCGGATATGTGTAAATTGAACATTATAATTGAAGTTTTGATTAGAGTCAAAACACGATTAAGACACATTTTCTCGATAGAAAAACAAGCCAAAGTAGCCTCCGTCTTTATCGATAAACGCTTGGAACTGCTAAACGGTGAATAATAGAAACACGAGACTTGATTTAAAAAAAGAGATTGATATTTTATAAAGTTTGATTAGAGCAGAATTGAACTTACATAAATAGTACAATCATAATTAAATAAAGTTTGTTTTACGCTTGCATCGTTTCAGGCGCGCGAGCCGCCCCATCTCTTTCTCTCGCATCAGGCAGTAATATAAGCTATCACACGCCCATTTCACTTCAATTATTTTTCGACATAGGCCCTTAAACTATTTCGCACATGGACGCCTTATTTATACTTTGAGGACAAAAATATTGGTCTCCTAAGAACGTTTTCTTGTAGCACCATCTCAACTTTCCACCCTGTATATGAATTATGGTCTAAGATTTCATTTTATAAGATCTATCTAATGATACTTCATTCGATTGGGTAAGTAATTGTACATTATGATACAAGTGAGCTTAGTTGATCATTACAATTGAGGCTGGATTGCAAGCACGAGCCAAAGGCAAGAGCAGTAAATAGCCGAGACTGTAATGACCAACGCTCACGCGTTTCATTCGATGTTCATCACGTTCGTTCACCTGTCTTCATGCAAAATTGTATTTCATAGACTGACAAAAAAATAATAGCAGACAGAGAAAGGTGGGGCAATACAGGCATAATTGGACGAAACCACAGAAAAGAATGAACAAGAGAGTGGAAATCCTGAAAACCATACAAACTCGGAAACTTCAGTACCTCGGTCACATTATGAGAAGTGAAAAATACCAACTTCTCCAGATTATTATACAGGGGAAAATTTTGGGAAGACGAATGCCTGGTAGAAGAATGACTTCCTGGCTTAAGAATCTGTGTGAATGGTTCGATATGAACTGTACCTCACTATTTAGGGCTGTAGTCTCAAGGGTCCAAATAGCCCTAATGATGGCCAACCTCCGATAGATGGCACTAAAAAAAGGAGATTGAATAATAAAACGAAACTATTGGTTAGTTTTCTTCTTTGACTATGGAACCCTAAATTGCGAAGTGTGTTAAAATGCTTCGAAGGAAAACCGGATAACCCAAAGGCCACAAAAACTTGGGTTACAGAGCTTTTCTGCATCACATGCTTTTGAGGCAAGGTCGTTGACTCTGTGACGTCATGATCATGTGAGCACGCGCAGGATTGCGATAAAAAAAGGTATAAGTGGACTGTTTACGATCTACGATATTGTATAATAAGATTTATTTGGTTTTTAATTAATTATCAGTCGTTTAAATTATGTCTTAATTAATTTATGGATTGGTTTTTATTTAATTTATTGATTGAGATTTTATCTTCGACTGATTTCTTATGTTTCAATAGATAGACGTACTTTTTGTTATCATCAGCTGCAAGATTGATTCAGTATTCATAGGGTGAAGAGCATCTCTGATGGGGATGGACCAGTATCAAAAAAATTTTTTTATTAAAAGGAAAGGAAAAGGAGGAGGAGGAGGAAAGTATTTTCTTTCTTTCTTCCCCATTATGCCACTCTTTCCTGTCTTGTGCCAGTCTCATCCAAGTCCATCCAACTGGCTTCGCAATATCATCAGCACACCTGGCTCCTGTACGACCCACTCCTCTCTTGCCAAATCTCAGCCACCACTCGGTCAAGGCTTTACTCCATCTGCCTTTCGTTCTATTATGGATGGCAAATATTATGTTTGTTTGCACAAAGGAGGCAACAAAAGAAAAGTTTGGTTACCCCTGTCCTATAACAATTACAGTAGGAGTCACGTTGCAGGTTCTGACCCGAGGACACGTCTCGCGTGGATTTCGTGCGTCACGTTTTTGCCTGCCAAGAGGCTCCGCAATCCTCAATCTCTTCTTGTTCTTGACCAAAAACAATCCCTGAGATTGGGATAGATTCTCCCATATACACATGACACTGGCGGAAACGCAGTTAGCCCTTTTCGCTGCTATCCTACTTTGCACCCTTTGATTACCAACGACTTCGAGTTTTATCGGGGGACTCGCAAACGAAGATTGCCGAGGTTAATTATTTTTCTGGTCGTACTGTACAGTCATGAATTCAGGCGTGAGCCCACCACACATTCCCACCGCTGTAACTCCTTTAAACCAGGATCAACAGCGGCGACCATTCACAACACTGGAAGAAGTCTAGCGAGGACGGGAGATGACTTAAACTGTCTTGGAACCCGTAATGACTTTAATCAAAGAAGATATAGGAGGAGTAGCAAAAACAAATATCCGAATTCCCTCCATTACAAACGGGAGACAGCAATAAGAAAAGGCATGGCTACAATAATCAATCAATCAATTATACTTTGTAAAAATAAATAATCATAATAATCAATAATCATAGATATAAACGAACAATACCTTTTCTAGCTTCCTGATTACAATGCAATGCACTAATCATGAGGCGATAGAAAGTGTCAGAAATAGGTAGTGACGAGCCGTTGTCTCTGCTCATCTCCATCAGACAATAACGTGAGCATATTTTGTAGCCCAGTCATTTTACGGAGTTTTGTTAGGCGGGGTAGGAAGTAATTATTAATTGGACCTTTAAACTGTAACCGGCACTATTTAGTGACAAAAAGACTATCTTAAAACATATTTAAAAAAATTAGGTACGCAATATAGAAATCAAAATTGTGTGTCCCAGAAGGCTTTTAAATTAATAATATTAATACCAATGCACTCATTTGACTTAGATTTAACAATATAAACTATTTTTAAGCAATAAAATAAGCATTGAAATGTAAAAAAATAGTTTTTTATTAGAAAATACGAATGTATTTTTCAAACAAGTAGACAAAAATATTCACACCATGTTTGTAGTATGTATAATGGTAAAGCCTTAAATATGTGCAAAAAAAATACCATCAGGTTTTTAGAACGAGAAAATAGCTAAATTTTAAAATTAGTACTGTTGCTGACGTGATATTTTTTTAATTTTGGTACATTTCGAGGCTAAAATTGGCTCTTCAATACTATACCGAAATAAAATGTCAATTATTGATTAGTCCCGGCTTAAACCGTAAAATGACTGGGCTAAGTTTGAAATAAGGAGGTCGTGTAGAAGGTTTTTTGAGCTCAAAATGTATACCTTAAGTAACCCACATTAACGTCAGGTCCTTGTCGTGCTTTATTTATTGTTTTTAGTAGCATTGACCTGGGTTTTTTGTGTTTTTTGTTTGGGGAAAGGACCTTTTTGAAGTTTATGATTACATTAAAAACAACTTTGGCCTAAATGTAAGTAAGCATACATACCCACGCCAGTCTCCCACTGGGGTAGGCAGAGACAACGGAACGCCACCTGCTACGATCCTGACAAACCTCTCTAGCTACCTCCACATTAATTAGACTCTTCATGCTTGTTCATCGCTTGCTGGCCCTTTTGAAGCACGTCACCAATTAGGTCAGTGTATCTACTCTATCTCTATTAACGCTTATCTTTTAAGGTGGTTGCAGAGGGGTCAATTTTATTCAAAACTTTGACGCACAATGCGCGTAGACGGTATTAATATAAGTAACTTTGTATATATGGTAAATAGTTTATAAAATCTAGATGCCGCGTCACAAATAACATTTGCAATTTATAAAATAATTACGAAGATATAAAGCTTTAAAATTTTTCATAAAAAATATTAAGATATACTTCGTAATTATATAATAAGTGCAAATGTTATTTGTGACGCGGCAACTAGTTTTTGTAAACTAGTTTTCCATATATAAAATACTACTTTTATTAATTCCGTCTACGCGTATTGTGCGTCAAACTTTTGTATAGACTGAAACCACCTTAACTAGCTGTTACCCGCCACTCCGTCTGTGTGGACCTTAAAAAGTATTCTATGTGTTAATCCAGAACATATTCTATCTCTGTGGCAAATTTTATCCAAATCCGTTCAGCCGTTTATGCGTGATTGGGCCACAAGCATCCAAAAATCGTCACAAACATTCATATTTATAATATTAGTGAGATGAGATGAGAAGAAGAGATGAGAACAGTGAGATTGCCCTCGCCAATCTTCTGTCATCCATTCTCTCTATATCACCAAACCATCTCAACATACTTCTTTGTCACAACATTAATTCCCTAATTAAATTATTTTCAATTAATCTATTATAGTAACACACACATGTAAGTACGCAATCACTCGAAAAAAAGGTCTGAAGCACCACGTTTTTAACCGACTTCAAAAAAAGGAAGAGGTTCTCAATTCGACTGTTTTTTTAAATGTTATATTATGTAGTTAAATAAATATAACACACTTATCTTACTGCTTAGCATGAATGGGTAATATATTAAGTTTCTTATTTCGAGTCGGGGGAATCACACGGTTACGACATAGCTACCCAACTAACAATTTGGTCGTATAGGTGTCGTATAGTCGAACATTAGACGCATAAAGCACCACTATATGACGAAATTACAGTAATAGTCATATAAATGGGGGCCTAATACGACCAAATTGTTTGCTGGGTACTTTCAGTTTTATGGAAATGAAAACCAAGTTGATTCGATTTTTCTCAACATTCTAAACTTACATTCTTCAAAAATGCGAATTAATTAATTAATGTCTAGTGTCTAGGTTACAGACCTAGTCTAAAAATAGTAATTGCACAGAATGCACCGCTAAATATAACGCATCCCACGCGACTGCAGAAAACTGCAACTAATTGTTGCACTAATTGTGTTATACAAGTTTTATGATGTTGTTGAATAGTTGGTTGATTTGACTATCTTTGAAATGGCTAGTTAACAACAAAAATATTTACTGCACATAAAGAGAAGACAATGTACAGAGTAATTCAAAAAAAGTACCGATATTGTATGAGTTCTGAGGAGTTATAAGGAGAGGAAATCTGGATACGCTGAAGCCTGAAGGATACTACGCATTACCATTATTACTTATCGCAAATAAGCTAACTAATTAAATCAATTTAGGGGTGTCAATAACTTATTGCATAAAATCTGCCTCCGTGGTCTAATGGTTAAGAGCATTGGCTCTCGCCACGGAGGTCGTGGGTTCGATTCCCACCTAGTGAAATGTCACTTTAAGCGTTTTTCCCCAGTTGGTTAATCACCTGATTGTCTGAAAAGAAAAATGATTCCGTGCTTTGGATGGCACGTTAAGCCGTTGGTCCCAGCTACTATCTCGGGTGGTAGTAGTCGTTACATAAAATCCACGTCAGAGGCCGTAAGGCGGTCTGAAAAAACTCTGACACCAGGGCTCTGCCCACACGATATGAAGATTGCATAAAATGGAGCGGATGGATCAACATCAGGCAAGTGTGGATTGGTAGAGGCAAGTTAGTGTTCAACCTTATTATCAAGTCCGTATTTTCAAGTCCACATAAAGCTTTACAACTATGCTGTCGTATTTTTAAGAGAAGTTTATTCCGAGAGCTCAAATGCGCGCTGCATACAAACAAAGCAGGTCTGCCAGATTGTATAATTGGATACAAAAACTGCATAATTTGGTGTCTTTTTGTATCCTCTATGTATCCTGGACTCTCATGTATAATTGGAAAAAAAAAACAAAAACAAATAATCTTTATTAAGGTGGTTTCAGTCCATACAAACGTTTGAAGCACAATACGCGTAGACGGAATTAATAAAAGTAATATTTTATTAATGGAAAAATAGTTTAGAAAATCTAGTTGCCGCGTCACAAATAACATTTGCAATTTATAATATAAAGATAATAATTATAAAGCTTTTAAAATTGTGTATGAAAAATTTCAAGCTTTATATCTTCGTAATTATTTTATAAATTGCAAATGTTATTTGCGTCGCGGCATCTAGATTTTCCATACTATTTTTCCATATATACAAAGTTACTTATATTAATACCGTCTACGTGTATTGTGCGTCAAAGTTTTGTATAAAATTGACCCCTCTGCAACCGCCTTAACTGAAAAGCTCTGCTGGAGTCAGAAAATCGCAGAATAGAAGAGTAAGCTATTTTTCGTTCAAGTTCTATATAAGGTGGTTTCTCTCGATTGAACCAACAGATGCTTAAGGAGTTGGATAAAAAATACCTGTTTTGAATCAAAATATCTGCCTAAATTCAAATTGCGTGACAAATAATGTCATTGACTTTAATTGGTTAGTATTGAAAATATCACCAGACTTCGTCGTATGGAGCGAGCTCCGAATTATATTCCCTTAACCACCGACACAAAAAGAGGAGTTTTGTACCTAATTAGTAATGTTCCCGAGATAATAGGAAGCATTGCGATTATGATGGATGCAGATAGATAACTCGTTTATTTCATCAGAACAATATAAGACACAGTGACTGACAAAGGAAGAGCGGTAACACTATGGAATCCGTATGCATGTTTCGTATACGTATAAAATGTAGTCACTTCCTGAAATCATCGATTATGCAAACTAACTGCAGCACGGGTGTTAGGTTTAAAGCAGTGGGATCTTCATGATTCCGGTATCAATTGTTGCACAATGTGTCTATGTACTTATCCCATGGGTTTTATGGTTGTTCTAGTGCGCAGTATGATGTGACTTATGATCTATGGAATAGAGTTTAATTATGCTTTATGTATTAAAATAAACGGAAAAGGTTGAGGTCTTTGGGTTGGAGGGAAGTCTCCTTCTGTTTAGTGTAGTCGATGGCAGTATTGCCATCGCACCATGGCATCTCTTGGTATTGAACGATACAATGAGCGTTTTTCTTTTTTAATTTTAGTTCCTACAAAACTCAACAGATGGCATGTTTATTGCTCTATAGAGACGTTCGTGAGATTCTGTCAAAATTATGTCAAGACTGTGCCTGCAATTTTTTTAAGGCCAAGGGATCTAGCCAATACAACCATGTAAGAAGTAAACAGTTTCAAATTTTCGATCAAAATAATTCGCAAATAATAAAATATTCCATCAAAAAATGCGTTGGCATCTTTTTGATCATCTGTTCCCTCTTTATTATTTTAAAGAAACCCTTTTTGAAATTTTGACCTTTATTCGCACAGACCGTAGCGCTATCTATCGATCCCCTAGAAAACCAAAAGAAAAATGCTCAATGGATTGGAACGATCGATTCCACACGGAAGAGATTTGAATCTCTCGCTCTTTCTCTCTTTCTGAGTACCCCCGACTGGAATTTAGCATAAGCATAGCATATCAAATTTGTCTCTGGCGGGACTTGAACTCTTCCAAACCGGGGAACTGCGTTATCCAACATGGCTGTAACATGTTTAAAAATCAATAATATTTGAAGGTCCTTCTTAATATGCTGACGGTTTTTTGGGGGATGATCAGACCATCAAACTGAACAACTTTCTCTATGGGACCAAGGCGAGGTAAAAAACGCGAAGAAAGCTGTTCCGTGTAAAACTGCAATCCTTCTCGACCAAAATGTATGGGGCAGCTGTTTTTTTTTCTCGATTTCCTTGTTTGTCTCATAGAGAAAGTTGTTCAGTTTGATGGTCTGATCATCCTCTTATAAAATCGTTAGAATATTAGGTTGTACCCTGGACCCCGAGGTAGGACGTAGATGTTCAGAGTTTTCAGAATAGGTGAATTTATTCGTGAGCATTCTGCTAGATATTTACATCATTTCTGTTATTTTCAAATTCTATCAACTTTAAAAAAAATGTAACTTAACTAAACAACATTTTCCACAGTTATGAACGTGCTAAATGCAATTTTTAGCGTTATTTGACATTGAATGACTTTATTTATCGTAAAATTAATAAGGACAAGGCTTCTATCCGTACGAAACGAAGATGTGAGTCAACGAGAGGACCTTAAAACTGTGTGATCAGTGAGTTTAAATATTGACTTTAGGTTTATCCTTGTTAAACATTTGGTTTTGGACAGAATACGGCTCAGTTCCAGATTTTAATGCCATTAACATGTACATTACTGATTACAGTACCGTGGAGACGCAACTCAGATGGTAGTTTAAAATAAAGCATTACTGTTTGTTTATTAATTTATTATTGAATTATTTTGCTTTTAGCCCTCAGAACCGATGTTCAACTCACGACCCCCCCCCCCCCCCCCAATTGTAGTAAATGACAAGATGGCTTAGTTCAGACTGATTTATTATCCATTTACCCACAACCAGATACAATATAAATTTATGCTTCCCTTTCTAAACAAACAGCTGACGCTTATTTTAGGTAGGTATGCAAAGTAACAAACTAATTTATCTTATGTTTTAAACAAGTGACAATTCATTTACTTACATACTTCGTTACTTAACTATATGTATATTATGTTTATATGTATTTTATGCTTTATAATGATTGGTACATCTATCCAAATACTATACCAAATGTATTTATAGTCTACTATCTTTAGGTACAGTTTTTATATTCTATCCTTACATATTTTATAAGCTAACATGTAATCGTAGGTATTTATCTATTTTTAACTACATATGCTTGCATTGCTAGCATAGCTTTACATGTGCACTGTCACAACTTAGATATGACTTGTTACGTTTTTTATAAAATGAATTGTTACTTAAAAATGTTGTGCAACTTTTCCCTTGCCTTAAGGGCTGCAGCTCTTTCTACACGTACAGGAGCCATTGCCGTTGGAGGATCTGGAATGTCATATCTATGTGGTTCCACCAACCTGTCTCCGTTGGATGATTCCGTATCATCCATGCCCTCCGACGGTTCCTCATACAGGCTGCCCTCACTCCCACTACCATCGTCCGTAGGAGATGATATCGGAGACGGAGTGTGAGAAGGCAACTTTACGATGTGCCTTCTGTTCCTCCTGTACTGTCGACCGCGGGCGTCGGTCAGTACGTAAGATCGAGGTTCTGGCGCGCAGCCCGCGACGCGTAGCCGGCGTCGCTGCTGCCCGTCCGCCGTCACCACCTCGTCACCCGGCTCCAGCTCGGGCAGTTCGCGCGCCCGCTCGTCGTGCCACCCTTTGCTCCTTGCCTGATTACGCAAGATGCCTGCGTAATCTTTTGTGTTGTCCCGGTCCGGCTGTAGCTTAACTATGTGCGAGGGGGTAAGCGCGTGTTTAACCTCCGACCCATTAAAAGTTGCGCTGGACTTGCGACACCGTCCCTTGGAGTGGATCTGTAATTCAATAATCCTATGTAGAAGTCAGTGTTGGTACTTTCTGCCTTAACCAACAGTGACTTGATTGTCCTTACGGTGCGCTCACTTTTACCGTTGGACTGGGGGTAATGAGGCGAAGACGTTACATGCCTGAAACCCCAATTGCTACGAAACAGGTTAAATTCCCTCGAAACATATGCCGGACCATTATCTGTAACTAATTCCTGAGGTATCCCATGACGAGCAAATTGATCCTTCATCGCTATTATTACACTTTTTGATGTTAATGTACTTATAGGAGATACCTCAACAAAATTTGAAAAGTAATCTATTAAAATGAGAAAATATTTTCCTTTGAACTCAAAAATATCCGATCCCACTTTCATCCAGGGCACGCTGGGTATGGTGTGTGGTATCATGGGTTCTCGCTGCGGTCTAGACGCGTTCTCTGCACACACGCGACAGCGCCGCACCGCCTGCTCCACGTCATGCGACATGCCGCGCCAGTACATGACGTCCCGCGCGCGTCGCTTGCACTTATCTATTCCCAGGTGTCCCTCATGAACCCGGGACAACATCTCCGCTCGTAAACCGCTCGGCACGTAGACTAAACTGTCTTTAAACAAAACTCCCTCCGCGTACTCAAATGACGCTCTGCACTCCCACATAGGCCGGACTCGCTCATCCACTTCGTATTTATTTACCGGCCAACCATTTGCTAAATAATTGATCAACAGTTGACATTCTACATCGCTTACCGTGTACTCTCTTATCAAGTTGATTTTATCATCACTAAATCTAACATTCCTCAACAGGTAACAAGTCTGACCTTCTACCTCCTCGGTGACCTTATCCTGCATCAATTCTGAGAGTGGTGCCCTAGACAATGTATCTGCGACGTACATGTACTTTCCTGGTTTATACTGTGCTGTGAAATCGTACCTCTGTATTCGCAGCATCATACGTTGCAATCGCGCCGGCACCTTGTCTAGCGACTTTTTAAACAATGCCTCTAACGGTTTGTGGTCCGTCTCCACGAGTATGTCTCGTTTACCGTATATGTATTGGTGGAACCTCTCGAGTGCGAAGACTATGGCGAGCAACTCTTTCTCTATCTGCGCGTACCGCTGCTGCGTGTCGGTGAGCGTGAGCGACGCGAACTCGACCGGACGGCCCGCCTGCAGCAGTACGGCGCCCAGCGCGTGCGCGCTCGCATCCACCGACACGGTGGCCGGCCGCCGCGCGTCGTACAGCGCCAGCACCGGCGCGCTGCACACGTCCTGCTTCAGCGCCGCCACCACGCCCTCCTCGTGCGAGCCCCAGCACCATTCATTGTCCTTCTTCAGTAGGCTTCTAAGCGGAGTTACCTTCTCCGAGTAGTTAGGTATAAATTTACATAAATAATTTATCATACCTAGGAATCTCTCCAGAGACGGTCTATCCGTTGGACTCGGCATCTCTTTGATTGCCTTCAGTTTCGACTCATCGATTCTCATTCCGTCGGCGCTGAAGGTATGACCTAGATACATCACTTCGGTCATTCTAAACTCACATTTAGCTCCATTAAACTTAATGCCTACTAACCTTGCTCTCTCTAACAATTGTTGAAGCCGCTTGTCATGCTCGGCTTCCGTAGTTCCCCATACGATGATATCGTCGACGAATGAGTCGACCCCCTCCAGGTCTTCCAGCAGCTGTCTTACCTTGGCGTGAAACACCTCCGACGCCGAATTGATGCCGTACGGGAGCCGCAAAAATTGGTACCGCCCAAACGGGGTACCGAAGGTGCACAGGTCTGCGCTTTCGTCATCCAGCTGCACCATCCAGAAGCCTGACCTGGCATCCAGTTTACTGAAGAAACGCGCTCCTTCTAGCTTGGTCGCCATCTCCGTGAGTGTCGGTAGCGGATAGTGTTGGCGCCGGATCACTTTGTTAAGTGGTCGTGGATCCAAACAGATACGGAAGCTACCGTCCTTCTTTGCAGCCACTACTATTGCATTTACCCATGCAGTGGGATGGCTCACCTTTCTGATAACTCCCAGCTCCTCCATCCGGCTGAGCTCGACTAGCAACTGCTCTCTAATTCCAAAGGGAATTTTCCTGACAGGACACACACTCGGTATGGCATCCTTTTCTATTTGGATTTTGTATCGCCCAGGTAATTTGCCTAAACCTTCAAACAAATCATTATAACTTTCTATATTTAATGAGTATACGCGTTTAATCATATTTAAGTGTTCCAGTGCATTTTTTCCTAAGATACTTTGACAATTATGTTCACAAATAACAAATTTTAATAAATATGTATTATTTTTATACATACAATTTATCAGACACGATCCAATAACATCCACAAAATTGCCACAAAAAGATCGAGCCTTCGTGTTATCAGGAATGATATCGGAGAGCGATAATCCTAATTTCACATAATTATTTCTCGATAACACATTCAAATCAGAACCCGTGTCAAGTTTGAATACATGACTCGCTTGACAATCACATAAATAAAGTGTTTCATACCACTTAGAGTCCTTACCTCTGAATATTGCATCAATCGAGGAAATATAAAACATTTCATCGTCACATTCCTGATGTAACTCATGCACTCTGCTGTATTTACGTACCGGGCACACTTTTTTATAATGACCTATGTTACCGCACAAGAAACACTTCTCATTTTTCGCTGGGCACCTATTAGTATCGCAGTATGCGCCTGCGCACGCCGCACAGACCATCGCCGACCGCCCCGGGTCCGCGTGTTGGCCACCGGCGCCGCCCGCGCCGCGCCCGCCGCGCCCGCCAGCCTGGCCTACGGCGCCACTGCCCGCGCCGCCGCTGCCGCCGGCGCGCCACGGGCCCCGCCCGCGACCACCGCCGCTGCTACGGCCGGCGCCTCCTGCACCTCGTCGGGCACTCCGCACGACGACGTCCAAACTATGCGACCCCTCACTTTTAACATTCTCAATCTGTCGCCCCTCGTCATTAGATATCTCGTTCGCTTGACAGATTTTGACTGCTTTTTCTAAGTTTAGGTCGTCCGTCCGTAGCAATCTATCGCGTACCGTGCCGTCCTTGACACCACATACGATACGATCGCGTAGTAAGCCATCTTCTAGGTGTTCGAATTCGCACTGTTGACTTATTAACTTTAACGCCGTGACGTATTCATCGATACTCTCTCCGACCTCCTGGTTACGAGTGAAAAACTTGAACCGAGTCATGGTTGTGTTTGTTTTCGTTCCAAAGTGATCGCTGAACTTTTGAATCAGTTTCTTTATATCTTCCCGGTCCTTTTCGTCGCTGAATTTAAACGTCGAATAAATGTCGTACCCGTCGGATCCAATTAAATTTATCAACAAACTGGCTTGTACGTCGTCTGGTTCCTTATGTACACCTGAAGCCTTGATGAACACTTGAAATTTTTTTAACCACTTTCGCCACGTATCCGCCCGATTAGCCGGTCCACCTACCAACGATAACTCGGCCGGGGGGCGCGCATGCTCCATGTTTATAGGTAAACAACGTAAATTTCTAGCTTTTCGAACACTTTTCACCTTTCACTGTTCCGTAATATCGTAAAAACAATATTAATTAGCTTTACCGCTGTCACCATGTAGTAAATGACAAGATGGCTTAGTTCAGACTGATTTATTATCCATTTACCCACAACCAGATACAATATAAATTTATGCTACACCAATAATAATTGAATTCCGCCACGGGATTCCCCGACGTTCCAAATTTAATTCAAATAAAAACCAGCCAGCAAGTTATGGCTGTACAACCTCCTTACAGTACCTACATGCATGCATAAACTCAAGGCATGTGCCCATCCATTGCATTAGGCCTCGCATGCCACCCCTGAGAAAACGATAAAAATCGAGATGTGCCTCCATCTTTATTACTTTACGTAATGCCCGAAAGAGCGCGCATGATGTTTTTCTCGTTTAAACGCTTTGTCGTGGGTGGCATGCTACCCGTGCTGGGCATAGGCAAAAAATAAAAAGGTACAGAAGGCCGGCTTCATACAACGAGCGAAACAGACGCAGTCACACATAGACACATAAAGTCCATTTATCTCGGTACGAGATGGATCGATCGATTCGACCGCCTTGATCCGAGATTGCCATACGTAGGCGTCTATGTGTGCGTGGATAATTTTCGCTCGTTGCAGGACTGTTATGTACCTACAGGGTGTAACAAAACACCCTAGTAATGAGGGTGCTTCAGACCATCAAATTGAACAACATTCACGAGCCACATTCGAAATGACGAATAAAAAAGGAAATCAGCTGTCCCATCCATTTGAGTTTTGAGTCGAATCGATGCTGCAGTTTTATATGAAACAGCTGTTTTCTTTTTCGCAATTTCGAAGTGGGCTCCATAGTGAAAGTTTAGTTTGATGGTCTGGCCGTTGCATACATTTGAGTCAAGTAGGCATTGCAGTTTAGTATTGTAAAATTTAAAACCTCTGGTAATCCTTTAACGATTTATTTGTATAAGTAAATTCGGTTACAATCATTCAATAATCACTACACGTGCGCACGCGCCATTAGCCGAGCCGTAAGTGACGGGAGACGGGAGTCGGTTCGTTCTCGTTCAAAAATATTGACAGCTAACAGTATGGAACAGCAGTTTTTTTTTGCTCTGATCGGTTTGGTCCCATAGTAAAAGTTGTTCAGATTGATGGGTAGTCTACCCATCAATCTGAACAACTAACTAACACCCGTATCCTTAGTTGTTATCTTGTCATTTCCTCACTCGAGTGGAGGACATTTTTGACATAATATATAACGTCTAACAAAATTAGGTGAAACTATTTTAAGGGGATGATCAGACCAGGGACCGAAAATTTTCGGTTACCTTTATTTAAATGTTACCTTTATCCAGGTAACAACCGATTTTAATACCGGTAACCTAAAAATGACCTTCAAGAGAATGCGAATGAGTGCGGGTAAGGGTCAGTATAGACGGAGCGGCAAAAAGCGCGCGTGGTTTTAAATAACACTAAAAATTGAACTTTAATTTCTACTAACCAAAAGTACAAGATTAATTAAACAACGTCGTGTTTGTAGCGGGTGACGCAAATTTTGGAGCACCCAATGCGCGCGCACTATTTCAGTGTTGCTACAGCATTGGACAGGTCGAGGTAATAAAGGAGATGATTATTTACACTTTATTGAACACAAATGGTTTAAGTTTACGTTCACGGTTTGTTATTATAATTAATTTAATTTGTATTTAGTAACAACTAACGAGGTATTTACTTTAAATTGAATACTTACTATATTTATAAAGAAACAATTTTTTATTTAAACATATCTCTGTGTACGCGGACCGTTAGTAGAATGATATAAAGGTTACCTCTAAAAATACCTGTAAAAAAAATAACCAAAAAATGTAACCAAAAAATACCGGTATTATCGATACCGGTTTCGGTCCCTGGATCAGACGATCTAACTGAACAACTTTCTCTATGGGACCAATATCGAGATCGCGAAAAAAAATCTGCTGTCCGATACATTTAGGTCGAGTATGTTTGTATGAAACAGCAGATTTTTTTTCGCGATTTCGATACTGGTCCCATAGACATAGTTGTTCAGTTTGATGGTCTGAGCATACCCTTAAAATAGTTTCAGCTAGTTTTGTTAGTCCTTATATATGACAAAAATGTCAAAAACCTCCTCGACAAGAGTGAGGAAGCCTCAAGGAAACAACTGAAAATACAGGAGTTAGTTTAAAAGGATGCTAATTATATCAATTTTACCCTGTATATGTAGGCCTCCATCTATTGCGCTATTTGCCACAGTTCTGTGGCTAATCCGATTCTAGCCCATCACCACAGTATAAGAAGGAGTATCTATTACTACATACAGTACGGACACTCCCATCCTCCCACCAAATTTTTTACCTCACCCCCGGTATCGCCCTCTTGTTACCCGGCAGTTACCTAAGACTTTGGTTTCGCATGTGCTGATGTCATCTTGTCAATTTCATTTTTTTTTGTATGCAGTGTTCGGGCTGTGCCATCACCCTCACAACGTCATCGGACCAACCTCCGTCACAGAACGTCGTATATTATATCACATCTGTCAAAACTTCTGCAGTGCGATTATATTTAATTGTTGTAGATTACGGGCTACTTTTGCTAAGTAAAATTGTATTCTAACGACACACCCACCTCAAATCTTTACCAAACAAACGCAAATCGCTATCTACAATAAACAATAAATAATTACATAGGCATCTTCAAATTCATTATCTTTATATACAAGCATACCACTGAGATTATTCGAGATAAGTTTAGCAAACATTATTGAATCAAGGCTCTTGAGGAAATTGCTGCTCAGTTTGAAGATAACTTTCTTAGGCGGTGGGACTGTATAAGAAAAGTACTACCACAAAATAGGTCCCAGAAAGGCTCTATGCAACAAGCGAAATAGGCGCGCACATAGAGGCGCACGTACGGACACATAATGAATAGAAAAATAGTGCTAGCCACAGAACATTATAAGACGTGCCACACGGTTATGCAATTATATGCATAACACTATAAGGCGCGCGGTGTGGTACGAGTGAGAGGGCATAAGTAGCGTGATTGGGAAGAAAGTGGTGACAGTCGTCTCCGAAGCAAAAGCGCTACTTAGCACTTCGGACCTCTCTTATAATCTTCTGTGATGCTGTCGTTCGACTGAATTGATGCCAGATCGGCATGCGTCTACTTCGCTCGTTTGTGTCAAACCGCCCTTCTGATATTTTGTGGTACTACCTACAGTACGGACACACCCCCACCCATTTTGACCTCACCCCCTCTGTGTAGTACGGGTGGTGTAAGACAGTAAACAGTGGTAACAACAGTAACAAACAGTACTCCTCTCTCACTCATGTGCTAGTCTCTTAGTGTCAGTGGGATCTATTTGTATATTTGTATGAAGTGTCCTGGTGGTGGTGAAAATGCATGCGGAAGAAATTGTTGAAAAAGGAAAGCGTGTTGTGGTATGTGCTTTTTATCGGCTAGCTGTTACCCGTGACTTCGTCTGCTTGGAATATAGTGTCAATGTTCGTCTTCAGGATTCAAGCTAACTACCTAGCTGACTTTCATCAAGAGTGATACAAGTAACGGTGCCAGTAATCCGTGCATTCAGATGTGTTTGCCATGATGTCAATTTCATAAACAGCAACTACCATGCAGAATATAAGGGCCAGCCAAAGTAGCCGAAACTATTTTAAGTTAATGATCAGACTATTAAACTGAACAACTTTTTCTATGGTACCAACATCGAAATCGCAAAAAATAACAGCTGATACCAATTTACCACATAACGTTTTACGTCACGGTACGTCAACAGTTTTCTGTTGATAGATAGATAAGTCGTTTATTTCATCAGAACAATACAAGACAAACAACAAACTAACAATAACAATAATTGATTGTAGAATATCAAGCAAACAATCTTAAAATATAATATTTACTTGTATTTAATAACATTAAAAAAACGATTCTTCTATACGATACGCTACACGACTGAATAGTTGGTCAACCATACTAACTATCGACAATCTATAAAGTGCCGATGTCTTACCAAAAATTTAACAATAAAATTCCTTCTCCCACAGATGTATGGTCGCTATCAACGCGACCTAAGTGAAGCGGCCAGAGAAGAAGCTAGAAGACTCAGAAGACTTCGCAAGAGAAGACGGAAAGACGACAAGTTACGGCAGAAGGAACTTGAATCGACTGGCAAACATAGACCTAGGGGGAAGTTTTTTAAAGTATTCGGTGAGTAGACCAAAAAGACTGGAGTAGACGTAAGACCAAGATGAAAATGAACGAATTTAGTTGTGTTTTGTCATTTTCTCTTTCGAAAATTTACCATTTGAAATTATTTTGACTCGTATTTATTTGATTTGTTTCTAAAGAGGCTCTGAATCTGCAAGCCTTTTACAAATATATGATAATTACAAATTTCGTCTCAAGGCGTTGTTAGATAACATTCTAGAGCTACCAACTAAAAAAAATCTATTTGCTTCACCCTAACAAAATACAAGTCACTCCATCGAATAATTTTCCTTTCTCTAATCCTTTGTGATGGCACTTTGCTTGTGAAGATAAATCGTCAAAGAACAATGTAAACTTTGGTAAAAATAAAGTCTCAGAAACAGAGCCTTTGGGCACTGGGCATTATCATCATCATCTCAGCAGATAAGACTACCACTGCTGCATATAGGCCTCCTCCAAGGATCGCTGCAAGGAGCGGTCTTGCGCTGGCATTATCCAACGGGTCACCATCACCAACTGGCAGCTTCAATTGCTGGGCATGAATTGAATGAACAATGATAAAAAGTCTTCGACAGGATCGGTATGGCGGCACACGTTTGCGCGACTCGGCGAGGACTGGATCTTCCTGGCGTTGCTTGGCATCATCATGGCTATCTTGAACTTCGCCATGGATCGAGGGATTGCCGTTTGCAACAATGGTAAGATTATATCTTATTGCCGACATCGAATACATCAACATAATATCTCGACTGGCTTTCAGCCTCATAATATATTGAATCATTACTTTCGCGAGCATTGTGTTCCGTTTTTGCGCATATTGCTGCGACACTGGCCCCGCCCCCTTTTCACATCTCCCGTTTTCGTGATCTGTGGCAGACCTTTCTCGCTCTAACAAATGACGTTCTTGAGCGACAGTAAAGGATAGAGCGTGAAAAATTTACGTGATTTCGTGCTGCCAGGTGAGGTTTAACCCTTAGTCGCTTGTGTCATGGATTCGAAAGGATAATTTATCAGGATAATTATCTTGATAATTATACGTTGATAATTATAAAATTGATAGGAAACAGAAAAACCTTGCGCTAGCAATTATAACGTCATGTGTATCCGATCAGGAGTGCGATTTTTGAACATCACACGTTCAAATCAGCAGTAGAGAGATGCATAATCTCCATAGTAATTTTGAGATGATTACAACGTGTGATGTTCAAAAACTAGTTCAAAAATCTCACTCCAGGATTCGCGGAAAAAGCAGTAGACAAACCAGAAATAATTTTCCTCACTGTTTTCTGTTGTTTTTCTCAATTATTTGTTATTCATTGTGATACGAGACGAAAATTGCAAAGACTAGGTGCTGATTGGTTTGGATAAGAGGCATATAAGCAAAAATACAGCAATTTCAGAACTTTTAGATAAAAAATGTTCTCACTAAGAATCAACTTGGATATTTATCGGATCATTATCTAATAATTGAGTTGATTAGTATCAAAAACGGACATAAAATCCAGACGCAATGGATTTTCCAAACAACTCAATTATCATGATAATTAACAAACTGTTAAACTGCCTCCTTGGTCTAATGGTTAAGAGCATTGGGTCTCGACACAGAGGTCGTGGGTTCGATTCCCACGGGGACACCTAGTGAAATGTCACTTTGTGCGTTCTTCCCCAGTTGGTTAGGATATTGCAAGCTGAATCCCCGATTGTCTGAAAAGAAAAATGATTCCTGATGGTTTGTGCTTCGGATGGCACGTTAAGCCGTTGGTCCCGGCTACTATCTCTGGTGGTAGTAGTCGTTACAAAAAAACCACGTCAGAGGCCGTAAGGCGGTCTGAAAAAAACTCTGACACCAGGGCTCTGCCCACACGATAAGGAGGAGAAGAAGAATTATCAAAAAAAAATAATTATCTTGATAATTTCGAACCCTGGCTTGTGTCTAATTATAATGCCATGGACACAACACAACAGAAAAAATACTTTAGACGTTAAAGTTAAAAATAAACATTTATCATTAAAATAATAACTTACGTTCAAACTTTTTTATTGCAAGCTTACAGGAATTATGAGCAAATAAATGGACGTGAAAGTAGGTAGGATTTTTTGTCTTTATGACTTAACACAGCAATAACTGTTTGATGAAGTAAAAATCTAGTTATTTCAGGATTTAGCGTTTTTGTACACGCGATGTTGGAATATTTGGGTGATTATGACGTCATTACATGTTTTTGTCATTTTCCGTTTACAATTTCATTTTATAATATAAGGTGATTCTTAAGAGGATAGGCAGGCAGAAATGGAAATTCGGAGAATAGGTCACTTTACCGACTGTATACGTATTTGTCCGATCCGCCCCACACATACACCCCGCTGACTAGAGTGCGAAAGAGAACTGCAACTCGGACCGATTTTATCTATTACTATTATATGCTTTTGGGTTCAACAAAATGTAAATAATCATCTCCTTTATTATCTCGACCTGTCCAATGCCGTAGCAAGACTGAAAATAGTGCGCGCATCGCTCATCGGTTGCTCCAAAATTTGCGTCACCCGCTACAACAACGACGTTGTTCAATCAATTTTGTACTTTTGATTAGTAGAAATTAAAGTTCATTTTTCAGTGTTATTAAAAACCACGCGCGCTTTTTGCCGCTCCGTGTATACTGACCCTTACCCGCACTCACTCGCATTCTCTTGAAGGTCATATTTAGGTTACCGGTATTATTATCGGTTGTTACCTGGATAAAGGTGACATTTAAATATAGGTAACCGAAAATTTTCGGTCCCTGCACACAACACCATGAGTGATTGTCATGAAATGCAATATAGCTCATGATGACACGAAAGAAGACCATAAAACTGAACTACTGCATCCACCAACATCGAAATCGAAAAAATCTACTGTTACATACATAACTGCAAACCTACTCTGCCCAAATGTATAGGACAGCCATTGACCTCTTAATAATAATATAAGAGCTCCAGCAATACCTATGCCAGCTCCTTGATAAGAGCTCAATGGGGACAACAGTTTTTTTTTCAGTTTCAGCATAGTAAAAACCCCATATACAAAATGTTACAAAACACCATGGTAATAAAGATTGAAAAATTTGTCTCGGGCGGGACTTGAACCCACACTTTTCCAAACCGGGGAACTGCGTTATCCAATTTCGCCACCAAGCCCACTACCCAGAGAACGAAATTTTCAATCTGTTCAATAATATTTGAAATTGGAACAGGGTGTGTCATCTATATCGTATGAATTCCAGTTGTAATGCTGGACTTGCGGGTTGGTTAGTTTGTAATAACTACCAGTAGATGGCGCTCACGTCCCTTAAGACGCAACAGATTGAAAATTTCGTTCTCTGGGTAGTGGGCTCGGTGGCGAAATTGGATAACGCAGTTCCCCGGTTTGGAAAAGTGCGGGTTCAAGTCCCGCCCGAGACAAATTTTCCAATCTTTAATTTGATTCGAAATAGCACAACATGGCTGTAACATGTTTAAAAATCAATAATATTTGAACCATGGTAATATTTAAAGAGGTGTTTTAGATTTAGAACATCAAACCTGTGAACAAACTAAACAACTTTCACTATGAAGGTATGGAGACTATGGAGCCATACTCCATCTAAATCGCGAAAAACAAGAAAAAGGCAGTGGCTACTCGACCCAAACGTATGAAAAGGCTTTTTTTTCTATAATTTCTATGTTTTCTCTTTAGTGAAATTTGTTCAGAGACCATCGGTCTTCTAAAAAACCATCAGCATATTTCGAAGGATCCTATATAGGGTCATCATCACCCCTACTTCTTGTCCAGTATCTTGCCACTTCTCAATCTAACCTAACCTTCGTCCGCAGCTCGCATGTGGATGTACAAAGACCTGGCAACGTCTACGTTCAGCCAGTACATAGCGTGGGTGTCCCTGCCGGTCTGTCTGATCCTCTTCGCGTCCGGGTTCGTGCACATCGTCGCCGCTCAAAGCATCGGTTAGTTTAGTTACATGCAACTTTCTAGTCAGTGGTGGATACAGGGGGAGAGGGGTTAAGGGCTGAAGCTCCTATCCCCAAACCATAATTGAATGATTGAAACTAACCTCGATCAACGGACCGACCCTCAGCCCTTCCCTACTATAAATTCTGGATCCGCCATTGTTTCCAGTCAATCGGGTCCTCGGATCAATCGGTCAGAATGATCCGCATCATCATCATCATAAGCCTATAAACTGTCCCACTGCAGGGCACAGGCCTGCCCTCAAGGAATGTGCATGGGCGTTAGTCCACTACTCGTGCCCAATGTAGACTACACATATATCTCAGAATTTCTTCTTCATCTTATGCATGTTTCTTTTCGATGTTTTCCTTCACCGTCTGAGTATTATTTACAAAGTCAGAAAAACGACCCGTATGGTGTGATGCTTATCACGCTGAAGGTCCTGGGGTAGAATCCTGGTTTGGTCATGGATGTTATGTGCCGTTGTGTCGTTTTTCAACTATTTATCTAACCAAATTACTGTAATCTTCACGCTGCTTTTACTTCCGGATGCACAGAGTAAGTAATTGAAATCCAGATACAAGCTGACCAAAATAATTCGACCCCAGATGGTATGCGGCTTCTGCGCTCACTTGGGTCTAACTGGTGATTATTAACAGCAAAATATCATCATATGACAAGGAAAGAGCCTCCCCGAGTGACGAAACCTGAGTTCGTCCGGCGCACCCTGGGCAGTCAGCCTTGATACGACCATTGATGACTGGCTAATCTTTACACTCCAGCATGAGCGATTGCCAAGCGATATAGCTTCATGCTGACATGGAATGAAGATTATATCACCAATAAACAACCTTTACAGAACTTCGTAATTACGTTCCACAGGTTCAGGAATACCTGAAATGAAGACCATACTTCGAGGAGTTCACCTGAAGGAGTACCTAACGTACAGAGCCTTGATATCCAAGGTCATTGGGCTCACCGCTACTCTGGGGTCTGGTCTGCCGCTTGGGAAAGAGGTGAGATCCTAAGTTATTTTTCCCTTTTTAAGTAAGGTTTCTTCCTTTGCCTTTCAGTTTTGCCCTTTATTGGGATCCTATGCATTGGGGTGTAGAGGGGTCTCATGATATATGTCTCACTACAGGGTACAGACCATAGAAATCTAGAGAGATGCCAAACAATGCGCTGAGTACGAAACCTAGTGTCGCATCACCACCAGTACCACGCGATAGAAAGTATTTTGTTAGCTTGAATATGCTCATTATCCATTGCTGTATCAGAACTCAACGTACTAATAATCTTTAGTACTACGCAAGCATTGTAAACTATTTACACATAATATCTCGACTGGCTTTCAGCCTCATAATATATTGAATCTTTACTGTCGCGAGCAATGTGTTCCGTTTTTGCATATATTGCTGCGACACTGGCCCCGTCCCCTTTCCACATCTCCCCTTAGTTTTTGTGATCTGTGGTACAGACCTATCAAGGGGCGTGTATGGGTATTGGTCCACCACGCCTGCCCATTGCGGATTGATAGACTTTAATATACGCATCAGAATTCCGTGTATGCAGGTTTACTCGCGTTATTTTCGTCACCGTTTGATAGCAATCGGCATTACGTACATAAGTTAGAAAAACTCCGTTAGTGCGAATTCGAATCCGCGGATCCTCATGATTGAGTGTCCATGCTTATCCGGAAGGTAATTACTTTGACTCCAGACATCGAGAAGGCGGACCAGTGCAAGCAAGACATTAACCTCCCAGAAGAGTGTTTTTTAAATATTTTTAGTTGGGTGCTTAATTTGTACATTAGTAGGCCACACTCATGTAATCAGAAAAAGCAGAGGAGTTTCCATCTCACTTAAATTATTACTACAGCACAGGTTATGAAAGAGTACTAATATGTACGCACAGTACGGACTATCCCTGCCCATTTTGACTTCAGCCCCTCGGTGATACGGGAAGTGGACGACAGTATGCAGTGTATTCCTCTCTCACTTGCACTCAACATACACGAACTAATCTTCCGTTCCATGCGAGTCCATTTGCAAAAAGTGTCCATCAGGATGTGGCTATAGTTTATCCCCTAACCAAATGTCTCTTTAACCCAGGGTCCGTCAGTGCACATAGCGTCCATGGTGGCAGCGCTGCTGTCGAAGCTGGTGACCACCTTCCAGGGAATCTACGCGAACGAGTCGAGGACCACGGAGATGTTGGCAGCCGCGTGCGCAGTGGGCGTGGCTTCGTGCTTCGCCGCTCCCGTTGGTGGTGCGTCAATATTTATTTATTTAATTGATTGCTTTTGTACAGACTACCTTGTTGGTCTCGGAAAGTACAGGAATAAATTAACTTGTCTGTGCTACCTGATAATCAAACGTGATTATTAGTTCGGTAGTTTAGAGTTAGAGGTAAAATGTATGCATGACAGACATAATAATAAACCTTTTTCCGATTTGTGATATTAGTCAATCAATCAAATATTCTTATTAGTATTATTTATATTTTGTCTTTTATGTTTTAGTATTTTTTTTTATTTTCTCTTTAATTTGTTTTATACATTTTTTAGGTGTATTATTTTCGATCGAAGTAACGACTACGTATTTCGCTGTGCGAAATTATTGGAGAGGATTTTTTGCTGCGTGCTGCAGTGCTATAGTGAGTTTTTTTTTTAATTTTGTTTACTATTCAAATAACCTATTCAAAGTATACAGGGTGTACGGAAAAGTATTATTAACTTTTAAACCACATACTCTACCCATTAAACTGAACAACCTTTACAAATAAAAAAGTCTGCTGTACGATACGTTTGAGTCCAGTAGGTATTGCAGTTTAGTATGGAACAGTTGATTTTTTTTTCAAGTTTGATCCCATAGTAAAAGTTGTTCAGTTTGATGGGTAAGAGCATGTGGTTTAAAGGTTAATGTTACTTTTCCTTTCATCCTGTACTATTATACAGGGTGAAAATAAAATGCATGATAGACTTTCACTATGAAACCAACATCGTAGACGCAATTTTTTTTTTGTTTTCGACCCAAATATATGAAACAGCGGATGTTTTTTTCGCGATTTTGATGTTTGCTCCATTGTGAAAGTTGTTTAATTTGTTGGTCCTATAAAGGGCCTAAATCATGTAACGAACAGATTTAAGTTAACACTCTATATACAGGGTGTTTTTTAATATGCTGACAGTTTTTAAGGGGATGATCAGACCATCAAACTGAACAACTTTCTCTACGGCCGTAAGTAAATGACGTCATCAATATGTCCCCAGATGTTCCGGCTGCTCTCGGTGTGGTCGGGCGCCATGCCTACCGTCAAGCCTCTCTTCCCGACCCACTTCCCCCAGGACTTCCCCTTCGACCCCCAGGAGTTCGCTGTGTTTGTGCTACTTGGGTACGCGATATTTTATAAAATAGACTATGTATTATTGTATACATAACCTTAGCTTAAAAAATATAAGGTCTAACAAAATTAGGTGAAACTATTTTAAAGGGATGATCAGACCATCAAGCTGAACAACTTTCTCTATGGGACCAATATTGAAATCGCGAAAAAAAAATCAGCTGTTCCATACAAACCTACTCGACCTAAATGTATGGGACAGCAGATTTTTTTTTCGCGATTTCAATATTGGTCCCATAGAGAAAGTTGTTCAGTTTGATGGTCTGATCATCCCCTTAAAATAGTTTCAGCTGATTTTGTTAGACCTTATATATTGTAATAGTTATTAAGTCGTGTTATGTCGTAGAGTTTCTGGCCGCATCTTCTCCACAGGGACAACACGTTCGGACGCGGTGGTAGCTTCAAAAAAAGATTTGACGTTTAATAAGTGTACTTCAAGCTCCTATATTGAAATTATAAGAGAGTCGGTGGCGCGTTGCGAAGACGTATGGACACCCAATTATGGGGGTCCGGGTTCGAATCCGCACGGACAACATGCCATGTACCAATGAGTTTTTCTAACTTATGTACGTAATACCGACTGCTCTCAAACGGAAGCTCTGAAGAAGAAATTCTGATGTGTATGTGAAGTCTACCAATCCGCATTGGGCACGCGTGGTAGACTAATGCCCATACACCCTCCCAGAGGGTAGGCCTGCGCCCTGCAGTGGGACGTTTATAGGCTGATAGTGATGATGATGATGGCGCTGGATTTTCATTTTTTTTTTATTACGAATGGGTTTGCTCTTAACCTCAATCTAGTCCTCAGGACGAAGATGGGGTCGAAGATGTAGCGAGCTCACCTAGAAGAAGCCTATTCACTCGTACTTTAAAGGAATTCGGGTTGTAAGCGCTCGGAAATACTGACGCAGGCAGGGCGTTCCACTCCTTGGCTGTGCGCATTATAACTCTATGTATAAGGTCTAACAAAATTAGGTGAAACTATTTTAAGGGGATGATCAGACCATCAAACTGAACAACTTTCTCTATGGGACCAATATTGAAATCGCGAAAAAAAAATCTGCTCTCCCATACATTTAGGTCGAGTAGGTTTGTATGGAACAGCTGATTTTTTTTCGCGATTACGATATTGGTCCCATAGAGAAAGTTGTTCAGTTTGATGGTCTGATCATCCCCTTAAAATAGTTTCACCTACTTTTGTTAGACCTTATATAACCGATTTGAAGAGCGGAGAAAAATCGAGCTCGCTTCGCTCGCTCTAAGACGTAATTCAGAAGATTTCTAACCATCGCTAAATCGTGGTGCTAAAAATATCGAGCTCGCTTCACTAGCTTTTACTTAGATGCACATGTTTTGTACCGAAAGAGCTCTGGCTACAACTAATTCGTATTCAGAAGAAGTCATAAGGAAATATTTTGGTATGGATGAGCCAAGACCTGAACACAGCCTGAGTAGTTGCGCTAAAAAATTTCGAGCTCGCTAGATGTACTAAATATAGAAAAAAGGGGGCGGGGGAAAATCAAGAGAGTGCGATGGAGCGCGGGGGCCCCCGCGATCGTGTCTGGGCCTCGACAACATTTTTCAAAAGTATCCGGACCTCACTTAAAATTACTTGCAGACCCTTGCTGTCGACTATCAAACTGAATAACTTTCATTATGGAGACAAAGTCGGGAAAAACATTAAAAACTTATAATCTTTTCTAAAATGAGCTGTAATGTTGTTTTCAGCATTGTGTGTGGACTGCTGGCGGCTCTCTGGGTGTTCCTACATCGTCAGTACGTTCTCTTCATGAGGAACACCAAGACACTCAGCAATTTCCTGCAGAAGAAGTAAGTTTGTTTGCAAATCGCTATGTGATAATTGTCTCAATAGCAGCTATGTTAGATATCAATACGATTTTAAAACTGTAACAGGAAGTTTGTCTGTACATTGAAGATATTAACAAAAAAAAAGTTACGATATGGTTTTTATGTGTCCCTGATTCCATTTCACCAATTTTTGGATTTTTTGTCTGTCTGTTTGTTTGTGTGTTTTTTTGTGTGTTTGTTTGGGTGTTTGTTTGTTTGTTTGTTTGTTTGTTTGAACGAGTATCACGCAAAAACTACTGAACCGATTTTGATGAAACTTTTAGTATATAATTTGTGCGGACGAAGTCGCGGGTTAACGCTCGTTTTAAAATAAAAGCATTACAGATATTGACGTATTAATAATGTCGGTTTTCATCAAAACGTATGACGTCACTCGTCGACCTGTAAACTCCGTAGTAAACTTAAAATAGCTGGTCATCAAGAAAAAAAATTTTTTTGAAATTTTCTGTTCTGTTGTTTCTGCATAGAGCTAGAAAAAGAAGAGATTTTTTTTTATCGATGTGTAGGTTTTTGCAATTAGAGATCTCACATCAAAATATTTAAAAAAATATGTTTATATTGATGAAAATTTTATTTTTTAAGCGAATTAAGAATACTATTCGTAAAAAAATATTAAATATATAAAAAAATACTTGATATGCCGAATTATTTTAACTCAGTGCCTAAAACGGAGATATTCTACCTGCGCATTCTAGTTTAATAGTTTATTCTGTCCGCAGTGAAATGTAATGAATACAGATCATAAAAACTAAAGGGAGATGTGAAAAGGGGCCAGGGCCAGTGTCGCAGCAATATGCGCAAAAACGGAACACATTGCTCGCGACAGTAAGGATTCAATATATTATGAGGCTGAAAGCCAGTCGAAATATTATGTGTAAATAGTTTACAAAGCTTGCGTAGTACTAAAGATTATTCGAACGTTGAGTTCTCCATCTCTTATCCAATGGATAACAAGCACATTCAAGCTAACAAAATACTTTCTATCGCGTGGTACTGCGACACTAGGTTTCGTACTCAGCGCGTTGGTTGGCATCTCTCTAGATCTCTATGGTAATGAAATTACCTAAAGGCGACGATTACGTACGATTTATGAGGCTAGGTGAAAAAAATAGGATTCTTCAAAGCGTCATATATCATGAAGTACTAACAGTAGGAGTATGATTAGCGGATATGTGTAAATTGAACATATAATTGAAGTTTTGATTAGAGCCAAAACACGATTAAGGCACATTTTCTCGATAGAAAAACAAGCCAAAGTAGCCTCCGTTTTTATTTATAAACGCTTAGAACTGCTAAACTGTGAGTAATAGAAACACGAAGCTTGATTTAAAAAAAAAAGATATTGATATTTTATAAAGTTTGATTAGAGCAGAATTTGTTTTACGTCGTTTCAGGCGCGCGCGCCGCCCCATCTCTTTCTCTCGCATCAGGCAGTAATATAAGCTATCACACGCCCATTTCGCTTCAATTATTTTTCGACATACGCTCTTACATTGTATTGTAAAATGCAATAATAAACTTTTGCAGCCGCTTCATATACCCGGGGTTCATGACGTTAGCGGTGATGTCCATACTGTTCCCTCCGGGCATTGGCAAGTACATGGCGGCTGACCTCGGCAATCAGGAGCAGGTATGTTATTATACAGGTGTAAACAAATTCAATTTATTAAAAAAAACAACTTACGTAATCAACCTGCAAGAAAATCCCCACTACTTTCCCCCAGCGCACATGATTCTTTGCGAAACCTGTACAGTAGTACCAGGTTTATAAGTCTTATCGATGTACCTGCGCAGTTTTCAAATTTTAATCATCATCAGCGTCCCACTGCAGGGCACAGCCCTACCCTCAGGGAGGGTGTATGTACGTTAGACCACCACGTCTGCCCAATGCGGATTGGTAGACTTCACATACACATCAGAATTTCTTCTTCAGCGTATGCAGGTTTCCTCGCGATGTTTTCCTTCACCGTTTGAGAGAAATTTTAATAGCGCGCGGAAATTAAATTAACCAATCAGGATGTGCCACCTTCAATCCCTTACCGGTGTTGGCTAGTTTTTGCGCCTTTTTCACCTCTATCAGATTTCCGACTTTGCACCCTTTGATTACTGAATGACTTCGGGTTTTGACGGGGACAAACGAAGATTGACGAGCGTAATTATTTGTCGATCGTACTGTACTACTCTTCACTTGAAAGTAAACACTTGCCATACAAAATTGCAGGTGTTATCAATGTTCGCGAACTTCACCTGGGGCGACAACCTGACAGCGGAGCAGGCGTCCATAGTGTCACACTGGGAGACGCCTGAAGTTAACATATTCGGCTGCCTGTGGATATACTTCTTCTCTATTGTGAGTATTGTGATCAGTGATCGGGAATTCAGGGCGTTTGGGCTTGCCATACAATAAATAGAGGTAGGTAAAGCCCGACCAGAAAATTAAAATACCTCGCCATGTTGCGGAAAATCATTGGAACTATCAATCAATCAATCAATATTTATTGATTTTTAATGTGTCCTTTACAAAAAACTAATTTTTGTACTTGAGCATACATACATACATATTCTCAAGCCTGTCTCCCACTGGGGTAGGCAGAGACAAAGGAACGCCACCTGCTACGATCCTGACATACCTCTCTAGCTTCCTCCACATTCATAAGTCCTTTCATGCATGCTCGTCGGTTTCGGGTAGATCTGCCTAGCTAGCATGCCACCCCCGAGAAAACGACAAGAATCGAGATCTTTATTATTTTACGTAGGCCAGAAAGAGCGCGCATGACGTTTTGCTCGTTTAAACGCTTTATAGTGGGTGGCATGCTAGCTAGGCAGACCTGGCCCTTTTTAAGCACGTCGCCAATTTGGTTCGTATATGTCCATTCACTTTCATTCCTTTCTTTTACTCATTCATGCAAGTCACCATCGCCTGCAAGTCATTCGCCGACGAAGCAAGTAGTACTTGAAACACTGACATTAAGGGTTATAGTCGATTGCAGCGCAAAACCTGGTTTTTTATATTCCTGGTCCGACTTTACCTAGTTGGTTTACCAAAGAAACCGCTATATGTGATTGTACAGGGTGTTAGGGTAAACAGTTGCATTACTTTAATGGGCGATTGTACCCATGATACTGAACAACTTTCCCTAAGGAATAGAGGGAAATTAGAAAATAATTAACTTTTCCTACATTTTGTATTCTGAAGAAACGGTTTCAGTCATTGCTTGTTATTCACAAGTTCTTTCAAAAATCCAAGTATTTAGCTGCCATATTAAACAAACAATACCTAATTACAATTAAAATCATTCATAAAATTTAACAGCTTGTGTAAACTATAAAATAATGATGTCAACCAATAATTAGCAGTAGTAGTTAAGTGACGAGGTGGCCGAGAGGTTAAGGCGTTGGACTGCTAATCCAATGTGCTCTGCACGCGTGGGTTCGAATCCCATCCTCGTCGAAATGGTCTTTCTTTTGTAAGTTACTAGCGTTAACCCGCGACTTTGTCCGCACAAGTTATATACCAAGTCAGATCATTAGTTATAAAAAAAAAAGTTTCATCAAAATCGGTTCAGTAGTTTTTGCGTGATGCTGGTTCAAACAAACAAACAGACAAAAATCCAAAAATTGGTGATATGGAATCGGGGACACCTAAAAACAATATCGTAACTTTTTTTTGTTAATATCTTCAATGTACAGACAAACTTCTGTTACAGTTTTATAATAGTATAGATTGTTGAAATTACTGTATCGTGAATTCGTGATGTAAGCCATACACCACTA
Source organism: Agonopterix arenella (assembly GCA_927399405.1). Classification (NCBI taxonomy): domain Eukaryota; kingdom Metazoa; phylum Arthropoda; class Insecta; order Lepidoptera; family Depressariidae; genus Agonopterix; species Agonopterix arenella. Next base: position 1,079,720 of record OV656714.1, read on the forward strand.
GTTTTTGTGGCAGGCAAAAACGCGACGCGCGAAAACCACGCGAGACAAGTGCTCGGGTCAGAACCTGCAACGTGACTCCAGTATGATATTTTGATATACCTTTTTTAGAGCGCGCTTTATGGATTAAGTGATACTTCTCTACTTAGTACCTTTAATTTATCCTGTGCCTCAGATCTCTTTAATGATAAATTAACCGATTGTTACGTTTTGGTACAGTTCTTCCTCACGATGGTATCATGCACGCTGCCCGTACCGGCTGGTATCTTCGTCCCGGCGTTCAAGATGGGCGCCTCCCTCGGCAGGTTCACCGGCGAGGTGATGCACTACTTCTGCCCGCTAGGGGTCGCTTACGGAGGTCATATACAGAAGATCATACCCGGTAAGACCCTAGGCACATCTTGGACACTGTCAGTCTGTCTGTGACTGCCAAACCAGGGTCCTGGGTTCGAATCCCGGTTCGGTCATGGATGTTATATGTTCGTGTCGTTGTTGTTTGGTTTCCATATTAAACAGCCCATAGTGCTTACTTGAGATCATTACAATGTATGCCTGTGAGCGTTATTTATTATTATTATTAGCTAATAGCGGTCATTTCATACAAATCTGAAAAATTTAGAAGAAGATAAGCACATGCGATAATGTTGCGTGCGAGCGAGACAGGTATACGCATTTGCGAGGAACCGCAATTCAACCAGAGGGGGTTAAAAAGTCGGTGGGAGGTAGGTAGTGTCCATACTATATCTAGTTCTGTGCCCTAGGTATCCTATGTTTTAATCAAACCGGTATTTAGCTGTAAGTTCTCTTAAAAGGAAAAAATAAGTCTAAATATCTTCAAAATAAGAAGTGTGACGTCAGAGGTGTCAGAAGGACAGACGGACTTCATTGAGTAGTTTTGAGCTTAGTCAAAACTAACTAATTTCATTCGACAGCCACGCGTTTGACCGTATTTTTCCTGGTAGGTCCTCAAGTTAACAATCTAAAAAAATATATACATCAATTTCCTGTGCGGTCATTGAGCGAAACCGGAGCTACGGAACCCTATCATGGGTGAGTCCATAAGTAGGCGTGGAACGTGTCGTCACAGGTTATGCAATGATTTGCATAACACCATAAGGCGTGCGGCGTGGTGCGAGCGAAATTGCATGAATAATTGTAGCAGCGTGAGTAGCAATACAAGTGGCGACAGTCGTCTCCGAAGCAAAAGCGCTACTTTGCATTTCTAACCCCTCTTATAATGTTCTGTGGGCGAGTCTGACACGCTCTTGGCTGGTTTTTGTGCTATTCGAAGCCTGCACGTCTAGTATGATTTCATTAACGCGACGCGCCTTAGCTCCATAGAAAATACCCTGTACCCACGCTTTTCGGAGAGCGAAAGCCGCGCTTGCCGCGTATACTATCATGCAAGAGAAATCATGCAAGACGTGCTGACATCATACGGAGAAAACCACAGATCACAAAAACTAAAGGGAGGCGTGAAAAGGGGGCGGGGCCAGTGTCGCAGCAATATGCGCAAAAACGGAACACATTGCTCGCGACAGTAAGGATTCAATATATTATGAGGCTGAAAGCCAGTCGAGATATTATGTGTAAATAGTTTACAATGCTTGCGTAGTACTAAAGATTATTTGAACGTTGAGTTCTGATACCGCAATGGATAATGAGCACATTCAAGCTAACAAAATACTTTCTATCGCGTGGTACTGGTGGTGATGCGACACTAGGTTTCGTACTCAGCGCGTTGGTTGGCATCTCTCTAGATCTCTATGGATAAAACTTATATTCTCTGTTATATTGCAGGTGGGTATGCGACGGTGGGTGCGGCTGCTTTTACCGGCGCTGTGACACATACCGTCTCAACTATTGTCATAGTTATCGAGATGACAGGACAGGTAAATATTATAAGAGATAAGTGTACTTTTTGCAACCAGCAAGGCTGATTCAGTGTTTATGGGGTGTAGAGCATCTCTGTGATGGGGATGGACTAGGTCTGCCTGCATAACTTCAGTCGGTTTAGAACACGTTTAGAAGTTACTGATGTTTAAAGGTCAGTAAAAAATTCACGATCAGCTGCAAGGGCAACCTGAGATACCTACTTAATTATTTTATTATAATACCTTCTGAATACTATATTCTAGTGGATAAATACATTTCATTTCATGCTTATTTTTAAAGAAACTTCTAAAATACAAAACATATTTTGATGTCATCTCTAATAATAATAAAACATGTTAGTTTATTCTATTTTTTTTAAATGGCTGCCGTCTTGGTTGTGATGATTTTGCCAATGTTTAGTAGTTTATTTAATGAAAGTGAAAAATGAAAATGAATGTTTTTCGAAAAGAACACTATCTTGAGCCACCACTGGAGCTTCGGTGTAGGCCCGGGAGGGGGCAACCAATAATCGACGAGCGACGTAACTACCCAATAGCAGACCTACAACGCGTCTCCAAGTTAGTTTAAGTGTTTCATTAACACGTTATTTCTACAGGTAACTCACTTACTACCTATAATGGCGGCGGTCTTGTCAGCGAACGCCGTGGCCGCTCTCCTCCAACCCTCGTGCTTCGACAGCATAATCCTCATCAAGAAACTACCTTATTTACCTGACCTACTCAGCTCTGCCAGTCGTAAGTATTTACATACACACATACAGGGTGTCCCAAAACTCAACATTAAGCGGAAAACAGAAAAAATACAAAGAAAAATCTAAGTTTGATAGATTTCAGGATTTTGTATTTTTTCTTAACATTAGAAAAACTGCCACTCTGCACCAAACTTTTAGATGTAGATACTACAATTTTGTAGATTTTGGCATGAAAATACTTGTTATGCAATGAGCGTTTTTCTTTTCTTTTTAATTTTAGTTCCTATAAAAACACAACAGATGTTATGTTTGTTGCTCCATAGAGACGTTCGTGGGATTCTGTCAAAATCATGTCAAGACTGTGCCAGCCATTTTTTTAAGGTTAAGGGATCGAGCCCATACAACCATGTTAGAAGTAAATAGTTTCAAATTTTCGATCAAAATGATTCGCAAATAATGAAATATTCCATCAAAAAATGCGTTGGCATCTCTTTGATCATCTTTTCAAACCCTTTTTGAAATTTTGACCTTTATTCGCACAGACCGTAGCGCCATCTATCGATCCCCTAGAAAACCAAAAGAAAAACCTCATTCTGAATAATCTTTTCAGTGGACCCAATTCAAAAGTAACGGATTTGTGCTATACTTTTTAAAGAAAACACTATATTCTGTCACACTTCTGAGGTTGTTTTTTTTTTCTCGATGTTGGCTCCACAGCTAAAAGTTGTTCAGTTTGAAGGTCTAAAGTTTTAAACCACTTCTTTAAAAATTACGAGCGAGCAACCCGCGACTTCGTCCGCACAAATTATATACCAGATTTTAAGTCAGATCATAAGCTATCAAACAAAAAAGTTTCATCAAAATCGGTTCAGTAGTTTTTGCGTGATACTCGTTCAAACAAACAAACAAACAAACAAACACACAACCAAACAGACAGACAAAAAATCAAAAAAATTGTGATATGGAGTCAGGGACACCTAAAAACCATATCGTAACTTTTTTTGTTAATATCTTCAATGTACAGACACACTTCTGTTACAGCTTTATAATAGTATAGAATAGATAGACTATGGCTTTTTGTTACACCACCTATACAGGATAGGTTTCGTTATTACATACGTTCCTTTCAAGGGGATAATAAAACTATAAATCTACATACATAATATTCTCTTGCTCACTCTTATGTTTACCGTGTAAGCCTGTCTCGTTTTCACGACTATTATTGTAAGTCTTTTCTGCATGTGTTTTCAATTTCATTTCACACTGCTTCTACAATTCTTCCACAATCTATCTATACTATTATAAAACTGTAACAGGAAGTTTGTCTGTACATTGAAGATATTAACAAAAAAAAAGTTACGATATGGTTTTTAGGTGTCCCTGATTCCATTTCACCAATTTTTTGATTTTTTGTCTTATATATAATTTGTGCGGACGAAGTCGCGGGTTAACGCTCGTTATGTATATATTTATTGACATAAAGCAAATTAATGATGGTTTTACAATAACGTAATAATTAACAGATGCGCAAAATTAATGAATTGAAATCTTAATTACATGTACCCAAATAAAGTATTAAAATTTTTATTGTGATCGTGGTAGGAAATTTCGCCACGTTAGGACGTGACGAGGTGGCCGAGAGGTTAAGGCGTTGGACTGCTAATCCAATGTGCTCTGCACGCGTGGGTTCGAATCCCATCCTCGTCGAAATGGTCTTTTTTCTTTTTTTTCTTTTATCGCTGCTTTGTTTATTCTAATTTTATGACCTTATCTATTTATCATGGAAATGATAAAATATAATTTATAAATATAATTATTTTGTTATAGGAAAAGTACCACAAATATTTTTGATAAGTTTTGTAATGTTTGATTTCTTTCAATGCTAATTCAAATGGGTTTTCTTTTGTTTTTATTATCACATCGAATTTTGTTTTTTAGTTATTTTATTACTCAGTTGAATTCAACTTTTTACAATTAGTCGGGGAAATCTACGGATTTTTATATGGAGTAGATTGCATTAATTGCACTTTAGGTTATAGTTTGAAATATTAGTAGATACATACCTGAAAAACATAAATTCTCAATAATCCCTGATTTTTTATTGTGTAGTATGGAATAATTAAGACATTTACAAAACATTAAATTTAGGTATGATCAAAAAATGGAAAACTGGTGATTTTGAACAGGATGGCTTCATTCAATACGTTTTACTTATAATAATAATAATCCCCGTAATAATAAGGTTAATATCGTAAATTTGAGTCGATATTTAATATTTTGTAAGTATTCAAAAATTATAACCTCAAAACTTAATTGTTTACTGTTTGTTTGTACACAATAAATTTGTATGGGGTTAATTAACTGTCTCTTTTGCTAGTATGCTGGAAGAAATATCTTTAGAAAAAAGCTTGCCCTTTGTACAGTTATATCGATTTCAAGGTATTTCTCAGGGTCCTTAGCCTATATAACCACCAAGTCTCGACAAAAGTGTTATAAACTAACAGTAATATTAGTTCAAACACAATTTACTAAAGCGTATTTAATGCAATCTCAAACCGTATTTTTCCTAGACTAAATCTACATATTCAGAGTCAGATCGTTTCTAGATCGTGTTTAAAAATGTAATTGAATTAAATTGGTTTCATATTTTAAAAAGAATTAAATTTCGTTTGTGTATGTAGGGAGCTAACAGTTAGGTATTATTATAATTAAGATGATTTAATTCACATTATTTAAATGCCCCACTTTTATTTTTAATTACTAACAAAATTTTAGGGGTGATAAGGGGTGGCTGTATTATGCCCACAGCTATATAAGGTTTCGGTACTACTAGTGAAACGTGGATATTCTGAGGTTTCAGAATATCTCTGACTACCCCCTCGGGGAATATAGTCGCGAGCATATGCTTATATACTATGCTATATCAGGTCTAACAAAATCAGCTGAAACTATTTTAAGGGGATGAGCAGACCATCAAACTGAACAACTTTCTCTACGGGACCAATATCGAAATCGCGAAAAAAAATCACCTCTCCTATACACAACACCACAACACTGCAAGTATCATGTCTACACAAATGTATGGAGACAGCTGAATTTTTTTTTCGTCATTTCGTTTTTAGTCCCGTAGAGAAAGTTGTTCAGTTTGATGGTCTGATCATCCCCTTTAAATAGTTTCAGCTGATTTTGTTAGACCTTATATTTGCCGAGAAATCAGGGTAATCAGAGATATTCTGAAACCTCAGAACATCCACGTAAAGTAGAAGGAATAAGTCTATTTTTTTCATGATACTAATGGTCGAACTTGCGTGTGCGTAGGTATGTACGACATATGCGTGGAGGACTTCATGGTGCGAGACGTGAAGTATATATGGGACCGGATGACATTCCAACAGCTCAAGGATATGCTTAAAGAAAATAAGGTCAGCTTTCATTACCAACTTTATTAAAATTAATGTAATAATTTGCCCCATTTGCGTCTACCTGGGTCCCGTTTAATAAACGTGACTATTGTAATTTACAATGAAACATTCAGTGTAAATTGCTGGTTACTAATGACGCGAAACATGCAGTAGGTAGTGTGTCACTAACATTCTCAGCAATGTACCCTAAATTGTTATTGTAAATTACAATTGTCACTTTTATTAATAAATAGCAAGGTTATCAATTAAGTCCAGGTTTTGTTGGTCAGTCTATGATTTTTAGTATAGAGAAAAACCAGAGCTTCGCTATTTCACCCAGAGTGGGGTTTAGAAGCGGAAGAAATGATGCTTGCTTGTTTTCTTCTTACTTTGAGAGTTGAGTGGACTATCCAATTCAAATGCATTGTTATGGAGAAACACCTCTCCTCCAACTTTCACAGGTTACATTACAACCAATTTGAACCAGTTAACTTTTTGTTAGTTTTATTTTATTGTATGTACTAGAATGAGGCGTTTTAATAAAACAAAATTTGTTCAAAATCAATTGACGGATGTCTGACATAGCCCAAAGAATTGCTAAACTAAAGTGGCAGTGGGCGGGGGCACAATGCTCGCAGAACCAATGGCCGATGGTGCCTGCTAGTTCTCGAGTGGCGACCGCGTACTGGAAAGCGCAGCGCGGGTAGGCCCCCCACACGGTGGACCGACGACCTGGTGAAAACGGCGGGAACCCGTTGAATGAGGGCAGCGCAGGACCAGTCGTTATGGCGATCCTTGGGGGAGGCCTATGTCCAGCAGTGGACGTCCATCGGCTGAGATAATGATGATGATGACTTGACGGATGGCGTTAAAATCGTGAAAAATTAGCTGTCAGATAGCAAGTGTTCCATGTTCTCCTTGATTCCCTAATTTTAGGAAGCAATTTGTTGATTTATTAATAAAATTATGATGTTTTAATATGAAAGACATTTTGGCATTTTTAATTCATCGCCGTCATCGATCGTCGAACAGTATTGTATTGTATAGTATATCATTTGTTTAAATTTTCTCACCCCGCAGACAATAAAAAGCTTCCCACTAGTGGAGAGTCCCACGTCGATGGTCCTGCTGGGCTCGATCCACCGCTGGGAGCTGGTGAAGGTGATAGAGAAGCAGGTCGGCAGGGAGAGGAGGCTGCAGGTGGCCGCGCTGTGGCACAGGGAGGCGGAGAGGCGCCGCAGGGAGATGGAGCAGAGGGTGCGCAGGCCATCGAGGTTCGAGGTGAGGGACGAAAAAAGCAAAAAGCTATCTATGTGATATTATTTTGAATATAAAATTTTTGATTTTGATTTTTAGATTTTGGGTTAGGGGTCCTAGGTAGATGCGTTAAGGGTAGATGTGGGGTGTTAGAGGTCCATGTGACCATCCATGATGAAAGGGGTCGATGTAGGGTTTTTGGAGTCCATGTGGGGGTATTAGGGGTAAATGTTGGGGTGTTAGGGGTCCGGTGAGAAGTGACACAAGTTCGAGTCAGGGTTTCAGTCATCCAAGGGACCCTCCCTTGGGTTTTAGGAACTTTACGGGCCCGATTGATTGTAAGGGGTCTAGGAGGGTTGTAACGGGTCAGAGTGAAGGGTGTTAGAAGATACAGAAAGGCGCTAGATGGAGATGGATTTCAGAGTGCCCAAACCCTCACGGTTCAAAGTAAGAGTGCCCGAGATAGACTCTCATGGATTGTGGTTAAGTTTGGGGTTCATGTTAAGGAAATCATAAAACGCAGGCCTCATAATTTGCTAATGTAACGTTCATAATTTAATATATTTGCAGGTTACACCAGCGCCGGACATGTTACAAGTACCAGGCACCGGCATGACCAGGGGCTCCTCGCTGACAACCAAGGATCAAGGCGGACTTATCCCTGGTATGTACAAATATACACTATTTAACATTCGTAGCTCGTACTCGCCCCGTAAGATAGCGTTAAGATTTCTTACGCAGTGTTATTCAAAAGTTATTTAAAAGTTGTAATAAGGTTTCTGACAGCTACGAAAGAGGTTATGCTCGCTGAGCTGTGCATGAAATCGCGAAGAAAACAGCAGTTCCATACTAAACTGCAATGCCTCATACTAAACTCAAATGTATGAAATAGAAAATTTTTCAGGTTTGCTCCCATAGTAAAAGTTGTTCAGTTTGATGGTCTGAACCACCCCTGATTTACTAATTATAAAGAAAAAGAAACCATCTTTTTAAATATAACTAGCATGTTTTGTCACACCCTGCCAGAGTGACCGTTTTTCGTATTTTCAGTACTAAAGTGGTAATAAAAGTGGTAATATAAGTGGTATAATTAAGGCTCTGTAAAGTGTATTTAGTATATTTTAGTACAAAATCAAATGTCAGTACAATCTTAGCATAATATTTTAAATTTTTTCAGTATGTCTTCCAAAAACACCAAAAAAGTGCTTAAAATTTTTTAAAAATATTGATTCTAAGCCATTAGACACTCTAATAAGTTAGTCTTATTTCTCTTTCCTTTAGTATTTCCTAGTACTAGGAGCACAACACAATCCGTTCGGTACATTACTGAATTTGAAAACGGTTACACTGCCTCACCGCATACAAATGTCTCACTCTCATAGAAATCGAGAAAAAAATCAGCAGTCCCACACATTTGGCTCAAGTAGGTTTGCAGTTTTGTATGGAACTGCTGTTTTTTGTTCGCGATTTCGATGTTGGTCCCATATAGAAAGTTGTTCACTTTGATCATCTCCTTAAGAAAGTGTCAACATATTAAGAAGGACCCTGTATATGTCTCTTACAGCGCCAGGCCAGCTCTTCCGTCCGAAGTCTATCCTCAAGAAGACAAACTCATTCACATTGACGCGGGGCCTCGGGTCCCCCTCGGGGCCGCTGTCCCCCCTCACCCCACAACCCTCCGTCTACACCACCGTCACTGGCGCTGAGACCAGGTAAATGCTTAATACGTAGTGTACAAGTATTCAAATGCGGACACTGGTGTCCAAGATGGCAGGCACTTGTATCTGGCGGTCGCTGGTATCAATGGTGGCGGCCTCTGGTAGCCAAGATGGCGGTCGTTGGTACCCAAGATGGGGATCTCTGGTATCCAAGATGGAGGTATCTGGTATCTGTTGAAGGACACTGGTATCCAATATGGCCGATACTGGTATTCAATATGATGGACACTAGGAATCAAGAAGACGGACGCTGATATCCAAGATGATGGACACTGGGAATCAATATGACGGACATCGGTATATAAAATGGTGGTTACTGGTATCCAAGATAACGGCACTGGAATCCAAGAGTGCGGACACTGATATCCAAGATGGTGGACCCTAGTGACCGAAATGGCGAAATCAGGCAACCGTTCTATGTAAACTAAAATGTATTTACTTATTTCTTATCGCATTTTTGTTTTATTTTTTCTCGATATACTTATCCAATGCAACCAAAACCAAATAACATTGTATCCTTCTTAAAATAGAAGGGAAGGGAAGAAGGAGCTTCCTGTTCTTTCATAATTGATTAACAATAAAATTCCGAAGATTTTTTACTTTTTGAAACTTACCTTGTCCCCCTCAGGATACGAGCGGCGTTCGAAGCGATATTCAAGCGATCCTCCCTCCTCCCGGATGTGGAGGGAGGTATGCCCGATCAGATGGGGCTGCCGAGGAGTCCCTCCATCAACAAGAAAGTTCAACTGGTACGTGATTTTGATTCAACGTCTATTTACTAGACAACGTTTCATTTCAGGAAAGGTACCAGAATTCGATTCTCTTTGGAGATTATATCATAAACAGCTTATACAGGGTGTTAGGGTAAACAGTTGCATTACTTTAAGGGGTGATTGTACCCCACCCATAATACTGAACAACTTTCCCTCAGAATGCAACTGTCTACTGTCACCTATAATACAACCTGTATTTTTTATGACTTATCCAGGTTGTGATAAAAGTTTAAACCTCATATTATTCCCTATAGGCATCATCGTCTAACAGAGATAGGCTTGGTGTAACATTGTGAATGGTTTGCAGCCTCGTGAACGCGTCTGCGACATGTCTCCCGAGGACCAGAAGGCGTGGGAACTGTTGGAAATGGCCAAGGAGATAGACTTCGACAGGATGCTGCAGATAGCGAGGAAGAGAGATATGGTGAGATACCCACGACCACTGTCCTTTTGAAGTGGTCAGATACTTTTGTTAAAGCGTCAATGAAGCATGACGCGGATTTATGACTGCACAGGGTGTAAAAAAACACCCTAGTACCTACCCCGCGAGTAATAAAACAGCTTTCCAATATATTTGAGTCGAGTCGGTAGCAATTTTGTATGAAACACCTTTTTTTTCTTGATTTCAAAATTGACTCAATAGGGAAAGTTGTTCAGTTTGTTAGTCTGAAGCACCCGCTTAAGTATTACTAGGGTGTCTTGTTATACCCTGTACATCTTTTTGACGCATCAACATCACAGCACAAAACAACCAACCGACAACCCGAATCCGAACAAATAAAAGCCAATCTAAATTACAAAATAAAGACCAAGATGTTAATGGCATTGGCTGTATATGGGATGAGGATGGCGGCCAAGCCATTTATCTTTATTTAACCGAGATGAACACTTACTAAAGACGTGGCTCAAAGTTGGATCTCATAACTTTTTAAGATTTGTGAGTCTTGCCTACTTCTTTTTACATGAAATGTTTTTAATGGGATCTCATGTCTGGGAAGACAGTTAGACATCGTTTAATAAAATTTAACAGCCTGTGTAAACTATAAAATCATGATGTGAACCAATAATTAGCCGTAGTAGTTAAGTGACGAGGTGGCCGAGAGGTTAAGGCGTTGAACTGCTAATCCAATGTGCTTTGCACGCGTGGGTTCGAATCCCATCCTCGTCGAAATGGTCTTTTTTATTTATTTAGGACCAAGAGTATTATAGCCGTGGTGGTCCAGTGGCGAGTAACGTTGCCTCCCGTGCAGGAGACGATGGTTCGGTCCCCGTCCAGGCCGACTCGTACCAATCAGTTTTTCGGAATTTATATACGATTTGTAACACCACTGGCTTTTCGGTGAAGGAAAACATCGTGAGGAAACCTGCATGCTTTAATTTCGAGGCATGTATTGTACCTACTGTCCATTACAAGTGGCGGCGGGCTCACTCTCCGTCAAACTAGACAGAGTTTCAGTACTACTAGTGAAACGTGGATGTTCTGAAGTTTCAGAATGTCTCTGACTACCCCCTCGGGGAATATAGTCGTGAGCATATGCTTATGCTTATGCAAGAGTGTTATTTTTCAATGTCACACATTCACACATCATAATTCGTATACGAATAATGCATAAATTCCATAGAGTTGGGCATCACTTTCGTGTAATAATTAGGATGTATCATCATCATCATCACAACATATACGTCCCACTGCTGGGCACATGCCTACCCTCAGGGAGGTGGTCGAAATTTTCTTCCGCCACTGTTTGAGAGCAGTCGGTAGTATTGATACATGGCATGTCGTCCGTGCGGATTCGAATCTGGACCCTCATGATTGAGTGTCCAGCCATTTTAAGCTCCTCTCACTTGTTGCCGAAAACATGCAGGTCATAATAACACTGTTTTTACTTCCATCCAGCATCCAGACGATCCGGAATTCGAGGACGAGAGTCTGTACATCTGTCATATAGACCCGGCGCCCTTCCAGCTCGTCGAGAGGACCTCACTACTTAAGGTTAGTCTACAGGGTGTTACAAAAATACAAATAAAAATTTAAGAGGGTGGTTAAGACCATCAAACTGAACAACTTCACTATGGGACCAATATCGAAATCGCGAAAAAAAACGGATGTTCCATCATCATCATCATCATATCAGCCGATAGACGTCCGCTGCTGGACATAGGCCTCCCCCGAAATGAGGAGATTTGCCATAATCGCCATGATGCGATGCGTTTGCGATGTTCCATAATAACCTACAGATCTACTCGAGCTAAATGTATGGGACAAAATATTTTTTTTTGCGATTTTGATTTTGGGCCCATAGTGAAAGTTGTTCAGTTTGTTGGTCTCAACCGCCCCCTTAAAAGTTTTTAATTTTTAATCTTACTTCTGTAACACCCTGTATAAGCTTCTTCTACGACTTCGACTGCTTCGACTACAGCGATCACTTTATTTAGAAAAGCAGTCAAGTACGCAGGATGACTTTAAGTTTATAAGTGCTCTTTCGTTCTTACCCTCCGACAAAGTGATGACGTCGGATGCATTAGCAGGTCCTAGCTTAGATCAAAGTAAAATAAAGGAGGATGCAAATCCTGGTCCCACCCTCCAATAGCTATGTGTGATACATCGTTAGATAGGTATTTTTGAGCTGAACAAAAGTTACTAAAGCGTTAAGTTCCAAATCTTAGTCTGTTCAGAGTTTTATATGAAATCTGTTCCCACCCTCCAATATCTATGATCCTGATCCCACCGTCCAATAGCTATGTGTGATACATCGTTGGATAGGTATTTTTGAGCTGAACAAAAGTTACTATAGCGCCAAGTTCCAAATCTTAGTCCGTTCAGAGCATTATATGAATTCTGGTCCCACCCTCCTTTGTTCCTGCATGACCGGACGAATGACCATACTCTGAACGGACTAAGATTTGGAACTTGGCGCTATAGTAACTTTTGTTTAGCTCAAAAATACCTATCCAATGATGTATCATACATAACTATTGGAGAGTGGGACCAGATGGCATATAATACTCTGAACGGACTAAGATTTTGGACTTGGCGCTTAGTAACTTTTGTTCAGCTCAAAAATACCTATCCAACGATGTATCATACATAGCTATTGGAGAGTGGGACCGGATGGCATATACATATAATGCGCTTGTATGAATTCTGCCGCTCGCTGCAAACGGCAACGTCGCATACGTCGCGCGTTGTACGAAGTAATAACAGCGTCGAAACAAGCGCCATTTTTTACAAGCTTTTACATAACTTGCCAAGCATCCCTTGCACCCCCAGGTAAAGACGGCCCTGTTCTTGGCCACCATTTCGATACAACTGGTCCACCGGCTAACTTCCCTTCTAGCTAAGTGTCCCTTTATCGTTCTATTATAGTATTCTGCCGTAATAATAATAATAATATGCCATGGTGGTCCAGTGACGAGTAACGTTGCCTGCCGTGCAGGATGCGATGGTTCGATCCCCGTCCAGGCCGACTCGTACCAATGAGTTTTTCGGAATTTATGTACGATTTGTAACACCACTGGCTTTTTTCGGTTAAGGAAAACATCGTGAGGAAACCTGCATGCTTCAATTTCGAGGCATGTATTGTACCTACTGTCCATTACAAGTGGCGACGGGCTCACTCCCCGTCACACTGGACAGATTTTCGGTACTGCTAGTGAAACGTGGATGTTCTGAGGTTTCAGAATATCTCTAACTACCCCCTCGGGAAATATAGTCGTGAGCATATGCTATGCTATGCTATAATATTCTGTTCAAAAATTGTGCTTTTCATCGCAGGTCCACTCTCTGTTTTCGACGCTGGGTGTGAAGAGAGCGTACGTGACTGCCATCGGAAGGCTTATAGGGGTCGTCTCATTGAAAGAGGTATGTTTACGTTAAATATTACTTTTTTACACCGAATTGGTGGTAAATCCAGATAATCATAGAAAACTATTGAAACGAAACACCCGCGTTAATTGTCAAGATACGCCTACAAATGTGAAGGTATTGCTAACAATCTCGTGTTGGTTTAACCATAGTTTAGCTTCTTTACAGGGTGTTAGGGTAAACAGTTGCATTACTTTAAGGGGTAATGTACCCTGATACTGAATACTGAAATACATGATAATGAACAGTTTTTCCTAAGAAACCTATAGGAAATTAGCAAAAATATTTTTCGACTTTTCATACAAACGTTCGATCAGCTGATTTCATTTAGTACGGAAAGTCAAAAAAATATTTTTGCTAACTTCCTATAGGTTTCTTAGGGAAAGTAGTTCAGTATCAATCACCCCTTAAAGTAATGCAACTGTAAAATCCGGTATATGTAAGTTTGCTTCTTTTAGACTAAGATATAAGTGTACTTTTCGAAACCATTAGCTGCAAGGTTGATTCAGTGTTTATCGGGTGTAGAGCATCTCTGTGATGGGGATGGATCAGGTCTGCCTGCATAACTCCAGTCGGTTTAGAAGTTACTGATGTTTACAGGTCGGTGAAAGGTCAGGTATCAGCTGCAAGGCTGATCGTATTATAATATTGTAGTATGCACTGTAGCTATGTGAACAGTACAAAAACTGACATGGTTCATCAGTAGGTTTTCGGAGTTACAGCCGTTCAAAGGTCCGACCTTTGAACGGCTGTATCTCCTAAACCGACTGGCAGTTCATGTCAGTTTTTGTACTGTTCACATAGCTACAGTGCACACTACAATAATATCATACGATCAGCTGTAAGGCTGCTTAATTTTTTACTGACCTGTAAACATCAGTAACTTCTAAACCGACTGGAGTTATGTAGGCAGACCTGGTCCATTCCCATAACAGAGATGCTCTGCACCCCATAAACACTGAATCAGCCTTGCGGCTGATGGTTGCAAAAAGTACACTTATCTCTTCTAATATTTTTGGCGACAAGCAGACGCCATATTGTAAAAAAGAAAAAAAAAATAAAGTTAACGAACTATGTTGAGTTGATCATTGAAAAGGTATTTTGAAAATCATCTTTAGGTTTCTCTTATAATTTTTCATTTCGAATGACCGTTTAGGATTCTATGACGATTTTTTCATTTCATCATCATCCCCACAGCTCCGCAAGGCGATAGAGGATGTGAACTCAGGTGCTCTGACGGTCGCGAACAGACCCGAGCCTCCCACTACCCCCCTCCCCACAGTCATCAAGGTGATTACCTCCGAGCCCGCGCCTCCCTCCGACAGCGAGACTGCCAAGCTAACCAGCAGTGGCGACAAGTGATGACGTCAATACATACTAGTAAGTTTTTGTTTTTTTAATTTATTTTTCTCACAAAACACAGTACAGTATTACAGACACATTTTATGCCAAACTGCATGACAGTTTGTCGGCATACAATGAGCTCTTGATAATATTTACAAACAATTAACAATCATAACACTTAACGCTAATGGTATAAACATGAATGGTAGGTACGTACACTCGCGGAACCCAACCGACTAGCGGTTTTATACGTAAATGCATTAAGATTAAGTTATTATTACCTAAAGCTGACCTACTAGTGAGTATTGTCACAGATTAGTTAATTCATAACAGATGCATAACTTCCTTAGAATTTAATTATAAAAAAAAACGCTTCGAATGTTTCTTCTCTCGATATGTATTCCAAATTAAATCTAAAGTGGCCAGTAAGGGCCCCCTTGATATACCATCGCTACAGTACTTATCTCGGCACCTACGGCCGAGTGACGGAGGCCCTTTGACTACTTATATAGGGACTAGTTACGCGTGTAATTCTACTAACAAACATTTCTGCCACTTTTTGCGGGGGGCGAGGTAACATGAAATCCGCTTTGGATTTTATTCCCATAACTTTAGATTCTAATTTTGAACGTTAAATGAACGCTTGAATCTATGCAAATCCACACACAAACTTAACACGAAATCTCCAAAACTGTCAAGACTACAAACTTAAAATTTGGCATGGATGTTTCTATTGGCATCTAGATGCTCACTTAAAAATAGCTTGTCGCATTTCAACCCCCAAAGGTCTTAGAAGTCAGGTAAAAGTTTGAATAGAAATTCCGATACAAATTAGATTTTGTCAGTGGCTTCGTCTGCATCCGCTCCCGTCATCGTACCTGGATAAAATATACGCCAGTTTTTAAGACTAATAATATGCTTTTAAATACAAGAATTTTTATCAAAATTGGTTCAGTAGTTTTGGTAGAATCTTAGAACAAACACAGACTATTACAGTACTATAATATGTATAGATAATTCACGGCTATCCGAAAAAGTTCTGGCAGTACGCCGCGCTAGTGTCGTGCAGATAGCTAATAGTGTCCAGCATAATTATGCTGACGAATTTTTAAAGAGATAATCAAATCAGTACATCAAACTGAACAATTTTCTATATGGGACCAACGTCGAAATCGCCTGCTCCATACAAATCAGCAAATCTACTTTATACAAATGTGTGGGACTGCATATTTTTATTCGCGATTTCGATGTTGGTCCCATAATAGAGATAAGATAAACTTCGTTCTCTGGGTAGTGGGCTCGGTGGCGAAATTGGATAACGCAGTTGGCGGTTTGGAAGAGTGCGGGTTCAAGTCCCGCCCGAGACAAATTTTTCAATCTTTAATTTGATAATAGAGATAGTTGAACAGTTCAATAGTCTGATCATTCTCTTAAAAACGTCAGCTTATTAAGAAGAACCCTGTATAGGTGGCCTTTTGAAACACTGAATTAAAAACCTATTCGCATAATTCTATACCTACAAAATTGTAAACACCTGGGATGAAATTGGGTGACAAGTCGAAATAGACTAAGAGATAAGTGTACTTTTTGCAACCATCAGCAGCAAGGCTGATTCAAGGTTTATGGGGTGTAGAGCATCTTTGAGATGGGGATGAACTAGGTCTGCCTGCATAACTTCAGTCGGTTTAGGAGTTACAGACGTTTAAAGGTCAGTAAAAAATTAACGATCAGCTGCAAGGCTGATTGTATAATATTATTGTAGTGTGCACTGCAGCTTTGTAAAAAGTACAAAAACTGACTTGAACTGCCAGTCGGTTTAGGAGATACAGCCGTTCAAAGGTCCGACCTTTGAACGGCTGTATCTCCTAAACCGACTGATGAACCATTTCAGTTTTAGTACTGTTCACATAGCTACAGTGCACACTACAATAATATCATACGATCAGCCTTGCAGCTGATCGTTAATTTTTTACTGACCTTAAAATATCAGTAACTTCCAAACCGACTGGAGTTATGTAGGCAGACCTGGTCCATCCCCATCACAGAGATGCTCTATACCTTATAAACACTGAATCAGCCTTGCAGCTGATGGTTGCAAAAAGTACACTTATCTCTTAGTCTAAAACCGCACCGCTAATGTCATTTGATGTAGGTATTTTTTAAATAATAATAAACTTTATTTATTATACGGATGTGGAACGTGGATGTTCTGAGTCCCCCCTCGGGGAATATAGTCGTGAGCATATGCTATGCTTCTTCCACACAAGAAAACAATTTAGTAGGTACTTTAACTAAACAAGTTATAACATGGAATTGCTATGGCATAGCGTACGAAATAAAATTATAGTGTTCAACTAACTGATGTGTGAAAGACTGGTGCCTATGGCTGGTTCGTTACAACCTGTGGTACCGGGTCACCACGCTCTCACCCCTCGGAGCTCGACTTGGAGTATCGATTGTTGAACGTCAAAATCATGTACCCGCTCGATAGTACAATCGATAGTATCGATAGTATCGATATCTCTATTTATGCAATACTATTGGTAAACAGCAATACTATCGATAGCATCGATAGTTTCGATCGCTTCTAACCAATGAAGTATCGATAGTATCGATAGTATTGCTCTCCAATAACGAATAGACTATCGATAGTATCGATACTATCGATAGTTTTGTACTATCGATAGTGATATTTATATCGATAGTATTGCACTATCCATTATGCCTGCATACTGAAAGCAATACTATTGAAATAATTATCACTATCGATGGTGCAAAACTATCGATTGTATCGATAGTATCGATAGTCTATTCGATATTGGAAAGCAATAGTATCGATACTATCGATTGATCATTAGATGGCAGCGATCGAAACTATCGTTGGTATTGCTGTTTACCGATACTATTGTAGTAAAAGAGATATCGATAGTATCGATACTATCGATTGTCCTATCGAGCGAGTACATTATTTCTCACCTATCGATAGACAATCGATATTTGGCCTATCGAGCGGCAACACTAATCAATTTATGTTGAAGTAAGTTTGTTTGTATGTTTGATGTATAATTTTTTCATTACAGATTATCAACGATAGCTATCGCTGGAATGTCCTCGGCTAGCTAGTACTAGCTATTGAGTATACTCTGCTAAGGTAAAAAGTATTCTATTTAATGACAATAAAGATCATTGCCTATCTAAAGATTGACAAAATAAATGTAAATTTTTTTTTTGACAATACGTTATACTTTTGTTTCGTTGCAGTTTTTTGCGACAAATATTGAAATCAAATATTTTATGTACACACGGCGAAATATCAACCTAACCAAAATTGAAATCTATGTCCATGACAATAGAGTACAGGTTGATCTGTCGCCGTGTGTACAGTGAAATTAAGGTTGGTCTGCACCAACATACAGGTTCGTAATATGCTGACACCTTTTTTAAGAGGATGATCACACCACCGTCAAACTGAACAACTTTCTATATGGGACCAACATCGAAATCGCGATAAAAATATCTGCTGTCCCATACATTTGGCCCGAGTAGATTGCAGTTTTGTATGAGACAGATGAAATTTTTTTCGCGATGTGGGTGCCATAGAGGATGTCAAGTTTGACGGTCTGATCATCCCCTTAAAAAAGTGTCAGCATATTAAAAAGGACCCTATATATTTACGTATGTTTAAAATATGATGCTTTCCCTGCCATCTGTATGAGCTGTGTGAGGGACAGTGCATATACTAAAGCCTTTGACTATTTATTATAAGGACTAGCCTTGCGGTAGCATTTCCCCTCTGACACAGTATAAGATCAATTAATCATGTGCATTTACATTCAATTTTATACCTTATCACTAAACGAGACAGCCTATAATTGCGAAACAATAATTTCGAACTTAGAACGTTTGGGGTTCACACAAGACTTATTTTCATGATTTTTAACGTTCAAAATTAGAATCTAAAGTTATGGAAATAAAATCCAAAGTTGCGGATTTCATGTTGCCTCGCCCCCCGCAAAAACGTAACTAGTCCCTATATAAGGTCTAACGAAATTAGGTGAAACTATTTTAAGGGGATGATCAGACCATCAAACTGAACAACTTTCTCTATGGGACCGATATTGAAATCGCGAAAAAAAAGCAGCTTCAGTTCCATATCAGTTCAATACAAACCTACTCGACCTAAATGTATGGGACAGCAAATTTTTTTTTCGCGATTTCAGTATTGGTCCCATAGAGAAAGTTGTTCAGTTTGATGGTCTGATCATTCCCTTAAAATAGTTTCACCTAATTTGGTGAGACCTGATATAAGTAGTCAAAGACTAAAGCCTAAGTAAGTTTTGGCGCAAGCCACCTTTAGTATGATTGTGTATGACAATATTTTATTATAATATTATAGTACTCTGTGTTATAATATAAATGTTTGGATTCGAACCCGCATCCTGCCTAAGGAGGTAGTAACTCCTAATTTATGACACTAAAATTTTTCAATCTATTTTTAGTCTAGTCTTTACCGGACTTTGTAAATTTTGAATAAAGGCGAGAGTTGTGTTAAGATAGTGCCCTACTCTCTGCCTATCCCATTGGGAAATAATCGTGACGTTATACAGGGTGTAAACTTAAATGCGTTACATACGGCGGTGCTTCAGACCATCAAACTGAACAACTTTCAGTATGAAAGAAAGAAAGAAAGAAAAATTATTTAATACAGTTTTTGAGAGTTACGCGGCTATTATTTCGGGAACACAAATATACCAAAACGCGGTAAGAACCCGTTAAAATGTTTATTTCTAGGTTGAAAAATTATTTGTTTGGATCTCCGATATACATACAATCTTTTACGTTACCACAGATACATTTTTGTAAAATATTGAAAACAGAATATTAATAAAAGAGATTGTTTGTGCGCCGCAGTGGCAAAAAGGTCCCAACTAAGCAAAATGCTCGGCTCGGAAGCCGAACTCTGAATTTATGTTGGAGCCTATAATGTGCAACGAATCCAATAAACACTTATTACACTCCTTCTTCTTATCGTGTGGGCAGAGCCCTGGTGTCAGAGTTTTTTCAGACCGCCTTACGGCCTCTGACGTGGTTTTTATGTAACGACTACTACCACCAGAGATAGTAGCCGGGACCAACGGCTTAACGTGCCATCCGAAGCACAGAATCATTTTTCTTTTCAGACAGTCAGGTGATTCAGCCTGCAATGTCCTAACCAACTGGGGAAAAAACGCACAAAGTGACATATCACTAGATGTCCCCCGTGGGAATCGAACCCACGACCTCCGTGTCGAGAGCCAATGCTCTTAACCATTAGACCACGGAGGCAGTCACTTATATTTATACTACTACTTTGTGTACTATGGGACTAACATTGAAATCGCGAAAAAAATTGCAGCTTTTTTTATACATTTAGGTCGTTATTTCGGTGTTGGCTCCATAGTGAAAGTTGTTCAGTTTGATGGGCTGGAGCACTCTCGTTTAGTATGTAACGAATTTAATTTACACACTTTGTATAATAGTATATTTCATTACAAGTGTGGAAAGGCTGTCATTGCAAAGAGTTCCGACAAATGTCTATCCGAGCCGAGGCGCAGCCGAAGGCGAGGGTTGACAGTCGGAACAAGTTGCAATGACGGTTCCGCACGTGTACTGAACGACTATTTTTAATACAGTTGCGAAAAAATGAAGCAATTTAATAAAATAATAAAAACACAATAAACTCAACTAACTTAACATTTATAATTCACATATACATTGAAATTGGTACAGTTTTTTATACTAACTGGGGAAGTTTTAGGTTGCATATTTACTGTTTGAGACAAACTATTATTAATTTCGTATGATTGTTCATGTATATTTGTCAAAAAATTTCTGAAAAATGGCGCCAACCGTAGAATATAAGCAGAGTTTTTTTTTCTTCACCCATTCTGGTAGGCAAATGCCCATACAGCCAAGTCTTCAGTAGAAGTTTTTTATTGATATGAAATGAAAATGAAATTTAATGAGATGAAATGAAATGAAACCTAACCAAACTCATTCAATCAAATCATTAAATCTGATATTGAAACAAATTAGTAGCTTCTTTTTAGAAATATACGTATTTGCATGAATCATAAAAACTTCTATGAATTTTTTTAGTAAAAACTTCATGGTTGGTTTTTCTTTTTAATAGACATTATTTTGACAGTTGGGAAAGAGAACGCACGAGTTCGGGAAAGGTAAAAAAAAGCACGAGTATGTAATAGCCCACATCCCGAACGCTATACGTCCCTGCAATACGCCACTTTTTGAGCAACTGTATTAAAAACTTATTTTATTCTATCTTCATATTGTTTATTTGTGTGTAATACACAAAGTTTAAATCACAAGAGCATAATTTTAATGATTTCGAAAATCCTGAAGATTAATTATTTATTTAAACAAACGTGGCAGTCAGACAAACATGGGACCAGGAGTGCGATTTTTGAAACTCATTCGTTGAACACAGCAGTTGAAAATGTCAATAAATAAATAAATAAAATCATTTATTGCAGATATAAATCCATATTTGTGTTAGTATTTCTTGAAAACTATATTAGTACACAGAAGCGAAAACAGTTGTTATTTAGTATTAAATAAGGTGGGTCTGGACCCCATGTGCACATGGCCAGTGCCGCACGACCGGGCAATCAGTCCTCTTCAGTATGGTGTTCAGGAGGCCACTAGAGCTGTCCCGCACTCGACGCAATATCACTATGGAGATATGCATCTTTATACTGCTGATTTGACTTACAAAAATCGCACTACTGGAGTATGATTTTTGAAAGTCAAATGCGCGCCCCGCACTGCTGATCGCGGTGCACAGATTTGGTTCGCGTTATCTTGTCTGTTCTATACATAATTATTCAATAGTATCTAATTGATATTCGACATTATTTCAACGCATGCAAAGTTGATAATGGTTTTACAGTGAAAAATGCTCTGCCAGGTGTCTGCTGAATCCTATTGTTTGACTGCCACAAATATTGACATTTTACGTTAAACCTGAGATTAGAATAGTCACAAATTAATAAAGCATTCAGAAAAGACATAATTATATTTTATTGACAATATTTAAACTTTTTAATGTTATTTCTTCGTGCTTCCACAAAATAGTATTACATATTTGAACATAAGCAATAATTATTTATTTTGAACGTCTAATCTTTAACTTCCTTCGTGTTTTTCTTTAACGAAGCATGTGATGGATTTTGATTGCTTAAAATGAAATTACAACTTTAATAATGATAATGATTCTTATACCGGGTGAAATTGATATCATTAGCATCCCTTTAAACTAAGAGTCTACCCATCAAACTGAACAACTTTCACTATGGGAACAAACCGAACGGAGCAAGAAAAAAATCTGCTGTTGCATACATTTGAGTCGAGTAGACATTGCAGTTTAGTATGGAACAGCTGATTATTTTTTTGCTCCGATCGGTTTGCTCCCATAGTCAAAGTTGTTCAGTTTGATGGGTAGACTCTTAGTTTAAAAGGATGCTGATGATATCAATTTCACCCTGTATACTAAATAATGGAACTAATTATTTAAAAGGAAACCTGACAAGGTACCTACCGACACAGATATTAATTTCTAGAAAAAAAAATTATGTGGAATTTTTTCATACACTAAATAATGCATTACAATTTAAAAACTGTATTGTATAAGAAACATATCGATTCTAAAATAAATATAAATATCTATATATGCCTTATACAGGGTGTTAGGGTAAACAGTTGCATTACTTTAAGGGGGGATTGTACCCATGACACTGAACAACTTTCCCTAAGAAACCTATAGGAAATTCGCAAACAAAAATTGACTTTTCATTCAAAAGTTCGATCAGCTGATTGCAATTAGTATAGAGAGCCTAAACTTATGGGTTTCTTAGGGAACGTTGTTCCGTATACTATTCGTATACGTAACTGTTTACCCTAAAACCCTGTTTATAATTCCTGCATTAAAAATTATAATGCAGTGATCTTCCGAGACCGTCAAAAATTTAGAAACGTAGGCATTAGGAATTTTATACAATTTTTCAAAAATGCTTTTCTAAAATATTCCTAATGTTGAAATATTGAATATTATATTGTAATTTTTATCGCCAAATTATATTGAAGGCTTGTGATTTAGTCCAAATCATTCCGAGAGTGTTGTTTTAGTTAATAAGTTTAATGCTTAGTTAGTTTATTTAGTTAAAAGGGAGTCGATTATTATTTGTCCAATCATAAAATTGTGTTTTAAAAAAAACATTAAGAAAATAATATACAATGTGTTTCAAAATGAACGTTAAACCTGAAAAAATGTTTCAATCGATAACAGTATAATATTATGTATTTAATTTTGTTTATTAATAGCCATTTTAGCGCCATATATTGTTGACATTGTCTAGTTTAAATCTAGCAAAATGTTTTTTAACGTATTTATTGGCATTGCTTTTTACAATACCGGGTGATTTTATTTACCGTTTCGAAATATTCAGTAGTGGTTCAGACCGTTCAAACTGAACAACTTTTACTATGGGACCAAACCACAGATTATTTAATGCCAAACCTGAAATAGCAAAAAAAAAATCAGTCAACTGTAAGAGACGGCAGATTTTTTTTTACGAATTTATGTTCGCTTCCATAGTAAAAGTTGTCCAGTTTGATGGTCTGAACCACCCCTGAAAATGACGAAACGTTAAAAAAAATCACCCAGTATTTTTGAATGTATAAAATCTTCCGTCCTTTGTATAATTCTTGTTCCCCATATGTATAATAATGCCGGCGCAATAGGTAAATTATACCTACTCAACATTAATTCTCGCTTTTCACCTACAGGGTGAAATTGATATCATTAGCATCCTTTTAAACTAAGAGTCTACTCATCAAACTGAACAACTTTTACTATGGGAGAAAACCGATCGGAGCAAAAAAAATCAGCTGTTGCATACATTTGAGTAGCGAACACGCACATTACAGTTTAGTATGGAACAGCAGATTTTTTATTTGCTCCGACCGGTTTGCTGCCATAGTAAAAGTTGTTCAGTTAGATGGGTAGACTCTTAGTTTAAATTTAAAATGATGCTAATGATATCAATTTCACCCCTGTATACTTCTGAGTGAAAACATTATTTATGTGTATTTTAATATCTGAAAATAATTATTATGTTTCTGACCTCCCCTAAGTGGGATTATAGTCTTGTATGGTGAAATAATTATGTAGACTCCATAATTTCACAAAAGTAGATTGGACATTATCGTACCCTCAAACTCTGTGATGTATAATTTATTAATGTATTCGTATAATTAGAGTGTTACTCTCTGGTCAGACTCTTTAGAAATTAGTTATTCGATAATAAATTCTTTTATTGTTTATGTGAATGTGATTTTATAAAAAAACGAGCGTTAACCCGCGACTTCGTCCGCACAAATTATATACCAGATTTTAAGTCAGATCATAAGCTATCAAACAAAAAAAGTTTCATCAAAATCGGTTCAGTAGTTTTTGCGTGATACTCGTTCAAACAAACAAACAAACACCCAAACAAACACACAAACAAACAGACAGACAAAAAATCCAAAAATTGGTGAAATGGAATCAGGGTCACCTAAAAACCATATCGTAACTTTTTTTTTGTTAATATCTTCAATGTACAGACAAACTTCCTGTTACAGTTTTATAATAGTATAGATATAGATAGTACCCGTTTTTATTTCATCATTGTCACTTTTTAATTATTTACCACAGCTCTAGGTTCTAGATCGTGTCTACAAAATCACAATGAATTTTTTTTTTACTAGCCTATTTCATCCCACTGCTGGGCAAAGGCCTCCCCTTTAATCTTCCAACCATCTCTATCCTGGGCAAGCTCTGGCCACTTGTTGTCAAAAGCATCCAGATCATCCCGCCACCTATTCTTAGGACGACCCGGGCGCCGACGACCGTTTTCTGGGATCCAGGGTGTAATTATTTTTGCCCACCCCTTCTGGTGCATTCGACAGACATGGCCGGCCTATTCACACTTTAGTTTAGCCGACGCGACGTCGGCGATTTGTATTTTTTAGCGCAGTGTAGTGTTCCTGACACGGTCTGTTCTTTTTACACCTTATATACTGCGCTCCATCGCTCTCTGACAAACCTTGAGTTTGGACTTTTGAGACTCTGTGAGAGACCAGGTTTGGGCACCGTAGTTTAGGATAGGCAGGATGCACATGTCAATGAGTCTTCGTTTGAGGGATAGCGGGAGTTCACCCTTCATTAATTCCTTCATGGGTCAGTAGCTCTTCCGGGCGTTGTCGACACGACGTGCGACTTCTTTGTCCGGCCTGTTTTCGCTGGCCCAAGTAAATATACTCATCAACATAGTGTATTTTTAAACCTACCCCTTTAAACTATGACAGACATTGAGATATTTAATATAATTCCCAGCTTTTCATTTAATTCAAAGCTTTGTATAAAGGGCGTATCTCGCATGGAATATTATGTTGTCTATCGAAGGTATTATAAAATCACAGTCTCATTAAAATTCAGTAATTAAATAAAATATTCGCCTGTAGAATTTAGATGGACAAATCATTTTACTTATTTACATAATGATTACATACTTTTTAATTTCGCATAATATACGGTTGTATACTGCACTTTAAATCAGATATAATCCAAATTGTTCTTTAAATGGAAACCAACACATTCAAATAAATTTTCAAATGAAGTTTTAAAGAAAGTATTTCCAGTTATAAACGCTTGCATGTTTAGGTATTAATTATTTATATAAAAAAATAGGACATAATGTTTGTCTGTTTTAATTAAATTTTTGATGTTAGATGCATTTTTTGTATTGTGATCTGTTTGCATTGTAATGATATATTAAACGATATGTTGTGCCGTAAAATTTATGTTTCTTGTTTTATTTTTAACCAGCTTCAAAAAAAGGTGGAGGTTTTTATAACTTGTGTCGATAAAATACTACCTTTTCGATATAAAATCGCCTCAACGCTTGTTAGAAAAACGCCCTTGAGAATAAGGTCTAAATAGGAAAGTTCTTCACTACATTTGAACTTGCGTGGCATTCGATAAAAAATTACGCGATAGAATTATGCCTGTGCGAATAAGGACTTATTCTACAGTGTGAAATCGAAATTATTCGATAAACTGTAAGGGGCGGGTCATCAGTGTATGGTCAAATAAATTTAATCCGAATGATTTCAAAAACGTGAGATTCAAAATCGTGTTCAAATGATGCATAATATCCATAGTAATTTTGTGACATTTTCTACTACTGATTTAAATGTGTGACTTTAAAAAACCGCACCCCAGTTTATACCTATGTAGGTAGGTTTGATGAGGTATGAATGCAAATAAAATAATTATTTGTGTCTAAACTTTTTATAATTTCCAAAAAATCTTTTGAGACATGAAAATAGACTTATGTTCTATAATACTTAACATAACTATATTTTTTACTGCAACATTATTTCATGAAGATTTTAAGTACAAAAATAATAATAATGAAATAACTGGTCAAGAATAGAAATTTTTGTAAATAAAATTAATAATCACGCTGTCTTTTGTTGTATTTATCAAAACAATTAAAAAATATATATTAATAATTCAAAATCTGTAGCTAAATAGTAATTAAGTATACTAGTTTTTAGAAGTAGCTACGTAATAAAATTATGTTTTTCATTTAAAATGAAGATCTAGTCTTCAATTAATGTTAAAAGTTGATTAAACTATTTCAAATTTCACTGAGAATTTGAGGTAATGGGTTGTGGAAACTTAGAAAGTCAATTTCAAAATTCACAATGCATTATTCTTCCCAGTTCAGATGTTATACACGATTGTCCGAACAATTCGTTCAGCACTGGGCAAAGGCGCCATTTCCAATACAATACCGTACAACAATTGATCTTATAACTGTCGATTAACCTAACTTAAAACTTATAGGAACAAAATATCGATATAAAATATTCGAATTGCAACATTAAACAACTTAAAACTAAACTTAAGTAGGAAGGGGAATAGTGTAAGTTGATAATTTATCATACTACTAGTTACATATTCGTAATCACTTTTATTCTAATATGCAATTTATTAATGGAGAACAATATTTAAACTTGCATAAACATAAGATAATTAGGATAGTACTCTTTTATAATGAGAACCGGTGAAGTTTGGAACTTTCTCCCTGCGTCTGTGTTTCCAAGCAAATACAATCAGGATATTTTTTAAAAGAAGAGTTAATAGGTTTTTTTCTGGATGAGCGCACTACATCCTCGGCTTCATCTACACTTTCCATCATGTAAGCTGAAGCCAAGTGTGAACCCATTATGAATAGAAAAAAGGTACGAGTAAGTACCCATCTTTATTCGAACACCAAAAATTTAATTTGTGACCTGTGATGTTGTTAAAGAGACTGATTCCTTCACACATCATCATCTCTTCAGCCCACACTGTTTGGCTACCGGTTAAGGCTGGGCCACACAGAGTGCAGCTGCAGAACTGGTGCAGGCTGGCTGCGGGCCGGCAGTAATTTTAAAGTATGGAATTATATGCGAGGTGGCAGAAATGTTTGTTCGTAGAATTACACGCGTAACTAGTTCCTATATAGGTAGTCAAAGTCGAGGTTTTATAATACCGTAGTTTACAACTGCTGCCAGCCCGAAGCCGGCCTGCGCCCGTTCTGCAGCTGCATTCTGTGTGGCCCACCCTTTATAGTCACTGCATTCAACGCCACCTCTAATTGCTAGAGGTGAGTTGAGGCGAGGCAGTCTCTCCATAGATTAGAGTGAGCAAGGACGAGAGATTGCATCTGTCTTCAACGCTTTTAGCACTTAAATAATAATTATTCTGTGTACCTTACTTCTCTTAAAACAAAGCTGTCACTGTAGGTAAAATTTACTTTTCAGTGTATCTAATAAAATGGTAGATTAGATAATTAAATGCGAGTAGTCTCAATTGGACTTTAGTACCATTTAAATTTATCGCTAATAAGAAAAATAAGGCGCAAAATTTATTGTTCTTCAATCGAACAAATCCTCCATTAATGTGCATATTAAAATTAACATAAACTAAATAATATTTAAATAAAGATAAATGCACTTTGTAAATAGATCTATAACTTAATTAAAATTAGAATGAATCACATCATCGTGGTAGCAAAAGTATAGTCGGCAACGAAAGTTTATGAACATTATTTTCTCATGTTTAAAAAGTATAATACTTTCGTTGCCGACCATAGCAACACAAAATTTTACCAACTTTTCGTTTACCTTTGACCACAAAGGAGGCGCCTCATTCTTGAGGAATAGAAAACCTTGTTTAACCTTATTCGATTTATATTGGTAAGAAACACCGTGGATGTTCTATGGTTTTAGAATATCTCTGACTACCCCCTCAGGGATTATAGTCGTGAGCATATGCTATGCTATGCTAGAAACACCGTCCTAAAGCGTACCTTAAGAATTTTCTTTCAATGTGAAATGAAATATGAGATGTATCAATGATATTATCTCCTTTGATTTCAGAAATTTCTACCAAACATAAATAAATGGATCGTTTAAGTAGATAGTAGTGACTAATGTCCACTACTTAGTACCTATAGGTAATTTCTCACTTTATCCTTATTGACATGTTTACTGTTTCAACAAAAAGTTATTTCCTCCAGTTTGAATCGGATGAAAGTGAGAAAAGGTCCGCACTGAGTAAAATGGTTTACAATTATTTTGGTAAGAAAAAAGAAACAAGAAGATGTCGCTAAACATAATTGACTATAAATCACAAAATAATAAGTAGTTGATTATACTTAATAATTATAATAAAATATTTAATTAACTATTATTTACAATGAATTGGATACTTATATTTTGAGGCTGCCTTGATTTTATTCGTCATTCAGACTAACACACTTCTCACTGCCGTCACAGTTCTACACTGCCATTTCATAATCAAAGCTCTGATTGCAAGCCATCTCATCTAAATACAAAACAATCCAAAACTACGCTTTTTCACTAAATTTTTGACCATTTGGTGACACTTCACGAGTCTACTAAGGTTCAAATATGAACTTCCTTGTATCACATACACCCACAAGATTCCACGACCATGTTAGGCAAGGTCTTCTGCGTTACCGTATCATTGGTCTCCATGTAGAGGAGCTGGAGGGAACTGAACGTGGTAGGCGCACAGCATGGCTTGTATTCTGCTTTCTTCTCGTCGGATAGTGAGTAGAAGTATTTCTGTAGAAGAAAGCATAGGCGGTTAGAATTTATGCTATTAAATATCATAAGGAAACCTACCTACATGCATTGTGACCACTATGCAGTAAAAAAAGTGGTAATGGATTCACTACCTGTGACCGTTTTGAATAAGAGTTGCGAATATTGATAAAAATAGTAGATTACCTACACACCGAGGGCAGGTAAGTGAGAAAAGTCTCAGATCTCATGTAAATGTGATATTCATAGAAAAACAAACGCTAGTTATTCCATTCTAGTGATTCATTCCATTTAGTACCTATTTTATCCTATTTATTTTAAATATATTTTGCCCAAAAATAATAAAACCAACTTCAGTTCAACACGAAAAGTTAAAACTCACCCGAATAAAATTATGATGATTGCTATTAGTGTGCGCAACACTCGATATCGGGGCACAGCTTCCCTTACAGAAGTAAGCGTGGTAGCCAGCCGGCTTGATGATCCAGTCATCCCAGCCCAGCTGTTTGAAGCTCACGTACAATGGCTCCCGGCAGCACTCTGTTGTACTAGAAGCGCATTCCAATGCTCGTCCACGGCGCCTCTTGCCTGCATACTTGGTATAGAGGACTAGGAATGGACGGTGTTTTTCGTGGAAGGATAACGGGGCTCGACGTAGCTGGAAGAAAGAATGCAACTATTATTAGGTTATATTTAACCAATTCCTCCTATATCAATCCTAAAAATTATTCTTCAACTGAGTTTCTAACGGAGGGATTGGATTCGCATCTAGTGCCTGTCTACCCAGTATGCCTCGCATGCCACCCCAGAGAAAACGATAACAATCGAGATGTGCCTCCATCTTTATTATGTTACGTATGCCAGAGAGAGCGCGCATGACGTCGTCGTGGTTGGCATGCTAGTTGGCATGCTAGCCGTGCTCTGAAGGATACTTCGTTTGTACCAGGGTTGAACAAAATTATTATTCAAGTCACACCGAATTTTTTAAATTTTATTCAAATCACTGATTTAGGCAAAAGATTTTTTTTTTTAAATTTCCCAACTCTAGTGTAGAGTTTCCATCTCCTCTTTGCAAAATCTGCAGCTAGTAGAGTCATTTAGTTTCAGCGTATGCATGTTTCATAAAGTTATGAACCAACCTGGCAAGTCCTGCACGCGACATGCAAAGTATGTAGCCTCTCCATGCCTTCCAGCCAGACTCTGACCGCCCAGGCCAGCTCGACTCGCACCCATCCCTCGCCTATATCAGTCTCCTTGATGGCTATAGGCTTGGTCTTTTTGAACTGCTGCTGTTTGTCCCAGTGGGCTGCTTCGGAGATTACGAAAGTTTGGTTGTATTCGTCTAGGGGATCACGTTCCTGGAAGGCAGATTGGAAGGTTATCAGTTATGAATGAAGCTGTGAAAGTTAAAATTATTGTGCCGAAGCGTCACACACTACGCCTACGAGGAGTGCGATTTTTGAATCTCATTCGCTGAGCTCAGCAGTTGAAAATGTCAAAATAACTATGGAGATATGCATCTTTCTAATGATTTGACATTCGAAAATCATACTCCAGGAGTGCGATTTTTGAAAGTCAAATCAGCAGTAGAAAGATGCGCATCTCCATAAATTTTCAACTGCTGAGTTCAACGTAAAAGATTAAAAAATCGCACTCCTGTTCGTGATCTGTTCTACGCCCACACAATCAATGTGCCCAGCCCTCAATTCTCTTACCTTATAAAACCAGAGCTCCACCACATTGACTTCTTCAGGTTGGACATCGGGAGGTAATTCAAACTGAAGGCAGGCGAAGGGATAGCGGCCTGATGTAAGGCATTCACCTGGAACAATGCAAAGTATACTTTTTAATATGGGTTAGATCTATAACAAACAATCATCTTGATCATTAATAGGTATACTTAACCCGACTGACTAAGTATAACTTATAAAATATTTCCTGAGCAAAATAAAAATTTAATAGTGCTAGGATATACAGCACTACCTACATTATAGAGCAGGGGTGGCCGGGTGGCCGGGTGGCCAACCACCGGTTGATTGCGATCGACCGGTCGATCCCGGATATTGCGGTCCAGTCGAGATAGTCGGTGGCAAGGCAAAGAAAAAGTAATATAGAGTATATGGGGTGTAAACTTAAATGCTCAGACCGTAAAACTGATGGCTTTCATTATGGGACCAACAATCAGGAAAAAATCTGCTGTTTGGATATTTGAGTTGAGTTTCAGTTTAGGAACGTACGCTCGCGGACTTTTCCGCCTGACCACCACTAGGCTCATTTTTGCTTGCATACTAAAAAATAAAAGCGCTGTCTAGCCCCGCCCTATTAATGAACAGGCCAATGAATGAATAGTTTCCAAACAATAAATTATGCGCGAAATTATGCGAATTTTTTTTAAAGTGATCAAGAGTGCGATTTTTGAATCTCCTACGTTAAACTCAGCAGTTGAATATACGCATCTTACTACTGCGGATTTGACTTTCAAAAATCGCACTCCTGGAGTATGATTTTTGAAAGTCTAATCAGCAGTAGAAAGATGCATATCTCCATAGTAATTTTGACATTTTCAACTGCTGAGCTCAGCGAATGAGATTCAAAAATCGCACTCCAGGTGGAAAAGTCCGTATGAGAATAAAGTCAATGATTCGATAGGGTAAATTCGTCCAAATCCGTGTGGGAAGTTATAAAATAATCTCTGACACGGCTCAAAAGCGTGTAGATGTGAGAGTTCACAAAGATAAGCGAATTCGTGCTATATTGTATAATCAAAATATAAAGTTTATCTGCCGAAAAACGTGTAGTTTTAATAAAGTAAATTGTAGTATACATTCCCTGAATTAAACTACAACGTAATTTATTGGAACCTTTATTAATTTATTGACTTTTACTTATCTCGTCAAAACATTGACTCACTGAATGAAGACTTGAAAACAAGGTGACAATTGTTTAAGAAAAAATGTTTGTTTATTGCGTTTTTATTTGGTCAATGTACCACTTATCATTTTAGCGCCGGGCTTGACTAGTTTAGGAGCCAGTCGCATTTGTTACTTTAATAAGTTTTTAAATACAACAAAGGATTATGTTAATGTAATCGAACTATTAAATTCGTCAATATTTTTGTATTTTTATGAATAAAGGATTTTTTTATGTTTTATGTTACCTATGTTTATTAAACTCTCCTGTTTACGATGCGACTAAAAGATCAACAATATACTGCATTCACTTTGCAAACTGCATGTCTGCATCTAACAACACAACACCACTGGCAATTTAGGTAAGTATTATAAAAAGCTATTTCCATCGTTCAGCAGTGGCCAGTTTCTTGTGGCTGATAATGATCTCATTGTATCTCAAGACGGCGCATTAGATATAATGACTTACACCTAAACTTCTATGCTAATAATATTTAGTAACGCTTTGACTCTCTTTGTCTCAAACATAAAATACGAGATAAGTAGGTACTGTGGAGGCGTATCTCAGATGGTAATTAAAATAATGCTTTACTGTTTGTTTATTAATTTATTATTGAATTATTTTGCTTTTAGCCCTTAGAACCGATGTTCAACTCACGACCCCCCCAATAATAATTGAATTCCGCCACGGGATTCCACGACGTTCCAAATTTAATTCAAATAAAAACCAGCCAGCAAGCTATGGCTGTACAACCTCCTTACAGTACCTACTAAGTACTAAAGATACGCCACCTCCAAGGTAAAAAGACTGAAGCGCCATTGGAATAGAAATAATGACGTATTCATTTGGTGAAATGACGCTTCAGCCTTTTTACTTTAGTGGTGATGATAATTATTATTGATATTTCTCGTGCTAGTGTCGCCACCTAGTGGTCGAGGGTGTCCTGATTAATTATACAAGTGTAATAAGACGCTTCAAAGACTGACCCTATGTTAATTGGACCAAGGAATGACCCTAAGGCCGTTATAATGCGCGATAACGTGGACATGAGGAGTTATTATTATAATTATATATATTGACAATCGACAACCGGAGCTACCGTTACTTAAAATTTTATTTAAAGTGAGCTGATAATGATTCAATAACTGAAGTGTCAAGTTAAAAATTAATTCTGTTTTTGGTTACTAATATTCATGTTAACGGGTTTTTTTATTGTTTTGGAGTTTCCGATATTTTAGCAGTGATACAACTGCAATGATCACGAATCACGATCATGATATCGGGGACTCCAAAACAATAAATAAAACATTACCCGTTCTCATGAATTTTTTAGCTTAAAACATTAGTTGGTAAAATAATTTCTAAAAAATTTTAAAAGATTTTATCAAAGTTACAAATTGGGGAGGTCGCTGGTCTGGGACGCTACCTGTGTAGATACACTGGCACCGTCCCACGTCCATGCGACCTCATCCAATGCGGGTGCGGCGGCTGCTACCGCGGAAAACCTCAAACGGCGCTTATATGTAAACCTCGGCGAGGCTTACATAATATTTGCACCGTTTGGGGTCGAGACATTGGGTCCGTGGGGGCCAGAGGCGCGCCGATTATTTAAAGAATTATCGGCGCGCCTAATCGAGGTCTCCGGTGACCAGAGGGCTGGCAGCTACCTCGGTCAGCGCATCAGCCTGGCCATACAAAGAGGTAACGCTGCCAGCCTCCTGGGCACCTTGCCGCGGCGGAAATTTCGAGGACATTTTTTATTTGTAAGTAGTATTAGTTTTTTTTTTTTTGTTTGTTTTTATTTTAGGTTAATGGTTATTGATGTAGTGCTTTAATATGTGTATAATAAATTGAAGTTACAATTAAAAGAAAAAATTTAGTAGGTACATATACCTATCAGAAATTATGGACTCACGAGCAAGAGATCTAAATTTTAAACCGCATTTTCTATTTTCACCGCCGCCACACGCAGAATTTGTATTGAACTGACAGATACGGCCACACCACAGCGTCTTCCTATCTGTCAGTTCAATACAAATTCTGCGTGTGCTGTGGATGGATCACAGAAGTCTGTGGGATGGATCATAGAAATATTTATTTACTATGATTGATATGAATTAATAACTAAATGGTTCAACATTAAACGTAAGCTTAAGATTTAACATGGTTCCAAGAATTTACGAGATTGTTTATAGTTAATTAATGTCAAGATAAACCTAAACTGAATAATAAACGAATGTTTCCTTTATATCATTATGTAAATAAATACCATAGGTATTGCACAGTGAAAACGTGAGTTTTCTGAGTTTATTCGATCGAGATTTCCTTTAAAATACATTGTTTCAAATATAATAATTATATTTAATAAAGGAAATTTGACGAAATACAGAAACAGGAGTGCGATTTTTGAAAGTCATACTTTGAAATCAGCAGTAGAAAAGTATGAAGTTTGTGTATTCTCGCACTTGATTTGGAATTCAAAAATAGCACTTCAGACAAAGATAGACAAATGTTATATTTGAATTCGAAATCTTGAGCGAGAATACACAAACTTCATACTTTTCTGCTGCTGATTTCAACGTATGACTTTCAAAAATCGCTCTCCAGATTAGTTTTAATATCGTGTTTAAAAATGTTCATTTACTTTTATTTACCTAATATTGAAAATAGCACAAAACTTCGTTAATATTGAGTGCGCTGTAAGGGTAAAAATCACTTATCCAGATTTTTGTTAAAATCACTTATCCAGACAAACAATGAAATAGTAAGTGCTGTACTCATTTTTCCATACAATAAATCCCACCTATCCCCCCCTGGATACGTGCCTGAGTACCTACAATTTTAATGATTCTCTAATAAACTGAAACTTAGTCCAATTATAACAAACAGTAACCTATCGTTATGATAAATAAGGCGCCCAATTAGTATGGTTCAACGGGCCAGGTCAAAACTGACCACAAATCATATAATTATTTTTTATTAGTTTTATTACCATCGCTCTCGGCCTATTTCGATAATTGATTATTGCTAGTTCCGTGTGACTGAAATAACTAGCCCTTAATATTGTGTTATCAAATTATTATGATTCCGGCTTACTGAGAAAAAAATCACAGATTTAGTGCCTCACACGACTATTAAGCCCAGTCATTTTACGGAGTTCTTTTAGGCGGGGTAGGGAGTACTAATAGGACTAATTGGATTTTTAAACTGTAACCGGACCAAAGACATATCTTAAAGCATATTAAAAAAAATCGCTACACAACATAGAAATCAAAATTATGTGTCCCAGAAGGATTGTCCCAGTCAATGAGGCTAAAGAGGTGTGTCAGAGTCGTAGCGTGTGGCTGTCCGTGGTCTCTGCCTACCCCCATGGGACAATGGCGTGAGCTTATGTATGTATGTCTCTTTTCCGCTAGTCTCTTGAGTTCTTGATACGACAAGACATCAACCTTTTCCTTCACTTGGGCTAGATAACTCTGTCTAGGTCTTCCTCTGCCTCTCTTCCCCTCTATTTTCCCTTGCAGTAAACGGTTTTAATGAAATTATGGTTTCTTATCAATTTAGCTTCTCTCACTTATTCTTAGAACTGCTTTAGTAATGTCCAAGATATAATGTCGGATAGTATATCTTTCTGATGAATAAATCATATTTCTTAATTAGAATTTTATTGGCCTGGAGCAGTTGAAAATGTATGGAGATACGCATCTTTCTACTGCTAATTTGACTTTCAAAAACCGCACTCCTGGAGTATGATTTTTGAATGTCAAATAAGCAGTAGAAAGATGCGTATCTCCATAGTAATTTTGACATTTTCAACTGCTGAGCTCAGCGAATGAGATTCAAAAATCGCACTCTTGAAAGCTGATAGGAATCGGAAAATCTTTTCATCTTTATATTGAATGAAGTTGGTATAGGTGCTCTCATATGGAAAGGAAATCGAAAGTTCACGGAAGCGAATCGGAATGCGATTGCTAAAGCATAATTACTCTTATCTCAATGGCATAAAGGTCACCACGAGTTTACGGTACGAGCGGCGTATTTTCTGTAAATAATCCTATTTACTTTAACGTTGTTTATTTATAGGTACCTAGTACAAACTATACATACCTCTATTTTTAACATCTAGGACAAATTTTAAGGGTATACTATTCATATAATGAAACTAAACAACTTTCCATAACTTTTCCCTAAGGAACATAGGTAAAAAAAAAATAGATTTTTTTTGATATACCTCCCATATAAAATCTGTCGGCTGATCCTCACTTTTCTAGGCTCTACCTTAGATCAAAGTAAAATTAATGGATAGGTCCAAAGCGCGTTAAGTCACACAACTTGTACCATACAAACTAGCACACTTGGTCTGTCATCTCGGTACAAATTTGAAGTTAAACTATCATTTGTTTTGCCTCATTTTTCTGGTTTGAAATGTTCGCGTAAGGCGTATCCATTAATTTTACTTTGATCTAAGTGCTCTACACATTTTTCTTTAAAACACCTTTGTAATATTGAAAGGGGTGTTTCAAACCAGTCCTGCCTAGCTAGCATGCCATCCACGACAAAGCGTGTAAACGAGAAAAACGTCATGCGCGCTCTTTCTGGCCTACGTAAAATAATAAAGATGGAGGCACATCTCGATTCTTGTCGTTTTCTCGGGGGTGGCATGCTAGCTAGGCAGGATTTGTCAATAGGCCGTATAGGCCGCGGCCTAGGGGCGGCAGCGTCCTAGGGGCGGCAGATTTCAGAGGACACTCACTCGATTTCAGAGGATTAATGTCAAACAAGTTCACTGATTTTCTCATGGTTTTTTCTACTAATACGTTAAATCCCTATAGAAACTCATTTCTATTGAAAATTATCAATCCTAGGTACCTGCTGTTATTGTACCTATTTTATCTATATTACTTCGGAAGTTATGGATGTTCATGGGAAAGGAATTTTTCATGTTTAAAACGCGTGAAAAATTATCTTCATTGTCTCAGAAAAAATGAATTCTTCAGCTCTTCTCTAGAAGCAGAGATAATGAACGCCATAAACTATGATGATTTTGCTATTAAAAAGTCCCTTAAAAAATTCTTGTTTCTTTTTTTTTACTCTCTTTCTTATTGACTAGTTCAATCGTTTATTTAACTTGAGTGCCTTCCTTACCACAAACGAAAAATTATTATTTTAGAAAAGTACATGGGGCGGCGGAAATAAAGTGGCCTACACTCATAAAAAATATAAATCCGGCACTGTTTCGAACTGAAAGACAAACGAAAAAAAATCAGCTGTTTCATACGAAACTGCAGGACCTACTCGACTCAAATGAATGGTACAGCCTGATTTTTTTTTTAATTTTCGACTTCTTTGTCTCCATAGTGAAAATCGTTCAGTTTTATGGTCTAAAAAAACTGTAAACTACCCCCTTTTTAATAGAACTAGGGTGATTTGTTACACCCTGTATAGGTATTAATTGTTTTTTAATTTTATTGTAAAGATTTCATTCCGTAAAATTTACAAAGCATAAGCATATGCTTATGCATATGCTCACGACTATATTCCCCGAGGGGGTAGTCAGAGATATTCACCTCAGAACATCCACGTTTCACTAGTAGTACCGAAACTCTGTCCAGTGAGCCCGCCGCCACTTGTAATGGACAGTAGGTACAATACATGCCAAAATTTATAAACTGCGGAAAAATGCAAAATTGTTATGAAAACGGGTCAATGGTTGACATTATTGATTGTCATGTTATTGTTTGGCAATTTTAAACTAAATATTGATAATGATAAGGTATACTTTCGTATCATCTTCCGTATTTTATTAATCATTCATTGTTTTATATACACTACACGCGTTGGGTTGATGCTATAGGTACTTACTTACATAGGTACAATAATAGTTGTACTATAATGTCATTTGTTGTTTGCATGGATATCATTGATGATAGCGATGAAAATTTGTATGTGTAGTGCAGGGTACAGGCCATTAGAGAAATTACGCGCTCAGTAAGGTACAGGAGTACAGGCCTCACCTCAGAGAGCGTAACTACCTACCCACCTATGGGTGTCGGTGTCAATCCACCACCAGTCAGTTCAGTACACGTAAGTAGGTTCATAAGTTAAAAAAAACTCATTGGTACATGGCATGTCGTCCGTGCAAATTTTAACCCGGACCTCATGAGTCCACACCTCTCCGCCGCAGTGGCGTAGCATGGGTTTCTGCCGTCCGGGGCACAGACCGATTTTGCGCCCCCTTATCTTTATAAGAAGAAAGAAGACCTACACAAAAAATAATGGAGCGAGTGATGTGAGCTCGAAATTTTTTAGCACAACTATTCAGGTGCCTAGTGGTCAGACATCTTTTGGTTTATAAAAAATGTAAAAATAAAAACTTAGAGCGAGCGAAGCGAGCTCGACTTTTTTCCTAAATACGAATCAGTTGGAGCTAGACCTTTATACGTACCTAACATGTGCAAAGTAACCTGAGGAAAAGCTGTGGATCGGATGTGGTGGAGTGAACTCGAAATTTTTTGCACCACGTCTTAACTGTGGTCAGAACTCTTTTGGATTTATGTGTAGATACGACAATTAAAACAGAATCTTAGAGCGAGCGAAGCGAGCGAGACTTTTATCTGTTCTACGAATTTGGTTTTTGACAGAGCTGAACCAATCTATATTTTGCCCGAATTTGCTGCCCCTAGTAAAAAGCCGCCCTGCCCCTCCCCCCTCGGTATGCTACTGCCTCTCCACAACGCGCCATAGACGCTCCCCTATTTATTATTATTGTTGCGACATATTAAGCTTTTGTTTATATTTTTAGACAATCCTAAGGCTACTGAGATCAAAGATAAAAAGAACAGAATAGGTAAGCTATCTACCAGTGAAAACCTGTTATTGGCTTTCTGCTTTTTACTCATGTAATTACTGTATTATATTGCTGTTGGTTTTCCAATAAAATAAAATAAAGGTAAATCTGACCCAATGGAAGCCCGACGATGTAAGCCGGGGCCGGGGCAGACCAAGAAAGAGATGGCGCGACGACCTGGATGCCGTGAAGCGAAATGACAACTGATGGCACAAGACATGGAAGGCTGGAAAAGCTTGGGGGAGACCTTGGCCCAACAATGGGACAAAATAGGTTAAAAGAAAAAGGTAAATCCGAAAAATAGGCAGTTAAATAAATCGTTGGAACACCCCACATTGTAAAACGACAACCGGATGAAGAATCATTATTATTTCAGTAAGTTATCTCTAACTTAGAACTAACTCATTATAAATCATTATCGTTCCGTGTTTACTTTGGATGCGCACGCGACACACAGCTGACCGAACGAGAAAATACTTTGATAAGTTGATAACAGTTGTGTCTATGATGATTGTTAGGACATAAGAATAATGATTAGGGTTCCGTAGCCGAAGGTTGTTAACCGGGCCACACAATAGGTGCAACAGGGTATGTACCCTGTGCATCTATTCTGTGGCCCGGTTAACTTACACCCTGTAGGGTGTAAGTGACGGCCTAGCAAATACTGAAACGGTGAATTCAAACCATCAAGCTGAACAACTTTCTCTATGGAGCCACCCTCAGGAAACGCGAAAAAAATCGGCTGCATGATACAAAACAGCTGTACTTTGCCTTAACCGACTCAAATGTATGAAGAGGCTGACATTTTTTTACGTTTCCTGAAATAGTGAAAGTTGTTCAGTTTGATGGTCTGAATTCACCGTTTTAGTGTTTGCTAGGCTGTCACTTACACCCTGTATAGAATTCTATCATAACCTTCGCTGTCCATCAGTCCGTTCGTCAGTCGCTGTATCTATTGAACCGTAATATATATTGAATCCTTACTGTCGCGAGCAATGTGTTCCTTTTTTGCGCATATTGCTGCGACACTGGCCCAGCCCCCTTTTCACATCTTCCTTTAGTTTTTGTGATCTGTGGACTTGACAGACCACCATAACCATGCATGCTCTTTTTTGGCATACGTAAAATAACAAAGATGACGGCACATCTAGATTTTTATCGTTTTCTCTGGGGTGACCTGCTGCGAGACCTATAGCAAAGTCGCTTGTCTTTTCGATGTCGGTCATACCGGTTAGGTGCTTTTTGGCTTACCACGAGGCTCCATTATTTTATATTAGCTCAACTGTGTTTTTATCAAACAATTCTTGAGATAACGATACTCTCAAAACTTTTTTTATGTATTTTAGGTTAAGGTATTTATAATATGGGCCCGTGATAGTTTTAAATTGAACTGTTGCCTGATTCAAATAAATTTAAAATTAAAACCCACTCAAAAGCACACGACGTTGCAAAAAATGCAATTATAGACACAGAAAAAATAGACCGACTATAAAAATTGGTAGAGCTGAAATTTTGACAGAATGTGTGTTATTTTATTATTTTGGATTTGCTAACAAATAATACAAAAAGTAATAAATTAAGGGGGACCCATACAAGAAACTAGTGAGCACGTTTGATGATGATTATAGAAAAACATACCGACGTACGTACGACCTACATGTATTTTCCGTGATCGAACAAAGTCTAAATGTTTTGAAACTAGGCAAATTTATTTTTAAAGTTATTTTCTCTATATAAATAAAATGCAACTTGTTAAAATCACTTGGTCCAAAGGCCAAATTAAATATTATTGTTGATTTGTATGTTAAGAGCAGCAAAATAGGAAAGTTTTAAAGTACAAATCTATTAACTTCTTATATACCTAAATATGTGTTTGATGCAGTAATTTCGATTGTTGCATCATTTTCTTGGTCATTTTACATCACGTCAAATCAAACAGACATAATAACTAACACACTCTGAATTTTCTTACATGTAATTTATGAAATTACAGATGACTCTTAGCAGAGATTAATTATTTTCAAAACCAAAAAAATAATATACCCAGAGGCGGCATTTAGGGCACACAATAAGTATTATGGGGCCCCAATGTCGCCGGGTGGCGCCAAAATACTGTGTTGTACGAGAAACATTTTTGACTACTTATATAGGGACTAGTTACGCGTGTAATTCTACTAACAAACATTTCTGACACTTTTTGCGGGGGGCGAGGTAACATGAAATCCGCAACTTTGTATTTTATTCCCGTAACTTTAGATTCTAATTTTGAACGTTAAAAATCATGAAAAGTAGTCTCGCGTGAACCCCAAACGTTCTAAGTTCGAAATTATTATTTCGCAATTATAAGCTGTCTCGTTTAGTAATAAGGTATAAAATTGAATGTAAATGCACATGATTAATTGATCTTATACCGTGGCAGAGGGGAAATGCAAGCGCAAGGCTAGTCCTTATAATAAATAGTCGAAGATTTTTTTCCATCTCCTTTGCTGAATATAAATCTTCCTTTAACACTCTTTACCTGTAGCAAGTATAAATACGATTAATATAATATTAGACTTATAATGATGACATTAAATAGGTATTCGTATTTCGTACGATTAAACGTGAAAGTTACCTTTGCGAAGAGCAAAGGTGTAGATTATAAAATTTTATCAACAAATTAATTAATTATAATTTTCTCTAGCGCTGTGTCACTAGTAAAATGTATTTACTATCTGGCATTCTTGAATTATCTTTTACTTAATAACTATGTTTTCTAATAACAAATTGTTTGTTTGTTTTTCATTTAATATGAGTCATGGATCTGGAGTTACCTGAAGATTGAGCTTTCATGTCTTATAGAAAATTTATTTAAGTATAACTTGTTATAGAACCGACATAGCTCTACTCTACAATGTAGAGTCTACATAGTAGTTCATGTTGATGCATTCAAGGACCTATTTATTTATTTATTTGAACAGTACAATGTAAAATTATCATATCACTTATACCGAAGCTCCATAAAAGTACCTATTGTATGGCTTTTAGGTTTTTGTAGTAAGTTGGTGTTTATTATTTTATGTTTTTCTTAATTGAGAAATCTTAAAAATATTGTGACAAGGGCGCCACTGAACCGTAAAAGGACTCTTAAGATCATTGTTTAAATATCTATGCCATTCAAAATTATGCACATTTCTTGTAACATGGTCATATAATGTTGTGTCAGGTCAAAATAAAAAAAACATATTAGTGAAATATAAAATTATATATACACACACACACACAAACACACACCCACACACAAATATATAAAAATTAAGAGGTGTTTGTGTTAGTTGTTAGTAAATATTTAATGCACTCATTCAGTTTGTTACAGGACAAAGGTTTTCTTCTCACTAAAAGGGGTGAGAGAGATTACTCTACTCTCTCTCACCTCCTTTAAGTGAGAAGAATAGCATTTGCTGTTGGCCCATAACGGCATCTATGGGCCGGCGAAACTTGGGCGCTAAGAGGAAGGAACTAAAGCTTTGGCGAAACAAATCAAGTTACGTTATTATTTTATTTTATTTTATACCCCCATTCGCACAGGGCTAGAAAAAAACTCAAGTGATTCAAAATTCGGACCAATATTTTTAGTTAATGAATGGTGGTGAAGAATGACGCATCTTCAGCCTGCTTCTGGTCAAGATCCTTTAACCTTATCCCTTAATCTCCTCGTCTGGCACGTAGAGTCACTTAGACATTATCAAAGTTCAATTCAAAAGCAAATAAGAGGTCTCCACTAACCTTCAACAGGAAAAATTATCTTCTGTTCTGTTCTTCCATAATAATCGTCAAATTCCGGCGGTTTATCAGTTCCCTGGCTGAAGGTTTGTCCCTGAGCCACTGGCATCGGCAGACTATTGACCGGCACAGCCAGAGCTGGCTTCTTACTCAGCCTCAACTTCTTTAATATCTGCTGCTTGACAAACTCTATTCGCGCCTCTGTTAGTTCCGTTACACTTAATTCCATATTAGCACAGTTAGCGCATGTCCCCCTAACACTTAAAGTAAATAATGAACTGACTAGAATATAGAAGAGTAACACTCGCGAAATCATTTTGGTAGATTCCTACGTCGGAGGCAGTTGAAGTAGGCGAGGAGATCGAGACGCATGCGTGCGACGGCGGCGTGTGCGCGACTGCGCGGGAGATGGGCGGAGAGCGTAGATATAGGTGGCTTCCCAGTGATCCTAAATCTCTCTATATGATCTCTTTTTAATGGTTTTTTTTTACCTTCACAATTAGAGATGGAAATTGTGAAGAGGAGATGTAGAAGAGAAAATAAGGGAGTAGAGGAAATTCGTGATCAGAGAGTAGCATTTATGACTA
This sequence comes from Agonopterix arenella, assembly GCA_927399405.1. Classification (NCBI taxonomy): domain Eukaryota; kingdom Metazoa; phylum Arthropoda; class Insecta; order Lepidoptera; family Depressariidae; genus Agonopterix; species Agonopterix arenella. The sequence continues at coordinate 1,122,991 of OV656714.1, forward strand.
AATTTATGCTAGTATTTCGTAATCACTTCCGAAATAAGGAGGCATGTTGCTTTATCAAGCATTCGGCTTGAGCATGGGCACGGTCGGCACGAGCTACTTCTCACGCCTCCTAAAGTGGCATTTACCAGTTATATCCGGTTTCCTTAATTTCGTAAATATTCGTAAGGCGATTATGTGACAGTTACTATCAAGAAGTCTTTCGTATCAGCCTATTCTAAGAAAATTGTAGCCAATTCATGAGAGCTCATCAATGCCAACAAAGGAGTTGACGCAGTCACCGCGGCCGAAATCAGTCAGGTTCAACACACACACACACACACACACACACATACATTCTCAGATGCATGAGTGACCAAAATGCTTAAGTATGTTTGACTATCCGGTCTAAAAATAGACCGACGCTAATCTTATCCATTTTTGAAAGGTTGTAAATTTTAGCAGATTATGTGAACTAGCCCTTAAGGCAGTAGAGTCCCACGGTCCATGAGGATTTTACAAATTATCTGGTCTGGGGCATTCGCTCGAAAGGTCGTCAGTTCAAAGATAGCGCGAGGTGTGGACCGCGCCAGGGTCGTTTGTAGGAATCAAAACTTTGGGTCTGTTTTATTAATGCATATACCTACTACCTATACAATAAGATAATTAATTAAATTTTGTTCGTCTCTAGGGGCCGAGCAAAAAAGAGATGCATATGGCAAATGATGGTACGGGATAGATAAATAAATAAATAAATGATTATGATTATAGAGAAGGCTGGAAAAGCTTGGAGGAGACCTTTGGCTAAAAATGTGGTCAATGGGACGAAATAGGTTAAAAAATGTCCACTTCTCATTCTCAGTAAAGAGGATGAAAAATATAATATAATAGTACATTATGACATGGTATCAATGTGCTGAGGTCATTACAGCCTCGGGTGGTTTGCAGCTCTCGCCTTCGGCTCAAGTCGGTAAAAAACTACTAGATATAATTTACAAAATAACATCTTATCTTAGGACCGGATGTTGAAACAATACAGCAGCACATGTCAAAACTAAACAAAATTATTAAAAAAACAACCCTTTCAAAGACAAGGGTTTATTGATAAAGTCAGTAGCATAGCGAGGGCCTGGGAGCCTGGAGGGGGGGGGGGGGGGCAATGTCCAGGGCGGCACTTTACAAGGGGCTGTAAATTCGGGAAAAATATAGATTGGTTGAGCTCTGTCTATAGTATTGATTATTTGTGGTTAGGCCATTTGCAAGCAAGGGTCGTTATGTAACACTGAGACCAGCGTTGGTCCTTTGTGTTCGCCGCAAGCTCACCCATATTTTACGCATACCTCCGAACTTATGCTGTTTTATTCTTTTCAGTCTCGGGAATGCAGGTTTTCTTTACGATGTTTTCATTTACCGCCGAGCTAGTAAATGATACATACAACCGTACATTAATTCCGAAGAACTTAGTGGTACAGGCCAGGAATCGAATTGCGGCTTCATCATTGAGGCGCTAGCTATCTTCCGTATGGGCTATCATCGCTCTTTTCTGTCTATAGTAGCGGCATAGAGGCAATTGCTATTGAATGGCTACTGTAGAGCTAGTGCTACTAGAAGTATGTAGCCAACTAGCCATCGCATTTCTTTTAATTTAAAATGTTGAATGGTGTAAAAATAATTTTAAATTTTTCAACCTATTCAAAATGATACCCCACTCAACATAGTTCGTCAACTTTCATTATTTTATTTTCACTATAAGGCGTCTGGTTGTCGCCATATTGAATTTTGATTACTGCCACGTCTTTAGTAACACTCACAAGATTAAGACAAATCGATTGACATAAGAATCCTCAAAATCGGCCAACGCGTTTGGTATCTAGAGTGCCACAAAGGAACAAACTCCATACATAGGCTGATAAACACATTACAGTAAAAAGGTTAATTTAAAATGTTGAGACAGGCAAGGACCCCAAGGCACCTGACCCTGAATCCGTCCCTGTCCAAAGTGTACTTGGACGCTGGACCCGCGTGATACAACTGTAACTTATCGTATAACAACTTTACTAGATAGGTGCTCTGTTTCATTTTCCTACCATTGTATTTTGTTTGGTTTGTTACTTTTGATTAAATTATGAAATGTAGGTACCGGGAGCGGGACCTTTGATAATATTACAACAAGGTGTTTGATGAATGAGACACGCAAAAAAAGTCAATAAGGCTTTGGTATACTGTAAATGGGACCAGAATAAGTTGTGTAACAATATATAAGATCAATAACATCAGAAATTCGATGCGATGCGATTACAGTCACACGTTCAAATCAGCTGTAGAAAATGTTAAAATAGCTGTGTGATTAAGATTTTAAATATCACGATCTTCTCGTCTACTGCTAGAGCTAGAAGAATCCACAATTTTAAACCGACTTCAAAAAAAGAGGAGGTTTCTCATTTCGACCGTATATATATATATTTTTTTTTTAGGTTTGTTTGTTTGCCTTCTTCGTACTTAATTTTAATTTTGTTTAGATTTAGTTTATTTTATAATACGTAAATGTATTAATAAAATAAACTAAATTCTTTTATACAAAAAGTGTTATGTACAATCTTGTACTTTTCCGCTTGATAACTTAAAACAATTTCTCATAATTTTGCGCATAATTTATTATTTGGAAACTATTAAATCATTAATCTATTCATCAATAGGGCGCGTTCATTTTTTAGTATACAAGCAAAAATGAGCCTAGTGGTGGTCAGGCGGAAAAGTCCACAGTCCCATTAGAGTTTACATATAATAGCAAATTTAGAATCAATAGACATTATTTCCTCTATAAGTACAACGGTACAAGATATTAAAAAAAGTTAAGTATCTATCATAGTAGGTAACTAGGCCTTGAGTTATTTTTAGTGTTTTTACCCGACTGCGCCAAAAGGAGGGTTATCATTATTACGATTGTATTTTCCTAGTCATCACGCCCTACAACCACGGCGCGGCGATCTATTCTAAGCCACGCTTCATACAATGACTACGATAAAACGTAAAAATAACTCAAACTTTGACCTCACGCTTCGATAACACCATGAAACCTTATCACTGTAACATCACGCCGTAGAACAATGGTGTCATCGGAGATCGGCAGACTCCGGCACAAAGTCCACGATCCTTGGTGCGTGATATTGTTAGAAAGGCGAAAGTTGGTTAGTGTAGGAATACCAGAATAACGAAAAATGATGCTTTCGGTTTCGTTTAACAAGTTACCTAGACAAATAAGTCATTATTTATCACCACCATCATCATTATTTTATAATGTACACACGGAAGAACAACCTACCCATTGTTGAAGTGGTTGAACTTTTCATGTACATAGAGTTCAATAACCTTCGTGTGTATATATAAGCACAGATTATAGTTACTCACAGATACATCATTTACTTAGAAAATTATAAGTTTTCATGCTTTAATTATTTACTGCCAGACGGTACGCGCAAAAATGTGTCTAATGGCGCTTGACTCAGCATTGTTATTACTTCGTACAGCGCGCGACGTATGCGGCGTTTCCGTTTGGGAGCGAGTGACAGAATTAATACAATCGCTTACGATGCGCCAAATTGTAGGTAATGATCTCGGTTCCTACGGCCGAGTGACGGAGGCCTGTACAGGGTTTAAAAGATGTAGCCATATTTAAAGGGGTGCTTCAGACCATCAAACTGAACAATTTGCACTATCAACTATGAGGCCAAGATCTAAATTGCGAAAAAACCCTTTGCGGTAGTAAGAGAAGAAGAAGATGCTTTTCTTAAGCTGGTCTTCCATTTGCAATTTACCGACCGTATTTTCCGTCCGTCAGTATTTCTTTCCACTTCTATCTTTGATTAAATTCGCTGCGGGTTGAAAGACAGATTAGAGTTCATCCTCCGGTCGCTGGACTTCTTTATCTAGCGTTGTGGGTGGTCGCTACTTTTGATCCTGGGGTTACACGAGTTACGTTAGTAAGAATGTTTGCCTATGTCCGTTAAAAAAAAACAGGATGAGTTGTAAGGAATTTAGTGACCAATGTAATGCAGGACGACTGTTTCGAAGAGTTATCAAAGTCCGGTATAGGAGAATTCCATGTAAGATAGCTGCTTCCTTTGAGTTGGGACTGTCGATGACGTTTGTTCAGCGAATTTCTCGTTTTTAAACTCGTTGTTTCTCACTTTTAGAAAGGTCAAATAATTATTTTCCATGTTAGATTTTTAGAAAAAGCTGTTTTACACAGTTAGGTCAACAACTGTGTGGTGTCGGCTAAGAATAGCACCACCCCATTTCCTCCCGTGGGTGTCGTAAAAGGCGACTAAGGGATCTACCGGAGGCTGGGCAGCAGCATCCTCTGAGTACACACATTCAATCCAAATGCGATCGCCAACCCGCCTGCCAAGCACTGTGATTTTGCTAATCCCCCCATTTTGGGGGAGGCCTATGTCCAGCAGTGGACTTCTATCGGCTGATATGATGATTATGGTCAACAACGATGACTCGGTCTAATCGGACTTCCGATTAATGCTAATGTCAACAATAGTCTTCTAACGAAACACAATCTTGATAAGAAAATTTAAAGCCCGTCTAAAGGTCCTGATAAAGAGCGATGATATTAGCGAGAAATAAAATACCATAAGTTTGGAGTCCTTCGGAGGTATGCGTAAAATGTGGGTAAGTTTGTGGCGAACACAAAGGACCAGCGATGGTCACAATATCGACCCTTGCGTGCAATAGCACAACCACAAATAATAATAATATTAATAGGGGTCCTGATAAAGGAATTATTCGCATCCTATATGCCACCTGTCTGGATGTAGTGCCATTGAATTTGGAATAATTCAATGCGGTGCTAATAGTAAGTACCTAAGCTAGACACCATCCCACAAACAGACTACACTGGCACCGATTTGTAATATTATACCTTAGCGATCTAGTTCGTTAGATTCAAGATTAGGACGAACGGGCGCATCTGATTTAGCGACTGACTGTGACAAAGCTTCACTAAATACGTTTAAGCCTAAATACTTGTTGGTGCAAGCCTGGGCGTATACACTAATCACTAAAGTTTAAATAGGCGTTTCAGCTAAACTGACTTTTCTAAAAAACTTCCTGCTGTGACTACAATGCATGGTCCGGGAGGCCGGCGCGGCGGCCACGACACAAAATAACCGAAAAGATTCTCTCTACTGTGACTACCCTGGGGGCAGCATAAGGCCTTAATCCGGCCCTGGTAATAAACATGTTTTTTTTTTGCCTGGTAGAGTACATTCACCTACAATAAACTGTTACCACAATATCTAGTTGCTAAGTAACAAAATAAGAAATAATAATATATTCCGACCTAATTCGTGGCTATTGCCTCGGAAATTTTGCTCGTACGTTCACCCACAGATAATTATGATGAAGAAAATATTGAGGGTTGGCATATGCTCCTGTTATTGGTAGGTACTTTGTAGTTAGATAAGAACATTGTAAGAGTAGAGATACGATGAATGATAGGATGATGAATGAAAGAACCACCTGCATTAGGCAAGTTAAACAAATAAACATTTTTCATTTAATTTAATTTAAAAAGACATAATTTCGACGAGTAAGTATGTGGCACTGATAGTGAAATGGGATTTTAACATGATCTGAATTATGCTGTATTTGAAATATCTCTCTGAATACGTCGGGGGGACGGGAAATGTGGGAAAGAGATTGTAAGAGAGACGTTACAATTTTTCGTGCAATTGGGCCGATTCTCATATTTTAAAAGTTTATATAACTCGTTACAAGAAAAGCGTTATTCAATTTTTTTTTTGCCTTTTTCATCCCACTACTGGGCAAAGGCCTCCCCTTAGTGTTCCAAGCATAACTATCCTGGGCAAGCTCTGGCCACTTGTCTTTAAAAGCATCCAGCACATCCTGCCACCTCTTCTTAGGACGACCTGGACGCCGACGACCATATTAATAGGTATTAATTGCAGCAATTTGTTTATACATACTCTAAGATTGCACTGCATTGTCATAATCACTATTTTTCAACACACTTGCTCGTAAAGTGGCTCTTATTGCACTGCTTTTAGGTACATAATGCAGCTTATAGAACACGCGAGCGAAAATGATTACATTACCGCCTTAGTATTATTAGTCTCAGCACAGAGCTTTTATGTAAAAAAAAGTTGCGCGCAAAGCTATCTCAACCAAAGGCACGGAACGCAACCCAGATTCCCAACGCCATTTTCCACAAATATTTAAGTATCTAAAGTTGTTGTATTTTACGAAATTTTATATCTTTTTCCTCGCAAGTAAAAAATGTCTTGAAAAATGTCGTATGAAACGCGTGAGTGTTGGTCATTACAGCCTTCAGCTAGTATGCAGCACTCGCCCTCCGTCGTAATGACCAACTTTGTTCACTTGTATCATCATAGATCACAAAAACTAAAGGGAGATGTGAAAAGGGGGCGGGGCCAGTGTCAGTCGCGACAGTAAGGATTCAATATATTATGAGACTGAAAGCCAGTCGAGATATTATGTGTAAATAGTTTACATTGCTTGCGTAGTACTAAAGATTGGAACGTTGAGTTCTGATACCGCAATGGATAATGAGCACATTCAAGCTAACAAAATACTTTCTATCGCGTGGTACTGGTGGTAATGCGACACTAGGTTTCGTACTCAGCGCGTTGGTTGGCATCTCTCTAGATCTCTATGCGTAGCATAATATACCTACTATTTTGACCACGAGGACCTAGTTTACCCACTACTGCCTACTTAAGATTGTCAAAAGTATTATTCTTAAAGTTGCCAGCAATGGGTCATTTACCCTGCTAAGATAGCCAACGGAAACCCGCTGAGTTCATGCCTTCCACAAAAGTTAATTCTCTCTTTATCGTGAACTTTTAATTAGCGTATTATTTTATTTTCAAGTTATCTATCAAAGGTTAAGAATTTTTGCAAAGATAAATTACTTAGTTTCGAATCATTAACTTAAATCACGTTGCGCATGTGTGGTTCTGGAGTACGATTTTTGAATCTCATACGAGGAACTCACCAGTTGAAAATGTCAAAATTACAATGGAGATATGCATCTTTCTACTGCTGATTTGACTTTCAACAATCATACTCCAGGAGTGCGATTTTTGAAAGTCAAAACAGCAGTAGAAAAATGCGTATCTCCGTACATTTTTAACTGCTGAGTTCAACTTATGAGATTCAAAATTCGCACCTCTGGAGTGCGATTTTTGAAACTCATTCGCTGAGCTCAGCAGTTGAAAATGTCAAAATTACCATGGAGATAAGCATCTTTCTACTGCTGATTTGACTTTCAAAAATTGCACTCCTGGAGTATGATTTTTGAAATTCAAATCAACAGTAGAAAGATGCATATCTCCATAGTAATTTTAAGATTTTCAACTGCTGAGCTCAGCGAACGAGATTCAAAAATCGCACTCCAGATTTGTAATAAAAAAAGGCCTATTACTTGTACAGGTATTTTATGACTAACAAACTTCATAATTGTCGCAACAAACGATCCGTGCTCAAACACATGGGCAAACAGATTAAGCAGACACAAATACCAGATCTTGATACATTCTTTCTCATCATCATAGGCCTTTACATGTGTTGCAGGAGTGCGATTTTTGAAACTCATTCCTTGAACATAGCAGTTGATAATATCAATATTACTATGGAGATATGCATCTTTCTACTGCTGATTTGACATTCAAAACTCATACTACAGGAGTGCGATTTTTTAAAGTCAAATCAGCAGTAGAAAGATGGGTATCTCCATATATTTTCGACTGCCGAGTTCAAGTCAAGGTATGAGATTAATTGTACTCCAGATGGTTTAGGCAGTGTTTTTGGAGAAGCACTTAAGCTCTTTCTAATACCTACATAGTTACATAACATAATTATTAGTTTTGACGTAGTTACTTTGTATTGACGAAGAGGCCACATCGCATGAGATTGCGACCTTGCTAAAAACCTAATTAAAATGAAAAATCATCATGACAAAGCTGTGTGATATGATGAGATAATAAATCAAATAATTATAGATAAAAAAATTCACGTACACTTATAAAAAAATTCACGTGCTAAACTAATGATTCACAGATATTTGTTTAATTTATATTTTATCGCAGTTAAATAAAATAAATCAAGGATTTATAATTATTTCAACTATGTGAATGAACTGAGTAGGTAGGTAGGTACATACGATTTTTTCTTTAAATACTATTTTTTTTTTGTCAGTACCTAATCTACAGGCCTCTATAAAGGTCTCCATGCTCTGAATCCTGCCCTGGAGTGCGATTTTTTAATCTCATACGTTGAACGTACGTAGTACTCTCTATTAAGTCTGTGCGTTGAACTCAGCAGTTGAAAATGTAAGGAGATACGCATCTTTCTACTGCTGAAATGACTTTAAAAAATTGCACTTCTGGAGTATGATTTTTGAAAGTCAAATCAGTATTAGACAGATGCATATTTCCATAGTTGTTTTGACATATTCAACTGCTGAGCTCAGCGAATGAGATTCAAAAATCGCACTCCCGGTTAGCTCAATACATCAAAAATTGAAATATTCTCATTGAATAAGATAATTTTAATTTCTCTGTTAAACAGTTTTTTAAGCAAGTACTGCCTCCGTGGTCTAATGGTTAAGAGCATTGGTTCTCGACTCGGAGGTCGTGGGTTCGATTCCCACGGGGGTACCTTGTGATATGTCACTTTGTGCGTTTTTTCCCAGTTGGTTAGGACATTGCAGGCTGAATCACCTGATTGTCTGAAAAGGAAAATGATTCCATGCTTCGGATGGCACGTTAAGCCGTTGGTCCCGGCGTATCTCTGGTGGTAGTAGTTGTTACATAAAAACTACGTCAGAGGCCGTAAGGCGGTCTGAAAAAACTCTGACACCAGGTCTCTGCTCAAGCTCTGCCCACATGATAAGAAGAAGAACAAGTAAGAAAAAAATACGAAAAAATCTGGATCAAAAATGTTGTCTGTGAACAGGAAACAAAAAATGTAAAAAAACCATCTACTAAGGCCAGATTCGACCAAACTTTGATTTATAGAAGAGTGCCAAATCTCTGGGTCATCATCACAACTAAAAACTACAATACAACGTGCTCGGAGCCTGATAATTTTTTTTTCGGGAGACCTCTTGTTGAGCTTGATGCGACGATTTAATTTTAATTGATGGCTTTACAAATAACTTAGTTATCTGTAAGGTTAAACATTAAAATGTATTGTGTCAACAATTTGAAACCTAACTGCGTAGTTCGTAAATTTTTCCTACATTGAAATTTTCACTCTATCCATTAAACAAATTTTAGCGATGCCTCCACACATGTCCAATGGATGCATTATGGGCCTGGACACCAAGCACGTATCCGGGGGAGAGGGGGGATGGGTGGGTATCCCCCTCCTAACTCCGAATATTTCTCTGAGTTGAAGGAGGCCAAGCGTAAGCTTGGCGGGCAACTCCTCAGCTATTCTATTCTATTTTTACTTAATGGCGTTTCTTTAAAGATTTCGCCAGTATCAAGTGTTGAAGATATTATTATAATCTCAAGTTAACGTTTTATAGTTAAAACACAAAAGAGTTTACGAAATGGCGGAGCCACGTGCTGTCTGTTATGCTTCTAACAGATGCCTATACGCATACGCGTCCGCCTCCGCCAAACTTGCAGCGCGACTCCCTCCTCAGCTATAAGGATGTGCAAAATCGCGACAAGATGAGACATAGAGCCCACGCAGTGGAGATTTGGCGGCCATCCGTTCCGCATTGAGAGCTCGTGTAAAGAGTCAAATTTATGATTTTGAAGCGAGTAGGCGTTCGCAACTGGATGCCAAACGTGATGATTTGAAAGCCCGACCTCCAGCAGCTACACAATATCACTATGAAAACGATGTGCTTACGTGCCTGCTATGTGCGAAGATCTTCTCAAAGAAGATTGGCTATGTTAGCCACATGAGAGCTCGTCAACGCCAAGAACGGAGTTGAAGCAGTCACCGTGGCCGCAATTGGTCAGGAGCAATACATAAAGATTGGCAAACGCCGTGGTCAAAATCGACTACGATTCCATCACTTAGGGTTAAAAAAAAATCAAATCATTTGCTTGAAGCAAGAGCATTGGCTGCTTAATCGTCAAGGGCGAAGTAAAAGATTATGATGAAAGGTAATGGACATTATTATTGTTATTGTGATCGAGTATTTCTAGGTAATAGGTTACTGGGTGCTAAGAAAAAGGGCGAATTAATTAACTTTAGCTATCAATAAACTAAGTTCAAGGTACAGTTCACCTTAAGTTCTGTTGGGACAATGAACTGTAATGATAAGTTTGTTTTTCCCTTTGACAGTGCTTAGCATTGGAAATTAAATGTTTAATCAAATTCTATTTGGACATTATCACACAATATTATATAGTTCCATTAAAGGACACTGGATAAAAATGTATGGCCCCTGGTCCAAGAGACCCAAGAGAGGGTATTTTGTCATGTCTAAGAGAAAATCAACACCTTTTCCTTCACTTGGGCCAGAAACCTCTGTCTAGGTCTCCCTCTGCCTCTCTTCCCCTCTATCTTCCCTTCCAGTTGAAAAAGGTTGATGTCGTGTCGTATCAAGAACTCAAGAAACTAGCGGAAAAGAGACAGGATTGGCGAATACTCCACCAACAAGAGCATAGATCTTAAATAAGATGATGATGATGATGGGAAGAAAATACCATATTATGTGAAAAATAAATTTTGGGGACTACAGGGAGAAATTGATATCATTAGCATCCTTTAAAAGTAAGAGTCTACCCATCAAACTGAACATCTGTTACTATGGGAGCAAAACAACCAGAACAAAAAAAAAATCTGCTGTTGCATAAATTTGAGTCGAGAAGGCATTGCAGTTTAGTAGGGAACAGTTGATTATTTTTTGCTCCGATCGGTTTGCTTCCATAGTAAAAGTTGTTCGGTTTAATGGGTAGACTCTTGGTTTTAAAAGGATGCTAATAAAACTAATAAAACGCCAAGAACGGAGTTGAAGCAGTCACCGTGGCCGCAATTGGTCAGGAGCAATACATAAAGATTGGCAAACGCCGTGGTCAAAATCGACTACGATTCCATCACTTAGGGTTAAAAAAAAATCAAATCATTTGCTTGAAGCAAGAGCATTGGCTGCTTAATCGTCAAGGGCGAAGTAAAAGATTATGATGAAAGGTAATGGACATTATTATTGTTATTGTGATCGAGTATTTCTAGGTAATAGGTTACTGGGTGCTAAGAAAAAGGGCGAATTAATTAACTTTAGCTATCAATAAACTAAGTTCAAGGTACAGTTCACCTTAAGTTCTGTTGGGACAATGAACTGTAATGATAAGTTTGTTTTTCCCTTTGACAGTGCTTAGCATTGGAAATTAAATGTTTAATCAAATTCTATTTGGACATTATCACACAATATTATATAGTTCCATTAAAGGACACTGGATAAAAATGTATGGCCCCTGGTCCAAGAGACCCAAGAGAGGGTATTTTGTCATGTCTAAGAGAAAATCAACACCTTTTCCTTCACTTGGGCCAGAAACCTCTGTCTAGGTCTCCCTCTGCCTCTCTTCCCCTCTATCTTCCCTTCCAGTTGAAAAAGGTTGATGTCGTGTCGTATCAAGAACTCAAGAAACTAGCGGAAAAGAGACAGGATTGGCGAATACTCCACCAACAAGAGCATAGATCTTAAATAAGATGATGATGATGATGGGAAGAAAATACCATATTATGTGAAAAATAAATTTTGGGGACTACAGGGAGAAATTGATATCATTAGCATCCTTTAAAAGTAAGAGTCTACCCATCAAACTGAACATCTGTTACTATGGGAGCAAAACAACCAGAACAAAAAAAAAATCTGCTGTTGCATAAATTTGAGTCGAGAAGGCATTGCAGTTTAGTAGGGAACAGTTGATTATTTTTTGCTCCGATCGGTTTGCTTCCATAGTAAAAGTTGTTCGGTTTAATGGGTAGACTCTTGGTTTTAAAAGGATGCTAATGATATTAATATCACCCTGTATAGTTCGAATAGTGTATTCTTCATGTCACCTTGGTCAGTTGGTAGAAATAAAATACAAAACTTATTTATAAATCCCCGTATATTTGTTTCAAATTCCCCGATCGAGCACTCACTGAAAAGTTTAAAACTTAACTTTAAACAGTATTTACACTATTTACAACTAAACATTTAAATAATACCTATTTTTAATTTCGATATGTCCAACTAATACACCTCTAGCAGAAAAAAGTATCAAAAAATTTTTTATAAAAAAAAAAGTAATAAGGTAAAAAAATTCTTCAACAGCCATAATTGATAATCTCATAAAAATAAAGATAATCTAAGACCTACAAACTACTTAATTACAATTTTTACGTTAAATTAATACAATTTATTTTACTGGTGTAATTATTATTTTACCTGGATATTAAAATATCTAAATTTTTATCTATGGTAACCTTGGGAAGACAGTGCGGGATTAGCGACCATAATGAGGCGTTTTAAAAAAAATTACTCGTCTCTTACTAGATGCCGTTGTTAAAAAAAACTTGTCAGTCGCTTTTTTCTCCATTTTTATGGGAAAAAATATCTATATATTATAGTAAAATTGTAAGCTTGGCGAGGATGTACATTGGAAAGATTTGCAAAAATATTAATGAGCGTTTTTCTTTTCTTTTTTCATTTTAGTTCCTAAAAATCTCAACAGATGGCATGTTTATTGCTCCATAGAGACGTTCGTGAGATTCTGACAAAATCATGTCAAGACTGTGCCTGCCATTTTTTTAAGGCTAAGGGATCAAGCCGATACAACCATGTCAGAAGTAAACAGTTTAAAATTTTCGATCAAAATTATTAGCAAATAATGAAATATTCCATCAAAAGATGCGTTGGCATCTTTTTGATCATCTTTTCCCTCTTTATTATTTTAAAGAAACCCTTTTTGAAATTTTGACCTTTATTCGCACAGACCGTAGCGCCATCTATCGATCCCCTAGAGAACCAAAAGAAAAACGCTCATTGGGGGCGTTTAGGATGCGTAATTACGTAATGGAATATATTGGGACCATTTTAAAAAATTTTGTCTCTTTGTTCGTGCACACATCACTTAAAAAGTACTGAACCGATTTGGATGGCGTTTCCACAAAAGCATAGAGCTTTAGCTTGGATCGCAATCGATTCATACACTCAACAGTTATGAGTATTTAAAGTCAGTGGTCTTCGCGTACGGAGTTGTGGACACCGCTATTTTTATCAATAAATACGATAACATGGGAAAAGGACCAACAATTTGAGTACGTAAAAAAAACACTTTTTACTTAGACAGATTGTTAAAGTTTCTACGGAAGTACAACTAACGTAATCTATTTAATTTTTTTTCAGAATAATCTTGGAAAACGCCCCATCGAAACAACAATCTATAGATGATAAAAAATGCACCCTGCGTGTTATTTAAAATGTTTGTCCAATGAACCTATTTTTGTTCTAAGTAAACTTTACTTAATTTTTGTTTCGTAACGTCCATAGCCCAGTCATTTTATGGTTTGAGCCGGGACTAATTAATAATCGACTTTTTTTTTCGGTATAATATTGAAGAGCCAATTTTAGCCTCGAAATGTACCAACATTAAAAAAAAAATCACGTCAGCAACAGTTCCAATTTCAAAATTTTGCTATTATCTCGTTCCAAAAAACCTGATGGTAATTTTTTTTTCTGCACATATTTAATGCTTTACCATTATACATACTACAAACATGGTTTGAATACTTTTGTCTACTTAGAAGGTTTTGAAAAATATATTCGTATTTTCTAATAAATACCTCATTTTTTAAATTTAAATGCATATTTTATTGTTCAAAACTTATATTGGTAAATCTAAGTCAAATGCATTGGTATTAATATTATTAATTTAAAAGCCTCCAGGGACACACAATTTTGTTTTCTATGTTGCGTAGCAAATTTTTTTTAAGTATGTTTTAAGATAGTCTTTTTGTCACTAAATGGTGCCGGTTACAGTTTAAAAGTCCAATTAATAATTACTCCCTACCCCGCCTAACAAAACTCCGTAAAATGGCTGGGCTATAATCAAAACAGGAATTACGCTAAAAGAGAAATTACGTGCACTCTGAACTGTCATTAAAAATAATTTTTAAATTTTCAAGGCTTTTTGAATGATTAGTTTTTTATTAGTATTGCGTCATTTAAGTATTATAACATACGCAATAAAAACTGGGATTGGCTGGACGCTAGATTATAAGCTTTGATAAGTTATATGTCAAGATTGACAGTCGAAGCTACGAACGCGTCGAAAAAAATATCAGTGAACTTTTAGTTGATAGACCGTGTCTGTATGCACGCACACAGAGAAAAGTTGTATGGCGCCTCACGCACACCAACCTATGAAAGTTGGTCACTTTTGTTTTATAACGTAGAAGCGTGAGGCTCCATCTAGCTAGACATATACAGGGTGTAAGTGACAGCCTAGCAAATACAGGTGTACTCAGACCATCAAACTGAACAACTTTCACTATGGAGTCTGCCTCAGGAAACGCGAAAAAAAATCAACTGTCCCATACAAAAGTACTGCACTTTTGTATGGGACAGTTGATTTTTTTTCGCGTTTCCTGAGATAGGCTCCATAGTGAAAGTTGTTCAGTTTGATGGTCTGAGTTCACCTGTATTTGCTAGGCTGTCACTTACACCCTGTATACTATATCTAAGATTATAAGTTTGTCGATAATTTTTGGCCATCGCTTTTAAGGCCAGAAGAAGTGTATTGCTCAATGCTCAAATGAGCATTCAGCCGATCCCTTCTTCTAATGATATAAAATTCATAATTTGATTAAAAGTTCACGTAGCACTACGTATTTCAAGTACCTATCTCTGTCAATTTTTATTTAGAAAAAAAAAACATTTTTTTTCTAACTTAAAACGTCTAAAATCTCGATTTAATCAAACGTCTTATTGATCGTTAAGAATTAATACCGTCTGTCTATATTTTTGTCCGTTTTTGACTTTTTATTGCAACTAGATCTTTTTATTTTAGAATAATGCTTAAGAGGGTACCGAGCCTATTGTGCTGCACTCAAATGTATTTTTTTTTTATTTCTAAACTATTAAGCAACATTTCCATAAAACAAGAATGTCACATTGTAGTCCCGATCGGCTTTCAATTTATCAAAACATTATGGATTATTATGATTCATGCTTGTAGCTATTACCGTTAAAACCGCCAAAAGTGGCCACTTTAATGATAATAACTACTACCATTATAAAAACAAATCCGCAGTGACCCTATAAATTGAAAATCAGCAATAATTACAATGTGACATTCTTGTTTTATGAAATAAAAAAAATACGATTGGGGGCAGCACAATAGGCTCGGTGCAGCCTTAAGTATCAGTTTCAAGAATTTTGGTCTTATAATTTTTATATAAGGTCTAACAAAATTAGGTGAAACTAATTTAATGGGATGATCAGACCATCAAACTGAACAACTTTCTTAAGGGGACCAATATAGAAATCGCGAAAAAAAAATCAGCTGTTCCATACCAATCTACTCGACCTAAATGTATGGGACAGCTGTTTTTTTTTTCGCGATTTCGATATTGGTCCCATAGAGAAAGTTGTTCAGTTTGATGGTCTGATCATCCCCTTAAAATAGTTTCACCCAATTTTGTTACACCTTATATATAAATTCTTCCAATCTTTGCAGTCAGTTATTCTCCCAAATTATGAAACGGTTTTTTCACTTCATGCAAAAGTGTTTTTTTTTAGATAGACGGTATTGCTTCTTAACAGTCGATAAAGTTAACGAATCAATGGTAAATAAGTTCACTTATATAAATCACATGCTATTGAAATTGTTCATTACATTACACCTTATTTGACAAAATGTTTCCTTCCCAAACTCAAAAGGCTTTTTACCGCTCGCCCTCATAACAATATTCAAGATGTCTCAAATAAGAAAAACCTGAAATCAAAAAGGGCAACACTAACTTACTACAAAAGCCTGTATGTAAATAGTAATTTTAGTTTCCAACCCAATAAATATTCAATGAGCTATTTTATTGGTTCATCAATCCACCCTGAAAGTCTGAATTTAATTTAATTAGTTTTTGTCACAGTTCTTGAACAAAATCGTCCACATGCGGTTTTTACTTCTCTTTTCTGTGGTTCTAAGGTTTCTGTACCATGTCATAATAAAAATTCATGTCATCATCACCACTAAAAAAACAGTTTGTCACATCACTACAGTCCCCACGTCATAGGCCCCTACAGGTCAATGTTCACTATCTGTAATGGCTGGGTGCGCCGGCGCGGGGGTGATGGCGGGGGTGGGGGTGGTGGTGGGGGGTTCCTTCTCGAGCGGCCTGAACGACCAGCCGCCTGCGCCGTCGAATTCTAGCACGTGCGTGTGGTATCGCCTGGTGGGGAGAAAGTGGAATTAAGTTTTGGTAATCGAATGAATTAATGAATGAAATTAGTGTTACCTGACAATAGTGAAACTGTCGATAGTCTATCGATACTATCGTGACCTTGAAAAATAGTAACAATATCGATACTATTGCGTCTCGATACTATTGGTAGCATAGCACTACATATATTGTAATTGTTATAAATTATCCCTGTCACACTGGACAGAGTTTCGGTACAACTAGTGAAACGTGGATGTTCCGAGATTTCAGAATATCTCTGACTACCCCCTCGGGGAATATAGTCGTGAGCATATGCTTATGCTATAAATTATCGATAGTTAGGCAAGACTAAGGCTTTGACCATTTACTACAAGGACTAGCCTTGCGGTAGCGTTTCCCCTCTGCCACGGTATAAGATCAATTAATCATGTGCATTTACATTCAATTTTATACCTTTTCACTTAATGAGACAGCTTATAATTACGAAACAATAATTTCGAACTTAGAACGTTTGGGGTTCACGCGAGACTACTTTTCATGATTTTTAACGTTCAAAATTAGAATCTAAAGTTGTAAGAATAAAATCCAAAGTTGCGGATTTCATGTTACCTCGCCCCCTCAAAAAGTGGCAGAAATGTTTGTTAGTAGAATTACACGCGTAACTAGTCCCTATATAAGTAGTCAAAGGACTAAGGGCATGTATCACCACTTCTAAATAAGTTTTTGATAGCTTATTTGACAGATCGTTTAACATATTTTTCATACAAAATATGTCAAACGAGCGGTCGGATAAGTTGACAAGAACTTATCCAAAAGTAGTGAAACAGGCCATTAACCTCTGGTATGCAGGAACGCGGATCCGCGTGACGAAAGCAATTGTTTTCTATTGTGTCTGTAATTCCCGGCATACGAGAGGTTAATGACATAATTATACCTACTTCGTTTACACCAAACGAAAATACAGTGGCAGATAACACATAAAACAAATATTGGTACAAATGAGGCGGTCTTATCGCACACCACTGGCACATAAGGCGTTGTTAGGACTTCTCGGCGGATCGTTGGTCCTCATTGGCTCATCATTATGTCAACTGATGGACGTCCACTGCTGAACATAGGCCTCCCGGATCGCCACAACGACCGGTCCTGCGCTGCCCTCATCCAACTGGTTTCCGCCGCCTTCACCAGGTCGTCGGTCCACCGTGTGGGGGGCCTACCAACGCTGCGCTTTCTGGTACGCAGTCGCCACTCGAGAACTCTTCGGTGTTGCGAGCAATGTGCCCCGCCGATTGCAACATTAGTTTAGCAATTTTTCGAGCTATGTCGGCTACTCTGGTTCTTCTGCGAATCTCTTCATTTTTTTATCGGGCCTAGGCCCACCAGACATTCCCACCGCTGTAACTCATGTAAGCCAGGATCAACAGCGGCGACCATTCACAACACTAGACAATGAAGTCTAGCGAGCCCGGGGGATGACTCTAATCTGTCTTGGAACCCGCAATGAATTAATCAAAGAAGATAAGAGTAGGAAAAAATCTCTTAATTTCTGATTCGATCATTGGCTCACGCAATAACATTTATGGGATGGTTTAATGAAATGTACTAACCACACGCTGGGCCTGTGCGTGATGGAGAGGAGTGTGATGCCCTCCTTGACAGCCTCCTCGTACATAACCACCTCCGTCTCCATAGAGACTGCGCTCGTGCACTCGTCTAGAAGAGCGTATACTGGCCTGTGGAGAAACAAATAGTTCAGTTTCAACTTATGTACGTAATACAACTAATTATAGTGCCTACTCTGTCGTAATACCGACGTTCTCAAACGGTGAAGGAAAACATCGTGAGGAATTCTCATACGCTGAAGAAGAAATTCTGAAGGTCGGTATTCTGTAAATTCTGTTTGTGAAGTCTACCAATCCGCATTGGGCACGCGTGGTAGACTGGTGTCTATAGGGTAGGGTCACCCTGGGGGTAGGCCTGTGCCCTGCAGTGGGAGTGGGACGTATATAAGGTCTAACAAAATTAGCTGAAACTATTTTAAGGGTATGCTCAGACCATCAAACTGAACAACTTTCTTTATGGGACCAATATCGAAATCGCGAAAAAAAATTTGATGTCCCATATAAAACTGCAAACACAACTTGACTCAAATGTATGGGGCAGCAGATTTTTTTTTTTTCGAAATTTGATATTGGTCCGGTAGAGAAAGTTGTTCAGTTTGATGGTCTGAGCATACCCTTAAAATAGTTTCAGCTAATTTTGTTAGACCTTATATAGGGTCCTTCTTAATATGCTAACGTTATTTAAAGGGATGATCAGACTATCAAACTGAACAACTTTTCTCTATCCTCCCCTTCAAAAACCGTTAGCATATTAAGTTGGACCCTGTATATGTATATGATGATAATGATGAGTGATTGTCGACTAGCAAACAGTACCTGTGGTAGAACATCCTAGCCATGGCGACCCTCTGCTTCTCCCCGCCGGAGAGAGTGGCGCGCCAGTCCTGCACGGCGCGGAGGCCGCCGTGCCGCGCCGCGCACGCGTCGAGCCGCACGACGCGCAGGATGTGCGCGGCGCGGGCCTCCGCCGAGCGGTCCTCCAGCGACACCCGCGCCGGGTACGTCACCTGGTCTATTAGCGAGCCCATTGACATGTACGGCCTGCAATGACACAACACACCTGTTTAATTATCTAATATACATACATAGATAAACTCACGACCATTATCCCTAAAGAGACAGAAGCGTTGCCAGAAATTAATATTTTTTTAAACCAGGTTTTATTGAATATTTGAAAAGTAAGCTATACGTTTTTTTGGGAAACGATAAAGAATAACTAAAAAAAAAAATTTGGCAGAGGAATTTGTATTTCATTAATGCTTATTTTTTCAAATAACTCGAGAAGTTATAGATTCAAATCAAATCAAATTTATGTATTTGTTGAAAGTAGGTACAATGCATATAGATCTTATAATATAACATAATAATTATAGTTCTTGCTACTCTTAGCCAACAGTGGCATACAAATATTTAAAAAACATTAAAGATTTTGTATTAAAATTTATATTATACAGGGTGAAATTGATATCATTACCATCCTTTTAATCTAAGAGTCTACCCATCAAACTGAACAACTTTTATTACGGGAGCAAACCGTCGGAGCAAATAAAAATCAGCTGTTCCATACTAAACTGCTATGTCAACGCGCGAGTACGCGACTCAAATGTATGCAACAGCAGATTTTTTTTTGTTCGGATCGGTATGCTGCCATTTTAAAAGTTGTTCAGTGCGATAGGTAGACTCTTAGTTTAAAAGGATACTAATTATATCAATTTCACCCTGTAGAAATATGTCAATAGGCATAAATGTCACAAGAAATCAAACAATTAATTCTTAGGTGAAATCATCCATTAAATATCAAATTTATAGTAACATTTGTCCAGTAATATTTTTGTCAATTTACATTTAAAATGTACATGTTAACTTTATTACAATGGTAACTTATTATAGATTTCAAATAATGTTTATATTCCTACTAGAACGGTCACCCATCCAAAAAACTGACTGGACTTGACATTGCTTAACTTAAGTGATCGTTTCTAATACCGGAACTCCACTATAATATAACTATCAAATATGGTATGGTAGGATAATAAATATGAATGTCTATAAAGTGTCTCACCTCTGTGGTATATAGAACATGATCGGCCGTGAAGTGCAGTGGCCCGCGTCGAGCAGGTTGGTCTCGTCGGCGCAGTGTGCGCACGCGCAGGGCCGCGGCACCTGCAGCTCCCCGCCGAACACCGGCCACAGACCGGAGATTATACGGAACAAACTGCCGACAAACATTAAAGGATTACCTTTACTATTATTTAGACGGCCCGGTAGCACAGTCTGTAGTGAACCTGCCTGCTGTGCCAAGGGTCGCGGGTTCGAATCCCGCAAGGGACAAATATTTATATGATGAATATGAATATTTGTACCCGAGTTATGGATGTTTGTATCTATATAAGGTCTAAAAAAAATTAGGTGAAACTATTTTAAGGGGATGATCAGACCATCAAACTGAACAACTTTCTCTATGAGACCAATATCGAAATCGAGAAAAAAAATCTGCTGTCCCATACATTTAGGTCGAGTAGCTTTTTATGGAACAGCTGATTTTTTTTTCTCGATTTCTATATTGGTCCCATGGTGAAAGTTGTTCAGTTTAATGGTCTGATCATCCCCTTAAAATAGTTTCACCTAATTTTGTTAGACCTTATATATGTATTCTATATCGTTGTTTAGGCATCATAATACAAGTCCAGGTACTTTAAATGTGACTAGATAATTTGTGTGACAATGTCCAAAACATTTAGTATAAAACTGTAACAGAAGCGTAGGTACATTGAAAATATTTACAAGAATATGATTATAATATGGTTTTTAGGGAGTCACGTTGTGGGTCCGCTATTGGGTAGTCACGTGTCGCTCGTCGATTGTTGGTTGCCCCTTCCCGGGCCTACAACGAAGCTCTGGCTGTTGCTCAAGAACAGTGTTCTTTTCGAAAAACAATCCTTGAACTCACCAATTACCGTACAAAGTCAAGCACTTGCTAAATAAACTAGATATTGGCAAAATCATCACAACCAAGATGGCAGCCATATTAAAAAAAAATAGAATTGAATAGAATGGTTTTTAGGTATCCCAGACTCCAAATCAACGTTTTTTTAATTTTTTTATTCGTCTGTTTCTATGTGCATTTGTTTGTTCGAACATCACGCAAAAACTACTGAACCGATTTTGATGCAACTTTTTTTTGTTTGATAGCTTATGATTTGACTTAAAATCTGGTATATAATTTGTAGGAACGAAGTTGCGGGTAAACTTTAGTTTGTAATAAGATATGTAATGGGAGCCAGCGAAGCAGACTTGAAATGTATTAAGCCAACGAAACGAATTTAAAAATTCAGATACGTGGTATGTAGGTACCTGCTTCGTACAATAAGAGATGTATCGACGAAGACACACCACTGGCTACCAAGTCACAGGCTGGAGTCAATGTTGGGTCACATAGGGTACAAGACTCACCTAGACTTGCCACAGCCATTTGGTCCTATAATAAGTAGATGTGTCCCCGGGGCTATGTCCAGGGAAACACCACTGGCTACCACGTCACAGGCCGGTGTCACTATTGGCACGTTCCGTAGTCTGATCACGAAGTCATTTGTGTAGATTATTTTACCTGAAAAAATATAAATAAATTAATATTAAGAGTGTTTTGACAGTTCTGTGGCGTGGCCTCATCACAATAATAAAGATGTCTCAATAAAGAAATCCTACATTAAAAAAGTGCTGCTCCAATAAACTACAAAAGCATCAAAGCTATTGAAATCCCTACTGGTTTCCCCCTGCGCTCATGTTTCGTGCCGCGCCAGCGACAATACCACTTGTTTGAGGTACCACTCACATTCCATATAGCTATAGCACTACACACTTTGACTTAGCTATGGAACACCCCGGACACTACCTACAAAATACAGAAATTAACAAGATGACGTCAGCACACGCGAAACTAATTTCAGCCGCGCGCGATACATAACTTTTTCGTAAATAAAACGCTTTGACACCCATCTATTCAAAAAGAGTTTTTATCCTTCTTCGTCTTGAGATTATATTCTCTTTATTTCGAAGACATAAATTCTAGCGTGTCTATTGTGGTGTCAATTTATTCTAAGTGTCATCAACTTATCTGTAGAATAAGCGATGGCGCCACTTTCTGTATCAAAGAATGATTTCATTATGATTGGCATGATTTTCACAAAAAATACTCAGAAATATTTAGAAAAACAAGAACTCGATTGAAGAGCACAGACTACATCGACTGACAGCAACAAAATGACGCTTTCAAAAGTAATTCCGCTTTGCCATTCTACAGATAAGTTGGTGGCACTGTACTGGTAACCACCGAAGTAACCAGACGGGGGTGAGGTAAAAAGTTGGTCGGAGGACGGGAGTGTCCACAGCTGTATGTAGTGCTATATACTCTTTCTTATACTTTGGCTATGTCTCACCTTGCGGCACTGGCTGGTTGTCCCTGAATGTGACCTGGAACACGCCGGGATGGCTGGAGGGTGCCACGTGTACGGCGCGTACACAGCGTCCCCGCGCCACCTCACCGAACACGTGTAACATGTCCGATACACGCGTCGCGTACCCCGCCAACGTCACCACCTCCTTTTTGAGGTACAAATAAAAATAAACATTAATAATAGGGTTGACAACTATTCATCTATCTGTCTCTACTATTTCTAAGGTATTTATAATATGGGCCCATGTTGCCTGATCCAAATAAATAAATAAAAATAAAAAACTGTAACAGAAGTGTGTCTTTACATTGAAGATATATACAAAATAAAGTTACGATATGATTTTTAGGTGTTTCTGACACCAAAACAACAATGTTTAGATTTTTCGGCAGTTGGTTTGTTTGCGCATCACGCGAAAGCTACTAGACCGATTTTGATAAAACTTTTTGTGTCTTAAAGCTTATGATTTGAATTAAAATCTGGTATATCATTATCTCTCTAGGATGCATGGCGGGAAACCGTTCGGACGAAGACGAGAGAAAACTCTAGTTTTATACATTATTATCTTTTGCCCCAAAGTAGAAAGAAACTCTTATCAAATCGCACAGTAGTACACTTGGTTTGTCATCTCGGTACATATTTGAAGTAAGTGTATCTGTCATTTGTTTTGCCTCATTTTTCTGGTTTGAAATGTTCGCGTAAGGCCCATCCCTTTATTTTACTTTCTCTTTTCTAAGGTTGGTTGTAAGGAAACAAATGGAAAGATTGTGAAAGCACGAATTAGAAAATTTGTTGTTGTAGAGTTTTTTTGCTTCATTTTTTCCGCAGTAATAGGATGCAGTTATTTTTTAATACCACACAAGTTTCCGCACTGACAAAACATTTACTCTGTATGATATCTAAGTTTCTGATAACGACCAAAGGTAAGGTAATACGGTAAGTATATAAATATAGTGTCATACCTTATAACTGGACATGAGTCTCTCGATGGCGTCCGCGGCAGAGTTGAGCAGGTTACGGGACGTCGTCATATACTCGGTGCGGTCGCTTATGCCTGCCTTACCTACGGGCAATGACAACAAAATAATGCAATGCGTTAAATGATTGAAGCGAAATGGGCGTGTGATAGCTTATATTACTGCCTGATGCGAGAGAAAGAGATGGGGCGGCGCGTGCGCCTGAAACGACGCAAGCGTAAAACAAACTTTATTTAATTGTGATTGTACTATTTACATAAGTTCAATTCTGGTCTAATCAAAATTTGTAAAATCTTTTTTTTAAATCAAGTCTCGTGTTTCTATTATTCACCGTTTAGCAGTTCCAAGTGTTTATCGATAAAGACGGAGGCTACTTTGGCTTGTTTTTCTACTGAGAAAATGTGTTTTAATCGTGTTTTGGCTCTAATCAAAACTTAAATTATATGTTAAATTACAGATATCAGCTAATCATACTCCTACAGTTTTCATGATATATGACGCTTTGAAGAATCCTATTTTTTTCACTTAAATGATATTAATTTGGGTCAACCAAATTGATTCTCACAGCGATACAGTCCTCTCACAGAGTCACAGTTCTCTCAAAACTTCACAATTCTCTTACAGCACCACAGTCCTCATACAGCTTCATATTGGCCTACCTACATTTGCTAATAGCAGGGCTGGAAACTAATTCCATGGCCAAAAATACTGATTTTACTGACTAAAACCCTCTAAAATACTGACCATTTACTGACCAGATCTCTATCTAATCTTATCAAATTTTACCTGTGACTACAAAATTAGACAATGTTTTTCTTCCTCTGCTTTAAATGTTTTGTTATGATTTGATTAATTAATGACCAAAACAATAAAAAGAACTGTGATACTATACAAATTATCAATTAAAGGTAAGTTAGGGATCTACCAAAGAGAAAAAGATATGTTAAGAGATTTTTAAGGGACTCTGAACTCCAAATTTTTTTTTCACTTCAATCTACTGAAACCAGACCACTTTTTTCGGAACGTTGCTGGATCCTCAAAATACTGACTTTACTAACCATTTTTCGAAAAAACTGACTGTTACTGACCTTAGCTAAAAATAAAAAAGGCTTATTAAAGGCGGATTATAAATTCTGACTTCACTGACCATTACCACCCCTGTAATAGTAAATACGAGAGCGCGGCGGTCGCAAGAAAGTATTCGCGATTCGCGTCTTATATCCTATACCAGTGTCACCGTCCTCCCACAGCATCCTCTATGTACGTGAATTTTAATTCTACATCTATTAAAAGTATGT
Organism: Agonopterix arenella; assembly: GCA_927399405.1. Classification (NCBI taxonomy): domain Eukaryota; kingdom Metazoa; phylum Arthropoda; class Insecta; order Lepidoptera; family Depressariidae; genus Agonopterix; species Agonopterix arenella. The sequence continues at coordinate 1,147,758 of OV656714.1, forward strand.
AATAAGAGATAGATGTAAATTAAAAGAAGATGTAGTGACAAGAATAGAGAAAGGTATGCTTCGTTGGTTTGGTCATGTGGAGAGGATAAGTGATAGCAGATTTACGAAAGAGATATATGTTGCTAATGTGCGTGAAAGCGTCGGCAGAGGGCGCCCTCGTAGGACGTATGCTGATCAAATCAGTTGCGTCGTACAAAAAGGGGAGGTGCGGAGTACTCGAAACCGACGGGCATGTATGAAGAGATGTATGGATGTGCATGAGGCAAAAGAAGTATGTAAGGATCGTAGTAAGTAGCGCGCCCTGATCTCTGCCTACCCCACTGGGAAAGAAGCGTGACGTTATAGATAGATTAAAAGTATGTTAATGAGCACGTACTGTCGCCACTACTGCCGGTGAGTATGGGCAGCGCCAGCATGACCATGCCGGTGCCGGACCACACGTACTTCATGCAGAACTGCTCCAGCATCACGTACCACAGCTTCTTGTTGAAGACGGACGTCATCTGAGCCACCAGCTCCTTGTACGCTGACTGCAGTTGACCTAGTTCAACCTGCCGGAAAGATGACGTTTAAACATATAGGGGAATGAATGGGAGGTGATTATAGGAGAATTTATAACAAAACCATTCTGTCTGTCAGTATGCCACGCCTCTCTTATTTATAATTGTAACAAATTTTGGCACAAAAACATATAATAGTAACCCGAAAACAGAATTGTTAAGATGTATCTCCCACTGAACGACCTTTATCCTTTCGGAGTCGCCTCACCTCTACTAAACTAAATCATTTTAATAGGTATATATCTATTTTTGACTGGCTTGTCCTTCATAATATCACTGTGGTGGCTTCTAATCCAAGGAAATAAAATTCGAAAATCATAAGAATTCGCACCAAATTTTAAAATTACAAAAAAAAGAGAAAAATCTGCTGTTCTATACATTAGAGTCGGATACAGCAGTTTTGTATGAAGAAGCTTTTTTTTCGCGTTTCCTCAGGTAGGCTCCATAGTGAAAGATGTTCAGTTTGATGGTCTGAGTTCATTATAATTTTGAAGAAATTGCAGTTTCGTAAACAAGTTGCCGATTTGTTCATCCTAAAAAATCTAAATAGCTCATGTGGTTAACCTTATGTCCGCCGTAGAAGGCGACCTCCTCGGCGTGTGCGATGAGCCTGGCGTGCACGTGGCGCAGGTTGGCCTTCATGCGCGCCTCCTCGCCGGCCAGCGCGCCGAACCGCGGACTGAGCAGCCGCAGGATCTGACCCGTCATGCAGATCACCACCGTCGCGAACCCGGGTCCTGGGAGGAGGAGAATTCATTTACTTCCTTTTGCAATATTGTGGTGCTTTCTGGCTTTTCGGTGAAACCATCGAGGGGGAACCTAGATGCTGCTTTTTGGAGGAGTATATTGTAAAACACTGCAGACGTTCCTTCGCGGAAGGAGATTTTTCCAAAAGCTTTTATCAACCCCACTATGGGTTGGGGCACAGACCTGGAGGCCTAGCATGATCGTGCCCAATGCGGATAAGCGAACATAAAATTTTCTTTACCACGTCCGTTTACCACACTCCATAAGCATATGCTCACGACTATATTCCTTCAAAATATCCACTCCATCTTTGCTTTATATCACAAATATAATCTAAATATAAGTAAGCATAGGATATGCTCACGACTATATTCCCCGAGGGGGTAGTCAGAGATATTCTGAAACCTCAGAACATCCACGTTTCACTATAGTACCGAAACTCTGCCCAGTCTGACGGGGAGTGAGCCCGTCAAATATAAGTAATAATATCATAAATATCAATAATAATATCTATGATATAAAGTATTAGTCTTACCAATAAATATGTTGCCCTTCATCTTGCTGGAGTAGCTGGCCAGGGTTAAGACTATGAGGAGCAGATCGAAGCAGGGCTTCGTCAGAGAGCTGTAGAGGTGAGCCACTGACTGCGTGAATACTGACACGTCTTCTGTTAGTCTGTGGAAAAAGAAAATTTGAGGTCATTAAATTGGTCTTATTGGTGCACAAAGAGAATCCCCGATAGGTCTGGCGCATCCTGAACAATCAGCAAGCCCTTAACGCTAGTTGGTAAATCTTTTTACCTCTATGACATGCCATCAACTCGACGAAAGAAGATCGGTTTTCTTCAGACCTTTATTTTTAATCAAATTAAAGATTGAATTTAAAAATGAATAAAGAATATTTTATTGATTGATCGAATTTTTTGTTCTGGACAGGACTCACGTCCGTTCCGTGCCCCTGACTGTGTTTTAGTCCAATTAAGCTATCCATTAGGTCAGTACCTCAAATTGTTCAATACTTAAAATTGCATTAAATTAAGTCCAGCCTGGACCAGAGAAAAGAACGTCTTTCGGTGGAAAAAGTATCGGTCGTCCTGGAAAGACCTGGGAAAAATTGCGCAGGAGAGACGAAGATCGAAATAATTATACTTAAGAGTCCTGCAATACATAGAGATGTTATTATCACAACCTAATCAAACTGCAACCTATAAAGTCTATCACACTAAGTTTAAGCTAGAAAGATCTGACCAAGATTACGCAGGATCTGCAAAGATCACATGTCCTTTTCCTTGAAATCAGATGTCCTTGGGGGATTATGGGTCGTGATGTCGAAAAGGTAACTTACCTATGATCAGCATTCTCAATCCTAGCATCCAAGTTGGCCACCCTGTAGTATGTCTGGTTCTTGAAGTATAGCTCGTAGGCGTGGTTGACCAGCCGCGTCCTGAAGGCCAGCGCCAGCCGCCCCTCCAGGTATCGGATCATCGAGTTGATGAACGTCGCCGGGATGGCTATACTGAACCACTGGAGTAGGAGTGCTGCGAACCGCCGGAGATCCTTTTGCACTATGTGTTTTACTGGGGGAGGACAAAGGAAGTTTCAGTTCAAGTAGTTTCAGTAATAAGTTTCTTTTGAAGCATGCAGTTGTCACTTATCACAAGAGAAGGTTACTTTTAAGAATCTAAATATCGACTTAGATTCTTAACGCAGATCGCTGCGTTATCTTACGTAGTTCAAAATTGTATGTTTTACGTAAGTAGGCCGCGTAATATCTTGCCTTTTCTGACAGATACGCAATTTTAAGAGGAGAGCATCTTCATCTTAGAGTAGATACAATACAACATCAATCCATTCAAATTTCTCTCTTACAAGTCCTAATAACACTTGTGAAAATGGCGTACTCTCATGCTTTAGGGTGCTATGCGCGCGGATCTTCATAAATAAGATTAGACTTCATTCACCACAAGCACATCAACGCCAACAAATGAGCTGAAGCAGTCGCCGTAATCGGTACCAGTCAGTACTACAGGAATCATCTACATTCATAGCTCCTACTCCGACCAGGGAATTCTATACTCACCAATAGAGCCTTCCAACGAAGCCACATAGATAGACAGGAAAGTCCTAGAGAAGAGGCAGAGGGTGTGAGCCGACAGCAGCGCCACCTCGTGACTCCTGACACCTGGCACCATGATCTTGGCCAAGGATACCAGCTGCCTGAGGAACTCCAGGTTAAGACCAGGCACATGCTCTTCTACTGGAGTTTCTTCTGCGTCTTCCTGGAAAATTAATGATTAGTATTTAAAGTCATAGATCCTGTAGAATGTTACTAAGTCTTACCGATGTACCTGCGCAGTCGACAAATTTTAATACCGCGCGAAAGATTATTGACCAATCAGGACCGATCCGTTTACGCTATTGGCTAATTTGTTTTCGCGCCCTTTTCGCTGCTATCCGACTATGCACCCTGTAATTACTAAATGACTTCGGGTTTTGTCGGGGACTCGGTCCTGCTCTGTGCAAACGAAGATTCGTCGTACTGTACAGTACCACTTGCACGTCTAGTATGAGTATAGTATGATTAGTTTTGTATCCGTGGAACAGATGTTTTTTTCGCGATTTCGACATTTGTACCCTAGAAAAAGGTGTTCAGTTTGATGGTCTGATCATCCTTTTAAAAAACAGTCAGCATATTAAGAAGGAACCAATATGTATACACCACTAGTTTTAATTTACTTAATTTTTTTAAGGTGTGCGAGCATTATTATTTTCTATCATTATTATATAACTTACATTGAACACTTGATGACAAAGAATCCCACAAAACAAAGGACAATTTTAAACTAAACAACTTTCTCTAAGGATCATCATATTAGCCGATAGAAGTCCACTGCTGGACATAAGCCTCCCCCAAAATGGGGGGATTTGCCATAATCTCCACGCTTGGCGATCGCAGTTGGATAGAATGTGTGTACTCAGTGGATGCTGCTGCCCATCCTCCGGTAGATTCCTTAGTCGCCTTTTACGACACTTACGGGATGAAATGGGATGGTGCTATTCTTAGCCGACACCACACGGCATGTTTTTCTCTAAGGATCATGGATCGAAAAATAAGAAAAATGGTTTCACTTCCCATACGATGGTTTCACATCCCATAGTGCCGATTAGCTGGTTGATTTTAATTTGTTAGTAATTAAAGGGTAGACTGCGGGGTATGTTTTTGGAATTTTGCTATCAGCTTCCAAAACAATACAAATATAATTCTACTCACAATGTGTTGTTTGTTGTCAGTGTCGGCATCCCCCCGACAGAGGGCGCACTGTTCCGCCCCGCACCTCCCCCCGCACGTCTCCCCATTCGTACCCCCATTCTCTACAGAATGTAGCGCCCCGTTCTTTGCGACCTGCAATTAAATAAGACAACATGTAAATATTTAATAAATTATTATTAAAATCTTAACTTATATGTCTTTCTAGGAGCTTTACATAGTACCTGGGTAAGCGAGTTTCGCTTGGCGACTTTTTATTTTTTTGTAATAACTTCTTAATAATTTCCTCGCAAACTACTGCAATTGATTTTTTATTTATGTGATTTTAGATCAAGACCGTTTATCCAAGGGCTTTCCCGCATACTTTTGCATACTTTTTTGTACAATACAGGGTGTTAGGATAAACATTTGCAGTACCTTAAGGGGTGATTGTAACCATGATACTTAACAACTTTCCCTAAGAAACCTATAGGAATTTCTTTTCTTACTTTCCTTACTAAATTCATACTGATCGAACGTTAGTCTGAAAAGTCGAAAAAAATTGAATTTTCTATAGGTTTCTTAGGGAAAGTTGTTCAGTATCATGGGTACAATCACCCCTTAAAGTAATGCAACTGTTTACCCTAACAATGCGCGAGTTAATATAACTTGGTCCAAAACATGCAACTAAACATTTACTCTCTTTAAAAATAATAAGTCATCTTAGGCCCGATTCGACCAAACGCGAGTTTTATTCTTAGATTAAGTCGCCGGTTACTCTAGAGTAAACTGATTTTGCGTTTTACTAACCCTAATCTGTGAATAAGTTGGAAATAAATTTTACACGGCCAATTTTGACGGTGTAAAGCTTATACCGAGACTAATGAAATGTAAATGTTACATAATTAAAAAAATTTAAATAAAAAGAAACCTAACAAATTAAAACTGTATAAAAACACATTGAAATAAGTACGGATACAATGACTTCTTTCTTTAGGTGTATTATACATTCGTTCTTTTAGTATGGGTCTTGAATGGTAGAAGACAAGTGAAGTTATTTCGGAGTAAACGAGTTAAATTGTTCCTTGTATAGTTACTCTTCTATAAATCAAAGTTTGGTCGAATCCGGCCATGTGTAAATAAACAATAGGTAACTTTATTCTTAATATTGAATATACACCTAAATTACTCAGTATAATTTTGTGACCCATCTATTATTCCCACCATTATTCCCACCATTTACTCATTTTATGAAATACCATTGTGTTTTTATTGAAGATTTATTAACATAAAAAAACATTCGCGCGCACAAAAACTATATTTTAATTTTTTTACTTACACGCGAACATTATACATTTTTTTTTGTGTTGCACGATTTTTAATTACGTAAAGGCGAAGGGTACATAACCCGTGCAGCCAACGTTTTTTTATATAATATACTTAACTTGTTTTTAAGCATGAATGGGATGAATTCGACACCTAAATAAAAACAAATTACACACACAGGTACATACATAAACTCCACGACCGAAATCCCATTCAGAGTGGTGAAAAATATAAAAACCACAATAACAAAGAAAGATATTTTTTTTTATTTGGTTTGTATTTATTATACAGGGTGTTAGGATATACAGTTGCATTACTTTAAGGGGTGATTGCACTCATGATACTGATCAACTTTCCATAAGAAACCTATAGGAAATTCTAAAAATAATTTTGCACTTTCCATACTAAATGCAATAATATTCTGATCAAAAAGTTTGTATAAAAAGTCACAATGTCACAGTTTTTTACAAAATAAAATTTTGGGTACAATCATCCCTTAAAGTAATGAAACTGTTTACCCAAACACCCTGTAGCGCTCTATGGTTTGAGTTCAGGAATAGTACCCTAATTCTGTCCAGTGTCTGAAAAGGCGTTCAAAATCTTGTATATGTACCTATGGATGGAATCCATGGAATCACTTAACATCACAATAAATACCTTTCTATTACCCAATTAACACTTCAATTTAAATTAATGACTGTTTTCAAACACACAGACAAGGACACGCTAAATTTATAACTGTAAAAATTATAAACAGAATAATAAACATTCAGTGCAAGCAAATCATCATATCAGCCGACAGACGTCCACTGCTGGACATAAGCCTCCCCCAAAATGTAATCGCCACGCTTGGCAGGCGGGTTGGCGATTGCAGTTGGATTGAATGTGTGTACTCAGAGGATGCTGCTGCCCATCCTCCGGTAGATCCCTTAGTCGCTCTTACGACACCCACGGGAGGAAATGGGATGGTGCTATTCTTAGCCGACACCACACGGCAGCAAGGAAATATTTGTGGTTAAATCTTGAGAAATCATCCTTAAAAACTTAAGAGGATAAGTCTTTGCAGCGCGCTCCATACAAACGAAATTTCCTGCTTCATTTTTAAACACGATCTAGTAACTAAACTCAGTGCCTGTATTTTGTCAGATTTCCGTTAAAATATAAAAGTTTTAAAGTAACCGTGGCTCAATGACAAAGACAATAAATTAACTCTAGCATTGAAACCCCAGATTTGTTTCGGATTACTTATGTTTTGTAAATTTGAATAAAATAATATTCGTAATAATAATAGCCGATTACAAATAATCGTAGAAAGGGCCCTGGAGAAAATACTTTCTTTAAATATACATACATACATATTCTCACGCCTGTCTCCCACTGGGGTAGGCAGAGACAACGGAACGCCACCTGCTACGATCCTGAGTTACCTCTCTAGCTTCCTCCACATTCATAAGTCCTTTCATGCATGCTCGTCGGTTACGGGTAGATCTGACCTGGCCCTTTTTAAGCACGTCGCCAATTTGTTTCGTATATGTACGTCTAGGCCGTCCCCTTCCAACATTTCCACTTACGCTTGCCTTATAGATTGCCCTCGTCAATCTGCTCTCATCCATTCTTTCCACATGACCAAACCATCTCAACATACCTTTCTCTATTTTTGTCACTACATCCTCTTTCAAACCACAACGTTCTCTAATGAAACTATTTTTCAATTTGTCCATCACAGTCACACCACACATACTTCTCAGTGAGCGCATTTCCACTGCGTTAATCCTACTTTCATGCGTCTTCTGCCATACCCAAGATTCACTTCCATACATCAATGTCGGGACTAACACTCCATTATGAACTGCCATCCGTGCCTTTTTGGACACGTGTTGGCTTTTCACAAAGGAATTCAGAGCTCCATTTACCCTATTTCCTGCTTTCACTCTTCTCTCAATATCACTCTGACACTTACCGTCTCTGGTAAACATGCACCCTAAGTACACAAACTCATTCACCTGTTCCAATTTTTCATCACCAATCATAATACTACATAAGGTACGTTCGTCATTATCATTCCTCTCTAACACCATAACTTTTGTCTTACTTACATTCACTTTCATTCCTTTCTTTTTAAACGACTCATTCATGCAAGTCACCATCGCCTGCAAGTCATTCGCCGACGATGCAAGTAGAACTTGATCGTCGGCGTACAACAGACATTTGACCAGCAACTCATTCATTCTTAATCCACATTCACTCTCTTTCAGCTCTTCCAAACAACTGTCCATGAATAAATTAAATAGCCACGGGGACGCTACACATCCCTGTCGGACCCCTCGAGAGATGCCGAACCAGTCAGTGTATGCCCCGTTAATCCTGACACAGGCACTGGAATTCTCATACAGAGATTTCAGCGCCTGTATCAATTTACTATCCACTCCATACATGTGCAGCGTGGACCACAGTTCATTCCGAACCACTCTGTCATAGGCTTTTTCCAAGTCCACAAAAGCGCAAAAGATCTTTTGGTTTTGAGCCAAAAACTTTAAAAAATATTCGCTTTTCGCTTATCTTTAAATATATTGTATGTAAGTACATTGTGTATGTTGCACAAGTTGCACAAGTATGGTGGCACGGAGGACGGAGCCCTCCGTGCGCGAATCCGAATCAAATTGGAGTGCGATTTTTGAATCTCATTCGGTGAGCTCAGCAGTTGAAAATGTCAAAATAACTATGGAAATATGCATCTTTTTACTGCTGATTTGACTTTCAAAAATAATACTGCAGAGGTGCGATTTTTTAAAGTGAAATCAGCAGTAGAGAGATGCCTATCTGCATACATTTTCAACTGCCGAGTTCAACGTATGAGATTCAAAAATCGCACTCCTGGACCGGTTTTTGGAAAAATGAATCTTCTAATGTTATATGTGTATGTAGCTAAGCCAGCATATTAAATTAATTGTAATATAATAATTAATTTAAATTTCGTCCACGCCACGTTCCTGACCCACTTTTATAAACTAAGTCGTTTGATAACACAATTAATGATGTATATCAAACGTCCAAGTATATTATTGATGATCCATTAATAATGACATTTTAATGTCTATAATTTTAATATCCTCAGGAGGACAATCATTTTAAACCAATCAGGAATAATTTTTATTTTTATTATAGGCAATCAATTTTTAATTTTCCTGGTCGGATAAAAATATTAAAGTTATTATAAGCATATGCTCGCGACTATATTCCCCGTGGGGGTAGTCAAGAGATATTCTGAAATCTTAGAACATCCATGTTTCACTAATAGTACCGAAACTCTATCTAGTGTAAAGGGAAGTAAGCCCGTCGCCACTTATAATGGACACCCACTGTCGTATATAAATTCCGAAAAATTCATTGGTACGAGTCGGCCTGGATGGGGATCGAACCATTGCCTCCTGCACGGCAGGCAAGGTTACTCGCCACTGGACCACCACGACTATTTCTATCACATAACGGACGTAATAACATCCCGAAACTATAAGAATGCTAAAGGCAACATCAAGGCAACAACATCAGGAAACAACTGCACACTTAAAAATCCTTGCAAAAGCATCCCACTTGAAAAGCCTTGTAAAAACTGTACTAAACATCTATACGCCCCTCCCTGAAGCTATAGGCATGTGCCCTGCAGAGGGAAGTATGTAGCCTGATGATGATCATCATCATCATCTCAGCCGAAAGACGTCCACTGCTGGACAAAGGCGGGACGCATTTGGAGTCTTCCGCCAGGCCAGAGGATCACCACAAGGACTGGTCTTGCGCTGCCCTCATCCAATGGGTTACCACCACCAAAGTTTCAATTATAGAGCAAAATTCACTCACCTTATAATTATTATTATTCTGACAAGATGGCGGTGGCTGCTTCTTTTCCCTCGTACCGTACAAAGCGCAAGCAGCCAATGCAACCCCCACCCCCACTCCCAGCGCAATCGATGGCTGCACCCGGGACGCTTGCTCTCGAATCTTCGATAAAATCGCCGGCATTTTGTATTTCCTTACTTTGTATTTACACTCTTTACTCTCTTTGTATTCTCACTTTGCTCTCTTTGTTGTCTCACTTTACTTTCTTTGTTTTCTCACTTTACTTTCTTTGTTAAAATAGTTGTCAAAAAATTATTTCTTGTTAACATTTATTTATGCTTATGTACTATTGTTACGGAGATCGTTATAACTTATACGTATTGTATAGATCACAGATTAATGGAACTGGTTAGTAAAACATTTTTTTAGTTAGTCTATGTTGCTGTCACTCTTCTTTTTTGCTCGTCCATTTTTCTGTAACAAAAGATAATATAGTTTAGTTTAAATCACACTTAATTCGTTGACTGATTTTCTGATAGCCGGTTTTCACTACAGCATTTAGAAAAGCAGTCAGGTACCTACGCAGGATATTTTTAAGTGCATAAGTTTATCCGCTAAACACAGATGCACTCTTTCGTCCTTATGAGTCCGGTTTCACGTTCAAGAGAAAATTGAGGGAATTTATCCTGAAAAAAAACAAATTATTGGCTTGCCTGATAGCTACGCTAATGTATCTTTTGTGTCATAGTTTCACTAGGAACCAAATTTTAGGCTATACATAATTATAATAATAATTTACAATACAATAAGCATTGCTCGCAGAACCGATGGCCGATGGGGCCGAAAAGTTCTCGAGTGCCGACCGCGTACCGGAAAGCGCAGCGTGGGTAGGCACACGGTGTACCGACGACCTGGTGAAGGCGACGGGAACCCGTTGGATGAGGGCAGCGCAGGACCGGTCGTTATGGCGATCCTTGGGGGAGGCCTATGTCCAGCAGTGGACGTCTATCGGCTGAGATGATGATGATGATAATAAACATTTTATTTATGTATTAATATTTATTTATAATATTATTAAAATTCTTTTTACACTTTCTTCCATGACTATATTTCATTTGAACTTACACTTATTTATTATCACTCATTTCATTGGTTGCTGCGTCTGACTACTACTAAAAATGTTTCATATGAAAATCAACACCCTGCTTTCGGGCAAGGTCTATGTTGAGCTGGGACCTATTTGCTGTTGTAGCATACAATAAATTACATGTTGTTCTAGTGATGTTTCGTTGTATTCTTGTTTTGTAAACTTGTGAACTGTAATATTATGTGTGTGTTACTAAATGCAAATAAATTGTTTATCTATCTATCTATCTATCTATGAATCTGATCGAACGGGAGACCGATACGATTAAAAACGGGGTCGGATGCAGTGGCTATAACCGGTAACCACACGATGTGGACGTCGGAGAGAAACAATATTTTTGTTTCAAATTAAAGATTGAAAAATTTGTCTTGGGCGGGACTTGAACCCGCACTCACACATGGCTGTAACATGATTAAAAATCAATAATATTTGAAATATTTTTGTTATCCATAGAAAACGTAAAATGGCTACTAGACCAAAATTAATGGAGCGGCTGACTTTTCGCTCCACGAAGTTCCTCATTTTAATGGTCTGAATTTTAATCATCCTTTAATATGCATCCTATCATACTTAAAGGCAAAGATAGACCAAAAAAAATCTTTGCTTAAAGGTCATTTAAATTCATCCACTGCTATAGATACTATTATAAAATGTGAAAGCGAGTCTATATGTTTTTACCGTTACGGCTAGACCGATGTTATAGTAATTTGGCATGGAGATAGCGCTATAGGCATACAATTCTAGAAGTCGCAGGTATTAATTAATATATTATTCTGTATGACACAAGAGATAACCTTGTTTATTCTAACTACAAAACAAGTCTTGACGCTTGATATTTTACGTATCTAGTTTAACTGGTTTCTGTCAGAAACGTTCATTTTCGATACAAGCAAAAAATTAAAGGAATAATAAATTTAATTGTACTTATATGTAGCATGTTCGTAAAGCTATCATACTTAAAGGTCATTTGTGTATATCCTTTGGGCGACACATAGCAATGATTCAATCAATTCAATTGATTTATTTTGGATCAAATCATAGATCCATAGGTGTAAGTATCATATAGGTGTAAGTATCATACAAACATACATACTACTGCTCGCCACACACTAAGATTCTATTCTGACATACTTCTCTCGCCTTATCCACTTTTTCATACATCTCTTCATGCCCTACCATCGGTTGAGGGTACTACGCACTTTTCCTTTTCGGAGAAGACCATTTATTTGGTCATGGTAAGTTCTCCTGGGAAGCCCTTCGACTGTTCCGCCTCTCACATTGGATCGATAGACCTCCGTAGCGAGTCTACTCTCATTCATCCTCTGTACGTGACCGATCCATCTAAGCATATCCCTTTCATTATTGGTGACCACATCATCCTTCAACTTACACCGATCCCACTGTTCTTGATTCGGTCGGTCACTGTAACACCACACATACTTCGTAAAGAGCGCATTTCAACTGCATTCACTCGACTTTCATTATTTTGACAAAATAAATCATTATCATCATCAGTATCTTATTTTAGAGCTACTCTCTTGTCGGTGGAGTATTCGCTAGTCCTGTGTTCTTCCCGCAAGTGCCTTGAGCTTTTGATACGATACGACATCAACTTTTTTTGTCATCCCTGCTAGATAACTCTGTGTAGGTCTTCCGCGGCCTCTCTTCCCAACACAAAATGTATTTATAGAGAAAGAGTAACTAATCATCATCACAGCAGGGCGCAAGCCTACCTTCAAGGAGGGTGATGAACGTTAGTCTACCACGTGTGCCCAATGCAGATTGATAGACTTCACATATGCATCCTATCAAAGTACGATAGGATGCATATTAAAGGATGATTGAAATTCATACCATTAAAATGAGGAACTTTTTGGATTGCCGTGTGGTGTCGGCTAAGAATAGCACCATCCCATTTCCTCCCGTGGGTGTCGCAAAAGGCGACTAAGGGATCTACCGTAGGATGGGCAGCAGCATCCTCTGAGTACCCACATTCAATCCAACTGCGATCGCCAACCCGCCTGCCAAGCGTGGCGATTATGGCAAATCGCCCCATTTTGGGGGAGGTTTATGTCTAGCAGTGGACGTTTGCCGGCTAATAGATGATGCTGATGATGATATATGCATCAGAATTTCTTTTTCAGTGTATGCAGGTTTCCTCACGATGTGTTCCGTTTGAGAGCAGTCAGTATTACGTACATAAGTTCAAAAAAATTATTGGAACCCGGCATATCGTCCGTGCGGAATCGAACGAAAATTGGACAAACCACAGGCAAAGATATTAGATACAAGATCCTTTTCAAAAAAAATCATTGAATAAAATTATTTATTATAATTATTTAACCCATATGGTTGTATTTGGGTCGTTTTCGACCCAGTGGGCATATAATATGGGTTAAAATAAAATTAAACATCATTTGTATGGAGCGTGCTATCGGGAATATCCTCTTAAATGAGCCTTTATCAAAACCGGTTGCTGTCAGGTCGGAAGATCACGGGACGTATCGTGTGAATTGAATATCTCGTGTCAATTGTTAATGACATGGCTTCTGTCGCTAGACTCGTAATCGTTTCACAGAAGCATGTCAACTCTGTTCTAGAACACGTGCAGTGCTGAGTTTACATTGTAGTATACTACAGTAAAACTATTGTAGTTGACTACAGATTTTGTATTTATTTCAGGCAACGGCACAAACATAATTATAACAGGCCCATATTATAAATACCTTAATCTATGGGACAAAATAGGTTAAAAAAAAATCTAGAATATATACAGGGTGTCTCAAAAATACAAATAAACATTAAGGCCTGAAACTGCGTTAAGCGGGCGCCCGCGACGGGCAACCGTCGCGTGTCTACGCGCGTGGACACGCGGGTGGGCTCCGTGGCTACGCGACGGTCCCCGTCGCGGGGACCCGTCGCGGAGACCGATTTACGCAGTGTCGCTAGTTCAATTTTAACGGTGTGCTTGTATAGTCGTGTCGATGGAGAACTTAATATATTATTACGAACGTGCGTGCGACCCGTATCACCTAGCGTTATTAACTGAACAAGCCCGTGCGTGTTCCCGCTGGCGGGGACCGCGCGCGCCCCCGCGACGGGTTCCGTCGCACGGAGGCGGGCCCCGTTGCGTGGGTGCGGGGCGCGCCTCCCCGTGACGGACACCCGCGCTGGTCCCCGCGACGGAGCACTTTTGTATGAAACCGCGCGGGTGCCCGCTTAACACAGTTTCAGGCTTTAAGGGGGTGGTTAAGACCATCAGAAGATAAAAACATATCTTCTGATTAAAAAAAATTGGGAAAAAAAAAACTGAACAACTTTCACTATGGGACCAATATCGAAATCGCGAATAAAAATTCGGATGTTCCATCATCATCATCATTATATCAGCCATTAGACGTCAACTGCTGGACATAGGCCTCCCCCAAAAATGAGATTTGCCAAAGTCGCCATGATGCGATGCGTTTGCGATGTTCCATACTAAACTACAGATCTACTCGAGCTAAAAGTCCCATACATTTTTTTTTCGCGATTTTGATGTTGGTCTACACCACTCCTTAAAAGTTTTCAATTTTTATTTTTACTTCTGTATCACCCTGTATAACATAGTATAAAAACAAAACATAACTTAAATTATTCCAACACTTAAATTCTACACTCCCTAGCGTTTAATTTATTGAATTTCATACAGCGCTCTCAGTGGTTACGTTGAGAACTAATTATTTCAGTAGTAACGTAGCGTGAAAACTCATGGTAGGCCATTGGCCAACACCTGGTACTCACTGGACATACACGGCGAATTTTCAAATTTAGAAAAAAATCTAAGTAAGTAATATCATGAAACCCTTATTTATTACATAGGGTGTAAGGAAAAGTATCATTAACCTTTAAACCACATCTTCTTCCTATCGTGTGGGCAGAGCCCTGGTGTCAGAGTTTTCTCAGACCGCCTTACGGCCTCTGACATGGTTTTTATGTAACGACTACTACCACCAGAGATAGTAGCCGGGACCAACGGCTTAACGTCCCATCCGAAGCACGGGATCATTTCTCTTTTCAGACAATCAGGCGATTCGGCCTGCAATGTCCTAACCAACTGGGGAGAAACGCACAAAGTGACATTTCACTAGGTGTCCCCCGTGGGAATCGAACCCAGGACCTCCGTGTCGAGAGCCAATGCTCAAAACCACATAGTCTACCCGAACAACTTTTATTACTTTCAATGTTTACATTTCAAGATTTTGTTTATCCTACTGTATAAAATAGATTGCTACACTCGTATGAGTAAAATGGTACTGAACTTTTAAACTAATTTATATTACTATCCAATATCTATGTACTTACATGCAATTTATGGCAATAAATGAAATTAATAATGCGGAGAGACGAGTGTCATGTTACGAGACGAGTGTTAAGTATGAATGTGGATGGCTGTAGTAGGAGAGGGAGGCCGAAGAAAAGATGGATGGATTGTGTGAAGGATGATATGTGTAAAAAAGGAGTGAGTGTTGAAACGACGGCTAAGAGAGATGAATGGAAGAGGATGACATATT
Organism: Agonopterix arenella; assembly: GCA_927399405.1. NCBI lineage: Eukaryota > Metazoa > Arthropoda > Insecta > Lepidoptera > Depressariidae > Agonopterix > Agonopterix arenella. The sequence goes on from OV656714.1 coordinate 1,163,171, forward strand.
GCGCCGACCCCCAATAATGGGAAATGGGCAAGAGAAGGATGATAATTAAATTAATAATATGAAAACTATGGGAGCAAAGCAACTACAAACAAAACAATCTTATGTGCCATACATTTGAATCGAGTAGGCATTGCAGTTTAGTATGGTACAGCTGATTTTTTTTTGCACTGTCAGGTTTGCCTTCCATTGTAAAAGGTGTTCAGTTTTATGGGTAGAGTATGTGGTTTAATAAGTTAATGATACTTTTCCTTACACTGACTTTACTTTTGACTGGGGATCAAGCTACCTATCCGTTTAACAAAGTATGCCCGGAAATTAATGAACTCTGGTACCCCTTCTAGAAGCTATGTGTAATACATCGTTGGATAACTTTTTTTGAGCTGAAAAAAGTTACTATGGCCTCTATTTTCAAATCCTAGTCCGTTCAGTGCTGTACCAAACATGTCTAGCATGTTAGCATGTTTAGCAATAGCCGAATAATGTCTTTTCCCTTATACAGGGTGAAATTGATATCATTAGCATCCCTTTAAACTAAGAGTCTACCCATCGAACTGAACAACTTTTACTCTAAAGGAGCAGACCGATCAGAGCAAAAATCTGCTGTCTGCATACATTTGAGTCGCGGACTCGCGCGTCGAGATTGCAGTTTGGTATGGAACAGCAGATTTTTTATTTGCTCAGATCCGTTTGCTGCCATAGTAAAAATTGTTCAGTTTGATGGATAGACTCTTAGTTTAAAAGGATGCTAGTGATATCAATTTCACCCTGTATATTGCACTTTCGTGCATTCATATGAGTAGTGGCATGGTGGCTAACCATTATCATTCGCGCGACGGCAGGTGACAAATGTTTTTAAATAAAAAAAGAATTAGTACAAAAAACTTATCAGACGGACACAGAGGATTTCGCAATTATAATAATATTACGAACGGATGACTATTCAAGAAAAATTAATGATTAAAATAAATCAAATAAAATGGTCTACGTCTTTGAATATGTTATGTGTTTCATGTTATTTAATTTTATATTTTTATTGCAAGGCGGATTTTTTCTTTTTAGAAACTTTCGCGTGCTTACGATTTATGACCCACTAAAGTTTCATCTGAATCGGACGAATGGTATAGAAACGCATAAGGGACAAACAAATTTAGTAGGTAATAATTTTTCAAAATTTAGTAGGTAATAATTTTTCAAAATTTAGTAGGTAATAATTTTTTTATATTTCTCACAACTATTGAATAATAAAATTTAAATAATATCAAGGAAGTTGTCACAAAAATCGTATAACAAAAAAATTTACCGGTCTCATAAATCTAAAACCAGCTTGTTAATTCTTAGTTTTAAACATTGCGTCGTAATCAATTTACCAGTTCTCATTTACGTCAGCAAAGCCACTACTATATAGTACTTTAATTAACTCTTTATAATATCCATCCGTTCGTCTGTCACGATGTCATACAATTATGAGACGAAATAGATGAAATTAAATATACAGTATCTATCTATCTATCTATCTATAACGTCACGCCTCTTTCCTAGTGGGGTAGGCAGAGACCAGGGCGCGCCACTTACTACGATCCTTACATACTTCTTTTGCCTCATGCACATCCATACATCTCTTCATACATGCCCGTCGGTTTCGAGTACTCCGCACCTCCCCTTTTTGTAGGACGCAACTGATTTGATCAGCATACGTTCTACGAGGGCGCCCTCTGCCGACGCTTTCACTCACATTAGCAACATATATCTCTTTCGTACATCTGCTATCACTCATCCTCTCCACATGACCAAACCAACGAAGCATACCTTTCTTTATTCTTGTCACTACATCTTCTTTTAAATATACAGTATGTAAAAATAAAATGCGTTGCTATTAAAGGGGTTACTGAACAACTTTCACTATGGAGCCAAAATCGAAATCGCGAGAAAGAAATCTGATGTTCCATACATGACGTATAAAAGACCAAAATTTTCCCGCGATCGCGATTTTGGCTCCGTACAGTCCCGTGCTGAAAGTTATTGAGTTTGATCATCTGAAGCCCTACTCATTTCATTTTATATCTTGTACAGTGTTACTTTAAATCTCAATAAATAACTACGGAACTTAACAAAATGCATGGTTCGACACGCACTTGGTTTAACATATGATTATTTCTTTTAAAATATCAACACAATTTAACATTCTTCTTACTTAATAACATTAGAGAATTTTAATTTGCTTTTTCAACTAACTGATTTCGTCACATGCGAAACAAAATTACCACTGTGCCATTGACAAGAACTTACGTAGGTTAAAATTATTACTCAACTTTAAGACGGTAATTTATGCACATATAGATGAGACTAGAGATACGAAGTAACTGTCGAAAAAAATTGCGCTTCGTACTAATACTTAAATGTGTTTGTCCTTTTGTTTAGATATATCATTAGAATACAGTTGAAAAACTAAACGATAATAACAAGGTGGTTAATTTAGTTTTGTAAATTAAAAATTTACAACAACGTGCTAGTCTATTATAACATTTATAACTAATCATTACTGCATGGATTCACGAACTTACAACAAACGGAAACTTTTGATGTAGTTAGGAACTTTGGTAATAGTCACATTGCGATAGGATGTGGCCTTTCGCCCCAAGAAGATATTGAAATCGACAAAATGCCTTGCGTTGCTTAGAAACGAGTAGGTCAATCTTAAACTACACGGCAAGCCATTAAAATAGTTATGCTTCACTAATAATTTCTTGCAATTATGATTTACAATGTAATGCATATATTTTAAATTGTCTGACCTCAAAGTCACAATACGACACAGAAAACCATCAATTAAAAAATCAATTTCAACCGTGTCCTCAAGCCAATTTAAATTTAATCATAAGTAATTTCAAGTTCAAATAACAAATTATGACATTTATACAATGTTGACCCAAAACGTGATCCTTGCAGCACTCCTCACGTGTTTCTATAATTTAATACAACAAGTGCGCTGGGACCTTGACCCTGGTGACTCAGAATGCGACAGACGATTGTTGGCACCGACTTCAATGTCTGATGGTAGATAAAAAAGGAAAAGTCGTCATAAATATAGTCAGGAAGCGTGATGCACATAATCAAACGCCTTTGTTAACTCCACATAGGTTAGTTGGGTTGCTTCATTATTGCTAATTGATGATTATGTTCTAGCTTTGTGTGAGATAAGTGCATGTAGTAAATACTTATTAATGTTGAAATATAGGGAAGGATTGCGGTGTTGTAAATGCATTTGCATCTTGTTTTGTTTATATACAAAGGTTTATTGTTACACATTTAATGTATATTTAAAGAGAGAGAATTTAATTTTTATGACTGCAATTTGACCACTTAAGAACACCTGTATATATAAATATGAAATTGTATTATTATGCTTATTTAAACGAAAATGCACTGAGCACGCGTGGTGAAGTATTACAGCCTACTTTCTCTCAAGTAGTGTGGCGAAATGGGTTTTGTGCCCTACAGTATGATTCTATTTTTATTTACTTGTATTTAAAAACTAAATCGTTGCAATTAAAAGAAAATTGTTCCTTATTGAATATTATGGTTTCGCTATTAAAATTTATTAGCACTATACAGTAGCATATTTTTTACAATCCACTTGTATTGCAGACGCTGTAATAGCAACATAGCAACGAGTTGTAATTGACATGTTGTTAATCAATAAAGTAATTTAAATTCTAAATAGGATTTGCTAAGTCTGATTCTACATGCTTAGAATTTAAATTCGGGAGATCAAGTAGAATTCGTGGTCTGGAACATTAATAATTTTGTATCTTGTTATATTTTTAGTCATTTCTGTGCTAAAATGTTAAATGTGATGGAAACACTTACATCCAAGATACAGGTCTTCCTGTCTTGGAAGTCAGGACCATTCCTTTAATATTATAATTGTTAGTATTGTTACCTTTTATCAATTTATCATACACGTTTTTTGTACTGTGTGATAATTAACTCTTTTTTTATTTCCATGCATCATTTATTTTGACAAAACACTGTACAATGTACATGATTCATTACAGTTTTTCCTTTAAGGCATTACTAGCTTCTGTTCGCGACTTCGTTCACGCATTAAAAGTATCATTAGCAACCTATTTTCATTAATTATTTATTTTGGGCAACATTATTCATTACAGTTCTTCCTGTTATTGCTGCCGGTTAAAAAGGTTTTAAATTAAATAATGTTTTTAATTTCTTTAAGTTTTAGCTTTATGCATGCATATGCTACGAGTTAGTCCCCGAGGGTGCAGTCATAGATATTCTGAAACTAAACAGCCACGTTTCACTAGTAGTACCGAAACTCTGTCCAGTGCGGCGAGTTAAGTTAGCCCGTCTCGCCACTTATGATGAACAGTGGGTACAGTACAACACATGCTTCGAAATTGAAACATGCAGCTTTCCTCACGATGTTTTCCTTCACCGAAAAGCCAATGGTGTTACTCGTACATGAATTCCGAAAAACTCACTTCACGTAAGTCTTGTGAAGAGGTCTTGTGAAAATGTTTCTACGCTACAAGACTTTTGACGTTTTTGAGCTTTGATTTCATTTTATTTAAAAATAACAACAATAATTCAGTAGCTTTTTTTGGAGATGACTATTACAGCTCTGCTCAGGGAGCAACTACAGCTTTTTACTGCGGACTATTGGAGGGACCACGAAGGGTCTACTGGGTGAAATGAATGAACTTAAACAACCGACCTAGGGGCACCCAGAGGGGTACGGACCTCGGCATAGGACGTTGCTGGGGCTAAGCGGCGGATTGGATAGCGGGAATCGGTCAGAATTGGGTAGCTGCGATCGGTGAGACGATTCATTGGTGCTTTTGTAGTGCAAACAGTGAATAGATGATGATAATGATAAGAATCATTACAATCAAGGTAATAAAACAAAAGATTGTATCTAAGTCTTATCCTAAGGAAAACAAAGATAACGGAAAATCCGTCTAACAGTTTTTAGACTAAGGAAAACACCACAAGTGGACAGGACTTCCCTTCGGATGTTGACTTTAGTACACAATGTAACTTTGCTTAGTTATAATACTTCGTTCCATATAACAAATAAGAAGATATTTCAAATCTTTGGCGGCTTTCTGGCCAATAAGCTAATAAGCTGGGTCTAAGCTTAAGTCTTGTATCGTTCTGATGAAGTAAACGAGGTATCTGTCGAGTAAACTAACGCATTCGATAGATAGATCAGATCTATCTATCGAATGCTTTAGTTGGATCCTTCAGGTTACAAAACATAATAATCTACAGGGTGTAAGGACATATCTACTCTACCCATAGAGAAACACGTACTCTTGATTTCTTTTTCCCATACTTTCCCCTCTGTCAAAGCCTAACCCCCGCGACGGCAACGATCTAGCCCCGATTTAGTAGCCCTAATTCGATGCGTTTTACTGTTATTGTCATAGCAACGGTGTCGTCGTCACCCCCCCCCCCCCCCCCCCCCCCCCCCCTGCAAAAAATTGACAGAAAAATGTTCTATGGAGAAATAAACAATACTCACTCCTCTCCGGGCGTTGACAGGAGATACGTTTTTCTCTATGGACTCTACCCATCAAACTATAGAAATATAGAAAATAGGATCTTACTTCGTTTGTATGGAGCGCGCTAGATAAAAACACACATTTTAAAGCTCTAATGATGACTCGTAACTAATAATATGAATAATTATAATAAACAATGGAAGAAACCAAGGTTGCATCTCGAACGTTGAGATCACGGTGCCAGGCACTTTGACATCCCTACCTGCCTCCACGTAGACAGCAGGGTGATTATATACCTACGTGTAATAGTATGATTTATAAACAACTATTAGATTCATCATCATCATCATCAGCCTATCATTGGCCACTGCTGAACATAGGCCTCTCCCAAGGCGCGCCACAAAACTCTGTCCTCGGCCTTCCTCGTCCATTAACTCCCCGCTACCTTTTTTTGGTCTTTTGTCCAGCGTGGGCAGCAGGGCGTCCCACACTACGCTTACCAGTTCGTGGTCTCCACTCCAGAACTCTGACACCCCACCGGTTGTCAGTTCTTCGGCAGATATGACCAGCTCATTGCCACTTCAGCTTGCTAATTTTCTGAGCTATGTCAACCACTTTCGTTCTCTGACGTATCACTTCATTTCTGATGTGATCTCTCAGAGAAACACCGAGCATAGCTCTCTCCATAGCTCGCTGCGCGACCTTGAATTGATGAACTAGTCCTATCGTCAGGGTCCATGTTTCCGCACCATAGGTCATTACTGGTAGGACGCACTGATGGAACACCTTCGTTTTGAGGCATTGTGGTAGAGCCGAGGAAAATATACTATTAGATTAAGTGTAAGAAACCGAACATATAACCTAAAATGTTATGCCAGAATTTTTTTCTTAAATATCATATTTCTGTTTTAGGGTTACTATTATTCTGTCTTCATGCCAAATTGTGGTTCAATAGGATTAAAAAGTGGGAGTAATTGAGCCGGGGCATATAGATAGACAGATAGACAGACGAAAGTATAAGGGTTCCTTGTTTGACTACGGAACCCTAAAAAGTATTTTTTCGTCCACAACAACAACGAAGGTTGCTTTATGTTTCTGTATGGAAAAAGACGTCACAGCTTTGATTAAATTAAAAATAGCGAAGATAGGTGAAATTCTTCCATAACGTACCTACTCCTAGCATACTCCAACTCCAACAATGGATCAGGAGCCCGATTGCGCTAAGATAAAACATCGAAGTTATATTCTTATCCAATTTCAGTTCTAATCACATTGCAATCCAATTACTATTCAACTGTGCTGAATTCCGCATCGCGCTAAACTCTATGTAACTGACAGCCAATATTAATGTCTGAGCGATTTGTCAAAACGGCTCTAACGGCTGTCGAGAGCAGTACCGCGATTAGCGCAATACTAAATGTGTCAAAAGTTATGGTTCATACTTAGTCCAATAACAGTTCAATCACCGAATCTTAGAAAAAGTATATGTCTAGAAGGAGCCTCACGTTTCTAACGTATAAAACAAAAGGGGCTAACTTTGTTAGGTTGGTGTGCGTGAGGCGTCGTAAAATTATATATGTGTGCGTGTATATGGATAGGGTTTAGAGGCCAGTACTGGTTGCAATTTATTTCCACGCTTTCGTAGCTTCGACTGTCAATCTTGACATATAAACATAATTTGGCCGCGCGACGCTATAATACATTACTCTACATACGCGCGGCCAGCATAAGGCCAGGCCACACAGAGGCGGTTTTGCGGGAAAGCGGGCCGGAGGCGGACCTGCGGGAAGCGAATATCTCCGGACCCGCACGTATTTCTGTGTGGTAGGGTACATACAAACTCGAACATTACCACCACACCAAACCATACACAACAACGGGTCCGGAGATATTCGCTTCCCGCAGGTCCGCCTCCGGTCGCTTTCCCGCAAAACCGCCTCTGTGTGGCCTGGCCTTTATGTTGGTTTTGCGTAGCTTGATGTGTCGCCGTGTGTTTTGTTTTTTTTCTTTTTGAATGATTTGACAACGAGTCAAAGCACACGAAGGCATTGCGGTACCTTTACTAAAAAAAAAGTATCTCAATCACGCACGCGTCTCATGCGAATTGACTTACAATTAGGCTATCTTCCGCTATTTTAATTCAATCGAAGACAAAACATTAAATATACGTTTTAGAATGTTGTTTTATGTTTCTGTATGGAGATTTCATTTCATTTTAAAAGGCGTCACGGCGTCGGTGCCGGCGTCATTCATTAGAAGTGAATGGTAATGCCTTGTTTACTAGTATATTCAAAAATACACTTACGGTAATAACATTTCATGGCCTATTGATGTCAAAGAGTCAAGTAAGTAAAGGCTTTACAATGTCCGTCCGTCCGTCCGTCCGTATATCTGTCTGTCCTACCTTTCAGGGCTGTATCTAGTGAATCTTAATAATAGCTAGACAGTTGACATTTTCACAGAATGTGCGTTATTATGGCGGATTTGCTAACAAATAATAAAAATGACAAAAATATAAATATTAAGGGGGGTCCTCAAACAAGAAACTAGTTTTTATCTTCGCTCTATCGTAAAAACGGTCATGCATATAAGCGTCAAACTTAGTGTGATTATAGAGCATACTCTACAGTATAACAACAAATAATAATAAAAACGGGCCAAGTGTGAGTCGGTCTCGATCTTGCGCTAAAGGTCCCAACGGAGAAAACAAATTTTTTTGGTAAGTTGTAACAAAAATATATTTTAATTTATCTAGATATGTTGTATGGAATGAAATTAAATAATTTTTTGTGATATACTTTCTTTATAGCAAGAAATTAAAAGGCTTTTTTATTTTTATTTTGGTGGTGTGGTACGGAACCCTCGGTGCGCGGGTAGCTCGCACTTAACAGGTTTTATTTTTATAAAGTCAATGCAGACGGAGTCCCGGGAAAATGCTACTTTAATATACCTAAAACGCAGACAGAGCATTTTATGTGTAGACACAAGACGCATCTGTCTCAGAATCGAACTATTAATAAAAGTGCGATGAATAGAGAGACGAGATGTGATTACGGAATGTAACACGTCCGCATCGGCCTTGATCGGCTAAAGGTGGCGTACACGTGAGCAATGCTTTACCGATCTAGCCGATATAGAAATTTTACGCCGACTTGAGTACAAAAAATATTTTTTCGCGATTTCGGTGTGAATGAAAGTATTTTATTTTGATGGTCTGAAGCACTCTCTTGAATATGTAACGCATTTATGTTTACACCCTGTATATTTTACCACACAGAATCAAGTTGTAATCAGAATCAAATTATAATAAAACTAGCTGTTGCCCGCGATTTTGTCTGCGTTACCCGGATGAAAAGTACCCTATGTGTTAATCCAGGCCATGGTCTATCTGTATGCCAAATTTCATCGAAATCCGTTCAGTAGTTTTTGCGTGAAAGAGTAACAAACATCCATCCACACTCACAAACTTTCGCATTTATTGTTTTTTGTTAGTAGGATTGTAAGCATGCGTGTTTGTACATCGAAAATTTAGGATACGTATTAGAATTCAGGCCATTTTTAAAATTTTTGCCTGTTCCTTTGATTAAATTTAAAAAAAAAATAAAACAACCAAGCAAAAAAAAAAAAAAAAATAGCTAGATAGGTGACTAGCCTATAGCGCATGGACCGCATAAATTGAGCCCCCGTCGCCTAATTTACTTAGTCGCAATAGTAGTACCTATTGCGTGATTGAGATATTTAATTTTTATTTTATACGGAATAAAGGTACCACAATGCCTTCGTAAAGAAAAAACATATCACACAGCATTACTTTTCACTCGTTTGTGCACACGGCGACCCATCAACCTATACAAAACCAACATAAGCTGGCCGCGCGACGTTATACGTTATGCAACCTACGCGCGGCCAGTTATGTTGGTTTTGTATAGCTAGATGTGTCGCCGTGTGTACATGAAAAGCAGATCCATTATTCGAGTACGTAATGCAAGAACGTCACCTATCTTCCGCCATTTTAATTTAATCAGAGGTCAGTTAGTTTGTGCGCGCATCACTTGAAAGCTACTAAACCGATTTGGATGGGGTTTTGTGAAGGGCATAACTAAGCCCAGTTTTAATTAATATTTAGGATTTATACATTATGAAAAGTTATGAGTATTTAAAGATTTTAAGTTCAGTTGGTCTCCGAGTACGAAGTCGGGGGCGCCACTAGTTGTTAATAACAGCTTACTAAAAACGTTATAAAACTGATAAACCTGTTTATATTAATGCATAGATAGACCATTAATGTCAGCACAAAACAAACAAGCAATTGTATGGAACCTTCACCTCCCGAGGTTATAAGCATAAATTCTAGAACAATCTATCGACACTTGACTTTTGACAAATATCGACTCGACACAAGACCAGCAGTAGCGATGATACCGTCTGTTCAAACTGGATAAAGTAAACTGCGAAAATCGAAGGACTTGTAGAGATAATATATATTACTATAAATATATTTCTATTTCTAAATAAAAAATCAAATAAAAATTATAAATACTAACATATAATAACTTTAGGTAGGTGAAGTACATTTTTAAGTCTAATAGGAATTTCAGTTTTGTGTTGAGCTGCAGATTTTTTTGCGATTTCGATGTAGGCTCCATAGTGAAAGCTGTTAAGTTTAATGAAGTTTGATGCTCTTAACCAGCCAGCCCTTTAAATATAACTAGTTACGTTACACCCTGTTTAGTTAAATATACTAGTTCTATCAATTATTTTTGACAATTCACCCTGTATACACTGTAAATTGTCAAAAATAATTGATAGAACTAGTAGGTACAGTCTGAATAGTGTATTGTGTTTGCTACAGACGACGCCTGAGGCAGTAGCGTGACCGTCAAAATGTAAGAGTTTTTAGGGTTCTACTCTCAAAGGGTTCCGTTGGGAAAAAAATATCTTTTTAGGGATATAAGCAAAAATGACGACTCTCAAAGTAAATGAACGAGAGATTGAATATTTTATGTGAATAATGGAGAGATGAAGCTATGAGTGGAGGATTCTAGAACAGCCTTTGCAAGACGTATTTATATCTACCTAAGAATAATTTACTATGAAAAAGAAACATAGTCTTCTCTGCCTATTGCTCTGATATGCATATTTATTGAAAATAGAAACATAAGCATTCAAAAATATTTCAAATTTTAACAACACAAAAAAATAAAGCAATTTTAACATTATGTTTGACATTTTTACATTTTTTCTTTTTCGTTTTCCAAGGAAGGAAGGAAGGAAACGGTTGATGTCGTGTCATATTAGGAACTCCAGAGACTAGCGGAAAAGAGACATGATTGGCGAATACTCTACCGACAAGAGCGTAGCTCTTAAAAAAGATGATGATATCTGTTATATTAAATAAATAATAAATAAATATCTTGGACATTGTCACACAAATTATCTAGTCACATTTAAAGTACCTGGACTTGTATTACAATGACTAGACAACTAGATACAAACATCCATGACTTGGGTACAAACATTCATTTTCATCATATAATCATCATATTTGTCCCTTACGGGATTCGAACCCGCGACCCTCGTACAGCAGGCAGGTTCACTACAGACCGTGCTACAATCTGAAATGCTGAAAAAGTGGATTGTTCTGTAGTAGCATGATTCTCAAAGAATGAACTGAATGGTAAGCTTTTTAAAATAACCATTTTTTGTCACGCTGGGCCGCCTTTGTAATACGGAACCTTTAAAACGAAAGTTCGACTCGAACTTAGCCATATTTTTTTTATTTATCAATTAAGGCTGACGCTTTCTTGTCTGGAGAAAGTGCCAGTATAAATAATGACATACATTTAGCGAGTGCATCTTTTGTATTGACCCCGTTTTGGCGTTTACAGAAGCCACTTTAGTTCTTAGAAATTCTGTTATTTTTCTCTTTTTTTATGAAGTGGCGGCGATCTCACCTAAACACATAAGATTTAGAAAATATATTTTTATGTTAGAAAATCGAGGCAGGCAATTTATACGAAAACTAAAAAAAAAATCCGCTCGTTTTGAAAAGAAAAGATAAAAATCGCGGAAGTTTAGTTTATTCATTATATTATCAATTTTAACCACAGAACACAAAAACTAAACTGTATGATTTTAACCAATCGGGTAATTTTTATACCCCGACTGAATAGACTGCCCCAGAAACAGTAACATCTTTCTGGGGCAGTCATTTCAGTGATTTTTTTTAAAGTAGACGGTACAGTATTACAGGTTAATAACCTCAATCTAACACAGATCTCTAGACTATGACAATTCTAATGCAAGAAGGTAAATTATATAAAAATAACATTAAAATCACACGATGCGATAGCGGTTATGAAATACCGAGTCAGACTGGACCTTGTGACTGAACCTTGAAAATAATACTATTTTCGTAAGCGGTTATGTTGCAATAAAACCACTTTTGTCTATCTCTATAATTTTTTAATTATTTTTAAATTGTATTAAGGGCCTATGTCGAAAAAAAATTGAAGCGAAATGGGCGTGTGATAACTTATATTATTGCTTGATGCGAGAGAAAGAGATGGGGCGGCGCGCGCGCCTGAAACGACGCAAGCGTAAAACAAACATTATTTAATTGCGATTGTACTATTTATGTAAAATGTATAAAATATCAATCTCTTTTTTTTTTAAATCAAGTCTCGTGTTTCTATTATTCACCGTTTAGCAGTTCCAAGCGTTTATCGATACTATCGGAGGCTACTTTGACTTGTTTTTCTATCGAGAAAATGTGTCAAAACTCGTAATCAAAACTTCAATAATATGTTCAATTTACACATATCCGCTAATCATACTCCTACTGTTAGGATTTTTCAAAGCGTCATATATCATGAAGTACTTCATGATTTATGACGCTTTGAAAAATCCGATTTTTTCACATATCCTTTTAAATCTTCAAAATAAATAATATTTTTTTTTTTATAAATTTATTATAAAGCGTTATTAAAATACTATTAAAATATTCTAGTATCCTAGGATTTCGTGCTCTGGGTAATGGGATCGGTGGTTAAATTGGAAAAAGCTATTTCCCGGTTTGGAAGACTGCGGGTTCATGTCCCGCTTGAGACTTAATTCTATAAACAACCATATTTATTCACCAATATTTTGCCTGCATTTTAGTTAGTTTTAAGATAAATGTCTTTCAAACAAAAGCATAATCGATAATATTCTAAATCGATATAAATTGTGTCCCGTTCACTGTCCGCGAATGTGTTAAAAACCCCTGTATAAGGTCAAGTTGCTCACAATACAGTTTTGTAGAGAATACTATTTAAAAAGTAGTCAGTTAAATCCTTAATGTGAAAACTTTTAACTTTCGCTTTTTGTTATATCCGCTATATGGATACCGACATGTGTTGTGATGTTATGGAAATATATATGTAGGTAAGTTTAAACCCAATCTCGATGTGAAAGTTGATTACTGTTGTGTCTGTTTTGCAACAGACAGAATATTTAAAGTTATTGCTGTAGAATGAACTTACAAAACTTTTACAATGTCTATAGATCCAACTTTTTATTCGATTTTGGGCATTTTAAAGCTTACGAGCTTTTGCCCACGACTTCGTCTGCATCGACTCCCGTCGTCGTAGCGAAATAAAATATATTATACTAGTGTTTAAGTTTAATCATAAGCTTTCAGACACAAAACATTTTATCAAAATCTGACACAAAATCCAGATATCGGCGATTTGAGTTTAAACCCTGTCATAAATTATAATACTGCCTCCGTGGTCTAATGGTTAAGAGCATTGGCTCTCGACACGGAGGTCGTGGGTTCGATTCCCACGGGGGAAACCCAGTGAAATGTCACTTTGTGCGTTTTCCCCCAGTTGGTTAGGACATTGCAGGCTGAAACACCTGATTGTCTGAAAAGAAAAATGATCCTGTGCTTCGGATGGCACTTTAAGCCGTCCCGGCTACTATCTCTGGTGGTAATAGTCGTTATATAAAAACCACGTCAGAGGCAGTAAGGCAGTTTAAAAAAAAACTCTGACTCCAGGGCTCTGCTCACACGATAAGAAAGAAAGAAAGAATTATAATACACCTATATTTATTGCATAGCCACATGGTTGTCTTAAATCTAAATACATTGTTTATAGTCCTTCAGACATGTCGCACCCCGTCGGGGCACTGCAATATTTGAGAGAGAGTTTGAGATTCATCATCATATCAGCCGACAGTCGTCCACTGCTGGACATAAGCCTCCCCCAAAATGGGAGGGATTTGCCATAATCGCCACGCTTGGCAGGCGGGTTGGCGATCATAGTTGGATTGAATGTGTGTACTCAGAGTATGCTGCTGCCCATCCTCCGGTAGATCCCTTAGTCGCCTTTTACGACACCCACGGGAGGAAATGGGATGGTGCTATTCTTAGCCGACACCACACGGCAGGTGCACGGTGCATTGCATCATGATTATTACGATTACAGATGCTAAACGATGCACGGCTTTGTAATCGTCCTAGTTTAAACCCTGCGCCCTGTTATAAATTATAATACACCAATATGACACTTCTTTGCCCGCATTTTCAAGCAAAGCAGGTAAACAGGCGTCGAAGACATACATACAACATAACACCGGTGATATAGAAAGTATGATTGTACCATACAGATTATAAAGTAACCCGTATGATTACCTACACTACAGCGCTCACTAACGGGGTTTCTCTTTAGAAATAGAAAGAAAGCTGTTAACTAGCTAACTAACTGATCTTTGGTCTTAGTCGATAAACCACGATAAAATGGAAAGATATTAAATAAGTAAATTGTAAACATTAAATGTTAATTCGTTTCATAGCACAGTCATTTTATGGCTTGAGCCGGGACTAATCAATAACAGATTTTTTTTCGGTATAATATTGATGAGTTAGTTTGAGTCGAAATGTACCAAAATTTAAAAAAAATTACGTCAGCAACAGTTCCAATTTTAAAATTTAGCTATTCTCTCGTTCTGAAATAACCTGATGGTAAATTTTTTTTTGCACATATTTAAGGCTTTACCATTATACATACTTCAAACTTGGTGTAAATATTTTTGTCTACTTAGAAAGTGTTAAATAAATACATTAGTTTTTTCTAAAAAATACCTCATTTTATTAATGTCAATGCCTATTTTATTGCTCAAAAAAAAATTATATTGTTGAATCTAATTCAAATGAGTGCATTGGTAATAATATTATTAATTTAAAAGCCTTCTGGAACACACACTTTTGTTTTCTATGTTGCGTAGTGATTTTTTAAATATGTTTTAAGATAGTCTTTTTGTCACTAAATGGTGCCTGTTACAGTTTAAAAGTCCAATTAGTAATTACTCCCTACCCCGCCTAACAAAACTCCGTAAAATGACTGGGCTATCACGTATCTAAATTATTTGTATTTTTTACGACTTTCTTTTTCTGCAAAATTATACAGGGTGAAATTGATATCATTAGCATCTTTTAAACTAAGAGTCTACGGAGGTGCTACTGGGAATGTTCCTCCATTGAAAAGGGAAGATCTTCCACCAGGCTATGTGTGAAGCCTGGGGACCGGCCGTGGTCCAACAGTTCTTAGTTGGAACTTGTATATGTATCGAATCTCTATGATTATTTCTCTTGCGCGATGTATGTCTTGCATTCGATTGTGAACCTTATTTGTAGTAGGTTACGAGTTATGTATTCACGGTGAACGTTGTATATCTATGGGGATATTCATATATATTTCAGAGTGCCAAAATTTAGTCCGGTGTGTGACCGATTTTATTGGACACACAAAACACGCCCCGAACCGAAATTGGTGCAATTTTGTTTTGGACCAATATACGGGTGCAAAGTGCTTTAAGAGGATATGCCTGCAAGCGCAATCCATACAAACGAAGTTTTATTACACACAACCAATTGAATTCAATCATTGACTTTATTTTATTTATCTTTATTTTAAAGAGCTTGGTCGCAAAGCGACTATGCCGCTGTATTATACCTTTTTACATGTTGTCTTCAAAATTTCAAATAATAATACTTAAAATAATGAACTTACTTTCTACAACGTATACCAAATGTAACTAATTTGTACAGTGTTTTTGCAGGATCTGATAGGGGAAAGGCTAAGGCATTGTTGGCATCCCCCCCCCCCCCGTTTCAAAGAGTCTGTTCTTAAAAATTTGTTTCCTTCGAGCCTCGTTCCGCACACACTCCATCAAAATGTGGTACACATCCTCCACCACCCCACATTCACTGCAATTTGGTGAAGGGACTTTTCCCATCAGAAAGGCAAATTTATTTAATGGAATGTGCCCGGAACGAAGTCTCAGTGCAATCGTTATATCAGACCTACTTAATGAGCAATTATCAATCCAGGTAACTTTCAAGGGCTCCGATTGTATAGTTCTATACCAAATGCCTCGTTCTTTGGATCGTAAATCAAAGAATTCCTTCCATAGACTATCACACTTTTGTTTCACCAGAATCATTGACTTATTCAATGGAATTTTTTAAACACGATCTTGAAACAGAACTAATATTGTCTGGGGTTTGTTAGATTTTCGTATTAAAATGTATAGGTTCAAAGTAATTTTCACAGAAATAGCATTGAATTATCATGATCAGCATTAATAACGTCCCACTGCAGGGCACAAGACCTACCCTCAGGAAGGTGTATGGGCGTCATCGTCAGTCCACCACGCGTGCTCAATCCGCATTGGTAGACATCACATAAGCATCAGAATTTCTTCTGAGGGCAGGCTTGTGTGATGATGATTGGATCATGAGCAAACTTCGTTTGCATGCAACGCGCTTGCAGGAATATCCTCTTAACTGCAGTACTGCACTGCGGAAAAGTTGTAGTTTCACAAATTCGATTCCCTTGAGATCGAGTTGCGTAAAATTTTTGTTAGGTCAAGTCAAGGCAACGGCCACATATTCTGAATATTATATTAAATTATACAAAATACTTGCTTTATATTATAAAAATACATAAACTCACGAGCGAGTGTAGAGGGTCCAGAGTCTTTGCACAACAATGCTTGTTTGATTATATCGTTTATAAATTGTTTTCTTTTTCATCGCATTCTACCTTCCACTCGGAGAGAAAATAATTATCTGCGTTTGTAACATGGTTGTATTGTATTGTAGGTAACCGAGTACCTATAATTGATATCACAGTTTGAGAAACCGGATTTTGTTCGCATCTACTAGAAACTAAAATTGTCCTAGCAATAAATATGTTAAAAAAGTTAATACAACAGTATAATATGACAAGGTTCTGGTGGATGCGATTGAAATAGGTGTTTAGTTGCCTCATCTTTTTCTCTCCCCGTATGTATGTCTGCTTGTTAATTAATTAATTGATAAGTTACCTTATGGATAGCTATAATAGGCCATCAAAATGTAAACAGTGTTGTAACTTATGTAACTAAGGCTGTTGTTATCCTGAATAAAACCAAATAAAATAAAATAGAATAAAATAAAATAAAATAAAGCTCAGCTCAGCTACGCTTTGGTGAATACTGGGCCTAAGTTTTAGTCATACAAGGTGTTATCGATCAGGCTGCTTCAGACCATCAAACTGAACCATTTTCACAATGAAGCCAATATCGAATCGCAAAAAAAACAGCTGTTCCATAGAAAATGTCAAAACAAACAGTTTTTTTCTCGCGATTTCATACTTCGTTTCATTTTCACCCTGATCGAGATGTAACGCATTGAAATTTACACCCTGTATTCATAATATTAGGTAGATAGCATTAGCATCCTTTTAAACTAAGAGTCTACCCATCAAACTGAACAACTTTCAGTATGGGAGCAAACAGATCGGAGCAAAAAAATAATCAGCTGATGCATTCATTTGAGTCGATTAGGCATTGCAGTTTAGTATGGAACAGCTGATATTTTTTTTGATCGGTTAACTCCCATAGTGTAAGATGTTCAGTTTGATGGGTAGACTCTTAGTTTGAAAAGGATGCTGATGATATCAAATTTACCCTGTATAGGTAGTCTAGGCTAGATTCTGTTACTGTCAATGGCACTAGAAATTATGAGTCACACATATTAAATTTTAAAATGTGACAATATCAAAGATATTTATTATAATTAATTCTAGGTAGGTTATGTGCAACTATCTCCCGGAATATAAGAAACTATTATTTCCTATACCGAACACAGAAAAAAAAACTTACCATAAAAAAAAAAACCTAGAAACCAAATCACACAAAATCACTACAGATAATATTATCACTGAAACGAATAATAATCAATCGATAATTTTTATCGTAAGCCGATAAACGAGCACTCCGGACCGACACGTGCGTTCACGGAGGTCGACAGAAGTAAACTGAATACTGAATGCTTTGTTGCTTGGTCACCCACCGGTGGAGTGGTTGAATGATGACGGAGTGACGTTGTGGTCTGATTCATTAAGCAGTACAAAGATAATGTTTATAAATATAGGGTGTTAGGGTAAACAGTTGCACTAGTTTAAGGCGGTTGCAGAGGGGTCAATTTTATACAAAACTTTGACGCACAATACGCGTAGACGGTATTAATACAAGTAACTTTGTATATATGGAAAAATTGTTTAGAAAATCTAGATGCCGCGTAACAAATAAAATTTGCAATTTATAAAATAATTACGAAGATATAAAGCTTTGAAATTTTTCATACAAAATTTTAAAAGCTTTATATCTTCGTAATTATATTATAAATTGCAAATGTTATTTGTGACGTGGCAACTAGATTTTCTAAACTATTTTTCCATATATAAGGTCTAACAAAATTAGCTGAAACTATTTTAAGGGGATGATCAGACCATCAAACTGAACAACTTTCTCTATGGGACCAATATCGAAATCGCGAATAAAAAATCAGCTGTTCCATACAAACCTACTCGACCTAAATGTATGGGACAGCAGATTTTTTTTTTCGCGATTTCGATATTGGTCCCATAGAGAAAGTTGTTCAGTTTGATGGTCTGATCATCCCCTTAAAATAGTTTCACCTAATTTTGTTAGACCTTATATAAAATATTACTTTTATTAATTCCGTCTACGCGTATTGTGCGTCAAAGTTTTGTATAAAGTTGATCCCTCTGCAACCACGTTAAGGCGTTATTGTACTCATGATACTGAACAACATTGCCTAAGAAACATATAGGAAATTCGCAAATAAAATTTTCTGATTTTTATACAAACGTTCGATCAGCGTGATCTGAAATTGAGTATGGAATGTCTAAAAAAATTTTTGCGAATTTCCTATACTTAGGTTTCTTAGGGAAAGTTGTTCATGGGTAGAATCGCCCCTTAAAGTAATGCAACTGTTCACTTTAAAACCCTGTATACAGAGTGTTAATGTGTGCTTCAGACCATCAAACAGAACAACTTTCGCTATGGGACCAAATTAGAAATCGCAAAAAAACAAACAATGTTCGATAGAAAATGTCAATAGCTACTTGATCAAAATGCAGAAACAGCAGTTTTTTTAGCGATTTCAATGTTGGTCCCGATAGTAATTTTTTTCAGTTTGATAATTTTAAGCACTCCATAAAGTATATAACGCTTTTTATTTCATTTTTCAGGTTTAGCATACACGTTTGGCGAAATAATTGCTTTTGTTTTGATTATTAAAAATTATTTTTCAAAAAACCAAGATTACGCCCGATTTGTCCCGCCGAGGCAAATTTTTCAATCTTTAATTTGAACCAAGATTAACTTCTTTAGAAAAAGACAAACTAAAGTTTAAGGTACGTTTTGACGTCAATAATGACGTCAAGACAATTTAGAATATGCTATCCTTATCCGATTCCATTTTTCCGACTAGGTTGGTACAATTTACTAGAATCTCATATTATGGGCATTTAAAACTATGTATTTAATATGGAGGAACGAATTTTAGGTAATTTCGATTAACTTTTCTAAGGGTATGAGCAGACTATCAAACTGAACAACTTTCTCTATGGGGCCAACGCTGAAATCGCGAAAAAAATCATATGTTCCAGTTTGTACAAAAATGCAATGCTACTCGAGTTACACGAAATGTATGGGGGCTGATCATTCGTGTTTTAGTTGTTGCTGTAGTTTGAAGGTCTGAAGCACTACTTTAAGTATATAACGCTTTTAACTCTACACCCTGTATACCTAGTGTTAAGCGACTGTTAGAACGTTCGCGGACAGTGACCGGCTATAGCAGTGATAACAATAAAAGTTCTATTGTGTCTTGTTCAGTGTCCGCGAAAGTGTTAAAGAACTTTTTTCATTAAAGAAATTATCAAAGTATAGGTATCATGACCATAGTATTTCAATCAGGTCAATGATCGTCACGTATCTAAGGGGGCGTCCATGAGGAGATTTTGGCGATTTTTCGGCTCGGACCACCTAATTAATGGACGCCCCCTAAAGCCAAAAAAATTTATATAGAATTATTGGTCCGTTCGTTCATACAGATAACTCCCATAAAAATCCCATAAAATTTAATAAATTTTTCCTTCCTGTCCCTTTCAGGATGGTCAGAATCATTGCTACAACAACCAAAGATTTTTTATAGCGTGCCATTGTAGTTGTATCAACTTCTTCTACTTATCGTGTGGGCAGAGCCCTGGTGTCAGAGTTTTTTCAGACCGCCTTACGGCCTCTGACGTGGTTTTTATGTAACGACTACTACCAGAGATAGTAGCCGGGACCAACGGCTTAACGTGCCATCCGACGGAATCATTTTTCTTTTCAGACAATCAGGTGATTCAGCCTGCAATGTCCTATCCAACTGGGGAAAAACGCACAAAGTGACATATCACTAGATGTCCCCCGTGGGAATCGAACCGACGACCTCCGTGTCGAGAGCCAATGCTCTTAACCATTAGACCACGGAGGCAATTGTAGCAACTAGCAATAGCTTTAGCACTAAGGTTTGACGGTACGCAAAATTCGTCATAATTTTAAACATTAAAATTTCATGGCGTACTTAATATCAAAACGACATTTTCTAACTTCAAATCATTCCCATAAACCAATTATAATTCCATGGACGTAATTTTCCAGTTAAATATTATTTGAAAAATCCAGTTAGCTATTCGAGTATTTTAATGTGCAATGACCTTAATTTAAACTTTAACCAAAATTAACCGAGGCAAAATTTTCGCAGAACAGACAAAACGACAAAATGTTTAAACTACAAAGGACAGTGACGCAATTTGGTTCACAAATAATTAACTAAAACAAACATTAATTTATTGTAAAGTTCGCAAATTGTTTCTTTTTTGTTTTTTCCTTTTGGTTATGTATATAGTGCTTTAATGTATATTTTTATTTATTTATTCATAAAGGATGTAAAATTAAATGCGTTACATTCTAACATTTACTAGTTTTACACCATGTATACAGGGAGAAATTAATATCATTAGCATCCTTTTAAACTAAGAGTCTACCCATCAAACTGAACAACTTTTACTATGGTAGCAAATTAAAAATTAGTTGTTTCATACTAAACTGCAATCATGACGCGCGAGTTCGCGATTCAAATGTATGCAACAGCAGATTTTGTTTTTTGCTTCGATCGGTTTGCTCCCATAGTAAAAGTTGTTCAGTTTGATGGGTAGACTCTTAGTTTAAAAGGATGCTAATTATATCAATTTCACCCTGTATATGATGTTTCTTGTTGAAAGAGACTGCACAACATAGGGTTATAATAAATAAAATAAAATAAAAATAAAAAAACAACATAGTGTTACTTAAGCTTTAAGCTTTTGAAGCTAAGCTGCTCTCATCCAACGGGTTCCCGGCCGCCACCTTCACCAGGTGGTCGGTCCACCGTGTGGGGGGCCTACCCACGCTGCGCTTTCCGGTGTACGGTCGCCACTCGAGAACTTTTCGGCCCCATCGGCCATATCGGCCATCAGTTACAGTACTTATAACTAAAATAAATGATATAAAGAAACACTCAGTTCACTGTCCGAAGCTCTGTCATTAGCAAAGTAGTTCCGCTCCAGCACGGACGGACCGACACAGAAACTGTAACGGTAATTACAACCGCATTTTTAGGGTTCCGTACCCAAATAATGATACGGCTACGCTGTCCTTTAGTCGTCCATCTGTCCTAATTATAAAGGGTTGTATCTTTTGAACTGTAATAGCGGACGGTTGAAATTCACTGGCAAGTATTATTATTTATTATTATTTGGTTATAAGGGCTTGGTCAATGACCAAATAGCTACTGCGACCTAGATAGATCTATTGTAGCTGTCACCCTAGACCTAAAGGTCATTTCCTAGGCCCACGGACTTCATGAACCGTGTTATGCTTTTGGAGGGGAGGTCCCTGATATCAGTAGGTGTTATTATGTATCCACCTAGATGGCGACTCCTGCTGTGAATGAGCACTTCGCATTCGCAGGCAAGTAATAAAAAAATGTAAAAATTAAGGATTCCAATACAAGAAATGTGCTCTTATCATATATATATTTTTTGTCTTTGCTCTATCGTAGAAATCGTAATAGATACATAATAAAATAAAACAGCCTGTACACTGTACAAATAAATTAACAATTTACAAGTAAACAAATATTCTATTCTATTCTATTTTTTTTAAAATGGCTGCCCTCTTGGTTGTGATGTTTTTGCCTATGTCTCGTTTATTTACAAGAGTGCTTGACGTTATACGGTAGATGTATTTTGGTAGCTTCAAGGATTATTTTTCGAAAAGAACACTATCTTGCACCACTAATGGAGCCTCGTTGTAGGCCCGGAAGGGGCAACCACAGAACATTATAAGAGGGGTTGGAAGTGCAAAGTATTGGTGGTGTTATGCAATGATTTGCATAACACCATAAGGCGCGCGGCGCGGTGCAAGCGAGAGGGCATGAGTAATTGTAGCAGCGTGAGCGGGAAGACAAGTGGCGACAGCCGTCTCCGAAGCAAAAGCCCAACTTTGCATTTCTAACCCCTCTTATAATGTTCTGTGGGGGCAACCCACAATCGACGAGCAACACGTGACTACCCAATAGCAGACCTACAACGCGACTCCTAAACAAATATTAAACAACCTTTAGGAGTCGATTTTCGAAAAATCCTTTCTTATTGCATCCCTACATAATTATATTCAAAATGTCATGTTTCTATCTTCAGCGGTTTAGGCTGTACGTTGTCTGTCAGTCAGTCAGTCACCGAACTCTTTTATAAGTATAGATTATTATTTTGTATTGTATGCATACAATTTGTTTCATTAAACATAACAAAGCGTTCATCTTAGTGTGAATACAGGGTGTAAAATTAAATGGGACACTTAATTAAAGGGGTGCTTCAGACCATCAAACTGAACAACTTTCTCTAAGGGGCCAATACCGAAATCGCGAAAAAAAACAATCTGCTGTCTCATACATGTTTGCAGTTTTGTAAGGGACAGCGGATTTTTTTTTCGCGATTTCAGTGTTGGTCCCATATTAAAAGTTGTTCAGTTTGATGGTCTGAAGCACCCGTTTAGGTAAGTATCCCATTTAATTTTACACCCTGTATAGTCCACACGTAAAA
The DNA here is from genome assembly GCA_927399405.1 of Agonopterix arenella. Taxonomy (NCBI): domain Eukaryota; kingdom Metazoa; phylum Arthropoda; class Insecta; order Lepidoptera; family Depressariidae; genus Agonopterix; species Agonopterix arenella. Next base: position 1,186,218 of record OV656714.1, read on the forward strand.
CACGGACGGCCCGGTAGCACAGTCTGTAGTGAACCTGCCTGCTGTGCCGAGGGTCGCGGGTTCGAATCCCGTAAGGGACAAATATTTATATGATGAATATGAATATTTGTACCCGAGTCATGGATGTTTGTATCTATATATGTATTCTATATCGTTGTCTAGTCATCATAATACAAGTCCAGGTACTTTAAATGTGACTAGATAATTTGTGTGACAATGTTCAAGATATTTATTTTTTTATTTATTTTTAAAACAACAAATAATAAAATCCAGCCAAGTGTGTGTCGGTTCGGTAATATTGTAAGGTGGTACAGAACCCACCGAGCGCGAGTCCGACTCTCACTTGACCGGTTTTTTTATCATTACCTCAATTTATGAAACCGTTGACTTGCAGTCATTTTAGCTTTGTTACATTAAAAATACAGTTGCGGCGGCTTATACTTGATCCCTATTTATTTTTGTTTTAAATTTTTCCTCGCAAACACCGTGGCGCCATCTACCGATCCCCTAGAAAAAATACTGGAAAATTATGACCGATTGTCAACAATTATCTGTCCGAGTACAATGTCCATAGCTTATCTATAACAATGTACTTACAATAAACGTAATGATTGTAAAATATTGACACGGTTCAGTTTACACAACATATTGTATGTTTTACAATAGATAGGAAGTTGATTTTGGTTCTTACAATATACATACAAAGCATGCAGGTTGATCATTAACTACCAAGAGAGCGTTTTTCTTTTCTTTTTTAAATTTAGGTCCTAAAAAACTCAGCAGATGGCTTGTTTATCGCTCCATAGAGACGTTCGTCAAAATTGTGCCCGTCGTTTTATTAAAGGCCAAGGGATCGAGCCCTTGCAGCCAAGTCAGACGTAAACAGTTTCAAATTTTCGATTAAAATTATTCTTAAATTATGAAATATTTCATTGAAAGATGCGTTGACATCTTTTATCTCTTTATTATTTTAAAGAAAACCGCGGGTCCATGGGGTACCGAGGCCAATATTTTTGTGCGGAAGATCGGGCGGCGGTTGAGAGCTAAAGGCGGCGATCCGCGCTCTGGTGCTTTTTTGGTGCAGAGGTTGTCTTTGACCGTCCAGAGGGGAACGATCTACTGAGCTGAAACCACATGACTAAAAAAAAAGATTATTTTGAGTTTTTAGCTTGAATACTATTTTTAATAACAACAAACTTTAAAATGTTCAAAAGTAATGAAATGTTGATGAAACTGTAACAGAAGTGTGTCTGCACATTGAAGATATTAACAAAAAAAAAAGTTACGATATGGTTTTTAGGTATCCCTGATTCCATATCACCAATTTTTGGATTGCTTGTGTGTTTGTTTGTTTGGCCGAGCATCACGCAAAAACTACTGAACCGATTTTGATGAAACTTTTTTTGTTTGATAGCTTATGATCTGACTTAAAATCTGGTATATAATTTGTGCGGACAAAGTTGCGGGTTAACTCTAGTTATTTAATACAAATGTTCATTATCATACAAAGCGCACGTTTTGACGTCCGATAGAGAGCAGCTGATTGGACTAGTTTTCAAATAACCTATTGTATAAAAGTTCCTGACTTTGTAAAACCATAGTATCATAATTATATAATACTATCATATTCATAATTCAATGATAGAACAAAAGACGACCAACAAACATGTCTAAACGCATACTGCGCACGCGCATGTATGGGAAGCGTTCAAGTTAAATAACACTATGCAATATCGACGCCGCTGGTAAGTAAAGGAAAGCAAAAGTTTCATAAGCCGGGGATCGCTAGTAATGGGATGGTTGTCGATAACGATGTCGATACGTAACATGCAAAAAAAGAAAGTAAGAAAAAGAAAGTAAAGTAAAAATTTCATTTTAAAGATCGTTATTGTTTTGTGTTTGTGAGTAACTGATAGGTAATACTGTAAGTATTATGTATATATATTTTTAATGTTAAAGGGTTCGAAAGGATAATTATCATGATAATTTCGAACCCTGTAAATAAAGGAACATAAATAAAGTATTCTATTCTATTTTTATTAAATGGCGTTTCCTTAAAGATTTCGCCAGTATCAAGTGTTGAAGATATTATTATAATTCAAGTTAACGTTCATTGTACGGTAATTGATATGGCGATCTCAAAGCCCTGTTTTTATACAAAAGCACACACCCGAAACCGCCATAAAATGGCGGAGCCGCGTGGCTGCCTAAATCGCGAGCCGAACGAAAGACGTCTACTCGAGAGACCTCTAGCCACGCGACTCCCATAAATAAAGTAACAAGATACTATGGGATCTATGAAATTGATATTTATATAAAAAACTTCTTTATTCCGTCAATCCTTCTTCTTTCATTATTCTAGAACGGTTTAAACTAATTTGTCTAAAGTTAGTCTAAAATTAGCATTTTTGAATTAAATTTAAAACAACTATTGAATATCAGATAAAATTCTTTGCATGCATATCATTACACCAAAAAGGAACTGCGCAATCAACTAGATTATTATGTCCTTGAAATATATATATGTTAGCTATACAACAGGTTTTGCATAGATATATTGAAAAAAAAAGACTTAAAGTATCTAAAACATACTACAAATTATTGAATTTGTCTTTATGTTATGGTAAGCAAAACCCTGGTGTCTCACCTGTGATATATAAGTGATATGGTGATCACTTGATCACATACGATGCGTTTGACAGAAAATTTACAAAACGTCGACCTTACGTAGGTCGAAGTAAAGTATAAATGGAAGGGCACAACACTTATTTCATAAAAAAATTTCCAAAACTATAGTCCATGCGAAAGAAATAAATGTAAAATGATGGTAGGTACCTGACTTAAAATATACTAAAAATATGTATACCTACTACAAAACGAAAAACATTAAGCACATACATTTTTAGACAAAACGGTCTCTGACATCAGCGTACGTAATTGGCAAATAAGACCAACGACCACCGCAAAAGCTATATTACCGAATATTATTCATTATAAAAAAACATGCATAATTTAAATAATTAGATCTACTACGTACACGGATAAGTATTTTACTTATATGTAATTCTTATTATCATTCCCTAATTAATTACGTGAACAATAATCTGACCTTCACATTTGTGAACTAGATAAACATTCTAAAGACAAACGATATCTTAAACTGTATTTATCATTTGTTAAGATATAATTCGCGTGATTATAGTGTAAATCTGAATATCGTCGTTCATTATTACTATGAAATCATCAAATTCAAAATTCAAAATTTTTTTATTCAAAATAATATCACATAGATAGCTTTTTGACGTCATTTTTTGAGTCTACCACCGCGTCGGAAGGTGTTTCGTTGAGAGAAGATGCGGCCAGAAACTCTACAACACACATCTTTTACACAAAACAAAATATACAAAGTACAATTAAAATACAATATTGCATTACATAGAGTAACATTGTCAAATTTTTTTATAGCAAAATCGCTCAAAAGCTAAATTTGATTATAGCAGTAAGTCATTAAAACGTTTATGGAACATCACACTAAAATGTTTGATTTGATATTGATATAATATGATTTTCCCTAGGATGTCATCAGGGTTCGAAATTATCTTGATAATTATAAAATTATTGCAAAAACAAAAAACTTGCGCTAGCAATGTCACGACATTGTGTATCCAATCACGATTCGCGAAAAAAGAAGCTCGCAATCATGAAATAATTTTTGTCACTGTTTTCTGTTGTTTTTCTCAATTATTTGTTATTCTTTGCGATACGAAACGAAAATCCCGAAGACTGTAAGCTGGTTGGTCTGGATACGAGTGTATTAAAACACAAACAACAATTTTAGAACTTTTAGTTAGAAATTTTACTCAAAACAAAGAATCAGGTTGGATATTTAACAAAGAAAATAATTATCTTGATAATGTCGAACCATAAAAGATGATACGTGGCTTAGCCTTTCGGTCATAAAATAGAAAATACATATATATATAATAAATATAAATAGCTTTACTGACAGATCGTTTGACATATTCCATAGAAAATATGTGAAACGATCTGTCAGATAAGCTAACAAGAACTTACTAAGAAGTGGTGAAACAGGCCTTAGGTTTCGTTTTTTATCGAAAAGAACCGCAAATCTATTGACATCACTAAAACGATTCCGCGGAACAAAAGCGCAAAGCGCAGACGCAACTGGACATAACGACCGCCATCTTGGATACAATGACACTATACTCTCTGTGTCAGTATTACGCAACGAAAATGTAGGGCGACGGTATTGTGATGCAAATTGTATAAGAATCTTTAAGCGAAATGGACCTTCTTAATTTGGCGTTTTTGACAGGTCGGAGTGTATCCGGAACTTAACTGTTTCAAGACATATTTGTGCATTGGCATATAACTCTCACCCCACGCTTTTGACTTCTTCTCTTTTATCGTGTCAGCATGCGCTATATCGCATGATATCACTCGTGCTGTAGCATGTAGTGGATGGATTTCTTTCTTTCTTATCGTGTGGGCAGAGCCCTGGTGTAAGAGTTTTTTCAGACCGCCTTACGGCCTCTGACGTGGTTTTTATGTAACGACTACTACCACCAGAGATAGTAGCCGGGACCAATGGCTTAACGTGCCATCCGAAGCACGGAATCATTTTTCTTTTAAGACAATCAGGTGGTTCAGCCTGCAGTGTCCTAACCAACTGGGGAAAAACGCACATAGTGACATTTCACTAGGTGTCCCCCGTGGGAATCGAACCCACGACTTCCTTGTCGAGAGCCAATGCTCTTAACCATTAAACCACGGAGGCAGTTAATGTGGATGGATTAGGAAGTCAGCATTGGTCGTATCTAGGCCGACTGTCCATAGTGCGCCGGACGAACTCAGGTTTAGTCCCTACCTACTTTACCCACGCTTTAACTCGTTGGACCTATCACAACTTGATCCGGAAACTTTAAATAGGTTAAAGTTGAGCCTAATTGTCTACCGACTTAAACGTGCAGTTGTAGCCTTGCTACAAGCCGCACGCAGAAGTCTGTAGTTGTACTTGTAGCAACCCTGGAGGGAATAGAGCTTGAGCTTACGTATTGATTGTGTAATGGCTGCCATAATTACGTAAGCCATTTCAAAAATTTAAGCAACCTTTTGACGGTCTATCCATGATCTCCATTGGTCGTGTAATATGTTGTACTGTCGGATCGAGACACCAGATCACAAATATCGATTTGATATAACATTTTTATTAAATCCATAGCGATCCACGGGTCTCGTGATCTGGATATTCATGATTTGATGTTTCGACCCGTCATCAATCCAACACATTACACGATCAATCCACACGAAATGAAGGAGACGATCATGCTATGTTATCTTAGTACAAACGAAGTGGAACGCTGATTTTCCATAGACAGATTCCGCCATCTATCGGTTATGTTTCGAAGCACTGTGTGTTGAACTAGGGTTCATATCGGAGTGACGGCGCGCTACAACTCACCGCTGCGCTGTAGTAGTGAGAGATTTCGCCCATATCAATCACTGTCTTGTTGGTCTAGCGGTCTAGACAACCGGCTCACGATCCAGGTAGCAACGGTATCGGCCGATCGTCTTTTTCAATTTATTTCATAATGTGGCGCTCCCTAGTGCTAATAAGCGGCAACGCTAATAATTAGGACGTCCTAAAATTCAAGATGACTTAACTATCTATATCCAATATACATATTAATCTATGGAGACGATCAATCTGTAATCTGGATCAGTACCATGGTATCCGCGATCCGAGGATTGATGGTGTAATGGCTGCCTATGATAGAGAAGGGAAAACAAGTTTAGGTGCTAATTCCATGCACGAATATGGTCATATTTGGAAATTTTTTACGCAGCAGTAGTAAAACTAAACAGTTTTTAACTCTATGGCTTCTCAAAAATGTGTATAAGTATTTAATTGGCTGTTAGATTTATGGCTGTGTCAAGCAATTAACATTTAACGTTGTTTAAAATTTAATTGCTAAATGCCCTCGACTAATAAGTAGGGAGGCGACGTAATAAAAAAAAGCATGCACATAGCTTCATTACATAATAAAATTAATAAGAAAGTTACATACAACGAAAAAATATTTTTCAACTAAATCGAGTCAGGTCCCTAAAGTTCGTCCAAGAAAGCTTCGTGATTTTGATAGGCGGTTTTAGAAATTTTATTTTACTTTTTATAGCTGTTTGAGCCGTCGAAACTTTATACTAAAATATACAAGACTATATATATATATATATATATAAGATTGCGCAGCTCTAAAATTGCAGAAAGTAAAATAATCGCTCTAAAACGATCTGTCGAAATCGGAGCCAATAAAAAATCTTTAGTGGAGTCAATAAGAGGCTAAAAATGCTATGACTTCGGAACCCAAAAACTTTTACGAAACCTGCATTATGTTAGACACATTATATACGAAAATGTTTACCCATTTTTTTTTTGCCTCTCTCCATTATTCCGAGGGTTCCGTACAACCAAACATTACATAGTGTTTAACAAGGACAGTATGGGGAAATCCAAAACCACAGGAGATATAGGGAAACTGTCTTAGGAACCCTTAGGTCTCTTTTGTGAACACAATTTTAGCATAATAAATTTTTGGTCAAGCGTGAGTTGTCCAAAAATATGACAAAAATTTAAAACTTTTTTTTTATGCTCTGTTTTACGAACGGATCATTTCATTGTTTAGGAAGTAAAAAATCTGGATTACATAAGTTGGTCAAATGGCCGCACAAAATGCGCATGTGCAGACGCCATTTCAAAATTCAAAAACGTTCTGTATAGTGCCATTAAGGTGGTTTCAGTCCATACAAAAGTTTGACGCACAATACGTGTAGACGGAATTAATAAAAGTAATATTTTATATATGGAAAAATAGTTTAGAAAATCTAGATGCCGCGTAACAAATAACATTTGCAATTTATTATATAATTACGAAGATATAAAGCTTTTAAAATTTTGTATGAAAAATTTTCAAAGCTTTATAACTATTTTTCCATATATACAAAGTTACTTATATTAATACCGTCTGCGCGTATTGTGCGTCAAAGTTTTGTATAAAATTGACCCCTCTGCAACCGCCTTAAGCTAAAAATTACCAAACTTTTGCTAAATAATTACAAAACTAAGCCTATCAACACTCGAGTTATGGATTGCGTTGCGGCAAGTTGCAATGCAACTGCATACGGAATTAGTGTCAGTATCAACCGATGCAGTTTCTAATGAGTATGTACGAAAATTATATACCAGACCGTAGGTACGGTCAGCATAGAAATTGGCTGAGAGCCTTAAGAGGTTATGTGAAAAAAAAAGGATTCTTCAAAGCGTCATATATCATGAAGTACTAACAGTAGGAGTATGATTAGCGGTTATGTGTAAATTGAACATATAATTGAAGATTTGATTAGAGCCAAAACACGATTAAGACACATTTTCTCGATAGAAAAACAAGCCAAAGTAGTCTTTATCGATAAACGCTTGGAACTGCTAAACGGTGAATAATAGAAACACGAGACTTGATTTAAAAAAGAGATTGATATTTTACAAATTTTGATTAGAGCAGAATTGAACTTACATAAATAGTACAATCACAATTAAATAAGGTTTGTTTTACGCTTCCGTCGTTTCAGGCGCGCGCGCTGCCCCATCTCTTTGTCTCGCATCAGGCAGTAATATAAGCTATCACACGCCCATTTCGCTTCAATTATTTTTCGACATAGGCCCTTAAGAGGATAATACACGTCAGCGCGCAATCAGAGCGCGCTACATACATCATACAACCGAAATATACTAGAACGATTGTGGAACGGAACGACGTGGATCCTTTTTTTTCTTAATATTAACTAATTAAAGTCAATGTAATTTTTTATCTCGAATTAGAAACTAATTTCTGTGTGGATTTTCAGATTTCCGTTTAAATATATAGTTTCAATGCTAGGATTAATTTATACTAATTTGTATGGAAATCTCTGAGCCACCACTGTAACTTTGAAACTATTAAACCTTAAAGTATTTCAAATCTCTCTCCTTCATCTCATTCAGTGCATTGTATTATACAAAGTGCAAACTTAAATGCGTTACATATTTTAGGAAGTGCCTCAGACCATCAAATTGAACAACTTTTATTTAACTACGAGCTTTAACCCGCGACTTTGTCCGCACAAATTATATACCAGATTTTAAGTCAGATCATTAGCTATCAAACAAAAAAGTTTCATCATAATCGGTTCAGTAGTTTTTGCGTGATGCTCGTTCAAACCAACACACAAACAAACAAACAGACAAAAAATCCAAAAATTGCTGATATGGAATCAGGGACACCTTAAAACCATATCGTAACTTTTTTTTGTTAATGTCTTCAATGTACAGACAAATTTCCTGTTACAGTTTTATAATAGTATAGATAGATAGAAGATGGAGCCAAAATCTAAAACCGCAAAATAATTGTTTTTTGTTCCAAATAAAACGTCAATGGCAACTCCAGCTGCACCTAAAATGGAATGGAACAGCAGATTTTTTCAGGATTTCATGTTGTAACCATAAATGTTGTTCAGTTTTTAATTCAAAGTCACTTCGTTTTGATTAAACAAAAATGGTTTGACACTACCTTAGCGATATTTTCATTAGCTAAGAAGTTTTATTAAAACTGATAGACCACTTTCTATGTCGACTCTACTTTTGTAATTATTTTTTCAAGGGAATACGACTTTGACATCAGAAGTTGGATGACCTTTATATACGTACACTGTATTTAAGTTTCTCTATTGCTATTAAAAATAATTTGTTCTATTAGGTACATGGTTACCTGGAAATTACTTATAGTGTTATTCGTGTAATGTGGAAAACATCGTGAAGAAACCTATATTAATGTCCACTGTCGCGACGGGCTCATTACCTGGCTGTCACGCTTAACTGGACAGAGTTGAAGTACTCACTGAATTTTTTTTCCTTCGGACATCGGCCCACCACACATTTCTACCACTGTAACTCGTGTAATTAATCGAGAACAATCGTCGAATCTAACTCGGCTGGGCAGCGTTCGGGAAGCTACGTAGTATCATTACATCCCAAATACCGCAGTGTCTAAAGACGAAAGTCTTTTTGACCAGCGTGTAGTGCCAGTGATGATATATGGAACAGAAACGTGGTCGCTCACTCAGGGTCTCTTAAAAAGGCTGAAAGTCAACCAAAGGGCAATGGAGAGGGCTGTGGGTTTCCCTGCGAGATCGAATCAGAAATGAAGAGATCATCAGAACCAGAGTATCTGCCATAGCCCAAAGAATTGTTAAACTAAAGTGGCAATGACAACCGATGGCCGAAGAGACCGAAGAGTTCTCGAGCGGCGACCGCGTACCGGAAAGCGAAGCGTGAGTAGGCGCCCCACAAGGTGGACCGACGACAGGTGAAACTGGTGAACGCGGCGGGAACGTGAAGGCGGCGGCAGGAACCCGTTGGATGAGGGCAGCTGATCCTAACACATTGCACCGTGTATTCACTCACTATTGCGTCTAGAGCATGCGCGCGCATTGCGCATCTTACCAGCTCCACTGGTGTGTGAACGCAACATCCTGTTGAACGCAAGCGCTGCCGCTGGTTCTTGACATTTATACTTACACTGATCTATTTAGTATAGACTTTAGGCCTAGCACAGATAAACTATTTTTGTCCGATCAGTGCATAATGCTTTTAGTAGTAGATTCCACAATGCCACTCCCCACAAAACAAGAAAAATTTTCACGTTTGATACGGAAAGTTGTTCAGTATCATGGGTACAATCACCCCGTAAAGTAATGCAACTGTTTACCCTAACACCCTGTATAGAAAAATGATTAAAGCGATTTCTTCATTGTTTTTCTATGATCATACTCTGCCTCTTACAACACCCGTCTTTATTGGTGCTATTCGAAGCATAACATGACACCATGACACCATACGCTATATAAGGTCTAACAAAATTAGGTGAAACTATTTTATGGGGATGATCAGACCATCAAACTGAACAACTTTCTCCATGGGACCGATATCGAAATCGCGAAAAAAAAATCTGCTGTTCTATACAAACCTACTCGACCTAAATGTATGGGACAGCAGATTTTTTTTCGCGATTTCAATATCGGTCCCATAGAGTAAGTTGTTCAGTTTGATGGTCTGATCATCCCCTTAAAATAGTTTCAGCTAATTTTGTTAGACCTTATATGCTTAGTAATACTTACATTATTATCTCTAGTAAAACATCTGAAACAACAAAAAGTTTAATTAGAAAATTGTAAATAATCTAAAACATCTTATACTTACCATTATATCTATTTATGTATCTATACTATTATAAAACTCGATCTCGAAATCTGACCCCCCCCCCCCCCCTCGGATCCAAGCAGAAAGATATACCATACGATATGATGATGATTATAAAACTGTAACAGGAAGTTTGTCTGTACATTGAAGATATTAACAAAAAAAAAGTTACAATATGGTTTTTAGGTATCCCTGATTCCATATCACCAATGTTTGGATTTTTTGTCTGTCTGTTTGTTTGTTTGTTTGAACGAGCATTACGCAAAAACTTCTGAACCGATTTTGATGAAACTTTTTTTGTTTGATAGCTTATGATCTGACTTAAAATCTGGTATATAATTTGTGCGGACGAAGTCGCGGGTTAACGGTTATGTAATAAGAATAACGGTGAAGGAAAACATCGTGAGGAAACCTGCATACACTGAAGAAGAAATTCCGATTTGTCTGTGAATCGAGGTCCACATAGAAGAAACTAGTTTTTATCAACGTTTTTTCTTCTTGCTCTATGGTAAAAACGGTAATACAGTAAACCATCGACAAACTTGGTATGATTATAGAACAAACTCTACAATAAAAAAACAAATAATAAAAACCGGCCAAGTGTGAGTCGGTCTCCTCGCTAAAGGTCCCGGAGAAAACAAAAATCTTTTTCTAAGTTAATTATGTTGTGTAGTGGTGTTGGTACAGACCCTCGGTGCGCTAGTAGCCCGACTCGCACTTGACCGGTTCTTTTAATCTCATATCAGTTCTGTACAAAAGGTATTCAGGGTTTCTCTTTATGTTTTACCAAATTAAGCCTCCGCCTCTGCCTACGTGGTCTTAAGAGCATTGGCTCTCGATACGGAGGTCGCGGGTTCGATTCCCACGAGGGACACCAAGTGAAATGTCACTTTGTGCGTTTTTCCCCAGTTGGTTAGGACATTGCAGGCTGAATCACCTGATTGTCCGAAAAGAAAAATGATTCCGTGCTTCGGATGGCACGTTAAGCCGTTGGTCCCGGCTACTATCTCTGGTGGTAGTAGTCATAAAAACCACGTCAGAGGCCGTAAGGCGGTCTGAAAAAACTCTGACACCAGGACTCTGCCCACACGATAAGAAGAAGACCAAATTAAGGTTTCGTTATTTCCACGATTAACAAGCAAGCATTTTACCGTCCTCCCCAGTTAAGGATATTGTAAGGCATCTGTCACCGACCCACCACACTCACGTCTAAGTACACCGCAATGAATCAGCACACAATACCACTTAATCATGATACATTGACTTAGCCCAGTCATTATACGGAGTTTTGTTAGCAGGGGTGGGGAGTAATTTATCAATGGGACTTTTCAACTGTAAAAGGCACCATTTAGTGAGAAAAAGACTATCTGAAAACATATATAAACAATTCACTACGCAACAGAAATCAAAATTGTATCTCCCAGAAGGCTTTTAATTTTAACTTAATAATACTAATACCAATGCACTCATTTTAATTAGATTTTCCAAATAAATTATTTTTGAGCATTAAAATTGGCACAGAAATTTTAAAGATCAGGTATCTAAACTATTATAAAACTGTAACAGGAAGTTTGTCTGTACATTGAAGATATTAACAAAAAAAAGTTACGATATGGTTTTTAGGTATCCCTGATTCCATATCACCAATGTTTGGATTTTTTGTCTGTCTGTTTGTTTGTTTGTTTGAACGAGCATTACGCAAAAACTTCTGAACCGATTTTGATGAAACTTTTTTTGTTTGATAGCTTATGATCTGACTTAAAATCTGGTATATAATTTGTGCGGAAAAAGTCGCGGGTTAACGCTCGTTCATTATAAAATACTAATGTATTTTCAAAGCCTTCTAAGTAGACTAAAATATGAACACCATGTTTGAAGTAGGTATGTATAATGGTAAAGCCTTAAAAATGAGGAAAAAAAAACTTCCATCTGGTTTTTTAGAACGAGATTAATGCTAAATTTAAATTTGGAGCTGTTTTCGACAAATTTTTATTTTTGTTAATTTCTAGGCTCAAATTGGCTCTTAAAGCGAGAGAGAGAGTCATATTTCGTCGGATTTTTTTACTAAACTAAGTCTCGGTGTAACAAAAACACGATAGTAATAATATTACTCCATAGAAATAATTTGGGAGTCGCGTGGCTAGAGGTCTCTTGAGTAGACGTCTTTCGTTCGGCTCGCGATTTAGGTAGCCACGCGGCTCCGCCATTGTATGGCGGTTTCAGGTGTGTGTTTTTGTATAAAAACAGGGCTTTGTGATCGCCATATCAATTACCAACTCATGTTTTCTCAACTTTGTGTATTATTATGTCCGTGTGTACAATAAAGTGTTATAATATAATATAATATATATTACCGTACAATGAACGTTAACTTGAATTATAATAATATCTTCAACACTTGATACTGGCGAAATGTTTAAGGAAACGCCATTTAATAAAAATAGAATAGAAATAATTTTTGAAAGTAGTTCGTTTTATGATTTTTAGACCAATTTTTATGAAAGATTTAATATACGGTTCTATAAAAATTTAACAATTTATTAGAGATCTGAATTTTCTGGTATCTCGATGTTATAAAAAATAAAATTTGGAGCTTAGAAACCACCATGAGCAAAGACATTAATGAAAAACACGTTTTTTGCGATACTGCTTTCAATTGGAGCGGGATGGCTAATTACAAACTTATGCTCGCAAGAAAGAGACGCTTTCACTCGGATACCCTGGCCTTAAATACTATACCGAAAAAAATATCAATTATTAATTAGTCCCGGCTCAAACCGTAAAATGACTGGGCTAACTCCCCAACATGATAAATAAACAAATATTTTACGAAGCGAAGTCAGCAACCTGTCAACGACCCGTAAAATAAGCCTTGAATGAGGTTCTAATTATTTATGAAGTGCAAAGAGGTGTGTAACAATTGAATGAATGTCATTTCCGACTGACTTTAAAAGGACTATTTAGCAGCTAATCTCCATACAAAATCCGTTGCCACGCGATAAGTCATTTAGAAAACATGTTAAGCTCATACAAAACTTTACGCGTTTTGTTTTCATTTGAATCAGTCAGTGCACTATAAAAATTATAATTTATAATACTAGTTTTATATAAGGTCTAACAAAATAAGCTGAAACTATTTTAAGGGGATGATCGGACCATCAAACTGAACAACTTTCTCAATGGGACCAACATCGAAATCGCGAAAAAAATCAGTTGTCCCATACAAAACTGCAAAAATGACTCTACTCAATTTGTATGTACAGTTGTTTTTTTACGGCCTCTGACGTGGTTTTTATGTAACGCCTACTACTACCAGAGATAGTAGCCGGGACCAACGGCTTAACGTGCCATCCGCAGCGCGGAACAATTTTTTTTTCAGACAATCAGTTGATTCAGTCTGCAATGTCCTAATCAACTGGGGGAAAATGCACAAAGTGACATATCACTAGGTGTCCCCCGTGGGAATCGAACCCACGACCTCCGTGTCGAGAGCCCATGTTCTTAACCATTAGACAACGGAGGCAGTTAATAATAATCCGGTTTGTTCGGTCTTATAAAATGGAACAAAATGTCATTCGGAACAAAAAATGCAACTCGCTGAAAGAAAAACATTTTGTTTTTTAAAAACTAAGCTTAAAGAACCTAAAAACGAAACCTATATAAGGTCTAACAAAATTAGCTGAAACTATTTTAAGGGTATGCTCAGACCATCAAACTGAACAACTTTCTCTATGGGACCAATATCGAAATCTCGAAAAAAAAAATCTGCTGCCCCATACATTTAAGTCATGTTGTATTTGTAGTTTTGTATGGGACATACAATTTTTTTTGCGATGCGATTTCGATATTGGTCCCACAGAGAAAGTTGTTCAGTTTGATGGTCTGAGCATACCCTTAAAATAGTTTCAGCTAATTTAGTTAGTCCTTATATAGTTACTTATGTCAAAAATGTCACAAAATTAACCAAATGTAACAAATCAAGAAATCGAATAGCAACAATAATTCCCAACTGGCGTTCATGGGATCTTGGACTACCATGCAGCCCAAGTCCTGGAGTGCAATTCTCTAAACATCATATCGCTGACAAAAAACATCGACAAGCTCACAAATGACTTTATTTATTTATTTTATTTCTACAAACACAAGAACATTATCATCACAGGTATATGCCCAATACGATAACATTAAATTGTATTAATATTGATATTTAACTTACATAAGTGTTTTAATGCTACTGTTGTGAAGTTGGCCAGTGTACAATGGAACAAATCTATGTCCTTTGATATATCGTTAAGTATTCTCAGCGCGGTCATAGTCAGGGAATGTGTTAGAACGTTGGTCCTGCATGATTGCATTTTGAACACCTGGGGTCTGGGCCCTCTTCGTAAACGTGTATTTGGAACCTGCAAACCTAATGAATGTTTAATATTTCTGGATTGTTAAATGTAACATCCTTCTTGCATCTTCCAGATCGTTGGAGATTTTATATGAGTTTGACAGATGACATAACCTTAGCGAATACCGAATTGTCAGCTCGACAATGATTCAACGACGAATTTAAGGATGTGACGATATTTGCGCTTAGAGAATGGCATTGCAAGCCCTGTCAGGAAGGCTGATGATGATGAGTTCAAATGTGTTTGCGAAAGGTTCAATACCCGTGCAAATAGGTAAACAAACTTTGTGAAATATCACAGGTCAGGCATGTCGAGTTGCAAACTTGCAAGTCAACACAGTACTATCTCGGCGTAAGCGTAGGCAATTGCAAAAGCTACGTAAGGGTTCATATCGCAATATGTCATCTTTCTATCCACATACAAATAGGTACATATACAGGGTGTAAACTTAAATGCGTTAAATGTACACACGGCGACACATCAAGCTATACAAAACCACCATAAGATGGCCGCGCGTAGGTCGAGTAACGTATAACGTCACGGGGCCAGCTTATGTTGGTTTTGTATAGCTTGATATGTCGCCGTGCGTACTTTAAGGCAGGGTTTCCCAACCTTTTTTGCGTCGCACCTTCCCTGGTATAATATTAATAACATACCTAATAATAATAAGTAAGAGAGAGAATAGTTAAGAGAGCGTCGGTGGCGGAGAGATATGGACACCCAATTATAGGGGTCCGGGTTCGAATCCGCACGGACAACATGCCATGTACCAATGAGTTTTTCTAACCTATGTACGTAATACCGACTGCTCTTAAACGGTAAAGGAAAACATCGTGAGGAAACCTGCATACACTGAAGAAGAAATTCTGATGTTTATGTGAAGTCTACCAATCCACATTGAGCACGCGTGGGGGATTAACGCCCATACACCTACTGGGAATGTTCCTCCATTGAAAAGGGAGGATCTTCCACCAGGCTAAGTCTGAAGCCTGGGGACCGGCCGTGGTGCAACAGTTCTTAGTTGGACCTTGTATAATGTATATGTATCGAATCTCTGTGATTATTTCTCTTGCGCGATGTATGTCTTGCATTCGATTGTGAACCTTATTTGTAGTAGGTTACGAGTTACGTATTCACGGTGAACGTTGTCTATGTATGGAGCATATTTCCGAGAGCGACGGTATCGCTATCTGTTGGCATCTTTGCTATACTTGTGGGTGCTAACATCTGTAGCAAGTCCCCACACACCCTCCATGAGGATAGTCCTGTGCCCTACAGTGGGATGTTTATAGGCTGATGATGATGATGACATAATAAGTAATATTTGCGTGCCCCTCCGAATCGAAATTTTAACGACAAAAATCGTATATTTTCTTTTCAATTAATCGGGACACTACGGATTTGTTTTTTTTTTTATTTTTGCTTTATTTTTGTAGCAACTATATTTAAAACCGGTTAAAACATAATTGCCCGTAATGGTTCGATAAATTGGGAACCAGCAATGTACATTCTTAATTTTAAGAAATGTTGTATAATAGTTAAGAAATTAAAAAATTGAGGGCAGCACTAGATGCTCGGTACCCTCTTAATACATTACCAATAAAACCAATAACGTTCAAACGACCCAATAACAAAGTTTGAAATATCAAGGGTCATAGAGGCTTATTGCTAAAGCTTAGTCTTTGGCAATAGGACATCGTGTCAACGTTTGAGGAGTTAATAAACAAGATTTTGAAATAAGGCAAAAGGAAACAGAGCTTTTTAAGGGGATATCAAGTGAAAAGCACAATATAGGTTGCAACACAGAATAGAGAACCAGAAGATTATTTTATTCTGTGCCAGAAACCGGGATCTCTGATCTGTGGGTTGCAATAAGATGAAATGAGTTTTATTGCCAATTATATTGACTGATAGTTGCAAGATATAATGCAGGTGGTAAAGAGGCGATACCCTAAACTATATAAGTGTGTGTTTATAAAATGAACGACTTTCTGTAAGAAACATGGAAAGAGAAAACTAAAAAGTCAACAAATAATATTGCAGCCGATGACTTTTTCGTTCGCATCATAAGAACATTAATTTTTTTTATCGAAGTCGCTGTCAAGCCGGTACGATTCGCGACAGGGCTTGCATTAGTTTTTAGGCTTGGCTTGACACCGACTTCTATAAAACAAATTAATGTTCTTATGATGCGAACGAAAAAGTCATCAGCTGCAATATTATTTTTTAACTTTTTAGTTTTTTTGAAGGCGGTTTTAATTTTTTGTTAAAATTTTGTTTATTTCACAATTTTCAGTGGTGAATTTAGTAGTAGATCAATTAAATAGTAGTGCTTTAAATTAACGAACGCACTAGCCGGCACTACGATTTTCAAAAGTTCCCCTCGCATTCTCTGGGATGCCATCATCAGATCCTGGTTTCCTTATCATACCACCGTTGGAATAGCTTCTTTCCAACAAAAAAAGAATCATCAAAATCGGTTCATAACCGACGAAGTTATCCGCGAACACACATAAATATATATATATATATATATATATATATTATATATATATATATATACGGTCGAATTGAGAAACCTCCTCCTTTTTTGAAGTTGGTTAAATAAAAAGAAAGTAAATTTTTGGAGATCGTCTAGAAAATCGGCTAATCGGCACTTTTGTCACAAAATAATTAAGTTTGCATCGAAGGTCCAAACATTTTGCTTAGTATTCCACCCCTGTTTCTTGGGTAAAGTTGTTCAGTCAATGACAATGAACATGATGATGATGATGTGTTGATGATGTTGTTGTGTTGTGTTGTTGTGTGTTGTTATAATTTCAGATACAACCTTAATTTTTTGGTAATCTAAACTATTATAAAACTGTAACAGGAAGTTCGTCTATCAATTGAAGATATTAACAAAAAAAAAGTAACGATATGGTTTTTAGGTATCCCTGATTCCATATCACCAATTTTTGGATTTTGTCTGTCTGTTAGTTTGTTTGTTTGTTTATTTGTTTGTTTGTGTGTTTGTTTGTATGTTTGAACGAGCATCACGCAAAAACTACAGAACCGATTTTGATGAAACTTTTATGTTTGATAGCTTATCTGACTTAAAATCTGGTTTATAATTTGTGCGAACAAAGTCGCGGGTTAACGCTCGTTAATAAATAAGGGTGTATATTCAATTTATGCTTCCACGTTGATCTGGTAGTGAAATAATACGTCAAAATGATTTAGGTGCTTATAGCTCCGATAACCAATCTGATCACTCAATTTTCATAGCTTAGCGCAGTTCTGGTGGACGAAGGTTTACCTAAACGAGATCTTTTTACATACAACTTGAGCGAGAGATGCGTGCTAAGGATATGAGCTAGGGATGTTGAATAGGGTTGTGAGATAAGGAAGTGTGCTAAGGCTGCGTTTCCACCAGAGATGTGCGAGGTAGCGAGGCGGTGAGCGAGGAAAAAATCGACCAATGAGAGTGCTTCAATTTCCTAATGACGTCATCGAGCAAGCGCGCTATTGGCGGATTGTTGCCTCGCTCGCCGTCTCGTTACCTCGCACATCTCTGGTGGAAAAGCAGCCTAAGGATACGCAAGAGGTACGAGGAGAAAGGAGAAAATGCTATAAGGGTTTCACACTATCACAGAGCTAGGTAACTAAGCTACGTAGCTACTCATAGCTCACCTACCTGGCCAGCCTGACTTGACTTTCGTAATTAAAGCGATATTGCAACAAATTAATAATCCGCAGTCAGAGTTTAATTCCAGTACCTGTTCGGAAGCATGTCGACACCTAACCTAGACTAGACCAGTTCGGAAGTGTACCTGAATTCGAACCATTGAATAATTTATCAAGTTATTAGGAAACTGCCAAGGGCTTATTGCATACTCGCCCTAATGGGCAAACATTTTGCAATGCTTCCGTAGGTACGAGTAGCTCGACTTTAGAACGTACTACACAGATATTACATACAACATACATACATATGCTCACGCCTATGTCCCACTACTGGGGTAGGCAGAGACAACAGATCGCCACATGCTACGATTCTGACACACATCTTTAGCTTCCTCAACATCCATAAGTTTCTTCATACAAGCTCGTCGGTTCCGGGTACATTTTATTTGGCCCTTCTTCAGTACGCATCCGATTTGGTCAGCATACGTGCGCCTAGGGCGACCCCTTTCAACCATTCCATTCACACTTGCCTTGTAAATTTCATACGTCAACCTACTTTCGCTCATTCTTTCCACATGGCCAAACCACCTCAACATACCTTTTTCAATCGTAGTCACTATATCTTCTTTCATACCACATCTTTCTCTAATCACACTATTCCGTAACCGGTCATTCAAAGTCACACCACACATACTACGGAGGGAGCGCATTTCAACCGCATTTATTCTAGATTCATGCTTCTTCTGCCATACCCAACTCTCACTTCCATACATTAAAGTTGGTGCCAACACACCGTCGTGAACCGCCAAACGAGCCTTTTTAGACATATTTTGACTCTTCATGACGGTGTGCAAGGCTCCATTAAGCATATTTCCTGCTTTCACTCTTCTCTCTATATCTCCGTCGTACTTTCCGTCTCTTGTGAACATACAACCTAAGTACACAAACTCACTGACTTGCTCCAGCCTTTCATCACCTATCATAATCTTACATTCAGTCCCTGTTTCATCGCGCTCGATAACCATAACTTTCGTCATACTACACAGATATCCACGATCGCATTTACTTTCAGAGTGCTCAGGCTCACATACTTTGCTGTAACTCATCACGAGTACCTCAAGGAGAGTGTAAGGGAGCTAGTCCACCTCGCGTGCCCGATGTGGATTGGTAGACCTCACATAATCATCATCAGCCTACACACACACGTGCCGTCAGCCGTCACATTACAGGGCACAGGCCTACCCTCATGGGGGTATAGGGCCACGACGCGAGGCCAATACTTCACATATGCATCAGAATTTCTTCTTCAACACATGCAGGTTTCCTCGCTATGTTTTCCTCCATCATCATCATCATCACCGGCCTTTACATCTGTTGCAGATGGTTTAAGCAGTGTTTTTGGAGAGGCAGTGTTCTCATGGCTGTAAAGTCCTATACGAGAGCCGCATGCACGTCCACAGCCTCCACAATAGAACCGTACGCCGTCGGTGGACAGAGGTGGGACTGTGACAGCATTATGCCTTTTGTCACGTTTGTCTGCCAGGTGTGCGAACCAGGCCTCGTCTTGAGTAGTCCGACCATCTCGTCTTCCCTCTCCACCCTCCTTTATTTTCCGCGAGCTCTTCCCAATTTGCGTGGCCGATTCCGAAAGAGGTTAGGTCCCTCTTGACGCAATCCTTAAATCGCAGCACGGGTCTTCCGACTGGCCTCTTCCTATGTGCGATCTCCCCAAGAAGGATGTGCCTTGGCAAACGAGAGGCCTCCATACGGTGTACGTGCCCCAGCCATCTAAGCCGCCTCTCCGTAAGAAGAGCCGTGATACTAGGCAGCTGTGCAACCTGAAGTACCCTCTCGTTTTCCTCCACTAGTGTCGATAATACAACATGAGTTGGAAAAACTCATTTCATCTTCAGGGTTTTAGGGTTCTTCAGGTTTCCTCAAGATGTTCTCATTTACTGTTTGAGTACGAAGTCTTTTAAACGTTCAGTTGTAGCAAGGTTCACCGCCAGTGAACCTAGCATGCCTTCCCCAATAATACAAGAAAAATCTAGAGGTGTGTTTGTCTTCTTAAATGATCGCTCAAGACGATTTTGAACCTCACGCTTTAAAAAAGTTGTATTACAACATCAAATTTTCCGAATTCCGACCATTCCGATAAGGACATAATTATTATAGGCAAAGATATATTTGGACGTGTCAAAGATGTTTTATATACCTACTTAGCCAAAAATAGAACCGAATGAGACCATTAAATACAGGTTTTCGACTATTTGGTAACATCGGGGGCAAGGGCCTTCTTGATCGGCAAAATTTAAAAATAAATATGGTGATGATCTCTTTTTAGAAATCCACAACGAAATATTTTTCTATTGAGTCGAGTATTGAGTTTGATATTAGGGCGAGGGACTGAACTTCATGAAGGAATATGGAGGCTTATGTCCGAAGATAGACTGATCAAAGGCTTAGACGCTGCCGATTTCCCAGGGTGCGCTGGATGATGGACCTATCGGGTATTCAGTACGCTGCTGCTGCTAGGGTTGGATCGCGACTAAAATGTCCTCAAGACCCTGGGGAAATGCCACACTAATGGCAAAAAGCCCGATAACCTGACCCTATCCCTTGATAAAACGGCCTCAGATGGTACCATCATAGGATACCAGGAGAGGTACGCTTACTGGTTTCAACAAATGACCTAAATGTCCTCCAGCCTCCAGGGTAATACCACACTAATGGCAAAAAGCTCGATAACCTGACCTTAGATAAGATAAAACGGCCTGAGATGGTACCATCGTAGGATACCAGGAGAGGTACGTTTACTGGTTTCAACAAATGACCTAAATGTCCTCCAGCCTCCAGGGTAATACCACACTAATGGCAAAAACCCGATAACCTGACCCTATCCCTTGATAAAACGGCCTGAGATGGTACCATCATAGGATACCAGGAGAGGTACGCTTACTGGTTTCAACAAATGACCTAAATGTCCTCCAGCCTCCAGGGTAATACCACACTAATGACAAAAAGCTCGATAACCTGACCTTAGATAAGATAAAACGGCCTGATGGTACATTACGTCACTAAGTGGTTCGTTTACTGGTTTTGGCAAATGACCCAAACGTCCTCGAGCCTTAGGCCAATGACACAAAGCTCGATATACTGAGCCTATCCCTTGATATAAAGGCCTGATTCCACCGTACGTCACTAGTGTTGAATCGCGTACTTGTTTCGGCAAATGACCCAAACGTCCTCGAGCCTTAGGCCAATGACACACTAATGGCAAAAAGCTCGATAAACTGAGCCTATCCCTAGATATAAAGGCCTGATTCCACCGTACGTCACTAGGGTTGAATCGCGTACTTGTTTCGGCAAATGACCCAAATGTCCTCCAGCCTCCAGGGCAATACCACATTAATGGCAGAAAGCTCGATAACCTGACCCTATCCCTTGATAAAACGGGCTGATGGTACCTGCGGCTCCGTAAGTGCCTTCGCACCGTCTCACCTTCAAAGTTTGTACTAGGGCTTTTTTTATTTTAATTTAGGGCTAGCATGCCACGAACGACAAAGCGAGAATACCGTCATACGCGCTAATTTTGATATGCGTAAGCGTGAAACCAAACGAGTGTAATTTTATGAGCTGTAAGTCGCGTATTTTGAGTCCAATTTTAATGGAAATTGGACACAATAAACACCTTGAAATTGAAGCGAGAATAATTAAATAGTCATCACCCTCTTTAGCCTCTTGTGTTGGAGCACAGGATGGTCATAGGCCTACCTTGATGATGAGGGATCATGAGCTATTAAATATAAATCAAATATATTGATTTCCTTATTTTGTAATGTTGAAAAAGACAACAATTATCGCTTATTTGAGAGGGTCGCCGTGCGAGTGGTGCGTTACGGCTTTACGGACACTCGAATATGAGAGTTCGAATCCGCACGCGCGACCGACATGCCATGCACCAATGACTTTTGATGTACGTAATACTGACTGCTCTCAAACGGTGAAGGAAAACATCGTGAGTAAACCTGCGTACGCTGAAGAAGAAATTCTGATGCGTATGTAATGTGAAGTATGCCAATCCGCATTGGGCACGCGTGGTGGAACTCCCAAACACGACGAACATACATATAAAAATATATATATATATAGATATACTTAGTGCGGTGTGAAAAACTCTGACACCAGGGCTTGCTGTCCACACGATACGAAGAAGAAGAAGTGCTGACGAAAC
Organism: Agonopterix arenella; assembly: GCA_927399405.1. Taxonomy (NCBI): domain Eukaryota; kingdom Metazoa; phylum Arthropoda; class Insecta; order Lepidoptera; family Depressariidae; genus Agonopterix; species Agonopterix arenella. Next base: position 1,208,824 of record OV656714.1, read on the forward strand.
AAACTCTTGTATACAATAGAGTAATGGATACAACCAATAAACATAATCGTAATTCAATAAATTGTAAAGCAAGAGCCAATCAAAACAAGCTATAAAGTACTGTTTGTATGTATGGATTGCATAAACGATTCAATGTGTGCTTAACACACTGACACATGAATAATGATAGAGTAATAATATTGACTTGAGAATCTTTGAGGCGCTTTGAGCCAAGGAAAACTGTTGATTTTACAAAGCTTACATTAGCATAGCATATGCTTACGACTATATTCCTCGAGGAAGTCACAGAAATTCTGAAAACTCAGAACATTAAGCCCAGTCATTTTACGGAGCTTTGTAAGGCGGGGTAGGGAGTAATTATTAATTGGACTTTTATAGTGTAACCGGCACCGGCAAAAAGACTATCATAAAACATATTAATCAAATCAAAATTGTGTGTCCCAGAAGGCTTTTTAATTAATAATATTATAACCAATGTACTCGTTTGACTTAGATTTAACAAAAAATTTCAATTATTAATTAGTCTCGGCTCAAACCGTAAAAGGACTGGGCTAATTCACATTTCACTAGTAGTAAAGAAATTCTGTCCAGTGTTACGGTGAGTCCGTCGTGAGGTGAATACTGTTGGAATATAACAAAAATAAATCTATCTTACTTCAACACTATGTCTGTCTTTATCTAACTCGTAAATATTGTTTTTATTGAACAGAGCCCTATGCAACCACTTAACCAATTATTATTGATATCCTTAATTTGGTCTTTGGTCCTTTGATGTCCATTTAACCCCAAAAAATACAATACAATCTTCGCTATTCATACTAAACGACGTAACTAACATCGAGGTGATTTTTTCAGAACAAGCTTTTATCGGTTGAGCGCATAGAGAAACTACGCGCTCCCCTAGTTGAGCGCAATGTATAAATTGCTAGTTACCTGTCAAAATGTGTTTTCTCGCTCGAAGATAATGATACGATTTTGTTTTTATAACACCGACCCGTTCTTTGATATATTTCCTCTACCCTAGGCTGTATGGAAGAAATCCCTTTTTAGCTATAAGACCGCTTTATTTGTACCATAATCAGTTTTGTTTCCAATTGTGCATTGTATTTAGTTTTGGTTTAAATAAAGTATATTTCATTCATTCATTCATGCGTCAATTTAGACTAATCGAATACATCTTGTCTTGGAAAATGGATTCGCCCACAACGAATAAGTCAGTTACGCCAAAAATGTCAGATACGTCATCTATATTGAAGCATGCAGGTTTTGACGATGTTGTCCTTCACCGCAAAGCCGAGTAACAAATCGTACATAAATTCCGAAAATCTTATTGGTACGGGGATCGAACCGTCGTCGGCGTCGCCTCATGCACGACAGGCATGGTTACTCGCCACTAGACCACCAAAACGGTTTACATTAAGTTACTCGATGGCCGATGGGGCCGAAGAGTTCTCAAGTGGCGACGGCGTACCGGAAAGCGCAGCGTATGGGTAGGCCCCACAAGGTGGACCAACGACCGGTGAAGGTGGTGGGCACACGTTGGATGGACCAGTATGCTTAGTGCGAGTTTTTCAAACTTCTCGAACGCGTTAACGTAAACCGTGATTTGTATGGGATTGAAACCGAACCAACTGCTGGCATTCATGAGAAACATATTTGTATGTTTATCTAAACTAATATAAAACTGTAGCAGAAAGTTTGTCTGTACATTGAAGATATTAACAAAAAAACGACGATATGGTTTTTAGGTGTCCCTGATTCCATATCAGAATTTTTTTTCATTTTTTGTCCGTCTGTTTGTTTGTTTGTGTGTTTGTTTGAACGAACATCACGCAAAAACTACTGAACCGATTTTGATGAAACTTTTTTTGTTTGATAGCTTATTATGTGACTTAAAATCTGGTATATAATTTGTGCGGACAAAGTCGCGGGTCAACGCTCGTATATTATATTTGTGAGTGCGAGTTTTAACTCTGTCACTGACGACCACCGGATACATTAGAAGTGAGCACGTAAACATAGAATATAAACAATGTTCTCGACGTAAACAGTATTGATGAGGTGACAGTTTTGCAACCTTATAAAAACAATATTTTACATTTAGTCGGCTTATCGCATGTGTGCGATAATAACCACCATAATGCCAGCTTCTAGAAGAACAATAAACGCTATTCATGGTGAGTAAACACCAACCGGGAGTTACAAACGATTCCAACTCACACTCGTGTGTTTTCGGTTATCGAAGCGTTTAACATTTAGTCGAATTTTTTTTAGTAAATTTATTCGATTTGTTTTAAGAAACTTGCACCAGGAGCCCTAACGCTAATTGCGCTAACTTAACACATTGAAGTTCTATTCTTATCCAATATCAGTTCTAATCACAGTGCAATCCAATTGCTATTCAACTGTGCTGAATTCCGCATCGCGCTAAACTCTATGTAACTGACAGCCTTTCGCGTCTGAGCGATCTGTCAAAACGGCTCTAACGGCTGTCAAGAGCTGTACCGCGATTATCGCAATACCAAACGTGTCAAAAGTTACTGCGATTGCAGCCTAGGGGTACAGGATCGATCGTTGTGGCGATTCTTGGGGGAGGCCTATCCAGTCCGGTCCGTCCGTGTAGCCTGACATGATGTTGATGATATAGTACATTCTCGTCGTTTTCGGTAATTTTTCTTACAACCCCTAATAAATCTTTTAAACAACGCCTATGGTCACTTTAAACAGGAACACAGTCGTATGTTTGACGACCCGGTTGGTGTAATGGTTACCACGCCGGACTGCCAAACCAGGGTCCTGGGTAACAAAAAGCCTAAGGCTTACTTGGGATCATTACAATGTATCTGCCTGTGAGCGTTTCGATCTGAGATACAACTACAAGAGTTCTAAATAAACGTACAAAGTCTTTGTCCTTCGGTAAACACTAAGTGAGACAGCTAGTGTCATTGACTTTCATAGAAAGGTGCTAAATGTACAGGTTTAGCACAGACTACAAGTCTACAATATTTACTAGAAAATTTTCTAGTTGTTCTAGAAAGTTAAATGCCGCTCGCTTGAAAAGGAAATTGTATATAAACATTCGTATAGGTAGGTAAGAAGGTATCTAATTAAAAAGCAGAAAAGAAAATGGAGGAAATGTGCTACAAAGTGCTACTCCAATTGACTACAAAAGTCCACTTTTAAGAATATCGCAGGGGTGGAAACTGGTTCCATGGCCAAAAATACTGATTTTACTGACTAAAACCCTCTAAAATACTGACCTAATCTCTATCTAATCTTATAAAATTTTACCTGTGACTACAAAATTGGACAATGTTTTTCTTCCGCTGCTTTAAATGTTGATGAATTAATCAGCGAAACAATAAAAAGATCTGTGATATTTATACAAATTCTTAATTAAAGGTAAGTGTTAGGGATCTACCAAAAAGAAAAAGATATGTTAAGAGTTTTTAAGGGATTCCCACTCTAAAACAGCATTTTTTTTTCACCTCAATCTACTGAAACCAGACCACTTTTGTGGGAACGTAGCCCCTGATCCTCAAAATTCAGCATTTTTCGAAAAAAACTGACTTTTACTGTCCTTAGCCAAAAAACTGCATCTTACTGATTTTACTGACCATTTTCCACCCCTGATATCGAAATAAATAATAGAAGTCGCCATTATTTTTTTAACCGACTTAAAAAAAGGATGAGGTTTCTCAATTCGACCGTATACATATTTTTTTTTATGTATTATCGCGGATAACTTCGTCGTTTATTCACCGATTTTAGATGATTCTTTTTTTGTTGGAAAGAAGATATTCCAAGGGTACCATGAAAAGGAAACCAGGATCTGATGATGGCATGCCAGAGAAATCAAGGAGAACCTTTAAAAATCGTAGTGCCGGCTAGTGTTTTTGTTAATTTAAAGCAATACTATTAAATTGAACTAATGAATTCGCCACTGAAAATTTTGAAATAAACAAAATTTTAACAAAAAATTAAAACCGCCTTCAAAAAAACTAAAAAGTATAAAAATAATATTGCAGCCGATGACTTTTTTGTTTGCATCTTAAGAACATTCATTTGTTTTATAGAAGTCTGTGTCAAGCCAAGCCAAAAAACTAATACAAGCCCTGTTGCGAATCGTACCGGCTTGACAGTGACTTCGATAAAACAAATTAATTTTCTTATGAGGCGAACGAAAAAGTCATCGGCTGCAATATAATTTTTTTATTTTTTATTTTTTTTTTTAAGGCGGTTTTAATTTTTTGTTAATTTTTTTTCTTTCTACAATGAATGAAGTGCACTTTATTCATAAATATATGAATTATTTTACACTTTAAACTAAACAAAAGAATAAATTAATCAAAACGAGATAAAACTGATTATGGTACAAATCAGGCGGTCGTGTCTCTAAAAAGCTATTTCCTCCAGAAAACTTTAGGATAGAGGAAATATAACAAAGAACACGGGTATTATTATGAATAGGTATTATTCAAATTATCGCAATAGAGCTCATACCTTATTGAAGAAGCCTTTTAAAAGTTTACACACAATAATGAAAATCCTTTTAGTCAGTTAACCAATTAACCCTCCTCTTAAAACCTTACTTCACCGTAATAAGGTTCAAATTGAAACAAATCTATTGCAATATGAGAGTACAATATCAACAAGTGAATATGGAACGTAAATAACATAACAAAGGGAGTGCATGTGCACTTGAAGCAATAATATGAATCAGATCAATTGTGTATGCTCGTATTTGTGTGCTTTACTCCCGTGCAATAGAGATTAAATTAGCATTACAGAGTGATTTCAAATGTTTTGTATCGGGGTTAATGGTTAACCTCAAGGTAACCTCTAATATCAGGATATCATATCAATATTTATCTAAACTTATAAATCTTTGTCTGTACATTGAAGATATTTACAAAAAATGAATGAATGAATGAATGAAATATACTTTATTTACACCAAAAGAAAATACAATGCACAATAGGAAACATAAACTGAATATGGTACAAATAAGGCGGTCTTATCGCTAAAAAGCTATTTCTTCCAGACAACCTTAGGGTAGAGGAAATATAACAAAGAACGGGTCGGTGTTATAAAAAACAAAATTATAGGTGAAAAAGAAGTGAATACAACAAATACATAAATACATACATATTACATATAATTAAAGGTACATAGATAAAAAAATAAGGTTACAATGGTTTAGCTTAGGTGTCCCTGACTCCAAATAATAAATAAATAACGCTCACAGGCACATACATTATAATGATCCCAAGCAAGCACTATAGGCTGTTTATTATGGAAACCATACAACAAACATATAAACATCCATGACCGAGCCGGGACTCAAACCCAGGACCCTGGTTTGGCAGTCCGGCGTGGTAACCATTACACCAACCGGGTCGTCATAATCGGTTTCTCGATCTTTTTTCGGTTTGTTTGTTTGAACATCACGCCAAAACTGCTGGGCCGATTTTAATAAAACTTTTTGTGTTCAACACATTCGCGGACAGTGACCGGCTATAGCAGTGAAAAAAAAAAGTAAATAATAGTCAATAAAAGTTCTATTGTGTCTCGTTCACTGTCCGCGAACGTGTTAAAAGCATAGATTACACTAAAAAACTGGTACTTAATACTGAGTTATTTAATAAACACTTCCCATATCATCAGGGATGGTTCACACCATCAAACTGAACAACTTTTACTATGGGAGCAAACTTGATATCGCAATACTAAACTGCAATGCCTACTCGACTCAAATGACGATTTCAGGTTTGCTACTTGATGGTTCAGAAAAAAAAAATAACAAAAAAATTTACTGAAACGCCCATTCGGTATAGCGCTAACGCTAATCATTCGACAGCAACAAATAAGTCAAGTTTAGCGCGATACCAAATTCTGCTCAGCTGAATGGACACTGGATCACAACAAAAGTTGAATCTGTATCGAACGACAGTGTTTTGAATGACAGCGATGCAATGGGCGCCCAGCCCTATATCTTTTTTTCTTTTTCTGCAACTCTATTCAAACGGAGTCCATGAGATTTTTGAGTATTTGAAAGTAGTCCCAAAAAGGTTACCAGACCCTGACCTAGAGTCTTATTCAGGAAGAACATTGTAAGCGCTGATTGTCCAAGGTATTTATTTATTTTGTTTTTGTCTTAATTATTTTACTAGAGATTGTTTTTTTATAACTTCAAGGGTAGTCACAATTTTAATTTCTGATAACAATCCCGATCCTTTTAAGGGGTGAATGTAAGTCAAGTATGAACATACATAAAAATAAATAGATACAATTAATTGTATAATTATTAATAAATAAAAGCCCGTCGTGTAGCCCTTGATAGAAGGCAGTGGACCTGGAGGAGGCCTTTGCCGAAAGGCACTCTGAACTTAGAGATTTTATAGATTTATAATAATAGCTATGGAATACAAAATTTAATCTGTGACGACCCGGTTGGTGTAATGGGACGACCCGGTTGGTGTAATGGTTACCACGCCGGACTGCCAAGCCAGGGTCCTGGGTTCGAATCCCGGTTCGGTCATGGATGTTTATATGTTTGTGCCGTTGTTGTATGGTTTCCATAATAAACAGCCTATAGTGCTTGCTTGGGATCATTACAATGTATGTGCCTGTGAGTGTTATTTAATTATATTAGAGTAACTAAATAATAATAATTCAAATGTAATTATATAGGTTTAAGAATAATTTATTTATAAATGAAAAGGAAATGATTTAATTATGAATGCATTGAATGATACAGTATTGTTTTGTAAAATGTGAAATTATCTCAGAAATAAAGGCCATTTGATTTGATTTGAAATAAAATGTATAATTCATCTTAAAAACTAAAGATGAAATATGATAACGGAATACTTGGCTGGTTTTTATCAAGTTTTTATACACAAAATTGTAAAGGTGTTTTCAGATAATGAAACTAAACTTATTTCCCTTACTTAACATGGGTCAAAACAAGAAAAAGTGTAGATTTGCTGATCGATTTTCAATGGTAATTCTATCAAATGTTTAATGTTTTGTCTCTTCGTTAGTTTGTAGTTTGTACTACTGCACCGATTTTAAAGAGACCTTTTGTGATTTTAAAGAAATCTTGCGATTATTATACCAGAATACTTAAACACAGGCAAGTATATATTTTAATTCGCTACTAAGATTTGAGCCTGTGCGGACGAAGAAGCGGACAAAATCTTACCCTATATTTTTGTACATTTTAAATGAATTAAATAAAAATAACACCTACTTATGTATGTTTATAGGACAACAGAGGTATTCTCAACGAAATCAGAAATGTAATCTAGGTAAATAACTAGGTAGCCGAAGAGATACTAGGTCATGCGGAAACTAGACTGACCGGTTCCCAGTAGGTAACTAGGTAAGTAAGTAAATGATCAAATTACTAAAAAACTATACACTTTAATTTTACATTATATTAGGACCGGTCGGTGTTGCGATCTTCGGGGAAGGCCTATGTCCAGCAGTGGACGTCTATAGGCTGATATGATGATAATGATACACTTTTACGAACTCTTTTATAGGGTGTTTCGGGAGGTGCTTCAGATCATCAAACTGAACAACTTTTACAATGGAACCATGGAGGCAAAAACATTTTCGTTTATTTGTATAGAAATTGATGCACAAACCAGTTAAAAGTCTGAATAATTCGATGGTCAGAGTTTTTGTTGTATTATACAGAGTGAAGTCGAAATCGTTGGCATCCTTTTAAACCAAGAGTCTCTACGCATCGAACTTAAGAGATCACAATGTCTTTCTCTAAGGTTTTAGTGAGGTAAAAACGTTTCGTTTATTTATATGGAAAGTGCTGCACAATCTAGTTAAAAGTCTGAATAATTCGATGGTCCGAGTTTTTGTTGTACATATTATACAACAAAAGTGTGGTCGAAAAGTGCAGTGCGGTGAAGTCGAAATCGTTGGCATCATTTTAAACCAAGAGTCTCTACGCATCGAACTTAAGAGATCACAATACCTACAGAATATTTCTCTTTCTAAACATGAAATCGCAATAAAATCTGCTGTTCCATACTAAATTGCAATGCCTACTTATTTCAATTTAACCCTGTAGTTTAGAGAGAGTTAGATGAGATCCATGGGACATAAAGTAAAGTAACTATTTAAACAATATTTTTATGACAGCAATCTGTTTGTGTGCATAAAAAAATTTAAAAGACAGTCAACAACAACAATTTCTAACCGCAACAAAGAAAACGACTACAAACGGAGACCTGCGGTAGCTAAATTAATAGTTCTATATAAGTACTTAAGGAGGATCGTCTCACATCATGGCTTTTGAAATCTTAAAATTAGCCGGTATACGTCACACTGAAGGGCACAGACCTAGCCTTTTGGCCAAGCGTGGTGGGATCACGCGTGCCCAATGCGGATTGGCAGACTTCACACACGCATTATAATTTCTTCTTCAGCGAATGCAGGTTTCCTCACTATGTTTTCCTTCACCGTTTGACTACTACCATTATAGACGTACAAGTCGGTCGACCAAATGAAGACTGGCGTGTGATTAGTCCTCTTTTTGCGTTTTATGCCTCTTTTAGAGGAGACTTAAGCCGGTCTCGATGTCTTTTTTTTGTAGGTAGGTTAGGTTTATTGGCTGGCACTGGTGGATAGTCGTGGTGGATGATTCTTGTGTGTGAAAACACTTTTTTAAAACATTCGCGATGGCAATACCACTTTTTTATAATAAAAATTTAGAATTTTTTATCTAAACTATTATAAAACTGTAACAGAAGTGTGTCTGTACATTGAAGATATTAACAAAAAAAGTTACGATATGGTTTTTAGGTGTCCCTGATTCCATATCACCAATTTTCGGATCTTTTGTCTGTCTGTTTGTTTGTGTGTTTGTTTGTGTGTTTGTTTGTGTATTTGTTTGTTTGTTTGAACGAGCATCACGCAAAAACTACTGAACCGACATTGATGAAATTTTTTTTGTTTGATAGCTTATGATCTGACTTAAAATCTGGTATATAATTTGTGCGGACGAAGTCGCGGGTTAACGCTAGTAATTTATAAAAATTTTGAATTCATTCTGCAAATGCGATTTTCAGGTTTTGCGTTCATTTGTTCGTCAAAATTCAGAATATTGTACTTTGTACGTCAGAATATTGTGCTTTGTACGTGAAGAAAATCGTCACGATTCACCTTAAATACAAAATTGTAAGAGCATCACGACTCCACCATCCGGAGCGTTTGTAACACATAATCTCTTGATGCAAAACCATAAATTGCGCAAAACTATGGAATTGTACGCCCCTGAAATGATGCGATGGCATGCTATGGTAGTAGCACCATAAACACTGTGTTTTCGGAGACATTTAAACTGCTACAAACAGCAGATTTTTAGCGGTTTCGATGTTGGCTGTTGGCTCCATAGTGAAAGTTGTTTGGTTTGATGGTCTGAACTCTGAAGCGCTCCTTTTAATATGTAAATTATGTAATCCGTTAAAATTTACACCCAAAAGCAGTCAGGTACGCAGGGTGCGTGAGTGTGAGCGTTGAACACAAATGCACTCTCTCGGCAGCTGAGAAAAGTATATAAGGTCTAACAAAATTAGGTGAAACTATTTTAAGGGGATGATCGGACCATTAAACTGAACAACTTTCTCCACGGGACAAATATCGAAATCGCGAAAAAAAAATCAGCTGTTCCATACAAACCTACTTGACCTAAATGTATGGGACAACTTATTTTTTTTTTCGCGATTTCGGTATTGGTCCCATAGTGAAAGTATTTCAGTTTGAAGGTCTGATCATCCCCTTAAAATAGTTTCACCTAATTTTGTTAGACCTTATATATTTAAATATTATTATGTATGTGTGACTGATGATGTGTTGTCGTGATCTTAAACTGATGAATGTTGTGTTCATCTATTATAGGAATGTACATTAGATAAAATACCGCATGCCCATATTATAAACATAATTCTGTTAATGTATTGTTGCTGTTGATGTACCATAAATAAATAAATATTTATGTCTAGGTCAAAGCAAGACAGACAGATGGGACCATTTTTCGAACACGCTATGTTATTATAGCAAAAAAGGTATTGGTACAAAAAAGATAACACAGATTTAGATTTATAACTGGACATACAAAAGTGACTATTAGTAGGCCTAGCATGCCACCCCCGAAAAAACGATAAAAATCGAGATGTGCCTCCCTCTTTATTATTCTACGTATTCCAGAAAGAGCGCGCATGACGTTTTTCTCGTTTAAACGCTTTGTCGTGGGTGGCATGCTAGCCGTACTGGAAGTGTAGAAGCAACATAATTTAAATTGCAGACCTTGCATTTACGGTCAGCATCCGATAATTCTAACCCCCTTGCGCTTATAAAGATTTTGATAGAGGTGGTCAGATTTCTCTGAAGCTGTCTGTACTTATACGTTTATATGTCAAGAGTTCAGTTATCTACTAAAAACATTGAATAAAAACCTCCTACAATAAACAGGACATTGATCTGACAAATAAGTAACAATAGCTGCTCACTGCGAGGTAAATTTTTTGTAGGTTTTATTTTTTACACTCCGGAACCAAGCAAGAAGATAAAAATGTCATAATAAGATGTAATTATGATGACTGCTTCTTTGTTAATTTGTTTTTTTTTAAACGTATCTTCTCAAAGGTAATAAATAAAATTTTAATAAGCATGTTTACCACGCAATATTATGGACGCGTAACGATGGAAGCGGGTTTTATTTTCTTATAATACCATTCATGACATTGTGAGGGTGACGGGTTCGCATTGGATCAGATAAGCACAGGACTTTGAGGAATAGCTCAATAAAAGGCCATCAGTGGTCTAAACTGCCTCCGTGGTCTAATGGTTAAGAGCATTGACTCTCGACACGGAGGTCGTGGTTTCGATTCCCAGGGGGACACCTAGTGAAATGTCACTTTTTGCGTTTTCCCCCAGTTGGTTAGGACATTGCAGGCTGAATCACCTGATTGTCTGAAAAGAAAAATTATTCCGTGCTTCGAATGGCATGTTAAGCCGTTGGTCCCGGCTACTATCTCTGGTGGTTAGTAGTCGTTACATAAAAACCACGTCAGAGGCCGTAAGGCGGTCTGAAAAATCTCTGACACCAGGGCTCTGCCCACACGATAAGAGAGAAGAGTGGGTTGATGTGGGCTGATTTGTTTGATGGAAAATCATTCATTGTATCATATTACTTGGCATATAACATCTAATGATTTCAAAGCATTGTAGATGACCACAGACCAACCAGACTTACTGGTCTTTGTAGATCCCCGACAGAACTAAAATGACACAGAAAAGAGATGAATGACGTGCTTTGACATCAGGGGCTAAGACCCATTTTGGGTACGGACCCAAAATGCGCCAGCACAGTAAATTCGTATAATAATTAACAATAATACCAAATCAGTAATTTCCTGGCCTAAATCAAAATAAGGCGTAAGGCGGTCTGAAAAAACTGTGACACCAGGACTCTACCCACACGATAAGAAGAAGAATCAAAATAACATGGACAGTGGACACCCTAACGAAAGCAAATTACAATACAAATCGTGGAGAAAACAAATTGTTTTATTATTTACCAAATCAGGAATTTCCTGGCCTAAATCAAAATAACATGGACACCCTAACGAAAGCAAATTACAATACAAATCGTGGAGAAAACAAATTGTTTTATTATTATTACCATTACCATGTAGCAATGTTACTACTTAATAATGTTACAAAGAGGAACATGTGATATTATTCGCCTTACGAGCTTTGACTATTTATTATAAGGACTAGCCTTGCGGTAGCATTTCCCCTCTGCCATGGTATAAGATCAGTTAATCATGTGCATTTACATTCAATTTTATACCTTATCACTAAATTCACTAAACGAGACAGCCAATAATTGCGAAACAATAATTTCGAACTTAGAACGTTTGGGATTCACGCGAGACAACTTTTCATGATTTTTAACGTTCAAAATAAGAATCTAAAGTTTTGAGAATACAATCCAAAGTTGCGGATTTCATGTTACCTCGCCCCCCGCAAAAAGTGACAGAAACGTTTGTTAGTAGAATTAAACGCGTAACTAGTCCCTATATGTATAAGTAGTCAAAGCTTACGAGCGAATGAAACGATGAGCTTATTTTATTGTCAATTTGCGTGCGTTAGAAAAGTACATCCCAGAATGTAAGATAGTACACTTTATATTAAAGCTCCCGTGCGCAGGGACCGAACATTTTCGGTTACCTTTATTTAAATGTTACCTTTATCCAGGTAACAACCGATTTTAATACCGGTAACCTAAATATGACCTTCAAGAAAATGCGGGTAAGGGTATAGACGGAGCGGCAACACGCGCGCGTGGTTTTTAATAACACTGAAAAATTAACTTTAATTTCTACTAATCAAAAGTACAGAATTGATTGAACAACGTCGATGTTGTAGCGGGTGACGCAAGTTTTGGAGCACCCAACGAGCGACGCGCGCATTATTTTCAGTGTTGCTACAGCATTGGACAGGTCGAGAAAATAAAGGAGATGATTATTTACATTTTATTGAACCTAAAAGCATATAATGGTTGAAATTTATGTTCACGTTTCAGTTTAAGTTTGTTATTATAATTGATTTAATTTGTATTTAGTAACGACTAACGAGGCACTTAATTAAAAATTGAATACTTACCATATTAATGAAGAAACAATTTTTTATTTAAATATATATCTGTGTACGCGGACCGTTAGTAGAATGATATTAAGGTTACTTTTAAAAATACCTGTAAAAAAATAAAGGTTGTACCCAAAAAGTACCGGTATTATCAATACCGGTTTTGGTCCTTGACCGTGCGTGACGACCTTAAGATTTCAATTATGTACGTAATTGTTTATAGCTAAATTTAGTTTCTAGAATGATTTTCTGTGAACACTAAAAATAAAAATGCAACAAAAACCATTAGCAGCAAATAAAGCAAAAAATAATTCCATCTAAGATAAAACCAAAAAAGGAATATCTACTTCAGATTCGATTTACACGAAATTGTAAACGTAAAATTAACTTATCACTGTTCTATGCACGATTCTACTTTGATACGAATAAATAATATAATAATGGGTACCATACAAAACTGCATAAAAATATCCTATAGGTATAGCCTATTACAAAGTTCTCCTTTGTGACATTCGAATTAAGAAACATTTCCAAAATATTTGTTAACAACTGCCCACTGCCCTCTAGTATGATATCGCCACTTGCGCGAGACTCGGGTTTTTTCCATACATGACGCGGCAAACGCGACTTTCGCTTCCTGAAAAGCATGGGAAGAGGTCAGTTTCTATGCAGGGAAGGCGCGACGGGCGCGAGTAGGGAAACTATGCTGCAGGGACAGGTGTCAAACAGGACGAGTTCAATAAATATTTGTACAAAATTTATGGCCACTATTGGGTACAGTAACACCCCTAGACTGAACTGCCGGACAAAGTTCCAATCAATGTATTGATTCAATTGAAAAAAAAATGTTAACAGCTAGAAAAAGTCACATAGATTGCAGGTAATATCGGAAATTATCTAACGTGATGAAATCTATGTATTATAAATATTTGTAAAAATCGTACACTTGTTTTTAACTAAAATAATCCTTAAGTATATTATATAGCTCTAAAATAAGGACCATAAGAACATTGATCAGTGATGCATTTTTCGGAACCTATCTGGATACGGTAACTTTTTTTTTTTTTTTTATTGGAGGTGTGAGTGACGTTGCAGACACAATGGGAACGACATGTAACATATAATTACTATTTGTAATTTGAAATTGTTAAGTACCTATATACCTACCTACTGTATTCTCGTTTTCGCTGATGTATCTTAGTATATTAACTACAGACTGTTACCTAATTTCTTTCTTCTTGAAATATTTTAATTTGTTAGTAATTTGTAATTGGCTATTTTAGTACTACTGGTGAAAACTTGTAATTGGCTCAGATTGTACTATAGCATTAACAGAACTATTATTGTGATTGTAAGCTGTAAGATTTCCGAATAAAATAAAATAAAAATAAAATAAGTATGATTATGATTAATAGGATTTGAAAAGAATAATGAGAAGATGGCACGCATCTTCCTCGCTTTATTTCATCTAAGTCACGTATAATTATGTTTCATGTTAGTCAAATTAAAAACAAAAAATGCAGAACTAGTTATGACTTATGTGAAAAATATCAACGTTCATATTTTTTATATATAGGTAGCAGTAATTTTGACAACCCGTTTCGTCTATAAATATCATGACTTGACCTAGACTTGACATTACATTAGTCATCTCATGGAATCAATTTTTGAACCAAATATTTTGTAGTAATCTATAAATTGCAATTAAAATTAATTTACCATTCATTGGCGCCCTCATAATAGGGAAGGAGTCACGTTGCAGGTTCTGAACCGAGCACTCGTCTGTGTATTTCGCGCGTCACGTTTTTGCCTGCCACGAGGCTCCGCAATCCTCAATCTCTTGTTCTTGACCAAAAACAATCCCTGAGATTGGGATAGATTCTACCATAAACACTTGACACTGGCGGAAATACAGTGCTAACGCACAAGCAAGAGTCCATTAATTTATAAGTAAACAAAAAAAACGGGGAACCTGATATAAAAGATTTCTCAATAATGAAAATTGAAAACCCAAAATCAAAAAGTGTTATTTTACTTCAAAAGCTGTTCAGTATCAGGGGTACAATAACTGTCTACCCTAACACTCTGTACATAAACGGCAAATTTACTCAATGCAATAAAAATACTGTTTTGCACGAATCATTCTCTTTTCTTCTGGGTACTTATTAAGAAAGGATTTTTCCTAGGAGTGCTAATATCACAAGCTAGTACAAAGTAAAATCCAGGTAGCAGTAACATAATAATAATCTTAACTATTATAAAACTGTAACAGAAGTATATCAGTAGAGTCTGTTCATTGAAGATATTAATGAAAAAAAAAGTTACGATTTGGTTTTTAGTTGTCCCTGATTCCATATCACCAATTTTTGGATTTTCTGTCTGTCTGTTTGTATGTTTGCTTGATCGAGCATCACGCAAAAACTACTGAACCGATTTTGATGAAGCCCATAAGAATAAAAATGTAGACTTTATCACAAAGAATATTATTTAATAACGTATGTGTGTAAGTTAAAGTCAATTTTGTTATTGGAATACTGTCCTCTTTCTTTCTTTAACTCCTTTTGCAATACCTTAAAAGGTAGCAAAGTTGTAAGTGCACTGTAACATTATTTTTAAGAACATATTGTACACTTAGTATGCAAAATAAACAATTGATTTGATTTGATTTGAAATTTGTTTTTGTTATTAGCGGACAAAGTCGCGGGTTAACCCTAGTAAAAAATATAATTAAAGATTGCAAAATAAAGTCTCCGACGGGACTTGAACCCGCAACCAGCCAAACCGAGGCTTTGCTTTCGTATATTCAAGCTACCGAGCCTACTATGTCAGAGAACGAAATTCTTCAACCTAGGGACGCAATAGGTAATCATATAAAGTCTACACTCAGCTATAGTCACAAAGTTTGCAGAAAAAAGTGTCAGCCGATCATAAATTATTCACGACACATACCAGTTAATGATCTCTAGTGATTTATTATACACATACATCTATTTATATACGTATATCTATGGAATCTTACGCATTCAGAAGCAGTCATAAAACTTGCCTACGTGATTTCTATCATGTCTGGAAGGTTTTGTGTCCGTAGTTGAAGTCCGTAGGTTTTATCAGGGAGAAGAATATTGCTGTCACCTAAGCCATTTTGGGGTCTAGTGGGACGATATTGAGTTAAGAATGGATTCGGAATCTGGAATAGTTGCTTAATTATAAATAAATAAATTTCAAATAAATTTTTATTCGGGAAACCAACAGTCAAATTACAAACGAATGGTTACAAACTATAAACATAGAATAGACCAATTACAGGAATCCGCTAATGTTAATTTAAAATTAAAAGTGCTTGCAAAGCTTATACTATAATAGCTACCTATCAGAAGGTAGGCTAAAATAAAAATACAAGATAAGAAGAAAGTATATTGCGAAGTCGTGTGGTGTCGGCTAAGAATAGCAATATCCCATTTCCTCCCGTGGGTGTCGTAAAAGGCGACTAAGGGATCTACCGGAGGATGGGCAGCAGCATCCTCTGAGTAAACACATTCAATCCAACTGCGATCGCCAACCCGCCTGCCAAGCGTGGCGATTATGGCAAATCCCCCCATTTTGGGGGGGGGGGGGGCTTATGTCCAGCAGACGTCTGCCGGCTGATATGATGATATTGCGAAGTAAAGACTCAGTCGAAAGAACTTTTACAGTTATACTCTTCTTATACTGTGCCAGAGATAAACAAAATGGATCAATGTATTTAAGGTTGTACAATACAGTAGCTCGATACATATATTCGTTTTGCGTATAATTAGTGTATACAGTGGGTTGCTCGAAGAGAGTAAAATGTCCCGGGATTACAGTACTATTGAAGTCAGAAATAACGCGGCGATGTTGCAGCGGAATCGCGGCGATATCGTTCTGTCAATGCCTACGGTAATCAAATCGCTTGTCTGTCTCTAAGTGCCTTCTAAAATGGCAATCCTATACGGGAGCAAATTTCGCAATGAGCATTGCTAATAACTGTATAATATTCTAGACGCAATGGTTCTGCGGTGAAGGGAGGTTATTCCGTCGATTTGGAGGTCGCCTGGCAAGTGGAATATGTACGGAGACTGTTAGTACTATTAAAATCGGTCAGGAGAGCAACCGTGCTAAAATTCTCAACTGAACCATGATTGGATCGCGGGCGTACCACAACTTTTAACACATTCGGTATTTGCGCTATTCCGTTTGACAGCCGTTAGAGCAGTTTTGACAAATCCTTCCAGACGTTAAAGCACGTATGTCAAACTTGCGGCCCGCAGTGCGTTTTCTTTCGGCCCTATCTAATGTTAAGAATAGGTCCTCGGTGCGGCCCGCAAGCGTGCAGACTTGACGTAGGTACTCATAAAATTATGTAGGTATACTGTATTGAGTAATAATGTGAAAAATTTCGAGCTCGCTTCGCTCGTTCACTTTTTTAAATGGTTTCTGAAAATGTTGCCCTTGAGTTGAGTCGTCAGTCCCCCCGCCCCCTGTATAATTTTGTAGATCATTTATTACACTAAGTACTTCATTGGCTCCTAACACCGAAGCTTTCTGGCCAATTTTGATTAGCAATAACTCGGCTGTTGCATAGGTACATTTGGGTCGAGTGGAATCACAGTTTAATATGAAATGGTTGTTATTTTTTTCCTGATTTCCTTGTTTGTCAAATACAGAAAGTGGTTGAGTATGGTGGTCTGATTATCCCTTTAAAAACTGTCAACATATTAAGAATGACCTATATGGTCCTTATATGAAGAAGGACATATATTTCGAAGCAAGTAACGTTTTTATTTTCTGCTGCTTACCTATTGAAAAAAATACGTTATCTTGTAATTAAAAACCTACGTACATACGGAAGCATCGAGTTTCGCTAACACAACGGTACAAAGGAATTAGTGACTAATTAAAAATTTTAATATGCAGCTGCGGCATTCGCTTCAGTCTTGGTGCCTTTTTGAGCTTATCTTTTGTTTACTGTTTTATAGTCTGGAGATCCTTCATGTTCTTTGTTACGAATAGTAAAGATGATAGAAATATTGCAAGTGAGAACAGGGTACAGCTGAAAATCAGGACTGCGCTCGCTGTGTTCTCTGATCAGATCACTCGGCCGGCACAACACTGAGCTGATCCCTTTTGTGGCAAACAGACTGTATAAGTATAATTATTGTTATTACTATAACAATTACTGTACCTACATTCTGTTTGCACAATAAAACTTTTTTCGATTTCAATTTATAAAAAAATTTCATGTTCTGTCAGTCGGTTTACGAGATACTTACTGCCGTTCAAAGGACCGACCTTTAAAAGACTGTAACCCTCTAAACCGACTGAAGTTATGCAGGCAGACCTGGTCCATCCCCATCACAGAGAGAGATGCTCTAACACCCTATGAATACTGAATGAGTCTTGCAGCTAATGATAACAAAAAGTATGTTTAACTCTTGCAATTGTGAAATTGAATTGAAATTGTGAAAAAGAAATTTGGAAGATTGAGGTAGGCAGAGGGCCACACTATAAAATTTTGCCAGCACGATGTACTTACGCCACTGCGAAATACCCTTTTTATGCTTATCTTTTGAAATAATTAATACATAAATTTAAATAGGTAAATAAATTGTTGAAGAATGTTGTAAACTAGCCACTAATTAGAAAACAAAATAGATTAGAGAATTAATCTCTCATTAAGAGGCTTATAAGTTTAGTAAAATAAAATAATATCTACCTATTTAAATGTTATCTATTAGTCTATACATGACACATTGTGTTGATTGAAAATGTATATAGTAAATAAAATGTATAAATGAGTACTAAAAAGCCACAGACATTAAAATTTAAAAAACCCCCTACGCCAAAAACAAATATTTAAAAAGTAAAAAATAATTCGGTCAACTATTATTTTTGATGTAAGCAAATTGTACGTTTCACTTCTTTACTCTCTTTAAGATATTTAAGAGTTTTTGGCGGTTATTTGTCAGTTACGTTTGGAGTCCTCATATTTTATTGAATTTGTATTGTTTATAGTGAGTTTTGGTTCGTAAAATTGGTGTTGTTTTGCGTAACAAAGTATCGTGCAAGTGAACAATATACAGTTCAGTGAAATATGATGGTGTATGGGTCGTAAACAGGAAAAGTGTTCCGTTATTTGTAGCGCGGTAAAGCGATCGGTTCACCTCTTTCCTGTGGACTTCTCTGCGTTTCCTGCGTCTTTCGATTGTCCCCAAAAACTCCAAAGAAGCGTCAAAACGTCGAACTCTAACGTTTTAATTGCTATAAATAAGAGAATTTTATTAAGGACATCGGTTGTATGGGATTTTTAACCCTTTACCTTGAATTGTACCAAAAAAAAGATATTTCAGGTCAATTGACCTAAAATAGGTTCGCTTCTTCTTATCGTGTGGGCAGAGAGAGCCCTGATGTCAGAGTTTTTACAGACCGCCTTACGGCCTCTGACGTGGATTTGATGTGTCGTTACATAAAAACCACGTCAGAGGCCGTAAGACGGTCTGAAAAAACTACCTGAAAAAACCACCAGAGATAGTAAGCCGGGACCAACGGCTTAACGTGCCATCCGAAGCACGGAATCATTTTTCTTTTCAGACAATCAGGTCCGCTATGAAATGACCATAGATTTTTTTTTAAATCACTTGCAGTTCTGTTAGTATTGTTAGTTAAGTATGTATGTATTACGTTTCTATTATTCTATTATTTATTTATTTTATTTCCCTTTCTTTGTGTAAAAGCCTCCTCCATCTCGTTCCATGTTACTCTACTTTGTGCCTTCCTCATCCAGTCATCCTCTGCCACCTCTATTAAAAAATACAGCATCGAAATCGGTCCACCCATTTAGGAGCTACGATGCCACAGACAGACCGACATAGGCGTCAAACGTATAACACCACTCGTTTTGCGTCGGGGATTAAATATATACGTATATCAGTTATCTTAATCCAGAACATATTCTATCTCTATGCCAAATTTTATGCAATTCCGTTCAGCTGACTCAGAAACATCCAAACATCATCACAAACTTTCACATTTATAATATAAGTAGAAGGTAGAAGAAAAAAGTAGAATTTATGTAATTAAGGATGTTTCAGTGCATACAAAAGTTTGACGCACAATACGCGTAGACGGAATTTAATATTATACATAAATATGGAAAAATAGTTTAGAAAATCTAGTTGCCGCGTCACAAATAACATTTGCAATTTATAATATAATTACGAAGATATAAAGCTTTTAAAATTTTGTATGAAAAATTTCAAAGCTTTATATCTTTGTAATTGTTTTATAAATTGCAAATGTTATTTGTGATGCGGCAACTAGATTTTCTAAACTATTTTTCCATATATACAAAGTTACTTATATTAATACCGTCTACGCGTATTGTACGTAAAAGTTTTGTATAAAATTGACCCCTCTGCAAACACCTTAATAGGTACTAGATGTTTCCCGCGACATGGTCTGCATGGAATTTTTATGCATATGTTCTTCCTCAGGGATCAAGCTATCACTATACTATACCTTTTGTTCAGCGGTTTTTCCATGAAAATGTAACAGACAAACAGAATATTTGTCTAGAAATAAACATTTTAACGGGTTCTTACCGCGTTCTGCAGAATATTTGTATTAAATATTAATATTGGTATTTGATCACAAAAAATCTAGATGTTAAATTAACTCTCCAAAAAATGGAAGATTCAAAAGTAAAATAACAAATAATAAAAACCAACCAGCCAACCAGCTGTTGAATTTGCGCTAAGAATCCCAGAGAGATATTTTTGTTTAGCTTTGATAGTAAGCAGTGTTATATTCCTCTTGTCAATGTAAGCCCGTTTGTATAAAGCAGGAAGCGAAAATTTTCGGTAACCTTTATTTAAAAGTTACCTTTATCCAGGTAACAACCAATTTTAATACCGGTAACCTAAATATGATCTTCAATAGAAAGCGAGTGAGTGCCGGTAAAGGTCAGTGTAGGCGGAGCGGCAAATAGCGCGCGTGTTTTTTTAATAACAATGAAAAATTACCTTTTTTTAACAACGTCGTTGTTGTAGCGGGTGACGCAAATTTTGGAGCACCTGATGGGCGACGCGCGCACTCTTTTCAGCATTGGACAGGTCGAGATAATAAAGAGATGATTATTACTACATTTTATTGAACCCAAAAACAGAATGATTTATGTTGATGTTCACGTTTGAGTTTAAGTTATTATAATTGATTTAACTTGTATTTAGTAACGACTAACAAGATACTCACTAAAAAATTGAATACGTACTATATTTATGAAGATACAATTTTTAATTTAAACATATCTCTGTGTACGCGGACAATTAGTAGAATGATTTTAAGGTTACCTCTAAAAATACCTGTAAAAAAAATAAAGGTTGTAACCAAAAAGTACCGGTATTATCGATACAGGTTTCGGTCCCTGGTATAAAGTTGTCAGGGTGTGCTTATAGTTTGTGTGTGTGTTGTATGAGGATGAGGTGAATTTTAGTTTATTATTTGTTGACGACCCGCTTGGTGTAAAGGTTACCACACTGGTCTGCCAAACCAGGGTCCTGGGTTCGAATCCCGGTTCGGTCATGGATGTTTATATGTTTGTGCCGTTGTTGTATGGTTCCCATAATAAACAGCCTATAGTGCTGGCTTGGGATCATTACAATGTATGTGTCTGTGAGCATTATTTATTATTATTTATTTTTATTTTATTATTCATAACTTAATTAAATACTTTTACACTTAAATAGGTGTTGGTGATAGTTTCATTGAAGAACTTTGTCTTTATTTTTTATTTATAATTAATGGACTCTTGCTTGTGCGTTAGCACTGCATTTCTGCCAGTGTCAAGTGTTTATGGGAGAATCTATCCCAATCTCAGGGATTGTTTTTGGTCAAGAACAAGAAGAGATTGAGGATTGCGGAGCCTCGTGGCAGGCAAAAACGCGACGCGCGAAATCCACGCGAGACGAGTGCTCGGGTCAGAACCTGCAACGTGACTCAACTTTGTCTTGTTTGACTGTTGTTACATAGGTTTTGATAATACATGGACATGATACAGGTATTTACATAAACTAATAACCATTATCTCTTTCAGGATGATCAGAAACAGTGCTACAACTACTGCTACCAACCACCATCATCTTAAAGTTGCAGTTGTAGTGAGACTCACTCTTAGCATAATAATTAAAAGATTCAGGATGGAATAATGTAGAGGTAACTAACCTTTCGCCTACAATGACACATAGCCCAGTCATTTTACGGTTTGAGCCGGGACTAATTAATAATTGATATTGTTTTTCGGTATTGTATTTAAGAGCCAATTTGAGCTTAGAAATGTACCAAAATAAAAAAAAACCGTAACCAACAGTTCCAAATTCAAAATTTAGCTATTATCTCGTTATAAAAAATCTGATGGTAATTTATTTTTGCATAATTATATTTAAGGCATTACCGTTATACATAAGTCAAACATGGTGTAAATATTTTCGTCTACTTAGAAGGTTTTGAAAAATACATTCATATTTTCTAATGAAAAACTCATTTTTAAAATTTCAGTGCCTTTTTTATTCCTCAAATATAATTTATATTGTTAAATCCAATTAAACGGAGTGCATTGGTATTAATATTATTAATTTAAAATATGTTTTCAGATAGTCCTTTTGTCACCGTTAACAGTTTAAAAGTCCAATTAATAATTAAGTCCCACCTCTCCTAAAAAAAAATAATTAGAAGTATTTGAAGTATTTTAATCCGCTCATGTATAGAATTTAACAAGTTCTGTGACGACTTCAAGTTCGACTTATTTTGTAGCAGTGCCTCCAGCTTACGCAATTCTATTATTAGAAAATTTATAAATCAACTCAGCGAATAGCTATTGATTAAATAACCTTTTATTACTAACATTAAGTGTTTATTAGCGTTTAAGCGTTTTCAGATTTGTTAACTAGAAACCTATATATAGAAGCTTGTAATTGGCCTATAGAATAGAATAGAATAGTTTTGCTGTTTGTTGTTTTGTTGTTTGTTTTTCGCCAACAAACTTTTCTGCAGTTTGGCGAAAATTAAAGCAATTTGTACCTTTTGTAAAAATGAAAACTTAAAATAAATTAAAAAAAAAAAAGTTTATTTTCAGGAATATGGTACAAATGTTCACAAAAATTCAGTTTATCCAACATATTCTGCCCCTAACGGCGTGAAAATATTAGTAGGTAAGGTAATTAATTAATCAACTACTAGCAGCAAAAAACTATAACAAAATTACAGACAATAAGTTATGAATATTTGATACATTAAAATACTTACACAAATCTTATTATATAAGATCTAACAAAATTAGCTGAAACTATTTTAAGGGGATGATCAGACCGTCAAACTGAACATCTTTCTCTATGCTACCAATATCGAAATCGCGAAAAAAAAATCTGCTGTTCCATACAAACCTACTCGACCTAAATGTATGGGACAGCAGATTTTATTTTCGCGATTTCAATATTGGTCCCATGGAGAAAGTTGTTCAGTTTGATGGTCTGATCATCCCCTTAAAATAGTTTCACCTAATTTTGTTAGACCTTATATTTCTCGCTAAATCGCTAATGTCAATTATAAACAAATACACAAACACTAATCCATTATTTACAAAATTTACAAATTATACAATGTCGGGTTAAATATTTATCAAAATGCATTATAATGATTATTTGAATTATTTAATTACATCAGTTAGAAGGTATACATACTTAGTTAATTTAATATATTATATCATTATCATAGCTGAATAAATTTGTAAACTATTTGTTTTATAGCTGTAAGCTCCCCAAATAAAATAAAAATAAAATAACTGGGCTAACTGATAAAAAAACCGTATCTAAGGGATACGGTGGTCAAGTCATTAATAATGTGGTGGTCTTGCAATACGCTCACGAAACAAAAAAAAAATAAACAGTACCTAACCAAAGACTTGGCAGTATACTTTTAAAATAGTTGTCCTTGATAGAACAATCGGGACTTTTTTCCCTTAACTATAACAATAGGAAAACCGAATAGAAACTCAAAGCAACTTACAATAAAGTAAAAGCATTTTCCCTCCATCACCAGTTATGAACCAAATATTAGATAACGTAAAAAAACACTTACCCGATGAATATTCAGGAAATAATAACAAAATAAACACTACGACGTAATTATTCAACTGAGTCCTAGTTATCTAGGATTTTGAATATAGAACTGAGTGATAAAGATACGCACTGCACACGAAACGCGACGAGAGGTCAAAAGAGTCAGTAATTTTATTATTTCGTTAAAATAATAAACAAATCAGCTGAGTTTTTACGACGAAGAAACTCGCACTCGCAACTTGACAGCAATAACAAAGGCGACTGAGCGCAGCGATTTCGATTGGACGGATAGAAAAAATCGAAAGAAAAAACCACCAATCACAGCGCAGCAATTTGACTTTTTAATGATAATTGCCAGGGTAAAAAAAGTTCTGTCAAATTCAAGGCATGTTCATTTCAATGTTTTATAAGTCTGTTACGCCATCTATGGTTGTAAAAGGCAATAGATCTTCAGCGGGGCTAGTACGCCAACCCGCGATAGCAACATTTAACCATTTAACACATCGATTTCTCTGGCGTTTCAATCGTTAGTACGGAAAAATCAAAAGATGGCGTCCGTGGTTAGTAAGTACTGGTGCCCGATTGCGCTAAGTTAAAACATCGAAGTTCTTCTATTCTTATCCAATTTCAGCTCTAATCACATTGCAATCCAATTACTATTCAACTGAGCTGAATTCCGCATCGCGTTAAACTCTATGTAACTGACAGCCCTTAACGTCTGAGCGATCTGTCAAAACGGCTCTAACGGCTGTACCGCGATTAGCGCAATACCAAATGTGTCAAAAGTTATGGTTCGTACGCACGGCGACACATCAAGCTATACAAAACCGAAATAAGCGGGCCGCGCGTAAGTCGAGTAACGTATAACGTCGCGCGGCCAGCTTATGTGTGTTTTGTATAGCTTGATGTGTCGCCGTCTGTACGTAGTCCCATAACGATTCAATCACCAAATATTTGCCGCGATTGCAGCCCTGGTATAAGCAAAATAATCTGTCTCTATCGAACATAAACTACCCATATAAAAATATATTTTGACGTGAAATTGATAAACGTCTTCCTCGTCGTACCGGTTTATAATTTACAAAAACAATAGTTATACTTGGTTATACGTTGTGAAGAACCATCTGACGGCTACACAAAAATAAATATTTGATTTGACCACCACCTCCCTCGTTAACATCATAGACTGCCCGCTGGAGTGAGCTCTGTAGCCTCTAATGCCACCCCCAAAAACTATAAAAATCGAGATGTGCCTCCGTCTTTTTCATTTCAAGTTATGCCAAAAAGATGTGGTCGTTTTGTCGCTTCGTCGTGCTAATTCAGAAAATAGGATGTCGCGCGGGCATCGCTCAGTATAACTTGCGGTAGCATCAAACAAAACTAATTGTTAGATTTGGACATAAACCGTATTTCACAGACTAAACTTTCTGAAAGCCTTTAAAAAAGAAAAATATACGGGGTGTTAGATACTGAACAATTTTCCAAAGAAACCTATGGGAAATTCACAATTTTTTTTTCTATTTTTCATACAAAAGTTCGATCAACTGATTGCATTTAGTATGGGAAATACACAATTTTTTTTACAATCGTCCTTTAGGTTTCTTAGGGAAAGTAGTTCAGCATCTTGGGTACAATCACCCCTTAAAGTAATGCAACTGTTAACCCTAACTGTTAAGGCCTAACACCTTCTATAAGGTCTAACAAAATTAGCTGAAACTATTTTTAGAGGTTGATCAGACCATCAAACTGAACAACTTTCTCTATCGGACCAATATCGAAATCGCGAAAAAAAAATCATTTCGACTCCATTTCAGTTTACTCTGCTCGAACAGACTGTCTAGCATGATTTCTCTACTTTTCGCGACTTGGTCTTTTTCGGTAAGTGCGACTGAAAAGCGCGAGGAGGGGAATTTTTCTATGCAGCGAAGGCTCGTCGCGCGCGAGTAGAGAAATCATACTAAGCCTGCTATTCTCCGCTAGGTGTGCGCTTACGTTCGTAAATAAAATGAGCTCGGTCCCTTTGCCCATAGCTTTTTGGTTTTATTTGACATTGAAAGTTAACGGTATTTTGTGCTAGCTCGTGAAAATCTATATTTTTCTAATGGAATGAGGGATTTTCCGAAAGCCATTAAAAAAAGAAAAAGTTGTTCCTAATGGCTCGATAGATGGCATTGACGAGACAGGGGTGAACGACCTTGCTGATAATAAAATACAAATAAAAGTAAGTAATAAGTAAGAATTTGTGTTTTTAAGTAAGCAGCAAAAATGTAACATATATTTCGTCAACGGATACTTCTGACTCAGTGACATGCAATTCTGTTTACTTTTAAGCCTACAATTTTCGTCTTCGGACCCCTATCTGGTCAACGCCATCTATCGTCGGTATGTAGAATTACGTTTGAAAAGCAGTCAGAAAACTCCTCATTAAGAACATGCCATCTGTATAAAGTATATTTATCTATGCATCTGTTGAATTTTTGAAGAAGTAGAAAATTTTTTTGAAACGAACGGTACTTTTTTCAGAGATGTTGCCAACTTTTTATTCCTACGAATATTGTTTTTTCTTGATCCCAGCAGCCCACATAAAAGAATCGATCCAAATAAAAACAAGCGTTTTGATAAAAAGTTTTCACCAAGGTTTTTACTGACTTTTGTGCATCGGTTTTCCAGTTTTTTAGGGTTCCGTATTCAATAAATCATTTTTTCCTGATAATTAATATTTTCATTGTTTTAAAAATTGTAATCAGCAATATTGCGTGTTACGGAAAATACCGATCGAATCTTGGAATACCTACCTAGCTTATTTTATTGTCAGCATAAAATTTCCGTATTGGTGTTTATTATTGTTTTAGTTAGCACCTCAAATCATTTGGAAGTATTTCTAAATATTACTTAAATTATCAAGCAGTTTAAAGTAATTTCCCTTTTTACTACAAAATGTGCCCCGAAAAGATAATTTCAACTATTCCCGCCTTTTACCGTCTCACGCCCAGTTTGACGTCACTTTTTGGGGTTCTCGAACAAGCCTTACCGCACCCTATAATATTTCACCCAAAAGGTTGTAAGCGCCTTGAATAAACATTTCGATGACTCTTTTCGTTTTCTCATAGGGTGCAATTTTGATTGGCAGCTTTTTTAGTTCGTATCTCCGCCACCAGATAGCGCAGTATACTAGCGCAGAATCCGCCAATCACGTTCCAGGAACTTTGACGCAATTTGCAAATGGCCGTGAAAAGGACCGAGCTCGAGGGTGTATGAAAAGTTAATGGTGGAAGAATCCGTGATAAAAACTTGTGAATTATACTTGATTCAGTGTGGTGTTGTTGGAATTATACAAAATGTGCCAAAAAGTGAGAATCCAGTCTTAATGGTGGTTTAGGAAGCGTCCAAAAACCGCTGGAGGGACGATCGAAGATACTTTGCTGACTAGGGTAAAGTTTCTTGATTCATTTTACCTATTACTTTCGCTATTTCCATGCCTTCTTTGTACAATTGCATTCTAGAACAGCAGTCCTACCCGTATTTGTGGTGAATAAGGGTGACAACGTATCGTAAAATGTAAAAAATTATGTATGTATGCGCCCATCCTTGCCGGCCTTATTTCGCTGCGTGAACTTCTAATTAGAGCTGATATGTTAGTGTTATCAGGCTTAAAGGCTCACATAGGGCGCCGCTTTGTCGTCAGAGCCTCTCGCAGTCCCACAGGTAGGCAGGAAGTCACGAATTTGTTGAGAAAGTACGTGCAATATGTAGATAGTAGTTATACGTATAGAGCCAACCCGTAACAAGGCACGGCCCTGTTGCTACATGGAAGGACATAGATTCTGTCTGGTTTTCCGCATTTCCCGCTTCAATACATCGTCGTAACCGTGTTTAAAATTGTATTCCATTGCGTTTTAAAGGTAGGTACATTTTTTGCTCTCGTGTTTTAATAATTACAATGGTGTGGGAGATTCTATAGAATTAGATAAAAGATAATTGTCGTAATAATCGGCATCGGTCATCAATTGTGTTGGATTACATGCGTTTTACATTTGCAGCGTGTTTTAGCTGTATGAGTATGAGATAAGAATACATATGTAATTGATAAAGTAATTAGACCTAAGACTGAGACCTAGTTTACATAAAATGGTGAGTACTTATGTATCAATTTCTCATCTACTTTTGTATCTGTTTAGAACTTCTTGTATACAGATATTTCTGCACACAAAACACACATTTTTTATTTATTTATTTATTACAGCCTTTATTGTTGTTATAATATACATTCATCATCATATCAGCCATTAAACGTCCACTGCTGGACATAAGCCTCCCCCAAAATGGGGGGGATTTGCCATAATCGGCACGCTTGG
The DNA here is from genome assembly GCA_927399405.1 of Agonopterix arenella. Taxonomy (NCBI): domain Eukaryota; kingdom Metazoa; phylum Arthropoda; class Insecta; order Lepidoptera; family Depressariidae; genus Agonopterix; species Agonopterix arenella. The sequence continues at coordinate 1,236,986 of OV656714.1, forward strand.
CAGGCGGGTTGGCGACCGCAGTTGGATCGAATCAATGTGTGTACTCAGAGGATGCTGCTGCCCATCCTTCAGTAGATCTCTTAATCGCCTTTTACGACACCCACGGGAGGAAATGGGATGGTGCTATTCATAGCCGACACCACACGGCAATATACATTACATAGGTATTATTTTCTGTTATTTTACAATTCATTTAAACTTAATTTCTGTTATATTACGTACACTACACAACATCTCTTTCACTAATCTTCTAACTCAACTATCTCTTCAACTTGTCTTCCGACGTAGGCCTCTTCCAGAGACTTCCACACCCATCTATCTCTCGCTATCCCCCTAATATCATCCTCCCACCTGCATCACGGTCTCCCTTTCTTTCTTTTTCCCTCTTTTGGGTACCACTTTACAATGTCCTTTGTCCATTTATTTATGTTTTCACTTAACATGTGTCCTGTCCAACGCCATTTCTGCTGTTTAATTACCTTTAGTTTACACAAAACACACACATATAGATAAATAAACTTAACCTTATTTCATTTTGGGGTGGTACAATACTTTGCTACAACTGCCAAACAAAAAGTATGTTGGGTGGGTCCCATGGCGGGGCAAAACCCTCCTCTCACGAATAAAGGTGGGAGTGGGTGATATTCCACCGAGCAGGCCCAGTGCGTGTCTTCCCACCTTGTTGACACTATCAATGACTGTAAATGTGACACTTGAACTTTTATTGTTATCACGTCTATACGTGCACAACATAATTTCACTGCTGATGACCTACCTCATAGTGTGCAATAACATGGCAGTCTTGCTCAAGAACTGGTCTGGCAGGATGGTTTATATTATTTCTGGTGATGTTCCTACACCATCGAGTTCAATATTTTTACACGAGAAGTGAATGTGTTAAAAGTGTGGCATATTTTGCAAACAGGAGATGGAAACTTCTCTGCACCTTCTACTTGACTGTGGCCCCCTGATGTACATTGTACAAACATAGCACTCATGTAGGTAGACAATTATTGAAACTAAATGAGATATGAACCATCCCGATCAAAAAGACTGCAGCAGGGATTGGTAGAACTGTAAAGGGGATGTTCACAAAAGTCGAGCACTATAGGTTATTTATTATGGAAACCGTAAAATAATAGCACAAACATATAAACATCCGTGACCGAACCGGGATTCGAACCCAGGACCCTGGTTTGGCAGTCCGGCGTGGTAACCATTACACCAACCCGGTCATCAATATAAATAGCACATTTGCTTGACGTTGCTCGGTAATGGATATTTGGGTAATCTTGATTGTTTTTATACAAAAACATGCTAGAGCCACCACAAAATAGTGGAGTTTCGTGGCAGGCCAGGGAGCAGGCAACCGACACACAACCAAATAGGAGATCTGCATCGCTGCTCCCGGAGCACAAAAAGTCAGCTCAATGCTTCACATTATAAATATACAGGGTCCTTCTTAATATGCTGACACTTTTTAATGATCAGACCATCAAACTGAACAACTTTCTCTACGGGACCAACAACGAAATCGCGAAAAAAAAAATCAGTTGTTCCATACATTTGAACAAGTCTGGTTTATTTGTGTACAAACATAAATATCTATTGTTACGATGTCAATATAAGCATACATTATATAAGCCACCTGTGAAATTGTCACTAGAATCAAATAACTCGTTTAGCATGTGTGTTGATCTATTTAATAAATTGCGGGACTGTTTTAAGGATAAGAAACTAAACGATTTCAAAATGTTAACCAAGAAATGGCTTATAGAAAAGTGTTTCTATAACATCAAGGAATTCTTGGAGGGCAAATTTTAATGATAATTTATAACTAATTCTTATGACATTGTATTGTGCTTTATTTTACTTAATTTATATTGACATTTACTTAATTCATTTCTAATAACACTCTTTTTCTGTGTAAGTATGGGGTAGATAATTCCATTGACATTTTAAAATAACTAATTTAAATGTTGACATTTTCCAGTTTGAATTGCTATTGTGTAAGATTTAGCTTCTTGTTTCTATATAAATGTCATGTAAATGAATATTTCTATGATAAATGTGTGTACACCTGCGAACTAGGGTTTGGAGAGCCTGACAAAAAATGTGACTGTAACTGCAAATTGTATTACCCAAATTCCACATACAATAAATTATTATTATTATTTATTTCATTATTTCGGCTCGAGTAGGTACGCATTTTTGTATGGAAGAGCAGATTTTTTTTTCGCGATTTCGATGTTGGTGCCATAGAGAAAGTTGTTCAGTTTGATGATCGCTTAAAAAAGTGTCAGCATATTAAGAAGGACCCTGTACGTTCTACATGCAGTTTGGACTCTTCCCTTTTGTCAACTGCTGTTTGAGTCAAAAGTGAACATTGATTAACATATTTTGTCACCTTTATTTGTATAAGAATAAGTTACAGAAGTGTTAATCAATTTTCATTTTGAATGGAGGCAGAGGAGAACTTGATTAGTACAAGTTTGCTCATTTCAATGCAAACATTTATGTATTCGTTCATTTTCATTTGTATAAAAACTTTGGCTGTAAGAGATTGTTTTTCCAGTGTTTTATACATACATATAGTCACGCCATTATCCCACAGGGGTAGGCAGAGACTACTACTCGCCACACTCTACGATTCTGAGATACTTCTCTCGCCTCAACCACTTTCATATATCTCTTCATGCGCTTCCGTTGGTTGAGGGTGCTACACACTCTTTTCAGAGAAAACCATTTATTTGGTTGTGGTAAGTTCTCCTCGGACACCCTTTGAATGTTCCACTCACATTGGATCAATAAATCTCCCTAGTGAGTCTACTGTCATACATCCTCTGTAAAAGTTTTATTCCAGTGTTCTGTATTATGTCAGGTACTTTGCTACATTTTAGGATTCTGTACCCAAAGTGTGTTTTTGTTATGTTTTCTGCTTCATAGCAGTCAGTTTAAAAACAAGCCAATCTATTCACTGATGTGACTTTGAAGCATCTTTTATCAGTTTTTTTTGTTATTTGTTAGGGAGTTAGCCTAATCTCTTGTAGATTGGAGACACTGACAATGTCTTTTCAGTATGAATAAGGTTTGTGCATCTGGGTACTGGAACACCTGTGCCTGCACCAGCTGCATGGCAGCGCGATATAACGCTGTCGCGTCTTATCTCTCTTTCTTCTCTTTTTCGTACAAACGAACGAGATAATAGGCGCGATAGAGCCTTATCGCGCGCATCATGCAGACGCCACTGATCTTAGTCACCACTTGTTCAACATTCTTTTGTATGGAAAGAGGAATTCCTTAATATGTGGAAACATTGTCTGTTAAATACCTATGATCCCTGTTTTCATACTCACGGCCTAATAGCTCAGCTAGTAGTGTACCTGCCTACTGATCCGAGAGTCGCAGGTTCGAATCCCGCAAGGGGCAAATATTGTATGATTAATATGAATATTTGGATCAGAGTCATGGATGTTTGTATCTTATGTATTTCTAAATAGTCCAGTCATCATAGTACAAGTCCAGGCTAGATTCCGGTACTTTAAATAAATGGTACTAAATTAATCTGTGTAAATATCTTTACATTAGAGATTTACATTTTTTATTTAACTATAACAAGATATTTATATGAGTTTTTCGGAATTTATGTACGAATTGTAACACCACTGGCTTTTCGGTGAAAGAAAACATCGTGAGGAAACCTGCATGCTTCAATTTCGAGATATGTATTGTACCTACTGTCCATTACAAGTGGCGACGGGCTCTCTCCCCGTCACATTGGACAGAATTTCGGTACTAGTGAAACGTGGACGTTCTGAGGTTTCAGAATATCTCCGACTTCCCCCTCGGGGGATATAGTCGTGAGCATATGCTATGCTATGCATATATACAAGTATAATAATTATACTAATCTTAAAATTGCGTCTCCATCGTACTGTTGATAACGTTGCCAATCTCCATTCAAGGAATACATAGTGAGCATATTACACATATGCAGTGATATGCATTCATGTTAACACATTTCCTAAACACTGGTATTCCTGTATTTTAAATGCGATATAAGTTTCTAATAACGTATATTGCTTAATATTACAACAGCTGTACCTCATGTAGTTGGATGTTTAGCGAAGCACATCATAACGTGCCTACATAGCCTCTGACGCAACGCCTGAAGAAATTACGTAAAATTCAGTGACCTGTATGATGCAGTATGAATATTGCAAGGTTTCTTCTTAGAATGGTCGATAAATCTGTTGTTTGTTTCCGTACCCCAAGGGCGCCAATGGAACCCAAATACTAAGCGCTGTCGGTCGGTCCGTCCGTCCTAACTTTAAAAGGCTGTGTCTTTTGAACCGTTATATGTAGGGAGTTGAAATTTTCCCAGAATGTGTTACAACTTTGAATTTGCTAACAAGTTATAAAATAACTAAAAAGTTAGTCGGGTCCACCGAGATAGAATGTATACAGGGTGAAATTGATATCATTAGCATCCTTTTAAACTAAGAGTCTACACATCAAACTGAACAACCGAAGCAAAAAAAAAAAACAGATGTTCCATACTAAATTACAGTGCCGATGCCGTGCCGTGCCGACTCGACTCAAATGTATGCAACAGCAATTTTTTTTTGTGCTCCTATTGGTTTGCTCCCATAGTAAAAGTTGTTCAGTTTGATGGCTAGACTCTTAAAAGGATGCCAATGATATCAATTTCCCCCTGCACTGTACAGATATTACGACAGACAAAAGCATGCTCTATGAGCGGCAGTCGGCGAGGGGAACCGGGGGGGGGGGGGGGCACAAAAAGATGACTAGGGAGAGGGAGATAAAAGATGTAAAAATTGTACGCGCGAGAAAGACAAAAAATTATGTTGCTGTTGTTGTTGTTAACTATTTTTGCTTAAATTAAATATTATTTATTTTAGATCATTCCTCGCTTAGTTTCGTGCATAACTATTGTCTTCTCTTTTTCGCGTATAGGTTTGTCCTTCACTATAATCTATACCAGTCGCAATATCTCTTGACTTCTCTTTTTCGCGTATAGGATTGTCCTTGTTTGAATTTGCTTAATAATTTAACATATTTTTCGAGGGCGGGAAAAAAATCTTTAAAATAATAATGAAATTGCTTTTTAATAATTAATTCATCTTGGTTACCTATGAAAAGTTATTCCTTTACATTTGCGTACATTTCTTGAATTGTTTTTGCAGTATCTCAGTACGCATCACGGCATTTTTTTTGCGAATTAGGCTGTTTTCGATCAAACTGCTACACGTGACCGCAGTGAAAGAGTGACTAAATGCAAGAGTACTATATCGCCGCAGTTGAATGGGACAACGTCATGAAGCTTTATGATTAGTTACGATGACATCTGATGGTACTATTCAGAACTATAAGTTTCTTCTGAAGTAAGGAAACGCTTGAAATCCCACTAAACGGTCACCCATCCACAGACTGACCGGTCCTGACGTTGTTTAACTTCCACTACGCCATGGAGGGCTGCAGCATCTAGTAGTTCTCATGCTTAAACTACATTCTCGCCGAGAAAGGCCGAGAACGAGAATGTGGATGCCCTCTGTGGACTTTTTTTGAATATGAATAATGAAGGCATTATTCATATTCAAAAAAAGTCCACAGAGTGTTATTAAACACCCTAATGATAATCTTCTTATTATAGTGTGGGCAGATCCCTGGTGTCAGAGTTTTCTCAGACCGCCTTACGCCCTCCGACGTGGTTTTTTTGTAACGACTACTACCACCAGAGATAGTAGCCGGGACCAACGGCTTAACGTGCCATCCGAAGCACGTAATCATTTTTCTTTTCAGACAATCAGGTGATAAACCTGCAATGTTCTAACCAACTGGGGAAAAACGCACAAAGTGACATTTCACTAGGTGTCCCCCGTGGGAATCGAACCCACGACCTCCGTGTCGAGAGCCAATGCTCTCAACTATTAGACCACGGAGGCTGATATTTAAAGGGGTTGATTATACCAACAAAATGAACAGTTTACTCTACTGAGCCAAAGTATTTGATTGATGTTAGTACCCCTCGCCACACAACGTAACAATAATGTAACTAATAGGCTTAAAAACATGCCAACTCTCTTAACAAACGTGTCCGTCCATCCATCAGTTAATTTTCAACGGTTTTCGCACTTTGTTACGTAAACGGGGACGGTAAATAGATTCAAGTACTCATTTCTTTGTAACGTATGGCTATGTACTAAATGTCAGTTTCGGAGTTAAGAGTGATGAGAAGAAAACGAGGTTTTTATAAACAATTCTTTATTTACCGTATTGCTTTTCGGCACAGTATATCTTATCTTATTACTAGCTTTTGCTCGCGATAAAAATATCAAAAAATCGATTCTTAGTGCACCCCTACATCCTCCGTAGATTATACAGGGTGTAAATTTTAAATGTGTTACACTTAGGCGTTACATAATGGACAGGGTGTTTCAGACCATCAAGCATCAATATGGAGACAAGACAACAACGAAATCGCGAAAATAAACTGCTGTTCCATACATTTCACTCGAGTAGTCATTGACGTTGAGGCCGTAGACGGTCTGAAAAAACTCTGACACCAGGGCTCTGCCCACACGATAAGAAGAAGATTGGCGTTCTTTATGGAATAGCAGTATTTTCGCGATTTCGATTTTGGCTCCAAAGTTAATGTTCAGTTTGATGGTCATAAGCACCCGCTTTGTTATTGTAACAACCTGTGTATTCCAAATTTCATGTTACTATCTTCAGCGGTTTAAGCTGTGGGTTGTCTTTCAGTCAGTAAGTCACTTAACTGTTTTAGTATAGAAGATAGAAGAAGGTAGATAGATAGATGGTGGCTGGCAAGCCAGCAACACTTCGACCCGATAGGATCTTTTGTGTTGACCCCTAGACATTTATTTTCTTCACACTTTAAAACATTGTAAATGAGGGAGAGGCAATACCGTTCAGGGGAAGAAACCTATAATCTTCCGTTTCTTAATATCCATCTACAAGGATGCACATGCGTTTAGCCGCCAAGACATCGCCAGTCACACAGGATGTGTTCCATGGTTTCCTCTCCGACATCGCACACACAGGATATGTTCCATGGTTTCATCCTCTCCGCACCCTCGACAGCTTGGGTCTAGGGTGAGGTTCAACTTCTGCATCATCATGTGTGTAGCGTAGTGCCCGGTGAGTGCTCCGACGATGGCACGAGCTTTGCTCCTGGTGTTCGGTATGAACTTTGGGATTCATGTCGGCAAATTATAAGACAGAGTACTAATATCTAGGTATAGTACAGTCAATCCCTGCCTTTTATACTTATTGTAAAACACAGACAAGGTGCATAAGGAACTGCATGTTGCATGCGTGACTAATTCATACAAGAAGTCCCTCACTTCAAGTAAATTTCATACTTCAGACGTCAGCATAAGGGTTCTGTTTAGTAACTTAGAGAAATGAATTGTGCATGAATGCATGAATAGTAGATTAGATGCATTGTGCCTTGTATGGGGCGAAATTATACTGTAATTAGGCGGGCTTGACATTTAGATAGGTTAGGACTTAGGTTATGTATGTCCTATAGCTTTCTACATTAGAATACACATTTCCATTGTTAACAGGATGTACATTTTAATACATTACATATTTTAAGGGGTGTTTCAGACCAATAAACTAAACAACATTCAACAAACACATGAAAACTGTCGTAACCGACTTGACTGTGTGGAAGAGTGAATTTTTTTTGGCCTTGTCTTCATAGTGAAAGTTGTTCAGTTTGATGGTCTAAACCAACCCTTTAAATTTAAATATTATTAGGGGTGTTTTGTTACACCTTGTACAATATTAAAAAAATATATAATTTTGAACTTTCCTGACAATGCGTTCATGTCTTTCCAGTTTCCGTTCGTTCTCGCTGAAAATGCATATTTTCTCAGAGATAACCCGCTATTCATTTTTCATTAAAATTATCATCAAAACTCGAAATTAAATTAAAAAGTACACGACGAAGTTCACCTAAAATCTCTCTAAGATCTTAGATAAGAATCAAATTAAAACAAAGCTTGGGTTTGTTAATGTCCTGAACGAGTGGAAACTGCACGGCACGCCGGAATCCTTGTTTGGAAAGGATCTCCATTACGCACAAAATGCAAATCTGCCCAAATACTCTAAACCTCCATAAGAATTGAGATTATTGACCTGGTTTAAGAGTGCTAGCACACGGACACTTCACTGCTTACGTACATACATTCCCCTGTTTCCCATATTAGGGGAAAACGGGTACAGTATAATCCTAGGTATTCAGAAACTACCATTTATTTAGTTTATTTTAAAATTGTACACATACAAATTGATAAAAACGATTAAAAAAAGGAGTCCGGCGGCCATGTCCGTCGAATACACCAGAAGAGGTGGGCATAGATTGTTACGCCCTGGTTTCCAGAAAATGTTCATCGGCGCCCAGGTCGTCCTAGGAAGAGGTGGCGGGACAGGAGACCTTTACACAGCAGTAGGATGATATAGGATAGGCTAACAGCATAAACCATACTTGATCAAACAGAGCATTTTACTCTACTACTCGTAACTTACTCGATAAAGGAAAACATGGTGAGGAAACCTGCATACGCTGAAGAAGAAATTCTGATGCGTATGTGAAGTGCACCAATCCGCATTGAGGAAGCGTGTTGGACTTTACGCCCACATGAGGGTAGGCCTGTGCCCTGCACGTTTATAGGCTGATGATGAAGATAATGACTCGTAACTTAGCACGCTGTTCAGAGTGAAGTCCATTGTGTAATAAAAACCTGGGTGTCACGTTGCAGGTTCTGACACGAGCACTCGTCTCGCGTAGAGTTTTTCCTGCAACGAGGCTCCGCAATCCTCAATCTCTCCCTGTTCTTGATCAAAAACAATCCATGAGATTGGGATATATACTCCCACAAACTACTTGACACTACCGGAAATGCAGTGCTAACGTACAAGCAAGAGTCCAGTAATTATAAATAAAAATTAAAGTCATGTCAAATTGTACATACAAGTAGAAAACGTAACCAAAACCAAATGCGATACTGAGTAAGTGCGTGTGTTAGGACTATACCACTGATGGGTAAGGGGGTGAGGTCGATCGAAACTGGTGGGCAGGGAGAGTGTGTCCGTACCGTACGAACGGCGTACGCTTCAAAATATAAAATGACGTGCCATCGATTTAGTCTTTTTTCGCCGGATTCCTTATTAGACGGATTCCGTTTTGGCCAGATTCTTGTTTGGACATATTCCTTTTTCAACGGAATGTCAAATTTAACTATATAATACGTACGGGTTTGCATATGTAATTTAAACAATTCGTCTGCATAAAAAATTATTACTTAACCGATGAAGAAGTACGTAACGTAGGTAGTTCTCATTCTTAATACTGAGCCTTGAGTTAACAAAATTATACTGAAAAATGTAAAATACGTATTGTACTACGATCTAAAATAACCCCAACAATTTATCCTTACCCATGCTACAATAGAATTACTTGTTTTGCGTTCTACCACAGATTTTACAATTATGTAAATGCCTGTTAAAGGAAAAAACCTGCATATTTGAGTTAAATTGTAGTTGAGATCGACAATCGTGCATGAAACTGCTTATGAATGTGGAAAAGAGGATACTGTCGTAGAAATATAGTGGTAGGGTTTTAAATTATCAATAAATGGTTTTTTTTTTATAATGATCATGATAATTATCCAGCTGATTCTTAGTTTTGTGCAGAATCATGTACAGTTATTAGCACGTAACAACCGTTGAACCGTGTTGTCCGAAATTACATTGTTTACTGCGGCGTACATGTTAATGAAGGGGCTTCACCCCTTGTGAATAATTTCAGACTGGTTGCTGTACGTAACGAATAGGGAAAACCACCCTTCCCTCTGTATGTACATATACAAAATGCAATATACTTTATACATAAGATACAGATACTTTGCTAATTGATATAACTATCAACAATCTTTTAATCCTCCAGTTGTAGCAGGTCTTACTTGTAGTTGCAGCATATTGAAGTTTTCAGTACCAAGGATCGCAGGAGAATTCCGGGATTCAGTTTTTTAGTTGGCCTATCGGCGTTGGCCTAACAGCCTAATATAAGTCCCACTGCAGGGCATAGGCCCTCACCCTCAGGGAGGATGTATGGGATTTATTCCACCACGCGTGCACGCATCACGCTCTTTCCCTCCATACGGCCGGTGATCATGAGTTTTTTCAACCTTTCTGACCTCCAGACCGTAGGTTTGCCCAAAGAATTTAAGGACATTTTTCTTAATTAAAAATATCAATACACAAGAAATACTTACCTCATCATCATCAGCCTATACACGTCCCACTGCAGGCACAGGCCTACCCTCAGGGAGGGTGTATGGGCATTAGTCCATCACGCGTGCCCAATATCGATTGGTAGATTTCACATACGCATCAGAACTTCTTCAGCGTGCGCCGGTTTCCTCACGATGTTTTCCTTCAGCGTTTGAGAGCAGCACGGCTAGCATGCCAGCCACGACAAAGCGTTTAAACGAGAAAAACGTCATGCGCGCTCTTTCTGGCATACGTAAAATAATAAAGATGGAGGCACATCTCGATTTTTATCGATTTCTCGGGGGTGACATGCTAGGCCTACAGTTGGTATTACCGTATACGCAATTACGCACGGTCTTTTTTTCTGAAATATCTTTAATGTACAGAAACAACTTTACACACAGGCTCGCACATACACAAAGCAAAGTTAGAAAGAACCAATGCCCGTTTATTGGCTTAGTCCACCGCTTTCCAATCACTGCAATACAATCCCTGTCTAGCCATAAGACACTTGACACCAGACAGTGAAGCCTTGCAAGCTCGAGGTTTATAAACATTCACAAATCTGTGCTGCATGTCAAGAACAGTCTGTGGCTAGCATGCCACGCAACAAAGCGACAAAACGATAATTGTTACTTTCTTGGAGGCAGCATGCAAGCCCCAGTGGGACAAAGCTTTCTTGCTACAATCACTGAACTATTATGTACGACGTACTCTGTACGTCACAACGCTGTCCCATTCTTTGTAGCGACATCGCCACACTTTCTTAGTATATCGCTGTCGCTATCTCTTTAACTTTTACATAAACATCGCAAAAGAAACCTTGTCTTAGTTGCATTGTTCGTCACCTATTCTATCACCCAATTCTATTTTTTTTTTTAAATGGCTGCCATCTTGGTTGTGATGATTTTGCCAATGTCCAGTTTATTTAGCAATAGTGCTTGACGTTGTACGCTAGTTTATGTATTTTGGTGACTTCAAGGATTGTTTTTCGAAAAGAACACTATCGTGAGTCACCACTGGAGCTTCGTTGTAGGCCCGGGAGGGGGCAACCAACAATCGACGAGCGACACGTGACTCAATTGCGCTTGCATTAGTTTTTTGGCTTGGCTTGACACCGACTTCGATAAAACACACCAACTTCGATTAATGTTCGTATGATGCGAACGAATAAGTCATCGGCTGCAATATTATTTATTAAATTTTAGTTTTTTTGAAGGCGGTTTTAATTTTTTGTTAAAGTTTTGTTTATTTCACAATTTTCAGTGGTGAATTTATTAGTTCGACTCAGATATCAGTTATGCACGCAAAGGGTACATGATATGAAGCGAATTTTTCAATCGCCGATGTTTTGCTGTCAACTTTTGAGGAGTTCTATTGTGTAGCTCCGGGATGCCATCGTTAGATCCTGGTTTCCTTATCACGGTACCACCCTTGGGATATCTCCTTTGCAACAAAAAAATAATCATCAAAATCGGTTCATAAACGACGTAGTTATCCGCGAACACACATAAAAAAAAATTGAGAAACCTCCTTTTTGAAGTAAAAAATAATTTGAACCATTTTCTCGAAATCCCATGCCATTGGAAGGGCGTTGGATATGCTAAGGGTACTAGGAAGAATTCTGCCTAGTATTCTAAGAAGCCTGAATCTCTCGGCTACTCAATAATATACTTGTGCATATAGAAAGCTTTTTTTCCGGCCATGTGTAACCTTAGATAGGATCGAGGCTGCACTCAAATAGCCAGAAAGTATATAAATAGACCCTACGTGAGTTCTTATCAGCTTCTAACGGAAAACGGATACAGGAAACTATTTTCCGATCGTACTTTTTACAGGATATTGCAGGAACATCAATGAGAAGACGGGATGAAAGCGTGACATTTTATATATCAATATTACCTTCTGTGATATTACTATAAATAGCAATTGAGAGAGAGACTTAAGCGTGAAATCAATAACTGCACTTAAAAATACACCAAAATTACCTAGTGGCCCTTTTCTCACGAAACTAGACTACCTAGGTATACAGGGTGAAATTGATATCATTAGCATCCTATTAAGCTAAGAGTCTACCCATCAAACTGAGCAACTTTTACTATGGGGGCAAACCGATCAGATCAAAAAAAATATCTGCTGTTCCATACTAAACTGCAAACTCGACTCAAATGCAACAGCAGATTTTTTTTTTTGATCTGTTATCTATTATTTCAAATATTATTGATTATAAACATGTTATAGCCATGTTGTGCTGTTTCAAATCAAATTAGCAATTGAAAAATTTATCAAATCAAATATACTTTATTTTACACCAAAACATAAACAGTAAAATACAGAAATAAAAATACAAGAGGCACAAAATAAGGCGGTCTTATTGATGAGATCAAAATGTCAAATTCTGACATTGTGAATATATATTTTTATTATTATATATATAATGGCCAGTTATTATTAAGTTTACCATGGAGTTCGCAGGTCGTCGAGTGACGTCACTCAACGTGCATATACACGAGACTAGATATGCGAAAGGGCATTGTGCTGTGCAATTGTCCGTGATTTTGAACAACCTGTGTATATCCACGCCTGCCGAGTTAAGACACCATTACCACTAATTGGATTTTCATTATTCATGCAGCTTGCACCGAGTTGCTTCACAACGTCTACAGGTAAGCAAGCTGCAAGTTGCTATGTGAAACAGTTATTGATTTTAAGTGATATTTACGAAAAGGATAACATACATATAAACAGGTATTTTTTGTGGGTTTATGATACTACTCTGATAGTGTTTTTATACAGGGTGTAAATTTAAATGCGTTACATTCATAAGGGGCTTGCATGCTTCAGATTATCAACTGAACAACTTTCACTATGGGACCGACATTGAAATGTCAGCTTCCACAGACAGTTAAGCCACAAAGACACCACTTTGATCGACTGCTGTACGAAAATGAAAGCATCAAACGGAAGTGTATGGGGGAGCAATTTCGAGGATTAGCGAGCTCTAATTGGTTTGTGTAAAGACTTTTCATTGACGGCCCGGTAGCTCATTCAGTAGTGAACCTGCCTGCTGCGCCGAGGGTCGCGGGTTCGGATCCCGTAAGGGAATCGAAGTATGATGAACATTAATATTTGTACCCGAGTCATGGATGTTTGTATATATGTATTCTATATCGTTGTTTAGTCATCATAATACAAGTCCAGCCTAGCTAGCATGCCACCCCCGAGAAAACGACAAAAATCGAGATGTGCCTCCCATCTTTATTATTTTACGTAGGCCAGAAAGAGCGCGCATGATGTTTTTCTCGTTTAAACGCTTTGTCGTGGGTGGCATGCTAGCTAGGCAGGCTAGATTCTGGTACTTTAAATGTGACCAGATAATTTGTGTGACAATGTCCAAGATATTGTATATTTTTCACTTGACATTTATATGCAGTAGTAGTGCATAAGCTCTGAGACCCCCGGGTGCCTGGCTACGCAGCGTCTTAATGACTTAATTGTCTGTGTCGTCGTCTAATGATAGTCTGACGTAAGTAAACGCGGTCTTACGTCTTGCACTGTATTTCCATAGAAATGACAGTATTTCCATTGCTAGCAAAATCGTGTTGTTGGTGCATACATCACTTGAAAACTTCTTAACCTATTTGGATGGGGTTTTCATTAAATCATAAGGTTTAGTTTGAATTAACATATATGGTTTATTTCATCAATTCAAATTCAAAATCTTTTTATTCAAAATAATATCACATAGATAGCTTTTTGACGTCATTTTTTGAGTCTACCACCGCGTCGGAAGGTGTTTCGTTGAGAGAAGATGCGGCCAGAAACTCTACAACACATCTTTTAAACAAAACAAAATATACAAAGTACAATTAAAATACAATATTGCATTACATAGAGTAACATTGTCAAGACCAGACATTTTGGTCATTCAAATAGTCATCGAGTTTATAGTAGCCCTTTTTACAGAGGAATTTTTCATTGTTATCGGTTCATGTAATCAAAAGGTGCGCGCGTACATAGTCGCGGGAGCCTCTAGTGAAACATAATACCACACTCCCGGCACTCCATTCAACGGTCTCACGGTGGTTTGATTATTTAGCACTGATACAGAAAGTCAGAATCAAACGCCGTCTCGCTTGCACACATGCGCCGTCTGTTTGTCCTTCTTGTTCTAAAGCACACATTGGGCACTTAGCTGTCTACGATTTACGAAGAGGTAAGCATGTGTTATTCTGCTTATTTCAAGTGAAAAATTTTACAAAGTGGTAAGCATGTGCGATACTGCTTATTTCAAGTGAAAATTTTACAAAGAGGTAAGCAAGTGCGATACTGCTTATTTCAAGTGAGTGCGAGCATGACAGGAATACGCTACTGCCAATGCCAACATTTTCAGCCACGCTTCCTGCCAAGCGGGGGTGAGGTTAAATTTCGTGGGGGCAGGGAGTGTCTATACCTAGATAATCTTTCTTATACTCTGCCTAGTGTCTCCAGAAAGTGCGGGATGAGATGCGGTATCTGAAAGCAGAGAGAGGCAGAGAGTGGCCGTTCTGTATGTAGAACTATAAATATCTAGGTATTCTGTGATAAATTGATAGACCAAGGTTTTATACCACTTACAGAGTAGGTGTAAAATACAATTATTATTTTTATACCGCCATTGAACAATGACTTGCTACACGCGAATTCTTGCAATAACAACAGTCTAATTTTAGAATAACTACTAAACGAGAATTTAGAACGTTGTAGAAAGTGAGCTTTTTGGTGTTTTTGCCGCTATTTTCCCCATTGGATTTCATGGTAAATAGATGTTTGTTTACGTAATAAATGCGCGGTCAAACCGATGATTGCTTGAGGAAATTATACACGAAATTATCGATGTATACTCGAATCAGGGCGTCTACCCGGACATTTGAACTTCGCAATTGCGTGAACGTTTTCGTTCCAATGTCAACTCTATTATAATGAAGTTCGGACCGAAACGGTCGCGATATATCGAAGATCGAAAGTCCGGGTACAGGGACTGAATTGATGACTGTGATACAAACAAATATCTAAATTGTATATTTGTTTTTTTTACATTGTACACAAACAGAAGTATAATAGGTAGGTAATACTTGATAGAAAATGCATTAAAAATAAAAGTTTTGTTTGTCTGTCGTGTGTAGTGATATTTCCCCTGAGTATACACATACAAGTTTGCTTTTGTACATTCCGAGGGTATGCCACTATTATTACAGAAATAATATTATAGCCGTGGTGGTCCAGTGGCGAGTAACCTTGCCTGCCGTGCAGGAGGCGGTGGTTCGATCCCCGTCCAGGCCGACTCGTACAAATGAGTTTTTATGAATTTATGTACGATTTGTAACACCACTGGCTTTTCGGTGAAGGAAAACATCGTGAGGAAACCTGCATGCTTCAATTTCGAGGCATGTATTGTACCCACTGTCCATTACAAGTGGCGACGGGCTCACTCCCCATCACACTGGACAGAATTTCGGTACTAGTGAAACGTGGATATTCTGAGGTTTCAGAATATCTCTGACTACCCCCTCGGGGAATATAGTCGTGAGCATATGCTTATGCTTACATAATATTAGAGTTAATAAATTAATAAAAGAGAAAAAATATTAGAGTAATATAATGGATATACAGGGTGTAAGGAAATATAACATAGTAAACTATGGGCGCAAACCTGTCAGAACAAAAAAAATTTGATGTCACATACTAAACTGCAATACCTACTCGATACAATTCAAACGTACGGGACAGCTGATTATTTTTTTGATCATTTTTTTTTTGAGATTTTCAATATTAGTCCCATAGAGAAAGTTGTTCAGTTTGATGGTCTGATCATCCCCTTAAAATAGTTTCGCCTTATTTTGTTAGACCTTATATATAAGGTCTAACAAAATTACATACATTTAGATCGAGTACGTTTGTATGGAACAGCAGATTTTTTTTTCGCGATTTCGATATTGGTCCCCTAGAGAAAATTGTTCAGTTTGATGGTCTGATCATCCTCTTAAATTAGTTTCACCTAATTTTGTTAGACCTTATATAGGGACGAGTTACGCGTGTAATTCTACTAACAAACATTTCTGCCACTTTTTGCGGGGGGCGAGGTAACATGAAATCCGCAACTTTGGATTTTATTCCCATAACTTTAGATTCTAATTTTGAACGTTAAAAATCATGAAAAGTAGACTCGCGTGAACCCAAAACGTTCTAAGTTAGATAGAATTCACGCACGCATATTTGTTTCGCAATTATAGGCCGTCTCGTTTAGTGATAATGTATAAAAATGAATGTAAATGCACATGATTAATTGATCTTATACCGTGGCAGAGGGGAAATGCTACCGCAAGTCTAGTCCTTATAATAAATAGTCAAAGTACGATGAAACGAAAGGAAAATTGAAAAAATTTCGAAATACACGCCACGTATGCTGATTATACCCATTCGGCACCGTCTCTACAATAGGCCGAATATACAGGGTGTAAGGAAAAGTATCATTAACCTTTAAACCACATGCTCTACCCATCAAGCTGAACAACTTTTACTATGGGAGCAAACCTGTCAGCGCAAAAAATATCTGCTGTTCATATCAATAGTAAACTGAGACAGCGAGACGGAAGACTTTTTTTTTCTGACTGGTTTACTCCCATAGTGAAAGTTGTCCAGTTTGATGGTCTGAGTTCACCGTTTCAGTATTACACCCTGTATAGAAGTGAAGTGGCGCGGACGTGCCGCGGCCGGGTTGCGGCAATATAAACCTTATAGTACGTACCATAGCGTCGTTTGGAGAATTACACCCGCGCTTCCAGGCGACGGCGCCTAGTGGCGCGAGCGCGACTTTCCTTCACGGCAAAAACGACGCTATGCTACGTACTATGAGGTTTATATTGGTGTTACTTTGACTATCCGCCACCGCCACACGTCACTTCTGTGTAAACAACACCTAAGGTTGACTGGAAGAAATCGCTTTTCCCGCCTCGCCTATCTCAGGAAACGCGAAAAAAAATCAGCTGTCCCATACAAAATTGCTGTACCTACCCGACTAAAATGTATGGGACCGCAGATTTTTTTTCACATTTCCTGAGGTAGGCTCCATAGTGAAAGTTGTTCAGTTTGATGGTCTGAGTTCACCGTTTCACTTTTGCTAGGCTGTCACTTACACCCTGTATAAACCGCGCCTTAGGTGCGCAACAACGCATCCTCGCACAGCTCTGGTCGAAAAGCACCCCATTTATGGCCGTATGCCGTAAGAGTGCTACTAAATACGGCTGTAACAAGTTCCATTAAAAGCATTCAAAACCACAAGATTCTTTCCGTCAGTTTCTCTATTACCTCGGCCCTTGGTCCGTAGGCAGTCATTATCACCAGGTTACGGGGAACTGTCGCCATTGTCTGCCGTAATTGTACTTACGGTTACGTCACAATCGCGTTGTGCGTTCAATGGTTTATGTAGTATTAGGCCTGTAGATAGTAGAGATATACAGTAATGCAACTTCATGCAAGCACTCGAATCGACGCACGCCTTTGACTATATATTATAATAAGGACCTGCCTTGCGGTAGCATTTCCCTTCTGCCACGGTATAAGAACAATAAAATTGATCATGTGCATTTCAATTTTATACGTAAGTTATCATTAAACGAGACAGCCTATAATTGCGAAACAATAACTACGAACTTATGACGTTTGGGGTTCACACGAGACTACTTTTCATTCTTTTTATATAAAAGTCATTCTTTCATTTGTCCTTCATTCTTTTCGCAAAAGTCACGTATCATTTTGCGTCCAAACCAGCGATCATGATACGCGTCGGTGCCACACGACTGAAAGATACGATACGCCAAAATGCTACAAATGTGGACAAGGCTTAATATAGGCAGTTGAAATAACTGATTTCTAACGATTAAAAAATGCATTCCCGTAACTCTATTTGCTTTAAACTACTATACTGCGAAGCCTTTTATTCACAATAGCTCACACTGACAGTTCTCTTACGGTCAGCTGCAGAAACGCTAATTACAGTTAATCCTCCATTAAATCTCTTGCATTAAATCTCTTAAAAGCTAGCAAGAGATTTAATGGAGCATTTCTGCAACCGAGTGTATGACAATCAAATAATTCAACTGGTCGAATGACGCGGCAGTCGAGAAACAATTCAATATAATGAAATGTGACACTGAATGAATCACGAAATAAGTGAATAATGTTTTTTCCCCAAGCACACTCTGTTTGCACATTTGGCCTGAAATGTCGCGGAATATTTTTTGTATTTTAGGAAATGCTATCTTTTTTGACACCAGATGAGATACCGAGAACCGTCCCTATCAAAAACCTACTACGATTCTTGACTGCAGTAGGGATTAGTAGGGGACTATAAAAGGGGACGTTCTCATAAGACCAGCGATGGTCGCAGAGGTGAAAGCCTGTCAAAGCTCCCAACCTCAAAATAATTATAATCTTTTTTTGCAACATCAAAGTAGAAAAAAATGCATTTCTTTCTTTCGAATCCTGTCCTCAAGTGGGTGTAGCATACCGCCTCCGAGAAGACGAGAAAAATTGCGATGTGCATCGGTCTTTGTTAGTTTGCGCATGCCAAAAAGAGCGCGGGTGTCGGTTTTCTCGTTTTGCCGCTTATAGCGATGCTACGGCGCGTGATAGCCTTGCATCATGGGGTCCAGGTTCCAATCCGCTCCTTGGACCAATGATTTTTTTCTAACCTAATTACGTACATAATACTGACTGCTCTCAAACGGTGAAGGAAAACATCGTGAGTGTGCAGGTTGCATACGCTGAAGAAGAAATTCTGATGTGTGGTCTGATGTGAAGTCTACCAATCCTCATTGTTCACGTGTGGTGGACTAACGCCCCAAAACTCTCAACCAGGGTTGACCTCTGCCCTGCAGTGGGATGTATGTAGGCTGATGATGATGATGCTAGTCGTGCAGGAGGAAAATAGTGCAAACTTAAATGCGTTCCACATTTTAGGGGGTGCTTCAGGTCAGATCAAACTTAATAACTTGCAATATGGAGGCAACAACAAAATCGCGAAAAAATAAATTACGTCCTTCCATAAAGCAACCGGGCCGGAGACAATCGCGCCGGTTTAGTGTTTAATAACTTACCTTTGGTTCAACGAATGATACCCAAAATATTTGAGTATTGTAACATCATTCATTACAGTACGACCAGGGAAATAATTACCCTCGTCAATCTTCGTTTGCGCACTCCCCCGACAAAACCCGAAGTTGTTTAGTAATCAAAGGGTGCAGAGTCGGATAGCAGCGAAAAGGGTGCGAAAACAATTAGCCAATTTTGGCAAGGGAATGAAGGTGGCACATCCTGATTGGTCAATATAATTTCGCGCGCTGTTAAAATTTGTCAACTGTGCAGGTACATCGCATCGGTGAGACTTATAAGCCTGGTGCTACTGTACCTTTATTTGACAGGTTATGAGGTGTTTCATGTTCAGAGGGTTTTAACTGCTTGACAATTAATTAAAATTAGCATTTATACTAAAATAAAACATTTAGGCTGGCTCTCCACCAGAAATGTAGCTAAGCTGAGCTGTGTGAGGTGAGGATGTGTAGCGAAGCTATGGAACTATGTACCCGCTTCCATCAAAGCTATGCGAGGTATCTGCCTCCATCCATCAACTAAGCGATATGTGAAGATGCGTAGCTCACTCTCGCCCAGATACATAAATGGACGCATTCGAATGATGTAAAAAAAAGCTTTACAAAAAAGATAAAAAACTTAAGTTTCCATTTTATTTACCGATAATTCAACAGTTGATTTCTTGTACAAGCCATAAAATTATACAACAACTTAAAATAAGATTTATTGTTAACTACTTAGAAAATACATTTACAGAAGAGAGCCGTGCCAAAGCGACTGTGTGATCATAAAATATTGTTCTTCAAAATCCTCGTAGTAATGTAAGCTGATTTCTGAATTTATTTGGTTAGACTGTAAACTGCTCTTAAGCGCTAAAACTGATATTGAAGTGGAGAAAATTGGTGCAGTTAATGTGATGGGAATATTTCCCTATACGATAGGTTCCTAAAATAGGCCGTTTATATGATCACTTGTAAGTCTTTTGCAAAATTTGATGATCGTATCAGGTAAAGAGGCGCTCAATTTTTAGAAGGTTTTTGGTTTGATAATTGGATGGTTTCAACTTTCAAGTACCTTTTCAATCGGTTGCCAGATAGCAGGCGCCGGGAACGGCTGCGAATGTATGGCCCTGCCGGGTAAATAACGCTGGTACGTGTGAAAGTGGCATGTATGGAACATAAACATACCTATACACTTCGATGAAACACGTGTGAAAAGGCACTTAGAGTATGATTTGCCTTTTGTTTTGAAGAATTTCTTTGTAGGATTTCACAGTTCAAATTCGTTCGATTTGTACCTTTATATTGAAATATGCTTTAGGTTTTTTAAGGGGATGATCATACTATTAAACTTAACTACTTTGTCCATGGGACTAACCACGTAATCACGAAAAAAATCAGCTGTTCCATACTAAACTGCAAACCTACTCGAGCCAGACGTTTGGTACAGC
Organism: Agonopterix arenella; assembly: GCA_927399405.1. NCBI lineage: Eukaryota > Metazoa > Arthropoda > Insecta > Lepidoptera > Depressariidae > Agonopterix > Agonopterix arenella. The sequence continues at coordinate 1,257,891 of OV656714.1, forward strand.
TGATTTTTTTTTCTTAGGTCTCTGTATACAGGGTCCAGCTTCATATGCTGACGGCTTTTTTAAAGGATGATTAAACCATCAAACTGAACAACTTTCTCTATGGGAACAACATCGAAATCTTGAAAAATTTTATCTGATGTCCCATATATTTGGGTTGAGCAGGATTGATGTCCTTTTTTTTTGCGATTTCTATGGTGGTCCCATGCTACAAATTTTTCAGTTCGATTGTTAGATCAACTTCTTAAAAAAACCATCAGCATATTACTGATGCTATACAAAACCAACATAAGCTGGCCGCGCGCGGTATACGTTACTCGACCTGCACGCGTCCAGCTTATGTTGGTTTTGTATAGCTTGATGTGTCGCTGTGCGTACCTATATGTGGTCTGGGCACCGTTATAACACGCGTATCACGGGCTCATCTGTGGGGACTTGCTACAGATGTCATCACCCACAAGTTATAGCAAAGATGCCAACAGATGGCGATACCGTCGCTCTCGGAAATATGCTCCATGCAAAGAACGTTACTACTACAAATAAGGTTCACAATCGAATGCAAGACATACATCGCGCAAGAGAAATAATCACAGAGATTCGATACATATACAAGGTCCAACTAAGAACTGTTGGACCACGGCCGGTCCCCAGGATTCACACATAGCCTGGTGGAAGATCTTCTCTTTTCAATGGAGGAACATTCCCATTAGCACCTCCTGTAGTAGTAGATTTTCCCTATTCTACTCGCTTAGTAACAAGATGAAAAAACATGGGATTTCCAGAATCAATAAGACATTATCAGGTCGTTCACTTAGAAAAACGAAAAGAATTACTTTTGTACAATAGGTAAAGTCGAAAGTTGAGTAAAAAGTTTTGTTGTACATATTTATAGAGTCTTTGACCTCTACACTGAGAGGTCATGATCTTTTTCAGGAAGTTCTGGAATATGCTTTCTAAAATTAGAAGTAACACTCGACGATATGGAACTAAATTCACAGAAGCCTTGTTCAATTGTCTGTCTTCGATTCAATGGTATTTAAAATAGGAATATTATAACAACAGTGTTTTGAAAATAACCTTAAACTCACGTAACTATTTTAATTTGATTTTAGTACAATTGTTCATATAAAACTCACGTTTTAACGTTCGATAAAGAGTTGGTGATATGACTAGGTTGGCAAATAGCCTATTACTGCAAAATATAAGCAAATAATATCTACATTTATGTTACGTTCAAAGGCAATAATTTCTATGCCTGCACATGGTCATACATGGTACTGTGTAGCAATATTACATCTACGTACCCTGCTAAAGGTATACTTATAGTAACCCTGTTAGAAGTATAATATGCTTTCACCATTGACATTTAAATACAATTACTTAAGGCATCATCAATATGTCTGGTGCTCACGTTCCATATTCCACGACGAGGGCTAAAATTTAGATTTGAAGTTCTTGCTGTATTTTAACCAATTTCTCTTATTTTTGTTAACAGGTCGGTGCGTGTAGGTCGAAGACGCGGCGGGCGAGAGCCAAGCGGAAGCGTCACAGCGAGCAGACAGTGCCAGCGCCATGAACGAGCTCGACAGCCTGCGCCAGGAGGCGGAGACCCTCAAGAATGCTATCAGAGTAAGTACTTGGAGATTTCTGGTTTCCTCGAGTTGCTTTTTTTCCCATTTTATTCTCTATTTTGCCTATCCGACAAAAAAAGTTTCGCAGTCAGCTCTGAGTATGTTCCCATCATGGGATGGGGCAAACCATAGATTGAATATGTCCTATGCGAACCTAGTCGACGTACATTATTTTTGTTTTGGTCCCGCCTGATGACTTTTCAAGGAAGATGATCAATAAGTATTACAGAGCTGTTGAAGAGGAAATGATATGTCAGGAACTTAGCAGGTGGCATCAACTGTCTCTGCCCCTTCTTCTTCTTATCGTGTGGGCAGAGCCCTGGTGTCAGAGTTTTTTCAGACCGCCTTACGGCCTCTGACGCCTTGCTTACCAAGTAAGGCACTACGTCACCGCTACTACTTATTATTTCTTTTGATGTACTCTGTTGTTGTGTTTCTTGTGTGTGTCTTTATTGGTGAATAAAGATTTTTTTTTTCTTTTTTGACGTGGTTTTTATGTAACGACTACTGCCCACCAGAGATAGTAGCCGCGACCAACGGCTCTGCCCCTGACAGGCTTAAGAATGGGTGTAGTTGATACCCCATACTGTTGTCATCGGTGGCGCGTTGCGAAGAGGTATGGACACCCAATTATGGGGGTCCGGGTTCGAATCCGCACGGACAACATGCCATGTACCAATGAGTTTTTCTAACTTATTTACGTAATACCGACTGCTCTCAAACGGTAAAGGAAAACATCGTGAGGAAACCTGCATACACTGAAGAAGAAATTCTGATGTGAATGTGAAGTCTACCAATCCGCATTGGGCACGCGTGGTGGACTAATGCCCATACACCTTGAGGGTAGGCCTGTGCCCTGCAGTGGGACGTTTATAGGCTGATGATGATGATGATGCCTGTTGTATAAACGTTGTTTTACCTTTTTTCTATATTATTATTGTGTGAATAGGGCCTTAACAGACTCGCGCCTGTGCCTCTGCGACCATCGATGATCTTCTGTGATCGCCCCTTCTACCGTTCCCCGCTTATCCCTATAGCAGTTACAAATCGCAGCAGGTTTTTAACAGGGAAATGAAATGAAATAATTTATTTGCTATGAATAGGTCCATAAAATTGATCTTAGGGTCTAGAATAGTATCATCTATTCAGCTAAAATACAACAGCATGCAAATATTTATTGAAAGTTATTATTTAAAAATTCTGAAACATTATAAAAATTATGTTGTGAAAGTCATGCGTACAGTTTGTTTAACATTATTTTCATGGGTGGCACCTTAATCTATCAGGTATCAAGTATTTTATTATAAATTTTAATACACATGTTAGAACAATTTCTTTGAAACAGCGTAGTCCTTGGGCAGTTTTTGTATCTCATAACATAACATATTATAAATATTGTTTATTTGGACACCGAGAATAGACAAATACAATTAGTACTAGTAATCTGGAGTACCTGTCTGCCAAGATGAATACTTCGTTTGTACATTAGAGGACCACATTCGCAGAGAATGTGCAAGGGAGTTTCCTCTATGCAAAATCTGCAACTGGTAGTAGGAATCGCTTAATTTCAAGGTGTGCATGTGTTTATTTATAGTTTGCAGTGACCTGTGAGTGATCTCTCACTATTGTACATAAATTTTCTTTTTTAAGAGAGACTAAGTTGTTCGTATGTTTGCGATTATACCCTTTGATAAGAGCTTTGGAGTGATTTTTCTATAGCATAACGAACAATGTTATTCCAGGATGCGCGGAAGGTGGCGTGCGATACGTCGCTCGCGCAAGCCACGGCCAACCTCGAGCCGATCGGGCGTATACAGATGCGCACGCGGCGTACCCTGCGCGGTCACCTCGCCAAGATCTACGCCATGCACTGGGGCAGTGACTCCAGGTCAGTTTCAACATTGTTCTCAAGCCATTGAGCTATTATTTATCTACTATAGGTCTACCAGAATTTAATGGCAAATAAGGAAATACAATTTTAGAGTAAGCAACACGGTGGATTAGGGCCCTTTACACACTGCGACTTTTTGCAGCGCTTCTTCATTGATTCAGATGCAGCATCGATGCAAATGCGATATAGCCACGACGCAAAATATCGTAATATTTGGTCAGTCATTCGTCGACAGCCTTTGTCGCAATGCACACGCGCGTCTGTATCGGTACAATCGTGCGTGTGCATCGCTACAATCACGCATTTGAATCGATACATACGCATGTTAATTGCTAGTGTAGAGATGCAGTCACGCGATTGACAAACGCGCGGTTTTATAGCTCTTCAGAGAGTCACAGTTTGTAAAGGGCCTACTTAGACTAGACAGATGATAGTTTGACATTACCGTATCAAAATCTATATTTTTTAAACTTTTTTTTAAGCCATGACTTTCTGGTAGACTAACACTACATACTAGAGATTACACTGCACTTCATTACGCTCCGTCTCATTCCAGTGCGGGAACTTCACTCAGTCACTCGCTAGATACTCTTTCATCCTCGCTTCACCCATTAAAATTATCCTGCTTATTTGAATGCAGTGTAGGTACCAGACACCAAAGTCAGAGATGGTCGGAGCGGAGAAGAGCGAAGATGCTTAGATAGGCGCGGACCGGAGATGTATGCTGGCTTGTTGGCAATTGATAAGCTTTATAAGCGGCAACGCTTGCCGTCCGCCGCGCACCGCTGATATTTCCGCTCCACTCCGCCCACCTCCGCTTTGATATGAGAAATCTCTTATCCGCTCCGCTTAAACGGCGCACACGTTCCTTAAAGAAGCAAGATATTGTTAATTTGTATATAATTGATAGAACTCTGTAGCTTAATTAGACGAAATCAAAGCCTCGGATCGGCCGGTGGCGGGTTCTAGACCCGTCCGCTATAAAATTTCTCTATTTGGTTGGTAATTCAAAATAAGTTTTCAATCAAGACATCACTCGTCATTTTCCTCAACGCCTCTATCATGTCTAGTAAGCCAGTGATGTATGCACAAACACAAAATTGATGGATTCAATATTATATTTACGACGGTGAATCATGATGTCTATATGTTATGCTTTCCTAGTAAAACCCATCGGTAAATTAATGTAATGAAATATTAATATAAATAGGATTGCTTCATGCGATGTTCGTAATTTTGACTCTGAAAGGTAAGCTCATATTAAGAGGCTCCCACTATGTAAACGCTGGGCCGGGCCATATTTGCTGGTTTTTAGAAGCTATCTTCTCGTTATTTGAAAGACATGCAAATTATTGAAAAATATAGCAATGAGGTAATATGCAATATTTCCAGTTATGTATTGTACCTACTGTTCATTACAAATGGCGACGGGCTCACTCCCAGTCACACTGACAGAGTTTCGGTACTGCTAGTGAAACGTGGGTGTTCTGAGGTTTCAGGATATCTCTGACTACCCCCTCGGGGAATATAGTTGTGAGCGTATGCTTATGCTATAGCAATGATCTTCAACATCTTGGCATTATTTGCTTATAATTATGAAGTATATTTCTTATTTTTCTATTAAATACATATGAAACCTGTGTCCAAATCAAAGGGAAGCCTAAATATTTGAAAAAATCTGTATTATGTGCATCTACTTTATAAGGTATCTTTTATATCTTTTACTTGCGACATACACCATTGGGTAGATAATATTAGGACCTAAAATTGCGATGAAGTATTTTTTTAAGACCATATATTTAATGAGTTAATTAAATAATTTGAAAATTTGATGAGAATTCTCATGATTTTCGAAATCGTAAAGGTGTGGCGGCTCTGAAAGGGTCAAGGTCGTTTGCTCAGAGATACGTATTAAGGCTTGCCGCAGCGCAAAATTCCGTCTGAGTAGCTTCTGTACAATTTACATTACCACCTATAAACTATCGCATACTACGCCGGGGCGGAGCGGGTCGTATTTCTGCGCAGCGGATTTCCGTCCACACCATGCGGTCCGTCGTAGTGTGCTATGCTATTCCAAGCGGAACTTTTTACGTGTGCCAATATTACGTCAAACTAAAAATCCGTCCATGCGTTGCGACCTGGCCCGCTCTAGTGTGCGAAGTACGTATTTTCCACTGCGATGTGGATCGCCCTATTAATGCGTTTACCTTTAACGTTGGAGACATACAAACAATCTATCATCAGCCCATTGCTGGGCATAGATAGGCATGTGACTTCTTTTATTGCACCATTCCAAACATTCCTGTGCAAAGCAAAATAAAATAAAAATCTCAAATATTATTGACTTTAAACATGTTACAGCCATGTTGTGCTATTTCGAATCAAATAAAAGATTGAAAAATTTGTCCCGGGCGGGACTTGAACCCGCACTCTTCCAAAACGGGTTAAAAAAGGTGCGAAAAAACTGCGAAAAAAAGGTGAACCGAGGCAAGTGTGACGCGGGTGTAAATGTGACGCTTGCTAATAACACCGCTCAACGTTATTATACCTTAAACCCGATCTATCAAAATGATAGTGTAATCGTTCGTGCAACGTTTGATAGATGGCGTTTTAAGGTATAATAACGTTGAGCGGTGTTATTAGCAAGAGTCACACTTACACCCGCGTCACACTTGCCTCGGTTCACCTTACTATATACGGGTGTTAGGTTAAACAGTTGCACTTCTTTAAGGGGTTATTGTACCCATGATACTGAAAAACTTTCCATAAGAAACCTATAGGACATTCGCAAAAAAATTTTCTATTTTCCATACCAAATGCCTCAACATGACCTGGGTGGATAATGTGGATATCTACAGGGCTGCCCAAGATCGGAACCGGTGGAGAGCTATTATCCGAGCCCTATACCCCACGTAGGGGTAACAGGAGGAGAAGAAGAGAATAGAAGATACAAAACACGAAGATACAAGATACTAAATGCAATCAGCTGCTCGAACGTTTGTATGAAAAGATGAAATTTGTTTTTGCGAATTTACTATAGGTTTCTTAGGGAAATGTATTAAGTATCATGGGTACAATCACCCCTTAAAGTAATGCAACTGTTTACCCTAACACCCTATACAAGGTGTTACAAAAATACAAATAAACATTTAAGGGTGTGGTTTAGACCATCAAACTGACCAACTTTCACTATGGGACCAATATCGAAATCGCGAAAAAAAAATCTGATGTTCCATAATAAACTACAAATGTTCTCGAGCTAAATGTATGGGATAGCTATTTTTTTTTTCGCGATTTCGATGTTGGTCCCATAGTGAAAGATGTTCAGTTTGAAGGTAACCCCCTTAAGTTTTAAATTTTTATTTTTACTTTTGCAACACCCTGTATAACTGTGAATGAATGAATAAGCCCTTTATTCAGACAGTTTATATTTGACTTAACTGTACACCCCTAATTTTTATAAGATCAAATATGAACAATTTTAAGTGTGTATTCAGACAATGAAACTAAACATCCTCGTTGAGTTTCATTGTCAAACATTATTATTCATTATACAAATATTTGTCTCTTACTGCTTACGGAATTGAAACCTGCGACTCTCGGCACAGCAGGCAGGTTCACTACCGACTGAGCTATCGGGCCGTCATGCAAACTGCATGGAATCTTAAGAGGAAAATCTAATGTTCGTTCTTCTATTGTACGTCGATGTTTCCGACTTTTCGTTTGTCTCTTTCTATCAATTTTTGTCGTTGGATTAGAAAGAGACAAAGTTGACGTCGGAAACAACGACAGTAATTTACGAAAGTACGAACATTACCGACCCCCAAGGAGTATTTTCATGTTTCACCGCTTGTAAGGCAGTCCGCTCTCCAGGTATAGACAATACCTATGCCTATTATCAGCTTCCTGGTCCATTTTATGTAGGTAAAATCCGTGCTGTAGTTGTCACTTTCGCACTGGTAGCTCGGTTGCTCGGGAACAGCGCGACAGCAATAGATTAAATACCTATTCTTCAACTTGCAGATCGTCTTTCCTCGTAATAAGTGTTCGTCTCTTCCCACAGGAACCTGGTGTCAGCCAGTCAGGACGGCAAGCTGATCGTGTGGGACAGCCACACCACTAACAAGGTGCACGCGATCCCCCTCCGCTCCTCCTGGGTGATGACCTGCGCGTATGCGCCTTCGGGGTCCTACGTCGCTTGCGGTGGACTCGATAACATCTGCTCTATTTATAGGTATGTCAGTTATGTACACGATTTGAAAAAATTAACGGATATGATGTAACTTTTATGCATCTTTTATGACATTAACATTTTGTGGTATACGTATCACGTCTGTCTGTATGTGGCATCTTAGCTCCCAAAAGGGACCGCTTTCGATACGGATTTTGTTATCGAAATACAATTTTTGTGAGCGTCTTTTTCCCATAAATATTTTTTCGAGAAAAACTTCATGCGCGCTCTTTCTGGCATACGTAAAATAATAAAGATTATAGTTTTCTCGGGGGTGGCATGCGAGGGCTACAGGTTGATAAAAAGCTTGTTTTGATTTTAAAAAGCATACTAATGAAATGAATGATCACATTTCATTTCTTCTTTCGCCAATTTTGTTAAGAATGGCTTTGGTATAAAACTGTGCAAGGTAAGGCTCGCAATAGTCCTCCAAAGTCATAAATAGGTTGTTAAGTATAAATAAAATAAATAAATATCTTGGACATTGTCACACAAATTATCTAGTCACATTTAAAGTACTTGGACTTGTATTGTGATGACTAGACAACGATATAGAATACATATATAGATATAAACATCCATGACTCGGGTACAAATATTCATATTCATCATATAAATATTTGTCCCTTACGGGATTCGAACCCGCGACCCTCGGCACAGCAGGCAGGTTCACTACAGACTGTGCTACCGGGCCGTCAAACGTTACTAGGGTGTTTTGTTTTACACCCTATATACTGTTTTATTCTCGCTAACGATAACTCTAGATTACCACGTGTAATTTCCATTTTAAGGGCACCACCCCGTAAAATTGAAAAAATACATGAAATTAATTTAAATTTAGCCACACGAAACGGCAATTAAACAGAACATTGTAATAAACTAGGTGGCTTACGAAGCTTTACGAAAGCTTACTTATACGAAGCTTTGGCTTCGGCCAAAACTGTGGTTGATCTTAGCCGAAGCCGAAGGTGGTTACTTTGGCCGAAAATAGCTTCGGTTGAACACTACTGACTGCCCCATCTGCTGAATACAGTCCGGAGCATTTGTTGAAGCATTCTACGTATGTTTTGCAGCCTGAAGACGCGCGAGGGTAACGTGCGTGTGTCCCGCGAGCTGCCCGGACACTCGGGCTACCTGTCCTGCTGTCGGTTCCTCGACGACAACCAGATCCTCACCAGCTCCGGCGACATGACCTGGTAAGTCATCTTCGAAGGTACAGTGCTACAGTACGACCAGGAATTAAATCCGCTCGTCAATCTTCATTTGCGCAGAGCAGACCCGAGTCCCCGTCAAAACCCGAAGTCATTTAGTAATCAAAGGGTTCAAACGAAAACTCACTTAAAAAAATCCTTTGACTATTTATTATAAGGACTAGCCTTGTGGTAGCATTTCCCCTTTTATACCTTATCACTAAATGAGACAGCCTATAATTGCAAAACAATAATTTCGAACTTAGAACGTCCAAAGAAAAAATCCAAAGTTGGGGATTTCATGTTACACCCCCCCGCAAAGTGGCAGAAATGTTTGTTAGTAGAATTACACGCGTAACTAGTCCCTATATAAGTAGTCAAAGAAAAAATCTGATCGAAAAGTACGAAGCTAGGAAAAATGAGATGGATTCCTTTGCCTGGCTATCTTTTCTATTGACATTGACAGTTTTTTTTAATATTTCTACAATCCAAGGTATTAAGCAGCTATGAAACCTAGCTATTGCAGAAAATTAAAATTTAATTTAAATAGAAATATCGACAAAAAATTAAATCTGAGAAACACGTATCTTTTTTTTTTTCAATAAAAATAGGTGGTTACAAAAATGTAATGCTGTCCATTAAAGTTTCGTCAATCATCTTTCGCGCAAACATTTGCCGATGACACGAAACTGTTGATGATCTTACTTTGTAATATCATATAAGTAGCATAAATTTGTTCAAGCAAGTTTCACCACACATTGGCGTTTCTTTATAAATTTATGCTAAAGTAAACATTTCTCATTTGCAACTTCTGGGTACTAATTACTTACTGCTCAGAATACTCGCAGAAATGACATTTATCTTCTAACAATATTTTATAATAAATTTCAATTGCATAAATATAAAATTTGTTTAACATCTTATAACAAATATTCCTTATTTTCTTGTATTATTGTAGATTGATCTGTAGGCACCTACGCCACGGGTTGATAATGATTACAGAATATGCAAAGTAGATATTTATTGGTGATATATTTAAAATATCTCTGACTATTTGTTTCGTTTACTCTATCTTTTCTTTTCTTCAAGGCTAGCATGCCACCCACGACATAGCGATTAAACGAGAAAAACGTTATGCGCGCTCTTTCTGGCATACGTAAAATAATAAAGATGGAGGCATATCTCGATTTTTATCGTTTTCTCGGGGGTGGCATGCGAGGCCTAATGATCTTGTCATCTAGAGTGCGATTTTTGAAATTCATACTTTGAACTCAACAGTTGAAAAGGTCAATATTACCATGGAGATATGCATCTTTCTACTGGTGATTTGACTTTCAAAAATAACACTCGTGAATTATGATTTTTGAAAGTCAAATCAGCAGTATAAAGATGCATATCTCCATAGCAATTTTGACATTTTCAACTTCTGAGTTCAGCGAATGAGTTTCAAAAATCGCACTCCTAAGAATTAAATCTAGACCAGACTTATATAATAACCTATAACTATATAAATACGTAGAATACAAACATTCATGACTTCGTACAAATATTCGTATACCTACACAAACATATATTTAATTTAACCCTTGCGGGTTCCAAACCCGCGACCTTAGGCAAATCACGCGGGTTCACCACCGACTGAGCTATCTTGCCGTAATTAGCCTGTTTTCATGATTAGTATTATTTTAATGTTATCTATACTATAATTTATACGTATTAACCAAAAAATCTCTGCATCAGCGCCCTCTGGGACATAGAGACCGGCCAGCAATGCGGACAGTTCACCGGGCACACGGGCGATGTTATGTCCCTCTCTCTTGCGCCGGACCAGCGTACTTTCGTCTCGGGCGCCTGCGACGCGTCCGCCAAGCTCTGGGACATACGCGACTGCCAGTGCAAGCAGACCTTCCCCGGCCACGAGAGCGACATCAACGCTGTCACTGTAAGTGTTAAGATAATTAAGATAATTTATAATTCATAAGAATCAATTTTTATTCATAAGAAAGCATGAAAGAAGCGTGGCGCTCGCGCTGCATCCATCCCATGACATCTTCACTGGCTGGAGCACTGAACGGTGTGTGCACAATATTAGTGACATCTATCATAATGATATAAAATTGTACCTACAAGGTCTGTCAGTGGAATGATTCATGCAGTGTTCTTTTTAAACTGTACTACGCGTTTCGTTTTAGCGACCGATAAAGAGTAACTCATTTGACTAATTTCAAATATTATTGATTTTTAAACATGTTACAGCCAGCCATGTTATTTGACTAGTTTACTGTCTGTTGTTTTGGATGGAATAGGAGTTTTAGTTTAGTTTAAAACGCATTTATTATTGGGTATTTATTATCGACTTTTAACAAAAATCTTATAAACATATTTATTACACACAAACATAATTTATGGGTAAATATATTTTTGTGGCAAAATTTTTGCACTTGGATACCTTTCCTAACTAATTTAATAGTCTGTCTCGCGCTGCGCGAACGCACGCTCGAACCGTAGTGTTCTTAACCGTATTAACAGCGCTTCAGCATAAATGCCGAATCAGATCCTTCTTCATCGGCGCAATACGGGTCGCACGGTGTCATATTCCAACACCTATACCTACAATAAATTGTTGTTTTTATTGTTGGTCCGTCATGGGAGCTCCCTGTTGCTACTGCGGCTTTACACGGACCTCCTTATGCGGACTCTAAAATGTTACCTACCCTACTGCCTTTGTCTGTCACTGTGTATCCTGTATTTTTCTGGTGAAATAAATGAGTTGTCAATCTATCTGGCGTCATTCAGGACCAGTGAATCATAGGTAAAATGGATGACATTAAATTAATACTGTGCAGCCATCGAATTAGGTTACTATGGAACTTGGGTTCACGCTCAAAAGAGTCCGAACATTCGTAGGTCCGAACCAAAAGAGAATCAAAATTCAAAAAGGGAACCAATTGCGTGCCAGTCTTTGTTTGATCGTCCGAGCACGCGCGAGTTCATAAATAATAAATATTTATTTTAGTAATATTTATTTGCCAAGCAAATGCAAAGTGCATTTGTTACATAGACTACTGCACTAGGCAACGCCTGTATCGCGGGAATTAAACAATGTAATTCAAAATTGTACTTAATTAAAGCAATAAAATTAATGTTAAAACGCATATTTAAAAAATGAGACTAATATCTGGATGTGCGTGAGATGATGATGATGACGCTGTGCGTATGTAGGTGTGTGTGGGGGCTGTGTGTGAGGGTGAGTGCGTGAGTGTATGGATAAGTATTTGTGTGTGACTGAGTACGATCGTCATATAACGATCCTCAGCAGTTCCTCTCCTTCATCATAAGTCCAACCCAGTAGCTTGTTGTAAATTATTTTCTTGGCTTCTTGTACACTATAAAATAAATAATAAACATTATCGATATTAAAACCATTTTAACACTTTAATGTAGACACGGAAATAAAGATCTTCACAGACACATCAAGCAATATACCCAAAATGTGTGCTTCCCGCATCTAGTATCAGCAAGACTCTTAAAATGCTTATTTCGTGAGAGGAGACCTTCATGCAGTAATTATCTCACAGGTCATAAGTTCATAACTGTTAAATTATCCACAGTTCTTCCCGTCGGGCTTCGCGTTCGCGACCGGATCAGACGACGCGACATGCCGTATGTTCGACATACGCGCCGACCAGGAGCTCGCGATGTATTCACACGACAACATCATCTGCGGCATCACTTCCGTCGCCTTCTCCAAGTCCGGCCGTCTGCTGCTCGCCGGCTACGACGACTTCAACTGCAACGTGTGGGACTCTATGAAGAGCGAGCGCGCCGGTGAGTTACATCATCATCGTCTTCTCTACTGCGACCTAGTGTCCCACGATGGGATAGGCAGAGATTACGCCTAGCTACGATTTTTTACTCACTTGTCCTTTTCAATTGTACATGGCCACACCCTGGGCGCTTCATACAAATGGCTCGCACTAACAAGAAGCGAGAACCGCACTGTATGCTGATTCAATAATACAAGGTGTGAAGTAAATGCGTTTACTTAAGGGGGTGCTTCAGGCCATCAAACTGAACAACTTTCACTATGGGACCAACATCAAAATCGCGAGAAAAAATACTGTTGTTCCATACAAAACTACAAACCTACTTGAGCCAAATGTATGAAGATGGATATGTATAGTGTGTAAACTTATGTTGTTCAGTTTGACGGTCTGATGATCCCCTTAAAAAGTGTCAGCATATTAGAAAGGACTCTAAATGCGCTAGATAACAATGTCTAGTCTCTCTGCCTCACTGAACAAATTAAATTACTTATAATATCATTCTTTCTACAGGAATCCTCGCCGGCCACGACAACCGCGTATCATGCCTCGGCGTCACCGAGAACGGCATGGCCGTAGCGACCGGATCTTGGGACTCCTTCCTCCGCATCTGGAACTAAATACCAACACACGCACCCACACACCCGCAGTCATACGTAAACACGAGCGCGCAAACAAAATGGCCGACCTTACGGCGGTCACAAAATGGCCGCCAAACATGGCGGTCGATTTATAATTTTATATTTAAACGCGCTGCTGATTTTATGCGGTTTAAGGGTCGCGTACGCTTCGATTATTACGGTTTAGTCGTTCTTTTTTAGCTGTAACGGCTGGTTCTTTCGCACTTTTAACCTAAAACATATTTGATACGATTTCAGTCTTAACTTATCACTGTTAAGTCTCAAATTCCGTAACAGCTAAATTACTTAAGGGCTGAACTAAGTGATGTTTAAAAAAAAGCTTAATACGACACTGATCTGAAAGTTTTTTTGACTATGGAGCAAATCACCGCACAATTTTCATCCCTGTTCTCGTATTTGTCGTTGAAATGTCGACTTTGTAACAGGGAAATGGATAGCACACTTTGCTTTATTTATTTAAAAATACGTAGATGATAATTTCTATTTTGGCTGTTCAGTAAAGATTATGGGGAGATAAATGAAAACGAAAACATAACTTTCAATTGAAAAAGAACTCAAAACCATAAACAATTCCTACTAAATTTGGTAGAAATTTCCTACTATTTTGGTGGAAATTTCTTATTATTTTGGTAGAAATTTCCTAATATTTTGGTAGAAACCGCACAAGCTCTTTCATAATCTCTACTGAATAACCAATTACCTAAATGGAGCATTTAAACTACGTTAGGGTGGGTAGTTTATAAATTGTATGATCGAAGATTTGTATGCATGTGTATTGTACCTATGTTCATGATACATTTATATGATATAACGTAACTTATATATAAGTTTTTATATGTGCAGATACTTTAGTTCAATGTCTGAAAGGTGTTTGAAAATATTTCGCAAAAAAATCGATAGAATCTGCGGCTGTAGAATGATGTGCGTGATAAGGCTATATCGCGCTGTCATGCTACGGCCGCTGAAATAACAAAATAAATATTATTTGCACACCAAAAATAAACTACATTTCTAAGTCGAAGCGAAGTCTTAATCTCAGATATGCCAAAAACCGTACTTTTGTTTATGTAAAAACATAAATGTGAGATTTAGTAAATACCGTATAAATGTTTTTCATATTGGATGTATACTCAACATAGAACTGTCAAAAGGATGCCTAAACTTACATACATATGCTCACGCCTATGTCCTACTGTCGTGGACAGAGACAATACATCCATAATTCTCTCGTCGTACGCTTCTTTAGTACGCGTTTGATTTGATCAGCTTACTTGCCTCTAGGGCGGTAATAGTAGATTACACACCGAGGGCAGGAAAGTAAGAAAGGTCTCAGATCTCATGTAATTGTTGACCGATTGCGCATCGATTACGAGACGGTGCAGCTAATCGATTCAACATACATGTGATCTGAGGCTATCTTATTAACTGCCCGAGGTTAGTATACCATTCTTCTCCTCGACGGAGGCATAGCGCAGCGGGACGAAAGTTGACGCTTCCCGGTACAAGATTAGAAAAATTTTATATCCCAAACGTTTAAAAAATCTAAAATTTATAGTAAAATATTTCCAAATAGATTTACGGACAAGTTTAAGTATCTGCGCATGTGAAAGCTTGTAGTAAAGGTGTAATTAATGATAACTATAATATTCTAAAGCAGCGGTCGACGCCTTAGGGGAAGATCGTGCTGCTGACCTATCTTTCTGTTACTTGGTAAGTTTTAACCCTTTTTTTATTAAACCACTTATTTTAACGTTCACAATAATAAAAACATGATTATTAAGAATAACAAAAACCCGACTTCATACAAAAAATATGAACTGAAAAGAGAACAACTCTTTAATCATTAATCAGCTATAAGAACTTTGTAGAGCATAATTATGTTCTGTGACTTGTTTGACCCTTCAAACCATAAGGGCCAGTGGCGTAGCGTGGGCTTCTGCCGCCCGGGGCACAGACCGAATTTGCCGCCTTATCTTTATAAGAAGACCTACACGAAAAATAACGGAGCGAGCTCGAAATTTTTAGCACCACGTCTTAGCTGTGGTCAGACCTCTTTAGAATTATGTGTAGGCACAGTAATTAAATCAGAAACTTAGAGCGAGCAAAGCGAGCTCGACTTTTCTCTGCTCTACGAATCGGTTATAGACAGAGCTCAATCAACCTATATTTCTCCCGAATTTGCCGCCCCTAGGAAAGTACCGCCGGGGTCATTCGCCCTCCTTGCCTCGCTACTCTACTGATAAGGGCTTCAGCTTATTATATTTTTCTTCGTAATTAAAAGAGTTGATAAAAGTGTGTCTCCTACTAACGTACCTCCCAAGTCTTTTTTGATATAATCCTGTATGAAATTTTCGTAAGTTTTGATAAACTTCAATTAGTATTAACTTATAAACGTAATACCTACTGCTCTTAAACGGCAAAGGAAAACATCATGAGGAAAACTGCATACGCTGAAGAAGAAATTCTGATGCGTATGTGAAGTCTACCAATCCGCATTGGTCACGCGTGGTGAACTAACGCCCATCCAACCTCCCTGAGAGTAGGCCTGTGCCAGTTGAACCTATATAGGGTGTAAGTGACAGCCTAGCAAATACTGAAACGATGAAATCAGACCATCAAACTGAACAACTTTCATTATGGAGCCCCCCTTAGGAAACGCGGAAAAAAATCATCAGCTCCATACAAAACAGCTGTACCTACTCGACCTCAAATGTATGAAACAGCTGATTTGTTTTTCACGTTTCCCGATTGGCTCCATACTGAAAGTTGTTCAGTTTGATGGTCTGAATTCAGTTCATTTCAGTATTTGCCAGACTGTGACTTACACATTAATATTTTTATATTTGTAATTATGATTTTAATGACACATATTTTTCTTTATTCCAGATGATAACATCGCATAACAGTCACACGTTCTAAAAAAAAACCTATAATTAAAGAACCAAATATTATTATTAATGTATCTACGTGTAATTTATTGAATGAGAATTAATTTTTTTTTTCGTCATTTATTGTAATTCTAACGGTTCGATATAATTTATGATTTTTATGTAATTGTATGTTAGGCGTAGTGCACAGTATATGTTGAGATTGTTGTATTAAAGGATCTCTTCTTTAAAATTGTACAGTTATAAAGGCATGTATTCACTAGGCAAAAATGTATGCGCAACACGTGATGATCAACATGTTTGCCAGCGTTGCACAATAGCCCCGCTAGTATGATTTCTATTCGCGCGCGACGCGCCTTTAAGAATACGGGGAAAGGACATAGAAAATGTCCTTTCCCCGTGCTTCTCAGAGAGCAAATGTCACGATTGCCGCGATATGAGGGGTGTTCGCAGTAGCTCTTTCGCCTACAAGTTTTGTTCCGCGCAGTCTTTTTTTTGCCAGTACAATGTATATTGTTACTGGAAATAAATAAATGAAATGAAAAATGAATGTCAGCCAGTATATTATGGAAAAGAGAAATCACGTGACGTTGCTAGATGATACAGCTTGAAGCGTCGTTGTTCGTCTCCGTTCAACAGTTGATAAAAATACAAATTTAAGATCTTTTATCAACCTGTAGTTTTTCAATAAAAGAACGTTTACTTTTGTGCTTCAAAGGTTTATGCAACCTGCAACAAAATTGCAGTTGAAAATCAATCAATTATTCATATTACATCTTGTCAACGTCTGATCATATATGGACAGATAACGTTACGAAACAAAAGTTGCGCGTCATCGCACAATACGGGCTTTATGTTGCCCATCATGGCATGGTATGGCATCATGTTGCGCGTAAATTGTTGCCTAGTGAATACATAAAAGTGGGTGTCCATTTGGGGTAATGAACTCGAGATGGCCGGAGATTTCATGGATAAAGATTCAATGATAGGCGATCAGCAAAAAATTATTTTTAGACCTCTAAGGGTTCTTTGAGTTGTTGAGAAACAGTAACTTTGTGATCATTATTAGACCTCTTTGGCGACATCTGACTTATAACAATATCACACAAGCAATTTTTGAGCGTATGCGTTGATGGAAACATATAGCCGCGATATTTCTCAGATCACTCTGTGTAGCGGTGATAACGCTAAGTTGCGACTTCGTTGCGATGCATTTGCGATTTCGCCTACGCTCAAAAATAGCTCAAATATGTCTCTAATAAAATAAAATAAAGCTCCAAAATAGAAATGGGATTATGACCAATGAAACAAATCTAAATTTCATTTGGCTTATACCCAATCTGATAACCACTGATAATGCAAACGGAAAAATGTCACCAACTTCAAAATATTATCGTTAACATGTAGCCTAGCTTAAAAACCGATTGTTACAAATGGACACCCCAATATCTAAGTATTTACACACGTTATTGAAATAAATGATGATTTTAATCAATTGTATAAAGGATAAATTGGAAATAAGCAACGTTCAGACCATTTTGAGCTTTGACTAAACGAAAAAAAAGTGCCATATTTAATGACCATCGTAATTTTCAAGACATTTATTCAAATATCGTGTGTAAATACTTTGAAAAGCAGACTATCAAGGAAACTGTTTAAAAGCTAAGCTTTATGAATCATTTATACTTTGACAAGTCCAATATATTGATTTTTAATATCGTTTTATTGTCTCACTGTATTCCCTCTCGCTTTTATTTAATTTATACTGACTAGAATGTTATATTATGAATATACTGTTTTAGATATCGAATGAAGTCTTGATACTTTATTATATACGGACTAACTACCAATGTGTTTTGCATATGAAATTAGAGTGTTGCAATCTTGAAGATGATAGAAACTCTAAAAGAAAATGTGAGATGCTAATATTTTTAAAAGTATCAAGATTTCATAGGAATTCTTATAAATTTAACGTCAAACGTTAGTTTGATTTGGATAACAGTGTTCATTAATATAGTGTTGCCAGTTAGAAATTGCATCAAACATCATAACACGGCGCACAATCTATTGTAACTATTTTACGCGCAACATCACTATGGTTGGTATATTAAAAATCACTTTGACACATGAATATCGCGCACATTTTGATAAAAATTTGCTTTTAGTTGTTTAAATCTAGATTTTCTATTAATTAAAACTGATTTTTGAAGTATTTATTCTGCAGGGTACATGGGATTTAACAATCGAGTTAAAAAAAATTGGCACAAAGAAAATTTTTACGTACAATTAGTTTTTTTACAAACTTTTTTAAGGCTCCGACATCATTGGATTTCGATCCTATTCTCACGACTGTGCGAAAGGCTCTAATTAAAAAAAAATCATCCCGCTACAATGGTACTTATTAATAAACACATTTTCTATCCTTTTCGAGCCATTTTCATTCACAAACCACATCCATAAATCCCTTGTACAATTTATCACATTTAAAAAGGGACATTTGACCATCATTTAGTCCCATAAGTTCATTTACTAGATTAAGCTAGTTTTAGATTAAGTAAGGGTTTAAACAAATAGGCATTTTTAACTTCGACATTCTGTGTTGCTATCTACGAAAATTCGATGCCAATTTTTCCTTTGTGGTAACACTAAACTTTTGTTTTCGTTGCAGTATTTTAAGCACAAATTTTTTTGTAGATCGGCTTCTTATTATTTTAGTCGATGAATGGTTGTCGCTATTATGTTTATATTTCTGTTTTATGTATGGTGAAATTTTTTTTATTTCCGACGCCGCAGATGAACTAAAAAAACACGAGATCTAACGCTTAACTGTGAAGGTTCCTTAGTTAGCAGAACGGTGCGGGAGGGTGTGAAATATGACGTAATAATTTCTTCTGCCGCTCTATGGCGTGTGTTTACGCTTTAGTTGTGTCCAGTCGGAAGTAGAAAAAATAACATTAAATGTAATTATAATTTAAGCATTTTCGACGTAGATAGGTTATAATATGTAGATGTTTATATTAAGGCAGGCTCGGTTGAGAAATGGCAACATTGATGGAACTTATTCAGTATATATCAATGCATTCAATATACAGCTTACGCAGTAGGATAATTATGTCATGCTCAATTATATATTTGTCTATGATGTGACGTAATTAAATCACGGTACCTACTGAAAAAAAACCGTATAAAAATTTTTATGTAATTTAAAACATAAAAAACAGTGGCATATCAACGCTCCGCCGTTATACACATTTTGAATAACAATGTATATTTTTAATTTTGACAACCTTTCATTCGTTTTTTTTTATTTCATTAGATTGCTTAAAGACTACATACTATCAGAAGGGGGGGGGGGGGGGGTAAACTACTTGTCTAATATCGAAAAGGGAGGATAAACTATTGAACACATTAGCACCATTCAATTTGCGATTTTGACTCGAGGCCCCACTCTCAAATGCGTTCATAAATCGATGGACGCAATTATAATAAATATGGTCTGGGCATAGCTATAAATTCCGCAAAACGCGCAAATATGCACACGAATGTGTTAAAAACCGCATGGAAAACGTGCACAAAGAATTATGTAGCTATTAATTATAATAAACAACTATAAAATGAGTTAGACGAAACGCATGTATTTAAATGTATTCAGACTGTCCGATCTCCCGTAAAGGTTACCTCACCCCCCTTGACCCTCAATACCGTAGGCGATAACTCTGCTACTTGGTTTAGAAAGAAATCTAGTGAATTCAATAAACAATTGATTTTAACGTTTTTATATAAGCAACTCATGCTATTTGTCTAAGTATGATTGTATAGTGGTGTTTATGCTTTATTCGTCCAACGTTAAATACGACTTTCTGATTGGGAATTATTTGACATTATAAAAACTACTTCACCCGCTGTTTCTCCTCAGCGTTTGAACGCCGTCATTATCATCACCAAATATTTTCACTTTGTTTATAAGAAAAGGTACACAATTTTATAACGTAGTTATAAAACCCGCTGGCACCTTGTAACAGCGCTAAAAAATATAACTTTTCTTATAAACAAGGTGAGGATAATGACGCGAAAACCCTATTCAATTCTGTTCAGTTTTGCAGGCTGGCCTGAAATTTTACGGGAAAATTAACCGTTTTAATACTTATTATACTAGATTAAAATAAAGATTGGTGTATGTGGTTTTTATTTTATAAAATGTTGGTCAAATTTACGTTGGGCGTTTAAATTGAGAAGGCGAAGGCACTATTGATGTATCTGGTCTGCTAGATTTAACGCATAGTTCTTAAGACTTTTTTAAAAATTAAACATTTTTTTTTTACTGTAACGGCTTCTTTTCCAATCGGTGTACCATAAAATAACTTAAACATAAAATAATTATGTACGATAATGTTATAATCATAGTTCAAACTCCTTTTTTGTTTACATCAGACCAATTTTTCTCACCTTTACAATGTATTATTGAGAATGGACTGCCATATTTTATCCTTAAACTGTAATATTAATGGGAAGAGTTATACAGCCGATATGAATAGAGTTAGAGTCTCAAAATTAAGCAAATGTTTCTCTATATCAACCAAAAAATACTACTATTGCAAAATAAATACGTGTTTTACAATTTAGCATCTATTTTGAAACAAAATAAACTAGATAATAGTTTGGTTGATATGGAATTGGCGAGCAAATTTTAAAATCATGTTTTCTGACTATCGAAGGCCGAATTTGTACTTTAAAATTTGCGCTGACTGCAAAAACCACAGGTTCTCAAAGTAAGTTGATACGAAAAATTTAATTTACATTACATTTAACATTTACCGAGAACCATAGAGATTTAGGTCGTGTAAAAATTACTAGGAAATTGGATATCCGATAAAATGTATTAAACATAAATATTCCTTTGACACTGTTGTGCGAAAATGAGGATTATTTGTATAAGTTAATGTTTATTTGCTAGTCCACGTCTTTGAATATGTTTAAAATAATTATTCATAGCGGTGTAATACTAATTATAATGTATTGTGTAAAATATTTTTTTTTAGTTAATTATTATCAATAAATTAAAAATTTGTTTATTTTAAGAACGTTTGTTTTAATTCAATCTTAACATTTAATTCAATTTTAACATGTTATGTCCAGCCTAAGGAAATTTTAATTACGCATATACAGGGTGTAATGTAAACCTAAATGTGTTACGTACTTAAAGGGGTGCGTCAGTTCAGACCATAGAATTGAAAAACTTTTACTATGGGACCAACGATGAAATCTAAAAAAAACTGCTTTTCCATAGAAATTGACAACATTGAATTGACCTACTTAAC
Source organism: Agonopterix arenella (assembly GCA_927399405.1). Taxonomy (NCBI): domain Eukaryota; kingdom Metazoa; phylum Arthropoda; class Insecta; order Lepidoptera; family Depressariidae; genus Agonopterix; species Agonopterix arenella. The sequence goes on from OV656714.1 coordinate 1,279,502, forward strand.
CAAAATATATGAAACAACAGATTTCTTTTTCTGATTTCAAAGTTGGTTACACCTATATGCAAAATTTGTCATAGGGTCATTATTTCGGGTGTTTCAACTTAATTTTTGTGGCTAAATGTTTTTGTCTGTATTCTGCTACTTTGTCTGCCAAAATGACGGCGTTCAAATGCCCAAAGACAATGACCACAAGACGCTGCAATAAAAAAAAATTAGTTACGTAAGATTCCTAAATGGGTGTGTTACATATCGTGGGGTGCTTCAGACTATTAAACTAAATAACTTTTACTATGGGAATGAGGTGGCGGCGTCTCACGAGGGCCCTGTGTACCATCGGGGTACCATAGGCAATATACACACACACATACATGGGAATTAAAATCTGCTATTCCATAAGAAACGTCAAGGCAATTAGCGGCTCGACACAAATGTGTGGAACAGCAGATTTTCTTGGCGATTTCAATCTTGGTCCTGTAATGAAAGTTGTTCATTTTGCTGTGGTTTGATGCTCAGAAGCACCCTCTAAAATATGTAATGCATTTATGTTTACACCCGTATAGCTAAACCACCTAAACTGGGGTCGAATTTGTGGAAATTCGACCCCAGTTTAGGTGGTTGCATGCATGCATGCAGGCATTAGGTTTTCTCAGAATTTCCACAAATTCTGAGAAAACCTAATGCCAATTCATCATCATTTCATGTTCTGCCTATGATTACATTTAAAAAACCTCGCCATGTTGCGGAAAATCAATGGAACTAATTATTGTACTTCGAACAGTCCAAACACAGTCGATTGCAGCGCCCTCAAACCAGATTTTTTATATTTGGTGAGGCTTTACTACATATTAGGTGGTCCTTTTTTATAATTCGGTTTCATATCTATCTATATAAAACGTCACGCCTCTTTCCCAGTGGGGTAGGCAGAGACCAGGGCGCGCTACTTACTACGACCCTTACATACTTATTTTGCCTCAAGCACATCCATACATCTCTTCATACATGCCCGTCGGTTTCGAGTACTCCGCACCTCCCCTTTTTGTAGGACGCAACTGATTTGATCAGCATACGTCCTACGAGGGCGCCCTCTGCCAACGCTTCCACTCACATTAGTAACTTAGCTACATATATCTCTTTCGTACATCTGCTGTCACTCATTCGGTTTCATAATCACTTCTTAGTACTTTTACAATTAAAATATATGCTCATTATCAATATTAATAGTAGGTATGAGTACCTAGTACCTAATAGTGATTTAAACTCGTATCATGATAAAAACAATCCGGCGTTAGGTAGTTAAATTCATGTCAAACAGCTTTTCAAGCTTTCACGTCAGAGAGACGTAGAGATATTTTAACACAATACGCTTCCCCGTTCTAGCTCGTTCTAATTTCCTATTCGATTGTCTCCCACTTGACCTTGATACGAAGAAAAATCTCAATTATTTTCAATTAGTTTATATTTGAATACGATTGGTGCGTGACGGGTGTTAGAAGTCTGAAAAAAATATTCAAAAATGAATTTTGAATCGCACGCGAATTATGAACAATCGCAAATGCATTTCGAGAAAACTGAAGCCAATTTTGAAGACTCACGAATGCATTTTGAGGAAGTACGCAGTAATTTTGAAGAAAAGCGTACTAATTTTGAAGAAAATGTGAATCTCATTGAATATGCGGCTAAAGTTATAAATGTTGAAGAAAGAAGTTTGGCTGCCGGAGATTTCAATGGGTATCATTACGATGAATTCGATGATGTAAGTAGATAATTTGTTTATTTAACTTTTGTTTTTTTATTTAGTTTGTATGTTCGTTACTTGTACATCATCATCAGCTACAATTCCAGAGGGAATTTGCCACATTCTCAACTTGGTGGATATTTTGACTAACAGCTTAACCTAATTACTGTTTGCTAATTAGTATTATTATAGTTAGTCGATGGCATGAGCATGAAAATTAAAAATTAGATTCTAATATTAACTTACTTCTTACTATTAGCTGTAGGTATACCGCGACTTTTTCTGCGTGGAATTGTTATGCATTTATATGTTCCTTTCTCAGTGTTCAAGCTATCTCTATACCAAATTTCATCGAAAACGGATCAACGACTTCAACAAGATACATTTTTGCATTTATAATATAGCGTTGATATTTGTATGGGTTTTGAATAGCTCTTGCTTACCGGTCATCATGTGTCAGGTCCTTCTTGTTACCTACAGGTTTGAGCATTGAGATGTACCAGGAGAGCAGAAGTGTACAAGAGGTCAGTAAGTACCGACCTTATCATTAAGGAACTTCGACTTCTTGTACACGTCTGCTCTCCCGGTACAACTCAATGTTTTCTTCATCTCAAGACTTTATTAGCCGTTAAACCGTAGTATAAAACAAAAAACACCCTTCTCATTCCGTATGTGATGGGCAACCTCGGAACCCTACCCGTGGCCCGACACGTACTTGGCCGGTTTTTTTTAAATAAGTAGGTAAGTAAATAATAGTTTTACGGAGTCGCGTTGCAAGTCTGGGCGGACGCCTACTCCCCGGCTTGCCACGGTATTCCGCCATTTTATTAACCGACATCAAAAAAGGAGGAGGTTTCTCAATTGGTATATTTTTTAATTTATTGTGGTTCAAGTACCTAGGTATGTTAATCACCAAATATTTATTACCGTTACAATGTTAAACACTTATGCTATACAGGGTGGAAAAAAAGTGCAGTTTTAATTATTTTGGAAAATAAAGGAATGTTTCCTTTCAGTAAAATTTGCCATCATAAATATTAAGGGTACTTTCCCTCCAACCACGGTCTTTTTTTTCCACCCTGTATAAACTAGATATTGGCAAAATCATCAACACTAAAGCCACAATTTTAAGATGGTTTTAAGCCGGGGTCCTAATCGTCGTTTTCTTAGCTGCTGTTCCGCCGGGTAGCGACGTTTCTGTTTCCTCCAGTTTTAATGTAACTTTAAAAATTATGAAATAAGTAACTTAAATTACAAATTAAAAAAAACCCCAACGCACAAAAACAAACTATAAAAAAGTAGTTATTTCTTGACTCTCTTAAAGATATTTTAGGTCGGTAGGACCGCTATGAAATGATCATTGATTTTTTTACAATTACTTGCGGTCCCCCACACATTAATTATTCACCTAAAATATCTTGAAGAGATTTAAGAAGTAAAACATACATATTTGCTTACTTAAAAAATAATAGGTGACAGAATTATTTTTAACTTTTTAAATGTTTGTTTTTGGCGTTGGTTTTTTTTTTGTAATTTGTTATTTATTTATTAACAACATCAGACGGTTGGTCATCGCTATGTTCATCTTAGTATACAGGGTGTTAGGGTAAACAGTTGCGTTACTATAAAGGGTAGTTGTACTCAAGATACTGAATAACTTTCCCTAAGAAATAGATTTTCATAAAAAAAATTAAAAGCTTTATATCTTCGTAATTATGTTATAAATTGCAAATGTTATTTGTGACGCGGTAACTAGATTTTCTAAACTATTTTTCCATATATACAAAGTTACTTATATTAAAAAGTTTTGTATGGATTGAAACCACCAAGGTGGTTGCAGAGGGTTCAATTTTATACAAAACTTTGACGCACAATACCTGTACAAGGTGTTACAAAAGTACAAGTAAAAATTTAAGGGGCTGGTTTAGACCATCAAACTGAACAAATTTCAACAATATTGAAATCGCGAAAAAAAAACGAATATTCCATACTAAACTACAAATCTACTCGAGTTAACTGTACACACTATTTTTTTTTCAAGATGTCGATGTTTGTCCCAAGACCCATAGATAGTGAAAGTTGTTGTCACCTCCTCCTTAAAAGTTTTAAATGTTAATTTTTACTTTTGTAACACCTTGTATAGTCAGGTGGTCAAAATAAGTTAAAATTAAAGACTTAAGTTAAGTATTTTAGGACCTACCTACCCCGGTTTTCTTTCGGTTTCGGTTTGGGTAGATTCTGTTATTTCTGTCTAAGATAGATTCTTGTAAGGGCAGAAATTGTACAGTCACTTACTATATTCCGACCAAGCCTTTTGTGTGGTTACCACAATCGCATTACAAAATAAAAAAAAATATTTTTTCGTTTCCTAATTTGACGTGCGTTCCTCCAAACCATAGAGACATTCAACCTGGTTCCCACTAATAAAGGGACCGAACCAAATATTCTTTATTTGCACACCAAAATAAACACAAATGAATAATTTTGGCTGCGAGCAAGCGTTATTATAATCATCATAATCTTCTCAGCCTATAGACGTCCTCTGCTAGACTAGACCAAGGATCTCCACAAGGAACGGTCCTGCCAGCGTAATATAATGAATGATAAATAAATGGGTAAACCTTAGGTTCAAATATAAATAATAATCGAAAAGACTTGATGGCGAAACAACATCCAGTGGTACCGTTCCGTTCGAGGGACCAAATTAGAATCTGGCAGAGATCGAGTCCAACTAGAGTGACTGTGATTGACGTAGGCGGCCGGACACGTGGGAATAACGAGTTCCACTACTCTGCAGTATTTCAGAAGCCGGTCATAGTAGAAGCCTAAGGTAAGGTAAGACGCCCATGACAGTTCGAAGTTAAATATTATGTGTGGTTCGAATAGAATACCCTAACCTCCTTAAGTACCTACTTAACTTTCGCGCCGAACCAGGCAGGTATTAATATTCCTTAACCTGTCACATCCCGACTTTAAAATAACAATTGATAAACAATGGACGACGGTCGATATCGCGTCGCCGGGATGTGACAGGTTAATATTATGTAACCCGCGACTTTGTCCGCACAAATTATATACCAGATTTTAAGTCAGATCATCAGCTATCAAACAAAAAAAGTTTCATCAAAATCGGTTTAGTAGTTTTTGCGTGATGCTCGTTCAAATAAACATACAAACAAACAGACAAAAATTGCTAATATTGAATCAGGGACACCTAAAAACCATATCGTATCGTTTTTTTGGATAATATCTTCAATCTACAGACACACTTCTGTTACAGTTTTATAATAGTAATAGTGTAGATTATTAGGGTGTTTTGTGTCTATCCTGTTTAAGTATGACGACCCGATTGGTGTAATGGTTACCACGCCAGACTGCCAAACCAGGGTCCTGGGTTCGAATCCCGGTTCGGTTATGGATGTTTATATGTTTATGCCGTTGTCGTATGGTTTCCATAATAAAAAGCCTTAAGTGTTTGCTTGGGATCATTACAATGTAGGTATGTGCCTGTGAGCGTTATTTATTTTTTTGTAAGTAGGTACTGTTTTTACCCGATATTAAAAACTAAGGTTCTTTATTTTGAATAGACCCGCGCCGCGTGTTGGAGTTGTTCTACTACTTTTGGTTGCGTACGGTTCACCATTATATTTATAAAGTAGGCACAGGCACTCTCGTTCTCGGCGAGAATGTAGTGCCCGCATAAGATGAGGCCTTTGCGCTGCAGGGGGGCCATACGGCTATGAAAAAAAAATTATCTGGAGTCACAGATGTTTAAAATCTACTTACCTACTTCCAAGATACCTATTTATGTCAAATATTTTACAAAAATGAATCGGATTTGCTCACAGCAGGTAGCGTGAAAGCTAAATATCAATATGGACTAAATATATCCACTCAAAATAAAAATTAGTAAAGAAGCTTTTCGACGTCATTTTATTGACTCTGCCACCGCTACGGAAGGTGTTCCATTGTAGAGAAGATGTGGCCAAAAAACTATAACACACATATTTTAAACAAAACAAAATATACAAAATAATTACAATATTGAGCGTTAATTGCAGAAACGCTCATTAGAGTTAATTCTCCATTAAATCTCTTGCTGTCACTTTTTGTCTTGATGTAGTAGTAAAAGCTAGCAAGAGATTTAATTGAGGATTAACTCTAAGGATCGTTTCTGCAACTGAGTTTTAATGACATAACGTAATATTGTCAAGACCAGCCTAGCTAGCATGCCACCCCTGAGAAAACGACAAAAATCGAGATGTGCCTCCATCTTTATTATTTTACGTAGGCCAGAAAGAGCACGCATGACGTTTTTCTCGTTTAAACGCTTTGTCGTGGGTGGCATGCTAGCTAGGCAGGCATTATAATGTACAGTCTGCTACATTAAACAAACTTTTATTTAACTTTTGCAGTCTTCAGTTAAAATAAATAAAAAATTTTCGTTAGGTAACTACTTGAATACAATTTTACTTATAAATTTTATTAATAATTTTTTTATAGTGTTTGATAGATACGCGGTTATTATTTAATCTAGAATTAAAACTATTAACGGGTTCTTACCGCGGTTTGGTATAGTTGAGTTCCCGATATTCCGTCATCCCGTGATCATGGGTTTTTTTCGGGCATAGGCCCACCACACATTCCCACCGCTGTAACTCCTGTAAGCCAGGATCAACAGCGGCGACCATTCACAACACTGGACAATGAAGTCCAGCAAGCCCGGGGGATGACTCTAATCTGTCTTGGAACCCGCAATGAATTAATCAAAGAAGATAGGAGGAGTAGGAAAACGAAATATCCGACTTCCCTCCATTGCAAACGGTGATCATGGGTTGTAACATTGCCGAAATATCTGGTACCAAAACGCGGTTAGATCCCGTTAATAGGTTTAATTCTAAATTAAGTTTTAGTTTTGTTGGTGGTCTACCTTCTGACCTATTCCCACCCTTGGCCACCATTCCGATACTGCCTTCGTCCACCGGCCGGCTTCCCGTCTAGTCAAAAACAATTTTACATAAGTAGGTACCTAAATTGACTCTTTGGCGTAGTGGTTCTTATTTTTTTTAAAACTCAATAGAGGTTCTGTATTGGAAAAAAGGATAACTGAAGTAAAGCAACGTTAGGTCCGCTATCTTTGGAAAGGTGACCGTATAAGTGCTATTTCATCTCAAAAGTCTCCGGATAGTTCTGTCAGACCTTAAGCAAAGAAAATATACACTACGCGACCTTAGGTGGCTTAAAAATTCCTCGATAGCAAGTTCTTCAGCCTCTATGTATACAGGGTGAAATTACGAATAATGATGAGAAGGATAAGAGTCTAACCATCAAACTGAACAACTTTTACTATGGGAGCAAGCCGATCAGAACCAATAAAAAATCTGCTGTTTCATATTAAACTGCAATGTCGACGGGTGAGTTCGCGACTCAAATGAATGCAAAGGCAGATTTTTTTTTGCTCTGATCGGTTTGCTGCCATAGTAAAAGTTATTCAGTTTGATGGGTAGACTGTTAGTTGAAAAGGATGCTAATGATATCAATTTCACCCTGTATATCAATCGGCATTTGGCCCGGAGTTTTATTTACTCCTTTCTCACCATTATTCGTGGAAGGAGGAGACCTTTGCCCTGCAGTGAGATCTTATAGACTAACTGTATTCCCTCAATGTTGGACTTTGCTACTTATAGAAACTATCTTTTTATTAGGATTCCGTAGTCAAAAAAGTTGAATAGAAATTTGGCATGAAGACAAATAACAGTAACCCAAGAACAGAAATTTCAAGTGTGTTACAAAAATAAAATAAGTTAGATATTTAGTCCTTTGTTGTCCGAGAAAAGTCATTAACTTACAGCCACTCTACCTCCAACGGAGCTTTTCTACGTATTATGCAATTGAGTTTCTGAACTTATTTTAGTTAGTCTAAAATCCCGTCGCGTCGTGCACACACCTAACACATGCCAATAACGGTCTTATTGCTAAACAAATACAGTTTATAATATCGCGGTTTAATGTAAATTGAGTGTTGATTACTTTTTTAATTGTGGTTGATTAGTCTTGATATTTGAATAGCGTTACATTTATTTCTTTTTTATTTGAAAACAAAAGTTCGCAAGTGTCAACGTGCCGCCATTTTGTTTTTTTTGTTTTGTTTGTCGGGTAGTTTAAATGTTTTTTCCGGATTGATTATAGAACAGACATCGGTTTTGCTAATTTTCTTTTTTACTTCTCGAACATCGCTGTCAAGAAATTTTTGTAATCATTCCTAGTATTGTTTTGATGATTTTAGTAGAGAATTATAAACAGTTGTTAATTAACTAATTTAATTACTCGCATATTAAATCTTAAATTTAATTGCAACCTTATAGTTATAAACAAACAATTGGAACCATCCCTATCATACCAATAACCATACCTAATTGTTATTTAGTTATCATTCAACAAATCTAAAAAAAAAAACTGTATAAAAGGAATTCATCCATTCTTTCGCATCCATATCATGCCTGTCCATATTAGGGTGCGCTAGAGAACGACTTTCCATATTTCGTCTTAATTATTCGTTGACGGTACAAAAACTGAAAGAGACGAGTGCCAAATTTCAAAATGAGAACACTAAAACAATTATCCATAGCAAATGACTAATCGTTTTTTTTTTGTAAACAAAAGCCAAAGAACATCGGTCAGAAACGCCCAGCAACCGAAATTCAGACGAAATTATTTCTGTTCCATGCCTCTAGTTTACTTTGTACACGAATTTACACTTTAAACTATTGTTGTTTAGGTCGAGAATAGTACAATTGGCTTGGAAGCTTTTTTTCTGGAATAAGCAAACGTCATAGCACCTACATCCAATGATTCACTGTCGGTTCTGATCCAAAACTTTAGTTCCACGTCGTATTTCAAAATCTGCGCACAATTTTAATTCTTTTAGTTTTACAGTAGAAAACATAAAAAAAATAAAAAAAATATATTGAACAGTGAAAAGAAAACTTTTAAAAAGTGTTGCCAGTGTCAAAAATGATGACCATTAGCGAAAATCATTATTCATCGAATAAAATGTCGAGTTTCTATAAAATGAACGACAGAATCGTCCATCGGGATAGCTATGATGACGTCAAGAGTTCCTCGAGCGTCAATAGCGAATTGTTGACAAAGCGAGGGTTTAAGCCATCAGACATGTTTGACCCTCAGAAGAAAGAGTTCCTTACAAACCTCAGTTATAAGTTATTCCCTGTAAGTTGGGTAAGCTTTTTTTTCTGATTTCTTTTCCAGCCTTTCTAATCAGAGATGTGCTTCAGGGAATATTTGGTATTTTATTTATTTTTGCGTTTGCTAGTTGATATTTTGTTTTTGAAAAAAATATTTAAAAATGGCGAAGCAGTATGGCTAATATTCTTTTTCTTTTAAATCTACTTTTGAACCTTTTCTCAATGAAATAAAGTTGCTTTGATATTATATTTGATATTTGTTTTATATGGTTTGGTTATATTTATTACGAGCGTTATCCCGCGACTTCTTCCGCACAAATTATATACCAGATTTTAAGTCAGATCATGAGCTATCAAACAAAAAAAGTTTCATCAAAATCGGTTCAGTAGTTTTTGCGTGATACTCGTTCAAACAAACAAACAAACAAACAAACACACAAACAAACAGACAGACAAAAAATCCAAAAGATGGTAAAATGGAATCAGGGACATCTAAAAACCAAATCTTAACTTTTTTTTATAATATCTTCAATGTACAGACAAACTTCCTGTTACAGTTTTATAATAGTTTAGATTCATTGCAGACTGTACTTCACAATTTTGTATACCCGACTGCCCCAGAAGAGTTGGTACTAAATGTTTTTTTTAACAATAAAATTATTTACTTATAATTAACGAGGATAGAATTAACGGGATAAGGGCAGGAAGAAGAAGAAGAATTAACGAAATGTCATCTAGTAAACATGAACATACCTAATTATTATCTGTGATATAATTAATAAAGAAGTAGTTAAGTTAATGATGAAACTAACCATAACAATAATATAAATTACCTTTACAGGGTCCTTCTTAATGCTGACGGTTTTTAAGCGGATGATCAGACCATCGAACTGAATAACTTTGTCTACAGGAGGACATTGAAATCGTAAAAAACAAATCTGTCCCATATGCCCATACATTTTGGTCGAGTATGTTTGCAGTTTTGTATAGATGCAGCAGCTGATTATATTTTAGAACCTATAGGGAAATTTGTTCAGTTTGATGGTTCAATTATCCCAAAAAAACCGATCCTGTATAGGTATTTTTAACACTGACTTATCAATAACTTTTTGAAACCATCTGGAGAAAACGCGCAATAGTCGAAACTCAACTGTTAAACAAAGTTAACATTAATGTTAACAGTGTTTAGGTCTAAAATGTAAAAGCAAATGCATCAAACAATTCTGGCTCCAGTCCAGTTTACATTTTACAGTTTCCACAACGCAAACAACATGATTTTGTTGTTAGTTTACAAGGATAACCTACGTAGTTACCAATAGTAAAATATGTATAGGAAGCGTCTAGAAAGGCATTTGTCAGGAAAAAGTTTCTAATACTTACACTCTCACTCAGTTGCAGAAGTGCTCATTAAAGTTAATCCTCCATTAAATCTCTTGCTGTCACTTTTTGTCTTGTTTATACAATATATATATATATATAATACAATCAGGATATTTTCAAAAGAAGAGTTAATAGGCTTTTTCTGGGTGAGCGCGCTACATCCTCGGCTTCGTCTACACTTCCCATCAGGTGAGATGAAGCCAAGCGCAAACCCATTATGAATAAAAAAAAAAAAATGTAGTAAAAGCTAGCAAGAGATTTAATGGAGGATTAACACTAATGAGCGTTTCTGCAACAATCGGCTAATAGAGGAAGTTGACATAAATGCTGACTCTAAATAAGGAAAGGGATTGGGCAGGAGTAAAAACAGAGTGAACACAGACAATAAGACACTGAAACAGCCTATACCTGCTGCCTACTGCCTCAGTGGTCTAATGGTTAAGAGCATTGGCTCTCAACACGGAGGTCGTGGGTTCGATTCCCACGGGGGACACCTATTGAAATGTCACTTTGTGAGTTTTCCCCAGTTGGTTAGGACATTGCAGGCTGAATCACCTGATTGTCTGAAAAGAAAAATTATTCCGTGCTTCGGATGGCACGTTAAGCCGTTGGTCCCGGCTACTATCTCTGGTGGTAGTAGTCGTTACATAAAAAAACCACGTCCCAGGCCGTAAGGCGGTCTGAAAAAACTCTGACACCAGGGCTCTGCCCATACGTTAAGAAAGAAAGAACAGCTAATATAAAAGCTAAGCTATAAAATGATAAGGAGATGAGATAAATTAGTTACGATCCATTGATAGATGGCGATCGAAGGTTTGTCCATACAATAACCAGCACAATTAATATGGAACGCCCGCAGCTGTACGCATACTTTCGCATTGACAACACGTGGCGATCGCGAACGGCGTCCCATAATAATCGTGCTTTTTGTATGGAGAAACCGTCCATCACCACCATTTAACTTAGCGCAATCGGGCACCAGGAGTAAAAACAGAGTGAAGATCTGTAGTGTAAAAATTTATGTTTGGATGATATCGAGTAGATACCCTTTAGCCCAGTCATTTTACGGAGTTTTGTTCGGAGAGGTGGGAAGTAATTATTAATTGGACTTTTAAACTGTAAACGGCACTATTTAGTGACAAAAAGACTAAATGTAAACATATTTAAAAAAAATACTATACGCAACAGAGAAATCAAAATTGTGAGTCCCAGAAGGCTTTTAAATTAATAATATTAATACCGTGCACTCATTTGAATAAGATTTTACAACATACATTATTTTTGAGCAATAAGATAGGCATTGAAATTTAAAAAATTTGGTTTTTATTAGAAAATATAAATGTATCTTTCAAAACCTTCCAAGTAGACAGAAATATTTACCCCATGTTTGAAGTATGTATAATGGTAAAGCCTTAAAAGATTGCAAAAAATAATTACCATCATCAAATTACATTTTGCCGGTACGTGAATAAGGGGTTATGTTGAAAAACAGTGCTGGTCAATGTGTTTTAACACACTACCAGCAAACGCTGAAGCCCCTTTGTCATAGTATTTATAAATGATTACGGTTATATTTCATTTAATGTCTTTATATGAAATGATGCTGTAGAAATTTTTTGCTGTGACAATAAATCTTTTTCAATTTCAATTTCAATTTACCTGTAAACTGTGAAGCGGCGAGATGAGGGTCATATTACAATACGAGTGTTAAATATGAATGTAGATGGCTACATGAAGAGATGACGACCAAAGAAAGATGGATGGATTGTGTTAAAGATGACATGTGTACAAAAGGAGTGAACGCTGAAATGACGGCTAAGAGGGATAAATAGAGAGCTCGGAGACGACATGTAGTGGAATAGTGACAGGAAGAAGAAGTATTTGAACCAATACTCACTTTATGAATTTGGCACGGTTCAGGGGGCTAGCCTATTAATATCGCCAATAGAAACACAGCATAAGAAACCTCATCCCTTAAGTCGCTTTGTACGACACCCACATTAGAACTCCTATATTACAGGTACTCTTTATTATAAGTACTGTGCCCACGTGAAGAAATGGGGTGGCTAATTCTAAGCCGGAATTAAAATAACATATATATAATAAAAAAAGCGGTATGTCATGTTTTTTGTTTTGGAGGACTGAATCGAAAAAAGATAACAGATATTTTTAATAAAATAACGTTGTTTTTCGGTCCAACGAGGGACGTCACTCGTCGGACCTGTAAACTCCGTGGTAAACATAAAATCAACAATAACTGGCCATTAAGAAAAAAAAATACAATCACAATGACAGAATTGGTGTTGCCGTTTCTGTTTCCAGCATAGAGTTAGAAAGAGAAGGCAATTGATTTTTATTTTTTTAATAAAGCAGTAGTTTTTTCCATGGAGTTCGAATTATTTTCTCTTCACCATTTTTGCATTTTACATATCAAAATAAAATAAAAATTAAATTTAATATTGATAACCTCAATAAAAATGAAATTGATGTCTTAAAATTTTGTCTTCTATCCGTAAAAAATATAAAATAAAGACCAAAACAAAAAAATTACCGAATTACGGTACGGTTCAAAATATTCTGCTCACCAGGAGTGCGATTTTTGAATCTCATACGTTGAACTCAGCAGTTGAAAATGTATGGAGATACGCATCTTTCTACAGCTAATTTGACTTTCAAAAATCCACACTTCTGTAGTATGATTTTTGAATGTCAAATCAGCAGTAGAAAGATGCTTATCTCCACAGAAATTTTGACATTTTCAACTGCTGAGCTCAGCGAATGAGTTTCAAAAATCGCACTCCTGAAAAAGCGTGAGAGCGACCTTTTAACTTTAACAAGTAAGTAGTAATATGACGGTTCTACTTAAAAAAAAACCAATTAACATTCTGATGGCGAGTTAAAAACAAAGTTTACACAACTCTAAAACAGTTTAGTCGATAGACAAACTGGGTGATTAACCCAGTTTTAAGTTTACCCTGTTGCATCTTAATATTTATCGCTTTTGGCTCCAATTCCAGTGGGCTATATATTCTATGTTTAGATAGGTCTTTGATATTGGTAGTTTGCGAAACAGATTAGTAAACTAATGGAAATCAAGCTAATTAAAGTATTTACAAAAATGTTACAAAAATTTGTATATTATTGTTGTTACAAAAATACAAATAAAAATATAAGGGGGTGGTTTAGACCATCAAACTGAACAACTTTAACTACGGGACAAATATCGAAATCGCGAAAAAAAAATCGGGTGTTCCATATTATTTTGGTCGAAGCGTTCCATACTACACTGCAAATGTACTCCAGCTAAATGTATGGGAAAGATGATGTTTTTTCGCGATTTCGATGTTGTTCAATTTGATGGTCTAAAGTTTAGACTCTATAAACAACCCCCTTAAAAGTAAAAAATTTCATTTTTACTTTTGTAACATTCTGTATAGGTAAAAAAACAATGAATAATATAAGTAAAAACCCTATAAACAAAACACCTCATTTAATGCCTCGCCTTGGGGCCCGTACCCAGGATGATGGCAGCATTCCCCCTCTGGATTGCTAGGCTTATCCGCTGCCAGAGGAAGCTGCCAGCTCTGATGTCGCCTGTGCACCCAACCAGGCGCGCGGACAGCTCTTTAATGATCAGTTTTGCTTGTGGTCCCCATCGACCCAGGGCTTCTAACCCACAAGGCATAAATATGTATCCCTCCCCGATGTTGGCATATAAACGCCTTTTGAGGCGTTCCGCGGCAAAGGAATCTGAGCTCAGCGAATGAACGAAAGTCACGTCCCCTTAAGACGCAACAGATTGAAGAATTTCGTTCTCTGGGTAGTGGGCTCGGTGGCGAAATTGGATAACGCACTTCCCCGGTTTGGAAAAGTGCGGGTTCAAGTCCCGTCCGAGACAAATTTTTCAATCTTTAATTTGATTCAGCGAATGAGTTTCAAAAATCGCACTCCAGATCTAAAAGTGACACTAGTCTGGTAGGTAACTAAGTTTTATTGATGACTAAATTTCAATCAATATTAGTCACCTAACAATAGCTTTTAACTATCCTAGATATAACATTTACGATTAATGTTTATATATAGCTTATTAAAGATCCATAAACTTAACAACTGATCAATCGATCACTTTACACGAATAGATCCGTCTTGATTAATACTCAAATCCTATTGTTAATATGGCAGTGCGTGGGCGACGATAGATCAATACTTAAGTGTGATTATACTTTAAAATAAGCTCCTATTTAATGTCAGTGAACTGTGTACTTTTTGGCACGACATGGATACATTTTTTTTTTTTTTTTATTTTTTATTTTTGATAGGTAAGCATTTGACCCCGATCTCACCTGATGTTAAGTGACGATGAGGCCGAAGATGTAGCATGCTTACCTAGAAATGTGCCTATTCACTCTCGCCTTGAAGAGGCCCAAGTTGTATTGCATAATGGCAATTAATGGCATAGGCACTAAAAAGTTTCATTAGTTTGTCTGCCGACCCCAATGAGGGGGCAGTGAATGAAAGCTGTGTTGGCTTGGGGAAATTACCAAAACTATTAAGTCGCAGCATAAAATGTAGATTTTCCTGAAAAAAGTCTTTGAAATTGTTTAGATATTTAAAAAAAAGTCGACACATTTTTTTTACATAAAAGAAAATGAGTAAGTGCGTTATTTCGAATAACTTGTAAGTAGATACAGTCATTCATTACGTCCTAACCTACTTACACCTTATTGTTCGTATAAATAGTTCATTTGTCATTTGATGATGTAATAATTTTATATTGAACGAGCGTTAACCCGCGACTTCGTTAGCACAAATTATATACCAGATTTTAAGTCAGATCATAAGCTAACAAACAAAAAAGTTTCATCAAAAGTTCACACAAACAAACAGACAGACAAAAAATCCAAAAATTGGTGAAATGGAATCAGGGACACCTAAAAACCATAATTATCGTAACTTTTTTTTTGTTAATATCTTCAATGTACAGACAAACTTCCTGTTACAGTTTTATAATAGTATAGACTAGCTGCTGCCCGCGACTTCATCTGCGCTTCGTCTGGACAATTCATACAATATCTTTATAAATTGTAGTCTATATGTTATTCTGATGTATAAGCTATATTATTGTAAAGTTTCATTAAAATCCATTCAGTAGTTTTTACGTGAAAGAGTAACAAGCATCCATCCATACTTACAAACTTTCGCGTTTATAATATAAGGTCTCACAAAATTAGCTGAAACTATTTTAAGGGGACAATCAGACCATCAAACTGAACAACTTTCTCTATGGGACCAATATAGAAATCGCGAAAAAAAAATCTGCTGTCCCATACAAACCTACTCGACCTAAATGTATGGGACAGCAGTTTTTTTATTTTCGATTTCAATATTGGTCCCATAGAGAAAGTTGTTCAGTTTGATGGTCTGAGCATACCCTTAAAATAGTTTCACCTAATTTTGTTAGACCTTATATAAGTAGGAAGGGTAGGATAAGTAGGATAGGATAGGATTATAAAAAAATACTTTAGTTTTAGTGACATAGTTAAATGGTACCTAAGTATTTCTCTGAATAACAATAAATTTTGGCGCATTTTTTATCACAGAAATGTTTCTGTTTCTTATAAAGCATATGTATAGGTGGTAGTCAGAAATAATATTCTTTAGCACATTCCGAATATCAAAAATTCACTTACAACTGCATCCTCGCGTTTCGAGCTCGCTTCGCTCGCTTCAGATGTATTAGGCTTAGGCATGCAAGGGCTGAAGCACCCATATCACAAGTTATTAGTTATGAAATAATCGCGTTCTGTTACGTTTATAACATGTTCTATAACTGCGTCCTACATACTTTCTAATACCTAGGTAACTAGGTAGTTATAACACAATCTATACTATTATAAAACTGAACCTAAATGTTTATTTGTTTGTAACAGCATCACGCAAAAACTAAAAAACGATGTTGATGAAACTTTTTTGTTTGATAGCTTATGATTTGCTTTAAAATCTGGTATATAATTTGTGCGGACGAAGTCTCGGGTAAACATAGATCTCTAAATATTTATTCAACCTAAATACCGCTCTCAATACTCTTTCAAATACTTTAACCTTAATACAAGTTACCGGATACTCCACCGACAAGAGTGTAGCTCTTAAGGCCAGGCCCAGGCCACACAGAGGCGGTTTTGCGGGAAAGCGGGCCGGAGGCGGACCTGCGGGAAGCGAACATCTCCGGACCCGCTCGGTTTTCTGTGTGTTTTGTTGTGTATGGTGTGGTATGGTGGTAATGTTCTAGTTTGTATGTACCCTACCACACAGAAATACGCGCGGTTCCGGAGATATTCGCTTCCCGCAGGTCCGCCTCCGGCCCACTTTCCCGCAAAACCGCCTCCTGGCCTGTAAATAAGACGACTACACGTTCAAGGAGTTAGTTTTATCAATATTCTATCTAATCTTAAAATTATGGCTCCACATTGGCGTAGCAAGGGGGGGGCGGGGGCAGAGATTGGCGACGCCACCTCAGAAAGCTCGTTGCCCCCCTTAGAAATTCTAGCCAAAACTCAGAGGCAATACTGCAAAATTTTAAGTAATTTAGAATCGAAGGTACCTACGTACCTATATTAGGAAATTTTTGAATCCCTGGCCTTTACAGGAATGGCCGATTTAGATGATCGAATAAAAAGACTTTTCTGTATACCTAGGTAAAAAAAAATATATAGAAAAAGTATATGTGTAGAAAGAGCCTCATGCTTCTACCGTATAAAACAAAAGGGGACAACTTTCTTAGGTTGGTGTGCGTGAGGCGCCATACTAATTATGTCTGTGTGCGTGTATATAGATAGGGTTTAGACGCCAATACTGGTTACAATTTTTTTCTATGTTTTTGTAGCTTCGACTGTCAATCTTGACATATAACTTATCCACGGTAATATGCATATTTATTTAGGATGAAACGACGTATCAATTGGTAAGTTCTAAGCTTCTAACCTAACATAAATACTGTAAAAAATTATAATTTTTCAGTCTCTTGTGAAACCTATTTGATGAAAATGGTCTTAATCTACCGCCACTTTAAAGAAAACGAATTTAAAAATATCTAGCTGTTGAGAATCTGTCACATTAGGACGGACGGGCATCGAACCCGCGATCCACAAAACATGTGCACTTGGCCTCAAGGCATCTGGCTCTTGGCAATGTCAGAACGGTTTAGCGCAAACATGCGAGTGATTTTGTTATTCTAAATGCCAGTATCGTGTATTTCTGATTCGTAATTCAAAAGATATACACGTTTTTACATACATAAACCCACGACCGCATTTCCTTTCGTGGTGGTTAGAAATGTCGCTACTTAGGAGGTACCGCTACCACTACCTATGAGTACATATTTGATCGAAGATAAGTACAGTAATTACTGTACCTACATTCTGTTTGCACAATAAAACTTTTTTCAATTTCAATTTTACAGTATTTATTTAGAGCCGAAGCTGTTATTTCGAGGAAACCTGTGTTTTTGTACTGTTTTCAAATTTTCTGGGAGCCCAGTTTCCAGGCTTGCCTTGTGACGGGACCAAGCTTATAAATAACGAGCGTTAACCCGCGACTTCGTCCGCACAAATTATATACCAGATTTTAAGTCAGATCATAAGCTATCAAACAAAAAAAGTTTCATCAAAATCGGTTCAGTAGTTTTTGCGTAATACTCGTTCAAACAAACAAACAAACAAACACACAAACAAACAGACAGACAAAAAATCCAAAAATTGGTAAAATGGAATCAGGGACATCTAAAAACCATATCGTAACTTTTTTTTTGTTAATATCTTCAATGTACAGACAAACTTCCTGTTACAGTTTTATAATAGTATAGATAGATGATAATTTCATGCAAACATGCATATCTAGGTAAGATCCGGACACATTAAATTTAATTGTATGATTTTCTGTTATGCATGTTGATATAAAAATATTTTTCATTTTCATTTTTTACATACAAATGCCAGCCCCCTTTTAGGTTTTTATTTGTAGTAATATTCACATTTTTACTAGGTAACTACTTACCTACCGTTAACGTTTTTAGTTCAAAGATAGGTCGTTAGACAAGATCGAGTGTCTATTATTGACTTATCTTATCCACAGAATTCTGTGAAAAATAGAACGAGTCGAAAAATTATGAAATTTTCGAAAAATTTTACAAAAAATCTCGGAAAAATTATGGAACTTGAACTTTAACGAACATTCGTGGTCGTTAATGTTGGTCTTAAATGTTATAATTATAGTGAAGCGTATTTTGTTACCATTTAAAATTCGAAAATCAAGCTTTTACAAGTTGTTAGCAATACTATAAATAAGTAGTACTCGTAAATATCCAACATGCCATAGAGTAGACTAACGGAGGATAACAATTTATGCAGGTATGTACCAAGAAGCTTGCAAGGTATTGTTTTCTCCGATTCCATGGCACGTAGGTTAGTTACTTACTATTTAAATAAAGTAGGTAACCATTAGTTCTATGAACATGCGGGTAGTATAGGGAAAGAGTTACCTACGATCCCCAGTATGTACCTATATACCTACCTACCTATCGTTCAAATGCACGATTGCGTTAAAATGAAATGTGCGTAAGAAATGAGAGAACACTGGAATGACGGCTGATTGATAGAGAGGAATGAAATGAGATGAGATAAAATGTGCGTAAGAAATGACAGAACACTGGAATGACGGCTGATGATTGATAGAGATGAATAGAATGAGATGAGATAAAAGATGGCATGAAATTGCGTTGACTACAAAATCTTATATTGCATTAAAGGCAGGAAAATAATTATTGAATCCCCTCAGATAATTTTAATAGCGACTGGCTTGAGAATTCAGAAAAAAATTCTTGTTGTTGCTCGTAAATTTTAATGGCGGCTCTCTGGCAAAGCGCATGCGTAGAACTTGGAATCCCGCCAACAGAGTTTATTGTCAAATCAAAAAACGTCAAACGAACGGTTAGATGTAATAGACTTCGTGCTTTATTCTTTGGCTCAAAATCTAGTTTAATTAAAGAGTGATCAGATTAAAGATGAGGTTTCAGATCTAAGTAGTTCGCTATCGTCTTCTAGGGTAGGTACTGTAAGGAGGTTGTATAGCCATAGCTTGCTGGCTGGTTTTTATTTGAAATAAATTTGGAACGTCGAAGAACCCCGGCGCGGGCTTCAGTTATTATGGAAGTCAGAAGAAGATCGTTCTCAGAGCTAGAAAGCAAATGTCTCGATATATGAAAATAAAATATAAAACAAACAGTGAATCTCTATTTTAATTACCATTTGAGTTACGCCTCCACAGTACCTACACTTAGCTGAATCAATCAAACTATTCTTATCTATGATTTTAAATAAAATAAAAGCGGAAAAATTAAATAATTGCATGTATAATATAAATTATTCATCAAAATAAAAAGTTTTCATACATTAAAAGTGTTTTTCCTATCGGTATCACACAGAACGATGGAGATGTGTACCGGGAACCCGCAACATTGCTGCTACCAGAGTTACCAGCTGTAAGACTGTCCTGAATTATACACAAATTGTGGTGTCACTAGTTTCATAGGCAATCTTGTAAATATTACATCGTTTTCTTACGTTTCGATAGATTTCCATCGATTTGTTTATTTAATTTTAAGTTTTTATCTTGATTTTATTATTTGGCTTGTCTTGTTTTATTTATTTAATTTTAATAATTATTTTAAGTGGTTTTATATTTTATTTATTGTTGTAAATAACACTGTTTTGAAGTGACTTGTATACAGGGTGAAATTGATATCATTAGCCATTTTCCATACTAAACTGCAATCTCAAAGCGCGAGTTCGCGACTCATAAATTTATGCCAAAGCTGATTTTTTTTTTGCTTCAATCGGTTTGCTCCCATAGTAAAAGTTGTTCAGTTCGATGGGTAGACTCTTAATTCAAAAGGATGCTAATGATATCAATTGTACTTGTTAAGTGTGATAAAATTCATACATCGTCGTCTATTTCATGTAAATAGATACACCTCATCATCATAATGTACAGTTCATATCAGGTCATCAGGTCATCAGGTCTCCTGTCACGAATAAGTGACCTATACCAACGACCCCATCACGCGAGTCCTATCCAGATTGGTAGGGACCAATTATTAGTGGTCAACTTGTTGACAGAGTATTTTCAAGTCACCTCAATAGGCTTACTTGGCTTAAAGAATATAAGGTCTAACAAAATTAGCTGAAACTATTTTAAGGGGATGATCAAACAATCAAACTGAACAACTTACTCTATCCAGTTTTGTATGGGGAAGCTGATTTTTTTTACGCTCTTTCGATATTGGTCCCATAGAGAAAGTTGTTCAGTTTGATGGTCTGATCATCCCCTTAAAATAGTTTCAGCTAATGTTGTTAGACCTTATATACAGGAAGTTAACAAAAAAAACTGGATCTCATCATGAAATCTGCTGTCCCATACATTTGTGTCTTGTAGGTTGGTACCTACTGCAGTTTTATATGAAACTTTATATTGCTGTAGGGACTCTACCCTACTCTACTCTATGTTTAGATAACACGTTAGTGACCCTGCATCGTAGGCGTAGGCGCAGGTATCGCAGTGTTCTCCACTGCGCGATGCCTTGCACACGTTCGACCTAATTTAAAAAAAAACTCCGTAATATTATAATAATAAATGTAACTTGTAATTATATAATAAATTGCATTCATATATATAATAAATTAATCAGTATAAAAATAAGTGTGATCAATTTCATCCCTCACAAGAACATTATATTAGACAGCAAATGCAAATAAAGACTTTCAGTTAAAGAAGATTTAACATAAATAGGGAAACATAAACAAATACCATAAAAGCTGATGTTCGTTCTCTCGAATTAATTCAAAATTAAAACGATATTAACCCGGTATTCCAGGAGGACTTGGAGAACAAACCGGTGATCGTCGGAGAGAAGGAGATTGACCTGAACAAGATCTTCACTCCGGCGCCTGATGCTGAAGAGCATCTCATCAAGAAGGACCGCAAGTTTGGTAAGTTCACCACCAGTTTCATCATTTTCCTCACCATCTGCCAATAAACGTCTCTCTTCAGGATACAGTCCAATTTTGTGTAGATATTAGTAAAGGGTAGGCCCTTTACTAATATCTACACAAAATTGGGGCTTGTAGATTCACCCACTTGTAGATTCCGCTGTGAAGCAGATAAAACGCCTGTGCACCTCCTCTGCGAATGCGAAGTGCTCATTCACTGCATAGGTCGCCATCTAGGTGGATACGTAGTAACACTTACTGACATTAGGAATGTCCCCTCCAAAATTATAACACGGAGTTCGTGGGCCTTCAGTTAAAGGGTACAATATATCTGTCCAGGTCGCGGTAGCTATTGGTTATTGACCAAGCCCTAGAAACTCAAGGAGGGCGTATCATATTCCTCATTTTTAAATCCTTTGACACACAGATACGGATCATTATTCTGCGTACCTGGCTGCTTGGTTACAAAAACAGTCAAGTACGCAGCATTTTTATGTACAAGGTTTGACTCATTATTTTATTTTATTCATTATTCTGTATGGGACTTGACATCGAAATCGCATAAAATTTCTCTGGAGCAGCAATTTTTTTATCATTGGCAAGTTTCAGGATGGAATGACAATGATTTTTATCTTCCATCTACATAAACTCCTCAAAAATTCCAGAAAAAACCTTCGCATCATCGGCTTTCTACGTGCCTGGAGTCCACCCGACTGTGAAAGAGCAGATGGACCTGGCCCGGGCAATATCCAAGAGCCTCAGCGACCAGAGCAACCACATGAGCAGGGGGCAGAGCATGTACGTCAACAGGAAGAAGAGGTCCGTCAAGTGGGTGCACGAAGGACGAGGTGAGCGGGATAATACAGACCCAACAGACACGATTCGAAATCGAAAAGTCACACAACACGACCGGTAATAGGATAACAATGCTTCGTCACCGTAACTGACGTCTCTGGTGGCGACAGCCGCGACCTCTGCCCACTCCTTTTTCTTCTGGCGTCTACAAACGCTACAGGCTCATCCCCAGCTACGTCTATGCCGAGGTCCAAATCAATTCTGGTCGGTTGCTTTGCTTAAGTTCATTCACTGGCTAGGTAGACCCTTCGTGGTCTCCCTCTAATAGTCCACAGCATGCATATATAAGGTCTAACAAACTTAGATGAAACTATTTCAAGGGTATGATCAGACCATCAAACTGAACAACTTTCTCTATGGGACCAAAAGCGAAATCGCGAAAAAAAAATCTGCTGTCCCGTACATTTCGGTTTGGTAGGTTTATATGGAACAGCAGATTTTTTTTGGGCAATTGATGTTGGTCCTATAGAGAAAGTTGTTCGGTTTAATGATCTGATCATTTCCCTTAAAATAGTTTCACCTAATTTTGTTAGACCTTATATAATATGTATGCTATGGTTAGGTTCTATGCCCAAGGTACGCCTGGGTCCAATATTATATTTACGATAAAAGTGTTCTTCATCGTTATTTGAATTGTATGTCATTACCACACTGCTTAATTACTGCCACAGCCACACGTTTTCACAATACACTTTGACATTACCGTGCAAGTCGATCGATCAAAGACTGGTGTGTGATTAGTCCTACTTTTGCGTTTTATGCCTCTTAGTTTGGACATTTTTGAGCGCAGACCCGACTATGGAAGTCGTTCTTGGTTAGTTCATTGACTGGCACTGAAATGGGTAGTCTATTGTGGAGAATGATTATTTTTATCTTAAAAACATTTAATCTACTTATAGATCAAATTAATCTTTCCCCATAAATTTTATAGGGCGTCAGATGAATAATGTCATTTCTTTAGTATCTGATGACGTCAAATGGCATCGGGTGTGGTCACCGACATGGCCGAGATGTCCTCCTTTATAATTATAATAACTTGTAAAGCAGATTGACAGCTTGGTTGTGAGCCAGAGATTTAATATAGGGCATAATTTACGAGCAGCAGGTTGCATGGCCTTAAGATTCTGGCCATGCGTTATAAATATTACATTGTAGCTATTGTTTGATTTGTTTTCGGGATGGTATTGATGTTTCTTTGAATTAAGAAGGTGGCTTGTGCCCTTATGGAGTATTGGCATAGGGTGATGATGATGATGATGACGATGATGATGATGGTGTCTTCGAACAGTTCACGACTTTTAACTGAAGTGATGACGAGGGTTGGGTTTAGTATCCTACGGCATGAATTGGAGGGGGGGGGGGGGACAGAGGGTACGGGGGGTCCCCCAAGTCTACCCCCAAAAGGAGTTTTTTTTTTGTAATTACGGCTTAAATTTGGGAGGGAGGGGGGGGGGAGGGTAATCCATCCGTTCACCCCCCCAGAAGGGGGGGACCCCCCCTCCCCACCCCTAAATTCGTGCCGCAGGATACTAAACTTTTACCGATGACGATAATAAAATTTAATAAAAAACGCATTGGTTTAGGATTGCCATTCCTTTGGGTTTGATCGGGAATAATCAGATTTTTTGGATACTTGAGGGTAGCCTTTGTATTTATGTTCCTGATGATGATTTACGATATCTTATTATGTTTCTAACATGCAAAATTGTAACTTCCAGGTCGCAACACTTCAAACTTATGCACGACTCCAGTGCCTGTTGCCAACCACGACACTGCCTACCGTCCTCCATCAGCCCTTCGCAACCAGAAAACATACCCTAAGTCAGCTCTCAAACACAGCCCTAACAGCCTGCCACGAATGGAGCCTTTCCCTGTTCCAACTCCCACGATAACCCTGCAGAATGTAGAAGTACCCGTGCCTATGGCGCCAACGAAATTAAATGATGTCTATGCCGCGCCAATCAGCCCGAGACTACCGCTTGTCTCTGGTCCGAATTTCAACATGGCGCCGCGCGGTTGGGGAGAAATGACAGATTACTACAGGCCCGTCTCGCTAGATGGCGTTGGAAAAACAACCATTTCGTACACTGATTATTGAATTGTTCTAGGTTTATTCTAATTTTAGATTTAAATGTATTTATTTTGTAATTTCTTTAAGTGGTTCTGATGTTTTTAAGGTGACAAGGATTTTTAAATTTTCCTGGACAATCTTAGGTACCTATATGAAGTGACTTTGGTTTTAATAATAAAAAATTTAAACGTAAAAAACAAATAAAATTCGAAACGAAAAAAATTAAAATACTTAACTATTATTCCAAATTATAAAAGCATTTTAACTTACACTTTTATTAATTCATACGTTTATTATTATTTATTATTTATGTATTTATATTTTATTTTTTTTAACAAATAAACACCTAGATGTAACTAATTTTGTGTTTTAAAATATGAATGTAACAATTTAGTCCGTAAACTAGTCACTACACTTTGTTATTAATTTATTATTTTTATTTTATTTAAAAGTTTTTCTAAACTTAAGTTTATAATTTAAGAATAATAAATACTCACTAGATATTATTGTACAATATTTTTATCCACGTTAACTAACTTTAAAATAAGGATACCTAATTATTTTAATTATTAAAAAGTTCATAGTTAACTTCACCATAATTATTTGAACATACTTGTAAACAAACAAATGAAAGCAAAATGTGAGATTTGATTCTACAGAAAGTCTATAAATGAATGACATAATTTATGTATTTTGTATTTACTTAATTGTTTAACAAAAATCATGCTTATACATTTATATGAAAAATATCAGTAATAAAATTAACAAGACTGGTAGGTATTTGAACAATGCACCATTAATATAAAACTGTAGAAGAAAGAACACAAGAATCCTTAAGTATTCTTTTCGCAGTTTATTTATGTAAAATATTGTGCCATCTATTATGCATATTGTTATTTTAAAATAACAATATGCTATAATTAACATCAAAATAGCTTCAGACACAGGGTTCAGAAAACGTTTGTTTAATAATGAATCAATCAATTCAATGAATCAAATTAAAGATTGAAAAATTAAGTCTTAAGTACTTCATGAATAAATATAGTCTCGGGGTAATTAAGTTATGGGTAGTGGGCTCGGTGGTCAAATTGGATAACGCAATTCCCCGGTTTGGAAGAGTGCGGGTTCAAGTCTCGCCCGAGACTTAATTTTTTAAATTTTTATTTTTATACAAAATAGCACAACATGGCTGTAAAATGTTTAAAAATCATAATATTTGAAAGTTACATTGCACCGTTATATATTCTCAAAAAATATCTAAGTGGCACTGACTGAATTCTTACGATGAAAATATACAATAATGTTTTGTGAGAGACGCCAGTGTTACATATCTGTACTTAATTAAATGCTTTTAAAATACTTAATTAAATTATTCACCAATAATTTATTCATATCTAGTTACCTAATCATTTTAGTTTTGGTCCCATCCCATGTTGGGTGCCAATATCGAATAATGGCGCCTGACATGGGGCGTTTAATTATTTCAATATCGAATATCAAACAGCCATGTTTTCTTTTGCGAATCCAAAGAACTAGAAGTTTTAATGCAAAAGAAATGTATTTCGTGCGTGACAGTAAATTCCTAATACTGATGAATTTTAGTCTACCTTTGATTTGAATAGTTTTAAATTCTAGGTAGGCATTAAGTTTTTATTTTGAAATCACCAAGCAAGTTGTGTATTTATTTAATGTGATCGTGATGTTTGTATGCGAGAGTCAATAAATATTTTAAAAACTAATTAGTTAATATTAATTTACCTTAACATTACTTTTAGTTATACAGGGTGTAAGTGACAGCCTAGCAAATACTGAAACGGTGAACTCAGACCATCAAACTGAACAACTTTCACTATGGAGCCTACCTCAGGAGACGCGAAAAAAAATCAGCTGTCCCGAACAAAACTGCTGTACCTACCCGACTTTAATGTATGGGAGAGCTGTTTTTTTTTCTTTAGGTAGGCTCCATAGTGAAAGTTGTTCAGTTTGATGGTCTGAGTTCACCGTTTCAGTATTTGCTAGGCTGTCACTTACCTACTTAGATATTCATATTATACCTGTTGATATGTCAAAATAATCCCGAAAAAACCTTTGAATCGACAAATATATGATATTTAAGAGGATAGACTAGTACCATTTGTCCATACAAACGTATTCCCCCTAAGGTTGTTTGAAAGAAATCGCTTCTTAGCGATAAGAACACCTTATTTTGCCTCTTGTACTTCCTTCTCTGTATTTTTAATGTTCATGTTTTGGTGTAAAATAAATAATATTTGATTTGATTTGATTACTGTAAGAACTAGAGACCTTCGAAAATGACCAATTTTACAGCCTGTTTTCAGACATCCAGCAAACTGTGATGTATTCAGGGTGGAAAAAAAGGCCGTGGTTGGAGGGAAAGTACCCTTAATATTTATGATGGCAAATTTTACTGAAAGGAAACATTCCTTTATTTTCAAATTTAATAAAAACTGCATTTACAGATTTTTGAAAAATCATCGGGAATCGAACCGGTGAAACGTGAAAAAAAAATCCTGTATTTTATACATATATTTATTTGATACCAACCGAAGGAGTCATTCATAAGGATCAATTTCTTTTAATCAACATAGTATCTTAAATTAAAGAAAGACCAAGAAAAAATGATTTTTTTATTGTTAAACTTACTATCTACAGAAAATTCTTTACTTAACTTATAAATTGCTCAAAATGAGCATACATACTTTAAAGTATTTTCTTTAGATAGTGAGTAAGTTTAACAATGAAAAAATCATTTTTTCTTGGTCTTTCTTTAATTTAAGATACTATGTTGTTTAAAAGAAATTGATCCTTATGAATGACTCTTTCGGTTGGTATCATAAACTACAGGATGTTTTTTTTTCACGTTTCACCGGTTCGATTCCCGGCTCAAGCAGATGATTTTTCAAAAATCTTTAAATGCAGTTTTAATTAAATTTGAAAATAAAGGAATGTTTCCTTTCAGTAAAATTTGCCATCATAAATACTAAGGGTACTTTCCCTCCAACCACGGCCTCTTTATTCCACCCTGTATACATAAAAAAGCAAAACATACAGACATAGCCAAAGTCTTTCTCATATTATTCTTGAAAGAATTATTGAAATCGGTTTAGTTTTGGAGGAGGAAACAGGGGGACACGAAATGCTGATTTCGTCCTTTTTTTATGTAGATAAAATCAGTACGAGCTGCAGTTGTCTCTTTCGCACTTTAGTCGGCGGGGTGTGTGGGAGGGGCTGATCGTACAAATACCTATGCATACAATCGGAAAAGTAACCTATTGTCCAAATTTCTTCTAGAGCCTATCCTCCTTACCAAAACTGCAACCATAATTCGTATTTGTACCAAATTCTCTGATCACCCCGGATTATGGTAGTAAGTTTATGTATCATGTATGTTATACATAACTTAAAATCATGTGTTTCATTTTGCAGAACAGCTAAAATAATAAAACGAATAGCAACTATGGCCCTGGGGTGCCGAAGCCAAAAACTTCATTCAATCCACTGGCCGTCGTTTGAGGGAGAGGGGCCGAGACCCCCGCACCGGGTCGTACCTGGTTCAACACATTTCCCTAGCCATACAGCGTGGAAACGCCACGAGCGTGATGGGCACATTTCAACCGGGTTCGACTCGAGGCGGGCTCTTTGACTGATTATTTTGTTTAGTCTAGTTATATTTTCGTTTTAGGATATTTCAGTTTTATTATTAATTTGTGTCTTTACATTTGTACAGTTAATAAATTTTTGTTCATTGTAAAAAAAAAGTGAGGGAATGATATATTAATTTAATGAACAATTAATTTAAAAAAAAACTATGTACTTAAATAAAGGCGAACTATAATAATATAACTAGATTATTAAATTTCATAGCTATACTACGTATAGTAGGTAGGTACAACCGTGAATTCTCTGGTAATAAGTTTAAAATGTCAAAGTTTACACAAATTAATAAATTATTTGAGTCACGCGTGTTTTGCGTAATTTACTCGTGATACAAAAGGCCTTTGCGTAATCGTAAGAATAACTGTCAGCCATGATTTATAGTCATTATTAATATTGTTTTGGGACTTACCTATGCATCACGTTACCCACGTTACACAGGGTAGAAAATTAAATGCGTTACATATTAATTTAAACATTTTGATTTAACTTTACTTATTCAGTTCTTCTTCTTATCGTGTGGGCAGAGCCCTTGTGTCAGAGTT
Organism: Agonopterix arenella; assembly: GCA_927399405.1. Classification (NCBI taxonomy): domain Eukaryota; kingdom Metazoa; phylum Arthropoda; class Insecta; order Lepidoptera; family Depressariidae; genus Agonopterix; species Agonopterix arenella. Next base: position 1,308,007 of record OV656714.1, read on the forward strand.
TTTTCAGACCGCCTTAAGGCCTCTGACGTATTTTTTATGTAACGACTACTACCACCAGAGATAGTAGCCGGGACCAACGGCTTAACGTGCCATCCGAAGCACGGAATCATTTTTCTTTTCAGACAATCAGGTCATTCAGCCTGCAATGTCCTAACCAACTGGGGAAAAACGCCAAAGTGACATTTCACTAGGTGTCCCCCGTGGGAATCGAACCCACGACCTCCGTGTCGAGAGCCAATGCTCTTAACCATTAGACCACGGAGGCAGTTCAGTTGATGATTTGATCACACAGTTTTAGCTAGGTATATGTATTTGACTGGTTGTCCCTTATTGTAGTAGGCTTGCTATCCACTAGAGATGTGTTGGTCCCAAAGTCGTTCAGATTGATGGTCTGATCATCTCATTAAAAAAGTGTCAGCATATTAAGAATTCAATTCAATTATTAACCTAAAGAAAAAACAAAAAAGAAACAATACGTATACTACATATATAAATATTTAAAAAAAACAATTATTTGTTACCAGAAATTACATGTAGTATATATACAGATAGGTACAACAGTTTTTGAGAGTTACGCGGTTATTATTTAATTCTATTCTATTTTTAAAAAATGGCTGCCATCTTGGTAGTGATGATTTTGCCAATATCTAGTTTATGGAGCAATTAGTGCTTGATATTGTACGGTAATGGATATGGCGATCTCAAAGCCCTGTTTTTATACAAAAATACAAACTCGAACATTACCACCACACCACACCATAAACAACAAAACACACAGAAAACCGAGCGGGTCCGGGGATATTCGCTTCCCGCAGGTCCGCCTCCGGCCCGCTTTCCCGCAAAACCACCTCTGAATGTTTAATTCTAGATTAGATAGGTACAAGGATGGTAACAGTACAGAATGTTTCAATGTAATTTAGGGTACGGAAATAAGAAGGACCCTGTATACGTTCCATAGCAGGGCACAGGCCTAGCCTCAAGGAGGATGGGTATGGACATAAAGGTACACCACGCATGCCCAATGCGGATTGGTAAGATTTCACATACGCACCAGAATTGCTTCTTCAGTGTACTATGCAGGTTTCCTCACGATGTTTTCCTTCACCGTTTTAGAGCAGTGGGTATTAACGTACATAAGTTAGAAAAACTCATTGGTACATGGCATGTCGATGTGCAGATTCGAACCCGGACCCTCATGATTGAGTGTCGTACTCGAGTCCATGCCTCTCCACAACGCTCTCTCAATGGAGAGGGCTATGCTCGGAGTTTTCCTGCGAGATCGAATCAGAAATGAAGAGATCCGCAGAAGAACCAGTAACATAGCCCAAAGAATTGCTAAACTGAAGTGGCAGTGAGCGACATTGCTCGCAGAACCGATGGCCGATGGGGCCGAAAAGTTCTCGAGTGGCGACCGCGTACCGGAAAGCGCAGCGTGGGTATGTCGGTGGACCGACGACTTGGTGAAGGCGGCGGGAATCCGTTGGATGAGGGCAGCGCAGGACCTGTCATTATGGCGATCCTTGGGGGAGACCTATGTCCAGCAGTGGACGTCTATCGGCTGAGATGTTGATGATACAGGTAGGAACTTAATAAACAATTAAACAATCGCGGTGTGGTACATTCTATACAACGGCTGACCTCTCTCTTGGTGTCGTAATTCATGTGTTGCAATCTTGCTATATGCAAGTGCATACTATCATTCTAATTTATATTATACCTACCTAATTTTTAATTAGACGAGCGTTAACCCGCGACTTCGTCCGCACAAATTATATACCAAATTTTAAGTCAGATCATAAGCTATCAAACAAAAAAAGTTTCATCAAAATCGGTTCAGTAGTTTTTGCTTGATACTCGTTCAAACAAACAAACAAACACCCAAACAAACACACAAACAAACAGACAGACAAAAATCCAAAAATTGGTGAAATGGAATCAGGGACACCTAAAAACCATATCGTAACTTTTTTTTTGTTAATATCTTCAATGTACAGACAAACTTCCTGTTACAGTTTTATAATAGTATAGATATAGATAGGTACACAGCGGCGAAAGGTCAAGCTATAGGTACTTACATATCTTTACATAATTGAGGTGGAAAGTAGTCTAATTTGTATTATGGTTATAACTTAGTTTTCAATCTACCGTTTAATATTGTCAATTATATTGACCGGCTACTATCTCCGGTGGTAGTAGTCGTTAGTTCGTTACGTAAAAAACGCGTCAGAGGCCGTAAGGAGGTCTGAAAAAACTCTGACACCAGCCTAGCTAGCATGCCAACCCCGAGAAAACCACAAAAATCGAGATGTGCCTCCATCTTTATTATTTAACGTAGGCCAGAAAGAGCGCGCATGACGTTTTTCTCGTTTAAACGCTTTGTCGTGGGTGACATGCTAGCTAGGCAGGGCTCTGCCCACACGATAAGAAGTAGATTTAGCTAACTAAAGTGGTGTCCATTTCAAACTGTACTTAGACCATGTTTTAACCATTTTCCTTTTAAAACAGGATTGTATTTGCAACCCGGAGAAGCTGAACGGTGCAGGCGCGCGCCGCTCAGGGAAGTCCGCGCAAGCTGTTTGTACTAAGTCTGTCCTACTTAGTAAAAATTGCTTGCTCGGACTTTTCTACTGAGCCTAAACCAGGCGGAGGACAGTCGCCTTTTGGTGGCTTTTTCCGATTCAGTTTGCATAGAATGTGCTGCCATCTATTAAATATTTCGCAGAACTATGAAAAAAAAAAGATTTTATTGTCTATGTTAATGTCAAATTGACAAATTCACAAAAAAACCCGCACGTTACGCAAGATAGGTAGCCACCTATCTTGCGTAACGTGCGGGTTATTTGTAGTTTTCGTTCAATTTTGTGACGATTTAGTGATGTTCTGGAGTTTCTGTTGTTCTCTTACCAATGTTTAGATTACAGGAATAGTAAGGATACTGGTATTTCACTCGATCGGTGCGGAATTGAACGAAAACTAGCATTCAAAACAATAATATCCATCGGTATGAGTAGATATAAGTAGGTATGTATAGTATAGGTTGAATTATAGTCGGTGAAACATAGATGGCGCTAGCTAGCCTTCAATTTGACATAAGGTGGATGCATAATGTTGCCACGAGTGGGTTCTCTTTTCTTATATACTTATATTACTCTTTGGCCTAAACCTAGAAACTAGAATTTTTCCTCTAGTATCTTATCCTTATATTGAATTTAATATTAGGTACCATACCAAAAAATATACAGGGTCCTTCTTAATATGCTGACACTTTTTTAAGGGGATGATTAGACCATCAAACTGAACAACTTTCTCTATGGGACCAAAAATGAAATCGCGAAAAAAACAGCTGTCCCATACATTTGGCTCAAGTATTTTTGCAGTTTTGTATGGAACAGCAGATTTTTTTTTCGCGATTTCGATGTTGGTGCCGTAATGAAAGTTGTTCAGTTTGACGGTCTGATCATCCCCTTCAAAAAGTGTCAGCATATTAAGAAGGACCCTGCAGGATGAAATTGATATCATTAGCATCCTTTTAAACTAAGAGTCTACCCATCAAACTGAACAACTTTTACTATGGAAGCAAACCGATAAGAGCAAAAAAATAATCAGCTGTTCCATACTAAACTGCAATGCCTACTCGACTCAAATGTATGCAACAGCTGATTTCTTTTTTGCTCCGATCGGTTTGCTCCCATAGTGAAAGTTGTTCAGTTTGATGGGTAGACTCTTAGTTTAAAAGGATGCTAATGATATCAATTTCACTCTGTAGAGTCTAGTAGTCCAGAGTTCCAGACTAGATAATGGACACTTATAAAAAAAAATTATAAGTGTCCATATCTAGTCTCTTTTTATTTATTCTTATATACAAGGTCTAACAAAATTAGGTGAAACTATTTTAAGGGGACGATCAGACCATCAAACTGAACAACTTTCTCTACGGGACCGATATTGAAATCGCGAAAAATTTTCCATACAAACCTACTCGATCTAAATGTATGGGACAGTAGATTTTTTTTTCGCGATTTCTATATTGGTCCCATAGAGAAAGTTGTTCAGTTTGATGGTCTGATCATCCCCTTAAAATAGTTTCACCTAATTTTGTTAGACCTTATATATGTTGGCTCCATAGAAAAAGTTTGATGGTCTAAATCACTTTAAAAACTCATTACTCGGGTGTTTTGTTACACCCTGTAGAAGCGGAACAGAAATGATTTAAGTATCACTACCGGTTCTAGAATCCTGGCTCAGGTCAATCTCTACGGAACAATGTATGCATGCATACATACATACCTTACGACAACATACCGTGTAGGGTGCGCTCATATACCACGTGACGGTGAACTTGCTGATTATGGTGCGAATCTTCTACACTACTTGTTAAGAAACTGTACAGAAATGTGTCTGTAAAAAATGGTTACGATAATTATGGTTATATACCTAATTATGGTCAGATTTATTTTTATTTCTCGTCTGTCTGTTTGTTTGAGCACCATGTAAAAACTAGGTATTGGACCGATTTTCATTACAATTTTTTGTTTTAAAAGCTAAATATCAGACTTCAAAAGTGGTATATTAATTTTACAAGCTTTACCTATCCGTTAATTTTCAATAATAACCTAGATTAATAAATTTTATCGTAACACTTTCGTATGTAGGATCAATTCAACATGCAATGTTAATAATTTAAAACTTCAATTACCTAACCAAATTTTGCGCAATGTGATGTGATCTAATAATTTTAAACGAGAGAATGGATATTAATCTCAGATACCTAAATATTATACCTACTAAATACTAAGCTAATAAGTTACATTAAGTTGAACACAAAACTACAAAAATGTGTCGAGCACAACTACCTACTGATCATAAATTCGTGTTTTTTTTTTCAAATTGTTTTGTATGTTCAGTCAAGTCAAATAACTTAAAATGTAGACCACGTACCATCTTCTCACAATCACCTGCATTAACTTCACTAGGCTTCTGTGAAACATAGCTGCAAAAAGTTTGGTGTGACAAGGTTTTAAGGTGCCTATCATTTCAAATTTGCTGACGATACAGGGACCTAGAATTGCAAAAATAAATTAACTTGCCATACCAAATTCAATCAGCTGACCGAACGTATGGCAAAGTAAATTGCGATATTCCCTTAGTTCCCTTCGGGGAAAGTTGTTCAGTGTATCATAAGTTAAATCACTCTTTACAGTAATAGCTCAGTCATTTTACGGTTTAAGCCGGGAGTAATTAGTAATTGATATTTTTTTTCAGTATAGGATTTAAGAGCCTATTGAGCTTAAAAATGTAACAAAATAAAAAAAAATCTCGTCAGCAACAGTTCCAAATTTAAAGTTAAGATATTATCTCGTTATAAAAAACATGATGTAAATTTTTTTTTACATATTACAGCATTAACATAAAACATACTTTAAACGTGGTGTAAATATTTTATCCACTTATAAGGTTTTGAAAAATACATTCGTAATTTCTAATAAATAGCTCATTTTTTTAAATTTCCATGCCTATTTTATTGCTCAGAAATAATTTATATTGTTAAATCTGAGTCAAATAAGTGCATTTGTATTAATATTAATAATTTAGAAGCCTTCACACAGGGACACACAATTTTGATTTCTATGTTGCGTAGCAAATTTTTTTAAATATGTTTTAAGACTGTTTGGTGCCGGTTACAGTTTAAAAGTCTAATTAATATTTACTCCCTACCCCGCCTAACAAAACTCTGTAATATGACTGGGCTATAAAGCAACGGTGTTCAGTAACACCCTGTACATCGCATTAGTAGAGGTTTACAAAACGAAAAACGAGTGTCGCGTAGTATATGAACTCCCTGTCAAAGACACGTTTTTGTGACCGCCAGTGTGAGCCCAAGCGTTGAGACGTGTGGATACATTTCGCGTTCCTATTTCAAATTTAATTTTTTAATTTGCGATTTTATGAATGAAAACTTTTTTGTACAATTTTGTTATAAGTTTGTGTCGTGAAGTGTTTTGTTTTTTTTTTTTATTATTTCGAGGAACTAACTGCCTAAATAAGATTTTTTTAGCGTGCAATTTCAATTTTCGTTATCGCGTTTTATTGCTGGCTGGTTTGATTTTATTCCAAAAACACAGATTTGAGAGTTCAATAATTTTTCAATAATCATATTGACATTGAACTAGGACGGACTTTAAATCATTTAATTGGTTGGTAAGTAGGTATAACGTAAATTGATAATGAAGCTAGTCATTTGAATTTTAAAACTAAAATACATTACATTTTATAGTATAATCAAATCAATCTACTAAAAACTATCTATATACTTTAAAGTACGAGTGAATAGGCATCTTCTGGGTAAGCTCGCTACATCTTCGACCCCATCTTCGTCTTGAGGACTGGATTGAGGTCAAGAGCAAACCCATTTGAAATAAAAAAAAAATCATATTTCAGTTGGGTGTAGCTGTAGTTTACATAGCATCGAAAGTTAAACAGTCGAACACCAATTTCAAATATTATTGATTTTTAAACATGTTACATAACAATAACAACACAATTAACATACACTAACATTATTATAAATAACTAAAAAAAATTAGTGTGGTCTCAAATAGGTATATTATTTTAAACTTGCAAAACAATGTACATAGCTGAGGTAGAATGGTCACTTCATTATTTATAAATTAGGTAGTAGGTACAGGAAATGACTGGATATATACCTACTTTACGTTCTTATTATTATGTCATGAAATATTAAACATAAATGCGCTACAACGTTTAATAGGCTTTGACTGTTTATTATAAGGACTAGCCTTGCAGTAGCATTTCCCCTCTGCCACGGTATAAATCAATCAATCATGTGCATTTACATTCAATTTTATACCTTATCACTAAACGAGACAGCCTATAATTGTGAAACAATAATATCGAACTTAGAACGTTTAGGGTTCACACGAGACTACTTTTCATGATTTTTAACGTTCAAAATTAGAATCTAAAGTTATGGTGAATAAAATCCAAAGTTGCGGATTTCATGTTACCTCGCCCCCCCGCAAAAAGTGGCAGAAATGTTTGTTAGTAGAATTACACGCGTAACTAGTTCCTATATAAGTAGTCAAAGTTAAGAGGTTAAGAAAGAGGGGTGCTTCAGACCATCAAACTGAACAACTTTTACTGAGGTCCATATTTGAAATCGCGATAAAAAAGGTTGTTCCATAAAAACTTTTAATACTTAGCTACTAGACACAAATGTATTGGGAACAGAAGAATTTTTTTCGTGATTCATATGTTGGTTCTATAGTGAAAGTTGTTCAGTTTAATGGTCTGAAAGTATGTAACTCATTTTAGTTTACACCCTGTATACAAAAGTTTACAAACTGAACAACTTTCACTATGGAGCCTACCTCAGGAGACGGGAAAAAAAAAATGCTGTCCCATACAAAACTGATGTACCTACCCGACTGAAATGTATGGGAGAGCAGATTTTTTTTCGCGTCTCCTGAGGTTGGCTCCATAGTGAAAGTTGTTCAGTTTGATGGTCTGAGTTCACCGTTTCAGTATTTGCCAGGCTGTCACTTACAGCCTGTAGATACTAAGTACCTAATCTAATACGTTTTTGGATAGGTTAGGTAGGTCCACAGGGCTGCGTTCAGAACCTACGCCCCAGGTGCAACTTTTCGCACTAACGACGTTCCGAGGCTCGGTGAAAAACGCTCTTTGCAACTCGGTTGTCACAACTCAACCGTTCCGAACCTCTGACGGGTTGCAACTTTTAACCATCAAATTCGATGGTTAAAAAACACTCTGACGTTTTAATTATCTGTGGTTACTTGACTTTTCGCGCGTTTTGAATAAAAGTTTGTTTTACAAACTATTATTATTCACTTTTTGATTTGCTAACATGGAAAATGAGTTTTTTTTATTGTATTTGGAAATGATGGAAGCCCACGAAGCCCATATTACTTTAAATGTCAAAATTTGAGGTTATAAAACAACCGTGATCGTTCCGTATCTCATAGCGAGTTTAAAATTGGCGCGTTCGTTCCGTACCTTAGAGCGAGTTGAAAAACAACAGCACCTAAAGGTCGTGAACGCACCCCAGTACTTGCCTATCCAAAAAACGAAGATGCAAAATTAAAAATGCCCTTGCCATTGATTTTTAGTAACATCTTTTGACGTCATTCGTGACATCCTTTTTCAAACGTAAACAAAAAATGGACAAATTGAGGAAAAGATTGCTTCTATTGTATTGAAACTGACACATTTACGTCGTATTACATACCTACTATATTATACAGGGTGAAATTGATATCATTAGCATCCTTTTAAACTAAGAGTCTACCCATCAAACTGAACAACTTTTACTATGGGAGCAAACCTTTGACTACTTATATAGGGACTAGTTACGCGTGTAATTCTACTAACACATTTCTGCGGGGGGCGAGGTAACATGAAATCCGCAACTTTGGATTTTATTCCCATAACTTTAGATTCTAATTTCGAACGTTAAAAATCATGAAAAGTAGTCTTGCGTGAACCCCAAACGTTCTAAGTTCGAAATTATTGTTTCGTAATTATAAGCTGTCTCGTTTAGTGATAATGTATAAAATTGAATGTAAATGCATATGATTAATTGATCTTATACCGTGGCAGAGGGGAAATGCTACCGCAAGGCTAGTCCTTATAATAAATAGTCAAAGGAGCAAACGGATCGGAGCAAAAAAATCAGCTGTTTCATACTAAACTGCAATGTCTCTTAGTTTAAAAGGATGCTAATAATATAAATTTCACCCTGTATACTTTTTTTCTAAAACGCTACTAAAACGTTGTATACCTATTTATTGTTGTGTGTGTGTGTGTGTGTGTGTGTGTGTGTGTTTGTGTAGATATGTAATTTTAGGTACTAATATAATTTTATTTATCATTCATAACATACTTTTTAACACACTAAAAATATACAAGATTAATTAAGATCGCACGTGAGGAACAAAAAAAATAAAATAGAATTAAAACAAAAACAAAACAAAAAAAGGGCAGAGAAAGGCGTAGACGAGCCAGGTAGGTGATGGGAGTTCAGCCTGCAGATGGAATGCCGATCGTAGATTCGTCGGCAGACCATCTACAGGTAGAACACTTCATCAAAGGTGCTGCCGTGCGGGAGTGTGCCAAGAAGGCTTGCGGCGTTGCCTCTTTGGATAGCGATGCTAATGCGCTGCCCGAGGTACGTGCCAGCCCTCATGTCGCCTGTGGCGTCGATCAGCCTGGAAGATATTTCTTTGAATAGCTTCCTGGCATCTGGACCCCAGGTGTCCATGGTCTCTACCCTTGCGCCTTTTAGCGCAAATATGTAGTTCTGACCGAGGGCTGCATATTTGAGTCTTTTCGAGTTTTTGGCGAAGGCCGCCGCTGCACCGGCTCCCGTGGATGATCTCTGGAGATGGGACGGTGCCAGAGTGTCAACGCAGATAGCGTCCCATACCAGGGGTCTTCCATGGGACCAGGGAACGAGTGTCATGCCGTCAAGCCTGTTGCCATCGTCACGTGCAATACCAGGCGGCTCCAGGACGGCCGGCACGTTTACGGTGGCAAGGGTTCTGCGGATGACATCGTTGATACTGGCGTGGCGGGAGAGGCGGCCAGCGCTTTTGACGCATGGGAGCCCGTGGTGGCCAAGGAGATCGACGTCACAGCCGCACTGGCAGCGGTGGGGATCGTTTACTCTAAGGCCCAGTCGCAGGCAGACGGAGAGGGTGAGGGTGGATCTGTCGATCAGGGTGCCAATATTGGCTGAGGGTAGGGCTTGGAGCCAGTACCCAGACTCTTTTTCGGAGCAAGCGAGGAGACGGGCGCGCTCTGCGGGGCCGGATGCTGTGTCGTGAGCTTACTAGAGTAGGGCAGGGCTGATTGGGGCAGGCCGTCAACCATGCGTTTCTGGCTTCTGTCAGATATGATATTTCGGTGCCGTCCAAGGAAGGGTGGAGTAGTTTGTTGACTAGGGATTGTGTGCTATAGATGGAAGATAGGAACGCAGGAAGGGAGGTACTCGAAATTTTCCGGATGCCCAGGCCGCCGAAGCGTATGGGGAGTGAAGCTTATGGCAGTTAAGGATAGATGAGAGGCAGTTCATGATGATGGCATCTAATGAGGTGAGAAGGTTAGTAAATCGCCACATGGGGCAGCAGCGTAGGATGAATGTGAATTTGGGAACGAATAAGCAGAAACGGATGATGGTGAGAGTCATGTGCGAGTTTATTTTTAGAAGGCGGTCTAGAACACTGTTAAATTTCAAGAAATTTACTTATGTTTGATTGGCAATTTTCATTTGATTAATAAATAGCACTAGCAATGTAACAAAATTATAATTTTGTGTCCGAAATGTCACATAAATATAAAACAACATGTCACACAAAGCAGAAGTGTGGTCATACCATATGTAAAGGGAGACTTGTTAACTTCTTAGGTACCTACTGCAGTTTTGTATTGAACAGCGAACAATTTTGCCTCAAAACTTATAACATACATAGGATCTGAAGTTTGTGTCGAGCGCATGTCCATGCAAAAATGAGGAAGTAATGAGATTTTTTTTTTGGTTTTCTATGGGATCGATAGATAACGTTACGGTCTGTGCAAATAGAGGTCAAAATTTCAAAAAGAGAAGATGGTCAAAAAGATGCCAACGCATCTTTTGATTGAATATTTCTTTATTTGCGAATCATTTTAATCGAAAATATGAAACGGTTTACGTCTGACATGGTTGTATGGGCACGATCCTATGGCTTTAAAAAAAAAGGCAGGCACAGTCTTGACATGATTTTGACAGGATCTCGCGTACGTCTCTATGGAGCGATAAACATGTCATCTGTCGAGTTTTTAGGAACTAAATTAAAAAAAGAAAGTATTAAAGCTCATTGAGGTGGGGAATACAGACAGATGGAACGAAAGTACTTTTTGTTTTTGTTTCATTTCGGAACTCTAAAAATGAGATGGTCTAAGCTAAACAACTGTAGATTCTAGACATTTTTAATAAACGATTACACATTGTACCTGATTATAAATACATGTCTAGCAAACTGGTACCTTTCGCAACGGCCGGTGAAAGTAAGCACGTGATTTTAAAATGGCACGCAAAAGACGCTCGTGTCATAACAGTGGAGTTTGGTTAGTAAGGGGAGGGAGGGGATTATGTTTACTTAGAAATTAGGAGCATGGGAAATGGAACCCCAGAAAGCCGCGATAAGAAAGAAGAACTTTCCACTATTTACCCTAACACAGATCACAAAAACTAAAGGGAGATGTGAAAAGGAGGCGGAGTCAGTGTCGCACGCAGCAATATGCGCAAAAACGGAACACATTGCTAGCGACAGTAAGCAGATTCAATTTATTATGAGGCTGAAAGCCAGTCGAGATATTATGTGTAAATAGTTTACAATGCCTGCATAGTACTAAAGATTATTCGAACGTTGAGTTCTGATACCGCAATGGATAATGAGCACATTCAAGCTAACAAAATACTTTCTATCGCGTGGTACTGGTGGTGATGCGAATGCGACACTAGGTTTCGTACTCAACGCGTTGGTTGGCATCTCTCTAGATCTCTATGTACCCTAACCATGTTGAAAGGCTAACCGGCATTTTTGTATTGAGCCTGGTAACCAATATTGTGGCCACTGTCCATGGTATCAGTAGAAGGCTTCGAAATCTAAAACGTGTTTGGTAAAATATCCTAATACGTCTTCAACGTTCACGGTCAAAGTCATAAAACTGTCGCAATTTCGTTATTTCGTTTCTTATATCTACCTACTTAAATTCTTAGGTTAGAGAACTTTTTGATGTGAACCATCTATTGGCGCGCCTTGGCAGTACAACCGACTCGTATCCTCGTATGCAGTGACGGAATGTGACGGAAAGTGAATGGATCTCACGCCGTTTGACAGCTGCGGAAGTTCGAAAATTTCGAAAAAAGAGCGTGAAATCGGAAGATCACGATATCATTGTTTCACATCTGCCGGGCGTCCTGCGACGGCTACTTTTTTTCGCCATTTTGACTAATAAATAATAATACAGGATTTAAACTGAAAAGGTGGGTGTCTCAGACCTTCAAACAGAACAAGTTTTACTATGGGACCAACATTCAAAGCGCCAAAAAAAAGAAACAGCTGTTCCATGCATTGGCGTTAAGCAGCTAACATAACAGAACATAAGTATTCTTTATTGTCACGCCAAAAACATACAGCAACAAAAACAGACAATGGTCCCATAGTAAGTAAAAGTTGATAAGTCTGAACCACCCCTAGAAATTCGTCGACTCATTTTAATTACACCCTATACAACTGCCTCCGTGGTCTCGACACGGAGGTCGTGGGTTCGATTCCCACGGGGGACACCTAGTGAAATGTCACTTTGTGCGTTTTTCCCCAGTTGGTTAGGACATTGCAGGCTGAATCACCTGATTGTCTGAAAAGAAAAATGATTCCGTGCTTCGGATGGCACGTTAAGCCATTGGTCCCGTCTACTATCTCTGGTGGTAGTAATCGTTACATAAGAACCACGTCAGAGGCCGTAAGGCGGTCTGAAAAACTCTGACACCAGGGCTCTGCCCACACGATAAGAAGAATTACACCCTATAGAATATAATACCTACCTAATGCTGACTTCATTTTCAATAAGATATAATATAGATAAACAATAATTTATTTGCATAAGTAACACACACATAATATTAAAGTATAACCATTTAATTTCTTTTTCTTTCCAGGAATTTCCACTAAAAATGTCATGAGATATCTAGAATAACAAATTGAACAACAGACTCCTCTCCTGCCAAGAAGTAACCATGACTGAAGGACTAACAAAAACCAGACGGATGTCACCGTTTTATAGACAGGTTTGTTCCATCATCATCATCATCATCCTAATTTATCATTTTGTGAAATGTTTGTCTGCTGTCCAGCATGGCTAGCATGCCACCCACGACGAAGCGTTTAAACGAGAAAATCGTCATGCGCGCTCTCTCTGCTATATAAGGTCTAACAAAACTAGCTGAAACTATTTTAAGGGGATGATCAGACACTCAAACTGAACAACTTTCTCTATGGGACCAACAACGAAATCGCAAAAAAAAAATCTGCTGTTCCATACAATCGTACTCGACCTAAATGTAAATTCACAGTAACATTATATAAACGAGCGTTAACCCGCGACTTCGTCCGCACAAGTTATATAAGGTCTAACAAAATTAGGTGAAACTATTTTAAGGGGATGATCAGACCATCAAACTGAAACACTTTCTCTGTGGGACAATATATTGAAATCGCGAAAAAATATCAGCTGTTCAATACAATCGTACTCGACCTAAATGTATGGGACAGCAGATATTTTTTTCGCGATTTCGATATTGGTCCCATAGAGGAAGTTGTTCAGTTTAATGGTCTGATCATCCCCTTAAATTAGTTTCACCTTATTTTGTTAGACCTTATATATGCTATATTAAGGATGGAGGCGCATCTCGATTTTTGTCGTTCGGGCGTGGCATGCGAGGCCTACAGCTGACTCCTGAACACGAGTCTTAGATTACTCTAACTAACACTATTATTCTCAACATGTTGGTCGTATTCCAGTTGCTTGCAGTGAGCGGCGTGGTGATGTACATGATAGGGACAGGTGCTAACATCGCGTACCCTGGCGTACTTCTGGAACAGCTGCGGCTTCCGGGGTCTGCTGTCCAGCTGACTCCTGAACACGAGTCTTGGATTGGTATGTTAAGTTTTACTACTAGAGGGTTTCCTATATAGCAGCTAAAGAGTAGAATCGCAAACATACGAACAGCCTACTCGCTTTTTACCTTTGGTATGCCGGAACGCGGATCCGCGCAACGAAACTATTGATTTCTATTGTGTCTGTATTTACGGCATACGAGAGGTTAATATAGACAATTTACGTACAATAGTGAGATCACGCAGGTCACTGCAAACTAAATAAACACATGCACAACTTGAAATTGAAATTAAGCGACTCGACCTGCAGCATGTTTTGCAGAGAGGAAATGGAAACTCCCCTGCGCATTATCTACGAATGTGGTCCCTCATCATGGCAGATAGGTACTGACTGTCTGTTGTACTGACTGTTGTATATAATTTTCCTTTCTTTCTGACTACAGACTCCAACTATAGGGACCAATGCGGAACTGTAGAAGGGGCTATCACAAAAGATCTGAGATGGTCACAGTGGTAGAGGCCCCTCACACAATTTTTTTTTTTTTTTCGAATTGACATATACAGCATTGCTCAGGGAGCATCGACTGCTTATTACTGCGGACTATGGGGGGACCATACCAGTGACGGCGAAGCGCCCTGGTAGGTCTACCGAACCAATGCATGAGCTAAAGCAACCTGCCCGGCACCCCTAAGGGGTACGGACCTCGGCAATGGGCGTTGCTGGGACTACGCGGGCTACGATTGGGTAGTGGGGATCGGTGAGAATCGGCCAGCGATGTGCCGGTAGCGTCTGTAGGCGCCAGGGACGAACCCCCCGGGGACGGTGGGGATTTCGATTTTTACGACGACGACGCAACAAAGAAATGATTGTGTTACCGCCGGCGGTGATCGTGTTGTGTGAGTTTGTGTCGGTGAGTCGTGATTGGAGGGCCGCTATCATAGCGACCGCGATCGGGTCGTTGTCACACAATCATAAATAAATAATTAACAAATAAATGTTTGTAAATAATTTATTAGCACCTCTTAAGGCTTCTCTAAAGGCTTGTCGACATTGAAGGAGCAAAAGAGATATGGGTTGGGTTAGGTTAGACCGCTCGTTGTGGCGATCCTTGGGAGGCCTTTATTGAGTATGGCCAGCAGTGGACGTTTATCGACTGAGCTGACTGCTGATGTGTCAGGATCGTAGCAGTGGACGCTCAAATTTAGATTTTACCTATCTTAAATGGGACATAGTGTAAATAATTTATCCGTGTCCACTATAGTATACGCTATCTTCCGGGTTTTTAAAGTAAGACGGAAGTATACCCTCCATACCATAGTTGTCACTTAGTTCCCGTGTAATCTATCACAGAGCAGTTACCCTTGATTTATAATAGTTATAATAGATAAATATAGACTAGATAGAAACATAATAGGAAGTTCTTTGTACTAGATGTATTTGTAGATTCGTTTTTGTTCACGACTTGTTCTTCCTGTCATTTGTTTAATGACTAAGGTACTTATATTTATAACGAGCGTTAACCCGCGACTTCGTCCGCACATATTATATACCAGATTTTAAGTCAGATCATAAGCTATCAAACAAAAAAGTTTCATCAAAATCGGTTCAGTAGTTTTTGCGTGATACTTGTTTAAACAAACAAACAAACACCCAAACAAACAGATAGACAAAAAATCCAAAAATTGGTGAAATGGAATCAGGGACACCTAAAAACCATATCATAACTTTTTTTTTGTTAATATCTTCAATGTACAGACAAACTTCCTGTTACAGTTTTATAATAGTACGAGCGTTAACCCGCGACTTCGTCCGCACAAATTATATACCAGATTTTAAGTCAGATCATAAGCTATCAAACAAAAAAAGTTTCATCAAAATCGGTTCAGTAGTTTTTGCGTGATACTTGTTTAAACAAACAAACACCCAAACAAACAGACAGACAAAAAATCCAAAAATTGGTGAAATGGAATCAGGGACACCTAAAAACCATATCGTAACTTTTTTTTGTTAATATCTTCAATGTACAGACAAACTTCCTGTTACAGTTTTATAATAGTACGAGCGTTAACCCGCGACTTCGTCCGCACAAATTATATACCAGATTTTAAGTCAGATCATAAGCTATAAGCTAGCTAAATGGTTTCATCTTGACTGTAATCTGTACGTGTACCTATACAATAAAAATAAAAATAAAATAAAATATCAAACAAAAAAAGTTTCATCAAAATCGGTTCTGTAGTTTTTGCGTGATACTCGTTCAAACAAACAAACACACAAACAAACAGACAGACAAAAAATCCAAAAATTGGTGAAATGGAATCAGGGACACCAAAAAACCATATCGTAACTTTTTTTTGGTTAATATGTTCAATGTACAGACAAACTTCCTGTTACAGTTTTATAATAGTATAGATAGATAGATATGCATTGATTCAAAGTAAAACAGAAATCTTAGGATGTAGTCAAAATTGACCAAGTGGGAAACGGGACTCTTTCTTTTTTTCTCAAAACTGCCTCCAAAATAGAAATAAAGCGGACCTTCAGATGAGCTTTTTTATAATAACATTTTAGTAACTGGGCCGTGAATGGTCTATAAGCGGTAACTATGCCAACTTTCAGCTTGGTTTTCAATGTGTCTTGTTTACAACATGTTAAGGTGGTTTCAGTCCATACAAAAGTTTGACGCACAATACGAGTAGACGGAATTAATAAAAGTAATATTTTATATATTATGTAAAAATTGTTTAGCAAATCTAGGTGCCGCGTCACAAATAACATTTGCAATTTATACATATAATTACCAAGCTTTTAAAATTTTGTATGAAAATAATGATGATTGGATAATGGTCTTCTTATCGTGTGGGCAGAGCCCTGTTAGAGTTTTTTCAGACCGCCTTACGGCCTCTGACGTAGTTTTTATGTAACGACTACTTCCACCAGAGATAGTAGCCGGGGCCAACGGCTTAGCGTGCCATCTGAAGCACGGAATCATTTTTCTTTTCAGACAATCAGGCGATTCAGCCTGCAATGTCCTAACCAACTGGGGAAAAACGCACAAAGTGACATTTCACTAGGTGTCCCCCGTGGGAATCGAACCCAGGACCTCCGTTTCGAGAGCCAACAATTAGACCACGGAGGCAGTTGGATAATGATAATTCAATACAAAAACATTGTAACATTTATTGTTACTGTCGAATTGTTTCCACACAAAAGGACATGATACTCTAATTTGTGTGTACACGATTTCAATCTGTAGGGTGACGCAAACTGAGCAATTTTCATCATAAGATATTATATGCCGTAGATCGTAGAGCCTAATGACTGTAATTTTGACTCAAAATGCTCACGCAGAATAATATCTAGCTTATCTATCTATATTCTATATCTATCTAAATCTAAACTATTATAAAACAGTTTTATAATAGTATATAGTTAGATTACGGAGATATAAAGCTTTGAAATTTTTCATACAAAATTTTAAAAGCTTCATATCTCCGTAATCTATACTATTATAAAACTGTAACAGGAAGTTTGTCTGTACATTGAAGATATTAACAAAAAAAAGATACGATACGGTTTTTAGGTGTCCCTGATTCCATATCACCAATTTTTGGATATTTTGTCTGTCTGTTTGTTTGTTTGTTTGTGTGTTTGTTTGGTTGTTTGAAAACTACAAACTCACGCAAAAACTACTGAACCGATTTTGATGAAACTTTTTTTGTTTGATATCTTATTATCTGACTTAAAATCTGGTATATAACTTGTGCGGACGAAGTCGCGGGCTAACGCTCGTTTATATAATGTTACTGTGAATTTAGAAACAAGGATAGATGTGGTTTCAGTACAGAATGTAAACTTAATAAGTTAATGCAATAACATAACGGGACTACACCAGAAAGGGGGACCTGCCCGGGGGTTTTTCAGACCATCAAACTGAACAACTTTCTCTACGGAACAAAAGTAGGAAGCGCAAAAAAAAATTTGCAGTTCCATACTGCATAATCTGGTGTTTTTACTTATTTTGATAGCCTCATCATCCTCTTAAATAATCAAGACACGTTATTAAGAAACTATACAGGGTGGAACAAAACACCCTAGTAATACCATAGTATAAGAAAGAGTATCTAGAGGAATAACTTAAGGGGGTACTTCAGACCATCAAACTACACAACTTTCTGTAAGGTACCAACATCAAAATCGTGAATAAAAAATCAGCTGCTCCATAAAAAACTGCATACGAGCCAAATGTAACGCAGCTGTTTTTTTTTTCAATATTGGTCCCTTAGAGAAAGTTGTTCAGTTTGATGGTCTGATCATCCTATTAAACAACCGTTAGCATTTTCGAATATTATTGATTTTTAAACATGTTATAGCCATGTTGTGCTATTTCGAATCAAATTAAAGATTGAAAAATTTGTCTCGGGTGGCGAAATTGGATAACGCAGTTCCCCGGTTTGGAAAAGTGCGGGTTCAAGTCCCGCCCGAGACAAATTTTTCAATCTTTAATTTGATTCGAAATAGCACAACATGGCTGTAACATGTTTAAAAATCAATAATATTTGAAATTGGAACAGGGTGTGTCATCGTATGAATTCCAGTTGTAATGCTGGACTTGCGGGTTGGTTAGTTTGTAATAACTACCAGTAGATGGCGCTCACGTCCCCTTAAGACGCAACAGATTGAAAATTTCGTTCTCTGGGTAGTGGGCTCGGTGGCGAAATTGGATAACGCAGTTCCCCGGTTTGGAAAAGTGCGGGTTCAAGTCCCGCCCGAGACAAATTTTTCAATCTTTAATTTGAACCGTTAGCATATTAAGTTAGACCCTGTAAACTCCATCTTCTTCATATCGTGTGGGCAACAAGCAAATCCCTGGTGTCTGTAAACATATACAGAATGGTCACTCCATGTCCATGCCCCTCACTGACTTCTGATAACGCATACCAAGGTCGATCTTCACTAAACTTGCTATTTCTCAATTTCCAGCATCAATCCTCGGCCTGGCGCTCATCGCCGGCATCGTGGTAGGTCCATTCTGCCTCCAGCACCTCGGCCGACGCCTGACCAATCAGCTCAGCACTTTACCAGCGCTGGCCGGCTGGGCTTTACTAGCTGTAGCCAGGGATCCTGCTGTATTGCTGGCTAGCAGATTCTTACAGGTATAACTAACTTAAGGTGGTTGCAGAGGGGTCAATTTTATACAAAACTTTGACGCACAATACGCGTAGACTGTATTAATAAGTATAAGTAACTTTGTATATATGGAAAAATCATTTAGAAAATCTAGATGCCGCGTCACAAATAACATTTGCAATTTATAAAATAATTACAAAGATATAAAGCTTTGAAATTTTTCATACAAAATTTTAAAAGCTTTATATCTTCGTAATTATATTATAAATCGCGGCCACTAGATTTTCTAAACTTTTTTTCCATATATAAGGTCTAACAAAATCAGCTGAAACTATTTTAAGGGGAGTATCAGACCATCAAACTGAACAACTTTCTCTATGGGACCAACATCGAAATCGCGAATAAAAATCTGCTGTCCCATACAAACTGCCAACCTAGCTCGACCCGAATGTATAGGAAAGCTGATTTTTTTTTCGCGATTTCGATGTTGGTCCTATATAGAAAGTTGTTCAGTTTGATGGTCTGATACTCCCCTTGAAATAGTTTCAGCTAATTTAGTTAGACCTTATATAAACTATTACTTTTATTAATTCCGTCTACGCGTATTGTGCGTCAGACTTTTGTATGGACTGAAACCACCTTAAGGGGATAATATAAGTCGGAGCGCGCTCCATACAAACGAAGTCTGGTTATATTTTCAATAATAACCAATTAAAGTAATTTCAGAAACAATCTAGAAACTAATCTCTAATGCTTGTATTGTGTCAGACTTTCGTTTAAATGTATAGTTTTAAAGTTACAGAGCCTCAAAGATTTCCATACAAATCTATATTTGTAAGTAGTATTAGTTTTTTTTTTTTTTTGTTGTTTTTATTTTAGGTTAATGGTTATGTATGTAGTGCTTTAATATAATAAATGTACATTACTGATTAAATTAGACAAATTAAATATTAAAGCCTAGCATTGAAACTGTATATTTTAACGAAAATTTGACACAATTCAAGCATAGAGATTAGTATCTAGATTTCATTGTCTATTGGTTAGTATTGAAAATATAACCAGACTTCGTTTGTATGGAGCGCGCTCCGAATTACTATTGAACACGATATTGTTATTGATGCAAATTGATTTGCTTTTAGATGTTCGTCGTAACCATAATCATCATAATTTATGATACCTATGTTTTGTGTTCCTGCGCATGGATCCGTCACCGTCGTCGGGGAGTTAGATTTCGAGGTCAAAGTATTTATTGTCGTAATGAAAATTAGATATAGACTAACATTATTTATGCGCTACATATTTTAGTAAAGGTACGGCTTAGTTAGACCCATCAAACTGAACAAATTCCACATATAGAAATCATGAAAAAACTCATTTAGGTCGAAAAGCCATTGAAGTTTTTATGAGGCCCACCATTTTTTTTTGTGATATTAATTTTTGTTGTTTCCATTGAGAAAGTTGTTCAACATTGTATGCTGTGTAACATTAAAAAAACATTAGAAGAAATAGGTGGATAATGAATCTTTAACTGAAAACCACGGCATAATAGGTGCAATGCCCTGATTCACTGGTTAATATAAGATGTTCTCATTCTCAGAATTATCTCAACATTTTATCAATCACAGTCTTATTAGAACAGAGGTCATAAGATCAGTCTTGTTTAGTATTACCTACGCATTATAACCAAATGTATGTTCCTATCATTATCTGCATTTTGCTAGCAGTCCTATACTGATGATTACGTGTCACACAAATGTCGCTTTCATTGACTGCTTTACGAAAACGGAATTGCCAAAAAAGGAGGCGAGCTAGGACTCCTGCCCCGGACGCACCTCGTTTCCTTAACATAACGGTATTTTTTTTTAAATTACGCATATGTTCTTGAAAGAAACAAGATGGTAACGTCTTGCAAATACATACCTTAAATAAAGATTAATAATCGATTACTCGAACCCGTTTGATGAGGGCAGCGCAGGAACGGCCTATGCCCAACAGTGGACGTCCATCGGCTGAGATGATGATGATGAATCGATTACTAATCGAATATTATGAAGCCGACCGAATGCGGCTTCATAATAGCAAAGTGGTGCACAAATCAATTGAGACGCTCGACAAAATTCAAGTGTAAATCAATACCTTCTTGACCTTTAATTTATTCCGTCTGTTCGTCTGTCACACGTCATCACGTGTCTTCATTTGATGATTTTATCGAGAGTATGTTTGCCGTCTATTAATTGAGAAATGAAGTCATGAGATGGAAGTAAGTGGCTAATACTGATGGAATTGGTTATTCTTAACCAATACATTATTTTACCCTTGTCTACTAAAAATAATAATTTCATTCATCACTCTCTAGTCATTTGGGAAAATTTTGGACATTTTGAATCGCTAATTGGAAGAGTCGGAAGTGGGCGTCCGGGGACATCTTCTCGGAAAAGGACAGATCGACGGAAGTGTATGAAAAGATGTATGAATGTGAATGACGCGAAAGAAAGTACCTACTGTCATGATTGTAGCTTTCGCGGCGGCGGCTTTCTTATAGTTTCAGAAAACTGGCATGGACGAGCAATGGCAAAAGCATAATTACCATTGCTCCATGCGAAATATTTCAACGTACCACCGTAACAATGTGTCTGACTTGTCGCCAGTATCTAGGATTATAATAGTAATTAATAACACATTTCTAACCGGTACTTAATTTATATTCCAGGGTTTTGCAATGGGCGTCCAAGCAGCTGCAGCTCCAGTCTCTATAGCTGAATACTCATCACCAAAGCATCGAGGAGCCTTCCTGGCGACCATAGCATTCTCCTTTGCAACCGGCATGCTCGTTGCACATCTCTTCGGAACTTTACTCTATTGGAGATCAGCAGCTTTTGCGTGTGGAAGCTTCTACGTAATTTCTTTAATCCTGATATCTCTCACGCCAGAAACACCGCCTTTCTTAGCCTCTAAAGGCCTTTATGTTGAATGCCGAAGATCATTTCGCTGGTTGAGGGGACACGATGAAACTTCGCAGAGAGAATTGGAGGTTCTGCTTAACAGTGAAAAGAATAAGGTTGATATTCTATTAGCAAAAGTGTCCAAATTGACTCAGTACAAAAATATAGTTGTAAAACCGGAGTTCTACAAACCAACTGTGATAATGATGTTTATGTTCGTCCTGTTCCAGATCTCTGGTATGACTGTTGTACCTTCTTATACTGTTCCTATGATGGAAGTGGTTACTGGTGGAGCTATAGAGTCGTATACCAGTATGTTGTTAGTAGATATAGTCAGGTTTATCACTGCCTGCATAGCTTGCGTGGTTGTCAACAAATATCCAAGAAGATCGGTCCTATTCTTCGGTGTTATAGTCAGTATAGTTGCATTATTCACCGCTGCTCTCTTGTTATACTTAAGAGACTTTGGCTATATTACAGAAGATTACAAATGGGTGCCAGTGATACCTACTTTGGTATACATTTTTGGGAAGACACTTGGTATATTACCGATTCCCTGGGCGATCGCTGGAGAAATATTTCCATTAGCTTATAGGAGTTTAGGTAGCGGAATTTCTGGAATGTTTTTGTCTGTTATGTTCTTTGTGGTAGTTAAAACTGCTCCGATGTCTTTTAGGCAGATCGGGATAAATGGGACATTCTGTGTCTATGGTCTTTCCATTGCTATTTGTGGAGGATTCCTATTCTTTCTTCTGCCAGAGACAAAAGGGAAGACCTTGTATGAGATAGAGTGTCATTTTAAGGGGATTAAAGATGATACTGAGAAGGATACGTGTGAGATGAGGATGTTGGAGCCGGAGAAAGTTGAAGGGGGGTGAGAGGGTGGTAAATGAATTTAGGAAACGCTCTGCAGCTTTAAGCTGGCCCCGTTCTTAGGTAGGAATGTTCAGGATCAGATGTTAAGTTACTATATATTTTAGGTGCTTTCAAACCAACGTTGTTTGCTGCTGCGGAAGCATTTCTTTACTAAGAATTTGGGAAATGAGTCGGCATATAAAGATTATGAGTAGAGAAGACGTTTTTATGTAGTATAATAAATATCCTCTATTTCCTAAAGGGATAGCAACCAAGGATATATAGGCAGACCACGTTGATTTGACTGTACTTTTACCGAGATTTTATTAAACAAATAGTTGACAATGTATTATTTACAAAAAAAAGTATATTTTTGAAATAAAATAACAAGAAATCAATCACTTTGTATTTTTATTTAATTTTAAATAAATAATTCCATTTGAGATTATCGCTAGCACATTATGGTTACTTAACTAAATAATTGAGTTATCACAATCTCTTTTAAATAAATTACTATTAAAATACAATCCCATTAGTAAAGGATGTGGGAACTGCACCGACGCATTTCTGTAATAGCTATACCAGTCAGGGGTATAGCACTCTTCTTATCCGCAGGTTTCAAACCTCTGAAACTATTCTCTATATCCTGAAGAGTTCTATCTTTGGTCTCCGGCAACATAAACCAGATAACTGACAAGCACGCAGTAACTATTCCAGCGTATAAGCAATACGTCAATGAAAGGCCCATAGCGGTGATCAGCATTGGGAAACATTTGACAGCAATGAAGAAGTTCATTGACAATCCTAAGATTCCTAAACCACCTCCCAATCCTCGGTATTCCAATGGGAATATTTCACCAGAAATAGCAAAGGTTATAGACGAAATCCCAACGGTTAGAGAAAACATGTACATACCTATTAGACTTATAGGAATCCATTGGCTATCAAACGGTAGCATATCATTTTGTTTAGCATAAAGATATCCTGCTTTTCCTAAATAAGCTAGAACGCACAGAGCTCCAGTAGAAAACAGAAGAACTCTTCGTCTCATCGTCTTCATTAAAACAACAGCAAGAATATTACAAATCAATCTTTCTATATCTAACGCTACCATCCACAGCTTTGCATTAGCTTCTGGACCTACAACTTGCTCAATAATATCCATGGCATAAGAACTAATAACATTAATACCAGCAAATTGGAACATAGTATACGTTAAGAACATGATAATAACTGGCTTATAAAACTCCGGTTTCTTATAAGTAGAATTGAAATATCTAAAGAACCTCTTAGTTCTGGTCATTATGGATAACTTCTGACCTTCCACGCTGGATTTCCTAGTCATCTTCTGAGCTAGAATCATCTCTTCTAATTCCTCTTCTTGCTTCTCATCGTGACCTCGAAGATAAAAGAAAACTTCCCTTCCTTCTTCGAACCGTCCTTTAGATATCAACCAAGCAGGAGATTCTGGACTATAAATGATCAAAATCATACTTGTAAACGTAACAAATGAGCATATCAAAGCTGTTTGCTGCCAAGTGAAATAAGTCCCCAATGCGTGAGAGAACAAAACTCCACATGTCAGTGATAATGATACACTGGTTAAAAACATTCCACGGTTTACAGGGTCAGTCATTTCACCAATAATGACGGAGCCTAAAGGTCCAAGCATGCCCATGGCGATTCCTTGGAGAAACCTTGCTGTGATGAGGCCAGCGACGTTGTTAACGAGGAGGAGCATGAACCAGCCGATCATGTTGGGAAGGATGTTCAGGATGTTGGACTTCTTTCGTCCGACAGCGTCCATGAGGGGTGTCACGATGATGTTGCCAGCTATGAGAGCGAAGCCGATGATTGAGGCTGAAAATGAGAAAGGGTTGGTTGAAATTGTGTGCTTAGTGAGATCAACAAAGTGACCTATCCTTTGCACTATGGTTGTTTAATTATATTGTCATCGTGTTCGGAACAACCTACCGATCCATGACTCCTCGCTGACCGTGGCGTGTATATGGGAGTCTTGTTTCCGAAGGCTCGGGATCAGGACAGCTGAGAAGCCGATGACGCAGCCGTGGCCAACTATGTTCAGCGCCACTCCCGCTGTGACGAAGCACTGGAATTGAGAATAAAGTGGCGTTTAGTAGGGTCACAAAATGCACAATCAATGCTCCAAAAATGGCAAGTGCCCTCTTTGATTCGCATATCGGTTGCCTGCTCTCCGGAGGTCTATGAAGCTCCACCATGTTGTGGTGGCTCAAGGTATCTTTTTCATACTAAAAGATTCCTTGAGATCACCCAAATAGTTATCTAGGTATTACCGAATAATGTCGCACATTTGCTATTTATACCTACTGGATGGAGATTGACAAAATCATTGACACCATGATGGAGCCACCAGATTAGTATTGGAGTGCCCTCAAACGAATATCTAGAGGGCATTTTTGTCTTATTATTGTACTGTCTCTGACATGTTAATTCAGACAAAAATTTGCTAAGATTTTATAGACCCTAGTACAGGGTGTAACCAAAGACCCTAATATTATTTAATGGAGTTGTCTGACCATGTTTTGTTACAGCCTATAACTATATTTGTTGATATTATGAAGGAGGGTAATGTTTTATAGAGAAAGGATTACTAGACTATGAAACTGACCAACTTTCACTATGGGACCAACACCTGAATTGCGAAGAAACAATCAGCAGTTCCATTTCCACACATCTGAGTAGTCTTGACGTTTTCTACGGAATACAGGCATGGACCACTCCAAAGCACTTATCTAAGACTAGAATCGCAAACTTGCGAACACTCTCCTTGCCGTCAGTGAGAATCAAATTTTTACAATAGCAAGGTCACTCACAGGCCACTGCAAATTAAACAAGCACATACCCGTACCCGTGTGTGCACACGGGTACGATCGGCTGCAGATTCTGCAAAGAGGTGATGGAAACTCCTCTGCACCTCTTATGTGACTGTGGCCTCCCAATGTACACTGCGTTTGTACATCTTATCTGGGTAGGCACAGGCAGGTATTGACAGCAGATGTGATACAAACCGTCCCGCCCAAATACCTACTACGATTTCTGGCCGCAGTGGGAATTGGTAAGGAATTCTAAAAAGGGCGATGACAAATGACCAGCGATGGTCTAAGTGGCACAGGGTTACTAAGCCTGTCAAGTTCACCCCTTCCTTGCACACCGCCTTGCTACCGGGCCACCACGCACATCTGAGGTGGACAGCCGGGAATGGTAGTTACTTCATTCAAATCAAGATATTGAAGAGAGTAGATATGCAAATTCTTTAGCAGCGATTACTCTTGCAGTTGGTTAGGCCCGATTTCGGATAACATTGCACTGATTTTTTCACTCTATTTTATAGTGTAGTCATCAAAGCAAGCAATGCACGCCGATGGGTAATGTCGTCGCTGCTTTTACCAGCAAAAAGCGGCCTAACAACACAAAGATAGTGCGAATGTACTAACTAACTCCACAAACACAGTCATCAATTAACACTATCTCAAAATACTTGACGTATATCACTAATAAGTTTTTTAATCGCGTTAATAACCTAATTCTCTTATCAGGCCGATGATCTTGAAAATAAAGTTATCATTAATCAAGACCATGCACGTTTATGTCATTAAATCCTTGATATAATACAATCATAAATTTTCAAGTCTCATTCAATATACTGCCATGTAGGTACCTACTATTTATGAGTTTTCCTAACTTATGTACTTAATACCGACTGCTTTCAAACAGTGAAGGAACACTTCGTGAGGAAACTTGCATACGCTGAAGAAGAAATTCTGATGCGTATGTGAAGTTTACCAATCCGTATTGGGCACGCGTGGTGGACTAAAGCCCATACACCCTCCCTAAGGGTAGGCCTGTGCCCTGCAGTGGGACGTTTATAGGCTGATGATGATGATGATAAGATCATCATAAAAAAAAAATATTTTGGACATTGTCACACAAATTATCTAGTCACATTTAAAGTACTTGGACTTGTATTGTGATGACTAGACAACGATATAGAATACATATATATATATATATAAACATCCATGACATATGATCATATATCGATATTATCATCTTTGATAGTTTTTTTTGTAGGTATGGCTACATCCTCCCTAAGGGTAGGCTTGTGCCCTGCAGCAGGACTATAGGGTGTAAAATTAAATGGGACACTTTTTGGGGTGCTTCTTCAGACCATCAAACTGAACAACTTTCTCTATGGGACCAATATAGAAAACGCGAAAATAAAACCTGCTGTCCCATACATTTCAGTCGAGTTATATTTGCAGTTTTGTATGGGATAGCGGATTTTTTTCGCGATTTCAGTATTGGTCCCATAGTAAGTTTTTCAGTTTGATGGTCTGAAAACCTCTTTAAGTAAGTGTGCCATTTAATTTTACAACCTGTATAGGCTGATGATGATGATGATAAATTTTTGGGTCTCTATTGACGTTTTCTATGGCTAAGCTAATTTTTTTCCCAATTTCAATGAAAATTGTTCAGTTTGATTTAGTAAGCATTTAAGTTGACACCCTGTATAACTTCCCTAATAATCATCACGTGAGTGATTACTATATTTACCTATAGAATGATAGTCTGGTATGTCTGTTTGTTTAACACTTTATGAATCTGCGGTGTTGAGTTAAGATAACATTTACTAGCTGTTAATCTATGTTCACTATTCTCTAACTTACACAATTTAACCAGATTTTTCTTAGTCTTAGTCATCAGGTACGCAATACGCATAATATACAGGGTGTAAGCTTGAATATTTAACATACTTAAGGACCTTAAGCAATTTTACTGCGGACCAACTTTGAAATCGCGAAAAAAAACTAATCGGCTGTTCCATACATTTGGGTCGAGTCAAATAAAATAGACTAAGAGATAAGTGTACTTTTTGCAACCATCAGCTGTAAGGCTGATTCAGTGTTTATGAGGTGTAGAGCATCTCTGTGTTGAGGCTGGACCAGGTCTGCCTACATAACTCCAGTAGGTTTAGAAGTTACTGATGTTTAAAGGTCAGTAAAAAATTAACGAACAGCTGCAAGGCCGATCGTATCATGTTATTGTAGTATGCACTGTAGGCATGTGAACAGTACTAAAACTGACATGGTTCATCAGTTGGTTTAGGAGATACAGCCTTTCAAAGGTTCGACCTTTGAACGGCTGTATCTCCTAAACCGACTGGCAGTTCATGTCAGTTTATGTAGTTTTTACATAGCTACAGCGCATACTACAATAATATCATACGATCAGCCTTGTAGCTGATCGTAAATTTTTTACTGACCTTTAAACGTTTGTAACTCCTAAACCGACTGAAGTTATCCATTCATACCTAGTTCATCCCCATTACAGAGATGCTCTACACCCCATAAACACTGAATCAGCCTTGCTGCTGATGGTTGCAAAAAGTACACTTATCTCTTAGTCTAAAACGGTCACCCATTAAAATGCAGACCACGCCGCGCCGCTCGTACTAGCTTACGCAATTCGGTATGTCATGTTTTTTTGGAGGGTTGAATCGGAATTTTCTGTTAGAGATTTTAAAAGGAAAGGATTGCGGATATTTTTTATAAAAATAATGTCGTTTTTTGTTCAAACGCAAAACGACGAGTAAACTTATAAAAATAAAAACCAACTTAAAATAACTGGCCATTAAGAAAAAAGTATTCACGATGTTAGAAGTTAAGGACGTTGATGTTGCCGTTTTTGTTTCCAGCATTGAGTTAGAAAGAGAAAGCAGATGACTTTAATTTTTTTAAATTAAGAAATTGTTTTTCTCCACGTAATTCTATGCATAGAGTTCGAATGATTTTCACGCGACCACTTTCGCATTTAGAGATTACGAGCGTTAACCCGCGACTTCGTCCGCACAAATTATATACCAGATTTTAAGTCAGATCATAAGCTATCAAACAAAAAAAGTTTCATCAAAATCGGTTCAGTAGTTTTTGCGTGATACTCTTTCAAACGAACAAACAAACAGACAGACAAAAAATCCAAAAATTGGTGAAATGGAATCAGGGACACTTAAAAACCATATCGTAACTTTTTTTTGTTAATATCTTCAATGTACAGACAAACTTCCTGTTACAGTTTTATAATAGTACGAGCGTTAACCCGCGACTTCGTCCGCACAAATTATATACCAGATTTTAAGTCAGATCATAAGCTATCAAACAAAAAAAGTTTCATCAAAATCGGTTCAGTAGTTTTTGCGTGATACTTGTTCAAACAAACAAACAAACAAACAAACAAACACACAAACAAACAGACATACAAAAAATCCAAAAATTAGTGAAATGGAATCAGGGACACCTAAAAACCATATCGTAACTTTTTTTTTGTTAATATCTTCAATGTACAGACAAACTTCCTGTTACAGTTTTATAATAGTATAGATAGATATATCAAATTCATCTGAAAATTAAAATTTTATATTGATAAACTCGATGAGTCGCATAAAAAATCAAATGAGTATCTTAAAATTATATCTTCTGATTAGTTTGGGGTTTTTGGCGGTTATTTGTCAGCTACGTTTGGAGTCCTCATATTTTATTGAATTTTTATTGATTATAGTGAGTTTTGGTTCGTAAAATTGGTGTTGTTTTGCGTAACAAAGTGTCGTGCAAGTGAACAATATACAGTTCAGTGAAATATGATGGTGAACGGGTCGTAAACAGGAAAAGTGCTCCGTCATTTGTAGCGCGGCAAAGCGGTCGGTTCACCTGTTTCCTGTGGACTTCTCTGCGTTTCCTGCGTCTTTCGATTGTCTACAAAAACTCCAAAAAAGCGTCAAAACGTAGAACACTAACGTTTTAATTTTTTTTTTTTTTTTTTTTTTCAATTTAAAGTTTACTATAATAAGGTGATTGAACTAAAGACTGTTATACAAATTATTAATAAAATATACAATAAGTAATTAAAATAAAATTAAAACTAACAATCTGAAAACCGTTTTATCAGTCAAAAAGCCCGCCCCGGGTCATACCGGATGCAAAGGTTCCCATGACGCTTCTCGCGTTTCCGCGTTGGATGGCGATGGACAACCTTTGCATCAAGTAGTACCCAGAGCGAGCGTCGTTCCCCCTCTCCTGGAGTCGACGACCAAGCTCTTTGACAAAACTCAAAGCTTCAGACCCCCAGCAGCCCGTGGTCTCAAAGGCCAGAGGCACGAAATAATATTGTGGTACCAAGTTGCAGTAAATGTCCCGCTTTTTGTCAGCCGCTACTTCGGCGGCGGCCCTTGCAGAGCGAACCGTGCGGCTGAGGTACGAGGCAGCGAGAGTGCTGACGCACGTGGCGTCCCATACCAGGCACTTTCCTCTCTGCCATGGCACCAGCGTTAGACCGTCAGGCCTTTTCCCATCCGTGCGACTGAGGCCTGGCGGTTCCAGCCTGCAGGGAATGTTGGCTGAAATCAATGCTCTCCGAACGATGTCGTTGAGTGCGTGGTGACGTGGGAATCTCCCCGAGCATCGACGGCAGCTCAGCGCATGATGACCGTTCGCTTCCACTGTCGACCCGCAGATGCATTGATGTGGTTGACAAACATCGCAGCCCAGGCGGAGAGCTACCGCCACACGCATTGAGTCGCCGTCGAGCAGGGTTCCCATGTGTGGTGAAGGCAGTGCATGTAACCACGCTCCCGATTCAGCCCTTGACACCGCCCTAAGTCTGGCCAAATTTGAACCAGTAGCTGCGTCTATCATTAGGTCAATCGCCGCTTTAGCTCCCACGTCGTCCCAGGCTCGCTGTACTCCTGGGGTTCTGGGTGCGGACGCGGTCGGAAAGAGAGCCGTCCACCTCGTCAATGCATCAGCAGCAAAAGGTATGCAAACCTCGTCTCCGTTGAGTGACAGAATTTTAGAGACGAGGCCGACAACCCCATGCGCCGATGCGAGAAAAGCCGGCAGGCTCAGATCCCGCACACGTCGTACACCCAAGCCCCCATGGCGTATGGGTAGAGATGCCTGGCTCCACTGGCCCTCACTAAGGGAAACATTTACTATTGTTTCAACCGCAGATTTCACTGTGCTGTCAAAGGCAGAGGTATCGCTAGGACACAACCAGGTAGGGGCCGTTCTCAGGAGGTAGGTGATCTTAGGCACCGCAAAGCACGTTTTCAGCAGAACCAGGGCAACATGAGCTGTAATATTGGAAAGGCGCTCCTGGGCAAGGAGTAGGAGACGATTTTTGATTTCAATAGCCCCTGGGATTGCCTCGGGGAAAATAGGCGAACCCAGAAGACTAAAAGTTCTCACGGATACTTCCTTAAGGCCAGGGAGCAAGGAACTGAACCTAGAAAATGAAGGCCAGGTTGTGGGTCCACAGGAGAAAAACTCACACTTCGACGTGTTCATCTCCAGCCCCACCTCCTTAAGTAGAGGTAGTAGTGTTAGCAGATCTTGCTCAACATCCTCAGGCTTTCCTCCTATGGTACCGTCATCCAGGTACCATATGTTAAGCGGAGATTTCAGAGCCAAGATGGCTTTATGGATGGCGAGACTGAAGGTAAGCGGCCCAAGTGGATCTCCCTGCTGCGCACCCACCTGTGAATGTATCAAGAATGTGTCGAAGAACAGGTTAGAAGGGGATTTGTAGGCCTGGTGAAGAAATGGGTATAAAGAGGGAATATTTTCATACACCTCGCCCAGAAGAACATCCCTTTCCACTGAATTGAAGGCATTCTTCACATCCAGCTTGACGATAATACAGTCTTCGTTCCCTGGCTCCACTGCGAATGCGCGTGTCGCGTGGATCGCCGCTTCACACCCCAACCGAGTTCCAAAGCCTAACTGGTGTGGTTGTAAGTATTCGGCCATCTCAGCTTTGACAGCGCGGCATCCCAGTTTCGCCACCAGCCGACGTAGCGTGCTCCCTATAGCGATCGGCCTGACACCTCCTTCTTTTTTAGTTAGAGCGCACAGGGATGCCCCATACATATAAGGACACACTTCAGGGTTTAGCTGCCCACTGAGTAAGAAGTTACACAGCCTGACGAGGAACTCAAGCAAGCGCTGCCCGTTTTCGCCAGCAGAACTCGAAGTCAGTTCCTTTAAATGAGACGGTCGTATTCCATCCAAGCCTGCGGCTGACCCATTATAGAAACTGCCTAGCGCCTGGACTACGTCTTCAGCCTTAACCGTTAAGGCGGGGGAGGACCGATCTGGTGCCCGTGGGAAGGCTAGCGGGCGGGACGGTGATGGGTGCTTGGACGTTTTAATTGCTATAAGTAAGATAATTTTATTGCAGACATCGGTTGTATGAGATTTTTAACCCTTTACCTTGAATCGTACCAAAAAAAAAAATCTTCTATCCGAAAAAAAATAGAATAAAGTCCATAAAAAAAACTTAACATGTCACGCGCGCGCGCCTTGCCTGACGCCACAAATTGCCCACTACACGTGTTAAAACTTTTAATAATTTAAACTAATTTGTTTATCAGATGTTAAAGATATGAATAGGTACATGTAAAAATAGATATTCAAGGGCTTATTTCAAGTGCCGCTTGACATTTCAATAGAATTTTCTAGTTATTTTGAAGGATTTTCCTGGAATCTTTGGAAGCGAGTCTTATTATTATAAGACTCATAGGTAATTAATTCAGAAATAGAAAGAGAAATATTTTTTTTTATATTTTTTTAATTCATACCTACTATGTTATAAAAGGGTGTTACAAAGGAGAATGGGCATTTTGGTACCCGCTCCAATAGCAATGACTGTAGTTACGTTCGATGGGTCTTTTTATGACCACCAATGTTTAATAAGACCGCTTGATCCAAATCATTGTGAGTTCGGAGATATACCAATATGAAAATGACAAGTTTTATAGAAAAAAAAATTAATTAAAATGGCACATGGTGTCTATTATTGCTATTTATATTTGTAATAAAATACTTTTATGCCAGAATGTTATATAATAATAATAAAACAATATGATAACAATAAAAAATATATAATAATAGTTAATAACAATCTATTATATATATAAAACAGCCGGGTTGGTTCGAACACTTATAACTCGAAAACGGCTGAACCGATTTCGATGAAACTTGGAATATAGATAGTTCATTACCTGGATTAACATATAGGCTACATATTATAAAGAGAGCTGGGTAGCGGGCGAAGCCGCACGGGTCCACTAGTAATATATATTAATTATGTGGTATACTAACATTGTATTATTGTGTTGTTGTGGTACTCTAAATAATACGTTGCAATACTATGCTCAATACTATGCTCGAGTAATACTATTGAAAATAAAAAATCAATATATTTATATATATATATAAAACAGCCGGGTTGGTTCGAACACTTATAACTCGAAAACGGCTGGACCGATTTCGATGAAACTTGGAATATAGGCTACATATTATAAAGGGAGTTGGGCAGCGGGCGAAGCCGCACGGGTCCACTAGTAATATATATTAATTATGTGGTATACCAACATTGTATTATCGTGTTGTTGTGGTACACTAAATAATACGTTGCAGTACTATGTTCGAGTAATATTATTGAAAATAAAAAAAAACTAAAGATTTAATTCGAAATGACATTTATTTTCATTCAAGACCATCTACAATTACATCATTTAGAAATGATGCAGGGGCAGTAAAACCTTCATGTCTCGCATATCCAAGATACCAGATAATTGAAATAATATGAGCACAAGTGCCCATTGTACGTCGTCCAGTGAGGCAAGTACAATAATGTTGCACGATATCGTTGTCATTATTTGTGTTATTGTTTTTTACTAAAACATAACAATAGTACGTTTTCGATCTCCTGTGGCGTGACTGTACGCGCCCACGTAACAGCCAAACATCTTCGTTAATGCCGTAGTCTGGCAAGTCTTCCAGAGCGTTTTCTCTGTATATTTCGATTGAATATAAGCCATTCCTTAAATGCTCACTGCAATATGATCTCGCAAGCTTTAATTGGTATGTACCTAAAGAAAGCAAAATGACATGCTCTTCTGTTAGATGTGGGAAATTCTGAACATTATTTGCTTCTATTCTTAGAAAATCTGCTCTTCTGTTGTTTAATCTTTTCCTCTCTACATAATTGTGCAGAAGGTTTGGGGAATCCATTTTGTTTCGGATGATATTTAAATAGGATTCTACATTATTACTATCGGCGATGGGTTCGTGAAAATGATTTATAATAGCAGCGGCGATTTTAAAATCAGTGAACATGTGTGGAAGAGCTCTATTGAAATATTTTTGGCGTAAGAGCTTAAAATCTCGCTTGAACTTTCCATTCACTACTTCCACAACCCATCGACATATCGTCACCGATCTAGCTTCATTGGCCTGCTCAGTAGTCAGCTGTGTCTCGTTTCTATCTTTTGTTAGAGGCATGTATGATTCATAGCCACATGCTTCAATATCGTTCAAACTATCTCTGAATCCTCGGTCCAATATAAACACATCGTTTGCTTGCAGGAAGAAATGTAAAGGATTCTCTCCATTGTTCATTATATTACTCATTATATTTGCATCAGTCTTTGTTGCAGCGTATGGACCCAGTACGTCAAGAATGTATCCATCAGTGCATACTATCAAAAAAGGTTTTAAAAGATTTTGGAATTTGTGCAAACTGTATGATTGTCTTTGAAATAAAAAGTTCGAGCTTTTGTTTATGTAAATATAAGTGCCATCATATATTAGTATCACTTTATCATTTTCTTCGTTACCAAACAAAGCTTTAGGAATTGTGAGGTTTCTTTCTAATACCTCATTTCTATTGATGTGGTCCAGTCCCAAATGTAATATTACATATTCATTAGCTAGGCATTCACGCACAATAGCTAATAAACGCTCCAGTTTTCTTCGAGACACATTAAATAATGTTGCCAATCTCTCATCGGAATCTCCGGTACGTAGTTTTGTAAGGTATATACCTAATGCAGTTCTTGGTTCCTTGCATCTCTCACTTAGAGAAGGCACCTGATCCAGTATGGTGTCGAACTGTTCGCCATTACGTCCGGTCCAAAAATGCATTTCTTCATTGCTCAATGAACCTCTTGTGTTAAAGTCGAGCCTAGGTCCACGTTCTAAAGCCCTTCTCATCATGTCACAGACGTCTGTAAATTGTTGTGCATTGAAATGATGAGTGACATTGCAAGATTGAGGCAGTTCATCCCAGATGTTGCTCTCAAGGTGTTGGCTGCACACTCTAGCGCCCTCAGGAATATATAACTTATGTTCACAAAACATATTAAGTTTGATAGTCTCAGGTATGCGATTACGGGTTGGGTTTCGGCAATCGTTGAATATACAATGCCTTGGTGTGTTTGGGGCTCGAACGTAGTCTGGAACCTGAAGTTCCTGGGCATTTGGTTCTGCTTCTGGTATAGCAGGTACCACGTCGTCATTGTGTCTAACAGCGTTCTCAATTCTCTGCCAACATCGATGACAGACACATCGAGTATTGTTGAACGCCACCTGAAAAGGGTAAAATACGATGTAGATGTTTTTTTATTTACTCTGGCTTGATAACGTTTTGTCATAAAAATCTATAGTAGATTATTTATATAGTAGGTATTTATATATATAGTAGGTATCTATAGTAGGATTATTTACTCGGTGCATACTCCGATGATTTATGACCGAGTTTCCAGCGAGATAATAGTATAGAACGATGCCACATAATCGTAATAATTCGAAACAATAATGTAAGCAGGTAGAAAATGTTGACCCTTCTAGTGCTTATCAGAACCGGTTCACGCATCGGTCGGCGCATATTTCCGTCCTTCATTTGTTTTACTGTCCACGTGCACAATAAATGCCAAAATGTTTTGTTATTTAGTGAATCACTACTGGTACGGACAGAACACCTGAATTCCGTGAACTGATAAAACGAGGTTGGAGTTTCGTACGCAGGCGGATTGCCCTATCCATACACTATATTAGGAAACGTTTTTGATAACACTCTAGAACATACTTCCAAAACTTAATAGTTAATACGTGTTTATCCAGTGAAATGTTCATGAGTCTTATTGTAATCCGTTATTTAATGTTGCTAAACGTAGCTTAGAAACATTGAAAAAGTAAAGCTTAGAGAAGATATGGTATGGCGTTTGTAGTTTAAGACCAATTACATTCAAGCTGCATGACAGTTGACAATCATACGCTTTTCAAAAGAGCGCTATTTTCTAACATGAAAAAGTGAAGCTAAGAGAAGATATGTTATGGCGTTCGTTGTTAATGCGGTATGACAATCACACGCTTTTCAAAAGAGCGTCATTTTCTAACACTGCTAACAATTTCGTAATAAGGAGAATCACCTGTGACACATTTAAATAGTATAACGAAGTGGGTACTAACCTCCAATTCAGCATGTTCTTGTATGTACGCCGCAAACGCTGGTCGTGTCCTTGGGAGGTCATCGGTCAAAACATGTCGCTGGTATCTTGCATTATGTAGGCCTCGCCGGCACACCACACAATTGCTATGTTGTTCCATTGCAACAGTCCAAATCGGTAACGAAATTCACAAAAACACTTCACAAGCCGAGGTCAACGTTTAAAGCAGGTAGAAAATGTCCAAAAAGAGGTGCAGGGGTCGGTGATAAAAGCGAGATGAGAACGTATTCTGATGAACAGCAGCGGGACGTCGTCTTTCGTACGGTACGATTGAACGACTGGAGTGAAGGAGCCGATCCGATGACGCGCTAAACTGCCCAAGCGCATCGCTCCCCACCACTCCTAGCTGGGATATAGCCGCGCGCTCACATTCCTCTTCTTATAACCGTCGGTTGTCGTCAATGTAATAAATATAATAGGAATTATTTTAAGAATATATGCAGTTCTATTTTATTTATTTGGTAAAAACAGACAATAGACGTTACATGGTTAATTACATAAGTTTACAAAAAAATAGTAGTTTAATTAATAGTTCGTAGCAATTAGTGTAATATTATAGTACATTTATTTATTTATTTATTTTAGGAAGATTTACAGCATTACATTTTAATAAACGTTCTTATATAAATCTAAACGCCATTTAAAAAATCTCCACATTTAACATATTGTTTTTAATATATTAAATAAAATACATTACAAAAATAATATATAATAAGCATATTATGTATATAATATGTATATATAATTGTAATAATGACATTAAAAAAATAATTGCCTAATAATGTCGAAAAACCAAAAAAAATAATTAAAGAATCATCACGAATAGCTCCGTTCCCACAGCGAATGATGACAAGCGTCCTAGTACACATTGATGTACATAAAGTAACCTTTAAAATCTGATATATATTATGTCTATTGGGGCGGGTACCACATTTCATACATTTTTGCCCATTGTCCTTTGTTCAGTAGCTGTATTCAGCGTACAAAATATCTACTATTTTGTACGCTGAATACAGCTACTACACACCGAGGGCAGGAAAGTAAGAAAGGTCTCAGATCTCATGTAAAGCCAAGGTCAACAAACATGTGATCTGAGGCTATTTACTGCCCGAGTTTAGTATACTATTTTTCTCCTCGACAGAGGCTGAAAACGGCAACTTCGTTTAGCGCAGCGGGACGAAAGTTGATGCTTTCCGCCCGGAGGGGTGAAAAAGTATTTTTAATTCTTGCTATGCAGGGTGTATAGAAACATCCTCGTAGGTACCTAATTATGTTGGTTCTATAAACTTTCACTATGGAGACAGCCTCGAAAAACTATAAAAAAATCAGCTGTCCCATATAAATTTGAGTCGAGTAGGTTCTGCAGCCACAGATTAATGATAAGTTGCAGCTTTGTATGTAACAGCTTATATTTTCTCTACACCCTGATATAATCGGGTTTCAGAGCATATTATTCAACTGGATAGACCCAGTACCTAACTTCGAAATTAGACGAAGAACCAAGGTCGAAGACGTGATCACAAAGTTGAAGTGGAGATGGGCAGGACACTTGGCTAGATGGGAAGACGGCCGCTGGACCAGTATCAGAGTCGTGGCCAAGAGAGGGACGGAGGTCAGTAGGCAGACCACCAGCACGTTGGTCTGATGACATTGTGAGGGTGACAAGTTTGTAGTGCACAGGACCGTGGGAATATGGCGCAATAAAAAAGAGGCCTTTGTCCAATTGTGGGTTGATAAGGCCTGATAGATTTAAAATTGAAAAAAATATATAATTTATTGAAGAGAAAGAAAATATTTTTACAGTATAAAGGACAGGCCACACAGAGGCGGTTTTGCGGGAAAGCGGGCCGGAGGCGGACCTGCGGGAAGCAAATATCTCCGGACCCTTAAGAAAGAGTATCTATTACTAGATACAGTAGACAGTAAGGACACTCCCTTCCTCCCACCAACTTTTTACCTCACCCCTTCTATCGCCCTCCAGTTACCCGGCAGTTACCTTCGCATGTGCTGACGTCATGCAGTGTCCGGGCTGTTATTGTGTATAGCAATACTAATAGTATAAAAAAACATGATTTAAAATAGTACTTTACTGATTTTAGTTTGATCAATTGATCATATAATATTGGCTTCAATTCCAAATGAAGTGATAATTATTAGAATGAAAATATCATTTCAGAAATGTCATATTTAGCACTCTGAAACCGTAAACAACGATTTAAATTCTCAAATTCATTGGTATTTAAGTTTAGGTACGCACGGCGACACAGCAAGCTATACAAAACCAACATAAGCTGGCCGCGCGATGCTATACGTTACTCGACCTACGCGCGGTCAGTTTATTTTGGTTTTGTATAGCTTGATGTGTCGCCGTGTGTACATCCTGAAGTGCAATTTTTTGAAAGTCATACGCCTATACGTCTTGCCAATCGCTTTTCTTCCTATTCGTGATTCTACACAACATGGATTCGCACAACTGCCATAGAACACATTCTCTATTCAGGCCAGGCCACACAGAGGCGGTTTTGCGGCAAAGCGGGCCGGAGGCGGACCTGCGGGAAGCGAATATCTCCGGACCCGCGCGTATTTCAGTGTGGTACATACAAACTCGAACATTACCACCACACCACACTATACACAACAAACACACAGAAAACCGAGCGGGTCCAGAGATATTCGCTTCCCGCAGGTCCGCCTCCGGCCCGCATTAACGCAACACCGCCTCTGTGTGGCCTGGCCTTTCCACTCAGTTTTCAATTTTACACAAACGCGTTTCTTCCTATTCGCGATTCTACTGAAATCCTGAAAGTATGAAGTTTGTGTATTCTATTACTGCTGATTTCAACATGACGTGACATGACTTACAAAAATCGCACTTCTGTATAGTATATCTGTTCACGATTTCAGTTTGAAATAAAAATATGATTTGAACGTAAAGTTATAACACTTTTATAATATTGTGCTTATGACGTAGGTGTGAAGGCCACTTTAACTATAACTAGAAATATTTTGAAGATGGCGCCCAATACATAACCAAGCAGTATTCAATCAAAGTGCAAGTATTTTTTGTATTAAACGTGTGTTAAGAGCCTGTTTCACCACTTCTGAGTAAGTTCTTGTTAGCTTATCCGGCAGATAGTTTGACATATTTTTTATGAACGTATATGTCAAAATATCTGTCGGATAAGCTAACAACAACTTACTAAGAAGTGGTGAAACAGGCCCTAAATATTTGGATTTTTTTTTTGGCAAGTTATCATTACATAATTTTTTTTTCTTTTTTCTTTTTTTTATCATTAGATCATAATATTCGTATTGCCCCCAATGCCCAAACTCTTTAGCCATCATGTAGGTATTCTACATCACGACATAGAATCTTTATACCAACCTACCTGTTGTGTTGGCCAGTGTATAAGATCTAACAAAATTAACTGAAACTATTTTAAGGGGATGATCAGACCATCAAACTGAACAACAACTTCTATGAGACCAATGTCGAAATCGCGAAAAAAAACAACTGTCTCATACATTTGAGTCGCCTTATGTTTGCATTTTTGTATGAGACAACTGATTTTTTTTCGCCATTTCGATATTGGTCCCGTAGAGAAAGTTGTTCAGTTTGATGGTCTTATCACCCGCTTAAAATAGTTTCAGCTAATTTTGTTAGACGTTATATAAGTAGGCAACTACAGCCATTGCAGTTGCACTGCACTGAGTAGGTAAACAAACGCCATTATTATGCACCTACTCGAGAATCGATTCGATTGTAGCTAGAATGATACAAGACAATTCACAGTTCGTTTGAAAATTTATAAATCCAACGAACAAAAGAGACGTAACGACAATATACAGGGTGTAAGTGACAGCATAGAAAATACTGAAACGGTGAACTCAGACCATCAAACTGAAAAACTTTCACTATGGAGCCCACATCAGGAAACGCGAAAAAAAATTAGCTGTCCCATAGACAATTGCGACCCGACTAAAATGTATGGGACAGCTGATTTTTTTCGCGTTTCCAGAGGCTTCATAGTTAAAGTTGTTCAGTTTGACGGTCTAAGTTCACCGTTTCAGTATTTGCTAGGCTGTCACTTACACCCTGTATACGTCCTGTTTCAGTCACTGTCGGTCGGTCGGGATTAGCGACGGATAATCTACAGGGTGCTTGGGTAAAGAGTTGCATGACTTTCAAGCGATGATTGTACAAAAGAAAGAAAGAAAGAAAATACTTTTATTTTCAAACACCACAAAACACACTGACTAACACACAATTTAAAAATTACACCTATGATACTGATAAACTTTTCCTAAGGAACCTATAGAACATTCGCAAATGTTTCTATACCCACAAACGTTTGATCAGCTGATTGCATTTAGTATGGAGAGTGCAAAACTTTTTTGAGAATTCCTTTCCTATTGGTCTCTTAGGAAAAGTTTTTCAGTATCATGGGTACAAACAATCACCCGCAACAGACTAGGTTTTGCTGTATAGCCCATTTTCAGGATCATACCTTGTAACGATCCGAAACATTAAGCTATTAGGCTTTTTATTATGCAAACCATACAACAATGGCTAAACATGTAACGTCCATGACCGAACTGGGATTTGAACCCAGGACCTCTGGTTTGGTGATACGGCTTGGTAACCATTGCACCAACCGGGTTGTCGTAAAAGGTTTACGGCCCGGTAGCACAGTCTATAGTGAACCTGCCTGCTGTGCCGAGAATCGTGGGTTCGAATCCCGTAAGGGACAAATATTTATATGATGAATATGAATATTTGTACCGGAGTCATATTCTATATCGTTATCTAGTCATCATAATACAAGTTCAGGTACTTTAAATGTGACTAGATAATTTGTGTGACAATGTCCAAGATATTAATTGTATTAAATTTTTTCAAAATTCTAATAAGAATGATTATTAAATCCCCTTGATCGCCCACAAGAATAAAATAAATAGGTACATAATTAAAAATAACTTTCAAAACAACATACTTGTCGCAACAAAGGCACGTAACTTTTCTTTTTCACTTCACTCATTGGGTCCTCCATTTTTTTACACTTTCACTAAAACATTTTACACGGAAAAAAATTATTTTGCGAAAATTATGGATTTATCATTTCGCACACCTATCTGCGTAGACGTCCTTTATAAAAATGGCCGAGTATAAAAGATAAAGGACTGATTAGTAATCAGTAATAACCACTACTTTAGGCAGCACGATCTGTTTTCAGCGGATAACAAAAGTGTACTGAAAACAACATTGGTTTTGGTGAGTTTGCGAGCGCGCCAAAATCTTTCAGCGTGTTGTTTCTAGAAATAGACATTCGAGATCTGATGTATGTATGACATTTTGTATGTTTGTGTATGTTGCAGTCACTTAAGCGCTATTTGGCCTTTCGTCAAGTGTCTGGCTGTGGTAAGGTCGCGGTGCGAGACGGCCGGCGCGCGGCAATAATGTTTTCCGAAAAGATGAATTCTTTTTTACCCATTTGATGTTATTACACATATGAAATTACTTTAAAGTACGAGTGAATACCTTCTGGGTAAGCTCGCTACATCTTCGACCCCATCTTTGTTCTGAGGACTGGATTGACTACTACCACCAGAAATAGTAGACGGGACCAACGTCTTTACGTGCCATCCGAAGCACAGAATCATTTTTTTTTTCAGACAATCAGGTGATTCAGCCTGCAATGTCCTATCCTAACCTACTGGGGAAAAACGCACAAAGTGACATTTCACGAGGTGTCCCCCGTGGGAATCGAACCCACGACCTCCGTGTCGAGAGCCAATGCTCTTAACCATTAGACCACGGAGGCAGATGAAATGTTATTGAATCTGGATTCATCAGGAGAAATGATTTCATTTGTAAAATTTTGAAAAAAATTTATTTTCCCAATCAACATTCTACAATAAAACTCGTGAGATAGGTATCTGACAAAAAACACATCTCTCGATATTGATCGAGCATCGTCATAATGTTATACAAATATAGTCCTACAGAGGGCCTAGCATGGTAAGCACCAGAAGGCTTTGTCGCGCCTTTTCTCTCGCAGCTTTGATTGTGCGCAAGCAGAAAGAGATCTAAGGCGCGACTGCACTATGTTGCGCTGCTGCAATGATAGACAGTCAGTGGCCGTAGTATGGTAGAGCGTTATATCGCTATTAATCGCGTCTTAGCTCGATCTCATTCTACTAGCGCGCGAAAGAACGAGA
This sequence comes from Agonopterix arenella, assembly GCA_927399405.1. Classification (NCBI taxonomy): domain Eukaryota; kingdom Metazoa; phylum Arthropoda; class Insecta; order Lepidoptera; family Depressariidae; genus Agonopterix; species Agonopterix arenella. The sequence continues at coordinate 1,350,238 of OV656714.1, forward strand.
TAAAAGGCATGATATAGCCTTATTCAGCGCATCATGCTACGTCCGTTAACGCGTGCTGCGCGTGTTTATTCCTCTGTTTGGTTCACCCACAAATAAGTACAAATACCTAAAAAACTGAGTTACCGAGCCGAACTGAATTAGCCAAAAAAATACGAATTGTCTGAAGTTTTCCCTGTACCTAATGTTTATTAAAGAGAGCAACTGCAAACATTAATTAAAGAGAAACCTTCAGACATTTCGCAGAATACCAAATCGCACAATTAACGGCGACACTGAAACAATGGACATGTCCGCGGACAATAACATTTGATTCTTTGTTTGAAATGCAATTGAAACGTTTTATGTTGACATAACCACGTGAAACATTATACTTTGAGACAGTACTTCCTGGTTCAGGGAACATGATTGTTGGATAATCGTTTACGATGGAGGGAGGTAATGGAGGTATACTCCTCCTATTTTTGATTAAGAGTGCGCTCGCGATGCGTACAAACGACGTTAGACTATTTTCAATACCTTCTAGCCAATTAAAGTCAATCACATTTTTTAACCACCAGTTTCTAGATCGTGGTTCAAAAATCTGTAGGTACTTAGTAACAAACCACAGGAATAATAGTCATGGGCCTCTACCCGGACATTTGAACTTCGCAATTGCGTGAACGTTTTCGTTCCAATGTCAACTCTATTACAATGAACTTCGGACCGAAGCGGTCGTGATATATCGAACGTCGAAAGTCCAGGTACAGGGCCTGGGCCTCAACCCGCAGATTCGAACTTCGCAATTGCGTGAACGTTTCCGTTCCAATGTCAACTCTATTACAATGAAGTGCGGACCGAAACAGTGGCGATATATCGAATATCGAATTTCCGGGTACAGGGCCGTTAGGTACTACGTAAAACGTAATGCTTGGGTAGATTATATAAGGTGCGGGCCAGACAGAATAAGAGACGTGAGACGAGAACGAGGCGCGGACGCATACAAAATATATTAAAGCGATCTGCAGTGTCGCCCACTCAAGGCCTCATAAAAAGGCTGAAAGTCACCCTGGAGAGGGCTTTGCTCGCAGTATCCCAGCGAGATCGAATCAGAAATGAGAAGACTCGCAGAAGAACCAGAGTAGCCACAAATAATTTCTAAATAAAAAGGGCGGTACGGGGCAGCACCAACACTCTCCTCGAGCCCATTGCAGAGCGGTTCCAGTGTCCCATCATTGAGCATTGGAATAGCCTGCATAGGGGCTCTAGGGCCCCTTTTGTTGAATATGTGAAATAAGTGGAAAAAAAATGTTGTCCCTAACATAGTTTGAAGTCATTGTTACTAACACCAATATGGATCTATGATCTGAAATAAAATAATTGAATTGAATTGAAAATTGAATTGCTTGCAGAACCGATGGCCGATGGGTTCAAAGAGTTATCGAGTGGCTGCGTACCGAAAAGCGCAGCGTGGGTCCACCACAAGGTGGACTGACGACCTGGTGAAGGCGGCGGGAACCCGTTGGATGAGGGCAGCGGGCACCGGTCTTAACCGGTCGTTTTGTGGCGATCCTTGGGAGAGGCATGTCCAGAAGTGGACGTCTATCTTCTGATATGATGATGATGATCTGGCACTAACACATTTTTTATGAAACTATCTGCGTCAAAGCCCCGTCCTTGTCGTCCCACGTCCCTTCAAAATGGCCCGCGCCTTACAGTTGTTTCGAGATGCGAAGATTTTACGTACCTATACTACGTTTGACGAGAGGTCATTCCCTGGGACGAGTGAGCGGAGGGATTTGACGTAAATAAGTATGTCGTACTCTCACTTTATTTTTAAGTAAATGACCTTGGATAACGCAGTTCCCCGGTTTGGAAGAGTGCGGGTTCAAATGCCGCACGAGACAAATTTTTCAATCTTTAATTTCAATGACCTTGGTCGCCGAACAAGGCCGTGTCGATGAATCTTCGACTCTGATGTTTGATGATAAAACTGATAACGATGATGAATGATTGTGATAATTTTTAGTAAGAAAGTTGTATGTATTAGGCACCGCGAGGCCGAAGGCCGAGCTACGCGTAGGAGTGAAGCTCCGAAGCGTCTCCCCTGGAACCTGGTGGACCTGGTCTCCGGGGTCAGTCTGCCCGCCAAACGAGGCCGCAGGCCGAGCGGGGATACAGAAGTCTGTGGCAGTATTAGGTATTAACGCGGGAACTACACTCATTATCACCAAACATTATTTAAGAGGGGTTAGAAGTGCAAAGTAGGCGTGGAACGTGTCGCCACAGGTTAAGCAATAATTTGCATAACAGCATAAGGCGCGCGGCGTGGTGCGAGCGAGAGGGCATGAGTAATTGTAGCAGCGTGAGCGGGAAGACAAGTGGCGACAGCCGTCTCCGAAGCAAAAGCGCTACTTTGCATTTCTAACCCCTCTAATAATGTTCTGTGCTCTTTACAACAGGCAATTATGATTATGCATGAGCATGAATAAATGTAACCTTTACAACTCTAATCATTACATAAAATTAACTGATATTATCAGTATTCAACATTGATTTATGATTTAGGATATTGATATCTTTATATCTTACCGAATCGAATCTTTATCACTGCATTATAATGCCGAGAAAAGGTTTTTGTCCTTCATTAGATTCGTTTAAAACCACATTGATAACAAAAAATAGGTAGGTAGGTAGTAGGTATAGGTACTAAAGATAGTGAACTGTAAGGCTAGTATGATTTCGTCACAAGAAATAAAAAATACTCCTTCCCGCGCTGGTAAAAGACCGAATCGCGCGTAAGTAGAGAAATCATGCTAGAGGGTCTGAACGTGTTTTCTGAGCTTTTTGTTCCCCCTTTCTGTTTAAAGAAAAAGGCATACCTACAAATAAAATATGGAAAAAAACGGCAAAGTGCGAGCCGGACTAACCGCGCACCGAGGGTTCCGTATAACCACCAGCCACCACCCAATACAGGGTCCAACTTAATATTATGCTGACCGTTTTTAAGGGGATGGTCAGACCATCAAACTGAACAACTTTCTCTATAAGACCAACATCGAAATCGCGAAAAAACAGCTGTCTCAAAAACAGAAAAAACAGAGGCGGTTTTGCGGGAAAGCGGGCCGGAGGCGGACCTGCGGGAAGCGACTAGATATTCGCTATCCGGAGATCCGGACCCGCGCTTATTTCTGTGTGGTAGGGTACATACAAACTCGAACATTACCACCACACAACTCCATACACAACAAAACACACAGAAAACCGAGCGGGTGCGGAGATATTCGCTTTCCGCAGGTCCGCCTCCGGCCCGCTTTCCCGCAAAACCGCCTCTGTGTGGCCTGGCCTAAGCTTTATTTCGATATTTTATTTTCCCTAAGTTCTCTCTACTACACACACACACACACACACAGATAAGTTACCAATATTTTTTCACGTCATCTTTTTATTAATTGTCATGAAAACATAAGACTATGTTCAAATATTCGGTAGTCAAGCAAGATTATTTTATTGATTGCCTATTTGATATCACGGTTACGTTTAAATTACACTCTCGAGATAAAAGTGCAATATTTTCGTCATATTCAACATAAATTATACCTACATACTGTTTCTATGTTCCACTAGCGAACTCAATGATAATTTTCTTCGAAACTCTGACACAGAAAAATAAACGAAAAACATGCATCGTTTCTAACCACCCCAAAATAGTTGTGGTCATCGCAACAACCGTGTGGTGTTGTTCTATGACTGTTTTTGTATGTGTAGTTGTGTACCTTAACTATACAGCGTTAAGGGTGTAAGGAAAAGTATCATTAACCTTTAAACCACAAACTCTACCCATCAAACTGAACAACATTTTTTTTTTTTTTATTTCAATTGGGTCTGCTCTTGACCTCAATCCAGTCCTTAGGACAAAGATGGGGTCGAAGATTTAGCGAGCTTACCCAGAAGATGCTTATTCACTCGTACTTTAAAGTAATTCGGGTTGTAAGCGCTCGGAAATACTGACAACTTTTGCTATGGGAGCAAACCTTGTCAGAACAAAAAATAAATCAGCCGTCCCATACTAAAATGCAATACCTACTCGATCCAAACGAATATGCGACTGCGACTTAGCGCTCTTACAGACGAGCGACACTTTTGCGATCGCCGTGGGTAGCGTAGCACGTGTCGCTCGTCTGTAAGAACCCTTAATGGGGCAGCTGGTTTTTTTTGTTCTGACAGGGCTTGCTCTCATAGTAAAAGTTGTTCAGTTTGATGGGTAGAGTATGAGGTTAAAGGTTAATGATAGTTTTTCTTACACCCTCCATAAAAGTTGTTAAGTTTCAAAAGTTTCCCAGCAAACAATTTCGTCGTATAAGGCCCACATTTATAGGACTATTTTGAGTCATAAAATTTATATTACGGTAATTTCGTCATATACTGGTGCTTTATGCGTCTGATGTTCGACTATACGACACCTATACGACCAAATTGTTAGTTGGGTTAATTTAAAAGAGAGATCCTTAGATCCTCGTATCGAGAATTCATGAATTTATACCTGTTGTTGAAGTGCGATTTTTGAAACTCATTTGTTGAACTCATCAGTTGAAAATGTCAATATTACTATAGAGAGAATCATACTCCTGCCTAGCTAGCATGCCACCCACGACAAAGCGTTTAAACGAGAAAAACGTCATGCGCGCTCTTTCTGGCCTACGTAAAATAATAAAGATGGAGGCTTTATTAGGGATTTTTGTCGTTTTCTCGGGGGTGGCATGCTAGCTAGGCAGAAGTGCGATTTTTGAAAGTCTAATCAGCAGTAGAAAGATGCGTATCTCCATACATTGTCATCTGCTGAGTTCAACGTATGAGATTCAAAAATCGCACTCTCGGAGATTTATAATTATAACTAACAGAACATCAGCGTTTCATATTGTACTACTGTTGCCATCTATGTTCAAATGAAAGCTAAATTCAAACGTTTCATAATGGAACGCCTGCACAGTCGCACCACGAGCACTAAAGAAATAAAACCAGGAATTAATAATAGATGGCGTTAGTATTGCAGCGACGACGTAAATGCAAATAGAATTAAAAGTTGTATCCGAACTATGGTGTAGTGGATAGTGTCTTGCTGCGTATCTCATCGTTCTGGGTTTGATTCCCGGTTAATATAAAACTATTGTATGAATAATATTCACGATGAGCGATTACGTGCATGGATATTACAGGCATGCATATTCATGACCATAAATCCTGACTGAGAGGTCAGAAACGTTGCTTGCAACTAACAAATTTCTTTTAGGTGTACAGTTGGAACAACTAATAGGGCTCAACCGCTCAACTTTGAGTATAAAACCGCTTTACCACAATTTATAATTTTACTTTCATGCGGTTTATTGCAGATTTGCGTGCATAATGTGAGGCAAATGGATGTTTGACTTACATTGCATGCTTTGAGTAAACTACTGAAGTAATGTGTTTTATTTTGATAGGAAATCCAATAAGATAGATGACGAGATTGCTTTAAAGTTCTTCTATTGTTTACATTTTAAGATTTGGAGTGCGATTTTTGAATCTCATACGTTGAACTCAGCAGTTGAAAATGTATGGAGATATGCATCGTTCTACTGCTGATTTGACTTTCAAAAATCGCACTCCTGAGAAGAATTATAACGGGGTGTATGTGGACAATAACACACCGTTATTACTTTATTTTGAGTTATTCTGACACATAAATGTGTCGTGTTGTATTTTAAATTATTATCATTAATGAACTCGGCAATAAAACACACAAATAAAAATAAATTAAATTTATTGAAAGAACTTAACTCTTTAAAACCAACTTATGATCATCTGTTGAATCTAAAAATAAGTTATCAGTCTTAAAATTTAATATCACTGCTATTTACAAATCAAACGAACTAAATTATATTTTTAACTTAATCGACTTCTTCTACTGTAGGACCTCCTCTTTGCTGACCGGGCATTCCTCCTGCACCCGCGCCATGCATTTTGCTCATAATGGGAGAGCACACCCTCTGGATTTCCTTCAACTTGTGCTCATATTCCTCCTGCTCAGCCAAGGTGTTGTTATCCAGCCATTTCAGCGCTTCCTCACACTGTTGCCTTGCAGCGCTCTTGTCGTCCTCACTGATTTTGTCACCAGCATCGTCCAGCGCCTGTTTTACGCTGAAGATGTAAGATTCTAGCTGGTTACGCGATGCGACCCTCTGCCTTTGCTTCTCATCTTCTTCCTTGTACTTCTCAGCTTCGGATAGCATTCTGTCGATTTCGGCTTGAGATAGACGGCCTTTGTCGTTTCTGATCACAATGTTCTTGCTTCTACCAGTGCTGTTCTCTTTGGCTGATACGTTGAGGATACCGTTAGCATCCATATCGAAGGTGACATCGATTTTTGGGACTCCTCTCGGCGCTGGTGGGATACCGGTCAAGTCAAACGTGCCAAGTAAGTTGTTGTCTTTGGTCATCGCACGCTCGCCTTCGTAGACTTGGATGGTGACGGCTGGTTGGTTGTCGGAGTAAGTTGTGAATGTCTGCGACTGTTTGCATGGGATCTTGGAGTTGCGTTCAACGATCTTCGTCATTACTCCTCCGGCCGTTTCGATACCAAGAGATAGTGGAGCGACGTCGACGAGTAAGACGTCTTGGATCTTCGAGTCACTTTCTCCGGAGAGGATAGCTGCTTGTACTGCTGCACCGTAAGCCACTGCTTCGTCAGGGTTGATGGAGAGATTCAGCTTCTTACCACAAAAGAAATTCTGAAGTAAATTCTGGACTTTGGGAATACGGGTTGAACCACCAACCAGGACGACGTCGTGGATCTGACCTTTATCCATTTTCGCATCTTTCAGAGCTTTTTCAACGGGCTCAAGAGTACCTCTGAATAGATCAGCGTTCAGTTCTTCAAATCTGGCGCGGGATAATCTTGTGTAGAAGTCAATACCTTCATATAAGGCGTCGATCTCAATCGTGGCCTCGGTGCTCGATGATAAAGTGCGCTTGGCTCGCTCGGCGGCGGTGCGGAGGCGTCGCAATGCGCGTGGGTTTGATTTTAAATCTTTCTTATATTTACGGTTGAACTCATCAGCTAGGAAGTTGACTAATCTGTTGTCGAAGTCCTCGCCTCCAAGGTGGGTGTCTCCAGCGGTGGCCTTCACTTCGAATAGCGATCCTTCATCGATGGTCAAGATAGATACGTCAAAGGTTCCTCCACCAAGATCGAAGATCAAGACATTACGTTCACCTTTCAGGTTCTTGTCAAGACCGTAAGCCAAGGCAGCTGCTGTGGGCTCGTTTATAATCCTAAGAACGTTCAAACCTGCGATAGCACCAGCGTCTTTAGTAGCTTGACGTTGAGAGTCATTGAAGTAAGCTGGTACGGTGATGACAGCATCGCGAACTGAAGTTCCTAGGTAAGCCTCTGAAGTTTCCCTCATCTTCGTTAACACCATGCTGCTGATTTCTTCAGGCGCAAACTTTTTAACTTCTCCCTTGAACTCAATCTGGATCTTCGGTTTACCGCCGTCGCTAATTACCTTAAAAGGCCAGTGTTTCATGTCCTGTTGAATTTTCTGGTCATCAAATTTGCGTCCTATCAGCCTCTTAGCATCGAAGACTGTATTGCTGGGGTTGAGGGCGACCTGGTTCTTCGCTGCATCGCCGATTAGTCTCTCACTGTCGGTGAAGGCGACGTATGATGGTGTTGTTCTGTTTCCCTGGTCGTTGGCGATGATCTCCACTCCTCCATGTTGCCATACTCCAACGCAGGAGTAGGTTGTACCAAGATCGATTCCAATAGCTGGCATTTTCTTGTTTTTATTTGTTCACTGATGTAAAATGTATTGTTGAAAAATATCACTTGTTAAAAAATATCACTTGTTAAATCGCTTCGGATTATTCCGAACTCTGAACTTCTCGTCTGCTTTGTTTGGCGTTTCAAATAAGTATGAGTTCCCGCGCCGCCAGCCGGCTTATATATTTTAACAAATGGGATTCGAGAATGTTCCAAAAGATTCTCAAACCGACCAACCAGAACGTCGCAGCCGTAGAGTGTTCTGGAAGCCGCAGACGCGCCGACCAATCCGAGCGCAGTATTCGATAACATGGGTGGCGGCGTATATGGAAATGAGGTTAGGGTGGTGGCGTTAGAAAATTTCTCTTTATTTTTGGAATTTTGGCGTATTTTTGGGTATAATTATTTGACGAGACTTATAAATTTTGATTTTTATCTTATAAGAGGAATAAAACAGGAAAATGGTTACAAACTTTATGGAAAATTTTATGACACAAACCAAAACCTCCTCCTCACTTATGTAGTTATGTACCCTCCTTTGTCAAATATTTAAAGTGTTAAATAAATAAATATAATTATAAATGAAATATTCTCGGGATAAGTTATGTATATAAGGTCTAACAAAACTAGCTGAAACTATTTTAAGGGGATGATCAGACCATCAAACTGAACAACTTTCTCTATGGGACCAATATCGAAATCGCGAAAAAAAATCAGCTGTTCCATACAAACGTACTCGACCTAAATGTATTGGACAGCAGATTTTTTTTTCGCGATTTCGATATTGGTCCCATAGAGAAAGTTGTTCAGTTTGATGGTCTGATCATCCCCTTTAAATAGTTTCACCTAATTTTGTTAGACCTTATATAAAGATAAAAACAATTAAGAGTAACCTACCTAATTGAATGATTCGGTTTCTAAAAAACGCGATATTTTTTTTATCTTGTTTAAATTTTTATAATAGGTAGGTAATGGTAATTTACGTAACGTAGAACCTACACTATAAGGTAACTACGTACATTAAGACTTTAAAAAATGTCCGAAAGTATAATTACCGGGTTAAATATTAATTTCATGGCTGTTACCAATGAAAAATACAATACTTTACGAAAAAAACTACTTGCTAAGCTGTAAATTTTTTATTTCAACAGATACATAAAATACTGACATTAAATAATAATGAAAACACATTACTGCAATTTTACTTACCATTGCATTAACAAAATTTTCCAAATGTTTATCTTACCTCTGGTATCACTAAAGAGCAAAGTCTAGAAAATGCCAGAGTGCAACACAAGCACACACAACAATGCATCATCTACCTGCGCAAAAGAAACAGCGATTTGTTTACATTCTTCGATTCTTTCACAAAAGAGGGGCAATCAATGGAACTACGAGAAGTTTCCACCCTTTTAGTTTCAATGACGAGGGGTCGAATCTTCCAGTAAAGCGTTTATTGTTATGTTCCCGTTATTAATTTGCTAATAATAACTGAACCTTGGCTTTATTTAGGGATGATAAACAACTATTCTCGACTCAAAGTCATCTAGTTTCAACATTTCAAATGTTTCGTAATGTTTCTGGCGCTGGAAAGTCAATAAAGATTCTGGAATTATCCATTATGTTATTTTTGTATCTGTAGATGATTAATTAACAATTAATTGAGAAACAAAGTTCATTCAAGTAGTATTTTCGATATTCTTTCAATGCATTAACGCTATTTTTCCCTATTTTGTGTTGAAAAACCTTTTGTGTGAACACATACATAAACTTAACGACCGTAATTCCGTATGGGGTAGTTAAAAAGTTTGCTCATCAGTATTTTTTTTGTAATTAATAAATAATAATAAAAATAAAAAATGTTTATTTCACTCACTTAGCCTTACATACATTTTATAGGAAGTATTTTAGAAGAACACTACTTACCGGAACTCTGGAGTGCGATTTTTGAATCTCATTCGCAGTTGAAAATGTCAAAATTACCTTAGAGATATGCATCTTTGTACTGCAGATTTAGCATAAGCATATGCTCACGACTATAATCCCCGAGGGGGTAGTCAGAGATATTCTGAAACTTCAGAACATCCACGTTTCACTAGTAACGAAACTCTGTCCAGTGTGACGGGGAGTGAGCCTGTCGCTTGTAAATGGACTGCTGATTTGACTTTCAAAAATCATACTCCAGGAGTGCGATTTTTGAAAGTCAAATCAGCAGTAGAAAGATGCGTATCTCCATACATTTTCAACTGCTGAGTTCAACATAATGAGATTCAAAAATCGCACTCCTGACTCTCAAACAAAGAAAATCGGATCTATAAGAGTCAGTTTAGTTATACAGATGACGCAACTAGACTTTATACTTAAGCTTAAGCCGTGGTTCAGTCCAATTCAGATTCATTTTAAACAAAATGTAAAATGTTCTTACTTTCAAATAAAATGTATTTATCTATTAAAAAATCGATCTCCAGTTTCCAGCAAAACGATGTTTTAAATTTTTTGCGTGGGATGCAGATTATAGCGGCTTACAGCAATAGAATATTCTAGAAAAATATCTGGAGTAAGATCACTGAACCATGACATGACTCATCAAATTCTTTAAACGTCCAAATGTTTATGGCTTAGTGGCTAAGGAGGTACTACAATATAATATGCATGTGAAATTAATAATATTGTTATGAAATAAGTGTGTAAAGTGGGGGAAAACGTCAGAAAACTTAAAACGGCATTAGCAGTACCAAAACAGAAATAATAAAATTAAATAACGTCTGTAGACATAGATAGAGATGTAGATCGGATGGCCAGATCATCAAACTGAACAACTTTCTCTATAGGACTACCCAACACCCAAAATCGTTAAAATTCTGAAGAGTTGGTTTTTTTTTCGAGATTTCGACGTTGGTCACATAGAAAAGTTGTTCAGTTTGATGGTATCATCAATTCATCATCATCATCCCCTTAAAATGCTTCAGCTAATTTTGTTGGACCTTATACAGGGTGTAAAATTAAATATTGTATGTTGCATATTAAACAGGGTGCTTCAGACTTGTATTAATTGATCTGAGCGTCAGAACATCAAACTGAACAACTTTAACTATGAAGCCAACATCGACAACACGAAAAAAAATCAAAAATTTAACAGAAAACGTAATTGGCAACGCTACACAACTCAAATGTATGAAACAGCGGTTTTTTTCACGATTTCGATAGTGCATAGTACAGACAGACCATCAAACAGAACACTGTTTGATGGTCTGTCTGTACTCTGTAGCAACAAGCACCCTAAAATAAGTCTAAGATTTTCCCATCTAACTGAACAACTTTTTCTATGGGAGCAAACCGATCGAAGCAAAAAATAATAATTGCTGTTGCATACATTTGAGTCGAGTAGGCAATGCAGTTTAGTATGGAACAGCTGATTTTTTTTTTGCTCCGACCTCTTTGCTCTAATAGTAAAAGTTGTTCAGTTTGATGGGTAGACTCATAGAGATCTAGAGAGATGCCAACCAACGCGCTGAGTACGAAACCGAGTGTCGCATTACCACCAGTACCATGCGATAGAAAGTATTTTTTTCGCTTGAATGTGCTCATTATCCATTGCGGTATCAGAACTCAACGTTCGAATAATCTTTAGTACTACGCAAGCATTGTAAACTATCTACACATAATATCTCGAATGGCTTTCAGCCTCATAATATATTGAATCCTTACTTTCGCGAGCAATGTGTTCCGTTTTTGCGCATATTGCTGCGACACTGGCCCGGCCCCCTTTTCACATCTCCGTTTAGTTTTTGTGATCTGTGGGTAGACTCTTAGTTTAAAAGGATGCTAATGATATCAATTTCACCCTGTATATTGGACGATAAAGCTGTTCTAAGAATTAGTGAGTATATCTCCTAAGCAACTTAGAAATAGCATTTAGAATGGAGTAGATTATAGGTATAGTGCCTAATAGGCAGCGAACTATTCATAGGTAGCTTAGGCATGTACACACGGCGACACATCAAGCTATACAAAACCAACATAAGCTGGCCGCGCGACGTTATACGTTTCTCGACCTACGCGCGGCCAGCTTATTTTGGTTTTGTATAGCTTGATGTGTCGCCGTGCGTACTTACTTTCATCTAAGTTCGTAGCTAGTAAGAGATATGCAGATTTCCTCACGATATTTTTATATTCATAATGAAGAGTTAGTTATCTATTCTAGTTATCTATCTATTAAGTTACCTTCGCAAAACCGATGTATTGTTAGTTGCAATACCTAGGTGGGTATCTTCCTAGGTATTACGACAGATAAATACCTATACAGGTTTTTACAGGAGTTAAAATAAAAATTGAAAACTTTTAAGGGGTGGTAACAAACTGGACAACTTTCACTATGGGAGAAATATCAAAATCGCGAAAAAAAAATCTCTTTGTCTCATACATTTAGAGACGAGAAGATCTGTAGTTTAGTATGGAACATCGCAAACGCATCGCATCTTGGCGATTATGGCAAATCTCATCGTTTTGGGGAGGCCTATGTCCAGCAGTGGACGTCTATCGGCTGATATGATGATGATGATGATAATGTCCTTAAATCCTATTTTTTTTCGCGATTTCAATATTAGTCCCATAGTGAAAGTTGTTCAGTTTGATGGTCTTAACCACCCCCTTAAATGTCAATTTGTATTTTTGTAACACCCTGTGTACATATCGGCTGCACTTGCACCTAGTCCGGCGTCTCTATTAGGTAAGCATTTTCTAGATTTTTCCTTCCTATAATGCGGTATCACCGGTCGAGATATTGATCCAAACATGCACTCTGCCTGCCCTTGTCGAGAATCTAGGTCAAACAACAGGACTAGAACATTCTGCTGAATACGCTTCGCTACGGCTAGGTTATGTCGATAAAGGAGTGCTGAGTTCAGCAGTTAAAAAAAGTCAAAATTACAATGGAGATATGCATCTTTCTACTGCTAATTTGACTTTTAAAAATCACACTCCTAAAGTATGATTTTTGAATGTCAAATCAGCAGTACAGTAGTACCAGGTTTATAAGTCTCCCCGATGTACCTGCGCAGTTGACAAATTTTTATAGCGCGCGAAATTATATTGACCAATCAGGATGTGCCACCTTCAATCCTTTAACGCTATTAGCTAATTTGTTGCGCGCCCTTTTCGCTGCTATCCGACTTTGCACCCTTTGATTACTAAATGACTTCGGGTTTTGTCGGGGACTCGGGCCTGCTCTGCGCAAACGAGGATTGACGAGCGGAAATATTTTCCTGGTTGTATTGTAGAAAGATGCATATCTCCATAGTAATTTTGATATTTTCAACCGCTGAGTTCAAAGTATGAGTTTCAAAAATCGCACCCCAGGTTTATGAAGAAAATTTTCACTCGTTTTAGGAATATTTAGCGCCATCTATGATAAGATATTATAAGTATTATAACTGCAGGCTTCAAAAGATGGTTGGTAGTTGTACGCACGGCGCCGCCGGCGACATCAAGCTATACAAAACCAAAATAAGCTGGCCGCGCGTAGGTAGAGTAACGTATAACGTCGCGCGGCCAGCTTATGTTGGTTTTGTATAGCTTGATGTGTCGCCGTGTATACCTGTAGTTGTAGCTAAGCTTCTGACCACCCCGACACGGATTACGGTCGTGAGTTTATGTACACATGTGTGTATATCTACATATAGTCCCATAGTACTGTCCCATACATTTGGCTCGAGTAGGTTTGCAGTTTTGTATGGGACAGCTGATTTTTTTTTCGCTATTTCGATGTTGGAGCCATAGAGAAAGTTGTTTTAGTTTGATGGTCTAATCATCCCCTTAAAAAAACTGTCAGCATATTAAGAAGGACCCTGTATAACAAAAAAAACCGGACAAGTGCGAGTCGGGCTACTCGCGCACCGAGGGTTCTTTTCTGCACCCCACCAGCACACAACATAATATACTTACAAAAAAATTTTGAACCGGGACCTTTAGCGCGAGAGCGACTCACACTTGGCCGGTTTTTATTATTTGTTGTTATACTGTAGAGTTTTCTCTATAATCGCACCAAGTTTGACGCTTGGTATGTATCACCGTTTTTATGTTAGAGCGAGAAGATAAAAACGATGATTAAAACTAGTTTCTCGTATGAAGTGAGGACCCCCATAATTTTTAACTTTTACATTATTTGTTATAGCAAATCCGCCATAACAACGAACATTCGAAATTTCAACTGTCTAGCTATTACGGTTCAAAGGTTAGTCCTAAATAGCTAGGACAGACAGACAGACAGACAACGTAGGCTTATGAATAGGGTCCCGTTTTCATCCTTTGGGTACGGAACCCTAATAAGATATGTACTTACCAGCATGGATACATAAACGTTATGGTAGTATAAATAAGGTCTAACAAAATTAGCTGAATCTATTTTAAGGGGATGATCAGACCATCAAACTGAACAACTTTCTCTATGGGACCAATATAGAAATCGCGAAAAAAAAAACAGCTGTCCCATACATTTAGGTCAGGTAGGTTTGTATGGAACAGCTGATTTTTTTTCGCGATTTCGATATTAGTCCCATAGAGGAAGTTGTTCAGTTTGATGGTCTGATCATCCCCTTAAAATAGTTTCACCTAATTTTATTAGATCTTATATAATGCTTACGTGCCTATTCCTTTGGGGTAGCCAGGAACTTTCCTACAACTTAGGTAAGTGCCACGACGTTTGTTTGTCTTTGTACCAAGGCTGTTCTAGCAGCATACTGTATGGTTTGAATCATTCGCGAAATGGCAAATGGTTTAGCCATGAGTCTCACCCTAACACCCGCAGCGTGAAGGATTCAGGATGAAATAATAGTGGCGCAATGGTCTAACGTGGTGGTAAATATTTGGGCCACACAGAGTGCAGCTGTGGGCCGGCTGCGGAACGGCTGCAGGTCGGCAGTAGCTGTAATGTAAGCTATGGAATTATATGCGAGGTGTCATACTGCGACTAGTTTTTTTGTTTGCTATATTTTCCATCACCATGGCGGGCAGACTTTTTATAGAGAACAGTTTTTATGTAGGTAATAATTTTAATTGTACATCGGAAGCATTGGCTTGCGGCTACAGTGTTCAGCACCCGTACCGGACTGCATCTAGTGTGACACCTCGCTTAAATTCAAATAAATTTTATTGTGATATGTAATAATTTTTTAGCATATGTAGTCTTTGTTAATATTTAAATGGTATTTTATTTTGGTTTATAATGTAAGCCTATATTGTACGTTTCTGCGAACGAAACTGTTGATTCTGCCATATTGTAACACCTTTTTTTACACAGTTGAACAATAAATATTCTTATTCTTATAATTCCATAGTTTACAACTGCCGGCCTGCAGCCGTTCCGCAGCTGCACTCTGTGTGGCCCAGTCTTTATGTCCATTAGTCGCCACGTTCATCCCTCACTGGGAAGAAATGGGGTGGTGGCTGTGGCATGTCTGTTTACTATTCTGTTATCAGAATTTTTTTACATGAATTAAATTATGTATCAAAATTAGACATTAGCAATGATTTTGTTTAAAAATTAATTTTGCTTGTTTCAAAATAAAGAAATATGAAAGTGTGTTGTATGCTATGCCTATACATGGTGTAAGGAAAAGCCTCGTTAGCTTTTAAACCACATACTCTAATTTTACCCATCAAACTGAATAACTTTTACTATTGTGGGAGCAAAACCTGTCGCCGCAAAAAGAACATCAGCTGTTCCATACTAAACAATGCAATGCCTACTCGACAGCAGGTTTTTTCTGACTGGTTTGCTCCCAAAGTAAAAGTTGTTCAGTTTGATGGAGCGATTATGTGGTGAAAAGGTTGATATTGATACTTTTCCGTATAAAGAATTCTTTAATATATTTTTGTGTAAATTTTTTTAAATAAATCGAATATAATGAGTGACTAAATAAATTATTGTTCTATGAATACTAGCATTAGACTAAAACGTAGTGATTACTTGCTCAGTGCATTAGACTTAAGACCTGGCAGTTTAAAATTATACAGGGTGGAAAAAAAAGGCCGTGGTTGGAGGGAAAGTACCCTTAATATTTATGATGGCAAATTTTACTGAAAGGAAACATTCCTTTATTTTCAAAAATAATTAAAACTGCATTTAAAGATTTTTGAAAAATCATCTGCTTGAGCCGGGAATCGAACCGGTGAAACGTGAAAAAAAAACATCCTGTATTTTATGATACCAACCGAAAGAGTCATTCATAAGGATCAATTTCTCTTAAACAACATAGTATCTTAAATTAAAGAAAGACCAAGAAAAAATGATTTTTTCGATATTATTTTGAGATATTTGGTCTTTAGATAGTGAGTAAGTTTAACAATGAAAAAATCATTTTTTCTTGGTCTTTCTTTAATTTAAGATACTATGTTGTTTAAAAGAAATATGCAGTTTTAATTATTTTTGAAAATAAAGGAATGTTTCATTTCAGTAAAAGCCATCATAAATATTAAAGTACTTTCCCTCCAACCACGGCCTTTTTTTTCCACCCTGTATATTGATAGAAAAATATTACTGCATGCTTCGATCGCATGTAAAGCCGCATTGACATGATCAGTCTGCTTGAACCGAGTGGACTCATAGGAGTAAGCCTGATAGGAGCAGTCTTCAGAGTGCGCTCGGGGTTGCCACAATAGGACTAGTGTCTGAGTAGGTATCAGAGTTAACTCTGTTCAAGCAGACTGACCATGTCAACGTGGCTTAAAAAGATTATCTTATCAGGGTATTTAAAAGAATAACAATGGAATAAATTGTTAACATAACCATTTATTTTAAATTGGAATTTGTTGAACTAAAATCAGTCTTTGGTTTACACCAACACAAAACAATCTTGCATTTAATCACCATTACAACATGGCTTAAAAACTAGGCGGATTAAATTGTTTAATCGACTTCTTCCATACGGGATGCATCATCAGCGTCTCCTTCCAGTGGTGGTACGTCTCCAACGGTAGGTTCCTCAACCTGAATAGGTTCATCCTCATCGATGCCAAGACCGAGCTTGATCATACGGTAGATACGGGAAGCATGGACCTGGGGCTCGTCAAGGGTGAAGCCAGACGACAGGAGAGCGGTCTCATAAAGTAGGATAACGAGGTCCTTGACAGCTTTGTCATTCTTATCAGCTTCGGCCTTCTGTCTGAGAGTCTCAACTATGGAATGATCAGGGTTGATTTCCAAGTGCTTCTTAGCTGCCATGTAGCCCATGGTAGATGTGTCACGGAGAGCCTGGGCCTTCATGATACGTTCCATGTTGGCGGACCAACCATACTGGGCTGTGACGATGCAGCACGGAGATTCTACCAATCTGTTTGATACTACTACTTTCTCGACTTTGTTGTCTAGGATGTTCTTCATGACCTTGCAGAGGTTCTCGAACTTGACCTTGTCTTCTTCACGTTTCTTCTTTTCCTCCTCATCCTCGGGGAGTTCTAGACCTTCCTTGGTGACTGAGACTAGGGTCTTGCCGTCGTATTCTCTCATTTGTTGTACGACATACTCATCGATGGGCTCGGTCATGTAGACAACTTCATATCCACGCTTCTTGACTCGCTCAACAAAGGAAGAGTTGGCGACCTGGTCACGGTTCTCACCGGTGATGTAATAGATATGTTTCTGGTTCTCCTTCATGCGGGATACATACTCCTTGAGAGAGCAGACTTCGTCGCCTGAGGCAGAGGTGTGGTAGCGGAGAAGGTCGGCAAGTTTGGACCTGTTGGCAGAGTCCTCGTGGATACCAAGCTTCAGGTTCTTGCTGAACTGCTCGTAGTACTTCTTGTAGTTCTCATTATCCTCAGCGAGCTCTTCAAACAGCTCCATACATTTCTTAACCAAGTTCTTCCTAATTACTTTGAGAATTTTATTTTGTTGGAGCATTTCACGGGAAATGTTCAGAGGTAAATCTTCGCTGTCGACCACACCTTTAATGAAGTTCAGGTATTCGGGGATCAGGTCCTCGCAGTTGTCCATAATGAAGACTCTGCGAACGTACAACTTAATGTTGTTCTTACGCTTCTTGTTTTCGAAGAGATCGAACGGAGCTCTGCGGGGAACAAATAACAGAGCTCTGAATTCGAGTTGACCCTCAACGGAGAAGTGTTTGACGGCTAGATGATCTTCCCAGTCATTGGTGAGAGATTTGTAGAAATCACCGTACTCCTCCTGGGTGATATCATCAGCGTTTCTTGTCCAGATGGGCTTAGTCTTGTTCAATTCCTCATCTTCAGTGTATTTCTCCTTGATAGTCTTCTTTTTCTTCTTCTTATCTTTATTGTCCTCATCCTCGTCTTCTCCTACGTCTTCAATCTTGGGCTTATCGTCTTCCTTTTCTTCTTCTTTCTTCTCTTCCTCGGCTTCGTCATCGGACAGCTCCTTTTCGCGTTCCTTCTCAACGACAAGCTTGATCGGGTAACCAATGAACTGGGAGTGTTTCTTAACGACCTCCTTGATCTTGTGCTCTTCTAGGAAGTCAGCTAAATCCTCCTTGATGTGCAGAACGATTTTTGTACCACGGCCTAGAGGCTCAGCAGGGTCTGGGCGGATGGTGAAGGAACCACCAGCTGCAGATTCCCACATATATTGCTCATCATCATTGTGTTTAGAGTGGACTGTGACACGATCGGCGACCAGGTAGCAGGAGTAGAAACCAACACCAAATTGACCAATCATAGAGATATCAGCGCCTGCCTGCAGAGCTTCCATGAACGCCTTGGTGCCAGATTTGGCGATAGTACCTAGGTTATTCACCAAATCGGCCTTTGTCATGCCGATACCGGTGTCAATAATGGTTAGCGTACCTTCGCTTTTGTTGGGAATGATCTTGATGTACAATTCCTTACCGCTGTCGAGCTTCGATGGGTCGGTGAGAGATTCATATCGGATCTTGTCTAGGGCGTCTGAAGAATTGGAAATCAGTTCTCGGAGGAAGATTTCTTTGTTCGAGTAGAATGTGTTGATGATTAGAGACATAAGCTGAGCGATCTCAGCTTGGAAGGCAAAGGTCTCCACCTCGCCGGACTGCGCTTGCATTTCTTCGGGCATTTTGATAGTTTTAATTAATACACTTCACAAAATTCAGTTTCTTTCTTCACAGAACACGTGTTTGAAAATCGCAGCGTATCGCGCTAGGATTTCTCTTTAGAATTTTTCTTTGAATGACGCCGGCGCGAGCTGTCAATTTGCTTTTATACGGTTGGTTGTGAGCGCCATCTATGGTCGAGAAGAAATTTCTAGATTTGGCGCGCTACTTGCCAGAGGTATTGCAGCGTTGGGTATTTTTTTAGAACACGTGGTGCGCAAAATAATTCTAGATATTTCTGCTATGGAAATAGTTTACTATGCATAAAAAAACGGAATAAAAAGAGTTTATTGTCATTTCCCATAATTACCCGTTAATTATTTCACGTAATGCGGTGAAATTGGCTTCAACTGCATGCTTAAAAACATAAATGGTACGTATATTTAGCAAAGTTTCTGAGCACCCGAAAAGGGAATATGGTCGTTAATTTTTGTTGGTTAATTATACGATATAAAACAAGAAAGGAGATGGAGTCGCGTTGTAGGTCTGCTTATGGGTAATCGCATCGCGTGTCGGTCTACTCGGTCGGTGTGAGTTGGTTGCCCCTCCCCGGCCTACAACGAAGCTCCAGGGGTGGCTCAAGATAGTGTTCTCTTCGAAAAACAATCCTTGAAGTCACCAAAGTACTTATTTCCTTATTTATAACCGTACAACGTCAAACACTTTTGCTACATAAACTAGACATTGATAGGTATAATCATCAAAACGAAATAGAATAGAAGACAGGAGATGACGAAACAGAATTAAATTTATTTTACGTTTAATACAAAAACTATAGCTAGGTTGAAACTTAAACATTAAAATTTAAAAGGACAATGTTATAGGAATTTCATGAGAATTTTCAAAAAAAATAAATAATTATAAATTCTAAGAATGAATGAATGAAAGAAGGAATGAAAACTATAAGAAAATTTTGATTTTATAAAACAACATCGCATTACTAAAACTGCTGAATTCTGGTAAAATCATATAAAATTGCTTTACTAAGGGCCCGTTTCACCACTTCTTGGTGAGGTCTTTTTAGCTTATCTTAACTAACAGATCAATTGACATATATTTCATACAAAATATGTCAAACAAACTTGTCGGATAAGCTGATAAGAACTTACAAAGAAGTGATGAAACAGGCCCATAATGAATAAAATTACCTTGAAATAAAATTAACAACTATCATTTAGAAGTACATCGATCTAACAAGTTTTTGACAAAAAAGCCCTTCCTACTTAATAAAATAGATCAATTCTGTCCCTGTCACAAAAACAGGATGTTCCAGTTTCTTGTAATTTGCAGTGATGAAAATTATAACAACTAACCGCTTCTATCAGTTTTATTAAACTACCACATACGGCTTGGCAAAAAAAGAGTTTGGAAATAATGAGGGCGCCACTTTCTTTGCAAACGTCAAAATTACGCATAACCTAGCAAGACGACCGTAGTAAAATATTAGTTCCACCTGTTACCTGGTCAAACTCTTTTTTGCCAAGCTGTAGGTACCTACCTACTACTACATTATTATTCAAGACCATAAACGAGTTTAAAACGAATAGGTCGCAGGATTCACTCATTTTCCTAAAATGTTTTAGGGAACCCAATCCATTGTCGGATTCATTATATAATCTCAAACATTTTAAATTGAGTTCGAACTAGCACAATACTCCTTAAAAACAATAAATTGTGACATGAAGATTTGCGATCCCTGAGCAATTTTCTTAGTACTGCTACTCAACACGTGGAGGCGCCACTGTTTTGAACCGGAATTATCACAGAATATTCGCGAACATTCGAGAACTTTCCATAATTTAGGACCAAAATACTATATTTTGAATGGAAGTTGCCTGAAAAACTATGCAAAATAGAAGATAACGCTATAAAACTGATATTAAAAGCGGAATATTGTGAATTTTCATTGAAAAATAATATTATTTATGCACTTTTAGGTTTCCATCTAGAATGTTCTATGAATATCCGGCGTTTAGTTCCACTGCTCGCCGCTGTTGGCGCTGCGTATATCCGGAATTGTATTGAGTAGTTTTGTTCTGAGTCATATCTATAGTACAGACTTTAAAATTATTGACTTTTGCATAATATGTATGACATTGCATTTTCTAGAACTTAGTTAGCTATGTTTTATAGTTATTTAACCATTTGTTTCTAAATTAAAATAAAGAATTACATTGAAATATAATTATTGTGTACACATTGTAGTGTACAATTAAAAAAAAATCATGTATAGTAAGTTATGCTACGTTAAAAAAAACGAAATTATTTGGTACCTATGAATAATTTTAATATGAATCAATTGCACATACCTACGAACAGGTGATTAAGATAAAGCGAAATCATGATTCCGTCCGGAATAATTCCGCATGTATGTGGTCGGCCTTAAAAGCTTTAAGCCTGGAATGCTCCAATAATTAGTATTTAGGCTTTACCGTAAGTATTTTATTAAGCTAACATAACTACTGTCTCTCTCTACTAATGACAGTGACAGCATCATATTAAAAAATGTTCAAGTCTAAATAAACGTATTTAGTTATCGTTTAGGCTGGCTTGCACCAAAAACTTTATCCTAAACGAAGCTTGCTACGAGGCTTTGCCATCTATTGTCGTTTTTGCTCAAAATACAATCTTTGAGATTGGGATAGATATACCATACATATTTCCAGCTTCCTGAGATAGATACTTCCACAACTACTTAACATTGGCAGAAATGCAATGCATCAAACTTGCGTTAACGACATCTATGTTCAGTATGTTCAACTACATTTTTCAGCTGTGTGGAAACTGCTCCTCAATCTTTTTTATCCCTTAGTCGCGACATACCTATGAGCCCATTGCTCTTCTAAAGCTTGAACTTCACTAACAATGCTGTAGGTACAAGCGTGCCGAGAAATTTTGTAAAACCCTGATTTCTTTAAATCTGTTTTTTGAAACAGCCGAAATGCATGGATATCCGTATTTTTCGGATTATCCGGATTGCATTCCGTAATTTCCGTTTAACTTTTTATCGACAAATGTCTCAACTTCTCAGGTACCTATTGATAGTCATGTTTCATTCCAACATGGAAAGATAAAATGCTATTTTTCCACCAGCAGAACAGAAGGTTAATGACCTATATTCTATTTATGGATAGAAAAAAGGTGAGCGGGAAAAATAGGTCATTGTGTTTTGTATCTATCCTATTTCTAAAGATGTCTGGATGTATAAGGTGTTTCACAATGAATTATTAGCGAGTATAGTCAAAAATTTTCTATTGTTTATTAGATAGTCAATCACTTATTTTTATAGTACTCTAAGTAGCAAATTATTAATTTATCTTTTAAGTAGGTACTTGAAATAGATGGTAGGTAAATTTTAACTTTAAATAAGTTGTATCTTACAGAAGAAAATTTTATTTGATTACCTACTAACAAATTAACAAACTTTATCCTACCTAATGTCCTACCTATGTGTATCAGGTCATAATCTGTTAATTCACAGAACATTATAAGAGGGGATAGATATGCAAAGTAGCGCTTTTGCTTCGGAGACGGCTGTCGACACTTGTCTTTCCGCTCACGCTGCTACAATTACTCATGCCCTCTCGCACGCACTACGCCGAACATCTTATGGTGTTATGCAAATCATTGCATAACATGTGGCGACACGTTCCACGCCTACTTTGCACTTCTAACCCCTCTTATAATGTTCTGCGTGTTAATTATTGTTGACAAAATAAAGGGTTTATTAGAATTTTAACATAAATTAATTATTTTTAACAAAAATTGCTGCCGAAATATTACAATATCAGAAATAACTATCTGATCAAGAAAGAAACGTCCGTTATTTTGTGTTTAATTTTAGTTTGTAAATAATATGACTAAATAGGAAATAATGTTAAGGGACGTACCTAACTATTTTAAAATCCTATTGTACATTTTATTTAAAATTAGTCATCAAGATTAACACAAGTTAAATTTGGTTCGTATTCATAGTCCAGACTACAAAGTTATAGAATTATCTAGCAAAAAGGAGGAAACGAACAGTCCGTTATCAAGAATGACTATCACCAACCAACCGATGATTAATAATACCTAACATTTTACATCATTATAGTTATTCTTACATTATAATTATTTTCATAGGGACTTAATGATTTAGATGCCAAAAAAAAATGTTCCCAGTTTGAATTAAAATTTAGTTAGAATGGTACCTACCTACCTAGTATTCTTATCTACGGGTGTAGGTAGGTACCTACGTAATAAAAAAGTAATTAACACGCCATTACCATTTCAAGTTTCTGCCCACACTCCGAAAGAAAAGAAGTTCGTGAACTTAACTACATTAAAAAACAATGTCTCTAGATTTTGTCTTTTTCATTAACTTGACTAGGTAGCTGTACCTAGTACCTACCTACTCTGTTTCTGTTGTAGTTGTAACACGTTACACGCAGACAGATTAGTAGCCAATGAATTTTAATTACTGCATTCTGAACTTCAGCATGTAAATAGAATATTTCATTTTATTACCGTACAGTTTAATTAAATTTTAAAGATGTGCATAAACTTAGCTTTTAAGTTCAAGTTTACAGAATAAATTAACATTATAAGTAAGTAGTTGTAATGTAGGAACACCGGCACCGGCCGGCCGTGCTTGTCTTCATACATTATTCGTTAACAATTTTTAAGGTTAGATTAAGAACATTTTTTTGAGGTTAAAAAAATTTCAAATAACTATACCCACTCATTAGAGTGTTGATTGATTTATAGGTATTTATGTTTATGAATTCCTATCCATTTTTATTCTCCCAAAACAACCTTTTGTTTTACGAACACTGTTCTGTCAACAATGTTGTTAAAATAAAATTAACAGTGATTTAACGTTGCATTTCGAACTACATTGCTACTTCATTATTGAAAGTCAAACATTAGGTATAGTAAGTACAGCTACAAAAGACAACGTGCACGTTTCGAAATTACTGGATATTTCTATGGAAACAGCTGATACCTGCCGGATATACTATTGTTAGCTATACGTAAGTATTTCTATAGAATTTCATTGAACAGGGATGTTTCGAGAGCGGTTGAATAACCTCTGTTTTTGTATTGATTTAGTACTCGTAGCGACATCTAGTAGGAAGCAGACGAACAAATATATTTAGGCACTGTGACTGATTTGAATAAAAATTATATAAAAGTTAATTGGCACTGGAAACATCTAGAAAATGTTTTTTAACAATCACAACGTAGTTTTTTGATTTAAAGTCCAATAAAACCAAAACATAATCGTAAACTTTTTCATAACCCAGCTAGCGCCATCTGTTGAGTAATAGTAATAACAGTTTCTTTCGTTCCCTTGAACCTTTGAACCTAGTTTTGCTACTCACCTACAGATGGCATTTATTAAAACACAAGTTTTTTATTTAGTAAACCATGCAAAACTAGCACAATTTTTACATTTATTATAGCTACGTGTATTTCTTACATAGTTATAGGGTGACTTTATTTGTGAATATTTATTTCAGACAGAAATGAGAAGATACAAAATATTCCAGAAAAACCGAGAATCTAAAAGTTTCGCTACTAGTCACTAGATGGCACTAGCATTCAAATTCTCGATAATTCACGACGGTTCTCGATTGACGTTTCCTTCCATATAAAAACGAGCAATGGACGCACTCTGCGTTATTTGAATTCGTGAGCGAATTGTGAGCGCAACAAGCGACTTCCCAAGCGACTTCCCAAGCTTTTTACGAGTGATTTTGAAGTTTTCTACGTGATATTCTGACCTTTCAACAATGTCACTACTACCATACTTATTTGACACTGAATTACACCCTCGCCGCGTCCGGGACCACCTTTACGGCCTTGACTTGACTCCGGATCTCTTCCTAAGCGATATCTTCGACCGCCCAGCTCGTGCCCGAGAATATATCAGACCCTGGCGAAATCTTGCTATGAAAGACATTGGATCTACAATAAAAACGGACAAAGAGAAGTTCCAAGTCAATCTCGACGTTCAACATTTCCACCCCGAAGAGATATCGGTTAAGACAGCTGATGGGTACATCGTCGTTGAAGGCAAACATGAAGAAAAACAAGACGAACATGGATACATCTCTAGGCAGTTCAAACGTCGCTACGCATTGCCAGAAAACTGTAATCCAGATACGGTGGAATCGAGGCTATCTTCTGACGGTGTTTTGACCGTTGTTGCTCCAAAAATAACAGCGGGAATTAAGGATGAAAGAGCTGTGCCTATTACACATACGGGACCAGTACGGAGGAAGGCTGAAAATGATCAAGATGAGATTTTGAACGGGGAGGCAGAACCAGAGACTAAATCACCGCAGAAGAAACGCAGGCGCTAGTGTTACAAAAGTTTAATTTTAACTGTTAAGGATAAGTTAAGCAGCGATTATATTTCCCAACATGTCGGGCCTGATTCGGCATACATTATTTGCTTTGATCGCTGCAGTTTAAAATAGAGAGCACATATTTTTATCGTGCTATCTATGTAAAAATAGGTGCTGAGAACTGCAAGTATAATGGCTGCTTTAGTTGTAATTTTTCAGTATTTTTAATGTTAATAAGACTGATTGCATTCCTGGTTAGATAATAAAAGTATAATTTTGTGCATTTTTTGTTGTTTTCATCTAATAATGGTGTAAAATAGTTCCTACCTTCTTACCCATCTACTATTTTCAACTTTGCAATACCTATTCTACATTTTAACGAGCGCAATTTTGTGGCTTTTGAGTCGCGTATTTTGAGTTCGTTTAATATAATACAATATGTAAGGTCTAACAAAACTAACTGAAACTATTTTAAGGGGATGATCAGACCATCAAACTGAACAACTTTCTCTATGGGACCAATATTGAAATCGCGAAAAAAAAATCTGCTGTCCCATACATTTAGGTCGAGTAGGTTTGTATGGAAGAGCAGATTTTTTTTTCGCGATTTCGATATTGGTCCCTTAGAGAAAGTTGTTCAGTTTGATGGTCTGATCATCCCCTTAAAATAGTTTCACCTAATTTTGTTAGACCTTATATATAATATACGGGGGTGCGTTTTTCAAATAAAAATATAATTATGTCTTATCTATTTCAGTTGAACGGACTCAAAATACGCGACTTTCAACTCACAAAATTACTCTCGTTTGGCCTCAGCGCCTCGGCCCGTAGAAAAAATATACCTCAAAGGTATTACAGGGTCCTTCACTTCTTCATAATAATTATGCTGACGGCTTTAGCAGCGATTACATTACCCTACATTTAGGGCCGATTTCGGCATACATTGCCTGACTTGTTCGTAGCGATGAAAGCAAGCAATGTATTCCGAAATCGGCCCTACATGTTGGGTAATGTGATCGCTGCTTTCGTGAATAACTTTCTCTATTGGACCAATACGTCGAAAATTGAAATAGTCAAATACCAAAAAAAAACTGTTCCATACAAAACTGCAATCCTACTGTACCCAAATGTATGAATCTATGTATGATCTAAGTATGGAACAGCTGTTCACGCTTTCAAGTTAGTCCCATAAAGAAAGATGTTCAGTTTGATGGTCTGATCATCATTCCTTCAAAAAACCGTTGGCATATTTAATTTGGACCCTACATGAACTCAAGACTATAATCGCTTTCAGGGTGGCCAGAAACATTGTTGTGACTACCAAGTACCAACTATGCAAGAAATATTTTGCACCTACGTTGTAGCAAGGCACATGGCATAGTGGATAAAGGATTCAGGATGAAGAAAAGTGATGATAGACGGCCAGTCTTTCACCCATAAACACTACTAAAGAAACATTATGACGGCCCGGTGGCACAGTCTGTGGTGAACCTGCCTGCTGTGCCGAGGGTCGCGGGTTCGAATCCCGTAAGGGACAAATATTTATAATGATGAATATGAATATTTTTTCCCGAGTCATGGATGTTTCTAGGGTATGCTCAGACCATCAAACTGAACAACTTTCTCTATGGGACCGATATTGAAATCGCGAAAAAAAATCTGGTGTCCCATACATTTAGGTCGAGTAGGTTTGTATGGAAAAGCTGATTTTCTTTTCGCGATTTCAATATCGGTCCCATAGAGAAAGTTGTTCAGTTTGATGGTCTGAGCATACCCTTAAAATAGTTTCACCTAATTTTGTTAGACCTTATATAGTATATTCAGAGTGAAATTGATATCATTAGCATCCTTTTAAACTAAGAGTCTACCCATCAAACTGAACAACTTTCACAATGGGAGCAAACAGATCGGAGCAAAAAAATAATCAGGTGTTTAGTATGGCTGACTAACTAACAGCTGATAATTTTTTGGCTCCAATTGGTTTGCTCCCAATCCCATAGTGAAAGCTGTTCAGTTTGATAGGTAGACTCTTAGTTTAAAAGTATGCTAATGATATCAATTTCACCCTGTATTCTATATTGTTGTCTAGTCATCATAATACAAGTCCAGGTACTTTAAATGTGACTAGATAATTTGTGTGACAATGTCCAAGATATTTTATTTTGACTTCCTGGGAGAGATTATAAATAAACTTACCCCAAGTTTATTTTTTTATTTTTATTTTATCTTATTATCCCTTAGACTGGCCTTGTGGTGTCGCCTAAGAATAGCATCATCCCATTTCCTCCCGTGGGTGTCGTAAAAGGCGACTAAGGGATCTACTGAAGGATGGGCAGCAGCATCCTCTGAGTACACACATTTATTCGATCCAACTGCGATCGCCAACCCGCCTGCCAAGCTTGGAGATTATGGCAAATCCCCCCCATTTTGGGGAGGCTGATGTCCAGCAGTGGACGTTTAATGGCTGATATGATGATCCCTTAGTCTCCTCATACGACACCCATGGTAAAACAGGGGTGGTACTTCTAAGCTGGAAAACACACGGCTAATTGAGTTTGTTAGCAAATACGCATATCGTTATACTACCTATGCTAGTTAATTAAAAGTAATAGGCGCTTTAGAATTGTTATTATTGTTATTATCAGAATACTTAATTGTTTTAAACGAATAAGATAGCTTTCTAAAGAGAAATTAGCTTAATATTTCAAGCAAGCTATAAGAAAGCTAGCACCAAGCAACACTGCTTTGTCACCAATATCCAAATGCACTGGAAATGTCACCCCGAAGTTTACCAGATCCAATATTTTAAAATTTTTCATAATCTTCCCTATAACGACATCTCTTGAAATAATATCGTAAACTAGGCATCTGTGAGCTTTGATTTTCAAGACGTCTTTTCCTTCACGATTTTTAACCCAAAAGGTTTGGACGCAAGACCTGCCTTCGACGACTGAACCAACAAAATGTCCCGGAGGCGCCCAAACTAAGATACTGTTCAAACATAACTTGTAATGCTTTTGAACTTCAATCACTTCGTTGCCGTATAAATTAAAAATCTTTAGAGCGAATTTCTTACATCGCCTTTCTTGGACTGCAAGGAAAACTTTCTCTCCTTCGTTGTTAAAGATTGTGTATTTAATGCCTTGACTTCCAATTATTTCGTGTAGCTTATCTATTTTTTCTGCTACAATTAGTTGGTCTAGAGGCAAGATGTAAGCAAGGCCAGGTATTTCTGCATCGTTTTTAGGACACATCATCCATTTTGTCGTATCGGCTACATGTTTGTTCGGGTATTTCATTTAGGGCTTATTTTTCTGCTTCGTCGTCGTTTTCTTTGGAGTTTTCGTGATGGATACATATTCTTTATTTATTTGTAGTTGACCGAAATTATGTGTTTACGAAACATTTTGATCAATTATTGATTGACTTTGTTGACATTATAAAATCATACAGGCTTAAAAGGAAGGATCTTGAATATCATGATGGATACATATTCGTTATTTATTTGTAGTTGACCAAAATTGTGTGTTTACGAAACATGTTGATCAATTATTGATTGAAGTCCTGTTGACATTATAAAATCATACAGGCTCATAGACGAAAAATTGTTCGCTTACCAGGCTAAAGAGAAAGGATCTCTTTACTTTAGAATCATCGAAATGTTTTAAATCAATGTTTAGAACACAGACTTTATTACGTTTAGAATAAAGAGATCCTTCCTCTTAAGTCTTAACCAGGAAGTTGGCATAGGTATTGTCTATACCTTGGAAGGCACACTGCCTAACAAGCGGTGAAACATGATAATACTCCTTGGTGGTCGGTAATGATCGTTCTTCTTTCGTAAATTCCCATCTATATTTTCGACGTTACTTTGTCCCTTTCTAATCCAATGACAAAATAAAATAAAAAGTTGTTATTTAATTTTTGTTCAGGAGTGCGACTTTTGAATCTCATTCGCTGAGCTCAGCAGTTGAAAATGTCAAAATTACTATGAAGATATGCATCTTTCTACTGCTGATTTGACATTCAAAAATCATACTCCAGAGCTCCGGGAGTGCAATTTTTAAAAGTCTAATCAGCAGTAGAAAGATGCGTATCTCCATACATTTTCAACTGCTGAGTTCAACGTATGAGATTTAAAAATCGCACTCCTGATAGAAAGGGACACAAAAACGTTGGAAATATCGACTATGGAGCATAGAGATAGTAAGTACTACCTATGGAGACGTACGAAAGGTCGAACATTACCGACCGCTATGGCGAATTTTCTTGTTTTGATGCTTGTAAAGAGCAGTGGCATCCTTTATGATTCTAAAATCCTTGGTCTTAACCTGTGGTCTTCCAGGAAGGTGCCATACGTATGCTGTCGCACGTTCGCTCCTCCTTGAACGCTCTATACCACGGATCACAAAAACTAAAGGCTCGATACATAGCACTCTGTGATACATAGTAGGTATGTTTGTACTTCCGGCAGCCCGCTCCGCGCACCGCGGCGCCTGACGCCCCGCGTCACCCTGAACGAAGCCTGGTTCCATTTCACGTTAAAATAAGTAGGTGTATCTAGCAGGAAGCTGGAAATAGGTATTGTCTAGTCTCCATCAGAGGAAGTTATTAGGCACACCAATGCATTGTATATACCTAATTGTATTAAACTCATAGAAGGTATGATAAACATCGATTGGACCATTGGATTCCATGATATTTAGACAAAACATAACTATTATTCTTTACATTTTCAAGATTTTAAATGAATATAATTTTAATTTACGCAAGAGACTGCCATCTATTGGACTTAGTAAAAAGTATAGAACGGTTCACCGAACAGAGACATCTGTCGGAATATTGACGCACTAGAAAGACATAAATAGTCCTAGAATACCAGTCAGAGCAATTGTTTTGACTTACTGCCACTAGATGGCAATAACGGATCTTTTTTTATTGAACTTTCTGTTTTTTGAATAGAAAGCGAGTTATGGTTTTCGAGTTTAGTTCTACGAATATTAGAAAAAGTTAACAGTTATACAATATGCGCTAATTTATCTAATATATTCATCCGGCCAGAAACAATCAACAAATCTTTTTGCAATAAGTATTTATGTATTTAAAAAGATTCTTAAACGGGGTTTCGAGAATGTTTTTTTCCATTTTTCATCTCGTACAGGAGAACTATTAAGGGCCTATGTCGAAAAATAATTGAAGCGAAATGGGCGTGTGATAGCTTATATTACTGCCTGATGCGAGAGAAAGAGATGGGGCGGCGCGCACGACTGAAACGACGCAAGCGTAAAACACACTTTATTTAATTGTGATTGTACTATTTATGTAATTTCAATTCTGCTCTAATCAAAATTTGTAAAATATCAATCTCTTTTTTTTAAATCAAGTCTCGTGTTTCTATTATTCACCGTTTAGCAGTTCCAAGCGTTTATAAATAAAAACGGAGGCTACTTTGGTTTGTTTTTCTATCGAGAAAATGTGTCTTAATCGTGTGTTGGCTCTAATCAAAACTTCAATTATATGTTCAATTAACACATATCCGCAATTCATACTCCTACTGTTAGTACTTCATGATATATAACGCTTTGAAGAATCCTTTTTTTTCACATAGCCTCTTATCGTTTTATTATCAACCTCCCCATATCGTCCACTGCTGAACATGTCCTCAAGGCTCTATCCTCATCCAGTCGCTCCCCGCTATCTCAGGTCGTCGGTTCAGCGCCGGAGCGTCCCACACTACGCGTGACATTTCGTGGACTCCCCATAGGTTGTCAGCTCTTCGGCAGATATGACCAGCCCATTGCTACTTCAGCTTGTATTGGTATGTCAACTATTTTAGTTCTCAGTTAGTAAGCTATTTGCAAGAGGTTGTGGTACCTATCTAAGATATACGAACCTAACCTACTCGTTTCTAAAGCGCTCTATACAGATGAAGTTTAATTATATTTTGAACTAGCGACCCTCTTACAAAATTAGCTGAAACTATTTTAAGGGGATGATCAGACCGTCAAACTGAACAACTTTCACTATGGGACCAATATCGAAATCGGGAAAAAAATTTGATGTACTCGAGCTAAATGTATGGTATACAGATAATTTTTATTTCGCGATTTCGATGTTGGTCCTATAGTGAAAGTTGATCAGTTTGATGGTCTCAACAACCCAATTAAAAGTTTCGAATGTTTATTTTTACTTTTGTAATAAACCTTTCTCTTGAATCACTCTATCTATTAAAAAAAACCGCATCAGAATCCGTTGCGTAGTTTTAAAGATCTAAGCATACATAGGGAGGGACAGACAGACAGAAAGACAGCGGGAAGCGACTTTGTTTTATACTATCTAGTGATGATAGTGATACTAATCAATTAAAGTTCAAACTAACTTCAATGAAAGTTTTTAGACATGTTCTAGAAACTACATTTTTGTCAGATTTTCATTAAAATGTATCAGTTCAAAGTTACAGTTGCTCAAAGGTTTCCATACAAATCTTAAATTATTACTAGCAGAGTGGGCATAGCCAAAAGTGGGTTTGTCGACAAAAAAACTGTACACAAAACCTTATCCCTTAGTACTCTTACTATAACCACTGAAAAAAATGTGCTCTTGGTTTGGCGTCTATAACTTAGGTATACTTATACTCTAGAAAGCAAATAAGAAAAATATACCTGGCTGGGTAGGTACCCTAAGTACAGGGTGAATTTAAAATTAAATGCGTTAATATACTTTTGTATGTGCTTTAGACCATCAAACTGAACCTCTTTCTCCAAGAACGGGTCGAACATCGAAATCGCAAAAAACCGCTGTCACATTTAGGTAGAGTAGGATTGCAGTTTTTCAAATTCAAATAATTTATTTCAGACAAGATGTCCATATAGTGTTAGTATACATTTATCTTAAAGCTAGTGTTAGTAACAAAAAACAATAAAAAAAAAAACATTTTATTTTAAAAACCCGGTGTGGAGCTTCACCCAGTGATGCAACAGCGGGGAGTCCCACCGGTCTTTGAACACGCTCAGGAGACCGTTAGTGCTGGCTCGGAGCCTGCCCAACATGGAGGCGCACCGTTTTCTCAATATAGCATAGAAGTCGTCCGTGTGCGCCTCCGCAAACATTCCCGACGCGCTACAATGCCGTGCCAGCCCCATCAGTATCCTGAATGTGTTATTATACTGTACGCGTAGATCGCTGCGTATACCGGGTCCAAAGGCTGCACGTGTAGAAAGACTGACAAAATGCTTTAAACAGTGTGATTTTTACTGGTTTCGTACATCGTGCAAACCTTCGTGCCAGCATATTACAACGTACAGTCAGCGACCTACGCTCCCTTTCAATATCGCAATTATCCCTGAGATCATCAGTGACCCAATGGCCCAAGTACATGAACTTTGTCACCCATCCTAGGGGAGTGCCACTGAGTGAGACTCCAGGTACATTGGAGTAGTTGATAGAATTTGTCTTAAACATCATCAGCTCACTCTTCTTGACATTGTACTTGAGCCCGTGGGATCGGTTTTGTATGGAACAGTATTTTTTCCGAATTAGATGTTGATCCCATACAGAAAGTTTTTGTCTGATCATCCCCTTAAAAAGCCTCCAGGGCCCTATATTATTTTTTCCTCCCTGTCTACTATTGGAATACATACATACATATGCTCACGGCATCGTCCCATGGGGGTAGGCAGGGACTACACATAGCCACACTTTACGATTCACTTTCGACTTATCCACATTTGTACATCTTTGTACAAATCTTGTTGTTTAAGTTTAAGTCCCATGTTAAACAAGTCCTCTGTAAAAAGGGCTACTATAAACTCGATGACTATTTGAATGACCAAAATGTCTGGTCTTGACAATGTTACTCTATGTAATGCAATATTGTATTTTAATTGTACTTTGTATATTTTGTTTTGTTTAAAAGATGTGTGTTGTAGAGTTTCTGGCCGCATCTTCTCTCAACGAAACACCTTCCGACGCGGTGGTAGAATCAAAAAATGACGTCAAAAAGCTATCTATGTGATATTACTTTGAATAAAAAAATTTTTGAATTTTGAATTTTACTATCGTGCTCTCGTTAGGAATATTGTACTTACCCATACTTCCAAACATTTACATTATCCAAAAAGTCATTGACAATATCAGAATTCAGTTTAACTAGTCATATAATATAACTAGAGTTAACCCACGATGTTATCCGCACAAATTATATAAATCTCTCTCTCGCTCGTTCAAATAAAAACACAAACAAACAGAAAAAACATCAGAAAATTTGTGATATGGAATCAGGGACACCTAAAAACCATATCGTAACTTTTTTTTTTTAATATCTCCAATGTACAGACACACTTCTGTTACAGTTTTATAATACACTGACCTGCAAAACTAAGTACTAAACTTTTAATATTTCAACTTTTTCTAAACTATAGAAATTAGAGATTTAAAATAAAAAACTGTTTTCTAGCAAATGTTATCAGCTTTCTTTGTAACTATTCTTTTTAAATTAAACTCTTTTTCGAGTCCTTTTTATTTCGAAAGTATATTTTATGTATTTAAAAACTTATTGCAATTTGAAAAGTGTGATACTTAGTTTTGCAGGCCAGTGTAGTTTAGATTAAAATATTTAGGGCCTGTTTCACCACTTTAGGGTAAGTTCTTAATAGCTTATCTGACAGATAATTTGAATGTTTCATATGAAGGATATGTCAAACGATCTGTCAGAAAAGCTATCAACGACTTATCCAGAAGTGGTGACACAGGTCCTTAGTAATTTAAAAATACAAGTCTACACGATAAAACAATACATATATAAGCTAACGACCATAATTCCCATCGGGGGTGCCAGAAGCTTGGCTGCAACTACCAACTTCTTGTTACAACAACTCAAAAATCTTTTGAAGCATATTATATGCAGTTGTAGCTTGTAGCAATGATCACTTTCGCATTTCGTAGTTTTTATTATGGAAATGATTCCGTGCTTCGGATGGCACGTTAAGCCGTTGGTCCCGGCTACTATCTCTGGTGGTAGTAGTCGTTACATAAAAACCACGTCAGAGGCCGTAAGGCGGTCTGAAAATCTCTGACACCAGGGCTCTGCCCACACGATAAGAAGATGATGGAATTACGAGTCAAGCGGTATCTCTACCACAATAGGTGGTGGAAACCATATCCCTTAGTCGCCTCGTTTGACACCCACGGAAAGAAATGGTGTGGTTCTTAGAATAGAATAGAATAGAATGGTTTATTTGCATTGAGACAGGTACATTAGAAGGTCTTAATATTACACAAGTTTCTTCTGCTCAGTTATATCTAAACAACAAGCAAATGTATTAGACACTATAAAGGTATACACATCTAAGTAGCCACAGTCATGTTACATCATTACATATTAGGACACTAATCTTTTTATAAATTACATTATATTTATAACATTTATTTTAACTAAGTAACAAGTAATGTCAAATCAATATTTATATAAGGTCTAACAAAATTAGGTGAAACTATTTTAAGGGAATGATCAGACCATCAAACTGAACAACATTCTCTATGGGACTGATGTTGAAATCGCGAATAAAAAATCTGCTGTCCCATACATTTAGGTCGAGTAGGTTTGTATGGAACAGCTGATTTTTTTTTCGCGATCGATATTGGTCCCATAGAGAAAGTTGTTCAGTTTGATGGTCTGATCATACCATTCAAATAGTTTCAGCTAATTTTGTTAGACCTTATATAATCCTGGTCCAAGAATTCTTTGACGGAGTAGAACATGCGTTCAAGAAGCCACTTATGTAGGAAACTCTTAAATCTATTGAATGGTAGGTCTCTAATTGATTTTGGTATTTTGTTAAATACTTGCTGTCCCATAAAATAACTTTTTTTTTTGATATCTTGTTGTTTTCGCGATTTCGTCAAGCATTAGTCTGTCCGGGTACCGTGTATTCATTCGAACCACTTAGCCGGAACCACAGGGCTCATGTTTACAATAAAAGGGATAACAATATTTTAGATGTTGGTTAGTATGAGTATTTTTTGGTAATTAAGAAAAATTATCATTAAATTCTTTGGGCGAACCAACGGTCTGAAGATCAGATAGGTTGAAAAAACTCATGATCACCGGCCGTTTTGAGGGAAAGAGAGGTAGAGGACGCATGCCTACGAGATGGACCGACGTGATAAAAGAAATTACCGATACAACACTACATAGCCCAGTCATTTTATGGTTTGAGTCGGGACTAATTAATAATTGTTTTTTTTTTTAAATATTGAAGAGCCAATTTGAGCCTCGTAATGTACCAAAATAAAAAAAAAATCACTTCAGCCACAGTTCCAATTTTGAAATTTAGCTATTATCTCGTATATTTAAGGCTTTTCCATTATTGTTAAATCAAAGTCAAATGAGTGCATTGTTATTAATATTATTAATTTAAAAGCCTTCTGGGACACACAATTTTTATTTCTATGTTGCGTAGCGTTTTTTTTAAATATGTTTTAAGATAGGCATTTGGTCACTAAAAGGTGCCGGTTACAGTTTAAAAGTCCAATTAATAATTACTCCCTACCCCGCCTAACAAAACCCCGTAAAATGACTGGGCTATACAGGCCAGCATATACCGGGCCCAAGACCGAGCGGCCTGGAAAGCTGTGGTGGCACAAGCGACCCACGATGGTCACATCCCTCAGCCATGAGGTTACGGCCAAGAAGAAGAAAGAAAAATTTTGAAGCTATATATAAGTCTTCTCCAACCCAAGAAAACCAAGGAGAAAATCCTGGCTACCCCAAAAACAAAGTTAACGAGATTCTTAATAACCGAAGAATTAGTGAAAGAAAAATAATAATAGTAATACTTTGCTAAACCATCCCCTCCCCTTATTACGGAAAATCTTTAATTGAGTTCCACCCTCATACAAACATACATACACACACATATGTAACCAGAGACAAACACTGAGTACTTTATATAAATAGTTGTTCAGATATATAGTAATAAAGTATAAATGATGGAACTAACATATAGGAAAATATAATATATTTGCTCGTGTAGCTAGAGAGAGTTATATATGTTGCGTGGTGATGGAACAGGGGAGATATGGAGTATTGTTAATGTTTAAACTTTTTTATCACCATCTTATTTAAGGCGGTTGCAGAGGGGTCAATTTTATACAAAACTTTGACGCACAATACGCGTAGACGGTATTAATATAAGTAACTTTGTATATATGAGAAAATAGTTTAGAAAATCTAGTTGCCGCATAACAAATAACATTTGCAATTTATAAAATAATTACGAAGATATATGTTTGAAATTTTTCATACAACATTTTAACAGCTTTATATCTTCGTAATTATATTATAAATTGCATATGTTATTTGTTATATTATCTAAACTGTGAATGACCAATCAATGAGTTTTTCTGAAAAAAGCCTTCATATCTTCAAAATCTATAGGTAACTAAAGGTAACTAAATAAATTTTTTAATGAACCTGGTAAAAAAATACACATTATTTTATTTACATAAATGATGAAAATAAACATACAGGGTCTCTCTGGTAATTAAATATTCATATAATAGAATAACGTGTAGAAAAAACAAAACAAACAAAAAAAAAACACCTAGGCTACATTTTTTTTTAACCTATTTTGTCCCATTGTTGGGCAAAGGTCTCCCCCAAGCTTTTCCAACCTTCCCTATCTTGTGCCATCAGTTGCCTTTCGCTTCGTAGGCATCCAGGTCGTCGCGCCATTTCTTTCTTGGTCTGCCCCGGCCCCGGCACATCATCGTCGCGATCATTGCCCATCGCTCTGTATGCATGCGACAAACATGTCCGGCCCAGTCCCACTTCAGTTTGGCGGCCTTAACACCTGCATCAGCTATGTGGGTCTTGGAGCGCAGAGTGGTGTTTCTGACCCGGTCGATCCTTCTGACACCCAATATGCTGCGCTCCATTGCTCCTAGGCTACTTAAAGGTAAAAAATGTCCTCTAAATAAAATGTGATACCTAAGGTGCCGGTCTATAATTTTATTTTTATTTGTTGTTCAATTCCCACTTTCCTGACTGTCCTCAGCACTTATCCAGATGAATGTGTAATAAAAGTAATAAAATGTCCGACACTCAGTGTCGTTCGTAAAAGGGGTCTTATTTTAATTGATTTGAGTCAATGCATCCGACCCTACCTGTGTTCACAACGTTTACCTTTTTCACGTTTTTTTGGTATAAATTATGTACCTAATATTAATTAGCATAATCAAAAATTTTTTTTATTAATAGCGGCTCCACACCACCGCTGTCCAGAACACACATACGAAGCGCGGCGTTCCGTCTTAAAGACGACATATGAAGTAATTTTTTTTCCAACTACCCTCCAAACAAATTCCTTCCTTAACTCCCTTCCGTAGAGTCGAAAACAGAATTCGTAGCGAAATATTTTTTCCATTTCATATTTACGAATATGCCCCAAATTCCCCAAAAATTAGAACCGTGAAAGCGAGGGAGCTCCAGTGTGGGTTGTACGAATTTTTCTACACACACACACGCGTGTGGGTGGCTGAGGGGGGGAGTGAGATGGTAGATAGTTTTAGAGAATGAGAAATATTATATTTCGCGTCCTGAAGTCGGATCCGTCAGGATTCGTTTGATTTTGATTTATTTTTAATTGGTTTTTTATAAAGGCTGTTATTCAATGTTTCACTTCTTCCGTGGTCTAACGGTTAAGAGCATTGGCTCTCGACACGGAGGTCGTGGGTTCGATTCCCACGGGGGACACCTAGTGATATGTCACTTTGTGCGTTTTTCCCCAGTTAGTTAGGACATTGCAGGCGGAATCACCTGATTGTCTGAAAAGAGAAATGATTCCGTGCTTCGGATGTCACGTTAAGCCGTTAGTCCCGGCTACTATCTCTGGTGGTAGTCGTTACACAAAAACCACGTCAGAGGCCGTAAGGCGGTCTGAAAAAACGGTGACACCAGGGCTCTGCCCACACGATAAGAAGAATGTTTCCAGGCCATCGTTTTTCTTTAAGTGGATGTCGTATGAGGTAACTAAAGGGTATGATTTCTTATGCAATGTTTATGTTGGTGAAAGGCGCTGCCTCCACCACTAGTCACGTCATTCCAGCCGAAGACCTTTAAAAAAGTGAGCAAAATCAAAACAAAAAATTTTGTATTCAAAATAATATCACATAGATAGCTTTTTGACGTCATTTTTTGATTCTACCACCGCGTCGGAAGGTGTTCCGTTGAGAGACATCTTTTAAAAAAAAACAAAATATACAAAGTACAATTAAAATACAATATTGCATTACATAGTTTGTCAAGACCAGACATTTTGGTCATTCAAATAGTCATCGAGTTTATAGTAGCCTTTTTTACAGAGGACTTGTTTAACATGGGACTTAAACTTTTTGTCTGGCAAGTTTAGAATATCCTCTGGTATCTTATTATAATAGCGTATACAGTGCCCCATGAAAGATGTGTTGACCTTACTGAGTCGAAAATGTGGGAACACTAATTTATTTAAAAAATCTCCTCTCCCATACGTTTGAGTCGAGTTGGCACTGCAGTTTTGTATAAACAGCTTTTTCTTTTTTCGCTGCAGGAACGCTCATTAAAGTTATCCTCCATTAAATCTCTGGCTGTCACTTTTTGTCTTGTTGGCCACAGAACATTATAAGAGGGGTTAGAAATGCAAAGTAGAGCTTTTGCTTCGCAGACGTTTGTCGCCGCTTGTCTTCCCGCTCACGCTGCTACAACTACTTATGCCGTCTCGCTCGCACCACGCCGTGTGCATTACGATGTTATGCAAATTCATTGCATAACCGTGTGGCACGCGTTCCACGCCTACTTTGCACTTCTAACCCCTCTTATAATGTTCTGTGTTGTTGACGTAGTAAAAGCCAGCAAGAGATTTAATGGAGGATTAACTCTAATGAGCGTTTCTGCAACTGAGTGAAAATAAACTAGTTCTATCTATCAAACACTCAGTAGCAGAAACGCTCATTAAAGTTAATCCTCCATTAAATCTCTTGCTGTCACTTTTTGTCTTGTTGACGTAGTAAAAGCTAGTAAGAGATATAATGGAGGATTAACTCTAATGAGCGTTTCTGCAACTGAGTAAAAATAAACTAGTTCTATCTGTCAAACACTCAGTTGCAGAAAAGCTCATTTAAGTTAATCCTCCATTAAATCTCTTGCTGTCACTTTTTGTCTTGTTGACGAAGCAAAAGCTAGCAAGAGATTTAATGGAGGATTAACTCTAATGAGCGTTTCTGCAACAGAGTGAAAATAAAATAGTTCTATCTATCAAACACTCAGTTACAGAAACGCTCATTTAAGTTAATCCTCCATTAAATCTCTTGCTGTCACTTCTTGTTGACGTAGTAAAAGCTAGTAAGAGATATAATAAATAAATAAAAAACGCTTACATGCACATACATTGTAATGATCCCAAGCAAGCACTATAAGCTGTTTATTATGGAAACCATACAACAACGGCACAAACGTATAAACATCCATGAACGAACCGGGATTCGAAGCCAGGACCCTGGTTTGGCAGTCCGGCGTGGTAACCATTACACCAACCGGGTCGTCATAATGGAGGATTAACTCTAATGAGCGCATCTGCAACTGAGTGTAAAACTGGTAGGTAATAGTAGATTACACACCGAGGGCAGGTAAGTAAGAAAGGTCTCAGATCTCATGTAATTGTGTGATCAAAAAAATGTATTTACTGCCCGAGGTTAGTACACTATTTTTCACCCCGACGGAGGCGAAAAGCGGCAACTTCGTTTAGCGCAGCGGGGCGAAAGTTGACGCTTTCCGCCCGGAGGGGTGAACAATATTTTTCACATCTCCGGCCAACAATTACACGAGATCTGAGACCTTTCTTACTTACCTGCCCTCGGTGTGTAATCTACTTTGACTATTTATTATAAGGAATAGCCTTGCGGTAGCATTTCCCCTCTGCCACGGTATAAGATAAATTAATCATGTGCATTTACATTCAATTTTATACCTTATCACTAAACGAGACAGCCTATAATTGCGAAACAATAATTTCGAACTTAGAACGTTTTGGTTTCAGGCGAGACTACTTTTCATGATTTTTTAACGTTCAAAATTAGAATCTAAAGTTATGGAAATAAAATCCAAAGTAGCGGATTTACTGTTACCTCGTCCCCCGCAAAAAGTGGCAGAAATGTTTGTTCGTAGAATTACACGCGTAACTAGTCCCTATATAAGTAGTCAAAGGTAATCTACTATGAGTGAATAGGCTTCTTCTGGGTGAGCTCGCTACATCTTCGACCCCATCTTCGTCCCGAGGACTTGAGGTCAAGAGCAAACCCATACGTAATAAAAAAAAAAAATTATTATTTATAAAATACGAGCATTAACCCGCGACTTCGTCCGCACAAATTATATACCAGATTTTAAGTCAGATCATAAGCTATCAAACAAAAAAAGTTTCATCAAAATCGGTTCAGTAGTTTTTGCGTGATACTCGTTCAAACAAACAAACACACAAACAAACAGACAGACAAAAAATCCAAAAATTGGTGAAATGGAATCAGGAACACCTAAAAACCATATCGTAACTTTTTTTTTGTTAATATCTTCAATGTACAGACAAACTTCCTGTTACAGTTTTATAATAGTATAGATAGATAAAAAAATTTTAAATATAAAAATATAAAAAATATTTTATATTTAATATTAAATATTTTTCACACCTCAAGCCAACAATTACACGAGATCTGAGACCTTTCTTACTTACCTGCCCTCGGTGTGTAATCTACTATTATTTCCCTACGATGGCGGGAGCCGAAGCGAGCGAATTCCTTTAAAGTACGAGTGAATAGGCTTCTTCTGGGTGAGCTCGCTACATCTTCGACCCCATCTTAGGACTTGAGGTCAAGAGCAAACCCATACGTAATAAAAAAAAAAGAGCGGACGAAGTCGCGGGCAAAATCAAGTATATCATATTCATATTTCAATAAAGAAAAAAAACTGCTGACAAATTTAGAACTCATAAGCGTAGAGCAATATATCTTCAAGCCATTACGACGGGGAGCCGAATAATAATGAAAAAGATAATAAAAATGTCGATTTTATATACGTACCTAGACCTACATACTTTTTGGTATGTTATCTAATAAACATTTTTATATGATCTGTTGTCCGTATGTATTTTATGTCTTGACCTTTCATGTTTTGCAAGTTCACGTAAGGTACCTACATATACCAACTTGCCTTGGAGCCAACTTGGAAATCACTAAAAAATTAACAGCTATACATTGAGTCTAGTATACTGCAGTTTTGAAACA
This sequence comes from Agonopterix arenella, assembly GCA_927399405.1. Lineage (NCBI taxonomy): Eukaryota > Metazoa > Arthropoda > Insecta > Lepidoptera > Depressariidae > Agonopterix > Agonopterix arenella. Next base: position 1,391,760 of record OV656714.1, read on the forward strand.
GCAGATTTTTTAGCTATTCCGATGTTGACTCCATACCATAGTGAAGTTATCCGGGCTGAAATAAAATTTACCCTGTATACTTACGACACGACGACGGTATCCTACGGGTGTAGGCAGAGACTAACGACCCGTCTCACTCTACGATTCTGACATACTTCTCTCGCTTCATCCTCTTCCATACATCTCTTGATGCACTACCATCGGTTGAGGGTACTGACTCCGTGGTCTAATGGTTAAGAGCATTGGCTCTCGACACAGAGGTCGTGGGTTCGATTCCCACGGGGGACGCCTAGTGATATGTCACGTTGTGTGTTTTTCCCTAGTTGGTTAGGACATTGCAGGCGGAATCACCTGATTGTCTGAAAAGAAAAATGATTTCGTGCTTCGGATGGCCGTTGGTCCCGGCTACTATCTCTGGTGGTAGTAGTCGTTACATAAAAACCACGTCAGAGGCCGTAAGGCGCGGTCTGAGAAAACTCTGACACCAGGGCTCTGCCCACACGATAAGACGAAGAAGAAGGGTACTGCGCACTTGTCCTTTTCGAAGAAGACCATTTATTTGGTTTTGTTATGTTCTCCTCGGACGCCCTCTCTCGACTGTTCTTTTTTAATTGGATCGATAAATTTTTTTCAATTTTTTTTTCACTTTATACCAAATACGGTCTACGGTCCCTTTTGGAGGTGTAATAGTAGATTATGGTACAAGTGTGTAATGTTGGTGATTACCGCTGAGGCGCCATTGAGACCCGAGCCGTAGGCGAGGGTCTTAAGAGAGCCGAGGACGGTAATCATCAATACACACGTGTATCATACGACGTTTTTCAACACACTTGTGAAGAAAATAATAATAAAAAATCATTTTATTTAGTAAATAAAAAGTTTATTTAGAGAATTTATTTGTACTATTGAATATGATCTTTTTTGTATCGAAACTTTTTTAAGAACAAAGCAACTCAAGAACTCAACCAAGAAGTTTAGATACCTACTATCTAAACCTATAACTCACTTGTGAATAATAGTAATGAAAAAGTCACAGTTTGATTATAGATGTCATTATGTGCCTAATTACGGTGAAATAAGGGCCATTTTATGAGCAAGTGTGTTGAAAAAAATATAGCATTCATTAGTTAAAAGTTCTTCTTGTCATGATGATCAACATGATCAACATGGTCTATGTAGACCGATGGATATGGGATAACATTTTTTTCTACTGCAAAGTTAAGTTTGTCCTTCATAACTAATTGTTTGCAGAACCCCCAGGTCCGACTGGTTTTTTAATTATTTTTAAGTAGACATTTAAAAAAAAAGCCCTGATTTTTAAAAGACCATTCCAGGTTTTTGAGCCAGCGGAGTAAATAGACCTAATTAAAAACGAATTTAAAAAATAACTTCAACTTTAATATTATAAAAAGTGGAAAGTTAAAAAATAAACACTACGAAAGTCTACGGCGTAGCACAACTACGACGTAGGCCAGTGAAAATTAATTTTTGTTGAAAACTTTTTTAGATAATATTATAAATTGCTGTCATACGTTGAGGATGAATTCCCGTTGTCCATTTTCAAGGTTCTTCACTAAGGGCCTGTTCACACTAGCGATTTGTCCGGCGATTTTTCAGCGATTTCACGGCGAGGCGAGATCGCGGTGTGCACGCGGCGAGCGCGCTGCGTGCTCGCCGCGTTCCCGTCGCGATTTACTCATCGCCGCGTGCCCGCGGCGAGCACACCGCGATCTTGCCGCGGTAGCGAGATGTGGGTAGTTTGCTACTAAAAATAATCGCGTGATAGTGTGAACAGGCCCCAAGAGGAAGGGTCTCTTTATTCTTTAGAATAAAGAGGATCTTCTTCACTAAGAGGAAGGATCTCTTTATGCTAAAGAATAAAGACACCCTTCCTCTTAGGTTTTTCATCAAATCCCTTAGTCGCGTCGTATACCTACGGGGAAAAATAGGGTTGAACATTCTAAGTAACACGACTAAACATTAATATCACATAAAATTGGTCCGAAAAAACCGTTTTGTCGTAACATCTATTTCAAAAAACATTGGATGCAAAATATCTAGGTTAGTAAGCAATATATTTTAAACAGAATCGAATAGGGGCCTCGGGAATAGAAGGGTGAGGGGTGGCTACTAAAACTGTGGACTACGAAGATATTTTACAGTATGATATAGAAGCCAAAAATATAAAAAACACGACCAAATATACATCTATACTATTATAAAACTGTAACAGGAAGTTTGTCTGTACATTGAAGATAGTAACAAAAAAAAAGTTACGATATGGTTTTTAGGTGTCCCTGATTCCATTTTACCAATTTTTGGATTTTTGTCTGTCTGTTTGTTTTTGTGTTTGTTTGGGTGTTTGTTTGTTTGTTTGTTTGAACGAGTATCACGCAAAAACTGCTGAACCGATTTTGATGAAACTTTTTTTGTTTGATAGCTTATGATCTGACTTAAAATCTGGTATATAATTTGTGCGGACGAAGTCGCGGGTTAACGCTCGTTGATACATAAATGCATTACATTTTAAAGGGGGTGCTTCGAAACATCGAACTGAACAAGCTTTAAGGTCGATTGACACATCCATAAGTAAGTAAGTAAGTCCAACTTACCACTTCCGTGCTTACTTACTTATACTTATGGATGTGTAAATTGACCTTTACTAAACCTACGACGTCCGTCCGTCCTTCCGTCCTAACTTTAAAAGGCTGTTTCTTTTGAATTGTAATAGGTAGCGTAAAAATGTAATGTTTTAAGTAAAAATATATCTTTAGAATCGTTTTTAATGTTCGGGAAGCGTTCGGGAAGCTACGTAGTATCTTCACGTCCCAAATACCGCAGTGTCTTAAAACGAAAGTCTTCGAACAGTGTGTGTTGCCAGTGATGACATATGGAACAGAGACGTGGTCGTTCACTCAAGGCCTCATAAAAAGGCTGAAAGTCACCCAAAGAGCAATGGAGAGGGCTATGCTCGGAGTTTCCCTGCGAGATCGAATCAGAAATGAAGAGATCCGCAGAAGAACCAGAGTAACTGACATAGCCAAAAGAGTTGCTAAATTGAAGTGGCAGTGGGCGGGGCATATTGCTCGCAGAACCGATGGCCGATGGGGCCGAAAAGTTCTCGATTGGTGACTACGTACCGGAAAGCGCAGCGTGGGTAGGCCCGGCACGGTGGACCGACGACCTGGTGAAGGCGGCGGGAACCCGTTGGATGAGGGCAGCGCAGGACCGGTCGTTATGGCGATCCTTGGGGGAGGCCTATGTCCAGCAGTGGACGTCCATCGGCTGAGATGATGATGATGATGAATCGTATTTAATAAGCTTTCATTTGGTACCACACACGATATTGTAGAAAAAATGCTTTCTTTTTATCTCTTTCTGCCCCCCAAAACTGCCTTTTTGACTTCATTTATGTCATTGGACCATAAACTGCTATAATTGTGGCAAGTTACAGCTTCCTGTGTCCTATGGTTTCCATGAAAAATGCATGTGACAGACGGACGGACAGACACCGATTTGATTCCATAAGTGTTCCGTTTAGCCAATTTTTTTTTCTTATCGTGTGGGCAGAGCCCTGGTGTCAGAGTTTTTTCAGAACGCCTTACTGCCTCTGACGTGTTTTTTATCTAACGACTACTACTACCAGAGATAGTAGCCGGGACCAACGGCTTAACGTGCCATCCGAAGCACGGAATCATTTCTCTTTTCAGACAATCAGGTGATTCAGCCTGCAATGTCCTTACCAACTGGGGAAAAACGCACAAAGTGACATATCACTAGGTGTCCCCCGTGGGAATCGAACCCACGGACTCCGTGTCGAGAGCCAATGCTTTTAACCATTAGACCACGGAGGCAGTTCAAATATCAGTTCAGTTCAGTGCCAATTATGAAACGGAACATTAGAAAAACTCAAAATTTTTAAATCGGAAATGAGGTCCTGGGGTTCCAGAATATCTCTGACTACCCCCTTGAGGAATATAGTCGTTTTCATATGCTTATACTTATGTTTTATGCTTCTATAAAGTAATGAGCGTTGAGCGTTGCGGAGAGGTATGGACACCCAATTATGGGGGTCCGGGTTCGAATCCGCACGGACAACATGCCATGTACCAATAAGTTTTTCTAACTTATATACGTAATGCCGACTGCTCTCAAACGGTGAAGGAAAAAATCGCGAGGAAACCTGCACACGCTGAAGAAATTCTGATGTGTATGTGAAGTCTACCAATCCGCATTGGGCACGCGTGGTGGACTAACGCTCATACACCATCCTTGAGGATAGGCCTTTGCCCTGCTGTGGGAGGTTTATAGGCTGATGACTTTGACTATTTATTATAAGGACTGCGGTAGCATTTCCCCTCTGCCACGGCCACGGTATAAGTTCAATTAATCATGTGCATTTACTTTCAATTTTATACCTTATCACTAAACGAGACAGCCTATAATTGCGAAACAATAATATCGAACTTAGAACGTTTGGGGTTCACGCGAGACTACTTTTCATGATTTTTAACGTTCAAAATTAGAATCTAAAGTTATGGGAATAGAATCAAAGAGTTGCAGAAATGTTTGTTAGTAGAATTACACGCGTGGCTACTCCCTATATAAGTAGTCAAATGCTGATGATGAAGTAACGAGTGTGTGGTAGTGGTAAACACGAATTTCAAAGACGGGGATATTCGCTCATGTACTAGAAAAGAAAATTGAAGACATCTTCAGCCTATAAAACTGTTTTTACAAAATAAACTGTATAAGGGTATATCGTTTCACTATCTGGTACAAGAAGGCATTTATCAAAGCTCTTATTCCAATGCAATAAGGACAAGAATTGCTTGTTTTAGAGGACTTCTTAAGTGATAGGGATAACAGCCAGTTGGCACTATGCCAGTCCTGGGTTCAATTCCAGTCGAGATAAGAATACGATGTTATATAACCTTTTAGATAACTAGTTAGAAATTTCCTTATTGGTCTAAATTGGTTTTTATGACTAGAGAAATGTTTTTGTTAATTTGAGTCTTATTGCCTTGGCATAGAGTGTATTGTGATTGATTGAAAAATGTGGTACTTACCTATCAAAAGAACGTAGTATGACAGCTTGACCCTTAGCTCTCCATTTACGCACGGTATAAAAGTTGTGATATAGCCGTATCACGCGCATCATGCTACGGCTCCTGTTGAGTGTAGATAGGTAACCAGGAGTACAACGCGACTAATAGATAAAATTTCTTCCGACAGTTCTATACAGGATGTAGAATTAAATGCTTTACTCATCAAAGCGGGTGCTTCAGACCATCAAACTGAACAACTTTCACTATGAACCGTACATCGAAATAGAAAAAAAAATGGTTCATAAAAAATGTCAGTGACTACAACTGTATGGAGAGAGACCAAATGTATGGAGCAGCTGTTTTTTTCGCGATTTGAATGTAGACTCCATTGTGTTTGTGAATGTTTTTCAGTTTGAAGCATCTAGTATGTAAAGTATATTTAAGTTTACACCTTGTATAACGCGTCATTCGATCCCTAGGTCCAAAATAGGGTCAAAGGTACCTTGCTACAACTACAACTCTTAAAAAAAGGATCGTTACTACATAGTTGTAGCAATGTTACCGACCTCTGGTTCAACGAGAATAGAAAAAACATATTTAATGTCGTTGCTATTAATCTGATGTTGCAAAATAGGTCGTAAGTTTTATGTAATTAAGGTCAAGAATTGTTTGGGAAACGGTCTCTAAATATTACAGCATTCTTTCTAATTATCTATTTTAATAGACAATAGAACGAACGTTCTAAATTAAAAAAAAATTAAACGAAACATTCTACGAGTCCGTCAAATATGTCTCTAAAAACTACAGCATTATTATTTTTTTAATAAACAAAGAACGTTCCAAATTTAAAAAATTAAAACGAAGCATTCTACCACAGAATATTTTAAGAATACAACTCCGTCAAATTTAAAAAGAGAACGGCCCGTTTTAAACGAAAAACGGCGCAAATCTTGAATTTTAATATTTTTTCTTGAAAATAAAAAAGAAAACTGCTTGGCCCGGGTTTAAAAATCGAATCAGGCGTGCGTCCTTGAAGCGGAGAGAAAGGAGGCGCGCTTGCCGTCAACACATAAATCATATTTCTGGAGAATTTTTAAAGTCCTATTGCTTTCGCGTATTTGCCATGTACTCCCCTTACCCCCCCGGGGGGCTGGCGTGTGTACTTACCCCCCTCGTTTCCTAGTTCTACTTGGATATAGGGGGTGTTGTTGCTATGATTTGCGGCCTTGAATGTGCTACACGAGGCGAGGAGTTTTAAGAAATTTTGTTTTTCTAATGTTCGAAGGTTTTTGGAATAGATTGTCGAGTTTTAGTCACATTTAGATGATTAACAGGGTGTCTTCTTTTGTAACAAGCAGGTATTATCACCATCAAAAGATTAATATGTGCATCCCACTGCAGGGCACAGGTCTATGACATAAGAATATAGCGTATTATCATCTCGTCCCAAATATCGCAGACTCGCAGTGTCTCAAGACGAAAATCTTTGACCTGTGTATACTGCCAGTGATGACATATGGAACAGAGACGTGGTTGCTCACTCAAAGCCTCATAAAAAGCCTGATTGTCACCCAATGGAGAGTGTTATCCTAGGAGTTTTCCAGTGAAATCGAAGCAGAGATTCGCAGAAGAACTAGAGTAGCCAACAAGCCAAAAAATTTATAAACCAAAGTGGCAATGGCTGATGAGGCCTAAGAGTTATTAAGTGGCAACTGCGTACCGGAAAGCGCAGCGTGTGTCGGCCCACAATGTGGACCGATTGACCGACCGACCAAGGCAGTGCAGGACTGGTAGTTGTGGCGATCCTTGGTGGAGGCATGTCCAGCAATGCAATTCTCTAAGCGCAAACATCTTCACAGCCTTAAATTCGTCGTTGAAACATCGGCGAGCTGACAATTCGGTATTCGCTATGGTTATGTCATGTGTCAAACTCATATAAAAACTCAGACGATCTGAAGGATGCAAGAAGGATGTTATATTTGTGAGCTCGTCGATGTTTTTGACAGCGATGTAGCGCTTAGAGAATTGCACTCCGACTGATATGATGATGATGATGAAACCACACAGCTATCTTCTTCGGGTTCCGCACCATTACTGGAGGTTGGCAGTCTGCTCTGTTTATGCAGAGCTGCTCTGCATATCCCTGTCTATCTCTCGCCAAATTAGCTCTTCGATGCCTGTCCACTCTTTCAGGCTCGCGAGCCATGACATTTTTGGCCTACCGACGCTTTTTTTGCCATCTAGCGACTATAAAAAAAATAGATTCCGAATTCAAAATTCAAATAAATGGCCACCATTAATCATAAACTCATCACATTAAATAAAATCTCTTTCCACTAAATTAAAATGAAGTAATTAAAAAAGTAAAAAGAAAGTAAAAATAAAATAACTATTAAAGAGTAGTAGCAGCCTGTAGGGCTGTAAGGCGCCGCGGAGGAGCGGGGCGGGCGCCGCCGCACGCGGACGTAGTATACCCTGAGGAAACAGATCAAACTGGCAAATATTATTTATTATTCACAAATTGCTAAATGTTAAGAGCATTGCTATAACTCCGTTCTTAAACATAAAGTTGGTAGTTGTACCACCTGGAAATTACAGTCGTGAGTTTATGTATTCACAAATTATACTGTACAGGAACAAAGTTATACACACTTAAAACTATATTCTTGAAAGTGCCAGCCAAAAATCTTTAAAAGCTTTCATTTTAAGATGAAATAATAATAGTTCTTTGCTTTTTTGCTTAAATACATAATTTGTTATTGAAGTAGGATATTTCTCGAGTAATAATTTATTGACCAACAGCTCAACCAATTATTCCTATCCTAAGATTGATTGACAGGTTTGATTTTTTTTATTGGCCACAGACTTGCGACTTTAATAGGAAACATCTGTCTTTTTGACACGTCTTTCATCTTGTAACTCATCGTGTAACACTTGCGAAAGTAAATATTGTTACAAGTACTCGCTTGACATAATTATAGAAATACCAATATCGCTTCTTAGCGATAAGACCGCCTTATTTTGTGCCTCTTGTATTTTATTTCTGTATTTTACTGTTTATGTTTTGGTGTAAAATAAAGTATATTTGATTGATTGATTGATTGAAATATTTATTACCTACCACTCAACAAAAATTTTTATTCCGCAGTGATTACATTATTCGTTAAAACTACAATACTTCTTGCTATAATTATATTGAATCTCATCATTCACTTATAGTTTTTAACTTGTTATATTATCCTAGTATTTCATACATTCATTCATGTTCCACAAATAACCTCTTACCTATATTGGGAAAAGTTATTAGTAAACTAATTTAAAAAATGTAATAAATAAGCTGTTTCAAATGTAGCAAATGTTTCAAATACCCTGTAAAGGCAACAGGATCGAGATGAGAAGTTATCTATGTATGTACTTATGTAATAAAAAAACCGAAACCGGAAACGAATTACTGTTACTTCGGTTTTCCCCGCATATACTACGCAGCACACATGTGGTGGGGCTCTAGGAAGAAGAAAGCGGGCGAAGAAAAAATGAGGGAGACGAAAAACTAGAGCGGGACGGAAAAGTGGGCGAAAAACGAAAAATTTCACCCGCGACCACCCCCGCCACCCGCTCCCCCCACACGCACACACGCGCTTAATACTGCGGCGGTGATGTTTTGATACTTGATACTTTCACTTTCCGCTTTCACTTTTTGAAAAATAATTTTCATTATATTTTTAAGTGGTTGCGAACGGTTGTACCGATTCGGATTACGTAAGGATATGTTGGTAGCTTTAAAGAATAATACGTTATGCCATAATTTAGGCAAATTTTTATTAGAATGCATGAATTGTTTTACTTGAGGATGTGAGGCGGATGCTTAAATATAATATTATCCAAAATATGAGATGTTATGAACATGTTAGGCCTAGGCCGTTTTATGAATGATTGAGTTCAAGGTATAATAGAGAAAAAAGTCTATTTCTGATTATTCTGCCAATTCCCGACCCAAACAGCCTATATGCGAAGAAAGGACGTAGGATACTAATTAATTGCGTTTTTACCTACTAGGGCTGATTTCATAGTCTGTAAATCATTCTTAAACTCGCGATAACCATTTAGGGAAGTATACCTAGTAACATTTTATTTTGGTAGTAAATTTTTTTTAAATAGTGTTCCACGCCGATAGTAGCATACCAACAAGTAAGTACTAAGTGTAGGTATTTATTAGCTTTCAAGGGTGTTCTAAACTAGAAAATTATAATATTTTATAATTAGTAATATAAAATGGTGATACAGTTTTTACGAACTCCCTGTGGTCTGCCACAGTTGGCGGTCGATTATAACATAAAACATCGGTTTAACAGGATATGATTATAGATAATGAAATTATTAAAATTGATAACTATAATTATTTTATAGAAAAGCATAACAAATCATTAAGGTTGTTGGTAACATTGTTGAATCATTATTTATTATTTTGTTTTATTCATGAGATAGATTTCTTTAATTTCTGACACACTAACTTTCGGTGATATTAGTTTGTGTAAAATAATTGTCTTTTATAATATGCTGCAATGTCATTTTAAAATGGGCATGAAACAGTTTTTAATTAAGGATTACTAATAATAAAATATTATACACTTCTCCAAATGTGTGTGCTTCCTAACTCTATTTTTTCTGTCAAAAATAGTAATTACTATCCATCTCACTATTTCAACACAAACTACACGTAACAAAATTTAAGCTTAACTAACTTTTCCATAAAGATTCAAATCGCGTGCCACCACCCGGACGCCATTTCCTCAATATCAGCGAAATTTTCCGGCCTACGAAAGTATCAAGACTGCTCTATCCCTCGGGAGGCTATTGTAGCATGTTTTTATACCCAAAAATTTTAAGTCAGTAGGCGCTCGAACACTGAGCGGCTTCAACGCTCCTATTATTATTATTAATATATATTTATATTTCGTTTTCATTTACAAGTTTTCCATGGTTCATAATTTTAATATTTTTATACCGTTTTATACAATAAGAGTGTTTATAGATAGGCGTAATTACAACAAGAGACAACTTTTTAAAACAACAACAAAAACATAAAATTTTAAGGAAGATTTTTAAGTTCGGCAGCAAGTTTTCGCTCGAGTTTGACAGTTGGAAATTTAAAACTGACGTTTGAATTTCAACATGGCGGACTGTGTGTTTGTTGGCGTGCTTGCCGGGTTCGTTGCCCTCATCGGAGCAGCCTGCTAGGATGCTCAACTTTCAGAACATTTGACGTCTACTATATCCGTAAGTTAAATTTTTCTTTTCACCATATTTTTACTTTATATTAATCGGTGCATTTTCATTTCAATTTTTTTTTTAGTTTTAATCAATCGGTCGCGTTCACGAATTATTGATGACCTATACGTTACATAAGGGTACGTTCATAATGCTGCATGAATATTGTAATAGTTAATATGATATCTAGTCTCTGTTCGGATACACGCACACACATGTCGGATTGTTTTTATAGTCGGCAGTAAATTAGAGGGGCGATAGTGACCGATACTAGTTGGACTGTTGGTATTGATTTTTTTCCCTCATTCTGTTAAATTTCATTTATTGGGGGAGCGACCGGACACGGGGCGATGACGTGTGTTCGCGATCGCAGCGATAGCGATGCCGAAAGAAATTGGACGGAGAAATGGACAGACTCAAGAATAATGGGCGCTATTTTTAACTTGGTCGCATTGCAATCGAAAAGTTTGGTATTGCGGCCTATGGAATTAGCTATTTGATTCTTATGAGTTTCAATTATACGCATCAAGGCCCATGGAAAAGTCAAGGACGTTTGCCTAACTTCGACATTTTGCATGACATTATGATATCATTTTTAAATGTGACGGAAGTGGATATAACAATTTTGGAGTCATATTGCAAGTCTGTTACTGGGTGGTCGAGTGGCACTTGTCTGCTCGAAGCTCCAAATTTTGTGGTGGCTCAAGTGTGTTTTTGTCCAAAAACTACTGACACCACCCAAATATCTATTACCGAACAACATCAAGTACGTTTGCTATTTATACTAGATATTGGCAAAAGCATCGACATCACTATGGAGCTACAATTTAAAACATCCAAGCCTTATCCCAGGCTGCAAGATGACATGAGTGACGAAAAAATTACGACATTCTTGAGTCAATTTAAAGTCAGTATCTTTAAGACGGAGTTACTTCCTGAACCCAAGGCAATCTGCAAACCTTTCATGCTAGTTGGTAGATCTCTTCACCACGATGGAATTTCTTCACCAGTATGAGTCGCAATGACATGCGATACCTAAAAAATAAGCTTCTTATTTCTAAGAACCTTAAAACGTTTCCGAGTTAAATCCCAGGTAGCAATTACATCGGTCGTCATCAATTACATAATTCTTCTGTCGTTTTGCTAGCTGGGATTCAACTCTGAACTGACGGTCTAAAGTTCTTGGAAATGAGGTTTTTATTTCTTAATCATGAACATGAACACGCTCCAAAACTCAAAAAGCTGATGTAGGCGAGAAATATGTGATGCTGGGACTCAGCTGGGCATGTTTGTCGAATGCACACCGACCGGTTGGCATCAATTGCAATGGGTGCCAAATGATGGTAGACGAAGTAGTAGCAGATATGTGGAAGAGTGCTATACAGGGTGTAAGTGACAGCCTAGCATATACTAAAACGGTGAACTCAGACCATCAAACTGAACAACTTTCACTAAGGAGCCTAACTCAGGAAACGCGAAAAAAAATCAGCTGTCCCATACAAAACTGCTGTACCTACACGACTAAAATGTATGGGACAGCTGATTTTTTTTCGCGTCTCCTGAGGTAGGCTCCATAGTGAAAGTGGTTCAGTTTGATGGTCTGAGTTCACCGTTTCAGTATTTGCTAGGCTGTCACTTACACCCTGTATATACAGAGTTTCGTCACTAATAGTAAAACGTAAAACGTAATGTTCTTAGTTTTCAGAATATCTCTATCTATCCTCAGGAAATACAGTCATGAGCATATTGAGCATATGCTATGCTTTATAAGTAAATACCCCACAGAGAAAAATCTTCTAAGTAGCAACACAAAATGATCATGTGGGCGCTTGCTCATAGATTGTCCACGGACCGAGTCAGTTCGTCCACGGACAGCGAAAGGGGGTGAAAGGTCACGCAAACACCGCTGCGCCGCGTACGAATGTAGAGGCAATCAATTTGAAATCAAGGCCACCTTAGAACTTTGTCACTGTCACCTGTATGAAAACCATTAAGCTTTTATGAAACACGAGCGTTAACCCGCGACTTTGTCCGCACAAATTATATAAGGTGTAACAAAATTAGGTGAAACTATTTTAAGGGGATGATCAGACCATCAAACTGAACAACTTTCTCTATGGGACCAATATCGAAATCGCAAAAAAAAAATCATCTGTTCCATACAAACCTACTCGACCTAAATGTATGGGACAGCAGATTTTTTTTTCGCGATTTCAATATTGGTCCCATAGAGAAAGTTGTTCAGTTTGATGGTCTGATCATCCCCTTAAAATAGTTTCACCTAATTTAGTTAGACCTTATATACCAGATTTTAAGTCAGATCATAAGCTATCAAACAAAAAATTTTCATCAAAATCGGTTCCGTAGTTTTTGCGTGATGATCGTTCAAACAAACAAACAAACAGACAGACAGACCAAAAATTGGTGATATGGAATCAGGGATACCTAAAAACCATATCGTAACTTTTTTTTTGTTAATATCTTCAATGTACAGACAAACATCCTGTTACAGTTTTATAATAGTTTAGATTAGATAGATATAGAAGATTTAGATACTCCGAGACACTTGACAAAAAGAAAGACCAAATATTATAGTATCTTTTACATAATATTTAGTCTTTTAGACCTTTGTTGTCACAGTAAGACTTTAAAGCCAGAACAAAAAGTACTTTCCATTTCATTTCAAGATTTTCTAAGTTATTTGAATTCACTCGGTCAATACCACGCCTCGGTCAATAGGTCAATGACACGCGGGTTCCAACTGGATGCAGAGGGCGAGAGACAGAACGTCATGGAGAAATAATATGGAGGAGGGCTATGTCTGAAGACGGACTGATCAAGGATATCACAGGATATTATTTATTATTTGTGGTTCGTTATGTAACACTGAGACCAGCCAGCGCTGGTCCTTTGTGTTCGCATCCATATTTTACGCATACCTCCGAACTTATGGCAATTTTCTTTTCATTCTCGGAAAAGCTGGTTCCCTCACGATGTTTTCCTTCACCGCCGAGCTAGTAAATGATAAATACAACCGTACATAAATTCCGAAGAACTTAGTGGTACAGGCCAGGAATCGAACCGCGGTCTCATGATTGAGGCGCTAGCTCTCTTACGTATGGGCTATCATCGCTCCATGGACTGTGATGGATGGACGGTATGAAAAATATGTCAAATGATCTGTCAGCTAACCTTACAAGAACATACTAAGAAGTGGTGAAACAAGCCCTTAGTATTCTTGATTTAAAGTTTTTTTAATCATATGTCCCCAAATGAAAAACATTTTTAACTTACAGTGAACTTTCAATATTAATTTGATAAAAGACAAAATGTTTTAATGCTGCGAGCACTTGTTTTTTCTCATTTAAACCAGTTTTATTACCGCCATCGAAGGATGAACGAACTTTTTACTGACGAAAAATTCTCGCGACAGCCGACTTTGAAGACACAGGTGAACATTTTAAATAACAATGTTATTTATGTACCAAGTTGGGCGCCAATATCTGATTTCTAATATTGGTACCCAGCATGGGACGCCCGAAATTGTAAATTGTTTATTATTCTAAGACACGGATAATATAAAATCACGTTTGTAGAACCTTTAGGGGGAGACAGAAACTTTGCTACAACTATTAAACATATTTTAAAATTGTTAGCTAGATCCACTTTTAGTTGAGTTAGTTTTTAGTACATTTTAAGTGGTGATAGAGCTCTATCATTAGAGCCATCTGATTCTAGAATTTTGTCACAGATTAGAGAAGAGATAAACACTTAAACAAAAACATTATCCCTTAGCCGAGTCCTACGACACCCACGTAATGAAATGGGGTGACTCATCCTAAGTCGGAAGTCCATATACGGAAAATTATTGTGTAAGATTTATTATATTTTATAAATAAATCCCACTTATAATTTATTATGTCAAGCATGCTTTGTGTCAACCTTAAAAGTGCCTTTAAAAAAATAAAATGTCTCTCCCAATGATTTCCTCAATAATCAACAGACTATATTCCCCACAGGTACCTACATAATTATGTCAATGTAACGCGTACATTTTTACAATGCACTTTCATTTGCATTGAATGCAATTTTATCCTGACCACAATACGTCTAGACAAGCATTGAATTTCCCTGGATGGCTTGACATGTTCCTGTCCATTCGCATTTTAACATTGGTAGTGCTGAATATATAATTTAATATGAGGAAAAAACAAACAAAAAAACTATATGTTATACAGGGTCTTTCTTAATATGCTGACAGTTTTTTAAAGGGGTGATCAGACCATCAAACTGAACAACTTTCTCTATGGGACCAACATTGAAATAGCGAAAAAGAGTACAGTCCTGTACATTTCCTTCTAATTTGGAGACTTTTTTTTAAATATTTGTATTTGGTAGTGCTGAAAATTAATTTAATATGAGGAAAAAACAAACAAAAAAACTATATGTTATACAGGGTCTTTCTTAATATATATATTTTTTTTAATTCTTTTGTTTTTTTTTTTGGAGCTTTAAACCCTGAGGTTACGTCAGCCCCATCATGCCTTAACCCTTAAGACTCTACAAAATGAAACAATTTTACAATGAAATAAAAACCTAACACTACCTAACGAATATACAAACAAACACAAATATTAAACACTAGTACTATAAATAAAAAGGTACACCATTTTAGCCTCTCCCGACGTAGGGGCGGCTAAAATGGTGACAAAAGAGCCTACATTCGCAATATTCTTTCTTAATATGCTGACAGTTTTTTAAAGGGGTGATCAGACCATCAAACTGAACAACTTTCTATATGGGACCAACATTGAAATAGAGAAAAAAAGTACAGTCCTGTACATTTACTTCTAGTTTGGAGATTTTTTTTGTAATCAAAATCTATTGTAATAATATTTGCAAAAAATGCATTGGGGGTGTCTAGAATACGCAATGGAATGCATAAAGACTATTTTTTTTTAAATCTTTGTCTGTTTGTTTGTGCACGTATCACTTAAAAACTACTTAAGGTGGTTTCAGTTCATACAAAAGTTTGACGCACAATACGCGTAAACGGAATTAATAAAAGTAATATTTTATATATGGAAAAATAGTTTAGAAAATCTAGTTGCCGCGTAATAAATAATATTTGCAATTTATAATATAATTATGAAGATATAAGGCTTTAAAAATTTTGTATGAAAAATTTCAAAGCTTTATATCTTCGTAATTATTTTATAAATTGCAAATGTTATTTTGTTACGCGGCATCTAGATTTTCTAAACTATTTTTCCATATATACAAAGTTACTTATATTAATACCGTCTACGCGTATTGTGCGTCAAAGTTTTGTATAAAATTGACCCCTCTGCAACCGCCTTAAGCGATTTGGATGAGGTTTTCACAGAAACCTAGGGCTTAATTCGGATTAATATTAAGGCTTTGTTTTATCGTAAGCAATCCACTCAGTCAAAAGTTATGAATATTTAAAGTCTGTGTTCTGCGCGTAAAGAGTCGCGGGCGCCGCTGCTAGTTGTAAATATAATTCATCATCATCATCAGCCTATACACGTCCCACTGCAGGACACAAGACTGCCCTGATGGAGGGTATCTTCTCGTTAGTCCACCACGCGTGCCCGATTCGGATTGGTAGTCTTCACATACACATTGTCATGATCAAATCTTCTTTAGCATACGCTGATCTCCTCACGATGTTTTCCTTTGCCCTTTGAGTTTGAACATAATTAATACAAACGTATTTAACAATATAAAAATATCCGCATATCGTACAGTCTAGCAGCCCTGTTTTCAGTTCTCTGTCCACCACAGTTGTTGACATGACAAGTATGACGTTTACGAGTGTCATCTCGGCCCAGGAGACGGACGCGGACGGGTCAGGCGCGGATTTGGGACAGGTGTCACCTCCTGTTGGCATTGACTCTTCGGACTCTTCTCTTTTCGGTCTTAACTTTTATCTTCATATTTTACATACTCTGTGACTAGAAAAAATCGTTTTTTTCTTGGTAAATTTTTTTTTTCATTTATTAAATTTTCCACAATATTTGTTTCAAAAATACTCTAATTTTTTCTCCAAAACTCCATTGGAAGTTTAGCGGGAGCTATGTCCATCTACGTTCACGACTATATTCTCCCATGGGTTGGTTAGAAACTTTGCTAAAGCTGCTAACTAGGTTAAAAAGGTATCAGGGGTACAGCGCAAGGTAACAAAACTATGTACTATAATCTTTCTTTGACTCTTTATTGTACAATTGTAAATAACATCATAACATAATTACTAAAAATTTAAATTACAAAATTACAAAAATTACAATATGTCGTCGTTATGTAGCAAAAGTAAAAAGAGTTTTCTTCCAGCAAACCGTTGAGTGAGAGGAAAATTATGTGTGTGTAAGTTGGTGTGTAAAATCTAATTTTGTAAACATGTACAAAGGGCGATTTTATCTCTGAAGAGATTTCTTCCAGCAGACCCGCAAGAGAGACAGTTTATAATTACAAGCTAATAATGCTAATAAGCTGTAATGATTTCGCCTTCTAATTAAAAAAAAAAAAATATTTTTTTAATATTTTATTTGTTTTTTTTTAAATAAAGTATAAACTTTATAAACAAAATATAATCATAATAAATAAAATAATGTTCACAACATAATAAATAAAAAATATCAAATTTAGATAGACAGTGCTCCTTATCTCCATTTAAAGATCGAAAGACTCGGATCTAGAATTATAAAAGATGTAGCATAGATAACATGCAACATTTTGAATAAAAAAACCTACAACAATAAAAAGACAATTCCCAACCAGTCACAGCGAAAATATCGAACTAACTGTAAACTTTGTCCTTGCCAATACTCCACTAAGGCCATGACGTTTGTATGGCTGCCTTAAAAGAAACACTATTGATTGACTGGCAAAATTGAACAAGGAGGGTTCCGTACCTAAACGGAAATAATTTAATACCTGAAGACTATTAGACTAAGAGATAAGTGTACTTTTTGCAACCATCAGCAGCAAGGCTGATTCAGTGTTTATGGGGTGTAGAACATCTCTGTGATGGGGATGAACTAGGTCTGCCTGCATAACTTCTGTCGGTTTAGGAGTTACAGACGTTTAAAGGTCAGTAAAAAATTAACGATCAGCTGCAAGGCTGATCGTATGATATTATTGTAGTGTGCACTGTAGCTATGTAAAAAGTACAAAAACTGACATGAACTGCCAGTCGGTTGAGGAGATACAGCCGTTCAAAGGTCGGACCTTTGAACGGCTGTATCTCCTAAACCAACTGATGAACCATGTCAGTTTTAGTACCGTTCACATAGCTACAGTGCATACCACAATAATATGATACAATCAGCCTTGCAGCTGATCGTTATTTTTTTACTGACCTTTATACATCAGGAACTTCTAAACCGACTGGAGTTATGCAGGCAGACCTGGTTCATCCCCATCACAGAGATGCTCTTCACCTCATAAACACTGAATCAGCCATGCAAAAATGGTTGCAAAAAGTACACTTATCTCTTAGTCTATATCAGATATTCCTTTATCACTCAAACGCAGTCGACATGTGTATCCTGCCTATCCTAACCTAAGGTGTGGGTGCTCAAACATGGTCTTTAACAGAATCACAGAAGTCCAAACTCAAGGTCTGCCAGAGGGTGATGGAGCGTAGCATATTGGGGATCAAACGGACAGATCGCGTCAGAAACACCTCAATACGCCAAAAAAACGAAAATAGCCGATGTCGGAATAAACCGCCAAGTTGAATTGGGATTGGGCCGGCCATGTCTGTCGATTGCACCCGGAAAGATGGGCCAAAGTATTAACAGCTTGGATCCCGGAGAATGGACGTCGCCTTCAGGGTCGACCCCGAAAGAGATGGAGAGACGACCTGAATACATTCGACAAAGAGTGGATGGAACTGGCTCAGGACAGGGATGCATGGAGGATAAAGGGGGAGGCCTTTGCCCAGCAGTGGGATGGAATAGTCTAAGAAAAAAAAACTATAGAGGGTGAAAAGGACAGCCCTCCGCAAATTGTAACGGTGAACTCTGACCATCAAACTGATAATGGAGCCTACCTCAGGAAAAGCGAAAAAAAATCAGCTGTCCCATACAGTAAGTAGTACCAGCTTTATAAGTCTCCCCGATATAGCTGCGCAGTTGACAAATTTTAATAGCGCGAAATTATATTAACCAATCAGGATGTGCCACCTTCAATTCGTTTACGCTATTGGCTAATTTGTTTCGCGCCCTTTTCGCTGCTATCCGACTTTGCACCTTTTGATTACTAAATGACTTCGGGTTTTGACGGGGACTCGGGCCTGCTCTGCGCAAACGAAGATTGACGAGCGGAATTATTTTCCCTGGTCGTACTGTACCTACATTTGAGTCGGGTAGGCACAGCAGTTTTGTATGAAACAGCTGATATCTTTTCGTGTTTCCTGAGGTAGTTTCCATAGCGAAAGTTGTTCAGTTTGATGGTCTAAGTTCAACGTTTCAGTCTGCGGAGGTCTGTCCCTTACACCATGTATAGATGAATGAATGAAGTACATAACCAATTTCGACTTCATCGACTTTTTATTCGAACTCGGCATACATTGCTTGCTTTGATCGCTACACTTTAAAATAGGCAGAACAAATCCGGCAATGTATGCTGAAATCGGCCCTCATTTTTTCTTTTTTGTATAATATTTTTTAATATTTTTCTTCTACTTAACACCTCCAAGGGAACGCAGGCCTTGGTGTTTGATATTTTAGTTTCAAGTTGATACTTCTACCCGTTCCTGGGGAAAAGGGAAAAGGGAAACAGGCGGAAAGGCCGAGAACATAACTGATCCACTTTTTTTTAACCGACTTCAGAAAAGGAGAATTAACCGACTTCAAAAAAGTAGGAGGTTTCTCAATTCGACCGTATAATTATATACATATATGTTTTTTATGTGTGTTCGCGTATAACTTCGTCGTTTAAGAACCGAATTTGATGATTCTTTTTTTGTTGGAAAGGAGATGTCCCAAGGGACCATGATAAGGGAACCAGGATCTGATGATAGCATCCCAGAGAAATCGAAGGAAACCTACCTTCGAAAATCGTAGTGCCGAGCCGACTAGTGCGGTTGTTAGTAAAGCACTACTATTACATTGAACTAATGAATTCACCACTGAAAATTGTGAAATAAACATAATTTTAACAAAAAATTAAAACCGCCTAAAAAAAAAAAAAAATGTTAAAAAATAATATTGCAGCTGATGACTTTTTCGTTCGCATCATAACTCATCATAAGTACACACGGCGACACATCACGCTATACAAAACCAACATAAGCTGGCCGCGCGTCGTTATACGTTACTCAACCTACGCGCGGCCAGCCTATATTGGTTTTGTATAGCTTGATGTGTCGCCGTGTGTACATTAATTTGTTTTATAGAAGTCGGTGTCCCCTTTTTTTTTAAGATTGAAAAGCTTGAAGCACCCTGTTCGATATGTAACGCATTTATTTTACACCTTGTTATGGGTAGATTGTGACCCTGCAGCCTCAGATGCTGATGATGATGACATAATTAATTGATTTTATTACCATCACGAGATGCTATGAAGTTGAAACAGGAAAAAGAACAAAAAACCATGGGTAAACGATTTTGTTAAAACAAGTTTCCCATATTTCACTAATTTTGCTACGCAATTGTTTTGGCTTGCCGAAGTTAACATACACCTTGAGAACTTCACCCACCTGGCGCTTTCCGTCTGAAGTCGATTGCTTAGATCAATCCCTAAAAGTCAGTTTAGAGAAGGTTCTCAACGTGCGCCTAGATAATGCAAATTTTACTCAAGCGTCCCTCCCTATCCGCCACGGGGGTTTAGGTGTGCGACGCGTTCAGGATACGAGCCTCCCAGCGTTCTTGGCGTCTGCGAATGGTGTGGTGAGTCTGGTTACTCGATTACTCTCAGTGGATGGTGCCAGCGTCGTCATTCCTTTCGTGGACGAAGCCTTTGAGGCTTGGTCTAGGCTGTGCCCCAATATGCAAGCACCGTCCACACCTACAGTTCAGCGGGAATGGGATGAGATTAGGTGTAACATAATCCTTCAAGAACTGATTTCCAACTCGTCCGGCTCGAATTTAGCACGCTTAAGAGCCGCATCACAAGTAGAATCTGGCGCATGGCTACATGCGCTTCCTTCGCCCCATTTAGGGACACATCTGGATAACGACTCCCTCAGAGTGGCAGCGGCCCTAAGACTGGGGTGTAGCGTATGTGTTCCACACACCTGCGTTTGCGGTGCAGCAGTGGAGGCAGACGGCTTTCATGGTCTGAGCTGCGTCAAATGCGCAGGAAGGTCTCCGCGGCACCACGCGCTTAATGATATTATTCGTCGAGCGCTGGTGTCCGCCAATGTTCCCTGTACAACTGAGCCACCTGGTTTGAGCCGTACCGACGGGAAGAGACCAGACGGATTGACCCTTGTACCGTGGCAAAAGGGCAAATGTCTTCTATGGGATGCAACGTGCGTATGTACGTACGCTGCATCTTACTTGAGAGGTTCCATTCGAGTAGCAGGGTCGGCAGCGGAAAGGGCAGCAGTACGTAAACACCAATGTTACACAACTTTGGAGCAGAGCTACTTATTCGTGCCCTTCGCTGTGGAGACGGCGGGCCCGTGGGGTCATGAAGCAAAAACTTTTATGAGGAACCTGGGCAAACGTTTACGGGATGCGGGTAACGGTCCTCGTGCCGGGTCATACCTAGCCCAACGCATATCATTAGCGATTCAACGCGGAAATGCAGCCAGCATTATGGGCACCTTCGGGCCAGGTATGACCTGGGGCGGGCTTTTCGACTAAATAGGATTAGTTAAATTTGTAGTTTAGAATGTTTAGAATGGTTTAAGTTTAGGGTAAGTTTTATTTGTGCTTTTACTATTTTATTCCTATAAATAAATATTTAAAATCTATGTGAGTAAAAAAAAAAAAAAAAAAAAAAAGTTTTTCCTTATTTGGGTTTTTTTCTAATTTATACCATTTGGTATTTCTATGGGACAAAGAGTTATTGCAAAAACGCGGGCTTGGGAATCTCTAAAAAAAGTTCTAGTTTCCTTTATCTTTATGGTTCTTGTTGGATACACAACTTATCTGTAGAATGAGCGATGGCGCCACTTTCTGTATCAAAGAATGAGAGACTACATCAGTGTTGCAAGACGTGCAATAATTATCCTAGATCCACGATATTTTTTAGGGGCATGCGATAGAAAATAAAAGTCGGTTATCGCACGATAATTCACCAAAATTCCAGGATAATCCACGATAATTTTGAAAGGGTGCTTCAGACCATCAAACTGAACAACTTTATCTATCGGACCAATATTGAAATCGCGAAAAAAATATCGACTGTCCCATATACTTCAGTCGAGTTATGTTTGCAGTTTTGTATGGGAGAGTGGATTTTTTTTTTCGCGATTTCATTGTTGGTCCCATAGTAAACGTTGTTCAGTTTGATGGTCTGAAGCAAAGCACTCCTTTAAGTGGCTGACCCATTTTATATTACACCCTGTATATTGTATATTCTTTTATAAAATAATGTACGGGTTATAAATAAGACATTAATTGACCTAAAATATCTTTAAGAGAGTTAAAAAGTAAAACATACAATTGCTTACATCAAAAATAATCGTGACCGAATTATTTTTTACTTTTTAAATATTGGTTTTTGGCGTTGCGGGGTTTTTAAAATTTGTACTCTAATGTTATTTTATAAAAATTAAAGTTACTTTGAAACTGCTGAACCGATTTTCATGAAACAAATCTATGTACAATCACGCAAAAATTTGCTCTCTATTAAATAAAAAACTGTATTGAAATCGGTTAACCCGTTTGGGAGCTACGATGCCACAGACAGACCGACATAGGCGTCAAACTTATAGCACCCCTCTTTTTGCGTCAGGTGTTAAAAGTGCGTGCGTACATTAATTAATATACGTCAATCAGTCAGTACATGGTCATATTAATTAGTTGTACACATATATTGACGTACATGACACACATAATTAATGTTATGTTTCTCAATAATACAAAATAGTAATAAAATTATATTTTCCTTTTAATATTGTTTTTCTCCTTAAAGTCACAACTACTACTACTCAACTGATTTGGATGGATGATGAATCATTTTAATAAATTATTTTTCAAATCCATTTAGGCCGGATTCGACCAAACTTTGATTTATAGAAGAGTAACTATACAAGGAACAATTTAACTCCTAGTGTTTACTCCGAAATAACTTCACTTGTCTTCTACCACTCAAAACCCATACTAAAAGAACGAATGTATAATCCACCTAAAGAAAGAAGTCATTGCATCCGTACTTATTGCAATGTGAGGTTATACAGTTTTAATATGTTAGGTTTTTTTTTTAATTATGTGACATTGACATTTCATTAGTCTCGTTATAAGGTTCCACCGTTAAAATTGGCCGTGTAAAATTTACTCTCAACTTATTCATAGATTAGGGTTAGTAAAATGCAAAATCTGCTTACTCGAGAGTAACCGGCGGCGAGTAATCTAAGAATAAAATTTACTCGTGTTTGGTCGAATCGGGCTTTAGTCTGATTACTATCCAACGATGTAATAAAATCAAAATATGACGTAGGTCCGTTCAGGATAGAAAATACTACATCATTCAACTTTCTATGGACTAGTTACGCGTGTAGTTCTACTAACAAACTTTTCTGACACTTTTTGCGGTGGACAAGGTATCATTGAAATCTGCTACTTTAGATTCTTAATATGATTGTTAAAAATAACTAAAAAAATCATGTGGCAACAAGCTTTTGTTCCTTGTAGACCTGGCGTGTCAAACTAAAAGTCATTGGTGGGCCAATGAGGGATTTTCCAGAAGAAAAAAGAAGTTAGTTCCTAATTTCTCAATAGATGGCGTTGTCCAGAGAGGGGTCCAATAGGTATGAGCAAATATATGAATTAATATTAATTATAAAAATACACAGTACAAGTTATTAACAATGTGGGTGTTATTGACGACCCGGTTGGTGTAATGATTGCCACACCAGACTGTCAAACCAGGGTCCAATTTTACGTCTATGGCTTTGCTTTTCATTCACGGAATCTAACGTACGATTTAAATATTTCCGGTTTATTGTTATTGAAATTCTCAGTTTCTGTTAGGTTTTTGTAGTTTGTTATTGTTTCTCGTTTATTCTTCGTATATTCAAAACGGATACGTAGCCCATACAGCCACGTCTGATACTCGATTCGTTGGTGACGGACAATAACACCGAGATAGCTAAATAATAAACCAACAACAATAATAAAGGGTTTGTACTGTGTATTTTTACTATTAATATTAATTAATATCTTTGCTCATACCTATTGGACCCCTCTCTGGTCAACGCCATCTAACGAGAAAGTAGGAACTAACTTTTTTACTTTTTTTGCTTTTGGAAAATCCCTCATTGCATAATGATAGTAGAATCTATTCTATTATATTTTTGTGTAATGGCTTTTCCTTGATGATTTCGCCAGTGTCAAGTGTTTATGGGAGAATCTGTCCCAATCTCAGAGATTGTTTTAGGTCAAGAACAAGAAGGCCCTCTGCCAGCAAAACGGCTGTTTCTGGACCATTGAAAAAATGCACGGCGGTAGCATATATAAGGAAATTAAAAGGAAAACTATCACCGCTAAGTAGGCTTTACATGTTTACGAGTAATATTCGACCAACTAAAGAAAAAAAGACTTTGTAGACTCTTATTAGCCGTTAAACCGTAGTATAAAACAAAAAGCCCCCTTCTCATTCCGTATATTGTGACGGGCAACCTCGGAACCCTACCCTGCGCGTGGCCCGACACGCAATTTGCCGGTTTTTAAATTTGTTCGATGTTGTTTCCATATTGGAAGTTGTTCAGTTTAACGGTCTTAAGGCGGTTGCAGAGGGGTCAATTTTATACAAAACTTTGACGCACAATACGCGTAGACGGTATTAATATAAGTAACTTTGTATATATGGAAAAATAGTTTAGAAAATCTAGATGCCGCGTCACAAATAACATTTGCAATTTATAAAATAATTACGAAGATATAAAGATTTTTCATACAAAATTTTAAAATGCAAATGTTATTTGTTACGCGGCAACTAGATTTTCTAAACTATTTTTCCACATATAAAATATTACTTTTATTAATTCCGTCTACGCGTATTGTGCGTCACACTTTACCAACCTTATTTGAAATTATATATATATTGTATTATTTATATATATTAATTATTGTATAATAATTGTATACTTTATATATATTATATCGAAACCACCTTAATCGCCCCTTCTAGGATGTTTTGTTACATCCTGTATAAAAGGTGAATGTTTGTGACGATGTTTGGATATTTGTGACTCAATCACGCAAAAACGGCTTAACGGATTTCGATTAAATTTAGCACATATAGCCCAGTCATTTTACGGTTTGAGCCGGGACTAATTAGTAATTGACATTTTTTTCGGTATAATATTGAAGAGCCAATTTGAGCCTAGAAATGTACCAAAATTAATAAAAATCACGTCAGCAACAGTTCCAATTTTAAAATTTAGCTATTATCTCGTTCTAAAAAACCTGATGGTAAGTTTTTTTTGCACATATTTAAGGCTTTACCATTATACATACTACAAACATGGTGTGAATATTTTTGTCTACTTAGAAGGTTTTGAAAAATACATTCGTGTTTTCCAATAAATACCTAATTTTTTAAATTTCATTGCCTATTTTATAGGTCAAAAATAATTTATGTTGTTAAATCTAAGTCAAATGAGTGCATTCGTATTAAAATTAATAATTTAAAATCATTCTGGGACACACAATTTTGATTTCTATGTTGCGTAGTGATTTTTTTAAATATGCTTTAAGATAGTACTTTTGTCACTTAATGGTTCCGGATACAGTTTAAAGAGCAATTAGTAATTACCCTACCCCGCCTAAAAAAACTCCGTAAAATGACTGGGCTAATATAGTTCAAAGTCGACGAAGCATTTAACTGTAGATGCTTATGTACTTAAACCGCGTTTAAAACATTACCCTCTTTTTAACCGACTAAAAAAGGGTGGCATACTAGGCCTACTGGGTTCAAAAACATCGACGAGCTCACAAATGTAACGACCCGTTTGACGGCCCGGTAGCACAGTCTGTAGTGAACCTGCCTGCTGTGCCGAGAGTCGCGTGTTCGAATCCCGTAAGGGGCAAATATTTGTATGATGATGAATATGAATATTTGTAACCGAGTCATGGATGTTTATATTTATACTATACACTATACAGGGTGAAATTGATATCATTAGCATTCTTTTAAACTAAGAGTCTATCTACCCATCAAACTGAACAACTTTTACTATGGGAGCAATAAATGATAGCATGGGATAAATAAATAAATAAAATATCTTTGACATTTTGTCACACTAATTATCTAGACATTTAAAGTACCAGAATCTAGCTTGGTCTTGTATTATGATGACTAGACAACGATATATATTATAATAGATATACAGGGTGAGATTGATATCATAAGCATCCTTTTAAACTAAGAGTCTACCCATCGAACTGAACAACTTTTACTATGGCAGCAAAGCGATCGGAACAAAAAAAAATCTGCTGCTGCATACATTTGAGTCGCGAACTCGCGCGTCGACCTTGCAGTTTAGTATGGAACACCAGATATTTTTTGCTCCGATCGGTTTGCTCCCATAGTAAAAGTTGTTCAGTTTGATAGGTAGACTCTTAGCTTAAAAGGATGCCAATGATATCAATTTCACCCTGTATAATATTATGGGACCAAAATGGATATCTGGAAAAAAAACGGTCATCCTCGGCTTCGTCTACACTTCCCATCAGGTGAGATGAAGCCAAGCGCAAACCCATTATGAATAAAAAAAAAAAAAAAAAAAAAAACAGTTCTTAAGTAAGCAGACTCGACCCAAATGTATGGGACAGCTGATATTTTTTCGCGATTTCGATGTTCACCCATACAAAAAGTTGGTCAGTTTGATGGTCTGATCATCCCCTAAAAAAACCGTCGGCATATTAAGACAGACTAATTGCGACCCGCCCCGGTTTCACCCAGGTGGGGTAGGCAAGAATTGTTTAATGTACAATTAAACACATTTGCGCTCTTCGATCAAATACTACAAAGTGGCGGAACTGGCGGAGTCTCGTAAGAAGCCGTAAAGTAGGCACCCGATACGTGACCGCCCAATAACAGACTTGCAACTTGACTTAGTAGCGCATTCTATATTTTTTTAAACACTACTATCAAGTAAAATTAATCCACGGCAGTTTCCTTGTGGTCAAAAAAGATTTTATATCTTGCATAAAATTACGGAACAAAAATTGATTCATCTTGTTTTTAGGGTACCGTAGCCAAAGGGTACGGACGGGACCCTATTCATAAGCCTACCCTGTCCGTCCGTTCGTCTGTCTGTCTGTAACCTATAAACCTATAAAGGGCTGTTGAACTATAATAGGTATACGGTCGAAATTTTACAGAATATGCGTTATTATTGCGGATTTGTCCCATTCCATTTGTCCATCCCATTTCCTCCCGTGGGTGTCGTAAAAGGCGACTAAGGGATCTACTGAAGGATGGGCAGCAGCATCCTCTGAGTACACACATTGATTCGATCCAACTGCGATCGCCAACCCGCCTGCCAAGCGTGGCGATTATGGCAAATCCCCTGCATTTTGGGGGAGGCTTATGTCCAGCAGAGGACGTTTAATGGCTGATATGATGTTTGCGGATTTGGTAGGTACCGAATAATAAAAAATTAAACAAGAAACGTATTTGTTTCAACGTTTTTTGTTTTCGCTCTATCGTAAAAACAATGAATGAATGAATTAAATATACTTTTAAGCGTCAAACTTGGCGTGTTTCTGAATTTCTGATTATAGAGCCTACTCTAAGGTAAAACAACAAATAATTAAAACCGGTCAAGTGTCTGTCGGACTTGTGCTAAGGTTTCCGGATATAATTGAATGGTGGTACGGAACCCTCCTTGCGCAAGTCCGAGTCACACTTGTCCGGTTTTTATTTTTACTGGTTTTTTTTTTACATTACGTCATTCTTCTTGGGCATCCCCAACTTAAGTTAGGAAAAATAATAAATTAATGCGTCATATAATAATATTACACAATTTGAATAAATTTTGTACCAATTTACATACACGTGGAATGGCTCAACAAAACGGTACAATTATGATACTTAACTTTAGAAAACGTAATACCCTGTTTACCTTGACAATTACGGCTTTTAAAACGTGCTTGAACTTTTATAAACTGTTTTTAGGATTCCTTAGTCGAACAAGGAACTATTAAGGTGGTTTCAGTCCATACAAAAGTTTGACGCACAATACGCGTAGACGGAATAAATAAAAGTAATATTTTTTATATAGAAAAATAGTTTAGAAAATCTAGAGGCCGCGCCACAAATAACATTTGCAATTTATAAAATAATTACGAATATTTAAAGCTTTGAAATTTTCATACAAAATTTTATAAATTGCAAATGTTATTTGTGACGCGGCATCTAGATTTCCTAAACTATTTTTCCATATATACAAAGTTACTTATATTAATACTGTCTACGCGTATTGTGCGTCAAAGTTTTGTATAAAATTGACCCCTCTGCAACCACCTTAAGAGAGCACCAATCATATGATAGATTTCCTAATCGATTTCGACTGCAGCGACTGCTAACCTTTAGAGAAAAGCAGTCAGGTACGCATGATATTTTTAAGTGCAAAAGTACACTCTCTCGTCCTTTCTCTGATGTCTGATGGAACGGGAGACCGATACGAGAAGAGAAAAGCGTACTTTTGGTAACTATCAGCTGCAAGGCTGATTCAGTGTTCATAGCGTGTAGAGCATCTCTGTGATGGGGATGGACCAGGTCTGCCTACATAACTCCAGTCGGTTTAGGAGTTACTGATGTCTAAAGGTCAGTAAAAATTAACTATCAGCTGCAAGGCTGATCGTATGATATTATTGTAGTATGCACTGTAGCTATGTGAACAGTACAAAAACTGACATAAACTGTCAGTCGGTTTAGGAGATACACCCGTTCAATGGTCCGACCTTTGATCGGCTGTATCTCTTAAACCTAAACCGACTGATGAACCATTGTTATTATTTGTGGTTGGGCTATTGCAAGCAAGGGTAGTTATGTAACACTGCGACCATCGCTGGTCTTTTGTGTGCGCCCCAAGCTCACCCACATATTTTACGCATACCACCGAACTTATGGTATTTTCTTTTCATTCTCGGGAATGCAGGTTTCCTCACGATGTTTTCCTTCACCGCAGAGCTAGTAAATAATAAATACAACCGTACATAAATTCCGAAGAACTTACGATGAACCATGTCAGTTTTTGTACTGTTTATTTAGCTACAATGCATACTACAATAATATCATACGATCAGCCTTGCAGCTGATCGTTACCAAAAGTATAATATAGTTATCTCTCGTAATATGGGGTCAGATGCAGTGGCTATCACCGACAGCCACACGGTTTGGTCGTGCAAGTTGCCTGAAGGAATTAGTCGCCCTTACAACCGACATCGGCACCCGAGTGGGGCCAAGGGGCGGCAATTTAGAAGACATTTTTTATTTGTAAGTAGTATAAAGTTTTATAAGTTTTGTTTCTGTTTTGTTTTTTCTTTATGTTCATTGTTATGTATACATATACAGGGTGAAATTGATAACATTAGCGAACTAAGAGTCTACCCATCAAACTGACTTTTAATTTGCTCCGATCAGTTTGCTCCCATAGTGAAAGTTGTTCAGTTTGATGGGTAGACTCTTAGTTTAAAAGGATGCTAATGATATCGATTTCGCCCTGTAGATTATCCAGTCCCGTTTATACCGGAATCTTAAATGTGTCACAAAGCAGTTTTAGAGGGTGCTTAAGAACATCAAAGTGAACAACTTTCATTATGGGACGAACATTGAAATCGTGAAAAAAAAAATACGCAGTCCCATAAAAAACGTCAATGGCGATTCGATCCAAATGTATGGTCTTACTACTAAACCTTTGACTATTTATTATAAGGACTAGCCTTGCGGTAGCATTTCCCCTCTGCCACGGTATAAGATCAATTAATCATGTGTATTTGCAACGTTTGGGGTTCACACGAGACTACTTTTCATGATTTTTAACGTTCAAAATTAGAATCTAAAGTTATGGGAATAAAATCCAAAGTTGCGGATTTCATGTCACTTCGCCCCCCGCATAAAGTGGCAGAAATGTTTGTTAGTAGAATTACACGTGTAATTAGTCCCTATATAAGTAGTCAAAGGCCTAAACATATAAGTGAAGACAATCTCCAGGAACCCATTCCACTGGAATATATCTCATTGCCTGAACAAAACTTGGAGAAATCATGCGGTGGGATCTTAGGGCTCTTACAGACGAGCGACACCCCGCGATCGCCGTGTGTCGTAGAGGGTCGCGCTCATAGACTTTATAGTCGCCGTGTGTCGCGCAACAGTCGCGCGACCCTCTGCGACCGCAAAGTGTCGCTCGTCTGTAAGCGCACCGGCGTTCGTTGCACCGTGGGAAACCGATATTGTCATGTTGAAGAATGCAAATTCCTTTACTTCCTGACATTCAAACCGCTCTCTTGCCAATATCTTTTTATTATAAACGAGCGTTAACCCGCGACTTTGTCCGCACAAATTATATACCAGATTTTAAGTCAGATAATAAGCTATCAAACAAAAAAAGTTTTTATCAAAATCGGTTCAGTAGTTTTTGCGTGATGCTCGTTCAAACAAACAAACACACAAACAAACACCCAAACAAACACACAAACAAACAGACAGACAAAAAATCCAAAAATTGGTGAAATGGAATCAGGGACACCTAAAAACCATATCGTAAGTTCTTTTTTGTTAATATCTTCAATTTACAGACAAACTTCCTGTTACAGTTTTATAATAGTATAGATTGCAAAGCTGTTTGCCCTGACCCAGCTAAACAAAAGCTTAAGGTGGTTTCAGTCCATACGAAAGTGTGACGCACAATACGCGTAGACGGAATTAATAAAAGTAATATTTTATTAATGGAAAAATCGTTTAGAAAATCTAGTTGCCGCGTCACAAATAACATTTGCAATTTATAATATAATTACGAAGATATAAAGCTTTTAAATTTTTCATACAAAATTACTATTTTACTAAAATACTATTTTTCCATATACACAAAGTTATTTATACAACGTGTTAATAAATTAGCGCAAAACCTCATACACCCCAACTGATTTATAACTTATAAATTGTCTAAGGATTTATAACAAAACAATTAGATTGAAAAAAGTTATTTCATTATTTTGATACTTAAAATTTAAAGTTATTCGCATTTTAAGTTTTGGGGCAAAGATGATTTGTTAGCATTTCAGCAAT
Source organism: Agonopterix arenella (assembly GCA_927399405.1). NCBI lineage: Eukaryota > Metazoa > Arthropoda > Insecta > Lepidoptera > Depressariidae > Agonopterix > Agonopterix arenella. The sequence goes on from OV656714.1 coordinate 1,422,515, forward strand.
GAATGAAAGCGCTAACGTACTCGTGGATACATTTTAATAATCTTGTTTTGGTAGTAAGTAGGATGAGTGTGCCCGTGCGGTGGGTTGACATGGGGTTCAGTAAATTTTCAATTTTACAAACGAATTATTTAACATACATACATACGCTCACGCCTATGTCCCACTACTGGGGTAGGCAGAGACAACAGATCGCCACATGCTACGATTCTGACACACATCTTTAGCTTCCTCAACATCCATAAGTTTCTTCATACAAGCTTGTCGGTTCCGGGTACATTTTATTTGGCCCTTCTTCAGTACGCATCCGATTTGGTCAGCATACGTGCGCCTAGGGCGACCCCTTTCAACCATTCCATTCACACTTGCCTTGTAAATGTCATACGTCAACCTACTTTCGCTCATTCTTTCCACATGGCCAAACCACATCAACATACCTTTTTCAATCCTAGTCACTATATCTTCTTTCATACCACATCTTTCTCTAATCACACTATTCCGTAACCGGTCATTCAAAGTCACACCACACATACTACGGAGGGAGCGCATTTCAACCGCATTTATTCTAGATTCATGCTTCTTCTGCCATACCCAACTCTCACTTCCATACATTAAAGTTGGTGCCTGTTTTGAAAAAAATTACCCACGTTGAAACTATGATAATTCGATTCTGCCCTCGATTATAAACAAACTACTTTCTAGTTTTGCGTTAATTCATTAACACGTTGTATTAATTCCGTCTACGCGTATTGTGCGTCAAACTTTTGTAAGGACTGAAACCACCTTAAACGTCTTGAGAGAGAGTTGTGTAGTGTCATTGTCCTAAGCAATTTCAAGCTTCCTTCGTTCGCTCCAACATTTAGGTTATCGGTTATTATATTAATTAGGTTTCGGATGGAGTGTTGCCGCTTTCAGAGACTTTTTCACTAGATCTAGTGATTTTTTGTTGTCTTAGTTGGCACTTTTTTAAGATTTACAGTCATATTCAAACAAGTGGTTTTTGAGTGTAGGCGTTAATGGAACGATACCGTATCGTGACGGTGCAGTTGCGACGTCGTTGCGGTATAGTTGCGAAATCGTCTACGCTCAAAAATCACTTGTGTGATAATGTTTTATACCATTTTTTAATTTTGTATGCAGACTATGTCTAATGCTAAAACTATCGATAGTATTTTGATATAGTTGCATAATATTGAAATACAATTTACAAATTATCATCTTAACGTCATGCCATCATCACATGATAGTAATTATCATGTATAGAAATTGTTTTAATAAAATACCTAAAAATACAATTGTCATTAATTTGGCATTTCATTCATTTTGATTTTACACATTTTTTAAACAGCACTCTAGAATTTTTTGTAACCATAGTTGACAACACTGAATCCAGAATCAGGATTCCGGATCCCAATTCCGTTTGTGTGTGGCGGACCTTAGTATATTACACATCGATTTACAATCTTAGCTAGCTATTCTTAGCTTTTTTCTTTTGATGTACTCTGTTGTTCGTGTGTGTGCCTTTAATGGTGAATAAAGATTTTTCTTTCTTTTCTTTCTTTCACCAAGCTGGGATGCATTGAGCACGCTCCTATAGCTCATTTAACCTATTCGTGTTTAACTATTCTTCTGTATTTATCACAAAAAGCATGTTAATGTCATTGAATAATTATGTATAATGTAGAAAAAAAGGCTTTTATTTGTATACTTTTATCACTGCAGTGCATAGATTTTCAGTAGTGATAGAGGCTTTTAAAAAAACAAAATCATTTTTCTATGTAACTGAGCCTGAGACTCTTCTGAGCCCGCTAACACATTATATAAGGTCTAACAAAATTAGGTGAAACTATTTTAAGGGGATGATCAGACCATCAAACTAAACAACTTTCTCTATGGGACCGATATTGAAATCGCGAAAAAAAATCAGCTGTTCCATACAAACCTACTCGACCTAAATGTATGGGATAGCAGATTTTTTTTCGCGATTTCAATATTGGTTCCATAGAGAAAGTTGTGCACTTTGATGGTCTGATCATCCCCTTAAAATAGTTTCACCTAATTTTGTTAGACCTTATATATACAATAAATAATATTAAAAAAGTTTATGTTAAAGTTAAAAAAGTACATAAAAATGTTAAAATAAAAAATCTTACCAAAAAGAGACAAAAATCACGAATGATGAAATTGACCCAGTTATAATAGGGTACTGGAGTAAATTATTGTAGCAAAGTTTCTGACCACCCGAAAAGGGACCATGGTCGTGAGTATACTAGTATTGTATAATAATATTCTCAAGAGTTGTTAATCGATTTCCTCTTCAACTCCTTGATCTCATTGGGTTTTTCAACACCGGTTTTAGGTTTTTTGGCAGGAAAAAAAAAAGTAGATTCATAGTTAATTGTTTTTATTTTATTATAATTATTATTAAAGCCTCATTAATTATTATGTCCACGTATATATTAATAGTATTTAAAAATAGGAAAAAAAAATATTTTTAAAAGAGAGAGCTAAAGAGAGCTAGAAAGAGAAAACTAATGATCAGTCTCAATATCCACAAATAAAATCATATATAAAAAATGTCTGTATGTCAAATTTTTTAATAAATAAAATAATAAATAATGACCTACTTTAAACATATATTTTAAACCATTGCACTTTTTTTCTTTTTTCACAATAATGCTTATTTTCCACTAACTGTACTTTGTTAAACATAAACAAAAATATCGTATATTAATTAAAGTTAGGAACAAATAAAAAGTCACTTTTTAAAAACACAACTGTCAAATAAAAAGTAGAACCTTTTTAATTTAAGTCTGTTCACAGATTAAAAATACACTTTGGTTCACAGTTTAAAACTATTAAACACGTTTAATAATCCTCGTAAACTTGTGTTTCCAAACACCAGATCCCAAGCCTGCTGTATCCTACAGGACAAGTCTTGTCATAAATGGATTCACTATGTCTTCGTTGTCCGATTTGTTCGGAAGCTGGCGCCGGCATAACTTTTCGCTTCTTCCTGGTGTATTCAATGCAGTTACTACACGGAACATTCGGTGATAACTGTCCAGGAATTAGAGGGAAATCTTCATTGTCCTTCACAACGTCATTTAGCCTTAGAATCTTGAAATAATCGTCAGCTCGTTTGGCTGAATCGTCTTCTTGACAGGTGCAGGTGTCACTTGGTGCAGCAGGCGCGGAAAACGCGTTTAATAATAAGCTTAGAAGAACGTTGAGGAATATTATTTTGGCGGCCATGTTGTTCGAGTGTATCCGTTTGAATGATGTGTTGGTGTGTACCAGATCGTCTTTTATATGCTTATAATATGAATGCGTGAGTCATTTTAAATACGTTGTTAATTAGTGTTAATTTGTTAGTTATATATTATATTCATTAGTTTTAATTATGTTTTTGTGTGAACAGTGATTAGAGTGAATTCATTCTAATCGCAGTAAAAGGTAGCTAAGCTACCTTTTACTACGTCAAAAAGACAAAAAGTTACAGCAAGAGATTTAATGGCGGATTAACTTTAATGAGAGTTTCTGCAACCTGAGTGTTAATCTTAATTTCTGAAGCGAATTTAAAGATATTATACAAACGTTTTGTTTTTTAACCGACTTCGAATAAAGGAGGAGGTTTCTCAATTCGACCGTATATATACAGGGTGTAAGTGACAGCCTAGCAAATACTGAAACGGTGAACTCGGACTCGGAAAGTTGTTCAGTTTGATGGTCTGAGTTCACCGTTTCAGTATTTGCTTGGCTGTCACTTTCGGTGACGGTTCATAAACGACGAAGTTATCCGCGATAATATATTAAAAAATTATACAGGGTGTGTATAATTTTTTAATGTATTTTCGCGGATAACTTCATCGTTTATGAACCGATTTTGATGATTCTTTTTTTGTTGGAAAGAAGATATTCCAAGGGTGGTACCATGATAAGGAAACCAGAATCTGATGATAGCATCCTAGAGAAATCGAACCTCTGAAAATCGTAGTGCCGGCTAGTGCGTTTGTTAATTTAAAGCACTACTATTGAATTGAACTAATGAATTGAACCACTGAAAATTGTGAAATAAACAAAATTTAAACCGCCTTCAAAAAAACTAAAAAGTTAAAAAAATAATATTGCAGCCGATGACTTTTTAGTTCGCATCATAAGAACATTAATTTTTTTTATCGAAGTCGGTGTCAAGCCAAGCCAAAAAACTAACTTTTAAGTTTTTTTATGGCGGTTTTTTTTTTTTTTTTTTTTTCTTTAAAATGAACGTTTGAAAATAACGCTAAACTCACATTTTCAGTTATTTTTATGACGAACAATTCCCCCTCATTCATTCTTCCCATTCATGCCCGACCTCCATTTTCGAGTACGCTCTTCACCTATAAGTACAGGGTGTAACAAAACACGAAAAAGGTGTTTCCTTTTTAAATCTTTATTAGGAGAGCTTTGTCGCAAAGCGACTATGCCACTAGAAAAGGAGTTAAAAGGGTGGTTTAGACCCATCAAATTGAACAACTTTCACACTGGTTCGAACATCGAGAAAAAAAAAATCAGCTCTGTCATACCTACAAAACTCCTGTACCGTCCGTACACACTATGAATAGGTACAGGTGTAACATTAAATGGGACACTTACTTAAAGGGGTACTTCAGACCATCAAACTGAACAACTTTCTCGTCGAAATCGCGAAAAAAATCTGCTGTCCCATACATTTCAGTCGAGTTATGTTTGCGGTTTTGTACGGGACAGCGGAATTTTTGTTGCGATTTCAGTGTTGGTCCCATAGTAAAAGTTGTTCAGATTGATGTTCTGAAGCACCCCTTTAAGTAAGTTTCCCATCTAATTTTACACCCTGTATAGGACAGTAGATCTTTTTTTTCGACCTTTTAGTATACAGGATGTGTTTATCACCTGCTTCAGACCATCAAAGACAACATCTAAAAACACGAAATCAACACAGCTGTTCCATACATTTAAGTCAAGTAAATAGTCATATTCCCTTAACCCTTTGATTCCCACAGACACGATATTATTGAACTACCCATTATTCATGTTTATCTTAAGAGGATAGGCGGGCTGAAATGGAAATTAGGACTTCAATGAAATGGGAATTACGAAATCAGCATTTCGTATACCCCTGTTGCCTCCTAAAAAACTAAACCGATTTTAAAAATTCTTTCAAGTATAATGTGAGGAAGACATTGGCTATGTCTTTGTCTGTATGTTTTGCTATTTTTTGTTTATATTCGTCAAATTTGTTTGCTGGACATGTGAAAACGGGCGGTAATATTGGTCATTTTCGAAGGACTTCTAGTACTTACTTACTTACTACTTACTATGCTGGCTCAGGGACCTGAAGTGGGTCTTGGCCTCCGACAACAAAGCACGCCATTCATCTCTTTTCTGTCCCATCTCAGTCCAGTTGAGAACCTCCAGCTCATCGAGATCTTTGGTAATCTGGTCTATCCTGCGATACCTGGGCCTGTCCACTGGGCGACGCCCGGAGGGTCGCCCTCTTCACCGCGCGACCTTTCACCATCCGTTCTATGTGTCCGAGCCAGCGTAGTTCTTACAGTAATTAATTAGTGCAAAAAAGCAAAACATAGGGATGTAGCAGAGGTAACAAAGATTGAATGGTATACATTTATTTATTTATTTGCTCTAGTGTGTTCCATGGAGGAAACAGGGGAATACGTTTGTATGGAAAAAAAGGGTACCCGCCGATCCTCTTAAAGCCGAGTTGCGAGCGGTTAATATGACGGTCTTATTTTATTAAAATCAAAGTATGTGTTCTTAATGTGATCTAGTTATAAGAATATAGTAATCCCTTGTTCGGGATAAATACTTACAATTATACTTAACCATCATTTCAAACAGGACGCCTTTGTGTAACCGTGATTAATAATGTTTCAGTTAATTTGTTAGTTAAATTGAAAATAAATCTATCGTATGAGTCATTAATTAGGTCTTCGTGTTTGTTGCAGAACAACATTTTTAGGATTCCGTAACCAAAGAGTGGAACGGTACTTTATTAATACTGAGCCTACACTGCTGCTCATAATCTGTCCTACCCTAAAATAGTAATAGTAACATTAAATAAAATTATAAATAAAGAGACTTAAAACTAAACTAACCCAGGATGTGGTGCAGGTTCGGTCCTTGTGGGAGGGTACCCAGAACGCTGGCCGCATTTCCTCGCTGAATGGCTATACTGATCCGTTGAGCGAGGAAAGTGCCAGCTCTTGTGTCGAGTCTATCAGGCGCTTTGACAGGTCTTTAAAAAGCGCCTGCGCATTAGGTCCCCACGGCCCAAGAGTTTCGACACCAAAACCCATAAAATGGTATTGGGGGCCGATATCCCGGTACCAGTAGGCCTTTCGTTTTTCGGCCGCCTCCGCCGCTGCGCCAGCCCTTCGACTCGTGCCCTGTAAGTGAGACGGGGCCAGTGTGTCCACGCAGGTAGCGTCCCACAATAGCGCCCGACCCATCTTCCAGGGGACGAGAGACATCCCGTCTGGTCTCTTGCCATCGCTCCGTATGATGCCAGTCGGCTCGAGAATGGCAGGAACGTTGACTGTGGCAAGAGACCCTAAAATAGATTTTGAAACTAATTTCAATCAAAAAAATAGGGGGAATAAAAGAAACTTGTTTTTTCAACTTATTTTGTTTTGGATCGCATCCAGTACAATAATGGGTTCAGGATGCTGATCCCAAGGTTTTGTACAGCTTTCACGCCATAATACGCAGTCGGTAAAAAAAATCAACTATTGCATACATTTGAGTCGCGAACTCGCGCGTCGAGATTGCAGTTTAGTATGGAACAGCAGATTTTTTATTTGCTCCGATCGGTTTGCTGCCATAGTAAAAGTTGTTCAGTTTGCTGGGTAGACTCTGAGTTTAAAACAATGCTAATGATATCAATTTCACCCTTTATGTAGGTTTATTAGTTCATAACTAATTCCTCGGTTCTTTCTCAGAGGAGGAAAGTCGAGGTTATTACTGAGAATACAGATTTCAAGGATGAATCAGGGAATTTTCTGGCTGAATCAGAGTTCTGGTAAACGATTGGGAATCAGAGTACTTATGCTATCAGCCCCAGAATCACAGTGTTAAATTGACTCCAGTATTAAGCAGTTTCAAGAAGATCAATGTGAACTTGTAATGTTAGCCCAGTCATTTAACGGTTTTAGCCGGGACTAATTAATAATTGTTTTTTTTTCGGTATAGTATTTAAGAGCCAATTTGAGTTTAGAAATGTACCAAAATAAAAAAATATCACATCAGCAACAGCCCCAAAATTTAAATTTTGTATTTTTCGCGTTCTAAAAAAACGAATGGCTTTACCATTATGCATACTTCAAACATGGTGTTAATATTTTTGTCTACTTAGAAGGCTTTGAAAAATACATTAGTATTTTCTATTAAATATTTACAAATGACATATTGCGCCGACCCCAAATAATGGGAAATGGGCAAGACAATGATGATTAAATATTTCATTTTTTTTTTATTTTTATGCCTCTTTTTTATTGCTTAAAAATAATTTATATTGTTAAATCTAATTCAAATGAGTGCATTGGTATTAATAATATTAATTTAAAAGCCTTTTGGAACATACAATTTTCTATTTTGCGTAGCGAATATTTTAAAATATGTTTTCAGATAGTCTTTTCGTCGCTAAATGGTGCCGGTTACAGTTTAAAAGTCCAACTCATAATTACTCCCCCCCCCCCCCCCCACTCCTAACAAATCTCCGTAAAATGACTGGGCTATGCTGGGGAAACTTCGTCCTCGTCCTGACAATGATTGTTAAATAAATTTATTGTTAGTAGATTGTGAGTGACCAATTGAGTACCTTTAGTTATTTAAATTATTGTGAGTTCAATTTTTCCTATATACGTAAGGTCCGCCACACACATCCGGGATAAACCTGATTCGGAATTCAGTGTTGCCGCTTTCAGAAACTTTTTCACTAGATCTAGTGATTTTTTGATGTCTTAGGTGGCATTTTTTAAAGATTTTCTTTCATATCACACAAGCTATTTTTAAGCGTAGGCGTTGACGGAACGTTACCGCATCGTGACGGTGCATACTGGCGAAATCGCCTACGCTCAAAAATCGCTTGTGTAATAACGTTTCATGCCATTTTGTATGCAGATTATGTCTGATGTTAAAACTAACGATAGTCTTTTGATATAGTTGCATAATAAGTTGTATTTTTTTATATTTTTTAATAAAGAAGTTATGAAATTGAAAAAAAGACGGGTACGCAGACTGTAGGGCCCGCCACACGCTAAGATTAAAAAATTGTTTCATAGAAAACGGAAATATAACCAATCGACCCAAATGTACCCAAATGTAGTGTGTAACGTATTGATATTTTTCGATTGGCTCCATAGTTCCAGCATCTTGACCATGTTTGCGAGTAGGTTTGATTGTCAGTTACGTGAACTATTGCTGTATGGTACGGTTTACGTGCTGAAAAAAAATTACTACTAATTAAAAATTCACAGATTTCGTGTCTCACACGACTCTACGGAATTCGAAAAAATATTGTCTCAAAAAGGTTAGGCTACAGGGCAAACCCTTAACCCGATCTTTGTTTTAGGCTCAAATTGTAGCTGACTAAATTGTCCAGAGGAATTTTGCTCAGATTTTTGATATCATTCTTCGTTTCCAAAATATCGAGCGCCAAAATGAAAAATTCTGAAAAAATTGATTTTTTTTTCACTACCTATTGCGGCCATAACTTTTATCGTTTTTGAATTTCTCGAATTATTCTTTTTGTACCTTACAAATAAATAACTCTTGTAAATACGCGTCTTTTGAGCCTTTTTTGAGTATCATATCTTCATAACTCTCCGAGATATAAGGGGATCGCACTTTTTCGTGAAATCGGGGCCTATACTGGAGCGAACGAAGACATTTCCAATGTCAAAAGAAATATGTCGCTGTGTATAAACTAACAATAGGCTAAGTGTGTTACTAACAATATTGTGGAGTCACGTTGCAGGTTCTGACCCGAGCACTGGTCTCGCGTGGTTTTCGCGCGTCGCGTTTTTGCCTGCCACGAGGCTCCGCAATCCTCAATCTCTTCTTGTTCTTGACCAAAAACAATCCCTGAGATTGGGATAGATTCTCCAATAAACTACTTGACACTGGCGGAAATGCAGTGCTAACGCACAAGCAACAGTCCATTAATTATAAATAGAAAAAAAAACAATATTGTGATCTTAGTTAGTTGAAAATAAAGTTTTCTATTCTATTCTATTCCACAGGGTTACTTTAGAGACAGTGCGCATTTTTCTACCGTGCAATCAGTGTATCTTTAATAGAACACACTACAGGAAAAAAATATTTTTTTTTTGTTTGTTATTTTTTTCAATTTATCCACCCGAACTTAATGTAGCGTTGCCACACTATACTCGTGAGTCAAAGGGGTTGGTAGGTTAACTTAAGAGGGTAACGCGGGGGCGACCGGCGTACGCGCTCCGTGGCCTCTCTCAGGGTTGCCAGATTGAGGGCTTTTCACGCGATTTTGGGGGAAAATTTGACCTTTGGGGAAAATTTGGGGAAATGAAATCGTTGGGGAAATTGATGGGGAAAAAATTATCAAGGTGGGGAATTTCGGGGGTTTCTCATCCTTTAATTTGAATAACGTATTATGTTACATAATTCGGGCTTTACTTTTGTAACAACATTTTAACACTTTAATGACACATTAAACCGAACGGTTCTTGATGAGTTCGCAAGACTTCTCTCACCTCACCTCCTCCTGTCCCTCCACATCATTTTCTTGTGAAAATCCTTTATTTCACTGAATTTCACCAACTTCACTTAGGGATTGACTGACTGATAATGACAAGATACCTGTAGGTATCTTGTTATCTGATGTATCAGCATCATTAGATGACTATTTTCTCATGGATATAAACTATTAATGGATCCATAACCTCCTTATAAGCATCGAAACACGAAAATTGACCATGGGGCGGTCGTTAATGTTCGTTCTTCTTTAGTACGTGTCCGTGTTCTTTTCCGTGTTTAATTTGTCTCTTTCTATAAATTTTTACGTTGGATTAAAAAGGGACAAAGTTGACAATCAGAAATGACGACGGGAATATACGAAAGAAGGACGAACATTACCGCCCGCCAAGGAATATTTTCATATTGCAAACAGGTATAGGCAATACCTATTCCAACTTAATGCCATTTTGTTGACTTGACTGAGTCTTGACTGAAAAAAAACTTTCTTTGTCTTCGTTTGATTTCTGTGCATTTGTTTTATTTCTACCAAAAGTCATTTGGGGATTTTCTCTTCAAAACGTATCATTTTGGGGAAATACAATTCTCAATCTGGGGAAATTTCCAAAACCACATTTGGCAACCCTGCCTCTCTCGAGGGTGAGTCAGTGAGAGCAACCCTCCGCCGCGTGCGCACGCGTCTTGTTTACGCTTGACTTTTAATATTTTTGTATGAGACATGATAAAATGAAAAATACGTGTCTTTTTATTTTGAATGAGCTTCATATACGTAAAATTTGCGCACTATGTCCGAAGTAACCCTGAAAAGTGAAAGTTAGTAAGTTTGATGGTCTGAAACTGAATCTGAATTATTATGTTATCTGATTAGCAAATATAATTTATTTATCAATAAAATATAGTATCCGACATATCTTGGACGTTACTAAAGCTGTTCTAAGAATAAGTGAGAGGCAGTGTTTCAAATCTCTGTTTCCGTAATGCAAAATAGCCTTAAAATTTCGTTGCTATTTGGAATCATCATCATCATCATCATCAGCCTATCATCGTCCACTGCTGAACATAGGCCTCTCCCAAGGCGCGCCACAAAACTCTGTCCTCGGCCTTCCTCATCCAGTCGCTCCCCGCTACCTTTTTAGGTCGTCTGTCCAGCGGGCGGCAGGACGTCCCACACTACGTCTACCAGTTCGCGGTCTCCACTCCAGAACCCTGACACCCCACCGGTTGTCAGTTCCTCGGCAGATATGACCAGCCCATTGCCACTTCAGCTTGCTAATTTTCTGAGCTATGTCAACCACTTTCGTTCTCTGACGTATCACTTCAGTTCTGATGTGATCTCTCAGAGAAACACCGAGCATAGCGCTCTCCATAGCTCGCTGCGCGACCTTGAATTGATGAGCTATTTAGAATGGAGTATAGTAATACTAAAGGGGGGTTAAGTATTACTAGGGTGTTTTGTTAGGGCCCTGTAGAACACATTTTACAACGCTACGAACTGAAACGAAGATAACCAGAAAACCTCCCAAATTTGACCCAGTCAAATCAGCCTAAAAAACTTATAAATAGGTTTGGTTAGTAAAATATCCACATAGTGAATGATGGGGCCAATAAAAGAGCAATTCAAGTTTATTGTATGTGACGAGTGGTAGGAAATTGAGTGGGGGATGAAGGTGTCGCCCTGTGTAGCGTTCCCATTGTTAGACACGATACGTCTTGTCCACGGAGAAAAAAAAATATTAGTCGATTTTACAAGATTTTTGTAATAACAACGACATTTTGTGTTTTTGTTTTCTGACAACTAGGTATTTAGCTAGAGCACAGAGCACGGTCCCTTATGAGGTAGTAGCCCAGTCATTTTACAGTTTGAGCCGGGGCTAATTAATAATTGATTTTTTTTTCGGTATTTTATTTTTTATTTTATTGTATAGGTACACGTACAGATTACAGTCAAGATGAAACCATTTACATTGCAATAAGATATGTAGAACTAGATTGTAATCCAATTACACATGTACACAGCATCACTAACTTTAAAACATGGCGGAGTGAGTTTGTTACATAAATTAAAATCTTAATTAATTCCTAAAACATCGAAGCGAAACGAAGCAAGTACATTTAAGTATACATAGGCAAGGCACCCAAATTTTAATAAGCATCAACATTCAATTACCTAACTAGCGTTCGTTCCAATCCAAAAATGAAAATAGTATGAAACGAAAGTAGGTAATTATTAAAATTAAAAATGAACTCATTAATTTACATTAACATAATAAATTAAGAGATATAATTAAGTTAATTTGAATTACAAAAAAATTATTAAACTATGTTGTTAGTAATTGTTAAAATAAATATATTTATAAATAGCATGCAAAACTTAACTGAAAAATTGTGGTGGGTTAAGAACAGCAATGATGCATCGTCTAAATCTTGCAAGACGTTTGTCAAAGATGTCGAGTTCTATATGTTCGGAGCAGAGGTCATTGTAAAGACGACACATTCTAGAAACGGGATTGTAAAACGAGGTATTATTCCTATACACATGGAGCGCAAAAGTACGTGGAGCACGAGATCTATAGAGGGTGTTGATGTTTATCAACGAAAGCAGAGTCGGAGAATCAATGCAAGAATGCAGTATCTTATGTAGATAAACAAGGTCGTGCTGTTTGCGTCTACTTTCAAGTGTCGAAATTTTGTACTTGAAGCACCTTTGTGGATAGCCCACCAATTTCCGACCCATATTTTGGCGAAAAGAAAGGATCCTGAGACACTTTTTTTGGACTCTTTCGATGTTCTCCACATGAGTTGAGTAATAAGGAGACCAGACAGGGCATGCATATTCAAGTATGCTTCTTACAAGGGCATAGTAGAGGTAAAGAAAACTGTACGGATTCTTAAAGCCTTTAGTAGATCTCGTTATGAAGCCGAGCAATCTCATGGCCCTTTTAACAATGTGCTCGTAATGCGGGCGAAAGGAGAGTTTTTCATCAAACAAGACACCAAGGTCCTTAGCTACGACCTTTCGCTCCAGATTGTGACCCGAAAGACTGTAATCGAAGATTACTTTGTGGTGCCTCTGAGTAAACGAGATTACGAAACACTTTAGAACGTTGAGGGACATCCCATTCTCAGTGCACCAATGCGAGATCACATCCAGGTCCCGCTGAAGTGCGATACAATCACCGACTTTATCGACCTCAGCGAATACCTTAACGTCGTCTGCATAGAGTAGACAGGGACATGTCAGGCGGTCAATCAGGTCATTAATAAAGATCACAAAGAGCAAGGGTCCGAGGTGCGATCCCTGGGGTACACCCGAGGTGATAGACACAGACGATGATATAAAGCCACGTACGGTCACAAGCTGGCTCCTGTTGTTCAGGTACGAACAGGTCCAACGGAAAAGATTACCGCGTATACCATGGGCTGAGATTTTACTGCAAAGTATTTTGTGGTCAACCTTATCAAACGCTTTAGAAAAGTCAGTGTATATTGAATCCACCTGGCCGCGCTTAGCAAAAGCATTGCAAAGAAAGTGTTTGTACTCAAGTAAGTTACTCACTGTGGATCTGTTTCTGACAAAACCATGTTGACGTTCTGACAACGATGGTTTAACCTGGTTATAAATATAGTTGTAAACCAGAGATTCAAATAATTTAGCAACACATGATAAAATACTGATAGGTCTGTAGTTTTCACAACGGGATTTGTCACCAGATTTGTGTATAGGAATTATGTGTGCAGTCTTCCAATAAGTGGGAAATACACCAGACTGAAGAGATTTGTTAAATAAGATATGTAAGGGCGTACAGAGTTCCACGGAGCAGGCAGCAACAAAAGATGGAGGTATGCCATCGGGCCCAGCACCTTTATTTCGGTCAAGAGCTTTAATTTTAGCCCCAATTTCGTCTTTGCTTATTTCCATTTTGGATAATATTCCAGCGCACATGCTATCACAGTACTCGGCCGTGCCTTTGTACACTGTTGCATCAGCAAAAACGGAGCCGAAGTATTGTGAGAAAAGCTCACATATGCCCCCTCCGTCCGAGGAAATTTCACCTTGGTGCGACATCGATTGAGGTATCGTTACATGCCCTTTCTTGCCATTAATAAATCGCCAGAATCCCTTCACATTATTTTTCAAGGATCCTTCTATCGATCCAACAAACGTATTATAACAAGATTTTGTCAAGACCTTACATCTGGCACGCAAAAGAGAAAATGTATCATAGTCACGGGGATTGCCGTACATTTTGTAACGCTTATGGAACTTCATTTTCTCCTTCAGACAACTTTTTAGAGCTTTGTTGTACCACGTTGGATATCCACTACAACCCTTTTTTTGATACGGTGTATGCCTCTCTATTATCGTGTTTAGTGTGGTGTAAAACGTTGTGATGCACGTGTCAACATCCTGTGAGGACAGAAGATCACACCAATCGACATCAACCAGCTCGCCTCTAACTCCATCATAATCACATCTATTAAAATTCAGTCGCCTAGAGTTACAAGGAGTCAGAGGTTTGCAAAGTTCTGGGCACGATATTTCGATGGCAAGAGCGGGGTGATGCCGATCCAAGCGAATCAAGCTGTCAGAACCATACACCCTCATATCGCCGAGACTAGAAAGAACCAAGTCAAGATAACGGTTGTTAGCATTAGGGATGTTATTAAACTGCGACAAATTACAGAGATTCATGAACTCGACAAGTATCCGTGCTCTGCGGTCTGTGGGACTAGAAGGAATAAGAGAGTGATTATTTTGATTGAGAGTCCATGTTATGTAACGGGAATTAAAATCACCTATCAATGTGAATTCGTTATTGCAACTAGAGTTTAAGATTATATTTTGACAGTTTACGTAAAAAGTTGTCATGTCATCAATAGATAGATGATTTGGTAAATAGCAAGCACAAATATTTATTATAGGCTTGTTTGGTACACTAGGAATTAAACTTAACCAGAGGTCTTCGACCCCGGTTTCCCACGATGACTGACGGACGACGTTGAGGTTCTTTTTTGTAGCTACTAGAACACCACCCCCTTCATCTTTACCAACTGATGTACTAGAACGGTCGCGACGGAAAATATTATAGCGCGTATCCAAAAATTCGCCGTCAAAAACTCCCTCATTGAAATTAGTTTCCGTCAAGCATATGATGTCATAATTGCTGTTGATTGCATTTAAAAAGAGTTCCGTAGTTTTAGACCTTATCCTATTAACATTTTGATAATAAATAATAACCATAATTAAAATATTTAGAAAAAAAACAGATTATTTATAACTTTAATTGAAACAGGAAAAATTCTTAAGAATAGGTTAGTAAGTTTGTTAGTTTTGCTTAAGATTAAACAAAAACGTTGCATCCTTCACTCGTATAGCATTGGCGTTTTCGTCTTTCCTCATGTATATTTGACCATATTTTGTCCATACGAATTTGTAGTTATTTTCCTTTGCAAATTTTCTGGTAGCTGTATATAACTGTTTACAGTCAAACGAAAGATGTTCTCTGATGTATATTTTGCGACATTCACCACTCAAGCCCGCATGTGTTGTGTTAATGGTACCATTTGGGTTTTGTTTGTTGAAGCGGTGCACGGCGGATAGAATGTTATCTCGCAGGCGAGTAGATGTTAAATTAACGATAATGTTTCGTGGCCGGCTGGATGTTGTGTTCAATTTGGCAACTCGGCGGCATGCACGGATTTCTGTATCCAGGATAGGGGTATCCAACGCGTGGCAAATATTCTTGAAGATTGTGAGTACGTTCTCGTTGCGGCTTTCAGGTATTTCTTGTAGTTCCAGATTATGGTCCCTCGAGATCTTCTCCATGGTCTCAAACCGCTTGTTTAGGTTATTCAAATCAGCACGCAACGTTGACTGTTCGGTCTCTAAAGCGCAAATAATTTTGTTCTTTTCTTGCAGTTTAATTTCGAAGTCACTTTGTCCAGCCATTATATAATCCGTTGTCACTGTAAAATCGTCTTTGAGCCCCTGAACGGCCGTGTTAATTTCCGTTGATATCATGACCATCACGTCCTTTTTAAGAGCTGCACGAAGATTATTCATAGAGCTATTTAGTTTAGCATCCAATAATGCACTTATACTTTCCAGAGTTACTGGGGCTGACCCGACTGCTTTGCTATCGTCTGCAGTGCGGGGGGTTGGCGGCGGTGACTGCGGTGGTTGGACGGATTTACCTGCTTGTAGGATCAAAGTGGAAGTGCTACCACTATTTCTCTGTCCGCGCCTTGTATTAATATTCATGCAAGATGGGCATTTTAAAGAAGCCAAAAGGGCAGGATTTGTTTTCTTCTCTTGGTCAAAATTGACACAGACAAAGCAATATGTTGAGTTACAAGTTTTGCATTTCAGATAAGTGTTCTCCTGCAACTTCTCGGCACAACCAACACAAATACTCATTTTGTTACTGGCACTGACATATAATATTGAAGAACCAATTTGAGCCTAGAAATGTACCAAAATTAAAAAAATCACGTCAGCAACAGTATTCCAATTTAAAAATTTAGCTATTATCTCGTTCTTAAAAACCTAACGGTAAATTTTTTTTTGCACATATTTAAGGCTTTATTATACATACTTCAAACATGGTGTACATATTTGTGTCTACTTAGAAGATTTTGAAAAATACATTCGTATTTTCTAATAAATACCTCATTTTTTAAATTTCAATGCCTATTTTTTTGTTTAAAAATAATTAAATATTGTTAAATCTAAGTCAAATGAGTGCAATGGTATTAATATTATTAATTTAAAAGCCTTCTGGGATACACAATTTCGATTTCTATGTTGCGTAGCAATTTTTTTTTTAATATGTTTTAAGATAGTCTTTTTGTCACTAAACGCACCATTTAGTGACAAAAAATTTTTTTATATTCTTTTTTTTATGGTCATGTGCGTTTTATTTTTTTTTATATTTTTTATGGATAGGACATTAGTCAAGCTGCCTCCCATAGCAGTTTGATTCACCATTTCTGGGACACCCTGTATTATGAGGCTGAAAGCCAGTCGAGATATTATGTGTAAATAGTTTACAATGCTTGCGTAGTACTAAATGGATAATAAGCACATTCAAGCTAACAAAATACTTTCTATCGCGTGGTACTGGTGGTAATGCGACTAGGTTTCGTACTCAGCGCGTTGGTTGGCATCTCTCTAGATCTCTATGATTATAACCCATCGATTTCGTGACATTCGTGATGCATCTATTAAATGTCACTCGATGAACAGTGGTCAATGAAGAGACAATCTAATCGAAGTAACATAATCCGGAACCCATTCACGGATACGCTCTTTAGGTTTTGTTTATTGCCTAATAAAAAAAATCGGGCATAGACCCACCACACATTCCCACCGCTGTAACTCCTGTAAGCAAGAATCAACAGCGGCGACCATTCACAACACTGGACAATGAAGTCCAGCGAGCCCGGGGGATGACTCTAATCTGTCTTGGAACCCGCAATGAATTAATCGAAGAAGATAGGAGGAGTAGGAAAACGAAATATCCGACTTCCCTCCATTGTAAGCGGGAGACAGCAATAAGAAGGAAAAAACATGGCTATTAGAGAGCCAATTCAAGAGATCATTTATGGCAGTGTTGAAGACACGACCGCAAAAGCACCAAAAATACAAAATAAAACAATAGGAACCTAACATTGTACTGAAACTATGACCTATTTTGCTTCCAGTAATAAGTATGGCAAAAACATCTGAACGCACGGAAGTTATCCCTAGTCGCAACAAGTTTGTTTATTGCCTGACGTTGATGATGATGATGACATTGGCTGAATCACTGGTCACACTCACAAAGTAGAGCCAGTGAAATATTGATTATTAGGTGTGTCAATTGTTTACGTAGAATTAACGCCGCGGCATTATTCAAAGGAAACATAAATTGTTATTGCTGAAATGAATACCTAGAAATAAATTTACTCAAATCTAAACTACACTGGCCTTCAAAACTCAGTACCACACTTTTAAAATTGCAATAACCTTTCAAGTACAAAAACTAAAGGGAGATGAGAAAAGGGGGCGGGGCCAGTGTCGCAGCAATATGCGCAAAAACGGAACTCATTGCTCGCGACAGTAAGGATTCAATATATTATGAGGCTGAAAGCCAGTCGAGATATTATGTGTAAATAGTTTACAATGCTTGCGTAGTACTAAAGATTATTCGAACGTTGAGTTCTGATACCGCAATGGATAATGAGCACATTCAAGCTAACAAACTACTTTCTAACAAAAGCCTTCAAAACTCAGTACCACACTTTTAAAATTGCAATAACCGTTTAAGTGCACAAGAAGTATTATCGAAACAAAAACAATAGGATTTTTATATATTATAAAACTATAACAGGAAGTTTGTCTGTACATTGAAGATATTAACAAAAAAAAAAGTTACGATATGGTTTTTAGGTGTCCCTGATTCCATTTCACCAATTTTTGGATTTTTTGTCTGTCTGTTTGTTTGTGTGTTTGTTTGTTTGTTTGTTTGTTTGAACGAGTATCACGCAAAAACTACAGAACCGATTTTGATGAAGCTTTTTTTGTTTGATAGCTTATGATCTGACTTAAAATCTGGTATATAATTTGTGCGGACGAAGTCGCGGGTTAACGCTCGTTTTTATATAAATCTTTATAGTCGATTATCTTCTTTTAAAGAATGTATGAAAAAAGCTTTATTTATAAACAAAAACACTCCTTTTCCAATTGCCGTCTAACTAAAGTGTGATACTTAGTTTTGCAGGCCAGTTTATTATAAAACTGTAACAGAAGTGTGTCTGTACATTGGAGATATTAACAAAAAAAAAGTTACGATATGGTTTTTAGAGGGTTACCAATTTTTGGATTTTTTGTCTGTCTGTCTGTTTGTTTGTTTGAACGAGCATCACGCAAAAACTACTGAACCGATTTTGATGAAACTTTTTTTGTTTGATAGCTTATGATCTGACTTAAAAATTTGTGCGGACGAAGTCGCGGGTTAAAGCTCGTATAAAATAAAAATAAACAATATAGGTATGTGTTTTTTTTTATTCACATGTGGTTTTAAACATGAATTAGATAGAGGTATTATTATGTTGTGGTTCTATATACTCTACAGGGTGTACGAAAAAGTATCATTAACCTTTAAACCACATACTCTACCCATCAATCAAACTGAGCAACTTTTGCTATGGGAGCAAAGTAGTCAGACTCAAAAAATTTTGTTGTTTTATACGTTTGAGTCGAGTAGGCATTGCAGTTTAGTATGGAACAGCTGATTTTTTTTTGCGCTGTCAGGTTTGCTCCCATAGTAAAAGTTGCTCAGTTTGATGGGTAGAGTATGTGGTTAATGATACTTTTCCTTACACCCTGTGTAGACACGTGGGTATAATAGATAATAATAGTACCTGAAGAGATGAATGGAGGAAGACGACATATTGCGCCGGCGCCGACCCCAAGTAGGGGGGATAAGGGCAGGAAGAAGAAGAAAAATAATAGTACCTACTATTCATATGGTATAGGTAACTAGAGCGATGATAGCCCCTACGGAAGAGGGCTAGCGCCTCAATCCTGAGGCCGCGGTTCGATTCCCGGCCTGTACCACTAAGTTCTTCGGAATTTATGTACGGTTTTATTTATCATTTACTAGCTCGGCGGTGAAGGAAAACATCGTGAGGAAACCTGCATTCCCGAGGATGAAAAGAAAATACCATAAGTTCGGAGGTATGCGTAAATATGGGTGAGCTTGGGGCGAACACAAAGGGCCAGCGGTGGTCTCAGTGTTACAACGACCCTTGCTTGCAATAGCCCAACCTCAAATAATAAATATGGTACACCTGTACCATATTTATTATTTGAGGTTGGGCTATTATATATACCGATATCATTGGTACCTACCAAATAGTACCAATGAGCATAGCATATGCTCTCGACTATATTCCCCGAGGGGGTAGTCAGAGATATTCTGAAACTTCAGAACATCCACATTTCACTAGTAGTACCGAAACTCTGTCCAGTGTGACGGGGAGTGTGCCCGTCGCCACTTGTAATGGACAGTAGGTACAATATATGCCTCGAAATTAAAGCATGCAGGTTTCCTCACGATGTTTTCCTTCACCGAAAAGCCAGTGGTGTTACAAATCGTATCGAGTCGGCCTGGACGGGGATCGAACCACCGCCTCCTGCACGGCAGACAAGGCTTACGGCCCAATGAGTTTTTTAGAAAATGGACGATTTGTAACACCACTGGCTTTTCGGTGTTAGGAAAACATCGAAACATCGGAACATTCACTATGGAGAAAATGACGAAATAAAAAAATCGTAACGTCTAAAAAAATGTAAACGAGCCCAACAATATTTGGAAGTTAATTTAACTGAAAGTATAACTTATGTATGATACGACATCTTTATTGTTGGTTATTGTGTGCCGTTTTATTCGTCGGTGACCCAATTTTTATAGTTTTCCTAATGCGACTGTGTTTATTATAAAACGAGCGTTAACCCGCGACTTCGTCCGCACAAATTATATACCAGATTTTAAGTCAGATCATAAGCTATCAAAAAAAAAACGTTTTATCAAAATCGGTTCAGTAGATTTTGCGTGATACTCGTTCAAACAAACAAACAAACACACAAACAAACAGACAACGGGAGACAGCAATAAGAAGGAAAAAAAAACATGGCTATTAGAGAGCCAATTCAAGAGATCATTTATGGCAGTGTTGAAGACACAAACAGACAGACAAAAAATCCAAAAATTGGTGAAATGGAATCAGGGACACCTAAAAACCATATCGTAACTTTTTTTTAGTTAATATCTTCAATGTACAGACAAACTTCCTGTTACAGTTTTATAATAGTATAGAATAGATGTTGGGGTGCGTTGGAGAACTACTCTGAAAAGCAAGGTAAATAAATTTCCTTCCATTTTAGTACCTACTATTTTTGAAGAATTAACACCACTGGCTTTTCGGTTAAGGAAAACATCGTGAAGTAACTTGTCAATTTGTTGTTATCTAAGGTTTTGACGATGAATGTTGCTGATGTGTTATGCTTATGAATGAGGGATTTTCCAAAAGCAAAAAAAGTAAAAAAGTTAGTTCCTAATTTCTCGATAGATGGCGTTGACCAGAGAGGGGTCCAATAGGTATGAGCAGAGATATTAATTAATATTAATAGTAAAAATACACAGTACAAACCCTTTCTTATTGTTGTTGGTTAATTGTTTAGCTATCTCGGTATTATTGTCCGTCAACAACGAATCGAGTATCGGACGCGGCTGTATGGGCTACGTATACGTTTTGAATATACGAACAATAAACGAGAAACAATAACAAACTACAAAAACCTAACAGAAACTGAGAATTTCAATAAAACTTTTTCTTTCTCCTCGGCGTTTGAACGTCGTCATTATCATCACCAAATATTTTCGCTTTGTTTAAAAGAAAAGGTATACAATTTTATAACGCGGTTATAAAACCCGCTGGTCCCTTGTAACAGCGCTAAAAAAATTATATCTTTTCTTAAAACATGGCGAAAATATTTGGTGAGGATAATGACGGCGTTCAAACGCCGAGGATAAACACCCGGGTCGTCAATAACACCCAGATTGTTAATAACTTGTACTGTGTATTTTTATTATTAATATTAATTAATATATTTGCTCATACCTTTTGGACCCCTCTCTGATCAACGCCATCTATTGAGAAAATAGGAACTAACTTTTTTTTTCTTATGGAAAATCCCTCATTATGATTGACGGAGCGTCTGACTCATTGGTTCAGAGTAGACTTTAACGAATTATTTTTATTATCAAATCACTGTAGGAAACTTGTATGAATCAATTTCGAGGCATGTTTTGTCCACTGTCCATTATAATTATAAGTGAAGGGCTCACTTCGGTAGTCGTCACATCGTTTCGGTAGGAACTATTAGTGAAACGTCGATGTTCTGAGTTTTCAGAATATCTCTGACTATTCCCCTCGTATAAAGTCGTGAGCATATGCATCATTATTGAGAAGGCAGTCTACCTTTATTTTGTTTACCGTTTCCTCTATCCTAAGGTTGTATGGAAGAAATACCTTTTTAGCGATAAGACCGCCTTATGTTGTGCCTCTTGCATTTTCTTTCAGTGTATTTCGCTGCGTATGCCCTTGGTGTAAAATAAAGTATATTCGATTTCATTTACTATTATAGGTACCCTACTTTTTGTTAATACAAAATCTCTTTGATTTCCTCAAATCATTAACAATTAATAATATTATTAAGAACAATCAACTTAGGAAACCTTATAAGAAATACTAGGCACGAACATAACCGAATATTAATCTAACTCACACATCCTTACCTTAAATATAGCACTCCTACACACACAACGCCAAATCTTAGCACTGTAGAAAAATCTTTGGGGCTTTTCCCCCCTTACAATAATTAGTTTAACAGTGTTCGAGCACCCGCTTCCCCGCCCCTTCCTTCGCCCCTTAACCCCCCATTTCAACAAACACACACAATCTGAAGCTCGTATGGATTATTGGATGGCTAAGATGCGAACTATTGGATAAAAATGTTAGGGAAATAGAACTTTTTGTTTTAGCTCTTTGTGTTTAGAATAGAATAAAATTATTTATTTCGTATTATCAAATTCATAATTACAAGTAAGTACATTACATAAAAATAAAAATGTCAAAGGATAATACGATCGATCGTCAAGAATATAAAATCTATACTATTATAAAACTGTAGCAGGAAGTTTGTCTGTACATTGAAGATATTAAAAAAAAAAGTTACGATATGGTTCTTAGGTGTCCCTGATTCCATTTCACTAATTTTTGGATTTTTTGTCTGTCTGTTTGTTTGTGTATTTTTAAGTATGTGTGTTTGTTTGTTTGTTTGAACGAGTATCACGCAAAAACTACTGAACCGATTTTGATGAAACTTTTTTTGTTTGATAGCTTATGATCTGACTTAAAATCTGGTATATAATTTGTGCGGACGAAGTCGCGGGTTAACGCTCGTAGAATAATAAAAATGTCAACATAACTAATCTATCATCTAACAATGTTAAATAAATATGTAAAACATAAGGAAATACAATTCTAAATAATTTAAATAAAATGTCGCTACAATTACTTATTGTAGTCTACTTAAAGTCAAACAAAAGAAATTCGTTTACAGAATAAAATTCACCATCCAGCAAAAGACTTTTTAGTTGGCGGTAAAATGATTCGTCATCTATACTATTATAAAACTGTAACAGGAAGTTTGTCTGTACATTGAAGATATTAACAAAAAAAAAGTTTCGATATGGTTTTTAGGTGTCCCTGATTCCATTTCACCAATTTTTGGATTTTTTGTCTGTCTGTTTGTTTGTGTGTTTGTTTGTTTGTTTGTTTGAACGAGTATCACGCAAAAACTACTGAACCGATTTTGATGACATTTTTTTTTGATAGCTTATGATCTGACTTAAAATCTGGTATATAATTTGTGCGGACGAAGTCGCGGGTTAACGCTCGTTGGTTATATTCCTTTAAGATTGGCTGTAAGCTGGACAAAAATTAGAAAGCTGAAGTGGCAATGGGCTGGTCATATCTGCAGAAGGACTGACAACCGATGGGGAGTCAGAATTCTATAATGTACCCAGACCACGAACTTTCAGGCGTAGCGTATGACGCTCCGGCGCGCGGCGCTGGACAGACAAAGTCAAAGTCAAAGTCATTAGTATTTATTGTAAAACTATAGGTGCGACAAGGTGTTACATCAATTACATAAGAGTAATTAATTGAATCAGGCGTTACTTTGCGGAAATCCATGACTAATATGTAGATGACACGATTGTATCAAGACCTCCGCTTCCAAGTACCTAGTAGACAAAGTTGTATTACGTTATGCAACACAACCTGCCCAACAAATAATTTCTACTCCAGAAAAAAAAATAAAAAGAAAAAAGAAAAAGAACAAATAAATAAAATAGAAAAAGGAAAATATTAATTAAAAATAAGAAAATATTAATTAGAAATTATTTGGTGGGCAGGTTGTGTTGCATAACGTAATACAACTTTGTCTACTAGGTACTTGGAAGCGGAGGTCTTGATACAATCGTGTCATCTACATATCAATTACATAAGAGCGCTACAGTTTACCGGTAAAGGGGTGACGACCTGAGATAAGTAGCGAGGAGCGACTGGATGAGGAAGGACGTGGATCGAGCTTTGTGGTGCGTCTTGGGAGAGGCTTATGTTCTGCAGTGGACGATGACAGGCTGATGATGAACGCAAAAATTCGCAGTAGAAATACCTAAACATTAATAATATGTTTTTTTATATTTTCAACTACAAATTTTATAACGTTAAACTTACTTAAGAGTATAATATGATTCGGAGTTGATTAGTTGATATATATTAGAATTTTTATATTATTTAATTTTTTAATTTAACACTTTATTGTACTTACCTACATGCGAAATCACAGACGAATAAAGCATAGGTAGACAAGTACAAAGAGCGAGTTTATCTCTCAAGATATTTCTTCCTGCATACTGTGATAGAGAGAATGTTTACAAAGTGAGGCAGGCATCAAGATTGTACCTAAAACTACTAACGCTTTACCCAATTCCTTTTTTTCACGTATTAACCTACAAAAGTGCTAATAAACCTTGCTAACTATTTATTTAAATGCGTAGTAAAAAAAGCTGTTTCTAGACCTTTCGATTTCAAGCAATACCTATTAACACTTTGTTGTGGTCTCGTTAACGTATATCGAATTTTTCACAATTAAATTTACAGACTTATGGCCAGTTTCAACACGTCTAAATAAGCTCCCAATTGCCTATCTGACGGAAACGTTGCATGTTCTGACACGAGCACTTTTCTCGCGTGGTGTTCGCGCGTCGTGTTTTTGCCTGCCACGAGGCTCCGCAATCCTCAATCTCTCCCTGTTCTTGACAAAGAACAATCCGTGAGATTAGGATAGATGCTCCCACAAACTACTTGACACTGGCGGAAATGCAGTGCTAACGCACAACCAAGTTCTGAGTCCATTGCTTGCTTGCTTATCGTTTCGACTTCAAGTCGCTAAATAGTCCATTAATTATAAATTAAAAAAAAACATATCTGACAGATCGTTTGTCATATCTATCATACGAAATACCTATGTCAAATAATTTGTCAGACAAGCTACAAAGAACTTATCCGTAAGTGGTGAAACGGGTCCTAAAGCCTAAAGGTAAGAGCATATAAGGGCGGTCGGGCCGCATTGGGGCGGGTGGCAGTGCAAAAATCCGCCCAAATAGCTACTTACAATTTATATGAACAATTTGGAATTAAATAAGTTAGCCAACGACCTATCATGGTCGTACATATTTTTGTTTTAAACTGATACCACCTTCTTCTTCTTCTTATCGTGTGGGCAGAGCCCTTCAGAGTTTTTCAGACCGCCTACCACCACCACCACCATACCACCCGATATCACCTGATACTTTAATATTTCAACAGCATTATAATCATGATTCACAGCCTACATCCACCCACTGCTGGGTATAGGATTCAGGAGCAGTGCTAACACTGTGGAATGCAATTCAATTCAGACTCACCGGGCGAGTCGTGCGCACTGCGGCCCACTTGTTGCTGACCTACGTCGTAGGTCGTCAGCATTTAAAGTGTTAAGTGCATAAGTGTTCATAGCACATATTTTCTCTTGTCCATCCTAAATCTGATGCAACGGAAAACTGCTACGATCGGTCGGACGCATGCTATTGAAATAGTGACTAAGAAACCTATCACACAAGCGATTTTTGAGCGTAGGCGTTGCCGCAACTGCACCGCAAAGACGTCGCAACTGCATTGCGCCGCGAAATCGCTACTGAATCGCCTCGTGTTGTTGGTGCCGCGCCACATGACATGTGTGTTCACTGAGCGTTATCGCCGCGATTCCGCCGCGACACTAAAAAAAAAACAAAAAAAAAACACAAAACACCACTGAGATCAATCGATCTCAGAAATATTGCGACACGGTACAGCCGTTCACGCCTACGCCGCTCAAAAATAGTTATTGTGATACGGCTCTGAGACACTGTAGCAACAGCAATGCAATTCTCTAATAAAGGATGTTACATTTATGAGCTTATCGAATTTTTTGAAAGCGATGTGACGCAAGTCCGCCATTGTAATACAGAAGTCTGTAGGTCCGCCACATACATACGGAATAAACCTGATTCGGAATTAGTTCCAGATGGAGTGTTGCCGCATTCAGAGACTTTTTCACTAGATCTAGTGATTTTTTTATGTCTAAGGTGGCATTTTTTAAAGATTTACATTCATATTAAATAAGTGGTTTTTGAGTGTAGGCGTTAATGGGACGATACCGTATCGTGACGGTGCAGTTGCGACGTCGTTGCGGTATAGTTGCGAAATCGAAAATCGCTTGTGTGATAATGGTTGATGCCATTTTATGCAGATTATGTCTAATATTAAAACTATCGAAAAAAAAAAAAAAAAAAACTATCGATAGTATTTTGATATAGTGGCATAATATTGAAATACAATTTACAAATCATCACATGATACTAATTATCATGTATAGAAATTGTTTGTTTCGTACCTAAAAATACAATTGTCATTAATTTGGCATTTCATACATTTTTATTTTAGCCATTTTTTTAAACAACACTATAGAATTTTTTGTAACCATAGTTGACAACACTGAATCCTGAATCAGGATTCCAGATCGCGATTCCGTATGTGTGTGGGTGCACCTTAGAGAAATGCACTCCTGATATTGATGACAACACCTCTTGCGATATTTGTCTAGCTTGGTGCTATTTGAAGCTCGACACTAGAGCAACAATAGCCCAGTCATTTTACGGTTTGAGCCGGGACTAATTATTAATTGAAAATTGTATAATATTGAAGAGCCAATTTTAGAATAGAAATGTACCAAAAATAAAAAAAAATCCCGTCAGCAACAGTTCCAATTTTAAAATTTAGCTATTATCTCGTTCTAAAAAACCTGATGGTAAATTTGTTTTGCATATAGGTATTTAATGCTGTACCATTAAACATACTACAAACATGGTGTGAATATTTTGTCTTCATAGAAGGTTTTGAAAAATACATTCGTATTTTCTAATAAATACCTCATTTTTAAAATTTTAAAGCCTATTTTATTGCTCAAAAATAACTTATATAGTTAAATTTTAGTCAAATGAGTGCATTGGTATTAATATTATTAATTTAATTGCCACACACAATTATGATTTCTATGTTGCGTAGCAATTTTTTTTAATATGTTTTAAGATACCTAGTCTTTTTGTCACTAAATGGTGCCGGTTATAGTTTAAAAGTCCAATTAATAATTACTCCCTACCCCGCTTAACAAAACTCCGTAAAATGACTGGGCTACAATCTCTTAAGACTTAACGAGTAGAATATAAGGTAAAAACTACATATTTATGAGGCTTCCGAACACCTTGTGAGCAATCGATATTCTTGTAACCGTTAATTGGCGCTCGGAGACCGACCGCTTTTGGTCCTGTAGGGCTGTTAAATCTAGTTCTAACTAGAAAGGGGGTAGGTGGTGAGGGACTTCGGAAAGAACGTACTCTTTACATTTTGGTGAACGAAATCAACGAAGATTGCGTATTAATCTTGTAACTCGACTGCCCGGTAGCACAGTCTGTAGTGAACCTGCCTGCTGTGCCGAGAGTCGCGGGTTCGAATCCCGTAAGGGACAAATATTTATATGATGAATATGAATATTTGTACCCGAGTCATGGATGTTTGTATCTATATATGTATTCTATATCGTTATCTAGTCATCATAATACAAGTCCATATACTTTAAACGTGACTAGATAATTTGTGTGACAATGTCCAAGATATTTATTTATTTATTTATAACTATTATTTAAAACTGTATATAACAGAAGCGTGTCTGTACATTGAAGATATTTGACGAAGTCGCGGGTAAACTCTAGTAAAATCTAAAGAACGATATAAATATGAAACGTCTTATACGCATGTCGAGTTGTCGACCCATGTCCTATCCTGAAAACTTGAACCTTTAAGCATAATGCTTTAAGTACTAATTAGACCGAAGTTTTGAGCGTTCAAAAATACGCCGCATCGCTTCCGAACTTGTTTGGTTCGTCTTCCTCAAATCGATCATCGATCGATCTCAAATATACAACGGGTTAATGAATTAACGCAAAACCTCAAACACTCCAACTGATTTAAAACAAAATAATTAGATTGAAACAATAATTTCATTATTTTGATACTTTAAAATCTAAAGTTATTCGCATTTTAAGTTTTGAGGCAAAAATTATTTGTTATCATTTCAGCAATGAATGAAAGCGCTTACGTACTCATGGATACATTTTAAGAAGCTTGTTTTGGTAGTAAGTAGGGTGAGAGTACCCATGCGGTGAGTTGACATCGGGATTCAGTAATTTTTAAATTTTACAAACAAATTATTTAATATTTTGAAAAAAATTACCTATGTTGAAACCATGATATAATTCGATTCTGCTCTCCATTCTAAACAAACTACTTTCTAGTTTTGCGTAAATTCATTAACACATTGTATACATAAACTCACGACCGTAATCCCTTTTGGGGTGGTTAGAAACATTACTAGAACAGATATTAATTCAACAATGTGACACCGACGAGCATTTGTTTATACAGGGTGTAAACATAAATGCGTTGCATAATTTAAGGGGTGCTTCAAAAGCATAATTTGAAGGGTGGAGTAAAAACTGTGCTAGGGAAACAGCACTGATATCGCGAAAAAAAACAGCTGTTCCATAGAATACGTCAAATACGAGAACCTTTACGAAACAGCTGGGATGTATACAGAATGTAAGGAAAAGTATCATTAACACTTAAACCACACTCTACCCATCAAACTGAACAACTTTTACTATGGGAGCAAACCTGTCAGCGCCAAAAATTATCAACTATTCCAAACTAAACTGCAGCCCTTACTCGACTCAAATGTATGAGACAGCAGATTTTTTAATCTGACAGATTTACTCCCGTAGTAAAAGTTGTTCAGTTTGATGGGTAGCCTATGTGGATTAAAAGTTAATGATACTTTTCCATACACCCTGTATAGGCTGTTGATGATAGTAATATTTAATGACTAAATCTAATATATAGGTTCCTTCTTAATATGCTGACACTTTTTTAAGGGGATGATCAGACCGTCAAACTGAACAACTTTTTCTATGGCACCAACAACTAAATCGCGAAAAAAAAATCTGCTCTTCCATACAAAACTGCAAACCTACTCGAGCCAAATGTATGGGGACAGCTGATTTTATTTTCGCGATTTCGATTTTGGTCACATAGTGAAAGTGGTTCAGTTCGATGGTCTGATCATTTCCTTAGAAAAGTAACAGCATATTTAGAAGGACCCTGTATATAATAAAAATGAATCCCTATTTACCTTGGTCACGACATCACTCGAGAACGGCTGGACCGATTGCGATGAAACCTTGGTGGGTTGTTGTGCACATGCCAGGGAAGGTTTATAATTAAAAAACGGCCAAGTGTGTGTCGGGAAAAACAGATTCTGAGGCGGTACGAAATTCGCCGGGCCAGTAATAAATATTATTAGTAATATTTGGTTAGGTTAGGTTTAGGTTAGCAAGCACTATTTAGTATATTTAGGGCTTCACGAACAAAAACACAGCATTAGAAACCTTCTCCCTTAGTCACCATGTAATATTAGAACACGAACTAATAATACTTCAATAAATAATTGTACCACTAAACGAAATATTGCTTATTTATATTTATTCTCATCTCATAATATTACTTCCCTTTTGAAGTACAAACTACACTCAAGAGATAACGTTTCCGTTTCCGGGTGGGAGAGAGACGCACAATTATCTTTCTCCCTCGCCTTTCAATTTTCGTCCAGCGTTTCTTATTTAGTTTCGCGCAAATTATCTCCAATTCTTCATATTATTAAACATCCAGGGGGGAACTAGCCCCCCCTGGGGAGGCAGGGGGGCTTAATGATGGGGAGCGGTCAGCTTGCCCCCCCCCCCCACCCGCGTCCGGCACACTTGTTTCTTGTAAAATTTTTCCCCGATCTTTATTTTCTGTAGACGTATATAATTAGAGTCGAATATGCGTGTGTGCGTGCAGGGCTGCCACGCTTTAGTTTTTAATTAGTTTTGTAGATTACTTTTGTGCTGAAGCTCCAAGACTTTTGGTTTACGAAACAAGATATTGTATGAAAGCACTGTAGACAGAGTCCTGACTTCATAATCATCCTAACTAACAATTTGGTCTAGTCGAACATTAAACGCATAAAACAATATTATATGACGAAATTAGAGTAATATAACTTTTATAACTCGGAATAGTCATACAAATGGCCTAATATGACCAAAATGTTTGCTTGGATCATTTTCAACCTTTCATCGTCCGCTGCCAATCATTAGGCTTTTTACAAAACCTTATCGTCGGCCTTCCTCATCCAGTCGCTCCACTTCCCTGTCTCTCTTCGTATATTCAGTCCAGTCCTTCACTACGCCTGCCAGTTATACAACTCTGACTTCCCCATTGGTTGTCAATTCTTTTGTAGATGTGACCAGCTTATTTTTGCAGCTTGCAAATTTTCAGAGCAAAGTCAACTACGTATATATTTCGTCTCTGACGTAGAACCTCATTTCTGATGTGATTTCTCAGAGAAAGATTGACCATAGCGTGCTGCTCTTTCCATAGGTCACTGAGCGACATAATTTGTTCACAAAGTCATATTATCATCTCGTTCTGATCTTTCTGCTCCAAGTCATAAAGACTTCAGAATCATATTTTATGAAATTTAATACATACACCTATATAGGTACTTATACTAAAAGAAAATCGTTAGTCAGAATCGTACAACAGTATAAGAAAGTGTATTGTCCTACCTAAATATAGTACGGAAACTCCTTGACCCATACAATTTTACCTCACCACCTCGTGGAAGACGTCTGGAAAAAACAAAAGTAGGCAATGCTGTACCTAGTCCTCTCGCGCTCGCACTCACTCAGTATCGCACGTGCGTACCTCTTCTTATCAGTGCAAGCCCACTTGTATTAAATGACAAGCGAAGTGTCTAGTAGTCTCTGCCTACCCCTTTGGATAATGGTGTGAGTATACGTACGAATATTTGCACTAAAAACTATATTTAAATTTTTCTTATTTCGAGAGACAAAAGGAATCGCGGCAGCCCTACGCTCCCTATGTGTGTTAACGGTATACGAGAAAGCGAGCCTGTGTGTAAGTGTAAGTCGCGTTATTAGTTTTCTTTTCGAGTTTCGGTTCGCTTTTGTTGGATTTCGATAATTTCGCGACAACGTATGTATTGGGAGGGTAGAGGCAATCGATATGGAATATGGTTGGAGATGCTACCTACATATTTGTTTATTTTAGCGTAGTTGTTTTTGTATTTTTGGCGTAATTAGTATTAATTTTGTGTTTTTTTTTTATCTTATGTACGATACTGACTGCTCTTAAATGGTGAAGAAAAATATAGTACAGAAACCTGCATACGCTGAAGAAGATATTCTGATGCATATGTGGAGTCTACCAATCCGCATTGGACCAGAGCGTGGTCGACTGATTCCTATTCACCCTCCTTGAGGGTAGGCCTGTGCCCTACAGTGGGACATAGGTAGATGATGATATAGTGAAACGTCGTTGGTCTAGTGGCGAGTTGCCTAGGCTTCCATGCAGGAGGCAACGGGTCGATCCCCGGGCCGAATGGTGCCAATATAAGTTTTTAGGAACTTACTAGGATTTGGTTCGCGACTTCGTCCGCTTGGAAAAGTTTATACCCCATTTCACCCTTTTAGGAGACGATTTTCGAAAAATCCTTTTTTTCCTTATAGACCCCAAGAATGTAGAGGGTCCAACTTAACTTAATATGCCGTTGGTCCCAGCTACTTTCTCTCGTGTAAGTAGTCGTTACATTAAAAAACCACGTCGGATGCCGTCAGCCGGTTTCAAAATCTGACACCAGGGGTTGCTGCCCACACGATAGGCCCACCACACATTCCCACCGCTGCAACTCCTGTAAGCCAGGATCAACAGCGGCGAACATTCACAGCACTGGACAATTGAGTCCAGCGAGCCTGGGGGATGACTCTAATCTGTCTTGGAACCCGCAATGAATTAATCAAAGAAGATAGATGTTTTTTCCTTCTTATTGCTGTCTCCCGTTTGCAATGGAGGGAAGTCGGATATTTCGTTTTCCTACTCCTGCCCACACGTTAAGAAGAAGACCTTTATATAAGGTCTAACAAAATTAGGTGAAACTATTTTAAGGGGATGATCAGACCATCAAACTGAACAATTTTCTTTATCGGACCAATATCGAATTCGCAAAAAAAAATCAGCAGTCCCATACATTTGAGTCGAGTTATGCTTGCAGTTTTGTATGGGACAGCAGATTTTTTTTCGCGATTTCGATATTGGTCCCATACAGAAAGTTGTTCAGTTTAATGGTCTGATCATCCCCTTAAAATAGTTTCAGCTTATTTTGTTAGACCTTATATACAGAGGAATACGCAGACCATCAAACTAAACAATTTTATCCATGAAACCAACGTTGAAATCGCGCTGTTCCATGCAAAACTGCAACTTTTCGCGATTTCTCAAAGACCACCCTCAACCCTACCACCCATTCAAAGAAATAGGTAGGATGGCTTCAAATTCATAATAAATTACATCATAGTTACATTTCATTGCGTAATATCTTTACAGATATATGGATATGACCCAGAATGTATGTTAATAGCCAGTTTGTAGGCAAAAAGTTGTTTATATATTTCAGTCTAGTCTATCCACTTAACTAAATTATATTTTTAAGACCTCCATTTTTCAAGTGTCTAGATATTAGGATGAAACTATAAGAACAACAGAACTAAGTTATTTGAAAAATTCTTTACATTTTACACGGGGTGTAAAATCAAATGCGTAACATATACTATAGATAGGGTAGATATGCACCGAGATGACAGACCAAGTGTGCTAGTTTGTATGGACCAAGTGCACTAGTTGTGTGCTTCAACGTAACGCGCTTTGGGCATATCCATTAATCTTACTTTGATCTAAGGTCTGAACCTCCAAAGGGTTCGATTGTGTAGGTGTCAAAATGTATAAAGCATCATTTCTGTCATCTGTCTGTCATCAAGTAATTAAATTAATACTTAGTGTATTGTATACTAAAACCTTCCTAGAAGGCAGTAGATTACAAATGAGAAAGAATCATCAAATTCGATTAAGTAGCTTTCGAGTAAATCGCAAACAAATTATCAAACACAAAACCTCCTTTTTTGAAGTCAGTTAAAATAACCTCAATTACGTAGCTCTCTAATAAGAAAACTATAAAATCCGCAAACCCTAATTAGCAATTTCCTTGTCGGAAACAAAGTGATGTAACCCAAAATCTTAGTTAAAACTGGACAGTTCTGTCATTGTCCAGTCGGAGAAATAAATTGTGGTTGATACGACAAGACGGATGGACCGGCCTATGCCGGACGGCGCGACAAAAATAGTTCGGTCAAGGGGAAGGAAGTAACTTGTTTTTTCAAGATTTATTTACCTTGTTGTGCACAGATTTAACAATACATAAATAAATCTATGATAAGATTGATAAATAAGATATTTAAAATAAAATATCGTGCAATTTTAAGTTTCGCATAGTACTATTTTTGAATGTCGCAAAAACAAAATCAGCTGTTCTGTACAAAATTGCAGAACCTTACCTACCTAGATCTCGACTTATATTCAATTTATGTAACAGCAGATATTTTCCTGATTTTGAAGTTCGCTCTATCATAAAAAATTTTCATTTTGTAAACGCTTCCGCATTGACAGAAAATTTATTTCCTATGCAAAAACATCAAAATCAGTTTTTTCGAAGTACAGCGTTTTGCCTCAGTACCCTCCACTTACAAGTCCGATGTTTACAAGTTGCTACGTTTATGAAATGTTGTCGGATGCCCTTCACAAAGTTTTATTGATACAACTTCTAGATTACATTCGGAAAGAGACTGAAAGGTTGGGTGAGGTAATCTTTGTCAATTTGTAAAACAAATTAAGATATTTTTTCATTCTCTGAGTTATAATACTTTGACATAGCGTCCAATGTGATAAAAGAGTAGACAAAAATTGAGGGCACCACTGAATGAATGAATGAATGAAAATTTATTGCATATTATTTGTTTTTTTATTTATTTTCACTTCTTTGTAATAACGTCAAAATCACTTATAAACTGGAAAGACCAACTTACAATTTGTACTACTTGTATTATAATATCTGTGATTTGTACTAAAATATTTAGTTCCTTTTGCCACCGTTTTCTACTCTTTTTTGTAGCACTGTACAAGATTTTATTTTTTAATTTTTGCTTTGTACTGTAGCTCATTCTACTGTAGCACCTTTTACTCTTATTCGTAAGAGGAGGCCTTTGCCCTACAGTAGGATAAGTACTTCAAGCTTTAACTTCGTATGCGCTGACATAACCTCAGGGTTAAAAGCTCCAACAACAAAAAAAAAGAATTAAAAAAAACTTCGTATGCGCCACAGAATACTTATTTGTTCTGTGGTATGCGTTAACCATTTAAATTAGCATAATTATCGATGAAAACTTAATTTTTTTAAGTTTATTGAATTGATTGCGATGAAAATATAAACACTATAAAAAAAAAGGAAAAACCAACGGGCATAACCGTATGTTTTTCTGAGAACTCCATCCAAATCAATCCAGGAGTGCGATTTTTTACAATCTCGCGTTCAAATCAACAGTAGAGAATGTTAAAATTACTATGGAGATTATGCGTCTTTCAAAAAAGATTTTAAACGTGAGACTTTCAAAAATCGCACTCCAGTATAGTTTTTATGTGATGCTTACACAAAAAGACAGAAATGAAAAAAAATCATAAATCTCACTTATCCTTTATTACATTTTGGCCATTTCAATGAGAAATGTTTTTTTTTATTGATAGATTCAGTTTGATTTGATAAATAGGATTGATAAAGCTACTCCATTTATAGGTAGGAAAATAAAAGTGCATGCTGTATCAAAGTTTCTAATCATCTCGAAATATCAATTTATTAAGAGTTTTCGTATGTATTCCATTTTCATCCCCTACTTGCTCAATATTTTTCTGCCAATTCCAAAAGTCGTAAAACGAAAGTTACTGCATTTTGCTCTGTACTAAGTACTTCCATGAAGGAAAAATACAAGGCGCAAGATTTTTTTTTTGTGCAAATCTGCGTTTGTTTTCTTCCAGTTATTCTCCTGCTATAAGAATTTTTATGACATAAAGGGGTGGGTAGAATAGATGGATGTATAAAATGCTGACACAGTTTCGTTAAGATTAGGGGTGTTCCTGGAAAAGTAGAAAAAGTGGGTTGATATTTTGAATGTCAGTTGTTGACAACATTTTATAAGCAGAAAATTTCAAAATTCAAAATTATATAAGGTTATTTTTTATATGTTTACTGTTTTTTAAGGGGATGATCAGACTGAACAACTTTCTCTATTGCACCAGCATCGAAATGGCAAAAAAAAGGCTGTCCCATACATTTGACTCGAGTAGGATTGCAGTTTTGTTTGGAACAGCTGTTTTTTTTCGTGATTTCAATGTCGGTGCTATAGAGAAAGTTTATCAGTTTGATGGTCTGATCAACCCCTTAAAATAGTTTCAGCTAATTTTGATAGACCTTATACAGGGTGTAAGTGACAGCCTTTTTTTTTGACGGGAATAGGCCCACCACACATTCCCACCGCTGTAACTCCTGTAAGCCAGGATCAACAACGGCGACCATTCACAACACTGAACAAGGAAGTCCAGCGAGCCCGGGGGATGACTCTAATCTGTCTTGGAACCCGCAATGAATTAATCAAAGAAGATAGGAGGAGTAAGTGACAGCCTAGCAAATACTGAAACGGTGAACTCAGACCATCAAACTGAACAACTTTCACTATGGAGCCTAACTCAGGAGACGCGAAAAATATCAGCTGTCCCATACAAAACCTACACGACTAAAATGTATAGGAGAGCTGATTTTTTTTCGCGTCTCCTGAGGTAGGCTCCATAGTGAAAGTTGTTCAGTTTGATGGTCTGAGTTCACCGTTTCAGTATTTGCTAGGCTGTCACTTACACATACATAGGCATCATTGAGGGTGGACAGGCTCTCCCGCCTGTGTCTATGGAGAGGAATTCTAAGTTCTAATTCTAGTTTACCATATCATTGAGGAGTGCCAGCTCAGAATGTATCCTGGGAACATTCAGGACCTTGTCGATCTGACTAGGCAGGCTTCGGATTAGATGAGAAGCTTGTACTTCATATAAAACTTAATGACGTTTTGAAATATACATAGTTCATACGAATAAATGAAGTAGTTGTATATTTCAGGCGTCAACTATTTGTTTTTTAAGAGCACAATTGACGTCATTAAAATCAAGAAAACAAATATTTTATTACATTTATGAAAACTGTTAAAATTAGTCACGTAAGTAGTAAACAAATCTGTATATTAGTCATTTTGTAGAATTGTGGTGAATCGGAACCACATGTAAAAGGCGCGATTTTACAATGATGACTAAATACACTTTTAGGTCCGCCACACACAGACGGAATTGCGTTCCGGAATCCTGATTCAGGATTCAGTGTTGTCAACTATGGTTACAAAAAATACTGGAGTGCTGTTTAAAAAATGTATGAAACGCTAAAAGAATGACAATTGCATGCTTAAGTATTTATGAAACGAAACAAACAATTTCTATACATGATAATTTCTATCATGTGATGAGGTCATGACGTTACAATGATGATTTGTAAATTGTATTTCAATATTATGCAACTATATCAAAAGACTATCGATAGTTTTAACATTAGACATAATCTGCATACAAAATGGCATGAACCATTATCACACAAGCTATTTTTGAGCGTAGGGAATTTCGCAACTATACCGCAACGACGTCGCAACTGCACCATCACGATACGGTATCGTTCCATCAACGCCTACGCTCAAAAATCACTTTTGTGATATGACTGTAAATCTTTAAAAAATGCCACCTAAGACATAAAAAAATCACTAGATCTAGTGAAAAAGTCTCTGAAAGCGGCAACACTCCATCCGGAAACAATTTCGAATCAGGTTTATTCCGTATGTATGTGGCGGACCTAATAGGGCTGCGGCGGAATTTACGCACGGCAACATATCAAGCTATACAATACCAACATAAGCTGGCCGCGCAACGCTATACGCTACTCAACCTACGCGCGGCCAGGTTTTGTATAGCTTGATGTGTCACCGTGTGTACACAGGAAAACTGTTTCTTGAACAGTGTTATTGTAAGTAAAGCAGGCACTTCACTCTAGCGAGAACTTCTCGGCGAGAACTTTCAAGGAAAATTACTACGGCTTATGAAGCCACGAGAAAAATGAAGGGCATCCACACTCTCGTTCTCGGCTGTTCTCGACGAGAATGTAGTGCCCGCATAAGAGACTCTGTAGCGCGTCGCTGAGAGGTATATGGAAACTCAATCTAGAGGTCCGGGTTCGAGTCCTCACGGACAACAAGCCATGTACCAATGAGTTCTAAATTTTGTACGTAATACCGACTGCTCTCAAACGATGAAGGAAAACATCGTGAGGAAACCTGCATAGGTAGGTACCTACGCTGAATAAGATATTTTGATGCGTGTGTGTAGTCTACCAATCCGCATGTGTATACACAATAATATATAAGGTCTAAATTAGCTGAAACTATTTTAGGGGGATGACCAGACCATCAAACTGATCAACTTTCTGTATGGGACCAATATCGAAAACGCGAAAAAAAATCTGCTGTCCCATACATTTGAGTCGAGTTATGTTTTCAGTTTTGTATGGGACAGCTGATTTTTTTTTCGCGTTTTCGATATTGGCCCCGTAGAGAAAGTTGTTCAGTTTGATGGTCTAAGCATACCCTTAAAATAGTTTCAGCTAATTTTGTTAGACCTTATATACGAACAAGCGTCAAACTTGGTGCTAGAGCATACCTTAAAAAACAAGTAAAAAAAACAGGCCAAGCGTGTGTCGTGCTTGCGCTTAGGATCCCGGAAAAACACAATTTTCAGAAACTATTATTGTATGGTGGTACGGAACACTCCGTGCGCGAGGCCGATTCGCACTTGGGACAGTTTTTTAATTCGTAAAAGATGTGAGAATTTGTTGAATACTGATTTTCATTACGTTGCATGTGCATTAGACCACTTCTGTTATGTAATATAACATGTTAATGAATTAACGTACAACTAGAAAGTAGTTTGTTTAGAATCGAGAAGAGAATCGAATTATCATGGTTTTAAAGTAGGATTTTTTTTTTCAAAATATTAAATAATTTGTACGTAAAATTAAGAATTAACTGAATCCGATGTCAACCCACCGCACGGGCACATTCACCCTACTTATTACCAAAACATTATTAAAATGTATCCATGAGTACGTTAGCGTTTCCATTCATTGCTGAAATGATAACAAATCATTTTTGCCTCAAAACTTAAAATACGAATAACTTTAAATTCTAACTATCAAAATAATAAAATTATTATTCCAATCTAATTGT
The DNA here is from genome assembly GCA_927399405.1 of Agonopterix arenella. NCBI lineage: Eukaryota > Metazoa > Arthropoda > Insecta > Lepidoptera > Depressariidae > Agonopterix > Agonopterix arenella. The sequence goes on from OV656714.1 coordinate 1,460,896, forward strand.
TGTAAATCAGTTGGGGTGTATGAGGTTTTGCGCTTATTCATTAAAACGTTGTATATTTAAAAGTTCTGTGATATCTAAACGTATCAGCAGAATTTCAAAGGAACCATGGTGAAAAAGTCGTACCAATCTTTCGCCCAGAATTACAATATAACAAAACATACAACCCTGAACCTTAACGTCAAAGTAACAAAATAATAAAAGTAAAAAAAAAAAGTAGTACGTCACACGCGAAATAAAATAAAGTAAAATGAAATAAAGGGCATGCGAGCAAAATACGTCCCCATTTCTCTCGCACACAGTCTTCCGACGCATAGTCCAATTTATAATATTGTTTTCCTTAGGATATATTTTTTCACTAGTGTGGGGGTGGGTGGACCCCCCCCCCTTCCCCCCTGGGTGGCAGCCCCCCAGTTATTATTAAAGACGTAGACACACACATTCTTGGCGAAAACCGAGTGTGATTAGATTAATACTGGGTGTAGGTATATATACTTTTGTAGGTATATGTATGGTTTGATGGACGGGGGCCTGTTTAATTGTTATATCTTTTGTATGATGAAGTTTTTCTAATAAAAGTATAAGTAGAATTTGTAATAAGATAGGTACAAAGGGGGATTTGGTAGTTGCCATGTAAAAATTTAATGTTATGAGTACATTTATTAAAAACGAGCGTTAACCCGCGACATTGTCCGCACAAATTATGTACCAGATTTTAAGTCAGATCATAAGCTATCAAACAAAAAAGTTTCATCAAAATCGGTTCAGTAGTTTTTGCGTGATACTCGTTCAAACAAACAAACAAGCAAACACACACACAAACAAACAGACAGACAAAAAATCCAAAAATTGGTGAAATGGAATCAGGGACACCTAAAAACCATATCGTAACTTTTTTTTTGTTAATATCTTCAATGTACAGACAAACTTCCTGTTACAGTTTTATAATAGTATAGACGAGCGTTAACCCGCGACTTTGTCAGCACAAATTATATACCAGATTTTAAGTCAGATAATAAGCTATCAAACGAAAAAAGTTTCATCAAAATAGGTTCAGTAGTTTTTGCGTGATGCTCGTTTAAACAAACAAACACACAAACAAGCACACAAACAAACAGACAGACATAAAATTCAAAAATTGGTGATATGGAATCAGGGAAACCTAAAAACCATATCGTAATTTTTTTTTGTTAATATCTTCAATGTACAGACAAACTTCCTGTTACAGTTTTATAATAGTTTAGATTAGACATGGAAATGAAAACGGACATTTTTTATTACCAAATAGGTACAAAACAAAACAAAAAAATAGGTATGCTAAAATACAATAATGTTCGAAAATAAGTAACTATTTAATTATTATTTATATAGGGTGTAAAAAACACCCTGGTCATATTTAAAAGGGTGATATTAGACCATCAAACTTTTGATGTTGTCTCCATATTTCCATAGTGAAAGTTGTTCAGTTTGATCGTCTAAACCACCCCCTTAAATATTACTGGACATAACAGATACCCTTTTAAAGCCCTTCTCTACAAAAAGGGACCTAATTAATGAAGAAAGAAAAGTATGAAGTACCCATTTTATACCGAGTTTTTTTATGGGAATGGGGGAATAAAACCTCACTATATCTCCCAACATTCATGTGATACCTACCTAGTAAATATTATGTATTATAATATTATAAATAATTTTCCTACATTACATAGGTATATTAAATGTAATATCTAGGTCCTCGAAAGAGCGGATATTGAAGAAAAAAAACGTATTATTAAAGTAAAGAACGTATGTTTGAGTGTACAAAATTGTAATTTAATATTTTTGCCTTTTGATGTTTTGTGTAGAGCTGTATTCATGTAGGTACAATACAGTATGATTCACAATAATTTATGTTAAGGCGCGTATATAAGGTCTAACAAAATTAGGTGAAACTATTTTAAGGGGATGATCAGACCATCAAACTAAACAACTTTCTCTATGGGACCAATATCGAAATCGCGAAAAAAAAATCTGCTGTCCCATACATTTAGGTCGAGTACATTTGTATGGAACAGCAGATTTTTTTCGCGATTTCGATATTGGTCCCATAGAGAAAGTTGTTCAGTTTAATGGTATGATCATCCGCTTAAAATAGTTTCACCTAATTTTGTTAGACCTTATATACAGGTTGTTAAAACACGCAAAACTAAAACCCATCTACAGCTTGGCAAAAAAAGTTTTTCTTTTAATTTATTTAAATTTTACAAACAATTTATAGTCTAGAATACACAATTTCTCTCCAAAACTCCTTAAGGAGTTTAGCGGGAGATCCACAGTTGCTGCGTGACGTTAGTCATCACTTAATCGTCTAAATACATTTTATTGTAATATTATTATTTAGCATAGTTGTTGACATTCAAATATTTTATTTTGGTTTACAATGTAAGCCACCTAAATATTGTACGTCCGTGCTGCGGACCAAACTGTTGATTCTGTTTTATTTTATTGTAACATCTTTTGTACACAGTTTGAACAATAAATATTCTTCTTCTTCTTCTTCTTCTTAATTACAGTGCAATAAAAAGTACAGTTACAGGGCTTAGTCTAATTTTTGACTACAAAATAACATTATTTAAGTTCGACTTGGTGACAGGTAAAACTTAATAATTTTAGAGCACAATTTTAGATGGTCATGCCACTATGCGTGTTTTTGATGTTTCGCAAAGAAAGTGGTGCCCTCATTTCACTTTCTTCGTACGTTTTCATCGTCATTTTTGGTTTGTCAAAAAGAGTTTTTATTTAATTTTTGTTCTGATAGAAAGGGACAAACCATAAGTTTGAAACATCGACGTACGAAGAAGGTTGAACATTACCGACCGCTATGGCCAATTTTAGTGTTTCCATGCTTGTAAGGAGGATATCCTTTATCATTCTAAGTCCATGCATCTGTGAGCTCATCGATGTTTTTTACAGCTATGTGACGCTTAGGCCCACTTGCGCCAAATGCTGGGTTAAATTGCGTAACCCCGTCTTTAGTAGCACCGATCTAAAGATTGAACGAGTGTTATCGAAGATAGTCTTGCGCCAATGAAAACTAGTTCATAGTTAACTAACCTGACAGTTCCCTGTTTTTCGCTGGCGACATTCTAAATGACCATAGAGTTTATGTAATCCGACAAAATATGCAAAGTGAATGATGAATGAACATAATATATGCACGTCTCTTTCACACTGCATCTCTTTGTATTTGTCTGTCTCATTTGTTTTATTTTGGCAATGACATTTCATTGAGCATGTAACACACTACGTTATGAGTCGGGACTTCCATACTAAAAACTGGTCGTGACCGATTATCCAGAATGTATGAAACGTGTGCAACCGTTCAAAGGAATTAAATGGCGCGGTGCACGTTTCATATACATTTTTTTTGTTAGAGAGTTGCGCGAGCCTACAACAAAACTGTAAAAACAGCTGTTTCCTCAATTTTGACATTTAGCACGTAGTTCAGTGACTTAAACCTACCACATCGGCGGTTTAAATATAACACAAGTTTAGCCCCTAAAACAGGATGGTGCAAGACGTAATTATAATTTAATTCCAAATTAGCGTCTAGTTCCGAGTTAATAACGATAATCCTGCTTGGCGCAAGCGGGCCTTAGAGAATTATACTTCAAACTATAACTATTTAAGAGGCTATGTGACAAAAATAGGATTCTTCAAAGCGTCAATTATATCATGAAGTACTAACAGTAGGAGTTTGATTAGCGCTTATGTGTAAATTGAACATATAATTGAAGTTTTGATTAGAGCCAAAACACGATTAGAAAAACAAGCCAAAGTAGCCTCCGTCTTTATCGATAAACGCTTAGAAATGCTAATCGGTGAATAATAGAAACACGAGACTTGAATTAAAAAATAAGAGATTGATATTTTACAAATCTTGATTAGAGCAGAATTGAACTTACACAAATAGTACAATCACAATTAAATAAAGTTTGTTTTACGCTTGCGCCGTTTCACGCCCATTTAGCTTCTATTATTTTTCGACATAGGCCCTTTAAAACTCAAGATTATTAAAACCATTTCGGCCTATCAGAAGCTTTGTCTCAACAACTTAGCAGTTATTAGCGAGGCTCACTTTTATTAGCTATTCACTTGAATGACGTGTCAAGTGATTATGGTATTTTGCGTACATTGCATAAGACACCTTATCCCTTAGTCGTAATCTTACACCACCCACAGGATGAAATGGGTGGTCCATTTTGTACCAAAAACCACACAAACCACATATGGAGTCACAACGATTTTTGGAAGTCTTAGCACACAAAAAAATATTTTAAAATTTTACTGATTATGAAAACATATTGTATGAATATAAAATATTTTCCCTGTTTCGGATATACACGGGAATAAAAATTTAGGTACACGGTGTATAGGCTGATGATGATGACATTGATGACTATAATAAACGTAGTTTAGTACCTTTTTAACTGTGCCACAGAAAAACACTCTGTTACCGTGACTTGAATTTTAACAACCAATAAGTTTGTTCTTGCGGTTAAACAGTTTTTGAACACAATACATTCATTTAAAAGACATAAACCAAAAAAAAAGTATTACGTACGCACGGCGACACATCAAGCTATACAAAACCAAAATAAGCAGGCCGCGCGACGGATGAGTAACGTATAATGTCTCGCGACCAGCTTATATTGGTTTTGTATAGCTTGGTGTGTCGCCGAGTGTACAAGTTCCGGGTTCAAAACCCGGTCAAGAGTTAGATAATTTATCCGGGGAATTTTTTGAAAGTATGACTCATTCGATAATTCTATGATTAATAATATGTACGGTAATTGTAGGCTTTCAAGTTAATTGTATTATTATTATTATTTTTTTATTATTATTATTATTCTATTATTAATATGTTAAGGCACTAACAACAGCAATATTTTATTTGTAATTCATAACTAGTGTTCCCTCGCGACTTCGTCCGCACAAATTATATACCAAATTTTAAGTCAGATCATAAGCTATCAAACAAAAAAGTTTTATCAAAATCGGTTTAGTAGTTTTTGCGTGATGCTCGATCAAACAAACAAACACATAAACAAACAGACGGACAAAAAATCCAAAAATTGGTGATATGGAATCAGGGACACCTAAAAACCATATCGTAACTTTTTTTGTTATTATTATCAATGTACAGACAGACACACTTCTGTTACAGTTTTATACATAGTACATAATACATAATATGTCTTTTCATGATTTACTATTAAGAAATTCAGAACTATTCAGTCACATTGTAGGTCTGTTATTGGGTGGCTGCGTTTTGGTTGCCTCTCCCCGGCCTACAACGAAGCTCCTAATGTACTGTGGCTCAAAATTGTGACAGACAAAAAATCCAAAAATTGGTGAAATGGAATCAGGGACACCTAAAAACCATATCGTAACTTTTTTTTCGTTAATATCTTCAATGTACAGACAAACTTCCTGTTACAGTTTTATAATAGTATAGATTAGGTGCTAAGTTATAATTAAGCCTTCCGGGAAATATAATTTAGATTTCTATTTCCGCAGCGGGAAATAAAATTTATTTCCAGAAGTGCAATTTTTGAAACTCATTCGCTGAGCTCAGCAGTTGAAAATGTCACAATAACTATGGAGATATGCATTCTTTCTACTGCTGATTTGACTTTCAAAAATCATACTCCAGGAGTGCGATTTTTGAAAGTCAAATCAGCAGTAGAAAGATGCATATCTCCATACTAAATTTGTCATTTTCTAAGAGTTTCAAAAATCAATCAATCAAATATACTTTATTTGACACCAAGAGTATACAGAGAGCAATCAATCAGGAAATACAAAAGGCACAAAAACAGGCGGTCTTATCGCTAAAAAGCGATTTCTTCCAGACAACCTAAGGGTAGAGGAAATAGTGAAAGAAGATTGGTAGGCGGTGTAGATCACAATAACACAATATAGATAACATACACAAATAAAGTTATACAAATACAATCATACTGTAATATAATATATATATATATATATATATATACAGGGTGGAAAAAAAGGCCGTGGTTGGAGGAAAAGTACCCTTAATATTTATGATTGCAAATTTTACTGAAAGGAAACATTCCTTTATTCTCAAATTTAATTAAAACTGCATTTAAAGATTTTTGAAAAATCATCTGCTTGAGCCGGGAATCGAACCGGTGAAACGTGAAAAAAAAACATTCTGTATTTTATGATACCAACCGAAAGAGTCATTCATAAGGATCAATTTCTTTTAAACAACGTAGTATCTTAAATTAAAGAAAGACCAAGTCACACAGACATCACTGGTGGTGATGTGACACTAGGTTTCGTACTCAGCGCGTTGGTTGGCATCTCTCTAGATCTCTATGGTGATTATTGTAGTGCAAACTCTAAACTAACACTCAGTTGAAGAAACGCTCATTAAAGTTAAACCTCTTTTGTCTCATTGACGTAGTAAAAGCTAGCAAGAGATTTAATGGAGGATTATCTCTAATGAGCGTTTCTGCAACTGATTGTAAGACTACAAATAATAAAAACCGGTCAAGTGTGAGCCGGGCTCGCGCTAAGGATCCTGGAGAAAGCAACATTTTTTGTAATATTATATGGGTACGGAACCCTCTGTGCGCGAGTCCGACACGCTCTTGGCCGGTTTTTAGTGCTCTAATATGTATTTCAAAGTAGCCCAAAATGCTACAATCATATTTGACCATAGATAACATAAATCGATAGACAATTTAGTACATTTTTAATTTAGCTTATCGCATTATCTTTAAACTGGGGCCGCGGAAGATAATAATAAAAAATATTTTCGACAAAAAATCAATACTTTACGCGGCGCGGTCGCGGCTTGACATATTACGTACTATAGATATGTTGGTATCAATATTTTATTGACAGCCTACATACAGGGTTCCTTATAAATGCTGAAGGGTTTTTAGCGGGATGATCAGACCATGATTGTTGGTTCGGGCTATTGCAAGCAAGGTATATTGTGTTCGCCCCAAGCTCACCCATATTATACGCATACCTCCGAACTTATGGTATTTTCTTTTCATTCTCGGGTATGCGGGTTTCCTCACGATGTTTTCCTTCACCGCTAGTGATAATGATAAAAAATACAACCGTACACAAATTCCGTAGAACTTAGTGGTACAGGCCCAGTGGGGTTACAACAACATAGTCAACTTCAACGCCACCAAAACATAGGCTTGTAGGCTTCACCGCCAAAAGGAGTCCGTTTAATCTGACTCCCACTTTCCGAGGTACATCTGTCACTGTTTCCGACAGTCTTGAGCTTCTGGGCATGAGGCTGAACTCGATGCTCAACTTCGGCGCTTACATCGAGTCTAAGGCACAATCTGCGGCCAAAAAGCTTGGCATCTTAAACAAGGTGAAGCTACTTCACTCCTGGTCAGCTCTTAATGTTGTATATAGCTCAGGTCCGATCCTGTATGGAGTACTGCTGCCACCTGTGGGATGGCTCAGCCAAGTATCAACTTGCCGCACTTGACTCGATTGAACGCAGAGCCAGGAGGCTCATTGGCGACAGTAAGCTGGTGGAGACCAAGCTTCATAGCCTAGCCCACCGCCGCAGAGTAGCCTGCTTGTCGGTCTTTTACAGATTGTACTTCGGTGAGTGGTCCCCGAGAGCTACATGAGCTCATCCCACCTTCCCCTTTCAACTACCCCTTTTTGGTTGACATCCCACATATTTGCACCAAGCGCCTTTTTGAATCTTTTATAAAGCGCACAGCCAAGGAGTGGAATGCCCTGCCTGCGTCAGTATTTCCGAGCGCTTACAACCCGAATTCCTTTAAAGTACGAGTGAATAGGCTTCTTCTGGGAAAGCTCGCAACATATTCGACCCCATCTTCGTCCTGAGGACTGGATTGGGGTCAAGAACAAACCCATAAGTAATAAAAAAAAAATAAAAAAACCAGGCCAGGAATCGAACCGCCGCCTCTTGATTGAGTCGCTAGCTCTCTTCCGTATGGACTATCATCGCTCTTCATCAAACTGGACAACTTTCTCTGTGCAACCAACGACGAAATCGCGACAAAAAATCAGCTGTCTCATACATTTGGGTTTTGTATGGAACAGATTTTTTTGGCGATTTCGTCGTTGGCCGCATAGAAAAAGATGTTCAGTTTTATGGTCTGATCATCCCCTTTAAAAAACCCTGGGTGTAAAAAACACCCTCAAACTGAACACTATGGAGACAATAAAAAATGTGTGGGATATATTTTATTATAGTTCGACGTTGTCTCGAAAGTTGTTCAGTTCGATGGTCTAATCTAAATGAACATTTTAAATATTACTCGGGTGTTTTGTTACATCCTGTATATTTAGCTAATAGCTTTAAAATTCCCTCTTTTTTCCTGTTCCAGTTGGAATTTGAGGGAAATAAATCTAGAAATAATAAAGAGATGTCTTGACTAACTTACTTAACTCTAACGTAGATCCCCTGGCAAAGGGCCGGTTGTCCCATTTGGGACGCCACGTGCGTGAGCACCTTTGCTCCTTCCTATTTGGATCGGACCATGCCAGCCCCGGGTTCAGCGGTGGAGAATGCGGCTAGACTCAAGCAGTCCAGGTACAGTTAAGAGGATATGTGGAAAAAATAGGATTCTTCAAAGCGTCATATATCATGAAGTACTAACAGTACGAGTATGATTTGCGGATATGTGTCAATTGAACATATAATTGAATTTTTGATTAGAGCCAAAACACGACACATTTTCTCGATAGAAAAACAAGCCAAAGTAGCCTCCGTCTTTATCGATAAACGCTTGGAACTGCTAAACGGTGAATAATAGAAACACGAAACTTGATTTTAAAAAAGGATATTGATATTATATAAAGTTTGATAAGAGCAGAATTGAACATACATAATAAATAGTACAATCACAATTAAATAAAGTTTGTTTTACGCTTGCGTCGTGTCAGGCGCGCGCGCCGTCTCATCTCTTTTCCTCGCATCAGGCAGTTATAAAAGCTATCACACGCCTATTTCGCTTCAATTATTTTTCGACATAGGCCCTTAATTTGGTACCGGCTTACGACCTCGTACCGGTCGCGTTTGAGACTGCCGGTCCATGGGGTACCGAGGCCAAAATTTTTGTGCAGGAGATCAGGCGGCGGTTGAGAGCTAAAGGTGGCGATTCGCGTTCTGGTGCTTTCTTGGTGCAGAGGATGTCTTTGACCGTCCAGAGGGGAAATGCTAGTGTCATGGGGACCATAGAGCTGGGGTTGCGTGGAGCTGGACCTTTGAGTGGGCCTTAGTCTTTATGTTGCCGAAGCGTGTTGCAGATTTAGAATGTACAGGATTAAGTTTTTGACGAAGCGTGTTGCAGATTTAGAATGTATAGGATTAAGTTTTAGACGAAGCATATTGCAGATTTAGAATGTACAGGATTAAGTTTTTGACAAAGCATATTGCAGATTTAGAATGTATAGGAATAAGTTTTTGATGAAGCATATTGCAGATTTAGAATGTATAGGATTAAGTTTTTGACAAAGCATATTGCAGATTTACAATGTATAGGAATAAGTTTTTGACGAAGCATGTTGCAGATTTACAATGTATAGGAATAAGTTTTAGACGAAGCATGTTGCAGATTTAGAATGTTTAGGAATACGTTTTTGACGAAGCATGTTGCAGATTTAGAATGTATAGGATTAAGTTTTTGACGAAGCGTGTTGCTGATTGGGCTCCTGTTTATATATATTTATTTTTGACGAAGCATGTTGCAGATCTGAACTTAATAAGAATAACTGTTTGAAAATAAACTTTTAAACAATTCACTCACTTAACAAGTTAACACGCTTCTACTTTAAATAAAGCATATATGTTCACGACTATTCTTCGAAGTGGTACTCAGAAATCGCAAAAAAACAGCTATTTAATACACCTTCTATGGAATAAAACTTTTTAGGGTTCCGAAGACAATAAAGAACCCTTATAGTTTCGCCATGTCCGTCCGTCTGTTTGTCCGTGGCTTAGCTCAGAAACGTTTAGTACTAGAAAGCTGTAATTTGAAACGCCGACAAAGTGGTAAAATAAAATCTTGAAAAATATATTTTTTTAGGTTACCTGCCCTACACGTGAAGTGGGGATGATATATTTTTTCTCTATATCCCATGGCGTGGCGTTTCGTTGGATAGGTCTAGGTAGCGAAATATTAAGCTTTAAAGTGCCATTATGAAAGTTGTTCAGTTTGATAAGGTTACATCATAGAGATCTAGAGAGATGCCAATCAACGCGCTGAGTACGAAACGTAGTGTCGCATCACCACCAGTACCACGCGATAGAAAGTATTTTGTTAGCTTGAATGTGCTCATTATCCATTGCGGTATCAGAACTCAACGTTCGAATAATCTTTAGTACTACGCAAGCATTGCAAACTATTTACACATAATATCTCGACTGGCTTTCAGCCTCATAATATATTGAATCCTTACTGTCGCGAGCAATGTGTTCCGTTTTTGCGCATATTGCTGTAACACTGGCCCCGCCCCCTCTTCACATCTCCCTTTAGTTTTTGTGATCTGTCGTCCTAAGGAACATAGGGCGAAAAACGAGACACATTTTTGGACCTTCAATTATTATTAAAAGATCAGATCAGCCGATCGATTTTCTGAGATCAAAAAAAAATCTTGTCTTTCAACCAAAGTTGTTTTGTTTCATTGTCTGAATACAACCGTAACATTTTAATGGTCACTAGGATTAACCCGCGACTTCGTCCGCACAAATTATATACCAGATTTTAAGTCAGATCATAAGCTATCAAACAATAAAAGTTTCATCAAAATCGGTTCAGTAGTTTTTGCGTGATGTTCGATCAAACTCACAAACGAACAGACAGACAAAACATAAAAAAATTGGTGATATGGAATCAGGTACACTCGGCGACACATCAAGCTATACAAAACCAACATAAGTTGGCCGCGCGTAGGTCGAGTAACGTATAGCGTCGCGCGGCCAGCTTATGTTGGTTTTGTATAGCTTGATGTGTCGCCGTGCGTACACCTAAAAACCGTATCATAACCTTTTTTTTGTTAATATCTTCAATGTACACACACACTTCCGGTACAGTTTTATAAGAAGTATAGATAGATATAGATTAGTGGTGTACTTTTATGTAATTATAGGTATAGGTACAAATTATGAAATCTAATTGAATATAAAACATGTACTTTCATACATTTCCCCAAAATAAAACAAGTAATTTTACCCACAAAGGGAAGGTTAAGAAAAATGTAGAGATCACTGACCTCCCCAATCTGTTATCTTGGATTTAAGGGACCAGGACGATAAAGAATTGCCAAGGAACTCTGATCCTTATTGCTACTAAATAAAGTCGAAGTTGTTTCTAGATTTCAAAGTAAATTTATTTAGTGCTGAAAATAAAGAAAATTCTTCGTAATATCTTCGTCAGAAGATATTTTGAATCGGGAAATTAAAAAAAACCAGTCAGGTGCGAGACGGACTCGCGTACGGAGGGTTCCGTACTTACATACAATATTACCAAAAAACTGTGTTTTCAACGGGATCCTTAGCGCAGTCAGAGATATTTAAAAACCACAAAACACAAAAACCTTGATTAAACCTTTTCTTGTATGGGGACTCCCCTTAATTAAGTATGTATGGAACAGCAGATTTTCGCGATTAAGACCTTTATCCTATTGAGAAAGTTGTTCAGTTTGATGGCCTGACCATCCCCTTAAAAAACCGTCAGCATAATAAGAAGGACACTGTATACAATTTCATATAAGTAACTAATACACACATAATTATAAACCCTTTCGGGGTGGTCAGATACTTTGCTACATCTACTAGACTAAGAGATAAGTGTACTTTTTGCAACCATCAGCAGCAAGGCTGATTCAGTGTTTATGAGGTGTAGAGCATCTCTGTGATGGGGGTGGACCAGGTCTGCCTGCATAACTCCAGTCGGTTTAGAAGTTACTGATGTTTAAAGGTCAGTAAAAAATTAACGATCAGCTGCAAGACTGGTACAAAAACTGACATGAACTGCCATGTCAGTTTTAACAGTACTAAAACTGACATAGCAGTTCATGTCAGTTTTTGTACTGTACACATAGCTACAGTGCACATACTACAATAATATCATACGATCAGCCTTGCAGCTGATCGTTAATTTTTTACTGACCTTTAAACAGTGACTTCTAAACCGACTGGAGTTATGCAGGCAGACCTGGTCCATCCCCATCACAGAGATGCTCTACACCTCATAAACACTGAATCAGCCTTGCTGCTGATGGTAGCAAAAAGTACACATATCTCTTAGTCTAGTAGATGTAGCAAAGTATCTGACCACAGTTTTAGCAAGAAAGTGTGTAAGGCATTTCAGTTACACTCTGTTCAACAATAATTTTTGAATAAACTGGTAGGTCTGTAACACCCCATTTATAAAATTGACAATGTCCACAATAGTCAATTTTTAAATTGTAAATCCAAAATTCCAAAACCACCTGGTGGTAGACAGGGGCGCGGGTTCGATTCTCGCGTCACAATGATTGAAAATAAATACTCGGCGACGTGAGTGACGAATTCGAGTGGCATGGAGAGGGTTAAGAGGGAATTTTTACGGTGTTTTTGGGGTTAACGATGTACTACAGGAATGGAGGTAAATATCTGGAACGTTTGGAATACGTTTGTTGGTCAGTTAGTGAGAAAAGGATACGGAAAAGGATAAGGAGAAAAGGTTCAGTAGTTTTTGCGTGATACTCGTTCAAACAAACAAACACCCAAACAAACACACAAACAAACAGACAGACAAAAAATCCAAAAATTGGTGAAATGGAATCAGGGACACCTAGAAACCATATCGTAACTTTTTTTTTGTTAATATCTTCAATGTACAGACAAACTTCCTGTTACAGTTTTATAATAGTATAGATATAGACTAGTTGACCCGGCGAACTTCGTACCGCCTCAGAATCCGTTTTTCCCGACACGCACGTGGCCGTTGTTTTGTTTATAAACCTGGGATGTGCACAATAACCCACCAAAGTTTCATCGCATAAATATATACTAGCGTTAACCCACGTTTTTTTCCGCACAAATTGTATACTAGATTTGAAATCAGATCATAAGCTATCAAAAAAAAAAGTTTCATCAGAATCCGTTCAGTAGTTTTCGCGTGATTCTCGATCAAACAAACAAACAAACTACTTGTTTAAATTTACAGTTTTATAATAGTACTAGAGTTAACCCGCGACTTCGTCCGCACCCGTTGTTTTGTTTATAAACCTGGGATGTGCACAATAACCCACCAAAGTTTCATCGCATAAATATATACTAGCGTTAACCCACGTTTTTTCCGCACAAATTATATACCAGATTTTAAGTCAGATCATAAGCTATCAAACAAAAAAAGTTTCATCAAAATCGGTTCAGTAGTTTTTGCGTGAAGCTCGTTCAAACAAACAAACAAACACACCTAACAAACAAACAAACAGACAGACCAAAAATTGGTGATATGGAATTAGGGATACGTAAAAACCATATCGTAACTTTTTTTTTGTTAATATCTTCAATGTACAGACAAACTTCCTGGTACAGTTTTATAATAGTTTAGATAGATATACAAGATTTAGATACTCCGAGGCACTTGACAAAAAGAAAGACCAAATAGTCTCTTCCCTCATCTATATAATATTTAGTCTTTTAGACCTCTGTTGTCACAGTAAGACTTTAAAGCAAGAACAAAAAGTACTTTCCATTTCATTTCAAGATTTTCTAAGTTATTTGAATTACCTGATTAACTTATAAATCGACAGTGCACACCAGTGTCGTCAGACGTGCGATAATTATCCTAGATCCACGATATTTTTGAGGGGCATGCGATAGAAAATAAAAGCCAGGCATCACACGATAATTCACAAAAATTGTACAATAACCCACGATAATTTTTAAATTCAATGAAATCTGTGTATCCAATCACTATTTTCAACCATATTATCCGTCAAATTACAATGATACATCATATTGGCGTTTAGTAGGTACCACGTAAAACAGTTTTCGTTACTAAAATTGAAGTTTTTACGAAAATTCTCTAAAAACCGCTTACTTTCCTACCTATAAATAGGTAACATCAAATAGTGGCATGCAATATAGGTAAGAATGATTGAATTTCACGCATCATTTGACACTCTTTTAGGTTCTAAAATACGAGAATTTTTGGATTTTTCAATGCTATAAACACACGATAATTTTGCTGTCAATCTGGGATAATTCTTATGTATGGATCTGGCAACACTGGTGCACACTGTTACCTTATCTATTTACTACAATTGGAGACAAGAAATAAATGATTTATGATTTTATGAAATCTTTATTCTCCAGTATTCCTACAAACACAAATATCCACCACTCCAAAAAACAAGACATAAACAGATTTATTATAAAAGCCATGAGTCAGCTTTCCCCCCCTAAAAAAGCGTTCGTCCTACTGACATTTCTAAGTAAATCGACTCTATACATTTTTAGCGCCACGCCACGCCACGCCGGCGCCCGCATGTCATTTCTACGTCCATTATAAAATGTCGGGCGTAATCGGCCTTTATTTTTATTTTATTTGCGAACCACCCCTCCCTACACCCCCACCTCACACCCCCACGGCCGATATTTCAAACTTAACGACTATGCTGTAAAAATATAGCACTTGACTTGAAAAATTCGGAATGAATATTGAGTTGGGTGCTTTTTTTTTAGAAAACGGACGAAATTTATTGTGATGTGGATGACAGGTTTTTACGTACTTCGTTGAGTATAGGCCAACATTTTTTTTATACAGGGTGTAACAACACTCTAACCAAATAAATTAAAAAATAAACACCCTAGTAATATTTAAAGGGATGGTTTAGATAAGACTATCAAACTGAACAACTTTTACTGTTTATGTTTTGGTGTAAAACAAAGTATATTTTATTGATTGATTGAACTTTCATTTCATTATGTACCAACATCGAAATTAAATTTAAATAAAAATCTGTAGTTTCATACGAAAACTGCAGTACCTATACCTAATTACCTACTAGACTCAAATGTACGGGACCACAAATTTTAGGGTTTCTACTTTGTCTCCACAGTGAAAGTTGTTCAGTTTGATGGTCTTGACTAGACCACCCCTTTAAATGTAACTAGGTGGTCTTGTTACTCCTTGTAGGACTTTGCAAAAGAAAAAAAAGAGTAGTCAAATAAAATATTGAAATACTAGGCATAAACTTAAATACGTTACATACAACGGGGTGCTTTTGACCATCAAATTGAATAACTTTCATTATGTGACCAACATTGAAAACTCTAAAAAAAATTGTTTCTGAGATCGAAATAGAAATAGATATAGATATAGGGGTAAATATAGAGATAGAGAAATAATTAATTTGTCCAAATTTTAAATGACCCAAACAAATGGACATTTGTGTCATCAGCATTATCATTTCAGCAAAATGACTTAGCGTAAATATCGAGGTCACCACTCTTACAACTGCCTCCGTGGTCTAATGGTTAAGAGCATTCGATTCCCACGGGGGACACCCAGTGTAATGTCACTTTGTGCATTTTTCCCCAGTTGGTTAGGACATTGCAGGCTGAATCGCCTGATTGTCTGAAAAGAGAAATGATTCCGTGCTTCGGATGGCACGTTAAGCCGTTGGTCCCTGCTATTATCTCTGGTTGGTAGTAGTCGTTACATAAAAACCACGTCAGAGGATGTAAGGCGGTCTGAAAAAACTCTGATACCAGGGCTCTGCCCACACGAGAAGAAAGAAAAAGACCACTCTTTTGTATATAATACAAATTCTTCTTCATGAATTTAAAAAGTTAAAAAAAATATTTATACCACCCAAAAAAAAAGTATTTTATCTCTACCTAACAGGAATTTTCCTTAGAATTACCACAGAATAAATACTATTAGGGGCTGACGTAACCTCAGGGTGAAATACTAAAAAAAAAACAATATAATAAAAAAAAATACTAGTATGTACTACCCGTAGGATTACCTACCAAAAAGTTTTTATAAAATCCTTGAGTTTAGAATTAGAACCCATTTGTACAGACAGTAATAAAATTTAAAAAATGAAGTCCTTAAAAAAAACTTTCAAAAAAGCCATAGCACAATAAGATTAACTTCCTCACTAAATTACAATTTTCACTTTAATAAGCCAAATTGATGTCTACTTCCAACCAAAGTAATTAAACTTACTTTTCCAGTTTTTAATATAAAACTTTTCACTCAGCTCTGTTAAAAAAATTATAATGAAAAAGCGCCTTTGGGCGCCCTAGAGTTGTTTATACCAAATAATAATGCTTAAAAAAGTTTTCTCGTATTTTTAGTGTTCCCCGTAACGAAATTTATAAAACGGTGCTTACACTTCCGGTTTTCTCCTAAACTATTTTGACAAAAAATTTTAAGTACTCAGGCAGGTTACATTTAGAAGTAAGTGCAAATTTTAAAATTATCTAATTTAAAAAAAAATTAATTAATATACCAGATTTTAAGTCAGATTATAAGCTATCAAACAAAAAAGTTTTATCAAAATCAGTTCAGTAGTTTTTGCGTGATGCTCGTTCAAACAAACACACATACTTACAAATAAACAGACAGACAAAAAATCCAAAAATTGCTGATGTAACCAGGGACACCTAAGAACCATATCGTAACCTTTTTTTGTTAATATCTTCAATGTACAGACACATTTCTGTTACAGTTTTATAATAGTACGAGCGTTAACCCGCGACTTTGTCCGCACAAATTATATACCAGATTTTAAGTCAGATCATAAGCTGTAAAAAAAAAAGTTTCATCAAAATCGGTTCAGTAGTTTTTGCGTGATGCTCGATCAAACAAACAAATAGACAGACAAAAAATAAAAAAATCGGTGATATGGAATCAGGGACATCTAAAACCATATCGTAACTTTTTTTTTGTTAAGGTCTTCAATGTACAGAGACACTTTTTGTTCATCATCATCATTCATCATCATTTATTTTAAAAGATATACTTCATAGCAAATAAAGCCGAGATGTTCAAGATCATTGCTATATTTTTCATTAATTTGTATGTCTTTCAAAAAACGAGAAGTATAGCTTCTTGAAACGAGCAAAATATGGCCCGGCCCAGCGTTTACATAGCGAGAGCTTCTTAAACTAGATATTTTATAGTTGTCACATTATACTACTTAATAATTAATAACGGTATTAATAATGTAATTGAGTATTATAATGTTTAATAAAATATGTAGTTATAAGGTTTAATGAATCAAATTGTAAGCATGGAATACAAATTGTAAATTTTTAAATGATTTGCACGAGTAGTAAAATAAAGGCTATTTTATTTTATTTACTGCTGGATATTTTTCTTCGTGTAGATGCAATATTCGTATTGTGAATGTAAATCTGTATGTGTCATGTTGGCTTCCTAATAAACAAAATAAAATAAAAATAAGAAATTCGTACGAAATTCAAAAATATCACTCTAATTAGTCAATTAAAAAAAGTGACTTAAATAAGTTTGCCTATAAGTACCTTTCGAAAGCGAATTAGCGAATAATTTTTTTTCATAAAATAATGAATTTAAAAGTACTAGTTAATAATTTCATGTTCGTATTTATGTCTGTTTGAGTGTTAAAATCAAAAGATCTACCTACATAAAAACAAAAAAAAAATCCGTTAGGTACGGAACACTAATTGTGCATTTTGATTTACGCTTCCCCTTTTTTTTAAACGTAAATTTATAGCAATCTTCGAATTTTTCAACATAACAACCATTATTTATAATTATTATCAAGAAAACGAGATAGGTAGAATTGTGAAAGAGATAGTGACAGATAGGGATGAAAATAGGGAATTTGGCGTAGTGTGAGTGAGAAGGGTAGTATTTACACGGAGACGCCCTTTTGATAGTGTTTCCAAATTTTGGGAAAGCATTGTGCATTGTTTGGTATAAAGGTTGGTTTACATGGTACAAGTTGTGGTATCTATGCATATTCGTGACAAATAAATGATTCTGTTTCTGTCTCTATTTTTATTTTATTTATTTTTATATTTTATAATATTCGGGATGCTAACAGCATTTTAAAGCAAGTATAATGTATGTTGAATAATAGGCTGTTTGCTATTTTTTATTTTTTATTTATAGTTAATGGACTCTTGCTTGTGCGTTGGCACTGCATTTCTGCCAGTGTCAAGTGCTTATGGGAGAATCTATCCCAATCTCAGGGATTGTTTTTGGTCAAGAACAAGAAGAGATTGAGGATTGCGGAGCCTCGTGGCAGGCAAAAACGCGACGCGCGAAATCCACGCGACGGGTCATACGGGACGGTCACCTGCAACGTGACTCCTGTTTGCCATTTACAAGCATCCACATAATTATACAGGGTCCTACTTAATATGCTGACACTTTTTTAAGGGAATGATCAGACCATCAAACTGAACAACTTTTTCTATGGGACCAAAATCGAAATCGCGAAAAAAAAACGTAGGTAGCTTTGCAGTTTTGTATGGAACAAATGATTTTTTTTCGCGATTTCGATGTTTGTGCCATATTAAAAGTTGTTCAGTTTGACGGTCTCACTTAAAAAGTGTCAGCATATTAAGAAGGACTCTGTATAGGTATAGGGTGTAACAAAACACCCAAGTAATATTTAAAAGGCTGGTCTAGAGTCTAATACATATAATGGAGCCTACACTGAAAAAAAAACAGATTTATACAAAACTGCATTACCGACTTCACTTAAATGTATGAACAGTTGATATTAAAAAAATCGACTTAGGAGACATATTGAAAGTTGTTCAGTTTGACGGTCTTATCATCCCCTTAAAAACGTGTCAGCATATTGAGAAGGACCCTAGGTATTTACATTTATCTCTCTATCTCTACCTCTTTCTTCTTCCCGTAGCTGTTGTACGAGGTGACTAAGGGATGAGGTTTCTATTGTAGTATTTTCGTAGTCGCTTTTAATCACTTGACCAAAATCCGAAGTGACACGTACTAAAACTGCTAAGTCCCGGCATAAAAACATAGTTGATGGTACAGCCACAGAGCAATATACTTACTACCGTAAATACAGCTAACAGAAGATGGCTGAATTTAAGTATTACATAGGATACACTAAATTTTTTTCAATAATATTCTTATCAATCCATGTAAACGCTTGCTAACTCATAATGCACCGGCCCCCGTCCAAATAAAGAGGGGTGGCGGACAAGGGTGAATTTTTGCCATTTTACTCAAAAAAAATTACTACGCACTCGTTTTTACTTAAAACACACCAGTTTTGATCGCACGCGCATACGTTAGCACGTGCCGTTCTAAATTTGAACTTTTGAACCAAGAATTTTGACGGAAAAAAGTCGTGAAGATTTTTTGTCCGTTTTTTTTTAAAAAATATGGTGACACGGACTTTATAAGAAAGTGGTTTTAGTTTATGAAAAAGTGATACTAGTTTATAAAAAAGTGTAATTGATGACGGATATTTTGGATCTTAGCAATAATAGGTGAGAATCTTATTAGAATCGGTTTAGTGAATCAGCTGTCGATGTTATGTCAAAGTTTTTGTCGTAGTTTCTCATATCTTGTCACGCTAACAGTCGAAAAAAGTGCGTATGTTAAAAAAAATGTTTTACTACAATTTAAAATATATTTTAAAACTAAAAATATTTTAAAATGAAATTTTATTATTAAATATCAGCAAAAATTTTTAAAAATTACGAGAAGTTAACTTGAAAATTTTGTTTTTTGTAAATTATTAATTTTATCTTCTGAGCCTTGTCTGAATATTTATAGCAATTCAATAATCTGACCATATTTTTTAAATTAAAAAAAATATTGGTTGGTACACACGGCAACACATCAAGCTATACAAAACCAAAATAAGCTGGCCGCGCGTAGATCGCGTAACGTATAACGTCGCGCGGCCAGCTTATGTTGGTTTTGTATAGCTTCATGTGTCGCCGTGCATACTTGTTCAACTGGTTGAAGAATTTTATAGTACCTACTTACCCTTAGCTTACCCATACTCATTACTCATGTTCCCCAAGTTGACAAATCTTGTCAATCAAAAAATAAGTTCATAGATTCCTAAACGAAAATAACAGAACCCTTTCTCGATTTCAGATGCGGCGGTGACGCGATGTCAGTCGCGCCGGCGGTGAAGCGCGAGTTGGACCTGGAAGGCGGCGGCGGCGGCAGCCCGGGACGCAAGCGACGCAAGCAGGCCGCCCCGGCGCGCGCGCAGCCCGCCCCGTCCCTCGCGCCGCCGCCGCTCGACCTCCATGCCAAGATGGCCGATATCTACAAGAGCGCGCTCGCCTTCGGAGAGCTCGCCATACCCGCCTTTGATCCCCTGGCCGCTTTCCGGCTTCTACCAAGGCACGAACCACCGAGAATATTCAACCCCGAAGCTTACTGCGACCTCTGCTGTAAAGAATTCTGCAACAAATACTTTCTGAAGACGCATCGGGCGAATAAGCATGGGATTTATGACGCCAACGAGCAACAGCCCGCGGCACCACCTCCGCAAATGCTGTCTCCGCCGCGGAGGTCGTCCGACGAGGATTCGGGAGGGACCCCGCGAAGACTGTCACCCGATTCGGCGAGAAGAGCTCGCGAGGCGGGGTTCCAGCCCGACGCGCTGCGGAGACTGGGCGTCGTCAACCCTGAGGCGTTCTGCGAGATCTGCTGTAAGGAGTACTGCAATAAATATTTCTTGCGAACGCATCGTGAGCGAAGGCACGGAGTCCCCTTGCATAGGTCACCTCTACCGGAGCGATCACCGCCATCGGCCACACCGCCGATGATGATGGGCACACCCATGGGTACACCGATGGGGACTCCAATGGGTACACCGATCGGCACGCCTATGACCACACCTCTAGCGACACCGCCCGCTCTTCCGGGACAACCACCCGATACACCACCGCGGTCACACTCGCTACCGCCGCCGTTTGATACAGAGGAGATGGCGGAAGTGAAGCGCGAGTGTGAGGAGGAGCTCGAGGCGGCGCTGCGAGACGGTCAGACGAGTCCGTTGAATTTAATAGTCGAGGAGCGAGGTGCGGCGTCACCCGGGTCGGCGAGCGAGGAGCTGCGGAAATTACAGACGATGATATCACAACTAAACGAGCTCGCGGCCGAGCGGCTCGCCGAGGAGCCCGGCGAGCAGCATCGACCCGTATCCGCCTCCCCACCACCGCCCGACGAGCGCCGAGCTTCTTCGTCCGGGTCGAGCTTCTGCGAGATCTGCAACAAGGAGCTCTGCAACAAGTACTTCATGCGCACCCACATGCAGCGCATGCACGGGATCTCGCTAGAGAGCGGGACGCAGCTGGGCGGCGTCACGTGCGACATCTGCCACAAGGAGCTGTGCAGCAAGTACTTCCTGCGCGTGCACAAGCACAACACGCACGGGATCCCGGCGCCGCCCGCGCCCGCCAGCGCCGCGCCGGCCGAGCCCTGCCCGCTGTGCGCACGGCGCTTTCGCGGCCCGCGGGCCTTGCGCGCGCACCTACTGGCCGAGCACGCGCCGCCCGCGCGGCCGCCGCCTCCTCCGCCGCGGCCACTCGACCTGCTCGCGCGCGACAAGCCTTATGCGTGCTCGTACTGCCCCTTCACGACCGACGTGCTCGCGTTCCTGTTCGCGCACGAGCGCGCGCACGCGCAGCAGGCGGCGGAGCCGGCGGAGGGGGCGAGCGAGGCCGGAGGTGCGGCGCCCGGCGAGGCGGAGGCGTCGTCGAGCGCCGGCGAGGCGGAGGGCGAGGAGGAGGCGCAGTACACGTGCTCGCGCTGCGAGTTCCGCGCGGAGGGGTTCGCGGCGCTGGAGGCGCACCTGCGCGCGGCGCACGGGGGCGCGGGGGCGCTGCTCGCGGTGCCGCGCGCGCCGCACGCGCCACTCACGATGCAGCCCTTCGTGGTGGAGGAGGCGGGCGGCGCGCTCAGCCTCGTGCCGGCGCTCGTGTTCCTGCCGGTGCGGCGCCGCGCGACTCGCCGCGCCACCGTCACGCTGACGCTCACGCCGGCCTAGCCGCGCCCTCCCCCTCCCCCTCCAACGCATCGCGGGCGCGCGGCCGAGACTACATCGCCGCGTGCGCGCGCCTTCGATCGCTGAACTGTACTAACTACATTTTAACGCTGTGTGCCTTCAAGCGATTGCTGAAAAATATTATGAGACGTAATTATAATTGGAGAAGCTGTCCGCGGCCGCCCGCTCGAGCGCCACACCGCGCGGCGGCCTCCGGCCTCTTTTTTTTGAAAGTCTAACTTCATATATTTGAGAATTATATAACGGGTGATATATGAAACGTTGCTTATATATTTGATTATTTATTATTATCTCCTCGATGTTCGGTCGGGTCGATCCGAGTTTTAGAAACGTTGATTTCGATCGGGAGAAGAAATACACCCTAGGCGTAATTATTATTTAAATGTATTTTATGAGTGAGTGCGCACTCACGATAGCGTCGTAGTGCCGGTGCGATGTTGATCACTGAGCGCGACGCCGACGCGCGACAAGGGACAGCCGGGCGACATGCGCGACGTCGCGCCGCTCCGACGCGGACGCCCACAGTACAAACTAGGTGCCACGTTAGTTGTACTGCGAACCGCTCTACCTCACTACGTTAGTTTTTATATAGCTGTTATTATATACATTATATTTTGGAGTTACAATAAAGTACAAATATAGATGGCGCGCGGACGGAAGCCGCGACTGTTATTGAGTAGCTTGAAACTATTGTTGTCGAGTGATTTAAAAGCACAAAGATACGTACTATTGGGCAGTGATCAACATTAAACGTAATTTTAGTATTAAATTTGATTAGGTATGTCGTCGTCGGGCTCGGTCAGACAGTTTAGTTGTGTAACACACCAATCATATACGGGTCATTGTTTTCGGGGTTGGATTTGGGCGCAGCTCAGTCCAGCCTTTTGTCGTTCGGCCGGGCTTTATATTTACACTTATTTGTATCGTAATCTAACATAATGTGTTACTGCTGACACCGGGTTCAATCATCTCTCGGGCCTCGATTTGACATTAACAAAACTCTAGTAACTATTTTTTTTAATAGTATAGAGTAAAATACAGTTGTCTAGATGTACCGATAGGTACATTCGGGATCGTATTTATTGCTGAAAGAAGACCAATCTTTATTCCTAGACACTAAACAAAACAAGTACAACAAGAAAAAGAAATAAATTTATTACATTGATTGTTATGTAAACCTTCAAGACGTAAGAAAAAGACTGAAGAATAGTTAAATACCCTTAAAGAGATGATTGGCTCCAGTGAAAATATTATCTTGAGTAAAATCGAGAATTATTTGATGGGAAAAGTAACCGAGTTTGTTTAATGTAATACATTATTCGGTAGATCAGTGTGGAGGTTAGCTTATACCATGCAGCTTCTAAACAAAGTTCCTATGTATGTACGTAAGTTGTAATTTAAATTTAAAAAAACTAGAGGTCGCTGACGTAACGGCTTCGGAACGGACGTTTTGTGGCTTAAACCTGATTTTAAAAATAATAAATGTGATTGCGGATCAGGGTAAAGCTATTGAAACTAATCACTTAAATGTTTTCTTTCATTAATAAATGTTAGTAAATTAATTGTCCTGTTTAATCTATAGTAAAAATAAATGTCATTTTTGCAACAACAAAAACATATTTTAACGAAACAACAATGACATTTAAAATGACAATCAAATGTCGCCGGCAGAAAAGAGGTTATTTATAAAAGTTCCTAAAACATATTTCCGTTTTTTTTTATCTAAAAATGTTATGGAAAATATGAAAATGAATATAAATATGAAAATTATTATAATAAACAGAAGAAAAAGAAATTTTAGAATACAATAAGTATTAAAGTTTGAAAAATATTGTCCACGAACCCAAAAGTAGGTTATTTTAAAAAGTTCAGTTTTTTTATCCATCTTCCTACTAGTCTTCCGACGGACAGCCAAATTTCTAAATCCGTTCCGAAGCCGAAACGTTAGCGCGCAAAACAACAAATTATATTAATAAATAACGTTTTAAAATAATAACAAAATTAATAAAAATTGTACGAGTGGTAACGATCTTGATATTTTCATTTAAATTCTTGATGGAGAAGCATTTTTTGGTGAAAAATGCAGTGTTTTTGAATAGTATTTTGAATGGAATTTAAATGAATGTAAGGGATCGATGTCATTGAATGTAGTGAAAATGTATTGAAAAAAATTGTGTTCAGGGTTATTTATCTGAAAGCGTTGTACCTAGAGTGGATGATAAAAATGTAGACCAAATAATGAGGTTACTCAAATTTTTATAACTACAATTTTTATGACCCAAGAAAAATAAAAAATAAATTATAAAGTTGCAAAAAGTCGCATAGAGAAAAATATTTCGAGTAACCTTAAAAAAACAATAGTACAAAATTTTTACCAATTTAAGAATGGTATCGGTGGTTGGTAAAACAAATAAAAATGCAGTACAAATTAATATTTAAGTGTAGTAGGAGTGTTTCATAGGGACAGTGAGCTAGGAATATAAGTTCACTCGGGTACAATTGCCTATAAGCAGGTCTGTACAGTCGCACATAAGTAACAATTTTTTTCCTTGCAATTGTTTGTAAAAAAAATATTCTTTCTTGATTCCGGTTATACAGTGTCTGATAAATTATTCTAATAATATTGAAATTGAACTATTCAAGCATCAAATAGTTTTGTTCCGATCGTGTCATGCGAAAATGGTTGTAGCATGACATCGAATGAAAAAAACAATAATGTTAACTGATAAAATTATGTATTCGTAATTGCCGTAATGCGAGTTATTTAGCAATTTGATTCGTGATTAGAATTTTTATTCAATGTTCTATTACCCAAATCATACACTATTGAGGTTATATTATAATTATTATGAATTGTATAAAAATTCTAACCCTGTAGCCTGGAACTGAAAAATCAAATCAAATCAAATCAAATATACTTTATTTTACACCAAAAACATAAACAGTAAAATACAGAAATAAAATACAAGAGGCACAAAATAAGGCGGTCTTACCGTTGGCTTCTCAAACCAGCTTCTAAAAGATTTAGTAAAAATAATTATTTAGTTGTATTACTAAAATTACTGGTACTGGTTACTAAAATTAAATATTCCTCAAAGCTTAAAATATGTTTTATAAAAGTGCTATTTAAATTTTATATAATTTGCAAAATTATTTTGCTGAATGCATTTTTATTTGTGACCAAAAATCAAAACGTTGAAACTTTATAAATAAAATTATTTATGTCACAAATTAATTTGTTGAAAATACGTAAACTTATTTTAATCAATTTCAAATGTCTTCTTGAAGTTTATTATTAAAAATTAAAACATTTGGAAGTTTGATTTAAATAATAAGTTTTTTAATTAAAGTTCCTTTTTAAGTCTTCTTTAAAATTATAACATTCCAAAAATTAGTCATTAATAAAAATAAAAGTTTCTAAGTGTTCTAGTCTTGCCCACCGCGTTTTTAACAAAATATTTATATTTTAAATTCTAATTTTATTTTTAAGTGCGACTGTAATCGTAAAAGGTAATGATTTGTCAAGTTATATAAAACTGTGTTACTTCTAGTCAAATTATTTTATACGTTTTACCAATATGGACGTCACAAATGAATCGATTCATAATTATTTTTAAACATTACCATAGAATTTAAGTGATTGGGACTGAGAATTGTGTATTTTCACTAATACCCAAATAAAGCTGTTTAAATTTTAGATTCAGCGAAACAATTCATCTAAACAATTTAAGAAAAAAAATGAAGTGAAAAATGTTAACATTCGAACTGTTGACGTCCACATTGTGTAAAATTATAATTATTATTTTAAAAATTATATAAAAAGAATTATATTCTGGCTTTAGGAGAAAGCCAAACCTTATGTCGCCAACCGTATGTAGCACTTGTAATTAAAAAACAATGTTTTAATCAACCATTATCTTAAATATTATAATTTTATTTTTAATTTATTAAATAGTGGGCGTTTATATCAGTACACAAAAACAATTATTGGTAATGATTGCATTCGATTATGATTTAGTATACTTACCTACATACTTATTTTACCGTTTTTTCATATACGTAAGTAATGATATTACTGAGGAGGGTTCGAAATTATCAAGATAATTATTTTTTCTGCTTTGATTTCTGATTTGATCCAAGCTGATTCTTAGTTATGTGTAAAATTTCTAACTCAAAGTTCTAAAATTGCTATTTTTGTTTTAATGCACTCTTATTCAGACCAACCAGGAGCTAGTCTTCGGCATTTTCGTTTCGTATCACAATGAATAACAAATTATTGAGAAAAACAACAGAAAACAGTGAGAAAAACTATTTCGTGTTTGTAAGCTTCTTCTTTCGCAAATCGTGATCGAACACACATGGCGCGACATTGCTAGCACTAGCTTTTTCTTTTTCCGATTAATTTTATAATTATCAACGTATAATTATCAACATATAATTATCAAGATAGTTATCAACATATAATTATCAAGATAATTATCAACATATAATTATCAAGATAATTATTATGATAATTATCACTTCGTACCCTGTTACTGGCACACATTGAACCTTTATAATATTACTCAATGTCATCAAGTCTCAGTTTGAGTTTCAAAATGTATCTTATAAGTATATATTTTTTTAATTATTTAAACTCAACTCAAAATCATATTCATCTTTTTGACGTGTTCAGGAGTTCAGTTTTTGAAACTCATTTATTGAACTCAGCAGATAAAAATGTCAATATTACTATGGAGATATGCATCTTTCTACTGCTGATTTGACTTTCAAAAATCGCACCCCTGAAGTATGATTTTTGAAAGTCAAGTCATAATTAGAAAGATGCATATATCTCCGAAGTAATTTTGACATTTCAACTGCCGAGTTCAACGTATGAGATCCAAAAATCGCACTCTAAGTAAATACATGTATAATAAGCGAATACAAACATAATAGCGTAGATTTGAAAAAAAACTATAAGCAGTGACAGTTAGCAAATAAATGACATTGATAGTTTTAATTTCAATTGAAATTGTCAGTTTTGTTTTTTTTTATTGCCTTGGTATTGCCGTTTTATCATGTGCCGGGTGTCATTAAATGACAAATAATTAATACATAATAAAATAAATTTTATTTTATTTTTTTACTAATAATAATAACAAGTGCTACATCATGGTTGTCGGTCGGTATATGTTCCTAGATCCGTCTGTTTGTTAATGTATTTGTTTTCCATTAATTACTAAAGCATTTCTACCGTATTCAATAAATTAAATATACAAATATTTGTTGTTTTTTCTCATTCATTTACCTGCCCTTTAGTTCTAGTTTCGAATTTCGAATCCATGGAGTCGTATACATTATGCACCCACCAGTTGGCCTAGCATGCTTCCCCCGAAAAAACGACAAAAATCAACACTTGTCTCTTTCTTTGTTGACAATGACATATCACCGAAAATTAGCAAGCTGAAGTGGCAATGGGCTGGTCATATCTGCCGAAGAACTGACCACCGATGGAAGTTTGAATTCTAGAGTGGAGACCACGAACTGGCAGGCGTAGTGTGGGACGCCCTGCTGCCCGTTGGACAGACGACTCAAGAGCGATAGCGAGGAGCGACTGGATGTGTTATCAGTTTTGAAAATTCATCAACCTAGCCCAGTCATTTTACGGAGTTTTGTTAGGAGAGATGGGAAGTAATTATTTATTGGACTTTTGAACTGTAAGCGGCACCATTTAGTGACAAAAAGAGTATCTGAAAAGATATTTTAAAAAAAATCTCTACGCAACATAGAAATCAAAATTGTGAGTCCCAGAAGGCTTTTAAATTAATATCAATGCAGTCATTTGAATTAGATTTAACCATATAAATTAGTTTTGAACAATAAAATAGATTTTTGTTATAAAATACGAATGTATTTTTCAAAACCTTCTAAGTAGACAAAAATATTTACACCATGTTTGAACTATGAATAATGGTAATGCCTTAAACATGTGCAAAAAAAATTACTATCAGGTTTTTTATAAGGAGATTATAGCAAAATTTTAAATTTGGAACTGTTGCCACTGGGATTTTTTTTTTGATACAATTCTAAGCTTAAATAGGCTCTTAAATACTATACCGATAAAAAATATCAATTAATAATTACCCCGGCTCAAATAGTAAAATGACTGGGCTAAATTAGCCCGCGGGCCATTTTGTCACCCGAGAAAAAGTGGCCATACCTACTCCACAACGGCGGGCGCAGGCTGCGTTATGACAATGCTGATTGCAAGACTTACCATTTTCGTACAGTTTTATAACAAAATCACACAAAAACAGAATCTAAATGAAGCATAACGACACGAATTAACCCTATTATTCCATAAAATTATCAATAAATAAATCACACAATTACAACCCCTACAGAAAAAGTAACAAAAATCCTTCGAAAAATAGTCTTAATTAAAGATTATGTCCGCGTCAACTGTCGGCTTTAGATTAACGAAAAAAACACAGTTTTTAACAAAAATCCCCGTTTTTTATTAAAAAAGCGACACCCATTAAAAATCGCGTTCTGAGGGGTTACCATTGTATTGCATCTGTCAAACGTATTATACCGGGAAATAAGTGAAAAAATTGTCGAAAAATGGGTTAAATGTTAAAAATGTAATGGCAAAACATTGGGATGGATACGAGGGGATGTTAACCCTGCATGTGACGGTGTCAACATGATATTGGAGGAGACTTAACCCTGAAAGGTCTGTCACGCTTCGTTAAGTTTTGAACTTTTGTACAAAATTGGTGTAATTTTTATTTTTTAGTGATTTTGTATTTTCTCTTGATTTAATAATAATGTTATAGGTAGTCTGTAAGTCGCATTGTAGGGGAAGAGCTCCTCTCACAAATAAGGGTGAAAGGAAGTAGGCCGTACTCCACTAAGGATTTCGGATTGGTAGAGGCAAGTTAGTGGATCGGCTTCACACCTACATAATGCAAGTTTAAAATGTGGTTTTTTAATTTTAAGGTGGTTGCAGAGGGGTCAATTTTAGACAAAACTTTGACGCACAATACGCGTAGACGGTATTAATATAAGTAACTTTGTATATATGGAAAAATAGTTTAGAAAATCTAGATGCCGCGTAACAAATAAAATTTGCAATTTATAAAATATTTACGAAGATTTAAAGCTTTGAAATTTTTTGTACAAAATTTTAAAAGCTTTATATCTTCGTAATTATATTATAAATTGCAAATGTTATTTGTTACGCGGCAACTAGATTTTCTCAACTATTTTTCCATATAAAAAATATTACTTTTATTAATTCCGTCTACGCGTGTTGTGCGTCAAACTTTTCTATGGACTGAAACCACCTTAAGACTTAACGAGTAGAATATAAGGTAAAAACTACATATTTATGAGGCGTCCGAACACTTTGTGAGCAATCGATATTCTTGTGCAGCTTGGTTCCAATTCAAGATGATTAAATAAAATTACATTTATTACCATTGAAAACGCTAACAAAATCTATGCACCGCGATCAGCAGTGCTGCGGGGTGCAAACTGGGGGCGTCGTCGCGGTGCAGCACGCTTTCGGCACATGCTAAGTTAGAGCCCATCAGCTCAAACGAGTGTTACAAAAAATGTAGTCTGGGTGTCGCCTCTAGTAGGTACCTCAATTTTTATTACTATTTTTTCCCCGTTGGTCCGCGTGAACTCTATCTATCTTTATACTAAATTTGATTCGTATTTGTACAGCCATTTTAGCATGAATCTCGAACAAACATTCATCCAAATATCTAAAATTTTGCTTTTATAATAATCGTATTATTGGCATATTGTTTGCTTCAATTTGGTATGTCAAGTTTTTTTGGTATCAATCATTTTATTAAACATTTTTTTCGTTTCGTCGGGTTTATAAATTTAATTTTTAAATTACTAATTGTAATTTCTAAACGCAAAAGTGGTCGCGAGAAAAATCATTCGATCTCCATGGAGAAACCTCCTGCCTCCTGCCTCCTGCCCTCTCTTTCTAACTCTACACTGGAAACCATAGATCTAGGTGTACGCATAGAGATAGTAAGTACTACGTGTACGTAGTAGGATGTAGTACTTACTATCTCTATGAGTAGGGAGTTTTTGGCGGTTATTGGTCAGTTACGTTTGGAGTCCCCATATTTTATTGAATTTTTATTGTTGTGAGTTTTGGTTCGTAAAATTGGTGTTGTTTTGCGTAACAAAGTGTCGTGCAAGTGAACAATATACAGTTCAGTGAAATATGAAGGTGTATGGGTCGTAAACAGGAAAAGTGTTCCGTCATTTTGTAGCGCGGCAAAGCTGCCGGTTCACCTCTTTCCTGTGGACTTCTCTGTGTTTCCTGCGTTTCTCGATTGCCTCCAAAAACTCCAAAGAAGCGTTAAAACATCGAACTCCAATGTTTTAATTGCTATATATGAGAGAATTTTATTGACGACATCGGTTGTATGGGATATTATAAGCCCTTTACCTTGAAAAGAACCAAAAAAAAGAAATCTCTATGAGTAGGATACTATATACAATGTTCTGGGTGGTTCTGGGTAGTACTTTCTATCTCTATGCTGGAAACAGAAACATCAAATATGTCAAGTTCTGACATTGTCAATATTTTTTTTCTTAGTGGCCAGTTATTTTAAGTTTACCAAGGAGTCGTTTACGTTCACGAAGCTGGAGTTAAAAAACCACGTTATTTTATTAAAATAATCCATTCATTTTAAAATCTCTGACATAGAAAATATTGTTATTGAGATAATTATATCGAAATGGTTTTCGATTCAGACTTTAAAAAAAATGGCATTTTATTTATTATAAAAATTACTTGTAAATTTACAGAGCAATTTCCAAAATACTTACATGCAAAAATACATAAGATAACTACTTACTAATGGTAATACTTATTTAAATGAGATCAGAACCAAATAGTTAACTTATAAATTATTGATAACAGATATTGCATAACTATAAAACAAATGAGGACTATTGTTAAAAACATCAGCTTCAGGAAGCTGCATACCGAATTGTGGGACATGCTCTGAAGAATCCACGAGTTCTGGAGTGAAGACCACGTTTTAGAAGACGTAGGGTCGATCCTCTGCTAGATGGCGCCACGATCTGTGCAAGATAGCTGGAAGAGACTGGATGCAAGTACTGGAGCAAACTAGGTGATTATTGGTATGCACTTATGTCCAGCAGTGGACTAGTATAGGCTGATAGTGAATGATTGTGTCCACTATCCATTAGAGGTGGCGATAGATTTAAAATCTGTCCACTAGAAACAGTACGACATTTTAGTTAGACCTTCTGCAAAAGACTTAATTTGAATTGAATTGAATTAAAACTACATCATTATTATGTTGACAATGATGATTGATGATGTAGGTAACTGACTGAATGACAATAACAATGATGAACTGTAAATTGCCCTCTACTTCTTTATTCCAAGAACTACGCAAATGAAAATGAAGTTGGTACCTTCCGATATACATAAAAACATTAATAATTAAATTAATAATTTTTGAATTAATTTTCCTTAAAGCTTTGTATTTAATTAATTAGTGCAATGGGATAATCTAATTATTTACGTCAATAAAGACGAACTGACGTTTTAATGATTATAGGAACATACGTAGGTACATTGCGTACAAATTGCGTGCGTAAGTACTTATATTAGTACAACCTTGGATAAGTCATACCTATGTCAAGATTGACAGTCGAAGCTACGAAAGCGTAGAAAAAAATTGCAACCCGTACTGGCCTCTATACCCTATCCACATACACGCACACAGACATAATTTGTATGACGCCTCACGCACACGAACCTAAGAAAGTTGGCCCCACAGATCATAAAAACTAAAGGGAGATGTGAAAAGGGGGCGGGGCCAGTGTCGCAGCAATATGCGCAAAAACGGAACACATTTCTCGCGACAGTAATGATTCAATATATTATGAGGCTGAAAGCCAGTCGAGATATTATGTGTAAATAGTTTACAATGCGAAGTACTAAAGATTATTCGAACGTTGAGTTCTGATACCGCAATGGATAATGAGCACATTCAAGCTAACAAAATACTTTCTATCGCGTGGTACTGGTGGTGGTGATGCGACACTAGGTTTCGTACTCAGCGCGTTTGTTGGCATCTCTAGATCTCTATGACGCACACAGACATCATTTGTATGACGCCTCACGCACACCAACCTAAGAAAGTTGGCCCCAAGAAGTTTAAAATACCAGACTTCTTGGTTGGCCCCTTTTGTTTTATACGGTAGAAACGCGTGGCTCCTTCTTGACATATACTTTTTCTAAGAGTGTTACGTAATGTTATCCAATAAATTAATAAGAGACAAATAAATTTATAAAAATTAATTAATATGTAGATGACACGATTGTATCAGGACCTCCGCTTCTAAGTACCTAGTAGACAAAGTTGTATTACGTTATGCAACACAACCTGCCCACCAAATAATTTCTACTCTACACGTGTTTCGCTCCACCAAGGAGCATCCTCAGGAGTTAGACCGACGAACGTTCAATTCGTTATCAGAAACTTTGCGAAAACCTAAATAATTTATAATACTCTCAAAAACAAAGTCCTGTACAGACGTAACAACAAAAAACCGGTCAAGTGCGAGGGGTACTCGCGCACCGAGGGTTCCGTACCACACATATGGTTTTACCTTAAGCGCGAGACATACTTGGCCATTTTTTATTATTTGTTGTTATTTTAGGTTCTGTAGAGTTTGCTCTATAATCACACCAAGTTTAACGCTGGTATGCTAAAAATATTTTTCTTCATTCTATTATTTATTACAAATGCACATAAAGAAACCGCAATTGACGTCAATAGATAATAGAAAAAGGTAATTAAAACACTATATTGTGGGTCACATTAAAATAATACTTATTTATAATAAAATACGGACGGACGCAAGAGCTATTTTAAGAAATTATAATAATTATAATCCTCATTGTAGATTCCCACTACAGCGAGCTTGTGCCTTTTCCCCCAGTTGGTTAGTAGTCGGGGAAATCTACGGATTTTGTATGGAACTATGGAGTAGATTGCATTAATTGCACTTTAGGTGATAGTTTGACATATTGGTAGGTACATACCTGAAATACAAATTCTCAATAATCCCCGATTTTTTATTGTGTATTATGGAATAATTAAGACATTTACAAAACATTAAATTTACATTTGAACAAAAAATGGAAAACTGGTCATTTTGTACAGGACGGCTTCGTTCAATACGTTTTACTTATAATAATAATAAAAGCTTTATATCTTCGTAATTATGTTATAAATTGCAAATGTTGTTTGTTACGCGGCATCAAGATTTTCTAAACTATTTTTCCATATATACAAAGTTACTTATATTAATACCGTCTACGCGTATTGTGCGTCAAAGTTTTGTATAAAATTGACCCCTCTGCAACCACCTTAAGCTAATTGACTCAACCTTACTTAGTATGTGCCGGACGCGTGCTGCACCGCGACGCCCCTAGTGCGCGCCCCGCACTGCTGATCGTGGTGCACAGATTTTGTTCGCGATATCTGTTCTATACATAATTATTCAATGGTACCACCGTAGATTCTTTAATGAGGATACAATAGAGTTACTTATACTCAGTTGAATAAACGCTCATTAGAGTTAATCCTCCATTAAATCTCTTTCTAGCTTTTACTATGTCAGCAAGACAAAAAGTGCCAGCAAGAAATTTAATACTCGCAAATGATAAATTTTTTTTTCTCTGTACAGTTATGTACTGGCCAAAGATTTTTATTGGTATAGACCAACGACAAAAAATCTTGGTCCTGTCCTATCAACTAGTTTCGCCTTCGGCTTGAAGTTAAGGTTTGGGACTTTTTGGTTCAAAAAGACCCTAGTAAGTATACTAGACTCGTAAGTACCTAATATTTAATGGGTAGTTTAGACCATCAAACTAGACAACTTTAACTAACTAGCTAAAATCATAATAAAACCTCCACTAGTCTGACTCCTTTACCGCCAGTTGCACGTACGCACGGCGACACATCAAGCTATACAAAACCAACATAACCTGGACGCGTGACGTTATACGTTACTCGACCTACGCGCGGTCAGCTTATGTTGGTTTTGTATAGCTTGATATGTCGACGGTAGGTACTTTCCTTAAAGATAATCCTCTATTTAAACATTTTTATAACTTAGTGAAAATCGCTTTCTCTCTAATTTATCTTCATCTTATTTTTGTGTGTATACAAAAGTAATGTATTCCGAAAAACAATTTTCACAAAAAATATTTATTTTTTTATTTTTTGATAACTTCATGAACTAAACTTAACAATTTGCAATCAATCACTTTTTAATTTCACAATCTTGACACATTCATTCGATTCTTTTTGCAAACAATAAATTTTTTTTTCGTTTTTTCGTGAAAAAATACTAAATCCGTTACTTAAAAAAAAAACTCTAAATCATTTCGTAAAAAGCCATTGTACTATTTTAAACCCTTGCTTTTCTAAAATACGAAACACGTGACATGCGCGCGCCATTTTTTTGTGTAAAAAGTGCATAAAAAACTTTAGTTCAGAAAGTACCACTGACCTACTTAAACCCCTATGTTATTTTTTCCAGATATCTGTAAAAAGCACCCTTTATTAGAATTTTTTATACGTCGCGCGATCGCGTAATTGAATTCAATCCTTTGGAAAAGGGTTCGATAAAATACCCAATATTAAGGTATTTTTTTATTTTCCGCACGCACCCGAATTCTTTCCGAACGAAAGTGTCATTGTTGCGCGCCAAAAATTATACGTTCTGTCAAAATTTCGCGCCATTTACCTCAAACGGACATCTGCCGAGATGCAAAAAAAAAGTTTTTTAAACACAATGCAAATAGGGGTGGGACAGGACATTAATTTTTAGGGGAAATCGAGATATTTGTGTAAAAGAGAAAAACGCATTTAAAGTATAACGAATGTCCCCTTATTTTAATGTTAATGTCCGAGACATAAATTTTCGAGCAAAATAAACAGCGATTCAATTGCGATTAAATTCACAATCGCGCGGCGTTTTTTTGTTTTGCATTTTTATAGTCAAGTGTGATTTTTATTATTCTTCAGAATTTATGGTCGTTAGTCAAAGTCACTATAAAATGTGTTTTATTGAATTTGATTTGAAAGTAAAGTAGATCCTAAGTATAAGTACCTATTTTACATAGAAAAGTTTAAAGTCGCGTGCAAATATTATTTAATTATACGTTAGGTAGCGAAAAATTCGTGGTTAATGAATTTATACGGTTTTTTAAGAGGATGATCCGACTATAAAACTGAACTACTTTCTTTATGCGACCAATGACAAAAACAAAAAAAAAGGCTTTTCCATACAAAACGGCAATCATATTCTACCCAAATGTAGACAGCAAATTTTTTCCTAGCCTTCAACGTTGGTCCCATGGAGAAAGTTGTTCAATTTGATGGTCTGATCATCCCATTAAGAAACCGTCGGCATAATAGAGATCTAGAGAGATGCCAACCAACGCGCCGAGTACGAAACGTAGTGTCGCATCACCACCAGTACCACGCGATAGAAAGTATTTTGTTAGCTTGAATGTGCTCATTATCCATTGCGGTATCCGAACTGAACGTTCGAATAATCTTTAGTACTACGCATTTTAAACTATTTACACATAATATCTCGACTGGCTTTCAGCCTCATAATATATTGAATCATTACTTTCGCGAGCAATGTGTTCCATTTTTGCGCATATTGCTGCGACACTGGCCCCGCCCCCTTTTCACATCTCCCTTTAGTTTTTGTGATCTGTGGTCAGCATATTAAGAAGGACCCTATTGTATTAAAATAATTACTAATTTGAAATATTTTTTCGAATCGGTTTAGTAGTTCTAGATCTACTCTACTCGACTCTAGAATCTAGATTACCTACAAACTTACTAGCTGTAGTCCGTCTGCGTGGACTTTAAAAAAGTATTCTATATGTGTATCCTGAACCTATTTTATCAGTGTGCTAAAGGCTTTGACTACTTATATAGGGAGTAGTTACGCGTGATATTCTACTAACAAACATTTCTGCCACTTTTTGCGCGAGGGGCGAGGTAACATAAAATCCGCAACTTTGGATTTTATTCCCCATAACTTTAGATTCTAATTTTTAATGTAAAAAATCATGAAAAGCAGTCTCGTGTGAATCCAAAACGGCATAAGTTCGTAGTTATTGTTTCGCAATTATAAGCTGTCTCGTTTAGTGATAAGGTATAAAATTTAATGTAAATGCACATGATCAATTGTTCTTATACCCTGGCAGAGGGGAAATGCTACCGCAAGGCCAGTCCTTATAATAAATAGTCAAAGGTCTAAGGATATCATCGGCGTTTCATATATTTTTGGTCCAAATGTGAATGTGCCGACCAACAAAAACTAATGCTATATTCTGTTAGAAGTTATCAATTTACGCATTTATTAATATGGCACGAAAACTGTAGCTGTAGGTTTTAATTCATCAAAAATGTATGAAAATACGAGTTTTCAAACCTTAATAAAACCAAGGAAAATGGCCCAGCTTTGGTGCCATACTAAAAAAATGCTGAGACGGACTAGTTCTAACAGAATATAGCCTTAGCTTTTTTCATAGATAATGTGTATGAAAAAGCAGATTTTCGAACCCAAATCGACGGCCCGGTAGCACAGTCTGTAGTGAACCTACCTGCTGTGCCGAGAGTCGCGGGTTCGAATCTATCGAATATGAATATTTGTGCCCGAGTCATGGATGTTTGGATCTATATATGTATTCTATATCGTTGTCTAGTCATCATAATACAAGTCCAAGTGCTTTAAATGTGACTAGATAATTTGTGTGACAATGTCCAAGATATTTATTTATTTATTTAAATAATATTAAAATGCAAATAAAAAAAACGCCTAACGCCAAAACCAAACTGTGGTGTATTCAAATTAAATAAAACTAAGGACAATGGGCATACAGCTTTGGTGCCATATTAATAAATGTTAAGACGGAAAAGTCCTCACAGAATAAAAAATTTTTTTTTGGCCGGCACTTTCACTTTTTGGGCCAAATCCGATGATGTCGTTTGGTCCAAATCAGTACAGCCGCTTATGCGCTTAGTTTATGCGTGATTAAGGTCCTGATTCAGGATTCAGTGTTGTCAGCTATGATTACAAAAAATACTAGTGCTGTTTAAAAAATGCCTAAAATAAAAATGTATTAAACGCCAAATTAATGACAATAATTGCATTTTTAGGTATTTATTAAGACAAAACAAACAATTTCTGTACATGATAATTACTATCATTCATGACGTTACGAATGTTACGATGATGGT
Organism: Agonopterix arenella; assembly: GCA_927399405.1. Classification (NCBI taxonomy): domain Eukaryota; kingdom Metazoa; phylum Arthropoda; class Insecta; order Lepidoptera; family Depressariidae; genus Agonopterix; species Agonopterix arenella. Next base: position 1,498,314 of record OV656714.1, read on the forward strand.
TTGTAAATTGTATTCCAATATTAATGCAACTATATCGAAAGACTATCGATAGTTTTAACATCAGACATAATCTACACACAAAATGGTATGAACCATTATCATACAAGCCGTTTTTGAGCGTAGGCGATTTCGCAACTATGCCGCAACGACGTCGCAACTGCACCGTCACGATACGGTATTGTTACATCAACGCCTACGCTCAAAAATCACTTTAAAATATGCCACCTAAGACATCAAAAAATCACTAGATATAGTGAAAAAGTCTCTGAAAGCGGCAACACTCCATACGGAATCTAATTCGGAATCAGGTTTATTTCGGATGTAGGTATGTGGCGCACCTTTGCCACAAACATACAATCTTGAATTTGAAAAAGCAGATTTTCGAACCCAAATAAAACTAAGGACAATGAGGCTACAGCTTTGGTGCCATATTAATAAATGTTAAGACGGAGAAGTCCTCACAGAATATATCTTTTTTTTTTTGGCCGGCACTTTCAGTTTTTGGGCCAAATCCGATGGTGTCGTTTGGCCCAAATCAGTTCAGCCGCTTATGCGCTTAGTTTATGCGTGATTAAGCCACAAACATACAATCTTACAAACATTCAAACATCTTCACAAACTTCGACATTTATTATTTTAGTACCTAAGATAATATTACTGTAGAGGTAGACTATTAAGATGAAACCAAGTTATAAATAAAGCAAAACATTTTGTATTATATATCATAATACATGTAATCCAGAAAGAGGGTGGCAGCGAGCAGCAGAGCTTTCTCCTCAACTTTCAGATTCTTCTCGAATGACACACCGAACCTGCACAATATAAATAATAAAAAATCAATAATTTAAATCATTAGACCATTGATTTACCAACTACTGCGCCCCCGGCATGGCGCCTCGATAAACGTTTTATCGCGCCTGCTGGCTCATTCGTTGGCGCACAAAAAGAAAGAGAGGTAGGGTGCGATAGATATGTACGTCATGCCGCGGCTGCTCAAAGGTCCGCGCTCAAAAGTGTCCGAACCAAAAGTGCACCAAAACGTAAAAAGAGAACCAATTACGCGACAGTCTTCGCTAGATCGGCCCACACACTAAAATAAAATGGGACAGTCACTTAAAGGGGTGCTTCAGACCATCAAACTGAACAACTTTTACTATGAGACCAACACTGAAATCGCAAAACTGCAAACATAACTCGACTGAAATGTATGGGATAGTGGATTTTTTTTACGATTTCAATATTTGTCCCATAGAGAAAGTTGTTCAGTTTGATGGTCTGAAGAACCCCTTTAAGTAACTGTCCCATTTTATGTTACAACCTCTCGAATGAGTTTCTGTACTTATTCCTACGCGGCGCGGCGGCATCTGCTCTGGTTCAGAGGAGTTGAACTACTGATATTTGTCATCTTAACACTGTGACTTGACTAGGGTTGTACGTCATTCGAGATGCTGCGTCATTTGGAAAGCCTATCGTTTTCGTACTGTGACATTTACTTTTCCATAACAGGGGCCAAGAAGAGCGCATGCACGAGTCCCTCCCAACGCTTGCACGTAACTCCAACCTGGGTGCCGTCCGGCCGTAGAATGCGGAAATGTACGTCGCAAAAGCAGCTTAAGGTGAAGCGTGGACCTGGTGGGAAAAGGTGGAGTTATATGGTGATATCTTAAGAGGATATGTGAAAAGAATAGGATTCTTCAAAGCGTCATATATCATGAAGTACTAACAGTAGGAGTATAATTTGCGGATATAAGTAAATTGAACATATAATTGAAGTTTTGATTAGACCCAAAACACGATTAAGACACATTTTCTCGGTAGAAAAAAAAGCCAAAGTAGCCTCCGTTTTTATCGATAAACGCTTGAAACTGCTAAACGGTGAATAATAGAAACACGAGACTTGATTTAAAAACAAAAGATTGATATTTTACAAATTTTGATTAGAGCAGAATTGAACTTACATAAATAGTACAATCGCAAAATTAAATAAAGTTTGTTTCACGCTTGCGTTGTTTCAGGCGCCGCCCCATCTCTTTATCTCGCATCAGGCAGTAATATAAGCTATCACACGCCCATTTGGCTTCAATTATTTTTCGACATAGGCCCTTAAGCGTGAAACACACTGAAGAGGCATAAGGCGAAGGCACAGGACAGATGCGGCGCAGACGCAAACGCGTCGCTTGCATACATTTCGTATGAAGAAGTTTTGAAATGGCGCGGGGCGGATAGATAGATCTTCACACAGCTTCAGTGGACAGGCAGCAGGCTTTTTGTGCCTATAGCTGAGATTTACTTCATATCACAGGTTTTTATATATCGTGGGTACATCATCATCATTGCGTCCCACGTCCCACTTAATAGCAGTTTTTTTACTATGCTTTCTACTTCGCATGTTTTTTTTATTTATAATATATATATATATTTTTTTTATTACGTGTGGGTTTGCTCTTGACCTCAATCTAGTCCTCAGGACGAAGATGGGGTCGAAGATGTAGCGAGCTCACCCAGAAGAAGCCTATTCACGGAATTCGGGTTATAAGCGCTCGGAAATACTGACGTAGGCAGGGCGTTCCACTCCTTGGCTGTGCGCATTATAAAAGATTCAGAAAGGCGCTTGGTGTGGATATATGGGATGTCAACCAAAAAGGGGTGATATCCCGCGGTGCATCTGGAAGTCAGATAGTAGAAAGGGGAAGGCTGAACTCATGTAGCTCTTGGGCACACTCACCGAAGTACAACATATTCAAGGACTCTTGCTTGTGCGTTAGCACTGCATTTCCGCCAGTGTCAAATAGTTTATAGGAGAATCAATCCCAATCTCAGGGATCGTTTTTGGTCAAGAACAAGAAGAGATTGAGGATTGCGGAACCTCGTGGCAGGCTAAAACGCGACGCGCAAAAACCACGCGAGCCAAGTGCTCGGGTCAGAACCTTCAAAGTGACTCTTACTTCGCATGTTATCCAAATAAACAGATCACACTGTCAATTCTCAGTGTCCTATCTACCTTCACGATCCATAAATGATTCCCAGTTACCTCCAAAAAGAATGAAAACCCCAAAAAGACCAACTAACCATGAATCCAAAAAACGTCATCGCCATCAGAATTCTTCACAACATACTGCGGTTTGATTGCAGACCAGACTTGCTGGATGCTCCCCATCCAGGTCCCTGGAGGCACGAAGACTTCCACCCGTTGGAGCTGGCACGGCAGGATTCTGGTTGTGCAGGCGAATGGTCGGAATATCCTCAAGACCTCTTCCCCGAGGCAGTTGGTCACTCGAAGTATGAGAGGACGTAGGCCGTAGAAGAAATAGCCGACCCACCAACTGCACAAGATGAGATTGATGGTGTGACGATCTGCGCAAGAAAGCTGGTTACGCGAAGAAGTGGCTTGTATTGGGAGAGGCCGATTATCTAATGCTCTAGTTATTAGTACCTACGCTTTTACCTCCTAATACCTACAGTCAGAAGATGAATGTAGAAAACAGGGCCAGCGTAGGCTTAGTTAGAGGGACGGTCCGCCCCGGGCCCCCGGTCCTGGGGGGCCTCCGAATCTCGAGAAGAGAATCCCTTTTTAATCAAATCCAAAATAATGATGTTTAGTAAGTTAAGACGCAGTCTAGAGTTGGAGGCCCGGGCCTCCGGTTCTGGGACTGCAGTTTGAAGTTGGAGGCCCCGTACGTTAGTCATTGAAAGTCAGAGAAAGAAAAAGAGTCAAAAATATTGCGAATTTGCGAGCTCGCTTCGCTCGCTCAATCTTTTCAAGTTGTTATGCAGTTAGCATAATTATGAGGTCGCTTCGCTCGCTCCAGATTTTTGTTTCATACAAATTCTTCCGTATATATACGGAAGATATTCCGGACGTCAGCCTGTACGAGATTAGTATGGCTCTCAAACAGTTAAAAAACAACAAGGCGCCGGGTGATGACGGGATTACGGCCGAGCTTCTGAAGGTGGGTGGAAAACCGGTCCGGAAGGCCCTTCAGAGGCTGTTCGATTCCGTCATACTCGAGGGTAAAACGCCGCAGGCATGGAACAGAAGTCTAGTGGTGCTCTTCTTCAAAAAGAGCGATAATGCCCTGTTGAAGAACTATAGGCCCATTTCTCTTCTTAGCCATGTCTACAAGCTGTTTTCGAGAGTCATTACAAACCGTCTCGCGCGCAGGTTTGACGATTTCCAGCCTCCCGAACAGGCCGGTTTCCGAAAAGGCTTTAGCACCGTAGACCACATACATACGCTTCGGCAAGTTATACAGAAGACTGAAGAGTATAACCTGCCCCTCTGCTTGGCGTACGTGGACTACGAGAAAGCCTTTGATTCGATAGAGACTTGGGCTGTACTGCAGTCTCTTCAGCGATGCCAAGTAGACTACCGGTACATCGAAGTGCTGAAATGCTTGTACAAAAACGCCACTATGTCAGTCTGACTACATGACCAGAACTCGAAACCTATCCTACTGCAGCGAGGTGTGAGGCAGGGAGACGTTATATCTCCGAAACTGTTCACCGCTGCACTGGAAGATGTTTTCAAGGTTCTGGACTGGAAATGGCTAGGCATCAATATAAACGGCGAGGACATCAGTCACCTTCGGTTTGCCGATGATATAGTCATCATGGCGGAGACTATGGAGGAGCTCAGTCGAATGCTCGATGATCTTAGCAGAGCCTCCGAACGAGTTGGTCTGAAGATGAACATGGACATGGACGAAGATCATGTCAAATGCCCATGTTGTACCTACTCCTTTAATGATCGGAAACTCTGCGCTCGAAGTTGTTGACGATTATGTTTACCTGGGACAAACTATTCAGTTAGGTAGGTCCAACTTCGAGAAAGAGATCAAGCAGCGTTCCGGAAGCTACGTAGTATCTTCACGTCCCAAATAACGCAGTGTCTCAAAACGAAAGTCTTCGATCAGTGTGTGTTGCCAGTGATGACATATGGAACAGAGACGTGGTCGTTCACTCAAGGCCTCATAAAAAGGCTGAAAGTCACCCAAAGAGCAATGGAGAGGGCTATGCTCGGAGTTTCCCTGCGAGATCGAATCAGAAATTAAGAGATCCGCAGAAGAACCAGAGTAACTGACATAGCCCAAAGAGTTGCTAAATTGAAGTGGCAGTGGGCGGGGCATATTGCTCGCAGAACCGATGGCCGATGGGGCCGAAAAGTTCTCGAGTGGCGACCGCGTACCGGAAAGCGCAGCGTGGGTAGGCCCCGCACACGGTGGACCGACGACCTTGTGAAGGCGGCGGGAACCCGTTGGATGAGGGCAGCGCAGGACCGGTCGTTATGACGATCCTTGGGGGAGGCCTATGTCCAGCAGTGGACGTCCATCGGCTGAGATGATGATGATGATGATGACAAATTCATACATTTCGCCCGGAAATTGAGTTATAATGTAAACTCTTGAGCCCACTGAGCTCCGCTCGTTCCTGGTTCAAAATCATAAATTCATAATGCAATAATCTCATAAATTATTATACCTACTGCAGTAAATTCTCGAGCTTACTGCGGTTGCTCCACGTTTTTGATTCTCTTTGTAGTAATATCTCGATCTAACTACGCTTGCTCCGGATTTTCGACCTAAATGTATTGCAGTAAAAACTCGAGCTCGCTTCGGTCCTGGTTATGATTGTATCGCGACACATAGACTCATTGTATGGATATGCAAGGGGAGTAAGGAGAATCCTTCTGGCCCACCCCAGAAATCAAATGAATCACTTACTAAAAATAAGAAACATCTACATGGACATCTATAATAAATTAATAATAAATAAAGACAATATTATTTTCTTGTGTTTCGTTTCTCATGTCCAATTTCATGAAAAGTCAATATGGTTAGAATATACTTCGAAAATTCGAGCTTGGTTCGCTCGCTTGGCTTTTTTGATATGCTTTCTGTGCTTTGAGACTGAGTTCTTGCTACAACCCAGTCATAATTATAAAACTCTATACGTTCGCTCCGGGTTTATTTTATACACAAATATACTCACCTACTCTTTTTCAAGATGAGCTCTACAATCGAGTTATTATGTAGTGAAATCATAAGCATAAGCTCATTACAGCTATTTGTTTAGTACATCAACCGCCTCGATTTCGATATGAGCTGAAAAAATTGAGTTATAATAAAGCAAAATCTCGAGCTCACTTTGCTCGCTTCTGGCTAGACACATTGCACTAAAATCTCGAGCTCACTGCGCTCGCTCCAGAATTCAGTGAAATCTCGAGCCCGCTTCGCTCGCTCTATGTTTTGGATCGTATTTCTTTTCATAGTATAGTTAATTCTTGAGCTTGCTTCGTTCGTTCCAGATTTCAGGTGCGCTCGCTCCAGGATTTAAATCTTACTAATCTGATTTCATTACATTGCAGTAAAATCTCGAACTGACTTTTCTTCGCTCATTCCAAAATTCAGAGAAATTTCTAGCTCGCTTCGCTCGCTCTAGGTTTTCGATCCTGCATGATTTCATAGTGAAGTAAAATCTCGAGCTTGCTTTGCTCGTTCCGGATTGTAGGTCGTAAATACGCCCATGGAGGGAATGGGCTCCGATGTCAAGTTTTTGCCACGGCTCGATAGAATCGTAGATATCAATTTCTGGAAAGACCGGGGGGCCTCATTTAGTTTTGCCGCCCCAGGCCTCCGACGGGCTTAGTCCGCCGCTGGTGACAATGTCAATGATATATATATTCATGAAATCATATTATGTCATGCTGATCTTAGGACTGTCTTGTAGAGAATTTAATGAAGATGAAGAATATTATTTTCTCGTAGCATTAACAGTTTCCATGAAAATTTTGATAAATAATAAATGAATAAATAAAAAATAAATAAAGCTCACAGGCACATATTATACATTGTAATGATCCCAAGTAAGCTCTATAGGCTTTTTTATTATGGAAACCATACAACAACGGCACGAACATATAACATCCATGACCGAACCGGGATTCGAACCCAGGACCCTGGTTTGGCAGTCCGGCGTGGTAACCATTACACCAACCGGATCGTCAAAATAATGATTCTGGCCAAAGACATTCTAATGTCATTGATTCTGACACACAAAAGAGGAGGGGTGAGAGGGGGGAACATTTAACGCTTTCTGCTGGATAGGGTCATTATTTACGCTTAGAAGTCGATTTAAGCTAAGTCGGTACCTATAAACAAAATATTGTAACCTAATATGACACCTTACTTACTTACTACTTACTTACTATGCTGGCTCAGGGACCCGAAGTGGGTCTTGGCCTCCGACAACAAAGAACGCCATTCATCTCTTTTCTGTGCCATCTCAGTCCAGTTGGGCACCTCCAGCTCCTCGAGATCTTTGGTAATCTGGTCTATCCAGCGATACCTGGGCCTGCCCACTAGGCGACGCCCGGTGGGTCGCCCCAGATACGCTCTCTTTACCGCGCGATCTTCCCCCATCCGTTCTGTGTCCAAGCCAACGTAGTCGAGCAGATTTTATCTCTCCTAGTACGTTGGGAGTAGAGATAGGTCTTCTATTTCCATATTTTTTCTTAGACACCTTGGTAATTGAAATTTAAAAACTTTAAAAAGTGGAATAGTACCCACCTGTTCTCCTCCTCAACAGTATAAACCAGGTTCTGATCAGGAGTCCTGACAAAGAACCTGTTCTTCTTTCCCCTCAGGAAAAGGACTCCCTTCACGCGAAGACGCCGCGTAATGAGGAGTCGGTTCACTGACGTCAGGGATTCAAGGAGCGAAGTTTCTTCTGTAGTTTCTACTTGGGTTTCTGGCTGCCATGGAAATTAGATGTGTAGTAGACTGTATGATGCAGGCACGTATCCAGGGGGGGGGGGATATGTGGGTTTTATCCCTAATATTTATATGAAAGATCCTTAAGTGCGATTTCATTTCATTTCATTTTCATTTCATTTATTCATATAGACAACAATACATCATACATTTCACACCTTAGACAATAGTGATAATAAAGAGTGACTTGGCTTAGATGATTAAAAGGACATGCAGAGTTAACGCAGAGTAATTATTATTGACATGCAAATATTACATAATTATTATGTATATTTATTTACCAATCTTTTGTAATAAAATTAGAGATACCAAAAATAATAATAATAATAAACCTATGTATATTTATTGTATATAAGTACTTATAGTATATTAAATTAAATAAACTGTATATATATATATATATATATATATATATACACACATACATACACATACATATATATACATATATATATATATATATATATATATATATATATATATATATTATAAAAATAAATTTGTATTGTAATGACTGTGAGTAATATGATGTGTTTTATGATAGGGTTACATTATTATATACTTATATACCATAATGTATTACACATTATACACGTTTCTAGTCTAGCAAAAAAATATATTAATGGTGTTCATAGCAAACTGTCATATATTTTGACAAAATCATTATGTTTTAATTGTAACAAATACTTTTTAATGTTGACATTATTTTAGGGTTCTAAGAAAAGAGGGAGGTTTTTTTTCTAAAGTGTCTTTGTTAGAATTTATTTGTTGTTTGATGTCAGGGGGCAGGTGTTCGAACATGCGAGGCGCGATTGCAGAAAAATGTCTACGAGCTGAAGTTGTGCGGCAGTACGGAGTCTTGTAGGTTCTAACACTAGTCTTTCGGAGATTTCGATTCTTAGTATTGTAAGGTATCTTTTTAAGATTAAGATTAAGGAACTAGGTGATACAATTAAACAACCTGGTTTCTACATCGTACCGATAGTTGTTTTTTTTTTAAACCTGCTTTTGGGAAGTTTAAGTGTTTTATTGAATATTCGGTCTTGAATGTTAAAACATATTAAATTCCTAACATTTTTAACACCAACAAGCTAGCGTTTCAACGTTCTTCACAAAATTGGCTCAAAGTTAAGTGGTACGATATAGACTACCTTCCCCTATTTGCTTTCTGCCACGCTTCCTATCCAGAGGGGGTGAGGTGAAAATTGGTTGGGGAAGGTACTGGCTGTACTGTATGTAGTACGATAACCATATACTCTTTTCTTACATATCGTACTGTGGCTATACAGTGTGGCCTTCAGATACCTATGTCAATCAGTTGCCCCTTACGACACCCTTCTCTTGGCAATCTTGGAAATTACGCCTCCATATTCCAGGCGGAGGTCTACGCCATTACAGCCTGCGCTGAAATTAATTTGAGCAAGCACTCCGTCAACCAATATATCACAATTAGCTCCGATAGCCAAGCAGCCTTGCTAGCCATAGACTCTCCGATCATAAAGTTTAAGCTTGTACAGGATTGCGTGTCACAACTGAATGCTCTAGGCAATAACAATCAGCTTGTGCTACAATGGGTGCCAGGACACTCAGACATAGAAGAGAACGGAAGGGCGGACGAGTTGGCTAGTAACCTAAAACCACTTCATAGGCCCCGAACCCTTTCTTGGAATAACTGACAGTCTAACGCGCGATTCTTTGAATAGGGTCAGCTTTGGAGAGGCAATAAATATCTGGTGTAACACCCCAGGCATGGGGTCCAACTCCACTTAGCAGCACTTATCAAAGGCTACAATCGCAAACTTGCGAACGGTCTCCTTGCCCTCAGCAAGGATCAAATTTGTACAATAGCAAGGTCACTCACAGGCCACTGCAAATTAAATAAGCACATGCACACACTGAATTTAAGTGACACCACCGGCTGCAGATTCTGCAAGGAGGAGATGGAAACTCCTCTGCACCTCCTATGTGACTGTGGCTCCCTGATGTACAAACGTAGTACTCATCTAGGTAGACAGGTACTGACACCAGATGAGATACAAACTATCCCTATCAAGAATCTACTGCGTTTTCTGGCCGCAGTGGGGATTGGTAAGGAACTTTAAAAAGAGCGTTCACAAAGGATCAGCGATGGTCTATGTGGCACAGGCTCAACAAGCCTGTCAAGGCCCAAAACCCCCCTAAATAATAAATAATAACACCCTTCCAGGTTGGTGCTATTCTAAGTAAAACACTACCTCAACTTCTGGCTCAGCTTCTAGTTTTGGTACCACCTCGGTAACAACTTCTGTAGGCTTGGTAACATCTTGGAATGTCTGAACTTCTGGTGGCAACGGTATTGGCGCCGCCATTGTCAAATGAAAACTCTTAGAACACACGTTCTAAGGTTTGTTATTGCATAGCAATGTTTTTTAAGATTTGTTCTGTAAATAAAAAATGTTTAGAAAATATTGGTGACTATTTGACAGAGAAGTCAAAGTGAGTCAAAGTGATTCCATTCTCTTTGGTCAAAGACAGCGTCAGAAAATGGCAGGTAAGATGTTTTAAATAGAATAAGGTTTTCATAGAACAGAAAGTTGTGAGGGCGTCGTCGGTGGCGGGTTGTGGACATTCAATCACGAAATCCGGGTTCGAATCCGCGCGGATGAAATGCCATGTACTAAACAATTTTCGTAACTTATGTACGCAATACCTCCTCAATATCTCCTTATGAAAAGATACAAAGATCGGAGAGTCAAAATATGGGACCTCAACGTCCATGGTACAATCTATAAAGGAGTATTCAAATTTAAATACCTTGGGTGCACTGTAACAGACTCTACTCCCAACGTACTAGGAGAGATAAAATCTGCTCGACTACGCTGGCTCGGACACATAGAACGGATGGGGGATGATCGCGCGGTGAAGAGAGCGTATCTGGGGCGACCTACCGGGCGTCGCCCAGTGGGCAGGCCTAGGTATCGCTGGATAGACTAGATTACCAAAGATCTCGAGGAGCTGGAGGTGCCCAACTGGACTGAGATGGCACAGAAAAGAGATGAATGGCGTGCTTTGTTGTCGGAGGCCAAGACCCACTTCGGGTCCCTGAGCCAGCATAGTAAGTAAGTATGTACGTAATACCGACTGCTTTCAAACAGTGAACGAAACCACCAGGAGTTCACTCCACGAGGAAACCTGCATATGCTGAAGCAGAAATTCCGATGCGTTTGTCAAGTCTACCAATCCTCATTGTGCACGCGTGGTGGACTAACGCCCATACACCCTCCCAGGGAGGGTAGGCCTGTGCCCTGTAGTGGGACGTTAAAATAGTTATTTAAAGTCTAGTTCTTTTCCGAGCTTCTAGCCCAGTCATTTTACGGAGTTTGGTTAGGCGGGGTAGGGAGTAATTATTAATTGGACTTTTAAACTGTAACCGGCACCATTTAGTGACAAAAGGACTATCTTAAACATATTAAAATAAAAATCGCTACGCAACATAGAAATCAAAATTGTGTTTCCCAGAATGCTTTTTAATTAATAATAATATGCACTCAATGCACTCATTTGACTTAGATTTAACAATAAAATAATTTTTTAGCAATAAAATAGGCATTTAAAAAATGAGGTATTTATTAGAAAATACGAATGGATTTTTCAAAACCTTCTAAGTAGCCAAAAATATTTACACCATGTTTGAAGTGATAATAGCTAAATTTTAAAATTGTAACTGTTGCTGACGTGATTTTTTTTTAAGTTTGGTACATTTCTCGGCTTAAATTGGCTCTTCAATATTATATCGAAAAAAAATATCAATTATTAATTAGTCCCGGCTCAAACCGTATAATGACTGGGCTATTCGGTGTAACTATTAAAATAATCTATGCTTCGATATTGGAACCGATCACCGGAATTAACCTGCAGGCCTCGCATGCCACCCCCGAGAAAACGATAAAAATCGAGATGTGCCTCTTTATTATTTTACGTAGGCCAGAGAGAGCGCGCATGACGTTTTTCTCGTTTAAACGCTTTGTCGTGGGTGGCATGCTAGCCGTGCTGATTCGGAATTCAGTGGTGTCAACTATGGTTACAAAAAATAATAGTGCTGTTTGAAAAATTCCTAAAATAAAAATGTATGAAATGCCCAAAATAAAATTACAATTGCTTTATTTATCAAAGCTATTGTTGAGCTGAGCTGTAGGCTACCAACGGGGTCACAGGTGGCGGATAGTGAACGGCCATCAGATATGGTGGTTAGCTGCGAATAAATCGAATAAGCAGTCCCCGACCAAACAGCGGCAGGATTATCAGGACGTAGTGGGTTGGCCGGTGGAACGGACTCCTCTACAAAAAACTACATAAGTCCTAGGACGATCTTTGTGACGTGGCGAGACAATGCCGCCACTAAATAAGCATTTCTCTGATAATGGGCAGCAGCATTATCAGTACGTCAAGAAGCCAAAGAAATGGATTCCGACAGGATTCATGACGAAGAAACAGTGGGCGACCCTCGGCCATTGTACTGCGGTGTGGAAGGCAAATGGGAAAACCACCGCACTAGTTTTTCCTAGAATAGGAGTATGAAAATGTCACAATATGAAAATGTAGTTCTTGACAACGGGCTTCCACGATGTAACATGCCGTGGCGGTCTGAGTCCGGCAGGGGCAGACGCAAGGCTGAACCGGTCGTCATCATGCGAAATCCTTGTAAAATCGGAACGTGGAACATGAGAACCATGTTAAAGCCAGGGAAACTGGAAAAACTAAAATCAGAGATGGAGAGACTAGATGTTGATATCCTGGGATTAAGCGAAGTGAGATGGGGAGGAAGTGGGGATTATTGGAGCGATAATTACAGAATAGTTTATACTGGAGAAAAACAGGGAGCTAACGGCACAGCAATAATACTAAACAAGAAATGGGGTACACAAGTTGAAAATACAATACATCATAGTGACAGATTAACAGCAGTAAAAATAAAAGCTAATCCTACAGATATAATAGTTATCCAAGTGTACATGCCGACTTCAACACATAAAGAAGACGAAATAGAAGATATGTATAACCATATTGATTCAATATTAGATACAGTAAAGGATAAAGATAGTTTAATTGTAATGGGGGATTTTAACGCAGTGGTCGGAGAGGGCAAAGAAGAAAATATAGTTGGTAATTTTGGGTTGGGCAGGAGAAATGCAAGAGGCGACAGATTAGTTCAATTTTGTAAAGAGAATAGCTTATTTATTACAAACACATATTTCAAACTACCAAAGAGAAGGCTGTACACTTGGGTAAATCCAGGTGACAGAGGCCGATTTCAAATAGACTATATATTGGTGAAGAATAAGTACAGGAACCATGTCAAATCGTGCAAAACCCTTCCAGGAGCCAACGTTGACACTGACCATAACATGCTAATTAGTAATTGTAATATCAGTATTAAGAAATCCGGAAGGAGAATTAAGCCAAAATTTATCGATCTCACTAAACTTAAGGACATGAAGTGCAATTATAGAGTGCAATATAGTAATAAACTAGGGGATAAGTTAATAGAATATAGAGAAAATAAAGAGAGTAATGATATTGTGGAAAATATAGAAGATAGATGGAATAATGTAAGGGATATATTAAGAACGAGTGCAGAAGATTGCCTGAAGAAGGAAAAAATTGTGCCAAGGAAGAAATGGTTGACACCAGAAATAATTGATTTGATGCTAGAAAGGAGAAAATATAGGAGAAAAAGCGATGATATAAGTAAGAAGGAATATAGGAGATTAACCAATAAAATTACCACAAAATGTAGGGAAAGTAAAGAGAAAGACACTATTAAAATTTGCAATGATATAGAAGAACACATGGTAAAAGGAAGAATGGATCAAGCATATAACATCATAAGACAGTTAGATAAAAAACATAAGACCAAAAGTGCAACTATATTAGACGATAACGGGAAAATACTGTTTGATAATAAAGATATAGTAAAACGCTGGAAAAGTTACATAGAAGGTTTATATGAAGGAAATGGTATGCAAGAACATGAACTAGAAAGTGAGCATGAAATAGAAGAAGATGACCGAGGCCCACCCATTCTTAGAGGAGAGTTTAATAAAGCATTAAATTGTATTCAAAACGGAAAAGCAGCAGGAAATGACAAATTATACATAGAAATGATTAAATATGCCAATTGTGACCCAATGACGGACGAAATTTTTAACCTCATCAAGGAAATGTATGAAACAGGTAATATACCGAAAGATTTTCAAATTACTAAAACAGTACTGCTACCAAAAAAGCTCAACACCCTTAAATGTGAAGAACACAGGACCTTAAGTCTTATTTCACAGGCGTCAAAGATTCTTCTCAAGATCATTCAAAATAGAATAAGGCCGAGAACCGAATATTATTTAGGACCGGATCAATATGGTTTTAGGCAAAAGAAGGGCACAAGAGAAGCCATCCTCGCTCTCAGGCTTGTAATAGATCGACGTATGGACCTGGGCCTCGAAACACATATTGCATTCATAGATCTGGAGAAGGCGTTTGATAGGGTGAATTGGGAAAGAATGATGAGAATTATGAAAGAAGCAGGGCTTGACTACAGAGACAGAAGGATAGTTTACCAACTTTACAAGGAACAGGAAACAGTAATAGAGGTGGGGGAGGAAAAGGGCACGGCAAAGATAAGACAAGGTGTACGGCAGGGTTGTCCACTGTCCCCATTAATTTTTAATATATTCATAGAATCAGCAATCAGAAAAATATTAGATTCAGACAGAGGGGGTATCAAAAGTAACGGGGAAAAGATACATTTCATTAGGTTTGCGGATGATATTGCTGCTCTGGCAGAAGACACACAACAACTAGAAAAACTATTGAAAATAATGGACACTGTCTTCGGAGAATTTGGGTTGAACATAAACATCAATAAAACAAAAATAATGGTAACAGCAAAAAATGGACCAGTTATTAGTTCCGTCAAAATTAACAACACTCCAATAGAACAAGTAAATACATTTAGATATTTGGGTAGTCTCATTACAAATGACTCCAGATGCACCCCTGACATCGTTGCAAGGATTGCTATGGCAAAAAGAGCTTTCAACGACAAAAAACACCTTCTGAAAGCAAAAATATCGAGCAAAATCCGAAAACGCCTAATCAAAGTGTACATCTGGAGCATTGCATTGTACGGTAGCGAGACGTGGACATTGACTAAACGAGATCGAGATAGACTGGAAGCTTTTGAGATGTGGTGTTGGAGGCGAATGGAGGGGATAAGTTGGACGGAACGCATAACAAATGAAGAGGTGCTAAGAATGGTTAAAGAAAAGAGAAACATTTTAAAAACAATCGAAAACCGGAGAGGAAAAATGATTGGACACTTGATACGAAACGACAATTTCTTTAAAACCATACTGGAAGGGAAGATAGAGGGGAAGAGAGGCAGAGGAAGACCTAGACAGAGTTATCTGGCCCAAGTGAAGGAAAAGGTTGATGTCATATCGTATCAAGAACTCAAGAGACTAGCGGAAAGGAGACAGGATTGGCGAAAACTCCACCGACAAGAGCGCAGCTCTTAAATAAGAAAAAAAAAAAAAAAATTACCTTTTATTACCTTTATCTTCAACAGAAACTTCTTTTACTGTTTTATGAAGTGCATAGATAGAAGATAGATTATAATACCGGAGCGTAGGTGCATATCGAAAGTACAAAATTTATTATCGTAAACTTTTTTGTAACTACTTAGGTGTCGAACTTAAAATGTTCTATCTATCTATCTATACTATTATAAAGCTGTAACAGGAAGTTTGTCTGTACATTGAAGATGTTAACAAAAAAAAAGTTACGATATGGTTTTTAGGTGTCCCTGATTCCATTTCACCAATTTTTGGATTTTTTGTCTGTCTGTTTGTTTGTGTGTTTGTTTGTTTGAACGAGTATCACGCAAAAACTACTGAACCGATTTTGATGAGACTTTTTTTGTTTGATAGCTTATGATCTGACTTAAAATCTGGTATATAATTTGTGCGGACGAAGTCGCGGGTTAACGCTCGTTCAAAATAAAGAGCTTCCTAACGTCGTTTTTTGGCTCTACCACCGCGTCGGAAGGTGTTCTGCTGTAGAGAAGATGCTGCCAGAAACTCTACAATACACATCTTTTGAACAAATAAAAACATATACTATACAAAGTTGAATGTTATTCATCATCATCATCATATCAGCCATTAAACGTCCACTGCTGGACATAAGCCTCCCCCAAAATGGGGGGATTTGCCCTAATCGCCACGCTTGGCAGGCGGGTTGGCGATTGCAGTTGGATCGAATCAATGTGTGTACTCAGAGGATGCTGCTGCCCATCCTTCAGTAGATCCCATAGTCGCCTTTTACGACACCCACGGGAGGAAATGGGATGGTGCTATTCTAGAATGTTATTACCTTCATCTTAAGGTGGTTGCAGAGGGGTCAATTTTATACAAAACTTTGACGCAGAATACCCATAGACGGCATTATAAGTAACTTTGTGTATATGGAAAAATAGTTTAGAAAATTTAGATGCCGCGTCACAAATAACATTTGTAATTTATAATATAACGAGCGTTAACCCGCGACTTCGTCCGCACAAATTATATACCAGATTTTAAGTCAGATCATAAGCTATCAAACAAAAAAAGTTTCATCAAAATCGGTTCATTAGTTTTTGCGTGATACTCGTTCAAACAAACAAACAAACACACAAACAAACAGACAGACAAAAAATCCAAAAATTGGTGAAATGGAATCAGGGACACCTAAAAACCATATCGTAACTTTTTTTGTTAATATCTTCAATGTACAGACAAACTTCCTGTTACAGTTTTATAATGGTTTAGATTAGATAGATAATACCGGAGCGTAGAGGCACAGAATAAATACTAGTACTGGTAGAGGTGCATTACGAAAGTACAAAATTTTAACAAAAACATCGAATGCACATTTTATCGATTCTCCATAAAATAAAAATATGCAGTTAACGTGATTGGATTCCATGCAAATGGCGAATTATTATTATAAATGGGGGACTTCATTTAAATTTGTTGGAAAAAAAACTCTGAAACTGTATCGCTTTTATCAATTGGTGTAACAATGTGCATTACTTACAATGGATTGTGGGGTGACCATGGATCTCGTTCCTTGAGGGAAATAAAAATTTGAGTCTAAATGGTAGATTACACACCGAGGGCAGGAAAGTATGAAAGGTCTCAGGAGTGCGATTTTTGAATCTCATTCGCTGAGCTCAGCAGCTTCTTACTCTCTACAAAGCCCAAGTGCGATCCTGCATGGAGTACTGCAGCCACCTCTGGGACGGTTCTGCGAAATACCAACTGGATGCACTGGACTCAGTTGAGCGCCGAGCCAAGAGACTCATCAACGATGAGGCTAAGTTACATAGTCTGGAACACCGGCGATTGGTCGCTTGTCTGTCGGTTTTTTATCGGATACACTTTGGCGAGTGTGCCCAGGAGCTACATGACCTGATTCCACCATCCCCCTTCCACCAACGTACGACAAGACGTAGTGCGAGTCTGCATCCATACGTAGTCGATATTCCAACAATCCGCACAAAAAGGTTCGCATCCTCTTTTATAATGAGAACCGGTAAGGTTTGGAACTCACTCCCTGCGTCTGTGTTTCCAAGCAAATACAATCAGGATATTTTCAAAAGAAGAGTTAATAGGCTTTTTCTGGGTGAGCGCGCTACATCCTCGGCTTCGTCTACACTTCCCATCAGGTGAGATGAAGCCAAGCGCAAACCCATTATGAATAAAAAAAAAAAATACTATGGAGCATCTTTCTACTGCTGATATGAATTTCAAAAATCGCACTCCTGAAGTATAATTTTTGAGTCAAATCAGCAGTAGAAAAATGCATATCTCCATAGTAATTTTGACATTTTCAACTGCTGAGCTCAGCGAATGAGATTAAAAAATAGCACTCCTGATCTCATTTAATTGTTGGCCGGGGCGAAGCCGAGGTCAACAAACATGTGATTTGAGGCTTTCTCATTTACTGCCCGAGATTAGTATACTATTCGACTGAGGCGAAAAGCGGCAACTTCGTTTAGCGCAGTGGGACGAAAGTTGACGCTTTCCGCCCGAAGGGGTCAAAAATTCATATTGAGACTTTTTTTATAGGGACCTGTTGATCCTGCATTAATAATAATAACCCTGCCCAAGAAATAAAATGCCTGGCCATGTGCCTGATAATTCAATTATCCTTAGACTTATTTTGTACGTCAAAATCTGGAAAAAAACAGTTTTTCCATACAAAACTGCAATCATACATCATACTCGACCCAGTAGGTAAGGACAGCTGTTTTTTCACGATTTGGATTTTAGTACCTAATATAAGAGAGTTGTTCAGTTTGATGGTTTGATCATCCGCTTAAAAACCGTCCAGCATATTAAATTGGACCCTGTAGATGGAAATGCAAACTTTATTTTATTGCAAAATATATTTACCTGCATAAATAGTGTAATAAAACTCCCTAGTAACTTTTAAACGGGTTGGTATAGACCATCAAACTGAACAACTTTCACTTCCATAGTGGCAATATCGAAAAATAAGAAAAAGAATCAGTTGTCCCATACATTTGAGTCGAGTTGGTACTGCAGATTTGTATGAAACAACAATATTGTTTTTCTCGATTTCGAAATTGTCTACATAGTGAAAGTTGTTCAGTTTGATGGTCTGAAGCACCCCTTTAAGTATTACTTGGCTGTTTGTCCTGTATAACTTTAAAAATAAAAATAACAAGACACTAGAAAACAACAATAGAAATTCCAAGACTAAACGCAAGGAAAACAAACAAGGCTAAAACTAAATAAGGCTAAATCCCATATTTGATCGTCCAAAACCACTTTCTGAAAACTTTGTTTCCTTATATGAATTCACGAAACAACAATTGTGGTTGAAGTTTCGACTACTAGGTAACTAATCCGATCCGATTTTTAATACTTAGACACAATTTGTCCTAATTTTGCTACCTTCATTGTATAGTTTACACTGTCCTAATTTTTACCACAATCATGGTCACCACTCTATTAATGTGTCGTCCGGCGCACGCGCCGCCCCGCGCTACCATTTTATGCAAAAACGCAAATTTCGTTCGAAATTTGAAACGCTCCATTGTATAGTTAGGCCGAATGAATAAAAATAATGGTTTCCAACTTCATTTTTAGGGGAAAAATGCATTTTGTGCAGGTCTCTTCTTTTATGCAAAAACAGGAGTGTGCCGTATGGAATTAACGATAGTTTTTATGCAAGCGACAGTTTGAATTAATAAGGATTTTTGTATGGTCAAACTGTTCATCGATTATTTCGATTCTGAGATGTGGGATGTTAAAATTGGGGCAGTTTTGTGGTTGTAATACTGTTACAAATTTATGTTTATTGAGGATTTTGTAACTAACAGATACGAGGCATTAGGAATCACAATGTGAAAGCCATATAATTTTTAGAACAAAAGAATATGAAAATACCTAACTATAAGTACCTACTAGAAACAAAATTTGGTAACCTAAGTCGTTTTTAAACGACTTCAAAAAAGGAGGTTTCTCAATTCGACCGTATATAAGGTCTAACAAAATTAGATGAACTATTTTCAGGGGATGATCAGACCATCAAACTGAACAACTTTCTCTATGGGACCAATATTGAAATCGCGAAAAAAAATCAGCTGTTCCATACAAACCTACTCGACCTAAATGTATGGGACAGCAGATTTTTTTTTTCGCGATTTCAATATTGGTCCCATAGAGAAAGTTGTTCAGTTTGATGGTCTGAACATCCCCTTAAAATAGTTTCACCTAATTTTTTTAGGTGGCTAAATTAAATTGTACCATCAGCTAGGCGACTAAGAAGATTATCCGTCCAATAAGGAATCCGACGAAAAAGGACTAAACCGATGAAAGTACCTAGTTTGAGCAAAGTTTCTGAACATCCGGAAAGATTATGTTCGGTCGTGAATTTATCAATTGAAATACCTATGCATTGTTAAAAATTTGTACTCATTTAAGACTATAAAAGGACACAACACCCACGGCCTCATAGATACAATAGATGAAAGAGATTCCTATAGTTCGTTCATGTTGGTCCCTTATAACAAACCATTGTACTATTTATTATATGGGCATAGGGAGGTGATCGGAAGACTTGCGGAAACTAGGACATAATAAAACACAAATTCTATTCATGTTTTTGTTATTAACTTTTGTACTTCAACAATATTTCTTTTTTCGTAATCTCATACAATATTTTGTTTCATTCATACAAAGTTTGTGTTTGTGTGCTCCGCTCGATTTTATACTATTATATTCAATACTTATACTTAATATAAGGCACAATTTTTATAACTTTATTTTATTTAATATCACAAAAACATATTGTTTTTAAGTTTCTTAAATGTCAAAATCATAAAAATTCAAAGTAAGAGAATATAATAATTATGTTTTAAAAGATGTAAAATATAGTATTTTTAAGTCACTTCGTAATAAACTATTTTAACAGCGACCAATATTATAAGAAGTCATAATTATTACGAAATATTAATTACGATTTTTAGCTGCCATTTTTATTAAGTAAAAGAGTGTTGGTGTTGGTTGTAGTTAAGATAAATGTCTCTTATTAAATAAAATCTTGCAAAACATGTCTCACTTGAAGATAAAATTATACAAATCAAAAATATACAGTAAAATTTTAACATAAATCAAACTATTTTCTCTAATAACGCAAACAGGTGTGATGTGTATAAAAAAATCAAAAAATCTTTAAAAAGATTCGAGCGAAATACAAATAACACCACACAAGCTCACTATTCACAAATTTAATAATAATAACAAAAACGATTTTATTATTATTTAACAAATAATAAATCTATCAAATACCTAGACTCACTGATTCAGTTTGAATCTTAAAGAAAAAAATATCATTATTTTATTATAACCTCTTTTGTTCGGTATTATACTATATTATACAATAGGTATGTACAGGGTGTGTGTGTACTGTGGTAGAACAGATGTGTAATTTTTTGTAATACTTAGAAAAAAAATCGTGTACAACACTAATATTGAAATCAAATAAAAGATTGAAAAATTTTGTACTGGTCAGGACTTGAACCCGCAACCTCGATGGGCATCCATGACTATAATAATATGTTAATAACCAATATTATTATTGTACTCTGTGGTACTTGCATTATATGTTTCTAAATAAAAATGTTAAATAAAGTAAAATATTTATTTACAAAATAGCAAATTATGAAGAAACTTTTCTCAAAATATGTTATCACCGTCATGCAAATAATAGTACTTAAGGTGGTTTCACTCCATAAAAAAGTTTGTCGCACAATACGCGTAGACGGAATACATAAAAGTAATATTTTATATATATAGAAAAATAGTTTAGAAAATCTAGTTGCCGCGTCACAAACAACATTTGCAATTTATAATAAAGTTACGAAGATATTAAGCTTTTAATATTTTGTATGAAAAATGACAAAGCTTTATATCTTCGTAATTATTTTATAAATTGCAAATGTGATTTGTGACGCGGCAACTAGATTTTCTAAACTATTTTTCTATATATACAAAGTTACTTATATTAATACCGTCTACGCGTATTGTGCGTCAAAGTTACCTTAACGGACAATTATTGCTCATAGAAAAGTGACGCAGTAATTTGAGTAAGAGCAACAATGTAGCTATTGACTTTACCTTCTGCTTTTTATCAAAATATACCAGATAAATAAAATTTTGGTAAATGTTGAAAAATGGTCTGCACTTTGGGTCTACTTGAATAGAATCGTTATATTATAGCACCTCTATTTGTAATAATTTACAACTATTAAAGATTTGCTTTGATAATTATGTAAAATAATAGGAAAAATAATTTTGTACTAAAATTGCTTACCGCATTTTTGAAAGGTTTATGTCCGGTCTGTTTCCACACCCTGTACAATTCGTAATAGTGAAACAGTTTGAGAATATCGCTACGATACTTCTCACGTCATAATTATATTCAGAGATATAATAAATTCATTACAAAAACTTAACAAATTCATAAATTTAACGTGTGTTCCTTAACCAGTGTTAGGTTTCAACAACTTTCTAATTACAAGGCAACAAATTCAAGTTAATTAAATATTTAAAGATTCGAACGATCGAACGATTGTCAATGTCGATTATGTATTTTAAAAAAAACAGATGGATCAACTGAATAGATGCCATTAAGAATAGATTTTTAAATCATCGACAAAGAAAACCTTACCTACTTTCTTTATTGTTTATTTTGAAGATTGCAAAGCCATCGCTTATTATTGAGCTAAAAATAATAATTCCCCCCCCCCCCCCCTCCCAATAGTATACTAACCTCGGGCAGTAAATAAGAAAGCCTCAGATCACATGTTTGTTTACCTCGGTTTCGCCTCGGTCAACAATTACATGAGATCTGAGACCTTTCCTACTTTCCTGCCCTCGGTGTGTATTCTACTATTAAATTGTACTTTCTGGAAGACAATAGTCTATTACAAAATCATATTTTACCGTCTTAAAATGAGTTTTTATATCGCTCATTATTAGAAAAATGAGGCAAAATTTTTTTTAATTATCTTAAACATATTTTAGGTAGGTATCTCTATAAATATTTGATTTACATATATTGTCGCCTTGTTT
This sequence comes from Agonopterix arenella, assembly GCA_927399405.1. Lineage (NCBI taxonomy): Eukaryota > Metazoa > Arthropoda > Insecta > Lepidoptera > Depressariidae > Agonopterix > Agonopterix arenella. The sequence continues at coordinate 1,520,764 of OV656714.1, forward strand.
ACATTTTTATTTACATTATTAAATGTTTCTGCAAAAAGCATTTCAAAAATACGCTCTAAAAAGCTATGTAATTGTGATTATATTGATCTATTTACAAAAATAATATTATATCAATAAATATTTTCTAAAAATATATTTTTATCACATTTTTTATAAATAAAATAATCAAAAATTATGGTCCTTCTGTTAGTTATATCCCAGTTTTTTTTTCAATGCATTTCTTTAAACTACATATCGTGGTTTCTTAAAGACTGTGAATAAAAAAATTGCTAAAAAAATAGGTTTCGAAAGTACAAAACACTTTATTTTTAATAAAGCACCTTTTTCATAAGAGTAGAAGTTAAAAAAAACTTTCTTAATACTTTTTTTTACAGTAAGGTATTTTAGCACCAACTTTTTTTACTTGCAATTTTCGTTTCGTAAAAGGCAAGGTTTATGATAATTAAAAAAAAAAAAAAAACTAATAATGAGCTGGTAACTAAAAATCATGTTTACAGATAACTTAAGCAGTGTATTCACTAGGCAATAATTGAAGCACTGTACCATAGTACACGGGTGGGGGTGCCTGGAGTACGATTTTTGAATCTCATTCGCTGAGCTCAGCAGTTGAAAATGTCAAAATTACTATGGAGATATGCATCTTTCTACTGCTGATTTGACTTTCAAAAATCATACTTCAGGAGTGCAATATTTGAAAGTCAAATCAGCAGTAGAAAGATGCTATACATTTTCAACTGCTGAGTTCAAAGTATGAGATTAAAAATCGCACTTCTGGAGACTTATCAGGTCTCAGGTTTACCTTATGGTTTACCTAGGTTAGGCTCCAGTATCCCTCAAATTGTTTTTTTGAATAAAAATGCGTGTATTTTCTGTATCTATGTGTAGGTAATTGTATTTAAAAATTTGTGGAGAAAAATACATTATTTTATTATTATTTATTATTATTACGACCAACATGTTGCATGTGTGCTTTTTGATGAATTTTTTAAAACTGTTCATGTTAGTATTTTATTTGTTAAACGATCACGCGGTACTTTGGTTTAGCAACTTTGTCCATACAAGGTCAGTCGTTAACAATATTTTCGCGAGATGGTATTGATATCTCAGCTGCTATTTTATTGCCGCCATTATTGCTGAGCAAATTCATGTTAAAAGAAGTCAGTGCAATGATTTTTCCGAAAATTACGCCCGGTGAATTCGCGAAATGTTACGCGTCATCTGGCAACGTTGCCAAACATGATGCGTCAATTGTTCCCTTGTGAATACTAGGCTTTAGGCACTAAAGAATATTTTAAAACTACATAGGAAAGATTTGTTTTTACTAAAATGTTTTAATGGGTAGTTTTTTTTTTTGCAAAATGAAAAAAGATCTTTGGTTTTTTTTACAAAAAATTGACTGGGTTTTAATTTTACAAGCCTAGAACCAAAACTAGAATAATAGTTTTAACTTTTAGGGATTCTATTTATTTACATTCACTGATCCGATTCACGCTTGACTATTTATTTCGTATGAGAATGATATTCGATGAATTTCACGTCTTTTTTTTTCACTCACTTTATTATTATCGAGAGATCTGTCCTTGTTTTTATTAATTATTGTATCGTTTGGGCTTTTTCTTAGTTATTTGAAGTTACCTGGGGAAAAGGGACCTTAATGTCGTTTAAGACAAACGCCTAAAATCGTCATAAGCGACTAAAATCGTCATAAGCGACTCTTCCCCTGTCATTCGAAATCTAACTTAAAATGCCTAAGCCAGCATTGAAGTTCTGTTGGGTCCACGTTTTATTTTCCTTTTTCACCAAAATCACCTTTTCTACCTCTCACTTGAAACTGAACTTAATAACCTAAGCGCCAAGGTTTACATCGAAGCAGTGTTGTTCAAGAATAGGTTCAGATTTCTTCCATCTTCGTTTCTTACTATTCGAAACTGAACTGGACCATGTATGCGCCAAAAATTCTATCGAAGTAGCGTTGCCGAAGGATAAGTCTTTTCCATCTTCTATATTTTCACATTTCTACCTCTTATTCAAAACTCAACTAAGTCACCTAAGCGCCAAGGATTTCATCGAAGCAGCGTTGCGGAAAGACATGTCCTTTTTCCCATCTTCACGATAATTATCACTTCTCTATCTTCCACTCAAAACTATACTAAATGACCTAAGCGCCAAAGTCCATATCAAAGCATTGCTAAGGATAGGTTCCACGTTTCATCTTCATAATGATTATAACTTCTCCAGCTCCACTCAAAACTGAACTAAATGACCTAAGCGCCAAGGTCCATATCGAAGCAGTGCTGCCGGGGATGTGAGTGCGGGGAGTGGGGGGCGTGGTGGTGAGGGCCTCCGAGAAGGAGGGAGGGGAGGCAGCCGTCTGTGAGGTTCGGGAGACCACCGCCAAGGCCCATCGAGGGGTCCGACATTAGGCAGGATGAGCCTGCAACAAAGTTATTGCTTTTAGATAAGTCAATTACGAAAATTAGTAGAGAGTAGTTAGATTATTGGTAACTTAAATAAGAAGGCAATTTTAATAAATTGGCTATTTGCCAACTATAGTGCGTCCACGATAGCTTCCTGATTTTGACAGGCTGTTTTAGAGATTTCATTTTCCTTTATAAAGCTGTTTGAGCCGCCAAAACTTTATTATACACTAAAAATATACAAGACGAGCGTTAACCCGCGACTTCGTCCGCACAAATTATATACCAGATTTTAAGTCAGATCATAAGCTATCAAACGAAAAAGTTTCATCAAAATCGGTTCAGTAGTTTTTGCGTGATACTCGTTCAAACAAACAAACACACAAACAAACAGACAGACAAAAAATTCAAAAATTGGTGAAATGGAATCAGGGACACCTAAAAACCATATCGTAACTTTTTTTTTGTTAATATCTTCAATGTACAGACAAACTTCCTGTTACAGTTTTATAATCATCATCATCATCATATCAGCCATTAAACGTCCACTGCTGGACATAAGCCTCCCCCAAAATGGGGGGGATTTGCCATAATCGCCACGCGTGGCAGGCGGGTTGGCGATCGCAGTTGGATCGAATCAATGTGTGTACTCAGAGGATGCTGCTGCCCATCCTGCAGTAGATCCCTTAGTCGCCTTTTACGACACCCACGGGAGGAAATGGGATGGTGCTATTCATGGCCAACACCACACGGCACAGTTTTATAATAGTATAGATTAATTAAAACTTAACATAAAATTAAAGGTTTTACGGCTCAAACATTTTCAGAAAGTTAAATAATCGCTCTAAAACGATCTGTCAAAATCACGAAGCTATCGACGCACTACAGTCAAATCAACAACTTTTTAACGTACGTCAAACCCGCGCTTTATAAATTGTAATAAATACCAACATGTGACGTCGTCTCCATTTCATTAAATTTTAGTTTATGAGAGCGTTATTTTCAAACTTTTTTTAAAGGAGAAGGAAAAAATAAAGTAAATTTCATGAATGGCTACCATGTCGCTTAAGCAGAGATGCGATGAACTAATTAATAGACAAGATAGTTACCAGTGTTGTGCGCTGACGAGTAATTCGCGTTGTCGTCGTGTAACATCGCAGCAATACTTCGCTCGGCCGCTTCGGCCACCACGTCGCTTAGGCAGAGATGCGATGTTGGCGATGAACACAGCATCGGATCTCCTGGGAAAATAGAAATATCATCATCATCATCTCAGCCGATGGACGTCCGTCCGAAATAGAAACATATTATGTTCTAAATTGCCGTCATTTGGAAAATACTGGCGAAAACGATATTTAGAGTGGACAAAACTTAAAATAAGGAACATCCAAAGAAGCGAGCGGGTATTTTGACCAAATTACTAAATAGGCCAAAAATTTATATGGAACAAAATAAGCTCACCAAAAAGAACCAATTTTTTTTTAATTTTTAATGCCATAGGCATCAGCCGTCTCGCGGCGGCGGCCAGGGCCTTTACTGGGTAGCAACTAACTAACCACCTACCTACCTATAACTAAACCATTTAGGAGCTTCAACATATCTGATGGCATGGAAATAGACCGGCTCCCTGCCAGCACCGGCACACGTAGTATTATTCTACTATATACTATACTATTCATTATATTCCATTCTACTCTATTTTATCATTTAATTCCAATAAAGAAAAGACAATACAAAAACGATTCTAATAGATGGCACGGGCCTAGAGTCCGTGAAGAAGACAAGTTATTAAAAAAAAACATTTGGGAGTGCGAATGTCGACAAGGCGTCGATACAGGAAGGTGTACAAGCACGTACCCAGGGGGTTTTGATTATGGGTCGGAATTTTCCTTTCCCCCGAATCTGGATATTTGCATGAACTTGGAGGTTTACTTACGTACTATGTACTACCTACTTAATTTAATATTTTTATTATACTTCTATGGGTACGAAGCAATTTATATATTCCACTCCATGGCAGCGCCTAGTGTCAGAAACTAAAACTCAAAACTGATAAAGCGGTGATTCATGACCGCTAAATTACATTACGGCGGGCTTGTTTTAGCCGTATTGAAGAACGCGAGACACTGATATAATGTGGCGGACATTCGATCAGCTGTAATACATTGTGGCTTAACGTTGATCCGCCGTGTTTTTTATTTCGGCTAGCTGTTGTGAAATGTGTCAAATTCTGCAATAAATGCTAGGTATTATGGCTGTGTTACCTTGTGTGACGGGGTTGTGAGAGTCGTCGTCCATGAGGTCCTCTATCTGCGCGAGGTTTAGCACCGCCTCGCTGTCCTCGGAACCGAGCAGGCCGGGGGAAGGTGATAGCCGCATCTGCGCATACATCAATTTATAATCATCAGTTCTTGCTACTAACATAAGAATAGTAAATAATAGACTAAGAGATAAGTGTACTTTTTGCAACCATCAGCAGCAAGGCTGATTCAGTGTTTATGGGGTGAAGAGCATCTCTGTTATGGGGATGGGTCACCCTGATCTGCCTGCCTGGTTTATCAGTCGGTTTAGGAGTTACAACCGTTCAAAGGTCCGACCTTTGAACGGCTGTATCTCCTAAACCGACTGGCAGTTAATGTCAGTTTTTGTACTGTTCACATAGCAACAGTGCATTCTACAATCAGCCTTGCAGCTGATCGTTAATTTTTTACTGACCTTTAAACATATAGTAACTTCTAAACCGACTAGAGTTATGCAGGCAGACCTGGTCCATCCCCATCACAGAGATGCTCTACACCCCACAAACACTGAATCAGCCTTGCTGCTGATGGTTGCAAAAAGTACACTTATCTCTTAGCCTATAACTCTATAGAAACGAAACTCGGCGCGCGACGCTTTCAAGGTCACGTTATTTAGCCTACCGTCGGCAAGACGCTTATAGTCTTAGCCAGTCAGGGCTACCGGGGCCCGCCGCGCGCTCGCTCGTGCACGTTTCGTCGGATTTCAATTATGTTTGTGTGTAAAAACAATTCTTTAACAATGCGAAATCTAAGTTGTTTTTAAGAAAGTTAGTTTTTTGATTAGGTTATTAATAAATCTGTTTTTTTTTCACGCGTTAACATTGGCATTCCTTGACCAATTTGGATGATTATTTTTCTGTTCTGAAGGACTCACCCCCTAGTTGGTCCCATTTTAATTTCGTGAAAATCTGACGATGCGCTTAGGAACTGGCGAAATAGGTCCTGTAATTTACGGCCCGGTAGCACAGTCTGTAGTGAACCTGCCTGCTGTGCCGAGAGTCGCGGGTTCGAATCCGTAAGGAACACATATTTATATGATGAATATGAATATTTGTACCCGAGTCATGGTTGTTTGTATCTATATATGTATTCTATATCGTTGTCTAGTCATCATAATACAAGTCCAGGTACTTTAAATGTGACTAGATAATTTGGGTGACAATGTCCAAGATATTTATTAAGCTATTCCGAAGTGGTGCCGGGCCCTTAGTGTTACGGCATACTTGCGGAACGTTCCGCGCCGAACGTTCCGTCGAATACGCGTCTACTAGGAAAAATGGCGCGTGATGACGCGTACTGGTGTGTCGCCGGTATAGGGAAAAGGCTTGCGCGCGTGCTCGACGGAACGTTCGGTGCGGAACGTTCTGCAAGTGTACCGTAACACTTAGATTATAGTGGCTTTATTATTTTATAGTGCCATTTACTTTTTCGTCTGGTCCTGCTATCTTCTGAGGTTTGAAAGTGCTCCAAAAAGTTGAACATATTCGATACCGAGACTTTCGATGTAGCGTACCATCGATGAATCGTATTATCGATGAGCAGTGTTCGATGAAGAGACAATCTGAGCGTCGACTTTCGCAGTAACATAGGGGACTCATTTTATACATACATATTATCACGCCTAGCCTGTCTTCCACTGTTGTAGGCAGAAACAACTGAACGCCAATTTTATTAACTAGTTAAAAAAAAAACAGCGTCCCGATTTGTATTCCAGTTTCTGGTTTACATAATATTCCCACAATACCGTATAAGTAAGTCTCGCATTATACAATGTGTTACAAAAATACAAATAAACATTTAAGGGGGTGGTTAAGACCATCAAACTGAACAACTTTCACTATGTGACCAATATCGAAATCGCGAAAAAAATTCGGATGTTCCATCATCATCATCATATCAGCCGATAGTCGTCCACTTCTGGACATAGTTCTCCCCCAAAATGAGGAGATTTTCCATAATCGCCACGATGCGATGCGTTTGCGATGACTATTAAACTACAGATCTACTCGAACAATGTATGGGACAAAAAGATTTTTTTTTTCGCGATTTCGATGTTGGTCCCATAATGAAAGTTGTTCAGTTTGTTGGTCTAACCCAGCCCTTAAAAGTTTTCTATTTTTATTTTTACTTCTGTAACCACCCTGTATCAAAAAACCAATTGGATTGTATGAATGACACATTTCAATATATAAGGTTAGCAAAATTAGGACTTTTAATCATTCATAGGTAAGTGATACCATATTACATACATACATACATATTCTCACGCCTGTCTCCCACTGGGGTAGGCAGAGACAACGGAACGCCACCTGCTACGATCTTGACATACCTCTCTAGCTTCCTCCACATTCATAAGTCCTTTCATGCATGCTCGTCGGTTACGGGTAGATCTGACCTGGCTCTTTTTAAGCACGTCGCCAATTTGGTTCGTATATGTACGTCTAGGCCGTCCCCTTCCAACATTTCCACTTACGCTTGCCTAATACGTGATACCATATTCGTGATCAATAAATAAAGGTAAAAGGGGCAAGAAGTAGATGATGTCTGAATTTCGTTCCAAGCTCAAGTGGCTTCCGATTCGTCTTCGTCGTAATCTCCATATTCTTTCCCTCTTGTACTCTATTCCTCCCCTTAACCCCATCATATCTCAAGGACCGGTTCACATTCCTACATGCCACCCATGACCGTTTACTGCGCTCTGCTCAAACTTTGTTACTAGCTATTCCACGTCACACATCGTCCGCCTATGATAATTCTTTTACAGTGCTATCTGTTCGATTATGGAATGACCTGGCTCTTACTATAAGACAAGCTCCCTCCCTGCCCGTTTTTAAAAAACGAGTAAGGGATCACTATCTCGCCCTTTGACTCATTGTTATTAAATTATTAATATGACACTTTGATCCATTACACTTATTATATAATATATTTATTATTTATTGTTGGATATTTTGTATGTATATATTTATATATATATATATATATATATATATATACATATACCTGAAATGTATTGTAAGCTATATCTTATTACACCGCCATAGCAAGTTTTTTTACTTAAGAGTTCGTCCATCCCATGGTTGTCTGGAAGAAATCGCTTTTAGTGATAAGACCGCCATTTGTACCCTTACGTTTTTTTATTCGTTTTTGTTACTGTATATTTTGGTGTGCAAATAAAGAATATTTATGTTATGTTATGTTATGATGATCATACAAACCTTGATATCTTTATGACTGAACAGATGTTCGGCGGGCGGGTCTAGACACAGGTCTGGTGAGAGGCAGCTGAGCGATAATCCCTCGTCTCGGCTTAGGGGTGAACAGGAACCTAGTTTTAATCCGTCTGTAAAGAGAAAAAAGTTTTGTTAACAACCTATAGGTAGATCACTAACAATAATAAGCAATTATAGTCATAAATCGACGATACGGGACGACTTCGGACGACATCCTGCGTCACCTCTGCACCAGGTTCAGTGTTCGGAGCGACGGGCCTCTTTCGGTGAAGGTGCGGGAGCTGGAAAGCAGGTCTTCGGATTTCAAGGCCTTCAAGCTCCAAGTTCCCGCAGCTCACCTGAAGAGGTTCCTGGCTCCCGACGTATGGCCTATTAGACGCTTTAGGAAAGCGAGGTCTACAAACCCTAGGTAGTGTGTGTGAAAGTGTTAAGTTTATTTTATTTTTATATTGTTACGAGCGTTAACCCGCGACTTTGTCTGCACAAATTATATACCAGATTTTAAGTCAGATAATAAGCTATCAAACAAAAAAAGTTTCATCAAATCGGTTCAGTAGTTTTTGCGTTATGCTCGTTCAAACAAACACAAACAAACAAACAGACAGACAAAAAATCTAAAAATTGGTGATATGGAATCAGGGATACCTAAAAACCATATCGTAACTTTTTTTTTGTTAATATCTTCAATGTACAGACAAACTTCCTGTTACAGTTTTATAATAGTTTAGATATTATGTATTCTAGATGAACGTATTTATAATATGAACATGTTATGATTACGTTTGTACTGTTGCCTGAAATAAAATAATAAATAAATAAAAACTACCTTATTCCAAGGAAATGTATAATAATTCCTAAAATCGGCAGTATTATACACATTTCCTAGGAATTCTATACATTTCCTAAACATCAATCGAAAATGTGTTAAATAGGTTGGTTACACCAGGCAATCGAGGCGGAGTCCCTGATTAGGTTAGAATAGCGCTGCTATAGTTAGTTAATTTTTTTACAATTCCTAGTAACACTTGGAAATTGCATATAATACGTAGGAAATGTGTGTATTTTACATGTTTCCCAAATTGGTTCGGCATTGTATACGTTTCCTAGGAATTTTATACCATTCCTAGGTTTCCGGTAACAGATTATAATTCATGATATCGTGTCTTTGTGCAATTGGCTTTGGCTATTTATTATAAGGACTAGCCTTGCGGTAGCATTTCCCCTCTGCCACGGTATAAGATTAATTGATAATGTGCATTTACATTTAATTTTATACGTTATCACTAAACGAGACGGCCTATAATTGCGAAACAATAATTTCGAACTTAGAACGTTTGGGGTTCACACGAGAATTCTTTTCAGGATTTTTAACGTTCAAAATTAGAATCTAAAGTTATGGGGAATAAAATCCAAAGTTGCGGATTTCGTGTTACCTCGCCCCCCGCAAAAAGTGGCAGAAATGTTTGTTCGTAGAATTACACGCGTAACTAGTCCCTGTATAAGTAGTCAAAGGTATCAACTTATTATTTTCCCCATTATTTTTGCAATTTACTTCGCAACAAGTATCTTCACCCAGTTCGCAAATTTAAAGTAGTCAAAGGTATTTGGCGAATAAACGCCAGAATAATATAGAAGATACCAGAGGATATTCTAAACTTGCCAGACAAATAGTTTAAGTCCCATGTTAAACAAGTCGTCTGTAAAAAAGGCTACTGTAAACTCGATGACTATTTGAATGACCAAAATGTCTGGTCTTGACAATGTTACTCTATGTAATGCAATATTGTATTTTAATTGTACTTTTTATATTTTGTTTCGTTTAAAAGATGTGTGTTGTAGAGTTTCTGGCCGCATCTTCTCTCAACGAAACACCTTCCGACGCGGTGGTAGACTCAAAAAATAACATCAAAAATCTATGTGATATTATTTTGAATAAAAAATTTTTGAACTTTGAATTTTTGACGCATGATTACCTAGCGCATCCAGTGCTGACAGACACTCTGTGGCGGGCATGTCCCGCAGTAGGTCGGGCGGTTGTTCCCCGAGCTCCATGAGGGGCGTCGGTTCCGTTTTAGGTAATATCACCTCCTGTAATGATACAATTACATTCATTTTAGTTGTGATCAGTATAATATGCATTATTAGCAAGTAGGTTTGATTCAAAACCAGCCATGAACTCGACATAGTAACGCGGTTCTATTACAAAATTATATATTGGGAGTGTATAACTCCCAATATATAATTTTGCAAAAGTTTGCAATGTAGACACGCCCAGCTAAAAATTGTATTACATGATAGTACCTATAGAATTATAGAAAGATATACATATATGGATTCTTTAGCTACGTTTGGAGTGCACATATTTTGTCGAATTTTTATTGTTTATAGTGAGTTTTGGTTCGTAAAATTGGTGTTGTTTTGCGTAACAAAGTGTCGTGCAAGTGAACAATATACAGTTCAGTGAAATATGATGGTGTGTGGGTCGTAAACAGGAAAAGTGTTCCGGCATTATTAGCGCGGCAAAGCGGTCGTTTCACCTCTTTCCTGGGGACTTCCGCGTTTCCTGCGACTTTCGATTGTCTCCAAAAACTCCAAAGAAGCGTCAAAACGTCGAACACCAACGTTTTGTTAGGCTTTAAGGAAATGAAGATTTTGTTTTACTAGAAGATTTGGCCTAAAGGTCTAGTAACCGGGCCAGTAAATACATTTATATATCCGTGTCCCGGTGTCCGGGTGTCCCGTAAACCGACGTCAACCCGGCGGATGCTGATAGGCTAGGTCATGACTAAGCAGAATATCAAAATGTTTGTTGTAAAAGTGTCTTAGTTTTCGAGATATTGACAGTTTTAACACAGATACTGGATAGAACATTAGTACCCGTGGCACTCAAAATAGAGACTAAGGTAAAGAGTTTCACGAATTTTATAAAACTGTCCTAATCTCGAAAACTAAGAACCTTTTCCTAAAGTAAAATTTTGACAGATTGATTGATTGATTGACTGATTTGTTATTTTAGTATATTCTGGTTAGGCATGAACTAACCTATCAGCATCCACCGGGTTGACGTCGGTTTACGGGATACCCTGTATATAGATATACATATATTAACTTAATATTACCTGCGTCTATCATTATTGATATTAGATCAAAAATCCAGAAAGACTTGAAACAATACAAACAATTTACAATAGTTTTATAAACAGTAACATAATCCTTCTTGAAGGAAAGTGCCTAAAGCAACAAATAGGTGCACCTTTTACTCGTGGGTTTATAAACACGACTTCGTACATCTAATGCCCCCTGGGTGAGTCCAGTGCAAAACGCACTGGAATCACAGGAATTCGTACACCTTATATTTATACAGGGTCCTTCTTAAAATGCTGACCCTTTTTTAAGGGGATGAGGGGAAAATCTGCTGTCCCATACATTTGGCTCAAGTAGGTTTGTAGTTATGTATGGAATAGTTGTTTTTTTTTTCGCGATTTCGATGTTGGTGCCATAGAGAAAGTTGGTCAGTTTGACGGTCTAATCATCTCCTTAAAAAGAGTCAGCATATTAAGAAGGACCCTATATAACCTGGGTGATAAAAGTTAACGACTTTGTGCACCTAATGCACCTGGTTGAAGTGCACGAATTTGTACACTTAACGCCCCTTGGTGATTAGAGTGTACGACTTCATTCACCTAATGCCCCTGTGTGATTAGAATGCATGACACCGTTCACTTTATACCCCTGGCTAATTTAAGTGCACGACTTCATACATCCAATGCCCCTCAGTGATTTAAGAGCGTGACTTCGTACACCTAATGCCCCTGTGTGTTTTAAAGTGCACGAAATCTTGTACTTAATGCCCCTTGGTGATTAGATTACACGACTTCGTACACTGAGTGATTTAAGAGCACGACTTTGTACACCTAATACCCCTGACCTGGGTAATTAAGATGTACTTTATGCAGGGTGATTAAAATGCACTGTAGAGTAGATTTAAATGCAGATGAGTGCTTTGTTTTAAACAGCTTGATCAGAGAGTAATGATGGGTACATACCGGTGTAACTCTGGCGACAACGGGTTTGGGTTCGACGCTCGGCGCGGACTCGACCCCCGAGTCGTCTGTGTGCGGGGACGCGAACCCGGAACTCTCCGCGCTTGATAGTGGCAGCCCGTGTAGTTTAGCTATACGCTCTAATTCCTGCAAACAAATTTAGTTAAAATAAAAAGTTTGTTCTTAGTACAAACCTACGCAATATAGATTTTTTTTAATATGTTCATAATCAAAAATATCGTGAGGAATCCTGCATATGCAGAAGAAATTCTGATGTGGAGTCTATCAGTAAAGTAAATCCGCATTTGGAGGCGTGGTGAAATAATGCTAATACGCTCTCCCTGTGTCAAGTGGCCAGGCTGTTAATAATGTTAGTTTACATGAAGGAACAATATAAGGAAAAGATTAAACTAAAAAAGAAATTCTGGGTTTCACTTAGGAGCCGATATCGAAAAAAGTGTCATACATTGGAGTCGAGTGGGTACTTTACCTGTATCCTAAGCATAAGCTTCCTATTATGTAGCTCAATCTGCTTTCTTCTCTGCTCGCTCTGCTTGAGCCTGTTCACCTCGTCCCTCAGGCACTTGATGTAATCCACACTGCTCTTCAGGATCGTCCCCTTGTTCGGCCTCACGTCTCTTATGACGTCGTAGAAGGGGTCGTTTGTTTTTGGTAGGAGAGTCCCTAGTTCTTTTATTCGATCGTTTATGTTGAAACGGCGTCGGCGTTCGACTGGAAAGACAGAAATGTATTTATTAATATATAAGTGTTTATTGGATTCGTTGCACGTTGGATAATATTCTGTTTGATTCAAGCCCCGACATAAATTCAGAGTTCGGCTTCCGAGCCGAGCATTTTGCTGAGTTGGCACCATAGAGGAAGGCGTAACTCGTGCCTTCTATGGTGGGGGCCTTTTTGCCACTGCGGCGCACAAACAATCTCTTTTATTAATATTCTGTTTTTAATATTTTACAAAAATCTATCCGTGATAATGTAAAAGATTATACAATCTTACACACATACGTGTGTCGGAGATCTAAATAAATAATTTTTCTTTTTTTCTTTCTTTACTTATTTAATTAATTAGATTTGCCGCCTTTTTATAACTTGGTATATTTACTATTTAGTACTAATTCTATTTATAAGTCTATTTAAATCATAAACTTAATATTTGGTAATATTAAGTTTATGATTTAAATAGACTCATGTAAATTGATATTTTACAATAGTTTGTCAAATCATACAGGTTCTTACCAGGTTTATTGAATATTCACCTTTAGTTTCATAACGGCCACTTCCCAAAATGGCCATTTCCCAAAAGGACCACTACCCGAAAGGACCACTTCCCAGAAGGACTATTTCCCAAAAGGACAATTTCTAAAAGAATGAAAGCGCAAGAGCGAGTAAAAGTGAGACAGTGCACGATATCGGCAACACGATCTAAATAATAACCGTGTAATTCTAAAAAATGTATTATCCTGACCAGATAACACAGTCTTTCGCAAATTTACACGTAAACCATGTAATAGATTAGTAATATATAAAACCTTCGAGGCCGCTGCAATCGACTATAACCTTTAAAGCCAAAATCCAATAATTTTTCGCAACATGACAAGGTTTTTTTTCTGGTCGGGCTTTACTTTTATAAAATCTATCTTTTTAGCGGTTATCGTTATCAGAATCTTTACAACAACTACAAATGACATTTTGTTACTAACTCATATTATGATTGTCCTTCTTCTGTCTGTCCTTTGCCAGCGCGTGCATGTCAGCATCGGAGAGAAGAGCGCAGTCGCCTGCGATAGAGCTGGCGGTGGAGGGGGGGCCGGACGAGGAGAGGGGGCCGGCTCCGCTGTCGAACGAGAGGATGTCTTCCAGGAACTCGTCCGCCTGCAAGTTGTGGAAGTGTTGTGATTAGATGTAGGAACATTGTATTCTTCTCTAACACATTCGCTACTCGTTTATAAATACGAAAACTAAACATTTTTAGCTTTCTGATGTCATTTTTCAGCAAGCAGGTTCACTACCAACCTTTCTACTTACGCGTATCTACGTCCTATTGCAGGGCACATGCCTACCCTGGGGTTATCGAGTATACAGACTTGGAATTAGACGAAACTTTGGTTACTTTCTTTTTTATACGAAATGGACTTGCGTTTATATCAGTTCACCTGATGGTTAGAGTAGATGCAGCCGAGGATGTAGCGCGATCACCCAGATAAAGTCTATTACTTAACTCTTGTTTTAAAAATATCCTGATTGTATTTGCTTGGAAAAACAGACGAGTTCCAAACCCTACCGGTTCTCATTATAAAAGAGGATGCAAATCTTTTTGTGCGGATTGCTGTAACATCCACTACGTATAGATGCAGTTTCACACTACTTCTTGTCATGCGTCGCTGGAAGGGTGAAGGTTCCTTATTTGACTATGGTCATAGTCGTAGTAGTAAGTTACCTCGGAGTTGTTGGTGCCAACGGAGCAGAGGCCGGGGCTGAGCAGGCTGCAGGAGGAGCCTCGGTCTGGTGACGAGGCGCGCTGCGCACCGAGCTCCGGCGCCGATTGCGCGGGCGCACCCTGCGGCACTTGTGGCACCTGCGCGACAAAATTAAGCTTCATTATAGAAAAGTTTAATGGCCAGAGTATAATAGACAGACGGCAGCAAGTGCCGCTGATAAAAGACACAAGCTAGAAAGGTCTGGCCTCACAGGTCTCCAACACTGCAAGAAGTTTATCAGCAATGTGACAACACTAATCCCATAGTTCATACTAAACAGTAGCATAAGCAAGCTCGTTGCTTTGTCGGAGACCTCACCGGGCACTACGCCAGTGGCACAATGATGCATAAGATGAAGACCCCAGCTGCCGAGCGTGCGGAGAGGAGGAGGAAACCATGGAGCATATCCTAATGAACTGCGATGTATTGGCGGCTAAACGCATGCGCCTCCTGGGAGCTGGGAGATGGTTATCCAAAACCAGGATATTACAGGTTTTTTCCCCTGAACGGTATACCTTCCTCGTTTACAATGTTTTAGAAGTGTGACGAAAATAAATGTCTATAGGCATAAAGGGGTCTTTTATATAAAACAAAAGATTCTACTAAGTGTTGCTTGCCAGCCCCCAAAAAAGACAAGAAGATAAGATAAAGACATGTGCCGCTGACGAGCAGCACCGACACTTATGAAAATACTTGTGATCCAAAACACCTTAAATTCCAAGGTGTTCCATTTTGTCCCCGTTCCGTGACGACAATGAGACAAGATAACTAGTGTACTGACCTGTGTTGAAGGTTGGAAGGATTCGCTGAGGTACTGACGGACCTGGCTCTTCTGCTTCTGTATCACGTGATACCTGGTGGGGTTCTCCAGAACTGTTCGCACCTGTAACGTTTGCAAAAAAATATTTTAATATAACCCTCATCATCACAGTCTCGGAGGATCGGCATATCAGGAGAGAATATCCGGGTAGAACAATTTGACTCCATTTAATAAACATGACAATAGTAATTTACAATGACAATTTATGGCTCAGGGTACATTGCAGGTTACTGATGTCGCTGAACATGCATGTCCTTGCATTCTCAGCAATGTACCTAGAAGGCACTACGTAGACGATAGATTGCGTTATGCTGCGTTACCTACTCACACATCCGTTAAGCGTTCCATCGTCCAAACAACGTGCCCGCGGACAAAATTGTCCATGGCCTAGGTAGCGCCGAAAATGTTTATTAAATGGGGCCCTGGCCAGCGCGTCCAGGGGGTCACCCCAGGTATCGCTGGAACGACGCACGTAGTGGCGGCTGACCTAGTGAGCTTCAAGCCAGCCATCCAGCCTAGTGGTTGCGTAGTATCGGGAAAAGTGGCGCTCTCTCTTTTTAACGCCTAGTATACTATGGTCACTGAGGCAACGGAGTTATAAATCTTCATCACATAGGGCTGGCATGGCAGCGCGTCATTAGCAAATACGCGACTTCTCTCTTTCAACCGCATAACAGAGCGAGAGAAAAGACCGGGACAACGTTGCCGCGCGCATGTAGCTTGGCTCTCTGAGGATGTTTAAAAGGAAGATTGGCTATCATCTATTCGGACCCAGGAGACTGCAGTTCAGAACAGTAAGGTGGTGTTAATATCGAGCCATTCAAACAGTTTCTTAACACGTTCCGGGACAGTGACCGGCTATAGACGTGATAACAATAAAAGTTCTATTGTGTCTCGTTCACTGCCCCGGAACGTGTTAAGTCAGGAAGCCCTTCTAAAAGGACATAAATGACAAGAATACAGACCTGTAACACCTGTGGCGGCAGCTCCACGTGTGGTGCAATCTTCGGCACGTCAGTAGCTGCTGTCTTCTTCTTCTCCTCTCCATTGTCTTTGGATTGACCTGCCTGCTGTGCCTGCAAAGGAAATTGACCATTGTAAGTATGAATCACATTACCAGTCTGTATAACTAGGGCGCATGAGGAGTTTAGGACCCAGCCCTCCTCTCACGGAAGGAAGGAATAACAAGATAGGTAAGTAATATTTGGGGCCACTTTGAAAAACAGCGCAGATAAAGTCGGTTATGTTAGTTGGGCCGTTTTGTCACAATTTAGCATTATCAGGATTCCGTACCCCAAGGGTATGTAGGTAAGTAAATAAAGTATTTAATCATTTTAAGATTAGAAATAATGCAAGTACAGAATCAAATATCGCTTAAAAATGCGGCAGGGAAAGCGAACAAATCAAAGTAGTATTTTAACATATTTACAAACTATTGCACATATGTAAGGAAGTAGGTATGTAAATATAGACGCGATAAGACTGACATTACAATTGTATTGATGACTGTCATGTGTCCAATAATATTCGTTCTAAAGTAAACTTTATAACAAACCAATAAGGTTTATTCAGCTAGGACATTGAAAATTGAGTAAAAAGAGAGTTAAGATTCAAGGGTGCCAAAAAAACTGTTGCCAAAAATTCTTGTGAATGCAATTCTGACTGCTAACACGGATTAATGCAGAAAATAGCCCAGTCATTTTACGGAGTTTTGTTAGGCGGGGTAGGGAGTAATTACTAATTAGACTTCTAAACTGTAACCGGAACCATTTAGTACCAAAGGGACTATCTTAAAGCATATTTAAAAAAAATTCGCTACGCAACATAGAAATCAAAATTATGTGTCCCAGAAGGATTTTAAATTATTAATATTAATGCCAATGCACTCATTTGACTTAGATTTAACAATATAAATTATTTTTGAGCAATAAAATAGGCAATGAAATTTAAAAAATGAGGTATTCATAAGAAAATACGAATGTATTTTTCAAAACCTTCTAAGTAGACAAAAATATTCACACCATGTTTGTAGTATGTATAATGGTAAAGCCTTAAATATGTGCAAAAATAAAATTACCATCAGGTTTTTTAGAACGAGATAATAGCTAAATTTTAAAATTGGAACTGTTGCTGACTTGATTTTTTTTAATTTTGGTACATTTCTAAGCTGGAAATGGCTCTTCAATATTATACCGGAAAAAAAATGTCAATTACTAATTAGTCCCAGCTCAAACCGTAAAATGACTGGGCTAAGAAGCTGTTTGTATTTGATCACTGATAGAGAATGGTTTAATAATATGTGGTAGTAGTACAAGTAGTACATTATGTACCTATCAAGTAAGGTAAGTGCCATTACTTGGTCAGAAACCTTTAGTTACATTTTTTAAGAATAAAATCAGGTCGGCACGGAAGTTAATAAATTGCGTGGATATTAAAAATTTATTGTCTATCTACAAGGTCCAATTTAATATTCTGACAGTTTTTTTTAAGAGGATGATCAGACCATCAAACCGAACATCGAACATAGAAATCGCGAGAAAAAAATTAGCTGTCATCTGGCTCGAGTAGGTTTGCACGTTTTGTATGGAAATGCCTTTTTTTGCGAATTTGATATTGGTGCCAAAGAGAAAGTTGTTCAGTTTGATGGTCTGGTAATACCCTTAAAAAGTGTCAGCAGGATATTAAGAAGGACCCTATAATATAATTAATCTTAACTATTATAAAACTGGAACAGAAGTGTGTCAGTACATGGAAAACATTAACAAAAAAAAGTTACGATATGGTTTTTAGGTGTCCCTGATTTCATATTACCAGTTTTTTTAATTTGTTGTCTGTCTGTTTGTTTGTTTGTTTGATCGTGTATCACGCAAACAACTACCGAACCGATTTTGATGAAACTTCTTTGTTTGATAGCTTATGATCTGACTTAAAATCTGGTATATCGACGAAGTCGCAGGTTAACTCTAGTCAATAATAAAAACAGTCATGACAACCGAGTTCATGCGTAGTCTAGGCTGGAATAAAGAACGAAATAACCTATCTTCGGCCTAACATGAATAATTTAGTATACAACACATAACTAGTCCAGTCATATCTACTCCCCACATCTCATAAACAATAAGCTAATAAGCAAAGATGACAATTCGCAAGGTTACTCTTATTCCCCTACGTCCGTTCGCCTAGTTCTTATCTGTTGCGGATAGGAAGCAAGCACTTTGAGTATGCTGAAGAAAAGAAAAAGAAGAAAAGAAAGAATATATGTATGCATATGCTCGGGAGATGCATGCATATATTCTGAAGACTCTAAAAATTGACGGCCCGGCATCGGCAGCACAGTCTGTAGTGAACCTGCCTGCTGTGCCGGGTTCGAATCCCGTAACGGGCAAATATTTCTATGATGAATGTGAATATTTGTACCCGAGTCATGGATGTTTGTATCTATATATGTATTATATATCGTTGTCTAGTCATCATAATACAAGTCCAGGTACTTTAAATGTGACTAGATAATTTGTGTGACAATGTCCAAGATATTTATTTATTTAACTATTCTCGTTTCACTAGTAATACCGAAACTCTATCCAGTGTGAAGGGGAGTGAGCCAGGCGCGACTTATAATGGGCACATGGACAGTAGGTACAATACATGCATCGAAATTGAAGCATGCAGGTTTCCTCACATAACATAGACCTTTATGAAACAAGTGTAAATCATGGATCTTTCATGTTCAATCATGGTTCTCATCATGGAAATTAAATTATTAAATGTGAGCATTGCTACAACTACAATCTTAAACACTTTACCTGTAGAGACTCTCTGCGCAGTTGCTCCTGCGCATGTTCTCGCATCAACTGCTGTTTCAGCTGGGTGCGGGATGTTGGCGTCAGAGTCTTAAATGTGGGGGGGCTGTAACAAAGAAAGGGTCTCGTTAGTTCTATTGCGTTTATTTTGTTGTAAACTTATACTAAGGTGGGGAGGGGAGCTTCAGACCATCAAACCACCCAAAAGGCTGCCAAGCTGCCCAATGCCCGCGGGCTAAATAGTGGCCCGCCATAATCAAAATCGTGAAAAAAAGGTTGCTCTAGAAAACATCAATTTCAAAACAAAACATCTCATTTACATTTTTTGTCGTTTATTCAATTGCATTTTGTTTTGGAGTGCAATTGAGTATAATTAAATTGAACACCTAATTAAAATAATTAAATTGAATTGAATTGACTGACTGAAAACAGGCAAAGTACGTAAAAAAATTGTTTTTCCTTAGAAAACGTCAATTGCTAATAATAATCGAATATTTCTTTTTCCTACTCCTCCTATCCTCTTTGATTAAGTCATCGCGGGTTCCAAGAGACAGATAAGAGTCATCCCCCGGGCTCGCTGGACTTCATTGTCTAGTGTTGTGAATGGTCGCCGCTGTTGTTCCTGGCTTACAGGAGTTACAGCGGTGGGAATGTGTGGTGAGCCTATGCCCCATTTTTTTATCGCTAATAATAATTAGCTCCACACAGGCGTAATTTCACCCATAAAACCCTAACTGTCCAAAAAAGAGAACCATGCTACATTACCACTGTCGTTGAAAAATGTAATGAGGCAACCAAAATAGTGGTTGTAGCAAAGTTTCTGAACAACCCTTAACGTGGATACAGTCGTAAATCTACGTCTGTAAAGATCTATAGTAAAATTCACAAGCATCATTATACAGGGTGAAATTCATATCATTAGCATCCTTTTAAACTAAGAGTCTACCCACCGATCGGAGCAAAAAAAAAAAATTTGCTGTTGCATACATTTGAGTCGCGAACTCGCGCATCGAGATTGTAGTTTCGTATGGAATCGCAGATTTTTTATTTGCTCCGATCGGTTTGCTCCCATAGTAAAAGTTGTTCAGTTTGATGGGTAGACTCTTAGTTTAGAAGGATGCTAATCATATCAATTACACCCTGTATAGGGTTCTTTTTAATATGCTGACACTTTTTTAACTGAAAGACTTTCTCTATGGCACCAATATCGAATTCGCAAAAATAAAAATTGCTATTCCATACAAAACTGCTAAAGTGCAAACCTACTCAAGCCAAATGACAGCTGATTTTTGGTCCCATAGAGAAAGTTGTTTAGTTTGATGGTCTGATCATCCTCTTAAAAACTGTCAGCATATTAAATTGGACCCTGTAGATAGACAATAAATTTTTAATATCCACGCAATTTATTCACTCTACATAAAACATCGCCTACGTCATTTCCTCTCGCTTTCAACAGTAGTGAAAGAAACACCCATCTCGTAGGTTCGAGTATGTAAATTTACTATAAAACAATACCTGTCCATAGATCACGACATGCTCTTAACTAGGCTACGACTGGTTATTGAAGACAATAGCTTAACATAGCAACGTTAGCGTTACTAGTCTATATACTATTATAAAACTGTAACAGAAGAGTGTCTGTACATTGAAGATATTAGCAAAAAAAAATTACGATATGCTCGAAGACCCGCATAGCAGATTCTGAACTGAAGTGGGACTGGGCCGGACAGGGTTTGTCGCATGCATATAGAGCGGTGGGCAACAATCGCGACCCAGCGGGAGCCCGACGATGGAAGCCGGGGTCGGGGCAGACCAAGAAAGAGATGGCGCAGTGACCAGGATGCCCATGAAGTAGAATGGCAACTGATGGCACGGGATAGGGAAGGCTGGAAAAGCTTGGGGGAGACCTTTGCCCAACAATGGGACGAAATAGGTTAATAAAAAAAATGTTTTTTCGGTGTCCCTGACTCCATATCACAAATTTTTGGATTTTTTGTCTGTCTGTTTGTTTGTTTGTTTGATCGAGCATCACGCAAAAACTACTGAACCGATTTTGATGATTTTTTTTTATTGATAGCTTATTATTTGACTTCATCTGGTATATAATTTGTGCGGACGAAGTCGTGGGCTAACTCTCTGCTGACTTTCAATTTTACTACATTTGGAATACGCATCATTCCCAATTTTTACTAGACACTAAATCATAATCATTAACCGCAACTAATTACGTGCTCGTGTCTCTTATTGTATATGACATAAGGATCAATTCAGAAGCGTGCATGTTGTTATTGGCTTAAATTAGGGGTCAAGGTTGACTCGTTGCTGTGTCGTTGGTGAATGGATATGTATGGAATGGACACGACTTGAGATAAATGACGTATGTGGATAAACTTACGACAGCATTCCCTTTTGGGGCAGTCGGGAACTTCGATACAACTTTCTTTTGAATGAATGGAAGTAGCAAGGTCCACTTCTTAAGGTGGTTTCAGTCCATACAAACGTTTGACGCACAATACACGTATACGGAATAATTAAAAGTAATATATGGAAAAATAGTTTAGAAAACCTAGTTGCCGCGTCACAAATAACATTTGCAATTTATAAATTACGAAGTTCCAAGCTTTTAAAATTTTGTATGAAAAATTTCAAAGCTTTATATCTTCGTAATTATTTTATAAATCGCGAATGTTATTTGTTACGCGGCATCTAGATTTTCAAAACTATTTTTCCATATATACAAAGTTACTTATATTAATACCGTCTACGCGCATTATGCGTCAAAGTTTTGTTTAAAATTTACCCCTCTGCAACCGCCTTAAGAGGACATAATTCGGAGCGCGCGCCATACAAATGGTAGTCTGGTTATATTTTTAATACTAACCAATTCTTTCTTATATTTTTGAGACAATCAGGTGATTCAGCCTGCAATGTCCTAACCAACTGGGGAAAAACGCACAAAGTGACATATCACTAGGTGTCTCCCGTGGGAATAAAACCCACGACCTCCGTGTCGAGAGCCTAATGCTCTTAACCGTTAGACCACGGAGGCAGACACTAACCAATTAGAGTCTATGAAATTTTTCAGAAACAATCTAGAAACTAGTCTCTATGCTTTTATATTGTCAGATTTTCATTGTAATGCTTCTTGAAACCCCCTTTTCATTCATTACCATGTATACAGGGTGTCCCGTAAACCGACGCCAACCCGGCGGATACTGATAGGTTAGGTCATATCTAAGCAGAATATCAAAATTTGACTTTAGTAAAAGTGTCTTAGTTTTCGAGATATTGAAAGTTTTAACACATATACTGCATAGAACATTTGTAGCCGTGGCACTCAAAATAGTGACTAAGGTAAAGAGTTTCACGAATTTCATAAAACTGTCCTTATCTCGAAAACTAAGAAACTTTTCCTAAAGTAAAATGTTGACAGATTGATTGATTGATTTTTTTTTATTTTATTATATTCTGGTTAGGCATGAACTAACTTATCAGCACCCACCGGGTTGACGTCTGTTTACGGGACATCCTGTATATAAGGTCTAACAAAATTAAGTGAAACTATTTTGAGGGGATGATCAGACCATCAAACTGAACAACTTTCTCTATGGGAACAATATCGAAATCGCGAAAAAAACAATTGCTGTCCCGTACATTTAGGTCGAATAGGTTTGTATGGAACAGGCGATATTTTTTTCGCGATTTCGATATTGCCCCAATAGAGAAAGTTGTTCAGTTTGATGGTCTGACCATACCCTTAAAATAGTTTCACCTAATTTTGTTAGACCTTATATAGGTGTACAAAACAATAAACAACTAGGCTTACGTAACCTCAGGGTTAAAAGCTACAAAAAAAAAAAACAAAAGAATTAAAAAAAAAAAAAACTAGGCCAAGTACAAACGCAATGGCTATCAAATAAGTCATAGAATTGGGAAGTTTTCAAGAGGCCTTATCAAAGCAAATAGAAAAGATAACGGCAGACTCCCTTATCTAACCCTTGAAGTAACACGCCGATCTATGATTGTACAAGTTATTGACAATGCTAGTTGACATTCTGAAGAGGAGAGGAAAATATCAGACAAGAGATCTGGCCGTCCTTAGAACATCTAAGGCACTTGCATGGAGAGTGACTAAAAAAATTGGATAACTGATTGTTATTGATAATGTTGCGCTGCCTCAGAATTGGTATACTATTATGGCATCTCAACTATACAGGCTTAATGATAATGACATACGTAAAAACACGCAAATGACTTATCTATACGCAAAAAGGCACAAGTGAAATGAAATCACAAATAGATATGCAGATAAATTCGTAATCATACAATTCTATCAAAATTTATATGGACTAACAAGTTTGCTATTCTATTACCCTCAAATAAAAACCAAATTTCGTTACATGTAAAATGTGTCACATTAAAAGTAAAGTTTATCCGTTTACGAAAAACTCGCCGCTGCCGCACTTATATACTCATCATCACTACTGTCACTACTAGTTGTTAGGACCATTTTTTTATATTTATTAAAATTTTCTTTACTTGTTAGGTTGAGGCACAAAATTGTAAAGTTCTGACACAAGGCGAGTCGGAATTGTAATACCATTTACAAAATATGTTAACTTGTAACTACAATTATGCGTTCAATAAAACATTTTTCCCTACAAATATGTAAATTGTCGCCTGTAGAGAGAAAATGTTTATTAAACAGAAACTTGTCAAATTGTAGGTACAAATTTGTAAGTTGTATTCTTTATCAAACAGAAACTTGTAGAATTGTAGCATGTAATATACAATTACAATTTACAATTTGTAATGTTTATTAAACAGGGCCCAGGTGGTTCGTGGAATTGTTAATCAGAGAAGAAATACAGACCAATTGAGACGAATATCAGCAAAATATTCGATAACTTATAAAAACAAGAAGTTACCTAGTTAGTTAGTTAAAAACAAATTAATATTCTGTTAAAAGTTTCCAGAATAAGCAAACACTAACCCACAAGTGGATAAAGTTAGTGACCTAGGACATTAAAACAGGATAACCAAAATTCGTAACAAATTAAAGACACGTTTTATTTATGCCGACATTGAAGATAATTATGGCTGTATGGTCATAGATTCCGCATGGGGATCAAAAAAAAATTACTTAACTTTATGATAATGATAGTTCATGATCTGAACAAACATAGACGCAATAAATCACACATTGCGCAAACGCAATACAATAGTAAACAACGGTATTATCCTGTAATGACAGAGCCAGTAGCCTCCAAACGACCGATTGAGGACTTAGCATTGCGAACGCGTCCGTGCCAAAAAAATCGCAACATTGCAATGGCATGCTGAATATAAAATCAGGTTTCGGCGGTTTTATTAATGTACGGTGCAACGTGGTGAAAATAAAGAGCTTTATTATACAGGTCATAATCCTTGGTGACTTTTAAAAAGATGTTGAATAAGTTAGTAATGGAAGTAATCGAAACCCTGCACAGCTCTTCAAGATCAAAAGATTGTTACAAATCTACAGTATGCAAGCAATATAATCGAATTTCTTACCCATTTTAAGATGGCTCATCGTCATCGGTCAACAAATTAGCTTGACTATTCAAAGGGACGCGGCCAGCATGCTTGGAATTGGGACATGTCTCGTGGGAATGCACCCGACGACATTTTTTAGGGTTCCGTACCCAAAGGGTGAAAACAGGACCCTATTGTTAAGCCTACTTTGTCCGTCCGTCCTTCCCTCCGTCCTAACTTCAGAGGATTGTCTTCTGAACCGTAAAAGGTATTACAAACATGTTCACGCAATTGAAGTAGCGAACAAAAGCTTGTATGTAACTGGTCTGCACAATTCTTGCTATCGTCACGTCAGACATTAGTTAAGGCTGATTACTCGTAAATAATCTTAATCATCAATCAATCAAACTTTATAATACATTTCGCATTATAAATTATAATAAAGTTTTTCCATTTACGTTAAAATGTTTTGTTGTGTTTGAATGATTTATTTCCAGACGATCGTATGCAAATGGACCAAGAAATTAATGGCAGTAGTTATAATACAAACAAAACTAAATATACCTACCTAAAATATGCAAGACCTGCACCTTATAAATAACGTCAAAAACACCAAGATCTTAGATGAAGAAGTCAATGTAGTAAAAACCCCCCGTAAACTGTAACAGGTAGCTGCAGAAATGAATGATACTGGAGTTGATTTTCAGAAATGATTTGCTAGATTGTGATGTGAAGTTGTATAAATAGGAATGCTACTTTTTTACTAACTACAACTGCATTCTTAACCTGAAAGTTGTAGCAATATTCCTGACCATCCCGAAAATGAAAAGAGTCTTTCGCTTATATGTTTGGGTCACTAGATAAATATTCAGAGATCTGTTTGTAATTTGCACCAGCCCGAAAATGTACGACCTTTTTAATGGAAAATGGTTTTGTGTTCTTATAATTAGTATATTATGTATTTTGAGATACCGAAGCCCATGTCTTTCTTAATCGGTGTCTCGTGAGTATTACGGTAAACATATCAGAAGGTACACTTGAAACTTCGTCGCAAGACATCTAATGGTATTTGTGATTTTCATAAGCGTCTCTCGCGTGACGCCCGCGTTAGCATGCTTGATCACAAGGCCGGGCCGGTGTACGTCACCCTATTATAGAAATCTGTTACATGCATTATCTTTGGTTGCTAACCGTGTCTTTGAGGTTTTTGTACCAAGTATAATCTTTTAAAGTATACGGAAATGAAACGTGGTCGGAAACTAAAGGCCTCATCACCAAAAGGCTAAAATTTACTCAAATGGCAATGGAGATGGCAATGGAGAGGGCAAATCAGAAATGAAGAGATTCGCACAAGAATCAAGGTAGGCGATATAGCCTGAAGAAATGCTAAACTCTAGTGGTGATGGCCGAACATGGATGGTAGAACAGATGGCCGATGGGGTCGACAATTTCTCAAGTCGAGACCTCGTACCCACTGGATGGAACAGTATAATAAACAAGGTGGACTGACGGCCTGGTGAAGGTGGCATGAACCCGATGGACGAGGGCAACGTAGAATCGGAAATTATGGCGATCCCTGGGAGAGACGTATATCTAGAAGTGGTCGTCTTTTGGCTGAGATGATGATTATCATAATTATCGTCTGAGAAACTCAATGCTGAAGATTTGCTAGTAATTCTGTAGGTGCGATTTTGTTAGATGTAAGTTGCAGTATCAACAAACTAAGGTTCGGCTCTTCCTTTCCCTAGCACCTTTCAATCCTTCCTACTAATATTGTAAATGTGGAAGTTTGTGACGATGTTTGGATATTTCTATGTTTGTAGCACAATAACGCATAAACGGCTGAACGGATTTGTATGAAATCTAGCACCCTGATAGTATAATTATGTTCTGGATTGACACATCAGTATATTGCGAGTAACAGCTAGTCTGCTTTACTTCTACAACTGTTAATGTTTACAAAACTTACGTCTCTCCATATAAATAAACTTGCTGTACTTACTTCTATCCTTTAAATTCTGTACATCGATAATTTCACAAGATTAGATTAATGGCGCCTTACTTTTAACAATCTAGTCAACTGTTATCGAAGAATTATATAATATAATCATTGCAGTTTTAAAGACTACTGCGTGTCGCTAATCTTCAAGGATTATAAAATCATCGTTTTTGTTTTGATTTTGGGTTTTTGAGTCTTATCGTGATAGTTATCTATAATTTTTACTGAATCACGTACATACATTTCATTCAAAAGTCATGAAAATGCTATAACGATCGTGGTGCTACAAGAGTTTCTGGCTGCATCTTCTCCACAGCGCTAGCGAGCGGTAACATTTTTGACGCGATGATAGAGATTCAATCAGAGGTCAAATTTTTTTTTTAAATAAAGTTATTCTTGATTTTGATCTTTTGCCGGAACTCAACCTAGTATAGTTCTTTTCTGGGTGTCATCTTCGGTTTTAGGTCAATCAATTATACTTTATTTTACACCAAAAATCATAGTATACAGAGAGCAAACAAACAGGAAATAAAAAGGTACAAAAACAGGATGTCTTATCGCTAAAAAGCTATTTCTTCCAGACAACCTAAGGTAAGTTCCTATATATAGTGAAGATAATATTTGAATATAATTCAACAATCACAGGAGAGAGGAAAAACAACAAAGCCTGTACTGACGAGTTTAAAATTAAGAATGAATAAGAGGACGGTCGACGCTCGCATTGGATCAGATTAGCACAGGACCATGAAGAATGGCGCAATAAAAGGGATGCCTATGCCCAGCAGTGGGTAGATGTTGGCTGATTTGATTGATTGATTGAAGAGGATTAGAAAAAGTCTATGCAAGCATTGATCAAAATAGTCCATACATACGAAAATACTAAGTCTGCGTATACTTAAATAAATAAATAACGCTCACAGGCACATACATTGTAATGGGTTTACCCTGTTATCGCATAACTTTTTTTCGCAGAATTTTCTAATGCATGATCACTATAGGCATACATGACTAGTGGCATAACTTCACTTGGCATACTTTGTTTGGCATCCATTCATAACGCATAGTCTTCTATGGCAGATCAGTTGAATTGCATTAAGTTTATTTTCAGAAGTATTGTATGGCATTATTGCCTTTTCGCAGAGTATAAACAACTACAGTAGTACCTAGTCTATCTTTTAATATTTTAAATGCGAAAGTAAGTTGGTTTGTTACGCTTTCACGCAAAAACTATCATGACATTTTATACACATATTCTTGAAGGTATTAGAAGTGATCCATCTAGCCTAACCTAACCTACAGTTTTGAAGCTAGGTACCTTTCTGCGCCCGAAGCAACTAGCATGCAGCATGCAAGCTAGCGTGCAACATGCAAGCAAGCATGCAGCATGCAAGCAAGCATGATGATGCTCCGCTCGCTTCGCTCGCTCCGCTTAGTGTTATACATGTTCTAACCTAACCTAACCTAGAATTTTACAAGCACCAATTTGTTTTTCTCAGGCAGGGGGCTTCCGCCCCCCGCACCCCCCGAGCGGGGGGCGCAGCCCCCCTGCTCCCCCCAACATGCAGACAAGCAAGCAAGCATGCATGCACGCATCCAGCAAGCAAACAAGCATGCACTATGCATGCACGCATCCTGAAAGCAAACAAGCATGCAGCATGCAAGCAAGAATGCAGCATGCAAGGCAAGCAAGCATGCAGCATGCAAGCATGCAGCATGCAAGCATGCAGCATGCCAACGCAGCTTCCATCCACTGCCCTAATGGCACATGATCATTATGCTAAGCGAAATTATTCTAAACCGCCCTAATGCCACATGATCATTATGCTGAGCGAAATAATGCCACATGATCATTATGCTATGCAAAATTATTCAATATTAAATTCGATTATGGTAGTAGTATGCCATATTAAATTCGCATAAATTAATATTCTGCCACTTAGTTGTAAAGCCAAATAAAGCTTTCTGCATTGTTAATATTCGTCCAAGAACAATTATGCCAAGTATGTTATGCTACATATGTTTCGGACAATGAAAGTTATGCCAGATAGACGGCACCCATTGTAATGATCTCAAGCAAGCACTACAGGCTTTTTTTTATTATGGAAACCATACAACAATGGCACTAACATATAAACATCCATGACCGAACCGGGATTCGAACCCAGGACCCTGGTTTGGCAGTCCGGCGTGGTAACCATTACACCAACCGGGTTGTCAACTCAACTTGCGTAGATAGAGAAGCGAAATTTCTGCCTATGAATGCATGCCACGTAACAAGAGTAGATCTTAGGTCCATATTCTTGAACCTACCTCAAACGAGTACATAGTGTTATGGAACGTCAACAGACGGCGCAGGCGCAGTAATAATGGTCATCTCGGACAGTGACGGCTGCGTTTCACGCGGAAGTCAGGTCTGTTTCCCGTCATTAAGCTAATAATACACGTGCTGGTCATATAAACATGATGTGGGATGGTAATTTTCATGGACATTAGTATCTACCCTCGGTATCTTTTGTACATACACACATACATATAAATCAGACAGGAGAGACAATTGATCGCCATTGGGTACAATCCTGACACCTCTTTTGCCTCTTCCACGGTTCATAAATCGTTTTCTACTTACTTGACGCAGGATATTTTGAAGTGCATAAGTGTACGCGCTAAACACAGAATCCACTCTCACGTCCCTATACCCTCCTATGTCTGATGGGACGGGAGACCGATACGAACAGAGGTGGGGTCAAATTCAGTGGCTATAACCGGCAGCCATACGGATTAGGCGTCAAAGATGTGCAAGACGCCTGAAGGAATTTGGTCGCCTATTACGACATCCAGCTGCTATAGCTAGCTGCTGTTCGAAAACGATCACCAAACAAGGTAGTGATATAAGTAGGTCAGTGCAATTTTTACGTCATATTCAAATGCTAGCCTAAATTTGCCTCAATTTACGCCTAAACTATGTTTTTGTGCGTGCGCATAAATCTGTTAACACTTTACAAGCTGATTACTCTCATCCAAAGCAACAACAATGACATAAAAACCCACAAAATATTCAATAATCGCTGAAATAGTTCCCACAGATGAGGTTATGCCAATTAACCCGCTGTTATGCGTGGTACAAGTGATGAGCGGAATGTTTCAATGAATGGACTCACGCGAACTTCTGTTGATGAGTCATGACTGTCAGGGTTGATTAAGTTTAAAAATTGGGATGATTGCTAATGATGAATCAAGTTTTAGAGTTTGCGGGATTTAATGAAGTTACAATAGATGATTTGAAACAAGAGAATTAGATCAAGGCAGTCTACTTTAAAATTAAGTTCAAAAGAAGTTATAATAAACAAAACTTGACCACTGATTATGATTGAAGTAAGGAGCATCGGTTTTTAGCGATAAGACTGCTTGTTTTTGTGCCTTTTGTATTTCCTGATTGTTTGCTCTCTGTATACTCTGTTTTTTGTGTCAAATAAAGTATAATTGATTGATTGAGTAACAAAAGCCGCTTTAGATTAAAGGATTAATTATCTGGTCCACGCATGTGAGTTTTATGTTCTTGCAGTAGGATGAAAATTCTCAGGTAGCAAGCTGATGTCCATCACGACAATCTAAGGTATATTTAGGATCATACTTTCATTGTAACAAGATTTGCTATCTCAGTAGGCATATAACAACAATGATGATAATTATGAGATCCTCGTCCAAAAACTGTCATCTGTCAGATAAGACATCTTAACAACCATGGTGCATCTTAATATGGAAACAATGTTTCTGAAGCAAAAACAACAGCCTCCAATGACTTGCACCATCGCCGGCCTTCCATTCGCGCGTCAAATAATGCTCTTCCTATGTCCAAGGACGTCGCAAATAGTCCCGTGAGAGTCACCAGTTACAGTAACTACCGCGTTTGAATGCTGCTCATATTTCCGTATTAAACGTTGTCACTGTTTCGTTTTCTGGTAACAAAAGTATTAATTAATGTCTTTGAAACCAGAAATAGTATGAATAGACAACATGGTTTATGTTAATAAGGTCCTCTCAGCACCACTTCTTATACTGTGATTGTCAGATGGAGATAATGACGTGTCGGACGTCAGGTGTGAATGCGGTGTTGGTACTGAGACTGACCCCCTCTTGCCTTTCTTGTCCGAAAACAGCGTAATATAGACTAGTGTTTTTCAGCATATGCTCACGACTTTATTCCCCGAGGGGGTAGTCAGAGATATTCTGAAACTTCAGAACATCCACGTTTCACTAGTACCGAAACTCTGTCCAGTGTGACGGGGATTGACCCCGTCAATGCATGCCTCGAAATTGAAGCATGCAGGTTTCCTCACGATGTTTTTCGAGTGTTTTTCGTGTGGCAAAATGATAGCCTGGGATAATTTAGACAACATGCCATAAACTCGATACAAAAAGGAGACGATGAATGAATGAGAGTAGACAGGTGCAATTTAAAAGGCTTAAACCCAAATTTACGGAAAAAATCACCTGACAACCATAAACCTGACTAAAAACAAAAAGAATTATGAAATGGGCGAAGCCACGAGAATATTCTAAATAAGGAAAGAACCACTTCAGTAAAATTTAAAGTGACAAGAGTATGCTTTACGACTAGATTCCCAAATGTTGGGCACTGTCTAATAAAATGTGACGTGAGAGCTTGTATACTTATACTGAAATGTGTTGGTGGAGATAAGAAATATTAAAATTAAATTACACTAAAAGGCAAAACTACTGAAGAAATAATTAGAAATAAAACATTCGTATTGAAACTTGCGTGAGAAGACTCCTACAATAGCCAACGGATATGCAATGACAATGATGATGACAATTTAATTATAATAAATGTCAAAACCGAAGAGTTGTTAGACCAAGAACATAAAGAACTAAGTGGGGAATAAATTGACGAACTTTGTTCGTGATACAAGGCAGTGCAATCCTTCAAAGGTCATAAATTTTATGATGATATAAATGATTTTATGCTCAAGTGCATTATAATTTAATGATAATGAACATTTTAGTACTGCAATTGGATTTTTAATATTTCTCTATAGCGAGCGTTATCTTATCCTTATTGGTGAGATGAGGATTGTGTTCTGTAGTGAAATAAATATAAAATTTAAAGGCAGGTTGATGATGATGATGCAGATCTGATGGAGATACCTAAGTATACATATAATATTATATAATATATAAAAAAGTGAACAGAAACAATTAAAATAGCAAATAAACTAAAACAAGTTGTGTGGTGGAAGGTAGGTACAAGTAGAACCAAAAAGGAATCATCCCCATCATCATTTCAGCTGATAGACGTCCACTGCTGGACATAGGCCTCCCGCAAGGATCACCATAACGACCGGTCCTGCGTTGCCCTCATCAACCAAAAAAGAATATTAAATAACAAATCCATACTTTTAACGAAATGAAAAAGACAAAATAACATTAGTTCGAAGAAACTTATTACGTTATGAATACATAAAACCCAATTGAAGAGCTTTAGATAATATTTAAAAAATAGTAGCCGACTATATTTTCAGAATAAGCGATATTCTAAATTACAAATCATATTCAGTACGTCCCATTACAATACTCTGTCGACTATTTGACCACGATCTTGCCATTGCAAATCCAAACTGGGCCCTTGTGCGTCGTTTGCAGGTAATATTCTGATCACACCACAAAGAAAATAAATAGATTGCATATAAATGTAGAGAAGCAAGGGTCAAAATCATCTCAGAAGGCATTTTTTTCAATGGAATATAAATGTAAGCATTAACGAGAAAACCAGAATTCAGGAAGTTATTAAAAGATCATAACATTATAAATTGCAGCAAAAAATATATAAAACAAAGACCTCACACAATATTTATACATATAACAGCATTTACTATCAAACATCAATGGAGATCCTATGAATGAACAATCGTAAATACATAAGCTATTATATGCAAATGCTATCGTAACATCGACTTAATTACGTGGGGTAATAGGTGTGAAATCGTTTGCATCCGGCGATATTAATAAGCAAGGTGACCATCTTGTTATATTTAATTAAAGTTTTTTTTTATTTACTTGATTGCGTGACTGTAAAGTTAAATGCGATTTCATGCAAATTAAATTTAAAATAAAATTCATTTTAACTATCACCGTTAAAATAAAACTATAACTTTTTTAATTCAGCATCGAGAATATTATTGAAGAACGATTTTCCCAATGATTTTCTACGTATAACTCAACTAAAATGAATTACCAACTGACTGGTCTTGACAATGTTACGCTATAATTTAATATTGAATTAATAATTTGTACTTCGTTATATTTTTTTAAAAGATGTGTATTATAGAGTTTCTGGCCGCATCTTGTCTGCAACTGAACATCTCCCAACGCGGTGGTACTGTCAAAAACATGACGTCAGAAAGCTATATATGTGATATTATTTCGAATATTTCCTTTTAATCGCTTGTGGTCGCATTCTCAGAAATATTAATAAATATAAAACTTAAAGCTAATACTCACTCTTTCTTATTGTTGACTACAATGACTAGCTTCACTTTCCGAGGGCCCTTGGTCATTTTGCACAGTTCCTTGCTAGACTCCGTCGGGCCCTTGGTTAAAATTTTAAATAAAGGAATGTTTGTTTTCTTCGCCCTTCAGCCAATAGGCCTTAACATTCGTCACCTCATTGTTATCACTATTTCAAACCACTTCTGCTGCACATTTTGTAAATATCACTTTTTTGAGTCCATATAATACTGGTTTCACACACTTTTTTTAAATCACTGTTTTTATTAATACTGTTTTTTAATACTACGTGTCACTGTAAAAAGAATTATCAATAAACGTGTTAAATTTCCTGATATAATAATGCAATGATTGATGCATTGATATATAGTTTTAATCACATGCAATTATAAATTAGATATAGAAATATCTTCGGATTTGTGACGTAGATTTCCCAAATCTAGGAGAAGACATTAAAACCATTAAAAATAAAAATGGTTACATAACAAGATATTATGTAAGGAAAGAAGTTTTGGGAAAAGAAAAGACTGTACCTAACGACAATGATTATCAAAGTGGCACACGTTATTTAGCATCGGAATCACGTCAAGATTTCAACATGATTAATGATGATGCATGACACCTGATAGCTAAGAATATGATAAGAGTTATCAAAGATAATGTTACTATAACAGACCAAATATTTGATATTAAGGTAACGTATAAAGAACGGAATTTTGGTTCAGCAGTCGTCATTTGGTTAATTACGTGTGTTTGGTTAATGATCTCATTATCAGAAGTGAAACAAATCTTTATAGCGTTGAATTGTAATACTAAATGAGAGTAGTAAACTTGAAATTCAGTACTGACAAATAGTTTAATTATATATTTCAGCAAAAGCATATAAAGCGGGGAACGGCATTCCATGTTTACGGTGGTGCATCAGCAGAAGCATTGAAATCGAAAAAAAAAACTGCTGTTTTATTCATTTGGATCAAGTCTTTTTGACATTTTCAATGGAACAAAAAAATTTTTTCGCAATTCCATTATTACTCCCATAGTAAAAGTTAAAGTTGTTTAGTTTGATGGTCTGTTAAGTAATGTTTCTAATGCATTTATGTTTACACTCTATATAGTTTATTTAATCTATGTTAAACAGCTTCGCCTGAGGCCATGTCGCTCTGTGTGTATAGGTTCACAGACGTATAGTTATCATAAAGAAATAGTTAAGTGTGGATATTGTGAACTTTCTTTATTTAGAATATCTCTTACTATCCCTCATAAAAAATAGTCATCATCAGCCAGCTATCGTGCATTGTAAACATAGGATTCTCCTAAACTCTCACTGATCCCCGCTACCCAATCCGCCGCGTAGCCCCAGCAACGTCCTATACCGAGGTCCGTACCCCTCTGGATGGAAAAAAATCATCTCCTAAAGCGCTTCATACTATACCACTACCTTTATTTAGGGTGCTTAGAAATAACTTAAATCTTAACGTTGTATAAAACGAATTAGTCTTGGATAAGTTATGTTAAGATTGACAGTCGAAGCTACAAAAGCGTAGAAAAAAATTGTAGCCAGTATTGGCCTCTAGTCTATATCCATATACACGCACGCATACATAATTTGTATGGCGCCTCACGCACACCAACCTAGGAAAGTTGGCCCCTTTTGTTTTATACGGTAGAAGCATGAGACTCTTTCTAGACATATGTCTAGTAATTCTGTGTTTTTATAATTTTGAACAAAGTATATACTTTTTCTAAGGAATTATTATAGTGTTTTGTTCAAAATTATAAAAACACAGAATTACTCAACCGACCCAGTTTCAATATCAGAAAAATTTAAATTTCACGTTTAACACTCAATTAGTTTGACATGCCATTTATAATTATCTTTATCCATACAAATTCTTTAGCATTAAGATAGTAATGCATCAATCAATTTAGTATAATCCTTTATTATGTTTAAAAAAAAATAAAAAAATAAAAAATAATAATGTATTTAACTCAAAAGTATTTTACATTTTAAATTTGGGTCTTCCCTTCGAGCAATTCGAGAATGAAGATATTAACAAAAAAAAGTTACGATATGGTTTTTAGATCCCTGATTCCATATCAGCAATTTTTGGATTTTTTGTCTGTCTGTTTGTTTGTTTGTGTGTTTGTTTGTTTGAACGAGTATCACGCAAAAACTACTGAACCGATTTTGATGAAACTTTTTTTGTTTGATAGCTTATTATCTGACTTAAAATCTGGTCTATAATTTGTGCGGACAAAGTTGCGGTTTAATGCTCGTTTTAATAATAAAAGTATATTTTACGTGGTGACATTGATATCATTAGAATCCTTTTAAACTAAGATTCTACCCATCAAACTGAACAACTTTTATAGGTACAATAATTATGTACACATTATTTTTTTATTAATCAAAATCAATCATAAAGATATGCTTTCAAAACTATACTAAATCTGACATAGTGACCTACTTCATATGACGTGGCATTTTGCGGAGGTAAGGAATTACTACATATTTTATTTAAGGAAGGAAATTTATATAGTACGATATTATTACCAACGATTCATATTTATCAATGGTTCTACCCAGTGCCTATGAGTAACTTTATCCTCTTAAGGTGGTTTCATTCCATACAAAAGTTTGATGCACAATACGCGTAGACTGAATTAATAAAAGTAATATTTTATATGTGAAAAAATTGTTTAGAAAATCTAGTTGCCGCGTCACAAATAACATTTGCGATTTATAATGTAAGCCGTGGTGATCCAGTGGCGAGTAACCTTGCCTGCAGTGCAGGAGGCGATGGCTCGATCCCCGTCCAGGCCGACTCGTACCAATGAGTTTTTTGGAATTTATGTACGATTTGTAACACCGCTGGCTTTTCGGTGAAAGAAAACATCGAGAGGAAACCTGCATGCTTCAATTTCGAGGTATAATAGGCATATATTGTACCTACTGTCCATTACAAGTGGAGACGGGCTCACTCCCCGTCACATTGGACAGAGTTTCGGTACTAGTGAAACGTGGATGTTCTGGAGTTTCAGAATAATGTCTGACTACCCCCTCGGGGAATATAGTCGTGAGCATATGCTATGCTATGCTATTTGTGAAGCGACATCTAGATTTTCTAAACTATTTTTCCATATATACAAAGTTACTTATGTTAATACCGTCGACGCGTATTGTGCGTCAAAGCTTTGTATAAAATTGACCCCTCTGCAACCACCTTAAGGGTTAGATTAGGGAAAAACTTTACTTGTATTATAAATTATGATTTTATGACACATTGGGTTTTAATCTGTGCATTAAACTTTTAATAGTTCCTAGTAATCAGTATCAGTTCTTCCACCGATCGATTTTCATTTTTATTTATTTTTAGGGATTACAATAGTCTGATAAATAGTGCCTAACAATCAATTTTAGTTCTTCGAACGAGCAATTATCAGGAAAAACAAATACGTATATTTTTGGGTTTAGATTCCCACCACAGGGCTCTCTATCCAATCAACATTAGGTCAAAACGTGTTTTTCTATATAATAATAAATAAATAACGCTCACAGGCACATACATTTAAATGATCCCAAGCTAGCAATATAGGCTGTTTATTATGGAAACCCAATGACATTCTATACATGGAGGACTTCGCATCAGTGCGCTATTAACGGGACCACTAAGTTATGCCCAGTTGTTCTACATTACTGCTTTGTAACCGAATACATTTGAAAGGTTTGAAAGCACTCGAATGTCAGCGGCAATGTACGTCAGCTGGGCATAACTTATGCATACAAAAGACATGTGCCATGTTTAGGTTTTGTTATTGAAAGATTACTCTATGGTTATAAAAACTCATTGTGTAAACCATACAACAACGGCACATACATGATTATGATTACATATAAACATCCATGACCGAACCGGGACCGCTTGGCAGTCCGGCGTGGTAACCGTAATTTCTTAATATTGGTTAAAAGAGAAAAATACCGATGTAAAAGTATACTGAATACTGATCTATTTCTTTAATTCTTTAAATTAACTCCCAAGAGTGTTACTTGAACAAACTGGATATTATCATTCTCGAGAAAAAACCGCAAAAACAAAGTAAATAAAATTAACGTAACTAGCTAAGTAAAAATTACCTATGTATAACAATGTAACTGAAACAATGAAACATATTCATTGGCATTACATGAAACATAAAAAACAATTACTCGATTTAATAAAATATAAGACAATGTATATAAAATACTATAATAATCGAGGAAGGGAAAAAAGAGTGGAAGAGAAGCAGAGGAAGACCTAGAAAGATTAGATTATCATGTGAAACAAAAGACTGGCTTCACGTCGCGTCGTATGAAGTCATATCAGGTAATCGAGGCCTTTCCAGAAAGAAGAAAGGATGTTAAATACTCTACCGATAAGAGCTTTTAGAAATTATGAGAAAAGATATAGGAAATAAAACCATGTTCAGAATATTTACGTTATGTTATGTTAAGTCAAAAAAAAGAGAATAATCACTTATAAATGGTAGCTCAACGATCTTCATTAACTGGCTAGTAGAATGGCCGTCAACAAAAAACAGGACTGAGCGAAGTGATGTGTCCAGCTGTAGAATAAAAGGGACTGATAATGATAAAGGAACATTTACGAGAGGTAAGAACGGTGCGTTCCAAGACATGAAAACAGCGCTGTGAGCGATTACAGCGCTTACATCCGTTCCATTTGCGATATCGCGCTTACAGCGCTGAAAGTGTCCTACCAGTTCGGAATGCTAGATATTGCGTTCACACCGCTCTCACATCACAACATTAAAATATTCCTTTTATTTTCTTCACCACTAAGTTATTAAACTTTTATTCGTCATTTTAAAACATAATCAAACCCAATAGGTACTACTAAAGAAACCTAAATCGAGACCTAAAATTTAATACAAAACCAAACCAAATATTTAATACAACAAAACTGTCAAACGTCAGTTTTGAAAATTCGCTCAGAAATTTACCACAACAAAACTGTCAAACGTCATTTTTGACAACTCGCTTACAGTGCTAACGCTCCGAGCTGTGAGCACTGTTATTGCAAGATGGCGTCGGCAGTGACGTCATGAATGACGTCAAATCGGAACATTTATAGAGCCCATAGCGCTGTTGGCGTGATTCTGAACGCACCGAAAGAAGATCTCCAACAACGAACCAGAAAGTTTAAACCAACCAATTTGAACAGTACACTAAGTAGTCACATAAACCACTGGTTAATAGCAAAACTAAATGCACCATGAAGAGTAAACGTAAAGCAATTAGAAATACTACAATTAACGATTACGGACTGTAACACGCGCATAATCGTTGTGAATGGAGATCGAGAATTTGTTCCTGCGATGAAGTGGATAATTGACTTTTTGAAGGGCAATGCCAAGGTAATACCGAATTACCGAATGAATTTGCATTTGAAGTTTATAGTCAGAAAAACTTCTCATTACATTTCTAAGGCCGGATTCGACCAAACTTTGATTTATAGAAGAATAACTATACAAGGATCAATTTTACTCTAAGTGTTTACTCCGAAATAACTTCACTTGTCTTATACCACACTAAACCCATACTAAAAGAACGAATGTATAATCCACCTAAAGAAAGAGGTCTTTGTATCCGTACTTATTGCAATGTGAGGTTATACAGTTTTAATTAGTTAGGTTTCTTTTCATTAAATTTTTTAAGTTTGTGACATTGACATTTCATTAGACTCTGTATAAGCTTTACACCGTCAAAATTGGCCGTGTAAAATTTACTCACAACTTATTCATAGATTAGCGTTGGTAAACGCAAAATCAGTTTACTCTAGAGTAACCGGCAACTTAATCTAACAATAAAATTTACTCCCGTTTGGTCGAATCGGGCCTAAGTAATCCTTGGAAGATGTTCTATCTAGTTTACATGTTTCGTTCTACAGTAGCATCCCTCATTTACTGAGCATTGTGATTGATCCTATCTATGGCCAAATATTGTACTTATACTGTTATGGAAAGTGTGATGAAGTTGCTTCTTCATTTCATACATCAGATCAGGAGAACTTTTTTCGAATTCTATTCCAAACATTCTTATTCGAAACTGTTAAAAAAAATCACAAGAGTTTATTATATCGTATATACGCATTAGAACGATATGCTCGCATAAGGATGCAGTTATCACTGCCATTTTATATACGACATTTACTTTTATCGTTTCAGATCGGATTTAATAGGATACAGGTTGAGTTTTGACGATCCCCTTATATCTCGGAGAGTTGCGAAGATATGATATTCAAGAAAAGCCCACAAGACGCGTATTCACGAGAGCTGTAAGGTGCAAAAAGAATTTTTCGAAAAAGTTAGAAACGATAAAAGTTATGGCCGAAATAGTGAAAAAAAAACAATTTTTTCCAAATTTTTTATTTTGGCGCTCGGTATTTTGGAAAAATTTGAGAAAATCTCTTCTGGATATTTTAGTCAGCTACAATTTGAGCTTAAACAGAGACGATCGGGTTAAGGGTTTGCCCTGTAGCCTAATCTTTTTGAGACAATATTTTGTCCAATTCCGTAGATTCATTCCCAATGTGCTCGATAGTCGTGTGACGCACGAAATCTGTGAATTTTTTTTAAGGGTCAGTATGGGGAAATTATAAACTATAAGAGATAGAGAAAAACGCTCTTTGGAACCGGGATCTCAATTTTAGAGAAGATAAAAGGTTCGGAGATATGGCGTTTTCAGAAATTTTGTTTTTGTTATTTCGTTTTATATCACTATACAAAC
Source organism: Agonopterix arenella (assembly GCA_927399405.1). Taxonomy (NCBI): domain Eukaryota; kingdom Metazoa; phylum Arthropoda; class Insecta; order Lepidoptera; family Depressariidae; genus Agonopterix; species Agonopterix arenella. The sequence continues at coordinate 1,560,694 of OV656714.1, forward strand.
AAAAAATTTTATGGAGTCTTGTCATGTCTTAAATTGCTAGAAGGTCTTAAAATTAACATGTTTTAAAGATACATTTTAGTATCCAAATTGATATCGATAAAAAAATTTATTCAAAAGACGCCATCTCCTATTAAGATTATTTTATTTTTTAAAACGCCATTTTTATTTTCTCTCAAAATGTGATCACGGTTTTCCTAAGAGCGTTTTTCTCTATCTCATTGTTTAGAATTTCCCCATACTGACCCTTAAAAAAAACTCACCCTGTATACCAAACATACTCGAGTTTTTTTAACACAATCATCGTTCTAACACGAGCATTAAGTACATATTGATGTACTATTTAATGAATGTACAATCATGAAAGTAATAGTACTTTCTTGATTGTATTGAGTGTAGGGATTGATTACCGATTAAATATCAATACGGCATACAATAAGTTCTAGGTTCATTCTCTAAGGCAGGATACGAACCACGTGACTGAAGTCCTATTCCAATAAAAGACCATGATCACGTGAACAAAATTAGCCCAGTCATTTTACAGTTTGAGTGGGTACTAATTAATAACTGATATTTTTTCGGTATAGTATTTAAGAGTCAATTTGACTTTCGAAAAGAACCAAAATTTAAAAAAAATCCCGTCAGCAACAGCTCCAAATTTAAAATTTAGCTATTATCTCGTTATAAAAATTTAAAGGCATTACCATTATACATACTTCAAACATGGTGTTAATATTTTTGTCTACTTAGAAGGTTTTGATAAATACATTCGCATTTTCTAATAAAAACCTCATTTCTAAATATCAATGCCTATTTTATTCCTCAAAAATAATTTATATTGTCAAATCTAATTCAAATGAGTGCATTGGTTTTAATATTATTAATTTAAAAGCCGTCTGGGAGTCACAATTTTGATTTCTTTGTTGCGTATTGAATTTTTTTTTTAATGATTTCAGATAGTCGTTTTATCACTAAACGATGCGGGTGACAGTTTAAAAGTCCAATCGATAATTACTTCTCACCTCTCCTAACAAAACTCCGTAAAATGACTGGGCTAAATGACGTGATATCAATTACCTTCCATTGGGTATCAGACTAGAAAGTCGTAAGAGACACGTGAGTCTGATTGATGCTTTGTAAACAATTAGAAGGGATAACTACAAACGCAGTCTTTAAGTAAAATGACAGAGTTAGAACAATAGATGGTCGAGGTGTTGGAGGAAAATGGAATTACATCAGCGATTCAATTAACATAATTGTTTAAATAGGAATTTTCAAGTACGTTGGCCCACTAATGTAACTCTTGTATAACCTGAACCAACAGCTGTTACTAGATATTATAGACAAGCAAGCCTAATAAATTTAAAGTCACATCGAAATTCCAAAAAATACAGGTTGTAAAAAACCCTGTTGGAGCCTTAAGGTGGTTTCAGTCCATACAAAAGTTTGACGCACAATACCCGTAGACGGAATTAATAAAAGTAATATTTTATATATGGAAAAATAGTTTAGAAAATCTAGATGCCGCGTCACAAAAAACATTTGCAATTTATAATATAATTACGAAGATATAAAGCTTTGAAATTTTAAATACAAAATTTTAAAAGCTTTATATCTTCGTAATTATATTATTAATTCCACATGTTATTTGTGACGCGGCATCTAGATTTTCTAAACAATTTTTCTATATATACAAAGTTACGTATATTAATACCTTCTACGCGTATTGTGCGTCAAAGTTTTGTATAAAATTGACCCTTCTGCAACTACCTTAAAGGATTGCTCCACACCATCAACCTGCACAACTTTCCCCATGGGACCAATATCGAAATCGCCATAAAAAAATCATACATATCATACATTTCGGTCGACTTATGTTTGCAGTTTTGTATGGAACAGCGATTCCAATGTTGGCTCCATAGTGAAAGTTGTTCAGTTTGATGGTCTGATGCAACCTTATAAGGCTCCAACTGGTTTTTTTATACCCTGTACAGTAAGAGAAGATAATCTACCTCTAGTTTCTCTTCATTGCTAATGGGATGAAGAAGCTATCAGAAGACAAGGTTCAACTTATTACGAAAACAGTGCATCCAAAATATGAAAATACTTAAAACTGTTAAGCCATTCTCATAAAGGCGCAGACCAAATCCAGGCAAATCTGAAAACTAAGAATACAAACATCCGAACACAATTATGAGATCAATCAATGATTTTTTATTTACGACTATCTGTATGAACGACGCACGCTCCGGGTACTACTTGATGCAAAGGTTGTCCATTGCCATCCAACTCGGAAACGCAACAAGCGTCATGGGCTCCTTTAGTATGACCCGGGGAGGGCTTTTTGACTGAGTGTAAATTCGAATATAATTATTTATTGCAAATATTTAATTAAGGTGGTTTCAGTCCATACAAACGTTTGACGCACAATACACGTAGACGGAATGAATAAAAGTAATATTTTATATATGGAAAAATAGTTTAGAAAATCTAGTTGCCGCGTCACAAATAACATTTGCAATTTATAATATAATTACGAAAATATGAAGCTTTCAAAATTTTGTATGAAAAATTTCAAAGCTTTATATCTTCGTAATTATTTTATAAATTGCAAGTGTTATTTGTGACGCGGCATGTAGATTTTCTAAACTATTTTTCCATATATATACAAAGTTACTTATATTAATACCGTCTACGCGTATTGTGCGTCAAAGTTTTGTATAAAATTGACCCCTCTGCAACCACCTTAAGCTAGTTATATTTTAGTTAGTTATCATTTAAATAGTTAATTGTTATATTAGATTAATGCATTAATAAATATCCGTATAAATAAGGATAAAAGAAAAAGAAGAGTATTAAAACAGATTTGTCAATCAAACGTCACGCACGAAATATACATAGTTAATTTGTCACAAGAAGGAAAACCACTATAAAACTGAATAGTATACTAAATAAACAAAATTACTTTAGGGTGAATAACTGAAACAGGAAAATGATGCTTATGTGTCTAATTCACGGACTGAAAATTAAAACAAATAACAAAATAATCACGAATGACACACACCTATTTTCGAAAAAAAAAAAAACACTATTTGTTTAATGACAGTATACTGGAACACTGCAACTACAACACAAATAAAGATATTGATATTACACTACCCAAAAAAAACCAGGAAAATTATAGTAAAAATCAAGAGTAGAAACAATCGCTTGAAGGTACAAAACAAACAAGTTAACTAGACGATCTCAAATAAACAGCGTCCCAGTTAATGCGAGCAAGTAATGATAAGATTGTAGATGACATTAAACAATCACCTGATAGTTGAACATAACTGTGTTGACCTACTGACAACTTGACTGAAAAGAAAATATATTCTGAAAACAATAATACTAATGGACAATCAAACTGTGACAAGCGAACGACAAGCCCGACTCAGCAAAAGAAGTAGCACTTGATACGACATGACAATTTCTTTGAAACTATATTGGAAGGGAAAGAAGAAAGGAAGTAAGGAAGAGGTAGATCTAGACTAGATAGATACGAGTAACTCTATCTAGCACAGGTGAAAGAAAAGGTTGATGTCGTGTCGAATGAAGAACTCAAGGCACTTGCGGAAAAAAAGATACAGAATTGGCAAATACAAACTATTAAAATAAAGTGATGATTATGGATGTTGAGAGAATAAAGAAACACCTTCAGACAAGTAACAAACAGTTCCAAGAAAAGTTACTAAAATGTAGGTTTGTGTCACTCTCGATATCGTTTTTGGCGCCTGCAAGGTAAGATTAGATTCTCATTTTAGATTTTATCAGCATCTTAACTGACAATCGACCATCTGGTACCTTTATCAAGATAACGTTACATATTTTTAAAGATACAAATCCCCACATTTTCTAAACATAGTCGAAGTGTAAGCATTCGAACTTACGAACATTTGAAGAAGACATTGAAAATTAAATGAAGGATAAGCAGAAAGTGAAATAAGAAACATATCTATAGAAAAGAAAATATTAGTCAACGTTGAGGAATAAAAAGTAGTCGAGTTATGAAACTATTACAACAGTGAATAACTTGGAAGAACCTAATGATAAAATAGATATGGAAGTTGATTTAAAAATCCGCAACCAAAATACGTCAATCCGTCTTGAAGTAATAACCATAAAGCCTACTTAGTATTAGAAGATAGTTACAGTAAACCCAACAATACGTCACCGTCATGATAAAACTCATGAATTTAAAGTAAGCAAAAATTCTGACTAGGGTTGCCAACTTTTTTTAGGCAATTATTTATTATATTATTCCTATAGGCTAAATATATATATATATGTATTATGTATACAGGATGTAAGGGACAGCCCACCGCAAACTGAAATGGTTAACTCGGACCATTTTTATTAATTTATTTATTTAACACTTTATTGTACACATTACATTACAGAAAAAAAATTGAAGTAGACATGTACAAAGGGCGAGCTTATCTCTAAAGAGATTTCTTCCAGCAAACCCACAACAGAGACAGTTCTAAAGTGTGAGCCAGAGAAACTGAGCAACTTTCACTATGGACCGACCTCAGGAAATGCGAAAAAAAATCTGCTGCACCATACATTTGAGTCGGGTAGGTACGGCCGTTTTTTATGTGACAGCTGATTTTTTTTCGCGTTTCCTGAGGTAGGCTCCGTAGTGAAAGTTGTTCAGTTTGATGGTCTGAGTTCTCCTTTTCAGTATTTACTAGGCTGTCACTTACACCCTGTATACCGGATGATTTTTTTACCGTTCCGAAACATTCAGGGGTGGTTCAGACCATCAAACTGAACAACTTTTACTATGGGAGCAAACCTGAAATAGCAAAAAAAATATCAGGTGTTCCATACTGCAATGCCTACTCAACTCAAATGTCAAGCAAATTCGTAAAAAAAAGCTGCTGTCTTAGCTTTTTTTTACGAATTCAGGATTGCTCCCATGGTAAAAGTTGTTATGTTTGATGGCAACGGCAAGGTAAGATATAAGTAAGAGTGACAACCCTTAGTCTGCCTGAAATACAAAAATAACTATCTAGCAAATCAATCACGACAGCCTTCAAGTTGTCTTAGATAATTTTCCTAAATCAGAACCGTGGTGCTAATCCATAGAATTAAAATTATAGTAATCCATAGCATAAGAAACAAATAATAAATATTGTGATAAGAATAAAACATTTAGCTCAAAACCTAATTAATAACAGAAAATATTAATTATTTGGTAACTTTTTGATTTCCAAGTAGCAATTAAGGTGGTTGCAGAGGGGTCAATTTTATATAAGTACCTTTGTATATATGGAAAAATAGTTTAGAAAATCAAGATGCCGCATCACAAATAACATTTGCAATTTATAAAATAATTACGAAGATATAAAACTTTGAAATTTTTCATACAAAATTTTAAAAGCTTTATATCTTCGTAATTATATTATAAATTGCAAATGTTATTTGTGACGCGGCAACTAGATTTTCTAAACTATTTTTCCATATATAAAATATTACTTTTATTAATTCCGTCTACGCGAATTGTGCGTGAAACTTTTGTATGAACTGAAACCACCTTAAGGGGATAGTTTTTGCTACGCGCTTATACAAGCGAAGTTTGGTTATATTTTCAATGCTAACCAATTAAAATCAATGAATTTTTTCATAAACAATCTAGAAACCAACGATTTTTTTGGTGTTCGCTGCGCTCCTACAAAAAAATCTTTGCTAGAAACAAATTTCTATGCTTGTATGTGTTCAGATTTTCGTTGAAATATACAGTTTCAATGATAGGATTAATTTAAAATGTGTATGGAAATCTTTGATGCACTGTAACTTTAAAAATTAAAACTATTCATTTTAACGAAAATCTGACAACATAAAAGCATAGAGATTCGTTTTAGATTGTTTCTGAAAAAATTCATTGACTTTAATTGGTTAGTATTGAAAATATCTGTCCGTGTGGTGTCTAAGAATAGCACCATCCCATTTCCTCCCGTGGGTGTCGTAAAGGGCGACTAAGGGATCTACTGAAGGATGGGCAGCAGCATCCTCTGAGTACACACATTGATTCGATCCAACTGCGATCGCCAACCCGCCTGCCAAGCGTGGCGGTTATGGCAAATCCCCCCATTTTGGGGGAGGCTTATGTCCAGCAGTGGACGATTAATGGCTGATATGATGATGATGATGATGATTGAAAATATAACCAAACTTCGTTGGGTAAATCCTAAATAAAGAGCCAGTTGAAGAACAGTATAACAACATTGGTTATGTACAGCCTACACTTGAAACACAATGATTTCATTTATTAGAGTACTACTCTACACTTGACATAATGTTTGTCTACGTTGTGAATCATAAGAATAATCTCATATTACCACATTGGCACATTTTCCTTTCTTCGCTAGTTATAGAACAGTAAACAAAGATAGTAGTAGAAGTCAAGAATGCGTTTCCTTACTTATTAAAAAAATATATTTTTATTAAAAAAAATGTATTAATTATTGGCACAAGATTCGAATACGCGATTCAGCAAAATTTTAAAGATTTTAACGCCATCCTTCCTGTGTCATGAAACAATTATTTTTTCGTGAAATGGCCTCATAGCCAGAATCAAGCGATTATATGCAATAATTGCTTGATTCTTTTCTCCTTTTAACTTCTTGATTCTCCTTCTAACCGCATGTGGCGCAAGACGTTTTTTTGTCGTGTAACCTCTACTACGTTGTAAGATTAGCTCAACGGTTGCATTATACACAAATAATCGTGTTTTGACATTGGAAATGTCTTTTCGTTCGCTCCAGTATAGGCTCCGATTTCACCAAAAAGTGCGATCCTGAGTTGTGAAAATATAATATTTAAAAAAAACTAAAAAGACGCGTATTTACGAGAGCTGTAAGGTGCAAAAAGAGTTATTCGAGAAAGTCAAAAACGAAAAAAGTTATGGCCGAAATAGTGAAAATTTTATCAATTTTTTCAGATTTTTTGATTTTGGCGCTTGATATTTTGAAATAAAACATTTTTAGCAATACTCCTCTGGACAATTTAGTCAGCTACAATTTGAGTCTAAAACAAAGACGATCGGGTTAAGGGTTTGCCCTGTAGCCTAATATTTTTGAGACAATATTTTTTCGAATTCATTCATGTGGCAGAGCCACGTGGCCACCTAAACCGTGCCCGAATAAAACACGTCCGCCCGTGAATATTCTATCCACGCGACTCACAACAACCGTGTTTATTTTAAAAATCAAGGAAAAGTATTAGGCGAATATTAGACTGACAGAATTTTGACAGATGTCAAATATTATCGTGTAAGTGTAGACGAAGCACGAAACTTATAGATAGAGCCTAAAAGAGAGCCGAAGTTTAGAAATCCCAGAGATTTTTATCACACGAAGATACAAGAAACACTTATGAAAACAAACTTAGATGTTTCATTTATAAAACTAGCAAGAAACGTAAATCTCGACTTTATGTATTTAGTGTTAAAGATTTGGTTTGTTTAGTTAAGCGATAATATCTTTTTTTATCTGTAACTGAAATGTCAACTATATGATAGATGTTTAGTGAGATACGAGTTACTTTTTCAAGGTAATATGTTCAGGTAATCTCATGTTTTAAATTATTTTTACAAAGTGAGGAGACTTAGGTAGAGTAAATTTTTAAATTCCTTAGCGCCTTTTTGGCAACTAGGCCTTTTTGGGAAGAACATCGTAAGTGACGACTTTATTTTCTTTGTATAACAAAGATCTATACAAATCAGCGGTAATTATTAACGGCGATTGATAATTAGACTCGACATCGGTTTTTAATTAGAAGCGACAAAGTTTATACCCCTAAAACTTTGGAAGAAAACTATAGTTTTAGTTTCATTTGATTCAGTTCACTGTATAACTGGTTTAAACTTTTGCTAGTACCAATTGAAGAGTTTCAGCATCCACCTCCTGGTTCCAGATCAGCTTGATGGTACCAAATTATTGTACAATCATCTGAATTACATACACTTGCAAAGTTTTGAATCGATAAGACGATTATATATCATCATCATCATCATCAGCCTATAAACGTCCCACTGCAGGGCACAGGCCTACCCTCAGGGAGGGTGTATGAGCATTAGTCCACCACGCGTGCCCAATGCGGATTGGTAGACTACACATACACATCAGAATTTCTTCTTCAGTGTATGCAGGTTTCCTCACGATGTTTGTTCTTCACCGTTTGAGAGCAGTCGGTATTACGTACATAAGTTAGAAAAACGCATTGGTACCATGTTGTCCGTGCGATTAGACATATATTTACGTTAAAATATACTTTCTAGATTTGTTTACATACCTAGGTAATTAGTTTGCTAGTTTATTATTTACTAGATATTCTATACAATGACCGAATTATATCATTTGCCGCTGAGTATATACCTACTATACATACCTATTTAATGTCGTGTCAATGAATAGACATTTTAAAATGTTCACAACAAAATAATGTAGATCTGACCTACTTCCTCTAGTAAATAAAATTACCAAACTCTCTGCATTCAAACATTTGAATGACACCAGCAGCGCTTGCAGTGAGCCAACAATTACAATAATTAACTAATTACGTTCGAAGAGACAAAATCTTAGTGTTTAAAATTAAAATTTACGTGTCTTCACTAGGGATGTGACTGTAACAATTATATCCGACCGAATCCGTAACTGATCAACGTCGAACCTTAGTTCAAGACATCGGAGATAGAATTGCGGGATTAAAATGGCGGTTGGTTGGCAGGACATGCTAGAAGAAAAGACGGCAGATGGAGCAAAACCTTGACCAAGTGGTGGCCGAGATCAGGCAAGAGAGGAGTGGGTCATCCAGTCATGTTGGGAAGGCAACTAGAAAGTCTTGGAGCTTTTGGAAACTTTTAGGAGCGTTCTAAATGATCACGTGATGCGCACGTCCGTCTCCCATAGATAGTCTGCTAGCGCGATTGTTTCGAAGTTTTCTCTCTGTAAGGTGAGCTCATGTTCCCGCATAACACTTGCCTTAAACTTTCACACTATACCTAAAAATTTCGGATACAAAACAAAACTATATCCAAAATCGAACAGCTAGGTACATCACTAGCCCTGACAAGGCGTCCTCGACTCAATTGTTCAGTAAATTGTAGTGATTTGTCTAACAAAAGTTGTAAAGTGTTTTCTACTAATTATACTAAATAGCGTGAAGAGTACAGGCGGATAATGCAAATGTACGAGCTTCAATTGGTTTCAAGTTTTTGCGAAAACTGTCAAAAATGTTTAGTTGAAAACTAGTCAAGGATTCGTTGCAAGAGTTTTGGAGAATTTAAGATTTCTAATTTTCAGACTCGTATGAAAACTTTTTGTTCAACATTTATGTAAACTTATAACATTTTGGACATAAAGGGTGTGAGCGTAGGTGGTGCATTGCGGAGAGATATGGAAACTCAATCTTGAGGTCCGGGTACAAATCAGCACGGTGGACATGCCATGTACCAGAAAGTTTTTCTAACTTATGTATAGGGTCCTTCTTAATATGCTGACACTTTTGATGGGATGATTAGACCATCAAACTGAACAACTTTCTCTATAGCACCAACATCGAAATCGGCTCGTCCATACAAAACTGCAAACCTACTCGAGCCAAATGTATGGGACAGTTGATTTTTTTCGCGATTCCGATGTTGGCCATAGAGAAAGTTGTTCAGTTTCATGGTCTGATCATCCCCTTAAAAAAGTGTCATCATATTAAGTTCGACCCTGTATACGTAATACCGACTGCTCTCAAACGGTGAAGGAAAACGTCGTGAAGAAACCTGCATACGCTGAAGAAAATTCTGATCCGTATGTGAATCTACCGACCCGCATTGGGACGTAGACGTAAGTAGGTATAAAACCTGATGCTGATGATGGCAAGATCCACTTTTAAGAGATTAAGGGCCTATTCAACACTTGCTGATAGGTTTCAGATAGCCTGATCATCCATAATCTGATAATGATCGACAGAAGCACCAAGTATGACGACGTATGACGATTTAAGCTATATGTTCTTATGTGTTATTATTACACTTGTTTCCTGTTTTGTGTGTCTAATAAATAAAATAAAATATGAAAAACTAGGTAATAAAAACAGTAGGTAAATGAAAAAGGAAAAATACATAATTCTTCACTTATGCAGTTAATGATAAAAGATAATAAAAATTTGATAAGATTCAACGCAACTATGATCACACCTAACTGTACTACATATATTTCTGTGGCATTTAGGAGAAACCCCTTATCTCTAAAATACAATATTTTCATCATTGTGTCTTATTTTAATTTACTTTATAATTCTAAAAGTGAGTTTGTTAGCTTTTCGTGTCACAGACACACAGTAAAAATATTTTTCTGGTTCAGGTCTGGTCTCTATTAGTATGAGAATCAAGCTTTTTATTTATTTAGTTTTATTTTAGTCAGGAAGTGTTAGGTTTTCATTGTTATGTAGAGTCTCAAGGTTAAGGCACGATGAAGCTGACATAAAATAAGGGGTAAAGGACCCCATATTAAAAAAACTGTTTCATCATCATCATCATCTTCCTGCCCCTCTCGGGGTCGGCCCAATATGTTGTCTTCCTCCATTCTTCTCTTTTAAGCAATGAGTTTTTTTAACATTTAAGCCACCATTTCAGCGCTCACTCCTTTTCAATCAATTAAATCAGCCAATTATTCTTTATCGCACATCAAAAATATTATAATAGTTATGTACTTAAAAAAATGAAACGAGTAGGGTACAAAAAAGGCCGTCTTATCGCTAGAAAGCGATATATTTAAAACTTACGGAAAAAAACAGATAAAAGAAAATGGCTAGTTAACATTATTATTTTTGCTTATGAGAATAAAACTGTTTAAAATAAGCAGAAAAACCAGCTAAAATTAATGTTAAATACATTTAAATATCTGTAGAAGCGCACAACTGTATAAGTAGTGCAAAAATCAAACAGAACGAAACAAAAAGTAATTTAGAATGGTCAAAGCAAACAAAAAAGCCACAATAAAGATGTGTCGAACGGGCAGTAAGGTCACTCGATTCAATTAAAAGTAAAGACAAGCATAAATCCTGACAAGGTTGTGCAAAAAATCGTAAAGATCTAGCAATCATCTGAAAAACTCCATAACTAACTTGGCAAGTTGAACAAAAGAATAACATTTAAAGAAAAAAATTGTAAAGGTTCATGCAGGGTTCTTCGGAATAAGCTGCCAAGTTGGAACACAGATCTGTGATTATTGATCAATAAATTAAAAGCTTTAATAAAATTAGTCTAAACCAATGAAGATAGAAACTTGTGCACAAAAGAAAGTATTTTTCGAAAAACAACCCCTAAAAGGATGCAACTGGAATATATAAGTTTTCCCTAATTTACACGGATGAGGATTATAAAAAAATTTATATTATTATTATTACGGATGTCGATAAACTTCAGCATTTCTACGTTATTCTCGTACGTAAGCAAAAAATACAACGCCCTCCACAAGGTTCACATTTAACTTGCCATATCGATATTTTCAGAACCATAACATAAGGTGGCTTGTACCACAAAATAAACGTATTTAGTGAAAGTTCTGTCTCTCATACTGTTAATAGTGATGACTGATGACAGTGCAGTGACAGCATCATATTTATTTAGAGAAAACATATCTAAAGCCTAAAAACTTTATGGTGCAAGCCACCCTTAGATGCATAAAAGATCAATGGAAGACCGGCATACATACTATATGTAGTAAACTCACGAGCCACGACCATAATTCCTGTCGGGGGTGTCAGAAACTTTGCTGTAACTACCCAGTACCTATTTAAGCGTGCAGTTATAGCAAGACTAACTTTCAGCATTATGAAGATTACCGAATGGAATAACATGGTAAGCGGTAATAGGTGGCTAGCCTTTCTCCCATAATAACCGCATAAATAGAACCATATCCCTTAGTTACATATCAGTCAACAACAAATAATAATATGTGTTTTGTTGTGTATGTAAATACAAATATTTTCTTTCTTTGTTTCTTTCAAATATCAATTAAATTTTTGAAAAAAATTTCTTGGAACAACACTGCAATCACTGTGTTAATCTACTAATCGTTTTTTTTTAATTGCGACGACATAGAAATTAACACAAATTCAGAGTAGTGTCACTACTTAAGAAACGACCTTCACAATTGAAAAACATTTGCAATATAAAAATAAACTGCATACAATTTGTAACAATAGAAAATCGTATCTCTACAGAAATAGATAAAATCACACAACACCTAAGACCTAAGTCTATAAACAACGATAACTGGAAAACACTAAAAAATAAAAAAAGTGAAACACAAACCGAAAGTAACGTAAAATGAACTGTAAAATTACGAGAACAGAATTCAATTTAACTTCACTCACGTTTACTACGATATACGTCAACGCACGACAACCGACAAAGTAGTACTGATTACAGTGTCTATTATCACACACAAAAAAAAAAATACAAATAAAAGTGATAAATCTCGCATAGTAGCAGTCGAGCTATAAGCGTGCGCGCACGTTTGGTGACGAGGAAAATTAATAGGCGTTTAAGTGTTTCGTGGGGTATGAATTAAAAATATGACGCTATATTTGTATGTGTCAGGTTGAGGATGAATTAAAGAAAATCGACACTGCCTAGGAATAATAACGCAACTTGCTTTACGCTATTTTGCAGGAGAGCAAGTCATAGACTAACCTGTATTTATACAGGGTGCAAGTGACAGCCCTCCGCAGACTGAATAGGTGAAGACTGAAAAACTTTCACTCTAGAGCCTACCTCAGGAAACGCGAAAAAAAATCTGCTCTTTTATACATTTGAATCAGTTAGGTACAGCAGTTTTGTATGGAACAGCAGATTTTTTTTTCGCGTTTCCTGAAGGAGGCTATAGTGAAAGTTGTTCATTTGGTCAGTATACCACATTTAAACCAAAGTAACTGGGTGATAGGTTTGGCACGTCGTTTTTTTATGGTTAACATGACACCTATCTAGATAAATAATGAAAAGTTAAACATTATCTAATTTCATCCAAATTGTTATACCTAATTGTATCACCCACCATGAAATAGACCGTTTCTGGCCACCCAGAAAGAGAGTATGGTGGTGAGTTTAAGTATGTACTGCGTGTTAGGGTAAACAGTAGCATAACTTGAAGGGTGATAAGTACTGACCCATGATACTGAACTACTTTCCCTAAGAAACCTACAGGAAATTAACAAAACAAAGGACGGTCCTTACTAAATGCGATCAAATGAAGGTTTGTATGAAAAGTAAAATTTCTCTTTTGTGAAGTTCCTTTGGGAAAGTTGTTCAGTATCATGAGTAGGTGCAATCACCCTTTCATGCAATAGACACTGACACCCTGACTCACCCTGTCAATCATTAGTTTTAGAAAAAAGAAAGGAACAATATACATATTTTAATTTTTTTGGTTGTGACACAGAATAGGTAAATAGTATACAGGGTGAAATTGATATCATTAGCATCCTTTCAAACTAAGAGTCTACCCATCAAACTGAACAACTTTCACTATGGGAGCAAACCGATCGGAGCAAAAAATAATCAGCTGTTGCATACATTTGAGTCGAGTAGGCATTGCAGTTTAGTATGGAACACGATTATTATTTTGCTCCGATCGGTTTGCTCCCATAGTGAAAGTTGTTCAGTTTGATGGGCAGACTCTTAATTTAAAAGGATGCTAATAATATCAATTTCACCTTGTATATTATTTATTTGCGAATATGAGTACAAATAATATGATAATATTAATAACAGATCTTACAATAAAATAATCAAGTTCAAATCATATTCTACCATTTTCGCATGCAAAAATATTATTATTGTGAACAATTTAACTATTTTAATAAATTCCGTCACGATTACATTGTTATTAAGTACTCAATACTCAATATATTTATGATGGTCAATTCAATTAATTCAAAATTTATTCATACAATCATAATGGAAGCCATGTCATTATACCTACTTACTAGAAAATATACCTACTATTAATTTTCGTCAAAACTTGTCATCAAAGAATTCTGCAATCTATACTATTATAAAACTGAAAAAGGAAGTTCTGTACATTGAAGATATTAACAAAAAAAAAGTTACGATATAGTTTTTAGGTGTCCCTGATTCCATTTCACCAATTTTTGGATTTTTTGTCTGTCTGTTTGTTTGTGTGTTTGTTTAGGTGTTTGTTTGTTTGTTTCAACGAGTATCACGCAAAAACTACTGAACCGATTTTGATGAAACATTTTTTGTTTGATAGCTTATGATCTGACTTAAAATCTGGTATATAATTTGTGCGGACGAAGTCGCGGGTTAACGCTCGTATTATAATAGCACAGTTGTGGTTCAGGTTTTACTGTAGCACGCACAAACTAATGATTCACATGAAATGCAGTTGAACGTATTTTTACGCATTTACGACATTTTATTAGCATTATGATAAAAAATGTATTGAAGAATGAAATGGAAAATCCTCATTCTTATATCATAGATAAATAATTACCTGTGTAATTACTATAGTAATCAGTTTCGTAACGTGAGATTGTGACGTACTCGTCAGACATTTTTTTCCAAGGTTTTTTTGTTATTATAGCGACAATAAAATCATATTAAAAGATCTTGTTAGGTATATAAAATGACGGAAACATTGTAATCTCTCATATACAACAATTAGAATAAAGAATATGCGCATGAGCTAGAAGGTTTGCCAACCGTCCGTTTTCCTAGGACATGTTGTTTTTTGGGATGTCCTGAATGCTTTTTAAGTGGCTAACACCGAAATCGCAAAAAAAACCAGCTGTTTCATACAAAACTGCAATCTTACTGGAGCCAAATGTATGGATGGCAGCAGATTTTTTTTCGCGATTCCGATTTTGGTGTCATAGGCGGGGCCAATGTCGCAGCAATATGCGCAAAAACGGAACACATTGCTCGCGACACTAATGGTTCAATATATTACGAGGCTGAAAGCCAGTCGAGATATTATGTGTAAATAGTTTACAATGCTTGCGTAGTACTAAAGATTATTCGAACGTTGAGTTCTGATACCGCAATGGATAATGAGCTCATTCAAGCTAACAAAATACTTTCTATCGCGTGGTACTGGTGGTAATGCGACACTAGGTTTCGTACTCAGCGCGTTGGTTGGCATCTCTCTAGATCTCTATGATCTAAGCATACATAGGGATAGATAGCGGTAAGCTACTTTGTTTTATACTATGTAGTGATGGTGATGCTGCATATCAAAATACAGAATAGCATAGAAAATATGAATAAATAGTGAAAACATATACCTTAGTATAGCCTCATAGGACAACCACTGGAAGATACAGGTGGTCCATGCTAAGCCGGAACCACACGGCTAACGATTATTTACATACCTACGTAATTTACGCAGAATTCACATGCGTATTAAAAGCATTACCTAAACTTGTTATCCTTATTTAGATAAACTATTAAGTTACCTACGAGTACATGATATTTGAAGAATCTTTGCCAGAAAACTTACTTACATATTTGTTTAGTTTTCCTAGTTGCCGAGCTGCGACAGCAAAAACAGTTAGTTACGCAGGATATTTTTAAATGTGTGCGCGAAACACATAATTCAAAATTCAAACAGTTTTATTCAAAATAATAGCACATAGGTAGCTTTCTGCAACATTTTTTATGACTCTTCTACCGCGTCGGAATATATTCCATTGTAGAGAAGGTGCGGCCAGAAACTCACACACATCTTTTAAACAAAACAAAATATACAAAGTAAAACTACAAAATAAATACAAAAGCCAATGCCTAAAAATGGCGCCTTTTTCTTTTCGCCTATTTTTTTAGCGCGGCCATCAATCAAACTTGAATGTTCAGAATAAAGTTACAAACAAAACTTGTTATGACAAGTATAACACTAAACTCAGTCCAAACAGAGATATAAAGGCTTGAAGTAAACCTGATGAATCAATTTTCAACTTCAAGCCTTTATATCTCCGTTCGGACCGAGTTTAGGGATATACATGTGATAATAAGTTTTGTTTGTTACTTTATTCCGAACTAAAATATTCAAGTTTAGGTTGATGGCTGCGGCAAAAATAACGGCGGAAAATCAGGCGCCAGACCTTTCATACAAAACCCGCATTGTCTTTTAGTGACATAACAAGTCATTGCCAAAACCAGAGATTTCTCCAGGCATCATTTTCGTCTTTACCCTCCGGAACGTAATGGAACTTTTGCTTTTTACATAAAACTTCCAGCTTCACAGTCCTAGTATAATCATCATCAGCCTTTTATCGTCTACTGCTGAACATAGGCCTCTCCCAAGGCGCGTTACAAAACTCGTTTTTCGTCGTTCCTCATCCAGTCGCTCCCCGCTCCCTGTCTCCGGAGCGGAGCGTCACACACTACGTCTGCCAGTGTGTGGTCTACATTAATAGAACTGATTTGGTAATCCCCAATCGAAATATCATAAGGAAAACCCTTTCGATATCTTTATCTAGAAGTCTATATGAAAGGGCTTGTATATTTCTTATTATGTTCTAGTGAAACAAGTTTGTCTGGAATTACCCACAGTTCTTTGAATGTTCATGCATAATAATATTCCTTGAAAAACTGTTGCCTACTTGATAAACAGAAACCAATTTTTTTCTTCTTCTCAAACCGAAAATCACATTAAATCTGATTTTGAGTTTCATACACCGCGTTTCTAAAGGCCTAAAGGCTAGCCCCGAACATGGCCAAACTAGAACATGACTAAACCAGAACATGACAAAAAAGGTGAAATTGATATCATTAGCATCCATTTAAACTAAGAGTCTACCCATCAAACTGAACAACTTTTACTATGGGAGCAAATGGGAGAAAAAAAGAGCGATGATAGCCCATACGGAAGAGAGTTAGCGCCTCAATCACGAGGACGCGGTTCGATTCCTGGCCTGTACCACTAAGTTCTTCGGAATTTATGTACGGTTGTATTTATCATTTACTAGCTCGGCGGTGAAGGAAAACATCGTGAGGAAACCTGCATTCCCGAGAATGAAAAGAAAATACCATAAGTTCGGAGGTATGCGTAAAATATGGGTGAGCTTGGGGCGAACACAATAGATCAGCGATGGTCGCAGTGTTACATAACGACCCTTGCTTGCAATAGCCCAACCACAAATAATAATGGGAGCAAACCGATCGGAGCAAAAAAAATCAGATGTTCCGTACTAAACTACAGTGCCGACTCGACTCAAATGTATGCAACAGCAAATTTTTTTTGTGCTCCGATTGGTTTGCTCCCATAGTAAAAGTTGTTCAGTTTGATAAAAAAAATAAAAATAATTTATTATCACCACAAACATTCAAGCAAACATTCTAATTATACAGGTTCATACAGTGAATAATGTTTGTGGAGACTGGTGACTGAAAAAGGCTTTAACGGCTGTAAAACCTGTTAGACAGGCACCAGGCCCCCAACTATAGCAGGTATTAGAAAATTATATTATTAATCTAGAGGTGCAATGTTTGTGTGTTTGATGGGTAGACTCTTAGTTTAAAAGGATGCTAATGATATCAATTTCACCCTGAAGATACTCTTTCTTATGTGCCCATACTATGACTACTTGCCACGTCTTTCCATTATGAAATCTTCTATATGCGAAATGTGAAAAGTGAATCCTGCTACAATAGTGCACTTAGGCCCGCTTGCGCCAAGCAGGGTTCTCGTTATTAACTCGGAATTAGACGCTACTTGTGAATTAAATTATAATTATGTCTTGCACCATCCTGTTTTAGGGGCTAAACTTGTGTTATATTTAAACCACCGTTGTGGTAGGTTTAAGTCACTAAACTACGTGCTAAATGTCAAAATTGAGGCAACAGCTGTTTTTACAGTTTCGTTGTAGGCTCGCGCAACTCTCTAACAAAAAAATATTATATGAAACGTGCACCGCGCCATTTAATTCCTTTGAACGGTTGCACACGTTTCATACATTCTGGATAATCGGTCACGACCAGTTTTTAGTATGGGAGTCCCGACTCTTATAACGCAGTGTGTAACATTCTCTTTGATAACATGAATGAACGATGAAAACGAAATGTCATTGACAAAATAAAACAAATGAGACAGACAAATACAAAGAGATGCAGTGTGAAAGAGACGTGCATATATAATGTTCATTCATCATTCACTTTTCATATTTTGTCGAATTACATAAACTCTATGGTCATTTAGGATGTTGCCAGCGAAAAATAGAGAACTGTCAGGTTAGTTAACTATGAACTAGTTTTCATTGGCGCAAGACAATATTCGATAACACTTTAGGTCGGTGCTACTAAAAACGGGGTTACGCAATTTAACCCAGCATTTGGCGCAAGTGGGCCTTACAGTAGTATAGCGCAGAGTACTATAACTACAGTAGAATACAGAGTGGAAAAAAAAAGCCGTGGTTGGAGGGAAAGTACCCTTAATATTTATGATGGCAAATTTTACTGAAAGGAAACATTCCTTTATTTTCAAATTTAATTAAAACTGCATTTAAAGATTTTTGAAAAATCATCTGCTTGAAATGTGAAAAAAAACATCCTGTATTTTATGATACCAACCGAAAGAGTCATTCATAAGGATCAATTTCTTTTAAACAACATAGTATCTTAAATTAAAGAAAGACCAAGAAAAAATGATTTTTTCATTGTTAAACTTACTCACTATCTAAAGAAAATACTTTAAAGTATGTATTCTACGACTGAATTCTCTACGAGTCGTCTTTTATATCTAATTGATTGAATATTTAAAATATCAAGTTCAAAGTTTCTGTAAATAGAACATCATAAATAATGTAATTGCATTTTATTATCTGTGCATACGTGAAAATGGGTTTTATTTTGAGCAATTTATAAGTTAAGTAAAGAATTTTCTTTAGATAGTAAGTTTAACAATAAAAAAAACATTTTTTCTTGGTCTTTCTTTAATTTAAGATACTATGTTGTTTAAAAGAAATTGATCCTTATGAATGACTCTTTCGGTTGGTATCATAAAATACTGGATGTTTTTTTTCACATTTCAAGCAGATGATTTTTCAAAAATCTTTAAATGCAGTTTTAATTATTTTTGAAAATAAAGGAATGTTTCCTTTTAGTAAAATTTGCCATCATAAATATTAAGGGTACTTTCCTTCCAACCACGGCCTTTTTTTTCCACCCTGTATAGTAATAGACACTCTTTCTTATATTGTGGTCGTAGTAACTATTAAATAATCTGTGACTGCACGCTGTAACAGATGGTTGGTAGTTGTACCAAGGTTTCTGACTACTACGAAAGGGATTGTGGTCGTGAGTTTATTTACTTGCTGTCAAGAACTTAATACCAATAATTATACATGTATCTAAACTATTATAAAACTGTAGCAGGAAGTTTGTCTGTACATTGAAGATATTAACAAAAAAAAAGTCACGATATGGTTTTTAGGTATCCCTGATTCCAAATCACCAATTTTTGGATTTTTTGTCTGTCTGTTTGTTTGTGTGTTTGTTTATTTGTTTGAACGAGCATCACGCAAAAACTACTGAACCGATTTTGATGAAACTTTTTTTGTTTGATAGCTTATTATCTGACTTAAAATCTGGTATATAATTTGTGCGGACAAAGTCGCGGGTTAATGCTCGTGTATTATATATGTATTAAATATAGGTTTATTTTGTATACTTACATTTTGTTTTTTATTTACTGGTAACTGCTCATTTTTTAAATATTTTTCTGGAAACACCGCCTATATTTCTTCTTTCACCGTTTCCTCTACCCTAAGGTTGTCTGGAAGATCGCTTCTTAGCGATAAGACCGACTTATTTTGTGCCTCTTGTATTTTTATTTCTGTATTTTACTCGTACTGTTTATGTTTTGGTGTAAAATAAAGTACATTTGATTGATTGATTAAATAATTTTTTGTCTATGTATTGAATAAATCAAACTGTTATTTAGCTGTAAGTTCTACAAAGGAGTCACGTTGCAGGTTCTGACCCGAGCACTTGTCTCGCGTGGTTTTCGCGCGTCGCGTTTTTGCCTGCCACGAGGCTCCGCAATCCTCAATCTCTTCTTGTTCTTGACCAAAAACAATCTTTGACATTGGCATAGATTCTCCCATGAACTACTTGACACTGGCGGAAATGCAGTGCTAACGCACAAGCAAGAGACCATTACTTATAAAAAGTTCTCCAAAAAGGAAATTATAGAAAAATATATTTTGGATGTATTCTGTCTTCAACTCTTCATTCAGTGTTAAAAATCAGAGTATAATTGAGGTACGACAGACAGACAATACATATCGAAACTTATAAAGGTTTCTTTTTTGATTACGGAACCCTAAAAACATGTCAAACAAATAAACAGCCAATAAAACCTAGAAATAGCAATTTTTTTCCGGCATAAAGATTCAAGAACAAACCCATCATGTCATTACCTCTACCTGAATGTAAGTTGCTCTGCGCACGCGCATGCCAAACTGTCATCTTTACGTATCGGCGTTATATGAATATTCATGGAGTTATGTAGTGTAAGAATGAGGATAAAAAAATGGTTGAGTATTATTTAATGTAGTGTCGACCCATATAATGAAACAGCAGATTTTTGTTCGCGGTTTCCATTGTGGTTCTATAGTAAAAGTGGTTCAGTTTGATGGTCCAAGGTACCCCCTTGTTTACACCCTGTGTAGGCGACTAATTCTTTTAAGCATGTCAGCATCCGTAATAGTCTATTCGTGATGCCACTCTATTCGATCCCACCTCTAATCGTTATCGGTTTCCCGTTACGTTAGATGTTCGCTGGTAATGATACAACGCACATAAGTACTTGGATAGTTTATTGTTCTTCAAAGTGGACTGTAAATACGTAATCTCATCCTTCACAATCTTCAAAACCTTAATAGTTTTGCCAAATATATTAAATTCTTAATAATTATAAATTCTGCATGATGTGACATAAGTCAATGACAAAAAGAACCCGGAAACGGATCTAGTGTTCGATTTAAGTATCTAACATATAGTATCTTCCCCTTTTTGGTTATATCTGAGGTAAACTTAAAGTTTGTAACAGATATGTTTTTTTTTTTTATTACGTATGGGTTTGCTCTTGACCTCAATCTAGTCCTCAGGACGAAGATGGGGACGAAGATTTATCTCTCCTACTCATACCATTACAATCTCATCAATTGTGCAATAGGTAGGTATTGTAAACACTTATGTTGCTACATTCTTTACATTCTTACATGTATCTTGTTGAAACAAACTTGATAATCTTCAGATATTGATATATATTCCACTTCCTTTTCGATGACGGGTGGAAGACACTGAGATCGAATGTATACCTCGCCCTTCATGACCTTGTCCCATAATCCCATTCAACTGCGGCGTTATAGTACTCTTGCATTTCTTTTTCACTGCGGTCACTCGTAGCAGTTTGTTTGAAAAAAATTTAATCCTTATAAAAAATGCCGTAATGCGTACTGAGATACTGCACAAACAATTCAAGAAATGTAAGCAAATGTAAAGGAATTACTTTTCATAGGTAAGCAAGATGAATTAGTTATTAAATGCATTTTTTCAATGCTATTTTTTTCCCGTCCTCGAAAAATTACTAAGCAAATGCAAACAAGGGCAAACCTATATGTAAAAAAGAGAAAACAAGATACATTGCCACTGGTATAGATAAAAGAGAAGGACAAACCTATACGCGAAAAAGAGAAGACAATAGTATGCACGAAACTAAGCAAAGTTCGTTAATTTGGCAACATAATTTTTTGTCTTTCTCGCGCGTATAATTTTTACTATCTTTTATCTCTCTCTCTCTCTCTATCTGTCATCTTTTTGTGCACGCTCCCCCGTTCCCCTCACCGGCTGCCGCTCATAGAGCATAAATTTTGTTTGTCGTACTATCTCTAAACATTCGATCTCAGTGGTGGAAGACGACAATGGTGTACCTAGTTCTCTCTCACTCAGTCAGTATCGCACGTGCTTAGGTAAGCACTTCTTGGATACAGGCAGCCGGTTTCAGGGTGTGGCGAAAGTATATCAGGACCTCTACTCTATCACAATGAAGTTCGGACCGAAACGGTCTCGATATATCGAAAATCGAAAGTCCGGGTACAGGGCTAGAATCGTACCGGGTGGCGATAAATTGTCTCGACTGGTGAGATATTTTAATATGTATGTTAAATATCAACTTCGTTACATACTTTGTAATAGTAATAGATTTTAGAAATCGTCCAAACATCCTTGGTTTCATCACATATTGACACATTGGCTGGTGCACTCAAATTGTACGGGCACGTTTTACAATTGCCTATATCTTCGTCTAACCGATAACAATCACGATTTTCATGATTTTTACATTTAGGCTTTAGGCGATTGCGTTGTAGACTCTCTGAAAATAAGGACTTAGAAATCATAGTAAAATGTGTAAATTGTGATATTGTTGAAATAGAACGATTAACATCGTAAAATATATATAACCTACTCAAAGTTATAGTATTCTTTAAAGATTGTAGTAGACCAGTACATCTTAGGTGCTGTATTATGTGCATAGCCCCACACACACATAGTCTTAAGGTAGATATAAGTATATAACTCGGAAATTACAGTACCTCGGTCACATTATGAGAAGTGATAAATACCAACTTCTCCAAATAATTCTGCAGGGGAAAATTTTGGGAAGACGAATGCCTGGTTCGATGTGGACACAATCTCACTGTTCAGGGCTGCAGTCTCCAGGGTCCGAATAGCCTTATTGATATCCAACTTCCGATAGGAGATGGCACCACAAGAAGAATAAGAAGATAAGATAAGATGTTTGTATGTAGGACATATCACATAACATAAGGCAAAAATAGTAGCTCCATATTTAGATGAAAATATCAGTTTGATGACAATAAAGTCAGAAGATATCTAAAGGACTTGATAAGGTTATAAACTTATAACAGAAACCCATATCTTACGTACCTATTACGTCAAATGACATAATAACATATAAAGAAAATACAACACCCGCCATAAATTCGATACAGTCACGACGTGTGAAACAGGCGGTCACGATAGCTTTTGTAGTATGTGAAATATATAAGGCAAGTATGTAAGTATATACGGGTGGGTATATAAGTATGTGTGTCAAGAGAAGCGATAATAGTGATAAAGGTACGCCAGCGGTTCTCAATCCTTGGGTTCAATTTAATTCAATGAGGTGCTTTTTTAAGGTTAGAAAAGGTTGGTTGTCTTTGGTTTGTTTGACCGACAACATTAAGTTGACTAATTCAATTACGATAATCACTAGACATCAATGGAAGTCCCCAATAAGGGATTCCCCTACATTCTACCGCAGAGGTTAATCGACAAAATGACAAAACAATACACATCTAATGATATGATGAATGTTAATACATTCATAAAACCTCAAAATTCTGTCGAATTTAATGACCGGAATTTCAAATGACATTAATTATCTTAAACGTATAGTACCATTGATGTTTTCGATGCCATCATATTACGTTCAAGGATTAGTTCATTTGTTCTTTTTTTTTTTTTGGTCCACACATTCCCTGGCTGTAACTTTTTTGAAAATCTAAGGTCTTATCGTTTCCTTCGAAAACAGGTAAGACAAGGAAGTCGCACGTCGTGTCGACAACGCCTGGAAGAGCTACTGGTCCATGAAGGAGTTCATGAAGGGTAAACTCCCGCTATCCCTCAAACGAAGACTCATCGACATGTGTATGCTGCCTATCCTAACCTACGGTGCCCAGACCTGGTCTCTCACCGAGTCTCAAAAGTCCAAACTCAAGGTTTGCCAGAGGGCAATGGAGCGTAGTATACTGGGTGTTAAAAGAACGGATCATGTCAGAAACACTACACTGCACTCCAAAACACGAATAGCCGATGTTGGAGAAAAATCCGCCAGATTAAAGTGGGATTGGGCTGGCCATGTCTGTCGAATGCACGAGGAAAGGTGGGCAAGAAGTGTAACGCCCTGGATCCCAGAAAACGGTCGTCGGCGTCCAGGTCGTCCTAGGAAGAGGTGGCGGGACGATCTGGATGCTTTCGATGACGCGTGGCCAGAGCATGCCCAGGACAGAGATGGTTGGAGGATGAAAGGGGAGGCCTTTGCCCAGCAGTGGGATGTAGTGGGCTAGTAAAAAAAAAAAAGTCTTATTGTGCAACTACCTTGTTCGATTGGTATCAAAAATGACAGGATGTTCTTTGACAGTTCTACGTTATCGATCTTGTATTGATATAGTCGGAAACTTGTGCTTGTGTTTTAATTCCTCAAAATTGTCCGCCGTTTGCTCATAGCGCTTTACATAAAATAACATAAACATTGTCTCAAAAAATCAATCTTTGTTTCTCTTCTTCTCTCTTTATCTTCTCTATCTTATTCTTTAAAGTTGACAATCGCTGCGATATGTTACATCATGCGCAAGCGCCGGCGTCTGTACAACACGTCTCCGGTAAACAGGCTTCCTACATTATTCAGAGATACTGTTTCATATGTTGTTTGTGGGTTTTCTTTGAGTATCTGGTGCCATCTTGGCGCGCAGTGATTATTGTGAACTGATTTTCATTCCCGATTTGATCCTTTGCGTCAATAGCTTAGATTTGTATAGCAGAGAATATGTAAACGAAACTTATGAGGGTAGATGTAGCTTGTGCCTAAACATTTTTTAAACACGGTCCTTAAACTAATCTCTGATACATCATTGACATAAATGGTTCACCGTGATTATTAGCCTATCATCGTCCACTTCTGAACATAGGCCTCTTCCAAGGCGCGCCACAAAACTCTAGTCCTCGGCATTCCTCATCCAGTCGCTCCCCGCTACTTTTTTTAGGTCGTTCGCGGTCTCTTTAGAATTCTGACACCCCACCGGTTGTCAGTTCATCGGCAGATATGTCCAGCCCATTGGCACTTCAGCTTGCAAATTTTCTGAGCTATCTTTCTATACTATTATAAAACTGTAACAGGAAGTTTGTCTGTACATTGAAGATATTAACAAAAAAAAAGTTACGATATTGTATTTAGGTGTCCCTGATTCCATTTCACCAATTTTTGGATTTTTTGTCTGTCTGTTTGTTTGTGTGTTTGTTTGTTTGTTTGTTTGTTTGTTTGTTTGTTTGTTTGAACGAGTATCACGCAAAAACTACTGAACCGATTTTGATGAAACTTTTTTTGGTTCGATAGCTTATGATCTGACTTAAAATCTGGTATATAATTTGTGCGGACGAAGTCGCGGGCTAATGCTCGTTAGAATCTAAAGTTATGGGTTATGGGGAATAAAATTCAAAGTTGCGGATTTCACCTACTTATACCTCGCCCCCCGCAAAAAGTGGCAGAAATATTTGTTAGTAGAATTACACTCGTAACTAGTCCCTATATAAGTAGTCAAAGATGACGGTAGGTATGTATGAATGCAGAAATTCACAACAAAACAGTTGCTATGCTAAAAGATGATAATGTTAAAATAAAAAGCGTGATATTAATGTGCGACTAGGTTTATCTTATCATTGGGAGGCTGCGAGATTTTGAACAATACAATCCATCATTGTCAACGAGACAATGTTGCATGATGTAGGCTAAAGTAATGGTTTATGATAACAGCTTGATGTTGATAACGAAAGTCGTATTATCTACATGTATGGTATGTTACTTAGTGGAACCATAGTCGCTGAAGTAGAGCATTAAAATGAAGGAAAATTACTATCAAGTTAGACAATGTAGAGTAGACTATCAAGTTAGACATTATCAAGGAACGGTTCCTACTTAACTTACTACCTCTTATCATATCGGTTTTCCGTCCCATCAGATTCTGAATGGTGAGACCGAGAAACTACTTTTGACATGGAATCAAGTTCCGTGTCTTAATCCTCTTTACCACTTCGAATCGTATGGAAGTGCAGTTCTGAAAAGTGACGGTGGCGCAAATACGTTCCGACCCGAGCGATACAACTAAGATAATTGTTATAAATAATAGAAATTAGTAGAGTTCAACAGGAGTCGCAGTTTTCACGATATATAATGTAGATTTTAATTCCATGTTTGGTGGTTGCCACAAACGGCGATCTACCTAGAGCATTTTTCTCTGCCTAAATGGGACTTATGCACCTTTGTAAACGTCTTCCTTTGTTTCTAAGCTTCCTATCTTCACCAAGGAAGACCGGGACATTGGGATGTACCTTCATACTCACAAATCTATCCATATTAGATAACAATGAGGCACGTGCAGCAAAAATGAGATATGGCGTATTGTTTGTGCGACCTTCGCTGTTAGCTAAATCGTTTGCATCAAACATGTTTCCTCATTCTCATTTGGCTTTTTATTAGGTTGAAAATCAGGAGGGTACCACCACACCACACCTGGGACACTGCCTACGTAAAACAGAAATTGACAAGATGACGTCAGCACATGCCAAACGGAGTCTAGTGCTACAACAACTTTAGCTGCGTGCGGTACATGACTTTTTCGTAAATAAAACGCATTGACACCCGTCTATTCAAAAAAGTTTTTAATTCTTTGTCCTGAGATTACTTTGTCCAGGGCTCTGCCCACACGATAAGAAGAAGAAGTCTGTGTGTAGGTGTGTAGTTTAGGTTGTGTGGAAGAAATCGCTTTTAGTGATAAGACTGCCATTTGTACCCTTACGTTCTTTTTATTCTGTTTTTGTTGCTGTATGTTTTTGTTGTGCAAATAAACAATATTTATGTTATGTTAGTCACTTAAGAAAAATACTGGATATTTTAAGAGAAAATCGACAAAGAAAATATTTTTATTCTACGTGACTAAATCACGTGATCGTAAACGACTGTGATTGGCCGAATGGTTGATGACGTCACCTGCATTTAGATTGTAGACACGTATAAAAATACCCCTATTGGTGGGGGTGACGGAGTATTCGTAGGTACTCTTTCTTACACTTTTTTTTTTTATTTAGTTTGGGTTTGCTCTTGCCCTCAATCCATTCCTCAGGACGAAGATGGGGTCGAAGATGTAGCGAGCTTACCCAGTAAAGATGCCTATTCACTCGTACTTGAAAGGAATGGGGGTTGTAAGTGCTCGGAAATACTGACGCAGGCAGGGCATTCCACTCCCTGGCTGTGCGCATTATAAAAGATTCAGAAAGGCGCTTAGTGCGGATAAATGTGGGATGTCAACCAAGAAAGGGTGATATCCCGCGGTGCGTCTGGAAGTCCGATAGTAGAAAGAGGAAGGTGGATGAGCTCATGTAGCTTAGAGCATAACTTTGCTTATGCTATATTACTAAGGAAACAATTGTAAAGAAATCTCTATCCATTATAACACAAAGTGTCAAACAGAGCGAAACATTTTTGTTTTTGTTAAAATACTTGTAATTGTCAAAAATTGAGGTCGGCACAACCTTACTTTTTATAGTTTTCAGCTAATTTTCTATAGTCAAGGATGTGGTGAGAATTAAATAAAGAATGCTGAAGCATTGTTTGGAATTATAGATTATTCTTGTTTGTTAAGATCGGTGGTCATCAAGGTTAGAACGGTTAGTGTTTACTAAAAATAAAGTGTACCTAGATTAATTAGGTTTCTTTTGCGGTTTCCTGGTGAAACGTAGCAATCTAAAATACGTACCTACCTAGATTTGATTTCAAATAAACGCGGGAAGCAAAAATGCAGGCTAATTGAGGTAATACTCTAGCTATGACCCAGACGCGTATCCAGGGGGGGAGGGGAGCTGGGGATTTATACCCCCCGAAATCCGAATATTTGTATGGAAAAGTGATTACAGCACTTACTTTTTCATTGTTTTTCTATGAAAAGTCTGGATACGTGCTTGCTATGAGCCCTTTATCCATAGAAAGGGGGGGTGTGTACATTTAAATACGTAACATTTATTTCAATGTTGGTCAGTATGAAGGTATGAAACACCCTGTTCGATATGTAACGTTTACACCCTGTACAGATGTGTTGTCTTTGCGTCCGTAGTCAATGTATTGTTTAATTATTTTTGCTCTGTTTTTGTCCATGTAAATAAAAGTAAACTTTACTATGTCATATTGTTATTGAATGAAAGTTTGTGATTGTGATACACTTTAAATTACCTGACCAATAATTGATGTATTGATCAAATAATGGGAACTTTAATTGGGTTTCAAGAAAACAGCTCTACAATTTTGCAATATTACGTACAAACTAAGGAGGTAGGTACCAATAGAAAAATACAACTGGACAGAGTAACCTTGGAATTGAATTGTTCATTAATTAGCTTCGCTCAAATTCATTTCGCTTACACTATAGCAATTTTATGGGTATCTACCAATGACATTCTATACAAGGAGGACTTCGCTTCAGTGCGCTATAAACGGGACCACTAAGTTATGCTTAATTGTTGTACATTACTGTTTTGTGACCGTGTGAAATTTGAAAGATTTGAAACGACTGGAATGTCAGCGGCATTGTATGACAGCTAAGCATAATTGATGCATACAAAGAGACATGTGCCATTTTTTGGTTCTGTTATTATATGACGTGGTGAGTCCCATATACAAAGTGTTAATGAATAAGCGCAAAACCTCATACACCCCTGATTTATAACAAAATAATTAGAATGAAACAATAATTTCATTATTTTGATAGTTAAAATTTAAAGTTATTCGTATTCTAAGTTTTGAGGCAAAAATTATTTGTTATCATTTCAGCAATTAATGAAAGCGCTAACATACTCATGGATACATTTTAATAATCTTGTTTTGATACTAAGTAGGGTGAGTATGCCCGTGGGGTGGGTTGACATCGGGTTCAGTAAATTTTAAATTTTACAAACTATGTTGTATGTTGAACCTATGATAATTCGATTCTGCTCTCGATTCTAAACAAATTACTTTCTAGTTTTGCGTTAATTCATTAACACGTTGCAGAATGTCATTGGTATCTAATCTACGGACATTTTGTCCGCCGTGTGCGTTACCTCCTAGGGTTCCATAATTGGATCTGTGATTTTTACTTTGGTCGAAAGTTCCATACTGTTTTCACGGATAATGCGGCGCGGCGGACAAAAGCGACAGCCTGGGTTTAAATATACAGGGTGTAAAATTAAATTCGTTACATTACATATCAAAGGGATATTCTTCAGACGAGAAACTGATCAATTTTTCATTATGGAGCCAACATCGACATGGTGAAAAAAAACTGCTGTTCCATACAAATCTGAAATCCTACAAGACGCAATTATGTATGGGATAGCTAATATTTTTTTGCGATTTCAATGTTGGTCCCATCCCCATATTCCATATAGAAAATTTTTCAGTTTGATGGTCTGATCATCCCCTTAAACACCGTCAGCATATTAAGTTGGATCCTGTTTTAAGGTATAATTATATTCATAGTAATATATACATACACATACACATACATATGCTCACGCCTATGTCCCACTACTGGGGTAGGCAGAGACAACAGATCGCCACATGCTACGATTCTGACACTGCTTATGATTAATAGGTAGGAACCTTTTTGTACCAAAACACGTTTAAGACACGTTTCATACATAACTAATACCTACCTACTTACTCGATTTGAGGAAAACTTTTTAAATTAGGTACTCCACTTACACCATTTACATTATTCAAATTCTTTTTTACACTTTCTTCCATAACTATATTTCATTTGATTTCATTGGTTGCTGCGTCTGACTACCACTTAAAAGGTTTCATCTGAAAATCAACACCCTGCTTTCGGGCAAGGTCTATGTTGAGCCCATAGAGATCTAGAGAGATGCCAACCAACGCGCTGAGTACGAAACGTACCACGCGATAGAAAATATTTTGTTAGCTTGAATGTGCTCATTATCCATTGCAGTATCAGAACTCAACGTTCGAATAATCTTTAGTACTACGCCAGCATTGTAAACTATTTACACATAATATCTCGACTGGCTTGCAGCCTCATAATATATTGAATCCTTACTGTCGCGAGCAATGCGTTCCGTATTTGCGCATATTGCAGCGACACTAGCCCCGCCCCCTTTTCACATCTCCCTTTAGTTTTTGTGATCTGTGGTTGAGCCCCAACTCAAATAGCTCCCAACCTATTAGTCCAGTCATTTTACGGAGTTTTGTTAGGAGGGGTGGGGAGTAATTATTAATTGGACTTTTAAACTGTAACCGGCACCATTTAGTGACAAAAAGACTATCTTAAAACATATTAAAAAAAATCGCTACGCATCATAGATATCAAAATCGTGTGTCCCAGAAGGCTTTTAAATTAATAATATTAGCACCAATGCACTCATTTGACTTAGATTTAACAACATAAATTATTTTTGAGCAATAAAATTTAAGAAATAAGGTATTTATTTGAAAATAATAATGTATTTTTCAAAACCTTCTAAGTAGACAAAAATATTTACACCATGTTTGAAGTAGGTATTTATAATGGTAAAGCCTTAAATATGTGCAAAAAAAAATGTACCATCAAGTTTTTCAGAACGAGATAAATTGACGAATGAATGACGTGGTTTTTTTAAATTTTGGTACATTTCTAGGCTCAAATTGGCTCTTCAATATTATGCCTAAAAACGATATCAATTAGTGATTAGTCCCGGCTCAAACCGTAAAATGACTGGGCTATATTTGCTGTCGTAGCATGCAACATGTTGTTCTATTGATGTTTTGTTGTATTCTTGTTTTGTAAACTTGTTGTGAACTGTAATATTATGTGTGTAACTTTAATTAACTGTAATGAATGCAAATAAATTGTTGATTTATCTATTTATCTATCAGTATGAGAAATGTAGTTATAGGTAACTTGATCTTCAAAACGTTTAATTACAACTTGACACTGACCACGTGTAACTTTATTACTAGCCCAATACAATAAACAAACAGTAGCGACAATACATCCTAATACCATACCATACGAACTTTTCACTCACTTTCACGGTATGAAAATTTATCTAGGGCAAAGAAAACATATTCTATCGCGAACCTGAGCTACGGTTGCGCGACACCTCGCGAGGTCACTCGGGCGTAAAACTGCACGTCTAGTATGATTTCTCTACTTGCGCGCGTAATGGCCTTTTTCATACTATACAGGGTGAAATTGATATCGTTAGCATCCTTTTAAACTAAGAGTCTACCCGTCAAACTGAACAACTTTTATTACGGGAGCAAACCGTCGGAGCAAATAAAAAATTAGCTGTTCCATACTAAACTGCAATTTCGACGCGCGAGTTCGCGACTCAAATGTATGCAATAGCTGATTTTTTTGCTCAGATCGGTTTGCTCCGATAGTAAAAGTTGTTCAGTTTGATGGGTATACTCTTAGTTTAAAAGGATGCTAATGATATCAATTTCACCCCGTATATCGCGGCAAGCGCCGCTGTCGCTCTCCAAAAAGCGCGGGATGACGTCATTGGCACCAAAGGCTATAGGCCAGGTAGGCCTCTCATCCTACCTCGAGACAACGATAAAAATCGAGATGTGCCTCCATCTTTGTTATTTTACGTATGTTGGTGCCTACACTTATGTATGGCAGTGAGTGCTGGGTATGGCAGAAGAAGCATGTAAGTAAAATTAATGCTGTTGAAATGCGTTCCTTGCCAAGTATGTGTGGTGTGACGCTGAAAGATAGAGTGAGAAATTGTGTAATAAGAGATAGATGTAAATTAAAAGAAGATGTAGTGACAAGAATAGAGAAAGGTATGCTTCGTTGGTTTGGTCATGTGGAGAGGATGAGTGATAGCAGATGTACGAAAGAGATATATGTTGCTAATGTGAGTGAAAGCGTCGGAAGAGGGCGCCCTCGTAGGACGTATGCTGATCAAATCAGTTGCGTCCTACAAAAAGGGGAGGTGCGGAGTACTCGAAACCGACGGGCATGTATAAAGAGATGTATGGATGTGCATGAGGCAAAAGAAGTATGTAAGGATCGTAGAAAGTGGCGCACCCTGGTCTCTGCCTACCCCACTGGGAAAGAGGCGTGACGTTATAGATAGATAGATAGTAAAAAGAGAGGCCATGACGTTTCTCTCGTTTTGTCGTAAAAGGCATGCAAGCCGTCTGGTAAAAGAAGCTCCGCGCAAAAAGATTCAGTATTCTCGCCTGCACGCGGCGCATTGGACGGTACCTGATAGGTCATATGTGCTCAGTATTGGTACTGTTTCATTGTTATATTGCATTAGGGCTGTGGTATTGCTAAATGTAGTAATTACAACCTGGGTGGGCCTATGCTTTATAACTTCGCCATATAGAGAAGTTATGTTTGTTCAATTGACGTATTAGAACTTGTCTAGTTACCCATGACTTGTTTTGACATGTTATTTTGTAACAGGGTGTCCTAAAATGATGAACAAGGTGCAGAAAAAATCTTATTAAGAGGTTATGTGAAAAAAATAGGATTCTTCAAAGCGTCATATTACTGTACACAGTACTAACAGTAGGAGTATGATTGGCGGGTATATGTAAATTGAACATATTATTGAAGTTTTGACAAGAGACAAACACGATTAAGACACATTTTCTCGATAGAAAAACAAGCCAAAGTAGCCTCCGTTTTTATTTATAAACGCTTGGAAATTCTAAACGGAAAAAAGGGATTATTATTTTACAAATTTTGATTAGAGCAAAATTGAACTTACATAAATAGTACAATCACAATTAAATAAAGTTTGTTTTAAGCTTGCGTCGTTTCAGGCACGCGCGCCGCTCCATCTCTTTCTCTCGCATCAGCCAGTAATATAAGCTATCACAATGTTCAACAATAAACCCGTCAATACCACTGCGGTCATTTCACTCAACTTTTTTAATTTTAAGAACTTCTAAAACCACATGAGAGCATTAAAGATATTAACTGTTAGGATCAAAAGTGAATAATAGGATCTAAACTAAGTACTAGAGTAGCCTGACTAAACCCCACATGTAACTCCTGGTAAGGCTTGTGTCCTGCAGTGAGATATTTAGGCTCATGATTATGACCGGTGATAAATGAAAGACCTACGTTTTTTTCCACTCCCAATCACCTTAAATGTACGTACCTACAAACTTACAGTGAAATACGAAACATGATCTGATGATGATGATAAAAAAATAATTTTCAGAGCACCCTGTACACACGGTAAACAAGAGCGTCTGTTTCTAACAGCACTACTTTCGACGACCTCGGAGCACTCCGTCCCCGATATCTGTCAATCAATTACGCAACAATAAACCGTTTGTTGCTTTAATAAGATTTGCTTTACTTTAACAACTAAGAGTCGTAGTATGGACAAGAAACGAGAGGATATCGGCACTGAAAAATGTTCGACACCGAGCACTATAACTTTGAAGCATATTGCGATCAAGAGGAAGACCGCGCGGTTTGAACGATATAATTATAGATTTTGATTTCCATGTTCGGCAGGTGCCACAAATGGCGATCTTATGAACATAAAACCAATCGCTCTCAAACGTTGCACGAAAACATCGTGAGGAAAAGGAAATCGCTTCTTAGCGATAAGACCGCCTTATTTTGTGCCTCTTGTATTTTATTTCTGTATTTTACTGTTTATGTTTTTGGTGTAAAATAAAGTATATTTGATTTGATTGATTGAAACCTGCCTACGCGAAGATGAAATTCTGGTCTACCTATCCGCACTGGGCACGCTTGGTGGACTAACGCCCATACACCCTACCTGGAGGTATATACGTGCCCTGCAGTGGGAGTGGGACTTATATAGGCTGATGATGATAAAAAAATATCCATGTATGTGTATCAGACATTTAGATCGAAATTACAAAGGGTTTTTCCTATAAACAAAACCGCGAACAAATATTATCCCCGTGGAAATATCGGAGGTACAAATTGAATCATTGATTCATGCGAAACATTACTACCACGTCTTACGTTTTACCACGATCTTGAATATTCTTGATCCGTCACGTCAATCGAATTATTATATGTACACACGGCGACACATCAAGCTATACAAAGCCAATATAAGCTAACCGCGTGTAGGTCGAGTAACGTATAACTTCGCGCGGCCAGCTTATGTTGGTTTTGTATAGCTTGATGTGGCGTATAGCTGAAAATTGTGAAATAAACAAAATTTTAACAAAAAATTAAAACCGCTCTCATAAAAAATAATATTGCAACCGATGACTTTTTTGTTCGCACCATAAGAACATTAATTTGTTTTATAGAAGTCGGTGTCAAGCAAAAAACTAATGCAAGTCCTGTCGCGAATCGTACCGGCTTGACAGCGACTTCGATAAAACAAATTAATGTTCTTATGATGGAAACGAAAAAGTCATCGGCTGCAATATTATTTTTTAACTTTTTAGTTTTGTGTGTAAAACATTGGGAACATTCACAGTAGGTAATGGTAGTGTCGATCATCTGTATACAAATAATCACAAACTGTCTCCAAACTGGTGACGTTACGATCAATGGAAACGAAGCCTCATTGCATAACACCAGGTGGCAAGTGGCCCGGTTTCTCTAAGGTGAAGGCTAAACGGTACAACCTATAAATACGGTCACCGATCATTGTAATTACTTGTACACGTCAAAATAGAAGCTCCGATGTTTATGTAATTGGCTACTGGGGAATAAACATGGTACGTTTAATCATTTTCCTCACATGCTCACGACTGCTATGATTCTGACATACATACATCGCTGGCTTTCAATACACATAAAGATTAAGTGTTGCAGGCAAAGAGCTAATAAGGTTTCTTTTTCAATTTGTTTTGGGCCAGCCAATCGACTAGTAATTTCACAAAGGAATACTCTAAAATTGAGATGAATTCTACACGCATGAAATTTTTTTTATACCAAACAAAAAGTGCCAAAGTGCTCGTTTAATTAGGCCCAAAATAAAAAGAGTCCCGATTGTGTTAGGTCGAAGCCAAACAAGCTTAATTTTGTGAGTTGTGAGTCGCGTATTTTGAGTCCGTTTCATATAAAGGCTGGGGATATATATAATAGACAATGCATTCCCGGATTTTATATGAAACGGACTGAAAATACGCGACACACAACTCACAAAATTACGCTCGTTTTGCTTCACCCTTAGC
This sequence comes from Agonopterix arenella, assembly GCA_927399405.1. Lineage (NCBI taxonomy): Eukaryota > Metazoa > Arthropoda > Insecta > Lepidoptera > Depressariidae > Agonopterix > Agonopterix arenella. The sequence goes on from OV656714.1 coordinate 1,595,766, forward strand.
GAGAATATTCAGAAGCAAAATTCAATCAATTTTCGCATAAAAGTTGCCTCACAAAATTTGCTCTCTTGGTGTCCAAGGCCATGACAGATGTGCTCACTCTAATAGCTTGCCTCTAAGGTCCAACCAGAGTAAGCTGATAGCAGCTAATGAAAATGACAGCATTGCGTGACGAGATAATGACAATAGTTAATTATTATCAATCTAGTGATAAGCTAAACCTAATGATGGAGATGTCAAAGGAAATCACAACTGACACTGACACTGATCAAACTGAACAACTTTCTCTATGAAATCGCGAAAATAAATCTTGTTCGCGAAAACAGAGAAAGTTGTTCAGTTTGATGGTCTTTTCATATGCTTATTGGGATAAGCTAAAACTGTCAGCATATTAAGAAGGAGAGAAGGACCCTGTATACAGGGTGAAATTGATATCATTAGCATCCTTTTAAACTAAGAGTCTACCCATCAAACTGGACAACTTCTCTCAATCTGCTGTTGCATACATTTGAGCCGAGTAGGCATTGCAGTTTAGTATGGAACAGCAGATTTTTTTCTGCTCCGATCGGTTTGCTGCCATAGTAAAAGTTGTTCAGTTTGATGGGTAGAGTCTTAGTTTAAAAGGATGCTAATGATATCAATTTCACCCTGTATATGGGATATTGTGGTTCCAACAATGACCACTGATTTAAAGTAACGTGATCCTATTCTATGTATTCTATACATAGAAAACAGTTTCGTGACTGACAAACTACCTGACAGACAACACACAGCCTAAACCACACATAGGATATTTAAGGGATGCACTAAGAAAGAGTTTTTCCTAATTCCAATACTCCACGTGGATACAATGTAAGTGAGCCCCGCGTTTGTTTGCGTGCGTTTTGTTCGAAGTTCTACACTATCGAAGTAGAATCTATCTATACTATTATAAAACTGTAACAGGAAGTTTGTCTGTACATTGAAGATATTAACAAAAAAAAGTTACGATATGGTTTTTAGGTGTCCCTGATTCCATTTCAACAATTTTTGGATTTTTTGTCTGTCTGTTTGTTTGTGTGTTTGTTTGTTTGTTTGTTTGAACGAGTATCACGCAAAAACTACTGAACCGATTTTGATGTAACTTTTTTTGTTTGATAGCTTATGATCTGACTTAAAATCTGGTATATAATTTGTGCGGACGAAGTCGCGGGTTAACGCTCGTCTTTTATAAAAGCAGTCAAGTAGCGATAAATCTTTATAACTAACTGAAAGTACAAGAAATTCCATGAATCAAGGTTAAACTGGACTTAATGATTCATCAGAATCAAAACAAACAATCAGTGAATGTCATAATTATCTTGTGACGTTGTATGTAATTAATTTACAAAATGGCGTAGACTTTATTAAATGCTGTATCATAGATTAAAAGACAGGATATTAGTTGATTGCCGCACTGCGTTCATCTTAATCACTGACGTCCATACCAAAGTACAAAAAAAAATTATAATTGTTATCTATTACGTTCTTCTTCTTATCGTGTGGGCAGAAAGCCCTGGTGTCAGAGTTTTTTTTTTGTTGTCATGGTTTTTATGTAACGACTACTGCCGCCAGAGATATTAGCCGGGACCAACGGCTTGACGTGCCATCCGAAGCACGGAATCATCTTTTTTTTCAGACAATCTGATTTAGCCTGCAATTTTGTAACCAACTGGGTAAAAACGCACAAAGTGACATATCACTAAGTGTCCTCCGTGGGAATCGAACCCACGACCTCCGTGTCGAGAGCCCAATGCTCTTAACCATTAGCCTATGGAGGTAGATCAATTACAATAAATCAAATAATACGTTTGCCATTAGATCTAAAAAATATAAAACCTTATAAATATTTACCTCCCTCATAACTTTTACGACTAAGATTTTAATTTTATAATTATCATTTGACCTTTATATAATTAAATACCCGCTTACGCTTATCAAACCTCCATTACTTCGTCCTCACATAAATTATATACTTATTTAACTGCAGTTTATGAGTCGTTAAACATGGTTACAGTCCTGAATTTTAACTAGATAGCTTTACTTACCGATTACATAATATTATGTTTTCTAGCACTATTATGTTTTCAAGCACATGTTTACAGGGAGTAAGTTAAGGGGCTATGTGAAAAAAATAGGATTCTTCAAAGTGTCATATATCATGAAGTACTAACAGTAGGAGTATGATTAGCGGATATATGTAAATTGAACATATAATTGAAGTTTTGATTCGAGCCAAAGCACGATTAAGACACATTTTCTTGATAGAAAAACAAGCCAAAGTAGCCTCCGTCTTTATCGATAAACGCTTGGAACTGAACAGTGAATATTAATAATAGAAACACGAGACTTGATTTAAAAAAAGAGATTGATATTTTACAAATTTCGATTAGAGCAGAATTGAACTTACATAAATAGGACAATCACAATTAAATAAAGTTTGTTTTACGCTTGCGTCGTTTCAGGCGCGCCCCATCTCTTTCTCTCGCATCAGGCAGTAATATAAGCTATCACACGCCCATTTCGCTTCTATTATTTTTCGACATAGGCCCTTAACCGAACTTTTGTTAAACGTAACCAAATTTTGGTTAGGTATTTACATGTAGTTTGGAAGTCCGTGAAATTCGGTTAAATTAAACAAAAGTTCGGTTAAATTAACAAAACATGTGGTTAAATCAACAAAACATTTGCTAAAATTAACGACACAAATGGTTAAAAAAAAAATTTTGGTTTTTGCGTATATTGTATACTCTGTAGAAGAAGCATACGTTCACTATTAGTATCGAAAAGATCAATTTATCGCTTTTTAAATGAATCATGCCCACGCCAAACTAAACTGGAGGTGCGCAGTAGACAAAGTAAACAAAATAGTTGAAAACAAACGCTCGAAACTTAACGCGTTTGATGCTGACCAGACATTCACGAATATTTTCTGGTCCTTAGATATATACAGAAATAAGGAAGATGCGGCAAGTGCATGTACACCAGCGTCAGACCAACATACCCAATACCCAAAGAAAACAACATTCTAAATAAAGCAACTACCACCTGGAACTAGCTTTTGCCCGCGATTTCATCCGCGTGGAATTTCGGAAAACTTCAACTACCCTTTAAGGAGTTGATTTTCAAAAAGTCCTCTAATATAATGTTTCTATCTTCAGTGGTTGTCTGTCACTTATCTTAACTTGTTGTGGTGGCTGGCAAGCCAGCAACACTTCGTCCCAGTGGGATCTTTTGTGTTAGCCCCAATACTTTTTGTTTTCTTCACCCTTCAAATACATGGTCAATGAAGGATATACCATTGAGGGGAAGAATCCTAAGATCTCCCGGTTTTGGGTATCCATCTCCGAGGAGGCACATGCGTCGTGTCCGTCAGTTAGTCACGGAACTGTTTTATATGGATAATATAAGATATGCAAATATTTATGCAATCAGAGTTGTTTTTGGGAAGCCTTAATACTTACAACAGTGACGTTCAGTTTGTAGTTGTGCGTAGTCATTAGCAGGACCTATCACCAATATACACGTCTCGCCAGCATGCTAATTTAACTTATTAGCATTAATTAGTACTTTAACTAAACGTTAATTAAGATGGGTTAGTTACATTGACTAAATAATGCTTTGAGTGACTATCCTACTCGAAATATTGTGAGAATAAACTGTGTGATAAGGTGTGGAAACAGTGTGTTCAAAAAACAGTTTTTCTAATGTTGTTACCATATTCTGGAGTGCAATTCATAAAGCTTCACATCGCTGTAAAAACATCAACGAGCTCGCATCCTCCAGATCGTCGGAGATTTCATATGAGTTTGACACATGAAATTGAATGCTCGCTGACGTTTCAACGACGAATTTAAGGTTGTGACGATGTTTGCGCTCAGTGAATTGCATCGTTGTAATTAGTCTGTAATCTAAACTATTATAAAACTGTAGCAGAAAGGCAGAAAGTTTGTCTGTACATTGAAGATATTAAAAAAAAAAAGTTACGATATGGTTTTTAGGTGTCCCTGATTCCATATTACCAATTTTTGGATTTTTGTCTGTCGGTTTGTTTGTTTGTGCGTTTGTTTGGGTGTTTGTTTGTTTGAACGAGTATCACGCAAAAACTACTGAACCGATTTTGATGAAACGTTTTTTGGTTGATAGCTAATGATCTGACTTAAAATCTGGTATATAATTTGTGCGGACAAAGTCGCGGGTTAACTCTAGTTTTAAATAAAATTATGAAATAAAGTAACTCCCATCATTGTCTTATCTCTATGAGAGTTTTTTTCTTTCTTTATGTCGTTTTTGCCATATAACCATGGTCACACTGAAAAAAGTGTTTTCACATTCATTTGGTTCTTGGATCGTCCAAGATATGGTTATAAATAGCAAAACTAAATTATGTGTGTATTTATTTTATCTACATAACTTTCTTTTTCACTCGTAACCGTGTGCCGTTTGTGTGTGTGTGTGTGTGTGTGTGTTCTGACCCGGTCAATCAGTTTTAAGCCAAGGATGCTGCGCTCCATAGCCTTTTAACAAACCGTGAGGCTTGACTTCTGATCCTTTGTCAAAGAACACGTTTGAGCACCGTAGGCGAGAATGGGAAAAATGCACATGTTCATGAGCTTCTGTTTGAGGGGAAATGGGAGATCTCCTTTCATGTGTTTTTTCATGGACATAAAGCTCTTCCAGGCATTTTCGGTGCGTCCTGCAACTTCTTTCAAGACGCACCGAAGAATTCATAGAATTATTACAGTTGGTTACAATAAAAAAATTCGATTCTTTTATAATGCGCACAGCCAAGGAGTGGAATGCCCTGCCTGCGTCAGTATTTCCGAGCGCTTACAACCCGAATTACTTTAAAGTACGAGTGAATAGGCAACTTCTGGGTAAGCTCGCTACATCTTCGACCCCATCTTTGTCCTGAGGACTGGATTGAGGTCAAGAGCAAACCCATTTGAAATAAAAAAAAAAAAAAAATATTTAGTACAGGGTGAAATTGATATCATTAGCATCTTTTTAAACTAAGAGTCTACCCACCAAACTGAACAACTTTTACTATTGGAGCAAACAGAACGGAGCAAAAAAAATCTGCTGTAATGTTGCATACATTTGAGTCGAGTAGGCCTTGCAGTTTAGTATGGAACAGCTGATTTTTTTTGCTCTGATCGGTTTGCTCCCATAGTAAAAGTTGTTCAGTTTGATGGGTAGAGTCTTAGTTTAAAAGGACGTACATATACGAACCAAATTGGCGACGTGCTTAAAAAGGGCCAGGTCAGATCTACCCGTAACCGACGAGCATGCATGAAAGGACTTATGAATGTGGAGGAAGCTAGAGAGGTATGTCAGGATCGTAGCAGGTGGCGTTCCGTTGTCTCTGCCTACCCCAGTGGGAGACAGGCGTGAGAATATGTATGTATGAATGAAAAAAAAAACAGTAAAAAAAAAAAATATGTCATCTAATCAAAACCGGCCCTTTTAACACAGTTATCTATATAGATAACAATTATCTACACATCACAGCACGTTTCGTGTTATCTATTCATTGAATCTACTGATATTTATTGTACTATCAATTATAAGAACAATAGAGATTGTTAACTAAGTTGATTTAAGTGCTTAGTGGCTTACTAGTGATAGAGGTGGGTCAAGATTCATTTATTTTGATGCGCGCTGAGAAATAATGTATGGCCATTGTGACTCCACTAGAAATGAAGTAAACTTCAAATTAAAGATTGAAAAATTTGTTTAGGGCTCGAAATTTCGTTCTCTGGGTAGTGGGCTCGGTGGCGAAATTGGATAACGCAGTTCCCGGTTTGGAAGAGTGCGGGTTCAAGTCCCGCCCGAGACAAATTTTACAATCTGTATTTTGATTCGAAATAGCACAACATGGCTGTAACATGTTTAAAAATCCATAATATTTGAAGTAAACTTTTCATATGAAGATATAGTAAAAGTTAGTCCTTGGGGAAAGTTGTCCAGTATTATGAGTAGGCAATCACTAAAAAAACTGTCTGCACTAAATACATACCCTGTATACTTATTAATTACGAGCGTTAACCCGCGACTTCGTCCACACAAATTATATACCAGATTTTAAGTCAGATCATAAGCTATCAAACAAAAAAAGTTTCATCAAAATCGGTTCAGTAGTTTTAGCGTGATACTCGTTCAAACAAACAAACAAACACCCAAACAAAAACACAAACATACAGACAGACAAAAAATTCAAAAATTGGTGAAATGGAATCAGGGATACCTAAAAACCATATCGTAACTTTTTTTTTTGTTAATATCTTCAATGTACAGACAAACTTCCTGTTACAGTTTTATAATAGTATAGACGTATGCAAGTACTGATGAAAGAAATGCTACTGGAACCACAGACAGATTATTGTTACTACGTCGGGAACTTACTCATAAAGTAATAAGTTTGTTACACGCTTAATTACCCGACTGCCACAGAAGGAGGCTAATGTTTTTATACACGGTTTTTTACTCGGTGTCGGACGCTCGGCGGAGTAACAACTCTGTTTCGAACGTGCTTCAGTCTAACTCCTGAGGATGCTCCTTGGTGGAGCGAAACACGTGTAGAGTAGAAATTATTTGGTGGGCAGGTTGTGTTGCATAACGTAATACAACTTTGTCTACTAGGTACTTAGAAGCGGAGGTCTTGATACAATCGTGTCATCTACATATTAGTCATAGATTTCCGCAAAGTAACGCCTGATTCAATTAGTTTTTATACACCTCTATTTTTGAATTTCTAGAGTGATAAGGCCGCCTTTTGTACCCTTCTTGTTCATATTGTTTTTGTTTATTTTGGTGTGCAAATAAAGAACATTTATCTTATCTTATCTTATCTTAAGGAACAATGGTCTAAAACCTAGTTTTTTTTTGTATCAGCCATAGAAAATCAATCGGCTGATTCGTAATTTTGTATAGTAGGTCCAGAAATTTATCTCTTTTTCCGACCATAGGAAAAGTTGTTTAATTTCATAATTACAATTTTACAAAGTAATTAAAAACAGTGGTATATACAGGGTGAAATTGATATCATTAGCATCCTTTTAAACTAAGAGTCTACCCATCAAAGTGAACTTTTACTATGGGAGCAAACCGATCAGAGCAAAAAAAATCAGCTGTTCCATACTAAACTGCAAGGCCTACTCGACTCAAATGTATGCAACATTACAGCAGATTTTTTTTGCTCCGATCTGTTGGCTCCAATAGTAAAAGTTGTTCAGTTTGATGGGTAGACTCTTAATTTAAAAAGATGCTAATGATATCAATGTCACCCTGTACTTAATATCTTTGTATTTTGATTAAAAAAAAGTTTATAATATTTTTTCAGTTTTATAGTTCAAATAAAAGCAAACATTTTTTTTATTTCTTCTGCAACTTTTGAGATTAAGCTCCCATTTATTTGATGGACACCAAGGTAGACAAAATTGTCTAAATTTGCATTTTTTATGCAATAAAATGACTTAATTGCAACAAAATGCAACGTTTACCATTTTTGTTTTAAACTGGTTTTCCCTGACCTAAATCTTAGAAGGAAAACTTGGAGATGAAAAGGTTCAATAAAGTTTTATGGTCTAATTTGTTTAGGTTAGAGAAGGAAAATTGTCGAGAGATGTTTTTGCTGATATGAAAATTTTCATCTTGACCTCTTTTTTGAAATGCGCAGTAGAGATAAAAAAATAATTGGGATGTTTCAATGTCATAGTGAGGAGTTCCCGACATGCCTAATATAATTTGTCGTCTTTTAATATACATTCCTAACTTTGAATAGTTTGTAAAAAAGTTAAATATTTTTTCACAAATCATAATTTGACATCTGAATCTACCACCGGGTCAGAAGTGGTATCGATATACAGGGTGTTAGGGTAAACAGTTGAATTACTTTAAGGGGTGATTAAACTCAGAAACCGTAGGAATGAAATCCGTAATTTTTTTTTCGACTTTTCATACAACCGTTCCATCAGCTGATTGTATTTAGTATGGAAAGTGCAATTTTATTATGAGATTATCTTATATGTTTCTTAGGGAAGTTGATCAGTATCATGGGTACAATAACCCCTGAAAGTAATCCAACTCTTTACCCTTAGGGTATACATTGTGTTAGCACCATGTATACAGAAGATGCGATCAGAAACTCAACAACACAACACATCTTATAAAAGAAATGATGTACAGTAGTACCAGGTTTATAAGTCTCACCGATGTGCCTGGGAAGTTGACAAATTATAAAAGCGCGCGAAATTATATTGACCAATCAGGATGTGACACCTTGCCGCTATTTATTGGCTTATTGCTTTCGCGGACTTTTCGCTGCCGAAGCATCCCTAGTCCGCTATTCGAGTTGGCGTGAGATAGAGAATACCCGATTTTGCACTGCTCTGCGCAAACGAAGATTGACGAGCGGAATTATTTTCCTAGTCGTACTGTCAAATAATTATATAACTGTAATAGTATCAGTTCGGTGATCTGAAGCACCCCCTTTGATTTGTAACGCATTTAATTTTACACACTGTATGTAATTTTGTCTAGTTGTAAGACGTAACACAAAGGGCCAAAAATAGTTCTATTTCATGGCCTACCGTAAATTTTAATGGTCTGACCTTGAAGGAGGAACTTGAACAATTCGATAGTGACCATAATTTGTGCGAATCTCGTCAAAACAGTAATTGGTCATTGAAAGGTTGAATCAATTACAATAAACGTAAAAAAATAGTTTGCGTCTCGTTAAAAATATTGACCACACGGTCGATGGTTGCGAACAGGTACAGCGCCCGATGCATGACGCCTCGATAAACATTTTATCGCGCCTGCTGGCTCGTTCGTTCGCGCGCAAAAAGAAAGGGAGGTAGGGTGCGATAGATATATACCGCGCCGTCATGCCACGGGTGCTGGGTTCGAATACTCATTCAGTCTTACAGTTTTTAAGAGTTACGCGGTTAGTATTTAATTCATATTTATTTTTTTGTCCGACCATCAAACTCACCACCAAACGGGGGACCAAAAGGACTACGACGACGCCGGATTCAGGGCTGGAGGAGGACATCAAATTAAATTTAGTAAGAATTGACAAAATATGCATTCATAATGAATAGTATTAATAACTAGAGAATAAATTAAAAAATAACAGCATAACGGATAGAAAAAAAAACAAAAAACACCTAGGCTACTTATAGGTAAAAAATGTCATCTAAAGCCCGTACTCGGGGCAGAGTGCCTAGAAAACTAGCAGCGTTGCCTATTTGGATCGCTAGGCTGAACCTTTGCGCAAAATAGCTGCCAGCCCTCCTGTCACGTGTAGCCTCGAATAGGCGCCTTGAGAAGCATTTTCCCCTCAGGACCCCAGTAACCTAGGGTCTCCACGGCGAATAGACTAAGAGGTAAGTGTACTTTTTGGAACCATCAGCAGAAAGGCTGATTTAGTGTTTATGGGGTTTAGATCATCTCTTCGATGGGGATGAACTAGGTCTGCCTGCATAACTTCAGTCGGTTTAGGAGTTACAGACATTTAAAGGTCAGTAAAAAATTAACGATCAGCTGCAAGGCTCATCGTATGATATTATTATAAAGTGCATACTACAATAATATGATACGATCAGCCTTGCAGCTGATCGTTATTTTTTTACTGACCTTTAAACATCAGTAACTTCTAAACCGACTGGAGTTATGCAGGCAGACCTGGTCCATCCCCATCACAGAGATGCTCTACACCTCATTAACACTGAATCAGCTTTGCAGCTGATGGTTGCAAAAAGTACACTTATCTCTTAGTCTAGAAGGGCAGGAAAATATAGCTGTCATCCAATCCCTGATACCTACAATTACTAGAACTTAGTAACGGGTGTGTGATCCCGTGATAATGTAGGGTAGTTCACTCCATAGTGAAAGTTGTTCGGTTTGATGGTCTGAGTTCACCGCTTGTATTTGCTAGGCTGTCACTTACACCCTGTATTTAATTTTTCTTCTTATCGTGTGGGCCGCAAGCCCTGGTGTCAGAATTTTTTCAAACCGCCTTACGGCCTCTGACGTGGTTTTTATGAAACGACTACGTATATTTAATTGAAATCCAACACCACAGAACTAGAAAATAAAATTGCTGATAAAAAAAAACCGAGTGCAACTTATAGTAATAAAAACAGTCAAGTTAAAAATGCCCTTGACCAGTAACTAAGATTCGGAATGCCGTTAAAAATTACCGAGAAGGCAAAGTTCGAAATTCAACTGTCAGAGCAAAGAAAAAACAGTCGGCGGTTTTTTATGACCAGTGCAACTGGTTGGGATTGTTTTGTTTTATGAATCTATAGGTTTGAAGTCTTAGCAGAATTTGCGGTTAAAGTCATGTCAAGTTTAGGTGAGTTGGATTATCGGTTTACTAAATAGCCCAGTCATTTTACGGTTTGAGCCGGGACTAATTAGTAATTGATAATTTTTTTCGGTATAAGTAGTATTTAAGAGCCAATTTGAGCTTAGAAATGTACCAAAATTAAAAAAAAATCCCGTCAGCAACAGTTCCAAATTTAAAATTTTGTTATTATCTCGTTATAAAAAACTTGATGGTAATTTTTTTGCACATATTTAAGGCATTATACATACTTCAAACATGGTGTAAATATTTTTGTCTACTTCTTTTTATTTTTATTTATTTAATAAAAAGTTTGAAATACATACATGTTTTACTTATAGTCTTGTTTTACTTAGGTTTGAAAAAACAAAAATCTCATTTTTAAAATTTCAATGCCTATTTTATTGTTCAACAATAATTTCTATTGTTAAATTTAATTCAAACGAGTGAATTGGTATTAATACTATTAATTTAAAAGCCTTCTGGGACAAACAATTTTGATTTCTATGTTGCATAGCGATTTTTTTTAATATGTCTTCAGATAGTCTTTTTGTCACTAGATGGTGCCGCTTACAGTTTAAACGTTCAATTAATAATAACTTTCACCTCTCCTAACAAAACTCCGTAAAATGACTTGGCTAAAAGAAAGTGACAGTGTTTTGAACAGATGTGGTACTTACATTGAAAATAGGTATATTAACGCAAAAACTATTGAGGGGATAAAAGTTACGTAATTTCTGGCATGCAATCGATAAATTTTGGCATTGCTACAACTACATCTCATAGTTGTAGGAATGTTTCTGAACCACCCCTAAAGGGATTACGGTCGTGACATTTCGAGCTAACCTCATTTTGACCGATAGAGGATTTTAATTCTTATAAGAAACAGAATCGATTGATATCTAAAAAGCATTTGTGTAAATTGCCCATCTTCATGCTAACTGTACATATTTTTCAAAACCATAAAGACTCTAAGTCTCCTAAGAACGTTTAACTGCCCCAAAAAATCCATCCAGTATAAATAAATAAAACAAAACAATTTTTGTAGTCGGTTAAAATCAAATTAAATCCTATAAACATCTAAACAACAAGATTTGTAAAACATACAAAACGTGATTGTTTTATTAAGTTTCGCGCATGTACCTTGTATGCTCTTGTATGTAGGTTTATGACATCACTTAGAAAGTGGATCTATTGCCAAAAAGCTGTTCCGCCAAACAAGATGACCCCGTAGGCGCACGCGCATTTGTACAGCCATAGCCCAGTCATTTTACGGTTTGAGCCGGGACTAATTATTTCATTTTTTTTTTCGGTATAATATTGAAGAGCCAATTTGAGCCTAGAAATGTAACAAAATTAAAAAAAAATCACGTCAGCAACAGTTCCAATTTTAAAATGTTGTTATTATCTCGTTCTAAAAAACCTCATGGTAAATTTTTTTTGCATATATTTAAGGCTTTACCATTATACATACTACAAACATGGTGTGAATATTATTATCTACTTAGAAGGTTTTGAAAAATACATTCGTATTTTCTAATAAATACCTCATTTTTTAAATTTCATTGCCTATTTTATTGCTCAAAAATAATTTTTATTTTTAAATCTAAGTAAAATGAGTGCATTGGTATTAAAAGCCTTCTGGGACTCATAATTTTGATTTCTATGTTGCGTACCGATTTTTTTTTAATGTCTTAAGATAGTCTTTTTGTCACCTAATGGTTCCGGTTACAGTTTAAAAGTCCAATTAGTAATTACTCCCTACCCCGCCTAAGAAAACTCCGTAAAATGACTGGGCTAGCCAGCAGAAGTAATTTACTCGACCCTTTTTTTCAACTGTACTTACATACTTTTTACCCGACTGCGCCACAAGGAGGGTTATGTTTTTCGAGCGTATGTATGTATGTTTGTACGTCTATTTCTTTGGCACGCCCTACAGCCTAAACGGCTTGATGGATTTAAACGTATGAGGTGTCATTAGGTACTTAGGTTTGTGTAGTTCAGACTCGGACACTTTTTTCGAGAATTTTGTACTAGACCCGACGTCCATAGCATTCTAAGTCAATGTTCAGGAATGAAGTTTTCCTCACGATATGTATTTTCAAATTATGTATCTAAAATAATTATTGTCTTTTTAATTAAATTATATAAACAAGTCAATTAAAAAGTGCAGTATTATTTTACCTTGTAGATAGTAACATAACGGTACAAGGATAATTCAACGTGTTTTAGCCAAGTGAAGCAAGCGCATGTTTTTGTCTGGACAACTTATCAATTTCGCAACGGTATTAAATATAATGTCATAAGAACCGTTACGAATCAACACTCTAATTCCATGTTGATGATTAATTAGTAATAACTACATACAACAAATACATAAACCCTTTCGGGGTGGTCAAGATACGTTTTACTTCATTCCAAAAATATTTTCCGAACCCTATTTAGCTTACTGGCCAATTTTGATATTGAGAGTCATCATCATCTCAGCAGATGGACGTCCACAGCTGGACACAGGCTTCCCCCAAGGATCGCCATAACGACCAGTCCTGCGCTGCCCTCATCCAACGGGTTCCCGCCGCCTTCACCAGGTCGTCGGTCCACCGCCTACCCACGCTGCGCTTTCCGGTACGCGGTCGCCACTCGAGAACTTTTCGGCCCTATCGGCCATTTGTTCTGCGAGCAATGTGCCCCGCCCACTGCCACTTCAGCTTAGCAATTCTTTAGGCTATGTCAGTTACTCTGGTTCTTCTGCGGATCTCTTAATTTCTGATTCGATCTCGCAGGGAAACTCCGGGCATAGCCCCCTTTGGGTGACTTTCAGCCTTTTTATGAGGCCTTGAGTGAACGACCACATCTCTGTTCCATATGTCATCATATTAAGAGTAAGTGTTTCAAATCTCTGTTTGTGTAATTCAAAATAGCTTCAAAATTTCGTAGATATTTGGAATAGAGTATATAAAACATCTAACTAAAATTAGCTGAAACTATTTTTAAGGGAATGATCAGACTATAAAACTCAACAACTTTCTATCATGGGACCAACATCAAAGTCGCGAAAAAAATCAGATGTCCCATTATATTCCAGCCAAGTAGGTTTACAATATTTTGTAAGGAACAGATTTTAACATTGGTCCCATTGAGAAAGTGGTTCAGTTGATGGTCTGATCATCCCTTTTCAAAATGTTTCAGCAAATTTTTTCGGGCGTTATATCGTTTTTAGCAAGTTATTTGAAGTTATTAACCAACAAGTTTACATTACAACATATATAATACAGTTTATGTACTTATCAATGACAAATGTAGAGTGTCAGATCGTGAGTGTTTCGGCGAAAGCGCTCGCAAGGACACCTGCGTACGCGCATTCGATATGTATGAGCGAGATTGGGTCAAGTGTGTAAATAGTTTGATTTTTTAAATTTATTATGTGTAAAAAGTCGCTGTTGATAAATTTCTGTCAACCCGGAAACGGATTGGAGCCGTTAATTCCAGATATTATTTTTTCAGTCCTGCAGTTCTTAACTCTAATCTTTTTTGATTAAAATTCTTTGCAGGTCTATAGATTACAGAAATCACTCGCTCCCTCGCTGGACTAGATTGTCTAGAGTTGTGATTGTGAGGTCCCCGCTGTTAATCCTGCTATACAAAAATTACAAATGGAAATGTGCTGTGTGCCTATGCCTGTTCTCAGTCCACGGCCTCGCGGTCCGTGGGCCTCGCGCCCTTAGCTCGCGCCATTTCTGACTCATTTTGCTAAAAATTTCGAACTCGCTTCGCTCGCTCTAGGATAGGATAGGATTCTGACCACAGGCGAATCATATTGCTAAAAAGTTTTAACTCGCTTCGCTTCGTCTAGGATAATTTTTACACTGCATTCATGCACTATCTGATTTCTGGCCACAGGCGGTGATGAAAAATTTCGAGCCCGCTTCGCTTGCTCCAGTTATTTTTATGTTTCACATAGGAGCCGATTAATTTCACTCATTTGTTCATTTATGTATAATAATGAACGGTAAATGACCAGTTACGGAATAGTGTGATTAGAGAAAGATGTGGTCTGAAAGAAGATGTAGTGACTAGGATTGAAAAAGGCATGTTGAGGTGGTTTGGCCATGTGGAAAGAATGAGCGAAAGTAGGTTGACGTATGAAATTTACAAGGCAAGTGTGAATGGAATGGTTGAAAGGGGTCGCCCTAGACGCACGTATGCTGACCAAATCGGATGCGTACTGAAGAAGGGCCAAATAAAATGTACCCGGAACCGACGAGCTTGTATAAAGAAACTTATGGATGTTGAGGAGGCGAAAGATGTGTGTCAGAATCGTAGCATGTGGCGATCTGTTGTCTCTGCCTACCCCAGTAGTGGGCGTGAGCATATGAATGTATGTATAATAATACAGATTCGAAATGTTTCATGTCGAGGTCGCAATTTTTTAATGGCAAACCTTCTTCAAATGTGACCTGCAATCAAAATTACCCCAGACCATGGGACATCTTGCCCACATCCAATTTAGGTCTTGCGCCGCCTCTGTCTGAGCCGTGCGAGGCTAAGAAAATGATGCAATGCTATTGGTGGATTTTTCCTCGCTCTCAGCTTTATCTACCTCTCACATTTGTGGAAAGGCACCGTAAGAGAACTCATCACTAATGCACTTATAAAACATACAATCAAAAACGTGCTTCCTTACAACAATAGCTAAGGATATTATGTTTTCCTCTATTCAACTTAATGTAAACACATAAAAACAAATAAATAGATTGTATGAACGTGCCGAAGAGTAAATAGGGGCAAGTAACAAATGGTTAATTAAAGACGGATTTTTTATAACTTATTCATTTGCAGTAAAGTTTTAGTGTCCTGCTTTTTCTCTCATCAAGACACATATGCACTAGGATATTGTGGTTTCCCGTGCAAAATATTGTTAAAAAATCCAAAATTTTTAATACACTAACACTCAGTTGCGAGTTAATCCTCCATTAAATCTCTTGCTGTCACTTATCGTCTTGTTGACGTAGTATAAGCTAGCAAGAGATTTAATGGAGGATTAATGAGTTTTTCTGCAACTGAGTGTTAGTACTCCAAAATGTTTGCTTGATTCATGGGTCTTCATTCATTCTTCATTAATGGGTTCCACAAAAGCTCATCTGCATTTCTCAGCGCAGAATCCGCCCACAAGGCATTTCTACCTTTTATTTCACTGTTCTGTGGACGTAAAAGATGGAAAAACCAACTAATTTTCTGATGTATTAAAGTGGATGATGAAATTGTTCAATGTAAACAAAAAAATTGAACTCATTCATAAAACCGTTGCATTACAGCTAAGTGGTCAAAAGGCTTACTACTATATGGTTAGTTATACTATAAACAAAACCACAAAGAGCCCTATTCAAACCCTACACGATTTAAATCCCATTGATATGAATTTCAAAACAACACCAATTATTTATTTTTCGACTATGAACGGAAACGCATTTGTAGATCCGTGTTAACTGATGCATAGGATGTCATTTTTGTGAAAGCAAACAAAATAAACACTAATAGTAATAGCCCAGTCATTTTACGGAGTTAAGTTAGGCGAGGTAGGGAGTAATTATTAATTGGACTTTTAAACTGTAACCGGCACCATTTAGTGACAAAAAGTACGTAATGACACCTCATACGTTTAAATCCATCAAGCCGTTTAGGCTGTAGGGCGTGCCAAAGAAATAGACGTACAAACATACATCCATACATACGCTCGAAAAACATAACCCTCCTTCTGGCGCAGTCGGGTAAAAAGTATGTAAGTACAGTTGAAAAAAAGGGTCGAGTAAATTACTTCTGCTGGCTAGCCCAGTCATTTTACGGAGTTTTGTTAGGCGGGGTAGGGAGTAATTACTAATTAGACTTTTAAACTGTAACCGGAACCATTAAGTGACAAAAAGACTATCTTAAGACATATTAAAAAAAAATTAGCTACGCAACATGGAAATCAAAATTGTGTGTCCCAGAAGGCATTTAAATTAATAATATTAATATCAATGCACTCATTTGGCTTAAATTTAACAATATAAATTATTTTTGAATAATAAAATAGGCATTGAAATATAAAAAATTAGGTATTTATTAGCATATACGAATGTATTTTTCAAAACCTTCCAAAGAGACAAAAATATTTAAACCATGTTTGAAGTATGTATAATGGTAAAAATAAAATAAATAAATAAAAGTCTTAAATATGTGCAAGAAAAAATTTACCATCAGGTTTCTTAGAACTAGATAATAATTAAATTTTAAAATTGGAACTGTTGCTAACGTGTTTTTTTTTTAATTTTGGTACTTTTCTAGGCTCAAATTGGCTCTTAAATATTATACCGAAAAAATATCAATTACTAATTAGTCCCGGCTTAAACAGTAAAATGACTGGGCTATAATTTTCTGCGGTACAAGGTACAAAAAGAGTAACAATAAAGCTTTGTTCAAAACCCTTGGAACAAAAATTAAAAACATATTACTATTGTAAAGCCCGAGCAGAAAAATAAAAAAACCTGTTTTGGGGGCGCTACAATCGACTATAGCCTTTACAATGTTTTAAGTACCTACAAAAATTTGTTCCAATGTTTTTCCGCAAGATGGCGACGTTTTTTATTTTTCTGGTCAGGCTTTAAGATTTATCCTGTAACAACTGTTCGATAACCGAAGGGGAGGGAAGTACGATTTCTAGAATAAGACTACCACAGATGAAAGAACTCGAGTTTGCCTTAATAGCAGTAGCATGCAGAGGCAACCCGCGTGCCACTGATCTGGTCGATATACCATATCTCAGGGGTGGCCAAGACGTCGACCGCGTTCGACCGGTCGACGCTTTATGACAGTCTGCGAAGAATTTTGCGAATTAAAAAGGAAAAGAATAAAAAGCCATTAAGGAATGGGCTAATAAAACACACAGGCTGGAGTTGGCCTTGGAGGTCTACAACACTCAAATAAATTTATCGGCAATGTGACAACTCATGTTTCAAAGTTCATACTGAACAGCAGGCTCGTGCCATCGTCGAAGTCCTCATCAGGCACTACGCCACAGGCACGATGATGCACAAGATTAAACTCACCCTAGATCCCAGCTGCCGAGCATACGGAGAGGAGGAGGAGACCATGGAACATAGCCTATGCGACTGTAGCTTTGGCGGCAAAACGAATGTTCCTCTTCGAAGATGGTTATCCAAAACCGGGAGATCTTAGGATTCTTCCCCTCAATGGTATTGCCTCCTTCATTGACCATGTATTTGAAGGGTCAGGAAAAACAAAAAGTATTGGGGCTAACACACAAGATCCCTCTGGGTCGAAGTGTTGCTGGCTCACCAGCATTCACAACAAGACAAGATAACGCATTTAAGTTAACCTCCCACATCTATATATATCTATATCTATACTATTATAAATCTGTAACAGGAAGTTTGTCTGTACATTGAAGATATTAACAAAAAAAAAGTTACGATATGGTTTTTAGGTGTCCCTGATTCCATTTCACCAATTTTTGGATTTTTTGTCTGTCTGTTTGTTTGTGTGTTTGTTTGTTTGAACGAGTATCACGCAAAAACTACTGAACCGATTTTGATGAAACTTTTTTGTTTGATAGCTTATGATCTGACTTAAAATCTGGTACATAATTTGTGCGGACGAAGTCGCGGGTTAACGCTCGTAATATATACATCCAAATCATAATAAAACACGTTATAAAAATAAAACATCGCCCATCAAGTTTTTCAAATATAAATCAGATAAAAAATATAAATATTCTCTAACAGATTAATACCTAATAAAATGTTGTTTTTACCATCGAGATTTTAGTATAGGTATATATACAGGGTGTAAAATTAAAAGCGTTACATTACCATCACACTGAACAATATTATTTTCGCGATTTCTATGTTGGTCTAATAAATAGTAGAAGTTGTTCAGTTTGATAGTCGGAAGCACCATGTTACACACACACCTGTTTATACAGGGTGTTACAAAAGTAAAAATTTACATTTAAAGCTTTTAAGGGGGTCGTTGAGACCATCAAACAGAACAACTTTCACTATGGGACCAACATCGAAATCGCGAAATAAAAATCTTTAGTCTTCCAGGCTCGAGGAGATCTGTCGTTTAGTATGGAACATCGCAAACGCATCGCATCATGGCGATTATGGCAAATCTCCCCATTTTGGGGAGGCCTATGTCCATCAGTGCACGTCTATCGGCTGATATGATGATGATAATGATGGAACATCCGATTTTTTTTCGCGATTTCGATATTGGTCCCATAGTGAAAGTTGTTCAGTTTGATGGTCTTAACCACCCCCTTAAATGTTTATTTGTATTTTTGTAACATCCTGTATATGTAAGACATTTAATTTTACACCCTGTATAAGGTCTAACAAAACTAGCTGAAACTATTTTAAGGGAATGATCAGACCTTCAAACTGAACAACTTTCTCTATGGGACCGATATCGAAATCGCGAAAAAAAAACCGACTGTTCCATACAAACGTAATAAAATGTATAGGACAGCAAATTTTTTTTTCGCGATTTCGATTCTGGTCCCATAGAGAAAGTTGTACAGTTTGAAGGTCTGATCATCCCCTTAAAATAGTTTCACCTAATTTTGTTAGACCTTATATAATCAAGCACAGCATCTCATAACATAATAATTACGAGTAAAGCAGGAAAGGAACTGACAACAGGAAAATCCCTGTGCAGATTTGAATATTAGCATATCAGTATTATTATATTAGTTTCCTATTCAAGAGGGAAATAACAATGCGTAGACGCAAGTTAAAACTAATGATTCAGAGGAAGCCGAACGTATGGCGTTATCGGTGAATTTAATTATTTTTACATATCGGGTAATTGACATTATTAGTGTTAATTGACGAAAAACTATGCCAAAAGAGTTTCTTATTGAGGATAAAAAATAAAAGGTGTAAAAAAAAATCTTTTAAGAAAAAAAAAAACCGATTGCGAAAAAAAATAAACTTAAAAGAGAAAAACAAACTCTATCGTCAACCTACATAGAGAATAGTCTAAATAAATCGAGAACTTGTTGTTATAATTATAACTCAGTTATTATTATTATATTTTATTAAGTGAATAAAATTTTTCTGTAATAAAAGAAATAAAGGTCATCATCATCATCATCGCAGCCGATGGAGGTCCACTGCTGCTGCTGCCATACATAAAAATAAATAAATAATTACAACTTTATATCGCAAACCAATAACCATCAAATTGGTACGTTTTGTAATTTTTTGTTTACACATATTCATGTTGTTCATACATACACAAAAAGCGATTTGTATATTATGTTTTGTTGTGCAATAAAGTAGGTTTTTTATTGGCAGACAAGAATACCAAACCAAATGGGTCTGCTCGGACTTACGATTTTCGATATAAGCATCGTGAACTATACCTATTCCAATGAAGTACTATACATATTCCAATGAAGAAGAATGAAGTACCGACAATAACGGCAATCACAGATCACAAAAACTAAAGAGAGATGTGAAAAAGGGGCGGGGCCAGTGTCGCAGCAATATGCGCAAAAACGGAACACATTGCTCGCGACAGTAAGGATTCAATATATTATGAGGCTGAAAGCCAGTCGAAATATTATGTGTAAATAGTTTACGATTCTTGCGTAGTACTAAAGATTATTCGAACCTTCTGATACCGCAATGGATAATGAGCACATTCAAGCTAACAAACTACTTTCTATCGCGTGGTACTGGTGGTAATGCGACACAAGGTTTAGTACTCAGCGCGTTGGTTGGCATCTCTCTAAATCTCTATGGCCGCAATAAATTCAAAATCTAATAAGTTTTTAAGTAAGTGGAGACAAAACTCAGTTTTTGACTGCGTGTGATAGGTAGAGAGACAGGTGGAAACGGCATAAATGATGCCAATTTTGGCGCATCTCATTTTTACAGAGCAGAGCATTGTTTGGCATACCAAAGTGTTATACAGGAGTGCAATTCACTAAGCATCACATCGCTGTGAAAAACATCGACGAGCTGAGAGCCGAGATCTTTCATATCGTCGGAGGTTTTATATGAGTTTGACACATGAAATCGTCAGCTCTTCGATATTTCAACGACGAATTTAAGGTTGTGACGATGTTTGCACTTAGTGAATTGCATTACTGTTACTGAAAGCTTTGATGAGTCAAATGAAAATAACTATTATTTAGCTAAAAGTTCCAAGCAAAAATAACCTCTAAACTGACAATATAAAGTGTAAAAATACGTAAAACTGCAAATATAATGGACGGATGACAGCAATGATCATAATTTTACGTCACAACAGGGAACGTTACGTAATTCAGTAAATTGTTTCGACATTAATTTCATACTAACATTGCTAGAGGGGAGTTTTTAAAACAAACATTATTAAGAGAGCAATATCCAAGTTATTTATCTATCTTATTATCATTTTATCCTTACTATATTGTAATATAATATTTATACTGTAATATCATATAATATTTTGTAATATTTATACAATCACAAATTACAAAAACTAAAGGGAGATGTGAAAAGGGGGCGGGGCCAGTGTCGCAGCAATATGCGCAAAAACGGAACACATTGATCGCGACATTAAGGATTCAATATATTATGAGGCTGAAAGCCAGTCGAGATATTATGTGTAAATAGTTTACAATGGATAATGAGCACATTCAAGCTAACCAACTACTTTCTATCGCGTGGTACTGGTGGTAATGCGACACTAGGTTTCGTACTCAGCGCGTTGGTTGGCATCTCTCTAGATCTCTATGGTTACAATACTTTAAGTGGTGCTTCTGACCATCAAACTGAACAATTTTTTACTAAGTGACCAACATTGAAATCGCGAAAAACCGTTGAAATTCTCTATGGAACATAATTTTTTTCAAAGAGGATGTAACCAAAGATTGATTGGTCATATGGAAAGAATGGATGAGAGCAGATTGACGAGTGCAATTTATAAGGCAAGCGTAAGTGAAAATGTTAAAAGTGGACGGCCAAGACGTAGATACACAGACAGAATTGGAGATGTGCTTAAAACAGCTAGTTCAGATCTACCCGAAACCGACGAGCAGACATGAAGAGACGTGGAGGAAGCTGGAGAGGTCTGTCAGAATCGTAGCAACGTTCCGTTGTCTCTGCCTACTCTAGTCGGAGATAGCAGTCACTTACAATGTGGATGACATTTAAAAATTAGTAACGTATATGTATTACTCATAATCAGGCAAAAGTGGTTTTGACCGATGCCCTTATGTTACCGAGTAAAAAGCAGCAATTCGGTTGTGATACTCGCCGGCTGTCGCGGCATACTAGCTGCCCCTCGCTCGGCTCGGGCGCTGTGGTTGCAAGAAACCTAACATGCTCGTCGCTTCGCTCATGCTAACCTAACCGACTGAGTTAGATTTGGGGTCTAAAAACTCATAACTGGTCAAAACCACTTCTGCCTGATTTTTGCAGTCAAAAGTGGTTTTGACCGGTTATGAGTTTTGACTGTAACACATACAATACGGTTATCGTAAACGCCTACAATACAATACGTAGAACCGTCTGCGTCTGCTCATTGATTCCAATTCAAATTAATTTGTTACTGATATATAATTTGTGTCTGTTAAACAGTCAGTGTCAAAAGTCCATCATCGTTGAGTCATGTATTTAGTACGATTACTACTTCTACAAAATATATATCTTTTAGATTTTTAGGAAGGTCTTTCGCTAACAAAAACATACCTAAGAAATGCATAAGAAACTTTCACATTGAAGACATAAACGGAAAACAAAGCTATACAGAATGTAAGGAAATTAAACCACATACTCTACCCATCAAAATAAACAACTTTTACTATGCAAACCCGTCCAGAACAAAAAAAAAGACAGCTGTCTCATACATTTAAGTCGTGTAGGTGTTGCAGTTTTGTAGTTTAGTATGGAACAGCTGATTTTTTTTTGCTCCGATCGGTTTGCTCCCATATTAAAAATTCAGTTTCATGGATAGAGTATGTGGTTTAAAAGTCTATGAAAATCAGCTGAAACTATTTTAAGGGGATGATCAGACCATCAAAGTGAAAAAAAAATTCTACGGGACCAACATCGAAATCCCGAAGGTTGTTCAGTTTGATGGCGAGTTTCAGCTTATTTTGGACCTATTATGACAGTAATTGTAATTTCAAGATTAGTTTGAATTCTACAGAATAAAGAATCAATATTAACACCATAGAACCTTACAACTAAACTAGGCCACATATGAAATGCAACTGACAATCATACGAGGACGAGTTATTGCACTGTACCCGATCAGTTCCACTCATATTGACTTGTCAATCAATACTGCGGTCAATAACAATAAGTATTGAAGATATCTCTCGAATAATGTAGTCTGTTTATTTCTAAATGAAGTGAATACAGAAGGAAACGTTGTTTTACCTCCTATGGATGTTTCGCTCAGAATTTCCAAGGTTTGTCATAATGATTTGAGTAAAACGATACAGTCCTTGGGTTTTAAATAAGCTTAAGGTATTGTAGACGGTAATTGTTTAGATAATAAGGATCACAATGCATTAAAAACTTGTCATTTCGCTATACTTCGTAAAAAAATTTAACATTTAATTTTGACGCCGACGATACTTCACTTTTTAGAAAAAAAAAAGATATTGGGTAATAATATAGAGCTAAGTTTATGAAGGCCCTATTTTCAAGAACGAATTCCTTTTAAAATAGTCCAGAAACTTTCCATCTATACTATTATAAAACTGTAACAGGAAGTTTGTCTGTACATTGAAGATATTAACAAAAAAAAAGTTACGATATGATATTTAGGTGTTCCTGATTCCATATCACCAATTTTTGGATTTTTTGTCTGTCTGTTTGTTTGTGTGTTTGTTTGTTTGTTTGAACGAGTATCACGCAAAAACTACTGAACCGATATTGATGAAACTTTTTTTGTTTGATAGCTTATGATCTGACTTAAAATCTGGTATATAATTTGTGCGGACGAAGTCGCGGGTTAACGCTCGTAAACTTTAAAAACGGTAAATTGACGGAGGCGTTGAAAAAGTTTGTATTCTTCTTTCGCGTCAAAATGTGTTATATTGCATGAAAATCGCTAGTACTGTGGTGGAAAGTGTTGGGTCAAAGATGTAAAGTTAACATAAAGGAAATTGTAGAAATTAGTAAAAGAGATGTTACTGACACAAGTGTTTATATTGAAGTAAAGTAACTAAGCAAGTAATAAACTTAAAAATAGGAATAAAGGATATGTCAAATAGATTATACCTGGTAGAAGAAAATAACTTATAAAGAGTCTACACAACAAGAGATTAATATCGACAGTATCAACAGAAAGATTAGCGAGTCAGTAATGGAAATGGTCGTATCGAGGCCGACTACCCAGGGTGCGCAAGACGACCTCAAGTTTTCTCACAAGCGGAGGCTCTTTTCTTGAAAAAACATGCAAAATAATGACACTGGCCTGCAAAACTAAGTATCACACCTTTAAAATTGCAATAACTTTTTCAGTACACAAAATATACTTTCGAAATAAAAAGGACTCGAAAAAGAGTTTAATTTACAAAGAATATTAACAAAGAAAGCTGAAAGCATTTGCTATAAAACGTTTTTTTATTTTAAATCTCTAATTTCTATAGTTCAGAAAAAAATTAAATATTAAAAGTGTAGTACTTAATTTTGCAGGTCAGTGAATTATAATAAAAGAACAATTCATCACTAAAACAAGATTAAGTATCAAGAAACAATTAGAACTAGAACAAGAACAAACAACTATAACTAGTTTTCTCAATTCATCTGCAAAACTAGACGATTTTATACTTTTTTTTATCATTCAAACGAAGTCATATTTCAATATACCATAAAAATAGGATAATCTATGCAAATACGTAAAGATCTAAGAAAATAAGTATCTATTCTTGAACAGCGCAACATCCTTCGAGCCGTATTGGTGTTAGTAATTCTATTATCGATGATTGGATACACGATGGAACAGAAAAACTAAGTAAGTGGTCTATATTCGCGTGAACCAAGATCATGTATTATGCTTAGTTGTTATGGTAAGACCACTGAGATTTAATTATTATAATCTGCATTGTAGATCATTGAAGATGATGAATGCTGGTCGACTGCACTAAAGATGCACTAGGAGAAAAAGATGCAGAAACAGTTTAAGTTTAATCTATGCATCATAACTAGCTAGAGTGAGCCACTCTAGCTAGTTAGGATACATAGATTAAAGCTTACATAACATCACTTAATATACTGTATAGTTAAAAAAATCGGGTAGGCTGTATCAGGGATGCAGCCGCAATGGAGTACTTGCCCAGTCATTTTACGGTTTGAGCTGGGACTAATTAATAATTGTTTTTTTTTCGGTGTAATGATCTTTGACTTTGACTTTTCACTTTATTTGAGCTTAGAAATGTAAAAAAATAAAAAATAAAACCCATCAGCAACAGTTCCAAATTTAAAATTTAGCTATTATCTCGTTATAAAAAACCTGACGTAAATTTTTTTTGCACATATTTAATGCATACCATTATTACATACTTCAAACTTGGCGTAAATATTTTAGTCTACTTAGAAGGTTTTGAAAAATACATTGGTATTTTCTAATAAAAATCTCATTTATTTAAATTTCTATGCCTAGTTTACTGTTCAAAAATAATTTATATTGTTATATCTAATTCAAATGAGTGAATTGGTATTAATATTATTAATTTAAAGACTTCTGGGACTCACAATTTTGATTTCTATGTTGCGTATTAAATTTTTTTTAATATGTATTCAGATAGTATTTTTGTCGCTAAATGGTGCCGCTTACAGTTTAAAAGTCCAATTAATAATTACTTTCCACCTCTCCTAACAAAACTCCGTAAAATGACTGGGCTATACCTGAAACGTCTTGTACCTAGTAATAGCTTCTGTCCTCTAAATAATGGTAATAAAATAATGCCGGTAGATGGCATACCATATTTCATTACATATTGACCCCCTAATTAGTTATTCTAAGCCCCTCATGCTTGGCGGGCAGACTGACCCCGGAGACCAGGTCCACCAGGTTCCAGGGAGAACGCTTAAGAGCTTCAAAAGAAAAGAAGTTTGACTTCAACAACATAATGTTCGTATAAAATAATTTAAGAGTAGCATTCGTTCAAGGAATTGTGGATTAAAAACCTTTCAGCTGGCGGTAAAAAAACCATTCAATTCACGTAATGGTAAAAGGTATTAAACAGTTTTATTCATTGCAGTTACGCGATATTGGCTGACTTAACGCACAATTACATTATCAAAAACGATATGGTGGAAATCGAAATAAATTATGATTTCATTTTGAATGAAAATCATTTCTTCTGTTTTATAATAAAATCGGGACAAAGATTGACATCAGCTATACAATCCAACTTAATACCCTGACGGGGTTTTAAGGGATGATCTTCTCTTTCTTATCGTGTGGGCAGAACTCTGGTGTCAGAGTTTTCTCAAACCGCCTTACGGTCTCTGACGTGGTTTTTATGTAACGACTACTAACCACGAGAGATAGTAGCCGGGACCAACGGCTTAACGTGCCATCCGAAGCACGGAATCATTTTTCTTTTTAGACTATCAGGTGATTCAGCCTGCAATGTCCTAACCACCTATGGAAAAACGCACAAAGTGACATATCACTAGGTGTCCCCCGTGGGAATCGAACCCACGACCTCCGTATCGAGAGCCAATGCTCTTAACCACTAGACCACGGAGGCAGCTTAGACAAGGGATGATGAGACCATCAAACTGAACAACTTTTTCTATGGTACCAAAAGTAAAACAACAGTGGGACTTATATTTTATTTTTTCGCGACATTTGGGTCGAGTAGCAATGCAGTTTCGCATGAAACAGCAGATGTTTCAAACGAAAAAATCGGTGTATTCGAAAATTGTATAAAACAATATTTCCATACACTCTATAGTTTTTTCTGTTCTATATTAACACTATAATAATGTCGTGTCGTATGTTTTTATAGGTATATGTATTACCGTCTATTACTCCACATACATTCAAGGTTAGATATATTTATTGTGAACTTGCTGATTGCAGCTCTCCTTATTTGATTATATCCTTCTTGATCTAACTTGTCTGATCGACATGGAAAAATTCGTTTCTTGAACTGTTAATTAAATCTAAGTAACTATTGATTGGTATACAGGGTGTAAAATAAAATAGGACAGTTACTTAAAGGGGTGCTTTAGACCATCACACTGAACAACTTTCTCTATGGGACCAATATCGAATTCGCAAAAAAAAATCTGCTGTCTGAATTTCAGTCGAGTTATGTTTGCAGTTTTGTATGGGAGAGCGGTTTTTTTTTCGCCATTTCAATGTTGGTCCCATAGTAAAAGTTGTTCAGTTTGATAGTCTGAAGCACCCGTTTAAGTAAGTGTTCCATTTGATTTTACACCCTACCTGGTAGGTAGAGTTAGATATAGATTAGCCGTGTGGTTACGACTTAGAATAAACCACTCCATTTCTTCCCGGTCTCGTACGAGGCGACTAAAGCAAAAAGCATAAGAATAAATGTATATTAGTTATTAAAATGTTTGCTCAACTGCACGTTTAGTACTTCATAAGATTTTTTTTGCAGTGCTAAAAATTAAATGTAAACAAGACAGGCAAAGGTTTAACCTATGCGGTACGCCATACGAAATGATAAATGATAAATGAACTTTATCGTGTATGGGCTCAGGTATATCCATCCTATCCCTCGGGTGTAGGTCCATTATTTACGTCGCAAATAAAGTAGATATCTCGCGACATACAAAGCTAAAAAAATCATAACACTAAAACAATAAATAGCAATGACATAAAGAACAAATTGGACCAGAACACGTCCCCTGAGGCACACCATACAAAATCCATTATTTACGTTCAGTTGCACGACTCAGATCTGATTCAAAGCAATAGTTTACAGCCACTGTTCAAGGCTTAGAAGTAATAGAGGTCATGTGTCATATTATGGTAATCATGCATGCAGTTGCTGACTTTTTTTTTAATCACCGACAAACTGGTACGCATGACATACTGATAAGTGCTATGTTAGTTTTGATGACATTGATCTCAATTGAAAGCTTATGTACATTTCATTTGAAGAGATAAATTATCAGAGCGGTGACTAAGAGTTTACTAGTAATTTTAATTCAAAAGTGTTTATTTGTGTGTTCTTTAGCGTTGTACATATTCATTATTCTCTTGTCTTTGTTCTTTCGTGTCAGCATAACCTATATCGCTGACTGCCCAGGGCTATAACTCGGGTTTCGTCACTTTGGGAGGCCCTTTCCTTGCACCCCTTGCTCTTATCCAATTATTTGGGGTCGGTGCATTATGCCATCTTCTTTCATTCATCTCCCTTAGTCGTCATTTCAGCACTCACTCCTTTCTTACACACAACAATCCATCCATCTTTTCTTAGGCTTTTCTCTCCTACCATAGCCATCTATAATAGCTTAGCCTATATAAATTTTAATGAACATTGTGTTTTGTTAATCCCAAAAACAAAATTAAATATAGGTACGCGTTAAAAGGGGGTTGTTTATATTTGTTAATGATCGAAAGGATAAATTACTGTCGTAAAGTTTTCAAAATAAAAAATGGATTTTAACAAAAACACCTAAAATCTTTGATATTGACATAAGAATAGTTAATAATAGTAGACAGGTATATTAACTTTTTATATGGGTACAAATATTTTAATCTTTTAAGTATCTTTGAATTCTTTTGATTGGTAACGTAACGGGTGGAATAGGGTTTGCGAAGATGGAGAGTTGGAGAGGCAATATTAACGAAGGAAGAAGTTTCTTGAAAGTACTACACAAATATTAACGAATTTGGGTTATCATCATACTTATACACGTAATAGCCCAGTCATTTTACGGAGTTTTCTTAGGAGGGGTGGGAAGTAATTATGAATTGGACTTTTAAACTATAACCGGCACCATTTAGTGACAAAAAGACTACCTGAAAACATATTAAAAAAAAATTCCTACGCAACATAGAAATCAAAATTGTATCTCTAAGAAGGCTTTTAAATAAATAATATTAATACCAATTTACTCGTTTTTAATTAGATTTAACAATATAAATTATTTTGAGCAATAAAATAGGCATCAAAATTTTAAAAATGATGTATTCATTAGGAAATACTGATGTATTTTTCAAAGCCTTCTAAGTAGAGAAAAATATTTACATCATGTTTGAAGTATGTATAATGGTAAAGGCTTAAAAATGTGAGAATACAAAAATTACCATCAGGTTTTTTAGAACGAGATAAATTTTAAATTTGGTGCTGTTGCTGACGTGATTTTTTTTTATTTTGGTATATTTCTAGCTCAAATCGGCCTTTAAATGCAATACCGAAAAAAACATCAATTATGAAATAGTCCCGGCTCAAACCGTAAAATGACTGGCCTATAACTGCAAGGCGCCGCTACTGTACTGTGAAGTTTGCAATATGAAGCCTTTTAAAATCTTGTTCAATACAGAACATTATTCTTCGTCGATCAATTTTTCTCCATTTTTAGGAAAGCAATAACCTGTTTGATATGAAACTAAAGTAATTATGCGTGTATCTTTAGATTAAGGTGACATAAGAAGATCTGACGATTGATAGTAGGTGCATAGAACCATATCAAAAGGGATCAATTGCGATCGATTAAGATGAAGACGTTTAGGCATCACGAATTGTCCTGTTTCTCTTTTTAAGTAGACTTTAGGGAAAACTCAAAGAATTCCTTATAACGAGATGCTTTTATTCCCTGCAAGAGTTTTTTCGATTGCGTACAGTAAGTAAAATAAATATGTCAATAATGAATAAGATAAATTGTAATTGTAATAAGTTAATAATGAATAAGTTATTTTGTTACATTTAGTTTGCAGTGCCCTTACAGGGTTCATGTGCGCCCTATTTTTTATATGTGTCCACCTTATGTAACCACATGAAGCAATAAACTATTATGACTTTGACTATGAACACTGCAGAGCAAAACCATCCCTCTGATTAAGTTGAAAGAGAAGCTCACCCGAGCTCAGTCTTTTGATGGAGTCTAACTTGTTGTTTGAGTACTTCCAATTGTAGATAGGCATATTGCCCAGTAGTTCCTTATAAAGATGACCTCAAATCATCAACAAGAATTCAGGGCACAAATGTAATTGTTCAAATAGATACAACAACCAAAAAGGCCAAAGTATATCATAATTTACTTATCGTTGGCGATTTCCAAATTCTTTTAACAAACTAAGAATTCCTTGAACACAACACTACAATGACAACTGGCGACGTTATTAAAACGCCTAATTTAGCTTGTTTAGTTAGTTAACCATTGGGCGACTTCAAAAAGGAGGATTCTATTCAATGTGATAATAATAATGTGTCTGACAGACGATTGTATCTTTTATGACAATTGATATAAGGATCAAAACAATAATTAAGCTCGCAATTGATTGATTGAACATCGCATGTGATATGGAATACAATCGAGTTTTTAATCGGCGTTCTGTGAAACATATCAACGATATCAAAATCGTTAATGAAACTGAAAAATTCAAAACAAATAATCAAATAAAATTCAGCTGTCATATCCAAAAATTCAACCAGTTATTTATATACTATTGTGAATTGATATTTTGAAGGCTATTAAATTGTTTACAGTTTTCAAAACAAACAAAAGTTTATATAGTGAAGCGAATCGTACCGGTGGAACTAATCAACGATCGGAGAGTACTATACTAGCAATCCAATGTTAAACTTCAAACACAGCACGCACAGTCCGTTTCAATTGACACGATTGTAGTTATTTACTCACAAACACACGTGGCTACTATACGTAGCGGTCGGGAACGTACGTCCGTTCGCGGCGACGATCGCAATGACACTGACGCGCGCTTGTTTGATATCGCAGACGCAGATCTGACCGGCGCATCAGGTATACCAGGTAAACTGCTGAAAATTGCAATGATGCAATCGCTAAACGCAGTTATCCTTCCTTCGAATGTAGTAATATCTCGAGATGATTCTTTGATGTTTTTTTGGAAATCTAGTCGATAAGGGGATAAGGTTAATTACCGAAGATACTGTTATAATAAGGAAGTCAGAAGATAAGATAGTGGAAAGAAATAGAAAGGTTGTACGCAATTCTAAAATAATGAATTCACTCATTCAGTACGTACTAAGTAGTAAGTATAGGAGGTCTAATGTATGACGAGTTGATGCAGCGGAACAACTTCGATATGTACATTTTATGACAAGTGGCGAGAGTATGCCCAAAACAGGGATGCACACAAAATTATTAGGATGTAGTAGGCGAATAAAAAATCATCTAAGCCGATGGCCGATGACGTACACTGAATAGGCCTCCCCCAACGATCGCCACATCCTGCGCTGTCCTCATTCACCATTCACCGCCGCCTTAACGAGTTCGTCAGTCCACCTTGGCCCCATCGGCCATCAAATCTGTAAGCCTCACTCAAGATCTCATAAAAAGGCAGAAAGTCACCCAAATGGCTATGCTCGAGAGTTTCGCTAAGAGATCTCTTCAAAAATGAAGAGATCCGTAGAAGAACCAGAGTAGCTGGCATATCCCAAAGAATTGCTAAAGTGGCAATGGGCGGGGCACATTGCTTGCTAACAAAAAATATGGACTGAAATAATATAATAACAGACAAACATCAGCAGACATCTGTAATACATCCCAAACGACTGATAACCATCGCGTGACAAACAGACTAGCGGCGGCACGATCCTCCCATGATGACATGTAACTCTGCACTAGAGTAGTGTTGCCCAACAATAATTGTGAAACGATATCGATAGTCTATCGGTACTATCGTTTACTCGGAAAATAGTAGGTCCTAACAATGTAATACGATATTATCCATTCTTTAGTAGAGTATCGGTAGTTTGACTTTAAGACCAACAGGGAAGCGGACTGCATAAAATATATTTTAGTTTTATATTCTTAGTAAAAAAAAAACATTTGAAAATAACGCTATGACTCACATTTTTAGTTTTTTTAGCTAGAATACTATTTTTAATAACACGAAAAATTAAATAGAATACTATTTTTAATAAAATGAAATGTTGATGACGTCACTTGTGGGTACTTAGTACAATTATCATACATTGCGCGCGTTTTGACGTTCGATTAACTTTGGCTTTGACTAATTGTCCGATTCCCTACTGGTACTATCGATACCATGTATCTCATTACTAAAATACCATCTTTGTATCCAGCGGCATGGCGCCTCGATAAACGTTTTATCGCGCCTGCTGGCTAATTCGTTCGCGCGCAAAAAGAAAGAGAGGTAAGGTGCGATAGATATGTATCGCGCCGCCATGCCGCGGGGGCAGGTCACGTCAACGCTATCTATAGAGGTATGATGAACTAAGATTAAACCAGCTGTCAGAAAACTCCTGATTGAAATTCCTTGACTATCGATAGACCATCGAACAACACTAAATTACACCGAGAGCCTTATGGCTTACAGGTTAATTTGATGCAAATGGTGGATCGACTGGCCAGTAATTACTTTAAGTATAAAGAATCTAAAAGCGATGGTCATAATGATTCTATGCATTGGAAATACTATTTATTGCACGAAGATGTCACACAGACTTTGACTACTTATATAGGGACTAGCCACGCGTGTAATTCTACTAACAAACATTTCTGCCACTTTTTGCGGGGGGCAAGGTGACATGAAATCCGCAACTTTGGATTTTATTCCCCATAACTTTAGTTTCTAATTTTGAGCGTTAAAAATCATGAAAAGAAGTCTCGTGTGAACCCCAAACGATCTAAGTGCGAAATTATTGTTTCGCAATTATAGGCTGTCTCGTTTAGCGATAAGGTATAAAATTGAATGTAAATGCACATGATTAATTAATCTTATTCCGTGGCAGAGGGGAAATGCTACCGCAAGGCTAGTCCTTATTGTCCAACCACTACTTTTACTTGACGCCACTAGATGGCGCTGTTCATCGGAGAGTGCGATCCTGGATCGCGCTGTTAAGATTAGCCCGTGTTTACTTACCTCGGTTTAATAATAAATAAATATTTTGCATTAGTTTAGCACGGAACGGTTGTTTCATTTACATGACGCCCTTTGTGAGATACTAGACCTTTTTGAGAGAAGAACATGGTCCTATCTAAGCCAAATATGAAAATTGAGCCGCAAAATTAAAATTGTTTTGTACGTAAAACTCTCGTGTCGCGCTGCGTCTACTACCGTGTGGGATTATGTCGGAACACAATCCCACTAGGATCATCGGAACATAAATAGTCAAAGCACACAGATAACCATTTTGCTTTTTTTAGACGAATGTTTATTATTGATTATGGACAATGGACAATTGACCCTAATTCCAAACTAGACTAAAAGATTCGATAGCGAATATACAGAGTAAAATTGATATCATTAGCATCCTTTTAAACCAAGAGTCTACTCATCAAACTGAACAACTTTTACTATAGGAGCAAAGCGATCGGAGCAAAAAAAAATCAGCTGTTGCACACATTTCAGTCGAGTTGGCATTGCAGTTTAGTATGGAACAGCTGATTATTTTTTTGCTCCGATCGGTTTGCTCCAATAGTGAAAGTTGTTCAGTTTGATGGGTAGACTCTTAGTTTAAAAGGATGCTAATGATATCAATTTCACCCTGTAGTGGGGTAATCTGCAAAGTCGAGGCTCACAATTTTGAATCCCGGAAGGAGCAAATACTGGAAGATGTTTAAACACTTTCCAGACAGGGGTGGTTCAGGCCATCAAACTGAACAACTTTCACTATGGAGCCAACCTAGATCAGATAGATAAATAATTTATTTGCATAAGTATACAGAAACATCTAAATCGCAAAAATTAAATTTTCATGGCTACTCAAGCTGTTTTTTTTTTTTTGCGATTAAGTACCAAAGTTTTTCGCTTCGAAGACTGAAGCACCCCTTTAAGTAGATATGTAACGCATATAACTTTACACCGTGTATAGATAATACTAGAGTTAACCCGCGTATTTGTCCGTACAAATTATATATCAGATTTTAAGTCAGATCATTAGCTATCAAACAAAAAAAGTTTCATCAAAATCGGTTCAGTAGTTTTTGCGTGATACTCGTTCAAACAAACAAACACCCAAACAAACAAACAGACGGACAAAAAACCCAAAAATTGGTGATATGGAATCAGGAACACCTAAATACCATATCGTAACTTTTTTTTTGTTAATATCTTCAATGTGCAGACAAACTTTCTGCTACAGTTTTATAACAGTTTAGATAATATGCAATATCACAGAATTCATGTTTCATGTTTGCCATGTTTTTTTTTTTCCTTCTTATTGCTGTCTCCCGTTTGCAATATCACAGAATTCACAGAGAACTGGAGTCCGATTGCGCTAATTTAAAACATCGAAGTTCTATTCTTATCCAATTTCAGTTCTAATCAAATTGCAATCCAATTATTATTCTGTTGTGCTGAATTCCGCATCGCGCTAAACTCTTTGTAACTGACAGCCTTTAACGTCTGAGCGATCTGTCAACCGCGTGTACCGCGATTAGCGTAATACCAATAGTTTCAAAAGTTATGGTTCGTACGTAATCCAATCACGGTTTAATCACCGAATATTTACCGCGATTGCAGCCCTGGGTTGTCCGTGACACTTCTTAAGTATAAAAGTAAGAAATGAAAAGAAACACACATCCCGTTTATTGTTATGTACATTTTTACGTATGTGATAAAAGCCAATAATGATATGTAACAATCTAAAATATTTTAAAGAAGATTAAACGTTTTGCAAATCATTTGATGGTCAAGATCACACCTTATGAGTATGAAAATAAGAATATACTGATAAGTCTGACAGGTAAAAAGATATCAGTTTACAACTACAAGTAGTTAGCATCGAGACAAAAAATGAAATTTTACAAGTCATCATGACTTTAAATAAGACAAGAAAGTACCTATAATAATAAGTGGAGATACTTAGTATAAATTCCAATAAAAATGACGGGTGATGGAATATATCTCAATAGTCGTGATGGTGTGACTTTGACTATTTATTATAAGGACTAGCCTTGCGGTAGCATTTCCCCTCTGCCACGGTATAAGATCAATTAATCATGTGCATTTACATTCAATTTTATACCTTAGATAGATAGATAACTCATTTATTTCACCAAAACAATACAGGACAAACAGTGACAGACAAAGGCAGTAGGTAACATTTTAGAGTCCGCATAAGGAGGTCCTTGTAAAGCCGCAGCAGGAACAGGGAGCTCCCATAACTGACCAAACAACAATATATTTTATGTATAGGTGTTGGAATATGACACCGTGCGACCCGTATTGCGCCCATGAAAAAGGTTCTGACTCAGCATTTATGCTGAAGCAAAAGCTGCAGCGCTGTTAAGTCTGCCAGAACACTACGGTTCAAGCGTGCGTTCGCGCAGCGCGAGACAAACTGTTAAAATAGTTACCTTATTTATCACTAAACGAGACAGCCTATAATTGCGAAACAATAATTTCGAACTTAGAACGTTTGGGGTTCACACGAGACTACTTTTCATGATTTTTAACGTTCAAAATTAGAATCTAAAGTCATAAGAGTAAAATCCAAAGTTGCGGATTTCATGTTACCTCGCCCCCCGCAAAAAGAGGCAGATATGTTTGTTAGTAGAATTACACGCGTAACTAGTCCCTATATAAGTAGTCAAAGTGGTGTGAGTGTAATCTTATACAGAACCCTTCTTAATATGCTGACAGTTCTTTAAGAGGATGACCAGACCATCAAACTAAACAACTATTACTATGAGACCAACACCGAAATCGCGAAAAAAAACATCTACTGACCCATACATTTTGTTTTGGCTCGAGTAGATTTCCCATTTAATTTTCTTATTATAAAAATTACATGTAAACAGAGCAATTTCCAATTTCCAAGGTTTGCAGTTATGTTGCGCTATGTTATGCTCGTATAGGACTGTACAGCCATGAGAAAAAGTGCCTCTCCAAAAACACTGCTTAAACCATCTGCAACAGATGTAAAGGCCGATGATGATGATGATGATGGATAAGCTGATTTTTTTTCGCGGTTTCGATCTTGATCCCAGAGACATTGTTTAGTTTGATGGTATGAACGATGGAGAAGAAATTCTGACGTCTACCAAACCGCATTGGGCACGCGTGGTGAACTAAGGGTGAAGCCAAACGAGCGTAATTTTGTGAGTTGTGAGTCGCGTATTTTGAGTCCGTTTCATATAAAGGCTGAGGTCATAGACAATGCAATCCCGGAGTTTATATGAAATGGACTCAAAATACACGACATACAACTCACAAAATAACGCTCGTTTGGCTTCACCCTAACGCCCATACACACTCCTTGAGGGTAGGCCTGTGCCCTTGCAGTAAAATAAATATATAAATAACGCTCACAGGCACATACTTTGTAATGATCCCAAGCAAGCACTATAGGCTGTTTATTATGGAAACGATACAACAACGGCACAAACATATAAACATCCATGATCGAACCGGGATTCGAACCCAGAACCCTGGTTTGGCAGTCCGGCGTGGTGACCATTACACCAACCGGGTCGTCAAGTGGGATAATAACGTAGAGCGTCACGTGACGTAACGCCCCGTTGACACGAGTACATCTAAACTATTATAAAACTGTAACAGGAAGTTTGTCTGTACATTGAAGATATTAACAAAAAAAAAGTTACGATATGGTTTTTAGACATCCCTGATTCCATATCACCAATTTTATGATTTTTTGTCTGTCTGTTTGTGTGTTCGTTTGTTTAAACGAGCATCACGCAAAAACTACTGAACCGATTTTGATGAAACCTTTTTTGTTTGATAGCTTATTATCTGACTTAAAATCTGGTATATAATTTGTGCGGACAAAGTCGCGGGTTAACGCTCGTGGCTCATAATGATGATAATGATGATTAAACATTTGTTGAACATTACATCCTTTCGGCTTGACACGTGTAACGTTACACTTTCATTTGATGATGTATTCAATCAAAAATCGAACCGCGTCCATGGATTACTACGAATTGTCTCACATATTACTCGAGTTACGAGCATTGTGCGTAACTGAAGATCAAATGACGAAGCTCAATTAGACTTGTTGATATAACACCGTGAGTCAGGCAGATGGTAGAGGAATAATACTGGCGCTTAATTAGAGGAAAATAAGAAGCAACTAATTACGTGGGTTATACATAAGAAAAATTAGATGTGTTGCATCTCATATAAACATCCATAATTATAATTTAATTCCAAAGTAGCGTCTAGTTCCGAGTTAATAACGATAACCCTGCTAGGCGCAAGCGGGCCTAAGGGGTATTATTGTATCGATGATCATCATCAGCCTACAAACGTCCCACTACAGGGCACAGGCCTACCCTCAGCGAGGGTGTATGGGCATTAGTCCACCACGCGTGCCCAATACGGATTGGTAGACTTCACATACACATCAGAATCTCTTCTTCAGTGTATGCAGGTTTCCTCACGATGTTTTCCATCACCGTTTGAGACTAGTCGGTATCCAATGATACTGAACAAATTTCCGTAAGAAACCTACAGGAAATTCGCAAAAAAATTTTTGGACTTTCCATACTAAATGCAATCGGCTGATCGAAAGTTTGTATGAAAAGGTGTCAATTTTTTTTACGAATTTCCTATAGTTCATGGGTACAATCACCCTTTAAAGAAGTACAACTGTTTACCCTAACACCCTGTATAGACAATACCTATGCCAGCTTCCTGGCTACTGTAGATATTTTCCGATGAGTTTTTATCGGTTTTTATGCATTAAAAAAAGGATTTTCTTAATTTTAGACAGCGAACGTCAAAATTAGCAATTT
The DNA here is from genome assembly GCA_927399405.1 of Agonopterix arenella. NCBI lineage: Eukaryota > Metazoa > Arthropoda > Insecta > Lepidoptera > Depressariidae > Agonopterix > Agonopterix arenella. The sequence goes on from OV656714.1 coordinate 1,633,056, forward strand.
CAATACATTTTATCAACAAAAATACAAATGAAATAATGATCAGAATGTCGTTAAAAATCTTTGAACCGTTTAATAATGGCACTGTACACAATATTATTTGGTTTGAGCATTTTCATGATTGATATATATATATATATATATATATATATATATATATATATATATATATATTTATACGAGTATGTATATTATAATATATGTATTTATAATAGGTTTATTTTGTATATTTACTTTTTGTTTTTACTAATAACTGCTGATTCTTGATATTTTTTTCTGGAAACACCGCCTACCTTTCTTCTTTTCACCGTTTCCTCTACCCTAAGGTTGTCTGGAAGAAATCGCTTCTTAGCGATAAGACCGCCTTATTTTGTGCCTCTTGTATTTTATTTCTGTATTTTACTTTTTATGTTTTTGGTGTAAAATAAAGTATATTTGATTGATTGATTGATTGCACTAGTAATGTCAATTATAAAGAAAATGTTTTTCCATTGGAAAGAAGAGCACAAAATAGAACGGACGGTAACGAATACTGTGGAAAGACCTGGTAGTTAGGTGGTTAGGTTTTAATAAACATAAAAGAGTTCAAGAAAGCCTCTGATATGACTGGTTAACCAGCAAGATTCGAAAGCTGGTTCGCTTGAAGAACTTGGCGTTGGAAAAATAATTGGAAGATTCAAAAATAAAAATATTTCGTTGCGTAAAAAAAATTGAAGATATTTTTTTTGTGTTCTAACGGATTATCTCAAAATTTCATTCAAATGGTTAGATTATAACCGTCTTCGAAAAACCAATCCAATTCAAATTCAATTACTCTGTGTTGCACACACCAAAACAAAACACAACTTTAAAATATTAAAATATTATTAGATAAAGTATTAAAATTGTCAACATTAGCTCACTTAATATTCGATTTATATTCAAACTCTACGAAATGCCGTTCGCTTCATGCAAAAGGATAAACTAATCAAAAGTAATTTTGAAATTTTCATTGACTACGCCCGTGATGACAGCTATATTTTTGTGATTAATCTTACGATTACGATTACGATATTAATCGTTATTTATTGCGATAACCGATGCATTACTACGATTTTTTTTAAACAAATTTAGTTGAGATTTTCCTCAGATTGAGTTCTTATAGTGTTTCATTTATAAATTTAGATATAAAAATGTTAAAGAAAATATTTTCGAAACTAATTTTATAAGTCAAAAAAAAACGTGTTTAAAATCTCAGTACCTATAAACATTTAATACACATTCTACTCAAAACCAAGACCACAACATTATAAATGAATGATTCTTAAAGAAACAGAAAATGTCAATTGAGTTATTTGAAGGAAAAATTCTACATAAATAATTGAAAAACCGAACAAAAGATTAAAGAGAGAAAGACAATAAAACTAAAGATACGGCATTCAAAATATTTCACAAGAAATATTTAAAATATTTGGCACCAAGAAAACTAGCTTTGGCTGGCGTGTTAGTTATTTTGATTAGAGACAGATCGCCCTTTGATCATGCTTTTTGATATCATTAGCATCGTTTTAAACTAAGAGTCTACCCATCAAACTTAACAACTTTCACTATGGGAGCAAACCGATCGGAGGGAGTGAAAAAAAATCAGCTGTTCCATACTAAACTGCAATCTCGACGCGCGAGTTCGCGACTCAAATGTATGCTACAGCTGATTTTGACCTCAGAACATCCACGTTTCACTATAGTACCGAAACTCTGCCCAGTGTGACGGGGAGTGAGCCCGTCGCCACTTGTAAATGGACAGTAGGTACAATACATGCCTCGAAATTGAAGCATGCAGGATTCCCCACGATGTTTTCATTCACCGAAAAGCCAGTGGTGTTATAAATCGTACATAAATTCCGAAAAACTCATTGGTACGAGTCGGCCCGAACGGGGATCGGATAATTCGCAGACCCCATAATAAAATAATATAGCCTATGTCACTCTCACGATTTTTACGAATCTAACGACACCTCAGACATCAAAATCCATCAAGCCGTTTAGGCTGTAGGGCGTGCTTAAGAAATAGACATACAAATATACATACATACGCTCGAAAAACATAACCCTCCTTCTGGCGCAGTCGGGTGAAAAGTAAAACATGCATTTGCTTACATCAAAAATAAGTTGACCGAATTGTTTTTCACTTTTAACGTTTGTTTTACGACATTATCCTCATTTTTTGTAACTCTACCCAATCAAATGGTTCAGGACTTCATGTCATGTGATAAACGCACCTATAATACTTAGTTGTTGTTTTTTTTTAAACTATTAAAGATGTCGTATCTGCAACATTAGTCAATTCAGTTGTATCCAGTTAAAACCAGTTTAGTTTGATACCTAACAACTACATAACATTTACGATAGTTAGCAACTAAACGTTATCGCAAGATAACAGATGTGTCAAAATAATTCAGTGTTGATCTCAGGTATTTAGAGTTTCTGTCTGATATAAAATTGTTTTTTTATATTGCACAACTGTCATATGTTTCAAGCGTGGACAAGATTATGTATAGAAAGAGATAACTAAGACAGTATCAGTAAATCCATTCAGAAAACTCACTATTTCGGAAAATCCATTAGCTTAGAAACATCCAAAACATTTGGTCCCTTCGCACTATCCAAAACAAACAATATGCCGCATCTAAACAAAACACAAGCTGACGCACTCGAATAGGAACTTTAAAACACTTTATTTAGAAGCACTTCACAAGAACACTGCTCGCCAGACGATTGGCGCCAAATTCAAATATCGAATTGTATGTCACGGGGCGCCATGTTTGCCAACCGTCGATCATTATTTGTTTATAGCGTAATTTATTCATATTTAACTGCGGTTTAGTGAATCGCGGAGACGGTCGGCAAAGCGCACGGGTAGAAGCGGTCTGGTTCCCGCGCATTCTAAAATAGAAAACCTAATTGGTAGCGTCGTCGCCAGACAGCCAGACGGATAGGGTTGAAGCTAAAATTACGGCTTAGATTCGTGAAGATTTACAACTATAGCAAACTCAAGGTTCACAAGAATTACGCGTAAGCCCTAAAAATATAGCGGTTTGAGACAGTTTTGTACGAGCCCTGTGACGCGGCAATATGTCAGTTGTAACGCGACCGAATAGAAACGTCTGCTGATGACATGTACTAATGGGTTTTGCTTCATTCATCATTATTGGCATCTTAGTTACCATTGTGAGGTTTAAGTGGTTTGTTAAACACAATCACAGACGTTGATTGATATATTTCTCACAGCACCTTATGTAAGGTCTCTAGTTCTACATCTTTCAGTCATTATCAACACCAATTTCTTCAGTGCCCATTTCACAATATAAAAGACAGTGTTTGCAGATGAATTGATAATGTCCCGGATTTAAAACGTTAATTTCTTTAGCAAACGTAGGTAATCATTTATAGATAATAGTCAGCTACGAATTCTTTACATAATAAATTGCGCTAGCGGAGTTTCCTAAATATTTTCCGGACAAAAGTTCTAAGCCATCGATGCCCTGAACCTTTGTTCGATTCTAGAATAAGGAAAATTCATAATTTCGATGCAAATATGCATTGGTATTTTTGTGGATAAGGCTGGTGGCCTGATTAACTTTTCAAGATAGAAACTTGGAACGGCTGTCAATTATCAGATTCTTCTTCTTCTTGTCCTGCCATCGGAGGTCGGCTATCATTAGGGCTATTCGGACCCTGGAGACTGCAGCCCTATACAGTGAGGTGGTGTTCATATCGAACCATTCACATAGGTTTTTAAGCCAGGAAGTCCTTCTTCTACCAAGCATTGAACGCTGCCGGCAGTGCTATCCGGGTGGCGAAATACTGAAAAATTTAGAATGACTTGCCATCGACTAGATAGAAGAAGAACCCAATTCGCTAACCTCTCTTGGGTAAAGATAATCCTTCAAAGTGTTTTGCTTCTAGAGTACCTGTGCCTCCCCATTGTAATAATTTTAGTTCTCAGAGACCATTTTTCCGTATCCCGAACAGCGAAGTCATCTATCTTTCCATGTAACTAATTATGCACCTTGAGTTTCGCACGTGCCGACGGATCGATACAACAGACCAGTAATTACAGCTTTGTTTACGGTTATTATCAACAAACTGAATACGCACGTGCTATGGTTTGCTTTAGGTTTGGTGTCGAGTTACGGAGTTTTTTTGTTGGAGGAGAAAGTTAATGTCATAATAGTACTTCATTTTATATACATACATAAAATTGAGCTGGTCATTACAGTTGCGGCTGGATAGCAGCACGAGCTGCAGTCGAGGGCAGTAAACGAGCTGAGACCATAATATAGCGCGTAACTCTCAAAAACGGTGCATATAATAGCGCTTTAAAATTGTATGTCTTTTCTTATAAACAAGATGAAAATGTTCGGCCAGATAAATTATAGCGTTCAAAAGCCCTGAAGATTCAGTTACGCTTGATGGGAAGCTGATGATAAAATTTGGTAAATGTTTCTCTCAAGCTAAAGGTGGAAACATTCAAGGACTTACAAGTAAATCTTTGCACATTTGTAAACATTGTAAACCTACTGACAGCATCAAACGAGAACGACCGCGTTGATTGTTTTACAACCAATTGTTACGTTCAGCTTATCTAGTTTTCCAGATACAAACCTAAATCCATATCAATCTCTTGGATTATTCTGATTCCTATCTCTGTTTGAATGCTGAATCTTTGCTCTATAAATAATATTTATCAAATTGAAGGTTAACATACATAAATTCCCATTCTACTTAGATGGTCAAAAACTTTGCTTCCCTAAATATATTCAAGGTCCAGGCTGATAAAACTCAGTAGAAAATGAAAAGACGAATGCAAAATTGTTTAGATTTCATTGCCGTATGGAAAAATGGATAAAAAAATATAAGTAGAATATCTGGCCGCATCTTCTCTACAATGGAATACGTTCCAATGCGGTGTTAGAGTCAAAAAGCTCTCTATGTGATGTAATCCTGAATACAAAACAAATTATTTTGAATCAACTAGTAGCGAATCATTTTGCTAATTCCTGATATCTTTTTTTTTTGCATTTGAAGTATTATATTTATATTTTTATAACATTAAAATATTCTGGATACGGATATTTCTGAGCGATACAAAGTTTGTCATAAACAAGAGCACCACTTACATCTCGTATTAAAACCACATACCCCGTCCACATGAATCATAAAGTTACTCGTAAACTAAGATTAGCACGCACGTAGTAACCTCTTTTACGCGATTGGCAGAGCCAGTGGCTACAGTAAAATTAGACAGAATTCGCACGAGTGACGTTGTGTTACGTCACAGCTTCGTCAACTTCGTCTAGATTGTTCAATGAGTTGGCTGGTTTGAAATCACTTTGGACCTTTTCTTGCGTGTTATAGTCATCTCATCGTATTTGTGTGTATACATGAGCACATGAGAGCCTCCTAGTATGATCTACTGCACACTCAAAACGACTGGCGCACCCTGGGCCATCAAGTAAGCCTCTAAAACTGGTTGGCTAATCTCTTTACCACGACAGCAAATTAAGGTCTAATTATAATCAGTGGCGGTGCCACTCTTGTGATCGCTTCTTAAATATTTCCTTGCGTTCTAATTCTAAAGGTAGTAGCAGAGCAGCGTTGCTGCTGAATAAAACTAGGCTCTTAGACTCAATATCATACCATCGACACGACATAAGACGATCGGGCTTTCAGTCTTTATTATGTCGCTTACATGGATAAAAGAACTGGTAAACTGTTTCATCCAAGAACTGATTGCTCCAACTATTAAGCCTTCTATTAAGTTCATCAAAATTGCGGCTACGATTCAGGCCGTTCAGGAACTCCGTGCTTCGGATGGCTCCGTCGCAAATTGTCCCTTTCTCAAAATGTCCCTCGTTCGCAAACAGTCCCTTTCGCAAAATGTCCCTTTCGCAAATTGTCCCTTTCTCAAAATGTCCCTTTCTCAAAACTTCCCTTTCTCAAAATGTCCCTTTTTCCAAATTCCCTTGTAAATGAAGATTTGGTGAGATTAACATACTTACGGTACAGTATAACTATAGTCCTAAGCTTAATAGTAATACTGTGCTTACAGACTTCAAACAAGTAATAAATAAATAAAATAATAATAATAAAAATGCATACATTTAAAAAAACATCACACAATCTAACTACCTATAAAATAAATATCTAGGACGTTGTCACACAGAAAATAAATCATAATCACAAAATCTGGTTAGATTTTAATTAGATTAATATCTTGAAGTAGTTGAAGATTTCGAAGTTGGCTCCATAGTAAAAGTTGTTCAGTTTGATGGTCTGAAGCACCCCCTAACGTATTACTAGGGTGTTTTGATACACCCGTATATTCAATATGTAAATATTTGCCCCTTGTGGGATTCGAACCCACGACACTCGGCACAATAGGCAGGTTCACTGCCGCCTAAGCGGTCGGGTCGTCAACTATGGGAAATACTACTTAAATACTATGTTTTGTCTTTCATTTTTATATAATTACTAGCTTTTTCCACGGCCTCACTCATGTTTATTTATAATATTTTCTGGGTTCCAGAGCCTCTCTCAATCACTCACTTGTACACAACATACAGACACACTTCTGTTACAGTTTTATTAATGGATGTTTGTATCTACATATAATATATGTATGTATTGTATATTGTTGTTTAGTTATCAATCTGTGTGACGACTTCAAGATATTTTATGGTTAGATTTTGTGATTATGATTTATTTTCTGTGTGACAACGTCCTAGATATTTATTTTATAGGTAGTTACGATTGTGTGATGTTTTTTAAATGTATGCATTTTTATTATTATTTGTATGTCTTTTCCTTATCTCGGGACATACGTGTCCCGGACCTTTGGGAGGCGTGCGTGGGGCCGAAGCCAACACGTAGAGGCCCGTCAGACAATTTGATCTAAATAGTAATGTGACACCAACTGGCAACTATCCCAGTATACACTATAGAAATGCATCCAAAACAGCCCCCGGTCAGTGTAGGACTATTGCAAGGAGTGGAAAGAAACAAAATCTGGGCTATTGGGGTGGGGTGCTAATGAAACAGGTAACTAGGATTTGAACGGGACTATGGCGCCTGCCTGACCAATGTATAAACACGGAAAAAATGGCAGACGGTGACTCGCCAACTCAAAATGAATGGGCTCCCGAAAACGGCCGCTCGCACGGAGCGACAAGGGGGCAACATTTCCTGAGCGGCTTAGAGTGGAGAGGTGCTTCTGGACTTTAAACGACCATCATTTCAGTCTCCAACGGCTAATCAGGTGCCCACTCGCCACTTACGCAACACATCCACTCTTCGAGCATATAGCTCTTGCGACTCCAACCTAAGGCCGGCCAATTAAGGCAAGCACAGAGGTGGGGGATCTGATCCTCTTGGGGTCCACTCCGACAGGCCAGTAAAGGCAAGTCGAAGACGAGGATCAGGGACTTCCCCCGGGAGCACTCGGGCCCGTGGTGTCGCCACTCACCAACAGCTCGCCACAAGCTGCCCTGCGGGTTTATTATTATTATTATTTTATTTTTATTACTTTTTTTTTAAGTCTGCAAGCACAGTATTACTATTAAGCTTAGGACTATAGTTATACTGTACCGTAAGTATGTTAATCTCACCAAATCTTCATATACAAGGGAATTTGGAAAAAGGGACATTCTGAGAAAGGGACAATTTGCGAAAGGGACATTTTGAGAAAGGGACGTTTTGAGAAAGGGAGGGTTTGCGAACGAGGGACATTTTGAGAAAGGGACAATTTGCGACGGAGCCCTTCAGATGGGACGTTAAGCCGTTGGTCCCGGCTACTATCTTTGATGGTAGTAGTCGATACATAAAAACCATGTCAGAGGCCGTAAGGCGGTATGAAAAAGCTCTGACACCAGGACTGCAATTCACTAAGCGTCGAGCTGTAATTCGTCGGAGGTATTATTATGAGTTTGACACATGAAATTGCAACGGCGAATTTAAGGTTGTGACGATATTTGCGCTTAGTGAATTGCATTGCAGGGCTCTGCCCACACAAGACTGGTTTGGCGAATACTCCACCGACAAGAGCGTACCACCAGCGTTACCAGCTTCCAGTGGAAATCATAGGGGAGCGAAGCAACAGTAGACGACATTCAGCTAAAATGATGAGGATGCCAGCAGTTACGTCACAACACAGTCTATATCCAAATCGTCTACCTCCACTTCATTTATCATCTATTCTTTGATATTACGCTATTGGCAAGGCGTAGAATAGTAAAATTAGATAACTTTTTGTGGGTATGACGTGGTGTGACGTGCCTCGACTTTGGTAGTTCCATCGACGTCATTGCGTGCTATTTTGTGTTCTAAATCGAATATATTGAAGGTTCTTTTCTAGGGCATTGTTATTTTATCGAATACGTCAACTTCCTGCCAGAGCTGTATCATCTCTTCTCTTATTGCATGCTTACGATCGCATAATGATTTAGCTCGACCATGTTTGTATAAGCTGAACGATCGACAATGTTACAAAGGGTGTAACAAAACACGCTAGTTATATGCTGAACAAATTTCACTATGGAGCCAAACAACGACACACGTAGAGAAAAAACCAAAAATACAGCTGATTTCTGGATTTTTGCAGAACTGTAGTGCCGACTCGACTCAAATGTATGAGATGAGATAGCCGTTTTTCAGTTTGATGGTCTAAAAAACTACTGTCTCTTACAATACTACTCTTTAAATATTACTTTCTCTTTTGCGGGTCTGCGGGAAGAAATCTCTTCAAAGATAAGCTCGCCCTTTGTACATGTTTTCTCAACTTTGTATATTATTATGTGTACAATGAAGTGTTAAAATAATTACTAGGGTGTTTTGTTGCACATTATATACTTAGGCTGATGATGACGAATTCTGGTTGTCTTTGAGCTATTCCATCAACGGGTTTGTCTACAATATTTAGGATACTTATTAGGAATTACCTAGTTTGGCCTGATAAATGACTATTGGTAGAACTATCGTGCCGAACGCGACCATACAAAGATACTCTAATGGCTCATTTAAACTATTAATGATATTTTAATATGATTTTAATAGTTATAACGCCAAACTATCCTGGACCAATTCCTTAACGTACCTTCCGAAGCACGGAGACACATAAAGATGAAATACCAGAAAACGGAACTACTAATACTGTAATATTATGTGTGTGTTACTTATGCAAATAATAAGTTTATCTATCTATCTATCTAACGTAACGGTCACCCATCCAAAGACTGACCGGACCTGATGTTACTTAACTTCGGTGATCATTTCCAATACCAAAGCTCTACGAGTCCACGAAGAGTGCCTTTGTGAAATGAAATTATGTATGACAACTTTTCTGTGTAACAGAATTTATTTCTCAACTATTCCAGACGAGTCTACCTTGCACAACTATTTCTCCTCTCTCTAGCGAAAGTAAATGACGATTTTATTAACAGACGTAAACACAGACACAAATGCGTTTGCCAAAACACGCTGACAACAAACAAAAATAAACTTTACAATTATAGAACAAGGTTTAAAACCAGATGCTCCGATCTGACGTTTATTTATAACAGGTTTGTTAGTTGACTTGGTACAAGGATGCCCACCTGGGTTGAACCTTACGAAAGTGACCGTAATTGACCGTAAATCTACTTTATATAATAGGTACTAATAACGAAATTGTAACAAGGTTGTCTGTTCAGTTTTTAAAAGTTATGGTTTCTTTACGAAAGTCAACAACATAATTTCCAAGAATGACGTCATCCACCGGGCCCTTGCCAGCGCCAACGTACCATCCATCCTCGAGCCGAAAGGTATTGTGCGTGGCGATGGCAAGAGACCTGACGGAATGTCGCTGATTCCCTGGAAACGTGGCAGACCGCTGGTGTGGGACGCCACATGTGTGGATACTGTGGCGCCCTCACATCTCTCTGCCACCTCTCTTAGAGCAGGCGCGGCGGCTGCATCTGCGGAGGGCAAGAAGAGGCGCTTTTATGCAGCCCTGGGCGAGGGCATATACATATTTGCACCATTCGGGGTGGAAACCCTGGGACCTTGGGGCCCGGACGCACGACAACTCTTTAAGGAGTTGAGGCGCATACCTCGGGCAACGCATCAGCATTGCGATACAGCGAGGTAACGCCGCCAGCGTCCTGGGCACTCTCCCGCTCTATAGCGACTTCGAATGCATTTTCTATCTTCCGTAAGATAGAAAATGCATTCGACTGTGCTGTGGCCCCCTGTAAATAATTACTATTAAGATTGTAAATTTGTACATACTTACTTACCATGTCCAAGAATGAATAAAATGAAGTAGGTATCTAAGTAATAGACCCAAAAAAAGGGGAGAGATAACTCCTTGCCTTCTTTGAAATTCTTGGAAATTTCTCCTTGCCTTGAGATGCCTTCTTGGAAAGTAGGTCAATATAATAAGGCCTACAAAATTAGCGGAAACTATTTTAATGGGATGATCAATTCATTAGACCATCAAACAACTTTCTCTATGGGACCAATATCAAAATAGCAAAATAAAAAACAGCCGTCCCATATATTTGAGTCGAGTTATGTTTACAGTTTTGTACAATGAGAGTCGAGTTATGTTTGCAGTTTTGTATGGGGTATGGGACAGCTGTTTTTTTTCGCTATTTCGATATTGGTCCCATAGAGAAAGTTATTCAGTTTGATGGTTTGATCATCCCCTTAAAATAGTTTCATCTAATTTTGTTAGACCTTGATGGTCCTGCTGACGGTTTTTAAGGGAATGATCATACCATCAAACTGAACAACTTTCTCTTTGCGACCAACACACAAATCGCGAAAAAAATCAGCGATTCCATACGTTTGGCTTTGGGTCGAGTAAGTTTGCAGCTTTGTATGAAAAAGTAGATTTTTTTTTCGTTATTTCGAAGTTGGCTCCGCGTGTGACCCCTTAATGCGTGTAACGCGTTTAAGTCTAATAAGTTTAAGTCATGTTATAATTGCGTCCAATAAATGGATTGAAGAAAGATATAAGAGGAGGTTTAGAGGCCCAGCAGTGAGACACAGAAAATAGAAAAATAAGGAAATTCTTAGACATTGACACGGATAACCATCATTCTGTGTACAACAAGTAGATCTACTTACCCATTTAATTGATCTCCCACGAATATAAAACGCCATTACACCACCATGGGTCCCGACAACGCATTTTAATTTCCAACTACTTGAGGTCGGACGACACCAAACATTCCATGTCATTATTACTACTGGATTTAACTGGTTAGAACTGATGCAGTCTGGTTTCATTCATTGATGAGTTTGTAAGGAGCTGAATGTAATTAACAAGCATCTGTAATGAGATGTTATGAATGTTTTTGGTTAATTAATTTATGGTTTTGCTAATTTCACTTAGATTCCTTAGGGAAAATTGTTCAGTATCTTGAGTACAACGAATTATTCGAAGTTCTTGACAATCGCTTTTCTTCCTATTCGAGATTCTCCACAATATGGATTCCGCACAATTGCCATTGATTACATAACAAAGTAATGCTAGTTTAGGTTCGTCTATTCGTTTATATGCGGTTGGGTCCTCAATCCTGTCATAAAATTATGATCCTTGGAATTGGCTTACTAAATAGTCATACATTTTTCGTCTTCCGTTGGAATGGAAGACGTCGGATATTAATTTTCGCTACATTTGATTAAATTCGTTGCGGTTTCCGCTACACGGCTACAGGTTACAGTCTTCCCCAGCTCAAGTGTTGAGTGGTCGCCGCTATTGATCCTGGTTTACATGAGTGGTATAAATGGAGGGCATATGCACGGAAAAAATTTTTATACAGTCTCCTGCAGTATCCATTGCAAAGTTTCACTATATACCTACATATTTTTAACGTCTTGCCTGTACTGTATGTACCTACGTGTACTTAATAATTAATGCTGCAATTAGTATGTATACTATTCTATTCACTAGACTTGTTTTGAGCAGAAAATGATAGTAATTTGGCAGAAGAGAAATTTAAAACGTAAAAGAATTTAACTTACCTTTAGTAGATTCGGACAAAATTCCAATCGATCAGCGATCCATACATTTTAGAGCTGGATAGATGATAGAAGGTGGAGCGGGGGGAGTTCTTACCTGAAAAGAGATAAAAACACAGGTTCATAACAAAAATTAAGCAAAAGAGAAAACAGTACAAAAATACATAAATGAAAGTTAAATTCAAGAGAGCTTAATGGTTGTTTTCTTTTGAGAGAAACATTGCTCGCAGAACAGATGGCCGATGGGCCCGAAGAGTTCTCGAGTGGCGACCGCGTACCGGAAAGCGCAGCGTGGTTAGGTGGACCGACGACCTGGTGAAGGTGGCGGAAACACGTTGGATGAGGACCGGTCGTTGAGGCGATCAGTGAGATTGGGAGAGGCGTATGTCGCGCAGCGGACGTTTATCGGCTGAGTTGATGAAGGTTGTGTTCTACAAAAATACATCATCCGATTTGGTCCAAAATGTGAAAGAGCCGGCTAAAAAAGTATTCTGTAACATTTAATTATTATAATTTATTTTTTCATGTTTTTTTTTAATTGTCTGGGCCACACAGAGTGCAGCTGCAGAACGGGTGCAGGCCGGCTGCGGGCCGGCAATAGTTGTAAACTATGGAATTATATGCGAGGTGGCACACTAAATGCAGTCCGGCGCAGAATACCTCGCATATAATTCCATAGTTTACAACTGCTGCCGGCCCGCAGCCAGCCTGCACCCGTCCTGCAGCTGCATTCTGAGTGGCCCAGCCTTTCTTATTATGGCACCAAAGCTGTAGTTCCATTGTCCTCGGTTTTATTTACGTTTGAAAAATCGGTCTTTTAATTGTTGATCTTCTATCGAGTCGATGGCAAGTCAAATTTTCCCAGCCCAGTATTTTGCCACACGGATATCACTGCCGGCAGCGTCCATAAGCTCCGTTCGCGTGCAGGTGTCAGGGCAGGAAGAGCAGGGCAATTTTTGATGTACTTAATAAATCTTACAGCGACAGCTTTCATGCCACAATAATAAATTAATGCTTAGATGGACAAGTTCTAACAGATTATACTTAGCATGCGTTAGTTTTTGTTGGCCGGCACTTTCTTTGGACCAAAAATGTAGGAAAAGTGGATGATGTATTTTTGTACGTAATTCTAAATACCTACAAATGGCAAGTATTATTCTTGTTACAAATAACATAGAGTACGAGTGGTTTGCGTCACACATAGTTTTTAATTGTCTCTTGTGAGTAGGTAATGACCTAATTTGTTAAAGAATTGTATGAAAGAGACGGTCGAGTAGGAACAATTAAATCTTCAAAGGAACCGATTTGGCATTGTGTAAAGAAAATCTGGTTTGAACCGCTTCTTCGTGACTAATAGACCTATAAACTTTGGTAAGGAATGTGAAAACGTGCTTTATTTTGTGGGTTCATACTGCAGAGCAAAGGCCCTCTCACGAAGGTAAGGAAATCTCTCAGTGCAGATTTATGGAGGCAAGTTAGAGGTCAACTTTCTGTCAGAGAATTTTCAAGCCACCTTAAGAGGTTTCCCTGACCGAACATAATATTAGTAGATATACCTATTTTTGACTGGCTTGTACTTCATTATGTCACTGTGGTGCCTAATCCAAGGAAATCCAATTCGAAAATCATAAGAATTCGCACCAAATTTTACAATTATCTAATTAACTCATTAAATGCTGGTCTTAAAAAAATTTACTTCATAGCATTTTTAGATCTTAACATTTTCTACACAATGGTGTGTGTCGCAAGTAAAAGTGACTTCAACCTTCAACTTATAAAGTAGATGTACCCAATACAGATTTTTTTCCAATATTTAGGCTTTCCTTTGAACACTGGTTTCATATGTATTTTATAGAAAAATAAGAAATATACTTCATAGCAAATAAAGCCGTGATGTTGAAGATTATTGCTATGTTTCATTAATTTGCACGTCTTTTAAATAACCAACTGTAATCATGCTTTCAAATACAACTAAACGGTCACCTATGCAAAGACTGACCAGATGTGACGTTGCTTAACTTCGGTGATCATTTCCAATCTTCTTCTTCTTTCTTATCTTGTGGGCAGAGCCCTGGTGTCAGAGTTTTTTCAGACCGCCTTACAGCCTCTCACGTGGTTTTTATGTCACGACTACTACCACCAGAGATAGTAGCTGGGACCAACGGCTTAATGTCCCATCCGAAGCACGGAATCATTTTTCTTTTCAGACAATCAGGCGATTCAGCCTGCAATGTCCTAACCAACTGAGGAAAAACGCACAACGTGAGATTTCACTAGGTGTCCCCCGTGGGAATCGAACCCACGACCTCGAGAGCCAATGCTCTTATAACCATTAGACCATGGAGGCAGCATTTCCAATATCTCCACTACGCCAACGGGCGCCTTGAGAATCTTTTGCAAAATGCTCACCAAGAATATTTAGCAAATTAAAAAATAATTAGGTAAGAGTTTCATGTCTTAGAATACACCTCCCTGTTTTCCGTGGGTGTTGTAAAAAGAGACTAACACTCAGTTGCAGAAACGCTAATTAAAGTTTTTGTCTTGTTGACGTAGCAAAAGCTAGCAAGAGATTTAATGGAGGATTAACTCTAAATGAGCGTTTCTGCAACTGATTGTTAAAAAGGATAATTTCAGATTTTAATGAAATGCCCGGGGTTTTTGAAGACTTTGTCCGAGGATTACAATTTTAGTAATGGCAGGCCTAGGGGTGATGCACATTGCATGCTTTGCATATTGGCCCATTGCCATATCGAATGTCACCAGTATTCGAATTTGCAAAGTGCAAAAACACCCATGGGACCCTCCAACTTACTTTAACCTTCGTTAAAACATTTTGAACCTATGGTTACAGTTAACCGAGCATTATAAAGACTCGTAGCCTTCTCGTAGCATTGAAAAACTGCATAGTTAACAATAATCTATTATAAATAACGAACGTCTCTGACATTGCAATTTATGAACTGATCAGATATCAGACCACATTCATTCACACCCAAGTAAAGGTCACACATGTGAAGTTAACCATGGTTTACATGGAGCTGAGTAGGTGGTTATTTTCCTTGGGGGTTGCCAGGCGTTCGGCTTTTACCGGAAATGTTTATATTTTTTCGGCCATGTTCAATTGTCCAGCCAAATATTTCCCAGTTAATATTCCTGTTTATCTTGAACTTTTTGTCAATTAAATTGATCGAACTGTCTTGGTTTTCATGCAATCATGTCACGCCGCTGCCCCAAATAGAGCAAGCAAGGCAAGATGGAAATATCAAATTTTCAAGGCTCCACCGGTATTTTTGAAATTCGCGTCCAGTGAAAATCCTTAAACACGACAGAAATTTTGATCTTGCTAGTACCTACAGGAGTTCGAGTTTTGAAACTCATACGCTGGACTCAGCAGTTGAAAATGCATCTTTCTACTGCTGATTTGACTTTCATAAATTGCACTCCTGGAGTATGATTTTTGAATGTCAAATAAACAGTAGAAAGATGCATATCTCCATTGTTATATTGACATTTTCAACTGCTGAGTTAAAAGAATGGGTTGTAAAATATAGTATATTTGATTGATTGATTTATTGATGTCCGGCAACGATACTCATTTGTCCGGCTTTGGATCCCAAATGTTCAACTCGTTCAGCGCTTTGCGGAGAAATCATCTGGCAACCCTACACGTGCGTGCCAGTACCACATCTCGGACACTTAGCTGTCATTTCATACAAATGGGAAAAATTTTAAAGAGGAGGTACCTACCCAGCAAACAATTTAGTCATATTAGGCCCCCATTTATATGACTATTTTGTCTTATAAAAGCTATATTAAGGTAATTTTGTCATATTGGTGCTTTATGCGTCTAATGTTCGCCTATACGACACCTTTACGACCAAATTGTTAGTTGGGTAGCCGTGCGATACTGATGAGTGCTAGCGAGACAGGAATACGCATTTGCTTACATTTTACCACTTTACGCCACGTTTCTGCCAGACGGGGTGAGGTAAGAAATTGGTGGGGGGCAGGGAGTGTCCGTACTGTATGTTATGTAGTACTATATACTCTTTCTTATACAGTGCCAGTATTTAGGTACAGTACGACCAGGAAAATAATTCCGCTCGTCAATCTTCGTTTGCGCAGATCTGCACGGCTAGCATGCCCCCCGCGACAAAGCTTTTAAACGAGTAAAACGTCGTGCGGGGTCTTTTTGGCATACGTAAAATAATATAGATGGAGGCACATCTCGATTTTTATCGTTTTCTCGGGGGTGGCATGCGAGGCCTACAGGACCGAGTCCCCGACAAAACCCAAAGTCATTTAGTAATCAAAGGATGCAAAGTCGGATAGCAGCGGAAAGGGCGCGAAAACAAATTAGCCAATAGCGTAAACGGATTAAAGGTGGCACATCCTGATTGGTCAATATAATTTCGCGCGCTATTAAAATTTGCCCTGCGCAGGTACATCGGTAAGACTTATAAACCTGGTACTACTGTACCTATCTAAGGGCGCTTTTACGCCTTACACAGGCGTAGGAAGGAAACCAAAGAAAGATCACAAAAAAATGTGGTGTCATGTAAGCTAACTTTATACCTACCATTCGCTGGCAGATCTAGAATGCGCGTGCGCACATGGATAACGTGCGCGTACGGTTAAGGACACGCAATCGGGTCAAGAAGAGTGTCGCCCTCTCATACTAACACTGAGACCGGTTTCACTTGCTTTTATGACGGGTCAATTGATTTAAATTAAAACATTTAAGTTTATTTGTATTTAACACGTTAACATACATACTTACATATATAAGGTCTAACAAAACTAGCTGAAACTATTTTAAGGGAATGCTCAGACCATCAAACTGAACAACTTTCTCTATGGGGCAATTAGAGAAATCGCAAAAAAAATCTGCTGTCCCATACATTTCGGTCGAGTTATGTTTGCAGTTTTGTATGGAGCAGCTGTTTTTTTTCCGCGATTTCGATATTGGTACCATAGAGAAAGATGTTCAGTTTGATGGTCTGATCATCCCCTTAAAATAGTTTCAGCTATTATACACACTCACGACCGCATCCTCGGGGTGATCAGAAACAGTGTTACAACTAGTAACTTTCTGTTTAAGAATGTAGTACCTAGTAGCAATGCTCAAATTTAGCAATTCAAGTTTCAGGATAGAATGACGTGTCAAGTGGTAAGAGGGTGGCTAGCCGCCTATCGCCTACAAAACACTGCATAAGAAACTTTTAATCCCTTAGTCGCCTCGTACGACTCCCACGGGAAGAATTGGGGAGGTCCATTCTAAGCCGGAAACACACAGTTACAAATAAAGTCACGACCATAATCCGTTCCGGATTGATCAGAAACTATCTTTTTAGGCATGCAGTTGCAGGAGGCTCATCTTTAGAACCTAGATTAGATATGAATGAATGAAATATGCTTTATTTACACCAAAAGAAAATACAATGCACAACAGGAGGAAAATGCAATGCAATCATTTGAGGTTTTAAAAAAGAGTGGCGTGTCAAGTCACCAGCCTTTCGCCCATAAGAAACACTTTATCTCTTAGTCGCCTCCTGCAACACACGGGTGTGAGAAATTAGAAAATACACAATAAACAGAAAACATGAAAAACTTAACATCGAGGTATAATATACACATAGCGCCATCTGGCGAAAACACGGCGTACTTGGTAATAAAATTCGCAATGATCAATAATGGTGCGCAAGCGGTGTTTGTAGACGGAAAACAGCTGTTCCGATAGATAGAGCTACTTTTATATTTTTAGGCTTGTTTACTGATATGGAAACGGACTACGGAGATAAAGGATGTTCTTCTAAGGCAACATCAAAAGTAAATTATGGCAAAAGTACCTACCATACAAAATTATTATCTTCTATAGGTAAGTAGTATCTAGTTGTTTATCTGTTTGTCTGTTTGTTTGTGCACGCATCACTTAAAAACTCAAATGACACCCCTCAATCAAATCTACCCTTTGGATATCTTCCGTGCCTTTGGCTGGAATAGCACGTCGTCGTACGTACGTCCTGGCCCTGTACCCGGACTTTCGATTTTCGATATATCGAGAGCGTTTCGATCCGAACTTCACTGTAATAGAGTTGATATTAGAACTATTTAGAACGAAAATGTTTACGCAATTGCGAAGTTCGAATGTCCGAGTAGAGGCCCTGGAGTACGTCTGTCGGGACGTGGCTTGCTCCATAGAGAAATATAACACAAACAAGAGCATGTAGAGACACCGCTATAATAGCCACCAAATACCAGAAGCTCGTCTCAACAGTCCAAAGAAGTTTTCAGCACTTACAGTGCAGTACGAATATGCCTACTTATACAGGGTGAAATTGATATCATTAGCATCCTTTTAAACAAAGAGTCTACTCACCAAACTGAACAACATTTACTATGGGAGCAAACCGATATGAGCAAATAGAAAATTCAGCTGTTCCATTCTAAACAGCAACACTTACTCGACTCAAAATGTATGCAACAGCTGATTTTTTTTTGCTCCGACCTGTTTGCGCCGAAAGTAAAAGTTTTTCAGTTTGATAGGATGCTAATGATATCAATTTCAACCGGTACTATTTTCGATCGGTCCTGCGCTACCCTCATCTAACTGGTTACCCACGCTGCGCTTTCCGGTACGCGGTCGTCACTCGAGAACTCTTCGGCTCCAACGGCCTTCGGTTCTGCGAGCAATGTGCCCTGCCCACTGCCACTTTAGTTTAGCAATTCTTTGGGCTTTGTCAGCTACTCTGGTTCTTCTGCGGATCTCTTCATTTTCATTCATTCGATCTCGTAGGGAAACTCCGAGCATAGCCCTCTCCATTGCCCTTTGGGTGACTTTAAGCCTTTTGAGGCCTTGAGCGACCACGTCTCTGTTCCATATGTCATCACTGGCAACACATGCTGATCGAAGACTTTCGTTTTAAGACACTGCGGTATTTGGGACGCGTGAAGATACTGCGTAGCTTCCCGAACGCTGACCAGCCGAGTTGGATTCTACGGTTTATCTCTTTCTCGATCTTGGACCTACCTAACTGGATAGGTCTAGAGACAGTGCAGTGTTGTTATTATGCGGTAGGTATGTTCAGTTTTATACTTCATTGGAGGACACCAAAATTAAAACGTCGACACTGGAGTTGAACCGACCGAATCAAGAACAGTGTGACAAAAGGGATCGGTGTATGTTAAAGGATGATGTGGTAACCATTGATTGGATTGAAAGAGGTATGCTTTGGTGGTGGTCAGGTCACGTACAGAGGATGAATGAGAGTAGATTCTAGGGAGATTTATCGATCAAAAATGTGAGTGGAATGGGGAACAGATGTTCTCCAAAAAGGACAAGTGCGTGCATTCAACCGACGGAAGTGCATGAAGAGATGTACGAAAGTGGATGAGGCGAGAGAAGTATGACAGAGTCGAAGTGTGTGGCGAGCCGTAGTCTCGGCCTACCCCTTTGGGATAGTGGCGTGAGTATACTGTATGTACACTAGAGTAGGTATAAATAAAACAGTAGGTATTGACGCTAAAAAACCAATTTCTTCAGGCCATTAATTTTGTTCGCGTCTACTTGTAAGTTAGTTTAGTTTAGGTCAATCGTTATAATGTTATGTTATGTATGAACCAAGCCATTATTAAATAAACGTCCCATTGTTCCCATGTCATTTAGCCATAGTGAGTATACTATAATGTGCATTATATCATTATAATTGTTTATAATTTTAGACTGTCGTTTGCGCAGGTGGTCTTGACAGAAATAGAGTATGATTGTAAGTATCGTAGGTAATGTTATTAAGAAACACCACACAGCCCAGTCATTTTACGGTTTGAGCCGGACTAATTAATAATTTACATTTTTTTTTTCGGTATAATATTGAAGAGCCAATTTGAGCCTAGAAATGTACCAAATTAAAAAAAAAATTGTCAGCTACAGCCCTAAATTTTAAATTTAGCTATTATCTTGTTCTAAAAAACCTGATGGTAATTTGTTTTGCATTATATATTTAAGGCCTTTTATTATTATACATACAAGAAACATGGTGTGAATATTTTTGTGTACTTAGAAGGCTTTGAAAAATACATTCATATTTTCTATAGTAAAAACCTAATTTTTTAAATTTCAATGCCCATTTTATTGCTCAAAAATAATTTATATTGTTAAATCTAAGTCAAATTTATTCATTTTAATACCAATACCAACCAATCCCAGAAGGCTTTTCTGGGACACACAATTTTGATTTCTAGGTTGCATAGCGATTTTTTAAAATTTGTTTTAAGATAGTCTTTTTGTCAATAAATGGTGCCGGTTACAGTTTAAAAGTACAATTAATAATTACTCCCTACCCCGCCTAACAAAACTTCGTTAAATGACTGGGCTAACACGCACATGGATGTTCTAAGGTTTTCAGATATCTATTAGTGAAATAATTTTTAGAATCGGTTCAGTAGTTCCAGAGATTACCGTATTGCGAAAGAAAAGTTTAAATAGTAGGTATTAAGTTTATATGAAGAAAATAAACTTCAGACTCTGGACCGTACGGATCTTGAGATCTTAATTGATTGACATTGTCGTTTATAAAGCGATCTTTGTTGTTCTTATCAACCGAGTTGACAGACGGACTTTGTTTATACCAATAGTTACTTAATTGAAAGGTTTTTATTAGGATTTGCTATATTAATCATTCACTATCAACAATTCAACACATAATGATGTCCAATTAGTAAATCTAACTAATGGATCATCATGAAAGACGCAGTATACAGGGTGTAGCGAAACTCCCTAGTAATATTTAAAGATTTTGGATCATCAAACTGGACAACTTTCACTATGGAGCGAACAACGAACATAGAACCCTACTGGAAAAGGGCCCTAAGCAGGCTAACGCAACTCTCTAACAAAAAAATGTCATATGAAACGTGCACCACCGCCATTAAAGACCTATGTCGAAAAATAATTGAAGCGAAATGGGCGTGTGATAGCTTATATTACTGTCTGATGCGAGAGAAAGAGATGGGGCGGCGCGCGCGCCTGAAACGACGCAAGCGTAAAACAAACTTTATTTAATTGTGATTGTACTATTTATGTAAGTTCAATTCTGCTCTTATCAAAATTTGTTAAATATCAATCTCTTTTTTTTTAAATCAAATCTCGTGTTTCTATTATTCACCGTTTGGCAGTTCCAAGCGTTTATAAATAAAAACGGAGGCTACTTTGGCTTGTTTTTCTATTGAGAAAATGTGTTTTAATCGTGTTTTGGCTCTTGTCAAAACTTCAATTATATGTTTAATTTACACATATCCGCTTATCATACTC
The DNA here is from genome assembly GCA_927399405.1 of Agonopterix arenella. Lineage (NCBI taxonomy): Eukaryota > Metazoa > Arthropoda > Insecta > Lepidoptera > Depressariidae > Agonopterix > Agonopterix arenella. The sequence goes on from OV656714.1 coordinate 1,654,405, forward strand.
CTACTGTTAGTACTTCATGATATATTATGACGCTTTGAAGAATCCAATTTTTTTCATATACCTCTTAAATTCCTTTGAACGCTTGCTTCATTTCATACATTCTGGATATCTGTTACGACCAGTTTTTAGTATGGAAGTTCCGACTCTTAAAATTCTCAACACAACACAATAGGTAGTACAGCCAGTTAGTTATAATAAAGTAGCAATCATTTCAAAACATATTGGTTGTGTGAGACAGGTGACCGAGTGAGAATTTAATCTATGCTACTGATGACAAGGCTCTCACCATCCCATGGTTAACTACATTTAAGGTGGTTGCTGAGGGGTCCAAAACTTTGACGCACAATACGCGTAGACGGTATTAATAAAAGTAACTTTGTATACATGGCTAAATAGTTTAGAAAATCTAGATGCCGCGTCACAAATAAATAAAGCTTTGAAATTTTTCATATATAAGGTCTAACAAAATTAGCTGAAACTATTTTAAAGGGATGCTTAGACCATCAAACTGAACAACTTTCTCTATGGGACCAATATCGAAATAGCGAAAAAAAAATCTGCTGTCCCATACATTTAGGTCGAGTAGGTTTGTATGAAACAGCTGATTTTTTTTCGCGATTTCGATATTAGTTTCATAGAGAAAGTTGTTCAGTTTGATGGTCTGATCATCTTCTTAAAATAGTTTCACCTAATTTTGTTAGACCTTATATAATTTCAAAAGTTTTATATCTTCGTAATTATATTATAAATTGCAAATGTTATTTGTGACGCGGCAACTAGATTTTCTAAACTATTTTTTCCATATACAGGGTGAAATTGATATCATTGGAATCTTTTCAAACTAAGAGTCTACCCATCAAACTGAACTTTTTCTATGGAAGCAAACAAATCGGACCAACAAAAAATCCGCTGGCCCATACTAAACTGCAATTCCTGCTCGACTCAAATGTATGCAACAGCTGATTTTTTTTAGCTCTGATCCGTTTGCTCCCATAGTAAAAGTTGTTCAGTTTGATGGGTAGACACAGAAATATTACCACACAGAAATACGCGCGGGTCCGGAGATATTCGCTTTCCGCAGGTCCGCCTCCGGCCCGCTTTCCCGCAAAACCGCCTCTGTGTGGCCTGGCCTTAAGGTTTATAAACGTGAAGAAATTTCAAAGAGAATATATAGAATACATAGAACACTGCTTCAGAGCATTAAACTTGAACAACTTTTACTATGGGATAATGTGCCAACTTTGAAATTGAGAAAAAAAATCTGCTGTCTCTTACACACTTTGGTCGAGTATGTAGCTATTGATATCTTCTATGGAACAGCTGATTCTCTTCAAACCTCTTCAAACGCACCTAAAAATATCATCATCATCATCATCGTCCTCTGCTGAACATATGCCTCTCTCAAGCCACGCACAATAGAAAAAAAGTTGGTAAAAGTAGTTAAGGCGGTTGCAGAGGGGTCAATTTTACACAAAACTTTGACGCACAATACACGAAGACGGTATTAATATAAGTAACTTTGTATATATGGAAAAATAGTTTGAAAAATCTAGTTGCCGCGTAACAAATAACATTTGCAATTTATAAGATAATTACGAAGATATAAAGCTTTGAAATTTTTCATACAAAATATTAAAAGCTTTATATCTTCGTAATTATATTATAAATTGCAAATGTTATTTGTTACGCGGCAACTAGATTTTCTAAACTATTTTTCCATATATAAAATATTACTTTTATTAATTCCGTCTACGCGTATTGTGCGTCAAACGTTTGTATGGACTGAAACCACCTTAACATAACATCATAACACACAAACACAAATCAGATTTTACGATAATTTTCTCAAGAATTTAGAACAGGAGTGCAATTCACTGAGCGTCACATCGCTGTCAAAGACATCGACGAGCTCGCATCCTTTTGATCGTCGGAGATTTTATATGAGTTTGACACATGAACATTGTCAGCTCGCCGTAGTTTCAACGACGAATTTAAGTTTGTGACCACAGATCACAAAAACTAAAGGGAGATGTGAAAAGGGGGCGGGGCCAGTGTCGCATCAATATGCGCAAAAACGGAACACATTGCTCGCGACAGTAAGGATTCAATATATTATGATGCCGAAATGAAAGCCATTCGAAATATTATGTGTAAATAGTTTACAATGCTTGCGTAGTACTAAAGATTATTCGAACGTTGAGTTCTGATACCGCAATGGATAATGAGTATATTCAAGCTAACAAAATACTTTGTATCGCGTGGTACTGGTGGTAATGCGACGCTCGGTTTCGTACTCAGCGCGTTGGTTCGCATCTCTCTAGATCTCTATGGTTGTGACGATGTTTGCGCTTACTGAATTGCGTTGCTGTAACTAGACAGCGCATTCTTTTTTGTTCTGACAGGTTTGCTCCCATAGTCAAAGATGTTCAGTTTGATGGGTAGACTGATGATACTTTTCCTTACAACCTGTACATTGTAGAATAGTTTCATATTTTTTACTCCAGTAAATTAAAAGTTTCATAGTAAGTTTAAATGGTAGCCACGACATTCGTCAAATTCTTCTTCCGTCAAATTCTTATTTCGTCAAATACTACATTCTTCAAGTCCTTGTTTCGTCAAATTCGCTTGTCGTCAAATCCAAGTACAGTTATTCAGAACAGGTTGATATGCAATCTCGTTGCTTAGGAATGAAACCTCTTTGTATTAGGTATAATGATAAAAAGTAAAAAAATAATATTGAAGCCAATGACTTTTTCGTTCGCATCATAAGAACATTAATTTGTTTTTTCGAAGTCGCTGTCAAGCCGATACGATTCGCGACAGGGCTTGCATTAGTTTTTTGGCTTGGCCTGACACCGACTTCTATAAAACAAATTAATGTTCTTATAATGCGAACGGAAAAGTCATTGGCTGCAATATTATTGTTTAACTTTTTAGTTTTTTTGAAGGCGGTTTTAATTTTTTTGTTAAAATTTTGTTTATTTCACAATTTTCAGTGGTGAATTCAATAATACTGCTTTAAATTAACAAACGCACTAGCCGGCACTACGATTTTCAAAGGTTCCCCTCGATTTCTCTGGGATGCCATCATCAGATCTTGGTTTCATAATCATGGTACCACCAGTGGAATATCTATTTTCCAACAAAAAAGAATCATCAAAACCGGTTCATAAACGACGAAGTTATCCGCGAACACACATAAAAAAATATATATATATATATACATCATCATAGGCCTTTACATCTGTTGCAGATGATTTAAGCAGTGTTTTTGGAGAAGCACTTTTATATATACAACGTGTTAATGAATTAACGCAAAACTAGAAAGTAGTTTGTTTAGAATCGAGAGCAGAATCGAATTATCATAGTTTCAACATAGGTATTTCTTTTCAAAATATTAAATAATTTGGTTGTAAAATTTAAAATTTACTGAACCCGATGTCAACTCACCGCACGGGTACTCTCACCCTGAGAGTACCCGTGCGGTGAGTTGACATCGGGTTCAGAAAATTTTAAATTTTACTTACTACCAAAACAAGCTTCATAAAATGTATCCATGAGTACGTTAGCGCTTTCATTCATTGCTGAAATGATAACTAAAAATGCTAATAACTTTAAATTTTAAATATCAAAATAATGAACTTATTGTTTCAATCTAATTATTTTGTTATAAATCTGTTGGGGTGTATGAGGTTTTGCGTTAATTCATTAACACGTTGTATATATACACGGTCGAATTGAGAAACCTCTTTTTTTGAAGTCGGTTAAAAAATTGAAAATTCAATCAACGGATTCGTCTTCAAAACATTTCCTCATGATTTATCTTTCAAATTGAATTAGCGCTATTTCTTAGAACAAAACGCGTTTCTCGTTTCTCTGTAATCGTTTTATGTTTTCCAGGAAATGAAAACTGAAACGGCCGTAGAATTATATTATTACTATTTCACCTAGAGGCATATTCCAAGATCCCAGTGCAAGATTTCTACACTTAATGATAAATCATTAAATATACAGGGTCTTAGGGTAAACAGTTGCATTACTTTAGGGGTCTTACTTTAAGTTGCATTACTTTAACTGCCTCCGTGGTCTAATAGTTAAGAGCATTGGCTCTCGACACGGAGGTCGTGGGTTCGATTCCCACGGGGGACACCTAATGAAATGTCAGTTTGTGCGTTTTTTCCCAGTTGGTTGGGACATTGCAGGCTGAATCGCCCGATTGTCTGAAAAGAGAAATGATTCTGATGGCACGTTAAGCCGTTGGTTGCGGCTACTATCTCTGGTGGTAGTAGTCGTTACATAAAAACCACGTCAGAGGCCCTAAGGCGATCTGAAAAAACTCTGACACCAGGGCCCTGCCCACACGATAAGAAGGGGTGATTGTACCCATGATACTGAACAACTTTCCCTAAGAAAACTATAGAAAATAGGCAAAAAAAATTTCCCCTTTTTATAGAAATGCATTAAGTATGGGAAGTCCAATTATTGTAATATGCACTGTAAACAGTATAAAAACTGACATGTTCTGTCAGTCGGTTTAGGAGATACAGACATTCATAGTTCCGACTTTTGAACTGCTGTATCTCCTAAACCGATTGATATACCATGTCAGTTTTTATACTGTTCGCATAGCTACAGTGCATATTACAATAATGCAGCAAACATGCCAGACCTTTGAAAGTCAGTAACTACTAAACCGACTGGAGTTATGCAGGCAGACTTGGTCCATCCCCATCACAGAGATGCTGTACACCCTATGAATACTGAATCAGCCTTACAGCTGATGGTTACCAAAATTCCTCTTATCTCTTAGACTATTAGGCCCAGTAAAGTTACCAGCTACATGAAAATATTACTGCAATGCATAAAGATGGTTGAAACAAAAGGGTTGCCACTTGCCACATTATTTTCGGTTTCCTAATAATTTTTTTTACACTATTTTCTTAAGATCCTTAAAGTGGATGTTATTAGACATTAATTTTAAATTTTATTGCCTTAACATATAGGTGTAGAAAACATGGAGCGAGATCTTAATCTAGCCGTAATAACAGACAATTTGACACGAGTGAAATGCCACATCAAACAATATAAGTCTGTACCATGATTTTTAAACGACATAAATTTTTATCTGATTGTAAATATTTTTTCATTACATTCATTATCACATGATGCGTATGTAACTTTGGTGTTTACTGTTTACTTAGTAAGCCTGGCATGATCCAACAAGTATTTAGGCAGTTAACGCTTTACCTCTCACTCTGCTCAATGATCATACCTTGCTCATACAAATGATAGGGACAGTCGTACCTGTGTTGACAGTACCTACCTTTTTATTTTGAAATGACTATTACAGCTTTGTTCAGGGAGCAGCTACTGCTTTTTACTGCGGCCTATTGGAGGGACCACGAAGGGTCTACCGGGCCAAATGAATGAACTTAAGCAACCGACCTAGGGGCACCCAGAGGGGTACGGACCTCGGCATAGGACGTTGCTGGGGCTACGCGGCGGATTGGGTATCGAGGATCGGTGGGATACCTGTATTTGCAGTACGTGTATCTATAGTAGCGGCTTTGACAGCATAGATTAATATGTATATTGGATATAGATAGGTAACTCGCCTTGAATTTTAGGATGTCCTAATTGCGTTGCCGCTTATTAGCACTAGGGGGCGCCACATTATGAAATAAATTGAAAAAGACGATCGGCCGACACGAGAATCGAACCTTAGCTACCCGGATCGTAAGCCGGTTGTCTAGACCGCTAGCAAGACAGTGATTGATATGGGGCAAAATCTCTCACTACTACAGCGCAGCGCGTGAAGTGCAGTGCGCTGTTACTCCGATATGAACCCTAGTTCAACACATAGTGCTTCGAAACATAACCGATAGATGGCGGAAGCTGTCTATGGAAAATCAGCGTTCCACTTAGTTTGTACTAAGATAACATAGCATGATTGACAGTACTAGTTTTGCTAGTATCTCCTACATAATTTTTTTTTTAGAATTGACATGTACCTTTAATAATGTTGTTGTATGCCGTCTTCCCTAATATATTTATTAAGTTAGGCAAGTTTGTGATATGGAAGAAAAACCGCGATAAATATTCGTTCACAGTAACATGGTACAGGTAAAGTTTTGGCAAACGCGCAGCGTGTGTTTATTATTCCTAGATCTAATTATAGTGTGCGCCAGCACATCGCAAGTTCAAGGGCTGTTTGGTTTGGCGGCGAGTAGACAAAGGAGTGTGAGAATAGATTTAATGAAAAGAACATTCATCATCAGCAAAGCCTATATACGCGCGTCCCACAGCAGGGCACAGGCCTACCCTCAGAGAGGGTGTATGTGCGTTAGTCCACCTAGTGTAATCATATACCTAGTGCAACCCCAAAACCTGAAATATGATTCATCATCATCAGCCTATAAGCGTCCCCTGCAGGGCATAGGCCAACCCTCAGGGAGGGGACGGTGTATGGGCATCAGTCCACCACGCGTGCCCAATGCGGGTTGGTATATCGACTTCAGATACACATCAGAATTTCTTCTTCAGCTTATGCAGTTTTCCTCACGATGTTTTCCATCACCATTTGAGAGCAGTCGGTATTACGTACATAAGCTAGAAAAACTCATTGGTACATGGCATGTTTATTGTGATATTCGAAGTCGAACCCGGACCCTCATAATATTTTGGGTGTCCATAGTCCATACCTATTCGCAACGCGCCACCGACGCTCTTAAAATATGATTACACCCTTTTGTTACTAGATAAGATCATTATAATTTTCTGTGGTCGCGTACATTTACGCGACCACAGAAAATTATAAGAGGGGTTAGGTTAGGTTAGGTTAGTAGTTAGTAGTTAATGCAAAGTAGCGCTTGCTTTTACTTCGGAGACGGCTGTACCCACTTGTCTTCCCACTCACGCTGCTACAATTACTCAAGGCCTCTCTCTCGCACCACGCCGCGCGCCTTATGGTGTTATGCACATCATTGCATAACCTTTGGCGACACGTTCCACTCCTACTTTGCACTTCTAACCCATCTTATAATGTTCTGTGCCACTGCGTACGCGCAGGTGATTGAAATAAATACTGAAAGCATTTTTATTTTATTTTAATGCTGCTGCTCCTATCATCTGGTTGAATGACCCGACACGATGAAATAAAAAAGTCATAATGTTTACCCAAAAAGTATGTCTAAATATTCACTATTTATCATCACGCGATGTGTATACAAACAAAACAAACAGACAAACCGAAACCGACTTATATTATCATAGACAACATATTAATATTTGAGTGCATTAGATTGCCAAAAATTTTAATAAGAACACAAATGGGGGCTTTGTGGACAACATTTATATTAGAGTCCGGTTTCCGTCCCTTTAATACTGTTCTAAGGGGCAGAGAGCGCAACTGAATGGTAAAGGCACTCTTGAGGAAGATAGTTCGTTATAATGTTTAGGTTATTAAACTCCGTAAGTCAGCGCAAATTACCGATACAGAAAATGTTTAAGGTGGTTTCAGTCCATACAAACGTTTGACGCACAATACGCGTAGACGGAATTAATAAAAGTAATATTTTATACATGGAAAAATACTTTAGAAAATCTAGTTGCCGCGTAACAGATAACATTTACATTTTAACATACAATTACGAAGATATAAAGCTTTTAAAATGTTGCATGAAAAATTTCAAAGCTTTATATCTTCGTAATTATTTTATAAATTGCAAATGTTATTTGTTACGCGGCATCTAGATTTTATACTTTATATCAAAGTTACTTATATTAATACCGTCTACGCGTATTGTGCGTCAAAGTTTTGTATAAAATTGACCCCTCTGCAACCGCCTTAAGTGTCTCGGTATTATCGATTTTTCACGCGTTCAATTTCATTTCGCTTCGCTTTTTACATTGCGTTTTTTTACATTCAGTTTAAATCTGTACTTTTATTATTTTTCCATTCGGATATTGTTTATCTAATAACATGTTTTTATCGACACTCACGTATCTGATCCATGATTGCCGTCAGTGGATCAATTGACTTGCAATTGAATCCTATTTCGATCAATTGACGAGAAACTGGAATATCATAAGTTCAGAAAACAGCTTATAGCCAACATCGAACTGCCTATGGGCCTAAGTAGTAAGTTTTGTGTTATGGGCAAAGTGCGTTGTAATTGTAAGTAGATGGGTCCCCATTTACATCCAGCGTACCGAAGGTAATCAGCAAGCCTCAGAAGCTGGTCGAAAAATCTCTTTACCACGATGGCGAGTCAATCTGAATGGCAGGCCATCGATTCGACAGAAGAAGTGCACGCAAATTTAGACTGCTTTTCTCGGTTTGGATGGCCAAATTTTTAAGAAATAGTAGTCCAGTGTGCAAACAATACTAGATCTGGTACAGACTACAGTTTGCAGCCAATATTTGCGACACTTGCCTGGTTTTACTGAATTCTTGGCTCTGAAGCAGTCAGGATATTTTGAGACCTTTGTGACTTGACTTTCACTATCTTCGTACGGATAAAAATGGTAATGGTGCGATGACTATTTTGTGTCCTGATTCATACAGTTCTAACAATGAAGCATGTTCTGTTCAAGCAGAATTAAAATCAACCAAGTTTATCTTCAGTTTTAACAAACAATAGATGAATTCGGGAAACGTGATGCTACCGGATGTCAATCAGCGAGACACGCAGCGGTTCGTATCGGGGCATGCGGCCAAATTGATCATTCGACGTCACTACTGTCACATACATATCGCGTGAGTACTTGAGGCCAGTGCACATGAGGCATTCGAACATTGTGGAAATATTATTTCATTCCGAGTGCACTTTTAAAGTATCAGGAGGAAAAACACCCGCACGAGAACGGAGCTTATGGACGCTGCAGGTAATGATATCTGATGTGGCAAAACACTGGGCTGGACAAATTTAGAATGATATGCCATCGACGAAGGAGAAAAGAAGCGTCATTAGGCCAAGAATGTCGTGGTTCGCGAGCCTGAAGGAGTGGACAGGCATCGCCAGCGTCAGAGAGCCGTGTCTAGCGAGAGATACGTCCCTACGTATATGCAGAGCTGACTGCCAACCTCTAGTAATGGAGAGGAGCCCGACGAAAAAAATGTGTCAGGATGGTAAGAAAGTATGACTTAGCGTTTTACCTACTAAAATTCTACCTATAGGCATATATAGTAGTAACAAATGGGTTTGTCCAATCAGAAGCATCTTACCATAGTAACATAACATAAATAGTCTGCTATAATTATGAAATTATTTGCCAATTTAGCATTTCAGAGGCAATTAAATTGCCCAGGGTGTATCGGATGATCGGACACATCAGGAGTCTTATTAAGTAACTACCTGATTCAATCGGTATAAAATCGGCAGTTCTTAGCAATACTGTTTCTTAATATAAATTTCATTCATTTGAGACCTTGGATAATTATGATTATACAAAATATTAGGTACCTACCTAAAAATTGCACAATAGCCTTACATGATCAGGGGTTCAGTACCGTCACTTTGGGAGACTTTCTTTAATCTGAACGAGGCAAGTGAATTAGCGTCTTCAGAAAACAAGAAAAATAAACAGAATGTCGTGTCGGAACACTTAGAACGCAACTTGAACTTGAACGATTTGTGTAAACAACAAACAAACGTAAGACAGCTCGTCAGTCAGCAACTCATTGTTATCGAACTACAGTATTGTATACTAAATTGCGAACAATTTGAACAAGTCTGCGATTGGTCGATCCTGATAAATATCCATTGCGGTTAGTGTCATTGACCAATAGAAACATTATTGCTAGCGCGATAGAAGCAGGGGTTAATGGGAATGAACCGGTTAACATGTGTACATTTGTGGTCTCAAAAGATTTTTCTGGCGTCAGAAATTTAATATGTGCACTGATTATCCAATCCAAACTAATTTTAATCGCCTCCAATGAAATAGGCTTGTACTATGGTGATAATTGTTTATTTCGATAAACAATACATTCTTCTTCTTCTTTTCCACGATTGTTTCTATATTATAATGGCCTGGTATTCGCCGAGCCTCAGCGTCCAGTTTAGCTTTTTTTAGGTCCTCTCTCGTACAGGTGTGCCCAATGATACATTATTGTTAATTAAACATTGTAAGTAACGGGTAGGAGTTTTAGTTACGGCGGAAATGCTAAAACGCCATGATCACGGGACGAATACAGGTAGATTTTTAAGAGCAGACAACACCATGTAGTACCAAATCGTCTAGTCCATTCTTCTTCTTGTAGTGCCATCTCCTATCTGAGGTTGGCTATCATTATGGCTATTATCGTTGGCTATTCGGACCTTGCAGCCCAGCTGTCCATTACGCACCATCATCCAATATAAATTTACCACATGCGATTTTAAACGCTGCAGTTTAGTTCCCAGTCCATAGTACGCAAAACACAAGACACTGTATGGACTCTTGTTTACAAAGCTTTGTCCACATAATTACACAGTCGCCATTGATTAGTTATCTACCGTCTTCGTCTAAAAGCCTAAACAATTCTCCAGACAGTTCAGTCAATTGGTATAATTATGTTAGTGTTGATAAGAACAAGTCTCTAAACATCTTAGGGCTGAGGGATTTATCCTTCGATTATAAAGAAACAAGCGTTGTAAGACGGGGTATGTTGTAGTATAATGAAAGGCTCCTTAAAAATTGGCGCAGGTGGACCGCCTTATCATGGGGTGGAGCAAGTGATGGGCAAACTTGCGTTTCCTTAAATGCTTCCCAGGCGATGCTGTATCTGTGGACAGGTCATTTCAACGGCGGCAGCTTGCTGATTGAAGTTTTCATGGTTATGAAAGAGCAAGCAAGCAAGTTCTGTTTTCCGCAAGTGTCTTGAGTTCCCGATTATGTCTTCTACGCCGCGCTACGCCCATCGGACGTATGAGGTTCAAAGATCTTCCCTTGCATGTTAAAAGACACCAATTCCTGTACAAAAAATACAGCATAACGAAGGAAAAGCGAAAGCTATGTGTTTGTAAACTATCCGTTCACATGTGAGATATTCTGCCGTGCTTATCAAGACTGCAGTAAGTGTTTTTGTGGCGGGGTTGAGTTGTATATCCTTGTTTACGGAATCCTTGTGACGAGCTCTATAATTAAACTTTGATCCTTATTGTAATATCGCATTCGGAAGAGGTAGAAATGGTAAGTAAGAGTGCAGAAAGTACGGTCTTTCCTTATACATAGAGCTCGTCACAAGGATTCGGGAAATATATGTGGCTTAATTTTGCCAAAAAATTCTTAATAGTGAGTATTATAAAAATTCGCGGGCGCCTTATCTTTTGCAGATCGCCTTATCAATTCGCAAACAAAAAACAACATTATCTGGCGAAAGGAAGCATAATATCAGACAATATTCTTTGCCTGCCGGATGATATTCACTCTTGAGATTCCGAAATGGAAAGGAATATTTTTATTTTGCCTTTTCGAAATAAGGCCATTATCGCCGTGCTGTAACAATAGGTATTTCGCTTGTCATATGAATCAAACAGAATACTTTTAAAGCTAGGTTTCTATTGCAGAATTTATTAAGATTTTGCCAGTAGGTCTCGCATGCCACCCCCGAGAAAACGATAAAATATCGAGATGTGCCTCCATCTTTGTTATTTTACGTAAGCCATAAGGAACGTGCATGACGTTTTTCTCCTTTTGTCGCTTTGTCGTTGGGGGTAGCATGCTAGCCGTGCTGGATATTCGAGCATATGACTATATTGCATATGCTTAGTCATTGTAGGAGTCTAACGTAGGGTAGGGAGGGACACATTACCTACCACTACTTGCTGATAAATTTAGATATTATCTTGACATGGCATTAGTAAAGATTCCGTTTTGCTTGTGACAAAATGGTGACAAATTAATAATAGAGTAAACGGGACATTCTTGATGTAGAAAATATTCGCCAGACGCCGGATATAAATGTACGACCGTGTCAGGACACGCTGTCATTTCATACAAATTGGAAAAACTGACAAGAGGCAGGAATGTCGGATACTGACTGAGGATGAATGAGAGAGGACTATCCTCTGCTTCCGTTGCCTTCGTCTGTCAAGAGGTAAAAAAGTGTACGTATGTAGTATAGACTACACTCTTTCTTATACTGTCGCCTCAGTATGGAATTTAAGACGAACTTTTTGTCGGCCGTATGCGTTACCTTCAATAGCAATAAAATAGTGTCCATCTGGTCTGGCGGTCAAAATGTCCGTCGTCTTAGCGCCAAAAAGTTCAGGAAAACACCGCTATAGATATAACGTAAGCGTTGTATAAACACACCGGCATTTGTTGCTACTTTCTCCAATATAAACCGGGGATCGCCATCCGACGACTTTCATTGTCATTCGAACAGAAATTACGTGATGAAGGACGGAGGAAGGACATTTTTTACCACTAGTTCCGCGGTCATAAATGTCCTCCAGTATAAAGATTCTAGCTCTTTTATTGTAAGTTTCTGCTATTTTATCCCTCAAGAAACCGGGAAGACCAGTCTTGTAAATATTTGGACGGATGCGACCGTGTCCGGCTAAAGCCGGCCGCCTGGTTACCCTACGCGGAGCATTGAGTGCGGAAGATAGAGGGAGGATACAAATACCTACGAAATATTGTGTTTAGAACTCTGAATAAATCGAGATTGTACCTACCTCTACTTTGTTATACGGAACCTGTAGGTACCTTTAAAATCTTGAACAGGCATTGAGCCTCTGCCTTGGGAATTGCGAACCGCGCAGCAAAGGAGGTCAAATTTGAAAGTAATGAGCACATAATAACAATTCCTAAGGCGAATACCTGCATAAGAAATCCAGTGTTTATAAAACAAAACCTTTGATAACAAAACATTCTGTAAAGGACTGTAAAAACGAAAAAAAATGGCGTTTGGCGGGAAAAGTAAACAGCGGGAAAATAGGAAAAATGGCGGGATCAGTTATAATTTAAAAACCAGTTTAATCCTGTTTTATGATAAGTACATTATTTAGGTTGCTTGTCATTTCTGGACAGCAACTATGATAAAAATAGAAATTGACTAACACAAAAAACTTGTCGATGAATGTTCACAAAATATTGGACATAGAAAAACAAGACTGGGTGCATTGCCAAGTCCAGTTTTCAGGGCCGCGGGCGGGACTTGGGTGAAATTGTTCCTCATACATTGAATGTGCTAAAAATATTCGTCAAAACATTGCGCACAAAGTTATGTTTCTATGATAAATTCACTTACCTCTCAGTTATCGGTACAGCTTTCGACTTTAGCTCATAGAACATAAAGTCCTGGTGCTGCTGCGCGGCCGTCATCTCCTCCAAAATCTTCTGGTCAACACTATAGTCGTTTGTTAGAAGAGTTGCGAGATCGTAGGCCATATCAATCCCGGATTCATCCATTTTTAAAAGAGTACACAAACACAAACTTTTCCACTAAAAAATAATGTTACATAAAACTAACAAACCATATTTAGAAAAGAAAAAACGTGGCTTTTATTAGATGGATTTCTTTAGCAACATCCATCCATCCCCACAGCTGTATTGTTAATTATATTTGCACATACACAGATAGGTAGATACGAGAGACGTAACCTTGCTAGATTTTAAATCACTTTCCCGCTAATAAATTTCCTAAATATTGTGATCTTCTAAAATTTGTCGCATAATGTGTTTTAGATTTTTCTGTAATGGCAACTTTAGAAAAAATGCAATACCCAAATGATATTTACACTTTTCTGACCTTGATTCAATGAATAATCATTTATCAGTCATGAAAAACGATATCTCTTGTTTTTTCAGTATTTATTATTGACAAATACGATTCTGAAAAATTGTAATTTTTTCATATGGCTACACTCAAAAGCACCTGAAAAAACATACGTTCGAAAAACCGAAGCTGTAAAAAAATTAAAAAATAGGTATAAGTATTAGAATTCGATGAGTTACATTTCCTCCTTTATCCAAAGTAATTTTTTGTATAGTGTAATATATACAATTTGCGTAATATGAACAGCGTAATATTTATTGCTTTAGCATCAATTTATTTAATAAATTAAAAATTATGACAGACTGAAGGATGTAACATTTCATTGGTATGCAGAATTTGAACGCGCTCTCAGTGTTGCCAAATGGTCCCATAGGTTTGAAGCTAAGTATTCGACAAAAAGTTGCCATATTGGCCAATAAAATTCTCGTTCCCCTAAGTTGCTAGAAGTAGCTAAATAACAAGTTTCAGCATTTATGTATTTTTTTTAGATAAAAACTATTAAAACAACACGATCACCTAAAAATGTCTTCAACTTTCTTCAAATAATATTGATTAATAACAATGCCATGTTGTGCTGTATCTATTCAAATATTATACTCGAAGAAATGACTAAAAGGAACTGAAAATCAAATTTTAAGCCATTCTCATAGTTTACCCTTATTAATAGCTCAATTTTTGGTTATTTTCACGCTCTCTGTCTCTGCCTTCAAAAAAATATTCAAACCTCATTCAAACCCGATAGTTGCTGGAAAAAGTTGTCAAAAAGTTTAGCTACAATTTTTAAAGTAGCTGAGAGACATCAAAAAATTGCTAGATCTAGCTATAAAGTTGCTATATTGGCATCACTGCGCGCTCTGTATAATGCTTGCCAGATAGAAAATTATTTCTCTACCAGTCAGTAGCACTAAATTGATTATTCAGGATTTACATTTAAGTATTATTTATATTTAAACGAAGTCTTTTGAGTTGCGACTATGCGTACGGTTGGTGGCGGTGATACCTATGATGCGCGTCATAGTAATTTGGAAAGTTTTTAAAATTAATTCTGGTAACACTAAGTACTTCGTTCGGCGTGTTAGTCTGTTTACACGGATGAGTTTTTGCCAAAAAAATACAAAAAAATCTACGATTTTAATATATTCTAGCAACCAAAACAGTTAAAATGTCGAAGGCTCATCCCCCAGAATTGAAAAAGTAAGTCCAAACACTTGATAAGTCAATCTAAACTAAATCTAAAATAATTCGGCGTCCATCAGTACGCGCCATTGCTAACCTAATAAAAGGTTAAATTTTCACGTCAATTCTCGTATTTACCACCATAAATCTACAAAATTTACTAATTAATATTAGTTTTCCATGAAAATCTAGAGTTATTTTATGAAAATTTCAGGTTCATGGACAAAAAGTTGTCTATAAAATTGAATGCCGGCCGCGCTGTCACGGGAGTGCTCCGCGGTTTCGATCCCTTCATGAACCTCGTCTTGGACGAGTCAGTAGAGGAAAGCAAGGATGGACAGCGTAATAACATTGGCATGGTGGTGAGTACAAACCTCAAACTCAATATTTTTTATTTAAAATGAGCAGTATCTATGCGTTCTTCTTTCTTTCTTATCGTGTGGGCAGACCGCCTTACGGCCTCTGAAGTGGCTTTTTATGTAACGACTACTACCACAGAGACTGGGACCAAAGGCTTAACGTGCCATCCAAAGTACGGAATCATTTTTCTTTTCAGAAAGATGACACTCTGACCAGACAATCAGGTGATTCAGCCTGCAATGTCCTAACCAACTGGGGAAAAACGCACAAAGTGACATTTCACTAGGTGTTCCCTGTGGGAATCGAACCCACAACCTCCGTGTCAAGAGTCAATGCTCTTAACCATTAGACCTATGTGTTGATGCATTGCAATATCCATTATCTTACATACACTTGGTCTTTTTTTCTCTAGAAACCTTGTCCACCGCCTCTGGTGTCTCGTTAAGTAAATTAGAATAACTAAGTTAGAGTAAGTAAAATCTAGACATAAGGTACGATGGGACTGACAGAACAATAACATTTTGTATAAAAGTCCCTTTAAAAAAATAGAATAAAAAAAATTTATGTATGTGCCTTAGAGTATGTATAAGCAAGCTATAGAGCGCGCTGAGTATGAACCGTAAGCATGGATATGTCAATTTTTTATTCAACTAAAATGCGTCCTTATTGTTTCAGTAAGCATTTTCAAAAGCAATATTTAACCTCAATCAATCAATCAAATGTTTATTTTGCATACTAAGTGTACAATATGATCTTAAAAATAATGTTACAGTGCACTTACAACTTAGCCACCTTTTAAGGTATTGCAAAAGGAGTTAAAGAAAGAAAGAGGATAGTATTCCAATAACAAAATTAACTTTTAATAGTACATTATGGTACAAGTGTGTAATGTTGGTGATTACCGCTGAGGCGCCATTGAGACCCGAGCCGTAGGCTAGGGTCTTAAGAGAGCCGAGGACGGTAATCATCAATACACACGTGTATCATACGACTTTTTTCAACACACTTGTGAAGAAAATAATATTAAAAAATCATTTTATTTAGTAAATAAAAAGTTTATTTAGAGAATTTATTTGTACTATTGAATACGATCTTTTTTGTATCGAAACTTTTTTAAGAACAAAGTAACTCAAGAACTCAACCAAAAAGTTTAGATACCTACTATAAAAAACCTATAACTCACTTGTGAATAATAGTAATGAAAAAGTCAGTTTGATTATAGGTGTCATTATGTGCCTAATTGCGGTGAAATAAGGGCCATTTTATGTGCAAGTGTGTTGAAAAGTATTTTATTAAATAGAGTGAACATAGTGATAAAGTCAACATTTTATTCTTATGGGTTAAGATACTCATGTAGAGAGTAGAAACATTTAGAAATTAAATATTTTTTTAAATTTTTGAAAACATATTAACATTGTGCTCGTTTTTTATATTTTTAGGCAACTTGTTAAATATTTTTACGGCCATATAATAGGGGCTACAGTTTAACATTTTGATCCAAGATGGTGGTAGGTATAATCTATCTTTGTGTCGGGTGTTACGGTTGTGAGTGTCCTGTACCTTTGTGAATGAATTTAAATTTGTAAAAGTAAACATGCATACGTCATAAATATATATTGCCGGATGTGTTAATATGTTATATTTTATAAAATAAGGTTTACATGAGTCTTTATTTTTATTTTTAGCTAATATTCTGACACATTTCTTTTGCATTATAAATAAATCTTGTATGTTTGTGCTTCTATATTTATGCATATACGTCTGCCTATTATGGAGATTTTAAAGAAAATTCTAGGCTAGTGTTATTGAAAATGCTATGAAATTTGGAAATCATTCGCTTATGCTCGCTTTACATGCTGAGCCAGAGATTATTTAGACTTGACTTATTTAGATTAGACTGATTATTTTGTCCAAGTCAACCAAGTTGTTTACCTACTGTTGACTGCCTACGAGGACCAGTATGACAAAACAGTGCGGGTGACCAGATTTTTTAAATTAACTTAATTCAGAAAGGCAATTTTTTTCAATTTCATCTTTATTCAATCTATTTATTTATTTATTCATCTGAATATCCAATCTCTACTTATGATGCACCAAAGTAAGATTTTACCTCGGTTCCTAGTTTCCTACAGCCAAGAGATGGAGGCCTGTCGACATGATTAGCATTTATAAGCCTGTCTCATTTTTGCGACTAATATTATTTGATTGTCTATTCTAGTCCTTTTTCTATGGTGTGGTAAGAGCGATGACAGCCCATACGGAAGAGAGCTAGCGCCTCAACACTGAGGCCGCGGTTTGATTCCTGGCCTGTACCACAAAGTTCTTCGGAATTTATGTACGGTTGCATTTATCATTTACTAGCTCGGCGGTGAAGGAAAACATCGTGAGGAAACCTGCATTCCCGAGGATGAAAAGAAAATACCATAAGTTCGGAGGTATGCGTAAAATATGGGTGAGCTTGGGGCGAACCACAGATAACAAAAACTAAAGGGAGATGTGAAAAGGGGGCGGGGCCAGCGTCGCAGCAATATGCGCAAAAACGGAACACATTGCTCGCGACATTAATGATTCAATATATTATGAGGCTGAAAGCCAGTCGAGATATTATTTGTAAAAAGTTTACAATGAAGACTAGTACTAAAGATTATTCGAACGTTGAGTTCTGATACCGCAATGGATAATGAGCA
This sequence comes from Agonopterix arenella, assembly GCA_927399405.1. Classification (NCBI taxonomy): domain Eukaryota; kingdom Metazoa; phylum Arthropoda; class Insecta; order Lepidoptera; family Depressariidae; genus Agonopterix; species Agonopterix arenella. Next base: position 1,672,396 of record OV656714.1, read on the forward strand.
CATTCTATCGCGTGGTACTGGTGGTGATGCGACACTTGGTTTGGTACTCAGCGCGTTGGTTGGCATCTCTCTAGATCTCTACGGAGCGAACACAATGGACCAGCGATGGTCTCAGTGTTACAACGACCCTTGCTTGCAATAGCCCAACCACAAATAATCAATGGTGTGGTATAATTCTTTTTCTCTGTTACAGGTAATTAGAGGAAATAGCATCATAATGCTGGAGTCACTAGATAGAATATAGTTTTAATACCATTCCTCTAAATAAGTTAAAATTATAAGTTAAGTACAAAAAAGTGTTTTACACTTGAAAATTTGTTTGTGAGAACTTTTGTCATTTGAAATTAAAAAAAAATTAAAGATGGTAAAATTTTTTATGGTCAAATTGCGTGAAATGATTCATAATTTAATTTGTAACAAGTTCTATGCAAACTGAACCGAAATAAACTGTTTCTACATCTCTTTGTGTTTTTTATTATGTTAATATCCTATTGAGCATTTTCCTTTTGGTTTTCTAGGGGATCGATAGATGAGGCTACGGTATCTATACTATTATAAAACTGTAACAGGAAGTTTGTCTGTACATTGAAGATATTAACAAAAAAAAAGTTGCGATATGGTTTTTAGGTGTCCCTGATTCCATTTCACCAATTTTTGGATTTTTTGTCTGTCTGTTTGTTTGTGTGTTTGTTTGGGTGTTTGTTTGTTTGAACGAGTATCACGCAAAAACTACTGAACCGATTTTGATGAAACTTTTTTTGTTTGATGGCTTATGATCTGACTTAAAATCTGGTATATAATTTGTGCGGACGAAGTCGCGGGTTAACGCTCGTGTACGAATAAAATTTCAAAAAGGGTTTCCTTAAAGCAATGAAGAGAATTTTTATGGAATATTTCATTTGCGAATTTTGCGCATTTTAATCGAATTTTGAAACAGGAGTGCGATTTTTGAATCTCATACGTTGAACTCAGCAGTTGAAAATGTATGGAGATATGCATCTTTCTATTGCTGATTTGACTTTCAAAAATCGCACTACTGGGGTATGATTTTTGAATGTCAAATCAGCAGTTCCGTACCACACCACTACACAAAATATTAACTTCCAATGAAGTTTTGTTTTCGCCGGGACCTTCAGCGCGAGACCGACTCACACTTGGCCGGTTTTTATTATTTGTTATACTTTTTTTATATAATAATTATTTTTTATTACTTTAACTTTACATTTAACGAAAAAATTTATAAAAATTAGTTATCATTTAAAATTGCTTTATTGACGTTTGATATGAGGATATTATAAGTCGTTTGGCGTATTGGCTGAAAGGTAATAGTGTAGTATATTTTTAGAACCGGCTTATGGATTCCCTTTCATTTGATACCCCACACGATAGGTTTAAACTACCACACGAAAGGAAAATTTTATGACGTCATTAATGGAGAGCCTGACACCTTAGAGACTGTCTAGTCTCCCGGTTTTGGGGTCTAGAAAACATACCTAACAACATACAAAAATTTGGTGCTGGTATCCGGAAGAATTTATTTCCATTAAGGCAGTGCACTATACACAGACCGGCGACACATCAAGCTATAATAAACCAACATGAGCTGGCCGCGCGACGTTATACGTTACTCGACCTACGCGCGGCCAGCTTATCTTGGTTTTGTGTAGCTTGATGTGTCGCCGTGTGCTGTGATTGATTTACTACACAGAGTACTTTTTTATATATGATTTACTAACCGCGAGGACGCCCATAATATGTAGAACAAAAAAAACGTAACTTTGAGTGCGTACGTGTATCCGAGTATAGAATCATGTGTCATCCACAGACTCCACAGATTACTGATACCTAATTATGTAGGAAGCTACAGCGACAATGAAATTTTCACCAACAGATCCGATGTGGCGCTGTTGTCGTCAAAATATTGATTGATTGTCGTATAGTGATTCCAGAATGCAAAAATACGGATATTTGACCAAGGAACAAACCAATATTGAATGAATGAATGAATGAATGAAATATACTTCATTTACACCAAAAGAAAATACAATGCACAATAGGAAACATAAACTGAATATGGTACAAATAAGGCGGTCTTATCGCTAAAAAACAATATTATGTCATACAAGCGAAAATACCAGAAGAAACACAAGATATAAGTCGGGGCACGAATCTCAAATACAAATACAAAATTATTTATTCGTGAACACAGGTAATATAAATGATGTTACAGTAAAATAATTGGACTCTCTGCGGTCTGCCACATTTGGCGTACGAATACAAATTATTAACAAAAGTAAGTAGTAGATTAAAATTGAAAAATAAATTACATTTCTAAGACAATCAACCAGAATATTAATAAATTAATTAACATTTTTTATTAATTAAGTTTTCTGAACATTATTGGATCATTTTATATGTTGTCAAATACTAAATGTAAAGTAAGAAAGTATGTCAATATCATGTCAATAAGTCAGTTAAGTATATGAGTTAGCAGGTGTTAGAAATTCGTGAACAGAGTAATATGTTTTGTCAACCAACAGTTTAAATAGCTGTTTTTTAAAAACCACTTCACTTTCAACTTCTTTCAATGACCTTGGTAATTTGTTGAAAATCTTCGGTGCCATCGCGTAAAATCTTTTGTGAAATAGTGCATTACGGCATGACCTTAAATGTAGTTGATCGCGTCGTCGGGCACTTGAGACGGTTTCAAATAGGTGTTGGTTGCGACGAACAAAAACTGCTGATTCGTAAATGTATATAGAAGGTACTGTTAATAAGTTAAGGTCTTTAAAATAGGGTTTACAGCTATTAGTTCTCCTAATGTTGCATATGGCTCTAATACATTTCTTTTGCGCTTTAAGTACTGAGTCGATTCCAGTGGCATTGCCCCAGAATATGATTCTGTATCTTAGCACGGAAGCCACGTAGCCGTGGTACGCCGTCAGCACTGCTTGACGATTCATAACTTTGCTAAGCATGTAGAGTGCATATGAAAATCTACTTAATTTGTTGCATACTTCATCAATTTGCGTGTGCCATTTCGTATTATTGTCAATATGAATGTCTAGAAACTTTGTAACATCGACTTCACTTACTGTTGTATTGTCATAGCTCACATTAGTGGTCAGTGCTGAATTATGTGTTTGTTTAAAATTCATTATTTTTGTTTTTTCTAAATTGATATTTAAGTTATTTAATTGTAACCATTCTATTATACTTTTGAGACTATTGTTGATTTCGGTCTCATTATTATAGACAACGGTACTGTCGTCCGCAAAAAGCACCATGGGATGTATTGTAGCTTTAGGTAAATCGTTCACATAGACTAAAAACAGCAGAGGACCCAGCACACTTCCTTGAGGTACTCCATAATATATCGACCGTGGGTGGGAGGAGTATACTGTTTCCGGTTTATCTCTAGCGCTGACCTTGAATGCGCTGGCCGTATGTACAATACTAGTGCCTTGTACATACGGCACTATTTTCGTCTTAATTCACTGAGTTTTGTGCCGCGAGGTGTAATATAAGCTTCTGACGCAACAACACGACATCGCGCTGCTTCTGGTGTAATTTCAATAATGGCGTTTTAGGAGGGAAAATTAATGTGACATCAGCGCATCGCCACAACGGACCTATCGGAACTAAAGCTGTCATATAGGCCTGATTTCATCTTTCTTTCAGTGATGCCAGATAGGGGGGATTCCCTGCAAATTTAGGGGTATTTTCTATGTTCGGGGATAATTTTGTACTTCGGGCGGGATTTTTGGAAGGATTTTTTTTATCGCTTTTAACAATCTTTTTTGCTCGCACAATAAGAACGACTAATACCTGACCCATAGTAAAGCAATGTAATATTACTGAATACTGAACTCATTCCGACTTACTTCTGTGGTGTGGTGTACAAAAATATCAAGTTTTACGGAAACTGACTGAGTCAGAATGTCGCAATATGTGTTTGGGGTTTTTCCAAAGATAAATAGTTTTTCGTTGGGGGGGATTTTCGGTAAGATTTGGGTATCTTAAAATAACCATCTGGACACACTGGTCAACAATCTGTCAGTGTCAGTTAACGTCAAAATCGACAAAAAAAAAAACATGCAAAAGTTGTTTCGAGGCAGGGACTTCCGACGAAATATTACTTATAATTTCCTTTGTGACGAAAACAAACATTCAATGTTTACGATTAGGGAAAAAACAATGGCATGACTGGGTTCCGGTTTCTCGTTACGTATCAGAAACTTGAATAGCTGACCCAATTTCTACTGACACTGACCGGTACGTAATTCTACTTGTTTTCAAATTCATTCACGATAAGTTTTACATTACACCTGTTACTTTACGGACGCGTATTTAGAAACTGAGCTTGGTTGAATAGAGACCTTCGTCGTTTTTAAAGCTTCAGGGCTTTAAAAAAAAACAAGTTTTTTTTTGCAAAAGTTTGCATTGCAAGTTTGCATTTAGAAGTGATGAGGTCATATCATCACAGTTCGAAACTTAAAATCGGATATTTGAACTTAGTTATTAATTATATTAGAGTTGTGTTGTGTACTAATTACAGTGATAATCATTAAAGAAAGAAACAATTCAATTAATTCAGATTGTTCACATAAATTATAATAATTGGTCAATGATTCTGTATTGAAAATGTTCAAGTTGGCGTTAAGTTATCTCTGTTAGATTAGAACCACTTTTGAAGATGGGTGATATTCATTTGAGTAAGTTATCAACTATTTTATTTTATTTTATCCAGTTTTAAGCTTAGGATTGTGTTGTTACTGAGTCAAAATCACAATATTATATAGGTATAGGTACTTAGGTAAGTATAATATTTAAGAAATTTATCAGCAATGTGACAACTCGTGTCTCAAAGTTCATACTGAACAACAGCAGGAGTAAGGCTCGTGCCATAGTCGAGGCCCTCACTGGGCACTAAGCCACAGGCACGATGATGCACAAAATGAAACTCACCCTGGATCCCAGCCGAGCATGCGGAGAGGATGAAGAGACCATGGAGCATGTTCTTTGTGATTGTGATAACCTGGCGGCAAAACGCATGTGCCTCCTCTGAGATGGATACCCAAAACCTTTCTTGCCCTCAATGGTATTGCCTCCTTCATTGACCATGTATTTAAAGGGTGAAGAAAGCAAAAATATATTGGGGCTAACTCAAAAGATCCCACTGGGTCGGGTGCTGGCTTGCCAGACCCCACAACAAGATAAGATAAGATAAGATAAGATAGGTGGGTATATAGGCCGCAAATAACTAGGCAAAAACCTTGACTGCGCTGAACAAAATTTGTAGGGGAAAGCGCTACTGCATATGCCCCTCAACCCCGCCTCATTGGTCAAGTAGTTTGCTGGGTATTGTACTTCTTTTTTATCTAAGATGGGTTTGCTGTTGACCTTAATCTAGTCCTCAGAACAAAGATGGGGTCAAAGATGAAGTGAGCTTACCCAGAAGAAGCCTATTCACTCGTACTTTAAAGGAATTTGGGTTGTAACGTTCGGAAATACCAATGCAGGCCGGGCATTCCACTCCTTGGCTGTGCGCCTTATAAAAGATTCTGAAAGGTGCTAATAAGGCGTAATACTGCTCTCAAATGGTGATGAAAAACATTGTGAGATCCTACAGAAGGGAACAGAACTAACATAATTATTTCACATTGTGTTCAATTGTTAGGCATTTTGGATGGATATAAACCATGTTACTACCGTAAGTAGACCAACACAGTGTGCGAATGAGATTCCGACCTTACCGAAAAACCTACGCGTGTGTAATATAATAACCGTAAACCACTTTTAAACAATGAAGTCTCGGTTGGTATCCTGTCAAAAAATTATCTCATATTATTTTATGATTTTCTTTATAATTCTCTTTGTGTTTTATCAGACAAATATAAAAAATCATTACAGTATCGTGTTCTGTGTTGGAATGCAGTATAACTTGTACCAGGAACTCAAATAAAGAGACGTTTCAAAGGTAAATGACATTAGTACAGTACTACTTTCGTAATACTTTTTTCATATATGTAATTCTTAAAATTATTTCGTAATACATTCATTACATGCAGTAAACGTCCTATTTTCTAGATGATAAATTAGGTATTTCAAATATTTATGTCAAAGGCCTCCCCTTTTATCCTCCGTGCAACCCTGTCCTGAGTCAGTTCCATCTGGGGAGGCCTTTGCCCAGCAGTGAGATGAAATAGGCAAAAAAAAAAATATATATATATATTTATGTGTAAGATCAAAAAATATTGTACCTATACGTGAAAAAGAAACCCTTTCGCATAGAGATTGATTTCCAAAATCTATCACAAAAACTCAAACACGTATCAATTTCGTACAATTTCGTACATTTCGTTTTCGGTGTTGCGATCATGAGGAGATTGTTGGTCTAATATGATAGTATCTTTGACTATTTATTATAAGGACTAGCCTTGCGGTAGCATTTCCCCTCTGCCACGGTATAAGAACAATTGGTCATGTGCATTTACATTCAATTTTATACCTTATCACTAAACGAGACAGTCTATAATTGCGAAACAATAATTTCGAACTTAGAACGTTTGGGGTTCAAACGAGACTACTTTTCATGATTTTTAACAATCAAAATTAGAATCTAAAGTTATGGGGAACAAAATCCAAAGTTCCGGATTTCATGTTGCCTCGCCCCCCGCAAAAAGTGGCAGAAATGTTTGTTAGTAGAATTATACGCGTAAATAGTCCACATATAAGTAGTCAAAGGATAGTATATACGTTTATGATATAAACTCACAGAAGAGATACATGGATACATAATTAAAAGAGTGAACTCTGATTTTACAGCTGAAGAGATGAATCATATAATTTGATACGGGCAGGAAATTGATAATTCAATTGGTATAATCACAATGTAATTACGAATTAAAATAATGCGTAGGTTGCTTTTGTAATCTAAACCAGCTTGTTGATACTGTACACACCTCCGCATTTGTCTCATTATTTATAAACTAGTTTTATTTCCTATGCTTCCTACAGAATTCCCATTTCCCATGAAAACTTTGAAACCCTTAAGTGACGAATTTCGAAACATCCTTTCTTCGCAAGCAATTAGGAGCCAAAAGAAAAGTTCTTGCAACAAGTTTGTAGGCTTTATGGTTTTGGAGGTTTTTTGAGTAGATTTGTTTTAGCTATTCCAAGATGGACATCATTATGGCAAATCAATACCATAGCCTAGTCATTTTACGGAATTTGATAGGTGGGGTAGGGAGTAATTATTAATTGGACTTTTAAACTGTAACTGGCACCATTTAGTGATAAAAAGACTATGTTAACATATTAAAAAAAAATGCTAAGCAACATAGAAATCAAAATTGTGTCCCAGAAGGCATTTAAATTAATATTATTATTTAACAATATATATTTTTTTGAGCAATAAAATAGGCATTAAAATAAAAAAAAATATAGGTATTTATTAGAAAATACGAATGTATTTTTTAAAACCTTCTGAGTAGACAAAAATATTCACACCATGTTTGTAGTATGTATAATGGTAAAGCCTTAAATATGTACAAAAAAATTTACCATCAGGTTTTTTAGAACGAGATAATAGAGAAATTGCAAGTGCAATCTCAATCGATCGCGTGCGATCTGCAATGGCAAGTGTGAAATCCTTAAATCGGCTTCGCACTCATGTCGGTCGTTGCAGACTAAATCTGTGTAACTGGGGGTATAGGGATCCTGGTCTGACACAGTGTGATTGCGGTGAACCTATTCAGTTGATGGGTCATCTGCTGGAATGTCCGCTGTGCCCGAATACCTGCACGAGAGAGGATTTAAATACAGCTAGTCCTTGCCGTCAGGTTTGCCGAACACCTGGCTACTAAAATATAAAAATATCACTGTAGAACCATTGACACGAAAAGATGAAAATAGCGAAATTTTCAAATTTATACCGAAAAAAAATCCAATTATTAATTAGTCCCGGCTCAAACCGTAAAATGACTGGGCTAACAGGTAGCGGCATGGGCCGCCCGATGCGTCACAACAACGCCCCGGGATAGGGGCGCCCATGGTCGCGGACGGTCGGAGAAGGGGCTCAGGCCGCCCATTTCCTAGCGACCCCTGGAAGGCAGTGGTAGTACGGCGTGGTCCCGTCTCACTGCAGCGCAGAGACGCTGCGGGAGTGTTGGCCCGGCATCAGTGCCGAGCCGGGAGAGCTTCGGCGAAGCGCGAGAAGGGCCGTGGACGCACATTGCTTCCCCATGGCCCTTCGACATGCGCCGAGGTGACCACCGGGGGGGTTTTAGTGGATAAAAATCCCACATAACCGGACTCTTCCCCTAAGGAGCCGGGTATCTTTTGAAGATTTCCCCCCCTACAACAAAAAAAAAAAAAAAAAAAAGGTAGTATAATCTTATATTTAAACCTGAAACCCATATAAAGGCTAAATACTAAACCTTGCTACCAACAAATTAATTCTCAAGTTTGGCCTTCACTGTAAACATTAGACTTAGAATTTTATTTGTCTCAAGGTTAGTTATTCATTAGTATCTGCGTTAGCAATGTAACAAAAACATCGTTTCTTTAAAATAATTGTTATTATTAACCGACTTCAAAAAAGGAGGTTTCTCAATTCGAAGGTATATATTATATATATATATATTTTTTATGTGTGTTCGCGGATAACTTCGTCGTTTATGATTTGACCGATTTTGATGATTCTTTTTTTGTTGGAAAGAAGATATTCCAAGGTTGATACCATGATAAGAAAACCAGGATCTGATGATGGCATCCGAGAGAAATCGAAGGAAACATTCGAAAATCGTGGTGCAGACTAGTGCGTTTGTTAATTTAAAGCACTACTATTACATTGAACTAATGAATTCACCACTGAAAATTGTGAAATAAACAAAATTTTAACAAAAAATTAAAACCGCCTTAATAGTCGGGGAAATCTACGGATTTTTGTATGGAGTAGGTTGCATTAATTGCACTTTTGGTGATAATTTGGAATATAGTAGATACATGCATGAAAAACAAATTCTCAATAATCCCCGATTTTGTATTGTGTATTACTGAATAACTAAGACATTTACAAAACATTAAATGCAGGTACGAACAAAAAATGGAAAACTGGTGATTTTATACAGGACAGCTTCGTTCAATACGTTTTACTTATAACAATAATAATCTGCGGTTAATATTGTAAATTTGAGTAGATATTTAATATGTTGTATGATTTAAAAAATTATAACCTCAAAACTTAATTATTTAACGTTTGATTGTACACATTAAATTTGCCTTGTGATAATTAACTGTCTCTTTTGCTGGTATGCTGGAAGAAATATCTTTAGAAATAAGCTTGCCCTTTGTACATTTATATTGATTTTAAGGTATTTCTCAGGGTCCTCAGCCTATATAACCACGAAATCTCGACAAAAGTGTTACTAACTAACTTACAGTAATATTAGTTCAAACACAAATTACTAAAGTTTCGTTAATGCAATCTCAAACCTTATTTTTCCTAGACTATAAAAAAAACTAAAATTAAAAAAATAATGATTAAAAAATAATGATGACTTTTTCGTTCGCATCATAATTTTAGTTTCTGGTTTTAACAAATAGTCCCACAAAAATGTATCGCACAAATTAAATCACGTTTACATTACAATAGTCCAGTCCACATTAGTGTTACACTAACCCGTGGGGGTACATAAGGTTGCTTGAAGGGGTGTATTCGAAAAATTAAGACATAAATAATTACAATGGGGTGTAGTTTACCGAATTACGCGGACAAAGTCGCGGGCTAAAGCTAAAAGATCAATTACCGAACAACGTCAATCACATTTGCTATTTAAACTAGCAAAATCATCGACCATGAAGCCACGACAAGAAGGATTTTGTACGTAAAAATATATTTTGCTTTGTTTGCAGCGACGAAGCCAGCAAACATGGCTGAAACTTTGGACCCCCTTTCTCCGAGTGTCAACAGTGGATCCCGAGGGTCAGGACTGATGCACAAGATTAGGATGAGGATGAACCGGGGTGGCCCTGTTACCAGACCTCCTGGAGAAGGTAACCTTAATTCATTCACTGTCGTGTCTATCTGTCTGCCACAGCCACTTATATTATGCTGGTCTCTAAGTTACAATGAAAACGAAGAAGTTCTCACTTTTTAATATGCACAATGTTATGTCACAAAATTTTACGGTTTGAGCCGGGACTAATTAATAATTGTAATTTTTTTTGGTATAATGTTGAAGAGCCAATTTGAGCCTGGATATGTAGGTACCAAAATTAAAAAAAAAATCACGTCAGCAACAGTTTGAATTTAAAAATTTAGCTATCATCTCGTTCTAAAAAACCTGATGGTAAATTTTTTTTGCACATATTTAAGGCTTTACCATTATACATACTTCAAACATGGTGTAAATATTTCTAATAAATACCTCATTTTTTAAATTTCTGTGCCTATTTTATTGCTCAAAAATAATTTATTTTGTTAAATCTTACTCAAATGAGTGCATTGGTATTAATATTAATACTTTAAAATCCTTCTGGGACACACAATTTTGATTTCTATTTTGCGTAGCGATTTTTTTTGTAATATGCTTTAAGATAGTCTATTTGTCAGTTAATGGTTCCGGTTACAGTTTAAAAGTCAAATTAGTAATTACTCCCTACCCCGCCTGACAAAACTCCGTAAAATGACTGGGCTACATGGTTAAGTCACAAAAAGACTGAATATTAAGGCCTTTTTCCGACTTTTCTCTGATCTACGAAATGGTTATAGACAATCAATCAATCGCTATTTTTCCCGAATTTGCCGCCCTTATTAAAGTGCCGGGGCATTTGCCCTTCCACCTCCTCGCTACGCTATGGTCGATATGACATATCTGTTCAAACATTTCGTTTAGAAAAAGGTCACTGTGATAGAATCCGGTCACTAGGTCACTTGTGTGTGATTATGTCACTGTGATAGTTTTATAAAGATTCAGTCATAAGTCATAACACTTATGAATTTAATTTGATTATTTTTAATTGTTTTGGTCTCGCTTGTTTTGGAATTAGTCCGCATGCTATTTCTACTTGTTAACTTTTCCTAAACGTACGATTAATGGAGTAACTTGGCCACTTGTGGCTGTCTGGTGGCCTATATACGACTACCCTAAGCATATTCCTTATCAAGAATAGTCTTAACTAATAACCCGTACATAATTTGTCAGTAATAAAATGCATAACATCTGGACTTTCTATCGAAGGTCATTATAAACAATACACTTAGATAAACTCATTGCATACGCTCTCAATTTGTCAGTTTTATTGTAACCGTGATTTAGTGCAGTTGGCTAAATGGGTGATAAAAGTGAGAAAGGTATTTTGATTTATTTATATTTAATTTTTTTTACTTTGTACTATATTAAGTTTTTGAGAGTTATGCGGTTATTATTTAATCTAGAATTAAACATTTTAACGGGTTCTGGGTTTGTATAGATTGTTACAGTTCTGCCCACCTAGACTCCAATCATCCAATGCGACACATTAATAATACCAACATAGATTATAATTATTATTAATCATTGTTTGATTTAGTTGAATTGTTATGATCAGTCGACATGTAGCTTTATCTTCCATTCATTCAGTTACTTAACGTTGGCAACACTAATATTGTTACTTTTTTCACTTTGATCCTGAACACTGAGCTGTATACATAATTTGCTGAATTCATCTTCGAATTTATATTCAAACCTTTGACTACTTATATAGGGACTAGTTACGCGTGTAATTCTACTAACAAACATTTCTGCCACTTTTAGCGGGGGGCGAGGTAACATGAAATCCGCAACTTTGGATTTTATTCCCATAACTTTAGATTCTAATCTTGAACGTTAAAAATCATGAAAAGAAGTCTCGTGTGAACCCCAAACGTTCTAAGTTCGAAATTATTGTTTCGCAATTATAGGCTGTCTCGTTTAGTGATAAGGTATAAAATTGAATGTAAATGCACATGATTAATTGATCTTATACCGTAAAAGAGGGGAAATGCTACCGCAAGGCTAGTCCTTATAATAAATAGTCAAAGATTCAAACCCACCTGCGAACCCCAAAACCGCCGGATCTCTGCTCCAATAACAATATTGTTTTGATATGGAATCAAATTCAGTGTCTTACCTTCACTTTGTAAGTTTGTATGGAAGTGAAGTGGTGAAAAGTGACGGTGACGAAAGAAGTTCCGCTCCGAGCGCTCTATCTTCGAAGCATATTGCGATTAATACATAATTGAAACTTTGGATAGAGGAAAGCAAGGTTCTCACGACAGTATGATATACGAGCTTTTGCTCACGACTTTGCCTTCGTCCGCACCACTAGTTCCCGTCGTAACGAGGTAAAGTACATATAATTACAATAATTCACTAAAAAACGTATCTAATGAACCTTGACTCAGCGTTGTTATTACTTCGAACAGCGCGCGATGTATGCAACGTTGCCGCCTGGAGCGAGTGGCAGAAATCAAGCAAGCGCATCGCTTACGATGCGCCAAAGTGTAGAGTGCTTAACTCTGTACCTACGGCTGAGTGACGGAGGCCTGGCATTATTGATTATTTGTGGTTGGGCTATACAAGCACGGGTCGTTATGTAACACTGACTGAGACCAGGAGAGCAATCGCGCTAAATAAATCTCAATCGAACCATGGTTGGACCGCGTGCGAACCACAACTTTTAACACATTCGGTATTGCGCTATTAATTTGATAGCCGTTAGAGCCGTTTTGACAGATCGCTCAGACGTTAAAGGGTGTCAGTCACATAGTAAATTAGTCAAGTTTAGCACGATTCGGAACTAAACACAGTTCTATAGTAATTGGATTGCAATGTGATTAGAACTGATATTGGATAAGGATTGAACTTGGATGTTTTAAATTAGCGCAATCGCCCTCCAGCGCAGGTCCTTTGTGTTTGCCCCAAGCTCACCCATATTTTGCGCATACCTCCAAACTTATGGTATTTTTAATTAACCGACTTCAAAAAAAGAGGAGGTTTCTCAATTCGACCGTATATATATATATATATATATATATTTTTTTTTTTTTGTGTTTTCTTATAACGCGGATAACTTCGTCGATTTTGATGATTCTTTTTTTTTTTGGAAAGAAGATATTCCAAGGGTGGTACCATGATCTGATGATGAAGGAAACCAGGATCTGATGATGGCATCCCAGAGAAATCGAGGGGAACCTTTAAAAATCGTAGTGCGGGCTAGTGCGTTTGTTAATTTAAAGCACTGCTTTTAAATTGAACTAGTGAATTCACCACTGAAAATTGTCAAATAAAAAAAATTTTAACAAAAAATTAAAAAAAACTATAAAGTAATAAATAATATTGCAGCCGATGACTTTTTCGTTCCCATCATAAGAACATTAATTTGTTTTATAGAAGTCGCTGTCAAGCCAAGCCAAAAAACGAATGTAAGCCCTGTCGCGAATCGTACCGGCTTGACAGCGACTTCGATATAACAAATTAATGTTCTTATGATGCGAACGAAAAAAGTCATCGGCTGCTATATTTTTTTTTTCTTTTTCATTCTCGGGTATGCAGGTTTCCTTACGATGTTTTCATTTACCGCCGAGCTAGTAAATGATAAATACAACCGTACATAAATTCCGAAGAACTTAGTGGTACAGGCTAGGAATCGAACCGCGGCCTCATGATTGAGGCGCTAGCTCTCTTCCGTATGGGCTATCATCGCTCGCATCAGGCCTTGTAACCGGACTTTCGATTTTCGGTCCGAACTTCATTGTAATAGAGTTGACATTGGAACGAAAACGTTCACGCAATTGCGAAGTTCGAATGTCCGGGTAGACCCCTTGGCATGGCCGTTATTCTAATGTTATTGTCATTATCATTATCAGCGCCCCCACAATTTAAACTTGATTGTTTCAGGATATGTGGAATTCGGAGAGTTCCGATCGGAGCGTCCCGGCGTCAAGAAGGTGGGGACGTTTGCCGGCGTCTTCTGCCCCGTGGTTCTATCTATGTTCAGTGCTCTCATATTTATTCGGATGGGTAAGTTTATCTTTTTGACTCGATATCAAAACCATTCGCTTTATATAAGGTCTAACAAAATTAGGTGAAACTATTTTAAGGGGATGATCAGACCATCAAACTGAACAACTTTCTCTATGGGACCAATATTGAAATCGCGAAAAAAAATCTGCTATCCCATACATTCAGGTGAGTAGGTTTGTATGGAACAGCAGATTTTTTTCGCCTATAATTGCGAAACAATAACTAAGAACTTTGAGGTTCACACAAGACGATGATGTTCAGTTTCATGATTTTTAACAATCAACATTAGAATCTTAAGTTATTGCGAACAAAATCCAAAGTTGCGGATTTCATGAAACGTGGCAGAAATGTTTGTTAGTAGCACAGGATCGCAAAAACTAAAGGGAGATGTGAAAAGGGGGCGGGGCCAGTGTCGCAGCAATATGCGCAAAAAAGGAACACATTGCTCGCGACAGTAAGGATTCAATATATTATCAGGCTGAAAGCCAGTCGAGATAATTATGTGTAAATAGTTTACAATGCTTGCGTAGTACTAAAGATTATTCGAACGTTGAGTTCTGATACCGCAATGGATAATGAGCACATTCAAGCTAACAAAATACTTTCTATCGCGTTGTACTGGTGGTGATGCGACACTCGGTTTCGTACTCAGCGCGTTGGTTGGCATCTCTCTAGATCTCTATGGTTAGTAGAATTACACGTGTAACTAGTCCCTATATAAATAGCCTAAGAGACTGAAAGAATCGAAAGAGTACCTATAAACGACAAATATCACAACTTTTAAAATTCTGTATAATCATTCAAGTACATCCAAGGTTAGTATTGTCTAAGCTTGCCAGCATTTAAAATTAGCCATGCAGTTGCAATGCAATCAACCTTCAAGATTTGATACTTTCCCTGCATTTGAGATCAACGTTTCAATAATAAATAACAGTCATGATGAATATCTTGATACAGTAATACTAGGTTTATAAGTCTCACCGATGTACCTGCGCAGTTGACACATTTTAAAAGCGCTCGAAATTATATTGACCAATGAAGATTGACGAGCGGAATTATTTTCCTGGTCGTACTGTAACATTGGTTGATCTATCTATCTATACTATTATAAAACTGTAACAGGAAGTTTGTCTGTACATTGAAGATATTAACAAAAAAAAAGTTACGATATGGTTTTTAGGTGTCCCTGATTCCATTTCACCAATTTTTGGATTTTTTGTCTGTCTGTTTGTTTGTGTGTTTGTTTGGGTGTTTGTTTGTTTGAACGATTGAGTATCACGCAAAAACTACTGAACCGATTTTGATGAAACTTTTTTTGTTTGATAGCTTATGATCTGACTTAAAATCTGGTATATAATTTGTGCGGACGAAGTCGCGGGTTAATGCTCGTAATATCTAAAATTTTAGATATTGAAAAAAATTTAAATAAATCAGATTTTCTTTATCTAGATAATTAAGTATAAGAAACATCGCGCCTCCGCGTTTTTAGGGTTCCGTAGGCAAACAAGGAACCCTTATTCTTTCGTCCTTTCTGTCTGTCTGTCTGTCTGTATGCCCCGCCTTAATTACTCATTCACCCATTAGGTAATAGTCGTTTCAATGCTCGTATCTCGAGATATATGCTCTCTGCCTTTAAAATCTAAAATACTGAAGTAAAAAAAACTGGAAATGTTTGACAATGTAGTCCGTAAGTCCGTAAGTACTTCAATGAACGCTGTAGCACAATCAGTATCGGAGAAATCAAATAAAAGCCTGCAACATCGTCGCCCGTTAATAGATGGCGCTGAACTAAATTAAATCGCACTAACGTTTGATTTTGAAGATTTCTTAAGTTATTTAAGCTTTGTTAGAATAAGCTTTTTATGTAATGACTACGGAATCCTATCTTGGGCGAGTCCGACACGCACTTGGCCAGTTATTAATTATTTTTTTCACGACCACTTGCAAGAGAAAAGCGGGACCAGGCACGAAAATTAAAAAAAATCTTAAAACTGTAACTCAGTAACCTCTAATTTTAGACCACCAGTTAACAGGGCTTAATTTATTGCAAATTACCTCTAGTTAAACTCTTTCTTATACTGTGTCTAGTATGACCTCTTTCAAGGAATAGGTCGAATTATAAAAGTGGCCGTTTTTTTTCTAATTTTCTTTTATTTGAATGTTCTGGCCTATAAATAACCTATTAAAAGTAGTAGTTTAGAATGTTTTAATTTGTAGTTTAGAATGGTTTAAGTTTAGGGTAAGTTTTATTCGTGCTTTCACTATTTTATTCCTTTAAATAAATAAAAGTTTAATTAGGAAAAAAAATTAAAATTAACTCTTACACACACACAAACACACACACACACACACACACACACACACACACACACAACACATACACACACCCACCCCTCAATCTACTTACCTTACATACTTACCAATTATTTTTTCTTTTCTTTTCCTTTTAGCAACACACTTCTTTTCTTTTCACAAAAACAGTACACATACCTAATATTTTAATAGTACTCATGTAATTTGTCTGTGCTACTGGAAGGTTGCTGGTACTCAAAGGACAGGTTTCTTTTTTGAGTATCAGCGGACATCTGTTTTGTAACCTAATGTGTACTCTATTATGACTAAGTTTTTTGTAATCCTTGTTTTTTTGTGAAACAATAAATTTATTTTTATTTATTTATTTATTATTAAAAGTTTTATTTTTGTAGTATCCAGTATACTGGAGTAGCACTTTTTTAATGGAGGTTTTGTTTATGGAGAAATATTTAATATTGTGATGAGGGACTGAATTGTAAAAGGACTCTTAAATAAAACATTCACACACGATATTACAATATATTTTAGAAAAAAAAATTACAGCTCGTTACCCAAGTTTCTTATTAGGTATAAAATTTATTTACCCTTTGAAATTGGAGTTATGGTACCTATTTATACGAAAAATTTCGTAGTGCACTTCAAACAATATATTAAAATTCATTTAGGTACCTCCTTATCAGGGGGACACTTGTATCGATTCATCGCCAGCAAGTGCATGCGGTCCAATGAATCTCTCGGCGAGTATGGGTGCATCAGCTGCACATCATTCATTTGTGACACCAAATAAGAAAAGAATATTGCTCTGAAATTCTTATCTGGAAACTGCGTCTGACACATCATCGCCCACAGTAAATTATTTACTCGCGCATGTAGTTTAAAAATTGCTAGTTTATAATCATGAACATACTTTTTAAATCTCTTAGATATTTCCTTCTTATGGTTCCAGTTTGTAGGTCTTAAATTGGGTGGTTCAGAGGGAGGAGTGACACGTTTTAATGTTTTAAGGAACTTAAAAACAACCCAATTGTTGTCACTAGTGGTTCGTATTTTTTTCTTTTGTTCTGCCGTAAGCCGCCCATAAAGCCGAAACCGCATCCATTCCTTGAGCTCTGGCACTAGGTGAATATCGGGTAGAGTCGCTGCGATATTCACAGGCCTCATCATTCCCAAAGCGCATCTTAAATAGTCTGTTAGTTTAGGATTCGCGCCTAAACAAGTATTTGAATCATGTCCTGTTTGTTTCTTATTCTTTTCCTTTTCCTTCTTTTCTGCGTATGCCGCATAATCTACATTGAGAGCACTATCAGCCTCCCAAATTTTCTTAAACTCCTTTTGAATATGATTCGTCTTCGGGTCTTGTTCAAAAATTGTGTTGTAATTAAAAGAGAATTTAGCAGTTGGTGTTGGCTTTTCAAAAAACGGCAATTCGTCTGAAGGGAAAGTGCCCTCATTACCATAGTCGTAATTATGATTACAGGTGCAGTTTTGTGTTTTCTGAAGGTAACCGAAGACTGAAGTCTGATAATTTTTTATGCATTCGCATGTCGGTAGTTTCATTGGTGCGGGCCGTGCGGCAAATCCGCAGTGAATATTGATGTAGATGCCTTTTACTAAAGCCAATCCTCCATGAATTAGATCACCCAATGAAGGAAGCATTGAAACAGTACCAATAATATATACACATCTATTATTGTCATTATATACACCTTGGATTATATATTGTGCATTCCATATGCCAGTATTCGGTATAGAACGAGGTGTCTGCCGCTGATTTGCTTTTTTTCTCAACCCTGTATCACAGCCGTGCTCTTTCTTTTCTGTTGGGATGAAGTGTTTCGGTGCTTTTGTTATACCCTTTTTGGAATGAGCAGGAAGCAACTTTAGCGTACCAACGGGTGGTACGCTAAAGTTGCAAGGCTGGAATTTCGGCATGTCGGCTATTTTATCGCAATATGATCTCGGTATTCTCTTTTTTGGCGGTGGAGGTGCCGGTTGAGGGGGCGGTGGTTTAGGTATCGTCGGCCCCTCTTCGTACGGTTTATCTATATCATCGAGATTTGGCAGTGGAAGCGGCAATTGACGTTTGAGTCTTGCTGGTTCATAAAATGCGGCAACCATCTTTTGGAGATAAGGGGAATCTAACTCTGGTTCACTTTTTACTTTAGGTTTTGAGGGCGGAGCTTTCACTTCGGGGTCCGGTCGAAATTTTTCTTCCAGCATTCTTATCAAATCATCCAGACCTAAATAAAGTATACCCGACAACATAAGTCTTGCATTGAGGTCATACGAAGATCGTTTCCCATGAATGTAATGACCGTAATGTATCAGAAATAGGCTTGCTAACAATTGTTTAGGATCATTACGTCCAGCGTATATGCAGTTAATTAGATATTTATTATCAAGTTGAGGATATATTCCCAATAAACGCATGAGTTTTGCTGTTTGTATAGAATTTTGGCTTAGTAGATCTTTGTATATTGCTATTTCTAGCTGATCTAACGCATTTCTCTGTTGCACACTAAGAACCTGATACCAAAGAGGACCGACAGAGTACTTTACTGTCTTTAGCACTTGTTTTCCGTTCTCTTTCCGTATATCTCTCAACTCTTTCATGAATATTCTCCTTTTTTCCATTGTCCGTGCGTAGACGACTCGCAGATGTTGATACGATTGTTCATTGCTGTCTTCTTTAGTTTTCTTCTCCATATTCCCAATTTAATAATCAAGAATAAATAACACAAAATTTATTTTTGGAATATACTTATCTCAGACTCGAACTACAATTTAGGACGAAACTAATAAAATAAAGAAATGAAAATAAAACTTGCAAAAAAAAACCAAAAATATGCCAAAAAGATATGCCAAAAAGGTAATGACGTGGTAATGACATAGACAACTGACAGACAACTAGTAAGCGCAAAATATTTCTTCGTCTATGAATGACAAAGAGTATTATCAAAGAATAGTATAATAAAGGAGTCAATTTATTTTAGGCCCACAAACGATATACGATATTGATGGTATTCATAGACGAAGAATTTTTCGCTTAATGGTATTACACTCTAAAAACAATTCTTCTTCTTTTTCTTCTTTTCTTTTCTTCTTTTCGTGTCAATGCTTCTTCAGTGATATTTTAGTAGCCAGGTGTTCGGCAAGTCAGACAGCGTCAGAAGTAGCTGTATTTAAATCCACTCTCGTGCAGGTGTTCGGGCACAGCGGACATTCCAGCAGATGACCCATCGACTGGATAGGTTCGCCGCAATCACACTGTGTTAGACCAGGATCCCTGTACCCCAGTCACACAGATTTAGTCTGCAACGACCGACCTGAGTGCGAAACCGATTTAAGGATTTCGACACTTGCCATTGTAGATTGTGTCCGGGCGGTAGTTGTTCAAAAATAATTTAATGTAATCTGACGAAAGATTAGGTAAAAATGTAATTGGAATTATGAAATCAATATATAAAATGCACCGTTTTCACGTTTTTGTTTAGATTCTTTTCCCTGTTAAAACGGCACGTGTAAATCAATGCTTGTATAGGAACGTCTTAGATGTTCATACGAAAATAAAAAGAAAAACCAACATATTTTACCAAGACAAGATGTGCGCCAACTGCGATTACGTGACATTCCGTTTAGCTTAATACACCACTATAATCTAGAGATTATGAGAAACAAATCCACATGAATTCCATAACTATACGCTAACTATACGCAAACATTTTTTGGGGGCCCTTTTCCCATAGCTTGAGAAATTATCTTCTTTTTCTTGGCCTATGATAATTATACAGGGAAAGTATTGAGGCTATCGCGCACCGCACCTGCACCTCAGCGGACGTGGCGGGGGCGTGTTTAGCAATACGGATTTTGCGGGTGGGGGTGGGGTGCGTCCACTGCATCATCCGGATTCGGCGTCGATGTTTTTGCGAGTAGTGCCCAGCCAGCTTAGGATATTTAACCCCCGACGCAAAAAGAAGGGTGTTGTAAGTTTGACGCCTATGTCGGTCTGTCTGTCTATCTGTGGGTCTGTCTGTCTGTGGCATCGTAGCTCCCAAACGTGTGGACCGATTTCGATGCGGTTTTTTTTAATAGAAAGCAAATTTTTGCGGTAGTGTTCTTAGCTTTGTTTCATGAAAATCGGTTCAGCAGTTTTCACGTAACTTTAAAAATTACGAAATAATATAAAATTACATTTTAAAAAGTAATTTTAAAAATTCGTTGTGGATAAATGTATTTCTTTGCGTGAACAAATAAATAATTTTTACTTTACTTTATTTGTTTTAAAATTATTAAAAAAAAAATCATTATTCCTAATTATTACATACAAGCATGTTATACTCTACAAAATATCCTTTGAGCGTTTATGTATGTATGCCAGTAAATAACAGCTGCATTTGTACAGCATCGGCACACATATTAGTGGTCTGCATAGGTACAAGTAATTTTTTTGTCATTATTTAGTACGAGCGTTAACCCGCGACTTCGTCCGCACAAATTATATACCAGATTTTAAGTCAGATCATAAGCTATCAAACAAAAAAGTTTCATCAAAATCGGTTCAGTAGTTTTTGCGTGACACTCGTTCAAACAAACAAACAAACACACAAACAAACAGACGGAGAAAAAATCCAAAAATTGGTGAAATTGAATCAGGGACACCTAAAAACCATATCGTAACTTTTTTTTTGTTAATATCTTCAATGTACAGACAAACTTCCTGTTACAGTTTTATAATAGTATAGATTGTGTCATGTCTATTCAGATCCTAGGGGAGCGCGTAATTTCTTTATGATTCGGATCATGCGCGTAATTTCTCTATGATTCTGATACAGCAGAACATCTGTTTTGTAAAGTCACTGAACTTTATTTATGTATTATAGGGGACTTTTCCGACTGACCACTTTTCTGATCACGTTCTCAGGTATGGCTTGATTATTTGGGAGAACGGTTCATATATTAATAAAGTCTTTATTACACAAAAAAAATGTGTAAGAGCTTTGTGTGGTATTTGCCCATATGACTCCTGTAAACCGTTGTTTCCTAAACTAGTTCTACTTACGCTGCCTAGCCTGGGAAGTATGTAAATTTGTGAAGAAACATCAGCAGTTTTTCAGATTCAATCGGAATGTTTGTAAAAGAGCTATAAGAGACCCCGAAAGGATTGTCTTTGACCACTGCCCCAATACTAGTCTATACAGAAATAATTGTTATCACATGTTTATAAAAATTTATAATAAATTACCAAACACTATTAAAGCATACAATGGCAAGACATTTTCAAATAAACTCAAAATATGGCTTACTTCTAAGTGCTACTATAAGTTAAACGATTATTTTGATGAATAATAACCACATGTTATTAGAGCCTACCTACTATATGTAATAGTTTCATAGTCATAGAGATCGTAGTCTAAATACATTTTATTGTAATATTATTATTTAGCATAGTTGTTGACATTCAAATATTTTACTTTGGTTTACAATGTAAGCCACCTAAATATTGTACGTCCGTGCTGCGGACCAAACTGTTGATTCTGTTTTATTTTATTGTAACATCTTTTGTACACAGTTTGAACAATAAATATTCTTATTCTTATTCTTTAAAAAAATCGCATGATTTCGCGCAAAATTTATTGTTTGGAAACTATTCATTAATTGGTCTATTCATCAACCCTTTTTCGGCATTCCTAAAAGTCTAATCCGGGAGGCTTTGAATAAGTATAGCTATACAGAGGCAATCAAAACATGGAGAAATGCTCCTGGCCTAAATCACTCCGAAGCACTTATCAAAGCGTATAATCGTAAACATACGCTTACTAGCTCTTAAAAAAGACAAATTATGTATAATAATGAGATCACTCACAGGTCACTGCAAATTAAACAAACACATGCACACATAGAACATATAACGAACACTGTAAAGATTTCGATATATTTCATCAAAATCAGACTCAATATGTTAACTCTATTAGATGCATTTTAAAAACATTTAAATAACAATTTTCTTAATTCCCAACCATAATGTCTAGATTTTAAGATAATGTTGTGCGCAGTTGTTATTGAGAGGCAATCTTAGCCCTATTGTAGATATAATATTTGTATATAGCATATGTTTTATATTGTCTTTTGTTACTGTGCCTATTAAAATAAAATAAAATAAAATAAAATAATGCACACCTTGAAACTAAGCGACTCCACCTGCTGCAGGTTCTGCGGAGAGGACATGGAAACTCCCCTACACATTCTCTGTGATTGTGGTCCATTAATGTACAAACGAAGTATTCATCTTGGCAGACAGGTACTGGCTCCAGATGAGATACAAGAACTCCCTGTTAAAAACCTACTGCGATACCTAACTGCTGTAGGGATTAATAGGGAACTGTAGGAGGGGCGTTCACAAATGATCAGCGATGGTCGAAGTGGCACAGACGCAAATCTGTTAAGGCCCCAATCACCCAATAATAATAATAATATTAATGCAGGGCAGCTTGTGGCGAGCTGTTGGTGATTGGCGACACCACGGACCCGATTCTCCAGAGGGCCCGGATTGATTTGGCCCTCACCTCCTGTCTTGCCTTAACCGGCCGGCCAGGAGTGAAGTCGCAAGAGCGGAACCTATGCTCCAGGTTGGAAGTGTAAAATGTCATAACGCCGGGACCTGCCGACTGGTGCGCTTAGCACCGGGAACCGGCGCCCGCAGACTCAACTCTCTACAACCTTAGCCGCTCACTAGATGTTGCCGCCTTGTCGCTACTTTGCGAGCGGCCATTTTGGGCGGCCCATCAAAATGAGTTGGCAAGTCACCGTCTGCCATTTTTGACAAACTTAGAGACATTTGTTACGGCAGGCGTCCCGAGTCTCTCCGCAATAACCCAGATTTCCCGGCCCACCAAGTTTACCCCCATAACCCGAGTAGTTTTATTTTGTCCTTCCTACAATAGTCTCTGCACCGAACGTGGTATGACTTCTGGTGCATTTGCATAATGCATTCAGAGATAGACCAGGCTTGGTGCATCCCATCGCATTTAGATAAAAGTGTCTCAAAGGGGCCTCTACGTGTTGGACCTGTGTCCCCACGCAAGCCTTCCAAAGCTCCGGGCTATGGCCCGTGAGTAAACCTTTTTACAGAGATACATAATAATATTCATCAATAGGGCGGAGCTAGACAGCGCTTTTATTTTTTAGTATGCAAGCAAAAATGTGCCTAGTGGTGGTCAGGTGGAAAACTCCGCGTTAGTACATTACCATTTTTATCATATAAATAAAACTATTACGGGTTTTTAACAGACTACAAACAGTATAGGCGTTAATCTAGATTCTTGACCAGTTAATTTCTAGTGAAGACGTGGTGGCCTAGAGACGAGTAACCACGCTGTGCAAGAGGCGATGGTTCGATCCCCGTCCAGGCCGACTCCTACCAATGAGTTTCTCGGAATATTTTTACGATTTGTAACACCATTGGCTTTCAGGTGAAGGAAAAAATCGTGAGGAAACCTGCATGCTTAAATTTCGAGGCATGCATTGTAACCTCTGTCTATTATGAGCGGAGAGTTGTGGACGCTAAATCATTAGAGTCCGGGTTCAAATACGCACGGAGGACATGCCATGTACCAATGAGTTTTTCTAACTTATGTACTTATGTACAGACTGCTCTCAAAACTGCTCTGGAAATCCATGCATCGTGAAGAAACCTGCATACGCTAAAGAAGAAATTCTGATGCGTATGTGAAGTCTACCAATCCGCATTGGTCACGCGTGGTGTACTAACGCCCATACATCCTCCATGGTCGGTGCCCTTCAGTGGGAAGTATAAAGGACTGCTATGCTACTTATCCAGACTCTTTTTGCAATATAGTATTTTAATCAAAGATTTCGTTTGATTGCAGGTTACCTAGTCGGCAACGCGGGTCTGCTCGTCACCCTAGCACAATTCGGACTAGCTTATCTAATAGTAGTGTTTACTGTTACCTCTATCTGCGCAATTTCTACTAACGGGGCCGTGGAGGGGGGAGGCGTTTATTGTATCCTTTTGAAAACAAATTACAAGCAATAAGCTTGTCCAAAAATGTATCACTTTTCTGTCACAGCGTGCGCTGCGATCGAATTGACTGTCCCCGCTATGCACTTGGCACATAGCTAATGGGTAGGCATAGATAAATTATGCGCTCCTCTATGCGCGTTTATATCAGGTTTATATTTTGCCTGAAGTATTGCGAACTTCAATACCCAGTACTTCTTCCACGGAAGAGGTAATGAAATGGGGATTGAAAGAAGTAATGAAAAACAAACAAATAAGTATACAAATAAAAAGCAAGTTATTTGAAGTAGCAATACTACCTTGCCTTACGTACGGGTGCCAAACATGGGCCTTAAGGAAACAAGATGAGGAAAAGCTAAAAATATGCCAAAGAAAGATGGAAAGAAGCATGTTAGGAATAAAACTTATGGATAAGATAAGTAATGTGAAAATAAGAAAGAAAACAAATATTTGTGACATCATAGAAAGAATAAGATTGTTAAAGTGGAATTGGGCCGGACACATCTGCAGAATGGACAGCACCAGGTGGACTAAGAAGGCAATAGAATGGGTACCACGTGACAGAGGAAAAGAGGAAGACCAAAAATGAGATGGGCTGACATATTTGTTCAAAGATGTGGCCCAGATTGGATGAGGAAAGCCAGAGTAAGAAAATACTGGAAAAAATGGGGGGAGGCCTACGCTAAAGAAGCGACTACTATGGAATTGAATTAATGAATGAAATATACTATAATTATGAGAATATAATAATATAAATAATATTTAATTAATTAGATAAATGTAATGTTATTATTGTTTTGTTAACAAAATAATATATATAAAAATGTAATCCGTGCATGTGTAATAGTTAATTTAAGAACTTTTTTTTTGTTATGCATGTGAAATCTAGTAGAATAAAAGGCTTTTTTATTTATTTTTATTTATTTATTTATTGCGAACTTCAAAAAGTTACATGACTGTATTCTTCATTATTTATTATGGATTATGTACAATTAGTTTTCAGATTTAAGAAAATTTATTCTTATTTTCATTTTTTTGTGTTAGCATTAGTTATATCGCATGTCAATTACTCATCCTCTAGTGTAAAGATTAGCCAGTCGGCAATAATTGTCGTATCGAGACTGACTACCTAGGGTACGCCAGACGAACTCAGGTTTCGTCACTCGGTGAGGCTCTTTCCAGGCATCTTTTCTTTTTTCTTTTCCTTGCAGTTAATTTGTTAGTATCTTTGACTATTTATTATAAGGACTAACCTTGCGGTAGCATTTCCCCTCTGCCACGGTATAAAATCAATTAATCATGTGCATTTACATTCAATTTTATACCTTATCACTAAATGAGACAACCTATAATTGCGAAACAATAATTTCGAACTTAAAACGTTTGGGATTCACGCGAGACTACTTTTCATGATTTTTAACGGTTAAAATTATAATAATAATATTAAAGTACCTGGACTTGTATTATGATGACTAGACAACGATATAGAATAAATATATAGATACAAACATCCATGACTCAGGTACAAATATTCATATTCATCATATAAATATTCGTCCCTTACGGGATTCGAACCCGCGACCCTCGGCACAGCAGGCAGGTTCACTACAGACTGTGCTACCGGGCCGTCATAATCTAAAGTTATGGGAATAAAATCCAAAGTTGCGGATTTCATGTCACCTCGCCCCCCGCAAAAAGTGGCAGAAATGTTTGTTAGTAGAATTATACGCGTAACTAGTCCCTATATAAGTAGTCAAAGGTTAGTATAGACTTCAGAGTTATGATGATGGCTGAACATAATATCCTGAATACGACCTCAGTTATGATAAGCAGAACACTCGGACCGGAGTTCGGTGGTGCGATAGGAACATTATTTTTCTTCGCTAATGTAGTGTCCAGTGCGCTATGTATATCTGCGTGTACTGAAGCGCTGGTGGAGAACTTTGGACCTAATGGTGAGTGTAATAATGTTGAGATTTGTTTACTGTAATTGTTTTGTTACGAAACCCGTGGTGGTTTAGTGGCAATTAGCCTCACAATTCGTACAGGATAGTACCAGATCTGACCGTAAAATCATGCACCTATTCCTTTGGCAAACGAAATGTGATTCAAGTGAAAGTTTTCACAGGGGTCCATACGTTTCCACCGGGGTGCCTGGCCAAGTCTTGCCGCAAGTACCTTTTATGATGATTTGTGGTACTACATTTAACAAAAATTGCACCTGTATGTTTGGGCAGCAAATGAGGTGCTATCGGAAGGATCTAAAGAACTGGAAAAACTAGGGTTGCCATCTCTCAGTCTGTCGCAACTCTAGGGTTCATCATCATCATCATCATCATCAGCCTATAAACGTCCCACTGCAGGGCACAGGCCTACCCTCAGGGAGGGTGTATGGGCATTAGTCCACCACGCGTGCCCAATGCGGATTGGTAGACTTCACATACACATCAGAATTTCTGCTTCAGTGTATGCAGGTTTCCTCACGATGTTTTCCTTCACCGTTTGAGAGCAGTCGGTATTACGTACACATAAGTTGGAAAAACTCATTGGTACATGGCGTATTGTCCGTGCGGATTCGAACCCGGACCCCCATTATTGGGTGTCCATACCTCTCCGCAACGCGCCACCGACGCTCTCGTCAACTCTAGGGTTGCCAGGTTTAAAGAAGTCACATGTAACAAGACACATATTTGTCTTTATTCTTTCTATACCCACTAATTCAAGTTTTATTCTAATAGATAATTGTTTATTTTCAGTTTAATTTCCTTATAAACTAATGTATAGATCAAGTAGTCTAAAATTGGCCTGTTTTTATTATTTGTTGTTATAGGTACTGTTGAGTTTGCTTTATAATAACACCAAGTTTAACGCTTGTATGTATGACCGTTTTTTACGATACAGCGAGAAGAAAAAAACGTTGACAATAACTAGGTTCTTGTATGAGGAACCCCCTTAAAATTTTAACTCTTGACTTTTTTATTATTTTTTAGCAAATCCGCCGTAAAAACGCACATTCTGTGTAAATTTTAACTATCTAGCTACTACGGTTCAAGAGTTACAGCCCTAAATAGTTAGGACAGACAGACATACAGACAGACGGACGGACGGACGGACGGACAACGTAGGCTTAGAAATAGGGTTTTAAAAAACCTCAGAATATTAAAAAGGACCTATATATCAACATGTATTCTCCCTCAGGTTACTTAGTAGGCCCCCACGCGGGTATCCCTGACGGGTGGTGGTACAGGTTCCTGTACCGGTCTGTGCTGAACGCGTGCGGGCTCGGGGTGTCGCTAGCGGGCGCGGCGCTGTTCGCGCGCACCAGCCTCGCCATATGGCTCACCATGCTCGTCTGTCTGTCCAGCGCGTTCATCAGCTTCATCGTCACCAAGCCGCTGTTGGTGAGCGCTCTTTACTGTATATTAATATACGACCGGACTTCTTCGCCTGATCACTTTAAAAAAATCACATAATTTCGCGCATAATTTTTTGTTTGGAAACTATTCATTCATTGGTCTGTTCATTAATAGGGCGGGGCTAGACAGCGCTTTTATTTTTTAGTATGCAAGCAATAATGAGCCTAGGGGTGGTCAAGCGGAAAAGACTGCGATAGTACCTAGGCTCGCCATGCAGAGAAACTGTTGTGAAACTTCAGCTACTGCTTTGTTGCAAAAGAAGTCAGGTAGAATACTCCCTATTCTGCACTCTCTCGTTGTTACTCTCCTTGATCTCTGGTTGCGTTCTATTGCTGCGGTAAGAGACGGGATCGGATACAGTCTCTAATTGGAAGCCACATGGTCCGAGCACAAGAGATGTTGATGCCTGAAGGGACTAGCCACCTCCTAATAGAGGTTTGGCTAGGTTAGGTTAGGAGGGACTAGCCACCTCCTGATACTACTAACGTAAGTATAGTTACAATGTCAGACACCGTTCATCATCATCCCAGCCGATGGACGTCCACTGCTGGACATAGGCCTCCCCCAAGACACCCCTACACTTTAATAAATTGTAACTATACTTACGTTTAGAGTATAAAAGCTGAATTTTAAACATGATACTTGGGTAACTATTTGAAGATGTTTCCTCAGTAGCCCGACAGTTTTGATACTTTCAACCCCTGGCCAGACTATTTTAACCAGCTAGCTGCCAAAGCAACCATGACTCAAACTTCATAGTTGCTGTGTTGGGAGCTGAGAAACTTTCAGCTTTTATATAAAATAACGAAGGTCTGATTGTCACGGGCTCTCGGACTTGGACTTGGACACCCGTACGAATTTCATCGTCTTCTCCTCTCAGAATCGATTACTTTGTATGCTTTTGCGAAGCCGCCCATTCAAACGCTGACCCAGCCTCACATATAAAACCCAAATGTGAGAAACCACTTATACAATACACATATTGTAAATTTATCCTAACAAAAGCCTATTCTATCCACAGGTAGACAAACCAGACACAAACCACTTAATAAACTCAACGCAGCTGAACTACACAGGTCTAAGCATGGCCACGTTCCATGAGAACCTGTACCCTCAATACGGGCATGATTATACGACAGCTGACGGGCAGCTGGTGGACTTTGCTTCGGTGTTTGGAGTTCTATTCACCGGTGTTACGGGTGTTATGGCTGGCGCTAATATGAGTGGTAAGTCAACGTACCGGCCACTCTAGAGCCGAAGGTATTGTGCGGGAAGATGGCAAGAGACCAGACGGGATGTCTGTCATCCCCTGGACGATGGGTCGGGTGCTGGTGTGGAATGGCACCTTTGTGGATACCCTTGCTGCATCCCATCTACAGGGAAAAAGTAAAAGAGTTGGATTGGCGGCGGAATCTGCCAAAAAGGCCGGAGGTATTCAAATTCAAATTCAAATAATTTATTTCAGACAAGATGTCCATATAGTGTTAGTATATACATTTATCTTAAAGTTAGTGTTAGTAAAAAAGAAAACAACAAAAACATTTTATTTTAAAAACCCGGTGTGGAGCTTCACCCAGTGATGCAACAGCGGGGAGTCCCACCTTCTTTGAACACATTCAGGAGACCATTAGCTGGCTCGGAGCCTGCTCAACACTACTTCTTTGCATTCGGTGTTGAGACCTTGGACCGTGGGGTCCCGGCGCCCAGGCGCTCTTTAATGAAATTTCAAAGTGCCTGGTAGACTCGACCTGGGATCTCAGGGCTGGCGGTTTCCTCGCTCAACGGATCAACATCGTCTCTGTTCAGCGATGAAACGCCGCCAGCATCTAGCATCTTAGGTACCCCGCGGTCCTGACCTGCACCCCATTTTAGTTTAAGTTTGTTTTTTTGTTCGAGCATCACGCTAACTACTAAACCGATTTTGATGAAATGTTTTTTGTTTAATAGTTTATGATTTGGTCTAAAATCTGGTATATAATTTGTACGGACTAAGTCGCGGGTAAACTCTAGTTTTATCTATTTTTAATGTACACACGGCGACACATCAAGCTATACAAAACCAACATAAGCTAGCAGCGCGACGTGTAAACCTATGTTTAAATGTTTGTATGTAAATAAAGCTTTTCCTAGCTGTAGCTGTTCTTAATGTCGTACTATTTTTCTTTTTACAGGGGAGCTAAAGAACCCAGGCCGCAGTATACCAATGGGAACTTTAACAGCGCTGCTCTTCACCGCCGTGTCGTACGTGGCTCTCAGTCTGCTGACCGCCGCGACGTGTTCCCGGGAACTGTTGCAGAACAACTACGTGTATCTACTGCCTATCAACGTGTGGCCGCCTTTCATTGCTGTTGGTATGTTGAGGCTTTAGCACACCCCTGGCACTCCATACAAGAATCTCACCAACATTGAAATCAGCTGTTCCATAAAAACCGACGATCGCGGCTCGACCTAAATTTATATAACAGCAGATTTTTTCCCCGATTTCAGTGTTGGACCCATAGTGAGACTTGTTCAGTTTGATGGGTGCTTCAAAGTATGCCCCTTGAAGTATGTAACGCATTCAAATGACTTCCTGTAGGTATATTCGGATTGTGTGTGCCCAGATTGATTTTTGTAAAAGAGATCGCTGTAATCACTGTTTGGATGATTTATTTGTCAATGTTATCACTGGATACGTGCTTGTCGGCAGATTTGCCGTCCTGCTCACTTGTACAGGATGAAATTGATATCATTAGCATCCTATTAAGCTAAGAGTCTACACATCAAACTGAACAACTGTTACTACGGGAGCAAACTTATTGGAGCAAAAAAAGCAGATGTTTGCATATATTTGAGTCGAGTTGGCTTTGCAGTTTTGTATGGAACAGCAGATTTTTTTTTTCTCCGATCGGCTTGCTCCCGTTATAAAAGTTGTTCAGTTTGGTAGATTTTTAGGATGCTAATGATATCAATTTCACCCTGTATAATGCTTCTAGCTCTCCTAAAATGTCCCCAGAAAGTACGGTGCTGTATCTAATCTAAACTATTATAAAACTGTAGCAAAAAGTGTGTCTGTACATTGAAGATATTAACAAAAAAAAAGTTACGATATGGTTTTTAGGTGTCCCTGATTCCATATCACCAATTTTTGGATTTTTTGTCTGCGTTTGTTTGTTTGAAGGAGTATCAAGCAAAAACTAATGTACCGATTTTGATGAAACTTTTTTTGTTTGATAGCTAATGATCTGACTTAAAATCTGGTATATAATTTGTGCGGACAGAGTCGCGGGTTAATTCTAGTTTGAACTAAACTTATAAAATTTCGTGTTTCAGGAATGCTAATGGCAACGTTTTCGGCCGGGCTATCGAATTTAATCGGAGCTTCGAGGGTGCTAGAGGCTTTAGCTAAGGATAATATATTTGGTATGTATCTTGCTAGTCATTATTTTATTAGTCTAACTTTTGCCCGTGACTTCGTCCGCGTGGTTTTCGGATATTCAAAAAATCCTTTCTATGTGCACTCTTTTACATGCTCTGTTGAATATGTCGCCGTTATTCTGCGAAAAGCAATTATCTCAAAATTTTGCATAAAACGACGTAGCAGTACAAAACTTCATAATATTTGCGCTCTTTCCTTAGCGAAAACTCTTTACTGCTATGTAACATATTTTCTGATTTAGTCATCTGGCAAACCAATTTCAAACACTTCCAATTTTTTTTTCTATTATCAATCAATCTAATTATAAATTTAATAAACTAAATTATAAATGATGTCAAAATACTTAATAGTTTTGAACTCGGATTTATACAAACTTATTAACATATTAATCTTAGGTAAGAAGAAGTTATCAGGAAACATTTAATTCATATAACGTATTAATTAGCCAAAACTACTTATAACTGTTCATCTTGTCATTTTCATCTTGAAACATTACTATTGAAACCTTCAATATGTTAAAACATCGTGAGGAAACCTGCATGCTTCAGTTTCGAGGCATGTTTTGCACCTACTGTCCATTACAAGTGGCGACGGGCTCACACCCCATCACACTGGGAAGTTTCGGTACTACTATTGAAACGTGGATGTTCTGAGGTTTCAGAATATCTCTGACTACCCCCTCGGGGAATATAGTCGTGAGCATATGCAATGCTATGCGAATATGCTAAAAGTGAAAAAACATGTACAAACAAACCTGAATGAAAGATAGCTGGTAGTTGCAGCAATTTTTCTAACTGCCCCGAAAAGGGATTATGGCTATTGGAAACTTGTTGTCAGCATCAGACCATCAATTTGTCTTTGTTGAAATAAAACTGTTATTTAGCTGTAAGTTGTAAGTGGAAGAGGACGCCATAGGCCCCGAGACTTATTGCGGCATCTCTCGCAACACCTCTAGACGTGTGCTAAAGGAATGGGCCGTGAGCCAAAGCCGTAAGTTCTGGTCGGATACACCAGGACTGAAGCATGCAAAAGAGCTTGTGACCGTCTTCTCAAACAGACATACCTCGGATGCCATCAATTCAAACTGCAGCGACATCAGCTCTTGGTGCGAGCCTTAACAGGACACTGCAAGTTAAACAAACTACACAGAATGGGGCTCGTAGATTCACCCACTTGCAGATTCTGCTGTGAAGCAGAGGAAACGCCCATACACCTCCTCTGCAAATTGCAAAGTGCTCATTCACAGCAGGAGTCGCCATCTAGGTGGATACATAATCAATTCAATTCAATTATTTATTGCCATAAATTACATATATGTCAGTATAAATATACAGATAGGTACAGTCAAGAGCACGTCAAGCTTGACACTTTGGACTTTGTACCGTTCTTATTTAGTGCGCCATAAGCGTTACAATCGAACTGCAAGTGTAAAGCTTGATGTGCTCTTGACTGTACAAGGATGGTATCAGTACAGAAACTTTAGATTCTAATTTTGAAAGTTAAAAATCATGAAAAGAAGTCTAGTGTGAACCCCAAACGTTCTATGTTCGAAATTATTGTTTCGCAATTATAGGCTGTCTCGTTTAGTGATAAGGTATAAAATTGAATTTAAATGCACATGATTAATTAATCTTATACCGTGGCAGAGGGGAAATGCTACCGCAAGGCTAGTCCTTATAATAAATAGTCAAAGGGACTAGCAATTAAGTACAATATACTTTTATGATAAATTTATACAACATGAGATTACCTAATTGATTAATTTGATTTTGTGTTAATAACACCTACTGACATTAGGAATCTCCCCTCCAAAAGCATAATACGGTTCATGAAGTCCGTGGGCCTAGGTTATGACCTTTAGGTCTAGGGTGACAGCTACAATAGATCTATTCAGGTCGCAGTAGCTATTGGTCATTGAACAAGCCCTTACAACCAAATACTAATAGCTGTAAGTTCTCCAAAAAGGAAATAAATAAATAAAAATTGTAGGGTGGCTGAGAGAAAGAGGGTGATGGTTTAACTATTTATTGATGAGCATACAATATTGGTACATCAAACACATACAAACATCCCTAGCTATGCATCAGAGTGGACAGCGTGGCCATCTCACTCTTCTGCTTAGAAGACATAGGTTTTGGAACGGACTGCGTGGCTATCTCGATCGTCGACCTGGCCAGCACCTGAGGACTGCAGTGGCTATCTCTCAGGCGAAGACGCCTAGCTAAGTGACATTCGCTGGCCGCGCCGGGTCTTATATACTTCCCTCCCCGCGCCCGGTGCAGTGCGTTGCTCTGCGTATCGCTGTCGCGAATTTAATCATTTTATGTGGTTAAAACATCGTATTGGTGCTGTGAGTGATCCTAAATCATTGATTACGTCTGTGACTGTGTAAAGTGTAGGTTTTCTAATAGTTTTTCACGGTAATTGTACAGTTTTAAATAAATAAAATCATCGGATAATCGTAAGTACTTTTTTCTTGTCACTTTAGGTAATAGAGGGTAGGAGCGCGGCGAGCGCTCGCTGGTAAACCGTTAGCGGCCGGGGTCTTACGTCATCACTGATCAGCTGTTTATCGAGGCTGATTACCGTAGTTTAGTTTTAGTTTTGTTTAGTTTGGGTACTAATTTAGATATTTGCAATTAATATTAACTAAAAGAACAGTTTTATAGTTTTAACCGGAGTTTACATGATGTCCGGACGTCCGGGTAAACCGCCAGATGATGGCGGGCAACCGGAACCGTTTGTGCGTAGCCAGCGTACGCCTCGTTCTCCTCCTAGTTCAAACAAGCGCAATTTTGGGGACATCACCCCGAATGAACTTTCTCCAGCCAAGAAACGTGTTTTAATCGCCGGTCGTAACGTCGGCGGCGACGGCGGTTCGCCGCCCATTGTTAATGATAACGTTGATTACTCGAATGACAATCTCTCTTTTACTGCTCTTGTTTCTAACGCGTCGGATTACTTGTCTAAAATTAATGATCTTGTTAATGATCAGGGTTCTCGTTTGAATATGTCAAATAAAACAGCCGTTATGGATATGACTCAAATGGTTACTGCCGTAGTGGGAGTGCTTGCTCTTAAGTGTTCAGAACTTCAGGTTCAGCTAGCTCAAACAGAGCGTGACTTAGTTTTGGCCAAGTACCAATCAACCCGTGCCACATTAGATGCCAACAAGCCGAAGCTCTCGTATGCGGAAACGCTGAACCTCAGGGTCGCGCCTAAAGCGCAGTCAGCCGTTCGTGAGTCGCGCACGCCGCTTCCCTGTGTCATCGCGTACCCATCTAATGAGAGGGCGGGTGAGTTGCAGACGTCTTCTGCTACTAAGAAGGCATTGAAAGAGGTTATTGATCCTACCGACGGGTTCCAGATTGTTGGTTTGAAAAAGACTGCTAAGGCTGGTGTAGTTCTGCGTGTTACAAATCAAGAGCAGGTTAAAAAACTTTCGTCTGATGTCGCGATCGCGAAGGCTGGTCTCCGTATAGAACAGCCAAAGAAAATCAACCCTCGCATTTTAGTTAAACACGTTCCGGTTGAAATGGACGATAACTTTTTTTCTTAAGTGCCTTTTTCAGCAAAACATTTTAGATGAAACACCCGTTACTGAGGATGAGTTTAATAAAACGACTAAAATAGTGCGTACTAAACGTTGGGGTGACTCGAAATTTAAATGGCTAACAGTTGAAGTCTCAGCGACCGTTCGTAAACACTTGATCGATACCAAGCAAAAATTGTTCATCGATTGGGACACGTGTCACTTCGATGATCAAGTAGACGTCTCGCGTTGTTTTAATTGTCAACAGTACGGTCATATAATTAAACATTGTACTCAACCCGTTTGTTGTGCCTACTGCGCGGGGCCTCATGAGTCTAGGTCATGCATGGCTAAAGGCGCTAGTGATTTTAAGCCTGTCTGCGCATCTTGCAAATGTTTTAAAAAACCATCAGATCACGCTTCGGGTTCATCAAATTGTCCTATGTATAAAATTAGAGTAGATAATCTTGTATCCCGCATCAACTATGGATAAGCTAATAATAGGCCAATTAAATCTTCATAACAATAAGATTGCAACTTTAGAGTTAGATAGGCTCGTTATTGATTATAACATAGACGTAGTCCTAGTTCAGGAACAGTACCAGCTTACTGCTTTAAAAAATAAACTTTTACAAGTATCTAAGTCGGCTCTCGCTGGCATTTACATCCCGCGCGCTAACTTCACAGTCACAGCCTTAAACAATCTCTCTACTACGCACTGCGCCGTTGCGGAGGTATCCTGCCCTTCCTTTACAATTTACCTTGTTAGCTGTTATTTCCAACACGCCGATCCTGCTACTCCTTACCTCCACCATTTGCGATCCGTCCTACACTCCTTGGCTGGCCGTAGGGTCATCATAGGAGCTGATACCAATGCTTCATCTCCCTTATGGCATGGCAAACTGCGTACCTTTGACGCTGTGCGTCGCACAGCTGTGGAAGAGTTCATCGCTGAGCTCAACCTCTATACGTATAACACCCCTGATGCACCACCTACATACAGCAGCCCTTCAGGCGAGTCCTCTATTGACGTCACATTTTCTAATGTGGACGTTCGCATAGATTGTTGGCGCGTCATTCCTGATGCGTCTTGTAGTGATCATCGCCTGATCGTGTACGAGTATATTCCGCGGTCGCAACAAGTTCTGCCTGCTTCATTACCTAACTATAGTTATAAGACTAGAAATGCTGATTGGTCATTGTTTGGCTCACTCTTTGTCTCGCTTGCTGATGGTTTTACTCGGTCGGAATTGACTCCGATTGAGTGCGCCGAAGTTATGACTGAAACATTTACATTTTGTGCTGACGTAGCTTTGGGACGCACAAGTGCAACCTTAACACGTAGATGTGATTGGTGGAACGATGACTTAGTTAGACTTCGTAGAGTGTTTAGGCAAGCTCGTAGAAAATATAATAAAGTACGTAAATCGGATGCTACCTCGGAGGATCAACTGGTAAATGCGATTGGGGACCTTAGAACTGCTAGGTCTCACTATCGTGCTGCCGTTCAACTGTCTAAGAAACAATTACTGCAGCGTATGGTAGCAGCACTCGAGAGGGAGGGGCCGTGGTCTCCTCTTTATCACGAATGTAAAACTAGCAAAACACCTGCTTCTACATATTTTTCAAATATAAAAGTAAATGACACCCATACTATCGGGGTCGAGGAGACGGCGGCTGCTCTTTTAGGTTCACTAATTCCGGATGATTCACCTGAAAACGACAGCGATTATCATCGTGAAATAAGAAAGAGAGCTGCTGAATTGCCTGAAACACCATCTTCTTGTTTACCGTCTCTTGATGAACTGCGAAATGTCGTGGGATCTCTGCCGGCGGGTAAGGCTTCCGGTGAGGATAAGATTTCGAATCGGATGATCAAGGAGGCTTTTAAAGTTGCCGGTGAGTCTATTCTAACAGTTTTCAACCGTTGCATTGCTGGGGGAGTTTTTCCAAACTTATGGCGACGTGGTTGCATTAAAATAATCCCCAAAGCCGGTGATAAGCCCCCTGATGATCCGAATCCGTCTTATCGACCTATTACCCTTCTTCCATCTTTGGGTAAACTCTTGGAACGCCTCGTTGTCCCTCGGTTAATTCCAGGAGGACCTAAGTTCAGTGACAGGCAATTTGGCTTTACCATAGGGAAATCGACTTCAGACGCGTGCTTACTTGTGAGAGAGGCGGTAGAGCTCTCTGAATATAGCTATATCGTCGGTATATTTCTTGATATATCGGGTGCCTTTGACAACGCATGGTGGCCAATGCTTCTCCTAAAGCTCAAAAATAGAGGTTGTCATCGGAACATCTACTCGCTTATTTATTCTTACTTTACGAACGGAGTTTCAAAGTTGAGGCTTGGTCACCATGTAGTGTCCAAAGTGCTGACACAGGGCTGTCCTCAGGGCTCTGTCCTTGGACCCTATTTATGGAATATAGGTTTTGATGATTTTCTGACACTTCCTTTCCCTCAAAGCTGCTCGCTAATAGGATACGCCGATGATGGTCTCCTGCTCATACATTCCAATACTAGAGTGGGTATCGAGGGACTGGCTAGCAACTGCCTGCAGCAAATAACAGATTGGGGATACAGAAATCGTCTTCAGTTCGCCCCGCATAAAACATTCCAACTATTGCTCAAAGGGAACCTGAAAGTACCACCACGAATAAAATTTCAAGGCATTAATATTAAAAGTAAAGATTCTGTTTCCTATTTAGGCTTTCATTTGGAACGTAATTTTAGCTTCGTAAATCATATCAAGACAATAGGAGAGAAAGCCAAAAGTAATTTTTTGAGTTTAGCGCGTATTTCCACCTCGACATGGGGTCTTTGTTACAAAACACTTAAAATAATATATTCCGCTACATACCTCGGGTGCATGTGTTATGGAGCCCCCGTTTGGGCAGATAGGTCGGCTATTGGCGCTGCGCGCCGTAAGTTACTTCAAAGTCAACGTTTAGCCTTGATTTTCCTGTGTAAAGCGTATAGAACGGTCAGCACCGAAGCACTCCCCGTTCTAGCGGGGGTGGTTCCCGTAGACTTGGAAATACAACGCCGCGCGGCCAATTACTTTCGTTCAAGAAAAGTTAGTCATAACTTCTTAAAACCTCGCGACCGAAATAGAATTAGTAAATTATTTAACTTTGATTGCAACATCTTTGATGAACTTTTATTAGACTGGGAACTACGGTGGCAAGGGTCTACAAAGGGTCGACATCTATACCAATTTTTTCCATCTGTTCGCGATCGTCTAGACAAGGCGTGGCTAGAGGTAGATCACTGCGTAGCCCAATTTCTTACTGGACATGGTAACTTTAAGGGAAAGCTATTTTATTTTAAATTGGTTGCGTCACCTTTATGTGAATGTTCTGTTGACAGTAACGAGTTCGAACAGACCGCTCATCATATTCTTTGGGAGTGTGAGCTCTGGTACGCCGAGCGCCAGACCATGCTTGACTCAATAAAATCGTTTTCTGGTGTCCCTTACTACATGGATCTTGTTGCGACTAGGGATAACTTCCGTGCGTTCAGATGTTTTTGCCATACTTATTACTGGAAGCAAAATAGGTCATAGTTTCAGTACAATGTTAGGTTCCTATTGTTTTATTTTGTATTTTTGGTGCTTTTGCGGTCGTGTCTTCAACACTGCCATAAATGATCTCTTGGATTGGCTCTCTAATAGCCATGTTTTTTCCTTATTATTGCTGTCTCCCGTTTGCAATGGAGGGAAGTCGGATATTTCGTTTTCCTACTCCTCCTATCTTCTTTGATTAATTCATTGCGGGTTCCAAGACAGATTAGAGTCATCCCCCGGGCTCGCTGGACTTCATTGTCCAGTGTTGTGAATGGTCGCCGCTGTTGATCCTGGCTTACAGGAGTTACAGCGGTGGGAATGTGTGGTGGGCCTATGCCCGATAAAAAAAAAAAAAAAAAAAAAAAAAAAAAAAAAAAGATCCTCGGAGCGCGTGCCGCGTGCATAACGATGGAGAGGGCGGTGACGGCGGGCAGCTAGGTGTGTGCGAGCGAGAAAGCATTCGGGTCCGTGCGCCTCTCGCTACAAAACTAGTTTATGTAAATTTTTATTTTTCCAGGCATA
Source organism: Agonopterix arenella (assembly GCA_927399405.1). Lineage (NCBI taxonomy): Eukaryota > Metazoa > Arthropoda > Insecta > Lepidoptera > Depressariidae > Agonopterix > Agonopterix arenella. The sequence goes on from OV656714.1 coordinate 1,711,258, forward strand.
ATCCTCCGTCCAATGGTATCTCGTAGTGGTAACCCGGTGGTGTCTGTGATAGCGTCGTGGCTGCTGGTGCAGGTCGGTATAATGGCCGGCTCGCTGAACACCATCGCGCAGGTCAACTCTGTGCTCTTCATGACCAGCTACTTCGCCATCAACCTCGCCTGCTTGGGCCTCGACCTCGCCTCTGCGCCCAACTTTAGGTTAGTCGCTTCTATTAAATATTCTTGATTCTATATGTCATTGTTTTGGCAGAAGGCCTCATGCAATGATCCCCTGCTACCAATTTCAGGGTTGTGTCGCTTCTATTGTAAACTGTAAAGGTTTCTAGATTTGCGTGGCTAGATTATTCACAGGCGCGGGCTAGGTGGTCACGTGGCTCCGCCATTTTTATTTGTGGTGGTTCAAGAGTGTATTTTTTATGTATCCAAGAACAGAACTTACAGAACAACTTCAAGCATATTTGCTATTTTGACGTAGATATTCAAAAGTCTACCCATCAAACTGAACAACTTTTACTATGGCAGCAAACCAATCGAAGCAAAAAAAAAATCTGCTGTTGCATACATTCAGTCGCGACATAGAAAAAATTAATAAAAAAAATGAAATTGAATAATCATGGTTATTCGAATAATAAATTTTTTTTTATTTTATTTATAGCAGTTTAGTATGGTACAGCAAATTTTTTATTTGCTCCGATCGGTTTGCTCCCATAGTAACATTTTTTCAGTTTGATGGGTAGACTCTTAGTTTAAAAGGATGCTAATGATATCAATTTCACCCTTTATGTAGGTTTATCAGTACCTACCATCAACTTACTAACGGGAGTGATATTAAGTTTATTGTTTAGTACAGTCAGGTTAGTTATGTCCATAAGTAATTTAGGCGGTTTAGGCTGTGCGTTGTCTGTCAGTTAGTCTGTCAGTCAGTGACAGAATTGTTTTATAAGTATGAAGAATAGTAGAGAGATATTTTTTTTACGGGCATAGGACATAACACGGCATTCACAACACTGGCCGATATCGGGCATAGGCCCACCACACATTCCCACCGCTGTAACTCCTGTAAGCCAGGATCAACAGCGGCGACCATTCACAACACTAGACAATGAAGTCTAGCGAGCCCGGGGGATGACTCTAATCTGTCTTGGAACCCGCAATGAATTAATCAAAGAAGATAGGAGGAGTAGGAAAACGAAATATCCGACTTCCCTCCATTGCAAACGGGAGACAGCAATAAGAAGGAAAAAACATGGCTATTAGAGAGCCAATTCCAGAGATCATTTATGGCAGTGTTGAAGACACTACCGCAAAAGCACCATTATAGAGAGATTGTTATAGTACTAATGGTTTGAGAGCTAGCCACTACGTTCCCTATTAACTGATATATATGCATATGCTCACGACTATATCCCCCGAGGGGTAGTCAGAGATATTCTGAAACCTCAGAACATCCACGTTTCACTAGTACCGAAATTCTGTCCAGTGTGATGGGGAGAGAGCCCGTCGCCACTTGTAATGGACAGTAGGTACAATACATGCCTCGAAATTGAAGCATGCAGGTTTCCTCACGATGTTTTCCTTCACCGAAAAGCCAATGGTGTTACAAATCGTACATAAATTCCGAAAAATTGATTGGACGAGTCGGCCTGGACGGGGATTGAACCATCGCCTCCTGCACGGCAGGCAAGGTTACTCGCCACTGGACCACCACGACTGATATATATCCTTGAGTATATACCATGATTAAGTACATTTTATAATCTATTGCAGGCCGACATTCAAGCACTTCTCGTGGGTGACATCCGTGCTCGGCCTAGCAGGCTGCGCGACGCTAATGTTCGCTCTCCGACCCGCCTACACGTGCGGGGCGGCGCTAGCATGCAGTTCACTAGTGCTAGCGTTACACTTACTTTCCCCCGCGGCGGCAGAACCCAAGTGGGGCAGTCTTAGTCAGGCACTTATATTCCATCAGGTAAGTTAGAGTAAAACTATTTTACAAAAAAAAACATTTGTGACAAGTTTAAAAGAGATCCTCAATCTTAGTATGGGAAATAGGCTATCTTAAAAATGTTAGCGTATAGTCGGCGTATAGTTATGGAACTCATGTCGATTTGTTTCTCATAATCTCTAGATTATAGTGGTAATATTAGCTATACCTAATCTAAACAGAGTGTCGCGTAATCGCAGTTGGCGCACATCTTGTCTTGGTAAGATATGTTGGTTTTTTATTTTCGTATTAACTTCCACGACTCTTCTTGCGTCCACTTCACTGGATTGCTGCCGCGGGAAGTACCTAACTGTTAGGGAGTGAAATCGGACGGGCCCTTTTGCCCACGATCTGTTACCTATATTTTTTAAATTGTATAAAGTCTAACAAAATTAGGTGAAACTATTTTAAGGGGATGATCAGACCATCAAATTGAACAACTTTCTCTATGGGACAAATATCGAAATCGCGAAAAAAAATCAGCAGTTCCATACAAACATACTCTACCTAAATGTATGGGACAGCAGATTTCTTTTTCGCGATTTCAATATTGGTCCCATAGAGAAAGTTGTTCAGTTGAATGGTCTGATCATCCCCTTAAAATAGTTTCACCTAATTTTGTTAGACCATATATAAGGTCTAACAAAATTAGTTGAAACTATTTTAAGGGGAGTATCAGACCATCAAACTGAACAACTTTCTCTATGGGACCAATATCGAAATCGCGAAAAAAAATCAGCTGTTCCATACAAACCTACTCGACCTAAATGTATGGGACAGCAGATTTTTTTTTCGCGATTTCACTATTGGTCCCATAGAGAAAGTTGTTCAGTTTGATGGTCTGGTCATCCCCTTAAAATAGTTTCACCTAATTTTGTTAGACCTTATATATCTTACTGTTGACTTGGGCGTTTTTACTAATATCCCAAAACCCCAACGTTACAATCTAAGATGTTCCTTTACACGCATTGCTTTACATGTGACGTTTTAATAGGAAAAAAGAATCTTACCAAAAAAAGTCAAAACGGTGCATTTTTTATATTATATTTATTTCATAATTCCGTTTGAATTTTTACCTAATCTTTCGTCCGATTACTAGAGTAAATTAAATTATGTTTTTAGAGTGTAATACCATCAATAAACGTAACCGTTTGTGGGCATACAATAAATTGACTCCTTTGTCTTCGTTTGTATATGATTGCCTTTCCAATTATTGTTTAAACTTATGGTAATGAAAGACTGTGTACTTAGGACTAACTCAAAACCAAAATAAAACTGATTGAGGCAATAACTTGTATGTTATGAATAGAATAGATTTATTTTTGCCAGAATATGGTACATTAAGATCTTATATATATAACACGAGCGTTAACCCGCGACTTCGTCCGCACAAATTATATACCAGATTTTAAGTCAGATCATAAGCTATCAAACAAAAAAAGTTTCATCAAAATCGGTTCAGTAGTTTTTGCGTGACACTCGTTCAAACAAACAAACAAACACCCAAACAAACACACAAACAAACAGGCAGACAAAAAATACAAAAATTGGTGAAATGGAATCAGGGACACCTAAAAACCATATCGTAACTTTTTTTTGTTAATATCTTCAATGTACAGACAAACTTCCTGTTACAGTTTTATAATAGTACGAGCGTTAACCCGCGACTTCGTCCGCACAAATTATATACCAGATTTTAAGTCAGATTATAAGCTATCAAACAAAAAAAGTTTCATCAAAATCGGTTCAGTAGTTTTTGCGTGATACTCGTTCAAACAAACAGACAGACAAAAAATCCTAAAATTGGTGAAATGGAATCAGGGACACCTAAAGACCATATCGTAACTTTTTTTTTTGTTAATATCTTCAATGTACAGACAAACTTCCTGTTACAGTTTTATACTAGTATAGATAGATGAAGCAAGACATATTCTGCCACACATGGCGACGTGCAAATTTTAAGGTAAATGCGTTTACAAATTTAGTCATCTTCTAATTATCTATACATTTTAATAGAACAGCATTTTTTTTTTCTAAACATGCAATGAACCTCTAACTGCACCAATTCCAGTAATAAACAAAAAATCTAACTTTTGATAATAACTTAAAAACTATGACACGTCTCATAATACTATATGCGGTTTAAAATGATCATAAAGGTGCCCTCAATCAGCTCAGAAAATATCTACATCGTTCTACCAAACACCCTGTATATTTGAGATTCAGAAATAGAAAGTTGAAACTTATTTGGTTTATACAGTTTTCGAGAGTTACGCGGGTTAACGGTAACATATCGGGAACTCAAATATACCAAAACGCGGTAAGAACCCGTTAAAATGTTTATTTCTAGATTATATTTGGTTTAATTTATGGAGGAACATTCATAAAAGGTTCCATTGAAAAGGGAAGATCTTCCACCAGGCTATGTGTGAAGCCTGGGGACCGGCCGTGGTCCAACAGTTCTTAGTTTGACCTTGTATACAGGGTGTCCCGTAAACCAACGTCAACCCAGTGGATGCTGATAGGTTAGTTCATGCTTAACCAGAATATACTAAAATAAAAAAATAAACTCAATCAATCAATAAATCTGTCAACATTTTACTTTAGGAAAAGTTTCTTAGTTTTCGAGATTAGGACAGTTTTATTAAATTCGTAAAACTCTTTACCTTAGTCTCTATTTTGAGTGACACGGCTACTAATGTTCTATGCAGTATCTGTGTTAAAACTGTCAATATCTTGAAAACTCAGACACTTTTACTAATGTCAAATTTGGATATTCTGCTTAGTCATGACCTAACCTATCAGCATCCGCCGGGTTGACGTCGGTTTACGGGACACCCTGTATTTATCGAATCTCTGTGTTTATTTCTCTTGCGCGATGTATGTCTTGCATTCCTTATTTGTAGTAGGTTACGAGTTACGTATTCACGGTGAACGTTGTCTATGTATGGAGCATATTACCGAGAGCGACGGTATCGCCATTTGTTGGCATCTTTGCTATAACTTGTGGGTGCTGATATCTGGTAGCAAGTCCCCACAAATTCTTTGGGGTTCTTCTACGAATCTCTTCATTTCTGATCTCGTTTGTATGATAATGTACTATTGTTTGCAGGTCCGTAAATACCTGCTCCTACTGGACCCCCGGAGAGAGCACGTCAAGTTCTGGAGACCGCAGATGCTTCTGCTGATATCGTCGCCGCGACAATCAGCGCCTCTGATCGACTTTGTTAATGATCAGAAAAAGGTTGGTGAATATAAAAGAATTTTAACTTTTCATTTTTCTACATCAACAACACCTAGACAAAGTGATATTTGCTTGGCGTCGACGCTAGTAGTAGAATCGACAACATGTATGGACTTGACGTATGGCGGCGAAAGCAAACGTTAAAATGTTTCGATCGCCAATGTCAAATCTATACATTCTGTCATTTCTGCTAGCGTCTACTCTACGCCAATAGAATGTCACTTTGTCTAGATACCCTGATAAGTTCAAGTACAGATTGAAAAATTAAGTCTCGGACGGGAGGGACCTAAACCCACAATCTTCCAAACCGGGGATTTGTTTCCGTCCAATTAAGCTACCAAGCCTAATACGTCAGAGAACGAAATTCTTCAACCTATTCCGTCTTCATTCGGCCTGCGGGTCGCTTGGCTGGCAGAGTGACCCCGGAGACCAGGTCCACCAGGTTCCAGGGGGTATGCTTCGGAGCTTCGCTCCTACGCGTAGCTCGGGCCTTCAGCCTCGCAAAAAATTAATGAACGTAGACGTAATCAATAATATTTGAAATCTGATCAGCTGATTGCATTTAGCATGACAAGTAATATTTTTTTGGTTAAATTTCCTTCGGGTCATTGGGGAATTTTTTTCAGGCAATGACATTCTATACACTAGGATTCTCATCAGTCATCAGTGAGCTATTAACGGGACCGCTAAATAAACATTACTATTTTACGACATTTGAAAGGACTAGAATGTCAGCGACAGTGACTTTAGAGACATGCGTCATTTTTTGGTTTATTTATTGTATGACGGGGTGAGTCCTTGTGTATAGAAAGTCATTGGTATCATGAGTGCAATCAACCTCTAAAGCAACGATGGTGTCTATAAAACCCAGTATAAAACATGAGGCTTTCACAAACAGCACACGACATGGCTTTGTCGCGTAAAGACAAAATGTCGCTCTGTCATGCTAGATGGTTTACACAGATGTATGCTTCACAGGGTGGCCTGTTCGTGATAGGACACGTCAGGGTTGGACAGTTGGACGGGACCGGCGACCCTCTAGCCGCCGAACACAAATACTGGCTGAAATTGATTGATCATCTCAAGGTAAGCAACTTAAGCTGTATTTATTACCGAAAGACGTTGATATCTTCAGGCTTTAGAGAGACCACGAGTGGTAAGAGAGCTGGCCACTTCCTTTATCAGCGCATAAGCCTGGCAATTCAAAAGTACCCTCAAACGAATGTCTTAGGGAAATATGCCAATTCGGACAAAACTTTACCAAGATTTTATATAGGTCATATATTTTGATCGGTGTCACAGTTTATGAAAGACTACCCCACCAATTTTTACCTCATTCCCTCATGGTAGGAAGCGTGGCAGAAAATATAGGCAATGGTGTATTCTTGTCTCACACGCACTCACTCAATATCGATCGCACGCTTCCCTCTTAGTTTTTCCATTTGTATAAAGTGACAGCCAAGTGTCTAATGTTAAATACCTAAGTATAGATACCTAGATATAACTACTGAGACGCTAAGCAATGTACCTACGCACTGATGCGGTTTAGCGGTCACTTTATTATGTAATAAAGATCGATATATGTGAGGAGTGTACGTGCGCCTAACCAATTTGTCAATGTGTGCAAATTAACTTTTTTCTTATGCTTTTTCTAAAGCACCGTCAGTTGCGAACACACTGTGCTACGTAGCGCACCCGCAGCCCTCGTTCGCAGCACATTTTTTCGTTTAAAAGCTGGTGTTTTCTTTCAAATCGTGACCCCTAAGTTTTCCATACCGCCACACACGATACATCCCCTACAACTCCATTTTGCTTATAGTAAATACGTGAATTCGGATAAAACCTTGACAAGATTTTACTGCATCTAGCTAGGTCTTATATTTTGATTGGTGTCTTTAGTATGAAAACTCAAACAGAAATTGATATTTGCAGGTGAAAGCATTCGTCGAGCTCTGCCTCGCTGAATCAGTTAGAAGCGGGGCGGCACATCTCACGAGGCTATCGGGTCTCGGGGCCATGAAGCCTGACACTGTGCTGCTTGGGTTCAGAGACACGGCTCCAGCCAGGGACTTCTTTAGAGAGTGAGTCTGATATATTTATCATTAGCCTATACAAGTTTAGGAGATGGATGTGTGGTGTAACTACAGGGTGAAATTGATATCAATAGCATCCTTTTAAACTAAGAGTCTGACCATCAAACTAAACAACTTCAAACCGATCGACCGACCGACCGATCAATAAAGAATATTTATATTATGTTATGTTATCGGATCAAATAAAAAATCAGCTGTTTCATACATAACTGCAATGTCTACGCGCGAGTTCGCGATTCAAATGTATGCAACAGCAGATTTTTTTTGCTCTGATCGCTTTGCTCCCATAGTAAAAGTTGTTCAGTTCGACTCTTAGGTAGACTCTTAGATTAAAAGGATGCTAATGTTATCAATTTCACCCTGTAGAATGGACAGGATTATTAATGAGTATACTTTAAAGGCCAGGCCACACAGAGGCAAAGCGGGAAAGCGGGCCGGAAGCGGACCTGCGGGAAGCGAATATCTCCGGATCCGCGCGTATTTCTTTTAATAAGCAGAAGATACTACTTTAGTAGAACGGAACGGACTATTTATAACATCGTATACATCCAACAAGTTTAACAAACCTCAAAATTGTTCCCAGCCCCACATCGCCATACAAAACGGACGAGTTCGACCTTGAGACCAGCGAGACAGTGTTCCCGTGTCGGCGGCCGCTGTCGCCCCGACTGTCGGCCGCGCAGTACGTCGGCGTCGTGTCGGACGTGCTCTCCGTCAACAAGAACCTCTGCCTCTGCAGGCACTTCCACGACCTCCACATGGCCGCCGTCGAGAGGTACCTCCATAATACTAGATACGACAACGTAATTTTTTCGCTTACGCTGATAGACTGAACCACAACGCAAGCGTATCCAGACTAGTTTCGGAGGGGGGGGGGGGGGGGGGGGAGAGAGACATTCATAGAAAAACGATGAAAAAGTAAGTGCTGTAATCACTTTTCCATACAAATATATGAGACGGCGATAGTCATAATAGTAGCTTACACACCGAGGGCAGGAAAGTAAGAAAGGTCTAAGATCTCTTGTTATTGTTCGCATCACGCCGCGCGCTTTATGGTGTTGTGCAAATCATTTCATAACCTGTGGCGACGCGTTTCACGCCTTCTTTACACTTCTAACCCCTCTTATGATGGTCTGTGGACTCGACATTGAAGAACATACTTCGATCAGGGCTGTTTCTAAACGCGTTGCTGCCTGCGGACCCGGACAGATACCGCAATGGATAATGAGCACATTCAAGCTAACAGAATACTTTCTATTGCGTGGTACTGATTGTAATGCGACACTAGGTTTCGTACTCAGCGCGTTGGTTGGCATCTCTCTAGATCTCTATGGAAGCACCCCTTTAAGTAACTGTCCCATTTAATTTTACACTCTGTATTTGAAATGAATAATGTTGTTTAAGAAAATCGCCATCGCTAAAGTACATAGACGTGTGGCTGGTGGAGCTGCTGGCGCCGTCGCGCGAGGAGCCGTTCACGGTGCGCGGGCTGTTCACGCTGCAGCTGGCCTGCGTGGTGCGCTCCGCGCGCGGCTGGCAGCACCTCGCGCTGCGCGTGCGCGCCGTCACCATACCGCCCTCCCAGGCCTACACTATACAAGGTGACCATGATCATAAAGCCCTCTCATTTCACCGTCTGAGCCGGGACTAATTAATCTATACTATTATGTTTGTCTGTACATTGAAGATATTAACAAAAAAAAAGTTACGATATGGTTTTTAGGTGCCCCTGATTCAATTTCATCAATTTTTGGATTTTTTGTCTGTCTGTTTGTTTGTGTGTTTGTTTGTTTGAACGAGTATCACGCAAAAACTACTGAACCGATTTTGATGAAACTTTTTTTATTTGATAGCTTATGATCTGACTTAAAATCTGGTATATAATTTGTGCGGACGAAGTCGCGGGTTAACGCTCGTATTATTTAATTTTGGTACATTTCTAAGCTCAGATTGGCTCTTAAATACTATACCGAAAAAAATATAAATAACAAGCGTTAACCCGCGACTTCGTCCGCACAAATTATATACCAGATTTTAAGTCAGATCATAAGCTATCAAATAAAAAAAGTTTCATCAAAATCGGTTCAGTAGTTTTTGCGTGATACTCGTTCAAACAAACACACAAACAAACAGACAGACAAAAAATCCAAAAATTGATGAAATTGAATCAGGGGCACCTAAAAACCATATCGTAACTTTTTTTTTGTTAATATCTTCAATGTACAGGCAAACTTCCTGTTACAGTTTTATAATAGTAATAGTTATAGATTTATATTTCATTATAATCCACCGCTGGGGAACCGCATCCACAGACTAATAATTTAATTGTTACTACGTCCACAACTCAAAAGTTCGTATGAAAACTTATCATAGAAATCTGCACCAAAAATAACTTGTCTACCTATTCTAAAATCGAACTGGCCATCACGAGTAAAACACAAAAAAAGATAGAAACTCGCTACGCTCGGGAGTTAACCCTAGAATCCTTAGTTACGCTCGGGATCCAATAGGACACTGCTTTTATCCCTTTGGTGCATATTCTACTATTATTCCCAGTGCCATTTTGCGTAGTCATAACATCAATACAACAATCAGTCATTTTACGGTTTGAGCCGGGACTAATTAATAATTCATTTTTTTTTTCAGTACTTATATAATATAAGACCCAATTTCAGCTTAGAAATATATCAAAATAAAAAAAAAATGCAACCTGCAACAGTTCCAAATTAAAAATTTAGCTATTATCTCGTTATAAAAACCTGATGGTAATTTCTTTTTGCACATTTTTAAGGCATCACCATTATACATACTTCAAACATGGTTTAAATATTTTTGTAAACTTAGAAAGTTTTGAAAAATACATTCGTAATTTGCATGCCTATTTTATTGCTTAATAATTAATATTGTTAATTCATATGAGTGCATCGGTGTTATTATTATTAATTTAAAAGCCTTCTGGGGCTCACAATTTTGATTTTTATGTTGCGTAACGAATTTTTTTTTAATTTATACCGTGACAGAAGGGAAATGCTACCGCAAGGCTAGTCCTTATAAGAAATAGTCAAAGCACCGATAGTATCGTGCATCGTGATCACGGAGATGGCGGAGGTGTGAGCGAATCGTTATCCTCCACCAACAGCCCGTGCGCTGACGTATACCAATACAGGGTGTAACAAAACACCCTAGTAATACTTAAGGGGGTGCTTCAGACCAACAAACTGAACCACTTTCACTATGGAGCCAACATCGAAATCGCGAAGAAAATTAGGTGTCTCATACATTTGAGTCGAGTCGGTACTGCAGTTTTGTATGAAAGACCGGATTTTTTTTTCGCGATTTCGATGTTGGTCAGCGCAGGACTGGTCGTTGTGGCGATCCTTGGGTGAGGCCATGTCCAGCAGTGGACGTCCATCGGCTGAGATGATGATGATTCTTTATTTTCATATCACATCTCTTATTGTTTACTTCGAATATTATAAAATCATCATCTCAGCCGATGGACGTCCACTGCTGGACATAGGCCTCCCCCAAAGATCACTTGAACGACCGATCCTGCGCTGCCCTCATCTATCAGTCATCATCATCATCATCATCTCAGCAGATGGACGTCCACTGCTGGACATAGGCCTCCTCCAAGGACCCCCATCTATCAATGATATTATAAAATATGTCATGCTAATGTAGTCCGTATTTTTATCAGAAGAAGGTCGAACGTACACGGTGGGTGATTCCTTGGAGCCGCACATCGAGGACCTGGCCGCCGGCAGGCCAGTCCAGCAGAGGCTGGACGAGCTGCTCAAACTGTTGAGGATCAACGCCACTACACAGAGCGTGAGTTCACAATAACTACTAGCATATGTTCAAGACTATATTCCCCGAGGTAGTTAGATAGACCGAGATCCGACCGTAAAAGGATGATGCCAGGGTTAATATGAAATCTGGTCCCACCGTCCAATAGCTATGTGTGATACATCGTTGGATAGGTATTTTTGAGCTGAACAAAAGTTACTACGCGCCAAGTCCAAAATCTTAGTCCGTTCAGAGCATTATATGACATCTGGTCCCACTCTCCAGTAGCTATGTGTGATACATCGTTGGATAGGTATTTTTGAGCTGAAAAAAAGTTACTATAGCGCCAAGTTCCAAATCTTAGTCCGTTCAGAGTATTATATGACATCTGGTCCCACCCTCCAATAGCTATGTGTGTTATAATGCTCTGGGACCAGATTTCATATAATGGTCTGAACGGACTAAGATTTGGAACTCGGCGCTATAGTAATTTTTGTTCAGCTCAAAAATACCTATCCAACGATGTATCACACATAGCTATTGGACGGTGGGACCAGGATCATAGATATTGGAGGGTGGGACCAGATTTCATAAAAAACTCTGAACGGACTAAGATTTGGAACATGGCGCTAATGGAGCTGACCTTTTGTTCAGCTCAAAAATACCTATGCCACGATGTATCACACATAGCTATTGGAGGGTGGGACCAGGATTTGCATCCTCCTTTTGCATCTATTTCTTTTGTGAACGAAGTGTGATTCTAGTGTATGTTCTGGTAAAAGAGCGGAGATATGGTGATGATAAATAAATGAGCAAATGTTACAGGTGACAGAATGGCCGGTACTGGAGGAGTCAAACAGATGGTCGGGCGAGTACAGTGACAACAACAATGTCTACCAACGGGTGCCCATGAGCTACTTGCAGACGTAAGCATGACATTAATTTTGTCCATTGTCCATCAACTTTTATGGATAAAATAAGTTTTTCACCCCTCCGGACGGAAAGTGTCAAGTTTCGTCCCGCTGCGCTAAACGAAGTTGCCGCTTTCCACCTCCGTTGAGGAGAAAAATAGTGTACAGTACGACCAGGAAAATAATTCCGTTCGTCGCGCAAACGAAGATTATCGTTTGTGCTGAGCAGTGCAAAATCGGATATTCTCTATCTCGCTCCAGCTCGAATAGCAGACTTAAGGATGCTTCGGCCAAAAGAGCGCGAAAGCAATAAGCCATTAGCGGCTAGATGTCACATCCTGATTGGTCAATATAATTTCGCGCGCTTTTAAAATTTGTCTACTGCGCAGGTACATCGGTGAGACTTATAAACCTGGTACTACTGTACTAACCTCGGATAGTAAATAAGAAAGCCTCAGATCACATGTTTGTTGAGATCTGAGACCTTTCTTACTTTCTTGCCCTCGGTGTGTAATCTACTATTGTGTATATACCTGCGCAACAGTGTTGACAAATTTAATATGAAACGCGTGAGAAATTGGTTCATTATTCATTCATTACACTCTCGGCACCATTACACCCTCGCACAGAATAGGTATTGCACATTGACATCACAGTATTTAACCAATAAAATGATTTACAATTATCCCCCACACTAGGCTAAGCCTGGCAAAATGTGACCGGAAAAATATTAGCGAGGTATCATCTAGTTAATACAGTGAGCGGTACAGTTATCAACAAGAGCAATAAAAATTAAAAAGATTGAGTAAAATAAAGGTGATAGAATGGTGGAGTAGGTTAGCGTTATAGGTTATACTTCAATTAATTAAGGCTTTAAAATTAGATATGGGTATTTGACGAATTATGGCTTTTATCAATGTGTGTGTGGGGGTTTAAAGTTTACTGCATCACTCTTACGAACTCCTCTGTATCTTTGTACTGCCACGAAGTCAGAGCTGTTCTGATTTTTAATTTTGCTTCTCGAACATTGGACTCTTTAAAGCAATAAATTTTTACTAGCTTGTTGTATATGAAAGGACCAAGAAAGTATTCAAATCGCTGTGCAAAGGTAGTTTGAGTACGCGCCGAGGCAGTTTTAAAGAACCGTTTCTCCAAAATTTTCGGATAGTCTGGTTAAACTAACCTTACATTTTCAGTAATTCTGTAGCTTGAATACTATTTTTAATAAAAGGTTAAACGACTAAAAACAATGACGTCGCTATTCATGATTTAGTACAACTTTTCATACAAAGCTCGTGTTTTGACATTTAATAAAGAGTTGCTGATTTGACTAGTTGGAGCGCGCTGATGCGATGTCCTTTTGTATAGTATATCATTGGTAATAGCAGAGTCGATAATAAAAATAGTTCGATAGAATAATAACAATTTGTTTGTGCAGAGTGAACCACATAATAAAAAACAACAGCGACGGCACGGCGGTCACGTTCGTGCAACTGCCGCCACCTCCCAAACTGTGCGCCGAGCCCACGCCCGCCGACCACGCCGTCTGCGAACAGTATTTAAAGGTTACTCCATCACTATAATCCTACTAATGGTTTCCCTGCGAGATCGAATCAGAAATGAAGAGATCCGCAGAAGAACCAGAGTAACTGACATAGCCCAAAGAATTGCTAAACTAAAGTGGCAGTAGGCGGGGTACATTGCTCGCAGAACTGATGGCCGATGGTGCTGAAACGTTCTCGAGTGGCGACCGCGTACCGGAAAGCGCAGCGTGGGTAGGCCCCTCACACGGTGGACCGACGACCTGGTGAAGACGGCGGAAACCCGTTGGATGAGGGCAGCGCAGGACCGGTCGTTATAGCGGTCCTTGAGGGAGGCCTATGTCCAGCAGTGGACGTCCATCGGCTGAGATGATGATGATAGTGATGATGATGAATCCTACTAATATGTAAAATCTAAAAGTTTGTGACGATGTTTGGATGTTCGTGAAAAAATCGTGCAATAACGGCTGAAAGGATTTGGATGAAATTTGGCACACAGAATAATTATGTTTTGTACTTTTTTTAAACTCTATAATGAGTTGGCATAGGTCGGGGTCCTTCGACTCTCAATCATGAGAGTCCTGGTTCGAATCCGCATGGACGTCATGCCATGTACCCATGCGTTTTTGTAATGTATGTACATAATATCGACTGCTCTCAAACGGTGAAGGAAAACATCTTGAGGAATCCTGCATTATGCTGAAGAAGAAATTCTGATGCGTATGTGAAGTCTACCAATCTGCATTGGGCACGCTTGGTGGACTGGCGCCCATACACCCTGTCTGAGGGTAGGCCTGTGCCCTGCTGTGGGACGTATACAGGGTGTAAAATCAATGGGACACTTACTTAAAGGGATGAAGCACCCACCATCAAACTGAACAACTTTTACTATGGGACCAACACTGAAATCGCGAAAAAAAATCCGCTGTCCCATACAAAACTGCAAACATAACTCGACTGAAATGTATTGGTCCAATAGAGAAAGTTGTTCAGTTTGATGGTCTAAAGCACCCCTTGATGTGAGTGTCCCATTTAATTTTACACCTTTTATAATATGATGATGATGATGACTATGTTTTTGAGGTGCTCGTTAGTGGTGGTTCGTTGAGTACTTGAAGTGAAATCGTATGATCTACACTACAGGGTGAAATTGATATCATTAGCATCCTTTTAAACTAAGAGTACCAATCGAACTGAACAACTTTTACTATGGGAGCAATTTAATCTGAGCAAAAAAAGAATCTGCTATTGCATACATTTGAGTCGCGAACTCGCGCGTCGAGATTGCAGTTTAGTATGGAACAGCAGATTTTTTATTTGCTCCGATCGATTTGCTCCCATAGTAAAAGTTGTTCAGTGATGGGTAGACTCTTAGTTTAAAAGGATGCTAATGATATCAATTTCATTCAAAAAATTTTTATTTTATTTCAACAGGTATTAGATGAATTCACCAAGGATCTCCCGCCCACCATACTGGTTCGAGGCTTGAAATCTGTCACCTCTACTTCACTATGAGCATTGTTACTATAGCTATCTCAATTTAATTATACTGGTACTAGGGTAAACAGATTACTGACCAACTTCTCCTAAGAAACCTATTTAATTCGCAAAAAAATGTTGCTTATTCTTGCTGTAGGTTTCTTAGGGAAAGTTGTTCAGCATCGTGGGTACAATCATTACTTAAGGTGGTTGCAGAGGGGTAAATGTTATGCAAAACTTTGACGCACAATACGCGTAGACGGTATTAATATAAGTAACTTTGTATATTATGGAAAAATAGTTTAGAAAATCTAGTTGCCGCGTCACAAATAACATTTGCAATTTATAAAATAATTACGAAGATATAAAGGTTTGAAATTTTTCATACAAAATTTTAAAAGCTTTATATCTTCGAATTATATTATAAATTGCAAATGTTATTTGTGACGCGGCAACTAGATTTTCTAAACTATTTTTCCGTCTACGCGTATTGTGCGTCAAACTTTTGTATGGACTGAAACCACCTTAAGATAATGCAACTGTTTACCCTAACACCCTGTATTCATAGTTTTACAAAAACGTGTTGTCATAGTATTTAATAGGGGTGCTTCAGATCATCAAACTGAACAACTTTGACTATGTAGAGAAAGTTGTAGCATCAACAACGAAAACGAATAAATGAAATCGAGAAAAAAAAACAGCTCTTCCATATTTGAGTCGAGCAGGTACTTAGCTATTAGTTTTGTACGGAGCTGCGAATTTTTTGCGATTTCGATGCTCCGCAGTGAAAGTTGTTCAGTTTGATGGTGAGAAGCACCCCTTTGAATATGGCCACACCATTCTGTAATATAGTTGCAAGATGTAGCCGTGGGCTAACCACCCTTATTCTTTAGAGGAAGCAGAGGGATCACACAGGTTATGACTTACTTGATATGCTGGACTATTAGATTTGACAGTGAAATTGTATCTACATATCAGTAGTTTATTAATATTACGTCTGGACTAATTTTGAACGAATTGAAAATCGTTCGTAACATAATCGAACAAATTATTAGGGATATATCTACTGATCATGAACATGTTAACTGCATGGCTAAAACAAACATGAGGCTAGTGAAAACTGAGCTACGAGGACATTATACAGGGTGTAAATTTAAATGCGTTATACAGGATGTTACAAAACACCCTAGTAATACTTGAGGGGGTGGTGTAGACCATCAAACGGAACAACTTTCACTATGGGGCCAACATCGAGAAAAATAAAAATCTGCTGTCCCATACAAAACTGCAGTACCGAGTACCAACTCGACTGAAATGTATGGGACAGCTGATTTGAAGCACCCCTTTAAGTATTACAAGGGTGTTTTGTTACAACCTGTATATCTTAAGGGATGATACTTCAGACCCTCAAACTGAAAAACTTTCACTGGCAACATAGAAGTCACGATAAAAATCAGCTTTTCCATACTAAACTGCATACCTACTCGACCTAAATGTACAGGACAGTTGAAACGTTATTTTGCGATTTCGATGTTGGCGCCATAGAGAAAGTTGTTCAGTTTGATGGTCTGATCATCCCCTTAAAAACCGTTTGCATATTAAGTTGAACCCTAAATGTTGTTTAGATATATTTTCTGTACGAACGGTTTTCATTTTATTTAATTTGTTAAAAACTAATAGAAAGTGTTAAAATGATTAAGGCCCGATTCGACAAAACGCGAGTAAATTTAATTCTTAGATTAAGTCGCCGGTTACTCTCGAGTAAACTGATTTTGTGTTTTACTAACCCTAATGTATGAATAAGTTGAGAGTAAATTTTACACGGCCAATTTTGACGGTGCAACCTTATAACGAAACTAATGAAAGGTTAATGTCACATAATTAAAAAAATTCAGATAAAAAGAAACCTAACAAATTAAAACTTTATAACCTCACATTGCAATAAGTACGGATACAAAGACCTCTTTCTTTAGGTGGATTATACATTCGTTCTTTTAGAATGAGTTTTGAGTGGTAGAAGACAAATGAAAGGACTTATGAATGTGGAGGAAGCTAGAGAGGTATGTCAGGATCGTAGCAGGTGGCGTTCCGTTGTCTCTGCCTACCCCAGTGGGAGACAGGCGTGAGAATATGTATGAAGACAAGTGAAGTTATTTCGGAGTAAACAGTAGGTGTTAAATTGTTCTATAAATTATGTTTGGTCGAATCCGGCCTTAATTCATTACATAATAAAAGAGGCCTTTAAAATTATTTTTGTATTCTTGTTTTTTACCTAGAATTTGACTTTTTAATTGTTTATTTGAATTATGAATAATACTATTATTTAAGCTAAAATTTTAAGTATCTACCATTTATTTTATTTAATATTAAATGACCATTATTTAGATTGACTTATATTGTATACTCTTGTGACTTATAATTATAATTATGAATCTGTTTAGTATTAGGTAAATTAAATATATAAATAATTATAAATGCACAACAAAGTAATGCACCAAATAGCTACAATTAATAATTAAAGTATTTTTATATCACAGGTTGTATTGAAGTTATATGATCTTATTATGTCAGTTAAATAGCTATTTAAATAAATTCTTACAGTTTTCCTGGTTTATACTAACTTTGTGCTACTTGTCGAAAGATGTTTTCGCGCATATCATTACTTATGAAATGTAAATAACTAGCAAAGGTGGTTGCAGATTTTTGGCGTACACGGTATTAATATAAGTAGCTTTGTATTATTAAATTGTTTAGAAAATCTAGATGCCGCGTCACAAATAACATTTGCAATTTATAAAATAATTACGAAGATATAAAGCTTTGACATTTTTCATATAAAATTTTAAAAGCATACAAAATTATAAATTGCAAATGTTATTTGTGACGCGGCAACTAGATTTTTGAAACTATTTTTCCATATACAAAATATTACTTTTATTAATTCCGTCTACGCGTATGGTCGTCAAACTTTTGTATGGACTGAAACCACCTTAAGTTAAAATGCGTATTGAGAGAATTTAAATCATCTTTTTCGTACAAGTCATCCTCAGAATATGTTGACAAAAAGTTGTTAACTTCTAAGAATATTAATACAATTTTATACTTACTCATATTCTAAAGCTCAGTTATAGAAACGCTCATTAATATTAATCTTCTATTAAATCTCATTATGTCAATTGTTGCTTACTGCCTGATGCGAGAGAAAGAGATGGGGCGGCGCACGCGCCTGAAACGACGCAAGCGCAAAAAACAAACTTTATTTAATTGTGATTGTACTATTTATGTAAGTTCAATTCTGCTCTTATCAAAATTTGTAAAATATCAATCTCTTTTTTTAAATCAAGTCTCGTGTTTCTATTATTCACCGTTTAGCAGTTCCAAGCGTTTGTCGATAAGGACAAAGGCTACTTTGGCTTGTTTTTCTATCGAGAAAATGTGTCTTAGGTCTGCCACATACATCCGGAATATACCTGATTCGGAATTAGATTGCATATGGAGTGTTGCCGCTTTCAGAGACTTTTCACTAGATCTAGTGATTTTTTGATGTCTCAGGTGGCATATTTTAAAGTGATTTTTGAGCCTAGGCGTTGATGGAACGATACCGTATCGTGACGGTCGGTTGCGAAATCGCCTACGCTCAATAATCGCTTGTGTGATAATGGTTCATGCCATTTTGTATGCAGATTATGTCTAATGTTAAAAGTATCGATAGTATTTTGATATAGTTGCTGATGCTGCTTTTGATTTTAATATTGGAATACAATTTACAAACCATCATCGTAACATTCGTAACGTCATGACCTCATCATATGATAGTAATTATCATGTATAGAAATTGTTTGTTTTGTTTTAATTAATACCTAAATGCTTTATTGTCATTCATTTGGCGTTTCATACATTTTGATTTTAGACATTTTTTAAACAGCACTCTAAGTAATTTTTGTAACCATAGTTGACAACACTGAATCCTGAATCAGGATTCCGGATCGCAATTCCGTCTGTGTGTGGCGGACCTTAATCGTGTTTTGGCTCTAATCAAAGCTTTAATTATATGTTCAATTTACACGTATCCACTAATCATAGTCCTACTGTTAGTACTTCATGATATCTTAACTCTAATGAGCTTTTCTGCAACTGACAGTAAGTATTATAATGGTTTAATTGACCAATGTGATATGACAATATAATTATATTTTATAATCAAATTTTTTGTTTAATGTGCCATCTAGTTCATTTTTCATTTGATTATCGCAATATTCCCCTACTCTCCCCGAGCGCCCATCATCCATTGTACAGGCACCACCAGCGTACAGCGGCCGTAGTATGGCAGAGTGATATAGCGATATCGCGCCTTTGAAACTCTTAAACTTTCTTTAACACTATTGTAAATATTTTTTTCGAATATATTTTAAAATAACCTAAATATAAGTGTTCAAAATTTACGATTAGAGCGAGAGGCATATCTTACATTAGAAGTGATGTCATAATCAAGTATTTTCATACAAATCATTACGACAAACATTTTGTTACCTATTATAAGATACGAGCATTGACCCGCGACTTTGTCCGCACAAATTATATACCAGATTTTAAGTCAGAAAAAAAGTTCCATCAAAATCGGTTCAGTAGTTTTTGCGTGATGCTCGTTCAAACAAACAAACAAACAGACAGACAAACAATCCAAAAATTGGTGATATTTAATCAGGGATACCTAAAAACCATATCGCAACTTTTTTTTTTGTTTATATTTTTTTGTTTTTGAAGATATTAACAAAAAAAAGTTACGGTATGGTTTTTAGGTGTCCCTGATTCCATTTCAACAATTTTTGGATTTTTTGTCTGTCTGTTTGTTTGTGTTTGTTTGGGTGTTTGTTTGAACGAGTATCACGCAAAAACTACTGAACCGATTTTGATGAAACTTTTTTTGTTTGATAGCTTATGATCTGACTTAAAATCTGGTATATAATTTGTGCGGACGAAGTCGCGGGTTAACGCTCGTATTATTATAAGGTAATGAATTTTCACGGGCGACGGGCTCACTCCACGTCACACATGAGGTTTCAGAATGTCTCTGACTACCCCCTCGGGGATTTTAGTCGTGAGCATATGCATGCATGCATGCATGAATTTTCAGTCATCATCCTTATTACGTAGGTATCACAATTTATGTCAACTATATTTGTTCGTCAATTAAACAACATAACCTACTTTCCACACCACAGTCGGTTAACCAAAGAACACAAAGGCAATATTGTACAGGTCAAGTGTACTCCGCTTCAGGCGCGTCTTGCCGCCAATTATAAAGGGGAAATAACGCAACGCAAGCAGGAAAACTTAAACAAGCTGTAGCTCTAGCATGCAATGCACGATAAAGCGACAAAACGAGAAAAACGTCATGTAACAGGCACATCTAGATTTTTATCGTTTTCTCGGGAGTGACATATGCTAGGCGCGCTCTATATCTGTAAAGTCAGCGAATAAAAATCACGACCCACTAACTCTTATTTCGCACAGACATTTAAACTCTACTGCTTATTTTAAACCTTTATTGACTTTGACAGTTTCAAGGTCATCAGAAGCTGGGGAAATAACACCTATGGTCTATGGGGTCGATAACGATAACGAGATTGTATCGAGATCTCCCCTTCTAAATACCTAGTAGAATAAGTAGTCAAAGCTAGTAGACAAAGATGCGGGTAGCGGGGTCATGGATTTCCTCAAAGTACGTCTGATTCCATTAATTATCTGTGGGATGGTAGGAAACTTGCATAAAACAGTTTACAATTAACTATTTATCACACAAAAAACGGGGATGTAAAAATGCAAAACTATATATAATTGCGAACTACCTATGGGGCAATTGCATCTATGGGGCAATTGCGTCTATGGACCCAATTACATCCGCATGTGACCGTTACAGCCATGGGGCAATTGCGTCTCTGGGAAAATTACATCCGCATGTGACCGTTACAGCCATGGGGCAATTGTGTCTATGGACCCAATTATATCCATGTGACTGTTACAGCCATGGGGAAATTGTGTCTATGGACCCAATTATATCCATGTGACTGTTACAGCCATGGGGCAATTGCGTCTCTGGGCCAATTACATCCGCATGTGACCATTACAGCCATGGGGCAATTGTGTCTATGGACCCAATTATATCCATGTGACCGTTACAGCCTTGGGACAATTGCGTCTATGGACCATTGGACATAATAACATCCGTGATGCAATTGCACATTTGATGCAATAAAAGCTCTCTCATTAAAAATCAAGCCAGCTAATTTATTGAGGTGTCATACAAATACTTACTTTAACAGGAAGACGAGCTCTAGACGAGAAAGAGCAGATAACAAACTTAGTTATTAATCTTGCATCAATTAAGTGATCTATGCCAACAGAAATAAAGCCTACTTTACCTAACAATTTGCAAACCATAATTCCAAACCCGCTCCCTTATACAAATCCTCTTAAACCCACACAGACAGATCGTTACGCTATACGGACCACGATGCAAAGATAGTAAATGTAGAAAAGTAGGATGACTCCATGGACACTCTTCATTTGTTTACATTTCGTACGCACACGTACAAATACTCAGTTGCGGTAGGAGCTTTGACTATTTATTATAAGGACTAGGCTCTCGGTAGCATTTCCCCTCTGCCACGATATAAGATCAATTTAATCATGTGCATTTACATTCAATTTATACCTTATCACTAAACGAGACAGCCTAAAATTGCGAAACAATAATTTCGAACTTAGAACGTTTGGGTTTCACACGAGAGTACTTTTCATGATTTTTATCATTCAAAATTAGAATTTAAAGTTATGGGGAATAAAATCCAAAGTTGCGGATTTCATGTTACCTCGCCCCCCGCAAAAAGTGGCAAAAATGTTTGTTAGTAGAATTACACGCGTAACTAGTCCTCATATAAGTAGTCAAAGGGTAGGAGACACAATGATTTCTGCCATAGTCCTTGACTGTTGTTAGAATCTGGTCAAGTAGAGTAAGTAGGTAGCTAAGTTATGTCTTTAGGGCTAGTCTTCCAACCGAGCTGTGCGAAGGTAACGAGGCTGTGTTCGGGGAAAAAGTCCACCAATATCTCGCTCGTTCGATTGCTTCATAAAGAAATAAAAGCTGTTCTATTGGTGGTTGAAAGGTAGTCCTGGCTGTTGATTCGCAACTCATTTGTGCGCTCAGTGCATATTGGTTGAGGTAATAAAGAAAGCGGGGTCTCTGACTTACCATTATCGGTGCTATCTGAGACAACATAAACAAGTCCTTATTGCGTAGGGTACGCTGTACGTTTACGCACTTGATGAATGCTGGATGACACACTTAATATCACTATCGTCTTAAGATGACAAACAATCAATTATTTGGTTATAAGGGCTGGGTCAATGACCAAATAGCTACTGCGACCTGGATAGATCTATTCTAGCTGTCACCCTAGACCTAAAGGTCATTTCCTAAGCCCACGGACTTCATGAACCGTGTTATGCTTTTGGAGGGGAGGTCCCTAATGTCAGTAGGTGTTATTATGTATCCACCTAGATGGCGATTCCTGCTGTGAATGAGCCTTCGCATTCGCAGAGGAGGTGTATGGGCGTTTCCTCTGCTTCACACCAGAATCTGCAAGTGGGTGAATCTACAAGCCCCATTCTGTGTAGGTGTTTGTTTAACTTGCAGTGTCCTGTTAAGGCTCGTACTATGAGCCTTAAGTCGTTGCGGTTTGAATTGATGGCATCCGAGGTATGTCTGTTTGAAAAGCCGGTCACAAGTTCTTTCGCTTGCCTCAGTCCTGGTGTATCCGACCAGAGCTTACGGCTTTGGTTCACGGCCCATTCCTTTAGCACACGTCTAGAGGTGTTGCGAGAGATGCCGCAGTGAGGCTCGGGGCGTCCTCTTCCGCCCCTCTTTCGTCGACAAACAATCAAATGGTACAAACAAACAAGACGCTCTTATACCCGAGAGTCATTTTGTACCATTGTGCTCACGTTACTTTTTGTATTTTTTCGGTGTGCTAATAAATAATAGTAATCTCCATGCCGTAGGTCAGTACCGGGTGGATACACTGGTTGTACACTCTCGTCTAGAGGTATTGTGGTATATGTTTGGAGCCCAGTATATGTTTATTTGCCCCATATGCGAACCAGCCTTGTGAACCACCCGGACCCACCTGGACGCAGAGGGCGAAGGACAGAACGTTATGGAGAAATAAGGAGGCCTATGTCCGAAGACTGACTGATCAAGAGGACTATGATAGATTGATGAATAAATAATATTTCTGTGAAACAAGTACATATTTGTTATAATATTTTGAAATTAAATTGAGGCTTCATCCATCCATAGTCAACGTCATCCCAAAAAGATGAAAAATTTCTTACAAAAAGCTCAGCTGAGCTGAACACAAACTTCCAAGAAGTCCTACTCTTCTCTCTTTACCACGAACATACAAAATCAAGAAATTCACAAACACATACAAACATCGTAGTGGACTTACGTACCTAAATATTGCGGATTACGCACACATCTAGGTCAGGCTGGGACATTCAGGGATAAATTCAGAGGCAAATTTGCAAATGTACTGTTACGGAGAATTTATAATTGAGAGATTTTGCATAGTTGGATCTAATGTTTGAGGGATAACTCTTTAGGCTGAAACTCACGATCGTAATGCCTTTCCATGCGGTTCAGAAACTGTGCGATAGTATTGCCTAACAATAGTGAAACTATCGGTATAGTCTATCGATACTATTGCATCTCAGTACTATCGATTAGCATCAATAAATTAAAAGCAAACTGCTATTATTTTTCAAGATCAACTATCGATTGACAATATCTTTATAGGGTTGACCCCTTTTCAGAGGTATCTTCACGACGATAAATTCTTTTCGAGGTTGTCTGGAACTTTGCTTCAACGATCAACAATTGGTGTTTCATCTAGAGCGTCAACCTGTTCAAGTGGGGTTACATAAACGGGTCTGACCTCCAGTGTGAATGCGGTGTTTCCCCACAGACTATAGCCCACCACATTCCTGCCCTGACACCTGCACGCCAACGGAGCTTATGGACGCTGCCGGCAGTGCTATCCGTGTGGCAAAGTACTGGGCTGGAAAAATTTAGAATGACTTGTCATCGACTCGGTAGAAGAAGAAGATCTAGAGCGTTTGCCTAAAGGCACGCTAAGCAGTTGGTCCCGGATAATCCAGTCAGATAACGGTGTCACTAGCTATTATGCTATCGGCTCCAAGTGACCGGATATTAGGTCAGATGAACGTAGGATTTCTATTATTCTTAATTACGGGATCTGAGAAGATTTGGAGACTTTAATATTCTCTGATAGCAAGTTGACCACTAACTTCCCTTCACCATAGAGAAATGATTCTATGCCTCGACCAATCCAAACTTTTCAATATTTATATTTATTAAGAAAACCAACAGCCTTAAAATAAAACAGAGTTGAACCATTCATACTATCAAAACATAGGCCAATTACAGGTTTCTCTAGATTAACATAACAGTTTAACAATATTAAAGGAGTACAGCGGTTGGATAAGAGCAAACAAATACTTAAAAGGTATAGTAAGGTAAACTAAACAGGTAATGTTTGTGTAAACTATGCAGTGTGAGTCAGGGGTGTAATAATAATGTTTAGCATAGCATAGCATATGCTTACGACTATATTCCCCGAGAGGGTAGTCAGAGATATTCTGAAACCTCTGAACATCCACGTTTCACTAGTAGTACCGAAACTCTGTCCAGTGTCACGGGCACTCCCCGTGAGCCCGTCGCCACTTGTAATGGACAGTAGGTACAATACATGCCTCGAAATTGAAGTATGCAGGTTTCCTCACGATGTTTTCCTTCACCGAAAAAGCCAGTGGTGTTACAAATCGTACATAAATTCCGAAAAACTCATTGGTACGAGTCGGCCTGGACGGGGATTGAACCATCGCCTCCTGCACGGCATGCAACGTGTAATAATAATGTTTAAATAGTAGGAAATTATTATAACTATATTTTATATATTTACTATAGAATGTAATAATTATGTATATTATAAATAATATTACATATGTTATTAGGTATTATTATAAGTACAATACAATACTTAAAAAAAACATAACTGAAGAACCATTGATACGTAAAGAAGAAGAAGAAGCACAAATAAGTGAATTTACATATAAGTATTTTTTAGGTACCTTTGCTTATTGCGGGGTGCTTTTTTCATTGGATATTTTTTTACTAATTCACAGAAAACTACGGATTTATCACTTCGTCGTTTCGGATGTCTGACGAGGCGACTAATGCATTTAAATTAGACCGTCTTCAACATCTATTCAGCACACAATGTAGCCAGCAGCATAATAAGTAGGTATAGGTAAGGATAAAAATAGAGCAGTCCTCAATGACCTACATTTGCCACTGGCTTTACAAACGCATCTTAATGCTACCCTTATTTCACCGAATGACGTCATTTTCCCCTCCCAAATAGAATGGCACTTCAATTGCGTCCTAGAGACAAAGAATGTGCGTGTCGCCTAGACGATGATACAAACCTTTAGTATTGACAAGTCGCACGACATACCACAATGAGTTTTTCTAATTTTCGTAGGTACTTAACACCGGCTGCTCTCAAACGGTGAAGGAAAACATCGTGAGGAAACCTGCATACGCTGAAGAAATTATAAGAAACATTTATTGCAGTGTATTTGATTATTATAACACGGAACTGCGCTCCAGAACTGGCATAGCGGACGTGGGGCGCAAGACAGCTCAGCTGAAGTGGGACTGGGCCGGACACGTCTGTCGCATTCATTCGGAAAGATTGGCCAAAATCACCACAGACTGGGTTCCCCAG
The DNA here is from genome assembly GCA_927399405.1 of Agonopterix arenella. NCBI lineage: Eukaryota > Metazoa > Arthropoda > Insecta > Lepidoptera > Depressariidae > Agonopterix > Agonopterix arenella. The sequence goes on from OV656714.1 coordinate 1,737,169, forward strand.
GATGGTCGCCGGCGTCGTGGCAGACCCAGAAAAAAGTGGAGAGAAAACATGCTTTCTTGGAGAGTTGGCTAGAAGTTGCACACAATAGAGAGGATTGGAGAGTAAAAGGGGAGGCCTTTGCCCAGCAGTGGGATATTGAACAGGCTACGTAAAAAAGAAAAGTTTTGATTATAAGTGTACCGTTAAATAGGCAAAAATAAAAGTGAAGCTATTTTTCGAACTGTACAAAACGTACTTGATATTTTGCCCTAATTCCTAAAAATGACGTCACCTCACATCTCCCTCCCAAAATGATGTTCAAACACAAATTATGCCTGTTGTCTAGACGGTGATGCAAATCTTTATTTTGACATGTTCTCTTTGTTCTTATTTCTGGAAGAAAATTGGAATTAGTTATTTATGAATCTGCATGATGTCATTTCTTCCTATAGGGTCAACTTAGGGATATGAAACATTTTTATTACCGTGGAGGAGGTACGATTAGTAGGTAGGAGGTAGGTTGTAAACAAATCTTTGTATGGAAAAATCATCAATCAAACCCTTAGAACTCTTCGGGTGATAGAAATCATTCTAAAACTAAACGGTGAATTTGAATACCTAGATTCGATATTTTTCTTTTTGGCTCTTTGAAGACTTTGAACATCAGTTAATCTTGCCTAGAATTTATTTTTTGACTAGATTCTGTACCACAGAACATTATAAGAGGGGTTAGAAATGCAAAGTAGCGCTTTTGCTTCGGAGACGGCTGTCGCCACTTGTCTTCCCGCTCACGCTGCTACAACTACTCATGCCCTCTCGCTCGCACCACGCGCCGCGAGCCTTATGGTGTTATGCAAATCATTGCATGACGTGTGGCGACGCGTTCTACGCATACTTTGCACTTCTAAACCCTCTTATAATGTTCTGTACCTACGACAGACGACGACCTATTCCAGCGACATACCCGTTACACTGGACAGAGTTTCAGTACTACTAGTGAAACGTGGATGTTCTGACTTTTCTGAATATCCCTGGGCTCGGGGAATATAATCGTGAGCATATTATGCATGTATGCATTCTTATACATATCTGTGCGATTGATCCCAGTCTTACCTCAAAAACTACTGAACCGATTTTGATGCGGTTTTCACTGAGCTAAGCCTGTAGGTAAATAAGTATACAGGGTGTAAGTGACAGCATAGCAAATACTGAAACGGTGAACTCAGACCATCAAACTGAACAACTTTCACTATGGAGCCTACCTCAGGAGCCGCGAAAAAAAATCAGCTGTCCCTTACATTACTTACATACTTACATATATATACAGCAGTTTTGTATGGGACAGCTGATTTTTTTTCGCGTCTCCTGAGGTAGGCTCCATAATGAAAGTTGTTCAGTTATATATATACAGTGTTATATATTTGATTGGAAGGAATTTAGTGATCCGCAGCGGTTATGGTTAGAATAGAATTGAATAAAATTATTTGCGAGAATATGGTTAGAATAATAAATCTACGCACGTTATAATTATAACGTATTGTAAAGTTGTAACAAAGTTTAAATCGACCCATATTTCTGGTAGCCATTTTGAGGGCAACGGGACGCGGATCGGGTATTATCCACCAAATAATGCAACATTGTTAGGTATTGCTGTTAGTAAGCGAGGACATGATGGATTGGGAGAATAGGCTATTTGACAACTAACTACAGTCAAATCAGCTACTCCTGATCTGATGTCAAAACGCGCGCTTTATATGAACATTTTATACTAAAATAGTGCATTGCGAGCGTCGTCGGTAGCGCGTTGCGGAGAGCTATGGAAACTCAATCTAATCCTCATTTACGACACGCCACGTACCAATGAGTTTTTTTTTAACTTATGTTGGTATACGTAATACCGACTGCTCTCAAACCGTGCAGGAAAGCATCTTGAGGAAACCTGAAATTTCGATGCGTATATGTTAATCCGCATTGGGCACGCGACGCGTGGTGGACTAAGGCCGATACTGGGATACCATACTGCCCACCATACTACCTGTGCCCTGTAGTGGGACGTTTTCTTGTTTTGGTAGTAAGTAGGGTGAGTATGCCCGTGGGGTGGGTTGACATTAGTTTAATTAGTTCATATTTTGAAAAAATTACCTCTGTTGAAACCATGATAATTCGATTCTGCTCTCGATTCTAAACAAACTACTTTCCTAGTGTTTAGTTAATTCATTAAGACGTTGTATAGTGTTCACACTATGCCTCCAATGTCTTTAGCCAGTGTCGCCCAGCTTGACAGATCAACGTCACATCTCTTTGTTTGTGTTACTCCATCCATGAGCCAGGGAACTAGGAACCAGGATGCCAAGGAAACAGGAACCAGGATCCAGGAACTCGGAATTCGGAACTAGGGTCCTGGGTTTGAATCCCGGTTTGGTCCTGGATATTATATATTTATGCCGTTATTGTATGACTCCCATAATAAAAAGCCTAAGGCTTACTTGGGATCATTACAATGAATGTGGCAGTGAGGATATTTTTGTAGAGTTTTTTTTTTACCGTTAATAGCAAGCTGGTGGCGTGGTACGGAACTCTCGGTGCGCGAGTAGCCCGACTCGCACTTGACCGGTTTTTTTACTTACACCAAACCAAGATATGTCTGCCTTACGTACCTACCGACAAAGTTGTTTGGTAGGTAATTGTTAAATATTATATTTTATTCATAACACTTGGGCCTTGATGAAGAAAATCAGCTCGAGGCGACCAGGACCGAAATGAAAACAATGTAGTTCTAATTCCCAAACACCTTCCCATAAATAGTAACCTTAAATACAAACTATCGTACATTAAACCGAGCCTAATTAACTGACGCCAGCAATAAATTCTATGTAAAAGGGAGTCGGCAAGCAGGCATGTAACTTAACCATGTAAGTGATATGAATGGGAGTTACGTGTGGCGAACACTTGTGTTTATATGTTCTACATTATGTTGCGAACCTGCCCTAGTTGTAAGAGGAAATAGATTACCTCTGAAATTGTTAGTAGTATTTGAAATTTCTGATTCGATCTCGCAGGGAAACTCCGAACATAACCCTCTCCATGCCCTTTAGGTGACTTTCAGCCTTTTTATGAGGATTTGAGTGAGCGACCACGTCTCTGTTTCTTATGTCATCACTACCAGTAGCTGACATAGCCCAAAGAATTGCTAAACTAAAGTGGCAGTGGGCGGGGGGCACATTGCTCGCAGAACCGATGCATGACCGATGGGGCCAAAGAGTTCGGGAGTGGCAACCGCGTACCGGAAAGCGCAGCGTGGTAACCCAAGGTGGACTTACGACCTGGTGAAGTACGAGTTGGATGAGAGCAGCGCACGACCGGTCGTTGTGGCGATCCTTGGGTGAAAGCCTATGTCTAGTAGTGGACGTCTATCAGCTGATATGATGATAATCAATGAGTATTGGAAACGATCACCAAAGTTAAGCACCGTCAGGTCCGGTCACTATTTGGATAGGTGACCGTTTAGTGGTATTTCATCTCGAACGTCCAAGGTGCTGAGGTATTTGACCACCAAAAGTGTCATGGGAACAGTCGCAACCATTAGTCCTCTTCTCTCTATTGTACTTATTATTGTTATTTTCCTCTTTGTTTGTCGATTGTTACCTAAATTGCTATACCTGAATGAAAATGTTGAAATTTTCTATTTGTCCAAGAATTTTCTATTTTATGAGATACTTATTGATTGATTTATTTATTTATTTATAGACTACTTGTGTAACTGGCCAATGCTGTGTGCACCTGTTAGATTTATATGTATTAGAAATAGATTTTTACCGTTCCTATGTTAATGTAAATGTTTAAATATGTATACTGTTGGTGTGCCATATTAATAAAATAAAATAAAATAAACGTCTCCGAGCTTAGGAAAGCACGTTAAGCAGTTGGTCCCGGATAGTTCCATAGATTTTTTTAAATTTATTTTATTTCAGAACAATAATACAGTTTTATTACACTACGAGCGTTAACCCGCGACTTCGTCCGCACAAATTATATACCAGATTTTAAGTCAGATCATAAGCTATCAAACAAAAAAAGTTTCATCAAAATCGGTTCAGTAGTTTTTGCGTGATACTCGTTCAAACAAACAAACAAACAAACACCCAAACAAACAGACAGACAAAAAATCCAAAAATTGGTGAAATGGAATCAGGGATACCTAAAAACCATATCGTATTTTTTTTTTGTTAATATCTTCAATGTACAGACAAACTTCCTGTTACAGCTTTATAATAGTATAGATAGATAGATAGATAGATTTATCTGCCAAACTGCAGAGCAGTTTGTTGGCAGCCAAATACAGTTCTCACACTTGGGTACGATATAATATATATTTACTTATAATTATGTATATTTAATTTAATTTAACACCGAAACATGAACATGCCTTAAAGACATTGAAATTATGCAAACTAAATATGACTGGTATAAATCTTTACAAGTTTTCTTCGAAAAGTTCAAGCATTATCTTTTTAAGTTTTTTCTTATATGTTGATTATCTTCATTTAAAGTTTGTGGGAGATTGTTTATAATTTTTGGTACGAGGTAGGCTCTAGTCCTTTGTCCATAATAATTAGTAAATCTAGGTATACTCAGAACCTGCCTAGTAACATTCCTGGTCTGATGGCTATGGCTAATTGGCTTTTTGTATTCATCATTTTTAAATTGTTCAATTGCTATAAGAAATTTCACCTTTTCATGGCGGCGTAGCTGTTCGTTAAGCCAGGTCAGAGGTCTATTAAGATAATAGTTTTTGCTGCGCGCTCCATATAAACGAAGTTTTGTTATATTTTCAATACTAACCAATTAAAGTCAATGTATTTTTTTCAGAAACAATCAAGAAACTAATCTCTATGCTTGTATGTTGTCAGATTTTCGTTTTAAAGGTACGCACTTTGACTATTTGTTATAAGGACTAGCCTTGCGGTAGCATTTCCCCTCTGCCACGGTATAAGATCAATTAATCTTGTGCATTTACATTCAATTTTATACCTTATCACTAAACGAGACTTAGAACGTTTGGGGTTCACGCGAGACTAATTTTCATGATTTTTAACGTTCAAAATTAGAATCTAAAGTTATGGGGAATAAAATCCAAAGTTGCGGATTTCATATTACCTCGCCCCCCGCAAAAAGTGGCAGAAATGTTTGTTAGTAGAATTACACGCGTAACTAGTTCCTATATAAGTAGTCAAAGAGTACGCACGGCGACACATCAAGCTATACAAAACCAATATAAGCTGGACGCGGGACGTTAATACATTACTCGACCTACGCGCGGCCAGCTTATTTTGGTTTTGTATAGTTTGATGTGTCGCCGTGTGTACAGTGCCTCGAAGATTTCCATACAAATCTTAAATTAATCCTAGCGTTGAAACTGTACTTATACAAGGTGTAAGTGACAGCCTAGCAAATACTGAAACTGTGAACTCAGACCATCAAACTGAAAAACTTTCACTATGGAGCCTACCTTATGAAACGCGAAAAAAAATCAGCTCTCCCATACAAAACTGCTGTACCTACCCGACTCAAATGTATGAGACAGCTGATTTTGTTGCAGTTGAAGTTGTGCAGTTTGATTGTCTGAATTCACCGTTTCAGCATTTGCTAGGCTGTCACTTACACCCTGTATTTTAACGAAAATCTGATAACATACAAGTATAGAGATTAGTTTCTAGATTGTTTCTGCAAAAATTCATTGACATTAATTAATTAATATTGAAATATAACCAGACTTCCTTAGTATGGAGCGCGCAAAACAACTGAGAGCGGGATAAATCCCTCCTACCTAGATTTTTGTTTACACCTTTAGCTTTCTAATGGAACACAGTTTATTTAGGTAAGGTATTATTCCAAAGTTCATGTAAGAAACTTCGGCAGGCATTAATAATATCGAACAAAGTAGTATTTCGTAAATAATTCAGAGTCAAGCCGGTGCCGCCCGCCGGTTTATTGATTGGTTTAGTTTTGATTTTAGGGAAGGACGGTTTTGGCCTTAATTAGTCAACTTCTTGTGTTAGCCTTCGATAAATAAATAAAACATTGGATCCAAAATCAAGTCTCTTATGTTATAGCGATGATAAACCATACGAAATAGAGCTAGCGCCTCAATCATGAGGCCGCGGTTCGATTGCTGGTGCCCGATTGCGCTAAGTTAAAACATCGAAGTTCTATTCTTATCCAATTTCAGTTCTAATCACATTGCAATCCAATTACTATTCAACTGTGCTGAATTCCGCATCGCGCTAAACTCTATGTAACTGACAGCCAATAACGTCTGAGCGATCTGTCAAAACGGCTTTAACGGCTGTACCGCGATTAGCGCAATACCAAATGTGTCAAAAGTTATGGTTCGTACGTAGTCCCATGACAGTTCAATCACCAAATATTTACCGCGATTGCAGCCCTGGACTGTACCACTAAGTTCTTCTGAATTTATGTACCTGCCGGTGTAGGAACACATCGTTTGGAAACCTGAATTCCGAGACTGAAAAGAAAACACCATAAGTTCGAAGGTAAGCGTAAAATATGGGTGAGCTTGGGGCGAACAAAAAGGACCAGCGATGGTCTCAGTGTTACATAACGACCCTTGGTTGCAATAGCCCAACCAACAAATCAATCAACACTCTTACGTCACAAAATTTATGATAAGAGGAAGAAGAAGTATGCGAAACTTTCCTACATTGCAAAAGGGGGCCATCGGCATTATTCTCATGCCATTTTGCCATTAGTCTATCTAACGCCTAGTAGAACAAAAAAGCTACAACTTCATTAAGAATAGGTAATAAAATAACTCATTGTTCAGGCGAAAATAAGCAGTTCAATTTCAGTTTGTGTAATCGCGTCTGGAATGGAAAAACAAAAATTCGATAAGTATATTTTCTAAAATCCATAAGGTGGAGTATTATAATTGCAACTATCTAGTAATTGCAACTATGGAGCAATTGCAGTATTCAGTTCTTCTCTCAATAGTCTTATCTCTAGTCATCTAGAAGGCAGGGGTTGGTGTAAAGAGAAGGACTGAATTGTGATTCTTATAAGTGCAATTGTTTCATAGTTGCAATTACCAGATAGTTGCAATTACAAGACTCCACCATACATAGGTATTGTAATCTGCCAAGACGAGTGCGCTTGTCCGACCTGGTACGATCTTTACAGATGTTCGTCCCTTGACCACCGTTTCAGTATTATTTCAACACGAGCGCCTCCGTGCTTCGGAAAGCACACTGAGCAGTTTTCCCGGAGAGTGTCATTAAGGCCTGACAATTCTCTGACAGAGAGTTGCCTATTTTGAGCTAATATAAAATTGCGGAGCCTCGTGGACAGTCAGAAAGCGGACAATCTACACGACCGTCCGCCACTTGATGCCAACGACGATTCTGGTTAAAATGATTCAGTAAACACATTATAAACCTTCATTTGAAGGTTTTAATAAACTACGACACTGTTTCAGTTCCGACAGAAACATTCGCAGCGGACTTTTGTCCGCTTTATGCCGGCAAACTGGAAACTGGGATGGTTATTGTGTCGGTTATGTCGTGTTTAAATTGGGATAGTGGAGCGTGTTGCTACTGCATAGTTACTGGCGTGGCGTAGTGGTGGAACAACTTTCTCTATGGGACCAATATTGAAATCGAGAAAAAAAATCTGCTGTCCCACACATTTAGGTCGAGTAGGTTTGTATGGAACAGCTGATTTTTTTTTCGCGATTTCAATATCGGTCCCATAGAGAAAGTTGTTCAGTTTGATGGTCTGATCATTCCCTTAAAATAGTTTCACCTAATTTTGTTAGACCTTATATATGTATTCTATATCGTTGTCTAATCTTTAAATGTGACTAGATAATTTGTGTGACATGTCCAAAATATTTTTATTTTTTTACTTTATGTAATTCTTTTATTATAAATGCGTAAAAATATCTCCGGCTGTTACGTTTATACGGTTATAACTACAGCTAAACCATTATTTCACTGTAAGCAGAGTTATAATAAATAGAATAGTTAGCTTGAACACTGACCCTTAAAGTACCAGAGTCTAGCCTGGACTTGTATTATGATGACTAGGCAATGATATAGAATACATATATAGATACAAACATCCATGACTCGAGTACAAATATTCATATTCATCATAGTAACGAAGTTACAAAAACGTGTTACAAAAGTAAAAACTAACTAAGTAACAACTTTCACTATGGGACCAACATCGAAAAAGCGAAAAAAAATCAACTAAAAAAAATTAACTCGAGTAGATTTGTAGTTTAGTATGGAACATCCGATTTTTTTTTATATTGGTCCCATTGAGAACTGTGAAAGTCGTTCAGTTTGACGGTCTATACCACCCCCTTAAATGTTTATTTTTATTTTTGTAACACCTTGTATAGATAGATACTTAGATTCATTGCGGGTTCCAAGACAGATTAGAGTCATCCCCCGGACTCGCTGGACTTCATTGTCTAGTGTTGTGAATGGTCGCCGCTGTTGATCCTGGCTTACAGGAGTTACAGCGGTGGGAATGTGTGGTGGGCCTATGCCCGAAAAAAAAAAGATAGAATTTCAGGTCGCCATACTGACATTGCTGACAGATTAATTTTTCCACTACAGCATGATTGATTGTCGTACGATATGGTTCATGCTGACACAAAATAAGAACACTGGCACTGTACTTGTGAAAGTGTAAATGCTAGTATGAACTACTAGCCCAATACAAACAAGGCACTAGTAAGTATATTACTATTCTGAGCGCAATGCTACTTGTTGCGAACCGACGCGGCGTTGCCGACTCGACATGTTCTGATTTGATCTCATATCGAACGAAATCGAACTGATTCTATCTGATTTTTATTGAGTTTTAGGACCGCCACATACATACGGAATAAACCTGATTCAGAAATAGATTCCGGATGGAGTGTTGCCGCTTTCAGGGACTTTTTCACTAGATCTAGTGATTTTTTTTATCTCTTAGGTGGCATTTTTTAAAGATTTACCGATATATCAAACAAGTTATTTTTGAGCGTAGGCGTTGATGGAATGATACCGTATCGTGACGGTGCAGTTGCGAAGTCGTTGCGGTATAGTTGCGAAAAAAATCGCTTGTGTGATAATTGTTCATGCCATTTTGTATGCAGATTATGTCTAATGTTAAACTATCGATAGTCTTTTGATATAGTTGCATAATATTGAAATACAATTTACAAATCATCATCTTAACGTCATGACATCATCACATGATAGAAATTATGATGTCTCGAAAATTTTTGTTTCGTTTAATACTTTAAAATGCAATTGTCATTCTTTTGGCGTTTCATACATTTTTATTTTAGGCATTTTTTAAACAGCACTAGTATTTTTTGTAACCATAGTTGACAACACTGAATCCTGAATCAGGATTCCGGAACGCAATTCCGTCTGTGTGTGGCGGACCTTATACTTGCATGAGTATCAAGATTACTATTTCTAACTTCTGACGAAGGCATGTCATCGATTTTGACTTGCTCGTGGTGAATAGATTTTGCCAGCTTTGTTGGACGCTTGATGATTGCTTGTGGTTCGTTGAACTTATGTGAGGTTCGGTGGTCACTCGAAAAGGCTGTGGCTGTGGTTATAGTTATAGATTTATTTCACTCTAAATAGAAATGTAATTTGCAAGGGTACGTATACTGAACAAGGGCCAAATAAAATGTACCCGAATCTTTTATGAAGAGATTTATGGATGTTGTGAAGGCGAGAACTGACAACAGGTGGAGTGTCAGGGTTCTGGAGTGGAGACCGCGAACTGGTAGACGTAGTGTGGAACGCCCTGCTGCCCGCTGGACAGAGGACCTAAAAAAGGTAGCGGGGAGCGACTGGATGAGGAAGGCCGAGGACAGAGTTTTGTGGCGCGCCTTAGGAGAGGCCTATGTCCAGCAGTGGACGATGATAGGCTGATGATGATGGTGAAGGCGAGAGACGTGTCTCTGGCTACCCCAGTGGGACATAGTCGTGAGCATATGTATGTACTTATGTGTTGTTTTTGCTGGCGCTCTTTGGCGTATTGGAGCTTTGGTCTTGGAAACAATCACCAACCGAAGTCCTTTCCTTGGGATGCTGATTTGAAATGTTACTACAAGAGAAGATTTAGTCAAATCTGCGCTTACGATGTTCTTCCTGAAAAGGATAGATATTTTCATATTTTCTTATATTCATATTATAACCACATCAATTACATTACAAATGTCCAATTCACAGGGGGAATGGAGTCAAGAACGCACTGCCCCAATAAAATAGTCCCAAACGGGGTCGGAGCCGTCCAGAGTGGGGATAATTTCAAATGTCAAAATAGACCGCCGCCGTACGTGTTTGTAGCGTGCTATGTGTCTGCCCTACTGCCCTCACTTGGTAGGGCTGCCACACGGAGATCTGTCAATCTGTGAATACCAGAAAAAAAAATCCTTTCCCTATATTGCCTGATCGAGGTCTATAAAGCCACATACCTACATCCAATCCATGTCCATAGGTACTTAATATTAAAAGTTTATTTAAAAGGATTTTGATGTAATTCGGTTTAGAGATAGCTTTTGGGGAAAGAGATCAAAGGATTTAGTATCACCAACATCATCAGCTTTGGGTATAAGCCTCCTCCCTATCATGCCACTCTTTCATGTCCTGTTTTAACTCTTTCTCGCTGCCTTCGCAATATTATCAGCCCACCTGACTGCTGGACGACCCACTCCTCTCTTGCATGATCTCGGCCACCACTCGGTCAAGGCTTGGCCCCATCTGGCGTCTTGTTGCATTGCATTGAAACTAAATTTTTATACTGAAATCAGACACGGTACCGACACAGATATTAGTTTTTAAATTGTGTTAATAGCATATTTGTTGTTACTCTAATTACTAGGTAAATGTCAAAACAAGGCTTATCAGAAAAAAATCGAAAAGAACTGTCAATAAACACATGCCACGCCGATGATACAGATCGGATCGTGTAACACAATACTTAGATTCCAAGATAGTGTTGTTTGATAACCATGTATCTACCTACCTAACAGTTAAGTCAGGTAAGAATCAATGCACATTGAAGCGGCTTGTAAATACTTCCGTCACAAAACAATTAAAAAACCAAATTTTATTTTCCTGACATTTCCCTCAACGCGGTGACATTTATAAAGCGAGTTTATCCATTAACCAACCCTGCCTCACCCCAACAGCCCTTGTAATTGATTCCCCCCCTCCGCAAGAATGCGGCACGTACGGGTGGGGGGTTCAAAAACTCATTCAGTTCTGTCTTGGTAAGTAATTCCATCTCATTATACTGGTAAATACCAAGTTTACATCTATTGTTGTTAAGCCATACGAGTAAGGATTGTGAAGACAGCAATTAGCCCAGTCATTTTACGGAGTTTTTTTAAGAGGGGTGGGGAATTATGAATGGTACTTTTAAACTGTAACCGGTACCACAATTAGTAACTAAAAGACTATCTGAAAACATATTTAAAAAAAAATCACTACGCAACATTGAAATCTAAATTGTACCTCACAGAAGGCTTCTAACTTAATAATTTTAATACCAATGCGCTCATTTTAATTAAATTCAACAGTACACATTACTTTCGAGGAACAAAATAGCCATCGAAATGTAAAAAATGAGTTATTCATTAGAAAATACAAATGTATTTTTCAAAGCTTTCTAATGCCAGATTCGACCAAACTTTGATTTATAGAAGAGTAACTATACAAGGAACAATTTAACTCTTAGCGTTTACTCCCAAATAACTTCATTTGTCTTCTACCACACTAAACCCATACTAAAAGAACGAATGTATAATCCACCTAAAGAAAGAGGTCGTTGTATCCGTACTTATTGCATTGTGAGGTTATACGGTTTTAATTTGTTAGGTTTCTTTTTTCTTAAATTTTTTAAATTATGTGGCAATGACATTAGTCTTGGTATAAGCTTTACACCGTCAAAATTGGCCGTGTAAAATTTACTCTCAACTTATTCATAGGGTTGGTAAAACGCAAAATCAGTTTACTCTAGAGTAATCGGCGACTTAATCTAAGAATAACATTTTCTCGCATTTGGTCGAATCGGGCCTAAGTAGACAAAAATATTTACTCCGTGTTTGAAGGGTGTATATTGGTAAAGCCTTAAAAAAATTGAAAAAAATTACCGTCACGTTTTTTTTAACGAGTTAAGTAAAAGCAAAATTTTAAATTTGGTCTTCTTGCTGAAGTGACATTTATTAATTTTGGTATATTTCTAGTCCCAAATTGGTTCTTAAATGATAATGACGGCTCAAACCATATAATGACTGTGCTAATTCGGGGTCGTAAGAGAGCGGTGATATGAGAGTTTGATTTCTGGCCTGTACCACTAAGTTATACGGAATTTATTTACGGTTGTATTTATCATTATTACTAGCTCTGCGATGAAGGAAAACATCGTGAGGAAACCGTAAAATAATATCAAAATGTTTAGTCTAGTCATTTTACGGTTTGAGCCGGGACTCATTAATATTTTCTTTCGGTATAATATCAAAGAGCCAATTTAAGCCTCGAAATGTACCAAAATTTAAAAAAAAATCAAGTCAGCAACTTTAAAATTTAGCTATTATCTCGTTCTAAAAAACAAAAAAATTTTTTTCACATTGTTAAGGCTTTACCATTATTACATACTTCAAACATGGTGTAAATATTTTCGGCTACTTAGACGGTTTTGAAAAATCCATTCGTATTTTCTAATAAATACCTCATTCATTTTTTAAATTTCTATGCCTATTTTATTGCTAATAAATAATTTATATTGTGAAATCTAAGTAAAATGAGTGCATTAGTATTAATATTATTAATTAAAAAGCATTCTGGGAAACACAATTTTGATTTCTATGTTGCGTAGCCATTTTTATTTTAATTTGTTTTAAGATAGTCTTTTTGTCACTAAATGGTGCCAAAAATGGTGTTAAAAGTCTAATTAATAAATTAATAATTACTCCCTACCCCCCCTAACAAAACTTCGTAAAATATATATGATAAATAACACTGTTTTCTTTTTCGAACAGCACCAACCCAGACGGGTGTCGTAAAAGGCGACTTATCTCAAAAATATTATCATAATGTTGTTCAATCTTAAATCCCGTCTGATGTCCTGAAGATGCTGTGTATTTGGTTTCGAATAGCACCAACCGAGACCGGTGTCGTAAGAGGCTAATCTCAATGATAATAAATAATCATAATTTAGTTCAATCATCAGTCCTGGAGAATAGGGTTTCGAGTGTTACGATATCCGAGCTATAGAAAACTAATGTTATTTTGCAGACTCTACCGAAGGCTGTAAATCCATCATCATCATCATTTCACGTAATCACGCTTAGATAATAGGAAACTATTTATACAGGGTGTAAAATTAAATGTGTTACATATCTTTGGAGTGCTTCTATACATCAAACTTTCACTATGGGACCAATATTGAAATCGGACAAAGAATTCATCAGTTCCATATATTTGGACCGAGTAGCCGTTGAACTTTTTGTATGGAACTTTTTTTTCTATTCAATTGTTTTTGTTTTTTGCCGGATTTCAATTTTTATTTTATTTTACAATATTGGTCCCATAGTAAAAGTTGCTAAGTGTGATAGTCTGAGACACCCCTTTTATGTGTATTATAGCTATCTATTTGTTTTGTTACATCCTGTAGAAATATAATGATTATTTTGCAGACTCTACCTAAGACAATAAAATAAGGGATGACTCACGTAATCACACTTCAGATACGAAACTATATAACTATCCTGTATCTATAGATAGTCTATGACGTCACTGCGTAGTAAATGAAACGTAGATGGAATACATAAATGCCTTGTCCGTAACCAAGGCGAAGCGAGGGCCTTGTAGGAATCGATTTAGTACTTGACCGACTGTGTGGAGTTTAAAAGGGGCAATAGACTAAGAAATAAGTGTACTTTTTGCAACCATTAGCAGCAAGGCTGATTCAGTGTTTATGGAGTGTAGAGTATCTCTGCGATGGGGATGAACTAGGTCTGCCTGCATAACTTCAGTCGGTTTAGGAGTTACAGACGTTTAAAGGTCAGTAAAAAATTAACAATCTGCAAGGCTGATCGTATGATATTATTGTAGTATGGACTGTAGCTATGTGAACAGTACAAATACTGACATGAACTGCCAGTCGGTTTAGGAGATACATCCGTTCAAAGGTCGGACCTTTGGACGGCTGTATCTCCTAAACCGACTGATGAACCATGTCAGTTTTAGTACTGTTCACATAGCTACAGTGCATACTACAATAATAAAAAACGATCAGCTGCAAGGCTAAATTTTTTACTGACCTTTAAACATCAGTAACTTCTAAACCGACTGGAGTTATGCAGGCAGACCTGGTCCATCCCCATCACAGAGATGCTCTACACCTCATAAACACTGAATCAGCCTTGCAGCTGATGGTTGCAAAAAGTACACTTATCTCTTAGTCTTTAATGTTAGAATTATTAAGTTTTACTTTTGGAAGGGAAAAAAAAGGGAAAATAGAGGGGACGAGAGGCAGAAGAAGACCTAGACAGAGCTGTCTATCAAGCAAAAGTGAAGGAAAAGGTTTATGTCGTGTCGTATCAGGTAGGTACTCAAGACAAGAAACAAGCGGAAAATATACTGGATTGGCGAATACTCCATCGACTAGAGCGTAGCTTATGCTCATGCCTATATTCCCAGAGGAGGTAGTCAGAGATATTATAAAAACTCAGAATATCCACATTTCCCTCCCTAGTCGTACCGAAACTAACTAACCGATGATAACCTTTGGAAAGGACACAATAGCAGTTGCAGCAGACACCCAAACTTAACTGAGTTATTAATGTTATTATGTTAAATCATTAGTACCTACAAAAAGTTTCGTCAAAAGTCGAGTCGCTTTTGCGTACCCGAACATACAGGCAGACAAAAAAATAAAAAAAAATCTGTGATTTGCAGTCCGTGACATCCATAAACTTAATATACTATTAAGTTTATGGTCACACCATTGGTCACACGGGGCACATCTAAACATCGTATTGTAAACTTTTTGAAAAAAAAATTCCAGATGACACACTTCTGTTACAGTTTGTCTATAAGGATGCAGGTATATGTCAAATGTTTGATACTTCTATGAAAACAAAGTATCCATCGATCAACACCTTCGCTTCCTATATTCGCAGCTAGTAAATATAAACCCAAAATCGTTTGAACTTTGCAAGAAGCAACACACACTCGACTTCCTTCTTCACATATGTGTGTGTGTGACACAAACATGCGCACGCGCCGCCGCACGTGTGCTGCATCTGCGTAGCGTAAACATTGGAGCAGGGGTCGCCAACATTTTCAATATGGCGGGTCAACTTAAAAATAGTTCATTCAATGTTTGTATAGTTAATGTCAATAACTTTCTGACATCGTATTTTGGCTTATTTTTCGTGATTTCGATGTAAGTAAAATAGAGACAATTTTTAAAGTTTTATATATGGCCAGAAATACCATATTAAGAGGACTTAATATGCTGAATAGCTGACTTAACAACATTCTCAATAGGATAAAGATCGGAATAGCGAAAAAAAATCAAAATGCCCCATACATTTGGGTCGAGTACCAACTCGATTCCAACCTAGGTTTTCAGTTTTCTATGAAACAGCAGATTTTTTTATTTTTGCGATTTCGAAGTTGGTGCTTCTTCTTCTTTTCATGTCTATTGTTCTACTATTTATATATTTAACTGGCCAGATATTCGGCGAGCCTGACAGCTTCCAGTGTAGCTTTATTGAGGTCCTCTCAAGTTGGTGCTGCATGTCATGTTATTTCAATAATAACAAATTACAATAATAAAATAAATTCCTTATAATTAATTTTCAGCTTAATTATTTAATTGGCTCTATAGGCATTTTACTTTTTAGACGATATTTTAATATTTTAGAATGGTAGCTACCTAGGTACTGTACTGACCCTGTACCCGGACATTCGATTTTCGATATATCCCGACCGTTTCGGTCCGAACTTCATTGTAATAGAGTTGACATTGGAATGAAAACGTTCGCGCAATTGCGAAGTTCGAATGTCCGGGTAGACCCCCTGATACTTCGTAATTTTTAGGATCATGTCCAAACTCTTTTCTTGTTATTAAAAAGTTTTAGGTGTATACCTTTTCCAGCTTCCTGTGTGTATCATAGAAAGAAAATGTTGCCGACCACTGACATAATAACGATAACACAAACATAGGCAGTGCTTGTGATTCCAGCCAGCGATCTATTTCACGGGATATTCCCCGTACATAATACTGTTCTTTTATAAAGGGTTACTTGAAATGAATATAACGAGAACTGATTCATAGGAAAATTTTTAGTATCTATACTATTATAAAGCTGTAACAGAAGTGTGTCTGTACATTGAAGATATTAACAAAAAATAAGTTACGATATGGTTTTTAGGTATCCCTGATTCCATATAACCATTTTTTTTATTTTTTGTCTGTCTGTTTGTTTGTGTGTTTGTTTGGGTGTTTGTTTGTTTGTTTGTTTGAACGAGCATCACGCAAAAAGTACTGAACCGATTTTCATGAAACTTTTTTGTTTGATAGCTTATGATCTGACTTAAAATCTGGTATATAATTTGTGCGGACGAAGTCGCGCGTTAACGCTCGTTATAAATAAATATAGAAACCTTGGTCCATCTAGGTATTTTCGGCAAGTACCTAGTCTCCAAAAAGCGAAAATGTTTTTCCTCAATAAAACCTTGGGTACTTCCCCTACATTTATAGATTTGGCACAGCATAAAAAAGTATCAAAGTACCACATGCACTATATGGACATTCCCTGCCCTCCACCAATTTTAATCTCACACCCTGTGGCAGAAAGCGTGGCGAAATATGTAGGAAATGGCGTATCCCTGTCTTGCTCGCACTCACTCAGTATCGCACTTGCTTTCTTCTTCTTGTAAATTTTTCCCACAGCTCTGTCCAAGTTTTGTAAAGTCACTTCATTTCAAGATCGTATGCATACATTTCTCTTTTTATTAAAAAGTGTTAGGTATGATTACAGGGTGTTAGGGTAAACAGTGGCACTACTTTAAGGGGTGATTGTACCCATGATACTGAACAACTTTCCCAAAGAAACTTATAGGAAATTAGCATTTTTTTCGACTTTTCATACAAATGTTCGATCAGCTGACTGCGTTTGGAAAGTCGAAATACTTTTTTGCGAATTTCAAGGTTTCTTTGGGAAAGTTGTTCAGTATCATATTTTTTGGAGCCACTTTTTTTGCTTGATTTACATTTCTATATATTCTTATTCGTAGATCATAAATGCATACATTTCTCTTGTTATTAAAAAGTGTTAGGTATGATTATAATATAGAAAGAAAATGTTGCCGACCACTGACATTATAAAGATAACGCAAACAAAGGCAGTGATTGTGATTACAGCCAGCGATCTATTTCACGGGATATTCCCCGGACATAATACTGCTCTTAGGTCCACACACAGACGGAATTGCGATCCGGAATCCTGATTCAGGATTCAGTGTTGTCAACTATGGTTACAAAAAATACTGGAGTGCTGTTTAAAAAATGCCTAAAATAAAAATGTATGAAACGCGAAAAGAATGACAATTGCATTTTTAAGTATTTATTGAAACGAAACAAACAATTTCTATACATGATAATTTTTATCATGTGATGAGGTCATGTCGGAACGATGATGATTTGTAAATTTTATTTCTATATTATGCAACTATATCAAAAGACTATAAATAGTTTTAATATTAGACATAATCTGCATACAAAATGGCATGAACCATTATCAATTTATCACACAAGCGGTTTTTGAGCGTAGGCACTATACCGCAACGACGTCGCAACTGTCACGATACGGTATCCTTCCATCAACGCCTACGCTCAAAAATCACTTTAAAATATGCCACCTAAGACATAAAAAAAATTACTAGATCTAGTGAAAAAGTCTCTGAAAGCGGTAACACTCCATCCGGAACCAATTCCGAATCAGGTTTATTCCGTATGTATGTATGTGGCGGACCTAAAGGGTTACTTGAATAATAAGGTTTCCTTGAGGACAATCATTAAAAATTATGGTAAATCGAGTCCTTTAGTCAATCCTTTCTACTTACACCACTACTTTTTAATTAGTTACTAGAAACAATGAAACTAGAAAAATTTGCCTTAGGTCCATGGGTGGAAAAACGAGAACATTTTTGGATCTACCATAGAAAATCGATCGGACCCGCAGTTTTGTAAGGCAGTCTGCGGGAAGGTCCAAAAAAATTCTCGTTTTTCAACCCATACAGTAAGATGTTTAGTTTTATTATCTGGATACCTACACCCTTTAAATTAAATTCAGGAACCTTTGCACTACAACCAAGCATGTTGGGTTATGTGCTTGAGATAAAAAAGAGTACAAAAACATAAAAGTGTTATCTTCCACGCAACCAAAAATCCCGCTAAACGGATATATAGTTTCTGTGCATGTTTACTTTGATGACTGCCTAGGCACTTAGGAATCCTAGGCCATGCTGTGGGCAGTACCTAGGCATAGATAAAAGCAAAACCTAGCTAGACATGTTAAAGACAAACGCACAAAGGCGGCAGAACAAAGAGTTTAATTGCAATAACTGTTCTTAGGACGTGGCACACTTAAAGCGATACTATACGATGCTATTAGATGTAGTCCACTGTAGACAACTCACTGAAGGACATGGAGCTGATCGCGGTAATTTAAAACATTGACGTTTCGTGCAGATTCAGTTGACATTCAATTTTGTTCATTCAATTCAGTCTCGATTAAGCTGTGCTAATTTTGGTAGGTATCGCGCTAAGCATTGCTTATTTAATATGTGGTTAACAATTCAGTGACGGTCGAGTTTCGACTTAAATTGCTGTTAAATGATTAGCGCGTTACCGAATGCACAAAAAGTTGTGACTTTCTGGCGGTTTGGTGACGATTCAGTGGACATTTATTTAGCGCGATCAACTCCAGGGTCTGGCAATCTGTTGAAAAATGATTCTGTTCTATTATATCATATTCTATTCTTTGCCGTGTCGTGTTCGGTTTCGAATAGCACCAACCTAGTCGGGTGTCGTAAGATGTCACACATCTTTGACGACCAAAACATGTAGCTGCCGGTCATAGCCACTGCATCTGACCCCACTTTTGATCGTATCGGTCTCCCGTTCCATCATACAAAGGGAGTAAGGATGAGAGAGTGCTTTTTGTTTTATCCCACTGCTGAGTAGAGACTTCTCCTTTAATCTTTCAACCATCTCTATGCTGGGCAAGTTCTGGAGTGCAATTCTCTAAGCATCATATCGCTGTCAAAAACACTGACTAGCTTACAAATGTAACATCATTTTACATCCTTCAGATTGTCGAAGTTTTATAAGTTTGACACATGAGACATGACTTACATAGTAAATTAATATGTATTTCTATGCACATGACATAACCTTAGCGAATACCGAATTGACAGCTCGCCGATGTTTCAAAGCGTTTCAAAATGTTTATTTTAGGTTGTGACGATATTTGCATTTAGAGAATCGCACTTCTGGCCACGTGTCATCAAAAGCATGTACAACTAGATCATCCCGCCAACTCTGCCACCCAAGAAAATGGTTGCCTTATTCCTAAGACCAGCGGGCGAATGACTTGTATGCACTTCAAAATATCTAGCGTACCCTTTGACCATATAAGTAGTCAAAGAGCGTACCTGACTGCTTTTATAGAAAGATTAGCAGTCGCCACAGTCGAAATTGACTAGGAATCCGTCATCGTAGTGTGTGTAGATGAGGCGATATTGCGATAACATAGCAGGAACTGTGCTTTGCCCTAAGTTGACAGTACCAGCAAGTGTGCCATAGAGGCTCAAGGCCATTTTAATCAGAACTCTGGGATTACGTGGCTCTATTGTACGTACCGTTACATAATGCGTTTATAATATTATGTACTATCAAAGTGTGATTGTGATGATGAGTGATGATAATTTTACAGTCGATTTCGACTACAAGGGACTGCTATTCGGAAAACCCGTGTTGCAACTCACAAACTTTGATTTTCCCCTAGACCTTTCAGAAAACACTAGCTTTTCGGTGAAGGAAAACATCGTGAAGAAACCTGCATGCTTCAAGCTCTACAAAATCAAGCTATACAAAACCAATATAAGCTGGACGCGAGACGTTATACGTTACTCGTCCTACGCGCAGGCAGCTAATTTTGGTTTTGTATAGCTTGATGTGTCGCCGCGTGTACATGTCCTCAAGTTCCTTATCTTTTTGGATCTGATGGATCTGGGAACAGCTAGGTAGGTCCGGAGAATGTATGGGACGCAGTGACATGAACCGATTTAGCCTTCGATCAACAACAAAGTTGTTGAACGATCGGGATGCTCTTCGATTCTGGACATTTTCGTGTCGAGTCGACAAATCGTGATTAGATGGTTTGCTGTTTCAAAAAGGATTGAATGTATTTTTTGTAAACTGGTAAGACTTTACCTTCTAAAAAAACACTACAAAAGACCACCAAAAGACCTATCTACTTATATCCACTTGCCATTTTACCCAATCAGTAATTATAGTAGGTACTCTGGTGCCCAAGACCAGAATTTTATTTGTTCTTTATCTTTTCCTCAATGAATTATTTTCTTTTCTTTATTTTTTAAATTTACTCCCTAAAAACCTCAATAGATGGCATTCCCATAGTGATAATTTTGCCAATATCTAGTTTAAAAAGCAATAGTGCTTGACATTGTACGGTAATGGATATGGCGATCTCGAAGCCCTGTTTTTATACAAAAACACACACCCGAAACCGCCATAAAATGGCGGAGCCGCGTGGCTACTTAAATCGCGAGCCGAACAATACGTCTACTCGAGAGACCTCCAGCCACGCGAATCCCGATTTGAAAATCATGTCAAGAGTGTGCGTGCATTTTTATAAAGGCCAAAGGATCGAGCCCATACCGCCATGTCAAACGTAAACAAATCTTCGATTTAAAAATAAAATGATGGGTAAAATGATGAAATATTCCGTTAAAAGCTCCGTTGTTGGCATCTTTTTTCCTCTTAGTCTGTTACTTCTTTATTATTTTTAGAACCACATTTTGATATTTTGAACTTTTCGTGAAGACCGTGGCGCCATCTATGAGTAGCGATCCCCTCAAATACAACAGTAAAAACGCTAATTCTTGATATTGGGATTGTTCTAAGCCGGAAACCATAAGGTTATTTTTATGAATTATAGTAAGATATTACAATACAATAACACACACACACACGCGCATACACACGCACACTCACAAACCCCATACATGTATTAAATCGCCCACGTCGTCATACAGACGTGACTGTCGTCGTTTATACAAAGTTATCTATAGATGCATAGTGCAGAGCTGCATAGTGATTACTTTGTGTGAATATGCAATGAACGGATTACTGTTTTGTACTGGTGTCAGAACAATTTACTTTAGATTGAATGAATCTATCTAAACTATTATAAAACTGTAACAGGAAGTTTGTCTGTACATTGAAGATATTAACAAAAAAAAGTTACGATATGGTTTTTAGGTATCCCTGATTCCATATCACCAATTTTTGAATTTTTGTCTGTCTGTTTGTTTGTGTGTTTGTTTGAACGAGCATCACGAAAAAACTACTGAACCGATTTTAATAAAACTTTTTTTTGTTTGATAGCTTATTACCTGACTTAAAATCTGGTATATAATTTGTGCGGACGAAGTTGCGGGTTAAAGCTCGTACTATTATAAAAAAGTAAATTAAAAAAAAGTTTGTTTATTTGATCGAGCATCACGCAAAAACTACTGAACCGATTTTGATGAAACTTTTTTTGTTTGATAGCTTATGATCTGAATAAAAATCTGGTATATAATTTGTGCGGACAAAGTCGCGGGTTAACCCTAGTACTTTATATAAATCAAATAAAACTAACTAACTAACTAAACGAATAAAGATAGGTACGGAAAGTAAATTTAATTAAGTGGGTATGTTATAGTTTCCTTTTTTTCGGGCAGTCCCATCACTGTAAACCAGGATGAACAGTAGCGACCACTCAAAACGCTAGACAATGACGTCAAGCGAGTCCAGGGGATGACTCTAATCTTTAACCCGAAATGATTGCGAGTAGGAAAAATAAATATCAGACTACCCTTCATTGCAAACGGGAGACAACAATAGTTTTCATTTAAAACACGTGTTGTAGCGTGTCTAGCTACATCTTCTCTACACCTTCCGACCACGCGATGGTAGAGTCACAAAGGCTGACATCAGAAAGATATCTGTATGATTATTTCTTTAAGTAAAAATAGTTAATTTGGATTTAGATTCATCGTTACCATTTCAGCCGATGGATGTCCACTGCTGGATATAGATCTTCCCCAAGAAACGCTACAACGACCGGTCCTGCGGCGCCCTCAACCAACGGCTCCATGCCGCGTTCATCAGGTGGTCGGTCCACCATGTGAGGGGCCTACCCACGCTGCGCTTTCCAGTACGCGGTATTAGGCTGATTTCAGAGTCACGGTTCGCACTATGAAATTGTCTGTCGCGGGTCAGTTTTCACTGTGAAATGATACAAGGCAATACCTAGCTCGTGGCCCGTGTCGCTTACCACCCATGCCGCCGGCGGCGGCGGCGCGCGGCGGGCGTAAGCATGACTCTGAAACCAGCATTACTTGTTTATTTTGCTAACGGTACCATAAAACAATGCATCTGGTAAGCACCTGTTGCTGGAAGTGGAAGGGCGATTAGTCAACCAGCCCACTGTCACACGTCACTAATGTATGCACTAGTACTTATGGGCTTACATTCATATTGCTTTCCTAGTCCCATTGAAGGTTCTAGCTACGACTTGTCTAGTGTGTGGCCTCGATATACTAGGTGACTTTTTTAAACACTTTCTAAATTTTCAGGGGTGGTTCAACTTTTCGAGGAGACCAAACCTGAAAGCGCAAAAAACTATTTTTTACTAAGTATTTTATTTATGCCGTGTGGTTCTGGCTTAGATTGGACCACCCCAGCCACCCAAGCCGTGGTGGTCCAGTGGCGATTAACCTTGCCTGCTGTGCAGGAGGCGATGGTCCGATCCCCGTCCAGGCCGACTCGTACCAATGAGTTTTTCGGAATTTATGTACGATTTATAACACCACTGGCTTTTCGGTGAAGGAAAACATCGTGAGGAAACCTGCATGCTTTAATTTCGAGGTATGTATTGTACCTACTGTCCATTTACAAGTGGCGACGGGCTCAATCCGATGTTCTGAGGTTTCAGAATATCTCTGACTACGGATTATACTCGTGAGCATATGCTTATGGACCACCCCATTTCTTCCCGTGGGTGTCGTTATGTGGAGGGATAAGGGTTTCTTGTGCAGTGTTTTGTGGGCGAAAGGCTAGCCCCCTGTTACCATTACCACCTGACACGTCATTCCATCCAAAAACCTATCGAGCTAAAAGTGAGCCATGCTACAACTGCACGGTTAAAAATGTCGTTGGTAGTTAGACAACTACAACCCCGAAAACAATTGTGTTCATGAGTTTATGTATTATATTTTATCAACAGCAAGGTCGTGTACTTTTGCACAACCAACCACCACCAACCACTATCGAGACATTCGGATTTAGGAACCCAGAAAAATCCCCTATTGTTTTGACTGGTTTTAACGCATTTGATACGGTGACGCTACGAAAGAAATCTTATACAGGGTGAAATTGATATCATTAGCATCCTTTTAAACTAAGAGTCTACCCATCAAACTGAACAACTTTTACTATGGGAGCAAACCGATCGGAGCAATAAAAAAATCTGCTGTTGCATACATTTGAGTCGCGAACTCGCTCATCGAGATTGCAATTTAGTATGGAACAGCTGATTTATTATTTGCTCCGATCGGTTTACTCCAATAGTAATAGTTGTTCAGTTCGATGGTTAGACAAAAGGATGCTAATGATATCAATTTCACCCTGTATACGTGTAGTCAAGCTACAGGGTGTAATTGATACCTTGAGTCACTGTAGATAAAACAGACAATAGCAACCTGAATAGCTGTATGATTTTCTTAATCCAAATTGAAAGTTTAAAATCCGTCCCAAATTAAATCCGCTTAGAACGTTCTCCCTTCAATCGTAACTTTTGTCCGTTCTGGAGGCTATGACAATTGAATTATTCATTTTAATAATGCAATAGACGGTGGGGAAATTCGTTTGTTCGTTAGATGACCAGTTTTTATAATGGACAACATTTAATTCTTTTATTCAAAATGTTGTATTTAATTAATTAATTCAATAAAACGAGACATTTGCCCATCAGTGGACCAACACTGGTTAGTAAAAAAATATCATTAATAATTAAAACTACGCAGACACACTTATTAAATTAAATATATATTTAAAAATAAGCGATACGTATTTTTTTAATAACATTTTTATTCATCAAGTATAATTTTTTAATGAATTTTGTATTTTTCTGAAATTGGTGGTATTATGGCCATTGTTACCTTGGCCGGAGATGATGATGAAATTTGATAAAGAAAATGTCATGCAAAGAAATGTTAAACGATGATTCGATTCAGATTCCATTCCGTCGTGAAATTAATTTTTCAAATAGGTTTAATAAAAATGGATAGAAAAAATGTTTTAATTGTTATATGAGCTTTATAGTAGGTATCTCCAAATGATTTTTGAATTTTGCTTTCCTACTATGAAATTTTGTCCATTACAGGCTTACTCATTTCTTTTCTATTCTTACGACGAAAAGGATTTCTTTCGGACTGCAATATTTTTTTCTTTAATTTGTTATGTAATTCAAAAAGATACATTTTGATATAGTTGGGTCAATTTAAATAGAACCTGAACCACAATATAAGAAATAGTATATATTACTACATACTTGAACTTAGGTCGGCCGGAGTAAAGATAAATTTTCAAGATGGGTTACCTAGACGGGTTGGATCTCAGGTGTGAATGCTGTGTTGCTCCTCAGACTATTGCCCATCTTGTATCCTGCCCTTCGTGCCCGGACACCTGCATGCGGACGGAGCTTATAGACGCTGTCAGTAATGCTATCATGCAGATATGCCATCGAATAAATAGAAGACGATAGGGTTGCCTAAAATCGGCTAGGCTATATCAGGGACACAGCCGCAGTGAAGTATCTACGTGAAGCTTCTATCCTCTAAATAATGGTTATATCTAAAATAATGCCGATAGGTTCTTTCAAAGTAATAAGCGATCTTGTCAATCTTGTTGTTTTTGCAAGAGACAGACTGAAATGAAAAAACGTTTCATGTCAAAAAATTAAAGCAATTAATTATTAGAGCTTGTTAGTGCAGGAAAAATCAAAATTAACCTAGGTTATTTAGGATACCACATTCCATTTAGCCTAACCGGCGACCTAAATGCACTTATCCAATATGATCTATTATAATAGTGATTAGTCGAGCAGAAATTCAATTTTATCTATGACAGTGTGATTTGTTGGCTAGATTGTCTAGATTACCATATCTGATTCATTATCAACTGTTAAACAATAGAGAACTTTAGTGATAAGTTCTGTTTAGATAATGATTTATGTGACTAGATAATGCTATGCCCTTGCTAAGCAGGCTGGACAGGACTACAAATTAAAAGGCCGGTCAAAGCTTAAAATAACCAGAGTATACAAGAGTGGCGAAATTCAAAGTAACGTTTAGCAACGTCACATCTCTCTCATAGGTGTTATAGATACACAGAAAAACCACACGCGTCTGCGTGTGGTTTTTCTGTGTATCTATAACACCTATGCCAGCACAAGCTGGTATAGGTACAAACCTATACACAGAAAAATAAGGAAAGACATTCTGGGAAAGAAATATTTCTGGAAAGGAATATTCCAAAATTTATTTTATTGGAAAAACAACAGCAATATAATGCAGTAGTTATGAGTATAAAGCAGAAAGCCAATAACAGGTTTTCACTGGTAGATACAGTATAGTTGAGAAAAAACAAACGGTTAACAATTTTAAAAAACGCACATGAGTCAGCACACATTTCAGCATTTTCAAGGTAAATATAAAAAAGCATTGTAAAAACAATAAACAAAATAAAAGAAAAGACCTTAGTCTAACAATAAATTTCGTACGTCCACCACAACGACGACGTCGTAACTGAATCGCCCGATGTTTACTGAGCACTATCGCCACGTTTGCGCTACGATATCGCCACAATTCCGCTGCGACATGGCGACAATGCCTGATCTAAATATCGCGGCGATAACGCAGCGATATCGTGACTATAATGCGGCGATATCGCTGCTACTATTGAATATAGCCTTTCTGATACGTATGGGTGCGTGCGCCTGTTTCACTCGTTACATGGAGCCGCCCTTCTGGATTTTTTTTATTTTGTGGTCTAGTGTTGTGCGCTGCGCTGGTTGGATACAGTAGTTAGTCTGGAACTTTAGAACATGAAGTTTAGGGTGAAAAATTTATTTAAAAATAAATAAAGGAACCAATGTGATCGAAAAATAAATGCCAAGTAGAACCAAATACATCACTAGCTAAGAAATTAACATGGCGGATCAAAATGCGTCTAAACTCGCGCGCCATTTGCATTTAGTCAGCTGTTTTATGAATCTGCGTTTTTATTTCCATTGTTATAATATTTTATCTTTTCTAATTAGATAAATTGGATCGATTGGGCTATAAAAGGCATCACCTGCTGCTGAAATCACCTGCCTGATGGATCAGATTATTAAGTTTTCGGCGAAAAGAGTTTTGGCGATTATTTTATCAGGAGTGCTAAACATTTTTTGAGACTGATAAGAGTATTAATTTATGCTAATAATCTCTGTTAATATTTAAAATGCAAAAGTGTGTCTGTCATTTTGAGAGAAATATCTAGTCGCTTTTAACTATTCGAATTTTGTACTTAATTGTGTAATTTTATCGCAGCGCAGGACCGGTCGTTGTGGCGATCCTTGGTGGAGGCCTATGTCCAGCAGTGGACATCTATCGGCTGAGATGATGATGATGATGAGACCATGGTTTATAGGTTCTTAATTAAGTATACTTGTCTTATTTTGTAAAATTAACAAAAAAAAAACGATTTTTTAGGTATTCAATGTTTCTATTGTTAAACCCCTTGTCTTCTCCGTGTAGGTGGATTAGGGCTTTGGATGATGATGATGATCATGTACAACTAAAAGTTAAAGCATTTAATAAACACCTATTGATATGCGGAATCAGAAAGCGGTACTTGAAATGCGAACCATTTAATTATAGGTCCAAGAGTCATGGAACTCATAACAGTTTCGCCATTGTAATTATGACGTCGAACGCCGAAGCTCAAAATACTATACGCTATATCCGTTTTATATACCTGCGTGCGGTACTATTTTAGGGTTCCTTTAGGACTTTAGAAGATTTATAGTTGGTTGATGTTTTATTACGAAAACAATAGAAAATGGAGAAGAATAATTCAACACTTGATCCAATACGAGTATTTGGGTAAAAGGTACTGGAAGACAAAATAAAGGGGAAGAGAGGCAGGGAATGATAATGATAATAATGATAATGATAATTTATTTGCAAAAATATGGTACATAAGGTTTTATAAAAATACAATTTTCCAGCATATTCTACCATGAAGGCATGCAAATGTTAATTACAGGTATGATTCAGTCAAGAAATTATATTATTGTGTACAGTGAAGCAAATTAATTATTACGAATAACAAATTCAATAATTGGTAATTAGTCATGTTTAGAATGTCAGATAGGTAGGTATTATATTCAGATAAGATGTCATAAATTCAAAATAATCAAACATAGCGTCAATAACCATACAATAAGTCACTTGATAAACTGTTGTATTGAATAATAACACTGAAAGATATAGACCAGGGTTTCCCAACCTTTTTTGCTTCGACCCTCCCCTTTATAGGTAATATTGGTTTATGGTTTTTGTGTTTATTGGGTTTTTAGACGGATAATTTCTAACAGAATATCGCATTCAATTTGTTGGCCGGCACTTTCACATTCGGACCAAAAATGTATGAAACGCCGATGATGTCATTTAAACAACAAGCGCGGGTGAAACTTTTGTAAGTTGAGACCATATTTCGGGAACAATATAATATAACTAAATATGTAAATTAGTAACTGAATGAATTCAATTAATTAGGAGGTAGATATAATTCGTAGCGCGATCCATACAAACGATGTCTGGTTATATTTTCTGTACTAACCAATTAAAGTCTGTGACATTTTTCAGAATTTTATGTTGTCAGATTTTCGTTAAAATATACAGGTGCAATGCTAGGATTAATTTAAGATTGGTATGGAAATCTTTGAGGAACTGTTACTTTAAAACTACATTTTAACGAAAATCCGACAACATAAAAGCATAGAGATTAGTTTTTAGATTATCTTTGTGAAATTTCATTGACTTACATTACAAATAATATAAAATGTAATTAGTTAGTATTGAAAATATAACCAGACTTCGTTTGTATGGACCGCGCCCCGGATTATCCTTTTAAATTATTATTTATTAAATAATTATGCAAACGAATTAACAATTTATTTAAAAAAAAACACTCGGGCTACTAGATTTATTCGAACATCACAGGTAAATTCATAAATAACCCAGCATCCATTTTCAAAAAAAGATCTCATTTATAATTAATCCAGAGAACCCTTTTAGCATGGTCCGTTTCACCCCTGACCGCTTTTTATTTTCGTCGAGTATAGGCCATGTGGCGTTTAAACGGTCTTACATCAAAGAACAAAAGAATTTGACTTTACGAAGAAAGTAAAAATAAAACACGTCAGTATACAGTCTGTTCCTTTTTGGGTGCCCTTTTGAAAGGGCGTGACCACAGTTGATAGAACGTTTGGAGTTTGGACAGATTCTGACAAATAAGAAGGGAATTTGAAATGTGGAAAGTAATAAGTAGTTTGTCTACTCTGCCAGAAATTATGTTCTATCGTTCAGTTCATCATCTCAGCCGATGGACGTCCACTGCTGAACAGAGTCCTCCCCCAAGGATCGCCACAACGATCGGTCCTGCGCTGCTTTCATCCAACTATCGATAGTAGGTATATCGATACTAGCGTGACCTCAAAAAATAGTAGCAATACTATTGTATCTCAATACTGTCGATAAGTAGTATCAGTTGTTTTAAAGCAACGCCATCGGTACTATCGATAGCACTATCGATATTGTCACTATTTTTCAGGTCAACAATCGATAATAAGGAAAGACTAATCTGATCGAAGAACGTTACGATCAGGGAAGGAGTTAGGATACTGTGGCTATACCTAACTGGTAGCCACATTGTTTGGCCAGCAGAAATGTTGACGATGCCTGAAGATATTCCTCATCTCGTACGTTACGACACCCATTACCCATGTCACAGTATAAGACAGTAATCCATCTTCATACAATGGTACCAAACGCGGCTTGTATACGTGTGCTCGCCAGTACGTACGACGATATGTAAGGCAGCCAAGGCAGCGCCAGATGAGGCTACGCGGAGATATTGTCAGCAAGCACGTATCTAGACCACGTATCTAGACTTTAGTTTCGGGGGGTTTACCCCCCGTATTTAATTTTAGGGGGGGGGGGATATTCATAGAAAAACAATGAAAATGTAAGTGCTGTAATCACCTTTCCATACAAATATTCGGATTTCGGAGGGGGGGGGGGGGTAAAACCCACCTATATCCCCCCCCCCCTCCTGGGTAAGTGCCTGATTGTCAGTGTGTACGTGCTACGAGGCGTACGCCGCGTTTGGTGCCATTGCATGAAGATGGATAACTGTCTTATGTAATAACTTGTCTAACAGAGTATAATCATTATTGTAATATTAAATTTCACAATAATAATTAACGAACCAAAATATATGGGGTACTAGTAAAAATAGAAATGCAACCCTTTGTTTCAAAAATACATTTCGTCCGGTTCAGTGGGGTGGATATTTTTGCTAAGCTATTCTTAGATTTATGGTTTTTACCCTTTACCCTACTTTTATTGCTCTTTGTCAACAATGTTATTTATAATTTTATCACTATGAGGTGTGAAAAAGGGATACATATTTATAGTATTGAACCATGATTGAACCCTTTTTTTTTAATTGTTGAAAAATGACATTCCTAGAGGTTCCTACTTTCAAAGATGAATGTTGATTGTTGTACATCGTGGGTAATATAACTTGACATTTTTGATTCAGAAAATGCGCTTCTTTAAGTGCCACTTTCACTTAGTATAAACTCAAGACGTAATTCGATGTGGGGTAGTCAGCTACTTTTCTACAACTAGCTAGTTACTTTACACAAGCTACCGTACCTTTTTAAGCGTGTATTTAATTAGAAAGTAAAAATAACTTTATTTATCCAGACATTTTACAGATGCCTACATAGTTTAATTATAAATAATTATCTTTTAGGTACATAAAGAGTGTAGGGCTGACGTAACCTCAGGGTTTAAAAGCTCCAACAAAAAAAAAAAAAGGAGTGCAGATGAAAAGGAAAGCACCTCAGCATAGTTACTGTTAATAACGGTTTTCCCTTTTTGTGTGTGTCGTACCTATCATACCTCAAAATGTTAATACAAACAGTAGTCTATTTTTTATGTTTGAACTTTGAACGTATTTAATACGTTGAATACGTTGATGTTACGTACGATACGACAGAAATAAATGTAGAGTATTAAATTCTATTTTTTGTAGTCGAGTCGAAGTTTTTTCTTCCTTTTCAACGCAATCATTGATGTGTAAAACGGATCATCCTGTAGCACCCAGGGGCCCCAATAAAGAGGCGTGTAGCAGGCCGGGCGTCGAACCCCGGACATCTGTTTTCTTGCGCACGCGCCGCGCCGCCACACTGTCTTTCTCATTCATCGGGCTGTAGTGCAGTCAGTTTTGAATTTGGAATTATAATGTGTTTTGAAGGTAGATTACGGAGTTTTACACCTTCGGTATGGTATCTACAGATAAGGAGTGATTTTTCAAAGTTGTTCAGTATCATGAGTAAAGTAATGCAACTTTTTACCCTTACACCCTGTATACTTACAGCTACAGGGTGGAAACTTAAATGTGTTACATAATAATAATCATCATCAATCATCATCATCTCAGCCGATGGACGTCCACTGCTAAACATAGGCCTCCCCAAAGGATCTCCATAATGACCGGTCCTGCGGTGCCCTCAACCAACGGGTTCCCGCCACCTTCACCAGGTCGTCGGTCCACCGTGTTGGGGGGCTACCCACGCTTCGCTGCGCCGGTACGCGGTCGCCACTCGAGAACTTTTCGGCCCCATTAGCCATCGGTTCTGCGAGCAATGTGCCCCGCCCACTGCCACTTCAGTTTAGCAATTCTTTGGGCTATGTCAGTTACCTACCTCATAATAATAATAGCCCATAAAAATTGGCTGCTTCATACATTTTGGTTGAGTAGCTATTGACATTTTCAATGGAACGGCAGATTTTTTTCGCGATTACAATCTTAAAAGTTGTTCAGTTTGACCCCCGTATTTAAGGTCACATTCTGTATAGACAAAAATACAGTGATACCCTAATAAATTCTAGCATTTAACTCATCGATTTAACTATTGATTCAAGCTAATGATCAAAGTTACTCAGTTTCAATTCTATACTTGACTGTCCATTATTCTGAGAAAGCATAGAGCATAAACAAGGGAAGTCCTTTGATGATGGAACTCTATCCGGGGAATCCTGCCACGCTGGGAGTTCCAGCAACTTAAATTATATTCTATTGAACGATTGGCAATGAGAAAAGCAAGTTTTACAAATTATAACTTATAGTCTAAGCCAGTCATGTCAAACTCGAAGTGATTTTTGGGCCAAATTCCGCATAGAAAATCGAAAAAATGATAGAAATTCGATATAATTTTGTCATTTATAAGTTATCTATTTTGGAGGTAATTTTAAGGTCAATCGCGATTTTGTTTCTTTTCATCGGTTCAAAAGTTCGGTTCCGAACTAAGTACCGAAATAGCCCAGTCATTTGACAGTTTGAGCCGGATTTATATTTTGTTTTCGGTATTTTATTTAAGAGCCAATTTGAGCTTAAAAATGTACCAAAATTAAAAAAAATTCCGTCAGCAACCGTTCCAAATTTTAAATTTAGCTATTATCTCGTTATAAAAAACCTGAGGGTAATTTTTTTTTGCACATATTTAAGGCATTACCATTATCCAGATACTTCAAACATAGTGTAAATATTTTTGTCTACTTAGAAGGTTTTGAAAAATACATTCGTATTTTCTAATAAAAACATAATTTTAAATTTTCGATGCCTATTTCATTGCTCAAAAATAATTTATATTGTTAAATCTAATTCAAATGAGTGCATAGGTATTAATATTATTAATTTAAAAGACATCTGGGACTCACAATTTTGATTTCTATGTTGCGTATAATTTTTTTTTAAATATGTATTCAGATAGTCTTTTTGTCACTAAATGGTGCCGCTTACAGTTTAAAAGTCCAATTAATAATTACTTCCCACCTCTCCTAATAAAACTCCGCAAAATGACTGGGCTTAAACTAAACGTTAATTTTGCAGTAAATAACACATCGTCCATTCGCGATTATACTTTTGCGAAATATATTAATAAAAAAAGCAATTGATCCAAACAAAATATGTGTTTTATTCATGGTCCAAATGTGTCCCGTATACATAAGTGCGGAATAGAATGTAACATGTAAATATTTCATGTTATATTATGTTAAACTTGGGTCCGAACTGGATTTTTGGAACGTTCCAGGTATTGTTTATATTTCACGACTTTTTTGATGGCGTTCTCTGTATGTTCTGTTTTGATTCGAAATTAGGTAGGTACATAAATTCAGGACTGTTATCCCTTTTGGGGTTTCATTAAAATTTGAAATAAGTACATTTGAAATAATAAATTAAGGGAGAGAAAAAACAAACTGCGTAAAAAGCAGAAAATGCTAAAGTAAAGGAACTAGTCGTAAGTGAAAAATAATTGAAGCGAAATGGGCGTGTGATAGCTTATGTTACTGCCTGATGCGAGAGAAAGAGATGGGGCGGCGCGCGCGACTGAAATGACGCAAGCGTAAAACAAACTTTATTTAATTGTGATTACTACTAGTACTATTTATGTAAGTTCAATTCTGCTCTAATAAAAATTTGTAAAATATCAATCTCTTTTTTTAAATCAAGTTTCGTTTATCTATTATTCACCGTTTAGCAGTTCCAGGCGTTTATCGATAAAGACGGAGGCTACTTTGGCTTGTTTTTCTATCGAGAAAATGTGTCTTAATCGTGTTTTGGCTCTAATCAAAACTTCAATTACCTATATGTTCAATTTACACATATCCGCTAATCATACTCCTACTGTTAGTACTTCATGATATATGACGCTTTGAAGAATCCTATTTTTTTCACATAGCCTCTTAAGGGGGCGATTTAGACCAGCAAACTGAACAACTTTCACTGTGGGACCAATATCAAAATCGCGATAATAAAATCTGATGTTCCATACTAAATTACAAATCTAATCGTGCAAAATGTATGGGATTCTTGTATAGCTGATTTTTATTTCGCGATTTCGATGTGTTGGTCCCATAGCAGTTTGATGGGGCAAGGTGGAGAGAGCAGATACGGAAGGCTGACCCCACTACCATATGGGATTAAAAACCCAGTAAGAGAGAGAGAGAGAGAGGTTCCATTGCAGTTTGATGGTCTAAACAACCCCCTTAAAAGTTTTAAATGTTAATTTTTTCCTTTGTAACCTGTATAGTTTTTCACTCACAAAAATACCGCAAAATAATCATTTCCCTTAGTCTTTTCGTACTACACCATCAAATAAAAGCTACTAATTAAGCATTCGATGCGATGACGATACGACAAACTAAATTAAGGTATCGTGTCGTATTCGAAGATAGTAAACACTTCGTTGAATATCAAAGTGTACCGTTAGCATAAAAATTGCTAATATAACCATTTGGTCACCTTTATTTAGGAAGAGACTTGTGTTTACAAAACCTACCTGTTTCTCTGTTCTAAAATTATAGACCAACTAGCTTTTTCCCTGCGTGGACATGATTTTTCTCATGTCTCGTCTAAGGTCATGAAAGTCATGGTCAGAACCAAGTCTAGGAATCCTGGCATGTAACATTAGAATAGCGATTAAGGAATGGGCCGATAAAAGACACAGGCTAGAATGGTCTTGTCTCTCGGGTCTGCAACACTGCAGGAAATTCATCAGCAATATAACAGCAGGAATCCCACGGTTCATACTGAACAACAGCAGGAGCAAAGCTCGTGTTATCGTCGGAGCCCTCACCGGGCACTACGCCACAGGCACGATAAAGCTCACTCTAAATCCCGGTTGCCGAGCGTGCGGAGAGGAGGAGGAAACCATGGAACATTTGTACTGTGTGACTGCGATGTCTAAGTGGCTCGTATGTGTCTCCTTCTGGGCTTCTGACAGTGTATTTTCCCCGATTGCTACAGGATTTTTTGTTCTAATAAAAATGATATCATCATCACCTTATTTAGGAGCTACGCTTTTGTCGGTGAAGTATTCGCAAATCCTGTCTCTTTTCCGCTAGTCTCTTGAGTTCTTGATACGACACGACATCAAAAATGTTTCTGTTTGGGTCTGTTTTCTGACAAATCCGTTTTTTCCCGATTCCGATTTGGCTCCATGCTCCATGGTAAAAGTTGTTCGGTTTGGTGTTGGTTCTAAATAACCCTCTAACTGCCAGTTGCACGTATTTTCATTAAAGATAATCCTCCATTAAATCTCATGCTGTCACTTTTTGTTTTATTGACATAATTAAAGCTGACAAGAGACTTAATGTCGGATTATCTTTAATGAACGTATGTGCAACTAGCGGGTAAATGTGTAATGCATTTAGGTATGTTTACACTATGTGTACCTAATATGATTTGTGTAAAAAGCCTGGTAAGTAGGTACCCAAGTTAGCCCAGTCATTTTACGGAGTTTTGTTAGGCGGGGTAGGGAGTAATTACTAATTGGACTTTTAAACTGTAACCGGAACCATTAAGTGAGAAAAGGACTATCTTAACAAGTTCCGGGACAGTGACCGGCTATAGACGTGATAACAATAAAAGTTCTATTGTGTCTCGTTCACTGTCCCGGAACGTGTTAAAGCATATTAAAAAAAAATCGCAACGCAACATAGAAATTAAAATTATCTGTCCCAGAAGGATTTTAAATTATTACCTAATATTAATACCAATACAAATTACTTTTGAGCAATAAAATAGGCAATGAAATTTTAAAAATGAGATATTTATTAGAAAATACGAATGTATGTACTTTGTGTATTATTATGTCCGTATGTACAATAAAGTGTTATAATAATAATAACGTATTTTTCAAAACCTTCTAAGTAGACAAAAATATTCACACGATGTTTGTAGTATGTATAATGGTAAAGCCTTAAATTTTTTTTAGGTTTTTAGAACGAGATAATAGCTAAATTTTAAAATTGCAACTGACGTGATTTTTTTTAAACTTTGGTACATTTCTAGGCTAAAATTGACTCTTCAATATTATACGGAAAAAAATTTCAATTAAAATGACTGGCCTAAGTGCAATTTACATCCTTATAGGAAGGTAACTTCCAAAAATCGTTCCCATTTGACATTATGCAAACGAAATACCGTTATATTTGCTTGCCCTTTAAACTTAATAAGATAATAAACAAAATATCATTTTAACACCACCTTTTCACTCCCCATTAAACCCGCGATACAATCAAAATGGCGTCGCGAAATGTCAAAAATAAGGTCAGGACAAAATGGCGCCGAAATGCTAACTCCGCCATTTAGAGCTTGCGAAACTCACGGATGGCTGACCACCCCCAGAACCTTTGCATTGTCTCGCAAAGATGTTTATAGTGTTAGCATAATAGGGCTTTATTAGCAGAACTCCTGGGAATTCTTTGTTTCAAGGGAAATAAAGATAAAATGTGGGGTGCGCTTGTTTCGTTTTACGTGCATGGCTTAACAGGTTGACGTGTTCTTCTCGAGTTATATATAGTATATTATAGTAAAGTATAGTTATATTATATTTGTATTGCTGTAAGAATAAGCGCTTTTCTTTTCTTTTTAAAATTTTGTTCCTAAAAAACTCGACAGATAACATGCTTATCGCTCCATAGAGACATAGACGAGATCCTGTCAAAATCATGTCAAGACTGTGCCTGACTTTTTTTAAACGCCAAGGGATCGAGCCCATACAAACATGTCAGAAGTAAACAGTTTCATATTTTCGATTAAAATGATAAATAATTTTATTTTTAACGAGCGTTAACCCACGACTTTGTCCGCACAAATTATATACCAGATTTTAAGTCAGATCATAAGCTATCAAACAAAAAAAGTTTCATCAAAATCGGTTCAGCAGTTTTTGCGTAATGCTCGTTCAAAAAAACAAACAAACACACAAACAAATACACAAACAAACAGACAGACAAAAAATGAACAAATTGGTGATATGGAATCAGGGATACCTAAAAACCATATCGAACTTTTTTTGTTAATATCTTCAATGTACAGACAAACTTCCTGTTACAGTTTTATAATAGTTTAGACACATAAAGAAAGGTAAGTATGTACATCTAATCTAAACTATTATAAAACTGTAAAAGGAAGTTTGTCTGTACATTGAAGATATTCACAAAAAAAAGTTTTTAGGTATCCTTGATTCCATATCATCAATTTTTGGATTTTTTGTCTGTATGTTTGTTTGTGTATTTGTTTGTGTGTTTATTTGTTTTTTTGAACGAGTATCACGCAAAAACTACTGAACCGATTTTTATTGATAGCTTATGATCTGACTTAAAATCTGGTATATAATTTGTTTACTCGCACAGACCATAACGCCATCTATCGATCCACTAGAAAACCAAAAGAAAAACGCTCCTTGTCTTTATAATCTATCGATCTTATAAATGAAATAGATGTTCAGAGAGGGCTCGCAGTAATTTAAAACTGACAGTTATGGTCGCGATTTAGTGTCGATTCAGCTGTGCGGAATTTTGACTTTTACTATGTTATTGACAGCGGTAACAAGTGAGTGGTGATCAACTCAAATTGCTGTCAAATGATTAGCGCTGTACTTAATGCAACTACAACAATTCATTATATATGCATTGAATAGATAATAATATTTTAGCAATACCAAATGTGTAAAAAGCTAAACTTCGCACGTAGTCCAATCATGGTTCAGTTACGATTTATTTACCGCAATTGCGTCCACGTTTGGGGCCTACTGCGCTTTCCGGTACGCGATCGCCACTCTTTGGCCCCACCTGCCATCGGTTCTGCGGGCAAATTGCTCCGCCCATTACCACTTTGGATCCGCCACATACATACGGAATAAACCTGATTCGGAATTAGATTCCGGATGGAGTGTTGCCGCTTTCAGACACTTTTTCACTAGACCTAGTGATTTTTTGATGTCTTAGGTGGCATTTTTTAAATATTTACAGCCATATCAAACAAGTGATTTTTGAGCGTTGATGGAACGATACTTACCGTATCGTGACGGTGCAGTTGCGACGTCGTTGCGGCATAGTTGCGAAATCGTCTACGCTCAAAAATGCTTGTGTGATAATGGTTCATGCCATTTTGTATGCAGATTATGTCTAATGTTAAAACTATCGATAGTCTTTTGATATAGTATGCAACTATATTGAAATAAAATTTACAAATCATCATCGTAACGTCATGACATCATCACATGATAGTAATTATCATGTATAGAAACTGTTTGTTTCGTTTTAATAAATACCTAAAAATACAACTGTCATTAATTAGGCATTTCATACATTATTATTTTAGGCATTTTTAAACAGAACTCTAAGTAATTTTTGTAACCATAGTTGACAACACAATCCTGAATCAGGATTCCGGATAGCAATTCCGTATGTGTGTGGCGGAACTTAGTTTAGCAATTCTTCTTGTACCTAATGTAAGAAGAAAAAGGAAATCACGAATATGTTACTGAAGTTGTTATAGGTAAGGACCGTTTTTACACTTTCAACCGAAGTTAAACACTAATTAGGTACAATGTTCGGTAATGACTGGTGCGTGGTAAGTAGAAAATTATATGTTTTTAAACGCTGTTTACATTTAGTCACGTGTACGAGGTTAGTAACTTTATTTATTATGCTTAAGCACGATTGTTTAAATCTATAGTTAGGACTTAAATTACCATACCATAATTCCTAAGCTAAAATTGTACTATCTTAGTCGCCATGTAAAACACCCACAAAAAGTAATGGGAGAGGTAGGATTAAAAATAAGTGGAAAACATTTCCAATTATACGGGCTCCCTCCCCGTCGCACTGGACATAGTTTCGGTACTACTAGTGATTCAGAATATCTCTAACTACCTCCTCGTATAATATAGTCGTGAGCATACGCATGCATGCAACAATACCTACTTAAAAGGGTGCTACCATACCACCGAACTGAATAACTTCTACTATTTGTAAAAAAAGTGCTGTTTTATACTAGCAAGGTCAAAATTGGCTTTTTCTATTTAACAGCTTATTTTTTTCGAGATTTAAATGTAGATCTCTTAGTAAAAGTTATTCAGTTTGATAGTCTGAAGCACCCTTAGGTTTAGTAATGCATTTAAGTTAACATCCTGTATACAGGGTAAACAGTTGCATTGTAAGTACCAATGGTACCGAACTTCTTTCCCTAAGAAACGTACAATAGGAAACTCGATTTTTTTTTTGACTTTTCATACAAAGGTTCGATCAGCTGATTGCATTTAGTATGAAAAGACCAAAATATTTTTTGCAAATTTCTTATATTATATTTCTTAGGGAAAGTTGTTCACTATCATGGGTACTTACTATACCTCGCAGTACGAAACTCTAGCGCTCGAATGAGTGAATTTAGACAAAAATAGTGCATAGTGTTTTGTACATACGGTCAGTGCATTCAAGGTCAGCGCTAGAGATTCGTGCCGCGACTTATATCACCCCTTAAAGTAATGCAACTGTTTACCCTAATACCCTGTATTCATAAGTTAAAGTACTTATACGTCAAAATTGTTCTTTGAATAATTATGAATTTGAGTTTAGTCTTTTCGCCCCAACTTGTCCCGATAGTAAGCAAACATATCGCATACCGCAAACAGACACCATTGCATGTGAACCAACCACTATGACAATCTTTCCAACGAAAACTATATCGTTTCTTCAAAATCGACCATCATATTTTTCTCAAAACACAACCCGCAGAAACAGAAAATTACCGAAGCCATCAAACAAGAAACAAAACTTGCCACACTAAAAGAAATAACGACCCAAAAGCCGCCATTTTGCACTTTTCGCGCCGTTTTTGACGTTAACCGCCGCCATCTTACGAGGTCGTCAAAATGGCGGACTTTTATTGCGATCGTAAAACAAGCTAAAATTAACGGAATGCTTGGCAGCTGACGGGTTTTAAATATAAAATTATGATGGAAATCGGTCGCGATCTGACGGTGGTGTTATTGAAACTGAAGTACGAGCTAAAAATAGATGATTGACCGAGTATTTGAGATGTAGGGATTGGGCAACATTGCTTTACGATTTGCAAACCTACATAATAAGGTAAGTATTCATATCGACCATTTTATGAAATTAAGTCCGCACAAATTATATACCAGATTATAAGTCAGATCATAAGCTATCAAACAAAAAAGTTTCATCAAAATTGGTTCGTTAATTTTTGGCGTGATGCTCGTTCAAACAAACAAACAAATAGACAGACAAAAAATCCAAAAATTGATGATATGGAATCAGGGATACCTAAAAACCATATCGTCACTTTTTTTTGTTAATATCTTCAATGTACAGACAAACTTCCGGTTACAGTTTTATAATAGTTTAGATTTTGACATCTTTTAATTTTTTCCTTTTTGTACTTCGGTAGGACTTAAAAAATAATGATCATTATTATATAAGGTCTAACAAAATTAGATGAAACTATTTTAAGGTGATCAGACCATCAAACTAAACAACTTTCTCTATATAATTAATATCGAGTCCCGAAAAAAAATCAGCTGTTCCATACAAACCTACTCGACCTAAATGTATGGGACAGCAGATTTTTTTTTGCGTTTTCGATGTTGGTCCCATAGAGAAAGTTGTTCAGTTTGATGGTCTGATCATCCCCTTAAATCAGTTTCATCTAATTTTGTTAGACCTTATATTTTATTTGCACCTAATGTAGGTATAACATCGCGCGGCCAGCTTATGTTTGTTTTGCGTAGCTTAATGTGTCGCCGTGGTATAATGTTTTATTTTTATACAGGGTGTAAAATTAAATGGTACCCTTATTTAAAGGGGTTCAGACCATCAAACTGAACAACTTTCTCTATGGGACCAATACCGAAATCGCGAAAAAAAATCTGCTTTCCCATTTATGTTCGCATTTTGTATGGGAAAACTGAATTTGTTTCAGCGATTTCAGTTTTGGTCCCATAGTAAAAGTTGTTCAGTTTAATGGTCTGAAGCACCCCTTTAAGTAAGTGTCCCATTTAATTTTACCACCCTGTATGTTAGTAGGCTTGTAATGTCTTATTTTCATTAGTTTTAGTATCAACGAGCGTTAACCCGCGACTTCGTCCGCACAAATTATATACCAGATTTTAAGTCAGATAATAAGCTATCAAACAAAAAAAGTTTCATCAAAATCGGTTCAGTAGTTTTTGCGTGATACTCGTTCAAACAAACAAACAAACAAACAGACGGACAAAAAATCCAAAAATTGGTGAAATGGAATCAGGGACACCTAAAAACCATATCGTAACTTTTTTTTTGTTAATATCTTCAATGTACTGACAAACTTCCTGTTACAGTTTTATAATAGTAATAGATGCAATGAAAAATTAAGGGGGGTTAACTTGCAAGAAACTTGGTTTTTTCAAGGTTTTTTTTTTGTTTTGGTCCTATCGGAAAAACGGTAAACATACAAGAATCAAACTTGGAGTGATTATAAAATATCTAATGAAAATGGGTCAAATGCGAGTCGGCAGTAAGGATCCCGAAGAAAGCTTTTATCGCAGGTTTCAATCTCATATGCAAGGTGTTAGAAAAGTAAAAAATAAATATTTAAATCTTTTAAGGGCGTCAAACTGAACAACTTTATGGGACCAAAAACTAAATCGCGAAAAAAAACTGCTGTCCCATACATTTAGCCCGAGTTGATTTGTAGTTTAGTATGGAACATCTGTTTTTTTTTCGCGATTTCGATATTGTGTTATTGGAGCAGGGATCGGCGGTTTTGGGGTTTTAAAATAAATTCGAAGTTGAATTTAGCAAACGATCTATTCAGCTCAGTGTTTCAAGAACAAAGTTTTAAAAAGTCCCGATATTAGTGTTGCCAACGTTAATTAACTGAATGAATGGTAGATAAAGCTAAATGTCGACTTATCATAACAATTCAACTAAATTAAACAATGATTAATAATAATTATAATCTATGTTGGTATTATTAATGTGTCGCATTGGATGATTGGAGTCTAGGTGGGCAGAACTGTAACAATTGAACCCATTGTGAAAGTTGTTCAGTTTAATGTTCTAAACCACCCCAATGTTTATTTTTATTTTTGTAACACCTTGTATATTACAAAAGTAAATTCGTTCCCAACAAAAAGAAATCATGATCCATACCATCCTATAAATATAAACTGGGCTAATCGCATACGAAAAAAAGGCCCATAAAACAATGGAATAACGTTTAGGGTTCGCTGACCCGTGTCGTGACCCCGTGACCGGGTCGTTGACCCGTCTGTCTGTCCGTCCGTCCATTGTTATACGGATAGAAAACGCTCTAAATAAAACGCACTATTAATTTGTTGTACCTTTGTATGATTCGAACCTAACACTGAGTTTTTTGAAATTTACGCTGGTTTTTTAATTAGCTGGACAATTTCGTAGGTGCAAGGAGCAGTATTATTTTTTAATTCAAATAATTTCTTAAGTTCATAATAACATTAGGCATAATTCGATATTCTTTATTTTAAATCCGTATACGAATCGAATAGGTATTATATTAGGTACCGCATAAACTCTTAGTTTTTCGTAAATTCTGTTACGTACCTACCTACCTATGTAATAGGATTACATACGTATGTACACACGGCGACACATCAAGCTATACAAAACCAATATAAGCTGGTTAGCCTAGTCATTTTACGGAGTTTTGTTAGGCGGGGTAGGGAGTAATTATTAATTGGACTTTTAAACTGTAACCGGCACCATTTAGTGACAAAAAGACTATCTTAAAACATATTTAAAAAAAAATCGCTACACGACATAGAAATCAAAATTGTGTGTCCCAAAAAGCTTTTAAATTAATAATATTAATACCAATGCACTCATTTGAATTATATTTAACAATACAAATTATTGTTGAGCAATAAAATAGGCATTGAAATTAAAAAAATGAGGTATTTATTAGAAAATAAGAATGTATTTTTCAAAACCTTCCAAGTAGACAAAAATATTTACACCAAGTTTGAAGTATGTATAATGGTAAAACCTTAAATATGTGCAAAAAAAATTTACGATCAGGTTTTTTAGAACGAGATAATAGCTAAATTTTTAAATTAGAACTGTTGCTGACGTGATTTTTTTTTAATTTTGGTACATTTCTAGGCTTAAATTGGCTCTTCAATATTATACCGGAAAAAAAATCAATTATTAATTATTCCCGGCTCAAACCGTAAAATGACTGGGCTAGGTCGCGAGACGTTATACGTTACTCGACCGACGCGTGGCCAGCTTATTTTGATTTTGTATATCTTGATGTGTCGCCGTGCGTACGTATGTTGTACCAATGTATAACAGGGTTCTTCTTAATATGCTGATACTTTTTTAAGGGGATGATCAAACCATCAAATTGAACAACTTTCTCTATGGGACCAACATCGAAATCGAGAAAATAAATCAGCAGTTCGAGACAAATTTTTAAATCTTTAATTTGATTCGAAATAGCACAACATATGTCACAACACGGCTGTAACATGTTTAAAATCAATAATATTTGAAATGCATACAAGCATAGAGATTAGTTTCTAGATTGTTTATGAAAAATTTCATTGACTTTTATTGGATAGTATTGAAAATATCACCAGACTTCGTTTGTATGGAGCGCGCAGCAAATATGGATATTCTGTTTGCTGTGTTAAGAATACTTCTTATACCGTCTGGGAAATACAGGGTGTAAAATTAAATGGGACACTTAAAGTGGTGGTTCAGGCCATCAAACTGAACTACTTTTACTATGGGACCAACACTGAAATCATGAAAAAAATCCGCTGTTTCATACAAAACTGCAAACATAACTCGACTGAAATGTACGGGACAGCTGTTTTTTTTCG
This sequence comes from Agonopterix arenella, assembly GCA_927399405.1. Taxonomy (NCBI): domain Eukaryota; kingdom Metazoa; phylum Arthropoda; class Insecta; order Lepidoptera; family Depressariidae; genus Agonopterix; species Agonopterix arenella. The sequence goes on from OV656714.1 coordinate 1,780,610, forward strand.
CGATTACGATATTGGTCCCATAGAGAAAGTTGTTCAGTTTTATGGTCTGAAGCACCCGTTTAACAAAGTGTACCATTAATTTTACACTTTACTTTTTTATTAAGTTTTGTATTTTATAAAGAAAACGACGAATACTTTGCTGTATTGCGAGTAAGCAAAGAATTTTATACATTTTTTTAAGATTCGAAGTGTAAAATAATATCAAGGACCAAGTACTCTCACGATTTCTTGAATCAACTTGATACTTTTATACTCGTGTCAGTTTAAATACTACCTTAACACCATCGTCTTAAGGTATGGATGAGTGTGACAGAAAAATGTAAATTCAAATTCTTTTGTATAAGAAGAAGGAAGGCAAAAATTTGAATAGGAATTTTTAAGTCGACAGAAATTGTTACGTTCTATTCCAGATTGTAAAAGGAATTGTAACCCTTATATCCAACAATTAAAACATAATATGATAACAACTACAGGGTGTTACAAAAAACAAATAAACATTTAAGGGGGTGGTTAAAAACATCAAACTGGACAACTTTCACTATGGGACCAATATCGAAATCGCGAAAAAAAAATCGGATGTTCCATCATCATCATATCAGCCGATAGACGTCCACTGCTGGACATAGGCCTCCACCAAAATGAGGAGATTTGCCATAATCGCCATAATGCGATGCGTTTGCGATTATCCATACTAAACTACAGATCTACTGGAGCTAAATGTATGGGACAAAAGATTATTTTTCCCGATTTTGATGTTGGTCCCATAGTGAAAGTTATTCAGTTTGTTGGTCTAAACCACCCCCTTAAAAGTTTTTAATTTTTATTCTTACTTCTGTAACACCCTGTATATTAACTTTGGTAATAAAGAACAAATTGCATTGTCAATTAAAATACCATCGTTAAAAAAAACCGCTACATTATTAAGATTTATAAACCCTTTTAAAACAAATTGACGATCCCTTTAAAATATAACAAAATCGTTAATATTTGAAATTGGTGTCTACCGCATAGATAATAGAGAACATTATCGTCTGTAAGGTACAATATTGATTAAAGATATAGGTAGACCTATTAAGCTATTAGCCCAGTCATTTTAGGGTAGGGAGTAATTATTAATTGGACTTTTAAACTGTAACCGGCACCATTTAGTGACAAAAAGACTATCCTAAAACGTATTAAAAAAAATTCGCTACGCAACATATTAATAGAAGGCTTTTAAATTAATAATATGAATACCAATGGGACAAAAAAGTTTAATAAAAAAAATACGAATGCACTCATTTGACTTAGATTTAACAATATAAATTATTTTTGAGCAATAAAATAGGCAATGAAATTGAAAAAAAATTGGAATTTATTAGAAAATACGAATGTATTTTTCAAAACTTTCTAAGTAGACAAAAATATTCACACCATGTTTGTAGTATCATGGTAAAACCTTAAATATGTGCAAAAAAAATTTACCATCAGATTTTTTAGAACCAGATAAAAGCTAGATTTTAAAATTGGAACTGTTGCTAACGTGATTTTTTTTTAATTTTGTTAAATTTCTGGGCTTCAAATTGGCTCTTCAATATTATAATAAAGTGACTGGGCTATATGTAGAAAGCTCACCACTTAATTTTCATTCGATTTACCTTAAGTCCCATGGCTTAACTCTTACTGTCTTTATTATAAGTGTGAAAAAAGCGTGATTCTAGTGATTCTGCTAATTGGAATGGTATGGTAGGTACCTATGTAGGTAATTCAAGTTTACTAGGTCATTCACTTCAGTCCTAAGTTCAGTGTTGCCAACCCTACTCTGTTATAGTAGATTTCGTGTTTTTTTCAGTGACTGTTTTGTTATAATACAGGGTGCAAGGAAAAGTATCATTCACCTTTAAACCACATACTCTAACCATCAAACTGAACAATTTTTAGTATGGAAGTAAACCGATCGTGCAAAAAAAAAATCAGCTGTCCCATACTAAACTGCAATACCTACTCGATTCAAACGTATGACAGCAGATTTTTTTTTGTTCTGACAGATTTGAACTAATGAATTTACCACTGAAAATTATGAAATAAACAAAATTTTAACAAAAAATTTAAACTGCCTTCAAAAAAGCTAAAAAGTAAAAAAATTATATTGCAGCTGATGACTTTTTCTTTCGCATCATAAGAACATTATATGTGTTTTATTATAGAAGTCGGTGTCAAGCCAAGCCATAAAACTAATGCAAGCCCTGTCTCGAATCGTACCGGCTTGACAGCGACTTCCGTAAAACAAATTAATGTTCTTATGATGCGAACGAAAAAGTCATCAGCTGCAATATTATTTTTTAACTTTTTAGTTTTATTAAGGCGGTTTTTTACTCAAAAGCTTGTGTCGACCATTTTCAAGTTCTAATTAATCCATTTCCTGTTTTTTTTATAATTTTAAAAGGGTAATTTGCCTTTTTCACTCTGTTTATATTAGGGTTGGCAACACAAACTAAGTTACTTGGAACTTCGCAATCGTTTCGTATCAGATTTAGAACTAAACTTTGAGTTGTTTTACCTAAATTAGCTTACGTAATGGCCGTTTTGGAAAATTATGGGAACTAATAAAGTGCCGTAAAGATAAAAACTATTTGATTTACAATGATTGATGGGGTTGGTTGTTTTGGAAAAGATGTGTTTTCTTTGGTTTTCTTTCAAAAGCCAATGACAAAAAATTTTATTTATTTATTTTGCATTCATGTACGATACAGCAGTACGATTATCAGGTAGTAGCAAAAGTGGGTACATGAGCCCTGCAAGGGCACGGCAACGTAGATAGGTATTTACATCTTATTATTAATATATATATTACTAACAAAATTTAATCTCAAATATTATTGATTTTTAAACATGCTACAGCTATGATGTGCTATTTCGAATCAAATTAAAGATTGTAAAATTTGTCTCGGGCGGGACTTGAACCCGCACTCTTCCAAACCGGGGAACTGCGTTAAATCCCGAAAATTTCGTTCTCTGGGTAGTGAGCTCGGTGGCGATATTGGATTTAACGCAGTTCCCCGCCCCACCTTTGAGGCCCTACAAAATAAAGTGTCCCGAACATTCCCGATATACATCGTACTAACGCAAACGTCTGGCGAACTCTGCACATGGCTTTTACGTAATTACCAAACCTCTAAATCACACTCACACCCGTACAGGCAAGCATAGACCTAGTAAGGGGGGGGCAAGGGCAACTCGCCCCCCTTAGAAATTCGGAGACCAAGATAGATTGTCTCATCATCACCTTATTACGTTATATCTACTGCTATCGAAAAAAAAAAGTTTTTTTTACGTTATGGAATTCTGTGAAAATTCAAGCTCGCTTCGCTCGGTCAGCTACACAGATTTTGCTGTTTCTCCATCCAATCTTTAAATTTAGCTACTACATAGGATCTGGTACAATTTTAGCCAAAACTGAAACATTTCGAGTTCGCTTCGCTCGCTCCAAATGTACAGACATACAGAGGCCGGAGCACTCATACCACAACCATCTATTATTGTTTTTGAAATAATTACATTCTTCCACCTTTAAAACGTGTTCAACAACCTCCATAAAAATTCTAAGCCAAATTCGGGTTACGGTCTTTAGGATAATGCACTTTTTGGATCCGACCTTGCCATGTCAAATTTGAGTCTTGTTGAGGTGGCTGGCCGGTTGCCCCCCCTAGGGAACATCCCTAGCTACGGCCATGCAAGATTTCAAACTTCTTATTCCTTTAGAAGTCACTGAAAATAAGTCTTAAAAACTACTCTGTAAGTTTCATATTTATTCCTTTTCCGGGACTTCGTAGCCATAAACTTTAGCTGATTGAAATTGTATATAATTGAAGTCTAAACGTAAGGTGGTAAGGTTGAATTTGGAGTGTGATGTTTGTGTAGGGGAGAGCGGGGTTGGTGTGTGTGTAAATCAATTGATCGATACGCGAGCGATCGACGCGTGCGCCTGGCGCTGATCAAACATGCTATTTTGAGATATGGTGTTAAGGGGCAGTTCTTTAGCAGCTTCTTTTGTTGATTTCAAAGTTCGGATCAATTTTTAGTGTTTCGGTCCGAAATTGGTAAAACCGAACGCCTACGCCATTATGGAATAAGTTCGGTGTCTGTCCTTCCGTCACACGCGTTTTTCTCAGAGACTGGTAGAACATTTATTTTCCTTCACAACAGTTTCATTGCTTTTAAGGGTGATTGAACCCATGTACAACAACTTTTCCCAAAAGAATTTTGAACAATACTGAATGCAATCAGCTGATCGAAAGTTTGTATGAAAAGTTTAAATTTTTTATTGCGAATTTCCCTTTTATGTTCTAGGAAAAGTTGTTCAAATGTATGTATGTATCATGAGTTCATGAGTAAAATCACCCATTAAAGTAATGCAACTATCTACCATAACACCCTGTGTATTATCTTATGGGGTACCTATCAATTGAAAACTTATGAAAATTTTATTCAAAAAATTAGGCATTCCCTTAACCGATGTGTAACGCAGGGTAGCTGCCCACTTTACGTTATAGAAAGCGGCTGGAAATATTTATAAAAATAGCACAAAAATCATCTTCTGTAAGTACTCGCTACTACCGACGCCAGCGCAGACTCCCTGACTCATTTGTTTAGGAAAATTTTACTTTGAAAAACTGCTTCGGGAACTAGTTGCTATAGGTTCAATCTTTATTTTGTACATCGTAAAATTTGTACTTTTTATAGCCTGCCCAAAAAAGTTTGACTCCTTGGCTAAAATATACGTATTTCAGATTCGGTTACAGAGGTACGTCATACCCTGAACACATGATAGAAACAGGCTGACAAGAAAAGGTGCGATATAGCGCGGGGGTGAAACAACTATTCTAGAGGGGTAATAAGAAAGGTACAAAGACGACCATTTTAGCAAGGAGGTGGGCCCGGCCCACGCGGCGTCCGTCCCTCCTGATTTTTGACAGAAAAATCTCGAGTTCGCTTCGTTCGCTCCTGGTTTTCGTCCTAAACATATTAGCCGTATTGCAGTAATATCTCGAGATCGCTTCGCTCGCTCTTTTTTTTTTTATTGTACGTATTGCATGGAGCTCGCTTCTGATTTTAGGTCGTATCTCGTACTAACCTGGACCTGCTCCTCCCCCTCCTCTTCTGCTGGAAAAAAAAATTGGATATGCCCTTGGTGGATTTTCCCTTTGATTGAGGGAGGCAGACGTAGTGGGGCTTCCACTATCCTACATTTTTCCAAGGGCCCGACATAGTGTATTTAGGTACGCCACTGCTTTAAAGAGGGGTAAAATCTGTTTCCCTATTAGGTCATAGGGGTAACAAGATTGAAAAGGTTAGGAACCACTGCACTAAGTAGTAATTCCTATAATAATTTGTTGTTACGTAATAGCAGGCCTTTCGCCCATAAAAACACTAAATAATTATATTAAAAGTTAATCTTGAACGCTTAAACAGGTTGTTAGTTGTAGCGAAGTGTTTAATTCTGACCATCATGCAAGAAAGCGAATATCATACAATAGTATGTCGTGATCGTGAGTTTCTGACTGCTTCTTCTTAGGTAGGTAGAGACAAACAAACTACGTCATAAAGCTAAGATATTGATAGTGTGAATGTACAGGGAAATAATTCAAAATATTGTTAGGAAATAATCAGACCAACTTTTAAGAAACAACTCTCTACGAGAATACATCGAAATCGCGAAGTAAAATGGGCAAGTGGAAAAGAAAATAATAGGATAACATAATATTAATCAGAGTTCATCGTAACCTTGAATATCAACCTTGACTCTAGTAAGTTAGAAATAATACCGATATCCCCTATATTTTCCTGTCTACAAGCTAACCCCCGCCTCCCCTCTACCCCAGTTCAGGGGTTGGTCTAAAGTTGGGGGTACACAAATTGCTAATATCATGCAGAATTTGGGAAATGCATTTCGATACGAAATTTACACTAATATTACAAAGAGGTAAGTATTTTTTTTGTTTGTTTTATGTATGAACTAATGTACCAATTCCAAAAATTATTTCTCTAATACAAAACGCCCCAGTAATACCTACTATAATATTAATAGAGGCATGATTTGAAATAGAAACCGAACTGAACAACTTTACTATGGTGGACAATGCCAAAAAAAGTAAAAAATCACAAACCGCAGTTTTGTATGAAACGACAGATCTTCTCAATTTGTTCTCGTTGTTTGCTTAATAGTGAAAGTTGTTCAGTTTGATGGTCTGAAGTCTGAACTACCCCTTTAAATATTACTAAGTAGTTTTTTACAAATTGTGAATTTTGAAAAAAAAATCCAGTATGAAAATTTGTTGTTTTTCATTAGGCACTAAAACTGTTTCCAAGTCTCTGCTGGTTCCATCCTTAAATGATCCTACTGACTACATTATTAACACCACCAAAATAAAAAAGCCAATCCATTGTACATTCCGTAAAACGTCGCCAAATTTCTTTTACCCGGATATCCGGTTTTATAAAAAAATCTACTGCTTGAGTATATTCGTATCCTAAGAGTTAGAGACCTTCTTATTAAGGTCGACCCGTCCATTTTACTCCGACCTCCCCCGACACCCGCCGCATCTACTAAAAGCTTATCTGGGGGGTAAATTGACGTGCGGCTAGGGTTCTAAATAAGCTGGGTGACAATACAGGGGTGTAAGAAAGAGGGTTGGTTTAGCAATGTTACCCTAGGGAATTATTTTGCCTGGATTTAGGGTAATTTTTTGGATGCTTACGTATGGTAATTTGTTGTTTGATGTTCGCGTTCCGCGTTATATAATGTTACAGTCGTTTATTATCTGCAAAAGATTACGTCAATAAAGAACGGTGTTTTAGATTTTTAAGTATTTACCTAAATAATAAATAAATAATAATAAATAACGCTCACAGGCACATACATTGTAATGATCCCAAGAAAGCACTAATAGGCTTATTATTATGGAAACCATACAACAACGGCACAAACATATAAACATCCATGACCGAACCGAGATTCGAACCCAGGACCCTGGTTTGGCAGTCCGGCGTGGTAACCATTACACCAACCGGGTCGTCAAGTGGGATAATAACGTAGAGCGTCACGTGACGTAACGCCCCGTTGACACGAGTACATCTAAACTATTATAAAACTGTAACAGGAAGTTTGTCTGTACATTGAAGATAATAATTATTCTTAAGGGGGGATATTCATATAAAAACAATGAAAAAGTAAGTGCTTTAATCACCATTCCATACAAATATTCGGATTTCAGGGATTATAGGGATAGATCCCACCTATCCCGCCTCCCCCCTGGATACGTGCCTGGTAATTATTATAAGATCAAATATACTTTTTAACTTTTTCATACATTGAACGATGACGTTACACAACAAAGCTCAAAACCTGAAAACCGTTTGTATGGAATTCTTATGAATCCAAATGTATGGAACATCGGAATTTTCTTCATTTCAGAGTTGGTTCCATAGTGAAAACTGTTAATTTTCATTGTCTAATCCAAAATCCAAAGTTTGATCTGATCACGCATCAAATCAAAACTTTTATAAAAGAGAACGCCCAATCCCGTTTCACGTACAAAACTGGTAAATTTGAATTTGAATTTCATAAAATATGCCACGATAGAAAAGGATTATTTACATTTCCTTGGGAAGCACGATATTCCTCCTATCCTGTGTATAATTTCAGCTATCATACGATTTGTATGTGTTCTTTGATCATACACATTCGCCAGCTGCGAAACGACTCGAAACGAATACACTTCGTCGCGTGAGCAATGTATTTTACCGTAAAAGACACTGAGAGAGAGAGAAGTAGAAGTTTAACGTGTTATAAGGAAACTAGGCAGCGATTTTACCCCATTAGGTACCCAAAATGTCCACAAAAACGCGGGTAAATTTTCAACTCTAGCAACACAAAGCAACAGGTGCGTTATTGAACCGCGGCTTACTAGTGTGGGTGTACTGTACAGTGGGTCCACACCAATACATCGCAGATTATCTATACTGATATGAACCTTATCTTGTTGGTAATAAGGTCTAAAATACAGATTATGATACCTGATTGTATCCGATAGTAAAGATGTATGAAATAGGTCATAAAAATGCGAGATTAAAATGTCATATGAAATTTATGAAGGGTGGGTATCTTTTAGTTTGATTTTGGTTTGGATAAATACTTGAATTGGGGATTCTTAGGAATAAAAGTTACAGCGGCTGCTTGTTAACATCTGTGTGTCTTTCAGGGGGTTGGAATGGGGTTAATTCCTTCTAGGGGGTAAAGATGACGTAACGTTGTCTATGAAAATTGTTGTTACGACGTATTTAGCAGTGTTTTTTGTTGCTCTACAGTGTTGGGTTTGTACAAGCTTTTCTTAAATGGGGGTGATCTGGAGTGCAATTCATGAAGCGTCACATGGCTGTCAAAAACATCGACGAGCTCGCATCCTTCAGATCTTCGGAAGTTTTATATGACTTTGACACATGAAATTGAATGCTCGCCGACGTTTCGACGATGAATTTAAGTTATTTTTGTGACGATGTTTGCGCTTAGTGAATTGCATTGCTGACCATCATAAACCGAACAACTTTCTCTACGAGACCAAAGTCGAAGTCTCGAATAAGCAATCAGCAGTTCCATACAAAACTGTTAATCTACTCGACCCGAATGATAGCACATTTTGTTTACGTGATTTCGATGATGGTCCCATAGAAAAAGATTTTCAGTTTGATGGTCTGATCATCCCCTTAAAAAACAGTCAGCATATTAAGTTGGACTTTGTACCTTCCTATCACCGCAAGTTATTTCATCCTGAAACTTTCAATATGCTGAAAATGAGCCTAGCTGTGTAGTCAACTTTCAGCTAGACTAATGTATGTTGCAACAAAGTGTCTGACCACCGAGAAAGGAATTGTAAAGGGGCCGTGAGTTTTTGTATTCAAAGAAAATTTACTAAAGGATTTTGCATAGCCATAGAATGGGTTGTGTATAAAAACAACTTGTAGAAACAACTTCGACAAAGAGGCCGCTAGGCGCATCCAACTAGGTTGAGCTGCTTTCTGGAAACTCCGTCATATATTTTCCTCGGCTCTACCACAAATGCCTCAAAACGAAGGTGTTCGATCAGTGCGTCCTGCCAGTAATGGCCTATGGTGCGGAAACATGGACACTGACGATAGGACTAGTTCATCAATTCAAGGTCGCTCAGCGAGTGATGGAGAGAGCTATGCTCGGTGTTTCTCTGAGAGATCACATCAGAAATGAAGTGATATTGTCAGAGAATTAAAGTGGTTGACATAGCTCAGAAAATTAGCAAGCTGAAGTGGCAATGGGCTGGTCATATCTGCCGTAGAACTGACAACCGGTGGGGTGCACCCTACAGGGAAAACCCAGGAGAAGATGCATTCCGGAACCGTTGGTCAGAGTTGGCATTGTGTATAGAGGATTGGAGAAGAGGATTTTGCCTGGCATTGGGACCATGGCGTGTAATTTATCTATGATTCTGACACAGAACAGGCTACATAGAAAGAAACCCACATTATCTCGCCCGGTACTTATTTCGTAGCTTTTTAACAAACAATTTCGTCGCTGCGAGTACCTACAAGCACAGTTAAACTCATCGAGGTCAATTACGGTTAATTGTCACAAAGGTCACGTTACGTAGGCGGTGACATGTCAAAATTATGCTAACAGGAATCAGGAACTCGGAATGTTGGGTGTGTGGGTATACTGAAACACTGTTGCTATGAATCGTTTCAGAACACATTCGACGAGTGACCTTGCAAGATATACCCACACCAAATTTTGAAATCATACATATAGACATGTCAGGACCACTGCTCGTGCCCAATGAGATTGGTGGACTTTTACATACAAATTTTGTTTCTGCGCATTCAAGGCCTTGCTCAAGAAGTTTTCCGGCCATTACTTGTACATTCTGTTGTTTTTAAATCCAAATTAACCACTCTCGTAGGATCGCTGCCCAATTTATACAGGGTGTGAGGGTAAACAGTTGCATTACTATAAGGGGTGATTGTACCTATGATACTGAACAACTGTCCCTAAGAAACCTATAGGTAATTCGCAAAACTTTTTTTGGACTTTCCATACTAAATGCAATCAGCTGATCGAACGTTTGTATGAAACGTCAAAAATTTGTTTTGTTTATTTCCTATAGCTTAGGGAATGTTGTTCAGTATCATTGGTACAATAACCCCTTAAAGTAATGCAACTGTTTACTCTAACATCCTATAAAGAAAGTGGCTGAATATATATATTTGTACTAATAAGAATTTGTAAAAATAATTCCAGTTATCGTGAGATCTTTCCATGGCGTGTCCATGTGAGTGAACTTAGCAGATCATTTTGCAGCAAATCCAAAATAAATGCGAGTTCTGAGCAAGCAGCTGAGTTCTATAGTTCCTTATACTTTTTAGAAATAGTTCTAGCTTTTAAACCTTAAAAAAAAATTGATTGAAAAATGATCTGCCGGCGTGTCCGGGGAGTGACTTGGCTTCAGAAAAACATAATATCAGCTAGTTACTAAACTCATATCATCATCATTCGGATATTAACAAATATCTGATAGCATCGATTGGCAAGTCACTCCGCTCGGAAGGAAAACGTTTTGGTTCACATTTCCTCCACCATTTGATGGATAGCCCATTAGTTCTGTTATTCGAGATCTTTTCACATAACACGACTCGGTACATGACTCCTATTTGGTACACTTTAGGTATCCAAATGGTTTATTTCGTGGGATTTTGTTTGGAAGTGGTTAGGTTATGTAAGTTTCGGGCGAGAATTTGATGAGGATGGTCGGCAATTAGGGGTGGTAATATTTTTGTAGGGTTGCTAATGTTTGGATCTTATTTTTTTTTACCCAATGCACATAAAATCGTGAAAATTAAGTACTATTTGTACAGAATCAAATGAAATAAACAAAATAAGTTTTTTAAATCTTATTTTCACTTTTTGTACAAAGAGTCGAGTGGTTACATGAGTAAATACTAAATACCGCACAGAACTGCACAACCTACCTACCCTACGAACCCTGCCTCCTACTAATTTGACCTCATCCCCTCGGTTGTAGGTACGAGTATAGGAGGAAGCAATAGCAGTGGTGTATTCCTCTTTCACTCACACTCACTCGGCACTTGCGCACACACATATTTGTATGAAGTGTCTAGATTGTGGTATGATATTGGTTTCTAGATTGTGTTGACAACATTTTTCTTTACTTTAATTAGGTACTAAATGTCCAAACTTAGAACGTAACATCTTTTTATATGGAGAGCTTTACCCAACTAACAATTTGGTCGTATAGGTGTCGTATAGTTTAACATCAGACGCATAAAGCGCAGTATATGACGAAATTACCGTAATAAAACTTTTATAAGTCAAAATAGTCATATAAATGTGGGCCTAATACGACCAAATTGTTTGCTGGGTTATCAGAGATATCCTATTAAATGCGTTACATACTCAAGAGGGCCTTTGACTCATAAAAACAAGGAATAAGAGACATTATCCCTTAGTCGCATTGTTCGATGCCCACAGGATGAAACGTGGTATTCCATTCTAAGCTGGAACATATCTAAACCCCTAAAAAAACACAAAACACGGCAAACTCCCAAAAAACCGATTGGCTTCATTCAACTTCAAGTACATTCGAAATAAAACGACCTGTCAGTCGTGTGATAGAGATGGCATATTGAGGTCACGGCGAGTTGGTAAAGGACAGGCAGATCGTTAAAGCGGGGTCATCACTCGTGAGACAGGGATGGAAACACTTGACCTGCGGTTAAGTGACATTTGAGTTGCCGAAGCATTTTTCTCTTTCAAACTTTTTGGGAAAATTCTGCTTTTCACCGACTACGGTTGTAAATAAGGTTGTGTATTTGGTTGATACTCAGGCGAGCATTATCGGTGGTGCGTTGTGGAGAGGCATGAACGCTTAATCATGAAGGTCCTGGTTTGAATCCGGACGCACAATATGCACTGTATCAATGAGTTTGTCTATCCTATATATGGTGTGGTAAATCTACGTAACACCGATACGGAAAATATCGCGAGAAAACCTACATACCTACCTACCTACACATAGTTAAATCAACATACGCGTCGAAATCGAAGCGGTTTCTTTCACAAAAAAACCGGTACAAACTGGAAGAAAAGTTTGGGAACCCGTGCCTTAGGGTGGCTGTCCACCAGAGATGTGAGATGTGCTATGCTGTGCGGGTATGCGTAGCGAAGCTATGGAACTATGTACCCGCGTCTAAGCAATGCAAGGTAGATGAGCGATATGCAGATGCGTGGCTAAGCTAGCATAGCTTAGTTACCTAGCTGGGTATATACCTATACACCTAGGTGAAACCCCGATAGCTCTTTTCTCCTCGTACCTCCTCTACCTATTCCTATTACACATCCATAGCTCATATCCTTAGAACACATCTCTCGCTCGAGTTGTATGTAAAAGGAACTCGCTTCGCTAAACCCTCGTCCACCAGAACTGCGATAAGCTAAGCTATGAAAATAGAGTGATCTTATGGTGACTTGCTACTGATGAACCCACAAGTTATAGCAAAGATGCCAACAGATGGCGATACCGTCGCCCTCGGAAATATGCTCCTAACACAGACAACGTTCACCGTGAATACGTAACTCGTAACCTACTACAAATAAGGTTCACAATCGAATGAAAGACATACATCGCGCAAGAGAAATGATCACAGAGATTCGATACATATACAAGGTTCAACTAAGGACTGTTGGACCACGGCCGGTCCCCAGGCTTCACACATAGCCTGGTGGAAGATCTTCCCTTTTCAATGGAGGAACATTCCCAAATAGCACCTCTTTATTGGTGACCCTCGACAAAGAACATCGCAACCTGAACACCGCAGAGCAGCGCGCAAGAGAAATAATCACAGAGATTCGATAAATATACAAGGTCCAACTAAGAACTGTTGGACCACGGCCGGTCCCCAGGCTTCACACATAGCCTGGGGGAAGATCTTCCCTTTTCAATGGAGGAACATTCCCAAGTAGCACCTCCATAATCATATATGTCTTTTTTCCTCGCACACAGGTCAGCTACATCCCACAGTATAAACAGCCAGCCTTGAGGAGCAGAAAGTGCATTTTCTGTCTACCCCTTTCGACCGCAGCGTGACTATCCAATACAAATTATTCAGCTGACTCAATGAAATCTGTAACATAGATATTCCGATTTTATAGCCAAAGACTATGTTCTTTATGTTTTTTATGTCCGCCATTTTGTCATAGTGCCAAATGTAATAATAATGCGGGTTGGTGTATGTTTGTATTTACATAAAGATGTTGCTTGGAAGCCTTTTGAACTGAAACTATTTTATATTGAATTCTTGGATTGAATTTTACCAAGTGAAATGTAAGAGTCGTATCGGTCCAATCATTTTACGGAGTTTTGTTAGGCGGGGTAGGGAGTAATTATTAATTGGACTTTTAAACTGTAACCGGTACCATTTAGTGACAAAAAGACTATCTTATACATATTTAAAAAAATTTGCTGCGCAACATAGATATCAAAACTGGGTGTCCCAGAAGGCTTGAAAATTAATAATATTGATACCAATGCACTCATTTGACTTAGATTTAACAATATAAGTTATTTTTGAGCAATAAAATAGGAATTGAAATTTTAAAAATGAGGTATTTATTAGAAAATACGAATGTATTTTTCAAAACCTTCTAAGTAGACAAAAATATTCACACCATGTTTCAAAAAAAAAAAATTTTGCATCAGGTTTTTTAGAACGAGATAATAGCTAAATTTTAAAATTGGAACTGTTGCTGAAGTGATTTTTTTAAATTTTGGTACATTTTTAAGCTCAAATTAGCTCTTAAATACTATAAAAAGAAATATAAATTATTAATTAGTTCCGGCTCCAACCGTAAAATGACTGGGCTATTTCAGTAGTTCGGTACTTAGTTCGGAACCGAACTGTTGAAACTTTTTTGTCTTAGCAATAATGTCCTTTTCACACGAGGGCAGTACTGCCCTACACTGCAGAGCCCTGGTGTCAGCCAGAGATAGTAGCCGGAACCAACGGCTTAACGTGCCATCTGAAACACGGAATCATCTTTCATTTCAGACAATCAGGTGATTCAGCCTGCAATGTCCTAACCAACTGGAAAATGTACAAAGTGACATTATCACTAGGTGTCCCCGTGGGAATCGAAGCTACAACCTCCGTGTCGAGAGCCCAATGCTTTTAAACATTAGACAACGGAGGTAGTTCCACTTAGGGCCGATTCGACCAAACGCGAGTAAATTTTATTCTTAGATTAAGTCGCCGCAGACGGTTACTCTAGAGTAAATTGATTTTGCGTTTTACCAACCCTAATCTATGAATAAGTTGATTTTTACACTGCCAATTTTTACGGTTTAAAGAATTTACCGAGACTAATGAAATGTCAATGTCTTTTTATTACAGTTAATAAAATTGTAATAAAAAGAAACCTAACAAATTAAAACTGTATAACCTCACATTGCAATAAGTTATTATAATATTATAATACAACGACCTCTGTCTTTAGGTGGATTATACATTCGTTCTTTTAGTACGGGTTTAGTGTTGTAGAGCACAAAATGAAGTTATTTCGGAGTAAATAACAAGAGTTAAATTGTTCCTTGTATAGTTACTCTTCTATAAATCAATGTTTGGTCAAATCCGGCCTGAATAACAAATCAAAAATACCTTAGTCACCTCTTTCGATTCCCATGTAGAGAGATGGTTTGTTGTATCCAAAGAGTAATATAAGTATATTAGAAAAGAGAACCCACTCGTGGCAACATTATGCATCCACGTTATGTCAAATTGAAGGCTAGCTAGCGCCATCTATGTTTCACCGACAATAATTCAACCTATACTATACATACCTACTTATATCTACTCATACCAATGGATATTATTGTTTTTAATGCTAGTTTTCGTTCAATCCCGCACCGATCGAGCGGAATTCCAGTATCCTTACTATTCCTGTAATCTAAACATTGGTAAGAGAACAACAGAAACTCTAGAACATCACTAAATCGGCACGAAATTGAACGAAAACTACAAACAACCCGTACATTACGCAAGATAGGTAGCCATTTTGCGATTTTGTCAATTTGACATTGACATAGACAATAAAATCTTTTTTTTTCATAGTTCTGCGAAATATTTAATAGATGGCAGCACATTCTATGCAAACTGAATCGGAAAAAGCCACCAAAAGGCGACTGTCCTCCGCCTGGTTGTATCTTTTAGAACCTCTCTCTTTCTCACTCGGTTTCCTTCAGCCCACCACCATTTTGTGTTCCACAATAAAAAATAAATTCCTTTTAACATTTCCCGCTCGATTTGATTGACACTTCGCTTACGATTTGGCGCAGGAAATCGTTCAAGAGAGATAGAACTATAACTGTAACAACGTGTTGGAAAGAGACGGAAAACTTGCACTTAAGTTTGTCCTGAGCTGTCAAAGAGGGGTTGTGTGTTTGCTTAGTGTTAGAATAAACTGTGGGTAGTTTTCCATCCTCTATCGAAAATGTTGGAAATGCCTGTTTAGGAAAAAAACACTGATTAAAGAATACTGAAAGCCACTGGTATGGTGTGCCTATAGAATATTATAAATCTATCTATACTGCTGGGCACAGGCCTACCCTCATACAAGCTTACCCTACGTAAGCTTGTATGAGGGTAGGCCTGTGCCCAGCAGTGGGACGTATGACGCGTAAGGCGGCCGAAGAGTGAAAGTTTATATTGTGAAATTGGAAAGTAGCAATAGTCCTGTGGTCGCTATTAGGTATTTATATAAAAAGCAAAATTGAATCGGTAGTTAAATGCGGTTCACCGAATACCAATTACTACCTATAATTATAACTGTTAATTGAATTCAGCATCTGAAATGATTTTTTCAAATTGCGGTTTGAACTGAAAACTATTTTTAAATAACAGTTACGAAAATATTAATATGAAAATGCAGACCAAAAAAGGAAACAAATTCGGATCAGACTGCACGTATAATCGTATATGCTCACGACTATCTTTCCCTAAAGGGTAGTCAAACATATTCTAATTCAAGTCAATCCATCATCATCAGTCATCCTCTTTAAAAGTGGTCGTTATAGCAAAGTTTCTGAACGTGTGTTTTTATCTTTGTTTTTATTTGTTTGTGTTTTTATTTGAAAGTTGAGCCCTACCACAGTACCTATAAGAAAGAGTAAGTACTATGTAATATCGACATGCAGTACTTACGGAACCTCCTTGCCTCGGACCTCACCCCCTCTCGGTGGTACAGCCTAGCTAGCATGCCACCCACGACAAAGCGTTTAAACGAGAAAAACGTCATGCGCGCTCTTTCTGGCCTACGTAAAATGAAAAGATGGAGGCACATCTCGATTTTTGTCGTTTTCTCGGGGGTGGCATGCTAGCTAGGCAGGACGTAGATTAATATGTATCTACAGGAGGTTGAGAACAGCAAGCAGAACTGATGTATTCCGCTCTCACTCACACACACTCAGCATTCACGTGCTATCCTCTTCTTGTTAATAAGAACCCGTTTATATGAAGGGTCCAGGGTGTGGCCCTACTAACCCATGTTTTTCGAAAAAGTATCCGAATCTGGTTGTTATGTTTTCCAGATGCAGGATACACAAACAAACAGACATAAATATCGAAGAATAATCTTCATGTATCTTTAAATCATTCTATAGGTAGGTATAAGGACCTTCTTTAAAGTACAGACGGCGACACATCAAGCTTTACAAAACCACCATAAGCTGGCCGCGCGACGTTATACGTTACACTTCCTACGCGCGGCCAGCTTATGTTGGTTTTGTATAACTTGATGTGTCGCCGTGTGTACCTATTTTGACAAACAATACAACTTTCTCTTTATGGGACCATCACCTAAATTGCGAAAAAATATCAGCTTTCCCATTCAATCTTTTCTGATCTATCCAAATATTTTTAGAAAACTGTCCAGATCGGGTCAATAGATTTTGCAGCAGGCGCACAACACAAATAAAATTACAAAAAGGTGTTTTTTTTTTCGAAAATTCGGTGCTAGTCCTACAGGGAAAGTGGTTCAGTTTGATGGTCTGATCATTCCCTTAAAGCACCGTTTGCATAATTATTAAATTGTACCATCTCACTGATCATTAACCTCTCAAGTCTTTTAATATTTCGCAAATATTCTCAACATACCTACTAAATAATTTCATTATTTGTTATAAAACATATATCTCCATTTCACCAAATGACATTTTAAAACAAAATACCTACAACGACTGGTCAAAACAAATTGTTATTTCTCAATTAACTACATTCCGACCGATTGAACACATTTCGTTACAATCGTTTTAAATTATTACAAAATCCAAGATCTTATTTTAAAATCTATAAACCTTTATTTCGATTGGAATTTAGGTCAATCTACATTTGTAAGTACATGGTTTTCAATTAAATCCGATGGAAATAACATAATATAACATACAATATACAGGGTGGAAAGCACGGAATTAAATAAGAAAGTAGAAATTCGAATAACTCGGAAACTACTATACCTCGGTCACATTATGAAAAGTGAAAAATTCTCCAGATTATACTGCAGTGAGAAAGCTTGCATCACCTCATATCAAACAACATTGGCAGCCATTTTGGGGTTGCTGCTTTTTTATAATTTATTTGTAATAAATTACTGAATAACTCCATAAATAAAAATAAATGATAAAATCTGAGTAATACTTATGAAACCCCATAATTTGTTACAAATTTTACTACAGTCAACACTTTATACATTATACTTTGGTATTTTGTAAAGGGAATGTGCCGGTTGTCCTTTGGAGAGACAAATGCCTGGTATAAGTTGGACTTCCTGGCTTAAGAATCTGTGTAAATGGATACGATATGAACACCATCTCACTGTTTAAGACTGCAGCCTTCATGGTCCGAACACGCCTAATCATAGCAAATCTCCGATAGGAGATGGCACCGCAAGAAGAAGAAGTCAGGAATGGAAGACTAAGTATGGGACCGACCGACCTGAGACCTTAGATCAAAGGGTTTTAGCATTCGCCCCTCTTTAACCGACCTTTATTACCACCGCGTTTGGCAGAAGAGCAGTCGGAATATTTTCTGACCAATTCTTAGCCTCCTTATCAACGATTTTCTGACGATATACTTGAAGAATTTTTATAGCTTCTTCCTTAGAGCGAATCATCCCCTCCTCTCGCCACAATGATGGCCGACGACTGTCGGCATGCTTCACCACCAAATGACTACATAGCACGGCCTCAGGAGCACTGTCGTCATCTTCTTCTTCTCTTCAAACGGAGCTGGGCCTTCAGGTTTCTTCCATTGAGACTTCTTTGTGTTTGAATTTAAATAATATGTCATTCCAGTGCTGCGGCTCTTACGTTCTTCCCACCCCTCGGGCTACGCGTCTCCCTGATGTTCCTGGCTAGATGACATTATTTTATTCGAATTTCACAAGTCTCTAACTTTCTAACAGAAAATCTTCACCGCATAGCTCAATTTGCCGCGTCACGTCAATACCGATTGCGTCATGTAAAGATATGGGACGCAAGGAACACGAGTGCCGAGCTAAGACTCTGGTTCTCTCACTGGTTTATTCATTACTCATAAGTACATTGCATACCTACAGGTACTAGGTATTTAAATTACGCTTTTCATTTCAAGTATAAGACTGTAACAGTTTTGAAGATATTAACAAAAAAAAGTTACGATATGGTTTTTGGGTATCCCTGATTCCATATCACCAAGGATTTTCTGTCTGTCTGTTTGTTTGTTTGTGTGTTTTTTTTGTTTGTTTGAACGAGCATCACGCAAAAACTACTGAACCGATTTTGATGAAACTTTTTTGTTTGATAGCTTATTATCTGACTTAAAATCTGGTATAAAATTTGTGCGGACAAAGTCGCGGGTTAACGCTCGTATATATATATAAAGAAGCGACATTCACCTCCTTCCGTCAATTTATCGTCGTCCGCAACGTAGAGGTACTTCTAGCTAGAGTTCTACAGTATCATAGTGAATTTCCCTTTCTTCACGATGCGTACGCAAGACAAAATATAGACGAAATACATGCGCAGTTCGTAGATGTGACGCTTTCAACGAAATGAGCATAGATGCTGGAGGAAGAAATTTCCAAAAGCATTTTCTACTCTGAACTGCAAAGCGGCAAGCGGAAACAGGGCGACCAGCTTTTGTGGTACAAAGATATGTACAAATACATGAAAATTTGCGAGATTGATCCGAGTTTGAAGAGCCTGCTAAAGATTGACAGAGATGGTGGCTCACTGTACAGAATAAATTGTTCGAATTTGAGGCTAAGTGCAGAGCAAGAATATTATATACAGTAATACAACATTTTTGGTGCAGAGCTATCCAGAATAAAGTGTTCGACTTCGAGGCTATGCGCAGAGCTAATCTTGATGTCAAGCTCGATGAACTTAAAGCCAGAACAACCGTGGCCATGCAATAAAACTATCTAAATGGGAGATTGACTTGTAGCCTGTGCCAACGCTCTTTTAAAGCCAAGATAGGCTACATATCATATCATATCATCATCATCATCATCATATCAGCCGATAGACGTCCACTGCTGGACATAGGCCTCCCTATACGCTTGGCAGGCGGGTTGGCGATCGCAGTTGGATTGAATGTGTGTATTCAGAGGATGCTGCTGCCCATCCTCCGGTAGATCCCTTAGTCGCCTTTTACGACACCCACGGGAGGAAATGGGGTGGTGCTATTCTTAGCAGACACCACTCGACATATCATATCATATCATATCATTATTTGCGTTATGTGGTTACAAAAGATCTACATTATCCATCTAAGAGCACATCAATAAGGATCTCAAAGTCAACAGCCATGATCAGTCGCTGTTGTCGAACACGGCCATGAAGCATCATCAACCATCAAACATGAGATCGTTTCATGTTGTGCCCGAGGTATGCTAACATCTAATTGTCTTGCATTTGTAAAAACGCACCCTGTATCTCAAAATGGAAACAAAAGTGAAACAATGGACACGTTTTCGGTGTTTCCGTCTATCAGTACATCTGTGCGTTCATTAAGCACGCAATCACAGCTTGAAAACAATTCCAGAGAATTAATATTCGTCAAAATTGTTGGGTTTCTTGATTAGTACCGACCGCTGTGCGGGCTGTGGCCATGGGTTCAGACGTTGACGGGATACGAACGGGGAGTAACCGTGAATTTTTGAAAAAGAATAAAAATACCAGATGCAGATTATAATGTTTTTGAAACAACGATTTTTTAATACTACTTAGCTGTGTTACTACTTGTACGTGTTAATTAATCAATTTATTGCTTTTTTTTATTATTTTGGTAAATAACAGCGTAACAAGTAAGATAATAGAATAATGACTACTTACCAACCTACTTATATAAGGTTTATGCCGACTTAAAGTCACAACCTTAAGATATTTCGGGTGGTTTCTTTGCTGCTAACTAGAGAACAATAGAATGCCAAATAAAAATATAAAATTAGTGAATGTTATGGTCATAGTAGAAAATTATTAAAGACGAGCGTTAACCCGCGACTTCGTCCGCACAAATTATATACCAGATTTTAAGTCAGATCATAAGCTATCAAACAAAAAAAGTTTCATCAAAATCGGTTCAGTAGTTTTTGCGTGATACTCGTTCAAACAAACAAACAATCAAACACACAAACAAACAGACAGACAAAAAATTCAAAAATTGGTGAAATGGAATCAGGGACACCTAAAAACCATATCATAACTTTTTTTTTGTTAATATCTTCAATGTACAGACAATCTTCCTGTTACAGCTTTATACGAGTATAGATAAAAAATTAAAGAATGTCCAGACAATCAATTAGATATTACACAGGATTCAAATTCAATGTCAGTTTTATAGCTTAGGACCTTTGGTTAGGCCATCCAGCGTTATAGCCAACACAGCCGTCCGGGACTTATCCTAAGACCTCGTCAACTTCACCCACACCCTAGCTTTCCCATCGGATTGGTTCGTGCCGCGAACGCTTAGAAACTACAAATTTAATGGTGAACGCGTGACATGAAACTGCGCCATTGTAACATAGGTACCTATAAGGGTATCTATAATATTAGCAACTGACAGTTCTGTGAACTTAATTACAGTTAGTTGATTTAGATGAACAATGTACTTTTGTATTCGGATCAAAAGATTTCATTAAAAAGTTCATGACAACTTGTTAGACCACAATTTTGGTCAAAATTTACTTCGGTGTACGCTTTAGCGAAGATACTATTGAGGTTCTGCTCACCCATTAAGGATAGCTAGCGTGAGTGTATTTTATAAGTATCTATGAATTCATTCAATACAAGGTCCACTGCAGGGCACATGCCTCCTCTCCTCTCATAAGGTTGAGAAGCGAGCCATAGTGCAGATTGGTATATGCATCTGCAATATTTTTAAAGTGATATGGAACATTGTCCAATAAAAATAGCTGAAACTATTTGAAAGGGATGGAACAACTTTCTCTACGGGACCAATGAAGAAATCGCGAAGAAAATAACCAGCTGTTTCATACTAAACTCCAAAACTAGGTACTCGACCCGAATCCCTGCAACATATTTTTTCCCGATTTCTATGTTAGTCCGATAGAAAAATTTGTTCAGCTCGATGGTCTGGTCTGGGCCCTATTTAATAAACGTGATAATTGACAATGACAATTCAGAGTACATTGCTGAGAATGCTAGGACACATGAAGCACTGCAAGTTTAGCGTTATTAGTAACCAGCAATGTACTCTGAATTATCATTGTCGATTGTTTTAAATATGCTGCAGCGAAAATTTGGAACAACTTGCCTCCGCCTTTACGTAAAAAGTTATGCTCCCAAACCTTTAAACACAAATATAAGGAACTAATTAAAAAAAGATAAAACTAACGCAGCAAAACAGTAAATACAATCTGATCTGGTTCTCTCCTTTTCCCACTCCTACACCCACACACACACACACACACACACGCACACACACACACACACACACACACACACACACACACACACACATAATGAAGATAATGTAATGTGATATAGTATAACTTTAGTCAAAATTGTGTAGTGCCTACTTACCCTGTACCCTCGATGTCTGTATGCTGATATAAGAGCAGGTTGGGACTGCAAATCAGTGCTGAGCAGCAGATCTTATTAGGTCCTGCCAGCGGACACTGAGTCCTAACCCATTGCCACAATGTGTGTTTTTATATATATTTGATTTTTTTTTTCTATTTGATTAATCTGTCTATTGTTTCTGTACCTTTTCTTTTTTTGTATTTTGTGTGGCAATAAAGTGCATTTTCATTTTCAGTGCATTTTCATTTTTCATTGTCGCGTTTCTTAAACAGGGCCCTGTTCATTCCCTTAAAAGAGTTTCATCTAAGTAATTTTGTCATAGTTTACTTACATTTTAATTTTTGAAGGAAGCCCAAATGGTGGAATATGGTTTTTAGTTCTAAATGTTTTAGAGCTAGTTATGAGCACTAAATTCATTTTTATAAACATAAATTCATTCATTCTGATCTTGTCAAGTAGTGTTGCATCAGAAAAACATATTTTTTAACCATGTGAAAGGATATTTCTGAACAAAAGATATATTTTCCTGCCCTTCGCCGTGGAGACCCTAGGTTGCTGGGGTCCTGAGGGGAAAATGTTCCTTAAATGCCTCTCAAAGCGCCTATTCGAGGCTACAGGCGACAGGAGGGCTGGCAGCTATTTTGCGCAAAGGATCAGCCTTGCGATCCAAAGAGGCAATGCTGCCAGCCTCCTAGGCACTCTGCCCCGAGTAGGGGCTTTAGAGGACATTTTTTACCTTTAAGTAGCCTAGGTGTTTTTCTTTTTTCTGTTTGTTTTGTTTTTTCTTGTTCTATTAATATTAATTTATATTGTTACTTATATTGTTATCCAATAACAAAAGATACCTAACCTATTGTAGAAAGATAAACATAACCTTTGATTCCTATAACAAAATAAATCTTTTAACACCATCATTCATTTGTTTTTAAAACATGTCACTTAACAAATTGTAGTTCGGTGTAAGTTGACAGCTGTCGTTCATCTTTCGAACGTACTTTTCGTCGGGAAACCGTTCGCAGCCAATCACAGCCGACGAATGATCTGTCAACGAGCGCGGCGCGTTCAAAACATGCACCAAGCGTTCTCCAACAATATTTTCCGTGATTAAAATATTATGGTGCATTTTATTGCGTGTACATAAAGTTGGCTTTAGATTGTAATCTGGTTTGTTACATGAAAAGGTAAGTTTGTGTGTTTTTAGTTTAATTACCGCTAATGACTATCATGTCGGAAGTTTGGTTTTTCTTTTTTTTTTCGCCCTGTCGTCGACGTGAAGGAATGATGGATGAACCAAAGTTTTGTCTTTGTTTCGGAAATTGTCTTTTATTGCGGATGGTATTGGTCTAAATACGAGTTTTAGCAAATAGTTGGTTGTTTTTGTTTTTTACCCTTAGTTCTTAAGTACTTCTGGGCATTTTTTTCACTTGAGATCTCACAGAAAATCAATTTAAATGCCTGAAATTTGGAAAGTATCATCTTCTTTCATTCTCTCCTTATTCCATTCTTAGGAGTTAAGAAAATTAAAGTATCAGTAATGTATAAAGTATATAGGGTCCTTCTTAATATGGGGATACTTTTTTAAGGGGATGATCAGCACGGCTAGCATGCCACCCACGACAAAGCGTTTAAACGAGAAAAACTTCATGCGCGCTCTTTGTTGCATACATAAAATAATAAAGATGGAGGCACATCTCGATTTTTATCGTTTTCTCGGGGGTGGCATGCTAGGCCGCCAAACTGAATAACTTTCTCTATGGCACCAACATCGCGAAAAAAAATCTGCTCTTCCATACAAAACTGCAAACCTACTTGAGTCAAATGTATGGGACAGCTTTTTTCGCGATTTCGACGGTGGTCCCATAGAGAAAGTTGTTCAGTTTGATGGTCTGATCATTCCCTTAAAAAGTGTCAGCATATTAAATAGGATCCTGTATAGTTGTAGCAACGTTTCTGACCACCCTGAAAGGGACTATAATTACGCTTCTTCTTAAGGATTCAAGCCTTTTTCTAGAAACCAAGGCTAGGGTCATCAAAATCGGTTCAGCGGTTTGGTACCTACCTAATGAAAACGTAACAGACAGACGGACCGACAGAGATACTTTCGCATTTATATTACCTATTAGCACAGTGTAAATTACTTAGTATGGATTAGTTAGGTACACACGGCGACACATCAAGCTATAAGAAACCAAAATAAGCTGGCCGCGCGTAGGTGGCGTAAAGTATATCGTCGCGCGGCCAGCTTATGTTGGTTTTGTATAGCTTGATGTGTCGCCGTGTGTACATACACTCTTGTAATGACATAGTAAAATTAAGAGGCTATGTGCATAAAATAGGATTCTTCAAAGCGTCATATATCATGAAGTACCTACTAACAGTAGGAGTATGATTAGCGGATATGTGTAAATTGAACATATAATTGAAGTTTTGATTAGAGCCAAAACACGATTAAGACACATTTTCTTGATAGAAAAACAAGCCAAAGCAGCCTCCGTCTTTATCGATAAACGCTTGGAACTGCTAAACGGTGAATAATAGAAACACGAGACTTGATTTGAAAAAAAGTGATTGATATTTTACAAATTTTGATTAGAGCAGAATTGAACTTACATAAATAGTACAATCACAATTAAATAAAGTTTGTTTTACGCTTACGTCGTTTCAGGCGCGCGCGCCGCCCCATCTCTTTCTCTCGCATCAGGCAGTAATATAAGTTATCACACGCCCATTTCGCTTCAATTATTTTTCGACATAGGCCCTTAAGGTGGTTTCAGTCCATACAAACGTTTGACGCACAACACGCGTAAACGGAATTAATAAAAGTAATATTTTATATATGAAAAAATAGTTTAGAAAATCTAGTTGCCGCGTAACAAATAACATTTGCAATTTATAATATAATTACGAAGATATAAAGCTTTTAAAATTTTGTATGAAAAGTTTCAAAACTTTATATCTTCGTAATTATTTTATAAATTGCAAATCTTATTTGTTACGCGGCATCAAGATTTTCTAAACTATTTTTCCATATATACATAGTTACTTATATTAATACCGTCTACGCGTATTGTGCGTCAAAGTTTTGTATAAAATTGACCCCTCTGCAACCACCTTAAGCAATACTATTTTGCAACTAGTAAACTAATCATTCAGGTCTTACAACTCTATTGTAATAGTAACTAATTAACCTAGTTATAAAACTTTAGGGCTTATAAAGGGCCGGGTAAATGATTAGTTTGTCAAAGACACTAATAAAATAGAATAGACAATCAACGAAATAATCGTAAAACTTTGACGACTCGCATAAAAGGTGTTAAACTAACAGGCTATAGAGTTTAATTGAATCTGGCCACCCCTTGGTAGATACGGGGGGATGGAAAACTTCTTGTACTTAACTACTTAGTATGTAGAAGTTTGGTGACATACATTAAAAGATGTGTTGTAGAGTTTCTGGCCGTTTCTTCTCTACAGTTGTGTATCAACTTCCGACGTGGTGGTAGAGCCAATAAATGATGTCATAAATACGTGAAAATATTTTTTACAATATATTTTTTTTTGTTTTAATACCTACAAAAATTATTTTTTTAAATATTTTTTACCTCACAAGCTCGGAAAGATTCTGTCTTAGAATTCTGTTTATCATTCGAAATCTGAGTGCAAAAGTACATTTTATCCGCTAGCATGGAAAGAGTTTTTGAAATTCGAATCTTTCTACTTATTCAATAAAGAAAAACAGCCTAAACAAGTTTTTTTTCATGCTGTTTTCGTGCTGGCCAGTGCTATTATTTTAAAAATGAGGTTAGCGCAATGGCATTTTCCTCGCTGTAGTGAAGTGAAAAGTTGTGTGTTTCGCTCGGCAGCAAAGTTATTCTGCGTCTCGTACCTTTGAAACCCTCGCTACGCTCAGGATTCTATATTTGAAATCATAGAATCCTTCGCCTGCTCAGGGTTCAATACAAGTACCTGCGCCAAAAAGCAACTTTGCAGCCTTGCATAACAAATAACTATTATTGAGTGGATTTTGTTTAGTAAACATTTTTTAAATTTTTTACAAGGTATAATAATCTTCAAAGACAAATAATCAAAAGTTATGAGTATTTTAAAGTCTGTGGTTTCCGCGTGCGAAGTCGCAGGCGCCGTTAGTCAACTAATAAGTGCAAACCTCGTTTATAAAATAAATGATATTACACAATCAACCGTAGGTTTTAATCAGAAATGGCCATAAAATGGGAATTACATAAGTTGGCTGTTCAAATAGCTACATTGTGCGGCGTGGCCGCCGCGTGGGTGCGCCGTGGGTGAGGCGACCTCGGCTACTGAGTCGCTTGTTCTAACATACTAGCAGTAGACTATCTTATACAGGGTGTAAGGAAAAGTATCATTAACCTTTAAGCCACACACTCTATTCATCAAACTGAACTACTTTTACTATGGGAGTAAACCTGTCAGAACAAAAAAAACAGCGGCTCCATACGTTTGAGTCGAGTTAGGTATTTTTTTTATTTTTTTATTTTTCAATTTTGGACACAAACAGTCTTAATAATAACAATAAATCTAAAACTAGTGAACAGATACCAGACTTGGAGGTCCCAAAAAATATTTTTACAGTTTTTATAAAAATACGTAGGTGTTTGGCTTAACATAAGTTTGATTTTAGTTTAAGGATTTACAGTTAGATATAGTTAAACAATTTTGGAAAGTGAAAGTGTTGCCAACCAAATTGTAGCATAATAGATAAAAAATAACATCAGTTTTATGACTTTATATAAATTTAGATTAGACTTAAGATATTACAGTTATAGTTAGACGTAAACAATTTCATCTTATAGTTAAGTAAATAACTTGGCAGTTAAATATTGCATTACTAATAGAGAAAGATAAATAAGTTTTTCTGGCTTTATATGAATTTGGATTAAGGAGTTTACAGTTACAGTGAAAATTTTGCCATCTTGAACATTGGATTATAGAGAAATACATAAGGATTTATAAGTAAATTTCAAGAACATTTTAGATTGAAATTAAAAGTTTAGGCGATTAGATATACATACAACTAGGTACGGCAAATTCGCCGAACAAAACATTGAATTGCAGGAGTAAATTTATTCGTTTATAGCATACAACCGGTGTGGTATAGAACAGCAGGTTTTTTTTGGTTCTGACAGGTTTGCTCTCATAGTAAAAGTTGTCCAGTTTGATGGGGTTTAAGGGCCTATGTCGAACAATAATTGAAGCAAAATGGGCGTGTGATAGCTTATATTACTGCCTGAAGCGAGAGAAAGAGATGGGGCGGCGCGCGCGCCTGAAACGACGCAAGCGTAAAACAAACTTTATTTAATTGTGATTGTACTATTTATGTAAGTTCAATTCTGCTCTTATCAAAATTTGTAAAATATCAATCTCTTTTTTTTAAATCATGTTTCGTGTTACTATTATTCACCGTTTAGCAGTTCCAAGTGTTTATAAATAAAAACGGAGGCTAATTTGGCTTGTTTTTCTATCAAGAAAATGTGTCTTAATCGTGTTTTGGTTCTAGTCAAAACTTCAATTATATGTTCAATTTACACATATCCATTAATCATACTCCTACTTCATGATATATGACGCTTTGAAGAATCCTATTTTTTCATATATTTCTTGGACATTGTCACACAAATTATCTACTCACATTTTAAAGTACCTGGACTTGTATTATGATGACTAGACAACGATATAGAATACATATAATACGTAGGAAAAAGTAAGAGTTGTTTGTTGTTGATTTGAAGTAAGAGTTTGATGGGTAGACTCTTAGTTTAAAAGGATGCTAATGATATGAATTTCACCCTGTAGATACAAACATCCATGACTCGGGTACAAATATGATAATAAAATGTTGATGCGTATGTGAAGTCTACCCATCTGCCTGGTGAAGGCGTGGTGGATTTGACACTTATACTTACAATAAGGTATTTTATTTAAAATATAAAAATGCATGTTTATCTTCTTCTTATCGTGTGAACAGAGCCCTGGCGTTAGAGTTTTTCAGACCGCCTTACGGCCTCTGACGTGGTTTTTATGTAACGATTACTACCACCAGAGATAGTAGCCGGGACCAACGGCTTAACGTGCCATCCGAAGCACGGAATCTTTTTTCTTTTCAGACCATCAGGTGATTCACGCTGCAATATCCTAACCAGCTGGGGAACATCGCACAAAGTGATATTTCACTAGGTGTCCCCCGTGGGAATCGACCCCACGACCTCCGTATCGAGTGCCAAATGCTCTTAATCATTGGACCACGGAGGCAGTCTGCATGTTTATGATAGATTTCGAAGAAAGTAAACGAGAAACGTCGCTATTTATTCATAAAAAGTGTAGTGTAAATTTTATAATTCAATTTTAAAAATCGTCTTTTTTAATCTGTATTTCAAATTTCTAAAACGCCATTCGCCATGTTGGATTCCGTCACTATCGGAGTGACGTCATCGCTCCGATAGTGAAACTTTTACTGACGGAGTGACGTCACGAGCGAGACAGCATGGCGGCTAGCGTTTCCGCGCGAAAATTCAAACTCTTAAATAAAAAACAGTTTTAAGGCATTTTTCGGCTTTATAAAATTAAAATTAAAATTCTACTGTTCATTACGATCTCAGGATTACATTAAAACAGTTTTCAAAAAATTGTGTAATACCCTATTCCTAAAAGATAGGGGTAGGGATGATGGTCGTAAGTAATGTATATGTATGTATGTGTTAAAAATTTCTAACAAAAATTCTTGATATCTACAAATCGGGAACTCTCGTTTTTCCGGCACGGAGTGGTTATCCTGCTTGTATCATTATACTGTAAACTAGGTTCGATGTTGAGTCATTAATTTTACGCTTGTCCCCTATGTAACCATGTGCCCAGCTCATTACAGTAGGCAAGCAGTAATGATGATGCAAGGTGTCGACGAATCCAGCTGTTCCATACAAAACAGAAAATTTTCTCGAACCGAATGTATGAGACAGAAGATTTTTTCACGATTCTGATGTTGTTAATCCCATAGAGATTGTTGTTCAGTTTTATGGTCCGATCACAAAATTTTACTTGTTGGTAGTTTTTCCTAGATTTTGGTAATTTTGGACAGTTTTCGTTTTTTAAAAGTAGATTTTGGAAATATTTGGTTCTTTTGTTAGTTTTTGGTAATTTCTGATAGATTTTGGTAGCAAAAACAACAAGACGTAGTGCGAGTAGTAGTAGATCCATACGTAGTCGATATTCCAACAATCCGCACAAAAAGGTTCGCATCCTCTTTTATAATAAGAACCGGTAAGGTTTGGAACTCACTCACTGCGTCTGTGTTTCCAAGCAAATACAATCAGGATATTTTCAAAAGAAGAGTTAATAGGCTTTTTCTGGGTGAGCGCGCTACATCCTCGGCTTCGTCTACACTTCCCATCAGGTGAGATGAAGCCAAGCGCAAAACCATTATGAATAAAAAAAAAAAAAAAAAACTACCAAAAACTAAGAAAAGAACTAGGTAGGTTCTAGAAACTACCAAAAAGTAATAAAAACTACCAAAGAGTACCAAAGTACTCTAGATCTTCAATTTAGTAAGACTACGGTGTTAAAACAAAAATGACATAACCACAACAATAGTTAAAGAAGTGTTGCTTCAATGACTATTCATCAACAAATGAAGTTCGCGTCACGCGTCGCAGTCGCGCAGCTTTGGAGCGCTGAGTTTCGCGTCCTAGATGCTCCCGCTGGGCGTCCCGCGTCGCAGACGACCAGGACTGCATTGACGGTAAATATTTTTTTTTATTTTTTTTTAATTACTTATGGGTTTGCTCTTGACCTCAATCTAGTCCTCAGGACGAAGATGGGGTCGAAGATGTAGCGAGCTCACCCAGAAGAAGCCTATTCACTCGTACTTTAAAGGAATTCGGGTTGTAAGCACTCGGAAATACTGACGCAGGTAGGGCGTTCTACTCCTTGGCTGTGCGCATTATAAAAGATTCAGAAAGGCGCTTGGTGCGGATATGTGGTATGTCAACCAAAAAGGGGTGATATCCCGCGGTGCGTCTGGAAGTCCGATAGTAGAAAGGGGAAGGCGGGATGAGCTCATGTAGCTCATGGTCACACTCTCCGAAGTACAATCTGTAGAAGACCGACAAGCATATTACAATATTCGGTAATTGAACCATTATTGGACTACGTACGAATCATAACTTTTGACACATTTGGTATTGCGCTAATCGCGGTAATGCTCTTGACATCCATTAGAGCCGTTTTGACAGATCACTCAGACGCTAAGTGCTGTCAGTTACATAGAGTTTAGCGCGATGCGGAATTCAGCACAGTTGAATATTAATTCAATTGCAATGTGATTAGAACTGAATTTGGATAAGAATACAGGGTGAAATTGCTATCATTAGCATCCTTTTAAACTAAGAGTCTACCCATCAAACTGAACAACTTTCACTATGGGAGCAAACTGATCGGTGCAAAAAAAAACAGCTGTTGCATACATTTGAGTCGAGTAGGCATTGCAGTTTAGTATGAAACAGCAGATTTTTTTTGCACCGCACCGATCTGTTTACTCCCATAGTAAAACAGTTGTTCAGTTTGATGGGTAGACTCTTAGTTTAAAAGAATGCTAATGATATCAATTTCACCCTGTAGAACTTCGAGGTTTTAACTTAGCGCAATCAGGCTCCAGGTTTGAGTGTACCGTAAACGCATATCTTTACTGCTTGAACAGTATATTGTGCTGTTGTTAGTGCACTCTTTTGTCAAGTCATGCTTTGTTCATATGTTTCGGTTATTAATTTACTTTAATGAGTGTGTCAAGATAACATACAAACAAAGACAAATTAGTAACAAATTTATAGCATCCTTCTTTTTGCGTCGGCGGTTAAAAATATACCATAACAGAACTTTCTATCACAAAAAATTCTATAATGTAGGTTTAGGTACTACTAGGGAAACGGAAGTAAATTTTATAATGGGGGTAAGCTAGTAAATTGACTAACTCTTAGCCTTCACTTAGTGTTACCCAAGAACATTGTATGTAGTATCCTGTGTTACCCAAGAACATTGTATATAGTATCCTATGTTACCCAAGAACATTGTATATAGTATCCTATGTTACCCAAGAACATTGTATGTAGTATCCTGTGTTACCCAAGAACATTGTATATAGTATCCTATGTTACCCAAGAACATTGTATGTAGTATCCTGTGTTACCCAAGAACATTGTATATAGTATCCTATGTTACCCAAGAACATTGTATGTAGTATCCTGTGTTACATATAATATCGATAGTGATATCGATATTTTCGATAGTATTGATATCGCATCTCAATACTATGGATAGTATTTATAGTATTGCATCTTAAGAGGATATGTGAAAAAAATTGGATTCTTCAAAGCATCATGTATCATGAAGTACTAACAGTAGGAGTATGATTAGCGGATATGTGTAAATTGAACATATAATTGAAGTTTTGATTAGAGCCAAAACACGATTAAGACACATTTTCTCGATAGAAAAACAAGCCAAAGTAGCCTCCGTCTTTATCGATAAACGCTTGGAACTGCTAAACGGTGAATAATAGAAACACAAGACTTGATTTAAAAAAAAAGAGATTCATATTTTACAAAGTTTGAATAGAGCAGAATTGAACTTACATAAATAGTACAACCACAATTTATTAAATATAGTGTGTTTTACGCTTGCGTCGTTTCAGTCGCGCGCGCCGCCCCATCTCTTTCTCTCGCATCAGGCAGTAATATGAGCTATCACACGCCCATTTCTCTTCAATTATTTTTCGACATAGGCCCTTAATCTTCTTATCGTGTGGGCAGCGGGCCCTGGTTCTAGAGTTTTTTCAGATTGCATCTTTAGGCAACTTACTACCTACTACCTATTAGTACTAGTTATCATTATTGCAACTATTTTATGAAAACGAACTATCGATAGATTGACTATCGATAGTTAGGCAACACTAGCCTCCACCAATCGACACTAGGTTCGTATGGTGGAGTATGGCCCAACCCTCTCATCCAAGTTATTTATGTGAGGCCTTTCAGTGCAGTGTCCAAATAATTTTGTACCTTTATTAAAAGTTCATGTCGTATAGCGAGTATTTTTATCATTTCTGGTATAATACGGAACCCTAAAAACAATAGTAAACACAGGCGTGGAAGGAAGTGAGGGCTGTGTGCGGAAATAGGAGCGTTCAATGGCGATTGTGGGCCACATGTCGCCGCCACTTCGAGTTGACAAGTTCAACTCTGTCTGACCCACTTTACTTAGTCCAACTTTTGCCGTTCAATGAAAAAAAATGTCGGAAACTGGGACTTTACCGACCTGTATGCTAGTGTTGTCGAACTATGGATAGTTACAGTTTATTACAAGTCGAGTTTCAATTCTCTTAGAGAAATACAGGGTGTTACAAAAATACAAATAAACATTTAAGGGGGTGGTTAAGACCATCAAACTGAACAACTTTCACTATGGGACCAATATCGAAATCGCGAAAAAAAATCAGATGTTCCATCATCATCATCATATCAGCCGATAGACGTCCACTGCTGGACATAGGCCTCCGCCAAAATGAGGAGATTTGCCATAATTACCATGATGCGATGCGTTTGCGATGTTCTATACTAAACTACAAATCTACTCGAGCTAAATCCCACCTAACAATTTTGTCGTATTGGTGTCGTATAGTCGAACATTAGACGCATAAAACACCAGTAAGTATATGACGAAATTACAATAATATAACATTTATAAGTCAAAATAGTCATATAAATGGGCCTTATACGACCAATTTGTTTGCTGGGATGTATGGGACAAGAGTTTTTTTTCGCGATTTCGATGTTGTTCGCATAGTGAAAGTTGATCAGTTTGTTGGTCTAAACCTCCGACTTAAAAGTTTTCAATTTTTATTCTTACTTACGTAACACCCGAAAGTGTTCGGAAAGTTGTTCAGTATCATGGGCAATGGGCACAATCACCCCACAAAGTACTTCGACTGTTTACCCCAACACCCTGTGTTTTAAAACCAATAATATTTAGAATCGAATAAGTACCAAAGAATTGCTAAACTAAAGTGGCAGTGGGCGGGGCAAATTGCTCGCAGAACTAATACCCATATACAGGGTGAAATTGTTATCATTATCATCCTTTTGAACTAAGAGTCTACCCATCAAACTGAACAACTTTTACTATGGGAGCAAACCTATCGGAGCAATAAAAAATGTACTGTTCCTTACTAAACTGTAATGTCGACGCGTGAGTTCGCGACTCAAATGTATGCAACAGCTGATTTTTTTTTGCTCCGATCGGTTTGCTCCCATAGTAAAAGTTGTTCAGTTCAATGGGTAGACTCTTAGTTTAAAAGGATGCTGATGATATCAATTTCACCCTGTAGTGGCGACCGCGGACAGTGTGGTATTAAGCTTAAAATAGCACCAATCTAGACTGGTGTCGTACGGAACGACTGATTCTTTCACGACTGCCACACAGATACGGAATTCTGGAATATGGATTTGCCCCCTCCAGAATACCGGTCGGAATTAGGGAGACTTCAAATCTTATACCAAATCCTAAATTCCGAATTCGGATTTCGTATGTGTGTGGCAGGCATCAGGCATCCATCATAAATCCTATACAATCCTATACAATTTATATGAAGCTAGATGACTGACTCCGGAGTCAGACAGCCGTCGTAGTACAAAAAACTGGTTACGTCGATAAGGACAGCAATAAGTAGCGATCTCCTCTTTTAACTAGGCTTCTTCTGGGTGAGCTCGCTACATCTTCGACCCCATCTTCGTCCTGAGGACTAGATTGAGGTCAAGAGCAAACCCATAAGTGACAAAAAAAAATTGCTATGTGCATCTCTTATTGATGAATATGACCAGACACGTGCTTCATTCTAGTAGGTACTTTCTTTTTCTACGGTCTTTGATGAGCTTTATCATAAATGCGCTGAAAATCTAAAAATCTAAAAACAATTAAACAAACACCTTTTAAAACCACAAAAGAGCCCAGAGCAGCCATAAACAAATTGTAATAATAAAATAATAATTAAAAAGCAGACGTTAGGCTTGGTCTGGGCGCGGCCTAATGTGTTAAGGGCGCGTCCCACCGGACGAAACGTCGGAAGCACTTTGCATTGTGCGGCTCGGTATTAGGTATAGATGTTTGTCTGACATCATTTGTGATTGTAGTTTTATGTTTAGAGACACTCTTTATAGTGGAAAAAGGACTATTAATGATGATCGTCATATTTCGGAACCGCGGTTCAATGGTTCTATCCAACCAGTTGGACTGCGGGCCATCGTGAGTAGATAGACTGGTAAAACTTTAGTTCTATTTTGATACATGACATAATTATTGAAGTAAGTCTAGAAGTAAATACATAGAGCGTCAGTGGCGCGTTGCGGAGAGGTATAGACACCCAATAATGGGGGTCCTGGTTCGAATCCGCACGGACAAAATGCCATATACCAATGAGTTTTTCTAACTTATGTACTTACTAACGACCTCTCTCAAACGGTGAAGGAAAACACTGTGAGGAACCCTGCATACGCTGAAGAAGAAATTCTGATGCGTATGTGGAGTCTACCAATCCACATTGGGCACGCGTGGTGGACTAATGCCCATACACCCTCCCTAAGGGTAGGCCTTTGCCCCGCAGTGGGACATTTATAGGCTGATGATGATGAAGTAAATAGGTAACTAAGTATTCGCGCAAAACATACCTATATCCACACAATTCCACTCTTTCTTCATAGATCGGGTCTGATGCAGTGGCTATAGCCAAATTATGACTAATCAACTAAACTAAAACATAACCAAACCAAAACATGATCATACCAAAACATGCCCAAACCAGCAATGCAATTCTCTAAGCGCAAACATCGTCACAACCTTAAATTCGTCGTTGAAACATCGACGAGCTGACAATTCGGTATTCGCTATGGTTATGCCATGTGTCAAACTTACATAAAAACTTCGACGATCTGAAGGATGCAAGAAGGATGTTATTTGTGAGCTCGTCGATGTTTTTGACAGCGATGTGACGCTTGTAGAATTGCACTCCAGAACTTGACCTCCATCGCTTGTGCGAAGAGTATTCCCTGGTATCCGACGGTAAATAACTCATCATTGTCATATCAGCCGATGGATGTCCACTGCTGAACATAGGCCTCCCCCAAGGATCGCCATAACGAGCGGTCATGCGCTGCTCTCATCCAACGGGTTCCCGCCGCCTTCATCGGTTCTGCGAGCAATGTGCCCCGCCAACTGCCACTTCAGTTTAGCAACTCTTTGGGCTATGTCAGTTACTCTGGTTCTTCTGCGGATCTCTTCATTTCTGATTCGATCTCATAGGGAAACCCCGAACATAGCCCTCTCTATTGCCCTTTGGGTGACTTTCAGCCTTTTTATGAGGCATTAAGTGAACGACCACGTCTCTGTTCCATATGTCATCACTGGCAACACACACTGATCGAAGACTTTCGTTTTAAGACACTCATCATTGTCTTGCCCATTTCCTATTATTTGGGGTCGGCGCAATATGCCATCCTCTTCCATATATCTCTCTTAGCCGTCGTTTCAACACTCACTCCTTTTTTACACATATCATCCTTCACACAATCCATCCATCTTTTCTTCGGCCTCCCTCTCCTACATACGTTTCGTTTTAAGACACTGCGGTAAGTAAATAACTATCTCATCAAAAATGGGACAATGATGTATATGAGCCTAAAGAACGATAAACTTCAAAGCAATCTATACGCAAGTCAATTAAACTATGTCCACAAGCGAGCCAACCTGATTAAGTTTCTTGAGGGGCTTCTACTCAATTGAGATAAACGATGGGGGCCTCCTTTTATAGGAGACGGGGAGGGGGATGATTGAACAGCAATTATAATTGCTCTTTTAGTGAAATGTTTTTTATTTTTTATAAAATGTAGCAAATTAAAGATGTTTAAGAATAAAACAGAATGTTAATGATAATGTATATACAGAGTGATCAGTAGTAGTAGATAATATCAATATCAATAGCATCCTTTTAAACTAAGAGTCTACCCATCACACTGAACAACTTTTACTAGGGGGAGTAAACCGATCGGAGCAAATAATAAATCAGCTGTTCCATACTAAACTGCAATCTCGCTCGACGCGCGAGTTCGCTACTCAAAATGTATGCAACAGCAGATTTTTTTGTTGCTCCGATCGGTTTGCTCCCATAGTAAAAGTTATTCAGTTCGATGAATAAAATAGAATAGAATAGAATAGAATAGAATTTATTTGCTTTGAAACAGGTAAATATTACAAGAGATGGTATAAAATATGAAATAAGTTTCTTCTGTTCAGCTGTAGCAACAGCATGCAAATATTATGTTAAAAACTAAAACTATACTATACTATATTAACACTTTATATTTTAAATTACATATTTACTTACACTTGAAATTTAAAAACTCTTCAACACTGTAAAATCTGTTTATTACGAACCACTGATACAATTTTTTTAACATTAATTTGGTGTTTAGTTGCTTAAGGCTCTCGGGAATTTTATTGTAAATTTTAATACTCATGTAGTAACAATTCTTCTGGATTAACGTTAATCTAGGATAATAATCGACTACAAGTCTATTCGGATGGGTAGACTCTTAGTATAAAAGGATGCTAATGATATCAATTTCACCCTGTACGTACGGCGACACATCAAGCTATACAAAACCAACATAAGCTGGCCGCGCGAAGCTATACGATACTCCACCTACGCGCGGTCAGCTTATGTTGATTTTGTATAGCTTGATGTGTCGCCGTGTGTACATACCTACATGTATAATATTCACGACGGTATTACACTTTCAGGGGTAGTTCCACGCTTTGCTGCAATCTTTTCTAGTTATTTAGACTTTTATAATGTGTAAACAACTAATAGAACTAAAAACCAGCGAGCTCTGAAATTACCCTAATCGGTCTTAGAACCTACAACTTTTATCAAAAAACATTTTAGGTGGAAGATTTCAGCGAAGCTAAAATAGAGTTCACTAAGAAACGAAGCCGAGGCATCGATCCAGTCAATGTAAACCACAGATCTAGGTCAGTTCAATTCAATATTTCTTATTGGGTCTCCATCAAGTGATCGATGATTTTGCCATTGTCAAGGTAAGAAAACACACTGAAGGTAATACTGAACTGAGTCCGGTTAAAACGACTTGATTCAATATGTATCCCAGCGATGCGCATGTGGTGTGGTGTGGTATTGCAGGTCATTTCAGGAGTCATTGCATGTGACACAGCACTTCACATGTCATCTTCAGCCTGTCATTGTTCACTGCTGAACATAGGCCTCTCCCAAGGCGCGCCTTCGCGCCACAAAACTCTAGTCTCGGCTTCTCGCATCCAGTCGCTTCCTTTACCTTTTTTAGGACGTCTGTCCAGCGGGCTGCGGGGCACTACGGCTGCTAGTGGTCTCCACTCTAGAACTCAATACCCCATCGGATGCCAGTTCTTCGGCAGATGTGACTAGCCCATTGCCACTTCAGCTTGCTAATTTTCTGAGCTGACAACCACTAGTTCTCTGACGTATCACCTCCTTCCAGTTGTGATCTCTCAGAGAAACAGCGACAGCTCTCTCATCGCTGAGCGACTTTGAATTAATGAACTAGTCCTATCACATTCACATGTGTGTCAGCCAATCTGGAGATGAACCTCACGCTGTCCAACAACAATCAAATTACGAAGAAACAACATGAACCAATCATATGACGCATCCATATGGAGAGGATGAATGATAGCAGATGTAAGAAAGAGATCTATTGTGCTAATTTGAATGGAAGTGTCGGTGGAGGGTACCCTCGTAAGACTCACTCTGATCAATCTGTAAGACACAGAAAGATGAGGTGCGGAGTACTCGAAACTGGCAAGCAAGTATGAAGAGATGTATGGATGTGAATGAGACGAGAGAGGTATATAAGGATTTCTGTTTACCAGGGAAAGAGGCGTGACGTTAAAGATAGATAGCGCGTCTTAAATAGCACTATCAAATTTATCAAGAAACAAATACAACTTCCGTCTATAAACAGCCGTGGAAAGTCGTGTCTTTTATTCCAAATACCCACCGCATATTCGCATACTATCCTAGCTTGTATCACCCCAGTTTCAGAGATCTCTGATAAAAACATTTGCGTCGCGGACCAAGAAACTTTATTTTATCTTCTTGCTAAACAAAAAGGTTGGTGCTAAACACTAAACAACTTCGATCGAGATAAAACACCATTAGATATTAGAAACATTGCTACTATATGAGAAAAATGCTACGGTTTACTGATAGAAATAGATGGAAAAACTATTTTTTTGTCCAGTCAATTCAATTATACTTTATTGCCAAAACCAAAACCATAGACGAAGAATTATACAATGCATAAAATAGAGAATAATAGGAGTTTTTGGCGGTTATTGGTCAGTTACGTTTGGAGTCCCCATATTTTATTGAATTTTTATTGTTTATAGTAAGTTTTGGTTCGTAAAATTGGTGTTGTTTTGCGTAACAAAGTGTCGTGCAAGTGAACAATATACAGTTCTGTGAAATATGAAGGTGTATGGGTCGTAAACAGGAAAAGTGTTCTGTCATTTTGTAGCGCGGCAAAGCGGCCGGTTCACCTCTTTCCTGTGGACTTCTCTGTGTTTCCTGCGTTTCTCGATTGCCTCCAAAGAAGCGTTAAAACATCGAACTCCAATGTTTTAATTGCTATATATGAGAGAATTTTACTGACGACATCGGTTGTATGGGATATTATAAGCCCTTTACCTTGAACAGAACCAAAAAAAAAAAAAGGGAGAATAATACGGAATACTTTCGATCTGACAGCTATATTTTAACGAACGCCATTTTTCCAAGTGTCTTTGAACAATATTTTTTAATGAAAACTCCACATTATAATCTGTGTCAATACTGCAGTTTTATATTTGTCTCCGGAGCGACTGGAATGTTCGCCAGTCGTACCCACACCACCGTACTGCTAAGTCAACATGTAGACTAATTTAAGTCTCACGTCCATGCGACCTCTTCCAATGCGGGTGCGGCGGCGGCTACCGCGGAAAACCTCAAACGGCGCTTATATGTAAACCTCGGCGAGGCTTACATATTTGCGCCGTTTGGGATCGAGACATTGGGTCCGTGGGGGCCAGAGGCGCGCCGATTATTTAAAGAATTATCGGCGCGCCTAATCGAGGTCTCCGGTGACCAGAGGGCTGGCAGCTACCTCGGTCAGCGCATCAGCCTGGCCATAAAAAGAGGTAACGCTGCCAGCC
Organism: Agonopterix arenella; assembly: GCA_927399405.1. Classification (NCBI taxonomy): domain Eukaryota; kingdom Metazoa; phylum Arthropoda; class Insecta; order Lepidoptera; family Depressariidae; genus Agonopterix; species Agonopterix arenella. The sequence goes on from OV656714.1 coordinate 1,820,083, forward strand.
TCCTGGGCACCTTGCCGCCAAGCGGCGGAAATTTCGAGGACATTTTTTATTTGTAAGTAGTATTAGTTTTGTTTTTTTTTGTTTGTTTTTTCTTTAGGTTAATGGTTATCAATCAATCAATCAATTATACTTTATTTGACACCAAAAAAACATAGTATACAGAGAGCAAACAATCAGGAAATACAAAAGGCACAAAAACAGGCGGTCTTATCGCTAAAAAGTCGTCGTCGTTCGTCTTGGTTATGTATGTAGTGCACTTAATTAAACATGTGAAATAGTCCAGGATAGTAAATATACTATCCTCACTGTATCAACATTCGTTATCCCTACAGTTAATCAATTATTGTAAGTTACGCCCCAAGTTGGGCGCCAAATATATATTTTGCATGGTTTGTTATATTTCAATATCGACAATCGCAAATAAAGATGCAATTTGATTGAAGATCAATCAGATACAATATTATTACCGAAATTAGGAATTTTCAAAGAGGTAGGTAGGTAGAGTAAGGTAGGTACTTATGAAAACAAAAAGAGAATCGGTAACAAAACGGGATCTAGGTACAACTACAATATTAAAATGTAACATTATGAATTTACGAGCGTTAACCCGCGACTTCGTCCGCACAAATTATATACCAGATTTTAAGTCAGATCATAAGCTATCAAACAAAAAAAGTTTCATCAAAATCGGTTCAGTTGTTTTTGAGTGATACTCGTTCAAACAAACAAACAAACAAACACACAAACAAACAGACAGACAAAAAATCCAAAAATTGGTGAAATGGAATCAGGGACACCTAAAAACCATATCGTAACTTTTTTTTGTTAATATCTTCAATGTACAGACAAACTTCCTGTTACAGTTTTATAATAGTACGAGCGTTAACCCGCGACTTCGTCCGCACAAATTATATACCAGATTTTAAGTCAGATCATAAGCTATCATACAAAAAAAGTTTCATCAAAATCGGTTCAGTAGTTTTTGCGTGATACTCGTTCAAACAAACAAACAAACAAACACACAAACAAACAGACAGAAAAAATATCCAAAAATTGGTGAAATGGAATCAGGGACACCTAAAAACCATATCGTAACTTTTTTTTTGTTAATATCTTCAATGTACAGACAAACTTCCTGTTACAGTTTTATAATAGTATAGATAGATTAATAATAAACCTAATATGTGGATCCGGGTTCGAATCCGCACGGACAAAATGCCATGTACCAATGAGTTTTTTTAACTTATGTGCGTAATACAGACTGCTCTCAAACGGTGACCATGTGTTGTTGGTCTAGCGGTCTAGACAACCGGCTTACGATCCGGGTAGTTAAGATTCGATCCTTGTGTCGGCCGATCGTCTTTTTCAATTTATTTCATAATGTGGCGCCCCCTAGTGCTAATAAGCGGCAACGCAATTATGACGTCCTAAAATTCAAGGCGAGTTACCTATCTATATCCAATATACGTATTAATCTATGCTATTATAGTAACCATAGATTTAGTAACACTACGTTAGATCGGCTACGGGTTATCCAAGGCGAGACCAAAAAAATTTAAAATTAAACCGAGATTTAAAAAAAAAGAGGGTTTCGTTCCGTTGACAACTGACGGTAGGTCCATACAGGCTCATAGCGTATTCGTGAATGGTCTCGTCTATCTCTCTCACTCTAACATACGTTAATGCTATGCCCTTTCTCTTTCGCATTTCCGATTTAACGTAGTATATACTAAACTGCACGAATGTAGCCAATAATCCAATATGGCGGACGTCACCTGTCATTTGCAGTTGACCTGTCACAGCGAGCGCACGTACAATCCGACCACATTACACTTGCTGACGAAAAATTCTTTTTACGACCTATGCAAGTGAAAACAGAAGCGTTTTTCCAGTAGCTTGTGAATTAGAACTGATAGTAGAAAGTTGTTTTTATGTGGATGTGCTTCAGAATTTCAAGTTTTTTTAATAACCTAGTTGACATTGATGTTAGCATAGTTTTGAAATGTTTTTTTATGAAAATTGTTCTGAAAGTTGAGTGGAATTGTTTGAAGTTTTCCTCTCTAATAAAAATTAGTGTATATTTCGCTATTAGAACTTATTTCCATCCTCCTGTAGTAGTATCCCGACTTTTCTCAAATGGTGAAAGAAAACATCATAAGGAAACCATTAAACGCTGAAAAAAATCTGATAGGTCATGAGGTCCACCAATCTGAGCAGGCTGATAGACTGATGAAGGTAGAAAAATTGTGAATTTATTTAATTACGAGCGTTAACCCGCGACTTCGTCCGCACAAATTATATACCAGATTTTAAGTCAGATCATAAGCTATCAAACAAAAAAGAGTTTCATCAAAATCGGTTCAGTAGTTTTTGCGTGATACTCGTTCAAACAAACAAACAAACAAACAAACACACAAACAAACAGACAGACAAAAAATCAAAAAATTAGTGAAATGGAATCAGGGACACCTAAAAACCATATCGTAACTTTTTTTTGTTAATATCTTCAATGTACAGACAAACTTCCTGTTACAGTTTTATAATAGTATAGATAGATTAATAATAAACCTAATATGTGGATCCGGGTTCGAATCCGCACGGACAAAATGCCATGTACCAATGAGTTTTTCTAACTTATGTGCGTAATACAGACTGCTCTCAAACGGTGAAGGAAAACATCGTGAGGAAACCTGCATACAATGAAAAAGAAATTCTGATGTGTATGTGGAGTCTACGAATCCGCATTGGGCACGCGTGGTGGACTAATTCCCATACCCTTAGGTAGGCCTGTGCCCTGCAGTGGCACGTTTATAGGCTGATGATGATGAACCTAAAATAAACCTTATCCTGTGTGGTTTAACTTTAGGTTTATCAAATTTATTTTGATAAGTAATTGGTACAGTCAACAGCAATAAGTTATATAAAGTGTATACAACTTATTGCTGCTGACTGTACATAGCTTACTAGAAGTCGTAGAGTTTCTGGCCGCATTCTCTACAACAACACTTTATAAGAAAGAGTATTGGTAACCATTATACTATATAAAGTCTAACAAAATTAGTTGAAACTATTTTAAGGGTGTGCTCAGACCATCAAACTGAACGACATTCTCTATGGTACCAATATCGAAATCGCGAAAAAAAAATCTGCTGCCTCATACAAAACTGCAAACATAACTCGACTCAAATGTATGGGACACCAGATTTTTTTTGCGATTTCAATATTGGTCCCATAGATAAAGTTGTTCAGTTTGATGGTTTGATCATCCCCTTAAAATAGTTTCAGCTAATTTTGTTAGACCTTATATACTATTCAGTACAGTATGGATACTGCCCCCGGATATTATGTTTTTGTCCATGGCCTATTTTATAAAAAAAAAACCGAAAATACCTTTGCTAACTTCAGATATTCGCCACCTTTTTAATTTAGAATGGAATCGGAAAATATTTCAAAATGAATGTTTTTTCCCTTTTTTCCTAACACCAGAGATAAGTAAATAATAATTTATAAAAAAATTCGTTGTGTCCGGAAACAGAACAACGTAGATAAGAAAATGTTACGAAACTACCGAAAAAGGCGGAAAACAAAATAAAACTCAAGTCTAAAAGTGTTCGCCAGTGTTGCTTGCATTTTATCTTGATTTTATTCTAAACGAGCGTTAACCCGCGACTTCGTCCGCACAAATTATATACCAGATTTTAAGTCAGATAATAAGCTATCAAACAAAAAAGTTTCATCAAAATCGGTTCAGTAGTTTTTGCGTGATGCTTGTTCAAACAAACAAACAAACACACAAACAAACAGACAGACAAAAAACCAAAAAATTGGTGAAATGGAATCAGGGACACCTAAAAGCCATATCGTAACTTTTTTTTGTTAATATCTTCAATGTACAGACAAACTTCCTGTTACAGTTTTATAATAGTATAGACGAGCGTTAACCCGCGACTTTGTCCGCACAAATTATATACCAGATTTTAAGTCAGATAATAAGCTATCAAACAAAAAAGTTTCATCAAAATCGGTTCAGTAGTTTTTGCGTGATGCTCGTTCAAACAAACAAACACACAAACAAACAGACAGACAAAAAATCCAAAAATTGGTGATATGGAATCAGGGACACCTAAAATCCATATCGTAACTTTTTTTTTGTTAATGTCTTGTACAGACAAACTTTCTGCTACAGTTTTATAATAGTTTAGATATAACCTTTGTACTACACAACTTACCTTTACTTTAAAATCTTTAATTCCTTTTGCAATATAAATTAAAATAACGAAAAATAACGCGCGAAAGATAATTTTGAGCGACGCTATAAGTTTTTTTTCGACATTCGATTTTAACAAATTATTAAGGATTTCAAGATAAAACGACTTAAGGCTCTTGATATGAACCTTAAGGGGTATCGCATACAGAAGGAGTCGAGGCGGCGTCGAGGCGCGGGCGCGCCTTGGCGAAGTCAAAGTCAAAAGCATTTATTGTAAAACTATAGATGCGACAAGGTGTTACATCAATTACATAAGAGCGCTACAGTTTACCGGTAAAGGTGTTCAATACTTACATTAAATTAATACATTCGGAATGTCAATTACAAATTCATTAAATTACTAGTTACATTACAGCCAACATGTCAACAAACTAAATACACTTACAATTTCATATACCCAATAGACAACAAGTTTACAATGTTCGAATAATACTTTCATTACTACACTTTTCCTTTATTTTCAAAAAACTCATTTACAATATAGAATAATTTCCTCAGAAGCCAATTATTAACAGCTTTCTTAAAACTTAAATCGTCAAGTGTTTTATAAATGTCCGGAATATTGTTGAACACCTTAACAGACATAAAACAGATGCTGTCATGATACAGAGTAGTGCGGGGAACATGCGGCTGGATTAATCTGTGTTTGTATCTCAGATTCCTGTCAGATTTGCTGTTGGATTCAAAAAGTGTCATGTTTTTCTTTACAAACATAGTGACTTCCTTAATATATAGACAAGGAAGTGGCAGCATTCCATATTTGGCAAAAAGAGGTTTACATGAATCTCTCTGCGATAGACCACATAGCGCTCTAACACAACGCTTTTGCATTTTGAATGCCTTTATAGAGTCAGTAGAGTAACCCCAAAAGATTAGACCATAACACAATAGAGATTTTGACATACGGTCGATAATTGTATACCAAGAATCCGAGCGGCACGCCACTGGGATTGGTATGATATGCAATTACCGACCGTATGTCAAGGTCTATAAGGCGCGAGCCCGCGCCTCGACGCCGCCTCGACTCCTTCTGTATGCGACACCCCTATCAGGTCACTGCAAGCTAAACGAGCATCTACACTACACAGAATGGGGCTTGTAGATTCACCCACTTGCAGACTCTGCTGTGAAGCAGAGGAAACAGCCATACACCTCCTTTGCGAATGCGAAGAGCTTATTCACTGCAGGAGTCGCCATCTAGGAGGATAATCACCAACTGAAACGGTTCATGAAATCCGTGGGCCTATGAAAATGACCTTTAGGTCAAGGGTGTCACCTACAATAGATCTATCCAGGTCAACGACAAAGCCCTATCAACCTAATAATAAATTCAATGGGTTTCAAAATGGAGAAAGGCGTCAAAATGGTGGTAGATTAGATTGAACCCACAAAAACACTAAGTAAGAAACCGTATCCTTAGTAATAATAAAACATCATTATCTGGACCCTATTATAGACGGCCCGGTAGCACAGTCTGTAGTGAACCTGCCTGCTGTGCCGAGGGTCGCGGGTTCGAATCCCTTAAAGGACAAATATTTATATGATGAATATGAATATTTGTACCCGAGTCATGGATGTTTGAATCTATATATGTATTCTATATCGTTGTCTAGCCATCATAATACAAGTCCAGGTACTTTAAATCTGACTAGATAATTTGTGTGACAATGTCCAAGATATTTATTATTATTATTTTAGTCAACTGATGAACATAGGCCTCTCCTAGGGCGCGTTACAAAACTTTATCTTCGGCCTTCCTCATCCAGTCGCTCCCCGCTACCTGTCTCAAGCCGTCGGTCCAACGCGAGCGTCAAACCACGCCTGCCAGTTCATGATTTTTTCTCCATTATAAGATAAAATGCATGCATATCTAGATGATTATAAATTTTGTAACAATTCTCCAATTGAATACCGTGGTTACTTATAAGTGAGGTGGCACATGCCTATTGTATTACCTTTAGAACTATGTTTGAATCTGTGTTAACCTTGTTAGTTATCCTTAATCTGAATAAATAAATAAACAAATTCACTCAAGGCCTCATAAAAAGGCAGAAAGTCACCCAAAAGGCAATTGAGAGGGCTATGAGTTTTTCTGTGAGATCGAATGGTAAACGAAGAGATTCGCAGAAGAACTAGAGTAGCCGACATAGCCCAAAGAATTTCTAAACTACAATGGCAATAGGCGGGGCACATTGCTCGCAGAAGCAGGACAGATGGCCGATAGTTTCCGAAGAGTTCTCGAGTGGCGATTGCTTGCCGGAAAGCGTAGCGTGGGTAGGCGAGGTGGACTGACGACCGGTGGGAACCCGTTGGATGAGGGCAGCACAGGACCGGTCGTTGAAGAGATGCTAGGAGGTGGCCTATGTCCAGCATTAGACGTCTATCGACAGAGATGATGTTGATAATGATAAGACGAAATGAAAATTATACATATTTTAAGTATGTAATTGATTGATTACCATTGGATAACTAATAGTCCACAAATCAAAATCAACGGCTTCTAATTATCGGTCTATAAGACTTTTTCAATAATTTTCCCTTTCAAAGGATAGTTGAGTTCTGTTCGTAAAAGTTCCCGACTACACAATGAACTGACGTAAAAGCTTGTTCCAAAACTCGAAATCCTTTATCGAAAACCAAATGGCTTCGTATTAAAGATAAAAATGGCTTGATTGAAAGGTCTTCCTCTATGAAATAGTGAAAAAAGGAAAGCACTGGAGAGTTTCCTACTCCTGTACACTGTAAGATCAAATTAGTGGACCACAAAAAATATAATGACCTAGGAACCTGTCAAGTGCGAAAAGAACTTGCGTAAGTAGTGCTACATACATAAACATACATAATATAAGGAGGTAATTGCCTCCGTGGTCTAATGGTTAAGAGCTTTCGACACGGAGGACGTGGGTTCGATTCCCACGGGGTGTTAGTGAAATGTAACTTTGTGCGTTTTTTCCCAGTTGGTTAGGACATTGCAGGCTGAATCGCCTGATTGTCTGAAAAGAGTCCCGGCTACTATCTCTGGTGGTAGTAGTCGTTACATAAAAACCACGTCAGAGGCCGTAAGGCGGTCTGAAAAAACTCTGACACCAGGTCTCTGCCCACACGATAAGAAGAAGAAGTAGTAAATATTGAATAATCTGTGATTGTACTTTGTTTTCTGTACCACTAAACCTGCACTACAATGTAACACTGTCACAATAGATATAAGAGGTGATATTGTGAACGTTTCGATTACAGTCAGCGCGAGGGTGCCCCAATTGAGTCCTGACCTTTAGAGATTAGGGCATTTGTTGTTGCTACATAAACGTTGGAATCGGGTCAATAAATGGGCTCTCCACCCAATCGTGAAAAGTCGAAATGTGTCGTAAAAGGCATGGTTGAAGGTTCATAATGGGTTTCTGATTTTCGCATTGCTGTGATCAAGTATAAAAATATATTTTTTTGCATTTAACTCGGCGTGTTTGTTGTGGTGTAGTGGTGAGTAGCCTCACGGCCTCAGCTTTCGTCCTGTACCCGGAGTTTCGATTTTCGATATATCGCGACCGTTTTTGTCGGAACTTCATTGTAATAGAGTTGACATTGGAACGAAAACGTTCACGCAATTGCGAAGTTCGAATGTCCTGTTAGACTAGACCCCCTGGAGGCGAGACAGTTCGATTCGATCCCTTCAGTGGTCGTGTAACCGTGGGTTTTTAGGAATATCATCATCAAATGCCTCCGTGGTCTAATAGTTAAGAGCATTGGGCTCTTGACAAGGAGTTCGTGGGTTCGATTCCCACGGGGAACACCTAGTGATATGCCACTTTGTGCGTTTTTCCTCAGTTTGTCAGGACATTGCATGCCGAATCACCTGATTGTCTGAAAAGAAAAATGATTCCGTGCTTCTTCTGTGGTTCCGGCTACTACCTATCTCTGGTTGTAGTAGTCGTCACATAAAAACCACGTCAGAGGCCGCAACAGCCCAGTCATTTTACTGAGTTTTGTTAGGCGGGGTAGGGAGTAATTATTAATTGGACTTTTAAACTGTAACCGGTACCGTTTAGTGACAAAGAGACTGTCTTAAAACATATTAAAATAAAAATCGTTACGCAACATAGAAATCAAAATTGTGTTTCCCAGAATGGTTTTAATTAATAATATTAATACCAATGCACTCATTTGACTTAGGTTTAACAATATAAATTATTTTTTAGCAATAAAATAGGCATTGAAATTTAAAAAATGAGGTATTTATTAGAAAATACGAATGGATTTTTCAAAACCTTCTAAGTAGCCAAAAATATTTACACCACGTTTGACGTATGTAATAATGGTAAAGCCTTAAGCATGTGAAAAAAAATTGCCATCAGGTTTTTTAGAACGAGATAATAGCTAAATTTTAAAATTGGAACTGTTGCTGACGTGATTTTTTTTTAAATTTTGGTACATTTCTAGGCTCTTCAATATTATACCGAAAAAAAAATCAGTTATTAATTAGTCCCGGCTCAAACCGTAAAATGACTGAGCTACAAGGCGGTCTGAAACAACTCTGAAACCAGAGCTCTGCCAACACGATAAGAAGAAGAAGCAGGTTTCCTTTCGATGTTTTTCCTTCACAGTTTGAGAGCAGTCGGTATTACGTACATAATGTTACACAAACTCATTGGGTACATTAGTACCAGGTTTATAAGTCTCCCCGATGTACCTGCGCAGTTGACAAATTTTAATAGCGCGCGAAATTATATTGACCAATCACCAACCGGGACGCATGGAGAGATCGGAGGGAGGCCTTTGCCCAACAATGGGACAGCGACGGCTGATATAATAATAATCACGATGTGCCACCTTCAATCCGTTAACGCTATTGGTTTCTGCTGCTATCCGACTTTTACCCCTTTGATTACTAAATGACTTCGGGATTTGTCGGTGACTAGGTCCCTGCTCCGCGCAAACGAAGATTGACGAGCGGAATTATTTTCCTGGTCATACTGTAATACAATGCACATGACTATGTCGTCCGTGCGGATTCGAACCCAGATCGTCATAAAGTGGCGACAGGCTCACTAATTGTCACAAATGGATGATAGAGTTCAGGCACAGCTAGTGACATTTAAGTCTGTAGATGCAAGCCTATGCCACAGTCATCATCATTATCATCATCTCTGCCGATGGACGTCCACTGCTGGACATAGGCCTCCCCCAAGGATCGCCATAACGATCGGTCCTGCGCTGCCCTCATCCAACGGGTTCCCGCCGCCTTCACCAGGTCGTCGGTCCACCGTGTACGTGGTACGCGATCAGTATGCCACAGTATTAAAGAGTATTCCTATGCTTGCCTATGCTTGCTTGCTTCCTCTTGTTTGCTTGCCTTTGCTTGCTTGCTTGTTTGTCTTACTTGTCTTGCTTGGTTGTTTCTTTGTTTGCTTCCTTGCGTGCTGGTTGGTTGCCTTTGGTTGCTTGTCCTGCTTGTTCGCTTGCTTACCTTGCTTGCATGGTAATGTTACCTAAATGTAAGATTTCAAAAGTTTGCCCCTTGCGGTATTTGAACTCGCTATCCCGGGTTCGCTACAAACTGAGCTAACGGACCATCTAATCTATCACGCACATTTGCAACACCAATTAAACTTTTTAGGTCAACCGTAACATTGATTCGGAACGCACATGTCATTTTGACAGCAGAAAGCGCGGGAAAATGACGCCGCCATCTTGAATTATATTCCATTGTTAGGGTATCAATTTCATTGCGTTCAATCGACCGACAAAAAAGTTTTATGAGTTTGTTTTAGGTACAATGACGCTGGTTTTCTTTTGTAGTTTCTTACAAGAAGATACTGTTGTAGTGTGATATTGACCTATTAATATACATGTTCTATATTAAAACCTCCAACCCGCACTTGACCCGCGTGGTGGAGTATAGCCCACTACCTCTCGCCATTATTCGTGAGAGGAGGCTTTTGCTCTGCAGTGGGATCTCACAGGCTATAACTTAACAAGTTTTTAGTGATTTTATGATTTCTCCCCTAGAAAAAGTTGTCCAGTTTGATGGTCTGAAACTTGAATGAATTAAGTACAAAATTAAAGGGGTGCCTTTAAGTTTGTACTTAATTCATTCAAGTTTACTTCCTGTAGTACGGAACAGCAGATTTTTTTGTGATTTCATGTTTGATCCCCTAGAAAAAGTTGTTCAGTTTGATGGTCTGAAGCACCCCTTTAAGTTTGTACTTAATTCATTCAAGTTTACTTCCTGTAGTATGGAACAGCAGATTTTTTTGTGATTTCATGTTTGATCCCCTAGAAAAAGTTGTTCAGTTTGATGGTTTGAACCACCCCTGAATATTTGGAAAGTGTAAAAAAATCAATGAAACGTTCCAGACGCAATGGTTATACAGGCTGTTAGGGTAAATAGTTGCATTTCTTTAATGGGTGCTTGTACCCATGATACTGAACAACTTTCCCTAAGAAACCTATAAGAAATTCGTAAAAAAATTGTTGTATACACGGCGACACATCAAGCTATACAAAACCAACATAAGCTGGCCGCGCGACGTTATACGTTATGCAACCTACGCGCGGACAGCTTATGTTGGTTTTGTATAGCTTGATGTGTCGCCGTGTGTACTTCCCATACTAAATGCAATCAGATGATCGAACTTTTGTATGAAAAGTTGAAAAAAAATAACTGTGAATTTCCTATAGGTTTCTTTAGGAGAGGTGTTTAGTATCATGGGTATAATCACCCCTTAAAGTAATGCAACTGTTTACCCTAACACCCTGTACATCTACTAGATCGACATGAAAACGTCAGAAACTTTCGAAGATAATCCTGTCCCTTAAAGTAATTACAACATTTTATGTCGCCATAATTCAAAGTTTTAAATTAATTAAATCGACAGTTTTGAGGTTTTCATGTGTAATTTACAAGCGATAGCGAATACAGATTTATAATCATGTAGATATATATCTATCTATACCGTTTCGTATACTTACAAGTTTGCATCGACCGACACTTTATTATTAAGTAAATACCTAATGTATACATCTCCGTGGTCTAATGGTTAAGAGCATTGAGCTCTCGACACGGAGGTCGTGGGTTCGATTCCCACGGGGACACCTAGTGATTATGTCACTTTGTGCCTTTTTCCCCAGGTAGTTAGGACATTGCAGGCTGAATAACCTGATTGTCTGAAAAAAAAACAATGATTCCGTGCTTCGGATGGCAAAGTTAAGCCATTGATTCCGGATACTATCTCTGGTGGTAGTAGACGTTACATTAAATATCACGCCAGAGGCCGTAAGGCGGTCTGGAAAAACTCTGACACTACCGACACGATAAGAAAGAAAGAAAAGTATAAATCTGCGATAAACTATAATAGCACTTTATACAGGGTGTAAGGTATGATACTGAAACCTTCCACTAATACATATGTACATAAAGAACGGACACTCCCGGCCCCTAGCATAATATAATACAAGGGAAATTTAAAAAATGTTGGTACAGATATGATACAAATAATTTTAAACTTTTCATATAACCGTCGCAGACATTTTTTTTTTAATACCTATGGGTTTGCTCTTGACCTCAATCAATTTATAAGAAAAAATTAAGGCATGTTTTAAAAAAAAACTTCCACATCTCCAGAAGTCCAGATTCTTTTTTTTTTTTTTATTTCAAATGGGTTTGCTCTTGACCTCAATCTAGTCCTCAGGACGAAGATGGGGTCGAAGGTGTAGCGAGCTCACCCAGAAGAAGCCTATTCACTCGTACTTTAAAGGAATTCGGGTTGTAAGCACTCGGAAATACTGACGCAGGCAGGGCGTTCCACTCCTTGGCCGTGCGCATTATAAAAGATTTAGAAAGGCGATTGGTGCGGATATGTGGTATGTCAACCAAAAAGGGGTGATATCCCGCGGTGCGCTTGGAAGTCGGATAGTAGAAAGGGGAAGGCGGGATGAGCTCATGTAGCTCTTGTTGTCGTGTAGTCTCGATACGACCATTACTGATTGACTAATCTTTACATTACATTATGAGTGATTATCATACTGACACGAAAGAAGAAGAATAAATGAATGTTGAATAAGTGAATTGAATTCAATTGAATACTCAAAGAAATTATTTAATTGATTGATCGCACACGATCTACAAGACCGTCTGCGAACCCGCTCGCCACTCGACTCCCGCTAATTATTTGTACCATACCAAAAAGAATGTCGCGTAAAAAACAGATGTGGTTCTAGTTAAGTTTATTTCAACACCCAATGACTTTCAGTTACTGTAACTCATTTAGAACATTAAAATGTTGTCATAAAGTTAAATAAAGAAGAAGGGAATGAATGTTAATGTGAAGAAGACGAAAGTTATGGTTATCGAGCGCGATGAAACAGTGACTGAATGTAAGATTATGATAGGTGATGAAAGGCTGGAGCAAGTCAGTGAGTTTGTGTACTTGGGTTGTATGTCCACAAGAGACGGAAAGTACGACGGAGATATAGAGAGAAGAGTGAAAGCAGGAAATATGCTTAATGGAGCCTTGCACACCGTCATGAAGAGTCAAAATATGTCTAAAAAGGCTCGTTTGGCGGTTCACGACGGTGTGTTGGCACCAACTTTAATGTATGGAAGTGAGAGTTGGGTATGGCAGAAGAAGCATGAATCTAGAATAAATGCGGTTGAAATGCGCTCCCTCCGTAGTATGTGTGGTGTGACTTTGAATGACCGGTTACGGAATAGTGTGATTAGAGAAAGATGTGGTATGAAAGAAGATATAGTGACTAGGATTGAAAAAGGTATGTTGAGGTGGTTTGGCCATGTGGAAAGAATGAGCGAAAGTAGGTTGACGTATGAAATTTACAAGGCAAGTGTGAATGGAAGGGTTGAAAGGGGTCGCCCTAGGCGCACGTATGCTGACCAAATCGGATGCGTACTGAAGAAGGGCCAAATAAAATGTACCCGGAACCGACGAGCTTGCATGAAGAAACTTATGGATGTTGAGGAAGCTAAAGATGTGTGTCAGAATCGTAGCATGTGGCGATCTGTTGTCTCTGCCTACCCCAGTAGTGGGACATAGGCGTGAGCATATGTATGTATGTATGTATAAAGTTAAATAAATTATTTTTACTATTTATTATGTTAAGGGGTAGTAATGTAAGGGGCTCCTGGCTTAAGGTCCGCCACACACAGACGGAATTCCGATCCGGAATCCTGATTCAGGATTCAGTGTTGTCAACTATGGTTACAAAAAATACTAGTGCTGTTTAAAAAAATGCCTTAAATAAAAATGTATGAAACGCCAAATGAATGACAATAATTGCATTTTTAGGTATTTATTAAAACAAAACAAACAATTTCTATACATGATAATTACTATTATGTGATGAGGTCATGACGTTACGAATGTTACGATGATGGTTTGTAAATTGTATTCCAATACTAGCTGACCCCGCGAACTTTGTTCCGCCTTAGAGGCAAAAAATAATAGTAATAATAATGGGATAAAAAGTATCCTATGTCCTTCTCCTGGCTCTAAACTACCTCCCTGCCAATTTTCAGCTAAATCGGTTCAGCCGTTCTTGAGTTATAAGTGAAGTAACTAACACGACTTTCTTTTATATATATAGATTAATGCAACTATATCAAAAGACTATCCATAGTTTTAACGATAGATATAATCTGCATACAAAATGGCATGAACCATTATCACACAAGCGGTTTTTGAGTGTAGGCGATTTCGCAACTATGCCGAAACGACGTCGCAACTGCAACATCACGATACGGTATCGTTCCTTCAACGCCTACGCTCAAAAATCACTTTAAAATATGCCACCTAAGACATCAAAAAATCACTAGATCTAGTGAAAAAGTCTCTGAAAGCGGCAACACATGGAGTGTTACACGGAATCTAATTCCGAATCAGGTTTATTCCGGATGTATGTGGCGGACCTAAGAAACTATGTGAACCTCGCTGTTCAGGATTGCAGTCTCCAGGGTCTGAATAATCCAAATTATAGGTAATCTCCAATAGGAGATGGCACTTTAAGAAGAAGAAGAAAGTAAGGGGAGGATGCTTCAATATTTTGAAATTCAATATCTCGTCAAAAACACATCAAGTTGTGTTCCGTACTTTTTACTTGTTTCCGTACTGTTTCGTACCAAAATTGGCAAAACGGAACACTTATGGAATCACCTCGGTGTCTATCCGTCTGTCTGTCACAGGCATTTTTCTGACCAGTGACCGTAAGACACAGAAAGCTGAAACTTGGTACAGTTATAGCAATTAAAGGATCAATGACATTAATTAATTTAAAAAAGCTTAATACACTTTGACTATTTATTATAAGGACTAGCCTTGCGGTAGGATTTCCCCTCTGTCACGGTATAAGATTAATTAATCATGTGGATTTACATTTAATTTTATATCTTATCACGAGACCCTATAATTGCGAAACAATAATTTCGAACTTAGAACGTTTGGGGTTCACACGAGACTTCTTGTCATGATTTTTAACGTTCAAAATTAGAATCTAAAGTTATGGGGAATAAAATCCAAAGTTGCAGATTTCATGTTACCTCGCCCCCCGCAAAAAGTGGCAGAATTGTTTGTTCGTAGAATTACACGCGTAACTAGTCCCTATATAAGTAGTCAACGTTAATGCACAAATGTTTACGTCTTGGTGGCAGGAAGCGTGGCAGGGAGGCATTGGTGTTTTTCTGTCTCACTCGCACTCGCAGTATCGCATAATGCTCTCCTCGAGCGAAATTTTTTTCGTCGATGACTCACTTCTTGAATTTTATTCATGCCATTTCATGAAGTGCCAGCCCAGAGGTCTGGTATAGGTACCGATTGACAGTAAACAATAATTTTGCGAAGTATTCTGCATTCGCTGAAGAAAAAATTCTTATGAACACGTATAGTGAAGATATTTTTCTAAGGGAGAGGGATGTAGGGGCGCACCCACATTATCCTCTGTAAATTAAGCACCTACAGCTATTCCATATTTTATAATTCTATCTTCAGCGGTTTCGGTGCATTGTCTCTCAATCAATCAATCAGTCCCGGAACTTTAAATAATTGTGTCTTAATTTATAGATATAATTACTACAAAAGGCATAAGCATATGCTCACGACTAAATTCCCCGAGGGAGTAGTCAGATATATTCTGAAACCTCAGAACATTCACGTTTCACTAGTAGTACCGAAACTCTGTCTAGTGTGACGGGGAGTGAGCCCGTCGCCACTCGTAATGGACAGTGGGTACAATGTATTGTGTGACAATGTCCAAGATATCTATTTATTAAACTCAAAAAGCTAAAGCTACGCAGGCATGTATGCCTCGAAATTGAAGCACGCAGGTTTCCTCACGATGTTTTCCAAATGGATTTTTCCAAATTCAACACCCAAAGGTATGGAAATGAGTTTGAAAGATTTTATGGAAATTTCTGAATAACCACAGACAGTAGAGTAATCCAGCCAATAATTTATAATTCGTAAAGCGTTAACCTAAATTGTTTATGGCAAATAATGTATGAGTTAGAACCATTATCGTAAATACTGAAGACAACAAAGAGTGCGTTGAATCGTAGATCGTTGTACAACGTGACAACTCTTACAAGTCATTAGCCAACTTTAAGAAAAGAGCATGAATCGGGGATCCCACATGCTTGTCACTCTGGAATGATAATATTATGCGCATAATTCAAAAATTCACAAAATTAAATAAATCCTTCCTTACAGACAGGCCTTTGTAGAGGCCTATGTTCACCTATGGGCGCTGTCTAAGACTGTCGCTATTAATTTCCTTCTCTGTCTTTAAATTTTTGCTCAGCCGAAAGCTTTTTGAGTTTAATAAATAGATATCTTGGACATTGTCACACAAATTATCTAGTCACATTTAAAGTACCTGGACTTGTATTATGATGACTAGACAACGATATAGAATACATATATAGATATAAACATCCATGACTCGGGTACAAATATTCATATTCATCATATAAATATTTGTCCCTTACGGGATTCGAATTAGAACTCGGCACAGCAGGCAGGTTTACTACCGACTGAGCTACCGGGCCGTCGTCGCCATCGCTCAAACAGCTTTGAGTTGCTATAAATTTGCCTAATACAAACTTAACTAAATAACGCCGAGTTTCTAAAAAGATAATTCTACGAATACAAAATATAAATGGTTAAGTTAATGTTTTGTTTATTGTGTACTTAGCAGGTACTTAGACAAAGTCCGAGCTACCACCTACATTCTTTCTCACACCATTCACAAATTGCAGATTTGCCTGAAGTTTTCCACAAAATTGTGTAAAATGCCGCCTTATATAAAACCCTAATACTAATACTTTTTAATTTTTAATTTAATTTTATTCTATCCTCTTACTATATAGGTACCTAGGCACTATACAACGTGTTAATGAATCAGCGCAAAACCTCATACACCCCAACTGATTTATAACAAAATAATTAGAATGAAACAATAATTTTTCATAATTTTTATAGTTAAAATTTAAAGTTATTCACTTTTTAAGTTTTGAGGCAGTTATAATTTGTTATAATTTCAACAATGAATGAAAGCGCTAACGTACTCATGGATACATATTTATAATCTTGTTTTGGTAGTAAGTAGGGTGGGTGTGCCTTTGCGGTGGGTTAACGTCGGGTTCAGTACATTTTAAAATTTATAAACAAATTATTTAATATTTTGGAAAAAAAATACCTATGTTGAAACCATGATAATCCGATTCTGCTCTCGATTCTAAACAAATTAATTTCTAGTTTTGCGTTAATTCATTAACACGTTGTATTTTCATATACACCCTAAAGTTTTCTATACACAGTTGTCGGATTGTACCAGAATCATAAAACATAGCTTGGTAGAACTCCAAAACTTGGCTTTTACGAGGTCGACGCCTCTCTGAGGGGTAGTTAAAAACTTTTTTAAAACATTCTAAGAAATCTGCCGAATTAGTCTATCAGGTGGTTACGCTGAGTTTTAAAACAATCTTGTTTTTAACTTTGGGATCTCGTTCAGCCTTGCTGTGTCTGCAATTTCGTACGCGTAACACTGAAATACACGTTGGTATAAGTACCAGATTACCAATACCAAGTACCAGAAGAAAAAAAGAGAGAATACACTGCGCAAATTTTTTAAAAAATGAGTTTGAAATTTGGGAATTATTTGAAAAAATATAAAATTCCAATCTCAGAAGCGGTTAAAATTCGTATAAGGCCATCTAGGGCTAAATTGATAGCTTACTATCTCTACTATGTCCTTAAAGGAATGTATCGAATTACCAGTAACCCTGTCAACCTCAAAAAGTTTTATACATTTTGAGTACTAACGGCATGGTTAGCCGACTCTACCCTACCGAAGCTGTATTCTAATTCGCTTAAAACTAAAACATTAAAATTTCATTAAATAATCAATTTCCAAATGTCAAAACTTATACTTAGTCATGATTATCAGCATATCATGGCCCAATGTTGAGCATAAGCCTTTCCCAAGGCGCGCCTCAAAACTCTATCCTCAGCCTTCTTCATCCAGTCGCTCCCCGCTACCTTTTTCAGGTCGTCTGTTCATCGGACCACAGGGCATCCCGCACTACGCCTCGCCTGCCAGTTCGTGGTCTCCACCACCGGTTGTCAGCTCTTCGGCAGATATGACAGCCCATTGCCATTTCAGCTTGCTAATTTTCTGAGCTATGACAACTACTTTAGTTCTATGGCGTATCACTTCATTCCTGATGTGATCGCTCAGAGAAACACTCTCCTATTTCAGCAACCGAGGTCTTTTTCAATGCACGCCATTTTAAAATGATGTCTTTTTCTTTTCAAGACATTTTCTGAGTAGGTCATGTTCTTAGTAGGTCATTACGCTATTGGTACATAAAATTGATGAATCAAATACCGCAGTGAATTCCATAGCTCGCTGAAAGATTTTGAATTGATTAACTAGTCCTATCATCCGGGTCCACGTTTCCGCACCATAGGTTATCAATTAGGTACCTTAAAGAAAAGTGTGTAATTCGATTTTATTTTTTTACTTAAAGAACAGGGATATACAGTTATAAATAGAGTACATAATAATATAACTAACTAACAATAAAACTTATAATACTTCTAACTTATCTATACTATTATAAAACTGTAACAGGAAGTTTGTCTGTACATTGAAGATATTAACAAAAAAAAGTTACGATATGGTTTTTAGGTGTCCCTGAATCCACTTCACCAATTTTTGGATGGATTTGTGTGTTTGTTTGTTTGTTTGAACGAGTATCACGCAAAAACTACTGAACCGATTTTGATGAAACTTTTTTTGTTTGATAGCTTATGATCTGACTTAAAATCTGGTATATATTTTGTGCGGACGAAGTCGCGGGTTAACGCACGTATCTTAATAAAATATACAATAAATAATTAAAATAAAACGAAAACTAACAATCTTAAAGCTAATTAGGTAGGATGCAGGCAAAAGAAATTAACAATTTTATTCGTACACGAGCGTTAACCCGCGACTTTGTCCGCACAAATTATATACCAGATTTTAAGTCAGATCATAAGCTATCAAACAAAAAAAGTTTCATCGAAATCGGTTCAGTAGTTTTTGCGTGATGCTCGTTCAAACAAACAAACACACAAACAAACAAACAAGCAGACAGGCAAAAATTGGTGAAATGGAATCAGGGACACCTAAAAACCATATCTTATCTTTTTTTTTTTTAATATCTTCAATGTACAGACAAACTTTCTGTTACAGTTTTATAATAGTTTAGATTAGATTTTCAGCTTTATTTACATCGAATTAAGAGAAAATGCGTTAACGTAAACCCTTAATTCCGCGTTAATCACACTTCGTCTTTAAACAAAGCAACGTTTTATGTAAAGAAACACCTAAATCTTAGCAATAGAGGTGATTTTAGCACAACATCTCTTCAAGATACCTTCTTACCGACCTATGTAAAGTTTCCTAATACGAAGACACTTTATATAATCATTATGGTAAAGATGTAAGTATGTAATTTGCTTAGTTTGAGGGATTTAGGGAATAGACTGTTAGTAAGGTCTGGATAATGTGTGACCCTCGAGATGATTGCTATCCGCATCCTCATTAGGCGTTTTCCTAGGTATAGGTTATTCCAATACGGCGGACTAAACTTGTAAACGAATAAAATACCATTCGAAAAACAATACACGATGAGGAGTTTGCCAAGATTAGTAAAAGGGAAAATATGTAGATGGCGTAATGAGGGATTTTCCAGAAGAAAAAAAAAGTTAGTTCCCAATTTCTCAATAGATGGCGTTGACCAGAGAGGGGTCCAATAGGTATGAGCAAATATATTAATTAATATTGATAATAAAAATACACAGTACAAGTTATTACCAATCTGGGTGTTATTGACGACCCGGTTGGTGTAATGATTGCCACGCCGGACTGTCAAACCAGGGTCCTATGTTCGAGTCCCGGTTCGGTCATGGATGCTATATGTTTGTGTCGTTGTTCAATGGTTCCCATAACACAAAGCCTAAAGCTTACTTGGGATCATTACAAAGTATGTACCTGTGAGAGTTATTTATTATTTATTTATTGTCTGTCAAAAACGAATAAACTATCAGACTTGGCTGTATGGGCTTCGTATCCATTTTGAATAATATTATGAACAATATTTAAATTGGTCACTTCACTTTTCAATATAAAGAATATTGAAATTGCTTTGCTAATAAAGTGCGAAATTTTTCGTCTATGGTTTTGCTTTTCATTCACGGAATCTGACGTACGATTTAAATATTTCCGGTTTATTTTTATTGAAATTCTCAGTTTCTGTTAGGTTTTTGTAGTTTGTTATTGTTTCTCGTTTATTTTTCATATATTGAAAACGGATACGTAGCCCATACAGCCACTCCGATACTCGATTCGTTGTTGACGGACAATAACACCGAGATTGCTAAATAATAAACCAACAACAATAAAAAAGGGTTTGTACTGTGTATTTTTAGTATTAATATTAATTAATATATTGGAGCCCTCTCTGGTCAACGCCATCTATCGAGAAATTAGGAACTAACTTTTTTTGCTTTTGGAAAATCCCTCATTTAGGATTAAATTAGAAAGAAAAACTATTACTTTGAACAAACTTTGAAGATAAAAAATGTTCTTTGGTTTTGGTTTGTCTATTGACTGACATTGACAAACTATGGTGTTGCGAATGCAATAAACTGTTCACTTCTAATAATAAATACCTACGCAATAACACCAAAATGTCAGTTTGATGGTTTGAAACGAACATAGACGTAGACTGCATAAAAAGTTTATTCATTTTTTTATTTTTTTTTATTTAAAAAGTAAAACTATCAATGAATTTATAATAAAATAATAAATAAATATCTTGGACATTGTCACACAAATTATCTAGTCACATTTAAAGTACCTGGACTTGTATTATGATGACTAGACAACGATATAGAATACATATATAGATATACAAACATCCATGACTCGGGTACAAATATTCATATTCATCATATAAATATTTGTCCCTTACGGGATTCGAACCCGCGACCCTCGGCACAGCAGGCAGGTTCACTACAGACTGTGCTACCGGGCCGTCAAAGTCATTTATAAGACGTCAATATCACTATGCAACTGTCACAATAATATTATTTAATAAAATAAAAAATAAAAAAAATAGCAAAATATCTCCCTAAAATCAGGGAATCGATTAAAACACGGAACACTAATCTAACAGGAAAAATTTTAATATTGCAGCGCTATCCAGTGTCATTGAACGAATTACTTTTTATTGAAAACTCATTCTTATTGATCTCAGTCACGATTCTTGCCCTAACTATAGCATTAAACGACTATCATGAGAGTGAAATATCAACACAAAGCCTATCTATTTCACTCATAATCATAATAGATGCACAATTCTTAACACCAAACATTAATACTATTCCCAAAGGCTTTCGAACGCTCAAGCCGCCATTTTCCATAATGGCGGCTTATTATCCGTTTGACATTTATTCAAATTATTCATTTAGCCCGTCTCATCTCGCATATTCAATTAGCTAGCTATTTTGCCATAGAATAATGAGCTTAGTGAACAATTTAATAATTTCCACTGTTTTATTATGAATTATAATCGGGTAACTGATGTGTTAACCTCATTATACTCGTAGCTCGTGGGGCTTTTGCTGAATTGGACAGGGCTAAGGTACCTATTGATTAACTAAATGTTTAGAAAAAACATGTATTTCCGTGTGTACTTCCTACCTCTATGAGAAAAACCCTTTGACTACTTATATAAAGACAACGGCTGTAAGGGCTAGTTTCCATTGCCTTTTCGAAAGGATAAATAAAAGGATTTTAGAATCAATACCTATGCCAGCATCCTGGATAAATATTATATTTAAGAAAGTTTTTTTTTTACAAAAGATGGGTTTGCTCTTGACCTCAATCTAGTCCTCAGAACAAAGATGGGGTCGAAGATGTAGCGAGCTCATCCAGAAGAAGCCTATTTATACTGACGCAGGCAGGGCATTCCACTCCTTGGCTGTGCGCATTATAAAAGAAGGCGCTTAGTGCTAATAATATGTGGGATGTCAACCAAGTAGGGGTGATATCCTGCGGTGCGCCTGATGTCCGATAGTAGAATGGGGAAGGCTGAATTAGCTCATGTAACTCCTGGGCATAGTCACCGAAGTACCGACAAGCAAGCGACTCTGCGGCGGTGGGCTAGGCTATGAAGCTTGGACTCTACCAGCTTACTGTCGCCAATGAGCCTCCTGGCTCTGCGTTCAACCGAGTCGAGTGATGCTGTGTATTTTTGAACAATAATTTTAAAATGAAAACGACTCATTATTTCGGGTAACTGATGTGTTAACCTCGTAATAGCTCGTGGGGCGGTTGTGGAATAAGTTTAATTGTTTGTGAAAGCCTTTGGTTATTTACGAGCTTTGTTGTCAAATACATTGGCATTGGGTGACGATTTTTATTTAAGCTCAGATTAAAAAAAAAACGCAAATTGAAAATGATTGAACTATTTTTTTCATAAAAAAAATGCATCATCAACCTTAATCATTTACAATAAGTTAATGATTATCACCTCATCTACGGCAAGGTTCATCACTTCTGTATAACTTCCTAGTATTTTATCTGACAGATCGTTTGACATATTGTTTCGTATGAAGCATTAATACAGTGTCAAATGACCTATTTTCAGAAGGCCTTAGACTCTATAAAGCCCTATTTCAATATTTTTTCAGGCACATGATTAAATATTCCTGCAGATTGAAAGCTGTTTCAAAATGTTTCAAGAGATAGACGTACTTTTTTAACCGACTTCAAAAAAGGAGGAGGTTTCTCAATTCGACCGTATATAATATATATTTTTTTCTTCTTTTCCTTCTTCTGCTAGTGTGGTGCGTGTAGTGTTGTACCAAATGAAAGCTTATAAATATCCGAGTCTAAAAATGTATATTTTGCCATGTTTTGAATTAAAACTTTGATCAATTTTTTTTTTCAATTACCTCAGAAAAACTGCTTTTCTTCCTCGCAAAATTGCCTCCCATATAAAAATCAAGATTTTTTGACTTCATTTATTATATTTGACTATTAATTGCTATATCTGTGCCATGTTTCAGCTTCCTATGTTTTACGGTCTCTGTGAAAAATGCATATGACAGACGAACGGACAGACACCGAGCTGATTCCATAAGTGTTGCCAATTTTGGTACGGAACAACCTTTGACTATTTATTATAGGGACTAGTCTTGCGGGGACATTTCCCCTCTGCCACGGTATAAGATTAATTGATCATGTGCATTTACATTCAATTTTATACCTTATCACTAAACGAGACAGCCTATAATTGCGAAACAATAATTTCGAACCTATAAAGTTTGGAGTTCACACGAGACTTCTTTTCATGATTTTTAACGTTCAAAATTAGAATCTACAGTTATGAGGAATAAAATCCAAAGTTGCGGATTTCCTGTTACCTCGCCCCCCGCAAAAAGTGGCAGAAATGTTTGTTAGTAGAATTACACGCGCAACTAGTCCCTATATAAGTAGTCAAAGGGAAGAACTAATAAGTAATAAAGGAATGTGGGCTGATTTGATCGATTAATTGACCCATGGTAAGATATATTAAACATTATGTAATAAATAGATTATAACCATGTTTTCAATATAGTTAGCAAAACAAAGAAATAACTTCCGAAAACCAGCAAAAAAGAAAAGGAAAGGAAACATCTTAAAAGATCGCTCTCGAAATAATTCTCGAACTTATCCTTGTAAGGTACCATCATCATTCTACGAAAGGGTCACACCTTCAGGCTTGACTCCGAGGTTTCCATCTTGAAATATGGATACCCGAATCGACCTTTGATTATTTCAGTAGATAGTGGATAACATTAACCGTAACATTACTACTACAGGGCTGCGTTCCGAGCCTCGGTGAACGGTTCCGTACCATAGAGCGTGTTGAAAAAACAACCGCACCCAAAGGTCGTGAACGCAACCCTGCTACCCCACAATTTTTCTTTTTTATTATGGTCATTCTTACATACATTGTCTGGTTCCAATTGATGTACCAGAATCTAGGCTTGCATTTAAATGACTAGAAAACGACTACATACATTATATAATTATCTATACTATTATAAAACTGTAACAGGAAGTTTGTCTGTCCATTGAAGATATTAAGAAAAAAAAGTTACGATATGGTTTTTAGGTGTCCCTGATTCCATTTCACCAATTTTTGGATTTTTTGTCTGTCTGTTTGTTTGTGTGTTTGTTTGGGTGTTTTTTTGTTTGTTTGTTTGAACGAGTATCACACAAAAACTACTGAACCGATTTTGATTTTTTGTTTGATAGCTTATGATCTGACTTAACATCTGGTATATAATTTGTGCGGACGAAGTCGCGGGTTAACGCTCGTAACTTATAAATATATAATTTACGAGCATATTTAAAAAAAAACAATCTGATTATGTACAAAAGTGGATAGTAATTATTTTTTTATTATTTAGGAGAATACTAAAACGTCGAAAACCAAGAAAAATTCTCAGTTGCATTTTTAACGCAAAGAATACACAAAGGGGCCTCCAATCGATTAGTGGAAAACTTCATGGCAATAACATTAGACAACGCCATAAAACCATAAGGCTTTCGAAACATTCCATCGCACTTCTGAAATGGATTATTATATATAGTGCATTTTTTTTCCAGAAGCGGAAGCGCTGGCTAGGCGCGGTCGGGGTGAGGAAGGCGCAAGAGGGGCAATATGGCGCGGCATTACGTCACTTTCACAGTAGTACGTACGTATAACGTTTTGAAATTGGTTCAGTCAGTGGCTTGCACGCTTGACGCCGAGCGGTCGCTGTGACGACGCACTTTTTGTAAAACGGGTTTTAGAACGCACGCGTATAATGCGGGGCTGTATTGTGCTTTTTCAGTTTAGTGCACCATTTTTTTTTCACAAAGTTTTTTTTTTCATGGACACAGGATCCGGTTGGAGACGTAAGTTTTTTTTTTTTAAAGAGTGATCGATTAAAAGCTTTTGAGCTTTTTGTAGCCAAGAAGCGGGAAGTTTTCGCTGGGGATTTTTTTCCGTATTAGATTTCGTTTGATATCGGTTTCGCTGTCAATTTCGCTTTGATGTAGAAAATGTAATCGATAGCTTTAGTTTTTTAAAGTTATTTTTTTCTGCTAAAAGTGCTTTGTAGAATACAACGAATAAAATTTATGGCAGCTCTTTGAAGAGTTGTGCTTTGAAAAATAAATTTAACGACACATTGTGATTTGTTTTGTGGTTTACGGAACAAAATCATAAAATATTGATGGTTCCATGGGAAAAAAAACAGTTGCGGTTGATTTACTTGTGTTTTAACATTTTTATTGAGGTAGTAGTAATGTAAAATATTATTTTCCTTTACATCAAAATATAAAAAAAAAACAAAGAAATGAAAACGTTGAATACAATAAACCAATTTATTCTCTATAATTTTATGCGTGAAGAAAAACAATGGAAAAACCCAAATAATAATAAAATAAAACAGGAAGTACAAATAGGCAACTTTTCAAATTATTGTTACTAAACCGAAAATTATGATTTATGACATTATGACCAACGAATAAATTTATTCGTAGTTTATGACAAAATAACGTCGCAGCCGAGTGACATTTGTCATCGCAATGAAAGAGGTTGCTCTCTTTTTTATTTTGTCGCAATTTCATTTGACAGATGCTCTGTGCGATTTCATTCCATTGTTACGTTTCTTATTGCATCTTCTTTCACATCTGTTATTATATCCCATCAAGATTTTAA
This sequence comes from Agonopterix arenella, assembly GCA_927399405.1. Classification (NCBI taxonomy): domain Eukaryota; kingdom Metazoa; phylum Arthropoda; class Insecta; order Lepidoptera; family Depressariidae; genus Agonopterix; species Agonopterix arenella. Next base: position 1,845,660 of record OV656714.1, read on the forward strand.
CTCTCAATCTTATTCTTATTAGAGATGGAAAAACAAATTAAAATTTTATAAAACAATCACAACTTTTTAATTGCACAGAGCGTACGATAAAAAACCTAACTTTAAAACTTATTTCCGAACAGCAATTCATTAAAAAAGTAAAGCCTCACGTTCCAAATTCAAAATACAAACAAAGCCATTTATCATGAGCACACATTCTAGAATGCTTTTTGAATAAAGAACAACAGAACAGACCGAAGAGCCGAGGTCACAACGGCGTCCATTTTAAACAGACCTCTTTTGTATTTCCAGACTCCTTTGGTTTTAAATCAAGTGGGGGGTAGGGGGGGCCTAGTTGGACTGGTCCGGTGAACAGTCGGTCATTGTGGGCGGCCAATGCGACCTACATAGTTTAATTATTGCTGGGATGCGGCCATCAGGCGCCTATGTTGGCCTCTTGCGGGTACAACGTACGATCGTGAAGAAAGCTCGTAAAATCTGGCGTGTTTAAAAACCTTTTTGGGAATTGGATTAATCGTGCGGGGACTATAAAGTATTTGGTTGGATAGGTTGGTAACCTTTGCCTTTTTGGTTGGAAAATTAAATTTACGACCAGCTTCGAAATAAGTTTTTGAATCCGATAACTGAAAATAGGAAAAGTAGTCGGGCTCATGTGAGGAAGGTTCTGTACCACTATATAATATTACAGAAAATAAGTATGTAAAATAAAATAAGGCGTAAATATTAATAATCCAAGACTACTAAAACGAAAATACTGTAGATACTCCAAAAAAGTCGATCAATTCAAAGTATTGAAACGTCTTTCACATTACTTCAATAAAATCTTTTTTTTTTAAATTAACAAATTTCACCCTCAAATTTGGGAAATGAGAAAAACACGAAACACTATCGATCTGACAGATTTTTTTTTAAAGATCTTAATAGCGACAAATTTTTCGTCTCGTAATGCCATCCATCCAGTGTCACGAGTTTTTTTAACAGCCCAGTCATTTTTCGGAGTTTTGTTAGGCGGGTTAGGGAGTAATTATTAATTGGACTTTTAAACTGTAACCGGCACCATTTAGTGACAAAAAGAAACATATTAAAAAAAAATTTGCTAGGCAACATAGAAATCAAAATTGTGTGTCCCAGAAGGCTTTTAAATCAATAATATTAATACCAATGCACTCATTTGACTTATATTTAACAATATAAGTAATTTTTGAGGAATAAAATAGGAATTGAAATTAAAAAACATGAGGTATTTATTAGAAAATACGAATGTGTTTTTCAAAACCTTCTAAGTAGACAACAATATTCACACCATGTTTGTAGTATGTATAATGGTAAAGCCTTAAATATGTGCAAAAAAAAATTTACCATCAAGTTTTTTAGAACGAGATAATACTTAAATTTTAAAATTTGAACTGTTGCTGTAGTGATTTTTTAAAAATTTTGTTACATTTTTAGGCAAAAATTGGCTCTTCAATATTATACCGAAATTTTTTTTTAATTATTAATTAGGTAGTCCCGGCTCAAACCGTAAAATGACTGGGTTATAAATGAAAATGCCTCATTGTAAACGTTACTAGCCCCGATTTCAGGAATTTATGTTACCTACAGTGACATAGATCGTGATGATAACTATGAATTAAAACAGTACATAAAACATACTAACATACCCAGTTCGTCATAGTTTACATTAGATAAATCCTTATCTTTACTGCCATAGTCTGCCTTACATACAATGTTCATTTACATAAAAAGATGTACTTTTCTGAAAATGAAACAAATATACATAATACAAAGATGTGTGTTGTAGAGTTTCTGGCCGCATTTTCTCTACACCTTCATTCCGGTAGAGACAAAAATGACGTCATTATATTCCATGTGGAAAAAACCCTCAATAATAATGTACAAAACACAATAGCAGAAAAGCTCTCCAAATACATCGAGCTTAAAGATGAAATATCCCGCCTGTGGCACTTGGAAAAGGTAACAATAGTCCCCATAGTCATATCTACAACAGGTGTTATCCCTAAACAACTACACCAATCCCTCAGCACTTTACATTTGCCTGCTAATGTTTACCATCTATTACAGAAGGCTGTAATTCTCAACACTTGTCGGATTGTAAGAAAATTCTTACAGATTGATCAAAACAGCAGTCAATCACTCACTCAACCACCCTCACCACCTGCAACTACCAGTTTCACACAGCCGCACCCACACTCACACCACAACCAACCACCACTTTCTCAAACAACAAACACAGAAACTCTTCCCCAAAACATACGCTCCACCATCATTAGCAACACTAACACTGGTGAACACTTCGCTTAGGCCCGTGCCATCAGAACTACGTTACGAAAAACCGAGAAAGAAAAATGAAAAATAATAATAATAAAAAAAATAGAAGATGCCACTGATAGTAGAAGAAGATGCCACTGATCTAAGAATATAGAAGTATTTTCTAATATGTCATTTACTTCGCTTTGTCCCGTAAATTGCATAGCAAAAATACCAGCGCAACCTGAGAAATTACAAAGACAAAAAAATAAAAAAAAAGCTGTCCATGCGATATTATTTTGATAATAATTTATATAAGGTCTAACAAAATTAGCTGAAACTATTTTAAAGGGGTGATCAGACCATCAAACTGGACAACTTTCTCTATGGGACCAATATCGAAATCGCGAAAAAAAATCAGCTGTTCCATACAAACCTACTCGACCTAAATGTATGGGACAGCATGTAACGAGATAGGCTATCATGCTAGCTATTCGTTCGGTTCACAAATATAACATTAGTCAGATATAGTTTCTAAGAACATAAATCTAATAATAGAAATTAACTTTAAAAAGAATAAAAATCCTTGAATAAATTAAATAAGTAGGAAAGTCGCATGATCTAAGTAGTATGTTTTATGAAATAATACTAATATTGCATTATCTTAAGGCGAAACGTAACAACCTTATTTCTATAGTTATAGAGATCATTATCGTTGAAAGAATAAATATCTTCAGAATTAACTGGACACGACCTTATTTTCATCGAGATAAGGTTCAATTTTGTTTGTTAATGAGTCTCCTACATTGGCTTCATTAGCCTCATTAGCCTCCTTAGACTCCTTAGACTCCTTAGACTCCTTAGATACATCTCCTACATTTTGTGGAGCATAAATAGGCGGGTTCGAGAGGGGGACGGGGCATTCAACGATTAACATTCTTTGAGCTCACTCGCTGCCGGTTGGTGTTTTGATTTTACTTAAATTTTCTACGTACCTACATTTGGGAGATTTTGTTGATAATTTGTAAAGTAATTCAAGGGGAAGCGGTAAACTTTCTTTATTGATTTTTGGGATAAATTCTGGGGTTTTCATATCTTTAATTATTTACTAAATTCATTTATTTGGGGTTAATGTTTAAATTGTGAGCTTGAAGGGTATTACGGAACACGATGAAGTATCGTGGGTTATAGGCTCCTTTTACACCTTGCGGTGTTAAAGGTGAAAGCGCTTATAGCTTCCATTGTTTAGCCTGGTCTTGTGGTGTGCCAGGGATTGTTCTTTACCGACATAACAATCTATAGCCACATAGGTTTCGTAAGCTGGGTGTATTGTTACGGGGTATCCCACCGTCGAAGTGGAGGGAGTCCTTTAGGGGGCCTTAGTACCTTATGCTCGGCGTGCGAAATCTAGTCCACTTAACATATGACACTTTTACTGTAGGGACCGTTCATATCACAACTTATGGCTTCGGCCGTGATATGAGCATTACACATGGAATAGGGTTAGGTACACTTAGAGGGCTCCACCCTCGAACCGTTTAACTTAGCTAGTCAGAAGGTTTCTTCCCTAGACAATCACGGGAAGACCTACATTACACACCTACACAATTAAATGTAAATGTGAGGCCTGCCTCTAGTATTGCGGAATACTCTTACACCGGAGTGTTTCAAACCTTAGGGAAACTTCTTTAGAATAGGAATATTTTAGACATTGGTTAGTTTATTAAATTCACGTTTATTGTAGGAATAGGCTAGGATAGGATAGGTATCATAGCTACTTAGATTAATATTGGGAATAATTGATGTTAGAATTCATAGGAAAATAATATTATCTTGATCTTAATTAATTAGGGAGGTAGTTTTAAACTCTAACAATATCTTCTCTTTACAATATTGGTTTTATAGTAGATTGGTACTAAGTTGAGAAATTAGTATGAACTTATCTTCAAAGCTGCTGACTATTTAATAGAGATTGTTAAGCATATTAAAGAAAGACACATCCACTGAATTTGCTCAGATTCATAGTTTATTTTCCTAGTATTATACTAACTGTCTCAATAACTCTGACAAACTGACTAGAACTACAAATAAAAGTAATCATTATAGTCCTCTATTTTAATATTAAATACTTACTCATACTTACTGATTTCATACTAAAGTTGTTGAATACTTGAAGGTATCACTGTAGAGGTTCTGGCCACATCTTCTCTGCAGTTAGGTCCCTAGTGACGTGGTAGTAGAATCCTTTTTTAAGGCCATACCCTATCCAATAGAAGTATTTGAGAAGGAACTTTATTTACAAGATTTACATAAGAAGTCCTAATTAAGAAATCTAAATATTAATAATATAACATAATAAACCTCTTGAAAAAGTCAACTTGAGGTCCTGATAGTTTTTGCTTGTCTTTGGGTGAGCAGAGAGCAGCCCGTAGCTAATCTCCATACAAAAATGATTGGAGATGTTACACTTCAAAAGATAAAGCTGAAAATATCATTAATTCTACTCATATTCCAAATGTCTACCAAATGATGACATTCACAACATAAATATTTAATATTCTTCTCTGATAATTCTAGTATCCGGCCACATGGTTGGGGTCTCCCCTAAAAAACAATCACAATATTGTCTAAATCAATTTATGCTTACCATTTTCTTATGATATTTATCTAATTCAGACCTACGCCCTGTATACTTGGTTAGGATAGGTATTATTCAGGTTAGAATTATTTTGGGTACATTGCAAATAAGATCTAGGTCACTAGGTCCTTCTAAAAGAATCTGAGTTTCTACTACATAATGTGGGTTCCTAGACGATCACTTCTTCTGGCCAATTTTTAGTTTAAGTTTAGATAATTAGGTAGATTTAAGTTTAGATGTAAATTAAGTCGGTTGTTATGAAATAGTTCTTTGGATAAGCTAAGGATTAGGTATTGCATATCATTAGGTTATTAGAATCGGTTAACTAAGTTAGTCTTAGTTATATCATAAATAATATAATAAGTAGTGGGTATATAGAATCTAGAATAGTATAGATAGGTTAGGGAGGTCAGTTACAATTTGGTGCCGATAGACCAGGATTATTGAATTAGATTCAAATTGTTTCTTAGTTAGCATAGGATAATACAATTTAGTACTAGTACAAATTGAAGCCGAGTGACCAGTATGAGAGTTTTACCTTTGGTTGGTCTCGACCAGTATTCGTTACATTTCGTTGGCCGAGACCAAGATTTAATTACACTTAATATTCTGTAGATTGGGTTGAATAGGTTAATAGGTTAAATAGTTAAAAGAATTCTGGCTTGTTACTAGTTGGTTTGCATGTCCAAGTTTAGAAATATTTAAATTTCGTTGGCAAATTTATTTGTCAAATCCTTTTCACTATTTTATGAATAGGAAATATAATTAGTACTAGTACATAGATTTAGAATAGCTAAAGCAGATTTATGGTTTCTATTAGTCCTTTATGGCATGGGTCATGAAGTTATTATTGTATGTTTGTTGTGTATGTATCAAGTATGTATGTTAAAGTGGCTTGGCCACAATTTGTTGCCTCGTGAAATGGAAAGAAGGACTTAGTTTTGTCTATTTGTAATGATCAGACCCTCTAGTATGGTGTCACAATTAGCGTGCAGCTCGACTATTCTCTATATAACATGTTTCGGTAATTGTGGTTTTCAATCTTTGAAAAGAGTGGGAATAATTTATTTTGTAGCAAAGACGCGTCGCGCACATAGAAAAAAGTCGCTCGTGTGTGGGGAATCATGCTAGACGTTTTAAAGTAAGCTAGTTGTAGGTAGGTAAAGGAAAACTCAAAGAATTCAAGAATAAAATGATTTAATTTTTACAATAAGATAAACATTGTACCCACCACCTGATATAGCACTACTTAAAAATAATTAGGAGTTCACTCATAGTTTCACTTTATCGCACTTTCCTAGGCAGGTTTTCTGATAAGACACTAATAGGAAATCAGTCACTTAGTCAAATGTTGGGTAGAACATGGTGTGATGGAATCTAGGCTTCATGCTATGCTATGTTAATATGTTTGTTTGAGGATTTAGTTTGAAAAGAAACCGTCTCGTTTTTGTAAGCGCGTGATGATGTTAGGTATTTCGTTGTACTTGCAGACGTTTTCTCAGTTCCGGGTTTTCCTTGGACTATTTCCGTAGCAATAAAGCAATGATTGTAACTTCAGTAGTAGTTTTTAGATCTTGCGGCCGCCATATCCAATGTTTACTCAATTGCTGTATTGGAGTTGGGAAACGGTGATTGGTTATGAATCAAGTTGTAGCTTTCGTGTCTTGATAGTTTTAGATGGTTTATTTTTCCAGTGAAGCTTCCATGGAAATAGTTGAATTTTTCCTTGTTGAATCTAATCACTACGTTGTTGAATAATTTCAATTTTTAACGCCATTGTCAGGCCTATGACAGTTTTAGTTCTAATATTCCCATTGAGGCGCTGAAGTCGCATTTTCTTTTATGACATGAAACGTTATCATTGGTCAATGCTAGAACATCTTATAAACTTACATAGATAGTAGCGCCATAGCGGAAATATTTGGAACTAAGAGTAAATTTTACCGTCGCATCTGAAGCTTGCTACATATTAATGATCTGTGGTCGTAGTAAAGAATATCACAGATAACAATGAGATTGTAGGAGACATAAGGAAAGGTTTTTATTCTAACGTTCGGATACAGTAATCGTGGTTTTTACGTTTTAGTAGCATTATTTACTTATGGATTTAGGAAATAATATGATGATTATGTTTCAATGACAGAGTTTTAAAAGTATAAGAAAAGGGGGGGTGTATGTTTGTTAAGTTAGTTAATATTTTATAATAGTAAATATAGGGGTAGAAATATAATTATGATACCGATATGCTAATATCAAGTGACAAGGCATCTGGTGAAGAGTTGTAAGAATTGGAGGTGAGAGTATTATAATCCTACTAATATTAAAAAACGCGAAAGTTTGAAGGTATGGATGTTTGTTACTCTTTCACGTAGAAACTACTGAACGGATTTCGATGAAATTGGCATACAGATGGGCCATGGCCTGGATAACGCATAGGGTACATATTATCCGGGTAACGCAGACGAAGTCGCGGGCGACAGCTGATAGATTAATAAAGTTGTAAACGTGGGGGGGTGAGAGTGTATAGATTGCTGAAGTTGTAAATATGGGGGGGTGTATAGAATAAAATGAATAGAGTTTTGATGGGGTTGATTTAATAACTTGTTTATGTTATTAATAGAATATTTATTTACATAAGAAGTAATATAATTCTAAGAAATTGATGATTAAAGATATCTAGGTAGATACTAGAAATAATTAGCCATGCGGTCTTATGGTCATGATATAAATCAATGAAGATGAAATAGCTTTTAAGTAAATATGAGATTAAGTAAAGGGATGCAGGAACACGGAATTGTTACCAGCTGCATCTTGCTGTAGCTAGTCCACTGACTTTTACTCTAAAATCAGTCGGTTCTTTCAAGAGAGATTAATATAAAATCACAATAGTTGAAACAGAAAAATCTACTTTACAGTTAGATGTAAGAAATTCGTTTCATGGAGCAAAGTTCATGTGTTATTAATCTAAATAATGCATATTTCCAAATAGTCTGGTAAGGGGTCACAGGGTTCTCTTTGAATGGGAAATCAACGGTTTACAATGTAGGTATTACCATCATCATCATCTTATGAGCTACACTCCTGTTTGTGGAGTGTTCGCCAATCCTAATGGCTAATATGTATTTTCACAAGGTCTGAAAACATCAGTAGGTAGCTTTGGTGGAACCATAGATGTTATTTCAGGACATGAGGTCAGTGATTAATGTATGAAAAAAAAACCACAAAAATATAATTGGTGCAGTTGCTTATTTATTGCAAAACACTAACTCACTCCTTAAGATTTATTAATTGGAATGATCTTAATTGGAAGTACCTGAGTGAGTAAATGATAAGAAAAACTTACACATGACTGTGTCATTGTGTTTTATTAAGATGAATTTTTAATACTTGTAAATTTTTCATAGTAATTTGAAAAGAAGCATCTTATATATTCCATGGCTGAATGCAGAAATCAATTATTAGATTTAGCTTTCCTTTTATGGTTTCGAAAATAAAAATCAACACGATTCCATAATCAAAGGGGTATCTACCTAAGGTTTAGATAAATATTATAGTTAAGAGTCAACTTTAATAAGTAGAAAATAATTCAGAATCTATTTTTGATATGAGCATGAATTTGTAGAATCAACTCTAATAATGGTAAATAATATTTGAGATAGGAAATGTAGGAAAATGAAATTTTCAAACAAAATAACAAGTTTACTTATTTAATTTATGTAAGAGAAAGGAAATACATTTAATTTATATTTTAAATTGGTAGGGTAAACTCACAAACTAATTTTTATAGCAGTTGTTTTCGGCATTCTAGTTTTCCTATGGGATCTAAAAAAGTTATGATAATACAAACTAATAGAAATACTCGTAGTGCATTATGATCCGAATCATAAATTTAAGTAATTGTAAATTTAAAACATAAGCAGTTGTAGTATTATCATTGAATTTATAACAGATCTGTTTCTGCAATCCTTAACCAGATTAACTAAGAGTCCTGAAATGTAGATTGTAATATGAGAATTGTATTAATCTAAAGGGCGGTTCAAAATCGATGCCATCAATGTTTCGATCTCTCCATCAATGATTTCTTCATTTTCATGGATATGATAATCATATCATAGTTATTTATAGGTACAGCTCCGGTTTATAATTTTGACTGGTACATTGGTTTCCTGAGTCTGAAACAATAGACATAATATTATTCCTCAAGAAATTTGAACTCAAATATGACATTCAAAATAATGCTTTATTGACAGGAGTTAAGGATTACTTTCAGTTAAAAGGTCAACACAGAATTGAACCTTAAGTCGTAGAGAGGGACTAAAAAAATAAACTATCAGCAGCGTCGCACGGCAATTCAATATTAAGAAAATTAAGATTAACTATAATTTTCAATATTTTTTAAGACAAATAGCTTATTTTGTTATGTTTCATATGTGGTTATTGAGTAGGTAAATGTGTATTTAAGTTGGTTCATGCTTCATTACAATAATGCTGGCAGTGGATGGGTGAATCATACAGTACGCTAGAATTAAAAGTATAGTACTACTTTATAGGATACTAACGTTCCAGGTACTGGGCTGAGTAGTAGCAGTCTCCGTTGTAGTTTTAGATTTTTCTCTGTTTTCACAGTTAGGTCTGACAACGCATGGTCTCCGCTCCGTATCTTTTCCTTCAGAAATTATGCTGGATTCATGGATACTTTCTTTTTATTCTGTAAATAATAATGTATACATAATGTAAGTAACTTGCGTTGAAATTAATTTAAGGCTAAAAAGATTTCTTAGTGGAAAAATCTTTGCCGAATGCGTGTCTGGAATTTTGCACTGGTATGTGAAGGATCAAATGGGGACTCATAACAATAAATAATTAAATAGTTTACAAGTTTACAAAATAATGACATTTTTTATTGTTTTATGTAAATCATCATCATCATCAGCCTATTATTATCATCATCATCATCAGCCTATTATCATCATCATTTATCAGCCTATTATCATCATCGTCATCAGCCTATTATCATCATCATCAGCCTATTATTATCATTATCATCATCAGCCTATTATCATCATCGACTGCAGAACATAGGATTCTCTTAGGGCGCGCCATAAGACTCTGTCCGTTTAGGTTGTCTGTCTGGTGGACAGCGGGGCAGTCCACCCTACTGCTGTTAGTTCGCGGTCTCAGTTTCAGAACTTTGACACCACACCTGTTGTCAGGTCTTCGGCAAATCTGAACAACCCTTTGCCATTTCAGCTTGCAAATTTTACGAGTTATGTCGACTACTTTAGATCTCTGACGTATCTTTTCGTATCAGATGTGATTTCTCAGAGAAACACCGAACATAGCTCTCTCCAAACATATAATATGTAATGAAAAACAGTTTAAATAATTTGTCTCCCGGCGATAGATTTACTTACCGATATAACGACAATCCGGGTCTTCTTTTATGTTAAGTACTCTGTCACACTTGTACGCGTTATATTTCAGCATAGTTTAGTCGGGGAGTTCATGCACTGCTTTAGTTTTGTTTTTAGAGAAATTTTTTACGAAATACGGCGGTCGGCGGTTTGAAAATATTTCCCGGAGGAACATTGTGACATTGACAGCAAGTACTCTATGATTGACAGCCGATGGTCACATTGTTTATGGTTTTTACTTTTTTATCAATTTTTACGGCTCTGGATTTCTTCCTTTTGAGCCAATCTTAGAGTTCGAGATCTTTGAGATGTCTTTGAGTATCAGATTATTTCTATTTTCTTGAATATGGTCTTCTAATTGAATTTATCTGTTAAAAGTTGTTGTACAGCTGACGGTGCGTGTGGCAATGCAACAATAGAAAAAAAGGATAGCGCTATATGAGATCTCCCAGAACTATTAGAGAAATGGTTTCATCCTCTTTCTTATACTGTGTTTCGGTTTTGGCCTCGGACAAAGAGATTTTAAAATAACTTCTTATCATCATCATCAGCTTGTAAGCGTTTCGCTGTGGATTGGTGGACTTCACATTTCATCTTATTCTTTTTCAGTTTATGATGGTTTCCTTACGATTATGTTTTCCTTCACTCTTTGAGAGCGATCGATATTACGTGCATGGGTTGGAGGGACACATTGGTACATGACGTGTTGTCTGTGTATATTCGAATCCGGGATCCCCGTAAATAGGTATCCATGTCTCTCCGCAGCGCACCACTGACACTCTTTCTTAATTGATATAAATAAATTGAAAAAAAAGAGGGAAAAATTTTGTTTACGGTTTAAAATAAAGATAGACGTTTCTATTTGATTCAGATTGATTCTCGCGTAAAATTCCCTTGGAATAAAGTTGTCATGGTTGGATTCCTTCTTAGTGAATAACTTTATGTGTCCCAATGACTTTCTTTTGGTATATTATAATATCAATTGATGTGTTCCTTAGTTGTATAAAAAAAAAAAAATAATAACAATAGTAACTAAAGTCAGCGGTTGTAGTGACTAGTTTCATTGTCTTTCCGAATTGACGAATAAAAAAAAAGGGGTTAGTTTTGGGGAAAGTTTTGACGTTTTGGATTTGTTTACTTTGAAAATTGCTGAAATTATTTATCGAAAGAGAATAGTTTAGTTTAGTATTAAATTCATAGAAATTTCATGGCTGTGAACTGTTGCATTGTTAAAGTCGAATGAATCTGAGCTTGGGGAAGGATGAATATTATCTGTTTTATATTTGTACATTGTGGAGAAATGAAAGAGAAGTATAAAGTGAGTATGGAATGTTTTCAATCATGTTTATCATATGTAGCTGGGCGTTAACGGTGTACCAGACTTTGTAGCCATGAGATAGGTTTATTTGCGCTTTGTTCTAAAGACTCCATACACACAACGAGATTCCTTAATGAATTGGTGTTAGGTTAGATGAAAAAAAAAAAGAATTCAGTTTGAACTGGTAGTTAAGGAATTCTCATACTCCACTGGCAGCAATGATATCTTCTGGGCGACCACTACACACTCTCCAAACAATTAATGATTGCAGTAGATGTTGGAAAGTTTCAGATAGGGTATGTACTATTCAAACGATGATTATTGGTTTAACCGTGATGAGGATCTGGATTATGGTAGAATGTATTATGGAGTTCTATTAGATTGAAAAATTGAATCAGATAGATTGACATAGTACATAATTCCTCTAATTGGCTAGTCTCACAACCTAGTTTCTGCACATGAACCAGATGTTTTAGTGAAAGCTGTTAATTGATCTTGAATTTTATGTTATTAATTAGAGACTTTTCTCACTATTGGGATTGTTTCTTCTTTGGTTTTAAAGACACACCACACACAAAAAAAAAATATTTTGGGGCAAAGCATTAATAAACTCTTTTCTTTTATATTTGTGAAAGATTTGAAAATATCTTCCGGCATCAGACCAGCAGCTATTTTCATGGGGGTGACTGTAACGAGATAGGCTATCATGCTAGCTATTCGTTCGGTTCACAAATATAACATTAGTCAGATATAGTTTCTAAGAACATAAATCTAATAATAGAAATTAACTTTAAAAAGAATAAAAATCCTTGAATAAATTAAATAAGTAGGAAAGTCGCATGATCTAAGTAGTATGTTTTATGAAATAATACTAATATTGCATTATCTTAAGGCGAAACGTAACAACCTTATTTCTATAGTTATAGAGATCATTATCGTTGAAAGAATAAATATCTTCAGAATTAACTGGACACGACCTTATTTTCATCGAGATAAGGTTCAATTTTGTTTGTTAATGAGTCTCCTACATTGGCTTCATTAGCCTCATTAGCCTCCTTAGACTCCTTAGACTCCTTAGACTCCTTAGATACATCTCCTACATTTTGTGGAGCATAAATAGGCGGGTTCGAGAGGGGGACGGGGCATTCAACGATTAACATTCTTTGAGCTCACTCGCTGCCGGTTGGTGTTTTGATTTTACTTAAATTTTCTACGTACCTACATTTGGGAGATTTTGTTGATAATTTGTAAAGTAATTCAAGGGGAAGCGGTAAACTTTCTTTATTGATTTTTGGGATAAATTCTGGGGTTTTCATATCTTTAATTATTTACTAAATTCATTTATTTGGGGTTAATGTTTAAATTGTGAGCTTGAAGGGTATTACGGAACACGATGAAGTATCGTGGGTTATAGGCTCCTTTTACACCTTGCGGTGTTAAAGGTGAAAGCGCTTATAGCTTCCATTGTTTAGCCTGGTCTTGTGGTGTGCCAGGGATTGTTCTTTACCGACATAACAATCTATAGCCACATAGGTTTCGTAAGCTGGGTGTATTGTTACGGGGTATCCCACCGTCGAAGTGGAGGGAGTCCTTTAGGGGGCCTTAGTACCTTATGCTCGGCGTGCGAAATCTAGTCCACTTAACATATGACACTTTTACTGTAGGGACCGTTCATATCACAACTTATGGCTTCGGCCGTGATATGAGCATTACACATGGAATAGGGTTAGGTACACTTAGAGGGCTCCACCCTCGAACCGTTTAACTTAGCTAGTCAGAAGGTTTCTTCCCTAGACAATCACGGGAAGACCTACATTACACACCTACACAATTAAATGTAAATGTGAGGCCTGCCTCTAGTATTGCGGAATACTCTTACACCGGAGTGTTTCAAACCTTAGGGAAACTTCTTTAGAATAGGAATATTTTAGACATTGGTTAGTTTATTAAATTCACGTTTATTGTAGGAATAGGCTAGGATAGGATAGGTATCATAGCTACTTAGATTAATATTGGGAATAATTGATGTTAGAATTCATAGGAAAATAATATTATCTTGATCTTAATTAATTAGGGAGGTAGTTTTAAACTCTAACAATATCTTCTCTTTACAATATTGGTTTTATAGTAGATTGGTACTAAGTTGAGAAATTAGTATGAACTTATCTTCAAAGCTGCTGACTATTTAATAGAGATTGTTAAGCATATTAAAGAAAGACACATCCACTGAATTTGCTCAGATTCATAGTTTATTTTCCTAGTATTATACTAACTGTCTCAATAACTCTGACAAACTGACTAGAACTACAAATAAAAGTAATCATTATAGTCCTCTATTTTAATATTAAATACTTACTCATACTTACTGATTTCATACTAAAGTTGTTGAATACTTGAAGGTATCACTGTAGAGGTTCTGGCCACATCTTCTCTGCAGTTAGGTCCCTAGTGACGTGGTAGTAGAATCCTTTTTTAAGGCCATACCCTATCCAATAGAAGTATTTGAGAAGGAACTTTATTTACAAGATTTACATAAGAAGTCCTAATTAAGAAATCTAAATATTAATAATATAACATAATAAACCTCTTGAAAAAGTCAACTTGAGGTCCTGATAGTTTTTGCTTGTCTTTGGGTGAGCAGAGAGCAGCCCGTAGCTAATCTCCATACAAAAATGATTGGAGATGTTACACTTCAAAAGATAAAGCTGAAAATATCATTAATTCTACTCATATTCCAAATGTCTACCAAATGATGACATTCACAACATAAATATTTAATATTTATCTCTGATAATTCTAGTATCCGGCCACATGGTTGGGGTCTCCCCTAAAAAACAATCACAATATTGTCTAAATCAATTTATGCTTACCATTTTCTTATGATATTTATCTAATTCAGACCTACGCCCTGTATACTTGGTTAGGATAGGTATTATTCAGGTTAGAATTATTTTGGGTACATTGCAAATAAGATCTAGGTCACTAGGTCCTTCTAAAAGAATCTGAGTTTCTACTACATAATGTGGGTTCCTAGACGATCACTTCTTCTGGCCAATTTTTAGTTTAAGTTTAGATAATTAGGTAGATTTAAGTTTAGATGTAAATTAAGTCGGTTGTTATGAAATAGTTCTTTGGATAAGCTAAGGATTAGGTATTGCATATCATTAGGTTATTAGAATCGGTTAACTAAGTTAGTCTTAGTTATATCATAAATAATATAATAAGTAGTGGGTATATAGAATCTAGAATAGTATAGATAGGTTAGGGAGGTCAGTTACAAGCAGATTTTTTTTTCGCGATTTCAATATTGGTCCCATAGAGAAAGTTGTCCAGTTTGATGGTCTGATCACCCCTTTAAAATAGTTTCACCTAATTTTTTTAGACCTTATATAAATATAATAATTTTGAGTTTTATACATACCTACCTTATACATAAAAACTTATGACCATAACTCTTTTGGAGACAGGAACATGGCTACAACCACCTAGACCAAATGAGTGAGTCAGGAGACCTTATCTGGGTCAACCTAGACACTATAACAGGGGTGGCCAAGACTTCGACTGCCGGTCGACCGGTCGACTGCGTGGACTTAAATGGTAGCCCGCTGTTCACCACGTTTATTCTATTGCGCTGGTCAGGCGAACACAGAGAAACTACGGAATTTAATTTCCATTTTATTTATTTATTTAAGCAAAGGTAAAAAAACAACAACCCTTGTCCATTTTGTTTAGAAGACCGATCCAAAGACAAAGCAGAATCAAAACATAGAGTTATTTCTATAACTCCTAAGAGTTTGGTTTGTTTGGACGTAATTATGGTCCTAAACAGCCCGCGAAAAGTTCGAAAATAAAAAAAAAAACAATTTTTAAACATTTTCTAGCAACTTTTCCTATTTCAATTCAGAAAATTCTAAAGTTTCGTTAAACAGTCCACATGTGGTATTTTGAAAGTATGGAAGACTTCTATTCCTTTTTTTAATGTGTAAACATTTGACCCCAATCTCACCTGATGTTGAGTGATGATGAGGGCCGAAGATGTAGCATGCTTACCTATAAAAATGCCTATACACTCTAAAGAGGCCCAGGTTGTATTGCTCAGGGAACAGGTCCGCAGGCAGTGCGTTCCCCTCCTTAGCCGTGCGCATTATAAAAGAAGAAGCAAACTTCTTCGTGCGAATTGCTGGTAGGTCAACGACTGGTAGGGTGAAAACCCAGCCTGCGTCTCGGCCCTCGCAGATGAAAGGGAGTCTTCATGTTTAGCAGTTATTAAAATAAGGGTGATAACATTTTCATAGATTAATTGATTCTCTGTTGTGGTCAAGGAGGAAATGTGATCAAACCCTGATAGTTACGACATACTTTTTGAAAGTGCATAGGTATTATTGGAAACTTTGACAAGTTTCCGTATTGCCTACGAAAAGTAGTAGCACAGTCATTTTACGGTTTGAGCCGGGACTAATTAGGAATTGATAGTTTTTTTCGGTGTAATATTGAAGAGCCAATTTGAGCCTAGACATGGTCCAAAATTTAAAAACAATCACGTCGGCAACAGTTCCAGTTTAAAAATTTAGCTATTATCTCGTTCAAAAAAAATTGGATGGTAAATTTTTTTTTGCACATATTTAACATTTACCATTATACATACTTCAAACTTGTAAATATTTTTGTCTACTTAGAAGGTTTTGAAAATTTCATTCTCTGAGTAGTGGGCTCGGTGGCGAAATTGGATAACGCAGCTCCCCGGTTCGGAAAAATGCGGGTTCAAGTCCCGCCCGAGACAAATTTTTCAATCTTTAATTTGATTTGAAAAATATATTCGTATTTTCTAATAAATACCAATTTTTTTAAATTTCAATGCCTATTTTATTGCTCGAAAATAATTTATATTGTTAAATCTAATTTAAATGAGTGTATTGGTATTAATATTATTAATTTAAAAGCCTTCTGGGACACACAATTTTGATTTCTATATAGCGTAACGATTTTTTTTAAATATATTTTAAGATCTTTTTGTCACTAAATGGTGCCGGTTGCAGTTTAAAAGTCCAATAAGTTAATTACTCCCTTCCCCGCCTAACAAAACTCCTTAAAATGAATGGGCTATAGTGTTAATTAGCATTATCTATGATTGAAGGAAACATCCGTCTCGGTTGATAGACGAGCATTACAAATGCCAAACATCTACCACCAGAATATAATATTGTTGATCGAAGAAGTACCTATGTCGGAAGTACAGTCTTTTTTTGTAGACCGCCAAAGTATATCTGAGTTTCAAATTAGACCGTGTGCCTGAAAAGTTTGGCCGACCCTGCACTATAAGAAACAATAAATGGTACTATATTACATACAGTTACATACTTTTACCTCTCCTATTGATAGAGGAAGCCCCATTTTGCGTCAACTTGGGTTACCAATATACCATATTTTGAGGAATGAGCGATACCAACTGCTCCAGACTATAATAATGGGCAAAGTGGAGGGCACAAGAAGCGTCGGTAGGCCACGAATGTCATGGCTCGCGAACCTTAAAGAGTGGACAGGCATCGCCAGCGTCGAAGAGCTGTTTCGTTTGGCGAGAGCTGACTGCCAACCTCCAGTAATGGAGAGGAACCCGAAGAAGAAGAAGAAGGGTTACCAATCTTCTTCTTATCGTGTGGGCAGAGACCTGGTGTCAGAGTTTTTTCAGACCGCCTTACGGCCTCTGACATAGTTTTTATGTAACGACTACTACCACCAGAGATAGTAGCCGGGACCAACAGCTTAACGTGCCATCCGAAGCACGGAATCATTTTTCTTTTCAGACAATCAGGTGATTCACCCTGCAATGTCCTAACCAACTGGGGAAAAACGCACAAAGTGACATTTCACTAGGTGTCCCCCGTGGGAATTGAACCCACGACCTCCGTGTCGAGTGCCAATGCGCTTAACCGTTAGACCACGGAGGCAGAGAGGCACCAATAAACTCCAGGTTATGTTGTTAATTCGTGATAAAAAAAAACGTTTACCTGGAGTTGATTGTAATTGGTCTGCAGATAAAGGCGTGTGCAAAATCTAGTCTTATAGTACCTACCTACATGTTTAGCACCAAATCAATACATTAACTAAATTACTGTTTGATCAGTCTCATGCCGCGGTTAATTAATTAATCGATTATTAATAATTGGTTGAATCTTAATTAACTATAAAGCAGTGTCCTCACCGAGGGCATTTGCAGAGGACACTGCTTAAGTGTGACCATTTACAATTACAGCTTATTATTAATCTGTGACACTGCATGCTCTTACCTCCTGAATCTGTTGAAACGAGAGGCGGAGTCGGATACAGTTTATGTGGTGACTATAACCAGACCATGGTGTCGGCATCAGAGATATTGACAATGTCTAAAGAACGCACGTCTGAGTGGATCAGCCATGCAATTCCCTAAGCGCAAACATCGTCACAACCTTCAGTTCGTCGCTGAAACATCGGCGAGCTGTCAATTCGGTATTCGGTAAGGTTATATAAGGTCTAACAAAATTAGGTGAAACTATTTTAAGGGGATGATCAGACCATCAAACTGAACAACTTTCTCTATGGGACCAATATTGAAATCGCGAAAAATCTGCTGTCCCATAGATTTAGGTCGAGTAGGTTTGTATGGAACAGCTGATTTCAATATTGGTCCCATAGAGAAAGTTGTTCAGTTTGATGGTCTGATCATCCCCTTAAAATAGTTTCACCTAATTTTGTTAGACCTTATATGTGTCATGCGTCAAACTTATGTAAAAACTTCGACGATCTGAAGGATGCAAGGAAGATAGTACATTTGTGAGCTCGTCTATGGTTTTGACAGCGATGTGACGCTTCGAGAACTGCACTCCAGCAATGCAATTTTCTAAGCACAAAGATAGTTACAACCAGTGACACTCAGAACAAAATCGTAATCGTATGAACTACACTAGATTGTATGGGCTCCAAAGATTTAATACCCTAGCTCTACACTAGCTTCATACCATTTTGGATTTGAAGCTAGTTAGGCAGTGCCGACTCTTAAAACGTAGTGATTCCATTCTCTTTGGTCACAACCTTGAATTCTTCGTTGAATCATCGGCGAGCTGTCAATTCGAGTCAATTCTTTTTTCGCATGGTTTTCGCTAAGGTTATGGTCTCATGTGTCAAACGAAGATGCAAGAAGGTTGTTCATTTGGGAGCTAGCTGTTACCACTGTTACAGAGGTGTGAATTGCACTCCAGGAGCGTAAAATGTCACATTCTCAAAAAGTCATGTTCCTTCTCAAAATGTCACTCGCAAAATGGTACTCTCGATGTGTTTGTGTAGTTAGCTTTATGTTACGAATTTACTATCAAATCAATACAAACTGCATTAATCTCTTCAATTAATATTGCAAAAGAATATTCCAGCAAACGATCTGTTTCTTATGATTTTGTGCCTCTTAGCGGATAATTAGTATGTAATTGATGGCCCGGTAGCACAGTCTGTAGTGAACCTGCCTGCTGTGCCGAGGGTCGCGGGTTCGAATCCCGTAAGGGACAAATATTTATATGATGAATATGAATATTTGTACCCGAGTCATGGATGTTTGTATCTATATATGTATTCTATGTCGTTGTCTAGTCATCATAATACAAGTCCAGGTTCTTTAATATGTGACTAGATAATTTGTGTGACAATGTCCAAGATATTTATTTTTTTACTTATTTTATTTTATTATTGTTTTATAGAATACGAGCATTAACCCGCGACTTCTACCAGATTTTAAGTCAGATAATAAGCTATCAAACAAAAAAAGTTTCATCAAAATCGGTTCAGTAGTTTTTGAGTGATGCTCGTTCAAACAAAAAAACACACAAACAAACAGACAGGCAAAAAATCCAAAAATTGGTGATATGGAATCTGGGATACCTAAAAACCATATCGTAACATTTTTTTTGTTAATATCTTCAATGTACAGACAAACTTCCTGTTACAGTTTTATAATAGCTTAGATAAGATTTAAAAATAGTAAATATATTTCTCACGATTAGGCTAGTTCTAGGAAATTCTTGTAGATGAGGCACGAGTATCTTTATACAGGGTGTTAGGGTAAACAGTTGCATTTCTTTAAGGGGTGATTGTAACCATGATAATGAACAAATTTTCATAAGAAACCTATAGGAAATTCGGAATCGCATGAGGTATATCGCATGACAATCACTCATGCTGTAGTGTCGTCTGGCTAATCTTTTATGGTCGTATCGAGGCTGACTGCCCAGATATGTGTGTAGAGTCTACCAATCCGCATTGAGCACGCTCAGTGAACTAACGTCCATGCCCATGCCGACGCCATCTGAGGGTGTGCCTGTGCCCAGCAGTGGGATGTAGGCTGATGATGGTGATGATAATGACTATATAAATGATATATAACTTTTGGACATTGGCTTTGTCGATTTTTCGTACATTTAAACACAAGAAGCTTTAAGGCTGAGCCACACAGTGCAGCTGCGGGCCGGCTGCGGAACGAACTCTGCGGCTACCGTTCCGCAGCTGTTACACAGCTGTCCACAGCCGCACCGGACTGCATCTAGTGTGACATCTCGCATATAATTCCATAGTTTACAACTACTGCTGGCCTGCAGCCGCTCCGCAGCCGGCTCGCAGCTGCAATCTGTGTGGTCCAGCCTTTATAGCTATTGAAACAAATACGAACCGATCTAAAAGATCTACTAAAATCAAGATGTACGACTCCAGTCAGGCCAGTGACCTCTGAAGTAGCATTTGGTCCAAGAAAATTGTATCAACGTCACAAATATCATGGTACAGATAATACTCTATGGACCGTGACAAAAGAGAACAATAAAATATTATGGGAGTGACCTAGTTGCATTATTAACGCTTTGAGATTCTGTATTCTGTCTGAGGCGTACATATTTCATTAAAAAATGTTTTCCTTAGCCATCCGGCTGTATTATATAATAGGTAGCTGGTGATCACAGAATATTTTATTGATTTATTTCCTTTTTTTGGAAACTTACATCATCACCATCATCATGGACCTATATACGTCTCACACCCTGTATACAGGGTGTCCGGTAAGTAATGGATAACCCGGTAATTGCAGATAGAAGATCTCAAACCCGTTCAGAAAATGGACTTTCATGTCCAGTAAACAGGCGCCTCGATAGGCACTTTTAAAAAAGTTTCGCTGCGGGACCCCAACAGCCTAAGGTCTCCACAGCGAAAGGCAGAAACTCATAGCCCTCCCCCAAACCAAAAACTTATAAAGAAATCAGTAAGTTAAAAATAAATTAAAAATATTCTAAAAAATTATAAAGAAAACAGTAAGATAAAAATAAAGGGGGGTTTCCATACAAGAAACTTGTCTTATTCTTAAACGTCAGTAATTGTGCAGCTTGACAGCCAAATATCATGCATATTTTCAGCCTACTGCAGTCTCATCATACCTAGATGGAGTTGGGAAAAAAAATTAAAAATAAATGTTTTTTTGTCTGTGAAACTGTGAAAACGGATTTTTAGACACCAAGCAAAGATCGATTCACCCAGTTACTAAGTCTATATATTACTATTATAAAACTGTAACAAGAAGTTTGTCTGTACATTGAAGATATTAACAAAAAAAAAGTTACGATATGGTTTTTATGTGTCCCTGATTCCATTTCACCAATTTTTGGATTTTTTGTCTGGCCGTTTGTTTGTGTGTTTGTTTGTGTGTTTGTTTGTGTGTTTGTTTGTTTGTTTGTTTGTTTGAACGAGTATCACGCAAAAACTACTGAACCGATTTTGATGAAACTTTTTTTGTTTGATAGCTTATGATCTGCCTTAAAATCTGGTATATAATTTGTGCGGACGAAGTCGCGGGTTAACGCTCGTATATTATAAATTAAAAGACACGATGCCTGCCAGTTCTTGGTCTATATTCTAGAACTCGGATTCCCCACAGCTTTTCAGTTTGTAGCATAGCTTCTGATTACTCCGTAAGAGAACACGGTCGTAAATTTAAGTGTTTATATTATGTATATATTTTCTATCAATTGATCTTTATAAAATCATAGAAAGCCGTGGGCTACTTCCGAACCGAGGCCAACAATGTATCCATCGATAAATATAATTTATTGTTCTAACCAAAAATACCACCATAATAAGCATTAAGTACAGTCAGCATCAAAAGTTTTCTTAGAAACGCAAAAAAGTTTCCATTTTCGTGTTCTTTGATCGATAATTCGTGAACCTGCCTAAATACCAAAAATGGCAGAATAAATCTGTATCAGCCTATTTACATCCCAATGCAGGGCACAGGCCTTCCTTCAAGGGTTAATCCACCACGAGTGCCTAATGAAGATTAGTAGACTCCACGTACGCATTAGAATTTCTTCATCAGCACATGGAGATTTCCTTTAGTTAAAATAAATAAATTAAAATAAATCTATTCTGTAAAGTTTTATAATATACGCATGCATTACATTATGATGTCTTAAGAGGTCAATGATGCATAATCAAGCCTTGAATCTCTCACTGAGTATCTAGGGAACGATTTTACCACTATAATTACTACCCTAACACCTTTCGCTTCTTCGTTTCGGTTGCAATTGACGTATCCACGTCACTTTGGTCTGTAAACATGCAAACATCCATTAGCTATTGTTTCAACATTTCCATTTCGTCATCAGTCTCATCATCATCATCGACAAGCTGAATAAAGGTCTTTCGCAAGGCATGCCACATCCAGTCTTCCTCGTCCAGTCGCTCCCCTCTACCTGTCTCAGGTGGTATTTAGTCCAGCGGGCCGCAGGGCATCCCACACTACGCCTGCTAATTCGTGGTCTCTACTCTAGAACTCTGACTCCCCAACGGTCGTCAGTTCTTCGGCAGATATGACCAGCCATTGCCACTTCAGTTTGCTAATTTTCTGAGCTATGTCAATCACTTTATCACATCATCAGTCTATCATCTTCCAGTTCTGAACATAGGCCTCTTCCAAAACGCCTTAAAACACTGTTCCCGGTCTTCGTTATCCAGATACGACTTCGACTTATATTTAATGAATTACATTCTACAATCCGCTCTCATTCAATCTCAAATCAGATAAGATCTTTACTGAAATTTAATAACATTTGCCAGTAGATCCGACGCAACTTGTAACTTAATACGGTTGTTGAATCCACCGCCTGTCGATTCCAGACAGCGCTCGTCCAAGCAATCTCCTTACATCATCTGTACAATCGTTTCTTTGGAAAAAAGAACGGAAGTTTAATTATTTCTTTCTTCATCAATTGTTCAACATTTTTTAATTATAAAGGCTTGAAGTCTAAGCGAAAGGATTATTTTTTCAGTCCGC
Organism: Agonopterix arenella; assembly: GCA_927399405.1. Classification (NCBI taxonomy): domain Eukaryota; kingdom Metazoa; phylum Arthropoda; class Insecta; order Lepidoptera; family Depressariidae; genus Agonopterix; species Agonopterix arenella. The sequence goes on from OV656714.1 coordinate 1,868,630, forward strand.
TAAATCATCTTGTGGTGGGAAAAGGGTGCAACGAAAGAAGGTTCTTACTGTAAGGTATTGGTGCAACGCTAGATTCTCTAAGGTGCAACGTCATTGCTGTGTTTGTTCTATAAAACCAAATGGGTACAAACAAAGAAACGATTCCAAAAAGGGATGATTTTGTTTCTCAAAACTTAATAACGCGACGATGTATGTATTAATTCTTACTTATTTTGACTATCCATCTATGTGACCACCTTTCTCTATGAGACCAACATCGTGTTCTTTATAAAAAGTAAATGATAACTGGACCATAATGAACAGAACATTTTTTTGCAATATCAGTGTTCATTCAATTTGATGACCTAACCTTTAAAGGTTTAACCATGCTTCAAATCAAATGCTTACTGCAGGTAGGCCTAGCATGCCACCCTCGAGAAAACGATAGAAATCGAGATCTGCCTCCATCCTTATTAATTTATGTATGCCAGGCGCGCACGACGTTTTTCTCGTTTAAACGCTTTGTCTTGGGTGGCATGCTAGTCGTGCACACTCTTCTCTCGACCAAAGAGTCGATGCTAGGACGGTCCATACTTCGTTATACCCATGTCAGTATTTGCTAGACGCCATCGTTTTTGCAAGTCGCTTCAATAGGCCTTGGATCCAATTTAATTTTTTTTTAGCGTTACGAAATTTTCCCAATTGTTCAGATACCTTCTTCGCTAACTGTACATGGATACTTATACATTTCGAATCCCTCGCACATACAGCGTTGATTCGTTACGTAATTTATAGGCCATTCTATTCGTGAGGTGAATATTACACCCTATATTCAATTTAGATGCTTATCATTATAGGCGGCCATTTTGAAAATTCAAGGCGAAAAATTCGATCAAGAAAACGTTTTTGTATAGGAAAATTTTCACCTTGCAAGGTTTTATATATGCCTTTGTGTCTTTTGAGGTTGCGTGAATTTTAGGGAATCTCATATCTGTGGACTAATGGGCAGTCAAATCACCTATCACTACATAAGGACTAGCCTTGCGGTAGCATTTTCCCTCTGCCACGGTATAAGATATTAATCATGTGCATTCAATTTTATACCTTACCTTACCAAACGAGACAGCCTATAATTGCGAAACAATAATTTCGAACTTAGTACGTTTGGGGTTCACACGAGACTACTTTTCATGATTTTTAGCATTCAAAATTAGAATCTAAAGTTATGAGGAATAAAATTAAAAGTTGCGGATTTCATGTTACCTCGCACCCCGCAAAAAGTGGCAGAAATGTTTGTTAGTGTGTCAAAGATCACTACTTATCGCGTTATTCCATCTTGACACTCGAAATATGTTACTAAAGGTAAGTCATGATAAAACTGCATCCGCGCTTAAAATAGAAGTACATACTAGTAAAAGGAATATGGTAATGTGTTTATGCACGAAAATAGGTACTGTAACAGTATCTCGCCTCCACCCATACACACTAGCTAGGCCATTGCGGTGGAATATAGCTCACTCCCTCTCAAACTAATTATTGAATAGCTTTTGACCGCCACATCGTCCCAGTGGATTTCGAAAAACGTCAACTTCCCATTGCGACCTAGAGGTTGCTTTTCGAAAAATCCTTTTTTATATTAGTGCACCAACCTCTGTAGAATATGTGTTCCATTATTGTTTCTATCTTTGGCAGTTTAGGCTGTGCGTTGTCTGTCAGTTACGGAACTGTTTTAGGTCCGCCACATACATACGGAATAAGGTCCGCCACACAGAGAAGGAATTGCGATCGGGAATCCTGATTCAGGATTCAGTGTTGTCAACTATGGTTACATTTTTGTACTACATACTAGAGTGCTGTTTAAAAATGCCTAAAATAAAAATGTATGAAACGCCAAATGAATGACAATAAAGCATTTAGGTATTTATTAAAATTTAAAACGAAACAAACAATTTCTATACATGATAATTTCTATCATGTGATGAGGTCATGAGACGTTGCGATGATGACTTGTAAATTGTATTTCATTATTATGCAACTATATCAAAAGACTGTCGATAGTTTTAACATTAGACATAATCTGCATACAAAATGGCATGAACCATTATCACACAAGCGATTATTGAGCGTAGGCGATTTCGCAACTATGCTGCAACGACGTCGCAACTGCACACGATACGGTATCGTTCCATCAACGCCTACGCTCAAAAATCACTTTAAATCTAGTGATTTTTTGATGTATATAGTTGCATTAATATTGGAATACAATTTACAAATGTGTAGTGTAATCTAATAAGTATGTAACCTGAATCTAAGACTATTTAATCCACTGTTATTACTAACAAATTAAGTATCAATTTACAAACCATCATCGTAACATTCGTAACGTCATGACCTCATCATCATCATCGGCCTTTACATCTGTTGCAGATGGTTTAAGCAGTGTTTTTGGAGAGGCACTTTTTCTCATGGCTGTAAAGTCCTATACGAGAGCCGCATACACGTCCGCAGCCTCCACAATAGAACCGTACGCCGCCGGTGGACAGAGGTGGGATTGTGACAGCATTACGCCTTTTGTCTCGTTTCTTTGCCAGGTGTGCGAACCAGGCCTCGTCATGAGTAGTCCGACCATCTCTTGTCTTCCCTCTCCACCCTCCTCTATTTTCCGCGAGCTCTTCCCAATTTGCGTGGCCGATTCCGAAAGAGGTTAGGTCCCTCTTGACGCAATCCTTAAATCGCAGCACGGGTCTTCCGACTGGCCTCTTCCTATGTGCGACCTCACCAAGAAGGATGCGCCTTGGCAAACGAGAGGCCTCCATACGGTGTACGTGCCCCAGCCATCTAAGCCGCCTCTCCTTAAGAAGAGCCGTGATACTAGGCAGCTGTGCAACCTGAAGTACCCTCTCGTTTGTCACCCTGTCCTGCCAACGTATTCCCAAGATACTCCGAAGGCAGCGCACATGGAATGTGTTTAGCCGCCTCTCCTGTTTTGCATACGACGTCCAGGTCTCAGCTCCGTACAAGAGTACACTCAAGATGCATGTCTGATACACGTCCATTTTTAAACAGCACTCTAGTATTTTTTGTAACCATACTTGACAACACTGAATCCTGAATCAGGATTAAGGATCGCAATTCCGTCTGTGTGTGGCGGACCTTATGAGTATAGAAATAGATAGATAGGGCTGTGCTCTGCAGCGGGGCGATAATTATAATTTATATAAGGACTAACTATACACATTTAGGTCTTTATTGCCTCGTGAATAACCCCTTTTTGGTTTGAACTTACGACCTTTTGCCATTATCTAAAAGTGACCCAAAAACCGCAACCCGTTATGTTCACGAGCGTACTCCCGCTCCTGCGCTGGCGCAGTGAGTCAGCGCGTGTCCTGTTTATATAGCACATCTGCCGGGTCGGAAACTAGTCGTGTTCCGTGCGCAAGAGTTGCGAGGTTAAATAGATCCTGTTTAGGAAGAGATAGATGATCGTTTGTAGTTTGTTGGCTCGGTTGGGTTAGTTTTGCTGTAGAATAAACAATGTTTTAAGGAAATTATTGATATTACAGAACTGTTATTGATTTCTTTTTGTTTATTTACTATTTGAATTTTGAAAGAATATAGCGTCAAGTTATGTTTGAGACATTGTTCTTTGAACCAAATATTCAAATAAAACAAAAGTGACCTTAGATGCGTCCCTTCGTCCTGAGGACTGAATTGAGGTCTAACCCTGAAGGCTAACCCATACGTAATAAAAAAAATGCCTTATTTCACTCAAGCAAAAATTATCATAAACTTTTTAGCTTTTTTAATTTTTCGTGCAATTATTCTTTCAAATATTATTATTTTTCAGGAGACGATCAGACCATCAAACTGATCAACTTTTTCTATGAGACCATAATCGAAATAGCATAAAAAAATACTCTAAACAAGCCGAAAGTAAGGAAAGAGCAACAGTGCAGTTTGCAGTTGTATGGAACAGTTGATCATTTTTCGCGATTTTGACATTAGTTCCATTGAGAAAGTAGTTCATAAAATAGTTTCAGCTAATTTTGTTGCACCTTTTTTATTTTAATCCATTTTATTACAGTATTTGTCTGTAGCGCAAACCGATTATGAATAAAAAAAAAAAAAAGAAATCCACTCCGGGACGAAATCCTCTTTCCACTATAGGGAGTAATATCTTGCGGGTCTACTTGCTGCACTAATGCTTTTTTAGGGTTCCCCACTCGCACTTGACCGCTTTTTTAAATGTTGATATCACATTGATGATGAGTTTCTTGTCGAGATTTGCTCATTTTTGACGTAACCGGTTTAACGTCAGTCTAAGTAGTTAATGTCTTGAACCTTGAACTTTTCTTGGTCAAGCCTTAAAAACTCTTCTAATTGAATTACATATCATAATTTCCTCGAATCTGTCTAATAACGATGACTCGTAAATATTTTTTTTTCTCCAAAAGATGACTGTACACATAATTCTTCTTGTTTTTATCAGTTTCATTCGATCGCCTCTATTTTTCGGTAGGCACGAAAAGCCTAGCCTAGCGAAAGCCCACAAAAACATTGATATGCAGACAAAACCTTTTTAACCCCCGACACAAAAAGAGGGGTTTTATAAGTTTCACGCCTATGTCGGTCTGTCTGTCTGTGGCATCGTAGCTCCCAAACGGGTGGACCGATTTCGATGCAGTTTACTAATTTTTTGCGGGGGTGAGCTTGGTTTCACGAAAATAGATTCAGAAGTTTTCAAGTCACTTTAAAAATTATGTTATTACAAATTTAAAAAGCCCCCAACGGAAAAAACAAACGTTTAAAAAGTATATAAGTAGTATGGGACCGCCACGGATTGTAAAAAACTCAATGGTCATTTCATAGCGGTTCCCTACGCAGTATGACCTAAAATAAAAGTAGAACATACATTTGCTTACATCAATAATTATAGGTGACCGATTTTTTTTTTTACTTTTTAAATGTTAGTTTTTGCCGTTGGGGATTTTTTTAAATTTGTAATTTAATGTTATTGCTTAGTCCCTTTATACGACAACGACACCCACGAAAAGAAATGGGGTGGTCCGTTCTCAGCCAACAATTTTATTTGTTGTAAAACTGATAGTAATTACGTTGTAAAAGCACATATGCCATTATTCAACTATAATACGGAATAAAGACGTATCTTCAAATTCAAACAATGGGCAAATGGAGTTCCCTGATCGCTTCATTAATGCAACGGACAAACTACAAGACAATAGATGTCAAATAATACCCACTGGAATTGAAGCTAAAGTTTGCTCTTAAATTATAGAGCTGCATCAAGGCTGTCTCTACTTGAGCAGTGAGCACCTACTAACAACTCGATCGAACTACCGTTGCATTTTAAAGTAGTTTGTTAAAATTTAATTTGATAGTTGATTCACACTTTTTGGTTCACCTCAGTATGTTTTTGAAATTTCGAGGCGTATTTTGTGTGTTAATAATTTAAACTTTTTAGCAAATGAGCGTTTTGCTTTCCTTTTTTATTTACTTCATAAAAATTCAACAGGAATGTTCATCGCTCTATACAAGGTGTAACAAAACACCATAGTAATACTTAAAGGGGTGCTTCAGACCATCAAACTAAACAACTTTCAATATGGAGCGAACGAAAAAAAAAATCAGCTATCTGGCTGTCCCATACATTTAAGTCGAGTCGGTACTGCAGTTTTATATTGAAACAGCTGATTTTTATTTTGTGATTTCGAAATTGTTCCATAATGAAATGAAAGTAGTTCAGTTTGATGGTCTGTAGCACCCCCTTTTTGTTACACCCTGTAGAGAAGTGGAATGAGTGGCGGGGGTATGAGCAGAAGCGCTTTCTCCTACAAATTTTTTTCTGCGCAATCAAGGTCTTGTTCAAGATATTTGCCGGCTAGTATACCAGATCATATCAAAGTCGTCTCAAGACTGAGCCTGCCTTTTTTATTAAAGCCAAAGGATCTGAGTCTGAACAGTGTGTTCTCTAGTAGGTATATAAACGTCTATAGCCTTAACAAATCAACATCACATCCTATGCTAGCATGTGTATATTGAACCAATCAACTCAATCAAACGCTCGCGTGCGGCTTCCCAACAGCATTCATGAAAATTGGCTTCGAAGTGACGTTGTAGTTTGTTAATTATTAACATTTTACTCCTCTAAAGTGTAGAGAGCGTCGATAGTGGCGGGTTGAGGAGAGATATGGACACCCAATTATGAGGGTCAGGGTTCAAATCGGCACAGAAAACATGCCATGTACACAGTTTCTAACTTTATGTACCCTACAGGACAGTCTTCCTTTTATTGCGACATTCCTCACAGTCCTGTATGCTAATCAGATTTAATACGATCCCTAGGACAGGCTGACGAGCGATGATACGGAAGAGAGCTAGCGCTTCAATCACGAGGCCGCAGTTCAATTCCTGGCTTGTACCACTAAGTTCTTCGGAATTTATGTACGGTTGTATTTATTATTCCTCGGCGGTGAAGGAAAAAAACGTGAGGAATCCTGCATTCCCGACAATGAAAAGAAAATACCACAAGTTCGGAGGTATGCGTAAAATATGGGTGAGCTTGGGGCGAACATAACTACTCTTTCTTGCAATAGATCAACCACAAATAATAGGACAGTAATCTTTAGGTATATTTTACGTTGACTGTTTTGATTTACAAAAACTGAAATTTTCCATTCCATCCAAGTTATATTAGAACATCCTTATTGCGTAGACTTACACTCAGTCACCATCATCATGAGCCCATCGTAGTCCACTCCTGAACATAGGCCTCTTCCAAGGTCTGCCACAAAACTCTATCCCCGGCCTTCCTAATCCAGATCCCGCTACTTTTTTTAGGTCGCCGATCCAGCGCTGCAGGGCATCCCGCACTACGCCTGCCAGTTAATGGCCTCCTCTCTAGAACACTGCCTCTTCATCGGTTTTTAGTTTTTCGGTAGATATTACCAGCCCATTGCCACTTCAGCTTGCTAATTCTCTGACCTATGTCAACCACTTTAGTTTACGTACGTCGTCCCACACTATGCCTGCCAGTTCGTTACAGAGAACGGACACATAAGTAAGTTTAATGCGACTTGCTCGGACTCATGCTGAATGCCATGCCTCTGAGTGGAAAAATGATCTTGAGGTACTCGACACTTTGTGTTTGTTCTTGACCTCAATCCAGTCCTCAGGACGAAGATGGGGTCGAAGATGTAGCTAGCTTACCCAGAAGAAGCCTATTCACTCTTACTTTAAAGGAATTCGGGTTGTAAGCGCACGGCAATACTGACGCAGGCAGGGCGTTCCACTGCTTGGCTGTGCGCATTATAAAAGAATCGTAAAGACGCTTGGTGCGGATATGTGGGATGTCAACCAAAAAGGGATGATATCCCGCGGTGCGTCTGGAAGTCCGATATTAGAAAGGGGAAGGCGGGGTGAGCTCATGTAGCTCTTGGGCACACTCACTGAAGTAAAATCTGTAGAAGATCTGTTTGTTGCCGATATATGTAGTTGTTTTTGTTTTATTGTGCGAACGCCAAAAAGAGATGGATATATAAGTTTTGTTTGCTCTGTCTACACTCTAATTCCTTAACAATCATCATCGTTAGAGACAAACTCTCTCAAAACAGTTGACGGTAATTGTTTAATTTACTAAAATGGTACTAATTCAAATAATGCACTTATTATGCGGGTCGGTTCAATATAGACGTGGAAGGAGGGAGAGGGGGTCTTATCACTCGCCTGATAATCAACAACCCCCCTCCCAAAGCAGACACTCCATAAATGTGTTGACGTAATTGTGGGGTGGATATGTTTGATGGTAGACGGAGGACAGAAGTTAGGACTTTCCGTCTTTTTTTTACTTTCATAATACGTTTATAGGCAATGACTTTGTAATAAGTAGTAAGTGCCGTTGTAGTAGTAGCTGATGTAACTTTTCGGGCTGCTCAAAATAGTGCAACTAAAAAAGAATGAAGTTTCTAACATTTCTTATGAAGTGTTTGTGTACGAAGAATGAAAGGTTTTGTGGCTAAGGAGAATTACGTTATCAATTATAAAAATTCAGATAAGGCATTTAGAATAAGAATCATATAATTATAGCCAGCCAGTTAGTGTCATAGAGATAAATACAAATTTCAAAAATATGTAAATAGATTTAAAAAAGCTCCATAAAGCAAAATCATTAACGGGTACTGCTCTTTCCATCTCGATTGTCCCTAATTCTTTGTAAGAAAATCCTAGATTGTCCCGCAGTGGATTTATAGACATGGTCACCCCAAAAAACTGTAATTTTATATGCCCTCTCCAGAGCAGCTGATTGCTGAACGTACGTACATCGTACTATGTACACACATAACGAGATAATATTATGTATTGATTTTATTTCTACTTCAAGCTTGCCATGCGGACTTGCGCTTAGTTCCTTATATATCCTGCAGGAAATGTTTCTATAACATGTTGAGAATAAACCCTAAATTTCAAGGCGTGTATTGAGTTTACTGTCTGTACAACGTGTTAATGAATAAGCGCAAAACCTCATACACCTCAACTGATTTATAACGAGAGCATTAAAAGATTTAATTTATTACAAATTAAAATTTATTAACATTTTAAGTTTTCATGCAAAAATGATTTGCTATTATTTCAACAATGAATGATTCACTTAAGGATACATTTTTTTGGTATAAGTAGTATGCCCGTGCGGTAGGTTAAATTTTGAATTATACAAACAAATTATTAAATATTTTGAAAAAAAAAATTACCTATGTTGATTATAAATCCCACAGAGCGACATGGCCTCAGGCCAAGCTCTTTACTAAAGATTAAAAAAAAAATACCTTGATAATTCGATTCTGCTCACGATCCTAAACAAACCATTTTCTAGTTTTGCGTTTATTCATTAGCATGTATAAAAGTAAGAAACAAGCAACAGGAGTGCGATTTTTGAATCTCATATGTTGAACTCAGCAGTTGAAAATGTATGGAGATACGCATCTTTCTACTGCTGATTTAACTTTCAAAAATCATGCTCCAGTAGTGCGATTTTTAAAGTTAAATCAGCAGTAGAAAGATGCATTGTAATTTTTAAATTTTCAACTGCTGAGCTCAGCCAATGCGTTTCAAAAATCGCACTTCTGATCTTCTCGTGTCATAGAATCTACACTAGACTTTACTATTCAGTATTCTAAGACTGGTCAGAGTTTGGAAACTGTTAGTGGTTATTTCAGAATGTTGCTGAGCAAAGTGTATAATTAAATAAATTATATACTTTAGGGGGTGCCTCGACCCACAGAACATTATAAGAGGGATTAGAAATGCAAACTAGCGTTTTTGCTTCGGAGACGGCTGTCGCCACTTGTCTTCCCGCTCACGCTGTTAAAATTACTCATGCCCTCTCGCTCGCAACACGCCGCGCGCCTTATGGTGTTATGCAAATCATTGCATAACCTGAGGTGACACGTTCCACGCCTACTTTGCACATCTAACCCCTCTTATAATATTATGTGCTCAGACCATCAAACTGAACAACTTTCACTATGGGACCGACAACGGACGGACATCGCCCAATGACTCCCATAGATTGTTCACTAGCGCGATTGTGTTGAAGCTTTCTCTCTGTAGGGTTTACTCATGTGGTATAATTGTTCTCAAAATTCGAGGGAGTGGGTAAATACTCCACTGAGGCCCGATTCGACTAAACGCGAGTAAATTTTATTATTAGACGAGCGTTAACCCGCGACTTCGTCCGCACAAATTATATACCAGATTTTAAGTCAGACCATAAGCTATCAAACAAAAAAAGTTTCATCAAAATCGGTTCAGTAGTTTTTGCGTGACACTCGTTCAAACCAACAAACACCCAAACAAACAGACACAAAAAATCCAAAAATTGGTGAAATGGAATCAGGGACACCTAAAAACCAAATCGTAACTTTTTTTTTGTTAATATCTTCAATGTACAGACAAAATTCCTGTTACAGTTTTATAATAGTACGTGCGTTAACCCGCGACTTCGTCCGCACAAATTATATACCAGATTTTAAGTCAGATCATAAGCTATCAAACAAAAAAAGTTTCATCAAAATCGGTTCAGTAGTTTTTGCGTGATACTCATTCAAACAAACAAACAAACAAACACCCAAACAAACAGACAGACAAAAATCCAAAAATTGGTGAAATGGAATCAGGGACACCTAAAAGCTCATCCCCCTTTGTACAATAATGTAATTTTATGTAATATTGTAATTTATTTAATTTTATTAATGAATGAATTTATTTGTGAACTAACATAAGACAATTGTTACTAACACAATATGGATGAATAATCTGAAATAAATAATTTTTAATTTAATTTAATTTAATTTAAAAACCATATCGTAACTTTTTTTTTGTTAATATCTTCAATGTACAGACAAACTTCCTGTTACAATTTTATAATAGTATAGATTAAGTCGCCGGTTACTCTATAAGGTCTAACAAAATTAGGTGAAACTATTTTAAGGGGATGATCAGACCATCAATCTGAACAACTTTCTCTATGAGACCAATATTGAAATAGCGAAAAAAAAATCATTATGGCATGTATTGTACCTACAGTCCATTACAAGTGGCGACGGGCTCACTCCCCGTCACACTGGACAGAGTTTCGGTACTATTAGTGTAATGTGGATGTTTTGAGGTTTCAGAATATCTCTGACTACCCCCTCGGGGAATATAGTCGTGAGCTTATGCTTATTATGGAAAAAAATCAGCTGTCCCATACATTTAGGTCGAGTTGGTTTGTATGGAACAGCTGATTTTTTTTCGCGATTTCGATATTGGTCCAATAGAGAAAGTTGTTCAGTTTGATGGTCTGATCATCCCCTTAAAATAGTTTCACCTAATTTTGTTAGACCTTATAGAGTAAACTAATTTTGCGTTTTACTAACCCTAATCTATGAATAAGTTGAGAGTAAATTTTAAACGGCCAATTTTGACGGTGTAAAGCTTATACGAAGACTAATGAAATGTCAATGTCACATAATTAAAAAATTTAAGAAAAAAGAAACCGAACATATTAAAACCGTATAACCTCACAATGCAATAAGTACGGATACAACGACTTCTTTCTTTATGTGGATTATACATTCGTATTTTTAGTATGGATTTAGTGTGGTAGAAGGCAAGTGAAGTTATTTGGAAGTAAACACGAAGAGTTAAATTGTTCCTTGTATAGTTACTCTTCTATAAATCAAAGTTTGGTTGAATCCGGCTTTAGCGACGATCCTTGTGCTTGCTAAATATTTTAAAATTCAAAAACATTTCATCATCATCATCATATCAGCCGATACACGTCCACTGCTGGACACAAGCCTCCCCCAAAATGGGGGGATTTGCCATAATCGCCACGCTTGGCAGGCGGGTTGGCGATCGCAGTTGGATTGAATGTGTGTACTCAGAGGATGCTGCTGCCCATCCACCGGTAAATCCCTTAGTCGCCTTTTACGACACCCACGGGAGGAAATGGGATGGTGCTATTCTTAGCCGACACCACTCGGCAAAAACATTTTACTTTGTTTAATAAATGCCGCTTAGTAACGGTGTTATCTTTATCAGGGACCAGGCAGTATAGTTTCCTAATTAAAAACAACATATTTCCTTGTAACAATTTTATCTACATAGGAATTAATATAGGGAAAGAAAAATTCCAACTAATTACAGGAAAAGAAGTTAAAAGGTTATCATAACAATATTTTTAGTTCGTTTTTATAAATTCGTATTTGTAATAGGAATAAAGAGGTAACATAACTTAAGACCATTAATAATTATAATAGGTTAGTCGACATTATGCGGTGCCGTGTCGTATCCGTGTCATAAGAATCTAATCGCATCAGGCATCGTAGCACCGACCCAGACGGGTGTCGTAAGAGGCCACTAATCTTAACATCAGAGCCAAGGTCTCTGATGATCACATCACACCGTCTGGCTTCTGTTTCACCTCAGGTCGTAGCGGTTTCTATTCTATCCGATTCAGGCCGCTGAAAGAGAAACCACAATCAGCGCGTACACTTATGCACTGGAAAACCGCCTTAAAAAAACTAAAAAGTTAAAAAATAATATTGCATTGCAGCCGAGGACTTTTTCTTTATCGAAGTCGCTGTCAAGCCGGTACGATTCGCAACAGGGCTTGCATAAATTTTTTGACTACTTCAGGAGTGCGATTTTTGAAAGTCAAATCAGCAGTAGAAAGATGCATATCTTCAAAGTAATTTTAACATTTTCAACTGCCTGAGTTCAAAGTATGAATTTCATATCGATTTTTGAATCTCATTCGCTGAGCTCAGCAGTTGAAATTGTCAGAATAACTATAGAGATATGCATCTTTCTATTGCTGATTTAACTTTCAAAAATCGCCTCCTGAAGTAGTCAAAAAACTAATGCAAGCCCTGTTGCGAATCGTACCGGCTTGACAGCGACTTCGATAAAGAAAAAGTCATCGAGTGCAATGCAATATTATTTTTTAACTTTTTAGTTTTTTTAAGGCGGTTTTCCAAAGTCAAATCAGCAGTAGAAAGATGTACATCTTCATAGTAATTATGACATTTTGAACTGCTGAGTTCAAAGTATGAATTTCAATAATCGCACTCTAGGACGTAACAGGCCTACAGAATAAACCCTTTTATTAGTAGTCCATTTATGAACACTTCATTTAGAGGCTTAAAATCAAAATTTTTATAATTGAACGGAAAGGATAATGGCCAAGCATAATTTTAAACGTTAAAACGTTTTTGGACGAAAAACGGAAGGGCGTTGTGGAACTTCAACCCAGTTTCTAGTTACCCTTAATTTAAGGGCATAAGTTTTGAAATGTTCAGTAGGTATTCGCGAAATATTCAAATTAAGGCCCTCTCGCCAGGGATGTACTCGGGAAATTGTGGACCTAAAAACTCTTCGTTATTCTTTGAATATGTTTTTGAATGGTTTTGTTACTGAATTTCATTGCATATCTTCGTTAACTATATTAGTTGTAATTTAATTTTCTGTAGTAAAATAAAATTTCTCTGTTAAATTGTTTCAAATGTTAAATCTCATAATCATTTAACTTCGCTCACTCTGTACTAAAATTAGTAATTTTCTTCCTGACAAATCGTAGAGGATTCCCGAGATTCTGGCTTGCCGCATTCGGAGTCCATTGTATCATGTGTACTGAATTTCTTTTTTGCTAGTAAAGATATTTGTATTCGTATTTGTATGTGTATTTGTTTTGATTTGGCCCTAGTTGTTCAGTTTGATAGTCTGCGAAAGACAATGCGGGATTTTGTATAGAGGGTGGCGCCATTTTTTTCGCCTAATTTGTTGGCCTGGCCAGTAACCAAACTTGCACATTTTAGCTCAAAATACAGTAACAAACAAAACTTGTTATTACATGTATATCCCTAAACTCAGTCCGAACGGAGATATAAAGGCTTGAAGTTGAAAATGTATCCATTACTTAAAGCCAATTATCCCCGTTCAGACTGGGTTTAGAGATATAGGTACATTGGTTATAACAAGTTTTGATTGTAACTTGTGGTCCAGTGGCGAGTAACCTTGCCTGCCGTGCAGGAGGCGATGGTTCGATCCCCGTCCAGGCCGACTCGTACCAATGAGTTTTTCGGAATTTATGTACGATTTGTAACACCACTGGCTTTTCGGTAAAGGAAAATATCGTGAGGAAACCTACATGCTTCAATATCGAGGCATGTATTGTACCCACTGTCCATTAAAAGTGGCGACGGGCTCACTCCCCGTCACACTGGACAGCGTTTCGGTACTACTAGTGAAACGTGGATGTTCTGAGGTTTCAGAATATCTCTGACTCGGGGAATATAGTCGTGAGCATATGCTTATGCTTATGCTTTATACTGAACTATAATATTCAAGTTTTATTGATGGCGGCATTAAAAAAGTGTCTAATTATCATAATTAGTACCTACCTTCCTAGTATACTAGTAGGTATCTATTTTGAGGAGTATGTGTAGGGAATTATATATATTTTAAATGTAAATTAAAATAACAGACATATATAGCTTTCAAGACATAAAATTTACTTAGTTTCCAAGAAAATCAATTCAAAGTTAAACGAGGAAGCCGAGATGATAATTTTATTCAATCAACTCGAAGTAAATACTTTAAAGCGAACGATTACTCGGCCATCTCGCCGACTGAATTTAATTTTCATCAGACGGGCTAGCATTGTGCAGCGAGATGATATAACTCTCTGTCGCGACTTAGCTCTCTTTCTATTAGCGCACATCCGAGCGAGATAATATCTTTGGTGCTTGAGGGGTTCGAATCTGCAAACTTATGCACGTAATACCGACTGCTCTCAAACGGTGAAGGAAAACATCGTGAGGAAACCTGCATACGCTGAAGAAGAAATTCTGATGCGTATGTGAAGTCTACCAATCCGCATTGGGCACGAGGGGTGGTCTAATTAATATCCATACACCCTCCCTGAGGGTAGGCCTGTGCCCTGCAGTGGGATGCATATATATACGGGCTGATGACGACAATGATACGGTGGATCATCGTGGATCATCGGTGGTCCATCAAAAGTAATTCTTCTTCTTCTTATCGTGTGGGCAGAGCCAAAAGCAATGATCTGTGTCATCATTCGGTTCTTCTCTTTTCGGGATTATTGGTTCATTGCTTTTGATGGACAATGGACATATAAAACTTCTAGAAATGTGAGTGCTACAAATTGTAAAAGTACTTAGCTATTCCTAAACTATTTCAGTCTGAAATGCTACCCAGAGTTTTGACATGAACTAGGATCTCAAAATGAAATATTAATGAGACCCAAAGTGTAATTGGCGACACTAGTACTAAAATAAACAACATCACAGCCTTGTCTGACAGTTCTCTATCGCGGGCTGGATTCATGATTAATTCAAAATGCCAGTCATGTTTCAAGGACCAAGGCCTCAAGGCCACGATAGCGTAAGAAAGTATTGGTCGATAAATTAAGAATTTTTATCTGCCTTAGGTTTTGATACTGCTATTTTACAACGGTTAAAAATAATCAGTTATTTAATAGATGTACGTATCTACGCGACTTAAATGTATGGAGACGAGGATAGGTCCTTGTCGCACGGCTTTTGGGAGAGTCATGCTGTGTTCTGCAGTTGATTATAATAGGCCGATTGAGTCACGTTGCAGGTTCTGACCCAAGCACTTGTCTCGCGTGGTTTTCGCGCGTCGCGTTTTTGCCTGCCACGAGGCTCCGCAATCCTCAATCTCTTCTTATTCTTGACTTAAACCAATTCCTGAGATTGGGATAGATTCTCCCATAAACTACTTAACACTGGCGGAAATGCAGTGCCAACGCACAAGCAAGAGTCCATTAACTAAAAGTAATTTAAAAAATTGGGCTGATTGATGATGATGCTGATGAAAATGTAGTACTTAGAGTGTTTAGCGATTTCAATATTGGTCCCACTGAAGAACTTGTATTGACATTTTGATTGATTGATTA
This sequence comes from Agonopterix arenella, assembly GCA_927399405.1. Classification (NCBI taxonomy): domain Eukaryota; kingdom Metazoa; phylum Arthropoda; class Insecta; order Lepidoptera; family Depressariidae; genus Agonopterix; species Agonopterix arenella. The sequence goes on from OV656714.1 coordinate 1,884,108, forward strand.
AGTAAGGAACTTGCAGAATTTTTATGTCACCTAAAAATCTCTTTATAATTATAACACTTTATTGTACACACGGACATAATAATACACAAAGTTGAGAAAACATAGAAACAAAACAACAACACAAACAAACAAACATACTAACACAACTTTTAGTTTAGGTTATGTATCTTATAATATAAATACACGAAAAGAAGAATACTGGTCAAGAGAAGAGTTTTCATCCTATGGTTGGCTGGAAGAAATTCATATTTATAAGTATAGGTACCCTTATGTTTGTCTTTTGTTGTATGTTGCGGCGTGCAAATAAATAATGTTTTATGTTATGTATGTTATTTATTTAGGAAATTAGATAATTTATTATATATTTTATTAAGATAGTATTATTTTAGTTAGTTATACAGGGTGTTAGGGTAAACAGTTGCATTACTTTAAGGGGTGATTGTACTCATGATACAATATCTATCCTATATATATCCCTAAGAAATTTAGAGGAAATTCACAAAAAAATGTTTCGGCTTTTCATACAAAGTTTCGATCAGCTGATTGCATTTAGTATGGAAAGTTCTAAATTCTTTTTGCGAATTTAGTATAGGTTTATTAGGGATTTTAGGGAAAGTTGTTACAATCACCCCTTAAAGTAATGTAACTGTTTACCCTAACAACCTGTATAATTGGTACCTCAAGCTCCTAATCTATCTATACTATTATAAAACTGTAACAGGAAGTTTGTCTGTACATTGATGATATTAACAAAAAAAAAGTTACGATATAGTTTTTAGGTGTCCCTGATTCCATTTCACCAATTTTTGGATTTTTTGTCTGTCTGTTTGTTTGTGTGTTTGTTTGGGTGTTTGTTTGTTTGAACGAGCATCACGCAAAAACTACTGAACCGATTTTGATGAAACTTTTTTTGTTTGATAGCTTATGATCTGACTTAAAATCTGGTATATAATTTGTGCGGACAAAGTCGCGGGTTAACGCTCGTCTATACTATTATAAAACTGTAACAGGAAGTTTGTCAGTACATTGAAGATATTAACAAAAAAAAAGTTACGATATGGTTTTTAGGTGTCCCTGATTCCATTTCACCAATTTTTGGATTTTTTGTCTGTCTGTTTGTTTGTGTGTTTGTTTGGGTGTTTGTTTGTTTGAACGAGTATCACGCAAAAGCTACTGAACCGATTTTGATGAGACTTTTTTGCCGGTCTGGCATATAATTTGTGCCGATGAAGTCGCGGGTTAACGCTCGTATTAAATAAAATTTCTTTTTTATGTTATTTATGTCCCATTATAGTAAAATTTGGTCAGTTTGATCATCTTAATTATATTATTATATGAAAGTTTGACCATTATTGATCCAAAAATACTATAAATAACACTTTTCAATTTAGAAAAGTAGGTACTCCATTACCATCACATTTTCTCTAAACAGTTAATAAATATTGATTTTTAATTAAACATAGTAAACGATTTAAAAGTATCATCCATTTCACCTGTCTACCCATTGTAAAACAAATCCTGTAATCCTATTAAAAAATTAACTGCGGCAGCCATATTGAAAAAAAAAATTTTTTTCACGAAAATTCGAAAGAGTTTCCCGCTATTTTGATTCTTGTGTCCTTGTTAACAAAGCTCTCGATCGCTTGTTCAGTTTAAAATAGTGCTAACAATGTAACAATTTTATTTAATAGTACCTTTTATTGCGCTTCCCAATTCTCGTCGTTTTGTTAGTCATTTAAATTCGAAGCTTTTAGGGTTCCACGGCCCAAAAAGCAAAACAGTTTACAAGTGCAATTGCACTTGTAAACTGTTTGCTACTTACTGTTTACTTGTAAAACCTTACTCAAAGTATTGAATTTATGATTATGAAGGCCATGTCAGGCATTTTTACATGTCGTCGGCTTATCGCAAGAGGTCAGTAACTACTATTTTGTAAATTTCGAGAAAACAAATCATTAGTATTTGCATAATGACGGGGTTAAATACTCAAAAAAAAAAACAAAAGAATTAAAAATAAAATTTTTTTTTGTCATTGTGTAGTGTTATGGATATTTAAATAAATAGGTCATAAAGGAAAAAATTTAAGTACTATCCAGATAATGATCTTTGCTTATAATAGTACTCGTCGCGGAGAACTCTGTATCTGTAGTATGGTCACCTGTACTTAGTGACTTTTTGACGTTAATGACTTCTTGCGATAAGCCGACGATATAATTATACAGAATGTAACAAAACAACCTAGTAATATTTAAAGGGGTGGTTTAGAATTTAGAACGTCAAACTGAACAACTTTCACTAGTATGGAGTGAGCATCAAGAAAAAAAAATCCACTGTTTCGTACAAAACTGCAGTACACGAAACGTACGTCGTATGGGATAGCAGATTTTTTTTTGAAGTTTTCTTCATAGTGAACGTCGTTCAGTTTAATGGTCTTAACCACTCGTTACATAATTATCAGGGTCTTTTCTGTTCTTACAACCTGTATAGTGAAACATGAGATTATGAGCAAACCCATAAGAAATAAAAAAAAAAACATATCCTAGAGTTAATTGCAAACCCAGGTTGACGTAAGTTAGTGGGCCTTATTGGCAAAATAAAGACGAATTCACCTGAATCAATTCATTGATACTAAAAGAAACCAATCTGATAGCAGTATATTATATGAAAAGTAATTTTTTTTTTAAATTCTTTCCTAGTTCCTTAAAGAAAGTTATTTAGTGCGATGAGTAAAATTACACTGAAAACTATTGCTGGTCTCTTAATTTACACCCTGTATAAAGCATTCCTACATTTTTATTATTCTAACAAATTAATTTTAAAAATTACAACTATTGTAATATGAAAAATATGATTTACAATCAGTTGATAACCGGCCTACAACAAGATAAGGCTGTGTACACAATGATGTAACAAAGAATCAGGCATATTTTAATTTAGATAAAAGCGGTGTGACGCGGCTTTATGAATCTGATAAGGCTTGTGGACATTAGTTCGTGTTTGTCGCATTAAGGTAATTAGTTGACACATTTCGTGCTCCGGTATTTTATCTGTATTAAAAAGTGGTTCTAGTAAACATGTTTTTACAAAGTATAGATAATTTACAACTTAGAATCCAGACCCACTCCACCGACTTCTACTCCTACTCTTTCACTATCCATGCTGCCCGGTTGTGGAACTCACTCCCCGCCGATATTCGTGATTGTCAAACATTTGCGTCCTTCAAAAAGCAAGTGAATGAACACTATCACTCTCTAAAATAAGCCATAGTTTATGTATGTTTATTGTATCTATTTGTTTATTTATAATTATGTTTATTTATATTATATTTATATATATATATATATATAGTTTTTATCTAGTTTTGTAGTAAGTATCTAGTTTTTATCATTTGTGCTGTACACATTTTGTCTGCCTCACACTTCAGAACTGTCTCTGTTGCGGGTTTGCTGGAAGAGATCTCTTTAGAGATAAGCTCGCCCTTTGTACATGTCTACTTTAATTGTTTTTTCTGTATTGTTATGTGTACAATAAAGTGTTAAATAAATAAATAAATAAATAATGGTTGGTGCTAAAAGCATTGACCTTAAATACTAATAGACTTCAAGTCTCATGTAAAATCTTAGCAAATTTTTGTCCGAATTGACACAATAACCCACAAAAATCAAGTACCTATGCTTGCTGTTTGGTGGCACTAATATACGTTGTATATGATTTATCTTTTGGCTCTGGCATTTTTGGAACGTTGATTGTTTTATCTAAATCTGCTATACAGAGTTTTACAAAAATACAAATATAAACATTTAAGGGGGTGGTTAAGACCATTAAACTGTACAACTTTCACTATGGGACCAATATCAAAATCGCGAAAATAAAATCTGATGTTCCACCATCATCATCATGATATGAGCCGATAGACGTCCACTACTGGACATAGGCCTCCACCAAAATGGGGAGATTTGCCATACTCGCCATGATGCGACGCGTTTGCGATGTTCCATACTAAACTACAGATCTACTCGAGCTAAATGTATGACACAAAATTATATAAGGTCTAACAAAATTAAGTGAAACTATTTTAAGGGGATGATCAGACCATCAAACTGAACAACTTTCTCTATGGGACCAATATTGAAATCGCGAAAAAAAATCTGCTGTTCCATACAAACCTACTCGACCTAAATGTATGGGACAGCAGATTTTTTTTCGCGATTTCAGTATCGGTCCCATAGAGAAAGTTGTTCAGTTTGATGGTCTGATCATCCCCTTAAAATAGTTTCACCTAATTTTGTTAGACCTTATATTTTTTTTCGCGATTTCGAAGTTGGTCCCAAAGTGAAAGTTGTTCAGTTTGATGGTCTCAACAACCCCCTTAAAAGTTTTAAATGTTTGTTTTTACTTTTGTAACACCCTGTATACAACTAGTTTTTAATTACTACACAAATTTAAGAGTAAGTATTCAGACTATGAAACTAAACAACATTACCTTAGGAACATGCGTCGAAAAACGATAGTAGATTTTGGACTTCCTATACTAAAATGCGAATCAGCCGATCGATTTTGTATTGGGATTCACAAAAAATTCAATTAACCTGGCCCTTCCTAAGTATGCTGTCTATCTGGAGACCACTTTCGACTGTTGTTCCACTACTCACACTCGCTTTATACAGGGTGTAAGAAAAATAATTATTAACCTTTAAACAAAATACTCTACACATGAAACTGAACAACTTTTACTATGGGAGCAAACAGATCAGTACAAAAAAAAATCTGCTGTTCCGTACGTTTGAATCGAGTAGGCATTGCAATTTAGTATAGAAAAAAGAGGTTTTTTTGTTCTGATCGATTTGCTCCCATAGTAAAAGTTGTTCAGTTTGATGGGTAGACTGTGTGGTTTAAAGGTTAATGATACTTTTCCTTACAGCCTGTACATATAGGGTCCAACTTAATATGCTGACACTTTTTAAAGAGGATGGTCAGACCGTCAAACTGAACAACTATTTCCATGGGACCAACATCGAAAACGCGAAAAAAAATCCGCTCTTTCATACAAAACTGCAAACCAACCCGAGCCAAATGTATGGGACAGCAGATTTTTTTTTCGCGATTTAGATATTGGTCCCTTAAAGAAAGTTGTTCAGTTTGATGGTCTGATCATCCCCTTAAAAAGTGTCAGCATATTAAGAAGGACCCTGTATATTTCATACGTCAGTCTACTATCACATCACTCATCATCTCATTCTCTTTTGAATGAATGAATGAATATTTCAATCCTTGTCTCTTTAGGTATCCTCTTTCAGACCACAATAATGATACTTTGCAATGTTATTATTGCACAATAGAAACGATAATTGATACTCTTACTCATACTGACGTCAGTTCGTCAGTGCCCACGGCATATACTAAATATAAACACATTTATATTTAGTCAGGCATACAAACGTTTTTTTATAGCATTTGTGACTCAATGATTTAAAAGAAAAATTGCGAAGTTTAGCAAACTTTTATTTTGTTTTACAAAACCCTTTGTAGACGTCATTTTTAGAATTATTTTTAAAATAACCTTGTTTCCGGTTTAAAATTGACTTGCTCATTTCCTCCAGTGGGTGTCGTAAGAGGGATGAAGGGATTCGGTTTACTAAGCAGTATTTTATTGGGCGAAAGGGTGGTATCTATGAGGAAGGAGTTTTCCTTTCTCTTAGGGTGGTATCTATTACCAATTTGGCACGTCATTGTCATGCCATCCTAATAGCCCAGTTATTTTACGGTTTGATCCGGTGCTAATTAAGAATTGATTTTTTTTCGGTATATTATTTAAGAGCCAATTAATTTGAAATATATAAAAAAACATTTTGCATTTGTAGCCGTAGCGCGAATTCCTCTCGTTATAATCGTTTTAAAAAATCTGAAGGACATTTTTTAAACATTTTTAAGGATTATAATAAATATTCTAATGAATAATTAAAATAATAATGGAATAAAATCATAACAATTATGAATGATATTTTAATTTCAAACGCAACTGTATTGCTCAAAAGTAATTTATATTATTAAATATAATTAAAGTGAGTGCATTGGTATTACCATTATTAAGTTATAAGCCTTCCGGGAGATAAAATTTTGATTTCTATGTCGCGTAGTGAAATTTTTAAATATACTTTCAGATAAGTAGTATTTTTTGTAAAAGTTCCTATTCATAATTACTTCCCACCCCTCCTAAAAAACTCCGTAAAATGACTGGGCTACTAAACTAAAGTGACCATTGCCGCAAAATGCACGCTTTTAAAAATAGAGTTGGAAGTTGTAGCCAACCCCTAAAGAAATTGCAATCGTAAATATATTATTATAAATATGTCATGTCGTGTGGAGTCTGGTATCGAACACATTGCGAAGAAACCTTTATCCACTGAAGAAATTCTGATGTATGCGAGTGTGGGTTTGAAGTCTACCATTGGGCATGCTCATGCACCCTCCCTCAGGGTAGGCCTGTGCCCTGCAGGACCTATTATAGGCTGGTAATGATGATTTTTGTGATTGTGAACTTAAAAACATCCTGCGCACCGATGACTGCTTTTATAGTAGGCACCTACCTAAATCAGACGCTGTGCTGTAGTCGAAATCGAGTATACAGGTTGTTAGGGTAAACAGGTGATTCTACTCATGATACTGAACAACATTCCCCAAGAAACCTATAGAAAGCAAACAATTTTTTTTGACTTTTCAAACAAACATTCGATCAGCTGATTGAATTTAGTATGGACAGTCCAGGGTCTCCAGGGTCCAAATAGTCCTAATGGTAGCCAACCTCCGATAGGAGATGGCACCACACGAAGAAGAAGAATGGAAAGTACTAAATTATTATTATACCTATATGATACACTAGTAGACTAAGAGATAAGTGTAATTTTTGCAACCATTAGCTGCAAGGCTGATCCAGTGTTTATGGAGTGTAGAGCATCTCTGTGATGGGGATGGACCAGGTCTGCCTACATAACTCCAGTCGGTTTAGAAGTTACTGATGTTTAAAGGTCAGTAAAAAATTAACGATCAGCTGCGAGGCTGATCGTATGATATTATTGTAGTATACACTGTAGCTACGTGAACAGTACAAAAACTGACATGGTTCATCAGTCGGTTTAGGAGATACAGCCGTTCAAAGGTCCAACATTTGAATGGCTGTATCTCCTAAACCGACTGAAGTTATGCAGGCAGACCTAGTTCATCCCCATCACAGAGATGCTCTACAATCCATAAACACTGAATCAGCCTTGCTGCTGATGGTTGCAAAAAGTACACTTATCTCTTAGTCTATAGCAGCTCAAAGCTGATGCGAATTGTTTCAATTGTTTGCGAATTTAATATTGGTTTCTTAGGGAAAGTAGTTCAGTATCATGGGTGCAATCAAACCTTAAAGTTATGAAACTGTTTAATCTAATACCCTGTATTCAGTAAAATAATTCATTTATCCCAGTGGTGGTCTCGAACCTACCGATTTTTCGGTATTTCTACCGATATGGGGTCTCATTTACCGAAATGTAAACATTATTCCACGATTTCTGAGAATACAAGGAAATTTTCCAATTTTTTTTACCGATTTTCCGTTTCTTAAGAACAGTTTGCAGTTAACTACAAACCCTGTTCGTTTCAATTATGTTTCACCGTAGATTCCCCCCATGTTGAGAAAAGTAGTTTAATGTTCACAACTGTATGGATGAATTGATCATCAACTGAGATAACAACTCTTTAAATAAGTAAGAACCGATTTCATTAAGTTGGTTTGTACTGCCAACTGCGTACTTTCTCTAAAATAATTATGTTTTACAGATGTATTTCTTAGTTTTTATTGGTGAAAAAAAAAACAGAGTTCAGTAGTTTTTGCGCGATGCTCCAACAAACAAACAGACTGACAAAAAATCAAAAAATTGTTTAAAAAGAAAGAAATTTGATTGAATATTGTTTTTTAAATAGCTACCGATTTTTGGTAAAAATCTACCGATATTATGAATAATGAATAATGAATATTTATTAGCTATGAATAGGTAACATAATACTGGAAGTTACATAAAAAGTTTCTTCTGTTCAGCTAACAATGGTAGCATGCAAATATTAGAGATTACATGTCACAAAGTTAAAAACATTATTAATTAGTTAATAACAGGGCATTATCATTACATACCGATGACCGATGGCCGATGGGGCCGAAAAGTTCTCGAGTGGCGACCGCGTACCGGAAAGCGCAGCGTGGGAAGGCCCCGTACACGGTGGACCGACGACCTTGTGAAGGCGGCGGGAACCCGTTGGATGACGGCAGCGCAGGGCCGGTCGTTATGGCGATCCTTGGGGGAGGCCTATGTCCAGCAGTGGACGTCCATCGGCTGAGATGATGATGATGATGATGATCATTACATTATTGCAAATATTAGATATTAGAACATGTCACAAAGTTATAGCATTATTACAGTACATTATCAAAGTTATTATTAGTTATATTATCACATTATCGATCTAAGAATTCTTGTACACTATAAAACCTAGACTCTAACAACCAGTTGTACAGTACCTTTATGTGAATGTTCTGTTGACAGTAACGAGTTCCAACAGACCGCTCATCATATTCTTTGGGAGTGTGAGCTCTGGTACGCCGAGCGCCAGACCATGCTTGACTCAATAAAATCGTTTTCTGATGTCCCTTACTACATGGATCTTGTTGCGACTAGGGATAACTTCCGTGCGTTCAGATGTTTTTGCCATACTTATTACTGGAAGCAAAATAGGTCATAGTTTCAGTACAATGTTAGGTTCCTATTGTTTTATTTTGTATTTTTGGTGCTTTTGCGGTCGTGTCTTCAACACTGCCATAAATGATCTCTTGAATTGGCTCTCTAATAGCCATGTTTTTTCCTTCTTATTGCTGTCTCCCGTTTGCAATGGAGGGAAGTCGGATATTTCGTTTTCCTACTCCTTCTATCTTCTTTGATTAATTCATTGCGGGTTCCAAGACAGATTAGAGTCATCCCCCGGGCTCGCTGGACTTCATTGTCCAGTGTTGTGAATGGTCGCCGCTGTTGATCCTGGCTTACAGGAGTTACAGCGGTGGGAATGTGTGGTGGGCCTATGCCCGATTATAAACCAGTTGTACAGTTCATATTTGCGGACAACTCTTCCGATTTCAGATTTTGACGTTCGAGACCACTGTTCATCCATGTTCATTGTACATTTAGGTAGACCAACAAAGTTTTTTATAGCCTTCGTGATTCAACAAATTCAAGAAAGTGTTGCGGAACTTCACAAACATTTTTATAATGTTTTGCGACGACATTTTAGAAATTCACAGTAAAATAAAACGCTGGTTATTTTTGTTCTCTTCCGGTTTTTTTTTTCATATTTTCCGGTTGACTATTTCTTACTGCTTAGTCACAGTGAGGTGATTGACTTATAGATGATTTGACAAAAAATGTTTCCAACCGCATTGGGCATTGGTGGGTGGCCTAACGCCCATACCTCCTCCTCGCTCTTTGAGAGTAAAACTTGTGCCCTACAGTGGGACGTTTATGCTGATGATGGTGATATAAAAAGAATGTAAGATGAGGATTTCAGTACGATTTCAATCAATCACACAAACCAGCCGTGTGGTGTCGGCTATGAATAGCACCATCCCATTTCCTCCCGTGGGTGTCGTAAAAGGCGACTAAGGGATCTACTGAAGGATGGGCAGCAGCATCCTCTGAGTACACACATTGATTCGATCCAACTGCGATCGCCAACCCGCCTGCCAAGCGTGGCGATTATGGAAAATCCCCCCATTTTGGGGGAGGCTTATGTCCAGCAGTGGACGTTTAATGGCTGATATGATGACACAAACCAGCCCACATCAACCCACAGCTGGGCATAGGACTTTTTCCTTTTTATTGCGGCCTTCCCCACGGCCCTGTGCGATTGTGATCCATCTCTGACCCGCAACCGGAGCGCGCACCATACAAACGAAATCTGGTGATATTTAAAATAATTTTTTCTTGGTCTTTCTTTAATTTAAGATACTATGTTGTTTAAAAGAAATTGATCCTTATGAATGACTCTTTCGGTTGGTATCATAAAATACAGGATGTTTTTTTTTCACGTTTCACCGGTTCGATTCCCGGCTCAAGCAGATGATTTTTCAAACATCTTTAAATGCAGTTTTAATTAAATTTGAAAATAAAGGAATGTTTCCTTTCAGTAAAATTTGCCATCATAAATATTAAGGGTACTCTTCCTCCAACCACGGCCTTTTTTTTACACCCTGTATATTAACGCAAATCTTACTTCGTACAAACATAGAGATTAGTTTCTAGATTGTTTCTGAAAAATTTCATTGACTTTAATTTGGATAGTACTTATTGAAAATATCACCAGACTTCGTTTGTATGCAGCGCGCATTTGCGGGTCGTCTGACCAACGCATTGGTGGTCTGCCCACTGATCTCCTTCCTTCCAACGGCCACCATTCCGATATTGCCTTGGTCCACCGGTCGTTTTCCCTTCTAGCCAAGTGTCCCATCTCCATTTTAATTTTGTAATCTGCTCCAACATTGTCAAACCTTAGTTCTTGGACGGATTTCTGCGTTGGGTACGCGGACCACAAGAGATATGCCTAGCATGGTACCCATCCATGGCTCTTTGTACAGTCAAGAGCACGTCAAGCTTGACACTTTGGACTTTGTACCGTTCTTATTTAGTGCGCCATAAGCGTTACAATCGAACTGCAAGTGTAAAGCTTGATGTGCTCTTGACTGTACGACTTTGCATGGTTTGCCTAGTATATGGACAGAACACATTTATTTGACTTTGATTGCCCTTGGTCTTTAGGCATTTTGGAAGTTTAATCTTAAACTTAGTATCAATTTTAATTTCTCATAAATATTTCTATTTGTTACAGATCGACATGGATGTTCATGATTATGACTAAACAATGCAGTTTGATATAATATTTCGGTAAGTCAAAGTCAAATATATCTTTTCTATATGAGACCTCTGGGGACCGCAGAGCTGGCAGCTTCCTGGCACAAAGAATCAGCCTCACCATCCAGAGGGGGAATGCTGCTAGCCTGTTAGGCACCATGTCTTGCGGCGACGCTCTGGATTGTGTGTATTATTTGTAGGCTTTTATGTTTTGCGATAAGTTGTTGTTTATTTATATATTTATCTCTCGGGAATCTGGAATGATTACTCTGATCTTCTAACTCAAAGTTCAAAAGCAATGGTCTCCTGCGACTTGAGGCTCGTAGAGCCCAGAGCCCGTAGCCCGTCGAGCCCGCAATTTTTTTTTGTGCATTTTTTATCATCTAATAAAAAGTTAAAGCTATAAGGAGGCTTATGCAGGGTGTTAGGGCAAACAGTTACATAAAGGGGAGATTGTACCTATGCTACTGAACAACTTTCCCTAAGAAACCTATAGGAAATTCCGTAATATTTTTTTCAACTTTTCATACAAACATTCGATCAGCCGGTTGCATTTAGTAAGGGAAGTCCAAATTTTTTTTTCCAAATTCCTGTAGGTTTCTTAGGGAAAGTTGTTCAGTGTCATGAGTACAATAGCTCCTTAAAGTAGTGCAATTGTTTACCCTAACACCCTGTATGGCTGCTACCATCTCTGTAGCCGTAGTACGCTAACCCGCGATAGCCGTAATACGGCTATATCACGTCTTTTATCTCCTTCGTTCGGGTTAGCGTCCTACGGCTGCTGTTCCCCGCTACAATCCACCGAGTAGTCACAGCAACGCACATTCTTAGACAGCGTTAGAAAAGGAAAAGCTCTGGGAGGTATGTTGGAGGCAAACTTGTTGCGTTTCATAATTGTAATGAAATATCCGATTTTTATAACATTCACTAGACTGGGTACGTAGGTATATTTCCAAAAATCAGTATTTTAGTAAACTTACACCAAATTCACATTGGCGTAGCAAGGGGGGAGGGGGGGGGGGGGGGAGGTGGAAGGGCACCTCAGAAAGCCGGTTGCCACCCTTAGAAAAATGGAAAGTAGTAAAGAAAAAATTTAATAATAGTAGGCACTGTTTCAACATCATCTTTTACAATAAAATTTTAGCCAAAACTCAGAGGCAATACTTCAAAATTTCGAGCTCGCTTCGTTCGCTCGAGATGTATCAGGCATGCAAGGGCTGAGGCCCCAACTGGCACCACAACTGTTATCTATACTATTATAAAACTGTAACAGGAAGTTTGTCTGTACATTGAAGATATTAACAAAAAAAAAGTTACGATATGGTTTTTAGGTGTCCCTGATTCCATTTAACCAATTTTTGGATTTTTTGTCTGTCTGTTTGTTTGTGTGTTTGTTTGTTTGAACGAGTATCACGCAAAAACTACTGAACCGATTTTGATGAAACTTTTTTTGTTTGATATCTTATGATCTGACTTAAAATCTGGTATATAATTTGTGCGGACGAAGTCGCGGGTTAACGCTCGTTGTTTATAAAATAATAGCGTTTTTTCACCTTTATAACATGTTCAACAACCTCCTTAAATATCCCAAGCCAAATTCTAGATACGGGGAGCCTTAGGAAAATGATCTCTTTTGGATCTTACCTTGCCACGAGAAATAAGTCTTGCCACCTGGGGAGGTATCTATAAGCTGGTTGCCCCCCTCAGAAAAAATCTGTAGCTACGCCAATGCAAATTCAGTAGATAGCCCAGTCATTTTACGGAGTTCTGTTAGGCGGGGTAGGGAGTAATTATTAATTGGACTTTTAAACTGTAACGTGCACAATTTAGTGACAAAAATACTATATCAAAACATAATAAAAAAAAAAATCGCTGCGCAACATAAAAATCAAAATTGTGTGTCCCAGAAAGCTTTTAAATTAATAATATTAATACCAATGCACTCATTTGAAACAGATTTAACAATATAAATTATTTTTGAGCAAAAAAGCAGGCATTGAAATTTGAAAAATAAGGTATTTATTAGAAAATACGAATGTATTTTTCAAAACTTTATAAGTAGACAAAAATATTTACAACAAGTTTGAAGTATGTCTAATGGTAAAGCCTTAAATATGTGCAAACAAAAATATACCATCAGGATTTTAAGAATGAGATAATAACTAAATTTTAAAATTGGAACTGTTGCCGAAGTGATTTTTTTTTAATTTTGGTACATTTCTAGTCTCAAATTGGGTCTTCAATATTATAACCGAAAAAAAATATCAATTATTAATTGGTCCCAGCTCAAACCGTAAAATGACTGGGCTAAGATGAAAAATCATAAGACATAGCAAAGCTGTGTCGGAAAATAAAACAAAGGTACTATAATACAGTTTACTTATAAGTATGTCAAATTAAGGCTTATTCACACTATCGTTACACAACCTTCCATTCCACTAAAGAAGATAATCCTGCCGTAAATCCATACGCATTTACGATAAACCTTACCCTTATTCGTATAGTCGTAGAGTTGATAACGGACCAACAATGACCTCCTTTATATTTATACTGATAGTGTAGCTAAACATCCTTGGACGGGGGTTTTTTGTTGATTTATGTTGTCTGTGGCCTGGTCTGTTAAGTATAGTACTGTTTTATGCTTAAATGACTACACTGTTGTAAGTTGAATGAGTCTTATTATGGTTGAATATCCATCACAGTTCAGCGAGAAATCTAATTGAAGAGAAATTATTGAGTTCAGACTCTAGAGGTTTTTATTGTGTAACCATCCGATTCGATCGGAATTAAATCGATATGATGTTTTTTGATAGTTCTTGCCGATTCTGCTTCTTAAGGTGGTTTCAGTCCATACAAAAGTTTGACGCACAATACGCGTAGACGGAATTAATAAAAGTAATATTTTATATATGGAAAAATAGTTTAAAAGATCTAGATACCGCGTCACAAATAACATTTGCAATTTATAATATAATTACGAAGAAATAAAGCTTTTAAAATGTTGTATGAAAAATTTCAAAGCTTTATATCTTCGTATTTATTTTATAAATTGCAAATGTTATTTGTGACGCGGTATCTAGATTAAAGTTACTTATATTAATACTGTCTACGCGTATTGCGCGTCAAAGTTTTGTTTAAAATTGACCCCTCTGCAACCACCTTAATAATAATATAAGGTCTAACAAAATTAGGAGAAACTGATTTAAGGAGATGATCAGACCATCCAACTGAACAACTTTCTCTATGAGACCAATATCGAAATCGCGAAAAAAATCAGCTGTCAGCTCTCATTCGGAAATTCGCAAAACAATTTTCCGACTTTTCATACTAAATGCAATCAGCTGAAAGAACGTTTGTATGAAAAGTCGAAATATTTTTTCTCGAATTTCCTATAGGTTTCTTAGGGAAAGTAGTTCGGTATCATGGGTACAATCGACCCTAGAAGTCATGCAACTGTTTACCCTAACACCCTGTATATTCCAAGTTTCATGTTTCTATCTTCAGTGATTTTTTGTCTGTCAAGTAAACTGGTCTAATGGTTAAGAGAATTGGCTCTCGACACGGAGATCGTGGGTTCGATTCCCACGGGGGACACCTAGTGATATGTCACTTTGTGCGGTTTTCCCCAGTTGGTTAGGACATTGCAGGCTGAATCACCTGATTGTCTAAAAAGAAAAATGATTCCGTGCTTCGGATGGCACGTTTAGCCGTTGGTCCCGGCTACTACTATCTCTGGTGGTAGTAGTCGTTACATAAAAACCACGTCAGAGGCCGTAAGGCGGTCTGAAAAAACTCTGACACCAGGGCTCTGCCCACACGATAAGAAAAGAAGAATTTGTCTGTCAGTTAGTGGAAATCGAGCAAAAGGCGTTTGACAACAAATGTTTATTTCTTACTATCCTGCAAAGGAATACGGTTTAAAATTGTACCTATTATAAGCCTAAATGACACCATTTCTACATTTTCAATTTTCCGAAATGTATAGATTGTAAAGGTAAAGTGGAATTAGTATGCTATTCCCGTTCAAATACGGAACCTTTTACAAACTTTAATTCACAAAGTTGCCGAGATCTTCCATTTCAATTCTCATAGTACAACTGTCCATGTCCGCTTATTTACTTATTTTATATTACTTGCATACAAGCAGGAAATTCAATTAATCGAATACGATAACGCTTCTGCTATTTATGGAGGTCCTGTTGTACTCAAATAGAATTCGCAATTAGTATAGCATCTAAAACCATACTTAATCCTATCCTACTAATATTATAAACGCGAAAGTTGGTAAGTATGGATGGATGTTTGTTACTCTTTCACGTAAAAACTACTGAATGGATTTTAATGAAACTTTACAATAATATAGCTTATACATCAGAATAACACAGGCTACAATTTATAAAGATATTGTGTGAATTGTCCAGACGAAGCGCAAACGAAGTCGCGGGCACCAGCTAGTATAATTATATAACTGCTTAGTTAAACAAATATAACGTTTTTGACATGTTAATATTAATCATCATCATCACTATCCATAGCCCGAATCTATCTTCTGCTGGGTATATGCCTCCATTTGTTTATGCAACTCTCTGTACTGAGCCTTGCGTTACATTTAGCTTCTGCGAGGCTGTGACTCTTTTGATATCGTCGGCCCAGGCCCATCATGCTTATAAACATTACTGTATGAAAAAATAATGTACGAACATTAATTAATGTTGTGAAATTGTTGTCAAAGATTGATAGGAATTTAAAATGCCCGGATTTAATACCTACAGAACTAGATCAGTCACAAGAAGAGCTTTGCGTGGACCTAGAATCAAAAATTTACAATGAAATTCCCTTAAAACTTAAACTTAGACAAGATAAAATCACAAAATTTACTTTCAAATCAAAATTATATAAGATACTCTTGGAAAACTGTAACACATTACATTAGTACTAGTAAATAGGCAAAACGTAAAACGTATAATAATTAATTTTTTTTTTTTAATTTATGAAATTTATAATTGTCTTTAATAAGGGAATAAAATAGTAAAAGCACAAATAAAACTTACCCTAAACTTAAACCATTCTAAGCATTCTAAACTACAAATTTTACTAATTCTACTTAGTCGAAAAGCCCGCCCCAGGTCATACCTGGCCCGAAGGTGCCCATAATGCTGGCCGCATTTCCGCGTTGAATCGCTAATGATATGCGTTGGGCTAGGTATGACCCGGCACGAGGACCGTTACCCGCATCCCGTAAACGTTTGCCCAGGTCCCTCATAAAGGTTTTTTGCTTCATGACCCCACGGGCCCGCCGTCTCCACAGCGAAGGGCACGAATAAGTAGCTCTGCTCCAAAGTTGTGTAACATTGTGTTTACGTACTGCTGCCCTTTCCGCTGCCGACCCTGCTACTCAGATGGAAGTATATTAGTATAGTATTGTATTATTAGTTAGTTTAGATACACGATACAATTTTACCGGATAGCAAACGTCTAAAGTAAGTGGACATGAGCTGATGTACTATTATTAGAATTCTTGTCGTAACGCCGAATTTGTGTTTTTGACTTCATGACCACTTTTGTAACATTTTTAATATTTACCACGTCATTGTCATTCCATCCTGAGACCTTCCGTGGTTTTTTATGTAAAGAATACTAGCACCAGAGACAGTAGCCGGGACCAACGGCTTAACGTGCCATCCGAAGCACGGAATCATCTTTCTTGTTAGAGTGGAACGTACTGCCTGCGGACCTGTTCCCTGAGCAATACAACTTGGGCCTCTTCAAGGCGAGAGTGAATAGGCACATTTCTAGGTAAGCATGCTACATCTTCGGCCTCATCGTCACTTAACATCAGGTGAGATCGGGGTCAAATGCTTACCTATCAGACATAAAAAAAAAAAAAGACAATCGGGTGATTTAGCTTGCACTGTTCTAACTAACTGGGGAAAAACTCACAAAGTGACAAATACAACTAGGACCGTGGGAATCAAACTGACCACCTACGTCTCAAGAGCCAAATGCTCTTAACCATTAGTGACCACGGAGGTAGGTTCAGAACCTATAAAAGTATTGTATCAAAATAGCTTTTAGGTATTTTGTAGAAAGTTGGAGTAGCGATTTTTCATTTTGGGTTTTCATTATTGAAAACTTAATATCCTCAGATCCTCAGATGTTTAGATGTTTATTGACGAGTACTCAATAGACAAGACGCATCAGCCGCCACTGGGTGTCCAACCCAGCGGCCTGACGGTCTACGCGGCGGGCGCGCGCTTAGTCGAATTGTCAATTCAATTCATTTGTTTATCTATCCAAAAGACATTACAAAAAGGTGTCTTTACATTAAATCCGAAGCCCATGTGGTCCACACTCTCGTTGTCACTCTCCTCCTTCTTGGCCTCTTCTTTCTTCTCGCCGGCCGGGGTGGCGGCGGCGGCGGCTAGGGCAGCTGCCACTGCTGCGAACTTGGATGGGTCTTTGATGAACTCTTTTATGGTAGTAGGCGCTTTGAACTCGACCTCGGTGACGGCCGCGGGGGCGAGCAGGTAATATTGTGATGAAGGGCGCACTCTTTTTAAAGTGTTTAGTCCATCCATCCATCCATCCATCCATCCATATGCTCACGACTATATTCCCCGAGGGGGTAGTCAGAGATATTCTGAAACTTCAGAACATCCACGTTTCACTAGCAGTACCGAAACTCTGTCCAGTGTGACGGGGAGTGAGCCCGTCGCCACATGTAATGGACAGTAGGTACAATACATGTCTCGAAATTGAAGCACGCAGGTTTCCTCACGATGTTTTCCTTCACCGAAAAGCCAGTGGTGTTACAAATCGTACATAAATTCCGAAAAACTCATTGGTACGAATCGGTCGGGACGGGGATCGAACCATCGCCTCCTACACGGCAGGCAAGGTTACTCGCCACTGGACCACCACGGCTCCTAAAAGTAGTTCACCATAAAGTTATTATACCTTACAGGGTTGTTACCAGGAAGCTGGCATAGGTATTGTCTCTAAAATCCTTGGTTGTCAGCACAGAACATTATAAGATGGGTTAGAAATGCAAAGTAGCGCTTTTGCTTCGGAGACGGCTGTCGCCACTTGTCTTCCCGCTCACGCTGCTAAATTACTCATGCTCTCTCGCTCGCACCATGCCGCGCGCCGTATGGTGTTATGCAAATCATTGCATAACCTGTGGCGACACGTTCCACGCCTACTTTGCACTTCTAACCCCTCTTATAATGTTCTGTGGTGTTGTAACTTACGAAATCAAAAACGATTCGAAAAAAGAACATAATCTTTTACCACATTTGTCTCTGTCCTAATTAAAACGTACTACCAATTTTAACTCTGTGGTAATACTCTGTACCACTATGGTGTATACACCAAAACCCCCATAAATACAACTTCGTTCAAATTAACCAACCAATTACTGCACTTCTAAAACCCCAGAAAAGGCTTAGTTAGCATTTAAATCCGTGGAATAAGATTTGAATTTGATGAACCCGTAATTTTGTAGGCAGCAAATATAAATTTGGAAACACAGTAACCAGATGTAGGATCTAGAACAGCCATTTTAACATGAACTGTTACTATACTTTGTGAACCTTCTCTTTTGAGTGTTTTTAGTATAACAGAGAGAGGAAGGGTGGTTAAAGTTATGGTGGTTTTGCTCTGATTTATTCTTTCTTTGTTTGAAAAGAACGGGACAAATGTTGACATCTCTAGATTTCGGTCGAGTTTGAATAATTTTCGTGTCTGTTCCGTGACTTATTGCCTTTGTTTGATGATATAACACATGTTCGTAACCAATATGCGACAGTGATACATTGATGGCGCCTGTATTTAAATAAGTAACCTGTTTAAACTAGATTTTGCGACTTTGGCCGGTTGAAATCGATCTGCTGATCAGTTGATTTCGACTACATCGACGTCATGATTCAGCCAAGTACTTGCGCAGGATATCATTATGGTCATTATATTTATGTTCATGTGCGTGATAAACACAGATGCACTCTTTTGTCCTTAGCTTACCCTCTTGAATGTATAGCCCAGTCATTTTACGGAGTTTTGTTAGGCGGGGTAGGGAGTAATTATTAATTGAACTTTTAAACTGTAACCGGCACCATTTAGCGACAAAAAGACTATCTTAAGGTGATTTCAGTCCATACAAAAGTTTGACGCACAATACGCGTAGACGGAATTAATAAAAGTAATATTTTATATATGGAAAAATAGTTTAGAAAATCTAGTTGCCGCGTAACAAATAACATTTGCAATTTATAATATAATTACGAAGATATAAAGCTTTTAAAATTTTGTATGAAAAGTTTCGATTTGTATGAAAAGTTTATATTAATACCGTCTACGACGCGTATTGTGCGTCAAAGTTTTTTATAAAATTGACCCCTCTGCAACCGTCTTAAAACATATTAAAAAAAATTTGCTACGCAACATAGAAATCAAAATTGTGTGTCCCAGAAGGCTTTTAAATTAATAATATCAATACCAATGCACTCATTTGACTTAGATTTAACAATATAAGTTATTTTTTAGCACTAAAATATTCTAGTATGTATGTAAAGCATTAAATACATGCAAAAAAAATTTCCATCTGGTTTTTTAGAACGAGATAATAGCTAAATTTTAAAATTGGAACTGTTGCTGATGTCAATATTATACCGAAAAAAAAATTAATTATTAAAATATCAATTATTAATTATTCCCGGCTCAAACCGTAAAATGACTGGGCTAGTAATGGAAAAGAAAATCGCTACGATTAGAGGCCCGATAAAGAGGCTAAAATTCAGAGATGAGAGTTTTACCTCGGACTTTAATTTTTAAAGACCATTACATGATGGAAATAAAGAGGCCCAACGATCAGAAGCGCGGATTAGAACAAGAGTAGCCGAAATGTTTCAAAGAATTTCTAAACTAAACTGGCAATGGGCACATTGCTCGCAGAACCGATGACCGATGAGGCCGAAGAGTTCTCGAGCGGCGGCCGCGTACCGGAAAGCGTGGGTAGGCCCCACAAGGTGGACCGATGACCTGGTGAAGGCGACGGGAAACCGTTGGATGAGGGTAGCGCAGGACCGGTCGTTGTGGCGATCCTTGGACGAGGCCTATGATGGCGATGATGAGGAATCAACTCTAGCATACAACATAACGTTTGCTGCCATCCCCAAAATAATATTATCACGACTATTTTCTCGAGAGGTCCAATTTCATTTCAAGTGCCCAGACCATCCTAAACTCTGACCAGATTTAAGGGAGTAACACTCAGTTGCCAAAACGCTCATTAGAGTTAATCCTCCATTAAATCTCTAGCTAACTTTTACTACGTCAACAAGGCAAAATGTGACGGAAAGAGATTTAATGGAGCATTAACTTTAATGAGCGTTTCTGCAACTGAGTGTAAGTCCATCGCCACTGTAATAGCCAGTGGACATAATACACGGTTCGCTTAATGCACGCTAATTAAAGCATTGTAAATATTTACATAGATGGGCTACACATAGATCCTTCTGGCATCGGTCAGTCTGTCAGTCCTGACCTAAAATCTCGCGTTCCAAATTATACACCGCGTATGACTTCAAACACGTTCGTTCCTCATTTGAGAGCCCATAATACACAGTCCGAGATAACACGCATTTGTACTACTAAATACTTCATTCACTATAAACAACCAGTGCCGGACCAGTGACGTAGAAAGGGCCCCACGCGCTTGAGGCCCCTCAAGTAAGGGCGTAAAATAATCTATCACGTTAGATAACCAATATAATGAAAAGACGGTGGTGTCCAAAAATATACAATGGTTATTAAGAGGATAGGCGGGCTGAAATGCAAATTTGGAGAATAGGTCACTTTTCCGATTGTATACGTATATTATCAGATCCGCCCCACCCATACACCCCGCCGGCCGCCTAAAGTACGAAAGAGACAACTGCTGCTCAGACCGTTTTTATATACAAAAAATCGACGAAATCAGCATTTCGTATTCCTCCAAAACTAAACCGATTTTAATAATTCTTTCAAAAAAATATGAGAAAGACTTTGGCTATGTATTTGTTTTGCTTTTTTTGTTTATATTCGTCAAATTTGTTTACTGGATGTCTGAAAACGGGCGGTAAAATTGGTCATTTTCGAAGGTCCCTAGTTCTTACAGTAATTAATTAATGAAACAATGCAAAACAGAGGGACATGGCAAAGGTGACATAGATTGTATGGTAAAAAAATATTTGCTATAATGTAATTATTCAGGGAGAAAACAGGAGAAACGTTTGTATGGAGAAATCCGTACTGGTCTATCCTCTTAATACATTTCTAAAAGTGACCGCTACATGTGTTTATGCATTACACAGGGTGTAAATTTAAATGCGATATATAGTTTAGGGGGTGCATCAGACCATAAAACTGTTTTTTTTTTTTACTTTTGGACAAAATATGGAATCGCAAAAAAAATCTGCTGTTCCATATAATAGGGCAATGCCTACTCGACTCAAATGTATTATGAAACGGCAGATTTTTCTTTTGCGATTTCAGGTATGCTCCCCCTGTAAAAGGTCTGAACCAACCCTGTAAATTAAGACAGTAATTAAAAATCACCTAGTAATTACGTCGCGGAATTCCCTAATCTTCTATTTTTTATTATTATCAAATCAAATCAAATCAAATATACTTTATTTTACACCAAAAACATAAACAGTAAAATACAGAAATAAAATACAAGAGGCACAAAATAAGGCGGTCTTATCGCTAAGAAGCGATTTCTTCCAGACAACCTTAGGCTAGAGGAAACGGTGAAAAGAAGAAAGGTAGGCGGTGTTTCCAGAAAAAAAATATCAAAAATCAGCAGTTATTAGTAAAAACAAAAAGTAAATATACAAAATAAACCTATTATAAATACATATATAATATACATACTCTTATAAATATATATATATATATATATATATTATATATATATATACACACATACATCATACATAAATACGCGTACTACACAACAAAATACTATGGAAAACAGATCGAGGGTCAGTTCAGTTATCAAGGAAATGAGACTTAACTTTTGACTTAAAAACATTCAAGGAAGGTGCACGTCTGATCGACTCTGGCAACAAGTTCCAAAGCCGAACGGCATGCACGGAGAAGGAATAGGTGTAGAAATTAGTGGAGTGGATGGGCATATTGAGGGAGAGGTTTTCAGAGGAACGCAGATGACGGCCAGTGGTGGAGGAAGAGAAAAGAAAGCGTTCCTTGAGGTAATTAGGGGTCATGGGATTGAAGAGGATGGAGTAGAGAAGGTTAAGGATGTGATTGTTATTTGGTTATAAGGGCTTGGTCGATGACCAAAAAGCTACTGCGACCTGGATAGATCTATTGTAACTGTCACCCTAGACCTAAAGGTCATTTCCTAGGCCCACGGACTTCATGAATCGTGTTATGCTTTTGGAGGGAAGGTCCCTAATGTCAGTAGGTGTTATTATGTATCCACCTAGATGGCGACTTCTGATGTGAATGAGCACTTCGCATTTGCAGAGGAGGTGTATGGGCGTTTCCTCTGCTTCACAGCAGAATCTGCAAGTGGGTGAATCTACAAGCCCCAAGCCATCTAATGTTCTATACAAGCTACACAAAATAACCTAACGAATCAGATAAGGTAGAACCCTTTTCTAATTGATTACTAATTAGATAGCAATTAATGGATATGTTAAACTTTATTACAAAGCAAATCAAGGGCCTCTTACTGGCATTGGCTACGGCCCCTCGCTGACTTAATCCACCACTGTAAACAACCCATTCTTTGAAAGCTTTCCTTCATCTTTATTACACCTACAAAAATCCTTAACAACTCCTAAAGCTGATGCTTTAAGACTGAAAATTGAAGCTTAGTTTAGAATCTGAGTGGAAGATTTAAGTTTGTGACTTAAGAATGGAAGAGTGTTTTGGAGTAAAGGTTTCAAAGCTTTATTGCTTGGTATTAACGTCCAATGTAGATTGTGGACGGTTTCGATACGGTGAATTCGTATTTCAAAAGGAGTTAATACACACAGACGGATTTAAGAAAATTTGAAGACTGCCCGCGTGGTGGTGTTTCTTTTTTATTCGAAATGGGCTTGCGTTTAGCTCACCCGCTTGAAACATGTCCTACCTTTCTCCATTATTCGTGACAGGAGACGTTTACCCTGCAGTAGGATCCTATAGGCTATAACATGATATGTTATCTTAGTACAAACTAAGTGAAACGCTGATTTTTCATAGACAGCTTCCGCCATCTATCGGTTATGTTTCAAAGCACTATGTATTGAACAAGGGTTCATATCGGAGTAACAGCGCACTACACCTCACGCGCTGCGCTGTAGTAGTGAGAGATTTCGCCCATATCAATCACTGTCTTGATGGTCTAGCGGTCTAGACAACTGGCTTACGATCCGGGTAGCTAAGGTTCGATTCTCGTTTCGGCCAATCGTCTTTTTCATATTATTTTATAATGTGGCGCCCCCTAGTGCTAATAAGCGGCAACGCTATTAGGACGTCCTAAAATTCAAGGCGAGTTACCTATCTATATCCAATATACATATTAATCTATGGGCTATAACTTACTTTGACCGAAACAGTCCCCAACCTATCGGACCGTGTGTAGTCACACTCGGTACGAACACGTGCGCTCGCTCCACTTGCGTTCGGATACGTATGCAAATCTCTTTGTTGTCTGCATCGCGTTGCGTCATTCGTAACGGTGAGCGTATCCGAACCGTACGCTGATTACTAAAGGTAGCTTCGTTGTTCGTTCGTTATTTTAATGCCTTAATGAAAATGGAAGAAATAAAAAAAAATACGTTTTGTTTTTAAATTCAAAAGACAGATAGAACCAGGCGAAGGACAGTCGCCTTTTGGTGGCTTTTTCCGATTCAGTTTGCATAGAATGTGCTGCCATCTATTAAATATTTCGCAGAACTATGAAAAAAAAAGATTTTATTGTCTATGCCAATGTCAAATTGACAAATTCACAAAATGGCTACCTATCTTGCGTAACGTGCGGGTTGTTTGAAGTTTTCGTTCAATTTCGTGACGATTTAGTGATGTTCTGGAGTTTCTGTTGTTCTCTTACCAATGTTTAGATTACAGGAATAGTAAGGATACTGGAATTTCACTCGATCGGTGCGGGATTGAACGAAAACTAGCATTCAAAACAATAATATCCATCGGTATGAGTAGATATAAGTAGGTATCTATAGTATAGGTTGAATTATTGTCGGTGAAATATAGATGGCGCTAGCTAGCCTTCAATTTGACATAACGTGGATGCATAATGTTGCCACGAGTGGGTTCTCTTTTCTAATATACTTATATTACTCTTTGGATAGAACTCTAGTATGGATATAATATGAAGTAGAGGGATATGCCAGAGACATTCCCATTTTTATTTTTTTAATTCCTGACATTCAATTCCTATGAGTATGGAGCTCGATTCTCAGACCACCGTGCTTGCACCGTGCGACAGTACGGTGACAGTACGGCGACTGTATCGACGCTCTATCGTTACTTTATTGACACTGTATAGCTACTGTATCGCTTCTGCATCACTGTAAGAAGTTATGGGCAATTGCCCTTATTTTATTCACGAATTTATATCGTTACTTGGCGCTTGGTCCATAGCTGTAGCAAAGTTTCTAACCACACCGAAAGTTCATAGTTCAAAGTTTATTTTCAATTCACAAATACGAGTTAGTTACGTTACGTTTAGTTTTTTTTTTTTTTTTTTAATTTTTTTTTTACTCTTCATGTACCTCGTAGAATATAACATTTTATTTCAACTGTTCCATCTGCCCAGCACTGCCCGAAGGCAGTCCTGGCCGAGTCGCCATACGGTGTCGGACTTCAGGGTGTTGATAAATGATAAAATAGGCTTGCTGTTCAGACGTATAATGAGTCAAAAAGTATAAATAAGACAATCACTTATTTCACTTTTCATGTCATTTTACGGCTTGAGCCGGGACTAATTAATAATTGATATTTTTTTCGGTATAATATTGAAAAGCCAATTTAAGCCTAGAAATGTACCAAAATTTAAAAAAAAATCACGTCAGCAACAGTTCCAATTTTAAAATTTAGCTATTATCTCGTTCTAAAAAATCTGATGGTAAATTTTTCTTCACATATTTATGGCTTTACCATTAAGGTTTTACATAGTGTAAATATTGTTGGCTACTTAGAAGGTTTTGAAAATTCCATTCGTATTTTCTAATAAATACCTCATTTTTTAAATTTCAATGCCTATTTTATTGCTAAAAAATAATTTATATTGTTAAATCTAAGTCAAATGAGTGCATCGGTATTAATATTATTAATTTTCAAGCATTCTGGGGAACACAATTGTGATTTCTATGTTGCGTAGCGATTTTTATTTTAATATGTTTTAAGATAGTCTTTTTGTCACTAAATGGTGCCGGTTACAGTTTAAAAGTCCAATTAATAATTACTCCCTACCCCGCCTAACAAAACTCAGTAAAATGACTGGGCTATGCACACACTACAAATAGTAATAATATTACAAAAGATAAAAAGGGAATGATATCGTGATTTATTTAAAGTGAAAATTAAAAAAAAAACATACATTACCATTTCTTAATCCAATTTAACTTTGATTTAACACTTTCTTCCATAGTTTGAGGTTAACGTTCCAGCTGCGGTTTATTCCACTCTTATTTCCAATCGATTAAAATCTCTTTTAGTTTGTTTTTAATGTAAAACATTGTGAAACTAAAGTTTACTTAGTTTAAGACCGAGACTCGCGATTCAAGCCGTTTTCGTACATTTAACTATGAGAATAGAGTTTCAGTAAAGTGAATTCTAAAATTGGATAACGTACAATTGAAATCCGAGAATTGCGGTTGCTTTTATTCGTTTAACTGGTTCATATTTCTAATTCTCCTAATATAACACTTATCTTAATGCTGTTATCTGTCAAATTGG
This sequence comes from Agonopterix arenella, assembly GCA_927399405.1. Taxonomy (NCBI): domain Eukaryota; kingdom Metazoa; phylum Arthropoda; class Insecta; order Lepidoptera; family Depressariidae; genus Agonopterix; species Agonopterix arenella. Next base: position 1,910,006 of record OV656714.1, read on the forward strand.
CTTGGTTTGTGAGACTTTCTAATTGAGATAAGGGTTTTATTTTGAAGCCAGGTCAACTGGAAAGCTATTTATTTTTGAGTTGGTCCGTATTTTTGTGATAAATTGGTTTTGTTATAAGCAATAAATTCACGACTATTTTCCTCGAGAGTGTAGACAGAGATACGTTAAGGTGGAGACTTGTTATTGCAACTATCTGGTAAATTGCAACTATGTAGCAATTGCACTTATAAGAATCACAATTCAGTCCTTCTCTTTATACCAACACCTGCCTTCTAGATGACTAGACATAGGTCTATTGAGAGAAGAACTGAATCGTGATTCTTATGCAATTGCTCCATAGTTGCAATTACCAGATAGTTGCAATTACAAGACTCCACCTTACGTTGTTTTTCTTTAAAGCGTCATATATCACGAAGTACTAACAGTAAGAGTATGATTAGCGGATATGTGTAATTTGAACATATAATTGAAGTGTTGATACATTTTCTCGATAGAAAAACAAGCCAAAGTAGCCTCCGTTTTTGCTAAACGGTGAATAATAGAAAAACGACGCTTGATTTAAAAAAAAAGAGATTGATATTTTACAAATTGAACTTACATAAATAGTACAATCACAATTAAATAAAGTTTGTTTTACGCTTGCGTCGTTTCAGGCGCGCGCGCCGCCCCATCTCTTTCTCTCGCATCAGGCGATCAGGCGATCGAATATAAGCTATCACACGCCCATTTCGCTTCAATTATTTTTCGACATAGGCCCTTAAGTTACCCATTGAGTATACAAGAGTTGTTTTTTTCTGACTCTACATCGAAAGCACTAAAAGTAAGTTTAATAATACAGGGTATATCTTAATGTGCTGACGGTTTTTTAAGGGGATGATCAGACCATCAAACTGAACAACTTTCTATATGGGACTAAATAGAAATCGAGAAAAAAAATCCATTCGGGTCGAGTAGGTGTGCAGTTTAGTATGGAAGAGATTATATATTTTTTTCACGGTTTCGATATTGGTCCCATAGAGAAAGTTGTTCAGTTTGATGGTCTGATTATCGTCTTGAAAACCCGTCAGCATATTAATATAGACCCTGTGTTATTATATTTACTTTTAGAGCTTTTGATGTAGATTTAAAAAAAAACAACTCAATAGGTAACTTAAAAACATTGTTAAAAACAATAAAAGTTATATAAGAGCATCTTTAAATAGAGGTTAAAATTTTTTTTAAATTTTCTTTTTAAAAGATCTTTGAATACCCTTTGTGCCGAAAATAAAAATTTTACGTTAAGGCGTTACATAATGTGGATGACTTTCAGCATTTTGACGTATTTGTGAATTCTCATAACAAATATCTATTTATTTGTTATGTACTTAAATAAGAATTATATGTTTATCTATTTATGTTAGGTATTTATATCATTGTTTTTCTTTTTAATTTTTCTTTGTAACACCGACCCGTATTCTTAGTTGATATTTCCTCTACCCCCAAGGTTGTCTGGAAGAAATCGCTTTTTAGCGATAAGACCGCCTTATGTGTACCATAATTATTTTTGTGACCTGCTCTGTACTGTATTTATGTGTTTGGTGTAAATAAAGTATATTTCATTCATGTTTTCAATACTCTTATATGCCGCACATAATTAGGAATTTATAATAATTTCTCTATATATTTAGCTGTCAATTTCTATACTTAGCTCGAAAACAAAATAATGAACACGATGAAATTATAACAGTTAACTCATTGTACATTATGTATTATTACGACTACTTTTCTTTAATTTGTAGGTTTGCTTTTTGATTAACATTTAGTCCTTATTTCATCGCAATCGGTTCATTCAAAAGTTATAGCCCAGTCATTTTACGGAGTTTTGTCAGGAGGGGTGGAGAGTAATTATCAATGGGACTTTTTAACTGTGACCGGCAACATTTAGTGACTAAAAGACTATCTGAAAACATATTTAAAAAAAATCGCTACGCAACATAGAAATCCAAATTGTATCTCCCAGAAGGCTTTTAACTTAATATTATTATTACAAATGCACTCATTTCAATTAGATTCAACAATATAAATTATTTATCTATACTATTATATAAAACTGTAACAGGAAGTTTGTCTGTACATTGAAGATATTAACAAAAAAAAAGTTACGATATGGTTTTTAGGTGTCCCTGATTCCATTTCACCAATTTTTGGATTTTTTGTCTGTCTGTTTGTTTGTGTGTTTGTTTGGGTGTTTGTTTGGGTGTTTGTTTGGGTGTTTGTTTGGGTGTTTGTTTGGGTGTTTGTTTGAACGAGTATCACGCAAAAACTACTGAACCGATTTTGATGAATTTTTTTTGTTTGATAGCTTATGATCTGTCTTAAAATCTGGTATGTAATTTGTGCGGACGAAGTCGCGGGTTAACGCTCGTGAGTCATAAAATAGACATCGAAATTTTAAAAATGAGATATTCATTAGAAAATACATATACGTATTTTTCAAAACCTTCTAAGTAGACAAAAATAATAACATCATGTTTGAAGTTGATATGTATAATGGTAAAGGTTTACAAACGTGCAACAAAAAAAATTACTATCAGGTTTTATAGAACGAGATAAATGATAAATTTTATGTTTGGGGCTGTCGCTGACGTAATGTTTTTTAATTGCCAAACCAGGGTCCTGTGTTATAAATCCCGGTTCGGTCATGGATGTTTATATGTTTGTGCCGTTGTTGTATGGTTTCCATAATGAACAGCCTGTGCTTGCTTGGGATCATTACAATGTATGTGCCTGTGAGCGTTATTTATTCTATTTTATTTTTAATTTTTGGTACACTTCCGGGCTCAAATTGCCTCTTAAATAGTATACTGAAAAAATTATCAATTAGTACCGGCTCAAACCGTAAAATGACTTAGTATTTGAAGTCAGTGGTCGGTGTGTAGGTACGGTATGACGTCTCGCGGGCCCCGCGCCTCTAGTTGTTATAAAAAGGTCATTTTAGCTACAAGATCTTCTCAAAGGTTGAGTAAAATATACACAAAATGTCACTGTGATCGAACCAAAATGTCAGTCGACTCTAAAATGTTAAGTATGTTTAATATATTTGTCTACATATTGATATACCTAAAGATAGTACACACTATTTATAATCGGGCCTATGCCCGATTATAAATAGTGTGTACTATCTTGGGCCTATGCCCACCACACATTCCTACCGCTGTAACTCCTGTAAGCCAGGATCAACAGCGGCGACCATTCACAACACTGGACAATGAAGTCCAGCGAGCCCGGGGGATGACTCTAATATGTCTTGGAACCCGCAATGAATTAATCAAAGAAGATAGGAGGAGTAGGAAAACGAAATATCCGACTTCCCTCCATTGCAAACGGGAGACAGCAATAAGAAGGAAAAAACATGGCTATTAGAGAGCCAATTCAAGAGATCATTTATGGCAGTGTTGAAGACACGACCACAAAAGCACCAAAAATACAAAATAAAACAATAGGAACCTAACATTGTAACAAGTACACACTATGTAGATCAACGGTGGCGCGTTGCGAAGAGGTATGGACATCCAATTATGGGGGTCCGGGTTCGAATCCGCACGGACAACATGCCATGTACCAATGAGTTTTTCTAACTTATGTACGTATTACCGACTGCTCTCAAACGGTGAAGGAAGACATCGTGAGGAAACCTGCATACACTGAAGAAGAAATTCTGATGTGAATGTGAAGTCTACCAATCCGCATTGGGCACGCGTGGTGGACTAATGCCCATACACCTTGAGGGTAGGCCTTTGCCCTGCAGTGGGACGTTTATAGGCTGATGATGATGATGATGATGTAGATCATTCGCATTAGTCATTCATAGTAAGTTGCATGGGCGTAGCCAGGGAGGGGCAGGGAAGGTCAGCTGCCAATTCACTTGTCGTTCCATACTTAAACTATCTATTATACAGGGTGAAATTGTTATCATTAGCATCCTTTTAAACTAAGAGTCTACCCATCAAACTGAACAACTTTTACTATGGGGCAAAACGATCGGAGCAAAAAAAAATCAGCTGTTCCATACTAAACTGCAATCTCGACGCGCGAGTTCGCGACTGAAATGTATGCAACTGCTGATTTTTTTTTGCTCCGATCTGTTTGCTCCCACAGTAAAAGTTGTTCAGTTTGATGGATAGACTCATAGTTTAAAAGGATGCTAATGATATCAATTTGACCCTGTAAGTTAAGTGGGGTATCATTGAATAGGTATTTGAAAATCATCTTTAGGTTTATCTTGTCATTTTTTTAGTCGTCATCGTCGGTCCAGAGTCATCCAGTGGGTCTAGTGGTCGTCCCACACTACGGTTGCCAGTTCGTGGTCTCCACTCTTGAACTCTGACTCCCCCTTTATTGTCAGTTCCTCGTCAGATATGACCAGCCCATTGCCACTTCAGCTTACTAATTCAGATTCTTGTCAACCACTTTAGTTTTCTGACATATCACCTCATTTCTGATGTGATCTTTTAGAGAAACACCGAGCGTAGCTCTCCCCATAGCTTGTTAGAGTTACACATTACTATCATGTTATAGTTTAGCATTTAATTATAGTTAAAAACATTGCATGATGGTTAATTTAACATGTCCATTTAACCCGGGGCGCTGTCAAGAGATACCGGCCGAAATTAAATGTAAAAGTTTTAATTTAGCGCTTGAGGCGAGGGGTGGATGCAAAAACTAAAAACACGCTATAGTCCGTTAGGAATTTTAGCTGTCACTTATGAGAGGTCTTTTTTTATATCGGGCATGGACCCACCACACATTCCCACCGCTGTAACCCCTGTAAGCCAGGATCAACAGCGGCGACCATTCACAACACTGGACAATGAAGTCCAGAGAGCCCGGGGGATGACTCTAATCTGTCTTGGAACCCGCAATGAATTACTCAAAGAAGATAGGAGGAGTAGGAAATCGAAATATTCGACTTCCCCCCATTGCAAACCGGAGACAGCAATAAGAAGAAAAAAACATGGCTATTAGAGAGCCAATTCCAGAGATCATTTATGGCAGTATTGAAAACACGACCGCAAAAGCACCAAAAATACAAAATAAAATAAAACAATAGGAACCTAAAATTGTACTGAAACTTTGACCTATTTTGCTTCCAGTAGTAAGTATGGCAAAAAAATCTGAACGCACGGAAGTCCTCCCTAGTCGCAACAAGATCCATGTAGTAACGGACACCAGAAAACGATTTTATTGAGTCAAGCATGGTCTGGCGCTCGGCGTACCAGAGCTCACACTCCCAAAGAATATGATGAGCGGTCTGTTCGAACTCGTTACTGTCAACAGAAAATTCACATAAAGAGTTATGAGAGGTCTCATCATCATCTTATTTAAGAGCTAAGCTCTTGTCGGTGGAGTATTCGCCAATCCTGTCTCTTTTCCGCTAGTCTCTTGATTTCTTGATACGACACGACATCAACCTTTTCCTTCACTTGGGCTAGATAACACTGTCTAGGTCTTCCTGTTCCTCTCTTCCCCTCTATCTTCTCTTCCAGTATGGTTTTAAAGAAATTGACGTTTCGTATCAAGTGTCCGATCGAAAACCGAAAAACGGAGGGGGAAAATAATCGAACACTTGATGAGAGGTCTAGCTAGTTATAATTTTTCATTTATTCACAAAGCCAAAGTGCCGAGAGAGAGAATCCGTGGTGGTCCAGTGGCGAGTAACCTTGACTGACGTGCAGGAAGTGATGGTTCGATCTCCGTCCAGGCCGACTCGTACCAATGGGTTTTTGGGAATTTATGTGCGATTTGTAACATCACTGGCATTTCGGTGAAGAAAAACATCGTGAGGAAACTTTCGTGCTTCAATTTTGAGGCATGCACTGTACTCCGAGCCCTTGTCTATTATGCTGTTTTCATCTATACTTCCGTGTGTACAATAAAGTGTGAAAAAATAAAATACTCACTGTCGATTATAAGTAGCGACGGACTCAGTCTCGGTCACACTGGACAGAGTTTAGGTCAGGCGGAGGAGAGTCGCCTTTTGGTGGCTTTTTCCGATTCAGTTTGCATAGAATGTGCTGCCATCTATTAAATACTTCGCAGAACTATGAAAAAAAGATTTTATTGTCTATGTCAATGTCCAATTGACAAATTCACAAAATGGCTACCTACCTATCTTGCGTAATGTGCGGGTTGTTTGTAGTTTTCGTTCAATTTCGTGCCGATTTAGTGATGTTCTGGAGTTTCTGTTGTTCTCTTACCAGTGTTTAGATTACAGGAATAGTAAGGATACTGGAATTACACTCAATCGGTGCGGGATTGAACGAAAACTAGTATTCAAAACAATAATATCCATCGGTATGATATAAGTAGGTATGTATAATATAGGTTGAATTATTGTCGGTGAAATATAGATGGCGCTAGCTAGCCTTCAATTTGACATAAGGTGGATGCATAATGTTGCCACGAGTTGGTTCTCTTTTCTAATATACTTATATTACTCTTTGGTTTCGGTACTACTAGTGGAACGTGGATGTTCTGTGGTTTCAGCAAAAAATGACGATTTTTCTTATAGTTTTCTGATTTTAGAGTAGAGGTATATTGCAGCATTTTCATTGTATTCCACAGTTCTCATTTCCATTGGCCACTCTGGACAAGGGTCAGGGCCCCGCAATAAGTCTCCTAGTTCCTGCCAGATCACCAACCGATAACCGGTCCCATTGGGATGTACCTACATAAGGCCAACCCTCAATTCAATTCAATAATATTTTATTGCACACCAAAACGGAACATACATTCAAGTGCACTTTAATTTAGTCCATCATCCGTGTCTAATGTAGATTGAAATACTTAACATAATACAGGGTGAAATTGATATCATTAGCATCCTTTTAAACTTAGAGTCTAACCATCAAACTGAACAACTTTTACTATGGGATCAAACCGATCGGAGCAAATAAATTATCAGCTGTTCCTTACTAAACGCGACTCAAATGTATGCAACAACTGATTATTTTTTTGCTCCAATCGGTTTGCTTGTAGGAAAAGTTGTTCAGTTTGATGGGTAGACTCTTAGTTTAAAAGGATGCTAATGATATCGATTTCACCCTAAATACCTAAGCGTCAGAATTTTGTCTTCAACGTCATGCAGGTTTCGTATCCTTATGTTTATGTTTTGTTTAACAGTTTGAGACCAGCTAGTACATATTACGTGCGTAAGTGAAAAAAAAAACTCTTTGGATCAAATGGCCGTGCAGATCCGAATCCGGACCGTCATGATTGAGTGTCCATACCTTATCGCAACGTGCCACTGACGTTTGATGATTTTCGTTTTGTTTTATACTGGGTGTAATATAAAATAGGACAGTCACTTAAAATGGTGATTCAGACCATCAAACTGAACAAATTTTACTATGGGACCAACACTGAAATCGCAAAAAAAATCCGCTGTCCCATACAAAACTGCAAACATAACTCGACTGAAATGTATGGGACAGACGATTTTTTTCACGATTTCAATTTTGGTCCCATAGAGAAAGTTGTTCAGTTTGATGGTCTGAAGAACCCCTTTAAGTAACTGTCCCATTTTATGTTGCATCCTGTATTTAAACAAAAAAACTAAAATGACTCATACATTTTGAAATTTTGCATAAATATTGATAAGTACCAAAAAATATTTCGGGCAATGACGCTATCGTCTAGCAATCCTAGATACAGTACAACAATGGAAACGTGCAAACTGTGAAGTGACTAGCCACCGGAATTACTTGCATGAGTCATCGGCCAATATTATTGAACTAATAATGCACGTTCATAATTGTTTCAAACTGTAAGCGGTAGCGGGGAACATGAGCGGTAGCGATTAGCGATTTGTTAATGTTGATTATTTTGTTGACCATGATGATAATATAATATTGACGTTGAGAACCTGTCAGGCTTCGCTACAGCCGGATAATAATTCTAGGCCGAAGAGTTTCTTTTTGTTTATTATTTAAACTGTTTTGTCTCATTGCTGGGCAAAGTTCTCCCCTAAACTCTTTCACATCTCTCCGTTTAGTGCGATATCCTGCGACTTAGCAATGTTGCAGTATTAGTCATCCAACATCAAACTCATCCCGCTGATTATTGGAAAAATATAAAATAAATATTTACAATGGGAAACAGTAGAACTGTTATAAAACCTGATGGTGGGGCGTGACTACATAGCAGGATTTTTTATAGTTTTAATAATGTCGAGGGACCTAACCTAACATCATGTTTATGTACCGTTATTTCTCATATTTACAGATGCTTTAATATCTGAATACTAATAACAATTTAATAGGCAGACTCCGGCATGGTCCTTTGATTACGATTTTGATATTTTTAAACGCTAGTAACTTTACAATTGGACCATACAAAAACAAGAGTTATTTTAATAAGCGTCGATTGTTTTCGGCTGTAAGCGGGTCTGGGTTCGATTCTCGGGTGAGAATAGAATTACGGCTTTGATTTTATAACTGTTGAAATAATAATAGGTTTCTTTTAGTAGGTGGTTTTAAAAATAAAGGGTTACGGATGATTGTTAAAGTTTTAAGAGGTCTATTGTTAGTTGAGAAGCGAGGCAAATTAAAATGTATTAGGTATTCGCTTTGGTATTGTAGGTTCATCATCATATCAGCCATTAAACGTCCACTGCTGGACATAAATAGGGGGATTTGCCATAATCGCCACGCTTGGCAGGCGGGTTGGCGATCGCTGTTGGATCGAATCAATGTATGTACTCATCTGTGTGCTGCTGCCCATCGTTCAGTAGATCCCTTAGTCGCCTTTTACGACACCCACGGGAGGAAATGGGATGGCTATTCTTAGCCGAAACCACACGGACATTGTAGGTTGTCTGGAAGAAATAGCTTTTTTGCGATAAGACTTATTTTATATACAGGATGTAGCCTAGCAAATACTGAAACGGTGAACTCAGGCCATCAAACTGAACAACTTTCACTATGGAGCTTACCTCATGAAACACGAAAAAAAATCAGCTTTCCCATACATTTTAGTCGGGTAGGTAAAGCAGTTTTGTATGGGACAGCTGATTTTTTTTCGCGTTTCCTGAGGTAGGCTCCATAGTGAAAGTTGTTCAGTTTGACTGTCTGAGTTCACCGTTTCAAAATTAGCTTGGCTTGCTTGTTGTTTTTTTGTTTATTTTGGTGTGCAAAAAAAAGAATATTTATCTTATCTTAGTTAAAATTTCTGATAGACCATAAGAGAACTGATTTTTTTTACAAATGGTAAAAGAAATTCTGATGCGTATGTGAAGTATACCAATCTGTATTGGGCACGCGCTCCCCTGAGGGTAGGCCTGTGCCCTGCAGTGGGACGTATAGGCTGATGATGCTGAAAGTAACAAAGACGGAAGTACATCTAGATTTTCCTTGTTGATCTCGGCCAGCACTCGGTCATGGCTTTGTTTCATCTGACGTCTGTTCTTTCAATTTCAAGCGATTTAAAAATAGCTCCGTCTAACAGTTTTCCGGTAAAGTCTTGTCAATTTATCCAAAGGGTACCAGCACTTATCGAATGTGAAAAGAGTGTTTTACTTCTTTAATATTTAAGTGGGTTTGAGTTAAGTTCTTGAAGCTTTTTTACTGTAAAAAGAAGGAAAAAACCGGAAAAAACTTTAGGAAGTTTGTGAGCTTCAAATAAAATATCTCTAGAGTTTCGTCGTCGTACGTCAAGGTGACATACAAATCTATTTATACTATTATAAAACTGTAACAGGAAGTTTGTCTGTACATTGAAGATATTAACAAAAAAAAAGTTACGATATGGTTTTTAGGTGTCCCTGATTCCATTTTCAACAATTTTTGGATTTATTGTCTGTCTGTTTGTTTGTGTGTTTGTTTGTTTGAACGAGTATCACGCAAAAACTACTGAACCGATTTTGACGAAACTTTTTTTGTTTGATAGCTTATGATCTGACTTAAAATCTGGTATATAATTTGTGCGGACGAAGTCGCGGGTTAACGCTCGTATTTTTTATTTTCCTCAATTCTAGTGGTTTAGGTTATGAGTTTGTCTGTCAGTCAGACATTCATTCAGTCACGGAGCCTCACGCTTCTTCGGTATAAAACAAAAGTGGCCAACTTTCTTAGGTTGGTGTGCGTGTGGCGCCATACAACTTATCTCTGCGTGTGTGTATACAAACACGGTTTATTAACAGTTCACTGATATTTTTTTCGACGCGTTCGTAGCTTCGACTGTCAATCTTGACATATAACTTATCAAAGTTCTTACCTATACAGGGTGAAATCGATATCATTAGCATCCTTTTAAACAAAGAGTCTACCCATCAAACTGAACATCTTTCACTATGGGAGCAAACCGATCAGAGCAAAAAAAAATCTGCTGTTCCATACTAAACTGCAATGCCTAATAGCCTCAAATGTATGCAACAGCTAAATTTTTTCTTGCTCTGATCGGTTTGCTCCCATAGTGAAAGTTGTTCAGTTTGATGGGAAGACTCTTAGTTTAAAAGGATGCTAATGATATCAATTTCACCCTGTCCTAATTAATGTGCTGACAGTTTTGTAAGAGGATGATCAGACCATCAAACTGAACAATTTTCTCTATGGGACCAAAATCAAAATAGTCAGCTGTTACAAAACTGCAAACCTACTTGACCCGAATGTATGGGACAGTAGATTTTTTTCGCTATTTCGATGTTGGTCCCATAGAGCAAGTTGTTCAGTTTGATGGTCTGATCATCCCCTTAAAAAACTGTTATCATTTAAGTTGAACCCAGTATTTTTTAAGGTTCTATGGCTATAATGATGATGCGATCCCAAATTCTACAACAACAACATTTGAAACGATGTAGGAATTGTAGCAAAGTTTCTAATTACCCCTTACGATTACTGTCAAAAGATGTACCTATCTTTTGTAAATATCTTTTGTCATAATTTTGCTCTTTGAACGAAGCTATTCATAGCAAAGTGCACTGTACTGTTAAATTCGACAAAATGTTACCAGCCTGAAATAACCTTTTCCTCACAAAACATAAAGGGCAATCCACCAAAACCAGCGTCCAATTTGCCTTTATTTCTCTACCTTTGATAAATCAGTGAACTATCACAACCATCGCCCCACCCTGCCGCACCCCTAGCGATAAACCAACCCCATTTCTTTGACATTTGCTTAGAGCCGCACCCACACCTCTATTACATCCATCCACATAATCTAGACATTATTAGCTAACCCCGTAAACGCCCCGAATAAAGTCACAAAAACAACCAACGACCTTAAACTAAAATAAACAGGTTATATACCAAATGAGGGACGTCATTGCAATAAAGGTGTGTGCACAAACCCGCGCCCTTTGTCTAATGAGGGCAGTTTATGGGGCGATGTACCATTTAGATTTTATTGTCTATGCGCGCGCAAGCTTGTCGATGGTTTAAAAGAAATGACATTCTTCGTAAATGCTCAGTGGTTCACGTGGTTGTGGCGGGCGCGGAAGTCCCGGGTGCGTTTACGAAGTTTGTTCCCAAACAAAAACGTTTAGTATAACACAATTTTAAACACGCGTCCGAATTTCAAAAGTTTATTCGAAAATAAAATAAAAGTGCGGGGTTTTTGGACACTCTGATTGGAAGGTTTCAGATCAACAGCTGATCTGATTGGTCCAAGCGCAATACATCCCGAAAGGTGCATACAATTTTTTTAGAATTTTTAAAATTATCATCTATTGTTCATTGTGGGGGGAAATGTAAAAAATAGTATTGTTTTAAAAACTTACAGTTTTAGGGTTTTTAATTTTATTCAGAGTTTTGACTAGATTTTACGACCTACTTATTTGTGGTCCAAGTAATATGTTACAGTTTTTACTTGTTTTTGTTAAAAAATTTTAGTACCTAACTATTTTTCACGTCGTTCTAAATCCTTCTAGGCTAGAATTTTTATTTCTTTAAAAAACTAAAAAATTCAGTTATTAATTATTTGTAGCAGCATTATTTTCTTGTGTTGGCATTTTAATGATTATGTGTTTTACGTGTTAAGGGTTTTCAATATAGGCATTTTCAATTATGGATTCTAATATAGACCACCTTACGATGGGTCTATATTACTGTCATTTATCCGTTTTGGTGTTTTATGTGGCTTTTGATTTTTGTATGTGACTTTAACATAGTTTTAATAAACTATTGCATTTATAATATTATGAATGATTATGAATGATTTTAATGATGTTTGGATGTGTGTGACTCAATTAAACTTAAACTAAACAGCTAAACGGTAAGCAAATAGAATAAATTTAAGTATACTGGATTAACATCTATACTTGTTTACACTGAAAAAAATGTTTTGTTAAATATAACCGAACTTTAGTGACTTCCAAGCTTGTAGCACATAACCAAACGATTGTTTATGTGCTACAAAACAGTTTGGAAGTCACTAAAGTTCGGTTATATTTAACAAAACATTTTTTTCAGTCTAAAGATAAAAGCAAAGGGGTTATTTAATTAAGGTGGTGCTTCTGAACATCAAACTGACCAACTTTTTCTATGGGACCAACATTGAAAAAAAAAACAGCGGATATTTGGATTGAGCCGCCTGTTTTTGTGCCTTTTGTATTTCCTGATTGTGCTCTCTGTATACTCTGTTTTTTTGGTGTCAAATAAAGTATAATTGATTGATTGATTGATTGAGTCACCTGACCTTTTTCTATGGAACAGCTTTTTACGCGATTTAAATTTCTATCCCATAGATAAAAATTTTAATCGCTTAAAAAGTCCAGTTGTCCAGTTTGATGTCTAAAGCACCCTTTTTAAGTACGTAACTCATTTAATTTTGCTACCTGTATAGTTGAATATACGTATGCCTTTTCTAGGCCATGCCAGCTAGTTCGGAAGCGTTAATACGTGATAATTCGTCGGTTTGTTCGTTAAATGAATGACTCAGTCTCGCCTACGCCTGTTAATTAGACACTATTGTTCGTTACAAAAACGAAGGCTCACGAAACAAGCTATTCTAGCACTTAAGCTCGAGTAACAAGGGTTCTAACAGGAGGCTTGGTTTGTGGAATGAACTGTAACCTAGAATTTGAATTAACGCGTGGGCTTCATTCGTTTTTATTAGACTAGGAGCATCGCTCTGCAATCGTGTTAGCTTGTGAGTTTTCGTAACTTCCAATTGCTTATTTCAGCTGCTTTCCAACAGCTTTTTTCCAGTTATCTACTATTTTCTTACTATAGCGAATTACCTTTATAAATCAGCATTAAAAATTGTTGACCTGTTTTAAAAAAATGTTTGCGACTTCAGATTTCGCTTTTGTCCTTTACCACGATACTTTGTTAAGATTGTATAGCGATATGTTGTGTACGTTAAAACGATACTCGTTTCTGATAAAAGGAGAACATGGTACAAAGGGGGCAATGACTGTTTGTGCAGATTCGTATGGCACCCAGTTAACTTTTCTTTGTATATAAGGTCTAACAAAATTAGCTGAAACTATTTTAAGGGGATGATCAGACCATCAAACTGAACAACTTTCTTTATGGGACCAATATCGAAATCGCAAAAAAAAAATCTGCTGTCTCATACATTTTGGTCGAGTTGGTTTGTATGGAACAACAGATTTTTTTCGCACTTTCGATATTGCTCCCATAGAGAAAGTTGTTCAGTTTGATGGTCTGATCATCCCCTTAAAATAGTTTCAGCTAATTTTGTTAGACCTTATATAGTTATTGTTGATCCTGGTTTATACGATGGAAGGTATTTTTATACCACATCTTCAACTGAATAAAGAAGAAGGCGTAACTTATTACGACCAGTGTAGGTATTTAATTCAATGTCGTATTTCCCCATTTAAGAATTTGCGTCAAAAAATTATTTTCCACTCCATATTTTCCTTCCTCTCTAGAAGTTGATAAATTGTGTACAGATGATGAAATTTCCTCCTTTTTCAGGGTTCCGTATCAAAAGGGTCTGAATGATTAAGAAGAGTTATAAAATAAGGACGATACGTTTGCCAATATGTACAGATAACATTCACTTTTTGCTCTCCTTCCTGAAAAGAAAAAAAAAACTTTTTTACTCAAATTCGCCATAAACAAACAAATTAATTAGTAATACAGTTTTTGAGAGTTACGCGGTTAATATACCAAAACGCGGTAAGAACCCGTTAATATGTTTATTTTTACATTGAGAAGTTCTAAAAAAAATCTATGTTTGTGATGGTATAGGTACCTAAATTAATGCAAAAGACATTTCCCGCGTGACGAAGTGTATTCATTTCGGATCGTTTCGCAGCTCGCGAATGTGTATGATCAAAGAACACATACAAATCGTATTTTAGCTGAAATTATACAACGGATAGGAGGAATATTGTGCTTCCCAATGAAATGGAAATTATCTTTTTCTATAAGTGGCATTTCTTATAAAATTCAAATTTACCAGTTTTATGGGTGAAACGGGATTGGGCGTTCTCCTTTGTAACTTCGGTGTGGTAATTTTTTTTTTATGTGCATTGTTTATTCAGTTGTCGATTTGGAGACCTCGTTTTCAGGTTTTGCGCAAAATTATTATATCTATTGTTAATATACCCCCTTGGGGAATATAGCCGTGGGCACATGCTGATATTATATAAGGTCTAACAAAATTAGGTGAAACTATTTTAAGGGGATGATCATACCATCAAACTGAACAACATTCTCTATGGGACTAATATAGTAATCGCGAAAAAAAAAATCTGCTGTCCCATACATTTAGGTCGAGTAGGTTTGCATGGAACAGCTGATTTTTTTTTTCACGATTTCAATATCGTTCTCATAGAGAAAGTTGTTCAGTTTGATGGTCTGATCATCCCCTTAAAATAGTTTCACCTAATTTTGTTAGACCTTATATTTTGGTATCTGGGACTCTTTAATGGACAAAATCGTTCGGTGACTTGACAGATTTTTCATTATCTTTACGGCATGAAGCTTACATTTCCTTGTACAGAACAGTCGTTTGGTTTCTATAATTGACTAAGTTGCTTTTTTATCTTATTTCTTTTGGGACGACTTTTATTACAACCCTTGGAGACTTTTCAACGTTTATTATTGAAAAATGTAAAATCAAAAGAGGAAAAGTTAGAAATCGGAGCCTTCTTAATATGCTGACACTTTTTAAGGGGGTGATCGGACCGTCAAACTGAACAACTTTCTCTATGGCACCAACATCGAAATCACGAAAGAAAAATCAGCTGTTCCCATTCTAAACTGCAAACTAGTCCAGTCATTTTACGATTTGAGCCGGGACTAATTAATAATTGCAATTTTTTTAGGTATAATATTGAAGAGCCAATTTGGGCCTAGAAATGTACCAAAATTTAAAAAAATCACTTCAGCAACAGTTACAATTTTAAAATTTTGCTATTATCTCGTTCTGAAAAACCTGATGGTAAATTTGTTTTGCACATACTTAAGGCTTTACCATTATACATACTACTAACATGGTGTGAATATTTTTATCTACTTAGAAGGTTTTGAAAAATACATTCGAATTTTCTGATAAATACCAAATTTTTTAAATTTCAATGCCAATTTTAGTGATAAACAATAACTTTTTTATAAAAAAAAAAACTAATTGTTAAATCTAAGTCAAATGAGTGCACTAATATTAATATTATTTATTTACAAGTTTTCTGGGACACACAATTTTGATTTCTGTGTTGCGTAGCAGCAAATTTTTTTTAAAATATGTTTTGCGATAGGTAGTCTTTTTGTCACTAAATGGTGCCGGTTACAGTTTAAAAGTCTAATTAATAATTACTCCCTACCGCGCCTAAGGAAACTCCGTAAAATGACTGGGCTAAACCTACAAGATCCAAATGTATGCGACAGCTGGTTTATTTATCGCGAATTAGACGTTGGACTCATAGAGAAAGTTGTTCAGTTTGATGGTCTGGTCATCCCCTTAAAAAGCCGTCAGCATATTAATAAGGACCCTGTATAGAGTATAACAGAAAACCCTAAAATAGTCTATATACTATTATAAAACTGTAACAGGAAGTTTGTCTGTACATTGAAGATATTAACAAAAAAAAAGTTACGATATGGTTTTTAGGTGTCCCTGATTCCATTTCACCAATTTTTGGATTTTTTGTCTGTCTGTTTGTTTGTGTGTTTGTTTGTTTGTTTGAACGAGTATCACGCAAAAACTACTGAACCGATTTTGATGAAACTTTTTTTGTTTGATAGCTTATGATCTGACTTAAAATCTGGTATATAATTTGTGCGGACGAAGTCGCGGGTTGACGCTCGTAATATTTAAAGGGGATGGCTTAGAACGTAGATCTTCAAACTGAACAATAACTAAACTGAACTGAACTTTCACTACGGGGACAACTTCAAGAAAAAAAAACGCTGTTTCATACAAAACTGCAGTACCTAGTAGTTAGTACCTACTTACCAAAACCAAGCCCAATTTATATTTGTATGTACACACGGCGACACATCAAGATACAAAACCAACATAAGCTGGCCGCGCGACGGTATTAGTTACTCGACCTACGCGCGCCCAGCTTATGTTGGTTTTGTATAGCTTGATGTGTCGCCGTGCGTACAACCTAAAGATCTCTAAATACCTAGTTCATTAAATTTATAAATTAATTGTTAAAAACATACATTTGCTTACCTACATCAAAAATAATAGGTGACTGAATTATTTTTCACTATTTAAATGTTTGCTTTTACGTTGGGGTTTTTTTTTTAATTTGTAATTTAATGTTATGTTGTAATTCTTAAACTTACTCAAAAACTGCTGAACCGATTTTCATGAAACAAAGTTTAGAACACTCGCAAAAATTAGCATTCTATTAAAAAAAACCGCTTCGAAATCGGTCCACCCGTTTGGGAGTTACAATGCCATAGACAGACAGACAGACAGATAGACCAAGGCGTCAAACTTTTAACACCCCTCTTTTTGCGTCGGTGGTTAAAAACCAAAATAATAAACAGCTGTTTTTGCTGCTGCTCTAGGTACTTAGGTCCGCCACACACAGACGGAATTGCGATCCGGAATCCTGATTCAGGACTCAGTGTTGTCAACTATGGTTACAAAAAATACTAGAGTGCTGTTTAAAAAATGCCTCAAATAAAAATGTATGAAACGAAAAAAGAATGACAATCATTGCATTTTTAGGTATTTATTAAAACAAAACAAACAATTCCTATACATGATAATTACTATCATGTGATGAGGTCATGACGTTACGAATGTTACGATGATGGTTTGTAAATTGTATTCCAATATTAATGCAACTATATCAAAAGACTATCGATAGTTTTAACATTAGACATAATCTGCATACAAAATGGCATGAACCATTATCACACAAGCGGTTTTTGAGACTAGGCGATTTCGCAACTATGCCGCAACGACGTTGCAACTGCACCGTCACGATACGGTATCATTCCATCAACGCCTACGCTCAAAAATCACTTTAAAATATGCCATCAAAGACATCAAAAAATCACTAGATCTAGTGAAAAAATCTCTGAAAGCGGCAACACTACATACGGAATCTAATTCCGAATCAGGTTTATTCCGGATGTATGTGAACATAACACCGGGTGACACCCACATTCTGTAGTCAAAATATTTGATTTTTGTCTGTATGGCTATTTAAAGAAACTTGCTCGTTTCGTTTTTGGATGCTAACAAGGTTGCATTTAACATTAAGGCAACCTTTACATAGATTTTTTTATTTTTAGCTTTTTAGTTAAGGTGTTTAAACAATTCCTAATTAGAAATCTGGGTGAAGGATTAGTGCATAAAGGGTATTTCGTTTTTATTAGATGCGTTCCTTTTAAGGACATGATAAGACAATCAAACTGAACAACTATGGAGCCAACTTCGAAATCGCGAAAAAAATTGACAAAACAGCTGATTGTCTGGAAGAAATCGCTTTTCAGCGGTAAGACCGCCTGTTTTTGTGCCTTTTTACCCGACTTCAAAAAAGGAGGAGGTTTCTCAATTCGACCGTATATATATATTTTTTTTGGATGGAAACAAAAAGTTGATCTTTTGTTTAGGATATACAACGTGTTAACGAATAAGCGCAAAACCTTATAAACCCCAACTGATTTATAACAAAATAATTAGATTGAACAGACGACAAGTGGCCAGAGCTTGCCCAGGATAGAGATGTTAGGAAGATTAAAGGGGAGACCTTTGCCCAGCAGTGGGATGAAATAGGCTATTGTTTGCTCTCTGTACCTATACCTACTTGTTTTTTGGTGTCAAATAAAGTATAATTGATTGATCGATTGTTTTTTCGCGGTTTCGATGTAAGTCCTATAGAGAGAGTTGTACAGTTTGATACATACTAACTTCAACAGGTGTTTCAGACCATCAAACTGAACGTTTACTGTAATTGCAACATAAAAAATTAAATTAAATTAAATATATAGTCGAGCGGGGGGGCGGCGTGGTTACCCTGCTGACGAAGTTGCCCCGCTCAACTGTATACACATATATCCCCCCCCCCCTTCCACACACACACGCACACACCCCCCACACACAGCTACTCCTTCTTCTCCTTCTACTTCCTCACAACTGACAAATACTTAAGTACCTACTTAATATCTATTTAAACATACTTACAAGTTACTATAATACGTATTTACATATTACAACCGCACGATAGCTGAAAGATACATCATATACTTTTAGATTTAATGAGGAAACCTGTTATTGGTCTTGTTTTAAGTTGAATATTACTATGTTAAGATTATCTTGTAACATTGTTGGTTTCCCAATAAAGAAATTAAATTTACAATGGGACCAACATTGAAATCGCGAGAAAAACCTTCTGCTCCATACATTTTTCTATTTTTTTTATTTATCCAAGACATTACTTTATAATAACTATTTATTAGTACATTATGGTACAAGTGTGTAATGTTGGTGATTACCGCTGAGGCGCCATTGAGACCCGAGCCGTAGGCGAGGATCTTAAGAGAGCCGAGGACGGTAATCATCAATACACACGTGTATCATACGACGTTTTTCAACACACTTGTGAATAAAATAATAATAAGAAATCATTTTATTTAGTAAATAAAAAGTTTATTTAGAAAATTTATTTGTACTATTGAATATGATCTTTTTTGTATCGAAACTTTTTTAAGAACAAAGCAACTCAAGAACTCAACCAAGAAGTAAACCTATAACTCACTTGTGAATAATAGTAATGAAAAAGTCACAGTTTGATTATAGGTGTCATTATGTGCCTAATTACGGTGAAATAAGGGCCATTTTATGAGCAAGTGTGTTGAAAAAATATTAACCGCACCGCACTTTAGAAACCACAGGGTTTATATAAAGTGCGATAGATAGATAGATTGTTAATAGAATATCACGCGTAATTGGTCCCTACATAAGGTCTTACAAAATTAGGTGAAACTATTTTAAGAGGATGATCAGACCATCAAACTGAACAACTTTCTCTATGGGACCAATATCGAAATCGCGAAAAAAAAATCTGTTGTCCCATACATTTAGGTCGAGTAAGTTTGTATGGAAAATCAGATTTTTTTTCGCGATTTCGATATTAGTACCATAGAGAAAGTTGTTCAGTTTGATGGTCTGAGCATACCCTTAAAATAGTTTCACCTAATTTTGTTAGACCAATAAGTAGTCAAAGGTATGTATACCTACATACAAAATTTCGTTAGTGTCGAAAAACTTTTTTGCTTTTTGTATGTAGACTATATTATCTTCACAATCCTGTTATCTGACACACAGTTGCAGAAAGGGTCAGTAGAGTTAATCCTCCATTAAATCTCTTCTAGATTTTACTACGTCAACAAAACAAAAAGTGACAGCAAGAGATTTAATGGTGGATTAACTTTAATAAGCGTTTCTGCAACTGAGTGTAAATAAGCTTAATTTTTTCTTAAAAGCTTATCAATACAACATCCTTTCTTCATTTATCTCTAATTTGGTAACATTTTCCTTCCTTATCGAAATCTTATCCAAATTTATTTTTAGGATTCCGTAGTCAAACAACAAATCCTTATACTTTCGTCCATTCTGTCGGTCTGTCTGTTCGTTATTTTCAAACCTATTAAGAAACACATTTTTTCAAACAGGTCCCATACAAAGAAAAGGGGGTTGAAATAATGAAATGAAATAATAATTTATTGTATGTGGAATTTGGGTAATACAATTTGCATTTACAGCCACATTTTTTGTCAGGCCCTCCAAACCCTAGTTCGCAGGTGTACACACATTTATCATAGAAATATTAATTTACATGACATTTATATACAAACAAGAAGCTAAATCTTACACAATAGCAATTCAAACTGGAAAATGTCAACATTTAAATTGGTTATTTTAAAATGTCAATGGAATTATCTACCCCTTACTTACACAAAAAAAGAGTGTTATTAGAAATTAATTAAGTAAATGTCAATATAAATTAAGTAAAATAAAGCACAATACAATGTCATAAGAATTAGTTATAAATTATCATTAATATTTGTCCTCCAAGAATTAGTTGGAATTAGTTCCCATCTCTCTAACTTTTAAGTACTAGAGTAAAAAATCGAATACTATTTTACAATACGCTCTTTCAATGAAAATAAACCTCTAGCATTAATACAGGGCAGCTTAAGAGCGATGATAGCCCCTACGGAAGAGAGCTAGCGCCTCAATCCTGAGGTCGCAGTTCAATTCCTGGCCTGTACCACTAAGTTCTTCGGAATTTATGTACGGTTGTATTTATCATTTACTAGCTCGGCGGTAAACGAAAACATCGTGAGGAAACCTACATTCCCGAGGATAAAAAGAAAATACCATAAGTTCGGAGGTATGCGTAAAATATAGGTGAGCTTGGGGCGAACACAATGGACCAGCGATGGTCTCAGTGTTACAACGACCCTTGCTTGCAATAACCCAACCACAAATAATCAAGAGACAGCCCTCCGCAAGCAGAAACGGTGAACTCATCAAACTGAACAACTTTCACTATGGAGCCTACCTCTGTAAACACGAAAGAAAATCAGCTGTCCAATACAAAACTGCCGTACCTACATCAAATGTATGGGACAGCAGATTTTTTTTCACGTTTCCTGAGGTAGGCTCCATAGTGAAAGTTGTTCAGTTTGATGAGTTCACCGTTTCTGCTTGCGAAGGGCTGTCCCTTGATTATTTGTGGTTGGGCTAAAGGTTGGGCGAAAGTTGTTCAGTTTGATGGTCTGAGTTCACCGTTTGCGGAGGGCTGTCCCTTACACCCTGTATAAAAATTTTTTTTTTTTTCTGTGTTAAAATATGGCGTTGAAAGAAATTAAATACCGCCATTGAAGATTTCTAAATCCATCTATGATCTAAGCCATTTTAAGCTATGTCAGGAAAAGTTTTTCGTATAATGACTACGGAACCCTGTCATGATCGAGTCCGACACGCTCTTGGCCGGTTCTTTGTACAAGAAGTTGCCATTAATAGGGTATTTTAACATCAAAAAGTAAAAGGATTTTCTTTCAACTTTCTGACCTCTTAGTGATGGGCGAGGGACCCCGATCGCTTAACTTACGAAGTCTCATGTTATAATTCTTATTTAAAAGACGTAAGGGTGAAAAAGGCGTGATTCAGGAGGCTTAGTATTTGGAAAATATAAAATCGATTTTGGACTTAATTGGGTGAATTGGGACCCAAAGTGAAACAACGTTTTTAGTAATAGTTGGTTTGGAAAAAGTGTTTTAAGCAGTAAATCCGGGTTTGAAGTTCCCAATGGACTCAGTTTTAGTTATTACTAGCGATACGCCCCGGCTTCGCACGGGTGCAATCCTGATATGTAAACCTTCCTCTTGAATCACTCTATCTATTAAAAAAACCCCATCAAAATCGGTTGCGTAGTTTTAAAGATCTAAGCATACATAGGGACAGACAGACAGAAAGCGGGAAGCGACTTTGTTTTATACTATGTAGTGATGAAGTGAGATTTGAGAGTTGAGAGTGAGATTCACTACGAGATCTTTTTAAAGATATCAGTATCCTGACTTTCTACAGTCAATATATTTACGAAAATATTTTATACGTTCGGAAAAATTAGTATCTCTTTCCCAAAAACAATGACGTTCATAAATACAATACAAGAAATAAAAATAAATTAGTATCCCCACATTTTCGACTCAGTAAGGTCAACACATCTTTCATGGGGCACTGTATACGCTATTATAATAAGATACCAGAGGATATTCTAAACTTGCCAGACAAAAAGTTTAAGTCCCATGTTAAACAAGTCCTCTGTAAAAAAGGCTACTATAAACTCGATGACTATTTGAATGACCAAAATGTATGGTCTTGACAATGTTACTCTATGTAATGCAATATTGTATTTTAATTGTACTTTGTATATTTTGTTTTGTTAAAAAGATGTGTGTTGTAGAGTTTCTGGCCGCTCTTCTCTCAACGAAACACCTTCCGACGCGATGGTAGACTCAAAAAATGACGTCGAAAAGCTATATATGTGATATTATTTTGAATAAAAAAATATTTGAATTTTGAAGTGATAGGTAATTTTGCAACCCTCTCTGCACTCGTAAAAATTTTTTTTTATATTCTTCAGATTTTTTGGTGGAGCTATTCCTCTCTTCCCTAAGGTTGTCTGGAAGAAAAAGCTTTTTACTTTTTGCCATACGAGCTCTTTATTTGTACCGGTCGGTATAATTTGTTTGTTTTGGTGTACATAAAAATTATATTTAAAGTAAGTAGTGGTAGTTTATTCATTCATTAATGTTAATAAATAAATAATTAATCTTGGACATTTGTCGTTTTGGTGTACATAAAAATTATATTTAAAGTAAGTAGTGGTAGTTTATTCATTCATTAATGTTAATAAATAAATAATTAATCTTGGACATTTGTCACACAGATTATCTAGTCTCACATAGGAGGCTCCCCAGCATTTTGCTGGTTTCTAGAAGGTTTCTCGTTATTTGAAAGACATACAAATTAATGAAAAATATTGCAATGATCTCGGCTTTATTTTTTATGAAGTATATTTCTTATTTATCTATAAAATACATATGAAACCTGTGTTCAAAGGAAAGCCTACATATTGGAAAAAAATTTGTATCGTTGAGCTCTCTTTTACTTGCGACACACACCATTGTGTTTACAATATTAAGATCTAAAGTTGCTATGTAGTAATTTTTATTTTAATTATCTAATATTTATTCAATATTGTACAACAAAATAAATTAAAATAATAATAGCACAGTAGGATTTCAGTTTTATATGGAAGAGCTGATTTTTTTTTCGCGATTTCGATGTCGGTGCCTTAGAGAAAGTTGTTCAGTTTGACGGTCTGGAAATCCCCCTAAAGTGCCAGCATATTGTTAAGAAGGACCATATATTAATTTGCTGGCATACGGTCATCACATATTTTTAATGGATTTCATCCTCCCATCTTGTACCTATTCGATAAATAAGAAACCCAATTTATATTATTACGAGCGTTAACCCGCGACTTCATTCGCACAAATTATATACCAGATTTTAAGTCAGATAATAAGCTATCAAACAAAAAAAGTTTCATCAAAATCGGTTCAGTAGTTTTTGCGTGATGCTCGTTCAAACAAACAAACACACAAACAAACAGACAGACAAAAAATCCAAAAATTGGTGATATGGAATCAGGGATACCTAAAAACCATATCGTGACTTTTTTTTTGTTAATATCTTCAATGTACAGACAAACTTCCTGTTACAGTTTTATAATAGTTTAGATAGATTCTTAGTAACAATTGTGACACACTTCGTCGTAAGAATATCAATTTTAGGATTCCGTAATCAGTTATGATTTTTACAAAACGTCAAAATACCAAACTTTTTCGCCTATTAAGTGTTAATTTGGCCAAAAGAGGCTTTGATGTACCTAGTTATCGTTATGATGTAAAATTACACTTCGATACTTTTTTTATTACTGTTGCAGGTATACCTATAGTTATAGATATTAAATTTATTGAATTGAAAATAAAGGAAGGTAAGTAGGTACATTAAAAAAATAAAAATTGAGAAAATAAAATTAACTGTAACCAAGATACTTTTACTTTTCAGAATACTGAGTCTCTTTCAAACTACAAAGATTTCTTATTGTTTGTATTAAATGTGTTCGTTATACTTTTGGGGTGTTTCAAACCATCGGACTGAACTGATGTTCAATAGAAAATGTTAACTCGAAAAACATTGACAGATTTTTTTTCGCGATTTCAAAGTTGGTCCCTTCGTAAAAGTTGTTCAGTTTGATGGTTCAAAACGCCCCTTAAAGTCTGTATAACGTATTTAAGTTTACACCTTGTAGGTATTATATCTACGGAACTCCCTTTTAACGTCTCATACGAACACTTGACAGGTATATTTAAGAAAAGTTTCCTCAATTTTTACCTCTCTTGTCACTTCATCATGCAATTCTCTGATTCCATCAGATTATCCTTACAAATCTTTCCTCTTAGTATGTTTCCTGGAATCCATTGTGACGTCATAGTCCTTGTGGAATTGGCAGTGGAATGCATTCAAGATGGCGTCCTAGTCTCACGTGCTCATTTTATTATATTTCTGCATTTTAGGCTGGTGGTAAACTGGAAGGTTTTTAAATCGCTAAGTCTTGCAGTGGTTTAATCGTAATGCTTTTAATTGTTCTTGAAAATGCAATGGGAATCGCGCTTGGTCGGTTTATCAGCTCTTATTGCTTTAAAATGTACAATGATTACTAGATTTGTATGTGATATTTGACAGAGAGATTTCTTGATACCAGAAAATACGTCACATTGTTCCACAGAAGACTACAATGGCCACTTGACCTAAATGTATGAAACAGCTGATATTTTTTCGCTATTTCAATGTTGGGTACATAATTATTGTAAGTTTTTCGGATGGTTGTTCCATAGAAAATTCCAATAGCTTCTCGACCCAATTTTATTGTATGGAATAGCTTTTTTCTCTTTTCAATGTTGCTCCAGCTATAAAAGTTGTTTAGTTTGATGGTCTAAAGCGCTTTCTTGTTATGCGTTCAAGTTTATACCACAATAGTAGCACAAAAGCTCTGAAGTAGCAGTATAAGTAGCTGCACTTATACATGAAATTGATATCATTAGCATCCTTTTAAACTAGAGTCTACCCATCGAACTGAACAACTTTTACGATGGGAGCAAACAGATAGGAGCAAAAAGAAAAATCTTGCATACATTTGAGTCGAGCAGGTATTGCAGTTTAGTATTGAACTCCTGTTTTTTTTTCTCCTATTGCGTTTGCTCATACATTTTGACGATATGAATTGATTGACGTGTTGCAGATTTGAAGTTTGTGCTTTCTGATGCATTTAATTAATAAAACTTAGTTACAGTATCCCATAGTAAAAGTTGTCCTGTTGGATGGGTAGACACTGAGTTTAAAAGGATGCTAATGATATCAATTTCACCCTGTAAATGAGAATAACCACTATACAGCTATTATACCGCCACTGTAGACCTTCTCTGTTACTAGCATCTTTCAACTCGTCAACTTTTCGCAACTCTCACAGTTCACCACCACCCTTATTCAATAGCCCCTGGGGATATATGTCTCGAAGAGCTTTTGGGTTCAAACTGAGTTTTATTGTACTATTTATATCCCCTTTTTTTATTATGATGTGGATTGGATTTTTATAGCGACTTCATTTTATTTGTTATTGATTTATTTAACGCTCTCTAGCTTTAAGTTAATGTCTTAAAATTTACTTTAAAACGGCCTCGTAAATCCTAGAATTATTTACTTGGCTTAATGTTATTTAAAGTCGAGTTAAGTGTTATAAAGAGTTGAGTAGATTTATTTATAAAGAAACTGTAAAGAGCGTGTCGGACCCACCCGATAATAATTTTCCGTAGTCATAAAAGTATAGGTACTTTACGCCATATTTTTAAGTTTATAATCATAGTAACTCTGTGGTTGAAGCATTAAAATCATCCGAAAAGTGTTTCGTTCCATTTCATTAGGTTAGAAGGTATAATCATCATCATCATCTTAGAAATGGATGTCCACTGCTGGACATAGGCCTCTCCCAAGGATCGCCATAACGACCGGTCCTGCGCTGCTCTCATCTAACGGGTTCCCGCCGCCCTCACCAGGTCATCGGTCCACCGTGTGAGGGGCCTACCCACGCTGCGCTTTCCGGTACGCGGTCGCCACTCGAGGACTTTTCGGCCTCATCGGCCATCGGTTCTGCGAGCAATGTGCCCCGCTCACTGCCACTTTAGTTTATCAATTCTTTGGGCTATGTTAGTTACTCTGGTTCTTCTGTGGATCTCGAAATCGATCTCGAAACTCCGAGCATAGCCCTCTCCATTGCCTTTGGGTGACTTTCAGCCTTTTTATGAGGCCTTGAGTGAACGACCACGTCTCTGTTCCATATGTCATCACTGGCAACACACACTGATCGAAGACTTTCGTTTTAAGACACTGCGGTATTTGGGACGTGAAGATACTACGTAGCTTCCCTAACGCTGCCCAGCCGAGTTGGATTCGACGGTTGATCTGATCAGAAGGTATAATACGACAAATTTTTTTGGAACTTCCATTCCATATTGATCGGCTGATTCGCACTTCTTATGGGAGGTCCAAATGTATAGGCGACGAGTAGAAACCCTGGGACAGAAATCTAGATAGAACACCTAACTTTAAACTAGGTTTAGGCTTAGTCCTTTCTAAGCCATTTTCGCATTGTGACTTATCTATTTGTTCAGTTGTAACAATTGTATGCAACATTGTTGTGCAACAAGGTATCTTAAAGTTCAAAGTTTACTCTTTCAAGAGTAAATTTATTCTACATTGTGTTCTTCTTCAAACACTTATAAATTTTAATCGTATGTAAACTTTGAATAGAATTCGCTAACAAAAGCGTTTTTGATGTAGATCGTATTTTTGATATGCAATCACATTTGTCCGTCTAAATATAACTAGGCTAAACAAAATAACAATATAATTGACAATATTAAACGGTGGATTGAAAACTAGATATATTATATATTTTTAACAGACTTCAAAAAAGGAGGTTTCTCAATTCGACCGTATATATATATATTTTTTATGTGTGTTCGCGGATAACTTCGTCGTTTATGAACCGATTTTGATGAGTCTTTTTTTAATGGAAAGATAATGTCCCAAGGGTGGTATAAGGAAACCAGGATCTGATGATGGCATCCCAGAGAAAGCGAGGGGAACCTTTGAAAATCGTAGTGCAGGCTAGTGCGTTTGTTAATTTAAAGCACTACTATTAAACTGAACTAATGAATTCACTACTGAAAATTGTGAAATAAACAAAATTTTAACAAAAAATCAAAACCGCCTTCAAAAAAACTAAAAAGTAAACAAATGATATTACAGCCGATGACTTTTTCGTTCGCATCATAAGAACATTAATTTGTTTTATAGAAGTCGGTGTCAAGCCAAGCCAAAAAACGAATGCAAGCCCTGTCGTGAATCGTACCGGCTTGACAGCGAATTCCATAAAACAAAGGGAAAGTTGTTCAGTATCATGGGTACAATCACCCCTTGAAGTAATGCAACTTTTTACCATAAAACCCCGTATATTAAATAACATACAGGGTTCTTCTTAATATGGTGACACTTTTTAAGGGAATAACAGAATATCATTCTGAACAACTTGCTCTATGGGACAAACATCGAAATCGCGAAAAAAAATTTGCTCGCCCATACATTTTCGAGTAGATTTACAGTTTTGTATGGAAGAGCTGAATCACCTGATTGTCTGAAAAGAAAGATGATTTCGTGCTTCGGATGGCACGTTAAGCCGTTGGTCTCTGCTACTATCTCTATGGTGGTAGCAGTCGTTAAATAAAAAACACTTATGTAATGACTTTCGCGATTTCGATGTTGTTGCCATAGAGAAAGTTGTTCAGTTTGATGGTCGGATCATCACCTTAAAAAAGTGTCAGCATATTAAGAAGGACCCTATATACTAATAGATATACAACGTGTTAATGAATTAACGCAAAACCTCATACAGCCCAACTGATTTATATCAAAATAATAAGATTGAAACAATAATTTCATTATTTTGATACCTAGTTAAAATTTAAAGTTATTCGCATTTTAAGTTTTGAGGCAAAAATTATTTGTTATCATTTCAGCAATGAATGAAAGCGCTTACGTACTCATGGATACATTTTAAGAAGCTTGTTTTGGTAGTGAGTAGGGTGAGAGTACCCATGCGGTGAGTTGACATCGGGTACAGTAAATTTAAAAAAAATTACCTATGTTGGAACCATGATAATTCGATTCTGCTCTCGATTCTAAACAAACTACTTTCTAGTTTTGCGTTAATTCATTAACACGTTGTATACTAAGGTATGCTACGTGATTGTATACATTGGATCATTACCCATTTCACTACTTAGTAACATTTAGTAACATTGCCTTGCAAAAACTGTATTTTTTTTAAATAGCACTGAATTATTACAACTGCAAAGTTGGAATCCAGCTTTTTATAGCGAACTTGCCTGATAGCACTATTTGCGTGCCGTGACTTTAGGCTATCTGTTAGAACTAAGTAATTTTCTAGGCAAAGTTATTATTTACTAGTTTATTATGCACGTCTGTTAAGTAGTAAGAACATTAAAAAGAAAAAATTGCTGTTTAATTATTTCATTTAATATCATTCCCTTAGAAAAAGTATATGTCTAGATTGAGCCTCATGCTTCTACCGTATAAAACAAAAGAGGCCAACTTTCTTAGCCACTCAAGCGTCCCTTGCTTTGACTACTTATATAAGGTCTAACAAAATTAGCTGAAGCTATTTTAAGGGGATGATCAGACCATCAAACTGAACATGATATTGATGATATTGGTCCCATAGAAAAAGTTGTTCAGTTTGATGGTCTGATCATCCCCTTAAAATAGTTTCAGCCAATTTTGTTAGACCTTATATAGGGACTAGTTACGTGTGTAATTCTACGAACAAACATTTCTGCCACTTTTTGTGGGGGGCGAGGTAACACGAAATCCGCAACTTCTGATTTTTTCCCCATAACGTTAGATTCTAATTTTGAACGTTAAAAATCATGAAAAGAAGTCTCGTGTGAACCCCAAACGTTCTAAGTTCGAAATTATTGTTTCGCAATTATAGGCTGTCTCGTTTAGTGATAAGGTATAAAATTGAATGTAAATGCACATGATTAATTAATCTTATACCGTGGCAGAGGGGAAATGCTACCGCAAGGCTAGTCCTTATGATAAATAGTCAAAGGTCCCTTGGGACTATAGTCCCGGAATTGACACTAGCAGTTTACGTCCCTGGGACTATAGTCCCAATAAACCTGCGGTGTTAATTTTTCGTTTTAATTCTGAACGCAGCTATAAATAGTTCTGTTACTCGATACTAGGTGGCGCTCTTATCCTTAGACTATCTTTATGATGGTCTGAAGCACCCCCTAAGATATGAAACGTATAAAACAACTGGTTGGAGGTATTATAAAAGTTTATTGCAATCCGACTTAGAAACAATTATAACAAACATGTATCAAGAAAAAACAACATGAACGAATGAATGAGTGAGTGAGTGAAGTAAAGAATGAACTAATGAATGACCGGTCACTCACGAACTTTGACTACTTATATCGGGACTAGCCACTTTTTGCGGGGGGGCGAGGTAACACGAAATCCGCAACTTTGGATTTTATTCCCCATAACTTTAGATTCTAATTTTGAACGTTAAAAATCATGAAAAGAAGTCTCGTGTGAACCCCAAACGTTCTAAGTTCGAAATTATTGTTTCACAATTATAGGCTGTCTCGTTTAGTGATAAGGTATAAAATTGAATGTAAATGCACATGATAAATTAATCTTATACCGTGGCAGAGGGGAAATGCTACCGCCAGGCTAGTCCTTATAATAAATAGTCAAAGGTCCCTTGGGACTATAGTCCCGGAATTGACACTAGCAGTTTACGTCCCTGGGACTATAGTCCCAATAAACCTGCGGTGTTAATTTTTCGTTTTAATTCTGAACGCAGCTATAAATAGTTCTGTTACTCGATACTAGGTGGCGCTCTTATCCTTAGACTATCTTTATGATGGTCTGAAGCACCCCCTAAGATATGAAACGTATAAAACAACTGGTTGGAGGTTTTATAAAAGTTTATTGCAATCCGACTTAGAAACAATTATAACAAACATGTATCAAGAAAAAACACAATGAACGAATGAATGAGTGAGTGAGTGAAGTAAAGAATGAACTAATGAACGACCGGTCACTCGCGAACTTTGACTACTTATATCGGGACTAGCCACTTTTTGCGGGGGGCGAGGTAACACGAAATCCGCAACTTTGGATTTTATTCCCCATAACTTTAGATTCTAATTTTGAACGTTAAAAATCATGAAAAGAAGTCTCGTGTGAACCCCAAACGTTCTAAGTTCGAAATTATTGTTTCACAATTATAGGCTGTCTCGTTTAGTGATAAGGTATAAAATTGAATGTAAATGCACATGATAAATTAATCTTATACCGTGGCAGAGGGGAAATGCTACCGCAAGGCTAGTCCTTATAATAAATAGTCAAAGCTCGCGAAGCGACAAGAAAGGAGAAGGGATCGGCCGGACTACGTAACTTTATACGAGTGGGTGCCCTACGACGTAAACCTGTTGGGTCGCGCGTTACAAATGTTATTTAAGTTTGCACCCTGTATACTACAATAAGAAGCTCAAAAAATTGATCTCAATTAATAATATATTAACAAAATACTTGTTTTTCCCAGGTACGTCCCTTCTCTTAAACAGAAGACTGGATTATGTCCACTTATGGGGAAAACTTAAACAAGTGATATCAAGGGTAGAAAATGGTAAGTTATTTTATAATTTACGAGCGTCAACTGAACAATTTTGGAGCCACCCTCAACGAAACGTCAAAAAAACGGCCTTTTCATACATTTGAGTCGAGTAGATACAGCTGTTTTGTATGGAGCAGCTGATTTTTTTCACGTTTCCTGAACTCTCAGGTTCCATAGTGAAAGTTGTACAGTTTGATGGTCTGAATTCACCGTTTCAGTATTTGCTAGGTTGTCACTTACACCCTGTATACAAGGTGTTACAAAAATACAAATAAACATTTAGGGTTTAGACCATGAAACTGAACAAGTTTCACTATGGGACCAGTATCGAAATTGCGAAAAAAAATCGTATGTTCCATACTAAACTACGAATACTCGAGCTAAATTTTTGGGACAGCAGATTTTTTTTCTCTCGCCATTTCGATGTTGGTCCCATGGTGAAAGTTGTCCAGTTTGATGGTCTAAACAACCCCCTTAAAAGTTTTAAATTTTTATTTTTGGGGCCGAAAAGTTCTCGAGTGGCGACCGCGTACCGGAAAGCGCAGCGTGGGTAGGCCCCGCACACGGTGGACCGACGACCTTGTGAAGGCGGCGGGAACCCGTTGGATGAGGGCAGCGCAGGACCGGTCGTTATGGCGATCCTTGGGGGAGGCCTATGTCCAGCAGTGGACGTCCATCGGCTGAGATGATGATGATGATGAACATCCTGTATATAGAAGTTTTATAGATACCTAGATTGTATGATATAAATATGATGATTACAAAATATACAAAAAAAACAAAATGGCGATGGCTGTGAAATATGTCTGCGGTATGAATGGCGTCCGCAAAGTCTGCAGAGTTTCACTATACGCGCAATAGTTTGAGTTTCTGCCAAAAAATATTAATCTTACCATCCCGAAATACATTTTAATGCGAGATCGATCCAGTACGGTTTACTTCAGCTTTGATGCGGTTTAAAATGAGGGCGAAGGGTTAAAAAAATATATCAATGTCTGCGGTGTTTAGAGTGTAAAACAATGTATTATACAGGGTGTATAAGTGACAGTCTAGCAAATATACTGAAACGGTGGACTCAGACCATTCAACTGAACAACTTTCACTATGGACCCTACTTTAGGATACCGCGAAAAAAAATCTACTTTTCCCATACGTTTTAGTCGGGTAGGTACAGCAGTTTTGTAAGGGACAGCTGATTTTTTTCATAGTGAAAGTTGTTCAGTTTGATGGTTTAAAATAAACCACACCATTAAATATTACTACCCTCTTTTGTTACACCCTGTATATAAGGTCTAACAAAATAAGATTAAACTATTTTAAGGGGATGATCAGACCATCAAACTGAACAACTTTCTCTATAAGAAAATCAAAAAATCAGCTGTTCCATACAAACCTACTCGACCTAAATGTATGGGACAGCAGAATTTTTTTTCACGATTTCAATATTATTCCAATATAGAAAGTTGTTCAGTTTGATGGTCTGATCATCCCCTTAAAACAGTTTCACCTAATTTTGTTAGACCTTGTATACAGGGTGAAATTGATATCATTAGCATTCTTTTAAACTAAGAGTATACCCATCAAACTGAACAACTTTCACTATTGGAGCAAACCGATCGGAGCGAAAAAAAAATCTGCTGTTGCATACATTAGAATCGAGTAGGCATCGCAGTTTAGTATGGAACAGCTAATTATTTTTTTTGCTCCGATCGCTTTGCTCACATAGTGAAAGTAGTTCAATTTGATGGGTAGGCTCTTAGATTAAAAGAGTGCTAATGATATCAATTTCACCCTGTATACCTTTCACCGTTTCAGTATTTGCTAGGCTGTCACTTACATCCTGTATATATTATTCAGTTTGTTTATTGTTTATCTACTAAACGTCTTAAAAATTTATATTTAAATTTTTTAACGATATACTGGGTGATATTGATCCCATCAAAAACATAAATGTGAAATGATAGAGAGCCAAGTTCAATATGATATATGCTTTGGTTGTTGACTTTATCGACAAAAGAAGTGAGATCTAAATAAATAAATAAATAATAATAAATAAATATCTTGGAGATTGTCACACAAATTATCTAGTCACATTTAAAGTATCTGGACTTGTATTATGATGACTAGACAACGATATAGAATACATATATAGATACAAACATCCATGACTAGGGTACAAATACTCATATTCATCATATAAATATTTGTGCCTTACGTGATTCGAACCCGCGACCCTCGGCACTGCAGGCAGGTTCACTACAGACTGTGCTACCGGGCCGTCGCTAAATGGGTGCCTAGTTCAATGGTCAGTCCCGAAATTTATTTATAACAACATAAAATATTTTATAACAACTTAAAATTCAAATATAATTTCTTCTTATAACTTAGGATAATATATTGAAGCCTAAGGTCTGCCTAGGCTTCATTACAATCCACAAAGGGAACCATTCGTTGCGTAATATAAAACTCAGATTAATTCTCTTCTAAAAGCTTTGACTACTTATATAGGGACTAGTTACGCGTGTAATTCTACTATTAAACATTTCTGCCATTTTTGCGGGAGGCGAGGTAACATGAAATCCACAACTTTGGATTTTATTCCCCATAACTTTAGATTCTAATTTTGAAAGTTAAAAATCATGAAAAGTAGTCTCGTGTGAACCCCAAACGTTCAAGTTCGAAGTTATTGTTTCGCAATTATAGTCTGTCTCATTTAGTGATAAGGTATAAAATTGCATGTAAATTCACATGATCAATTGTTCTTATACCGTGGCAGAGGGGAAATGCTACCGCAAGGCTAGTCCTTATTATAAACAGTCAAGTTCTAAAAGTCGTCAGTTACCTCCCCAATGCAGTCCTAAAACTCTTCTGATTGTGACTTGTACCAAGCCAAAAGCTTGAGATCAGAGAGTGGGTCTGGCGCGTGTCAGTCAAGCTCGTCTGCGCCCGCGCACCGCAATACTTATTGCACAATCATCGCTGCTCGATCTATATGGGGCATATTTCTTTCTACAGCCATAATTTTAGATTTAGAATAAGACTCACTGATTCATGCGAAAGTGGTTAGAATCTTGGCTACAACTTCATTATAAGTAGCTACTAGATTTTGCCCGTGACTTCGTCCGCACTTTACTATGTCACCGGCACCTGTTTTCACAGCGAGATAAAATATACAGGGTAAAATTGATATCATTAGCATAGAGTAGGTACCCATCAAACCGAACTTTTACTATGGGAGCAAACAGATCGGAGCAAAATAAAAATCTGCTGTTTCGTACCAAACTGAGTACCGGCTCGACTCGCTCGAAATATGTGGGACAGCAGATTTTTTTATTTTTTTAAACTTGGAGTCAGCTCCTTGTTAAAAGTTGTTCAGTTTGATGGTAGCATCCCCTTAAGTATTACTAGGGTGTTTTGTTACACCCTGTATAAGAAGAGAAAAAGAAGATTTTTAGTGTTCCGTACCTTTGGCACAACAGTACACTTATGGAATCAGCTCGGTGTCTGTCTCTCCTTCCGTCCGTCTGTCACAGGCATTTTTCTCAGAGACCGTAAGACTAAACGGCACAGACATAAATAATAATTAATGGTCCAATATCATAAAATATACTATACTATAAATAAAAGATTATTATTTTTATAATAGTATAGTCAAAAGAATTGCTAAACTAAAGTGGCAGACGGCGGAGCAAATTGCTCGCAGAACCGATGGCCGATGGGGTCGAAAAGTTCTCAAGTGGCGACCGCGTACCGGACTGGAAAGCGCAGCGTGGGTAGGCCCCTCACACGGTGGACCGACGACCTGGTGAGGGCGGCGGGAACCCGTTGGATGACGGCAGCGCAGGACCGGTCGTTATGACGATCCTTGGGGAGGCCTATGTCCAGCAGTGGACGTCTATCGGCTGAGATGACGATGATGATGATTATGTTATAAATTATATAAAATAAGCTTAAGTCTTATATTCACAACAGTTTGTCGTGACTTCGCGTATGAATGTGTCTATTAATGAATGTTCACAAAACATCCTGCGCCCAACATTCTTCATGAGACATCACTTTAATGCCAACCAAGCTTTATGACTCATTTGAATTAAGTCTATTAACCTAAATAAGACAAAAGGCCACCCACTGTGCAGCAAGCTCTATGAACATTATTGTTCGCTAATTTTTGCCCGCCATTTCGTCTACGTTGACTTCTAAAAAACTTACTAGCATGCCACCCCCGAGAAAACGACAAAAATCGAGACGTGATTCTGTCTTTGTTACTTGACGTATGCGAAAGCGAGCGCGCGTGACGGTTTTCTCGTTTTGTCGCTTTGTCGTGTGCGGCATGCTAGCCCTACAGAACATAGTATATCTGTGTGCCTCATCCAAATCCGTTCAGCGTGAGTCACAAGAAACCAGGGTTCGAAATTATCAAGAAAATTATTTTCTTTATATAGCCGTGGTGGTCCAGTGGCGAGTAACCTTGCCTGCAGTGCAGGAGGCGATAGTTCGATCCCCGTCTAGGCAGACTCGTACCAATGAGTTTTTCGGAATTTATGTACGATTTGTAACACCACTAGCTTTTTCGGTGAAGGAAAACATCGTGAGGAAACCTGCATGCTTCAATTTCGAGGCATATATTGTACCTACTGTCCATTACAAGTGGCGACGGGCTCACTCCCCGTCACACTGGACAGAGTTTCGGTACTATAGTGAAACGTGGATGTTCTGAGGTTTCAGAATATCTCTGACTACCTCCTCGGGGAATATAGTCGTGAGCATATGCATATGCTTATGCCGAAAGGGCTTGCGGTCGTGAGTGTGAATGATGCCTATTTCTAAAACCCCTAACTCTATACTCTTCAGTATAATGTAGTTCAATTCATTCTATCAAAGTTTTCCAGAGTCGACAACTTTAAAAGCAAAATGCTTTGAACTTTGTTTTTTGTTGGAAACTTTCCTGAACTGCGAGATTGAAAAAAAAACTGAAAACAAAAGTTTGGACCTCACTTTATACTACGTTATGTATTGAGAATAGAACACGATTTTTAGGGTTCCGTATTCATCGTTCTCTTGCCCATTTTGCATTATTTTGGGGTCGGGGTCATTTCAGCACTCATTCCTTTCTTATCATTTACGCCTGCCACATACCATACGGAATTTCGATTAGGATTTTGTATAAAAATTATACAAAATCTTAATTCCGTCCGGAATAATTCCACATGTATTTGTGGCGGCTGAATAATCTGAAGTAAATAATTTTTTATTTAATGTAATTTTTAGGGTTCGATTTTGAATAAATAAAACAGTAGACTAAGTTCCTGTTAAAAATTTTCTAAACCTAAGGGTTTAGAAAATTTTTAACTTTTTAATTTTTTTTTTTTTTTTTTTTTTATTAAGATAATGTTTAATGGCAATGATACATAATAGAGATCGGATATTCAGATGCATTATTTACCTAAACGTCATTTTTCACAAGAATAATGTGGACACGTCTCAATTCATTTATTTTATGAAACAATCCCAGGATCGTTCTTAAGTCCCGGAATTGTTAAAATGTCGTAGAACTTGGACATTTAAACAACTCGGACAACGTGAACAACTCGAACAACATGAACAACTGGGACAACATGAACAACTAGGACAACATGAGTAATTAACTCTGACATATAATTATAATGATGATTTACAACTAGGTACTCTCAGTTGTAGGAATATTTCTAACCACCCAATTCTGTTAATCTTACCGGGCACTTAGTCTACTAGACAATGCCAGATTTCCTTCAAATTTCCAAAGAATCTTATTTTTATTTTATTTATTACGAACGCTAACCCGCGACTTTTTCCGCACAAATTATATACCTGATTTTAAGTCTATCAAACAAAAAAAGTTTCATCAAAATCGGTTCAGTAATTTTTGCGTGATGCTCGTTCAAACAAACAAACAAACAGACAGACAAAAAATCCAAAAATTGGTGAAATGGAATCAGGGACACCTATAAACCATATCGTAACTTTTTTTTTGTTAATATCTTCAATGTACAGACAAACTTCCTGTTACAGTTTTATAATAGTTTAGATTAGATAAGAGAGGTTAGAAATGCAAAGTAGCGCTTTTGCTTCGGAGACGGCTGTCGGCACTTGTCTTCCCTCTCACGCTGCTAAAATTACTCATGCCCTCTCGCTCGCACCACGCTGCGCGCCTTATGGTTTTGTGCAAATCATTGCATAACCTGTGGCGACACGTTTCACGCGTACTTTGCACTTCTAACCCCACTTATAATGTTCTGTGATTCTTACTAAATCTAATTTGATGTTCACTCCTCTGGGCCTAAATCCGGCGTCCCCCTCTAGTATTCCCACCCCAAAAACATTCGTAGCAGCAATTAAATAAACGTTATATTAATGTTTATATGTCAATTCATGTACATTTTCGCTTACGACCTGGAGCCACCATGTATAGAGACATAAGTTGATAACAGCGCAAATTCAATAAAACATTTCTAGGCCACAACAATAATTGAGCAAAAGTAGGTCATTTTTATTACCAGACAGTGGCGTGGCGTCTAATTGTTGATTCAGTTTATTTGCAAGCCAGTGTATTCTGGAATTGTGTTAACGTTTTTTTAAGGAAAATTCGCATTTTCGGGTCAATGATTTGGATTTTTCACGTAGTTTTAGAGTTATATAAGGTCTAACAAAATTAAGTGAAACTATTTTAAGGGGATGGTCAGACCATCAAACTGAACAACTTTCTCTATGGGACCGATATTGAAATCGCGAAAAAAAAATCAGCTGCCCCTTCAAACCTACTCGACCTAAATGTATGGGATAGCAGATTTTATTTTCGCGATTTCTATATTGGTCCCATAGAGAAAGTTGTTCAGTTTGATGGTCTGATCATCCTCTTAAAATAGTTTCACCTAATTTTGTTAGACCTTATATAGTACATGGAACCGTAAGCGCTTAATTTAGGTAGGTAAAGAAAAAAAATCTGGGCAATATGGATCATAGGATATCCACAATAAGAATTTTTCCGTTGTTTTCTTTTTCTAGTTATGTTGGTGGTCGGTTTTAATGTTATGTTGGTCCTAACTACCTAAAGTATGTAACGCATTTTAGTTTACACCCTGTATAATGATGTGAATCGCGCTAACTAGCTGATTTGATATTGTAATTCAATCCACGTGCTGTAATAAAATATTTAACGTTCATGATAAGTTAAAACTGTCGACGCTTTAGACCACACATATGGATTTGTTTTTGTATGGTAGGTATTTATTTAGTTAGAGGGTATTGCATATTTATTGCAAATTCACTAATTCACCTGTGACTCCAGATAATTAATTTTATTAAAAAAACTAGGGTTAACCCGCGACTTCGTCCGCCCAAATTATATACCAGATTTTAAGTCAGATCATAAGCTATCAAACAAAAGAATTTTCATCAAAATCGGTTCAGTATTTTTTGCGTGATGCTCGATCAAACAAACAAACACATAAACAAACAAAAAATGATGATGAGGAATGAGCAGGTACACCTAAAAACCATATCGTAACGTTTTTTGTTAATATCTTTAATGTACAGACACTTTCTGTGACAGTTTTATAATAGTTTAGATTGGTAAATGGTTCGTGAATTCACATGTGATACACTGGGGTTCCAGAGATGTGATAATCTGAATTCATAATAATTAGAACGGCGATGTGCTCACTGTGGCGACGGGCTCACTTCACTACCCATCACACTGGACAGAGCTTCGGTACGTTATAGCTACAGTTGTACCAGGTTTATAAGTCTTACCAATGTACCTGCGCCTACCTAAATTTTAATAGCGCGCGAATTTATACTGACCAATCAGGATGTGCCACCTTCAATCCGTTAACTTGTTTTCGTGCCCTTTCCGCTGCTATCCGACTTTGCACCCTTTGATTACTAAATGACTTCGGGTTTTGACGGGGACTCGATCCTGCTCTGCGCAAACGAAGATTGACGAGCGGAATTATTTTCCTGGTCGTACTGTACTACTGAAACGTGGATGTTTTCAGAATATCTCTAACTACCCCATCGGGGAATATAATACCGAAAAAAACGTGACATACCGAATTATGAGCTATTCTGCCAAGAACTCAATTTTAAAGAGTCGCTTCATTAAAATACCTACTTATTACTTTTCTTTTCTAGTCAAATCTTAAAATTGTGTCTGCAACGTGGTGTTGATGATTTTGCTAATCTCCAGTATAAATAACAAAATGTGCTTGACGTTGTTTGATACATATTTTTGTGTTATCCCAAGGATTGTTTTTATACAAAAACACCCACTTGCCCCCCCCACAAAATGGTGCAGCCTCATGGCAGGCCGGAAAGTAGGCAACCGACTTGCGACCGACCAGTAACAGACCTGCATCGAGACTCCTAGCTACAAGTTGAGCATCGGGATTGGTGCACTACATGGAATTTGATTCCTTATCTTTGGAATATTTTCTGGAGTACTTTTTTGAAGTTACGCAGATGAAATTTTTTGAAGTCGTTGACAAAATATAAAATTCTTTTAGAATAAGAACGAAAACATTTTTCCGATTCCTATTTTACTTTCTGGCCAAGTCTGGTTAGCAAATATTATTTATTTATCAGAAAGATAAAAGGTCTAAGGTCTGTTTCTGTCATTCAAAACAGCCTTAAAAATTTGTTGCTATTTGGAATGGGGTATAGTTAAAAAGTTTTATTAGTTAGTAAAAATTTTTTATTAACCTTGTTATTTTATTGTTTTATTGTTGAGCAAAGGTCTTCCCCTAGCTTTTCCAGCCTTTTCTATCCCCTGCTCCGGCTTCCATAATTATTCCATGGTTAAATATAAAAAAAAATATATATATGCTGCTGATGAAGAATAATTGAAAAACGTTACGTAAAGCGTCCCCCACTCCCAAAGCAATTTATTTAACAATCAATTAATGTACCGATAAAGATAAGACTTTAACCTAATAGAGACTAATTGGAAATAAGAGGTCAAGGAAAAATGGTTGCACTTTTTACGATAGATATATACAAGATTAAAGTGGATGAAATGAATATTGGCTAATCCAATTAGGATACATTTTTTCAAAAAAATAACTATGCTATGAACCTTATGAGTAGGAAAATAGAGTTGTAAATAGCTGGTTTCGTGTAACAACGTAGGTGGTCACGCGAACGATATGGGTGGGGTATAGAGAATAGACCGGGAGTCGGGGAAAGAAATTGTTTTGTATTTGAGGAATTTCTTTTGTAAACATGGAATATAAACCATAATGTATTTGCATTTATTATAGAGAAGTGTTTTATTATTTAAGATGAAGGAATACGGTATATTTTGCAGTGTTTTTCTTGGCGATACGGCTAGCTGCTTCTCGCTACTTGGCACGTTTTATTCAATGCTGAAAATAATGTTCAAAATAAACCATTCTGCACCAAAAATAAAATGTGCGAATGTTAAGTAATGGAAATATTATTATTTTTGACTGGGCTATTGCAAGCAAGGTTCGTATAAAGGGTCCTTCTAAATCAGGGTTGGCACGATTAAAACAAGTGGTTTTAAAACACGCTTTTAAAACAGTTTGAACTAAAACCGTGTTTCCATTCATTCGCAATGAAAAGTAGTTTTAAACCTTGTTTTTTTCTTAATGTTTAATACATTATTTAAACCTGTGTTTTTAAACACGTAATTTATTACGTGTTTAAAAACACAGTTTAACACAAGGTTTAAATAATGTATTAAACATTAAGAAAAAAACAAGGTTTAAAACTACTTTTCATTGCGAATGAATGGAAGTAAATGAAAACAAATTAACATTTAGGATTCTAAATAGCTTGACATAAAGCAGTTAATGAGAAAAAATAGAACGAAGTGGATGCTTAAAACTATTTATTTGCAACTCATAATGTGTGCATCACATAGTACATGTAATGTTTAATTTTAATTTTGTTATGGGTTGCAAATTAGATGCTATTATTATTAGGCTCATACTTTGTTATTTTTAGCAGAATGCAACCTGAACTGGAGTCATCTGACAAACGGCTTCGATGCGAGTTTTTAATGATTATAATATTATATCTGCATCTACATATTTATTTCTGAAAATAAAGACTCACAAGCATAAGTAGATGAAAATAATGTTAGGATAGCAGACACCAGTTTCTTCAGACAACTAAATATGTCTGGAACTGAAGATTCGTTAGATATATGCGTGCTCGAATTATTTTGTCACATGCCACCGCTGACACGCGTACCATTGGTTTACCACCTAGTCTAGGAAAAATACGGTTTGAGATTGCATTAAAGACACTTTAGTAAATTGTGTTTGAACTAATTTTACTGTTACTTTATCACACTTTTGTCGAGATTTGGTGGTTATATAGGCTGAGGACCCTGAGAAATACCTTAAAATCGATATAAATGTACAAAGGGCAAGCTTATTTCTAAAGATATTTCTTCCAGCATACAAGCAAAAGAGACAGTTAATTATCACAAGGCAAATTTATTGTGTACAAACAAAAAGTAAATAATTAGGTTTTGAGGTTATATTTTTTAATACTTACAAAATATTGAATATCTACTCAAATTTACGATATTAACCGGGGATTATTATAGCTATAAGTAAAATGTATTGAACGAAGCCGTCCTGTACAAAATCACCAGTTTTCCACTTTTTGTTCATATCAAAATTTAATGTTTTGTAAATGTCTTAATTATTCCATAATACACAATAAAAAATCGGGGATTATTGAGAATTTATGTTTTTCTAGTATGTATCTACTAATATTTCTAACTATCACCTAAAGTGCAACCAATGCCCGCAATAACCCGCGACTTTGTCCGCACAAATTATATGCCAGATTTTAAGTCAGATCATAAGCTATCAAACAAAAAAAGTTTCATCGTGATACTCGTTCAAACAAACAAACAAACACACAAACAAACAGACAGACAAAAAATCCAAAAATTGGTGAAATGGA
The DNA here is from genome assembly GCA_927399405.1 of Agonopterix arenella. NCBI lineage: Eukaryota > Metazoa > Arthropoda > Insecta > Lepidoptera > Depressariidae > Agonopterix > Agonopterix arenella. Next base: position 1,951,809 of record OV656714.1, read on the forward strand.
ATCAGGGACACCTAAAAACCAATTCGTAACTTTTTTTTTGTTAATATCTTCAATGTACAGACAAACTTCCTGTTACAGTTTTATAATAGTATAGATAGATTGAATTTACTATGGCGAATTTGAAAATACCTAGTCTAGAAATGAAATATTATAGGTCTAATTCATTTGAAATTAATAGCCTAAAAAGGAAATAAAACATAAAAAACAAAAAAAAACACTTGTTTAAAATAATTTGAACTGTTTTTTTATAAAATTAAAAAAAAAAACTGTTTTTTTCAACCCTGCATGCGCGCACCCTTTGTGAAATTATGAAATCCATTTGATGATTTCCCCAAAAACATCAAACCCCGGACAAAAGCTCGTAAATTCTTACCCCAGCAACAGGTAATTCAAACAAGTCACACGTTAGCACTGGAACGTTCTGGATAAATGGCATGTTCCCGGAGTGTAACATATTGCCAATTTACACTTGGATTTCTGTTTTTATTATGTTGACCTTTTGGCGAACCATTTTTGGGTTATGTCTCTCTGAGAGAAAGTGTAATTGATGGTTCACTGAGTTACGATCTAAAATGTCAAGCTTGGAATAGTTCATGTTTATAATTTACGGTATTTATTTATTTTTATTTATTTACGCTCACCAACAGATTACATATTATAACACTCACATGTACATCTTAAGTTAGGTATAGTTCTGATACATAACCCAGTTACAGGTGGGCACAACATTCACTACAACTAGACACAGAAATTAAAAGAAATTACAAAAAAATAAAAATAATACTTAATAATAACAATAAAAACAAATATAACCAAAAATGAAACAAAGCAGAGCATAATTAAACAATTGACTTAAATTTAAGAACGAAATGATCTCAGCACCTTACGACGAAATATCCAAATGGAAAGTACCTGAGGGTGAGTCTTTTTCTATTTTTTTTAGCTGTTAACCCTGAGGTTATGTCAGCCCAATCCTAGCTTCGGAACTGTATCTTTCATCGAAAATCTAACTGCATACAATCATAGAGATTAGTTTCTAGATTGTTTCTGATAAATTTCATTGGTTAGTATCGAAAATATAACCAAGCTTCGTTTACTGTATCGAGTGCGCCAAATCAATTCTCCAATTATTTTCTTGAGAACTCCAACATGGTGAAAACCAAAACTCAACTCCCATTCTACCGCCTGGCTTTTAATACAAAGCAAGTGAATTAAGATGGATAGACTTAGAATATACTTTTAACTACATGTAGAAACGTACGTATAATGGATACCATTTAGTTGATTATTTACTTTATTGCATGGTTCGTAGAATCGAATTTTGATAAATAGATCTGCAATTTTATTTATCGATAGAGTTAAACCGCGACTTCGTCCGCACAAATTATATACCAGATTTTAAGTCAAATCATAAGCTATCAATCAAAAAAGTTTGTTCAAAATCGGTTCTGTAGTTTTTGCGTGATGTTTGATCAAACAAACAAAACAAACAGACAGACAAAAAAATCCAAAAATTGATGATATATGGAATCAGGGACACCTAAAAGTTTCAGACACCTTTACACAGACCACTGTTACAGTTTTATAATAGTAATAATAGATTTGTAAGAAAATTTCAAACGAATAAGCTTGTCTACATATCATCATCATCATCATCTCAGCCGATGGACGTCCACTGCTGGACATAGGCCTCCCCCAAGGATCGCCATAACGACCGGTCCTGCGCTGCCCTCATCCAACCAGTTCCCGCCGCCTTCACCAGGTCGTCGGTCCACCGTGTGAGCCTACCCACGTTGCGCTTTCCGGTACGCGGTCGCCACTCGAGCACTTTTCGGCCCCATCGGCCATCGGTTCTGCGAGCAATATGCCCCGACCACTGCCACTTTAATTTAGCAATTCTTTGGGCTATGTCAGTTACTCTGGTTCTTCTGCGGATCTCTTCATTTCTGATCTACATATATAGTGCTTCAATTTCAAAGCGTGTATTGTAAGTAAATCGCTCTGTATCAAAATATATTTGTATTTGTGTTGTTGTGTGTGTGTGTTGTTTGTTTTGTATTTGTGTTGTGTTTTATATTTGTTTGTTTGTTTGTTTGATTTATCAATCATCATCATAAGCCTATACCTGCAGGGTGTAAGGAAAAGTATCATAAAACTCTAAACCACATACTCTACCCATCAAACTGAACAAATTTTACTATGGGAGCACACCTGTCAGAATAAAAAAAAATCTTCTGTTCCACACGTTTGAGTCGAGTAGGCATTGCAGTTTAGTAATGGAAGAGCAGATGTTTTTTTTGCCCTGACAGATTTGCTTCCAGAGTAAAAGCTGTTAGGTTTGATGGGTAGAGTATGTGGTTTAAAGGTTAATGATACTTTTCCTAACACCCTGTATACGTCCCACTGAAAGGCACAGGCCTACCCTCAGGGAGGGTATATGGCCGTATGGCCACCACGCGTGCGGATTGGTATCGAAATAAATGATAATAAATTATTGTAAAGTTTTCTGTATTTGAAATTTTATTGTGAAGAAAGTACCAAAAATTCCAAAACACGCTTCTGAAGCTCTAGCTGTGACCACTCCAATTTATAGACAGAATTACAAACACTTCCTTGTTTGTTTATTCAGCATTTTCCTACAGTATCACTAACGAAAAAACAACGTTCTTTCCGAAACTTTTGCATGTTTTCAATAGCTGGTTGCTTTGTGTGTCTGAAATAAATTATATTTTGTAGTATGCTATTGAGTGTTAATTAATTAAGTAATGACTTTTATCCTTTTTTATATTATAACGTAATTATGCTATGACAATTCCGAGTACATTGCCAATGTAATGACACTAAACTTGCAATGCTTCATGTGTCCTAGAATTTTCAGCCATGTACTCTGAATTTTTTTTTTGTAGTTGGTTTAGTATTTACAAATCCTATGCCGTTAGAGATAATCCCTGTGTGGCGTGTAATCGATTTTACTGCGTCAATGTTGATTAAATGAGTTGATCCTCTGAGCAACTTCATGAGAAACTGGATTTTTTATTTATAGTTATTCTGTGCTGCAGCTTTAAGTTCACAAGCATTCTAATATTCAATACATTTCTGACTAGATTCTTAAAGCTGTGAAACGTCATTGACTAGCCGTACTTTGTCTAATAAATTGTCAATTGTGAGAAAATGTACGTTGCCAATAATTTTCCGGCTGTATCTTCAATGGGATCTCGACGGCTAAGTATAATGTTTCTCAAAGCAAACTAGTAAAAAAGATGCACTAGGCCTTTAGTTAGTGGCTGCTACAAAACCCACTATGCTTCAGAACAACAAATAACCGAACTAAACTACTGTTTACAATAACGCACCCAAACGCCATTTATCACGGCGCTTTCCATCCATTCTAATTGACAGCTGTCAAATTGCGAGCTTTTTCGCGCCATTTTACCTTCCGCCATGTTTGTGCGGTGACAATAATGATGTAGATTCGAGTCGGGATATTGTTTGTTTTATTATTTTTTTACTGTTGTTATTTCATGTTTATTTTTGGTCTATTATTTTTTTATTGTTGTCATTGAGTTTTGTTTTGTAACTTAATAGTTTGCTTTGTTAAGTTTTTTTTATAGGTTTCATAAATTTTCGTTAACGACGTATTCGAACGTAAGACAAGTCGTTTTGGGAATCGGAGCAGTGATAAAATCGTTTCTATGGATAAGAATGGAAAAATAAATCGGAAATTAGATTGATTCAGTGTGACTTTTTCTGTAGATTCTACAGGATGTTAGGGTAAACAGTTGTATTACTTTAAGGGGTGATGAAACCTATAGGAAATTCGCAAAGATTTTTTTTGCGTATTTTACTATATAGGATTCTTGGGGAAAGTTGTTCAGTATCATGGGTACAATCACCCCTTAAAGTAAGGCAACTATTTACCCTAACACTCTGTATACAATCGGGTTATGTCGTGTCGAGTATTTACTAAGCATTTAATTTCTTGTTTTGAGTGGAACAGAATAGTTTTTTTTTAAAGTGTGCTCCTTTTATGACAACTGGTTGTTGCCAGTAACTTCGTCTGCGTAGACACGCAGTATGGTGTAGTATGATGAAAATAAAACCAGCAACCATTATCTATACTATTATAAAACTGTAACAGGAAGTTTGTCTGTACATTGAAGATATTAACCAAAAAAAAGTTACGATATGGTTTTTAGGTGTCCCTGATTCCATTTCACCAATTTTTGAATTTTTTATCTGTCTGTTTGTTTGTGTGTTTGTTTGTTTGTTTGTTTGAACGAGTATCACGCAAAAACTACTGAACCGATTTTGATGAAACTTTTTTTGTTTGGTAGCTTATGATCTGACTTAAAATCTGGTATATAATTTGTGCGGACGAAGTCGCGGGTTGACGCTCGTGCTATTATAAAACTGTAACAGGAAGTTTGTCTGTACATTGAAGATATTAACAAAAAAAAGTTACGATATGGTTTTTAGGTGTCCCTGATTCCATTTCACCAATTTTTGGATTTTTTGTCTGTCTGTTTGTTTGTGTGTTTGTTTGTTTGTTTGAACGAGTATCACGCAAAAACTACTGAACCGATTTTGATGAAACTTTTTTTGTTTGATAGCTTATGATCTGACTTAAAATCTGGTATATAATTTGTGCGGACGAAGTCGCGGGTTAACGCTCGTTATTATATAATACCAGTGTTACTTAGCTTAAATTTATGTTTATTTATTTTATTTAATTAAATAAGTTACAGGACACAAAAAATAACTAGTCACATTGTTCCCTGTTTAAATAACAATACCTAATTTAAAGCAACTAAAACTCAAAGAAGATCAATTAAAAACTAAAACAGGAGCAACATCAAAGAAAGGATGTCAAGTGAAGAAGAGAGAAGAGAACAGAAGAAAGAAGAAGTCTGGTACACTGATGGGCCTGAATAGTTGCTCGAACCTATATTTGTGACTAGGTGAGCAAACTTTCAGGTGTGTTAGTGCCGGCTTTACTACAATAAACACGGAAGAGTTTAAAAGAAGAAAGAGGAAGAATGAAGACTAGAAGATTTTTACTTAAACTAATTAAATTAAACAGAATTTCTTTCAGAAAACGTTAATTTGGCTAACCGTTTTTGTTTTTTTTGGTAGGAAATAAGTTTTCAACGCAAATACTAAAACCGGCCAAGTGCGAGTCAGACTCGCGCTCCGAGGAGGAATTTCAATAGCTAGGTAAGTACTGGACCCAAATGTATTCAGACGCTAGCGACTAAGTATGACCCGTCAAAAATATGAATATTTCCTTGAGTCGATTAACTCTACTAGAAAAGCAATAAGGTACACCTACACGATATTTTTGAGGCGTAAATTAAGTTTCAGCCACTCCTGTAAAAAATCAGGGCTTGAAGTTATTGATTAATCATAATCATGATTACTGGGAGCGAACTATCCAGTTAGGTAGGTCCAACTTCGAGAAAGAGATCAACCGTCGAATCCAACTCAGCTGGGCAGCGTTCGGGAAGCTACGTAGTATCTTCACGTCCCAACCGCAATGTCTCAAAACGAAAATCTTCGACCAGTGTGTGTTGCCAGGGATGAGTTTACCTGGAATGAACTATCCAGTTAGGTAGGTCCAACCTCGAGAAAGAAATCAAGCGTCGAATCCAACTCGGCTGAGCAGCGTTCGGGAAGCTACGCAGTATTTTCACGTCCCAAATACTGCAGTGTCTCAAAACGAAAATCTTCGACTGGTGTGTATTGCCAGTGATGACATATGGAACAGAGACGTGGTCACTCGCTCAAGGCCTCATAAAAAGGCTGAAAGTCATCCAAAGGGCTTGCTTGAAATGGAGAAGGCTGTGCTCGGAGTTTCCCTGCGAGATCGAATCAGAAATGAAGAGATCCGCAGAAGAACCAGAGTAGCTGACATAGCCCAAAGAATTGCTAAACTAAAGTGGCAGTGGGCGGGGCACATTGCTCACAGGACCGATGGCCGATGGGGTCGACGAGTTTTCGAGTATGGCGACCGCGTACCGGAAAGCGCAGCGTGGGTCCGGTGGACAAGGTGGACCGACGACCTGGTGAAGGCGGCGGGAACCTGTTGTATGAGGGCAGCGCAAGACGATGGCGTAGCGATCCTTAGGGTAACTTTTTCGGTATTGAAATAAGTATTATTTTATATTGCATTGCTTTTATTTGGTGTAAATAAAGTATATTTCATTCATTCATTGCACCCTCCACGCCCGCCCGTCGTAATCAGTGTCATCGAGAGACGTGTCGCAAGCTACGCCGGGTATTTCATACAAACTAGTAGTGACGCAGCGACTTGTCATCTCCTACTTCGTGCGGCTACCAACTTGTACCTTAAGACTGATTGTTCTAAATGCCTGATGGGATTAAAGTCGCCTCTTAGGTCACTTGTCTGGGTGTCAAAAACCACCAAAACATTGACGTCATTGTTTACCGACTATGTAAATAAATGTCATAGAGAAGCGCATTCGTCGAAGGCAAAAATACACCTCAGTTACGCAGTCTACGCACGTCAGAATTCCAATTAAGTGTTCATTTAATTTAAAACAACGTTATAAACTGCAAATGAGATTTACAACATTCGTAGCGAAACTGGGAATGAGAGATACCGACCATTCGCGGATTCCTGGAAAAGCTGTGTATCATTGGAAAATACATTACTGTATTTTAGTTCAGAGTTTTCCATTTCCTGGAAATTTTCATTAAAACGGGATAGATTTTATGTTCAGTATAAATTTAAAGCTATTTTGATTCATAAACTTAATATTTACTGTATATCAAGTTTATGTTTTGATTTGATGTAGCAAAGGGTGGATTATGACTAGTGTTGCCAGATGTCCCGTTTTTCAGCCATCTCGGGACGCGTTCCACCAGCACCCTGAGCGGGACGCTCAAAATCAGACTTTTTATCTACGTAGCCAATATGCGCAAAATAACGCCCCAAATGTGTTCAAGATAATTAATGATGATGCTCCTGACCGATTTCGGCCACGGCGACTGCTTCAGCTCCGATTTTGGCGCTCATGTGCTCGAATGTGACTCACGAAGCCTATTTTGTGAGTAAAGGTCCTCGCACATTGCGGACACGAGAGTACACCATTAATATATGTGTAATTGATCGCCGCAGGTGGTCGGGCTTTCAATTCGTCGCGCTTTGAGTCAAGGTCAGAGCGGCGTTGAGCTTCAAAATCTCCATTCTGGCCGCTTGACAGCAAGCTGCTCCCACTGATCAGATGCAATGTTGCATTTTTTCAAGTGACGTAAGTTTTCAAGATAATTAATATGCAAGTATTGTAATACCTAATATATTTTTGTTGATTTTAGTAAAATTTGTTTATCATGGTAGAAAAACATTAATCAGCAGTTATAATGTCTTTGAACGCGCGAGTTACGCGCTTCCTAAAGCTTTGAACATAATTATGTATTTCCATATTGTACGACCATTTTGTGTTCAGGAGTGCGATTTTTGAATCTCATTCGCTGAGCTCAGCAGTTGAAGATGTCAAAATTACTATGGAGATCTACGGCTGATTTGACTTTCAACACACACAAAACACACTCCTAAAGTATGATTTTTGAAAGTTAATTCAGCAGTAGAAAGATGCATAATTCCGTAGTAATTTTGAAATTTTCAACTGCTGAGCTCAGCGAATGAGATTCAAAAATCGCACTCCAGATCAGTAAGACCTATCAGGGAGTCGCGTGGCTAGAGGTCTCTCGAGTAGACGTCTTTCGTTCGGGTCGCGATTTAAGTAGCCACGCGGCTCCGCCATTTTATGGCGGTTTCAGGTGTGTGTTTTTGTATAAAAAGATGAGATCGCCATATCCATTACCGTACAATGTCAAGCACTAATTGCTCCTTAAACTAGATATTGGCAAAATCATCACTACCAGGATGGCAGCCATTTTAAAAAAATAGAATAGTAGACCTAGTCAGTCTGAAAAGTAAATAAAGTATTATAAGGTATCTTTCTTGTCTGAATATAAAAATAAATAGGTACCTTACCTACCTGGGTATATCCGAACAGTATCTCGCAATGATATTTTTTTTTTAGTTTTTATTAATCTCATTAAAGTCTATGGTTTCAAAGGATTGTAGTTAACCGTTGTTATGAATCATTTGTACATCCCGATTTATTTTACCCATCAGTCCCGCTTTTTTCCGTTCAAGTCCCGATATTTGCAAAAACGGATCTGGCAACACTAATTATGATGTATCCAATACTAAGATCGAGGACCTCTTTATTCTAAACCCAATTGTTTCACCATTAGCCTAGCCTACGTACAATTTTTTTAGCCTAAGGGACGGACATTCATTTTTTTTTTCATTCAAATCCATTCAGTCGTTTATATGCGTGATTGAGTGACAAACATTCAAACTTTCACGTTTTTATAATACTACTTTTACCCGTGACTTCGTCTGCGTTGACTTTAAAAAAGTATCTATGTGTTAATCCAGAACATAGTTCATCTGCGTACCAAATTTCATCTAAATTCGTTCAGCCGTTTATGCGTGATTGAGCCACAAAATACAAACATTGTCACAAACTTTCGCATTTTATAATATTAGTAAGATACTATACCTACTATAGCGCAGTCATTTTACGGTTTGAGCCGGGACTAATTAATAATTGATATTTAAGAGCGAATTGCAAAATTTAATATTGAGCAATAGCCTCAAATTTAAAATTTAGATCTCGTTCTAAAAACCAGATTGTAAATTTTTTTTGCACATTTTTAAAGTTTTACCATTATACATACTTCCAACATAGTGTTAATATTTTTGCCTATTTAGAAGGCTTTGAAAAATACATTTAGTATTTTTTAATGAATACCTCATTTTTAAAATTTCAATGTTTATTTTATTGCTCAAAAATAATTTATATTGTTAAATCTAATAAAAATGAGTGCATTGGTATTATATTAAGTTTGAAGGCTTCTGGGAGATACGATTTTGATTTCTATGTTCAAATTCAAAACATTTATTTCGGAAAACAAGTTCCATACAATTTTGATTAGTAATTACATAATGTCATCTTACACCCTATGTTAGTAAATAACATTAAACGATGATTAAAATTAAATGTCAAGATTTCAATTACTAATAAAATAACAATTCAAAAGAAATAATTTAGAATTGAGAATAATTTAGAATTTAAAATAAATTAATTTGCCTATCTATATATTATACCTAGTCATAAGTGCGGACCAATGACTGGCAATGGGACACTCGATCTTGCCTCCTATCACCTTCAGAATGCTGTTGGAGCTGCCATGGACTCTTCTCATCAACGATGCAACTTTAACTTTATGTTGCGTACCGATTTTTTTTTAATATGTTTTCAGAGAGTTTTTTTACTGGGACTTTTGTCCCATTAATAATTACTCCCCACCCCTCCTAACAAAACTCCGTAAAATGACTGGGCTAACTAGTAAGACTAGTAAGGCAAGATTTGATGAACGCAAAAAAGAGATCATGGACTTGCTTTTGCCTAATAAAATACCACCAGTCACCAACCACCCATGAGACAATGACACCCACCTACACCCACGAACAAAATCGAATGATCGATTCCACGTAGTCCAGGAACCAAGCGGCAAATTTCAATCACTTGAAACCATCGGCATCGGCCATAAAATATCTTGGCTGTACCTACAATATCTATAATGTATCTAATCGGGTCGCAGAAGCGATAAAGAGCTCAGAATGCACTATAATTTTATATTTTCATTCATAATGCGTCCAAACTGTTCCTTATGGGTTTCTTAATAGTAAACGTTATGGCATGCCATACTGCAGTGTTTTATAGCGATGTGCTATAACATGACACAGATTTTTGTTTTGTAGCAGATAGGTCATTGCTTTGATGGGTTTGTCTCTCAGAGACAAGTTTGGTAATTTGTTGTTTTGAATTTTTTTCGTAGATAATTTGAATATTGCTATTATTTGTTATTCATTTCATGACACATTTTTATTTGGATTTGTGAACAAAATTTTTTGTTTCCTAATCTGAAAGACATCTTTACTGACTTATTCATTATATTTATATTCTTTTAATGATTAATACCATTGAAAAATAAAATGTTGTCTTTGCCTTACCTCAATTGGGAGCGTGGAAAGTATTATTATATGAATGTACGGCGATTTCACCTTCGAAATCGTGATTTCATATTTTAAGTAGGTAAAATCAGTAGGTAAGATCGGTTGCTCAGGAACAGCGCGACAGTAATATTATAGATCGGTTAAAAAACTATTCTTTAAATTTCTTGCAAACCGCCTTTCCTCTTAATTGATCAGAGTCGATACCTAAAACAAAATGGAGAAGGCAATTGACCAAAAAATCCTCAATAATATTGCCAAAAATATGGGAGTTCTGTGTGTTTGTTTCTATGTTTTTCACGAACCAAAACGCTGCTCATATATTGTTAATGATGATGTGAAATAATTAAAACGACATGACAATTAAATTGACTAACTCATGAATGATGGAAAAAGCAATTAACAACAGAAAAATTGCTCATGACCATGGTCACTGACACTAACAAAGTACACAGTTATAAAAACAGTTTATATTCATAAAGCGTAACTTAAATAAATCAAAAACCATTCTAACTCGTCCATGACTCGTCATTATTTATAGTATAAAGTACTGCCTACAATGATTTGCAAGTCCACAAATTGATGCTAACAAGCCCAAACAAGTCCTCAAGATATTTTACCAACCGTATCACTTTATGACCAGAAAAATATAATAAGATCACCCCTATCTCACCTGATGTCGTCATAAAAATCAATGACCAAAAATATTATCAACCCTTTTCAACTAATAGGCAATATTGAAGCGTCATTCTGTCCCTACAGAGGATTGTCGAGTCTGAAAATATGGTGTTTTATGACCTGGAGGGACATTTTATGCTAGTAGTATGAAGGGTGTTTTTTCGTACCAAGAATTTTTAGAAACGATATGAAATACTTTGGGATTTTTTTAATAACATGTCCATTTATGAAAGGCCATTCCACTTGAGCGATAATATTAAAAGAATCGATGTCTTAGGTCCGCCACATACATCCGGAATAAACCTGATTCGGAATTAGATTCCGTATGGAGTGTTGCCGCTTTCAGAGACTTTTTCACTAGATCTAGTAATTTTTTGATGTCTTAGGTGGCTTATTTTGAAGTGATTTTTGAGCGTAGGCGTTGATGGAACGATACCGTATCGTGACGGCGCAGTTGCGACGTCGTTGCAGCATAGTTGCAAAATAGCCTACGCTCAAAAATCGCTTGTGTGATAATAGTTCTTGCCATTTTGTATGCAGATTATGTCTAATGTTAAAACTATCGATAGTCTTTTGATATAGTTGCATTATTATTGGAATACAATTTAAACATTTTTATTTTTTTTATTTATGTATAGAAATTGTTTGTTTCGTTTTAATAAATACCTAAAAATATAATTGTTATTAATTTGGCATTTCATTCATTTTGATTATAGGAATTTTTTAAACACCTAAGTAATTTTTGTAACCATAGTTGACAACATTGAATCCTGAATCAGGATTCCGTATCGCAATGCCGTATGTGTGTGGCGGACCTTAACGTGAAATATAGAGCTGTTCCTACGTGAAAATATTTTAATAAAAGCTAATGGGTTTCGTACGTGACCTTTGTTAGGTTTGTGTTCTTTAGAATGAAAAAAGACTTCTTTTTTTCTTTAAAAAGAATGTTATTACTATGGTTCATATTCTCATAGCCTATGTCGTCTACAGCGACTGCATATTTACATACGACTGTACTCATGTAATTTGACTTCTAGTGTATAGGTGTGTGCGCTTATCTTTGTATAGGGACTAGTTACGCGTGTAATTCTACTAACAAACATTTCTGCCACTTTTTGCGGGGGCGAGGTAACATGATATCCGCAACTTTGGATTTTATTCCCACAACTTTAGATTCTAATTTTGAACCTTAAAAATCATGAAAAGTAGTCTCGCGTGAACCCCAAACGTTCTAAGTTCGAAATGATTGTTTCGCTATTATAGGCTGTCTCGTTTAGTGATAAGGTATAAAATTGAATGTAAATGCACATGATTAATTGATCTTATACCGTCGCAGAGGGGAAATGCGACCGCAAGGCTAGTCCTTATAATAAATAGTCAAAGGCGCTAATAGATGAGCAATGTCGTATACTTTGGTTCAGTGGTAGGTACCTATATTAGTAGGTAGGAATTTAGATCGCTTTCAGGCTAAGAACCGGACACATTCCAGTTAATAAATTATTGTTTTTTAATGAAAAATGAACCCTCAGCTACTTGCGAGGTTTGCGGTAATGTGGAAGATGTCCAGCATTTAATTCTTGGAGTATGCCCAGAATCAATCTTAGAGGCTGTTACTGCGAATCGTTCTGGATGTAGTCTCTATTGTCACCATTTTAGCCCTTTTGAAGAGAAGAAAGCCCTCCCGGCTTTGAAATACGGATCCGCAACTTTTTCGTGTGGCGGAAGATCGAAATTTAAATTTCACAGCTGCGGAGTTTTCACTTCTGCCGGGCGTCCCGTTTATGAGGGGGCTTTGAAATCTATATCCGCAACCTTTTCGTGTGACGGAAGATAGAAATTTAAACTTGTCAGCTGCGGAGTTTCACTTCTGCCGGGCGTCCCGTGACGGCTAACTTTTTTATCTAATAGTACTTAGTACACGGGCTAGTGGTAGTGTTTAGTTTTATTTTAGTTAGGAAGTGTTAGGTTTTTATTCTTATGTAGGGCTGACATAACTTAAGGGTGAAAAGACCCATATAAAAAAAATGGTTCTTACCTTCTTAAATCTGATTGATGTAGAAGACCGCTGATGATGGATTCCTAGTCGATTTCTGAGGCTAATTTTTATAGAAAAGCAGTCAGGTACACCGGATATTTAGTGCATATCACAGATCACAAAAACTAAAGGGAGATGTGAGAAGGGGGCGGGGCCAGTGCCGCAGCAATATGCGCAAAAACGGAACACATTGCTCGCGACGGTAAGGATTCAATATAATATGAGACTGAAAGCCAGTCGAGATATTATGTGTAAATATGTAGTTTACAATGCTTGCGTAGTCCTAAAGATTATTCGAACATTGAGTTCTCATACCGCAATGGATAATAAGCACATTCAAGCTAAAAAAATACTTTCTATCTCATGGTACTAGTGGTAATGCGACACTAGGTCTCGTACTCAGCGCGATGGTTGGCATCTCTCTAGATCTCTTTGGTGCATACTCTGTCTTCTTTACCCCCCTATGTCTGATGGAACGGGAGACCGATACGATCAGAGGTGGGGTCAAAATTGTAGTGGCTACTAACCGGCAGCCAGAATAATTGCTAACCCTGTAAAGTAAGGGGGAAGAGGGGTCAAAACTGACGAAAATTTCTATCGTAATTTATGGATGACTCCTAAACTGAAATTTTATTCATTGTGCAGATTGCTTGTGTAAGAGTAATTTATTCCATGAATATTTATCATTGCAGATTATGCATTTCAGCAATGCATAATAAATTACTGAATTCTGAGTCACAATGTTATAATAAGTGACTTTTTCTTATCTATACACTACTATTTTTTAATTACGTGAAAATTGTTCAGGGTGTACTCGGATAATGAAAATGAAAAATGTTTGCAATACAAAATACTAAAAGCGCGAATAAGCCGATCGATTTTCTATGGAAGGTTCAACAAATTTTCTCGTTTTTTGACCCAAGTCTGGGCGTTGAAGTCTTCTATGGGGTCACTGTCTGAGGACATGGGGCATTCGGATATATTAATCGGGGTCGCCCACAGCATGGGAAAGCTGCTGATTCTCACGTCACCCCTGTAAGCCAGCAGCGAGATTTGACCATCTTGCCGCTTGAAAAGACTTCGAAAATGCCACGCTAAATACGGAAAAAGTGGGGATGGGAAATTGTTTTATACAGGGTGAAATTGATATCATTAGCATCCTTTTAAACTAAGACTAATTTTCTACCCATCAAACTGAACCCAATCGGAGCAAATAAAAAATCTGCTGTTGCATCCTAAACTGCAGTGTCGACGCGCGAGCTCCGATCGGTTTGCTCGTCAGCAACAGCCCCAAATTTTAAATTTATCATTTATCTCGTTCTAAAAAAACGAATATGATTTTTTTTTAAATATTTTAAGGCTTTACCATTATACATACTTCAAACATAGTGTTAATATTTTTGTCTACTTAGAAGGCTTTGAAAAATACATTAGTATTTTCTTGAAATTTCAATGCTTAATCAAATCTTATTGCTCAAAAATAATTTATATTGTTAAATTAATATTGGTATTAATATTATTAATTTAAAAGCCTTCTGGGAGATACAATTTTGATTTCTATGTTGCGTTGCAAATTTTTTTTAAATATGTTTTCTGATAGTCTTTTTGTCACTAAATGGTGCCGAAAAGTACAATTCATACTTACTCCCCACCCCTCATAAAAAACCCCGTAAAATGACTGGGCTAGTAGGCGAATTCTAAACCTATTTTAGTCAATTGTAATAATTTTGAACCTTATTGCTATTGAGAATAGGCATTACGTAATCCAGTACAATTATGTAAACGTAACTAGTGTCCATTTGTCGGTGATGAGCTAGGCTGGATGACGTCACGACTCATTGTTAAAACTCTACCAACTATACTTAGTTGTCAGTGTTGCTAGTTTAGTAGTGTTAGCATCAAATTAACCGAATTTTACTTTTATTGATATTGGTTTTTGTTATTCATTGCTTTGAAAAATTTTGACCCTATGCTTTTGTGGAAACTCCATCCAAATCGGTTCAGTAGTTTATAAGGGATGCTTACACAAACAAACAGCAAAATTATAAAAATGGTCATTGCATTCCATTACGTATCCTATCCTAAATTTTGATATTGAAGTGGATTGTTAGTAAACCTTGTGGAATAATGTTTTCATTCAGTACGCTACTACACTAGTTATTCTATATATCTAATATCTAAACTATTATAAAACTGTAGCAGAACGTTTGTCTGTACATTGAAGATATTAACAAAAAAAAAGTTACGATATGGTTTTTAGGTGTCCCTGATTCCATTTCACCAATTTTTGGATTTTTTGTCTGTCTGTTTGTTTGTGTGTTTGTTTGTTTGTTTGTTTATTTGTTTGTTTGTTTGTTTGAACGAGTATCACGCAAGAACTACTGAACCGATTTTGATGAAACTTTTTTTGTTTGATAGCTTATGATCTGACTTAAAATCTGGTATATAATTTATCTCACTACGTTGACGGGAGCCGGAGATATAAACATATAACCGCAAGTGCAACCAATGTACGGTACCATTTCAATTTCAACTAAGTAACACTAATTAAAATTAAAAGACTTGTAATAAAGTAAGCTAATTCTGAAGACTGTTTGATTTATAAATAACGAAAATAACAATAAATTACAAAATAAATACCAATAATTATAAATTTTATCATTGTCCAGTGCTGATGACTGCACCGGTATAACATTGTTTTTCTTTTTGGCTATAAAATCTTTCAAACTCCATGGAGAAAACCTTTGCATAACAAAAAACCTTAGTACTGGCCACAAGAAAACAAGATTCGAATTACAAATTTCTCGACATTTTGTAGAATTACAGTGCAAACAAAGCAAGAGTAATTATTTAAAAAAAAACTGCACGCCAATTTCAAACAAAGAGCATATAATCATGATTTCAAATCAGCAGCCCAAAGGTGTCTAAAACTCGATTTTTAATTCGGAATGTTTTTATTTACGGTGTAATCACACAGTTACGCAAGACTGTATAATAGCTAATATTTTAAAGACAGGTAAGGAACTATTTTGAAATACCGTAAATTATTACTAAAATACAAACGAACAACTCTAACAAATTAATAAGGGTCGGTTTTTTATGCCGCCGATGCGATGTGCCGCCGTGCATTTTGCGCATTTTTCTACGGCGCTCCATACAAAACGAAGCATAGTTCGAACATTTAGTAATTAAAGTAAAAAATGAATGGTTTTAAAACAATCTAGAAACCAATATCTGTGATTTCCTTTTAAATGTTTAGTTCTACCATTTGGGCTCTCTCTGAGGAACCTGCCACAGCCCTACGGACTGTCGCTTGATATGAGCTTTACATAAATTAATGTAACATTCGGCAATAGCCGACTGCGTCCTTCCGGACGAAATTATTCGCTGGAATCCAGGCGCATACGTGCGCCTCAGCCGTTGTTTCAAATGCACGCAAATTGACAGCGAGTGCTGACCAGGCGACGTTGCAGTGGAATGCGGCCGTCACCGATTTCGCGCGCATCTGCCCGGATTGCAAGATGTATATGGTCCTTCTTATATGCAGACAGTTTTTTAAGGGTACGATCAGACCATCATACTGAACAACTTTCTGTATGGGACCAAAGTCAAAATCACGAAAAAAAATCAACTGTTCCATACAAAATTGAAATCCTACTCTACAAAAATGTATGGGGCAGAAGATTTTTTTTCGCGATATCGATGACAGTCCCATAGAGAAAGCTGTTTGATGGTCTGATCATCCTCTTAAAAAAGTGTCAGCATATTAAGTTAAATATATAAAAAATAAAGTAATATATATATAATGCGCCCCGACGCGTTCCGTTCAGTGATAATCATACTTAACAAATAATTTTGTATCTGCCAGTACACTTGATTGTTTTCAATAATGAAAGATTCCATCACGAAGAAGAACTAATAATCTCACTAATATTATAAACGTGAAAGTTTGTGACGATGTTTGTAAAGTTGTAATGTTGTATGTTTGTGGCGCAATCACGCATAAACGGCTGAATGGATTTTGATGAAATTTGGCACGCAGATAGAATGTGTTCTGGATTAAGATATAAGATACTTTTTATCCTAGCAATGGGTTCCTGTGGGATAAATTACAATGTTTTATCATGCTGAAACATGTACCACGTTTTTATTCTATGCTCACTAGCGCCAATTTGACGCTGACAGATGCATTTGTGTAGATTGCAGTGATAAAAATAGTATTTAATTTTTTCAACAGTTTTGACAACAGCTGTGTAGTTTTTTTGGTATATGGTTAGATTTTCGTGCATGAGGTGGAGGTTCGATTCTTGGTCGAGAATGTTTTTTTTTATTTTTTTTAAATACATTCAACGACTATATCCATTTTTCACCGGATTAGACAGAAGCAGTTAGGCTTGATATGTTAAGGGCCTGACCTTCAATCATAATAATATCCTGAGATCATATCAGATCTAATATTAGCGCAGGATGTTTTATTTTGGCTTTTTTCTAATTTTAATCCTACCATCCTACCAGGTATCTCACTAATATTAATATTATGTTTGTGGTTCTATCATCAACACGTCTCAGAAATTCTGTTTTACAGATTTGATTGTATAGGTACTGGGCGAATTGGAAAAATAATCTTCTTCTTATCGTGTCGACTTCAAATTCTGAACAAAGTCGCTAAATAGTAGCTTGCCAGAATCGGGCAACCGATACTGCACCGTCGCTAGCGGTCATGAGCTCCTCCTGCGTGCAGATGTTAAGGCACGCAGGGCACGATGTGAGATGGGCCATCGTTTGTGGAGTTCCACACAAGCAAGTCACATTTTGCGCATCCGAGTATCCCCACCTGACCATGTTGTCCTTACTGCGACCAACCTGGGTTCGAAGTCGGTTTAAAGACTTCCAGGTCGCCCAAGGCAAGTCATGTCTAGGCGTGAGGCTCTCAGACGGCGACACAAATGGAGTTGGGAGGGACACTTTTTGTCGCCATAGAGTACACCTTGCTTGCGCTGGGCCAGTATTCAGGGGGTCGACACACTTCATAAAGCTGCGTCGGCTTGGCAGCCTTTGCAGCGCAGGAATAAAGCCATGCATGGGATGTCGTGTGTCGTCCACCATTTGGGCTCTCTCTGAGGAACCTGCCACAGCCCTACTTAGATCTGGGGGCGCTATGCCAGCCAGTGGGTAAAGCAACTGTACTGGAGTCGGTTTCAAGCATCCAGTTATAATCCGACACGTTTTGTTTAGTGCCGGTATCCACCAGCTTGGCGTGGGCAGATCGGCCCCACACCGGGCAAGCGTATTCTCCAGCGGAGAACGCGAGAAAAATAATTAAACAAATAAATAAATAACGCTCACAGGCACAAACATTATTTTAATTATCCCAAGCAAGCATTATAGGCTTTTTATTGTGGAAACCATACAACAACGGCATAAACATATAACATCCAAGACCGAACCGGGACTCGAACCCAGGACTCTGGTTTGGCAGTCTGGCGTGGTAACCATTACACCAACCGGGTCGGCAAATACTAAAAATCCTCTTTCTTTTAACCTTTTCTAAAGTTAGTGTTCATAATTTTATCGTATTATTGTTTTCATCTTAATAGATGGCGTTGTGTATTTTTTTGAAGCAAGTACCATACTCAATTCACGCTCAAGACATCTCAGATATTTGGTCTTACAGATTTGATTGTATAGTTACTTACCGGCTGAATTAGAAAAATAATTAAATAAATAAATAACGCTTACAGGAACATTGTTGAACATTCCAAACAAGCACTATAGGCTTTTTATTATAGAAACCATACAACAACGGCACAAACATTTATAACATCCATAACCGAACCGGGTTTCGAACCCAGGACCCTGGTTTGGCAGTCCGGCGAGGTAACCATTACACCAACCGGGTCGTCAAATATTAAAAATCAAGTGTTCAAAAATTTAATCGTAGTATTGTTTTCATCTTAATAGATGGCGTTGGGAGTTTTTTAAAGCAAGTGTGCTACAATTATTAATTCAAAAACCTAGCTATAGCAGGAGCTTACAAATTTAGTTGATTATATTATCGTTGTAATACATCGTTGTAAGTATATTGATTGTTTGAGTCCAATCTGAGCCAATGCTACGGAATGATAACCTTATTTTACAGACAGGACGAATTTTTTTGCAGTAATTCTTGCCAAATTTTTGTTTTGTTTGATTTTCGGTCTCAATTATGATTTTTTGAGGGCTTGTGCAACTTAACTATAGAACATCATTCTACCACAACGTATAAAAAGGTACCTACGTATCTAAAAGGTCCTTATAATATAACACCACAGATCGGTAATGTAGCTACTTACATAATTGAAAATCTTTTTTAGCAAATTGACCATTAGCTTCCTAGAATATTATCGTTTTAGCTCTTGCCTTCACCATTTTACAGTAGCCCGCGTGGTAGAGTATACTCTAACGTTTATACGTGAGTGGAGGTCTGTGACCCGCAGTGGGTCGTAAGATGATTATTATGCTGCTCGACATAAATAAAAAACTAATAAACGACGAACAGTAGAAAAATTAAAGTGATGGATCCAGTGAATGACTTTTAAATCTGATACCTACAGAATTACTTGGGGTACTTTCTGATTTTGATTTAGCTTAAGTTCATGACTTTCTTATCTTATTATGGGAAATGGCAAGCCAGCAACACTTCGACCCAATGGTATCTTTTGTATTGAACCCTACATATTATTTTCTTCATCCTTGAAAAACTTGGAAAATGAGGGAGGCAATAGCGTTCAGGGTAAGAAACCTGTAATGAATAACCATCTCTCAGGAGTCACATACGTTTACCCACCAAGACATCGCAGTCACACAGTACAAATGTTCCATGGTTTCCTCCTCCTCTCCACACGCTCGGCAACCGGGATCTAGAGTGAGCTTTATCGTGCCTGTTGCGTAGTGCCCGGTGAGGGCTCCGACGATGGCACGAGCTTTACTCCTGCTGTTGTTCAGTATGAACTGTGGGATTCGTGGTGTTATATTGCTGTTATACTCTGACACCAGTGCTTTGCCCACACGATAATAAGAAGATTGCTGTTGAATTTCCTGCAGTGTTGCAGACCCGAGAGGCCAGAACATTCTAGCCTGTGTCTTTTATCAGCCCATTCCTTAATCGCCATTCTAATGTTACATGCCAGGATTCCTAGACTTGGTTCGGACCATGACCTTCATGACCTTAGACGAGACATTAGACAAAATTACATGTCTACGCAGACGAAGTCGCGGGCAAAAGCTAGTATAATTATAAAACTGTAACAGGAAGTTTGTCTGTACATTGAAGATATTAACAAAAAAAAAGTTACGATATGGTTTTTAGGTGTCCCTGATTCCATTTCACCAATTTTTGGATTTTTTGTCTGTCTGTTTGTTTGTGTGTTTGTTTGTTTGTTTGAACGAGTATCACGCAAAAACTACTGAACCGATTTTGATGAAACTTTTTTTGTTTGATAGCATATGATCTGACTTAAAATCTGGTATATAATTTGTGCGGACGAAGTCACGGGTTAACGCTCGTTCTATATAATATTTTTATAACCTGTAATTCTCACTATCTACAAGTGAATTGTATTCTATTTTGAGAAATAAATGTCTTAAACCTCAACGCCCCCAATTAATATTTTTGCATATATCTTACTTCAGGGGTGATTTAATGGTACCGACTGAGTAAGAAGCACAAATACAGAAAGCACGCGAGTGCTTGCGTGCCAATTTGCCAAAGGAGGGTAAAGTTTTTTTTCTGTGACTGTATTATTCAAGTATCTTGAGATCCTACTATAATGTACCCGAGATGTGACCAGGCTTCTGAAGCTGTTTTCACATACATACATACATATATAAACTCACGACCATAACCTCTTTCGGGGTGTTAAGAAGCTCTGCTACAACTACCACCTATTTATTTTTACAAATACCGACATTGGCGACAGTAAGCTGGTGGAGACCAAGGTTCATAGCCTAGCCCACCGCCGCAGCTTGTCGGTATTCTACAGATTGTACTTCGGTAAGTGTGCCCAGGAATACTACATGAGCTCATCCCGCCTTCCCGTTTTTACTATCGGACTTCCAGACGCACCGCGGGATATCATCCCTTCTTGGTTGACATCCCACATCCGCACTAAAGCGCCTTTCACAATCTTTTATAATGCGGACAGCCAAGGAGTGGAATGCCCTGCCTGCGTCAGTATTTCCGAGCGCTTACAACCCGAATTATTTTAAAGTACAAATTAATTTAAAAAAGACTAAGTTTTAAGCATGCAGTTTTTGCAAGGCCATTGAAGCTGTTATATCATTTTAACAAAATTCTAGTTTCGATATTCAATCTAGGTATACCTACCTTATTTTTCCTAAAATAAATTGGCAACACTGAGAGTATGTTTAGCTATTGTTATAGTCAGTTTAATAGGTTTCGCGTATTTGCATTGCAATTCAAAAGGAGGTTAAAATAGTATGGTATTGTTTGGTTTTCATTTGTGTCCAGTGTTTCATTTAAATTTTATTCCACGAAGTCTACAACAGTCGTTCTTCTCTTAGTCAGTTCTGTCTTTTAGTTTATCCATCGAAAAATGAATTATTTTCCCGAAGGCAAGGTAGAACGATTATTATAAGCATAAGCATAAGCATAAGAATATGTTCACGACTATATTCCCCGAGGGGGTAGTCTAAGATATTATGAAAACTCAGAACATCCACGTTTCACTAGTAACCGAAAATCTGGTGTGTAACCAGGGTGACGGGGAGTGTGCCCGTCACCACTTATAATATACAATACATGCATTGAAATTGAAGCTTGCAGGTTTCCTCACAATGTTTTCCTTCACCGAAAAGCGAGGGTGCTAGCAATCGTATATAAATTCCGAAAAACTAATTGCTACAAGTCAGCCAGGGCTGCAATTGCGGTAAATATTTGGTGATTGAACCGTTATGGGACTACGTACGAACCATAACTTTTGACACATTTGGTATTGCGCTAATCGCGGTACAGCCGTTAAAGCCACTTTGACAGATCGCTCAGACGTTATTGGCTGTTACATAGAGTTTAGCGCGATGCGGAATTCAGCACAGTTGAATTGTAATTGGATTGCAATGTGATTAGAACTGAAATTGGATAAGAATAGAACATAGATGTTTTAACCCAGGGATGCAGTCAATACGGCCAGTCCAACCCGTAATCCCACCTCGGCTCGGCTGTAATGACCATATTTGCTCACTTGTATCATAAATGTACTATTTTCTTAACGCTCGCTCTTTGCGTTGCTGCGCCCTACCAGGGTTAATGCAAATACCTTGCTTGTAATTCTTTACCACCTTAAGCTGTACATGAATGCAATAAAGAAATCTAATCTAAACTAATCGATTGAGAGGTAGGGTTCTTGATCACTTTTTCGACACCCGCTTTTTTCAAAATTCAGACTCGAGTTCGAGTTCGCCCTGAGTTTCGTTCCTAAGGTTTCATGCCAAACGCAGAAACTGTACGATATCCCTTCCTTTTTTGCACCCAACCCAGATTTAAAGACAACTGTGACCGAGGTGGGATTACGGGTTGGACTGGCCGTATTGACTGCATCCCTGGGTTAAAACATCGAAGTTCTATTCTTATCCAATTTCAGTTCTAATCACATTGCAATCCAATTAATATTCAACTGTACTGAAATCCGCACCGCGCTAAACTCTATGTACCTGACAGCCAATAACGTCTGAGCGATCTGTCAAAACGGCTCTAACGGCTGTCAAGAGCTGTACCGCGATTAGCGCAATACCAAATGTGTCAAAAGTTATGGTTCGTACGTAGTCCAATAACAGTTCAGTTATATAAAAATCAAAAATTCGGTTAACACAATAAAAGTCAAAAGTGAAAGATACTACCTTTAGATTATAAACACTTAGGTACTTATCTATCTACCTTAAAACACGATTCTAAACCATTTTTTACTTCTTCGTCGCCTGAGGGGAGTAAGGAAATTAATTCTCCGCAATAAAAGGTAAGGAAAATAAAGAGCCCGTTCTTCTTTTAGAGAAAAACTTTTGATTAAATTAAAATAGCGGAAGATAGGTGACGTACTTGCATTAAGCACACGAAAAATGAATCTGTGTTTTAACCGACTTCAAAAAAGGAGGAGGTTTCTCAATAAGACCGTATATAATTATATTTTTTTTTATGTGTGTTCGCGGATAACTTCGTCGTTTATGAACCGATTTTGATGATTCTTTTTTTGTTGGAAAGAAGTTAAAAGCTATTCCAACGGTGGTACCATGATAAGGAAACCAGGATCTGATGAACCATCATCCACATCCACCAACCAATCCCAGAGAAATCGAGGGTAACCTTTGAAAATCGTATTGCCGGCTAGTGAGTTTGTTAATTTAAAGCACTACTATTAAATTGAACTAATGAATTCACCACTGAAAATTGTGAAATAAACAAAATATTAACAACAAATTAAAACCGCCTTCAAAAAAACTAAAAAGTTAAAGAAATATTGTTGCAGCTGATGACTTTTTCGTTCGCATCATAAGAACATTAATTTGTTTTATAGAAGTCGGACACCGACTTAATAATTTTTCATGTACTTACGAGTGAAAACTAATGCCGTTTGATTTTTTTTTTTTCTTTTTGAATGATTTGTACAACGAGATTTAAGCACGCGAAGGCATTGTGGTACCATTATCCGGCCTAAAATTAAAAAAGTATCTCAATCACGCATTGCTCTAAGTAAATTAGGCGACGGTGGCACAATTTATGCGTTCCATGCGCTATAGGCTAGTCACCTATCTTGCTATTTTAATTTTATCAAAGGATAAACTAAATTAAATTGGTTCGAAGAGATGATTGTTTGAGTATTTTGTACCTAGGCAGAAAATTTGAGATCTAGAAGAAAAATACGCAATTCGTCCAATAAGCAGTTTGTATACAGGGTGTAAGTGACAGCCTAGCAAATACTGAAACGGTGAACTCAGACTGAACAACTTTCACTATGTAGCCTACCTCAGGAAACGCGAAAAAAATCAGTTGTCCCATACAAAACTGCTGTACCTAGCCGACTAAAATATGTGGGACAGCTGATTTTTCGCGTTTCCTGAGGTAGGCTCTATAGTGAAAGTTGTTCAATTTAATGAGCTGAGTTCACCGTTTCAGTATTTGCTAGGCTGTCACTTACACGTGCTTACACCCTGTATAGACATTTCATCAAGCATGCATTTAATAAAAACCAAAGTAGACAGGTGTCGGTAGAACACCCAAAAATTGAAGCATGTAGGTTACTCATCATTGCCTCGTTCAGATGTTTCTCAGAATTTTAATTTGTAGCTTCAAAAGGCGTGAAAAAAACAGCTGTTGGGCCGTTGACCTTTTTAGTTATGAATGATTGACTGTTGGCACTGTTTCCATTATCTTTTACCAATTTCGGACAAGGTGGTGGCATTTTGAAAAGGTAAAATAACAAAAAGTTAAAACCACCTCCGTTAAAAAAGTCATCGGCTGCATTATGATTTTCTAACTTTTTAGTTTTTTTGAAGGCGGTTTGAATTTTTTGTTAAAATTTTATTTATTTCACAATTTTCAGTGGCGAGTTCATTAGTTCAATTTAATAGTAAGTGCTTTAAATTAACAAACGCACTAGCCGGCACTACGATTTTCAAAGGTTCCCCTCGATTTCTCATGCCATCATCAGATCCTGGTTTCCTTATCACGGTACCACCCTTATTGGAATATCTTCTTTCCAACAAAAAAAGAATCATCAAAATCGAATCAAATTAAAGATTGAAAAACCCGTCTCGGACGGGACCCGAACCCGCACCTTTCCAAACCGGGGAACCGCGCTATCCAATCTCAATCTGTTGCATCAAAATCGGTTCATAAACGACGAAGTTATCCGCGAACACACATAAAAAAATATACGGTCGAATTGAGAAACCTCCTCCTTTTTTGAAGTCGGTTAAAAAGGAATTTTTAAGGTGAGGAGAGAGTCTTAAAACTCTGGAATAACTTTTAGTGACAGGACTACTTTATTTTTTTATTTTTCTAGGATATAACAGTAAGTTATAGCCTTAAGCGGGTCGTTGTGGCGATCCTTGGGGGAGGCCTATGTCCAGCAGTGGACGTCAATCGGCTGAGATGATGATGATGCTATCCTATAGGGCTCCTATGATGAATAATGGTTAGAACTTGTTGATAGATCAGAGCCAACTTAACAAATATTTACACCGCCATCTGACGGAACTATCCGGAACCAAATGCTTAACGTGCATTCCGAAGAACGGAGAAGCTCGAGATTAAATATTTGTCAATCTCTTTGTCTGTTGAATATTTAGTTCTCATTTTGCAATTTTACCTATACAGGGTGTAAGGGACAGCCCTCCACAGAAAAGGTGAACCCTAACCATCAAACCAAATAACTTTCACTATTGAGGCTACCTCAGGAAAAACGAAAAAAATTCTGCTGTTTCATACATTTGAGTCGGGTAGGTGCATACAGCAGTTTATATGAAACAGCAGATTTTTTTCGAGTTTCCTGAGGTAGGCTCCATGGTGAAAGTTTTTCGGTTTGACGGTCCAAGTTCACCGTTAAGGTAGTTGCAGGGGGGTCAATTTTATACAAAACTTTCACACAATACGCGTAGACGGTATTAATATAAGTAACTTTGTATATATGGAAAAATAGTTTAGAAAATCTAGATGCCGCGTCACAAATAACATTTGCAATTTATAAAATAACTACGAAGATCAGTTTAAAAACTTTATATCTTCGTAATTATATTATAAATTGCAAATGTGACACTGCAACTAGATTTTCTAAACTATTTTTCCATATATAAAATATTACTTTTATTAATTCCGTCTACGCGTATTGTGCGTCAAACTTTTGTATAAACTGACACCACCTTAAGAGAGCCGTTCCTTACACCCT
Organism: Agonopterix arenella; assembly: GCA_927399405.1. NCBI lineage: Eukaryota > Metazoa > Arthropoda > Insecta > Lepidoptera > Depressariidae > Agonopterix > Agonopterix arenella. The sequence goes on from OV656714.1 coordinate 1,977,568, forward strand.
TTATGTTTGTAATGTCCCTAAAAAGCTCATGCTTACCTACCCTAAACTTTTACTAACTGGCCTTTAAACTCTTTAACTCTATAAAACAATTAAGTTAACTTAATCCGACCGGATCCGTACCGTTTCGCTGTTTAGCCGCAGCTGATCAAAGAACTACTTTGATAAACTGTTTTATCTAAGGTTCTGAACGAAATCCGACTCGGTTGCGTATGGAGTGCAATTTTTTTCGTTCACGTTCAAATCAGGTGTAGAAAATATCGAAATTGCTATGAAGATTATAAATCATTTGATCATGATTTTGAACGTTTGTCATACTTTGAACTCGGCAGTTGAAAATGGCAAATATTACTATGGCATGCATCTTTCTTCTGCTGATTTGACTTTCAGAAATCATACTTCAGGATTGCGATTTATGAAAGTCAAATCAGCCGTAGAAAGATGCATTTATATCCATAGTAATTTCGACATTTACAGCTGCTGGGTTCACGGAATGAGATTCAAAAATCGCACTCCTGTATACGTTTTGAAAAAAACGCTAAAGAACATTAATAGTCTTTTTTTAATTCTTTAATAAATCAACTGATGAGTGATGACATATTGTTCATCGCACGGAAATGCCAAAGGGTCGAGCCCATACAGCCATGTCAAACGATTATTTTCCTTAAAAATGATTCATAAATAACTAGGTAAATATTTCATTAAAAGATTGGTTTAAAATAATATTATAGCTGTGTGTCAGATTTCATCCAATTCCGTTTAGCCAGTTCAGTTCAGTTCAGGCGTGATTAAGTCACAAACATCCAAACATCGTCACAATTTTTTATATTTATAACATTAGTAGGAAAGATCATCTTCAATCAATCAATCGAATCTGCTCGCATCAACACACTGCTGGGCATAGGCGTATGCCTCCTTTTTATTGCGCCACTTCCACACGATCCTGTGCTAATCTGATCCAATGCGAACTCGTCACTCTCACAATGTCATCAGAGCAAAAAGCTGATATCCGTCCCTCTTTAGGCCACCACTCTGATACTCTCCACCGGCCGCCGCTCGGGGCACAGACCAATTTTACCGCCCCTTATCTTCATAAGAAGACCAACACAAAAAAAAGACCGAGCCCAGCGAGCTCGAAATCATTTTGCACATTTATGCGGGCTTTGGATGTGGTTTATCCATGCAAAAATAGGACTTAAAGTGGGCGAAGCAAGCTCGACTTCTTTCTTCAATACGAATCGGTTAGAGCCAGAGCTTTAACGTACAAAACATGGTGCAAAGTAACCAAAGTAAAAGCTATGTGGATTGAGCGAATCAAGCTCGACATTTTTAGCACCACGTCTTCGTTCGTTCGTCACGTTCTTAGCTGTGGTCAGAGCTCTTTAGGATTATGTGTAGACACAGTAATTAAATCAGAAACTTAGAGCGAGCGAAGCGAGCTCGACTTTTCTCTGTTCTACGAATTGGTTATAGACAGAGCTCAATCAATCGAAATTTTTCCCGCATTTGCCGCCCGCATTAAGTGCCGCCAGCGGCATTAGCCCCCCCCCCTGACCCCCCCCCCCCCCCGCCCCCCCTCCTCGCTACGCTACTGACCGGCCGTCTTTCCGTCTAGCCAAGTGTCCTGCCCAACTCCACTTCAACTTTGTGATCCGTTTACCCACGTCTTCGACCTTCGACCGTCTCCGTCGAAATTTGTCGGTCCACTAGTGATAATGAAGAATCTGTCACGCAGCCACACCCTTAGGATTTAACAATTCACCGTGCAGAAAGTAAACTTTTGCACTAACGAAACGCCATCTTGTATCTCACAAGAAGATTCCTATCTGAATTGTTTCGGATAGTTTTCAAAGGATGCCTTTTGTTTTGGGAAGATGAATCGAGATAAACTTGTTAACGATTTGCACATTTTGAAACATTCTTTACCCTTCGTGCGCAAAAAACTACCATTATGACTAGGCAATCATTTCATCCTGAAACTTGGACTGAAAATTTTTAGTCTTTGAGCCTTGCTAACTCTTCGCTTTACACAAAAGTGAGCGTTGCTACAACTGTATGCTTTACACTAAAAGTGATCCTTGCTACAACTGAATGCTTTACATAAAAGTGAGCCTTGCTACATCGGTACGCTTTAAACAAAAAGTGAGCCTTGCTAGTGCAACATTGGCACGCTTTACACAAAAAGTGAGCCTTGCTACATCGGCACGCTTTAAACAAAAAGTGAGCCTTGCTACATAGGCACGCATTACACAAAAAGTGAGCCTTGCTACATCGGCACGCTTTACATAAAAGTGAGCCTGACTACAACTGCTGCTACTGCGTTATACAACTGAATGCTTTACATAAAAGTGAGCCTTGCTACATCGGTACGCTTTAAACAAAAAGTGAGCCTTGCTAGTGCAACATTGGCACGCTTTACTCAAAAAGTGAGCCTTGCTACATCGGCACGCTTTAAACAAAAAGTGAGCCTTGCTACATAGGCACGCATTACACACAAAGAAAGCCTTGCTACATCGCCACGCTTAAAGTGAGCAAAGTGAGCCTTGCTATTACACGCTTCTACACAAAATATAGGTACTCACTATACAACAAAACACCTTTTCTAAACCTCGTAGCACAATGGAGACCAACTGACAAACGTCACGGCGCGCGGCGTGTCAACCGACTCGCTTGAACGGAGAGCGCCGTGTCTAAACGGGCTGGACTTAGTTCAGAGAATTAGAGCAGAGGGCTCTTTGACTATTGTCTTTAGATATGCCCTATTAACTCCATAAAGAAGTAAAGTGTGTGTCTATATAAAATGTATCAGAGTAGTGTATCACAGTGTGTTGATTAAGGATATCAAATTGTAGACGTATGGAGCGGCATCTTCTGTAAAGAAAAAGCTCCTTAAATAAAGAAAAAAAAAAGTAAAGTGTGTGTGTGTAGGGAGAAGAGTTAACATTTTGCCTACAGGTCTTTTATCTTTTTGTATTCTTGGTATTTTCTATTAAGCCAAAACTTAAGGTAAAAAGAATAGACAGAAAGTTGTCCACCTACTTGTTTACTACATGACGGAGCGGCAGACGTCAGTCCGTCATTTGTGAAGCAAGGAGTTTTATGAAACCGCACGTAGAAGCACACACGGTAAAGCATTGACGCGCCGAACTGACGTCTGCCGCTCCGTCAATGCGTCATCACGTGTATTGAGTTTCGTTCTGTAATACGGGCCTAAGCGTATGTAATTCAAAATAGCCTTAAAATTTATGTCGGTGCTATTTGAAATGGAGTATAGGCACAACCTATTTAAAATTAAGGCCATGAGTTATTTATATAATTCCTAGGCAAACCTAGGCATTAAATTTATAATTTGTCACATTTTATAGTAGTTTATTGTCATTCGATGCACGATCCTGCGCCGACGGCCATTGAATGTATTATTTACCTTGACTGTACGTCGATAGGTACACTCAGCCGAGTGTGAGAGATTCTGTGAATTAATAACAGGGTTAATATTGCATTGATTGATTGATTGCGATTTAAATTTAAACACTGCATCGATCGTTGATGAATGATGAGTGACTGGTCCAATGTTTATAATTGCATTCAACTTATGAACTAGTGTAGAAAAAACACTGTCGTATACAGTATTGTACGCGATATTTTTTTAAGTATTTTGTTTATACGATATTTTTTATAAAAAAACCTCTAGCCCCTCTAGACTAAGGGCGTGTTTCACCACTTCTTAGTAAGTTATTGTTATCCGACAGATATTTTAACATTATCTTTCATACAAAATATGTCAAACTATCTGTTGGATAAGCTAACAAGAACTTACACAGAAGTGGTGAAACAGGCCCTAAATATTGTAAATAAAAAGGTTTTTTTTAAGTTACCTATCTACAGGGTGACTGGTAATTCGACCTATTCCTTGAAAGGGGTTATACTAGAGTTCATTTGCAACAATTTTTCCCCAGTTAACTGGGGGTCGAAAATCGCTTGTTTTCGAGTTCTCTCATTTTTAAGAATTTTTTGAATATTTCCGTTTTTCGACCTAAAAATGACAATTGTGAAAAAAATACTCCACTCTCTGCACTCTGTAAGCATTTTTATAGTAGCTGATGAATGAGCGACTACTTTAAACTAAAATACATGTGTAAAATACCCGAAACCACTGAAATAAAAGGTTATAAACCGCACGACAAAATTTTTTTATTTGGATTTCGTTTCAATCCAAAGAGGATTACTTAAAAAAAATGTATCACACTTGGCGTACAAATTACGGAAATAACTTCCTCAATTCCTAAACTTTCCAAAAAGGTGCAAATGTTGTCTACTTTGACAAGAGTTTGAAAAAAATTGTTAACAATGGCAGAGCAGGTAGCGGATTTCCTAGAAGCGAACCTTACAAGATGCCGATTTGCTTTTGTCTCTTTCATTTTATTGCTTACATTGTTTCTCTTTTGTAAGTATTCGGGAATGTTTGTACTAAGGTTCACAATCGAGGCCCACTCATTCGCTCAATTCATTAAGTAATCAGTTAGTTTCAACCATCTTGGAGTTCGGACGTGTCGTTGTTAACTAACTTAAATTCTGCGCTAAAACAGCTTCCTTTTCGAATGGCTGCTTACCAAAATGAAGAATACGCGGATATCATGTATTGTTACGGGTTTTGTGATGGTGACGCTGCTGCTGCTCGAAGAGACTATCAAAGACGTTTTCCTACCCGCCGTTTACCTGATGTCAGCGTGTTTGGTACGACATATCGGCGCATTCGAGAAACGGGATCGGTTCGACGTCGCCAAACCGACGCTGGTAGACCTAGCGTTAGTGATCCAATCGAAGAGGAGCAAATTTTGCAGTGTTTTCAAGCAGACGGCACTACTTCAACAAGAATTGTGGCTAGGCAGCTTGGTATGTCTCAGTGGAAAGTCTGGTTCACTCAGCACACAGCACGGCAGTATCCATTCCATTACACGCCAGTACAAGCTATCGAGGAGGGAGATCCTGTCAGAAGGATGGATTTCTGCAGATTTCTAATAAATGCAGACATTGAAGACCCTGAGTATCTAAAAACAATCTTGTGGACAGATGAATCGAACTTCGACCGTGATGGTATTACAAACTATCATAATCTGCATTTTTGGGCCCCTAAAGGTCAGAATCCGAGAAAATCTAACGAAGGAGCTCACCAGCACAGATTCTCACTTAATGTGTGGATGGGAATCGTGCACAATAATTTAATCGAGCCATTCTTTCTGCCGGCACGCCTAACCGGCATCGCCTATGAAAACTTTTTAAGAGAAGAGTTACGTCCGCTGCTGGAGGATGTGCCGCTTACCACAAGAACAGCTTTGGTGTATCAACATGATGGCTGCCCAGCCCACTATTACCGGGGCGTGCGACAGTGGATGGATGAGAACTATCCACTGAGATGGATTGGTCGAGGCGGCCCGATCCCTTGGCCGGCTAGGAGTCCCGATCTAACCCCATGCGACTTCTACATTTGGGGTCATATGAAGACATTGGTGTATCGTACACCTATCTCTTCTCAAGAAGAATTAAGAGAGAGGATTTTGGCAGCTGCCCAACAAATTAAAGACACGCTTTCAACTCGAGTGACAGTAAGCGAAGTACGTCGCAGGCTTCGTGCTTGCATACGTAACGGAGGAAGACAATTTGAGCAAGACTTGTGATTTTTAAATGTAAAACTTTAAAACAAAATTTGTAATTTCATATGATTAGGTACTAAACATTATTATTTTACTCTTTTTTTTATTTTCACCAAACCAATAACTTTTTGAATAAAATTCACATCTGCGTGTTTAATAAGGTTTATTTTCCAAACTTGAACTAAAGTACACAACTTTTGCATCTTTTTGGAAAGCTTAGGAATTGAGGAAGTTATTTCCGCAATTTGTACGCCAAGTGTCATAAATTTTTTTTGAGTAATCCTCTTTGGATTGAAACAAAATCCAAATAAAAAATTGTTGTCTTGCGGTTTATAACCTTTTATTTCGGTGGTTTTGGGTATTTTTCACATGTATTTTAGTTTAAAGTAGTCGCTCATTCATCAGCTACTATAAAAATGCTTACAGAGTGCAGAGAGTGGAGTATTTTTTTCACAATTGTCATTTTAGGTCGAAAAACGGAAATATTCAAAAAATTCTTAAAAATGAGAGAACTCGAAAACAAGCGATTTTCGACCCCCAGTTAACTGGGGAAAAATTGTTGCAAATGAACTCTAGTATAACCCCTTTCAAGGAATAGGTCGAATTACCAGTCACCCTGTATACATCTTTTGGCGCGTTATATAGGAGAAAAACGTCAGTGTATTTGTATTTTCAGCATGTAACAAAAGTTATTCACGCCCACGTAATTTTTTTCTGCCAAGGTACCATGCGTGCTCGAGCCTCCGGGCCTCAGCAGCACCGACGACGGTAAGAAACCGCGGACGGCCTAGCTTTGGTGCCCTGGCAATTCCAAGGCTTCCTGTTGGACGCTACTTGTCACGGATAACTGAAGCAGCCGCAGAACTTGCTGCTACAAAAAAAGCGTCCTTGGAGCATAAATATCTCATTGTCTCTGTCGCCGTGGAGACCACTGGAGCGCGGAGATCTGAAGCTAAAAGCTTCATGGCTGAAATTGGATGTAGACTTAGGGAGAAGGAACGTGACCCTGGAGTCGTACCTGGTGCAAAGGTTGGCCAACGCGGCAAAACTGCTAGCGTTATGGGCATCATTGCACCTGGATCGATACGAGGCTTCAAATAACCATTTGAAGCAACTGATTACTACCGATTCTTTGTGGTCGAAGTCGTGGATATTATTAGTTAGTTTCCTTTTGGTTACCTACTTAATTGTGTTATTGTAATTGTGTATTTTAGGACAATTTGTTGTTACCCGCAATTTATTTTCGAGACTTCGCAAATTTTTATGTTATGTAAATTTTTTAACTGACTGTACTTTTTATTATATCCGTATAGAATTTAATAAGTATTCAGGATGTGAATGAATCGAAAATTAATATTTAAATACCATAGATATTTTATCTAGGTTTTGAGAAGGATTGCATATTTTGTGCAATGTGATGTAGGTAAGGTACCGATACGAATACTACATTAAAAAATCAGAGTAGCCTGCTTGTCGGTCTTCTACAGATTGTACTTCGGTGAGTGTGCCCAAGAGCTACATGAGCTCATCCCGCCTTCCCCTTTCTACTATCGGACTTCCAGACGCACCGCGGGATATCACCCCTTTTTGGTTGACATACCACATATCCGCACCAAGCGCCTTTCTGAATCTTTTATAATGCGCACAGCCAGGGAGTGGAACGCCCTGCCTGCGTCAATATTTCCGAGCGCTTACAACCCGAATTTCTTTAAAGTACGAATGAATAGGCTTCTTCTGGGTGAGCTCGCTACATCTTCGACCCCATCTTCGTCCTGAGGACTAGATTGAGGTCAAGAGCAAACCCATACGTAATAAAAAAAAAAAAGGCCAATTACAGATTTTTTTAAGAGTAGGAACAGAAACGTTTTGTTTTGTGTACATACAACACGATAGTATGCAAAACTGCAAATTATATAATAGGACCAAATTATGTAGATAGCGAAAGATTAAAAAAAAATATATATTACAAGGTTTAGGTACCAATCTCGTCTCGCATTAGCGATTGAAGTATAAGGCGAGCGATTAACGCCCCGGTCAATATAGTTACGTAGGTATGTACCCAACTAACAACTTGGTCGTATAGGTGTCGTATAGTCGATCTTTAGACGCATGAAGCAAAAATATACGACGAAATTACCGTAATATAACTTTTATAAGTCAAAAAGACTTGAAGGTGTACTTGGAGTGAGTAAATGTAGTGATATAATATTGAAGGACTCTAATTTCATTAAAGGAACATATATTGTAGGTAGGTAGGTACTATATTGTAAAAGCGTTACATTAACAAATTGCCGTATTAACGGGCCTCGTAAACGTGATTTACGTTTTAACGTTGTTTAATGTCTGTTCTAGGTACGACCTACTTAACTGTGTTGTGCTGAGTTTCTTAAACTTTTATGTAAAACTAGAGTTAACCCGCGAATTCTTCCGCACAAATTTTATAACAGATTTTAATTCAGATCATAAGCTATAAAAAAAAAAGTTTCATCAAAATCGGTTCAGTAGTTTTTGCGTGATGCTCGATCAAACAAATAAACAGACGGACAAAAAATCCAAAAATTGGTGATATGGAATCAGGGACATCTAAAAACCATATCGTAACCTTTTTTTTGTTAATATCCTCAATGTACAGACACACTTCGGTTACAGTTTTATAATAGTCTATACTATTATTTAGATTACTTTTCCATGGAAATTTTTTGAATGTTATATTTTAAAGGAAGTTTAAGTGAGATCACTCGCGATGATGCATTGACGGAGCGGCTGACGTCAGTCCGTCATTTGTGAAGCAAGGAGTTTTACGCAAGTAGAAGCACACACGGTGCGTCAATCCGTAACTGTTACTTAGGGCTGTAACTTTTGAACCGTAATAGTTAGAATTTTTTATTTTAATCGGGCATAGGCCCACCACACATTCCCACCGCTGTAACTCCTGTAAGCCAGGATCAACAGCGGAGACCAATCACAAAACACTGGACAATGAAGTCCAGCGAGCCCGGGGGATGACTCTAATCTGTCTTGGAACCCGCAATGAATTAATCAAAGAAGATAGGAGGAGTAGGAAAACGAAATATCCGACTTCCCTCCATTGCGAACGGGAGACAGCAATAAGAAGGAAAAAACATGGCTATTACAGAGCCAATTCCAGAGATCATTTATGGCAGTGTTGCAGTAATAGTTAGAATGTTGAAATTTTCACAGAATGCGCGTTATTATGGCGCATTAGCTAACAAAAATAAAAATTACAAAAAGTAAAAAAATAAAGAGGGACCCTCTTTATTTTTTTACTTTAGTTTTTTCTTCTCGCTCTATCGTAAAAACGGTAATACGTACAAACGTCAAACTTAATGTTATCATAGAGCAAACTCTACAGTATAACAACAGATGATAAAAGCCGACCAAGTGTGAGTTAGTCTCACGCTGAAAGTCCAAGAGAAAACAAAACTTTTTTGTAACTTAATATTATTGCTGTGTGGTGGTGTGGTACGGAACCCTAGGTGGGAGTAGCTCGACTCGCACTTGACCGGTTTTATTCTTGCACTCTGCCACTGTATGCTGAATAAACCTGATTCGGAATTGGTTCCGGATGGAGTGTTGCCGCTTTCAAAGACTTTTTCACTAGATCTAGTGATTTTTTTTTGGTCTAATTTGGCATATTTTAAAGTGATTTTTGAGCGTAAGCGTTGATGGAACGATACCGTATCGTGACGGTGCAGTTGCGAAAACGCCTACGCTCAAAAATCGCTTGTGTGATAATGGTTCATGCCATTTTGTATGCAGATTATGTCTAATGTTAAAATTATCTATCGTCTTTACTATACTGGCATAATATGATTTACAAATCATCATCGTAACGACATGACCTTATCATATGATAGAAATTATTATATGTTTTGTCTTGGAACCGTCCCCCAGGGAGAGGCTTTGGAGGAGGTTTATAGGTTGTAGGTCCTCCCTGACGAAGCTTGTTGCAGATATTCAGGATGTATTTATTGACGAAACGAGTTGTGGATCTGAGTGGTGTACTTTCTTTGACGAAGCCTGTTGTGGATGTGAGTGATGTATATACCTATGACGAAGCCTGTTGTGGATATGAGTGATGTATTTTGTTTAATAAAATGATATCTCCGGTTAATTTTGTCTCAATAAATATTTAAAAATGCAATTGTCATTCTTTTCTCGTTTCATACATTTTAATTTCAGGCATTTTTTAAACAGCACTCTAGTATTTTTTGTAACCATAGTTGACAACACTGAATCCTGAATCAGGATTCCGGATCGCAATTCCGTCTGTGTGTGGCAGACCTAAAACTTTGGAGCGGCAATTTCTTCTGATTAACGTAGTTTATACATCGTCTTGGTAATAAATAGATGGGTTTTGTTTTCCCGCTTTGTAAAACGGGATTACTGTGTTGCCAGTTTTAGTAAGATAAAATATTAAGGTAGTATCTACCCAGCGAGGTACTTACCGGTTAAAAATTGAACTTTATTTCTCCTAGGTGAAAGAGGTGAGCGATTGGGAGAGGCCGTCCAAGGAAAACATAACATGATGAAATTAATAATATTTTTTCGAAACGGAGGAAGGCTATGATGATCCCAGGATCAGTCATTAATTCAATATACATCTATCTATCTATACTATTATAAAACTGTAACAGGAAGTTTGTCTGTACATTGAGGATATTAAAAAAAAAAAAAGTTACGATATGGTTTTTAGGTGTCCCTGATTCCATTTCACCAATTTTTGGATTTTTTGTCTGTCTGTTTGTTTGTGTGTTTGTTTGTTTGTTTGAACGAGTATCACGCAAAAACTACTGAAACGATTTTGATGAAACTTTTTTTGTTTGATAGCTTATGATCTGACTTAAAATCTGGTATATAATTTGTGCGGACGAAGTCGCGGGTTAACGCTCTCGTACTATTATAAAACTGTAACAGGAAGTTTGTCTTTACATTGATGATAGTGAAACTTGGTTAAGTGGGACCTGGATAAGTGAGAAACCTCCATAACTGGAACTCATGCTGAGGTCCCAACACTTTGGCACTGAATTACCTCTGTTAGTAGGACGAGGTAAACCTCTATATCTGGGATTTGTTCTTTCGATTTATCATCATAGTTACCTCTATAACTGAGACAGCGAGTAAATTTTATATGCATAAACCTCTGTAACTGAGATAACATTGTTTGTTTACTCATTCTTATTCTACCCACAAATTCCACACGTAATTCCAAGTACGTAAGTACAAATTTTGAGCTTCAATTACCTTCAGTTTTAGTTTCGTTTTACTATCATACAGATGTTTATTTGAAAAATGTCAAAACGAAAGCTACAATCGTTATCATTACGTGAAAAACTGAAGTTAATATCCGTTTATGAAAGTGGGAAGACACGCGAAGAAGTTTGTGCCGAATTTAATGTGCCAAATTTAGTGACCAAAACTACTATAGCAAACTGCTTTAAAAAATCTGGATTTAAATCTGAAGTAACTGTAGCTGAAAGCTTACAAGAGGAGGACGAAAATTTAGAAACTGATCCTGAAGATTGGAACTTAGCCATCAGCAACGACAATAATCAACAACCAACATTCGAAGATTTTATAAACGTCGATGACGGTTTAATAGTTTCAGGAGAACTTAATGAAAGCGACATTGTTCATGCCTTCTCGTCTTCTTCATTGGAAAATGAAGAAGAAGACGATGAAATGAGCGCGGAAGTAAATTTAGTAAAAATTTCTAAACGCGAAGCAGTAAAAGCACTAGAAACTTTGCACAGTTATTTTGAAATGTCATCAATTGGTCACCAAAGCATATTTGATAAAATTTATAATATCGAAAAACATCTGATGGCTGATACTTCCAAACGACAAACTAAAATGACAGATTTTTATAAAAAATTGATACATTCTGTTTCCATATTCGTACATATTACGTGTAAAAACGTGCTTGAATATTTTTGTTGATTACATTTGTATGATTACCTTTAAGTACATTTACATACATAACACGTTATTTTATTTAATGATCGCACCTGTATATCTGAAATAACCTGTATCCTCACCTCTATTAATGGAACCCTCTGTAAATGAGACAGATATTTATTTATACCTGTATATCTGAGACACTGGGTAAGTGGAATACCTCTATAAGTGAAACGACATTGCAGGTCCCTTGATGTCTCACTTAACCAGGTTTCACTGTATTAACAAAAAAAAGTTACGATATGGTTTTTAGGTGTCCCTGATTCCATTTCACCAATTTTTGGATTTTTTGTCTGTCTGTTTGTTTGTGTGTTTGTTTGGGTGTTTGTTTGTTTGTTTGAACGAGTATCACGCAAAAACTGCTGAACCGATTTCGATGAAACTTTTTTTGTTTGATAGCTTATGATCTGACTTAAAATCTGGTATATAATTTGTGCGGACAAAGTCGCGGGTTAACTCTAGTGGGCTCTAAAGATGTGTGTCAGAATCGTAGCGTGTAGCGTGTCTCTGCCTATTATTATTATTTGGTTGTAAGGGCTTGATCAATGACCAATAGCTACTGCGACCTGGATAGATCTATTGTAGCTGTCACCCTAGACCTAAAGTCCCTCTTTAGGCGTATTTACCGAAAATTTATTTATGTATACCTACTGATTGTGTTCACCTATCCATAACAATATATTTGACTACTTCGTATCCTGGAAGTTGTATAGATTCTTTAATATTTGGGTATTGTGTTTCACGCAGTTTATGTCTGGCTATGGCAGAATAACAGAGGCAGCTGATTTATTCAACTGTCGCTGAGCCGTAGACCTTTTTGTCTTATGTAGTTTTATATTAATTGTATTCTAGTGGTACTTCCCTCGGAGTATATGTACACAACCAAACTTGTTTGTGTATAGGTGCCCTGGGGATATCATACTAACAACAGAAAACAACACTTTTATTTTTAATGTCCTTTTGTCTCGTATTACCAATACCTACTTCTGTTTGTGTACAAATGTAAAAGACAAATAAACGATATTTAATTTAATTTAATTTAATTAATTAAAGGTCATTTCCTAGGCCCACGGACTTCATGAATCGTGTTATGCTTTTGGAGGGGAGGTCCCTAAAGTCAGTAGGTGTTATTACGTACCCACCTAGATGGCGACTCCTGTTGTGAATGAGCACTTCGCATTCGTAGAGGAGGTGTATGGGCGTTTCCTCTGCTTCACAGCAGAATCTGCAAGTGGGTGAATCTACGAGCCCCATTCTGTGTAGATGTTAGTCTCTGCCTAACCCCATGGGAAAATGGTGTGAGCTTAGAAAGAGCAATTATAGTTTACGTTTAGAGTTCCAATCAGCCTTTTGGGTTATGGTTATTTCTATCGCCCTTATTCTCGAAAGGAGGCATATCCTTTGACTATTTATTATAAGGACTAGCCTTGCGGTAGCATTTCCTCTCTGCCACGGTATAAGATTAATTGATCATGTGCATTTACATTCAATTTTATACCTTATCACTAAACGAGACAATTGCGAAACAATAATTTCGAACTTAGTACGTTTGGGGTTCACACGAGACTTATTTTCATGATTTTTAACGTTCAAAATTAGAATCTAAAGTTATGGGGAATAAAATCCAAAGTTGCAGATTTCACGTTACCTTGCCCCCCGCATAAAGTGTCAGAAATGTTTGTTAGTAGAATAACACGCGTGGCTAGTCCCTATATAAGTAGTCAAAGGGCCTATCCTATACTCCGACTTTATTACACTTCGTCATTATTATATTTTGACATTATCATACTTCGTCATTATTACATTTCGAGATTATTGTCATTTAGCCCAGTCAATTTACGGTTTGAACTAAATAATAATAGTTTTTTTTTTTGGTATAGTATTTAAGAGCCAATTTGAGCTTAGAAATGTACTAAAAATAAAAAAAAATATCACGTGAGCAACAGCCCCAAATTTAAAATTTAGCATTTATCTCGTTCTAAAAAAACGAATGGTAAATTTTTTTTGCAAGCTTTCAAGGCTTTACCATTATACATACTTCAAACATGGTGTTAATATTTTTAACTACTTAAAAGGCTTTGAAAAATACATTAATATTTTCTACTAAATATCAATTTTTTAAATATCAAAGCCTATTTCATTGCTCAAATATAATTTATATTGTTAAATCTAATCAAAATTAGTGCATGGGTATTTTTAAAGTCTTCTGGGAGATACAATTTTGATTTCTATGTTGCGTAGCGAAATTTTTTTAAAATATGTTTTCAGATAGTATTTTTGTCACTAAATGGTGCCGGTTACAGTTTAAAAGTCTAATTCATAATTACTTCCCACCCCTCATAAAAAACCCCGTAAAATGACTGGGCTAATTATTCATTTTAGCTATTAGTCGCCTTCAGTGGGCTCTAGTGGGCTACTACTTGTACTTACAACCCGAATTCCTTTAAAGTACGAGTGAATAGGCTTCTTCTGGGTGAGCTCGCTACATCTTCGACCCCATCTTCGTCCTGAGGACTGGATTGAGGTCAAGAGCAAACCCATACGTAATAATAAAAAAAGAAAAAAAAAAACTTGGCTGAGCAGAATTAAGGGCTTATTACACTACGCGGTATTCAGACAGTCTTAGTACGACCGTCTTAAAATCTAACTAGGCACGCTCGCTATTACACTGGGCTGAATATCGCATGCTAACTCATTTGCAAAGCGTACGTAGTCGGATGTCGCGCGATGGGAAAACTTTCAAAGCACCAGAAAATCGCCATAGCTCTTGCCGCGTCTATTAATTTAAATACAAAAAAGAAAAGAAAAATATGGGTGAAAGAGTATTTACTTTTGCGAGAAAAATTATCAAATATGCAAATATATTATATAATATGTCTTTGCTCTGCGGCTGCCGCGCGCTGACTTGACTGCATAGATTAATATGTATATTGGATATAGATAGGTAACTCGCATTGAATTTTAGGACGTCTTAATTGCGTTGCTGCTTATTAGCACTAGGGGGCGCCACATTATGAAATAAATTGAAAAAGACGATCGGCCGACACGAGGATCGAACCTTAGCTACCCGGATCGTAAGCCGGAGTGATTGATATGGGCGAAATCTCTCAATACTACAGCGCAGTGCGTGAGGTATAGTGCGCTGTTACTCCGATATGAACCCTAGTGCAACACATAGTGCTTCGATACATCACCGATAGATGGCGGAAGCTGTCTATGGAAATCAGCGTTCCACTTAGTTTGTACTAAGATAACATAGCATGGCTGACTGAACGGTCTAAGCGTGCTAAGTCTTATTACACTGCGCGGTATTCAGCAAGCAAGCGAGTAAGCACGGCCGAACCCATTCGGTCAGTCTAATTAGACAGGCTAACTTGCTAGCTCTTATTACATTAAGCTAAATCTTAGTAAGACTGTCTGAATACCGCATAGTGTAATATGCCCTTTAATTTTGTTTCAGTGAAAACGGAAAGTCCAAGCTGTTTTACATTGAAAAGCAAAGCCACACATGTTGCGACAACTTAGTTATAACTAATTTACAGTTTTAGGAACGGCCTCACCAGCGAGTAAAATGTTTATTGAATACGTCAAAAAAGCAAATAATTGCATAGGCATTAAAATTTGACTTAGGCCCGATTCCACCAAACGCGAGTAAATTTTATTCTTAGATTAAGTCGCCGGTTACTCTAGAGTAAACTGATTTTGCGTTTTACCAACCCTAATCAATGAATAAGTTGAGATTAAATTTTACACGGTGTAAAGTTTATACCGAGTCTAATGAAATGTCAACGTCAAATAATTAAAAAAAATTTATTAAAAATAAACCTAACAAATTGAAACTGTACAAACTTACATTGCAATAAGTACGGATACAACGACCTCTTCCTTTAGGTGGATTATACATTCGTTCGTTTAGTATGGGTTTAGTGTGGTAGAAGACAAATGAAGTTATTTCGGAGTAAACACTACGAGTAACATTGTTCCTTGTATAGAATTACTCATCAATAAATCAAAGTTTGGTCGAATCCGGCCTAAGTTACCCCTTCTGACTTTTGACCACATAAAGTCTTTAATGAAATGTGCTAAAATAAAATTAGCGAAACTTCAAGCGCATAAAGCTCAACCCACGGTAAATGCCGGATTCGAGGCGGAAGTACAATGAAAACATACAACAAATATAAAAGAACTAAAAAATTTATGCAGTCAGGGGATGAAATCCTGCCTGCTGTCTTCAGCTTATAGCAGCGCTATTTTCATATCGAACCTCTATGCTCAACAACAAACATCATAAATACAACTATTTATTAAGGTAAATGAACTATCGTATTACTCTATTTCTCCACCGCTGTCTTAAGTTAGTGTGACGTCACTTAGTTAGCTTAGTTATTCTGAATTTTATTGTGAATGGTTTTTCAACGTAATAATTATAGGGTAGACTTTTTCATAGAATCTGTTTACGTTTTGTTTGTAGGTTTTTGTTAAAATAAAATCTTTTAACTGTCAAAATTAGCTTGTCTTGACTTGCTTATGTCAATGTCACTTGATTTCGTTCAGAAATGTATCATTATTATGTCATCCGTTGCGGAACTATTTAAAATCGATCTCGAAGCGAACTCACAATTTTCTCGAATTTTATTAAATCTGATAGCAGTTTAGTTTATTTTGAGTTTATTACATGCATACTGTTACTGTTATAAATTTTCTTATCAGTATTGTAAATGTATACCTATTTAAATAGTTTTTGTGTTCTGTTAGTGCATTAAGTTTGTCAATGTTATTTCTTCCATCTCTTCCGCTTGGCGAGTACTGTGGCTTGTTTTCTTGCTACAGTTTTTCTTTTAAATTGCGTATTTATTCGTATTTATTTATTTTTATTATTTATTTTATTTTTCTCATAGTTTCTTTTTATTGAATGTGTGACTTGGACTTGAATGATAGTTTTTTTTCCTGTTCTTCATCATCAGATGCTTTTTTAAGTGCGGATGATGATGATTCCATTCCGGACTCTTTACACGACCAGATCTCTTCTATTTTCTCGAAATTTCCCAATAACCTCAACATTGTCCACATCAACGCCCAGAGCATTCCCGGTCACTACTCCGATTTGCTGGCTTCCTTTGATTCGTCAGTAGTTGATGCTATCTTGGTGTCTGAGTCTTTTCTCAAACCTTCGCTACTCTCGACTCAGTACGCTCTCCCGGGCTTTATACTAATTAGGAATGACCGCACTGGTGTGGGCTGTGGTGGGGTCGCTATTTACCTACGGGCTGATATACCATTTAAGATTGTTAGTGTATCTCCATCTCTATATTCCAAATCTGCAGAACACCTTTTCCTTGAAATTTCCCTCCATCATACCAAAATTCTCCTTGCTGTCTTTTACTGCCCGTCTTCCACTATCGACTACTTCTCCTCTCTTGAAAATCTTCTCCACAGCTTCTGTCCCACCTATGATCATTTTCTTCTACTAGGCGACTTCAACACTTGCTTAGTGAAGAATGATCATCGAACCAACAAATTAGTATCTCTGCTATCCTCCATCAATCTCCACGTCCTTCCCCTTTCCACTACTCACCACGTTCCTAATACCACTCCATCTCTCCTAGATATTATGATTGTTTCGTCCCTGGACAAAGTTTCTACCCATGGTCAGTTGCCTGCATGCTTCTCTTATCACGACCTCATTTATTTATCATACAAAGTACGTCCCCCTAAGGTTAAGCCACAATTTCGATTTCTCCGTAGCTATAAAAATATTAACTTGGAAGCCTTGCGCACAGATGCTGCTTGTACTGATTGGGGTCCTGTTTTCTGTGCGGACACAATTGATGATAAAGTTACGGAGCTAAACTCGTTACTGCTAAGCTTATATGACCGTTATGCGCCTATCAAAAAGGTAAGAATTAAGCACACACCAGCACCTTGGCTCTCCCAGGAGATAAGAGATTGCATGGCTATACGTGACAGGGCCAAGAGAAAACTTCGCAGGTATCCTTCTGACTCCAACCTTTTTCGCTTTAATTATTGGCGCAATCGGTGTAATCGTATGTGTAGGGATGCCAGAAGGCACCATATACACGATTCAGTTGAAAACACCGACCCTGCTTTTATGTGGAAGTTTCTGAAGTCCCTAGGCATAGGCAAATCTTCTGTTTCTGATCCTGTATCTATCAATCTCTCTTCACTTAATATACACTTCTCTCTCCCTCCTGTCTGTATCAATTCTCCATCTAAAGCGAATACTCTTCGCGAACTTTCACAACGTCCCCTGCCAAACTGTTCACCGTTCAGCTTTTCTGCGGCAACTGAGCATGACGTGAAAAAGTACATCCTCTCCATCTCCTCTTCTGCAGAAGGTAACGACACAGTGTGCTCACGCATGATCACCCTTATCCTACCCGAACTCCTACCCATCCTAACTCACGTCTTCAACTTTTCCTTGACTACTGGTTCCTTCCCTTCTGCTTGGAAACAAGCATTGGTGCTTCCTTTGCCTAAAATCTCCAACCCTACCTTGTCTTCACACTTTCGTCCTATCTCTATTCTTCCTTTCCTCTCCAAAGTGCTTGAGCTAATTGTCCACAGGCAATTAGCATCATTCCTTTGCTCCAACCACTTGCTAAATCCGCTACAATCTGGCTTCCGCCCTGGACATAGCACCGTTTCAGCTCTCCTTAAAGTCTCTGATGACATTCGTCTGGCAATGGAAAATAAAATGCTTTCAATACTTATCCTTCTTGATTTCAGCAGTGCATTTAACTCTGTTGACTTCGATGTACTCCTTGGTATCCTTCAATCTCTTAATATTTCTCCGCCAGCAAATGCTTGGTTTAGTTCATATCTTCGAGGACGCTCGCAGTGTGTCCGCTCCGAAGGGGTCTCCTCTGAATGGTGTGATCTCACTGCAGGCGTTCCTCAGGGTGGCGTCCTATCTCCTCTTCTTTTCTCTATTTTCATTAATACTATCACCTCTGTAATTTCTTCAAATTTTCATCTATACGCCGATGATCTCCAGCTCTATCGCCACTTCAAGGTTGATGACATCTCAAATACCATCGAGGAGATAAACAAAGACTTAGAGCGTATTAGTACCTGGGCTGACTCGTTTGGTCTGATGGTCAACCCCGCCAAGTCACAGTCTATGTTTATTGGAAGTAGATATATGTCCAACTGTCTCCGTGAGTATATCGTTCCTCCAGTTCTCTACAATGGTGTCATCATTCCTTTTACTACTACTGCAAAAAATCTTGGGGTAATTTTCGATTCCAACCTATCTTGGTCGGCCCACATAAATAAGGTTAGTCAGAAGGTGCATTTTTCATTTCATTCCCTCAAACATCTCCAAAATTTCCTTCCCCTTAAAACCAAAATCTCCTTAGCCCAATCCCTCATCCTACCTATCATCGATTATGCTGATGTATGTTATTTGGATGCCACAGAGGAACTCATTAACAAATTAGAGAGGCTCCAAAACTTGTGTATCCGTTTTATTTTTGGATTGCGTAAATATGATCACGTATCCGAATACAGGAAGCATTTAAAATGGCTTCCTATACGTGATCGCAGAAATTGTCATATCGTCTCTCTCCTGTACAACACCCTCCACAATCCGTCTGCTCCTAGTTACCTCCGCGAACGCTTCTCCTTCTCCCGTCCTTCTGACAAACCCTGTAGATCCCACATCCGTACCCTCCTTAATATCCCATCCCACACTACTGACTTCTATTCCTATTCCTTCACTGTCCATGCAGTCCGGCTCTGGAACTCTCTCCCATTTAATATAAGAGACTGTGAAACAATTGCTTCATTTAAAAAACAAGTCAAAGATCACTATCTCTCTCTTCATTCAATAAACTAGTATATTTATTTGTTTATCATTCTTTATAAATATATATATATATATATATATATATATATATGTGTATGTATGTATGTATGTATATACCTGTATCTTTATATAATCATATCTATTTATTAGTGTTAAATACTGTTTTATTTGTTAAATGTGCACACTATGCCTGCCTCACTTAATATGCTCTCTCTCTTTCACGGGTTTGCTGGAAGAAATCTCTTTAGAGATAAGCTCGCCCTTTGTAATTGTCTATTATGCTGTTTTCATTTATATTTCCGTGTGTACAATAAAGTGTTAAAATAAAATAAATAAATAAATAAACTAGAATGGAAAAAAAAACTAAAAAGTTAAAAAATAATATTGCAGCCGATGACTTTTTCGTTCGCATCATTAATTTGTTTTATCGAAGTCGCTGTCAAGCTAAGTGATAGTTTAGTTCTTTTGAAGGCGGTTTTAATTTTTTGTTAAAATTTTTGAAGTCCGTTAACATATACTTACCATGTACTAGTATTTCGTATTATGTGCATACATTCCTAATATTTTGATGTGAAACATCTATCATATTGGCAGTTGCGATTTAGTTCGTCGATACTGTAGGGCTAGCATGCCAGGCACGACAAAGCGACTGAACGAGAAAAACGTAATGTGCTCTGGCTTTTGCATACGCAAAGTAACAAAGACAGAGGCACGTCTCGATTTACTCGGGGATGGCATGATCGGCCCCCAGAAGCGCAGTTCGAAATTTTCGAATAAAAAGTGATGAAATCGGGAGAGTGCGGTATTTCATTGTTTCACAAGAGTTTCTTGTTCTTTGTTTCTTTCATGAGCTTTTATGTATGAAGTCAAACAGTGCAGGGCGAAATCCACTTCTCATGAATAAGGGTGAGAAACACCCTCTATTTAAAACAACCTGTTTCGGAATAGGTAGAATTTTACGTAAATTGCATGCTCGAATTTGATCATTCGAAAACGAATGATTCCGACGAAGACGCGCCTTCAGTAACTAATAGTAAGAAGTAAATCATAAAGTGAACTAAAATACATTTAACTGGAGTTCAGCGGAAGCGAGTTTATGGTGTGCAGTCTAATCAGGGGAAAGCAGGTACGAATCACCACAAAAATAGAAGCGTTTCCGTTTGAGTGTGGCCCGAGGGATGAGCGAGCGATGAAATAACCGCATGCAGTCCGGCTCTGGAACTCTCCCATTTAATATAAGAGACTGTGAAACAATTGCTTCATTTAAAAAACAAGTCAAAGATCACTATCTCTCTCTTCATTCAATAAACTAGTATATTTATTTGTTTATCATTCTTTATATATGAATGTATGTATGTATGTATGTATGTATGTATGTATGTATATACCTGTATCTTTATATAAGCATATCTATTTATTAGTGTTAAATACTGTTTTATTTGTTAAATGTGCACACTATGCCTGCCTCACTTAATATGCTCTCTCTTTTTCACGGGTTTGCTGGAAGAAATCTCTTTAGAGATAAGCTCGCCCTTTGTAATTGTCTATTATGCTGTTTTCATTTATATTTCCGTGTGTACAATAAAGTGTTAAAATAAAATAATTAAATAAATAACATAAGAGGTAGCGGAGCATGTTGTTTGCAAACAGGTCTACTTATATAGTTCGACTACTTTATAAAGTTGTACATTTTATTCGCAGTTTAAAATTTTCATTCTAGGAAAACGCGAGGAAGTCTACATGCAAACATTTTTTATTATATTGTGTCCACTGGGGTAGGTGTAGTAGACAATATTATTATTTGGTTATAAGGGCTTGGTCGATGACCAAATAGCTACTGCGACCTGTATAGATCTATTGTAGCTGTCACCCTAGACCTAAAGGTCATTTCCTAGGCCCACGGACTTCATGAACCGTGTTATGCTTTTGGAGGGAAGGTCCCTAATGTCAGTAGGTGTTATTATGTATCCACCTAGATGGCGACTTCTGCTGTGAATGAGCACTTCGCATTCGCAGAGGAGGTGTATGGGCGTTTCCTCTGCTTCACAGCAGAATCTGCAAGTGGGTGAATCTACAAGCCCCATTCTGTGTAGGTGTTTGTTTAACTTGCAGTGTCCTGTTAAGGCTCGTACTAAGAGCCTTAAGTCGTTGCGGTTTGAATTGATGGCATCCGAGGTATGTCTGTTTGAAAAGCCGGTCACAAGTTCTTTCGCATGCCTCAGTCCTGGTGTATCCGACCAGAGCCTGCGGCTTTGGTTCACAGCCCATTCCTTTAGCACACGTCTAGAGGTGTTGCGAGAGATGCCGCAATAAGGCTCGGGGCCTATGGCGTCCTCTTCCGCCCCTCTTCGTGCCAGCTCGTCAGCAGCCTCATTTCCATCAATACCGCAGTGTCCGGGCACCCAGCCTAGGGTGACAGAGTTTGTCAGTCCTAGCTGGTTGAGTGCTCGGGCACATTCTAATGTTAGTTTCGACTCTATTTCGTCAGATCCTAGCGCTTTCAGAGCAGCCTGGCTATCTGATAAAATATAGTAGACAGATATATCCTTCTTTAAGGTCCGGTCTCTTTGGCAAGACGCACGCTGGTATCAAATCACCAAACTCTGTCCGAGTTTGGTGATTTCTAGTGAAATGTGGATATTTCCTAATAATTGATATGTAACATCTCAGGTAATTCAGACTAGAGCATTTGAGAGAAAATTTTCATTTATATTATTATGGATAATAATCGATTTATTTGACAGATCCATAAAATAAATTGTAAATAAAGTGACTTAAAACTAAACTAACCTAAGAACTGGTGCAGGTTCATTTGACAGATTGAGGTTTATTTGACAGATCCATAAAATAAATTGTAAATAAAGTGACTTAAAACTAAACTAACCTAAGAACTGGTGCAGGTTCGGTCCTTGTGGGAGGGTACCCAGAACCATGGCCGCATTATTATTATTATTATAAATCGACTCCAAATAGTTCCTTCAAGTATAAAATTGTGTGGTCATTTTAATAATAAATGCAACGCAAACCTTTACTTACAGCATCTTACAACAAAATTCCTAGTAAAGTGACAGTGTATCCGTAAAACGTTTTCTTTCCAGTTTTTTTTTTAAATATCTTGGACATTGTCACACAAATTATCTAGTCACATTTAAAGTACCTGGACTTGTATTATGATGACTAGACAACGATATAGAATACATATATAGATATGAACATCCATGACTTGGGTACAAATATTCATATTCATCATATAAATATTTGTCCCTTGCGGGATTCGAACCCGCGACCCTCAGCACAGCAGGCAGGTTCACTACAGACTGTGCTACCGGGCCGTCCAATAGAATAGAGTTTTGATAATAGTAACTTTTTGTGATACTCATGTTTCATCCCAAACAAATAATTTAAAAACGCTACAGCTTGGCTATAGCTTTTAAATTAGCCCATACATCGACAGCAGTAAGGTGCGGCTTGCAACGATTACTATAATGTACCTATGTTTACCCGCCTCAGTTTGTAGTATGCACCACTGAAAGACTACGCCCACGGCTGAAAGGTGCAGCCTGTAAAACGGTTACTTTAAGTTTAATGGATATTTGATCGCTTTTACTTATGCGCGAGCGATTTAAAAAATATGTGGATCTCGGCGATGGATGTCATTACATACAACATGTTTGCAACTAATATAATATTATTCAACACCTATAAATCAATTTTCATTTTATTATAATGTATGGCGACTATTATACTTATTATTAGGAGGAGTTTTAAATTATTAGTATAATACTGTTGCTCCATCGTGATGTCATAATTATGTACAGGGTGTAAGGAACAGCCCTCCACAGACTGAAACGGTGAACACAGACTATCAAACTGAACAACTTTCACTATAAAGTTTACCTCAGGAAACGCGAAAAAACTCAGCTGTTTCGAACATTCGAAACAGAGTTGCCACTCCGCCGAGCGTCCGACACCAAGACGTCGTCGTCCGGGGCGTCGGTGTCGGACGCTCGGCGGAGTGGCAACTCTGTTTCGAATGTTCGTCGGTCTAACTCCTGAGGATGCTCCTTGGTGGAGCGAAACACGTGTAGAGTAGAAATTATTTGGTGGGCAGGTTGTGTTGCATAACGTAATACAACTTTGTCTACTAGGTACTTGGAAGCGGAGGTCTTGATACAATCGTGTCATCTACATATTAGTCATGGATTTCTGCAAAGTAACGCCTGATTCAATTAATTTCAGCTGTTTCATTAAAAACTGCTGTATCCGACTCCGACTTGGACAGCTGATTTTTTCGCGTTTCCCGAGGTAGGCTCCATAGTGAAGGTTGTTCAGTTTGATGGTCTGAGTTCACCGTTTCAGTCTGTGGAGGGCTGGGCAGCCCTTACAGCTTACACTTTACACCGTATATCTCGACATCAGAAGCATTAGGTCGGATATATATTTCCGACCAAATTCACTTTTTTGGACAGCGTTTATAAGGTTTTGTTTCTCTTTCTAACAAACTGACTTTGGTATTTCTATCTTTATCCGTTGAGAAAATACAGTAGTGCATTAAGTCGGATGTGAAGGCTTTCTGAAATACTAGTGAGGCAATTATATTATAATATACTTTTTAACACACTAAAAATATACAAGATTAATTAACATCGCAGGTAAGGAACAAAAAAATAAAAAAGAAATTAAGACAAAAACAAAACAAAAAAAGGGCAGAGAAAGGCGTAGACGAGCCAGGTAGGTGATGGGAGTTCAGCCTGCAGATGGAATGCCGATCGGGAGCCGGTGCAGCGGCGGCCTTCGCCGAAAACTCGAAAAGACGCAAATATGCAGCCCTCGGTCAGAACTACATATTTGCGCCTTTTGGAGTAGAGACCATGGGCACCTGGGGTCCAGATGCCAGGAAGCTATTCAAAGAAATATCTTCCAGGCTGATCGACGCCACAGGCGACACGAGGGCTGGCGCGTACCTCGGGCAGCGCATTAGCATCGCCATCCAAAGAGGCAACGCCGCCAGCCTTCTTGGCACACTCCCGCACGGCAGCAGCTTTGATGGAGTGTTCTACCTGTAGATGGTGTGCCGACGAATCTATTATAATTATGTTTATATTCTGCACAACTAGTGATCGTTCCCAATACGTCAGGCACTTTATCCGCTACATCTCGCAACTTAGACCAAACAGACTACGGACTACACCCATGCCCAGTAAGGTGCGGCCTGCATACAATGCTTCTAATGGATTGGCTTTGTGTTCGTTTGTCATTACCTATAGGTTACTGATATTGTGAACTTTTCATTATACTGATTAGTAGATCGATGCCGGGTTATCTTTGAAAGATAGTTTTATCTAATTTGTTGAGTTCTCGTTAAGGTGGTTGCAAAGGGGTCAATTTTATACAAAACTTTGACGCACAATACGCTTAGACGGAATTAATAAAAGTAATATGTTATACATGGAAAAATAGTTTAGAAAATCTAGATGCCGCGTCACAAATAACATTTGCTATTTATAAAATAACTACGAAGATATAAAGCTTTGAAATTTTTCATACCAAATTTTAAAAGCTTTATATCTTCGTAATTATATTATAAATTGCAAATGTTATTAGTGACGCGGCAACTAGATTTTCTAAACTATTTTTCCATATTATATAATGTATCACTTTTATTAAATCCGTCTACGCGCATTGTGCGTCAAACTTTTGTATGGACTGAAACCACCTTAATATAGGGTGTTGATCTATTGATACAGTCGATTGCAGATTTAAACATAGTACATAAAGTAGTTAAAGAAAATATTTGTTTTTATACGAATAAAAACTAGAAACTGTTGTGGATAAGTATACATTTATACATTTTTGTGATAGGTATGAACCTATCACAAAAATGTATATGTAACATTTATTATATTATCTACATATTTATTTAAATTTTGCGTCGCGTTTTTCTCATGGAGTGGTATTTTTTGGGGTCACACGTTCAAATCAGCAGTGAAAATGACATTATATATGCAACATTCGATCACAACTTTGGGGGTGTGAGTTTCAGAAATGGCACTTCTGGGGTGCGACTGAAAATCAGCGCTGAGCTCGTTGAGTCTAGCATAGTGCTGAGTCGTATCCTTGTTTGCTGCTGCGGCACACACTGCTCTTAATTATGTAATTTTTAAATTGTGTGTTAGTTTAGTTTTTATGTATAATTATGTAAGTGTGTTTTGTGTGTTTGCAAATAAAAGTATTTTCTTTCTTTTCTTTCTTTATTTGAATACAGGGTGTAAGTGACAGCCTAGCAAATACTGAAACGGTGAACTCAGACCATTAAACTGAGCAGCTTTCACTATTGAAACGGTGAACTCAGACCATTAAACTGAGCAGCTTTCACTATTGATAGTGAAAGCTGCTCAGTTTAATGGTCTGAGTTCACCGTTTCAGTATTTGCTAGGCTGTCACTTACACCCTGTATTCAAATAAAGAAATTCGCAAAAATAATGATTTTTTTTCGCGTTTCCTGAGGTAGGCTCAAGCCTACCTCAGGAAACGCGAAAAAAAATCATCTGTCCCATACATCTTAGTAGGTTAGGTACAGCAGTTTTGTATGAGACAGCAGATTTTTTTCGCGTTTCATGAGGTAGGCTCCATAGTGAAAGTTGTTCAGTTTGATGGTCTTAGTTCACCGTTTCAGTATTTGCTAGCCTGTCACTTACACCCTGTATACAGGCAACTGGTGCCACCGTGTTGTCCAAAATGGTATAGCACCAAGTTAGAAGGGTGTCATAAGCCAAAAATTACTTCAGGCATAGTAAACATCTATTCTCTGATGATCACATCGATCGTCCTAGCATACATGCAATTAGTGCCGTATGCCGTGTGGTATCCGACTTTGTACCTACACCACCATTCTAGACGGGTGTCGTAGATGACTTATCTCTTCAGGTCACGTCAACACCTCTAATTCCCACACCATTACTCAAAGCCACACCACCGTGAGGCTACCGGTTTGATTCGCTACATTTCAACCCACCTCTGCGGTCGTAGTATGGCAGCGTGATATACCTACGCGTGATAAGGCAAGCCTTATATCTCGTTCATTCGCGCGCAAATAGAAAGAGAGCGAGGACGCGATAGCGCTATATCACGCTGCGATGCTACGGCCGCTGATCGTAGTAATTTTCCGTTCCATCTGACTGTATTCTCAAGGGTTACTGATGAGTTTTTAGGAACTCGTATATGTCTATATACAATTTGTAACACCACCGCTCTTTTTCTCAGAGACTGCTTTCTTAGAAAAGCAGTCAGGTACGGAGGTTATTTCTAGGTGAACTCACTCGTCCCTTCTCGATCAGAAGTCGAGTTTGATCCACCATCCAAGGTTGGAGTTGGTTTTTGAATGGTTGGTTGGTTCCTATAACCGGCAGTCACACGGTGACGGCATCTGATACGTTGACGATCTCTGAAGGTATTTGTCGCATCTTACGACACCCGTCTGGGTGGGTGCTATTCGAAGCTGGAGACCATATCCATTAAGTTGTAAACAGATAATTTAGGCGTTTTCAGACCATCAAACTGAACAACTTTGACTATGAGACCTTTGATTAAATAAAAATAACAAGATAGAGTGACTAGCCTATAGCGCATGAACCGCATAAATTGAGCCCCCGTCGCCTATTTTACTTGGAGCGGCATTGAGTGATTGAGATACTTTAGGCGGGATAAAGGTACCACAATGCCTTCGCGTGCCTAAAACTCGTTGTACAAATGATTTAAAAAGAAAAAAAAAATCACTCGGCATTACTTTTCACTCGTAAGTACATGAAAAGCAGATCCATTGCTCGAGTACGTAATGCAAGAACGTCAGTGACGTTACGTCACCTATCTTCCGCTATTTCAATTTAAACAAAGTATGGTACCAATGGAATCTCGAAAAAAAAATGTTTGTTCAATAGCAAAATGCCAATGACTTACTCGACCTATATGGAACAGCAGATTTTTTATCGCGATATCAATGTTGGTCCCATAGAGAAAGTTGTCAGTTTGATTATCTGGAGCACCCCCTTAGTTATGTAACGCATTTAAGTTTATACCCTGTATTTATTAAAGTAGACTGCCTCCGTGTAGCATTGGCTCTCGACACGGAGGTCGTGGGTTCGATTCCCACGGGGCACACCTAGTGAAATGTCACTTTGTGCGTTTTTCCACAGTTGGTTAGGACATTGCCGGCTGAATCACCTGTCTGAAAAGATCGTGCTTCGGATGGCACGTTAAGCCGTTAGTCCCAGCTACTATCTCTGGTAGATAGTAGACGTTACATAAAAACCACGTCAGAGGCCGTAAGGCGGTCTGAAAAAACTCTGACACCAGGGCTCTGCCCACACGATAAGAAGAAGATTAAAGTAGACATTTGGATTGATATCATTAGCATCCTTTTAAACTAAGAGTCTACCCATCAAACTGAACAACTTTTACTATGGGAGCAAACCAATCGGAGCAACAAAAAAAATAAGCTGTTTCATACATTTGTGTCGCGTAGGCATTGCAGTTTAGTATGGAACAGCTGATTTTTTTGTAGCTCCGATCGGTTTGCTCCCATAGTGAAAGTTGTTCAGTTTGATGGTCACACTCTTATTTTAAAAGGATGCTAATGATATCAATTTTACCCTGTAGATGGACGCCACAATTTTAAAATTATAATATAATATAGCTGTTCCATGTGTACAAAACTGCTAACGTACACGACCCAAAGGTATGGAACAGCAGATTTTTTTTTAGCTATTTCTCTGTTAGTCCCACTAAGAAAGTTGTTTGGTTTGATGGTTTGATCAACCCCTTACACCGTTTGCATATTAACAAGGACCTACAGGGTGTAAGTAACAGCCTAGCAAATACTGAAACGGTGAACTCAGACCATCAAACTGAACAACTTTCACTATGGAGCCTTCCTCGGGAAACGCAAAAAAAAAATCACAGATTTCGTGCCTCACACGACATTGGAAATGAATCTACGGACTTCGAAAAAATATTGTCTCAAAAAGGTTAGTCTACAGGGCAAACCCTTAACCCGATCGTCTTTGTTTTAGGCTCAAATTTTAGCTGACTAAATTGTCCAGAGGCAATTTGCTCAAATTTTTTCTCATTTTTGTATCATTCTTCGTTTCCAAAATATCGAGCGCCAAAATCAAAAATTTGGAAATAATTGACTTTTTTTTCACTATTTCGGCAATAACTTTTTTCGTTTTTGACTTTCTCGAATAAATTCTTTTTGCACCTTACAGCTCTCGTAAATACGTGTCTTTTGAGCCTTGAATTTAATATCATATCTTTACAACTCTCCGAGACATAAGGGGATCGCACTTTTTCGTGAAATCGGGGCCTATACTGGAGCGAACGAAAAGACATTTCCAATGTCAAAATCAGCTGTCCCATACAAAACTGCTTTACCTACCCGATTTAAATGTATGGAACAGGTGATTTTTTTCACGTTTCCTGAGGTTGGCTCCATAGTGAACGTTGTTCAGTTTGATGGTCTGAGTTCACCGTTTCAGTATTTGCTAGGCTGTCACTTACACCCTGTAGATGTAGTGCCAGATACATTTTCTTATATTATGCCCTTAGTAAGTTCAGTAAACTAAAAGCTTTAATATCACGAACATCCATTAGAGAGACGGCAGAAGCCAAGCCGCACCCACTGCGGCATCGAACTAGTTTGTTATTTTGTATTTTATGAATTACAAGTTATGGTTGAGTATCGTTTATTGCTAACTGCTAGCATAGATAATAATGCGGAAGTATTGGAAACTTCTCCAATCTGGCCGGTCACCGTGGAGGAGTAAGACCACAACCCTCCAGTTATTAAAAATGAATAGAAACGAACGACAAAGAATGTCAACACTCGGTACAAACCTATAGGTACAAATAAAAAATAAAAATAAAAAAATAACAATTTGAGCAGAGAAAAAAAATAATAATTGGAGGAGACTTTTACCGCAATAAGCGGGCCTTACAACAATAAAAACTGAATTGCCTAGAATAGCCTAATACTGTACATGATTTCTTATGTGTAATTATCAAGCATGCATAGTAAATAATATAATATGAAACTGTATAAATAGATATGATTTGAATATTGTTATCCGAATTTAATGTATAAAAAATAATAATGTAGTTAATTAATAATTATATATATAAACAGGAACTTCAGTAAGTTCAGATAAACATAAATCAAATAAATAAAAAAATAGATAAACATAAATCAATCATCTGAATTTCTTCAGTGTAATAGACTAAAAGATAAGTGTACTTTTTGCAACCATCAGCAGCAAGGCTGAATCAGTGTTTATGGGGTGTAGAGCATCTCTGTGATGGGGATGGACTCGGTCTGCCTGCATAATTCCAGTCGGTTTAGAAGTTAGTGATGGTTAAAGGTCAGTAAAAAATTAACGATTAGCTGCAAGCTGATATTATTGTTACTTTAGTGATGTAACAGATGAAGTGATGTAACTTTAGTGGCATTCGATTGCACAATTATTTGACTACAAATCGTATGTACTAAGATGTCTGTGATTAAAATATTTATTGGCTTAGACAATTTTTTCCAAAAAATGAGATTTGGCTGAACCATCCCCAATGGGTGGGATGGTTGAACAGGGGGTTACGGATGGTTGAACATACCCTCATGTTTAAAGAAATAAAACAAGATAGCGTTCTAAATTCATTTTAATTATAATAAAATACGAGCGTTAACCCGCGACTTTGTCCGCACAAATTATATACCAGATTTTTAGTCAGATCATAAGCTATCAAACAAAAAAAGTTTCATCAAAATCGGTTCAGTAGTTTTTGCATGATACTCTTTCAAACAAACAAACAAACACCCAAACAAACAGACAGACAAAAAATCCAAAAATTGGTGAAACGGAATCAGGGACACCTAAAAACCATATCGTATCTTTTTTTTTGTTAATATCTTCAATGTACAGACAAATTTGCTGCTACAGTTTTATAATAGTTTAGATCATATTAATTGTATGGGAACAATCTGAAGTTATTAAGTTTGACTACGGTTTTCTTTATTAGTCTGGAGAAAACTAGAAAATTACCAAAAAAAGAAAACATTTTATTGTCAAATTTAGCATTATGAATACTATTCTTTAATAAAATGAACACACTTTTATAAGAGAAACTTTTAAACTAAAACATGGCTAAAAAACAAAATGCTGCTTCGGAAGACCGAATCTACAAATTTCTGCTTTTTCATTTCCTTTGGGCTGAAGCCTGTATTCTGCTTAGTTTTGGATTGGAACGGCATTTGAAGCTGCGAGATAAATAAAATCGAGGAAAAATATTATTCTTGAATATGGTCATCCATCCCTCTGCGGGCTGGCTCAAACATTCCTTATTGACCCGTTGCTTCTTTTGTTTAGATTTGCGAAAAACTCTTAGTCACAGTTGGTTGGTTATTGGTTAAATAGGCTTTGCATTCAACAAACTACACAATATAACAAGACATCAATATAATACGCACCTTTCAATATAACGCAGTAACAAACAAATAAACCAAATACACTTTTTTATATTTTAATTTTCAAAAACACATAAACTCAGCTCGAAGTCAAACTACTCTGGCAGCCTAGATGGCGCTTGTAGTGCTAGATGTGGGTCGTGGGCATGCAAAGATCTGTCAACCGAATCGATAGCACGAAATTTTCAATCGAAAAATGGAGATGGCTCATCTATCCCGGTTTACCCCTAAATATAATATTTACTTTTTTTTAGTATTTTCTCTTTTAATGTCTGGAATCTGGAAAAAAGTTATATCTATTAACCCTATTACTATATACCTACTTACACTAATATGTAACGCAGTTAAGTCTAAACAAATGGTTTAAACCCAAAGTTTAAACCTAATAAACCCAAGAATAAGGCTATCAACACAAGAATTTATTTTTCGTGTCTACGAAATTTGATCGCTCCCATTTTAAAGGAAATAAAGCCACCGTCCCGTAGTGAAGTTTGAAATACGAATAAAATTTATCGTTATTGAAAAATTATTCAGTTTTTAACCAATGGAAACCCAGAAAATTATCCGTTGCCAAGCAACCGAATAACAAGATTTTTACTCATCCATCGTTCTTCACTTGTTTTCAGTCTCTTCGAACCAAACAAACGAAAGCCACGCGTTCTATTTAAAAAAAAATTAAAAACAAAATTCGTGACGCACTTGAACTTTTAAAAAAACAACGTGACTTTGTTTTTTTCCTTACTCGTTTTAAAGGCATCCGTTGAAGATTGCCCGTATCGATATTTTAATCGGATTGAAAGTGAAAAGTAAATCGATAGTGGCCGCGACCTTAACATTTCGAATGGTGCAATGTATTGATTAAAGTTTGAGCTTTGAAACTAGAGCAGGTGAGGTCTTTGTCTATATTTAGGGCTTGCTTCGTCTTTGTGTGACCTTAGAACAAAGGCTTGAACGAGGCTTATTTGGACCAGTTTATTCGTGATTTTTCCAGCTGTAGATTAAAAAAACCGGCGAAGTGCGAGTCGGGCTATTTGCGCACCGAGGGTTCCGTACCGTACACAACTTTAACTTACAAAAAAGTGTTGTTTTCTGCAGCACCTTTAGCGTCAGACCAACTCACACTCGGCCGGTTTTTATTACCTACATACATCCCAGCAAACAATTTGGTCGTATTAGGCCCCCATTTATATGACTATTCTGACTTATAAAAGTTATATTACGGTAATTTCGTCATAATTATACTGGTGCTTTATTTGTCTAATGTTCGACTATAGGACACCTATATGACCAAATTGTTACTTGGGATAAGCTCACGCCATTGTCCCATTGGGGTAGGCAGATACCACGGACCAACACACCCTACGACTCTGACAGGTTTTTATTATCTGTTGTTATACTGTAGAGTTTGCTCCATAATCGCACCAAGTTTGACGCTTGTATGTATTACCGTTTTTACGATAGAGCGAGAAGAAAAAACGTTGATAAAAATTAGTTTCTTGTATTGGAACCACTCTTAATTTTTAATATTTTTACATTGTTATTATTTGTTAGCAAATCCGCCTTAAGGTGGTCGCAGAGGGATCAATTTTATACAAAACTTTGACGCACAATACGCGTAGACGGTATTAATATAAGTAGCTTTGTATATATGGAAAAATAGTATAGAAAATCTAGATGCCGCGTCACAAACAACATTTGCAATTTATAAAATAATTACGAAGATATAAAGCTATGACATTTTTCATACAAAATTTTAAAAGCTTTATATCTTTATAATCATATTATAAATTGCAAATTTTATTTGTGACGCGGCAACTAGATTTTCTAAACTATCTTTCCATATATAAAATATTACTTTTATTAATTCCGTCTACGCGTATTGTGCGTCAAACTTTTCAATGGACTGAAACCACCTTAATATCACACATTCTATGAAAATTTTTACGTCTAGCTATTACGGTTCAAAAGTTTCATGCCTAAATAGGTAGGACGGACGGGCGGACGGACGCACAACGTAGGCTTAGAGGTCCCGTTTTCACCATTTTGGGTACGGAACCCTTAAAAACAACAAAGACTACCATTACGACACAAAATGAATAGAATACTGAGTACTGGTACACACGGCGACACATCAAGCTATAAAAAACCAACATAAGCTGAACGGGCGTAGGTCGAGTAACGTATAGCGCGCGGCCAGCTTATGTTGGTTTTGTATAGCTTGATGTGTCGCCGTGCGTACATGAATAAATACCTCACAGAGCGAAAGCTTCGAACAATAGCGCTAGTTGGCAATACGTGGGAGACATTGGGCGAGCGCCGTGTGGTGTCGGCTATGAATACCACCATCCCATTACCTCCCGTGGGTACACTTAGTACAGTAAAAGCCTTAGTAGTAGCCTTTTACTACAGTAAAAGGCGACTAAGGGATCTACTGAAGGATGGGCAGCAGCATCTAAATTGGATCAAAACATACTTGTCAAACAGAACGCAGTGTGTTGAAGTATCCAAACTCAATGAAAATGGTATGTCCGAAATGTATCGGTTTACTTATGAGATTAACCACTCCGGAGTCCCGCAAGGAAGTGTGCTTGGGCCACTTCTATTTATTATCTACATAAACGACCTGATAGAAGTGACTCACCATAGAAGTATACTCTTTGCTGATGATTTATCTATAATTGTAGCTTCTAGTAAAAAACTGACATGGAATGAACATGAAACTGACATTAATAGCGTTATTGACATAGTTATGACATGGCTCAATAAAAATAATCTACAATTTAATATTACAAAATCTAATTTCATTAATTTTAATAATCTAAATAATCAGTTGAGTATTAATTGCAATGGACAAATTCTAACGAAGGCTAATAATGTCAGATTCTTAGGTTTAATTATTGATAATTCACTTGACTGGAAAGAACAAGTTAACAAGGTATGCAATAAAATAAACAGCCTATCATTTGCTCTTTATAAGATAGTCAAGATTTCGTCTGTAGAGACTGCTCTTATAGCATACCATGCAGACGTGGAATCAACTCTCAGATACGGACTTATTATATGGGGAAACAGCACGGAAATTAGTAAAGCATTTATTGCGCAAAAGAAATGTGTCCGTGCCTTGTATGGGGTGGCACCTGATGTTTCTTGCAAACCATTATTTAAAAGATTGAACATTCTTCCTCTTCCGTGCTTGTATATATTAGAAATAGCGAAATTTGTAAGAGAACATGCATATCTTTTTAAAACGGCTAAGGATGTATATCCAAGATGCACCAGAAATTGCAATAGACTAGCCCATGACAATGTCCCACGGTCCGCGCGTTATCTAAGAAATGTCTACTCAATGTGTATAAGCATTTACAATAACTTGCCTAGAGAATTCAGAGATTTGTCACATAATAAATTTATAAGCTCATTAAGAAAGTGGTTGATCGAAAAATGTTTTTATACTGTTAAAGAATTTCTAGAACCAAATGTATAAAAAAGTAGATTCTATTTTGAGGATAGGTAATCCCGATTTTGTTACATTTTGCATGCCTATTTAAGTGTGAGAAACCTATTGTAAATTATAACATTCCACCTATACTGTGTAACCATACTTACTGCAAATAAAGTTTCTATTCTATTCTATTCTATTCATCCTCTGAGTACACACATTGATTCGATCCAACTGCGATCGCCAACCCGCCTGCCAAGCGTGGCGATTATGGCAAATCCCCCCCATTTTGGGGGAGGCTTATGTTCAGCAGTGGACGTTTAATGGCTGATATGATTGGGCGAGCGCGTCAAGTGATCATTATGTGATTACGTGCTTGTAGTCGTAACGCGCATGTTTCCCATAGATTGTCATCTAGCAGTCGCGTAGGGTGGCATGGGTTTCTGTCGCCAGGGGCATGCATACCCATTTTGTCGCCCCCTTATCTTTATAAGAAGACCTACACAAAAAATAACGAAGAGCACAACAACTTGGGTTGTAGTCAGACATCCTTTGATTTATTTATGCAAAAATATATCGATACCGATTCGAACCAGTATCGGTACAAAAGACGCGTTATCTCCGCTCTCCGCTCTGCTGTGAATACCTAGTTACAATTAGGTACAACCACAGATCACAAAAACTAAAGGGAGATGTGAAAAGGGGGCGGGGCCAGTGTCGCAGCAATATGCGCAAAAACGGAACACATTGCTCGCGACAGTAAGGATTCAATATATTATGAGGCTGAAAGCCAGTCGAGATATTATGTGTTAATAGTTTACAATGCTTGCGTAGTACTAAAGATTATTCGAACGTTGAGTTCTGATACCGCAATGGATAATGAGCACATTCAAGCTAACAAAATACTTTCTATCGCGTGGTAGTGGTGATGCGGCACTAGGTTTCGTACTCAGCGCGTTGGTTGGCATCTCTCTAGATCTCTATAGGTACAACCAATTAAGACTAGATATCATATTAGTTAAGTTCTCTAAATGATTTTTGTTTCTTTTTTTTAACCTTGTAGTAATTTTTTGTCGTTCGATGCATGGAAAATTATTATCATGTTTTCTTTTTCTTTTTAGTATGTATAGAGACACGCACACGATGCTAATTGTTTATCTTTTACTAATTTCATGATGTGCACATATTATGCTTAGGATTATGGCTTGCTTTACCTTTTAATCTGTCTATATTTGGTGTTTTTATAACTGTAATCTGTTTTAGGTGCCTAATAATAATAAATAAATAGATAGATAAACAATTTATTTGCATAAGTAACTCACAAATAATATTACAGTTTACAACAAATAGAAACTTAGAGCGAGCGAATCGAGCTCGACTTTTCTCCTTAATACTAATCGGTTGGAGCCAGAGCTTTTTCCGTCCAAAACATGTGCAAAGTAATCTAAGTAAAAGCTATTATGGATGGAGCGAAGCAAGCATGAAATTATTAGCAACTTAGAGCGAGCGAAGCTAGCTCGACTTTTTATTTGCTCTACGAATTGGTTATAGAGAGCGCTCTATCAATCTATATTTTTCCCGCCTTTGCCGCCCCTAGTAAAGTACCCCCCCCCCCCCCAGTGCATTTGCCCCAGTAGTGGGGATAGAGGGTGATTATGATGACTTAGTTACTTAACATTATGTAAAGTTTCACAGTACAAAGTTATGTCCAATACAGGAAATATGAATCCGCAGACTAAAGTATTGAAACCATATTGTAACTCGTAAAACTTTGTACATCCCGAACACATGCCTTGTTCTGGAATTTCAGGAGAATACTTTAACCTGTTACTGTTAGACGACGACACATTCGAAGTTAATTATATTTCTGACGGCTCATAGACTAAGATCTTCTGTACAAGGTGTAACAAAACACTAATTAATATTTTTAAGGAGATGCTCTAGACTAAACCATCAAATTGGCACCATAAAAAAATGAAGAGACTCAAGGACTATGATGATGACGTTGAGGCTAAGCTGCATGGTCTGGAACACCGGCGATTGGTCGCTTGTTTGTTGGTGTTTTATCGGCTACATTTCGGCGAATGTGCTTAGCAGCTATATGATCTGATTCCAGCATCCCCCTTCCACCAACGTACTACAAGATGTAGTACAAGACTGCATCCATATGTGGTGGATATTCCAATAATCCGCACAAATAGGTTCGCATCCTCTCCCAACCGTTAAGGTTTGGAACTCTCTCCCTGCGTCTGTTTTTTCCAATCAAATACAATCAGGATATTTTAAAAAAAAAAGTTAATAGGCCTTTTCAGGGTGAGCGGCGCGCTACATCCTCGGCTTCGTCTACCCTTTCCATCAGATGAGCTGAAGACAAGTGCTAACACATATCAAATAAAAAAAAACTGAATAACTTTCATTGTGGAAAGAACGAAGCAAAAAAGCTGTCTCATACATTTAAGACGAGACTACAGATAAAGGTACTTTTGTAAGAAACTTTTGCAGATTTTTTTCCTCAATGATGTCTCCATAGTGAAAATTGTTCAGTTTGATGGTCTAAACCACCCCTTGAAAACAAGGGAGTTTTGTTATGTGACGGTATCATTTCTTTGACATAATAGGTAGAGAAAACTAGAAACGGCATCCTAAACAGTATCTACTTTTTGCAAATCATCACAAAACACGCAAACCTACAAATAAAAGTTGAAGATAACGATATCACAGCTTATTCCAGCTAAAAGCTTTTTTATCAGCACGCCCATCCCTGACTGCATGGGGCTGATAAACGTATCGATGCAATCTATCAAAACTGACAAGGTTACGCGAAGATAAATGCATTATTTCATTATTCACGGTTCGTTTGGTCTTCATAGGAAAAGCTTCAGAGGGATCGAGCGGCGATTCTTTAAAAGATCCACTAAATGAACCACTCTTTAAAAAATTTTGACTTTTCATAAAAAACTTCGATCAGCTGATTGCATTTAGTATGGAAAGTCCAAATTTTTTTTACGTATCTCCTATATAGGTATCTTAGGGAAAATTGTTCAGAATCATGGGTACGTACAATCACCCATTAAAGTAATGCAACTGTTTACCCTGAAACCCTTCTTCTTATCGTGTGGGCAGAGCCTTGGTGTCAGAGTTTTTTCAGACCGCCTTACGGCCTCTGACGTGGTTTTTATGTAACGACTACTACTACCAGAGATAGTAGCCGGGACCAACGGCTTAACGTGCCATCCGAGACACGGAATCATCTTTCTTTTCAGACAATCAGGTGATTCAGCCTGCAATGTCCTAACCAACTGAAAAACGCATAAAGTGATATGTCACTAGGTGCCCCCCGTGGGAATCGAACCCACGACCTCCGTGTCGAGAGCCAATGCTCTTAACCATTAGACCACGGAGGCAGTCAAATGCATTAGACCACGAAGCAAGAAATGATTGCTAAAAAGTTATTTTGTCTGATATTAGTATGCATCATCATCATCACACCTTTTATGCGTCCTACTGCAGGGCACAGGTCTACCCTCAGAGGGGATGTATGGGCGTTAGGCAGTCACGCGTGCCCAAAAAGGATTGATGTTGACTTCTGATTAGTAAATAGGTATAATTTATTGATCAGAAAGATATACGCATCTGAATATCTTTTTCAGCGTATGCAGGTTTCCACGCGATGTTTGAAGGAGACGACTGTGACATTGACAGTGACAGATGCGTTCCGATACACGTAAGTGACGCATGCTGCCTAGTGGATGAAAGAACTAAGGTAACACATTTATCGAGAGATGTAAGTAAAACACGTTTATTATGCATATTTATACGGTATTCTTATACGCTTTACATTCCAATAAAACAGTTATTGTATGTGCGAGAAACCACACAGTGTTGATTAATTATTATTATTAAGGGGGGGGGGGGGGGGGGGGGGGGGGTTTGGGCCTTGACAGGCTTGTTGAGCCTGTGCCACGTAGACCATCGCTGGTCCTTTGTGAACGCCCTTTTTAAAGTTCCTTACCAATCCCCACTGCGGCCAGAAAACGCAGTAGATTCTTGATAGGGATATTTTGTATCTCATCTGGTGTCAGAACCTGCCTGCCTAGATGATTACTACACATCAGGGGGCCACAGTCACATAGGAGGTGCAGAGGAGTTTCCATCTCTTCTTTGCAGAATCTGCAGCCGGTGTTGATTAAAGAAAGCGTATAAGATTACCGTATAAATATGCATAATAAACGTGTTTTACTTACATCTCTCGATACATTTATTACCTTAGTTCTTTCATCCACTAGGCAGCATGCGTCACTTACGTGTATCGGAACGCATCTGTATATTACAATCATAGAGATCTAGAGAGATGCCAACCAACGCGCTGAGTACGAAACCTAGTGTCACATCACCACCAGTACCACGCGAAAGAAAGTATTCTGTTAGCTTGAATGTGCTCATTACATATAATATCTCGACGCGCTTTAAGCCTCATAGTATATTGAATCCTTACTGTCGCGAGCAATGTATATATTGAGCATAGTGCTGCGACACTGGCCCCGCCTCCTTTTCACATCTCCCTCTAGTTTTTGTGATCTGTGACTACAATACATCTTGGTCTTTATTTCGTCGTTTAGATTGGTTCTGCATGGGATGAGGATGGCGGCGCCAAGCTAACTTTTAAATTTTATTTAACCGAGATGAACACTTACTCAAGACTTGACTATAAAATGAGATCTCATAACTTTTTAAGAGTAAAAGGTTTGCGAGTCTTCGCTGATTATTACATGACATGTTTTTGATGGGATATGCTTTTGTGAATACCACATTCAAATCGGTTTAGTAGTTTTAAAGCGATGCATGCACAACTGCAAATACAAACAGATAAATAGACAAAAACAAATATCTTAGATGAAGCTACATCCAGGCTTTAATACTTGTAAGTAACTATAAATGAATGCGAGCCTGTAGAAAAACAAATTTAAAATATAAACCTGCTTACTCGAATAACCCGCCCCGGGTCGTGTTTTTTTTTTATTATTTCAAATGGGTTTGCTCTTGACCTCAATCCAGTCCTCAGGACAAAGATGGGGTCGAAGATGTAGCGAGCTTACCCAGAAGATGCCTATTCACTCGTACTTTAAAGTAATTCGGGTTGTAAGCGCTCGGAAATACTGACGCAGGCAAGGCATTCCACTCCTGTACAGACAGGAGTGGAATGCCTTGCCTGCGTCAGTATTTCCGAGCGCTTACAACCCGGTACTCGGTACAGACCGAACGTACCTATTACGCTGGCAACATTGCCACGTTGGATGGCTAAGGAGAAACGTTGGACAAGAAACACCCAAGAGCCTTTTATAAACTTCTTGGCCTCAGCTCCCCAAGGCCCTGCGGTTTCAAATGCCACTGGCACAAACAGATATGTGCCCTCTAAGGCATTGATACCAGGTGTGCTTGAAGAGAGCTGCGCTTTCTGCCGCCGATCCAGCCACCCGCTTGGTACCCTGCAGATGAGGTGGTGCGTAGACGCAAGTCGCATCCCACAACAGGGACCTACCCTTCTCCCAAGGTACCAATGTTAGGCCGTCTGGTCTCTTTCAATCACCACGGCTCAAGCCTGGAGGCTCCGTGATGCATGGAATATTGGCTGCCACCAGCGCCCGCCTAACAATGTCGTTGAAGGCGTGGTGGCGCGGGAAACGACCTGCACTTGCATAATAACATTTTATTATGAATCTAGTTTTATGTAGATATAAGATATAGATTATGTCATTGTGCCCAATTTTATGAGAATTCTAGTTTATTCTGAACATTCACTTTTCACTAGCAGTGCCCAACTTGCCCAAGTCTAGAGCCAGTCGACTTTTATTTAATAGTGGACTACGCCTCGTTTAAACATGAAGGGGTTACGTATTTATCGGAAGTACTAGGTAGGTACAAATTAATTAAGCTGACTTAGCCCAAATTAATTATATTCCGCTTGTTATTGCTTGGTAAACTATTTGAGACAACCTGAGCTTTCAGGCGTTAGCGTTAAGGTGATGAGGAATGACAAATTCATTTTAATTTTAAGGCTTTCGGCAAATAATACTATTAGAACTCACAATGATATCGAAAAAAACGTTGCTCAATATTGTTCATTCTTGGAGCTCACCTCTACAAACAAAAAACCAATTAACTATTTCACATAGAAAATCCTATCAACCTATACAGGGTCCTTCTGAATAATTAATATACAGGGTCTTTTAAGGATTTTATATGATCAGACCGTCAAACTGAACAACTTTTTCTACGGGACCCACATCGAAATCGCGAAATAAAAATCAGCACGTCCATACAAAACTGCAAACATACTCGACGGGGGACAGCAAATATTTTTATCGCGATTTCGATGTTAGTCCCATAGAGAAAGTAGTTCAGTTTGATGGTCTGATCATCCCCTTAAAAAGTGTCGGCATATTAAGAAGGACCCTGTATACGTCAAACTTCTAAGCGTAAGTCCACCATTGCGCGCACAAAGCAGATTGGTAGAATTCACAATACACATCCATAATATAATCAGATTCCTATATAGCTTTCTGACCAATTCCGATTACAAAAAAAAAATATATATTTTATTTAACATAAAGATTACATAATTATCTTGGACATTACTAAAGCTGTTCTAAGATTAAGTCAAGTACCTAAATGTTTCAAATATCAGTTCCTGTAATTCAAAATAGCCGGTCATGGATGTTTATATGTTTGTGCCGTTTTGTATGTTTTCCGTAATAAACAGCCTATAGTGCTTGCTTTGGATCATTACAATGTATTTGCCTGTGAGCGTTATTTTTTTTTCTATTTGGAATGGATTATAGAAATGATCACGAAACCGCCGTTTTTGCTCACTTCGGCGCCTTAAGACGTGACCTAGTTTCAGCTTCTCATTTGCAGTCCGTTTCAGTTTTCCCGTAAACATTTCCTTTTCATGGCCTCTTCGTAGCTTATTTTAATAGGTGGTACCTACCTACCGGGTAATTAGTTAATTTGATAACTCTTATGAAATCTGAGGAAAAACATGAAGCCAAATCCATCAGTATTGCTACAGAAAAGACATTGATTTTAATATTATGATTATTAGTTTTGGGTGGGATAGTTAGTATAGTTTATACTCTAAACCGCCCCTTTAAGTATCACTTTGGTGTATTGTTACACCTTGTAAATAAGAGTCTGACTAGGCAATAATAAGGAAAATAAAATATTAAGTACTTATGCAGAAGATATTATTTTGAACTAAATAAAAATTTCTAAATGTTGATATCGCGAAGGTTGAAGACGTACAAAGACGTACAAAATTACTACCGCTGGATATTAGCCCAAGCAGTGGTGGTCCAGTGGTGAGTAACCTTGCCTGCCGTGCACGATGCGATGGTTTGATCCCCGTCCAATCCGACTCGTTCCAATAAGTTTTTCGGAATTTATGTACGATTTGTAACACCAATGGCTTTTCGGTGAAGGAAAACATCATGAGGAAACCTGCGTGCTTCAATTTCAAGGCATGCATTCTGCGTACTGTCCATTATAAGTGGCGACGGGCTCACTCGCCGTCACACTGGACAGAGTATCGATACTACTAGTGAAACGTGGATGTTCTGAGGTTTCAGAATATCTCTGACTACCCCCTCGGGGAATATATTCGTGAGCATATGCTTATGCTTAGCCCAAATAATAATGTATTAATCTAAAACAACGCCAATGTTGCAGAAAACCATCTGAGCCATGGATGACCGCACCGTGGACCTGATCTTCGGGGGCTCCTTGAAGTCCCTGCCCCCTGTCAGCTCCAAGATCGTCAGGATCTTCACCAGTTCCACATTCACAGGTTTGTTCTATTATCAGAGTTTTCTAGCACAGGTGAAGGTTGAACAAGGCACTAGCGAAAAAGATACTGTTACTACTTACTTAGGTACTTGCTGCTTGTTACAAACTTAAGTTGAACATCAGTACTTACTATCTCTATGAAGTTGAAACTTGATACGACGAAGTGACAGGTGTCTAGAAAAATAATGAGGTCGCGGAAGTTTCGCATTAAATTCGTTATTTCAACCACCCAGCCATCGTCAATTCTTATAAAAGTTCCTACAACCAATAAGGCATGGCAAAATGCATTTCTAGTTATTCCTCTTCATGTCTACAGCAGTCATACCTACTTAATGATACTATTTTTGTCATATTAAGCCGAGTGTGGAAGTAAACATTGGTAGAGGCAAACCTAGGAGGACGTACCTAGACCTGATCAGGGATGTAATTTTTAATGAGAGGTTAAAAGTAGCCGAAATCGACAAGAATGTATGGACATAGAGGAAGTAGGAGAGGTTTGTCAGAATCGCCCAAATTGGAGATCCATAGTGTCTGCTTACCCCTCTGGAAAAAGGCGTAGATTATTCATTCTTGGAACTCAGCTCCACAAATAAAAAATGTAAAGTATTTCACATAGAAATCAATCAAATGGGTACAGATATAATAAGTCATTATTTTAACATGAAGGTGCCCAGTAATGACAATTTCACGAATTCGGTATATGCCTAATGTGCCTTTGAATAATAATTAGGCTTTTGAGTATTAAGATATCCTATTGAAATATTGTGAGGAGACCTAAGTGCTTAAGGTGGTTTCAGTCCATACAAAAGTTTGACGCACAATACGCGTAGACGAAATTAATAAAAGTAATATTTTATATATGGAAAAATAGTTTAGAAAATCTAGTTGCCGCGTAACGAATAACATTTGCAATTTATAATATAATTACGAAGATATAAAGCTTTTAAAACGCGTGTTACGCGGCATCTAGATTTTCTAAACTATTTTTCCATATACACAAAGCTACTTGTATTAATACCGTCTACGCGTATTGTGCGTCAAAGTTTTGTATAAAATTGACCCCTCTGCAACCGCCTTAAGGCTCCACCGAGCCTATTGTGCTGCCCCCAATCTTTTTTTTCTTAACAACTGAACAATATTTCCAAAAAAAAAAGAATTTCACATTGTAGTCACTGTTTTCGATTTATCAGGTCACTGCGGATTTGTTTATATAATGTTTGTAGTTATTATCTTTAAAACCACTTTTAAAGATAATATAGAGTTTTAACGATATCAGCTACTAGCATAAAACTTAATAATCCGTAATGTTTCGATGAATTTAAAGCCAATCAGGAGTACAATGTGACATACTTGTTTTTTTGGAAATGTTGTTTTATTGTTTAGAAATAGAAAAAAAATACGATTGGGGGCAGCACAATAGGTTCGGTGCAGCCTTAAATTTCGAAACTTTTAAACTGAAGCGACGAACAATCTATTTTCTATTGTAGTCCGTCACTACCCATCCCACTGGACAGAGTTTGTGCACTACTAGTGAAATGTAACAGAAAATTAGGGCAGCGATCCAAAAGTTACCCCTTCTTGGGTGTAATTTTATAACAGCTACGGCAGTAAGCCCATCGTCTAATTATACTACGAATAAATTATTCAACAAAATCGATTCCCCCAAAATCTTACGTGTTAAAACACAATTTAAACTACCAAGGGGTTCGAAAAGCCACAAAATCACAGAATAAAGAGAGAGCAGAAGGACCACTTTATACAAACATGACGCATGGATATTAATTCTAATGGACAGTGTAAAAAAATGTACCCCAAAACAAAAGTCGGAGTTTATAGGAATATTAATTTAATACTAATATTCTTAACTTAACTGGAATAGCGTCGGTGGCGCGTCGCGGAGAGGTATGGACACCCACTTATGGGGGTCCGGGTTCGAATCCGCACGGACAACATGCCATGTACCAATGAGTTTTTTTAACTTATG
The DNA here is from genome assembly GCA_927399405.1 of Agonopterix arenella. Lineage (NCBI taxonomy): Eukaryota > Metazoa > Arthropoda > Insecta > Lepidoptera > Depressariidae > Agonopterix > Agonopterix arenella. The sequence goes on from OV656714.1 coordinate 2,021,797, forward strand.
TACGTAATACCGACTGCTCTCAAACGGCGAAGGAAAACATCGTGAGGAAACCTGCATGTATACGCTGAAGAAGAAATTCTGATCTGTATGTGAAGTCTACCAATCCGCATTGAGCACGCGTGGTGGACTAATGCCCATACACCCTCCCTGAGGGTAGGCCTGTGCCCTGTAGTGGGACGTTTTTAGGCTGATGATGATGATGATAATGATTCCGATTAGCTATTTGATTTTGCCAGTAAAAATTTATAGGTTTGTTTAAGGCGCGTACTTCAATCTTAAAATCTCTTTCTTCATTTCAGCCTTTTTACACGTCCACTGCTAGACATAGGCCTCCCCAAATCTCCTTGCTGTACACGAATATTTTGTGATCTCAGTGTACAGTGATTCATAGCCAAAAATTTCTCATATACCCAATCCACCGAGTAGTACCAGCACCGTATCCATTTTAGTTATATGAATTACTAGAAAGAAAATTGAGCTGAATAGTTTCAACGAATTAATCAAACTGTCATACCTACCACATGACTGTAATTACAATACTTACACATCTTTTTTTGAATATTAAAAGACTCAACAATCATGAATTAAAAAACATCACTTTGGGTTGGCTAACTGTTCTAGATTATGCACTGACCGAAAACTTATTCGTAATAGAAAGCTAACCATTCATTCATACGCCCGAAATCTATACAATACCCACGTATACTACATGTTACTCCACGCCGATATCGCAGAGAAACCTTTCTAAGTGCTTGTACTTACATCAATTTGAATGTTAGTGAATGGCTGCTGATAACAGCCATCCGATCCCAAGATATGACTCGTAGGGCTAACAACCACATCCAATCCACACAATCCAGAACCACTTCAACCTCCTCCCATCCACCCCCCGCACATCAAAAGTTCGCCCGCTCACTCTCACGCACCCTCATTCACAAACGCAGATGCACACACACTCACGCACACACACACACACACAAACACACACACATACTCATTGCATTACAAAACTCTTAAAAATAAGTCGATACTTTAAATTTTTTTTTTTTTAATTATTATTATTACTAAAAACAGCCTATGTCTTAACACGTTCCGAGACAGTGAACGAGACACAATAGAACTTTTATTGTTATCACGTCTATAGCCGGTCCCTGTCCCGGAACGTGTTAACTGTTAAGTTTAGCATAACAATAATTTATGTACACTTAAATTGGGGAAGCCACTGCAGCATGTACCACAGCTTGCTCTCACATGCTGCAGGGATTTCATTGATGTATTGTAACTGTTATGTGTCAAATAAACGTTTATTTTATTTTATTTATTTATATTTTTGCCGGTAACTGTAATTTTGTCATGTATAAAGTAGGCCTTCTGTCGTTCCTATATTATTGTGTAAGAGGGGGAAGAGGTAATGTGAACAACTTTTAATTAATACCATTATCAGATAGTGCCGATCGCTTCACGAAATTTAATTTACGCAAACTGAATTTCAATGGTTTTCTTCATTATACTATTAAAGCCATAATCTCTTGGTGAAATAATCTTTAATTGAGATAAACTTTCATCCAGGAGCGGGTTCGGATCCGCACGGACGTCGTGCCATGTACCAATGAGTTTTTCTAACTTATGTACGTAAAACATCGTGAGCATACCTGCATACGTTGAAGAAGAAATTCTAAAGCGCATGTGAATTCTACGTTTATGCATTAGGCACGCGTGGTGGACCATCGCCCATTCAACCTCCTTGGGGGCAGGCCTGTGTCCTGCAGTGGATCGTATATAAGCTGATGATGACTCAACAATGCGGGCCCAGTGCGAGGACTCAAGCACAGATCACAAAAACTAAAGGGATGTGAAAAGGGGGCGGGGCCAGTGTCACAGCAATATGCGCAAAGACTGAACACATTGCTCGCGACAGTAAAGATTCAATATATTATGAAGCTGAAAGCCAGTCGAGATATTACGTGTAAATAGTTAACAATGCTTGCGAAGTGCTAAATATTATTCGAACGTTGAGTTCTGATACCGCTTTTCATTCAAGATTCTGTTACATTCAAGCTAACAAAATACTTTCTATCGCGTGGTACTAGGTTTCGTAGTCAGCGCGTTGGTTGGCATCTCTCTAGATCTCTATGGACTCAAGTTTAGTCAGTCGACCTGCTTATCTATACTATTATAAAACTGTAACAGGAAGTTTGTCTGTACATTGAAGATATTAACAAAAAAAAAGTTACGATATGGTTTTTAGGTGTCCCTGATTCCATTTCACCAATTTTTGGATTTTTTGTCTGTCTGTTTGTTTGGGTGTTTGTTTGTTTGTTTGTTTGAACGAGTATCACGCAAAAACTACTGAACGGATTTTGATGAAACTTTTTTTGTTTGATAGCTTATGATCTGACTTAAAATCTGGTATATAATTTGTGCGGACGAAGTCGCGGGTTAACGCTCGTAATTTATAATACTTATAATTCTATAGTATATCAAGGCGTATGATCCGCATTACGGTTGTAACTGCAGACTTGGTGGTTGACGCAGTCGGTGTTGTTGGAAGGTCTCCAGACAGCCGGCACGCTAGATTATAATACTTGGATACCCTCACCACAAAATAGTAGTATAGACTCCAAGATGTAGGGATGCCATCAGCTGGTGTCTGTGTACTTAGTTTAGTACAGTTTAATTTAAATCTAAGAGATTTTTTGGAATTCTTCCTTTATCAACTGTAACTAAGTAGGTACTATGTATTCTCGCAAATAAACACTTGGCAATGATGATCTAATCATTCCATCGTGAACCGTCAACATTTCTACAACTGCACGCTTACAAAATGCCGCAAAGTTGTAGGCACTTGACCTTTTCGGAGAAGACCATTTATCTGGTCGTGTTAAGTTCTCCTCGGACTTCCTCTCTCCACTGTTCCACTCATATTGGATTGATAAATCTACCTAGTGAGTCTACTCTCATTCATCCTATGTTCGTGACCTAACCACCACCAAAGCATACCTCTTTCAATCCAATCAATGGTTACCACATCATCCTTCAACATACACCGATCCCTTTTGTCACACTGTTCTTGATTCGGTCGGTCACTGTAACATACTTCGTATAGATAGCCTAATCTTCTAATGGTACCTTATCTTCAATATCTAAAGTACTAAAGGATAAAAAGCTGTAAATACATACACACAGTACAACAGCCCGCGCAAGAAACCTACCCAGCTAGGGTGAAAACCTGCATTTTTACCATCGCATCGCGTGATAATCGGCAATGGCTCAGGTTGCGACAGTAGCTAACCCAGGGAGTGTCTCCATTTGTACGGAATACTGACGTCTTAGTTAAACTTTGTCAATAGATTGGCATGGCTACTTTTGCTTTTTATATCTTTATATTTCTAACGTACTTATGTGTTACTTGATTTTGCCCGCAACTTCGTCCTCACCGTTTCCCGAGATAAAATGTATATACCAGTTTTTCAGTCTTATCATAAGCTTTTAAATACAGAAAATTTCGTCAAAATGGAGCCATTAGTTTTTGTGTGATTTTCGAACACACACAAACGAACTATCTAAAAATCGGGGATTTGGAGTTAGAGACACCTAGCCTAAACACCATATTCTAACCGTTTTCTTCAATGTACAGAAACACTTCTGTTGCCTGCCGTGCAGGAGGCGATGGTTCGATCCCCGTACAGGCCGACTCGTACCAATGAGTTTTTCGGAATTTATATACGATTGGCCACTGGCTTTTTCGGTGAAGGAAAACATCGTGAGGAAACCATGTAATGTACCCACTGTCCATTACATGGCGACGGGCTCACTCCCCGTCACACTGGACAGAGTTTCGGTACTACTAGTGAAACGTGGATGTTCTGAGGTTTCAGAATATCTCTGACTACCCCCTCGGGGAATATAGTCGTGAGCATATGCTTATGCTTATGCTACTTCAGTTACAGGTTTTGTAACTTTAGGCGTGGTGGTGGCTAAATAGCCAAGCCTTTTGTGCAGAGGACAACGGTTCGATTCCAGGCCAAATCAACTTGTACAGGTTGCTCTTAATTTAAGGTCCGCCACACACATACGGAATTGCAATCCCAAATCAGAATTGTGGTTTTGTATGAGATTTGATACCTCCGCAATTCCGAACGCAAATTGTGGAGGGGGAAAATCCATACGAAATCGTCAACCTGATTCAGGATTCCGGATTCCGGATTGCTATTCCGTATTTGTGTGGTGGACCGGATACCAATAACATTATGAAAAAATCCATAATGACAAGTTAAGCTTATCCCTTTTGTATGAAGACAGTTTTACCATAGGTTAAATAATATTAATACCTGGTTTTACAGTCTTGTCTTCTTAGTCGCCAGGTTATCCGATTACAAGCATCTCTTTCTTGCAAAATTAAGTTTGCAATTAGCCATCCCGCTTTAATTGAAAGAAGGATCGCAAAAAAACGTATTTTTCATCAATATCTTTTTTCCTGGGTGTTTCTAAGCTCCAAATGCAGCTAATTTAAAATATTTAATGTATAAAAAGTAAGATATCAGCAGTTTAATTATAATATTGAAAAAACATAACAAAAAGTCAAGATCAACCATCGAATCCAACTCGGCTGGGCAGCTTTCGGGAAGCTATGTAGTATCTTCACGTCCCAAATACCGCAGTGTCTTAAAACCAAAGTCTTCGATCAGTGTGTGTTGCCAGTGATGACATATGGAACAGAGACGTGGTCGTTCACTAAAGGCTTCATAAAAAGGCTGAAAGACACCCAAAGGGCAAATCGAATCAGAAATGAAGAGATCCGCAGAAGAACCAGAGTAACTGACATAGCCCAATGAATTGCTAAACTAAAGTGGCAGTGGGCGGGGCACATTGCTCGCAGAACCGATGACCGATGGGGCCAAAAAGTTCTCGAGTGGCGACCGCGTACCGGAAAGCGCAGCGTGGGTAGGCCCCCCACACGGTGGACCGACGACCTTGTGAAGGCGGCGGGAACCCGTTGGATGAGGGCAACGCAGGACCGGTCGTTATGGCTATCCTTGGGGGAGGCCTATGTGGACGTAGTGGACGTGCATCGGCTGATATGATGATGATGATAAATTTTATGTTTTGTTGTGTTCAGTATTGTCTTGTCTGCAGTAATTTTATCCCATGCGTAAAATGTAAAACATAAAATAGCTACAATTGTGGATAATCCAATAAAATGTAACTGAAATGCGTTGCATATTTTAATGGTATTTCGGGATTTTATGAGATGATGATGATGATAACAAAAAGGGTTAACTTTGGGATGTTTTTCTATCTAGTAAACTTAATCTAATCGTGTTATTGAGAGCGATCGCCTATGCACCAGATCCTTAAATAAGACCAAATTTGTTTTCAGACTTTTAAACACGTCTTTTTCATGTTTCGTTCGTGTTCAAAAAACTAGTGAGCGCGGCCTCGACCGGATCATACCTTCATTAATCATTATTGATTGATGGCTCTATTTCTGATTTCAGATACGACCATGGAACGTAACACTTTGATGGCGAAATGCTACCCTCGCATCAAGGACTACTGTAGAGAGAAACATGGCTTGGAGTTTCAGGTAAAATTAACTTTATTACATCATTATTATCATCATCTCAGCCGATAGATGTCCACTGCTGGACATAGGCCTCTCCAAGGATCGCCACGACGACCGGTCCTACGCTGCCCTCATCCAACGTGTTCCCGCCGCCTTCAACAGGTCGTCGGTCTACCTTGTGGGGTATATCCACGCTGCGCTTTCCGGTACGTGGTCGCCACTCGAGAACTCTTCGACGCCATCGAGAAATATGCCCCGCCCATTGCCACTTTAGTTTAGAAATTCTTTGGCCTATGACAGACAATCTAGTTCTTCTGCGTATCTCTTCATCTCTAATTCGATCCCGAACGAACTTTAAAAGATTGTACAATAAAATATGGAACACCCGTGATCAGCAGTGCAATTCATTAAGCGCAAACATCGTAACAACCTTAAATTCGTAGTTTAAACAACGGCGAGCTTTAAATTTCATGTGTCAAACTCATATAAAACCTCAGATGAAGGATGCGAGCTCGTCGTTGTTTTTGACATCGATGTGACGCTTATTGGGTTGCATTCCTACATTGTAGATTTTTAAGGGCAGACTCTGTCGGTCGGTCTGTCTTCATTCTTGAAAATCATCATAATCAGGGGCGTCTTTACCCGGGGATGCAAGGGGTGCGTGGCACCCGAGCGCAGGGACCTAGAGGGCGCTAGCATACCATGCGTAGTCTATTTTTGAAAATGTACAGACACACTTCTGTAACAGATTAGTAGTATGTGCTATTACTATACTGTGCGTATAAGAAAGAGTATCTATTACTACATGCAGTACGGACACTCCCTTCCTCACACTTTTTACCTCACCCTCCAGTTACCCGCCAGTTACCTAAGAAGAAGACTTAATGCTGACGTCATCTTGTCAATTAAATTTTTTTGTATGCAGTGGGAATAATTTGGATACTTCTATTCATCGTTCTTTGATCCTAATATCAGCTCGATAAAATAATTCACCACAGCATAAAAGCTTCGTTTTACATCAAACAGGATTAATTGGAAATACGAGGAACATTATTTTCTCGAAACCGATCCCTACTTCAGCTGGATTTAGAAAACGATGGATTAATAATTTAATTTCCGTTCGCTTTTTCATGGAAGGATACATTTTGTGGATTATTTTTTTAAAGGAATCCAAGTAGGGCAAGGAAAAGAAGATTTAAGAATAAAGACTTAATTTGTTAAGTCTCTCCTTTTTGAATAAAAGAGAAATATCAAAACTAACTAAAAATTTTATTTTGAAAGTGTTTACAAAATGAACTAGTATAATGGTAAAAAGATAGAGACGTTATCGCCTCTTAACCATCTGACTCTATGCAGAATACCGCATGACTATGCACGGCAGTCTTGATAATAATATTTGATAGTCTATTAAATAATTAGTAGATTTATTAAATATGAGCGTTAACCCGCGACTTTTTCCGCACCAATTAAATACCAGATTTTAAGTCAGATAAATATTATTATTATTATTATAACACTTTATTGTACACACGGACATAATAATACACAAAGTTGAGAAAACATGTACAAAGGGCGAGCTTATCTCTGAAGAGATTTCTTCCAGCAGACCCGTAAAAGAGACAGTTAACAATTACAAGGCAAACTTATTGTGTACAAACAAACAGTATAAATAAATAAATAAATCTATTATGTAATATATACCTACAATATACAATATATATCAAAATATGTATATAATTATAATAAGCTATCAAACAAAAAAAGTTTCATCAAAATCAGTTCAGTAGTTTTTCAGATCACATGTTTTTTAGATCACAAAAACTAAAGGGAGATGTGAAAAGGGGGCGGGGCCAGTGTCGCAGCAATATGCGCAAAAACGGAACACATTGCTCGCGCCAGTAAGGATTCAATATATTATGAGGCTGAAAGCCAGTCGAGATATTATGTGTATACAGTCTACAATGCTTGCGTAGTACTAAAGATTATTCGAACGTTGAGTTCTGATACCGCAATGGATAATGAGCACATTCAAGCTAACAAAATACTTTCTACCGCGTGGTACTGGATGTGATGCGACACTAGGTTTCGTACTCAGCGCGTTGATTGGCATTTCTCTAGATCTCTAAGGTGAGTGCACGCCACTGCCGTCTACTCCGTTTATTAATGAAAAAATTATCTGGAACCCCCCGTATATTTAACAAGTCTTTAACTCTGACTTCTCCATTTTAAAAATAGATCTTTGAAAAACCACGACTGAATGTCTGTCTTAAAAAAATCTATGAATATCATTTTGATTTTTACCAAGAATTAGTTTAATGGACGACCCGCATTTAATGTAAATCTCTTCCTGAAACTATACAAAGATAGTGGAATGAATATTTCATTTTGTTTTCATATTTCATATCTGAATAAAATGCAGATCAGGAGTTAATCTTGGGTTTATAAAAGTAGAAAATAAAACCCTTGTGCCGTGGCAAAAGGGCAAATGTCTTCTATGGGATGCAACGTGCGTATGTACGTACGCTGCATCTTACTTGAGAGGTTCCATTCGAGTAGCAGGGTCGGCAGCGGAAAGGGCAGCAGTACGTAAACACCAATGTTACACAACTTTGGAGCAGAGCTACTTATTCGTGCCCTTCGCTGTGGAGACGGCGGGCCCGTGGGGTCATGAAGCAAAAACTTTTATGAGGAACCTGGGCAAACGTTTACGGGATGCGGGTAACGGTCCTCGTGCCGGGTCATACCTAGCCCAACGCATATCATTAGCGATTCAACGCGGAAATGCAGCCAGCATTATGGGCACCTTCGGGCCAGGTATGACCTGGGGCGGGCTTTTCGACTAAATAGGATTAGTTAAATTTGTAGTTTAGAATGTTTAGAATGGTTTAAGTTTAGGGTAAGTTTTATTTGTGCTTTTACTATTTTATTCCTTTAAATAAAAAAAGTTCTCATTTCACCCTCAAACTCTAGAATTATATTGTTCTATGAAACAGAGACGTAGGTCTGCCACACACATACGGAATTGCGATCCGGAATCCTGATTCAGGATTCAGTGTTGTCATCTATTACAAAAAATACTGCAGTGCTGTTTAAAAAATGCCTAAAATAAAAATGTATGAAATTCCAAATGAATGACAGTTGTATTTTTAGGTATTTATTAAAACGAAACAAACAGTTTCTATACATGATAATTACTATCACGTGATGATGTCATGACGTTACGATGATGATTTGTAAATTGTATTTCAATATTATGCAACTATATCAAAAGAATATCGATAGTTTTAATATTAGACATAATCTGCATACAAAATGGCATGCACCATTATCATACAAGCGATTTTTGAGCATAGGCGATTTCGCAACTATACCGCAACGACTTCTGAACTGCACCGTCACTATACGGTATCGTTTCATCAACGCCTACGCTCAAAAATCACTTGTTTGATATGACTTTAAAAAATGCCACCTAAGACATCAAAAAATCACTAGATTTAGTGAAAAAGTCTTTGAATTCCGAATAAGGCCCTGTACCCGGACTCTCGATTTTCGTAATATCGCGACCGTTTTGGTCCGAAGTACATTGTAATAGAGTTGACATTGGAACGAAAACGTTCACGCAATTGCGAAGTTCGAATGTCCGGGTAGAGGCCCAGGTTTATTCCGTATGTATGTGGCGGACCTTAGGGGTATCCCATACAGAAGGAGTCGAGGCGGCGTCATCGGGGCGCAGGCGCGCGCCTTAAAGACCCTGACATATGGTCGGTAATTGTATATCATATGCGGCGCGCCGCTCGGATTCTTGTTATACAATTATCGACCGTAAACGTATCTCAAAGTCGCCAAGGTGCAGTTCGGAGAAGAAGGGACATTCAATTATGAGGGTTCGGGTGAGGATAGGTCTATGCCCTACAGTGTGACGTACTTCAGTATCATGAGTTGTTCAGTATCATTAAGTACAATCACCCATGTTGACTGTCTACCCTAAGACCCTGAATAAGCTGATGATGATTTTAATAAAAAACTACATTTAAAATAAGTATTTAAGTTTCTGACCACCCTGGAAGGTAATGTACTTTACAAATTACATCAACTTACAAGCAAGTTACAATAATAGTTCACACACATGGTTAATTTCCGTTGCCAGAAATAAACCGACTTCGGAGCGGGAGGAGTTTTGTAAATGTTTACAAGCATAGAACGCTGCGTGTTTGCGGTTACGATGCTATTCTTGGTGCCTTTGGCTATCGGTCTTACTATTTAATTAGTTTGTTAACATAATTATTGAAATACCTTAGAGTTTTACAGCTCCGTGGTTCCGTCTATGGACTATCCCATTTCTTACCGTGGGTATCGTAAAAGGCGACATAAGGTGATTTTGTACTGAGTATCTGGTGAGCTGGAGGCCAGTTGACCCCCCCCCCCCCCCCTCTTTCCTCCTAGGGAAATAACCACCCTCCACGCCAATGTGGAGCATCGGGTCCGTGGTGACGCCTCTAACCAACAATTCCCTAAAAGTTATTAAATAAAGATTTCCATTCCTCTGTCATCTCATCCAAAACTTCAAACGTCTCCAGGTGGTGGACATGCGATGGGGAGTAAGAGACGAAGCAACAGACGATCACATGACCACAGAGCTCTGCATGAGGGAGATTAAAAACTGCCAGCGGTTGTCGATGGGACCTAACTTTGTCGTGTTTCTTGGGCAGAAGTATGGATATAGGTTAGTGTGGAGGTTTCGTGATCAGGATGTTTGTATTTTTTATTTCAAATATTATTGATTTTTAAACATGTTACAGCCATGCTGTGCTATTTCGAATCAAAATCCAAACCCCCCGGTTTGGAAAAGTGCGGGTTTAAGCCCCGCCTGAGACCAATTTTTCAATCTTTATTTGATTTGTATTTTTTATATTTTAAAGATTTGATGATGACACAAAAATTATTTATTGTGATACAATTTTGAATGAAATGATTTGATTGATGGATTGGTTCAAGGTCTAGGTAAGGAATAAATCCAGTTCTGGATTGTCCAAAGAACCAAATTATGCAAGAGACTAGAATATATCACCCCATTTTTACCTGTGGATGCGATTGAACTATGCTACTAAGGCAAAAGTGTGCAAAATGCTAGTCAGCTGCCACTACTTGAGATGATTATAATTCCGTCTTGAAACCTTGAGTAACCCTTTCTATTACTGAACTCTTGAAAATAGTTTATAGAGTTTTTCCAGAGTCTCCGTCTACACAAGGAATAAGAAGATTTATGTAAGAGTTATGGTTATGATCTTATTATTTATTTTATCTCAGCCTTAATCTGCTTGTATCTAGAGCTGATGAGACCAAACCTGTCCTGCAAAGGTACATCCATAAACTCACGTCTTTCTAATTTACAGACCGATTCCCACTTATGTTCTGTCATCCGAGCTCCAGATGTTAAGAGATGAACTAGCAGCTGGAGGTGTAGACGTCATTCTTCTGGACACCTGGTATAAGAAGGATTCCAACGCTGTACCACCTGTGTCCGTTCTGCAGCCTATTTCGTCCATTTTGATAAACTTTAACAACAAGGTATTAAGAATGAGTTTTTATGGTGGTAAATTGTAAATGGAGTGAGAAAAGAAAGGCCAGGGTTTTAATGGTTTGATGACGAATCCAATTAAAGATTCAAAATTCAGGTCCTGTACCCGGCCTTTCGATTTTCGATACATCGAGTCCGTTTCGGTCCAAACTTCATTGTAATAGAGTTGACATTAGAACGAAAACGTTAACAAAGTTCGAATGTCCGGATAGACCCCCAGATGCCGATAGGAACTCGAATTCGCGACCTGCGTATCCAACTTTGAATCTTTCATTCAATTTTGTCTTTAATGATGCAGTGTTATTGAGAATTAAAATAAACAAATTCAAATTAGAGTAAATTTAATGCCATTGTAACACTGAACCAGGATCATAAACGGCAATCATAACAACACAACTGAAGACTTAAGCACCCTTACCGCAAGGCTAATTGAAAAACTTGTAAACTTATTGTAGTTAGATAAATATAGCACCCTAGCCCTCAGTCTAGGTATTCCTGGGTGATGAGGGCTAGGCTCTTTCGAAGAAGTGGCCTCATCGCAAACAATAAAGAGAAAATAATAAAGAAAAAATAACAATGTAACAAAAGAACAGAACTAAGCTATGTGATCTCAATTGTTCAATATTATATATTGTATTGATGAATTGATGAATTGAACGTTGTACATAATGTTCCGATTGTAATATACGTACCTACTGTTCATTCTTCTTTCAGAGAGTACCCAAGCTCCAAGCAGAAGATCAAGCGATCTGGTGGGACACTTTAGGAAAGATGCAGAAGTTGTTCCGCAAAGCATCTCTGCAACTTTACAATTCTGGCAAAATTGACAAAGAGATTATGCATAACTACTTTATGTCTGGTAAGAATGTTTATTTCAATACTAATTATTATGTTATTTTATTTATTTTCGGAAGATTCCTGAGATTCTGGCTTGCCGCATGCGGGGTCCATTGTATCATGTGTACTGAATTTCTTTTGTTAATAAAGATATTTGTATTTGTAGATTAACAGCATTACAATTTTATTAAATATTCTTATTTGAAATCGACATCCTCATACAAGAAACTAGTTTTTATCAACGTTTTTTTCTTCTCGCTTTATCGTAAAAACGGTAAATACATAGAAACGTCAAACTTGGTCTGATTATAGAGCATACCCTACAGTGCAAAAATATTAAAAACCGGTCAAGTGCGAGTAGATCTCGCGGTAAAAGTCCTTGAGTAATCAAAAGTTTTTTGTAAGTTAATATTATGTTGTGTAGTGGTGAGGTTACTCTCGGTGAGGGAGTAGACCGACTCGCACTTGACGGGTTTCATTTAAAAATAGATGCAGAAAACTTTTAACGAGATCTTGGAATGTTTTGTAAAACTAATTTCCCTACCTTTCAGTAACTGAACGCGAAGTAATAAACGGGGTTTTAAACGTGAAGAACACAAAGAATCATTGTCTGGCCTATGTCAGGTATATCAACAACATCAACCTGCAGAACCTGAAGAAGGCCAGCAACTTCGTTGACATCCTCAACAGGAGTCTGGACACTGAAGCCTCTAAACTACTATCTGATCTGAGGGATGTCAGGTTACCCGAGAAGATTGAGACCACTAATATACAGAAGTAAGTTTAGGAAAACAGATATGTTCCACAAGAGTAAAACAGCTACATGTAGGTATGAATTTGAAGATGTTATTCATAAACGTGAATGGGGAATGAGAGGTGTCTAAAGATTGTACAACACGACCAGGAAAATAATTCCGCTCGTCAATCTTCGTTTGCGCAGAGCAGACCCGAGTCCCCGACAAAATCTGAAGTCATTTAGTAATCAAAGGGTGAAAAGTCGGATAGCAGCGAAAACGCGAAAACAAAATAGCGATAGCAATAGCGTAAACAGATTGATGGTGGCACATCCTGATTGATCAATATAATTTCGCGCGCTAATAAAATTTGTCAATTGCGCAGGTACATCAGTAAGACTTATAAACCTGGTACTACTGTAAGCCCATTCTCTGCCTACCACACTGGGAAAGAGGCGTGACGTGACGATTTTACGAATAAACTTTCTGTTTATACTCATACAAGAAAAGGGGTTTTTTAATCATTTTTTGTTTTAGCTCTATCGTTAAAAGGTAATACAATACAAGTGTAAGGCTGCTTTTCCACTAGAGGTGTGCGAGGTAGCGAGGAAACAATCCGCCAATAGCGCGCTCGCTCGATCACGTCATTGGGAAATTGAAGCACTCTCATTGGTCGATTTTTCCTCGCTCACCGCCTCGCTACCTCGCACTTCTCTGTTGGAAACGCAGCCTTAAACTTGGTGTGATTCTGATTATACATACAGGGTGTTAGGATGAATAGTTGCGTTACTTTAAGAAGTAATTGTACCCATTGATACTGAACAACTTTCCCAAAGAAACATATAAAGGAAATTCGCACAAAAAAATTTGAATTTCCATACTAAATGCAATCAGTTGATAGAACCTTCGTATGAAAAATCGATAAAAAAATTTGCGAATTTCCTATATATGTTTCTTAGGCAAAGTTGTTCAGTATCATGGATACAGTCACGCCTTAAAGTAATGCAAATGCTCTAAAGTAAAACAACAAATAATTACAACTAGCCAAGTGTGTGTCGGGCTCGCGCTGAGGTTCCTAAAGAACGATTTTTTTAGTAATATTTTATGGTGGTACGGAACCCTCCACGGCAAGTCAGACTCGCACTCGGCCGGTTTTTAGGATTCCGTAGTCAAACAAGGAACCCTTATTCTTTCGTCCATTCTGTCTGTCTGTCTGTATGCCCCGGCCTAATTACTCCCTCGAGTCGCGCTGTAAGTCTGGCGGAGGCCGACGCGTATGCGTATTGGCATCTGTTAGGCTTGCATGTGGCTCCGCCATTTTGTAAACTCTTTTGTGTTTTAACTATAAAACGTTAACTTGAGATTATAATAATATCTTCAACACTTGATACTGGCCAAATCTTTAAGGAAACGCCATTAAATAAAATTACTCCCTCATTTTTGAACCTATTGAATCGCAATTTGGTATGAAAACAGATAATAGTAACATAAAAATAGAAATATTTTTAAAAAGAAAAATTTTTTTTCGACACCATCCAACGAAAAGACCGTTGGCAAAATTTAGTTTTTTTTTAACCGTGTGAGGTGGATAGCTCTTGTAACGTAGTACACAATACCCATACAAAATAAGTTGTTACAACTCTTTTCTTCTTATTCTACTTTACTTATACAATGGCTACGGAACCCTATCATGGGCGAGTCCGACACGCTCTTGGCCGGTTTTCTTATTTTAAAACCAAAAATAACTTAATGTCACTCCCAGCCCAAAGTTTAATGTACGAGAATGGAAGTTCGAGTAATTACTTCCGATCGATTTGTTCAACAAATTGCTAATCCTATTTCAGGTATACAGTGGAATGGATAGGTCGAGAGGGCTTGGATAATGAGACCCATGGAGAATACCTTAATCATTTCATCTCGCATTTCTACAAGAACATTATTAAACTTGTTGACAGGTTTGTCTCTTTATTAAAATACTTGTGTAAGTACTTTAAGATTGATAGCAGTGTTTGTTAAATTAGAGGCTTGAATCATGATAAAAACAATAATGATAATAAAAATATTAATTGAAATAGAAAACACATAAAAGAATTTGACAGCAAGATATCTGCAAAGAAGGCTTTTAACAGATTTTGAAATGAAGAACTGATTTAATTGCGGCTTCTTGAAACAGAAGCTGTCAAATATTTACGATGTTATCATTTTAGCAACTGAATACGGACGCAACGAATAAGACTGTGCGATGATTCGCGATTGGTCGTCCGTTCTCCTCAGGTTGCAAAAAATGCATTACATATTTCAAGCGATGCTCCAGATCATCATCTGAACAACGTTTTGCTATAGAGCCAACATAAAATCCCGAAAGACCATTAAAATATGTAACGCATTTCAGTTACATTTTAATGGATTATCCACAATTGTAGCTATTTTATGTTTTACATTTTACGCATGGGATAAAATTACTGCAGACAAGACAATACTGAACACAACAAAACATAAAATTTATCATCATCATCATATCAGCCGATAGATGTCCACTGATGGGCCTCCTCTAAGGATCGCCACAATAACCGGTCATGTGCTGCCCTTATCCAACGAGTTCCCGCCTGATACACCAGGTCGCCGGTACACCCTGTGGGGGCCCTGCCCACGCTGCGCTTTTCGTAACGCGATCGCCACTCGAGAACTCTTCGGGCCCATCGGCCATCGGTTCTGCGAGCAATGTGCCTCACCCATTGCAACTTTAGTTTGTGCAATTCTTTGGGCTATACTAATTTATCACAATAATACTTAAATGAGATTAAAATTTTTAGGGCCATGCGCAAAGAAGACAGCAGTGCTCAAGGACAAATAGTAACAGAGATATTACAACATCTTCATGCCTGCAACAACTCCGTCAAAGTTTTCCACGGCAGAGAAGACGATCTCAATTTTATCGAGAACCACATGAAGAACAGCTCTGATAAACCTCTGGTTTTGTATGGAGAAGGTGTGACTACTTATGATACCGATATTACATAGTTTGATTCTCATACTCTCGGACAAAATGATTAAAGATTGACTTTCGAGCGTATCGTTTGTAACTTTAGTGACGCTGATAATGTCACTGTCGTGGCGTAAGTGTCGCTGCTCTCCAATGGCTATCGCTACAATTCAATACCTAGTACGTTAAGGGATAAGACACATTCTTCTTCTTATCGTGTAGGCAGCAACTAGCAAGCCCTGGTGTCAGAGTTTTTTCAGACCGCCATACGGCCTCTGACGTGGTTTTTATGTATCGACTACTTACTACAAGAGAGATAGAGATAGTAGCCGGGACCAACGGCTTAACGTGCCATCCGAAGCACGGAATCATAATTCCTTTCAGACAATCAGGTGATTCAACCTGCAATGTCCTAACCAACTGGGGAAAAACGCACAAAGTGACATATCACTAGGTGTCCCCCGTGGGAATCGAACCCACGACCTCCGTGTTGAGAGCCCAATGCTCTTAACGATTAGACCACGGAGGCAGTTAAGACACATTGACTGACGGGTTGTCCAGATAAGATCACGATTAGCATGGGACGCCTTACGCAACCTTTCGCGTCAACGACACAAATGGCGTCATAGGACGACAGTTTGTCGATCAATGTGTCGTAACCCTACACTGTCGCCCTATCGCATCGTCACTGACGCTACAGGTGATATTGATTCGAAAGTTCAAAGAAGTCGGAGTGAAATAATTGTTGTCCCACTAGAAAACCAATCAAAGAAACTTGTAAAGTCCACAGGAACGACTTACAAATATTTGACTCATTTCAGGCTTATTTGCCTGTTTTATTTACTGCGGCTAGTCGAATCTGGCTGCTGTTTTAGTTAAGTTACCCGTTAAAATGGGAAATGAATATGTTTCAAATCATCCTCTTTCAGGTGGCTGCGGAAAGACTAGTCTCCTAGCGAAGAGTGCAGCAACGTCCCTTGAGACCTGGTTCGCTGAAGTCCGACCTACAAACATCATCAGGTTTCTTGGAACTACTCCTGATTCCAGCGCTTTAACTCCTACACTTATTTCTATTTGTCAACAGGTAAGTCTTCCTGTCTCTTCTCAGTGTCAGTGGCTTGTCAAGCCGCCACGTTAGGTCTCTGATGTCTTTAGCAGATCCGGGGCCAATTGGCGACGAATGCTGCAAACCTACTCGACCCAAATGTATTGCGATCCCATAGCGAGAGTTGTTCAGTTTGATGGTCTGATCATCAAAGTTGCGTTTTTTGGAAAAGCTGTTTTCCCTATTACAAGAGAACGATTCCAGAAGCTGAAATAACTTACATATGACTTGAGCAAGAATTTAGCTACCGTATTTTGCCGTTTGCTACAAATTTTGTTTACTTAAAGGTTCTGTCCTTACATAAGATGATATCATAATTTATTGCACTTACAAAAACCTTAATTCTCTTTCAGATTTCATACAACTTAGCTCTTCCGTTTGAAAGCATTCCAGATGATCTGGTACCTCTTACTGCTCATTTCAAGCAGCTCCTAACAATGGCTACTCAGCAGCAACCTCTGCTCCTGTTTCTGGACTCCGTTGACCAGCTCACAGGAATCGGAACTGAGAATAATAAAGTCTCTTGGCTGCCAACTAGATTGCCACCATTTTGCAAGGTGGGAAGACTTTATTTATATTGCTTGTTAAGAGGTTATACGTATAGTACCTATATAAAACCGGCCAAGTACGAGTCTGACTACTCGCGTATGGAGGGTTCCGTACCACCGCACAATATAAAGTTTCAATTAACCTAAATCTGTTTTTTCCAGGACCTTAGCGCGAGACCGACTCACACTTAGCTAGTTTTATTATTTGTTGTTATACTCTAGACTTTGCATTATAATCACGCCAAGTTTTATGCTTTTGTGTAATACCGTTTTTACGATAGAGCGAGAAGAAAAAAGGTTGAAAAAATGTTTCTTGTATTTGGACTATATTTTTATTATTTTTCGTCAAATCCAATTACAGGAGTGGCTTAGAATACCATTCCTTTATGTTCATTCTTAGGAAACCAGTAGGTAGCGAACTTTGGAGTAACTTGAAGATATTTTCAGATCATAGTAACATGTGCTTGCGAGGAAGCAAATCCAGAAGTATCCAAAGAGTATGATGTATTGCGACGAATGATTGATTCTGAAGAAAACTTTTTAGAAGTTACAGCTTTGGGAGAAGATTTGGCAATGCAAGTGTTAAAGTAAGTACACACCCACTTCTGATTTTCTCAAAGCCAAGGTATTATGACAGAATATATATTATCGACTGCTTATTTACGCTGTAAGAAACGCAAAGCATTTATAAGCCAATGGGTGAGTATTCTAAAAGCAGATACACTCCACTCTCTCGTCCTTGCATTTCTAAATCTGGTTGTAAGGGAAACCACCGCGACTAGAGGATGGGTCAGGCCCATTCAATAAAAGTGTGATAATGCTGGTATATTCATACTTATGATTTTCTATGCAGAGTATAAAGTGTAGTAATCATAGTACTATCGGTATAAATTAAAATGTGCTAGTTAAAGACGGAGCTACAGAACATCACACTGAACAACTTTCAATATGGACGAGCTAACATCAAATTCACAAGAAATGAATCTGCTGTTCCATACATTTGGGTCTTGGGTTTCCATGGAACAACCTTTTTTCTTGAATTGGATGTTAGTTAGGAACAAACGTCGCTTGATAGTGAAAATTGTTCAGTTTCATGATCTGAAGCACCCTGTTAAATATCTAGCGCAATCAATTTTGAGGAATTGTATACTACTAGTAAGTTTTACGCTTATTTTATAGTTTTACTCGTCTAATAATGAAGGGCCTTGATATGCGCTAGTGATGAGGATGTCAACTTTACACACATTTGTTTATGTTTTAGGTTATGGATGGCATCAGCAGCCCGTGATCTTTCCAACTATCAATGGCGTTTGGTCTCCAATGCTATAGGTCAATGCTCTCTTCCCATCTTCGTCAAGTTGGTCTTCGCCGAGGTTTGCAGATGGAGGAGCTATACCAAACCAACTGACACTCATCTGGCATCAACTGTCATGGACTCTATTATGATGCTGTTTGAGAGGATTGAAAAGCAGGTGAAGGATATTCTTATCTTTGCTTCTTGTTTAGGACCGAATATAATAATAATATCATCATCATCGTCATCAAAAAGTATACGGTTTCTATAATCTTTCAGCGATGCAATAATCGTGGATACTTTCACACGGGCGCAATTCTATTGCACAATGAGGAGATTTTCTACGAACCGTGATAACTTTGCATCACGACGGTATCAGAAAATTGCCTTATTGCGTGATAGAATCATGTTCGTATTAATGAGGGCAAATTCCTAGATGAACATAAAAATCAAGTTCTGGTCCTCGGTTAAAATTCGTGCTTTCTTTTTATTGAATTAATAAAGACTCCATATTAATCCTCCTAATGTAATCTCTTCCTTAAATGGACGAGATTAGATTTCTCGTCCTTTGGCCTCCTTATATTGCTAAAGACACAAGATACAATTAATTTAAATCATAATCTATTCTTTCTGTTCTCTTTCGCTAGCATGGTCGTCTACTGGTATTTCACGCTCTGGCATACATCACAGCGGCTCGAAGTGGTCTATCGGAGACAGAACTTGAAGACCTAATCTCCTTAGATGACAGGGTTTTGGATGATGTTTATCAGTACCATTTACCACCTGTTAGGAGAATCCCTCCTTTATTGTGGACTAGGTAAGAATATTATAGTGGAGTGTGGAAAAATCAGTGACATTTTTATTACACAGTCTTTCTTAATTTTATGGTGATGGTTTTAAGGGGATGATCAGATAATCAAACTTAACAAATTGCTCTATGGGACTAACATCGAAACCATCATCATCGAAGTTGAAAAACCGCCCTATATTTTCTTATTGCATTTGCCTTTGCCTTTATTATTACTTTTACATCCATTCCTATTTTGGGAAAATTGTAAAAAACATATTAGATCTGAATTTTAATTCAGAAGTTCCGGGGCAGAACTTACATCAAAGTACTACTGGGCAAAAACTTATAATACTGAGATACTTGTCGATGATCCGATATTCACCATCTTCACCACCTCGTCTTAAAATATCCTAGGGCCCGCTGGTTTCCTCAAATATTCGAAATGTCTTGCCAGGATACGCAACGATCTCCCCAACTACCTATCAGAGCGTGAAGCAGATGGAGTCTCCGTGATGAACTGGTATCACAGACAGTTCAGAGACACAGCACGAGAGCGGTACTTCAAGAATATGAACATGGCGATGTACTTCCATTCTATGATCGCTGATTATTATCTTGGTAAGATTATGTTACTATAATTTATCACGAACATACGTACCTTACCTACGTCATACATAAATAAACTCAAATCTATTTTTTTCTACAATATGACTGATTAAAAGGACCTACACAGCCGTATTACATTTTACAATAATGGATAAAAAATAGCAATTACAATCACAATAAATATTACACAATTCATACTAATAAATCGCTTGCGTAGTATCGCTTGGAAGCCGTCTACGTTTGCATCCGCGAACATGCCCAACAGCGCAGGCGCGCGGCAGCCGCAACAGCACTCTGAATGCGTTATTATACTGTGTGCGCAGGGCCCTAAACGATTTTTGGGTGTTATTAGTCCACAGACTGCAGGTATATAAGGATGTACAGTATGTTTTAAATAATGTTATTTTAACCTGCGCTGTACATCGACTGAATCTGTGTGCTATCATATTCGCTCTGACCGATAGTGCCCTGCGCTCTCTCTCCAAATCAAGGTCGTCACCGAGGTCGAGGATAATGCATATCCATAGGCATTAATTTATAAATTAACAATTGTACAAAAAGAATTAAAAGATGATAAACATTAAAGAGAACAGACGAAAAGCGTACTAAAAAAAGAAACAACTGAAAAGTGTTTTTAGGTAGACTTGTAAATAGCTCCAAACCTTTTCTCTGCCCAGGAATATGGGGCGGTGGAACGCCAAAACCCTTCAAATACACGGAGATCCAACGCCACCGCTTCAACCTGGCCGACAGAGAAGGTATTGCAGACAGAAAAGTTCCTCTACAGCCACTGGTCTTCACTTCAGCTGATGGCGCTGTCAAAAGATACAATTTGCGAAAGGTATAGAATGAAATCGTCATAATCATCAGCCTTTATATTTCCCACTGCAGGGCACAGGCCTACCCTTAAGGAAGGAGGAAAGACTTAATTCTCTATATTTCTTTGAAGTCCACCAAATGCCTCCCATCCACATTGGGTACGCGTGGCGGACTCCACATTGGTACCTTCATCATTAGGGTAGGCCTGCCCTAGCTTTGGGGACAATGATTGTTACATTGTATAAATAAAAAAAACACTGGTATATGAAAATAAAGCAGGAATGACAGAAATTCATTCTTAAAACAGTCTTTGAATGCCTCTTTCAGTTCGGTGAGCTGCCCTTCCACCTGGTTCGCTCCAAGCGGTTCACAGACTTGTATGCAGAAGTACTCTTTAACTACGAATGGCTCCACGCAAAGCTCAACTGTTGTCCCCTGCAAGCTGTCTTGGCTGATTTCGAAGATTCTAAATTTCATGTGAATAAAGACGCTGTTAGGTATACCTTTTGAAGTCCTTGAATAGATAATAGGATTTTCTTTTAGGCAAAAGCAACAAGATATTTCGATCGCGGCGATGTACCGACAAAATACCGAAGAAAAAACCTATTTCCCTTAGCTGTTACTTACTATTGCCAAGGGCAAAAATATGGTGTTATACGAGAACTAATGATTGCTTTGAATTTGTTCCTTACCCATAAGCAAGGCTTTTTAAATAAAATAGACCAGAATCTCAATCTTTCCAGGGAACTGATGCTTGTAGCAGATGCTCTTCGCCTTGGTGGCGCAATTCTCGGCACGTACCCAGACATGTTAGCTCCGCAGCTAGTGGGACGTCTGTTACCAGAAGCACCTCATAATCCTGCGGTAGCTTCTCTGCTAAAACAGTGTCATGACAAAGGGAAGAACCACTGCGCTTTGCTGCCTTCGCATCACTGTTTGCATACGCCGGGAGGTCCTTTAAAGGTATGTCACGTTTTATTTTTTTGGATGACTTAATTTTTATTAAAAAGTTTACGCCAAATAATGAAAAAAAGTTCTACAAGAGCATATTGCTTCAGAAACATTTTTCCATCCTTTTCCAGTATTCCCTTGAAGGCCATCAATTCGCCGTATTCGCGTTCAAACTCAGCTCGGACAATCGTTTCGTTGTCTCCATATCAAGCAGAGTCATATCCTGGGACTTATCTACTTCGGACCTTGCCAGGGATTTGTGTCCTCAGCTGGAAGGTATAATGCAGAACCTGGAACTGTCCCCGGATAATAAATGGGCAGCTGCTAGCACTAACAATTCTGTGGTGAGTTTTTCGACAAAATTTCACCAGCTAATGGATTTTAAATTCTCTCACTGCTCTGCGTATGCAAATCTCGTATTAATCCTACTAATATTATAAACGCGAAAGTTTGTAAGTATGGATAGATGTTTGTTACTCTTTCACGTAAAAACTACTGAATGGATTTTAATGAAACTTTACGATAATACATCAGAATAACACATAGGCTACAATTCATAAAGATATTGTGTGAATTGTCCAGATGAGGCGCAGACGAATTCGCGGGCACCAGTTAGTATAAATAAATATTCCGTTTTTCTCCTAAGTTAAATTTAAACTCTGAGAACGAAACAGGTGAAGTTTAATAGATGATGCTGAACTTGCAGACAAATGTTTTAGGCCCGTATTTATATTTAAATAAACCAAACTCCGCTCGCGCTTCCTTGACATACCAGTACAGTATCCTCTAACGCACACTAAAAGCTCAGGAGCCCGTGAGCTATGGAGTTTGGTTTATTAACGCGAGCCACATATTTTTAATTGTCATATCTTATTTTATTCCAGTCAATGCTCCTAAATATGCTGACCAGTGAATACGTCACAATAGAAAATCCTATGGATGAAGGTATTTTTCTACTTTTATCATCCACATACTTAGCCTTGAAAATTATAATTTCATCACGCAATATTCTTCTCAGGTGAAACAGTCAGAGGGGTATATGTCCTGAACCACAACATGATAATCTACGGACCAAGATCCTGGGTCCAATACAGCATGAGAGGTGAACATCAGGAGACCCATGATGCTCCTGACACTGCACCTTACGATGACGTTGATTGGGAGATACTTTGTAAGTTAAACAGTTTTAAATTAATTCAAATATTTGGATCGCTAAGCACAACCGTGACCGATTCAAGTTTTTCAATAAATACGATGGGAAAATCGAAGGAAAACGGCTTGTTGGAAAAAGGAACAAGTCATGGGCCTGTATGTAATAATAATACATAAAATAATATAACAAAGATTGACGCAAGTAGGTTTTAGGAGTTAGAAAGAAAAATGCATAGTATTTTGAACTCTCAAACATATTATTTTCCAGCAATTGAGTTTCGAGATTTGGAAACCTTCATAATGGCAATGTGGAGTGGAGACCTGGATGACGATAGACTTCTCATACACTACTGCAAGGCAGGCACTTGGATGAAACCTCTGAGAAGCCGAGGTGCATTCGCTATGAACAAGCATTGGACTAAAATATACGGCAGTGATCCTGACAGAGGATACCAGGTAATTGATTTGATGAATAATTGATTGAAAAAAATTCATAGTCTGCATTAGAACCAACGAGGACGAAAAACGCTAATCACATTTTTATTGCACAGTCAGCTTTAGAGAATCCTGACTCCTGACCAAATCTTAATCTTTATAAGCGCAATGGGTTCCCATTTCTCTGACGCTAACCGTACAAACGCATCGAACCAAAATATATATTATATCTTAGTGTTTGTACTAACAGAGTTATTTAAGTTTGATACTAACAAAACAATGTAGATGAAAAGTCTGAATGTAGAAATGATGAAAGTTTCAATGTAGATGAAATAAAGAATTTTTATTAGTGTCTTCTTTCAGATAACTATTTTCGAACTAAACGAAGAAGAATGCAGCTGGAATAAATTGGAAGAAATCAATCATCAGGAAACTGACACCGCTGAAGCAATGCTCCAGCTGAAAAGGGGAAGGAAGGACAGAATGCTGCTAGGTACAGGTTCATTTATAAAGTTTTTTGCAAATTGACCATATTTGATAATACATTTTACCACAGGGTACCTACTATAATATACAAAGCAGGTTGTCTTTTCTCCTTTGCTCTACCTTATCTATTGGTAGTTGGTAGGTACTGCGTGATTCCATTCTCTTTGGGGACTGCTAGCTTTAAAATATCCCGAAATAATTTCTTGATGTAATAATAATCATGTATCAAAACTCGCCATACTTAAGTTTTATAAGTTGTGATACAATCATGACCATAGTATTATTAACATGATGATGATTTTGATTATGATGGTTCTTGATGAGAACAGGACCACAGCCGCTGTGTGGGTAGGAGGAATAATCAGGACAGGAACAACAATGACCTTGTGTGCAAACAATATTTATTAATCAAATCCGATAAATTCGACACAAAACAAACAAACTTGTGTGTAATCAATCAATCAATCAATTGATTACATTGCATCCAAAAATATTTTCAGCAACAACAACGTATAGCTTTGTAGTCTGGGATTTTGATAATGTCATATCCAGATCCAATCATGAAAAAGAGAAGAAGAAAGGCGAGGAGGATAACAAAGATGACAAAGCTACAAAAGAAGACGAAGAAGAAGTAAGTTTAATGATAAATAAACATTTGTACCTTTTAGAGTAGCTGTAATAACGATTACTTATAATTTTCTTTGAAGGAGGAAAAAACTGATGAACCAGAAAAAGACTTAAAGCTAGAAGGAATAGTGTTGAAACTGCCGCATACAATACGGAATATCTCGACTAAAATGACGTGGTCCAACTCTTTCATGATCAGTAATAATAATGCGTATGCTGTTGCTGGAGTCAGGTAATTATTATTTAGTTGCTACGGTTTGATCACTGACCGATAGCTACCGCAACCTGGACAGATATATATTGTAGCTATGCTTTTGAAAGGGAGATTCCTAATAGCTGTAAAATGTTATGTAATTAAAGTACTCTGTGATGTTATTGTTTCGATTAGGTTATACATAATAAATATCTTGGGCAGACTCCGACGCCGTCTTTTGGTGTCACTACGTAAAGATCTGTCAATAGTTTAATAAGAGAGCTACCGATAACTACAGAATTCAATTGACCATGAGTACGAGTTTAGTTAATTATTGACATCTTTTCATGTAGAAC
Organism: Agonopterix arenella; assembly: GCA_927399405.1. Classification (NCBI taxonomy): domain Eukaryota; kingdom Metazoa; phylum Arthropoda; class Insecta; order Lepidoptera; family Depressariidae; genus Agonopterix; species Agonopterix arenella. The sequence continues at coordinate 2,046,857 of OV656714.1, forward strand.
TATCCTATCATAATAGGTATCTTTCTTAAATCGTCTATTTCCAATATTTTTATTTTGCTGGCTAATGCCCTCATAAGGCATTGATAATATTGATGATACAGAAAATGTTGCTTAACGTATCACTTACCTATCTTTTAGAAAAAGCCTTTACGTCTGGAGTTTGGAAACCACACAACTAATCAAAGTTCTCGACGCACATTTTGGAAGGATAGTCCAGTTGGAACCCTTGACTGTTGGTTCTTGGAACAACGTGATCACCTCCTCCATTGATAGAACTGTCAAGATATGGAATATTGATAATATCTTCGAACAAGTTCATAAGATTGATCGACAAGAATTACCCATCGAGTCTATAAGGTAGGTTATGTCAATCCAATCCTCATCCTAATCATGATTATGATTGAGCATGATACTTATCACTTTTCTGTTTTTTTTTTCACTTCTTCTTTTATTCTATCTATTTCTAAATCGATTAATTTTGTAAATTTCAAACATGAGGAGAGCAAAGTAGTTGTCAAAGAGTGCCTTACCCCAAAATCTATTTCCTTCTCATAGTATTTTAATAGTTTCGGAATAGAAGATTTGGTTTTAGATTTCATTTCTAACGATGGATGACGTATTGCGTCAGCCTCAAATATTGGAATACCCAATAGCAAAAGGCTGATGATTAAATTTCTACTAAAATGGAACCTAGATAATAAATTTTGTCATTATTTTCAGCCTAGCTCGTGACAAGAGACTCGCAGTCACAGTAACACGAAGTTGCTGGGGCCTATGGGACACGAGCACAGGGAGACTGTTGGTACAACTGGCCGATGCCCCACTTGGGGCTATCGTGACTCATGCTATCATCACCCCTAATGGGGACATTGTGCTTACTGCTGAGTCAGGAAATGTGGTAATTTGGGATACTCCGGAGCAGCAGGTTTGTGCCTTATTGTTATGTAAAGTTCCTGGCATTACCATTAGGTATTGCAATGTTTTATGATATTTATAAGTATAAGGGATCGTTGTTGATGAAACAAAACACACCGATGAAATCGCCAATGTTGCTTTGGCGATCGAAGATTTTATAAGCATTCTTTAAAATTCTACGTAAAGACATTTTATTTCTTTCACCACGAACTATAAATTATCATAAATTTTCTGTATAATGTCTCTTATAATTATTGCCAGGTAATATTCAAAGAAGAACAGAAAGGTATAAAACAGCTCCTACTTTTGGAAGATGGAACTAAGTTTATAACGATCTCAATGAAGGTTACGAATGATGCCGATAACATCGCTGTTGCCCACATAGTTGCCCGGACCATACCAGGTAACAAGTTTCAAAAATAGGTACGAGTGTTACGGTACGTACATAGTGAATGTCTGCGAATTGGATGTTTATATGAATACAATCTTTTTAGATGGTGAAAGAATCTACACAGCAGAATATGATGTTAGAGGAACATTGTTCCGAACAGCAGTGGTATCTGCTGATGAACACCATATAGTTGCTCCTGGAGTAGATAAGTCTTCGAAGGAGTGTCTCCATGTCTTCCACGCCAGGACTGGAGTTAGACTGCATAGGTAACAAGAATTTTGGTTAGACTGATTGGTACTTTTAGACTTTATTCTTTGAGATAAAGGTAATGTTAATTTGTAATATCCTTGAAGGTTGGTTCGGAACTCGCTTTTGGATAGCAGGAATGGAGAGGTGTTCTTTACAATTCTTAAGATCTACCTGCAAATCGGCACTACAAGCCCTAACTAAATAAATTATTAACCAAATGATAGTACTATCTCGGGAGTCAAAGCATGAATCAAACCAGTTAGTAAATCTGATAATATTCTGGTCTTAAGACGAGCCAAATAATTATTTATATAGACAAAATAAATTATAAGTTTGATAGACTTTGAGTCCATATTTTTTTATATTTTCAGGATTGCAATAAAGAACAGTGGAATCAAAGACATGCAGTCAATAGTGGCGCTGCCGCACAAACCGCTCTGGGTAGCCGTTGTGGGAAACGACAAGGCAGGCATCATGGATATTAAAACAAAGAGGCATATAAGGTCAGTAAGTCAGTATTGTCCTATTTAATAAACGGTGGGACATTCAAACTATCAAAAAAATAACATTCAGATGACGATATTACATCATCGATTTAGCCGATCTTTGAAATTCTTCCACCTGAATTCAAATATTCTTTGCTCCAGATTCGTCCCCCGCTGGAATGGATCCTGCACACGAGACGGTAAAACCGGCCTCTGTGCACCGACCCGTGGTGGTCTGGATATCATCGAGCTCAAACGAGGAGCTTCAGTCCAACAATTGATCACCAGATCTGCTGAGGGAGTCTTCTCAATTATAACCATGTTCAGTTCCGATGATCAGTACGTCTTCTATTACCATAGCGGGAGAAAGACTTTGAGGGTTTTCAGGTATGTTTAGGTCCTTATTTTTAAGGTAAAGTATTTTCTGAATTATTATTATATTTACAGTAGGTTTTTTTTTTTTTTTTTTTTCGGGCATAAGCCCACCACACATTCCCACCGCTGTAACTCCTGTAAGCCAGGATCAACAGCGGCAACTGGAGGTTTGACATCAGCTTCACTAGGTAATTGAAAGAGATTTTCTGAACTGGCGATTCCTGTTCAATCCAAGATGTAAGCGCGATAAATAAGGTCCAAAAAGAATGTATCAGAAATCAATGAGCCAGTTTGTAAGGCTTACCTATGGATTAAAAAGGGAAGAGAGGCGTATACGGGTGGCGATCGAGAAGATGCGTTTTTGGTAATGGCTTCTCTAAAATGATTCAAATAAAGTTACTTGGATTAAATTACATTAACATTATTTTGGTCGTTATGGCGATCCTTGGGGGAGGCATATGTCCAGTAGTGGACGTCCATCGGCTGAGATGATGATGATGATGATGAACATTATTTTAAATAGGCTTGCGTTTAGTCTCCTATTTTGCCTGATCGAAGCCTTTTTATAGTCAATTAATAGCAGGAGTATAATTTTACTATTTTATTATCAATGTGTCGATCCGAGAGTGTATAATTATGTTTTCGTCTAGTTACCTACTTCTTATAAAATCTTGGAGTTGTAAAAAGTCTTATAAAAATGTTGAAGTTGGATTGGTTGAGGGATTTTCCTTCCCCTTCTAATACGAAAATTGCCTTATATCCAACAGGACAATAGATGGGCGAGCAGTAGCAGAGTATCGAGCACCAGCTGAAGTGACAAGCATCGCAAGCGCACACGGTGGGAAAGCACTAGCCATAGCGTCACAAGATGGCTGCCTTACCATCCTCAATATTGTTGATCCTTACGTATAGATTCTTTAACTTCGTTTGAATAAACAAATAGCGAATGGCAAAATTATTGAAGTCCAAAAAATAGAAGAGCATAAACTTTTCCAAAATGGTAATAGGATAATGTAAGATTTTCTTCGTAGATGTTTTTCTAGACAATTAATTGAGTAGAAGTTAGGATAAAAGGTTGGGTTGTGAGACATCCTAGTAGGACGCCTGTTTTGAAAGACCGAGGAGAGATTTGATTTCACTAGCGAAGATTTATAAAATAATAGGCTATTTTAAATATCTCTCTCTCTCTCTCTCTCTCTCTCTCTCAGCCCGTACATATTTCAAGAGACGGTTTTGATTTTGATTGAATTTATCGAGCTCTATTGAGTATGCTGACTATTGCTGACCTTAGTTGACTCTGTTGAACTTTCTATTCCTGACGGGCTCGGTTACCTCTGATGTCTTTAATTGGTCGTGTCGGGCTAAGCTGACTTTGTCGGCGTGCACCTGACTTTGTCGAGTTTACTTGACTTTATTGCAGTTTGTTCGAATCTGGCAGACATGTCGCCGTCTGAGTATGATAATTTTATTATTGTAATGTATAAATTGGCTACCCAATTTCTAGACCTTAATAGAATAGTATCTACTCACGTGTGTGTAGATAATACTAGGTTTGAAATTGGACAACCAAACTTTTTGAAGTAACAAGCAAAAGAAATACTAACAATTTCAAAAAACAACCTCAATGCGTGGACTTTATCTCCAATACAATAAAACTTTCAGTTTGGTTGGTCCATATTCCGCCGGACGATTATTTTGTAAATAGTTATTGGTTCTGTGATAAAAAAGCGAAAGGGTTTTGGTAAAATTTTGGATATAACTTGACTGGTATGGATCTCAGATAGTTGGTTAAGATTTAAATAATAAATTGATAATTTAGTTTATTGTAGACAAGTTTAGTAGTTTCAGTAGTGTCCAACAAAATTTTAGGCTAAATCTCAGAATATGGCATATAAAAATTATTCAATTAAATCCCCTGAAATTTTTTCCCTTAAAATCTCGTTGGTAGCATGGTTTCTGTGCGGTCATGAACTCATGGTCATTATAGATCCCATTGAGATATTCTATGTAGGCTCTATGATAATCATGAATGCTAGTGTGTACAATACGTATTGATAATAGTTTCCTCTTGCATGGTTTCTGTGTGTGTCATAAACACATGATTATAATAGATTTCATTGGGATCTAGGATGATCATGAACGCTAGTTTAGACAAATCGTATGGATTATAATTGTCATTCATAACATGCTGATTACTTTGCGTGTCATGAACTCATCATAGATTATCATGAATCATGATCATGATTATCATCATGGACGCTATTGTGGACAAAACTTAGTAATTATGTTCTCATAGGTAATGTGGTTTCTGTGCGTGTCATGATCTCAGATAGTTGGATCTTCATAGATCTCATTGGTATCTATAATTATCATGAATGCTAGTGTGGACAACACTTTGTAATTATATTTCTATTCGATAGCATGGTTTCTGTGCGTGTCATGAACTCATGATCTCAGATAGTTTGATCATCATCCCAATGGGATCATGAACGCTAGTGTGGACAAATCGTGGTGATTATATTTCTCTTTGGTGTGGACGGTAAAATGATTCATGGGTCGGCTAGCGTGTGAAAATCCTTGGATTATTTGGACTAGAGAGATGCCCTTATTGCGTGATATGATGGGTAGAATTTTCAAGATTAGCTATGACAGTGAATAATCGCATAAGATGATAAAGTGTAGACGCAACTTTAGTTTTTTTTTCCATAATAATATTATACCTACTTCTTCCGTAAAACAGTACAAAATTTTTTATTTAATGATATCATCTAAATAAATAAATCAAACGAAATTTTGTGTTTATTTTAAACTCTTTATTATGAGCTTAATAAATTCATATTCTTCATATTGTATTAAAATGACTGTAGGTATTCTAAAACAATGCATGTACCCAGGCGGAGGACAATCGCCTTTTGGTGGCTTTTTCCGATTCATTTTGCATAGAATGTGCTGCCATCTATTAAATATTTCGCAGAAGTATGAAAAAAAAAGATTTTATTGTCTATGTCAATGTCAAATTGACTCATTCACAAAATGGCTACCTATCTTGCGTAATGTGCGGGTTGTTTGTAGTTTTCGTTCAATTTAGTGATGTTCTGGAGTTTTTGTTGTTCTCTTACCACAATGTTTAGATTACAGGAATAGTAAGGATACTGGAATTTCACTCGATCGGTGCGGGATTGAACGAAAACTAACATTAAAAACAATAATATCCATCGGTATGAGTAGATATAAGTAGGTATGTATAGTATAGGTTGAATTATTGTCGGTGAAACATAGATGGCGCTAGCTAGCCTTCAATTTGACATAAGGTGGATGCATAATGTTGCCACGAGTGGGTTCTCTTTTCTTATATACTTATATTACTCTTTGCATGTACCTATTCATTATTTAATTCCAATAAGGGATACCATTTTAGTCTCTAGATGGCGCTACTAAATCGTAAGGTAATCGTTTCTAACTTTGAGCAGACATCAGCGCCCTCTATAAATTAGTGCATAGCAATTTTAGCTTGTTATTGTTCTGCATGACTCGTGTTAGTGGCACCACCTAGCGGTCGATGGTAACCCTTATACGATATCATAATATCTCTGCAAACTTTAGTACAATACTTGTAAATCCTGTAAAATATAAGTAACTACGTAGGTTAGGTGGTCGACAATGAACCACCAAAAATTTAAACGCCGTAGTAATTATTTCACACTCTAGATGTATGTTGTTTACAGTCTATCAATGTCATAATTAAATATTTAAAATAAATTACTGCGCCCTATCTTTTTTTTTGTTTACACATATTTAAATTGGACGGTAGATTCAATAGTAGTAGTAATTGCTATAACACTGATTGCATAAATTTTGTAATACTAAAATATACTTAATCTAGAATTCATATTCAGAAATAAATATATACAACCTAGCTACAGCTATACCACCAAATTGTTCTCCATTGTAAAGTTCCATAGACAATTCGAGCTCTATACTCTGTGGTCCTTCCAGAGAACGAACTAGAGACATTACTGCTTGGTGTCCTTTCTGAATTAATCTGAAAAGACAAAAAAAAATTGGAGGTATGCTTAAAATGTGGGTGAGTTTGGGGCGAACACAAAGGACCAGCGATGGTCTCATTGTTACAATTACGACCCTTGCTTGAAATAACCCAACCACAAATAATAATAATAACAATAAATGCTATTAGGGGATTATTCACAATCACCTGAAAATCATCATCAGCCTCTACACGTCACACAGCAGAGCACAGACCTATCCTCAGGAAGGGTATATTACGGCTGCCCTCTCCGCAGCGCGCCACCAACGCTCTCAACGAAAATAGAATAACCTTCCATTCATCATCATCATCATATCAGCCGACAGACGTCCACTGCTGGACATAAGCCTCCCCTAAAAATGGGGGGATTTGCCATAATCGCCACGCTTGGCAGGCGGGTTGGCAGTTGGATTGAATGTGTGTACTCAGAGGATGCTGCTGCCCATCCTCCGGTAGATCCCTTAGTCGCCTTTTACGACACCCACGGGAGGAAATGGGATGGTGCTATTCTTAGCCGACACCACACGGCAATTGCACACCACCTTCCATTGTTAGGTCTTAATTACGAAGTTCTAAAATCTGATAGCTATTTGGGTATCAAATAAGGCAGGAACTTGCTTCTAGTAGTCAAATGCTGTTACAAGTGTGATAGCCCTAAGTAGATCGTGGAAGAGAGGTGATAACCCGTACGGAAGAGAGCTTGCAAGTCAATCAAGAGGCGGCGGGCGGCGGTTCGAATCCTGACCAGTTGGTTGGAGACTAAGTTCTCCGGAATGTATGTACAGTAAAGTTGTAATTATCATTATTACTAGCTCAGCGGTGAAAATGACATCGTGAGGAGACCCTGCATACCCGAGAACGAAAAGAAAATTTCGGAGGTATGGGCGAGCATGGGGCCAACACAATAGACCAGAAATGGTCGCAGTGTTATAAACCTCGGATAGCCTTCCCAAATAATATAAGTAGATCTAGTTCGATTTCTTCCAAGTTCGAAAGAATTTCAGGGGCTATTATATACGATCGTATAGTTCCTGAAATCCTTTAGAAACTTACCGGAGTTCCAAAGATAAGTAGGTTACTTACAAGAAAGAATTGATGTTAGCTCTGTCCTTCACGGTTGGTGGTGCGTTGACATCGACCAGGCGTAGAGTGAACCTCGTCTTGGCATTTGGCCAAGCTGGGCCTTTCATTGTGAATAGATCCACCTGAAATCAATTCAAAGAGGTCACCAGTTGGCACAAAGATGTGGATGCTTAGAATCCTGGGGACAAAGAGGAATGCAACAGTATCATCATTTGTAGCTTACCAGCATCTCTACACATCACAACACACCACACACACACCGACTTACCTTTGAATCAGGAATGTACAACTTCGAGACGAAGGTAATGAAATTGTAGGAGTAGGTAGAGGGCTGGTGTGCACATTCCCAGTCAGCTGGTTGACAGAACTTCTCCATACGCGTGCAGCGGCTGAAATTGAATATTTAATTAGCTGGAATAATGCTTAATGCTCCACAACAAATATATATTATATTTAATTTCATTTCAATTATTTTCTCTTGGAATTTTTTGTAGCTAACATTTAACCATCTAACGAAAGAACATCAGAACATCTTAAAGAAGATACGGAGCAGAGAAAAAAACAAAATATTAGATTTCCTTCCATTGCTAACAGAAGACAGCAAAAACATGTCTATTAGTGAACGAATTCCAGGAATTATTTTATGATAGGGCTTAAGACTAGGGCCCTAGGCAGTGGGGATCGATGCGATGTTGAAAAAGCAAAGATCGCATTGATCCCCGCTGCGTAGTCTCAGCAACGCCCAATACGAATGTCTGTACCAATTAAGGGTGTACTTGGGCAGGTAAGTTCTTTCAAAAGTTGGGTTGACCTACCAGGGCGCTTTTCCGTAACTGGTGTGGTCCCCCTATAGTCCACAGTAATAAGCAGTAATCGCTCCCTGGGCTAGCTAAAAACAAAAGTGCAGAATCTACTTACTGCTTACTCTCCAGCTTGTATCCAGTGGGGCAGATGATGCGGTGGCAGCGGAATCCTCCTCTAGTATTCACGCAGGCGTCGCTGCTGCCGCCATAGGTGCCTCCATTGGCGCAGGGAGCTTCCCCGGTCTCGCACTCATCTATATCTGTTTAGTTTGAGAAGCAATGAATTTCATTGCATGATTATTTGAGTAAATAAAATGCGTAATAAAAATATTCTATTAATGCAGTGAGCGCACATAGCTTGTAAATCTGATGCCCATGTACAGCCAGTGGTAGCGCAAGGAGTCGGCGGCGCTTGGGAGGGCCTTATATAAATAATTTCTGGATTATCAGCCTTGGACTTGAACCCACAGGAATGAAAATTATTGGTTTGAACTCGCAAATGGACAGAATTCATTCCACATCAAGTCGCAGGGTTATTAAATCTGGAGCTTGCTTTGCTCCTCTAGCCTTTTTATTGTTCTTCCAGTACCATTTCAATAAAATTCAAGCTACGGAACCATTCGGGTGCCCAACTTCAGCTGAAACAGTTATAGTCTAGGAAAAATACGGTTTGAGATTGCATTAAATACACTTTAGTAAATTGTGTTTGAACTAAATTACTGTTAGTTCATAATACTTTTGTCCAGATTTGGTGGTTATATAGGTTGAGGACCCTGAGAAATACCTTAAAATCGATATAACTGTACAAAGAGCAAACTTATTTCTAAAGATATTTCTTCCAGCATACTAGCAAAAGAGAGCAATTAACCCCATACAAATTTATTGTGTACAAACAAACAGTAAATAATTAAGTTTTAAGGTTATAATTTTTGAATAGTTACAAAATATTAAATATCTACTCAAATTTACGATATTAACCGGGGATTATTGTTGTTATAAGTAAAACGTATTGAACGAAGTCGTCCTGTACAAACTCACCAGTCTTCCATTTTTTGTTCATACCTAAATTTAATGTTTTGTAAATGTCTTAATTATTCCATAATACACAATAAAAAATCGGGGATTATTGAGAATTTATGTTTTTTAGGTATGTATCTACTAATATTTCAAACTATGACCTAAAGTGCAATTAATGCAATCATACAAAAATCCGTAGATTCGATCCGATCCGATCCGACTATTATGTCGATTCGATATACAGCTCTGGCCACAGTCGGCTCGTAGTGCTATGAAATTTGGAGCTGCTTTTTGTTTTATTGTTGACCTTACAAACAGTGTTCTTTTGTGGCATGTCACCGACGACTATGTTTTCTCTAGCGCCGACATTGTATATGGGAGACTTCAAACCATTATACGCTTTAGGAAATGCCTATTGCCGTAAGCTACACATAATCGATCAATCAAACACGATTAAAGTTAGCTAGAATTTTCATTAAATACAAGATCCATCTATAAACAGTAGCACCGCGGTCCTGACCATTTCAACAACATCTTCCATTTTCCTCCAAAGTTGGAGAGATTATCAAAACTATTACCTTCACAAAAGTTGCACAAAATCGATCAACCCGGAAAACTCCGGAGATCTTTGGGGCAGACATGTCTTTCGGTTGATATTCTGAAATAGCAATAAAAACCAGAGTCCTTACCAATACAGCTCTTCTTGTCTTCAGAAAGCCTGTACCCTTGTGGGCAGGTACACCTGTAGCTCCCAGGTTCGTTGAGACACCGACCAACGCAGGGAACCTTTGACTTGAACGCCGTACATTCATCTATGTCCGAGCAGGTGCTGTTAAACAATTTTAGAGTTTACTAGTTTTTACATGCGACTCGGTCCGCAGCGGTTCCCGTCGGAAAGATAATAACAGATCGTGGTAAGATTACAACATTTAAAGTATTATTATTAGTGTGTTCAGTCAGACAATGAAACTAAACAACTTCCCATAAGGAACATGGGTTTCAATTCCCAAGTCCCATGGGAATTTGTTGCACCTCCCATAGAAAATCGATCGGCTGATCCGCACTTTTGTATGGAAGGTCCAAAAAAATGTCTCTTTCGTCTTTTTCCTAAATTATATTTGGATAGTTTAAAACATTTTCGGGAAAAGTCGCGGTAAATCCCGGTACAATACAATGTTTGATTTTAGTGCAACATTTAAAGGATGTTTACAGTTTAATAATCTATGCTGCTTTATATTTCATTCTATTCTGCATAACAATACACAGGAACACACACATAGAAACTAAACTGCATGGATTTAGATAAGGTCAATCGCGATAAGAGGAAGTATAATGGCATCGGTCGGCTAGATATTTCGAAACTGTATTAAAGTAAAATAAATTAGAGATAAACTTTATCTTCGCAATAAAGTAGAACACTATGCCAGCGACCACAATGTCGTCTCTTTTAAAAATATGTCAAAGGTACAACCTATTGTACTTTAGAGAACATTAACATTAACCTAGGCTTTTTACTCCCATAAGATAAGATAACATTTATTCATAACAGTATAGTTAAAGTTGTTCAGTTTGGAGGTCTGAACCTTTCTGATTCGTTTCAAATCGTTTCACCACTGCAAATGAGTATGATCAAAGAACAAAATACAAAGAGTATGATAGCCAAAATTATCCAGACAAAAAAATAGGAGGAATATCATACTTCCCAAGGAAATGGAAATTATCCTTTTCTATCGTGGGATTTCTTATAAAATACAAATTTACCAGTTTTGTAGGCTAAACGGGACTTGCCAATGTCTTTTGGAAATTGATTACCAAATCACCTAGTATACCAGTTTTTAAGTCTAATTATAAGCTTTAATTTTTAGAGTTAAATGTGCAGTTTAGTAGCAGGACTAATGTTCGCAATGTCCTCACCAAGAACATCGTACAAATTTTGGTCCTCACAGAAACAGATGACAAGTATACATTAATGATATGGCATCAACTCGACAGACGAGGATGATGGAGAAGCATACCTGTTATCAGGATTCAAACGGTAACCTCTGTGGCAAGAGCACCGGTACCCGCCCCACACGTTGTTGCAGCGCTGCTGGCACAGTGACCCTAAAGGTGAGTCTGTGCATTCATCGACGTCCACGCAAACCTGCAGGTAAGGAGTTTTTGTTGTCAAGATCATTCTAGGAACAGATTAATGTACCTATATGACATGATCCACTGTATATACAGTTTCAGTTAGAATCTGTTTTGAATAGATATAATTAGGTACAGATCATGAGCCCTGGAGGGAAGTGATGCAGCTTGATGACGTGAAAGGCCTCGGCCAATGGTATTCGCGGGTCGGCCACCTTTGGCTTCCCCTCGTCAAATAGACCCGAATTTGATTTCTGCGCATTCAAGGTTCATGTTTCGTTGCGAGATCTGTTGTAAATGAAAAATGTCATGTTTGCCAAATAGAATAATTAATGTAGTGTACTGCTAAAATTATTCTACTTAAAATATTGCTTAATATAATAATTCTAACAAATTCTGTTTTCTCCAGATTTTACGGTCAAAACAAAAAACTACGAAAAGACAACATAGATAATGCATAGGTAGTGTTCAAAAGTGAAACCTATTCTTGAACTCAAGGAAAATTTGAATTATTATGTCTCACCTTATCATTAACTGGAGCAGATCTGAATCCAGTATGACATCTGCACTGATACGATCCAACTGTGTTCACACAATCTGCATTCTGCGAGCATATGGGCTGTAACACGTTTAAGTTAAATTAGAATGACAATAATGACGATGACAAAATTACCTGTCAGTTTTGGGCGCCGAATTACGAGAATCATTCTGCGCACCCAGGAAGCTGGAAAAGGTATTGGGTCGCACCCCTTGTCAAAAAAACTCGGGTGTTGTCTAAATTAGCTTGCACATCACAAGTCGTAACTCAGCAAGCCGAATGTGCCGAAAGCTGCACCCTTGGTTAAAGACGGCCCTGAAATTGACTGAACATAAAAAAGTGCAAGATCAATAAGTAGCATTACCACATTTCCTCCCAAAGTGCACTCGTCGACATCTTCACAACGATTGCCTCCAACCAGCTTGTGACCTGGTGGACAACTGCAGACGTATCCTCCTGGCAGATTTGTGCACAGCATGGTTCCGCACGATGCTTGACCAGTTGAACATTCGTCGATATCTGCCGAGGTTGATCGATCATTATTAAATCGACTAGAAGGTTTGCTTCAGTGATTTCCAGAAATGAAAAATATCATACAATAAATAATTGTCCACCTATATTGTTTTATTTTAAAAAATCCTGGTTTGTAGAGTGTTAGATGCCAATAGAGATGTTTGTATCGTATCCTGTTATTAGTCTTGGAAAATTTGTGATGAGTCAGTAGTCATTAATTGATTTTTACTTTATAGAGATAAATACATGTAGTTTTAATATTAGTTCTGCGCCATTATACTTTAATTTTCTTAGCCTATTTCGTCCCACTGCTTGACGAAGTCCTCCTCCTCTATCCTCTATGCATCTCTGTGTCGTGCCAGTCCAACCTGAATACATCATCATCCACATACAGGTCATCTTTCTATCTCTTCCGAGTTCGACCCTGACGGCGACGTTCATTCTCCAGGATCCAACATGTTAGAAGCCACGCCATTATATTAGTGACTTTAAAATGGTTTTTTCTTAGAATTGTAACTTGTAACGAACAACAATTTTATAGACAAGGTACAAAGAGCAACGAGCAAAAATGTAGGTAACTAGTGAAGCGCTTGCCACAGCGTTGTTATTACTTCGTACAGCGGGCGACGTATGCGACGTTACCGTCTGGAGCGAGTGGCAGAAATCAAGCAAGCGCATCGCTTACGATGCGCCAAATTGTAGGTAATTATCTCGGTACCTAAGGCCGATTGACTGAGGCGTCTCTTACCTTCACAAGTATTATCGTATCCAAGTTTGTAGCCATTTCGGCAAGAGATGACATTCCCTCTATCACCAAGAGAAGTGATCGATGGCTCTTCATACTTCTTACCCTTGAAGACTTGTTGGTTTGACGTATCTTCAGGATTTACTGGTGGGTATGCTGAAACGAATCATTACTATTTAGTTACATTGTACTTTGCCTTGGGTTGGGTGAGCTTTTTTTGAGGAAACTTCATCTGGAGCGCCGGAGGCGCTTCGGTAGGCACGTTAAGTAGTTAGTGATGTTAGTGCGTGCCTATTTATTAAAATAAACCAGAGGCTTTCTGGGCCGATTGAAAACAGAAAGAGAAGTTTAGTAAGATCTCGTCCCTATCACCCTTATTGAGAGAACGCACTGTCAGGCCTGGCTCATTCGAAGCTCTACGTATGAAAATGAGAAATTCTCATATATATTTCGCGCCTCCCTTGCCAACTTTTACATGCAAGAACATGACAGGGAGGTCTCATATGACCGGTTCTGTGTAATATTTACATACCGCGATGCGCGCAGTGTAAAATTTGGCTCACATTTTAATTTTCAAGTATGTTTTATCCACTTTTGTGCGCGAAGGAACGTATGGATGTGAAACTTCTGTAGGTCTAGGAATTTATTCTGCGGCATTGAGTGGGACTGTGGGATAGCATGATTAAAAAATCTGTCTGCAAAAATAAAAGTGCCTCTTAAAGTGGCTTCCCAAAACTTACCCGGCACGTTGCCGTATCCAGAAGGGAACTGTCCATTGCTCCGTACTGGCAAACATCTGTGCCTGATCTCATCCAGTCTCCAGTTCGGTGGACATTCACAACGGTATCCTCCTTCCGTGTTGACGCAGATTTCCACGGCTGCGCAGTTCGCTTGGCCGTTTGTGCATTCGTTTATATCTGAGAGAGTAGAGGGTTTTAATATTTTTGTAACTGTCGATAAGCCAGAAAAGATTGGTATCGTTCGTTAGTGCAACTGTTAGTCAAGATGCCCTTCGTGGGAAGCAGTTTGATTTGATTCCATATTACACCATGAAAAAAACTCTTACAATGAGTTTTTGTAAGCCGAAAAATATATTCGGATGTTCACATGAAGTCCATTTTCTGCAATTAGGCTCGCGTCATCGTTGACTAACCTACAATCAATCTATACCCTCATTATCATTTACAGATTGATTCTAGTACCCCAGGATGTATAAAGGCTGATTAAGTATTATAATAATTTATAATCTCTCACCTTCACACTTGCCAGTGCTGGAATTGAGGTGATAACCGGCATCGCAAAGGTTGCGAGGCCTGAACGGTCTGGTATTTTGTGGTCGGTATTCTGGATAACCCCAGAAGTAGCTCTGACCTGAAATATTTTATCGGATGTTACTAATAGAAACAGCCAGGGCAGCTTTTGGCGAGTTGTTGGCAAGGGTCGTCATCACGGACACGGGCTCCAGGGGAAAATCCATGACCTCATTATCTCCAACATAAATAGGTAATCCTCTGAAGATCATTAGATCTGCTTCAAGCCAGATTCTCTAGAAATTGTAATCGCAGGAGCTAGGATATACTCGCAGCAGGGGTGTTGTGCATGGGGCGAATGGGCAACTGATTGGTAATGCAACTGCAATTACCATTTTTAGCAGCTACCATTTTTATGGTTCTCACAAAAGAAACTAGTTTTTATCACCGTTATTTTTTCTCTTAAAAAACGGTATTAAATACAATCATCAAACTTGGTGTGATTATAGTGCATATTCTAAGGTAAGACAACAAATAATAAAAACCGGTCAAGTGTGAGTCAGGCTCACCTTAAGGATCCGGGAGTATCTTTTTTTAATCTTGTCTGTAAGCGATTCCTACTCGCTAAAAGATGACTTTTTCCGCTTGACTTCAAGCCATGTTCTGTTATGTATGTGAAACTAAAAAAACTTACTTGTTGATGGCCTGGGCGGTGGTAGCGTCGTACTAGTCGTAGAAGAAGACGTAGTGATGATATCACAGACGCCAGTGAGCAAATCTCTTCGGAAGCCAGGCGCGCAGTCACACAGGTAACCTCCCATTGTGTTCCTACAGGTTTCAGTCAGCCCTGAGCAGCTGTGGTGGTTCGTGGAACATTCGTCTATGTCTGAAATAGGACGATAGAGATAGGTTAAGGCCCTATGGTAGGTCGAAACACCTTGGACTAGATTTATACAATTTATCGAAACCAATGTCATACCTCAGTATTTTTGGATAGTTTATCTAGTGAAACTATCAATTGAATACACGATTGGAATTACTTCACTCGATAGAAAATCGGCACAAAGATCACGTATTTTCTTGTATTATTAAACATTTTTCTCGTTTTAGAAGAACTTAAGATAGTTTCAGATTTTTTGTGTTTATACTCATATTATTTACCATTAGCTGTTTATCTTGTGAAATCATAAAACAATATATAAAAAGTACTTTTCTTAATTCTTTTTAATCGAAAATACTTTTCGGACGGCTGGTCAATCGCTTTTCTCATCGAAAATATTCGTCTGAACCTATGGCCCCTTAAGAAGATTGACAAGCTTTTCAGAAAATATTTGCCGGTAGATGAAGGTGGTCTTATTGTGCTAAGACAAAGGCTGAGAGGCGTTTTGAAAACCTGCAACTAGAAACAGTTCAATGCAGTTTCGGGTCTCACTGATGGGGAATACGGTCGTGAACTTATAATAAGTAGGTTATTCAAGTTGTAAATTATTCAGTTACTTACCATAACAAGCACCATATTCATCAACTTCAAATCCAGGTTGACAATTACTAGGTTTTTCATTCACTTTCGTCCATTTATTCTTCGGCACATCCCCTGTATCAACTAGTACTGATCCATCTTTAGCTTTCTCCCCTTGGACAGTTGCTGTTTCTTCACCAACTCTTACATTCACCATTTGAGGAGGAGTAGGAGATGGTTCTGAAGACTTGTAGGTGGTTTCTTGTACTATTTCATGATGTGTGTCAATAACATTTGATTCTTGTTCGTTGGGCTTTTGCTCAGGGGTTTTCCATGGTACCCATGAAATTCTGGGGTCTTCTGAAGGTTTCTCCGGTTGCCTTGGTTGTGACGGAGTTTCCAAAGGTTGTCTGGGTTCTTCAGGATATTTATCTGGTTGTCTTGGTTGCTCTGAAGTTTCCCAAGGATATTGCTGACTAGATTCAGGATATTGCTCTGATGGCTTTGCTTGTTTGGGAACTTCCCAAACTTTGGGTTCGGTATTTTGCTCTGGTTGCTTCGGTACCGCGGGAGCTTCCCAAGGTTGCCGAGGTTGATATTGACCCGGAAATTTTGCTGACTGCCTAGTTTGATCAGGACTTTCAGGATATCTTGGTTCATAATTAGTAGTTTCTGGTTGTTTCTCGGGCTGTCTTGGTTCTTCTGGCCTACGCTCTTCAGGTCTGTCGAAGTTCGACTGTGGTACAACATTCGTTCTTATATCTTTTTCTTCAGGCCTTTCTGAAGGCTCTATCATTTGAGTAGCTGCAGTAGATGGTGAAGTTGGAGGGGAAGGTGGTGGCGGTGGGTTTGTTATAGGAGCTGTGGTGGTTGTCGTGGTTGATTCTGGTTCCACTTTGGGTGCAGGTTGGTTAACCGAGGGTTGCGTTTGGTTACCATCTGTTACTTCTTCCCTGGAACAAAAAAATACTTTTTTCTTTTTTCTTTACTCAACTCTAAAGACCGAAGTAGGAATATTAAGTGATCAATTTTATTTCGCTACATACAATAGAACGACTAACGAAGTCGCTTTCATACAAGGACCTTGTCTTTTATTTTATTGCTATTTTATTATCTTTTGGTGTCAAAAGATGGTAAAATATCTGTTTTACTCGTGTAAACAGCAAGCAACTAAGAAATGTAATCCATAAAATCAAAAATGTCAGTTTTGAATCTTAAGGTTCACAGGATAAAAATTCAGAAGAATGAACTTACTTTTTATTAAGAATTTTCCTAGCCATTATCTGACCTATGACCTATGGGCCAAAATCACTACCAAGTGGTCCCTAGTAAAACGAAATCGGCGTCGAGGCAGACCCAGAAGAAGGTGGCGGGATGAAATCGAGGGCTTCTTGAAGAAATGGCGCAACGAAGCGCAAAACCGGGACGCATGGAGAGAACGGAGGGAGGCCTTTGTCCAACAATGGGACAGCGATGGCTGATATAATAATGGAGCTGCTTTAGTAATAGCCATAAATTATTTAAAAGTCACTTACTCTGAGTCGTAATACTCGTACTCATACTCCGGCGCTAAAGTGGTAGACGTAGTGGAGGGACGTTTACGCACACATCGAAAGGAGCCGGGATGGTTCTCACACTGGTAGCTAGGGCCTGCGCGTGCGCAGTTGTGGGTACCGAGCGCGCACTCGTCGATGTCTGCAATTTTAGAAAGTTCGTAAGTTGAGTCACACTACCAGACGAAATCTTTTAAGTTCATACTTCACTATGGTATAGAACGTAGATAATCCTACTTTCGTCATACTAAAGAGTCACTTTCGTAGGTACATTAATGTCGGCACTATCACTCCCTTTTTCCTATTTTTAAGAAATGACAGCTCAGTGTGGGGTTTGGTTATAATATAGTCAAAGGCCTTACTACGCAAACAAGCGCCTCTAATAAAAACAAATTGTAACTTACCTTCGCACTGGCTGGTAGAATGATGCAGGATGTATCCAGTGCCGCAGGACGTGAACCTGACGCAGAGGAATGAGCCGACGGTGTTGTCACACCGCTGGGAGCCAGGAATACAGTTATGTTGGTCGGTCGCGCATTCGTTCACGTCTGCAAGTTTAATCAGTTGCAAAATTAAGATAGTTGCTCTAGCCATAATTATACCTGTTTGTAATGGAATTCATGCCTCATCAAGTCTTCAGATGTTAGGAAGGGTGTCTTGTCAAAAAGCCTCCTGAGTCCTCCAAAGATATTTGCGCCACCTCTTCCTCGTCCTGGAGGCCGACGACTGTTTTCGGGAGGGCATGCAAGTTATACAGACACTGGAAAGATAATTTTTACTCTTCCCTCCTCTCCTCCGTCTTAGCGGGTAAAAGAAAAATCACTTATGGTGGTAGATTGTTTTATGAACACGCCATTTTCATTTTATGGTGTAAATGAGAGTTTAGCTACAACTGAACGCTTAAAAGCTTGTTGGTAGTTGAAGTAATGTTTCCACCTCTACGAAGCGGACTATGATCCTGAGTTTATGTATACCTATGTGTGAAACTCACCAATACAAGCTCCTGTAATAGAATCTAGCTCATAACCAAGTTTACAGCGACATTCGTGACTTCCGTTTGTGTTCAAACAGCTCTGATATGCATCGCAAAGATGTGTGCCTTCCACACATTCGTCGATATCTGGAATACAATTATAAAAAATTGAATGTGCATTTTAACTTCACTTCATACCATTCCACTCCACTTCAATTCATTTCAGAGTGATTAGTTGTACCTACCTTCACAAACGCTGCTACCAGGTTTCATTCGCATGCCATCTGCACACTTATCCATTCCCGGTCTGCAAACAACAGTACAATAAGAAGGAGTCACTGATACTGAGCAACATCATCAGAGGTGCCGCTGTAGGCGTATCATATTACCTGTATTCATTCTTTGGTTTACAGTCGTATTCTCCCAGCACGTTGAGGCACACCTGGTCAGGTCTACAAATGTCCTGGCCGTCTTCACACTCATTGATATCTGTGAGCAGACCGAGAAATAATCAACCAACATGTAGAGTAGGGGGCGCAGGGAGTAGGTACTGTACGCAGAATTCCTAAAATGACAGCGGACAACTTTACAGTGTTACATTTGATATCAAGGCCATTTGGGTTCGTTCGACACACCCAAGCCTAACTACAAAGGTGAATTCGTAGGGTGTCGCCGTTGTAAGGTAAGACATCGTCATTCTGTTTTTCTGTGCCTGAGCACCAGCTGTTGTACAACAGTTGCTAATCGAAACCTTTATTATCGTGTTGTGAACACTTCGCAAGCGCGTTATAGGAATCAAGGCATCTCGTCTCTGTTGTTTGAAGACGTTCGAGTTTTGAGCTCCCAATATACAAGTCCATTCAAATACAAACCTTCACATTTATTGGTTCTAGGATCAATCTTGAATCCAGGAGGGCAATGTTTAGAGACCATGTCCTGACAATGGTAAGATCCTCGTGTATTGATGCAGAACTGTGATAATGGGTTACAATCGTCCTTATGCAGGGCACACTCGTCGACATCTGGAAATAAACAATCTGTGATAACACATGATTGACGATACAAGACCTGTAGCATTAGTTTGGGAAAAGTAGTTCTAGTTTTGTACGTGAAACTGAATAACTTTCCTTAAGTATAGGTCGAAAAACGCCAAAACTTTTTGTACCTACTTCCAATAGAAAATTTAACAGCTATTGCACGTTTTATTTAAGGAAGAGAGATCCAAAAATGTATCTCGTTTTTTGAGTCGTGTTTTTTGGAAGTTCATATAGTTGTTCAGTTTAAAAATTGGAACCAACTGCTAATTAGATTTCTTTGGTAAACTTTGTATTCGTCATGATTCCATAGTGCGCAATACTCTTTTTTTATCATTAAGGTAGGGAGAGAACGACTATAATATAAAGACTCTATGCTTTAGATTGGTGAAGGTAATTTATGAGCACTAACTTTTGAATCCAACAATCTTACACATTATACCTAATGGGAAAAAGGAACCAACATTAATGTAGGTGCATTATGTACCTTCACATTCCCCGCTGTACCCAGTCTTGAAGCCAGGTGGGCATCTGTCATCGACCACCGGCCTATTATTGGCCAAGTTGCCAGGGTCACCAGAAACACCACCACATTTGTAGCCTCCTACAGTATTCTCACACAAGAAGGAGGGGCAAGGCGGATGGAGAAGTTGACATTCGTTTATATCTGCGAAGAAATCCTTCTTTCAGTCTTGTCCAAAAAGTTCTTATGCTATTATTGTACTGTTGGTCCCTTAGAGGATACAGACTGGGTCCTCAGAGATTTGTCCAAAAAGAAGCCAATTCAACTGCTTTATAGACATATGACAAAAAGGATGCATAAAAACTCAAACAAATATTTTATCGTCCAGGCTCAGATTCTAGGTGGTTGAACGCACGTGTCAGGTTATGAAGTGTTTTAGGTTTTGGTTTAGTTTGATTTTTAGGTAACCCATTTACCGTGTTCCCGGCTAAAATAAGTAGATTTCTTCAAGTAGATCTTAAAATCGGAAAAAAATAAGTTTACATTCATCCACACTTGGCACGTCTTCGCATCCTTAACCATTTAGTGTGAATTATAAAAATATATCCAGTTCAATCCCACTTAATCAATCAACTATACTTTATTTTACACCAAAAACATAAACAGTAAAATACAGAGATAAAAATACAGGAGACACAAAATAAGGTGGCATAGAGGTATAAAATAATAATAATAAATTCTTTGCCTTTGCCAGAAACTCGCAATAGTAAAGCTTAACACATCACAACTGCGGGGTGCAGGCCTCTCAAGAAAAAGGTTGAAAAGGAGTAGTCCACGGCACGGGCCTAGTGACGATGGTGAATGAATGATGGACCTAAAAGAATCCTGATAACTATCTTTAACAATAAATTGACCAACCACTTACCATCACAGGCATTATTATTAACATTTTTCGAGAATCCCGGTGGGCATTGACCCTTTTCTCCGTGGTTGTTGGTTTTCTTCAACGGGATACATTTGTATGAACCGTGTACGTTGTGACATTCCGTACTGGAGAGACAGACTGGTGGATCCAGGACACACTCATCGATATCTAGAAGATACGAAATATTATTTAGATGGAATGGTTAATTTAATAGAATAGAAAACTTTATTTTCGACCACTGAGATCATAATATTGTTAGTAACATACTTAGCGTATTGTTAGTTTATACACAGCGACATATTTCTTTCGTTTTCTTCTTCTTTTTTTTTCTTTTATTTCTTTTTCCTTTCTTATTTCTTTCTTTTTTCTTTTTCTTTTCTTTCTTTTTATTCTTTTCTTTCTTTTCTTCTTTCTTTCTTTTCTTCTTCTTTCTTAATAGTTGTAACTTGGGGCGGAAGAGAATCAAGCTCCCCATGGATTGTTGAAGTTGCCTCAGTAATTGGCCTTTTGCAAAATATCTGAGATATCTTGAATATTGGATTATTGAAGATTTTTATCGTACAGCAAAAATTGCAACTCGATTATATGTAGACGCGTTAGATCGGTCCTAAGACAGGGACTCCTCGCCCCGACGAGCACCGAAAAAAATGAGATATGCCCTCTAAATGAAATACTAGATTCTCCCTTTGGTCGTGATTAAGTTGTTCAAGTGGAGAAGCCGAAGCACATTATCATCTTTAACCTGAATGCTGAAGATAAAGATTAAACCAAGATACTCGTACCTTCACAAGACTTGCCATCAGTCATCAAACGGTACCCCCTCCTGCATGAGCACTTAACTTCAACGCCGTTGTCATTGCATTTGTGCTGGCAAGGGTTGCGGGGCTTGCACCTGTTCTTTGTCACCTGGAATAAGGATTTTCATTATAAAAGACTAAGGTCATTCAAAGTTATGACGTAGTCAAATCAAAAGTGCGAAGATCCACAAGAGTCTCATCATCATCATCAACATAATCTCAGCCAATAGACGTCCACTGATGGACACAACGTCTCTCCAAAGGATCGGTCCTACGCTGCCCTCAAAAACGGGTTCCCGCTGCCGTCGCCTTGTGTACCCACGCTGCGTTTTCCAGTACGCGGTTGCCACTCGAAAACTCTTCAGCCCCATCGGTCATCTATTCTGCGAGCGATGTGCCCCGCCTATTGCACTTTAGTTTAGCAATTCTTTGGGCTTTATCGGCTTCTATAGTTGAAATAAATAATTCATAATAATAGTAGAAGACGATTTGCTTCTACTTCTCCTGAATGGTGATAAGGCAAATGTTCTAGAGTCTAGAATCTAGACCAACTGTATCTCATTTTGGAGGCAACTTAGGAATAAGGTACCTAATTTACAAATAATTTCAAGGCTGATAATGTTTCTTCTAAGTGTTTTTGTGGTGGAAAGGTCCTCTAACACCACTTGCTCTATTATTTCATCCTGCAATCTAAATAACTGGCTAGGCTAGGCAACCTGTTTTATCTATCAGTTATGCAATGGGGGTACAGGGATCCTGGCCTAATGCAGTGTGATTGCGGGGAACATAATTATCCAGTCGATGTGGCACCTGCTGGAATGTCTTTGTACCCAAACCCCAGCACGAGAGATGTATCTAAATAAAGTTCACTAAACGCTGTCATGCCGAATATCTGGGCAGTAAAATATAGAAACAACATTTTAGAACAATTGACACGATAAGAAGAATATCACCCACCTCCCTGCAATTCCTTCCATCAGGCATCAGCATGAAGCCAGGGTTACACTCGCACTTGTAAGACCCCGGCACAGGTATGCAGTGATGGGCACATAGCTCGTTCGGTGCGTATTCCTCGCAGAGAGATGCTATTACTGCTGAAATAAAAAAAGTTAAAGTCTTGAGCTTGCTAGAACTTACGATATTATGATCTCAAGTAGTGATGCACACAATTG
The DNA here is from genome assembly GCA_927399405.1 of Agonopterix arenella. Classification (NCBI taxonomy): domain Eukaryota; kingdom Metazoa; phylum Arthropoda; class Insecta; order Lepidoptera; family Depressariidae; genus Agonopterix; species Agonopterix arenella. The sequence continues at coordinate 2,069,772 of OV656714.1, forward strand.
ATGTGAAATACCACCTTAAATACTCAGGTAAAACTCAAGTATACACGGCGACACATCAAGCTGATAAGCTGGATACGCAAAACCAAATAAGCTGGCCGCGCGTGGGTAGAGTAATGTATAGTCGCGCGGCCAGCTTACGAGTATATTGGTTTTGCGTAGCATGATGTATCGCCCGCTGTGTGTACTTACCTACCTGAATAAAAAACCAGCGAAGTGCTAGTCGGGCTCGCGCACAGAGGGTTCCTTACCACCAAATAATATAATAAAAAAAAAAGTTTTTACCGGGATCTTTAGCGTGAGCCCGACACACACTTGGCCTTAGCTTAGACTATGCACTACAACCACACCAAGTTTAAGGCTTGTGTTGCAATTTTTAAGAGCAAGAACAAAAAAAATTTAAACGTTTTACTTTGAGTTTTTTAAATTATTTGTTAGCAAAAAGCCATACTAACATGCGTTAGTATGGCTTTTTGCTAGGGTTTAGGGTTTAGGGTTAGGGTATTACTAAGCCTACGTTGTTCGTCCGTCCGTCTGTCCTAACTATAAAGGGTATCTTTTGAACAGTAATAGCTAGACGGTTGAAATTTTCACAAGAATTATGCAATTCTTGTTCAAAAGATACAGCCCTTTATAGTTAGGACAGAAGGACGGACGAACAACGTAGGCTTAGTAATACCCTAACCCTACCCTTTGATAACCTTTTCTTACCCTAAAATTAAGTCACACTCCTGATTCAGATAGAATTGAAAACCGATACGATCAGAGGTAGAGTTGGGATGGCAAATCGTTAATAGGAGAAGAGAAGAATATCTGATGCATACCACTTCCAGCTTGGCTTCTAGAAGCAGACTCATGTTTGTTCTGTTCTGTTGAATGAGATTCTGTTCTCTCGTCTTTGTGTTCTCTTGCTTTCTGCAAAAAAGATATGATACGATAGGTAAAACATTAGGAACCTGCCTCGTGGTGCTGGTAGAATTCAAACCTTCAAACTAGTCCAGTCATTTTACAAAGTTTTGTTGGAAGGGGTGGGAAGTAATTATGAATTGGACTTTTAAACTTTAACTGGCACCATTTAGTGACAAAAAGGCTACCTGAAAACAACTTAAAAAAAAAATTTATACGCAACATAGAAATCAAAATTGTATCTCCCAGAAGGCTTTTAATTAAATAATAAGAATACCAATGCACTCGTTTTAATTAGATTTAACGATATAAATTATTTTTGAGCAATAAAATAGGCATGAAAATTAAAAAAAATGGGGTATTCCTTAGAAAATACTAATGTATTTTTCAAAGCCTTCTAAGTAGAGAAAAATATTTACACCATGTTTAAAGTATGTATAATGGTAAAGCCTTAAAAATGTGTAAAAAAAAATTACCATCATGTTTTTTAGAACGAGATAAATGCTAAATTTTAAATTTGGAGCTGTTGCTGACGAGATTTTTTTTTTATTTTGGTATATTTCTAAGCTAAAATTGGCTCTTAAATGCTATACCGAAAAAAAACATCTATTATTAATTGTCCCGGCTCAAACCGTAAAATGACTGGGCTAAACTGAATAACTTTTACTGTAAGAGAATATCATAAATTGCAAAAAAATACTGCCTTTCCATACTAAACTGCTCGACTCAAAATGTATGACGCAGCTGCTTCTTTTTTTTACGATTTCAGCTCAAGTGTCCAATCGCGCTTATTTGCAACATCGTAGTTCAATTCTTATTCAATGTTAGTTATAATCACATTGCAATCCAGTCAGGGCCGTCTTTAACCTATTAGAGTTAGGTAGGCAGCCAGATAGATTTACCAGTGTTTGTTGGGCCCCTTGTTTATTAGAATACCAAAAAGCTGATAAATAATTATTATAGTCAGTAATTATCATTTGTTTTTCATTTGTAATTTGTATTATCGGTTATCGGATTGTGACCGGGCTGGAACTAGGGGGCCCCATCGATCGCGAGGCCCTGGGCACTTGCCCAGAGTGCCCAATGGGAAAGATGGGCCTGAATCCAGTTACTATTCAACTGTACCGAATTCACATCGCGCTAAAATTGAACTGTTTTACTATATGATTGACAGCCTTTAACCTGCCTGCCAGCATTTAGGGTGTAAGATGGCATTATGTAATTACTAATCAAAATTGTATGGAACTTGTTTTCCGAAATAAATGTTTTGAATTTGAACTTAACATCTGAGCGATCTGTCAACAAATGATTAGCGCGATTCCTAATGTGTACAAAATTATGGTTCGCACGCAGTCCTATCACGGTTCAGTGGAGATTTATTTAGCGCAATTGGTCTCCAGTTTGATGGTCTGAATCACCCCAAAAATTTCAAAAGTTTTTGCAATGTAAACTTTAATCAGAAAATAATACCTTGCAGCATTGAGTAAAGGCCTCAACGGCCAGTAGTTCTTCGTCGCTGTTTCCCTGCACCTGCACCTCACACCTCTCCCCTCTGGAGCCTGCTGCTAATCCTTTATCGCATTCAGTGCAGCACCTCTGCATAATAATTATGTTACTATATTAAGATTGTTAAAGCAGAATATACTCTCTTGTTCTTACCCTCTTGTACCTCATGCTGGGATAGGGAACCACAACGATCAGATGTGGAATTGGATGGATACAGCGACTAACTGATAGAGGTCAGCATCAGAGATGTTGTTGACTTTGCCTAAAGGAATTAGTCATCTCTTACGATTTCCATCGGCGCACCTGCCGTTGAAGCGAAGTATGTGGTATTGTACACCCTAGCTATGAAGTACTCTTCTAACCATAGAGAACGAACGCAAAATGACATAACAGCGTAGCGAATAAATGCATTTGAGTCAATAATTTCATAGAAAACGTAGCGAATCGAAATAATCAGCTTTGTATGTAAACAAAGTGAGATATCTCAGAATTTTATCATCAAACACTTGTGTCTTGTGATAAGAAGATCCCTAATTACCCAGTTACGGTGTTTGGTTGCGCGACATTTCATTACAAATACAGGGTGTGACAAAAAATCCTAACACTGACGTCTAAAGACAAGAAATGGACAAATGCCGTTTGTCTCGTCTCGCAGTTTATATCACAATAAACGTACTTATTTACTGAGAATTTGAATGACAGCAGTAATGAATCAGTGGCGATTGAATTACGACTCTAATAGCTGTCAAATGACTAGCGAGATATACCAAAAACGCTTCGAATGATGCGCGTTACCGAACGTGTTAGAAGTCTTAATTCGGTAGCAGTTCAGTGACGATTCAGTAATCAGTAATCAGATGGTAAATATAGGAAAATGTTGGCTTCGGGAGGAGCACTGAGAAGACTCCGTAATTTTCTGCCGACTGCCACCAAAACTGCGCTTGCCCAAACTCTATTACTACCGGTCCTTGACTACGCCGATGTTGCTTACCTCGATCTCAGTGAGGAGCAACTAAACAAACTTGAGCGGCTCCAGAACTTCTGTATTAGGTTCATATTTGGCTTTCGCAAGTATGACCATGTCTCTGAATTTCGTTCCAAGCTCAAGTGGCTTCCGATTCGTCTTCGTCGTAATCTCCATATTCTTTCCCTCTTGTACTCTGTCCTATTCCTCCCTTAACCCCATCATATCTCAAGGACCGGTTCACATTCCTACATGCCACCCATGACCGTTTACTGCGCTCTGCTCAAACTTTGTTACTAGCTATTCCACGTCACACATCGTCCGCCTATGATAATTCGTTTACAGTGCAATCTGTTCGATTATGGAATGACCTGCCTCTTACTATAAGACAAGCTCCCTCCCTGCCCGTTTTTAAAAAACGAGTAAGGGATCACTACCTCGCCCTTTGACTCATTGTTATTAAATTATTAATATGACACTTTGATCCATTAGACTTTTTATATAATATATTTATTGTTGGATATTTTGTATGTATATATTATAATATACCTGTAATGTATTGTAAGCAATATATTTTATATCTTATTACACCGCCATAGCAAGTTTTTTTACTTTAGAGTTCGTCCATCCCATGGTTGTCTGGAAGAAATCGCTTTTAGTGATAAGACCGCCATTTGTACCCTTACGTTCTTTTTATTCGTTTTTGTTACTGTACATTTGGTTTATATAATATATTTATTGTTGGATATTTTGTATGTATATATTATAATATACCTGTAATGTATTGTAAGCAATATATTTTATATCTTATTACACCGCCATAGCAAGTTTTTTTACTTTAGAGTTCGTCCATCCCATGGTTGTCTGGAAGAAATCGCTTTTAGTGATAAGACCGCCATTTGTACCCTTACGTTCTTTTTATTCGTTTTTGTTACTGTACATTTTGGTGTGCAAATAAAGAATATTTATGTTATGTTATGTAATGATTCAGTGGACATTTATTTAGCGCAATCGGCCTCATTGACCATGCTGGCTGGACCCGAAGGATTGACAAGTGACGTGGGTTATTGGGCAAGCCTATCCTATCGTATTGTGTCCATGGCGATGTAGTATTAGATGATTTGTTAAAGTAATATTGGACTGACAAACTCTGTCACCCTAGGCTGGGTGCCTGGACACTGCGGTATTGATGGAAATGAGGCTGCTGACGAGCTGGCACGAAGAGGGGCGGAAGAGGACGCCATAGGCCCCGAGCCTTATTGCGGCATCTCCCGCAACACCTCTAGATGTGTGCTAAAGGAATGGGCCGTGGACCAAAGCCGTAAGCTCTGGTCGGATACACCAGGACTGAGGCATGCGAAAGAACTTGTGACCGGCTTTTCAAACAGACATACCTCAGATGCCATCAATTCAAACCGCAACGACTTAAGGCTTAGTACGAGCCTTAACAGGACACTGCAAGTTAAACAAACACCTACACAGAATGGGGCTTGTAGACTCACCCACTTGCAGATTTTGCTGTGAAGCAGAGGAAACGCCCATACATCTCCTCTGCGAATGCGAAGTGCTCATTTACAGCAGGAGTCACCATCTAGGTGGATACATAATAACACCTACTGACATTAGGGACCTCCCCTCCAAAAGTATAACACGGTTCATGAAGTCCGTGGGCCTAGGAAATGACCTTTAGGTCTAGATAGGTGACAGCTACAATAGATCTATCTAGGTCGCAGTAGCTATTTGGTCATTGACCAAGCCCTTATAACCAAATAACATAAAGTAATATTGATGATCAGTCGTGGTACTAGTGTTCTGTAGTTCTGTGAACAGGACTTTTGAGAAGAAAAATGCGAAGAACCACACTACTGGAATTAGACCCTACGAGAACAATTTCAAAACGCCGGCCGCCGAGGTGACGTAAACAACAGATCAAATATCAATGTCAGGGCAAATTATCGACACAGCAATAAACCAATCATGATTAATAGAGGCATCAACCACAAAACAAAGATTAGGTTAATGCGGACAATTATATTCTCCATATTCCTATATGCATCCGAAACCTGGACGTTGAAAGCTCGCACTCGTCAAAGGATTGACGCATTTGAAACGTGGTGCTGGCGCAGAATGATCCGAATATCTTGAGTCACAAATGAGTCCATCCTCGATGAGTTGAACATCAAGACGAGACTTTCCACCATCTGTATGCAACGAGTCCTTAAATTCTTCGGGCATACGGTAAGGAGATCAGATAGTTTGGAAAAAATAATGATCACCGGCCGTATGGAGGGAAAAGAGAGGTAGAAGACGCATGCCTATGAGATGAACCGATGGGGTGAAAGAAATAATCGAGGCAACACTACAGGCCAGCATACACCGTGCCCAAGATTGAGCGGCCTGGAGTGCTGTGGTGGAACAAGCGACCCACGATGGTCACGTCCCTCAGCCATGAGGTTACGACCAAGAAAAAGATTTGTATGGGCCAAGACACAGCATCGAAGTTTTTATTTGATTCGCAATGAATGATCTGATGGAGTGGTTGTTGGCAATTGGCATAGCTCTGAAAATTTGCAAGCTGAAGTGGGATGATTTGATGGAATAGTTGTCATTGCTCTGAAAATTAGCAAGCTAAAGTGGCAATGGGCTGGTCATATCTGTTGAAGAACTGACAACCGATGGAGAGTCAGAGTCCTAGAGTGGAGACCTGAACTGGCAGGCGTAGTCTGGGACGCCTTTTGGCCCGCTGGATCGACGATAAAAGCTAGCGGGGAGCTACTGGATGAGGAAGGGCGAGGATAAAGTTTTATGGCGTGCCTATGTTCAGCAGTGGACGATGATAGGCTGATGATGGATGATCTGGGGTTCCTAGGGGAAATATACAACGTAAGGACGCAGGTTATACGAAAAGTGGAAGTGAGCCCAGAGCTGGTTGTTGGAGTTATTTTTAAAAGTATTTTTTACCGTTTATGTGAAACCTGTATACAAAACGTATGTAACATTTTACACAAGTGTTAAACGATAAAGTAAATTCCATGGTGTTGTTACGTAAGGTATAAAATTGAATGAACATTAGCACCTAAGGTTAAGATAAATTAGCATTGCGTTAACCAATGCTTAAGGTCACATTTTGCAAGCAAATTGTTGTAGTTTTAGTAATCCATCCAATCCCATTTTTTTATATTTTTCCATATCACCTTCAATGTGCTAATAGCCCAGTCATTTTACGGAGTTTTGTTTGGAGAGATGGGAAGTAATTATCAATTGGACTTTTAAAGTGTAAGCGGCACCATTTAGTGACAAAAAGACTAGGTATCTGAAAACATATTAAAAATAAATTCACTACGCAACATAGAAATCAAAATTGTGAGTCCCAGAAAGCTTTTAAATAATAATATTAATACCAATGCACTCATTTGAATTAAATTTAACAATATAAATTATTTTTGAGCAATAAAATAGGCATTGAAATTTATAAAATTAGATTTTTATTAGAAAATTCGAATGTATTTTTCAAAACCTTCTAAGTAGACAAAAATATTTACACCGTTTTAAATATGTGCAAAATAAAATTACCATCAGGTTTTTTTTATAGCGAGATAATAGCTAAATTTTAAATTTGGAACTGTTGCTGAAGGGATTTTTTTTTAATTTTGGTACATTTCTAAGCTCATATCGGCTCTTAAATACTATACCGAAAAAATATCAATTATTAATTAGTCCCGGCTCAAAACGTAAAATGACTAGGCTTTAAAAGTAAGCCATGCTTTTTTCCAAGTTTTTTCCCCTCTAAATCAGTCCTAGTAAATTAAGTGGTATTGTAGCATGTATGATATATGTTCATATATATATATATATATATATATATATATAATTATATATTATGTTTATAATAGGTATTTATGATAACAAATATATATTTATTTGTTATGTACTTAAATAAGAATTATATGTTTATCTATTTATGTTAGGTATTTATATCATTGTTTTTCTTTTTAATTTTTCTTTGTAACACCGACCCGTATTCTTAGTTGATATTTCCTCTACCCCAAGGTTGTCTGGAAGAAATCGCTATTTAGCGATAAGACCGCCTTATTTGTACCATAATTATTTTTGTGACCTGCTCTGTACTGTATTTATGTGTTTGGTGTAAATAAAGTATATTTCATTCATTCATATTTCATTCCATGCTTACAATTTCACGCTTAAAAATATAGATTGATGAGTTGGATGAAGGATGTGAAAACACCCTAATATTACATGTTTAAGGGTTGTTTAAACCATCAAACTGAACAACTTTTACTATGGAGCCAAAATCTAAATAAAATTAGAACATTAGCTGTTTCACAAAACTGTAGTACATTTACTCAAATGTATGGGACAGCTGATTTTTTTATTTCTTTTCGACATCGTCTCCATACCGAAAGTTATTCAGTTTGATGGTCTAATGTCGTGTGCTTTTATAAAGTGTAGAAATTTACCTCCTGTCAACGCCATCCATCGATCCGTTTCAAAACGTGTAAAAAGCACCCGAGGAGTCAGGGTGCTTCATTGTTTAATTAGTAAGATCTTATGTACAGTTTCCTTACTGTGTACAACAATGTGGCAATGCAATAAATATTTGAAATTAATTGAATCAGGCGATACTTTGCGGAAATCCATGACTAATATGTAGATGACACAATTGTATCAAGACCTCCGCTTCCAAGTACCTAGTAGACAAAGTTGTATTACGTTATGCAACACAACCTGCCCACCAAATAATTTCTACTCTACACGTGTTTCGCTCCACCAAGGAGCATCCTCAGGAGTTAGACCGACGAACGTTCGAAACAAAGTTGTTACTCCGCCGAGCGTCCGACACCGAGTCGGTGTCGGATTTGGTGGGCAGGTTGTGTTGCATAACGTAATACAACTTTGTCTACTAGGTTCTTGGAAGCGGAGGTCTTGATACAATCGTGTCATCTACATATAAATATTTGAATTGAATTGAATTGAGTCTATCATTTTCATTTCTTATTCTAGCATACCTAGGTCATATCTTCGTAGACATGTTTTTTCTCTTTCGTATTGGCACCGATTGATTTCCAAACGTTTTGAAAAGCCTAGGATTCCTAACTAGGAACTACTTTGACAAAAGTCTACTTAATCATACCTGTAGGGTTTCACTGCTGTTAGTCGAGTAACATCGTTGTTTGTCGATCGCAGTTTGAATTCCGGCATCGCAGTCGTTTTTCTTACTGAAAATAATTTTAAAACATTTTAAAAATTCGAAGAACTTAACGAATGTAAAATCAAACACAAAAATACTCGTCTCGTCGTGGATCGTGGAATTAGTTAATGGAACTGGTACCACACAAAACCGCTAACCATTTTTTTTTATAGACATGCACAGATAACTTTAAATTTTGACCAAAATTGATTAAGCTTAGTTTATTCAACATGATTATCATCAGCCAGACAAGTACGTGAGTACATCCCACTGCAGGCAGGGTGGTATTTTATTTTATTTTATTTAAAATAACACGTTCAAAACAGCAGTTGAAAGATTATGCGTCATTCGATCATGATGTTGAAAGTGCGAGATTCAAAAATAGCACCTCAGGGCACAACTGCCTCCGTGGTCTAATGGTTAAGAGCATTGGCTCTCGACACGGAGGTCGTGGGTTCGATTCCCACGGGGGTCAGTTGGTTAGGACATTGCAGGCTGAATCACCTGATTGTCTGAAAAGAAAAATGATTCCGTGCTTCGGATGGCACGTTAAGCCGTTGGTCTATCTCTGGTGGTAGTAGTCGTTACATAAAAACCACTTCAGAAGCCGTAAGGCGGTCTGAAAAAAACACTCCACACCAGGGCTCTGCCCACACGATAAGAAGGGTCTACACTCATGTAGGGTTATGGACGCTATCCTTTGTCCACCACGCGTGCCCAACGCGGATTGGTGGACTTCACATACGCATCAGAATTTCTTCTTCAGCGTATGTAGAATTCCTCAATATGTTTTCATTCACCGCATGAGAGCAATCTGTAATACGTTAGGTATATAAAGTTAGAAACCACTTAGTAAAGATTAAAATCTAAGTCCTAGTTACAGTGCTTGTTTGTATGGCTTCGGCGATTATAAAGATAGCTTTGTTTACATAGCATTTATTAGAGCAAAGATAATTAAAATCTATCTAGATATACCAACAGTTTTACCTAAGCTTGCTCACCTCCTAGGAGGTGACTTCTAGAAGTTAGTCGGTGGGTTATCTAATCGACTAAGACTGTGATAACGTCGTTTGATCTCATGGCTTTTTGGCATAGAAACAGGAAAATTTAACGTTTGCTATAGCCCAGCCATTTTACGGAGTTTAGTTAGACGGGGTAGGGAGTAATCATTAATTGGACTTTTGAACTGTAACCGGCAACATTTAGTGACAATCTAAAATAATATTAAAATAAAATATGATGATGGAGTACTCACTCAAAGTGTTCCTTGCAGCACTGGTCCATAGCAAATATGCACAGGGATCCAAAGGCAGGTGGCACTTGAGGAATGACTGATGAGGAGCAGTCTTCGTATGAGTGGTTCCTGGCGTAGGTCTTGCCCTGCTCGCAGCATACCTGCGTTGTCTCTGCGAGCTGCTTCTCTACTAGTGACCCTGGAAGATTTAAAGACAAAGTAAGCTATAGCTTCACTATGGAGCAAGGTCGAAATCGCGAAAAAAAAATCAGATGTTCCATATAAAACTGCAATAATTCTAAACCTATTCCTATTTCACCTGTAATTCATGCAATAAATTCTTTGATTTGATTTGATTCAAAAATGTATGGCACCGCAGTTTTTTTTCTCGTATTCGATTTTGGTTCAGTTAAAAATGTTTTTCAGTTTGATGGTTTGATCATCCTCTTAAAAAGAAACTTCAGCATTATTATTTTTGGGGGTGTAAGTGACAGCCTAGCAAATACTGAAACGGTGAACTCAGACCATCAAACTGAACAACTTTTACTATTGAGCCTATCTCAGGAACCGAGAAAAAAAATCAGCTGTCCCATACAAAACTGCAGTACCTAACCCGACTAAAATGTATGGGATAGCTGATTTTTTTTTCGCGTTTCCTGAGGTAGGCTTCATACTGAAAGTTGTTCAGTTTGATGGTTTGAATTCACCGTTTCAGTATATTTGCTAGGCTATCACTTACACCATGTATTCTAATCGTTGTTCGGAGCTTCTAAATTCTGGTACATTCCATGGAACTAGATAATTATTATTATGTGTCTGAATGACGTATAATCTCCCGGTAGCTCAGTCGGTAGTGAACCTGCCTTCTGCTGTGCTGAGGGTCTCGGGTTCGAATCCCGTAAGGGACAAATATTTGTATGATGAATATGTATATTTGTACCAGAGTCATGGATGTTTGTATCTATAATTACCTATTTGTATTCTATACCATTGTCTAGTCATCATAATACAAGTCCAGCACAGCTAGCATGCCACCACCGAGAAAACAATAAAAATCGAGATGTGCCTCCATCTTTATTTTTTTACGTAAGCCAGAAAGAGCGCGCATGACGTTTTACTCGTTTAAACGCTTTGTCGTGGCTGGCATGCTAGGCCATGCTAGCCATACAGGATAGAGTCTGGTACTTTAAATGTGACTAGATAATTTGTGTGACAATGTCCAAGATATTTATTTATTTATAATTAATAGCCATGCTCTTCCCATTGCTGTCTCCCCCGTTAGCGATGGAAGTTAGATAATCTATCTTTCCTATTCCTCTTCTCTTCTTTGATGAAAGGATAAGAGTGATCCTACGGGCTTTCTGGACTTCATTGTCTAGTGTTGTGATTGTGACATTTATTGGTGACAACAAAAAATCTTACCCTAGGCCGAATTAAAGGCGTTATCCTAAATAATAATGATTAAGGGCCTATGTCGAAAAATAATTGAAGCGAAATGGGCGTGTGATAGCATATTAAGCTATCTACTGCCTGATGCGAGAGAAAGAGATGGGGCGGCGCACTTTATTTAATTGTAATTGTACTATTTATGTAAGTTCAATTCTGCTCTAATCAAAATTTGTAAAATATCAATCTCTTTTTTTTTAATTCACGTCTCGTCTTTCTGTTATTCACCGTTTAGCAGTTCTAAGCGTTTATTACTACTTTGGCTTGTTTTTCTATAAAAAAAATGTGTCTTAATCGTGTTTTGGCTTTAATCAAAACTTCAATTATATGTTAAATTTACACATATCCGCAAATCATACTCCTACTGTTAGTATTCCATGATATATGATATGACGCTTTGAAGAATCCAATTTTTTTCACATATCCTCTTAAAATGACTGTGTGGAAGAAATCGTTTTTGTGAAGGTTATGGTGGTATTATTATTATTTACTAAAGCAGTATACCAGAAAAACAAAACTGCTGCTCAGAAAAAGCACACGAAATACTAAGATCTAGAAGGCTCATATATGTTTGTGCCTCTTAAGGTAGAAACGGCGGGTCCTTGGGCTGCCGAAGCCAAAGTGTTTCATAAGTGTTTGCCAGTGACTTGGGCCGCAGGCTGAGAGAGAGGGGCTTGAACCCTCGCTCCGGGTCTTTTTTCGTCCAACTTATCACATTGGCCGTCCAACGCGGCAATGCTGCGAGCATAATGGGCACGTTTGGCTCGACCCAGGGTGGGCTATTGGACTAGACAGTTGTCAGGTTTGGTTGCTTTGTTTGTTCTTTTAGTAGTAGTTAGTCTTAGGATACTGTGTACATTTCTTCTTATTCTCATTCTTATATTGTACTTGAAAGTAAAATCAAGGTTTTCTAATATAAACTACACGATAAAACAAAACTTCTCTAAAAAGTATTTTGTAAGTTAATTACTTTTTGTTCAATTGTTTCATTTAAAGTCCTCGCTTAAACGGCAACACAGGCTATTAATAATTATTAATTAAACAAAATAAATATAATTTATAACAATTGTGTTAAATAAATAAGCTAAATGCATCAATGTCATGGAAACTGGGTCACACGAAGTGGGCCAGATTATTCTTGGAGGAAAATTTTGTAAATAATTATGTCATATTTTTATTGCGGTATTATTATAATCCACGCTGCGATGCGGTTTCGAATAGAACATGCTAAAATTGTTTTCATTTATACAGGGTGTAAAAAATATCGATACTTCTAATCTCAATTAGGGCAATCGTAAACGCCAAAATAAGACTTTTCCGAAACGAAAACTTCTATTTGTGACGATGTGTATTTGTGACGCGGCATCTAGATTTTCCAAACTATTTTTCAATATATACAAAGTTACTTATATTAATACCGTCTACGCGTATTGTGCGTCAAAGTTTTGTATAAAATTGACCCCTCTGCAACCACCTTAATTCCGTCTAAGCGTATAGTGCGTCAAACTTTTGTATGGACTGAAACCACCTTAAGTTAGAAAAACTCATTCCTACATGGCATGCCATCCATGCGGATTCGAACCTGGACCTCATCTTTGTCTGCTAAAATACTACTGCTACTACTACTACTTTTACCGTTTATGTTTTGCTATAGAATAGAATAAAGTACTTATAGTTTATTGATTGATTGATTGAAAGATGCATAGATGCATTAGCCGACAGACGTCTAATTTTCTATTATATCAGCCGTCGTTGTCCCATTGTTGGGCAAAGGCCTCCCTCCGTTCTCTCCATGCGTCCATTGCGCTTCGTTACGCCAGTTCTTCAAGAAGCCATCGATTTCGTCCCGCAACCTTCTTCTAGGTCTGCCTCAACGCCGATTTTGTTTTACTGGGGACCAGTTTGTAGTGGTTTATTGGCCCATAGGTCGTCTGGCATGCGGCAGACATGTCCAGCCCAATTCCACTTTTGAAACATATCACACATTGAAAGTTAACTGGGTCTTTTATTTTTTAGACTTTACCAGAAAATGTGTTGTTTATTTAATAAATCTAATTCTAACTAAAATTCTAGTAAACTACGGAAATAAATGGGTTTTCACAGACATTATTTGGGTGGAAATAAACATTTTAACGGGTTCTTACCACGTTTTGGTCTATTTGAATATCGGGAACTCAAATATACCAAAACGCGGTAAGAACCCGTTAAAAGGTTTATTTCTAGATTAAATAATAACCGCGTATAAGAATCACAATTCAGTCCTTCTCTTTATACCAACACCTGCCTTCTAGATGACTAGACATAAGTCTATTGATAGAAGAGAAGAACTGAATCGTGATTCTTATAAATGTAATTGCTCCATAGTTGCAATTACCAGATAGTTGCAATTACAAGACTCTACCTTATTATTATTTTCTTTTTTTCTTCCGTGTGTACCTCTATCATCGTTTTTGAAGTTTCAAGATAGTACCTACGATGCATTAAGTTAAAATAGGTGGCTAACCATTCGCTGATTTTAGTTGTGTTAGTGAGCAAATTGCTAGCTACCTTTGTTAGGCGGGGTAGGGAGTAATTATTAATTGGACTTTTAAACTGTAACCGGCACCATTTAGTGACAAAAAGACTATCTTAAAACATATTTAAAAAAAAATCGTTGCGCAATATAGAAATCAAAATTATGTGTCCCAGAGGGCTTTTAAATTAATAATATTAATACCAATGCACTCATTTGACTTAGATTTAACAATATAAACTTTTATAGCAATAAAATAGGCATTGCAATTTAAAAAATGAAGTATTTATTAGAAAAAAACGAATGTATTTTTCAAAACCTTCTAAGTAGACAAAAATATTTACACCATGTTTGGAGTATGCATAATGGTAAAGCATTTCATATGTGCAAAAAAAAATTACCATCAGGTTTTTTAGAACGAGATAATAGCTAAATTTTAAAATTGGAACTGTTGCTGACGTGATTTTTTTTTAATGTTGGTACATTTCTAGGCTCAAATTGGCTCTTCAATATTATACAGAAAAAAAAAATCAATTATTAATTAGTCCCGGCTCAAACCGTAAAATGACTGGGCTATATCACAACTTGCATCATTAGAAAGATGTATCCCTTAGTCACCTCGTGTAACATCAATCGGGAAGAAATAGCGTGGTCCAACTCGACTCCCTTGAAACGATAAATAATTTGCCTGGGGACCATGGGTAGAAAAAAAAATATATATACGGTCGAATTGAGAAACCTCCTCCTTTTTTGTAGTCGGTTAAATTTTTTTTGGACCTTCCATACAAACGTTTCTATGGAATGTCCACAAAATTGTGTCTTACCCCGTATATTTACAGTATCCATTTTAATTAATTAAAAAGTATAGCACCTACCGTAAACATTTCTCGACAAAGTCACTAAGTAAAAGCACAAGACAATACACTTCCACATTATCACTGTTTTAAAAAATTTCACTTTAAAACAAAATTACCAACACATCTTCAAAATGCACTGTTTCAAAAACACGAAGAAAAAGTTCTTGCTTATTTTCAAAAAGATAATCTCAAAAATAGTAACGAAAATACGTCCATTTAATAGAAAGAAATGCGAGAGTCTGTCAAAAATCTAATTAAAAAGATTTTTTTAAATTAGGAATGATCAATGGATCCTTAATTTGAAGCGCGCGCTGCGCAGGAGTGTGTGCCGTGCGCGTGCGCTACACAGTCTATTTCGGTCACGTTCGCACTGCATCGTCTCTGTCTTGTCAACGATTATTCGAATACAAAACTCTGCCTACAATCTAACTTACTCTGGGAGGTTCTGTAGAAAATTTTTAAATTTTTCCCATGTAGGAAAGTGAAATGAGTACCGGACAGTGTGACCCAGAGGGACAGAAAACAAGGTGAAATTATCAGGGCTGCTTCATGTCACATGTCACAGCTTAAGATGATCAGCCAATAGACGTACACTGCTGAACATAAGCCTCCCCAAGGAATGCCACAACATCTCCACACATTTTTTAGTTTAGCAATTCTACCCCGGTTCTTCGAATCTCTTAACAGAAGCATGAAAGTCATCATCATTTGCTCAGGTGCATCATTATTTGCATAGGTACGACCCACTAAAGACCACAGGCTTCCTCTAAAGCCTACATTCTTGCCAAGAACAGCCGAGAAAAGCCGGGAACGAGAGTGTGTACAGTGTATATCCTTCATTGTTCTCACTGCGTCTTGGTCGTGAACCGAAGTAATTTCTTGGAAGTTCTCGCCGAGAAGCGGATGGGAAAGAGAGAGTGGATTTAGGTTTCAGGTTTCACGGTTGTGATGACATTGAGCCAGACGAGAAAAGCCGGCAACGAGAGTGTGTACTTTACAGTGTATGTCCTTCATTGTTCTTACTGCGTCTTGGCCGAGAACCGAAGTAATTTCTTGGAAGTTCTCGGCGAGAACCGGATGAGAAAGAAAAGTGGAGCAAATTTTGAACAGCTAAATTTAATTATGAATGTACCTAATGCAAGTACGTAGGAATATCAGTACAATCACAATTTGAATAGAATTTGCACGTCTGTAAGACAGACCAAGCCAAGAGCATCGTAGGCGCGTTGCGGAGAGGTATGAACACTCAATCATGATGGTACGAGATGTAATCCGCATGGATGACATGCCATGTACCAATGAGTTACATATACGCAATACCGACTGCTCTCAAACGGTGAAGGAAACAATCGTGAGGAAACCTGCATACGCTAAAGAAGAAATTCTGATGTGTATGAGAAGTCTACCAATCCGCATTGGGCACGCGTGGTGTATATGATTGACGCCCAATACACCTTTCTTGAGGGTAGGACTGTGCCCTGCAGTGGGACGTATTAGGCTGATGATGAAGACAAACTAGCGAACAGAGACTATACAATGTTATTGAACAACGTTTAAACTGTATTATTATGCTAATAAATTATTTCTATACTATGATATAGGCACAAAACGAGTGTCGCGTCTACTCCTTACCTCATCTACCTCCCTCCCTCCCACGGTCTGGAGTCTGCATTCAGATGAGATGCCGCAGGACATTTTTGAGATGTCCTATACAGCATTCCAAATGTAGAGTCTTCTGTCGTGACTTCTATCCCTAAAACTTAAGTATCAAAATGCCTTGATTCAAGGGACGATCGTGGAAGAAATTATTTATGTTGTTATGCGTTTAGAGATCTTACGGTGCTTTTGTTTTGACTCAAAGATAATATAGGTTAGAGATAGACATAGATAAAAGATAATAGATAGATATAGGCAATGGTAGCATTTTATATATTATTGTATTCAAGATTTATATAGATGTAGAAGGTGACAAAATTTTGTCTATGCTTACTCCGATCGACGACAGACGTATCTATAGGTATGATAATGGCATTTTAAGAAAAATAAGCACAGATTACTTATTAGTTAAAACCATAAACTTAATATTACTACCGTTAAGTAGACCAACACAGTGTGCGAATGAGATTCCGACCTTACCGAAAAATCTACTTGTGTGGAAGAGATTATAATATAATAACTGTAAAACGACTTTTAAACGATGAAGTCTCGGTTGGTATACTGTCAAAAAATTATCTCATATTATTTTATGATTTTCTTTAAAATTCATTTCGTGTTTTATCAGACAAATATAAAAAATCATTACGGTATCATGTTCTGTGTTGGAATGTAGTGTAACTTGTACCAGGAACTCAAATAAAGAGACGTTTCAAAGGTAAATAACATTAGCACAGTACTACTTTCGTAATACTTTTGTTCATAGATTTTATTCTTAAAATTATTTTATAAATCATTCATTACATGCAGTAAACGTCCTATTTTCTAGATAATATATTATTTCAAATATTTATGTGTAAGATCAAAAAATATTGTATACGTGAAAAAGAAACCGTTTCGCATAGAGGATGATTTCCAAAATCTATCATTAAAACTCACACGTATCAATTTCGCACATATTGACATTTCGGTTTTGATGATGCGAACATGAGGAGATTGTTGGTCTATTACGATGGTATATTAAGTTAAAAGTTTAACTTATTATTAAGTTAAACGTTTAAAAGTGTCAATTTTCGTTAAGAACCGATGCTTTTATTTTGTAGGTAGAGTTAAAGGTATTTTTATACGGAAGCTGCTGTAAGTCATAGGCCTTTTTTAATTTAATTTACAAGTTTTTTTCCTTTTTTTTTATTTAAAGATGTCCATTTTTGGTAAAAACAAATTATATTATTTGTACGTAAAGGCATATAGGGCTTTTTGTACGGAAGCAGCTATTCGTTATAGGCTCTATTCGTATAAGGAGGCTTGTTTTGTTTTACAAACATTTGCATTATGTAAATTCATACCCACCATTAGTAACTTTTTTTGTTTGAGAGATAATAATTAGTTACGAATTTCTACAAAATGCCTACAACTGCAGCCAACTTTAATATATTTCAGTTTTCTATTTTCAAAACATAAGATTGTAAATAATATACAGGGTGAAATTGATATAATTAGCATCCTAAATTAATAGTCTACCCATCAAACTGAATAACTTTTACTATGAGAACAAACAGATCGGAGCAAATAAAAAATCTGCTGTTCCATACTAAACTGCAATCTCAACGCGCGGGTTCGCGACTCAAATGTATGCAACAGCAGATTTTTGCTCTCATCGGGTTGCTCTCATAGTAAAAGTTGTTCAGTTCGATAGGTAGACTCTTAGTTTAAAAGGATGCTAATGATATCAATTTCACCCTGTATATATACATATTTTATTGTACTGTCAGGTTCAGAGAAGGCTGACCCCTCTACCTTAATCTTTATTAGCGCAAGGGGGTTTGATTTCTCAGATGCTAACCGTACAAGCTCATCGAACAAAAAATCTATCCATTTGTACTTACATAGTTATTTAAGTGTGGATTTAAAGTCTGAGATATTTTTTTATTTATTAGTCTTCTTCCAGATAACTATTTTCGAATTAAACGAAGAAGAATGCTGCTGGAATAAATTGGAAGAAATCAATCATCAGGAAACTGACACCGCTGAAGCAATGCTTCACCTAGTTACCGATGTTTTCTTTCTAATAGAAAAAAGAGATCCTCAATCTTAGTACAGGAAATAGACTGACACAAAAATGTAAGCGTTTAGTTGGCGTATAGTTATGTCGATTTGTTTCTCATTATTTCCATAGTATCATGTCTTATGGTATTTTGCTGTGGGGCCGTGCTGCAGATGTTGAGGCGATCTTTATCCTTCAAAAGAGGGCAATTCGAGCCATTTATAATCTGCGTCGAGATTCACTACGAGATCTTTTTAAAGATATCAGTATCTTGACTTTCTACAGTCAATATATTTACGAAAATATTTTATACGTTCGGAAAAATTTGTATCTCTTTCCCAAAAACAGTGACGTTCATAATTACAATACAAGAAATAAAAATAAATTAGTATCCCCACATTTTCGACTCAGTAAGGTCAACACATCTTTCATGGGGCACTGTATACGCTATTATAATAAGATACCAGAGGATATTCTAAACTTGCCAGACAAAAAGTTTAAGTTCCATGTTAAACAAGTCCTCTGTAAAAAAGGCTACTATAAACTCGATGACTGTTTGAATGACCAAAATGTCTGGTCTTGACAATGTTACTCTATGTAATGCCATATTGTATTTTAATTGTACTTTGTATGTTTTGTTTTGTTTAAAAGAGTTTCTGGCCGCATCTTCTCTCAACGAAACACCTTCCGACGCGGTGGTAGACTCAAAAAATGACGTCAAAAAGCTATCTATGTGATATTATTTTGAATAAAAAATTTTTGAATTTTTCTCTAGATTATAGTGGTAATATTAGCTATACCTCATCTAAACGGAGTATCGCGTAATCGCAGTTGGCGCACATCTTGTCGCGGTAAGATATATTGGTTTTTTATTTTTATTTTCGTATTACCATCTAAGATGTTCCTAAAGTTCCTATACACGCATTGCTTTACATGTGCCGTTTTAATAGGAAAAAAGAATCATAGAAAAAAACGTCAAAACAGTGCATTTTATATTTATTTCATAATTCCATTTGAATTTTTACCTAATCTTTCTTCCGATTACTAGAGTAAATTAAATTATGTTTTTAGAGTGTAATACCATCAATAAACGTAACCGTTTGTGGGCCAACAATAAATTAACTACTTTCATCAATTGGATTTCAAAAAATAAATACATAAATACAAAATTATTTATTCGTGAACACAGGTGATATAAATGGTGATAATTGGACTCTCTGCGGTCTGCCACATATGGCGTACAAATACAAATTGAAATTATTAAAAAAAGTAGTAAATTAAAATTGAAAAATAAATTACATTTCTAAGATAATAAACCAACATATGGTTTATTTATTATTTACAATATAAGAATAAGAATAAGAAGAAATTTACACAGTATCCTAAGACTAACTACTAGTAAAAGAACAAACAAAGCAACCAAACCTGACAACCAACATATTAATAAATTAATTAACATTTTTTATGGATTAAGTTTTATGAACATTATTGGATCACCTTAGGTTGTCAAATACTAAATTTAAAGTAAGAAAGTATGTCAATATGATATCAAGTCAATTTACGTTTCCATTTTATCAATTTACGTTTGTTTATTCTTTTTTTTTAATGTGCTTTTAAGCAGTATATTTGTTACCTTTGTAACTTCATAACCAATAACGTAACAAGAACAACTATAGAATCTAAACAGATAGGTACTAAATGATAGTTTATACAAACATTTCGTCACTAAAGGGATAACCGTCGCTTATCGGCTCAATTAGGACCGTGTTTGTTTATATTGCGCTTTCTAACAGTTCCTACTGAGTAACGGACGAATCGAGAATGTTTATGTAATTTTTATTACGCTACAAAAAGTGTAAACTTACCAATGCTTGCATTTACCAATTTATTGGAAATTTGGCAAGTGGTCCAAAAATGAAAATTGTTTAATCAAATTAATAAGGAAGAAATCGCTTCTTAGCGATAAGACCGCCTTATTTTGTGCCTCTTGTATTTTTATTTCTTTATTTTACTATTTATGTTTTGGTGTAAAATAAAGTACATTTGATTGATTGATTGAATAAACAATTTTTTTTTATTTTTATTTTCAATGAGTCATTCATTATAATAACTTATAGATGCATTTTTTTTTGTATATACAGAGTATTAGGGTAAACATTTGCATTACTTTAGGGGTGATTGTATCCATCACACTAAACAACTTTACCATAAAACCTATGGGATATTCGCAAAAAAAAAATGACTTTTCATAAAAAACTTCGATCAGCTGATTGCATTTAGTATAGAAAGTCAAATTTTTTTTTTACGAATCTCCTATAGTTTTCTTAGGCAAAATTGTTCAGAATCATGGGTACGTACAATCACCCATTAAAGTAATGCAACTGTTAACTGGGACCAACAGCTTAACGAGCCATCCGAATCACGGGATCATTTTTCTTTTCAAACAATCAGGTGATTCAGCCTGCAATGTCCTAACCAAATGGGGGAAAACGCAAAAGTGACATATCACTAGGTGTCCCCCGTGGGAATCGAACCCACGACCTCCGTGTCGAGAGCCAATGCTCTTAACCATTAGACCACGGAGGCAGTTACCCTAACACCCTGTATAATATAGTACGGGTATCGGGCATATTTTCTTTGGTACGGGTGGCAATCCTACCTACAGCTACGACCAGAAAAGAATTTGGATGCAGTGTCTGGCAGTGCATGAAGACTTTCCGGTGACAAAGGCAATCAATCAATGATCAATTTTTTATTCAAAATAATATCACATAGATAGCTTTTTGACGTCATTTTTTGACTCTACCACCGCATCGGAAGGTGTTCCGTTGAGAGAAGATGCGGCCAGAAACTCAACAACACACACCTTTCACACAAGCCACGGCTGATAAGCGACGGTCTTTAGTGGAGTCGCCAAGGCAAGGTGGAAGGCCAAGGGTGATACAGCAGATGTCTAAAGCGGCTGATTCGATGTATGTATACAATTATACATCAATCAACATACATACATACATACATATACTCACGCCTGTGTCCCATTGGGGTAGGCAGAGACAACGGATCGCCATCGGCTACGATCCTGACACACCTTTTTCGCCTCTTCCACAGTCATAAGTCGCTTCATACACGCTCGTCGGTTTCGGGTACATTTGATCTGACCCTTCTTAAGTACGCTGCCAATTTGGTCCGCATACGTACGTCTAGGGCGACCTTTTTTGACTGACCCATTCACACTCGCTTTATATATTTCATTCGTCAGTCTGCTATCACTCATTCTTTCCACATGACCAAACCATCTCAGCATTCCCTTTTCAATCCTTGTTACTATATCCTCTTTCAATCCACATCTATCTCTAATTACACTGTTTCGTATTCTGTCATTTAGAGTCACACCACACATATATACATCAATCAATTACACACAAAAAGCGATACACTGTTGACTTTGAACCCTTGTAGATACAGATACAGATATAGTGCTTACTATTATCTGACTATAAATAGAATTATTGTAAACAGTAGGAGACTGTCATTATATTATTCACGGTCACTTTCTACATGTAAGACAAGGATACCAACAGTACGACTTATGAAAGTAAGTTATCATCGTCTCAGCCAATAGACGTCCACTGATGGACACAGGCCTCCCCCAAGGATCGCCACAACGACCGGTCCTGTGCTGCCCATATCCAACAGGTTCCCGCCGCCTTCACCAGGTCTCCGGTCAACCGTGTGCCTACCCACGCTGCGCTTTCCTGTCCACGGTCGCCCGCCTCTAGGAGATCTCTTCAGTCCTATCGGCCATCGGTTCTGCGAGCAAATGTGCCCTGCTCGCAAAGTTATAGCCTTGTACGGACCTACCCACGCTGTGCCTTCCGGTACGCGGTCGCCACTCAAAAACTCTTCGGATGTATTGGCCATCGGTTCTGCAAGCAACGTGGCTTGCCCGCATAGTTGTAATATCCTTTAGGATTTCAGTGCAGAACAAAGGCCTCTCCACTCCCAAAATAAGAGTTGAGAGGGAGTCACACTTTACAAGAATTGTTCATCGACTGCTGATTCGTCAGGCTTCGAAAGGATGGTTACTAAAAGTAAAACTCTGAATTCATTATTGTCACTTATAAGGCTAGCAAAGAGAACAATCATCATCATCATGTCAGCCATTAAACGTCCACTGCTGGACATAAGCCTCCCCCAAAATGTGGGGATTTGCCATAATCGCCACGCTTGGCAGGCGGATTGGCGATCGCAGTTGGATCGAATCAACGTAAGAGGATGCTGCTGCCCATCCTTCAGTAGATCCCTTAGTCGCCTTTTACGACACCCACGGGAGTAAATGGGATGGTGCTATTCTTAGCCACACCACACGGACCGAAAGGATGGTTATTAAAAGAAAAAATCTGAATTCATTATTGTCACTTATAAGTCTAGTAAAGAGAACAATAAGCGAATCTAATTCGTTTAAGGTGAATACTTTGTCATGGCAATTGTAAAATTATAATCCTCTGACGTTGACGCAGTTGGGTAATTAAGCTAATAATGGATTTAATAATTGACCATAATTTTATAAACCAAGATCGTTACCGGTTAACTGGTAGCGCGTTGCACACAAACGAAATATAATTATATTTTGGATGTCAACATCCAAAATACAGGGTGCTAGGTAGAACGATGTATTATGGCAAGTGTCATAGGTTATTGTCACTGTGCAACACCCCAGGCATGGGCCACTCCAAAGCACTTATCAAAGGCTACAATCGCACACTTGCGAACGGTTTCCTTGCCCTCAGCAAAGATCAAATTTGTACAATAGCAAGGTCACTCACAGGCCACTGCAAATTAAATAAGCACATGCACACACTGAAACTAAGCGACACCACCGGCTGCAGATTCTGCAAGGAGGAAATGGAGACTCCTCTGCACCTCCTATGTGACTGTGGCCCCCTGATGTACAAACGTAGTACTCATCTAGGTAGGCAGGTTCTGTCACCAGATGAGATACAAACTATCCCTATCAAGAATCTACTGCGTTTTCTGGCCGCAGTGGGGATTGGTAAGGAACTTTAAAAAAAAGGGCGTTTACAAAGGACCAGCGATGGTCTACGTGGCACAGGCTCAGCAAGCCTGTCAAGGCCCAAAACCCCCCCTAATAATAATAATAATAATAGGTTATTGTCAAAGTAGTCATAAGTTAGTTTTTTCGGTAATTACGGGAATTGGTGCGGTTAGAGGTCCATAACATACCAGTTAGTGGTCCAATCATCTTTATTTTGATTTTAAATTAGTCCTTAGTACACAGTCTATCATCGATCGCTATAAGTTTAAACAATAATTGAGTAGGCAATCATAATAAAATCTTGATTTAAACTTGTAACAAATGATATTTAAATCATGATAATTTTTTACTTTGCCCCATATTCAAGAAAGAAAATCATCCATCATTATTTATTAAAGAAAAGTGCGCGTGCTAACACAGATTAGATAATTTTAAAAACAAATCAATTTTTTTTAACATTTAAATTAAAAAAAATATTTGCTAATAAACAACAGGTTAAGCAAAAATTTTTTTTTTCTTTTGATGGTACATGAAACTGAAAATCGAATAAAAATCAATAATCTTAGTTTCATCTCCCAAATAACAATAAAATTTGTCGTTCAAATTATCTGATTCATTGATCGACGATTTTGAACACATACCTACTCGAGCTCAGCTTCGTCCTTCTGTGCTATTTTTCCCCAGTCGCATCTCTCCTCAAAAAAGTTAAGACTACTAAACTTTTCTTATTAAACTTCGTTTGTATGGAATGCGATTGGTTAACCGATCAAAGTCAAGATTTATTTAAACATGATCTAGAAACTAATCTCTATGTCCCTGTGATTATGAAGTTTTTATTAACGCTATAGGTATTTACAATTACAACATTATGTACAACTTATGGCTAAAATTAAAAATAAAAACAAATAAAGTAGGCGAAGAAAAAATGAGCCACTATATCGAGAACGACTTCCGTTCGACTTACACTAAACAGAAGACGTGCTCGATGCCACCGTCCTGTGATTTGACAGTTTTTCGCTAAAATGTATAGTTTTAAAGTTACGTGGTTAAGGTAAGTAGTTCGATACAAATCTTGAACTAGTTCTAGGATTGAACCTGTCTAGGTCTAACAAAATTAGCATTAATTAATTATTATTTTGGTCCAATAGAAGTTGTTCAGTTTGATAGTCTGATCATCCCCTATATATTCCCAATAGTGTCAGCTAATTTACATAATTTAAATAACATCTTGATTGCATTCAAAAAATTGCATTGACTTTAATTGGTTAGTATTCAAAATACGATCTAACTCCGTTTGTATGAATTGTATGAAGCGCGGTTGGCCACTCTACAAGGATTTATTATCTGAAAAATCACGTTTAAATCCAGAAGAAGGATACGATCATGGATTTGAGTACAGTGTATGTTTAATTTCATCAAAGAATGAATTAGTTAATACATATTAAAAACGAAACAAAGCACTATAGCTAATTTTAATGCTATCTGATCAACGTTACAATGAAAATAGCGATTATGATGCGAATAATCTTTCCAGTAGCTGCACTCTTGCAGTTAAAAAGGTATGTAGTCATTTCTCTTTCATTGTCAACTTCCTTTCAAGTGCATTAGTCTTTTGAGGTCATTGCTTCAAGATCAAAAATGGTAGAAATTTCAGTTTCTACCAAATAAGAATTATCCCACTTCTGATAATTTTAGGATGTTCTATTTAAAAATATTGGTTTGTTACACAAACCTTACGTCTTATTATTATAAAGTTTTTGAAACCAAGAACACTTATAGAATACTATACCTACCTAGTTAAGTATTATTCAATTGATTTTATAGTAAAACTAGTGTTAACCCGCGACTTCGTCTGAACAAATTATATACCAGATTTTCAGTTAAGATCATAAGCTATCAAACTAAAAAAGTTTCATCAAACAAACAGACAGACAAAAAATCCAAAAAATGGTTATATGGAATCAGGGACACCTAAAAACCATATCGTTACTTTTTTTTTGTTAATATCTTCAATTTACAGATAGTTCAGTTTGATAAAGTATTGAACATTCTGGGTGTAGACGAATTGCAAACCTACTCGAGCCTGTGTGCAGCCAAATGTATGGGACAGCAGAGAAAGTTGTTCAGTTTGATGGTCTGATCATCCCCTTAAAAAGTGTCAGCATATTAAGTACAATACTAGTGGGTAGGCCCCCCACAATCTAGATCGACAACCTGGTGAAGGACCGGTCGTTTTAGGTGATCTTTGAGGCCTATGTCCAGCAGTGGAGGTCTATAAAAAAATGTCGGGCATAGGCCCACCACACATTCCCACCGCTGTAACTCCTGTAAGCCAGGATCAACAGCGGCGACCATTCACAACACTGGACAATGAAGTCCAGCGAGCCCGGGGGATAACTCTAATCTGTCTTGGAACCCGCAATGAATTAATCAAAGAAGATAGGAGGAGTAGGAAAACGAAATATCCGACTTCCCTCCATTGCAAACGGGAGACAGCAATAAGAAGGAAAATACATGGCTATTAGAGAGCCAATTCCAGAGATCATTTATGGCAGTGTTGAAGACACGACCGCAAAAGCACCAAAAATACAAAATAAAACAATAGGAACCTAACATTGTACTGAAACTATGACCTATTTTGCTTCCAGTAATAAGTATGGCAAAAACATCTGAACGCACGGAAGTTATCCCTAGTCGCAACAAGATCCATGTAGTAAGGGACACCAGAAAACGATTTTATTGAGTCAAGCATGGTCTGGCGCTCGGCGTACCAGAGCTCACACTCCCAAAGAATATGATGAGCGGTCTGTTCGAACTCGTTACTGTCAACAGAACATTCATATAAAGGTGACGCAACCAATTTAAAATAAAATAGCTTTCCCTTAAAGTTACCATGTCCAGTAAGAAATTGGGCTACGCAGTGATCTACCTCTAGCCACGCTTTGTCTAGACGATCGCGAACAGATGGAAAAAATTGGTATAGATGTCGACCCTTTGTAGACCCTTGCCACCGTAGTTCCCAGTCTAATAAAAGTTCATCAAAGATGTTGCAATCAACGTTAAATAATTTACTAATTCTGGAGGTGGTGGAGGTCTATAGGCTGATATATGATGATGATGCTTTGATGATGCTATTTATTTTTCTAAAAATACACAGTACGTTACAGTACTCGGAAAATAACTTGACCAGCGGGGCGGAGGTGAGGGGTGTGTGCAGTAGCGTTTCTGCGCAGTCAAGATTTTTGCCAAGTTGCTTGCCAGCCATTACTAAAATTACTTATTAAATAAAGGACACGATTGAACTATTCGCTATTACAACATATTATTTTAATAATTACTACCTATTACTTAGTATGCGCCATCACGTTAGTGTCTACTACAAAATCTTATATTCAATGAACGTTACTATGTAAGTATGTTTGAGTATAATGTATGAGAAATAAAATTTTATAGGTATTATGTGAAGGTCGCTATAAAAGCTTGTGATGAATACTGAATGGAAACACAATAGTTAATGAATCACATACTTAGATAGGTACATAAACTTACGACCATAATCCGTTTCTGGGTGGCCACAAAATTACGGAGGTGATTATACAGGGTGGTCGAGTTAAGATGGTCCAACGGAAAATCTGGGGCAGAGGACATCATTTTCGACCTTTTTGGTTCTATACAGACTATATGATCAAAAAATTTACGGTTTCAAAGTTATTCAAGTTTTTGTGTTTTTTCACCGATCTGCTACCTTGTCCCACTAAACTGGTTACTGTGTTCAAACTAGATACTATTTTGATCTGACATTTGGCAAGAACATACTTCAGTAATGTATCTATCGAACAACATAACGTTTTTTACTGTAATATCAAAAATAACAAAAATAAAGTTATAAAAAAAAACTAGTTTTTGAGAAAAAATCAAACTTTTGAAGGCGTATTGTGAAGAAAAAAAGTACAACACGTGATGTGCCCGTTATCTTAAAAGCTACCTTGGTTTATGGTTATTCTATGGGGGGAAAATGAAAATCGTCCCACTGTTAGAATATTTTTAAAATCGACATAGTTGATGAAAAAATGAAATAACTTAAAAAAAAATGTTTAAAGATTGTTGTGTAATGTGAACAAAATGAAACCACAAACTGAAAGTTATTAACAAACAACAATTTACAGAAAATTTTCAAAATTTCTCCCTTACACCGAAAAAAAATAGCACCTTCTTACAAAAATTTATATTAAACGGAGGAGAGATTGGCATTTTTCCTTTATGTTATTTATTGCTTGTGTTATTTTGTGACCCAATTCTTCATCATGTCAGTCAGATTTTCCGTTGGACCATCTTAACTCGACCACCCTGTATTGTAGATGGTATGTCTAAATACACCTATAATTATGTCCATTCCTTATCCTGTTCATTCTAGCTGTATCCATAAAATATAAGTAAGATATTAAGATCAAATGTATTTCTGGATTTCAATATGAGCAAAAATGCGAAATTTAGGGTGGAATCTCATCTGGGAGCACGTGATCGCATTTTTTCACGCTCTATCCTTCTCTGTCGCTCAGGAACGTCATTTGGTAGAGCGAGAAAGATAGCGAGAATGCTACAGCACGCGGCAACACCGGCAATGCTGTGACGTGTTTCTTGTTTCAAACACCTGCGGGTCTTCTATTTCCATATTCTTCCTTATGCGCAAACTTCCATCTTCTCTCTTAGTCGGTCCCAAAAAGAAAATTATAATTGGGTGTTTTCTGGAAAAAATTGCTCGTTTCCATAAAAACTGGGACGCCATGGCGACACTACAAACAACTCAGACATCAAGGTAAACAAGGCATGGCTTAGTTACATCATCGACTTTGTTTTATTAAGTTATTCACAGCCTAGTGCTAAATTGTCTAAAATAGGCTCGAATGGGCTAATAAAGTTAGTGATGTACATACGTACACACAAGTAGGAGTTTTTTGTTGTATATTTCGAAGCCATCTGATTAAATCTGCCATTTGATTGAAGGGCTAGCTCGTTCATTGAATTACTAAAGGACACGGCGGCCAAGTTGGTGAATGTAACGTTCAACGACTTTGCTGATCGTCATACTGAATCTGAATCACCAAGCTGATTTTACGTCCGCCATGTTTAAATGGCTAGCTTACATTTAGCCAACTAGTTGAACGTTGAGTGACGCTTGTTCAATCAACGTTCAGCCTAGTCATTCAATTGACTGTCACCATTCAATAAACGGGCCAGCCTTTCAATCAAATGGCAGATTTAACCAGATGGCTGCGACATATCCACAATGTGGCGAGTAACGTGAAATCATTACAACAACGATTTTACATGCAAAAGTAGTTCTCGAGGTTGAAAATAGTGTACGCTTGCGTGACACTGTACTAGTAGGCTTAGCATGCCACCTCCGAAAAAACGTCTAAAAATCGAGACGTGCTTTCGTCTTTGTTACTTTGCGTACGTGAAAGCGAGCGCGCATGAACCTGACGGTTTTCTCGTTTTGTAATGCAAAACCGGCGAAGAGTGAGTTCTGACTCGCGCACTGTGAGGGTTTCGTTCCATAATATTGGAAAAAAAATATCCGGGATTCTTAGCTCGAACCCGACACACACCTTTATGTGAATGTTCTGTTGACAGCAACGAGTTCGAACAGACCGCTCATCATTTTCTTTGGGAGTGTGTGCTCTGATACGCCGAGCGCGTAGTACGCCTGGTACGCGAGTACAAAAACTGACATGAACTGCCAGTCGGTTTAGGAGATATAGCCGTTCAAAAGTCAGACCTTTGAACGGCAGTATCTCCTAAACCGACTGATGAACTATGTCAGTTTTAGTACTGTTTATATAGCAGCATATAGCACATATAGCTACAATAATATGATACGATTAGCCTTGCAGCTGATCATTAATTTTTTACTGACCTTTAAACATCAGTAACTCCTAAACCGACTGGAGTTAGGCCGGCAGACCTGGTCCATCCCCATCACAGAGATGCTCTACACCTCATTAACACTGAATCAGCCTTGCAGCTGATGGTTGCAAAAAGTACACTTATTATTATTTGGTTATAAGGGCTTGGTCAATGACCAAATAGCTACTGCGACCTAGATAGATCTATTGTAGCTAGACCTAGAGGTCATTTCCTAGGCCCACGGACTTCATGAACCGTGTTATGCTTTTGGAGGGGAGGTCCCTAATGTCAGTAGGTGTTATTATGTATCCACCTAGATGGCGACTCCTGCTGTGAATGAGCACTTCGCATTCGCAGAGGAGATGTATGGGCGTTTCCTCTGCTTCACAGCAAAATCTGCAAGTGGGTGAGTCTACAAGCCCCATTCTGTGTAGGTGTTTGTTTAACTTGCAGTGTCCTGTTAAGGCTCGTACTAAGAGCCTTAAGTCGTTGCGGTTTGAATTGATGGCATCCGAGGTATGTCTGTTTGAAAAGCCGGTCACAAGTTCTTTCGCATGCCTCAGTACCAACCTTACCACCGTAGTCAAAAAGTACACTTATCTCTTAGTCTATAATTTCTCATAAAAGTATCGTATGCCTACTTTACGATTTTCAATGGTAGTATTCAGTGCTTTTTCTACAACACTGACTAAATCATATGTAAAACATACCTATAGTTATTTCTATGATTATGATGACTCAGCTACACACAAAACCAACGCTAATCGGTTTTACAAAATTTGCTGTGATCGATGATTGATTGATGATTTTTATTCATCACGAGCGTTAACCCGCGACTTCGTCCGCACAAATTTAAATACCAGATTTTAAGTCAGATCATAAGCTATCAAACAAAAAAAGTTTCATCAAAATCGGTTTAGTAGTTTTTGCGTGATACTCGTTCAAACAAACAAACAAACAGACAGACAAAAAATCCAAAAATTGGTGAAATGGAATCAGGGACACCTAAAAACCATATCGTTACTTTTTTTTTGTTAATATCTTCAATGTACAGACAAACTTCCTGTTACAGTTTTATAATAGTATAGATTATATGTTTTTATATTATGATTAGAAATAATTTTTGTTAATGTACCTATAGCTAATCTAAACTTTTCTAAAACTTTAACAGGAAGTTTGTCTGTACATTGAAGATATGAACAAAAAAAAGTTACGATATGGTTTTTAGGTATCCCTGATTCCATATCACCAATTTTTGGATTTTTTGTCTGTCTGTTTGTTCGTTTATTTGAACGAGCGTCACGCAATAACTACTGAACCGATTTTGATGAAACTTTTATTATCTGACTTAGAATCTGGTATATAAGGTCTAACAAAATTAGGTGAAACAATTTTAAGTGGATGATCAGACCATCAAACTGAACAACTTTCTCTATGGGACCAATATCGAAATCGCGAAAAAAAAATCTGCTAACCCATACATTTAGGTCGAGTACGTTTGTATAGAATAGCTGATTTTTTTTTCGCGATTTCGATATTGGTTCCATAGAGAAAGTTGTTCAGTTTGATGGTCTTATCATCCCCTTAAAATAGTTTCAGCTAGTTTTGTTAGACCTTATATAATTTGTGCGGACAAAGTCTCGTTGTAAATAAAGTCATTACCTATCTACCGAATTTCAACATGTCTAATCACATCAAAGTAGATCATGGGATATAATTACTTATATTTTTTTTTCGTCAAAGCAATGAAATACAAGCTCAGTCAAATAACCCGCCCCTGGTCGATCCCGGCGCAAACGAGCCCATTATGCTAGCAGCGTTGCCACGTTGAATTGCTATGGCTAGCCTTTGCACCAGAAACGACCCGGAACGGGGGTCACAATTTCGCTCCCTCAGTCTTTCGATTACTTATATTACTTGTTTTAAACATAACATTAGAAAGAAAATAAAACAACACATTTTTTTTACTGTGTATTGAATTAAATAAATCAACATCTAAGCTACTTTTATAATCCTTGAAATTTATATTTTAATTTAATTATTTCTCTTTTAATACAAGTTACAACGGATATGTGATCTGTACGTAATAATAATTTTTTTTTACACTCTCTTTATAAAGTAGAAGTTAAAAATTAACACGGTGCATAAACTCCAGCCACGAAAAGATATTTCTCCATATTCAACTATATAGTAATCAAGTTTCATTGCAAAATAGTTCTTAGTTGTAATTAAATTTATTTTAATAAAAACTTGTCAAAGGTCAATTTTTTTAATTTTTTTGTTTTGTTTTCTGAGATAACATTGAAACAAACTCAAATAATATTTTAAATATGCAACTAAAATTAAATATTAAGTCTAATTCTAAATTATATTTTATTCTATTATCTATTTTTAAAGTATTATGGAAGCACATTTAATTATCTTAGACAACAAGCTATATAAAAGACATTTTTGTGCAGTTTAAAAATTATTGAACTATTATTATTTGTGGAAATTATATAAGATAGTATAATAACTATAATTATACTATATTCTGAAACTATATAATTTTGTATCTCACTCATAAATGATATTATGTATTTTCCAATAATATGACAGTAAATAGCAATAACATGAATCCTCAGTGAATTTACTCTTAACATTATAACTAAGATCTTATTATACTGTCTTATACACTATAAATATTTCTAAGTGTAAATAGATTTTTCAATAAACGACTACGAATGTTCACTATATTTTTATAATTTTTAGAAATTGACATTATTTATTTAAATAGACACAAAGTTTTGCTAAAGTTTCAAAATTCATTTGAACACGACGTTTCTTTTCTTTTCCAAAATAGACATTGATAATAAAGTTTACAGTTTTTAGTATAAGATCAAAAATATCATGTATATTTTAAAAAAGTTGGTTAATATGATTTTTAATCAAAATGTAAAGGTAGGTTTAAAGACTTTTGAGTATGTGGCCGATTATAATCTTTTGTAGAAAATCTACAGTATAGATAGGTTACGTTTTATATATTATATACTTTATAGAAACTTTTGGTCTCAGGTGGAACACAGAGGTTACGACTTTTGAGTATTTTATTACCTATGAATTCAGGTTATCTTCATCTACGTCTTATTTTAAGATCTGAACATTGTCACATATCTATAAATACTAATTTGTATGTCATAAATGTGCTTATACTTTGCTAGAAATTAATAAAATATTTAATTATGAAATTATAATATTTTCAAATACTTAAATGATAATACATCGGTAAAGCTGTCTAACCAAATTTGTGATATAATTGAACTATAATTTACATTTTAAATAAATTATAACTATAATAACTATAACACTACATCTAAAAAAATATTTAAACAAAATTATGTAAATGCTTGTCAAAAACCAAAATAATAATAAAAATCTAATTAAAAGTAAATGTTAGGCCCACGTTTCGAATTAATATTAAAAATTGATTAAATAATAGGAATATACATTTAATAAACTTACCTAAAAGTGATAAAACATTTAATATAGCCTTATTTTATTTTCAAAAACACCATAATAGATTCAAAAAGTTACGCGTCCCATTGCGTTTTCAATTACTTATCTATATAAACTCTAAATATATTTTGTTAAATAATATAACACCAGTTACACACTACCATACATATCCTCTAAGGATAACATAACCACACCCACACATAATTTATAAATTTTCGTTAAATCTATAAGAGATTATAAGATTAAATGCACATTGACATAATACTGTATGGATTTATAGTAGAATGTTATATTTTCGTTTTAACTTTAATGCATTATTGTTAGTCCGAATAATATCACACTAAATGAGATTAAATAGCATTATAACTGCAATTCATATTACATATTATTATTTAAAGCATTTGCTAAATGGAAGACGACAGTAACAAATAGTTAACGTTTCGCTAAATTATGATCTCTCAACATTTAAATAATAATAATATAATTGTCACTAAACCTAAACATAATATAAATATAATCTTAAAAATATAGTTTAAAGTATAAACGTACATGAACGCGTCGCGACGCACCCAAAATCAAAAAGAAAATTAAAAATTAATGGCACATTTCAGGTTTCATCTGTTATTCATATTACAAGCTAGTTTTTCCACCATAAGAGTTTTTCCGTAAAAAGAAAAATCTAGGTTTCGAATACTACGATAAAATGCGATAAATATCATTTGGCATTATAATATCTTTGGCACATAATATAATTGGCACAAAGAAGTGATACATTTAAATAGTTGTGCGTGACGTTTTTAGAATTTTCGTTTACATTCTCTTAGCTTACTCTTGCGTAGTTAATTATTGTTTAATTTATTTTCAAGTTAGTAATATTGAAATTATGTAGCTTTTGCATTACTTTTGCACCAGACCTGCCTCTTTATATTTCTCTAGAAGTGCGAGTACCGTACCTACTAAGCTTTATTTTGTAAAACAGTTTTTCCTATATGCTGCACTTCTTTTTCCAAGTAATAAACTACACAAAAGTACGAAATCCCATCCCAATATTTGTCATTCTCAAATCTCTCGTCCTGAGATCGATAGGTCTTACTAGAAGATAAAGTCAAGATTTAAGGCTTATTATGTTTCGCTATCTCCTCTGCCTGCATCTTGGTACGAAGAGTTGGCACATCCTCAGGAATACGGACGATGGTGTTGAATTTCTAGATGGGAAGAAGAAAAAGCGGTATTAACCTTATGAACAAATTTAAAAAACTTGAATCTAAAATACAGAAATAGAAGGTAAGAACAAAAGTAAATAAATGAACAATCTGAAAAGGTAAGAAGAAAAGTTACTTACTGAATGAAATCTTGTAAGTACAACACAAAACACAAGAAAGATAAGATTTTAGAGCCAAACTAAAAAAAAATAAGCAGGCAAAGGTTATTATCATAAACACAAAAAGATTTCGAAGAACATTAAAAATCTGCGGTGTTGTTTTATAAAGTTTGCGAAAAAGAATAATTAAGACAAGATTATATAATATCATCGATTTCCTTGAAAATTAAACCAGAACCTTAATGGTTGTCTTTTAAAACTCGAAATCTACTAAAAAGGGTTTTTATAACATTGTTTAAACCCACGAAGTAAAAGTAAAGAAAAATTAAAAACACAATGCCCAAAACATTCCCCATCATCATCATCAGGAAGAACATCAATGTAAACAAAAATAAAACTCACCTCTAGGGCAGTACCAGGAGTGACACGCCACAAGTAGACCATGTAACCAGGAATGCATAGCATAGAGGACAGGGCAGTGAACCAACCGAAGGCGTGTGCCCACCATGGATACTCGTAGTTCATATATTTGATCGGGGTCCATTGGACGATGTTGAAGATGAACACGCTCTGAAATAAATTAATTGAAATGGCTCAATGATAAGAATCTTTATACATTTGACCCTTATACTGAAATCTACATCATACTAGCCCTTATCCCATTATTTGGGATGGGCACAATATGTCATCTTCTTCAATTTAGGTATCTTCTCTTAGTCGTCATACCGTAAACTACATAAGTAAAACAGTATTAGAAGTATTTTAGATGTCGCAATCATTAACATCCCTAGTAAGAAGCAATCTGCAGTAGAAGAATCAAAATGTTGCAATGCAATAAATATTTCAAATTTAAAATTTGATGTTTTCTTCCTCTAAGTATCTTGTCCTCTTTATTTTTCCCTTTTGTCTTCTCTGCTACCACCATAAAATTGCCGATACATTTAGTAACTTACAATGCAAATAGCAGGCGTGAATCCAACCCAGCAAAACTTCCACCAGATAGTCGGGTAGTATCCAATCATTTCCTTGATACCGTCGTAGAAGCGGTTGACTCCGAACGCCCACGAGATGGAGACGCATTCGAAGAAGATCAAGAACAGCAGGCAGAATCCAGATACAGCGTAGGAGTCGAGGATTTGAAACACGTACATACCACCCTAAAGGAAAGAACAAAATAATTTTATAGCAGACTTGTCTCGTATAAAACAGTGAATGGACTTCAGGAAAAAGCTATAAATTTTCACAAAAACACTCGCTATTGTTGTATTGGCGTAATTTACTGAATGGATTCCTTTCTTGTCGTGGTTATCAGCCAGATATCAGCCTATAATACGCCCCACTGCCAGACAGGCTTGTGTCTGTCCTTAAGGAGGTTGTCGTATGGATGTCATTCGACCACACGTTGGGCACGTGTTCTGATTGAAGGAATTCACATACACATCAGCATTTCTTCTTCAGGGTATACTGTGTTAATTTTTAATCTAAACTCTTATAAAACTGTAACAGAAGTGTGTCTGTATATTGAAGATATTTTTACAAAAAAAAAAAAGATTGTGATATGGTTTTTAGGTGTACCTGACTCCAAATAAACCTTTTTTTAGAATTGTTGTCCATCTTTTTGTTTGTTCGAACATCATGAAAAAACTACTGAACCGATATTTATGAAACTTTTTTTGTTTGATAGCTTATAATCTGACTTGAAATCTGGTATATAATTTGCGCGGAAAAAGTTGCTGGTTAACTCTAGTTCAATTATACACATTTAAAGCCTCACCTCCGATATACAAGACAATCCAACCAAATACGAAATAAAGCAAGTAATAGCAATGAATATCTCCTTCCTTCTTCTCAGCAACTTCGGCCATTCATCGATGACAGCAGTGATGAAGCCTTCCATTGTACAGAACTGACTGTCCAGACCGATGAGGAGCAACATGAAGAAGAATAAGCATGACCAGAGTGGAGCTCCTGGCAGTTGGAGAACGGCTGATGGGTACGCAAGGAAAGCTAAACCAGGTCCTGGAATAGAAGATAATGTAAAAATAAATATATTGACAATTGCCACAGGTAATCTTTACTTCGTAATAAACTCAAAAATCTAGCATTATAGTACTTGTACTTTTACTTTGATTATATTATATTATGGATTTAACTACAACTTTTATAGTACACGTTTGACTATTATGTACACAGATACAGTAAAGAACTGTGATTATGGTTAAAGATTTGATTCATACAATTAAAAACACATTAATTTATCATTCAACATTGCAATTATATTTGTTTCACTCCCACCATACAATATTACTCGCATTCATCACATCATCATAATTCATACTTCGTTTTTAACAACTTATTTAATTACCTGAAGCTGCGACTTCAGCTACCGGTCTTTGTTGCTCATGTGCCATGAAACCAACGACTGAGAATATCACGAAACCAGCAAACATCGATGTACTTGAGTTAACGGTACACACTATCAAGGCATCTCTGAAATTAAAAATAAACGTTTAAAGTTAACAAAGTTCGTGGCACATCAAGATTGAGAAAAAAGCCGACTGTTACCGAGCCGAGTAACAGGAAGGGGCGAAGGCAAAGAAGAACAAGAAAGTTTATGGTAAACAAGACTTTTATTAGTCTCAGAAAGATTGCATCCTTATTGCAATCCTACTAATAAATCGCTGGATACATGTCGATAAAACATAGCATACCTACAGCTACATGTGGTTCAGGATGTAGTATTTGAGATACATGTCTCCGTAGACGGTGGTGCAGAAGCAAGTTTTTTTGAAGAATCGTAAATTTAACAGTAGCAATTTTGTAGTTTCTATAGTGACAACATTTATGGACGTAATGTCCCTTCATCCGAATAAAATGAAAATTTCGTCATCTAAATTGCTTTACTGTTATTCCCAAAAATAATAGATAGTGAATGAACTCACTTGTAAACGTTGTTAGTGAACTTGTTGTAGCTGCCCAAAGCGACCAAAGTGCCCAAGCCCAAGCCGTAAGAGAAGAAGATCTGGGTGACGGCGTCGATCCACACTTCGGACTCCATCAGTTTGGACATGTTCGGCATTACGTAGAATTTGATACCTTCCATTGCTCCGGGTAAGGTGATTCCTTAAAATATATGATATCGTTCATTTTAGAGAATGTCGATATGATAAATGTTAATAAAAAATAAAAATAAAAGTCTTAAATACCTAATCTATACCAAATCTATACTTAGGTAGTTATAAAAGAGTTCCGTGGCCTG
Organism: Agonopterix arenella; assembly: GCA_927399405.1. Classification (NCBI taxonomy): domain Eukaryota; kingdom Metazoa; phylum Arthropoda; class Insecta; order Lepidoptera; family Depressariidae; genus Agonopterix; species Agonopterix arenella. The sequence goes on from OV656714.1 coordinate 2,107,138, forward strand.
AAAGACAACACACAGCCTAAACCGCAGAAGATATATAGATTCTACAAAGGATGTGGGGGTGCACTAAAAATAATTTTTCAAAAACCAACCCCTAAAAGGTGTTGAAGTTTTCCGAAATCAACACGGACGAAGTCCGGACAAAAGCTCTTACCTAATAATTATATTTATTTATTTTCTCAATCACAAGACAAAAGGTTAATAGATATAGTACTTAATTGACATTATAATTAAACATTATATATTTTGTTGTGATAAGACTGGAGTACGGAATACACTTAAAAATTGTAACCTAGTTGTATCTCCAACTCATAAAATTATTCCAGTGAACCAACCTCTGATCAAAAGCACAGTCAGCAAGAAGTAAGGGAACAGCGCAGTGAAATAAACAACTTTGCCGGTCCAACGAACGCCTTTCCAGATGCAGAAGTAGCATAGAATCCAGACCAACAGAAGTGTCCCGGCGAGCTCCCAGCGAATGTTACCGATGTGCTCGATTCCACTGGAGATCTGGAGGGCTCGACGTCTGTGGAAGAGATGGTTGATGAATATCGAGTCAGAAGTCTGTGCATAATGATATTATATTATGAACAGACTTAGAATGATTATAATGCTTACTTCAAAGTAAAATAACAAATATAATGAAAATCGGCCAAGTCGCTCGCTAAATTGTATGAAAATACATTTTATGAAAGACCAACTCCTGCTGTCCCCATTTTTACTTCCAATACATGATGATGCTACAATGATATCTGTACATGAAACAGAGTTGATCAGCATTAAAAAACAATTGTACATTTTATGCATAATATGGACAACTCACGCTTGGCCAAAAAATGTACTATGCCAAAATTGTTTTCACAAAAATAGGCTTATTGGTTCCTAAGATAGTTAGTTTCCTTTTATGTCCTACGGTTTTGGATTTCCCCTTACTGTACCAGTTAAAAAACACTGTACTGTAAGGTAGTACGTAATAGATACTTCGTTCTTATACTGTGTACGAATACGAAACCCTCGGAATAACGGAGAGTGGCAAAAAAATGGGTAAACATTTTTGTATTTTATGTAAGTAACATAATTTAGAAGGTTCTGTTTCCGAGGTTTAACCCTAAGGACACTCCACTATAAGTAAATAAAACAAAAGCAACGGCAAAGCGAATATTGTGGGCATACAAAATTCAATACTCACTCCCAAAACTCTTTGACGGGATCAGACAACGCAGCCTTGCTAATATTCTTCCCGTTCAAGGTACAGAAGGTGCTCATGTCGGCAGGAGAAGACCAGCAGGTTAGATTCCTTCTGCTGTAGGGGTTGACGCAGGTCGCCGTGTTCCAGTAATTGTCGCAATTTCGCCAGGGGACGTCTGTTTGGAGAAATAGTAGATTTAGTAGATTTGGATAGAAAGTTGTATTTAGATTACATTAGAGACCAAAACACAGATGGATTGAGCAACAGGGATTTTAAAGGAAAGAACAAAAAAATTTTATAGCAGACTTGTCTCGTATAAAACAGTGAATGGACTTCAGGAAAATGCTATAAATGTTCACAAAAAAACTCGCTATTGTTGTATTGGCGTAATTTACTGAATGGATTCCTTTCTAGCCTATAATACGCCCCACTGCCAGACAGGCTTGTGTCTGTCCTTAAGGAGGTTGTCGTATGGATGTCATTCGACCACACGTTAGGCACGTGTTCTGATTGAAGGAATTCACATACACATCAGCATTTCTTCTTCAGGGTATACTGTGTTAATTTTTAATCTAAACTCTTATAAAACTGTAACAGAAGTGTGTCTGTATAATGAAGATATTTTTACAAAAAAAAAAGATTGTGATATGGTTTTTAGGTGTACCTGACTCCAAATAAACCTTTTTTTAGAATTGTTGTCCATCTTTTTGTTTGTTCGAACATCATGAAAAAACTACTGAACCGATATTTATGAAACTTTTTTTGTTTGATAGCTTATAATCCGACTTGAAATCTGGTATATAATTTGCGCGGAAAAAGAAATAGTAGCTTTAGTATATTTGGATAGAAAGTTGTATTTAGATGACATTAGAGACCAAAACACAGATGGATTGAGCAACAGGGATTTTACCAACGAGTAGATATCCTACAAAAGCTTCGTACAAGCTCGTGGCGGCCTGTACTTACCAGATAACAAAGAACCCGGCTTCTCTGTATATATGGTCAATAATATATTCAATACGTTTCCTTCCGAAAGAAGGTCATAAGTCACTATGACAATTTTATTCAGATTCAGTCATAAGACTTATGAAGATAAGGTTAATTTGTGTATCTTTCTGGTCACGCTACTTTTCGAACTAAATAGTCCTCACGCTATTTCTACTGGTTCTCTTTTCTGTGGCCGGTACTACATGCTGAACGATGCTGCCGTTCGCTCGTATGTGATGGTTCACGTACGAGAATGAGCGGCAGTTTGGTAGAAACATCTCTGGCAACAAGTGGTGTACCGGCCCCCCGCCGCGACCTTGTATGAAGCTGTTTCTACAACAACGACCTAGGTACGGCCCGTCCAGCCTGTCGGCAATCATTGCAAGGATGCTGTTGGTGCTCTTTTACGAATCGTCGCATAAAAACAAACCGTGCGCGCCTCCGAGAACATAGTAGATGCGCTAGCTACAAAAGCGAAGCAGCCTCATCAGCACAGTTATATTGAACACGAAGAGCGCTGTACTGTTGTTTTGAGTATAATTTACCCACAAGCTGAACGTATAGAAGAATGTGCAATGTACTCGTATATTGGTAGATATCTTACAAGCTCAAAAGATCAAAGTAAAGAACTTACCAGATCTCATTGACATGAAGAAGTAGAATATGGCCCAGGCGAGGATCACGATGTAGTAAACATTCATCCAGCAAGACATGACAGCCGCCGCATAACCGATACCTGGACAACATAACAAAATTCGTAACAAATTTCGTGCGTCAACAGAAACAGGTATTGAACTGATTTTATCGTTTCAGCAGAAATAGCTGGTTTTCAGTTTCATAATATCTATTCAATAATATGTATTTCTAAAGAAACATTAGCATGTATTATATAATTTGTAAATCTGCATTCAATAGGCAACTTTTGAGAAAGTTGACCACCCTGTGCTCCATTATTATTTTTTTAGACCACACATGCTCAAACTTGGGTGAGAATTCTAGGAAAAGTTTAAAGTTGACTAATATTCTTTTTTTTAATAGAACAACCCTAGCATTATTAGAATAATATTATTAATACAGCTATTTAAGAATAATATTATTTAAAAAGCAAACTACAAAAATCTATTCTTTTGTGGCCATGACGGTCATAAGACCAAATATTAGAAAAAATATAAAAGTCCAAATATCTCGAAAACCGTGGCACTTGTACATTTTCTTTGTACAGGTTCTCTATCAGCAGGTAGGTATATATTTAGATATGTTAATATTAGTGTCAAAACAAAGATAATATCGAAAAATATGGATATTTTTAATTGATATCTAAAGCAACGGTATAAGCCACTGTATCAAATCGTTAAAAAGAAGAACGCCAAATGAAATTAAAATCGAAATAAAAAAGCTTTTACCGAAGCTTTCAACTTGTGCTTTTGATGTATGTGAAACGAGACTAAATAATTTTGTTCACAGGACTAAAAGCTTGTCCATTTTATTTCCCCATTAAATCTTACAATTTTAAATAATAAAACTGACTGAAATTATTCAGCATAAGGGCTAGGATTTTTGCTCAGATTGTAACGATGGCGATGAGTCGAAAATAATATATTATGCTTTTCAATACCAAATTATCAAAAACAACACACTCTTCTTTAAACTCACCTTTGAAAATCGGAGCAATCTTAAAGACTCCCAGCCCGCCGATAGTCAACATCTGTCCCATAGCCAACTCCATGAAGAACATAGGTATTCCAGCCAAGATGAGCGTAAGAAAGTATGGAATAAGGAAAGCGCCGCCGCCATTCTTGTAGCAGAGGTAGGGAAATCGCCACACGTTGCCGAGGCCGATGGCTAAGCCTACTACGGAGAGGATGAAGTCAAGTTTGCTGCCCCATGACCCTCGCTCGGGTAAATCAGATTTGGTGGCCACTTCACTGTAACAGTAAGAAATTAAGGAATTATGTTAACAAAATTGTTGATATTTTGGACAACGGCAGATTATCTAGTGCAAGTCGTAGCACCAGAATTCAATCTAGACTTATCTTATTATGGCGGCTGGTAAGCCAGCAACACTTCGACGCAATGGGATCTTTTGTGTTGACCCCTATATATTTATATTCTTCACCCTTCAAAAATGTGGTAATCGAGGTAACTACCGTTCAGGGAAATAAAACTGTAATCTCCCAGTTTTGGATATCCATCTTCGAGGAAGCACATCCGTTTAGCTGCCAAGACATTGCAGTCACACAGGATGTTCCGTGATATGGGGTCTAGACTCTACTAGATGAAGCTCACTCTAGACTCTAGAGTGAGCTTCATCTTGTGCATCATCATATTTGTGCCGTAGTGCTCGTTGAGGGCTCTGACGATGGCATGAGCTTTGCTCCTGGTTGGCTCTTTGGTTGTTCAGTGACTATGGGGTTCGCGTTGTCATATTGCTGATAAAATTGCCGATAGGCCAGACCATTCTAACCTGTGTTTTATATCCGCCCATTCTTTAAGGGCTCTTACAGACGAGCGACACGTTGCTGTCGCCGTGGGTCGCAGAGGGTCGCGCTCAATAGACTTTACGGTCGCGCGACCCTCCGCGATACACGGCGACCGCAAAGTGTCGCTCGTCTGTAAGAGCGCTAATAGCCATTCTAATGTAAGATGCCGGGATTTCCAAGCTTGGTTCTGGTCCAACCATCTTTAGTCTAGATTTTTATTGTGATGTTTTATTTCAAGTGCTTGTTTCGTTAGAATTTAATTCTCAAAATATTGTCTTATAATAATAAATTTTAGAAAGATACCCATCCAAATAAATGAGTTATCTAAGTCGGAAATCCATATTATTGTATGGAATGCTTCAATGCAGTATCTTGGGACCGATTTATTCCTTATGTATACAGACTGGAAAATTCTAAGAAATTACCATACAATTTTCCATTACTATTTTAATGTTTTGAAGGGTTGAATATCAAATATTGAGATCCTATAGATATGCGACATTTCTAATGTCTCATCTTAATATGCGTAGGATCAAAAACTTACCTAGCCTTAAGACTTGATCCCTGCCCGCTAAGTTCGATGTCCTCTGTGCGTGCATCATTTTTTGTGTCCATGTCTTTTTCTTTTATGTCTTCTTCTAATATTCGATGTTCAGTCTAGTTGTCTCTTTCCTTCACTACTTGTATTATAGTTAGGGAAACTTTATTAACATTTTTATTGAAGTACTTCGACTAGATCTTGGTTGCTTTTGTATCTGTAACAAAAAATAGGTAGTTAAACTCAGTTTTAAGTCGAACAACTCTGCTAGCGGCCAAGCCCAAGCTGCGGCGCTTGTGTAGCCAAATTACGGTCTGACTCAGAATCAATTAAGACAGGTTTTTTTCGGTATCTCATATTTCAGAATCAGAACCAATCTCTATAAGAACTAGACCAATAGAAATTCCAAGGGCAACATCACAAATATTTCTCGATCCAATAATGCTTATGGCATAAACTATTTTGCATATTTCTGAGGAGGCGAACGTATATGTATGAAAAGTTTTGACATTGGAAATGTCTTTTCGTTCGCTCCAGTATAGGCCCCGATTTCAAGAAAAAGTGCGATCCCGTAATCTCGGAGAGTTGTGAAGATATGATATTCAAAAAAGGCTCAAAAGACGCGTATTTCCGAGAGTTGTAAGGTGCAAAAAGAATTATTCACGAAAATCAAACACGAAAAAAGTTATGGCCGAAATAGTGAAAAAAACCTTTTCCATTTTTTTTATTTTGGCGCTCGAAATTTTGGAAACGAAGAATGATATCAAAAATTTGAGCAAAACTCCTCGGGACAATTTAGTCAGCTACAATTTGAGCTTAAAACAAAGACGATCGGGTTAAGAGGTTTGCCTTGTAGCCTAACCTTTTTGAGACAATATTTTTTTCGAATTTCGTAGATATATTTTCACCCAACTAACAATTTGGGCGTATAGTCAACCATTTATAAGGTTTAGTCCTTTTTCGCTGGATTCCTTATTGGACGGATAAACTTTTTAGTCGCCTAACTGGTGGTATAATTTAATTCATTGATATGTAGGTATCATGAGTACAAACCAAATACCTTTGCCAGCTTCCTGATATGTATACATTTCCGATGAAAAATAAATTTGTCAAATGAAATCACTAGCGTTTTCAAACAAGAATCTGGCCAAAACGGAATCCGTCCAATAAGGAATCCGGCGAAAAAGGACTAAACCATTTATAAGACTATTCGGTTCTACAATAGTTATATTACGGTAATTTTTGTTACTCTTCGTCGTGTACTGGTGTTTTATACGTCTGGTTATATAATAATGTCATACAGACGTTCTGTCGACGTATTTTATACGACAGTTATATAGTGGTGTTCACGGCGACGTCAATACGTCGTTCTTATATGACTTTTAGTCGTGTTAACGTAATTGTCGCATAAAGGTCGATTTTATGTCCATTTAGTCGTGTAATTTACATTTATTACTATTAAAGGGACGGTGGTCGTGTAGGCGCCGTAATAGTAACCATTATGTAATAGTCTTAACTTAAACGGAACAACTTTCAATACGGGAACAATATGGAAATCGCGAAAATCTGCTATTCAGTTTGATGGTCTGAATAACCCTACATAAAATTATGTAATGCATTAAAATTTAACCCCTGTAATGTATAATAGTATCAAATAACCATAAGGCGCGAATATAGTAAGCATAAAAAAGTAGAGGTTTCTGTCGACCACGGGACCCTAAAAAACAGAATTTACACTTAAAAGGCTCCACCCAACACAAAATCCATAAAACAGAACCCTACAGATAAGTACCTACAATCTCTATTCCATTCCACAACATGTAATATCATGGAATAGAACTTGTATCCCTTTAATACCAACATGTCTCGAAATGTCTCATGTTATATTAGAATCTTGGATGAAACCAAAAGGGGAAGTCGAGCAGAACTACTACGAACTAAGGTGAGTCAAGCGAATATAATAAAATTATTTTATTGAATTGTTGTTCTCATTCTATATCATGTATTGTAGAAAGTAAAGTGACATTCTCACAAAATATGAATGGCATACAAATCATAGACAAGTCACCACGTCACTGCCAAGGGTTAAAGCCGTACAATACATTAGCAATGAGATAATTTTTACACAAACCAGTGGCTTTCTTGTACACACGGCAACACATCAAGCTACGCAAAACTTAAATAAGGTGGCCGCGCGTAGCTAGAGTCATGTATAATGTCGCGCGGCCAACTTATATTTGTTTTAGGTAGCTTGATGTGTCGCCGTTCGTACGCGAGTACGTGGTACATGCCATGGCGCGTTTAGTAGTCAATGGATGCGTCACAGATCACAAAAACTAAAGGGAGATGTGAAAAGGGGGCGGGGCCTGTGTCGCAGCAATATGCGCAAAAACGGAACACATTGCTCGCGACAGTAAGGATTCAATATATTATGAGGCTGAAAGCCAGTCGAGATATTATGTGTAAATAGTTTACAATGTTTGCGTAGTACTAAAGATTATTCGAACGTTGAGGTCTGATACCGCAATGGATAATGAGCACATTCAAGCTAATAAAATACTTTCTATCGTGTGGTACTGGTGGTAATGCGACACTCGGTTTCGTACTCAGCGCGTTGGTTGGCATCTCTCTAGATCTCTATGGTATGCGTCAAATGCCGCAATCTGTGGTCACTGACATATTTTACTACTTCCTAACATTATTTTACAAACACATTAAGATTACGCGTATAATGATAAAGCACCTATGTTATTTATGTTTGTTCATGTTTCAATGTAGATATTTAGTTAATAAAAGAATTTGAAATGACTTTAGACTCGATAATAGAAGAACCAATATAACTAATTGGTTCACAGCAGTAAGCCATAAAAAAACGTATGTAATCCGCCAGTGAGCGATTAGTTAGCACAGCTGTTACTTATGCGAACACGCGGCATCTTCTCGTTTTTGGCTATATCCAAGCGTAGAGACATATATACAGGGTGCGGTATTTATTTTCGTACATTGAAAGCTGTATAAGCACATTGCCTTTACTAAAATATATAGCAGAATCAAAGGCTTATACTGACATAAGTTAATAAGATTGACTGGAATTCAAGTTGACAACACCTCTAAACAACTTTGAATCGTATTGCATTGAAAATTGAAACCAAAATAATAATTATGATTATGTTATTCGCTACGCGGAACTCTGTGAAATGTGACTCTGGCGTACTCTGAGATACTCCGTGCTCTGGCCTTTAGACTGGATATAACTTTGGGACTATTCTAATTATTTGTACTATACTTGTTTGTGTCATAAAATATAAGGTCTAACAAAATTAGGTGAAATTATTTTAAGGGGATGATCAGACCATCAAACCGAACAACTTTCTCTATGGGACCAACATCGAAATCGCCAAAAGAAATCAGCTGTTCCATATAAACCTACCCGACCGAAATGTATGGGACAGCAGATTTTTTTTTCGCGATTTCGATATTAGTCCCGTAGAGAAAGTTGTTCAGTTTGATGGTCTGATCATCCCCTTAAAAGTTTTCAATTTTTATTTCTGTAACACCCTGTATAGGGTCGTTCTTAATACGCTGACACTTTTTTAAGGGGATGATCAGACCGCCCAACTGAACAACTTTCTCTACGGAACCAACATCGAAATCGCAAAAGAAAATATACTCGAGCCAAATGTATGGGACAGCAGATTTTTTCAACGCTATTGCGGTGTTGGTAAAAAGCATATTAAGGACCCTGTATAATATTCTCGCTCGCACATGCACAATTTAGGTAGGTATGTGTCATCATCATTCTCTTGCCCATTTCCCATTATTTGGGGTCGCCGCAATATGTCATCCTCTTCCATTCATCTCTCTTAGCCGTCGTTTCAACACTCACTCCTTTTTCACACATATCATCCTTCACACAATCCATCCATATTTTCTTCGGCCTGCCTCTCCTACTACAGCCATCCACATTCATACTTAACACTCGTCTCGTAACATGACACTCGTCTCTCCGCATTACATGACCATACCACGATAATCTATTACCCTGCAATTTTTCCGTTATAGGTGCTACTTTCAAACTTCCTCTAATATATTCATTCCTAATCTGGTCCATTCTAGTTACACCACACATCCATCTTAACATTCTCATCTCAGCTGCATGCAATCGTTTCTCATCCGTCCCTTTTGTGGCCCAACACTCTGATCCGTATATAACGACAGGTCTTATTACGGTCTTATATATGATCCCCTTCAATTTGAGGGGGATTCGGGAGTCGCAGATCGTTCTCGTGACCTGCCGCCACTTCATCCACCCTGAGTTGATTCGGTGCTTCACGTCCCGATCTATCTCTCCATCGTTTTGTATGAGTGAACCGAGGTACCGGAAGTCGGAGCAGACAGAGCAGAGAGTATGTAGGTATATGTATTGCAGAAAAAACATTGTAAAAATTATAGTACACTGTGGTAAAAAGGTATAAAACTTTATTTTATGCAAATTATATCTAGCTCGTCAATAAGATGATGATTCGACGAGTTGTTTATAACTTATCAAAGAGTATAAATGCAAATATCTGTGCATCATACTACCATCAAACCCACAGATCATAAAAACTAAAGGGAGATGTGAAAATTGGGGCTGGGCCAGTGTCGCAGCAATATGTGCAAAAACGGAACACATTGCTCGCGACTGTAATGATTCAATATATTATGAGGCTGAAAGCCAGTCGAGATATTATGTGTAAATAGTTTACAATGCTTGCGTAGTACTAAAGATTATTCGAACTTTGAGTTCTGATACCGCAATGGATAATGAGCACATTCACGCTAACAAAATACTTTCTATCGCGAGGTACTGGTGGTGATGCGACACTAGGTTTCGTACTCAGCGCGTTGATTGGCATCTCTCTAGATCTCTATGATCAAACCTAACATATATGCAAATATCTGTGCATCATACTACAATCAAACATAACTGACCACCGTATTTACTCACTAATTGGATAACGACATGCACCGATGATTTAGAGCGATCCAGTCGATTATAACACGACCTACAGACCTATTATTCTATTACAGGTCACTTTTCATTATACATATCGCGGTACGCTATAATTTATTACTGTTACATATCAGTATCTTCTACTATACGGAGTGTGGGCTGGGCACGCGTGGTGGACCAACGCCTATATATATACTATACCCTTCTTGGGGGCAGACCTATGCCCTGCAGTGTGACTTATTAGGGAGTAAGTGCAGACGTATTAATTACTTTAAAGAGTCTGCCTCCGTGGTTTGATGGTTAAGGTGGTTTCAGTCCATACAAAAGTTTGACGCACAATACGCGTAGACGGAATTAATAAAAGTAATATTTTATATATGAATAATAGTTTAGAAAATCTAGTTGCCGCGTAACAAATAACATTTGCAATTTATAATATAATTACGAAGATATAAAGCTTTTAAAATTTTGTATGAAAAATTTTAAAGGTTTATATCTTCGTAAATATTTTATAAATTGCAAATGTTATTTGTTACGCGGCATCTAGATTTTCTAAACTATTTTTCCATATATACAAAGTTACTTATATTAATACCGTCTACGCGTATTGTGCGTCAAAGTTTTGTATAAAATTGACCCCTCTGCAATCGCCTTAAGAGCATTGGGCTCTCGACACGGAGGTCGTGAGTTCGATTCCCACGGGGGACACCTAGTGATATGTCACTTTGTGCGTTTTTCCCCAGTTGGTTACGACATTGCAGGCTGAATCATCTGATTGTCTGAAAAGAAAGATGATTCTGTGCTTCGGATGGCACGTTAAGCCTTTGGTCCCGGCCCTATCTCTGGTGTTAGTAGTCGTTACATAAAAACCACGTCAGAGGCCGTAACAAGGCGGTCTGAAAAAACTCTGACACCAGGGCTTGCCCACACGATTTGAAGAAGAAGAAAGGTGATTGTGCTCAAGAAACTGAAAAACTCTCCATGGCACCCTAAAGAAGGTTCCTTGTGGAAAGTTGTTCAGTATCATGTGTACTGAATTTCTCTTTTGTTAATAAAGATTTATTTATTTTGTGTATTAATTGTTTATTCGAAAGATCCATAAAATAATAACTTTAAATAAAATTATAAATAAAGAGACTTAAAACTAAACTAACCTAGGATGTGGTGCAGGTTCGGTCCTTGTGGGAGGGTACCCAGAACGCTGGCCGCATTTCCTCGCTGAATGGCTATGCTGATCCGTTGAGCGAGGAAAGTGCCAGCTCTTGGGTCCCTGTCGAGTCTATCAGGCGCTTTGACAGGTCTTTAAAAAGCGCCTGCGCATTAGGTCCCCACGGCCCAGGAGTTTCGACACCAAAACCCATAAAATGGTATTGGGGGACGATATCCCGGTACCAGTAGGCCTGTCGTTTATCGGCCGCCTCCGCCGCTGCGCCAGCCCTTCGACTCGTGCCCTGTAAGTGAGACGGGGCCAGTGTGTCCACGCAGGTAGCGTCCCACACTAGCGCCCGACCCATCTTCCAGGGGACGAGAGACATCCCGTCTGGTCTCTTGCCATCGCTCCGTATGATATATATATATATATATATATATATATATATATATATTTATTTTATTTATCATGAGTACAAATTAATCACCCTTTATAGTAATGTAACCGTCTACACTTCACTTAGGCTGTATCTATTTTACTAACCGCTATTCTAAATAAATAATAAATAAAAATATATTTTTTTTATTCTACGAATATAATTATATTCGTAGACAGCCATATAAATCATATGGCTTTTGCCTGTGACTTCGTCTGCACAGCCGTTTAACAAGATTAAATATGTATACCTACCAACAATGACATTCGATACAAGGAGGACTTCGCATCAGTGCGCTATTAACGGGACCACTAAGTTATACCCAGTTGTTTTACATTACTGCTTTGTAAGCGAATATATTTGAAAGATTTGAAAGGACTGGAATGTCAGCGGCAATGTATGACAGCTGGGCATATCTGATGCATACAAAGGTGACATGTGCCATGTGTAGGCTTTGTTGTTGTTTGACATGACAACTCTATGGTTATAAAAACTCATTGCCTACCAATGAGACTTTCCGAAAGCCATTAAAAAATCAAAAGTAGTTCCTAATGGCTCGATAGATGGCGCTGACGAGACAGGGGTCAGTGACCTTGCAGATAATAAAATACAAATAAAATAGTAGGAATTTGTGTTTTTGAGTAAACAGCAAAATATGAAAATATATTTCGTCAACGGATGCGTCTTACACAGTGACATGCATTTTTGTTCACTTTTTAGCCTAAAATTTTCGTCTTCGGACCCCTCTCTGGTTAACGCCATCTATGGCCGGTTTATTGAACTATGTTTGACTAGCTGTCAGCAAACTCCTCATTATAAAGACTTATAACAAGATTTTTAAACACAAAAAGTTTCATCAAAATCGGTCCTTTAGTTCTGATTAATAATAGGTCAGTAGTGGTAATCATAAAGATCGGTTTAAAGAATTTATTTACTCAAAAGAACATTGTTCACTTACATGAGTTTTGTTAAAAATAAGCTATTAAAACCCATTAGGTATTGTGAGTGAGATTGAGACAATAGAACAGTGATAAATAAGAAATAAAAAGTATACAAAATAAGTCCCAGCAGAAAAAAACAATAGTAAAGCTGTAAACACCTACTAAAGGTTAATAAAACTTACTAATAGAAAAATAAACGAGTTATCCATCTATCTATCCATCCAATACATTCCAGCCTACATCACCAAAATTAAATCGTCCATCCCTCACGAACTCCGGTCAGCCGCGATCGCTGGTAGTAAAGGTAGTACCTAGTTACATAGTGACGCGTGTCTATGTGAGCGTGAGGTGTATTTACATAAAGCGACAACACGCGCCCCCGAGCTGACGCACACCACAGATCGTTGAACTTTGTGTGTATGTAGAATGTATATTTGTAATTTTTTACATATTTTGTTGGTCATCTCTACATTTGAAAAAAAAAATGAAAAAATGAAAAAATATTTATTTTTGCAATAATCTTATTGTAGTTACATAAATATAGCACTCTAGCCCGCAGTCTAGGTATTCCTGGGTGATGAGGGCTAGGCTCTTTCGAAGAAGTAGCCTCATTGCAAACAATAAAGAGAAAATAATAATGTAACAAAAGAACAGAACCAAGCTATGTGATCTCATTTCTTTAAATAGTAAAAAAAAAAACAAGGAAAATCTTGAGGGTATGATTTGTTTATGTTTGTATTTGTATGACAGTATGAGTGAGTGTGTGTGTGTGGGGGGGGGGGGGGAGGGGGTGTTGCATTACTTTGATCTAAGGTCTACAACAGCTATACTTTAATGACAAAAACAAAAAGCTATCTACAATCTAAATTGACTATGATTTGTTTAAGTTCCTGTTAAATCTCTCAAGTTTTCCCCGATTTAAGTAACAGGTTAGTACATAAATTAATAATCCCTAAAGCTCCTCTACAAATTTAACTGACGCAGAAGATTCTGAGATTACGTTTAACTGCCAAACTCGAGAACTTATGTAAGTAGATTACTGTAAGACTCGTATTCTTAGTCAATACCTCGAGCTCTGCCTCGACTCGAAAAATTCATTGACCCAACCTCGAAACCTGTATTCTTCGTCGTATCTCGAAGAACTTCCACTGTGTTTGAGCCGAGGATAATATAGATGGAATTTGAAGGCCTTTGTTCCCCGTTTTTGGAATAGCAAAAGATATAAATATAAGAATTCCATAAAATCGTTGATGATTTTATGTAAAACTATGCTTCTATTATATCTATACGCATCTCGATGATACCTTTAAGATACTTTGGGACGGAATCTACATTGAGTTTGACGTTTCTTTTCTCCACTCTTACTCGACTCGAAAGAGGCAATTTCTTGGGTCGAGGATGTTTAATTTTGGCATTCAATTTGGCTTAAAACTGATTAAACTTTTTTTTTTATCTATAATTAATGCTAGTGCGTTAGCACTGCATTTCCGTCAGTGTCAAGTAGTTCATGGGAGAATCTATCCCAATTTCAGGGATTGTTTTTGGTCAAGAACAAGAAGAGATTAAGGAATGAGGAGCCTCGTGGCAGGCAAAAACGCGCCGCGCGAAAACCACGCGAGACTAGTGCTCGGGTCAGAACCTGCAACGTGACACCACTGATTAAGCTGGTCAGAAATGAGATCATTCACTCCAGAACGCAAGTGACAGACGTCGCCACCACCGCTACCAATCTAAAGAGGTATTGTGCTGGAAATGTCTGCCACATGCCAGATGACCTGTGGGCCAAAACCACTATCAACTGGTCCCCAGCAAAACGAAATCGGCATCGAGGTAGACCTAGAAGAAGGTGGGGGGACGAAATCGATAACTTCTTAAAGAATCTATCGAAGCTCAAAACTGGGTCACTTTGGGAGAACGAAGGGATGCATTTGCCCAACAATGGGACAGCGGTGGAGGTCGATTCGAGTGGAGAAAATCTCGTAGAAGCAACCACGACCCCTGCGAACCCACGACCTCCGTGTCGAGAGCCAATGCTCGTATTCTACGAATACGAATGTTAGTACTTATGTAGAATACCTGCACATAAAACTTAGATAATCAGGTAGGTAAACTGCCTCCATGGTCTAATGGTTAAGAGCATTGGCTCTCGACACGGAGGTCGTGGGTTCGATTCCCACGGGGGAATCCTAGTGAAATGTCACTTTGTGCGTTTTTCCCCTAGTTGGCTGCAGGCTGAATCACCTGATTGTCTGAAAAGAAAAATGATTCCGTGCTTCGGATGGCACGTAAAGCCGTTGTTCCCGGCTACTATCAATGGTGGTTGTAGTCGTTACATAAAAACCACGTCAGAGGCCGTAAGGCGGTCTGAAAAAACTCTGACACCAGGGCTCTGCCCACACGATAAGAAGAAGATGGTCTGCGAAAAACCCATGTGACAGACGGACGGATGAACACCGAGATGATTCCAAAAGTGCTCCGTTTGGCCAATTTTGGTTCGTAACACTAATAATTCAGCAAAATCTAATTACTATAAACATAAAAGCGCAACATGCAATAATGCACAACGTCAGTCTATCTGTTGACTAATGCAGTTTGCAGTGGTGAGCTTATCTAATGTTGCTATTGTACAAATTGCATACAGATTACGATGGCTTTCCTTCTATTACTGCGCTACCTCAATATTGACGCTTGTCAGTTGTAATAAAATTAAAATGTACGTTGTGCGTTTTTCCCCAGTTGGTTAGGACATTGCAGGCTGAATCGCCTGATTGTCTGAAAAGAGAAATGATTACGTGCTTCAGATGGCACGTTAAGCCGTTGGTCCCGGCTACTATCTCTGGTAGTAGTAGTGGTAGTAGACGTTACATAAAAACCACGTCAGAGGCCGTAAGGCGGTCTGAAAAAACTCTGGCACCAGGGCTCTGCCCACAAAAGAAAAGAAAGATCAGGAGTGCGATTTTTGAATCTCATTCGCTGAGCTCAGCAGTTCAAAATGTCAAAATAACTATGGAGATATGCATCTTACTACTGCTGATTTAACTTTCAAAAATCATACTTCAGGAGTACGATTTTTGAAAGTCAAATCAGCAGTAGAAAGAGGCATATTTTCAACTGATGAGCTCAGCGAATGAGATTAAAAAATCGCTCTCCTGATAGGTACTTAAAACCATAATTATCTTTTCGAATAAAACGATGAAGTTACCTACAAACGCTTTATTCAAGTAGTAATGCTATTTACCAACCAAAAGTAATTTAATAAAAACTAATAAATAACGAAATCACATTCCTCTTAGGAATGCAGGAATTTAATTCCCCGGGTCTCGTATTGGAACTGCCTTAAAACTTTTACGTCAAAATCCTGGTATTTCTTTCCTTATTAGATATTTCTGACGAGATTTATTTCTGCTATTTTGATAAGGATCGTTCTATAGTATATCAGTTTCTCGTTATATAGTATCTCGTTATATAGTAGTTATCTCGTTTTATAGTATAATAATGTCCTTCGATCAATTGGTCGAAGTATATGACCGATAAAGATTAATGGCAAGGGAAAGCGCTCAGAACGACAATTTGAGCATTTATACTATAAACTGAGGGCACTAAAGGGTCACTCTAAATCTGGGGAGACCCAGGACCTCTGGTTTGGCAATCCGGCGCAGCGTGGCAACCATCAGGGTGATCAGACTTTTCTTTTTTGTCAACTCTTAAAGGCTAGCTTAAGTTCACGACTATGCAGTATGTAAACTAGCTAAAGGCAAACCTTTTAACATCCCCTTAAAAAGATCATCAAACTGAAAAACTTTCTCTATGGGACCAACATCAAAATTGCAAAAAAAAAATCTACTGTTTCATACAATACTGCAAACCAAAAGCCAAATGTATGGGACAGTAGATTTATTTTTTGCGATTTCAATGTCGGTCCCATAGTGAAAGTTGTTCAGTTTGTTGGTCTGATCATCCCTTTAGTTAGTTTACATACTGTATCTATCTATACTATTATAAAACTGTAACAGGAAGTTTGTCTGTACATTGAAGATATTAAAAAAAAACAAGTTACGATACGGTTTTTAGGTGTCCCTGATTCCATTTCACCAATTTTTGGATTTTTTGTCTGTCTGTTTGTGTGTTTGTTTGTTTGTTTGAACGAGTATCACGCAAAAACTACTGAACCGATTTTGATGAAACTTTTTTTGTTTGATAGCTTATGATCTGACTTAAAATCTGGAATATAATTTGTGCGGACGAAGTCGCGGGTTAACGCTCGTTTTAAATAAGCGCCTATGACTAACAAGAATTAAATTCCTACTCTATTATTTCACAACCGAAACAGATCTACTGGGACTAGTGGGAAAAATTAGCGGTATTATCAGATTCATAATCTCAAAGACTTCTTTGTTTTACTCAGTTCCACTTTTCATTATTTGAAATGAACAAGAAAAAAAAGTATAGTGTTTAATTATCCGCCTCAAATTTGAAAAATCCAAGCTGCTTAAAAGACAATACCTACCTCATACAATAACACAAAAATCCACCACCAAAAAAAATAGTAACTCAAAAACTTACATTAAAAACCACAGAACACTATAACTCTAAACACACTGGACACTTCCCGAAAAACATCGTCAAACAACACAGCACGAACACCAACTTATCCGAACGGGCCCCGAGCTGCTGTCAAAATCAAATACAAAATGGCGGCGGAGGGTATGACAGCGTGCTCCTCAGTCTCATGCTGAACGTCGAATGGTATATCACAGTTTACCATCTCACCGATTAAAGTATGGTTTAGATGTGTCTCGTCCAACTGTCAACCGTAGAAAGAATTTATGAGCTGTGTCGAGCGCAATTTGGACCCCTCCGGAAGGTGTTTCGACGGGATATGATCGGCGGATAACAGTGCGTCGATAGTCCGCTGGAATTAGGTCTTGTGACCTCTGAGCTCTGGTGGTAAAGATATCATAGGCTACTTTTAGATCTGTTGGTTGCTATCCAGACTTCTCACTAAGGTTTACGTTGGTCGGGTAAAACAACATTTATTTTTAAAGAATTTGAAAAGAACAAAAAGGTCAGCATGTAAAAGCGCCCTCTTCATTTAAGAAGCTTAAATGAAACGGGCGTTTTTACATGACACGATTTTTTCACACGAGCGTCCCGAACGTGAGAGCAGAAGGTTGAATGTCGACGTTTTAAGAATCATCATCATCATCTCAGCCGATGGACGTCCACTGCTGGACATAGACCTCCCCCAAGGATTGCCACAACGACCGGTCCTGCGCTGTCTTCATCCAACGGGTTTCCGCCGCCTTCACCAGGTTCGTGGCTTTAAGTCAGTTTTAAGAATGGTTTAAGAAAAGACAAATATTCTAAAAACTTGATAAAAAACGATTTCTTTAAAACCATATTGGAATGGAAGATAGAGGGGAAGAGAGGCAGAGGCAGAGCTAGATAGAGTTGTCTAGCCCAAATGAAGGAAAATGTTGATGTCGTGTCGTATCAAGAACTTCAGACACTCGCGGAAAAGAGACAGGATTAGCTAATACTCTACAGACAAGAGCGTAGCGTAAATAAGATGATGATGAAGAGCAGAACTGTCTTCAAGAGCTTTTAAATTAAACTTTTTTAAATATGAGCCCTTATGAATAGACACATTCCGACACCTCAACTGTCGCGATAGACCCAGAACTTCGACAGTAATCGCCATGTTGCACTTTCTAGGAAATGACATCCTACCAGCAGCGATCAAAAAACATTTTTAATGTCAAAATCCATATTTTTCTACGAGCTTTTTTATCATGTTACTGGAAGCCCTTGTGGGGCCGATGCCTTCGGCTTTATTAGGGTAATAGGGCAACGAATGCGGACTACAGGAGCGATCGCACTGGTGTGTCTTTTTGGTACAGATCATTTTCTCTGGCCATCCAGAGGGACAATGCAGCCATGTTAGGGACCTTTGAGCCGGGGTTGCGCAGCGCAGGACCTTTAGTTTAGTTAAGAAGAAGCTTGGATGCGGATTGTATCTTGTATGTTGCCATTGACAATAAGCTTGTAACGGATGTAGATTTCGAAGCCCATGTTCGGATTCAATTTTTGTTATTTTATATTTAATAGAGTTAACCAGCGACTTTGTCCGCACAAATTATATTCCAGATTTTAAGTCAGATCATTAGCTATCAAACAAAAAAAGTTTCATCAAAATCTGTTTAGTAGTTTTTGCGTGATACTCGTTCAAACAAACAAACACACAAACAAACTAACAGACATACAAAAAAACCAAAAATTTGTGATATGGAATCAGAGACACCTAAAAACCATATCGTACCTTTTTTTTTGTTAATATCTTCAATGTACAGACACACTTCTGTTACAGTTTTATAATAGTGCTAGCGTTAACCCGCGACTTTGTCCGCACAAATATAACAGATTTTACGTCAGATCATTAGCTATCACACAAAAACAAGTTTCATCAAAATCGGTTCAGTAGTTTTTGCGTGATGCTCGATCAAACAAACAAACACACAAACAGACAGACATAAAATGGTGATATGGAATCACGGACACCTAAAAACCATATCTTAACTTTTTTTTTTGTTAATATCTTCAATGTACAGACAATCTTCTGTTACAGTTTTATAATAGTATAGAATAGATAGATATAAATTTAAATAAATGTTTCAGGAGTTACTAAGTACTTTCCTTATGCAAGAAAATACTGAAGTATGAAAAATAACAACAATAAATAGAAGAGATCCCTGCATTCTTGTCAGACCCGGTCCCTTTTCCTGTCAATCAGTCAAGTCAATAGTCAGTAATTGATTGACAATATTTGTAGGTTTAGAATAATTGTATTATGTAGTATCGTGTGTTGCTGTTAATTTCATATTTTAAAATTGTTGACATCTAACACTAACTTGACATAATGTTTTATTTATTATTTATTTTTTTTTCACAAAAATCAAATTAATTAATTGGGTAATTTCATGTTGTATAATTATAAATTTATCATTAAAGTATATTGAACTTAATTGCTAGTGTGCTACACCCTAGGGTAAAATTACATTGAACATTCTGTACTGTTACCATCCTTGTACCTATTCTGTATATTAATACTGACTACATGTAATTTATGGCAATAAATAATTGAATTGAATTGAATCAAAGTCCAACAATAATGGAGAGCCTTTCTCTTTTCCTATCGTTATTGATACTGAAAATATTCCGAGGATATTAAGGAAGTATTATTATTAAAGATCGGATATTCGGATGCATATTTACCTGAACATCATTTTTCACAAGAATAATGTGGACACGTCTTAATTCTTTTATTTTATTAAACAATCCCAGGATAAGGCGGTTGCAGAGGGGTCAATTTTATACCAAACTGTGACGCACAATACGCGTAGACGGTATTAATATAAGTAACTTTGTGTATATGGAAAAATAGTTTAGAAAATCTAGTTGCTGCGTCACAAATAACATTTGCAATTTATAAAATAATTACAAACATATAAAGCTTTGAAATTTTTCATACAAAATTTTAAAAGCTTTATATCTTCGTAATTATATTATAAATTGCAAATGTTATTTGTTACGCGGCAACTAGATTTTTTAAACTATTTTTCCATATATAAAATATAACTTTTATTAATTCCGTCTACGCGTATTGTGCGTCACAGTTTTGTATGGACTGAAACCATCCATGAGCTTAGAAAAAGTATATGTCTAGAAAGAGCCTTATGCTTCTACCGTATAAAAAAACAAAAGGGGCCAACTTTCTTAGTTTGGTGTGCGTGAGGCGCCATACAAATTATGTCTGTGTGCGTGTATATGGATAGGGTTTAAAGGCCAATACTGGTTACAATTTTTTTCTACGCTTTTGTAGCTTCGACTGTCAATCATGACATATAACTTATCCAGGGTCATGATATTGCTAAAATATCGTAGAACTTGGGCATTTGAACAGCTCGGATAACATGAGCAACTCGGACAACATGAACAACTCGGAAAATTTTGTCAACAATTATACAATGTTGTCGGAGTTGACAAAAATGTCCGCGTTGACCAAGTTGTTCGATATATTTTGTTGTCAAAAGTACATAATTGGGCAACATGAACAACTTTATCAAGTCAAATCAGTTGGCCAAGTTGATCACGTTGTCAGAATTGTTTACGCTGTAAGAGTTGTTCATGTTGCCCGAGTTGTTTATTTTGTCAGAGTTGTCCAAGTTGACCGAGTTTAACTTTATTCAGAAAGGCATACCCATATTATGTTTTCGTGGGGAAAAAGTGAAGTTTAGGTAAATATGCATCCGATTATCCGATCTCTAATTATTATGGGATATTTTATACATTCGTTAATAAAGCGCTCCATACAAAACGAAGTTACATCCTAGTTTAGACATTTAGCAGTAAAAGTAAAAATTTTAAATTTCCATACAATTATTAAATTAATCCTAGCCTTGAAACTAAATAGATAAATGGTACCGACACATATACTGGTTTATAGATTGTGTCTATCAACTTTTTTTTACTTTAATTGGTTATTATTGAAAATAGGATGACACTTCGATTGTATGAAGTGCGCTCGGGCGCCCTGACGAGTATATTCTCTTAATAAATACAATGTGAAATTGATACCATTAGCATCCTTTTAAACTAAGACTCTACCCATCAAACTGAACAACTTTTACTATGGGAGCAAACCGATTGGAGCAACAAAAATTCCGCTGTTGCATACATTTGTGTCGCGTAGGTATGTAATGCAGTGTAGTACCGAACAGCTGATTTTTTGTTGCTCCGATCGGTTTGCTCCCATAGTGAAAGTTGTTCAGTTTGATGGGTAGACTCTTAGTTTAAAAGGATGCTAATTAATTATATCATTTTCACCCTGTATAGGGTCCTTCTTAATATGCTGACACTTTTTAAGGGGATGGTCAGACCATCAAACTGAACAACTTTTTCTATTGGACATACATTAAAATCGCAAAGCCTGTTTCATGCAAAACTGCAAACTGACTCAAGCCAATTGCATGGGACAGCTGATTTTTATTTCGCGATTGCGATGTTGGTCCCATAGAGAATGTTGTTCAGTTTGATGGTCTGTTCATCCCCTTAAAAAGTGTCAGAATATTAAGAAGCTAACCTGTATAAAGATACTTATTACTTTTTATGTTTACACCCGACCGCCATATTTGAAGTCGTAAAAAAACCACGCTACGCGGCTACGAAATTTTTACTACGGCGTAGCACGTTATATATCTACTTTCTCCTTCTTTACTATACAATATTTTAATAAAACGTACTCTGAGGTAAATCATCATCATCATCATCAGCCTAACATCGTCCACTGCTGAACTTAGACCTCTCCCAAGGTGCCCTGTTGTCAAAGTTTTTTCAGACTGCCTTACCGTTATTCATTTTGAAATAATGCAGTGTAAAGTTCAGATAAGATTTCACCAGTTAATGCTTTTATCTTAAGGTGGTTTCAGTCCATACAAAAGTTTGACGCAGAATACGCGTAAACTGAATTAATAAAAGTAATATTATATTTATATGGAAAAATAGTTTAGAAACTCTAGTTGCCGCGTCACAAATAACATTTGCAATTTATAACATAAATGAGACAGGTAGCGTTTTGTGTCACTTTGTGCGTTTTTCCCCAGTTGGTTAGGACATAGCAGGCTGAATCATCTGATTGTCTGAAAAGAAAAATGATTCAGTGCTTCGGATGGCACGTTAAGCCGTTGGTACCGGCTACTATCTCTGGTGGTAGTAGTCGTTACATAAAAACCACGTCAGAGGCCGTAAGGCGGTCTGAAAAAACCAGCACCAGGGCAACACCAGGGCTCTGCCCACACGATAAGAAGAAGAAACGTCAAAACTTTAGTAATTCATAAATAAAAAATGTCTTAAATACGATCAAAATACTAACGTACAATGACATCTAAGTCTATGGAAATAAGATACAAATTGCTACTTACTTTTTTTCCCGCCCTGCAAAACACGACACTCTTTGGTACCACCCTGCACGACTGTTGCTCTACGTTTGTGAACAAAGGAAAATTTTCGGGTTTCCAGCATCCTTTTCTAGTGCGCATGCGTGAAACTGCTTTCGTCCTGAAAACCCCTACTATGTTTTTCTGTTTTCACTTGTTTAAAACTGGCTTAAGTATACTCACAAATTTTTTGCGTGTATTTGTATACCATACAATGTGTAAAAAAGCACCCTATAGCCCAGTCATTTTACGGTTTGAGCCGGGACTAATTAATAATTGATTTTTATTTTCAGTATAATATTGAAGAGCCAATTTAAGCCCAGAAATGTACCAAAATTTTAAAAAAATCACGTCAGCAACAGTTCCAATTTTAAAATTTAGCTATTATCTCGTTCTTAAGAACCTGATGGTAAATTTTCTTTTCACATTTTTAACGCTTTTCCATTATTACATATTTCAAACATGGTGTAAATATTTTTGGCTACTTAGAAGGTTTTGAAAAATCCATTCGTATTTTCTAATAAATACCTCACTTTTAAAAATTTCAATGCCTATTTTATTGCTAAAAAATAATTTATATTGTTAAATCAAAGTCAAATAAGAGCATTGGTATTAATATTATTAATTAAAAAGCATTCTGGGAAACACAATTTTGATATCTATGTTGCGTAGCGATTTTTGTTTTAATATGTTTTAAGATAGTCTTTTTGTCACTAAATGGTGCCGGTTACAGTTTAAAAGTCCAATTAATAATTACCCCCTACCCCGCCTAACAAAACTCCGTAAAATGACAGGGCTACTAGTAATATTTAAAGGGGTGGTTGAAACCATAAAATTTTCGCTATACAGGTTGTAAGGAAAAGTATCATTAAACTTTAAACCTTTAAATACTCTACTCATCAAACTGAACAACTTTTACTATGGGAGCAAACCTGTCAGAACATAAAAAGTCAGCTGTTCCAGACTAAACTGCAATACCTACTCGCTTCAAATGTATGAGACAGCTGATTTTTTTTGCTCTGACACGTTTGCTCCCATAGTAAAAGTTGTTCAGTTTGATGAGTAGAGTATTTAAAGGTTTAAAGGTTAATGATACTTTTCCTTACAACCTGTATAGCGAAAATTTTATGGTTTCAACCACCCCTTTAAATAGTTTGACGGGTAGAGTTGTGGTTGTGGTTTAAAGGTTAATCATACTTTTCCTTACACCTTGTTGAGACAAAATGGCTAAATAAAATAATAAAATATCTGCTCATACATTAAAAAGAAATGTACAGAGTATCCCAAAACTAACTACTATTAAAAGAACAAACAAAGCAACATAACCTGACAACTGTCTAGTCCAATAGCCCACCCCGGGTTGAGCCAAACGTACCCATCATGCTCATACACTTAAGTAGAGTTTTGTATGAAACAACAGATTTTTAGGGTTCTTATATATTTATTCTGTCCGTATGGTGTCGGCTATGAATAGCACCATCCCATTTCCTCCCGTGGGTGTCGTAAATAGCGACTAAGGGATCTACTGAAGGATGGGCAGCAGCATCCTCTGAGTACACATTGCTTCGATCCAACTGCGATCGCCAACCCATCTGCCAAGCGTGGCGATTATGGCAAATCCCCCCTATTTTGGGGGAGGCTTATGTCCAGCAGTGATATTACTAGGGTGTTTTGTTACACAAAGTATGCCCCTACACATAACTGCGACGTCGCATCGCATCGCAAATATCTGCGAGCTCGCACGAATGTAACGCATGAACTTCCGATCTGATTCGCATCGCGCATTCCAGCGATATTACATCACACTTGGTGACCACTTATTCCGCTGATGCAGCATAGGGGAAAGTCGCTGCTAGTTATCTTTAAAATTTGACATTATTATTTTGTGTGCACATTTATTTTACCCTTGCATTAGGTTTAATCTTAACTGCGTAAGTTCCTTAGGGGAGCGATGCGGATTTTACCTCCTCCTGCACCGCTCCACTACCTACGGAACCTATGAGAAGAAAGAGTAAGTGCGACGATAGTATCCGCCATTAATTTCCACGTAAACTCCCTAAATTTTTTTTTGTTCAGGTGACCTTACCCAGACTAGCGCATAGTCTGGGTATGGTCACCTGAACCTTGCGCTTTATCGCACGAAATCGTATCGCAGCTATTCGCATCGCAAGTTCCTGCGATGCGGCGTCGCATCGCATCGCATTGCAGTTTTGTGTGTGAGCCCTTAGACAAGCTTTGTCAGTCGCGAGTCTTTTCACGATCCGAACACTGTCGTAAGCAAAAACAAATTTATTTTCATCTCAAGACTTAACCAAGAAAATGGTAAAGTCATTAGAGGACTCACGACGACAAAGCGTATTGGATAAACTGTACAAAACAATTTGAACTTAAAAGAAAACGAAATAAAACTGAAATTTCTTTGTTAAACAATGTTCAGAGTTTAATGACACTTTCAGTTTTCATACAGAAAGTTATTCATAGTAGAAATGGGAATTTGATCTTTACACTATGTTTTTAAGATAGGTTTTTGGATGACTTCGATTGAAAAGGGTTGAATATAATGCAATTTCTCGCTTGACATGGCTTTGTTGTTGTTGGGATCTTTTGTTCAGATTTGTTTGCCTTTAAGGGTTAATTGTGATGAAATATGGGACTAAGTTAACATTTTGGCGGCAAACGTTATCCATCATAATTATAATTTAATCTTTATTGAAGATATGTCGAAAGTTTTCAAGAATTACCTAATCGGTGACCTGGGAATAAATATAATCAAGCATCTGAGACAAATATCAGAAGATAGCAAGGTATGCACGGATAGTTTATATTGCAGAACGACTTTGTCAACTAGGTCAAAATATACTGCTGTTTTGTGGCAGTTCTGTGCTGCTGAAACAATTAGTTCATTAATGAAACTGCAAGGATATAGATCAGATTTTTATTAAACAGAAAAAATGTATTCGAATTGTAACTAATATTGATCAAATGGGACCGTGCAAACCGTATTTTATAAAACATGGTATACTCACACTAACATCAATCTATATACTAGAGGCATGTAAATTTGTCAGGACCCACGAAACCCTGTACTCCCCAGTTAAAACAATAAAAAGAAATAATTGTACCCAAAAGACCCAAAACCAACTAAAAATACTCTTTTCAAAACTAAAATTACTTTCATCTGGACCCCAATTGATGGCACTTAAAATATTTAACGCCATTCCTAATGAAATTAAAAAATAGATACAAATAAATCTTTTGTACAAAAATTAAAAAGCTTCCTCATTTCAAATGTTTTAATATTTTGGGCTCTTGTGTTACGCGGAAATCTCTATTACCGTTTAAATTAAATTAATAATTTAAGTAAAGAGTATTGTATTGTAATAAAATTGTCAGGCCCTCTGCAATAAAATTGCTATGCCCTAACAGGGCGCCACAATAATTAATAAGATCTTGTGTTCATGTACTTTATTATTTGTGATCATCTTCATCATCATCATCTTAGCCGATGGACGTCAACTGCTGGACATAGGCCTCCCCCAAGGATCGCCATAACGACCGGTCCTGCGCTGCCCTCATCCGGTACGCGGTTGCCACTCGAAAACTTTTCGGCCCCATCGGCCATCGGTTCTGCGAGCAATGTGCCCCGCCCACTGCCACTTCAGTTTAGCAATTGTTTGGGCTATGTCAGTTACTCGGGTTCTTCTGCGGATCTCTTAATTTCAGATTCGATCTCACAGGGAAACTCCGAGCATAGCCCTCTCCATTGCCCTTTGGGTGACTCTCAGCCTTTTTATGAGGCCTTGAGTGAACGACAACGTCTCTGTTCCATTGTCATCACTGGCAACCCACACTGATCGAAGACTTTCGTTTTAAGACTCTGCTGTATTTGGGACGTGAAGATACTACGTAGCTTCCCGAAAGCTGCCCAGCCGAGTTGGATTCGACGGTTGATCTCTTTCTCGAATTTGGACCTACCTTTGTTATACTGCAATAAAATACTGAATACTAATTTTCAGACAAAGGATATGATAATCACAGAAACAAAATATTATAACGGATTTTTTTATTACGAATGGGTTTGCTCTTGACCTCAATCCAGTCTTCAGGACGAAGATGGGGTCGGTGGGATATAATCGAAAACTTACAAATTAGCTGGCAGTGACTAGATTATCAGAAAGGCCGAAGATAGTTTTGTGGCGTGCCTTGATAGAGGCCTATCTACAGCAGTGGACTATGTCAGACTGATGATGATGATGAATATGACTAGAATCTAGAGATGGCTCACATTTTGACTTTGCCTACCTATCAGAAAATGTCTACACATCTACATTTTAACCTAATGGAAGCTCACCCTTCCGAATCCCGCCGTCTGCTACAATTTATCCCGTACCTTCTGCTAAATGACATTTAGGATCCCGGGATTGTTAACAAATCCCGTAGGACTGTTTCAAGTTCGGCCTCTATCGATCCTGTGACCCAGTTCCCATTGCATCCCGGTCATGGGTTAAGGGAATCTTGCTATCTAAATTTTATAATTTTTTTTTAAATAAAAACAAATCAGTGTTATAATAATACTAGGAATGCAACGATTACGAAGCGGTGCATCGTTTTGCATCTGTAATCGTAATAATCACGATTAAAAACGATGCAATGCACCCTAGTAAGGATCGTACGATTATTAAATCGAATTAAAAATGTCAATTGGATTGCACTTGTTGACAAATACCAGACCTGAATACTAGATTACAGAGCCAAAAAACAAATTTAAAAATATCTGATCTGCTGCTGCCGCTTTAGCTCGTTTGGAGCTAAATCTGGATTTTTTTTGGTAGATTATCTCGTTTATACTTTGAATATGTGAAAAATATTAATCCTGACCAAGTGGGCCTTTGACTTCGACCTCAAATTAGTAGAAAAAGCAACAAAGATCATGTAATTTTTCTAAATCTTTTTTTTTATTTTACTTGCAATTAAAACACTTGCAATTAAAACTCATTCTAAGGATAATCTCGATATATTTTTTTAAAAAATCGTAATGCATTGGTTATCGTGATAAATAACGATTAATATCGTAATCGTAATACACCCAGATACATAAAGGTTGTAAATGTTACACTTACTCTATAAAAAGTATAAAATGAAATGCTATCGACTCGATAGAAGAAGATCGTGAAAACAGAATTTGTATCATAGTTTTTGTTTTTGTAGCTTATGTTATGTGTTTACTGGTGCTAAACTTAAATATACCTACGAAGATGCTTCAGATCATCCATTTGAAAAACTTTCACTATGGAGCTAAAATCGAAAAAATAATAGAAGAAATCAGCTGTTTCATACAAAACTACAGTAAGTACCTACCTAGTCGACTCAAATGTATGGAATAGCTGATTTTTAACCTGGCTTGCTTATCGTGTCGACTTCAAATTCTGAACAAAGTCGCTAAGTAGTACCTTGCCAGAATTGGGCAACCGATGCTGCACCGTCGCTAGCGGTCATGAGCTCCTCTAGTCCACTCAATGAATGGCTCATAAGGGGGTGTAGATTGCGTGAGCTAGAACCGAAGCGATTTCTACTGAAAGTTGTTCATGGTTCTTAGGGAGTAAACATACTAAAAGTCCCATCGTCTAGGAGTCGCGCCGGAGGGAGGGCGTTAAAGTTCTTTTGGGTTTTTCGCGAATATATCCAAAATGGTGCGTCGTAGAGGAAAGATATCTTCTAATAAATGAAATTTTATAAAATTCTCTACACTTTTTAATGTCTATACTTGTTCCTATTTCATAATAGTTTTCGAGCTGCACGCTCCGGAAAAGTAAAAATTAAAGTTATTCAGCGCGTTGAGCATTACTTGAACATCTTTTACCTAGTTATTATACATTTCGATCCATTCTATAGAGCTTCTCCTTAACGGTCCCTTGCAAGTGGCAATTTTGCGAAGAAATGCCTCCACCATCTTGCTCCTATGTCGTAGCTAAGTACTTATATTTTATACACAATAATCTCGAGATGTGTGGCAGTAAAACTAGGGATATGTTGATGTATGAAATTGTGTAATGTTTAGAAAATTCTGTGCTAAAAAAAGTTTGTTTGTTAACATTTTACCAAACTGTGTACGAACACGAAGCGTAGAAAGAGGAACGTGAAATTTTTTTCGTCTATGGTACGAAGTCACAATAATGTTGTGTGTTATTTTATTATGCAGTATACCTAGTAGGTATGTCAAAGTCGCGATGCGATGGTCTAAAAAGCCCTATGGCACAGTATAAGAAAGAGCACTCGCTCAGCACGCGTGCCCGAGTTGGTAGACTTCACATATAGCTCCTCACTTGATGGAAAGTGGAGGCAGATGAAGTTGAGGGTATAAGGCGTTCACTGAGAAAATGCCTATGAACTCTTCTCTTTTACAACCTGTTCAAATGGGATCATGTAGTACACACGGCGATACATGAAGCTACGCAAAACAAAGCTGACCGCGCGGCGTTTTACATTACTCCCTCTACCATAGATTAGTATTATTGGGTCTCTACCTACGCGCAGCCAGCTTATTTTGGTTTTGCGTAGCTTGATGTGTCACCGTGTGTTGAGATGAGTCAGGTATAAAGGTATAAACGTGCGGTGTTGCTCCTCAGACTATGGCACATCTTGTATCCTGGAGTGCGATTTTTGAATCTCATTCGCTGAGCTCAGCAGTGGAAAAGGTCAAAATAACTATGGAGATACGCAACTTTCGACTGCTGATTTGACTTTCAAAAATCGCACTCCTGGAGTTTGATTTTTGAATGTCAAATCAGCAGTAGAAAGATGCATATCTCCATAGTAATATTGACATTATCAACTGCTGAGTTCAAAGAATGAGTTTCAAAAATCGCACTTCCTGCCCGGGCACCTGCACGCGTCTGGAGCTTATGGACGCTGTCATATCCGTGTGGTAAATACTGCACTGGAAAAAATGTTGAGTTACATGCCATCGACTCTATAGAAGAACTCTTCTCTTAAAGATATCCAGATTGAATTTGCTAGAAAAAGCAAAGAAGGTAGAATACCTTTTTCAATTTTCAATATATGGTTTTAATACCTTGTAGCGATTCGCAACTTCGCATTATGAATGTGACATTGTAAGTTTTGGATCGGTAATTACAAAGATAGTCTGAAAACGACCACAGACTGCGACTAGGCGTGTCTGTGCATGAGTATGATAGATTATAATAAATGACTTGCTGCCATTACAGCGAATGGATTAGGGGCATGTTGTTTCCTCTACGATGCACACTAGTTGATAATAAAAACTGGCTAAGTGGCAGTGGGTTTTGAAATTACTGGGTGTGAACTTAAATGCGTCACAAACTTAACTTGGGGGTGTTTCAGACCTTCAAACTGAACAATTTTCATAATGGGGCCAACATCGGAAAAATATTAGCTTTTCCACATTTACGTCGAGTTTCCATTGACCGTTGATTTTTTTTCAATCAAATGTTGGTCTTGACAGCTGTTCAGTTTGATAGTCTGACGGTCAGTTGCAGAAACGCTCATTAAATAATCCTCCATTAAATCTCTTGCTGTCACTTTTTACCTTGTTGACGTAGTAAAAGCTAGCAAGAGATTTAATGGAGGATTAAGTCAAATGAGCGTATCTGCAACTGACCGTCTACCACTTACCTAGGTACTGAAATTTGATTTTGTACAAACATACTAACAAAACCGTCCCTTTCAGGGTGGCCAGAAACATTGCTACAACTAGGGGTGTGCGTATACAGTGTCCTTCTTAATATGCTGACACTTTTTTAAGGGGATGATCAGACCATCAAACTGAAGATTTTTATGGGACCAATATTGTAATCGCGAAAAAAATATCAGCCGTAAAAAATATACATTTGGCTCGAATAGATTTGCAGTTTTGTATGGAAGAGCTGATTTTTTTTCGAGATTTCTATCTTGGTCCCATAAAGAAAGTGGTTCAGTTTGATGGTCTGACCAGCTCCTTAAAAAGGACCCTATACAAGCTCTTTCGCCTACAAAATAATTGTTTTGTGCAGTCAAGGTTTTTGCCAAGTTGTTTGCCGACTAATAATTCTTGTTGCCGCCGCCCGTACCGTTTGGTCGTGTACCTATATTGTTGCAATTTCCAAGCCCAAAAGTAAGTAGTTCCATAGCTAGGTGGCGGGGTGCGGGGCGCGGGGAGGGCGTGCTCCCACGGGATCGAGGCGCGACATCCGGGGGGGACGCGCGGACGTGACGAGATCCGGCACGCTGTCCGGATGTACGGTCCTGGGATATGTCTCGCGATATTGACATTTTATGGACGCGAGAAAAATTTTGTTTTGTTGTAAAGTTGTTTTATCAATTGTTTCTATAGTATTTTATTTCATTAGGATCTCCGACAAGGCGAACACATTATTAAGTAGGTACAATTACCTACATAGAATGACAAAAGGCGTGTGCACCTCAATTAAAGGCAACCACGGCATGCAATAGGCATACGCAGGTTTGAGGATATAATGTATTATTCAAAATTATATTATGTATTATTATTTATAATATGGGCCTGATATAATTAAGTTTGTACCGTTGCCTGAAATAAATAAATAAATATCACATGGATAGATTTCTAACGTAATTTTTGACTACCACCGCGTCGGGAGGTGTTCCGTTGAAGAGAAGATGCTGCCATTGCCAAGTTATGGATTACTTATGCCAATGATGTCAAAAGAAAGCTGTTTGACAATTAAATCTGATATTCTCTCCCATTATAGGGCTAAATGAGAGTGAGTATCTTCTGTGTGAAGTCTTCTTTCGATTTGTGGGGACTTGCTACAGATGTTAGCACCCACAAGTTATAGCAAAGACGCCAACAGATGGCGATACCGTCGCCCTCGGAAATATGCTCCATACATAGACAACGTTCACCGTGAATACGTAACTCGTAACCTACTACAAATAAGGTTCACAATCGAATGCAAGACATACATAGCGCAATTATTGCTGTCTCCCGTTTGCAATGGAGGGAAGTCGGATATTTCGTTTTCCTACTCCTCCAATCTTCTTTGATTAATTCATTGCGGGTTCCAAGACAGATTAGAGTCATCCCAATGTTCACCGTGAATACGTAACTCGTAACCTACTACAAATAAGGTTCACAGTCGAATGCAAGACATACATCGCGCAAGAGAAATAATCACAGAGATTTGATACATATACAAGGTCCAACTACGAACTGTTGGACCACGGCCGGTCCCCAGGCTTCACACATAGCCTGGTGGAAGGTCTTCCATTTTCAATGGAGGAATATTCCCATTAGCACCTTCATAGAGTCAATTCGATGGTCACGTCCCGAGTTAGAGAGGCCTTACGTATAATTTCCCATACTTTCCCCTCTGTCAAAGTCGCACCCCCGCGACGGCCCCGATGGGCTACTTAATTCGATGCGTTTTACCGTTATGTCATAGCAACGGTCCCCCCCCCCCCGCAAAAAACGGCAGAAAAATGTTCTATGGACAAATAAACAATACTCGCGCGTTGACTGGAGTCACGTGACGCTCTACGATGGTACCTAACTATGTCATTCAAAAATGTTCCACCCTAGTATTTTGTCACGGATTGCACTACCAGCAGCGTCCATAAGAACAGGTGTCCGGACAGAAGGACAGAAGAGCAGGTTATCTTTACTCCCGCTGACCTGAATTTGAAATTTAAACACCTCCAAATCTGCCTGGGATTCCGGGGCAGCTCCCGTCCTGGAGGTTTCTCACAAGAGGAACAAACTGGTCAGGGAGTTGGTGCCCGCCAGAGACCGCCTCTTGCTTGAGGGGCTTCATTTTGAATTAGGTCGATACCAGGGAAGACAATTAAATACCTATGCCAGCTTCCTAGTCGACACACTTCAAGAAGTACTTACAGCTCTTGAGTCTTTGGTAGGACATTCGTACATCAGGTAACGTGTCGACTACCATTTTGGTTCCCTCTATTGAGCCTGCAATGGCCCTGAGGACGTTTGGTGGTGCAATTTCAGTCAGAATAACATTTTAACGGGTTCGAAGTACGCGGTAGGAACCCGTTAAAATGTTTATTACCAGAATATACCGCATCTGCACCAATTTGGCAATCGATTTAGGTACACCAAACCAATAAATAGGTGACACTTTTGAGTCGCGCTGCAAGTCTGACTGCGAGCGGTCACGTATCCTCTTCTCTCGGGCTCGCGCGTGGCTCCGCCATTTTGTAACGGTGTAACGGTTCTTGAAAGTTACCTACATTTTATTTTCAAAAGATAAACATCGCAACGATGAACAATCTCGAGATTTATCGCCGGATCGTACACCACAGGAACAGTGGCGCGTAGGTTCACACCTAAAGCGAAATGGGAAGCGATTACAGGCACACAGGAGGCTAGAATAGGAAGTCGGTATGTGGAACATTTCCTTCTGCCACCACTGGGTTTAGGTCTCAATTTGTAGGTCATGTCTAGTCTAGGATAGACCAGTCTGGGCTTAGGTTTAAAATCGTGTGGATTGTAAATAAATAAAAAATTCAGAAAAAAAATCGTAATTTTTTAAGCCTAGCATAGCATATGCTCACGACTATAATCCCGAGGGGGTAGTCAGAGATATTCTGAAACCTCAGAACATCCACGTTTCACTATAGTACTGAAACTCTGGCCAGTGTGACGGGGAGTGAGCCCGTCGTCACTTGTAAATAGACAGTAGGTACAATACATGCCTCGAAATTGAAACATGCCGGTTTCCTCACGATGTTTTCCTTCACCGAAAAGCGAGTGGTGTTATAAATCGTACATAAATTCCGAAAAACTTATTGGTACGAATCGGCCCGGACGGGGATCGAACCATCGCCTCCTGAACAGCAGGCAAGGTTACTCGCCACTGGACCACCACGGCTGCTGATTTTTTAAGCTATTAGAAAAATAAAAAATTTGCCGGGTTAAAATGGTTATGGTTATCTTTTCTTTCATTGGCAATCATGCATTTTACACACCGGAGCATCTGGACAGATTCGCAACTGGACGGAACGATACAGTTCATATCATACAGTTGTTTTCCCAATTAATCAATTTCTCCTTTTGCTAAGATATGTAACGTATACGTCGGATATGGGATATCATCCGGTATCAACGCAAAAATTAATTTAAATAAAACACTTATAATGGCAACTATGATTTATTTGTAACTTTTTTTTAAATTGTACAATATTGCTGTATTATTCTTATCTATAAATGCTTTTTGACTAATCTTTTCTCACATTTTATTAAACATGCTTTTTCTATAGCCGTCTCCCTACATCCCTCCCATCCCATCCTTCTCCATATTTGTACCAGAGTCATGGATGTTTGTATCTATATAATGTATTCTATATCGTTGTCTAGTCATCATAATACAAGTCCACGTACTTTAAATGTGACTAGATAATTTGTGTGACAATGTCCAAGATATTTATTTTGTATTTATTTCCCTTTAGCAATGGAGAGCAACAGCACAACAGCACATAAGAAAGAGCATGGTACTACATACAGTACGGACACTCTGCCCCCTCATTTCATTCATCATCATCTTAGCTGATGGACGTCCACTGCTGAATATAGGCCTCCCCCAAGGATCGCCACAACGACCGGTCCTGCGCCGCTCTCATCCAACGGGTACCCGCTGCCTTCACCAGGTCGTCGGTCCACCGTGTGGGGGGCCTTCCCACGCTGCGCTTTCTCGCACGCGATCGCCATTCGAGAACTCTTCGGCCCTGCGAGCAATGTGCTTTAGCAATTCTTTGGGCTATGTCAGCTACTCTGGTTCTTCTGCGGATCTCTTCATTTCGCAAGGAAACTCCGAGCATAGCCTTCTACTTTGCGCTTTGGTTGAGTTTCAGCCTAATTATGAGCCCTGGAGTGAGCGACCACGTCTCAGTTCCATATGTCATCACTGGCAACACACACTGGTCAAAGACTTTCCCTTTGAGACTGCGGACTTAAAGATAATATGTACTTGATTTTACTTTATAGCATTAGAATTCTTCGGTCGTCCGTCTCTGGTAAGTTTCAAATGTATTAGTTTAACATGGGTTCCGAGTATGCTCGCTTGACTGAATTGTGCTGGACATTTGCTGCATTGGTAGGGTCTTTCGCCGGTGTGGGTTCTGATGTGACCTTTTAGGATCTGGTTGCGCTGTAGACAAAAGAAAATCTGTTAGAAACTTAGAATGCATGGTTATAAAAACGAAATGGAATTAAATTTCCTGTGTTAAAAAAATTTAGGGTTCTCCTTAATATGCTGACGGCTTTGAATATTTATTATGAGGATTAGCCTTGGGGTAGCATTTCCCCTCTGCCACGGTATAAGAACAACGGATCATGTGCATTTACATTCAATTTTATACCTTATCACTAAACGAGATAGCCTATAATTGCGAAACAATAACTTCGTACTTAGAACGTTTGGGGTTCACACGAGACTACTTTTCATTATTTTTACCATTCAAAATTAAAATTTTAACACGTTCCGGGGCAGTGAACGAGACACAATAGAACTTTTATTGTTATCACTGCTATAGCCGGTCACTGTCCCGGAACGTGTTAAGTTATGGGGAATAAAATCCAAAGTTGCGGATTTCATGTTACCTCGCCCCCCGTAAAAAGTGGCAGAAATGTTTGTTAGTAGAATTACACGCGTAACTAGTCCCTATATAAGTATTCAAAGGCTGACGGTATTTTAAATGGATGATCAGACCATCAAACTGAACAACTTTCTCTAAGGGAGCAACATCGAAATCGCGAACTAAAACTCTCTGTACTATGCCCTCTGCCAGAGTATATTGGCATATGTCATATCAGCCTGGGGTGGGGCCTGCAAATCCAGACCAACTAGAGCGATCCCAAAGAATGGTCCTAAAGATGATGCTAAATAAAAGTTTTCGTTACAGCACGGAGCTTCTGCTCATAGAAGCAGGGGTTCTTACAGTGAGACAACTGTATATCTCTTCAATCCTGTGTGAACTTAATTTGATCAACACGCAAAAGAAGCCTGCAAGAAGACCACCGGCCATTTTAGCCCCTCGCATCTATACATCATTTGCTAGAAGGCACAAATCTTTCCTGTCAGTATCCGTGTATAACAAACTTAAAAAAAAAATACAATTTTACAGTTGCACAAAGGTAAAAATGAAAAATCAAATAAACAACTACCTAAAAAGCCTGAACTATGAAGAGACGGACAAACTTGTGGAGGAAATAAAGTAGCTGGTTATTAAACACACCCTATTATGTTCAGAGCGGCTGAATAATCAACCGAACCCAAGGACACACACACACACACACACACACACACACACACACACACACACACACACACACACGCACACGCACACGCACACACACACACACACACGAACAAACAAACAGTATAACTTATAATGTACAACATATAGCATGGTAGAAATAGTATTTCCTTCTTTGCACACTGAAAACAAACAAATTTAACAAATTTACTATACTTACTTGTTATTCTTTATTTTTTTTTCTTTTTAATTTTATGGTGATCATCGGCACACCGATATGCCTAGTTTTAGTGAAATAACAGTTAAGGAACCACTGTTACCACAATAATGTAAAAAAATTGTAAAGCAGTCTGTGAGGCAGAGAACTCTAGTACAGATTGCTGATCTACTCATTCTGTAAATGCATGCGTTCTTGGAAATAAAAATATTGTCCGTGACAGACCTACTCGCCCCAAATGTATGAGACAGCTTGTTAATATTTGTCCCGTAGAGAAAGTTGTTCAGTTTTATGGTCTGATCATACCCTTCTTTTACCTAACCCATTAAATACTTAAGGCAGTGCGTCAGACTATCAAACAAAACAATTTTCATTATGGGACCAAACCAGAAATTGCGAAACAAAATTATCTTATTCAATTATTATTTATTTCTCGCTATTCTAATATTAGTACCACAGTAAAAGTTGTTCAGTTTGATGGTTTGAAGAACCAGTATGTAAAGCAATCAAGTTTACACCCTGTATAGTTGTGACTGTAATTGCTATGCTAAGAAATTGATTAAAACTTACATCAAAAACTTTATCACACATTGGACAAGGGAATTTCAGGGGCCTTTTAAACCCCTCATGTACTAGCTTCTTGTGTTGATTCAGCGAATGAGCTTCGACGTACGCCTGGGAACAAAAGTTGTGTACTTACGTCAAAGACTTTATCGCACATCGGGCAGGGGTACTTGAGGGGTCGTTTGTACCCCTCGTGGATCAAACGTTTGTGCTCGTTGAGGGACCACGGATTTATGTACGCCTGGGGAAAGGAAGGGCTCAAATTACCCGTTTTTCGGGGTAAATTGGGAAGGATATGGCCATAGAGATCTAGAGAGATGCCAATCAACGCGCTGAGTACGAAACCTAGTGCCGCATTACCACCAGTACCACGCGATAGAAAGTATTTTGTTAGCTTGAATGTGATCATTATCCATTGCGGTACCAGAACTCAACGTTCGAATAATCTTTAGTACTACGCAAGCATTGTAAACTATTTACACATAATATCACGACTGGCTTTCAGCCTCAATATGTTGAATCCTTACTGTCGCGAGCAATGTGTTCCGTTTTTGAGCATATTGGGCCCGCCCCCTTTTCACATCTCCCTTTAGTTTTTGTGATCTGTGGGTATGGCCAAGCACGTATCCAGCGCGTCTAGTATGATTTCTGTACATGTGTGCGATGCGAATTTGCTCCAAAGCAAATACCTATCCTGTTCCCGCGCTTATAGGGGAGAGAAAGTCGCGGTTGCCGCTACAAGTGGTGTTTAATAAGGCAGATTCGCGCGCAAGAAGAGAAATCACGCTAGACGTGCGGGGGGGGGGGGGGGTGTAAAGTTATAATTATCCCCCCCCCCCTTGAAAAACACTGCATAAAAAACGTTATCCCTTAGTCACCTCGTACAATACCTAACCACCAAGGTATATTCCTATCCTGGGACCACCAGCGGGGGATGATACTGAATTAAAATGAATAAGATTTGAAAATGGATAGAATAAAAGTCAGATTTTTACCTATGTGGAAATATTGCTCACCTTTTCGCACCTATCACATTGAAATGGTTTTATGTTGAGATGCACTCTGTTTGTGTGCCTCTCTAAATCTCTTCTTATGGCAAATCTTTTGTCGCAGTGTAAGCAGGGTAGACTGAAACAAAACAAATGTACTACTACATTATGATATAAGTGAGCTTAGTTGGTCATTACAGTCGAGACTGGAGTGCAGCATGAGCCGCAGGCGAGAGCTGTAAACAAGCAGGAACTGTAATTACCAACGCGTTTCATACGACTTTTTTCAACACACATGCGTGATTTTTCTTCACTAAGTGGTTTAGACATATTTGTAAAAATGGCGCCTAAATTTCATTCTTAACGCGCCGTGCACCTGTGTTCAAAATTAGTAATGCAAGCGCAAATATCACCGCACTATAGTGCGGTAATATTAAGTAAAACGCACACGTGTTTTATATATAAAATAAATATATAAATATCTTGGACAAACGCATCTCGCTCTCCCATCTTGTTATAAACTGCATCTTGTTATGAACCTAAAAGCAAATCGATAAGAGCCACTTTACGAGTAAGTGTGTTGAAAAGATAGTTATGTACTGTAGATTCCTACAGGAGGAAAAATGCCTCATCTAATTTCCTTTTTCATCACACTTGCTCTTAAAGTGGCTCTTATACCACTACTTTGAGGTTCGATATATGAAATAGGCATTGATATTTAAGAAATTAGGTTTTTATTAGAAAATACGAATGTATTTTATAAAACCTTCTAAGTAGACAAAAATGTTTACACCATGTTTGTATAATGGTAATGCCTTAAATATACTATACCGAAAAAAAACATCAAGTATTAATTAGTCCCGGCAAACCGTAAAATGACTGGGGTATGGCCCAGAAAAGAGAACCAGTAGAAATTGCATGAGACTTATTTAATTGTACTTACGGTAATTCTAAGTAGTTGGTGTGTGGCATAGCTGTTTTCAGATGATGTTTTAATATAGAATCAGACTTGAAGCTCCTGAAACAATAAGTTACAGTTAGGCAAACTATAATTCAAATTCAAATAATGTATTTCAGACAAGATGTCCATATAGTGTTACTATACATTTATCTTAAAGCTAGTGTTAGTAACAAAAAACATTTTATTTTAAAACCCGGTGTGGAGCTTCACCCAGTGATGCAATAGCGGGGAGTCCCACCGGTCTTTGAACACGCTCAGGAGACCGTTAGTGCTGGCTCGGAGCCTGTCAAACATGGAGGCGCACCGTTTTCTCAATATAGCATAGAAGTCGTCCGATAATAATAACACAACCATTTTTAGGAAAATTTAATGAAAAATTGGCGTAGAGTTGCGGAAAACGAGCCCGCTCAACCATACCATTTGTAGGTATGGCCCGCCTTAAGAGGATAGGCGGGCTGAAATGCTAATTCGGAGAATAGGTCACTTTTCCAACTGTATACGTATTTGTCAGATCCGCCCCTCCCACACACCCCTACGATTAGAGTTTCGTATTCCCCTATTTCCTCCTCCCAAAACTAAACAGATTTAAATAATTATTTCAAAAATAATACGAGAAAGACTTTGGCTATGTCCGTATGTTTTGCTTTTTTTGTTTATATTCGTCAAATTTGTTTACTGGATGTCTGAAAACGGGCGTTAAAATTGGTCATTTTCGAAGGTCCCTAGTTCTTACAGTAATTAATTAATGCAAAAAAGCAAAACATAGGGACATGGCAGAGGTGGCATAGATTGTATGGTAAAAAAATATTTGGTCTAGTTTAGGGAAATTTGAACGTTTGTATGGACTAAACTGTCAAAAAAAAAATCAAAAATTTTTTATTCAACATAATATCACATAAATAGCTTTCTGAGGTCATTTTTTGAGTCTACCACCGCGTCGGAAGGTGTTTCGTTGAGAGAAGATGCGGCCAGAAACTCTACAACACACATCTTTTAAACAAAACAAAATATACAAAGTACAATTAAAATACAATATTGCATTACATAGAGTAACATTGTCAAGACCAGACATTTTGGTCATTCAAATAGTCATCGAGTTTACAGTAGCCTTTTTTACAGACGACTAAGAGACTGACTGACATAAGTAACCCAAAAACAGAAATATGGTAATTAAGAAGAAAACATTTTTAAAACACTAAAGGCTGGGCCACACAGAGTGCAGCTGCAGAACGGGCGCAGGCCGGGTGCAGGCCGGCAGTAGTTGTAAACTATGGAATTATATGCGAGGTGTACACTGCGGCTACCGTTCCGCAGCTGTTCCGCAGCCGCGCTGGACTGCATCCGTTCTGCAGCTGCGCTCTGTGTGGCCCAGCTTTAACTTTTAAGATTTCTATGCAAAATAAAAACGTATTGCGTAGGTATAACAACATATCTTTACCTGTTTCGTTCCTTCTCCCTACCTCTGCGACAATTTCTTGGGATCGGATTACACAAAGTTAAGACTCACTTGTCACACTCGACGCAGTAGAAGTCCCTCCGGTGTGTGTGTTTGATGCTGTGGTTCCTCAGGCGGGAAGGGGCACTGAAAGCCATCCCGCACTCCTGACAGACGTGCTGTTTGGGCACCGTACCCGCAGACACTTCGTTCGGATGTCTCCTGTTTTAAAACGAGGTCTTAGACAAATATTTTGCACGATTACTACTTAAACCTGAACTGACGAACATATTAAAACAACCGGCCAAGAGCGTGCCGGACACGTCCATGATAGGGTTCTGTATTATTATTATTATTTGGGGGTATTTTGGGCCTTGACAGGCTTATCAAGCCTGTGCCACGTAGACCATCGCTGGTCCTTTGTGAACGCCCTTTTTAAAGTTCTCTGCCTATCCCCACTGCGGCCAGAAAACGCAGTAGATTTTTGATAGGGATAGTTTGTATCTCATCTGGTGTCAGAACCTGCCTACCTAGATGAGTACTACGTTTGTACATCAGGGGGCCACCTTGCAGAACCTCCTTCGAAACAGAGTTGTTACTCCGCCGAGCGTCCGACACCAAGTATTACCGAGTACCGACTCGGTGTCGGACGCTCGGCGGAGTAACAACTCTGTTTCGAACGTTCGTCGGTCTAACTCCTGAGGATGCTACTTGGTGGAGCGAAACACGTGTAGAGTAGAAATTATTTGGTGGGCAGGTTGTGTTGCATAACGTAATACAACTTTATCTACTAGGTCCTTAGAAGCGGAGGTCTTGATACAATCGTGTCATCTACATATTAGTCATAGATTTCCGCAAAGTAACGCCTGATTCAATTAATTACATGCGTTATAATTAGGCAGGTACATCATTTAAAAACATTTACAAGTATACATACATACATACATATACTCACGCCTGTGTCCCATTGGGTAGCCAGAGACAACGGATCGCCATCGGCTACGATCCTGACACACCTTTTTCGCCTCTTCCACAGTCATAAGTCGCTTCATACACGCTCGTCGGTTTCGGGTACATTTGATCTGACCCCTCTTAAGTACGCTGCCAATTTGGTCCGCATACGTACGTCTAGGGCGACCTTTTTTGACTGTCCCATTCACACTCGCTTTATATATTTCATTCGTCAGTCTGCTATCACTCATTCTTTCCACATGACCAAACCATCTCAGCATTCCCTTTTCAATCCTTGTTACTATATCCTCTTTCAATCCACATCTATCTCTAATTACACTGTTTCGTATTCTGTCGTTTAGAGTCACACCACACATACTGCGTAAAGAACGCATTTCGACAGCATTTATTCTAGATTCATTCCTCTTCTGCCATACCCAACATTCGCTGCCATACATCAAAGTTGGTGCCAGGACACCGTCATGAACTGTCAAACGTGCCTTTTTGGACACGTTATGACTTTTCATGAATGTGTGCATCGCTCCATTAATTCTATTTCCCGCTTTCACTCTCCTCTCTATGTCTCCATCACACGTACCATCTCTGGTAAACATACATCCCAAATATACAAATTCTCTAACCTGTTCCACTTTTTCATCTCCAATCATAATTTTACATTCAGTCAGTCTTTCATCCCTTTCGAGAACCATAACTTTCGTCTTATTTACATTCACTTTCATTCCTTTCTTCTTAAATGACTCATGCATGCATGTTACCATCTCCTGTAAATCGTCTGCCGAAGATGCAAGTAGCACTTGATCATCAGCATATAACAGACATTTGACGAGCAACCCATTCATCCTTAAACCACACTCTCTTTCTTTCAAATCACTCAAACAGCTGTCCATGAATAAGTTGAACAACCACGGTGACGCTACACATCCCTGTCTGACACCCCTGGAGATATCGAACCAGTCTGTGTATGCCCCGTTTATCCTAATGCAGGCACTAGAACCCTCATACAAAGATTTCAGTGCCAGCACCAAGTTGCTATCCACCCCATACATGGTCAACGTAGACCATAATTTGTTCCTCATCACTCGATAAGCCTTCTCCAAATCTACGAAAGGGCAAAAAACCTTTTGGTTTTTAGCCAAATACTTTTCGGATATGCCCCGTAGAGAGAAGACTTGGTCCGTACACCCCATTCCCTTTCGGAATCCTGCTTGCACATCCCAGATTTTTTCCTCCGTTTTACACAACACTCTTTCTATCAGAACTTTTGCGTACAGTTTGCCGACAACACTGAGGAGGCTGATGCCTCGGTAGTTCTTGCATTCCTGCTTTGACCCTTTGCCTTTGCCCATTTACAAGTATAAAAGTAACAAATATAAAAAAGAGCTAAGTACGCCATTCACAATTAACAAAAAGTAAAAATATGCATGTCAAATTAATCATAAAAAAATAATAATAATGGAATTAGATTCAATAATGGATGTCATATTAATTACAAGATAGAAATAAAATACAATATTCATGTCACATTATTAATACAAATAAGAAATAAAATGTCTGATCAAGTATTTAAATATGTCAGGATCATGTGTTTAAAATTAGAAATATTGATCGTTGAAAAATTCTGAGTGTAGTAACATTTTTCAACAAAAATTCTAAATAATTTATTTTTGAAAACCCTAATATTTTCCATTTTTAATATTTGAATTTCTCGGGTTCGCAGATTTATTTTTGTAATGCTTGTAGTCTTCTTCTTCTTATCGTGTGGGCAGAGCCCTGGTGTCAGAATATTTTCAGACCGCCTTTCGGCCTCTGATGTGGTTTCCTTAAGTGGTAATGCTTGTAGTTATAATCTTTAAAACTGCCAGAAGTGGCCACTTTTGGCGGTTTTAAAGATAAGAACTACAAGCATAAAACATACTAATCCGTAATGTTTCGATAAATTGAAACCCAATCAGGACTACAATGTGACATTCTTGTTTTTTGGAAATGTTGTTTAATTGTTTAGAAATAAAAAAGATACGATTGAGGGCAGCACAATAGGCTTTGTACTCTCTCAACTTACACAATGAGATGCGCCTTCAGAGCTTCCTTGCTGACGTAAGTCTTGCTACAGTACGCGCACTGTACGCGCTCTTTGTGCTTGTGGGCGTACGATATGTGTTTCCTCAGCGACACCTGGCGTCTGAAAACAAAATTACATAATTAAATTTATGAATTATAGGTGGCGTCCACCACAGAACATTATAAGAGGGGTTAGAAATGCAAAGTAGCGCTTTTGCTTCGAAGACGACTGTCGCCACTTCTCTTTCCAGTCTTCCCACTCACGCTGCTACAAATTCTT
The DNA here is from genome assembly GCA_927399405.1 of Agonopterix arenella. NCBI lineage: Eukaryota > Metazoa > Arthropoda > Insecta > Lepidoptera > Depressariidae > Agonopterix > Agonopterix arenella. Next base: position 2,150,589 of record OV656714.1, read on the forward strand.
ATGCCCTTTCGCTCGCACCACGCCGCGCGCCTTATGGTGTAATGCAAATCATTGCGGAACCTGTGGCGACGCGTTCCACGCCTACTTTACACTTCTAACCCCTCTTATAATGTTCTGTGATTCAAACTAAGCCATACTTTTGTGAAAATCCCATTTAAATGGATTCATTAAGTTATGTGTTTACAAACAAAGAGACAGACATTTCTTAAAATGATATTAATACATTTTTAATTTGCATTTTTTACGTATACTTCAATTTTTTTTCGATTTCTTGTTGACTATAGGCCACCTTCATCTTACGATTATTGGTGAGAGGTCTTTGCTCTACAGTGGTATCTTATAGGATATAGCTTTCTTACAATATACATTCCTAAAATTGTGAATAAAAGCCGGTCATGTGCGAGTCGGGCTACTCGCGCACCGAGGGTTCCGTACCACACAAAATATTAACTAACAAAAAAGTTTTGTCTTCTCCGGGACCTTTAGCCGCGAGATCGACACACACATGGCCGGTTTTTATTATTTGTTGTTATACTGTAGAGTTTGCTCTTTAATCGCACCAAGTTTGAAGCTTGTATGTATTACCGTTTTTACGATAGAGCGAGAAGAAAAAACGTTGATAAAAACTAGTTTGTTGTATGAGGAACCTACGATCAAAGTAAAATTAATGGATAGGCCCAAAGCGCTTTAAGTTGAAGCACGCAACTAGCACACTTGGTCTATACAAACTAGCACACTTGGTCTGTCATCTCAGTACATATTTGAAGTAAAACTGTCAATTGTTTTGCCTCATTTTTCGGGTTTGAAATGAAAAATTAATTTTACTTCGATCTAAAGTAAGGCCCTTAATTTTTAACTTTTTGTCATTTTTTAGCAAATCCGCCATAATAACACACATTCAGTGAAAATTTCAATTATCTAGCTATTACGGGTTAAAAGTTACAGCCCTAAATAGGTAGGACAGGCGGACGGACGAACAACGGGGCAATACTACTACTACTCACTTGAAAGTCTTAGAGCAATGAGGGCAATTGTACTGATGGTATCCCTGGCAATGGAAGGCGGTGTAGTGATCTTTGATTGTCAACCGACTTATCCTTATTAACTTGCATTCACTGCATTTGTAACGTCTGCAAACAATTATAATAATAGTCAGCTAAATTGGTCATTACACTATAGGCTGAATTACAGCTCGAGCTGAAGGCGAGAGCGTAATGAAGCCGAGACTGCAATGACTAGAGCTCGGATTTTTCATCGCTAAAATGTAATTGTCATACATACATATTCTCACGCCTGTCTCCCACTGGGATAGGCAGAGACAACGGAACGCCACCTGCTACGATCCTGACAAATCTCTCTAGATGAGAAGGACTAATAATGTGGAGGACATTCATTAGTCCTTTCATGCATGCTCGTCGTTGTTAAATATCATAGGGGTTGACTAGACTTACAGCTATCGATATTCATCATCATCATCATCTCAGCCGATAGAAGTCCACTGCTGGACATAGGCCTCCCCCAAGGATCGCTATAATGACAGATCCTGCGCTGCCCTCATCCAACGGGTTCCCGCCGCCTTCACGCTGCGCTTGGGTATTATCTATCTATTACTATTATAAAACTGTAACAGAAGTGTGTCTGTACATTGAAGATATTAACAAAAAAAAGTTACGATACGGTTTTTAGGTGTCCCTGATTCCATATCAGCAATTTTTGGATTTATTTTTTGTCTGTCTGTTTGTTTGTTTGTGTGTTTGTTTGTTTGAAACGGGGCATCACGCAAAAACTACTGAACCGATTTTGATGAAACTTTTTTTTTTGATTGCTTATGATCTGACTTAAAATCTGGTATATAATTTGTGCGGACAAAGTCGCGGGTTAACGCTCGTTAATAATATTAGTATAAATCGATATTTTTTTATTTTCTCAGATTAAGGAAACATACAGATATAGTAATACACACTCATTTCATTTATTGTACTACTGTACGTATATGAATATTCACATTAGTCAGTTCTCATTTACGAATTTCCTGTTGTTTACTGCCACTTTTGTTGTTCATCTTTTGCTATTGGAAGATAGACTATTATACAAAAAACTAATTACCAATTTTGTCAAAATTGGCTTCCGGGTAAACTTTAGCTAAAACCTGAGGTTTCACTTTCTCTATTAGGGATGAATGAATGTAAATTATACGTACAATAGTAAAATAATGTCGACAGCTGCAGGTAAGCCGATAAACTGCAATGGTCAGCAATATTTACATTTTTGCGATGGAAAATCCGAATTCTGGTAATGACAATTGCTCACGCTTTTCATACGCATTAAAGCCATAGTTCTACTCACAAATTATGGTATCTCTGATGACTATGTAGTTTCTCTTCTGAACCCATTCTTTGCTTGCATATATCACATTCGTAGTCACCATTACTCTGCAAAATTACAAAATCATATTTATTTCAAGAAGAAAGACAGATGCGGATTTTTTTAAGAAAAAATCGGTAAAGTGCGACCCTTAATTATGTTTAGGCAAGTCCCTTTAGTTCGTCCGGCAACAATTAGAAAATGGCTTCAGGACTATCTAGAGCTCATATATACCTAGCATAGTAAATTCATAACTGTTCGCATTCGCATGCTTATGCTCACGACTACACTCCTCCAGTGCTGCAAACAAGCCTTTTCTTTCCATCGAACCACTGCCTGCCACCTGAAGAAACCTACTGTTCACAAAAATCTCTCCAACGGAGCGGAATAAAACCCTGTAAGCCACGTTGCCTACGAGTGGTGTTACAATTCGGACATAAAATTCCGAAAAACTCATTGGTACGGGTCATCCTGGACGGGGATCGAACCAGCGCCTCCTGTAGGGTAAGCATGGTCACTCGCCACTGGACCACCATGGTTTCGCATTCACATATTTAAATAAAATATGGTCCATTTACATAGCATCGGTGGCGCGTTGCGGAGAGGTATGGACACCCAATTATGGGGGTCCGGGTTCAAATCCGCACGGACAACATGCCATGTACCAATGAGTTTATCTAACTTATGTACGCAATACCGACTGCTCTCAAACGGTGAAGGAAAACATCGTTAGGAAACCTGCATACGCTGAAGATGAAATTCTGTTGTGTATGTGAAGTCTACCAATCCGCATTGGGCAGACGTGGTGAACTAAAGCCCATACACCCTCCCTTCGGGTAGGTCTGTGCCCTGCAGTGCTTTGACTACTTATATATAGGGACTAGTTAAGCGTGTAATTTATGTCTGATAGGTAAGCATTTGACCCCGATCTCACCTGATGTTAAGTGACGATGAGGCCGAAGATGTAGCATGCTTACCTAGAAATGTGCCTATTCACTCTCGCCTTGAAGAGGCCCATTTCTGGCACTTTATGCGCCCCCCGCATAGCATACTAATTTTGAACGTTAAAAATCATGAAGAGTAGTCTCGTGTGAACCCCAAACCTTCTAAGTTCGAAATTATTGTTTCGCAATTATAGGCTGTCTCGTTTAGTTGATATAATATAAAATTAAATGTAAATGCACATGATTAATTGATCTTATACCGTGGTAGAGGGGAAATGCTACCGCAAGGCTAGTCCTTATAATAGATAGTCAAAGCTGCAGTGGGACGTTTAAAGGAAAGGCTAATGATGATGAGGGTCCATGTCGAGATGTAACAACAATGCTGTCTTGGAATGGCGAGCAGAATCCGACCTCTGAATTGATAAGACAATGTTATATAAGAATTTCAACAGGCTACCTAATCATCAGCAGCCGACAAATGTTCACTGCTGGACATAGGCGTTCCCCAAGGATCTCCAATATGACCGATCCTGCTCAATGACATAAGAATAATTAATACTCTATATATATATAAGGTCTAACAAAATCAGCTGAAACTATTTTAAGGAGATGATCAGACCATCAAACTGAACAACTTTCTCTATGGAACCAATATTGAAATTGCAAAAAAAAATTAGCTATTCCATACAAACCTACTCGACCTAAATGTATGGGACAGCAGATTTTTTTATCGCGATTTCAATATTGGTCTCATAGAGAAAGTTGTTCAGTTTGATGGTCTGATCATCCCCTTAAAATAGTTTCACCTAATTTTGTTAGACCTTATATATAAGGTTTATCAAAATTAGCTGAAACTATTTTAAGGGGATGATCAGACCATCAAACTGAACAACTTTCTCTATGGGACCAATATCGAAATAGCGAAAAGAAATCAGCTGTTCCATACAAAACTGCAAACATAACTCGACTCAAATGTAAGGTAAGAGACAGCTGATTTTTTTTTCGCGATTTCGATATTGGTTCCGTAGAGAAAATTGTTCAGTTTGATGGTCTGAGCATCCCCTTAAAATAGTTTTAGCTAATTATGTTAGACCTTATATAGAAACGAAAGTCGCGCGCCCGACGCGTTCAAGGTCACGTTAATAGCCTACCGTCTCGCCTCTGCTAAGCAGAGAAGTCTGTCGGGGCTTGCGTCGGTCGTCTAGCGCTCACCCGTGCACGTTCCGTACGATTTTAATTAATCTTTTTTCACCATGCCTTTTTATTTCAGTTTTTGGGTGTATAATATGACAGATATCTGAGTGAAACTAATATACCTAATAAAACTAATATACTAAATATACCTACTTATTATACCAATGAAAATCGTGAAATAACGAATTATTTTAAAACCTCCTTTTTTTGTTGAATCAATACATAATTAAATACATCATAGCAATACATAAATAACATATCTGATAAGATTTTTCTTTCTTTCTTTCTATATATAGAAAGAAAGAAAGAAAAATCTTTATTCACCATTAAAGGCACACACACGAAACAACAGAGTACATTAAAAGAAATAATAGATAGTAGCGGTGTATGCCGCGACGGTGAATAGGACACGACTCAACTTAGTGCCTTACTTGGTAAGCAAGGCGTTGATTTTCTGCCGTGCCTGACAGAGCAGGAGTACAATTTCCGAATGTCACACTTTCAAAATCATGATCGAATGATGCATAATTTCCATAGTAACTTTGTAAAGTTATTGTGTGTATACAGACCTGTAGGTCTGTTAACTAAAGCTGGCGCCTTCAACACATTTATGCATTGCGCTTGTGTAGTGTCTGTGAATAAGCGCGCGGCGTGACGTCGTACTGCATACGCATCATGAAAAGTCTGCCCGTCTCTCTCGCGCGCGGTCTATCTTATGAGCGTGAAAGGGACACTTATTGTTTTTCTTTTGCTACTGTTTATAAATACAGCGTGATGTTAAATGTTAGCGTCAGTCAGTCACATGTGATCGACGCGAATGTAATAATCATAATAAAAACAAGTAACACATATATTTGTATTTATTTATCTACAACGCACCCATTTTACTAAAAACTAACTCTAGTCTACACTTATGAATCAATTATTTGAAAATCATTTATTTTTAAACATTCTGTATAGTGAAATTATATATTATATTGTTATTTTATCAGATAGCCAGGCTGCTCTAAAAGCGCTAGGATCTGATGAAATAGAGTCGAAACTAACATTAGATTGTGCCCGAGCACTCAACCAGCTAGGACGGACAAACTCTGTCACCCTAGGCTGGGTGCCCGGACACTGCGGTATTGATGGAAATGAGGCTGCTGACGAGCTGGCACGAAGAGGGGCGGAAGAGGACGCCATAGGCCCCGAGCCTTATTGCGGCATCTCCCGCAACACCTCTAGACGTGTGCTAAAGGAATGGGCCGTGGACCAAAGCCGTAAGCTCTGGTCGGATACACCAGGACTGAGGCATGCGAAAGAACTTGTGACCGGCTTTTCAAACAGACATACCTCGGATGCCATCAATTCAAACCGCAACGACTTAAGGCTCTTAGTACGAGCCTTAACAGGACACTGCAAGCTAAACAAACACCTACACAGAATGGGGCTTGTAGATTCACCCACTTGCAGATTCTGCTGTGAAGCAGAGGAAACGCCCATACACCTCCTCTGCGAATGCGAAGTGCTCATTCACAGCAGAAGTCGCCATCTAGGTGGATACATAATAACACCTACTGACATTAGGGATCTCCCCTCCAAAAGCATAACACGGTTCATGAAGTCCGTGGGCCTAGGAAATGACCTTTAGGTCTAGGGTGACAGCTACAATAGATCTATCCAGGTCGCAGTAGCTTTTGGTCATCGACCAAGCCCTTATAACCAAATAATAATAATAATAAAAAATAGTGAAATTGCATAAGTGTGAGTACTGTGAACGCGCCAGTTTTAGTTAACTGACCTGTAACAGTTCTCACTGCTGATTTGAACGTGTGACTCAAAAATACCACTCCTGTGCTGTTGCTCTCCGCAAACTAACTGTGTGCTTAAGGATACTTTAATGTTTAATGATGTAGTGTAATAAATAATTTATAACAAATTTAAAATATTGTATGTAGTATTATAGTGTATGTATGATATTATACCTAACCAATAATAAGACGCAAGTAAATATATACGCATACCCGAGAAAAGTACACGGGTATGGGACCCGGAATCGTCGAGCTACTATTGTTATATTCCTTCCTCCTCTCCGTAACAATAGTATCCCCCTTATTTCCTATTCTCCCTTAAATAACCCTAATTCCACTATTCCTGTACCTATTCAAGGTTGCCGTGCCGATGAATGCATAAATAACAAGCCTACGAAATTGGTTATTTTATGGAACAGCCCTGGCGGCCTCCGCGGGCGACAGCGGGGCGTTGCGAGCCGAGGGGGGTAGGTGTTTATAACGCAGCGTTTAGAGCACGCACAAAGGAGATTCCATTCTAGTGTATTAGTTATTCTATGGCCATGCTTCCTATACCGGTTCAAATTATACAGGCTTTCGAAGGTAGGACAGATGGATGGACGCCTGGCGTTTTAAGTAATAGGGCGCCCTTTGGGTACTGAACTCTAAAAACAACAGGATGTTCAAAAACCTCACCTCACTATGTTTTTCCATATGTTTATCGTAGCTAGCTTTAAAATTAAATCCTTTGATGCAATCCTCACATTTATAGACTGTATTTATATATTTTTTATCGGCAGCCATCTTCGTTCTCTCCTCCATACATTGTTCTCTTGTTATATAAAGGGTTTCTATTTTTAAGTCTGAAATTGTATTTATTATACATTTATTACAACTAACGCAACTTACTTATATATTGAAATTATATTAGTTAAGGAGCTTACGTTTCAGAACAACTCTGACCACCCTCGGGGAATATAGTCGTGAGCATATGCTTATGCTTATTACAATTAAGTGTGTATTATACAATCAAATACGAAGATTGTTTTACGAATAGAGCAATAAATGTATTGCCAATAAAATACCTTTTATTTTATCTTCTTTTGTTTTCTTCTCTTTTGTTCCTTTTCTTTTTAGTCTTCCTTTCTTCACACTTTTCCTTAGACATTTTATTTTAATTCCTTCTAATTCTAGTTCTTCTTTTAACAATTTTAATGGATATTCATCTTCTTCTTTGACATACGAATCCAAATCTACCGAAAAAAATAAAACTCGATTTAAGGTCAGGAACAACCTTAAACTTAATATACTATCGTAATAGACCAACCATCTCCTCATGATCGCATCACCGAAACAGAAATGTCAATATGTGCGAAATTGATACCTGTGTGAGTTTTAGTTGATAGATTTTGGAAATCAATCTCTATGCGAAACGGCTTCTTTTTCACATAACATATAAGATCAAAAAATATTGTATATGTGAAAAAGAAGCCGTTTCGCATAGAGATTGATTTCCAAAATCTATCAACTAAAACTCACACAGGTATGATCTTATATGTTATCTCTAAAATAAGACGTTTACTGCATGTAATGAATGTATTACGAAATAATATTAAGAATAACATATATAAAAAAAACGAGTACGAAAGTAGTACCATACTAATGTTATTTACCTTTGAAACGTCTCTTTATTTGAGTTCCTGGTACAAGTTACACTGCATTCCAACACAGATTATGATACTGTAATAATTTAATTATATTTGTCTGATAAAACACAAAATGAATTATAAAGAAAATCATAAAATAATAAACGATAATTTTTTGACAGGTTACCAACCGAGACTTCAATGTTCAAAAGTGGTTGTACGGCTATTATATTAGAAACTCTTTCGCACGCGTAGGTTTTTCGGTAAGGTCGGAATCTCATTCGCACACTGTGTTGGTCTAGTTACGGTAGTAATATTAAATTTATGGGAACAACATTAAAATGAACACCTATCTAAAGATTAGCACTCTTGTAAATCAACCATGATCTGGTCCCCTTCAAAGGCAACGGAACAAAGGCGATTTTGATAGTAAAATAGGTAAATTCCAAAATAAAACTTATCGGTAGCTACCGAATAAGAAACCAGTCTTAGAAAAACGTAGGAATTTAAAGTAGAATACTATACTTTTTTGCAAATTATTGTAACTCAGTTGTTTGTGTAAGCAACGCTATATAATTTTGAGGGACGGACGGTAACGCAGTGGTTATTTTGCTGTAAAAACACCAATAAATATAAGAAGTAGCAAGAAAACGTCGCTGCAAAATGTCTTTAATGATTACTATAAACAATGATGAACAAAAATCGGCATAAAACGGTAAAAGACTTATATAATTTATACAATAAAAGAAAATAAAATTGTATCCAAATTGTACCCTGAATAAAATAATGGCCCCAATATGAAAGCAACACAGATAATAAAGACTCAGCGACATTATAACAGCTGGCTAATATGGATGGTCATGTTTCAGGAATCTTGTTTATATTACAGTGAACCAGTTTTGGAACATTAATAAACATGTATCTAAACAAATGTTGCCTAATGTAAGTGTGTACACACGGCGACACATCAAGCTAAACAAAACCAAAATAAGCTGGCCGCGCGTAGGACGAGTAATGTATAACGCAACCGGCTTATACAGAGTGTTACAGAAGTAAGAATAAAAATTAAGAACTATAAGGGGGTGGTTTAGACCAACAAACTGAACAACTTTCACTATGGGACCAACATCGAAATCGCGAGAAAAAAATCTTTTGTCTCATACATTTAGCTCGAGTAGATCTGTAGTTTAGTATGATGGCGATTATGGTAAATCTCCTCATTTTGGGGGAAGCCTATGTCCAGCAGTGAACGTCTATCGGCTGATATGATGATGATGATGATGGAGCATCAGATTTTTTTTTCGCGATTTCGATATTGGTCCCATATTGAAAGTTGTTCAGTAAGATGGCCGTAACCACCCCCTTAAAACCGTGTGAACGTCACAGGCAACCATCATCAAGACTAATGCCAGTTGGCTTTCTTCCCCAAAATGACAACTCAAACCACATGACATGCCATCAACTCGACGAATAAAAATCCATATCCCTTAGCCCTCTCGAACGACACCCAAATGAATGGTTAAGGTGGTTGCAGAGGTGTCAATTTTATACAAAAGCACAACACGTGTAGACGGCATTAATATAATATTTTATATATGGAAAAATAGTTTAGAAAATCTAGATGTCGCGTCACAAATTCTTCAGCGTTGAAATTTTGTTTGAATAATTTATATCAAAGCTTTATATCTTTGTAATAATATCATAAAATGCAAATGTTATTTGTGACGCGGCATCTAAATTTTCTAAACAATTTTTCCGTATATAAAATATTACTTTTATTAAATCCATCTACGCGTATTATGCGTCAAACTTTTGTATGGACTGAAACCACCTTAATGGTTACTCTTGCACACCAATTGAAGAATAGGTAATTTTCAGATTTGCATTTTTCATGAATCAGTCATTTATATGTATAGTACCTATGTAGTCATTTACAATAACAATAATACTGCTCTATCTCAGACCTACTTAATCTGCTAGCTTCATGATGCTGTAGTAAGTCGCATAGTATTAAATACCTACTTATAAATAACTATACTTACCAACCTAAGTACCTGCTTGTAATGTACTCCGAAAGATCCGTAAACCTGCATGTTTTTGTTATATGTTTTGCCACGATTGTTTTACCTTTTTAATTTAGAGTAATCTATTATTGGCCTTATTCTAAGCTTACTATTTCATTGTACAATTGGTTTGTAACGCTGTTGATTACTTCAATAAATATAAATAAATAAACAAATTTCTAGAATCAGTCTTCTGTAGACTAAACCACGGCTAGATGTTTTGAGAGAAAAATTATTACCATTATCTTCTCCCAGATACTCTCCTTCCAAATTGAAATCATTGTCTTCGTCCTTCAATTCCAATTTGATTTTAATTTCTTTGCTACTATTGTTGATGACGGAGAACGATTCTTCCTCATTGGTTTCATCATTGTTACCCAGCTCTATGAGGTCTAGAGGAAAGTGGGTTAAGTTTGTTAATGGTTGGGTTTGGTTTTTTATTGTTTCTAATGTAGAATCTGTTATCTGAAAACAACATCATAAATAACTATTAACGCTAGTGGACTTTGTCGGCAATTATATACCAGATTTTAAGTCAGATCATTAGCTATCAAACAAAAAAGTTTCATCAAAATCGGTTCAGTAGTTTTTGCGTGATGCTCGTTCAAACAAACAAACACACATATAAATATGTATTTGTATTTGCTTTTGATGGCCGCAAACTATCACATCTAAGATTTGCCGACGACATCGTGCTGTTTGCTAACTCATCTCAAGAACTGAACAAAATGATAAATGATCTTGCAGTTGAAGGCGGAAAAGTAGGACTAAAACTAAACCCAGAGAAGACAAAACTGATGACCAATGGAGAGAAAAATACCATAACGGTGGGAGAATCTCACATTGATTATACTGAGGAATATGTATACCTGGGTCAGCTGATGGCACCACAAGACAGTACTAGCAAAGAAATAGAGAGAAGGATATCAAACGGTTGGAAGAGATACTGGAGTATGAAAGAGGTCATGAAGGATAAAACGCTACATATAGGTACCAAAAGTAAACTGTTGAACATCTGCATACTTCCCATCCTTATGTACGGCTGCCAAACTTGGGCTTTGACACAAGACAACACAGACAGACTTGCAATCTGTCAACGAGCGATGGAAAGAAGCATGCTAGGGGTGAAAAGATCTGACAGACTAAGAAATTTCACCATCAGAAACAAGACAAAAGTCCATGACATAAAACGAAGGATTAAACGATTTAAATGGCGATTGGCAGGTCACACAGTGAGAGGAAAAGAGAAGTGGAGTAAAATAATCAGCCTTGAGTGAGTTCTCTTGAGAAGGGCAAAGAAAGAGAGGTAGACCACCGAGACGATGGGTTGACGACATAAGGCAGGTTGCCGGAAACACATGGCACAGAGTGGCAAGCGACAGACAGGAATGGAGAAGGTTGGAGGAGGCCTTTGCCGACTGGCAAACGGACATACAAAAAACGAATAAAGCACAACTACTAGATTAAAAACATCTCGGATGTCCGATTAAGGGCTTATATTATTATTTGCTTCATATCGATGTACCCTTTGCGTATATAACTGATATCTGAGTCGAACTAATGAATTCACCACTGAAAATTGTGAAATAAACAACATTTTAACAAAAAATTAAAACCGCCTTCAAAAAAACTAAAAAGTTAAAAAACTATATTGCAGCCGATGACTTTTTCGTTCGCATCGTAATGTCTATTTATTTTTTATTCATAGCATCATATGACCGCACCATCACAATTTCTGCTTTTTTATGTTGCGGCAAGGGTCTGCTTACCAATTTTGTTATGTTTTTTAACCGACTTCAAAAAAGGAGGAGGTTTCTCAATTCGACCCTATATATATATATTTTGTTTTTTATGTGTGTTCGCGGATAACTTCGTCGTTTATGAACCTATTTTGATGATTCTTTTTTGTTGGAAAGAAGCTATTCCTACGGTGGTACCATGATAAGGAAACCAGGATCTGATGATGGCATCATAATAATCATAATCATAATCATTTATTTCATAAAGATATATTTACATGTCAAATGCACTCCTTAACTACTTATAATTATATTATTTTTATTACAGTCCGGTTACATTCTAATAACATTAGGTACAAAGTTATAAAATTCATCAATGTCATAGAAAGCACGATCTATAAGCCATCTCAGAGAAATCGAGGGAAACCTTTGAAAATCGTAGTGCCGGCTAGTGCGTTTGTTAATTTAAAGCACTACTATTAAAATTAACTAATGAATTTACCACTGAAAGTTGTGAAAAAAACAAAATTTTAAGAAAAAATTAAAACCGCCTTAAAAAAAACTAAAAAGTTAAAAAATAATATCGCAGCTGATGACTTTTTCGTTCGCATCATAAGAACATTAAGTAATTTGTTTTATAGAATTTGGTGTTAAGCCAAGCCAAAAAACTAATGCAAGCTCTGTCGCGAATCGTACCGGCTTGACAGCGACTTCGATTCAACAAATTAATGTTCTTATGATGCGAACGAAAAAGTCATCAGCTGCAATATTATTTTTTAACTTTTTAGTTTTTTTGAAGGCGGTTTTTTATTTTGAAAAGTCTGCATTAATCTTCAATTTTGATGCCCAGCATACTTTTTTCCGCCTCGTATTGACAAACTTTAAGTTTTATAATAAACTTGACATCAATTTTCAAATAAACCATAAACTAATTTCCTTTGGAGGGGAAGACCAAGTGATCCACTTTAAGAAAAACTATGTTAACTTACATTATGAAAGTTTTCCAACAGTATTTGGTTGCTCTGAACATTCTGTATGAACAACTCGGCTTGCTGTGCTCTACGTCTACACAGATAGCAGAAAGATATTGAGTCCGTCTGTAAATAAACGTTTTAAATTTACCTACAATCACAGATCACAAAAACTAAAGGGAGATGTGAAAAGGGGGCGCACTGTGGAACGAATGTATGGGAGAGGTTGGACATAGACATCTCCGGACAAAAAAAGATAAATTATAAAAAACTAATAATGCATTCGTATTTGATTATGTAATGCCTTCATAACTTGTTATTATAAATTTCTTCATTACTCTCATATTTAGGGAATAATTTGAGAAAATGTGATAATTTAGTATGAAAATGACTGTACCGAGCTCTTTATCTGATTCCGCCCTTGTTCCTGGTTGCGGTTTCTAATACCTTAATACTAACATCAAGAGCTGTTTTCAGTACCATGAGACATAGTGCGCCAAACGTGCACTTTCTGAGATACCGAGTGATGTTTATTTTGTATACAAATAAATATATTTTCTTATCATTTTCGGTATAGTTACTGCTTTTTCCGGACCTATAATTACATTCAACTTGTCTTGGCGGCAAAACGCATGAGCCTTTTCGGAAATGGATATCCAAAACCAGAAGATCTTAGGTTTCTTCACCTCAATGGTATCACCTCCTTCATTGACCATGTATTTGAAGGGTGTAGAAAATAAAAAGTATAGGGGCTAACACAAAAGATCCCACTGGGTCGAAGTGGTGCTGGCTTGCCAGCCCCCACAAAAAGATAAGATAAGATATATTTTTTTTTATTTCATATGGGTTTATCTTGACCTCAATCCAGTCTTCAGGACAAAGATGGGGTCGAAGATGTAGCGAGCTTACCCAGAAGATGCCTATTCACTCGTACTTTACAGTAATTCGGGTTGTAAGTTGTGGCCATCGACTACCGTATACCGTCCGATGGTGCGATTTAGAAGAAAAGGTTGTGAAAAAAGAACACTACCTATGCTACTCTTAGCTAAACACATTTTGGTTCATCTTAGTCATCAGAATAACCTAACAATGAAAAATATGTTAAATCTGGGCCAAACAACCGAATGCGATGCAGTATTTTTTAGCAATCTTTCAATTATGTTATTTCTTTATACATCCGGTTTTGTATAGGATACCAATTTAATTTTCGAAACGAAAAAACAAGTATCATGGTCATTCGGTGCGATACAATGAGCGCATGACACTCGACTGCAGCCGTGATGTCACAGCATGACCGCTTACATACATTTTTATACCTACAGTGCGGAGTGAGACAGGCCTAATGTAGTTATTAGTCAAAGAGAATGCAACTCACTACGTTATAAGAGTCGAGACTTCCATACTAAAAACTAGTTGTGACCGATGATCCAGAATGTATGAAACATGTGCAACCGTTCAAAGAAATTTAATGGCGGCGGTGCACGTTTCATATAACATTTTTGTTAGAGAGTTGCGCGAGCCTAGGTATTGGTGCTCTTTCTTCGACGGGCTCACTCCCTGTCACACTGGACAAAGTTTCAGTCCTGCTAGTGAAACATGGACGTTCTGAGGTTTCAGAATATCTCTGACTACCCCCTCGGGGAATAGTCGTGAGCATATGCTTCTTAGGCTGCGTTTCAACCAGAGATGTGCGAGGTAGCGAGGCGGTGAGCGAGGAAACAATCCGCCAATAGCGCGATCGCTCGATCACGTCATTGGGAAATTGAAGCACTCTCATTGGCCAATTTTTTCCTCGCTCACCGCCTCACTACCTCGCACATCTCTGGTGGAAACGCAGCCTTATCCTGTGGCACAGTCCTTCTCATAAATAAGCGGAAGTGACAGTTTTAGTAACTTCGACATGACATAAAAAATGCAGGTATCTATTTCCATCTTCTTTCTTAACATGTGGGCAGAGACCTGGTGTCAGAGTGTTTTCAGACCACCGTACGGCCTCTGACGTGGTTTTTATGTAACGACTACTACCACCAGAGATAGTAGCCGGGCCCAACCGCTTAACGTGCCATCCGAAGCACGGAATCATTTTTCTTTTCAGACAATCAGGGGACAATCATTTACCCTGCAATGTCCTAACCAACTGGGAAAAAACGCACAAAGTGACATTTCACTAGGTGTCCCCCGCGGGAATCGAACCCACGACCTCCGTGTCGAGAGCCAATGCTCTTAACCATTAGACCTCGGAGGCAGTTGACATGTCATGACATGAGTCTATTTCCATGACTTTCCATGATTAGTATGTTTATTTATATAAGTAATCTAATTACAACAACGTATTCACCTGGAATATTGCTTTCAAAGCTTCGTTCTGCACTTTATAACAATGTAATGGGTTAACATCGTCTCTACACAAACAACCATAACAACAACTGTTCACTGCTAAACCAATGGTTTCTTCCATTTCTTTTTACCCTGCTGGAATTCTTACTTATGGAAATGCGGCATTACTTTGTTTAAATTGTTTTAATTTCTTTAGAATAAGAATAACATGAAGAACTCCAATTCCAACCAAAAAATAATGGAAATGAAAAACGAAAACGTCAATTTTTTTTTAATCCTTCCTTATGGAAAGGCAAGGGAAACTAGCCTATACAGTGTAGTCAAATGGTTATTTTCTTCTGTATATTAAGGCCGAAGCCAAGTCTTTAGTTTTTCAATGTCTGAATCGGGATACAATTTTTCAGGCCGAAGCCAAGACTTCAGTTTTAGAATGTCTAAATTAGAGTAAGTTTTCTTCAGGCCGAAGCCAATGAGGGATTTTCCAAAAGCAAAAAAAATAAAAAAGTTAGTTCCTAATTTCTCGATAGATGGAGTTGGCCAGAGGGGTCCAATAGGTATGAGCAAATATATTTATTAATATTAATAGTAAAATACACAGTATCTTATTGATCCCTTTCTTATTGTTGTTGGTTTATTATTTAGCAATCTCGGTGTTATTGTACGTCAACAACGAATCGAGTATCGGACGTGGCTGTATGGGCTACGTATCCTTTTTGAATATACGAACAATACAAGAGGAACAATAACAAACTCTCAGAACAAACTACAAAAACCTAACTAACAGAAACAAACCGGAAATATTTAAATCGTACGTCAGATTCCGTGAATGAAAAGCAAAGCCATGGACGAAAAATTTTGCTCTTTATTAGCAAAGCAATTTCAATATTCTTTATACTGAAAAGTGAAGTGACCAATGAGGGATTTTCCAAAAGCAAAAAAAAATAAAAAAGTTAGTTCCTAATTTCTCGATAGATGGCCTTGACCAGAGAGGGGTCCAATAGGTATGAGCAAATATATTAATTAATATTAATAGTAAAAATACACAATACAAACCCTTTCTTATTGTTGTTGGTTTATTATTTAGCAATCTCGGTGTTATTGTCCGTCAACAACGAATCGAGTATCGAACTTGGCTGTATGGGCTTAGTATCCGTTTTGAATATACGAACAATAAACGAGAAACACTAACAAACTACAAAAAACTAACAGAAACTGAGAATTTCAATAATAAAAATAAACCGGAAATATTTAAATCGTACGTCAGATTTCGGGAATGAAAAGCAAAGCCATAGACGAAAAATTTCGCTCTTTATTAGCAAAGCAATGAGGGATTTTCCAGAAGAACAAAAAAAGTTAGTTCCTAATTTCTCAATAGATGGCGTTGACCAGAGATGGGTCCAATGGGTACCTATGAGCAAATACCTATATTAATTAATATTAATAATAAATATTAATAATAATAATGGCCGTGTGGTGTCGGCTAAGAATAGCACCATCCCATTTCCTCCCGTGGGTGTCGTAAAAGGCGACTAAGGGATCTACTGAAGGATGGGCAGCAGCATCCTCTGAGTACACACATTGATTCGATCCAACTGCGATCGCCAACCCGCCTGCCAAGCGTGGCGATTATGGCAAATCCCCCCATTTTGGGGGAGGCTTATGTCCAGCAGTGGACGTTTAATGGCTGACATGATAATGATGATTGTGCTCCTTATAAGTGACAATAATGAATTGTACAAGTAATTAACAATCTGGGTGCTATTGACGACCAGGTTGGTGTAATGATTGCCACGCCAGACTGTCAAACCAGAGTCCTGGGTTCGAGTCCCGGTTTGGTCATGGATGTTATATGATTGTGCCGTTGTTGAATGGTTCCCATAACAAAAAGCCAAAGGCTTACTTGGGATCGTTACAAAGTATGTGCCTGTAAGCATTATTAATTATTTATTTATTGTCTGTCAAAAACGAATAAAGTATCAGACATGGCTGTATGGGCTTCGTATCCATTTTGAATATATGAACAATATTTAAATTGGTATATAGAGCCAAGAGCCAAGTCTGATACTTTATTCGTTTTTGACAGAAAATAAATAAATAATTTATAACGCTCACAGGCACATACTTTGTAATAATTCCAAGTAAGCCTTAGGCTTTTTGTTATGGGAACCATTCAACAACGGCACAAACATATAACATCCATGACCGAACCGGGACTCGAACCCAGGGCCCTGGTTCGACCGTCAATAACACCCAGATTGTTAATAACTTGTACTGTGTATTTTTATTATTAATATTAATGAATATCTATACCTACTGGACCCCTCTCTGGTCAACGCCATCTATTGAGAAATTAGGAACTAACTTTTTTTTCTTCTGGAAAATACCTCTTTGGTCACTTCACAGAAGTTGAGTTTGATTGGTTACAGGTACATGAAAAGGCTTTCCACCAAATTGACCACGAAAAACGAATTTAAAAAATCCTAACACATTAAAATGCAAGGTTGGAACTGTGGTATTCCGAACTCTTTAGTGATTATAATTATGGCATCTGCAATGTCACACAAGTAATATTTGCCAGATTGTGCAATGTATAATTTTGTCGATTAAAACTTTTATTCTATAGGTTTGTGGCCATGGAAAAATATTTAAAACCCGAACGTTTGGATATTGATCCCACTGACAGTTCCGGATCAAAGAAATGGGAACATTGGAAGAAAACCTTTGAAAGCTTTCTTAAGGCTTTGGATTGCGTCTCACTCTCGACAGGCGACTAGGTACCAACTTCTTGGAAGCTAGACCTTCTTACAAACCAAATTTCATCAAACGTTTTCACATATATCAGCGAATGTACCTCTTTCATAATCATAATCATTTATTTCATAAAAATAATTTTACATGTCAAATGGACTCCTTAACTTTCGAATCCGCAATCGATACTTTGATCAAATTATTTACAAAACCTGTAAATATAATTTATGCCCGACATGCGTTTGCGTCTAGGAAGCAACTGGGAGACGAAACAATAGACGTCTACTTACAAGCATTGAAACCAACGGGTTCCGTCCTGTATACATACACTTTTGCCGGTGCACACATGCAGAAAAGGTTTATGTGTGAGTGGTGCAGAATATGGTGATGTCACCGCAATGAAATAAAAACATTTGATGGGAGACTAAAATGTTGAACATAAATTTCAAAGCACATTCTTGAATTAAAAAAGTAGTCCTCGCGATATTTAAATGTTTTGCTTTGATCATATTCCGTCTAAAAGTTGTATTTGTCTAGTCTTTCTGGCAAAAAAGTGTTTTATAACGTTGGACATTTTATAATTGCTCTAGCAACACGTGTCACTAAAGGATGCTGAATCCAGCGGGGCTAGTACGCCAACCCGCGATAACGTGATTTAGCGCCACGCTTCCGCTCTCTTTCTATTTGCGCGCGAACGAACGAAATAAAAGACTAAATTTGACAGATGGATGTGTTAAATATTGCTATCGCGGGTTGGCGTACTAGCCCCGCAAAGCCGGAAAAATCAGAAAAAAAATTGTCATGTCACCACTTGTCACAAAAAAGGAAACCGTGTTTTACATTTAAAATTGTGTTATTTATATTACCCTCTACGCAAAAATAATAAATATTTAAGCGTAGTCCTACATAAAAACATAATGTCTACAGACTCCTACAGAAAATGTAGTCAATGTGGATCAACACCGATCCAAGATGGCGTGTTATCGTTTCATAGGTTTCCCAAAGTTGGGAAAACTGCGGTTGAACGGTATTAACTTACAAATATGGTCATAATTATTTTCACAATACCTAGATACATTTGTCATTAATAGCTATTAATTGCAGAACAAGAGCTTGGGCGAAGTTTTGCTGGCCAGAACAGGACTGGTCATCGGTGGATTCACTGAATCAGCTTCATAAAAGTGGCAAAGTGTTATGTAAAAGACATTTTAAAGACATTTATTTCACTGATAGTACGAAGAAGCGCTTAGGAAAGTTCTCAGTACCTACAGAAATAACATCCTCACAACATCACCAACCCATTGCTCATTTAAACGTTCAACCGGGGCCATCCTCACAAAATCACCAACCCATTTCTCATTTCAACGTTCAACCGGGGCCATCCTCACAACATCACCAACCCATTTCTCATTTAAACGTTCAACCGGCGTCATCCTCACAACATCACCAACCCATTTCTCATTTAAACGTTCAAGCGGAGTCATCTTCACAACATCACCAACCCATTTCTCATTTAAACGTTCAACCGGAGTCATCTTCACAACATCACCAACCCATTTTAACATCAAAAACGAAGAAAAAAAATAGCATATTGAAGGCGCTAAATGTAAAGAAACTCGCAGAACTGACGCCACGAGAAACGAAGCTACATAGAATTTGTACCCAAAGCCTCAAAGAAATAGGTAGGCTTAAAAAACAGTTACGATGCCAGAAAAAAACGAACAAAATCGAAAAGTTATGTGATGATGAAAATGTTCAAACTTTATGCGACATGAAATTGAGCAATACGTTTATAATATTGCTACAAAGCCAATTAAAAAACTGTAAAAAACCAAAAAAAGCCCGGCGTTATAACATTGATCAAAAAATAATGGCCCTAACATTGTACAAAAAGTCACCAGCCTGCTACAGACTTCTTAGGAGGATGTTCACACTACCCTGCCAGAGTACACTAAAAAAGCTGCTGAACAAAATTCCACTGACTACTGGCGTCAACCCGAAAGTTTTCGAAGGTTTGAAAAATATGGCAGACCAACAATTACCCGAGGAAAATCTTTGTTTATTGTCATTTGATGAGATGGCCATTCGTAAACATCTAAACTTGAATGAAAAGCTGGACATAGTAGAAGGTTTTCAAGACCATGGAAACCATGCGCGAACCAACGCAATCGCTAGCAATGCCTTGGTTTTCATGGTCACGGGTATCAGAAAAAAATGGAAACAGCCGATTGCGTTTTACTTTTCTGGAAAGTCTGCAACTGCTGACAGACTGTCTGTTGTTATTAAAGAGGTATGGTTTAATGTCGCTTATAGATTTGAAAGCATACATAGGTAGGTACCTAGGTAACCTGTCATAAACATTCTTTATTTGCTCGCTTGCTTGCTTGCCTGCTTATGCGGGCTTGCGCGAATGTGAAGCGGGCTTTACATAATTGCTTGAATACACGCTTGCCTGTGTGGCTGCTTGTTTGGCTGCTAGTCCAGTCATCGGATGTCATTCATACTGAAGGGCACCCACTTGGAATGGGAATTAATTGTAAACTAGCTCTATTATCTATTTTTGCATGAATAAACCAGAAGATATTTGCCCACAACTCTAGTTGTGTTAAAAAATTTCACACCATTTAGCCCATGCACACGAAAGAAGAATTTATTATTTTAGCCGCCCCGACATCGCAGTCACACAGGATATGTTCCATGGTTTCCTCCTCCTCCTCCTCTCCGCACGATTGGCTGCCGGGGTCTAGGGTGAGCTTCATCTTGTGCATCATCGTGCGTGTAGGAATATGTGACTTTTGAGGTGGCTAGACTATATTCTTGTCTTTCAGATTTTACATGAATGTTGGAAGACTGGATTGACAGTGGTAGGAACTGTGTGTGATTTATCCAGAGTGAACATAAGGGCTCTCGATATCCTTGGTTCATCAAAGACGGAACCTTATTTCACACATGAGGGACATGAAGTAGTCACAATACTTGACCCACCACACCTCCTTAAATGCACGAGGAACCTTTTTATAAATCATAACATCCAATTTATAACACCAAACATGCAAGTTGATGGCAAAGTTGTCAAGGGTACGTAAAACTTAGTATGCATATTTTATCGTCTAGTACAGATTGTTACTCCTCACTACAACTGTGTTATTATGTTGCTTATCTAAACAGGTGTGGCGAAATGGAGTCATGTTCAACAATTCTATGATCTAGACAAAACCAATCCCAATTTTGTTTTTGCACCAGCATTAACAGAACAGCATTTAGCACCAAATAGCAAACAAAAAATGCGGGTGAAACTGGCTGCCCAGGTGTTCAGTCATTCAGTTACAGCTGGAATACTTACTAAAATTGCTTCGAGTAAGTTGTTTCTTTCATTTTTACCCGACATAACTAATAAACTACAAAGTGCGAGTCGGGCTCTCGCGCCCTGAGGGTTTTGTATATAAGCGTAATTATGAAGGATAAAATTAACCTTGCAGTGGCACAGAATAAATACTAGTGCTACCCGGCAGTGGTAAAAAAAAAGTTATCCCATAACACCAATGACATTCTTTACACATGGATTCACCACGTCATACAATAACAACCAAAAAATGGCACATTATTACGAGAAATAAGTGTAAGTACAAATATAATATATGTTTACTTCTATATTAACATAACATAACATAAAAATTCTTTATTTGCACACCAAAATAATATCACAATATAAATATATATATAATATCAATATCACACATCAATCAAATTAGAATTACTTGCTACGCTAGTATAAAAACTATACAAAAGTACTACTAATGTCACTTTTGTATGCATCAGTTATGGTTGGCTGTAATATATTGCCGCTAACATTCCAGTTCATTCAAATCTTTCAAATATATTCGGTCAGAAAACAGTAATGTAATTTAGAAGTCCTATTAAAAGCGTACTGATGGTAGTAGTCGTTACATAAAAACCACGTCAGAGGCCGTAAGGCGGTCTGAAAAACTCTGACCACCAGAGCTCTGCCCACACGATAAGAAGAAGAAGCGCACTGATGCGAAGTCCTTGTGTATAGAATGTCATTGCTTATAAATACGATACGAAATATCACTGGGATACGACATACGCTGTAGCACGACTAAGGCAACCTTACTCTATAATCTTTTGATTGCATTGATTTAGAAGCTTTCATTTTTACACCTCCATGAAATCTTAATCTCAGTATTTGATATTAATTTCAACTTCCTTAGGGTTGCTCATCCTATCTCGCGTCAAAATCATATTCTATCGAGATATTTAGAACTATTTTTTTCTTCTCTAATGGCTTTCGGCAAATCCCTCATTTAAGTGTCAGTGGGATACCTGCCTAATATTGTGAATTTAATAAACATTTTAATTTCAGATGAACTTCCTGCCGAGGCGCACGCTACAGCCACGGTGTTGAATAAATTTGACCAATTATTCGACGCTCTAAATGCTGACAGCCCTGACTTGCGTGGAGGGAAGAAATATTCAACAAATATTTCTCAGCGATCGCCTCATGCAGAGCTATTTCGGGAAATGAGAAAATTTGTGTCTGAAATGAAGTTCATTGGGTCCAAGTCAACTCCACCATCTCAAGAAGGCTGGATTCGCACAATGAACGCTGTGGATAGGCTGTGGAAAAATTTGCAAACTTTAGGTTTGAAGACCCTTTCCACGCGTCGCCTGAATCAGGATCCACTGGAGAACTGCTTTGGATGTATACGTTACCACTGCGGATCCAATGATAATCCAAATGTTGGACAGTTCACATCAGGCATAAAAACTGCCATTATAAACAATTTACGTCATAGTAGCTCTAAGAAAAATTGTGAGGATGACACGGCTATCCTTAATGATAACTTAAAAAAGTTTTTATTGTCAAATATGAACAATATGTCTGACGATATTTGTGATGACGAAGCGAACATTGATTTAGAACCACTGATCGCTGATGCAACCGAAGCTTTAGAGCAGGCATCCCCTGAGGCACAGGCATGTGCCTATGTGTGCGGATTTATGTTTAAAAAATTAAAAACTAGTGGATGCACAAGTTGTAAAAACACATTTTTGTCCTGTGATACTACTTCATCATACGACAACATTAATTTGTTTGTTAGTTTCAAAGAGTATGACACAATGCACAACAGCTTAAAATATGTTAGTAAAACTTTTGTTCACTGCGTCGAAATATGTTCTTTAGTAGTAAATACCACATTAAACTTAGAAGTGTGGAGAAAAGGCATAAAAAAAACATGTATGTCGGCGCTGTCACAGGTTGATATGGGATTTTTGAAAAATTGTCAACAACACTTTCTCCAAAACAAACGTCATATTATGGTTTCAACGTTTTATATATGTATTAAAAGATACATTACATTAAAAAATAGAGAGTTTGGTGAGGAGGAAAGATCGAAGGCCTTACAAAGAAAAATGCGTATATTAAGAAATAGTTAATATTACCTGTGGGGACTTGCTGCAGACGTCAGCACCCACATTGCAAAGATGGCCAACAGATGGCGATACCGTCGCTCTCGGAAATTTGCTCCATACATACATAGACAACGTTCACCGTGAATACGTAACTCATAACCTACTACAAATAAGGTTCACAATCAAATGCAAGACATACATCGCGCAAGAGAAATAATCACAGAGATTCGATACATGTACAAGGTCCAACTAAGAACTGTTGAACCACGGCCGGTCCCCAGGCTTCACACATAGCCTGGTGGAAGATCTTCCCTTTTCAATGGAGGAACATTCCCAGTAGCACCTCCATATACCTATGTAAGTTGAGCGCAAGGCTAGCCACCTTTCACCACTTTACA
This sequence comes from Agonopterix arenella, assembly GCA_927399405.1. NCBI lineage: Eukaryota > Metazoa > Arthropoda > Insecta > Lepidoptera > Depressariidae > Agonopterix > Agonopterix arenella. The sequence goes on from OV656714.1 coordinate 2,174,201, forward strand.
CGTCATTTCATCTTTTAAAACCGTAAAACTACGTCACTTCGACTGCATACTGTAAATGATGTTTAGTAAGTTGAATGTGCCTACACTCAGCGGGATCCCGTGTCCTAAAACGATGTAAGTATTTCTGGGATTTAGTTCTGAATTTGTTCTATCGAATCCAAATTAGAAATAAAATTTGTTCCGTCAAAATGGAAGAAGGGCATTATTATTATTATAATTATATGATACACTAGCAGCTCAAAGCTGATGCGTGTATATCACTGCTATATTTTATTGCAGTGTTAAACATTTTGAAGAAATAAATACTTAATAAATTTCAAATATTATTGATTTTTAAACATGTTACAGCCATGTTGTGCTATTTCGAATCAAATTAAATTAAAGATTGAAAAATTTGTCTCGGGTGGGACTTGAACCCGCACTGCTGGACTTGCGGGTTGATTAGTTTGTAATAACTACCAGTAGATGGCACTCACGTCCCCTTAAGACGCAACAGATTGAAAATTTCGTTCTCTGGGTAGTCGGCTCGGTGGCGAAATTGGATAACGCAGTTCCCCGGTTTGGAAAAGTGCGGGTTCAAGTCCCACCCGAGACAAATTTTTCAATCTTTAATTTGATTCGAACTAATTAATAGTTCGAAAAAACCTCCAGCCAGCTGGATACTTTTTTATTTATAAGTCACAGGAACTCCAAATGCAGGCACGTGTCCAGACTTTTGTTTCGGGGAGGGATATTTAATTTTTGGGGGGTGGGGGGATATTCATAGAAAAACAATGAAAAAGTAAGTGCTTTAATTACTTTTTTTTTATTTTATTTTACAGGGTGTTCGGTAATTAATGGATAATCCTGTTCCTGCCGATAGATCACCTCAAACCCTTTCCGAAAATGGAAGACAAAAAAATCTTTGTGTAAAATACTAATTATGTTAAGTTAAACATCTTCAAGGAGTAAACGATCTCTAAGTTTGAGTTTGAATAAACTTATTTTGATTAGATTTTGATGTAGTATTATTTTTATTTTTAGATTATTCATATTCATTTACATAACGCAATGTTCTGATTATTATTAATTAAAATTCATAGCAGGCTTTTACTTCAATAGACGATGATAATAGCATAGTACTCTGTGGTAATACCTAGGTACCAAATATCATCGTTAATCCATGACTAAAGTTAAAATTAAGGTTGATCGTTACGTTCTGTCCGCTAAATTCTGTGTTTTTAGAATTAGTCTTGAAACTTCCATATAAATAAATGTTTTATTGCAGATTTAAAAATGTTGAATTAAATTTGGCGGACAGCATGATAACGATCAACCTTTTAATGACAAGTCGTTACATAAGGTCCATATTCGCATATCCTGCCACTGTTAGTTCCTTTTAATTCCGTGTGCATAAACACGCACTAGTAGTATCGGATAATCAGTGTATTTCAAATCTTTTTGGTACTACGTTACACTTCTTCTCTCGGTAGAGAGTAGTATATTCCTTGATTGAAACAGTTAGCTAAAGATTGTGACTTTAAAACTGTAGATGCAGAAACAAATAAGAACGACAATATACGTGACGCATTTATCTCTGGAATAAAATCTAGAACTATAAGACAACGATTACTAGAAAATCTTACATTAACACTAAAAGAAACACACAATCAGGCGCTGTCACTAGAAATGGCTGAAGGCAATGCTAGTAACTTTTACTCTCCAAACGCAAATACTGTTGCTGCCATCGCCACTACTTCCAAACAAAAGGATTCTGGAAAATCTGTTGTACTAAAGCAAGAACAGGATCATAATAATACAATAGCAGTGACGCCAACCTACCAGAAACGCAAATGCTTCTTTTTTGGTGGACAAATCCATCCTCGAAAAAACTGTCCCGCGTTAGACTCTATCCGTCAATTTTGTAACAAGAAGGGTCACTATGCTATTGTATGTCGAAGCAAGACCCATGTCAATGCTGCTCGAAGGAGATAGCCTGCTTTATGGTTGTATAGTAGCTGCTTCGCCAACTTCCTTGAAGAAAGCTACAGTTCCAGCTTATATAAAAGGGATAAAAGGTGAAGCTTTAATCGATACTGGTAGCTCTATAAGCTTCATCAATGAGCGATATTTTCAATTGTGTCAATTAAAGAAAAGGCCCTGCAATCAAACTATATCAATGGCTTCAACTAGTCATACGTCGCAAGTCGAAGCTCAAACATATGTATCAGCTCGTATCGGAGACCATGATTATAGAAGCGTAAACTTACTAATTGTGAAAAATCTCTGTGCTGACTTGATAATCGGTCACGACATATTAGACGAACATTCTTTTCTCGAATTTTCATTCGGCGGACCTAGAGAACCAATAAAAGTATGTAGCGTTGCAGAAGCGTCTATCCCTGCTGTTCCGCTTTTCACGAATTTAAGATCAAATCGCAGGTCTATTGCAATTAAATGTCGCCGTCATAGTGAAGACGATAAAAAGTTTATTGAAGGAGAGATCAGAAAACTTCTAGCTGATGGCATTATCGAAGAAAGCACATCCCCTTGGTGAGCTCAAGTACTAATCACAAAGAACGCTAATCACAAGAAGCGACTTGTCATTGATTATTCACTTACGATAAACAGGTATACACAGCTTGACGCTTATCCACTTCCTAATATAAAGGACCAAGTTTCCGAAATTTCGAAGTATTATATTTTCAGCGCAATCTATTTACAGAGTGCATACCATCAAGTACCGATCCTACAAGATGAAAAGCCATATACTGCTTTCGAAGCTGCTGGAAATCTGTACCAGTTTCGCCGAATACCATTTGGCGTAACAAACGGAGTGTCAAGTTTTCAAAGAACCATTGACTGGGTTATTCAAAAAGAAAAGTTAAAGGATACTTTCGCGTATCTCGATGATATAACAGTTTGTGGGCGTTCTCAATCTGAACACGATGCAAATTTGCAGAAATTTTTGAAAATACGCTCTTACTCTCAATAAAGAGAAAAGTAAGTTCTCGCAGAACAACATTGATATCTTGGGTTATACCATTAAAGACCATGTCATAAAGCCAGATTCTGAACGGCTGCGCCCACTTCTCAATCTTCCACCGCCAAATGACACGCAGTCGTTACGAAGAGTGGTAAGAATTTTTGCACATTATAGCAAATGGATCTCAAATTTCTCGGAAAGAATCCACGCTCTATCATTAGCATTCTTTTAAACTAAGAGTCTACCCTTGAAACTGAACAATTTTTACAATGGGAGCAAACCATTCAGAGCAAAAAAAAATCAGCTGTTCCATACTAAACTGCAATGTCGACTCGTCTCAACTGTATAATATGAAACAGCTGGTTCTTTTTTGCTACGACCGGTTTGCTTCCATAGTAAAAGTTGTTCAAAGAACAAATTTAAAACGCAGTCGTGTTTTTTTGGTGCCACTTTTTGAGCTTGATTTACATTTTTATACATTCTTATTCGTAGATTTGATGGGTAGACTCATAATTTAAAAGGATGTTAATGATATCAATTTCACCCTGTATAGGTTGTAGGTTATTTAAATGCTCTTTCTTGATGTTGGCTCATAGCCGCTGGCGTTAAGTCAAAATACGGCTTTTTGTGAACCAAAGATTTCCTTTGGCAGGTTTGGCCCTTAGAACCCAAGGATGTATTTAAGAAGTGGAGCCACCAAGATTTTTGATGCACCTTTTGGCGGGAGGAGCCCTCAGCCTCATCATCATCAACTACCCTACACCTACCCAGCACATTTGGCCGTTTTTTTTATAAACCTTCCCTGGCATGTGCAAACAACCCACAAAAATTTCATCCCAATCGGTCCAGCCGTTCGCGCGTGATGTCGTGAGCTTACATATTTCAAAGGTACGAAAAACGCCCAATTGAGCATACAGATTACGATTTATATAACATGAGTCTATTAGAGTTTGCTATGTTACAAATAACATAAAAATGCCAGTGCCCGTTCGGGTTTTGTTTTTAGAGCCAACTGAAATTGTCGCTGCATTTGATATAATTAGAAACGAAATTACGAAGCAAATGAAATATTGAAATGGTTCGATAAGTATTATGTAAGTGGATCGACGAGTATTTCAAAATCATTTATAATGACAATGACAGTAAAACGACGACCACCAGGGTGCGTTCACGACCTTTAGGTGCGGTTGTTTTTCAACTCGCTCTAAGGTACGGAGCGACCGCGCCAATTTTTAACTCGCTATGAGGTACGGAACGATCCCGGTTGTTTTATAACCTCAAATTTTGACATTTAAAGTAATATCTTTTCCTTCCAGGCTTCCAGGGCTTCCATAATTTCCAAATACAATAAAAAAACTCATTTTCCATGTTAGCACATCAAAAAGTGAATAAAAATAGTTTGAAAAACAAAATTATATTCAAAACGCGCGAAAAGTCAAGTAACCACAGATAATTAAAACGTCAGAGTGTTTTTTAACCATCGAATTTGATGGTTAAAAGTTGCAACCCGTCAGAGGTTCGGAACGGTTGAGTTGTGACAACCGAGTTGCAAAGAACGTTTTTCACCGAGCCTCGGAACGGCGTTAGTGCGAAAAGTTGCACTCGGGGTGCACCTGGGGCGTATGTTCTGAACGCAGCTCCAGTATTCCCACCTCACATGAGGTCAGTAGGTACATGAATGACAGTCAAATATCACAGGTGCCAATATCTCAAAATGCCCCCGAGTCATGGCATAACAGATGTAATACCTTATTAGGTAGACGTAAGTGGAACATATTCATTTAAGAAAGAACAAAAGCACACAGAATGCATTATTGAACGCATAATTCCCTCGAAGCTAATGTCTAAACGGAATCGAGAAGGATCGGCGTAAAAGGAAAGGATTACTCAACTGAAAAGTGAAATTATATTGACATCACATTTGTCATTTAATTAAATAATAATTTATGTTAATATTTGTTGTGTATTACATTTTTTGGTTTCACTAAAATAAACTAAAAACTACCGCTCAATCTGCAATTTCAGAGAAATTTTTTGTTATTTTCTTTGTTGTTGTTGATTTTGATGAAGTATAGAGATGAACCCCGCGGAAAGATATAGGCATATACAGGGTGAAATTGATATCATTAGCATCCTTTTAAACTAAGAGTCTACCCATCAAACTGAACAACTTTTACTATGGGAGCAAACCGATCGGAGCAAAAGAAATCTGCTTTTCCGTACTAAACTGCACCGGCCGCCGCTGCCTACTCGACTCAAATTTATGCAACAGCGAATTTTTTTTGTTCCCTTATTAAAAATTGTTCAGTTTGATGGGTAGACTCTTAGTTTAAAAGGATGCCAATGATATCAATTTCATCCTGTATATGCCTATATCTTTCCGCGGGGTTGTTCGCTGGGGCGCTGTTCTTAATCTATAAATAAACGCTATTTAGCTTGAAGTAAATTTTTGTCGAAAGGTTCTGCCGTCGAACCATTCATAAGCGAAACGTTCTGCCGGCAAATCGTTCACAGGCGAAAGATTCTGTCGGCGAATCGTTCATAGGTGAAAGATTCTGGGCCTCTACCCGGACATTCGAACTTCGCAATTGCGTGATCGTTTTCATTCCAATGTTAACTCTATTACAATGAAGTTCGGACCGAAACGGTCGCGATATAAGTAAATCAAATTCGGGACCCAGATATCAAAGTACCTGGAAGCAAGCTCGAGATTTCACTGAATTCTGGAACGAGCGAGTTGAACTCGAAATGTTTCTGCAATGCGTCTAGGTCCCTGTGATAAATTCATAGCCAGGAGCGATCGAAGCGAGTTCAAGATTTTACTAAAATATAGTGAGATTAGTGTAATAAGATCCAGGAGCGAGCAAAGCAAGCTCAACATTTTTCACAGTAATATAAATGAGATCAGTGTAGTGTAGTACGATTTAAAAACAGGAGTGAGCGCAGCGACATCGAGATTTTGCTCGAATATAACTCGATTTCCAGCTCATGCAGAAATCGAGGCGATTCATGTCCTATTAAACACATATCCAGCTGAAACGAGCTCATGATTTTGCTATATAATAAATCGATTGTAGAGCTCATGCTGAAATGGAGTAGATTTGCGTATGAAACAAAAGCTGGAGCGAAAACGAAGAGTTCTAAAATATATACCAAGATAATGACTCGGTTGAAGCAAGAGCTCATTTTCAAAGCGAAGAACAATTTTGGCAACCCTAAACGCACCCCACCGTCTAGAATGAGCCTATTGCAACGAAACTTTCACAATTATCAATTCGAGCAAAAAGCATTCCTTTCGAATGCTTTTTACTTGAATTCCTTTCAGTTTGCGAAAAGTAGACAAACGCTGGTTCTATTAAAAACTTATGGGCATGACCAAAATACACAACACAATGTTTCTCAAACATTCGAGAAAAAAAGACAAAAACATCTTAGGACACCATGAGATTACTTGTTAGTTGGATATTTTATCACACGGGCCACGATCATATTTCGGTATTTCGGCAAACCGTTCGTATAGTTTTCGAAATAAATTAGATTCACCTTAGATTATAAAATGAAAAAACTGTGTGTACCGACGCAGTGATTATTTGTTCAGTTGTGAGATTTTGTTTTTGGTTGACATTCTAAATTCAAATTTGAATTTCTGAATTAAAAAAAAATTTTATCTTCCAAGGAACATGCAAGCCCACCTCACCATTTAGTTGCGTCAACCAAAGAGATTGTAAGATTCCCTACTTATGCCAGCTACCCGTTTGTACCTTTATTTTAACCAAGAAGTTGGCATAGGTATTGTCTATACCTTGGAGGGCACACTGCCTAACAAGCGGTGAAATATGATAATACTCCTTGGTGGTCGGTAATGATCGTTCTTTCGGAAATTCCCGTCTGTTTTCGTAACTAAAATCCTTGATTTCAACTTTATTTGATAAAAAAACATAGACGAAAAATTTAAAAAATAATAAAGTAAATAACAAGGATGCAGCCCAAGAAGATTATAGTTGATAAAATTCTTGATATACAGAAGTCTGTGTTCTTGATGCAGTTGCCTAGGGTTTACCTCTCTATATGACTCCCGGTAGTTTTTGGTGTTGTTGGTACTTTTTTGTACTTGCCTACTTTAGGAAGTTTCTGATATTATCGGTTGATATTGTGGTGTATGTTGACGGTAGAAGCTGGATGGTAGAATCTATTTATGCCCACACTGCAAGACAGTCACCCTAGATAAGTTATCTTATATTTTGTCAGTTTATTTTGTAGAATTTTTTCATCTAGGTACTTATTGTTGTGAATGGCATACTTATTAATTGGCAATTGCACTAACTATAATTAAAAATGTTTTATATAAATTAATGAAAAATGTTTTCAACTTTTCATTTGTGAAAAGGGAAAGAATGAAACATACTAAGAAATTGTCAATTTGATTTAATGAACTTACTATTACTTTGAAATGTAGATTATTTAAAACCTAATTCATTATACTCAGCATGTTGGTGTGATATAGGCAAAGAGATTTAACTTTAATATTGAATGTCTTTGGATAGTTTTTGGCGGGGATGCGTTAGCTACGTTTGGAGTCCACATATTTTGTCGAATTTTTATTGTTTATAGTGAGTTTTGGTATGTGAAATTGGTGTTATTTTGCGTAACAAAGTGTCGTGCAAGTGAAAGATATACAGTTCAGTGAAATACGATGGTGTATAGGTCGTAAACAGGAAAAGTGTTCCGTCATTTTGTAGCGCGGCAAAGCGGCCGGTTCACCTCTTTCCTGTGGACTTCTCTGTTTCCTGCGTTTCTCGATTGCCTCCAAAAACTCCATAGAAGCGTTAAAACATCGAACTCCAATGTTTTAATTGCTATATATGAGAGAATTTTATTGACGACATCGGTTGTATGGGATATTTTAAGCCCTTTATCTTGAAAAAAAAACAAAAAAAAAATTTCTTTGGATATAGATGTACTGTTTTCTAATTAGAATTAAGGAAGGAAGATGTCAGTGTAGGTAAATGAATAATAAATCAGTCTAAACCGAACCGTGGTTTGAATTACACGTCACCTGCACCTTGACAGCTCTCGAAAACATGCAAGCATACAAGCAAGAAATAATTAAAACAACCAATAGTTTTATACTTTATTCAGTCTTAAAAACTTCGAGATTTTCACAAACTTTCTCGTGAGTGACAACTTGGCTGCGATATGCAAATGGTTTATGGCATTTGGAGCATTCCAGCGATTCTTCACAGTGAGGCCGTTGGACTTCACAGCCCGTGTGTTGTCTGCAATAAAATAACACATTTAGGGTAGATTCCCACCAAAAGAGCAGTGAAGCGCAGGAGCATTTTTCGAGCAAATTTTACCTAGCATTTAGAATTTTATTGCTAGTACATTAAGGTTCAAATTGAATTGACTTGAAGCTATAAAGACGGTTAGCGCGGCACACTGTGGACTGTAATTTCGCTTTCATCTAAACTATTATAAAACTGTAACAGGAAGTTTGTCTGTACATTGAAGATATTAACAAAAAAAAAGTTACGATATGGTTTTTAGGTATCCCTGATTCCATATCACCAATTTTTGGATTTTTTGTCCATCTGTTTGTTTGTTGTTTGAACGAGGATCACGCAAAAACTACTGAACCGATTGATGAAACTTTTTTTGTTTGATAGCTTATTGTCTGACTTAAAATCTGGTATATAATTTGTGCGTACGAAGTCGCGGGTTAACTCTAGTTGACATATAAATTTGATTTTTTAAGGGTCTTCTTTTTACTTGAAAGTGCTTCAGCAGACCAAGTACATGCCCAAAAACATCCATTGTTATGAAAAGCAATGCGAACGGCAAAGTAAAAAATTTTAACATTGTCTCATATGCCTACATAGGGTACTTTTCATACGTCTTGCCTATACTGTATCATGATATTCACGATGCAAATAAAATTCGACCATATATCTTAGTCACTAAAGTTCACATTACCTCATATGTCTGACCAGAGTACTCCGCTGCGTATATCGCTTCCCGCACTGCGCGCACGCATATCTTTTCTCGCCAGTGTGAGTGCGTTCGTGTATTCTCAGGTACGTCCTATTTGTGAACGATTTGCCGCAGGTGCTGAGAAATGAAAGGTATAATATATATATTTCATAATCGGAAGGGTGGCATACAATACAACGTGTTAACGGAATAACCGAAACAAACGTGCGTGCGTGCGTGCGTGCGTGCGTGCGTGAGTGCGTGCGTGCGGTCGTGCGCGAGTGCGTACGTTCTTGCGGGCGTGCGTCAGTGCGTGCGTGCGATCGTGCGTGAGTGCGATCGTGCGTGCCTACTTGCGGACGTGCGTGTGTGCTTGCGGGCGTGCGTGCGTGCGTGAATGCGTGCGGTCATGCGCGAGTGCGAGTGTGCGGTCGTGCGCGAGTACATGCGTTCTTGCGTCGTGCGTGCGTACTTGCGGGCGCGCGTGTGTGCTTGCGGGCGTGCCTGAGTGCGTGCGTGCAGTCGTGCGCGAGTGCGGGCATGCGTGAGTTAGTGCGTGCGGCCGTGCGCGAGTGCGTGCGTTCTTGCGTGCCTACTTGCGGGCGTGCGTGTGTGCTTGCGGGCGTGGGTGCGTGCGTGAATGCGTGCGTGCGGTCGTGCGTGAGTGCGTGCGTTCTTGCAGGCGTGCGTGAGTGCGTGAGTGCGGTCATGCGCGAGTGCGAGTGTGCGGTCGTGCGCAAGTGCATGCGTTCTTGCGTCGTGCGTGCGTACTTGCGGGCGCGCGTGTGTGCTTGCGGGCGTGCGTGAGTGCATGCGTGCGGTCGTGCGCGAGTGCGAGTGTGCGGTCGTGCGCGAGTGCATGCGTTCTTGCGTCCTGCGTGCGTACTTGCGGGCGTGCGTGTGTGCTTGCGGGCGTGCGTGTGTGCTTGCGGGCGTGCTTGCGTGTGTGTTAAATTACGAATTGCACTCTTGTTTTACTCACCTACAGCTGAATGGTTTTTCTCCCAAATGCGCTCTCTTGTGAGAATTGTATTGACAGAGAGACGAGACGGATTTACCACAAAAATCACAGAGGTAACTCTTATTTATTCCATGCTCCTGAAATAAGACATAAATCATCACCAGCCAATCAAAAGTATACTCGCACTGCTGCGGCATAGCCCTACCATAGCGTAATTATAATAATAGCAGGTGCTGAGCTTAGCGGCTGTGGCGGGTCTATGCTCGTGCACTCACCGGCAGTATTGGTACCGCGTGCAGGTAAATTGGTACTAGGACACGTCCCCCCGCCGGCCCTCGCGAGCCGCGCACGTACTACGGCCTGTTGCGACCGCCAATTTAATTACACTATGGTCAGGCGCAACCGTGGACTTGAACTCTTAACAGTTCCCATCACCCACTTCGCACATACATGCTGTGCTGTTACCTACAAATAGTTACTATACCTTCAAATGTGTACGCAGAGTCCTCCTGCTGCCGCAAGGGAGTGAGCAGTGAATACAAACATAGCGCTGTAACGTGGCAGCCTTGGGGTGGACAGCAGCGCGGTGACTCTGTAGGTACCTGCAATTTAATTTGATTAACCAAAGTGACATAAATATCTACGCCACCCACTTTGACGTTTTGCTTTGTACGCGTGATGTATTGATCACAAGATTTTCATTTGAAAATGCATCTAAGTATGCAAGATTTCAGCCGATAGACTTCCACTCTAAGTTTCTATTTTTATATTTAGAAACCAAAGGATGTCTGTCACTACCTGAATATGTGTCCTAAAAAATTTCGAGCTCGCTTCGCTCGCTCCGTTATTTTTTGTGTAAATCTTCTTTTAAAAATAAGGGGGCGGCAAAATCGGTCTATCCCCCGGGCGGCAGAAACTCACGCTTCACTACTGGCCCCTCCTTGTGTTTTTTCTGTTTGGCGGATCGAGAGAAGCGAGCTCGAAATTTTTTATTAATTAAATTACTAGGGTGTTTTGTTACACCTTGTATCAGTATACAATTGTAAAAGTATATAAAGGGGTAGTTTCAAGCATCAAACTAAACAACTTTCACTCTGGAACATTGTGCTGTTCATATCCGTGCTTACGGTTCATACTCGGTTAGGCGCGCTCTATAGCTTGCTTGTACATACAACATACATACATACATATACTCACGCCTGTGTCCAATTGGGGTAGGCAGAAACATTGGATCGCCATACTCTAAGGCTTTTATATTCCCCGAGGGGAGTGAGAGATATACAGAACAGACAGTCGGACTTACGGAAATAATAAATAATAAACCATACCTGCTTGCATTGAAGGCAGTGCCGCAAATATCACAAACGAACGGTTTGATTCCTTTATGTACATTATCATGCTCTTCAAAATGAGTTCTGACTTGAAAGCCTTTTCCGCACTTGTCACATTTGTACTGTAATTATAATCACGTCACACATTATCACTGACGACCCGGTTGGTGTAATGGTTACCACGCCCGACTGCCAAACCAGCCTAGCTAGCATGCCACCCCCGAGAAAACGACAAAAATCGAGATGTGCCTCCATCTTTATTATTTTACGTAGGCCAGAAAGAGTGCGAATGACGTTTTTCTCGTTAAAACGCTTTGTCGTGGGTGGCATGCTAGCTAGGCAGGCTCCTGGGTTAGAATCCCGGTTCAGTCATGGATGTTTATATGTTTGTGCCGTTGTTGTATGGTTTCGATAATAAACAGCCTATAGTGCTTGCTTGGGATCATTACAATGTATGTGCCTGTGAGCGTTATTTATTATTATTACTAGCTGGTGCCCGCGACTTCGTCTGGACAATTCACACAATATCTTTATAAATTGTAGCCTATGTGTTATTCTGATGTATAAGCTATATTATTGTAAAGTTTCATTAAAATCCATTCAGTAGTTTTTACGCGGAAGAGTGACAAACATCCATCCATACTTACAAACTTTCGCGTTTATAATATTAGTAGGATGGCGATAGCGTGAGCGTCGGTGGCGCGTTGCGGAGTATGGAAACTTAATCAATACCGAATGCTGTCAAACGGTGAAGAAAACCATCATACTAAATTCAATCAGCTGAGCAGACATTTTCGACCCCATCTTCGTCCCGAGGTCTGGATTTAGGTCAAGAGCAAACCCATCCATAGTAAAAAAAAAATAAAAAATAAACATTTTATGAAAAAAATAAACTAATTTTAGCCTACTGCTATCTCAAAATATAGGAACATGGAAGGAAATATTTATTTTATGTGAAAATGGATTTTCTCTGGGATGAAACCTTATCTAGTTTGACTCGGAAGATGCTGGGCAGACCGAGCCACCCATGACAAAGCTTTTAAACGAAAAAAACGTCATGCGCGCTCTTTCTGGCATACGTAAAATAATAAAGATGGAGGTACATCTCGATTTTTGTCGTTTTCTCGGGGGTGGTATGCGAGGCCTACAGATCATTGACGTACCAAAGAGCACCAAAACGTATGAAGAGAACCAACTACGCGACAGTCTTCGTTTAGGCGCGCGCCGCCGCCGTAGTTGTGCCCGATGGGGTAATAACTAAGCAAGCAAAATGAAAAAGAATTTCAGCATTTTCAATGTTTTAGTTGCAGTACGTGCGCGTGCGTGTAATGGGCTGATCAAACGCAGACTATCGCGTAACTAGTTCTCTTTTTCTCGTTTCCAACTACTGGTAGTTGGAAAGTCAATGTTTATCATACAAGCATTTGTCCCTTACCGGATTCGAACCCGCGCTACTCGGCACAGCTGGCAGGTTCACTACAAGTCTAAGCTACCGGGCTGTCGAAATGATCTGATTGAAGTGAAGATAATAACATGAGTTACCTTAAACTCGCCTTTCCTATGCTTTCGCTCATGATCCTTACAGGCAGCCCTGTAAGCGGTGCTGAAGCCGCACCCATACATACAATCGAACCGAACCGCGCCCTCGTGGGCTCGCCCATGCATCATTATATCAGCAGCCAATTTGTATGTTCTTCCTGAAATTATTAATAATAATTGGCACATTTTTAACCACAAAAAAGACAATGTTAAGTCTAGACTGGTTCACAAGGAATAATGAAATACACGAATACCTGGAAATCCCAACTATCAAGGAGGAGGTCAAAAAGTTCTGTATAAAATACAAGAAAAGGCTCAAAGGACTCACAAATAGATTGGCCAGAAGTCTGTGCAATCATAATCAGAAGACGCGGCTTAAGAGGTGGCATATTCTAGATCTCGATTCGAGATAGTTAAAAATGGGCATGAGGCTTGATGAAGAATCACCCATAGAAGAAACTCACGAGCAAGAACAAAGAAACCATCTGATTATGGCTATCGTTGGCCGATTGCAGATAAAATTTGTGAAACAAAAAAAAAATTGAAAAACAGCGTACTATAATTTAAGTTGAAATATGAATTTGATGGTTCATCCAGTTATTTCTTTTTTCAAATTTTATTCATTAACCATTTATAAGGATGAAGAAATTGAATCATGTTAGCAAGTTTGGCTATGGCAGTTGCCATTCGCGCGGCGTTACATATGAAGAATACAGAGACGTGGTCGCTCACTCAAGGCCTGATAAAAAGGTTGAAAGTCACTCAAAGGGCAATGGAGAGGGCTAAGCTTGGAGTTTCCCTGCGAGACAGAATCAGAAATGAAGAGATCCGTAGAAGAACGAGAGTAGCACTAAAGTGGCAATGGGCACACTGCTCACAGAACCGATGGCTGATGGGGCCGAAGAGTTATCGAGTGGCGAAAGGGTGACAAAGATGATTCCATGCTTCGGATGGCATGTTAGTATTTCTGGTGGTAGTAGTCGTTACATAAAAACCACGTCAGAGGCCGTAAGGCGGTCTGAAAAAACTCTGACACCAGGGCTCACCCACACGATAAGAAGGGTGACGGAAAGCGCAGCGTGGGTACGCCCCCTACACGGTAAACCGACGACCGGGAAGGTAGCGGGAACCCATTGAGGTGATCCTTGGGGGAGGTTGATGTCCAGCAGTAGACGTGCCTGGACACTGCGGTATTGATGAAAATGAGGCTGCTGACGAGCTGGCACGAAGAGGTGCGGAAGAGAACGCCATAGGCCCCGAGCCTTACTGCGGCATCTATCACAGCACCTCTAGACGTGTGCTAAAGGAATGGGCCGTGAACCAAAGCCGTAAGCTCTGGTCGGATACACCAGGACTGAGGCATGCGAAAGAACTTGTGACCGGCTTTTCAAACAGACATACCTCGGATGTCATCAATTCAAACCGCAACGACTTAAGGCTCTTAGTACGAGCCTTAACAGGACACTGCAAGTTATGCAAACACCTACACATAATGGGGCTTGTAGATTCACCCACTTGCAGATTCTGCTGTGAAGCAGAGGAAACACGTATACACTAGGGTTTTCGGAACCGGGTAACCGGGTCGGGTATACCCGGGTATTTGAGTGCTTTCGGACCCGAGTAATATTTGACGACAAACCCGGGTACCCGAGTATCACAACAAAACATCTTTTATTAACAAGAAAAATAATTTTAAACGTTGCTCGAGCGAACGAGCGAACGGGTTTTTTCAGTGGCGGGTGGATTTGTGACAAAAGCAAGAAATCGGCTGTCAGATCGCTCGCTTACTGCTTTAGTATTTTTAAAATCTTATTTTATAAACAAGAAATAATATTTAATGACTGTCACTTCGCTAAAGTACCAAAAATGTGATTTGAAACCTTGATCTCCTATAACCTATTATTGTTCCTAAAATACTTCATTTTTATTTTAAAGTTGATTGTTAATTTTTTCAAATATTATTTTAAGTTCAATAAGAATATGTTGTTTTCTTTTTAATTTGACATTTATTTTCTAGTAGTTTATTGAACGTAACGTTCTTTATTTTTTATTCCTAATAAAACTAAGTAAACTGAAAAATTTTGCGTTGTTTTACTTGAAAAAATGTGATACCCGGGTACCCGGGTAAACCCGGGTTTCGAGAAAAAAAATACCCGATACCCGGGTACGAAAAAAGGCCGGGTATCCGAAAACCCTAGTATACACCTCCTCTGCGAATGCGAAGTGCTCATTCACAGCAGGAGTCGCCATCTAGGTGGATACATAATAACACCTACTGACATTAGGGACCTCCCCTCCAAAAGCATAACACGGTTCATGAAGTCCGTGGACCTAGGAAATGACCTTTAGGTCTAGGGTGACAGCTACAATAGATCTGTCCAGGTCGCAGTAGCTATTTGGTCATTGACCAAGCCCTTATAACCAAATAATAATAATAATAGCAGTAGATGTCCATCGGCTGAGATGATGATGATGGTGGTCAGGTTACATTACAACTTATAAATACAGCAATGTGAAGAGTGACTTACCGCAAATGTTGCACACAAATGGTCGATTCTCCGTGTGAGCTATCATGTGCCGTCTTATATCTCTTTTCTTTATGTATACTTTACCACATTTTCCACATTTATATTTTACAGTCCCTTCTTTTTTTATAGTACTATAACAATTTTGAATGGTTTGATCTATTACTACATTTTTCCCATGTTCTTGTTTATAATGTAAAACCAACTCTCTTTTAGAGTCTAAGAGATTGAAACAAGTAAGACATTTAAATTTTAATTCAGTTATTTGATCGTCTTTGATTGAAATTAGGTTTTCCTTTGCCTCTACTGAATCTGTGTCTATGTTTATATCTGTTTTTGAATCTGTAGTTCTAGGTTTTTCTTTTTTCAAATGAGTCTTTGTTTTATTTTTTATTTTTACTGTATTTCTTTTTTTCTTTGCCTTTGCTGGTAAAGGTAATACTTCATCGTCAGAACTGTGATCGATCACAGTTTCTTCAAAAATGATTTCTTCTACTTTTACAATAGGTTGTTTTTCGTCTGGCTCATTTTTAAACGAACATTTTATTTTGTTTTCGTCTAATGGAATTTCTGTTATTTCTTCTTTCACCTTTGAACGACTTTTTAAGCTCAAGTAGAAATTTTCTAAATCATTTATTCCGTTATTCCAGTGTTGTTTTAAATTCTGTTGGTTTTCCGTTACTTTCTTTTTGAAACAAATTATTTCTTCTATTTTGTTCAGACATTCTGAGCACATGGAGTCGGGCAGGTGTTCATCAAGAGTTATCTGGAAGACAATATGTTTTCAATGCTTTAAATTATTAATGAAGCCCGAACAAAGCATTGGCAAGAAAGAGTATCTATTACTACATACAGTACGGACACTCCCTGCCTCCCACCAACTTTTTACCTCACCCCCTCTAAATATCGCCCTACCTCAGCAGTTACATAAAGCCCTCTTTCTAGCGTACTCAACTGAAATCCGCGGAAGAAGATTTTAATAACCGTTCACGTGCTGTTGGAATGCAACGGGCACAACACCTCGGATCACCGGGGTCTCTTCCAGAAGTCTTCGGCAGCATTAACAAGCTGGTGGGCTATCTGGAGGAGTTGGGATGGCAGGAGTAGTCATTCCCACCTAACGCAAAAGAGGCGCCTAAGTCGTTGAGTTGCGGAAAATGAGCCCGCTCAACCAATACCAATACCAATACCAATAACCGTTCAATCAACAAATGGAAACGCATATCTCTCAACTTTGACTTTGGCAGAATCATCAACAAACCGATGGAGCCATAATCTCCAAATTAGAATTAGAATTAGAAGACTTTTTACTTATAATTAATGGACTCTTGCTTGTGCGTTAGCATTGCATTTCCGCCAGTGTCGAGTAGTTTTTTTTTTATTGCTTATGGGTTTGCTCTTGACCTCAATCTAGTCCTCAGGACGAAGATGGGGTCGAAGATGTAGCGAGCTCACTCAGAAAAAGCCTATTCACTCGTACTTTAAAGGAATCCCCATCTCAGGGATTGTTTTTGGTCAAGAACAAGAAGAGATTGAGGATTGCGGAGCCTCGTGGCAGGCAATAACGCGACGCGCGAAATCCATGCGAGACGAGTGCTCGGGTCAGTACCTGGAACGTGACCCATTAGAAGACTTAAGGTTTAATTTCTTTAGTTTTGCATGTGCTGATGTCACTTTGTTAATTAAAATTTTTTATATGCAGTGCCCGGGCTGTGGCATTGGTTTCAACCAGGGTTGGAAAAAACATGATTTTATAAAATCGTCTAGAATAGGTACAATGATGGTCTAAGGAGTCCGAACTAAGTGCATAACTATTATTACTACAATTTATTAGAAAGAAAGTGCAATGTTAAACACATTTTTGACATTATAAATTTTGACATTATACATTATTGACATTATAAATATATAATGAGTATCTTAAATTCAATTAATTATTCTCTTTGCTATGTTAATATTTGCATGCTTTTGTAAATGGCTGAATCAGGAGATCATGTATAATTGTTACTAATACCTACAATATTGTTTACCCTGTTCAAAAGCAAATAAATGATTACTGATTACTGATTACTGATTACTGATTACTAAATTTTACTCAAAATCAATTACACCAAAACATAAACAGCAAAAAACAGTTGTATTACTGAGACCATCGCTGGTCCTTTGTGTTCGCCCCAAGGTCACCCATATTTTACGCATACCTCCAAACTTATGGTAAGTATTTTCTTTTCATTCTAGGGGATGCAGATTTCCTCACGATGTTTTCCTTCACCGCCGAGCTAGTAAATGATAAATACAACCGTACATAAATTCCGAAGAACTTAGAGGTACAGGCCAGGAATCAAACTGCGGCCTCATGATTGTGGCACTAGGTCTCTTCTATCTGGGCTCAGTGCCGCGACACTCAGAACAAAATCGTAATTGTATGAACTACACTAGGTTGTATGGGCTCCAAAGATTTAATCCTTTAATGATCTGTGGATTTAATACCCTAGCTCTACACTAGCTTCATACTATTTTGGATTTCGAAGCTAGTTAGGCAGTGCCGACTCTTAAAACGTAGTGATTCCATTCTCTTTGGTCTGGGCTATTATCGCCCCGACGGTCAAGATAATACATAAAAAAAAAACAAAACACGACTTACTTCAAGAGACAAACACAAACATATTTTACTCAAAATTTCGCCTTCTTCAGATAATTTATGCGTATTTTTGTTTGAGACGGATAAACATAATCGGCAAATGCGATCCATAGTGATAGTTAGCGATAATTGGCTAATTTAAATTATTTAAAATGAATTTTGTAAAAATTAAATCGCACGTAAGAAAATTGCAACTGTAATATAACTGCAAGTTTTACTTGATCTGAGACTTCTGAGAGTTTTACAATAATATAATTTGACAATTTTGACATTGACATTTGATTTTTTTTTTTTTTTTTTTTTTTTTTTTTAACCTAATTTGGCCGGTTATTGTGACCGCCACAATAATTCTGCCAATGTCAGAGTGTGAGAGAGCCACGTTGCGCGCGAGTTGGTCATTATTTAAGATTGCAATACAAACATCCGATATTAGGTCATTGGGCTTTCTCCAAATACCGCAACCTGGAACAATCACATGCACGTTGGACAATAGGACAGCACAGAACATCACAGATATAATACGAACACAACAACACAAAAGTAAGTATTAGTGTTAGTATAAATGGTTAGTCATCAACATATTTACAATTTAATTTCATGTTTTTCAATAAATTTTGCCAAAAATTTTATGACGGGAGAGTCAGTATATGAGAGTAAAGTCTGGAAATTTAGGGGTCGGGGAATATTTTTGGGAAGGATGTCATAAAGGGTGGGGGTGAATTTTGAACAATTAAAAAATATGTGGTCTGGGGTACCCTCGTCTAAGCCACACTCACATAGAGAGTGATCCCTCACCCTGATCTTGTTCAGGTGGACCGGAGTGCTGCAGTGACCAATTCGCAGTCTACAAATAGTGGATGTGACCCATTTTTTAAAAAGTCTGTTTTTGGAGAACCAAGGCTTTTGTCGGATATTCTCCTGTATGGACCCATAATATCGGCCCTTTATCTGACGAGACGTTTGCCATTCCTCATTCCAGGACATCAGCAAATTCGAACCTGCTAGTGACATAAGATCTGAGGGGTAATTCCTGAAATGAGTCATTGCTCCAGTCTGTACTGCATCCTTAGCCCAGGCATCAACACACTCATTACCCACAATGCCGGAATGGCCAGGTATCCATGCCAGCACAACCTTAATGCCTCTTTCTTCACACTGCCTCAATTCGTCGCGAATTTGCAAAATAAGGGGGGATTTATTTTGGGATTTAAACTGATTGCCTACAATTGCTTGGAGGCAACTTTTCGCGTCTGAGAAGATTACTGTTTCATTAATAGAATGGGACAAGGTAAATGAGACTGCTTCCAATATAGCTACAGCCTCCCCGGTATAAACAGAAGACTCTGGAGGGCATTTAAAATTTAAAAGCACATTGACCTCTGGTATGAGCACCGCTGCACCAACGCATCCGAATTCGGACAGTTTTGATGCATCGGTGTACACATGAGTCCATGTATTAAAGTGACGTTCTGTAATTCTTTTAAAGGTAGTGTTCGCGCCAGGGTCGTCTTTGTAAATACCCAAGTCCAGTATTACGTTCGGGGAGAAAATTAAGGTTTTAAATTGAAAGCAGTAAAGAGGCAAAGTATTGGATTGATATGTAGGAGCGGCTAGGGAATTGAATTTTTCAAAACTTTTTAACAACCTAGGGGTATCCTTGTTAATCCAATAAGGCTCAGCTGATTTCTGTAGTAACAAGGGAAGACGGGATAGTAAGGGATGTGACAGGTTCTGGACCATTTTAAAGAGAAATCTATCACTAAGGTATTGGCGACGTAGGTGAAGAGGGGGATCCACGCATTCTACTTGTAGGACGTTTTTCGGGGAGCTTTTCATGGCACCGATAACCAATCGGTGGCATTTTGCCTGGATGAGATCCACTTTAGTCAAGGCAACCTTGCTACAGGGCTCAAGAATAAAGCAGCCATAATCGAAATGACTTCTAACCAAAGCATTATAAATTAATTTTTGGCAATATGGGTGAGAACCCCACCACACACCTGATAAGGAACGCAAAACGTTAACTCCCTTCTCACATTTTTGAGCTACGTAATTTAAATGTTGAAAACCAGACATTTTAGAGTCGAATATGACACCCAAAAATTTTACATGGTCCCTTTCAGGAACTCTCTCCCCCCCAAGGAATATTGATGCGTCTGGGACACTGCGTTTTCTTGAGAAAACTACCACATTACTCTTCGACGTGGAGAGCGAAAGCCCATGATCCCCGAGCCAGTCATTCAGGTATCTCACAGCAGAGTTAAGTCTATTCGAGGCCTCTTGCACCGTTTGAGCCGAGCAATAAAGAGCAATGTCATCGGCATACTGCAATATTTCACAGGAAGGGGAAACGGTACGCTCCAGGTCATATGTGTAAATACTGTATAAAAGGGGGCTCAAAACTGAGCCCTGGGGCAGACCCTTCCAAATAGTTCTTGGTGAGGAAAGAGAACCTTGATATCGTATTTTAATGCTTCTACCTGTTAGAAGGTTCATAATGAAGTTAATCACCTTCCCAGGAACACTAAGACCTTCCAATTTTTGCCTGAGCACTGGGAGGAGGACATTATCGTAGGCAGAGGCTATATCCAAGAATATCCCAACCAGTGAAAAATTATTCGAAAAAGCAAGACGTATGTCTGTAGATAGGATACCTAAACTATCCATAGTGCTCTTACCCCTTCTAAACCCAAACTGAGAGTCTGCCAGTACACGCCTATTCTCCATAAGCCATTCCAATCTGTTCTTAACTAAGTGTTCCATGATCTTACAAAGAGTCGAGGATAGGGCAATGGGGCGGTAAGAAGATGCATTATTATACTCTTTTCCCGGCTTATGAATAGGTATAATTAACTGGCTCTTCCAAGCGTCAGGCATACTGCCACTATCAAATATACAGTTCAGTATTTTCAAGAAATGCTTTTTAGAGGGAGTACTTAGTTTAGTTATAAAGGAGTAGGGAATGCCGTCTTCCCCCGGAGCAGAGTCCCTGAGGCCACTGAGTACACACTCTAGTTCTCGGAACGAAAAGGGCTGGTCAAATTCCTGAGACGATGCTATTACCGGGGTGGGGACTTCACAAGGGACGTATGGGGGGCCCAGCCCATCTATAAAACTCTCCAGCCAAGGCGAGGAGTCATTTGAACGGGCTGACTCTCTGTCCATTGCTCCGCGGTAACGCCTAACGTTCCTCCAAACAAGAGAGGCCGAGGATCTGGGAGATAAGCTCTCACAGAACCCCCTCCATCCATTCCTTTTCTTTTTTGAGAAAAGTCTTGCTGCCTTAGCTGAAGCCGCTTTTAAAGCAATGAAGTTTTCCTCAGACTTCACTGCTTCATATTCCCTCTCAGCATTTTCTCTGATGGCAACCATATCTGTGCACTCTTCATCCCACCAGGGTGGAGAGCACAAATCACGCTTAGGTTTTTTTTTTTTAGGGATGGCAGCGTCCGCGGCTTGCAACAGAAAGGTCACAAAGTTGTTATAACCTTGTGTATGATCAATTAGTGTGTCAGGTTCTAGCATAACTTTCTCATCGACATGATCCGAAAACGCTTGCCAATCCGCCCGATTCAATTTGTACTTTAACAGCGGGTCTATATGGCGGCTCGGGGTGACAGAGTCCGGGTTTTCTATAATAATTGGGAAGTGGTCACTTCCAAAGGTATGAGGCAAAACACGCCAGTAAAGGGAAGAAGACAAATTGGGTGAGCAAGCTGTAAGGTCGACGGCCGACTGTGGGTTCTGATTAGGGTAGACACGATGAGTAGGGGAACCATCATTGATAATACAGACATTAGTATTATCGAATATTTCAAGAAGGGTTGACGAAAAGGAGTCGCAATAGTATGATCCCCATGCTGTGTGGTGACTGTTAAAGTCCCCAAGAATAATGAGAGGGTGGGGTAAGGAAGAAAGTATAGAATTCACCTCCAAAGCAATAGAAGAAGTCGGATGTGGGATATATATAGAGACACAAGTAATCCCCATCACATTAGCCGCCACAGCATTTACTTGATCGCTGTGTGCTGGCAAGGGAATTTGGGAAAAATTTAACCTATTTTTTATAAAAAGAGCACATCCTGCGTATCCATCCCCTCTGTCATCTCTAAGACATGAGAAGCCGGATACGCCAAAACGGAAACCAGGTCGAAACCAGGTTTCTGACACAGCCATGACATGGATAGAGTGCTTGTTGATGAGGGATATTAGCTCATGTTTCTTATTTTTAAGGCTATGACTGTTCCATTGTCCGTAGACTACTGGAGCCATTTGTGTTACTAATTAATTGATAGATTTCAAAAATTTGGGATGCCACGTTGTTCGGTATGTTGTCTGAGAATTTTGAGATTATATTTTTAAGGAGGGCCAGGATCAAATCCACCAAATTTTCTGGTGGTGATATGTTATTATTTTCAAGAGCATGTCCATTCGGCAATGGAGTGGGTTCGCCCCCCACAATGTCGAGATGGGCTCTTTGATCATATCCTTTAGGTAAGTTGGGGCGGGGACGGGGTGTGGTAAATACCGTTTTCCTGTAGGAGATGTTCTGTGATTGTGGTTGGGTATAGGGTGCGATATGGGGAGGGGTATTGATGGAGGGGTTAGAAAGTGGGATGTTTGACGAAAGCACATTGGCAAAAGAGCGGCGCATATGAGATGGGAACTGCATTTCAGCTTCACGGTAGGAGATGCTTTTTTCAGACATAACATTTTTAATAGCCCTTTGTCTACTTTGTTCAAAACAGTCTTTGTCTGTGGCATAATGGCAACCCATACAAAACAGGCATGTTGCTGATGTTTTTGGCACCGAGCAGGAATCTCCAGGGTGGTTGTCACCGCATTTAAAGCACCGTGGGTCAGAGCGGCACTGTGTTTTAACATGTCCAAAGCGGCAGCATTTGAAGCATTGGATGGTGGGGAGCATATAAGTTTCTACTACTAGTGATGTATGGAAAACATATACATGGTTGGGTAGCCTTTGGCCTTCAAATGTGACTACTACCGATTGGGTTGGTTCCCAAGTGGTTGTTTCGTTAACTGTTTTTTTCCGTGATAGGCGTCGAGCTTTTAGTACCTTTCCACAACCGTCGGTGTCCATGGCCTCTGCCAGTTGGGAAACGTCCCAATCGACAGGCACTCCACGTACAATACCGATCCTAGACACATGGTATGAGGGAATGGTTGCAGAATACTTGTGCGTAGCGAGGCACTGGTGGGAAATAAACTTGTTTGCATCTTCAGCAGTCTTAAATTGAACAGAAACGCGTCTACTACCAATATTCTTAATTCCGTCCCTCACTATGTTTTGAATATTATTTTGGTGTAACAATAAACCGATTTTGATTGCCCTTATGGATAAGTTTGCTGAAGGATCCGAGTTGTTTCTAGCAATGTGGACAATGAATGGACCTTGGTCACACCCACTATATTTACGCGAATTTTCATCAAGATCGGGGTGGGTATACACAAGTTCGTAAGAAGGCGTGGCAGATTCAGGATTAGAAATTGTTTTTTTGGGTTGCGATGTGTCGTTATCGCTTGCATGGCGCTTTCTAGGACGTTCTTCCTGAGTAACAATGTCGATAGGAGTAAATACAGGTTGAGAACCCCCCGGATCGGGGGGCTCTTCCATGATGCCGGACCGCTAGGTTATGTTAGCGACCCGGCGCCGGCAGAGGTCAATAATTATATAAATATGGTTAGAATCTTACCTCCTCCGTCTTGGTTAGTACCCTCACCACAATTAGTTGAGAAATCCCACGCTAATTCAGAGTGATTTTGTTAAAAATAGACCGGAAAAGATTCACCACGTGTCTTCCCCAACGCAGCTGACGGCAGAATCGACATTTGATTTTGTAGTAGTAGTTTTACATTCGTCCATATTGGATAGGCAAAGGAACAAAGCCATACAGCCTAATCTTTTATAAACAACATTTGATTTTGATTTGACTGTAAAATTTGACAGGTCAATCAATCTGATTTCCCGAATTTCCCCGATTTCCATATTAAATCTATATTCCACATTCCAGCCCTTAAGGGAGTGCGGCTGCGGGCCGGTTGCAGGACGGCTGCGGGCCGGTTGCATGACGGCTGCAGGCCGGCAGTAATTGTAAACTATGGAATTATATGCGAGGCGTCACACTAGACTAGATGCAGTCCGGCGCGGTTGCGGAACAGGAGAGCAATCTCAACTGAACCAAGATTGGACCGCGTGCGAACCACAACTTTTAACATATTCGGTATTGCACTATTCATTTGACAGTCGTTAGAGCCGTTTCGGCAGATCGCTCAGACGTTTAAGACTGTCAGTCACATAGTAATTAAGACATGTTTAGCGCGATGCGGAATTCAGCACAGTTGAATAGTAATGAGGAGTTTTCTGACAGCTAGTCAAACGTAGTTCAACAAACCAGCGATAGATGGCGTTGACCAGAGAGGGGTCCAAAGACGAAAATTTTAGGCTAAAAAGTGAACAAAAATGCATGTCACTGAGTCAGACCCATCCGTTGACGAAATATATGTTCATATTTAGCAGTTTACTTAAAAACACAAATTCTTACTATTTTATTTGTATTTTATTATCTGCAAAGTCGCTGACCCCTGTCTCGTCAATGCCATCTATCGAGCCATTAGGAACTTCTTTTTATTTTTTAATGGCTTTCAGAAAATCCCTCATTGGATTGCAATGTGATTGGAACTGAAATTGGATTAGGATTGAACTTGGGTGTTTTAAATTAGTGCGATCGCCCTCCAGCTGCGGAACGGTAGCCGCAGTGTGACACCTCACATTATGTAATTCCGTAATTTACTACTACTGCGTTCCTGCAGCCGGCCCGCAGCTGCACCCTGTGTGGGCCCAGCCTTTATACCCCTACCATGCGTAATCTGCTTGAAAACTACCTAACAAACATTCATTATACCTACACATATTGTTTTCTTCATGCAACATTCGGCTAGCTCAGTTGCGAATTGATGTTTTAAGAAGCTATGTGAAAAAAATTGGATTCTTCAAAGCGTCATATATCACGAAGTACTAACAGTAGGAGTATGATTAGCGGATATGTGTAAATTGAACATATAATTGAAGTTTTGACAAGAGCCAAAACACGATTAAGATACATTTTCTCGATAGAAAAACAAGCCAAAGTAGCCTCCGTTTTTATTTATAAACGCGTGGAACTGCTAAATGGTGAATAATAGAAACACGAGACATGATTTTTAAAAAAAGAGATTGATATTTTACAAATTTTGATAAGAGCAGAATTGAACTTACATAAATAGTACAATCACAATTAGATAAAGCTTGTTTTACGCTTGCGTCGTTTTAGGCGCGCGTGCCGCCCCATCCCTTTTTTGTCTCGCATCAGGCAGTAGGTAATATAAGCTATCACACGCCCATTTCGCTTCAATTATTTTTCGACATTGGTCCTTAACAAACACGAAAAATGCTCCCAGGGTAGGTTCATATGTAAGCTCAAATTAAAGATTGAAAAATTTGTCTCGGGCAGGACTTGAACCCGCACTTTCAACCTACATACCTGCATACCTTTTACTTTTCATATGTAAGGTCATTGAAATAAAACATGGAGTAAGCCAGGGGTGGCTGAGACGTCGACCGCAGTTGACTGGTCGACCTCCTCGACTTTTATGGTAGCCTGTGAAGTGTTCAATAAAGAAGAAAAAGAAAAGAAAGTGCTTAAAATTGTCTTACATAATAAATGAACACCCTCTTACCCCGACAGCATCTGGACTGAGGAGTTAAAGCCCAGAGCTTGGTCTTTGCTTGAAGCCAACAATAGGTACTAATTCATAGTCAAAAAACCCTCTGTTGCTGGCATCCAGCGCATCTAGCAAATACTTTTTAATTGAATTCAGGATTTTAACGTCTCAGTTCTGATGCTGCAGTGGTACTAACTACTCTCCACCTGATCTCCACAAAACGTCGATTGGCGCTAGTGCGGCGTCTGCTGCTGGTGAAATTAGAATCAGCTGCTGCAAGCTGTAAATGTGTATGTCTTATGCAGAGCTAAATATTTGCGCCTTTTGGTATAATATAAACCTTGGGCTCGTGGGGTTCAGATGCCCGGAAGTTATTTCAAGAAAAACCTTCGAGGTTGGTCGACGCCGGTCTACCCGAACATTCGAACCTTTTGAAGATCGAAGAGGTCGAGTGATCTAGAACAACAGGCTAGCTAGATTCTTGGAAAACACAACAAGCATTTACGAGGCGGTTTCGAACGAAGATAAGCACAAAACTAAATGATTCATTAACTTCCCAAGCTTGTCTTTTTTTAAAAACAATAGCTGCGAGCGAATTTTTGGGAGATAAGCAAGCGATTAGCGTTTTGTATGCAACACAGTGGGCAGTTGATAGCATTCATTGGAATATCGGTGGAAAGTCCGCGCTTCCCTTGATAGTTGCGATTGCGCATCCCGTTTGTGGCAAAGACTATAAATGAAATAGGACAGAACCAACGTACTTAAGGTGGTGGCAGAAGGGTTAATTTTATCCAAAACTTTGACGCACAATTCGCGTAGACGGTATTAATATAAGTAACTTTGTATATATGGAAAAATAGTTTAAAAAATCCAGATGCCGCGTATCAAATAAAATTTGCAATTTATAAAATAATTACGAAGATATAAAGCTTTGAAATTTTTCATACAAAATTTTAAAAGCTTTATATCTTCGTAATTATATTATAAATTGCAAATGTTATTTTTGACGCGACAACTAGATTTTCTAAACTTTTTTTCCATATATAAAAAATTACTTTTATGAATTCCGTCTAAATTTGTTATAGTTAATTATCTTCCATAAATACGAGTAGGTACATAAACTCAAGCCTTTTTCCCAGAGGGGTAGGCAGAGACTATGGATCTCCATTTTCGGCGGTTCTAAAACACCGCTCTTGGTTCCTCTAGGTCCATACATCCTGTCATACATTCCCGTCGATTTCGGCTACTTTTAACCTGTCATTTTTTAATGACGTCTCTGATCTGGTATGTAAGGTCTAGGTAGGTAAATCCTCCTAACGGAAAGATACATAAACTCACGACCGTAATGACTTTCGGGGTGGTGAAAAACATTACAACTACCAACTTTCTGAACAAAAAATCCACACTGGGATTCGAATTCTGCATCTCATTCAAGTTATAAATCAATCAATCAAAAGTAGTAAACATAAGCAGAGTAAAAATAGAAGAGGCACAAAAAAGGCGGTCTTATCGCTAAGGAGCTATTTCTTTCCTACCTTTAGTCGTGCGTAGGTGTAGTCAGGACTCGGATGATAGGTAGAAAATGAGTACAGTTTCTGCTTGTGTGACGCCTCTGTTATTTTTTTCTTTGTGCTTTAAAATATGACATATAATTTAGTTGATTTGTAGCATTATACAAAATGTGTCCACCGCATCAACAGTAACAGTGTGTTTCTAAAAATAAATGCGTAAAGAATAATATTAACTTTATCTCTGTTGTTATAAATAAATAATAGTGAATATGTTTATTAAATGTTTATTGTTATTATTTATTTTATCTCAAATTGAGGCTGGTGAGTTTGAAAACATTTTTCTTATCTTTTCTGGATAACTTTTTAATTGTGGGGTTTTTTTTTATGTATTAAGGTAGGTCAAGATTTAAGCCCACCGTCAAAGAATGGACTCTCATTTCTTTTTTTTTAGTCACCTATTTTTATTGTTTGAATTCTAAGAGATATACAGTACGACCAGGAAAATAATTCCGCTCGTCAATCTTCGTTTGCGTAGAGCATAGCCGAGTCCGCGACAAAACCCGAAGTCATTTAGTATTCAAAGGGTGCAAAGTCGTATAGCAGCGAAAAGGGCGCGAAAACAATTTAGCCAATAGCGTAAACGGATTCAAGGTGGCACATCCTGATTGGTCAATATAATTTCGCGGGCTATTAAAATTTATCTTATGCGCAGGTACATCGGTAAGACTTATAAACCTGGTAATACTGTAACTAGGTATCGGTCCCGGTCTTTGATGGTATTAGTCGTATAATAAAAACCACGTCAGAGGCCGTAAGGCAGTTTGAATAAACTCTGAGACCAGGACTTGCCCACACGATAAGAAGAAGATATTATTTTTTAATCAAAATTTTTTGTTAATTAAAAATTTTTCTTACATTCTACGCCTCATGGCCATTGTTACCTTTGCCGGAGATGATGATTAAAGATGACCTATGTACAGAAATGCCCAACGTTGATTGTTATTGTTGAACCATTATTGTTGTTCTGACGGCCCGGTAGCACAGTTTGTACTTGCCTGCTGTTCGAGGGTCTCAGGTTCGAATTCCGTAAGGGCCAAATATTTATATGATGAATAACAGAGAGACGAAAACAGAGACAAAATGGTAAAGGAAAAAATGGTGAATATGAATATTTGTACCCGAGTCATGGATGTTTGTATCTATATATGTATTCCATATCGTTGTCTAGTCATCATAATACAAGTCCAGCCTAGCTAGCATGCCACCCACGACAAAGCGTTTAAACGAGAAAAACGTCATGCGCGCTCTTTCTGGCCTACGTAAAATAATAAAGATGGAGGCACATCTCGATTTTTGTCGTTTTCTCGGGGATGGCATGCTAGCTAGGCTGGTACTTTAAATGTGACTAGATAATTTGTGTGACAATGTCTAAGATATTTATTTTTAGACTATACTCTTTTATACGTATGTTTTTTCCATTTGTTGTATACAGGGTCCTTCTTAATGTTATGCTGACAGTTTTAAAGGAGATGACTAGACCATCAATCTGAACAACTTTATCTACGGGACCAATATCAAACTCGCGAAAAAAAAATCTGCTTTTCCATTGCCGATTTTCGCGATTTCGACGTTGGTGCCTTATAGAAAGTTGTTCAGTTTGATGGTCTGATCATCCTCTTAAAAAAGTGTCAGCATAATATTCGTAGTAGGCATGTATTACCTATAATATTTGTATATTACAATAACTGTATGGATCTGTATAATTTTATATGTGTATGTTACGTTATTGAAATTTAAACCGCCTACCAATCTTCTTTTACCATTTTCTCTACCCTAAAGTTGTCTGGAAGAAATCGCTTTTTATTAGCGATATTAAGACCGCCTATTTTTGTACCGTTAAAATTTTTATTTCTAGATTAAATAATAACCGCGTAACTTTCAAAAACTGTATTATTAGATTGATTAAGTAGATTCAGATGCATTCAGCGTAGTTTATAAGTTTTTAGTATTCAGAAATATTGTACTTATTAATTTTAATACAGGGTGTAACAAAAACCACTTGTAATTTTTAAAGGCCATTTTAGTCCATCAAACGAAATAACTTTCAATATACAGGGTGAAATTGATATCATTGGCATCCTTTTAAACTAAGAGTCTACCCATAAAACTGAACAACTTTTACTATGGGGGCAAACAGATCGGAGCAAAAAAAATATCAGCGGTTCCATACTAAACTGCAATGCCTACTCGACTCAATGTATATTTCATACTGTTTACTATTATGTCAAAATGGTAGCATAAAAGAACAATAATATATCTATACTATTATAAAACTGTAACAGACGATTGTCTGTACATTGAAGATATTAACGATAAAAAAATTACGATTTTTAGGTGCTGATTCCATATCACCAATTTTTTTATTTTTTGTCTGTCTGTTTGTTTGTGTGTTTTTTGACCGAGCATCACGCAAAAACTACTGAACCGATTTTGATGCAACTTTTTTTAGTTTGGTAGCTAATGATCTGACTTAAAATCTGGTATATAATTTGTGCGGACAAAGTCGCGGGTTAAAGCTCGTATATATATATCCTTTATTCACTAGCTTCCATTTGATACACATATTGTAATTTTTAACAAGAAATAAAAAAAAAGATTGTTTCGCAGACGCCATCTTAATTTTGACAATTCTAAAGGTACCCCATACTTTAAAATCCATCAAGCCATTTAAGCTGTAGGGCGTGACTAAGAAATAGACATACATACATACGCTCGAAAAACATAACCCTCCTTTTGGCGCAGTCGGGTAAAAACACCCTATTTATACAGGATGTAAGTGAGAGCCTAGCAATTACTGAAACGGTGAACTCAGACCATCAAACAGAACAACTGTCACTATGGAGTCGACCCCAGGAAACGCGAAAAAAAATCAGCTTTGATTGTCTGAGTTCACCGTTTCAGTATTTGTTAGGCTGTCAATTACACCCTGAGGGTGTAATGTAAGGGTGAATGTGCCCTGCAATTTGACGTTTCTAGGCTGATGATGCTGACGACCCTCTCGGGGAACATAGCCGTGAGCATATTCGCTGAAAGTGGGTAGGTATATACTGTTTACAATGTTAACGAGTCATAGGTCACCGAGTATACCTCCTACGCCGACGGCGCCGGCATGATTCCATGACACCGGAAGTTGATGAGAACAGTAACAGACTTCCGGTTGATAAACGTATTTATTTCATATTTTATTTTAGGTATTAAAGTTTGTTATTTATGCTCTTAAATAGCTTTACCCGCAGCTTTGTACACGTTAACTCGAAATAAATATAGCGTAAGTTCGTATAAATAAGAATAATAATAAAATTAATATTACGGTAGTAATTATAGAGGGTGTTAGGGAAAGTGTGAGGTGACTTTGAGAATTGGGACGACTTTGACAGTTGGTCCATTTTTTACCAAATCAAAGAGAATGTAACTCGGAGTCGCGCTGCAAGTCTGGGGGAGGTCAGACGCGTGCGTATTGGCATCTGTTAGGCTTGCACGTGGCTCCGCCATTTTGTAAACTCTTTTATGTTTTAACTATAAAACGTTAACTTGAGATTATAATAAACTACTTGACATTGGCAGAAATGGTACTAATCATTTTCCTACGTGTACTCTCCACATAACGGGACATTGGCACAATTGTGATAACGCATCGGACGCCATTAAATAAAAATAGAGAATGTAACTCACTACGTTTTATGAGTCGGGACTTCCATACTAAAAACTGGTCGTGACCGATAACAAAGAATGTATGAAACGTGTGCAATCGTTCAAAGAAAATTAATGGCGGCGCGGCGGTGCCCGTTTCATATTTTTTTGTTTTGTTTGAGAGTTGCGCGAGCCTGTACCAAATCTTCAAGACTGTAACATGAGGCTGAGTGGTTAAAATTATTTGATAAAGTTTGTAGAAAATATTCGCAGAAAAGAGTTTCCTTTTAGTGGTGACTTTCGAAAGCAATGAAAAAAACGACTGATATCAATGTAGCTCCATTTTCAATATAGCTTTGATACGCTGGTTTTTCTTTTTTTTTCTCCGAAATTAAACATACATTATTTTTATTTTAAATATTATCACAAGGCTAGTCATCACTTAACACAAGTTTACACAGTAGTGACGACCACTACTGTATTTTTTTCTAATTTTTAAAACCAAAATTATGAAAGATACTTAATCTATTTGAATTTCAAAATTAATCAAAGTCACCTCGTTTTACGGTACTTTAAAGGGTACAATCGTACCCATGATACTGAACAACATTCCCTAAGAAACCCATAGGGAATTCGCAAAAAAAATGTTGTACTTCCCATACTAAATGCAATCAGCTGTTCGAACGCACGTTCGAACGTTTGTATGAAAAAAAAAATTTTTTTTTTTGCTAATTTCCGATAGGTTTCTTAGGGAAAGTTGTTCTGTATTATGGGACACCCCTTAAAGTAGTGCAACTGTTTACCCTTACACCCTATAATACCAAATATGAAAAGGATGACAATATTTTTTTATAACATGTCCTACCCACAGTTTTTAACCGACTTCAAAAAAGGAGGAGGTTTCTCAATTCGACCCTTTGACTACTTATATAGGGACTAGTTACGCGTGTAATTCTACTAACAAACATTTCTGCCACTTTTTGCGAGGGGCGAGGTAACATGGAATGCGCAACTTTGGATTTTATTCCCATAACTTTAGATTCTAATTTTGAACGTTACAAATCATGAAAAGTAGTCTCGCGTGAACCAAAAACGTTTTAAGTTCAAAATTATTGTTTTGCAATTATAGGCTAGGCTGTCTCGTTTAGCGATAAGGTATAAAATAGAATGTAAATGCACATGATTAATTGATCTTATACCGTGGCAGAGGGGAAATGCTACCGCAAGGCTAACCTTATAATAAATAGTCAAAGATTCGACCGTATACATATATATTTTTTTATGTGTGTTCGCGTATAACTTCGTCGTTTATGAACCGATTTTGATGATTCTTTTTTGTTGGAAATAATATATCCCAAGGGTGGTACCATGATCAGGCAACCAGGTTCTGATGGTGGCATCCCAGAGAAATCGAAGGAAACGAAAAGATTCGAAAATCGTAGTGCCGACTAGTGCGTTGTTAATTTAAAGCACTACTATTACATTGAACTAAATGAATTCACCACTGAAAATTTTTAAAATAAACAAAATCTTAACAAAAAATTAAAACCGCCTTCAATAAAAACTAAAAAAAGTTAAAAAATAATATTGCAGCTGATGACTTTTTCGTTCGCATCATAAGAACATTAATTTGTTTTGTAGAAGTCGGTGTCAAGACAAGCCAAAAAACTAATGCAAGCCCTATCGCGAATCGTACCGGCTTGACAGCGACTTCGATAAAACAAATTAATGTTCTTATGATGCGAACGAAAAAGTCATCGGCAGCAATATTATTTTTTAACTTTTTAGTTTTTTTTAAGGCCGTTTTAATTTAAGAATCGTATGTAAATCTTTGGGCCACTGTAACACGCTGTAATGCTGACGTGACGTTGGTGTTGACTAAGAGGATGATCAGACCATCAAACTGAATAACTTTATCTCTATGGGACCAACATCAAATCTTCTATATACTATTATAAAACTGTAACAGGAAGTTTGTCTGTACATTGAAGATATTAACAAAACGCCGACCCCAAATAATGGGAAATGGGCAAGACAATGATGATGATGTTTGTTTGTGTGTTTGTTTGTTTGTTTGTTTGAACGAGTATCACGCAAAAACTACTGAACCGATTTTGATGAAACTTTTTTTGTTTGATAGATCTGACTTAAAATCTGGTATATAATTTGTGCGGACGAAGTCGCGGGTTAACGCTCGTTTGTCAATAAATCTGCTGTCCCTACATTTGGTTTGGGTCGAGTAGGTATTACAGTTAAGTATGCAGCAGCTGATTTTTTTTGCTTGACAGGTTTGCTTCCATAGTTAAGGCTCTAGACAGACAGACTGCATTCCGACTGCAAAATTGCAGTTCAGATGCAGTTTGAATGCAGTTGACACGACTGCAATAGAACTGCAAACCAAACGCGCAGTCCGATTGCAGTTGAATTGCAGTCGTGTCAACTGCACACCGACTGCATTCAAACTGCACCATGCGGGTGCGGGCGGGTGGGTATGGTGCAGTTCGGATGCAGTTTGAATGCAGTCGGTGTGCAGTTGACACGACTGCAATTAAACTGCAATCGGACTGCGCGTTTGGTTTGCAGTTCTATTGCAGTCGTGTCAACTGCATTCAAACTGCATCTGAACTGCAATTTTGCAGTCGGAATGCAGTCTGTCTGTCTAGAGCCTAAGTTGTTCAGTTTGATAGGTAAGGTAGAATCTGCGGTTTGATGGATACTGATATCTGCCTCCGTGGTCTAATGGTTAAGAGCATTCGCTCTCGACACGGAGGTCGCGGGTTTGATTCCCACGGGGGACACCTAGTGAAATGTCACTTTGTGCGTTTTTCCCCAGTTGGTTAGGACATTGCAGGCTGAATCACCTGATTGTCCGAAAAGAAAAATGATTCCGTGCTTCGGATGGCATGGCACGTTAAGCCGTTGGTTGGTCCCGGCTTATATCTCTGGTAGTAGTAGTAATTACATAAAAACCACGTCAGAGGCCGTAAGGCGGTCTGAAAAAACTCTGACAACAGGGCTCTGCCCACACGATAAGAAGAAGAATAGTTACTGATTAATAATATTTTTCCTTACACCCTGTTTACCAGTTTGTGACGTTTGTTTGTTTCAGATTATTACCCAAGAAGATCATGGAGCCGTAACGGAATGGATCGGCTCGGCGGTTGTCCATCACTGAGCATCGAGCATGGTCGGGTAAAGAAGATTCAGAGGGGGAAGATGTTAAAGTTTATTTGTTCTTACGGGTACCAGCTGGTCGGGAGCAGATACGCGACCTGCTGGAATTCAAAGTGGGACGTCCCGATTCCCGTTTGCGCTAGTAAGTAGACCTCATAAATTATTTGAGGTTAAATTTTGACCCCCATCCTCTCTAGTGACATCTTGGTGAAATTCTTGTTGACCCACCCTCTCACTCAATGTCACATGACTTAGGTACATTAAGAGAAATTAAAAAACGGAATGAATAAATTAACTAAATCTGGGCCATAGCCAAGACGACCCAAAAAAGAAGCGGCGCACTACCGTACCTTTACCGTATTTTTGAGCGCTCATAACTTGGATCTGGATAGTACCTGTAAGCTCTAATTTTCAGGATAGTATGCGGTTGTCACGTTAATAAAATGTACCAAATCTCATATTTATAACCCTGCTACTTTGGATTTTATGACTCACTCACTGACTCATTGTTGATCATCAAATCTTACAGGTACTTCCCGAAGTCCTAGAAAGCTGAAATTTGGCATGCAGACTAGGTTTAGCGTATACTAAATATAAAATTAAAAAATTAATATTTCCTCCCTCCAACCCCTTAAAGTGGGGGGGGGGGGTGTAAATATGTATAGGTAGGTAAAAAGGTTCTTGAACCCATTCCCTTATACAACATTGAATGCGTGTTCAGTACCTATGATACTATAACAAAATATCAATTTCACCCTTAGATCCTCAAATCCTGATGCTGCAGGGGTACTGCCTACCTAAACAGTGAGATTTGAGAATCTGTTGATTTTGAATTAGTATTGCTGGCATCAAGCACAGACACGTCATAAATTTTCAGGTCCCAACTCTTCAGTCCTGACGCTGCTGGGGTACTACCTATCTAAACCGTGATACTTGAGAATATGCTGACTTTGAATTTTTATTGTGGCTAAGTTTTTTCGCACATCTTTAGTCCCACGAGTAGCTAGGGAAATTCGAAGTCGCACCCTACAGAGCCCCGCTTGTAGGGAGAAGGCAAACTAGTGCCTGGGGTACCCGGTACCAGACAACCAGCACGCTTGCGACTAGGCTCACCCCTAGTCATGCATCCATCAGCACGGCAACCTTGGATTGGCAAAAGGAAGAGAAGGAATGGGACAATGGGGAAATTTGATAGGATAAAGGGGGGAAAGGATACTATTGTCTGGTATTGGTGCGGAGTACTCGAAACCGACGGGCATGTATGAAGAGATGTATGAATGTGCATGAGGCAAAAGAAGTATGTAAGGATCGTAGTAAATGGCGCGCCCTGGTCTCTGCCTACCCCACTGGGAAAGAGGCGTGACGTTATAGATAGATAGATAGATAGATAGATAGATTTATTGTGGGTATTAGGCAAATACGTTTGCATATATTCCGGGTGAAAAGTTGCTTCAGTTCTGATGCTGCAGGGGAACTGCTCACTTAAACTGCGTGGTTTAAGGATTTTCTGATTTATTTATTTTATTTCCTCAGGATCGATAATGATAATGATAATTTATTTGCAAAAATATGGTACATAAGGTTTTTATATATTTATACAATTTTCCAGCATATTCTACCATGAAGGCATGCAAATGTTAATTACAATTGGAAGAAATTATTTTATAATTATACATTGAAGCAAATTAATTATAATTAATCGAATAACAAATTTAGTAATTGGTAATTAGTCAAATTTAAAATGTCAGTATATTCAGATAAGATGTCATAGATTCAAAATAATCAAACATAGAGTCAATAATCACATAAAATAAGTCACTTGATAAATTGTTGTATTGAATAATAACACTTATCCAAAAGATATGTGTACACTTGCTTCTTAAATTTATAAGTGTTAAAATTTTTAAATTCGTTAGGCAATGAGTTATACACTTTTACAGCCATACAGTATGCATTTTTACTGAATTGTTGTAGTCTTTGTCTGTTCGGTACGCATAATTCATGCTAGTAATCGATCTCGTAACTCGTATGTCGATCGCCGACAAGGTGAACACAAATCAAATTAAAGATTGAAAAATTTGTCTCGGGCGGGACTTGAACCCGCACTCTTCCAAACCGGGGAACTGCGTTATCCAATTTCGCCACCGAGCCCACTACCCAGAGAACGAAATTTTCAATCGTGTTGCGTCTTAAGGCGCTCACGTCCCCTTAAGACGATACAGATTGAAAATTTCGTAATTGGATAACGCAGTTCCCCGGTTTGGAAGAGTGCGGGTTCAAGTCCCGCCCGAGACAAATTTTTCAATCTTTAATTTGATTCGAAATAGCACAACATGGCTGTAACATGTTTAAAATCAATAATATTTGAAAAAGGTGAACACAATATTATTAACAAACGAGCGTTAACCCGCGACTTCGTCCGCACAAATTATATACCAGATTTTAAGTCAGATCATAAGCTATCAAACAAAAAAAGTTTCATCAAAATCGGTTCAGTACTTTTTGCGTGATACTCGTTCAAACAAACACACAAACAAACAGACAGACAAAAAATCCAAAAATTGGTGAAATGGAATCAGGGACACCTAAAAACCATATAGTAACTTTTTTTTTGTTAATATCATCAATGTACAGACAAACTTCCTGTTACAGTTTTATAAAAGTATAGATAGATACATAGACAGACAAAAGGCGTGTGCCACCTCAATTAAAGGCAACCTCAGCATGCAATAGGCATAAGCAGGTTTGAGTTTAGTAGAAAATACAACAAAAATGAAAAACTCCAAATAAAAAAGGAAAATAGAAAGAAAAAGTATGATTATATGAATAAGATACTGATTTTAAATTAGTAGTGTGGATAGCAAGAAAAGACTTTGTAAGTAAACTCCGGGTTTAACTCTTCAGTCAGGGATACATAACCCGTAAAATTTGTGAACCGGTTGTTATAAATAATAAAAAATAAGGGGGCAATCTACAAAAAGAATTGAGATCCCATTAAAAACATTCCATGTATAAAGTAGCGAAGACTCTACCCTTTTACTCTTAAAAAGTTATGAGATCTCTTTTTTTTTTTCTTGTGTAAGTGTTCAGCTCGGTCTAATAAAGATAGGGCTTGGCCGACATCGTCATCCCGTGTAGAGTCAATCTAAATGACAAAATAAGGACCAAGATGAGCTTTGGCTCTACATGGGATGAGGATTTCGGCCAAGCCCTATCTTTTTTAGACCGAGCTGAACACTTGTCTTACTCAAGACTTGGGTTAAAATGAGATTTCATAACTTTTTAAGAGTAAAAAGGTTGAGTCTTGGCTACTTTATACATGAAATGTTTTTGATGGGATACTTATTTTAATAATATAGAAAGGTATCGAATTTTTAACTCAAAACCCAGGACAAATATAAGGAATTTTACAATTCTGCAATCCATGGACTGCCGAGACTCTTTTTTTAGTTCTTTGTCACTGGAACAGCAGAATCTTTATGTTTTCTTGATGTTGGCTCCAATGAAAGCTGTCGCTCCCATTTTTTAAAATATTTACGAATATAGCTTTTACCAATTAGATAGGTACATTCAGTGATAATGATAATGGATGGTGTATTGTAATAAGAAAAATATTAAAACCCTATAAAAATTGCTACGTAACCCTATATCATGGGCGTGCCCGACACTATCTGGACCGGTTTCATTATTTTTAAAACATGTTTTTTTTTTAATTTACAGAAGCGGGCTGCACTATACCTAAAATAAATAACAGCATAACTTTTACGAGAAATGACGGCGCATGGATAGAAGTGTTCTGCAACCCTGAGCACGAGTTAGTCGGGTCCTCTGGTATCTACTGCGATGGACGCAAGTGGAACGCGACAGCTCCAAGCTGCGTTGGTAAGCATTCTAGGACTTTCGATAAGAGAAGATTTTGAAACAGGCTAAAATGCAGTACTGTTAATCCAAGAATTGGTCGAGCTACTACCATGAGAATTCAGGCGCTTCTAACAAAAATTTTCGTTAATCTGAGTGAAAAAGCGATAAAATTTCTCTGAAATAGTCCTCTAAAGTGCTCTTAAAAATGAGTCTATCTGAGCCAATATTCTCTAGCTCGTGATTTTGCTATATTAGAAGTCGATTATGGAGCTTATTTTGAAGTCGACTTGATTTCTGACCGCATAGGGATAAGTTAGATCGCATGTTTGCTCTTGACCTCAATCTAGTCCTCATGACGAAGATGGGGTCGAAGATGTAGCGAGCTCACCCAGAAGAAGCCTATTCACTCGTACTTTAAAGGAATTCGGGTTGTAAGCACTCGGAAATACTGACGCAGGTAGAGCGTTCCACTCCTTGGCTGTGCGCATTATAAAAGATTCAGAAAGGCGCTTGGTGCGGATATGTGGTATGTCAACCAAAAAGGGGTGATATCCCACATAGTAGTCCGATAGTAGCATAGGCGCAAATGACGATATCAAAAGAACAGCTGGAGTGAAATGGATAGAGAGGGCACAAGATCGAGAGGGATGGCATAGACTGAAGGAGGTCTACACCATTAGGTTGAAAAAGACTAAGAAGAAGAAGAGAAGAAGAAGAAGGGACAAGTTAGGAACTTTTCAAAAAGTGGACTCAGAAAACTCTTTCTTTTAAAAAAAAATAATATCTTTTATGCCGATTATTGTATTGTATATTGTATGTAGGTATGTATCTTGTTATTAATAAGTATTTAATTTTAATTTGACCGAAATGTCGATAAAGCTATACCTTTACCCTTTACCTTTGTATTTGTATATTCTTGGTGTGCAAATAAAGAGAGAATATTTGTCTTATCTTATCTTATCTTTACCTTACCCTTACCCTTGCTTTTTTTAGCGCCTTAATCGATTAATGTGTCCGATTCTCTAAAGCAGACAGCCAAAATATATTCTTTTTCCAACGAGCTATGTTTTTCTGCAGAAACGAAGAAGCCCGCCAATTTGAGTTGTGACTTCGAAGACTCGAATATTTGTGGATGGAAACAGGACGATTATCATGATTTCGACTGGAGAAGATTCAGCGGGAGCACCCCGAGCTCTTTCCTCTTCACTGGACCTAAAACGGATCACACTTTTGGGAGTAATGGAACTGGTGATGGTGAGTTAACTTCGAGTGTACCGAATGTAAATGTAAACAGTGGCATAACTTTAAAGAGTGATTGTAGGACTCATGATACTGTACAACTTTTCCCAGGGAAACTAAGGGAAATTCGCAATAATAGTTTCAACTTTTCATACTTAAAAAACGTTCTATCAGCTGATTGCATTGACATGCCACCTACCTTTGTAGGTACTACAAGCCCCGAAAGCGTCGGCCTCGGAACGTCTTACACAATCGTCTCTATGTTGCGTCGTCGTAAAAATCGAAATTTTACTTTTAACTTTACGTTGCTGATATCCTGGCCTTCATTTCAGGTTACTACATGTACATAGAAAGTACATCGAGGATTGAGAATGACACGGCTCGACTCATATCGCCTATCTACGAAGCAAAACTAACTAAGAATGGTTGCTTCTCTTTCTACTATCACATGTTTGGAATGTAAGTTCGCATACTGTATTTTTAGAGTTCTGTACCCAAAGGGTGCCAACGGGACTATATAACTAAGCCTACGCTGTCCATCCGTCCGTCTGTCCTAACTCTAAAGGGCTGTATCTTTGGAACCGTTATAGGTAGCGAGTTGAAATTTTCACAGAACGTACCCTACAAGAAACGTGTTTTATTCAAAGGTTTTTTTGTTTGTTTTTGCTCTATCTAAAAAAAACGGTATAATACAGTATACAATCAATCTTGGTGTGATTAGAGTACATACTATAAAGTAAAATAATAAAAACCAGTGAAGTGTGTGACGGGCTAGTGCTACAGATCCTGGAGAAAAATATAGTTTTTTGCATTATTGTATGGAGGTATGGAACCCTCAGTGCGCGAGTCCAACTCACCCTTGGCCGGTAATAAAACAAAAATAACGCTCACAGGAATACATTACCTATAATGATCCCAAGAAAACTTACTTAGGCTTTTCAGCGAGATTTTTTTAATTCTGTTTTTATACTTTATTCTTTGGCTTTCTTTGTGTAGTCATTTTACGGTTTGAGCCGGAACTAATTAGTAATTGAAAATTAAAAAAAAATCACGTCAGCAACAGTTCTAATTTAAAAATTTTGCTATTATCTCGTTCTAAAAAACCGGATGGTAATTTTTTTTTACACATTTAAGGCTTTACCATTATACATACTACAAACATGGTTTTGAAAAATACATTCGTATTTTCTAATAAATACCTCATTTTTTAAATTTCACTGCTTTTTTTATTGCTCAAAAATAATTTATATTGTTAAATCTAAGTCAAATGAGTGCATTGGTATTAATATTAATAATTTAAAATCCTTCTGGGATAGGTACATAATTTTCATTTCTATGATGCGCAGCGATTTTTTTTTAAATATGCTTTTTGATAGTCCTTTTGTCACTTAAATGGTTCCGATCACAGTTTAAAATTCCAATTAGTAATTACTCCCTACCCCGCCTAACAAAACTCCGTAAAATGACTGAGCTATGTGCTGAAACTTATTGACTTTTTATCTTTTTTAACCAGGACGACAGGAGGTCTCAGAATATATCAGAAACCAGATAAAGGGAATCAGAAGTACATACTCTTCGAAAAGTGGGGTAACCAAGGAGACTATTGGTACCGTGGAGTTTCACAACTAAATTCATCAATGGATGACTTCCAGGTAAATAAAATATACACCCTTTACGTTGGTGCGCTTCATACAAACGAAGTCTGTTTATATTTTCAATACTATACAATTAAAGTCAATGATATTTTTTAGACACGATCTAGGAACCAATATCAGTGCTTTACATTTGTCAGTATTCAAATGTATAGGGTGAAATTGATATAATTAGCATCCTTTTTAAACGACTTCAAAAAAGGAGGTGTCTCAATTCGACCGTATCTATACATAATTTTTTTTATTCTTCTTCTTTTTTTCGTCAATGGCTCTGCAGTGATGTTTTTATGTGTGTTCACGGATAACTTCGTCGTTTATGAACCGATTTTGATGATTCTTTTTTGGTTGGAAAGGAGATATCTCAAGGGTGGTACCATGATAAGGAAACCAGGATCTGATGATGGCATTCAAGAGAAATCGAGGGGAACCTTCGAAAATCGTAATAACTTCAGCATTTCTTGACCGATTTGGGTGATTTTTTTTAGTTCTGAAGGATATACCCTCGAGATGTTTCCATTTTAATTTGGTTAAGATCTGATGAAGCGCTTCGGAACTACGCAATAGATCTCCTCAAAAATTGAAAGCAAATCATCGGCGATTAAAACTTTCGCTTCGTATCGATGTACCCTTTGCGTGTATAACTGATATCTGACTCGAACTAATGAATAAACCACTGAAAATTGTGAAATAAATAAAATTAAAAAAAAAATTAAAACCGCCTTAAAGAAAACTAAAAAGTTAAAAAATAATCCGATGACTTTTTCGTTCGCATCATATAAGAACATTAATTTGTTTCGCATATTGGATTTGGCAGATTGTCATCTGCCAATGCCAAGGTCTTTATTATATGTCTTTTATTTTTTATACGTATGTAGTGAACTACTAACTAGTGAAAAACCGCCCTCTAAAAAATAAAAAGTAAAAATATAATATTGCAGGTGATGATTTTTTCGTTCGCATCATAAGAATGTTTTATCGAAGTCGCTGTCAAGCCGGTACGATTCGCGTCAGTGCTTGCATTAGTTTTTTGGCTTGGCTTGACACCGATTATATTATTTTTTAACTTTTTAGTTTTTTTCAAGGCGGTTTTAATTTTTTGTTCAAATTTTGATTATTTCACAATTTTCAGTAGTGAATTGATTAGTTAAATTTAATAGTAGTGCTTTAAATTAACAAACGCACTAGCCGGCACTACGATTTTTAAAGGTTCCACTAGATTTCTCTGGGATGCCATCATCAGATCCTGGTTTTCTTATCATGGTACGACCTTTGGAATATCTTCTTTTCAACAAATTAAGAATCACCAAAATCGGTTTATAAACGAGGAAGTTATCCGCGAACACACTTATAAAAAAAATATATATTTATATATATACGAGCGTTAACCCGCGACTTCGTCCGCACAAATTACCAGATTGTAAGTCAGATCATAAGCTATCAAACAAAAAAAGTTTCATCAAAATCGGTTCAGTAGTTTTTGCGTGATACTCGTTCAAACAAACAAACAAACAAACACACAAACAAACAGACAGACAAAAAATCCAAAAATTGGTGAAATGGAATCAGGGACACCTAAAAACCATATCGTAATTTTTTTTTTTGTTAATATCTTCAATGTACAGACAAACTTCCTGTTACAGTTTTATAATAGTATAGATACATACGGTCAAATTGAGAAACCTTCTCCTTTTTCAACTCGGTTAAAAAAGCGAATAGCAAAAGTTGCTACTCGACCAAAAATGTACCATATACCATACCATAAATTATATTATACAAGTTATATATATGATACGCATGCAAATAAACTGTTCCTGTTTGTAATATCTATGCAATAAATACTATTATATATGTATATATGTCTATAGTGTGACTATAGAGCAAACTCTTCAGTCAGTACCTATAACAATAAATAATAAAAAATGGCCAAGTGTGAGTCGGCCCCGTGCTAAAAGACCCGGAGAAAAAAATTGTTTTTTTAAGTTAATATCTTGTGTGGAGGTGTGGTTCGGAACCCTCGCCTCGGAGCGCGAGTATCCCGATTCGCACTTGACCGGTTCTATTGATTTTGACAACAAAATGAGAGAGAGCGATGAGAGCCTGCCAAAATTAGTCGGCTTTTACTTCGCCTTGTTGATGATAATTTACACAAGGATCATACCTAAATCATCATATCAGCTGATGGACGTCCACTGCTGGACATAGGCTTCCCCCAAGGATCGCCATAACGACCGGTCCTGCGCTGCCCTCATCCAACGGGTTTTCACCGCCTTCACCAGGTCGTCGATCCACCTTGTCTGCCTGCCTCCCTACGCTGCGCATTCCGCAACGCGGCCGCCACTCGAGAAGTCTTTTAAATAGTTCATATTAAAAAATGCTGATTAATTTGCAGATTATCGTCGAAGGTATTAGGGGGACCAGTTTCACCAGTGATATAGCAATTGATGACGTAGCGATTCTTCAAGGCGCAAACTGCACTTCTGCCAAAGCAAGCGTTTCTACACCACCCACTACGATCCGTAAGTACATTTTTGATTCGAGGACATTATTTTTTTTATCCATCGGAAGCTCTCTCTCTCTCTGGTGGTGGAGGTGGGGTCAGCCATATCTGCTCTCTCCACCTTGCCCTATTTCTGACGTCGTCTTCGGAGACATTGCACTCGGTCATATCACAACAAACTGTGTTCATCCATCTAGCCTTCGGACGTCCTCTTGATCTGTCCTCTGTCCTGGAATCGACAGTTGCAGTGCCATATTTCCTACATATTCGGGTGGCTTTCTTTTCACGTGTCCAAACCACCTAAGCCTATGCTCCTGAAGCTCTGCAATGTCACGAACACCCAGGCTACCTCGCACATACTCGTTGTGGATTCTATCGCGCCTAGTTTTATTTATCGAAAGCTAGTTTTAGATATTGTTCGTTATTCGATTTTGTGGAAACGGTTTACGGGATTTTATACTTCGTAGAGTCCCATGGTGGGCGCCAAATGTAAAATTTTGGAGACTTGAAAATAATGACCTAATTAGAATTTCAGAAATCATACTTTCAACTATTATTACTTAGCTACTTTAGGTACTTTCGACAGCGCGGCTACTTATACATAGAACATAGATGCACTCTTTCGTCTAGTTACCATCCTGATTGTGATGG
Organism: Agonopterix arenella; assembly: GCA_927399405.1. NCBI lineage: Eukaryota > Metazoa > Arthropoda > Insecta > Lepidoptera > Depressariidae > Agonopterix > Agonopterix arenella. The sequence goes on from OV656714.1 coordinate 2,218,130, forward strand.
AACGGGAAATCTGGGAAACGAATAGGAATAATGGCAAGGTCAGATGCAATTTATTTATTTATTTGATTCACTTACAGTTATTACACTCATACAATCATTGTGATACTTAACTACGTCTTAAGCTAAATGCATAACTACTTAAAAGTGAACACAACATGCGTAATTTACAGTCACAAAAGAAAATTACCATAAAAAAAGCCATAAAAAAATTAACCTCAGATGACAAATAACTTGGGTACTGTTTATTATTATATTTTAGAAAAATAAAAAGTAAAATAAAAGAAACGAGAAAGTGACAAATAACAATTGCAATTACTCTTACCATAGGTACGGTGCGAGTATTAGAGCAGTAGATTTAAAATAAATAAATAATGCTCACAAGCACGTACATTGTCATGATCCCAAGTAAACTAGGTAACTTTTTATTATGGAAATCATACAACAACTGTATGTGGTATTAAATATTATACTTCATCTTCTTCTTATCGTGTGGGCAGAGCCCTGTTGTCAGAGTTTTCTCAGACCGCCTTACGGCCTCTGACGTGGTTTTTATGTAACGACTACTACTACCAGAGATAGTAGCCAGGACCGACGGCTTAACGTGCCATCCGAAGCACGGAATCATTTTTGTTTTCAGACTATCAGGTGATTCAGCCTGCAATGTCCTAACTAACTGGGGAAAAACGCACAAAGTGACATTTCACTAGGTCCCCCGTGGGAATCGAACCCACGACCTCCGTGTTTAGAGCCAATGCTCTTAACCATTAGACCACGGAAGCAGCTATATTATACTGTGACAACGGCACAAACATAATATCCTTGACCGAACCGGGATGACGTTGACAATGCTTGGATGAGGAACAGCTTGGCCTGAGAGTGTAGAAAAAGAATTGTCAAACTAGTGTCAAAATTAACGGAACTGTTTTGTATTGTAACAAAAATCCGTTAACAGAATGAGGAGTGTTCTCTGCAAGAAAGTCTGAAGAACTGATGTAAGGCTAAGACATCAGGCATAACCTGCCTCAACCTTCTGAAGTTTTGTACTCAAATATTGTTCTTTTTGTCTTACCTACTTCATACCATGGAGTACATGACAAGAAGAGTGCTAATACTATGTGGCGTACGTCGGAAAAAGCTTAAAATCCCGTCTCCTAGATGGCGCTGACTCCTTGCCCTCGAGAAGATATACGCTAGTAAATAGTAATATACGCTAAGAAATTTTTATTTATCTTTATTATTATGAACCAAACCAACTAAGGCCCGATTCGACCAAACGCGAGTAAATTTTATTCTTAAATTAAGTCGCCGGTTACTCTCGAGTACACTGATTTTGCGTTTTACTAACCCTAATCTATGAATAAGTTGAGAGTAAATTTTACACGGCCAATTTTGACGGTGTAACCTTATAACAAGACTAATGAAATGTCAATGTCACATAATAAAAAAATTAAAATAAAAAGAAACCTAACAAATTAAAACTGTATAACCTCACATTGCAATAAGTACGGATACAATGACTTGTTTCTTTAGGTGGATTATACATTCGTTGTTTTAGTATGGGTTTAGAGTGGTAAAAGACAAGTGAAGTTATTTCGAAGTTAACACTAGGAGTTAAATTGTTTCTTGTATAGTTACTCTTCTATAAATCAAAGTTTGGTCGAATCCGGCATTAGTAAGAGAGGTAGCTTAGGTATAACTAGAAACAGTAGTAGATTCGAACTTGCTGTTGTTGACACTCGCGGGCGACGAGTCAGAGCCATCTATGAAACGGGATTTTGAGCTTTTTCCGACGTACGCCATTTAGTATGGAGTACTTAAAGCACTCTTGTCTTTTACTCTATTGCATACCTTAAAATTGTTATTTATTGCCATGTGCCAGCAATGCCAATTCTTTAAGCGCAAACATCGTCACAATCACAACCTTAAATTCGTCGTTGACCCATCGGCGAACTGACACTTCGGTATTCGCTATGGTTATGTCATGTATGTGTCAAACTAATATACAACGTGTTAATGAATTAACGCAAAACTAGAAAGTAGTTTGTTTAGAATCGAGAGCAGAATCGAATTATCATGGTTTCAACATAGGTATTTTTTTTTTCAAAATATTAAATAATTTGTTTATAAATTTTAAAATTTACTGAACCCAATGTTACTACCATAACAAGATTATGAAAATGTATCCATGAGTACGTTAGCGTTAGCGTTTTCATTCATTGCTGAAATGATAACAAATAATTTCTGCCTCAAAACTTAAAATGCGATTAACTTTAAATTTTAACTATCAAAATAATGAAATTATTGTTTCATTCTAATTATTTTGTTATACATCATTTGGGGTGTATGAAATTTTGCGCTAATTCATTAACACGTTGTATAAGGACTAACAAAATTAGCTGAAACTATTTTATGTGTATGATCAGACCATGAAACTGAAAAACTTTCTCTATGGGACCAATATCGAAATCGTGAAAAGAAAATCTGCTGTCTACATTTGAGTCGAGTTATGTTTGCAGTTTTGTATGGAACAGCTGATTTTCTTTCGTGATTTCGATATCGGTCCCAAAGAGAAAGTTATTCAGTTTGATGGTCTGATCATCCCCTTAAAAAAGTTTCAGCTAATTTTGTTAGACCTTATATAGACTTCGACGATCTGAAGGATGCAAGAAGGGTGTTACATTTGTGAGCTCGTCTATTTTTTGACAGCCAATGTGACCCTTAGTGAATTGTACTCCTGGTTTGAAGTAGATTTACGGTAAGGTTTGAACTTTTGAAGTAGATTTAATAATGGTATTATATTCGGGATATTTAAATGTGTTTTAGCGGATACATGCGTTGGCCGGTGTGATATAGCTGGTTCACCAGTAGGAGAAATGAACTGCGGTTGCACGGCGGCCTGCTTGTCTGACCAGGATTGCTGTCCTGACTACTACGAGATATGCGTCTCTGGTAAGATTATCCAGATACTCCAAGTATCTATATACTATTATAAAACTGTAACAGGAAGTTTGTCTGTACATTGAAGATATTAACAAAAAAAAAGTTACGATATGGTTTTTAGATGTCCCTGATTACATTTAATCAATTTTTGGATTTTTTGTCTGTCTGTTTGTTTGTGTGTTTGTTTGTTTGAACGAGTATCACGCAAAAACTACTGAACCGATTTTGATGAAACTTTTTTTGTTTGATAGCTTATGATCTGACTTAAAATCTGGTATATAATTTGTGCGGACGAAGTCGCGGGTTAGCGCTGTACAGGGTGTAACAAAACACCCCAGTAATACTTAAGGGGGTGCTTCAGGCCATCAAACTGAACAACTTTCACTATGGAGCCAACATCGAAATCGCGAAAAAAATCGGCTGTCCCAACATTTCAGTCGAGTTATGTTTGCAGTTTTTTATGGGACAGCGGATTTTTTTTGCGATTTCAGTGTTGGTCCCATAATAAAATTTGTTCAGTTTGATGTTTCCATTGTCAAAGTTATTCATTTAGATGGTCTGAACTCCGAAGCACCTAAATTACTACTAGGGTGTTCTGATACATCCCTGTATATCCCTGTATAGAAATCGTGACGTATAATCTTGACAATACATTTCTCCTCATCAGATATAAGCTATGACAATCCTGACGCTGGAGAGCTACCACTGACTCAAAAGCTTGTAGCTCCTACTACAGCCTTCAATACCGCTACCAAAAGCCCAACAACAGCTCAAACAACTCCTATAGTGATAACGACTGCAAGATCCATGCCAAATGCATCTACAAAACAATTTACAACTGAAGCTGTTAAAATTGTTACAATCCCTCAGAAACAGCCAGCTGTTGCCTTCAAGACTACGACGAAAGTTTACAACAGTACAAGAATATCACGCAAAGAGAATAGCACTACAACAGCTTTTAAGCCACCTACTAAAAGGTGGACTACAATGAATGTGGCTACAACTAAATCATTGCCGCGTACAACTGTTGCAGTCATTAATTCGAAAGCAACGAAAGAACAATTAGTTCAGAACACACTACCTACAGTTAAGCCTAAACGTAAGTTAAATAATTGTTTTATTTGGTAACAGACGTAGAATACTACAGGGTGAAATTGATATCATTGGCATCCTTATAGACGATATATATATATTAGAGAGTCTACGCATAAAACTAAAAAAAAATTAGTATGGGAGCAAACCGATCGGATCAACAAAAAAATCAACTGTTCCATACTAAACTGCAATGCCTACTCCACTCAAATGTATGCAACAGATTTTTTTGTTACTCCGATTTGTATGCTCCCATAGTAAAAGTCGTTCAGTTTGATGGGTAGACTCTTAGTTTAAAAGGATGCTAATGATATCAATTTCACCCTGTATACATACCTATAACAACAAATAGCCCAGTCATTTTACGGAGTTTAGTTAGGCGGGGTAGGGAGTAATAATTAATTGGACTTTTAAACTGTAACCGGCATGCGGCACCATTTAGTGACAAAAAAACTATCTTAAAACATATTTAAGAATAAATTGCTACGCAACATAGAAATCAAAATTGTGTGTCCCAGAAAGCGTTTAAATTAATAATATTAATACCAATACACTCATTTAAATTAGATTTAACAATATAAATTATTTTTGAGCAATAAAATAGGCAATGAAATTTAAAAAATGAGGTATTTATAAGAAAATACGAATGAATTTTTCAAAATCTTCTAAGTAGACAAAAATATTTACAGCAAGTTTGAAGCATGTATTAATGGCCTTAAATATGTGCAAAAAAAATTTACATCAGGATTTTCAGGACGAGATAATAGTTAAATTTTAAAATTGGAACTGTTGCTGACGTGATTTTTTTTTAATTTTGGTACATTTCTAGGCTCAAATTAGCTCTTCAATATTATACCGAAAAAAAATATTAATTATTAATTAATCCCGGTTCAAACCTTAAAATGACTGGGCTAAAAGGTCTATACAAATTAGCTTGAAGAGCGCCAAAACGGACCTGTTGGAACTAAGTGAAAATTTCATAGTCGCATCTATTCTGTCGCTTGCTACATATCAGTAATCTGGGCCTCTACCCGCACATTCGAACTTCGCAATTACGTGAACGTTTCCGTTCCAATGTCAACTATATTACAATGAAGTACGGACCGAAACTGTGGCGATATATCGAACATCGAAAGTCCGGGTACAGAGCCTGTGGTTTTTTTTTTTTTTTATTTATTCAATACATTACCATATAATCACTATTTATAAATATTAACCGCACTTCAGAAACCACAGGGTTTATATGAAGTGAAGTGGTTAGAAGTGTGGTCGAACGTAGTCATTATCAAAAGTTTCGCCTTCCTTTTACTTACATTGCAACTTATTCGTAGCATTGCATCTCAGATAAATTAACAGGAATGGATTGGAAACGATCGCTCAATTCTACGCGAAAAAGTCTGTCACTTTTGCGGGGGGGCGAGGTAACGCACACAAAGCAATTGTTCATTACTAATGCATTTCTCGATCACGTCGCTATGCACGCAAACGACGACATTTAAAAACACTAGCTTGAACTGTACACAAACAATTACATTCGCACACATAGACGAGTATTAAATACGTAAACAGAAGGCCAAAAGGCCAGTAGGTAAATTGAACCACATATTCAAGCAAAGTATTTGAAAATAGAGGTCTAGTTATGCTGGCTAGTTGAAATGGACTCATAAAAGTGCTAGTGCTTGACACTATCAATACCTTATTTATCGATAAGTTTGGCAATCATGAATAATCGTGTATGACTATCAAATGAAATGAATATAATATTTTTCACGGTCGGGGTGTCGCAAAGAGGGTCCCATACAAAATTAGGACTTAGAACATTTTCAACAAAGAGAAGATATTTAATCAATTCTAAATACTGGGAAAGCGGCTAAATAAAAACACGTATACCCTCATGTTTACCAGATATATTTAAAATAAGTAATTGAAATTACAACAAAATTATGTAATAGAATACAATGCACTATAAAATCATAGTTCAGCTATTTATTAAATGATGTTACGAATTTAAAGTAGGTATGTAATGTTCGCAGTAATAAATAATAATGATTTATTCATAGAAAGATACACTATACTGATAAATATTACAGTATTGATTTAGTGAATTGAAACACCACAACATGGCTATTATTATAGGTTACCTTATATGTTTGTTTAAGATTCTTTTTTAATGATTTAGTTAGATAATTATTAGGTTATTTGAATAAAAAGGTTAGAGAGTTAGTTAAGTACACATAAATAACTCTACCTAATTCCGACATTCCGACCACTGCTGATCATTATTTAAAATTTTAGAAAAATAAAAGTCTTAAGTTATAAAATAAATAATCAAACTCACCTTCCACAACTTTAAAGATGGCACTGCATTCCGTTCCAATTTCCTTTTATTATTGGACTGTAATATTAATATAAAACAGGAAGATTCAAAATGTTGTGAACATATTGTGCTCGTACGTTTACGAACCCACGTACTGTGGGTTCTTTTGGAAATCTGTAAAGATATACAGCTATTAAAATACTAACAAGTAGCGAAATATCGATATCGATATTTAATATGTGCAGGCCCTTCACTAATTTCGTAGCGGTGTGGCCAGCCACATTTAAATAAAATAATTATTTGGATCGAATTAAGAATAAAACATACACATTTTTATAAAAATACTAACACTATTATTGTACATTTAAACAATAGTTTTAATTCTAAAAAGTGACATGTAAAGAATTGTTCATGGGTTATATATAATTATGATGGTTTTTCCGATTACCAAATATACCAAAGTAAGTTTAATAAGTGCAAGCAGTATTTACTCTATTATTTTATTATACAGGTAGAGTAATAATAACATCACAAGTAATATACGGTAAAATGTAGTAATGTTCATACAACTTCAAAATCGTACAAATATGGACTTATACGGTCAACCGGCAACACTTATTTATTGGAAATATTTTTCTATTTTATGGTAGTTTATTGCATTATTTGATAATATTTGGACAAAAAAAATACTCACAAGTGAAAGATAGTGTTATCCTTTTGTACGCTTGAAGTTCCTGACCTTTTTTTGCACTGATAAACACTACAGACAGGCATTTTTGCGGGATGTCGTGCCACGAGAACAAACACTTGGCGACTGGCGCGAGACGCGCGGGGACTAGTTTTATATAACGGGTATGCTCACTGAGCGCATGCCTTTGGCAGAGGGGTACGCGCGTAATATCGCATCCATTCCTGTTAATTTATCTGAGATAACAATATATCTTTTCACACAGGGTCAAGCGGCCTTAAGGCTGGCCTCATAACAACAGGGGTGCTTCTCTGCATCTTAGCGGCCGCAGCTTGGTTCATTATGACCACCAACACTGTCCGGGGCAGGATAGCGCTGGCTAGATTGCGTGGTCACACTACCAGGGACACGGAGGTCCGCTATCTGAATGCCGATGATGATGACGATAATTAAATTTATTTTATTGTTATTGTTGTTTTATTTAAACTCCGGCTATAAATGCAAGCCGATTTCTTCCTCTTGGGGAAAGGTATTGACTGACATGGAAATTCGTGTTGTAGGCAACACGAATTTCCATGTCAGTTAATACCTTGCAGCAACAACAGTGAAATCTATCTATATACTATTATAAAACTGTAACAGGAAGATTGTCTGCACATTGAAGATATTAACAAAAAAAAAGTTACGATATTGTTTTTAGGTGTCCCTGATTCCATTTCACCAATTTTTGGATTTTTTGTCTGTCTGTTTGTTTGTGTGTTTGTTTGTTTGTTTGAACGAGTATCACGCAAAAACTACTGAACCGATTTTGATGAAACTTTTTTTGTTTGATAGCTTATGATCTGACTTAAAATCTGGTATATAATTTGTGCGGACGCAGTCGCGGGTTAACGCTCGTACTATTATAAAACTGTAACAGGAAGTTTGTCTGTACCTACATTGAAGATATTAACAAAAAAAAGTTACGATATGGTTTTTAGGTGTCCCTGATTCCATTTCACCAATTTTTGGAATTTTTGTCTGTCTGTTTGTTTGTGTGTTTGTTTGTTTGTTTGAACGAGTATCACGCAAAAACTACTGAACCGATTTTGATGAAACTTTTTTTGTTTGATAGCTTATGATCTGACTTAAAATCTGGTATATAATTTATGCGGACGAAGTCGCGGGTTAACGCTCGTACTATTATAAAACTGTAACAGGAAGTTTGTCTGTACATTGAAGATATTAACAAAAAAAAGTTACGATATGGTTTTTAGGTGTCCCTGATTCCATTTCACCAATTTTTGGATTTTTGTCTGTCTGTTTGTTTGTGTGTTTGTTTGGGTGTTTGTTTGAACGAGTATCACGCAAAAACTACTGAACCGATTTTGATGAAACTTTTTTGTTTGATAGCTTATGATCTGACTTAAAATCTGGTATATAATTTGTGCGGACGCAGTCGCGGGTTAACGCTCGTACTATTATAAAACTGTAACAGGAAGTTTGTCTGTACCTACATTGAAGATATTAACAAAAAAAAGTTACGATATGGTTTTTAGGTGTCCCTGATTCCATTTCACCAATTTTTGGATTTTTTGTCTGTCTGTTTGTTTGTGTGTTTGTTTGTTTGTTTGAACGAGTATCACGCAAAAACTACTGAACCGATTTTGATGAAACTTTTTTTGTTTGATAGCTTATAATCTGACTTAAAATCTGGTATATAATTTATGCGGACGAACTCGCGGGTTAACGCTCGTTATTGATAAGTCTATCAATACAATCGTGACCTTGACAAAAGACATTGCCGAATCCCGTTCCACCTTTGACTACTTATATAAGGTCTATCAAAATTAGGAGAAACTATTTTAAGGGGATGATCAGACCATCAAACTGAACAACTTTCTGTATGGGACCAATATTGAAATCGCGAAAAAAAATCAGCTGTTCCATACAAACCTACTCGACCTAAATGTATGGGACAGCAAATTTTTTTTTTCGCGATTTCATTGTTGGTCCCGTAGAGAAAGTTGTTCAGTTTGATGGTCTGATCATCCCCTTAAAATAGTTTCAGCTAATTTTGTTAGACCTTATATAGGGACTAGTTACGCGTGTAATTCTACTAACAAACATTTCTGCCACTTTTTGCGGGGGACGAGGTAACATGAAATCTGCAACTTTGGATTTTATTCCCCATAACTTTAGATTCTTATTCTGAACATTAAAAATCATGAAAATAAGTCTCGTTTGAACCCAAAACGTTTTAAGTTCGAAATTATTGTTTCGCAATTATAGGCTATCTCGTTTAGTGATCAGGTATAAAATTGAATGTAAATGCACGTGATTAATTGATCTTATAACGTGGCAGAGGGGAAATGCTACCGCAAGGCTAGTCCTTATAATAAGTAGTCAAAGGTAGAAAACGATAATTTCCATTTCCTTGGGAAGCACGATATTCCTCCTATCCTGTGTATACTTTCAGCTATCATACGATTAGTATGTGTTCTTTGATCATATACTCATTCAGCAGCTGCGAAACTACACGAAACATCAAAACGAATACACTTCGTCAAATGGGCGATGTCTTTTTAACCCCCGACGCAAAAAAAAGGGGTATTATAAATTTGACGCCTATGTCGGTCTGTCTGTCTGTGGCATCGTAGCGCCCAAACGGCTGGCCCGATTTCGATGCAGTTTTTTTAATAGAAAGCTAATTTTTGTCTTAGAGTTAGCTTTGCTTCATTAAAATCGGTTAAGCAGTTTTTTAGTAACTTTAAAAATTACGACATAACATTAAATTAGAAATTTAAAAAACCCCTCACGCTAAAGACAAACATTTAAAAAGTGAAAAAAAAACGGTCACCTATTATTAACTCTCTTTAAGATATTTTAGGTCAATTAATGTGTCGGGGACCGCAACTCATCATCATTGTCTTGCCCATTTCCCATTATTTGGGGTCGGCGCAATATGTCATCCTCTTCCATTCATCTCTCTTAGCCGTCGTTTCAACACTCACTCCTTTTTTACACATATCATCCTTCACACAATCCATCCATCTTTTCTTCGGCCTCCCTCTCCTACTACAGCCATCCACATTCATACTTAAGGCGGTTGCAGAGGGGTCCATTTTATACAAAACGTTGACGCACAATACGCGTAAACGGTAGTAATATATATAACTTTTTATATATGGAAAAATAGTTTGGAATATCTAGATGCCGCGTAACGAATAACATTTGCAATTTATAATATAATTACGAAGATATAAAGCTTTGAAGTTTTTCATACAAAATTTTAAAAGCTTTATATCTTCGTAATTATATTATAAATTGCAAATGTTATTCGTTACGCGGCATCTAGATTTTCTAAACTATTTTTCTACATATAAATTATTACTTTTATTAATTCCGTCTACGCGTATTGTGCATCAAACGTTTGTATGGACTGAAACCACCTTAACACTCGTCTCGTAACATGACACTCGTCTCTCCGCATCACATGCCCATACCACGATAATCTATTACCCTGCAATTTTTCCGTTATAGGTGCTACTTTCAAACTTCCTCTAATATACTCATTCCTAATCTTGTCCATTCTAGTTACACCACACATCCATCTCAACATTCTCATCTCAGTTGCATGCAATCGTTTCTCATCCGTCCCTTTTGTGGTCCAACACTCTGATCCGTACATAACGACAGGTCGTATTACGGTCTTATATATTTTCCCTTTCAATTTGAGGGGGATTCGGGAGTCGCAGATCGTTCCCGTAACCTGCCGCCACTTCATCCACCCTGAGTTGATTCGGTGCTTCACGTCCCGGTCTATCTCTCCATCTTTTTGTATGAGTGACCCGAGGTACTGGAAGTCGGAGCAGACTGGTGTCGAATAAAAAAACTATGATCATTTCATATCGGTCTCCTACACATTAATTGAACTAAAGTATCTTAAGGTGTTTGCTTTGCAGAGGGGTAAATTTTATACAAAACTTTGACGCACAATACGCATAGACGGTATTAATATAAGTAACATTGTATATGTGGAAAAATAGTTTAGAAAATCTAGATGCCGCGTCACAAATAACATTTGCAATTTATAAAATAACGAGCGTTAACCCGCGACTTCGTCCGCACAAATTATATACCAGATTTTAAGTCAGAACATAAGCTATCAAACAAAAAAAGTTTCATCAAAATCGGTTCAGTAGTTTTTGCGTGATACTCGTTCAAACAAACAAACACACAAACAAACAGACAGACAAAAAACCCAAAAATTGGTGAAATGGAATCAGGGACACCTAAAAACCATATCGTAGCTTTTTTTTTTGTTAATATCTTCAATGTACAGACAAACTTCCTGTTACCGTTTTATAATAGTATAGATAGATTACGAAGATATAAAGCTTTGAAATTTTTCATACAAACCGTAACATTTCTCTCGATATCGATTCATTATACTCGCTCGATAGGACAATCGATATCTCTTTTACTGCAATGGTATCGGAAACAGCAATACTATCGATAGTATTGATAGTTTCGATCGCTGCCATCTAATGATCGATCGATAGTATCGATACTGTCCTATCGAGCGAGTATAATGAATCGATATCGAGAGAAATGTTACGGTTTGTATGAAAAATTTCAAAGCTTTATATCTTCGTAATCTATCTATACTATTATAAGATCGATAGTATCGATACTATCGATAATATTGCTTCCCAATATCGAACAGACTATCGATACTATCGATAGTATCGATACAATCGATAGTTTTGCACTATCGATAGTAATAATTATTTCAATAGTATTGCATTCAGTATGCAGTCATAATGGGTAGTGCAATACTATCGAAATAAATATCACTATCGATAGTACAAAACTATCGATAGTATTGATGCTATCGATTGTCTATTCGTTATTGGAGAGCAATACTATCGATACTATCGATACTTCATTGGTTAGCAGCGATCGAAACTATCGATGCTATCGATAGTATTGCTGTTTATCAATAGTATTGCATAAAAAGAGATATGTATACTATCGATACTATCGATTGTACTATCGAGCAGGTACATGATTTTGACGTTCAACAATCGATAGCAAAGCTATCGATTTTTCGGCAACACTACTTGCAACTCGACTACCGGAATACAATATTATTATAGTTTTAAAGGTCAACTATGTACCGACTTTTAAAAACGATAAAGTCAAAGATTTTCAATAAAAGCTACGGCCTCCAGATATTTTTTTTTAATGGCAACACAAACATTCACCTCCTGGCAACACCATGCCCGGAAGCGCGGGCTAATACAAAACCGTGACCTCGTTTTCAAACATTACCCCGTTTCCACAATGTCACAGAACATGGGGGCGCAGCCTTCACGATACGTTATCAACTATCGACCCAACACCCGCCATTTTGAACGACGCATGCGTAAAAATATGCGGACGAACTGACGTTTATATCCAGCCAGTGCCACGGCAAAAATCCAACTGAACTGTAAATAAAATTGTAAATAAATTTTAAACGGTGAATTTATTTTTTTCGAACGCAACTTCGAAATTGGAACGTTTTAAAATGGCCAGTGTTTAGGAGTTCGAAAAAGTTTTTATACGAGAGCGTTAGAAGGAAAGGTAAGTTCTTTTTTTTATTATTTATAGAGACGTTATTGTTTTTCTATTTTAATCGAATTACAGCGTGTTTCTTTACAAATTGGATTTGTTTTGTAATGTACTACTTAGTAAGTACATAAGTATACATTATAAGAACTGCCATGCCAAATAAAAGCCGTATTAGGTTTTATGTAACACTGTATCTATATAATACTTATAGTTATATGAATATCCTAGATTTTGCCCGCGACTTCATCCGCATCGGCTCCCTTCATCCAGTTTTAAAGTTTTAAGAGGATAGGCCTCGCAACTCGCTCCATACAAACGAAGTTTCTTCCTATTTCCAATATAAAGTAAATAAAATTTTTTAAACACGATCTAGAAACTAATTTCTGTGTCTGTACTTTGACAGATTTCCGCTAAAATACAGGGGGTAAACAAGTGACAGGCTAGCAAATACTGAAACGATGAACTCAGACCATCAAACTGAACAACATTTGCTAAGGAGCCTAACTCAGGAGACGCGAAACAAAATCTGCTGTCCCATACATTTGAGTCGGGTAGGTGCAGCAGTTTTGTATGGGATAGCTGTTTTTTTTTTTGCTTTTCCTGAGGTAGGGTCCATAGTGAAAGTTGTTTTTCTTTTTTATGGTCTGAGTTCACAGTTTCAGTATTTGCTAAGCTGTCACTTACACCCTGTATATGGTTTCAAAGTTACCATCGCATCGCTCTAAGATTCCAATACAAATCGTTCATTAATTAATCTGACAAAGATTCGTTTCTGGATCGTGTTTAAAAAATTTCATTGACTTTAATTGGTAGGACGGCCTAGACGTACATATATACGACCCAAATTGGCGACGCGCTTAAAAAAGGCCAGGTCAGATCTACCCGAAACCGACGAGCAAGCACAAAATGAAAGGACTTATGAATGTGGAGGAAGCTAGAGAGGTATGTCAGGATCGTAGCAGGTGGCGTTCCGTTGTCTCTGCCTACCCCAGGGGAGACAGGCGTGAGAATATGTATGTATGTATGTATTAAAAATAGGATAACATTTCGTTTGTATGCAGCGCGCTCGGGCGCCTTGACTGGTATACCTATCTTTTTAATCATACCTAAGCTTCTAAACACAAAAGTTTAATCCTGATTTTGACAGTTTAATTGTGATACTTGAAACAAACAAATAGAATGATTAAAAATTTAAAAATCTGACATTTGTCACCTGAACACCATAATCGCAATCTTTTTTGTAAATATCTTCATTATATACAGACAGATACACTTTCTTTTACAGTTTTTATGAATTATGATAATGTGTAGATAGGTAGTTAAGTTAACCATACACGCTTGGTTAGAATACAGATAAAAAACTAATTAGTTCCGAGTGACTAAGTCCATTTCAGAGTAACATGGTTATTCTAATTAAGTTGATAAAAGATATCATAAAAATGTCTTCGGTAAATTCACGTAGGCGGTAAAACGTAGGAGATTTTTTTAATGGTAAAGTAATATGTTTTCTTGAAAGTCTATTTTTATTATCGAAGAGGATAACTTTATTTTGCACGGAATATATTATTATGTTAGCGCGCTCCATACAATGGAAGTTTCATTCTATTTTGAATTCAATAATATTTTTTATCACGATCTAGAACCTAATCTCTGTTCCATACACAAACTCACGACCATAATCCCTATGTGAGTTATCAGGAACATTGCTACAACTATCAACTTTCGGTTTAAGGCTGTACCGAGCCTATTGTGCTGCCCCAAATCGTATTTTATATTTCTTAACAATTAAACAATATTTCCAAAAAACAAGAAAATTTTAGTAATTGTTGATTTTTCAATTTATCGGGTCACTACGGATTTGTTTTTATAATGTCTGTAGTTATTATCGTTAAAACCGCCATAAGGAGCCGCTTGTGACGGTTTTAACGATAATAGCTTGGTACATGCATAAAACATAATTAATAATCCGTAATGTTTCGATAAAGAAAGCCAATCAGGACAACAATGTGATATTCTTGTTTTTTGGAAATATTGTTTAATTTCAAATATTATTGATATTAAAACATGTTACAGCCATGTTGTGCTATATCGAATCAAATTAAAGATCACGTCCCGTTAAGACGCAATAGATTGAAAATTTCGTTCTCTGGGTAGCCAATTTCGCCACCGAGCCCATCGGTGGCGAAATTGGATAACGCAGTTCCCCGGTTTGGAAAGTGCGGGTTCAAGTCCCGCACGAGACAAATTTTTCAATCTTTAATTTGTTTTGTTGTTTAATTGTTTAGAAATAAATAAAATACGATTGGGGGCAGCACAATAAGCTCGGTGCAGCCTTAATGTAGTGTAGCAATGCTCAGTCTCAAAGTTTTTTCTATTTAAGTTTCAGGATGGAATAACGTGTGGGAGGTAGATAGCCTTTCGCCCACATAAGCACTGCATAAGAAACCTTTGATCCCTTAGTCGCCTCGTGCGACACCCAAGGGATTAATTGGGGTAGTCCATTTTAATCCGGAACCACACGGTTCTCCATAAGCATAATGATCACGACTATATTCCCCGAGGAGGTAGTCAGAGATATTCTGAAACCTCAGAATATCCACGGCTTTCCATTTCTAAAGATTTTCACACAAATCTTAAATTAATCCTAGCATTGAAACCAGTTATATTTTAACGGAAATCTGACAAACCATATTAGTATCTAGACCATTGAAATAATATTTTTAGGATCTAACTTCTTTTGCAGTAGGCCGCTCTGCAAGGACTATCCTCTTAAGTACCAACAGGGTGTTACATAAGTAAAAATAAAAATTAAAAAAATTTTAGCCGTTTGTTTAGACTTTAGACCATCGCACTGAACAACATTCAATATGGGACCAATATCGAAATCGCGAAAAAAAAATCAGCTGTTCCATACAAACCTACTTGACCTAAATGTATGGGACAGCAGATTTTTTTTTCGCATTTTCGATATTAGTCCGATGGAGAAAGCTGTTCAGTTTGATGGTCTGATCATCCCTTTAAAATAGTTTCATCTAATTCTGTTAGACCTTATACATATATAGCTTAGTACCTAAATATTACATAATAATACAAAATAATGTACCTAAAGCATAATCAGATATAATACTTAAGTTTTTATACTCATTTGAAACAACAACGACAAAAACCCTTTCTACCATTATTTTATAAAACAAAAAACGGTCAAGTGCGATTTGAACTAAACGCCTGAGAGTTCCTCACATATAATTTGCTTCTCCATTATCGTTAAGGGCCTATGTCGAAAAATAATTGAAGCGAAATGGGCGTATGATAGTTTATATTACTGCCTGATGCGAGAGAAAGAGATGGGGTGGCGCGCGCGAATGAAACGACGCAAGCGTAAAACGCATTTTATTTAATTGTGATTGTACTATTAATGTAAGTTCAATTCTGCTCTAATCAAAATTTGTAAAATATCAATCACTATTTTCTAAAAAGGCTTGATTTTCTATCGAGAAAATGTGTTTTAATCGTGTTTTGGATCTAATCAAAACTTAAATTATATGTTCAATTTACACATAGGTATCCACAATTCATACTCCTACTGTTAGCACTTCATGACATATGACGCTTTGAAGAATCCTATTTTTATCACATATTCTCTTAATTTTGAACACTTAGTTATAGGAATTTCGGTTATTTCAGCATAGGCAGCATAATGCTCGCGACTATATTCCCCGAAAGATGAGTCAGAGATATTCTGAAAACTCAGAACATCCTTGTTCACTAGTGGTATCTATCGAAGAGATCCACAGAAGAACCAGAGTAACTGACATAGCCCAAGGAATTGCTAAACTAAAGTGGCAGTGGGCGGGACACATCGCTCGCAGAACCGATATGGGGCCGAAAAGTTCTCGAGTAGCGACCACGTACCGGAAAGCGCAGCGTGGGTAGGCCCCCCACATGGTGGACCGACGACCTGGTGAAGGCGGCGGGAACCCGTTGGATGAGGGCAGCGCATGACCGGTCGTTGTGCCGATCCTTGGGGGAGGCCTATAATGTCCAGCAGTGGACGTCCATCGGTTGAGATGATGATGATAATAAAGAATTAAGAGGATATGTGTAAAAAATAGGATTCTTCAATGCGTCATATACTTATATCATGAAGTACTAACAGAAAGAGTATGATTAGCGGATATTTGTAAATTGAAAATATAACTGAAGTTTTGATTAGAGCCAAAACACGAATAAGACACATTTTCTCAATAGAAAAACAAGCCAAAGTAGCCTCCGTCTTTATCGATAAACGCTTTGAAGTGCTAAATGGTGAATAATAGAAACACGAAAATTGATTTAAAAAAAAAAGAGACTGATATTTTGCAATTTTTGATTAGAGCAGAATTGAATTTACGTAAATAATAAAATCACAATTAAATAAAGTTTGTTTTACGCTAGCGTCGTTTCAGCCGCGTGCGCCGCCCCATCTCTTTCTCTCGCATCAGGCAGTAATATAAGCTATCACACGCCCATCTCGCTTCAATTATTTTTCGACATATGCCCTTAAGAGGTGGTTTTGCAGTTCGGTACCTCATAATAAGCATTGAAACTCTACGCTTCAAATCAATGCACTACCGACATTAATAACGCTTCGAAGGAGACCCTTTGAATACGGGACCCTTAAAAAGTAATGCCATTATAGAATTCCCAAGCTTCCATAGCTTTTCATAATTGGCATTTTGTGGTTTGTATTACACACGCCATGTTAATGTTTGAAGTTATTTTTAATAGGGCCAAACGTTTTTATAGAACCTTATAACGATTATGCTATGATAGTTTGATAGGATTGTACATAGTAAAATATTTTTAATGCGTGATTAAGTGTTACGGCAAACTTGCAGAACGTTCCGCGCCGAACGTTCCGTCGAACACGCGCGTGTCAGATTATAGGGAGAGCTAGGGGCTATAATATTCATGGCATATTGTTAGGATTAGGGTCATAAACTATTCGACTAATTTATCATAGAATTAAGCAAATCAAAGCCATGATGCTGATAGTGAAAGCTATATTCTGATACTGTTCCTACATCGTATTGAACCTATCATGTTATGTGTATGTGTATGTTGTGTATGTTGGACCAGATGCCCAATAAATAAATAAATAAATAAATTTAAATAAATTTTTATTCGGGAAACCAACAGTCAAATTACAAACGAATGGTTACAAACTATGAACATAGAATAGACCAATTACAGGAATCCGCTAATGGTAATTTAAAATTAAATGAAAAAGTGCTTGCAAAGCTTATACAATAATAGCTACCTATCAGAAGGTAGGTAGGCTAAAATAACAATAAATGATAAGAAGAAGGTATATTGCGAGGCAAAGACTCAATCTAAAGAGCTTTACCAGTTATGCCCTTCTTAAACTGTGCCAAAGATAAACAAAATGGATCCAAATCAAAGTATTTAAGGTTGTATAATACGGTAGCTCTATACATATATTCATTTTGCGTATAATTAGTGTGTACAGCGGGTTGAGCGAAGAGAGCCTTTCTTCTCAGATTTCTGTTACATACAAAGTAATTTATGCAATTTACTAAGTCAGGACAGTCCAGATGGTTTCTTATAAGAAAAGGAAAGGTTATCATGATACTATCGTCATCCCGTCTGTATTTCAGGACACTGGTCTACAATGAGGATGATGAAAGTATATGTACAGAAATGATTTCAAATGAAAGGTCAGAATTAGAATAGTCGAATATTATTTATTTCTTTGACTATCCTTAATATATCTTTGAATATCTTTGAATATATTTTATATCTTTGATTCTACATTACTTCTGGTTCACTATTGTCCTCCTATCTAAACCATAGGGCATATGGAGAAGAACCAGTAAAGAAACTCCATATAGGACAACCAAAACACATTATAGAAAATCACACATTATAATAATTCGGTATTATAAATTAACCATAATTATTCGGTAGCAAACACAAGTTACTTAAACTGACCAAATAATAAATATGTCGTAACACTTACACTTGGGCAGTTTGACCACCTCTGTGGTCTTTGGTAGAAATCCTCCATTTTATAGATTTACCACCACACTTCACGATGGTTCGGAATGGCGGCAATTCCATCCAGGAAATGAAGTTTGTTTGCAATATTATAATACGTAGGTAATCATTTCTAAATTACAATTACAATTTCTAAATTACTTCATAAAATATAATATGATTTTATGATGAATAATTATATCGGTAACACAACCTATCAAACAAATAAGTACATTTTAGTTGATAAAGTTATTCTCACGTTTGCTTATTGGCGTGGACCAATTAGCGACAATACGACAGTGTCGTTTATATATTCCTTTTAGAAACCATCAATAATATCCATTAGATTCACTATAATTAATCATTAATGTTTTAGCACAGAATAAGAGTAATTATATAACTAACGAGCGTTAACCCGCGACTTCGTCCGCACAAATTATATACCAGATTTTAAGTCAAATCATAAGCTATCAAACAAAAAAAGTTTCATCAAAATCGGTTCAGTAGTTTTTGCGTGATACTCGTTCAAACAAACACACAAACAAACAGACAGAAAAAAATCCAAAAATTGGTGAAATGGATTCAGGGACACCTAAAAACCATATCGTAACTTTTTTTTTGTTAATATCTTCAATGTACAGACAAACTTCCTGTTACAGTTTTATAATAGTATAGATATCACAACTACAACAAGATTCACCATGATAAGTTACTAAACAATGTCAACAATGGTTTGGTTTTTAATAGATGTTGCCAGTCTAAAAGTGAAATGTAGATGACTTGATTAACATAAATAATTTAGATTCAAACTCATGATACGACTCATGACTCGACTCACGACTCATTCACCTTAATGAGAACTTCTATTTCGAAGTTTTCTGCACAAGGTTTATTTACATACAGTTTTCTATTAAATAAAATCGAATATTCTAACACGCGCAACGTTTTTCCCTATACCGGTGACACACCAGGAACCCGATTGCGCTAAGTTAAAACATCGAAGTTCTATTCTTATCCAATTTCAGTTCTAATCACATTGCAATCCAATTACTATTCAACTGTGCTAAATTCCGCATCCCCCTAAACTCTATGTAGTTTTGTAGTTGATAGCCCATAACCTCTGAGCGATTCGTCAAAACGGCTCTAACGGCTGTCAAGAGCAGTACCGCGATTAGCGCAATACCAAATTTGTCAAAAGTTATGGTCCGTACGTAATCCAATAACAGTTCAATCACCGAATATTTACCGCGATTGCAGCCCAGTACGCGTCATTACGCGCCATTTTTCCTAGTAGACGCATATTCGACGGAACGTTCGGCGCGGAACGTTCCGCAAGTGTACCGTAACACCAAAGAGTAATATAAGTATATTAGAAAAGAGAACCCACTCGTGGCAACATTATGCATCCACCTTATGTCAAATTGAAGGCTAGCTAGCGCCATCTATGTTTCACTGACAATAATTCAACCTATACTATACATACCTACTTATATCTACAAATACCGATGCATATTATTGTTTTGAATGCTAGATTTCGTTCAATCCCGCACCGATCGAGTGAAATTCCAGTATCTTTACTATTCCTGTAATCTAAACATTGGTAAGAGAAAAACAGAAACTCCAGAACATCACTAAATTGGCACGAAATTGAACGAAAACTACAAACAATTCGCGCATTACGCAAGATACGTAGCCATTTTGTGAATCTGTCATCTGTCAATTAGACATTGACATAGACAATAAAATGGTTTTTTTTTTCATAGTTCTGCGAATTAGTTAATAGATGACAGCACATTCTATGCAAACTGAATCGGAAAAAGCCACCAAAAGGCGACTGTCCTCCGCCTGCGTAACACTAAGCTATATCGATATCAAAAATTCGAAATGACAACACTTTTTATCCGATTCAGTGTTCGATATGGTGAGGGCATCAGAGAAGTTGATGACGCATGAAGGGTTGGTGCTATTGCATGCAGCATTGGTGTTATATTGGTAGAATAAAGGGTGAAAATAATTATAAGGGGTGCTCTTAGACCATCAAACTAAACAACTTTCACTATTGGAGCAACACTGTAATCACGAATAAATATGAATGAATGAATGAAAAATACTTTTATTTACACCAAATCAAATCAACTGTTGGCAGACCAAACAAATGAATCAAATCAAACAGATAACGGTACAAATAATAAACAATAATCGCTAAAAAGCTATTTCTTCCATACAACCTTAGAATTTGCTGGTCTATACATTTGAATCCATACAGCTACAGCTGTTGACATTTTCTATGGAACAACCAAAACTTTTTTTGCGATTTCTTTATTGGTCCCTTAGTAGTTGTTCAGTTTAGGTTTCAAGAAAACTGCAGTAGGTAGGTGCCTACCTCTAGGGGCTCAATTGAAATGTATGGGTCAGCTGACGTTCTACCCGACTGCGCCAGAAGGAGGGTTATGTTTTTCGAGCGTATGTATGTATGTTTGTACCTATATCTATTTCTTTGGCACGCCCTACAGCCTAAACGGCTTGATCATAGAGATCTAGAGAGATGCCAACCAACGCGTTGAGTACGAAACCTAGTGTCGCATCACCACCAGTACCACGCGATAGAAAGTATTTTGTTAGCTTAAATGTGCTCATTATCCATTGCGGTATCAGAACTAACGTTCGAATAATCTTTAGTACTACGCAAGCATTGTATACTATTTACGCATAAAATCTCGACTGGCTTTCAGCCTCATAATATATTGAATCCTTACTGTCGCGAGCAATGTGTTCCGTTTTTGCGCATATTGCTGCGACACTGGCCCCGCCTCCTTTTCACATCTCCCTTTAGTTATTATGATCTGTGGGCTTGATGTATTTAAACGTATGAAATGTCGTTAGATTCGTACAAATTGTGAGAGTGACATATGCCATATTATTTTAATATGCCGTCTGCGAATTTAAAAAAAAGGGGGCGTAAAATATTTTTTTTTTGTTAAAATCCACAATATGGGTATCAAATTAAAGCTAGTAACTAGTGCTAGTAAAGACGATTCTAAATATGTATTATAGTACATATATGATACCATTTCGACACAAGAATAAAAAGTATGAAATAAACTAAATTAGGTAAGTATTAAGAAAAACAAAAAACCCGACTGTATAAAAAAACTATCAACTTAAGGCGGTTGCAGAGGGGTCAATTTTATACAAAACTTTGACGCACAATACGCGCAGACGGTATTGATATAAGTAACTTTGTATATATGGAAAAATAGTTTAGAAAATCTAGATGCCGCGTAACAAATAACATTTGCAATTTATAAAATAATAACGAAGATGTAAAGCTTTGAAATTTTTATACAAAATTTTAAAAGCTTTATATCTTCGTAATTATATTATAAATTGCAAATGTTATTTGTTACGCGGCAACTAGATTTTCTAAACTATTTTTCCATATATAAAATATTACTTTTATTAATTCCGTCTACGCGTATTGTGCGTCAAACCTTTGTATGGACTGAAACCACTTTAAAAGAGAAAAACAAGCAATCGCTAATCAGCTATATCAACTTTGTATGAGCAAATATAATTTACTTTTTTTCGAAGTGTTTCTCCATAGTGAAAGTTGTTCAGTTTGAAGGTCGAAACCTCCTTTAAATATTACTAGGGTCCGTGTTTTGTAACATCCTGTATAAGAAGATTTACTATTTATATACATTTACATAGACACAATCATGTTTATTTAGCCCGACCATTTCCCAAAAGGAGGTTCGTTAGGAGACGCTCAACGTTGATGGCAAAACAGAGCTTACTAACGTACAATTAAGCGCTTAATTGCCGTGACTAAATAGAACTGGTAACGAAATCCCCTAGGTAAAATCATTTTGTTAAGCTTCGAGATTCATTTGTTCAATGATTGATTCTGTGCTCCATTATAAATGTATACTTTAGGCGTACCATGAGTTTTCGCTGTAGTAACGGCTCCAATTTTGTTTGACAGAATTAAGAGGCTATTTGAAAAATAGGATTCTTCAAAGCGTCATATATCATGAAGTACTAACAGGTGCCCGATTGCGCTAAGTTAAAACACCGAAGTTCTATTCTTATCCAATTTCAGTTCTAATCACATTGCAATCCAATTACTATTCAACTTTGCTGAATTCCGCATCGTGCTAAACTCTATGTAACTGACAGCCAATAACGTGTGAGCGATCTGTCAAAACGGCTCTAACGGCTGTACCGCGATTAGCGCAATACAAAATGTGTCAAAAGTTATGGTTCGTACGTAGTCCCATAACGGTTCAATCACCAAATATTTACCGCGATTGCAGCCCAGTAGGAGTATGATTAGCGGATATGTGTAAATTGAACATATAATTGAAGTTTTGATTAGAGCCAAAACACGATTAAGACACATTTTCTCGATAGAAAAACAAGCCAAAGTAGCCTCCGTCTTTATCGATAAACGCTTGGAACTGCTAAACGGTGAATAATAGAAACACGAGACTTGATTTAAAAAAAAAAGACATTTATATTTTACAAATTTGGATAAAAGCAGAATTGAACTTACATAAATAGTACAATCACAATTAAATAAAGTTTGTTTTACGCCTGCATCGTTTCAGGCGCGCAGCTATCACACGCCCATTTCGCTTCAATTATTTTTCGACATAGGCCCTTAAGTTCTCAACATAACCACTATTAAATACTAGGAGCACTGTACATACGAAATTCAATACTGACGGCCCGGTAGCACAGTCTGTAGTGAACCTGCCTGCTGTGCAGAGGGTCGCGGGTTCGAATCCCGCAAGGGACAAATATTTATATGATGAATATGAATATTTGTACCCGAGTCATGGATGTTTGTATCTATATATGTATTCTATATCGTTGTCTAGTCATCATAATACAAGTCCAGGTACTTTAAATGTGACTAGATAATTTGTGTGACAATGTCCAAGATATTTATTTATTTATATTTATTTATTTATTTAATACAAAAACTGTAGTTTACTATAGTAGTTTTACTGTAGGTTTACTACCAGTATTTTATTTTATTTATTTGGAAAATCTACTGCGTTTCAGATGTGACTAAGCTAACTTACAGTAACAGAATGGCCAATTACAGATTTTCACATTTATATAGTTAAATAATTAATGCTATAGTGCTAATAATTATACATCACTTAAACCAAATTATCTAAATTTTTCTGTGTTTGTGTGTGTGTGTGTGTGTGTGTGCATTGTTTGTTGGCAATGATGGGAGACAGGGGAGGGATAGGCATGTGTGAAACGGTAGATTATGGCTATTTTTCTTCCAATACAACCTTAATTTTAGATTTAAAGCTCTGTAGGTAACTTTGAAACTATACATTTTAATGAAAATCTGAAAAACCACAGGCACAGAGATTAGATTCTAGATCGTGTTTAAAAATTTCATTGAATCAATCAATCATATTATGTTTATTTCAAGTAACAAGACTCATAATTTTGTTAGTACACAACACACTTTAATCTATTCTAATGTTAATAGTACCGTTAGTAGTATACATTAAAGAAACGCGAGAAGCGTCATGGGAACCTTTGCATTCGGTATGACGTGGGGCGGGCTTTTTAACTGATTAAACTGTCGTTAGTACAAAGAGTAATATAAGTATATTAGAAAAGAGAACCCACTCGTGGCAACATTATGCATCCACCTTATGTCAAATTGAAGGCTAGCTAGCGCCATCTATGTTTCACCGACAATAATTCAACCTATACTATACATACCTACTTATATCTACTCATACCGATGGATATTATTGTTTTGAATGCTAGTTTTCGTTCAATCCCGCACCGATCGAGTGAAATTCCAGTATCCTTACTATTCCTGTAATCTAAACATCGGTAAGAGAACAACAAAAACTCCAGATCATCACTAAATCGGCACGAAATTGAACGAAAACTACAAACAACCCGCATATTACGCAAGATAGGTAGCCATTTTGTGAATTTGTCAATTTGACATTGATATAGACAATAAAATCTTGTTTTTTCATATTGCTGCGAAATATTTAATAGATGGCAGCACATTCTATGCAAACTGAATCGGAAAAAGCCACCAAAAGGCGAATGTCCTCCGCCTGCGTTAATATCTCTTTTGCCTGCATCCTAGTTAGTTTTGATTTTATTAAATTAAATTTAATTCATTATCATTATAATTAGTTGCTGGGAACATTTACTTTAACAAAGAAATCAAAAACAAAGATACAAAAACAGACATAAATCAGCAGCAACATAATGCTTCGTCAAAACAATTAAATACAAGCTCAGTCAAATAGCCCGCCCCTTGTCGATCCCGGCGCAAATGAGCCCATTATGCTAGCAGCGTTGCCACGTTGAATTGCTATGGCTAGCCTTTGCACCAGAAACGACCCGGAACGGGGGTCACAATTTCGCTCCCTCAGTCGACGGCCAACCTCCGCAACGAAGGTCTTAGTCTCGGCAGCTCGAACCCGCGTGGTCTCAATGGCGACAGGTACAAAAAGATAATCGGCCACCAGGGCCGAGTACGTGTCCCACTTCCTAACGGCAGACAGCTCCGCGGCTGCTCCAGGCGTCCGCGACGTGCGACTCAGGTAGCTGGCGGCGAAAGTGCTGACGCACGTTGCTTCCCATAAAAGGCCCTTTCTGCCAGGGCACCAAAGTCAAGCCATCCGGCCTCTTGCCGTCGGCACGGCTGAGACCAGGCGGACAAAGAAATTGGTTAATAACCAAAATATAATTAAACTAAGGGGTACGGACTTCAAATTATAACAAAAAAATTAAGAGAGAAAACTTCGTTTGTAAGGAACGAGTTAACGGGTATGTTCTTTTTGTAATCTACCTTTTTTATGCATTTATCTGAAATACAACAATTCGAAACTAAACAAATAATATCACAAAATGGTATTTACAATGTCCTTCCTCTGAAAACTCTGAAACGCTTCGGTGCATTTAAACGCATCTGCAATTAGCGAAACGGCCAGTCGAGAGAAAGGAAAAGAAAAATACCTAGTCAGACCGAAATAATGGGTTTTAAATAATATCTTGTAAACTAAATAATGATTGCAGAAGGGGAATTTTCTGGTTTTGTTTTTATGTACAGGTATGTTGAACTATACAGGGTGTAACAAAAATAACCCTAAAGAAAAAAGGGTGTTAAAGGGTCCCTTGTAGAGAGTCTATTGACAATGTATGACAACCGTAGTATAATATTATTATTTACCGAAACATGTATTATCGATAATAAAATAGTCATCGTTGAAGCGCAGCACTATTTAACGAACTGCCGGTAGTTCAAGCCTAAACGGCAGCCAGATACGTCGTAAGGTTTTAAGTCCGCTCCATACAACCAATTAAAGTCAATGAAATTTTTCAAAAACAATCTATACATTAATCTCTATGCTTGAATGTTGTCAAATTTTCGATAAAATGTATAGTTTTAAAGTTACAGTGCCTCAAAGATTTCCATACAAATCTTAAATTAATCCTAGCATTGAAACTGTATATTTTAACTAAAATCTGACTTCATACAAGCATAGAGATTAGTTTCTAGATTGTTTCTGAAAAATGTCATTGACTTTAATTGGTTAGTGTTGAAAATATAATAGCCCAGTCATTTTACGGAGTTTTGTTAGGCGGGGTAGGGAGTATATATTAATTGCACTTTTAAACTGTAACCGGCACCATTTATTGACAACAAGACTATCTTAAAACATATTAAAATAAAAATCGCTACGCAACATAGAAATCAAAATTGTGTGTCCCTGAATGCTTTTTAATTAATTATTTTAATACCAATGCACTCATTTGACTTAGATTTAACAATATGAATTATTTTTTAACAATAAAATAGGCATAGAAATTTTAAAAATGAGGTTTTTATTAGAAAATACGAATGGATTTTTCAAAACCTTCTAAGTAGCCAAAAATATTTACACCATGTTTGAAGTATGTACTAATGGTAAAGCCTTAAATATGTGAAAAAAAATTTTACCATCAGTTTTTTTAGAACGAGATAATAGCTAAATTGGAACTGTTGCTGACGTGTTTTTTTTTAATTTTTGTACATTTCTAGGCTTAAATTGGCTCTTCAATATTATACCGAAAAAAAAATCAATTATTAATTAGTCCCGGCTCAAACCGTAAAATGACTGGGCTATAACCAGACTTCGTCTGTATGGAGCAGACTTAAAACTTTTTGTCAAAACATTTTCCTGGTTTCAATACTTAGTTTAAAACGAAAAAATATTAAAACAAAACTGATTTCACTACTTGTTATGACGACTTAACGTATTGCCAGCTCCATGGTCCTAAACTAAGCATCGACACGCAATACCTAGCCTGGATAAACTGCCCTAGAACTGTTTTTTATAGCCTGAAGTCATGTAACGTAAAACCATTTAGCTTTCTTTGTTTTTTCTGAAATTTTCCAACGGCAGAACAATTTTCTTTGAAGTTGTTTTATAGCTTCGGGTTACATAATCGTTGGAATAATTAGTTTTTAGTTTTCAGCGAGTCTTTCAGGAATTTTTGTGTGTGCCTTTTAAGAAAGTAGGTTAGAAATGTCGCTCATTATATGGGTTGCCTTCTTTTCTTCTTGATAATAAAATAAAGTACAACATTGCTAAAAAAAACTTCATGCTACCTACCTTTAAGGTCCGCCACATACATCCGGAATAAACCTGATTCGGAATCAGATTCCGTATGGAGTGTGGCCGCTTTCAGAGACTTTTTCACTAGATCTAGTGATTTTTTGATGTCTTTGGTGGCATATTTTAAAGTAATTTTTGAGCGTAGGCGTTGATGGAACGATACCGTATCGTGACGGTGCAGTTGCGACGTCTTTGCGGCACAGTTGCGAAATCGCCTACGCTCAAAAACCGCTTGTGTGATAATGGTTCATGCCATTTTGTACGCAGATTATGTCTAATGTTAAAACTATCGATAGTTTTTTTATATAGTTGCATTAATATTGGAATACAATTTATAAACCATCATCGTAACATTTGTAACGTCATGACCTCATCACATGATAGTAATTATCATGTTTAAAAATTGTTTGTTTTGTTTTAATAAATACCTAAGAATGCAATTATTGTCATTGGCACTAGTATTTTTTGTAATCATAGTTGACATCACTGAATTCTGAATCAGGATTCCGGATCGCAATTCCGTCTGTGTGTGGCGGACCTAAGTTTACCCTATATTTAAGTACTAAAATGCCAATTGCTCTTTGACTACTTATATAGGGTCTAGTTACGCGTGTAATTCTACTAATAATCTTTTCGGACACTTTTTGCGGGGAGCGAGGTAACATGAAATCCGCAACTTTGGATTTTATTCCCCATAACTTTAGATTCTAATTTTGACTGTTCAAAATCATGAAAAGTAATCTTGTGTGAACCCTAAACGTTCTAAGTTTGAAATTATTGTTTCGCAATTATAAGCTGTCTCGTTTAGTGATAAGGTATAAAATTCTATTATTCTATTATTTGGATGTTGACTCCATAGTGACCATTTTTAAGTTTGATGGTCCGAGGCCCCCTATTAAACTATGTAACGCATTGAATTTACACCCTTTATACAAAACCATAATGGTGTTCAGATATTGAAATTAAATAACTTTCACACACAAGCATGCGTCACAAAAAATGTTTGCACCTTCCTTCCATACAAAGTAATAAATTTAATTATCTGCATCCACTCTTAAAATTTTTCTAGTAATTAAAAAATAAGGTTAGTTAAAGTTTTTTAAGGGGAAGGTGTTCTTTATTTTAGGTATATGAGTATTTACAACATTATGTACAACTTATGGCTAAAAATAAAATTAAAAACAAATACAAATAGGCGAAGAAGAAATGAGCCACTATATCGAGCACGACTTCCGTTCGACTTACACTAAACAGAAGACGTGCTCGAGGCCACCGTCCTGCGGGAGGGTGCCCAGGACGCTGGCTGCGTTACCTCGTTGGATGGCAATGGATATTCGTTGCCCGAGGTACGCGCCAGACCTTCGGTCACCGGACACCTCGATCAAGCGCGACGACAACTCTTTGAAGAGCTGTCGGGCGTCCGGCCCCCACGGCCCCAGGGTCTCTACACCGAATGGCGCAAGAATGTAGCCGTAACCCAGGGTGGCATATGTGCGCCGCTTGAGACCCTCTGCAGCAGCCGCCGTCGTCGCGCCCGCTCTTAGAGAAGTGGCAGGGAGGTATGAGGGCGCCACAGTGTCGACACACGTAGCGTCCCACACCAGGGGTCTGCCATTCCTCTAAGGAATGACGGTCATACCGTCGGGTCTCCTGCCATCGTCTCGTGCAAGGCCCCTTGGCTCAAGTATGGCCGGCACGTGGGCGCTGACAAGGGTCCGGCGGATGATGTAATTCAGGCTGGCATGGCGTGGGAGACGGCATACCATCAAACCGAAAAAACTGTCAGCATAAGAAAGACCCTGTATCTATGAGAATAAGGTTCAGAACTGTTCACCAAGTTTTGATACTGATCGTATCGCGAAAAAGGTTTTTTTTTTAATTACACCACGGGCTTTTATGTATTAAAGTTCAAATCCCTGGAGCAAGCCGCTAGTTGGCTTCCCTCCAAACTTTACCAAAGTGCAACACCATACATAATTTAATTCATTCGAGTTGAATCTGAATTCACTACAACTTGGCACTCATTCGGTAAGTTACGTGTTTTGGAATTACTTCATTGAATTTTGGAACGTATGTAGCATAGTAATATAGTACAGTTTTGTGCCAAGAACGAAGACATGCCAATTATAAAAGTACTTTAGAAGAATTTTATTTTCCTGTTTATTTCAATTCGCGATCTAAATTAAATTTAAAGTAACCACAGGGTTGAGCCCTGAATATGTGTCCGAGCACTCAACCGGCTAGGATTGACAAACTCTGTCACCCTAGGCTGGGTGCCTGGACACTGCGGTATTGATGGAAATGAGGCTGCTGACGAGCTGGCATGAAGAAGGGCGGAAGAGGACGCCATAGGCCCCGAGCCTTACTGTGGCATCTCTCGCAACACCTCTAGACGTGTGCTAAAGGAATGGGCCGTGAACCAAAGCCGTAAGCTGTGGTTGGATACACCAGGACTGAGGCATGCGAAAGAACTTGTGACCGGTTTCTCAAACAGACATACCTCGGATGCCATCAATTCAAACCGCAACGACTTAAGGCTCTTAGTAACAAACACCTACACAGAATGAGGCTTGTAGATTCACCCACTTGCCGATTCTGCTGTGAAGCAGAGGAAACGCCCCTACACCTCCTCTGCGAATGCGAAGTGCTCTTTCACAGCAGGAGTCGCCATCTAGATGGATACATAATAACACAACACGGGTAACACAAAAGCATAACACGGTTCATGAAGTCCGTGGGCCTAGGAAATGACCTTTAGGTCTAGGGTGACAGCTACAATAGATCTGTCCAGGTCGCAGTAGCTATTTGGTCATTGCCCAAGCCCTTATAACCAAATAATAAAATAATAACTCTGAATAAAAAACTGGCCAAGTGCGTGTCGAACCACGCGCAGGGTAGGGTTCCGTATTTGCCCGTCACAGTATAATATGGACTTAGAAGGAGGCTTTTTGTTTTGTACTACGGATTAACGGCTAATAAAGTCTAAAAAGCACATTTTATAAGTTGGTCGACTAAGCTAAGCTTAATATTTCGCTAATCGGATCCCTAAATCAAAAAATGGTTTTTCCACACCCATAATATTTTTAAACGACCTATTCAACGATACCCCTACTATGGGGTAGACGATAAAAAAAACCATTCCCACTTCGCGTGTAGGGGAGGTACACAAAAAAAAATTTTTCAAGATTTTTTTTACCACTTTGTCGGCGTGATTAATGTGTATATCCATGCCAAATTACAGTTTTCTAGTACTAATTGTCTCTGAGCTAAGCCGCGGACAGACGGATGGACGGACGGACGGACGGACATGGCGAAACTATAAGGGTTCCTTGTTAACTTCGGAACCCTAAGAATACTGGAAAATGTTGAGTAAGTATCAGAAACACACAATTCACATGCATGACTTCTTCTTTATGTGAATTTTTACCTCGTATCTCCGATGTGTTTTAAACATAATATTTGTAACTCTGATAATAGGTATTATAATTTTTGACAATATCAGGGCATTTTCATGTAGGTACCTACGGGTTGGCGAGTAATCTGTTTTAAGTATGTAAACCATGGAAATATTTATGACGAGCGTTAACCCGCGACTTCGTCCGCACAAATTATATACCAGATTTTAAGTCAGATCATAAGCTATCAAACAAAAAAAGTTTCATCAAAATCGGTTCAGTAGTTTTTGGGTGATATTCGTTTAAACAAACAAACAAACAAACACACAAACAAACAGACAGACAAAAAATCCAAAAATTGGTGAAATGGAATCAGGGACACCTAAAAACCATATCGTAACTTTTTTTTTGTTAATATCTTCAATGTACAGACAAACTTCCTGTTACAGTTTTATAATAGTATAGATAGATAACTTCATAAAATAAAAGTTATAATTATTTTATTACAGACAAATAAGGGAAGGAAAGTAGGTACATTAAAAATAGATAAAAATATTGAGAAAAAATATGGCTCCCCGTACGCGATCGTAGGAATGTTCACATCCTTTGTCTTCTGTACAACATCCTACACAATCCTTCCTATCCTAACTATCTCCGTGAACGTTTCTCCTTCTCCCGCCCTTCTGACAAACCTTGCCGATCCCACATCCGTACCCAACTTAGTATCCCATCCCACTCCACCGACTTCTACTCCTACTCCTTCACCATTCATGCTGCTCGGTTGTGGAACTCACTCCCCGCCGACATTCGCGATTCCAAGACTTTAGCTGTATTTAAAAAGAAAACGAAAGAGCACTACCTTTCTCTATCTTAAGTGATATTCATATATATAATTATATACATATATTAATATATATTGTATGTTGTAGGTATATATTACATTTATTTATTTATTTATACTGTTTGCTTGTACACAATAAGTTTGCCTTGTAATTGTTAACTGTCTCTTCTACGGGTCTGCTGGAAGAAATCTCTTCAGAGATAAGCTCGCCCTTTGTACATGTTTTCTCAACTTTGTGTATTATTATGTCCGTGTGTACAATAAAGTGTTATAATAATAATGGTGCAGGTTTGGACCGCGCGGGAGGGTAGCCAAGATGCAAGCAGCGTCTCCTCGCTGAACGGCTAAACTAGTTCTAGAAAAAAATGATTTTGTATTTTTATTTTCTTTGAAAAATGTGTTTACAATTGTTTACAAGGTGTTTCCAATGAGTTTACAAGTGTTACAACTAACAACGCATACGTGTGTGTTATACAAAAACAAATAAGTACACGGATTTGTTGCTCGACTATGTCGGTCGATATCACTAATTGGCTCATCGTTACCAATGACTGTCGGCCACGCTGTCGCAGTATCGCAGCTGTAGATCTATCTACTTCAAGCGATTGTCTGAAACACAAACAAAAATGAATTGGAGTACCTAATAGGTACCTACCTAGTCCTCTTTTATTTGAAGTCGGTTAATAAAGAGTAACTCGGTTCCGCATTTCCTTTGTGAATGAAACTTTCAGTATGAATTCGTGAACAGCTGGCGTTTTACAATACTGCATAGTTAGTGCTTTAGTAAGTAGCTACCTACCTACCTGAATATAAATTCAGGGCTTTTGAGCGTAAAATATTTTGTAGAAGTTGATCTTTGTCTTACAATGTTATTATAACTATTTACAATTTTGCACGAACCATTATTACCAACCCTGAAAATTAGTATAGGAAAAATACGGTTTGAGATTGCATTAAATACACTTTAGTAAATTGTGTTTGAACTAGTATTACTGTTAGTTTATAACATTTTTGTCGAGATTTCGTGGTTATATAGGCTGAGCTCCCTGAGAAATACCTTAAAATCGAAATAAATGTACAAAGGGCAAGCGTATTTCTAAATATATTTCTTCCAGCATACTAGCAAAACAGACAGTTAATTATCACAAGGCAAATTTATTATGTACAAACAAACAGTAACTAATTAAGTTTTGAGGTTATAATTTGTTAAACTTACAAAAAATTAAAGATCTACTCAAATTTACGATATTAACTGGGTATTATTATTGTTATAAGTAAAACGTTTTGAACGACGCCGTCCTGTACAAAATCACCAGTTTTTATTTTTTTATTCATATCTTAATTTAATGTTTTGTAAATGTCTTAATAATAGCATAGGTCCTGGCTACTATCTCTGGTGGTAGTAGTCGTTACATAAAAACCAAGTCAGAGGCCGTAAGGCGGTCTGAAAAAACTCTGACACCAGGGCTCTGCTCAAGCTCTGCCCACACGATAAGAAAGAATAATAGCATAATACACAATACAAAATCGGGGATTATTACGAATTTATGTTTTTCAGGTATGTATCTACTAATATTTGAAACTATCACCTAAAGTGCAATTAATGCAACCTACTCCATACAAAAATCCGTAGATTTCCCCGACTAAATGCCTCGAATGGCACAATAGTTACCAATCACTAACATTACATAAAAGCTTTAGTAGCTAGAGATACTAATGAAGCTCTTAACATAAGGCTGCACCGAGCCTATTGTGCTGCCCCCAATCGTATTTTTTAAATTTCTTTACTATGAGTATATTTTCCTCGAGGGGGTAGTCAGAGATATTCTGAAACCTCAGAACATCCACGTTTAACTAGTACCGAAATTCTGTGACGGGGAGTGAGCCCGTCGCCACTTGAGGGACTTGTCTTACAATGAGGGATTTAAAAAAAAAATTAGTTACCTATACTTACAGGGTGTTACAGAAGTAGAAATAAAAATTGAAAACTTTTAAGGGGGTGGTTTAGACCAACAAAATGAACAACATTCACTATGGGACCAACATCGAAATTGCGAAAAAAAATCTTTTGTCCCATATATTTAGTTCGAGTAGATCTGTAGTTAAGTATATAACATCGCAAACGCATCTCATCATGACGATTATGGCAAATCTCCTCATTTTGGGGAGGCCTATATCCAGCAGTGGACGTCTATCGGCTGACATGATGATGATGGAACATCCGATTTTTTTTCGCAATTTCGATATTGGTCCCATAGTGAAAGTTGTTCAGTTTGATGGTGTTAACCACCCCCTTAAATGTTTATTTATATTTTTGTAACACCCTATACAGCTTCATTTCGTTCCCCTGGAAATAGCTACATATAATTATGAAAACATTCATTAGTTTCTATAAATTAATCAACCCTGTCAAGCTAGCCGTGCCGAGACAAAGGGGGGTGAAAAGAGGGAGGTGGTCGACCTTGGATAGCCCTGTGGAGTGCCCTAGGGGTTTAGTCGGAACTTTCAGTCGTTAAAATGTTTTTAAGGTTCCGTTTGTCATATGGGGTCTAATGGTTAAGAGCATTGGGCTCTCGACTCGGAGGTCGTGGGGACACCTAGTGATATGTCACTTCGTACGTTTTTCCCCAGTTGGTTAGGTCATTGCAGGCTGAATCGCCTGATTGTCTGAAAAGAAAGAATGTTTCATTCTTCGGATGGCACGTTGAGCCGTTGGTACCGGCTATCTCTGGTGGTAGTAGTCGTTACATAAAAAACCACGTCAGAGGCTGTTAAGGCGATCTGAAAAAACTCTGACACCAGGGCTCTGCCCACACGATAAGAAGAAGTTCCTGGTCCACTGAGTAACAGAAGACTATGATAAAGACATTGAAAAGCAATGATATTTTATGTTACTGACTGTTGGTGAAAGGAAGCGGAGGGTACTGACGGTGAAATGTTGCTGGGCTGGGCTGTGCTGTGGGAATCGAACCCATGACCTCCGTGTCAATAGCCCAACGCTCTTAATCATTAGACCAAGGAAGTACTTAGTTTCTCTGTATCAAAAATCCTAACAGTCCCACGGGACAACTTCAACGGGACTACTGGGATTAGTTAAACATGTAAACTCCATTAAAGCCCCAGTCTCCTTATAATATATGTTCTTGCTGAATTATTCAGAAAATAAAGATTGTTTTTTAGTTATTGAAACAACAATAAATGTAATAAATTTCGCGTTGATTTAGAGTGCGATATATGAAGTTTCCAAAACAATTATTTAAATTAACGTTGATGCTACTTAATATAATAATTTGGCTTTGAACAAACCCATATTTACGTTGTGTCAAAAAGGGCACGTCTTGCTATTCACAACGGTGTGTTGGTGCCTACCCTGATGTATATGGGAGTGAATGTTGGGTATGGAATAAAAGGAACGAAAGGTCGAGTGAATGCAGTTGAAATGCGCTCCTTACGAAGTATGTGTGGTATTACTTTGGTTGATCGAATCAAGAACAGTGTGATAAGGGATTGGTGTATGTTGAAGGATGATATTGTAACAAGGATTGAGAGGGGTATGCTAAGATGGTTCGGTCACGTAGAGAGAATGAATGAAAGAAGACTTACGAATGAAATTTATCAAGCGAAGGTGAGCGGAAGTGTTGGGAGAGGCCGTCCGAGGAAAACATACCATGATCAAATCAATGATCTTTTCCGAAAAGGACAAGTGCGTAGCACCCTCAATCGACGGAATTGCATGAAAAGATGTATGAATGTCAATGAGGCTAAAGAGGTGTGTCAGAGTCGTAGCGTGTGGCGGTCCGTGGTCTCTGCCTACCCCCATGGGACAATGGCGTGAGCTTATGTATGTATATTTACGTTCCCCGCGTTGAAAGTCACTTTCATGCACACACCACGCTGATATGAAGACAAAAACTCAAAATGTATTCAGATTGAGAAATGCTTTAGTTTTCTTATTTAAAGTGCTTTAAATAGTTACAATTTTAGGAATTCGCCCGCTGCTAAATGAGTTTCTTTTCTAATGAATCTGAATAATTCTGCAAGAACCTAAATTATAAGGAGACCGGGCCCTTAACGCGAGCCTCTCTTCCGGCCTCTAATAAAAGACAAAATTTCCTACAGAACCCTCATTGGTTAAGTCAGACTCGCAATTTGCCGCTTTCTTTTACGTCACGCTGTTTTGTTACTGCTTCAAAACATGAGTTGTTAAAAAGTTGTAAAGGGTGTGTTTTTATTAAGCGCTGGATTTATTTTAGACTTTTAATTAATAAAAAAAGCGTGGTGGAACTTACGATATGGTTTTTAGGTGTCCCTGATTCCATTTCACCAATTTTTGGATTTTTTGTCTGTCTGTTTGTTTGTGTGTTTGTTTGGTAACTTAAATAGTTTCCGATTTTTGGTATTTATACTCACATCTTCACAAAACTTCTAAATAGTTTATCTAGTGAAATCATAAAAAAATCTATAAAAAGTACTTTTGTTAATTCTTTTTAATCGAAAATATTGCACACGCACGCACTTTTCGGAGGGCTGGGTAATCCCGTTTGTCATAGAAAATATGCGTGTTGCAGAAACGCTCATTAGAGTTAATCCTCCATTCAATCTCTTTATTTACTACGTCAACAATACAAAAAATTACAGCAAGAGATTTAATGGAGGATTAACTATAATGAGCGTTTCTGCAACTAACCGTGAACCATTAATTTCTCTATGGTCTGAACCTATGGGTGCCTAATGCCTATGACCCCTTAATAAAGATTTTAAAAAAGTTGTTCAGTTCCATGGTCCAACCAGGTCCAACTAAACCACAGTCTTTAAATATAACTAAGGTGTTTTGTTACCCTGTTTTTAACTCAAAAGATCCCACTGGGTCGAAGTGTTGCTGGCTTGCCAGCCCCCACAACAAGATAAGATAAGATACACTCTGTTTTAATCTGTTTTTTTTTTTACTTATATTTAATGGACTCTTGCTTGTGCGTTAGCACTGCATTTCCGCCAGTGTCACGTGTTTATGGAAGAATCTATCCCAATCTCAGGGATTGTTTTTGGTCAAGAACAAGAAGAGATTGAGGATTACGGAGCCTCGTGGCAGGCAAAAACGCGACGCGCGAAATCCACGCGAGACGTGTGCTTTGTCCTGTTTTGTCTTTGTATTTTGTGAAGGTTTAATAAATCAGTGTTGCCAGCCGGGTCTTGTCAAAAGTAACCGAAAATAGATAAAAAAGTAACCTTTTGGTGTGAAAAGTACCTAACCTTTCATATTTTTTTCCAGTAATAAGGTATTAAAAGTTGATAGACAAAGGCTGGTTGTCTTTACTTACAAAAATATAAACAATTTAGTAGCGTTTTCTATTTTAAGTTGCATTTTCATCCAATTTATTGATCGAGATGATTTGGTCTCAGATTTGGTACACATTAGTGCAAAAGAGAAAAAAGTGTTTATAGAACTACGTCACGAACGTTTTGGTTTTTAAAACAGTGCAAAAAATATGAAAAAGCGTTCCGTTTCATGGAAAAATAAGAATTTTAAAATTTATTATAAAAATTCCGAAAAATCACCTAAAAGCAACCTTTTGAATCGTGTAACCTAAAAGTAACCTGAAAAAGCTAAAAATCACCTAAAAGTAACCTTTTGAATCATGTAACCTGAAAGAGCTAAAAATCACCTAAAAGGTTACAAAAGTAACCTTCTGGCCACACTGTAATAAATGCTCTTTTCCACCAATAGATGGCGTCACTTGCATTTTACATCACGCTATCGTTATGTTCAGACAAAAATGTGATTTATTGCATAGAATTTATATAACTTGTTTACATTTAAAAGACTGAACTAATGAACTAAAATTTTTGGAAGAGTAGCAACTTTTGCTATTCTTATTTTTCACTAGTACTAGTATCTACATAACCTAATGAGGGATTTTCCGAAAGCCATTAAAAAAGAAAAAGTAGTTCCTAATGGCTCGATAGATGGCGTTGACGAGACAGGGGTGAGCGACCTTGCAGATACTAAAATACAAATAAAATAGTAAGAATTTGTGTTTTTAAGTAAACACCTAAATTTGAACATATATTTCGTCAACGGATGCGTCTGACTTAGTGGCATGCATTTTTGTTCACCTTTTAGCCTAAAATTTTCGTCTTCGGACCCCTCTCTGGTCAACGCCATCTATCGACGGTTTGTTGAACTACGTTTGACTAGCTGTCAGAAAACTCCTCATTAATAAACATCTGCCCAAGGCTGCCAGATTGTATAATTGGATACAAAAACTGTATAATTAGTTGTCTGTTTATATCCTCTATGTCTCCTGGACCAGCCTCGCGCAACTCTCTAACTAAAAAAACGTTACGTTTAGTTCCATACTAAAAAAACGTTAGGTATATCAAGCGTGCACCGCCGCCATTAAATTTCTTTGAACGATTGCACACGATTCATACATTCTGGATCATCGGTCTCGACCAGTTTTTTGTATGGAAGTCCCGACTCTTATAACGTTATTGAGTTACATTCTCTTTATCCTGGACTCTCGTGTGTCTGGCAGCTCTCCAGCCCTCTTACCTAACCTGTCTCCCGCATATCATCTCAGGGTGGTGGCTGAAAAACAGAGCTGCCCGAACCCATGGTTCCGGAACAGCACAGGCTGACGTCACTCACCTTTTGCCTTTGGTCTCCAACATGTCTCAAAGCATTTTCTTTTCTTTTTGTATACAAATTCTATATGCCAGTTTGCTTATGTACTAAGTGCAAAATGATTGTAAACAACTGTGATACTTATCTTAACAGAAAGGCATTAAATAATTTTTATTTATTTATTATTTATAATTGGATACGACACAATACTAATAATTTTTTAACATTCCCTAACTCTTTCACCTGTCCTGAGCCAGTTCCATCCCACTCTTCTTCGAATGTATCCACCATACCCCCTAAAACTAAAAAGTTTAATAGTTTCAACAAAAATAGTGTCACATGGAACCCTTCTAAACACGGAACCCTTGAGATCACACCCCTCACTGGGTCAAACAAATAAACTTTCCCCCCTTATGGTGCAATACAAAAACTTGGCGTGAAATATGAGGCCCAAATGTGGAACAGTTTCCAAGTCCACGCTTTGCTCCCCGGGGAGTCCCTTGGCAATGTGTTGCTTTATTATATTTTAACACATTTATTTTGATATGCGTAAGCACAAAGTTGTGTTAAGAGCCTACCGAAATCCTCAGTGACCCGATAAATTGAAAATGCTACAATGACTACAATGTGACATTTAGCCCAGTCATTTTACGGCTTGAGCCGGGACTAATTAATAATTGATTTTTTTTTCGGTATGATATTGAAGAGCCAATTTAAGCTTAGAAATGTACCAAAATTTAAAAAAAATCACGTCAGCAACAGAACCAATTTTAAAATTTAGCTATTATCTCGTTCTACAAAACCTGATGGTAAATTTTTTTTCACATATTTTAGGATTTACCATTATTACATACTTCAAACATGGTGTAAATAATTTTTGGCTACTTAAAAGGTTTTGAAAAATCAATTCGTATTTTCTAATAAATACCTCACTTTTAAAAATTTCATTGCCTACTTTATTGCTAAAAAATAATTTATATTGTCTAAGTCAAATGAATGCATTGGTATTAATATTATTAATTAAAAAACATTCTGGGAAACACAATTTTGATTTCTATGTTGCGTAGCAATTTTTATTTTAATATGTTTTAAGATAGTCTTTTTGTCACTAAATGGTGCCGGTTACAGTTTAAAAGTCCAATTAATAATTACTCCCTACCCCGCCTAACAAAACTCCTTAAAATGACTGGGCTAATTCTTTTTTTTTAATTATTATTTAATTGTAAAGACAAAAAAATACGATTGGGGGCAGCACAACAGACTCGGTGCAGCCTTAAGGCTGCCGTAAATGACAATTACCTATGTAGATACAGTTTTTTTTACATGAGAAAATAATATGCTTGACTTTAACATATTGCTTAGAAATAAAGCACTTTTCACTTTGTATATCGGACATTTCTTTTTAGTGTACCTACCGTAGAAAATTTGGCAAAACCACGAAAAACGGAACAATAACGAAATTACCTTTGTATCTATCACACGTACTTTCATATTCACATTAATTTATTAGCACAGTCATTTTATGGTTTGAGCCGGGACTAATAATTGTTTTTTTTTTCGGTAAGTATAGCATTTAAGAGCCAATTTGAGCTTAGAAATGTACCAAAATTAAAAAATATCACGTCAGCAACAGCCCCAAATTTAAAATTAATCATTTATCTCGTTCTAAAAAAAACAAATGGTAAATTTTTTTTTGCATGCTTTTGAGGCTTTACCATTATACAATACTTCAAAAATTGTGAAAATATTTAAAATACGTTATAAATATATCACTTTTTAAATTCAATGCCTATTTTATTGCTCAACAATAGTTTATATTGCTAAATCTAATTTAAAATGAGTGCATTGGTATTAATATTATTAATTTAAATACCTTCTGGGAGATACAATTTTCATTTCTATGTTCCGTAGCGATTTTTTTTTAATATGTTTTCAGATAGTCTTTTTGTCACTAAATAGAGCCGGTTACAGTTTAAAAGTCCAATTCATAATTACTCCCCACTCCACCTAACAAAACTCCGTAAAATGACTGGGCTATATTGGTTGCTTTCATGGATAACGTAAGTTCTTAATACTTCTTTTCTCTTAGGCAATGTTTAATTTTTATTTCGGGGGGTAGGTGTTGTTTCCTCGCAAAGATTTCCTGCACCAAAAAGCAAGGTTGACCAATTCTTGAAACACTTCTTCTTATCGTGTGGGCAGAGCCCTGGTGTCAGAGTTTTTTAGACCGCCTTACGGCCTCTGACGTGGTTTTTTTGAAACACTGAAACCAAATAAGTAACCTTACCTATACTTCATTCCAAATACGGCCCGGTAGCACAGTCTGTAGTATTTGTACCCGAGTCATGGATGTTTCTATCTGTATATGTATTCTATATCGTTGTCAAGTCATCATAATACAAGTCCAGGTACTATAAATGTGACTAGATAATTTGTGTGACAATGTTCAAGATATTTATTTATTTATTTATTTATAATAAGGACGACAAGATTTTCCGATTCCTATTTAGCTTTCTGGCCAATTCAGATTTTCAAATATAATTTATTTATCTGAAAGATATAGTATCCGACATATCTTGGACATTACTAAAGCTGTTCTAAGAATAAGTGAAAGGAAGTGTTTCAAATATGTGTTTCTGTAATGCAAAATAGCCTTACAATTTCGTTACCTAAGTATTTAAAAAAAAAAAAAAAAAAAACTAAAATAAAAACGTTTTATTAAGGACAACAAAGATCTAGATTTAGCTACCTAGTAGTTATTTTGACGCTACATCGATGTTAGAACTGTGATAATTCCTCTGGAATGGGGGTTTGTGATATAATATTAAGTGATTTTGCTCTGAACGGTTTCTACGTTTTCTCGCCCCCAGCCTATCTGATAGCCAGCTATGTGCCAGATACTTATGTAGATTTTATTGCATTTCCGTCCTCTATTAAACCTCCGAACACCATCTATGCTGCCATTAGGCTCTTTGCCAAGACATTCATCAACTTCGTCCTCTATCCTAAGATTCGAAGGGCGCGAGCTAACTCCAATCGTATTTAGATCATCTGTACCTCCTACTATTTCTATGAGTTAGATGTTGTCAAGTTTATCCTTAGCCAGAAAGGCAAAGGAAACAAAGCCCATTCAACCAAATCTAATATTAACAATAAAATAATTGTATTATCAGTTTCATCATTATCATCATCAGCCTACGTCCCACTGCAGGGCACAGGCCTCCCCGTCAAGGATGGTGTATGGACATTAGTCCTGAACGCGAGCCCTATGCGGATTGGTAGACTTCACGCTGAATTTCTTCTTAAGCGTGTGAAACTATGCAGGTTTCTTCTCAATGTTTTCCTTCACCGTTTGAGAACAGGGTGATATTACGTATATAAGATAAATAAAAACTCATTGGTACAGGCATGTCGACCGTAGGGATTCTAACCCGAACTCTCGTGATTGAGTGTCCATACTTCTCCGTAACGCGCCATTTTCACAATCGTCCAATATCAAGTCAGAGAACTCGGAGAGTCTGTAGTAAAATGATAAAAATTTACAATACTATGTGTACTTGGGAAGGCAATACTTACTTCTTGTTCTCGTGTGGAATTGTCATGTCTTCTTCAAATCGTCAATTTCCAGTATCTTGCCACCTCTGTCGCACAGCACGGCTAGCATGCCACCCACGACAAAGCGTTTAAACGAGAAAAAGGTTATGCGCGCTCTTTCTGGCATAGGTAAATTAATAAAGATGGAGGCACATCTCGATTTTTATCGTTTTCTCGGGGGTGGCATGCGAGGCCTACTGGTTGATGGGCTCATTAGGTCCTCCTCTCCACATTGTGGTCCACACGAGCCAAAACACGATTAAGACACATTTTCTCGATAGAAAAACAAGCCAAAGTAGCGTCCGTTTTTATTTATAAACGCTTGGAACTGCTAAACGGTGAATAATAGAAACACAAGACTTGATTTAAAAAAAAGAGATTGATATTTTACAAATTTTTATAAGAGCAGAATTGAACTTACATAAGTAGTACAATCACAAATCAAATTAAAGATTGAAAAATTTGTCTCGGGCGGGACTTGAACCCGCACTTTTCCAAACCGGGGAACTGTTACATGGCTGTAACATGTTTAAAAATCAATAATATTTGAATTTAGTACAATCACAATTAAATAAAGTTTGTTTTACGCTTGCGTCATTTCAGGCGCGCGCGCCGCCCCATCTCTTTCTCTTGCATCAGGCAGTAATATAAAAGCTATCACACGCCCATTTCGCTTCAATTATTTTTTAATACATAACTGACGACCGTACCGGACGTAGGTCCGGTTTAAAACTGTGTGTAGCCCCGGCGGAAAACCGGCTCGTTAACAAAGGCCCTAGGCTTTCCACACAGGCCATTCCTCCTTCCCTCCGGGGAGTAATGTTTCAGCTGGTTTAAACGAAATTGGGAATTTGTGTTGTTTGTTCCCTCCAGTGTCGCATTCGAAACTCTTCCGCTGTTGTTCCTCCCAAGGCTCTGTTTGTGGCGAAGCTTTTGCGAGACTTCAGTCGTGGTTTGACTGGGGTATGGTTGTACATTGAATGGCGGGCATCGTTTACTTACTAAAAAATGTATTTTCTACTCTTTCTACTATCCTCTTAAATTAAATTTGTAGCGGGTAAAAGACGGATTAAAGTAATCCCCCAAGCTTGACGGACTTGACTGTAGTGTTTTGAAAGGTCACCGCTTTTGATCCTTTTGAGGCTAATAGGACTTACTGTGGTGATTTAATATAGGGACAGGGTGATATTGAAATCGCTGGCATCCATTGAGACTCTACACATCAAACTGAACAACTTTGAACTCGACTCAAATGTATCGGAGCAGGTAGTAGGTCACAATAACATGATGTAAAATGAAATTCATTTCATACCTAGTTATAGATAAATAGGGGGGATGCTTCAATGCCATCAAACGGAACAACTTTCACTATTGGATTAACATTGAAATCGGGGAAAATTTTACCAGTAGCCCAGTCATTTTACGGAGTTTTGTTAGGAGGGGTGAGGAGTAATTATGAATGGAACCTTTAAAATGTAACCGGCGGCACCGTTTAGTGATAAAAAGACTATCTGAAAAAAAAATTAAAAAAAATTGACTACGCAACATAGAAATAAAAAATTTTGTCGCCCAGAAGAGTTCTAACTTAATAATATTAATACCAATGCACGGATTTTAATTAGATTTAACAAAACACATAATTTTTGAGCAATTATTTTATTGCTCATTGAAATTTAAAAAACTATTAACACCACGTTTGAAGTATGTATAAGACTTAAAAATATGCAAAAAAAAATTACCATCAGGTTTTTTAGAACGAGACACAACATTTTTAATTCGGGGATGTTGCTAACGTGTTTTTTTTAAATTTATTATATTACTAGGCTCAAATTGGCTCTTAAATTCTATACCGAAAAAGACATCAATTATTAATTAGTCCCGGCTCAAACCGTAAAATGACTGGGCTACATTTTCATGGTCAAAATCACCCCATTTAATATAAATACCGTGTTTTTTTATACTTTGTATAGTTTAAAGGATGCCAACGATGTCAAAGCACGCTGTAGTGTAGATCCAGTGTAGATGCAATATTATTGTTGCTGCATCGTATAAAAGAATGGGTCTTCTTTTGGCAAAATTCCAAAATCTGAAGTAGGTCATAGTCTAGCATTATTATATTGATTTTATATGCTTCTGGAACGTTGGGTGTATTAATGACGTCGCAGATACGACTCGTATCATACGAGTACATAATACGGGATCATTATTTATTCATTAATTGTATCTTTCATTGAATTATTATTACTAACATAATAATTAATTCAATTATTCATCATACTTAGGTCAGCCACATACATACGGAAAAAGGTCCGCCACATACATACGGAATTGCGATCCGGAATCCTGATTCAGGATTCAGTGTCGTCAACTATGGTTACAAAAAACACTAGAGTGCTGTTTAAAAAATGCCTAAAATAAAAATGTATGAAACGCCAAATGAATGACAATAATTGCATTTTTAGGTATTTATTAAAACAAAACAAACAATTTCTATACATGACAATTAATATCATGTGATGAGGTCATGACGTTACGAATGTTACGATGATGGTTTGTAAATTGTATTCCAATATTAATGCAACTATATCAAAAGACTATCGATAATTTTAACATTAGACATAATCTGCATACAAAATGGCATGAACCATTATCACACAAGCGGTTTTTAAGCGTAGGCGATTTCGCAACTATGCAGCAACGACGTCGCAACTGCACCATGACGATACGGTATCGTTCCATCAACGCCTACGCTCAAAAATCACTTTAAAATATGCCACCCAAGACATCAAAAAATCACTAGACCTAGTG
Source organism: Agonopterix arenella (assembly GCA_927399405.1). Lineage (NCBI taxonomy): Eukaryota > Metazoa > Arthropoda > Insecta > Lepidoptera > Depressariidae > Agonopterix > Agonopterix arenella. Next base: position 2,262,727 of record OV656714.1, read on the forward strand.
AAAAAATCTAGAAAGCGGCAACACTCCATACGGAATCTAATTCCGCATCTGGTTTATTCCGTATGTATGCGGCGGACCTTAGATACAAATAATTACTCATGACCATAATTTCTTTCAGGATGGTCAGGGGATCTACCCGGACATTCGAACTTCGTAATTGCGTGAACTTTTTCGTTCCAATGTAAACTCTATTACAATTAAGTTCGGACTGAGACGGTCGCGATATATCGAAAATCGAAAGTCCGGGTGCAGGGCCTGAACAGAAGTCAGTCAGAGGTCAGAAAAGACATTATCAGATTTGGTCCAAAAACTGAATGTGCCTGCCAAAAAACAATTACCTATGCGATATTATGTTAGAACTTCTCCACCTAAACATTTATTATTATGGCACCAAAGCAGCATTGTCCATTGTCGTTGGTTTTATTTGGGTTCGAACAATCTGACTTTTCATACATTTTCGATGAAATTAGCTAAGGCTTTATTCTGTTAGATCTTGTCCCTCTCAATTTTTAGTATGGCACCTAAAATGTAGGACCATTTTCCTTGGTTTTTTAAGGTTTGAAAAATGTGCCTTTCATACATTTTTGATGTAATAAAACTACTAATAAATACTCAATTGGACAAGTTATAACAGAATATAGCATTAGTTGTTCGCCGGCACTTTCACATCTGGACCAAAAATGTATGGAGGTGCTACTGGGAATGTTACTCCATTGAAAAGGGAAGATCTTCCACGAGGCTATGTGTGAAGCCTGGGGACCGGCCGTGGTCCAACAGTTCTTAGTTGGACCTTGTATATGTATCGAATCTCTGTGATTATTTCTCTTGCGCGATGTATGTCCTACACTCGTTTGTGAACCTTATTTGTAGTAGGTTACGAGTTACGTATTCACGGTGAACGTTGTCTATGTATGGAGCATATTTCCGAGAGCGACGGTATCGCCATCTGTTGGCATCTTTGCTATAACTTGTGGGTGCTAACATCTGTAGCAAGTCCCCACAAATGTATGAAAGGCCGATGATGTCTTTTAGCTACAACTTTTACAACAACGTTTTAAGCGTGAGTCGCGTCGTAGCATTGCTCACTATTAGCATATAGTGATTGACAGTGGGGATGATCAATTAAACTGGCCAACTTTCTCTACGGGACCAAAGTCGAAACCGCGAAAAAATATCGGCAGTTCCATACAAAACTGAAATTCTAGGTATTTATTACCTACTCGACCGAAAAGTATGGTATGGGACAGCTAATTTTATTCCCGATTTCGACGTTGGTCCCACAGTTTGATGGTCTGATCATATCCTTCAAAAATTTCTCAAAAAGTCGCCTCGAATGAAACCACAGAACATTATAAGAGTTAGAATTAGAAGTGCAAAGTAGGCGTGGAACGTGTCGCCACAGGTTATGCAATGATTTGCATAACACCATAAGGCACGCGGCATGGTGCGAGCGAGAGGGCATGAGTAAATGTAGCAGCGTGAGCGGGAAGACAAATGGCGACACCGTCTCTAAAGCAAAAGCGCTACTTTGCATTTCTAACCCCTCTTATAAAGTTCTGTGAATTAAATCCACGGAGTGAAATGAGGTGATACATTCTAAGCTACGACCATAGATAGCTTAGATTAGAATGTCAATATTTTAAGACATTTTATTATCATAATCTTGATATTTGAACCCTTGGGAACCTTAATTAAAACTAACATGTAATTGGGTAACCCTAATTTCGGGGACAGGAGCCAAATTGACTATAGTAATGGACCTTTTCACTTTTGGTAGCAAATCGACCCATTGAGCTAATTTGGGATTTGAGTGTGACAATTTCAATGGTTGGTGCTTAGATGAAGTCAAAAGAGGAAGGTGCGACTTAGATTGGCCAGTCAAGAATGCATGAAAGTGTAGATTTGTTTTATTAATTCTGAAACAAATGTGAAGACAGTCAAGTCAAGAGTGGATGAAAGTGTCGGTGTATGTCGTGTCGTATCAAGAACTCAAGAGACTAGCGGAAAAGAGACAGGATTGGCGAATACTCCTCCGACAAGAGCGTAACTCGTAAATAAGATGATGATGATGAGAAACAAATGTTGTGGAAAATATAAAAGAAGAAAAAAAAAGTACTTACACAGTAAGTAAGTACACTTACACTTTGATTAAGTTTGGAAGTCACAATAGTTTGGTTAGGATAAATAAAATAAATAAATCATTGTAACTCAAATATTAAATAATTATTTATTGCGTTATTTTCTCTGTATGTGCGTTGTGCAACTCTTGTTAGAAGCATCCACACTCTCGCGTATTCTGAGTCTGTCGCGCACACATCAATAAAATTACATTGCACGTGAGTAATGTGCGTTAGTCAAGCTTTCCATAATGTTTCTAATGTAATAAAGTGTTGAATTTGTAAACATCTTCAAGCGGCATCAGTTTGGATTAGACACCGACGTTCGCGGCTGTACATATAAGCCAATTAGGGACGGACAAAACTTGCCCATTTACGGCACTTACGTTTGTGTCGGTTGGTGCAGAAGCCTGGAGTGTGATTTTTGAACATCACACGTTGAAATCCGTAGTAGAAAATGTTAAAATTACTATGGAGATTATGCATCTTTCTACTGCTGATTTGAACGTGTGATGTTCAAAAATCGCATTCCTACTCGTTCCAATGACATTATTGTTTACTAATATTATTGGTTCTTTCCTGTGTCTTTTGGCTCTCTTTACGGACAGAGATTCGAGCCAAACTTCATGGTGGGTAGTAACGGTCGTCTGCCAAAGCTTTTCTGCACCATCTCTATCGTTTCCAAGGCTTTAGTGATCAATTTTAAAGGACACCATTATCTCGCTTAGAACAGTCCTGAAAACGTAATATTGGGATCCCAATTTCATTTAGCGACGACGACTTGGTTCTTCTGGGTATACGATTCTTCGTCAAAAGTTCCTATGATTGTACTGTAATAGCGTCTTCTCTTTTTGGTGTTATCTGAGGATAGATAGGTGAAATAATTCCGCTTCATTTGACAGTCCTTTTTACGATAGGGACTCCTAATCCACTTAATGTCGAGCGTGAATTTCAACTTTATGGTTTAAATGAAGGGGTCGCAACATTTTTTGAACTAATTAAAATGTTAACTAAGAAAAGGTACCTACAGATTGGCAACTACCCTAATGCTGATGATATTTAAAAAATCTCTGACTAAAAAATCAATCAATCAATTTTACTTTAATTGACACCAAAAAACGTAGTATAATACAGAGAGCAAACAATCAGGAAATACAAAAGGCACAAAAACAGGTGGTCTTATCGCTAAAAAGCGTAAGTAAAGTATAGCTTGATTCTGTGTATGAAGCCTACAAAACATGAGTGTATGAAAGAAATTCCAAATAACAGCAATAGAAGGGCTTGGAACTGCACTGAATTATTCATGAGTACTTGAGCTTCATACTAGGGATGTTACCTACGGATATTGTGAGGTTTCGGTTATATATATATATATATATATATATATATATATATATACAGGGTGTAAGTGACAGCCTAGCAAATACTGAAACGGTGAGTTTCAGTATTTGCTAGGCTGTCACTTACTCCCTGTATAATCGTTTGGCTTTTTTCTTTATGGATATCCAACAATTGCGTATAACCTATACCTGCAGTTTCAGATTTTAAAACGGATATTTGCATAAAACATACGTTACAATATCACGTTCTGTTAGACCAATCCCCAAAATCTTCAATAATTGTTGTCACTCATCGCTAATTAATAAGAGAGTGACAATACAATACCCAATAATTATTGTGAATAATAGCAGAACCTCCGAACGAGTTGGTCTAAAGATGAACATGGACAAGATGAAGATCCCATGGTCAAATGCCCATGTTGTACCCACTTCTGTAATGATCGAAAACTCTGCGCTCGAAGTTGTTGACGATTACGTTTACCTGGGACAAACTATTCAGTTAGGTAGGTCCAACTTCGAGAAAGAGATCAACCGTCAAATCCAACTCGGCTGGGCAGCGTTCGGGAAGCTACGTAGTATCTTCACGTCCCAAATACCGCAGTGTATTAAAACGAAAGTCGTCGATCAGTGTGTGTTGCCAGTTGACATATGGAACAGAGACGTGGTCGTTCACTCAAGGCCTCATAAAAAGGCTGAAAGTCACCCAAAGGGCAATGGAGAGGGCTATGCTCGGAGTTTCCCTGCGATATCGAATCAGAAATGAAGAGATCCGCAGAAGAACCAGAGTAACTAACATAGCCCAAAGAATTGCTAAACTAAGTGTGGTTTTACAGTCACGCTTATGCCGGCACGGGTGGTAAGCGACGCGGGCCACGAGCTAAGTGTTGCCTTGTATCGTTTCACAGTGAAAATTGATCCGCGACAGACAATTTCATAGTGCGAAACGCGCGCTTACCGCCCGCGCTGACCGTAAGTGTGACTGTAAAACCACACTAAAGTGGCAGTGGGCGGGGCACATTGCTCGCAGAACCAATGGCCGATGGGGCCGAAAAGTTCTCGAGTGGCGACCCCCCACATGGTGGACCGACGACCTGGAAAAATGAGCAGAGTGGTGGTCAGGCGGAATAATGCGCGAAAGTCCCTACCTACTCCACTGCGGCAGATATTTTCGGATAAGGATACGGATACGGACCTCCGTAATAGCATCCCTAATTTATATGCGTACGGTTTTGTTGTACTTTCATAACCGTCATTTGTTTTCGTCCTTATCTTTTCGGTTTTATGAGAATTATTTGACTCACAAATGTTTGATAGCTTCACTTGGTGACGTAGACGATTCGTGATGCGAAAGCTTTAGTTATTATGTTCTTGACTGTACGAGTACAATAGCCACACGACTATAATCCCTTTCGGGGTGGTCAGAAACATTGCAATAACTGCCATAACTATATTTTGTTTATTATTTGGTTATAAGGGCTTGGTCAATGACCAATAGCTACTGCGACCTGGACAGATCTATTGTTGCTGTTACCCTAGTCCTAAAGGTCATTTCCTAGGCCCACGGACTTCATGAACCGTGTTATGCTTTTAAAGGGAAGGTCCCTAATGTCAGTAGGTGTTATTATGTATCCACCTAGATGGCGACTTCTGCTGTGAATGAGCACTTCGCATTCGCAGAGGAGGTGTATGGGCGTTTCCTCTGCTTCACAGCAGAATCTGCAAGTGGGTGAATCTACAAGCCTCATTCTGTTTAGGTGTTTGTTACTAAGAGCCTTAAGTCGTTGCTGTTTGAATTGATGGCATCCGAGGTATGTCTGTTTGAGAAACCGGTCACAAGTTCTTTTGCATGTCTCAGTCCTTGCTGGTGTATCCGACCAGAGCTTACGGCTATATGCCATAACTATGTATTTTTAAGTGTAACTTTGTAGAAATACTGGATGAAATACCCATGTCCCTTATTACCATCATTTTTAGCTACTAGTGTCCTTCTTAACACGTTCCGGGGCGGTGAACGAGACACAATAGAACTTTTATTGATATCACTGCTATTGCCGGTCACTGTCCCGGAACGTGTTAACATGCGGAGAGTTTTTTAAGAGGATGACCAGATCATCAAACTAGACAACTTTCTCTATGATACCAACAAAGAAATCGCTCAAAAATACTGCTTTTCTATACAAAGCTGCAAACCTGCTCGATCCAAAAAATTAATAGGATTTAGTCTATTTTATTCTTGCTATTTCAATACCATTTCCCATCGAGATAAGTACATAATTATATAAGAAGGACCCTACCTACAGGGTGAAATTGATATCATTAGCATCCTTTTAAACTAAGAGTCTACCCATCAAACTGAACAACTTTTACTATGGGGGCAAAACGATCGGAGCAAAAAAAAATTTCAGCTGTTGCATACATTTGAGTCGAGTAGGCATTGCAGTTTAGTATGGAACAGCTGATTTGTTTTTGCTCCGATCGGTTTCCTGCCATATTGAAAGTTGTTCAGTTTGATGTGTAGATTCTTAGTTTAAAAGGATGCTAATGATATCAATTTCACCCTGTATAATAATAATGGTTGCGGTTTTTATTTTCATCATACTACAAAAATATTAATGTGTTGGATTTGGATGTGATTCTTTTTGGAAAAAAAAATCTACTTTTTTTATACAAACGTTTGATCAGCTTGTTGCATTTAGTATGGAAAGTCCAATTTTTTTTTGCGAATTCCTATATAGGTTTCATATGGAAAGTTGTATGGAAAGGATGCTAATGATATCAATTTCACCCTGTATAGGTACTATCGGAGACTTTACCGCCAGACCACTTAAAAAAAATCACACAATTATTATTTGGAAACTATTGTATTCATTAATTAATTGGTCTATTCATCAATAGGGAGGGGCTAGACAGCGCTTTTATTTTTTAGTATGCAAGCAAAAATGAGCCTAGTGGTTGTCAGGTGGAAAAGACCGCGATTGTACCGATTACACCACTAATTATCCTGTACCTACCTGTATTATAGAGATAACTACCTAAGTATAATAAATAATAATTAGATATAAAAAGTGCATATTTGACATGTAAAAAATAATTTTGTGAAATAAATGAATACAATAAATATCTTGGACATTTTCAAACAAATTATCTAGTCACATTTAAACATGAATATGAACATGAATTTATTAATAAAAGTATTTATATTCTACATATACATAACATAACATAACATAAATATTCTTTATTTGCACACCAAAATATACAGTAACAAAAACGAATAAAAAGAACGTAAGAGTACAAATGGCGGTCTTATCACTAAAAGCGATTTCTTCCAGTCCAGATTATATAATAACTCTAATGGATCAAAGTGTCATATTAATAATTTAATAACAATGAGTCAAAGGGCGAGATAGTGATGCCTTACTCGTTTTTTAAAAATGGGCAGGGAGGGAGCTTGTCTTATAGTAAGAGGCAGGTCATTCCATAAACGAACAGATTGCACTGTAAACGAATTATCATAGGCGGACCTAAGTAGGTACTATAGTTAGACTACCTTGTTCGGTGATAAGGTTTAAAGAAGGTTCGAAGAATATAACTCAGGTATATAAGTAAGTAGCGAAGACGTAGGTGTAGTGTTACCAAAGTATAGACCTGGCTTCAGAGAGCTTTTACTTCGTAATTTATGGAAAGCCATGCAGCAGCCAGCTTTCCGTACGAAAAGTTTGTGCATAGACTACCTATCTACGTGTACATAAAGACAAGGTCGTATTTTCTTTACAGATGGCTAGAAACTTGCTGTGGTACTTCTACAGTTCAGTTCGGTTCTCAGCTTCGGCACTACTAATGAAACGTGGATATCTCTGACTATGTTTTCGGGAAATATACGGGGTGTTACAAAAGTTTAAATAAACATTTAACACTTTTAGCTTAAGCAGATTTGTAGTTTAGTATGGAACACCGCAAACGCATCGCATCACGGCGATTATGGCAAATCTCCCCATTTTGGGGTAGGCATATGTCCAGCAGTGGACGTCTATCGGCTGATATGATGATGACGGAACATCAGATTTTTTTAGCGATTTCGATTTTGGTCCCATTGTGAAAGTTGTTCAGTTTGATGGTCTTAACCACCCCCTTAAATGTTTATTTGTATTTTTATAATACCCTGTATACTAGTGAACAAATGTATGCATGCAAGCAAGCAACACTCCGAAAACAACAAAAACTTTAAACTCTACGAACTGGGATCGAGATTTTTGCATTGACCCTAAGGTTTTTTCGAGCCCCTCAAGGGAAGAATCCCTGAAGGGTGAAAGGAAGTGTTCAATACCGATTTAATTATATTTACTTGGATGCAATGAACAACATGTATGCAATGGCATTAGTAAGTTTACTAATGTCATTGCATGTATATGTTTCTTTTTGGCCGGTTGCTTACGCTTAGCACTGTAATTCTGAAAATGTCAAGTAGTTTGTGGTAGTATCTAAATATATAATATATATTTTATTATCCCAATCGCAAACTCTAGGATTGTTTTTATAAGCAAAAACACATAAATGAGATAGAAGATGGAAGCGCCTCGTGGCAAGCGAACACCGCGCGAATGACACAACCGCTCATTGCCAAACTTGCAACATGACTCTGAATGATATTTCCAAAACTGAGAAAGATTTCGTTCTAATTCAGAATCTGAATAGCTGATGATGAAGGTTTCATAATATTATTTTGTTACAGAGACAACAAAATGATCGACCCAAGCTCATCAGAGGAAGACACTGACGATGAACACAAGAAACAACCCTCAAAACTTGGTAAAGGTTAGTTCAGGATAAGACCGCCATTTTTACTGACTTATAACTTTCTTCATTATGTATTTAAAAAGTATCCTATATTTATCTAGAGCATTTTTTTATCGGTGTGCGCAAAATCGCAATTAGTAAACCCAATGCGCAATGTGGTCAGACCATCGAGTCATCGACGTATCAATTGTCAATAACTCATAAGAATTCAGCGTATTCAGTACTTGTATGGCGAATTAGGAATTCGTACAAACATCTTTTTTCTACCTGTATTCATCATTTTAGCCAAAAGTATACAGGCTTGACCACCTTGTTGTTTTGGTAATCAATGGATGAATTATGTTAAGCATTTTCGAATACCTACATTATACGATACATTTTCTTGATATCTCCTTGTAGTTGCACCACCTGGTTCTCTCGCCAGCGGCCGTCCATCAGTAAGGGGCAAGCCTGAGCTCCCACGAGGATCAACAGCTGGTCTTCCAGGTACGTACCTACTTTACTATCAATGTATTGGTACACAAACACAAATCACATGCTAGGTATTATTTTATAGGAGACTCATTGCCATGGATGAAATTTTTGCTCCATTTGAATACCTTATTCCAATTTTGCCTTTGTCTACGTAAACTTAAAAGCATCCAGCCACAGCAGCAGTTTAATATGGTATTTTTGTTGGAATCGATCTAACGGGCAAATGTAGTCCGATCCGCTTAGGGGACGTATCAAGGACTTACGCCTGATCAACCACGTTGAGGGCAGGCATGTGCTCTACGGTAGGATGTATGTAGGCTGATGATGATCACACAAATGCAGACAAACCGTAGGAGCATAAAATACGTGATTTCATTACAACATGCGACCCAGCCTAAACTAATAATTTATAATGTGCACAGGTCCAAGCCCATTGACAACTGCACCTTTGGCTGCACCTCTACACCCCGCCACCAGGCAGAGGGCAGAGGCTGCTCTTGCCCCACCACCTCATGCGTAAGTATCTACAAAATAACTATAATAAACAGTATAGTAAAGTACTTAATATATTCACGCCCATTTCGTCTCATGAAACATTTATTGGCGATGCTTAGTAGAAATTCAAAATTTTATTTTATCTTAAAAATGGGACTGAATGCAAATTCAAACTTCAGAGTAAACTCAATCAAATGCAATGCTTTAAATGTAGAAGCTTGTAGAACTGATTAAGTCAAAAGGTTTGATGCCTATTAATGCTGTAGATTGTAGAGTCACAACATAACCATACGACACATACACTGACTAAAGATTTCTACAAATTTTGGATGCAAAAATTCATGAGAATATTATGTATATAAACAATAAAGAAATCAAAAAGTCTGATTGTGTGGACGCCTTCGCTTTCATTGATGACCTAATGCTATAGATCGTTTAGATCATTCTTGCGCAGGACGTCGACGGGCAGCGCGAGCTCCGGGGAGGCGCCTGCGCCGTCCCCAAGTCCATCTGGAGCCAGCCATTCTGATAAGGACCAAGATCCCCAGGCAAGAAATGTTTATAAATATTCTACTCTCTTAGATTAGTCGCATATGAAATTGATATCGTGGAATTGTTTTCCAACTTTATCATCATCAACCTTTTTCTCCGTATATAGTAGCTAAGAAGAAGGGCCTTCTTTATACATTTATCTGTGTTTTTATTAATTAAGCAGCAGATAATTCGTATATTGGTAAAACGTACCATGGAATAAATTAAAATAATGAGATGTAGTCCATATAAATAAAAAGTAATATAAAACCTCAAAGTAACAACCTATCTCTGTAATTTTATTTTATTTAATTTATTGCAAAATTAACAGGAAAAGATCGAAAAGCTAGAAGAGGACAAGAAGCGTCGCCTCCAGCTATACGTGTTTGTGTCACGATGTGTCGCTCATCCGTTCAACGCTAAACAACCAACAGATATGACCAGGCGGCATACTAAGCTCACACCTCATCAGTTGGAGACCATCTCAGCTCGGTTTCAGGTACTTTTTATCATCACTTTGTTTGTCAAATTTTTGTAATTATGCTGCTTTTGGAACCTAAGGTACTTCGTTTTAACCCTGATTTTCTATATTAAATACTGTAAAATACTGGGATACAGCTCGATCGTCCAAATCATTGTCGATTTCGAATGAAATTAGCAGTGACACTCATTCAAAAATCAAGAATAATTCCTTACTTCTTTAAGATATTTACTTGATATTAATTGATGCAAAAATTCCTGTCCAGGCATTCCTAAAAGGAGAGACCCAGATATTGGCAGACGAGGCGTTCCAAAATGCTGTCCAATCATACCACGACGTTTTCCTCAAGTCTGAACGCGTGGAACAGATGGTCAAATCTGGGGCGTGTTCTCATCACGACTTCCGCGAGGTCTTCAGGAATAATATCGAGAAGAGAGTCAGGTTTGCGTTCTTTAAAACTATTTGAGCCTGTAAAAATGGATGTAATACGACCGCTAGTTTTTATGCTAGATCTCTTTTAAGATATGTCGTTATTTTGTAACTGACTGAAGCTAAGATATTAACATGTTAACGTTTGATGTTAATTTGTCCAAATTATGTAAGCTATTAATAAAATAATAATAAAATAAGAACATTAATACTATATTTTAATATATCTAAGTATTATCATCATGAATACTGTACAATTTTAAATAATTATTGGGATCTGAGGTTGTAATCAATTTGGGTTCAATAATATTCTAGTTCCAACGCAGCACTAACCAGCAGACAACTTTCTTTGAAAGCATGAATCACTATTTATTGTAAATCGTTAATTTCTGTGAATGAAATAAACATTTTTTTTATGAATTTCTACTTCGCCCAAAGAATTAACGAATTTTCTACAACACAGGTCTTTGCCAGAAATAGATGGACTTAGTAAAGAAACAGTTTTGACATCGTGGCTCGCTAAGTTTGACTGCATTATGAAGGGAACGGGTAAGTTAATTTCATTTTATAATTTTACTGTATCGTCGTTAAACATTTCGGTTAAATTTAAGAGCTTTCATAGAACTTAAATATTAAAAACAATTTCACATTTATGTCTGAAATGTTAATAAAATAATTTGTCTATAAATAAAGATGGAAAATAATGCTATAGAAGAAATTGGACAAATTTTGACGTGACCGACTTTTAAACCACTTTTCAAGCTGCGCGCAGCTTGCGGGACAAAATACCAGCTAAAATTGTCAGAAAAAAGGCCTTATCTATCTCCTAAAGAACTACAGCTCGTACATAGGGCAGTCTGGGGTTATCAAACCTAACTATATTAAAAATCTTAGTTACTTTTGAAGCTCTTAAGTCTAGTCAAAGATGAGAATAATGTTTACAGGAAAAAATATTGAAAGCATGCAGCTGTGTGTCGATGCAGATGTTGAAGAAAAGCTTGAGTTTGCCATGCCTGGAGGATCTGTGTGCTCATTTAGTTTTATTGGATGTCCTAACGTATATATTTGTTGAATAAGGTTTGGAACATGGATTTGATAATACTCCAAGGGATAATGGTCTAACAATCTAACATCTCTGTCTCTAATATTAGGTTTTTTCGCTATCCAAATTTTTATAAAACCTACCCATATTCTTATACTTCAAAAATCCAAAATAACGAATGGTATTGACTTAAATTTGCATTATTATATTTACCTTAGTTACTGTTAACTCTTCTAAAATAGTTAGAGGACTGAAAAATTGGATCCTTGTCCATGTTTGAATACCTTTCTAATCAGATTCCACATCAGTCCAGTTCAGTATAGTACATTAATTTCTTAAAAAATTTGAAATGTGACAAGATTCGACACTACAAATCATATATACTTACTGCCTGACTTCCATACCATCATCAGATCAATGTGTGATTTAGATGAAGTGATATTGTAACATTTTTAGCTTCATCTTTAACACTATTAACATCACCTACTTCGACTGTAAAATTAGTATTAATGGATTCTATTTGGAATTCGCCGTTAATATCTAAAACATTATGTAATGTCGCAATATCATTTCTACAAATTGTTTCTTGCATTAGTTTGACAATTATGGTTTTATATGGATGACCTTTTTGTGATTGCTTAAACTTTTAAAAATACAGTATGGTTAATAGATTTGAGATTTCATTCGGTCTAGGGGTTCATTCTCGACAAACAACTATCGTTAAACTAAATGCAAAAGTGTATAATCATGTGTTTGTCAAAAAGTAGTAAATGAACTGTCGAAGGGTTGCTGACCGATGTTGCAAAATGTAAACTGATCATTTTTAAAACATTATTTTCTTTTATATTTTTGCCATCGACCTGCAACCGGTTCCCTAACCATTCTTACTTATAAAGGCTTATTTAAACGAGTGACTGAAAAGTTTTGTCTTTTAAGAATACAAAATTTAAAAGATTGTCAGCTATAGCTTGAGTAGCTATGACTTTTTAAAAGAATTTCGAATACTTTTCTAGGACTTTTTTAAGTTCATAGTTGTTTTATTTAACAAGAGAACGTTTGTTATTTAAATCTTTGTCCTTGTTAATTTTTCCATGGCTACTCTTTTCATCTAATGTTATATATTATAACACTTTATTGTACAGACTGACATAAAAATCATTGAGTAATCTTCTTACTTCTTAAATTGTTAACCAAATACAATATTTGAAGCCTCGTTAATAAGATTTGTCAGTAAGTAATTTATTGTTAAGTGTTACCTAAGTGTGTGTCGCCTGCGTCTGTCTCACTGTCTGTGTTTCTCTCCCTCTCTCTCACGACATGTCTCTCTCACACATCCCGAACAGGAATTACAGGTATCACACGACAACTGTCCATTTTGTTTTATTCTTTATCTCCATATTTCAGCTTTTGTCTTGTGCAGTTTGCTTGTTTGATAAATGTTGGTTCGTATTTAGATTGTTGAAATTTTAAAGGTTTTCATTCTTTTTTTTAATTTTTTTAAGACTAGCGCAACTTTGAATTTTAAATATATTTTTTTATAATATTTAATTGCCTTTACTCATCACAGAAATATGATGTTCTTCATAAGTATTTATAACAGTTAAAACTATTCAGTGCGTTACAACAAAGAGACTAGATAACAAAAGTATTACGTACTTATAAATAATGTATAGAGAACGTTAACTGGCGTTAAAATTAAGTAAATTTCTTTGTGTTTAAAGGCTTAAAATATGACTAAAACTAAATAGAATAAGATCAATGAAAATTCATAGTTGCGCTAGTCTTGTCACTGCTGTTGTTGTTATCGTATTCTGTGTTGGTTATAGTTTTATCTAAGTCAAGATAGACTTCAAACATTTTAATTATCTCGACACTTTTGACTTCACGTTTTCTATTGTCCAGATTATTAATTATATTTTCGATAACCCACTGATATAATAACACACTCAAATAACACTATGTACTTTTATATAAATTATGTTCTCTATTAATACTAATTTCAATTTAGCAATTTGAGGTAAGTGGTTTTAGGTAAAATTACCTACTAAATTATTTTACGCAGGTACCATCTACCTAAATAATGTATTCACCATTTTATAAAATTCTTCAACAATCTTAAATTACTTTTACTAAAATAACTGGTCGGAATATACAGGATAATTTTGGTACTTACTTTCCAAAAAGTCATCTGATTGATATCAGAACTATGAAATAACTATTTTTTTTTTTTTATTCTATTAACGACCAATTTTCGATGGAAAAAATATATATTTTATCCATTTCAATAATAATATTCGAAATCGTTATTAAGTAATCGTGTTTCCTTATAACCTATCGTGTATTTTCGACACATTTAGCACGCTTAATTGCAAAAAAATATAATGCATTATCACACAAAACCAATTCAGGACCAAACTTCTTTTTCTACCTGATGTGCTTCTTTTTCAGCTTAAAATTCAACTGATTCGCTTCTAAAACTCTCACACTAATTATCTCCATCTCAAAATTTCCTCCTTTTCTTTCTCAAGGTTTCAAAATGATCCAAGTGTTGGTTCTTTATCCACCAGGCATACCAGGAGACGATGAATCGAAGCGGCCATCGAGAGCGCAACAGCAGAGCTTGAATGCTGAGTGTATCCTCAGCAAGGAGCAACTCTACGACATGTTCCAACAGATCCTGGGGGTAAAGAAGTTCGAACATCAGTTGCTGTTCAACGCTTTACTTGTAAGTATTATAAGCGACTATTGCTCAATGTGGAAATAAAGGTTCGAAAGACCACACGTATTGAAAGGCCCAGGTGAACATTCAGAACGTTTGTACGCCAAATCTGGCTGAATATTTGATCTAGTTTATAAGAAAAGACTACCTACCCATAATTTTAAAGTGCTGTTATAAACGTCCAAGTGCTTTATAATTATATGCCTCTTTTATAAACAAGATGAAAATGTTCGGCCTGATGAAATTAGCCCATGGCTTGCAGTAGGTATACAAAAGTGGATATTACTTATACTTGTAATCAAAAGTTGGGGGAGCGGATAGATACAAGTTACACTAAATAGATCGTCTTAGTAATTGGGGATGTATTTAAACATCGTGTCCAGAGGCCCAATAAAGACATAATTATTTAGACTGAAATTATCATGCTTGTGGGTTTTTGGAATTTTCCAAAACGGGATTATTATTGGCCTAATATTGTACCTGCCTATGTTACCGTAGTTTTCGTGTAGTACGATTTTTGACATAATAATAATGTGGACCCAAATTGAACGTGTTCTGAATTTTCCCAGAATTTCGCTGACATTACATTCAGAGTAATAATGTTTTTACGATAACATTGGGTTAAGATAAAAATATGTAACATAAATTTACTAGAAGGTAGGTAAGTGCTTATGTTTCTTGGAATGATACTGGAGAATAATGTTTGATACTGATACTGATTGGTAATATTTTCATCAAAATTATCCGATGTAGGTACCAAAAAAAGGAATAACGAAATCTTTTGAATCTGGCTTACAATGCGAAAAAAAGTCTACTTTTTTCTATATTTTCTACCTAATAATCTTGGCGGTGTCAGTGCAAAACAAAAATTGTTTTGCACTGGCACCGCCATACCTTTTCTTGAATTTTTATTTGGCTGTTAGTACTCCAAAAGGAAATAAATGAATAAATAACATGTTTCATCAAAAATATACAATAATAAAATTACTTTGAGTAATATACTGCGTAGTACGTACTGAATTTCTGATACTGAATCTTTGATAATTAGTATGGCTGGATTTTCTAGGTCGGTACCTATCAAATTTAATAAAATTAATTCTTTCCTTAGCTGGATTCAGCAGACGAGCAAGCAGCAGCCATTAGAAGAGAATTGGACGGGAGGATGCAAAAAGTCAACGAGATGGAAAGAGTTAGTTCCTTTGATTAATAAACTTTCAGCAAGGGGCCGTAAACAGTTAACAGTGGTTATTGGTACTAGGTACTAAGATAACTCTAAAAATATCTGGCGAAACACAAATCCACGGTCCTGGTTGTAGCCAACCCGGTTTTTTCCAATTGGCTCAGTCAAAAAATACAAGGGAAAGATTATTTTACTGTTCGAGATTTCTGCAGAAATTAATAGAAAGTGTATATTAATTTGTCTTCAAAAGCTAACTTGCCTCCACCAATTAAAACTAGGATCATGTAGCCTACTTCCTCTAACCTCTGCGCGTGAGATAATGATGGTGATTGCATGTGCCCTGCAGTGGAACGGGAGGCTAATGATGTTAATGTTGATGACGAAGATTATTTTAACATTTTTCTATACGTTCTAGAACCGCAAACTGATGCCGAAGTTCGTGCTGAAAGAAATGGAATCCCTCTACATAGAAGAGCTGAAGTCTTCAATCAACTTGCTGATGGCCAATTTGGAGTCACTGCCCGTCTCTAAAGGCGGGGCTGACTCCAAATATGGTCTGCACAAAATCAAGCGGTATAATCACAGGTCAGTTTTTAATCTTTTTTGGACTAGGCTAAGTTAAAGTTAGCCTAGTTTATAATGATTTGATTGTTACAAGAACGACTTGGCAACAATCTTGAAGAAAAGGTAGCTAATGGCTGCTTCATTGCCTTGTTAGATTAATTATGTGCTCAAAATAATAATGAAATAGAAATAACGATAAATGGATTATAATATACTGTCGTGTAGCAATTATGTTTTCTTTCATGATACAGATTGGATTTCGGAAATATAGAATTTTCAAAAGCCTTTCTCGTAACTATCAAAATAAATACTTACTTAAACTTACTTTGAAACACATCACATTGGCATTTAACATTTTTATTGATGTGCCTAACTTATTGATAGTTAATAATTATATAAAATTTAAAATTGGTGTTGTTAAAAATGATGTTTAATAATAAAATTGTTGTTGTCCTTAACTATTTATTAAGTGTCTCATGACTGCGTGTGAGTCATCCATGTAGTATGTAGATTATTTTGTAACCTAAGTCTCAAAAACACAAGCCAGATGGCAAATAATCGTGCTAATGACATCATATATAACGAAAATAATGACTCTAATGTTGACCTTAGAATATCGTGAATTTTTTGTCTGTTTTTACCTTTGAAATTACCTACTAAACAAGTGAGTTTAAATAAAATATACTGACATGGAAGAATCACACGCATTTTTTCAGAAACAAGGCCCATTAAGATCATCATTATATTGGGTGTGGTCAATGTTACAAAATGGAATGACTGTTGATTGATATTTCAAAGTAAAAACTTCTAAAATTTTATTCATAAAAATATGACATAATCACATAAGATTTAAATAAACTGTTACGAATTAATAATGAAATAATTATAAAAGTCAACAATAGTCATTCCATCGTCAATGTTAATTATAAGAAAGACAATTGTAATAGGAAACAAGATAAACCTATACGCCACAATGAGGCAGAAAATGGCATAAATATTTACAAGATAAAAATAAAAAGGGAATGTGCAATTATTACAATATTACATTACACGGTAATATCGATTTCATGATTAATTTTAATTGTAATGCAATAGGTGCAATCATACTGACATGAAGGAAGGTGATATTTTTATGATAAAGTAAACATATATAAAAGCTTCAATTTTATTATTGTCAGGATAGTAAAATGTAAAATTCTTACCACTATTGTTTCCTATTACAATTTTGTCACATAATATCCCACTGAAATTAGAAGTCGTGAGGACGATACCAATAGAGTTCTTCTTCTCCATTGACACAAAAAGAAGAAGAATAATAGAGTTAGAAATTTGGGAATCACTCTTTAGGTTTTCTTCCCATCTTCCTTGCACATGTGTTGGGTTTTAAATTATAATTAATACTAACTTTCTGGATGTAACGTCGTAACTTCATTACACTTACATAGTTTATAACACATATCTACAAGTCATTACATTAAAATCAATAGTCTATTAGGTACCTATAGTAACGGACACGTAATCAATAAATTACATGTAGCGCGAAGAGTGTTAAGCTCAAAAGTGGTTATGGTACTATTGCATACTACATCAAAAAATGTATTTAAAAATTATACAATAGCTTAGGAGATAGCCAGACATAGGGAGAGTTAATAAATTCTAAAATCCTGAGGCACTAAATGCCAAAGATAAAAATGATCACTAAATTGCACTACATAATGATTAAATTATGTAAGTTATCGTTTAACCACAAAAACATATTATAAAATAAAAATAATCAATCGCGTTATGCGACCGTTTCTTGAGTTTAGTTTTAGCCATTCACACAAGTGTGAAGTGTCTGTTTTAGATGTTAACATCCACCATTGTTCCATAGAGAGAGATACACGTTCATCCAGTACTACCATTGTTTTCAATATGTTGATTTTTTCGGTTTTTCTGTCCCTGGCACTTAACTGGATAAAAAAAAGGAAGTACAAGTAATGAGTACAGAATTGATAATTTGCGCACGTATTATGTGTAGCCGGATCCCCACCCTGGGCTGAAAAGTTCAAGTTTTTATTATAAATCCTAATGTTGTCATTGGTTGACCACCTGTAGTTAATAGATTTAGACCAATAGAGCCTTATAGACTCCTAGCCGTCATAGATATACATCACCGTGGTCAAGAAAAAGAAAATATAGTAAAAAAAATTTAATGACAACAAAGGATATTTTTAGCTTCCACTACACTGCCAATTTTTAAAGCTTTTAGCTACTTTTAATAAATAATATTTTAAAGTAGACACAGATTTTAATACATACTTAGTTTTTAAAACTGCTGAAGTAAACACATACGCGAGTAATATAGAATTTTTAGAAGAACTAATTTTAGGAGTAATAAAATAACTCAATTATGATACCGTCGATCATAGTTCACAGAATAAAATAGCTTCCAGCCAAATATCACGTTCTTTTAAACTTTATGTCACTTCGTCAAACGACAAAATTACTCCTGTTTGCAAAGTAATAAAGTTTGAAATTGACTGTTTGTTTGGCCTAAATAATATCACAGCTTTCTTTTTCACCTTCTTCACTCGCTCTTAATTCGATTTTATTTCACTGCCTTAGGGTATCAAGTAATTAACTAGTATACAAATAGGACTACGATAACGCCAGCATAAAATAAAATATGGCTTCACGCTTATATAGGGCTTCGCTTCATAAACAAAATATTAAGTAATATTTCAACTCCAATCACATTATTGTTAAAATATACAACATTACCAAAATACCTACTTCTATGTAAGTAAGTTTTGTTTGATTCGATTTTAGACTCTGAATTTCCAAGTTTGTGTATTTTAACAATCCGACCAAATATCACATAACCCACCATTTTATATACTTAAATCACATTAAACCTGGTATAATACATGTGTTTAACAGAAACTATGTAACGTTTCCCTTTGTATGCTTAATCATTCTTGGTGACGGTGACGGATTCCTTTTTACCATGCATTTTGTCCCATGGGCTTGTGAATGTTTTTCCATTCCTTTTCTTATTAACCTTGTCTTGGGCTTCATCCCTTTTATCTCTAACTTTACTATTAACATCCTTGTGTATATTAACATTACCTTCTATATAATACTAACAAATATATCTATCTTATCAATCTATCTTATTAAAATCTTTTTGTGTATTTACCACATTTTGAACGTTATATTCAATCTTTAATGAAATGATGAAATGATGAATTATCAACAAATTAATGGACTCAATAATGTTTTAAAAAAATTGTTTTTCTACGTATATGGAAATGGTTTCACAATTTTTCCAATGGCGACGGATTAATGGCAAGTAGATCAAACGCCGGGCCGGATCCGAGTCCAAGATTGAGTAAGCAGCTATGTTTCAGATCACAAGGATCTCTGGCAAACAAGTTGACTGGTGAAGCTGAAGGTGACGTCGACACACAGCTTACGAAAATGGATGTTGTGCTAACGTTTCAAATTGAGGTAAATTAAGGTTTTGGTGGTCACATGATGACCTCACCTGTACTTACTATAGACAGACAAACAGAAATCGACAAACCTTATAAAGTTCGCTTATCAACTCGGAAGAAATATCAGTTTGTGACTGAGCCCACTCTCGATAAGGCTTCCCAACATTCTGGTGCACTCCCAAACTTTCTATTTGTAACAATAGGCAACCTACGCAAAATCTGGTGATCGATATGAAAGCAACAGTTGACAAAATATAAAAAATTAACCAAACCTTGGCATAACTCATAAACCTGTCACTGCTAGTCTTTACTTTATAGTATACTAATTTCTGGAAACATATCAAAATATCTCACAAATTTTATGCATCCGGAGATCCAAATAATAATGTTTAATTAAAACAGTTTTCAGTAAAAAGGATGCCACAAATATAGTTATCAAGAATGTCTTCAGTATTTTTCTTAAACTGTCTAGGTGGTAGTAATGGAGGTCAAAGGGCTGAAGTCGCTTGCTCCAAACCGAATAGTTTACTGCACTATGGAGGTAGAGGGTGGGGATAAACTGCAGACTGATCAGGCAGAGGCTTCGAAACCAATGTAAGTTTAATAAGAATACTATGTCAATGTAGAAATTCCAACTATGTAATTACCACAGAAAAGAGAATCAGTTAAAATCTTAATCTTCTGTGGTAATTACAAAAGACAAAGCTATAATATACTTAGTGCTCTGTCCAGTGTCAGTAAAAAGAAGAATGACGTGCAGTAAATAAATTGAAATTGAATACGAATAATAAACTAATATATCTTTTTCAATAGTTTAGTCGGGACTAATAAAACCAGTTGTTGTACTTTAGACTTTGTTAAAAAAATGCGTGCTTTTTTCACATAAAGGTGGGACACGCAAGGAGATTTCAGTACAACTCAGCCACTACCAGCTGTCAAAGTTAAGTTGTACACAGAAAACCCTGGAGTACTGGCCTTGGAAGATAAGGAACTTGGGAAAGTTGTGCTGAGGCCCACGCCTTTGTCTAGCAAAGTAAGTGAAAACTCCAAGCTTTTGGTCTGAATTTGGGAATTCGCTTGATAACTGCGATCAAAATCTACCCTATTGGCTAACGAAGTAGCCATGCTGATTACAATGTGATACTGGCTGTCATCTGACAATGTCCAGCTGAAACCGAGTCTATCCGAGTATCGACACCTGAGTTCGTCAGGCGCACTCTGGGCTTTCAGCCTCGAGACGACCATTGCTGACTCGCTTATCTTTACACTACAGCATGAGTGAAATTTACATGCATTAAAGCTCATGCGGACAAGCAGCAAAATGTAAAAGATCCAACTTAATGCGTATTTAATCGACATATATTTCATTCAGGCACCAGAATGGCATCGTATGAATGTAGCGAAGAACTTACCAGACCAAGATTTGAGGATCAAGATTGCTTGCCGTATGGATAAGCCGCTCAATATGAAACATTGTGGGTAAGTAATCAGATTTCATCATATAGGAGAAAACTTGATAATACGCCTCAGGTGACAAGCGCCACGCGTACATAATCCCTTTCACAGGTGGTCATAAATTTTGCTGTTGTAGCAAAACAACTATATCATATTGACGGTTTTAACACTAAATCCACCGGAACAACTTCACTCGGCATAGAACATTCTACATTTCTTTATGATGTAGGTATACATAATTATTGAAGCTGTGTACGTGTATAAACACATCATTCTATTTTCCAGTTACCTCCACGTCATCGGGAAGGCGGTGTGGCGCAAATGGAAGCGTAGGTACATGGTGCTGGTGCAGGTCAGCCAGTACACCTTCGCGCTCTGCTCATACAAGGACAAGAAGTCGGAGCCTGCCGAGATGATGCAGCTAGACGGTTTCACTGTCGACTACATTGAACTTGCTAGTGGTTTGTATAATAGGCCAGTCATTATCATCATCCGATAGTGTCTCACTGCAGAGCAAGCCTTCTTAAGGTAGGAGATTGTATAGGCGTTTCCTCATTATTATTATAACACTTTGTACACACGGACATAATAATACACAAAGTAGAGAAAACATGTACAAAGGGCGAGCTCATGATGATTTCTTTCACCGCAAATTATCACATATATAAAATAAACTGAAGTGATCAAATTTCATATCATGCAATAAAAATAAGGTGCTACTTAGAGGCATGAGAAAGACCTTTAATACAATACTTATTGTTTTTATTAAAAAGTATGTAGGTACCTTGCCCCAATCGTTTTTCTAATTCACATTTCTATTTCTTTTGCAGCACAACTGATGGTTGGACAAGGTAAGCTTGAAGCTAGTGTTTAATTTTAGTTTAAGTTTCTGATATAATTAACTTTAGTTGAATTGAAACACAGAATAAATACTGGTTGAAATTTGTTTTCATGTACCCACGCACAACTTTTAAAAACTGCTTTACAGGACCTAGTAGCACTTGGTCCAATACGCATTTCGTCCAATAAGCAGTTCGTCCATTCCATACGTATTCGTCAAGCATGCATTTCCTGTAATATAAAACAAAATTGGCGGTAGCCCATGACACATCAGTAATTATAAATTTCTGGGACAAAAAGAACTTGATTCTGTCCTTCCCTAATAGCCTTCAAAAGAACTTTGACTGCGACATTTTTACTAATTCTATCACTCAACCAACAAACACCCTTATTTAGAAATTTTCTTTTATGGTTTATGTGTGAATTTTCAGAATTGGAAGGAGCAAAGTACTTCATGAACGCAGTCCGAGATGGAGAATCAGTTTTGATGGGAGTAGGTGATGAGAACGAATGTCATTTGTGGGTGATGGCGTTATATAGAGCTACTGGACAAAGTCATAAGCCAACGCCGCCCACTACTTCGGATACTCATCATAAGATAATGGGAGGTAAGTTAAAATTATGTTTATCATAGCAAAAAGTAGGTAAAGCCTTAAACATTGATGATACTAGCAAAAAAAAAAAAGATCGCAATAGTAATGTTCACAGTCATGTCACGTTCTAAATTCTTAATTGTTTACTTCGCCGTCTACAGATGCAGATAAAGCTCGTAAGCACGGTATGGAAGACTACATCCAGGCAGATCCATGCCAGTTCGACCATCACCTGCTCTTCTCCATGCTGCAGTCGCAAACACTGAAGTATCGTCTCCAAGACCCCTATTGCTCTTTAGTAAGTACCTACCTATATTTCCCTAATTATAATGCCATCAAGAGCTTCCTCTCACTACGTCTGGTAGAGAGGTTACCCAAAACGCAATCCCGTACTTTTGTCATCATAGAGTTTTACGTATCTTTTCCCTATTATAGACTATGATGGTACTGCAAATTATCCTACGTCATCGAGTACACGTAATATATCAGTTTGGAGCAAGCGTAGTGGCCTATTAGACCCACACTCGGTACAAACTGGTATATTACGTGTACTCGATGACGTAGGATAATTTGCAGTGCCCTCATAGTCTATTACTTTTAAGCCAATAATACCAATGTTTAAACCACTATTCCTGCTTCTAAGTACCTGTTTAGAATATCACAGACCTTGTTTTGATTAAGTATTAATAATAATTGAATCATGTACGAGACTAGTTTATTTAATTTAATAAAATAGGTACTTAATATGCAGAATCCATCAAAGTCCTTTAGCAGCAGAAATTCACGAGACAACCTGAGTTTTCAAGAGAGTTATTAAAGAATCCTTGTTTTATGAAGTATCATATAAATCTGTAGGTACCAAATTCATATTCATATTCATTCATAATTATCGGAATGTAATCAAAAAATCTTTTTCATTTCAGGGTTGGTTCTCACCCGGCCAAGTCTTCGTGCTAGACGAGTACTGCGCCAGGTATGGCGTCAGAGGCTGCTACCGACATCTCTGCTACTTATCCGACCTCCTAGACGTGGCAGAGAGTGGCCAACAGACTGTGGATCCAACTCTAATGCATTACTCTTTCGCCTTCTGCGCCAGCCATGTCCATGGGAATAGGTAAGTTGATTGATTTGTTATCTTCAGGACCGTCATGACAGGGTTTACCGTCTGACTTGATTTTACTGATTCATTCTGAATCGTACCTAAATTCAAACAATAGTCTTAATTTGAGCCTAAATTAGATTAGGCATATTTACGTACGTTCGTGCTTTAAGTCTGGGCCACACAGAGTGCAGCTGCAGAAAGGGTGCAGACCGGCTGCAGGCCGGCAGTAGTTGTAAACTATGGGATTATATGCGAGGTGACACCTCTGTGTGGCCCAGCCTTTATAGTCCCGGAAAGCTCCAAAACCTTTCAGTAGCCGTATCTCAAGAACTACTGAATATGTTAGTGTGGTTTTATTATAACATGGTTTTCATCGTAGAAAAACAATGTATACAGATTATAATTAACATTGAGTAACATTTGATAAAAAATTTGATTTTGCTCAGGCGTTTGACATAAAACGCATCGAAAAGTAACTTGTCGTTACGAAATAATTGACCTTAATTTGGTTTTTACTGATTGACAAACAGATTTGTAAAGGTGGGTCTATTGATAATGAATGATGGTGAATATAGAATTAGAAATGTCTGTGTTAGAATTGGTGTACCACTAGGAGGCACACTAGGTCCAATACTCTTTGTGTTATACACTTCTGTGTTAGTGTAAATAGATGTCATGAACTGTATAATTGTATAAATGATGTTAGAATTGAACTGGAGTTGTGATTGAAAATAGACATATTGGTTACTTACGTGAAAGCTTTTAGTTATCGCGTAAGTTTAATAAAGATGACTATGATATTTTTGTGCATGCTGGGTTCTGTTAGCCTATATAAATAGCATGTATTATTCTATAATTATGTATTATTCCATAGATTATATAATTATACCAACGTAGCAATATAGTGACACGTTGCCGATGACTTCCTATTACAATCAAATAAATTACAGAGTTGTCTGGTTGAAATCTTTTCAAAGATTCGAAATTGTTGAATGTATTGTTTGTCATATAACCATTTTCTGTCATGATAAATTCAATTGTAACTTTTCTATCTTTCAAACACATCTCCAAACTTAGTCGTCATGAATCACAAACCCCAATACAGCAACACATAACTGTGATCTTGCTTCCTTGGTCCTATCGGCCTTTTAACTAACTAAATTCAAGCCCTTTATCTATGTGCTGTACTTAATGTTATCTGTGCTTTATTTTTAACTGGATCTGCTTTCCCTTACTAATATTTTCTATCTCCACGGTTGTGAAGTTGGCAACACACTTTATCAATACTCCTGATTGGAATATCTGAGAAAATGACAATATTTGCCTTTATAAAATGGTCATTCCAATCGGATTTAACAATGGCAATTGAAATCATTAAATTCGGTCATCAAATTAAATGATAATACTTATCTTTTTAAATAAAATTGGATAGTCAAGCTCTTAAAGCAAAATGGAATATAAACAAATTCTAAAAATGAAAAGCCAACTTCACAGGCCACCCTTTCCTGCTTGTGCCCTACTAGAGTAAGCTCCACGATGGAAGTGGTTCACAGTACCGCGACGTTGCCTGGCAGGCCAGACGGTGTGGGCAGCATCACCGTACAGGAGAAGGAGAAATTTGCTGAAATCAAAGACCGGCTGAAGGCGCTTTTGCAGCATCAGATCACGAACTTCAGATACGCTTTTCCGTTTGGACGGCCTGAAGGAGCTTTGAAGGTAATGTTTTAAATCCTTCAGTTCGATGGATAAGTTGAAAGAGCGATTTATATAATATGATTTTTCTCAAAAACAAAATAGCTTCGAATAACTTGATTTTAATAATTATCAACAGCACTGGCTACGTTTATGTCAATAAGTATAACAGCTGCTCCATTTCCTATTCCAAATGCCATTTAATTTACTTTGCTGGCGTCCACTTGCGTCTTTATTAACATTCGACTCAATGTAGACAGTGACACTTAATCAACTTTTTCAGGCAACACTGTCTCTACTCGAACGGGTTTTGATGAAGGATGTTGTAACACCAGTGGCGCCAGAAGAAGTACGAACAATGATTCAGACAAGTTTGGAGAACGCAGCGCTTTTGAATTATACACAATTGAGCCAGATGGCAAATATTGAAGGTAAGGAATAGAAGAGCTACAGAATGCTTTCAGATGTTATAATAAACAGCGATATAATCACCACTATGGAATTGAGTATACAAACCAATTTCTAGGAAATAAATAAACGACCGTAAGTTTCAGTATATAGCACTATACTCTTTCTTATATGGTTTCGGGGCGGTCAAAAAAATCAGGGAATCCAAGTAATAACGAGTCAAAGACGGACTTTATTTATATGGATTTTTAAGAATAATAGAAGTAAAGACGAAGCCAGTACCAGGGTTATTGCATTTTGCAATGCATAGGAAGCTCCTCTCCTAATAAGTCTAAAAGTAGAAGTGATGGATGGATATGACTTAGGTGTACGTACACGGGTCAAATTACGCACAACTTTAAAAGAATCAAGTGTAGGGACATACACTTACAATATACCAAATAGTCTGCATAAAGCAGCTATTATAAAGTATTTGATGTGGGGGAAGAAGAAAATAGTGGCAAACAATGTATTTCTGCCTAATCCAATACGTGACAGCCATGATAGTATAAGAATTATGTATATTATAGAATACAAAACCCTTTTTAAAACTACAGAGGACCTCAGAGGCGAGACTATGGTGACACCAGCAAAGAAGTTAGAGGACCTCATTCATTTAGCAGAATTGTGCGTAGATCTTCTCCAGCAAAACGAAGAACATTATGCAGAGGTAAGGTGTTAGAATAATTTGAGACATACTCGTATAGTAACCTTTCGAGAGCATATTTTGGAGTGTAACGTCTACATAGATGATGTGATGGTTGAAAATACAATTGTATTTTTTTAAACTCCAAAATTTTAGCTCATTTATAATCCAATGTCTATGTAAATCCTGAATGTCGTGATTTCTGTTATGGTAAAACCTTTTAAGTTCTCGGTTTAAAAATTGCATTGGGATTTAGCGTTGTAATAATAATCTCAACTTTACAAATAGGTTTTACAATTTGTGATTTATCTATCCATTGTTAAGATTGCTATTATTTTCTTCGTCTCTGGGTACTAGTTAAACAACAATTTTCTTAAAATGTTTTACCAAAATGTGAGTGTTCACTGGAAATAGCACCCTACTCTCCTATCGCTATTAGTGTGGGGAATGACGAGGCATTTATTCTATCGATTGAGCTGAGAATATTGTAAACTTTCTGTATTTCACTTTGAACTCAATCTGCTTCAGTAATATTTTCATCTCAGTCTGGTACCTACATGATGATTTCAATTGGTTTTAATTCTTGTTACTTGGATGTTGCCGTTGCTGTTTAAAATGAAACTGTAACTTTTCAACTTGGGCTCTAAATTCATTTCAACTTGGTTTATTGTAAGACCTTTTGTTTCAAGATTGATTTCATCATGTACCACAAAAGTTTATTTAGAAATCAAGAAAGATTTATTTTCCCGACTTATATATTTTATTGTGGCTTCGGTCGTCAAGTGAGTTTTCACTTTTCGACTCTTAATGTGCTAAGTGAGTACTAACTTTTTGTATTCCACTTCTATCTTATCTTTTATTTCTCCGCAGGTTTATAACACAAAACCGGACTCTAGCGGTCAACCAAATGTAACTACTGACTCATTTGATAATTGCTCTGCTGATCGAATCACCTGTCAATCGTTTTCACTCGATCTTAATTCATATCTCACTTTGAATTGATTTGATCACGTTTTTTAAGAGGAGTAGACTCAGTTTTTTGAAATAGTTCAATATACAATCACTCGCTTGAAAATGCTTAGATGTAATGGATAGAGGTTTAAAAATTTGACAGCATTGCATGGATTTCGATTGAGAATAGACGTTACTGTTTAAATAAAATGAGACTGGTACTTTTCATTCTGGGCTCCAAATCCTAAATTACGAAATTGATAACATCGTGATTGCTATAAATTGGCAGGGTTACCTTAATTTACGTCTGAAATGAAAAGTGTACTTTTTGAAAGTCTACTCCAACCATGTTTACTATACAGACACATCAGTAATTACAGAAATATGGATTCTAATAGAACATAATAGGAATTACAATACATTACCCACATCACAGATTATTCTTGCTTCTGTAGTCTGCTACTCTACAAATTCTACGCTTGCACCCACTAGTTTTACTCGTACATTATATGTTTTGTTAATATCACCACGAGACACACTACTAAGAATAACATCGTTGGATGTTGCACTTGTATTATTATCGACAGCAAAATGTTTATCTAAACCAACAATACACAGGTGTTCTGGCTGTAATTATATATATATACAAAGGCCAAGCAAATTCTAATCAACTTCTTTTCGCAATAATTAGGTATAACTGTTCCACCCTTACCTATATTTTAACGCTAAGTGAATACAACATAATTATAAGACAGATATCTAAATTTGTACAGAAATCTGGAATATATTGCCGGTTGAAAAGTATAATACTTTTATGTTCGTCGTATTAGGGCATAATAATGCTCCAGGACACCTTTTACAACATCTCATCAAACTCGAAAAGTAGATAGATTTGACTGTCTTTGATTTGTAACATTGTGCATGGTTTCTTTCGGTCGTAGTTAGGTAGTATGTAGTACATAAAAGATTTGCGATTTGAAATTATTAACTTCGAAGGCATTTGTTTAATCTTTTATTAAGTTTTGAACATCTAAACGTGTAGGCATTTTAGACGTTCCACGATCTTCATTTTGATCTGTCTTTCTTTGTTATTCCCTTAAAAGATGAATGCGTCCTACGCTACACATTAGGTACAAAAATGTTTACTCGACTGCCCCAGAAAGAGGGTTATTATGATTATGACACAATTTTTGTCGCAGCAATCGCCACCCCTTATCTCCTTTATTTATATGAGTTCTGAAAGCTTGTAAAACCCAAAAATTTGTTGAATTTGACGTCAAGATCTTCTTTTTCTACCTACCATAATAATCGCTTTATTTATAATTTTACTTATTTAATGTATGTAATGTAATGTAACTATTTTACGGATCTACCGAATAAATCGAATATTAATTTCAGAAAGTGTTTTGGAAAATACAAAAGATGCGAGTGCTGAAACTGTCATATTGTGAATATAAATATGATTTGTACCTAGTCCCAATTCAAAACCGAATAATGTACTACTCTAAATTCAAATTTAATGTATTTAAACAACTTCTCAACAACCATCCCCAACTATCCCTATGTTCTGCCTTTTCTCTACTCAACTCTTTCATCCAGGCCTTCGCGTGGTTTTCGGAGCTACTAGTGGAGCATGCTGAGATCTTCTGGGCTCTCTTCGGTGTGGACATGGACAGAGTTTTGGCCGAGCAGCCCCCTGATACCTGGGATTCCTTCCCGCTGTTCCAGATCTTGAACGATTATTTGAGGACTGATGGTATGTTAATGGAAAAGGTTAGAGATTAATTTGTTGTTCGACTTCGGAAGCCCATTGATGTACAGGTAATAAGTTGTATGCACTTTAGTACTACGACGCAGAACAAAAGTGTATACAACTTATTGCTGCTGACTGTACCTTCGTTATTTGAAAGGCATAGGATTGTCTGATGAATTAAAGGGGACATTTGGCCAGCAGTGTAGTAGAGCAATGGCTAGACTTCTGTCTTCACTGCCAACTGAATAACTGAATACAGAACCTACCAAGTGTTACCTTCTGACATGGCTCCTAAATTTTCTTTCGCTTGATCTAAATCGAGATATACATAGTTACTTACTCCCAGATTCCATGATGTCAACACTATTACCAGTAAGGTACTCGATCACTTACATATTACTTCTGTCACGACCTATATTGTTCTCTTCTCCATTTTCCAGAAAACCTAAAGAACGGTCGATTCCATGAACATCTCCGAGATACGTTTGCACCTCTTGTAGTGCGTTACGTAGACCTCATGGAGTCATCTATTGCTCAGTCATTACATAAAGGATTTGAGAAGGAGCGGTGGGAAATCAAAGGGTAAGTCGAAATGAACAAGTGCTATTCTAGTATCTACTTTCACCAAGGCCAAATTGCTTCTTAACGCAATGAAGACGAAAGTGGCAGGAACAGGGCCGCATCTAGAAATAGATTGAAGGTAGGGGATCTAGAAGGTTTAACGTATTCGTAAGCCTACGCTGTCCGTCCGTCCATCTGACTCTGTTTGTCTGTTCTAACCTATTTAGGGCTGTAACTTTTGAACCGTAATAGCTAGACAGTTGAAATTTTCACAGAATGTGCGTTATTATGGCGGATTTTGCTAACAAATAATTAAATGGCAAAAATTAAAAAATTAAGGGGTTCCTCATACAAGAAACTAGTTTATATCAACGTTTTTTCTTCTCGCCCTATCGTCAAAACGGTAATACATACCAGCGTCAAACTTGGTGTGATTACAGAGCAAATTCTACAGTATAAAAACAAATAATAAAACCCGTGAGTCGGTCTCGCGCGTCTTCAGACCCTGAGCTTTAAAGATTTCTATATAAATTATAACCCATCTTTCCAGTAACGGTTGCTCAACAAGCGAGGAGTTATTCTGGAAGCTGGATGCTCTGCAGTGCTTCATCAGAGACCTTCACTGGCCGGAACCTGAGTTCAGGTCACATCTTGAGCAGAGGCTGAAGCTGATGGCGAATGATATGATGGAGACTTGCATTCAGAGGACAGAGTCATCTTTCCAGGTTTGTAACTGGTTTTCGAAACATCTAAAAAGCTGGACAAGTGTAAGCTCCATTTATTTGTTTGTGGAAGGAATATCTACCACATCCGTGCTTACAGATTAATGTTACCAAAGAGAATGTAACTTCGTTATAAGAGTGGGGACTTCCATACTAAACACTGGTCGTGACCGATATCAAAGAATGTATGAAACGTGTGCGACCGATCAAAGTAATTTAATAGCGGCCGTGCACGTTTCATATAACATTTTTTTGTTAGAGAGTTACGCGTGCCTGCATGTTACTAACATGAATCTGTTTATTTCACTAATTAGTAAGTTTAAGTACCCTTTTTTTCGGTCAATGAACGTTTTTCTTTTCTATTTTTAAATTTAGTTCCTAATAAACTCGACAGATACGCGAGATCCTGTCAAAATCATGTCAAGACTGTGCCTGCCTTTTTTAAAGGCCAAGGGATCGAGCCCATACAATACCATGTCAGGCGTAAACATTTTCATATATTCGGTTGAAATTATTCGTAAATAATGAAATATTCAATCAAAAGATGTGTTGGCATTTTGTTGAACGTCTTTTCCCTCTATATTATTTTAAAGAAATACATTGATCCCCTAGAAATCCAAAAGATAAACGCTTATTAAATTAAAGATTTTATGTTCTCCTTTCATTTAATTTACCAAGTTTGTTAGAGAGATTTGATCCTTGTGATTGACCCTATCGGGTCGATGCCATAAAAGTACAGGGTGTTATTTCTTCAGATTTTAGACTGTTCGATTTCCGGGTGTGGCAAGCCAATTTTCCAAAATCTTTAAATGCAGTTTTGTTTCTTTTCAAAAATTAAGAAAAGTTTCGTTTAAGGTGGTTGCAGAGTGGTCAATTTAATACAAAACTTTGAGGCACAATACGCGTAGACGGTATTAATATAAGTAACTTTGTTTATATGGGAAAATAGTTTAGAAAATCTAGATGCCGCGTCACAAATAGCATTTGCAATTTATAAAATAATTACAAAGGTATAAAGCTTTCATACAAAATTTTAAAAGCTTTATATCTTCGTAATTATATTATAAATTGTAAATTTTATTTGTTACGCGGCAACTAGATTTTCTAAATTATTTTCCCATATATACAATATTACTTTTATTAATTCCGTCTACGCGTATTGTGCGTCAATCTTTTGTATGGACTGAAACCACCTTAAGTAAAATTGTCTATCTCCAGTATTTAGAGTACTTTCCCTCCAGGTGGCATTAAAAAAATCAACCCTGTATGTTTCGCTTGATATCCTATAACTGTAGCCGTAAGTAAATGTATTTTTATCTTTATTCTTGCAGTCTTGGCTCAAGAAGAGTGTGACATTCATGTCGACGGACTACATCCTACCCGCGGAGACGTGCGCGATGGTCAACGTGGCCCTGGACGCAAAGAACCAGGCCCTGAAGCTGTGTGCTGTGGAAGGTATTGATATTGTAAGTAGTCACAGCCTTATACTTGGACATTCCATTTTAGATTGAAGAAAATGGCAGATCATCCACAGGATGCTAAAATTCCCAGCTTTGCTGGATCATATATATTGTCTAACAAAATTAGCTGAAACTGTTTTAAGGGGATGATAAGACAATCAAACTGAACAAATTTCCCTATGGGACCCAATATCGAATTCGCGAAAAAAAAACAGTTGTCCCATACAAAACTTCAGCTAATTTTGTTAGACCTTATATAATTTATGCAGATTCTCTTTCTAACTTCAAACGTGCGTAGCACTCGTCATCACATTGATTGTGCATGAGCGCTTCTAGAAGTTTTGTAATTATCATTGATCTTCAATCAATCAATCAAATCAATCAAATTTATTTACAGAAAGAGAATAAGAGAAAAATTTTCGTCTATGTTTATTTATTTCCTTTTTGGAGAACTTACAACTAAATAACAGTTTGGTTTCTACAAATATAAATTGATGGTCAGATGCTGACAACAAGTTTCCACATATAAAAATAGAGAATAAAAAAACTTATAAATAAAGCTAACATTAAAAATAAAATTATTAAATAAAATTATTATGGGCCATCAAAGAAGTCACGTGCTAGAATATTTTTAAGTCTATTGGTGCTTGTACAAAACAAATCGATATCGAAGTCCACACAAATGTCGTGGAAGCCGCCGGCGCCGCTGGCGCGCTGCAGGAACGCGTTCTGCTTACATGTAGCTCTCACGAACTGAACGTGTAGGGGTGACCGCGGCCGGAGACCCTTCTGGTTAGTGTGAAGGGCTACGTTCCCGCAAAAGTGGTCTGGTTTCAGTAGATTGAGGTGAAAAAAATTTCCGTTTTGGAGTGGGAGTCCCTTAAAAATCTCTTAACACGTTCCAGGGCAGTGGACGAGACACAACAGAACTTTTATTGTTATCACTGCTATAGCCGGTCACTGTCCAGGAACGTGTTAATATATTTTTTTTCTCTTTGGTAGGTCCCTAAACTTACCTTTAATTAAGAATTTGTATAATATCACAGGTCTTTTTATTGTTTCGGTGATTAATTCATCAAATCATAACAAAAAATTAAAAGCAACGGAAGAAAAACATTGGCCAATTTTGTAGTCACAGGTAAAATTTGATAGAGATTTGGTCAGTAAATGGTCAGTATTTTAGAGGGTTTTAGCACAGAATACATTAATACTAGGTTTTAATCGGTAAAATCAGTTTTTTTGGCCATGGAATCAGTTTCCACCCCTGGCTGTTGCATATATTTCAGTCGAGTGGGCATTGTACTTCAGTATGGAACAGCAGATTTTTTGCTCTGATCGGTTTGCTCCCATAGTAAAAGTGGTTCAGTTTTATAGGTAGACTCTTAGTTTAAAAGGATGCTAATGATATCAAATTCACCCTGTATACCTAGGTAAGGTACCTACTTATTTGATGTAATTTTCGTCCCCAGTACCAATATCACACGAAGATGGACGCTCAAATCGAGGCGTGTCTGCAGGCCATGGCGACGGGCATGACGACGCGATTGTCTGCCGTCCTAGAAGCCACGTTGGCTAAGATCGCCAGATTTGATGAGGGAAGGTATGAAAATTAACAGTAAGACCATCGGATCTTCCCACTACGAATGAGTTTAGTATTTGTAGCATAGCATATGCTATACCCAATTATGGGGGTCCGGGTTCGAATCCGCACGGACAACATGCCATGTACCAATGAGTTTTTCTAACTTAATACCGACTGCTCTCAAACGGTGAAGGGAAACATCGTGAGGAAACCTGCATACGCTAAAGAAGAAATTCTGATGTGTATGTGAAGTCTATCAATCCGCATTGGGCACGCGTGGCGGACTAATGCCCATACACCCTCCCTGAAGGTAGGCCTGTGCCCTGCAGTGGGACGTTTATAGGCTGATGATGATGATGATATGCTCACGACTATATTCCCCGAGGGGGTAGTCAGAGATATTCTGAAACCTCAGAACATCCACATTTCACTAGTAGTACCGAAACTCTGTCCAGTGTGACGGGGAGTTAGCCCGTCGCCACTTGTAATGGACAGTAGGTACAATACATGTCTCGAAATTGAAGCATGCAGGTTTCCTCACTATGTTTTCCTTCACCGAAAAAGCCAGTGGTGTTACAAATCGTACATAAATGCCGAAAAACTCATTGGTACGAGTCGGCCTGGACGGGGAACCATCGCCTCCTGCACTGCAGGCAAGGTTACTCGCCACTGGACCACCACGGCTTATGGCTTTAAAATGTTGTACCTATTATATTCAGTCATACGTC
This sequence comes from Agonopterix arenella, assembly GCA_927399405.1. Taxonomy (NCBI): domain Eukaryota; kingdom Metazoa; phylum Arthropoda; class Insecta; order Lepidoptera; family Depressariidae; genus Agonopterix; species Agonopterix arenella. The sequence goes on from OV656714.1 coordinate 2,296,907, forward strand.
TGTGGGCTATAGTACCACCCATAGTGATTTTAAATCCGGATTGTGAAAGGTTAAGGTGGCTTGAAAATTCCCTGACTGTAATTTAACCACTAATTTCCTAGTAGTGTGGACGACCCTCTTTCTACGTTATTCAGGAGAAGAGGCTCTTTCACCTATTTATATCATCAATCATCATCATAATCTCAGCCGATGGACGTCCTCTGCTGGACATAGGCCTCCCCCAAGGATCGCCACAACGACCGGTCCTGCACTGCCCTCATCCAACAGGTTCCCGCCACCTTGATCAGGTCATTGGTCAACCTTATAGCCCAGTCATTTTAAGGAGTTTTGTTAGGAGGGGAGGGGAGTATGATAGATGATGGTGATGATAATGATTGATTGATGTGATTATGATTATGATTATGAGTAATTATGAATTGGACTTTTAAACTGTAACCGGCACCATTCAGTGGCAAAAAGTCTATCTGAAAACGTGTTAAAAAAAATTTTGCTACGCATTTCTAATCAAAATTGTATGTCCTAAAAGATTTTTAAATTAATAATATTAATAGCAATGCACTATGCACTCATTTTAATTAGATTTGACAATATAAATTATTTTTGAGTAATACAATAGGCATTGAATTTCAAAAAATGAGATATTTAATAGAATTTATTAACGTATTTTTCGAAGCCTTCTAAGAAGACAACAATATTAACACCACATTTTGAAGTATGTATAATGGTAAAGCCTTAAAAGCTTGCATGCTAAAAAAATTTACCATTTGTTTTTTAGAACGAGATAAAAGCTAAATTTAAAATTTGGGGCTGTTGCTGACGTGATATTTCTTTAATTTATATATATTAAAGAAAGTTTCATCAAAATCGGTTAATTATTTTTTGCGTGATGCTCGTTCAAACAAACACACAGACAAATCCAAAAATTGATGATATGGAATCAGGGACACCTAAAAACCATATCGTAACTTTTTTTTTGTTAATATCTTCAATGTACAGACAAACTTTCTGCTACAGTTTTATAATAGTTTAGATACCGAAAAAAATATCAATTGTTAATTAGTCCCAGCTTAAACCGTAAAATGAATGTATTAATTGTTTATTCGAAAGATCCATAAAATAGTAACATTAAATAAAATTATAAATAAAGAGACTTAAAACTAAACTAACCTAGGATGTGGTGCAGGTTCGGTCCTTGTGGGAGGGTACCCAGAACGCTGGCCGCATTTCCTCGCTGAATGGCTATATATGCTGATCCGTTGAGCGAGGAAAGTGCCAGCTCTTGGGTCCCCTGTCGAGTCTGTCAGGCGCTTTGACAGGTCTTTAAAAAGCGCCTGCGCATTAGGTCTCCACGGCCCAAGAGTTTCGACACCAAAACCCATAAAATGGTATTGGGGGCCGATATCCCGGTACCAGTAGGCCTTTCGTTTTTCGGCCGCCTCCGCCGCTGCGCCAGCCCTTCGACTCGTGCCCTGTAAGTGAGACGGGGCCAGTGTGTCCACGCAGGTAGCGTCCCACACTAGCACCCGACCCATCTGCCAGGGGACGAGCGACATCCCGTCTGGTCTCTTGCCATCGCTCCGTATGATGCCAGTCGGCTCGAGAATGGCAGGAACGTTGACTGTGGCAAGAGACCTACGTATGATGTCGTTAAGGGTGACATGGCGAGGGAATCTGCCGGCACTCTTTTGACACGAGAGTCCGTGGTGACCCAAGCGATCGTCGGCCGCACCACAAGGACATTGGTGGCGGATGCAAATTTCTGCGCTGACTCGAAGCCCGATTGCCACGCGCAAGGTGTTGGAGTCCAGGTAGGTTCCTGTGTTGACCGAAGGATAGGCGTGTAGCCAATACCCGGACTCCTTTGTGGTCGATGCTAGGAGTCTGGCGCGGTCGTGGCCTTCTGTGTTGGTGACAAGTGTTTCAAAGGTGATTTTGCTAGTGGGCCTATATTACCTTCCTATATTATTATGTGATTAATATACTACATATTATTATAACCTTGGCGAGTAAACTTGCCTGCCATGCAGGAGGCGATGGTTCGATCCCCGTCCAGGCCGACTCGTACCAATGAGTTTTTCGGAATTTATGTACGATTTGTAACACCACTGGCTTTTCGGTGAAGGAAAACATCGTGAGGAAACTTGCATGCTTCAATTTCGAGGCATGTATTGTACCTACTGTCCATTACAAGTGGCGACGGGCTCATTCCCCGTCACACTGGACAGAGTTTCGGTACTACTAGTGAAACGTGGATGTTCTGAGGTTTCAGAATATCTCTGACTACCCCCTCGGGGAATATAGTCGTGAGCATATGCTTATATTATTATATTCCTGTGTTGTCAACAGTTTGATCGGCTCCATCCTGACGATAGCGAACGTGTCGGGGTCCGGCAAGGACATCGGACAGGGCTACGTGAACTTTATGAGGAACTCCATGGACCAAATTAGATCGAAGGTACTATCTGTTAGATATACAAAAATACAAATAAACATTTATGGGGGTGGTTAAGACCATCAAACAAAACAACTTTCACTACGGGACCAATGTCGAAATCGCGAAAAAAAAATCTGATGTTCCATCATCAGACGGCCCGGTAGCACAGTCTGTAGTGAACCTGCCTGCTATGCCGAGGGTAGCGGGTTCGAATCCCGTAAGGGACAAATATTTATATGATGAATATGAATATTTGTACCCGAGTCATGGACGTTTGTATCTATATAAGGTCTAACAAAATTAGCTGAAACTATTTTAAGGGTATGCTCAGACCATCAAACTGAACAACTTTCTCTATGGGACCAATATCGTAATCTCGAAAAAAAAATCTGCTGCCCCATACATTTGAGTCAAGTTCTGTTTGCAGTTTTGTATGGGACATCACATTTTTTTTTCGCGATTTCGATATTGGTCCTGTAGAGAAAGTTGTTCAGTTTGATGGTCTGAGATACCCTTAAAATAGTTTCAGCTAATTTTGTTAGACCTTATATATGTAATCTATATCGTTGCCTAGTCATCATAATACAAGTCCAGGTACTTTAAATGTGACTAGATAATTTGTGTGACAATGTCCAAGATAGTTATTTATTATTTATTTTATTAATTATCTTCTACAGGGTGAAATTGATATCTAATGTTAAGGATCTACCAATCAAACTGAACAATCATCATCATCATCATATCAGCCGATAGAGGTCCACTGCTGGACATAGGCCTCCCCCAAAATGGAGAGATTTGCATTAATCGCCATGATGCGATGCGTTTGCGATGCGCCATACTACACTACAGATCTACTCGAGCTAAATGTATGGGACAAAAGATTTTTTTTTCGCGATTTCAATAGTGGTCCAATACTGAAAGTTGTTCAGTTTGATGGTCTCAACAACCCCTTTAAAAGTTTTAAACGTTTATTTTTACTTTTGTAACATTCTGTATACAGGGTGAAATTGATATCATTAGCATCCTTTCAAACTAAGAGTCTACCCATCAAACTGAACAACTTTTACTATGCGAGCAAACCGATCAGAGCAAAAAATAAAATCTGCTGTTCCATATACTAAATTGCAACGTCTACTCGACTCAAATGTATGGAACAACAGATTTTTTTTTTGCTCCGATCGGTTTGCTCCCGTAGTAAAAGTTGTTCAGTTTGATGGGTAGACTCTTAGTTTAAAAGGATGCTAATGATATCAATTTTACTCTGTATACTTACTATTAGTACACACGGCGACACATCAAGCTATACAAAACCAACATAAGTTGTGGGAATATTGGTTTCCGACACTCAATAACATGAAGGTTCGGATTCAAAGCCACAAGGACGACATGCCATAACGTATGTAGGTACTGTAAGGAGGTTGTATAGCCATAGCTTGCTGGCTGGTTTTTATCTATCTATCTAAACTATTATAAAACTGTAACAGCAAGTTTGTCTGTACATTGAAGATATTAGCAAAAAAAAAGTTACGATATGGTTTTTAGGTGTCCCTGATTCCATATCACCAATTTTTGGATTTTTTGTCTGTCTGTTTGTTTGTGTGTTTGTTTGTTTGTTTATTTGTTTGTTTGTTTGTTTGTTTGAACGAGCATCACGCAAAAAGTACTGAACCGATTTCGATGAAACTTTTTTTGTTTGATTGCTTATGATCTGACTTAAAATCTGGTATATAATTTATCTCGCTACATTGACGGGAGCCGGAGATATAAACATATAACCGCAAGTGCAACCAATGTACGCTGCCATTTCAATTTCAAGTAAGTAACGCTAATTAAAATTAAAAGACTTGTAATAAAGTAAGCTAATTCTGAAGACTGTTTCATTTATAAATAACGAAAATAACAACAAATTACAAAATAAATACCAATAATTATAAATTTTATCATTGTCCAGTGCATTGTTAGTATAACATTGTTTTTCTTTTTGGCTATAAAATCTTTCAAACTCCATGGAGAAAACCTTTGCATAACAAAAAAAACCTTAACACTGGCCACAAGAAAAAAAGATTCGAACTACAAATTTCTTGACATTTTGTAGAATTACAGTGCATCCAAAGCAGGAGCATAGAGATAGTAAGTACTACGTACACGTACATGAGCAGGAGTAATTTAAAAAAAAAAACTGCACGCCAATTTCAAACAAAGAGAATAGTTTTTATTTACAGTGTAATCACACAGTGTGATGTAATACACATTTTACGCAAGACTGGATAATAGATAATATTTTAAAGCAATTATACAGGTAAGAAACTATTTTGAAATACCGTAAATTATTACTAAAATACAAACGAACGAACTCTAACAAATTAATAAGGGTCGGTTTTTTATGCCGCCGATGCGATGTGCCGCCGTGCATTTTGCGCCCGATTCGATTAAGGGGATAATATATTTTTCTACGGCGCTCCATACAAAACGAAGCTTAGTTTAAACATTTAGTAATTAAAGTAAAAAATGAATGGTTTTAAAACAATCTAGAAGCCAATATCTGTAATTTCCTTTTAAATGTTTAGTTCTAAAGTTATCTTGACTCAAAGTTTGTAGTCCGTGCTGCGGTCCGTCCGTGTCGTGTGTCGTCCACCATTTGGGTTCTGTCTGAGGAACCTTCCACAGCCCTACGGACTGTCGCTTGATATGAGCTTTACATTATTTAATGTAACATTCGGCAATAGCCGACTGCGTCCTTCCGTACGAAATTATTCGCTGGAATCCAGGCGCATACGTGCGCCTCAGCCGTTGTTTCAAATGCACGCATTGAAAGAGCAAAACTCGAGGTTGATCCATGGCATCCTATGTTCAGATACTCCACAGTACCTCAAAGGCTCAAGAGCCGCAAAAACTTTCTGAAGTGTGTCCACCCTATACAAGGTATTGGTAATGGTCCCCGAGCTAGATGTGACCTCTGGCGAAGAAAGAGCACGCTACCCGACCCGTTTGTCCCCCCCCCTCGGAAAGCCTTCCCCCAGGACATGAACTACCCAGGCCGATTTGGAGGTCTTTAAACAGGCTCCGAACTCAAGTCGGTCGGAGTAAGGAGAACGCAAACTTGCACGCGAATGGAGCGTATGGACGCTGCTGGTAGTGCTATCCGCGTGGCAAAATACTGGGCTGGAAAAATATAAAATGACATGCCATCGAGTCGATAGAAGAAAATGCACGCAAATTGACAGCGAGTGCTGACCAGGCCATGTACCCGGACTTTAGATTTTCGATATAACGCGACCGTTTCGGTTGCGGTCCGAACTTCATTGTAATAGAGTTGACATTGGAACGATAACTTACATGCAATTGCGACGTTCGAATGTCCGGGTCAAGAACAAAGAACATTGTATATAGTATTGGTCCGGGTAGACCCCTGCTGTCAAACGTCAAACGGTGACGTTGCAGTGGAATGCGGACGTCACCGATTTCGCGCGCATCTGACCGGATTGCAAGATGTATAGGGTCCTTCTTATATGCAGACAGTTTTTTAAGGGGATGATCAGACCATCATACTGAACAACTTTCTTTATGGGACCAAAGTCGAAATCACGAAAAAAAATCAACTGTTCCATACAAAACTGCAATCCTACTCTACAAAAATGTATGGGGCAGAAGATTTTTTTCGCGATTTCGATGTTAGTCCCATAGAGAAAGCTGTTTGATGGTCTGATCATCCTCTTAAAAAAGTGTCAGCATATTAAGTTAAATATATAAAAAATAAAGTAATATATATATAATGCGCCCCGACGCGTTCCGTTCAGTGATAATCATACTTAAAAAATAATTTTGTATCTGCCAGTACACTTGATTGTTTTCAGTAATGAAAAATGTCATCACGAAGAAGAACTAATAATCTCACTAATATTATAAACGTGAAAGTTTGTGACGATGTTTGTAAGGTTGTAATGTTGTATGTTTGTGGCACGCATAAACGGCTGAATGGATTTTGATGAAATTTGGCACGCAGATAGAATGTGTTCTGGATTAACATATAGGATACTTTTTGCCCCAGTAATGGGTTCCTGTGGGATAAATTACAATGTTTTATCATGCTGAAACATGTACCACGTTTTTATTCTATGCTCACTAGCGCCAATTTGACGCTGAAAGATGCACTTGTGTAGATTTCAGTGATTTTTTTTTTAATTCTGTTGTTTTTTTGTAGCTTTTAACCCTGAGGTTACGTCAGCCCATTTCAGTGATAAAAATAGTATTTGCTTTTTTCAACAGTTTTGACAACAGCTGTGTAGTATATGGTTACATTTTCGTGCATGAGGTGGAGGTTCGATTCTTGGTCGAGAATATTTTTTTTTTATTTTTTTTTAATACATTCATCAACTATATCCATTTTTCACCGGATTAGACAGATGCAGTTAGGCTTGATATGTTAAGGGCCTGACCTTAATCGTAATAATATCCTGAGATCATATCAGATCTAATATTAGCGCAGGATGTTTTCTTTTGGCTTTTTTCTAATTTTAATCCTACCATCCTACTAGGTATCTCACTAATATTAATTGTATGTTTGTGGTTCAATCATCAACACGGCTCAGAAATTCGATCTTACAGATTTGATTGTATAGGTACTGGGCGAATTGGAAAAATATTTTTTTTTTATCGTGTCGACTTCAAATTCTGATCAAAGTCTCTAAATAGTAGCTTGCCAGAATCGGGCAACCGATACTGCACCGTTGCTAGCGGTCATGAGCTCCTCCTGCGTGCAGATGTTAGGACACGTAGGGCACGATGTGAGATGGGCCATCGTTTGTGGAGTTCCACACAAGCAAGTCACATTTTGCGCATCCGAGTATCCCCACCTAACCATGTTGTCCTTACTGCGACCGACCTGGGTTCGAAGTCGGTTTAAAGACTTCCAGGTCGCCCAAGGCAAGTCATGTCTAGGCTCTCAGACAGCGACACAAATGGAGTTGGGAGGGACACTTTTTTTTTATTTTTTTATTTTTTAAGGACGTTGTCACACAAAAAATAAACACTTTTTGTCGCCATAGAGTACACCTTGCTTGCGCTGGGCCAGTGTTCAGGGGGTCGACACACTTCATAAAGCTGCGTCGGCTTGGCAGCCTTTGCGGCGCAGGAATAAAGCCATGCATGGGATGTCGTGTGTAGTCCATCATTTGGGCTCTCTCTGAGGAACCTGCCACAGCCCTACTTACATCTGGGGGCGCTATGCCAGCCAGTGGGTAAAGCAACTGTACCGGTTTCAAGCAACCAGTTATAATCCGAAACGTTTCGTTCAGTGCCGGTATCCACCAGCTTGGCGTGGGCAGATCGGCCCCACACCGGGCACGCGTATTCTCCAGCGGAGAACGCGAGAAAAATAATTAAACAAATAAATAAATAACGCTCACAGGCACAAACATTATTTTAATTATCCGAAGCAAGCATTATAGGCTTTTTATTGTGGAAACCATACAACAACGGCATATACATATAACATCCAAGACCGAACCGGGACTCGAACCCAGGACTCTGGTTTGGCAGTCCGGCGTGGTAACCATTACACCAACCGGGTCGGCCAATACTAAAAATCCTCTTTCTTTTAACTTTTTCTAAAGTTAGTGTTCATAATTTTATCGTAGTATTGTTTTCATCTTAATAGATGGCGTTGGGTGTTTTTTTGAAGCAAGTACCATACTTAATTCACGCTCAAGACATCTCAGATATTCGGTCTTACAGATTTGATTGTATAGTTACTTACCGGCTGAATTCGAAAAATAATTAAATAAATAAATAACGCTTACAGGAACATTGTTATGATTCCAAGCAAGCACTATAGGCTTTTTATTATAGAAACCATACAACAACGGCACAAACATTTATAACATCCATGACCGAACCAAGTTTCGAACCCAGGACCCTGATATCGACATAAATAAAAAACTAATAAACGACGAACAGTAGAAAAATTAAAGTGATGAATCCATGACTTTTATCTGATACCTACAGACTTACTTGGGGTACTTTCTGATTTTGATTTATCTTAAGTTCATGATTTTCTTATCTTATTATGGGAAATGGCAAGCCAGCAACACTTCGACCCAATGGTATCTTTTGTATTGACCCCTACATATTATTTTCTTCATTTTGAAAAACTTGGAAAATGAGGGAGGCAATAGCGTTCAGGGTAAGAAACCTGTAATGAATAACCATCTCTCAGGAGTCACATACGTTTACCCACCAAGACATCGCAGTCACACAGTACAAATGTTCCATGGTTTCCTCCTCCTCTCCACACGCTCGGCAACCGGGATCTAAGAGTGAGCTTTATCGTGCCTGTTGCGTTGTGCCCGGTGAGGGCTCCGACGATGGCACGAGCTTTGCTCCTGCTGTTGTTCAGTATGAACTGTGGGATTCGTGTTGTTATATTTGTTATACTCTGACACCAGGGCTTTGCCCACACGATAATAAGAAGATTGCTGATGAATTTCCTGCAGTGTTGCAGACCCGAGAGGCCAGAGCATTCTAGCCTGTGTCTTTTATCAGCCCATTCCTTAATCTATCCATTCTAATGTTACATGCCAGGATTCCTAGACTTGGTTCGGACCATGACCTTCCACGCAGACGAAGTCGCGGGCAAAAGCTAGTACTATTATAAAGCTGTAACAGAAGTTTGTCTGTACATTGAAGATATTAACAAAAAAAAAGTTACGATATGGTTTTTAGGTGTCCCTGATTCCATTTCACCAATTTTTGGATTGTTTTGTCTGTCTGTTTGTTTGTGTGTTTGTTTGTGTGTTTGTTTGTGTTTTTGTTTGGGTGTTTGTTTGTTTGTTTGAACGAGCATCACGCAAAAAGTACTGAACCGATTTTGATGAAACTTTTTTTGTTTGATTGCTTATGATCTGACTTAAAATCTGGTATATAATTTGTGCGGACGAAGTCGCGGGTTAACGCTCGTTTGAAATAAATTTGGAACGTCGAAGAACCCCGGCGGGGGCTTCAATTATTATTGAAGTCAGAAGAAGTTCGTTCTCAGAGCTAGAAAGCAAATGTCTCGATATATGAAAACAAAATATAAAACAATCAGTAAAGCTCTATTTTAATTACCATTTGAGTTACGCATCCACAGTACCTATACGGCTCTTAAACACGCACGCGTGGTGTACTAACGACCATACAATACACCCTCCCTGAGGGTAGGCCTGTGCCCTGCAGTGGGACGTATGCGTTACATAAACAAGTGCAGTGATATACACGCATCAGCTTTGAGCTGCTAGTGTATCATATATAATAATAATAATATTTTAAGGGGTGCCTCAGACCATCAAACTGGACAACTTTTTTTTTCGGTATAATATTGAAGAGCCAATTTGAGCATAGAAATGTACCAAAATAAAAAATAAATCACGTCAGCAACAGTTCCAATTTTAAAATTTAGATATTATCTCGTTCTAAAAAACCTGATGGTAATTTTTGTCGAATCGATTTGGAACTGCTTTTTCTTTTTTAATCACTTTCGGAAAATCCCTCATTTCCCTAGGTGACGGACGAGCTGTGGATTCTCCAGCTGTTCGAGCACTGGTACGGCATCCAGATAGGGCTGATAAACACCTGGCTGAATGAGAGACCTGCCTTGCATCCGCAGCAGGTCGCCTGCCTTTCTATTGTTTTGAAGGTAAGCTGCTTGGATGCTTTTGGCTAAATGTAATTTTCTTTGTTTTTTTTTTAATTATTTTTTGAACGAAGAATGTTTGCGATTGGCTGGCAAGATGCCATTTCGTATCATATGAAAATCATTCGGGATGTCAATACGAAAGAGATAAAGTATACGAAGACAATGTATGTTAGAGTGCGATAGATAGACTTTCAGAGTGATTTTCGTACGTCTTAAAACGGACCATTGAAAAGTTTGATTATCGATGTTGTCACTGTCAGCTAATTTCCCAATAAATTGGGAAATTTTATTTATTTTCGGTATGCACTTATTTGCATAGTAAGTATAATGTGTAATGATACTATTCTCAAGATTTCAAGATTAAATAAAACATTGATAAATTGTATTTACTATAAAAAAATTTAGTGAGTCGTTTAGTATCGAAGAAGAGAGATGTAGTTATTCATTTTTGTTTGCTCCCTCAGAAAATGTACAGTGATTTCGAGCTGCAAGGCGTTATTGATGATAAACTGAACTCCAAGATCTACCAGAACGTTGCAGCGAGGATGCACACTGAGGAAGCCACTTGCAGTTTGTTGCTGGCTCAACAAGATTCTGGGTAAACATTAATATTTTCATTTTTTGTATGGCGAAGCGAAAAAAGACGTAAAATAATTGCAGAGTAGACGATGGACATTTTGTCCGCGGTAAAAATTTTTTGACTACGCTATTATTACTCATTATTTATTTGTCATAAAATTTCCACTGATACACATTGGGTATCGCGCTAATCATTTGACAGCTCATGACAACCGATTGACAGGTAGAGTTTCAGGCTGTCAATTAGGTAGTAGGTAAATAAATCAAGTTTAGCGCGATACGGAATTCAGCATAGTGGAATAGAAACTGGCTTGCATTTTTATTACAACTGAAATTGAATAAGGATTGAACTCTGATGTTTTAAATTAGCGCGATCGGCCTCCATGCCATTTGCCATTTTGGTAACCATCAGCTGCAAGGCTGATTCAGTTTTCATAGGGTGTAGAGCGTCTCTGTGATGGGGATGGACCAGGTCTGCCTGCATAACTACAGTCGGCTTACGAGATACAGCCGTTCAAAGGTCAGAACAGTATGGAATTTACGCACACACATCGTACTTTCGGTAAATAGCCCAGTCATTTTTCGGTTTGAGCCGGGACTAATTAGTAATTGGCATTTGTTTTTCGGTATAATATTGCAGAGCCAATTTGAGCCTAGAAATGTACCAAAATAAAAAAAAATCACCTCAGCAACAGTTCTAATTTGAAAATTTAGCTATTATCTCGTTCTAAAAACCTGACGGTAATTTTTTTTTTGCACATATTTAAGGCTTTATCATTATACATACTATAAACAAGGTGTGAAAATGTTTGTCTACTTAGAAGGTTTTGAAAAATACGTTCGTATTTTCGAATAAATTCCTCATTTTTAAAATTTCATTGCCTATTTTATTGCTCAAAAATAATTTATATTGTTAAATCGAAGTCAAATTAGTGCATTGGTATTAATAATTTAAAATCCTTCTGGGACACATAATTTTGATTTCTATGTTGCGTAGCGATTTTTTTTAATATGCTTTAAGATAGTCCTTTTGTCACTTAATTGTTCCGGTTACAGTTTAAAAGTCCAATTAGTAATTACTCCCTACCCCGCCTAACAAAACTCCGTAAAATGATTGGGCTAAAATTCATTTTACACCGCGGCCAAAATGGTCGTCTTTTGTGTAGCATCTTATAGTTTCCTTGTACAAAACTGACGCGACGATTCCTTCGTAAATTTGTTGACTAGAATCTACTACTTACTAATCTACGCCTGGTATATAGAAAAAATAATAAGCACCCAACGGTTGAAATAATTTATTTTCTTACAGGGGTGGCGATGATGGCTCCGAAGAAGGATCAAGGAGTGGCAAGTCCAAATTAGAGTCTCTCACGGAGGAAGCAAAGCTTGGCAACATGACAGCTGTCGTTGGAAAGGTATAGACAAGTGTGACCCTACTGGGATTCTACCTTCGATTTAGCAGGGCATAAATATTTTTTTTTAAATTAACACTTTTAAAATCATACTTCGATTTATGTTAAAATATTTTAATATTTTTTTACAGGTTGGGAACATGTTTGGTCGTGGCATCGGAGAGCTGTCAACGAAACTAGGCGGGGCGTCATCTTGGTTTTAGCGCATTATAAGCCCTACAAAATTACATATAATTGTAAACATACCTTTCTTTGCCTATATCGATGTGTTGAGGTGAGATTTCAAACCGCTTTTTGTTACTGCATCATCAATATTTTACCGAGACCTCAAGTATTGGAAAATGCATCCTTTGCGCATTGAGCCTACTAGAGGTGACACGACAATAAAAGTCATGCGCCACATGCGGGTAGGAGTAGCACGCGCTGGTGAAAAAATTGCGATTTACTAAGAGAGCTGCGGCGATATCGCCGCATTGCATGGGACGGCGTGTTGTGACGTGCAGTGTCATCTCTAGAACATACGTAGTTACCTAGTAACTCAATGTCTCTGCGTTAGTTGATGCAGTAACAAAATGGCGATAAACTGTTCTGTGATGACGATAAAATCTTCTTTAGCAATCGAATAACTAACATTCTAGAAAGTCCGCCATTTTGAATAAAAAAGTATTTCAAATACATAATGGCGTCTTACGCGCTAAAAAATTAATATAAGTGGCCAGTTAAATGCATAGCTTAGTGTGATTAAATTAGTATTATACGAGGTCTAGATTTTATTTTATAAAAAGCTTTATGTACAGTTAGGGTCTTTATTCGTTTATTGGTGCAAGTAACATGTAATAGGTGTGTATAATAAGAGTAGTATTTGATATCACGAATGAATATAATAATGAGAAAATATATACGAAAATGCATACATAAACACAATGCTACAATAATAAAACATATCGCTTTGGCAAAAATAAATTTATGTTGTATGTTATAATTCGCGATGATATGTATAATTATTTACAAAAATAAATAAAATTGATTGGGTCGGAATGAGTATGCGTGAAGGTGGGTTGAAAATTAATAATCCTATTTCGATAAATATTTACGTTTTGAGATCCTTAAATCTTGTTGTTTTAATATTTGTTGTTTGTTCCTGTTATTGACCTTCGTAATTAATCCACCAACATTTTTCTTACATAACGTGTGAATTAGCACCACAGAATTTCAAAACAGTGCAAAGTTTTCAACGCAATCTTTCTGTACTTTTAAGAAATCCGTATTTTTCTAATAGATTAGTAACGAATTCACTTTAAAAATATTGTTTGAATCTTTATATCGTATTTACCTCGAAATGGCATAATTTTTTCCAATGCATTTTTATAAAATTGAAAAAAGCGGCAATTTCAAATGTTGCCTGTAAGAACCCAAAGTCCCCAAAGCTTGGGCAAAATAATTTTTATCATATTTTATAAAAATGCATGGTTTAAAAATGTTAGACTTTTTGCTATAGTCTAATTCTTTATAGTTCAATGCTCTCTAGGTTCTAATAAAGATCTAGTGATTGATTACACTTTACCTTGAACTAGTCATCATAATAATAACTATTTATAAAAAAATTATTATAGTTATATTTGTTAAAAAAAATATTCTTCTACGCTAAACACCTTACAAATTTTTGAACTAGTGAAAAATTTAAAGTTCTTAGATAAATTTTAAAAACATTTAAAATAGCGAGTAGTCGCTAAGCTGAATCGCCTTAAATAATTGTCTTGTTGGGAACGGCGCGAGTAATAGTAACGTAGAGTCATTATTTATTAAGTAAACCTTTTTTCTTCGCTTCTATTCTTACTCTATCTATCTATAACTTAAATTATATAGTTCACAAAAACATTCCTTATAAGAAAATTGTTATTCAGTAACTATTTCTATTGTCATTTAATTAAATTATTTTAAGTTTAAGTCACATTATTCATGAACCCATTTAAGCCCAATGTCAAAAAGACTCAAAATTTGCTGTCAAAAACAAATTGATAAATAATTTGAACTAATCGCGTATTCATCTATACAAATTAACGAGTATAATGTAATCACACAAATAGTACTGTAACGGCACAGTAAAACTAATTGTAGAATAGAAAAATGTAGCGCTCATTAATCATAAAACAATTACTCTATTTAGTGATCACAAATTCTCACTTCACTGTTTAATTTTTCCTTGTTTTACTTATTCACCTAATTATCAGATTTGTTGGAAGGCCGAGCTCAATCGAAGGATGTCAGTTGTGTAGTGTTCAAGTGAATTTTGAGCCGACTGATAAAAGCATAGATGCTTGTATAATTTTCGCCACGATATAATAATGGGAACTCGCTATAGTGATTATAATAAAACTATTGCTAACGTTAACGTGCCTCTTTGAAGTTAACTAAACGTTCTTGTACCAAAATAAAGTTTTGCTATTTTATTTTGGCAGGTTTTAATTATCTTCGTTTATAGATCCCTGGTTTATACGACAACTGTCCTTAATTTTGCGGTTGTTCTATAACCATAATTACCTACGTCATTGGCCGGTTGACTAGCGTTATGCTTGTGGTCCAATGAGCGTTTTTCTCTTCATTTTTAATTTTAATTCCTAAAAAACTCAACAGATGGCATGTTTATTGCTCCATGATGGAGACGCTCGTGAGATTCAGTCAAAATCATGTCAAGACTGTGCCTGCCTTCTTTTTAAGGTCAAGGGATCTATCCCATACAACCATGTCAGAAGTAAACAGTTTAAAATTTTCGATCAAAATTATTCGCATATAATGAAATATTCCATAAAAAGATCCGTTGGCATCTTTTTGATCATTTTTTCCCTCTTTATTATTTTAAATAAACCTTTTTTGAAATTTTGACCTTTATTCGCACAGACCGTAGCGCCAGTAATTGGTTACCTATTTGGTTTTAAACCTGCCAAAATAGAGAAGTGAAAACTATGTAACATAAATAATAATTATTATTATTATCAACGCAGCGAGTTCTCAAACGCTTTGATAAAGCCATCGAGTGCATCGCGAGTATAAAGGGGATACAATAAAAAAATATTTACAATAAAAATGTTTACTGTTCCTTTGCTCTTTTATTTGTACCTTTATACAGGGTGTAAGTGACAGCCTAGCAAATACTGACACGGTGAACTCAGACCATCAAACTGAACAACTTTCACTATGGAGTCTACCTTAGGAAATGCAAAAAAAATCAGCTGTCCCATACAAAACTGCTGTACCTACCCGACTAAAATGTATGAGAGCAGATTTTTTTTCGCCTCTCCTGAGGTAGACTCCATACTGAAAGTTGTTCAGTTTGATGGTCTGAGTTCACCGTTTCAGTATTTGCTAGGCTGTAACTTACACCTTGTATATTTATACCTGTATTGAAGTCGAGCATCGGTGGCGCGTTTCGGAGAGGTATGGAAATCCAATTATGGAGGTCAATTACGGATAACATGCCATGTACCAATTGGTTTTTTTAAGTACGTAATACCGACTGCTCTCAAACGGTCAAGGATAACATCGTGAGCAAACCTGCATATACTGAAGAAGAAACTCTGATGTGTATGTGAAGTCTACCAATCCGCATTAGGCACGTGTGGTGGACTAATGCCCATACAACAGGGAAAGCCCTGAGGGTAGGCCTGTGCCCTGCAATGGGGCGTTTATAGGCTGATGATATACCTGCATTGAAATTGAAAGCACAGATTACATAATAGTTTGATAAAAGCTTAGATATCAAAAGGTGCGTATATTCCATCCATCCTAAACCTGATAAAAAAATGAAAGATGATGTCGAGACGAGAATCAATCTTTCTTATATGTATTTTTTTGATTACCAATTATCTAGTGCAAAAATTTTTTGTAGAGTTTTTAGTTTAGAGGAATTTGTTTTAGCTAGGAACAGTATTAAATGTGACCTACTTGGAAATTTTAATATTGAGTTAGTTTTACTGTACCTATCGTATATAAAAAAAAACCCTAGTTTTACGATAAATTATACCACCTACTTCATAAAATGTATTATTGATGCAGGGTACCTTGTACGCACGGCGACACTTCAAGCTATACAAAACCAACATAAGCTGGCTGCGCGACGTTATACGTTACTCGACCTACGCGCAAACAGCTTATGTTGGTTTTTTATAGCTTGACGTGTCGCCGTGTGTACCTACCTACTTAGGTACCTATTTTCTTTTTAAAACTTTTAACCATTCTACAGTCTTTACTGTCATCTATTTATTCATCCTTCGTTCTTTATACAGTTAGTTATCTGGAATACATGCAAAATTTTATATTCCAAAGATTCTTTAGTATATCACCTATATCATAGGTACACACGGCGACACATCAAGCTATACAAAACCAAAAGCTTGTGTTAGTTTTATATAGCTTGATGTGTCTTCGTGTGTACCTCATGAATTCACAAATTATGTCATTCAATTATTAGCAATCATAAATTAAAACAAAGCTAAACTGTTTCAATAATCCAAGTCTGATTCACAGGATGACGTCATAGGCTGGAATGTATCGCCTCTTTCACTGCAAATTTCAATGCGATGATGTATCCAGTGAATGGGTCACTCAGAATGTGTTAAGTACTAATGAATGTGTGTAAAAACTTTTTTGAATAATTGTTCGTTCGACTTCAACGTGATAGTGTGGTTCATTTATATTTAATTTTGTGACATGGGAATCTACTCGAGTAAAAATTAATATAAAAACGTGATTAGAATATTTCCTATCCCAAAAGTATCACAGCAGGAGTCGCCATCTAGGTGGATACATAATAATACCTACTGACATTAGGGACCTCCCCTCCTAAGGCATAACACGGTTCATAAAGTCCGTGGGCCTAGGAAATGACCTTTAGGTTTAGATTGACAGCTACAATAGATCTGTCCAGGTCGCAGTAGCTATTTGGTCATTGACCAGGCCCTTATAACCCAATAATAATAAATCCCAAAAGTATTTTTGAATAGTATTTCCATACTTTGTGAGTTAATAATTTGTAAAAGGATATAATATTTTCGAAACATAAAACTGAAGGTAGGAATATATTATTTTGGACCTCTTACCTACACCCACATAAAACATCAAAAATTTATTTCCCGACGTCGGCCTTTATTGTTATTATTTTCAAAAATGATGACCCATAAATTTTACTTCGGTTCAATAAACCAGGTTTATGCATGTTTCTTTTCTTATTTACTACCTACCTCGGTGTCCGTTCATTACTTGCGCGAGTGCATTGAACTTTACTTTAAATTAAACCGAGACATTAATAAAAAGAAATGTTTCATTGTACCGCAAAAAAGACGCAATATCTGTAGTAAAACGTGTCGTAAAAACATCTATGCCAGCAGAAAACGCGGTCCGACAGCAAAGATGTAATTAAAACTTCACCTAAACTGTATACGAGATGAGATCAAGGTGCTAAAATACGAATTTAATTCAAGTTTGAAGCCGGTATCTCTGGCATTCCTAGCACTCTATAAACACTACTATTGATTCCCCACTCAACACTCTGCGAATGCGATTACGACCGCTCTGGACCGCAATGCGTGCCAATGGCCATTTTTAAATATTTGACCTATTTTTAGTATGCTAATAATAATTAGGAAAGGTAGGTAACTTGAACCTTTCAGCTGGCAAAGAAATCCGTAACAAGTGGACACTGTGGGGATTTTATATTTAGTATGAGTGCAACACCGAGCTAAACGCCGAAGACGAAATACCGTACGACGAATACAACGATGGACGGATTAGAAACAGTTTATAAGTAAATATGAAAAATTAAATAAAATGTGTAACTACCCAAACCGATTAGCTTTAATAATTATTTTAAGTTAAAAAACTACAACAGTCAAAACAAAAATGTGGGTAAATTGTTTTCAGAAACTTGCAACACCAAATTCAAAAAAGTTTGACAGATCGCTGTGAAGTGGTGTTGAAAGTGAACGTGTGTGTAGTTTTTAGCGGAATATTTATTTTTATGTAGTGATTACAAGGAATTCTGTAAGTTTTTGACATAAACATTATCTTTTACTAACATAATTCGTTAACTATTCACACAGAAATTATGTTATTAAAGTGTACAGCGTTAATTAAGCCGCTCGTTCCCGGAAACGCTTGTTACGCAGGGCTTTTATTTATAAAAAGAAAAAAAGTGAAAATAAAAAAGGTTTGTGCCTGCATCATTTGTGGCATTCCGATCTTCTTACGTATGATCTTTACGCGTTGTTTTTGGCGCGAACACTGCACTTTTAACGGGATTTTGAGCGCGCAATTTTAGTGTCTTAAAATTAAAAATAGATGATTTACCAGGATGATACGTTCGGTAAATGACTCAATACAAATGTGTTAGTAGGTGAGGGTTACACTAACACCTGGATTTAAAATAGTGTTACCTTAGCCTAAATATTTTTCTAGTGTGAAAGAAATGTTATGTCTAATTAGACAACTTTTTTCTAAATTTAAATATTTTTTTTTAATATCGTGCCATGTTGTTGACTTCGTGCCTTTGTTTTGAAATATTCAAACATTGGAACACACTTGTCTTGTTCCAAGCACTTTTTTTTAAAGAATTTTTTTTCTTTGTTATGTGGGCACTACATTCTCGCCGAGAACGATAAGCCGTAGTAATTCTCGTCGGGAATTCTCACCGAAGTTCTCGGGAGAGTGAAGTGCCTACTTTAGCATTTCAAACCGTAGAAAGAGAATGACTAGAAAAGGCATTAGAATAATATAGTTGCAAAAACGAGACAGGCTTATATGCTAATCGCATTGAGTGAGGATCTATGTTGTTGGTCCCTTTCTGCATGTATAGTATTTTTGGTGACTAAGTTAAAATTGATTCAGGCAAAGCATGGATCACTTATATGTCAAGATTGACAGTCGAAGCTAAAAAAGCGTAGAAAAAAATTGTAACCAGTATTGGCCTCTAAACCCTATCCATATATTATAATATGTATGGCACCTCACGCACACCAACTTAAGAAAGTTGGCTCCTTTTGTTTTATATGGTAGAAGCATGAGGCTCTTTCTAGACATATACTTTTTCTAAGAGGCAAAGGTACAATTTTTCAAGAATTTTTCATACTTCTATGTCTTTATCTCTATTCCTTTCCAGTTCATGCGGTCAACGAATTTATAAAATACTCAATTAATGTTTCAAACACATTTTTCCTTGGTGATATTCTTTTCATGACAATCATTATTATTTTCAATACTCACGTAATAGACGTAGTTGTAGATTTTCTAGTGGCATATTAGCAATAACACTTTCCTTCGCAGCAGTAAATTTCCTAATAATGTAGCATAAAAATTAATGTGAAAACAATGATTTAACACATATCTGTGGTAGGTCTGAGTTGAGTTTATTAACTAATTAGGTACTTAGTAGGGTCGCCAAATGTCCCATATTATACGAGTAACTTTTTCAGGCTGCTATGACAAAATTGGAACACCCTTAGGGTCGCCAAATGTCCCATATTATACGAGTAACTTTTTCAGGCTGCTATGACAAAATTGGAACACCCTTAAGGTGGTTTCAGACCATACAAAAGTTTGACGCACAATACGCATAGACGGAGTTAATAAAAGTAATATTTTATATATGGAAAAATAGTTTAGAAAATCTAGATGCCGCGTCACAAATAACATTTGCAATTTATAAAATAATTACGAAGATATAAAGCTTTGAAATTTTTCACACAAAATTTTGGCATCTAGATTTTCTAAACTATTTTTCCATATATACAAAGTTACTTATATTAATACTGTCTATGCGTATTGTGCGTCAATGTTTTGTATAAAATTGACCCCTCTGCAACCACCTTAAATAGTACAAATTAAAACTTTTGTTATGGCGGACTACAAAAATAGTTTTTATTGCTAAATATAAAGCCATTGCCCATGTGACAAAGTGTATTCGTTTAAGAACGCATACAAATCATATGATAGCTGAAAGTATAAACAGGATAGAAGGAATATCGTGCTTTCCAGGGAAATGAGAGTAATCCTTTTCTTTTGTGCCATTTGTTATAAAATTCTAATTCAAATTTACCAGTTTTAGGCGTAACGAGATTTGGCGTTCTCCTTTAAGATAATTTTTTTTAATTGTTTGTAATGTAAGGTCCAAAATCCAGAGATCCCTCTGGAGCATTGTGGGACACCTGCAAATCACATGTGATAATGATATTACTCCGCTGAATTTAGTTTTTTTTTATTCTATTTTTTTTAAAGGGACTTGTTCAAAATGTTACGTACATGTCAGTCCCATCGTACCTTATGTCTCGATTTTACGTACTCTAACTTAGTTATTCAGATGTTAAATTAAGAAGTGGCAGATGAGGGAAACCCTAGTTAGGTAGGTACTTATCAAAAATCTATTTAATGTATAATTCATTGGCTACTTTTTTACGTAAAAATTTATCTGATAACACTAATGAAGCAGATTTTTCTGATAAATTTGGCTGTGAACAGCGAACATTTAACATAAAAATTATAATATAATTTTTAATTACATTATTCAGAAAGAGATGCAGACACTATATGGGTGTAACAGCAGCTTTTTTTTCGATATTTGAAATTGGTTCCAACCCTTTTTAATTATTTAATTATTTGCCAATTTCTGAATATCGCATAAAACTACTGTTTCATACATTTGAGATAGAGAAAGATAGATGATAGATATATGATGTGCGCAATATGAATTCTATGTACAGACGGCGACACATCAAGCTAAACAAAACCAAAATAAGCTGGCCGCGCGTAGGTCGAGTAACGTATAACGTCGCGCGTCCAGCTTATATTGGTTTTGTATAGCTTAATGTGTCACCGTGTGTACAATAAACACAATTTGTAGTGGTTTAATAGCAGTTATAATTACTTAATACAGTTTTGGAGAGTTACGCGGTTATTATTTAATCTTGAAATAAACATTTTAACGGGTTCTTACCGCGTTTTGGTATATTTGAGTTCCCGATATTTCGGCAGTGTTACAACTGCCATGATCACGGGATGACTGAGGAACTTCAGGTAGATTTTTAAGAGCAGACAAATCTGTCAACCCTCACTCTTCGTTGTTTGCTCTGCACACCACTATCGGAACTCACTCGATTGTCATTGTCACTTTTGTCACTTGGTCGAAATATCGGGAACTCAAATATACCAAAACGCGGTAAGAACCCGTTAAAATGTTTATTTCTAGTTATAATTATAACTAAAGGAAATAAAATTTCTAAGGACTGCCCCTCCCTGCCCACCTTGGCAGCGCCGTTGGATAAAAAAACAATTTCTTTTTAATTTACATAAAGATTCCTTACCTACTTAACTAAACTAAAAAAAAATATTTCATAAAAAAAATGAAATTAGAACCAAAAGCTTACTTGTCAGAACAAAAGTAAGCATTTGCTAAGTAATACAAAACGTTGATATGGGTAATACAAACAGATAGACAAAAATAACACTACCATATGACATTTAAGTGGTGCTTAGATAAGGTAAACCCATTAGTACAGTAGCAGTCACATTTTAGAGATTTGTGTACAATCCACTAAAGATAAAACTTTTAGAGTTCCGTTTATAAATACTAGTACTACCCGTACAGAAGGATCACTTCGAAAACAGATTTAAATAAATAACGACTCACTCTTCACAGCAATAAGGAGTAAAGTTATTCGCGCCCGTCCTATCGTACAACTCGCGAATAACCTATCAACTGTCACAACGGCGCGCGTGCAAACGAAAATGAACCGAATCATTAGGCATGAAAGCTTCCTTTAAAAAGTCTCCCTCTTTCATTCTTTCACGTGACATCGCTAGGGTTTTCAAGTCTCGCATTGACTACTCACAAAATGGTGGCAAGTCTAATGAGATTTGACCAAGAAGTTTAAACGGTAGTTATAGATTATGGAGGATTATTTTAATCTTTTTGGTGACCACCGAGGGGTAAATGGCAACCTATTGCCATTGACCCCTCGCTGGGGGCCGTCTGTCAAACGTATCTGAGCTGTGGAGTGAGACAGGCCTGGTTCCGTGCATGCTATGTTATCTTAGTACAAATTAAGTGGAACGCTGATTTTCCATAGACATCTTCCGCCATCTATCGGTTATGTTTCGAAGTACTACGTGTTGAACTAAAGTTCATATCAGAGCGACAGCGCGCTACACCTCACCGCTGCGCTGTAGTAGTGAGAGATTTCGCCCGTATCAATCACTGTCTTGTTGGTCTAGTGGTCTGAACAACCGGCTCACGATCCGGGTAGCTATGGGTCGGTCCTCGTGTCGGCCGATAGTTTTTCAATTTTATTTCATAATGTGGCTCCCCCTGGTGCTAATAGGCGACAACGCTTATAATTAGGACGTCCTAAAATTCAAGGCGACTTACCTATCTATAACCAATATAACATATTAATCTATGGTTCCGTGCGAAAGGGTGCCAATGGGTCTTGTTTACTATGGGGAATCGCAAACGAATAAAAAAAAGTCAAAATTAAGCAGGATACAAGAAGCCATGTTTTACAAATAAATCCCTACCTAGTTTTTCCTCTATGCAATACTTCTGACTTTATGACCACCCCGAAAAAGAACTCGGATATTATATGACATTATAACTTTTTGTTCTTTAACACTCACCTTACGTGAAGTTCAAGTGGCGAAACATAACGCGTAACTCTACGGAAGAAACTTTTTTGCTCTACATTTAATTTCTGCTTCACTCCTGAAATTGTGAATTAAGTACCCTTTTAAAGTAGGTAGTAAGTACAAAAATCTGGTTGCAATTTGCACCCAATTTGGTTTTGAATGGATCTCCTCATGGGCACAATGCTGTATCAACTGTCTGTAGTACCATGCTATAGTATCATAGGTAATAGTGTTTCTTACGGGTAAAAGGCGCTATAAAACCTTTATCGCGCCGTCATCTCGCCCGTGCTCAGTTAGGACAGAAGGGCTAAGTGGTCTGTCTTCTTCTTATCGTGTGGGCAGAGCCCTGGTGTCAGAGTTTTTTCAGACCGCCTTACGGTCTCTGACGTGGTTTTTATGTTACGACGTGGTAGTAACCACCAGAGATAGTAGCCGGGACCAACGGCTTAACGTGCCATCCGAAGCACGGAATCATTTTTCTTTTCAGACAATCAGGTGATTCACCTGCAATGTCCTAACAAACTGGGGAAAAACGCACAAAGTGACATTTCACTAGGTGTCCCCCGTGGGAATCGAACCCACCAACTCCGTGTCGAGAGCCAATGCTCTTAACCATTAGACCACGGAGGCAGTGGTCTGTGGAAGGGACAGATGTATGGATGGCGGAGGCTTAGTAATATTAGACTGAAACTGTCTGGATGCTGGTAAATACATTTTAATCAATATTTTATTAGACTTTTCCTCAATAATTATATAAAACTATCGGAGCGGCTCAGAATGAGCGTTTTTCTTTTCTTTTTTAATGTTAGTTCCTAAAAAACTCAACAGATGGCATGTTTGTTGCTCCATAGAGACGTTCGTGAGATTCTGTCAAACTCATGTCAAGACTGTGCCTGCCCCTTTTTTTTAAGGCCAAGGGATCGAGCTCATACAACCATGTCAGAAGTAAACAGGTTTTAATTTTCGATCAAAATGATTCGCAAATAATGAAATATTCCATTTTTCCCTCTTTATCATTTTAAAGAAACACTTTTTGAAATATTGACCTTTATTCGCACAGACCGTAGCGCCTTCTATCGATCCCCTAGAAAACCAAAAGAAATACGCTCACGGGGAGAAGTGACAGCTTCCGCGTGCAGGCAAACGGGCCATCCATAGAGCACACAGGAGGGGTTCGCCAAAAACCACATTTCCGCTAACAGTAATATGGTTCTGTTGGCGATCTTTGAGTACAGAACCCTAGTAATAAAAACTCATACTAGTACGTAAGTTCATAATCATCATCAGCCTATAAACGTCCCACTCCCACTGCAGGGCACAGGCCTACCCTCAGGGAGGGAAAAAAACCGCTGTTTCGTACAAAACTGCAATACCTACTCGACTCAATTGTATGAAATAGATTTTTTTTTAAAGTAGTGTTTAATACACGCTGTATAAATCCTACTGCAAGATACAGGTTTACCCTCAAGGAGGCGGTCTGGGCGTAAGTCCCTCAAGCATTTTCAATGCTGATTGGTAGACTTCACAATACGCATCACAATTTCTTCTTCAATTCATCATCAGCCTATAAACGTCCCACTCCCACTGCAGGGCACAGGCCTACCCTCAGGGAGGGTGTATGGGCATTAGTCCACCACGCATGCCTAATGCGGATTGGTAGATTTCTCATACACATCAGAATTTCTTCTTCAGCTTATGCAGGTTTCCTCACGATGTTTTCCTTCACCGTTTGAGAGCAGTCGGTATTACGTACAAAAGTTAGAAAAACTCATTGGTGCATGGAATGTCGTCCGTGCGGATTTGAACCCGGACCCCCATAATTGTCCATACCTCTCCCGCAACGCGCCACCGGCGCTCATAATAAATAGTATCAAATAATAGACTGCAGAAAACTGCATCATTTAATTCCTCAGTGACATGTCACGATCGCACAATTGGTTATATTGGCTTCACTCATTGAATTAGGTCTGACATTCATTTACAATCAATATTGTTTGTTTTAACAGCACAAATAATAAACACACATTGTGTTCGACGACTGACGTTGTACGTTGATATTTCATAGTATTAATACCTACTTATAGAAATAAGTGATATGCAATACATTTGCCCGAAATGAAATGCAGTAATTTAATTTGCAAGAATAATGTAGGTTACAAAAAAGAGATCCTTAATTCCAGAGCCAGTGGCATTAAGGATCTCTTTTTGTAACCATTTTACGGTTTGAGCCGGGACTAATTAGTAATAGACTTTTTTTTTCGGTATAATATTGAAAGCCAATTTGAGCCTCGAAATATACCAAAATAAAAAAAAAATCACGTCAGCAATAGATCCAATTTTAAAATTTAGCTATTATCTCGTTCTAAAAACCTGATGGTAAATTTTTTTTTGCACATATTTAAGGCTTTACTACAAACGTGGTGTTAATATTTTTGTCTACTTAAAAGGTTTTGAAAAATACATTTGTATTTTCTATTAGTTACAATTTTTTTTTAATTTCAATGCCTATTTAATTGCTCAAAAATAATTTATACTGGGCGAAATTGATATCATTAGCATCCTTTTAAACTAAGAGTCTACCCATCAAACTGAACAACTTTCACTATGGGAGCAAACCGATTGGAAAAAAAAAATCTGCTGGTGCATACATTTGAGTCGAGTTGGCAATGCAGTTTAGTATGGAACAGCTGATAATTTTTTTGCTCCGATAGCTTTGCTCCCATAGTGAAAGTTGTTCAGTTTGATGGGTAAACTCTTAGTTTAAAGGGATGCTAATGATATCAATTTCACCAATTAGTAATTACTCCCTACCCCGCTTAACAAAACTCCGTAAAATGACTGGGCTAATATAGCGCTATCGCGCCTTAGCTCTCTTTCTATTTTACGAGACAAAAGGCATGATATAGCCTTAACGCACGCATCATGCTATGGCCGCAGGAAGTACCTACTTTTATTGTAGTACTTTTTAACTACATACTTATCTTTAGTTATCTTTAGTTTGCCTAATTTGAGCACTACTACTACTACATTCCTAAACAGAAAGTTGGTGGTTTGTTTCTGACCACCCTGAAAGAGATTACGGTCGTGAGTTTATGTATGTTTTTAGCTTTGACTATTTATTATAAGGACTAGCCTTGCGGTAGCATTTCCCCTCTGCCAGGGTATAAGATTAATTAATCATGTGCATTTACATTCAATTTTATACCTTATCACTAAACGAGACAGCCTATAATTGCGAAACAATAATTTCGAACTTTGAACGTTTGGGGTTCTGGCGAGACTACTTTTCATGATTTTTAACTTTCAAAATTAGAATCTAAAGTTATGGTGAATAAAATCCAAAGTTGCGGATTTCATGTTACCTCGCCCCCCGCAAAAAGTGGCAGAAATGTTTGTTAGTAGAATTACACGCGTAACTAGTCCCTGTATAAGTAGTCAAAGGTTTTTAGTGTTCCGTACCATATATGATACACCGGTAAAACACTTAGGTATGGAATGACATTAGAGTTAGACCATTTATTAAAGGAATGACCTTTTTCTTTCTTTACATGCTTAGAATTTTTAAATATCACATTTGCTGGAATACGCAAATATGTAAAGTACATTGTGATGTACAATTAGTCCTAATGAAGTAAAGTTAAGATAATATAATTCTAGTAGTAGGAATAAAGTTCAAAATATCATTTTTTTTTACAATTATGATAAAAAATATTTATTTACAGTAATAAAGTCAATTTGGTATATTTGAAATGAAAAAATTTAAAAATGAAAATAACAAGGTATAAAAATGAGATCTCAGGGATATTATAAGAGGGGTTAGAAGTGCAAAGTAGGCGTGGAACGTGTCGCCACAGGTTATGCAATGATTTGCATAACACCATAAGGCGCGCGGCGTGGTGCAAGCAAGAAGGCACGAGTAATTATAGCAGCATCGTCGTCGACAAGACAGCCGTCTCCGAAGCAAAAGTGCTACTTTGCATTTCTATCCCCTCTTATAATGTTCTGTGCACCCGACGACCTTTTCGGGGGGATGCCCCCGCGAGACATGGTGCCAAGCATGCTGGCGGCGTTCCCCCTTTGAATGGTCAAACTGAGTCGTTGACCAAGGAAGCTGCCAGCTCTACGGTCACTGGTCGTCTCGCGGAGACGCAACGACAACTCTTTAATGAAATTTTTTTGCTTCTGTTTCTGGGCCCCGAGGACCTAACGTTTCGAAGCCAATCGGTGTAAACATGAAGCATCCTGAGATTCCTTCAAAAGTACATTGTACATAATGTACCTTAC
Organism: Agonopterix arenella; assembly: GCA_927399405.1. Taxonomy (NCBI): domain Eukaryota; kingdom Metazoa; phylum Arthropoda; class Insecta; order Lepidoptera; family Depressariidae; genus Agonopterix; species Agonopterix arenella. The sequence goes on from OV656714.1 coordinate 2,323,956, forward strand.
GAACGAAGTCAACGAAGTTAAGAATTATTGAAATGGGAAATATTATATTACTTGGGAATTTTTTTTTTAAATTTAGTAAACAAAAATAAAGAAAGAAGTTATTCTTCGTATCTTTATTTTCGCTCTTCAACATTTTTTCCACTTTTCTTCCAATAAAACCAGCCGTCCAGAACTGCCAAAGGCAGCACTGGCAGGGTCGCCATCGCCATATAGAGAGAGGTGTAGTCGATATGAAAACAACGCAAGATCCAATCGGTAATTGTTTATTAATTGAAAATAATACACTTCTTATATTCTTAAATTAGGTTATTAGTCCTTACATCTAGATCTATAGCTTAGGATATTCAATTAGGGCTATAGATTATGTTAATCTAAATCATACCACACTACAATACGAATAAGGTTAAAGTAGGTACCTTACTAAAGTGCCGTTAACTACTTATGCGATATAATATAATCGATGACACCGATAATATTGGTAGTACACACGGCGACATTATCAAGCTATACAAAAACCAAAATAAGCTGACCGCGCGTTGTTAAACGTTATACCCCCTACGCGAGGCCAGCTTATGTTGGTTTTGTATAGCTTGATGTGTCGCCGTGTGTACCTAATATATTACTCGATCGACCAATATTTATCAAGCGTGTTTCTTAATGTGCAGAAAACGAGATAAGTTAGGTACGTTTCTCTCTGGTTGGAGGAAAAAGTTAGCACTTTGAGTTAATTGCTGCGTTAATCACAAGATCCGGTTTAAAAATATACATTTACAGTAAGTTAAGGAAAGGTACAAAAACATCGTGAGGAAAAGGAAAGGACATACGATATAACTAGAAATGAAATAAGGATATATTCACAAGTACACTCGATAGGTAGGGCGATATTGTGCAAGTTTCCGATTATATCGATCGATAATGTATTAATGACTAATTTTCAAGTAATATTATGTTTCTTCGATCAATATTGTATTTTATAATTGTAGCAGTAACAATATATCCATTGTCTGGAAGGAGTCAATTAACAATTTATTGTATGCCCACAAAAGGTTACGTTTATTGATGGTATTACACTCTAAAAACATTTTAATTTACTTTAGTAATCGGACGTAAGATTAGGTAAAAATTCAAACGGAATTATGAAATATATATAATATAAAAAATGCACCGTCTTGACTTTTTTTGCTATGATTCTTTTTTCCTATTAAAACGGCACATGTAAAGCAATGCGTGTATAGGAACGTTTTAGATGTTTATACGAAAATAAAAATCCAACATATCTTACCAAGACATGATGTGCGCCAACTGCAATTACGCGACACTCCGTTTAGATTAGGTATAGCTAATATTACCACTATAATCTAGAGATTATGAGAAACAAATCGACATGAGTTCCATAACTATACGCTAACATTTTTATGTTAGCCTATTTCCCATACTAAGGTTGAGGATCTCCATTTTGCCGAGAACCGTCAAAAAATACCATCCCGTCGAAATTACAAGTTTGACGAACCGAAACCTTGACAAGACGCACCTTTGACATAATATTTATTTGGACGAAAATCGACTTTAACCTTACCGAGCAGTAATTTCTTAGCTTACCAACCGTAACCTTGTTCTTTCATGAAGCCTACCTAATAAAGCAGAGTCTATATCTTCAACACTTGATACTGGCGAAATCATCAAGGAAACGCAAAAAATAGAATAGAACTTTACCGAGACAACCCGTCGAGTTAAGTATACCGATTTTTATATTCCTCTATTCAATCTTCTGATATTTTGTTCATTGTTGCTAGGAAAAAAACATCGTGCGAAAACCTGGACTACTGGAAAAGAAGTTCCGATGCTTATGTATTGTGCAGTCTACCAACCCGCATTGGGTCCGCGTGTTGAACTAACGCCCATACACCTACCCATAGGTAGCCTTGTGTTCCAGTAGTGGGGAACGATAGAAACTGATGATGCATTTTATCTATGAAAACACTAACACCTTAGCGCTTTTACAGACGAGCGACACTTTGCGATCGCCGTGGGTTACAGAGAGGCGCGCGACCCACTGCGACCGCAAAGTGTCGCAGAGGGTTGCGCTTATAGACTTTAGCGCTCTCACGGACGAGCGAGACTTTGCGGTCGCAGAGGGTCGCGCGACTCACGGCGACCGTGATGTCTGCAACGCACGGCGACCGAAAAGTGTCGCTCGTCTGTAAGAGCGCTAATAGCTCTTAGTTGACTCGTTCGACACCCACGATAAGAAATGTGATGTCTATTTCAAAGCCGTCAACCACATGCCTCGTTGATAACCATACTTATTTAATAAAATGTTACTCGGTTATGATTAATTGGTAACACTTTCAAAAATAAAACAAGATGCGCTGGCGCATACCTTGCATGCATCTACCGTATGAATTGGAGCAGTCACTTGCTCTTTTTGTCAGCTTACCAGAGATCGATCGAGACACAATTTGATTTGATATAGTTATCTCATTTTGTGCTTCTAATTGAGAGAAGCCAAGGATTGTATTTGAGAAGTATTTCTTTAAAATAGAAACCCTGAAACCTGAAACTTAATTTGCTAAATGTGAGCATTGCTACAACTGAGTTGTTTGGAATCAAAAACTGAGATAAAATCCCAAAGTTTTTGATCCCAAACAACTCAACTATAGTCTTAAAAATAATTTTCGTAGTTTTAGCAATGTTCCTGACTACCCCGAAAAGGGCAGACCCAGGAGGGAGCTCTTCTTTTTAACCCCCGACGCAAAAAGAGGGGTGTTATAAGTTTGACGCCTATGTCTGTCTGTCTGTGGGTCTGTGTGTCTGTGGCATCGTAGCGCGGTTTTTGGTAATAGAAAGCATATTTTTGCGGGAGTGTTCTTCGCTTTGTTCTAACTTTAAAAATTACGAAATAACGTTAAATTACAAATTTAAAAAACCCCCAACGCTAAAAACAAAAAAGTGAACAATAATTAAGTAGTAACAATAATTTTGATGTAAGCAAATGTATGTCTAACTTTTTTTAAGATATTTTAGGTCAATTATTTAAAGTCACCGCAGACGAAATAAACTTATCTCTTGAAAACCTTGAACCAGACTCTGTTCAATAATGTTGACATATTGGAAGATATTGATGACTCATCTATCAGTTACTAACAATACCTAAGTGATTCACTTACGTGTGTCAAATCAAAATATTGTTTTTAATAGGGACGGGCTAAATATATCGATATTTTTTCATAAAATTATCGATATTTATCTTCGATTGTTCAAATCTCTATAACATGTCATAACATAACATAAAAAATTATTTACACACCAAACACTTACAACAATTAACAAAAACCGAATAAAAAGAACGTAAGGACATAAATGGCGAATTTAGAATTCGAAAGTCGATATTTTATTCGAGTACCTTTCAATCAAATTCCATATTTTTTGTTTGAAAGCAGCATCCAATTTTATAATTTGTATAGGAGGTTCATAAATCCGACCTTCTGAACGCGTTTTAATTTCAGAATTTTACTCGACTATTGTAATGTACTTTGGGAACCCTTTTAGATAACTATTAGATAAATATTTAAGTAAGATACGTAATGTTTGTAAATATCGATATCGGTATTATTATTATTTGTGGTTGGGCTATTGCAAGCAAGGGTCGTTATGTAACAATGCGAGCATCGCTGTTCTTTTGTGTTCGCCCCAAGCTCACCCATATTTTACTCATACCTCCGAACTTATGGTATTTACTTTTCATTCTTCGGAATCCACGTTTCCCCACGATGTTTTCCTTCATCGCCGAGCTAGTAAATGACAAATACAACCGTACATACCGAAGAACTTAATCGTACAGGCCAGGAATCGAACCGTGGCCTCGTGATTGAGGCGCTAGCTCTCTTCCTTATGTCCTATCATCGCTTTCGTATCGGTAATTGCATCGATATCGGTAAGTACGATATTTATCGATATATTTTTTCAATCTGCCCATTCCTAAATTGTAACTGGAACATTCGATGCGATGTCGCTTTGAACATTTCAATTCAAACCAACATCAATTCATGATTAGCTGATTACGCAAATAAACTTAAATAGGCCTCGTTTTGTTGTGTGTGATTATCCCCGACTCTCAAAAACAATGTCGACTTTCTCGCTCTCCGCCATTTTAATTGCTGTTTCGGCGCCAATTTGCCGTCAGAAGATTATCTCAAACAAAGAGCAGACATTGAACTATACGTTGCAAAACTACACAAGATTAAGGAAGTGACTGCAGTTATAAGTCTCAAAGAATATCTTTCGTCGCAATTTGATTGCTGAGTGTATGTTGTGTGACCCACATACATACGAAAATATTTTATACGTTCGGAAAAATTTGTATCTCTTTCCCAAAAACAGTGACGTTCATAATTACAATAAAAGAAATAAAAATAAATTAGTATCCCCACATTTTCGACTCAGTAAGGTCAACACATCTTTCATGGGGCACTGTATACGCTATTATAATAAGATACCAGAGGATATTCTAAACTTGCCTGACAAAAAGTTTAAGTCCCATGTTAAACAAGTCCTCTGTAAAAAAGGCTACTATATAAACTCGATGACTATTTGAATGACCAAAATGTCTGGTCTTGACAATGTTACTCTATGTAATGCAATATTGTATTTTAATTGTACTTTGTATATTTTGTTTTGTTTAAAAGATGTGTGTTGTAGAGTTTCTGGCCGCATCTTCTCTCAACGTAACACCTTCCGACGCCGTGGTAGACTCAAAAAATGACTTCAAAAAGCTATCTATGTGATATTATTTTGAATAAAAAATTTTTGAATTTTGAATTACATTGCTACAGTTTGCATACGTTTGTCATTTTGGGACATTTTGATTGATTTCTGTTTTGTGTTTGATCCTTAGATAATATAACTATGAACGAGTTCGCGTGTAATTCTACTAATAAACTTTTCTGCCACTTTTTGCGGGGGATGAGGTAGCATGAAATCCTCAACTTTGGCTTTTATTTCATTATACATTTGGATTGGTTAAAATAATCTCGTGTGAACCTTAGCCCAGTCATTTTACGGAGTTTTGTTAGGAGAGGTGGGAAGTAATTATAATTTGGTCTTTTAAACTGTAACCGACACCATTTAGTGACAAAAAGACTATCTGAAAACATATTTAAAAAAAAATTCTCTACGCAACATAGAAATCAAAATACCAATGGACTCATTTAAATTAGATTTAACAATATTATTTATTTTTGAGCAATAAAATAGGCATTGAAATTTAAAAAAAATATGTAGGTTTTTATTAGAAAATACGAATGTATTTTTCGAAACCAAAAATATTGACACGGTTTACACCATGTTTGAAGTAAAAATTACCATCAGGTTTTTTATAACGAGATAATAGCTAAATTTTCAATAATTTTGGTTCATTTCCTAGCTCAAATTGGCTCTTAAATACTATACCGAAAAAAATATAAATTATTAATTAGTTTCGAGAACCGGCTCAAACCGTAAAATGATTGTAAAATGGAACCCCAAACGTCGAACTAAGGTTCAGGACGTATCCAGCAATTCTATCTCCCGACGCGTCGGAAGATAGAATTGCTGGATTCATGTGGCGAGGGGAAAGAAACTTGGTTAGAAGAACAGATGGAAGACGGAGCAAAGCCTTCACCGAGAGGTGGCCGAGATCAGGCAAAAGAGGAGTGGGTCATCTGGCAGCCAGGAGTGCTGATGATATTGCGAAGGCAACTGGAAAGACTTGTATGAGACTGGCACAGGACAAGAGTGGAATAATGGGGAGGAGACTTATACCCTGCTGTGGGTGGACAAAAGCTTGTGATGTCTTGTAGAGTCAGAATTTGAATGTAATGGCAGAACAGTGTGTCTTGTAATTCGCGTTTTTATAATTGATTCCATAGCCAATTCGAGCAGAAGGTTTGCGTGTTTCAGCTTAGAACATACAACCACAGAGTATTATACTTAATTACAACCTTATTTTTCATCCCGTGCTACAAGGTGACTAAGAAAAAATGTTTAATTTTTAGTAATGGATTAAATGCTAGTAATTTGTCACCACTTGACTCGTTAATCCATTTTACGCCCTCCACGCATAATACCGATCCGGATTTTGTATAGGAATTGACGCCTTTCGAATTCCGTATGTGTGTGGCAGGCGTCAGACTCGAGTACAAATATTATTCATCATACACATATTTGCCCCTTACGGGATTCGAACCCCTGACCTTCGGGTCAGAAGGCAGTTTCACTACCAACTGAGTTATCGGGCCGTCAAAATGCTGCCAATAAGCTAAAAACAAATGTTGCATGAAGAAACAAATTAGTTAATTACCCGAAATCTGGCAAAGAGCGATACCTGCAGTGTGAAATCCAGCTGCAATATTTTATGACGAATCTATTTCTGAATTTACCTAAGAAACTCCCAACATTATTTTGGACTTTTGGATGAGCGACAAAACGTGTCAGGTCCTATGAAAGTTATTGCTTCCCAACTCCGAAATGAAATCTAAAATCAGTTACTACATAAATGGAATTAGAAACAAGAATACTGGTTACCTGATACCTTGCTTACATATCTCGTCTTTACGTGCGATGACCACACAAGGCGTTGTAAATTATAAGGTATTATTTAATGGACAATGGACATTTGCATTACCTATTTATATTATTATTTGTTGGCGTAGTGGAATATACTCGCAAGATTCAAAAGAATGAGCGTTTTTCTTTTGGTATTCTAGAAGATCGATAGATGGCGCTACGGTCTGTGTGAATAAATTTTCAAAAAGTATTTCTTTGAAATAATGTAGAGGAAAAAGATGATCAAAAAGATGCCAACGCATCTTTTGATGGAATATTTCATTAGTTACTAATAATTTTAATCGATGTGGAATGTGGGCCCCTTGGCCTTTTAAAAAAAGGCAGGCACAGTCTTGACATGATTTTGACAGGATTTCGCGAATGTCTCTATGGAGCGATAAACATGCCGTCTGTCGAGTTTTTTAGGAACTAAATTTAAATCATAAAAGAAAAACGCTCATTATAAAATCAGCATTTACATAGATACATACGCATCTCACGCCTGTCTCCCACTGGGGTAGGCAGAGACAACGAAACACCACCGGCTACAATCCTGACCACAGAACATTATACTTAAAGATTCTATGATCCTGACAAACCTGTCTCGCTTCCTTCATCTGCATTTACAAAAAATGCAATTGACCCATTTGTTTATTTTGAAGGTTTTACTAGATAAGCAGCTATCGCTTTTAGTGATAAGGACTTTTTAACCTTTCTCATACCTTTTGTAAACTACGTATATTGGTCTGTTTTTGGTTTGCAAATAAGGATAATTTATGTTATGTTGTAAGTACATGCACACGTAGGGTAACACTTTGCCTCCTTCCTAACATCGAACGTTTATAATTTACACATATAATGTACAAAATTGACATATAAAACTAGTAACAACCAGGAAATGGCCAAGTTTCAAAAGCAGATGAAGTGCTGAAGCATTGTCTAACTGTGACATAAGCGCTGTGCGAGGCTAAATTTAGCCAATAGAATCGCGTTTCGCGTGCGCTGGCGCATCGTTGCAGGTGCACTTGGTGTTGCCAGTAGGGAATATTTTACTTGAAGAGTGGTAAAAATCTGTGGGCGGGGCACATTGCTCGCAGAACCGATGGCCGATGGGGCTGAAAAGTTCTCGAGTGGCGACCGCGTACCGGGAAGCGCAGCGTGGGTAGGCCACCCACACGATGGACCGACGACCTTGTGAAGGCGGCGGGAACCCGTTGGATGAGGGCGCTGCCGGATGAGGACCGGTCGATGATGATGATGATGATGAGTGGTAAAAATCATTTGTGGCTAAATAAAGACCTGTCATAATCATAATTATTCCACCATGAGGAACAGGGGAATATTTATAATTCAAAGACTGAAAAGAACTCAAATATTTTTTTTTCCGAACGCAGATCTAAGGAGGAGATCTATTATGCGAATCTGAATGGAAGTTTCGGTTGAGGTCGCCCTCGTGATCTGATCCATACTAAACTGCAATGCCTACTCGACTCAAATGTATGCAACAGCTTATTATTTTTTTAATCCGATTGGTTTGCTCCCATAGTGAAAGTTGTTCAGTTTGATGTGTAGACTCTTAGTTTAAAAGGATGCTAATGATATCAATTTCACCCTGTATAAGAACATCGACGATCGGAAGGATGCAAGAAGGATGTTACATTTTGTGAGCTCGTCGATGTTTTTGACAGCGATTTGACGCTTAGAGAATCGCACGCCAGTTCACATTGTTTCAACTCAACATTGCTTTTACCCGGGCAAGTTCCCCCTTTTGACCTGGACACACACCATCCTGCATCCTTGGTCACCCGAATAGTGGCGGGGAAATCACTACAACTGCATTCCCAAAGAGGGTTGGCGTCAGGCAGGCGGCCGGCTGTAAAACTTAAGCCGAAACCTGTAGCAGTAAACGACGGCTAAGAGAGATGAATGGAAGAGGATGACATATTGCGCCGACCCCAAATAATGGGAAATGGGCAAGACAATGATGATTGCTTTTACCCGACTGCCCCGGAAGGAGGTTTCCCGGATTATTCACGTTACAAATGAGGTAGTCTTCTTAAATACTAGTTCATTTGTGGTCTCAATCGTAGTCTAAAATGAATTTATGACATTTCTGTGCGGTATGCAGTTTATATCGGTCGCTGGGAATACTGGGATAGATGCCAAGCTACCTCAGGTGCGAATCGTGTTGTCAATTACACATAGGTACCTAGGCTTGAAGAGTTTGTGGATTGGTTTCTCACAGGAAGTGACCAAACACAGACTTCATATATTACCGTAGAATATTATCAGCAATGTTACACCTCGTGTCTCAAAGTGCATACTGAACAACAGCAGGAGCAAGGCTCGTGACATAGTCGGAGCCCTCACTGTGCACTACTCCACAGGCACGATGATGCACAAAATAAAACTCACCCTGGATCCCAGCTGCCGAGCATGCGGAGAGGATGAAGAGACTATGGAGCATGTTCTTTGTGACTGTGATATCCTGGCGGCAAAATGCATGTGCCTCCTCGGAGATGGATACCCAAAACCGGGAGATCTTAGGTTTCTTCCTCTCAATGGTATTGCCTCCTTCATTGTCCATGTATTTGAAGGGTGAAGAAAACAAAAAGTATTGGAGCTAACACAAAAGATCCCACTGGGTCGAAGTGTTGCTGGCTTGCCAGCCCACACAACAAGATAAGATAAGATACTGTAGAATATAGTGAGGTCACAACGAAATTGTCGCATTCAATAATACGCCGCAGCGTTGTCACAAATCACAATCGTTAATTAGAAGAAGTCTACTGCTGGATATCGGCACAATATTACTATTAGCCTTACAATATGGCAAAAGCTCTTGATGGCGAGCGATACCGCCCGCCGCCCCCCGGCGCCGTGCCCTTGTATTTATTACGCTGTCATGCGCAGATATGCAAGACAATCCCGATACCCTCATACAGATCTCGTGATGCGACCCCCGCCGCCCGCTTAACCGCAAGGCCCCCTCCGTTGCTCTGCGCAAGTACATCCGTTGCCGTACCTACTGTAAGGACTATATAGTTATGCTGTGATATCGGTCTCCCTTGATTTGAAAGTGAAAGGATTTGTCATAATCGTCATTCTTTGCGATAAGACCGCCTGTTTTTGTACCTTTTGTATTTCCTGTTTGTTTTTTCTCTGTATACTGTTTCTTTTGGTGTAAAATAAAGTTTAATTGATTGATTGCTTTGCAGGCATATCAGCGAGAGTAGCTGGATTGCTCTCGTTTACAAAATCACTTACAATTCTAAATATACCAAACGTTATTCCCGTTGTTTTTCTATAGTAGGAGCACCAGATCATGCATTTCCTTGTGCTCCTATTCTCCTACCGGTAGGAGATCTTAGTAGGAGACATGACCGGAGCGCTACGGAATGCTGCGGTTGCCTGCTCATTCCATGATAAAATCGATTCTACAGTGTGTATTATTATTTTAAGTTGGGGTGTTTTTTTTTCTAGTGATAGTTATTCAGTTTGGTGGTCTAAAATCTTAAGTAGAAACCAGGTGTTTTGTTACATCTTAGATCGAAAGAAGTGGACTTGCTACAGATGTCAGCACCCACAAGTTATAGCAAAGATGCCATGCCATTCCCTTTTCAATGGAGGAACATTCCCAAGTAGCACCTCAATAGAAGTGTGTTAGAATCATGCAGCGGGCTTTAGTCGCTGCCTGCCTACCCCCTAAGGGACAAGGGTGTGAGCATACGTATGTGGTTTCTTGCCTATTGCCTTACTTTTATCATAACAGACAGAACGTTGATACGCGTATCTATTTTATTGGGCACTAGCCCTGTCATTTTACGGTTTGAGGGAAGAGCCAACTTAAGCCTAGAAATGTAACAAAATTAAAAAAAAATCACGTCAGCAACAGTTCCAATTTAAAAATTTTGCTATTGTCTCGTTGTAAAAAACCTGATGGAATCTTTTTTTTCACATATAAGGCTTTACCTATTACATACTTCAAACATGGTGTAAATATTTTTGGCTACCTACTTAGATGGTTTCGAAAAATCTAAAATGTTTAAATTTCAATGCATATTTTATTGCTAAACAATAATTTATATCGTTAAATTTAAGTCAAATGTGTGCATTGGTATTAATATTATTAATTAAAAAGCATTCTGGGAAACACAATTTTGATTTCTATGTTGCGTAGCGACTTTTATTTTAATATGTTTTAGATAGTCTTTTTGTCACTAAATGGTGCCGGTTACAGTTTAAAAGTCCAATTAATAATTACTCCCTACCCCGCCTAACAAAACTCCGTAAAATGACTGGGCTACACTGTCCAAACATTAATCGCTATCAGTCTATTTAAATTAATTTCCAAGAAAGAGACTCACTTAATTGTTACTGTACAACTTGACACACAAGTTCCCCCTCAGAATTTAAGCAGGCCAGTGTTATTGTTAACTTTTGCTGCCACTTGTACGTAAAATGGTTAGATTCCATAACTCTTCGTTTATATTATCTCGGCGATTCTTCGTTGTAACTATTAGTCTATTAGGAATGTAGGGACTGCCGCTGTGTTATTTACTTTATCTTGGGAATGCAGTATTTAATTAATTTTACATTGATTTTTATTATTTTCAAAGACTGGATCCCATTCTATTGGGAATTTTTGTTTGTTTCTTATGCACACATCACGTAAAAACGACTAAACCAAACTTTTTGAGTTTTATAAGGTCTAACAAAATTAGCTGAAATTATTTTAATGGGAGATGAGATCATCAAACTGAACAACTTATTCTATGAGACCAAAACCGAAAATCATCAAAAAAAAACAGCTGTCCCATACAAAACTGCCAACCTAGTATGTATGGGACAGCAGATTTTTTTTTTCGCGATATCGAAGTTGGTCCCATAGAGAAAGTTGTTCAGTTTGATGGTCTGATACGCACCTTAAATTAGTTTCAGCTGATTTTGTTAGACCTCATAGAGTAAATAAGCAAAAAATTTACCAACGACAAACCAAAAAAAATTTTTTTTTTATTTCTTTCACATTAAAAAAATTGTCCGAATATATAAGTCATCACATGATCATTATTATATCATCATCATCAGCGTATCATCGTCCACTGCTGAATATAGGCCTCTCCCAAGGCGGTCCACAAACTCTTACTGTTTGATGGACTGATCATCCTCTTAATAACCGTCCAACATATTACGAAGGACCCATACAAGGTTTAAACTTAAATGGTTCATCAAACTGAACAACTTTCACTACGGGAGCAAACCGATCGGAGCAAAAAAAAAGTCAGCTGTTCCATACTAAACTGCAATGCCTACTCGACTCAAATGTATGCAACAGCTGATTATTTTTTTGCTGCGATCGGTTTGCTCCCATAGTAAAAGTTGTTCAGTTTGAAGGGTAGACCCTTAATGATATCAATTTCACCCTGTAGTTTGATTTCGTCACGATCGGTCGGTTCGGTCTTTGTTTTTCTTGTTCTTGTAGCCCAGTCATTTTACGGAGTTTTGTTAGGCGTTCAAAGCCTTGTAAGTAGACAAAAATAATAACACCATGTTTGAACTAAGTATAATGGTAAAGCCTTAAAAGATTGCAATAGAAATTACCATTCGTTTTTCTAGAACGAGATAAATGATAAATTTAAAATTTGGGGTTGTGGCTGACGTGATATTTTTTTAATTTTGGTACATATCTATGCTCGAATTGGCTCTTAAATACTATACCGAAACAAAATATCAATTACTAATTAGTCCCGGCTCAAACCGTTAAATGACTGGGCTACTAGGTCCTTTTAAGTTTGTTTTTCCTGTGACGGGCGGGGACTTTAGGTAACATATTAATAATTTAAGATTCTGCAGATTTTAAGCCAATGTGTCTGCCAACACCCTAAAGCATACCGATGCATTACACCCACTCGGATGAGAAGTAAACAAGTCGATCTGAAGCTGAAATGTAAACGATCTGCAACATTCTGCATGCTTATTATTAACCTGGTTTCTCCTCGTTTTGTTGTTGTTACATACATACGGAAACTCACGACCATAATCCCTTTCGGGGTGGTCAGGCGCTCTGCTACAACAACTTGCAATTGTTGCAAGGTTCACTTTTAGCACATTGAAAATTTCACGTTAGAATGACGTGTGAGATGGTAGCATAAGAGACAGACTTACTTTTTGTTATCATCAGCTGCAAGGCTGATTCAGTATTCATAGGGTGAAGACCATCGTGATGGGGATGGACCAGGTCTGCCTGCATAACTCCAGTCTGTTTAGAAGTTACAGCTGTTCATGCATATTAATTTTTTACAATTTTTTTATGTACGGTTGTATTTATCATTTACTAGCTCGGCGGTGAAGGAACACATCGTGATTAAACCTGCATTCCCGAGGATGAAAAGAAAATACCATAAGTTCGGAGGTATGCTCTAAGTAAGTCTCTGGTTCCTTAGTCACAGTACTACTAATTGTAGTATGTACAATATCGGGAGACAGGGACTTAACAGTAAATGCAAAATGGTTGTAACATATTACCTATGTCGTATATTACTGTTAAGGGAAATAAATAAATATTATTATATTATGCGTAAAATATGGGTGAGCTTGGGGCGAACACAAAGGACCAGCGCTGGTCTCCGTGTTACATAACGACCCTTGCTTGCAATAGCCCAACCACAAATAATAATAATAATAGTAGAATTGACAGAATGTATAGATTTGACATTGGGGATCGAAACATTTTGACGTTTGCTTTCGCCAGCATAGACCCCTAGACATTTGACCGGCTATCTCTTAAACTATAGTGACAGTGGGGTTAACAGACGCTTTCTCCCACAAAAAAACTGCACAAGAAACCTTACCTAACCTTGCTCTTACACATCCATGTGAATCGGAAGAAAATGTCTTGTGTATTTATGAAGATGCATCAAAAAACGTTATACCGACTGCTCTCAAACGGTGAAGGAAAACATCGTGAGGAAACCTGCATACACTGAAGAAGAAATTCTGATGTGTATGTGAAGTCTACCAATCCGCATTGGGCACGCGTGGTGGACTAATGCCCATACACCCTCCTTGAGGGTAGGCCTGTGCCCTGCAGTGGAACGTTTATAGGCTGATGATGAATTGAAGAAGAAATTGTGATGCGTGTTGTGAAGTCTACCAATCAGCATTGAAAATGCTTGAGGGACTTCCGCCCAGACCGCCTCCTTGAGGGTAAATCTTGCAGTAGGATTTAAACACTACTTTAAAAAAAATCTATTTCATACAATTGAGTCGAGTAGGTATTGCAGTTTTGTACGAAACAGCTGTTTTTTTTTCGATGTTGGCTCCATAGTTAATGTTGTCCAGTTTTGATGGGTCTGAACTACCCCTTTAGGAGGATAGTTTCTGCTGAGCGCTCCATACAAACGAAGTTTGGTTATATTTTCAATACTAACCAATTAAAGTCAATTAAATTTTTCAGAAACAATCTAGAAACTAATATGTTTCCTTGTGCTGTGCCAGATTTTCGTTAAAATATACAGTTTCAATTATAGGATTAATTTAAGATTTGTAGGGAAATTTTTGAGGCGCGCTGCAACCTTAAAACTATACTTACATTTTAACAAAAATCTGAATACATACAATCATAGCGATTTGTTTCTAGATTGTTTTTGAAATATTTCATTGACTTTAATTAGTACCTATAATAAGTATTAAGAATATAACCAGACTTCATTTGTATCCTAATTATATCCTCTTAAGGCTGCACCGAGCCTATTGTGCTGCCCCCAATCGTATTTTTATTCCAATATCTTTGCCAATCTAGAGATATTTTTTTGGGTCAGTTTACTCCAAAATAGTCAGATAAAGCATTTAAAAAAAAGTCTGTAGATCTACGGATTTTTCATGAGGTAATCTACGGATTTTTCAAACTTGACCTACGGATTTATAAAAATTGAATCTAGCAACACTGCCAGCAAGTGTATATAAATCTCTGAATGTTTTGTAAAGATTCGGTGACCTACAAAAAACTGGATACGTATACGTGAGGAATGTAGGAATGCGCTTGCGACACCCGTCGCTTTATGTTTAGAATGAAAAAAGTAAAAGAAAAATTTCGGCAGTCGAAAGCGAATTTAGGTACTACTTGATGATTTGTTTTTAATATTATTATGTATCTCTGTAAAAGGTTTACTCACGGGCCGTAGCCCGGACCTTTGGAAGGCTTGCATGGGGACACAGTTTCAACACTTAGAGGCCACTTTGAGACACTTTTATCTAAATGTGAGGGGATGGACCAAACGTGGTCTATCTCTAAATACATCAGGTATACAAAATGCACCAGAAGACAAACCACTTTCGGTGCAAAGACTATTGCAGAAAGGACAGAAAATAACTGTGGTTATGGGGGTGAACTGGGTGGATCTGGGTTATTGCGGAGAGACTCAGGACGCCAGCTGTAACAAATGTTTCTATTTTGTCAAAAATGGCAGACGGTGACTCGTCATCTCATTTAATGTGCCCCCCAAAACTGCCGCTCGCAAGGAGCGACAAGGCGGCAACATTTACTGAGCGGCTAAGGTTGTAGAGAGGTGACTCTGCGGGCGCCGGTTCCCGGTGCTAGCGCACCGGTCAGCAGGTCCCGGTGTTATGACATTTTACACTTCCAACCTGGAGCATAGGTTCCGCTCTTGCAACTCCACTCCTGGCCGGCCGGTTAAATTAAAATTAAATTAAATTAAAAATTATTTATTTCAGATTATTCATCCATATTGTGTTAGTAACAATTGTCCTATATCTATGTTAGTTTACAAATAAATAAATACATTCATTAAATAAATTACAATAGCAATATTACATTTAATTACATTACCTAATGTACAAAGGGTGATGAGCTGGCATGCAGTAGCATCCACCTCTGCACCATGGGTGAGTCCCACCGCTCGGCCAACACGCTCAGGATGCTATTAGTACTGCCTCGAAAGCGATTCAGCAGCGAGGCGCCCCGCTTTCTAATGATGGCGTAGAAGTCATCTATATGCGCCTGCACGAATTAACCCTGCGGTTAAGGCAAGACCATAGGCCAAATCAATCCAAGTGGTGTCGCCACTCACCAACAACTCGCCACAAGCTGCCCTGCGGATATATTATTATTATCTGAATAAATATTAAGATCGACATGCAGGGTCCAACTTAATAGGTAATGCCAGTGAGCTAACAGTGACACTAATATCATTATTAATATGCTGTCAGTTTTTTAAGGGAATTATTTTTTTCCGCGATTTTGGTCCCAGAGGGAAAGTTGTTCAGTCTGATGGTCTGGTCATCCCCTTAAAATAGTTTAAGTTCTGTTGAACCTTATACATATACCTATAGGAGGAAGAAGCATCCTATATTTATACTATGACGTTCTGGTGGTCTCATATATAAATGAATACATTGTCATATTTTATTTCAAAACAGGAAAACTTTACGTGTTTTTAAACCAGACAAGGATGTTACAATCAAGTATAGGAATAAGTAGGTCGATTTGGTTTTCCTATACATACAATAATAAATTACGCAGATATACATGGTGTAAAATTAACAACAACAACCCCCAGAAGTATGTAACTTGCGTTGCATACTTTTGGGGGTGGCTTCAGGTTCAGACCATCAAACTGAACTTTGTATGGAACCAGCAACGAAATCTCAAAAAAAAAACCTGCTATCCAATCCATACATTTGGGTCGAGGAGTCATGACATGACGTTTTCTATGGAACAACAATTTCTTTCCACGATTTCGATGTCGGCTTATCTTGAGAGAAATAAAAAGAAATCTCAATCTATCCACTAGAATTTCGTCCAAACACTTAATATATTTGAGTAGTCGACTTTACAAATGTACAGTCACTCTATATTTATAGAACGACGAATAATGTTTTGTTTCAAATGCTCTTCAGTCGCGAATCCCAGACAAACTAAACCACATGAGTAAATATCCCACAGAGAAAAAACTTCGCTCTACGACAACTACTCTGCTACAAGCCGCAGCAGTGTGTGCGTGACCTTTCGCCAGTGAACGCAGTTCACCGACGTGTTCACCTACACGCCGCCTGTGAACAAAATCTGGCTCAGCCAGTGGACGAGCGCTTCTCGTGTCGTGATCATTTATCTCTGCGTGACCCTTAAAAAAATATCCTATGCGTTAATCCAGAACAAATTCTATTTGCATGCCGAATTTCATATAAATCCGTTCAGCTGTTTACATCCAAACTTTGACATTTAATATTAGTAAGATGTGCTGCGAGTCACGTTGCAGGTTCTAACACGAGCACTTGTCTCGCGTGGTGTTCGCGCGTCGCGTTTTTGCCTCCCCCAGTCTCCGCAATCCTCGAATCTCTTATAGATTGGGATAGATTCTCCCATAAACTACTTGACACTGGCGGAAATGCAGTGCTAATGTTAAAGCACAAGCAAGAGTCCATTAATTATAAATAAAAAAAAAAGATGTGCTGCACGGCTAGCATGCCACCCAGGACTAAGCGACAAAACAAGAGGAACGTCATGCAATTTGATGCATCTTAAGATGATATAGATTGATTCTTAGTCGATTTCGACAGCGGCGACTGCAAATCTTTATAGAAAAGCAGTCAGGTAGGATATTTTGAACACAGATGCACTCTCTCATCCTTGCCCTCCTATGTTTTTGTGGGCTGAATCATGTTGGCCTTTCATTTACCTACAAACATTTTGTCCAGGCGGAGGACAGTCGCCTTTTGGTGGCTTTTTCCGATTCAGTTTGCATAGAATGGGCTGCCATCTATTAAATATTTCGCAGAACTATGAAAAAAAAAGATTTTACTGTCTATGTCAATGTCAAATTGACAAAATAACAAAATGGCTACCTATCTTGCGTAATGTACGGGTTGTTTGTAGTTTTCGTTCAATTTCGTGCCGATTTAGTGATGTTCTAGACTTTCTGTTGTTCTCTTACCAATGTTTAGATTACAGGAATAGTAAGGATACTGGAGTTTCACTCGATCGGTGCGGGATTGAACGAAAACTAGCATTAAAAACAATAATATCCATTGGTATGAGTAGATATAAGTAGGTATGTATAGTATAGGTTGAATTATTGTCGATGAAACATAGATGGCGCTAGCTAGCCTTCAATTTGACATAAGGTGGATGCATAATGTTGCCACGAGTGGGTTCTCTTTTCTAATATACTTATATTACTCTTTGATTTTGTCATTGGAAATGTCTTTTCGTTCGCTCCAGTATAAGCCCCGATTTCACGAAAAAGTGCGATCCCCTTATATCTCGGAGAGTTGTGAAGATATGATATCAAAAGACGCGTTTATACGAGAGCTGTAAGGTGCAAAAAGAATTATTCGAGAAAGTAAAAAACGAAAAAATGTATTGCCGAAACAGAGAAAAAATTTTTTTCCTAATTTTTTATTTTGCGCTCGATATTTTGGAAACGAAGAATGATATAAAAAATTTGAACAAACTTCCTCTGAACAATTTAGTCAGCTACAATTTAAGCCTAAAACAAAGACGATCGGGTTAAGGGTTTGCCCTGTAGCCTAACCTTTTTGAGACAATATTTTTTCGAATTCCGTAGATTCATTTCCAATGTGCTCGATAGTCGTGTGAGGCACGAAATCTGTGAATTTTCCACGAATATTTTTTAACGTTACGTACCGAAATTCTAATACAGACGACGCTCTGTTTGTAATCAAATTTAAGATCCGGTTGATTGAAACCAAGCTGCGCGGATTATACAGGGTGTCTCTAAAACATGATTATAATTTTAAATCAACGCTCTAAAAATGGCAAAGTATTGCCACAGATTATTTAATAGTTACTACCACAGATCACAAAAATTAAAGGGAGATGTGAAAAGGGGGCGGGGTCAGTGTCGCAGCAATATGCGCAAAAACGGAACACATTGCTCGCGACAGTAATGATTCAATAGGCTGACAGCCAGTCGATATATTATGGGTAAATAGTTTACAATGCTTGCGTTGTACTAAAGATTATTCGAACGTTGAGTTCTGATACCGCAATGGATAATGAGCACATTCAAGCTAACAAAATACTTTCTATCGCGTGGTACTGGTGGTGATGCGACACTAGGTTTCGTACTCAGCGCGTTGATTGGCATCTCTCTAGATCTCTATGGTTACTACCGTAACAGATAGTTAACTCAAACCTATTTTTCGAATTTCGAACGCGCGCTTCAGGAACAAAAAATAAAATGAGCCTTATGTAAACGAGGGACGATGCACCCTAGCCACGGTGGGGTCCGGCTGTCAAACGTACCTGAGCTGCTGTGGAGAGAGTTGTATTGCGCTATCTCGTTGATGGTAAACATAATTTGCTAGGATTTGACAGGAGACTGCATCTAGTTCTCTTATTTATAATTGATGATGTTAGCGTACTTTCAGGGGTGAAAAATGGTCAGTAAAGTCAGTAAGTCATTTTTTTTGGCTAAGGTCAGTAAAAGTCAGTTTTTTCGAAAAAATTTCAGTAATGTCAGTATTGGCGAAGGGCTCACTCCCGGTCACACTGGACAGAGTTTCGGTACTAGTGAAACGTGGATGTTTTGAGGTTTCAGAATATCTCTGACTACCCCCTCGGAGAATATAGTCGTGAGCATATGCATGTAAGTTTGTATTTTGATGATGAGGGGCTACGTTCCCACAAAAGTGGTCTGATTTCTGTAGATTGAGGTGAGAAAAAAAAAATGCCGTTTTGGAGTGGGATTCCCTTAAGGTGGTTGCAGAGGGGTCAATATTTATACAAAACTTTGACGCACAATACGCGTAGATGGTATTAATATAACTAATTTTGTATATATGGAAAAATAGTTTAGAAAATCTAGATGCCGCGTCACAAATAACATTTGCAATTGATAAAATAATTACGAAGATATAAAGCTTTGAAATTTTTCATACAAAATTTTAAAAGCTTTATATCTTCGTAATTATATCATAAATTGCAAATGTTATTTGTTACGCGGCAGTAAGATTTTCTAAACTATTTTTCCATATATACTATATATATACTATATACTATATTATTTTTATTAATTCCGTCTACGCGAATTGTGCGTCAAACTTTTGTATGGACTGAAACCACCATAAAAATCCCTAAACTTACCTTTAATTAAGAATTTGTATTATATCACAGTTCTTTTTTTTGTTTCGGCGATTAATTCATCAAATATAAGCAGCGGAAGAAAAACCATTTTCCAATTTTGTAGTCACAGGTAAAATTTGATAAGATTAGATAGAGATTTGGTCACTAAATGGTCAGTATTTTAGAGGGTTTTAGTCAGTAAAATCAGTATTTTTGGCCATGGAATTAGTTTCCATCCCTGTACTTTGGATGTTAAATTTTTCATCTACGTATGTAAATTTTATTTCACACCCTGTAACATCCTTCTAACACTTTGATATTTGATACAGATGTTATAAATATGCTATGATGTGGATGTTTGATGTCAAAATGTGGGCTATTTCTAACCCTATAGTTAGCTAGTTTTGTGGTTAAAGAAATTATTTATGCATGGAATGTTATTATTATACATTGTGCAATGTGCATGGTCGTGCACAAACGAGAGTAAAACTATCTTTAAAAGGCTATGTGAAAAAAATAGGATTCTTCAAAGCGTCATATATCATGAAGTACTAACAGTAGGAGTATGATTAGCGGATATGTGTAAATTGAACATATAATTGAAGTTTTGATTAGAGCCAAAACACGATTAAGACACATTTTCTCGATAGAAAACCAAGCTAAAGTAGCCTCCGTCTTTATCGATAAACGCTTGGAACTGCTAAACGGTGAATAAAAGAAACACGAGACTTGATTTAAAAAAAGAAATTGATATTTTGTAAAGTTTGATTAGAGCAGAATTGAACTTACATGAATAGTACAATCACAATTAAATAAAGTTTGTTTTACGCTTGCATCGTTTCAGGGGCGCGCGCCGCCCCATCTCTTTCTCTCGCATCAGGCAGTAATATAAGCTATCACACGCCCATTTCGCTTCAATTATTTTTCGACATAGGCCCTTAAAAAAGAGTGGTTTTGTTTATTGTAATATTTTTTCTTATTACGATTTTGAACACAGCTTATTTTATCCCACTGTTGGGCATTGCCTTTCTCATTCCTATCCATATATGCCTGTTTTGTGTCTGCTCCATTCTCTTATCATTGAAGATTTCTTAATATTTTTATGGCTATTAAAAAAAATTAAAAATAGTGGCTCATTTCTCTTTCGCTTATTTGTGTTTGTTTTTATTTTAATTTTAATTATAGCAATATTTAGCCATAAGTTGTACATAATGTTGTAAATACCTATACCTACTGAAATAAAATTAAAAAGTAATTTATTAGTCATCCAATTTATTACTGCACAAATTATTTTGTAACACCATTGGTTTTTCCTGGGGGGCCTAGCATGCCACCACGAGAAAACGACAAAAATCGAGACGTGCCCCTGTCTTTGTTACTCTGCGTATGTATGCGAAAGCGAACATCGCTCGTTTAGTTGCTTTGAAGTGCATGCTAGCCCTGCAAAAGGAAAACACATTACGCAAGACAACAAAACGCTATCACCAGAAACGCTACGAAAACATTTCAAAACGACTCCCGTTTCAAAACTCCTTTTTCCCGAACTCTTTTGTTTTTCTCCAAATGATTTAATGTAAAAAGAAACAAGTGTCGCATTACCTAACACGCTGTTTAATTAGGACAAGTTTATATTTAGATAATTGACTTTTTCGCTTCGACTGTAGTGCGTAGTCATGAGCGGTAGCGGATGAAATACTGTAACTCAATAATTGAAACTATACAGGGTGAAATTGATATCATTAGCATCCTTTGAAACTAAGAGTCTACCCATCAAACTGAACAACTTTGACTATGGGAGTAAACCGATCGGAGCACAAAGAAAATCTGCTGTTCCATACTAAACTGCAATGTCGAGGCGGGAGAGGTCACGACTCAAATGTATACAACAGCACATTTTTTTTGCTCCGATCGGTGCCATAGTAAAAGTTGTTCAGTTTGATGGATAGACTCTTCGTTTAAAAGGACGCTACTGATATCAATTTCACTCTGTATAGTGTCCTTCTTAATATGCTGACACTTTTTAAGGGGATGATCAGACCATCAAACTGAACAACTTTCTCTATGGCACCAACATCGAAATCGCGAAAAAAAATCTGCTGATCCATACAAAACTGCAAACCTACTTGAGCTAAATGTATGGGACAGCTGTTTTTTTTCGCGATTTCGATGTTGCTCCTATAGAGAAAGTTGTTCAGTTTGATGGTCTGATCATCCCCTTAAAAAAAGTGTCTGCATATTAAGAAGGACCCTGTATATTAGCGGAAATCTGACAAAATACCGGCGCAGAGATTCGATTCTAGATCGTCTTTAAAATTAAAAATCACATTGTCTTTAATTGGTTAATATTCAAAATAGGACAAAACTTTATTTGTATGCAGCGTGCTCGGGCGCCATCACAGTTTTGTCCTCTTAAACTGTAAATTTTTTCCGCTCATTTCCTACGACTGACTTGACAAAAAAAAACAAGTTAGAATACGTTAGTAATATATAAGTCTATGGTTTAGAATGACCTTGTCTATCGCTCATCGCGTCTAGAATAGAATAGAATATCATTTATTTTTGCGAATATTATGGGTACATAGACAAAACAGAAATGTTGTATACCCCGTACAGCCACAATCCTCCGTGGCACAACTCTGTTAGAAACCCTACCTTAATCCGCAAACCGCTTGCACTGGGGCCAAGCCTCAAAGTGTTGCCATGCTTGTTTTGGCCCACCGGGCATCCAGGAATGTTTTATGGGTTCAATCGTATGAATAACCGCGGTTTAAATTTGTTTTATATGTTTGTTCTACAATTTTTGACGCATCTGCCCTAGTCTCGGTATTTGATAGTTCATAGTGTTACACGGAAACGGATGATGGTTTTAGGTTTTAGGACAATAATTCTGGAACAAGACAGTTGTTTGTATAGAGACTGGTCTCAAACGGTGAAGGAAAAAATCGTGAGGGAAACTGTATGCATAAGCTGAAGAAGAAATTCTGATGCGTATGTGAAGTCTACCAATCCGCTTTGGGTACGCGTAGTGGACCAACGTCCATACACCCTGTGCCGTGGGACGTATGTAAGCTGATGATACTTTTTTAAAGTCTACGTATACGAAGTCGCGGGCAACTATAGATGGTAATTTAGAAAAACTCATTTGGTATCATGATTTCATGATTAATTAAAAAAGTATGCTCATATTTGTGTGCCAAATTTTATTCAAATCTGTTCATTCGTGATTGTGTCACAAAGATCGAAACATCTAAGCATCTAACATCGAAACATCTAAACACAAAAAACTTTCACATAATTTATAAAATTCTATATATATATATATAGTTAACTTCCATTTAACTACAAGTATCTAGTTTTTATCATTTGTGCTGTACACATTTTGTCTGCCTCACACTTCAGAACTGTCTCTGTTGCGGGTTTGCTGGAAGAGATCTCTTTAGAGACAAGCTCGCCCTTTGTACTTGTCTACTTTAATTGTTTTTTCTGTAATGTTATGTGTACAATAAAGTGTTAAATAAATAAATAAAATTAGTAGGAAGAAAGATTCGCTGAATTACAACTATTAATCGGTACTGAATTACCTATGTTCCTTTATGGTACTGTCAATTCAGTCAGCAAGCATACGTATCGAATACTAACATTTTTTTTTTTTTTTTTTGAAAATGACTATTACAGCTTTGCTCCGGGAGCAACTACTGCTTTTTACTGCGGGCTATTGGAGGGACCACGAAAGGTCACCGAGCCAATTGAATGAACTTAAGCAACCGACCTAGGGGCACCCAGAGGGGTACGGACCTCGGCCTAGGACGTTGCTGGGGCTACGCGGCGGATTGTGTAGCTGGGATAGGTGAGAAGCGGCCTGGGATTGGCCTATAGCGTCTGTAGGCGCCAGAATTGAAGGGAGTGTGCAGTGGTCGCGGCTGTCTCCGCCGGCGGGGACCTCGATTACTGTGTCGGCGTGTTGTTGTCGTGTGTTGTGAGTTTGCGATTGTTAGTCGTGTCTGTTGGGGAATACTAACATTATCATCATATCAGCCTATAGACGTCCATTGCTGGACCTAGGCCTGCCCCCCGACAATCGCCACAACGACCTGTCCGACGCTGCCGGGTTCCCGCCGCCTTCACTAGGTCGTCGGTCAACTTGGTGTGGGGCTCACTGACTGCCCACGCTGCGCTTTCCGGTACGCGGCCGCCACTCGAGATCTCTTCGGCCCTATCAGCCATCGGTTCTGCGAGCAATATGCCCATTGCCAACTTCAGTTTAGAGCTCTAACAGATGAGCGACACTTTGCTATCGCAGAGGGTCTCGCTCATAGACTTAACGGTCGCCGTGGATCGCTCGACCCTCTGCGACCGCAAAGTGTCGCTCGTCTGTAAGAGCGCTTAGCAATTCTTCGGGCTATATCAGTTACTCTGGTTCTACTGCGAATCTCTTCATTTCCGATTCGATCTTCCAGGGAAACTCCGAGCTAGCCTAATGGAAAGAAAAAATTATACAGGGTGTTACAAAAATACAAGTAAACATTTAAGGGGGTGGTTAAGACCATCAAACTGAACAACTTTCACTATGGGACCAATATCGAAATCGCGAAAAAAATCTGATGTTCCATGATCATCATCATCATATCAGCCGATGGACTTCGACTGCCTAGGCCTCCCCCAAAATGAGGAGATTTGCCATAATCGCTGTGTTCCATACTAAACTACAGATCTACTCGAGCTAAATGTATGGGACAAAAGATATTTTTTTTCGCGATTTCGATGTTGGTCCCATACTGAAAGTTGTTCAGTTTGTTGGTCTAAACCACCCCCTTAAAATCTTTCAATTTTTATTCTCACTTCTGTAACACCCTGTATATTTATATGGGTAACCATACGTCACGAGGGATGTGGGAAGGAACGTAGGTGTATTATGTTATGATACAAGCATCAAACAGTTTTATCCCATGCTATGTTTATCCGTCTGACGGAATTTTCTCACTATTATTCATTTACGACGATTGAATCGAAAATGAGAATATACTGGAAGAAAATTGTTGCGTAATGAAGTTGTATTCGAGAAATAATTTTACAGCGGCACAAAAAGATATGTAATGGTTTTCGTAATACAACTCTTATTATGGCGTTGGCAATGTACGTAGGGTGTATCATAGCACCCTATTTATACTTAAGGGGGTGCTTCAGACTATCAAACAACAATCAGACACACAGACACACACTTCTTCTTCTTATCGTGTGGGCAAGCCCTGGTGTCAAGAGTTTTTTCAGACCGCCTTACGGCCTCTGACGTGGTTTTTATGTTACGACTACTACCACCAGAGATAGACACACACTATGGAGCCAACACGGAGAAAAAATAAAAAAAATATCGAAGTATAATCTACAGATTATATTTCGGTGAGTGTGCCCAAGAGCTACATGAGCTCATCCCGCCTTCCCTTTCTTCTATCGGACTTCCAGACGTACCGCGGGATATCACCCCTTGGTTTACATCCCACATATCCGCACCAAGCGCCTTTCTGAATTCTTTATAATGCGCACAGCCAGGGAGTGGAATGCCCTGCCTGCGTCAGTATTTCCGAGCGCTTACAACCCGAATCACGAGTATACACTCGTAGTCTATTCAGGCTTCTTCTGGGTAAGCTTGCTACATCTTGCTACAGATTGTAAAAAAAAAATATTTGAGCTTGAAAATTATCATAATGATATCAAATTGTACCTTTAAGGTCTATCAGTTGAATGATTCATGCAGTGTTCTTTTTGATTTTGTATGCTGCGCGTTTCGGTTTAGCGACCGATAAAGAGTAACTCATTTGTCTTACTGCCTGTTGTTTTGGATGGAATAGGAGTTTTACTTTAGTTTAAAACGCATTTGTTATTGGGTATTTATTTTCTTATAAACATATTTATTACACACAAACATAATTTATGGGCATATTTATATTATTATTGTGGCAAAATTTTTTGCACTTGGATACCTTACCTAATTTAACAGTTACTCTCGCGCTGCGCGAACGCACGCTCGAACCGTAGTGTTCTGGCAGAATTAACAGCGCTGCAGCTTTTGCTTCAGCATAAACGCTGAGTCAGAACCTTTTTCATCGTCGCAATACAAGTCGCACAGTGTCATATTCCAACACCTATACCTACAATATATCGTTGTTTTTTTCTTTTTATTGATTGGTCTGTCATGGGAGCTCCCTGTTGCTGCTGCGGCTTTACGCGGACCTCCTTATGCGGACTCTAAAATGTTACCTACTGCCTTTGTCTGTCACTGTTTATCCTGTATTGTTCTGGTGAAATAAATGAGTTATCTATCTATCTATCTATCTTAGACCCCATCTTAGTACTGGATTGGACTTGGACCTGAGGACTGAATTGAGGTCAAGAGCAAACCCATCCGTAATAAAAAAAAATCTTATCCCTCTACATATAAATGTGAAATTTTGTGACGTTATTTGAATGTTTGTGACTCAATAACGCATAAGTGGCTGAACGGATTCGGATGAAATTTTGCTCGCAGATATACTATATTGTGGATTACCACAGGATACTTTTTAAAGTCAACGCAGCCGAAGTCACAGGCAAAAGTAGTGTATAATAAAGAATGCCTACGCACAACAACCCACCAAAAACAATCAATACGTTTTCCAACATCATAGTCATTGTTCTAAAATATAAAAATTAGTAACAAATGATTCAACAATATACTTACCTCTTGTATAAAAGAAAACGTTTTAAATGAAAACAAACAATCGGAGCTAGGTCGCGGGGAAAGACGTGTCGGTTACAAATAGACTGAAAGTTATTTTGTTCAGAGTTTTTGTAATAAGCGTTTGCGAATTTTGCGACATTTTTAAATACATTTATCTGGCTAAAAATGCTCGTGTCTACACCAGTTTCTTTTGGTAATTGAAATCAACAGGGTGTTAGGGTAAACATTTGCATTACTTTAAGGGTTGAGTGAAAGTCTAAAAAAAAAAATTTCACTTTCCATACTAAATGCAATCAACTGATCGAACGTTTGTTCGAATTTCCTTAAGATTTCTTAGGGAAAGTTGATCAGTATCATGGGTACAATCATCCCTTAATGTAATGTACCTGTTTACCCTAACACCCTGTATACCGATTTTTAAGGTTGCATTACTTTAAAGGGTGATCGTACTCTGAATAACTTTTCCTAAAGAGCCCAAGGGAAATTTAAAAAAAAGCGCGATTTTTACTCTTACACCCTGTATAATGCATAATAAAAAAGTTGTGTCTGTACTGGAGCGAGTAATTGCTCTGTGGTCTGTACATTAAAAAGAAAAAAAGATACAACAGTCCCAAGGCACTGTGGAGTCTAAAAATGACTACTTATGTAAAATAACTATGACTTTGACTATGGGACCAACACTGGGATATTGGTCCCATAAAGAAAGTTGTTCAGTTTGATGGTCTGAAGCACCCCTTTAAGTAACTGTCCCATTTTATTTTACATCCTGTATACTATTACCTATTCTGTGGGATGGGTTTCCTTAGAAAAAACTACTGGTCCGATTTTGATATGGTTTTCACTGTTTGGTAGGCTAAAATCTAATCTACAATATAGGCAGGTTAAAACTACCATTCTTATCTAAAAGTCAATAACCAACTGGGTATTAGACAATAACCATATGGGCAATGGTTGTAAAATAATATCCATTCAGAATAAGTATGGTATTTCTGCCAGTATAGCTGGTCCGAATGATTTTTTTGCCGAAATACCCCAGTTTGCCGACATAACGTTTAACCGACAGCACATTTTGCCGACAGCTTGTTTCGCCGAATGCACAGTTTGCCGACAGCACGCTAATCATGCCTTCTCTCTTTTTCCAGAGCACAAAATGGCAATGGCGACAGCTACCGCCACAATGGAGTCGTCCCAGACCCTCATCCAGTCTGAGTCGCGGGTCCAGCGGAGCTACCAGGAGGTCCAAGTCTCCCAGGTCTCCGAGCAGAGGTCCGAACAGAGGTCTGAGCAGAGGTCCGAACAGATGACAGTGAGACAGGTCAAGAAGAAGAAGTCGATGAGGAGGCATAAGGATGAGGGAACTATTTCTGTGGTTAGTAGTCTTATTTTTTACGAGCTTAGGTATGTGATTATATCAGCCGATATATGTCCACTGCTGGACATAGGCCTCCCCCAAGGATCGCCACAACGACCGGTCCTGCGCTGCCTTCATCCAAGGTTTCCCGCTGCCTTCACCATGTCGTCGGTCCACCTTGTGCGGGGCCTACCCACGCTGTGCTTTCCGATACGTGGTCGCCAGTAGATAATTTAATAATAAATAGATAATTTTTCGGCCACTTTAGTTTAGCAACTCTTTCAATAGTATGAGATAATAATAATAAAATAATAAATATCTTGGACATTGTCACACAAATCATCTAGTCACATGTAAAGTACCTGGACTTGTATTATGATGACTAGACAACGATATAGAATACATATATAGATACAAACATCCAGATAACATCCAGATAGTTAATATAAATGATATAGAAGCGATTTGGGTGGATTTTTGCGATGCGGTCCGACCCGATGCGGGACGTCGTAATATGCGCTTGCCTTTAGGGGTTGATATTCATAAAATCCATTCTTATTGCAACCCTACATCCTCTGTTGAATATGTAAATTTTCCAACTTTCATGTCTTCAGTGGTTTCGCTCCAGTCGGTCACGTAACTGTTTTGTATGTTAGGTATTCTTCGATTTCTTCGTCGTATATATTCATCATCATCATTCTATACATTTATACATAACGAGCGTTAACCCGCGACTTCGTCCGCACAAATTATATACCAGATTTTAAGTCAGATCATAAGCTATCAAACAAAAAAGTTTCATCAAAATCGGTTCAGTAGTTTTTGCGTGTTACTCGTTCAAACAAACAAACAAACAAACAGCCAAACACACAAACAAACAGACAGACAAAAAATCCAAAAATTGGTGAAATGGAATCAGGGACACCTAAAAACCATATCGTAACTTTTTTTTTGTTAATATCTTCAATGTACAGACAAACTTCCTGTTACAGTTTTATAATAGTATAGATTTGCTATGCGAAATGCGAAACCAGAATCCCAAAAAGACTTGCTAATCCATATACCTACATTTGAGTCGAGTGGGCATTGCAGTTTTGTATGGAACAGCTGTTTTTTTTGCGATATCGAAATTGGTAGGAAATATACAAGGTGTAAAATTAAATGGGACACTTACTTAAAGGGGTGCTTCAGACCATCCAACAGAACAACTTTCTCTATGGGACCAATATCGAAATCGCGAAAAAAATTAACTTTTCAGTCGAGTTATGTTTGCAGTTTTGTATAGTGCAGCGGTATTTTTTTTCGCGATTTCATTGTTGGTCCCATACTAAAAGTTGTTCAGTTTGATGGTCTAAAGCTATGGTGTAAGTAAGTGTCCCATTTAATTTTACACCCTGTATAGTGAAAGTTGTTCAGTTTGACGAGTAGTTTCGCACTCATCATCATCATCATATCAGCCATTAAACGTCCACTGCTGGACATAAGCCTCCCCCAAAATGGGGGGATTTGCCATAATCGCCACGCTTGGCAGGCGGGTTGGCGATCGCAGTTGGATCGAATCAATGTGTATAGGTACTTAGAGGATGCTGCTGCCCATCCTTCAGTAGATCCCTTAGTCGCCTTTTACGACACCCACGGGAGGAAATGGGATGGTGCTATTCTTAGCCACACGGACTTTCGCACTGCTTAATAATAATGAAATAAAATTTCATGTCACTGTCATAAGTACTTACAATTATTTGGCACTGTTTCCTGTCTTTCTTCAACAATCATAAGTCGTTGCTCGGTCCTGACCCATTAACTAAAATAAAAAAGAATTTTTGTAAAATATTTATGTCAAGGTAGAAGATTATCTCTTCGAGTAGATTTTTCACTAATTAGACAGACATACCTGAAAATATGAGTCACAGTCTCAGAGATAATAGTTTCTTTCTTTATACAAAGAAATGCATTTACTGCTTTGACTATTTATTATAAGGACTAGCCTTGCGGTAGCATTTCCTCTCAGCCATGGTATAAGATTAATTAAGATTAATCATGTGCATTTACATTCAATTTTATACCTTATCACTAAACGAGACGGCCTATAATTGCGAAATAATAATTTCGAACTTAGAACGTTTGGGGTTCACATCTTTTCTTCTTTTCATGATTTTTAACGTTCAAAATTAGAATCTAAAGTTATGGGGAATAAAACACAAAGTTGCGGATTTCATGTTACCTCGCTCCCCGCAAAAAGTGGCAGAAATGTTTGTTCGTAGAATTACACGCGTAACTAGTCCCTAGAGTCGCGTGGCTAGAGGTCTCTCGAGTAGACGTCTTTCGTTCGGCTCGCGATTTAGATAGCCACGCGGCTCCGCCATTTCATGGCGGTTTCGGGTATGTGTTTTTGTTTAAAAACAGAGCTTTGAGATCGCCATATCAATTACCGTACAATGAACGTTAACTTGAATTATAATAATATCTTCAACACTTGATACTGGCGAAATCTTTAATGAAACGCCATTTAATAAAAATAGAATAGAATAGAACTATTCCCTATATAAGTAGTCAAAGATTTAATGTTATACACAGATTACCCCCGTTATATTACGATTGTATTCCCTTTTGTGATGGTCAGACACTTTGCAACAACGAAATTGAATTTCATAGCCTACATACATTATTATAGTTTATTTTGGAGTACTAGTGTTTGAGAGTTACGTCCATACAAATGTTTGACGCACAATACGCGTAGACGGAATTAATAAAAGTAATATTTTATATATGGAAAAATTGTTTAGAGAATCTAGTTGCCGCGTAACAAATAACATTTGCAATTTATAATATAATTACGAAGATATAAAGCTTTTAAAATTTTGTATGAAAAATTTCAAAGCTTTATATCTTCGTAATTATTTTATAAACTGCAAATGTTACTTGTGACGCGGCATCTAGATTTTCTAAACTATTTTTCCTTATATACAAAGTTACTTATATTAATACCGTCTACGCGTATTGTGCGTCAAAGTTTTGTATAAAATGGACCCCTCTGCAACCGCCTTAAAATCTTATTTTAACTGAAATCTTAGATTAACTGAGAACTTTTTTTTAATAATTAGGAATTTTTCACAAAAAAATGTTTCACCAAAGTACCTATAAAATTTTTTCCCAGAAGGTTGCAGCTCAGGCGAAGAAATTTTATGTAGAATTTTTTTTTTTTTTTTTTTACACTTTATTGTACACACGGACATAATAATACACAAAGTTGAGAAAACATGTACAAAGGGCGAGCTTATCTCTGAAGAGATTTCTTCCAGCAGACCTGTAAAAGAGACAGTTAACAATTACAAGGCAAACTTATTGTGTACAAACAAACAGTATAAACAATAAAATAAATATATCTATACTATTATAAACCTGTAACAGGAAGTTTGTCTGTACATTGAAGATATTAACAAAAAAAAAGTTACGATATGGTTTTTAGGTGTCCCTGATTCCATATCACCAATTTTTGGATTTTTTGTCTGTTTGTTTGTTTGAACGAGTATCACGCAAAAACTACTGAACCGATGTTGATGAAACTTTTTTTGTTTGATAGCTTATGATCTGACTTAAAATCTGGTATATAATTTGTGCGGACGAAGTCGCGGGTTAACGCTCGTATAGCTTAACGACTAAATTCTTTCGTAGCCCGAGTCGCGGCTTCGAATCTGAAATAAGATATGGTCAAGTTAGATTAGCTTAGGGACTTATTCAACTTAATCATCAGTGTGACTTCATCCCTTTAGGGGTTGATTTTTGAAAAATCCTTTCTTTGTGCACCCCTAAATCCTCTGTCTAATCTTCTTCTTCTTTATCTATCTATCTATCTTATAATATTATACAGCTGTTTCTTTGTATTGAATCCGAAACTACTGGCGGATCTGAATAATTCTTTCACCATTAGAATGCTACATAGGCCCTAAAAAACGGCCAAGTATGTGTCGGGTAGATTGTAAGACGGTAGTAAGTTCGCCACTGTCTTCTAGTAGAATATATATTCCAAATTTCATGTTTCTATCTTCAGCGGTTTAGGCTCTGCGGTATCTGTCAGTCAGTCAGTCATACAGTCATTCAGTCAGTCACGGAACTCCTTTATAAGTATAGATTTTTATAACTCTTGGATTAAGGTTAGGTGATTTGTGTCAATGTCCGAGATACTTATCATGTATGTTATTTCAAATCCACAGTCAAAAAGTTCAGAGAAGCTACACAAGAAAATGAAGGCAGTGGCCGACGGGGACTCGAACCCGCAATGCGAGAAGTGCTCCCGGCCTGTCTATGCAATGGAGCGCATCAAGGCGGAGCGACGTGTCTGGCACAAGGAGTGCTTCCGCTGCGTCCAGTGCAACAAGCAACTCACGTGAGTTCATCTAATCTATATACTATTATAAAACTGTAACAGAAGTGTGTCTGTAAATTGATGATATTAACACAAAAAAGGTACGATACGGTTTTTGGGTTTCCCTGATTCCATATCACCAATTTTTGGATTTTGTTTTTTTTGAACGAGCATCACGCAAAAATTAATGAACCGATTTTGATGAAAGTTTTTTTGTTTGATAGCTAATGATCTGAAAAAAATCTAGTATATAATTTGTGCGGACGAAGTCGCGGGTTAAAGCTCGTAGTCTATGAAGAGTAAATTGATTCAGAAGAATGCAATGCAATTAACACAATAAGGGTTGAGCCTCAACTAGCAGCACCGCATCGCATATTTTTGCGCACATCCACATTGCATCGCATTTTTTCCTTTTCTGTCGCTCAGGAACGTAGCAAATGACGTTCTTGAGTGACAGAAAATGATGGAGCGACGGAAAAATGCGATGCGGTGCTGGCAGATGAGGTTCAACCCTAAGGTACCACCTGAGTTTTGTTAGAAGAACCATAGACACAGAATACATTAGTAAACACAATAAGGTACAGTCAGAATCAGAAAAAGTCCCAGTAGTGGGACATAGGCTTGAGCATATTATTGATAGCATATCATTGAGAATCATAAAAACTTGAACCCTCTATCTAAATCTTTATAAATGCAAGGAAGTTAGATTTCTCTGATGCTGACCGTACCACAGAGAGTCGGTCGGTGGCGCGTTGCGGAGAGTTATGACACGGTATCATGAGGGTCCAGGGTCGAACTAGGATGCACGATATGCCTTGTACACACGGCGACACATCAAGCTATACAAAACCAACAAAAACTGTCTGCGCGAAATCATATGTTCTCCATAAAGGAAATAAAAAAAATAGATTCTTCTTCTTGCGACGGTCTAACCAACACATATAGTATGAAATCATAATAGACGTGCAGGACTTGGTTGCCAGATGCAGGCTTATCAATTTATGGACATTTCTACGAGCTCGAGATTTTACTGCAATATGGTAAGATTATGTTGTCGAAGTATGATATAAAACTGGAGCAAGACATGACATTGCATGACATTTTAAAATTGTATAAAACTAGCTTCAATTTATCAATATTATGTATGCCCTGTGTGGAAGAACATTAGAACCATTGTATTCATCATGTCATCTGAATGTACCTATGTTCTTACAAATAAAGTTCTGATTCTGATTCTGAGCTCGAGATTTTATTACTGCAATATAATGAGTTTACCTCGGTTTGATCTAAAACAGGAGCGAGCAAAGCGAGCTCGATATTTTACTACGTAATAACTCAATTACCAAACTTATGCCGAAATTGACGCTAATTGAATTACATGAAGCAAAGGTTAGAGCGAGCAAAGAGAGCTATATATTTCCCAGGATAATAACTTAGTTAGAGCTCCTAGTATTCAGGAATTCCGGGATATTAAAGTGTAATTACGGGACACGGGACCAGACGCCGTCGCCGATGCGAATTCCGTAACTTTCCCTGATTTCCCGGCCATCTGGCAACCTAGCAGGACTTGCCTCCCATGGATGTCCTGTTAGTAAAAATGATCACATCGGCCATACACCATTTTACCAGCTAACACTAATGATAAATTAACGATTGTTGCAGAGTGGAGACATACCAGAGTGACCACACGACGCTGTACTGCAAGCCGCACTTCAAGCAGCTGTTCGAACCCAAGCCCGTCGACGAGAACGACGAGACTGACGGTATGGTCACATGAGTTAATACTCCACATAGAGTAAGCTTCAAACAATGGTTCTAGACCAGTGATACCTATTATTTATTTTATCTAAACTATTATAAAACTGTAGCGGAAAGTTTGTCTGTACATTAAAGATATTAACAAAAAAAAAGTTACGATATGGTTTTTAGGTATCCCTGATTCCATATCATCAATTTTTGGATTTTTTGTCTGTCTGTTTGTTTGTTTGTGTGTTTTTTTGTGTGTTTGTTTGTTTGAACGAGCATCACGCAAAATCTACTGAACCGATTTTGATGAAACTTTTTTTGTTTGATAGCTTATGATCTGACTTAAAATCCGGTATGTAATTTGTGCGGACAAAGTCGTGACTTAAAATCTGGTATGTAATTTGTGCGGACAAAGTCGCGGATTAACGCTCGTTATTTATATTTTTATTAATTTCATAGTTTTTAAATTTTAACTCAAACTTTAACCAATTTGTATATTTTTCCCTTGAAATTTTTTTTAGTACGTTAGTAGCGTGAGGTTCTATCTTGACATATAATTAATAAAAAACTATAATAATCTTTATTATAGTATTTCTACACTTTATCAATTCGAAGTATGTTTTCAGCTACGCCCAAAAAGCACCAGATGATTATCTGTGAGAGCAATCCCGTCGAACTGCCGCCAGATGTCGTAAGAGGTAACATATTTTTTTAACTAAAAAATTAAGTTAAATTATACCTAAGGTGCTGTTTATACAGAAGAGAAGTGTGGCGGTGGCGGATTGTCAAAGTAACGCCAATATAACCCTTAACCCTAGCATAGCGTCGTTTTTTATCGTAAAGGAAAATCGCGCCCGCGCCACCAGGCGACGTCTCCTGGACGCGCGGGCGTGATTCTCCAAACGACGCTATGCTACGTACTATAAGATTTATATTGCCGCACCCCGCCCGCGCCACGTCCGCTCCACGTCACTTCTATATAAACCGCGCCTAAGCAAGCAGTAACAATAACTACGTTCAGAGAAATTTTTATGGTTGCACTACCAATGAATATACGTCATTTTACTTCGATCAGTTATTCCATCGAGTTGTACCATTCCATACAGTTGAGTCTAGTAGTTAGTTACCTATTATAGTTTTGTATGAAACAGCAGATTTTCTGTCTTGTGTTTTGACTTTGGCATCAAAACTAAAATTGTTCATTGTGACGATGCATTCTGCATATGAAGTTTCCGGACTTACTAAAAATGTATCATACTGTATTATTTATTATGCAAATGTACAACGCATTCTAAATCCCCTCTAGTATGACCTCTCTATTCCCGTTCGTCTTCTTTATTTACTATTTGTCTAGTTGTTGCGGCAAGAGCAACATTCGCTCTCTAAAAAGCGCGGGAAGAGGTCATTTTCCGAACCAAGCTCTAAAATTTACTATAATACTATATGTATCTATCATCTATAGTATTATAAAACTGTAACAGAAGTGTGTGTGTACATTGAAGATATTAAAAAAAAAGTTACGATATGGTTTTTAGGTGTCCCTGATTCCATTTCACCAATTTTTGGATTTTTTGTCTGTCTGTTTGTTTATGTGTTTGTTTGTTTGAACGAGTATCACGCAAAAACTACTGAACCGATTTTGATAAAACTTTTTTTGTTTGATAGCTTATGATCTGACTTAAAATCTGGTATATAATTTGTGCGGACGAAGTCGCGGGTTAACGCTCGTAGTATTATAAAACTGTAACAGAAGTGTGTGTGTACAGTGAAGATATTAAAAAAAAAATGTTACGATATGGTTTTTAGGTGTCCCTGGTTCCATATCAGCAATTTGTGGATTTTTTGTCCGTCTGTCTGTTTGTTTGTGTGTGTGTTTGTTTGAACGAGCATCACGCAAAAACTACTGAACCGATTTAGATGAAACTTTTTTTGTTTGATAGCTAATGATCTGACATAAAATCTGGTATATATAATTTGTAAGTAAAAAGTCGCGGATTAACGCTAGTAGAGTATAAACTTAAATATTTTCTTTTTTCCTGACAGCATCAGATAAGCCGGACCTTGGTCTCGAGGAGTTGTCCCAACTGGACGTCAAGTCCCGCTTCGAGGTGTTCGAGAATAGAAAGACATCAGAGGAGCCCCTACCTCTGGAACATCGCGCCCCGCGGGAGAAGAGCACCGCGCTGCTTTCCAAGCTTGCCAAGTGAGTCTGAGCCACAGCCCGGACACTGCCTACAGAAAACTGAAATTGACAAGATGACATCACCATATTCGAAAAACACTGTTAAGGGCCTATGTCGTAAAATAATTGAAGCGAAATGGGCGTGCGATAGCTTATATTACTGCCTGATGCGAGAGAAAGAGATGGGGCGGCGCTCGCGCCTGATACGACGCAAGCGTAAAACAAACTTTATTTAATTGTGATTGTCTATTTATGTAAGTTCAATTCTGCTCTTATCAAAATTTGTAAAATATCAATCTCTATTTTCTTAAATCAAGTCTCGTGTTTCTATTATTCACCGTTTGACATTTCCAAGCGTTTATCGATAAAGACGGAGGCTACTTTGGTTGGTTTTGTTGTTTTTACTTTATTTTACTCCAAAACATAAACAGTAAAATACTGAAATAAAAATGTGTTAATCGTGTTTTGGCTCTAATCAAAACTTCAATTATATGTTCTTACTCTTAATACTTATAAAAATATTGTCGATGTTGCGTACGTAGGAACTCTCAATCGATAAAATTATTATAACTTTTTAACTACTTACAGGTTTAAAGGCTGGGCCACACAGAGTGTAGCTGCAGAACGGGTGCAGACCGGACACTGAATGCAGTCCGCCTAGGCTGCGGAACGATAGCATCAGTGTGACACCTCGCACATAGTTTACAACTACTGCCGGCCTGCAGCCGGTCTGCACCCGTTCTGCAGCTGTACGCTGTGTGGCCCAGCCTTAATTCATTTACTGTGTAGTTCAATTCTCGTAGTAATTTATCATTTATACATGTACGGTAAGTATTACAAAAAAAGGAACAAAAATAAAAAAATCTCCAACAGAGTAATTTGTAAGAAACTGTTGGCTTCGAAACCAAATTACTTTCATCTTTCCAGCCATCTTTCTTTCATCGCCTTCTCGTTACGTCACTGTCTTAAGGATTCTAAAAAAAGTTTGTTCATGACCTTGTTATTTAATTTAAACCTTAAATCCGTCGAAATACGGTTTAATATCGTTTAGTAGGTTTTAAGATCACATGTGTTGTAGTTGATTGAAATGATTTTGATCGTTGACTGCTTTTGTAACAAGCAGTTGGTGTAGATGAAATTGACAAATATAAAAGAGTGGATAAGCACAAATGGGGAGCTTATCACTAATGTAAAACATTGTTAGATTTTAAAATCCCAGTAGAGTACCCATTACAACATTCATCATCATCATCATATCAACCGATAGACGTCCACTGCTGGACATAGGCCTCCCCCAAAATGAAGGGGATTTGCCATAATCGCCACGCTTGGCAGGCGGGTTGGCGATCGCAGTTGGATTGAATGTGTGTACTCAGAGGATGCTGCTGCCCATCCTCCAGTAGATCCCTTAGTTGCCTTTTACGAAACCCACGGGAGGAAATGGGGTGGTGCTATTCTTGGCCAACACCACACGGACAATTACAACATTATTTAAATAATTATAGCGATTTCGTCTGGAATTGACTTTAAAAAAGTATTGTATGTATAATTTTTCTTTCTTTCTATATTGTAATGTGCTAATCCAGAAAATATCCTATCTGTGCCGAATTTCATCCAAATCCGTTCACCCATTAATTATGCGTGATTGTTTTACAAACAATTAAACACTCGAACATCGTCATAAACATTCACATTTATATTATTATTAGAATTAGGAAAAACCTATATTTCATACTTAGGCTGCGTTTCCACCAGAGATGTGCGAGGTAGCGAGGCGGTGTGCGAGGAAAAAATCGTCCAATGAGAGTGCTTCAATTTCCCGATGACGTGATCGAGCGAGCGCGCTATTGGCAGATTGTTTCTTCGCTCACCGCCTTGCTACCTCACACATCTCTGGTGGAAAAGCACCCTTACACAATATTAATTAGGTTTGTACCTATGTCCTAAATCACCACAAACAAAGATATTTTAATAGAAAATAATACGTTTTCTGTTTAATTTACCATTAATGTTGAACCTCACACGCCGTTGATCTCCCTTTACTTGATCAAACCCACCAAAACGTTCCTAAAGTTCGAATATTTATTTATTACTTAAAATGAAAACACAGGACGCTGTCAGGCTCGCCGAATATGGAAATAATAGAAATATAAAATACTAGCGTTAACCCGCGACTTCGTCCGCACAAATTATATAACAGATTTTAAGTCAGATCATAAGCTATCAAACAAAAAGTTTCATCAAAATCGGTTCAGTAGTTTTTGCGTGATACTCAAACAAACAGACGGACAAAAAATTCAAAAGTTGGTGATAAGGAACCAGGGACACCTAAAAACCATATCGTAACTTTTTTTTTTGTTAATATCTTCAATGTACATACACACTTCTGTTACAGTTTCATAACAGTTTAGATATAATAGAAAATATAGAAATAATAGAACAATTGAAACGAAAAGAAGAAGAATGATGACGATTTTAATGCTGTTTCATTCAATCTATTTCCAAGTATCAAGATTACATGAACCATGTGTATCATACTTGCGTCATCCCGTTGATTCCCTACTTTCTATTTTTGTATCCCTTCAGATGATCCTCTACCAGAATCCAACGAACCATTGAAAACTTCGCATACTTAGCCATCCATTGCCGATTATATTTGACAAATTAAACAAAATATGAGTAACGAAAACGCAATGTAAGAAAAATAATCAATAAAATCTCTTAGTTACAAAACATGTGATGTCCAACTTTTTTTCGTAAAACACTTGTCGAGATCCTTTTTGGTTCTTTTCAAGCCATTATTAATTGATTTTAAACTGTAAACTGTAAGTTACATTACAGTAAAGATACATTTTGAATTGATAAAGTTCAAATTACAAGTTAGAAAGTCATCAGTCATCAAAGAACAGTGCTATGGATTATGAGAGTATTTTGTGTTTCTTGTGGAATTTAATATTTAAAGTCATTATTTTGTTGAGGGACGACGTGGGAGTGTTTAAATGAGTTTTTGACTGAATTCTGTTGATAATTTTTTGTGAAAATCAAGTGAGACAGTGGTGATGAATTTCGCGGTTGTAAACAGTGATTTCTATAGGTAAATGTGATTATGAATTAGTACTTAATAGTAGTAGCTATTAAAACTTTAACTGCATACTCTGATAAAGCAAATATATAAGTTAGAGATCACCCAGATAGTCTCACAGTAAGATGACCACTTACTTTTCCCCTTAGCCCAGTCATTTTACGGTTTGAGCCAGAACTAATTAGTAATTGATTTTTTTTAAAGAGCCAATTTGAGCTTAGAAATGTAACAAAATTAAAAAAAATCCCGTCAGCAACAGTCCCTAATTAAAAATTTTGGTATTATCTCGTTTTAAAAAACCTGATGGTATTTTTTTTTTGCACATATTTAAAGTATTACCATTATACATACTTCAAACATGGTGTTAATATTTTTGTCAGAAGGTTTTGAAAAATACATTTTTAAAATATTAATGCCTATTTTATTGCTCAAAAATAATTTATATTGTTAAATCTAATTCAAATGAGTGTATTGGTATTAATATTATCAATTTAAAAGCCTTCTGGGACTCACAATTTTGATTCCTATGTTGCGTAGCTATTTTTTTAAATATGTTTTCAGATAGTCTTTTTGTCACTTAATGGTGCCGGTTACAGTTTAAAAGTCCAATTAATAATTACTTCCTTCCTTTCCTAACAAAACTCCGTAAAATGACTGGGCTACCTACAAATCCGCACTGGGGCCACGTGGTGTATTCCCGAAGTCAAGCAACCTCGGAGCATGTCTTTGTTTAGGTGACCTTACAATGAATAAATACTTGTTTATTTAAAAATATTCTGCATATTGCTTTTTTGTAAAGATTAGGGGCCGCCGTAGTCGAATTCGGCTAGGAATCCATAATTATCAATCAATCAATTGACGACCCTGTTGGTGTAATGGTTGCCGCGCAGGACTGCTAAACCAGGGTCCTGGGTTCGAATCCCGGTTCGGTCATGGACGTTATACGTTTGTGCCGTTGTTGTTTGGTTCCCATAACAAAAAGCCTAATACTTACTTGGGATCATTACAATGTTATGTGCCTGTGAGCGTTATTTATTTTATTTATTAATCAATTATACTTTATCATCATTTAAAGTGATATCATGAAGATAGCTTTTGGAAGTCCTTTTATGTTTTTACAGTAGGCCTCGCATGCCACCCCCGAGAAAACAATAAAAATCGAGATGTGCCTCCATCTTTCTTATTTTACGTATGCCAGAAAGAGCGCGCATGACGTTTTTCTCGTTTAAACGCTTTGTCTTGGGTGGCATGCTAGCCGTGCAGGTATACGTCACTATAGGGCACATGCCTACCCTCATGGACGCGTTAATCCACCACGCGTGCCCAATGCGGATTAGTAGATAAATAGATAAACAATGTATTTGCATAAGTAACACGCACATAATATTAAAAAAAAAAAAATGAAAATGCACTTTATTGCCACACAAAATACAAAAAAAGAAAAGGTACAGAAACAATAGACAGATTAATTATTGATTACAGTTTACATCATAGTTGTCCATATGCATTATGGTTTACATACTGGTAGACTTTACATACGCATCAGAATTTCTTCTGCAGCGTATGCAGGTTTGCTCACGATGTTTTCCTTCACCGTTTGAGAGCACATACATAAGTTAGAAAAACTCGTTGGTACTTGGCATGTCGTGGGTGCGGATTTGAACCCGGACCCTCATGATTAAGTGTCCATACCTCTCCGCAACGCGCTCCGCGCCACGGATGCTCTCAAATTATCTAATTAAACTCAGCTTAGCTTGTTTCAGTACTTATTTTGGTATTTCTTGTGTCAGGTTCAAAGCGAAGGGAATGGATGTTGGCGTATCGGACGAGTACCTGAACGGAGTGCCCGTGGAGGCCAGCTCCAGCGAGCCCGAGGATGAGGAGGGTAAGCGCGCTTTGTACATACAATGTTTTTTAGAGTGTAAATAACGAGAGCCTCCCTGAATTAAATGACCAGAGTGAGTGTGTAGGCCTGACAAGTCGAAGTCAACATAATTTCTATTCTATTCTATTTTTAAAAAATGGCTTTCATCTTGGTAGTGATGATTTTGCCAATATCTAATTTAAGGAGCAATTAGTGCTTGACATTGTACGGTAATGGATATGGCGATCTCAAAGCCCTGTTTTTATACAAAAACACACACCCGAAACCGCCATAAAATGGCGGAGCCGCGTGGCTATCTAAATCGCGAGCTGAACGAAAGACGTCTACTCGAGAGACCTTTAGTAAAATCATCACAGTAAAATTTGTTTAGTTCGATGGGTAGACTCTTAGTTTAAAAGAATGCTAATGATATCAATTTCACCCTATATAAGGTCTAACAAAATTAGCTGAAACTATTTTAAGGGTATGCTCAGACCATCAAACTGAACAACTTTCTCTATGGGACCAATATTGAAATCGCGAAAAAAAAATCTGCTGTCCCATACATTTAGGTCGAGTAGGTTTGTATGGAACAGCTGATTTTTTCTTCGCGATTTCAATATTGGTCCCATAGAGAAAGTTGTTCAGTTTGATGGTCTGATCATCCCCTTAAAATAGTTTCACCTAATTTTGATAGACCTTATATAAGTTAGTGTCACTCAGACCCAAGCATTTTAATCAATTAAATAATCATCCAGTGCCGTACTATGTGGACAAAAGAGGAAATGTTGATAACATAGCAGTCTTGCGCCTGTACCACTGCGACCATCGCTGGTCTTTTGTGAACACTTATAGTTCTCCATTACTGCATGCTACTTTCAGAATTCGCAGCAGGCTTCTAACAGGGAGGGTTTGTATATATCAGAGTGGTGATATAGTCCCCTTATAATTCTAAAAGCGTCACATAATGCTCATTATCTGTATTCCTCGAGGGGACTAGTCAGAGATATTCTGAAAACTCAGAACATTCACGTTTCTCTAGTATTACTGAAACTCTGTCTAGTGTGACGGTGAGTGAGCCCGATCCCACTCACATATAATGGGTAGCGTGTAGAAGACAGGAGTATGCTTTTTTCCTTCACCGAAAAGCCAGTGGTGTTACAAATCGTGAATAAATTCCGAAAAACTAATTGGTACGAGTCGGTCTGGATGGGTATCGAACCATCAATCGCCTCCTGCACATCAGACATGTTAACAAGCCACTAACGACTTCCATATAATTATTATTATTATAACACATTATTGTACACACAGACACATTGATACAGACAATAGAAAAGACATGTACAAAGGGCGAGCTTATCTCTTAAGAGATTTAAATTATTCTAAAATTTGACTGGAATTAAGTGAGTTCTTGTGTTCCAGACGAAGACTCTGTCCTTAAGAAGTCCTACCAACAGACTGCAAGCAAAGAGCAACCGGTGTCGTTCTGCAACATGAGCGAAATAGTCGGCAAATTCGAGAGCGGCCAACACGCAGCCTCCGAGAGACATCGTGAGAGGAAGCAAGAGATTCAGAACATCAGGAGCAGACTCTTCATGGTGCGTATTTATAGAGTTATCGAGTGACGACCGCGTACCGGAAAGTGCAGCGTAATTGTGGGGGACAAGGTGGACCAACGACGTTGTGAAGGCAGCGGGAACCCGTTGCATGAGGGTAGCGCAGGACCGATCGTTGTGGCGATCCTTGGGAGAGGCCTATGCCCAGCAGTCTGCAGCAGTGGATGTCTATCGGCTGAGATGACGATGATTATACACTGTGTAAACTTAAATGGTTATACTTAGTTTTTTTTGTTACAGGGCAAACAAGCTAAGATCAAGGAGATGTATGAACAATCGGTCCTTCAGAGCGAACAAGGTAATTTGAAGCGCATATTAATATCAAATTGTGGCTCTTTTGCAATGTTTTTGGCGCTAATCTAATCGACTTATTTTTACCCATATAAATACTTACATATTCTAACGCCTGTCTCTCACTGGCGTAGGCAGAGACATCGGAATGCCACCTGCTAGGATACTAACAAAAAAAAATTCGCTTCTTCACATATCCATTAATGTCTTCATTCATGCTTCAAATATTTCTCGAAGTAAAAATGAGTAGGTTAGTGGTAGTATAAAGATTTATTTTAATTGACTTTTAAACCGATTTGGGCGATTTGATTAAATACAGATTCCAACTTATCACTATCAAACTGAACAACTTTCTCTATGGCATCAACACCGAAATCGCGAAAAATAAATCAGCTGTCCCATACATTTCGCTTGAGTAGGTTTGCAGCTTTTCATTTGGCGTATCGAACAGCAAACCATCAGACCATCAATCAATCAAATATACTTTATTTTACACAAAAACATAAACATTAAAATACAGAAATAAAAATACTGGAGGCACAAAATAAGGCGGTATAATATATATATATATACCACAAACTGAGCATCTTTTTCTATGAGACCAACGTTGTTATCGCGAAAAAAAATCAACTGTTCCATAGGAAACTGCAATCCTACTTAAGGTGGTTTCAGTCCATACAAACGTTTGACGCACAATACGCGTAGACGGAATAAATAAAAGTAACTTTGTATATATCGAAAAATAGTTTAGAAAATCTAGTTGCCGCGTCACAAATAACATTTGCAATTTATAATACAATTACGAAGATATAAAGCTTTAAAAATTTTGCATGAAAAATGTCAAAGCCCTATATCTTCGTAATTATTTTATAAATTGCAAATGTTATTTGTGACGCGACATCTAGATTTTCTAAACTATTTTTCCATATATACAAATTTACTTATATTAATACCGTCTACGCGTATTGTGCATCAAAGTTTTGTATAAAATTGACTCCTCTGCAACCACCTTAACACAAATTAAATGTATGGTACAGCCGATTTCGATGTTGGTCTTATAAAGACAGTTATTCAATTTGATAGTCTGATCATCCTCTTAAAAACCGGCAGCATTTTACGTTGAACCCTGCATTATTTCTGAATTTTTTACTTTCTTTTTCCAGGAGTAACATCGTCAGAGAAAATATCTCGTGAGTTGGACGTGGATGCGGAGAAAGCGCGCGCTATCAAGGAGCGCTTCGAGAACGGTGAGGTTTTCAACGACGAGAACCAACCGCCTAGGAGCAGGGATATCGACGACAGGGCACTCTTTAACGAAGGTCAGTACTGATAACCTTCCTGGGTTAGTAAGGACACTGCTACTAGTACTATACGTGTGGTAAAATATCTCGTGAGTTGGATGTGGAAGCGGAGAAGGCGCGCGCTATCAAGGAGCGCTTTGAGAACGACGAGAAGCAGCCGCTTTTTTAGGAAATTTTCTAAAGGTTTCTTAGG
This sequence comes from Agonopterix arenella, assembly GCA_927399405.1. Classification (NCBI taxonomy): domain Eukaryota; kingdom Metazoa; phylum Arthropoda; class Insecta; order Lepidoptera; family Depressariidae; genus Agonopterix; species Agonopterix arenella. The sequence continues at coordinate 2,368,350 of OV656714.1, forward strand.
GAAAGTTGCTAAGTATCATGGATAAAATTACCCTACCCTACTAAACTGCTTTGGGGGTTCAAAAACCCCCCTAAAGGTCAGGCCACACAGAGGCGGTTTTGCAGGAAAGCGGGTCGGAGGCAGACCTGCGGGAAGCGAATATCTCCGGACCCGCTCGGTTTTCTGTATGGTGTGGTGTGGTGTGGTGGTAATGTTCGAGTTTGTATGTACCCTGCCACACAGAAATACGCGCGGGTCCGGAGATATTCGCTTCCAGCAGGTCCACCTCCGGCCCGCTTTCCCGCAAAACCGCCTCTGTGTGGCCTGGCCTTAAAAGTGTCAACCACTTAGTTTTGATGTCCATCAACGTCGGTCGTCGGTTGCTTTTCAATGTTGTCTCTGGTCCAGAGCTTGACCTCTTCCGAAGTAAATTCCTGGCTACCGCATGTCTCGGTACCGAAACCGCAGCCCCGAGTTGGCAGGTTGCAGTGTGGTTGCGGGTTCAAGTCCCGTCCGAGGCAACATTTTTCAATCTTTAATTATATTTGTCAGGTATCGGTAAGAAGTCCCGTTCTATCTTCCTGGAGCTGGACGCGAACGCAAAGACGATGGGCCCGACCTCCCCGCCGCCGCAGGACGCGCCCAAACGTAAGGAGATGGTAAGTTGTTACCCATTGAAATGAAAAGAATAATTATTTCAATCACACTCGAGCTTCGATTGCAGACCCGAGCCAAAGGCGAGGGCGTAATGAGAGCCGAGAATGTAATGACCAATGTTGACGTGTTTCACACGACGTTTTCAACGCACTTGCATGGAAAAATATTAAAAATTTACAAATAGGTTTAGACAACAACGAAGAAATAAGGTGAAAAATGGCGCGCTGATTTCTTTTCTCACACGCCGCCGGCGCCGTGCGCCTGTGGTTGAGTTAGTTATCGCAGCATTTTAGTGTGTAAAGTAAAACGCACGCGTGTTTTAAAAGTTGTTTATGAACCTTAGAAGTGCAATAAGAGCAATTTACGAGCAAGCGAGTTAAAAAATAAATTACAAAATCAACAGTTTACTTTCAGCCAGTTAAGTAAAACTCTGAAACATATCCAACTTTTATTTTTTTCTTATGTATCTTATAGAAACTTTTTTTATCATAGACGAAGAATTTTTCGCTTGCGCTGGTTTTTTAATAATCTCACTATAAAAGTGTGTGTTACGAGCGTGTAATTTATCTATGGCATATACACACAGAACTGAACCACTTTATTATGGGTGCAAACCTGAAATCACAAAAACTGAATCACCCCTAAAATTTTTTCGATTCATTTCAATTTCACCCTGTTGTCGTCATCATACAAGTCTGAACTAGGTTCTGGTGCTTACAAATTTTACATCTTCCGTGGGTGTCTTAAAAGGCGACTAAGGGATCTATCGGAAGATGGGCAGCAACATCCTCTGAGTACATACATTCAATCCAACTGCGATCGCTTACCCGCCTGCCAAGCGTGGCGATTATGGCAAATCCCCCCACTTTGGGGGAGGCCTATGTCCAGCAGTGGACTTCTAGTGGCTGATATGATGATGATGATGATGATACGACTCGGCTAATCATTGAACCGTATTTTGTTCAACAGCAATTCGTGCCCAAAGACGTGGTGCGCGCCGCCGACAAGGTGGAGGAGGTGAAGATAGAGACCGCTGACATATCCGACCGCTTCAAGTTCTTCGAGACCTACAAGCCGGAGAACACACGCAAGGAGTTCCGTATGACGCCGCCCAGGCAGATACAGGTGAGGGAAAAATAATTTGTTTATTATTTTACAAATTATTAAAATTAAATTAAAGTACAGGACGACCAGATCAGAATCGGAGCAAATAAAAAATCTGATGTTCCATACTAAACTACAGTGCCGTGCCGTGCCGACTCGACTCAAATGTATGCAACAGCAGATTTTTTTTGTGCTCTGATTGGTTTGCTCCCATAGTAAAACTTGTTCAGTTTGATGGGTGGACTCTTAGTTTAAAAGGATGCTAATGATATCAATTTCACCCTGTAGATTCATACAGCTTGTCAATCAATCAATCAATAAAATATACTTTATTTTACACCAAAACATAAACAGTAAAATAGAGAAATAAAAATACAAGAGGCACAAAATAAGGCGGTCTTATCGCTAAGAAGCATACATACATTCTCTTCAGTTTAGGTCATTTTCTAATGACGCCGCGCCTCCTATATAAACCTTGTATTTCCTTATAATGATTGTCGTATTTTAACGTCCGCAGCGTCCAAAATCGCCATCGCCCGAGGTATACTACGACCCGTCAGTGGTGCGCAGCTCCCAGCCGTCGGCCGACACTAACTTCGCCGCGGACCGACACACCGCCTCCAGGATGATCTCCGTCTTCAGGCAGATGGAGGAGCAGCAGCAGAAACCTGATGATCCTCAAGGTATAAAACATCCCCTTAAACTAGTATAACAAACATTTCGATACCTATTGGAAATTAAGCAATATCTGGCAACATTAAGGTATAACTCTTCAATTAAACATTTTAACGGGTTCTTACCGCGTTTTGGTACATTTGAGTTCCCGATATTTCGGCAGTGTTACAATTGCCATGATCACGGGATGACTGTATAACTCTTCAATCCGATTTATTCAATCGGCGGTTGATTCCATCGCTCACTCTTTCAAAATGTTCATTACATGCCGTTGCCGTCAAAGCAAAGAGATTGTAACTCACTATGTTGCCGTGTTAACACGTTCCTTGCGAATTGTGTTTATAAAACTAATGAAGTGAGAACGAATTAAATATAATTATTGGCACCATAAAGGTTTATTATATTATACCAGGATAACTCTATGATTGGCACGGAACGAGTTTGATTCATCCAGAATTTCCCGCCAGCTAAACCTAGACTTGTTTATTTTATATTGAGACTCAATTTGTTTGTATCGGTTTATATTTTTTAGATATACTATATTTTTGTGATGTGCTTTTCGTCGACATCCAAAAGATGGCCGAAAGGTCATTAACTTTTCATCCAGCATCACTTTGCCCAAACCATTTGTAAAATTGTTTTGCTTCGGTATCTAATTTGCTTCAGGTTTTCTGGTTGCTTTGCGTGACCACATCTTTATCTGTAGACTGGCGGTTAATAGATTAAGAATCAAATATCAAAAGTACATATCAACCCACATAGAATAATTTTTAGATCACCCGGGGTAATTGCAACTAACCAACACCTGTCTTAGACAGTGATATGCAGAGCTGACTGCCAGCCTCCAGTAATGGAGAGGAACCCGAAGAACGGCAGGTGTTCACCTTGACGGGCACGTGTCGGTATAAAAGAGAAGAACCGAAGCGTGATGTATATAATGCTCCATAGTTGCAATTACCATGGGCGACCTTAATACAAAATGGTTTACAAAACAAGCAGTTAAAGACCTGCAACATGTTGTTTAAAATTTTTAATTTAAACCTCCCACGTACGAAGTTTCGCATATCAAGCAACTTTAGCATTTATCATCTACATGATATTAGGGTAAACAGTTGCATTACTTTAAGGGGTGGTTGTACCCATGGCATTTCTCCATTGTACCCATGATACTGAACAACTATAGTAAATTTACAAAAAAAATTGTGGACTTCCCATACTAAATGCAATCAGCTGATCGAACGTTTGTATGAAAAGACGAACATTTTTTTGTGAATTTCCTGTAGGTTTCTTCGGGAAAGTTGTTCAGTATCATGCAACATGTATCATGGGTACAATCACCCCTTAAAGTAATGCAACTGTTTACCCTAACAACCTGTATAACTAGGCCACGAGAGTGCGGTCTGGACTTTTCCTGTGTTATATAAATTGTAACGCCACTCCTCCCCAGGACCGAAACCTCTGAAGTGCTTCACTCCACCGCCGCCGGGCGAGACGAACCACCGCGGCGACTCGTCCGAGGAGGAGGAATACAGTTCCGAGGAGTACGATGACGATAGCGAGGAGGAGCGCAGGAGGGTCTACCTCGAGGCTAGGGAGACGGACGAGGCTCTGAAACAGGTTTGTACGGTTATTACCATCATCACCTCAGCCGATGGACGTCCACTGCTGGACATAGGTCACCCCCAAGGATCGCCATAACGACCGGTCCTGCGCTTCCCTCATCCAACGGGTTCCCGCTACCTTCACCAGGTCGTCGGTCCATCAAGCACGACCAGGAAAATATTTCCGCACGTCAATCTTCGTTCTCGCGCAGAGCAGGCCCGAGTCCCCGACAAAACCAGAAGTCATTTAGTAATCAAAGGAGTGTTTACAAAATCACCCAGTATTTCAATCATCATTCTCTTGTCCATTTCCCATTATTTTCGGTCGGCGCAATATGTTATCTTCCATTCATCTCTCTTAGCCGTCATTTCAGCTCTTACTCCTTTCTTACACATATCATCCTTCACACAATCCATCCATCTTTTCTTCGGCCTTCCTCTCCTATCATATTCATACTTCCTCTTATTCATACTTAACACTGTTCCTTCCGAATCACATTCCTATACCACGATAATCTAATATTACCCTGCAATTTTTCCATCATAGTTGCTACTTTGAAACTTCTGTCTAATATACTCATTCCTAATCCTGTCCATTCTAGTTGCACCTCACATCCATATCAGCTGCATGCAATCGTTTCTCATCCGTCCCTTTTCTCTTGGGGCCCAACACTCTGATCCCTAAATGACGACAGGTCTTATATATTTTCCCCTTCAATTTGAGGGGGATTCGGGAGTCTCACATCGTTCCCGCGTAATCTGCCGCCACGTCATCCGTATTCAGTATTTCAATACCACTGTTATTTATGCAGGCGCAACAACTAGCGCGCACGAAGAGCTTCCGCGGCCGCTTCGAGAACTGGTCTGAGTCTGAACCGCAGCGGTCACCCTCTGCCGTCGTCATAGAGAGGCAGTTCGACGACGAGGAGGGAGAGTCGCAGCTCGAGACTGCCAAGAGGTTAGTAGTTTATTAACCATAGCACACGATACAAATCAAATGGAAAAAATAGAGCTCGGAGTTTCTGGCCGCTTCTTCTCTAAACGGAACAATTGCAGAGTCAAAGAAATGTCGTCAGAAAGTTATCTATGTGATATTATTTTGAATAAAATATTTTATGTTTAGAGTTAAGAATGTACGAGAAATATAAATATACCATTGCCTACATTTGCTACCACGGTTCCTACCAAGCCAGGTGGTGAGGTGAAAATAGCACAGGCAGGCGGGGGGCAGGAAGTCCATTCTGTATGTAGTAAGATACTCTTTCTTATACTGAGGTAAAGACGTGTCCGATTCTCAAAAGCTATAATTTATTATCTGTGAAGGAAATAATCCGGGGAAACCCTGCCATATACTGAGAAAGAAAATCTGTAATCTCCTTGATGTCTGTGCCCTGCAGCATAGAGAAACACGTAACTCGTACCCCGAGAGGAGTGGCCTTACGCATATTTTCCCATACTTTCCCCTCTGTCAAAGTCACACCCCCGCGACGGCCCCGACCTAGCCCCGATGGGCTACTTAATTCGATGCGTTTTACCGTTATTGTCATAGCAACGAGCCCCCCCCCCCCCCCCCCCCCGCAAAAAATGCTAGAAAAATGTTCTATGGAGAAATAAACAATGCCTACTCCTTACGTGTTTCTCTATGCCCTGCAGTATGGGCAATAGAAGCTGATGATGATGACGATAACTCCTTTATGTACTCCTTTCCAATGTTCATGTTTTTTCACAGTCTCCGTCAAAAATTTGAGAGCATGAACGTGCAGCAGACGAACGTATCCAAACAGTCTGTGCCCAAAGTCAACAGATTTGTGGTGAGTATTGTTTAATCTTATCTGTTGCCTATAATTTGCAACACTTGCTTCGACCACAATAAGAATAATATTTATTAATCCACAAGCCGTTGTGCCGAGAAGCAAGCTAATGAGTTTTCTGATGAGCTAGTAAAACTTAGTTCAACATACCGCGATAGATGACGTTGACGCCACGGAAATGTTGGTTAAAAAGCAAACAAAACTACGCATCCGTTGACAATTTGACAAAGTATCTGTTAATTTTTCTATGCTTACTAAAAAACGCGAAATTTTACTAGGTTGCTCATCCAACTCGCTTAAACGCCATCTACCGAGCCATTTGGATTTTTTAAATATTTTTATTGATTTTCGGAAAATCCCTTATTCATTGTTTTTTTTTTCACTTGTACCTGTGTTTAATCTATTTTTTTTTTTTACTTTTCAGTGACCGACTCGCGGGCACCATCTTAACTGCCGTGCAATTACCAAAGTATTGTTTTAACCCCTTTATTAAAGTTGTAAAGTCATCTATATAATTATTTACTTGCCAATTTTTATATTATTCTAGTAATTTAAGAGCAGGTTGTAACCTTTTTTATATTTGACAAATTATCATTAGTTTATTTCTGGGGTTTATGATTGATTTTAAAATAATGAATATCGGAAATAATTTTTAATGAAAAATATAAACACATCGTGCTAAAATTATGTTTTATTTTTATTCGGTCTGTCATTACAGACAAACTAATTAATAAGTAATAATAACTCATTTATTTTCTCCACAAAGTGATAGCAAAAATTTTGTTATTATCAAAATCATCCTAAAATCAGAAGTGAGATAATCAATCTCACTTCTGATGTGATGTGAATGTATGTCCAAAAGCTCAAAATATACAAAAGATATGTTTTAAAATCACTCAAAAACACCTTTAATTGTGTAAAAATATATTTATTTTAAATTCTAGGACTGATAGGGACTGCATTTTTAAAAAACAAAGTGCCTTATATTGTGCAATTTGATTTTAAAAACCTTTTTTAGAAGATTTTTGATTACGTAGTTGTGATCTCTAGAATATCAATGCGATATAATTGTATATCTCATCTGAGTTCTGTTCTCATTGTGTTTAGTAGAAAATTATTATGATAGATATTTTACAAAAATTAAGGATTTTTTACAGAAAATGTATTATTACAATGCATAAACTTTGCAAATATTGCTCACGACTATATTCCCCGAGGGTCTATTGTCAGATGTGTTCTAAATATGTTTATGAATTTTATGATAATATTTTCAGAACAACCACTTTTCACCATTGTAAGTTATTGTAAAATATCTATTGATAAACAATTTGAATCTCTTAAATTATTCACCTTTTTATTATACTTAGTCATTTTTCATCCAGTCATCTTTCCATGCATATTTGTCAATTATTTTATCTGTTATATTCTAAGACGAAGGATATCTTTATTCTAAAGCATAGAGGGAGCCATACCATTGCAAGAATGTCCAGTGTTTTTTCGACGTTTGTGTTTTCATAGAGTGTGTCCATAGAGATAGTAAGTACTATATCTATGAGTGTGTCAAGTAGTATGGACAAAAGAGACCAAAGACCAAAGTGACATTAGCCCTAATGTTTACCGGTGGTTTACGGTCACTTTTCACACTCACTAGCACAAAAAAGGGGAAAGCCGCATAAACAAATATCTATAGTTCAGTCTCCTTCTATTAAAGGTACGTCATAAGACAAAAGAGACTAACTACAAGCGTAAATTGATTAGTCTCTATGCTTTAGAATAAAGAGATCCTTCCTCTTAGGTTATATTACCCTGTTATATTATAGTCAATCGCCTACGTGCCATTATTGTATTGTAATTTCTATTACATTTTCTTTATTTATCAACGTTTCGTTTTGTATAAAATACATGGTGGTACATTAATATTTATTTACTACTGATTGTATGTATTGATAATTGCAATCAAACATACAAAAACATGGCCGCTGACTCCACGTCTTCGGCATAGATTAATCTTAGGCGCGGTTTATACAGAAGAGTCGTGTGGCGGCGGCGAATAGTCAAAGTAAAACAATATAAACCTTATAGTACGTAGCATAGCGTCGTTTGGAGAATTACGCCCGCGCCTCCATGCGACGTCGCCTGGAGGCGCGGCAGCGATTTTCCTTTACGACGAAAACGACGCTATGCTACGTACTATAAGGTTTATATTGTGTTACTATGACTATCCGACAACGCCACACGTCTCTTCTGTATAAACCGCACCTTATCTAAAACATCATTTCCTTGGAAAACGATAAATTCCCACGATATCAATATCTACCGCCAGACGGTACGTGCAAAAGTATATCTAATGACGCTTGGCACCGCGTTGTTATTACTTTGTACAGCGCGCGACGTATGCGACGTTGCCGTCAGGAGCGAGTGGCAGAAATCAAGCAAGATGCGACAAAGTGTAGGTGCTTATCTCGGCATCTACGGCCGAGATTTTTTAAGAAAATAATTATGTATCATATAAAAAAAGGATCAGTTTAATCGACTTTAATACATGGAACAAAAATGTACAATACCTACTACCTATACCTATACATCGCCATCTTTTTAAGGTCGTCTAAAAACTATACTATTATATCAATGTACCACCATGCGACAATTTCTAGCTTGTTTATCATTATTGTAATCATTTTGACATATTTTAGATAATTTTACATTCTGACTGAGATCAATCACCATGTATTTATTTGTTTGTACTTAAATAAAAACGTTTTTCGATGTTTTGCAATATTATACCTTGGAAATTCGGTATACCTAAGTTAAAATAAATCATAAAAATTCTAAATGTTTAGTTTTATTTATGGTACCAATTATTTGCACCAAACAAAAAATCAGGGAGATATCTTGAAAATAAAACCACCGAAAATTCTATTTATAATCTAATTATTATTTTCAAAAAAATATAGGAAACGTGAAACAATAAATTAACCACCTAAACATAAAGTTAAATATATCAATCACAATAGATTCTGGGGACCTTCTCAAAAAACTACAAATATACATAATCAGTGTCATTCCACAAGAAATGGCACCTCATTGCGCTTTTCGGTTCAGACGTCCAATAATTCACATAGTTTATCTTACAAAGGCACCGAAAGTGTTGTAAGCTTCATAGCTACGCCACGCTAATAAGTACCATTTCTAATAATGATAATGACATATTTTACTAATGCTTTACCTTTTTATACAAATTCTCTGCCAGATTGGAGCCCAGTTTTTATTAGACCAAAATTTTCGAAATGTGTGTACCCAATTTCGCAAGCAAATTGTCTAATAAGGTAACGCCAATGTACAATGAATCGTATAGTAGTTATTTTAAGGTCCTATATCAATTAAATAACCACATTTCAGAGAGTATATCCCCAGACTTGAGACCAGAGTTAAAACTCTTAATTATTACAATAATTTATTTTCCTCCTGACTTAATAAAATAATTAAATCAACGAAGAATATTTGACATTGTCATTTTCAATTGAACAAACTCACTCAGTTCTCCTTTCATTTACGATTTAGATTCATAAGCGAGAAACGCGTGAGTTGCAGAGTTTGTAACATACGTTTTTAAAGTTACTGATTTTGGTAACGGGCATTGATTACCGTTAACTTAATCTAAAATTAAAAAGGAATAATGTACAAATTGTACACGTTCACAAAAAGAAGAAAAAATTCAGATTCACAAAATTCTTTGACAACTAGTATTTTTTATTGAATAGAGGAACTGACAGCTGAGAAAGCGAGATGTACCTAGCGGCACCAGTGTATAATAGAAAGAGATACGTGGCGCAAGGCAATAGAACAGTTTTTGGGGATATTATCGCAGGGTAAAAATTCGGTTTCTGTGAATAATTGCGAATCGAAAGTGAAATCGTATATGATTTTGTGAAATAATTATACTAACACTGTCTCATTAAATAATCCACGATTTCACGTTTGACTCCGTATTATAGACAGTGCTCGAATTTTTGCCTGCCGATAATCTCCTGAAAACCTCCAAAAACTGTTTCATTTGACAACTCATGTCAATTCCTCTATTACTGTAAGGTATAATTTGCGCTAAATCTTGTTATATTTTTTTAATAGGTGTGTTACATTTTAAAATTAATTATAAAACGGACTTTCGATACGAATATACATCCTGGTATTTTTAATTTGTCCTTTACAAATCAATCAATTTTATTATTTTCCAATTAGACTTTAAAATGTAACCACTGCTTAATCCCGATCAAAATAATTGTATAAGGTCCGCCACATACATACAGAATAAACCTGATTCGGAATTAGATTCCGGATGGAGTGTTGCCGCATTCAGAGACTTTTTCACTAGATCTAGTGATTTTTTGCTGTCTTAGGTGGCATTTTTTAAAGATTTACAGTCATATCAAAAAAGTGATTTTTCAGCGTAGGCGTTGATGGAACGATACCGTATCGTGACGGTGCAGTTGCGACGTCGTTGCGGTTTAGTTGCGAAATCGCCTACGCTCAAAAATCGCTTGTGTGTTAATGATTTATGCCATTTTGTATGCAGATTATGTCTAATCAAATTAAAGATTGAAAAGTTTGTCTCGGGCGGGACTTGAACCCGCACTTTTCCAAACCGGGGAACTGCGTTATCCAATTTCGCCACCGAGCCCACTACCCAGAGAACGAAATTTTCAATCTGTTGCGTCTTAAGATTATGTCTAATGTTATAATTATCGATAGTCTTTTGATATAGTTGCATAATATTGAAATTCAATTTACAAATCATCATCGTAACGTCATGACATCATCACATGATAGTAATTATCATGAATAGAAATTGTTTGCTTCGTTTTAATAAATACCTAAAAATACAACTGTCATTAATTTGGAATTTCATACAGTTTTAATTTTAGGCATTTTTTAAACAGCACTCTAAGTAATTTTTGTAACCATAGTTGAAAACACTGAATAGCAATTCCGTATGGGTGTGGCGGACCTAATGGTCACCTTGTCAGCGATTAAAATAACATGGATATGCCGTTACCAAATCACGAGGTTTCAACCTTTGAAATGAATTTACTTATTCATTGTCTCGGGAAATTATTTAATTTAAATGGGTCGTCTTGCAAAAGTCATATCCAAGTTAAGCTAGACATGATCAAATAATGGCTATAATACAATTTTACCTCCATTCAAAATAGACTAAGAAATAAGTATACTCTTTGCAACCATCAGCAGCAAGGCTGATTTTTTTTTTTTTATAACGTATTGGATTGCTCTTGACCTCAATCTAGTCCTCAGGACGAAGATGGGGTCGAAGATGTAGCGAGCACACCCAGAAGAAGCCTATTCACTCGTACTTTAAAGGAATTCGGGTTGTAAGCACTCGGAAATACTGACGCAGGTAGGGCGTTCCACTCCTTGGCTGTGCGCATTATAAAAGATTCAGAAAGGCGCTTGGTGCGGATATGTGGTATGGCAACCAAAAAGGGGTGATATCCCGCGGTGCGTCTGGAAGTCCGATAGTAGAAAGGGGAAGGCGGGATGAGCTCATGCAGCTCTTGGGCACACTCACCGAAGTACAATCTGTAGAAGACCGACAAGCAGGCTACTCTGCGGCAGTGGGATATGATTCAGTGTTTATGGGGTCTCTGTGATCGGGATGAACTGGGTAGAATAACTTCAGTCTGTTTAGGAGTTTAAATTTAAAGGAAAAATTAAAGATCAGCTGCAAGGCTGATCGTATCATGTTATTGTAGTATGCACTGTAGCTATGTGAACACACTAAAACTGATATGGTTCATCAGTCGGTTTTTGTACTGTTCACATAGCTGCAGTGTACACTACAATAATATCATAAGGCTGATCGTCAATTTTTTACTGACCTTTAAACGACTGTAACTCCTAAACCGACTGAAGTTATGCAGGCAGACCTAGTTCATCCCCATCACAGAGTTGGTCTACACCCCATAAACACTCAATCAGCCTTGCTGCTGACGGTAGCAAAAAGTACACTAATTTCTTAGTCTAAAAGAAGGAATAAAATACTGGATGCAGAAGTCTGGCAAGTAGGTGCTATTTCTATTAATTTCTGTTATAAACATTAATAATACTGCAATTCTTTCTAGTCATTGTCATAATTTACACGGGAAACGTATACGGGGTACACTTAAAATAAGATTATTATTTTTATTAATTCATGTTTGACATTTACTGCTTATAATAAGAGAGAATCACTCCCTTATAGAATCACATTTATTTTACTCACTAACATCTGATGTTATTTAGTAAAATAAATGTGATATGTCGAGTCACGGTTGCAAGTTTTGCCGCGAGCGGTTGTGTCATTGGCGTGGTGTTCGTGCGGTTCGTTTCGAGCTTGCTTCAGGAGTCCATGGAAGTTCCGCCATCTCTACTCTTTTGCTTTTATTTATTTACGAGCGTTAACCCGCGACTTTATCCGCACAAATTATATACCAGATTTTAAGTCAGATAATAAGCTATCAAACAAAAATCGTTTCATCAAAATCGGTTCAGTAGTTTTTGCGTAATGCTCGTTCAAACAAACAAACACACAAACAGACAGACAAAACATCCAAAAATTGGTGATTCACTGAGAAATCTGCTGAGAAAATATACTGTGAAATCAGGGATACCTAAAAACCATATCTTAACTTTTTTTTGTTAATATCTTCAATGTACAGACAAACTTCCTATTACAGTTTTATAATAGTTTAGATTAGGCACATAAAACAATCCTCCAGATTGGGATACCCTCACAAACTACTTGACATTGGCAGAAATGCAGTGATAGTCACAAGCAAAATTCAAACCAATTGTAAATAAAAAAATTATTATTAAGTGATAATGTATTTTAGTCTGGCCACTAGGGATGTACACATTGGGTGCGACAGAGATCTGTATATTTTATTTCATACTAGCTGATGCCCGCGACTTCACCTGCGCTTCGTCTAGACAATTCTCACACTATCTTTATAAATTGTAGCCTATGTGTTATTCTGATGTAAAAGCCATATTATTGTAAAGTTTCATTAAAATTCAGTAGTTTTTACGTGAAAGAGTTTTAGTAGGATGAGTAGTATTGGCCTCTGCCGCAATCTGGGACTTGCTTTTGTTTAATTTATCATATTTTGACCAACACTGTCGATGGTTGCTAAATTTTTCAACAGCAAAACATGGCTATAACATAATAATCATCTCAGCCGATAGACGTCCACTGCTGGACATAGGCCTCTCTCAAGGATCGCCGGTCCGGCGCTGCCCTCATCCAACTGATCCCCGCCGCTGAATGTAATGTTACTTGAGGCTAATTAATATCTAATTGCCTCCGTGGTCTAATGGTTAAGAGCATTGGCTCTCGACACGGAGGTCGTGGTTTCGATTCCCACGGGGGACACCTAGTGAAATGTCACTTTGTGCGTTTTTCCCCAGTGGGTTAGTACTTAGGACATTGCAGGCTGAATCACCTAATTGTCTGAAAATAAAAATGATTCCGTGCTTCGGATGGCAAGTTAAGCCGTTGGTCCCGGCTACTATCTCTGGTAGTAGTAGTCGTTACATAAAAACCACGTCAGAGGCCGTAAGGCGGTCTGAAAAACTCTGACACCAGGGCTCTGCCCACACGATAAGAAGAAGACTATCTAAGTCAATGCTTACCGGGCTTCATCCAAAGGAAACTGCATTAAAATCATTTTACTGGTTCCATTCACAAATTTCACATGATAGACCCGATTTTTCAGTGATATTTTCATAAAAGACGCTCACAGAACACTATTCTTAAACTTTCAAAAAGATTCGATTAGAAAATGGCAATAAATGTCAAACATCAATAGATACGAGAACTACAGAATTTTTGTATTTTTATAATTAAAAACGTTGCTTGAACACCTAAAAACATCACTGCATATTGTCACCGAGTAGATATCCTACGGAGAAACAGCTTTACACAAGCTCGAGGCGGTCTATACACCCCTACATACGCAGCAATGTTTATACCCTTTGATCAAAGTAATGGACGCGAAAACGCGAACATTTCAACTGAGAAAAATAAGTTAAAACAATTGCAATATTGCCTTTACTTTGACAAAACGTCGAACTAAAGAAAGAACGACGAAAGTTCAAATATGTATCGAGATGAAAGACCAATGCGCGCCGGCGCCTATTTTAATTTTACTTTGTTCGAAGTTTCTTCCAATCTGTCGCTCATTTTCGTACGTGAACGTTCACGTATTGCAGCACGCTGCGCATGTAGTGATGTATCGGCCGCCGCGAGCTTGTATTGAAGCAGTTTCTCTGTAGAATGCCTACTCGGTGATATTGTTGATTATGATTATGTGATGACTAATTTTAAATACTGTATTAAGATCTGGGAATAAAAATGTTCATTTAACTACTGGTAAATTGTGACCACTGTAATTTAAGTTAAATTTTTATTTTAACCATGATTTTAAATTCAGTCTGTAACTCAAATTCTACAATCTATAAAAAGATATCTAAAATTAATTTTATTTTTAGTTTAATTGTTTTTTAAACTATTTTATTAATTGTAGTGGTCACAAAACCGCCAAAGGGGACAATTTATGGTAAACGATAGAAATCACATTAAATTCTTTACCAACAAAATATACTTAGAAAATGACTAATGTCTTATACCATTTAAATATGGACGAGTTACGCTTGTTATTCTAGTAAAAAACTTTTCTGACACTTTTTGCGGGGGACGAGGTAGCATGAAATACGCAACTTTTGATTTGATTCCGTTACTTTAGACTTTAGAGTCTAATTTTCAATGTCAAAAACTATGACAAATAGTCTCGTGTGAACACCAAACAAGACTAGTTGTTCCGCAATAATACAGGGTGAAATTGATATCATTAGCATCCTTTTAAACTAAGAGTCTACCCATCAAACTCACTATGGGAGCAAACATATCGGAGCAACAAAAAAATCAGCTGTTCCGTACTAAACTGCACCCGCCGCCGCTGCCTACTCGACTCAAATGTATGCAACAACAGATTTTTTTTGCTCCGATCGGTTAGCCCTCATAGTAAAAGTTGTTCAGTTTGATGGGTAGACTCTTAGTTTACAAGGATGCCAACGATATCAATTTCACCCTGTAGGTTGTCTCGTTAAGTGATAAGGTAAAAAATTTTATGCACATGTACATGATCATTTGATCTTGTACCTTGGCAGAGGGGAATGTTAACGTAAGGCAAGTCCCTATATAAATGGTCTTAGACTAAGGTAGATTTATCCGACTGGTACATTTTTTCCGGGCAACGGTAGTTATAATTTTTTAGGGTGTCATGGACTGTGCGTCCTGGGTCCTATTTCATAAACATTACAATTGCAACTCACAATGAAATTTTTAGATACATTACTGCGAATACGACACTTGTTGTTTAACGCCATATGTAGCCAGCAATGTACCCTGAATTTTCATAGTATGAAATGTTATAAAAAAGTCCCCAGATTTGAGCCTGGACCAATTTTTAGCCAGTTAAAAAACACATTTTATTAGTAAACCTCAAAAGTTAAAACTAACTTAAATTAGTCATCAGAATAATATTTATCGTCTTAGTGCAATTTTTAGAAATATGTGTGAATAATAATATTTTTTTTTTCTTAAAATTTATTTTTTAATTATTATAATATTTCGTCATCGTTAAAACTCTTTCAAAAATCACAATCACGACGCAGTTTTAGATATTAAACGGAGTCTAAAAAAAAAGGGAAGACAAAAATAATTTTACAGATTTTCTTTGAAATTAATAGAACAAAAATAATTAAAAATTTTCAACAATATCAGAACAATCATTTTATAAGTACTTAAAATAATTATAATTTACACATTTTCACGAATGACTCGTTCAAAAAACCTAAAACTAATCATGAATTCACAAATTAAATTATACACTAATCATAAGATTTATAAAATCCGATATACCGAACATTAAACAAAAAGTGTTAATAGAAAATATTTTTAGTGCAAGTATATTTTTTCACTCGAATTCAGAAAACTCGATGTATTTCCACATTGGAAAAACAATTCATAGTTATTTTGACATCCTTGCGTTATGAAACTGCGAAATACATAGGTATCTTGAAATCCTTTCGTTATGAAACTGTATGAAAATCGATAATAAGTCACTGGGAATCTAAAACTGCGTATTCAATCAGAGGGTCTTACTTTAACTTTAATGTACAAAGATATACAAAACTTAATGTTTTCTTTAACAAATTGCCACTTTAAATTCAAGTATAAAGATAATGAAATTTTTATAACACGACACATTAGAAAGAAAAACTACCTTTTATGTAACTTGAGAATATATTTAGTTTGGTTCCTTTATATTTTTTTTATTTGTTCCTTTCAACATATTTATTTCATACATTGAGATAGACTGCCAAAACTCAGAAGTTATATGAAATCCAAACCAATTCAACATTCGTTAGTTCTAACATAATTTTTTAGTCAGAAACTTTAACCACGCATTTTACTCATCAAACTAAACAACTTTTTACTATGGAGCCAACTTCGATATCGCGGAAAAATAATCAACTGTTCCATACAAAATTGCAGAACAAAACTCGAAATTTGTTCACTTTTTCACTGCGGGTTCAATATCGATGTCGTGAAAAAAGTTCATGTTGTTCCATAGAAACCGCGACTCTAATGTAAGGAGCAGCTGTTTTTTTTCGTGATTTTGATGTTGGCTAAGTCTGTCAGAGCTAATATGAATGCCCGCAGGATCGCACGTAGCTCAAAAGAGGTCAAACTCACTTTATTCAGAGCCTACTGCACATCCTTCTATACGTGCAGCTTGTGGGTAAATTATACTCAAAAACAGTACAGCGCTCTTCGCGTTCAATATAACAACGCATTCAGGGTGCCCCGCTTTTGTAGCGCATCCACTACGTTCGCGGAGGCGCGCACGGATTGTTTTTATGCCACCATTCGCAAGAGATGTGGCTCCGTAATCCGCAGGGTACGGGACAGCACCAACAGCATTCTGGCGATGATTGCCGACAGACTGGACGGGCCGTACTTGGGTCATTGTTGTAGGATGCACCTGTCTCGCAACTAATGATCGTTTGACACATTGAATTGATGTATCTAATTGAATTAAATGTAATTGAAATGAATGGAATTTAATTGTATTTAATTTAATTGTATTGTATTTTGTAAATGTGACATTGAACCATTGTAATTTGAATTTTAAGTACCTACTAGCATAGTTTACTTAAGTGTGTTAGTAACAAAATTAATCATGGTTATTCGAATAAATAAAATTTTACTATTTATAAGTTGTTAAGATTGCGGAGTAGAATGCAATGGTTAAAGTTTCCGCACTTACTAACATTTTATCATGTTTGGATTCACGGAAACAAATGTGTTGATAAGTTAAAAATGCACTAAAGTAAGACCCCATTCCGCCTTTGCTTAGCCTCTACGAGACTCCTTATCTATGATATTTACAATTCACCCTAAGGTACACTAGTAATAAGGACGAAGTTACGTTGACTTCGTTTTGCTAGACAGAAATGTTCATTCTATACTTTACACAATATTTTTTGATAAATTGCTTTGATAATTAAATTCAAAATTACGTATATCAATTAATTTTTGGATCCATAAAAGAGCAACAACTTTTATTTGTATTTAAATTAATTAAGTATATCTTTGTTGCCCTGAGCAGACGACAAACAATTTCGCCCGCGAGCATCCATGGGCATGCGATCTGACGTGACGAAGTGTATACGTTTCGGGTCGTTTCGCAACTGGCGAATGTGTATGATCAAAGAACGCATACAAATAGGAGGAATATCGTGCTTCCCAAGGAAATGGAAATTATCCTTTTCTATAGTGGCATCTCTACATAGTATAAAAAAAGTCGCTTCCCGCTGTCTGTCCCTATGTATGCTTAGATCTTTAAAACTACGCAACTGATTTGATTTTGATGCGGTTTTTTTTAATAGATAGAGCGAAGCTTTTTTAATCTAATTAGTAGCCCTCTTTCTTTATCATTTCTCATCACGTGCCGGCAGCGTGAAATCGCTTAGGTTTCAAGTCTCGAATTGTCAATAGACATAATGGCGGCAAGTCTAAGGAGATTTGACACTATTGACCATAGAGGGGAAGTCATACAGGTCTGTACGTGTTTTGTCCATAGAGATAGTAAGGACTACGTACACCTGGAGAGAGCTCTTCTTTGAATTTTGGGCAAAGCGGGATAGAAGCTGTTGGCCGTCGTGTCCCTATCCTTAGTAGGGTGGCAATGCGATTATGCTTTTAGGACTTTTAAAATATTTTACTATTTGTGCAGGCGTTTTGCAACTGAAAATGTGTACCTGCTTACGCTACCATGATGAGAAAAAAACTAGCGTACCAGGTAAATTTTTTCTTTGGAATCCTATAATAAATAAAACAATACTCATTTTCAGACCCAAAATTTTACGTCAAGCCGAAAGCAGGAGATAATATGCCAGTTTATACATCATCATCATTAACCTATGTACGACGTACGTCCCACTTCCAGGCACAGGCCTACCCTCAGGGAGGTTTCATGGGCGTAAGTCCACCACGCGTGCCCAATGCGGATTGATAGACTTCACATAAGCATGAGATTTTTTACTACTACTGTCGGTATTACGCATACACAAGTTAGAAAAAGTCATTGGTAGGAACATAATTATCATGTCTTGTTGTCCGTGCGGATTAGAACCCGGACCCTCGCGATTGAATGTCCTAGTGTCCATGTTTTATCTTCGTAATTTTTATCATAATTTAGGTATTACGCAGCAATTTTAATTCAAACTGAAATTTTGTTTGCTTCCGAAGCTTACCTTCTATGTTTGTTGTTACTCTACCTACTTTAATATTTTCAAAACAAAACATATTTAAAATACAAACCTGTGATACGATAAGCCACAAACTGGATAATATTCGCGTTTGCAGCCGTCGATTAAGCAAATACGAACCATTTTAATATAATAAAAATGTGGTTAAAAAATAATAAAAAATAATTTGACGGCTGGCGGCAATTTCAAATAAAATGGCAGGTTGGGTTGTCAGATTTTATCTTTTTTACTACCACGGCTTTTCAACACACGAATAATTTAAAAAGATTTGATACATTTTTGCTTCATTTGATCTTACCTATTCGGCTGAAATCATAACATTAGCAAATGGCAACACCAGTACACTGTTAGAATGAGACACCGCGGACAACGATTGCCTTCTTCTTCTAGTGTGGTCAACTTTATGCGTGTCAAATAGTTTTTATGTGTTTGGCCTATGGATTATTTTTGATTAAACCGAGAGAAAGATAATTTGGCACAGCTCAATCCTCTATTGGATATCTATGGTTTTGTCCTATTTACTCAAAAAGAAATGCATATAGCAAATCCAGTTAAAAAAGGAGATACTACCTTATTGCTGACCTTATCGAGATGTTACCATATTTTTGTGCTATGGCTGTAAATTGAGACAGCAAATATACGTGACCGCGGATACCCACGGGCAAAATTGACCGACATCTGCTCAGGGCCTTATATGGGCCTTCTTAATAATGCTGACACTTTTTTAAGGGGATGATCAGACGATCAAACTGAACAACTTTCTTTATGGGACCAACATCGAAATCACGAAAAAAAAACAGCGATCAGCATACATTTGGCTCAAGTAGGCTTGTAGTTTTGTATGGAACATCTGATTTTTTTTCGCAATTTCGATGTTGGTACCACAGCGAAAGTTGTTCAGTTTGACGGTCTAATCATCCCCTTAAAAAAGATTCAGCATATTAAGCAAGATCCTATAGCTACTCCTTTCCCGCCGATCAAAATCGACAATCATCATCTCAAAAACATATTTAGATACCTTTCCAGTAATAATGAATAGAGAATTATGTTGTTTTAATAAAAAAAAAATTTCAGTGAGTTTATAATAAATATTTTATCTAACTCACCGGCCTCCTTCACTCCTGCCAGCAAAACGAGTAACACACTTCAACTTAAACACAAAAGTCACACAAAAAGCAAGTTTAATCTGGAGGTCGATGTACCACTGCCTGCGGTAACTTCCCACTTTCCTTTGGCTTCGAATCTGTATGTTTATCTTTACCGTTGTGTTTGTGATCCCTTCGGTCGTCACGGTCCTTCCTGTGCTCCTTGTCTCTTCGTTCAGACCTGTGGTGCGAGGACTTGTGCCTTGATGACGAGTGACGTCTGTGATGATCTGATTTGTCTGATCGACTCTCCGATCGATGCTTGTCATCTTTATGCCTGTGGTAATTTTTATCTTTATCCGTTCGATCAGACTTTGAATCAGATCTGTCCAGTTTTGATTCTGTTCGATCTCTCTCCGATTTTGATTCTGATCGGTCAGGTTTTGATTCTGATCGGTCAGGTTTTGATTCTGATCGGTCTGATTTTGATTCTGAACGGTCTGGTTTGGCTTCTGACCGGTCTGGTTTTGATTCTGATCGGTCTGGCAATTTTGATTCAGTTTTTTCTGTTTTTACTTCGGTCCTGTCGGGTTTGGTTTCTGTTTTTATATCGGGTTTCTTGTCTTTTCTCTCCTCAGGTTTTTCAGTGTTAACCTGTACATCTACACTCTCTCTCTTCTCTGTTATGTTTAGAGCGGGCTTCTCAATGAATTTAGCACTTAGTGCTCTCATCTCGATGACGCCGGCCTTGTGTTTTGTTGTCGATGATTTTTTTGTCTCTGTAGAGAAAATAAATTGTTTAATTAGTAAAAGGATATAGGATACTACATCATCTATACTATTATAGAACTGTAACAGAAGTGTGTCTGTACATTGAAGATATTAACAAAAATAAAGTTACGATATGGTTTTTAGGTGTCCCTGATTCCATATCAGAAATTTTTGGATATTTTGTCTGTCTGTTTGTTTGCCGACCCCCATGGGACAATGGCGTCAGCTTATGTATGTATGTTTGTTTGTGTGTTTGTTTGTAAGAGCATCACGCAAAAACTACTGAACCGATTTTGAAACTTTTTTTGTTTGATAGCTAATGATCTGACTTAAAATCTGATATATAATTTGTGCGGACGAAGTCGCGGGTTAACGTTAGTATTTAATAGATTTAGTGTATGCGCTAAACACTGGGAACTGGGCAGGGCACCTGTCAAGATACAAAGATAATAGATGGACTTACCAAACAACTAAATGGCAGGGCCCAAAAGGCAAAAGGAATGTGGGAAGACAGAAGAAAAGATGGGCGGATGACATAATGAACATAGATGGAAAAAGTTGGATGCATATGGCTAAAGACAGGGAAAGGTGGAAAGGAATGGTGGAGGCTTTCACCCATGGGGGGGGGGGGGGGCAGATAAAAATGAAACGCAATGAAATAATTATAATTGCATGTAGTAAAGTGTTAAGTGGAAAACCAAGCTGTAATAAATAAAAATAAATAAGTAAAATACGCTAAACACAGATGCATTCTCTCGTTCTTAATCTCCTATAACTGATGGAAAGAGACACGGTACTCAAATCGATTCATCATCTGATCTCTTTCTCAAAGAGTCTTGAGTATTTATATCTGTCAGGCATGTCTTTTGCTTTAATTAAACGCGTGTCGGCTGACTTAAGGGTCTATCTTAGTAAGGCGAGCGCTTACAGTAGCGCAAGTACACATTGACGCGCTACTCGTACAGTCCGTGAGCACTTAGAATAGGATTTAGGTATGTCAGGTATGGTGATGTCAGGTAAAATCGGTTTCTTCACTACATAGCATAAAACAAAGTCGCTTCCCGCTGTCTGTCCCTATGTATGCTTAGATGTTTAAAACTACGCAACGGATTTTGATGCGTTTTTTTTTAATAGATAGAGTGATTCAAGAGGAAGGCTTATATATCAGTATTGCACCCGTGCGAAGCCGGGGCGGGTCGCTAGTAACTATTATAAAACTGTATCAGAAGTGTGTCTGTACATTGAAGATATTAACAAAAACAGTTACGATATTGTTTGTAGGTGTCCCTGATTCCAAATCACCAATTTTTGGATTTTTTTGTCTGTCTATTTGTTTGTGTTTGTTTGTTTGTTCGAGCATCACGCAAAAACTACTGAACCGATTTCGATGAAACTTTTTTTATTTTATAGCTTATATACTGACTTCAAATCTGGTATATAATTAGTGTGGAAGTCCCGGGTTAACACTGTACTAGTAATAGATAAGATGGCGACAAATAAAAATAGTTGTAAAAAGTTTATGCAAAGCAGTAGAATAAAGACCTGAATCCTATTCAAGTGCTCACGGACTGAGACGCGAAGCGACGATTGTAATGTCGATATTCTTACGGTTATCCTGCAAACTTAGTCTACCTTTCTTAAAAGAAATTCTATTTTGTAGGTTGTTTTGTATGATTGTATCAACTTTAATGCTCGTTTTACGGAAATGAGTCTTCTGTACTTTGCATTAGTTTTTTTGACTCTTGCTTGTGCGTGAGCACTGCATTTCCGCCAGTGTCAAGTAGTTTATGGGAGAATCTATCATCTCAGGGATTGTTATTGGTCAAGAACAAGAAGAGATTGAGGATTGCGGAGCCTCGCGGCAGGCAAAAACGCGACGCGCGAATACGAACCCGCAACGTGACTCCTTCTGCATTAGTTATTCTGTGCTTACCGTTATTAGAAGGCGAGTGGTTGGGTGTGACAGGCAGAGTCTCGGTCGGCGGCCGCTCGTCGGCGGGCGAGGAAGCCTCCGATGTCGAGTAGTACTGCTTCAGACGAAGATGCCACGCTGCCGAACAAATATACATGTTTATTGGCTTTGTTATGATGATGCTTATACCAATAAGCACAATATGTTGATCTCGTACATAATATTTACTTTAAACCATGTCTATGCCCATCCCTTCTCTTACTAATATAAAACTTTACCAGAACACAGTGTGTTTTTTTTTGGTAGAACAAGAAAACTTGTAATTGGCTCAGATTGTACTATAGCATTAACAGAACTATTATTGTGATTGTAAGCTGTAAGTTTTCCGAATAAAATAAAATAAAAATAAATAGATATCTATACTCCTGCCTAGCCCTTCGACGGAGTCTTGGGTTCGGATTTAACAGGAGGTTATACTGGACTGGACCACTAGGCAGGAGAAATAATGCAAATAGGGCATAATAATACACATATATAATACTAGCGTTAACCCGCGACTTTGTCCGCACAAATTATATACCAGATTTTAAGTCAGATAATAAACTACCAAACAAAAAAAGTTTCATCAAAATCGGTTCAGTAGTTTTTGCGTGATCCTCGTTCAAACAAACAAACACACAAACAAACAGACAAAAATTCCAAAAATTGGTGATATGTAATCAGGGATATCTAAAAACCATATCGTAACTTTTTTTTTGTTAATATCTTCAATGTACAGAAAAACTTCCTGATACAGTTTTATAATAGTTTAGATATATTTCCGAAGTCCTGTATTTGTGGCATCTGTTTTTTTTTTTTTTATAGAACTTTCATAAACACTTTTGACACTGGAAAAAAATGGGACCACCAACACCATGTGTTCACCAAAATTACAAAATAATAGAAAAAAAATTGTCGCGTACAAGAGCGTAATCATTTGTAGCTTTTTTATGGATTAATTAATGCTTCCAGCGGATATCTATCATACGAAGAAACATCAAACAAAAAAAAACATAGTTAGAAAGCAGATCTGGAGTGCGATTTTTGAATCTCATATGTTGAACTCAGCAGGTGAAAATGTATGGAGATACGCATCTTTTTATTGCTGATTTGACTTTCATAAATCGCAGTCCTGGAGTATGATCTCCATAGTAATATTAACATTTTCAACTACTGAGTTCAAAGAAAATACATACATACATACATATTCTCACGCCTGTCTCCCACTGGGGTAGGCAGAGACAACGGAACGCCACCTGCTACGATCCTGACATACCTCTCTAGCTTCCTCCACATTCATAAGTCCTTTCATGCATGCTCGTCGGTTACGGGTAGATCTGACCTGGCCCTTTTTAAGCACGTCGCCAATTTGGTTCGTATATGTACGTCTAGGCCGTCCCCTTCCAACATTTCCACTTACGCTTGCCTTATAGATTGCCCTCGTCAATCTGCTCTCATCCATTCTTTCCACATGACCAAACCATCTCAACATACCTTTCTCTATTTTTGTCACTACATCCTCTTTCAAACCACAACGTTCTCTAATAAAACTATTTTTCAATTTGTCGATCACAGTCACACCACACATACTTCTCAGTGAGCGCATTTCCACTGCGTTGATCCTACTTTCATGCGTCTTCTGCCATACCCAAGATTCACTTCCATACAAGTTAATCATTACAATTAGTCATTCAGTACAAGAGTTCAAAGAATGAGTTTCAAAAATCGCAACTCACTGTCTTTTTATGTTATTCCATAAAAATATGGACTTTTTTCGACTTATTAATTTCTCTAAAACTGTGATAGAGACAAAAGAGTTTCAATAGAGGCTTTGATTGATTGTCATCTTTCCAAAAGACACGTTCAAGATGACAGCAACTTTGGGCAAATTACAAACAGTGCAGAAGAGTGGAACATATTTGAGAAAAAGTTTCGAAATGGTTTTTTATGTCCCCAGTCGTTCACTGATTTTCCCAGTTTCCAAATTAAAATTTTTGAATTTTTTTCTCTCTCTGTTTGTTCGCGCATCACGCGATAACTACAGGACTGATTTCGATAAAAGCTTATGATTAGACTTTAAATGTAGTATATCATTTATCTCGTTACGATAACGGGAACCCATGCGGACGAAGTCGCGGGTAAATGCTCGTAAATCATTAAATCTTCTCTTTTGACAATGCAGCCCTGTTCTATTGTCATAATATTGCGGTAACGCGTTAAAAATATTGAAAGGTGGTACACTGAATTTTAGGTTCAAAAAAAGCTAACTTACCGACAGAAGCAACAGCGGACACTGTCCTGAACTGGTGAATGATGTTCCTCGGCAGGAAGTAAATGTCGTCGGAGCAGAGCGGGAGACGCGAGTACTTGACTCCTTCGCGACGAAGCTGGTTTAACTTCGCTTCCTCTAGCCTGTATGGCGAGAAAATTACATATTGCGATTATCTATAAACAAATCGCGATGGCGTGCACGTATTCCTGTTGTAGTACTGTTCGCTCTCTCATGACCTCCGCCCGTGTCCGTCTTGTAAGGTGTTACCTATTCTCCATCCTCCTGTACTGTGTCGAATCCGACAGTCACTCAAACCATGTGCAAACGACTTGAGGCTTTTGAGGTGTGTGGTGATACAGAATGTTGAAGATATCATGGACGGACAGAATCAGCAACGAGGTGGTGGAGAGGATGAACAAGTGTAGAAATCATAAAAACTCTGAAATTACTGTACCTCAGTCACATTATGAGAAGTTATAAATACAAACTTCTCCAGATTCATTTGTAGGCGAAAATGTTATGAAGGCGAAGGCCTGGTAAAAAAGGACTTCCTAACTTTAAAACCTATATGAACTGTTCAATATGAACTCCATCTCACTGTTCAGGGCTGCAGTCTCCAGGGTCCGAATAGCCCTAATGATAGTCAACCTTCGATAGGAGATGGCACTCCAAGAAGAAGAATGGCTATTGTGTATGTTCCGATACTGAGCAAAGGTCTCCCCTAAACTCCTCCACATCTATCTAATCAATATGGTATCCCTCCATTCGTTGCACTAGGCGTTCGAGTTGGACGCCTCCTTTACCGGGGTCTTTTTCTACTTTATACTTTGCCATTTTAAAGAAAAAATATAATATAACTTACCATGTGACGCACTGTGATATCGGCGGCTCGTATAGGTCCAGTTGCAGCAGTTGCACGAGCTTGTTGAAGTGCGCCGCGTGGAAAGCCACCACGTCCTTGGTTATCCTGCCTCGGTCTGATTCCTCGCCGCAATGGATAGCTTTCAAGACCCCTGAGGCAAAGAAATTATAATTTTATCGTGTTAATTTATTTTGACAATGTATCAGTTTAGCGGTGCCACAGTATAAGAAAGAGTATCTTTTACTATACTACGGACACTCCCTTCCTCCCACCAGCTTTTTACCTCACCCCCCCCTATTCGCCCTCTGGCTACCCGCCAGTTACCTAAGAAGAAGACTTAAGGTTCAATTTCTTTGATTTAGCATGTGCTGACGTCATCTTATCAAATTTAATTTTTTTGTATGCAGTGTGCAGGCTGTGACGGTGTGGTGGTTTAGAAATGAGCAGCCCAACTCTTCCCGTGGGTGTCGAACGAAGCGACTAAAGGATTAAAAGGTTTCTTACACAGTGTTTATGTGAGCGAAAGGCTAGCCACCTCACCTCTCACCACTTGACATGTCATTTTGAAAATTAAATTGCTAAATGCCAGCACTGCTACAACTACAAGGTGAAATTGATATCATTAGCATCCTTTTAAACTAAGAGTCTACCCATCAAACTGAACAACTTTTACTATGGGAGCAAAACGATCGGAGCAAAAATAAAAACTCTTCTGTTCCATACTAAACTGCAGTGCCTACTCGACTCAAATGTATGCAACAGCAGATTTTTTTTGCTCCGATTTTTTGCTCTCATAGTAAAAGTTGTTCAGTTTGATGGGTAGACTCTTAGTTTAAAAGGATGCTAATGATATCAATTTCACCCTGTATATTCTTAATGAGTAAGTCGGTAGTTGCAGCAATGTTTCTGAACACAACGAAAGAGATTACGGTCGTGAGTTTATGTATGCATGTATGTGTCAGGTGAGCAAAGTTCGGTTATTTATCTCTAAATAGCACAAAACAAATTCACTATCCGCGTCCGTCTGTCCTCATCGTTTCTGTTTCTCAGCTTACTTCTTCTAAACCACGCAACGGATTTTGATACGATTTTCAATGTCATTTAGATAATTTCCTCCAGAAGGTTTATAATTGTAATATATCACCCTGAACACTTAACTGTCACTTCATGCAAGAGGTAAGCACGTGTCTTCCTCCCGTCTTCTAAGAGGTGAGGTTGAAAATGGTAGGGGTCTTTCTCATAATGTCTATTCTTAGCTAGTAGCTGTAGCTACGTCATAGATTAATATGTATATTGGATATAGATGGGTAAACTCGCCTCGAATTTTAGGACGTCCTAATTGCGTTGCCGCTTATTAGCACTAAAAGGCGCCACATTATGAAATAAATTGAAAAAGACGATCGGCCGACACGAGGATCGAACCTTAGCTACCCGGATCGTAAGCCGGTTGTCTAGACCGCTAGACCAACAAGACAGTGATTGATATGGGCGAAATCTCTCACTACTACAGCGCAGCGCGTGAGGTGTAGTGCGCTGTTACTCCGATATGAACCCTAGTTCAACAGATAGTGCTTTGAAACATAACCGATAGATAGATCAGCGTTCCACTTAGTTTGTACTAAGATAACATAGCATGGCTACGATTTGGCGCAGTCGGTAGGTTAGAGTACTCACCGACAGCGGCAGTAGTGATCCTGTCTAGCCCGTGCCCCACGTGGTCTGCGTGGGCTCTGGTCCTGTCTTCGAACAGAAACTCGCGCGCCTCGCTCCACCGCGGCAGATATTGTAGGTTGCGAAGTTCGTTTATGCCAGTCCTGTATAGAAAAGATAGCTTAAACACATACATAAATAATTCTGGCAAATTTTAAAGATCTTCTGGCCAAACACCATCTCAAACAATGAGCTACGGAGACAGACGGGCGACCAGCGTATAGAGAAAGTTGTCATCGGTTGAAAGTGGCAGTGGCTGGGCCATGTATTAAGGAGGCCTGATGATTACCCATCCACCAAGCAGACGAAAGAGAGGATGCCCTAACCTAACTTGGCACCGCTCTGTGGAAGTAGAGGCTATATCTACAGGGTCCAAATTAATACGCAGACGGTTTTTTAAGAGGATGATCAGACCATCAAACTGAACAACTTTCTCTAAGGGACCAACATCGAAATCGCGAAAAAAAAATCTACTATCCCGTACATTTTGGTCAAGTATGATTTGTATGAAACAGCTGATTTCTTTATCGCGATTTCGGTGTTGGTCCCATAGTGAAAGTTGTTCAGTTCGATGGTCTGAATTCACCGTTTCAGTATTTGCCAGGGTGTCACTTACACCCTGTATAAGTAGTAATAATTACCGTCGTTTCTTGATGGGACTCTTGCCGAGTTCGGCAGTGGGCACCAGCTGCTCGCCCGGTCTGATCCACAGGATCGGTCCATCGTTCGACTCCTGAGGGTCCATCTCAACTGCAGACATCGGACCCCACGGCATCGTCTGTTAATAACAAACATATTATTTGAAAGGCTATAACGATTGCTTAGGGTCTGTTTCAAAACGTGTAAAAATCACTCGAGGAGTCTATCTTACTCATGGATATAAACTAATGGATCCATAACCTCCTGACAAGCATGGAAATCCGAAAATTGACCATGGTGGCAAAGATTTGTATACTAGAGTAAGCTGGCATAGGGATTGACTACAGGGTGAAAATGATATATATGATCATTAGCATCTTTTTAAATTAATCGGAATTAAAAAAAATCTGCTTTTGCATACATTTGAGTCGAGTAGGCAGCGGCGGCGGGTGCAGTTTAGTATGGAACAACAGATTTTTTATTTGCTCCGATCGGTTTTCTCCCATAGTAAAAGTTGTTCAGATAGACTCTTAGTTTAAAAGGATGCTAATGATATCAATTTCACCCTTTAGTTGTGAGCATATGTATAAATATCCTCACCATCTTGAGGAAGGGGCAGGCGGAGAGCATCTGCAGCATGTCGGGGAAGTACCCGCCGACCTCCTCGTGCACGGTGCCCACGAGCGAGATCTGGTGCAGCGGCCCGCATCTGAACGTGCCCGCCGCGTACGACTGCTGCACCTGCAAACGATTAAAATTGTCTATTAGTTGGGCATGTGTGAAAAAAATTAACATAATCGCTATGGGACATTACCATAGAGAAAGTTTTTAAAGTTTGATGGTCTTGTGGGAACTTGCTACAGATGTCAGCACCCACAAATTATAGCAAAGATGCCAACAGATGGCGATACCGTCGCTCTCGGAAATATGCTCCATACATAGGCAACGTTCACCGTAAATATGTAACTCGTAACCTACTACAAATTAGGTTCACAATCGAATGCAAGACATACATCGCGCAAAAGAAATAATCACATAGATTCGATATATATACAAGGTCCAACTAAGAACTGTTAGATTACGGCCGGTCCCTAGGCTTCAAACATAGCCTGGTGGAAGATCTTCCCTTTTCAATGGAGGAACATTCCCAGTAGCACCTCCATAGTCTGATAATCCCCGTCATCTATAGAGTCGATGGCATGTCATTCAAAACAGCCCAGTGTTTCGCTACACGGATAGCATTACCGGCAGCGCGGCTGCTCCAAAATAGAACACGGAATACGCAATTTGTATTTTTTTTGCCCCTTTTTTACAAATTGATGTACACACGGCGACACATCAAGCTATACAAAACCAACATAAGCTGGCCGCGCGACGGTATACGTTACTCGACCTACGCGCGCCCAGCTTATGTTGGTTTTGTATAGCTTGATGTGTCGCCGTGCGTACCTTGTTCAAATGTAACAGAATTGAGGATCCTTTTTTGTTGTGATTTCAGGTTTGTCCGGGCAAATAAAAGGTTTCACTGATATAAAAGTAGTGTTATTTGAGATCAAACCCAATGTACAATGGCGATAGAAACAGGAAGTGTTTGACAGATAAAAATGGTGTGCCACACACATTTAGTCTATGGTCATAGAGCCATAGAGAACGCATTTACTTCTTAAAATTTTTTAAACATTTGGGAAATATACACAAATATTTATATTTATAACAGAACAGCCGGCGTCGAGGCAGACCCAGAAAAGGAGGAGAGACAACATGGATGCCTTCTTGGAGAGTTGGCCAGAAGTTGCACACAATAGAGAGGATTGGAGAGTAAAAGGGGAGGCCTTAGCCCAGAGGGACATTGAACAGGCTACATTAAAAAAAAAATAACAGAACTATACACAAATAATTTAATTTATCGTGTACATTAAGTAATTGATGGTAAAATAAATTCTTGAAAGTGGCTCTGGCGTATTCCGTGTTTTATTTTGGAGCAGCCGAGCGTCCAGCGTCCATAACCTCCGTTCGCGTGCAAGTGTCCACGCAGGATACAAGAGAAGTCATAGTCTGAGCGACAACACCGCAATCACACCTGAGGTCCGAACCGTCTATGTAGCCCCACTTAAAGATGTTGTCTTTACTCCTGTCGACCTGAGCTCCCAGTCTATGTAAGTACCTTCGAAACACCCTCATAAAAACTGTATAGCTTATACAGTGTTACAGAAGTAAAAATAAAAATTGAAAACTCTTAAGGGGGTGGTTTAGACCAACAAACTGAACAACTTTCACAATGGGACCAACATCAATATCGCGAAAAAAAAATCTTTTGTCCCATACATTTAGCTCGAGTAGACCTGTAGTTTAGTATGGAACATTGCAAACGCATCGCATCATGGTGATTATGGCAGGCAGGATTGGGGGAGGCCTATGTCCAGCAGTGGACGTCTATCGGCTGATACGAAGATGATGGAACATCCGATTTTTTTTTCGCGATTTTGATATTGGTCCCATGGTGAAAGTTGTTCAGTTTGATGGTCTTAACCACCCCCTTAAATGTTTATTTGTATTTTTGTAACACCCTGTATAGACTGACATGTGAACGACTCGATAGAAGAAGAATTTACAAGGGTATTTACAGTTGCAGAAACGCTCATTAGAGTTAATCCTCCATTAAATCTCTTGCTAGCTTTTACAACGTCAACAAGACACCAAGACCACAAGACACCAATGACAGCAAGAGATTTAATGGAGTATTAACTTTAATGAGCGTTTCTGCAACTGATTGTATGACTGTTATTTAGTCGCTTTTGATCATCTTCAACCTCTTGAATCTAATGGAAATTGAGCATTAGCCACACAACAGAAAAGAGAACACGAAGAAATAGCCTGAGGACTATTTAATACGAGAACTAGCGTGACTAACACTCAGTTGCAGAAACGCCCATTATAGATAATCCTCCATTAAATCTCATGCTGTCACTTTTTGTTTTGTTGACGTAGTAAAAGCTAGCAAGAGATTTAATAGATGATTATCTTTTATGAATGTACATGCCACTAGAGGTAAAACAGCAAAAATATTATTCAAATTAAATTCAACATTATCTACATAACTTTTATGACTGGATCTTCATAAAATTGACACAGTGACTTATGACCTTTTTCTGAACGCAATGTATGCAAATAATATTCATCTTATCTTATCAGTCGCACGCGGGATTCTCTCCCATATGAGACATGGTATATCAGAGATGTGGACAATCTCATCAGTCACTCATCTAGGTCAGCGGTATTTATAAGGACGCCGCACCGTGAGGCCGTATTACATCTAGAAAACAGAAGATACAAAGGCCCATACCTGCCGTAAGCTCTGGTCGGATACACCAGGACTGAGACATGCGAAAGAACTTGTGACCGGCTTTTCAAACAGACATACCTCGGATGCCATCAATTCAAACCGCAACGACTTAAGGCTCTTAGTACAAGCCTTAACGAACACTGCAAGTTAAACAAACACCTGCACAAAATGGGGCTTGTAGATTCTGCTGTGAAGCAGAGGAAACGCCCATACACCTTTTCTTTGCGAATGCGAAGTGCTCATTCACAGCAGGAATCGCCATCTAGGTGCATACATAGTAACACCTACTGACATTAGGGACCTCCCCTCCAAAAGCATAACACGGTTCATGAAGTCCGTGGGCCTAGGAAATGACTTTTAGGTCTAGGGTGACAGCTACAATAGATCTATTCAGGTTGCAGTGGCTATTTGGTCATTGACCAAGCCCTTATAACCAAATAATAATAAGGCCCATACCTGTTGGTAGTATCTGTTGACGGTGGTGGTCTCTATATCGGAGGCTCTCGCCAGCACTCCCGACTTGACGGTGAGACTGGGGTGTGTGTCTGACAGGTACTGCAGCAGGCAGGGGAACGAGGCTGCCGCACCCCTCACCACTCCACACACGAAGTGAGCCCAGCCATCTGAGTCCTCCGAGAATACCAGCTGTTGGGGAGAGGGTTGATAAATAAATAACGCTCACAGGCATATGCATTGGAATGATCCCAAACGTAAGCTTCTAGACTTTTTATAAGGGAAACCAGACGACCGACACAAACATATTATACAATACATGACCGAACCGAGAGCTTCTGGTTTAGTAGTCTGGCGTGGTTATTACACCAACCTGGTAAAATCATAATATGACAATTCATATAACTTACTGACCCAATGGTCAGTAAGTTGCTGCATAGTGAAAGTTTGGACGCTCAAATGAAACGTGGAAATATGAGCATTAAATCTAGTTTGTTAAAGTTCAAAGTCATAAACATATACAAACCATTTATTGCAACCAATGAGTTTTTATAACCATAGAGTCATCATGTCATACAATAACAAAGCC
Source organism: Agonopterix arenella (assembly GCA_927399405.1). NCBI lineage: Eukaryota > Metazoa > Arthropoda > Insecta > Lepidoptera > Depressariidae > Agonopterix > Agonopterix arenella. Next base: position 2,400,743 of record OV656714.1, read on the forward strand.
TAAACATGGCACATGTCTCTAAGTCCTCCTTGTATACAATGTCATTGATTGCAACCATAGATAGATAGATAGATAACTCATTTATTTCACCAGAACAATACAGGATAAACAGTGACAGACAAAGGCAACATTGGTCCGCATCCGCAGTCCGCATAAGGAGGTCCGTGTAAAGCCGCAGCAGGAACAGGGAGCTCCCATAACGGACCAAACAATAAAAACAAACAACAATATATTTTATGTATAGGGGTTGGAATATGACACCGTGCGACTTGTATTGCGCCGATGAAAAAGGTTCTGACTCAGCATTTATGCTGAAGCAAAAGCTGCAGCGCTGTTAATTCTGCCAGAACACTACGGTTCGAGCGTGCAGTGCGAGATAAACTGTTAATTAGGTTTATCAGTTTATGTTAGATAGTGATAGAGTAGAGAACTATAGATGCCGCGAATAGTGGCGAATAAATAATTGATTATTAATATTTGGCAAGGACATTTGAATAGACTGGAATAGCAGTGGCAATGTATGGCAGCAGAGCACGACTGAAGTATACTAAGGTGCCATTAGATACATGTGCCGTTTTTTGGGTTTTGTTATTGTATGACGTGGTGAGTCCATGTGTATAGAATCAGGGTTCGAAATTATCAAGATAATTATTTTCTTTGATAATTATCAGATAATAATCCGATAATTATCTAAGCTAATTCTTAGGTTTGAGTAAAATTTCTAACTCCAAAGTTCTAAAATAGCTATTTTTGCTTTAATGCACTCGTATTCAGACCAACCAGCACCTAGTCTTCAGCATTTTCGTTTCGTATCACAATGAATAACAAATTATTGGGAGAAGTAACAGTGAGAAAAACCATTTCGTGTTTCTAAGCTTCTTTTTTCGCAAATCGTGATCGGATACACATGGCGCGACATTGCTAGTACAAGCTTTTTCTTTTTCCGATTAATTTTATAATTATCAAGATAATTAACAACGTATAATTATCAAGATAACTATCAATGATAGTTATCAAGATAATTATCAATGATAATTATAAAATTAATCGGAAAAAGAAAAAGCTTGTGTGATAATTATCACTTCGTACCCTGTATAGAATGTCATTGTCCCGTCTAACAATTCTACACTAAAAACGATGCTTTAGTATAAAATAAAAAAAAACAGAAGCTTGAACTTAAATGAACAGTACTATGTTATCTTGGGTTCAGTTAAACGTACCTTCAAAAACTCCTTAGCCAACGATTCCTGCTGCACACCGCTGAGCATGTCCACGTCGCGCTGGTGCAGGTAGACCACGCTCGCTCCACCGTTGGGATGAGTCTCCACACGCATCAGTCTGAGTGGCCAACAAAATGTGTCATTAGTAGATGATCAAAATCAATAGTTGACGAATACAGGGTGCAAAGAGCGCGTCGGTGGCGCGTGGAGAGCTATGGTAACTCAATCTTGAGGCCCAGGCAATGCAATGCAAGGCAAATGCAAATAAACAATTTCAAATTTCAGGTTTGAATCCAGTGCCATGCCATGTACCAATGAGATTTCCTAACTAATGTATGTAATACCGACTGCTCTCAAACTGTGAAGGAAAAAATCACGAGGAAACCTGCATATGCTGAAGAAGAAATTCCGATGTGTATGTGAAGTCTACCAATCGGCATTGGGCACGTGTCGTGGACTGACGCCCATCACATTCCGAGGGTAGGCATGTGCCCTGCAGTAGGATTTGTACAGGGGTGTAAGGGACAGCCTAGCAAATACTGAAACAGTGAATTCGGACCATCAAACTAAACAACTTTCACCATGGAGACAACCGCAGGAAACGCGAAATAAAATCAGCTGTCCCATACAAAACTGCTGTACCTACATTAATCAAATGAATGGGACAGCAGATTTTTTTCGAGGTTAGCCCCATAGTGAAAGTTGTTCAGTTTGATGGTGTGATCATCCCCTTAAAAAAGTGTCAGCATATTAAGCAGGACCCTGTAAAGGCTGAGATGCTGATGATGACAGGATGTAAACTTAAAAGCGTTATTTGCATGACTTTATTTTGAATTTTAATCTATTAGGGTATAGTAAGTTTAGCAGCCTGGGCCAGAATCCACCAAAGCGGAGCAGAGCGGAGCTGTGTAAAATCAACCAATGGAATTGCTAAATTTTCCTAGCTTAACAGAATCAAGCTTTTTATTACTTTTTCTTATCGTGTGGGCAGAGCCCTGGTGTCAGTTTTTTCAGACCGCCTTACGGCCTCTGATGTGGTTTTTATGTAACGACTACTACCACCAGAGATAGTAGCCAGGACCAACGGCTTAATGTGCCATCCGAAGCACGGAATCATTTCTCTTTTCAGACAATCAGGCGATTCAGCCTTCAATGTCCTAACCAACTGGGGGAAAACGCACAAAGTGACATTTCACTAGGTGTCCCCGGTAGGAATCGAACCCGCGACCTCCGTGTCGAGAGCCAACGTTCTTAACCATTAAACCACGGAGGCAGATATTTATTAGTTGATTTTACATATTACAATATTTTGAGCGAGAATATGTCGACATAGATTAAAGATACATTTTTGTAACTATGTACAGCTTTTTAATGTTACCCTATTCAATAGAATGTTATAAATAGATGTGTGAATGACGATATAACCCAGTAAGTAGAGCAGTTGTTGCAGGAAGAGATAGGTTTGTGTACATAATTCGAGATAAGATAATATCTACTATCACACCTACATAGTACTATTGTATTGTACCGACACAACGACTATCACGCATGGGCTGATAAGAAATCACTCGCTTATCATGTTGAATAATATGTTTAGGGTTCTGTACCCAAAGGGTTCAAACAAGATACTATTACTAAAGGGCTGTATGTTCGAACTGTATTAGGTAACTGGTTGACATTTTCACAGACATGTGTTGTGCTTTGACTACTTATATATGGACTAGCCACGCGTGTAATTCTACTAACAAACATTTCTGCCACTTTTTGCGGGGGGGCGAGGTAACATGAAATCTGCAACTTTGGATTTTATTCCCCATAACTTTAGATTCTAATTTTGAACGTTAAAAATCATGAAAAGAAGTCTCGTGTGAACCCCAAACGTTCTAAGTTCGAAATTATTGTTTCGCAGTTATAGGCTGTCTCGTTTAGTGATAAGGAATAAAATTGAATGTAAATGCACATGATTAATGAATCTTATACCGTGGCATAGGGGAAATGCTACCGCAAGGCGAGTCCTTATAATAAATAGTCAAAGGTGTTGTGTTATTATGGAAGATTTGCCAACAAATAATAAAAAACTTATCAAGTCATATAAGGGGTGGGCCTCCATACAAAAACTTTCTTTAAAGCGTTTTATTTTTATTACACATTGACATTAGTCATTCGCGCCAGACGACATCGCCACCACCGCTGCCAATCTAAAGTGGGATTGGGCTGGACATGTCTGCCGCATGCCAGGTGACCTATGGGCCAAAAACACTACCAACTGGTCCCCAGTAAAGCAAAATCGGCGTCGAGGCATACCTAGAATGAAGGGATGCCTTTGCCCAACGATGGGACAGCGAAGGCTGATATAATAATAATAAGAAATAATAAAAAAATAATTACATTAGCGCCCGTCATTATGGACCCGTGAATTATTTGTTTGTACTTAAATGTTAGGTTAATGTTTGTTATTTAATTACCTATGATATTTAAGCTCCTTGACTTCGGGTGTCTCCGACAGGGGTCCCCAGTTGTCGGTGGAGGGGAGGCCGGCGCGGTCGCGGCGGCACTGAACGCCGATCGAGCAGCGCTTGATGCGCGCGCGCCGCCGGCAGTGCGCGCACGATGATGATGATGATGACGACGAGTGGTGGCGCGATGACCTGGTGACAGATTGCGGAATATATAAAATAAGCTTTTACTCCCTCGTCTTCCTCGCTTCGCTCGGGCGCTAATTTCACGCCAATATACAATAATGGACTTCGCTCAGCATATTCGGCAAGCAATAAAAAATTTATAAAATAACGAGCGTTAACCCGCGATTTCGTCCGCACAAATTATATACCAGATTTAAAGTCAGATCATAAGCTATCAAACAAAAAAAGTTTCATCAAAATCGGTTCAGTAGTTTTTGCGTGATACTCGTTCAAACAAACAAACACACAAACAAACAGAGAGACATAAAATGGTGATATGGAATCACAGACACCTAAAAACCATATGGTAACTTTTTTTTGTTAATTTCTTCAATGTACAGACAAACTTGCTGTTACAGTTTTATAATAGTATAGATAGATATAATAACCATTCATTCTGATAATATAACGGAGACAAAATATAAATACCAAGTCTAATCTTAAGGTTTTAAACAAAAAAAGTTTTATCAAAATCGATCCAGTCGTTTTTGCGTGATATTTGAAGAAACAAATAAATATCCAAAAATCTATGATTTCAAATGAATGAATTCAAATCAGGATGATATGACATGTCAAGTGGTAATAATAAAATCAAATTATCTCACCTCTCCCTTTCCCTGTCCTTTTCTCTTTCCTTCTCCTTCTCTTTCTCCTTCTCCTTCTCCTTCTTAGCCCTCTCAGTTTTCACTTTATCACTCTCCAACTTAACTTGCACTGTTTCAACATCTTTCACATTCCTACCGATCGCAGTACAAATCTGTGGAGACGTAGCCCGTTCCTGCTTGATCTTAAACGGCAACTCCAAATTACCGTAACAAGGCAACTCTCTCTTCGGTGTCGGTTGAAACCTGACAGCTTTCAAACTGAGACTCAAATGCGTTGACGGCCTTCGTGGATTAGAACTTTCCAGGAGGATGTTCGAACGAGTGACCCTGGGGTATTTATATTTGAACATGGATTGCTGGAAATGTGAATTGATGATACGCAGTTGACGGGAAACGGATGAAAATATCCTTTTCGTCACATCATCTTCTGGTATAGTGTGTGATAGCTGTGTTTGCTTCCACGAAGCATTGAGACCGCCGATCCAGTCGGTTTTTCTTTCATGTATGTCCAGTAACCCTGTGTCTTCACCAGTAAAGTTATAGAGTAGCGGGTTGCGTACTGGTGGTGACTTCTGTAGGACATGGAGCGTGAGTTCTGCGGTGTCTCCGTATCCTCCGGAATCGAAGACTGGCCAGATCTTGCTCAGTTTCGATGGTCTTGAGTTTTCGCCCCATACGCAGAGCTCGCTGGAGTCTATGCTGCGTTTGCGCTTGCCTCCTGTAACAAGACAAGGTTTTAAGTTATTATTTTGTTTAATGGCGTCTAATATAGGTAATATAATACACATTTAATGGTATATAATGCACATCTTGCGAACCTATAGTAACCGAACCACATATATGCATCCGTCAATGTAGGCATTGTGATCCAATTCAGAATGGGAACTGAGTGAATATCCAGTACCTAAGGTTGTATTTAGAGCTTAAGGGTTGAGCGTCATCTGGAAACATGGAATTTTTTCACACTCTATCCATTTCTCAGAGATCTCAGAAACGTCCTTTGCAAGAGCGAGAAAGGTCGCAGCACTGCCGCGTGCTATCGCATTCCCGCTATTTTTCTCACCCTAGCAAATGAAGTTCTCGAACTACAGAAAAGGATGGAGCATGAAAAAATGCTATTCTGTGCTGCCAGATGGGGTTAACCCTTATGCAATGATACTTTGACGACCCGGTTGGCGTGATGGTTGCCACGCTGGACTGCCAAACCAGGGTCCTGGGTTCAAATCCCGGGTCGGTCATGGATGTTATATGTTTGTGCTGTTGTTGTCTGATTGCCTAACAAAAAGCCTAAGGCTTACTTGGGATCATTAGAATGTACGTGCCTTTGAGCGTTCTTTATTTTATTTTTATTTACTTGTGTGTGCAATTTTACAAAATAACCTTGATTGAAACAACAATGTGAAAGAGATCACTGTACTATACATAAATACCAACTATCCCCTTCTCTACTATTTACTATACTACTAATACTATTTAGCTTTTATTTTATTCACATGATTACAGACACACAGAAAAACGATAAAGCTCGAGGGCCAGACGGCATAAACAATGAAATACTTAAGCAAGCGAAAGCAACAATGATACCTATACTCACAGAAATATTCAATAAAGTGATAAACTATTCAAGAAAGGGAATCCCTGCGATATTGGAAACTATCGGCCCATCAGCCTAATGTCTAATATTTATACGATATTTGCAATGAATATTTTGAAAAGAACAGAAAGGAAACTAGACGAACAACAACCAATAGAACAGGTCGGATTCCGCAAGGACTTCTCAGTATTAGACCACATCCATACTGTAAGACAAATTATAGAAAAATATGCTGAATACCAGCTTACATACTACATAGCTTTTATTGATTACAAGAAGGGTTTCGATTCTCTGATACACTCAAAAATCTGGGAAGCCCTAAAGGAACTAGGTATAGAGCACAAATATATAAAAATTATTTATAGGCAATGCTCAGCTTGTATCCGGCTAGAAAGGGAAGGAAATATGTTTCAAATACAAAAAGGCGTGCGACAGGGCGACCAGTCTCATCAACACTTTTTCTGGCTGCACTAGAAATGATCTTTACGAATCTGGAATGGACAGACATGAGCATAAGTATTGATGGCCGTAACGCACCTACGATTTGCTGATGATATTGTATTATTAGCAAATACACCAAATGATCTAAGCAAGATGATAAACGATTTAGCATCAGAAAGTGCAAAAGCCGGATTGAAGTTAAATCCAGAGAAAACAAAAGTCATGACCAATGGCAACAAAGATCCTGTAACACTAGAACAGACTCAAATCTCCTATGTCGATGAATACATTTTACCTTGGTCAACTGATGTCTCCAGAAGACAATGAAAACAAAGAAGTCAAAAGAGTTGTGAATAGCTGGAAAAATACTGGGGTCTAAAAGAAGCAATGAAAGACCAGAACCTGCACATATCAACAAAAAGCAAACTATTTGACACATGCATCCTGCCTGTATTGACATATGGGAGCGTAACATGGGCTTTAAATAAGAATGCAGCCAACAAACTCTCCATATGCTAACATGCCATGGAAAGAAGTATGACAGGGATCAAAAGAAAAGACAAAGTAAGGAATAGCAACATCAGAAGCAAGACTAAGGATAAGGAGACAAAAGTGGAAATGGGCAGGCCACATGATCCGAGGAAAGGATAAATGGAGTAAAATAATCATACAACGGTACCCAAGGAATGGAAAGAGAAAGAGAGATAGACCACAAAGAAGGTGGGATGACGACATCAGACAAATCGCAGGAACAACATGGGGTAGAGTGGCCATAGGAAGGCCAGAATGGAGAAGGTTGGAGGAGGCCTTTGCCACCTGGCAAACGAACACACAGAAATGGAACAAAAGAACACTATACAAGTAAAAAGGAAAACATTCATGTCCGACAGAAGGCTAATAAATAAATAACAAGGAGTAAAAATAAATTCCATGTTAAAAATTATGTATGTGTATAAACAGCATTTTCTGTAGTTTTGCCGACTGCACCAGAAGGAGGGTTATGTCGGTTAGAAGTTGACAAGTTGCAGGACATTACCTCCAAATGGTTTTAGAATTTTGGTACCTTTCCTAAAACAAAACGTTGTCCATTCCTTGGGTTAGTTGGTATTTGCATGAACCCAAATTCTTATCTGCCTGTGTTCTGATCAGATCAGGACTTCAGAGATACAGAGCCTTTTTGGTTCATCCGTCTTATGGAAAGTTCCAGGAGAAAGGGCAGAAAGCACCTTATGATATCTATTTTTTTATTTTCTTTTATCTTTGTTGGGAAAATCAACAGCCTTATACCAAAGAAACTATTCCTTAAACTAAGACAGATATAAGGCCAATTACAGATTTTCCTCAGTTAACTATTATGAAGGCTATATGAATATGAAGGCCAGACTGGGATTTTTCAACCAAGTAGTTATAATGCAAGTTCAACTAATTACCATTTAATTAGAATTTTTAAAATTGTTGCATACAACTTAGTGTTGATAATTTTGCCATTGTCTATTTTATTTAGCCAAAGTGCTTGGACAAGCAGAGCAGTAATCTTGTAGTGGTTTGTCGGGCTGTCCCTTGCCCTAGATCGATTAAAAAAATGCTATAAACCTATGAGGTCACGAAAGGGTGACAAATTGCTTGGCATACGGTTTGCTCCAATAGTAAAAGTTGTTCAGTTTGATGGGTAGACTTTGAGTTTAAAAGGATGCCAATGATATCAATTTCATCCTGTACAGAGGGCATAACATTTTATGCATTGTATATTAAACAGGGTGCACGCTCCGTGAAGATACAAACACCCATGAATCGAATACAAATATTCGCAACTTTACCCTAAATTGCACTACCTATTCCGATCACTGGTGATTATTGATCTTATTTGTGTACGAAAACAGTTAGTATTGCATTGTTTTTTGTGAAAGAAGACATTCACAATAAATAGAAAGTAAACTTCAGCTGAATGCAAGGCCAACAATTTTGTAACAGTTTATATTGCAGCAAGATACTTTTTGATCTGGAATCATTATACCCAGCTATAGAACAGTTACATTCATGTCTAGAACATTATTTTAGTATAAAAATACTAACAAATTGAGTTGAATGTTTATCAACATAGCTGCCCTCCATTTTAGTGATGTAATTACATGATAGGTTACCATTTTTCCCACCAAAATCGTCGTCAAAATACTAACTGAAAACTATGAGGTTTAGTATCTAATGTAGACTAGAATACATGTAGGAACAATTGGTGCATAGCTATAGAGTATACCTTTGAAATCCTGAGATGGTGCATGTTTTATATAGTGTGACATACTTGTATCATATCCCAGTTTCGACAGTTTTCGATAGTCGTGAGTCACTCTGCGACGCTTGATAGCCTCGCCGGCATCTGCCTCGCTGTTCGAACTGTTGTAATCTTCAGCGGAGTCACGATTTTCACTAACTTTTACATTGGTTTCTGGTGAACCGTTCGACGCCATTGTCTCAAAGAGAAAGATGAAATCTCTAGTCAATAGTCACCGTTTGTTATCAAAAACATCGACGCTACCAATAAATCGTATACTGATGACGCGAAACGTTTCAAAATCACACAGAAATATTAGAAATTCAATGATTCCGAATAAAAAACAACTTGCGACGCCATTTACGCTACCTCGCACTTTTTTTTGTTAACTTTTTTTTTGCTGACGTAGTTGGAGCAAATACATTGCGCCGTTCAACCTAAAATTATTTTTTTAAGAACGGACTTCAAATATTTTAATTATATAGAAGAATAGTTTTTAAAATATATGTTTTAGCTTATTTGAATTTTAATATTATTATTATTAGCACAAAACAAATATAATTTTGAATCATTTAATTTAGCGCCATCTATTATCTTCTGTCCTTGCAACACTCAGACTTACTCGACAAACAGTTTACACAAAAATATATCAGATGGCGCTGCAAGTAAAAAATTTCATAGTGCGTTTTAATTGCACAAATGAATACAATACACTCATTTCATACACAAACTCAAGACCAATCCGGAATGGACAGAAGCTTTGCTTCAACTACCAGAGCTATCTTCGCAGTGCATGCGATTATAGTTTGTGCTGTAGGCCTCGCATGCCACCCTCGAGAAAACGATAAAAATCAAGATGTGCCTCCATCTTAATTATTTTACGTATACCAGAAAGAGCGCGCATGACGTTTTCCTCGTTTAAACGCTTTGTCGTGGGTGGCATGCTAGCCGTGCTGGTGGTAGTAAAGTGGGTAGCGTTTCCTTACTAAAACAAAACCAAAGCGAAAAATTCTTCGTCTATCTATGCATAAAACCGTAGAAAAAGAAAAATTCTTCGTCTATGCATAAAACACTGCATAAGAAACCATATCCCTTAGTCGCCTCGTACGACATCGACACCTACGGAAAGAAATGGGATGATACATTATAAGCCGAAGCCACAGACTATTATTAGGTTCCCAAAACTACACGGCTAGGAACTAAAAAACATAAATAATTATGTATTACGAATTTTAGTTGTAATTTATTTACAGTCATTTCCATAAATTATTGATAATTTATTGTTCAGGTACGATTACGAAAAATAGGTTCAAGGAAATAGGAACAGTTAAGTATTTAGTTTAATCTGCGCAGGTAAGTATAATGTATAAGTAAATTAATTAACATAAGTACAATAGGTACGTAAAATATAATTTAAGCACGGAATTAAACAATAAACAATACAGGCTGTAAAATTAAAAGCGTTAAGGCGGTTGCAGAGGGATCAATTTTATACAAAACTTTGACGCACAATACGCGTAGACGGTATTAATATAAGTAACTTTGTATATATGGAAAAATAGTTTAGAAAATCTAAATGCCGCGTAACAAATAACATTTGCAATTTATAAAATAATTACGAAGATATAAAGCTTTGAAATTTTTCATACAAAATTTTAAAAGCTTTATATCTTCGTAATTATATTATTAATTGCAAATTTTATTTGTGACGCGGCAACTAGATTTTCTAAACTATTTTTCCTTGTATAAAATATTACTTTTATTAATTCCGTTTACGCGTATTGTGCGTCAAACTTTTGTATGGACTGAAACCACCTTAAGTAGATCCAGTAGACCCAGTAGTAGAAGTAGCACTCCAGACCATCATCATCAAACTGAACAACGATAGAAAGGTAGGTAGGTATATCATACAGGGTGAAATTGATATCATTAACATCATGATATCAATTTTATCAAACTGAACAACTTTTACTATGGGAGCAAACCGATCGGAGCACAAAAAAATTCTGAGAAAAACGTAGGAATTAAAGTAAAATACAATATTTTTTTTGCAAATTACGGTAACTCAGTTGTTTGTGTAAGCAACGCTGTAGCGGACTGTATGAGAATGAGGTGAAAAGGGTAGGCCGGGTGCTTGGAATAATATCTATCTATACTACCTATTATAAAACTGTAACAGGAAGTTTGTCTGTACATTGAAGATATTAACAAAAAAAAAGTGACGATATGGTTTTTAGGTGTCCCTGATTCCATTTTACAAATTTTTGGATTTTTGGTCTGTCTGTTTGTTTGTGTGTTTGTTTGTTTGTTTGTTTGAACGAGTATCACGCAAAAACTACTAAACCGATTTTGATGAAACTTTTTTTGTTTGATAGCTTATGATCTGACTTAAAATCTGGTATATAATTTGTGCGGACCAAGTCGCGGGTTAACGCTCGTAATTCAATAAAATAAGAAAAGTGAAAAATAGTAGAGCGAAGGCAGACTTCAAACGTAAGACAAAAAAATCTAATAACTTTCATAGAGCTAACAAAACAAAAAAGAGGTTGCAATTCGCAACAAACGCAATATAATTTTGAGGGACGGTAACGCAGTGGTTATTTTGCTAAAATACAAACAATAAATGTAAGAAGCAGCAAGAAAACATTGCTGCAAAATGTCTTTATAGTCTAGGAAAAATACGGTTTTAGATTGCATTAAATACACTTTAGTAAATTATGTTTGAACTAATATTACTATTAGTTTATAACACTTTTGTCGAGATTTCGTGGTTATATAGGCTGAGGAACTAATAACTGCCGATTTTTGATATTTTTTTCTGGAAACACCGCCTACCTTTCTTCTTTTCACCGTTTCCTCTACCCTAAGGTTGTCTGGAAGAAATCGCTTCTTAGCGATAATACCGCCTTATTTTGTGCCTCTTGTATTTTATTTCTGTATTTTACTGTTTATGTTTTTGGTGTAAAATAAAGTATATTTGTTTGATTGATTGATTGAGGATCCTGAGAAATACTTTAAAATCGATATAAATTTACAAAGGGCAAGCTTATTTCTAAAGATATTTCTTCCAGCATACCATAAAAAAGACAGTTAATTACCACAAGGCAAATTTACTGTGTACAAACAAACAGTAGATAATTAAGTTTTGAGGTTATAATTTTTGTATACTTACAAAATATTAAATATCTACTCAAATTTACGATATTAACCGGAGATTATTATAGCTAAAACGTATTGAACGAAGCCGTCCTGTACAAAATCACCAGTTTTCCATTTTTTGTTCATACTTAAATGTAATGTTTTGTAAATGTCTTAATTTCAAAATACAAAATCGGGGATTACTGAGAATTTATGTTTTTCAGGTATGTATCTACTAATATTTCAAACTATCACTTATAGTGCAATTAATGCAACCTACTTCATACAAAAATCCGTAGATTTCCCCGACTATTAATGATTACAACACATACCATTGTGTAGACAATATTAAGATCTAAAATTGCTATGAAGTAAATTTTTTAAGACCAATATACAGTGTGAAATTGATATCTTTGGCATCCTTTTAAACTAAGAGTCTACCCATCGAACTGAACAACTCTTACTATTGCAGCAAACCGATCGGAGCAAAAAAATCTGCTATTGCATTCATTTGTTTAGTATGGAACAGCTGATTTTTTATTTGCTCCGATCGGTTTGCTCCTTTGGTTTGCTCCCATAGTAAAAGTTGTTCAGTTTGATGGGTAGACTCTTAGTTTAAAAGGATGCTAATGATATCAATTTCACCCTGTATAACGAATTAATTGTAAAATTTGGTGTGAATTCTTATGATTTTAAAATTTGATTTCCTTGGATTAGAAGGCACCATTACCATAGTGACATAATGAAATGAATGATCTACTAAAATGCTCTGAAAGGGTCAAGGTCGTTCGGTCAGGGAAACCTCTTAAGGTGGTTTCAGTCCATACAAACGTTTGACGCACAATACGCGTAGACGGAATTAATAAAAGTAATATTTTATATACTGAAAAATAGTTTAGAAAATCTAGATGCCGCGTCACAAATAACATTTGCAATTTATTATATAATTACGAAGATATAAAGCTATTAAAATTTTGTATGAAAAATTTCAAAGCTTCATATCTTCGTAATTATTTTACAAAATGCAAATGTTATTTCTGACGCGGCATCTAGATTTTCTAAACGATTTTTCCATATATACAAAGTTACTTATATTAATATCGTCTACGCGTATTGTGCGTCAAAGTTTTGTATAAAATTGACCCATCTGCAACCACCTTAAGACAGAGCTTCAGACCATCAAACTGAACAACTTTCACTATGGAGCCAACTTTGGCATCGATAAAAAAAAAGAGTGAAAGTGGTTCAGTTTGATGGTCTGAAGCACTAGTATTACTAGGGTGTTTTGTTACACCCTGTAAATATTCGTTTGTATGGAGAATTGCCCAGTCATTTTACGGTTTGAGCCGGGACTAATTAATAATTGCTATTTTTTTTCGGTATAGTATTTAAGAGCCAATATGAGCTTAAAAATTTACCAAAATTAAAAAAAAAATTACGTCAACAACAGCCCCAAATTTACAATTTAGCATTTATCTCGTTCTAAAAAACCAGATACCTAGTAATTGTTTTTATGCACATTTTTACATACTTCAAACATGGTGTTAATATTTTTGTCTACTTAGAAGGCTTTGATTTATGTTTAAATTAGTATTTTATAATCCTCATTTTTAAAATTTCAGTGCCTATTTTATTGCTCAAAAATAATATAAATTGATAAATCTAATTAAAATGAGTGCATTGTTAATAATATTAATTAGTTAAAAGCCTTCTGAGAGATACAATTTTGATTTCTATGTTGCGTAGCAAATTTTTTTTTAATTATATAGTTTCAGATAGTCTTTTTGTCACTAAATGGTGCCGGTTACAGTTTAAAAGTCCCATTGATAATTACTCCCCACCCCTTCTAACAAAACTCCGTAAAATGACTGGGCTAGAATGCTAACAATTACTTATACCTCCTACCCAAAGCTTAAACGACAATCACGTCACATTATGTAAGCAACAATACGTAAATCTTAAATTCATTAGCAGTCAACACGCGGTGCAAGATTCGATTCTTGTTTAAAGCTTTATTTTTCTATTTAGTATTCGGCAATTGTCGAATTTGGCCGTGAAATTCTTTGATATGCGAATACATTAATATTTTACAAACGGTTTTAGTTTCGCACTCATTGAGAAATATATATAGATTCTGAATAAATAAATGATACTATAAAACAGCTGATACTATAAAAAAAAAAAAAAATAAAAAAAAAATAACTACAATAGATAACATGAAGGAGTAATTTGCAGATTATATCGTTTGCAAGAATTGCAAGATCAATAATAAATTATAATTGTAGGTACCTATCTACTAGGCAATTTTTAAGTATAAAGTTTTGTGTCTGTGATCATCATAATCGATTGTCAGAAATGATTATCATGGGCCTTGTTTCAAACAGCGTCTGTTTGGTAAGTTAAGACACCGACATTCGTGGCTGTAGAAGCCAATTCGGAAGCGATAAAGCCTGCACAGCGCGGCTAACATGCCACCCACGACAAAGCGCTAAAACGAGAAAAACGTCATGCGCGCTCTTTCTGACCTACGTAGAATAATAAAGATGGAGACATCTTTTTATCGTTTTCTCGACGGTGGCATGCGAGGCCTACAGAACATTGTAAGAGGGGTTAGAAGTGCAAAGTAGGCGTGGAACGTGTCGCCACAGGTTATGCGATGATTTGCATAACACCATAGGGCGCGCGGCGTGGTGCGAGCGAGAGGGCATGAGTAGTTGTAGCAGCGTGAGCGGGAAGACAAGTGGCGACAGCCGTCTCCGAAGCAAAAGCGCTACTTTGCATTTCTAACCCCTCTTATAATGTTCTGTGTTCAATACCATATTATGGTCTTCTCAGTTCGAATTTCTACGGACGACATGCTATATGCGTACATACCAATGAGCTTTTCTAATTATTTATGTACCTACCTAATTACTATACCAATTTTATTGCTCAAAATTATATTATGATTGTTAAATCTAAGTTAAATGAGTGCATTGGTATTAATATTAATAATTTAAAATCCTTCTGGGACACATAATTTTGATTTTTATGTTGCGTAGCGAATTTTTTTTTTAAATATCCTTTAAGATAGTCCTTTTGTCACTTAATGGTTCCGGTTACAGTTTAAAAGTCCAATTTGTAATTAATCCCTACCCCGCATAACAAAACTCTGTAAAATGACTGGGCTATGGGCAGATGAATGGACCACGTGCACAATAATAATGCCTTGCAAGTGATAGGGATGAGTGTAGGAAGGTACTAATTGACGGTCGAACAGCCAACGATGCAGAAATAAATAAAATAAATAAATGGGCTTCTGCACCAACCGACATATAGCACAAGTGCCGCAAAAGCAGCAGGCCACAGAATATTAAGAGGGGTTAGAAATGCAAAGTAGTGCTTCTGCTTCGGAGAAGGCTGTTGCCAGTCGCCACTTGTCTTTCCGCTCACGCTGCTATATTTACTCATGCCCTCTCGCTTGCACCACGCCGCGTGCCTTATGGTGTTATGCAAATCATTGCCCCAACTAACAATTTGGTCATATAAGTGTCGTATAGTCGAACATAAAGCACCAGTATATGACGAAATTACCGTAATATAACTTTTATAAGTCAAAATAGTCATATAAATGCGGGCCTAATGCGACCAAATAGTTTGCTGGGTGCATAACCTGTGGCGACACGTTCCACGCCTGCTTTGCACCCATCTTATAATTTTCAGTGGCAAAACCTGTGGCGACACGTTCGACGTTCCACGCCTTCTTTGCACTTCTAACCCCTCTTATAATGTTCTGTGGTATTGTTAACTGTATCATTTTTTCAAAATCTTCTATTTTATTTTATTTTAACACTTTATTGTACACACGGAAATATAAATGAAAACAGCATAATAGACAATTACAAAGGGCGAGCTGATCTCTAAAGAGATTTCTTCTAGCGTCTTTGAATGTACCTAGTTACCTCCATTTACGCAATTGTAAATACCTATACCGTTAATAAAGCAAATTACATAGGAAAACTAAAAAAAAAAATTATGTTCAAAAGTTTAGAACAGTGCAGTGTCCCAAGAGCGTTTGTTTTTACTGCCCCATCTCAAATTACCACCCAGTACTTCATGATCTTGAGCCCTGAAACATGATCTGCCAAGCTTCTGTCTCGAGTCCACAGAGGTCACTAACCAGAGAGGATACTTGTACAACAACACAGTACGGCGCTTTTTGAGCCCATGATGTTAAAGCCACGTACACACTTGTGTATAACCACGAGCATGACGAGCAGTCTGTTTCGTGAAACGTTCGTAGAGATGCTCTAAGTTAAATTATCGAAGTTCTATTCTTATCCAATTTTAGTTCTAATCACATTGCAATCCAATTACTATTCAACTGTGATGAATTCCGCATCGCGCTAAACTCTAAGTAACTGGAGTGCGATTTTTGAAACTCATTCGCTAAGCTCAGCAGTTGAAAATGTCAATATTACTATGGAGATATGCATCTTTCTACTGCTGATTTGATTTTCGAAAACCAAACTTCAGGAGTGCGATTTTTGAAAGTCAAATCAGCAGTAGAAAGATGCATATCACCATAGTAATTTTGAAATTTTCAACTGCTGAGCTTAGCGAATGAGATTCAAAAATCGCACTCCTGACCGCCAATAACGTCAGAGCGATTTGTCAAAACGGCTCTAACGGCTGTCAAGAGCAGTACCGCGATTAGCGCAATACCAAATCTGGCAAAAGTTATGGTTCGTACGTACTTCAATATAACCGTAAAACGTCAAGCATTTTTGCTACATAAACTCGATATTGGCTAAATAATCTAAACTAGATCTTCTAAACCAAGATTTACTAATTTTAAACTTAGAATAGAACAGAACAGAACAGAACAGAATAGAACAGAACAGAACAGAACAGAGCAGAGCAGAGCAGAGCAGAGCAGAGCGGAGCGGAGCGGAGCGGAGCAGAGCAGAGCAGAGCAGAACAGAACAGAACAGAATAGAATAGAACGTTCGTAGAATCGTATTATCAATTTATCATATCGCAATTCACTTTCCATAATGAATTAATGAATAAGGTCTTTGGTGTAAATAAAGTGTATTTCATTCATTCATTCATTCGTCTGTTGGTATACTTACTTTCTTCTATCCATTCTAACATTTTCCTGCTGTAAATAAACTAAACCGCTAACGATAGAAACATGCTGTTTGGATTATAAAATAGGCAGGTAGAGGTTGTAGGGGTGCACTAAGACGGGATTTTTTTTAAATCCTATCCTAAAGGGGTACGATGGGTTTTGAAGTTTCCTGAAATCCACGCCAACGTGGTCCCAGCAAAAATACATATAATAAAACACACCAACCAACTTTTTGTACAAGTAAGGATCTCTCTTTTAGGATGAAAATAAATTTAAATAAAATGAAAAATAAATATTTTACTAAATAATACACATACCTACAATACAGTGTATTGTATTGTATTATTCCTACTGATATTATTGGAACTGATTACACTAAAAATAAAGTAGGTAAAATTATACTAATCCGTAGGTGAAATATTATGAGTAATAATAATAATTGACGGATTTTAATTTCAATTTCCAACCCAGAATAGAAATTAAAATATGAAGGCCGAATTCGACCAAACTTTGATTTATACAAGAGTAATACAAGGAACAATTTAAGTCTTAGCGTTTACTCCGAAATAACTTAATTTGTCTTCTACCATACTAAACCCATACTAAAAGAACGAATGTATAATCCACCTAAAGAAAGAGGTCGTTGTATACGTACTTATTGCATTGTGAGGTTATACAGTTTTGATTTGTTAGGTTTCTTTATTCTTTTATTTTTTTGGCCTTATTAATATGGTACAACCATATTCTGTTTATGTTTCCTATTGTATTTTATTTTGGTTTAAATAAAGTATATTTCTTAGATTCTTAGATTCTTTATTGTACACAAAAACATAATTATGAAAAAAAAATTACAACAAGTCATGATGTACAAAGGCGAGCTTAACTCTAAAAGAGTTTTCTTCCAGCAAACCGTTGAGTGAGAGGAAAACTAACATGTTTGGGTAAAATTATATATTTCATTCATTCATTCATTCATTTTAATTATGTGACATTGACATTTCGTTAGTCTTTGTATAAGCTTTACACCATCAAAATTGATCGTGTAAAATTTACTCTCAACTTATTCATAGATTAGGGTTGGGAAAACGCAAAATCAATTTACACTAGAGTAACCGGCGAATAAATCTAAGAATAAAATTTACTCGCGTTTGGTCGAATCGGGCCTAAGATGAACAAAAGAACCCGAAACAAATTCGCCGCCATTCGCCCACAATTTCAAAAGTTGCGGACGAGTGTGTACACATCTTAATAATATTACGTCTCACCGAGTGTTTGTTCCGGCACCGGCAGGAAACAGCGTTCAGCGTCTTAAAGTTCACTGTTGCTTGACCCCACAACTGCAAAAAGTACTAGTTCATAACCAATAGGTACTACATATACATACATACAGGGTGAAATTGATATCCTTAGCATCCTTTTAAACTAAGAATCTACCCATGAACTTTTACTATGGGAGCAAACCGATTGGAGCAAAAAAAAAAAAATCTGTTGTTGCATACATTTGAGTCGATAGGAGGCATTGCAGATTGTAGTTTTAGTATGGAACAGCAGATTTTTGTTGTGCTCCGATCGGTTTGCTCCCATAGTAAAAGTTGTTCAGTTGGATGGGTAGACTCTTAGTTTAAAAGGATGCTAATGATACTATAACTTTCTCTATGGCAGCAGCATCAAAATCGCGGAAAAAAAAATTGCTGATGTTGTCCATACAAAACTGCAACCCTACTCGAGCCAAATGTATGGGACAGCTATTTTTTTGGTCCTTCTAAATAATAATCTGCTTGACGGTTTTTGAACGGAATGATGAGACCATCAAACTGAACAACTTTCTTTATAAGACTAACAGCGAAATCGAAAAGATCCAGCTGTTTTAAAGTTGTTCCATTATACAGGGTGTAATTGATATCATTAGCATCCTTTTAAACTTAGAGTCTACCCATCAAACTGAATATCTTTTACTATGGGAGCAAACCGATCGGAGCAATAAAAAAATCGCCTGTTCCATACTAAACTGCAGTGCCTATTTGTATGGAACTATATATTTTTTTAGCTCCGATTGGTTTGCACCCGTAATAAAAGTTGTTCAGTTTGATGAGTAGACTTTAAAAGGATGCTAATGATATTAATATCAATACCCTGTATAAAACTGCAATCCTTTATGGGACAGCAGATATTTGTTTTAGCAATTTCCATGTTGGTCCCATAGAGGAAGTTTTTCAGTTTGATGGTCTGATCATTATCTTAATTAAGTTGGATGCCCACCTACCATCCTCGATGAGTTGAACATCAAGACGAGGCTCTCTACCATCTGCATGCAACGAGTCCTTAAATTCTTTAGGCAGGAGATCAGATAGTTTGGAAAAACTCATTAATCACCGGCAAGTATGGAGGGAAAGAGACGTGGAGGACGCATGCCTACGAGATGGACCGATGAGGTAAAAGAAATTACCGATACAACACTCCAGGTCAGCAGACACCGGGCCCAAATCGCGGGAGAGCTGTGGTCGCACAAGCGGCCCACGATGGTCACGACCCTCAGCCAGAAAGTTACGACCAAGAAGAAGAAGCCTACCCACCTACAGGACGACCAGGAAAATAATTCCGCTCGTAAATCTTCATTTGGGCAGAGCAGGCCCGAATCCCCGATAACCCGAAGTCGTTTAGTAATCAAAGGGTGCAAAGTCGGATAGCAGCGAAAAGGGCGCGAAACAAATTAGCCAATAGCGTAAACTAATTGAAGGTGTCATATCCTGATTGGTTAATATAATAGCTGTTAAAATTTGTCAACTGCGCAGGTACATCGGGGAGACTTAACCTCGTACTACTGAAATTTCTTCACTAACATAAAAAATAAACAAAGCAAACATTCCTAACATCCATCACCCAAGTCCTTGTCAAAACACTTTGGCCTCGTCAGCCCAAGGACCTGCCGTTTCTACTGTTTACTAATGCAAAAAGTCGTGGTGGTCTAGTCGCAAGTAAATGCCTATTGTGCAGGAAGCGATGGTTCGATCCCCGTCCAGGCCGACTAGAACCGATGAGTTTTTCTGAATTTATGTACGATTTGAAACACCGCTGACTTTTCGGTGAAGACATCGTGAGGTAAAACCTGCATGCTTCCATCTCGGGGCACTGTCCATTATAAATAACGACGGGCTCACTCCCCGTCACACTGGACAGAGTTCTAGCTAGATGGCTGAAGAAGAATGAACGAGGAAAAAATCCATCCTAAGTACATCAGTTAATAAGGCAGTAGGTACCTACCTAGATTAATTCCAAATTGATCATTAGCACCTACACTAAACCTAACCTAATATCGCTCGCTACGAGGAAAATAAACAATTCAAAATAAGATTGAAAAACAATTTATTGCTCACAATTTTAACATCAAAATTATAAATAATAAGCAATTATAATTTTTTACATTGTTAAACAAACAAGTCCATCTATACTATTATTATATTATAAAACTGTAACAGGAAGTTTGTCTGTGCATTGAAGATATTTTATTAACAAAAAAAAAGTTACGATATGGTTTTTAGGAGTCCCTGATTCCATTTCACCAATTTTTGGATTTTTTGTCTGTCTGTTTGTTTGTTTGTTTGTTTGTTTGAACGAGTATCACGCAAAAACTACTGAACCGATTTTGATGAAACTTTTTTTGTTTGATAGCTTATGATCTGACTTAAAATCTGGTATATAATTTGTGCGGATGAAGTCGCGGGTTAACGCTCGTATTATATATTTTAGTTATTATAGGACCTCTCATCGAGTAAAGGCCTCCTCCATATTTCTCCAAATGTTTCTTCAACAGACAGACAAAAAATCCAAAAATTTTCAAATGGAATCAGGGACACCTAAAAACCATAATCGTAACTTTTTTTTTGTTAATATCTTCAATGTACAGACAAACTTCCTGTTACAGTTTTATAATAGTATATAGATAACTTAATAATAATTTAATAATTTATCTAAATTCAATTTTTTTGCATGCCTGAAATGAAATGTAATTGTTATTAATTTATTTATAGTATTGTAATTTGATACAAAAAAAAGGAAATAAAAGGGTATAATAATAATAATAGTATAAGAGCCAATTTAACCTTAGAAAGATACCAAAATTAAAAAAAAATCACCTCAGCAACAGTTCCAATTTTAAAATGTATCTATTATCTCGTTCTAAAAAACCTGATGGTAAATTTTTTTTGCACATATTTAAGTCTTTACCGTTATACATACTTGAAACATGGTGTAAACATTTTTGTTTACTTAGAAGGTTTAGAAAAATACATTCGAATTTTCTAATAAATACCTTATTTTTAAAATTTCAATGCCTATTTTCTTGATCAAAAATAATTTAATATTGTTAAATCTCATTGAAATGAGTGCATTATCATTATATTATTAAGTTAACAGCCTTCTGGTACACACAATTTCGATTTCTATGTTGCGTAGCAAATTTTTTTTTCTAATATTTTTTCTGATAGAAAGACTATCAGTAACGGACTAATTAATAATTGATATTTTTTTCGGTATAATATTGAAGAGCCAATTTAAGCCTAGAAATGCACTTACCAAAATTTTAAAAAAATCACGTCAGCAACAGTTCCAATTTTAAAATTTAGCTATTATCTCGTTCTAAAAAACCTGATGGAACATTTTTTTTGCACATATTTAAGGCTTTACCATTATTACATACTTCAAACATGGTGTAAATAATTTTTGGCTACTTAAAAGGTTTTGAAAAATCCATTCGTATTTTCTAATAAATATTCTCATTTTTTAAATTTCAATGCCTATTTTATTGCTAAAAAATAATTTATATTGTTAAATCAAAGTCAAATGAGTGCATTGGTATTAATATTATTAATAAAAAGCATTTTGGGAAACACAGTTCTGATTTTTATGTTGCGTACCGATTTTTATTTTAATATGTTTTAAGATAGTCTTTTTGTCACTAAATGGTGCCGGTTACAGTTTAAGTCCCATTAGTAATTACTCCCCACCCCTCCTAACAAAACTCCGTAAAATGACTGGGCTATTTTACAAGTACGGAATGTGCATTATTAAGCCGCATTTGCTAACAAATAATAAAAATGACAAAACAATTAAAATTAAGGGGAGTCCTCATACAAGAAACTAGTTTTAATCAACGTTTTTTCTTCTCCCTCTATCGTAAAAACTGACAAATAATAAAAACTGGCCGGTCTCACGGTAAAGGTCCCGAAGAAAACAACATTTTGTTATAATTATGTTGTGTTGTGGTGTGGTACGGAACTCTCAGTGCGCGAGTAGCCCGACCCGAACTTGACCGGTTTCTTAATAAGCTCCTACCTACTTAGTTACTTAAATAAGTAATCCCTTAAGTGTCATGATACTTTTATCTATTGAAAAATCTAGGTACCTACTTAACTTAAAATTAAGATTTTTCAATAGATAAAAGTATTATGACGCGTAATTGATTTTATTTTATTTTTTAATTATTATTATTAAGTAACGTCTAACGATTACAAAGACAGATCTTGGTCAGATCTTAATAATAATAATTTACTGATTCAGACATTCCATCCTAAACTAAGGGTGAGCCTTATAGCCCAGTCATTTTACGGAGTTTTGTTAGGCGGGGTAGGGAGTAATTACTAATTGGACTTTTAAACTGTAACCGGAACCATTAAGTGACAAAAGGACTATCTTAAAGCATATTAAAAACAAATCGCTACGCAACATAAAAATCAAAATTATGTGTCCCAGAAGGATTTTAAATTATTAATAATAATACCAATGCACTCGTTTAAATTAGATTTAATTTAAATATAAATTATTTTTGAGCAATAAAATATGCAATGAAATTTAAAAAATGAGGTATTTATTAGAAAATACGAATGTATTTTTCAAAACCTTCTAAGTAGACAAAAATATTCACACCTTGTTTGGTAGTATGTATAATGATATTAATGATAAAGCCTTAAATATGTGCAAAAAGATTTACCATCATGTTTTTTAGAACGAGATAATAGCTAAATTTTAAAATTGGAACTGTTGCTGACGTGATTTTTTTTTTAACTTTGGTACATTTCTAGGCTCAAATTGGCTCTTCAATATTATACCGAAAAAAAATGTCAATTACTAATTACTCCCGGCTAAACCGTAAAATACTAAAATGGTTACTGTAGCAGGATTTCTGACCACACCGAAAAAGATTATGGCCGTGAATGTATGTAGAGATATGAAGTACCTTAATAATTTTTAAATAAATATTTATACTATGAGATAGCAGTAAATACAAGTCATATATTATGAGATAAACGCATCAGTAAGTAATAACAATAATTGTTTCATTTAATATGACGTCAATTTGACGAGATATTTTATTGCCCCTGTTTTTATCAAGCCTTGATTGTATTCTCAATAGATGCATTGTTTAAAAAGATATTTAATATTAAATATTAATATTTAAAAATAATTATTTCATACAACGGCTTAAGAATCGGGCCTTATTAAATGTCATTCATAGACAATGAAGTGGCCAGTTAGCAAGACACATGGCATAACCTCGGACAAATTAAAAATAAAACTTCGGTCTATGGCAGCCGCGTCCGTTCAGTTCTCGTTCCACATTCGAAATAATAATTGTATTAAGGAAACATGAGCGCGGCGCATGTGTTTGTTTGTTTGTTTACCCGCCGGTGACGTCATATGTTTATTCTCGCGGGGACGTTCGGGCAAGATGGGCAAGGTAGAACAAACATATTTTTTTCTTTTGTTTATTTTTTATGGATGGATCAAGGGATTTTCTTATTTAACATTTTATGTCCAAAATAAATACCTACTTTTTTGAATCTTATTATATAATCTAAAGCATTTTATCGTATTGTTCGAAATATAGTCTTAGTAACTTAGGCCGAGATTCAGATACGTCTTTTGGACTCTAGCTTAGTCTAAGCAAGGTCAAAAATGTATGGATTTTGATGTCATGTCTGAATCTTAGCCAAAGAGCTAAAACATTTTTTTTGCTTCTACTTGGTCTACTCAGTAGAAGTAGACCCGTGTAGTGCCCGTAAAACACCTATCATCTTTTGACATGTTTCGCACTTTAAAGTTCTAGCAGGCACACCGTTTGTTTTATCTCTTTCTTGTGTTAATGCATAGGAATACTTCTAGCTGTCGATTGGGTTTGTCTTATTCTACTAAATATCAGTTGGTAGAATATAGAAATGATTGTTATATAATAGTCAAAGCAAGTATGCTGGAAGAACAGAGAATTACTGTTTTCAAATACCTACAAAGTTGTATGTTAATATTGTTATTTGTAAGGGAGATTTAAGAGCTTGCTACTGAAAGATGAATGAAACATAATAGTGCCTATTTAACCAAGTATCGCCAGGTTGTCACCCAAGCCGCGTTGCCCCTTGTTTACACACGCACACAAAGGCACTCACGCACACGTGGCCGCGCCCGTCGAGCCGCTTATTTAGGTATATTGTTGTTTATTTTATTCGGCGCTATGCTCCGACACGGGGCGAGCCTTTCGACTCAGTTTTAACGCGCACGTTTTATGAAACGACAACTATGCGTCGATGTTCGCTCGCCGGCGATAATTATTCATATCGGTATAACTTTTAGCTACCAAAATAGCACGGTAAACAAATTCGCGAGTTTTTTAAAATGATTATAATTATTGTTTTTTAAAATGTTTTTATAACCTAGCATGTTAGTTGCCGGTGCCGTGGCGAGTTGTCTCCGCGAATCTTAATAGCTGTTAATCATAGTTTATTTTTACCGCGTAACGTGTGTTAATAATTGTGTTTGGGGCCACTTGTCGCTATTCTTTTATTTCGCTGGCGCGTTGATTAAAATTTGCGATTTGAATTGCGGAAGTGTTCGGAGTGGAAAAATGCGATCGCTAATTTGGACTATAAGATGAAGACTATAGATACAATTTAGGTTGTAACTTTATTTTAATATCAAATTTAAAAGTTTTTGAAATGATACTTCATTCTTTGTCGATTGGGACACTGTAAAATTGTTTTTAATTCGTTTTCTGTGGCTTAGTGGGAACTTAAACTCGAAAGATTTTTTTTAATTGAGACATAATTTTTATTAAAAATTGAACTCTGCGATTTGGCGGGAATAAGTATACAGGAGGTGCTAACTAAGAAGTAGGCTGCTCAGAAAGTTTGGAAAAGTGTTGAGCATACATCGGATGCTGGCGAGTGTTTTTTCAACGCGTTTTCGAGGCTAAGCGCTAGTTGTTTGAACAAGTGTGTTTTCTAATGGATTTATTTTGAGGTGAGTTTAAATTTACTTGTGTGTTGGTGTTTGCATTGTTTGTGTGTTCGCGCCGGTTGGTGGCGGGAAACCGAATACCGAGCCAGTTTTGTCCGAGTGTGAGTGTTCAAACAATAGCTTTGTGTGCGTGTGCGACTTATTGTCACTTTGTGTAAGAGGGCAGGCGAGGAGGGAGAGGTTACTTGTCATGTATTTAGGCGAAGAAACTTTGATGAGTTGACTTTTTAATTTATATGTGATCGAAAACTACGGAATGGAATATGACAGGCACGTCACATTATTTACTCACGTATTATCTGCACAGTCAATATAGCCTTTTATTGATTTTTGACATCACGCCACCAAGTCTTTTATGTAAACGATAAAATTTTGGTACCTATAAAAAATATTGTTCTGTGCTTAGACATAGACTTACAGTAAGTACTTAATTTTAGTTAAGTACGAATACTAAAACGACAACGACGACGACTTAATTTAAAATAAAATACATATGTTTATTTAATTAATTACTAATCCATTATTAATTATTATATCTAATTCTGAAAATGTATTGATCCCAATACCCCGCCCTACCCTATTTAGACTTAAATTAAACTTTGCTACAACTACATTCTTAAAAACCAGGTAGTAGGTAGTTTAGTCTATGCTTCTGACCACCCCAAAAGGGAATAACACCGTCGTGAGTGTATATCTAGTAATTTTGGCTGGGTATTCATGAGTCAGTCGTTAGTTTACGGATGTTTTAATAAATATTTATGGATGTAGTCAAACAAATAGGTAAGGATATAGTTTTGGCATTTACGCTGAATAATAATTAACTGAATTATTAAAAAAAATGTTAATGTATTCTGTCTTTTCAATCTATTGGGGAGGCCTACGTCCAGCAGTAGACAAGACATCTATCGGCTGAGATTATGATAACAAAGTTACATAAAAAGCTAGGTCACAGCAAAGTTTTTATCTTAACACCCTAAAAGCTAATATGGTCGTGAGTTTTTGACTAGGTATTGAGTTATTGATCGCTTTATTGCCATACAAAATTGGTGTAACAATTAATCAATCAAATCAACCCACTGCTGGAAGCTGACTATAGGTCTCCCTTTTCATATTTTGCTTCTAGCTGATCAGAACCCCTCCGCCTCCCCATGTCATTGTCATGAGACATACAGTTCTGTTCTAGCATACTCATGCCCATTACCAATAGGTTGGCAATGTCTCACACAAAAGCGCATACCGGACTCACTTTCGACGAAATTAGCATGAGCTAGGATAGGAAGTTGTCACGAATGTCCTATGATAATGACAAGTTATATCTACATGTATGCCTATAATTCATCAGTATCATCACAGCATCAGCATACGTCCCACTGCAGGGCACAGGCCTACCCTCAGAGAGGGTGTATGGGCGTTGGTTCATCACGTGTGCCCAATGCGGATTGGTAGACTTCACATACGCATCGGAATTTCTTGTTCAGCGTATGCAGGCTTCCTCGCGATGTTTTCCTTCACTGTTTAGAGCAGTCGGTATTATGTACACAAGTTAGAAAAACATAGTGCCACATGGCAAGTTGTCCGTGCGGATTCGAACCAGGGCTTGAAGATTGTGTATTCCTGCAATTGCCTATTCCCTCAGTCATTCATGTTCTTGAATCATCATTATCATTTCAGACGATAGACGTCCGACTGCTGGATATATGTCCCAAGGATCGCTAAATCGACCATCAAAATCAAAATTTAAAAATCTTTAATTTTGCACAGGGTATCCATAAAAAAATTATGTAAAAAAATTACATAAGTGAATAGAATTATGTAATGTCAATAGATTCAGAAACGAATTATTATGTGCCTAGCATGTTCTAACCGACATTTGAAAAAAAAAAGGGTTCGTAAGAGACCAAATTGTCGCATCGATGCGAGACTGGGAAAGGCAAATAAAAGGGGATGGAATTATAAAAACAAGGGTTTGTATTTTGTACCCCTGTGTTTAAAGTTTTTTCTCTGGTTCAACCTTTCAACAGGAAAAGATTAAACAGTGAGAGAATTATGATTATAAAAGAAACTATTTAAAAAAAATTACGATTCGAAGATTATGATGATTTTCATAACCTTTTTCAAAACCGTTTTAACTGCTTATTTACAAACTTCCAAAATCTTCCAATACACGGTTTTCCGACTTTGGGAGTTAGGGAATCAATAATTTGTATACCACTAAATTGTAATCAAATAAATATTTATTTTCCTTTTTTTTTACAATATCTGTAAATCAGTCATATATGCAAAATATTTTTAATGATTTTTAGTTGGGCACTAATCACTGATCAACACAGATCGATTCACCCGTCTTTACCCTCCTGAATGGTACGGGTAAAGCAACGATCTGGGGCCTACCCATATAATAAACATGACTATATTAAATTTCAATGATAATTCAGGCTGCATTGTTGGTTACTAATGGCGTTAAACAACATGAGTCCTATCATTCGCAGTAATATATCTCAAATTATCACAGTAAATTAAAAATAACATGACATGTTTATGAAATAAGCTCCTGATCCCCTCCCTCTCAAACTTATTCAGAGGTATGTACAGCGTTACGTAGGTTAGCCCAGTCATTTTACGGTTTGAGTCGGAACTAATTAATAATAGTTTTTTTTTCGGTATAGTATTTAAGAGCCAACTTGAGCTTTAAAATGTACCAAAATTAAAAAAAAATCCGTCAGCAACAGTTCCAAATTTTAAATTTAGCTATTATCTCGCTATAAAGAACCTGAGGGTAATTTTTTTTGCCCGTATTTGAGGCATTACCCATTATACATACTTCAAACATAGTGTAAATATTTTTGTCTACTTAGAAGGTTTTGAAAAATACAAATACGTTTTCAGATAGTCTTTTTTCACTAAATGGTGACGGTTACGGACTTCCCACCTCTCCTAACAAAACTCCGTAAAATGACTGGGCTAGGTAGGCTGATGATGATATTGATGAACATTTGTCAACAATCTGACGACTGCTTGCTTTATCCAATGCTCTATTTTTAAAACTTACTTTTTTACTTTATTATTCCAGCCCATGTCAGTTTGTTTTATTGTACTACTTACAGAACAATACCTTATTTACAAAAGTTTAATTTGTCTTTTACATACTCAAGTAGGTATACAATCGGATACTACGTTTTAACATTCATCATCCGTAGTTACTGTTCAGATCGGATACGGCCGCTAGATGGAGGTATTTTGTTTGATAGCTTATGATCTGACTTAAAATCTGGTATATAATTTGTGCGGACGAAGTCGCGGGTTAACGCTCGTAAAATAATAATATTATGAATGGATTGGATTACAATGATGAATTATACCGTTCCAGAAGTTCGATTTTTGAATCTCATACGTTGAACTCAGCAGTTAAAAATGTATGGAGATACGCACCTTTCTATTGCTGATTTGACTTTCAAAAATCGCACTCCTGAAGTAGGTATGTATTTTGAATGTTAAATCAGCAGTAGAAAGATGCATATCTCCATAGTAATATTGACATTTTCAACTGCTGAGCTCAAAGTATGAGTTTCAAAAATCGCATCCCAGGGCGAAAAACGACCGCATTTTAAACATTTTATTCGATTTTGCAAAAAGATTTTGAGTTTCAAAAAAAAAAAATTTCTTCTTGTGTAGCCCTTGTTGAGACGCGTCTTTTGACACCCCAATAACTAAGTCCCAAAACCCACGACACCAGGCAGGGCGATGTTGCACTTTCGCTGAAAATCGGGCCAATAACCGAAGGAAGCGACTAAAAACCATTTTCACTAGTACCTTTGACTATTTATTATAAGGACTAGCCTTGCAGTAGCATTTCCCCTCTGCCACGGTATAAGATCAATTGATCATGTGCATTTACATTCAATTTTATACCTTAACGAGATAGCCTTTAATTGCGAAACAATAATTTCGAACTTCGAACGTTTGGGTTCACACGAGAGTACTTTTCATGATTTTTATCATTCAGTATTAGAATATAAAGTTATGGGGAACAAAATCCAAAGTTGCGGATTTCATGTTACCTCGCCCCCCGCAAAAAGTGGCAGAAATGTTTGTTAGTAGAATTACACGCGTAACTTAGTCCTCATATAAGTAGTCAAAGGTACCCGCCCGGAACATAAAACAATAGGTTTCCTCACGATGTTTTCTTTCACCGAAAAACAAATTTGAAATCGACTAAAGTTCAGTTGCAGGAACGTTCATTAGAGTTAATCCTCTTGCTAGCTTTTACTACTTCAACGAGACAAAAAGTGACAGCAAGTGATTTAATGGAGGATTAACTTTAATGAGTGTTTCTGCAACTGAGTGTTAACAACGCGGGCATAGGCAGTTACTTATACAGGGTCCAACTTCATATGCTGGCTGTTTTGACGACGATCAGACCATCATCATCAACAACTTCGTCCGCAACAATCCCTTTAGTATACTTATCGGGTGTAAGGAAATGTAGGTTTAAACCACATATCAAACTGTTTTTTTTTTTTATTCTTTTTTTTTTTGGAGCTTTTAACCCTGAGGTTACGTCAGCCCATGTTCAGTTTGATTATAACGAATTTGCGTTTATACTCTGTATACTAAAAACGTAATGGTAGTGTGAGTAGGTATATTCTCTATGTATAATTTTAAAATTATTTTCATTGTAAATCGATTTAAGTTAAGCTACATTGCAACAAAGACAAAAATAAGAATCCATTTTAAACTTGTTAACATGAAATTGAATGTAGTAAAATGTATGTAAATTATGCTGATGTATAAAATATTAATAACTAATGAGAAGTTTACACGAGTTTTAACAAAAAAAAAACGTTAAACATAATATTGTTGGACAGTTGGTCAAACATTGAATTCTATAAATATTTTAGTTTTAAATATTCTGGATTGAAAACAGAAAGTCTAAATCTTTACTGACTATATCAAGAATAATCAATATACAGGGTGGAAAAAAAAGGCCGTGGTTGGAGGGAAAGTACCCTTAATATTTATGATGGCAAATTTTACTGAAAGGAAACATTCCTTTATTTTCAAATTTAATTAAAACTGCATTTTGAGATTTTTGAAAAATCATCTGCTTGAGCCGGGAATCTGATGCGTATGTGAAGTCTACCAATCCGCATTGGGTACGCGTGGTGGACTAATGCCCATACACCCTGCCTGAGGGTAGGCCTGTGCCCTGCAGTGGGACGTTTATAGGCTGATGATGAATATTCTTAATGTAGTAGGTAAGTAGTTAGGTACTAAAAATATGTTGTGTCCTCCTAAACAGACTGGAGTTGTGCATGCAGACCTGGAGTGCGATTTTTGAATCTCATACGCTGAGCACAGCAGTTGAAAATGTCAAATATACTATAGACATATGCATCTTTCTACTGCTGCTGATTTGACTTTTAAAAATTATACTACAGGAGTGCGATTTTTGAAAGTCAAATCAGCAGTAAAAAGATGCGTATCTCTATACATTTCAACTGCTGAGTTCAACGTATCAGATTCAAAAATCGCACTCCTGGTCCACCCCCATCACAGAGATGCTCTCCAGCCTTTCAGCTGATGGTTAGCAAAATTCCTCTTATCTCTTAAACTATGATTTTATATTTTTTCAACACACTTGCTCATAAAATGGCCCTTATTTCACCGCAATTAGGCACATAATGGCACCTATAATCAAACTGTGACTTTTTCATTACTATTATTCACAAGTGAGTTATAGGTTTTTTATAGTAGGTATCTAAACTTCTTGGTTGAGTTCTTAAGTTGCTTTGTTCTTAAAAAAGTTTCGATACAAAAAAGATCATATTCAATAGTACAAAAAAATTCTCTAAATAAACTTTTTATTTACTAAATAAAATGATTTTTTATTATTATTTTCTTCACAAGTGTGTTGAAAAACGTCGTATGATACACGTGCGTATTGATGATTACCGTCCTCGGCGCCTCAGCGGTAATCACCAACATTACACACTTGTACCATAATGTACTATTATTGTGTTTAGATGCACAATCTACTTTCTATCTATAGGTTAAGACTTAGGTAATTGTCTTCTATCTAATGAGAATGTACACAACTTCGTTAAAGAACTCGAGGGAATGCATAAAATTATTCATAATGAAATAATTAAACTTATTAGCTACATTTATTATTATTACGTTACTTATTACTTATTAGCATTGCTTGTATAACGAATTAGATTTTTACTTGAGTTTTCCCGCGAATTCGTCCGTTCTGGTTCCCGTCATCGTATAAAATGATATATTATGCTCAAAATGGTATGCTCAGACCATAAAACTGAACAACTTTCTCTATAGGACCAATATTGAAATCGTGAAAAAACAAATCTACTGTTCCATACAAAACTGCAGACCCACGAAGCCAAATGTATGGGACAGCTGATTTTTATTTCGCAATTTCGATGTTGGTCCCGTAAAGAAAGTTGTTCAGTTTTATGTTCTGATCATCCCCTTAAAAAAGTGTCAGCATATTAAAGAGGATCCTGTATACCGCGCCATTTTAAAGTGCAGTGATGTTAGCGTATGACGCGTCTATTTGTAAAACGTCATCGATTTTAAGTCTAATCAGAACAGAAGTCAGAACACAAGAAGTTTCATCAAAATCGGTCCAGTATTTCTCCCAGTATTTATTTAACATACAGACAAAACACGAAAAATTTGTGATTTGGAGTCAGGGACACTATACAGAGTGGACCAAATGGACAAGTCCAAAATTTTTTTTTAGAATCCTCGCCCCTTGGTGTTACCATCCGAAAATACCTCATGTATGTTGTATGTCGTTTAGAAGTTATTTGTCGTTTAGAGAATTTTCTACCGGAGTGGCTTAAAACGGTCATATCTTTTTTATTAGTACGAATTTTTTTAATGTTGTTTTTGTAACATGATTGTCTGAAAATACTCTTCCATACATAAAATAATCAGCAGCACAACATCCGCATATGTTACCGAAAAAAAAGGGTCGAAAGTAATAATTTTAGGTTTGAGTTCGGTGGATCATAATTTTCAAAATTTATCCTATAGTCGGGGAAATCTACGGATTTTTGTATGGAGTTGGTTGCATTAATTGCATTTTTGGTGATAGTTTGAAATATTAGTTGATACATACCTGAAAAACATAAATTCGCAATAATCCCCAATTTTGTATTGTTTATTATGGAATTATTAAGACACTTACAAAACATCTAATTTAGGTATGAACAAAAAATGGAAAACTGGTGATTTTATACAGGACGGCTTCGTTCAATACGTTTTACTTATAACAATAATGATCCCAGGGTAATATCGTAAATTTGAGTAGATATTTAATATTTTGTAAGTGTAAAAAAATTATAACCTCAAAATTTAATTATTTACTGTTTGTTTGTACACAATAAATTTGCCTTGTGATAATTAACTGTCTCTTTTGCTAGTATGCTGGAAGAAATATATTTAGAAATACGCTTGCCCTTTGTACATTTATATCGATTTTAAGGTATTTCTCAGGGCCCTCAGCCTATATAACTACGAAATCTCGACAAAAGTGTTATAAACTAACAGTAATATTAGTTCAAACACAATTTACTAAAGTGTATTTAATGCAATCTCAAACCGTATTTTTCCTAGACTACTAAAAATATGAAATGGATAGGTTAAAATTTTATTCGAAAAGTTTTAGCAATAATTTTTATTCTTACGGGTAACATCAGTCAAAAATCGTCCAAAACATTTGAATAAACTGAAATTCAACGACCAGTGAAATATTTTAAGATTTAACACAAAAATACCAAGAGTTTTAGGTGGGGAATGTAAAAAACAATTTTGGACCTCCGTTTGAACCACCCTGTATACATGGCTTCTAAACCATTTATAAGGCAGAAGAAATGAGAGGACGTAATAAAATAAAAGATTGTGATACGTTAATATATGGTACGAGCGTTAACCCGCGACTTCGTCCGCACAAATTATATACCAGATTTTAAGTCAGATCATAAGCTATCAAACAAAAAAAGTTTCATCAAAATCGGTTCTGTAGTTTTTGCGTGATACTCGTTCAAACAAACAAACACACAAACAAACAGACAGACAAAAAATCCAAAAATTGGTGAAATGGAATCAGGGACACCTAAAAACCATATCGTAACTTTTTTTTTGTTAATATCTTCAATGTACAGACAAACTTCCTGTTACAGTTTTATAATAGTATAGATTAGAGAATAATACCATGTTTATTATAATTTTTTTTTTAAATTAAGGTTTCGTTATGTCGTATTTATTACAGCGGGTTTATGAAAATCGGCAAAACATGGCACGAATGTCATGTCAGAATCTAAAATTCGTTCCATTACCGTCATATTTTTGAAAACATGGAACGAAACAAACTGAACAACTTTCTCTATCACACCAAATTCGAAATAGCGAAAAAAAACAGCTGATTTTTTTTCGCTGTTTCCATGTTGGTGCCAAAAGCTGTCAGCACATTACGAAGGACCCTGTATAAGATACTAAATAATATGTTATGTATACCTATAACTAACGCTACAAAAAATAAATATACGACTAGTAGAATAGTTAAGCAAATATTCACACATTGCGTTAGTTACAGTCTAACCCATACGTTAAACAAACAAAGATCTTTTTAGGCAACTTAGCAACAAACAATCTATTATACTGCTTTTTATATGTACGTGTGATTGTATGTATGTGCGTATAATTATGTACAAATGTGTATTGTTTATGTTTGCGTGGCTGTGTGCGTGTAGGCGTGACGGTTCGCGATAGTGTTATCGGTTTGAGCCTTGCAAAAATATACAACAAACATTTATGCTTAGTATATGGTAAATTTGAACATGTTTTACAGGTGTGGTCGATTGCATATTAATATTTTAGTTGGTTTTTTAGTAGGTTAATAAAACAGTGTAGTCGCATAGCGTGGGTTTCTGCCGCAGATCACAAAAATTAAAGGGAGATGTGAAAAGGGGGCGGGACCAGTGTCGCAGCAATATGCGCAAAAACGGAACACATTGCTCGCGACATTAAGGATTCAATATATTATGAGGCTTAAAGCCAGTCGAGATATTATGTGTAAATAGTTTACAATGCTTGCGTAGTACTAAAGATTATTCGAACGTTGAGTTCTGATACCCCAATGGATAATGAGCACATTCAAACTAACAAAATACTATCTATCGCGTGGTACTGGTGGTAATGCGACACTAGGTTTCGTACTCAGCGCGTTGGTTGGCATCTCTCTAGATCTCTATGGTTTCTGCCGCCCGGGGCATAGATTGATTTTGCCGCCCCCTTATCTTTATAAGAAGGCCGAAGAAGACAAAAAATAACGGAGCGAGCGATGCGAGGTCGAAATTTTTTAGTACAAACTATTTTTGGTTATGGTTAGGTATCTTTTGATTTGTAAATGTAAACATATAAACTTAGAGCGAGCGAAGCGAGCTCGACTTTTCTCCTAAATACAAATCAGTTGGTACCAGAGCTTTTTACGTACAAATCAATCAATCTATATTCCGTCCCTAGCAAGGTGCCGCCAGGGGCATTTGCCCAACCCCCCTGTCCCCCCTCCCACCCATGCTACGCTACTGAAACAGTGACGGCGATGTAATTATAACTAGTCTCGAATACCTAAATGTGTACCTACTTCGATATTTATAAATAACTGGTTATTCGCTTTTAGCAGCTGATCAGCCACTGCAAACTAAAATTTCAGTAAATCTGATAACAGTAGCGATGACTTTTCTAGGGCAGTGCTACCCATGCTCCCCCCTACAACTTGGATGTTTTAAAATTTTTAAATTAACACAATCGCCCTCCAGACCTGACTACACAATGTTTTATCTACAATGTTTGCTTTTACTTGATTACAGTACGAAATTGCGCCTTCCTACTGATAAAACAAAACAACCTAAATAATGTAACGGCCTCGAAATCTAAATAAATGGCTATCAGCTAGCTTCCGACCTCCTTTTGCTTCCTAAACATTCTGAAATCGGCACGTGCCTTTGTGTTAGATCGTACGAAAAATAAATTGGACAACTCCTTAGTAAATAATTATAAATAATAGACCAAGATCCCGCTGCAAGTTTAATACACCCATATGTTTAGGCAATGATACATAATGAGCGTTTTTCTTTTGGTTTTCTAGGGGATCGATAGATGGCGCAACATTCTGTGCGAATAAATGTCAATATTTCAAATAGGGTTTCTTGATGGAATATTTCATTATTTGCGAATAATTTTGATTGAAAATTTGAAACTGTTTACGTCTGACATGGTTCTATGGGCTCGATCCCTTGGCCT
Organism: Agonopterix arenella; assembly: GCA_927399405.1. Taxonomy (NCBI): domain Eukaryota; kingdom Metazoa; phylum Arthropoda; class Insecta; order Lepidoptera; family Depressariidae; genus Agonopterix; species Agonopterix arenella. The sequence continues at coordinate 2,436,416 of OV656714.1, forward strand.
TAAAAAAATGGCGGGCACAGTCTTGACATGATTTTGACAGGATCTCACGAACGTCTCTATGGAGCGGTAAACATGCCATCTGTCGAATTTTTTAGGTTCTAAAATTAAAAAAGAAAAGAAAAACGCTCATTATATTAATTATACCTACCAGTGGAAATGTATTGTAGGTTCGGTTCGATTTGCTGCCATAGTAAAAGTTGTTCAGTTCGATTAGAAGACAGGATTATAATGATATCAATTTCACCCTGTAGTATCGACACTATCGATATAGCTTGACGGAGTACATAGTATCGACATAGGTATTGATAGATTATTTAATAGTCGACTATTGATCGGCAACATTAGTTCAGTGAAACTCTGACAGTGTGACAGGCAAACATATAAAACAGAAAATATGACAAAACACAGACAGAGATTAGTTAATAGACCGTGTTTAAAACTTTAATAATTAATTAGTTAAGAGGATAGGCGGGTACTGTTTTTTCCATACAAACGTATTCCCCTGTTTCCTCCTTGGATAATGACATTAAAGCAAAACAATTTTTACCATAGAATCTATGTTATCTGTGCTATGTACCTAAGTTTTGCTTTTTTGCATTAATTAAGGCCAGGCCACACAGAGGCGGTTTTGCGGGAAAGCGGGTCGGCGGCGGACCTGCGGGAAGCTAATTTCTCCGGACCCGCGCGTATTTCTGTGTCGCTGGGTACATACAAACTCGAACATTACCACCACACCACACCATACACAACAAAACACACAGAAAACTGAGCGGGTCCGGAGAAATTCGCTTCCCGCAGGTCCGCCTCCGCTTTCCCGCAAAACCGCCTCTGTGTGGCCTGACCTTTAATTACTGTAAGAAAAGAACTAGGGACATTCGAAAATTACCAATTTTACCGCCCGTTTTCAGACATCCAGCAAAAAAATTGGACGAATATAAACAAAAAACCAAAACATACAGACATAGCCAGTCTTTCTCATATTATTATTGAAAGCATTATTAAAATCAGTTTGGTTTTGGAGGAGGAAACAGGGGAATACGAAATGTGGATTTCGTCGATTTTATGTAGATAAAATCGGTCCAAGCTGCAGTTGTCTCTTTCGAACTCTAGTTTGGGTGGGTGGGGCGGATCTGACAAATACGTATACCGTCGAAGTGACCTATTCTCCAAACTTCCATTTCAGCCCGCCTATCCTCTTAATATTTTATTTTATTTTTCAATTTTGGACACAAACAGTCAAAACAAATCTAAAACTAGTGAACTGATACCAGACTTGGAGGTCCCAAAAATTATTTTTAATATTAAAAAAAAACATAAATTTGATTTTAGTTTATGGATTTACAGTTATATATAGTTAAAAAATTTTGGAAAGTGAAAGTGTCGCCAACTTAAATGTAGCATAGTAGATAAAAATAACATCGGTTTTATGACTTTATATAAATTTAGATTTTAATAGAGAGAATAGGACGAAACTTGGTTCGAATGCAGCACACTCGGGCGTCCCCGATAGTTTTTAAATGAGTGGATGACTATAACTAGGTATAATGTATCTATCTACAAAGTTATCAAGTTGTATAATATCGTCACAAAATCGATATCTACACGTATAGAGTACAGTTTAACAAAAAACAAAATATTGTTTACATTTCGTAAGCTGCCCTGATAACGATAGAAGTATTGGAGTCGCGTTATAGGTCTGCTATTGGGTAGTCGCGTCGCTCGTCGATTGGCGGGCCTACAATGAAGCTCCAGTGGTGGCTCAAGATAGTGTTCTTTTCGAAAAACAGTCCTTGAAGTCACCAAAATACATAAACTATACCGTACAATGTCAAGAACTTTTAAGACATTGGCAAAATCATCATAACCAAGATGGGAGCCGTTTTTTTTTAAATATAATAGATAGAATAGATAAAAGTATTTTTAGTTTTTTTTAGAACTAGGTTTTTGAAACAGACGTATTCTTTGTCGAAGATTCATACAGTTTATATTCTACACGTCATTCTACATGGTGAAATTGATATCATTAGAATCCTTTTAAACTAAGAGTCTACCCATCAAACTGAACAACTTTTTCTATGGGAGCACACCGATCGGAGCATTAAAAAGGATATGTATAGGAACATCGTCTTAGAACCATTGGCACGAAGAGAAGAAGCCGCCATTCTGGTAACGTACGATATTATCATCACCCTGTCATCGTCCACTGCTGAACATAGGCCTCTCCCAAGAGCCGCCCTAAGACTATATCCTCATTCTTCCTCATCCAGTCGCTCCCTGCTACCTGTCTCAGGTCGTCAGTCTATAGCCGGAGCGTCTCACACTACTCCTGACAGTTCGTGGTCTCCATTCCACTCGTAGAACTCAAACTCCCCATCGATTATGGTTCTTCGGCAGATATGACCAGCTCATCGCTAATTCAGCTTGCAAATTTTTAGAGCTATGTCAACTACGTTCTAACGCGTAGTAAGGTCCGACACATACATCTGGAATAAACCTGATTCGGAATTAGATTCCGTATGGAGTGTTGCCGCTTTCAGAGACTTTTTCACGGGAGTCGCGCTGCAAGTCTGGGGGAGGTCAGACGCGTGCGTATTGGCATCTGTTAGGCTTGCACGTGGCTCCGCCATTTTGTAAACTCTTTTGTGTTTTAACTATAAAACGTTAACTTGAGATTATAATAAACTACTTGACATTGGCAGAAATGCTACTAATCATTTTCCTACGTGTACTCTCCACATAACGGGACATTGGCACAATTGTGATAACGCATCGGACGCCATTAAATAAAAATTGAATAGAATAGACTTTTTCACTAGATCTAGTGATTTTTCGATGTCTCAGGTTAGGTGGCATATTTTAAATTGATTTTTGAGCGTAGGCGTTGATGGAACGATACCGTATCGTGACGGTGCAGTTGCGACGTCGTTGCGGCATAGTTGCGAAATCCCCTACGCTCAAAAACCGCTTGTGTGATAATCGTTCATGCCATTTTGTATGCAGATTATGTCTATTGTTAAAACTATCGATAGTCTTTTGATATAGTTGCATTAATATTGGAATACAATTTACAAACCATCATCGTAACATTCGTAACGTCATGACCTCATCACATGATAGTAATTATCATGTGTAGAAATTGTTTGTTTTGTTTTAATAAATACCTAAAAATTCAAAAATTGGCGTTTCATATATTTTTATTTTAGACATTTTTTAAACAGTACTCTAGTATTTTTTTTGTATAGTTGACAACACATAATCCTGAATCAGGATTCCGGATCGCAATTCCGTCTGTGTGTGGCGGACCTAAAAAGTATCCAAGAATGTCCCAGTCCCATATCGGCTGAATAGCCAAAGGAATTCATCATCATTTCAGCCTTTTTTATACGTCCACTGCTGAACATAGGCCTCCCCCAAAAAGGAGGTTTTGCTTAAAACTTAAACAACGTGCTAATTTAAAACATCGATGTTCACGTTCAATCCTTATTCAATTTCAGTTCTAGTGTTTGGATCTGCCTACAAAAACCTCTTAGGCGAATATGCTATTAAATGCTAGAGGTGAGCCTTGCTATAACTGCACAATGACTCGTTGTAGCAAAAGATTCTGACTACCTAGTTACGTAAGGATATAAATGGTATTCAGTTTTCTTTTTGGGCTTCGGCATAGAATAAATATTCTTATGGATTCGGTCACGTTATTGTCCCAGATACTGCCATTGCAAGGATGTATTCGGGTCAGAGGACTGTAGCGGCTTGAAAAAACTTGACCATAAACTTCAGGCAAGCATATCGAAGGTATAAAGTTGGAATAACGTGCCAAACGGTGATGTTATGTGGCTTACCTTTTTCCACATAAACACTGTATACCTACTTCCAGCCCTTAGTCGCCTCGTACGACGCTTAGACAGACGGACGGATAGCGTTGGATTAGTAATAGAGACCATTTAGCATCCTTTGGGTACGGAACCCTAAAAACGTCTCTGAATCTCGGCCCATAGATTATTATATTAATGCTAAGACTAAAATAAATAAACTAGAAACTTTTACAAAAGAACAAATTAATTCCGCATGAAGTCATACAATTATTTTGTTTTGACAAACCTCCGGTTCGCATGGAAACAATTTGTTTATCTGTGTGAAAACAGCATATATATAAAACAGGTATTAAGAAAGGCGAGCATTTTCCCATAGCATTGTTTTGTTCCCCTCTGTCTGTCTGTAACAAACAAAAATTGCATAACTAGGTAGGTGTGTATGTATATATCATTCTCATTGTTTGTTTTGTTGTGTTAACTAGGTTTTATAGTTATCTAGGATATTGAAATATCTACGTACATACTTGCAAAGTAAGCCTGGTACTTAACTGAGATGACGTCATTGCAATTATAATAGATGCAATATAATATCTATTAATATATAAGGTGGTTGCAGAGGGGTCAATTTTATACAAAACTTTGACGCACAATACGCGTAGACGGAATTAATAAAAGTTATATTTTATATATGGAAAAATAGTTTAGAAAAATCTAGATGCCGCGTCACAAATAACATTTGCAATTTATAATATAATTACGAAGATATAAAGCTTTTAAAATTTTGTATGAAAAATTGAAAAGCTTTATATCTTCGTAATTGTATTATAAATTGCAAATGTTATTTGTGACGAGGCATTTCGATTTTCTAAACTATTTTTCCATATATAAATATTACTTTTATTAATTCCGCCTACGCGTATTGTGCGTCAAAGTTTTGTATGGACTGAAACCACCTTAAACATAAGCATATGCTCACGACTATATGCCCCAAGGGGGTAGTCAGAGATAATTCTGAAAACACAGAGCATCCACGTTTCACTAGTAGTACCGAAACTCTGTCCATTGTGACGGGTAGTGAGCCAGTTCACCACTTGTAATGGACAGTGGGCACAATACATGCCTCGAAATTGAAGCATACAGGTTTCCTCACGATGTTTTCCTTCACCGAAAAGCCAATGGTGTTACAAATCGTACCTACATAAATTCCGGAAAACTCATTGTTACGAGTCGGCCTGGAAAGGGGTTGAACTATCGCCTCCTTCATATATATACTCACGACGATAATACCATTCGGGGTAGACAGAATCTTTGCTACAAACCACCTATCTTTATAATAGGACATTTAAAAAAATCCCTATCTAGCCCAGTCATTTTACAGAGTTTTGTTAGGCGGGGTAGGGAGTAATTATTAATTAGACTTTTAAACTGTATCCGGCACCATTTAGTGACAAAAAGACTATCTTAAAACATATTAAAATAAAAATCGGTACGCAACATAAAAATCAGAATTGTGTTTCCCAAAATGCTTTTTATTAATAATATTAATACCAATGCACTCATTTGACTTTGATTTAACAATATAAATTATTTTTTAGCAATAAAATAGGCATTGAAATTTAAAAAATGAGAATATTTATTAGAAAATACGAATGGATTTTTCAAAACCTTTGGCTACTTATAGCCAAAAATTATTTACACCATGTTTGAAGTATGTAATAATGGTAAAGCCTTAAATATGTGCAAAAAAAATTTACCATCAGGTTTTTTAGAACGAGATAATAGCTAAATTTTAAAATTGGAACTGTTGCTGACGTGATTTTTTTTAAATTTTGGTATGTGCATTTCTAGGCTTAAATTGGCTCTTACCGGCTTTGGCTCTCTAATATACCGAAAAAAATATCAATTATTAATTAGTCCCATTTCAAACCGTAAAATGACTGGGCTAACAAAGAGAAAGTGATCAGAACACATTTTTAGATGGCGTTACGTGTAGCAATTTGGGTAACTTAGTAATCATGAGTAATGACAGAAAATTGGACCAAACATGCGCCCAGGATCCCGATCGTGCCTTAGATCATTGTATTATCTTCATCATCATCATCATTTCAGCCTTTTTTATACGTCCACTGCTGAACATAGGCCTCCCCCAAAAAGGAGGTTTTGCTTAAAACTTCAACAACGTGCTAATTTAAAACATCGATGTTCATGTTCAATCCTTATTCAATTTCAGTTCTAATCACATTGCATGATGTACATGCCAGTTGCTAGGTATTTAACTGTATTTTGGCTAAAATTAACTTATTTACAATGTGATTGACAGCTAAAACGTCTGAGCGATCTGTCAAATAGCTGTGAAATGATTAGTGCTATACCGAATGTGTAATTTTTAAAGTTGAGCATCGTACGTGTGTGTGGTCCAATCAAATCAGTGACGATTTATTTAGCGCCATCGGGGCCCAAGACTACAGTTCCATGGTTTTACGATATCTAAGTAATATTTAACCTATCTGGCGTCCTACCTATACAGAACTGATGTCATCCAATATCCCAATGAAGAGTGCGTTAAAACATTAACATATATCTTCCTCCAGTTAAGTTCAGTTCAACAGACAGAAAATTTATTACCGAGTCTCTCTGCAAACAACAACATTTTGTGTACCGTCCTCGGGCACACACAGAGCGGCTGTTAAAACACAAACACGCACACACACGCATGCATTCACATACAAAATAAACCAGGAAACGTCTAGCGAAAAACAAACAAGGGTCTCTTGAATTGTGTAAACAATCGCCCGGTCGTATGCAACAGGCGTGACGTGTTCGAAACTTGAAAAAAAAACAAAGGTACATGTTAAACAATACAGATGTCGCTTCACCGCGCTTTCTTTTCTGGTTTGTTAACTGGCGTTTTAGTTCTTACCGTCCTTAATAGATGGCGTTGTAATTAGATTTATTGTAATTTCTATTTTTATCGATCGATGAGTAAGTAATTAAAGATATTAAATACCAGCCTGATAACACTAGAAATTATGTTTATTTAAATAAATCTAAATAAAGAACACGCGTGCTTGCGATAACTGATACCAACTGCAACTGTAATCAGTTGATTTTGTTGCATCTTTTATTATCAATAAACCTATTTATTATTGCTTTGAATAAGTCAAGTGGTGATTTACAGCTTTCCTCGAGTGAAAATGTAACTATTTGATAGTGTATCTCGATTCAACACACACCCACACCCAACCTGCACACGCACACCACATAAACTCACGACCTTATTTCCTTTAGGGATGGTTAGAAACTTTGTTATGTAAAGTAACTAGGTAGTTAATACTAAGTGATTTCTTAAAAATTTTACTATAGGAGCAAACATGAAATCGCAAAAAAGACTGCTGTTCTATACTATAAGGTCTAACAAAATTAGGTGAAACTATTTTAAGGGGATGATCAGACCATCAATCTGAACAACTTTCTCCATGGGACCAATATCGAAATCGCGAAAAAAAAATCAGCTGTTCCATACAAACCTACTCGACCTAAATGTATGGGGCAGCAGATATTTTTTCGCGATTTCACTATTGGTCCCATAGAGAAAGTTGTTCAGTTTGATGGTCTGATCATCCCCTTAAAATAGTTTCACCTAATTTTGTTAGACCTTATATAATGCAATGCCTAACTCTACTCAAATTGATGAAACCGTGTATTTTATTACAATTTCAGTTTTGCTTACAAAATAAAAGTTGATCATTTTGATGATCTGAAGCGGTGTGCTTCAGCTATCTAGATTATTTTTAAGCAAGCCGTTGTGGCAAGGTTTTGAATAGGCAAATGTTTTTTCTTTTTAAATTGATTTTTTTAACTGACTTCAAAAAAGGAAAAGGTTCCTCAATTACCGTATATACATATAAGGTCTAACAAAATTAGCTGAAACTTTTTTAAGGGTATGCTCAGACCATCAAACTGAACAACTTTCTCTACGGAACCAATATCGAAATCTCGAAAAAAATATATGCTGCCCCATACATTTGAGTCAAGTTGTTTGCAGTTTTGTATGGGACATCAAATTTTTTTTTCGCGATTTCGATATTGGTCCCATAGAAAAAGTTGTTCTATTTGATGGTCTGATCATCTCCTTAAAATAGTTCCACCTAATTTTGTTAGACCATATATAAGGTCTAACCAAACTAGCTGAAACTATTTTAAGGGGATGATCAGACCATCAAACTGAACAACTTTCTCTATGGGACCAATATCGAAATCGCGAAAAAATAAATCAGCTGTCCCATACAAAACTGCAACCATAACTCGACTTAAATGTATGGGACAGATGTTTTTTTTTTCGTGATTTCGATATTGGACCCATAGAGAAAGTTGTTCGGTTTGATGGTCTGATCATCCCCTTAAAATAGTTTCAGCTAGTTTTGTTAGACCTTATATATTCTATATCCCTGACGATAGGACTAGTTCATAAATTCAAGGTCGCGCAGCGAGCTATGGAGAGAGCTATGCTCGGTGTTTCTCTGAGAGATCACATCAGAAATGAAGTGATACGTCAGAGAACGAATGTGGTTGACATAGCTCAGAAAATTAGCAAGCTGAAGTGGCAATGGGCTGGTCATATCTATATATTCTGGAGTGGAGACCGCGAACTGGAAGACGTAGTGTGGGACGTCCTGCTGCCCGCTGGACAGACGACATAAAAAAGGTAGCGGGGAGCGACTGGATGAGGAAGGCCGAGGACAGAGTTTTGTGGCGCGCCTTGGGAGAGGCCTATGTCCAGCAGTGGACGATGATAGGCTGATGATGATGATGATGATATATATTCATTTTTTTTTATTTTTTTATGTGTGTTCGCGGATAACTTTTTCGTTTATGAACCGATTTTTTCTCGTTCTTAACAAACTGTATTTAATAACAACAAAATTAAGTTAACCATTAAAAAAAATGTTTTGAAATGGAAATTTAGCCTGCCTGACGATAACCAAATCAACATAACAACAAAACTAATGTAAGAAGGTAGATACTTCTTGTTCTTCTTATCGTGGGGGCAGAGCCCTGGTGTCAGAGTTTTTTGAGACCACCTTACGGCCTCTGACGTGGTTTTTCTGTAACAACTACTACCACCAGAGGTAGTAGCCGGGACCAACGGCTTAACGTGCCATCCGAAGTACGGAATCATCTTTCTTTTCAGACAATCAGGTGATTCAGCCTGCAATGTCCAAACCAACTGGGGAAAAATGCACAAAGTGACATATCACTAGGTGTCCCCCGTGGGAATCGAACCCACGACCTCCGTGTCAAGAGCCCCATGCTCTTAACCTTAGACCACGGAGGCAGGTAGGTACTTAAGTATATGTATAAAACGACTTTTGTTTTCGCATTAAATTTCATTAGGTCAAAACATAGGTTGTTGTCATTGTAAACGTAGAGGTGGGTCTACATTTGAGACAAGGCCGGATTCGACCAAACTTTGATTTATAGAAGAGTACCTAACTATACAACATACCGATTATTTTTTTGCTCCCATAGTGAAAGTTGTTCAGTTTGATGGGTAGTGTAGATGGGTGTACTACTCTTCTGCTTGGCTGCGAGAGGTTTTACTTAATGAAATACTTGTTGATGCTTGAGAAACAATTATATTTCTTTTATATGATAATTTATTGTAAAGCAAGACGTCAACTACCCATTTGTCCCAAGAACCAGTGCCGCGACACTCAGAACAAAATCGTAATCGTATGAATACACTAGATTGTATGGACTCCAAAGATTGAATACCCTATCTCTACACTAGCTCCATACTATTTTGGATTTCAAAGCTAGCTAGGCAGTGCCGACTCTTAAAACGTAGTGATTCCATTCTCTTTGCCAAGGGCAACCAAGGACGTAATAAAAAACTATCACCTAGCATCCTAGCTTTTTTTAAAGTCCGTGTTCCAAATTTAATCTTGTATAGCAGCTAGTATTAAACCCCGCGATATGCAACCTTAACTCTCAATGACATTATATACAAGAAGGACTTCGCATCAGTGCGCTATTAACGGGACCACTAAGTTTTGAAAGATTTGAAAGGACTGGAATGTCAGCGGCAATGTATGACAGCTGGACATAACTGATGCATACAAAGGTGACATTAGAGACGTGTGCCATGTTTAGGCTTTGTTATTGTATGACATGATGACTCTATGGTTATAAAAGCTCATTGGGTAGACTCTTAGTTTAAAAGGATGCTAATGATATCAATTTCACTTTGTTACTATACTATATACAAAAATAGATGCATAGATGTAAGTAGGTAGGTCTAATATTCCAGACGTGTGATGATTGTGGATGAAACGTTTGTAACATTATCGTGGCATGCCCACAGTGGGATAGGCAGAGTCCAAAACCGAACCATTTACCACTATTTTTACTAAAAGAAAATACAGACTTACTACAGGTTATCTGGGAGCGATGATAGCCCCTACGGAAGAGAGCTAGCGCCTCAATCCTGAGGCCTCGGTTCGATTCCTGGCATGTACCACTAAGTTCTTCGGAATTTATGTACGGTTGTATTTATCATTTACTAGCTCGGCGGTGAAGGAAAACATCGTGAGGAAACCTGCATTCTCGAGGATGAAAAGAAAATACCATAAGTTCGGAGGTATGCGTAAAATATGCGTGAGCTTGGGGCGAACACAAAGGGCCAGCTCTGGTCTGAGTGTTACAACGACCATTGCTTGCAATAGCCCAACCACTAATAATAAAAGGTTATCTGAAAATCGAAACTAATTCTTCGCCAGTGCAATCATAGCTTTACACTTAAGGCGTAGAATGTTGTTAGATTTACATCACTACGTGTCAACCGTGCCACGATCATGTTTTGGGCGATCAGGTGACTGCATAACAGTTGGTGTTTTGGTTTGAGTCACATCACATCACACTAAAATCGTTGACATAGCTCAGAAAATTTTGAAGCTGAAGTGGCAATGGGCTCATATCTGCTGAAGAACTAATAACCGACGGGGAGTCAGAGTTCTAGAGACCACGAAGTGGCAAGCGAAGGACAACCTATAAAAGGTAGCGGGGAGTGACTAGATGAAAGCCGAGAATAAATTTTTGGGGCTCGCCTTGGGAGAGGTGAGCAGTGGATTATGATAGGCTGATAATGATGATGAAATCACATCACTATCTGTCGGTAGGTTACAGCTTTTCAGTCTTCTTTCTTATCGTGTGGGCAGACCTCTGGTGTCAGAGTTTTTTCAGACCGCCTGACGGCCTCTGACGTGGTTTTTATGTAACGACTTCTACCACCAGAGATAGAAGCCGGTACCAACGGCTTTACGTGCCATCCGAAGCACGGAATCATTTTTCTTTTCAGACAATCAGATGATTCAGCCCGCAATGCCCTAACCAACTGGGGAAAAACGTACAAAGTGACATTTCACTAGGTGTCCCCCGTGGGAATCGAACCCACGACCTCCTATCGAGAGCCAATGCTCTTAACCATTAGACTACGAGGTAGTTAGCGGAGCTTTTCGGTAAATTGTAAAGTTTAATTGTTAACTAATGAACTCGAATTACTTACTGAAAACTTGTGTCCTCGCCATCGTGGTGAAGAGATTATCGAATTAGATGATTCGATGATTTCCGATTGTCCAGGTCAGTGATCGATGCTTTCTGATTGCTCAGGGTACGCCCAGGCTTCTCTTATCCTTTGGGTGTGTTCATTACCTACATTACTCATGGTGGCTATTATTTATCTTCAGAATTCTCTGAAGGACAATGAAGACATTGAGATCGCAGGGCGTTGTCTGTACGAGCCAATATGGTAGCCCGCGGGTTTGCTCGTTGTTCCACACCAGTCAAGATAACACTCTTTAGAGCATACTGCACTTCCTTTTACACGAGCTGTGACTAAACTATACGAAAAAACAGTACAGTGCCTTGCGCGCCCAGTTCAATAACGCGTTCAGGATGATCGGGGATGTTCGCCGATGCGCGAGTAGATTGTTTTTACACTACTATGCGCACAAGGTGTACATCCCTCGTGCGTAGGATAAGCGCCAGCACCAACAGCATCTTGACCATGTATGCAAGTAAGTTTGACTGTCATTACGTGAACCATTGCTGTATGATTCACTTGCTGACAAACAAACAATTATAATTAAAAAGAAATGTGTCGCTGTGTATAAACTAACAATAGGCTAAGTGTGTTACTAACAATATTGTGATCTCAGTTGGTCTAAAATAAAGTTTTCTATTCTATTCTATTCTTCAGAGATAAGCTCTCACTTTGTACATGTTTTCTCAACTATTATGTGTTTTATGAGTGGACAATAAAGTGTTATAGTAATTTATTAGACACACTTTATTTATTGGTTACCACTTACTTTGTACTCTTGTACATCACGACTTATTGTCATTTTTTTTTCATAATTATGTTCTATGAACTTTATAGGAGCCTAGGTGGCGCGTTGCGAAAAGGTTTGGAACGATAGTATAGTAGTAGAATAGTATAGTCTTAGCTTATGGTATGGACACTCAATCATGCGGTTCCGGGATCAACTCCCCACGTATGACATACCAATGGTAATTCCGACTGCTCTCAAACGGTGAAGGGGAACATTGTGAGGAAACCTGCATACGCTGAAGAAGAAATTCTGATGCGTATGTGAAGTCTACCAATCCGCATTGGGCACGCGGGGTAGACTAACAACATCCATACACCTTGAGGGTAGGCCTGTGCCCTGCAGTGGGATGTTTATAGACTGATGATGATGATGACTATTTTTATAATGATTAGAGACAAAGAACTATCTTGAAGCTATTGTTAATTTTATTTATTTATTTATTTATTTTAGCACTTTATTGTACACACGGAAATATAAATGAAAACAGCATAATAGACAATTACAAAGGGCGAGCTTATCTCTAAAGAGATTTCTTCCAGCAAACCCGTGAAAGAGAGAGAGCATATTAAGTGAGGCAGGCATAGTGTGCACATTTAACAAATAAAACAGTATTTAACACTAATAAATAGATATGATTATATAAAGATACAGGTATATACATACATACATACATACACATATATATATATATTTATAAAGAATGATAAACAAATAAATATACTAGTTTATTGAATGAAGAGAGCGATACTGATCTTTGACTTGTTTTTTAAATGAAGCAATTGTTTCACAGTCGCTTATATTAAATGGGAGAGAGTTCCAGAGCCGGACTGCATGGACAGTGAAGGAATAGGAATAGAAGTCAGTAGTGTGGGATGGGATATTAAGGAGGGTACGGATGTGGGATCTACAGGGTATTGTTATTTTTATTTTAAATATTTTACACTTATTAATTTAAAAAAGGTTTCGTCACGTTTTATGTTATTTTTTTTTCTCTTTCCTTCACCTTGGACATTAATTTCATATTGGACTCTTTTTTTATAATAAAGCCAAGTATCTACTTACAATGCTTTATAAGAGCTTATTAAGAGTCACTGTGAGACTTATTGCTGTGTGTTGTTTTTGTGCACAATAAAGAATCTAAGAGTCAGTTTGGTTCCGCTGCCTTAACTAAGTTATCTATAAGCTATCCATACAAAGTTACAACTTCATTACTTTCTTCATACACGTGTTCCGTCCTTTACTAATAGTTCTATAACAGTTAAAACTATAACGTCTAAAGTCCCTAATTTGGCCATACAAATTAAGACTTAAAAACCATATATTAAAGTTAAATTTTGCAATGAAAAAGAAATGTTCGTTAAGTTGATGTTACCAATGTTAGAATTAGTCATAGACAAAGATTACTGGTCAATATTTAAAAATAACTATTAATTGTTTATGAAAAAGTGTATCGTAGGATTCGTAGGCGAGTTGTAAGCGTGACTAATGTTTTAGCTATTTGGTTCCGTAGGTGTAACATATTATTTGTTTGTTAAACATACAATGATAAATCAAACAAATGATGTAATGACAAATAATCTAATAATCACGGGAATGCAAGGGTTAATGAATGTTAAGGGTTAGTAGGGACAACTCAGTGTTTATAAATTTTCTCCACCAAACCTAAAATTACCGACTAATCTTCCTTCACCTTTTTTCTTTACGAATAGCGCCACCTAAGAAATGAATCGTCCAATTTTTAGGGGTGACCGTCAATCTGAACAACTTTTATTATGGGAGCAAACATGAGACCACCAAAAAATCTACCGTTCCATACTAAACTGCCTATTCAACTCAAATGTATAAACAGGTGATTTTTTGTGCAAAATTACACGTTTGTTTCCATAACCATATCTGAACCACCCCTAAAATTAATCTATTACCATTCCACCCTGTAATCTTCCGAGGTGCTCGAAATTAAATACCTTTAAAACGGTGATAACTTGTCACCTATTAAACATGCTTTATCTGATTTAGTTCTGGTTGTTTTTCCCCCAAGCTGATTTGGGTGAAAAACAAACGGAAAGAATCAGCTATCATAATAATATTGTCTCACGCATCTTAAACGTCGAAGTGGGGTAATAGGTACTAGATCTACTAGATCTACATTATAAGCAGTTGACAACTTGTCACTATAAGGGATATGACAACTTGCAAGCCTATACATTTGTTGTCAATAGTGGCTTCGTAAGCTTTGATGAACATTTTGAAGCTCCGCTGAACTCTGCTTTCTAGTTAATGCATTTGAATGAGTTTTAATCAAATTATAAGAAGCATTAGACCACTTAACTCACCAACGAACCCTATACCAAATACATAAACACAAAGCATTAGCATGTTGAAGTTTATTATTGTTATTTCTTTCTGTTACAGGTTGTATTCAAAACATCGAAGGTGCATTGCTTCAGTCTTTTCAAGAACTCGGCAGTGGTGTGCCGCAGGGCTCGCACTTGGGCCGTTTGTTATTGAACTTATATGTTTCTAATGTCAGTGATAGTGTATATAGTGCCTGAATGTGTCTTCAAAGGGATGATGAAGATTATTTAGATGAATCGGTGAGTTGATTCATGTTTTGGTTCTTATTCTTTTTTATCTTTTATCTTTTTTATCTATTTTATCTTATTCTTTATGATCTATATGATCTTATTCTTATTATATTGTTCAACAATTCGAGAAGACTCTTTTTTATTTTTGAAAAATGTCACTTTGACATAAAATTGTGGAAATGTTTATTTTTGAAAAAGCTTGTGTTTCTGACTACCCAGAAAGGAAATGTTATTGTGAGCTTTTTTAAGTGTGCATACGTATATAAGCTCACGCCATTATACCATATGGGTAGGCAGAGATGACGGACCACACGCTACGATTCTGACATTTATTAGCCGTGTGGAGTTGTGACAGAAATCACTTTTAGTTTGTGTATGCTGTTTTCTAAGATTATGGAATGAATGAAATAATTAAAATTTATTAAATTGTTTTAATTTCTTTTGATTATTATGTTATCATAACTTATTATTGAAAACTTTTGGTAAAATATTAAATCTAAATGCGTTAAAACTCAGCTTTCTTTAAAATATTATAAAATAAATCGTTCCAAGGCATTTCAATTCAAAAAAAAATCCCTCGGAAATTTCCATGAAAAAAGAAAACGGCGTTTTCGGAAGAATTCATTAAGTGACTTTGCATGTTTCCATCAAAACATGTTTTTATGTTCGACCCCTTTATATAAAGGAGGGTGATTAAATTAAAGGTCTTGAACGATTATATTATGTTCTATCTATATATTATGTAATACCTACTTTACTATGATCAAACTTAGATCAACTTTGATCTAAGTGTCCAGATAGTAGTCCAGGAGCAAACCTGCCGGAACACCAAAAAATCAGCTGCTCCATACGTTTGAGTCGAGTAGGTATTGCAGTTTAATATGGAACCGCTGATTATTTTTCGTTCTGACAGGTTTGCTCCCATACTAAAAGTTGTTCAGTTTGATGGTAGAGTATGTGGTTTAAAGGTTAATGATACTTTTCCCTACACCCTGTATACAGAGTGTATATACACTTAAATATTTTAGGGGCGTTCCTTAGACCATTAAATTGAAACAACTTTTACCATAGGACCAACAATGAAATCGCGAAAAGCGGTCTTCGCGATACCTTTAGAGTAGAGGGGCCATTGACATATTCTATAGACCAAATTTTTTCCGATACCTAACTTTAAAATAAATCTGCTGTTTCATACAAAACTGCAGTACCTACTCTAGTCAAATATATGGGACCGCAGACTTTTCTTTTTCGATGTTAGTGAAAGTTGTTCAGTTTGATGGTCCGAAACACCATTAATAACATAGGTGATGTGTTATCTATCTATGTATGCGTTAAGGGGATATAAATGGCTGCTTGACAACTAGTCAAATCAGCTACTATTTATCGGACGTCAAAACGTGCGCTTTGTATGTACATTTGTACTAAATAATGAGTTGTGACGTCATCAACATTTCATTACTTTTTAAAGTTTAGCGTTATTTTCTAACCTTTATTTTATTGAGAAGATAAAAATAAAATATATTTTATGTAGTCAAATACCCAATTCGGATAGCGCTCCATACAAACGAAGTCTGGTTATGGACAATTTTTAGACGATCTAGAAACCAATATCTGTGTCACATTCCAAAATTGTATGTACTCAAAACAAAATGTACCTTAATCTAAAACACTACCGTCCGCAACCAAAACAATTATTTTACATAACACCGGCGCGGTAAATGTTTAAAAAAACATTTTTATACGAAACGTAAACTTGAACCATGCGAGAAGATCAAATCTAAACAGTTTTCCGTATCGATTGCTTTCATCGATTATTATAAACAAGAAAATCGATTGAAAACAAATATGGACTCGGTAATACGATCGGTATACAAAACGTTTATTTTATAAATACACCGGTATGCTGTGCACCTTGAAAATATAATTTGTATCGATATTATGCTGGTAAGTAATCGATTTTGCTGTGTGGTTCTAGCTTAGAATGTACCACTGCATTTCTTACCGTGGGTGTCGTACGAGGTGGAAAAGGGTTAAGGCTGACTCCACATTGGGCGTGCGCGTTTTTCGAGCGTGTGCGGTGTATGCGTCGCGTTTTACGGCCTGGAGAGCGATCGCGCTAATTTAAAACATCCAAGTTCAATCCTAATCCATATTCAGTTCTAATCACTTTGCAATCCAACTACTACTCAACTGTGCTGAATTCAGCATCGCGTTAAACTCTATGTAACTGAAACATCTGAGCGATTTGTCAAAACGACTCTAACGGCTGTCAAGAGCAGTACCGCGATTAGCGCAATACCAAATGTGACAAAAGTTATGGTTCGTACGTAGTCTAATAACAGTTCAATCACCGAATATTTACCGCGATTGCAACCCTGGCCACGCCTTTCGGCTTAGCAATTTGCGGCGCGGCAAGCGGCGGGCTGAGCGGTGACTATGCAACGTACAGCCCGGGAGCGTTAGCGGCATCGATCGAGGTGGACGTTTTTAATCATGGTTTCATTCAAAGTTGTCCTTCATTGTCTCGAAGGCGGTTTAATCTTTTATGCAAGATATTTTAAACATGAGGGAAGAAGTGTACGAAGTGTACGTAGTGAAATTGCACAAAGAGCACTAATTTAAAAAAAAGAATAGTTAAATTTCATCCCATAAACTTTTACGTTTATGAATTTATGCTGTTGGTGTGTAGACATCAGCAAAGACGGTCAATTAAAAATTAATTTTTTATAAATGCACTTACTGTTAGTTTCATAGCAAAACTAGCAGTAGTATTTTCTCATCAGGATCCATTTAGCACGCTGAGCTCACATCGCGTTGCTGTTTTTATCACTAACAAAATGGATTCCGACGAGAAAATACTACTGCTAGTTTTGCTATGAAACTAACAATAAACACACGCTGCACACTAGTAAAATGCGACACTCACGCCGCGTTGTCGCGGCGCGCACTCGGCGTTCGCATCGTTCACGCTCACACGCTCGAGGAACGCGCACGCCAAATGTGGGATCAGCCTTTTTTGATACATTTTTTGGTACGGATCCTTCGGTGCATGATCAGACCGTCAAACAGAAAAACTTTCTCTAAGGCACAAACATTGAAATCGCGAAAAAAAAAACTGCTCTTCCATACAAAACTGCAAACCCACTCGAGACAAATGTATGGGATAGCTGATATTTTTTTCGCGATTTCGATTATGGTCCCATATAGAAAGTTGTTCAGTTTGATGGTCTGATCATCCCCTTAAAAAAGGGTCAGCATATTAAGAAGGGCCCTGTATACCTAATAGGTGATAATATGTTTTACATTATCATTACATTATTTACACAATGAAGTCGTCATGACTTTGATAATTTTGAGCAAACAAAAACAACTTGCCTCTTTATAATTAATAATATTTTTTGTTGTTTTATAAATTAGTTGGTTTGTCCGTCATTATGTACCATCACCATCCTTCAGTCGTTGATGCCCATCGTTTCTACAGGGTGTGACAAAACACCCTATACAGGATGTTTTGAAATACTTACGTTTTAAAATCTTAGGGGGTACTCTAGATTCTAAAGCATCCCCACATTGATATTATATCAAAGTGTTCTACTTTCACTATGGAGTCAACATCAAAATCGCGAAAAAAATCTGCTGCTCCATGTTGAATACATTTGAGTCGAGTAGCCGTTGATGTTTTCTATGGAAATGCGCATTTTTTATTTGTTCTTGATTTCGATATGGGCTCCATAAATGTTATGGAGCTATGACCAAGTTGTCCAGTTCGACGTTCTGAAGCACATCTTAGGATATTAAATGTATTTAATGTTTACTGTTTAAATAATAATAGAATGAGAAAATCAGCAGAAAATGACTAGTATATATTTATTTATACAATTGGCATAACATTTCATAAATAAGATAAGGACGTGTAATTTTTATCTCTCTCTGATACGTCACTTACTGCGGTCAAGGAAAGAGAGAGTTCATGACTACTAGCAAAATGTTTTTGTTTTAATAAACAAAACATCTAGATCTTTTATTTAATAAACATTTATAAGTAGTATTGTGGACTTTCTCACTTATCTTACCATCATTAGCAGCCCTTGTTCACCCGCTGCAGGATATACAGGGTGACATTGATATCATTAGCATCCTTTTAAACTAAGAGTCTACTCATCAAACTGAAAAACTTCTACTATATTGAAATATTATTGATTTTTAAACATGTTAAAGCCATGTTGTGCTGTTTCACGTCCCCTTAAGACGCAACAGATTGAAAATTTCGTTCTCTGGGTAGTGGGCTCGGTGGCGAAATTGGATAACGCAGTTCCCCGGTTTGGAAAAGTGAGGGTTCAAGTCCTGCCCGAGACAAATTTTTCAATCTTTAATTTGAACTTTTACTATGGGAGCAAAAAAATAATCAGCTGTTGCATATATTTGAGTAGAGTAGGCATTGCAGTTTAACATGAAACAGCTGATTATTTTTGCTCCGATCGGTTTGCTCCCATAGTGAAAGTTGTTCAGTTTGATGGGTAGACTCTTAGTTTAAAAGGATGCTAATGATATAAATTTCACCCTGTATAAGCGTATGTGTTTGGTTACACCCTGTACGGTGTCCTTCTTAATATGCTGACACTTTTTTAAGGGGATGCCCAGACCAAAAAATCCAAAAATTGGTGATATGGAATCAGGGATACCTACCTAAAAACCATATCGTAACTTTTTTTTGTTAATATCTTCAATGTACAGACAAACTTCCTGTAACAGTTTTATAATAGTTTAGATTAATTTTGTTAATTTTGTAAGTATTTTGATTTTATATTTTATTATGCATGCTGTTATGCCTGTCTTCGACAATGATTGCTGATTTATTATTTATATTTCGTTTTATTTTTATGAGTAAGTAATTTAATAAGTTATGTTAATTATAACATAACTTATTAAATTACTTACTCATAAAAATAAAAAATAATTGATAATTATTTTACCTACACCTTAATAGGTGTAGGTGTACACCTTAATATGCTGTAAATGCATGATAATTTTTTTTACGCTAGAAGGCAGTATATAGCGAGCAACACTGGTTTTAACATCTATACCCACACATGTATTCAACCAATATTTAACAAATAAAGACATTTCTATTCATTTCATTTTATATTAATAAAACACACGTACCTATACTGGGTGATTTTGTGAAAACTTTCCAAATTTTCAGGGGTGTTTCAGGCCAGCACACTAAACAAATTCTACTATAGAAAAGCTGAAATCGCAAAAAAGAATCTGCTGCTCAACACTAAACTGCAATTAGTCATGTCAGCAACTTTAAAAAAAATACATAAAGTATTTTCAAAGCATATCAAGTTTGGGTAGGAAACGGCTGAGTAAATTTTTGTCAAACGTACGCCAAATGACTTATAATATCTTCATATCAAACGTCAATAAAGCAATTTCAAAAATGTTTATGTTTACTGTTTTTTATAATATTTTTTATTACTTTTCAACTTTATATTTAATGAAAAAATTTGTAAAAAATAGTAATCTACAACGTTCTAAAATGACGTACATCGAAAATGACCTCAGAAAATGTCTTGACA
The DNA here is from genome assembly GCA_927399405.1 of Agonopterix arenella. Taxonomy (NCBI): domain Eukaryota; kingdom Metazoa; phylum Arthropoda; class Insecta; order Lepidoptera; family Depressariidae; genus Agonopterix; species Agonopterix arenella. Next base: position 2,456,785 of record OV656714.1, read on the forward strand.
AGAAAATGACAACGTTATAAAATGACGTACATCGAAAATGACCAACTCAGAAAATGTCTTTACAAGAAAATGACAATGTTCTAAAATGACGTACACACGGCGACACATCAAGCTATACAAAACCAACATAAGCTGGGCGCGCGTAGGTCGAGTAAAGTATACCGTCGCGCGATGTGTCACCGTGCGTACATCAAAAATGACCTACTCAGAAAATGTCTTGACAAGAAAATGACAATGTTCTAAAATGACGTACATCGAAAATGACCTACTGAGAAAATGTCTTGACAAGAAAATGACAACGTTCTAAAATGACGTACATCGAAAATGACCTACTCAGAAAATGTCTTGACAAGAAAATGACAGCGTTCTAAAATGACGTACATCGAAAATGACCTACTAAGAAAATGTCTTAAAAAGAAACGTTCTAAAATGATGTACACACGGTGACACATCAGGCTATACAAAACCAACATAAGCTGGGCGCGCGTAGGTCGAGTAACGTATACCGTCGCGCGGCCAGCTTATGTTGGTTTTGTATAGCTTAATGTGTCGCCGTGCATACATCGAAAATGACCTAGTCAGAAAATGTCTTGACAAGAAAATGACAAAATTCTAAAATGACGTACATCGAAAATGACCTACTCTGAAAATGTCTTGACAAGAAAATGACAGCGTTCTAAAATGACGTACATCGAAAATGACCTAGTCAGAAAATGTCTTGACAAGAAAATGACAATGTTCTAAAATGACGTACCTACATCGAAAATGACCTACTTCTCAATAATGGTATTTATGAGTACGAATGGATAAAAGAAAAGTCAAAAGCCAATAGAATCCTAAGAACGCAAGGTCAAACGCCACTTGATTTTACCGGTTATTGTTATTTATAACGAGGAAAATTATTCTTAGCGAATACTTTATCGTACGGTTTGGTCTTTGGTGTTTCCTTACATAATAGCTCTGTGACATGCTTTACATTGTAAACATTTTTTTGGGATACTTAGGTATCTTATCTTTATCTTATAAAACAGTTCCGTGACTAACTGACTGACTGAAAATTCACAGTTTAAACCACTGAAGATAGAAACACGAAAGGGGTTCGCCGAATTTATGACCAGGAAAGTGATTTTTTAATCTCATACGTTGAACTCAGCAGTTAAAAATGTATGGAGATATGCATCTTTCTACTGCTGATTTGACTTTCAAATATCGCTCTCCTGGAGTATGATTTTTGAAAGTCAATCAGCAGTAGAAAGATGCATATCTCCATAGTAATTTTGACATTTTCAACTGCTGAGCTCAGCGAATGAGTAAATCGCACTGCAGAGGAGTGTAGGTACATCAAATTAGATTTAATAAGAATGAATAAAATATTCATTAATAATTTCTCGTACTATTTCATTACTACAACTTTGCAATTGTTTTATTATAGAAGATAAAGAAATTGTTTTTTCAACACACTTGCTCATAAAATGGTCCTTATTTCACCGCAATTAGGCACATAATGACACCTATAATCAAACTGTGACTTTTTCATTACTATTATTCACAAGTGAGTTATAGGTTTTTTATAGTAGGTATCTAAACTTCTTGGTTGAGTTCTTGAGTTGCTTTGTTCTTAAAAAAGTTTCGATACAAAAAAGATCATATTCAATAGTACAAATAAATTCTCTAAATAAACTTTTTATTTACTAAATAAAATGATTTTTTATTATTATTTTCTTCACAAGTGTGTTGAAAAACGTCGTATGATACACGTGTGTATTGATGATTACCGTCCTCGGTTCTCTTAAGACCCTCGCCTACGGCTCAATGGCGCCTCAGCGGTAATCACCAACATTACACACTTGTACCATAATGTACTATTGTATGATTTCTTTCTTTCTCTAAGTATAATAAAAAGCCTTCTAACCGATCCCGATCACCATCCGGGTCATTATGAAATTGCGAACTAGTTTTATTACAATCGAAAAAGCCTTTTGTTCAACAAAAGGCTTTTTCGACATTCTTTCACGCGGACGAAGTCGCAGGCAAAAGCTAGTAGAAATATAATGCATTAAGATAATTTTATAGGAATTATTGTTTGTTTGACTGTATGTTTGTTTGTGCAGGCATCCGTATAAACTACTGAACTCAACTGTATCCCAAGTTTTTCAAATAAAAATTAAAATATGTTTTTATTTGTTTCAGAGACCAATGGTGCAATTACCTCTACTGGTAAGTAAATATGTTTACTATATTTTTCAGCACACTTGCTCGTAAAGTGGCTCTTATTTATCCGCTTTTAAGTTAAAATAATGCAGCTTATAGAACACGCGTGCGAAAATGATTACATTATCACACTAGTGCGGTCTCTGGCCTCTTTAGTGAAAGGTGTAATACCTTAAATGGTATCCTAAAGCATATTTTATTCTGCACATTTTAACTTCTAACAAAATAGCGCAAATTTAAATAAACCGTGTCAAGGAAAAGATAAAAAGAATACCAATTGGTGTTTCTGCCAGGCTATCGCTTTATCTAAAAACTAACAAAATGACAAATAAAGAGATAACCTTAATTTTTGTAGTTGTTTTACATTTGTATACTTAAAATAAACATTAAGTGGAATATTGAATCATCATTCTGACCGATACAAAGAGGCATCTCGGCCCGCGCGCGGTCCAAATCTGCACCATATTTTAGGTTAAGTTAGATTTATTTTCTAATTTTTTTTTATTATTTTTTTTTAATGTATACTTACCTTCCTTTATTTTCAATTCAATAAATTGGCCTTTGCCCAGAAGTGGGACATTGAACAGGCTACGTAAAAAAAATGAATATCTATAACTATAGGTAAACACTGTCACAAATGGGTATATACAATAAAGCACGACCATATCGAGGTAGAAACTCTACTACAACTGTCAACTATCTTTTCAAGCTTGCAGTTATAACAATGCCCATTTTTAGCACATTGAAACCTTCAGGAGGCCAATTACGGTACATAAATCGCAACTGAACCATGATTGGACCGCGTGAGAAACACATTTAACAAATTCGGTTTTGCGCTATTCATTTGACAGCCGTTAGAGCCGTTTTGAAATCTCGCTCAGACGTTATAGGCTGTCAAATAAGTTTAGCACGATACGGAATTAAACACAGTTGAATATTAATTGGATTGCAATGTGATTAGAACTGAAATTGGATTAGGATTGAACTAGTGTGTTTTAAATTAGCGCAATCGCTCTCCAGGATAGAATTCCGTGTCATTTGATGATAGGTACTGTTGTTCGGCGACAATTCAAGACAATGAAGTCCAGCGTACTAGCAGGGGATTGACTCTAATATGTCTTGGAACCTGCAACGATTGTAATCTGAGGAGTAATGACATGACAGGAGTGCGATTTTTAAATCTCATTCGCTGAGTTCAGCAGTTAAAAATGTCAAAATTACTATCGAGATATACATCTGTCTACTGCTGATTTGACTTACAAAAATCATTCTTCAGTAGTGCGATTTTTGAAAGTCAAATCAGCAGTAGAAAGATGCATATCTCCATAGTAATTTTGACATTTTCAACTGCTGAGCTCAGCGAATGAGTTTCAAAAATCGCACTCCAGATTGCTAGCCTTTTTTCCACAACTATAGGCTAAAATCGTGTCGTCCATTCCATCCCAAGCCGGACCCTCGCGCAAAACCAAACGCACAAATAGGTCTTACCTAATCAATATTAATGTAACAAAAAACACCTAAAATGTTATGACAAACTTTATTCCAGGAAAAAGGAATAATGTTGATAATTCAATAAATAATTGTTTTCTGGAATATATCTGTGGTCGGCAACCCAGTAATACTTTCCAGGAAAACTAATATTGACCTAAAAATTCGTTGATTAAATACTTAAGGTGGTTTCAGTCCATACAAAAGTTTGACGCACAATACGCCTAGACGGAATTAATAAAAGTAATATTTTATATATGGAAAAATAGTTTAGATATATAATATTTATTTTATATCTATTTATTTAAATAGTTTAGATTTAAAATGTTGTATGAAAAATTTCAAAGCTTTATATCTTCGTAAATATTTTATAAATTGCAAATGTTATTTGTGACGCGGCATCTAGATTTGCTAAACTATTTTTCCATATATACAAAGTTAGCATAAGCATAAGCATAAGCATATGCTCACGACTATATTCCCCGAGGGGGTAGTCAGAGATATTCTGAAAGTTCAGAACATCCACGTTTCACTAGTAGTACCTATCGAAACTCTGTCCAGTGTGACGGGGAGTGAGCCCGTCGCCACTTGTAATGGACAGTAGGTACAATACATGCCTCGATATTGAAGCATGCAGATTTCCTCACGATGTTTTCCTTCACCGAAAAGCCAGTGGTGTTACAAATCGTACATAAATTCCGAAAAACTCATTGGTACGAGTCGGCCTGGACGGGGATCGAACCATCGCCTCCTGCACGGCAGGCAAGGTTACTCGCCACTGGACCACCACGGCTTTTTTTATACAAAGTTACTTATATTAATACCGTCTACGCGTATTGTGCGTCAAAGTTTTGTATGAAATTGACCCCTCTGCAACCACCTTAATGTTCTCTTGGATATCCATATATTTATATTTGTAAATTAATCGACTTTTGCTTCTGACTATCTAGCACTGCATTTCTGCCAATGTCAATAGTTCGTGGGAGTATCTAAAAAATATAGTAAATTTATTTTTTATATTTTATTTTATTTGAACACTGTATTATTGTACATGATGATGATGATGATTATTGTATACAAGAAAATATAAATGAAAACAGCATAATATACAATTACAAAGGGCGAGCTCCTCTCTAAAGAGATTTCTTCCAGCAAACTAGTATTCTAGCCTAATCTCAAAGATTGATTTTTGAGCAATTATATTATACACGGTAAATATATCACTGCGGATAACTTCAGCATTCATTCTACTCATCAAACTGAACAACTTTCACTATGGACCCAACTTCGAAATCGCGAAAAAAAAATCAGCTGTCCCATACAAAACTGCTCAACAAATCTATTCGACTCAAATGTATGGGACAGCTGATTTTTTTCGCGATTTCGATGGTGGCTCCACAGTGAAAGTTGTTCAGTTTGATGAGTAGAATACATACTGAAGTTATCCGCAGTGATATAAAGTTGACGCTCACTGTTTTTGAGCAATAACACAACACCGGAGCCTCGTGGCAGCTCAAACGTGAACCGCGCAACCACCACGCGAACAACACATCTGAATGAATGAATGAATGAATGAAATATACTTTATTTACACCAAAAGAAAATACAATGCACAATAGGAAACATAAACTGAATATGGTACAAATAAGGCGGTCTTATCGCTAAAAAGCGATTTCTTCCACACAACCTTAGGGTAGAGGAAATATAACAAAGAACGGGTCGGTGTTATAAAAAACAAAATCTGCTCGCAACAAAACTTGCCCCGTTTTATAATTTTAGTCAACCAAATACCGTCTCGTATTGAATTCTTTCTTTCTCTAATACTCTGGCCACCCTTATTTGTACAACAGCTCACTTGAAAGCTAAGCATCTTATATACCTAGTACGAGAAGCTTTCAAGTATTGTATTGACCTTTTTAAAGTAGCTTGGAAGGGGATGGTATAGTGAAGCATTACCCAAATTCTGTGCCCAGGATAAATATACAGGGTGTAACAAAACACCCCGGTAATATTTAAGAGGCTAAGTGAAAAAAAAAGGATTCTTCAAAGCGTCATATATCATGAAGTACTAACAGTAGGAGTATGATTTGCGGATATGTGTAAATTGAACATATAACTGAAGTTTTGATTAGAGCCAAAACACGATTAAGACACATTTTCTAGACAGAAAAAAAGGCAAAAGAAGCCTCCGTTTTTATTTATAAACGCTTGGAACTGCTAAACGGTGAATAATAGATACACGAGACTTGATTAAAAAAAAAGAGATTGATATTTTACAAATTTTGATTAGAGCAGAATTAAACGTACATAAATAGAACAATCACAATTAAATAAAGTTTGTTTTACGCTTGCGTCGTTTCAGGCGCGCGCGCCGCGCCATCTCTTTCTCTCGCATCAGGCACTAATATAAGCTATCACACGCCCATTTCGCTTCAATTATTTTTCGACATAGGCCCTTAAAGAGGTAGTTTTGACCATTTGAAAAGTTTCTGATCATCCTGAAAAGGATTACAGTCGTGTTCATATGATTATACACACATTTTCATCATTGAAAAGCCATCATTTTTTTTAATTGCAAAGATGCGTAGCGCAACATGCAGCCTACGCCGTAGTCTTCTCGTAGCGCTGTTCTACGAAACTGCGTAGTAGGTACTCTAGTGATTTCTTTTTGTTTTTACCCGACTGCGCCAGAAGAAGGGCTATGTTTTTCGAGCGTATGTATTTTTTCTCCAATACATTTGGTTATTTAGTATTGAATTAAATTTTAATACAATAACTTTTTCATGTCAACATGAGCAATATCGTAAATATATCAGGCACAGGCCTACCCAAGGAGGGCGTTAGTCCACCACGTGTGCCCAATGCGGATTGGTAAATTTCATATACACATCAGAATTTCTTCTTCATTATACATGTTTCCTCACTATGGTTTCCGTTTCTGATTTTTTTTCGCGTTTCCTTAGCTAGGCTCCATAGTGAAAGTTGTTCAGTTTGATGGTCTGAGTTCACCGTTTCAGTATTTGCTAGGCTGTCATTTACACCCTGTATGTACCCACAGCGACACATCAAGCTACGCAAAACCAAAATAAGCTGACCACGCGTCGGTAGAGTAACGTATAATGCCGCGCGGTCAGCTTATGTTTGTTTTGCGTAACTTGATGTTTCGCCGTGTGTACATAGAGGGTGTAAGTGACAGCCTAGCAAATACTGAAACGGCGAACTCAGACCATCAAACTGAACAACTTTCACTATGGAGCCTACCTCAGCAAACGTGAAAAAAAATCACCTGTCCCATACATTTTAGTCGGGTAGGTACAACAGTTTTGTATGGGACAGCTGATTTTTCTTCTGAGGTAGGCTCCATAGGTGAAAGTTGTTCAGTTTGATGGTCTGAGTAGACCGCTCCAGTATTTGTCACTTACACCCTGTATAATTACTAAATACATAACCTCTTCTTCTTCAAGTCGGTTAACAAGCTGACAATGACGTCAATAAACGTGTTTTTCTTACCTTTGAGCACATAAAAAAAACTGCTTAACTCTTGACGTTCCTTTTGATCGTCCGTTACAATTTACATTTACTATAACAGGTCCCTTATTAAAACTCTTATCTCAAAGAGATAAGGATTAAAATACCTTGATTTGGGGTACTTGAGTATTTGGGATTAACTATTATGGGATCATAAAAGAGTTGGTTTTTTATTAGTTTACGGTTAACCATTTGTCAGCGATTGATAGGAAGATAGGATCATTTGTTTTTGTAGAAATTCACGACCGTAATAGCATTGAGGTGGTCAAAACCTTTACGCCGCCACTCGGGAGCGATGGCGCGTCGCCTAGTGGCGGATGTCCCCTGGAGGCGCGGGCGAGAGTCTCCCTTACGACAAAAACGACACACGATATAGTATATTACGATAAAGTAAAATTAGAGTCACTTTCATAGATTAATATGTATATTGGATAGTCACGTTGCATGTTCTGACCCGAGCACTCGTCTCGCGTGGATTTCGCGCGTCGCGTTTTTGTCTGCCACGAGGCTCCGCAATCTTCAAATTCTTGACCAAAAACAATCCCCTGAGATTGGGATAGATTGTCCCATAAACACTTGACACTGGCGGAAATGCAGTGCTAACGCACAAGCAAGAGTCCATTAATTATAAATTAAATAAAAAGTAAAATTAATGGATGGGCCCAAAGCGCGTTTAGTTGAAGCACACAACTAGTACACTTATTAACAACTATTTTTTTAAGCGTAATTGTAATAAAGTTCATTTTACAATGAATCGATCAATCAATCAAATATACCTTATTGTTACAAAAATATAAGGAGCAACGGTTCAAAAGCTACACTGAATTTTCAACTTTTGGAGAAAAAGTCGACTTTTCAATGATACAAAAATACAAAGGAGAACGCCCAATCCCGTTTCGCCTCAAAACTGGTAAATATGAATTTTATAAGAAACTAGAGTCAACCCGCGACTTTGTCCGCACAAATTATTTATCAGATTTTAAGTCATTATCTATTAAACAAAAAAAGTTTCATCAAAATCGGTTCAGTAGTTTTAGCGTGATGCTCGTTCAAACAAACAAACACACAAACAGACAGATAAAAAATCCAAAAATTGGTGATATGGAATCAGGGATACCTAAAAACCATATCGTAACTTTTTTTTTTGTTAATATCTTCAATGTACAGACAAACTTCCTGTTACAGTTTTATAATAGTTTAGATTAAACCTAGAATTAAACATTTTAACGGGTTCTTACCGCGTTTTTGTATGAAAAACCAAAAACTTTATCGTTACAAAAACATTAGCAGCAAAAATACGGACTGAAAATAAAGGATGTTGACTATAATAATGGACTCCAGTACACTGGAGGTCATTACGGTTACACTTTGGATGCCAATTACACGACGCCGTGGAGGGATGCGAGGCCGGCTACACGGCGCCGTGGTTCGCGCTCGTACATTTTGCATGTGTTAGTATTCTGTCGGCTCTTGCGAAGCGCGTACGTTTCTTAGTTGGCCATACGCTCGATTTATTGAACTTGCGAAAATCGTTTCGGGTAACTTTTTTAAAAAAAGGGCCCACTTAATGAATAACTTATCAGAAAAGGCGTTCAACTATGTATGAAGACTCATACATAGTCGGTTCAAAAACTACACAGAATTTTCAACTTTTGAAGATAACGTCGACTTGTCCATACAAAAATACTAATTTCATTCTTCTTCTTATCGTGTGGGCAGAGTCCTGGAGTGCGATTTTTGAAACTTATTCGCTGAGCTCAGCAGTTGGAAATGTCTTAATTACTATGGAGGTATGCATCTTTTTACTGCTGATTTGACTTTCAAAAATCATACTTCAGGATTGCGATTTTTGAAAGTCAAATCAGCATTAGAAAGATGCGTATCTCCATACATTTTCAACTGCTGAGTTCAACGTATGAGATTCAAAAATCGCACAGTTTTTTCAGACCGCCTTACGGCCTCTGATGTGGTTTTTATGTAACGACTACTACCACCAGAGATAGTAGCTGGGACCAACAGCTTAACGTGCCATCCGAAGCACGGAATCATTTCTCTTTTCAGACAAAAAGGCGATTCAGCCTGCAATGTCTTAACCAACTGGGGAAAAACGCACAAAGTGAAGTTTCAATAAAACTATGCATACTAAACATTTCCAAATTTTTACTTTAATTTCGAGTTCCTTGAAGGTGTACCTTTTATAACGAGACTTTTTTCAATAAAATCACCAGCGTGTATGATAAGCAAGCAGGAGACGATTTTGCGACAAACTATCGATTTCTTGAAAACAATTGCCCGACTTCAGAAACAAGGTGTGAAGGTACCTACTACAGAAAAGTGACCCGACCCTGTATTTTACGAAATGTTGCACAGCTCATGCAAATTCTAAAACTGTAAATCACAATGCATATTTTCTTTCAAAGGTACTTTTGAAATAGACTATTTTCCAGGCAAGTCAACTTTTCTAAACAATTTTTCGTTTACGAATTTTAAGAAAAAAACTAACAGATCCTGCTACTTTGGCTACAAAACAGGCAGTGCATTTCTGGGTGTAAACAAAATTTTAATTAAATTATCAAGTATTTATTGTTTTTTTTTTGCAAGAGTGTATACAAGGTGTTACAAATAAACATTTAAGGGGGTGGTTTAGACCATCAAACTGAACCACTTTCACCACTATGGGACCAATATCGAAGTCGCGAAAAAAAATCTGATGTTCCATACTTAAGGTGGTTTCAGTCCATACAAACGTTTGACGCACAATACGCGTAGACGGAATTAATAAAAGTAATATTTTATATATGGAAAAATTGTTTAGAAAATCTAGTTGCCGCGTAAAAAATAACATTTGCAATTTATAATATAATTACGAAGACATAAAGATTTTAAAATTTTGTATGAAAAATTTCAAAGCTTTATATCTTCGTAATTATTTTATAAATTGCAAATGTTATTTGTTACGCGGCATCTAGATTTTCCAAACTATTTTTCCATATATACAAAGTTACTTATATTAATACCGTCTACGCGTATTGTGCGTCAAAGTTTTGTATAAAATTGACCCCTCTGCAACCGCCTTAACTACAAATCTACTCGTATATAAGGTCTAACAAAATTAGCTGAAACTATTTTAAGGGGAGCATGAGACCATCAAACTGAACAACTTTCTCTATGGGACCAATATCGAAATCGCGAAAAAAAATCTGTTGTTCCATACAAATCTGCAAACATAACTGGACTCAAATGTATGGGACAGTTAATTTTTTTTCGCGATTTTGATATTGGTCCCGAAGAGAAAGTCGTTTAGTTTGATGGTCTGATCATCCCCTTAAAATAGTTTCAGCTAATTTTGTTAGACCTTATATATGGGACATCAGATTTTTTTTTCTCGCGATTTCTATGTTGGTCCCATAGTGAAAGTTGTTCAGTTTGATGGTCTAAACAACCCCCTTAAAAGTTTAAAATTTTTATTTTTACTTTTGTAACACCCTATATAGCCATACCATTACACTAGTATAAATGTGACAGTGTCTCTGACTGTCTGTTTGCCAGTCAGCCAGTCTATTACGTTTTCAAGGCTAAACCACTGAACCGATTTTGATGTTTGGTGTACAGATAGCTTAAACCCAGTAGGGCCAGCATGCTACGCACGACAAAGCGAGAATTACAAAGACAGATGCTATATTTGGTCGAAGGAGAGATATCTCGATTTTTATCTATTTCTCGAGAGTGTATAGACCCCCAGTGGAAGGACATAGGCAAACGAACTCCACTCTGATGTTTGGCCAGTAATAACTACTACCTAAGCTACTTAGCTTAGCATGGCTACTTAGCCATGGTGGTCCAGTGGCGAGTAACCCAGCCTGCCGTGCAGGAGGTGATGGTTCGATCCCCGTCCAGGCCAACTCGTACCAATGAGTTTTTCGGAATTCATGCCAAAATTTACGCACGATGGCGGCGTTCAAGTCATCGTAGGAAGAGGTGGCGGGACGATTTGGATGCTTTCGATGACACGTGGCCAGAGCATGCCCAGCCTAGCTAGCATGCCACCCAGGACAAAGCGTTTAAACGAGAAAAACGTCATGCCCGCTCTTTCTGGCCTACGTAAAATAATAAAGATGGAGGCACATCTCGATTTTTGTCGTTTTCTCGGGAGTGGCATGCTAGCTAGGCAGGACAGAGATGGTTGGAGGATGAACGGAGAGGCCTTTGCCCAGCAGTGGTATGAAATAGGCTAGTAAAAAAATACACGATTTGTAATACCAATTGGCTTTTCGGTAAAGGAAACATCGTGAGGAAACCGGCATGCTTCAATTTCGATGCATGTATTGTACCTACTGTCCATTACAACTGGTTATGGGCTCACACCCCATCAAATTTGACAGAGTTTCGGTACTACAAGTAAAATGTAGAGGTTCTGAGGTTTTATAACATCTCTGACTACCCCCTCGGGGAATATAGGAAGTCGTGAGCATATGGACAGCAAAGTATTGTAATAATAAATATAAATAATTACGTAGGTATGCGAGTGTAAAAAAATAAGACAATGGAAGAACGAAATGAAGTCTGGAATAAATTACTAAAGCTAGGAAATGCACGTGCCGACGTACTATTGTACTTGTATATCTACAGGATGTTACAATAGACACTAGATCGTTATACATAGTGTTCAAAAATTTACAAGTGGCGCATACACCCTTCTTTAGATTAAAGTAAAATTAATGGATATGCCCAAAGCGCGTTTACTTGAAGCACACAACTAGTACACTTGGTCAATACAAACTAGCACACTTTTCTGTCATCTCGGCATTTGTTTTGACTTATTTTTCTGGATTGAAATATTCGCATAAGGCCGATCCCTTAATTTTCCTTTGATCTAATTACACCTACCTTTGTCATCTTAATCGTTTAATAGTTTATTAGGTACACCAACGACAACCTCGGAAAGCCTTCCCCCAGGACATGAACTGCCCAGGCCGATTTGGTGGTCTTTAAACAGGCTCCGAACTCAAGTCGGCCGGAGTAAGGAGAACCTGTCCAAATGGGGTTTTATCGATGGATCAGACCTGAGGTGTGAGTGTGGTATTGCCCCTCAGACTATGGCCCATCTCATATCTTGCCCTTCCTGCCCGCAAACTTGCACGCGAATGGAGCTTATGGACGCTGCTGGTAGTGCTATCCGCGTGGCAAAATACTGGGCTGGAAAAATATAAAATGACATGCCATCGACTCGATAGAAGAACCAACGACACATTCACAAATTTGATTTAAAGGTTTAAAAAATACACGAGCAACACGGTCTTCTTGAAATCTTGAAAATTTAATGATTTTGTTGTGTGTGAAATGTCATTGGCGCGTTGTGGAGAAATATGGACACTCAATCACAAGGGTTCGGGTTCGAATCCGCACGATTTACCATGCAGGGTTCTTCTTGCTTATGTACGCAATTCCGACTGCTCTCAAACGGTTAGAGGAAATGAGGATAATCTGCATACATACGCTGAAGAAGAAATTCAATCAAAATCTTTTTTTTTTTTTTAATTTATTTAACTTCATTCTTAAGACTGTTATAATAAAATACAAATTCGCCAAACTGCATAAAAGTTTGTTGGCGATACGCTCTTAGTTATAATTATATAAGGTCTAACAAAATCAGCTGAAACTATTTTAAGGGGATGATCAGACCATCAAACTGAACAACTTTCTCTATGTGACCAATATCGAAATCAGGAAAAAAAATCTGCTGTTCCATACAAACATACTCGACCCAAATGTATGGGACAGCAGATTTTTTTCGTGATTTGGATATTGGTCCCATAGAGAAAGTTGTTCAGTTTGATGGTCTGATCATCCCATTTAAAATAGTTTCACCTAATTTTGTTAGACCTTATATTTAAAAAAAACAGAACACCCTGTAAGCGCAGTAAGTACGTTTAGCAGTCGCTTTTATTGTTAGACGCAGACTACGGAGCTATACTGCTATCCGCCATTAACGAGAATAGTCCAGGAGCTGGTCAACAAATTTATCTTTGAAATATACCTCACATTTCCATCTGTGGGTGCCGTATGAGATGGCTCAGGAATATGGCTTCTAATACAGTGTTTTTGAGGCGAAAGGTACTTTAACATTCCATCCTAAAACCTTCAAAATTCTAAATGTGTTGCTTACTGCTTAATATATGATCGGTGGGTGTAAATACCACGTCGGATTGCCCAGGATCCAGGGTTCGAACCGTTTTGGTCATGGATGTTTTGTTTGTGCTATTGTTGTATGGTTTCCGTTTAAGCTGAGTATAGGCATCTCACGTTTGGGATCATTATAATTTTACAGTGTAGGTATGTGCCTGTGAGCGTTATTTAATAAAAAATATTTTTATTTTTTTATCCGAGTTAGTAGGCGCGATAAAACGTTTATCGAGGCGTCATGCCGCAGGTGCAGGAATGCGATTACAATGTATGTGCCTGTGAGCGTTATTTATTAATTAATTTATTTTTGAAAGTTACACATTATACGTTGAAAAAAGCAGTATAAAGTATGAAGTTTGTGTATCCTCGCTCATGATTTCGAAAAACGCAAAGTATAACATTTTCAGTAAGCAAGCTCCTAGCAAACGTAGGCGTCGCTTTAAAGCGCTCCTGGGCGTCCCTCATGAGAGGGCGTCACCGTCGCCGCCGCCCCGCCCACCCGGCAAACTTACTGTCTTATATTATTAAACCTAGTCTTAATTAATTTCCGCTTTTTTCCTTCTTATTGCTATCGGGAAAATGGGGTAGTTAGAACAGAAGTGATGAAAAATCTAGTTTAAAAAAGGACGCTTCTGTCGTGTCAATATGAGCTTATACGAAGAAAAATATCTTGGTGATAACTATAAATATCCGCAGACTATAGTTTGTTAAGGTAGTTTCAGTCCATACAAAAGTTTGACGCACAATACGCGTAGACGGAATTAATAAAAGTAATATTTTATATATGGTAAAATAGTTTAGAAAATCTAGTTGCCGCGTCACAAATAACATTTGCAATTTATTATATAATTACGAAGATATATAAAGCTTTTAAAATTTTGTATGAAAAATGTCAAAGCTTTATATCTTCGTAATTATTTTATAAATTGCAAATGTTATTTGTGACGCGGCATCGAGATTTTCTAAACTATTTTTCCATATATACAAAGTTACTTATATTAATACCGTCCCAGCGTATTGTGCGTCGAAGTTTTGTATAAAATTGACCCCTCTGCAACCACCTTAAGATATAAAATTACAAAAAAGAAACGAATCGGCAACGCAGGCATCGTCAAAATCACATGACTGTATATGTACGTATTTCGCCCTACCAACCAACCTGCCAACCTGCCGACTAGAGTGCGAAAGAGGCAACTGCAGCTCGGACCGATTTTATAGACAAAATATCGACGAAATCAGCATTTCGTATTCCCTTGTTTCCTTCTCCAAAACTAAACCGATTTTAATAATTATTTCAAAAATAATTAAAGACTGAAGAAAGATGTTTGAAAACGGGCGGTAAAACTGGCCATTTTCGAATGTTCCTAGTTCTTACAGTAATTTATTAATGCAAAAAATCAAAACATAGGGACATGACATACGTGACATAGATTGTATGGTAAAAAAATATTTGCTCTAGTGTTATTATCTAGGATGAAAACAATGGAATACGTTTGTATGGACTAAACCGTACTGGTCTATTCTCTTAAAATACGAAGTACCTATGAAGTTTAAGAACCTATTCTATTTATTATAAGGACTAGCCTTGCGGTAGCATTTCCCCTCTGCCACGGTATAAGATCAAATGATCATGTGCATTTACATTCAATTTTATACCTTATCACTAAACGAGATAGCCTTTAATTGCGAAACAATAATTTCGAACTTAGAACGTTTGGTTTTCACACGAGAGTACTTTTCATGATTATTATCATTCAAAATTAGAATCTAAAGTTATGGGGAATAAAATCCAAAGTTGCGGATTTCATGTTACCTCGCCCCCTGCAATAAGTGGCAGAAATATTAGTTAGTAGAATTACACGCGTAACTAGTCCTCATATAAGTAGTCAAAGTTTTTAGCTTATTTCCTACTGCTGATTTCAACTTGTGACTTTCAAAAATCGCACTTCTGACTGTTTCTCTCATAAAACGGTCGCTGTGTCGAAAATGGCTGTGAGAAATTGACAATTCATTTTCTTTTCAACATACACATTACACACTATTTGATAATATGTGAATTTACGGCTCCAAATTTTTTCTGCAGATATATCAATGTATTTAAGAAAAGAATTGAATACAAATTTGTATAGCTTTTCCTGAAAAGTTCTGTTCCAAATGGCATATAAATTCATGAATTTGATTACATAGAAACATAGTTAACTAGTTCTTCCATTGTTCTTAATATTACTAACTTTCTAGTTCGATCTGTCTATACAGGGTGAAATTGATATCAGTAGCATCCTTTTAAACTAAGAGTCTATCCATCAAACTGAACAACTTTTACTATGGGAGCAAACCGATGGGAGCAGATAACAAATCTGCTGTTCCATACTAAACTGCAATCTCGACGCGCGAGTTCGCGACTCAAATGTATGCAACAGCAGATTTCGACAGTTCAGTTCGACGGGTAGATTCTTAGTTTAAAAGGATGCCAATGATATCAATTTCACCCTGTATAGGATGTAAAATTTTTTAGTTAATAATATGAACCCAAAAAATATTTATAAAAATTAACGATTCAAATCACAACGTACCTACCTACTTTTAAAAACAAAAAATATAATTTTGTTAAAAAGAAACAACAGTCAACAACAATCCATAAACAATATAGGTAGTTCATTTTTTTTAATAAGTACATTTTAAAAAAACAATGAAAAAAGAAAATGGCGCCCAACACAACCCGGGGCATAGAGTTACCGAACACCTCGCACTGGATCAGACACCTAAATTCTAATTCTTTCAGAATGAGTAGTGTAGACACAATCGATAGGTGCTAAATCATCGGCCAATAAAAATGTCAATGGCCCACTAGCAAAGTGTTGGAGGTTGTTACACCGAAATTCGTATAAGAATTTTATTTTAAAAATAAATTGATGGAAGCGATGGTATATTAAACCTTTTCTCTGCTACAGTAATGAAAATATATGCTGTCATCGAAGCCAATCAATAAACTACACATTAACATCGCATTAAAATAAGGAATGCAAAAATCCACATCGATGAAATATATCGAAGATATAAATTTCAGAAAACGAATAGGTCGTAAAAATAAAAGAGATAAAAAATACAAAGTAACTTTATATTAGTATATTATGAAACTGTAACAGGAAGTATGTCTGTACATTGAAGATATTAACAAAAAAAAAGCTACGATATGGTTTTTAGGTATCCCTGATTCCATATCACCAATTTTTGGATTTTTTGTATGTCTGTTTGTTTGTGTGTTTGTTTGTTTGAACGAGCATCACGCAAAAATTACAGAACCGATTTCGATAAAACTTTTTTTGTTTGGTAGCTTATTATCTGACTTAAAATCTGGTATATAATTTGTGCGGACAAAGTCGCGGGTTAACGCTCGTATTAGTATATTTTTGAACTGAGACCAAGGTCTTGATTTGAATTTGACATTTAGTCGTATTAGGGGTTAGGGAGCTTTGAAATCAACATTAATTTTATAACAAAAAATTGTATAACCAAAATAACCTGGCCGCCGAGTTATGCTTATGCAACTTACGCGCGGCCTGCTTTATGTTAGTTTTGTGTAGCTTGATGTGTCACCGTGTGTACATCGAATGGTAAATTCATAACGCTTCGGTGTAAAAGCAGCCGTACGCATGCGCTTTGAGTGCGTATTGGATTATAATTGAAATAAATCCAGTCCTAACTCCCCACAGACTTTCAGAAAACTGATTACTTTCTTATCTTGTCCCCTTATTTTCGAATACTTATCATACCTACTTTTCTTTACACGCCATTTTTTATGACATGTGTGATGATTTGATCCAGTTTTTTTTCTGGCTTGGTTTTTTTTATCTTTAGGTTTAAAGGCATTCAGAATTTGTTATTCGAATGCGTTAGAAAAGAGATTGTATAGCATAAAAAAAATTGTTTTGAAAAAAAAAACGTGCTGTTTCGATGGAGCTGCGTCAAAAAATAAACATTTTGCATCATCAATAACATTTTCGCGCTCGCCACGTCACGCGCATGCGTACAGCGCTTCCGTATCGACGCGGCTACTGTCAAAAATATGCAAATTAATCCATAAAAAAACGATTTAGCGAAGACACTACATTATGATCTGTAGTTTGCCAGCAATAAATCTAGTTCAGTCAGTTTTTAAAGCATTCGCATAATATTTTTTCTCTTGCACGTCTTAATGGCTGGATGTATCGTCGTCTCTGTCTGCGACTACGGCGCATGCTCAAATGTAATGTTTATATTATTTGTATTTGAGCTGTGTATCACGTAAACTATAACTACCACAGGCGTAGCACCAATACTGAGGGCCAGTGCCCGCCCCACCCCGCGTCGGTAGTTAAATATTTCTTGCTTATTTCGCCCTAGCATTGTTGTTGCCGCGGCGTGGAAGGCTGTTGTGTATTGTTTAGAGGCGCGCTTTCCAAGCAAATATTTTTTTTTAATATAAATAAAATCTTTTTGGATAGAGACTTTTTTATAAACCGTCGGGTAACAGTTTGGGCTGTATTTTTGTGTAGGATGCAACGCGTTGCAGTGGTGTAAATAATTTGCATCGGCCGTTGCAGTGCATCGGTGCTTATGAGTGGTAGTTTTTGTCGCTGTAAAGTGTTAATAATTGCGTTTTGTTGTTAATTGTTTTTCTGTTGTTGTTGTTTATTGTTTAATTTGAGTTTTGTTGTTGATACGTGAGTGAAAAAAGTTTGGTAGCTGTTTTTTAATCGACGGTTGCGTAAATTTTAAAAGTATGGATCAGTTTACTCCGGTTTAAACACAAAGGAAGGTTTTCCGGGTTTTCAAAAATTTTCTTTTTTCTCAATTTTTTCGGCCATTGTGTTTTTTCATCATGTTCTCGTAAGTAGCCAACACAGTTGTTTATTATTTAGATAAAAGAACGTGTTAATAATAATTACGTGACATTCTTTCACATAACAATATTGCCTGTTTATAAAATACGTTCTTTGAATCAATAACTCAACATTATCAGTATCACACAAACACCCAAGAATTAATTTGTTTCCTTCAAATCGACTAAATTATCACTTACATTCTTATTCGACCAAAACAATTAGCAAAAGAAAGAAAAATAAATTTCGAAAATGGAACGCAAAAGTCGGCATCGCGTGAAAAGTTTGAATTTTCACAATGGAACTTATAAGCACGTGGCCTGTCGCTTATGTGTTCCGCGCGGCGACCAATCACAGCGTCGCTTATAAGCGGGACTAGACGGCTCGACCAATGGGTGCGCACCGCTTTATAGCGGCAATTTTGACAGCTGATAAGAGACACGAGTTTCCGCAGGAAAGCTTTGTGTTCAGCTTTTGAAATTTCGTAATGATATTATGTTTGCAGCTTGTAAAAGTGTTCATTTGATGTTTTTAGGCGCGTATTACAGAACGAAACTCAAGTCATGATCTCTACTTGAAACTAGTTTTGATTTTAGAACGTGTTGCTTGAGTCTAGATTCAACAATCAATACTCAGATGACTACACATGAATGTTAAAATAATAATTATGTTGACATCTGTGCTCAAGTCATGCTCAAGTATAGATTTGATCTGTATTACTTGAGAGTGGGCGAGACACAAAGAATTTTAAAATGCCCGTTTTTGATCGATTTCAAAAAATACTTGAAAATCTCGTCTCATATAAACTCGACCTTCGTCTACATGGTCCTTTGTTATATAAATAATTATCTCCTTAATTATGTCTTAAAAGTTCAGGTAGATGCTTAAAGTCTGATAGATTTCGGGAATATTTTTGAATAGTCCAAAAACTAGTGACTACCAGTAAGTATTTCCAGACTAATTTTTACCGTGATTACAAGTTACCGAAACTGTAGACAGTTTGTGTAACAATTTCGATCGAAAATTGCAACTTTAGTTTTCCCTACAGCTTACCATATACGGAAAAAGCTTAGAACCAGATTTCATCGTGGATTGTAGGTACGCCCATCTGCTAATGCCTTCCTCCACCCACCTATATCGTTTCAACTACATTCCCACTTGGAGACAACGTCTCCATTCCTTTAATTCATCTCCAACATCTCGTTGATGGTAAAGGTCCAACACGTCGTGCTTCGCACACTCCATAAAACGCAAAATGGGCCCAATCTTGGCACAGTATAAGAAATAGTATGGTACTACATACAGTACGGCCACTGCCTGCCCTCGGTTATAACCTCACACTCTCTTGGCAAACGGGTGGCAGAAAACAGCAGGGAATTGTGTAGTCCTCTCACACTCGCACATGCTTCTCTCTTCTTGTCAGTTTTTTCCATTTGCATGAAGTGACAGCTAGTCCAGGGTCTGACATGGTTCCACCAACATTTCGGTAAGCGATAGCTACTAGACTTGGCATGGTTCCTGGGTTAACAGGCGCTGCTTGAGACATATAGCTAGAAGGGAAAATGTCCAAGATTGGATGAACCTTTCAGGTCCTATATTCAACGTGATCTCCCGAACTGAATCTGTTTATGTTCAAGGATCTTCATGTTCAATTCTTCGATCAGGTTCAATTGAACTAGCTTGCATGACTATTGAATCAAGCGTCTCGAACCGCAACGTAGTCAGCTCAAAGTCGAAGATCTTACCTCTTCGACATGAAATAGGACCAAGAAGGATAGCTCCAATCAAAGAGCGATCTAGACGACACGTATTATGACCTATTGTGTGCCACTCTCATGGGTCTTATTTTGTTCTTCTTCACATGGGCCCTTCTTTGTGCCCTGGCCCTTAAGACCAATTTGCTAAGCTTTTCTGCTATGGTTGACTTTGCTGAACACTTCACCTGCCTAGCTAGCATGCCACCCCCGAGAAAACGACAAAAATCGAGATGTGCCTCCATCTTTATTATTTTACGTAGGCCAGAAAGAGCGCGCATGACGTTTTTCTCGTTTAAACGCTTTGTCGTAGGCGGCATGCTAGCTAGGCTGATGTCCCTGTATTCAGTAACAAGCAGTAGAAGTTCCAAAAAAAGGTCTGACTTAACTGGCTTCTGGCTGGTTATTTAGCAGGCGTTCTGTTCTCCCTGTCCTAAAGGGGTGGGGCAATGTCCATGTCCAGAAGTGGACATCTATCGACTGAAATGACGACGATGATTCCGTTGGCATGTTGGATGAGACTGCAGTGGTCTTCATTATCCTGTACCCATATTTATCGTAGATGTATAGTTTTTATCAAGACAGCCTTTGAGAGATGTTTTACTCGGTAGGCGAATTAAAAAAATGCAATTGTATTTCGGTCCTTGATAAGAAATTTAATTTAGATTCAAGTATTAGTTGATGCCTGATCCATCTAAATCCGATCCAAATATCAGTTTAGACCTGATTCCTATAACTAAATAAATCTTCAGCACATATTAACTTCAGTTTTATGGCAGGATAATCTTTATAAAAGAATTCCATGACTGAATGACTGACAAACAACGCAAAGCTTAAACCGCTGAAGATAGAAACATGAAAGACGATCCTTCCTCTTAGTATGGGAACAAAAAAAATGTAATCGTATTGTTGGCGTATAGTTATGGAAGATGTAGGGGTTCACTTAGAAAGGATTTTTATCGAAAATTGATTGGGTTATCCACGCGAACGAAATCGTGAGCGCGGATCAAAACCTCTTATATTTATATGCCTGTTATAATTATTATATAGATACCTAAATACATAACATGGAACTTTATCGTTTTCGACGTATAGGTACCTAATGTATACTGGCATCTTCACACATATGTGTGAAGATGCCAGTATACATTGTTATCATTAATTAATAGTTATCAAAAATGTATAAGAAATCGGAAGATTCTAAGTATAATATTATACTTAGAATCTTCCGATTTCTTATACATTTTTAGGGTTCCGTAGTCAAACAAAGAACCCTTAGTAACTTATTATTAATCTGTGCCCTTAAAGTTGTGTTCATTCTTTATATCTGTCTCTGTAGGCCCCTACTCAATTACCTACTTTACAATTTTTGCACGTATTTGGCATGAACGTAATTAGTTAGGGCTCCCACACATAACTGCGAATTCACATCGAATCGCAAATAGCGAGCGAAAATCATACATGAGTCGAGCACTCGCAGTAAAAAAAACGTAAAAATTATAACGAATGCTGTAAAGCAATCAGAAAAAGACTTTTAATAAAACAATTCATAATTGGCGGAGTAATCGCATAACAAACATACAAAATAAAACAAAAAAAAAACATAAGGCTCGAATTGATAACCTCCTCCTTTTTCGTCGCTTAAAAAAGGAGTTAAGTGAAGATTACTTTTATATGAACAGATACAAAACAAAAATAGTTAAACAATCCGACTTTAGTACAGCTGCGGAACCCTTTCATGGGCGTGTCCGACACGCTCTTGGCAGATTTTCAATTGCGATATTATAATTTTGTCTTAAATTAACTAGGCGATAATTTGTGCTTGTTTACAATAACCTTGTGTGATAACGTGAATATCTGGGAATGGGAATATCTGGTTGATAATATGATTATCTGGAACCCTAGGTCATGAAATGAGTCAGTGAATCCAAATAGTACCTAGGTAGGTACTGTACCTAATATTGTTAGTTTTGAAATTAAGCAACAAGATAGTTTGAAAAACTTCGTTTTTTTTTGAGAATATTTTTCTGAATTACTTCTTGAGAACAAATTGATATAGGTAACTTATTAAACAATATCATTTTTATTACCTTTCGACTTATTTTTTGTATGTATTAAGCCTTTTAGATATCTGCTATATTTTGTTAGATTATGTCCGAATCCATGTCTTTTTTAACCGACTTGACTACGCCAGTAGAAGGTTAATGTTAGTCATAAACTCACGCGACCGTAATCCATTTTGGGGTGGTTAACTTTCTGTTTAAGAATGCTTTTTGGGACTCACATTTAGCAATTTAGGTTTATTTTTTTATTTTTATTTTATTTTATTAGACACACCAACGGTACATAGACAAAACAATCATAAACAAACACTCCAAAAGCTATAGCCCTTGACTATGCACTATGTTTCAGGATATGACTATTAATAAAATAAATAAATAACGCTCACATACATTAGAATGATCGCACGTAAGCTCTAACAGGCTTTTTATTGTGGAAACCCAGGACCCTAGTTTGGCAGTACGGCGTGGTAACCATTAGACCAACTGGGTCGTCAGACGTCAGAATGACTGAATCTAAGTGGTGAGAGGTGACTCCTATCTCAGCACTCGACACATTTAATCATCTTGGAACCTGAAATTGCTGCAACTGCGCCGTTTAATTTTGTAGTTGAATTCAAGGTTTCTAACCACCCCGTAAGGTCGCGAGTTTATGCACGTATGTATATCATAAGGACTGAAGTGTTGTGGCTTATCACCACTAAGCTACTAACTCCAGTACGACGCGACGACGGTATCTTTGATAGGTGAAAGCTTATGCCGTTTTTTATCCCAAAACCCCTCGTGAATCGGATGGGAAGTGCATTTCAGAGGCATGTTGGGGTTGAAATTGTCAGGTTGATTGAACTGACAACCGGAATACGGGGACCGAGTTTTAGAATGGAAACCACTGGCAGGCGTAGTTTAGGATGCCCTCCGGTGCAGGACAAACGACCTGACACAGGTAGCGGAGAGCGACTGGATGAGGACGGGCGAGAGACTATAGAGTTTTGTGGCGCTCCTTGTGAAATAGGTTTAGCAGTGAACAATGATATGCAGATGAAGATGATGACAAAATAGGCAGAGTTCTCGGTTGCTAATCAAAACTATTAGTTAATAACGCGAATAGTAGATTTCCCTACCTACAGCGATTTATTTACGAGCAGTAAAGTACGCAGTGTTTAAGGTTGTGCGTGAAGGGTCTTAGGGGTTCACTATGAAATCCATAGTGTTGCCTACTTTTGTCTGAAGTTTGTCTGTTATTGTTTTTCCTGCATTGTTCTGATAAAATAAATGAGTTTTCCTATATAGAGTGCGATTTTTGAAACTCATTTGTTGAACTTACCAGTTATAAATGTCCAAATTACTATGGAGATGCATCTATCTTCTACTGATTTGACTTCGAAAAATCGCACTCCTGTAGTATGATTTTTGAATGCCAAATAAGCAGTAGAAAGATGCATATCTCCATAGTAATTTTGACATTTTCGACTGCTGAGCTCAGCGAATGTGATTCAAAAATCGCACTCCTGATCAGTAATCAATCACAAACCGCACACTTCATCTATGACGACTCATCCGTATATTATCGATACTTAATTTCGTACAATATTTGGTGCATTTTACTTCATTTTGCTCAGTGCTTCATTTGATTTTGATGACTTTACTATCAATAACATATCATCGAAGTTCCTATAATAAACCAACACTTTTTTATCAAATTCAAGTAATAAATGTATTAAGATTAAATGTGTCGTCGATGAAGACCAGTTTTGATATACAGTACCATTTCGAACGATTTGTAATGTTTCGAGAAAATAAGCCATCGATGTAATTCTAAGGGTAAAATGTATTTTGTTCAATGAATGCCTAGGTTAAAAATTAAATTAAAAATCGTTTATTTGTCTTTTAATTTGTACACAAACAGAAGTAGGTTAAAGTAATAATCGATGAGTCTTTTATGACAAACGGAGTGTACTTATACGAAATTTATTTGGAATTACGTAGTGAACACGCGCTATTCATAGAAGATGCACTATATCTTGCTTAGATGAAGCCTCGCTACAAGCAAGCTTAAATAGATATTTGGTAGTTGTAGCGGGTCATGTGACCATCCCGAAAAGTATATTCGTCAGTTCATGTATGTTTGTGAATTGTATTTTTTCCTAACGGTTACAAAATGGAATGAAGTCAACGAAAATTCGAATTGGTGTCAGTATAACTTTTGTGGTCGCCTTAAATCAATACCTTACAATATTAAGTCCTTTTCTAGTACATACAAATCACATAAACCGGTATAAAGCTTCAGCACAGGCTGTATACATCAATAGGCGGGTCGTCTCTATAAAGCGGGTAGGCGTGGCCCTTTTCAGCGCCGCTCTCCCATTGGCCGACGTCGCTTTTGATGTTAGCCGCTGTTCAGTGGGCTGGGCTGACGCTTTTCAGAGGGTCCTTTCAGGACGCCTGTTGAAATTTATTACGTGAGATATGGAAATTAGGTTTGGTTTAATGATTCTTTGAATTTGGTAGGTATAATTTTATTAATTGTTTTGTGCAGGTGGTTTTGAAATTAAGAATAGAGAACTCCATCTTAGGGTGTTGTAGGAGGCAACTACTAAGGGTTGTTTTAGAGTCTTTTGTGGGCGAAATGCAAGCCGCTGTCACCACTTGACATGTAATTTCCATCAATAAACATATTCAACTATTCCAACTCTAGAAACTACACTCGGCGTCACAAAAATCGCACCTCCCCGAAAATAGGTTTCAATCATGTCCAGCCATCAGCGCATAAATTGAACCTAGTTAATTATGGTATATATTGAAAGTAGGTTTAATGACCTTTAATTAACAATAGTTACATTTTATAAATAAAACATTCCTACCAATCACGACACGAATACAAAAATTTTTGTATAAATACTCATTACGCACCCCACTAATTGCGCCACCTACAAGGGTATAAAACGGGTGAACCCGGTCAAATGTAGGTCATTCGGCATCTAGACTTTGAAGAGAACACTCATGAACAACTCCAGCAAATAAATTAACCTTGAAGATGGATACCACTGCAGAAGAAGCCGCTCAAGTGATTGCACTACTGCAATCAGGGATGCGGCAGTGTGATGTTGCTCGGCAACTTAACCTGAGCCGTTTTTCCGTTCGACGGGTATCCCAACGGTTCCAGGAGACCGGTGAACATATCGGAAGACGTTGATCTGGGAGACAACGCTGCACATCCGAGAGAGACGATCGCTTCATTGTGTCGACCTTTTTACGCAATCGGTTTTCCAATGCTGTTGAGCTGCAACAGCAGCACCGATCAGCTCGTAGAACTTCTGTGAGCGTCTCCAGTTTTAGGAGACGATTACGGGAGAAGATAATTGCGGCCCACAGAGCTGCTACAGGCCCAAAATTGACGACACAGCTCAGGAGAGACCGGTTGCAGTTTGCCCGCGACCATGTGGGTTGGACTATCGACCAATGGAGGGCTGTGCTCTTCTCGGATGAGACGAGGGTGTGTCTCTTCTGCAACGACAGGCGTAGAAGAGTGTATAGGAGGCAGGGGGAACGTTTCGCACAACCCTGTATTCAAGAAACCGTTGAATACGGGGGTGGTTCGTGCATGTTCTGGGGGGGCATATCACTCGGCGGCAAAACGGACCTTGTGTGCGTTTCTCGGACTAGAGGTGCTCGCGGGCAAGGGTCTTTGACTGGTCATCGGTACATTACAGAGATCCTGGAAGAGCATGTGGTCCCTTATGCGGGTTTTGTTGGCAGAGGGTTCATGTTAATGCATGATAACGCTCACTGTCACACTGCATTAATTGTAAGGAACTACTTGCAAGAAGTTGGGATCCCTGTTATGCGCTGGCCAGCGCGAAGTCCAGACCTGAACCCAATTGAACATCTCTGGGACGAAGTAAAACGGCGAGTGCGAGCACGAGATCCTGCCCCTACCACTCTCCATGACCTCCAAGATGCCGTCGTTGAGGAATGGGACAACATTCCTCAAGAATGCGTCGTGAAGCTTATCAGGTCCATGAGAGACCGGTTGGAGGCTGTCATCAGGGCAAGGGGGGGTAACACTAGGTTTTAAGTTAGTTTTAACAACTGTATTGTAATTTTTGTTATTTTAAAAAAACTTGATTTTTTCTTCTTTCTCGATTAACTTGTTTTTTTTAATGTTTTGATATACCTACACAACATCCCTTCATTTTTCTGAATCCTGAATAAATTTCCATTCTAATGGTACCCCATAGTTATTATACCCTAACCGTTAAATAGGTTTAAAAGTCATTTGAAGCGGATTTTTTAGGAAGTGCGATTTTTGTGACGCCGAGTGTATAATAAATCATTCTGCATCTCTAAGAAAAATGTAAACTTACCTACATAAATCATAATAAATTTGGTAACTTGCCAAATATATAGGGTCAAATTCATATCATTAGAATCCTTTTAAACTAAGAGTCTACCCATCAAACTGAACAATTATTATTATGGTAGCAAACCGATCGGACCAAATGAATTATCAGCTGTTGCATACATTTGAGTCGCGAAACCGCGCGTTTGGTATGGAACAACAGATTTTTTATTTGCTCCGATTGGTTTGCTCCCATAGTAAAAGTTGTTCAGTTTGATGGGTAAATTTTAGTTTAAAAGGATGCTAATGATATCAATTTCACCCTGCCCTATTTCTTAATTAATAGAAAAATGTTTGTTTGTATGGACGTTCAGCATTTACGTTTGCATAGAAGGTTAAATTTTTTTCATTTAGCATGAGCACGCATAATAATCAGTGAGCCGGCCGCATGATGACCTACGTAACATGACATCATGAAATGCATGGCACACAGTCGAAAAGCGCTACCACTTGGTCGTAAAATGATAAGGACTCTAATAAATAGAAAAATTTGATACCAACATTTTTATTTTTTTAATTCTTTATTTTACTGTTTTGGTGTAAAATAAAGTATATTTGAATTGAATTGAATATTCTTATCTTGATCAAGCTGGGGTCAGGAATAATTATACTAGTTTATAATATATAATATAAAGCATCATACGGAGCGATGGCAAGAGACCAG
Organism: Agonopterix arenella; assembly: GCA_927399405.1. Taxonomy (NCBI): domain Eukaryota; kingdom Metazoa; phylum Arthropoda; class Insecta; order Lepidoptera; family Depressariidae; genus Agonopterix; species Agonopterix arenella. Next base: position 2,483,934 of record OV656714.1, read on the forward strand.
ACGGGATGTCTCTCGACCCCTGGAAGATGGGTCGGGCGCTAGTGTGGGACGCTACCTGCGTGGACACACTGGCCCCGTCTCACTTACAGGGCACGAGTCGAAGGGCTGGCGCAGCGGCGGAGGCGGCCGAAAAACGAAAGGCCTACTGGTACCGGGATATCGGCCCCCAATACCATTTTATGGGTTTTGGTGTCGAAACTCTTGGGCCGTGGGGACCTAATGCGCAGGCGCTTTTTAAAGACCTGTCAAAGCGCCTGATAGACTCGACAGGGGACCCAAGAGCTGGCACTTTCCTCGCTCAACGGATCAGCATAGCCATTCAGCGAGGAAATGCGGCCAGCGTTCTGGGTACCCTCCCACAAGGACCGAACCTGCACCACATCCTAGGTTAGTTTAGTTTTAAGTCTCTTTATTTATAATTTTATTTAATGTTACTATTTTATGGATCTTTCGAATAAACAATTCTGATACCGTTTATAATTATACTTTACTAGCTACAATAACATAACCTTTTTCACTCACGCTTTTCTTCCTGTATCAATTTTTGTTTTCACTTTACAAGCGACAACTCTTAAACTTAATTAATTTTCAGAATATCAAATAAAATAATGAGGAACTTTATTTATTTATAACATGAAAAATAAAACGATTTGTAGTGAAATAAACATGACTGATAGTTTATTAGAAAAAATACGTATCCAATAAAAGTTTAATAATTAATTTTAAAAGCAATAATTAAGCAGCCGCTATAGGTATAAATAAGTGTAAGAAGAAGACGAAAGAAAACTCTGCAATGTTGTATGCTGTGAGACAGGTAAGAGTATATTTAAGAAATGGCGCCCATCACAATATTTAGCCCAGTCATTTTACGGTTTGAGCCGGGACTAAGTACTGTTTTTTTTTCGGTACAGTATTTAAGAGCCAATTTGAGCTTAGAAATGTACCAAAGTTTAAAAAAAATCCCCTCAGCAACAGTTCCAAATTTAAAATTTTGCTATTATCTCGTTACAAAAAATCTGATGGTAATTTTTTTTGCACATGTTTAAGGCATTACCATTATATATATACTTTAAACATAGTGTACCTAAATATTTTTGTCTACTTAGAAGGTTTTGAAAAATACATTCGTATTTTGTAATAAAAATCTCATTTTTTAAATTTCAATGCCTATTTTATTGCTCAAAAATAATTTATATTGTTAAAAATCGAATTCAAATGAGTGCATTGGTATTAATATAAATAAAAATAATAATAAAAAAAAATAATTAATAAATTGTTTATCTATCTATCTATCTATCTAATTTAAAAGCCCTCTGGGACTCACAATTTTGATTTCTGTGTTGCGTAGCGATTTAAAAAAAATATGTTTTCAGATAGTCTTTTTGTCACTAAATGGTGCCGCTTACATTTTAAAAGTCCAATTAATAATTACTTCTCACCTCTCCTAACAAAACTCCGTAAAATGACTGGGCTAATTAAAGATTTCAAATTAATGAAAAAGTGTTTTTCCAACTTACTACAAAAGCCTATAAAAGTTTTTTTATAATCATCATTATCATCAGCCCTATATAAGGTCTAACAAAATTATGTGAAACTATTTTAAGGGGATGATCAGACCATCAAACTGAACAACTTTCTCTATGGGACCAATATCGAAATCGCGAAAAAAAAATCTGCTGTTCCATACATTTAGGTCGAGTACATTTGTATGAAACAGCAGATTTTTTTTTGCGATTTCGATATTGGTCCCATAGAGAAAGTTGTCCAGTTTGATGGTCTGATCATCCCCTTAAAATAGTTTCACCTAATTTTGTTAGACCTTATATAAGTCCCACTGCAGGGCGCAGGCCTACCCTCGGGGAGGTTGTATGGGCATTAGTCCACCACGCGTGCCCTATGCGGAATTTCTTCTTCAGCGTATGTAGGTTCCCTTACGTGTTTTCCTTCACCTTTTGAGAGCAGTCAGTATTACATAAATTAGAAAAACTCATTGGTATTACATGGCATGGTGTTCGTGCGAATTTGAACCCGGACCCCCATAATTGGGTGTCCATATCCACTGGCGTAGCAAGGGGGGCAGAGGTGGGCATTGCTTACGTCAGAAAGCTTGTTGCCCCCCTTAGAAAAATGGAAAGTAGTGAAGAAATAATTAAATAGTAGTAACCACTGTTTCACATCTTGTGAAATTCTAGCCTAAACTCAGAGGCAATACCGCAAAATTTCGAGCTCGCTTCGCTCGCTCCAGATATATAAGGTCTAACAAAATTAGGTGAAACTATTTTAAGGGGATGATTAGACCATCAAACTGAACAACTTTCTCTATGGAACCAATATCGAAATCGCAAAAAAAAAAACTGCTGTCCCATACAAAACTGCAAACATAACTAGACTCAAATGTATGAGACAGAGGTATTTTTCTCGCAATTTCGATATTGGTCCCATAGAGAAAGTTATTCAGTTTGATGGTCTGATCATCCCCTTAAAATAGTTTCACCTAATTTTGTTAGCCCTTATTTAGGCATGCAAGGGCTGAAGCACCCATACCACAACTGTTATTGTTTATGAAATAATCGTGTTTTTCACGTTTATAACATATTCCTCCTTAAAAATCCCAAGCCCAATTATTTTGATTATGGTTAGTATGGGAGCCTTAGGAAAATGAAGTTTTGGACTTTTTCACGAGAAATGTGAGTCTTACCACTAAGGCGGTAGCTATGAGCTAGGTTGCCCCCTCATAGCCCAGTCATTTTACGGTGTGAGCCGGGACTAATTAATAATATTTTTTTTTCGGTATAATATTGAAGAGCCAATTTGAGCCTAGAAATGTACCAAAATTTAAAAAAAATAACGTCTGCAACAGTTCCAATTTTAAAATTTAGCTATTATCTCGTTCTAAAAAACCAGATGGTAAATTATTTTTTCACATGTTTAAGGCTTTACCATTATTATATGCTTCAAACATGGTGTAAATATTTTTGGCTACTTAGAAGGTTTTGAAAAATCCATTCGTATTTTCTAATAAATACCTCATCTTTTAAATTTCAATGCCTATAATTGCCAAAAAAATAATTTATATTGTTAAATCTAAGTCAAATGACTGCATTGGTTTTAATATTATTAATTAAAAAGCATTCTGGGAAACACAATTTTGATTTCTATGTTGCGTAGCGATTTTTATTTTAATATGTTTTAAGATAGTCTTTTTGTCACTAAATCGTGCCGGTTGCAGTTTAAAAGTCCAATTAATAATTACTCCCTACCCCGCCTAACAAAACACCGTAAAATGACTGGGCTACTCAGGGAAAATCTCTAGCTACGCCAATGTCCGCCGTATCCTTAAACATTACACTTTATTAATGTACAAGTGGCCTTTTTTTTCTTTTCAAAGTATGTTCAAATTTTAGAACCTACAAAACAAAAGTATTGTATAAAAACAACTTTAAGGCTTTTGTAGTTAGTATGTTGGAGTAGCACCTTTTTTACCCGACTGCGCCAGAAGGAGGTAAGTTTAGGTTTTTAATTAAAAGATGCTGGCGCCACTGATTGGTGCTTCTTTTCAGCGACATCACAAATGCAATTTTAGATAATACGAGCGTTAACCCGCAACTTCGTCCGCACGAATTATATACCAGATTTTAAGTCAGATCATAAGCTATCAAACAAAAAAAGTTTCATCAAAATCGGTTCAGTAGTTTTTGCGTGATACTCGTTCAAACAAACAAACAAACAAACACACAAACAAACAGACAAACAAACAATCCAAAAATTGGTGAAATGGAATCAGGGTCACCTAAACACCATATCGTAACTTTTTTTTTGTTAATATCTTCAATGTACAGACAAACTTCCTGTTAAAGTTTTATAATAGTATAGATTTATAAGTTGCTATTTATAAGAGAAACTATACAGAATTGGCACCAGCACTTCTTCATATCTATACTATTATAAAACTGTAAGAGGAAGTTTGTCTGTACATTGAAGATATTAACAAAAAAAAGTTACGATATGGTTTTTAGGTGTTCCTGATTCCATTTCACCAATTTTTGAATTTTTTGTCTGTCTGTTTGTTTGTGTGTGTGTTTGTTTGTTTGTTTGTTTGAACGAGTATCACGCAAAAACTACCGAACCGATTTTGATGAAACTTTTTTTGTTTGATAGCTTATGATCTGACTTAAAATCTGGTATATAATTTGTGCGGACGAAGTCGCGGGTTAACGCTCGTTGTACATATTTTAACAATAATTAATACCTAATATTTTATATCGTCGTCAACATAAGTAATTAGGTCATCGTCATCTTATGTATTGATATTCTACAAATTTTGATTAGAGCAGAATTGAACTAACATAAATTGTACAATCACAATTAAATAAAGTTTGTTTTACGCTTGCGTCGTTTCAGGCGCGCGCGCCGCCCCATCTCTTTCTCTCGCATCAGTCAGTAATATAAGCTATCACACGTCCATTTCGCTTCAATTATTTTTCGACATAGGTCCTTAAGGTGGCTTTTGTGTCAACTAAAAGACATTGCCCACGTGACGAAGTGTATTCGTTTCGTCTCGTTTCGCAGCTCGCGAATGTGTATGATCAAAGAACACATACAAATCATATGATAGCTGAAATTACACACAGGATAGGTTGAATATTATACTTCCCAAGGAAATGGAAATTATCCTTTTCTATCGTGGCATCTAAACTATTATAAAACTGTAACAGGAAGTTTGTCTGTACATTGAAGATATTAACAAAAAAAAGTTACGATATGGTTTTTAGGTATCCCTGATTCCATATCACCAATTTTTGGATTTTTTGTCTGTCTGTTTGTTTGTTTGTGTGTTTGTTTGTTTGAACGAGCATCACGCAAAAACTACTGAACCGATTTTGATGAAACTTTTGTTTGTTAGCTTATTATCTGACTTAAAATCTGTGAAGTATATATAATTTGTGCTGACAAAGTCGCGGGATAACGCTCGTTTTTTATAATACCTATTCAAATTTACCAGTTTTTTTTGGCGAAACGGAATTGGGCGTTTTCCTTTCATTCAATGAATCACTCGCTATGCAAGTACACAGGTCAAACAACCACACGTTATGTTATGTTATTATGTTATGTTTAATGTTATTGTTTTCGGTGCCACCGGGGCTCGCATTCACGACTGTGTTTTAAGCAAAAAACAAAACAATTGTTCAATGTAAGTAAACATTTCATTGCTGAGTCGAAAGAAAGGTTTTCATTTGAAAACGGATCGATAACTTTTGTTTTGTTTTGTTATGTACTTACCTAATGATAATTATATTTACTAGCGTTAACCCGCGACTCACTCACTCACAGAATCACATTTATTTTACTAACATCTGATGTTATTTAGTAAAATAAATGTGATATGTCGAGTCACGGTTGCAGGTTTTGCCGGTTGTGTCATTGGCGTGGTGTTCGTGCGGTTCGCGTTTCGAGCTTGCTTCAGGAGTCCATGCAAGTTCCGCCATCTCTACTCAACTGTGTTTTTGCTTTTATTTATTTACGAGCGTTAACCCGCGACTTTATCCGCACAAATTATATACCAGATTTTAAGTCAGATCATAAGCTATCAAACAAAAAAAGTTTCATCAAAATCGGTTCTGTAGTTTTTGCGTGATGCTCGTTCAAACAAACAAACACACAAACAAACACACAAACAAACACACAAACAAACACACAAACAAACAAACAGACAGACAAAAAACCCAAAAATTGGTGATATGGAATCAGGGATATCTAAAAACCATATCGTAATTTTTTTTTTGTCAAAATCTTCAATGTACAGACAAACTTTTATTTGAGCGTATTGTGCTGCCCCCAATCGTTTTTTTTTCATTTCTTAACAATTACATAATATTTCCAAAAAACAAGAATGTCACACTATAGGCATTACTGATTTTCAATTTAAAATCGGGTCACTGCGGATTTTGTTTATAATGTTTGTAGTTATATATAAAAATCCGAAAAAATACGATTGGGGGCAGCACAATAGGCTTGGTGGAGCCTTAAATAACATCGTGCTCGAGTTTCTGAAAAAATTTAGTTAATTTTAACAGCTTTAACATTTTCACCCGAAAGGTCAGTAAGAAATTGCTAAATGTAGGCAAAATCTAGTCTAAAATTATAAAAATTACATGATGTTTCTTCATTCTTCCTTCTTAGAATCAAAATTTTGTTTATTTTATATAACATAATGTCACGTTCAAATTACGTAGTAAATGACGTAAGTCGAACGTGATTTTAACATAAATATTGAGTAGGCATTATTTTTATTTATATTTATTGTAAGGTTTGTGAATTATTAGGTGTATGCATGTGTCAAGGTTATCTATTTGATAATATGTTAGGTACAGGTTCCGAAAGATATTTTAGCTAAAATATACCTTAGTATTTAAAAAAAAAATTACTTATGTTGATATTTGCAAAAGTAAAAGTAAACCTTTTGCAAATATCAACATAAGTAATTTCAGTAAAATCAAGTCAAGTCAGTAAGACTAGATTTAATAGCCCAGTCATTTCACGGTTTGAGCCGGGACTAATTAAGGTGGTTTCAGTCCATACAAAAGTTTGACGCACAATACGCGTAGACGGAATTAATAAAAGTAATATTTTATATATGGAAAAATAGTTTAGAAAATCTTGTTGCCGCGTCACAAATAACATTTTCAATTTACTATATAATTACGAGAAATAAAGCTTTTAAAATTTTGTATGAAAAATTTCAAAGCTTTATATTTTCGTAACTATTTTATAAATTGCAATAGATTTTCTAAACTATTTTTCCATATACACAAAGTTACTTATATTGATACCGTCTACGCGTATTGTGCGTCAAAGTTTTGTACAAAATTGACCCTTCTGTAACCACCTTAAGTTTAAGCCGTATTTAAGAGCCAATTTCAGTCTAGAAATGTACCAATATTTAAAAAAATTATGTCAGCAACAGCCCCAAATTTAAAATTTTCCGTTTATCTCGTTCTAAAAAGCTTGATGATAAATTGTTTTTGCTCATTTTTAAGCTTTTACTATTATACATACTTCAAACATGGTGTTAATATTTTTATCTACTTAGAAGGCTTTTAAAAATACATTAGTATTTTCAAATGAATACCTACCTAATTTTTAAATTTTGCCTTTTTTATTGCTCAAAAATAATTTTGCATTGGTATTAATATTATTAAGTTAAAAGCCATTTGGGAGATACAATTTTGATTTCTATGTTGCGTAACAAAACTTTTTTAATACGTTTTCAGATGGTCTTTTTGTCACTAAATGGTGCCGGTTACAGTTTAAAAGTCCCATTGAAAATTACTCCCCACCCCTCCTAACAAAACTCCGTAAAATGACTGGGCTATTAGAACTATTTCGAAGATATAACTTTGAGTGAAATGAAAATATACCCAGGGTACTGGAAAAACAGCGAAATTACAATAACATGAATTCCAAATCAGGATTGTGATTTTGTATATGATTTGACAGCTGCGCAAGTCGAAACGAAATTGTGGAGGGGGAAAATCCATACGAAATCGTAATCCTGATTCAGGATACAGGATTGCAATTCCGTATGTGTATGGCGGACCCTATACATTTTGTATCTGTATCATTGTGCGTCTGCCCTACACAGTCGTAAATTCCGAACGGAACGCGCCAGCGCCGGCGCCGGTGCGATCGGAGTGTTGCCGTATTCAGAGTCTTTTTCGCTAGAGCTAGTGAATTTTTGAAGTCCTTGCTGAATTTTCCTGAAGTTTTAAATCCACATCACACAAGCTATTTTTGAGCGTAGGCGTTGACGGAACGATATCGTATCGTGAATGTGCAGTTGTGACGTCGTTCTGTTGCGGTATAATTACGAAATCGCATACGCTCAAAAATAGTTTCTGTTATATGGTTCTATTACTAACCAAAAAAATTCTAGATTAAGTACATAAATGCCATTTTATATGCATATTAATGGTGAAACTATCGATAGTCTTTTGATATTATCGTGACCTCAAAAAATAGTAACAATATCGATGCAACCGATTGATTGTGTGCAACACTATCGACAGTATTTGTTTTTAATCGTAATTACTATCGGCATTTCATGCATTTTTCTTTTAGACATTTTTTAAACAGCACTCTAGTATTTTTTGTAACCATCGTTGGCAACACTACTGCCAAAGACATCTGCACTCGACCACTGGCGTCTATCAACTGAGGTTGTCATTCCAAACGGAAAAAACGTATGTGTGTGGATTGCGTCAGGAATCCTGATTCGGAATCCCGATCCCGATCCAGGTTTCCGTTACGCGATTCCGCATGTATGTGGCGGACCTTACAATGTGGTGACACTTAGGTCCGCCACATACATACGGAATAAACCGCATTCGGAATTGGTTCCGGATGGAGTGTTGCCGCTTTCAGAGACTTTTTCACTAGATTTAGTGATTTTTGATGTCTTAGGTGGCACTTTTTAAAGATTTACAGTCATATCACACAAGTGAGTTTTGAGCGTAGGCGTTGATGGAACGATATCGTATCGTGATGGTGAAGTTGCGACGTCGTTGCGGTATAGTTGCGAAATCGCCTACGCTCAAAAATAGCTTGTGTGATAATGGTTCATACCATTTTGTATGCAGATTATCTCTAATGTTAAAGGCTATCGATAGAGCCTTTTGATATAGTTGCATAATATTGAAATACAATTTACAAATCATCTTCGTAACGTCTTGACCTCATCACATGATAGGAATTATCATGTATAGAAATTGTTTGTTTCGTTTTAATAAATACTTAAAAATGCAATTGTCATTCTTTTGGCGTTTCATACATTTTTATTTAAGGCAATTTTTAAACAGTATTTTTTGTAACCATAGTTGACAACACTTAATCCTGAATCAGGATTCCGGATCGCAATTCCGCCTGTGTGTGGCGGACCTTAAGTAGGTTGACACAAAATTGGAGAACCGTGTATTGAGAATTCGGGAGGCAGTTCTTTCCCCAGTTCGATACCTATAGCATATTCTGATAGTATTATACTACCTACCTAGTATAGTATGTCCGTAGAGAACCTCAAAATATAATTATAGATCTAGATCTATTCTATAATAGACCTACTTAGTTTACAATCTAACTAGCTACTAGGGTTTCATGTTTATAATATCAATACAACTATTAATGAAAACACATCTCCCTACGGCAAATGGTGACCTCATACTGTAAATATGTTTGTTTAACAAACCTCCCAGTGAATACTAGTTACAATAACAAAGATACTAGTAACAGCTATCGTTAAAATAACATGTGACTAGTATTTTTTTGTTGATGCTAACATAAGGATGTTATAAAGAGATGGCTATTGTTTTTATTGAAAATAGTGTCTTATTGTCTGAAAGTTGTATTATGTAAAAGTCATTGTATGTTACGTCTGTAATTCTGTATCATTAGAATCACGAGCTAATACTAGGTGGATAAGTTATAGCCCAGTCTCAGTAAGATATTTTTTTCGGTATAATATTGAAGAGCCAATTTAAGACTAGAAATGTACCAAAATTAAAAAAAAATCACGTCAGCAACAGTTCCAATTTAAAACATTTATCTATTAAGTATCTCGTTCTAAAAAACCTGATGGTAATTTTTTTTCTTCATTTATTTAAGGCTTTACCATTATTACATACTTCAAACATGGTGTAAATCTTTTTGGCTACTTAAAAGGTTTTGAAAAATCCATTCGTATTTTCTAATATATTATAACAATATAAATTAATATGAAGATGACTTAACTAACTTAATAGAATAAGAAAAAACAAAACAAACAGAAAAAAGAAAAACACCTAGGCTACTTAAAGGTAAAAAATTTCCTCTAAAGCCCCATACTCGGGGCAGAGTGCCTAGGAGGCTGGCAGCGTTGCCTCTTTGGATCGCAAGGCTGATCCTTTGCGCAAAATAGCTGCCAGCCCTCCTGTCGCCTGTAGCCTCGAATAGGCAGGTCTAACAAAATTAGCTGAAACTGTTTTAAGGGGATGATCAGACCATCAAACTGAACATCTTTCTCTATGGGACAAATATCGAAATCGCGAAAAAAAATCTGATGTTCGGTTCGGTTGTGGTGCCGGTTACAGTTTAAAAGTCCAAGTAGTAATTACTCCCTACCCCGCCTAACGAAACTCCGTAAAATGACTGGGCTATATACAATTTATTGTGACTTGTTTGAGTACCTAATAAATAAATGTTCATCGTCAACTGTTCACCTTAACACACTGTATAAGGCAAGGACATTAGAAATTTTGAACATTGCATATCGATCGAAAGTTTGTATGAAAAGATAATATTTTGCGTATTTTCCTTTTTTCTTCTGGGAAAGTTATTCACTTCAGTATCATAAGTACAATCACCCTTTAAAGTAATGCAACCTCTACCTCAACCTCAAGGTTAGGCCCTAACATGCTTAATGAGACTGCAGTAGACAATTATAGTTAACAAATTAAAAAAATCATAGCTTTTGAACTAACTACTTAAGTAAAGATTTATGCGGGACGAATGTTGTGGTTCTCAACATAAAGAAATTACGCGCTCCCCTAGGGTTCTCAATGATATTATAATTCTTTATTGCCCTCCCCCCCCCATTTCCCCCCTATGTACCTACGCAAATGGATAATATTTACTCTAATCCTAGACATATGTTATAAAGTATTGTTTTGTCTGGCAGGGTCCGGAGCCGGCACTGAACTCAAACTCGGGTGGCGCCGCGAAGCCGCCGCTCCTCAACGCATTCGAGCTGGACCGCTGTCTCGATCGGTGAGTACATTAGCCTATACCGTCTCAACTACTTCACAGGAGGGTAGGCATGGCCGCCACTAAAGTCGGGTAGCGCCGCGAAGCCGCCGCTCCTCAACGCATTCGAGCTGGACCGCTGCGCTGCCTCGATCTGTGAGTCTACATCAGGCTCTACTGTCTAGAATGCTTCACAACTTAAAGCATCACGTCTCCCGTCAGCGGCCGCGACTGACGGGAGCTGTAATGCTTTAAGCTTCATTAAAGCTTCACAATGACGTCACTATTCATGATTTAGTACAACTCGTGTTTTGACGTTTGTTAAGGAGTTGCTGATTTTACTAGTTGGAAACTCGCGGATTATGGTTTCCAGCATTTTTTTTTAAATTGCTCTACGAATACCTATGCTCCTCTGCTTCTATATTGGAATACCTTCAGACCTGGTCAACATACCTTATGTAAACGTTTGGCTAGCAGTCAACTTCGGTACTTCAGTTCCGACTCAGAGTCTGACCGATAGCCAGTTAGATAAAGATATAGTTTAGACAGGGTTACAATGATGATGTTGTTTCAGAGAGGAGTCCGGCAGGTGGGGTGGCGAGGCGGCGCGGCGTCGCCGGCGCACCTCACCCCTGCGCCGCGCCTCACCCCCGCGAGACCATGAGCCCCTGTCACTGGCTCGAGTGAGTACTATTGTGATTCTTCAACACAGACCTACCCTCAAAGTGTATGGGCGTTAGTAAACCACGCGTACCCAATGCAAATACAAATATCATTATTAACAAAAAGAGTACGTCAGTTCATATGATACAATGGACCCTAAATGCGGCAAGCCAGAATCTCGGGAATCCTCTTACGATTTATCAGGCAAAAAAAGCATATCGGTACACTTCACATACTCATTAGAATTTCTGCTTCAGCATATGGCGACATAGGCATGCAGCATATCTAGTTCACTATCTCCGAGAAACAAATCAGAGATCATCATCATCTCAGCAAAGACGTCCTCAGCTGGTTATATAGGCCTCCCCGAGGATCGTCACGACCTGTCCTGCGCTTCCCTCATCCAACGGGTTCCCGCCATCTTCATCAGGTTGTTGGTCCACCAGGGGGGGCCTAACTATGCTGTGCTTTTCGGTACGCGGTCGCCGCTCGAGCTTTTTGGCTCAATCGGCTATCTGTTCTACTAGCAACGTGCCCCGCCCGTAATTGCCACCTACCTATGCAATCAGAGATACCTATTATATCTCATCATCATCAAGATATGCACACTTCCCTTTCATTGCTCATCCTATGTCCATTGTGACACATAGAGGTAATATTTTCGGAAAGTCATCGGGGATTCGGGGATTTTTTCTACTTCTCTTAAAGATACTTACATCTTTGATTAAATTCATTGACAGTTCAAATTCCAATAAAGATTAGAGTCATCTCTCAGACTCGCTGGACTTTGTTGTCTAATGTTTAAGTTATCCTAGTTAACAGGATTTACAGCGGTGGGAATATATAGTGGGCTTGTTCTCTATTCGAATCTCATCACCCTATACAGGAGGCCCGGTGCGTTAAAGCAGGACGTGTAAAGGCCGTTGTGAAATTACACCATTCTTTTCTCTATCCAGGCTTCAGCCCCAACCTCGCCCACCGGGGGAGGATCAGCTCACTCCAGTCCAGCGCCAGTATCTCCCACTGGGAGCGCCGGTGCTGCGGCCAGTGGAGCCCGATCCCCTCTACCACTGGTTGCTCCAGATCTGCTGGCAATGCAGCTGTTAGACCAACACACACAGCTGCAAGCTCTGATGAAGCAGAGATTGTTTCACCAACATCATATGCAGAAGCAGGTAAGTGTGGTAAAAATGTTCGCAAAAGTATACTGAATAAAATAAAAATGATAAATATCAATCAATCAATCAAATATACTTTATTTTACACCAAAATATAAACAATCACATAAATATCCTGGAGAACGTGACACAGATGGTCTGAACCGGTTTCGACATCACCAGACGATATACGTCCCACTGCAGAGCACATGATTATTTCAGGGAGTGTGTATTGGGTGTCAGTTACCGCAAGCGTGCCTAATGCGGATTAGTAGACAATACATACGCATCAGAATTTCTTCTTTAGCGTATGCAGGTTTCCTTACTATGTTTCCCGATGCCAGATGCCGTTCATACACCTGCCTGCCTTAGGCCATTATAAAACATAATTAAGTCTTCTTCAGCTAAGAATTTAATATTTTCCCTCCCTTAGCACATGACTTCTGAAGCAGCCAAACGACAGTTGGAACAGTCACGACTTCAAGACCAGATCAACTTGAATCTGCTCACGCAGTCCCATCTCCCGCCTCCTGACACATCACCGGGATCTCTGCAGCAACAGCTGGGAGCTCAGCAGCAGCAGCTGGTTCAGCAGTTGCAGGCGGTACAACGCCAATATTTGATGCATGGACCATTGTCCGTGCCTCCTAATGCTCCTCCTGGTAAGTTTGCTTCATTTTAATTGTTAGGATTTATTTAAATATTTAGACGCTTTTATGGTACACATTGAATACAAATAATAGAATAAGAATCATTTATTTTTTGAGCTGGTTACAAAGATCGGTAGAGAAGTCGTACACAAAGGGCGAGCTTATCTCTGAAGAGATTCTTCAATGTACAAATGCAAATTAAGAATATTGTATTGTAAGTTTGAATACTGAGTCAAACGAGCGCATTTTGCTTTTATAAACCCACCAGCTCAGACTTAAGAGTATTAATTTCTTATTATTCATCTGCCCTCATTTCCTCATCTCCCACTCAAGACATTAGAAAGAAGGGAGGGGCTGAAAATCAGCGTTGCGCGGATTCAAACCCGTGCCAGCACAGGCTGAGCCTCGACCTTTTGCCTCAGTCGTGTAATTCTACTTTTTTGTACTTAGATTGTAAGAAAAACTGAGACAATAAATGATTTTTTAATTTAATGTAATTAATTCATTTAAGCAGGAGACAATTAATTCCCAATATTTCTATCCTGTTTTTGGGCCAAATAGTCATCAGTCAAAACAGGGAATAGCTGCTGATTTCATAATAATTTGTTTAAGAATATTTCTCCCATCATCCATAAGGAATATTGAAAGTTGTTTTACGATTGTGCAGGTCTGATGCTATGGGGAAGCGAGATGGAAGAGCATCCGCTCTTTGGTCGAGGAGTCTGCAAATGGCCGGGCTGCGATGCCCTCGCTGAAGATTATCAAGCATTCCTCAAGTGAGAAATACATATTTACGCTTATTACATTTAACCTTTTAGGGTGCTAAGTGTTCAGAAGGTTTGCTATTAATCTTTTCAGATTAAAAAAGATTTGCTAAAAATGAAACTGATGCTAGACTCTTCCTCATATTACCTACGTAGGACGTAGGTAGCAATAATAAATAACAATAGAATTATACTTATAGGTATCTTATAATGATGATGTTCGTACAACATTTTATCTCTAGAATAAAGCAAACTTATGCAAAGAATTAGATAACATCTTTTCTCGAGCAATAAGTATTCTCCTTTGCAGGGTACTAGGTACAGTAGTACTAGATTTATAAGTTCCCCCGATGTACCTGCGCAGTTGACAAATTTTAATAGCGCGCGAAATTACATTAAATTACCTTTGATTACTAAACGACTTCGGGTTTTGTCGGGGACTCTGCGCAAACGAAGATTGCCAAGGTTAATCATTTTCCTGGTCGTACTGTACGTCCTATAGAAGATTTTTGAAAAATTATGTTTTCAATTACGGTGTGGTTCCTAGTTTAAAATAAACCACCACAATTCTTGCCATGGGTGTTATTCTGTGCCACTCAAGAATGAAAGTTGCCACCGTTGCCGTTGTAACAAAAACCTAAATTCGTATACTGAACTTCACATTTGTTCCGGCAGGCATTTAGAAGCGTCTCACACGTTAGACGATAGATCTGCTGCTCAAGCCAGGGTCCAGATGCAGGTTGTCGCCCAGTTGGAGCTGCAGCTGCGTCGTGAACGCGACCGCCTCGCTGCCATGATGCGGCACCTGCATGCTGCTAGGGACACCTCCCATCACGCCGCTAAACATCCTCATGGTGAGTGCGAAATCTATCTTCATTCATAAACAGGGGAAAAGACGACGAACGGTAAAGGATGGAGCAGAAAATAAAAATGTGATCCCAAAATATGAAAAACTCCACAAGAGCTGAATCGCAAGATACCTATGCATGCATACAAATTCCATCCACAAACTGTGGAGCACTGTGGTTTGCATTCCTGCATTACACTGCCTACCGGAAGGTCTTTTGTTATTCAAATGAAGGAGTTCCTCTATAAACATCTCGTCTTGTATCCTCGTCTTGAATACGATTACATAAAAACCATACCTGCTGCAGTCTGATCACCATATTTTCCCCCGAGAGTCAAAGTATGGGAACATCGCAACAAAAGTTCATAATTTTGCTATATTTGGACTCACATAGGGATGAAATAGCGATAAGATAATCATGTCCCAACTCAGTCCTTCGGAACTAGACTACGCAGTAGATATCTACACTACATTATCTAAAAGTCAAAGTAGGAGACCAGAGGAAGATGGTTATTTACGATATAAATAGAAGCCTCACTGTTGTAAAGTATTCAGCACAAGGAAGTGATATAAAACCGGCGGTGCACTCACCTTTCCCAATTTTTTATTCGTTTGTTTCTTTTATGATAACTTAGTGGTTCAGCAAGAACAAGCTCCGTTATCCGGTAACGCAGATCGCAAGACCGAATATCATCTGAATTATTTGTTCTCAAGTTGCTCTTAAACCTGCATCCGTTGAAGAAGAAATTCTGATACGCCATATGTGCATGTAGTCCCACCAATCTGTATTGGATATTGGGGTGCACTAGCGCCCGTAAATCCTCCTTGAGGGTCGGCTTCTTCCCAGCTGTGGGACGTATAATATACCTAGGTTGATGATGATGATTTTGTTAGGACTTTCTTTACCTACCTAATTATTATCCAAAATTTGCAGGTGGAGCTAATGAAGGGGCATCTCCAGGTCCGGTCCGTCGTCGGGTCTCCGATAAGTCTGGAGTTGCCATTGCCGGAGGTAAATTATTTCGAAAATGTTTTAGAATAAACCATTAAGTCGGCATATTGCGGAATATTGGTAACAGACTCAAGAATTCGTTTTGTTTCTCAAGGTCTTCCATATATGCTCGAAAGAGCTGGATTAGATGTTCAACAAGGTAACTTTTTACTGCATTATGGTATTTTGAAAAATATTTGTTCCTGTTCCTAACTACTTTTTGTACTTGCCCATAATTCTAGCTTTGTATTGGGGAACCAATACTTCTCATTTCAAATACATTAACTTCATACTAATCATTCGCATTTTATGATTATTATAGTGGAGTTTCAGCATTTTCCTTCGTGTCAAGGAAAATGTAATTGACACGTCCGAAAGGAAAATGCTGGAACTCCATACATCGTTTGGCCTGATGGCCATGCTACATAGGTATTTGGATAGACCCCTTGCACGCGCCATCATCAAGTTTTATAACAGTTCTCTCGTTTCCAATTAGTTAAACAGTTTTTAAAACGTGTTATCATGTAATTGGCGCTGTAAAATTTAAATGTTGCTGTATTAGAGATTAAGTAATTTGCTGTTTGATAATGATAACCAATAAAGATAAATAAATATATTTTTTTTAATCTGCAAAAAATCTTTTTTGACCTATATATATCATTGAGTCTGTACTAGCGGGTCCATTTTCAATTATGTCCTTTAAAAGTGAATTTGTATTTTGAGTAAATAATGCTCGACCAAAAAGCATGCCTGTAGATATCTATTTAACCTAAGTGAAAGAGTTCTGTTTTTCCTTGGAGGTCTTCCCTGGGGGAAATGGGGTCATGCCCCTACCAAACCCCAACTCATTGACTGTGAGTTAGGTAAATTATTAAAACTATATTATTATTAACCCTCCCCAAAATGTCTTAAAAGGTGCTGACATCAGAGTGACTTTAGAGAAACACTGCTCCCGTCTCGCCGTGGTTGCCGTATTGCTCTAAGCATTAGACCAACTCAGAATTTACATTCATTTGGAAAAATAAAAAGTAGAAATTGTGTCCTGTCACAAAATTTTCAGGACGGATTAAATTTTGAAATAAAAAGTGCAGTTGATACCTATCCAAACATTGAAGGTGCTTGATTAGATTATCAAATTGAACAACTTGAACAAACAAAACCAACTTCTATATAATAATAACTTCTATCTAAAAATTTCTATGGAACAGCTGTTTTGTTTTTTTACGAATTCGATAATGTTACCTTACCTAGGTAATTATAATTAGTTAAAGTTGAAAATCCGAATCATCTTTAGTTCTTCTGATGTTAGCCTAACGCCTTTGATTAAATAATGCCTCTAAACACACAATACCTAAGTCATAGGCTCAATCATTGCTCCCAATCAAAATCTTGGCATATAGGTACCTATACGATTAATTAAATATTAAACGAATTAAATCCCTTTTCAGAAATTCAGCGTAATCGTGAATTCTACAAATCAGCTGATGTGCGGCCTCCGTTTACATATGCATCTCTTATTCGTCAGGTAGGTTTTATTATGGTTATATAAATCTCACTTCATTAGCCAATCAATACTATAATATGCGCCTTCACATATCCTAATTCATCAGGTTGGTTCTATAATGGTTTTATGATTGCTGAAGTGATGTAGGTAAATAATTTACGTTATTTTCGAGACCTTTATTCAGCAATCACTACCAGTTTGCTAAAAACGAATACTAATATTCAAAGACTATTTTTAAGATTAAGTTAGAACTCCCATTATATCAAAATGATTTTGACATACGACCAGAACCTGAACTATGGTTTCGTGTAGATACTGTGACAGTGGATTTATTAAACACTGGATCTGTCTGTACTTATATCTATCTAAACTATTATAAAACTGTAACAGGAAGTTTGTCTGTACATTGAAGATATTAACAAAAAAAAGTTACGATATGGTTTTTAGGTATCCCTGATTCCATATCACCAATCTTTGGATTTTTTGTCTGTCTCTTTGTTTGTTTGATCGAGCATCACGCAAAAACTACTGAACCGATTTTGATGAAACTTTTTTGTTTGATAGCTTATGATCTGACTTAAAATCTGGTATATTTTGTTTTTGATCTGAATATTCGTTATTATATACCTACTTATTTTCCAATCTATCGTGTAACACAAATGAGACGTGTGGCATATAATGTAATTGTAATATAAGTTTTTTTTCTTTTTTTTTAATGTAAAGATTTTTAATTGGCGTCTAGATTTATATAAGAATACTAAAGAAATTGTAAAGCTGTAAATCATCCGAAAATAAAATAAATAAATACATAATTTGTGCGGACGAGTCTAGTGCTAGTTAATAGTTATTTAAGTTTTATGCTAAAAGAAATATGGATGTTATCTAAATAAACAAATAACATTATAAACAAATAACACTTCGCTCTACCTAAAAAGGACGATCTCGACCTCAGGAGTAAGATTTTTGAAACTCATACTTTGAACTCAGCAGTTGAAAATGTCAATATTACTATATCTGATTTGACTTTCAAAAATCACACTCGTGAAATATCATTTTTGAAAGTCAAATCAGCAGTAGAAAGATGCATATCTCCATAGTAATTTTGACACTTTCAACTGCTGAGCTCAGCGAATGAGATTCAAAAATCGCACTCCTGATCCCTTAGCTCCAACTAGAATTAATCTATTAAATATAATATCAATCAGATCTATTAATTATATCTATTTAATATTCTATTATTTATCTATTTATTTATCTATAAAATTTTTGATATTTCAGTCTATAATCGAGTCTCCCGACAAGCAGCTGACTCTGAACGAGATTTACAACTGGTTCCAGACCACATTCTGCTACTTCAGGCGCAATGCTGCCACTTGGAAGGTATGTTTTAGATTCTAAGTTCTTTTGTTGCTTGCAGTTGTATGGGATGCATCGAAACACAGATACATAATGATAATTGTCATTGTTTTTTGGGCTGACGTAACCTCAGGGTTAAAAGCTCCAAAAAAAAAAAAAAAAAAAAATTTTCATAGTTTGCCGACTGAATCTTGGATCGATCTAGAACTACTATAGTCAGAAACTGTATAATTATAGTCAGGATAGTATGATGCCGTTTGTCCTGAAGAGGACAGTTTGGTACGTAGACTTCTGGAAACCTTATGAAGAATCTGGCACCCGATCTTCAATATCGAGTGAGGTGTCTCCTCACCAGGGTTGGATTTAGGGACGTGGAAAAAGATAGCACAAATAAATGAAAAGGATAGTATATAGTACACTTTATAATTATTTTTAATTTAACATAATAGTCCTTAAAATCAACACCAGTCAAAGCAAAATTTACTCCTCTTCTACTAAGTTTATCAGTTCTTGAATATTACTATTAGTTCTATCTTCATCCTTGCCATTTAGCCTGAGATTCAGAGACGATTTTTAAATCATAGTTCGAACTAAGTAGGGTCAAAATGTATGGATTCGTCTCTGAATCTCGGCCTCTAATCAACATAACCTCAGTAGGAATAAAATCAGTACAATTACCACTTTTCTGAATCGGAATTCGGATACACGCACGGTCGAAATATTCATATGACGTAAAACTAAGCATTCGGGAGTAAACTTGAAATTATAGTATTTTAGCGTACTATCCTTAGACGTAGATAGTATATAAGATCTAACAAAATTAGGTGAAACTATTTTAAGAGGATGATCAGACCATCAAACTGAACAACTTTCTCTATAGGACCAATATCGAAATCGCGAAAAAAAAATCTGCTGTCCCATACATTTAGGTCGAGTACGTTTGTATGGAATAGCTAATTTTTTTTCGCGATTTCGATATTGGTCCCATAGAGAAAGTTGTTCAGTTTGATGGTCTGATCATCCCCTTAAAATAGTTTCAGCTTGTTTTGTTAGACCTTATATTGTAAAGCGAAATTATAGTATAAATACTAGTACTATTACTAGTAGTAGTACTACTATTATAGTATGCGATGTGTAGGGCTATATTTAATAAATTACCATCAGGCATGAAAGAGCTACCCTTTAATAGGTTTAAGTCATCATTATACAGATGGCTCCTTGATAAAACATTTTACTCGGTAGACGAATTTTTGATGTACACTGATCTTGACGGTAACAGATAGTGAATGCATGGTTTAACCCTAGTAAGAAAGACCTAGTCTTGTTCTGACATGATAATCTATACTTCTATACTATTATAAAACTGTAACAGGAAGTTTGTCTGTACATTGAAGATTTAACAAAAAAAAAGTTACGATATGGTTTTTAGGTGTCCCTGATTCCATTTCACCAATTTTTGGATTTTTTGTCTGTCTGTTTGTTTGTGTGTTTGTTTGTTTGAACGAGTATCACGCAAAAACTACTGAACCGATTTTGATGAAACTTTTTTTGTTTGATAGCTTATGATCTGACTTAAAATCTGGTATATAATTTGTGCGGACGAAGTCGCGGGTTAACGCTCGTAATGTATAAATTTAATTATATTTCTCAATGACCTTAATATTTGCATGCTACTGACATGGCTAAATAGGCGTTATCAAAATTTTATCTAATTACATCTGAATTGTACCTACCCTATTTATTGGCAAATAAATTATTTGTATTTGTAATTATAGTACAAAGTCCAACCCTGCTTCTCAGAACGATTCAAGTTTTAATCGGCAAACTATGACAATAATAATTATGTATATATAAGGTCTAACAAAATTAGGTGAAACTATTTTAAGGGGATGATCAGACCATCAAACTGAACAACTTTCTCTATGACACCAATATTGAAATCGCGAAAAAAAAAATCTGCTGATCCTTACAAACGTACTCGACCTAAATATATGGGACAGCAGATTTTTTTTCGCGATTTCGATATTGGTCCCATAGAGAAAGTTGTTCAGTATGATGGTCTGATCATCCCCTTAAAATAGTTTCAGCTAGTTTTGTTAGACCTTATATATATCCCATATCACTTTTAGTTTTCAAAAAAATGTGTGCTGTAGGATTTTGACAGCAAACCAATTTATCTGGTTATTGTAGAAAAAAATATATTTAAAGGAATTGCATATTTATTTAGAATAAAATAATTGTTAAAGTTAGTAAGAAACAATTTGAAAAAAAAATAATGCAGAATATGTGTAGTTTAACTACTGTGTAGTATTGTTTAAATAACTTAATAACATATTCTAATGTATCAAATTTATTTTTGGAGATAACGAAGTAATAAAGGTAACGACAGTATTTTCATAGTGCAGAGTTAATAGGGAATAATAACATAAAATTGTAAAATTGCTGCAACTCATCTTATTTCATTATTCGTGCTAACTTTAGACTTACAGCTTTATTCCCTTTAAACTACGCTCTATGAATTTTTCACGTATAATTTAAATAGGTATTTGTTTTCACAGTACTATTATTTATTTTGTGTTTTCACTACACTTAAATTTATTATTTACATTTTACTCTATCTAATTCAATGTAATTTTAATTAAAAAAAAGTTGGTTATAATTGCAATTAAGACGATTTGATCTTAAAATCATACAGGATTTGTGATTTTTAAAATAACGTAAATGGTGCATTATTGTTTAAAAATAAATAAAACTACAGTTCGTCTATAAGAAAAACAATAATACACCACCAAAGCCTTATTCTCGAACAAATAAAGACTAGAATAGTACAAACAGAACGCTGTCCGTCACAACCTGTCGCTGCACAAATGCTTCATGAGGGTGGAGAACGTTAAGGGAGCAGTGTGGACAGTCGACGAGGTGGAGTTCTACAAGCGACGGCCGCAGCGAGCTGCGCACGCGCCGCCGCCGCCCGTCCACGCGGGGTACGGCCCCCTGCCTTGCAGACCGACTCTAACTTGTTTTATTACAGACACTTATAACATAAAAGTACACTAAACATTCTACACATGCATACACTGAAAATGTTTTAAAACATACACTGAATTACACCTTCAAACATACACTGATCTACACTGGATGTTTTAAAACATACAATGAATTACACAAACATACACTGTACTATAAAATATAATAGGTATACATTTCACACGAGAATCTACTGGATATTTCCAAATACAGTCCGAAAACTTTCATAATACAGGTACGAAATAGAAAAAAGAAACAAATAGTTAAATGACACGAGTGCAACATATTTTCGAAATATGCCACATATTTTAAATATGACACAAATAAAACACACTGACACAAACACGTATATACCTACGTATCCAACAGAATAAACATTTCACACAAAATTATCCAATTGACAAAACACACAAAATACAATTACATACCTCACATAATACACAAACATAGTTCACAATTACATACCACAATGCATTGTTCAAACAAATACACATTCCAAATAAAAATACAGGTTTCTCTGTACACATTACAATATTCTTCACATTGACACCTCTACATTTGACAGAAATCAGTACATTTAACATTTTGACAATACCAAGCAAACTAACGAAATCAAATATAAAACAGATACAGCAATAGCAAATATAGGGTTACTTACTACATCGTACTCACTGAAAATTGTTGAAACTTAATCAAACAGAACCACTGTTAAAACAGAACACAATTAAAAAACAGACATTAAAAGCCAAATGGATGTGAATTCTCTCACTCTATTTAAATTATACCTAAAGACGAACAGAACAATCTAACAAAAAGATTATATTATTGTGTTGCTACCCCCAGTAATACCTACTCTCAGTTTGATTTACGACTTAGTTTCATTCTACTCTCATGAAAATTACCCAAATCAATTTCGACTACAACGCTACACAGTTAAACACTTAAACAAGGCACTATTAACTCTATTTCTATACTAATACCACCAATACACAAAAATACAACTCATATTTTTTACACGAATAACAACATAAAAGTACATTATGAACTATTCTACATTAACATTACACGGTATACCAAAATGTCACAATTACACGATCATATAACAAAATATAAATAAGAAAAACACTTGTGCAAGTAGGTAATGACAATTCAATATTTATTCCGAATAAAAAAAATGCGAAGACAAGTAACAGTAGCTGTAACTGTTCATAATTATTATTTAAATTGAAATTTAGTTTTATTTAAAATGAGCGAAGATACATGTTAAACAAAATATAGAACATGAATAATTTCACCATTTTGACACGAAGTTTTAAACACAAGGTTTTTCGAAAAGGGAGTCAGATTTTGAGAGTAGGTCTTGTATTAGTGACTTCTGCACAACACAGCTTTTCAGCGAAATTTTTCAGCGTAATTACTTAGTATAAAAGGGGAGACACAAACACATACAACATTTATAATATACTAATCAGTAAAGTACAAAACAAAACTCATTAATTTTAACATTAATAAAGAAAAAAGAAAACTAAACTTATTTCGAAATCTACATGGTATGAAATCAATATGAAGCTGTACTTATTAACACAGACATACTGAACCATAAAAGTAACACAAATATACCATAAACACTATACACTTTTTAAATCAAAACATTTTAATCTTCTCTTAAAAATTTCTATCTAACCTAGCGATGTACTCTTATCGTGTAAATAAACGTTTTATCTCGTTCCAGATTTACATTTGTAATTATTTGTGTAGTTCATTTTTGAATTGGATTTGTGAATAACGCTATAACTGACTAAGTATTCAAATCAATTTACTTTCAAAATTGGCAGACGAACAGACAGTTATGGCGTTACCAAATTGTGAGGTCATGTAAATTTTTTCGTATTTAGGACTTGTTATTTGTGTGTGTACGTGGATTTCAGCGCAACGGTGATTAACATTTTCTCGCTTGCCTTATTAACCTATCTCCGTTCATCTCTCCCTTCCTTCGGGGTCTCTCTTCTTGGGCCATCACATCCTGCATGATTTCGTTTATCGATAACAAAATCTCCACGACGATCTGTCTGTGCTTTCATCGTTATTCTATCAACAATATCTTTCAAATATAAATCATATTTAATAGCATAATTGATCAAAACGATGGAAGCACGCGAATATTAATGATAAGTTAATAACATCGAGTTGCATTGCAGATAGCTTTGCTCATCAAGGTGTTGTTGATTTGTGCTAAACGGTGATGAATTATAGAATGCGATCCGGACGAACCTGTCACTGCACAAGTGTTTCGTGCGGTACGAAGATGACTTCGGATCGTTCTGGATGGTTGACGATGCAGAGTTCGTGAAGAGACGGCACCTGAGTCGGGGGAGGCCAAGGAAGTATGAGCCTGCGCAGCCGAACGCCGCTCCACCACAGTAAGGGCGCAGCCGCATCAGAAGTTGCGACCGTCCAACGAATCTAGTCTAGGCGTTGGCTTTTTATACGTTCGTGATTCAGCATTCTCTATTTTATCACTATACAATGTTTCTTCAATAAAATAGTCTCCTCTGGGAATCAACACATTCATTGGGATCAAAGAGATTTTTGAATCATGGATGGAAAGCCATCAGAGGAATATGAAAACTACTTCGTTAATTTCGGGGATCAAAATTTCAACTGTTACAACCCTACATTATGAAACGTTTTAAACCAATTTGTGTGCATTTTGCGGTTATATTTTGAGAATCGTTGGACGATCGCGTCCAGAAATAGCGTTTTTGTATGTGAAACTTGACTCAAACTGAAAATTATTTTAAAACGGAACAAAATTGATAATTTTCGGTTTAAAAAAAAATTTAGATTGATGTTCTGACCATTATGTAAAGTGTATCACTGTGTAAGCTTAGATTAATTCAACTTGTCATGTTAGAATGTAACTAGAATCACATATATGAATATTTCAACATTAATATAGACAATTATAAGACGGTGTGTGCTTATTTTTCTTCATATATCGATTTTTAATTCATTTGAATGTTTGAAGCACTTACGAAATTTAAGCACCCACTTTAGACTCCTAGAGTGCGAAGCTATAACCATTGTTTTGCCCTAGTTTAACACCACGACATAATACTTGTTTAAACATTAGCTTAATTCATATGTTGCATTGTAATTTCTGATATAATTTTTAATTTATATTTGATGAAACGCACAAGATGTCAAGTTAAATAATGACCATGTTTATTTCGATGATTATTATGATATGCATGTTATGCATTTATATAAAGATTTGTAAAGGATCGTCGTTGGATACCCAAGTAAGATTGAAGAGATCTTTTTAATCTTTTTATTCCCATCTTTTACATTTGCATGCTTTTCCCTTTTATAAATTCAGGTAAGTGTCGCATTAACGCTTTGCACGTGCATTTTTGTCGCATGATTATTTTTAAATGTTTTTTCTAACTTTTCAATGAGCTTGCCTTTTTGACATTCTACTTTATTCTATTTATTATCTTTCTCTTTCACTTACACACAAACACTTTTCACTTTCACACAAATCACTTTTACAAACGAATTGGACTTTTTATTCAAAATTATACACTTTTACAAAATTACACATACAAGACATACACGTAATATAAGTTAAGGTGACATTATGGATCACAATTAGAAGAAGTCTGTAATGGCCGGGGTATGATTTTTATTATTTCTTAATAATATCTAACTGAATGTAAACAAAAAAATTAAATTTCTATTCAAACAAGAAAAGAAAGAATTTATATATATTTTAAAAACAATTTTATACCACCATAAAAATAGTTAAAACAGTATAAAGAAAGATAATTTTATTCAAAATGTTGTTTCTTAGAAGATGTAATCAATATTAATTTACGTGATAATTCCACAGATTCATGGGAGCCCAAAGCCCACCAATGATGACGAGCCCACATGGGTACAGCGAAGCTTTGAAACGAAACCTACAGGTACATGCGATATACGGTTATTTTGGATCGCTGAAATATCTCATCTCATTAATTATTATATAAGCATCGGCATAAAAGAAATAGGCCTCGAGGCAGACCGAGATAGTGGTGGGACGTAATCGATAGCTTCTATCGAAGTGCAAAGCCGTTATGTATGAAGAGATCGGAGGCCTTTGCCCAATAATGGGACAGCGACGACAGATGATAATGATAATATTATTACAAGCACGCAAAAAAGTATTATTTCAAAGGTTAAACGATACCTAGGTCAAATTCAGAACTTATTAAAAAGTTGTTGCTATACTAAAAGTTATTTTAATTCATTATGTTGAATGCAGGGAATGATGGAAGACTGCAACCTGTCGTACATGTCTGGTGAGGACCACATGATGCAGGGAAATGATGACTATCCATCTTCGCATGATGATTATAGGTAAGTCCAAACAGAGCCTGGTTAAAGAATTCCATAAAAC
Source organism: Agonopterix arenella (assembly GCA_927399405.1). Classification (NCBI taxonomy): domain Eukaryota; kingdom Metazoa; phylum Arthropoda; class Insecta; order Lepidoptera; family Depressariidae; genus Agonopterix; species Agonopterix arenella. The sequence goes on from OV656714.1 coordinate 2,510,104, forward strand.
TAGGAGTCTACTAGTCAATTTGGAAACTACTCTCATACTGTGAAGGAAAACATCTGGAGGGAACCTGCATATGCAGAAAAAGAAATTCTGATGGGTATGTGATCAGCATTGGGCAAGCATATATACCACGTATAATAGGCTGATCATGAATTTTTTGCTAGAGCCCAATGCCCAAAATTTAATAAATTACCTTTGAATAGCTAATTAGAACTCGTATAATTAAAATTATCAAATTACTTCATCGCAGATTTTTACATATTTGACAATAAAATAATATAAGTAATTAATAAATAAAGGATTGAAAAGCGCTATTAAAGCTAACAATCTTAAAACTAACTAGCAGGCAAAAATGGTCGCGTTTCCGCGTTGGATGGATAAAGTACATCCATACGTGTGCCGTGTGGGACCATTCTTGGAAAGAATAAGAATATTCCTCAGCCTACAATCAAGCCAACAATTTATACTACTAGAAATATATCAACATAATTATAATAATTTCACAGTCGGCCGAATATGCTCAATGGGTACGGAAGCAGCAGTTCATCCCATGACGTCAAAGCCGAGGATCTGAGCGCAAGCGACGCTCAGGATATTAAACCTAATATTTACGCCCTCAAGAACGAAATGCAGGCTTCGGATTATTCTAACAAAGGTAGGAAATAAAACAATACATTATTTATGAAACGATTCAATGTTGCTGCAACAGTAATCATCATTCTCTTGCCCATTTCCCATTATTTGGGGTCGGCGCAATAATGTCATCCTCTTCCATTAGCCGTCATTTCAGCACTCCATCTTACATGTTTCTGCAACAGAATGCTTGGAATTTTTATTGATAGTTTTAAGCTCTTCTTTTAATTTTTTATATTTATCGGTTTCGGGTGGTTTAGCATTTATATCTCTGACCTCTCTAGCGTATTGCGGCCTATACTGCCTCTTTAGGTTCCTCTTGTTTCATCTTAATTAAAATACAAAAATCGCCCACCGAGCAAAATCTCTTGTCTACGTTGCAAAATCCAACGATGTCCTTTTCTTCGGGGTGTGCCACCACTTGTGGGACCCTGTAGCAGGTACTACGTGGAATATAAAATGGAGAATTGGAGTGCCAGGAAGTGGGTCTAGGTGTAAACTTGGCCATATGAGAGCGGAGTCGCGTCGCATACTGAGTGACGTCTGTTACGGTGTAGTCGTTGGTCCAAACATTATCAAGTGGCGGTTTAGTAGGACACGCCACAAGTATCTAAGATAGTTGTAGCAGTGAATACATACGTCCCAATTCCACTTGTTTTTATATACTAAAAAATGTTTTGTTACATTTAATTAAACTTTAATGATTATCGCTCAAATCGTTTTTCTACTCTACCTTCTTCTTCTTCCAGGAAGCTGCTAATCCTGTGGGAATCTAACGAAATTACTTATACAATTAACGCTTGATTCGCAGGAGACTACCCGAGTTCCAACAAGGAGTCTTCAAGCAATCGATCTGGTGAGACCAGCCCTTACGATGACTACCCCCGCTCTGAAGACAGATATCGCCCTTCCATATCTCACATCAAAGACGAAGCAGAAAACCTATCACTCAACGAACAGAGATCTGACAAGTAAACAAAGTGAAAAATGAAGGCAAAAGTGAATGAAAAATATGAAAAGTGAAGTGAAACGATTTGTAAAGTGAATATTGTTTCTTGCGGTTACTAAACGCGTACTTACGGACGAATTATTTTGCGTATAGTATTTAGTGATTAAATATCACAGTATGTAATACAAGTTTATATTTACGGGTGTAGAATATATTTCCAAGTTATTAGAAATGGCGTACATACAAGTGTATAATGTGTTCACTGTTGGATTTTTTACAATTAAAAGTAAATATGGACGATCTCCAGGATGGAATTGTAATTTAGAGATAACCAAATATTTTTTATTTTCTATTTGACCCGGTTTTATCGGGAGTTTTGAAGTATTATAGGTTATACGGTTTATTTTTATTGGTTAGTTTATTTTTTAGTTTTAGATGAGGTATTTCAAACACTTGTTAGGTGATAATCGTAATGTAGTGAGTAAGTGTTAGGAAATTTTAGATGAAACGAATTGCGCTAAGAAAATCAAGCAGTCATCGATAAAATATAACCTTAAAAGGTTCATATCAATATTTAAAAATATATAATCATTATTTGTAATATACAAATAATAAGAACAATAAGTAGATTGTATTGGGCTGTTTATTTAAAAATAAAAGTGGTAAATGAAATTTTTGATAATACGCTAAGCGTTTCAGTTGGTTTTTGTTGATCAAAAACGTATATTCAATTTCTTTTACAATATATCAGAGGAAAAACTACTTAAATAAGTAGGAATTATGTTTTTATAAGTGATCAGAAGAAGAGAAAAGATCTCACTAATCCATGCTTAATTCAATATAATTAAACGGAATTGATTTGAAACATATTTTTTACAATTAATATTATGTGTTATATTTATTTAATGATCTGATGTTTATCAAACTAAGTATGCAAACTTATTTTGTATACGTTGAAAAACTATTTCTTTTTCTATTTGTCAGTAAGTGTGCCATGTTTTTTTATGGTACCACTTTCTTTATCATTAAGTTATTTTTAATTCCAAGGAATTGCGTTTTTTATTTTCTTTAGTGAGTAAAAATTATAGGTCGGTATTTCTAAACTGATTTTAATTGCATCACTCCATTTCACATTGTAGTCAAGATTGAAGTTCCTTCAGTATATAACAAAAAACGAAATGCAATATAAATATACAGAAAGGAAATTCAGAAAGTAGATACAAGGCTGCGTTCACGACCTTTGGGTGCGGTTGTTTTTTCAACACACTCTATGGTACAGAACCGTTCACCGAGGCTCGGAACGGCGTTAGTGCGAAAAGTTGCACTCGGGGTGCACCTGGGGTGTAGGTTCTGAACGCAGCCCAATACACGTAAATTTTACCGTATTAGTGGCGATTATTCTCTTTTAAAATCACAATTTTTGGGGTAACTAAGGGGTAAAAATATATTTTAGTGAGCGTGTATTTCATATTAAGAAAACGACTCAATATTTCTTTGGAATGGTCCTGATTCACAAATATTTTTAGTGGTAGACCATTTAATGATGTCAGAAAGTGTGAGAGAGCATTGAAAAGAGTTATTAGGTAGCTTTATTTCTTTCTTTTTATGAAGCCCTTAATAACTGATTCTTCTTGGCATGTCCATTCCTTTTAGTTAAAGCTTTGAGTCTCCATCAAAGAGATAATACATCATATTATGTAAAAAACTATAGTTGACCTCAATATCAGATTAGAAATACAGACTTATAAACTGTAAATATTTATCATGAACTGTCATGAATTGTAAATTCTCTAAAAAAGGTAATTTAGATACGTGTCAACGTTTACTTGTATAACTATTGCATATTAAAAAAAATCGTTCATGTTGTAGGAAAAATTAGAAAAAAAACTTAGTAGTAAAATTTTCACTGTACCTCAATAGCTATTGTTAAAAATACTTTTTAAACAAAATATTATTGAGAGATTTCGTGCATTTTCAAATGTTTTGGTTTTCGTGCATTTATTGTAAACATTTTTTTTTCTTTCGATTTTTTTTTTTACAACAACTTTTCTAGTAAAAAGGGTGAAAATAATCATATCACAACTATGTATGTATACCTTATATAAACTAGTGCTGTAATATTGATGGGTATATGATGATAATGTGTATTCGATTTTGCAATAAATTTCAGAATAGTGTACAAAAATCATACATACATTTATAGAATATAAAAAAAATATCTTCTTTCCTTCATTTTCGATCATTACAATAATGAATACTACGTACATTGTTTTATATACTACACAGCAAAAGTTATTAAGTATGATTTTGGCTACTATTTGATATAATTTTGGCTAGCAATTATGTGACCACATATTTAAAACATTTTTCAGTTTGAAATGCTTAAATACCGAGTTTAAATAAAATCATAATGTATTTGCAAATTTGACTGTCCTTATGCATTTGTACCTAAGACGTACACACGGCGACACATCAAGCTATACAAAACCAACATAAGCTGGCCGCGCGTATGTCGAGTAACTTATAACGTCGCGCGGCCAGCTTATGTTGGTTTTGGGTAGCTTGATGTGTCGCCGTGTGTACAACAAATTATTGACTAAAATATTTAATGGCCCGAGCATGTAATTTTTTTATCGATACGATATATGATACAGCTTCAGGGTTATGTTCTTATGAACATTTTTTGTACAGATATTGACGAATTTGATAATATTTTTTTTTATTTTGCTTGTGAATTCGGATTAAATAATTTATAGTAAATTAGTAAAATAGGTTTATAAATTACATACATACATACAATCGAAAAACCTAACCCTCCTTCCGGGGCAGTCGGGTAAAAACGGTCGTCCCTACGCTACGTCCCGTTTACGATTTCTATTTGTCAGTAAACCTCTTATTTCAGCTGTAAAGGACAGTCAACATTATGAACATTTCAGGATGTTTTTAATTCACATTCTTTATCGATATGAAGAGACAGTGAAGTACAATTATTGTTTTAATTATTATTCCAATAATTATATGTATAATTCGCATTTTATTGCAATAAGATTATGCACGAGAAATAATAGAACATTTCACATAATTCTGGAATTGATATTGTTATTATTAAATTACGAAAATAATTATTAATTTTTACCGATTAGCGGTTAACGCTGTAAGTTAGACGTTGAGTAATATATCTCATTTACTATCCCTTTGTATTACATAACAGTGGAAGAGAGGCGAGATAATTGAGATATATTCTCAGTCCGTAACGGCTGTTTTGGCGCCAAAATTGGGGCATGAATACATTTATTGATCATTGTAAATTATACTTAATTAGTGTTGTATTAAACCAAATCATTACAATTAATTATTTGAAGTTTTATTTCAATACTAGCTTTTTCCCCGCAATTTTGTTCACGTAGAATTGATTTTTTATAGTTTTATGAATGACCCATTGTCTCGACAAATAAAATAAGTAAATTGTGTAAAGGACAATGGGCATGACGACTAACGAAAATCATTATCAATTCTGATTTTCATATTACACAATTTGTATGAAAATACTAAATATCTATGTCTTATAAGTTATAACTCCGAAAGTACAACTGACCAGGAGTGCGATTTTTGAAAGTCATACGTTGAACTCAGCAGTACAAATGTCAAAATTACTACGGAGATATGCATCTTTCTTCTGCATATTTGTAATTCGAAAATCGCAGTCCTAAAGTATGATTTTTGAAAGTCAAATCAGTAGTAGAAAGATGCATATCTCCATAGTTATTTTGATATTTTCAACTGCTGAGCTCAGCGAATGAGATTCAAAAATCGCACTCCAGGTATAGACGCCATAGTAAAAAATCGATTGCCACTATTCTCATGTTGAATGGCGGATGGGCCCGATTTGCCCATTTTCCTTTGACTTCTACCGGTCAAGACGTCCAGAAGTAATTTATATGTACGATTACTATAATACGCACGCACGATTTTCATTCTGGAATCCAAAGAATCCGATGACTCAATGATTGAACAGAATATGACATCTTTTTTTTTAATCGAAGTACATTTTTATGTAGGTATCAGATCAAAATTAGCTGGTGCCGGATATGAGAAATAAAATAACATACTGATCAGACACGCCTATAAAAAAAATGGAAGCATTCGGAAGATGATGCATGCGCAACAAATGTGGTGTTGTGACGGCTGAGTCATTTGATGAGACATGACGGTGCATCTTGTCTGGGTTTATCTGCATCAGCTATGAGGTCCTTCTGAAATATTGCCTGAAGACCGAAATATGCGTCATTTTCCTTGCCTGTTCTTTTTTTTAGTCCTCATTGTCATGGCTGCTCAGAGGGTTTGAAATCTCTCATATTCAGGGCGTAAATTGAATAGCTGAGGGGCTAGGGGGTCATGAGAGATTACCGAAAAAGTATCGGAGATATTTCAGATAAATAGATAAATTTCATTTTCCAGCCAGTGATTTTCATGCCATCGTATGGGGCTTGACGCGACATTTAAAGGCAAATCAGAGCAGCAAATTGTGGACTTTCACTAAATCTGAGGAGTCCGAAAGCTAAGATTTACCATTTTTAACGCGATCTTCAGGGCGAATGAAAGTTATTTCCCTTAATAGTGCTACATGTCCTGATAGTACCTAAATATATAAATATCTGACGGCTAGATAGAATAAAAAGAATCAGCTGTCCTTTAGATTTGGCTCAAGTAGGTTTGCAGATTTGTATAGCAGATTTTTTTCGCGATTTCGATGTTGGTCCCATAGAGAAAGTTGTTCAGGTTGATGGTCTGATCATCCCCTTAAAAAAGTGTCGGCATATTAAGAAGTACCCTATATTTTATACGGTGGCGGGACGAAATCGATGGCTTCTTGAAGAACTGGCTTAGGCCAGAACCGAAGCGCAAAACCGGGACGCATGGAGAGAACGGACGGAGGCCTTTGCCCAACAAGGGGACGGCGACGGCTGATATAATAATATATTATACTCACCTTGAGGGCAGACCTGTGACCTGCAGTGGCAGACGTGATGATGACATGGCACACGCTTGCGGGATTGAACTCTGACACTTCATGTCATGATGTATTTGGACACACATGAGTCCATTTCATATTTCTCCGCAACATGGAATCCTGAAACCTTCAAATACGTTATACTTAAGGGCGTGCTTCAGACCATCTAACTGAACAACTTTCACTATGGGACCAGCTTTGAAATCGCGATAAGAAAATCTGGTGTTCCAGAGAAAATTTATGAAACAGCTGAATTTATTTTCGCGATTTCAATGTTGGTCCCATAGTGAAAGCAGTTTAGTTTGTTAATCTGGAGAGCGATCGCGCAAATTTAAAACATCCTAGTTCAATCCTAATCCAATTTCAGTTCTCATCACATTGCAATCCAGTTTCTATCCAACTGTGCTGAACACCGGTTCGCGCTAAACTTGACTTATTTACGTCTAAACGGCTCTAACGGCTGTCAAATGAATAGCGCAATACCGAATGTGTTAAAAATTGTGGTTCGCACGCGGTCCAATCATGGTTCAGTTGCGATTTATTTAGCGCGATTGCTCTCCTGATCATCCTCTTAAAAACACGTCAGCATTTTAAGTTGAACCCTGTATAGTAGGTTCAGTTGCTGGCAAACTTCTTGAGCAAAGCCTTATTAGCGCAGAATAAAATTTGTATGTGAAATCGCTAATGCGCATACCTCACCTCCGCCCGGGTACTGTAGTATTCGCTCTTCTGGGTTTGCTGTTCACAAATCACATCGCACTGCGTTGCACGGTGTAGGTCAGCGAGGATGTCTGACTTGCAGAGAAACCCTCGATGTTAATAGAGACTACCCTCAGAGCCGGCGCTAGAGCTGGACTAGGGTTTGTCATCGTGGTGAAAGGATTAGCCAGTCAGCGTAGGTAGCTCGCTGACTGACCAGGGTGCGTCGGACGTATAAGGTACAGTAGAATACGTCACACGGGAAGGCTCCTTTCGTGCACCCATTTCCTGATAAGACACGACATCAACCTTTTCTTTCACCTGTGCTAGATAACACTGAGCCTATAGATCTTCTCGGTGTATGAAGGAATGCTATTAAAAAGTGTAGGTATGGAATAAAATAATGTCAAAAGCATGCCGTACTATCATCGATACGCCAGCCATAGCCACGTAGCGCGAGCTAGCTTGATTTATGACATGAAACAAGTGTAATAGAGACGTTACTAATTATATCGATAAAAAATGATAGCATTAAAGGGAACTAAACTCCCACCACTGACTCAGAGCATGAATCCTAAGTGGTGAATTGTTTTATTACAGCTCCATAAAGTGTGATTAATGAATAAATATTGTACCAAATCACTTGCATTGCTAAATCTATTTATCGATCTATAACGTCACGCCTCTTTCCCAGTGGGGTAGGTAGTGACCAGGACGCGCAATCTGCTACGATCCTTATGCACCTCTATCGCCTCAATTACATCCATACATTGCTAAATAAGCTAGCATTTCGCATATTCTACATTTTCATTAAATGGTACGAAGCTTTTGGAAGAGTCATGATGTTAATAAGTGGGATCGAACTCAAAAAGTACATATTTATTTAATTTAGTGGTAAATTAAATAAATATGTACTTTTTGACTTCGAATTCAAGTACCAGAAAATATGAAAAAAGCTATTGTAATAATACTAAGTAATTTAAATAAATAATTGATACCATTCACTATACCTATTCTTAGGTTTAATATTTCAATATTTATTTAGACCCGAAGCTGTTATTTCGGGAAACCTGTGTTTTTTGTAATGTATTTTAATTGTTCCGGGACCCAAATATCGAGGCTATAATATAATAATATAATTCTTTATTGTGCATAGAATTCAGGTACATAAGATGACAGGTTGCGTTTTAAAGATCACTCCGAATCTTGTCTTTGCAGACGTATACACATTCAATTTCCATATTAAAATAAACAATAAAATTAATGAACTAAATTATAAATGATGTCAAAATACTTAATAATCAAATTTAACAATAATATTTAATTTAATCTAAGGTAACAGGAAGTCATCAGGAAACATTTAATTTATTATATATAATTCATGCATGTCATTCTAAAATATAAATAATAAATTAATAATACAAAATTTCACAATAATTATAATCAAATTGTCATGTTAGTATTTCATTTATAGTCTAAATATTCTTTGATGCAATAAAAGCATTTTGCCTTGCTTGCCTTGTGACGGGGACCAATTTTAACCTAGCTAAGCCTAAAATATGTCATGCAAACATGCATAGTTAAGATCCGAACACGTAATCAATTTCAATTCTATCATTTCTGTTGACGCCACGACATCCGGTGGTTGGAATTTTTTAAATAACTATCAATTACAAATAAAAAGCACAAAGACGAAGAGAATTCGCCAATACTAAATTCAAATTAAATTTGATAATCATGACTGACATCTGATCATGAAAAAAAAAACTATCGACAAGTAGCTTTATTCGACTCTGTCCCATCTCTACGCGACTAACTGACATGTGGCCCTTAATTATAACTCAACTCCTACTACAAAACCACTGAACCGACAAAAAATCTAAAATAACTGTATTTTTAATCCCGATCTGGTTACTGAACCCTGAAAAAAAAAACCTTTTTTAACGCACATGTAAACTCTACGAATGGGTTAAAACTTTTTTTGTTAAAGAAAAAGTGTCATTCCGATTCGAAATGGAAAGTTAGGGGTTAATTTAGTATTTTCAAACGTGTTTTTAGTGGATTTTAGTCTTTTTTTAATGAGATGAGTAATGGTATGACATATGGCAATGATTTTGTCATACGAAACACGTGAGAAAAGATGTTTTTATAGTTTGTCAGATCTACTGTTTTAGATATCCTAGAATGGGAATGTTTTGTGCATGACGACATGGTTAGTGTGACGCTAACCACGCCACGCCAGCAAACTGAAGATCTCTTCATAGGTAGTCGATCATACCTAGTCGAAGAGCCGATAGCCTAATAATACAGGGTGTAAAATTAAATGAGACACTTACTTAAAATAAATATACCAAATAAATAATTTTTCTTTCTTTACTTAAAGAGGTGCTTCAGACCATCAGACTGAACAACTTTCTCTATGGAACCAATATCGAAATCGCGTAAACAAATTCTGCTGTCCCATACATTTCAGTCGAGTTATGTTTGCTTTGTATGGGACAGCGGATTTTTTTCGCGATTTTGTTTTGGTCCCATATTAAAAAATTTTCAGTTTTATGGTCTGAAGAACCCCTTTAAGTAAGTGTCTCATTTAATTTTACACCATGTAATAATAATCGTAAAAGTTTGTGACAATGGATGTTTGGTTTAGGTATGTATGTACACACGGCGACACAGCAAGCTATACAAAACCAACATAAAGCGGCCAGCTTATGTTGGTTTTGTAAGGAACAAAAAAAAAAAAAAAAGTTAAAACAAAAAGAAAACATAAAAAGGCAGAGAAAGCGGTAGACGGGCCAGGTAGGTGATGGGCGTTCAGCCTGCAGATGGAATGCCGATCGTAGATTCGTTGGCAGACCAACAGTTAGAACACTCCATCAAAGCTGCTGCCGTGCGGGAGTATGGAAGGCTGGCGGCGTTGCCTCTATGAATGGCGATGCTAATAGGACTCCCCTTAGGTATGATCTACCTACTTGTGGGGACTTGCTACTGATGTCAGCACCCACAAGTTATAGCAAAGATGCCAACAGATGGCGATACCGTCGCTCTCCGAAATATGCTCCATACATAGACAACGTTCACCGCGAATACGTAACAGAATTAACAGCGCTGCGCTTTTGCTTCAGCATAAATGCTGAGTCAGAACCTTTTTCATCGGCGCAATACAAGTCGCACGGTGTCATATTCCAACCCCAATATATTGTTGTTTGTTTTTATTGTTTGGTCCGTTATGGGAGCTCCCTGTTCCTGCTGCGGCTTTACACGGACCTCCTTATGCGGACTCTAAAATGTTACCTACTGCCTTTGTCTATCACTGTTTATCCTGTATTGTTCTGGTGAAATAAATGAGTTATCTATCTATCTATCTAACTCGTAAGCTACTACAAATAAGGTTCACAATCGAATGCAAGACATACATCGCGCAAGAGAAATTATCACAGAGTTTCGATACATATACAAGGTCCAACTAAGAACTGTTGGACCTTGTTGGAACTTGTTGGATTGGTGGAAGATCTTCCCTTTTCAATGGAGGAACATTCCAAGTAGCACCTCCATATACTTATTAAACAGTTCCGTGACTGACAGACAGACAACGCACAGCCTAAACCACTGAAGATAAAAACATGGGTGCTAACATAGATATAGGGGGTACCTACTAAGAAAGGATTTTTCGAAAAACAACCCTTTGAAGCTTTAACACCTTGGATCCCGCAGAATGGACGTCGCCGTCACGTCATGGTCTGCTCTGGAAGAGATGGAGAAACGACGTGGATAACTTCAACGAAGGGTGGATGGAGCTGGCTCAAGACAGGGATGCATGGAGGATAAAGGGAGGGGCCTATATTTGCTCAGTATAGAGGAATGAAATAGGATTAGGAAATAAGAAACCCTGAAACGGTGTAGCAGGGTGCTAAAGTTTTCCGAAATCAACGCGGACGAAGTCGCAGGCGAAAGCTAGGCACGCATAAACTTGGCACACAGATGAAAATATTTTCCCAGATTTACACATAGGGTCAATCCTTTTTTAAGGGCCTATGTCGAAAAATAATTGAAGCGAACTGGGCGTGTGATAGCTTATATAGCCTGATTATATAGCCTGATGCAAGAGAAAGAGATGGGACCGACGCGCGCCTGAAACGACGCAAGCGTAAAACAAACTTTATTTAATTGTGATTGTACTATTTATGTAAGTTCAATTCTGCTCTAATCAAAATTTATAAAATATCAATCTTTTTTTTTTTTTAATCAAATCTCGTGTTTCTATTATTCACCGTTTAGCAGTTCCAAGCGGTTATTGATAAAGACGGAGGCTACTTTGGCTTGTTTTTCTATCGAGAAAATGTGTCTTAATCGTGTTTTGGCTCTAATCAAAACATCAATTATATGTTCAATTTACACATATTATCCGCAAATCATACTCCTACTGTTAGTACTTCATGATATATGGCCATCTTCACAACTTATGGCAAAATAGACTATGGACTTTAGATGAAAAAATATACAGGATGTTAGGGTAGAAAGTTGAATTACGGAGATTCCGCTATAGACGACTGTCGTGTCGTCATCAATTTTAAAATCACTGTATGTATTTGTTACTTTTGTTGATACAAATATAAGTTGTTAGGTACTGTCGAGGCGTAACTTTTAAGGCATGGCATCAGCCACTATAAAGAAAAATATGTAATGTTAATAATAAAACGTGGCTGAAGGCTGGAAAACTATCAAGCTGTTGTAGCAATGAGCTGGACATATCTGTCGAACAACCGAAGGGTTGTCAGGGTTCTAGAGTGGAGACCACGAACTGACAGGCGTATTGTGGGACGCCCTGCTGCTCGCTGGACAGGCGACCTAAAAAATTGTAGAAGGGAAGCGACTGGATGAGGAAGGCCGAGGACATAGTTTTGTGGCGCGCCTTGGGAGAGTCCTATGTTCAGCAGGGGACGATAATAGGCTGATAATGCATAATAAAACTACTGTTTTGGACCTAAGATTATATTAAAATTGTTAGCGTTCTTAAAAACATGGTTTAGTGACGAATGAAAATCGGTTGATGTTGCACTTAATAAATCGACCACCTATAGGACTTATAAATTCTTTAAGAGCAAATTAATGAAACTTTGTAAGTATACTACATAATTTCTATAACTTAAATCATGTTTTCACATAGACTCACATAAAAAAAAACAGAAAAAACTGAACCACATCAACCTGCTAACAAAAAAACAAACCATATCTATCTTTCAAAGAAAGTTTATTTATAAAACATATATTTTTTCATCCATATGCAGAGTGAAGTGTGGCACAATTACTCGTCTAACCATTATTGTATTTATTTCTGTAGAGTCGACATGTGCGCAAGAGTTGTTTGTACCTATTGATTCAGTTTCAAGCTTGGGCCCGCATTATACTACTATAAAATAATAATCATCATCTCAGCCGATAAACGTCCGCTGCGGGACATAGGCATCCCCCAAGGATCGCCACAACGACCGGTCCTGCGCTGCCATCATTCAACGAGTGCCCGCCACCTTTACCAGGTCGTTGGTCCACCTTGTGTGGGGCCTACCTACGCTGCGCTATCAAATCTTTTGATATTATCCAAACAACGCAGTTTATTTTGATTAGGCTAGGCACCTTGTAAAATTTACAATGTTAGTAATTTGGGCGTATTGGCTAAATTTCTTGGCGCTTTGTGATGTTGGAGTCAGTGTGGATAAAAAGTTTGGCGAGACCTGCTTTAGATGTAAAACATTCGGTTATAAATAAGCTGATCATCATCATCATCATCATTGGCCTTTCCATCTTTGAAAGATGATTTAAGAAGCGTCTTGGCGGCACTTACTCGTGACTATAAAGCCCGATACGAGAGCGACAGGTACGGCCGCATGTACGGCAAGTGAAATTTGAGTTTGCTGTGTCAGTTGGGTTTGCTAGCCGATCATGCCTCTTTTCTCGCTATTCAGCCAAAGAAGCAAACCAGGCCCTGTCGTGAACAGCTCTACCCTCCGCTAAAGGGAGGGAAGATAAGCTGATAGATACTTAATTATCACTCGAGTTCGACAATATATTTTAGATTGCCTAGATTGAAACTAAAAAAGGTGAAGATAACTTTGAAAATAAAAATTTAAGGAACCAAATTATAGTCTCAATCTATGGTGCAGAAAAGTGGACCCTGAAAATAGGAGTAGTTCAATTCAACGTCGATTAGCAAGCTATGGAGAGAGCTAAGCTCGGTGTTTCCTTGAGTGATCACAACAGGAATGAGGTAATACGTCAGAGAACTAAAGTGGGTAACAGCTTTGAAAATTAGCAAGTAGAAGTGGGGAATGGGCTGTTCATATCTGCCGAAGAACTGAGCGACTGGATGAGGAAGGCCGAGGATAGTTTTGTCTATGATAGGACAATGGTCAGCCATGGATGATGGTAGGCTGGTAATGAAGATGATCTGAAGAATGAACACCGATAAAATATGTATTTTCACACCATTCATGCCTAAATGAAAACTATTAATTAATACCTACTACGCACCAACTATTTAAAATGCGGGCCGAAGTTGTAAAGCTGCGAAGCGCACGAGTGTGTTAATTTGGTGTACCACCGCGATGTTCACTGTATCTCAAACTTTTACTGCTTTCTCTAACTGCATCATTAATTATTATTATTGCGAAATTTTTTTTTATTATTTTCGGCTTATCACTAATGTACCTAGTTGATTAGTAGTTTCACACAATACAGAGGATTGGAGACTAGATAGAAGGGGAGACCTTTGCGCAGCAGTGGGACAGTGAACAAGCAAAATATAAAATTGCGAATCATCGTAAAAGCTTCAGGATTTATATTCTTCTCACTCAGACATCATAATTGATCCTGCAGTTGTCTGGAAGAAATTGCCTTATAAATTATGTAAGTTTAAGTATTTATGTTTATTTTGTAATTTTACTTCGTATACCTAGTTTTGTTTAAAAGATGTGGGTTTTTGACCGCATCTCATGTACAACGGAATATCTTCCGATGCGGTGGTAGAGTCAAACAAATTAAGTCACAATGCTATCTACAGGGTGAAATTGATATCATTAGCATCCTTTTAAACTAAGAGTCTACCCATCAAACTGAACAACTTTTACTATGGGAGCAAACCAATCGGACCAAAAAAAAATTCAGCTGGTGCATACATTTGAGGCGAGTAAGCAGCGGCGGCGGGTGCAGTTTAGTACGGAACAGCAGATTTTTTTTTGTGCTTCGATCGGTTTGCTCCCTGAGTAAAAATTGTTTAATTTGATCGGTAGACTCTTAGTTTAAAAGGATGCTAATGATATCAATTTCACCCGGTATAGGGTCCTTCTTAATATGCTGACTCTTTATTTGGCGATGATCAGACCGGTAAACTGAACCACTTTTTCTATGGCACCAACATCGAAATCGCAAAAAAAATATCATCTTCCATACAAAACTGCACCTACTCGAAATGTATGGGACAGCAGATTTCTTTTTTCGCGATTTCGATGTTGGTCCCATAAATAAAGTTGATCAGTTTGATGGTCTGATCATCCCCTTAAAAAAGTGTCAGCATATTAAGAAGGACCCTGTATGTAATATTATATTGAATAAAAAGCTTTTGACTTTTGCTAGTCATTTATTAATAGATGCTATAGTAAACAATATTGTATCTAAAAGTTTGAGTACCACAGTTTGTGAGACAAGTGTAAGACATTTCTTCGTCTATCTCTTGGCCTAGATAATGACGTTAGACTATACTTTACACATTCATAAATCATTATTCTTTCAGTTAAATATCATCATCGTTTAGTTAAAAATTTAGTAGAAAAAATTATAAAAAAAATTAGGTCAAGAATGGCATAAAGTTTTTGGGTTTTATGAAGGACATTAGTCTTTTTCTTTTTATAGATTTTTTAAAACTAAATTCTAAACATATATTTTGGCCATATTAGATGGTCACCCTAGACGTATATATATACTTGTAAGATAGAATGTACTTTTCACCCTTCCGGGCGGAAAAAGTCAACTTTCGTCCCGCTGCGCTAAACGAAGTTGCCGCTTTCCGCCTCAGTCGGGGAGAAAAATAGTGTTCTACCCTCGGGCAGTAAATAAAAAAGCCTCACTTTTCCTATTACGTGAAGGAAGTGACTTTGTAAGAGTCATTACTTGAAGTTAGAGTTACCTATTTCAGGACTACCTCAAAATCGTACTAGAGTAGTACTATTATTGCTACTGATGTAGTAGCAGGTTTATAAGTCTTACCGATGTACGCACGGCGACACATCAAGCTATACAAAACCAACATAAGCTGACCGCGCGTAGGTCGAGTAACGTATAGTATCGCGAGGCCAGCTTATGTTGGTTTTGTATAGCTTGATGTGTCGCCGTGTGTACCTGCGCAGTAGACAAATTTCAATAGGGCGCGAAATTATATTGACCAATCAGGATGTGTCACCTTGAATCCGTTGGCGCTATTGGCTAATTGTTTTCGCGCCCTTTTCGTTGCTATCCGACTTTGCACTAGTTTGCACCAAATTACTTCGGGTTTTGACTAACGAAGATTGACGAGCGGAATTATTTTCCTGGTCGTACTGTATCCCTCGCGTGAACATTTATGTATTTTAGGTAAAAGGGCAGTGGTTATAAATTATAATATAAATATAAAAATTAAATGTTGGCAAGAAAATAGCAAGTAAATGGACGAGATTAGGCAGAAGAGGAGTGGTGAGGAGCCAGGTGGGTAGATGACACCAAGAGAAGTACTGAAGACCTGGATGCGATTGCTACAGGACCGAAATGGATGACAAAATGGAGAGGAGGCTTATGCCCTGCAGTGGGTCGATATGGGCTGACATAGGCTTCCCCCAAGAATCGCCACAACGACCGGTCCTGCGCTGCCCTCATCCAACGGGTTCCTAAGGCCTAGACCAGGTCGTCGGTCCACCTAGTGATGGGTCCACCACAGGACGTTATAAGAGGGGTAAGAAATGCAAAGTAGCGCTTTTGTATGCTGTCGCCACTTGTCTTCCCGCTCACGCTGCTACAATTACTCATGCCCTCTCGCTCGCACCACGCCACGCGCCTTATCATTGCATAACCTGTGGCGACACGTTCCACGCCTACTTTTAAGTTATTTTCCGGTGCCGGAAAGTTTAAATAATGGTTGGTAAATAAAATGTTTACCATTAAAGTATACTGCCTCCGTGGTCTAATGGTTAAGAGCATTGGCTCTCGACACGGAGGTCGTGGGTTCGATTCCCACGGGGGACACCTAGTGAAATGTCACTTTGTGCGTCATTCCCCAGTTGGTTAGGACATTGTAGGCTGAATCGCCTGATTGTCTGAAAAGAAAATGATGAAGATGGCACGTTAAGCCATTGGTCCCGGCTACTATATCTGGTGGAAGTAGTCGTTACATAAAAACCACGTCAGAGGCCGTAAGGCGGTCTGAAAAAACTCTGACACCAGGGCTCTGCCCACACGATAAGAAGAATTGGATCCTAGTAAGTCCTCTCTCATTCATCCTCTGTACGTGACCGAACCATCTAAGCATACCTCTTTCACCACACACACCAGGGCTCTGCCCACACGATAAGAAAGAATAGAAGACGTAAAGTATAAACACAACATTTCCATATATCCAATAACACTACTAATATCTACAAAACAAACTAAAAAACAAGTAGAAAGTGCACGCGCAAGCATCATTCGTTCTTATTTTATCATCACGCTATGCACTTATGGGTGCCACGTGGGACGCTCCGGAGCAGATAATTTAACCGTGTGTGTATAAAAAGAAACAATTGTTATTTTAATCCTGCATTTATGTTTGTGTAAGGGTAATTATTAGTTTTTGGACTTTTTTTCGTCCATCAAATGCAGATTGCAACGGTTTGGTAGTAAAATTTTTATAATTTTAAGTTGCTTTCTGGAAGATTATGAATAACGAGCGTTAACCCGCGACTTCGTCCGCACAAATTATATACCAGATTTTAAGTCAGATCATGAGCTATCAAACAAAAAAAGTTTCATCAAAATCGGTTCAGTAGTTTTTGCGTGATACTCGTTCAAACAAACAAACAAACACACAAACAAACAGACAGACAAAAAATCCAAAAATTGGTGAAATGGAATCAGGGACACCTAAAAACCATATCGTAACTTTTTTTTTGTTAATATCTTCAATGTACAGACAAACTTCCTGTTACAGTTTTATAATAGTATAGATGATTAAAATGTTATTGTCTTAAATATTTTGTAGCATTGCTACAACTACCGACCTGCACATACACTTAGTACCTACCACCTGACCACCCAGAGACCTCCCCTTTTATCCTTCATGCAATCCTGTCCTGAGCCAGTTCCATCCACTCTTCGTCGAATGTATCCAGGTCATCTCTCCATCTCTATCGGGGTCGACCCTGACGGCGACGCCCATTCTCCGGGATCCAAGGAGTTAGGAACCCGGAAAGATAGGACAAAGTCTTAACACCTGGGATTATTGAACTAAAATATTAATTTATCTAAACACTGGACCTGTATTTCATCGCTTTGAATTGATAAGTCAATTATTTGACATCTATAGGTATTATTTTTTCCCATCTTTTCCCAACCGATTTGACAAAACTTGGCTTGAATCAATGTGTAGCCAAAATATAGCCTGTACTTGGTAACCTTAAAGGAAATGCTTGTCTGTTATTTTGATTATAATTATGATTTTCCATTTTTTGTATCATTAAATTATTTTTTTACATATTAGTTAATTACTACCGTATTTTTAATGTCTATTTGTATCTTTCTTTATTTTATAACGGAGAGGTATGGACGCCCAATTATAGGGGTCCGGGTTCGAATCCGCACGGACAACATGCCATGTACCAATGCGTTTTTCTAACTTATGTACGTAATACCGACTGCTCTCAAACGGTGAAGGAAAATATCGTGAGGAAACCTGCATACACTGGAGAAGAAATTCTGATGTGTATGTGAAGTCTATCAATCCGCATTGGGCACGCGTGGTGGACTAATGCCCATACACCCTCCCCGAGGGTAGGCCTGTGCCCTGCAGTGGGACGTTTATAGGCAGATGATATTTCTTTATTAAATTAACAATTATATTGTTTTTCATTTTCATTTAGTTTCATTTCGTAGGTACTACGAATAATAAACAAGTACGTAGGTATAAGACAAAGTTTATTAACCTCAATCCAGTCCTCGTGTAAAAGATGATATAACTGAAGATTGACTCATATTTGCGTCTAGATCTTAGGTTCTCGTGTATCTCTTATCTATCTATTTACCAATAAACAGAGTATTAACCCTGCATCTTACATTGTATTTACACGATATTCAGATCAAGCTGATTGAAAGGTTAATTTTGTTTATCTGTGACGCTTTTCATTTCTGCAATGGACTATTGCGGACTTTTCCGCCTGAACACCACTAGGCTCATTTTTATTTGCGTACTAAAAATAAAAGCGCTGTCTAGCCCCGCCCTATTGACGAATAGATCAATGAATGTATACTTTACAAACAATAAATTATGAGCGTAATTATGTGAAAAAAACTGGCTTCTAAAAAAAACTAAAACGTTAAAAAATAATATTGCAGCCTATGTCTTTTTTTAAGAACATTAATTTGTTTTATCCAAGTCGCTGTCAAGCCGGTACGATTCGCGACAGGGGTTGCATTAGTTTTTTGGCTTGGCTTGACACCGACTTCTATAAAACAAATTAATGTTCTTATGATGCGAGCGAAAACGTCATCGGCTGCAATATTATTTTTTAACTTTTTAATTTTTTTTAAGGCAATTTTAATTTTTTTGTTAAAAATTTGTCTTGTCACAATTTTCAGTAGTGAATTCATTAGTTCAATTTAATAGTAGTGCTTTAAATTAACAAACGCACTAGCCGGCACTACGATTTTTAAAGGTTCCCGTCGATTTCTCTGGGATGCCATCATCAGATCCTGGTTTCCTTATCATGGTACCACCCTTGGAATATCTTCTTTCCAACGAAGAAGAAAAGAACTTTCAAAATCGGTTCATAAACGACGTAGCTATCCGCGAACACACATAAAAAGAAAATATATATATATACGGTCGAATTGAGAAACCTCCTCCTTTTTTGAAGTCGGTTAATAAGTGATCAGGCTGAAAAGACCGCTATAGTACCTACCGATGGAATAATATCTAATAATAATTATGTACTGAAATTTTTGTTGTAGAATCGATGACATGTAATGTTTGACATGTTTGGATGAGGGCAGCGCAGGAGCGGTCGTTGTGGCGATCCTTGCGGGAGGCCTATGTCCAGCAGTGGACGTCTATCGGCTGACATGATCATCATCACCATCTCAGCCGATGGAAGTCCATTGCTAGACATAAGCCTCCCCCAAGGATCGCCACAACGACCGGTCCTGCGACCATCATCCAACGGGTTCCCGCCGCCTTCACTAGGTCGTCGGGCCACCTTGTGGGGACCCACAACACACGCTGCGCTTTCCGGTACGCCATTCGAGAACTCGTCGGCTTCATCGGCCATCGGTTCTGCGAGCAATGTGCTTCTACCACTGCCACTTTAGTGCAGTAATTCTTTAAGCTATGTCAGTTACTCTGGTTCTTCTGCGGATCTCTTGATTTCTGATTCGATCTCGTAGGGAAACTCCGAGCATAGCCCTGTGCATTGCCCTTTGGGTGACTTCCAGCCTTTTTATAAGGCCTTGAGTGACCACGTGATGATGATGATATTAATTACTGTAAACCAAAAACATAGAGTAAATACAAGTACAAGGTACAAAATGAAAGAGATATTACGTGCATGGTAGTACACATAGAGATCTAGAGAGATGCCAACCGACATGCTGAGTACGAAACCTAGTGTCGCATCACCACCAGTACCACGCGATAGAAAGTATTTTGTTAGCTTGAATGTGCTCATTATCCATTGCGGTATCAGAACTCAACGTTCGAATAACCTTTAGTACTACGCAAGCATTGTAAACTATTTACACATAATATCTCGACTGGCTGTCAGCCTCATAATATATTGAATCATTACTGTCGCGAGCAATGTGTTCCGTTTTTGCGCATATTGCTGCGACACTGACCTCGCCCCCTTTTCACATCTCCCTGTAGTTTTTGTGATCTGTGGTAATACAGAATGAATCAAAAAATGTTTTTTTTTTAATCTTTGTTGATAGAAGGGAGTTTGTTCAAAGAGAACATGTCACTCCCATATTACTTAAAACTATAATAACATTCGTTCTTCAAAGAATTAACCAAAAATCAAAAAATGTTCGGAATTAACATAATAAGTTTGAGATAACCTATAAATCTAAATTACAAAAATGTATCATTTTACTGCAACATGATGTTATCCTACTGAAAAATTATAGATCGTAAAAAGCTGTTAAAATGCACTTGTTAGTCAAAAAAAGTGTTTTACTAGAAAAAGTTGACGACCCCTAGGTTGTCATCGTCAATCTCTGTAAGGGCTTTAAACGCGTCTTTGACATTTGGTAGTAATGAAACATTATTGAAGGTTTTTGGATGTTTTGTTTTTAGGGTTCCGTACCGAAGGTTGCCAACTGGGCCTTATTACTAAACCTACGCCGTCAGTCTGTCTGTTCTTTGATTTTGTATCTTGTTGTATGATTGTATCTTTTGAACCGTAATAGGTATAGCGCCGCCTTATTTTGTGCCTCTTGTATTTTTATTTTTATTGTTTATGTTTTAGTGTAAAATAAAGTATATTTTTGTTTGTTTGTTTGTATAGCGAGTTGAAATTTTCTCAGACTTGTTATTATTTTGGATTTGCTAATATTGTATCGTGTTAACAGCTGTTGGTCTTCCATAGAAAATAAAATAGGTAATTAAAATACAAAGAGTAAAAAATTAAGGGGGAGAAGAAACGTGTTTTTTCTAATGTTTTTTTCTTTTTGCTCTATCGTAAAAACAGTAATGCATGATCGTCAAACATGATGATTATAGTGCATAAACAGAGTCCTTTTTACTATGCTGACCCTTTTTTCCATACATTTTGGCTAGAGTAAGTATGCAGTTTTGTATGGAAGAGCTGATTTTTTTTCTCGCGATTTCGATGTTGGTGCCATAGAGAAAGTTGTTCAGTTTGACGGTCTGGTCATCCCTTTAAAAAGTGTCAGCATATTAAGAAGGACCCAATATACTCAAAGGAAAAACAAAAAAATATGGTCTAATAATAATAATACTCCGGCTCGCGTTAAGGATCCATGAGGAAAGAATTTTTTTTTGGTAATATTGTACGGTGGTACGGAACCCTCGGTGCGGGAATCCGACTCGCACTGGGCCGGATTTTATTTAGGGCTTATTTGGGGCTTGGGACTCGTAGTTACCAACGTATTTATAAATAGCACATTAAGCTTGGGGACAACGAAATAATTCAAAAATTATCCAAAAGGTGAAGAATAAAGACATTTTTGCACGCTTTTGAGAACTAAACAGTAAGGTGAAATATTATGTAAAATTAGTTTTTGGGCGGCAATAGTAATTTTTTTCCCTTTATAAAGTATTGTTAACTAGTATTGTTTGGGGACCGATAGTTGCACTATGAAAAGATACTTTGCGTCTATCGGACAACCGCCAAAATTCAAGTAATTTTGCAAAACCGTCTGTGTATTTTTAAATAAATGGAATTCTTAATTATTCAACAAACATAAATTTTTGGGGCAAGCAAAACCTGAGCTTGAGCCTGAGCCTGATTATTGAGAAAATTTTATGCAAATGACTGGGGACAAGGTATGGACAAAAAATAGTTGATTATTATAGCAATCTAGAAGACCGATCGCGGTAAATAACGGACCGCATGCGAATCACAACTTTTTACACGGTATCATCTAATCATTTGACAGCTCATGAAAGCCGTTTGACAGATCGCTACGTTTCAGACTGTCAATGAGGGATTTTCCAAAAGCAAAAAAAATAAAAAAGTTAGTTCATAATTTCTCGATAGATGGCGTTGACTAGAGAGGGGTCCAATAGGTATGGGCAAATATATTAATTAATATTAATAGTAAAAATACACAGTACAAACCCTTTCTTATTGTTGTTGGTTTATTATTCAGAAATCTCGGTGTTATTGTCCTTCAACAACGAATCGAGTATTGGACGTGGCTGTATGGGCTTCGTATCCGTTTTGAATATACGAAAAATAAACGAGAAACAATAATAAACTACAAAAACCTAACAGAAACTGAGAATTTCAATAAAAATAAACCGGAAATATTTATATCGTACGTCAGATTCCGTGAATGAAAAGCAAAGCCATAGACGAAAAATGTCGCTCTTTATTAGCAAAGCAATTTCAATATTCTTTACACTGAAAAGTGAAGTGACCAATTTAAATATTGTTCATATATTCAAAATAGATACGAAGCCCATAGAGCCAAGTCAAATACTTTATTCGTTTTTGACAGAAAATAAATAAATAATAAATAACGCTCACAGGTACATACTTTGTAATGATCCCAAGTAAGCCTTAGGCTTTTTGTTATGGGAATCATTTAACAACGGCACAAACTTATAACATCCATGACCGAACCGGGACTCGAGCCCAGGACCCTGGTTCGAAAGTCCGGCGTGGCAATCATTACACCAACCGGGTCGTCAATAACACCCAGATTGCTAATAACTTGTACTGTGTATTTTTGTTATTAATAATTAATATTAATTAATACCTATATTTTCTCATACCTATTGGACCCCTCTCTGGTCAACGCCATCTATTGAGAAATTAGGAACTAACTTTTTTTTCTTCTGGAAAATCTCTCATTGTAAATACCTATACCGTTAATAAAAACTTCGTCCGACTAAATACAGTAAAAAAAAATCGCAACGTAATTAAGTAAAGTTTAGCGCGATACGGAATGCAGCACAGGTGAAAAGTAAACTGGATTGTAATGTGATTAGAACTGAAATTGAATAAGAATTGAACTTTAGTGTTTTAAATTAGATCTGGCTTAGGTCCGCCACATACATACGGAATTGCGATCCGGAATCCTGATTCAGGATTCAATGTTGTCAACTATGGTTACAAAAATTACTTGGAGTGCTGTTTAAAAAATGTCTAAAATCAAAATGAATGAAATGCCAAATTAATGACAATTGTATTTTTAGGTATTTATTAAAACGAAACAAACAATTTCTATACATGATAATTACTATCATGTGATGATGTGTATTTCAATATTATGCAATATAACAAAAGATATATCAAAAGACTATCGATAGTTTTAACATTAGTTAGACATAATCGGCATACAAAATGGCATGAACCATTATCACACAATCATTTTTGAGCGTAGGAGATTTCGCAACTATACCGCAACGAGGTCGCAACTGCACCATCACGATACGGTATCGTTCCATCAACGCCTACGCTCAAAAAACACTTGTGTGATATGAATGTAAATCTTTAAAAAAATGCCACCTAAGACATAAAAAAATCACTAGAACTAGTGAAAAAGTCTCTGAAAGCGGCAACACTCCATCCGGAACCAATTCCGAATCAGGTTTATTCCGTATGTATGTGGCGGGCCTTAGAATCAGAAAATGGCATCTACTTTTTTTGTCGATTGTACCTAAGAAAATAATAATTTACTTACTTCAGAAGTTCTATTTTTGAATCTCATACATTCTAATTCATATACAGAAATTTCAAAATAGCTGTGGAGATTATGCATAATTGAAAATGTGATATTCAAAAATAGCACTTCATTATGTTATTCTATGCAGGTAGAGAGGTTATAAAATTATAGAAAATACGTGGTAGGGTCAGCATACTGTTTACAATTAATTTTTTTTTTTTTTTTTTTTTACTGCCTGTAGTACCTAGTATAGTACCTACCGTATTATTTGTTAGAAAGTAACTTTGACTAGTTACTTGCCATAGGGACTAGTTACGCGTGTCATTCTACTAACAAACATTTCTGCCACTTTTTGCGGGAGGCGAGGTAACATGAAACCAGCAACTTTACCGCTTTGGATTTTATTCTTCATAACTTTAGATTCTAATTTTGATTGTTAAAAATCATGAAAAGTAGTCTTGTGTGAACCCCAAACGTTCCAAGTTCGAAATTATTGTTTAACAATTATATGCTGTCTCGTTTACTGATAAGGTATAAAATTGAGTGTAAATGCACATGATCAATTGTTCTTATACCGTGGCAGAGGGGAAATGCTACCGCAAGGCTAGTCTTTATAATAAATAGTTAAAGGAAAGAAATGATAAAGAAACAAAATACTTTAAGCCACTACTTAATGTGTAAAATGTCTTATATTAAATATGCAAAAAAGGAGTTAAAATATGACAAATGTATCAATAAAATCCATCACAAATGGATTCTTAGGCGCCAAATGACTACAATCTCCAGCAATATTAATTATTCACACCCTAAAACATTCTTTTACACAAAATGAATCTTATTCTCCAGCCATAGAGTTTTCAGGGCTCGTAGTTTTAACTAACGGAGTGTAAAATAAATTTGTCACGTGAAAAACACATGTGGTTCAGTAGTTATTACTTGGCTATCCCGGTAGCATTTATTCCCGATCGGTTCCCGGTTCAAGACGGTTGTGCTAACCCTTTAAAGTGGTTAAGTTAGGTTATGTGTCATTTTGACAGTTCGCGCCATTTTTTATTTTTGTGTTAGTTCAAAGTTTTGTGTCGAAGTTTTTGAACAGGTGAGCATTTTGTTGTTTTGATAATAATGTTTATTATTTGTTGGGTAATTTAAAAATAGAATTACTTTATTTATTGAAATTTAACCTAGATTTGCAAAATGTCTGTATCTGCAACATGTTTCGTCTAATATATATATATTTAACCAGGAACCCAATCAGCAACACGCTTCGTCAAAAACTTAATCCTTAGTGTCTAAACACACTATACCGAAAGTACGCGACCGAAGATCCGCGGCTGAGTTTACGTTCCGACCATGTTCCGACGTATTCGGGTAATATGACACACCATAAGCGCCGAACTTACGCGGCAGAAATTCAGTTGCGTAAACTTGCGTAACTTTGTTCAGTGTCTCTAGCGCTGTCGTGGCGTTGTGCCGTATTTCTACACGGACAGACAGACGGGGAAACAAAGTGATCTTGCGTTGGTTCCGTTATTACTTTTGATTTACTAGGTATCGATACTTTTTCACATACTCGATACTTTTGTCTTCTACCTCACTAGTGTAGTTTTACGCAAAGTCACCATTTCTCTTTCTGACGTGTAACGGTATCCCTCTCGGTACTTACATGCACTCTAAATCAGTATTTACATTACAACACTAATATTTTTCCCTGCTATCAGCTCTACGACATAAAAGTCAATTTGATTTGATTGATAGGTAGAATTATACTTTTATTTAATGAGATTTATAATGATAATTTTGTATGTTTTTAAATAAATAATAATAACTTGAGTACTTATGTGCTCGTTTATTACTGTTTTTTTTGCGATTATTTACAGTTTCTAAGGTGATCAAAAAGTACTCGATACTGAGTAGTATCGATACTTTTGGTTCGATACTTTTATCGGTATCGATACTTTCTTCTGCGATACCAGTATCGAGTAGGTATCGATACTTTTGAATTTTTGCGTATCCCTATGAACGAGCGAGCAAGAGACACGCGGGGTGCGGGGCTCGGGCGGGCATTACTGCCTCCCCGCTGCACCCCGCCCCCGGATTTTCGTCGGCAATCGAACCGAACTTCGGTCGCGTAAACTCGCGTATAATGTGTGCACTACAGACTAAGTTGCCGCTGAACTTACGCCCGACCGAAGTTCGGCTGTACGCTATAACGCAACGTAATTTCGGCATAATGTGTCGTCGTTCATTCAAATAGCATTGCTGGCGTAATCGTGCCGAACTTCGGTCGCGTACTTTCGGCATAATGTGTTTAGACACTTAATTTAAAAATTTTGTATTTTACGATTTTTTTAAATCTTTTTTGTAGAAGGCAAATTTTGACTTTCGTAGAAAATAATCTATTTGTATTTTCATTGCTTTTCCTCTTAAAATAATTAAACATAGTTAATAACAAATAATCATCCACCGCTCTAGTACTGGTCATGCCATTGATCTAAACGAAAGTGGAGTGCCTTTGAAATAAAGCTTTCTTCCATTGATATCTCTTTCAATAGAATATTTAGTTGAAAAATTAATATATTTCTGTTAAAACATAGACTGATGAAAGTATTGAGATTAACTTTGTCCAACTGTCCAAATCTTTGTCATTTTCCTTACAATAAAGAAATTAAAAAAAAAAAAAAAAAAAAAAAAAACTACTATTAAACTTGTTTTTTCTAAAAGAATAATAATAGTGAAATCTAGATGCAATCTAAACACACGTATAGGATTGACTCAATTTCTAGTCAGTGCTAGTTTATCTAATAGAGATTTTGGAAATATTCATACACCTAAGCCTAGGACTAATTATTTTAATATTAAGTCACTGATGTCTTGTATTTTTTTCCCTGTATTTTACTGTATAGGTTTTGGTGTAAAATAAAGTATATTTGATTGATTGATTTATGTTAATATTTTATAGCGAAACTTTAATAATCTATTTTGTATTTAATGTCTGAAAAATACCAAAACCTATGCAGTTAAAATTAGCATGAAAATCACACTCCGACACTTTGTAACATGGCGCCACTGAATCATTCATATCTCAAAATAACCTCCACAATTTCTACACTAAAAAAATACTTCCTCAAACGTCAATCTAAATAGTTAGTTAAAACACGGTAACACGTGTTGCGAAATGTTAACAAAAAAACAATTAATTTAATAATTCGCAGATGCCCAAGCCACGCGTGATAGAACTCAGAGAAAGTTTATTTTTATAATAATAGCGAAGCCATATGCTGTGCAAAGTAAACACCACATGTATTCCGCCACCTCAAGTACTTAGAGATTACTGAACTTTATTAGGTAATTGAACCTAAGATGGCAGATTATGATATCATTTCGTACGACGAAGAACTGTTTCAGGATAGAAATGAAAACGTCACAGATCTACATGCTTATTACATGTCACAATTTAACTTAGAATTAGAAAATTGTAACAAAACTAAAACGAAAGACAATTTCAAATTTGGCATCGAAGAAAGTTTCGATTTTGAAGTTTTGAACAATTGGGATACTGGCGCTAATAAGAATACCGATTTCGAAATGATAGATCAAGTTATTGACAGTAATATTGATGAACAGAACATTAAAGAAGTTTTACTAGATCTGGATAGTATTGAATTTGATAGCAAAAGCTTCAAAGCCGAATCAACAGAAAACTCAAGTAAAGGATTGGAAACAAATTTCTACGAGCCAAACCATGACTACATAGACGACGAATCATTGATAGACGAGCTTTGCAGAGAAGATGGAGAATCGTGTCGTCTTACACCAGATTTTAACGACGAATATTTGGTATCAAATAATGAGAAAAGTACCTTGCCTTCGATCGAGACAGCCTTCTCCAAAAGGTATTGTAATTACAGCAGCATTGAAGATAATCAACATATTTTTTACAACAATGAAAACCAAATTCAGAATCAACACAACAACTTAACAAGTTTAGAACATTACAGTTATCCGAATAATGTGCTATATAATTTGGATTGTAATAAAAGTTATATTTTACCTGATACACCGACAAGTGTCACAGAATTTAATTTCGACAGAAACAGAAAAGTTTCTGTGTCTGAATCAGTAGACAGTGATGTACAGAGTTCGAGTTATTATGACGAGAATTCAACTTTTGATGAGGATGAATTGTTTATTAATTTAGATGATTATGGACTGAATTTAGAAACAGATGAATCTACAGAGAGCTATAGAAACATTATTCAAACTGAAAGGAGAGCTGACAAGGAGAAAGTCCAAGGTAATTCCTCATTTTGTCTAACGTGGACCAAAACTGATATATTGGCCTATCCTAATCCACAGAACAATAAAATTAAGTTGTAATAAATATTAATTTTTCAGGAGAAAGGGTCTGTCTATGGGAACATTGTTACGAAAGATATCCGAACCAAAATACTTTGGTTGAACACATTGAAAGAGTTCATGTCAACTCTTACAAAGGTAAGGCAATGAGTCGCAATCATTGATATAACATTAATCTTTATATATGCCATCTCTTCTTTTTGATACAGCCGATTTCTGCATACATTTGCTCTAAGAAGTCATAAACATAATCCTTAAATACAATAATAACATCATCTGTTCGACACTTACGACACAATAAAGCCTCTTCATTAGTAATTCTTCACCCGTCACCTCACCTGACTACCAGCAGTCTACCTCTTTGCCTATCTTCGATCACCACTCAGTTATGGCCGCCTCGTATCGCCAATCAAAATTAATACCTAATGCTATCCCACAGGTGACGAATTCAGCTGCTTATGGAGAGACTGTACACGATCCCGTCGGCCGTTCAACGCAAGATATAAGCTTCTCATCCACATGCGAGTCCATTCTGGACACAAACCCAATAGATGCCATGTAAGTATTCTCCAGAATATTAACAATCTTTGCAGGAATTTTATGAAGTGTATTATTTTATGAGTGAAAGAAATGCCACATAGCTACCACTGTTCTTCTTCTTCGCTAACCTATACTAAAAATGAATGCTAAAAGTATACACCTTACATCTTCAGGTAGTTTGTAGTTTTAGCAAAGAGTGACCACTCCAGAGGACCAGGATTGCGAATTTATGTACTAAGGTATATTTTGAATCCAAGATGAAAAATCCTTAAGATTAGAACCAGACGGAAGCAACCTTCATTTGAATGTATTCATGGATCATCTAACTAAACAATTTCATTCTTTTACAGCATCCAGGTTGTGGAAAAGCATTCTCCCGTCTAGAAAACCTGAAGATCCACGTCAGGTCTCACACGGGTGAACGTCCCTACGCCTGCCTGGCTCCCCATTGCAGGAAGGCATTCTCCAACTCCTCAGATCGGGCAAAGCATCAACGGACACATTTTAACGCTGTAAGTAGAAGAAATATAGCCACCTAAAATGTCGTTTTCAGGCACAGTCATCATCTTTGACACAATGTGTCATCGGTAAGAGTCACCACACCGCATCAGACCGTTTCTCTGATCAAAATTCAGCATCATCGTATTCTGCGGATTGGTGAAGACAAATCAGTGGTCCACTTATTATCCTAGGTATCACGCGCCGACCGACTGACAAAGAAGAAGAGCAGTTTTTTTTTCGATGCAAGTACGCGATAAGAACTTGTGGCTGGCCGGTGCGATGTACGAGTGTACTGTAGTTATGTACCTATCTACCTGTTTGCCTACCTTTGCTATCGATGTTATTATGACTGATGTTTCTGCATTGGGACAAACCTAATATCAGGTTTATCAATACTTTTAGTTCATAAGATGTTTGTTTATGTATTTAATTAATAAATTAAAACAAAAAAAAAAAGGTATTTGACCTAGCTTAACAAATAAGTAGACTACATCCATCTAACTGCACTCACCGGTACCAAATGCCTAAAGAGAAATCTTAAGAACCTGTGTGAATAATGGTTCAACATGAACTCCACCTCACTATTTAGGGCTGCAGTCTCCAGGGTCCGAATAGCCCAAATGATAGCCAACCTCCGATAGGCGTTAGCACTACAAGAAGAAGAAGAAGTCCCTGGACTATTTTATTCATCAATCGCATTCTTTCAGCGTCCCTACGCCTGTGGAGCAGCCGGCTGCGGCAAACGCTACACCGACCCATCTTCACTAAGAAAACACGTCAAGTCCCATCCGCACATTACCAATGTACCGAGGACTTGCATCCCAACAAGACCGATGAGGAAGCCGGATCAGGAGCAACTGGTTCCGAGTTCTCCAGCTAAACTGACTACTCTGAGGTGTATCAGAGATAAACTGACAGTACCTAGGCTTCAGAGATTGTAAAGTCACTTTGTCGCAAATGTTATAGGAACAGAACTAAAATTTACCTTGTACTTGGATCTCGAAGAATGTCGAATCTCTTCATCATGCACATACTTGAATGGAAGATAAATTCCAGCATGTATAAGATGTGTGTGATAGTATTGCTATTACAAATGTTTTTCTGTTGCTATAAGGGCAACGTCATGTGGACGCCAACATGCTTCAATTTTGAGAGGCGTGTCAAATGGCGTCGATGATGGACTCAAGACGATTCACACCCATTTAATTACTTTAAATTATTTACGTAACGTTATTTGGATTTTTCAAATTCGAAGTAATTTTAGTGCTCACTAGTTAGATAAATAATAATTATTAGAATAATTTAGACAGGAAAATATTTCGTTCCCGATTAAGTTTAGTATAAAAAATAATTGGCGAGGTTGGTCTAGAGCAGTGTTGCCAGCCAGATCTTGTCAAAAGTAACCGAAAATACATAAAGAAGGAACATTTTGGTGTGAAAAGTAACCTTTCATATTTTTATTTCAGTAATAAGCTATTAAAAGTTGATAGACAGATGTTGGTTGTATTAACTTACAGAAATGTAAACAATTTAGTAGCGTTTTCCATTTTTTTATCCGATTGACTGAGTGAGAGAGTATTGTTTTTAGAAGTTGCATTACTAAACAACAAACATTGCAAAAATATGAAAAAGCGTTCAGTTTCATGGAAAAATAAGAATTTTAAAATTGATTATAAAAATTCCGAAAAATTACCTAAAAGTAACCTTTTAAATCGTGTAATCTAAAAGTAGCCTGACAAAGCTAAATATCACCTAAAAGGTTACAAAAGTAACCTTCTGGCAACACTGGTCTAGAGTCCTGACACTGGATTCATCAATCCAATTTAGAGCCTTTTAGGACGGCTAAAAATATCTTGACGGCAAATTATTTCTACCAAATCGCGGATGGATTCAGGGGTGCTATTTCGTAAATACACGTTTTCTTATTCGTATAGAGGTACGGTACGGTCAGCATCAGATAAATCTAACCCCTTGCGCTGAAGATTAAGATAGAGGGGTCAGACTTCTCTGATGCAGTCAGTATTATAGCTTTTTGACATTTTCGTATCATCATCATCATCATCATATCAGCCATTAAACGTCCACTGCTGGACATAAGCCTCCCCCAAAATGGGGGGATTTGCCATAATCGCCACGCTTGGCAGGCGGGTTGGCGATCGCAGTGGATCGAATCAATGTGTGTACTCAGAGGATGCTGCTGCCCATCCTTCAGTAGATCCCTTATCCGCCTTTTACGACACCCACGGGAGGAAATCGGATGGTGCTATTCTTAGCCGACACCATACGACACCATACATTTTCGCATACGAACTAGAAATGTGTAAAATTTTAAAACTGCTGGGTCCATGGAATACGGCTTTCTTTTTGCCTTTTAGTCTATAACTTAATTATTTTTTAGTTAAATTGTACTGTGTAAAACACAAGATCTCTTTTAAAAGACATGAATGTGTGGTACTTATTAATTTTATTTTTAAGTTAAATGTTTTAAGACATTCTTCCAAACACCTATAATTGCTCAAATACGTTTTCTATACTGTTTATTGTTATTATTAGCTTAGTTTTTTTTTATTATTATGTTAAAATGAAATCCTTTTTTTTAGAAATTCGTTGTAAATAGGTAATGTTTAATTCTTCTTCGCGTTACATTCTGTATACAGGGTGAAATTGATATCATTAGCATCCTTTTAAACTAAGAGTCTACCCATCAAACTGAACAACTTTTACTATGAAAGCAAACCGATCGGAGCAAAAAAAATCAGCTGTTCCATAGTAAACTGCAATGCCTACTCCACTCAAATGTATGCAACAGCAGATTTTTTTTTGCTCCGATCGGTTTGCTCCGATAGTAAAAGTGGTTCAGTTTGATGGGTAGACTCATAGTTTAAAAGGATGCTAATGATATCAATTTCACCCTGTATAAAATCTTAAGAATTAAAACTAAAGTTCCCTCGGATACTTATTTGGAAACTTTTTGTTCTGACTTTTTACAGTGTTGATTGTGTATGTAGTTTTTCATTAATGATCAAAGATAATTTCGTGAAAAGTATAAAATCCTGTTAAGTAGGTACGAATTTCCTAACGTAATAGGTCAAAACGTGTCGTCAACGTATAGAATGTATCAAAACAATTGACTGTTTGTAAATCAACTTTTTGTTCTATTTCCAAACTACAGAATTATTTTTAATTTAATTCTGTGATTATGTCCTAAATTATTTTGTCTACAAATTATATACCAGATTTTAAGTCAGATCATAGGCTATCAAACAAAAAATGTTTCATCAAAATCGGTTCAGTAGTTTTTGCGTGATGCTGGATCAAACAAACAAACACACAAACATACAGACAGGGACACCTAAAAACCATATCGTAACTTTTTTTTTGTTAATATCTTCAATGTACAGGCACACTTTCTCTTACAGTTTTATAATAGTTTAGATACCTAGATTAACTTTTACAAAATATTATGAGAAAGCGCCCAGTTTGTGTCGATTTAGGCCACTTGTTTTGTTAAAAAATTTTTTTTTATTAAATTTTATAACAGTAAGTTTATAGATTAAGTTCTAAAAGTGTACAAAATGCATGCTTTCCAAAGAATCTCTTTGCGTTAGTTTATTTTGTAAGGTATCTTCCATTTTAAGATCTCTTTTTTGCTCATTATTAATTTTAATTGGTGTTTCCAAACACCAAGCTTAATTTTAAATAATCTTTAAGAGTTCCAGACAGCTACTGTCGTTCATTTTAATGCTCATTTTTATAAACGTTTTGTATTAAAAAAAATATAATTAAGTTACAAATCATTGAAAATTTTGTTTTATTTTATTTTATCAAACTAAACAATAGTCTGATATCGGATTATTTATTTTTCCTACTTTTTTTTTCCTGGCGTCGGCCCACCTCACTTTCCCACCACAGTAACTCCTGTAAACCAGGATCAACAGCGGCGACCATTCACAACACTAGACAATGAAGTCCAGCGAGCCCGGGGGATGACCCTAATCTGTCTTGGAACCCGCAATTAATTAATCACAGAAGTTAGGAGAAGTAGGAACAAGAAATATCCGACTTCCCTCCATGTAACCTCTTATCTCTTATTATTTTTCCTTCTATCACCATAGCATATGCTAAGGATTCAATTTTCCAATAGTTATGGGATCCGTACCTGCGTGCGACCTCAGCAGGTAGGTTGACAAACTGAGCTATGATGCCACCGATCTTCAATAAAATATAAATAAATAAATCATTGGCGAGGTGCTTAATAAGAGCCAGGACAGATCTACCCGAAACCGACGAGCATGCTTGAAAGAACTAATGAATGTGGAGGAAGCTAGAGAGGTTTGTCAGAATCGTAGCTGGTGGCGTACCGTTGTCTCTGCCTACCCCAGTGGGAGACAGGTGTGACAATCTGTATGTATGTAAATCTGGTCCCATTTAAATTACAAGAATCTAGTTCTGACTTGCATACAAAGAAAGATATCAGTTAAAAAATTGAGCTGTCCCATACATTTGGGTCGGGTAGGTACAGCAGTTTGGTAAGAAACAGACGAATTTTTCTCGCGTTTCCTGAGGAAGGCTCCATAGTGAAAGTTGTTCAGTTTGATGGTCTGAGTTCACCGTTTCAGTCTGCGGAGAGCTTTCCCTTACACCCTGTATTTTGATTCGCGATTTCGAGGTCGTGGGTTCGATTCCCACGGGGGACAACTAGTGAAATGTTACTTTGTGCGTTTTTCCCCAGTAGGTTAGGACATTGCAGGCCTGAATCGCCTGATTGTCTGAAAAGAGAAATGATTCCGTGCTTCGGATGGCACGTTAAGCCGTTGGTCCCGGCTATTATCTCTGGTGGTAGTAGTCGTTACATAAAAACCACGTCAGAGACCGTAAGGCGGGCTGAAAAAACTCTGACACCAGTGCTCTGCCCACACGATAAGAAAGAATGGTCTAAAGCACCCCCTTCAGTATTACTAGGGTGTTTTGTTACACCCTTTAAAGTACATTGATAAATACAAACATCAATGACTTGGTACAGATAGATAGTCGTATACAACATACCATTCAAATACATTCCCCTTGCTGGATTTGAACCTGCTACCCTTGGCACAGCAGGCAGTTTCACGACAGGCTGAGCTATAGGCCTATTTATTAAAATCCTTGCACCGTTACACTGAGAAGAACGTGGTACGGACTACGGATCTACAAAGTCGAAGTACCTAGCTTGTGTAACCTTCTGATCCTTGATAACAAAATCTATGCCCAAGTCACAGCTCAAGCAACTTTGTATTTCTATAGATTGAGATTAGACGCAATCCAAATGGCCATAGATCGGTCATGGATCTCACAACACGTGTAGTTTAGTATAAAATGGTAGGATTTATCCACAGTAAGACAGAAGTGATCTTCTCCTAGAACCTAAAACACCAGGTTCTCCACAGAAGTGATTCAAGAATCAGCATGAGGTTTCTGGTGTTGACGGCGCTTTTAGGTAAGTTGTTTTGTTTCTTTCTTGAGCTTTTAATTAACTTTTTCGTCCCTATTTTTTTATTATTTAACTCCCGACGCAAAAGGAGGGGTGTTATTACGTATCTTTCTCTATTTCTATAAAATTTATAATTTTTTTTCAACCTGTTTGGTCCCACTGCTGCGCAAAGGTACAAACCCTTGCACGTCTCTCTGTTCGGTGCTACATCCCGCCACGCATTGCAGTAGGCATCCAGCTCGTCTCGCCACCTTTTCCGGGGTCTGCCTCGACCTCGGCTCCCGTCGTGAGACACCCATATTTTGAAAGGATTTCAAATTAAATATGGGACTCGCAATCTGCCAATGCGGGGCTGAACTTGGATCCAATTAAGCTACCGAGACTATTAGCCCAGTCATTTTACGGTTTGAGCTGGGACTAATTAATAATTGATATTTTTTTCGGTATAATATTGAAGAGCCAATTTGAGCCTTGAAATATACCAAAATTATAAAAAAATTTGAAATATAAAAAAATCTCTTCAGCAACAGTTCCAATTTTAAAATTTAGCTATTACCTCGTTTTAAAAAACCTGTGGTATTTTTTTTTTACACATTTAAGGCTTTACCATTATACATACTTCAAACATGGTGTAAATATTTTTGTTTACTTAGAAGGTTTTGATAAATACATTCGTATTTTCTAATAAATACCTCATTTTTTAAATTTAAATGCCTATTTTATTGCTCAAAAATGATTTATATTGTTAAATCTAAGTCAAATGAGAACATTGGTACTAATATTATTAATTTAAAAACCTTCTGGGACAAATAATTTTGGTTTCTATGTTGTGTAGCGATTTTTTTAAATATGTTTTAAGTTAGTCTTTTTGTCACTAAATGGTGCCGGTTACAGTTTAAAAGTCCAATTAATAATAACTCCCTACTCCGCCTAACAAAACTCCGTAAAATGACTGGGCTATATACAGGAAGTAAAATTAAATGCTTTATATACTTAAGGGGGTGCTTCAGACCATCGATTCTGTTTATTCTGTATTGTATTTTCTTTGTTTCTATGAAATAAATAAATATATTATCATAAAACTGAAGAACTTTCACTATAGAATCAAGTTTGAATTCGCGAAAAAAAAAATCATACTTCCATAGAAAATGTAAATAGCTACTCGACCAAAATGTATGAAACATTTTTCGCCATTTCAAAGTTGGTCCCATAATACAAGTTGTTCAGTTTGATGCTCTGAAGCACTACTATAGTATGTAGTGCATTCGTGTTTACACCCAGTTTACCGATAGGTCCTGAATTTATTAATCTAACGCACAAGTACAAGAAATAAATTCGATCTATTAGCAATCAATCAAACATACTTTATTTTTACTATTATAAAACTGTAACAGGAAGTTTGTCTGTACATTGAAGATATTAACAAAAAAAAAGTTACAATATGGTTTTTAGGTGTCCCTGATTCCATTTGACCAATTTTTGGATTTTTTGTCTGTCTGTTTGTTTGTGTGTTTGTTTGGGTGTTTGTTTGTTTGTTTGTTTGTTTGAACGAGTATCACGCAAAAACTACTGAACCGATTTTGATGAAACTTTTTTGTTTGATAGCTTATGATCTGACTTAAAATCTGGTATATAATTTGTGCGGACGAAGTCGCGGGTTAACGCTCGTTTTACATAAAAACATAAACAGTTTTATTTGAATTGAGACTATTTGAAATATCACAACATGGCTATAACATGTTAAATAGAATTAGAAATATTTAATAATCCATATTTTAGTAATTTCTAAATGATTCCTATTTATTTTAACTGTCCTTTACGTTCTGATTTACTTAGATAGGTATACCTATTATAGGTACCTGCCACTGCCATACATAGATTAATATGTATATTGGATATAGATAGGTAACTCGCCTTGAATTTTAGGACGTCCTAATTGCGTTGCCGCTTATTAGCACTAGGGGGCACCACATCATGAAATAAATTGAAAAAGACGATCGGCCAACACGAGGATCGAACCTTAGCTACCCGGATCGTAAGCCGGCTGTCTAGACCGCTACACCAACAAGACAGTGATTATTATGGGTGAAATCTCTCACTACTACAGCGCAGCGCGTGAGCTGTAGTGCGCTGTTACTCTGATATGAACCCTAGTTCAACACATAGGGCTTCGAAATACAACCGATAGATGGCGGAAGCTGTCTATGGAAAATCAGCGTTCCACTTAGTTTGTACTAAGATAACATAGCATGCTGCCATAGTACCTACCAACTACCAAAAATCTATGCAGGCTTTGTTAAATGTGGATATTTTTGCTAATATTGCAACATAATATTGACTAGATCTCTGGCTAGCCCTTCGAGGAATATAGTCTTTTTTGATAAAATATACTTTGCTTTAAAATTATATAAATCCCAATTAACAAGAAAAGAAGATATTCTTTCTGACGGAAAAACTGTCACTTGTGGCTCTGCTGGAACACATTTCTCCAAATTTCTTCAGATAGTAAGCTCGCCTTTTGTAAATCTCCATCTTTTGTATACACTAATCTGAACAAGGGCCTCTTGTATAGCTACCGATAAGTTATTCTGTTAATTATTACAATAAAATGTTTCTGTATAACTATTTGTCTTGTGTAGTTTTATATTAATTGCTATTCTAGTGGTACTTCCCTCCGAGTATATGTACACAACCAAACTTGTTTGTGTATGGGTGCCCTGGGGAGGTATCATTATCATACTAACAACAGAAAACAACACTTTTATTTATAATGTCCTTTTGTCTCGTATTACCTATACCTACTTCTGTTTGTGTACAAATGTAAAAAACAAATAAACGATATTTAATTTAATTTAATTTAATTTATGCCTATGCACAATGGTGTAACCTAACTGCAATGCGACTGTTATTGATATTGATAGGTAGAATGATAAAACTGTTTCTCAGGCGGCAATTCTAAATTAATTTATCGAACACCTTTCTTTACCCCTTTGTATCTCTATCTCAAATCGAATTTGAAATTTCAGCGTCCGTCGCTTCGGTCCCGCTAAGCGGCATCAGCAACGTTGACAACCAGTCAAAGCAATGGGTCCTCGAAGTCGGCAAGCTCTACCGTTACGATGTGGTGTCCTACACCCTTGCCCGCCTCCAAGAAGGACCTAGCACCGGCAATGCCTTTAAGGCACGCTGCATTTTCCGCTTCCAATCATCTGGCAAACTGCTGGTAAAGCTGGAGAATCCTCAGCACGCTCTGGTTCACCACGTATTGCCAGAAAGCCGAGATCTTCCTGAAAACCTCAAATACGAGCCAGTAAAGAACCTCGACCAGGCCTTTGAGATCAATCTGAACGGTGGTCGTATCGAGTCTATGAGTCTGCCTCCTTCCATTTCTCTTGCTCAAGAGAACTTGATCAAAGGTCTTGTTGGAGCTATGCAAGTAGACCTCTCAACACACCGCATGATCCATAGTTCACAAAACAACTACGACCACGAATCTCAACAAGGACAGTTCAGGAAGATGGAAACTGATGTCACTGGCGACTGCGAAACTCTTTACACCGTTACTCCCGTAGCTTCCGAATGGCACCGTGAGGTACCGAATGTAGATCTGAACCAGGAAGCAATTTTAGTCACCAAGAGCAAGAACTACGGTAACTGCAACCACAGGGTGGCCTACCACTTCGGCGTTCCTCAAGGTGCAGAATGGACTGGAACTGCCCGCAAGACCCGTGAAGAACAATTCATCAGCCACTCTTCTACTTCCCGCATTATTTTCGCTAAACAGGGCCCCATCTACAAGGCTGAGACCACCAGCACGGTACACGTACACCCTCACTTCTCCGGCAAGCAAAAGGCTGAAGTAATCAGTTATGTCCGTCACACCTTTGTCGACTCTGAAAAAGACACTGAAGTTGAATGGCTAAAACCTGAAGGAAGCCGTGTAATCAAAAATCTCTTGTACTCAATGACTCCCAAACAGATATCTATCACAGACAAGAATGAGTCTTCCGAATCACAAGAAAACAATGCACCTATGACATCAGATAACTGGGCCACTTGGAACCGTGTAAACACCGACAGCTCCTCTAGCGATGACTCTTCATCAGCTTACGTCAACGATGACATTCCTAAGTACAACGAACCAGCGTACGCAGCCCTTTACATGAATTCCCAGCCTCGCAATGAAAGGAAACAAAACCCCATGAATGCCCAAAAACTGGTCCAAGAAATCGCGCAGCAGCTGCAAAATCCCAACAATATGCCCAAAGCAGATTTCCTTTCCAAATTCAATATCTTGGTCCGCGTCATCGCTTCCATGAGCTCTGACCAACTCAGTCAGACCAGCCGAAGCATTGAAGTCGCTAAGTCATCGACTAACGTCGTGAAGTCGAACATGTGGATGATTTACCGTGATGCTGTAGCTCAGGCCGGAACCTTACCCGCTTTCAAACAAATCCAGACATGGATTCAAACCAAGAAAATCGAAGGTGAGGAAGCAGCTGAAGTTGTGGCTTCTCTTGTCCACACCCTGAGATACCCTACTAAAGATGTTATGACTCAGTTCTTCAATCTAGCTCTGAGCGCTGAAGTTCGGGAGCAAAAATACCTTAACAGTACCGTCCTGATCGCTGCCACAAAGTTCATTAACATGGGACAGGTAAACAACTGGACCGCTAGCTCATACTATCCATCCCACATGTATGGACGTATGGCTCGCAAGCACGACAACTTTGTTCATGAGGAAATCCTACCCCGCCTCAGCGAAGGCTTGAACCAGGCTATCCAACAAGGTGACAGCCGCAAAGCGCAGGTTTACATTAAGGCCATCGGCAACTTGGGTCACCGCTCTATCCTGCAAGTGTTCGCTCCTTTCCTTGAAGGCAAAATCCAGGTCTCGACTTACCTCCGTGCCTTGATGGTTGACAACCTCAATACTTTGGCTCACCAGAAAGATGACTATGCGCGTGCCGTACTTTACAATATCCTAAGAAACACGGCAGAGCCTTACGAAGTCAGAGTAGCAGCTATCCAACGAATCTTCCCTACCCACCCCAAGCCCGCTATGATGCAAGCTATGGCTCAGATGACTCAAGACGACCCCAGCGTGCATGTTCGAGCTGTTCTTAAAAGTAGCATTGAATCAGCTGCAAAATTGAAGAGTCCTCGTTATTGGGAACTGTAAGTTATGAAAACAATTTATTTGATCTCTATTGTGTGTATGTAATTGCATGTTTTTATTTCAAAAATATGTGTTCATTTTAGGGCCAGAACAGCACAGGCTGTTAGTTCAATGCTAACAAAAGAGAAGTTTGGATTTACTTACTCAGAAAAGAAGTTCTACAACTATTTTGAGAATGAAAGTGATCTCGGTATCATGGGTGTTCTGTCGTCCATCGGAAGTGAAGACAGCCTATTGCCCAAATTCTTGGGCTACAATTTGAATACCAAAACTACGGGATGGAACACAGTGAGTCTTTTTTTATACGTACATCGATATCATGAAATTCATTATTCATTTTCCATTTTCTTAAAGAGAAGCATTTATTCAACTTAAATGCATTATATATTTATAATTCTTCCAGATCTCAGCTTCAATGTCCAGCGTCCAACAATTCGTAGAAAACTACAAACAACAGATGAACAAAATGTGGCAACAGAGTCCCAAATCGGAATCCGATCACAAATTCAGTGCCAGCGCAATTTCGCAAATGCTGAACATTCAGCGTGATCCTCAAGATCCTTTGGAAGCATCTATTTTGATCAGGCTCATCAATCAGGAGAGATATTTCACCTTCAGCGAAGATGATCTGAACCAGCTGCCTCAGACGTTAAGACAGTTTTTCAGTAATCTTGCTTCGGGTATCGATACGCATTACACTAAGGTCCTTAACCAAGCCCAGATCTCCGTCATGTTCCCAGTCGCTATGGGCATGCCGTTTATCTACAAATACAAGGAACCCACTGTATTGCACATCCAAGCGAAGGCCAAGGGTCAAGTACAGTTCCCATCAAAGGAACAAAAACAAATTTCAGCGAACATGAATACGGAATTGCAATTCATCTTTGCCAGAAACATCGATGGCAACGTTGGTTTCTTAGATACTCTTGCCAACCAGTATGCTAGCGCTGGTGTGATCAATAAGGTTCAGGTCAACATCCCCGTCAAAGTGGAACTGCAGATACAATCCGGACAGTTCAAGCTCCATATTGAGCCCCTTCACCCTGAACAGGATACCACCATTGCTCACTTTAGCGTGTGGCCCTACACAGCCAACCAGAAAAAAGATACCCTAGTGACCGTGTCTCAGGATCCTACCACGAAACCGATTGCCCGTAGCAGCAAGGTTTCGTCAATCGACACCAAGTTTGGACAAAGCACTGGTGTTATGTTCCAACTGCAGGGTTACTCTTACTCATGGGACTACAGAAACCTCGCTAGCATGTTCCAGTATCCTGATCTTGTCTCAAACATTGTCAAGGGCGCCTATCAGAACGACCAGGCATTGACCCACTACAACTTCAGATATCTTGGAAAGCAGTCCCAGAACAAGCGCCACAGTTTGACTGTCGCTTATGGTAAGTATTCAGCATAAGACATGTAATGCTAATTTTATTGTTCATTTTTGTGGACTGAAGAAATAAGAATAAAGGTGTCATGTTTATTTCAGACACATACTACAACCAAAAAGAAAACGCTGAAGTACCTCTTGCTGCATTACCCATGGAAGATGTTTCTCCCAACAGCAAAGCTCGCCGTGATGCTATTGTGAAACGTGTTGTATCTGGAATTAACACCGCCAGTGCCCGAGTTGTGGATCTCAGTGCCACCTGCGAGGGACCTCAGAAGATGGAATACGTTTTGACCGCAGCTCTAGCCGATAGCCCAGTCGATAACAAGATGCAGTATGCTTTGTTTGCTGGTAGAAACTCAGCGCAAAAAGGCAATGACCAAATTAATGCTGTTGGAACAGTTAACAAACCTCAGACCACATCACTGAACTTCTTAGAAGCTTTAAAGAAAGACCTTAAGATGAACTTTAACTTTGATATCAAGTACGGCAAGAACAACGATGGTAACATTCATATTGAAGGTCAGTCTGAACGCAGCCAGAAATACGCTGCAGCCCTTCAGAACCACAACCTGGCTAAGCAATGCTCCCAGGAAATC
Organism: Agonopterix arenella; assembly: GCA_927399405.1. NCBI lineage: Eukaryota > Metazoa > Arthropoda > Insecta > Lepidoptera > Depressariidae > Agonopterix > Agonopterix arenella. The sequence continues at coordinate 2,552,048 of OV656714.1, forward strand.
GCTTCGAACAACTACTACCAACACGCCTGCCACAAGATGATCGTGATGGCACACACACCAGACTCCATCAAGGCTTCTGTTTCATACAAGGATGTAAGCCCCGCAGTGAAATACATGATCTACCGGTTCTACAAGATCGTAGAACACTTTGGCTTCTGGTACACAGATGTAAACCCGCTGAAGACTACCCCTGAAGGAAAGATGAATATTGTAGTTAACGCTATGTACCTAGAGAACAAGATGAACTTGGCTATGAACTCTAAATACGGCGAGGTGAACATCAAGAACGTTCCCATTTCCAACGTGTATGCTCGTGTATTGTCTACTTACTCTCCCTTCAGCCCCGTCGAACGCTTTTCAAACTACTATTCTAGACATCAGTACCAACGTAAGTGCCTCTTCTAATAAAGACAAGTAATTTTTGTAATCAAACTGATAAATAGTTTACCCGATTTACTCCACATCAGCTCAAAGCATGCTAAAATTAGTATCTGTTTAGAACATAAAGAGGGGTTGGTAATTTTGCTATTTAAGGGAACGAAATTCATTTTGGATCACGGTCTCGAAACCTAAAAATGTCTTATTTAAGTAAGTAATTAAATAGATATACCTACCCAATCAATATTTTACTTCCACAGCATACTGCACCGTTGACGGAAGCAGAATTAGGACCTTCAGCAACCGAAGCTACGATTACACCCTGACGCGATCATGGCACGTAGTGATGCAGGACTTAGAGAAGCAGCAGGACCGCCTGCAGGATGGCCAGCTCGTCGTCCTTGCTAGAAGACCAACCGAACAACAGCAGGAAATCTACATTTCTTATAGGTAAATGAGCTGATTATCTTTTTATTAGGAACAATTAGGTGCTCAATAGTACCATGGGAAATAGAAAACGTAATAATTAAAACACTTATAAACACTAATTTTGACCTCTTGTACTTCCTACAGAAACCAAAAAGGTGATGATTTGGAGATCGAGATCAAACCAGCTTCCACAGGCTCAAACAAACCCGACGTTAAAGTGAATACCAAGTCAAAGAAAGTTGCCGAAGGCGATCTAACAATGTACTGGGATGAGGTACAGAACTCTCCTCTTCTCCAATACTACACGCAGCCTGATGGTGTCATGATGCTTAACATCCGCGAAGACCGTCTCCGTGTCATGTACGACGGCCAGCGTCTAGTTGTATTAGCCAGACATAACCGCAACAATACCAGAGGCATCTGCGGATTCATGAGCGGTGAACCTTCCGATGACTACCTTACGCCCCAGGGTTTGTTAGTCAACCTGCCAGCTCACTTCGCTGCCAGCTACGCCCTGAACGACGAGAACAGCGAGCCACAGACCCTCCAGCTGCAGAACGAAGCCCGCAAATCAATGTATCCTCGCCAGTACCGCTCCACACAGATTCTCCACTCTGACAACGAATGGCAGAAGGATGTGGAAGAATCTTCTGTAGAGAACTGGGGCTCCCAGAACGTTTACAGGACTAGGTCTTACTTGAAACTGCGTGGAGAGTGCAAGTTACAACAGCAAGTGCAGTATTACCAGAACCAAGGTGAGATCTGCATAACCACTACACCTTTGGACGCTTGCCAGTCTCACTGCAGAGGTCAGGGTTACAAAATCCAAGCTGCTCAAGTTGTATGCCACTCCAACTTGGACAGCTCCTTCCAGCAGCTGAGGAACCAGATCCAAAAGGGACAGAACCCTCAGGTTTCTGGAGTACCTCAAATTAGGCAGTACAGAGTACCATCGACTTGTACTGCGTAAAGAGTAAGAGAATTTTTACGACTTGGCTTGAAATACGAATTTAATGGTGAATAGAAGTAGATAGTTAATGTATTTGAATATGTATGTATTTTTATCTATTATAAATATTATTTATATGGAATTCAGAAAATTTTCCCGTCTCTGTTCATTATTATTTATGTTATTTCGTTTGTATTTTATTTAATATACTATTTGGTAAAACATAAATTAAAATTCAATATTTATACAATCATGCTATTTATATGTATATAGACATAAATTATTTATTGTTATTTAACTATCATACATGTATTTCTATGTATTGTTTGTTATATAAATTGTATAGTATTATTATAAGTGTAGAGTAGAAGATGCAATAATAAAAAATAAAAAAAAATACAATCAATTGTTCAGTTAAAAATATTACTTACATCCTTTTATTTTTATCCTTTAAATCTATTTAATACAAAACTGGCAAAACTTCAGTTGAGTTACAGTACATGTATAGGTATAGGAGGTAGTCTACAAAAATATGTAGGAAAAAATGCCTTCTTTAGCAACACTTTCAAGAAATAAAACCAAATAAGTTGTACAGTCACTAAAATAAGTAGGTAGGGAGAGTGGGGCTTGTTGTAACAGAGGGGTAAGTAGTAACACAGAATTTTTTACGGGAATTTTTATCCTTTTTGTTTCAACTGGAGCCTCAAAGTTCATCTTATAACCCGAGGCATTGTTTAAGTATTTATACTGCCCCGGAGGACATCGCAAATGAGTGGTCAGGAACCCATGGTCCATTTCGGGCAAAATTAAAAAAAAATATCTCACGTACATTTTAATTTTCAGTTTCTACAATAAATCATAGATTCTTATATTCTTTATTGTACACAAAAACATAATTATGAAAAAAAGTTACAGTAAAAACAATTGAGAATGAAAAAGTGCAACAAGTGAATGAATTTGTATATTTAGGATGCATGTTTACTAGAGATGGGAAATGTGAGGGTGATGTGCATAGGCGAGTAATAGCGGGAAACAAAGTAAACGGTGCTCTACGTGCCATTGTGGCTAGCCAATTAGTGTCCAAAAAGGCGCGACTTGCTATACACAATGGTGTGTTGGTGCCTACACTTATGTATGGCAGTGAGTGCTGGGTATGGCAGAAGAAGCATGCAAGTAAAATTAATGCTGTTGAAATGCGTTCCTTGCGAAGTATGTGTGGTGTGACGCTGAAAGATAGAGTGAGAAATTGTGTAATAAGAGATAGATTTAAATTAAAAGAAGATGTAGTGACAAGAATAGAGAAAGGTATGCTTCGTTGGTTTGGTCATGTGGAGAGGATGAGTGATAGCAGATGTACGAAAGAGATATATGTTGCTAATGTGAGTGAAAGCGTCGGAAGAGGGCGCCCTCGTAGGACGTATGCTGATCAAATCAGTTGCGTCCTACAAAAAGGGGAGGTGCGGAGTACTCGAAACCGACGGGCATGTATAAAGAGATGTATGGATGTGCATGAGGCAAAAGAAGTATGTAAGGATCGTAGTAATTGGCGCGCCCTGGTCTCTGCCTACCCCACTGGGAAAGAGGCGTGACGTTATAGATAGATAGATAAAAACAAACAATAAATCAATATTTGATTGTTTTCTCCTCGTAGCACATTAGTATATTTAGCTTTTAATTTAAGTTTTTGTTTTCGTCCTTACGTTTGTAGTTATTGAAAGATATTGATAAGTTAGTTACCAGGAAGACAGGAATTCAAAATTTTCGCGCGCTGTTTTACAGTTGGCTGCGGTTACGATGATTCCAATGCTCTCAAAGCACGCTCGTTTCGCCTAAATTTTCCCATACCTACTCCCAATGTTCACACAGCTATGATTTTATTAGATAATTTTATAAAGAAAATGAAATGACTAGATATCTGTTCAAGATTCAATGATGATTTCTTGGAAATGATTTGAGCATAAAATTTGATAGAGAAACTGAAACAAATCTATATCTATCTATCTATACTATTATAAAACTGTAACAGGAAGTTTGTCTGTACATTGAAGATATTAACAAAAAAAAAGTTACGATATGGTTTTTAGGTGTCCCTGATTCCATTTCACCAATTTTTTTATTTTTTGTCTGTCTGTTTGTTTGGGTGTTTGTTTGTTTGAACGAGTATCACGCAAAAACTACTGAACCGATTTTGATGAAACTTTTTTTGTTTGATAGCTTATGATCTGACTTAAAATCTGGTATATAATTTGTGCGGACGAAGTCGCGGGTTAACGCTCGTACTATTATAAAACTGTAACAGGAAGTTTGTCTGTACATTGAAGATATTAACAAAAAAAAAGTTACGATATTGTTTTTAGGTGTCCCTGATTCCATTTCACTAATTTTTGGATTTTTTGACTGTCTGTTTGTTTGTGTGTTTGTTTGAACGAGTATCACGCAAAAACTACTGAACCGATTTTGATGAAACTTTTTTTGTTTGATAGTTTATGATCTGACTTAAAATCTGGTATATAATTTGTGCGGACGAAGTCGCGGGTTAACGCTCGTTAATTCCTAAAATCGTTAATGAAACAATGTCCTAAGAGAATGGAAATCACTACGTTTCATTGTTTTTTTTTTCGGTTCAATTCAAGGCAAAGGGTTTAATATCCCATACAACCGATGTCTGCAATAAAGTTATCTCATTTATAGCAATTAAAACGTAGGTGTTCGACGTTTTGACGCTTCTTTGGAGTTTTTGGAGACAATCGAAAGACGCAGGAAATGCAGAGAAGTCCACAGGAAAGAGGTGAACCGACCGCTTTGCCGCGCTACAAATGACGGAACACTTTTCCTGTTTACGACTCATACACCAACATATTTCACTGAACTATATATTATTCACTTGCACGGCACTTTGTTACGCAAAATAACACCAATTTTACGAACCACAACTCACAAACATAAACAATAAAAATTCGACAAAATATGTGGACTCCAAACGTAGCTAACGGATCCCCGGCAAAAACTACTCACTACGTTTCATTGTCATGGGCAGTCCGGTCCAGCTGTTTTCTGTCAATGTCAACCAACTGTCAAATTAATGCAGGATTCCCTGAATTTTTCGCGTCGCGTCCGTCGGTCTTTCTCTATTTTTAAACAATTTACGTTACGCTTATTTAATATTTTAAAGAATATGGAAATACAGAAATATGTCAATAAACGTTGTGAACTATAGTGTCGTTAAATAAAACCGAAAGATGATCTTCCTTTGACAGTGAAAAGAATATTTGAAATTCGAATCATATCTTTTTTCAGTAGGTAAGTGCTTCTTTTTTTTTAAAGAAAGTTACAGGACACAGTTGCATTTATTTTGTTTACATTCTATAGCTCTGGATTCTTGAAAAGTACGTTTTCAGGATATTATCATGCAAATGATAACTCTTTTACATTACCTACAGTGAGTAAGGTAAATTGGCAGGCACAATACCTTTGCCAGCTTCCTGGATGGCACCTACGTAAAACTACCTTATAACAGAGAAAATCTTATCTTGTTTGTCCCTTTCTGCGTAAGCAATATTTTTGTTTGTCTTAGTTGAAATTGCTTACAAAATATTGCAACTAATTCAAACAAAGGTAAAATTTTTATCCATTTTTGTCATATCTCCATCCCTTTTCAGTAACGCACATTCAGTTTGTCTTGATAATATTCAGTCTACGCAATGCAATGATTAAGAGCATCGGTGGTGCATTGCGGAGAGCTATGGAAACTCAATCTTGAGGTCAGGGTTCGAATCCGCACAGATGAAATGCCATGTACCAATAAGTTTTTTAACTTATGTATGTAATACCAACCGCCCAACATTGTGAGGAAACCTGCATACTCTGAAGAAGAAATTCTGATGCGTATGTGAAGTCTACAAATCTGCTTTGGGCATGTGTAGATGACTAACACCCATACACCCTCCCTGTGTATACAGAGTGTTAGGGTAAACAGTTGCATTACTTTAAGGGTTGATTGTACCCATGATACTGAACAACTTTCCCTAAGAAACCTATAGGAAATTTGCAAGAAAAATTTTGGACTTTCCATACTAAATGCAATCATAGCCCGTCATTTTACGGTTTGAGCCGGGAATAATTAGTACTTAATTGACATTTTTTTTGGTATAATATTGAAGAGCCAATTTGAGCCTAGAAGTGTACCAAAATTTAAAAAAAATCACGTCAGCAACAGTTGCAATTTTAAAATTTAGCTATTATCTCGTTCTAAAAAACCTGATGGTAAATTTTTTATTGCACATATTTACTTTACCATTATACATACAACAAACATGGTGTAAATATTTTTGTCTACTTAAAAGGTTTTGAAAAATGCATTCATATTTTCTAATAAATACCTCATTTTTTATATTTCTCTGCCTATTTTATTGCTCAAAAATAATTTATTTTGTTAAATCTAAGTCAAATGAGTGCATTGGTCACACAATTTTGATTTCTATGTTGCGTAGTGATTTTTTTTTATGTTTTAAGATAGTCCTTTTGTCACTTAATGGTTCCGGTTACAGTTTAAAAGTCCAATTAGTAATTACTCCCTACCCCGCCTAACAAAACTCCGTAAATTAACTCTGGTATCAGCTGATCGAAAAGTCTAAAAATTTTTTTAGTTATGGACACCCAATTATGGGGGTCCGGGTTCAAATCCACACGGACAGCATGCCATGTACCAATGAGTTTTTCTAACTTATGTCCGTTATACCGACTGCTCTCAAACGGTGAAGGAAAACATCGTGAGGAAACCTGCATACACTGAAGAAGAAATTCTGATGTGTATGTGAAGTCTATCAATCCGCATTGGGCACACGTGGTGGACTAATGCCCATACACCCTCCTTGAGGGCAGGCCTGTGCCCTGCAGTGGGATGTGTTTATAGGCTGATGATGATGATGATATACAGGGTGGAAAGTTAAGATGGGACATAAAGGGCAGCTGCCAGAAGCATTAGAGCTACAAGAAAACGTTGTTAGGAGTATTTTACTTCTGCATTCACCGATTTTGAAAAGATTTCAAGTTCGCTCCCATAGTAAAAGTTGTTCAGTTTGATAGTCTGAACCACCCCTGAAAGATGCACACTTGGTGATATTGTCATTTCCCTACTAAATGTAAGGGAATTTAATTTTGCGTTTTTGACTTATGTTCCTTATCAGTAAGAGAATCGAATGGGATAAAAAAAAAGGTTTTGTGAAAATTGCAGTTTTTCTCGATGACTGTACAATTGTACATTTTTTTCAAAATCGATGAATGCAGAAGTAAATCACTCCAAAAGTTAGTCTCGTAAGAACGTTTTCTTGTAGCTATAATGCTTCTGGTAGCTGCCCTTTGTGTCCCATCTTAACTTTCCACCATGTATATTCTGACTACCTGACTTCTTTCGTAAATAAGCAGTAAATGCAGTCGAAGAGTCACGTTGCAGGTTCTGATCCGAGCACTCGTCTTGCGTGGATTTCGCGGGTCGCGTTTTTGCCTGCCACGAGGGTCCGCAATCCTCAATCTTTCTTTTTCTTGACTAAAAACAATCCCTGAGATTGGGATAGATTCTCCCATAAACACTTGACACTGGCGGAAATGCAGTGCTAACGCACAAGCAAGAGTCCATTAATTATAAGTAAAAAAAATGCAGTCGAAATTGGCTATAAAAATTCAACATCAATTGCCGGATAAGTAATGTTTGTTCATAGGCCAAAGAGTAACAGCTCATAACTCCTGAACATAAATGAATAGCAAATGCTCAGCTATAAGGAATGGGGATTACTGCAGGCAAATGTTGGTGGCAAATTTGAAAAGCTAACGGAATAGTTTTGAGGGTTCTGTACCCAAAAGATGCCAATGGGGCCCTATTACTATGTCTATGCCATCCGTACGTCTGTCCATCTGTCCTACCTACAAAAGGCTGTAGCATTTGAACTTAGATAGTTTTAAATTTTCACAGAATATTATGTTTTAATAAATAAATAACTTAAGGCTGGACCGAGCCTATTGTGCTGCTCTCAATCGTATATTTTTTATTTCGAACAATTAAAGAAAATTAGCAAATAAAAACAAGAATGTCACATTGTAGTCATTGCTGATTTTCAATTTATCGGGTCACTGCGGATTTGTTTTTATAATGTTTGTCATATAGCGGTCACTTTTGGCGGTTCTAAGGATTAACTACAAACATAAAACATAATAATCCGTAATGTTTCGATAAATTGATAGCCTATCAGAAGCCGTAGCATGCTACACGTGATACGGCTGTATCACGTCTATTATCTCGTTCGTTCGCGCCCAAATAGAAGGAGAGCGAAGCACGTCTTCGCTCGCGGTGATTGTGTGTGTATTGTATTGTGCCATGATACTGAACAACTTTCCCTAAGAAACCTATAGGAAATTCTCAAAAACATTTTTGCATTTTCCATACTAAAAGCAGATTTTTTTTTTCTAATTTCCCATACCTTTCTCAGGGAAAGTTGTTCAGTACCATAGACCCTTCTTCTTCTTATCGTGTCGACTTCAAATTCAGAACAAAGTCGCTAAATAGTAGCTTGCCATACACCGTTAAAGTAAACAGTAGTCAGAAACCATGGGAAAATAAAAATAAGTACTAAGTACGCACGGCGACACATCAAGCTATACAAAACCAACATAAGCTGGCCGCGCGACGTTATACGGTACTCGACCTACGCGCGGCGAGCTTATGTTGGTTTTGTATAGCTTGATGTGTCGCCGTGCGTACATACTTTAATCGATATTCTGCTCTAACGGGGCGCGTGAGCAAAAATAAACCGTTGCATTTGGAAGATAGGGTACCTACATCTTCTATTAAAATAAAAGTGACACACCCACCGCACACAGTCTACGTGGTACCTTACACGTCTCAAAAACCTCTACAAACGACCTCAAAACGACATTGAAAAAAACAAGTTTAAAGTCGTTTCAAAATCCCCTTGCACTATTGCGTCAGCCACACGCATGCGTCAACGCCGCGCCTTCCCGCTTCGCGCTCTCATTGGTCGAGGCGCGTGACGTGCAATGCAACACGTATCGTTTGCGACGCGCATGGTTTCTTGGAATGTGAAATGGAGAAGTCTTTGACTTTGTACTCTTTAGATTAACTCGGTTTAATAAGACACGTTACGAGGAAAACCTTGGGTTTGATGGAGGATATTTTTGCTGACAGGACCCCGATCGAGCTAATTTAAAACATTGAAATTCAATCCTGATCAGTTCAAATTACATTGCAATCCTACTATTCAACCACAGACCAGTAAGCTGATCTGTGTATTCAACTGTGTTTTGGGTAAACTTTACTTATTTACTATGCGATTGACAGCTGAAACGTCTGAGCGATCTGTCAAATGATTAGCACGATACCAAATGTGTAAAAAGTTGAGCTTCGCACATGGTCCAATCACGGTTCAGTGAAGATTTACTTAGCGCAATCGGGGCCCTGGTCTTATAGTTATAGTATACTAAATACATGTCCCGACTTCGTACGGGACCACTAACTACCTATCGATGGCAGGAAAAACCTTCATCGTTAATCAGTCTATTAGTGAAAACCGTATCAAAATCTCGGTAGAGTTTCTGAGATTATCTTACAGACGAGACGACGCGACGGGGACTTTAATTTATCATAATTATGTATGTATAACTCGCTGCACGAATCTCTAGCGCTCGAATGAGTGTATTTAGACGAAAATAGTGCATAGTGCCTTGTACATACGGTGCCGTGACTTATAGTGATCTTCTTCTTATCGTGTGGGCAGAGCCCTGGTGTCAGAGTTTTTTCAGACCGCCTTACGGCCTCTGACGTGGTTTTTATGTAACGACTACTACCACCAGAGATAGTAGCCGGGGCCAACGGCTTAACGTGTCATCCGAAGCACGGAATCATCTTTCTTTTCAGACAATCAGGTGATTCAACCTGCAATGTCCTAACCAGCTGGGGAAAAACGCACAAAGTGACATTTTAACTAGGTGACCCCCGTGGGAATCGAACCCACGACCTCCGTGTCGAGAGCCAATGCTCTTAACCATTAGACCACGGAGGCAGGCCTATAGTGATGACGTGAAGGCATCATGGCATGGTACCTTTTAAAGTGATAGAATCGAATCGAATCAAAAAGACTTGTAAATTGTGTCTTTCTTTCTTCAAGAACTGAAGTACCAGGATTACAGAGACTCTTGATCAGTCATCCCTCAATTTCTTGCCACTGGACTACATAACACCCTGAGAACTTCCTTCCACCTACATTTCTCCATAATTCATGCCCAACAGTACGCATCTTTTCAGTGGAACCCCATTCCTCTTTTCCTATAGCTAATAAGCTAAAATAGGACTTGCTTCTTTTTCTTGAAGTGCCATATTTTATCTGAGGTTGGCTATCATTAGGACTATTCTGAGTCGGAGGTGGTGTTCATGATGAATCATTCACGCAGGTTAATAAGCTAATCCTTCCTACCAGGCATTCTTCTCCAAAACATTTTCCCCTGCATGATATTTTTCACTTCTCATAATGTGCTGTTCCAAATTGTTATAAAGTGTCCGGATTTAGCTGTTCTGTATTTTCATGATATATTCATTGTCCTATGCCTATACATCTCAAAAGCCTCAACTCATGCTCAAGTTTGCACATGATTTGAGTGAGAACCATGCATTGGAACATTTGAGTCGAGTAGGAATTGCAGTTTAATGTGGAACAGCAGATTATTTTTTGTTGTTTCTTTCTGTGTATTTCAATAGGTGTACGATTACGTAACCAGTGGTAAAGTACACACCCACATTCAGACGACAAAAACAAGGAAAAATAATCATAAATATGTTGGTATGTGCGTTCCACAGCACGTAGCCATACCGCTTTGTAGGTTAAACAGACACACCCATACACACCCGTATTTTGAATCTCTTGTATCTGCCTGCAAATTAGTTGATAAATTGACTATAAATTGTCATTTTTATCGACTGTAACCTTGTTCCACATTGAGCCAAAGTGTTTTCTGAAAGTCTGTAACATTTTGGTTTTACATCATCATCATCTTATTTAAAGCTCTTATCGGTGGAGTATTCCTCAATCCACTCTCTTTTCCGCCAGTTCCTTGAGTTCCTGATTCGGCACGACGTATCATATGCTCACGACTATATTTCCCGAGGGGGTAGTCAGAGATATTCCGGAACCTCAGAACATCCACGTTTCACAAGTACTGAAACTATCCAGTGTGACGCGGAGTGAGCCCGTCACCACTTGTAATGGACAGTGGGCACACAATACATGCCTCGAAATTGAAGCATGGAGGTTTCCTCTCTTTTTCTTTCACCTGTGCTAGGTCTTCATCCGCCGTTCTTTCACTAAATTTTTTCTTCCAATATGGTGTATATTGGAAGAAAAAATTTAGTGAAAGTGACTAGTTTTTAATTACTAACTTAACTTTAAGGGTGTAGGTATTCAGACCATGAATCTAAAAAACAACTTTCAGGAACACAGGTCGTAAAAGGAGAACATTTTTTGGGCCTTCCATATAGACGGCTGTAAACCATATTTCCAATCTTTAAATCTCCTAACATTTCCCTCACTATACATCTATGAGATAGCGGTATTTGTTAAAACAAATCCGCATTTATTTAAAATTAGAGCACCAGCGAATGAAAGGTTGAGAAAAAGACAATCTAATATTCTTTGTGTAGAGCCCAGTAAAAAAGGATCCCCTAAGGATCGCAATATGATTATTTCTTCGCAATAATTGTGATCTTAAATTTGAATTATTGACAGGATATGTTATTATGACATTACTACTAGATAGTCTATTAAGACTATTGTATGTACAACAAAAACCAGGAGCGAGCGCAGCGAGCTCGAATTTTTGTTAAATATTTTCAAGTTGTTGCAATAAATTATTTATCAAACTGTTGATTTTGGCGCCCCCTGCGTGGGCCTTTTGTTTGACCCCTCCTAGATCTGGGGCTGAACCATAGAGAAAAAACGCGCTCTCATGGGCTGAACACTTCTTCATTTGTTAGTCATTTTGTCCAACTTATCCCATCCATTGTCCTCCAACACCGCATCTTAAAAGCCTCCAGCCTGTCTCGATCTCTTTTAGTTGGTGTCCACGACTCACTTTCACCCACAAATTATGTCAGGCCAGGGAGAGTATTTACTGTCACTGAAATTACACGTTGGAGCATGTTTTATATTTAGCAGATGATCTAAAATTAATATCAAACAACTCCGCTTTGGCACACGAAAATTATAAGAATGCTGGCAACTAAAAACCTTGACTTTAAAATTATTTAAAATGTCATATCAACAGCCTGACCAAATAACATACTTAACATAAATTATTAGCTCACAATAGATGACAAAAATTTTTTGCTTGGTAACAAATTACCTATTGCAAAATCAAAAACTATTTAGCTTCTGGGTAAACAAAACAGTTCGCTAGTACGGGACCTAGGGCTGATTTGATGATGTAACCTTGGATAAGTAATACGTCAAGATTGACAGTCTAAACTACGAAAACGTAGAAAAAAATTGCAACCAGTACTGGCCTGTAAACCCTATCCATATACACGCACAAAGACATATTTGTTTTTGAGATTACACGCCTTTGGACATCACAATCCGCATAGGTTGCCAGCCCCCACCCTTGAAGGTTCCTCAGTCAGCCACGTTTTATGAGGCCAAAAAATCGGGGGGGGGGGGGGGGGGGGGAACTAGTGCAGATCGATAGCCCGTGCCATTGATGAATATATAAGGTTGCCTGCTATCTCATACCCGGTACACTGATATTCCGCCTACCAGCGCAGCGTTAGCGAAATATTCGTCGTCTATGATTCTAATAAAAGATGTCTCGTAAAAAGGTCATACAAATATAACTAAGCATATTTTTATCCATTATTACTTATTTACGCGCTGAATTTACGCCAATTTTGGAAAACGTGGACTAGGAAATATTTATCCAGTGCCTTCAATGCCATCTACCATTTTATTTTATATTTCTATTCAATAAATCAATCATTATCACATCTCTACTTATCACTCAATTACAAACAAAGCTACGTACAACAAGCTAGTCTTCAAAAACTATAAAAATAAACTAATCTGTCAAGATGTTTGTTTACTTTGCTCGTCGTCTCGGTGGAAACTACCTCTGTGTACATTGAAGATCGATTGTCATTTTGTTTACCATTATGTGCTGTAAAACTGAATTCATCTGACATTGTCTGACCTACTCTTAGCTGCACAGGGAATATTGTATACTCAGCTGTATTCAGCAGCTCACCTATCGTCATCGGCACGACATTGTCCATTGTCATTGCAAGAAAAACCAAAATAGATTCTCAAGATAGGTAATTATGAGCAGAAGGCTTGTGAAGACCTTTGGATCTTGCTTTTTGGGGTGTCTTTCCACCAGGGCTGTGCGAGAAAACTAGAATTTATGAAGAATGCATACATTTATAATTATAACATACAACAGTCATCATCAGCCGATAAACTTCCCACTGGGCACAGGCCTACCCTCGGAGAGGGTGTTTGGGCGTTAGTTCATCACGCGTTCCCCATGCGGATTGGTAGACTTCACATACACATCAGAATTTCTTCTTCACCGTATGCAGGTTTCCTTCACCGTTTGAGAGCAGTCGGTATTACGTACTTACATAAGTTAGAAAAACTCATACCTCAACCTTTTATTATATTTACCTTTTATCTTGATGTGTTTACCTACCTCTAAAGTTACATAATTCAAAATGGCGGGCGCGATTATTTTTAGTTCACGAATAAAATTGTTACGCAATTATAATAGAGAATCGAAGGAGTCATCAAATCAAAAGTGGCATTATAAAATGCGGTGAAGGAAAATATCGTGAGGAAACCTGTAAACGCTGAAGAAGAAATTCTGATGCGTATGTGAAGTCTACCAATCCGCATTGTGCACGCGTGGTGGACTAACGCCTATACACCCTCCCTACGGGTAGGCCTGTGCCCTGCAGTGGGACGTATATGCTGATGATGATGATAATTAAAGGTTGTCAATAAAACAGATGTCAGCACCCACAAATTATAGCAAAAGATGCCAACAGATGGCGATACCGTCGCTCTCTGAAATATTCTCCATACATACACAACGTTCAACGTAAATACGTAACTCGTAACCTACTACAAATAAGGTTCACAATCGAATGCAAGACATACATCGCGCAAGAGAAATAATCACAGAGATTCGAGACATATACAAGGTCCAACTAAGAACTGTTGGACCACGTCCGGTCTCCAGGCTTCACACATAGCCTGGTGGAAGGTCTTTCCTTTTCAATGGAGGAACATTCCCAAGTAGCTCCTCCATAACGTTGATGAAATTGTGCTATTAAGGCGGCAATAATAATTTTTTTGGAAAAATTGAACTACATATATTTTCGGAATCTTTGTGACGAGTTCTCTAAGGATCGACCATACTGGCTGCACCCTTGCTTACCATTTCTACCTCTTCCGAATGAGATATAAGGACTGTACTGTAAGGATCAAAGTTTCTTAGCACTCGTCACAAGGATTCCGAAAACATATACCAACTCCATGCTGCTAAGAAAACACTTACTGCAGTTTTTATTAGGACGCACGGCAGATATGCAGGAGAACAAGTAAAAACCTAGTTATTGACTGACCTGTACGTACGACATAAAGTAAATGATTGATTCATCATCAGCCTATAAACGTCCCAATGTAGGGCACAGGCTTACCCTCCACTGCCTTAATGGAAATAAAGTTCGCTTCCGGATACCAGCACCAAATTTTTGTATGTTGTTAGGTAAGTTCTTTGGACCCCAAAACTACCGGGAGACAGTCTGTAAGGTGTCAGGGTCTCCAGTTATGACGTCATAAATTTTTTGTATGGGATTAAACAAAATTTTGTTCTGAAACCTATCGTGTGGGGTATCAAATGAAAGGGCTCCATGAGCCAGTTTTAAAAATATACTACACTATTACCTTTCAGCCAATTGTTTTAAAAAATCCAAAAATTACTTTCAAAACATACCAAGTTTGGGCTCCTTCTTCTTCTTCTTCTTCGGGTTCCTCTCCATTACTGGAGGTTGGCAGTCAGCTCTGCATATCCCTGTCTATCACTCGCCAAACGAAACAGCTCTTCGACGCTGGCGATGCCTGTCCAGTCCTGTTTGGGCTCCTCCAGGTAGGAAAATAGTAAACATAAACATTTTTGAAATTGCTTTATTGACGTTTGATATGAAGATATTATAAGTCGTTTGGCTTATGTTTTACAAAAATTTATTCAGCCGTTTCCTACCGGGAGGAGCCCAAACTTGGTATATTTTGAAAATAATTTTTTAATTTTTTTTTAAAAGTGGCTGACAGGTAATGGTTTAGTATATTTTTAGAACCGGCTTATGAAGCCCTTGCATTTGATACCCCACAAGATAAGTTTCAGAACATTTTTTTTTAGATCACATACACAAAACGAATGACGTCGTAACTGAAAACCTTGACACCTCAAAGTCTGTCTCCCGGCAGTTTTGGGGTCTAGAGAACATACCTAACAACATACTTAAATTTGGTGCTGGCATCCGGAAGTGAACTATTTCAGCCTTTTTTGACCGTAAGTGCACAAGCGTGCCATACGCTACTACTGATTCCATTGAGGTAGTATAATTATTCAAAGACTGATTCTAATATTTCAAATACGTTGATTCGACAACTAGAGTCTGAGTCACAATTTTATTCCTAGGAATAGTCGTAGTTACAAAGTGATGCAAAGAAATGCAATATTTACTTACGAACTTAGGTTTTAGATTACTAGCCCAGTCATTTTACGGAGTTTTTTTAGGCGGGGCAGGGAGTAATTATTAATTGGACTTTTAAACTGTAAACGGCACCATTTAGTGACCTAAAGACTATCTTAAAACATATTTAAAAAAAAATTAGCTACGCAACATAGAAATCAAAATTGTGTGTCCCAGAAGGTTTTTAAATTAATAATATTAATACCAATGCACTCATTTGACTTACATTTAACAAAAAAATAAATTTTTGAGCAATAAAATAGGCATTGAAATTTAAAAAATGAGGTATTTATTAGAAAATACGAATGTATTTTTCAAAACCTTCTAAGTACACAAAAATATTTACACCATGTTCGAAGTATCTATAATGGTAAAGCCTTAAATATGTGCAAAAAAAATTTTCCCATCAGGTTTATTAGAACGAGATAATACCAAATTTTAAAATTGGAACTGTTGCTGACGTGATTTTTTTTTAATTTTGGTACATTTCGAGGCTCAAATTGGCTCTTCAATATTATACCGAAAAAAATATCAATTATTAATTAGTCTCGGCTCAAACCGTAAAATGACTGGGCTATACCTTAAAGTACCTATATTAAACCCAAAGTAAATATGTAAGCAGTTTATTTTATTATCTACCTGTTCTATGGACTTCGTTCATGCTGATTTGTACTTTGTTTGAAGGTTTTACATCACATTATTTCTTGTTACGTCACCCATATAACTGCCAACAGTGCGTACCTAGATTTCCAAGTAAACAGGGAAACCGTTATCGGAATGACTGGTAACTACATCTCCTACATAAAAATCTCTTTTATCATCATTACCCTATACAAAATGTATGAAACAGCTGATTGCTTTTTCGCGATTTCAAAGTTGGTCACATAGTAAAAGTTGTTCAGTTTTGATGGTCTAACTGGAGCAGCCTGTTCTATATGTAACCCTGTTTATGCCCACCTCAATAATTAAGAAAAAGCATTTTTTTTTACCGACAACGAAATAGGGGTGGAAAAAAAATCATTTACCAACTCCATCGAGCCTCATTTCTTTTTGGACGAGCGGTCGTTGCGGTGCGGAAAAAAGGAGGAAACCATGGAACATATTTACACAAAATCGAAAGATTACAGGTTTCTTCTCCTGAACAGTATTGCCTCCCTCATGTATGTACTATGTTTTTGAAGGGTGACGTCTCCGTGGTCTAATGGTTGAGAGCATTGGCTCTCGACACGGAGGTCGTGGGTTCGATTCCCACGGGGGACACCTAGTGAAATGTCACTTTGTGCGTTTTTCCCCAGTTGGTTAGGAAATTGCAGGCTGAATCACCTGATTGTCTCAAAAGAAAAATGATTCCGTGCTTCGGATGGCACGTTAAGCCGTTGGTCCCGGCTACTATCTCTGGTAGTCGTAGTCGTTACATAAAAACCACGTCAGAGGCCGTAAGGCTCTGCCCACACGATAAGAAGAAGGGTGACGAAAAAAGACGTCTAGGGAAATAGCTCGAACAAAACATAGTTCCTGGCTAAGTCATTTTAATGCTTCTATTACGACAACGCGTCTTTCTAGAGATATGCGCTCCAAGTACAAAATAACCACTACATTCTTATCGGGTCAATGTGTATGTAATAATTGTTAAAGTAGTACCGATGAACCTGCGCAGTAGACAAATTTTAATAGGGCGCGAAATTATTTGACCGATAAGGATGTGTCACCTTGAATCCCTTGACGCTATTGGCTAATAGTTTCTGCGGTTTTTTTAAATGTAGGCTCTTTTGTCACCATTTTAACCGCGCCTACGTCGGGAGAGGCTAAAATGGTGTACCTTTTTATTTATAGTACTAGTGTTTTATATGTGTGTTTGTTTTTATATTCGTTAGGTAGTGTTAGGTTTTTATTTCATTGTAAAATTGTTTCATTTTGTAGAGTCTTAAGGGTTAAGGCACGATGGGGCTGACGTAACCTCAGGGTTAAAAGCTCCAAAAAAAAAAACAAAAGAATTGAAAAAAAAATCCTTTGATTACTAAATGACTTCGGGTTTAGTCGGGGACTCGGGTCAGCTCTGCGCAAACGAATATTGACGGGCGGAATTATTTTCCTGGTCGTACTGTACTAATGTTTGCAACACATACAGATAATGTAAAACTAATCACAGCCTTTCTAACGCCTACTAAGTACTAGCCTGGTTCCTGATAGTCAGGTTGGACAAGACTTGTCCGTGAGGTCGACCGCTTTCTAAAGAAGTCTGGACCTATTGCATAGCATGACGAGGAAGCGGGTAATAGTATTAGTATTAGACTATATTTTTCCTCTTGATTTTTCAAGATACAAAATATGAATCCTTTCTTTTTAGAAAAGCTGTGGTGTTTAGGTTTAAAGAATGTTATTCTCATTAAAAACATACAGTCACTCCAACATGAGAACAGTTTTAAGATAATAAGAAAATCGATCGATATACAATCGTTCTAAAATACTAAACAATAATATCTAACAGTATAGTAAAGTTAAGTTACGTGGTAGGCAACGATGGACAATGGTGCAACGTAGGTACGTAATTGTTGTTGGTTTTAGTTCGGTTTCCTTGATCTTAACCTTAGTTTTTGAGGGTTTTAATCACCACAATCTGGGTTCCCCAGTGTGTCTAGGCTGACGCAGTCAGTCAGCAGTCAATACCTGGCCAGTAAAATATAAAAACTAAAGAACCAACGACACGAAAAGAAGAAGATAGGAGTCTAGCATGACTCCGAGAAAACTAGAAATATCTAGATGTGCTTTAGAGTATTGTAAGCCTTTGCCCATCCGTGGGACACTAAACAGGCTATATACAAGATAATACCGTAGGTAAACCGTTTCCTTTCGGATTCGGGGTAGGTAAGCCCCCCTTCCACGTTGCAGTGATTTTGATACTGTGTTCTGTTTGAGCTGTTTTACCGTTGAATAAAATCGGTTTTCTATGTTTTAGTTTGTTTGCCTTCTTTATAAATCATTTTAAAGTTGTCTAGATTTTGTTCAGTTCATAATACAGTTACGTATGGTGTAGAATGTCTTGTTTTTGTCCCTATTGTTAACAAATAACTCTATAATAGCTTTACACCAATGTCTCTCTAGTGTCTATCCATTTAGTTACAAACTCATTTCCTTTAATATTTATTTAAAGAAAAGCCGCTATCGCTTTCGCCTATACCGTAGAAAACAACAATTTTCCACGATTGCGTGCGCAAGAGTGCGTGACGTCACGGAGGCTCGTTGCTGCCCGCCAATCAGCGAGCTGCATTCCAGAGGCTCGTACCTTGTGATGGCTGCTGCCTTAAATGTCACGTTTCGTTAGAATACCGATAGTTTGTTATCGATTTTACTTCAGTATTCGATTGTTTAATATTGTAGTCAGAATGCGAGTTCACTATAATGCCAGGTAGGCATTGATTGCGTTAACTTTAATTTTCCTATCTGTTCGAAATCCGCATCCTTACATTAAATTAATCAATATAAGGTCTAACAAAATTAGCTGAAACTATTTTAAGGGGATGATCAGACCATCAAACTGACCAACTTTCCCTATGGGACAAATATCGAATTCCCGAAAAAAAAAATCTGCTGTCCCATACAAAACTGCAAATCAGAACTCGACTCAAATGTATGGGACAGCAGATTTTTTTTCACAATTTTGATATTGGTCCCATAGAGAAAGTTGTGCAGCTTGATGGTCTGATCATCCCCTTAAAATAGTTTCAGCTAATTTTGTTAGACCTTATATATCTCCAGATTATCTCATTCCATTTAAAGTACCAGTATCTAGCCTGGACTTGTATAATGATGACTAGACTACGATACGATATAGTAGAATACATACATACAGTAGGGTACAAAAATTCATATTCATCATACAAGGATTAGAACCTCGCTAGTTCAGCGAGGTTCGAATCCCCCCTTGGATCAGCAGGCAGCCTACGCGTTTTTCTGTCCATCTCTTGGTATATAGGCTAATCGAAAAGGAAAACTTCGCGTTACACTCTGTATACTGGGTGAAATTGATATCATAAGCATCCTTTTAAACTGAGAGTCTACCCATCATACTGAACAACTTTTACTATGGGAGCAAACCGATCGGAGCAAAAAAGAAATCAGCTGTTGCATACATTTGAGTCGAGTAGGCAGCAGCAGCGGGTGGAGTTTAGTATGGAATTATCCGATCGGTTTGCTCCCATAATAAAAGTTGTTCAGTTTATTGGGTAGACTCTTAGTTTAAAGGATGCTAATGATATCAATTTCACCCTGTATAGGGGTTGATCTTAGAAAAAAACCTTTCTTAGTGCACCCCGAAATCCTCAAAGATAGAAGTGATTTTTTGAAACATTTTCCATTTCGGTACTTATCTTTCAATTATTGGTACCATTATCTGCCTCATCTACTATTACTTATCTATTAGTTACAAAATATATCTTTCGCAAAATTTATCTCTTCATATTATCTTTCAATATCATCGTGTTTTTCCTTTAACAATGAAACTGCAAGATTTTAATACAGATAAATGATTGTAACGTGAATTATTTATAAACTTGGCGATGACGAGAGTCCTTGTTGTTGCAACGAATTGATTCTTTAATTGATGTTTACTGCTTCTTTCGATTTAGCTTTTTAATAGAGCTTCATTTATAGTACTCTACTCTTTTCTTCATTGATTTGACGCATTACAAACATCCATAAACTCTTCATGATTCTGTAAACATGATATACCTAGTGTAGCATTCTCTGTTACAAAGCCAATAAAATTCTACTGCGGTTACAATCTCTGGTGTTAGTAGTCGTTACATAAAAACTACGTCAAAGGCCGTAAGGCGGTCTGAAAAAACTCTGACACCAGGGCTGTGCCCACACGATAGTAAGAAGAAGAAGATAACCTGGACGACGTTGAGGGACTTAATGGACAGTGAAAACAGTACATGCCACAAAAATTATCCTCAAAATTACATTTATATAATGTATTCCTTCACAGAAAAGCCAGTGATGTAACAAATCCTGATGATATTATGAATCTGGAAGTTTATGACGATGTTAGGATGTGGAGATGTCAACTTTGGATGAAACTTGGCACTCAAATAGAAGTGTTCTGGATTATATTAACACAAATATGATAATTTTTTAAAGATAACGCAGACTAAGTCGTTGGCAAAAGCTAGTAGTAGTTGTAGTAATTGGATTACTTATTAATAACAATGCAATGGTTGTAGTAGCTACGTAAGTTCCTAAAACTCGAGGGGACAAAATTATGTGATCTGTTCTGTCCAGCCTGTGGCTATATGCAGAGAGCCTACAATGCTCTGCGTATCTAGTACAATAATGGGTTCAGGATGCTGATGGGGCTCCCGAGGGTTTGTAGCGCGTCAGGGATATTCACGGCGGCAAGTGTGACTTCCTTTCACGCCATAATACGCAGTAGAGTCGTCTCCCTGATGCGTCGCGTCCAAAGTAGTACCAACAGTCTCCTGAACACCATTTCAAACCGGCCACACTCTCCCTTCTGGAGGCACTGGACGGAACTACACCTCTCCGCTGCCTCCTCTATTAGAAAATAGGTTTAAACTTTCAATTATTTTACTCTAACAGTTGCTTTCGCACCCTATCGTAAGATACCTTATGATAACTCTTATGAGATATCGTGTTTATATTCAAGGTCAACCAGGTAGTAATTCCAGTTACGCCTGGATCAGGAAGCTAACTGGCTGGCTTCATAGCTACCTGTTGCTAGCTGTCTTGTTTCGTATTTATAGACTACTATATTTGCCCTACTTCAACTAAATCTTATTGCTTATCAGTTATTATTATTAGTTGCTTGGCGGTCAGGGAAAATATCGTGAGTATCTAAGTATTTCCAAGATATCGATAGCGTTAATGTTGCATCATGCAAAGTCGGCGGAAAAAAGTCGCAAGGTTTAAGGTCCTTCGTACTGCCACAAAAATGACTGTGCCGTGTGCACTGTGCATAAGCTGCGGCTCGCGTATTGCCCTCAAATGTGAGATTCTGACCGGTTTCGGGCACGGCGACTATCAACTATGTTGTTGGTGTTGATGAGCTCTCGTGGCTAACATAGTCAATCTTAACGGGCACGTAAGCACTTCGTTCTCATAGTGATATTGTATAGCTTCGTCCGGCTTTCAATTCATCACGTCTCACTTCAAAATCATATATTTGCTGTTTACACGTGCTCTTAATGCTGAACTCATGTCCATCGATAATCCGTTGCTAAGTCGCATACCTCTGGAAGATAGGTGACTAATGATTATGGGTTAGCTTATTGTGTAACCTAGCTATTGCCATAACAAAAATCAAACTACGATCCAAATTCTCCTCAAAACAATAAGCTAACGTATGGACACCCACACATGGAAACGTGCTAGTACATCGTTTTGTTAACTTGTTTGCACACGTGTAGCGAATCTACCAAACAATTAGGTGGGCAGGGCTTCTTGTTGCGCGGTTTAAGTTACAAACTCCTCAAACTACGAGTATGTTGCAGATCATAGCCAGACATAAGTGTCCATCCACCTGTGTGCGTATAATTGCGCTAACATCATCATCTTATTTAAGAGATGCTCTTGACAATGGAGTACTACTCGCCAATCCTGTATCCTTTCCGCAAGTGTCTTGAGTTCTTGATACAGCACGACATCAATCTTTTCTTTCACCTGTGCCATATGTATTGGTCTTTCTCTGCCTCCGTTCCCCTCTATTTTCCCTTCCAATTTAGTTCAAAAGAAATTGTCGTGTTTGATCAAAGTCCGATTATTTTTTCTCTCCAGTTGCCTCGGAAGAAGCCAAGATTCAGTAGTGGAAGGTGACAGGCGATGAGGTCAGAATATCCACACTTCACTAGCAACAATATCAAGACTGTTTCTTACCTAATTATTCTCTTACAACTTGAACCGAACCAGAAGCGGATGAGGACACAAAGAGGCATTACGGCTTCATGTGACTGCAATTTCATACTGTTTTTACGTTATTAACTAAACTGATTTTTATGTCTAGCTAGTTACAGTCCATATTCTGTTGAACGTCCTAACATGTCATGCCGATAGTAATTTGCGTCAAGTAGTTCAGTCTTTGGCTCGACCATCTCTTCCTTATAAAGTACCTAGAGTATCTGCTTCTAGAAGTATACTTGGTAGTAACTTTAACCTCAGACTGTTGGCGTATGAGTCACTTATTTAATAATCCAATCTATACTACGGCTTATCAGGCAGTTTCACCACTAATTTCCAAATTGAGTTCCAGCAAAAGCACCTAAATGGCACCCAAAGTATTCCAAACTTTGGCCTGACTCAATTTTGGCTGGAAGAATTGAATTACCTAAATGGTTCTAGCATTGCAGGGCCCTAAACAAATTGCAGACTTCTCCGTGGCAAACAACAAGATACAATATGAAATAATGAGGTAGAAATATAATTATTTTAAGCTGTAAGAACCCATCTGAATGAAAAAGAAAATAATCGTACGATCGTTTAACTGACCAATCAGAATGCACGATGCTGCCACACCAACCAACGTAGCAGAAACGTGTAAGAATTGCGTCGACATAAATGTAATTGCAAAACATGAAATTAGTTTACAGGTGCGGAACTGTGTTGCCAAAAACTTTCGTATGATTGGAGCTACATTTTAAATGTTGAAGAAGGTTGCCATTGTTGTAAAGGGCATTCACATCCATAAATACCTGCGTGCCTATGTTCCACTACTGGGGAAGGCAAAGACAGTTGATTGTCGCTTGCTAACGGTTCTGTTCATCTCTTCATGCTCTTATCGCTTCTTAAGAAAGAAACATCCAATAACTTGTTTTTCTGATAGTCTTCCTTCCAATGGAAGAAACCTGGTGTTTTTCCAACCCTTTTGATTAAATTAGTTGTGGATTCCAAGACGTTTTAGAATCATTGCCCGCGAGTCGGTAGACTTCATTATCTAATTTAGTATTACACTACGCTGCAAACAACTTGACCAACGGGTAGGGGGTGAGTACAAATTTTGTTCTGCGCAGTCTTCGACCATAGTAATGTTATTTGCCGGCTATTGTACCTACTAAATAATCGCCGCTGTTCCCTAATTAAATTCTGATTGCACAGGAGATAGTGGTCGTCCAATTTTCCCAAAATTGTGCTCTTCGTCGAATCAATCATCAATTCTGAAGAGAATTTAATTGGAAGAATGAATTTGTCCATATTGGTCCTTATTACATTTTTCGCATAATCAAGGCGTAGCAAAAGGAAGAATCTAAACTATTATAAAACTGTAGCAGAAAGTTTGTCTGTACATTGAAGATATTAACAAAAAAAAGTTACGATATGGTTTTTAGGTATCCCTGATGCCATATCACCAATTTTTGGATTTTTTGTCTGTCTGTTTGTTTGTGTGTTTATTTGGGTGTTTGTTTGTTTGAACGAGTATCACGCAAAAACTACTGAACCGATTTTGATGAAACTTTTTTTGTTTGATAGCTTGATCTGACTTAAAATCTGGTATATAATTTGTGCGGACAAAGTCGCGGGTTAACGCTCGTTTTTACCTCGCAACCTGTTTTCGTTCCTGGTTAAGAAGGGAAATAAAAATAACCTCCCAATCGCTTCTCTCACAATTACATAACATAGTTCCTGGAGATTTAGTATTCGAAAACTATGAGACTTATACAAGACCTGTCCACAAACCACGACCAGCTATAGCTACTTTTGATTCAGTAAACTCAACTCATATCATGCGTCATTCAATCATGTTGACTGATGGCTCACGCGTCACATTACACGTAGACTTCAAGAAGTCCCTGCATGAAACTCTTAACAACATACTCGAGAGTTTGAATTGCTTTGAATGGTGAATATTTGTATCGAATACAGGCTTGCTGGCCGGCTTCAACGTGAAATGAAACAATCAGTGAACAACTGATCAGTTGATATTCAACCACCGCACAGGACACACGTCTCGCTGCGCGCAACTTCGCGAAGTTTACATCGTTAATAACTAAATTAAAGTGCTTGTGTATTGTGTTGTTACTACGCGATCATATTTCTTGGTAAGTCGTCCGTGTATTTATTATTTGTTACTAACATTTACCGTGATCTTGATACGTTTTTCATCCAGAAATAAACGATTTGGCACAGCGCACCGTTCTTTACCCTTGACGTTTTGAAGTCGGTTTTGCTCTTCATTTTCATAATCCGTGTTATTTTATTTCCACGATTCATTTGCATATTGTATGACGTTAGTTTTATACTGCTTAGCATACTTTAAGTGCAATTTATGTTCTGACGTCTGCATTCATTGTCATTATTCGTATAAATTTGTTCTACATTCTCTAGCTACTTATATAAACTGTAACATCACTTACACCACTGTAACTTGCGTCAGGAGAACGCTATTCTTTCAATGACAAGCAGTTTTGGTTTATAATTTGTATGGGAAACCGGCATAGCAACAATGGTATCAAGATTGATTCACTTGGATTCTCCGTCACTTAATTCTAAGGTCGTTTCAGAGACTGCTTTTATGACATTGTAAAGACTAAAGACGTTCACTTAGTAAATACAGTAGGTAATATTCTTTTTTTCTTTAATACTTGTTGGACTTTTTTTTTTTTATTACTTATGGGTTTGCTCTTGACCTCAATCTAGTCGTCTGGACGAAGATGGGGTCGAAGATGTAGCGAGCTCACCCAGAAGAAGCCTATTCAAGGAATTCGGTTTGTAAGCGCTCGGAAATACTGACGCAGGCAGGGCATTCCACTCTTTGGCTGTGCGCATTATAAAAGATTCAGAAAGGCGCTTGGTGCGGATATGTGGAATGTCAACCAAAAAGGGGTGATATCCCGCGGTGCGTCTGGAAGTCCGATAGTAGAAAGGGGAAGGCGGGATGAGCTCATGTAGCTCTTGGACACACTCACCGAAGTACAATCTGTAGAAGACCGACAAGCAGGCTACTCTGCGGCGGTGGGCTAGGCTATGAAGCTTGGTCTCCTGTTGCATCCAGTACCTCTTTTTGATGACCACCAACGAACGTTGATTAGAATCTCGCTATACAGGGTGAAATTGATATCATTAGCATCCTTTTAATCCTAAGATTCTACCCATCAAACTGAACAACTTTTACTATGGGGGCAAACCGATCGGAGCAAAACAAAATCTGCTGTTCCATACTAAACTGTAGTGCCTAGTCGACTTAAATGTATGCAACAGCAGATATTTTTTTTGCTCCAATTTGTTTGCTCCCATATTCAAAGTTCTTTGGTTTGATGGGTAGACTCTTAGTTTAAAAGGATGCTAATGATATCAATTTCACTCTTCATGCAATATTATGCTCATTAACCAATATGGTCTTTAGAATGAATTTTTTATGAGGTCTTTAGAAGTGCAGAGATGAATGTAGCATGTATGTTTCCTGATTGTTTGCTCTCTGTATACTCTGTTTTTTGGTGTCAAACAAAGTATAATTGATTTATTGATTGATTGAAGAATGTAGCATAAATAAAGCGTGTTGGAAAGAAGACTTAAAAACGATACAGATAGTATATCTGTATTTTATACAATTTAGTAACCAACTATGTCTGACTAGTTATTGCTCGTGGCTTCACTCGCGTTAGGTTCGTTGTCGGTTACTTATCTGCCAAATTTAATTTAAAATGTTTTAGCAGTCTACTCTAATTGTGAAGACGTAAATTACCTAACTGACAGACTGATAAACACATTTTTGGATTTTTTAAATATGTACCTTAAGGTACCTAAGCAGGTTATGTTGTGATCCAATCATAATGTTATATTATAACTCTACTTATTTTGTTTCATCAGTTTTCCTGTTATAGAATTAATTGTTTCAAACGATTATACATATAAAGTGTTATTATAGCTACATTGTGAATTGTCCTCATTTATGATCATTTTAACCAAAAGACGATCATTGATGAACACAGGCCTCCGCCGACTTCCAAACTGAATGATCTGGTAAACCTTAAATAAGGTTTGTCCTCCAAACCTCCTATCTTTTGAAAGTAGAGCATAAAATGACATGTTCTAAGGGTCACATTGACCCCGAAAGCGACGGTTCGTCGGTCGTATGACCTCCAAAAGAGCAGACGTTGTTAAGGTGGTTTCAGTCCATACAAAAGTTTGACCTGATGGCCTGATGATATTGCAAAGGCAGCTGGAAAGGCTTGAATGAGGCTGGCACAAGACAGGAAAGAGTGGCGTTATGGGGAGCAGGCTTATACCCTGCAGTGATTGGACAAAAGCTGATGATGATTACTATCCCAGTCATTTCATGGTTTGAGCCGGGACTAATTAATAATTGAAATATTTTTTCGGTATAATATTGAAGAGCCAATTTGAGCCTAGAAATCGACCAAAATTAAAAAAAAATACCGTCAGCAAAATTCCAATTCCGTTTTCCAAATTTAAAATTGAAGTATTATCTTGTTAAAAAAAACGTGATGGTAATTTTTTTTACACATATTTAAGGCATTACCATTATACATACTTCAAACATGGTGCAACATTCGTATTTTCTAATAAATACCTAATTTTTTTTTAATTTAAATGCCTATTTTATTGCTCAAAAATAATTAATATTGTTAAATCTAAGTCAAATGAGTGTATTTCTTTGTTCAGGTTGGAATGTGTCACGCAATTTTGTCACTTATTCCGTTTCAGTTAATTGCTCTTGCCGTTTATCCTTGTGGTTTATTTTTAGTGTTATATAATTATATTAATAATATATTATTATGTTGACTGAATTTCTTTATCAGAAAATTATGGTTAGCTGTACATGGCTGTACCTACCTCATCATCATCATCATCATCTCAGCCGATGGACGTCCACTGCTGGACATAGGCCTCCTCCAACGATCGCCATAACGACCGGTCCTGCGCTGCCCTCATCCAACGGGTTCCCGCCGCCTTCACAAGGTCGTCGGTCCACCGTGTGCGGGGCCTACCCATGCTGCGCTTTCCGGTACGCGGTCGCCACTCGAGAACTTTTCGGCCCCATCGGCCATTGGTTCTGCGAGCAATATGCCCCGCCCACTGCCACTTTAATTTAGCAATTATTTCGGCTATGTCAGTTACTCTGGTTCTTCTGCGAATCTCTTCATTTCTGATTCGATCTCGCAGGGAAACTCCGAGCATAGCCCTCTCCATTGCGCTTTGGGTGACTTTCAGACCTTTTTATGAGGCCTTGAGTGAACGACCACGTCTCTGTTCCATATGTCATCACTGGCAACACACTGATCGAAGACTTTCGTTTTAAGACACTGCGGTATTTGGGCTGTACCTACCTAATGCACTTAATTTCTTTACTGAGTATTCCATAATATTGTATGAGTTGTTATAACCATAGAGTCATCATGTCATACAATAACATTCAAAGTCCTTATTTGTTACGCATAAAAGCACTGCAGTTATATTTATAACAGACTTTATGGAAATGCGAAATGCACCTGTAAAAACAACATTTTACTGAATGTTATGTACTTAGTATCTTTATTGCATTTCAGGAGCAATGTATTTATTATTTGGTTATAAGGGCTTGGTCAATGACCAAATAGCTACTGCGACCTGGACAGATCTATTGTAGCTGTCACCCTAGACCTAAATACTTCCATTAAAAAAAAATTATTTGCATTCTTTTATGTTGAAAGTTTTGGGAAAGTAGTCCTTTTAAGAAGCGGTCCTTTTGGGAAGTTGTCCTATTCGGAATTGTCCTTTTGGGAACTGTCCTTTTTGGAAGTGGTCGTTTTGGGAACCGGTCTTTATGAGTCGAAAGGTCTCCAACTCTATACCTATCGCTATCTCATACGCAGTTACGCTTGTAACGTTTTGTAACCGAAACTTGGTCAATGCATAAAAATGTGAAATGGACAATTTTGGCGAGATTTTAGCGAAGTTTAATTTCCAATTCACGACCTAAACAAGGAAATAATATTAATTATAGATCAATCAGTTCGCGCCAATATGTTTGCAATAGTAACCTTGCGCCAGCGCACGTGACGTATTATCGATCGTTCGAAATTTGTTACCTGAACGTGATAAGTCGATAAATTTCCACTGGTGGAACGTGTTATCGTTAATATTTTACGCGGAAATCTTTGGATAATTGCTTAAATATATTTTTTTCATCATCATCATCTGAGCAACTTTCACTATAATTACCTATAGAGTAAACAACGAAATGATTAAAAAAAATTGTTGTCCATAGAAAATGTCAATAACTACTCGACGGAAATGTATGGAACAGCTGATTTTTTCTCGATTTCGACGCCATCGTCAAACAACAATTCAGTGAACAACGTTCACTATGGAGCCATCTCCATAGTGAACGTTGTTCAGTGTAGCACCCTGTTTAATGTGTAACCTTTGACTAAATTAAATTAGCGGAAGATAGGTGATGTTGTTTGTTTGATCTCCTTTTCATGTACACACGGCGACACATCAAGCTATACAAAACCAAAATAAGCTGGCTGCGCGTAGGACGAGTAACGTATAACGTCTCGCTACCAGTTTATATTGGTTTTGTATAGCTTGATGTGTCGCTGTGTGTACTTACGAGTGAAAAGTATTGCCGCGTGATTTGTTTTTTTTTCTTTTTGAATCATTTGTACAACGAGTAAAAGCACACGAAGGCATTGTGGTACCTGTATTCCCTTTAAACTAAAATCAAAGAAGTATCTCAATCACGCAATGCCGCTCGTATTGCGACCAAGTAAATTAGGCGACGGGGGCTCAATTTCTGCAGTCCGTGCGCTATAGGCTAGTCGCCTATCTTGCTATTTTAATTAAATCAAAGCCCTGTATATTAAAATTAATATAGCTTCCTATATTCTACTAAAGAAGCAAAATCGTTCCGCCACCTGTTGCTAATAGGTACATAACATGTTAGCACGTACTGCCTTGATCTTCAAACAAGTCATCGTAGTCTAAACCGGATCCATCCGGATGGCACACGATCTTTAATCGTGTACGGAAAATCACTATAGGACCTTTATATGGACTAATTAGTCTGCTTAATTATTTAACTTAAGTGCCTATGTCGAAAAATAATTGGAGCGAAATAGAGCGACTAAGCGACTAAGAGAGTGTACTTTTTGCAACCATCAGCAGCAAGGCTGATTCAATGTCTATGGGGTGTAGAGCATCTCTGTGATGGGGATGGACTAGTTCTGCCAGTATAACTTCAGTCGGTTTAGGAGTTACTGAACAAAAACTGTCATGGTTCTTGCAGTTCATGTCAGTTTTTGTACTGTTCACATAACTTCAGTGCATACTACAATAATATCATACGATCAGCCTTGCAGCTGATCGTTAATATTTTACTGACCTTTAAACGTCAGTAACTCCTAAACCGACTGAAGTTATGCAGGCAGAATTAGTCCATCCCCATCACAGAGATGCTCTACACCCCATAAACACTGAATCAGCCTTGCCGCTGATGGTTGCAAAAAGTACACTTATCTCTTAGTCTATTACAGCTCTGCTCAGGGAGCAACTACTGCTTTTTACTGCGGACTATTAGAGGGACCACGAAGGGTCTACCGAGCCAAATGAATGAACTTAAGCAACCGACCTAGGGGCACCCAGAGGGGTGCGGACGTCAGCATAGGACGTTGCTGAGGCTACGCGGCGGTTTGGGTAGCGGGGATCGAAGAGATATATTCCGCGTCGCATGCTCAGCTCATACGCTGACGAAATATCTGCAATCCTTTTATCATAAAATCTATGATAAATGATAACGAACTGCGCTGTAATTGTACATTTCGTAATAACAGGAAATTACGATATGTTATGTATTTATCTATTTCTATTAAAATTGTGGCTCGAACTTAGTGTTGATATGATTTTGGCAATCTCCTTTATAAATGGTGTTTGACTTTCCGGTATAAATACTTGGTGACCTCAAACTCCGTTTTTTTTTTGTATTATTTGCTCGCTGCATTTTATGTCTGACTTTGGAGATCAAAGTTTAAGTATAGGTATTTATACTCCATCTTGTTATACCCAGAACAAAACAAATGAAAGATTATGTTTATTCTTCTTCTTATCGTGTTGGCAGAGCCCTGGTGTCAGAGTTTTTTCAGACCGCCTTACGGCCTCTGACGTGGTTTTTATGTAACGACTAGTACCACCAGAGATAGTAGCCGGGACCAACGGCTTAACGTGCCATCTTCATCATTTTCTTTTCAGACAATCAGGTGATTCAGCCTGCAATATCCTAACCAACTGGGAAAAAACGCACAAAGTGACATTTCACTAGGTGTCCCCCGTGGGAATCGAACCCACGACCTCCGTGTCGAGAGCCAATGCTCTTAACCATTAGACCACGGAGGCAGTTTTATTATTATATTATGTTTATGATAGAGCGGGAAACCGTTGTATACAGGGTGTAACATTACAGGGTGCTTAAGTTCAGGCCATTAAACTGAACAGCTTTCAATATGGAGCCAACATCGAAATTGAGAAATAAAATATGTTGGTTGTTCCATAGAAAATGTCAATGGCCACTCGACACAGATTAATGAAACGTCTCCTCCTAAAATTTGTAACGCATTCAATGTTAACACTCTGTATAATTGTATATCTCAAAACACTGGACTGAAACTGAAACTATCCTACTGTTAATGATATTACTAAACCCCGTAATCATAAAATCATCATCATCATCATCAGCCTATAAACAAGTCCCAATGCAGGGCACAGGCCTACCCTCAAGGAGGGTGTATAAAAATCATAAAATGATCAGTATCAATAGTCAAAAATATTACATTTACAGAACAAAATCTAAAAATAGCATCTCATTACACAATTTGCTGACGGAATGAATGAGACAGACACATGTAATGTACGTGGGCGAACGATAACAAGAAAATTAGATCGAATTAGACCAATTTGCAAGCTTGTTTGACACACACACACACACAGTCTGCATAGAAGTTAATATTGATATTGGTTTTATCCTCGACAGATTTGACAGAAAAGAGTCTCATAGAAATAATAATAGATATAAGCTATGTTGCAGAAACGCTCATTAAAGTTAATGCTCTATTCAGGGCCGTCTTTATCATATTGGAGGCCCTGGGGACTTCAGGATAATGGGGCCCCTATGTCTATGATAGGAATATGACAGAGGACTATTTTATTATAACAACATGCAAAAGGAGTAGGTAGCAAAATTCTAGATTTAGACCTACAAATCAAATTAAAGATTGAAAAATTTGTCTCGGGCGGGACTTGAACCCGCACTTTTCCAAACCGGGGAACTGCGTTATCATATGCGTTATATAAACAGGACGATTAAAATTTGGAAGCGATGCAATGACACTCAAAGATTAGCATATTTTAAAGTTAATAGATTAAAATGTCTTTGACCCTGTACATGCTGTTGAAACTGGGTGCATTTAAATTAAATTACAGTATACTATGAATAGTGATCATATGAAGTAAGGAAGATTCTGCTGTGAAGCAGAGGAAACGCCCATACACCTCCTCTGCGAATGCAAAGTGCAGCTCACAGCAGGAGTCGCCATCTAGGTGGATAATAACACCTACTGACATTAGGGACCTCCCCTCCAAAAGCATAACACGGTTCATGAAGTCCGTGGGCTTAGGAAATCACCTTTAGGTCAAGGGTGACATTATTATTATTTGGTTATAAGGGCTTGGTCGATGACCAAAAGCTATTGCGACCTGGATAGATCTATTGTAGCTGTCACCCTAGACCTAAAGGTCATTTCCTAGGCCCACGGACTTCATGAACCGTGTTATGCTTTTGGAGGGGAGGTCCCTAATGTCAGTAGGTGTTATTATGTATCCACCTAGATGGCGACTTCTGCTGTGAATGAGCACTTCGCATTCGCAGAGGAGGTGTATGAGCGTTTCCTCTGCTTCACAGCAGAATCTGCAAGTGGGTGAATCTACAAGCCCCATTCTGTGTAGGTGTTTGTTTAGCTTGCAGTGTCCTGTTAAGGCTCGTACTAAGAGCCTTAAGTCGTTGCGGTTTGAATTGATGGCATCCGAGGTATGTCTGTTTGAAAAGCCGGTCACAAGTTCTTTCGCATGCCTCAGTCCTGGTGTATCCGACCAGAGCTTACGGCTTTGGTCCACGGCCCATTCTTTAGCACAAGGGTGACAGCTACAATAGATCTTTCCAGGTCGCGGTAGCTAATGGTCATTTGACCAACCCTTACAACTGATTAATAATAATAATACTATGAATAGTGCATTACATAATACATTTAATTACCAGTCTTCCACCGGGTTATACAGATACTACAAAAGTTACGTGTTTTACACCAAAAGTTACGATCCTAACACGTATTTTGCTTCCCCAACATTCATTAGTACTTTGTTTCATACCATGCTCGTCGGTTTCGGGCACATTCAATGTAGAATGTCTTTGGGCACATTACATACATTTCGAGCGGGCAAATTTCACACCCGCGATATTTTGAACAGACGCCCATCAAGAATACACGTATTTCGAACCCATGCCCATGGCGTACGACAATGGTGGATTCCTAGTCGATTTCGACTACGGCGACTGCTAATCTTTATAAAAAACCAGTCGGGTACGCAGGATATTTCAAATTGCATAAGTATACGACTAGGAAAATAATTCCGCTCGTCAATCTTCGTTTGCGCAGAGCAGTGCAAAATCGGGCATTCTCTATTTCGCTCCAACTCGAATAGCAGACTTATGGATGCTTCGGCAGCGAAAAGGGCGCGAAAGTAATAAGCCAATAGCGGCATGGTGTCACATCCTGATTGGTCAATATAATTTCGCGCGCTTTTAAAATTTTGCAACTGCGCAGGTACATCGGTGAGACTTATAAACCTGGTACTAATGTACTCTCTCGTCCTTACCCTCCTATGTCTGATGGAACGGGAGACCGATACGATCAGAGGTCTAGTCGGATGC
Organism: Agonopterix arenella; assembly: GCA_927399405.1. Classification (NCBI taxonomy): domain Eukaryota; kingdom Metazoa; phylum Arthropoda; class Insecta; order Lepidoptera; family Depressariidae; genus Agonopterix; species Agonopterix arenella. The sequence continues at coordinate 2,585,540 of OV656714.1, forward strand.
AGTGGTTATAATTATAACCCACAGGGCCATGGCGTATACCTTCTTACCAAACACAGGTAGTAATTTGTACGACGGTTCAGTATTCTATTTTAGGATGTTTGACGTGAGTACATTATTCTGATAACGTGTCGTTCGATAAAAAATGAGGACAGCTTTTTTGCCATAGAGATAGATAGGATGACGTCAGGTGTCCGGACTTAGATTGCAAAAAAATATCCAGTGTTTGTGAGAATGGTGTTTTTTAATTTGTAATTCTATCTCTAACTGGTTATAAGAAACACATTCAATGAAGAAATGTTTCTCTGAGAGCTCTTTAAGCTTTTTTATAATGATTTTTATAACTTTTTTATAAATTTATGATTTTTATTATTGCCTCTTCTCCCAACGATCAAGACTTAACCGTGACCAGCAATGCAATTCTCTAAGCGCAAACATCGTCACAACCTTAAATTCGTCGTTGAAACATCGGCGAGCTGACAATTCGGTATTCGCTATGGTTATGTCATGTGTAAAAAAACTTTGACGATCTGAAGAATGCAAGAATGATGTTACATTCGTGAGCTCGTCGATGTTTTTGACATAGTCGGGGAAATCTACGGATTTTTGTATGGAGTAGGTTGCATTAATTGCACTTTTGGTGATAATTTGGAATATAGTAGATACATACATGAAAAACATAAATTCTCAATAATCCCCAATTTTGTTTTGTGTATTACTGAATAACTAAGACATTTACAAAACATTAAATTTAGGTACGAACAAAAAATGGAAAACTGGTGATTTTATACAGGACGGCTTCGTTCAATTCGTTTTACTTATAACAATAATAATCTCCGGTAGATATTAATTTTTGGTAAAATTTCAAAAATTATAACCTTAAAACTTAATTATTTAACGTTTGATTGTACACATTAAATTTGCATAGTCTGTTTTGCTGGTATGCTGGAAGAAATATCTTTAGAAATAAGCTTGCCCTTTGTACATTTATATCGATTTTAAGGTATTTCTCAGGGTCCTCAGCCTATAGAACCACGAAATCTCGACAAAAGTGTCATAAACTTACAATAATATTAGTTCAAACACAATTTACTGAAGTGTCTTTAATGCAATCTCAAACCTTATTTTTCCTAGACTAACAGCGATGTGACGCTTAGAGATTTGCACTCCTGGGCTCCCCGAATAGAACCGACACCTTCTAAGGAGCTAGATATCTTTTGAAGATTTCAACCCCGATACCCCTTGTCAATGCTCCCGACACAAAAATAAAGTGGCAAGCGGTAGTGTCATTCGCGCGGTTCGCATTCAAGCTTGCAATTGTTTTTCTTTACATACTTTTATTTTAAAACGAATCTTCAAGATTACAAAACTGTCAAATAGTAAAAGCACTAGAATAAGATCTACCATCTCTTTTCTCAAATGTATTTTGCTCATTTTGCTCAAAAAAACAATTGGGATATAGCAGTGGTCAATTTTGAAACAACCCGGGTTTTTGCCAACCCTGCCACTTAGCGCAGTCATTTTACGGAGTTTTGTTAGGCGGGGTAGAGAGTAATTACTAATTGGACTTTTAAACTGTAGCCGGAACCATTAAGTGTCAAAAGGACTATCTTATAGCATATTAAAAAAAATCACTACGCAACATAGAAATCAAAATTAAGTGTCCCAGAAAGATTTTAAATTATTAACATTAATACCAATGCACTCATTTGATTTAGATTTAACAATATAAATTATTTTTGAGCAATGAAATAGGCAATGAAATTTAAAAAATGAGGTACCAAAGTATAGAGTAATAGTATAGTAATAGTATAGAGTAATAAAGTATAGAAAATACGAATGTATTTTTCAAAACCTTCTAAGTAGACAAAAATATTCACACCATGTTTGTAGTATGTATAATGGTAAAGTCTTAAATATGTGCAAAAAAAATTTACCATCAGGTTTTTTAGAACGAGATAATTGCTAAATTTTAAAATTGGAACTTGCTGACGTGATTTTTTTTTTATTTTAGTACATTTCTAGGCTCAAATAGGCTCTTCAATATTATACCGAAAAATAATGTCAATTACTGATTAGTCCCGGCTCAAACCGTAAAATGACTGGGCTAACTTATGAATGGCAAAGCTAAGAATTGCGAATCGAATTGCCTAGCCTCGACGGAGAAAGTAGATGCGGACAAGGTGATTAGTAACATGTAATCGACCTCGATGTTTGTGCAAGTGTGATTTATAACGTATGTGCTTGATACTCGATTTATTTCAAGAGGCCTACGAGAGGAATTCAAGATTACCTACTTAATATTATACACGTCCACAGTTCAAATCTCTGTGTACGTGAATTTGTCAAAATTAGCATCATTGGAATTAGTAAGTAATGAACCTTGGAATCCGGTGGGGTATTAGGGTTCTGGAGTGGAGACCGCGAACTGGTTGACGTAGTGTGGGACGTCCTGCTGCCCGCTGGACAGACGACCTAAAAAAGGTAGTGGGGAGCGACTGGATGAGGAAGGCCGAGGACAGAGTTTTGTGGCGCGCCTTGGGAGAGGCCTATGTCCAGCAGTGGACGATAATAGGCTGATGATGATGATGAACCTTGGAATCGGGGTCGTTTTGAAGTTGTTCAGTTTGATCAAACTGAACAACTTTACTTTATATCGAAAGAGTGAAAGAAAATAGTTGTTCAATAGAAAATGTAAATAGTCTCTCGACAAAAATTTATGAAAAAGCTGATATTTTTTTCGCTATTTCAAAGTTGGTTCCATTGTAAAAGTTGTTCGGTTTGATGGTCTGAAGAACCCTGTTACGGCTTGAACACGACCCCAATTCCACGGCGTATACGACTTGCGAGGGATTTCCAGATTAGGGTAGAAGAAAATTACTAAGGATTGTGAACCAAGCAGTCTCAACTCTCCATACAAAAAGCGAAAACTTTTTGCCCTTACAGAAATGTATGGTTTTAGGCTCTAGCAGTTTCTCGTTTCCCCATTTCACGGTTTGCGCCGGGACTAATTAAGATTTTTTTTTGGTAGATATTTTAAGAGCCAATTTGAGCCTAGAAAAATACCAAAATAAAAAATCACGTCAGCAACAAACCTAAATTTAAAATTTAGTATTTATCTCATTCTAAAAAAACCTGAAATTTCTTTTTAAGGCTTTACCATTATACACACTTCAAACACGAATTGTTGAATGTAATTAAAGTGAGTACATTGGTATTCTTTTTCTAATCATGTGGGCCACAGTATAAGAAAGAGTATTTTTTTTTTTTTTTTTTTAATTTATTTTAAGTTTTCATTTTTACAAAAGGTACAAATTGCTTTAATTTTCGCCAAACTGCAGAACAGTTTGTTGGCGATACAGTATCTGTTACTAGATACAGTACGAACACTCCCTTCCTCCCACCAACATTTTTCTTCACCCCCTCTTCCAGTTACCCGGCAGTTACTTAATATGAAGACTTAAGGTTCAATTTCTTTGGTTTCGCATGTGCTGACGTCATCTTGTCAATTTAAATTTTAAATGCAGTGTCCGGGCTGTGGTGTGAGGAGAGCCCTGGTATCAGAGTTTTTTACATGGCCGTCAGCCAAACTACTTTAACTCCAAATCGTTGTTTACCAGACCATGAAAAACAAACAGGTGACTCTCAACAAAACCAAACCTGACATATAACCGTCATGGAATATTCCTCCCCATGCCAAGAATCATTGCCAAGAGTATTAATGTTACAAGACATACAGAAATATACTATTGTCCTCAGTTCGCCATTCATGCCAATCGACACACCTACACCGTTACTTTGTATCATAAAAAGTTATCAAATTCTATTAGCTGTTTTCATGACACTAAAATGAGGCGCTGCGCTGAGAGCATAATCGGTGTCGTTACCTTCTGGGTGCTGCTAAGGTGATTTAATTCTTTTTCTCGTGTATAAGAGTGACATTAATTAAGCGCCTTGGTTGCCTGCAGAAGGTTACACCGCTTTTGCTGTCAATGCCTCAAATTTCGGTGAAACGTTGTCATCCTCGGGTCCTTATCCCATTTAGTAGGGTGTCAGCGTAATACGTAGGTACATTATCTTCTTCCATTCATATCTTTTATCTCTTCTTCTTCGGGTTCCTCTCCATTAGTGGGAATGGCAGTCAGCTCTGCATATCCCTGCCTATCTCTCGCCAAACGATACGGCTCTTGCCCTTCGACGCTGAGGATGCTTGTGCACTCCTTCAGGTTCGCGAGCCATGACATTCTGGACCAAACGATGCTTCTTTTCCCCTGGTATCGCTCCTTCCCTAATACATGATCATGGTAGGCAACTTTCCTCTTAAAAGCAAAAGCTTCCCGAATTCCACATTGGTATTGATATTGGTCGTTGAACCCAACTAATTCGCAGTATCATCCCTATAAGTAGTCATTTTTGCTCTTGCTTCTTTCTTACACATGTCATCTTTCACACAATCTATTTTTATCTAGATAACCTGACCCTGTCAAGAAAAACATCGCAAGACATCCTGTACTTTCTGATTAAAAAAAAAAGACCCGGAATGTGGAAGTCTAATAGAAAAACCACGTTTCTAATGCTATAAAAACATTTCTCTGATAACCAGTAGAGTGTGCATTGATAGAGACAAGTCACTGTTTAATACTTTCATTGTATGCATTTAATTGTGTTTAATATACCTAAGTCAATTGTCTTCAACCGACAAAAGCGTTGCTCTTTGATTTACTATGATTTGATCCAGTATCAAGAACAGGAAAAATTTTACTAAAGCTGTATCTTAACAGTGTGAATTTACACATTTTGTTGTTTCCTGGAATTTAATCTTGTGTGATGTCTCGTGATCTTGTGTAATATAACTGTTGAAATGTTCCTCAAAACGCAGATAATTTTATTGCATAATCAAATTCGATACCTTAAACGTGGTAAAAGCTACTCTTGACACCCTTAGACTATTTAAGAGCTATGCTCTTGTCGGTCGCGTATTCGTCAATCCGGTCTATTCTCCGCTAGTGCCTTGAGTTCCTGATACGACACTACATCAACCTTTCCACTCTTTCACTACGCAAAAAACCGTTTATTCTAGATATGGTTCCGTGCCAGTTGGTAGTTACACTAATACTATAGTATGTAGCCTTATTTACGCATTTAAATTGTCTGGACTGACAAGAAAACAGCCGCGAATGTTATTTACAAATCAGTTCTGAGAACACAAAACACAATGACCTGCCAAGACCAAAATAAGAAATGCCTTACCCAAATATGTTTAGTTTGCGTATGTACTGTAATCACCTGATGTAAGGGTGGAACTATCAATAGAGTTTGACGTCATCGGGGGTGTGACTTTGAATAGTTGGACGGAAGCCCGGCGCACGTGCGCGCGCGCACTGTATGGTCCGTAGACACGCGTCCGTGGGTGGGGCCTTCACGTGACATGCAATTGATAATGCAAATAGTCAAGAATGCAATGGGACCTTGATATATCTACATACATACAAAAACACACATAATTAATAGAAGTAGGCTAGGTACCTGTCGGGTAGGGTAGGACAGAAACTTGGTTAAATTATAAATACTTTGTAAGTTTTAAATACTAAAACTTACAAAGGCAAGATGCTAGAATCCACTATACACTCTGGCTGGACACTTCATAAAAAAGTATCACACTGACAAGAAGATGTTCGCACACAGCACATAATTAGTGCAAATGAGAGCAAACTACACCAGTAGTATATATATCGGTCATTTTGTTAGACCTAGCCTTATTTATGTAGGTACGGGAGTTAATGTTGGGTGTGGAGCAAAAGGAATGAAAGTCGAGTGAATGCAGTGAAAATGCGCTCTTTACGAAATATGTGTGGTGTTACAGTGACCGACCGAATCAAAAACAGTGTGATCCCTTATCACACTGTTTTTGATTCGGTGTAAGTTGAAGGATGATATGATAAGATAACAAGGATTAAAAGAGGTATGCTTAGATGGTTCGGTCACGTACAGAGGATGAATGAGAGTAGACTCACTAGGGAGATTCATCGATCCAATGTCAGTGGAATAGTGGAGAGAGGGCGTCTGAACTTATCACGACCAAATAAATGGTCTTCTCCGAAAAGGACAAGTGCGCAGTACCCTCAACCGCCGTAAGTGCATGAAGAGATATATGAAAGTGGATGAGGCGAGAGAAGTATGTTAGAAACGTAGTGTGTGGTGAGCCGCAGTCTCTGCCTACCCCTGTGGGATAGGGGCGTGAGTATATGTACCTTGTTTACGCATTAGTGTGGAGAGTTAACAGTATGCTTGCTTACTCTCTGCCTCCTCCCGTACCATCGAGTGGTGAGGTCATAATTTGGGGGGCGGGGATTGTCCGTACTGTGGGTTCAGTAATCTTTCTCATACTATGGCACTACGTAACCTCACGTTCTGTATACCTAAGAACCTGATTTTGACACGCTTCATACGAAAGCCAGGAGCGGAGGTGGTGAATTCTGAGCTGGACTGCGCGCTGCGGACGTGTCAGAAAAAACTGTTAGATACCTATACATTTTTGTATTTGCTGTCGTCACTTACACGAGCCTGTCCTGTTTAATCTATCACGTTATTTGCTCACGCAGCTCTGGTCGTAAAAAAAGAACGTAAAATTTTATAAGTGGCTTTCGTTTTCAATATTTGCTTTGTGAGGAATGTTCCTGTATTCACGAAAAGAGAAAAACTACAGATCTATTTTTTACATAAATATTTTCACTCATAACCATGAAGAAATACAAATATGACACTGATCTACTATTAAAAATATCTCATCACATCCATAGAAGATCCTGGGCAATACATCTTCTGAGAATGATCAGAATGTTCCATAATTAAAGCGATTGGAAAATTATTTATAGTGACAGAGGATATTGCTATCCGTTGCACGAAAAGTCGCCCTTTTAGGAATTCGAACTGATTTTTGGCTTCACAGTCAAGGCACTCGGCCCTCAGACTTTTAACTCTTTGTTCTGTGTTGGAACTTTTTTTCTCTCATATTATTTACTAATGTTAGGAAGACACCGAAAGCTATCCTCATTCCTCTTCGTTTTGCACACTACTAGTAACATCAACAGATCACTGGCTTACCATAATTTCGGTTCGGCCGGCACAAGCAATGTCAACGACACAAACTGTTGTACAGTTAACGTTCTGGAGAATTTTCGAGATTGAGATACAAGCAAGGTTGACCTAAGGTAAAGCAATCTTTCAATTGATGTTGAGTCAATTGGCCAGTCATAAATCATACGGCGGATGCGCGCACTTGCTTGTTCCGTGTTCATTGAAATACGGCTTATTTTCCTGGGTTATTTCTAAAGTTTGTTAGAAGAGGTTCAGGGATGAGACATGAGAAGTCTCCAAGCAGCTAAGTGGGGTGTTGACATCGTGAGAAACGGTGGAAAATTTGGAGTAAGATGACATAAATTCTCCCTGATCCCAGCGGCAGTGTTTTAAACCGCCGCGCCGCCGCCGCGTCACCCGTATTGTAGAGATCCATAACCTCTAGGGGACTTAGTTGCCTACGTTAACTGTTTTGGTTGATTCTGTCAGTCTGTTTATCCGAGCAAGATGTTCCTAAAATTATTTGCGATTTCCTTTTCAAAAATAACGGTGGCATAAAAGAGGCTAAAGCTGGTTTCAAAGTGTTCAGAATAAAGGAAATCACGTACGAATGGGTTGCATTGTCAGAATTTTATTCTGATACCTTTGCGTCGCGTTCGCGATCGCTGCGTGTAAACCATCCAATCAGCCAATGACGTTGCTCCCGTGGTGCGTATCCCACGTGTCAATTGCGAATGTTTACCGACAACCCACATCCTGGCAGTTTCGCACACTGCGTCAATGTCAATTTAATTTTAGAGGATTGAACAATTTGCTTTTCGACCAGCTTCTAGCATGAGATCTGAGTTCTTGTGGATCAGTTATTTATGTTGGTGGTTATAGGAAGGAATGATTGACAAAGATTTGATTTGCAGTAACACAGGTATGGCCTTGTGAACGATCGTAGCATTACGACATTTTCATCGGCTTCTCTGTAAGAGATTTGCAAAGTGATTAAGATGATAACGTCGTTTGCGACGACGGTTCATAAGATAAGTACCTATCTTTCCAAGAATTGACATTAATATAATGAACTGATATCTGTTGCGACCATAGAGGAAGCCAACTTCGGTTGAAGGGATTTTTTGCATCCCTTTTATGACAATGATAAGGGCTCTTACAGACGAGAGACACTTTGTGACCGCAAAGTGTCGCTCGTCTGTAAGAGCGCTAAATTGTGCGTATCGAATTAATATACTTACTGATACGATAATAATTAAAGATCATTTGCGTTTTGTTGCTTAATTTATGACATCAACAAACAAATTCCAATAAAATTAAGCCAGCTTTTTCGTTACAAATAAATACATTATCCTCTCACGTCTTTGGCAATCGATATCAGCACTTATTCTTCGTGACATCATTCATTTGTGACGCAAGCAATTCTATTAATAGATTTACAGACAGACAGAATATAACGCTTGTATACGTTTCAATTTGTTACATATCAGATATCACTGCACTAGGCTCTATATCTGCGAAATACTACCATCCTTTTCACGACTAATTACTCATTGTAGTTGTCCAATTTTATGAACTTTGCATACGCTGAAGAAGAAATTCTGATGCGTAGGCGAAGTCTACCAATACGCTTTGGGAACGCGTGTTGGACAAACGCCCTTAACTTACACTCTCCTTGAAGATAGGTCTGTGACCTGTAGAGGATGTATAATTATAGGCTGATGATTCGATGTAAATCTAGTCTGATGGTCTTTACACAGTTCTGTTTTACTGTTGGCTTATCTTATCTTATCTTATCTTATCTTGTTGTGGGGGCTGGCAAGCCAGCTACACTTTCACCCAGTGGGATCTTTTGTGTTAGCCCCAATACTTTTTGTTTTCTTCACCCTTCAAATACATGGTCAATGAAGGAGGCAATACCATTGAGGAGAAGAAACCTAAGATGTCCCGGTTTTGGGTATCCATCTCCGAGGAGGCACATGCGTTTTGCCGCCAGGACATCACAGTCACAAAGAACATGCTCCATAGTCTCTTCATCCTCTCCGCATGCTTGGCAGCTGGGGTCCAGGGTGAGTCTCATTTTGTGCATCATCGTGCCTGTAGCGTAGTGCCCAGTGAAGGCTCCGACTATGGCACGAGCCTTGCTCCTGCTATTATTCAGTATGAATCTTGAGACACGAGTTGTCACATTGCTGATAAATTTTTTGGAGTGTTGTCGACCTACAGGGCTAGACCACTCCAGTTTGTGTGCTTTTACTGTTGGCTTAAAAAGCTTTTGCTTTGGCAGTTTTTTCTTCCCATTCCATATTGCGTATTTCCGCGGTAATATAGAGGTATTTAACTGCCAATATTACGCTCTACTTTGAAAAATATCATGTCATTAATGACGTGGCATCTGATGCAGATTACGTGTATCATTCTCAATATTTTCTTGTTGCTATCCGAAACATAATCATAACACAACTTGTCAGTTATCCAACGGTGAATGTAATTTTAGTATTGATTTGCCGTAAATACCACATTACTTTCTCCTCGACTTACTACCGATCTTCCCGTGAAGTTGCAAAACAAAATATGAACACACGATTAAATAATAAGATTGTTATAATGTATAGAATAGAATAAAGTATCTAGGTATCGTAAAAGCCAGCCGGCAGAAGTCGACAACAGTATTCAATAGTGACCTCACGCAGATTCACCTGTCAACACAGCAGGCAGGCCTATTCAGTGGCCCAGATTAATCAGTCCCAATTTTGGTTTCTGTACTGAGGTCTGGAATCGTTTGTTACCCTTGGTCCTACTGCGTACAGATATAATTACATCTACCTGCTGCAGCGTTGCTCAGGGGGAGAAAGGGGGAAGGAGCTGTTGCTTATTATTGCGAGAGTGACCATACCAGTGAAGACGAAACGTCTTACCCTGCATGGGATTGGGTAGTGGGGATCGGCGGGATTACGACGGACACCATTATCATTATGTATTATGTCAAACGGAAGACCAGATTTGTATAACTGCGCCAGCGCAACGTTTGAGTGACAGTGTCATGCGAATTGCTAACATGGCCCAGAAGCGACTAACGTTGCCATTCTTCACACCGCATTGTTAACTCCACGTGCTTTGATTTAAGGTCCAAGTTACAAGCGACATCAGGTTTTAAATGCTTTATTTTTATGCAAATAATTTGAACTGATAACCGATGGGGAGCCTGAGATCTCGAGTGAAAGAAGTGTGGTTTTAGATTTTCTGGCCGCATCTTCTCTACAAAGAAACACCTTCCGATGCAGTAACAGAGTCAAAAAGCTATCTATCTCGAGTGAAAGATGTGTGGTTTTAGTTGTTTTGGCCGCATCTTCTGTCGTGGTGGTCCAGTGGCGAGTAACCTTGCTTGTCGACCTAGAGGCGATGGTTCGATCGCCGTCCAGGTCAACTCGAACCAATAAGTTTTTCGGAATTTATGTACGATTTGTAACACCAATGGCTTTTCGGTGAAGAAAACATCGTGAGGAAACCTGCATGTTTCAATTTCGAGACATTTATAGTACCCACTGTCCATTACAAGTAGCGACGGGCTCACTCTCCGTCACACTGGACAGAGTTTCGGTACTAGTGAAACGTGGATGTTTTGAGGTTTCAGAATATCTCTGACTACACCCCCCTGGAGAATATAGTCCCGAGCATGTATGCCTTCCTTTCTTCTTTTTCTTTTCTTCAGCATACTTCCGATGCGGTAATAGAGTCAAAAAGCTGTATTTATCACCGTTTTTTATTTCATCCGAGACCAGGCAAGTGGCAGGCGTAGTCAGGAACGTTGTTACGGCAAATTGTTTTCGTTTGCCTTTCTTCCGCTTGTAAATTGCACCAAAACCTCGTTCAACAGATCCAACAATACGGCGCGGCGGCGATTGTAATGTACAGTCTATCTATTCTCTACCTGTCCATCATCTAACAGATTCACTGTAACTAAAATGCACTTTGGTGGAGTAGTTTTAAGGTCTATTATGGCTCGGATAAATCGTCTTTCATTTCTATTGTGCATGTGTGGTAGTATTGTATGTACTGTCACTCAGTTGTTCACATTGTGTTACTCAGGAATGTGCTCTTTCGTTTGCAGTTAATAATTTTTTTTCTGATTTGTTGGCATTGTGCTGAAAGTGATTTGTCTTCGTTTCTATGGTATGTAGATTTTTTCGTTGTTGGCAAGTTAGCAAGTCTTTCTTTTTTTAATATATATTTTTGTATATTTAGACTTTTCGGCTTTCAGTTATAATTTCATTAAGTACAGGGTTACAAAAGTAAAAATAAACATTTTAAAGTTTTAAGGGGATTGTTGAGACCATCGTTGTTTGCATCGAAATCGCGAAAAAAAAATCTTTTGTCCCATACATTTAGCTCGAGTAGATCTGTAGTTTAGTATGGAACATCGGAAACGCATCGGATCATGGCAAATCTCCCCATTTTGGGGGAGGCCTGTGTCCAGCAGTGGAAGTCTATCGGCTGATATGATGATGATGATGGAACATTAGATTTCTTTTTCGCAATTTCGATATTGGTCCTATAGTGAAAGTTGTTCAGTTTGATGGTCTTAACAACCCCCTTAAAATTTTAAAATGTTTATTTTTACTTTTGTAACCCTGTACTTAATGAAATTATAACTGAAAGCCGAAAAGTCTAGGGGGTGGCCCTTAAATGTTTGTTTTTTTGTAACACCTTGTATATAGGATTTTACGTCTAATCTCAGTAGTTAGTTCGTTACCGAACTATTGAAACTTTTTTTTGTCTCTTATTGTCGTATGGTCGAATAGGTATGTCGAATGCAACCTAAAATATAAGTCAAAATTCTAACACCCTTGATACCGAAAGGATGGTCGTACTTTTACCTAGTCGATGGCTTGTCATAGGTCATTTACGGTCAAGTCAGGCCAAAGACCGCACTTCAACTATGGTTCCATGGTACTATGGAGGTGCTACTTGGAACGTTCCTCCATTGAAAAGGGAAGATCTTCCACCAGGCTATGTGTGAAGCCTGGAGCTATGTATGGTGCATATTTCCGAGAGCGACGGTCTCGCCGTCTGTTGGCATCTTTTTGCTATAACTTGTGGGTGCTGATATCTGTAGCAAGTCCCCACACAGTACCTATCCGGCTTTAGAACCTAAATGTCCGACTTTTTCAATGGTTTTCAGCCTTGCGAAAACTGGCAACCCTAATTTGGTCTTCCTCATTTTCACAGCTCTCTTGAAAGTGCATTCTTATTTTTTTTTAATACTTTTTATTGTTTGTTACAGGTAAAGGCACGGGGGTGTCATGAGCTAGGGTGATTACCACCGCAGCCATATCACCCAAAATGACAACTAAACCATTCAGAAGGAAGCCTTTCAGAAAACTAAATACCTACCTTAACACGTAAAACTGTAACTTTGATTCCAAATTCCAAAAATAAACTTTTAATAAAAAAAACAAGTGATTAGTGAGTTCCTATTAATTTTGAGTGATATTAGTTCTAAGTTAGTGACGTGCCATTTTGAACTCTAAAGTGATCAAGATGTGGTGGTTTTTCGGATTTACCGTGCTGGTGTTGGTGGGAGCAGATAGGTTTGGACTACCTCCTACATGTGATAGGTAAGTTTTTATTCTTTTTATATATTTACATACTTGCTGACCCGGCGAATTTCGTACCGCCTGAGAATCAGTTTTACCCGACACACACTTGGCCGTTTTTTATTTATAAACCTTCCCTGGCATGACTGCACAATAACCCACAAAAGTTTCATCGCAATCGGTCCAGCCGTTCTCGAGTGATGTCGTGACCAAGGGAAATAGGGATTCATGTTTATCTATCTATCTATACTATTATAAAACAGTAACAGGAAGTTTGTCTGTACATTGAAGATATTAACAAAAAAAAAGTTACTATATGGTTTTTAGGTGCCCCTGATTCCATTTCACCAATTTTTGGATTTTTTGTCTGTCTGTTTGTTTGTCTGTTTGTTTGGGTGTTTGTTTGTTTGTTTGAACGAGTATCACGCAAAAACTACTGAACCGATTTTGATGAAACTTTTTTGTTTGATATCTTATGATCTGACTTAAAATCTGGTATATAATTTGTGCGGATGAAGTCGCGGGTTAACGCTCGTGTATACTATTATAAAACTGTAACAGGAAGTTTGTCTGTACATTGAAGATATTAACAAAAAAAAAGTTACGATATGGTTTTTAGGTGTCCCTGATTCCATTTCACCAATTTTTGGATTTTTTGTCAGTCTGTTTGTTTGTCTGTTTGTTTGGGTGTTTGTTTGTTTGTTTGAACGAGTATCACGCACAAACTACTGAACCGATTTTAATGAAACTTTTTTTGTTTGATAGCTTATGATCTGACTTAAAATGTACGATCGTAATGCAAAATGATGGTATATAATTTGTGCGGACGAAGTCGCGGGTTAACGCTCGTACTATTATAAAACTGTAACAGGAAGTTTGTCTGTACATTGAAGATATTAACAAAAAAAAGTTACGATATGGTTTTTAGGTGTCCCTGATTCCATTTCACCAATTTTTGGATTTTTTGTCTGTCTGTTTGTTTGTCTGTTTGTTTAGGTGTTTGTTTGTTTGTTTGAACGAGCATCACGCAAAAACTACTGAACCGATTTTGATGAAACTTTTTTCGTTTGATAGCTTATGATCTGACTTAAAATCTGGTATATAATTTGTGCGTATAAAGTGTTTATGTAAGGTGTTGCAATAATAAAACATTTAAGGGGGTGTAAAACATTTAATATCGAAATCGCGAAAAAAAAAATCGGATGTTCCATACTAAACGAGCTATATATATATTTATTTTTACCTTTCTAACTTCCTGTATACAGGGATTACAGGGTGTTAGTGACAGCCTAGCAAATACTGAAACGGTGAACTCAGACCATCGAACTGAGCAACTTTCACTGTGGAGCCTACCTCAGGAGACGCGAAAAAAAAATCTAGCTGTCCCATACATTTAAGTCGGGTAGGTACAGCAGTTTTGTATGGGACAGCTGATTTTTTTTCGCGTTTCCTGAGGTAGGCTCCATAGTGAAAGTTGTTCAGTTTGATGGTCTGTCACTTACACCCTGTAGATTTTTAAGACATGAAACAGAAATGCTTCCGCGAGTAAGCCGATAGCCTATTATCGTTCACGGCTGACCTCTTCTCCCGATAATGTGTTATATTTAAGCGACAAGATAACAAGAGTTGACAAAAATCCGGATTTTACACAAAAATTTACTGCACACTATAATTCAAGCCGGTCATGTCGAGATTCCTCAAAAAATCGTAAAAATAAGCATAACTCAAAAACTATAAAAAATCGCGGAACATGCATGGGGGTGATTCGGATACCCACGACATGCCGGACCAACATATTTTTTTTGTGACCTCAATTGACCGGCCACCCTGTATAAGAGAATTCCACAAACTTCTTAATCTCGAACTCAAAGGGTTTATTACGACACGGTGAAATTTTAATCAGAAAATACCTTGATATTTAATCGCTCTCTAACCTTTTATTATTATCAAGAGCAAGAACTTTTATAATAAAACGAGCGTTTACCCGCGACTTTGTCCGCACTAATTATATACAAGATTTTAATTCAAATCATTAGCTATCAAACAAAAAAAGTTTCATCAAAATCGGTTCAGTAGTTTTTGCGTGATGCTCGTTCAAACAAACAAACACACAAACAAACACCCAAACAAACACACAAACAAACAGACAGACAAAAAATCCAAAAATTAGTGAAATGGAATCAGGGACACCTAAAAACCATATCGTAACTTTTTTTTGTTAATATCTTCAATGTACAGACAAACTTCCCGTTACAGTTTTATAATAGTATAGATACGTTCAAAGTAAATTATCCTCGTATAATACAGGTAGATATACACAATACACATTCATAGGTAACCATGATACCAATTGTATTGTTGTTTAAAGTTGTTCAGTTGAATGGTCTGTTATCCTCATTTCGTTTGGGCCAACCACCTTAACTCGATCACCCTGTATAAGACCTGGAAACTGCACCTGCATACACACATATGGAATCGCGAATCAACTGATCCCCTGTGTGTCCCTGATTTGGGACCCCCATTACGTACTCAACACTATTTGTATTTATTTATTTGTTCCTTTTTTTTTATGTGAGTTAGAACCAGGTAGCCATGAGTTTTGGGTCATGCGTCCGAATTTTTATAGCCGTCATTGTTAAGGCTAAATATTTTCATCTTGTTCATCATCATCGTCTCCCATAAAACTCTATCCTCGCCCTTCCGCATCCAGTCGCTCCTGCCACCTGTCTCAGGTCGTTCGTCCAGCACCGGAGCGTTCCATACTACGCCTGCCAGTTCGTGGTTCCACTCTAGAACTCGGGCTGCTCAATGGTAGTCGGTTCTTGGACAGTCCATTTGCCACATGAGCTTGCAAGTTTTAAGCCTATCACTTTTGTTATTGTGTAATCGTCATTTTTTTTTATCGCCCGCGCGCCAGCACTGCATTTCCGCCAGTGTCAAGCGTTCATGGGAGAATCTATCCCAATCTTGTTTTTGGTCAAGAACAAGAAGAGATTAAGGATTGCGGAGCCTCGTGGCAGGCAAAAACGCGACGCGCGAAATCCACGCAAGACGAGTGCTCGGGTCAGAACCTGCAACGTGACACCGTAATCATCATTGTCCTGCCCATTTCCTATTATTTCGGGTCGGCGCAATATGTCATCCTCTTCCTTATGTTATTGTGTAATATACCTAGTTATTATTGTATAATATACCTATTTATTATTGTCCTCTTTTTATCGTGCCAGAGTTTTACTTATTATTGTTAATCTGCTAAGATTCCATTCTGCACATTTTGCGCATCATTCCTATTTCTGTCGACATTGTTGTTTCTAAGATTATAAACAAGTGTATAATCCTTTGCATTAGATATGTTGTAAACGTTGTAAATTATAATGTAGTTAATAACAAGATAATTCATCAAGTAGGTAACTAGGTACGTATATAAATACAAATAGGTAGTGTTAATGGGGGGCCCAGATCAGGGACACACCGAGCATAATCTCCGCTTGGTGAGTACTAACTCACACAAAAAAAAATACAAAAAAAAGGAACAATAAGTAGAACAAATAGTGTTGAGTATGTAATGGGGGTTCTTGAATCATGGTCACAACTTTCAACTTCTACAGATTATTCTGCAGGTGAACAATTTGGGAAGACGAATGCCTGGTAGAAGAAGGACTTCCTGGCTTAAGAACCTGTGTGAATGGTTCGATATTAACTCTGTTGGAGTATAACAAAAATAAATCTTTCTCACTTCAACACTATGTCTGTCTTTATCTAACTCGTAAATATTGTTTTTATTGAACAGAGCCCTATGCAACCACTTAACTAAAATCACTGCATCCCTGCAGTCTGCGTATTCGCTTAGTCCGGCATGGTACCGCATGTCTCGCATAATATTAGTGGAACACACCTTCCAAGATATATAAGTAAAAGGATAATAAACGATTATTATTGATATCCTTAAATTGGTCTTTCCTTTGATGTCCATGTAACCCCAACAAACTCTACCTGACTATTAAGGGCTGCAGTCTCCAGGGTCCGAATAGCCCTAATGATAGCCAACCTCCGAAAGGATATGGCACTACAAGAAGAGTATGTAATGGGGGGTCCTGATCAGGGACACATCGAGATTAATCTCCGCCTGGTGAGTTAAGAGATCATCATCATCAGCCTTTCATCGTCCACTGCGGAATATAGGCCTCTCCCAAGGCGCGCCACAAACGTTCTAGAACGGATTAAGCTACACGAATTAGCTGTGGTAGATGACCATAATGTTTGCCAAGTTTTTTGTAGTCACTTGAGTTTGTAATGTGATTCATCTGTTGGTAATCCTAAGTAAATAATTAAAAAAAAAACGGAGACCACGAACTCCGACCGTTTTGTGTCCGAACTTTATTGGAATAAAGTTGACATTGGAACGAAAACGTTCACGCAATTACGAAAATAGAATTTAGTGGTAGACCCTCGGGTGCGACTGGAGGTGTTACGCCTGCCACACACATAACTATGGAATTCCGAATCAGAATTACGATTTCGTATGGATTTGGCCCCTCCAGAATTCCGTTCATTACGGTGACGTCAAATCCTATATAAAATCACTAGTCCGATTCGGAATTCCGTATGTGTGTGGCAACTGTGGCAGGACTTATACAGGGTGATCGAGTTAAGGTGGTTGGCCGAAACGAAATGACGATAAACAGACAATTCAACTGAACAACTTTAAACAACAATACTATTCCATGGCCATCTGTCAAAATCATAAAACACAGATCATAAGCACTATTAAAATCATACTACGACGTGTGTCACAGACAGATGGAAAGTGTAAACATAGTAGATACCTGCAAGTCGTTATCCTATTTCATAACCAAAACATTTACAACTGGATGAAACTGGTCCATTCATTTTGTTGAAAAACAAAACCTTTTATTATTTCATACTAACTTTTGCCCGCGATTTCGTCTGCGTTGACTTTAAAAAAGATTTGTTAAGTGGGAATGTGTGATGGGGAAATGCCTAGGGATATGCCCGAAAAAAACCTAGCTAAACTCCAGCACCCGCCATTCTCCCCTCTCCTTTTATTTCCCATCACACATTCGCTCATCATCAACGTTCCGTTCCACGCATCTTTCAAAGTTACTTTTTATACATCCCTTCAATCCTACATCTATAATACGGCTATCATTATCGCGCGCCACAAAACTCTATCCTCGGCGTTCCTCATCCAGCCGCTCCCCGCTAACTGTCGCAGGTCGTCGATCCAGTGCCACAGCGTCCCACACTTCGCCTGCCAGTTTGTGGTCTACACCCTAAAACTCAGAGTCCGTATCGATTGTCAGTTCTTCAGAAGATATGACCAGCCCATTGCTAAGGCTATAATACACCCTAACATGCTCGTCGGTTTCGGGTAGATCTGACCTGGCCCTTTTTAAGCAAGACTAGAGTCAATTTGGTCCGTATATGTACGTTTAGGTCGTTCCCTTCCAAAATATGTATTATACTTAAGCTTTCCTTATAGATTGCACTCGTCAATCTGCTCTTATGCATTCTTTGAAGCAGACCAAACCATCTCAACATACCTTTCTCTATCTTTGTCACTACATCCTCTATCAGACCACAACGTTCTCTTATTCAGCAGTTTTTCAATTTGTCCATCACAGTTATTTTTATTATTTATTTATTTTTGTAAGACAACAAAAATACAAGACACAATATACACCTTAAAATAGACTCAAGTAAGCGTCTCCAATATTATGCAGGTGTTGCAGTAACAACCCAAAAAGACACCACACATACTTCTCAATGAGCGCATTTCCGCGATAATCCTACTTTCGTGCGTCTTATGCCATACCCGAGATACACCCTAACTAATCAGTTTATTATCCTATTTCCAGTATGATATATTGCCACGGGCCGCTGCTGGACACAGTGCAGATGGCTGGCCTGTACAACGACTCCAAAACGTTCGTTGACATGAAGATCAAACACTCGGCGAACATAACCATGGAACACTTCCAAGAAATGATGAACAGGTAATCACTTGGATTCACTTATTTACTTTGTAAAGTCCTGCGATAGGACGCATCTGATTTAGGCCCAGAATCACAGATTAAAGAGCTACGTAACAGATAAATCACTTCCGTTGAAAACGATAAATTCCCATGTTTTAATTACCTCTCTTTCTCGCTGCGACATTTTGTTCGGTGCTTGTTAAACTTCTGACTACCCTCTCAGCGCATTCAGTCGTGAGCTTTTGCTATAATACACTATTCATCCAGGACAGGTTCTCGACCGACCAAGGCTGACATCCGGGAGTTCGTGATTATGAACTTCGATCCTGAAGGCTCCGAGTTTGAGGAATGGAGACCTACGGACTGGAAGAGTAATCCTGGTATGTTTATTATCTTTCTTAAACAAATTTCTTCCGGTTGATGTCATAAGAGAAGACTTAGTGGTAAGGCACTTTTGCAGGTTTATTTCTCATTGCTACTCGTATATGCCTAGGTATTTTTAACAGACTATTTAGTATATTGAGAGCCGTGGTGGTCCAGTGGCGAGTAACCTTGTATCTGCCGTGCTGGAGGCGGTGGTTCCATCCCCGTCCAGACCGACTCGTACCAATGAGTTTTTCGGAATTTATGTACGATTTGTAACACCACGGACTTTTCGGTGAAGCAAAACATCGTTAGGAAACCTGCATGCTTCAATTTCGAGGTATGTATTGTGCCCACTGTCCATTATAAGTTGCGACGGGCTCATTCCCCGTCACACTGGACAGAGTTTCGGTACTAGTGAAACTTGGATGTTCTGATTTGTTTCTGAACATCCGAATCGGGAAATATAGTAGCGAGCGTATGCTTATAAGCAGATAGGACTATAAGGATATGTATACCTGTTACCCCCCTTCAGTTAAAAGATTTTTTAAAAGATTTCCCAATCAGCGTTAAAGGCCTGCCGATTACCCAGGATACGCCGTACCTAACTGGGGGTTTACTACGCTACTCGGAAAGTCTCTATGGGATGCAATTTGATACAAATAAAGACATAATCTCTTATTCTCTCCTTTCCAGCGTTTCTGCAAAGAATCACGGACCCCCTTCTGCACACATGGGCTGCAGAATTAAACAGGCTATGGCTGCAACTCGGCAGAAAGATGAAGGATGAAGTAAAGCACAACCAGGAGTTGTACTCCATCATCTACGTCGACAACCCTGTTATTGTGCCTGGTGAGAATCTGCTGCTAACATACTACTACTAATTCCGATTTGTTCCGGATTCGTCGTGTTCCGAACTCGTTGTATTCCAGATTCGTCGTATTCCAGTGTCGTCGTTATACAGTCGACGACCTTTCTATATTTCTAGAAATAGGGTTAAGATCAGCGTTGGAATACCTTGTATTAATATGTGCGGGTATTAATTATTTTTAATTAACAATGATCTATTAGCGTTTGTTTTTGGTTAGAACGTCTGAATGTTATACCCGCATCACTGTTAATTACTGTAAAGATGTTATTTGGAGCAAGAACAGTACTTTACTTTGAATATTCTTAAAAAAATTAATTGTGCAAACATTTAAAATACAGAGCGGATGAATGGGAATGGTGTAGAGAGACAGAGACTCGATCAGGCTCAAAATGTTACATTATGCAAAATGTTACACTGGCTGTGTGTAAAAGTTTGAGAGAGTGAGTGACTGTGTGCGAGTCATCATCATCTTCCCAGCCGATGGACGTCCACTGCTAAACATAGGCCTCCCCCAAGGATCGCCACAACGACCGATCCAACGCTGCCATCATCCAACAGGTTCCCGCCGCCTTCACCAGGTCGTTAGTTCTGCGAGCAATGTGCCCCGCGGTTAAAAAAATGTAATGTTGTCAATTCCAGGTGGTCGTTTCCGTGAGTTTTACTACTGGGACTCCTACTGGATCATCAAGGGGCTGCTGCTGTCTGAGATGAGGTCCACGGCGAGAGGAATGGTCTCCAACTTCCTTGATATTGTGGAGAGGATTGGATTTATTCCTAATGGTGGAAGGATATACTATGCTATGAGGTTTGTTTTTTTGTAGTAATGAGGGTCTTTCCATGGAAAAAATTATATGATGGCTTTAGTACTGGAGAGCAATCGAGCTAAATAAATCGCAACTGAACCATGATTAGACTGCGTGCGGACCACAACTTTTAACACATTGTGTACTACTCTTGAACGAATAAACGAATTTCATTTCATTTCACATTCGGTATTACGCTATTAATTTGACAGCCGATAGAGCCGTTTTGACAGATCGCTTAGACGTTAAAGGCTGTCAAACACAATAATAAATAAGTCAAGTTTAGCTGTGATACGGAATTTAACACAGTTGAATAGTAATTGGATTGCAATGTGATTAGAACTGAATTTTGATTAGGATTGAACTTGGATGTTGTAAATTAGCGCAATTCCTGTACCAGTAGTGCTCATTATATGCAACTTTGAATTGTTAAATTTTACGAACAATTCAAGGCTTACTTCAGTCTTTTTAAAGGTTTAAATAGTCTTATGTGTTATTTTTGTTGCCTTACAAGTAAATAATAATAAATAAAAAATAAATTATTGAAAAATTATAATCTTTTCTACGATTATAATCTTATTTATTTATTACTAGCTTTTGTCCGTGTGAAATTAAAATATCGAAAAATCTTTTCTTAGGTAACCCCTACATCATCCTTAGAATCTATATTCCATAATTCATGTTTCTATCTTATCTATCAGCGGTTTAAACTTTTCGTTGTCTGTCAGTCAGTCAGTTTTTAATTTATAATTAATGGACTCTAGCTTATGCGCTAGCACTGCATTTCCGCCAGTGTCAAGTAGTTTGTGGGAGTATCTATCCCAATCTCAGGGATTATTTTAGATCAAGAACAAGAAAAGATTGAGGATTGCAGAGCCTAGTGGCAGGCAAAAATGCGACGCGCGAACACCACACGAGACAAGTGCTCGTGTCAGAACCTGCAACGTGACTCATCTGTTTTATAAAGACTAAGAGATAAGTGTACTTTTTGCAACCATTAGCTGCAAGGCTGATTCAGTGTTAATGAGGTGTAGAGCATCTCTGTGATGGGGATGGACCAGGTCTGCCTACATAACTCCTGTCGGTTTAAAAGTTACTGATGTTTAAAGGTCAGTAAAAAAAAAAAAGGTCCGACCTTTGAACGGCTGTATCTCCTAAACCCACTGGCAGTTCATGTCAGTTTTTGTACTGTTCACATAGCTACAGTGCACACTACAATAATATCATATAATTTTTTACTGTTTAAACATCAGTAACTTTTAAACCGACTGGAGTTATGCAGGCAGACCTGATCCATCCACATCACAGAGATGTTCTACACCACATAAACACTGAATCAGCCTTGCAGCTGATGGTTGCAAAAAGTACACTTATCTCTTAGTCTATTAGTATAGATACAACTAGACTAGATTCTGGCAGTTTGCCGTCTGTCCACTGATATTTTATCTTATCTCATGTAGATCTAGTTGGGTCTGCATGATGCGCGCGATAAGGCTATAATATTGCGCGTTTTATCTCATTCGTTCGAGCGCAAATAGAAAGAGAGCTATGATGCGATAGCGCTTTGTCGCACTGCCATGCAGCCGGTGCAGTATTTATACAGGGTGATAGGGTAAACAGTTGCATTACTTTAAGGGGTGATTGTAACCATGATACTGAACTTTCCCTAAAAAACCTATAGGAAATTCATTCATACATACAATTTCGGACTTTCCATACTAAATGCAATCAGCTGATCGAACGTTTTTGCATGAAAAATCGTTTTTTTTTTTTTTTTGCAAATTTCCTTAAAGTTTCTTAGGGAAAGTTGTTCAGTATCATGGGTATAATCCCCCCTTAAAGTATGGAACTGTTTACCCTAACACCCTGTATTTTGTACGGAAACTGCGCGCCGTCCCCCTGCTCCTAATTAGTGCCCTAAATCGCCTGATTTAAAATGTTGTTCTTTCTAAATTGTCTGGTAAATATTTCAGATCACAACCTCCCCTTCTAATTCCAATGATGCAGCTGATTTTAGACGATTTCTACGACATTGGCTTCCTTAGGCAACACATTCATACGTTGGACAAAGAATTCGACTTCTGGATCACGAATCACACCGTCGCAGTGGAGCATAATGGAAGAACGTGAGTTAAAAAATGTTGACATTTTCAATAAAATAAAATAAAAAATATAATGCACTTTATTGCCACACAAAAATACAAAAACAAAAAAGGCACAGAAACTGAAACTGCCTACGTGGTCTAATGGTTAAGGTGGTCGATTCCCACGGGGGACACCTAGTGAAATGTCACTTTGTGCGTTTTTCCCCAGTTGGCTAGGACATTTCAGGCTGAATCGCCTGATTGTCTGAAAAGAGAAATGATTCCGTCCTACGGATAACATGTTAAGCCGTTCATTGGTCCCGGCTACTATCTCTGGTGTTACTAGAAGTTACATAAAAACCACGTCAGAGGCCGTAAGGCGGTCTGAAAAAACTCTAACACTAGGGCTCTGCCCAATGATAAGAAGAAGAAGATCAAACAGAAAAATTTAAATAACAACAGATTATGACATGGCTGTACCGTACGATTTTCCTTTCTGTGTAGCTAAACATTTATTAGGCACCCATCCATATCATAAAATATAATATAAAGTATACAAACAAAGAACATAAGTAAGTAGTAAGTAAATAAAAGAAATTTAACATTTCTTGACAAAAAAGAAAATAAAAACACACTGTGGCAATGGGTTAGGAATCAGTGTCCGCTGGCAGGACCTAATAAGATCTGCTGCTCATCACTGATTTGCAGTGCCAACCTGCTCTTATATTAGCATACATACATCGAGGGTACAGGGTAAGTAGGCTCTACCCTTTTAGTCTTGTTGCTTTGGCAAGGCTGCTTTATGGCAAAGTGTTACCGAGGGAAAAAACCACCAATAGGACGCTCGTTCGATCGCGTCATAAGGAAGCTTTTCTATTAGTGGATATTTTTCTCGATACCTTGCACAGATCTGGTAAAATATCAGCCTTAAATACACTGACCTGCAAAACTAAGTACTACACTTTTAATTTTTAAATTTTTTCTAAACTATAGAAATTAGAGATTTAAAATAAAAAACGTTTTATAGCAAATGTTATCAGCTTTCTTTGTAAATAAAACTCTTTTTCGAGTCCTTTTTATTTCGAAGGTATATTTTATGTACTTAAAAAGTTAGTACAATTTTAAAATGAGTGTATGAAACAGCTAATCTTTTTTTTCCGTTTTCAATTTTGGTCCCATCGTGAAAATTGTTCGGTTACATACCTGACTATTTTCATGATCAAGCAGTCGTAATCAACCTGTCTATGAACAACCATATTATAAAACTTTGTAAAATTAACTTTATTATTTCAGTTTCGAACTAACGAGGTATGGAGATCTATCACAAGGACCTAGGCCGGAGAGCTACAAGGAAGACATTGACAGCGCCAAGTGAGTTTTATTTTAAACTATTACAAAATATACGCACCCCGAGCACATCAATAAATATCCCTACAGAACGAAAGCTTCATACATTCTGCGTAAGCGGCCGCTGTCGATGCACACACGCAGCGCGTGTTAGAGGACGTACGATCAAGAGTGCGATTTTTTAATTTCATTCGCTGAGTTCAGCAGTTGAAAATGTCAAATTTACTATGGAGATATGCATCTTTCTACTGCTGATTTGACTTCCAAATATCATACTTCAGTGCGATTTTTGAAAGTCAAATCAGCAGTAGAAATATGCGTATCTCCATACATTTTCAATTGCTGAGTTCAACGTATGAGATTCAAAAATCGCACTCCAGATGCGCACATACCCCGGCTGAGTGTGTGCACCTGTCGGTACAACATAACAAACATACATAATTATACGCACGCCTGTGTCCCATTGGGGTATATAATATATCTGTGATCGGAATCTTATTTAGAATCTTTAACTTAATAGATTCTTCGACACGCCAGACAAGAAGGAGGAAATGTATGCAGAGCTGAAAGCCGCCGCGGAGTCAGGATGGGACTTTTCTTCGAGATGGTTCATACTAAACGGAACCAACAAAGGTAAACATAGCATATTTATAAAATAACTGTGGGATCTATAATATACCTAAGTAAATATTTTATAGTTTAGCAATTCTTTGGGCTATGTCAGTTACTCTGGTTCTTCTGCGGATCTCTTCAAAGCAGTTGCAGTGGGCGGGGCACATTGCTCGCAGAACCGATGGCCGATGGGGCCGAAAAGTTCTCGAGTGGCGACCGCGTACCGGAAAGCGCAGCGTGGGTAGAGAGAGACAAGGTGGACCGACGACCTGGTGAAGGCGGCGGGAACCCGTTGGATGAGGGCAGCGCACGACCGGTCGTTATGGCGATCCTTGGGGGAGGCCTATGTCCAGCAGTGGACGTCCATCGGCTGAGATGATAATGATGATGAAATATGTTATACACATTACACATTAAACCTTCCGCAAGAAATTCTGCGTGGGTTAGAAGAAGTAAGCTGAGAAACAGACGGACAGACGTGGATAGCTACTTCGTTTTATACTATTTAGAGATTAAATAGTCATGTAACTTTTCGGCGAAGAAAAACATCGTAAGGAAAGCTGTATGCTTCGATTTCGGGGCATGTATTGTACCCACTGTCCATCATAAGTGACGACGGGCTCATTCCCCGTCACACTGGACAGAGTTTCGGTACTTCCAGTGAAACGTGGATGTTCGTAATTTCTTGGTCGTTCGTAGTTTTCAGAATATCTCTGACTACCTCCTTGGGGAATATAGTCGTGAGCATATACTTATGATTACGTATACGATCCTGAAATAACTGGTAGTATGAACAGCTGGTAGTCCCGACTCCCACTTGGCAAATTTTATTATATTTTCAGAAAGATGAAATTGCTGATGACTTTTAAACTTTTTCAGGGAACCTAACAAACCTGAAGACCAGATCAATAGTGCCAGTGGATCTAAACGCCATAATGTGTTGGAACGCCAAGCTTATGAGCGAGTTTCATGAGAAGCTAGATAATGTTGAGAAAGCAGTGTATTATAGGACTGTCCATGCACGGTTTATGGAGGCCATTGAAGAGGTAATTTCCTTAGAATTTTAATTCAATTCTTATGTACGATTTGTAATACTACTGGATATTTGGTGAAGTAGAAGATCGTGAGGAAACTTGCAAACGCTAAAGATGAAATTTTTATGTGAATGTGAGGTCTACCAATCCGCATTAGGCACGAAGAGCAAAAATTCGGCCCAGGTCGACCCGTACCAATACGTTTTTAGGATCTTCTTGTGTACGATTTTTAACACCACTGGCTGTTCGATGAATAAAATCTAAGATACACATGTATACAGACACATGATATGTATACAGGGTGTAAGTGACGGCCTAGCAAATACTGAAACGGTGAACTCAGACCATCAAACTAAACAACTTTCACTATGGAGCCTACCTCAGGAAACGCGAAAAAATTCAGCTTAGTCGGGTATCTGTACAGCAGTTTTGTATGGGACAGCTGATTTTTATTTCGCCATTTCGAATTGGGCTCCATAGCTTAAGTATTACTAGGGTGTTTTGTTACACCCTGTATAATGTACGACCAAGAAAATTTGTCCGCTCGTCAAACTTCGATTGCGCGGACCAGACCAGAGGCCCCGTCAAAACTCGAAGTCATTTAGTAATTAAAAATCAGTCATACGCGATAGTCAAAGGGTGCAAAATCGGGTGCAACAAAATCTTTCTCTATCTCGCTCTAAGTTATTAAATAGCTGACTGTCGAGATGAACGCTTTGCCAGCTACAAGCACGGATAAACTATTAACAAATAGCGGCAAGGGATTTTAGGTGCACGAAAGAGTTACTTCCTGATTGGTCAATATCATTTCGCTTATCGATTCGCGCTCTAAGATGTTTTTATATGTAGATGCGTTGCCCGCGCTCCAAAATGGCAACAAATTAATAAAAAGAAAGGTAATTGCCCGACTTTCACATAGTCACGCGCCGTCCAGTGTACGGACTACAAGTCACTATATCGCGCCATTTCAAAGTTCACAAAAAAAAAAAAAAAAAATTTTACAGCTGCGCAGGTACATTGGTAAGACTTATAAACCTTGTAGGTAGTACTGTATCTAACTGTTAACTAATTCACAGGTTCTATGGCACGAAGACATAGGTGTTTGGCTGGATTACAGTCTAGAATCTGGACGGAGAAGAGACTACTTCTACCCTTCTAACGTAGCGCCTTTATGGACGGGATGCTATGATAAAGCGAGAAAGGAGTACTATGTCAATCGTGTCATCAACTATTTGGATAAAGTTAAGGTATGAAAGCTACTAGATGTGTCGCGCTGCAAGTCTGGGGGAGGTCAGACGCGTGCGTATTGGCATCTGTTAGGCTTGCACGTGGCTCCGCCATTTTGTAAACTCTTTTGTGTTTTAACTATAAAACGTTAACTTGAGATTATAATAAACTACTTGACATTGGCAGAAATGCTACTAATCATTTTCCTACGTGTACTCTCAACATAACGGGACATTGGCACAATTGTGATAACGCATCGGACGCCATTAAAAAAAATAGAATAGAATAGAAGCTACTAGATTTACTTGTACACATGGCGACACATCAAGCTATACAAAACCAACATAAGCTGGCCACGCGACGTTATACGTTATGCAACCTATGTGTACATCCTTTATGTTTCAGCAATATGCAACCTATATATTATTTCAGTGGAAATTTCATAGTTACAAAATCCTAAAAAAAAACGGTAGCGGTGCACGTTTCGAAGTGTCTCATTATTAAACACTTCCCAGAAGAGAGGAGATCAGGGCTAGCATGCTACGCATGTCAAAGCGACAAAACGAGAAAACCATCATGCGCGCTCATTTTGTCATGCGTAAAGTATCAAAGAGGCACATCTCGATATTTCTCGTTTCGTCGGGGGTGGCATGCTAGGCCCTCGTAAGGTACAGCCTACACCGGTTTAGAGTAATAGGGTGTACGTGACGGCCTAGCAAATACTGAAACGGTGAACACAGACCATCAAACTGAACAACTTTTACTATGGAGCCTACCTCAGGAAACGCGAAAAAAAAATCAGCTGTCCCATACAAAACTGCAGTACCTACCTAGTCAAATGTATGGGACAGCTGATTTTTTTTCGCGTCTCCTGAGGCAGGCTCCACAGTGAAAGTTGCTCAGTTCGATGGTCTGAGTTCACCGTTTCAGTATTTGCTAGGCTGTCACTTAAACATAGGTAGGTACATACATTTCACGCGCACGACTCGGTGAGGCTTTATACAGGATAATTCAAACGAAAAATTTCGAATGAATTAACAAATATTTCCATAAAATCAGAGAACGAGAAACAAACGGAACACCCGGAACACTTTTTTTGTGTGCCTATGTCTTCTATACTTGCTATTACGTAGGAACTGTTCTCCCACTAAAATCATTTTCCCATCTCAGGTGGATATCTTCGAAGGGGGAATCCCGACTACTTTCGAGCATTCCGGGGAGCAGTGGGACTATCCCAATGCGTGGCCCCCTCTCCAGTACATAGTGGTGATGGGCCTCGCCGACTCGGGGGTCCCTGAGGCCATGAGGCTGGCTAAAGAAATGGCCACCAAGTGGGTCCGGTCTAATTTCGAGGTTTGGAAGCATGAGACTGCTATGCTGGAAAAGGTAAGGGTTATATTTTTGATAATAAGTGATTTTTTCACTTCTCTAATAATAATAACTCATAGCCCAGTCATTTTACGGTTTGAGCCGGGACTAATTAGTAATTGATATTTTTTTTCTGTATAGTATTTAAGAGCCAATTTGAGCTTAGAAAGGTACCAAAATAAAAAAACATTCCTTCAGCAACAGTTCCAAATTTAAAATTTTGCTTACTTACTTTGCTTTTTCCCATACATTTCAGTCGAGTTATGTTTGCAGTTTTTTATGGGAGAGCGGAATTTTTTTTCGCGTGAAAGTTGTTCAGTTTGATGGTCTGGAGCACCCCTTTTAGTAACTGTCCCATTTTATTTTACATTCTGTATATCACAGTTATTCTTATTTCACAGTACGACGCGACAATTTTCGGCGGTTACGGAGTTGGTGGTGAATACGTGATCCAGACAGGGTTCGGTTGGACCAATGGCGTCATCATGGCCTTGTTGGACCACTATGGAGGTGAGCTGAATTATGTGCTTGGACTGGTCATGGGATGGACTACAATTATGTTTGTTGTTGTTTGCGTATAGTTGCCAATTTGAAATGTAGGTCACCTTAGAACCTTGCCATATTCACTTGGATTTATGCCAAATACGTCTGATTTTATATAAACGTGACACCCAAAATGTTTAGGAACACACGGCGAACGATCAACCTGCCCATATAGCCCAGTCATTTTACGGTTTGAGCCGGGACTAATTAATAATTGATTTTTTTTTGGTACATTTCTTATGCTAATGCACCAAATGTACCAAAATTAAAAAAAAATCCCGTTAGGAACAGTTTCAAATTTAAAATTTAGCTATTATCTCGTTTTAAAAAACCTAATGGTAATTATTTTTTTTGCACATATTTAAGGCATTACCATTATACATACCTCAAACATGGTGTTAATATTTTTGTCTACTTAGAAGGTTTTGAAAAATACGTTCGTATTTTCTAATAAAAACCTCATTTTTTGAAAATCAATGCCTGTTTTATTGCTCAAAAGTATTGCTAAATCTAATTCAAATGAGTGCATTGATATTAATATTATTAATTTAAAAGCCTGGGACTCACAATTCTGATTTCTATGTTGCGTAACGATTTTTTTTTAAATATGTTTTCAGACAGTCTTTTTGTCACTAAATTGTGCCGGTTACAGTTTAAAAGTGTGATGTATGCGGTAGTTATTAAGATTGTTAGTTTTCTAAGGAATTATGGACTAATGCCTAAACACCCTCCCTGAGGGTAGGCCTGTGCCCTGCAGTGGGACGTTTATATGATGATGATGATGATGATGATGATGATGATGATGATGATAAGGAATTATGTAGGTAGATTAGTTTCTTCCTCTTCGAATAAACCGTGGTAACGAGTGAACGTGTTTTATTGTGCTCCGATAGAATATCCTAATCTAGACGCTGTAATAACCTGGATATTTCTCAAAAATTACAATAATAATTAATAATTACTTTCCACCTCTCCTAACAAAACTCCGTAAAATGACTGGGCTAATAGTTGAACTCTGTGTCCAACGTTCCACTATGGGTTGGTTGATCCGTCGCCTCATGTACACACGGCGACACATCAAGCTATACAAAACCAAAATAAGCTGGCCGCGCGATGCTATACGTTACTCAACCTACGCGCGGCCAGCTTATGTTAGTTTTTTATAGCTTGATGTGTCGCCGTGTGTACATGGATATTCTATACACCTACCATAAATACCCATATAAATGTGTGTGAGAATTATGTTTCTTGTCACTTTTTGTCTTATTGACGTAGTTAAAGCTAGCAATAGATTTAATGGAGGATTAACTCTAATAAGCGTTTCTGCAACTGAGTGTAGGTCAGTTTTTTTATTTATTTCTCTCTTTTGTCGCTTTAATTAATCTCATGTTTTTGTTCATTCTTTCATTCAACGTGGAAGTCGGTCAGACAGGTATGTCATTCATTCGCATTTTAGTAGTTTTTTGTTTGTTTGTTTGTCTGTCGGTCTGTCTGTAGTTTTATTTATTTTGATTTTATTGTCATTTAATTTACTCTTAATTTAATCTTTTATATTTTAATAGACTTATATTTAAAAAAATAGGATACCTACTCACTAATTTATATGTTGCTATGCATTTGGAATTTAATTTTAAAAAAGGGAATTGGTTTTTTTATAAATTTACCTACTTATCGGTTTTTTGTGGTATATAAGGTCTAAGAAAATTAGCTGAAACTATTTTAAGGGGTTGATCAGACCATCTAATTCAACAACTTTCTCTGAGGGACCAATATCAAAATCGCGAAAAAAAAATGTGATGTCCCATACAAAACTGCAAACATAACTCGACTCAAATGTATGAGTACAGCCGATTTTTTTTTGCGATTTCGATATTCGTCCCATAGAGAAATTTGCTCAGTTTGATGGTCTGATCATCCCCTTAAAATAGTTTCAGCTAATTTTGTTAGACCTTATATAATTTTTGACGAAGTATTAATTTTTATTTAATATTGCACGCTTAATAATGGAGATTTTATATAGTGGGTATTTTTTATATCTATATCTATTTAGTTTTTTAATTACTGAATTGACTTGATCTTATTAAGTAATTTTTTTTAAACACAACTTATTATGGTGTATTTTAATTTTGTATATTTTTCACATATAATTTTAAATTTGTCTTGTTTCAGAATTATTTTACTACTTATATTTATACTAATTTTTAGTTCTGCATGTAAATCGGTGGGCGATTTTAGACTAATGGGCTTATATGGTTTTTGTATTTATAGTTTTTTATAGCTAGGTTTTTAATTTATTTTTTCTGTATTTATATATTTTTATAGTTATACGAAACTCTGCGACGGCACTCCGAATCCTAAAAATCTCAGAACCGGTTTTATTTTGTTATTCGTCAATTTCCTAAAAATTCCTAGTTTTTCGGCTTCGCAATTTTTCACAAAATTCTACATTAATTTTCTAAAGAACCTTATACATTCCTACTACGGTGGGTGGGTAGGTACATAATTATCATGCTTGTCTCCCACTGGGGTAGGCAGATAAAACTGAATGCCATCTGCTGCGGTCTCATTTCCTCGTCATTTAGTATTATCAGTCTTTTCATGCATGCTCGTCGGTTTCGGGTGGGTACACTGACCAAATTGGCATTTTAAGCATGTCACCAATTTGATCAGTGTAAGTAGGTATTTATAATCTAGGTTTTCCTTTTTTTACATTACCACTTATGTTTTCCTTATAAATTTCTGTCGTCGTAGATAGGCACGAAAATTTAGTTATAATTTTGTGGTAATTGATGAATAACAACAAAACCAGAATGGTTGTGAAACTTGAACGTTGATTAAAGTTACTGTACCTTCACACCATAACTATATAGTCCTAACCAAAGACATTCTATACACAAGGACTTCGCATCAGTGCGCTATTAAGGGGACCGCTTAGTTATGCTTATTTGTTATAAATTACTGTTTTGTGACCGAATACATTTGAAAGATTTGAAAGGACTGGAATGTCAGCGGCAAATGTATGACAGCTAAGCATAACTGATGCATACAATGGTGACATTAGAGACATGTGCCATTTTTTGGTTCTGTTATCGTATAACGTGGTGAGTCCCATTTAAAATGTCATTGGTCCTAACAGTACGGCAACGGATGTACTTGCGCCGAGCAACGGAGGGGAAGCGAGCGGTGGGGGTCGCATCCCTAAAATCGGTATGAAAAAGTAGGTATTGCCTGCGCATGACAGCGTAGCTGCGCCGGGGGGCAGCGGCATCGCCCGCCATCAAGAGCGTTGCCATACTGTGAGGCTTGTAGTAATACTGTGGTACTAGGTTAGGTACAGTAATGCTAATAGAATCATTAAACGCTATGATATTTTTAAACGGTGTTATTAAAAGTAAATACTACTAACTAATCTTTAAAAATCTGTACCGTCATCTTAGTTAAATACTTAAATGATCTAGGTATAGGATAGATAATACTAGATGATTATAGTTATAACTATATGGAATTTACAAAATGCATGAAAAACCAAATTATGTGGGAGGAAATTTGCAGAATAACATTTGGGTTGAGTAGCCATTGACTTTGAACAACAATTTTTTTCTCGCTATATCGGTGTTGGCTTCATATTGAAAGTTGTTCAGTTTGATGGTACCTTTAAAAATTGGTCGACTGATTTCAATTACACCCTGTAGTTTGTATATTGGGTCGGTTTATAATATTATAGCTATGGTATTATTGCTTAATTGCCTTCTAACAATTATTAATAACCTATTTATTATTCTTAATATTTTCTTATTACACTATAAAATGGAATAATCGTTCATAATTGTACAGAATTATATAGGCACACTATTTAAAAAAATCTTTAAAAATATTGTAATATTCACAAAAGACCTACTAAAGGTCGAAAAGCAGACTAGTTAGCGCGACCGTCCTGCGGAGGATGCGAAATACTGTAGATGTCAGCGGTGGTGTAGCGAGAAAGGAAAGCGCGCGCCGCTCAAAGTCAGTCGCACGTGCTACCTCGCCTCCCGCAACGTCTGTACCCCCGCGGGACTGTCGCGCACTAGCTTGTCAGACTATTTAAATATCAAATATTCATTGCATTGCCACATTGTATTACATAGATCTTAGTAATTATACAATGGAGCCCCCTGTTAGGTCATAGCAATATAGAGAAGAGAGTAAAAAAACTAAAATTATTACTAACGTTATCAATTCATTCAAAATTTCAAAATATATACTGTACTTTGAAACCAAATCTTATTACGGGTTCCTCTCCATCACTGGAGGTTGGCAGTCAGCTCTGCCTATCTCTGGTCAAACGAAGCAGCTATTGGTTCACGAGCCACAACATTTTTGGTCTCCCAACGTTTCTTTTACCCATCATTTTAACTTGGGAGCGGCTGGTATCGCTCATCCCACAATATTATGACAAAAGTGTGTGACTTTTGACCTCTTGATACTTTTCAAAAGCTTCCGCGACTTGTAGACATGTCATACCGAGAACTTCTTCATTGGTATTTCCAACCAATTCGCAATATTCTCAAACCACATTTCTGCGGTACTACTATTGAAGCGCTTCAGATTAACTCTGACTGTGTGCTATGCTATGTACCACATTTCTATAGCCTATGAAAAAATCCCCATAAATACAAAGACCTAAACCCCAAAGCCTAGAACCGCCTACTGGAAGCGCACAAGCGCTCACCAGTTGGCTATTTGACAGAGAGAATGTCGGCAGCTGACGCGTTCGGGAGCGGGCCTGTTGAGTCGGGAGCGGTGTACGGAGCGCACGTCGGAGCCAGCGGCGTCGCCACGGCGCTTCTAGTCATCACTGCATCTGTTGTCGCCGGTGTTTTAGGGTGAGGTGAGTACAAAGCGTTTTTTTTTTCTATTTATTTAGTTAATTTGATTAAAATAGCAATAAATATAAGTTGCATTGCGGAGAGGTATTCAAGCTCACGAGGGTCCGAGTTCGAATCCGCACAAACGACTTGCCATGTACTAATGCAGTGACTTGGGACCGTGGTGGACAGAGGGTAGGCATGTGCCCTGCAGTAGGACGTATAAAGGCTGATGACGACTTTAAGTCTTAAAAACAGTTTTAAAACACTTAGGGCCTGTTTCACCACTTTCTGATAAGTTTCAGATGGCTTATCTAACAAATATACGACAAATAAATAATAGAATTCTGGTCTATTTATTTGTCGAATAGGCTTTCTGACACTTATCAGAAACTGGTCAACCAAGCCCTTAGTGTTAAATCACATTGAAAGAGCAACGAAGTGGTGTAGTCTTGAAAACGTGATTAAATTTGTCATTACCACTACTCAGCAGTGAAGGAAAACTGTCCTGGGAAACCCTGAATACATGACGAATAACGATGTATTCTACATTACAAACAACGACTTGTCTACCGGACAAATAACGTATGTATTGCTCCTAATCGATTTCGGCCAACGATGACTGCTTCAACTCGGTTGTTGATGTTGATGTGGCTAACATAGCCAATCTTCATGGAGAAGATCCTCGCACATAGCGGGCACGTGAGCGTGTCGTTCTCATAGTGAATTAGTGATATTGTATAGCCACTGGTGGCCGGGCTTTCAATTCATCTTGTTTGGCATCTAGCTGTGACCAACTCTGTTCAAAATCATAGATTTGGTTGTTTACACGAGCTCTCCATGCTGAACGATTGGCCACCAAATCCACCCACTACGTAGGCTCTATGCCACGCCTTTTTATATGGCATTTATGCTCTTATTTTGCGCATCCTTACTGAGCCCTGCAAATATTTATACGTGTCGAAAGTAGATGACCAACTTTTACGTAAGTTATGAATGGATCCATTCACAACCTTCGTAAAAGTTCGTTTTAGGTATATTTTAGTAACACCACTGAAGAACCATTCACACGAAAACAAGAAGTAACAATAATTGTTTTTTGTTTCAGATATAAATTTTATTGGATTTTGGTGTTTAAACATGAGGCCCATAAAAGTAAGAATTTTCCATTTATTTATATTAGAACCTTAGATGAAACTGAAAGAGAAAGATTATCCATTTACTTCTCGAATGTATGCCTGCTAAGCTCCAGTGTAATTTCTCTTTCATTGTTAAGCCCCAGAGAGCTTTACTATTTGTATA
Source organism: Agonopterix arenella (assembly GCA_927399405.1). NCBI lineage: Eukaryota > Metazoa > Arthropoda > Insecta > Lepidoptera > Depressariidae > Agonopterix > Agonopterix arenella. The sequence continues at coordinate 2,620,608 of OV656714.1, forward strand.
TACATACACAGACTCATTTATTACAAACTGAAAACTGACTCCCTTTTCTTCAAAGCAATTTTTTTAAATCTTTCTCTTTTTGGTTTTATCGAAGAATTGATCTATACATATATTTTATACTTTCAACATAAGTAGTACAACAGTAGGATATAGCAAAATACTTAAAAATATATTATTTAATTTCTTTAGGATTTAAGAAATAATATAGATAAATTGATATTAACTGGTAATAACATAATAAAACTAATGCGTTGGGTAGTTGGCCAACTGATTAACATTAAATAAATGCGTAACATTTAGAAATTAGTACAAAATAAATTCAACTTTTTCATACAAAACCGCATTCGCTAAATTAAGTATTTTTGGTTTGATTCAGGGTTCGAAGTGATAATTATCTTGATAATTATTCGTTAATGATTATCTTGATAATTATAAAATTAATCAGAAAAAGAAAAGCTTGTACTAGCAATGTCGCGCCATGTGTATCCGATCACGATTTGCGATAAAAGAAGCTTACAAACACGAAATTGTTTTTCTCACTGTTTTCTGTTATTTTTCTCAATAATTTGATAATCATTGTGATACGAAAAGAAAATGCCGAAGACTAAATACTGGCTGGTATAGATACGAGTGCATTAAAGCAAAAATAGCACTTTTAGAACTTTGAGTTAGAAATTTTACCCAAAACAAAGAATCAGCTTGGATAATTATCATGATAATTATCGAAGAAAATAATTATCTTGATAATTTCGAACCCTGGTTTGACTGGGCCTAAAAGGGGTTCTATTCTATTTTTATTAAATGGTGTTTCCTTAAAGATTTCGCCAGTATCAAGTGTTGAAGATATTATTATAATTCAAGTTAACGTTCATTGTACGGTAATTGATATGGCGATCTCAAAGCCCTGTTTTTATACAAAAACACACACCCGAAACCGCTATAAGATGGCGGAGCCGCGTGGCTACCTAAATCGCGAGCCGAACGAAAGACGTCTACTCGAGAGACCTCTAGCCACGCGACTCCCTAAAAGGGGTTTGAAAATTTTAGTATGTAAGCCATCTTGATTTTTTTCCAAATTCGCTGTCGTAGGTACCTTAAAACCTTTATAAATCGCTATAAGATACTCAAATGATCACAGAATATAAGTATATATTTAGTGGCATTTGTGTTTAAGCCAGTTTCAGAGTTATTTTATGTCAAAGATTTGTTTATCTGAATGTAGAACACAAAAAATGTATTATATCTTTATAACAGGCGATGTTACGACCATAAACTTATTATACCTCACAGTAACAGAGGAACTGACATGAGTTGTCAAATGAAACCGTTTTTGGAGGTTTTCAGGAGATTATCGGCAGGCAAAAATGCGAGCACTGTCTATAATACGGAGTCAAACGTGAAATCGTGGATTATTTAACGAGACAGTGTTAGTATATTTCACAAAATTATCTAAGATTTCACTTTCGATTCTCAATTATTCACAGAAACCGAATTTTAACCCTGCGATAAAATCCCCAAAAACGGTTCTATTGTCTCGCGTCACATATCTCTTTCTCTTATACATTGGTGCCGCTAGGTACATCTCGCTCTCTCAGCTGTCAGTTCCTCTATTCCGGAAGGTATAATAACTTTATGGTTACGACAAAAGCCCTTTGCCTACCAAGTTTGCACTTTTGTTTCATTTCTAGGTACCTAATTAATTTCTAGATAATTTTTAAATATTCGCGTCCATTGTAGGTTTTTTTAGTTTGATCTTAATTTAAATATACCTAGTTGAAGTAGATTAGATAGGCAATAGTTTATTTGTAGTTATTTTAACTTTATTTTTTATAAATACATATTTAATATGTTGTGTAATTTATTTTGGAAGAATATTGAAGCCTTTTCCTATGCTTTGAAATCTTAATCGTTTTATTATAAAGATAAACTATTCTGGCTTGTTATTCCTTACCATCTTGTATATTTTACATGTTATATGTTGTATAATAGTACATTATGGTACAAGTGTGTAATGTTGGTGATTACCGCTGAGGCGCCATTGAGACCCGAGCCGTAGGCGAGGGTCTTAAGAGAGCCGAGGACGGTAATCATCAATACACACGTGTATCATATGACGTTTTTCAACACACTTGTGAAGAAAATAATAATAAAAAATCATTTTATTTAGTAAATAAAAAGTTTATTTAGAGAATTTATTTGTACTATTGAATATGATATTTTTTGTATCGAAACTTTTTTAAGAACAAAGCAACTCAAGAACTCAACCAAGAAGTTTAGATACCTACTATCTAAACTTCTTGAACTCAACCAATAAGAAAAAAACCTATAACTCACTTGTGAATAATAGTAATGAAAAATTAATTGAATCAGGCGTTACTTTGCGGAAATCCATGACTAATATGTAGATGACACGATTGTATCAAGACCTCCGCTTCCAAGTACCTAGTAGACAAAGTTGTATTACGTTATGCAACACAACCTGCCCACCAAATAATTTCTACTCTACACGTGTTTCGCTCCACCAAGGAGCATCCTCAGGAGTTAGACCGACGAACGTTCGAAACAGAGTTTTTACTCCGCCGAGCGTCCGACACCGAGTGACCTGTGCGCGCCGTCTGTCGCCTATTTATACCCGTTTGACAGTGCCCCGCCCCTGTCGGTTGGTGAAAGTGAGTAATGGCCGTTTGTTGTGACTGACCTCGGGCGTTTGATTGGAAAATTCTTAATAACGGTGACGAAGATACATTTATCTGCTCGTTAAGAATGTTTCCGACCCTATTTTGCCTAATAATTTCTAACTGTTCCAACACATCTAGTCGCAGCCCTTTGTTCGATGTATGTATGACGTCATACGAATGTCTGTTACCCACTTTGTGTCCGGTATCTAAGAGATGTTTTGCGAAATGAGATCTTTCTGGGCGTTTGTTTCTGTACGCAGCCATATGCTCTCTGTATCGTATGTTAAAGCTACGTCCCGTTTGACCGACGTAAACACAATCGCATTCATCGCAGTTTAATTTATACACGCCAGACCTCCTACCTACCTCCGTTTTTTCCTTGCCATATGGATTACAAAATACAAAACATCTAATAGATCAGATTAAAGATGTTTCACTACCTACTCAATCAATCTTGCTTTCACTGGACGTAGACAGCTTATTTACAAATGTTCCTTATGAGGAATGTTTGTCTGTATTAAGTGATCATCTCGGGAAGCAACGTCTTCATCCGGAGGAAGCTAGAGAACTTATACATTTAACGTCTATATGTATGAAACAAAACTATTTCCGTTTCAATAACCGTTATTACAGACAAAAAGAGGGGTTAGCTATGGGATCTCCTTTAAGTCCTTTAATGGCAGAGATCTTCATGGATAACTTCGAAAATAGTCATATTATAGGTAACAATAACATCCTATATTATTTTAGATATGTTGATGACATACTCATGTGCTGGACCGGCACAGAACAAGAACTTCACACTTTTGTAGAACACCTAAACAACTGCCATCCAAAAATACGGTTTAAAATAGAGCTGGAACAGAATCATTGCATCAACTTCTTAGATTTGACCATCAAACGGGAGTATAGTCGACACGTATTCGAAATATATCGTAAACCTACCCACACGGACATAGTAATACCAGCTTCCTCCTGTCACCCGTGGCAACATAAACTAGCAGCTTTTCACGCATATGTCAATAGATTAATGACTATTCCCCTAAGTGATCATGCATACACAAAGGAGCTACACACCATCTACTCCATCGCCCTAGCAAACGGTTATGCGACCAAAATGGTTGATAATATAATAGCCAAGAAGGATCGTCAAAACACAACCTTGCTTTTATATGCTGTACCTGCTGAGCGGATAGTACACCACTATCGGTCAAGTATAACATATTTAGGAACAATATCAGAAAAGATCGCAAAAATATTGAGAAACAACGGTGTGCACGTAGCATTCCGCACAAACAACACCATTCGTAGGGTAGTGTGCAATGGCAAGGAAAAAACGGAGGTAGGTAGGAGGTCTGGCGTGTATAAATTAAACTGCGATGAATGCGATTGTGTTTACGTCGGTCAAACGGGACGTAGCTTTAACATACGATACAGAGAGCATATGGCTGCGTACAGAAACAAACGCCCAGAAAGATCTCATTTCGCAAAACATCTCTTAGATACCGGACACAAAGTGGGTAACAGACATTCGTATGACGTCATACATACATCGAACAAAGGGCTGCGACTAGATGTGTTGGAACAGTTAGAAATTATTAGGCAAAATAGGGTCGGAAACATTCTTAACGAGCAGATAAATGTATCTTCGTCACCGTTATTAAGAATTTTCCAATCAAACGCCCGAGGTCAGTCACAACAAACGGCCATTACTCACTTTCACCAACCGACAGGGGCGGGGCACTGTCAAACGGGTATAAATAGGCGACAGACGGCGCGCACAGGTCACTCGGTGTCGGACGCTCGGCGGAGTAACAACTCTGTTTCGAACGTTCGTCGGTCTAACTCCTGAGGATGCTCCTTGGTGGAGCGAAACACGTGTAGAGTAGAAATTATTTGGTGGGCAGGTTGTGTTGCATAACGTAATACAACTTTGTCTACTAGGTACTTGGAAGCGGAGGTCTTGATACAATCGTGTCATCTACATATTAGTCATGAAAAAGTCACAGTTTGATTATAGGTGTCATTATGTGCCTAATTGCGGTGAAATAAGGGCCATTTTATGAGCAAGTGTGTTGAAAAGTAAATTTATATCAAAAACATTCCTAGGTAAATGTGATATGGAAAGCAATTTTCAGTGAGTAGACTATATTAAATTATTTTTAATGGATTTTATAATGTATATTGACGTACATATTTAGTATGTTCTAAAATGTTTAATCTGGGTGCTTGTTAATCTATGGTCAAAACCTTATTCGATGACCAAATTTGACGTAATTTATGAATGAGCTATGAATGGATTCACAAGTTACGCCAAAGTTAATCGTCAATTTATGAATTTTAGTTCGGGTTTTGAACTATATTTATAAGATGATTTATTGAAGTCATTTTTAGAAAAATTCTTGTTTATAATATTGTACGTCGACAGGTAAGTTATAAGTACAAGTAGGTATACTAATGTAGTTGCTAATTGATATGATGTTTTATTGTGAATATAAATAAATACAGTTATATTACATTAAATTTGTACAAAATACTTAATTAATATTTAGGAAGGACATTCCCAGATACATTTCGTTTATACAGGGTGTAAAATTAAATGCTTTACATACTGTAATTCAAACCATCAAACTGAACAACTTTTAGTATAAACAATACTAAAATAGCGAAATTAAAAATATGCTGATCCATAAACTCGACCAAAATGTATGGATTAGCAGATTTTTTGTCGGGATTTCAATGTTGGTTGCTGAAGGAAAGTTGTTCTTTTTGATGGGCTGAAGCACAGCACCCCTAAGTGTATAACGCCTTAAAATTTACACTCTATACATTTAATAATATACCTATACCTATCTAATTATCCATACAATCACAAAAATATATTAATGCACTCTATACTCTGTACATTAAAAAAACTGAAAACATCCTTTTCAAGGTATTTAAAAGTTATGGTGGTTTTGTTGTAGTGAAAAAATTACGTGTTTTTTCATTCGTTTATAAAACATTCTAAGAGACAAAATTAGTAGATTAGACAGACAGATAAATTAATTAGAATCCATTGTTAGAATCATTCTTTTGGTCTTATCCATTATTTGACTGTGTCACAAATTGTTGTCTTGGATTGAACAATAAATAGCGTTTTATAATGTCGTTCAGTAGGTAGGAACATTTTGTAGCTTTACAATTTTTTTCTGCTTACGCTGTGATTTTGAGATTATCCAAAATTAGCTACGCCATTATTTTCTTTCCGTATCTCAATTAATATATCTTTGTATAGGTTCATATAGGTAAAATAAATAAATGTCAACATACTACTTCGTAAGTGTATACAGGATGTAAAATTAAATACGTTACATAGATATCAAAAGGGGATGCCTCAGCTCATATAATCAAACTGAACAACTTTCACTATGGATCCAACATCGAAATCACAAAAAAAACAGCTGTTCCATATGTTTGAGTCGTTAATGTTGACCATTTCGTTGGCATTTTCGATATTGGCACCATAGTGAAAGTTTTTCAGTTTGATAGTCCGAAGCACCCTCCGTTTGATATCAGTTTGATATGTCACGAATTTAAATTTACTACCTTAGAAGTCAGCAGAAACTCACGGACAAAAATTAATCATCAGACCTAATATAGACCAACATCAAGGAAGATTCCACTGGCCTCGTAAACTTTTCTGGAATCGCTGCTAATTCCGTACCCAGCTAAATCTAGTTTTATCCGTTCTGACACGCAAGGAACTATTATAATGGGTAATGCGGCGGCATCGCGTCCGGGCGTTATTTAAAATAATTGATAGCATAGTTTTGCTGTAACATTAGGGCTGCGTTCAGTCCCGAAATCCGGAATCCAAAATACAGAGATGTGTCTAAACAATTGTGTTTTTGTATGAAATTTAGCCATTAATGTAGAAATTCGGAAAAAATAGATAGGTCGTAGGAAGACTCTGTTGTTCCCTATTGAGTTACACAAAAAGTCTATAGCTGCTAGACAATGCTATTGCAAATGCAATGCATGCTATATGCAATGGTTTTTTTTTTGCTCCGATTGGTTTGCTCCCATAGTAAAAGTTGTTCAGTTTGATGGGTTGACTCTTAGTTTAAAAGGATGCTAATGATATCAATTTGACCTTGTACATAAAAAAAATATATATGGGTTGATTGAGCTGTCTATAACCAATTCGAAGAGCAGAGAAAAGTCTAGCTCGCTTCGCTCGCTCTAAGTTTCTGTTTTTATTACTGTACCTACAAATAATCCTAAAAAGTTCTGACCACATCTAAGATATGGTGCTAAAAATTTCGAGCTTGCTTCGCTCGATCCATAGCTTTTAATTAGGTTACTTTGCACATGTAGGAGAAAAGTCGAGATCGCATCGCTCGCTCTAAGTTTCTATTTTTGCATGGATAAACCAAAGCATGTCTAACTACAACCCGAATACTTGTGCTAAAAAATTTCTAGCTCGCTTCGCTGGCTCCGTTATTTTTTGCGAAGGTCTTCTTATAAAGATAAGGGGGCGGCAAAATCGGTCTGTGCCCCGGGCGACAGAAACCCACGCTACGCGTCACTGAATTTGGGGATCGAAGAGAATGTAACTCACTACGTTATAAGAGTCGGGACTTCCATACTAAAAACTGGTCGTGACCGATGATCCAAAATGTATGAAACGTGTGCAACCGTTCAAAGAAATTTAATGGCGGCGCCGGCGGTGCACGTTTCATATAACGTTTTTTTGTTTGAGAGTTGCGCGAGCCTGTTGGGGTTTGGGATTTGGGATCCTGCAGGTTTTATTCATGAGTGAGAGCATATCATGCTGAAATTTCCAATAGTTTGTCAAGATAAGAGTAGGTATATCCTATAATAAACGTCATAAGGTCTTTAACATTATTACCGCCGTCTTCTTCCTAGTCTAAAAATAGAATATCCTGCAATAAATTTGTATTAAGACCTGGACAATACAAGGTTTTGACATTGGGCATGGCGCGTAGGTCAAAATCAAGATCATTGTGTCAAAATATTGTTTAGGATGAATCTGCATACCAAACCAAACATTGATCTTTTTGAATGGTAATAGTGGAACAGACAATCTTGCTCTTACTACCAGGTTCATAAGTCTCACCGATGTACCTGCGTAGTTGACAAATTTTAAAAGCGCGCGAAATTATATTGGCCAATCAGGATGTGACACCTTGCCGCTATTGGCTTATTGCTTTCGCGCCCTTTTCGCTGCCGAAGCATCCATAGTCTGCTATTCGATTTGGAGTGAGATAGAGAATACCCGATTTTGCACTGCTCTGCGCAAACGAAGATTGACGAGCGGAATTATTTTCCTGGTCGTACTGTACAATAATATTAGGTAGGTTTAGGGTGGTTTAGGTAATTATTATGTATTAGCTTCTTCTCGTGGGTTTGCTTGCGTATACTTACTCGTTTTGTTTGAAGAATTTCTCTGCTCGATCGATTTTATAGCCCGAGACGACTGAAGAGTGACGAATAAAATATCGGTGAAAATACATACAAACGAACATACAACCTCTTCCTTTCTTAGAGTCGGTTAAAAATAGACGAACTGCAGTTATTCTCTAAAGAGGTAGGCAGTAAAAAAGGAGAGACTAGATTCATACACGTTGTCATACCTATATTCTCGTCGATTTCAAGCTCCTTTTGACCTAGTATTTTCTAATGTTGACATGAGAACGATGATAGCCCATACGGAAGAGAGCTAGCACCTCAATCACGAGGCTGCGGTTCGATTCCTGGCCTGTACCACTAAGTTCTTCGGAATTTATGTACGGTTGTATTTATCATTTACTAGCTCGGCGGTGAAGGAAACCATCGTAAGGAAACCTGCATTCCAGAGAATGAAAAGAAAATACCATAAGTTCGGAGGTATGCGTAAAATATGGGTGAGCTTGGGACGAACACAATAGACCAGCAATGGTCGCAGTGTTACATAACGACCCTTTCTTGCAATAGCCCAACCACAAATAATAAATAATGTTGACATTCCATTAGACAACGCATAGAAAAAAATACATACAAATTAAAAAATACGATTGAGAGCAGCACTGACGGCTCGTTGCCCCCATAATATTGAAATCAACCGCGCACCTACATTATTTCGTACTATAGCACAGCTACTTCTCATAATGTGCATTCACTAACCTTGCAATCATAATTGCCTAAGTTTATTTTTAGTGCAAATATTTGAGCCTTATTGAACAAATATCCAGTACACGGGGTTTTTCCGTTGAGTCGTTCTATATTTTTCCGTATTTGCGGTTGTTTATTTAGCTTCATGACATATAGTAGGTATGTATTTTTTGAATGAGGCAAAATATTAGTACCTATGTCAGGATGGATCGTAGCGAATGTAGCCCAGTCATTTTACGGAGTTTTGTTAGGCGTTATTATTAATTTGACTTTTAAACTGTAACCGGCACCATTTAGTGACAAAAAGACTATCTTAAAACATATAAATAAAAATTGCTACGCAAGATAGAAATCAAAATTGTGTTTCCCAGAATGCTTTTTAATTAATAATATTAATACTCATGCACTCATTTGAATTAGATTTAACAATATAAATTATTTTTGAGCAATAAAATATGCATTAAAATTAAAAAAAAATAGGTTTTTATTAGAAATTGCAAATGTATTTTTCAAAACCTTCTAAGTAGACAAAAATATTTACACCATGTTTGAAGTATGTACTAATGGTAATGCCTTAAACATGTTTAAATAAAATTACCGTCACCTTTTTTTGTAACGAGATAATACTTCAATTCAATTTGGAACTGTTGCTGACGGTATTTTTTTTTTAATTTTGGTACATTTCTATGCTCAAATTTGCTCTTAAATACTATACCGAGAGTCACGTTGCAGGTTCTGACCCGAGCACTCGTCTCGCGTGGATTTCGCGCGTCGCGTTTTTGCCTGCCACGAGGCTCCGCAATCCTCAATCTCTTCTTGTTCTTGACCAAAAACAATCCCTGAGATTGGGATAGATTCTCCCATAAACACTTGACACTGGCGGAAATGCAGTGCTAACGCACAAGCAAGAGTCCATTTATTATAAATAAATAAAAAATACTATACCGAAAAAAAAATATCAATTACTAATTAGTCCCGGCTCAAACCGTATAATGACTGGGCTATTCGTCACATTCACATTGCGTTAGTGATTGCCTGTAGAAAATTTTCCGATAGCCTGAAGCTATTCCAGTAGAACTTGCAATGTATTTGTAATGTCATATCATTTACTTTCATGTTAGCGACCCGCCCCAACTCTACATGGAAAAGATTAGAAAGTGCTTCCACAAGTTAATTAATTGTAGACCTAATATGCTAGGATTAGACTTTACTTATTTTTTTATTCATCTCGTAGTTAAAGTTTTCAGTATGGTTCAAAATGACATATTATAATGAAAAAAGAAATCATTGGTATACATGGTGAAATTGATATCATTAGCATCCTTTTAAACTAAGAGTCTACCCATCAAACTGAACAACTTTTACTATGGGAGCAAACCAATCGGACCACTAAAAAATTTTCACGTTTTCACGAGTTGACACGGCACGGCACTGTAGTTTATAGTATGGAACATCTGATTTTTTTGTTGCTCCGATCAGTTTGCTCCAATAGTAAAAGTTGTTTAGTTTGATGGGTAGACTCTTAGTTTAAAAGGATGCTAATGATATCAATTTCAACCTGTATACAAGGTGTTACAAAAATACAAATAAATATTTAAGACGGTGGCTTAGACCATCAAACTGAATAACTTTCACTATGGAAGCAATATTGAAATCGCGAAAAAAAATCAGATTTTCCATACTAAACTACAAATCTACTCGGGACAGGTGATTTTTTTCGTGATTTCGATTTTGGTCCTATAGTGAAAGTTGTTCAGTTTGATGGTCTAAACAACAACCCCCTTAAACGTTTTAAATGTTAATTTTTACTTTTGTAACACCCTGTATAGATAGATAGTCGGTTGTCAAAAATATATACATAATTTTTTATTTTTTCATTGAAGACTAATAGCGCTCCCTACATCGTACTCGCAGACCACTGAAATTACATAATGTAGACTTTTTTTAAATTCTTATTTAAAAACACCATCCTGATTAGTTCAGTAGTTTTTAATAAAAATAAAAAACCAATTTATTCTCTCAATTAGCGATCCATTTTTCTTACAATCGAATAATAAAGTGGGAGAACCTATGTAAGACAAGAGGTCGAGGTTCAACTGAGCTGGCATGGAGATGAACCCGTGCAGCGCTGATTTTCACCCCTTCCCTTGTCCTTGGTCTTAAGGGGCCATCGGACGAATATTTTCTATGAGAAACGCGATTGCCCAGCCCTCCGAAAAGTGCGTGCTCATGCCGTATTTTCGATTAAAAAGTATTAACAAAACTTTTTATTGTTTTTTTTATGATTTCACTAGATATATAAACAAAAATCGTATAAATACCAAAAATCGGATTTTAAGTTCTTCTAAAACGAGAAAAATGTTTAAAAATACAAGAAAATACGTCATTTTTGTGATGATTTTTTATCGAGTGAAGTAATTCCAATCGTGTATTCATTTGATGATTTCACTAGATAAACTATCCAAAAATACTGAGGTATGTCTTTGATTTCGATATATTGTATAAATCTAGTGAAAAATAAAAGATGCCTTCGAGGTGTTTCGTCCTACCATAGGGCCTTAAGTGGAAGATAACGAATGAGGACAGATGCATTGTGATGCGTGCACAAATAAATGAAAATTTAAAAAACTCAACATTGGTACCGGAAAATTTTTGCTTTATTTTCCTCACACTAAGTAGTGTATTCTTATCAATATTTCTGCTAGCAAATATTAGTATTTAAAACATTTCTAAGCCGCTAGAGTTACGCAAATATTTGTGTCGCGAAGTGGCTGGTGTGAATAAGGCAAATTATACCTAATTATCACACGTAGCAAGGTCGACTTGTGCACATCCCCTCATTGTCTGATACTGTCGGCTGTAGTTCAAAACATGAGCTGGTAGCGTCTTTTCGAAAATATATTACAATTATTCCAAAAGAGAAACATATTGAACAAATCTTTTCTCAAATTACTTAAAGATTTATGATGAACTGAAACTTTGCTGTAGCAAAGTTACTCTGTTGTTATTGGTACTGTATACGTTGGTATTTATATGTATGTTATTTATATTTTAGCGTGAAGTAATATATACGTCAAATAATAACTTCTGATCCCCCATAATTTTTTGTGTAAGGAAAAGTATCATTATTTAAACCACATACTCTACCCATCAAACTGAACAACGTTTACAAACCGCCGGTAGCAAACCTGTCAGAGCGAAAAAAATCAGCTGTTCCATACTAAACTGCAATGTGTAGTCGACTCAAATGTATGAGACATATGATTTTTGTTTGTTCTGACAGTTTTGCTCCCATAGTAAAAGTTGTTCAGTTTGATGGGTAGTTGATAAAAATTACAAATTGATTATTATTATTATTATCCTAATATAATAATTTTGAAAACGAAATTATGCAAACAGTTAAATTTCCAACTTACCTTCAACTGTAGGCTGTAGGTACACTTTGCTTACCAAACCCGCTTCAGCTTGTCCCTTCCACTCATGCTCGTACCGTGGTAGCATATTAGAAAAAAATTGCCTTGTAACCTTGTAAAGTGGTATTGTTTAGTCGTTTTTTATCTTTATTGTTGTATTTAACTCGAGTATGAAGATTACTGATACATAATTTCTATTGTGTTCATGTGGTTTTTCATGGTCATTCCCATAGCTTGATTAAGTCGTTAGTCTTATTTTTTAATTATTAGTTTCAAATCGTATTTTTGTGTGAATAAGAGATAATATTTTTTGGAATATAAGCTTTTTTTCTCGTGGCTACCTTTTGAAATTAGTTACACTAAAAAACGACGAGACACACATTTACTGGGTGTTAGGGTAAACAGTTGCATTACTTTAAGGCGTGATTTTACTCATTATACTGAACCACTTTCCCAAAGAAACATATCGCAAAAAATAAATCGACTTCCCATACCAAATGCAATATCACTGATCGAACGTTTATTTTTTGCGAATTTGTATAGCTTTCTTTGGAAAAGTTGTTAAGTATCATAGGTACAATCACCCCTTAAAGTGGTGCAACTATTTACCCTAACCCCCTGTATATTCATAAGTTAAGTGTGAATATACAGGATGCTAGTTTAGACAGTTGCATTAATGTGAAGGGTGATTGTACTATGATATTGAACAACTTTCCCCAGGAACCAGTAGATAATTTGCAAAAAAAGGGACTTACCGTACTTTAATTCAATTAGCTGATGTTTTTTTGCGACTTTCCTATAGTATCATAAGTTAAATCACCCTGTAAAGTAATGCAACTGTCTACCCTAACACTCTGTGGGTTTACGTAAGATGTAAAATGAAACGCATAACAGTTTGAAATTTTATAACAATAAAAACACAAAAAAATAAAGTTTTAACTTAATCTTAAAGCAGGATTTAGAAAATACTTAAGTCACTAAAAATAAAAAAATACTAAAACTACGTTTGCACAAATAAAACTAAACAATATTTAAAATTAAATAGGTTATACAGGGTGAAATATTTACAATGATTATAAATTAATCTAATGTACTAAATAAATAAAGCTAATAGGTACAATCTTGCGAAACATTATTAAATTTTTCTCATGTTATTATAAACAAATGAAACAATAATTTATTAAAATAGAGAACGGGTTTAAATAAATCATCATCATCCTTTTCTATTGTTATTTGGATCGCAATGTCACCTTCCATTTATCTGTCTATCAGCCGTCATTTATGTGTATGACAGATTATTTTTAAATTTAAATAGCTTTGACAGGAGGTGACATTCGAATCCTTTCATTAATCTTTCACTAGTAATTTCTGTGTTCAAGACAAAATTAATCTTAAGATTAAAGGCCTGCTTCACCACTTCTAGATAAGTTCTTAAAAACTTATTTGAAAGATCAATTCACTATTTCGTATGAAGGATATGTGAAACGATCTGTCAGAATAAGCTATCAAGAACTTATCTAAATACTTTGTAACATTTTATCTTTCCAAAATTAATTGTAATTTACATTATTTATTTAAGTTACTATAGACGCTGTAAAATGTTACTATTGTCACTTAACTGCATTTATAATTTTAAAAACAAACTGCACAATTTTTTTTTCTTGCAATATTTTGAATTAGGTACTTATCGCATTTTTTTTATTAACACCAGTCCAATATTCACTTAAACTTTTTACTCATATTCAGAATGGAAACAAATTATGACAAATCATAAACTTAAAAAATAGTGTGATTCTAAAAAAAATTATCACCGATCAATATTTCACAAGAACATTTTCACGCCATAAAGATAAATTTTTTTTTTATATAATAAAAATACACTATTATTTTAAATTGTCCTCATAGGTGTGGACAGTGCGAAGATCACAAATATACTGAGAGAACGCTCTCTAGGTAGATCTGTTTGCGTACGCGCATTATGTGTGATTAAATTATTTTACCTTAGCGTTGTACACAGGATGCTACCGTTCTACAGATTATTGTTGTTTTATGACGTTGATTATTTCAAATTGTTCTTTGTTATCATTAGCCAATTGTTTTTATTTTGCCAGTATTTTGTTATTCATGTTAGATTACCTACATCAAAAAGTATGCAAGCTTAAAGGATTTTAGTGAACGCTCTGTCTCTTACACTGCTTATACTAATGACAGTGAGAGCATTCTAACATGTTTTAGGCTATATTCTTAGTTTAATAGTTTATTAGGTACACCAACGACACATTCACAAATTTGATTTAAAGGTTTAAAAAATACACGAGCAACAGGTCTTATGAATACATCACTTAAAGGTATACACAGCTTTGGTATTCATCAACAATTATAGGCAAATGAAGTTAAGTATACAAATTAAATAAAAGGTTAAGAAGGTACAATGTTGAGTTCAATTAATTAAACAAAAATTTATCAATTTCATTACATAACATACTAATGCACAACATTCCAAGACAGTTTTTGCAATCAAAACTTTGAACAATCAAAACAATAATAACATGATACAAATTAGTTGAATAACGAGTTACATAGAATAGAATTCAAATTAGTTTCAATTTAATATATAAAATTATTATGTTTGGTGCAAGTCACCCTTATCATAAAGTCTACCGCACCGCATTATGCATTATTGGATTTTTGATACTTCCTCTTCATAGTTTTATTTTTATTAAACTTGGAATAGAAAACAATTAAATTAAAATAGATTAACACAATTATGACACTAAATCCACCTAGAATATTTACATGGAATGTCAAAAAAAAATGAGATTTTATTTGTTTTTCGTTTTTAAATAACGTAATGTTTTAACTTATAATTCATTTAGGTATTAATGATGGTATGGTGATGTTAATTAATTTGCTGTTGCAATTTGCGTCTTCAAGGCATTCAATGTCATCATTTTATTGATTATTTTACAAATTCACAATGGTGGTATATAAGATTATGTTCGTTATGTTATGTGAAACATTAACGAAGTATATTATATATGTTTTTGTAGGATCAGAGATAACAAAAACATGCTGTATATAATTTAAAACGGAACGGAACGTCTGAAATTACGTCATCTACTTAGTTGTTGTAGTTTTTTTTCTTATTAATTTTTTCGCTTCATTGCCTAACTCACCAACATTTATTTTTTTGCAAGGTCTCTTTGTTAAAGATAAGTACTTTTAAAAAAAGATAAGTGCTTTTGTATCGTTATGTGCTTTACAAAAAATTTGACCTCTTCTGGTGCGTTGATAAACTCGAATTTAATTACCTACTTTTCATATGTGATTTTACGTTTCAAGAAATTTGATCAAATTTTCGTTTAGATTCGTACCAACATAACCTAATGGTGGCTTGCACCAAAAAGTATTTTAGCTTGACGCACAATACGCGTAGACGGTATTATTATAAGTAAGTTTGTATATATTGAAATTATATCTTCGTAATTATATTATAAATTGCAAATTTTATTTGTGATGCGGCAACTAGATTTTCTAAACTATTTTTCCATATATAAGGCCTAACAAAATTAGCTGAAACTATTTTAAGGGGATGATCAGACCATCTAACTGAACAACTTTCTCTATGGGACTAGTATCGAAATCGCGAAAAAAAATCAGCTGTTCCATACAAACCTACTCGACCTAAATGTATGAGACAGCAGATTTTTTTTTGCGATTTCGATATTGGTCCCATAGAAAAAGTTGTTCAGTTTGATGGTCTGATCATCCCCTTAAAATAGTTTCAGCTAATTTTGTTACACCTTATATAAAATATTACTTTTATTAATTCCGTCTACTGACTGCTGAAACCACCTTAAACGTAGTCTCTTACACTGCTCATACCTACTGATGTAGATATCTGTTTACCAGAACAAGTTTTCGCAGTAATAATCAGAGTAGCCCAAATAATTGCTAAATAAATGCTGTCAATGGGCGGGGCAAAAATCTGACACCAGGGCTCTGCCCACACGATAAGAAGAAGATGGGTGGGGGCACATTGCTCGCAGAACCGATGGCCGATGGGACCGAACAGTTCTCGAGTGGCGACCGAGTATCGGAAAGCGCAGCGTGGTTAGGCAGTAAGCCTCCCACAAGGTGGACCGACGACTTGGTGAAGGCGGCGGGAACCCGTTGATGAGGACAGCGCAGGACCGGTCGTTATGGCGATCCTTGTGTGAGGCATATGTCCAGCAGTGGACGTTCATCGATTAATAAAATGAAGCCTAAATACTCGTAGATACTTTTTGATGCTTAAATCTGTCATGTCCATGATGTATCAGTATGATGATAATGAAGGGATCATCTACACCTATCTAGAACATTATTACCCTACTAAAAACCTGTGAATTTGTTTGTGTATGAAATAACAGATGTTCTGCAAATGTCACTTGTTTGCTCTGTAATGATATCTCAAGAACATACAAGACACGACTGTTGTGTTCCTTTCCGTTTATTTATTATTTGCGTCACGATTCGTTTATACATTATATTTTATTGATATCTTTCAGATAGTATAGACCTTCAGAATTGAAAGGATGGGCATTGTAGTTGTGTTGTACTAGGATTTATAAGCGGTGTTGAATTAGCTTAAGAATATTTATGTTTTTTGTATTATGAATGCCTATGTCCTTTTGTTAATTAAATGATGATGATGATGAATGATTTAAATGGATAACAATTCAGTAGTTAAGACCATGAAGAGGTTAAAGATGTAAAAAATGGAAACACTTTATTTGCAACAAAATTAGTTACAACTCAAAAATGAAGACATGAAAAATTAATTAAAAATAAATACATTCATGAAAATTTTTATATTAGATATGATTTAGAATATGAACGTTTAACAATGACATTCTATACAAGGAGGACTTCGCATCAGTGCGCTATTAACGCGGCCGCTAAGTTATGTTTAATTGTTGTACATTACTGCTTTGTGATCGAAAACATTTGAAAGATTTGAAAGGACTGGAATGTCAGCGGCAATGTATGACAGTTGAGCATAACTGATGCATACAAGGGTGACATTAGAGACATTTTTGGTTCTGTTATTGTATGACGTGGTGAGTCCCATAATTATAGAATGTCATTGACGTTTAAGCTATCTTTACTCTTTTCGAATTTTTCTAATTTCACGTATTTTTATTATTAATTAATTACGAAAGAAAACAATTTTGAATTTTACTATAATCAGTCTCCAGAACAACTTTTGATAATTATGTATATTTTTGAAGCTCTCAAAATCGTTACTATTCTGACTTTCATACAAAATAATACTATTTTAGTTCAATTAAGTTTCCAAAGTCCTTTTTTACCTTTTCATATCATGGTATATTATCTAAGTACCTATCTACCTACTTTATATGCAACCTGTATAGTGTAAAATAATGTCGTTATCACTATAGTTAACATAATTTTACCCGTATATTATACCTAGGTAGATAAAATTATTGTTACAAAATGTTATCTTACGCATACTTTAACTATTAAGTTTATTTTGTATTATGGGCCTCATGAATATTAAATAGAAATAGATAATAATAGATAACACCCTGTATAGGATTTTAACTTTAGTGCGTCATACATACAGGGTCCTTCTTAATGCTGACACTTTTTTAAGGGATTGATCAGACCATCAAACTGAAAAACTTTCTCTATCGGGCCAACGTCGAAAGCGCGAAAAAAAAACCGCTGCCCATAATTTTTTTTTCGCGATTTCGATATTGTTGCCATAGAGAAAGTTGTTCAGTTTGACTGTCTGATCATCCTCTAAAAAGTGTCAGCATATTAAGAAGCACCCTATATATTTTTACTATGGCGCCAACACTGAAATCACGAAAATGAAATCAGTGTTTCATACATTTTGGTCGGGCAGCTATTGACATTTTCTATGAAACAGCGGATTTTTCTTAGCAATATTGTTCCCGTAGTTACTAAAAGTTATTCATTTTGATGGTCTGAAGCACTTAAGGTAGTTTCAGTCCATACAAAAGTTTGACGAACAATACGCGTAGACGGAATTAATAAAAGGCATATTTTATATATTATGGAAAAATAGTTTAGAAAATCTAGTTGCCGCGTCACAAATAACATTTGGAATTTATAATATAATTACGAAGATATGGAGGTGCTACTTGGGAATGTTCCTCCATCAAAAAGGGAAGATCTTCCACCAGGCTATGTGTGAAGCCTGGGGACCGGCCGTGGTCCAACAGTTCTTAGTTGGACCTTGTATATGTATCGAAACTCTGTGATAATTTCTCTTGCGCGATGTATGTTTTCCATTCGATTGTGAACCTTATTTGTAGTAGGTTACGAGTTACGTATTCACGGTGAACGTTGTCTATGTATAGAGCATATTTCCGAGAGCGACGGTATCGCCATCTGTTGGCATCTTTGCTATAACTTGTGGGTGCTAACATCAGTAGCAAGTCCCCACAAAGATATAATAAAGCTTTTAAAATTTTGTATGAAAAATTTCAAAGCTTTATGTCTTCGTAAATATTATAAAAATTGCAAATGTTATTTGTGACGCGGCATCTAGATTTTCTAAACTATTTTTCCATATATACAAAGTTACTTATATTAATACCGTCTACGCGTATTGTGCGTCAAAGTTTTGTATAAAATTGACCCCTCTGCAACTACCTTGAGTAACGTAACGCATTTAAGTATATAACGCACCCTGTATATCAGTGTGAACCTGACACCTTTATCTATACTATTATAAAACTGTAACAGGAAGTTTGTCTGTACATTGAAGATATTAACAAAAAAAAAGTTACGATATGGTTTTTAGGTGTCCCTGATTCCATTTCACCAATTTTTGGATTTTTTGTCTGTCTGTTTGTTTGTGTGTTTGTTTGTTTGAACGAGTATCACGCAAAAACTACTGAACCGATTTTGATGAAACTTTTTTTGTTTGATAGCTTACGATCTGACTTAAAATCTGGTATATAATTTGTGAGGACGAAGTCACGGGTTAATGCTCGTTATCAATAAAGTCTTTGTTTTTCGACTAATAATAAGAACGTTTTTCTGTTTTGTTCTTTGGGCGAAGATCTTAAAAAGTTAAGATACTAAAATGGAACTGAAAGTATACCATTGAATATGAATGGTTGATTGGTCCCATAATTCGTCCCAAAAACCAATTAGTTATTAGTTTTATAATCCTTGTAGGAGTTAAATTGCTTGTCAATCGTCGATCGCAAATAAAGAACTGGATTCACAATCAATGCTTCAAAAATGGCAGAACAGAAACAAAAATGCTATCGAATATCTGAGAGCACTTTGGCCTTAGCGCACTATCGTTAACAAGATAGTGCGACACTAAGGCCTAAGTTAGCAAGATAGTGCCAAGAACATGACAATTCGGTTAAAAATTTACTTTGAACTGAGTCGAAATTTTTAGGGGTGGTTCAGCTTCACACCTAACAGCCCAGCCATTTTACGGTTTGAGCAGGGACTAATTAATAATAGATATTTTTTTCGGTGTAGTATTTAAGAGCCAATTTGAGCTTAGAAATGTACCAAAATAAAAATAAAACGCAACAGTTCCAAATTAAAAATTGAGCTATTATCAAGTTATAAAAAACCTGATAGCATTTTAAGGCATACCATTATCCATACTTCAAATATGGTGTAAATACGTTTGTCTACTTAGAAGGTTTTAAAAAATACATTCGTATTTTCTAATTAAAACCTAATTTTTAAAATTTCGATTCCGATTTTATTGCTCGAAAATAATTTATATTGTTAAATCTAATACAAATGAGTGCATTGGTATTTATATTATTAATTTTAAAGCCTTCTGAGACACACAATTTTGATTTCTATGTTGCGTACCGAATTTGTTTTTAATATGTTTTCAGATAGTCTTTTTGTCACTAAATGGTGCCGGTTACAGTTTAAAAGTTCCATTAATATTTACTTCCCAACTCTCCTAACAAAACTCCGTAAAATGACTGGGCTATAAGAACAAGACCTATGGTGTGATTATACCCATGATACTGAATAACTTTCCCAGGGAACAAAGGGAAAGTAGCAAAAAAATATTTATACTTTTCATACACACGTTCGGTCAGCTGATGACATTTAGTATGGAAAGAGCAAATTTATTTTTGCGAATTTCCTATAGGTTTCTTAGGGAAAGTTGTTCAGTAGCATGGGTACAATCACCCCTTAAAGTAATACAACTGTTTATCCCAATACCCTGTAGTGTTCAGACCATCAAACTGAACAAATTTTACTATGGGAGCAAATCTGAAATTGCAAAAAAATCTGCTGTTCATACTTATATTTGAGTTGAGTAGGCTTTGCAGTTTAGTATGGAATAGCAGATTTTTTTGTGATTTTAGGTTCACTCTCATAGTACAAGTTGTTCAGTTTGATGGTCTGAACTACCTCTGAAAATTTGGAAAGTTGTTGTTACAAAATCATCTAGTAGTCTGTAGTACCTATGTAAAGTCGGACAAAAATTGTACGCACGGCGACACATCAAGCTATACAAAACCAAAATAAGCTGGCCGCGCGTAGGTCGCGTAAATTATAACGACGCGCGGCCAGCTTATGTTGGTTTTGTATAGCTTGATGTGTCGCCGTGTGTACATGAGACCGAAGATTATACGTGAATCTAGTTCCTTATTTATTGACATCTTAACTTATTAAATTTTATGCTCTACAATGACCTATTTACCTTTACTCATAAAGTCTATTTTCCTATTTCAGATTAATAGTGTACAAAAAACGTCGTGAAGTAAGCTACATGTCTTTCTCGACTGGCGGCGAGGATGCGAAACTGATGCCACGCCAAACTAAACCTTATACCGAGCTCAGAAGTCTCAACGGTACGGCGAAGGCCCGACTACGGTGAACTACCTCTCATACCAAGACCTTCGGCCTCCGTGCTGCCATCTAGTGACCTACAAAGACCCCTAATTAACTTTGGCATTGAATCACATTTTCTTCCAAACGTTTTACCCAAGGTATTTTAATAAAGGACTTCATCCTGGTTTGATTCATTTTTGGTTCAAATGTGCCGGCCAAAGGAAAATAATATTTATTCAGTTAGAACTTGTCCGTCTAAGCATTTTATTATTATGGCACCAAATAATAACCATTTTACATTTGAACCAAAAATGTGTGAAACCTGCCCATGTCAAAAATAGGCTTTCTAACTAAAAGATGTTTAAGATAAAGATGTCATGTCATGGTTGAGGACATTTCATTTGTTTTTATTAGTTAATTTCATCGAAAATGTATGAAAAACAAATTTTGTCGATCCAAAACGAAACCAAGGACAATGGTCCTATAGCTTTGGTGCCATAATAATAAATGTTTAGACGGACATGTTCTAACATAATATAGCATTATTTTGTCTTTGGCTTTTTAACATTTGGACCAAAATGGATGTGGTCGCACAATTTTCCTTGACAGGCTTGCAACAAGATTGGAAAAATGTTCACTGAAAAAACCGACGACATAAGTATACGACAAAATTTTATTCATCATTAAATTGTATGATCTAACGATATGTACAAAAAGTCGAAATTATTAAATATGTTTTTAATAATTTTCTGCAGACTATTCGAAATGTAAAAATCTATTTTCGAACTGGTTTTTTTTACTGACTGAAACCGTATTTTCTGTCTTACTTTCACTACTAACAAAACACTAGATTGTAACTAGGACAGATAATGCGGTTTCAGCCAATATTAAAAAAAAATTAATTATGCTAAGAAAAAAATGGCGTTGTATGATACCAGTTCTACACGTGCTGTGAATGAAATAAGCTCTTGTAAATATAGCATTAAGAATCATTATCTCGTGGCTTGGATGTAACGTTAAAAAAATTATAGAAACTTATTCAAAGATTATTTAGTATCTAAAAAAGCTCAATTATGTTGCTTATATTTTATTAGAAGCAATAACAACAGTATACTTCGTGTCTAATTTTTAAAATCTACGCTTTGGAGTCACATTTTTCTTATATAATTTTTATTAATTTGACGGAATTGAAATGCCGGAAAAAATGACAAAAAAAGGTCAGTAGGAAAAGTGAGGATACCTTTTATATCTTGAAAAATATGGCAAGGGACACAGCAGACTAGAAAAGCTTGTGGAAAACCTTTGTTCAACAGTGGGACAGAATATGTTTAAAAAAATTAATAAGGTCATAGAAAATAATAGCAAATCAAACCATTAAGGCTCTAGACAGACAGACTGCATTCCTACTGCAAAATTGCAGTTCAGATGCAGTTTGAAGGCAGTTGACATGACTGCAATAGAACTGCAAACCAAACGCGCAGTCCGATTGCAGTTTTATTGCAGTCGTGTCAACTGCACACCGACTGCATTCAAACTGCATCCGAATTGCGGAGCGGAGCGTGCGGGCGGGTGGGTATGGTGCAGTTCGGATGCAGTTTGAATGCAGGTGTGCAGTTGACACGACTGCAATTAAACTACAACCGGACTGCGCGTTTGGTTTGCAGTTCTATTGCAGTCGTGTCAACTGCATTCAAACTGCATCTGAACTGCAATTTTGCAGTCGGAATGCAGTCTGTCTGTCTAGAGCCTTACAAGATCTATGGAAACGACTGGTTTTGTTTCACGATTTCACGATTTCAATCTTACTTAGTAAAAGTTGTTCAGTATGATTATCTGAACCGTCTCTTAATTGATCTGTTTATCAGTGATCAAGAAACACTGATTTTACCTTAAACCATTTAACGAATATTTTCATGCCTGAAAAGAACAACAATTTATTTTATTGTTATTATTTTATTTAAAAAATAAAAAACCTAGTATTTTTCATTAATACCCGAAGAGTATTATTAGCTATACTTGTAGTTTTATAGATATAAATAGGTAGTTAATTATTATTAGTTATTTATGTATTAATTATTTTTAATTGCATTTATTTTTACAAGAAAACTGTGATTCCAATGCGCATGAAATTTTATTGTGAAAATTAGATGTGTACAATATTTCTTTTTCAAATGCGACTAAAAGGAATACAAAATTATGATCAATTTCCTCGTTATGCTGTAATTTTGCCTGTTTTCGTTCGTAGATTTCTCAAAACCTAAAAATCTAGATTAAAAATGGTTTGTGAGATTATCTATATTGTATAAGTTTTAATGTATATTAAGTATACATATTACACTCGTATGTGTGAAAAGCTGGTTATAGAAATATTGAAATCCTATGTGCTGGACACCAAAATAGGGTTTTTGTAATTTCATTAGTGGAGACATTTTTTTCATGACATATTATTTTTCATTTTAACAAAACCGCTTATTGTTGTAATTTTAAGTAGAAAAGAATCAATATTATTATTTCCATAGAGTAGTATTGTGTTGTGTATTAGAAAAAAATGTATTTTAGCCATCATTTATTTATGAAATCTCAATGATGTCTAGTATTTTATTATTAAGTATTCTTCATTTTTGCTATTTTTTACAGTCAAGGAGGTTTAGGATGCATACTAAAAATATATTTAGTATTATTTAGTATAGTATACTACTTACCTACAATACTATACAATACTACTTTTTTTTTCCTTTCGGTAGGTAAGGTACTGAGGCTAGCTTGCACCAAAAAGTATTTAAGCTTTAAAAATGTTTAAAAATGATGCTGTCCCTGTCCTTTGTATGATAAATGTACGGGACAGAACAGAACGTTCACTAAATACGTTTAAGCTTTAATTCTTTTTTGTGCAAGCCAGCATAAGTCTATTTCTAACCTCGTTTTATCTACGCTAATATTAATATGGGACTTGTCAGACATCCAGCCGTCCGTAACGAACTTTTTTGTATTCGGTAATAACCAATATACCTAAGAATCGACGCATAAACGTACCTACACCTAAAAATGTCCTATTATAAATAGAAATCAAAACAGTATAGCCAATCTCTAAACCTCCACACAGCTTACATGTGATATTTTTGTAAATAATTAGATGTTTTTATTTTAGACAAATTTGTTCCTAGGATTATTTTGTTTTCTTTAGACAAACTTTTATTCTCAGTTGTTTTTTTAGTTGAGTTACAACGTTTTACTGTAGTACCTCAGTACTGTGAATGAGAAGTGATGCCATCTGTGCAATAGATTTTAGCATGAATTTTGACAAATAAATATGAAATTTATAATTTATTATGTTCCTTTTATTTCTTTCTTCGTTCGTTTGTTGAATGATGAATTGATGACGATGCCAAAAATCATATTACTCCATTTTATTACTACAACACAATTAATATAATACTGATACCTATGCATTTATGAAAAGTGCAAACGTATGCAACTTAGTACTGTCCTGTTGCATGCTTTAAACTTAGTCTTAATTAACAATCCAGTGAAGCAATCATCTTATTTTATTTTTATTATTTGTTTTTTATCAAAATGTCTGAAGTTAAAAAGGTAATATTAATAACAGTGTTAATTCAAACATCTTTGATTGCCTGCGATCTAAATTTTACTGAAACGACAAACAAAATAAAACACATTTTGGAAAATTATAAGACTTTAAAACATCGCTGTCGCCGATGTACTTCTGATTCAAAACTAGATAGTTTCGTTCAAAAAACTTTGAATGTTTTTAAAAAGACTGAAAGGATCGGTGATTTTTTAAATAACTACAATGTTAGTGAATGCTCTAGAAATTATGGTGATTCTAATTATGTGAAGAATCATATTTTAGATGGTTTGTTATTGCATGAAGATGTTCCTGATACACACTGGCAGGAATATAAGGTAAGTTTTAAGATGTATTTTCAAAACAATTATGTTGTTTTTGTGTAAGTACGATAAAGAATGATGTTAAAGCATAGATTATTCGGTTTTCTAACGTACTTACACAAAAACAACGGGTCCATCTTAATATCCATCTTGATATATGTATAAGGTATTTTTTTCGAGATTTCGATATTGGTCCCGTAGAGAAAGTTGTTCAGTTTGATGGTCTGAGCATACCCTTAAAATAGTTTCACCTAATTTTGATAGACCTTATATATTAAGATGGACACTGATACAGGGTGTTAGGGTGTTTACCCTAACAACTGCAACTCCAATGCAACTGTTTAGTTACATGTCGCTCTCTCAGCTGTCAGTTCCTCTATTCCGTGAGGTATAATAACTTTATGGTACAATCACCCCTTAAAGTAACGCAACCTTCGACCCTAACACCCTGTATACATCCCACTGCTGGACACAGGCCTACCCTCAAGTGTCCAATGCGGATTGGTAGACTACACTATACGCATCAGAATTTCATCTTCAGCTTATGAAGGTTTCCTCACGATGTTTTTCTGGAAAACATAGCGACTGAAAACTTTTCCTTCACTGTTTGAGAGCAATCGGTAGGTAACTATTACTTACGTTACCTAGGTAAGTAAGAACAACGGATTGGTACATGGCATGTCGTCCATGAGAATTCGAACCTTAAAAAAAGCTTGCTTTACATTTCTCTGCAGTCAGTCTACAGAAAAGAATATCCGACCCTTGACCACGAGATGGCAGCACTGGCTGAATGGCGTGAAAATCTTCGCCGAGTAGCGAAACACAACCAACGATACCTAGCTGGGACTTTGTCCTATTCTCTGCATTTGAACCACCTCGGAGATTTGGTAAGGACCTTGTATTTCTAGAGTAAGCTACGAAGTTCAGTACAGTTTATTTCAGGGTAACTCCGGGTAGATGGCGCTGTAAATAATCGAGAGACCTAAGCGGAGCGTTAGTAGAACTATTACTATTACCTATTTTGTGGTGGAGCGTTAGTAGAAATGAGCATTTTTCTTTTGGTTTTCTAGGGGATCGATAGATGGCGCTACGGTCTGTGCGAATAAAGGTCACAATTACTAAAAGTGTTTCTTTAAAATAATAAACAGAGAAAAGATAATTAAAAAGATGTCAACGCTTCTTTTGATTGAATATTTCATTATTTACGAATCATTTTAATCGAAAATTTGAAATTGTTTACGTCTGACGTGGTTGTATGGGCTCGATACCTTGGCTTTTTTAAAAAGGCAGACACAGTCTTGACATGGTTTTGACAGGATCTCACAAACGTCTCTATGGAGCGATAAACATGCCATCTACCGAGTTTTTTAGGAACTAAATTTAAAAAAGAAAAGAAACGCTCATTGTAAGTAGGATTGGACCACATTGGACAGGCTTTTGACCCTTTGCTCGCTGTATAGCGAAAACTCAGTGAGCCTAAATCGCGCTATGTCTAGACCAAACGCGACGTAGGCATATTGAGACTTAGATACATTTTTTTCATTCAAGAGCGAGACAGACTCAGTGGAATAGCGGGGCTAGTACGCCAACCCGCGACAGCGTCATATCGCACTATCATGCTTCCGCTCTTTTTCTATTTTTGCGCGAACGAACGAGATAAAAGACTAAATTTTACAGATGGATGTCTTAAATGTCGCTATCGCGGTTTGGCGTACTAGCCCCGCAGGCACAGTTAGGTTCCGTTTTAGTTTTAGTTCAAGATCGAGATAAGACTACACTCACGCCCATAATCCCCTCTTGGGGTTGCCAAAAACATTGCAAACAACTGCAGCAGTGGCACATTGACCCATGCTATGTTATCTTAGTACAAACTAAGTGGAACGCTGATTTTCCATGGACAGCGTCCGCCATCTATCGGTGATGTATCGAAGCACTATGTGTTGCACTAGGGTTCATATCGCAGTAACAGCGCACTACACCTCACGCGCTGCGCTGTAGTAGTGAGAGATTTCGCCCATATCAATCACTGTCTTGTTGGTCTAGCGGTCTAGGCAACCGGCTTACGATCCGGGTAGCTAAGGTTCGATCCTCGCGTCGGCCGATCGTCTTTTTCAATTTATTTCATAATGTGGCGCCCCCTAGTGCTAATAAGCGGCAACGCAATTAGGACGTCCTAAAATTCAAGGCGAGTTACCTATCTATATCCAATATACATATTAATCTATGCATTGACCTAGTCACACAAAAAAGATGTTAAAGCTAATGTACGATGATGAATTGGTGATGATTGTTTGTTTATTTGGTGAGGAACTGATTTGAGAATAATTAGGATGAACGGCGAATGATTTTAATAAGTTTTTTTTTAAATAATACAAAGAGGATTTGTTCAGAATAGTAAGAATCAATATTGTATTATACTTACCAAAAATTATTGATTTAGATTCAAAAAATGTTGGATGGTGTGATGAGATGACAAATAGAGTCGCTAATAAACTGTTAACTTCCCAGGGTGCAACGGATTATTTCAAGAAAATCCTGAAGCTTATAGACACGGTACCTCTGTTTGACCCCGCTGAAGATCACCACAAGACGACTTTCAGGAAAAATTTACATCGTAGAGTACCTAGTCGGGTAAGCAAAGAATCAATGGATACATCATCATCATCATCATATCAGCCATTAAACGTCCACTGCTGGACATAAGCCTCCCCCAAAATGGGGGGGATTTACCATAATCGCCACGCTTGGCAGGCGGGTTGGCGATCGCAGTTGGATCGAATCAATGTGTGTACTCAGAGGATGCTGCTGCCCATCCTTCAGTAGATCCCTTAATCGCCTTTTACGACACCCACGGGTGGAAATGGGATGGTGCTATTCATAGCCGACACCAAATAGCAATGGATACATGAACCTAATTAAATACTTATTTCTCTCATGTTGTTTCAAACTATCTCTCCTATTTTCAAAATATCTTCCCTTAGGATAGACCAGGGGAGCGTTTCATTTCTCTGTATGTCTATAGACACAATAAATTAATAATAAATACACATTAAGGCTGACTTACACCAACAAGTCATCATCATCATCAGCCTATCATCGTCCACTGCTGAACATAGGCCTCTCCCAAGGCGCGCCACAAAACTCTGTCCTCGGCCTTCCTTATCCAGTCGCTCCCCGCTACTTTTTTTAGGTCGTCTGTCCACCAACAAGTATTTAGACTTAAACATGTTAAAAATGCAGGTTTTCTCACAATGTTTTCCTTCACCGTTTGAGAGCAGTCGGTATAACGTACATAAGTTAGAAAAACTCATTGGTACATGGAATGTTGTCCGTCCGGATTTAAACCCGCGAGGAAAGCTGCATACACTGAAGAAGAAATTTTGATGTGTATGTGAAGTCTACCAATCCGCATTGGGCACGCGGGGTGGACTAATGCCATTGCCAAAACACCCTCCCTGAGGGTAGGCCTGTGCCCTGCTGTGGGACTTTTATAGGCTGATGATGATGATGTTAAAAATATGATGCTGTCACTGTCATTAGTTTGAGTAATGAATAGTGTGAAAGACAGAGCCATCACTTAATACGTTTAAGCCTAAACAATTTTTGTATGGAACAGCTGATTTTTTTTTCGCGATTTCGACATTGGTTCCGTAGAGAAAGTGGTTCAGTTTGACGGTCTGATCATCCCCTTAAAAATGTGTCAGCATATTTTAAGAAGGGCCCTATACAAAGGGCGAGCTAGCTAGCGCCATCTATGTTTCATCGACAATAATTCAACCTATACTATACATACCTACTTATATCTACTCATACCAATGGATATTATTGTTTTTAATGCTAGTTTTCGTTCAATCCCGCACCGATCGAGTGAAATTCCAGTATCCTTACTATTCCTGTAATCTAAACATTGGTAAGAGAACAACAGAAACTCCAGAACATCACTAAATCGTCACGAAATTGAACGAAAACTACAAACAACCCGCACATTACGCAAGATAGGTAGCCATTTTGTGAATGAGTCAATTTGACATTGACATAGACAATAAAATCTTTTTTTTCATAGTTCTGCAAAATATTTAATAGATGGCAGCACATTCTATGCAAACTGAATCGGAAAAAGCCACCAAAAGGCGACTGTCCTCCGCCTGCTTACAACTTCGTAGTTTTATTGTCTTCGCAATTTCTTTTTCTGCTCCAGGTAGACTGGAGATCCAAGGGGTTCAAGCCTCGTCGAGAAGAGCAGAAGCATTGCGGCGCGTGCTACGCGTTCGCGGTCACTCACGCGCTACAGGCGCAGATGTTTAAGAGACATGGCGATTGGAGGGACTTGAGGTAATGGACACTAGATGGCGGTAGTTATGGGATTCTTGAGTATTTTTTCCTGAATGTGGAGGTGTGCTTTCGCCTATAAATTTTACTCTAAGCTTTTTGCCAAGTTAATATCTGCTGGCTGATTATAACGTCTAAAGCAGGCACATCACTCTCGCGAGAACTTCTCAGCAAGAATTCTCCGCGAGAACTTCTGGGCGAGAACTATCAAGAAAAATTACTACGGCTTATGACGCCACGAGAACAATG
Organism: Agonopterix arenella; assembly: GCA_927399405.1. Taxonomy (NCBI): domain Eukaryota; kingdom Metazoa; phylum Arthropoda; class Insecta; order Lepidoptera; family Depressariidae; genus Agonopterix; species Agonopterix arenella. The sequence continues at coordinate 2,650,207 of OV656714.1, forward strand.
AAGGGCATCCCCCAAAGAGTAATATAAGTATATAAGAAAAGAGAACCCACTCGTGGCAACATTATGCATCCACCTTATGTCAAATTGAAGGCTAGTTAGCGCCATCTATGTTTCACCGACAATAATTCAACCTATACTATACATACCTACTTATATCTACTCATACCGATGGATATTATTGTTTTGAATGCTTGTTTTCGCCCAATCCCGCAGCGATCGAGTGAAATTCCAGTATCCTTAGTATTCCTGTAATCTAAACATTGGTAAGAGAACAACAGAAACTCCAGAACATCACTAAATCGTCACGAAATTGAACGAAAACTACAAACAACCCGCACATTACGCAAGATAGGTAGCCATTTTGTGAATGAGTCAATTGGACATTGACATAGACAATAAAATCTTTTTTTTTTATACTTCTGCGAAATATTTAATAGATGGTAGCACATTCTATGCAAACTAAATCGGCAAAGCCACCAAAAGGCGACTGTCCTCCGCCTGGCATCCACACTTTCGTTCTCGGCTGTTCTCGCCGAGAATGTAGTGCCCGCATAACAAGATTAGCTTAAACTATTTTAAAAGTTAAAGGTATGATCAGACCATTCAAACGAAACACCTTGCTCTATGGGACCAATATTAAAATAACGATAAAAAAAAGACTACTAGACTACATTTGGGTCTATAGGTTTGCAGTTTTGTAATGTCTTTTCACGATTTCGTTGTCGGCTCTTAAGAGAAAGTAGTTCAGTTTGACGGTTTGATCATCCTCCTTGAAACCGTCAACATATTAAACTTATTAATCAAACACCTATTTATAGTCCACAGCAAATATTAGATTGCAGCTATAAGGATGGCAACATGGGATGCGACGGGGGTTCACTTCGAGCGGCCTTACGTTACGCGGCCAGGGATGGTCTGATCATGGAGTCCAACTACCCTTACGTTGGGAAGGCAAGTATCCAGTAGAATTAGACAGAGGTCCAACAAAATTTGCTAAAAATATTTTAAGGGGATGATCACTGATCAGACTCACAAACTAAACAACTTTTTCTATGGGACCAACATCAAAATCACGAAAATAATTTCAGTTGTCATACATTCGGTTGGTAAAAACTCTTCGCCACTATAGTTAGTCAAACTCAATGACATTTTATCGACTCTACAGAATATTTCATCTTTATCATCATCATTTACGTCCCACTGCAGGGCACAGGCCTACCCTCAAGGAAGGTGTATGTATGGGCGTCAGTAAATCGTGCATGCCCAATATAGATTGGTAGACTTCACATACGTATTAGAATTTCATGGTCACCGTTTGCAGGTTTCCTCACGATGTCTACCTTCATCGTTTCAGATCAGTCGATATTAAGTATCTACTTACATAAATTAGAAAAACTCATTGGTACGTGGCATGTGGTCCGTGCGGATTCGAACTCCAACCCTAATGATTGAGTGTCCATACCGCTACAGATGCTCTTTGTATCATTTACCTACTCCCTTTTAAAGCCCATGTACAATTCCAGAAAGCTCGCTGTCACTACAACAGACTCTTCGTGAAGGCACGTCCTCGACGATGGGCTATGTTACCAGCTGGTGATGAGAGAGCAATGGAACGAGCTTTAGCTACTATAGGACCTTTAGCCGTCGCTGTGAACGCTGCACCTTTCACCTTCCAGTTGTACAGGTAATTAGATACAGTTACTTGGCGATGTTTGCAGCTGGTGATGAGAGAGCCATGGAACGAGCTCTTGCAAGTGGCTACTATAGGACCTTTAGCCGTCGCTGTGAACGCTGCACCTTTCACCTTCCAGTTGTACAGGTGATCAATCACACATGTTCAACATCATCTTCCCTTATCCCATTACTCGGGATTCGCGCAATATGTTGTGTTTCTCTAGTCGTCTCTTTTAGCCGTCATTTCAGCGGTCACTCCCTTTTTGCTTGTCATCTTTCACACAATTCATCCTTTTCTTTAATCGTCCTCTCTTTATGCAGCCATTCACATTTATATCCAACACTCGTTTTGTAATATGACATGAGTAGTCACATGCTTATACCACGATTGATAATCGATTACCGTACAGTTTCTCAGTCACATGGTCTACATACTTTCAAACTTCCTCTAATATACTCATTCCTAATCCTGTCCATTCTAGAGTAATTATAACTTAGTACTCTGTGATTCTAGTAACAACACACATGAAATATTGCACGCAAAGGAGAAAATCTTGTAATAGAGATGTCTTCACAGAAAAAAGTCTTAACTTATTCTTCAGTTGTGATTTTGCTTACTTATAAAATTGGTTCATTGGTTAAAATGGATAGCCATTTGAACCAAATCTGAACTAAAGTGTCCGAGGTAGAAATAAATTATCTTATTTGCCGCAAACTCTTCATTCCGATTTTTTTTTTCATAGTGATAGAGAGAAACCCCCCTCATCATAATAAAAATGCACATAACATCTTCAGGAGCGGTATCTACGACGATCCATTCTGCACACCATGGTCATTGAACCACGCTATGCTGCTTGTTGGGTACACTCCTCAATATTGGATACTGCTGAACTGGTGGGGACGAAATTGGGGAGAAGATGGGTACATGAGGTTCGTAGTTAATTAGAACCTTTGATGTTACTACAATATTATTAAAGTGAAAGTTTGTGACTATGTTCGCGACTCAATCACTAATGTGTATTACACTATAGTTCAAAGTATTATCGCCGCGCCTAATCGAGTGCTCGGGTGACCAGAGGGCTGGCAGCTACCTCGGCCAGCGAATCAGTCTGGCCATACAAAGAGGCAACGCTGCCAGCCTCCTGGGCACCTTGCTGTCAAAACGTAGAAGCGGCGTCAATTTAGAAGATATTTTGTATTCATTCATTTATTTATTTATTTTATTTTAACACTTTATTGTACACACGGAAATATACATGAAAACAACATAATAGACAATTCCAAAGGGCGAGCTTATCTCTAAAGAGATTTTTTCCAGCAAACCCGAGACAGAGAGAGCATAGAAAGTGAGGCAGTGTGGCAGTGATAGTAGGTTTAGGTTTCTTTTTTTTTATTACGTACCTATGGGTTTGCTCTTGACAATCAATCCAGTCCTCAGGACGAAGATGGGTCAAAGATGTAGCGAGCTTACCCGGAAGAATCGGTCCATCGGCTGAGATGAAATAAAGTAAATCACTAATACAATATTCAATTTATTTACAGAATTAGAAGAGGCTTCAACCGATGTGGCGTTGCAAATATGGCAGCTTATGTGGAATTGTAGAAAGATATTAAATTAAGGTTCTAAGTAATTACAATATTATCATTTTAAATGGACCCCTATTATCCAAGCAAATCCTACTATATTTTCATTTTAAGAGGCTATGTGAAAAAAAAAGGATTCTTCAAAGCGTCATATATCTTGAAGTACTAACAGTAGGAGTATGATTAGCGGATATGTGTAAATTGGACATGTAATTGAAGTTTTAACAAGAGCCAAAACACGATTAAGGTGGTTGCAGAGGGGTCAATTTTATACAAAACATTGACGCACAATACGCGTAGACGGTATTAATATAAGTAACTTTGTATATATGGAAAAAACGTTTAGAAAATCTAGATGTCGCGTAACACATAACATTTGCAATTTTTAAAATATTTACGAAGATATAAAGCTTTGAAATTTTTCATACAAAATTGTAAAAGCTTTATATCTTCGTAATTATATTATAAACGAGCGTTAACCCGCGACTTCGTCTGCACAAATTATATACCAGATTTTAAGTCAGATCATAAGCTATCAAACAAAAAAAGTTTCATCAATTCGGTTCAGTAGTTTTTGCGTGATACTCGTTCAAACAAACAAACAAACACCCAAACAAACACACAAACAAACAGACAGACAAAAAATCCAAAAATTGGTGAAATGGAATCAGGGACACCTAAAAACCATATCGTAACTTTTTTTTTGTTAATATCTTCAATGTACAGACAAATTTCCTGTTACAGTTTTATATAGTTTAGATTGCAAATGTTATTTGTTACGCGGCAACTAGATTTTCTAAACTATTTTTCCATATATAAAATATTACTTTTATTAATTCCGTCTACGCGTATTGTGCGTCAAACTTTTGTATGGACTGAAACTACCTTAAGACTCATTTTCTCGATAGAAAAACAAGCCAAAATAGCCTCCGTTTTTATTTATAAACGCTTGGAACTGCTAAACGGTGAATAATAGAAACACGAGACTTTATTTAAAAAAAGAGATTGTTATTTTACAAATTTTGATAAGAGCAGAATTGAACTTACATAAATAGTACAATCACAATTAAATAAAGTTTGTTTTACGCTTGCGTCGTTTCAGGCGCGCGCACATCATATTCTGGGAAAATTTCACCACGACTTTTCCGATAAGTTTAAGGCCCTTACTGGGAAAGTGCTACGATCAGAAAAAGATTTTAATTCTTATAATTAGAGTTCGGATAAACGGGTACATTATTTACCTAAACTTCACTTTTTTCCACACGAAAACTTAATATGGATATGCCTTTCTGAATAAAGATAATTTACAAAAAAATCGGGCCACCCGCGACGCTTTGTCATACTGGTCCTCGTATCTGAAACTACACATTCTTTCTGGAATTACACATGGGCTTTAAAAGAGAGGTAGGTAGGTAAATGATACAAAGAGCATCGGTATGGACACTCAATCATTAGGGTTCGAGTTCGAATCCGCACGGACCACATGCCACGTACCAATGAGTTTTTCTAATTTATGTAAGTAGATACTTAATATCGACTGATCTAAAGCGATGAAGGTTGACATCGTGAGGAAACCTGCAAACGTTGACAACAGTAAGTAGAACGACTTGGACCACATGAACAACTCGATCGACTTGGACAACTCGGACAAAAGAAACAACTCTGTTAACTCAGGCAATATGAAAACTCTTACAACGTAAACAACTCTGAAAACTTGGTCAACTCGGCCAATTGATTTAACATCTCGGACAACATAAACAACTTGGTCAACTCGGACAATTCTGTCCACTCAGAAAACATTGTATTAGTTCACCAAATTGTCAGAGTTGTTCATGTTGTCTGAGTTGTTCATTTGTCTAAGTTCTACCATATTTTAGCAATCCCGGGACTTAAAAACGATCCTGGGATTGTTTCATGAAATAAATGAATTAAGACATGTCCACATTATCTTGTGAAAAATGAAGTTTAGGGAAATATGCATCGGATTATCCGATCTCTACTTCTAATACACTAAAGCATCTACATTGTTCTGAATTAAATTCTAGACAGTAACAAAACTTCCCAAACACTATTCACCGCCTCAAACGCAAAAGCTCATTTCACTTTCTTCATTTCCACGAAGCTTGTTTTAAAACAATTATTGTAAAGTGCAGTGCACTGTTCTTGCAACGAAATGGATTCAAAAATACAGAGCATAATTAGACAGACGAATACAATGATGGGCGTGGCGTAATTGTGCTCAGTGAACTCTGTTTTATTCGGTTACTTTTAAATTCGCTCTGTGATGCTTTAAAGTAGACTTTGTGGGTATTTTTATTTGAAATTTGCATACATTGTTTACGTTACAAATGCGGTCCGTTGACTATGGATGCCGTTTCGTCGTCATGATCTGGTAAAACCTTCATCAACATCATGTCAGCCGATGGACGTCCACAGCTGGACATAGGCCTCCCCAAGGATCGCCACAACAACCGGTCCTGCGCTGCCCTCATCCAACGGGTTCCTGCTGCCTTCACCAGGTCGTCGGTCAAACTTATGGGGACTGTGCCTACTACAGCAAATTATAAGAGAGTTTAGAAATGCAAAGTAGCGTTTTTGCATCGGAGAGGACTGTCGCCACTTGTCTTCCCACTCACGCTGCTACAACTAGCCCTCTCGGTCGCACCACGCCGCGCGCCTTTCGGTGTTATGCAAGTGGCACGCGTTCCACGCCTACTTTGCACTTCCAACCCCTCTTATAATGTTCTGTGGTGCCTACCCACGTTGCGTTTTCCACCACTCGAGAAATCTTCGTCCACATCGCCCATCGGTTCTGCGAGCAATGTCTCCCGCCCACTGCCACTTTAGTTTAGCAATTCTTTGGGCTAGTGGGCTACTCTGGTTCTTCTGCGAATCTCTTCATTCGATTAGATCTCGCAGGAAAACTCCGATGTGATGCCTTAAGACGTTGCTAATAATTTGGTTGGTATCCATATTTAAAGCTTTTAGTGGAACTGAACAACTTTCACTATGGTGTCTCAACATCGAGAAAAAATCAAAAAATTTTGGACCTTCCATACTAAAATGCGATTCAGCCGATAGATTTTCGATGGGACCTCCCACAGAAAATTAAAAAAAAATGCTTTTTTTATTATCTCGTTTTTTTTTCAACCCATATTCCTCAGAGGAAGTTGTTTAGTTTCATAATCTGAATATGTATAACCTTAAAAAAATTATAGTCATTAAAAATAGGGGTGTATATGGTAGACAAAATATTCATATTCATTTATTCATGCAAAATCATATGGCTGCACATCCCCATACCCATTGTGGGCATAGCAGAGTTAGGGTAAGTATAATATCAAATTATCCTATAATATGGCAAAATTTTATGTACACAACTAAAAAAAACAACACAAAAAAATATATCCAAACTCACCACCAAATAGAAATACTAGCTGAAAACGTTAAAAACATCCAGCGAAATTAGTTCTTATTAGTAAAAGTAGTACGTTCGTAGAAGTTAAAATCTTAATTCAGTTATAACAGTTTTCTCCATTCGTCTGCAACGAATACGGAACTATTTCCCGCGTTCATTTGAACATAGGCTTTGGTTCAAGTTAAAAAAATGAGCTCAGCTATTTATTTTAAAGAAATCCAGTGAATAACTTTGCCAGAACTTTTAAATCCAGTAAATCATATCGTCACTACCTATAGATCTAGTTAATAATATCGGCACCACGTCTGAATTCAGTGTATAATATCGTTACTACCTCTAAATTCCACTGTTTAATATCATCACCACCTCTAAATCCAATTAATAATATCGTCACCACCTCTAAATCCAATGAATAATATCGTCACTACCTCTAAATTCCACTGTTTAATATCATCACCACCTCTAAATCCAATTAATAATATCGTCACCACCTCTAAATCCAATGAATAATATCGTCACTACCTCTAAATTCCACTGTTTAATATCATCACCACCTCTAAATCCAGCTCGAAATCTTCACTTCCTCTAAACCCTGATAATAATATCGTCGCTACCTTTAAATCCAGTGAATCATATCGTCACTACCTACAGGTCTAGTTAATAATATCGGCACCACCTCTAAATGCTGTTAATAATATCATCACCACCTCTAAATCCGGTGAATAATATCGTTACTACCTCTAAATTCCACTGTTTCATATCATCACAACCTCTAAATCCGATGAATAATATCGTCAGCACCTCTAAATCCAGTTAATAATAACTTCACTTCCTCTAAAGCCTGATAATATAATATTTTTTACTGATAATACTTGAACATAATATTAATTAATACGGTGCGGTACTATCATCTGGGTATTTTTTTTATTTGCCTATATCATCCCACTGCTCCCCTCCCCTGCTCTTCCATTCGTTCCTGTTTTGGACAATCTCTGGCCATGGTCGTCTATGTACAGGTGTCATCACGGCACCTCTTCCTGGGTCGACCTGGACGCCGCCGACCGTTTTCGGGGATCCAGGGCATGATGGTCTTTGCCTATTTCGCAGGATGCATCCGACAGACATGGCCCACTCCCATATAAGTGTTCCAAAATTTTTTTAAATCAATTACTGGGGTAAGAAATATCGCCACCGCCTCTGCCTTGAGTCAGACCTCTAACCTAATTGAACGCAGTCTAGAAGCGGTCAGAGAGGCGCAAATGCGATTTATCTGTTCGCGAGTCACTCTTAGCTGTTTAGTTGAACTTATTCAACGCTGCGCTGCTTTACAAAGTTTTCTGGAAATTTTCAGTTACGGAGTTTTTTTTTGCGTCTGATCGAGTATGGGTTTTGTACCAAAGATTAAACAGTAGGTAGCATTAAAAATAAAAAAATAAACAAATCAATTTATTTCTGACAATGTTCATAGTGTGGTTAGTAGATACAATAATAAACCAACAAGACAGTGGATAAGTTAGTAGTAGTGTTACAGTATACTACTGTGACACGTTATTGTGTGTGTTGAGACTTCACTCACACAAACAAGATAGACACACTGTGCAAGCGAATACAAATAGTAAGGTGCTTATGAACCCTGACTGTACGTCGGAACACCAGGAGTGCGATTTTTGAATCTCATTCGCTGAGCTCAGCAGTTGAAAATTTCAAAATTACTATGGAGATATGAATTTTTCTACTGCTGATTTGACTTTAAAAAAATCATACTTCAGGAGTGCGATTTTTGAAAGTCAAATCAGCAGTAGAAAGATGCATATCTCCATAGTTATTTTGACAATTTCAACTGCTGAGCTCAGCGAATGAGATTAAAAATCGCACTCCTGTACTCCAAACGACAAATTAACAATTTATTTTTGGTAATTTAGATTGGAGACCAGAGGTCCAATTAAGTAACCAATAATGTACCAATTAGCCTTAAGTCCCACTAAACATTGTTTTTTATGTCAATAAATTAAATTTTTTTTTTCAAAGCATTATATTGATTTTATATCTGTGATATTTTTGTACTATAGGTATCTGTGGTATCAATACTATTATAAAACTGTAGTAGAAAGTTTGTCTGTACATTGAAGATATTAACAAAAAAAATCCATATCACAAATTTTTGGATTTTTTGTCTCTCTGTTTGTTTGTGTGTTTGTTTGTTTGAACGAGCATCACGCAAAAACTACTGAACCGATTTTGATGAAACTTTTTTTGTTTGATAGCTTATGATCTGACTTAAAATCTGGTATATAATTTGTGCGGACGAAGTCGCGGGTTAACGCTCGTTAAAAAATAAAACTAGCTAGATAAATAATAACAATGTTTATTTGAAGATTAGAGCCGTATTACAATGTATTCTTAGTATGATTTACTTAAAAGTTTGGCTTTATACATAATGTTAGGGTAAACAGTTGCATTACTTTAAGCCAGGGACAGAAAATTTTCGGTTACCTTTATTTAAATGTTACCTTTATCCAGGTAAAAACCGATTTTAATACCGGTAACTATGACCTTCAATAGAAAGCGGTCAGGGTCAGTGTAGACGGAGCGGCAAAAAGCGCGCGTGTTTTTTAATAACACTGAAAAATGAACTATAATTTCTACTAATCAAAAGTACAAAATTGATTGATTGACGCAAATTTTGGAGCACCCAACGAGCGACGCGCGCACTATTTTCAGTGTTGCTACAGCATTGGACAAGTCGAGATAATTATTTACATTTTATTGAACCCAAAAGCATAGAATGGTTTTAGTTTATGTTCACGTTTGAGTTTGAATTTGTCTTTATAACTGATTTAATTTGTATTTAGTAACGAGGTATTTTAACTTAAATATTGAATACTTACTATATTGATGAAGAAACAATTTTTATTTTTATTCAAACATCTCTGTGTACGCGGACCCTTAGTAGAATGATATTAAGGTTACCTCTAAAAATACCTTTAAAAAAAAGGTTGTAACCAAAAAGTACCGGTATTATCGATACCGGTTTCGGTCCCTGCTTTAAGGGGTGGTTTTACCCATGATACTGAAGAACTTTTCCTAAAAAACCTAGTGGAAATTCGCAAAAATAATTTTGGACTTTCCATAAGTATTAAATGCAATCAATCAGCTGATCGAACGTTTGTATGAAAATTAAAAAATTTTTTTTTTGCTAATTTACCTTTCTTTTAGGTTTTTTAGGGAGAGTTGTTCAGTATTATGGTTACAACAACCCTCTTATTAAGCACATGGATATTGGATAAGTAGATCACAAGTTGAGGATAATGTTAGAGGAAACATTTTTTGCTGCTCTGGCAGCAAAGAATTGCTAGTTCTATCTATAAAGTTGAATCACTGCCCCATGAATGTTCCGCGATTTTGCGTAGTTTAGAAGAGATTTTTCAAATGTGTACCTGTTTTCTACCGGGCATTTTTACAAATTCATAACTTTTTAATAGTACAGGGAGACAGCAGATTTTTATTCCTGATTTCGATGTTTGTCTTGTAGAGAAAGTTGTTCAGTTTGATAGTCTGACCATCCCCTTAAAAACCATCAGCGTGGGAGGAAAAAAGTGAGGAGTGGGAGGAAAAAAGAAAAGTTTGAGAGAAAAAAAGTGAAACCAGGATGGAAAAGTGAGAAGTGAGAGGAAAAAAGTAAAGAATGAGAGGAAAAAAGTGAAAGTGGGAGGAAAAAGTGAAAACAGGGAGGAAAAATGCGAAAAGTCTCCTACTTTTCACTTTTCTTTCGTCCTGTTGTCACTTTTTTCCTCCTACTGACCCCAAAGACCCCTGTGTATCTGTCATTATGTGCTATGGATCTCAACGTTGGGCGTCCTGTTCTAGTTTTGAGTCATTTGTCCAACAGTGGGACCTAACTTACAGCTATGGGAATTAAATAACCGTTCGTAATCTGAAAACATTAAACAAATTCCAAAATTAGTTTGGCTAGTGAAATATGACTCCACTTAGTTATAAATTTGTGAGACAGACAGACAGCCTGTCGTTCATATTGATCTATTATTTATTCTGATAGTGTCCATCACATTTTGTTCATAATTCATTTATTGCCAGTCAATTATTGTCATTATCTAATTCTGGGATAATAATTAGTAATCTTTATCTAAACAGATCTTAGATTCCATAATAGCCATTTTTTCCCCTTAGCCTATGTCATCCCACCGCTGGGCAAAGGCCTCCCCTCCATCCTCCGTCTTGATCCAGATCCATCCACCCTTCGACAAAGGTATATCCATCGTCTCCTCATCTCTTCCGGGGTCGAACCTGACGGCGCGACTTCCATTCTGCCTATCTTTCCGAATGTAAAACGAAAAAAAAAATTGATGAAACTCAATTTTTTTTATTGAAAATGGGTATAAAGTGAAAAATTCTGTTTTTCGCCCGGTTTCGGTCAGAAAAAATGCGTATCTCGAAAACGAAATCAGATATCGAAAAAATTTAAACAAAAAAACCCTAGTGATGTGGCTTTGGGCTATATTGAAAAAATATTGGAGGTGCGTGTTACTGATGGCCCTGCTGGGTTATTCAGAAGTTGTAATTTTGTGACACGGAGAAAAAATATAATTCATTTCATTTGGCAGACACGAGATCTCTGATTTTTTTTTTGTTGGACAATCATATTTTTACGTCAACAATCCATGCGTTCGTAAATCCGCCGGTCCCGACACCCCAGATGTTACATAGGGTTGTTCAAAGGTTCAGAGACTAATAGTCAATTAAGAACTCCAAATAAGGTATTCTTCGTTGTATTCATAGGTAGGGTCATAAGGGTTCTTCGTTGTATTCATAGGTAGGGTCATAAGGGTTCTTCGTTGTATTTATAGGTATCTAATATTTTTATCCGATTTAAAAAAACATTCATTGGATTGTATTTCACTTAAACTATACTAATGCGGTTTAAAGGTTAATGATACCTTTTCCTTACACCCTGTATAGATTCCTACCTATCTATAGGATTTAGATTACGTCCAGGAAACCGACAACATTGGTTTTATTTCTACCGAAGAATTCTTAACACCTTTGATTTCACTTTCAATTTGCGGCAACGTCTTATCTTTTGTTTCAGGCAAAATGAAATATAATATCAATAAACAGATTAATATACAAAAACCGAAAATGCTAAACGTACATTCTAGTCCTAACTTTTTCATTAATGTAGGGATCACCCTCAATGTAATAGCATATAACAATGACATCATCATACCTGTGACCGCAGCACCAGTTCCTTTTTTTTCTAATGGAAATATTTCTCCAAACATAGAAAAGCTAATAGGAACAACACCTATATTAGAAATGACAGAAAAAAACAGAACTAAGAATGAAGTAATCCATAAAGAACCATTATAAAACATTATTAAAGATATTATAAACAACAATAACGAGCATATGCTACCAAAAGTAAATAATAATACACGTCTTTTAAATCTTCTAATTACAAAACAAGAAATAAATAAAGCCAATATAGTTAAACAGTCAACTCCTATGGTTAAATATAATGCAATAGATTTGTCTCCAATAATTTGAATCAATATTTGAATAGAATAAATTGCAAAATAATGTTTACCACTAGACTCCATCACTAGAGATAGAAACATAGCTAAGAAAAAGGGCTTCAGAAAGTCTCTTTTTAAAAACTGTTTCAGAAACATTTTAACGCTTTTTCTTTCTGGTGTCTTATTTATCCTTTCCATTTGCGTCGTAATTAACATCGTCAGTTCTTTTTTGACCTCCAAATCATTTCCATGCAACCAGGCGAATGATTTTTCGCATTCTTTGAACCTGCCTTTCATTGCTAAATGCGATGGACTCTCTACCCAGAAAAATGTTAAAACAATACACAACAAATTAACAAAACATGCCAGTCCAGATATCTGTCTCCAATTTCAAAATATTGTTGTCAAATGACAAGTTAACACGCCTGCAGAAATTGACAGCCTTTTTAATACCAAAAAATAACCCCTTCTGGTAGGGCTAGCATATTCGCTTACAGTCATGGATGTAACTAAGAAGCCACCCACAGCACCAACACCCTGAGTGATTCTTGCGACGAATAAAGCCTCAACGCTGTTGGCAAATACGAAAGTCAACCAACCAATCAGAAGAAAGGCATTGATGGCGATGAAGACGGCTTTCCGACCGAAGGTTTGCATTATCGGTGGTATAATTAGAAATCCGATTACTCCAGCAAAGCCGTTGGATGAAGCTGAAAGGAAAAAAAAACAATTTTAATTAATTTTTCTATTGTTATAGACATTAATTACACAGGATTGTTAATGGATGCTAATTAACACGACTTCTATTAAATAGCATTTATCTCCTCTAAAAAACTACATTGTCCTCTGAATTACTAGGTCAGTCACCATCAATGCACATCAAAAAATACTATCTTAGACACTATAATATTCGATTTAAGCTACTGTGAAAAGGACCCAGCATGGTAGATATTTTATAGCATCTAAAATTGTAACATATATTCAAGCAGTAAACTTCTATAAAGAGTTTTACGTTATGATACCAATACAGTAATTCTATCGCCTTCTAATTTTATAACCCAGTATTTTTAAAATTGAGTAAAATAAAACCCACATAAATGAGTAATTACAAATTAAGAATAATAATAATTGAGTAATGTATTTATTACCTTTGACGAAGTCTTTCGTGGATACACACTTATAGTTTTATTTGAATAAATAAATAAAAATATACATTAAAGCACTACATACATAACCATTAACCTAAAGAAAAAACAAAAAAGAAGCAAAACTAATACTACTTACAAATAAAAAATATTTTCCAAGGTGCCCAGGAGGCTGGCAGCGTTACCTCTTTGTATGGCCAGGCTGATGCGCTGACCGAGGTAGCTGCCAGCCCTCTGGTTACCGGAGACCTCGATTAGGCACGCCGATAATTCTTTAAATAACCGGCGCGCCTCTGGCCCCCACGGACCCAACGTCTCGACCCCAAACGGTGCAAATATGTAAGCCTCGCCGAGGTTTACATATAAGCGCCATTTGAGGTTTTCCGCGGTAGCCGCCGCCGCACCCGCATTGGATGAGGTCGCATGGACGTGGGACGGTGCCAGTGTATCTACACAGGTAGCGTCCCAGACCAGCGGCCTCCCCAATTTCCATGGAACGAGCGTTATTCCGTCGGGCCTCTTTCCATCGCTCCGTATTAGGTCCTCTAGGTTCTAAGATCGCGGGTACATTGGCAGTAACAAGGGCCCGACGAAAAAAATACATACACACTTTGTATTTTTTTTCTCGAATAAACATGTAAAATACAACTAAAAATCTATAGTTTGGTATAAGTATACACGGTGACACATCAAGCTATACAAAACCAACATAAGCTGGCGCGACGTTATACGTTACTCGGCTTACGCGCGGCCAGCTTATTTTGGTTTTGTATAGCTTGATGTGTCGCCGTGCGTACCTCTAATCTATCTAACGTGCTCGTCACTTTGCTCCTCGCTAACTTGACTGATTGAATCTGATCTGGTATGCGAAGAACCACGCGAGGGTTATGGATCGAGTGACCAAGACTGTTTTAAAAAAAATTTGGAAACAGTAGCGATTCGTTTCCGGCAAGATATAATTTTGAACATCTTGCTCCGTCCAAACTTTTGATCCTTTCGGTAACTTGTATGGATGTTGTTTTGTTGATTATTTTACATATGGAACAGTATTTTTAGACAATCATGTTGCAAAAAGAAAATTTAGGAAATTCTTACTATAAAAAAAAGTTATGGCAGTTTTAAGCCGCTCCGGTAGAAAATTCTCAAATATACCTTTAAAAAATCATAGGCCCTAAACTAAAAAAAAAATCGCGGAACATACATGGGGTACATGAGGAAGCAAAAGAAGTATAGATAGATAGATAAACAATTTATCTAACAACCTCATCTATATACTATTATAAAGCTGTTACAGAAGTGTGTCTGTACATTGAAGATATTAACAAAAAATAAGTTACGATATGGTTTTTAGGTATCCCTGATTCCATATCACCAACTTTTGGATTTTTTGTCTGTCTGTTTGTTTGTTTGTGCGTTTGTTTGGGTGTTTGTTTGTTTGAATTAGCATCACGCAAAAAGTACTGAACCGATTTTGATGAAACTTTTTTTGTTTGATAGCTTATGATCTGACTTATAATCTGGTATATAATTTGTGCGGACGAAGTCGCGGGTTAACGCTCGTAAATAAATAAAGGTAGGTAAGTAAGTAGATACATTACTAGGTGCCTAATAAATGTTTAGCCGCACGGAAAGGAAAATCGTACAGTACCGCCATGTCATGATCTGTTGTTATTTTAATTTTTCTGTTTGATGAATCTGTTTATTGTTTCTGTACCTTTTTTGTATTTTTGTGTGGCAATAAAGTGCATTTTATTTATTATTAAAATAAATAAAAAAATATTGAGAAAATAAAATTAACTTAAGTTCTAGGTTAGGTTAACCTAAAATATGGTGCAGGTTTGGACCTCGCTGGAGGATAGCCAAGATGCTGACAGCGTTTCCTTGCTGAATGAGTGCGATTTTTGAAACTCATTCGCTGACCTCAGCAGTTGAAAATGTCAAAATTACTATGGAGATATGCATCTTTCTACTGCTGATTTGACTTTCAAAAATCATACTTCACGAGTTCTATTTTTGAAAGTCAAATCAGCAGTAGAAAGATAAATATCTCCATAGTAATTTTGACATTTTTGGGACATTGCATTGGTCTATAAAAATGTCATACCAATCCAATGAGCCTGTTCTGGCGTCGCCCGGATATCAGTACCATTTGGAGCCAAGATCGAGGGGTTCAGGACCCCAGGGAATGCTACCATTACACCCCCACTCAATCCCGATAAAAAGCCCGTGAACATGACATAAACCTGGAAATAGATGAACTTAGAACTCTCTGCTACTCCAAGTGAAGCTCTTATACTTTCTCAAAACTCTTGGTTTAATTGGTTTAGTTGATTTTACGCCCAATGCAACAAACAAATAGATTCATAGAAAATTGAGGCCTAGAGATATTGAAAAAAAAAATTTTTTTTTGCATCTACTTGGTGAAATTGACATCATTAGCATCCTTTTAAACTAAGAGTCTACCCATCAAACTGAACAACTTTTACTATGGGGGCAATCTTGGAAAAATCCTTGGGGGAGGCCTATGTCCAGCAGTGTGGACGTCCATCGGCTGAGATGATGACGATGATGGATCTTTTTGTTTGTGCACGTATCACTTAAAAACTACTGAACTAATTTGGATGCCGTTTACAAAAAAGCATAAGGCTTAGTTGGATTAACATTTTCGCTTCATTTCATCTCAATCGGTTTATTCAATTAAAAGAAATGAGTATTTAAAGTCAGTAGTCTGCGCGTACGAAATCGGTTTAAATAACAGGGTGAAATTGATATCATTAGCATCCTTTTAAACAAAGAGTCTACCCATCAAACTGAACATCTTTTACTATGGGAGCACGGATCGGAAATAAAATTGGTGTTGCATACATTTGAGTCGACTAGGCATTTAGGCAGCTTAGTATGGAACAGCCTTTTTTTTTGCTCCGATCGATTTGCTCCCATAGTAAAAGTTGTTCAGTTTTATGGGTAGACTCTAAGTTTAAAATGATGCTAATGATATCAATTTCACCCTGTATAATGAAACTTCGTGTGTATGGCGCGCGGAAATGGCTAGGTACATCCAATACAAAAAGATTCAAAATCAGCCCAGTAGATTTTTTAATAGCCACTCATTAATCTTATAAGATAGGGTTGAGTGTTGTCGGCCACCGGTCTATTTCTTTTGACAGATATGCCAAACGGGCCGTAGGTAGTGCAAACGTGATATTACCTATTATGTAGATTGCAGGTATGGTTGGTATTTTATACAATGTTTACAAATACACGAAATAAAATTACCTGTCTCCAAAAATGGACGTCAATCCCGTCCATTATCACACAGTTTAGTCCACTTTATTATCTGATTTAAATTTAATGGTTAAGTTCTACAAACCGCACTTAACTTTGCCATAGACGATCACATCGTCCAATAGGTATAGCCTTACTAATTTAATTATACTCAGAGGTAAATTTTAAAAGCGAACGATTAATGAAACCACAAAGAAATGTACAGGGTGTAAGGAAAAGTATTATTGACTTTTAAAAAAATTTTTTGTACAATTTTATGGGTAGAGTACTGAGAGATGGGTTGAATTGAATTGATTTGTATTATGTAAATTGGATTCGTGCATTTAAAATTGTGTTGAATGACTACTAACATAATTTTTAAGTCTTAACATCATAAGTCTCATCATCTTAGGATCATAACTCACAATCCGTTGAAACCATTGCTAAATTTGTTTAGTGATAAACTGCTGATTCACAAATGATGGTTCAAATCCTGGATATGTTTGTTCGTTTTTATTTTTGTTTTTATTGTCATTAATAAATTCAACCTAACATTTAGGGTTTTTGTAATTACTTTTTTAGTTTTTATTTATTAAATATATATATAAATAATATTGTCAAATAAAGGATAAGGGAATAAAAAAGAATAATATCTTGATACAAGTGTTTATTTTCCAAAGCAAAAAACAATCCTCAATATCTACCCTATTTTATGACATTGAAATTATACGAGTAGCTTAAGGATCATTTACTTGACGAAAAGAGTATTGAAGCTAATTAAATCTCATCTTGTGGCCTTATTCGCACACTTATTTGTCCCTCTTAAATTTTCCCATAACTTAACTTAAAATCTAAGTAGTCGCGAGCAAAACGTAAACGTTGATCCTTATGCCTTTGCGTTAAATATGGTTTCTTAGCTGGTCTTCGGTGATGTAGACCTTCAGCGTGAAGTGCACGGCGAACAGTGAGCAATGACGTATCGAACAGGTCAGCATAACGTTTTGTAGCATAAATCCATTCGATTCATATTCATTTACCATGAAACGTCTCTGAGATTCATTAATAAGTGGCCGCTTCCCACTTCGCATTCGAGTAGCAACACTACCTTCCTCCTCAAACCTCTTCACCCAACGATTAACTGTATTTCTCTAAAACAATGAAAGTTTGATATGTAATTTATAAACAATTATGCCTACACAAAAATATAAATTATATTAATAGTAAAAACTCACACTGAGTCCGGTGTCATCAGCAATTTGTGATATGTATTACGTCCATTTCCATGCATTGCAATAATATTAGCCCTGGCTTCGCCTGCATTGTTGTAGTAATTACAAATAGGAAGAGCACAAACGCACAGAGCAAAGTTCTATTCTATTCTATTCTATTTTTGGGTGATGGCGTTTCCTTGATGATTTCGCCATTATCAAGTGTTGAAGATATAGACTCTGCTTTATTAGATAGGTTTCATGAAAGAATAAGGTTACGGTTGGTAAACTAAGAAATTACTGCTAAGAGGCGACACTAGAGCAAAGTTCACCAAACAACAACGTTCGATCTAAGTTCGTAAATCGTGATGCAGATTTCTACCTACCTCTATTTCGTTTAGAATAGAATCGACCGACCTATTCAAAACCAGTTTGTTGCTGAACATCAGCAAACATCTATCTATTTCATCCAACGATTTTAACATTACTTATTCGTTGAGTTCATCACATTAAAAAATATGAAAAATAACTAAATTGACAAAAACCCTAAAAGGGAGGATTTGAACCCACAACATTTATGCATATGCAGTGCCACTATAATAAATTCCAATACACTAACCGCTAGGCTATCGAGCTATTTACGAAATCAGTTGAAATATGTAGTCATAATCAACTTTAAGTTTTTGTAAATGTGTGTGAATGTTTGTATATCGAAATGATTTGATTTGAAAAGGTCGAGTGAACGATGCATACGAGTAGTCATTGATGGATACTCATCGGATCAAATGGCTATTAATGCCGATGTTCCTCAGGGGTCAGTTCTGTCAGCTACTTTATTTTTGCTGCATATAAACGACATGCTTATTGCAAAGGTAGCACCCTTTGGGTATGTTGACGACAGCACTGTTGCTAACAGATATCTGTCCGGTGCAGGGGTCAAATTGGATGTTACTCAGTCTTGTTGAGAAGCCATGGTGCAGCGATTAAACTTAGCCCTTGAATCTGTGTCCGACTGGGGTAACGCTAATCGGGTCAGTTTCAACGCGAACAATACACAGGCGTGCCTTTTCTCCACAAAACGGAGTCCCTTCGCTTTGACTCCGACTTTCCTAAATGTGTCTATACCGATAGCTGATCGCCTGGAGCTCCTTGGCATTAACATATCGTCCGATTTGAATTTCGGGCGGTATATTGAGTCCATGGCAAAAAACGCAGCGAAAAAACTGGCCGTCCTTTTGAAGGTCAGACGGTACTTCACACCGGGACAGCTTCTACAACTTTATCAAGCACAAGTCCGGTCGTGTACTCCATACTGTTGCCATCTCTGGGACGGGTCTGCCCAATACCAGTTGGCCGCGTTGGACTCAATCGACAGGCGTGCCAGGAAGCTCATAGGTGATCCAACCTCGGTGGCGAAGCAGCAAAGTCTTGAGCATCGTCGCAAGGTAGCCTGTCTGTTTGTTTTTTATAGGATACATTTCGGAGAGTGTGCGACGGCATTACACGATCTAATACCTCCGTCTCCCTTTCATCTGCGAGAGACAGACGAGACGCAGGCTGGGTTTCCACCCTTATGTCGTTGACCTACCAGCAATTCGCACGAAGAAGTTTGCTTCTTCTTGTATAATGCGCACGGCTAAGGAGTGGAACGCACTGCCTGCGGACCTGTTCCCTGAGCAATACAACTTGGGCCTCTTCAAGGCGAGAGTGAATAGGCATTTTTATAGGTAAGTATGCTACATCTTCGGCCTCATCGTCACTCAATATCAGGTGAGATTGGGGTCAACTGTTTACGTATCAAACAAAAAAAAAACAAAAAAAATGTCGTATGCGCCGCCGGCTTGTCGCAGTGTTGTTTTCGTAATCGTACTGTACGTGTAATGTGTACGTGTGTTAATGAAACGAGTCAATTTTTTTAGGCTCACCAAACGGCAACGTTTATTGATGGTATTACACTCTAAATACATAATTTAATTTATTATAGTAATCGGACGATAGATTAGTTAGAAATGGAACCGTAATTATGAAATCAGTATGAAAAATTCAACGTTTTGACTTTTTTGACTGTTAAAACGGCACCTGAAAAACAATGCACGTATAGGAGCGATGTTCATTTCATACGAAAATAAAAAACCAAAATATTTTACCAAGTCAATATAAGCGCATGATATGCGCCAACTGCGATTACGCGACACTCCGTTTAGATGAGGTATGTTTTCTATAATCTAGAGATTATGAGAAACGACAAGACAAATCGACAGGAGTTCCATAACTATACGCCAACTAATACGCAAAAATTTCATGTCATAAACGTGAAAGGACGCGATTATTTCATTACCAATATCAGTTGTGGTATGGGTGCTTCAGCCCTCGGGCGCCTAAGGCGCGTATATCTGGAGCGAGCGAAGCGAGCTTGAAATTTTGCAGGAATAGCCTCTGAGCTTTGGCTAAATTTTTTTTTTTTATTTCGTATGGGTTTGCTCTTGACCTCAATCTAGTCCTCAGGACGAAGAAGAATTTCACAAGATGATGTTGAAACAGTGCCTACTACTATTTAATTATTTCTTCACTACGTTCCATTTTTCTAAAACGGGCAACGAGCTTTATGAAGTTGGCGTCGCCCACGCCCCCTTGCTACGCCAATGAAGATAAGCGCCAACTGCGATTACGCGTCACTCCGTTTAGATGAGGCATGTTTAATATTACCACTATTATCTAGAGATTATGAGAAAGAAATCGACATGAGTTCCATAGCTATACGCCAACTAATACGCAAACATTTTTTTGCTAACCCTTTTCCCATACTAAGAGGAAGGATCTTCTTTTCTCCTTTTTATTATGCATTTGTGCAATTAGTAAATTCATTTTCGCGCGATGTAAAAATGAACTACTTAGGTAACGGAAAATCGTGACTTAAGTGCGTGTTTAGGTCACACAGTGATATATAAACATTTTAACTATCACTGACAGTCACGGATTAGGTGTAAATAAACTTTTCATTTTCAGTTGCTTGCACATTCAATGCTGTTTCTGATTCATGCCAACCTCTCTAATCTTACTTACCGGTTCCGTACAATCTGATTCGGGGGTGCGATTTTTGAAACTCATACTTTGAACTCAGCAATATATGCATATATGCATCTTTCTACTGCTGATTTAACTTTCAAAAATCGCACTCCTGGAGTATCATTTTTGAAAGTCAAATAAGCCGTAGAAAGATGAATATCTCCATAGTAATTTCGACATTTTCAACTGCTGAGTTCAACGAATGAGTTTCAAAAATCGCACTTCAGGAGGGCAAGCACCAAAGGGCATTCTACAAGAATATCACCAAGATGTCACAAGGGAGGGTGGGATGCATTACTTACCTATTTTATGGACGCCCCCCACGGAATAGAGATCGAAAATCATATTCTGAAAGTTCGTTTGCTCGAAAATTCGTGGGTGCGAATTACGGACGCTCGAAAAATGCAGTTCCTACTTTTTTTAAATAGTATCACACAAACACACATTGTTCCTACTCATACACACACACACTCACACACATTGAAAAACGCACACGTAATTAAGCTAATCTACAATAAATCGCGTTATAGTTTTATTAATCGTTCGCTTTTAAAATTTACCTCTGAGTATAATTAAATTAGTAAGGCTATAGCTATTGGACGATGTGATCGTCTATGGCAAAGCTAAGTGCGGTTTGCAGTACTTAACCATTAAATTTAAATCATATAATAAAGTAGATTAAACTGTGTGATAATGGACGGGATTGACGTCCATTTTTGGAGACAGGTAATTTTATTTCGTGTTTTTTTAACATAGACCTTAAATACCGTAGACTACAAGTTTCATATAAAATCTTACCAAATTTTTTTCGGAATTGACACAATAACCAACACAAATCGTGAGTGTAAATAAAAATATCTGATAACATAGACGAAGAATTTTTCATACAATCATTTACATTTGACAAGTTATATCAAAATTATATCAATGATTTTGAATGAATGAATAAATTCTTATTATTGGGCATCGTTGATTATTATAATAATACTATGTACCTACCTACTTTGTGTTAAATAACGATTTTTCGAATTCGAATGTCAGGTTGGAATCTTTAAATATTTTCAACGCAGAAGCAGTGAAATAAGACGCGAGACTGTACAAAACCTCATATAGATTAAGATTTAAGAAACAGATGTTTTTATGTAAATAAAGAATAGGTATTGTGTAATGTTCAGTAAATGTTTTTTCAACACACTTGCTCATAAAATGGCCATTATTTCACCGCAATTAGGCACATAATGACACCTATAATCAAACTGTGACTTTTTGATTACTATTATTCACAAGGGAGTTATAGGTTTTTTATAGTAGGTATCTAAACTTCTTGGTTGAGTTCTTAAGTTGCTTTGTTCTTAAAAAAGTTTCGATACAAAAAAGATCATATTCAATAGTACAAATAAATTCTCTAAATAAACTTTTTATTTACTAAATAAAATGATTTTTTATTATTATTTTCTTCATAAGTGTGTTGAAAAACGTCGTATGATACACGTGTGTATTGATGATTACCGTCCTCGGCTCTCTTTCTCTTTTCAATGGCGCCTCAGTGGTAATCACCAACATGTACCATAATGTACTATTATATTTACTGACACTGTTAATATCAATAGTCTAGGGAAGCGCGTAATTTCTCTATGATCAATACAAAACTGAAAACGGTTTTCATAATGAGGAATTTTCCAAGATTGTCGATGGAATTAATAATCAATACTATTATAAAACTGTAACAGGAAGTTTGTCTGTACATTGAAGATATTAACAAAAAAAAGTTACGATATGGTTTTTAGGTGTCCCTGATTCCATTTCACCAATTTTTAGATTTTTTGTCTGTCTGTTTGTTTGTTTGAACGAGTATCACGCAAAAACTACTGAACCGATTTTGATGAAACTTTTTTGTTTGATAGCTTTTAAATCTGGTATATAATTTGTGCGGACGAAGTCGCGGGTTAACGCTCGTAGTTCTTATAGACGCAAAAAAAGAAAAGTTTTTGTCAAAAATCATCCGATTGCATTGATTTCTTATACTGAATGATTTTTTTACCGTTCCGGAACTTTTCACGGGTGGTTCAGACCATCAAACTGAATAACTTCTACTATGGGAGCAAATCTGAAATCGCAAAAAACATCTGCTGTTCCATACTAAACTGCAATGCCTACTCGACTCAAATGTATGACAGCAGATTTGCTTAACATCGAAAATGTTATTTTTTTCGATTCGTTGTAGGCCCGATTTTCAGCGGAAGTGTGACTTCGCACTGGTATCGTGGGTTTTGGGACTACGTGGCTGATTGGGGTCTCTGGGGGCTATATTTATACTATTATTGGAAGTGGAGGTGCGTATCACTGATGGGTTATTTAGATTTTAGGTTATTTATTTAGAATCGACATTTGTGACGTGGAAAAAAAAATGATGCAGTTCATTTCCAATTCAAATGATTAATAGAGGCGGCAAATTCGGGAAAATAAATCGATTGATTGAGCTCTGTCTATAACCAATTCTTAGAGCAGAGAAAAGTCGAGCTCGCTTCGCTCGCTCTAAGTTCAACACGTGATCCTAAAGAGTTTTGACCACAGCTATGGGCTCTTACAGACGAGCGACACCTTGCTGTCGCAGAGGGTCGCGCTCTTAGACTTTACACTCACCGTGGGTCGCTCGACCGTCGCGTCGCGCCACCGTTAAGCTCTCTGCGACCTCAAAGTGTCGCTCGTCTGTAAGAGCGCTACGAGACGTGGTGCTAAAAATTTCGAGCTTGCCTCTTTTATTACTTAGGTTACTTTACTTTGCACATGTTTAGTACGTAAAAAGCTCTGGCTCGATCTAGCCGATTCGTATTGAGAAGAAAAGTCGAGCTCGGTTCGCTCGCTCTAAGTTTCTTTTTTTGCATGGGTAAACCAAAAGATGTCTAACCACAACCCGAATAAATGTGCAAAAAAATGTCGAGCTCGCTGCGGTCGCCCCGTTATGTTTTGTGTAGGTACTCTTATAAGGATAAGGGGGCGGCAAAATCAGTCTGTGCCCCGGGCGGCAGAAACCCACGCTACGTCACTGTGTTCATTTTTATGGTCTGATCCAACCCTGAAAATTAGGGAACCGTAAAGAAAATCATCCGGTATACAGGGTGTAAGGAAAAGTATCATAAACCTTTAAACCACATTCTCTACCCAATCAAACTGAACAACTTTTACTATGGAAGCAAACCTGTCAGAACAAAAAAAAGGCATCTGTGTCATACTAAATTGCACTACCTACTCGACTCAAACCAATGACATTCTACACAAGGAGGACTTCGCATCAGTGCGCTATTAACGGGACCACTAAGTTAAACCCATTTGTTTTACATTACTGCTTTGTAACCGAATACATAGACGACCCGGTAGCACAGTCTGTAGTGAACCTGCCATCTGTGCCGAGGGTCGCGGGTTCGAATCCCGTAAGGGACAAATATTTATATGATGAATATGAATATTTGTACCCGAGTCATGAATGTTTGTATCTATATAAGGTCTAACAAAATTACCTGAAACTATTTTAAGGGGATGATCAGACCATCAAACTGAACAACTTTCTCTAGGGGACCAATAACAAAATCTCGAAAAAAAATCTGCTGCCCCATACATTAGAGTCAAGTTGTGTTTGCAGTTTAGTATGGGACATCAAATTATTTTTTCGCGACTTCGATATTAGTCCCATAGACAAAGTTGTTCAGTTTGATGGTCTGATCATCCCCTTAAAATAGTTTCAGCTAATTTCGTTAGACCTTCGATATGTATTCTATATCGTTGTCTAGACATCATAATACAAGTCCAGGTACTTTAAATGTGACTAGATAATTTGTGTGACAATGTCCATGATATTTAAAATATTTACGTCAGCGGCAATGTATGACAGCTGGGTATAACTGGTGACATTACAGACATGTGCCATGTTTAGGCTTTGTTATTGTATAACATGATGACTCTATGGTTATAAAAACTCATTGACTCAAACGTTTGGAACAGCAGATTTTGTAAAAGTAAAAGCTGCTTCCATAATAAAAGTTGTTCAGTTTGATGGGTAGAGTATGTGGTTTATAGGTTAATGATACTTTTCCTTACACCCTGTATAGGGTCCTTCTTAATATGCTGACGGTTTTTTAAGATGATGATCAAACCATCAAACTGAACATCTTTCCAAGGTACCACGAGGCGACCAAGGTAGGAATCGCGATTTTGCCTTTCTACAAGTCTCTTTGTTTGTTTGTTAAGCGTATTAAACTTTAAACGGAGTTATGAGAAAGGGAGACCTTTGGAGATGAGAGAGATCTCATTTTATCGCAATCGGTTCACTGAATCAGAAAATTCTCATCTATTTCCAGTTCTATGTCATGTGCACGGGGTTTTTATCAGGAATGAGTGGGGGTGTGATGGTAGCATTCCCTGGGGTCCTGATCCCCTCGATCTTGGCTCCAAACGGTACTGATATCCGAGCGACACCAGACGAGGCTCATTGGATTGGTAAGACATTTTAATATACCAAAGTCCCATCATTTCTACATGTATTTGTTATGCCGTACAAAAACAAAATGCAGTTCTAATTTTGTTACCGATTAACCGTTAAACTGTTTACAAGGTGTAAGGAAAAGTATCATTTATCTTTAAACTACATACTCTACCCATCAAACTGAACAACTTTTACTATGGGAACAAAACTGTCAGAAAAAAAACAGCTGTCCCGTTATTTATTATTTAGGGGGGTTTTGGGCCTTGACTGGCTTGTTGAGCCTGTGCCACGTAGACCATCGCTGGTCCTTTGTGAACGCCCTTTTTAAAGTTCCTTACAAATCCCCACTGCAGCCAGAAAACGCAGTAGATTCTTGATCGGGATAGTTTCTATCTCATCTGGTGTCAGTACCTGCCTACCTAGATGAGTACTACGTTTGTACATCAGGGGTCCACAGTCACATAGGAGGTGAAGAGGAGTTTCCATCTCCTTCTTGCAGAATCTGCAGCCGGTCGTGTCACTTAAATTGCGTGTGTGCATGTGCTTATTTAATTTGCAGTGGCCTGTGAGTGATCTTGCTATTGTACAAATTTGATCCTTGCTGAGGGCAAGGAGACCGTTCGCAAGTTTGCGATTGTAGCCTTTGATAAGTGCTTTGGAGTGGCCCATGCCTGGGTTGTAGCACCAAAGCTTTATTGCCTCTCCAAAGCTGACCCTATTCAAAGAATCGCGCTTCGGACTATCAGGTATTCTAAGAATGGGTTCGGGGCCTATTGAAGTGGTTTTCTGTTCCCCTTCTGGCACAAGCTGATTGTTATTGCCTAGGGCGTTCAGTTGTGACACGCAGTTCTGTACTAGCTTAGACTTTATGATCGGAGAGTTTATGGCTAGCAAGGCTGCTTGGCTATCGCAGTTAATTGTGATATTATATTGGTTGACGTAGTCCTCTAGCTGTCCCATACTTAACTGGAATAACTACTTGATTCAAACAAATGTATTTTTTAAAACCTTCTAAGTAGACAAAAATATTTACACCATGTTTGAAGTATGTATAATGGTAATGCTATAATAATATGCATAAAAATAATTACCATCAGATTTTTTATAAGAGATAATTGCTAAATTTTCAATTTGGAACTGTTGCAGGTGGGATTTTTTTTTAATTTTGGTACATTTCCAAGCTCAAATTGGCTCTTAAATACCTACTAGGTATACTGAAAAAAAATATCAATTACAAATTAGTCCCGGCTCAAACCGTAAAATGACTGGGCTAACAGCAGAATTTATTAAAAGTTGTTCAATTTGATGGGTAGAGTATTTGGTTTAAAGGTTAATGATACTTTTCCTTACACCCTGTACAGGGATACTTCATTTGTTTCCTTAACATTCCTATTATTTATCGATCAATCAATACATGTATATCTTGTCTTATATTAATTTTCCTGTGATGGCAGTTTTTTGTCTTGAATTTTTCTTGACCCGATTTTGGTCTTGATTTTGTAAGTACGTCCTAAATATTAAATTATTAATCCTCCAAAGCATATTCCATCGTAATATGTTATTTTCATCAATTCATTTCTACTACTCGTTATTTCATCGCTCTGTCGTTCTAAACAATCGTATTTGTTATCTTTCACACATAGCATTCATCTTTTCTTTGGTCTTCCTCTCAGATATTCATCTCTTTTCACTCACATCACGATAATCGATTTCTTAATTAATTAATTATACCACTTTATTGTACACACAGACAGATTGATACAGACATTAGAAAAGACATGTACAAAGGGCGAGCTTATTCTCTTAACTTAACTTTTTCCAACAAAGACGCAATGGTGAAATTTTGTAAAAGAAGAGAGGCAGACATAATGTGTACATACAATCAGTGACAAATAAGATAATACGGAGCATTTAAACAAAAACAAAAAAATAATAAATAATAACAATCTACATAAAATACCAAATTAATACCTATACAAATAAAATATAGGAGTTAAATAATTTCATTAATGTTTGACAAATAAAGGAAGGAAAGCATGCACATTAAAAATAAATAAAAATATTGAGAAAATAAAACTAACTTAACCTAAAATATGGTGCAGGTTTGGACCGCGCAGGAGGGTAGCCAAGATGCTGGCAGCGTTTCCTCGCTGAACGGCTAAACTGATCCGTTGAGCGAGGAAACCCGGTCGAGTCTACCAGGCGCTTTGCCAGATCTTTAAAAAGCGTCTTGGCGCCGGGACCCACGGACCAAGGCTTTCGACACTGAATGCTATGAATTTGTATTGGGTGCCGATACCCTTGTATTTACCCTTTTTTGCCTTTTCGGTAGATTCCGCCGCCGAGCCAACTCTTTTGCTCGTTCCCCGTAGATGGGACGGCGCCAGAGTGTCCACACAGGTGGCATCCCACACCAGCACCCGACCCATCTTCCAGGGGACGAGAGACATCCCGACTGGTCTCTTGACATCCTCCCGTACAATACCTTTCGGCTCAAGGGTGACCGGTACGTTGACAGTGGCAAGAGACCTGTGTACGATGTCGTTAAGAGTGGAGCGGCGAGGAAATCTGCCGGCACTTCGTTGGCATGAGAGCCCATGGTGTCCCAGGCGATCGACATTCATGCCACAGGGGCACTGGTGGTGGGTGCAGAGTTCCGCGCCGACTCGGAGGCCCATTGCTATGCGAAGGGTTTCGGGGTCCAGGTATGTCCCGGTGTTTGCTGACAGATAGGCACGTAGCCAGTGCCCCGACTCCTTCGCAGCTGCAGCAAGGATCTTAGCGCGGTCGGAGCCTGACGAAGCGGAAAGTAGTGAGTGAATCCAGCTCCTCTGTATTTGTGGGTCTGTGGGTAAATTTTGGCTCGGGACAGAATCGAACCAGGATTTTCTCGCTTCATCAAAACATGCAACCTCATAGTTTGAAAGGGAGGGTCCGAGGATACTTCCTATGAGGTCGGACGTGCTGTAGACGGAGGATAGGAAGGCTGGTAAACACAAGCTGTTGATTTTACGGATTCCTGTGCCGCCATGTCTAATGGGGAGGGATATAAAATATATATATACTTATAATAAAAATATATAATTATACTAAATACCAAATAATAATCAAATACCAATCCTAATTACAATACCTACTAGCTCATTGAGTGGAAAGATGGTGGTCTTTTACTTGCTTCTTAAAAAAAGATATGGTACGAGATTCACGAATGTGGGCGGGGGGTTTCTTCTCAGTTTTTCTCTCACTCGTTTCTACCACTCATTCCTACTAGTTGCTACTCATGCACTGCTACTCATTCATTATCATTCCATTCCGTTTAATATCCATAACAAAACGATTTTTATAAAACTTTTCTTTTCTCCTTTCAGCTTCATCCAACGGCTTTGCTGGAGTAATCGGATTTCTAATTATACCACCGATAATGCAAACCTTCGGTCGGAAAGCCGTCTTCATCGCCATCAACGCCTTCCTTCTAATTGGTTGGTTGACTTTCGTATTTGCCAACAGCGTTGACGCTTTATTCGTCGCAAGAGTCATTCAGGGTGTCACTGTGGGTGGCTTCTTAGTTACATCCATGATTGTAAGCGAATATGCTAGTTCTACCAGAAGGGGATATTTTTTGGTATTAAAAAAGCTGTCACTTTCCGTAGGCGTTTTAATATGTCATTTGACAACAATATTTTGGAATTGGAGACAGATATCTGGACTGGCATGCTTCATGAATTTTTTGTGTATTGTTTCAACTTTTTTTTGGGTAGAGAGTCCATCGCATTTAGCAATGAAAGGCAGGTTTGAAGAATGCGAAAAATCATTCGTCTGGTTGCATGGAAATGATTTGGAGGTAAAAAAAGAACTGACGATGTTAATTACAACGCAAATGGAAAGGATAAATAAGACACCAGAAAGAAACAGCATTAAAATGTTTCTGAAACAGTTTTTGAAAAGAGACTTTCTGAAGCCCTTTTTCATAGCTATAGTTTTATCTCTAGTAATAGAGTCGAGTGGTAGACATTATTTAGCAACTTATCCTATTCAAATATTGATTCAAATTATAGGAGACAAATCTATTGCATTATATTTAACCATAGGAGTTGACTGTTTAACTATATTGGCTTTAGTTATTTCTTGTTTTGTAATTAGAAGATTTAAAAGACGTGTATTATTATTTACTTTTGGTAGCATATGCTCGTTATTATTGTTTATAATATCTTTAATAATGTTTTATAATGGTTCTTTATGGCTTACTTCATTCTTAGTTCTGTTATTTTCTGTCGTTTCTAATATAGGTGTTGTACCTATTAGCTTTTCTATGTTTGGTGAAATATTCCCATTAGAAAAGAAAGGAACTGGTGCTGCGGTCACAGGTATGATGATGTCATTGATATATGCTATTACATTGAGGGTGATCCCTACATTAATGAAAAAGTTAGGACTAGAATGTACGTTTAGCATTTTCGGTTTTTGTATATTAATTTGTTTATTGATATTATATTTTATTTTGCCTGAAACAAAAGATAAGACTTTGCCGCAAATTGAAAGTGAAATCAAAGGTGTAAAGAATTCTTCGGTAGAAATGAAACCAATGTTGTCGGTAATTGATAGTGAAATCAAAGGTGTAAAGAATTCTTCGGTAGAAATAAAACCAATGTTATCGGTTTCATGAATGTAATATAAGTCCTATAGATAGGTAGGTACCTGTCTGTACCTATATTATAAAAATTTAAATTTTTGATAATTAAATAAATATATATTTGTAATCAAATCAGGAAATTTCACGTCGTGTATATTTTAATTATGAAATTATTATTTCTAAAATAGTCATTAAACCGTCTAAGGAAAAGTATCATAAACATTTAAACCACATACTCTACCCATCAAACTGAACAACTTTTAATATGGGAGCAAGCCTGTCACTACAAAAAAATCATCTCTTTCATACATTTGAGTCCTGATTACTCCCATAGTAAAAGATGTTTAGTTTGATGGGTAGAGTACGTGGTGTAAAACTTTAATGATATTTTTCCTTACACCCTGCATACAGGGTGGAAAGTTGAGATAGGGCACAAAGGGCAGCTACCAGAAGCATTATACAGGCTCCTTCTTAATATGCTGACAGTTTTTTAAGGGGATTACCAGACCATCAAACTGAACAACTTTCTCTATGGGACCAACAACGAAATCGCAAAAAAATCTATCACCATATAGAAAGTTGTTCAGTTTGACTTTCTGATCATCCCCTTAAAAATTTCAGCATATTTGAAACATTCTTAGGAGGTTAACCCTAACTTTTGGAGTATTTTACTTATGAATTCCCAGATTTTGAAAAAGTGAAAAACGAGAAAAACTGTTCACAAATCTATTTTTCATTCCATTCGCTCCTCTTACTGATAAGGAACATCAGTCTCTATGGGGTCAACCGAGGTCGAGGTTTTTGATAAGTGACCTATAATATGTCAAGATTGACAGTCGAAGCTACGAACGCGTCGAAAAAAATATTAGTTACAGTGCCACCAACTTATCTGTAGAATGGCCAAAAGTGGAACTACTGATGCCATTTTGAAAACGTCATTTTGTTGCTGTCAGTCGATGTAGTCTCTCATTCTTTGATACAGAAAGTGGCGCCATCGCTCATTCTACAGATAAGTTGGTGACACTGTAACTCTTAGTTTACAAACCCAGAAATAAGTTGTATGGCGTCTCACGTACCACAAACTAAAAAAGCTGGCCTCTTTTGTTTTAAACGGTAGAAGCGTGAGGCTCGATCAAGACATACACTTTATCTAAGGTCGAGGTACTAGAACTCACTGAAGATGCAAAATTAAATTCCTATACAATTATTTTAGTAGGGAAATCAAAAGTTTTGATTGTGTAAACATTTTCCAATTTATTAGGGGTAACACCATCAATAAACTTGACTGCTGCTTGTTCTTTGTCGGGGTCACCAATATGGAGGTGCTACTTGGGAATGTCCCTCCATTGAAAAGGGAAGATCTTCCACCAGGCTATGTGTGAAGCCTGGGGACCGGCCGTGCCGGCCGACCTTGTATATATTGTATCGAATCTCTGTGATTATTTCTCTTGCGCGATGTATGTCATGCATTCGTTTAAGAACTTTATTTGTAGTAGCTTACGAGTTACGTATTCAAGGTGAACGTTGTTTATATATGGAGCATATTTCCGAGAGCGACGGTATCGCCATCTGTTGGCATCTTTGCTATAACTTGTGGGTGCTGACATCTGTAGCAAGTCCCCACAAACGTAACAATTTGTGGGCCTACAATAAATTGACTCCTTTTAATCAAAATCCTAATTGAGGTCCAGACCTATCGAAATTCGCTTTAAATTAACTGTCATAGCAAACGTTGACTTTCGAAAACGAAACGCTTTAACTATGCACAAGTCTGAGTGCATTCCGTTGTACGTAGTATAATATGAAAATGACAAAATTGCTTTACTGTTCAACCAGCAGAAGTGATAAAGTGATAAAGCTCTTATTTGAAAGGAATAAAGGTAGAAATAGCTTGATTCGTGGAAATTTGAAAATGGTACGAATTTCAACTTAATTGTCTTCAAAACCGAAGTGGTTAATTGTATCTACAATCAGACGCGTTATTCCGCATTTATATTTCAACGAGCCGCGACTTCGTCCGCACAAATTATATACCAGATTTTAAGTCAGATCATAAGCTATCAAACAAAAAAAGTTTCATCAAAATCGGTTCAGTAGTTTTTGCGTGATACTCGTTCAAACAAACAAACAAACAAACACACAAACAAACACACAAACAAACAGACAGACAAAAAATCCAAAAATTGGTGAAATGGAATCAGGGACACCTAAAAACCATATCGTAACTTTTTTTTTGTTAATATCTTCAATGTACAGACAAACTTCCTGTTACAGTTTTATAATAGTTTAGATAGATATAGATTTTTAAAACTTTGCTTTATTAGTTACCATTTAGAGGTATAGTCAACAGCAATAAGCGCTCTTACAGACGAGCGACACTCTGCAATCGCCGTGGGTCACAGGGAGTCCCGCTTAATAGAGCTGTTTAGGGTCGCGCAACCCTCTGCGACCGCAAAGTGTCGCTCGTCTGTAAGCGCTCTAAGTTATATACACTTTAGTATTACGAAGTAGAACAGCGTCGGTGGCGCGTTGCGGAGAGGTATGGACACCCAATTATGGGGGTCCGGGTTCGAATCCGCACGGACAACATGCCATGTACCAATGAGTTTTTCTAGCTTATGTACGTAATACCGACTGCTCTCAAACGGTGAAGGAAAACATCGTGAAGAAACCTGCATACGCTGAAGAAGAAATTCTGATGTGTATGTGAAGTCTACCAATCCGCATTGGGCACGCGTGGTGGACTAATGCCCATACACCCTCCCTGAGGGTAGGCCTGTGCCCTGCAGTGGGACGTTTATAGGCTGATGATGATGATGACTACGACGTAGAACAAAAGTGTATACAACTTATTGCTGCTGACTGTACATCAGTCATCAACCGCAACTGCAGTAACATTTTTAGAGCCACCACCTTTTTCATTATCGGCCTATCGCGTCCCACAGCAGTGCACAGGCCTACCCTCAGGGAGGGTGTATGGGCATTAGTCGTACATAAGTTAGATATAACTCATTGGTACATATAGCAGGTTGTCCGTGCGGATTTGAACCCATACCCTCATTATATAGATATCTAAACTATTATAAAACTGTATAGTAGTAGAAAGTTTGTCTGTACATTGAGGATATTTAACAAAAAAAAAGTTACGATATGGTTTTTAGGTGTCCCTGATTCCATATCACGAATTTTTGGATTTATTTGTCTGTCTGTTTGTTTGTTTGTTTGAACGATCACGCAAAAACTACTGGACCGATTTTGATGAAACTTTTTTTGTTCGATAGCTTATGATCTGACTTAAATTCTGGTATTTAATTTGTGCGGACAAAGTCGCGGGTTAACGCTCGTATTTTATATAGCTCTTCCCAACGCGCCACCATATTGTGCTGTCCTCATTCGTATCAATAGTTTTTTTTATTTCTAACCAATTAAACATTTTCAAAAAAAATGTAATACGGAACACTAAAAAACAAGAGTAGTCATAAACTACAGATTATTATGTTCTATGCTTGTAGTTATTATCTTTTAAACCGCCGCCAAACTACAAACATTATAAAAACTAATCCGCAGTTACCAGATAAATTTAAAATCAGCAATGACTACAATATGACATCATGTTTTTTTCGAAATGTTGCTTATTTGTTTAGAAATAAAAAAAATACGATTGAGGGCAGCACAATAAGTTCGGTGCCCCCTTAAGATACAGATAATTAATTATTATCCCAGAATTAGATAATGACAATAACTGACTGCCAATAAATCAATTATGAACAAGATGTGCTAGACACTAATAGGTTAACAGAATAAATAGATCAATATGAACGACAAGCTGTCTGTCTGTCACACAGATTTATAACTAAAGCGGAGACATATTTCACTGGCCAAACTAATTTAGGAATTTGATTAATATTTTCAATAACTGTAGGATTATGAAATGTTATTCTCGTTGAACGCATTTTCTGATAAGTTATTCATTAATTAGGCCCTTTTTAAAAAAAAGTTTATCCGGGGTCCGAAACAGTTTTCGCAAGTTCAATAAATCGAGCGTATGGCCAACTAAGAAACGTACGCGCTTCGCCTGAGCCGACAGAATACTAACACATGCAAAATGTACGAGCGCGAACCACGGCGCCGTGTAGCCGGCCTCGCACCCCTCTACGGCGCCGTGTTTCGGCCACACACACCTCCACGGCGCCATGTAATTGGCATCCAAAGTTCATCCTTGCTAAAGTTAGGTTATAGCACAGTGTAAGAAAGAGTATCTTATACTAGTAGAGCGATGATAGAGCTAGCGCCTCAATTATGAGGCCGCGATTCGGTTCCCGGCCTGTACCACTAAGTTCATTGGCATTTATGTACGGTTGTATTTATCATTTACTAGCTCGGCGGTGAAGGAAAACATTGTCGGAAACCTACAGTCCCGACAATGAAAAGAAAATACCATAAGTTCGGAGGCGTAAAATTATTGTGGATGCTTATTACTGCGGACTATGGGGGGACCACACCAATGACGGCGAAGCGCCCCGATAGGTCTACCGAACCACTGAATGAACTTAAGCAACCTGCCCAAGGGGCACTCCTAATGGGTACGGACCTCGGCAATTGGCGTTGCTGGGACTACGCGGACTACGATTGGGTAGTGGGGATCGGTGAGAAAGTGATGCACCGCTTTTGAGACCTTGAGTGCGATTTTTGAAACTCATTCGCTGAGCTCAGCAGTTGAAAATGTCAACATAACTATGGAGATATGCATCTTTCTACAACTGATTTGACTTTCAAAAATCGCACCCTTGAAGAATGATTTTTGTAAGTCAAATCAGCAGTAGAAAGATGCATATCTCCATAGTTATTTTGACATTTTCAACTGCTGAGCTCAGCGAATGAGATTCTAAAATCACACTCCTTGTTTGAATCTTTTTTCTGTGTGATATCTATTCGGTGGTCTTTACCTACTGAAGATATCTTCAGTAGCTATTTATAACGATATTAAACGGTATTACGTACCAAAGTTGGAAAATAAAGAAAAGTCCTCAAACAAGTTATTTTAATGGCCTATTCCTTATTTTTATAGCTTGAAACAGTTTAATTCCTAAGTTATGGACGGTGCAGACATAACTTAACTTTAAACGCCTATAAAATGTTTTTAATAATGGTACTAGGACTCTTGAAATACGTTACATCTTTTTTTTATGCTGTGTTTAGTATACGGAGAGAAATATCTGGTCAAGAATCTTTAAGACAACATCATATTTCAGCCTAACATATTTTTAGTGCGAAGCACCCTTAATCTCGTAGATAGGTTCTGTTATCTAAGTTAAGTTTTTTTAGACATCATGATCATCATCATCGTCATCGTCTAATGTCTATACGTATATATAATAACATACCAATAGAAATAAGACAACTACCAGACAAACTATTTATAATAAAATTTAAAAAATGGCTTATTCAGGAATGTTACTATAGTATGAAGGAATATCTTGACATTGTATAGACTTGCAGCGCGACTCTAATTTTCAAAGTATGTTTAAGTTTGACATGTATTAATATCTTTTCTATTTGACATGTTTTATAACCCATTATAATTTTTGCATACTGATACGTCAGTGACACACGCCTGTACATAAAATTACTAATCTAAGATCTTTGTTACCGTGTTTCATGCGAATAAATATATTTCATTTCATTTCATTTCATCATCTCAGCCGACGGACGTCCACTGCTGGACAAAGGCCTCCCCCTCGTTATGATATCAGGATAATTCAAGGTAAATTTTTTTTTTTTTTTTTTTTTTTTTTTTTTTGAAAGTGACTATTACAGCTTTGCTCCGGGAGCAACTACTGCTTTTTACTGCGGGCTATTGGGGGGACCACGAAGGGTCACCGAGCCAATTGAATGAACTTAAGCAACCGACCTAGGGGCACCCAGCGGGGTACGGACCTCGGCCAAGGACGTTGCTGGGGCTACGCGGCGGATTGTGTAGCTGGGATAGGTGAGAAGCGGCCTGGGATTGGCCTATAGCGTCTGTAGGCGCCTGAATTGAAGGGAGTGTGCAGTGGTCGCGGCTGTCTCCGCCGGCGGGGACGTCGATTACTGTGTCGGCGTGTTGTTGTCGTGTGTTGTGAATTTGCGATTGTTAGTCGTGTCTGTTGGGCCGCCTGTACGGCAACCGTGATCTCATCGTCTGGATCGACCAGTACATTGCGGGGTCGACGTCTATTCGTCCTAGTAGTATCACAAGGATAGATGGCGTTTGCCCTAATTAGAGGGTTGGAGTGGCGGGGGGTGGTGGCGAAATAGTCCGCCACCATGCATTTGAGTAGTTGCTTGATGGTAGGCAACTCTAAGTCGAGATTAAGGTTTTTGTTGCGTACGAACCATGGCGCACCAGTGGCCGTACGCATGAACCTATTCTGGATGACTTCCAATAGGTGGATGTTGGTGGGGGCGGCGTGCGCGAAGCACACTCCGGCATACGTGATTATTCAAGGTAAATTGTAAGAACCTGGTGTTTTCATCTCAATTTAATTTAATGTATTGGAATATGAATAGATAATAATAGTACTATCTACGGTGCGCTCCGAATCACGACAACAGCACTGTGAGCGCGATAAATGTCGTTCCGATTTGACGTGAGCGCGACCACAATCGATTTAGCACTATAGACGAAGAATTTTTCTCTGACGCTGGAATTTTACGGAATTTAATAATAATTTAATTACGGAATATTAGTCTTCTTTTTATCGTGTGGGCAAAGCCCTGGTGTCAGGGTTTTTTCAGACCGCCTTACAGCCTCTGACGTGGTTTTTATGTAACGACTACTACCACCAGAGATAGGCTTAACGTGCCATCCGAAGCACGGAATCCTTTTTCTTTTCAGACAATCAGGTGATTCAGCCTGCAATGTCCTAACCAACTGAGGAAAAACGCACAAAGTGGCATATCACTAGATGTCACCCCTGTGGGAATCGAACCCACGACCTCCGTGTCAAGAGCCAATGCTCTTATCCATTAGACCACGGAGGCAGTTGTGTAACCGGAATATTAGTGTAACTGGGTATGAGATAGTGATAATCATAAAATCCTATACAATTTATATGAAGTGACATTTTGGAATCAGTTTATTTATATGAAGTGGCATTTTGGAGCCAGGTGGCCGTAGTACAAAAAAGTGGTTACTCCGATAAGGACAGCAGTAAGGTAACGATTAAATGTGAAGACTTTTAATTGGCGTCTAGATATATCGGTAATTCTCAGCAGCAGGTTCTTTTGCGCGTCCTGGCTTATAAGACATACAAAAACTAAAATTTTCGCGTGTTTCATATTTTTTAACATTAAAAGGGGTTTATAGCTAGATGTAAACGAGTTAATATGCACGTAATTTAAAAACCACTGGTTGAAATAAATTTTTGAAACCCCGTTCTCTAATTTCAACAACGTGTCCCTTTGCCGAAATCATTTACAAAAATTATTCTCCTCACTAAATTCCAAGAATTATATCAGTTTACTCCGATGATATTTAAAGCACATTAGATAAGTATACCATACAAAAAATATGAGTCGTATGAACTTGTTCGTTTTCGAGATATAAAATGTTTTTAACTTGTCCTGAGTTAAACACTAATTTCACCGACACGACAAATACATGCGCGCACAACACTATATTATAAGAATACTAACAAAATTGTAATGCTGTAAATGTTCCGAAAATAAAATAAATTAATAAATCTCCTTTTTTAACTAGAGCAAATTTGCTATGTGCATCTCTTATTGAGTGAATATGACAAGACACGTGCTTCCTTCTAATACCTTCTCTTTCTACAGTTAGCACTGTGAGAGCCTTGTCAAAAGTGACGTTTGACAGTTTTGTTGTAGTAAATTTTTGAGCGACTTTTCAAAAGTAACGTTTTACTGTTTTGTAGTGGTCAATTTTTGAGCGAATTTTCAAAAGTGACGTTTGACAGTTTTGTTGTGGTAAATTTTTGGTTAGGCCTCGATTTAGGTTTCTTTAGTAGAATTTGGTTTGATAATGTTCTAAAAATTACGAATAAAAGTTAAATAACGATTAGTGATGAAGAAAATACTATGAATATTTGAATGTTGTGATGTGAACGGTGTAAACGCGACAACTAGCGTTTCGAATTGGTAGGACGCTATCAGCACTGTAAGCGCGATAACGCAAATGGAATGGGTGTTAGTGCTGTAATCGCTTACAGCGCTGTTTTCATGTCTCGGAACGCACCGCTATTCATATGCTATGCTACCTATACATGCCTATACATAACGTGTGTTTTTTATGAGGGGTGTTTCAGACAATCTGTGCGATTTCAGGTTTGCTCCCGTCGTAAAAGTTGTTCAGTTAATTTTTGTATGTGTTTACAAAATCACGCAGTCTATTTGTAAACTATTTTTGTATCTGGCTGTGCCGCAAATTCGTTACAATTTCCTTTTTTTACCGACACAGCAAATTTGTCCGTTGTTTTCTTTCCCTAAAAACCTTATTCGGACTAATAACATATAAAAAAAATTTGATAAATCTGTCTAGCCGTTCTCAAGTGAGTCAAACACCATTTCATTTATACTTCCCTTAAAAAGTGTCAGCATATTAAGAAGGGCCCTATTTACAGGGTGTTACAAAAGCAACTTTCACTATGGGACCGATATCGAAATCGCGAAAAAAAATCAGATGTTCCATCATCATCATAATCATATCAGCCGATAGACGTCCACTGCTGGGCATAATGGGGAGATTTGCCATAATCGCCATGATACGATGCGTTTGCGATGTTCCATACTAAACTACAGATCTACTCGAGCTAGATGTATTGGACAAGAGTTTTTTTTTTGCGATTTCGATATTGGTCCCATAGTGAAAGTTGTTCAGTTTGTTGGTCTAAACCACCCCCTTAAATGTTTTCAATTTTTATTTTTACTTACTTCTGTAACTCCCTGTATAGATTATTAAAACTTGAAATTTTTAAGTTTAAAAGGAATCAAAGTATCAAAGACTCGAAGGGCCAAAACACTCAAAGCTATTAAACTGAAACTATTTGAGACGGGACAATGTTCGACAAATCACAACAATTCTAGTTTGAGAACTTTTGGGGCAGATTCACTGTTTATGGAATTCAATCTTTGGGTATCAGGAAGCTAGGGAACGTTTTAGATTGATTTTAATGAAAGTTTACAAATAAGTCAATTCAATTTCTTTATTGAGATAAATTACATGTTTTTGCAGGATGTTATGTAGAATACAATAAGATTGTCACAACGTAATTTTACCCCTGTGGGTGCAGCAATTGATACAAACTAACTAAAATCATGCATAAACAAGCAATGAAGAAAGCCAAGAAATTTTTTTTTAATTCCAAAAAAAAATTCTACTACATTCTGGTACAATACATATACAGGGTGGAAAAAAAAGGCCGTGGTTGGAGGGAAAGTACTCTTAATATATATCATGGCAAATTTTACGATGATGATTTACCAGATGAGATGACCAGTCCATATAACACTCTTGACTGGAAGTATGCGTGATATGCAAGGAGCGCCGCTTTTCTTGTTGAAATTTGCATAACATTTTTTAAGGCGTAACAAAAACTACTTAGTTTGCTCTCTAATCCCTCCACATGTTTCTTCCGATTCATAAAAGCATTTGTTTCCAGACCCAAAAATTTCACATTTTGTACTAGCTCA
Source organism: Agonopterix arenella (assembly GCA_927399405.1). NCBI lineage: Eukaryota > Metazoa > Arthropoda > Insecta > Lepidoptera > Depressariidae > Agonopterix > Agonopterix arenella. Next base: position 2,689,903 of record OV656714.1, read on the forward strand.
ATGCAACTGTCGTTTTGTTTCACGTTTACATCCACCGCCTGGGTCATGTAGTTTCTAAAATGAATCACTTTAGTTTTATTTATATTTGTATATAAATCAAGAGAGCTCAAGCAATTTATGGCCTTTGATAAGGATGCATCTACGTTCTTACTTAAGTCAACACTATCATTTCTCATCAAGTCACACGGTCACAGGCGAAAAAATATCTGTGGCAACCCTTTTATTTTGTAGACTTTACTACCTAGATGGTGTTATAATCTAATTCTGGTATGCCCGACACGCACTTGGCCGATTTTTAAGCCTAGGACTTTGCTCTGAAATTGAATTTTTAGGTCATTCATTATCCTTTCCACTTCGGTTACTCCAGCTTTTGTTTCATACTAAAAATTTTTTTTTTTTTATTTTTTTTTTATGTCTGATAGGTAAGCATTTGACCCCGATCTCACCTGATGTTAAGTGACGATGAGGCCGAAGATGTAGCATGCTTACCTAGAAATGTGCCTATTCACTCTCGCCTTGAAGAGGCCCAAGTTGTATTGCTCAGGGAACAGGTCCGCAGGCAGTACGTTCCACTCTTTAGCCGTGCGCATTATAAAAGAAGAAGCAAACTTCTTAGTGCGAATTGCTGGTATGTCAACAACATAAGGGTGGAAACCCAGCCTGCGTCTCGTCCCTCGCAGATGAAAGGGAGACGGAGGTATTAGATCGTGTAATTCCGTCGCACACTCTCCGAAATGTATCCTATAAAAAACAGACAGACAGGCTACCTTGCGACGATGCTCAAGACTTTGCAGCTTCGCCACCGAGGTTGGATCACCTATGAGCTTCCTGGCACGCCTGTCGATTGAGTCCAACGCGGCCAACTGGTATTGGGCAGACCCGTCCCAGAGATGGCAACAGTACTCCATACACGATCGGACTTGTGCTTGATAAAGTTGTAGAAGCTGTCCCGGTGTGAAGTACCGTCTGACCTTCGAAAGGACGCCCAGTTTTTTCGCTGCGGTTTTTGCCATGGACTCAATATACCGCCCGAAATTCAAATCGGACGATATGTTAATGCCAAGGAGCTCCAGGCGATCAGCTATCGGTATAGACACATTTCGGAAAGTCAAAGCGAAGGGACTCCGTTTTGTGGAGAAAAGGCACGCCTGTGTTTTATTTGCGTTGAAACTAACCCGATTAGCGTCACCCCAGTTGGACACAGATTCAAGGGCTAAGTTTAATCGCTGCACCATGGCCTCTCGACAAGACTGAGTAACATCCAATTTGACCCCTGCACCGGACATATATCTGTCAGCAACAGTGCTGTCGTCAGCATACCCAAAGGTACCGGGCACAAGCATGTCGTTTATATGCAGCAGAAATAAAGTAGCTGACAGAACTGACCCCTGAGGAACACCGGCATTAATAGCCATTTGATCCGATGAGTAACCATCAATGACTACTCGTATGCATCGTTCACTCAAGAAGTCAGCTATCCAGTTGCAAAGGTCAGTTGGTATTCCATATGATGGAAGCTTGCTTATAAGGCTTGCATGCCAGACCCTGTCAAAGGCTTTGGATATGTCAAGAGACACGGCAAGTGCCTCACCATATCTCTCGACAGCCTCGCTCCACAGATGAGTGGCATACACAAGAAGATCCCCCGTGGACCGTCCTGGGCGGAACCCATACTGACGGTCACTGAGGAGGTCGTTATGTTCAAGGTATGCCAGGAGCCGGTTGTTAAGTACACGTTCCATAGTCTTGCAGAGTATGGAAGTGACTGATATTGGTCTATAGTTGACAGGGTCGGCACGACTGCCTTTTTTGGGCACGGGTTGCACGTTGGCAAGCTTCCATGACTTTGGGACTACCGCAGTCTCAAGTGAGAGGCGATACAGGCGTGTCAAAACAGGAGCCAACTCTGGAGCACAGGTGCGTAGGACAACCGCTGGGATTCCGTCGGGTCCGCTAGCCTTGTTCACGTCTAGAGAACGCAAGATTTTAAAAACCTCTTTTTGGCGAATGTGAACTGATGCCATTGAGCATTCAGTACGAGGAATGGTAGGTGGTGTTTGACCTGAGCTCTCCAGACGCGAGTTCCCAGCAAAGAGATTAGCAAATAAATTTGCCTTCTCCTCCGCCGAGTGAGCCAGCGATCCGTCAGGTTTTATTAGCGGTGGTAGGGAGGGACGGCCGAAGTTTGCTTCCACCGCCTTGGCAAGCGACCAAAACGCTTTGCTGCCAGCTGGATAGGAGGCTAGCTTAGCCCCTATACGACCTATATGGTCGAACCGGGCTTTTCGCAACACCTTTTTGCAAGATTTGGCGGCTTTGTTATAGGCTTTCTTCAGCTTTTCGGTGTTCGGAGCTTTCTGCTTTCGAGCATCAGCCCAGGACAGATACGCTGACTGTTTTTTCACCTCAGCACGGGAACAGTCAGCGTTGAACCATGGGCGAGCTTTGGCGCCGGTTGACACGCCAGAGTACGGAATAAAATATTCCATACCTTGACGTATCACTTCGGCTACCGCGGCCGCAGCACTCGACGATTCCCCTGAAGAAAAGCAAGTTTGCCGCCAAGGGTAGGAAGCAAAAAAGTGTCGCATCTCGTCCCAATCTGCTGACCTGTATCGCCACACCCGTCTCTTACCACAATGGCTCTGATCAGGTGGGGAGTATACGGATACAGTTTTCACCAGACAGTGGTCGGAGGTACCTAAAGGGGCACATACCGACACAGAGTATCTGTCTGGATCAGTTGTCAGCAGAAGGTCCAAACAGTTGGCCGTGTGAAAATCAACGTCTGGTATCCTTGTGGCGCAATTGATCAGTTGGCTGAGATCTAGCGATAGTGCAAGTTTGCGCGCCTCTCGTCCAGCGTGGTCGGTCTTCCGATAGGGGAACAGCCATTCTTGATGGTGAGCATTAAAGTCCCCTAGAAGGGTCAGTTGCGCCACAGGATACCTTAGTTGAGCCTCCTCAGCCGCCTCTCCGAGATACTCGAACAACCTAGTCGTCTCCTGATCTCCACTGTGCGACCGGTAAACACAGGCGTAAACAATTTGTTCGACGCCTGTTTCCACCAGTATCCACAATACTGAGAAAGAAGGCTCCTCAAGGTTTTTGAGACGCTTGATGCAGATGTCATCGCGAGCGTACACACAGAGTCCGGCATGAAGAACGAATCTATGCTCCAGAGTGTACCCAGGGTAGCTGAGGTACGCCGCGTCTGCCGGACATCTGATCTGCGTCTCGGTGAGAAACAGCAGTTGTGGTTTATCAGTCTCTAGGTGGTGGTGGACTGCTACGAGATTTGAGTGCAATCCCCGGATGTTACACAGGTGCACTTTTAAGGGGAGAACGTGCAACCGCTGTTTAACTTTCTTCCTTTTTGAACCTTTCATAGTTTTTGTTTAAGAGTGAAAAGGCAGGAGGACGGTAGTTGAGCGAGGAGCCGCATCAATCGAACCAGATAGTATGCTCAAGTCTGCCACACATTAAGATGGCTAGGTTGGAGACCGCGGGGACGCCCGAACCCCCCCGGGAATGCCCACCAACTTCTCCCATCCGGTTGCCAACCGGCATGGTGGAGCAACCCGGGATTTTTCGCTAGGTGGCGGGGCAGCCTTTCACGGGTGGCTTTCCCGCTACTTGGGCCCCCTACTTCCTGCGGTCGGCCAGCGGAGCACCGTTCTTCGGATCCCGCTAGCCTCCAAGACCAGCCAGCGGGTGTAGCAGAGGTCAGCAGCCTGTGAACGGTCTTCTGACGCGACACAACTGCTCAGACCCGTCCTCCAAGGGGCAACTCCGGACTTCGTGGCGGAACGTGATTAATACCACTTGGCGACACGGCTCAGTCCGGAGGGTGGTAACCAGCCTCGGCCGAAACCTACCACCGGTAAGTTGTCACTCGTTTAGCACCACCCAGGGGTCACGTGTAGGGTCTCGAGGGTAAACCTACGGACGCGAGTGACTCCAACCCCCGATAAATGAGTATATTTGATTGATTTACACTCAGTTGCAGAAACGCTCATTAAAGTTAAACCTCTTGCTGTCACTTTTTGTCTTGTTGACGTAGTAAAAGCTAGCAAGAGATTTAATGGAGGATTAACTTTAATGAGAGTTTCTGCAACTGAGTGTTATCCAACTCCATTAACTGGTAATCTAGTTATATTGTCAATCATTCAACAGTCTTTGCCTAGGTATAATGTAGCAAAATCTCGAGCTCTCCTTGCTCGGTCCAAAATGTAGAGCTCACTTCATGCTTTAAATCGTTTTGCAGCGACCTAATAAATTGCAGTAAAATTAAGAGCTTTTGCGTCATTTTTTTTTCGGTCGTTTTGCAGTGACCTAACTTGACCTACCTAATGATATTGTAGTGATAATTTCGAGCTCGCTTCGCTCTCTCCAAGTTTTTGGATCGTGTTGGTAAGACCTATTCACACTGTCTTCTCTTCTTCTTATCGTGTGGGCAGAGCCCTAGTGTCAGAGTTTTGGACACTGTAATAAAATCTTTTACTGTTTCAGATCGTACAGTAAGATGTAGTATATGTTCCTACTACAATTATTAAAATTAAAGCTCGCTTCACTCACTCAAGAAAGTTTCGATATCATCTTGCCCCCTCGACGCCATTGTTTAAGCCAGGGCCTCTACCCGGACATTCGAACATCGCAATTGCGTGAACGTTTTCGTTCCAATGTCAACTCTATTACAATGAAGTGCGGACCGAAACAGTGGCGATATATCGAACATCGAAAGTCCGGGTACAGGGCCAGAGCTCTGTCGAGTTAAGATAAGTATATAATCTAATTTTCTCAGGGCTTCGACGTCCTGGTCCTAGGTTGTACAACACTTGGGTACCAGGGTACCTAAGTGTTGTACAACCCATACACCCCGGCAGGGCCGCCCCTGACCCTACAAGTATATAATACCTACTTATGTAGACAATTCACAGAAATATAGGTCAAGCGTCTCAAAAGGAGAAACTGTCGTAATTTCGAGTTACACGAATACCTCTTCACGGCGGTTCTTATGTCAAATGGCACTCATTAGGGGTTCGACAAAAAAAGAAAGACTTCCTTGGTATTATTTTGGATTTTGTTAAAAAATACTACCATTAGAAAATAAATTGTAGGCCAGTCTTTTAAGAAGGTTACAGGAGTGCGATTTTTGAAACTCACACTTTGATCTCAGCAGTTGAAAATGTCAATATGAGTATGGAAATATGCATCTTTCTACTGCTGATTTGACATTCAAAAATCAGACTCCAGGAGTGAGATTTTTGAAAGTCAAATCAGCATCAGAGAGATGTATATTTCCATAATAATTTTGACATTTTCAACTACTGAGCTCAGCGAATGAGTTTCAAAAATCGCACTCCGGATCGTAAATTCTTGTTTGAAACTAAAAACTTTTGAGCAGATTATCAAATAACATACTAAATATTTTTTTTATTCGAAGTAAGTATATATACTTTTTACATGGTCTTGGGGATGATTAAACCCTTTTCTCGTGATTTCGATTTTAGTCTCATATAGAAAGTTTGATAACCTGATCATCGCCTGAAGTGCGATTTTTGAAACTCATTCGCTGAGCTCAGCAGGTGAAAATGTCAATATAAATATGGAGATATGCATCTTTCTACTGCTGATTTGACTTTCAAAAATTGCACTCCCGAAGTATGATTTTTAAAAGTCAAATCAGCAGTAGAAAGATGCATATCTCCATAGTTATATTGACATTTTCAACTGCTGAAACTCATACTTTGAGTATGAGTTTAAAAAATCGCCCTAAATAATATCATACCTAGTTAAATATGATATTACCTTTTTTGCCTGGCTGTTTGTTTCTTCGAGCATCACGCGAAAACTACAGAACCGATTTCGATGAAACGTTTGAACTTTTGTTTGAAAGCTTATGATTTGACTTTAAATCTTGTGCGGACGCCTTTTTTGTTTGAAGGTTTATTGATTTGACTTAAAATCTTGTATAAGGTAAAATGTAGTTTATTATAGAGTACAAAATTTCACTAAATTAGGTAAGTATACAGGGTGGCTACGAACGTTTTGCTTGTAGATCAGTCATAGATTCTGCTCTTGTTCTGCGTTTGTTGTACGGTTTCGAAAATAATACATAATTATATTACAACCCATATTCAGCGCCAGCAAAAAACACCCCAAAAAATAACCCACATAATGTTAGACAAGACAGGCAATATCTTTCACCTGTCTATTATCGAACATATTTCCCTCTCGCACCTGTTCCTTTTCAGTCCTCGTAAGGATTCCTTCACAATAACCCTTACGTGTAGGGCGTTAGTATCAAAATACCTTGATTCACAGGACTTTGGATGTAAAAGAAACTGGAAGATGTTTTTCCTCCAGACTCAATGTAATTAATGAGGGAGCATTACTCTGTGGAGTTGAAAACGCACTATGAAGGGAAACCGACGCGTTTTTTAACGCTCTGTTTATGAAAGTCGAGTCGACGCGTAGTGTAATGTGAAAGGGACCACGCCCCATCATATCAGCCGATAGACGTCCACTGCTGGACATAGGCATCCCCCAAGGATCGCCACAACGACCGGTCGTGCGCTGCCCTCATCCAATGGGTTCCAGCCGCCTTTACCAGGTTTGACCAGGTTTTTGGTCCGGTAGACTCCACTCAAGAACTCTTCTTTTTATTACACGAGGATTGCACAATCAACTGGACTTTTATCACCACTGATTCCCACCGCCTTTTTTTCGCGATTTCGATGTTGGTCCCATAGAGAAAGTTATTCAGTTTGATCGTCTGGTTATCCCCTTAAAAACGGTCAGCAAATTAAGAAGGACCCTGTATAATTATTATAGCGATTACTCACTATAACTAGTCAATGAAAATCTTGTCTGTCTAGGAAGCCGCAACGAATTTTTTTGAGTAGGAAAACAAGAGTGTCATTAAAGCCTTGGAAGATAGCAGGTTAGCTACAAACGTGAAGAATAAAAGATGGCAAAGGAAAGTCATCTTAGAGGATGGTACATCTTCAACATCCCTCGAAAGAAGATTTAATTCCCGGGTCCTAATGTCTGGTGACGTTTGTGATGTATTGGACATCATCACAAATATGAACACCCAAGCCTATGTCACTATTCCCATTGGGTTAGGTTAGGTTATAAATTGACACGTGCGACGACATTTAAAAAGCATCACGTTTATTTGACACAGTGCGTGTGTCGATAATTCTTATTTTTAACCGCTCGGCATGAAAAGCAGACTCACTGCGCTATTTTTCAGATTCTAAAATATTACCTCTATGTTTAAGTTCACATAATTTTCCTTATTTTTCTTCCCTTTTATTGTTGAAGGATTACAGTCATTTTTTTATACTTGCTTTCTAAATTCCCCGTGCCCATCCATCTATCTATCACAGCATTTACAGTCCTTGATCAGTCCGTCTAGGGGACATAGGCCTTCCTTCATATTCCTCCATGACTTTGTCCCTATCTGCCCATCCAGATGGGTCCCGCGCCCGCGTGTCATTGACCCTGACTACCTCCGTGGTCTAATGGCTAAGAGCATTGGGCTCTTGACATGGAGGTCGTGGGTTTGATTCCCACGGGGTCTATCTTGTGATATGGCACTTTGTGCGTTCCCCAGTTGGTTAGGATTTTGCAGGCTGAATGTCACCTGCTCCCCTGATTGTCTGAAAAGAATGATGATTCCGTGCTTCGGATGGCACGTTTAGCCGTTGGTTCCGGCTACTATCTCTGGTGGTAGTAATCGTTACATAAAAACCATGTCAAAGGCCGTAAGGCCGGAATAAACTCTGACGGGCTCTGCCCGCACGATAAGAGGAAGAAGAATTGACCCATCTTTCTAACTGGCAACCAGTGCCACAAGAGTTTAAATAGTTGACTAAGATCGCGTTGAACGTTGTCTACATGTATTTAGGCAATGATATGTTTTGTAGAATAAATGACATAGTATCAGGATTCTAAAAAAGAAATAAGATTGCTATACTTGGGCAGGGCAAAGTGGAACGGGAGCACCCGTTTATTACCTAAAAAGTAATTTCTGCTTTTGTAAATAAGCAGAGCATTATCTTATCATCTACACTTCTACATACAACAGAAAATATTTACAAAATAGTACATTATTATACAAGTGAGCAAAGTTGGTCATTACAGCCGAGGCGGGATTGCATCACTAGCCGCCAGGCGAGTGATTCATACTAGCTGACGGCTAAAATGACTAACGCTCACGCGTTTCATGCGACGTTTTTCAACATACTTGCGAGGAAAAAGTAATAACATTTCCTAAAACACAACTATTTTAGAGAAATATTTTTGGAAAATGGCGCTGGGCTATGGTTGGTTTTTTTTCCGAGATGGCTATGCACCTATGCGCGCGCAGGCTGTCGAAGAGGTAAAGACTTAGCTGACATTCAACCAACGACATTTTGTTGCAAACAACCTAATATTGGTCATATCTGCCGAAGAACTGACAACCGGTGGGGTGTCAGGGTTCTGGAGTGGAGACCGCGAACTGGTAGACGTAGTGTGGGACGTCCTGTTGCCCGCTGGACAGACGACCTAAAAAAGGTAGCGGGGAGCGACTGGATGAGGAAGGCCGAGGACTGAGTTTTGTGGCGCGCCTTGGGAGAGGCCTATGTTCAGCAGTGGACGATGATAGGCTGATGATGATGATGATGATGATGAACCTAATATTAAAAACGTTATAAATTTACTATTTATGTATTTATAACACAAATTAATGTTAATTTGTTAACTAAAATACATTGTTTGATGAATTGAAGCGTTTATTTATCATATTTTAACTGAAACAGATTAATTCATTCAGAAAAAAGTTTGATTTTTTTTATTAGGTATATAAGAACTCTTTGCTGAGATTTAAAAATAAACTATAGAAAAAAAAAGTAAAATTATTTGTACGATAATGGAATCATTTTCGTCATTTTCGCAAGCGTTTTCTATAAGCTGCATTACGTACCTAAAAGCGGTGCAATAAGAGCCAGTTTACGAGCAAGTATATTATGTTGAAAAGATAGTTACGATATGTAGGTAGGTACCTGATTACAAATCACGGAGTAGTATTCAAAAACATCGATCTGTTTGTTTACTGTTCGAGAATCAAGCAAAAACTTTGGGCCGATTTTTTTGAAACTTTTTGTGTGTGATTTTATGATTTTATCTCGCTACCTACGATGACGGAAGCCAGTGCGCATTCCTCAGAAATCTCATTGCCCCCCTTAGAAAAATGGAAAGTAGTGAAGAAATGTTTCAACATCATCTCGTAAAATTTTTGCCAAAACATAGAGGCAATACTGCAAAATTTCGAACTCGCTTCGCTAGCTACAGATGTATAGGCATGGCAAGGGCTGAAGCACCCACACTGTTATTGTTTATTAAATAATCGCGTCCTTTCACGTTTATAACATGTTCTACAACCTTCTTAAAAATCCCAAGCCTTATTTTGGATACAGGGAGCCTTAGGAAAATGAACTTTTGGATCCGACCTTGCCACGAGAAATATGAGTCTTGCCACTGGGGCGGTAGCTATGAGCAAGGTGGCTGGTTCCCCCCTCAGGTTCCCAAAATCTCTAGCTACGCCAATGCCAGTGCGGACGAAGTCGTTAGCAAAAGCAGACAAACAAAAACAAACTCTTAAACAGAAAACTACCTCATTCCGTTTATTCAAACTCAAAACAAATTATACCTAAATGAAATAACAATAAAGTTTAAAATTAAACTAAACTCTAACTAACCGCAACACAAACTATTTACAAGCAATTAAAAGACTCGTGCTTGTATCACAAGCCACCCGGTCAGGTGCGAAACCCCCTTAACACAGTATTACTAACATAACAGTACAATAGTAGAATGTATCACCCCGCATCTAACAGTCTGTACAGACGTGAGCGATCCCGAAAAGAAGAAGAAGAATGATGTAAAACGAAGAAAAATTCTGTTGTTTGACTTTACGGAGCAGCCTACCCCCATTGAGTTACGGATAAGTCTTATAAATTGGAACTATACGTAGTAACAAACTAAGTTAGGTTAGAGATTTGCGCTCACAGTCAAAAATAGGGCGTACCTAGTCATAATTTTCACTGAAAGTACTTACTAATAGTAATTGCAGAATAGTTTCAGAATTTTCACTCCAGTATTTTAAAATTTAGTTAGAGGGGTTAACAAAAATTTGTTTTTTTTAATATATAAAATATCTTTAATCCAAAAACAGAAACGTGGTAAGTATACATTTTTGGGTTACTGTTTGGCCTTCATGCCAAATTTCGATTAAATAGGTGCGTAACATACATACAGATAGACAGAATGGTCTAAAGTATAATGGTTCCTTCGTTCCGGAACCTTAAAAAGGGGGTGCGTCCCTACAAGGCATGGTCCCAAATACGCTCACAGCGTTCCCCCTTTGAAAAGCCAAGCTGTTTCATTGGTTAAGGAAGCTGCCAGCTCTACGATCACCGGTGGTCTCGTGGAGACGCATCGACAGATCCACAGAAAATTATAAGAGGGGTTAGAAGTGCAAAGTAAGCGAAGATCGTGTTGCCACAGGTTATGTAACTATGGAATAATCTGTGCCTTTTTATCATCATCATCATCATCAGCCTATCATCATCCATTGCTGAACATTGCCTCTCCCCAGGCGCGCCATAATACTCTGTGTTCGGCCTTCCTCATCCAGTCGCTCCCCGCTACCTTTTATTGGTATCGTCTGTCCAGCGGGCAGCAGGGCGTCCCACACTACGTCTACCAGTTCGCGGTCTCCACTCTAGAACTCTGACACCCCATCGGTTGTCAGTTCTTCAGATATGACCAGCCCATTGGCATTTCAGCTTGCTAATTTTCTGAGCTATGTCAAACACTAGTTCTCTGACGTAGGTATCACTTCATTTCTAATGTGATCTCTCGGAGAAACACCGAGCATAGCTCTCTCCACCTAAGTGGGATCACACACGATGACGCATGTCGGAGCGAAAGACGTCAGTCCGTCATTTTCTAAAGCAAGGAGTTGTATGAAACCGCACACGGTGACGGACTGACGCACTGTGTGTGGTTCTACGTGCGGTTTCATACAACTCCTTGCTTCACAAATGACGGACTGACGTCTGCCGCTCCGACATGAGTCATCGTGTGTGATCGCTCTAACTATATGTTCACTGTTGTAAGTAATTCTACTGTTAGAGCACATAGCTGTGCTAATGTCCTCCTCCTTCTAAGGTCATTTATCAGACAGGGAGGTGACACGGCCGCGAGGTGACGGCAAAACACACCATTTTTATTTTAGTCGCCATTTTCTTTAGTACCCTTTCTTCATACGATAGCATCTCTGAAGATGGAATTTGAAGTCTCAGTCTATAATAAACATAATGCTCACGACAATATTCATTTCATTACGGAATGGGCTGATAAAAGACATAGACTAGAATATGGCCTCTCAAGTCTACAACACTGCAAAAATAGGTTAGTTAAAGGTGCTACCTAGTATATATTCTGTGGTTACAGGTGGCGTTATCAGCCTCCTATATCACAAGATAACAGTTGATGATATAAGTATATTTAATCTACCTATATTTACCAAAACTTAGCCCGACACACACTTGTCCGGTTTTTATTATGATGTCAATCAATCAATCAAATATACTTTATTTTACACCAAAACATAAACAGTAAAATACAGAAATAAAAATACAAGAGGCACAAAATAAGGCGGTCTTATCGCTAAGAATATATTTTTTCGTTTCGTTTCGATTTCTTCAAGATTTTGTTCTTTTATTCAAGAGTTTGCTATAATCACATTAAGTTAGACGCTTGCGCTTGTATATCTACAGGGTGTTAGGGTAAACAGTTGCATTACTTTAAGGGGTTATTGTACCCATGACACTGAAAAACTCCATGGTAGAATATCGCAGGGAAAACACCGGGAGATTCGCGAAGAACAGTCCGGTGAGCCAGATATAGTCAAGAACGTTTAGCCGGAGTAAATCCGTTGCCCAGGGTTGACCGCGAGGAGGTAGTTCGAGACCAATTCCCATCCGTCTCCCATCCAGATCACCAATCTGGACCGACGACCGAATACACTGCCAGTACGATGTTAATAATGCATGGCGGGCAGATTGGGGCCTTTTTGCCCATCCGCATGCAAGCCTAGTTCGTGACCCGACTGTCGAGCCGGCTGGTTTTGAAAAGGACCGTAAGACCTGGGTTAAGCTTAACCGATTCAGAACCAACCATGGAAGAACCAACTACCACCTCCACAAGTGGGGTTTGAGGGAGTCTCCGACGTGCGACTGCGGGGCACCTGACCAGACCCTCTCCCATGTGGTAAATGAGTGCACTCTGCGATGTTTCCAGGCTAACCCCGGCAGCGGAAGACTGGCTGAAACACCTCGATCTCGAAATCTGACAAACCCCCCCCCCCCCCCCTCGGATCCAAGCAGTAAGATAAAAATGCCATACGATATGATGATGATGATGACTGAAAAACTTTCCCTAAGGAAGTCAAAAAAAAATTTGTGAATTTCTTATAGGCTTCTTAGGGAAAGTTGTTCATTATCATGGGTATAATCACCCCTTAAAGTAATGCAGCGGTTTACCCTGACAGCCTGTACCATTTTTGCGATAGAGCAAAAAAAAACCTGTAAAAACACAGGTTTCTTTTAAAAGGTTTTTTTATAGTACTTTAATCACCTATTTGCAAGCAAATCCAAAATTATTACAAATATTCTGGGAAAATTTCAACCGGCTATCTATTATGGTTTAAAGTAGACAGAGGACGGACGGATAGACGAGGGATGGACGAACGGACAACATAGACTTTTTAATACTTTTGACTTTTGACTTTAAGACTTTTTGACGACCCTGTTGGTGTAATGGTTACCACGCCGCGCCGGACTGCCAAACCAGGGTTCTGGGTTCAAATCCCGGTTCGGTCATAGATGTTTATATGTTTGTGCCGTTGTTGTATGGTTTCCATAACAAACAGCCTATTAATGCTTTCTTGGGTTCATTACAATGTATGTGCCTGTGAGCGTTATTTATTTATTTATAATAGGATCCCGTTGGCTTGGCACCGTTTGGGTACATGGTACCCTAAAAACATAATTTTCACAAACGATAAAAGTCACATACATTTATTTCTAGCCACCATACGTCCTAGATAAGGGTCCTATTCTCAACGATTTCACATAAAATACGATGCAAATAGCAACTTGGCAATATGTTTCCACGTTATCTTAATACCAAGTCCTGTAAAACGATATGGTAGAATGGACAGAAGGTACACTCTTTGTAGTTGAAGCGCAAGTTACAGTGTCACCATTATTTGAGAATCTGTCCATTTCCATTCTATTAATTTATTATTAGAATATAATAGAATGGATATAGTCCGATTCTAGACATTAAATGTGCCACTAGTAAGTAGAGATTCCTAAAATAGAGTGCCACCGAAATTGATAGAAACCTAATAGTGTAAAAATTACTTTAGAAAAGGAAGTGTCTCAATTCGATCAAAACAATTTTTTTGTCAAATCACAATAGAAAAAGTCTTCAGTTATGATGCGATTACTCTACGAGCTAAAATGGGAGGGATGTGATGGGGGGACTGTGTAGCATGACTTAAAATTGTAAAATGTATGTATGTTTAATTTTAAATTTCGTTTATAATTATGTTCATAATAAAACGCTACCGTTTGTGGACTTAGATCTCACTGTAAAAACGTAAACAACATTATTTAATTTATAATAGTAATCGGACAAAAGATTATGTAAAAATGCAATCGGAATCTATACTATTATAAAACTGTAACAGGAAGTTTGTCCGTACATTGAAGATATTAACAAAAAAAAAGTTACGATATGGTTTTTAGGTGTCCCTGATTCCATTTCACAAATTTTTGGATTTTTTGTCTGTCTGTTTGTTTGTTTGTTTGTTTGTTTGAACGAGTATCACGCAAAAACTACTGAACCGATTTTGATGAAACTTTTTTGTTTGATAGCTTATGATCTGACTTAAAATCTGGTATATAATTTGTGCGGACGAAGTCGCGGGTTAACGCTCGTTATGAAATAAATATAAAAATGCACTGTTTTGACCTTTCTTGTTTTACTTTCAATTTTTGAATCCATTACGAATGTCAGAAAAACGTATCCCCTTGCTGCACTCCCTATATTTTGCGCCACAGTTCCGTAGTTTACGAGTACAGTCAGCAACAAAGGTACAGTCAGCAAAGTATTTGAACACTAAGCCTTTTATGTATTGTTGAATTCGTTGCAGTTTAGTTGTTGCCGGTGCGAATTGTTTTGGCATGTTTGGAAAATGTTTACCGTTTTCAAAATTCGTTGAATTTGTTTTTGTAATGCAATTTGTATGCTGCTCGGTTTTGATGTTAGTTAGGTGAGCTTGTTATAACTTGTCTAAAACAATAACAGTGTATGAGACTGGTGTGTTGTTAGGGTTACCAGACGACAGGAATTTTCCTTACATGTCCGGAATTTTGGCCCTCTGTCTGGAAAACAGGGAAAATTTTAAATAACTAACAAAATATATAAGGTCTAACAAAATTAGCTGAAACTATTTTAACACGTTCCGGGACAGTGACCGGCTATAGACGTGATAACAATAAAAGTTCTATTGTGTCTCGTTCACTGTCCCGGAACGTGTTAAGGGGATGATCAGACAATCAAACTAAACAAATTGGACCATCGAAATCGCGAAAAAAAATCATCTGTCCCATACAAAACTGCAAACATTAACTCGACTCAAATGTATGGGACAGCAGATTTTTTTTCGCGATTTCGATATAGGTCCCATAGAGAAAGTTGTTCAGTTTGATGGACTGATCATCCCCTTTAAATAGTTTCAGCTGATTTTGTTAGACCTTATCTTCTTCTTCTTCGGGTTCCTCTCCATTACTTGAGGTTGGCAGTCAGCTCTGCATATCCCTGTCTATCTCTCGCCAAACGAAACAGCTTTTCGACGCTGGCGATGCCTGTCCACTCTTTAAGGTTCGCGAGCCATGACATTCGTGGCCTACCGATACTTCTTTTGCCCATTATTATAGTCTGGAGCAGTTGGTATCGCTCATTCCTCAAAATAAGACCAAGGTAGGCGACTTTCCTCCTTTTAATGGTTTGCAACAGCTCCCGGGACTTCCTGACACGTCGTAGAACTTCCACATTGGTGACTTGTTGAACCCAACTAATTCGCAGCATTCTTCGGTAGAACCACGGTAGACCTTATATGTTCTTTAAATTGATTGAATTGTGTGAAAAGGAGAGCCTTATTGGGAACTTTGGACCGTCTCTTTTTCCCATAGTACACTGCATTCCCATAAAATGAGAACTCTACATCCGCACTTTGGTCTTGGATTACAAAAATTTTCAATTCCGCCAGTTTCTCCACACTAATAGTTTTTAAAATTATTTTCCGTTGTTAAACTCAGGTACTCAATTCAATACACTTTTGCAAATAGTCAATCTTACTGCATACCAGAATACAATATTGAAACGGAATGTCAGGAAATTATCTGAAACTTCAGGGATTTTGTCAGAAAATCTCATCTTTTGATCTGGTAACCCTTGTTGCGCGTGATTGTTGAAGTGGACTTAGTACACTACTATATTTATGTTCGTATATTTAAACGAAACTAAAAACGTTCTGATTGGCGTGAAATTGAAGAGGCCTATACCCAGCAGAGGACTTTACCAGGCTGATGATGATGAGGATCAGTATACACGATATACCGAAGTTAAAGAAACTCATTGGTAGGTACATACCATGTCATCCGTGCGGATTCGAACCCGGACCTCATTATTAAGTGTCCATACCTCTCCGCAACGCGCCACCGACGCTCTTTGTACACGGGTTTAAGAGGAAAGGCGGGTTCCGCTTAGTCTATACAAACGTATTCCCCCTAGCTGTTTCCTCCCTGGATACTTAATGACACTAGATCCAATATTTTTTACCATTCAATCTATGTTACCACATTAATTATTATAAGAAGTAGAAGCCTTCGAAAATGACGGAAAATTGCTCAATTTTACTGCTGTGTCCTTCAGACCGTCCTGTGCTTCAGACTCTTCAGACATTTAGCAAGCAAATTTCACGAATAAACTATAAAAAGAAACATACAGACAGAGACAATGTCTTTCTCATATTATTTTTGAAAGAATGATTAAAATCGGTTCAATTGTGGAGGAGGAAATAGTGGAATACGAAATCGTGATTTCGTCTATTTTATGTAGCTTAAATCAGTCCGAGCTGCAGTTGTCACTTTCGCCCTGGTAGCTTGGTTGCTTGGGAACAGCGAGACAGCAATAGATTTATCAAAAACCAATTCTTCAAATTTTTTGCTGACCGCCTTTCCTCTTAAAGAAAAAAATATCGTCCACCGTATATCCCCGACCTCCTCTCGAACATTATCTTTCAACCGGACGTCACCTGGGTAGAATGATAAATGACCTAACTAGCTGGGGAAAAGGAAAGACACAAATTTACTTTCTTACCCTCATTTCACGTCAGCGAAGGGTTTCCCACAAGCACAGCCGGGGGAAAGGTGAGACGAGTTCTGGAATTTGTGTTGTTTTGAACCGACTGTCGTGGAGATATAAAGGCGTAAGGATTTACGCCTGTCACACACATACGGAATTTCGAATAGTAATATCCGCACAGGATTTCGTATGGATTTTCCTACTCTAGAATTCCGTACGGAATTTCAATGCCATAAGAATCGTAATTCCGTCCGGAATAATACCGCATTGTACTAGTATGTGGCAGACCTCAGACTTGAGTATTGGTCGCTTTTTGTGATGTCTTTTCGTTAATTGATATTTTAGTAGTGATAAAGCGTTCATGGACAAGATGAAGATCATGTCAAACCCCTGTTATACCCACTCCTGCAATGATCGGAAACTCTAACGCTCGAAGTTGTTGACGATTATGTTCACCTGGGACAAACTATTCAGTTATGTAGGTTCAGTTAGGTTTCAGTTATGTAGGTATTAACTTCGAGAAAGAGATAACCATCGAATCGAACTCGTCTGGGCAGCGTTCGGGAAGCTACGTAGTATCTTCACGTCCCAAATACCGCAGTGTTTTAAAACGAAAGTCTTCGTGTGCGTTGCCAGTGATGACATATGGAACAGAGACGTGGTCGTTCACTCAAGGCCTCGTTAAAAGGCTGAAAGTCACCCAAGGGGCAATGGAGAAGGCTATACTCGGAGTTTCCCTGCGAGATCGAATCAGAAATGAAGAGATACGCAGAAGAACCAGAGTAACTGACATAGCCCAAATAATTGCTGGACTAAAGTGGCAGTGGGCGGGGCACATTGCTCGCAGAACCGATGGCCGACGGGGCCAAAAAGTTCTCGATTGGTGACCGCGTACCGGAAAGCGCAGCGTGGGTAGGCCCCCACACGGTGGACCGAAGACCTGGTGAAGGAGGCGGGAACACGTTGGCTGAAGGCAGCGCAGGATCGGTCGTTATGGCGGTCCTTGGGGGAGGCGTATGTCAAGCAGTGGACGTCCATCGGCTGAGATGATGATGATGATAGCGCTCGTATTTTGAATTCATCATCTCAGCCGATGGACGTCCACTGCTGGACATAGGCCTCCCCCAAGGATCGCCATAACGACCGGTCCTGCGCTGCCATATTTTGGATTATGAACTCTAATTTAATTCTAATAGAAAACACTTCAAATGGACTCTGTATTTTACAATTAAATCCATCAAAATACTGCAAAACCTGCCTACAATAGATTCCTAGAGCAAGGACAATCAATAAAATGCAATATCAAATTATCGCAATACATTTCATATCACAATGGGCGTTTCCGGATCAAATTACTGCAAAATCCTACAATAAACATTTAAACAAGCAGTTGCTATATTGCTTCAGTCCAACCATGGCTCTGTACAAATACTGTATACTGTTTATACTCCTCAAACAAATAAAATGCGAAGATTGTCTACTTGACCGCAGAAGCCTGAACGTAGCTTATGATACAAAGCTAAAGAAAGACATATTATGTAACTACAATCCTGTATTACCACCAAAACAAAACGACACCAATGTAATATACACATTCTTCATTGTTCAATCATTCAAATTTGACAAAGATGAAGAAATATTGACCATGTACCTTTGGGCAGATCTTGAATATAAGGACGAACGTTTAAAATGGAACCCATCAGAATACGACGGAATTACATTAGCTCGCATTTCTGCGCACAAAATTTGGTCACCAGGCTTGAAACACGAATATAATTTCAATGGATACGGCATACCTTACTTTCCTACCAGTTGTGATGTCAAATACGATGGAAACGTCAATTGTGTTCCAAAACTTTCACTCGAAACTGGATGCAGTGCGAAAATGAAAGATTGGCCTTACGACACACAGAAATGTACAATACACTTTGGTGAATATTACAAGAAAAGTAAAGTGGTTTACACTTCTAATGGAACCAGAGGATTGTGGGCTATAGGTTCAGAATACGGTGCCGGATGGAATATCATAGATTACAAAACAAAAGAATATCCTAATAGTGAAATTCAGATAACTTTAACCTTTGTTTTTGAACGAGTAGCGGTTGGTTTAGCAGCTATGATTGTAGTACCTTCTATAATTGTATTTTTACTGACAATAACAACTCTATTATTAGAGGTTAAGGGTAGTGTTCGGTTGTTTCTGACCTGTTTCAATTTGTTAAACCATTACAGTTTGCTTTGTAATATAAGTGAAGAAATACCAAAGCATAGTTTTGATACTCCTTCAATTTTGCTCTTCATTCGTGGTTCTTTCATTGTAACTACTATTGTAGTGATATTAACGTTAATTTTGTCTTTTTTGGTAAAAAGAAAGGTGCCTGCACCAGCTTGGATTGTCACTTTAAATGTATCTGTTTTAAAAAGTAAATTTAAACATGTTATTTGGCCGCGATGGGTTAGTCAAGACAATGGATACAGAGCCTTTTTAGAGTGGATAGATTTCGCTAATATAATCAACAGCGTTTGTTTAATATTATTCTTTTGGGTTTATATAATATTGTTTTGTGTTTATATGCCAAAACCCGTGACAACGGGTAATACATTAAAATTTGGAAATTGAGAGACACAGTGTATCATAATTAAGAAAGAATTAGGCTTGCACCATATTGTGACGTGGAAGCTGCTAAAATAACTTGTCCTTTTTGAATATGGTGTCATTGATGTGCAAAGAAGATAGATAATATAAATAAAATTCGATCAAATTTATTAAAATGCAATGCTTATGCAGTTAAAATGCGAGTATTTTTGTGTTATTTATTTTATATACTTACACAGGTTGAAAAGGGTAACTTGCGTTAGGTATATCGTCCCTCGTAAAACTAAGTCTCCTATGACATTATTTAGTTTTGCTTTTTCATCTGTCTAGAAGCCATAAATTGAGATACGTTTTTTAGTACTACCTAAACAAATTTTCTGCATTTTTTTTTAGATCGATAGCTTAAGAACTAATTTACATACAGACACTTGAGTTAGTGGAAAACATAGAGAGGGACGTCAGAAAGTTAGTGAGGGTCCTAACGCAAATTGTCAAAAAACTAAGATAGGAGACTTAGTCATGCCAGGGATGATAATGATGTGTGATGACTGATGACGAATATTTCCTAATTATTATAATCATTTTTGAAACTTTTGGTGCTAATTAAATTAAGATAATCAAATTTGATAAAACAAGACATGTAATAGATATCAAATGAAACTGCAGTAGGTACCTATGATAAGTAGTAATTACTACTTATCATAGGTACCTACTGCAGTTTCGTTTCATGAATTCAGGGTGTAACTTTTAATCGTAACTAATATATCATGTTGTTATAGTATACACAAAATCATACAGGAGTAATACCTACTTAAGTAGGTGCTTCAGACCATCAAACTGAACATGGACCCAACACCGAGAAAACAGTAAGTTTTGTGGTCAATTTTGATGACCTAAAGCACCCCCTTAATTGGTGTGTTTTGTTACAACCTGTATACAAATTTATAAGGAGCCGCACATTTGAAGGCATCTTCTATTCTATCTCACAATGGATAGAAAATGTATTCGAGGTCGCTGTTGTGCGGGAGAATGCCTAGGACGCTGGCGGCGGCGATAAACTCGCTGTAAAGCAATACCGTTACGTTGCCCGAGGTAAGCGCCAGCCCTATTGTCCCCTTTGACCTCTACCAAACGTAACAACAGCTCCTTAAAGAATTGTCGTGCGTCCAGACCCCAAGGTCCAAAAGTCTCCACCCCGAATGGCGCATATATGTAGCCCTCAGCCAGAGCTGCATATCTGCGTCTCTTCTGGCCCTCCGCAGTAGCTGCCGCCGTGCCTGCAGAGATACAAGGGCAACGCAGCATCCACACATGTGGCGTCCCACACCAGCGACCTTTCCAAGGAAAGAGCGATATTCGGTCAGGTCTCTTGCCATCGTCACACACAATATCTTTCGGCTCGAGGATAGATGACGCTGTCAAGGGCCCGATGGATGACGTCATTCAGGCATGCGTGGTGAGTGACGCTAATGGCACTAAACTGGCAGGAGAGGCCGTGGTGACTGAGGCTGTCTATTCTCACTCCACACTTGCAGCGGTGCGGCTCATTTGTCCTGGCCCCAGGAATGAAACAGACGGCTGAGAACAGAGTTGTCCTGTCCAGTAGGGTCCCGATATTGGGAGAGGGGACCGCAGTAGTCAGTAACCAGACTCGTGTTCGTGTGTTAACCGGAATTTACTGTTTGAGGACGGGACTCCCTATGAGGTGGAGCGGAATACTGTTAAGAATTTTGATGTTCTGATGTGGGAAGCTAAATCGTAAAATTTTTACATTATTTCATATTTTTAGCAGTCGGACGAACGTCAGTTTGGTGGTCTGAAGTAGCCCCTTGTCTGTATGTCACGTATTTGAGTTTACACCCTGTATAACGAAAACTCGTCTAATGTGGGCGTTCTCGGATCAAATTACTTGCAAAATTCTGCAAAAATAAATCTGTTTAACGATGTTGTAAAATGTCAGTCCAATCATGGGTTTGTTCAAATACTGTCTATTCATTATACTCTTCAAACAAACAAAGTGCGACGATTGTGTATTTGATCGCAGAAGCCTAGACTTAAGACAGAAGTAGCTTATGATACAAAACTAAAGAAAGACATAATATTATGTGATTACAATCCATTACTACCACCAAAACAAAATGACACCAATGTCATACACATATACTTCATTGTTCGATCATTCAAATTTGACAAAGATGAAGAAATATTGACCATGCACCTTTTAGCAGATCGTGGCTATAAGGACGAACGTTTAAAATGGAATCCATCACAATACGATGGAAATACATTAACACGCATTTCTATAGACAGAATTGGAGACCTGGCTTGATACAAAAAAATAATTTCAATGTTTATAACATACCTCATTTACCTGCCATTTGTGAAGTCAAATATGATGGAAACATTCACTGTTTACGAAGCCTTTTGGTCGAAACTGGATGCAGTACGAAACTAAAAGATTGGCCGTATGATACTCAGAAATGCACAATACACTTTGGTGAATATTACAATAAAAGTAAAGTGGTTTACACTTTTAATGGTACCGGAGGATTGTGGGCTTCAGATACAGAATACGGACCTGGATGGAATATCATAGATTACAAAGCAGAACAAGATTCTAATAGTGAAATTCAGATAACTTTAACCTTTGTTTTCGAAAGAGTAGCGGTTGGTTTAGCAGCTATGATTGTAGTACCTTCTATAATTGTATTTTTACTGACAATAACAACTTTATTATTAGAGGTTAAGGGTAGTTTTCGGTTATTTCTAGCCTGTTTCAATTTGCTAAACCATTACAGTTTGCTTTGTGATATAAGTGAAGAAATACCAAAGCACAGTTTTGATACTCCTTCAATTTTGCTCTTCATTCGTGGTTCTTTCATTGTAACTACTATTGTAGTGATATTAACGTTAATTTTGTCTTTTTTGGTAAAAAGAGAAATGCCTGCTCCTGCTTGGATTGTCACTTTAAATGTATCTGTTTTAAAAAGTTAATTTAAACATGTTATTAGGCCGCGATGGGTTAGTCAAGACAATGATCTGCAGATTTCTGAAGACCTAAATGGACACGTTGTAGAGTGGACAGATTTGGCTAATATAATCAACAGCTTTTGTTTAATATTGTTCCTTTTGGTTTACATAATTTTGTTTTGTGTTTATATGCCAAAGCCGATGACTAAGGGTAGTTCAATGATTGAGAAGTTGAGAGATGCATTTCGATTTAGAATAGAACTGGGCCTGCGCCATTATGACGTCACCTGTAACACTAACTTCTCTTGAGTCGCATGCAATCAGCAAAATTATGATAATCCTAGTAAGATCGTCAGTAGTAGCTTGGCGAGGTTGTTGAGGGACGACGCGCGCTTTTACTTGCTTAGTCTCTGACGCAGGGAATAAGCATTCCATCTTTTACTTAAATCGTCAACGATTTAGCCACTCAAAGCACTAACTATTGACAATCTCATAACAAGGAAAACATGTAGAAAAATACAACGCCTACCAGGTACTTCACTAAAAAAAAGGGATGAAAGATAAAAGCAAATTATTTTTTGTTTTATTTATTTGATTCACTTACCTAGAGTTATCACACTTTGTCACCTACGATAGGTAAGAAGTTGCCTGTTTGCATACGCTAGCCCTAGTAGGTATTATTTGATCTATAGTTAGCTTAGAGGATACAGACATAGTTAGGCTCCAGTCTCCTACAGTTTTTGGTTGAACCTATTCCAGTTGCAAGTATACATCTATACATACTCATGTCTGTATACCATTGGGGTAAGCAGAGACAACAGATCGCCATCGGCTACGAACCTGACACCTCTTTTGCCTCTCCCATAGTCATTCTTCACTATTATCCAGGCGGACAGATTTTTTAAGGAGATGACCATACTATCAAACTGAACAACTTTCTAATGGACTATCATCGAATTTGTAAAATAAAAATCAGCTGTGCCATACATTTGGGTCAAGTAGGTTTGCGATTTTGTTTTGGTTTAGTTTAATGGTCTCATTATCCCCATAAAAGAATGATAATATCCCCATGAATAGAATAGAATATAATTTATTTGCTTTGAAACAGGTAAATATTACAAAAGATGATATAAAATATGAAATAAGTTTCTTCTGTTCAGCTTCTTCTTCTTAACGTGTGGGCAGAGCCCTGATGTCAGAGTTTTTCCAGACCGCCTTACGGCCTCTGACGTGGTTTTTATGTAACGACTACTACTACCAGAGATAGTAGCCGGGACCAACAGCTTAACGTGCCATCAGAAGCACGGAATCATTTTTCTTTTCAGGTAATCAGGTGATTCAGCCTGCAAAATCGAACCCACGACCTCCGTGTCGAGAGCCAATGCTCTTAACCATTAGACCACGGAGGCGTAGCAACAGCATGCAAATATTATGTTAACAACTTAAACTATAGTATACTATATTAACACTTTATATTTTACATTACATATTTACATAGACTTAAACTTTAAAAACTCTTCAACACTTTAAAAACTGTTAATTATTAACCACTGATACAATTTTTTTAACATTAATTTGGTGTTTAGTGGCTCTCGGGAATTTTATTGTAAATTTTAATACTCATGTAGTAACAATTCACCTGTCAATTCACAAGTCACCTTCACAAACGAACAAAGGAGTATTATGCCCTTACGCCCTTATTTATTATCTTATTTTTGGAATCGACTATTGATTGTCCTAAATTTTTTTAACTTAGCTAAATTTTATAATATTTAGCTAATTTCATACAGTCACAAAAACATTTTAGGACAGGAATTATCAAATATCAAATGTTAAAATTTTAGTATCAAATGTTCAAATGTTAATGTTATGGGACATAGTACCTGAAATAAAAAATTTATTATTCTTATTAAATGTTAATTTTCCGTTGTAGGCGTATCATTAGGTTTTTAATTATATAGCGCGTACCTCTACGATTAGTAGATTAGACGCTACGTTATTTGTAAATACTTATTCTAGTGGTAGTATTATGGACATTATTATCGATATCGATATTCGAATATTGCTCGCAGATTCACACGGTAAATACTCTGTAAGGTGCGTTCTTCTGGTTTCAACCACCGCTGATGGTTGTAGGCCGCCTCAATTGCCATATTAAACGAACAAAGATTCAACGAACTATATAATCTAGAATTTAACCGTTTTTTCCGCGTTTTGGTACATTTGAGTTCCAGTTGAGGCAGTGTTACAACTGCCATGACCACTGGATGACTGCATGAACCCGTTAAAATGTTTCATTCTAGATTAAATATTAAATCAAAAACTGTATCAATGAGCTATAACCTAGAACCTATAAAAAGAAATATGTCAAATGAACGAATAAAAGTGTAATCTTTTATTACACAAACGTCAATTATGACTTATGAGTAATAGTAGTATGTATTTTGCATAAAAATTAATGTTCTTATGATGCGAACGAAAAAGTCATCAGCTGCAATATTATTTTTTAACTTTTATTAGTTTTTAAGAAGGCGGTTTTAATTTTTTGTTAAAATTTTGTTTATTTCACAATTTTCAGTGTTGAATTCATTAGTTCAATTTAATAGTAGTGCTTTAAATTAACAAACGCACTAGCCGGCACTACGATTTTCAAAGGTTCCCCTCGATTTCTCTTGGACACCATCATCAGATCCTGGTTTCCTTATCATGATACCACTCTTGGAATATTTACTTTCCAACAAAAAAAGAATCATCAAAATCTGAAATATATATACGGTCGAATTGAGTAACCTCCTCCTTTTTTTAAGTCGGTTAATGAGCCACTGTAACTTTAAAACTATACATTGTCAAGAAAATCTGACAAACCACAGGCACAGAGATTAATATCTAGATCGTGTTTATAAAATGGGATTGACTTTATTTGATTATAATATCCAAAATAGGATCGAACGGTCGGCAACGCGCTCGGGATCTTCTTTATTTTCTCTCGTTGTTAGAAAAAAAAACAATGTTATTTTTCCACCCTTCCAGAGATCATTTATCAGTCGGCCGTTGGGACTGAAGGACTGAGACATGCCAAGTGAAGTGCACAAAAACTACATGTTTGGATTTGCGTTGACATTTTGCGAAACTGCAATACTTAGTTATAACTCAGTTGTTTTAACAGATGAAATCAAAACATCAAAATCGTTATTTATTTACTTTTATTTTAACATTTCATTGTACACACGGAAATATACGTGAAAACACCATAATAGACAATTACAAAGGGCGAGCTTATCTCTAAAGAGATTCGAACGTTCGAGATCGTTTAGTACTAAATCATTATAAAATTATCATAGACTATATTTTGTCTTTAATTTGCCAGCGAGGATACGAGATTTGCCAACTAGAACTAGAGTCTGTGCCCAATATGCGACTGCGACGCAATGGGGTTCATTATCGTTCACTGTTGAAGCCTAAGTACCACGGTAAAATAATTAAAAAAAAACTGTATTTCAGACTAAAACATTTATTATTAATCTGTGCTATAAACGCTTGTCTATATTTTGTTAGAAACACAAGCTTACCTAATATTAGTACAATAACAATAAAAGTTGATAAAAACTGGGAATTATTTCGATCCTTTACCTCTCACACATCATCTTCAAAATTCTGTTCGGGCTACCGTATTCTGCGCACAACTAGGGAATATATTATATTATATGACACGACAGACGCTGTGTTTTTGCGTATAATTCATAATTGCATAAAAGTCGCCTATGCATAATTGCATAAATGTCCGCAGACATGCCCGATGTACTACAGAATCTTGGGAGCCCCAACAGGACCCTGATTGCCTTAAAATTGCATCAACATCATACTACCGACTCAACATAAGAGTTGAAAAACATCGTAGGAGTTTTCAAACATCAATCTCATACCATCGAATCAACAAATTAGTAAGAGTTGAAGAAGACCGTAGGAGTTTTTGAAACTTGCTAGTGCTGTCAGACATTTGAAGGTATCGTACAAAATGTTATGTTTGACGAAAAATAAATGAGCTGAAAACCGAAATATAGTTTCTTCCAGAACTTCTTTAACTGAACAAATATGATACTAGTACTTACATGACACTAAATTTTAATACTTAAATGGTACTACGTATAGTTTACTGACGTGTGACATGTCATCAAAATAATTTATCGCAGAAAGATTGAAGTCATTGAATTTAGTATTGGATACGAAATTAAATGTATACTGCTCTGGCCAAACTTCAACTTTATTAAAATAATTGTTACAGTGGATTTATTTCTGAAGGGCGTTTAGGCATATTTATAGAAAACAAGACAATATAAATAAATATAAACAATATGAAACAAAAACTATTGACTATATTCACGAAATCATTCCATTCTTCCATAGCATTGTTCTCTTTAGAAACATTCGCATCTTTGAATTCCCATCGCGGCCAAATAAGATAATCAAATTTACTTTTTAGCACATATACGTTCACATTAGTAACCCAAGCAGGAGCAGGCTTTTCTTTTTTACACAAATAACTTAAAATGAAAGTCAAAATTACAACAATAACGCATATACTTAAAGAATCACGAACGAAAATTAAAATAGAAGGAGAATCAGCACCATGTTTCGGTATTTCTTCACTTATCGTTTGTAACAAATTGTGATGTAGAAGGACATTGAAACAGGCTAGAAATAATCGAATATAACCGTTAACATTTAGCAGTAAAGTCGTAATTGTAAGAACAACGACAATTATAGAAGGCACTACAATCATTGCAGCTAGACCAAATGCCTGTCGCTCTAAAACAAACGTTATGGTCATCCGAACTTTGTTTTTAGGATCTTCATTCGTCTTAAAATCTATTATATTCCATCCAGCACCATATTCAGAACCAAAGAATGATATTCCTCTGGTGCCATTGAACGTGAAAACAACATTTCCTTTCGATTCTCCAAATTTCAGAGTACATGTTTGGGTATCAAAAGGCCAATCTTTCAATTTTGTACTGCATTGAGTTTCAAATAACATTCTATAGGTACATACTACTTTTCCGTAGTGCTTTATTTCACACGGCGTTTCGAACGGTGGGCCATACGAATTCGTTTCCATGTTGTTCAATAATTCCATGTTCGGTGCCCAAAGGTGGTAGAAATTTTGTCTAGTTCGCGTCAAGCCATCGTATTCTACGGGATTCCATTTAAGGCGATGGTCGCGATATTTATTTATTACCCAAACGTTTAAGCTGAAAGTCTCTTCGTTTTGAGTAAATCTGAAAAATCGCACAATTAAGAACGGTTTGACGAAAATTGTACCATTCTCGATCGGTGGTTTCGCAGAATCGTAGTTGCAAAATATGTCCTTCTTCAACTTATTATCGTACGCGATGTCTAACGTTGTTTTGTCCAGAACACATTCTTCGCACTTTGATAATTGTAGAAACAAAAATAGGACACAATACTTCAACAGGCCCATGGCTGATTGGAGACTGAAGCGGATTATATGTTTTCATCTAAAGCCATTTAATGGTCATTTGATCCGGGAACGCCCACCTTGGCTGATAACAAAATTTTGTGATAAGGAACAAAACCAATTGGTCTAATTATGAATTTGAATTATAATCTACGTGCTAATACTTCAGTATTAGCACGTAGATTATAATGCGTCCCTCATGCGTGCGACCTATAGCCCAGTCATTTCACGGTTTGACCTGGGACTAATTGAGCATTGTTTTTTTCGGTATCTATATCATTTTTTAAGAGCCTATTTGAGTCTAAAAAAAATAAACAATAGTTTTAAAAAAATCACCTCAGCAAAATCCCCAAATTTACAATTTTGCATATGAGTATCTGGTTCCAAAAACCGGACGGTACAATTTTTTAAGGCTTTACCATTATACACACTTCAAACACGGAGTAAATATTGTTGTCTACTTCGCTATATAGTCTTTTTGTCAGTAAATGGTGCCGGATATGGTTTAAAAGTCCCATACACAATTACTTCCCATCTCCTAACAAAACTATTTTTGACAATGACAAGTAAAAATAAAGTTTTTGAGACAGAATGTTGATACTTAGTTATGTTGATAGCTTATATAGATGGTTATATACTTGAGCTGTATAGACAGATTTGATGCAACATAAAGTATATTAAGATAGGTAACTGTAGGTAAGTGTATGCAATATTTTGGAACAAAAGCTGTATACGTCGTATTGATCTTTAGTTCACGTATACATCTTCTCGAGGCTGACTGTACGATTTTTCTACTGTATCGTCAACAGAATCATCTAAAAAGATTAAAGTAGGTGTTGGATACGAAATTAAACGTATGCTGATGTGGCCATCCTACATTACCTACTAAAATTCATAATATAATAATAATTCTTATATATTGGATGTATAACTGAAGGAGGTTTTGGCATATTTACAGAAAACAAAACAATATAAGTAAATAAGAACACTATCATACAAAAACTATTTACTACATTCGCGAAATCATTCCATTCTTCTATGGAAACATTCGCATCTTTAAATTTCCATCGTGGCCAAATAATATGATTAAATTTACTTTTTAACACATACCCATTCACAATAGTAACCCAAGCAGGAGCAGGCTTTTCTTTTTTACACAAATAACTTAAAATGAAAGTCAAAATTACTACAATAACGCATATACTTAAAGAATCACGAATGAAAACTAAAATAGAAGGAGAATCAGCACCATGTTTCGGTATTTCTTCACTTATCGTTTGTAACAAATTATGATGTAGAAGTACACTGAAACCTGCTAGAAATAGTCGAAAATAACCCTTAATATCTAGCACTAAAATCGTAATTGTAAGAACAGCGACAATTATAGAAGGCACTACAATAATTGCAGCTAGACCAAATGCCTGTCGCTCTAAAACGAACGTTATGGTCATCCGAACTTTGCTTTCAGGATCCTGAGTCGTCTTGAAACCTATTATTTTCCATCCACCACCATATAAAGAAATAACGGATGCTATTCCTGTAGGGCCTTTGAACGTGAAAAAAGCATTTTTTATTGATCCTCCAAATTTTAGAGTACAAGTTTGGGTATCAAAAGGCCAATTTTTCAATTTCGTACTGCATTGAGTGTTAAATACCATTCTATAGGTACAGACTACTTTTCCGTCGTGCTGTATTTCACATGGTGTTTCTTTCGTTGGGCCATAAGAATTCATATCCATGTTGTTCAATAATTTCAAGGTCGGTGTCCAAAGCTGGTAGATATTTTGTGTAGTTCGCTTCAAGCCATCGTATTCTACGGGATTCCATTTAAAACGATGGTCTCTATATTTTAATATTACCCAAACGTTTAAGCTGAAAGTCTCTTCGTTTTGAGTAAATCCGATAAATCGCATAATTGAGAACGGTTCGACGAAAATTGTACCACTCTCAGTAGGTGATTTCGCAGAATCGTAGTTGCAAAATATGTCCTTGTTCAACTTATTATCGTACGCTATGTCTAACGTTGTTTTGTCCAGAACACATTCTTCGCACTTTGATAATTGTAGAAACGAAAATAGGACACAATATTTCAACGGGCCCATGGCTGATTGGAGACTGAAGCAGATTGTATTTTAGTGTATGTAAATAGCATTTTAATGGTCATTTGATCCGGGAACGCCCACCTTGGCTAGTAACAAAATTTTGTGATAAGGAACAGAAATTTGGTCTTATTATGAATTTGAGGGACGCATTACAATATACGTGCTAATACTTCGTGCGACCCGCTCTGTAGCCCAGTCATTGTACGGTTTGACCTGGAACTAATTAAAAATTATTTTATTTTCGGTAACTATATCATTTAAGAGCCTAAAGAATACCCAAAAATAAAAAAATATCACCTCAACAAAAGCACCAAATTTAAAATTTTGCTTTTGAGTACCTCGTTCTACAAACCGGACGGTAACATTTTTTAAGGCTTTACCATTAATACCATTATACACACTTCAAACACATAACATAGTAAATATTGTTGTCTACTTAGCTAAATAGTCTTTTGGTCAGTAGATGGTGCCGGTTTCAGTTTAAAAGTCCCATACACAATTACTTCCCACCTCCTAACAAAACTCTGTAAATTGACTGGGCTACGAAATGACAAGTAAAACTAAAGTGGCCAGTTAACAGTATGTTAAGTCTGCATTATTTACCTCGTTATTGTACGTAAACGTAACTGTACACATCTTTGTGACACATAATGTGGATACTTAGTTATGTTGATAGCTTATATAGTTGTGTAGTTGTGTTGTTGTAGTTGTGTTGTGTACTTGGGCTGTATATACAGATTTGGTGCAAAATAATGTAAGTGTAAGTGTTTACAATATTTTGGTACAAAAGCTGTATACGTCGTAAATGATCTTTAGTTCACGTATACATCTTCATGAGGCTGACAGGATGATATTTCTACCATATCGTCAGAAAGATTGAAGTAGGTATTGGATACAAAATTAAACGTATGCTGATTTGGCCACACTCCTACATTACTTTATTAAAATTCTTGATAGAATAATAATTGTTACAGTGGATGTAGAACTGAAGGAGGTTTAGGCATATTTATAGAAAACAAAACAATATAAGTAAATATGAACACTATCATACAAAAACTATTTACTATATTCGCGAAATCATTCCATTCTTCTATAGAAACATTCGCTTCTTTAAATACCCATCGTGGCCAAATAAAATAATTAAATTTACTTTTTAGCACATATCCGTTCACATAAGTAACCCAAGCAGGAGCAGGCTTTTCTTTTTTACACAAATAACTTAAAATGAAATTCAAAATTACTACAATAACGCATATACTCAAAGAATCACGAATGAAAATTAAAATAGAAGGAGAATCAGCACCATGTTTCGGTATTTCTTCACTTATCGTTTGTAACAAATTGTGATGTAGAAGTACACTGAAACCTGCTAGAAATAATCGAATATAACCGTTAACATTTAGCACTAAAGTCGTAATTGTTAGAACAGCGACAATAATAGAAGGCACTACAATCATTGCAGCTAGACCTAATGCCTGTCGCTCTAAAACAAACGTTATAGTCATCTGAACTTTGCTTAAAGGATCTTCAGACGTCTTGAAACCTATTATTTTCCATCCAGCACCATATAAAGAATGAAAGGATGCTATTCCAGTAGGGCCTTTGAACGTAAAAACAACATTTTTTGACGATTCTCCAAATTTCAGAGTACATGTTTGAGAATCATAGGGCCAATCTTTTAATTTCGTACTGCATTGAGTTTCAAATAACATTCTATGGGTACAGCTTACTTCTCCGTAGTGCTTTATTTCACACGGCGTTTTATACGGTTGACCATAAGAATTTATATCCATGTTGTTCAATAATTCTATGGTTGGTGCCCAAAGGTGGTAGAAATTTTGCCTAGTTTTCGTCAAGCCATCGTATTTTATGGGATTCCATGTAAGGCGATGGTCGCTGTATTTTAATATTACCCAAGCGTTTAAACTGAAAGTCTCTTCGTTTCGACTAAATCTGAAAAATCGCAAAATTATGTACGGTTTGACGAAAATTGTACCATTCTCGATCGGTGGCTTCGCAGAATCGTAGTTGCAAAATATGTCCTTCTTCAATTTATTATCGTACGCGATGTCTAACGTTGTTTTGTCCAGAACACATTCTTCGCACTTTGATAATTGTAGAAACAAAAATAGGACACAATATTTTAACGGACCCATGGCTGATTGGAGACTGAAGCAGATTGCATTTAAGTGCATATAAAACCATTTAATGGTCATTTGATCCGGGAACGCCCACCTTGGGTGATAAAAAAATTTTGTGATAAGGAACAAAACTAATTGGTCAAATTATGAATTTGACGGACAGTCACAATACCTATGTTATTAGCGAAACACACAGATTCTAATTTTAATAACTACTGGTAATTCCGCTGGCTCAGCTGCCAATGGGTCTCTGGCCTCCAAAAAGAGACAGCGCCATTTTTCCCGATCCTCCGCCACCTCTCGCTAGTAGCTGACTTGAAGATATCGTAGGTCAGCCTCCGCTACGTCGTTCCAGCGTGACCCACTGGTAGTTCAATGAACGAAGACCCAAAATTGGCAATTAAATACAATAAGTCGTGTAGTCCGGGTTATTGTATTGTATGGTAGAGGTGTCTCCCAGGTATAACATACTAAAAGTCCCCAGCCCGGGCCCGCAACCTTCGGGCAGGACCGGGTTACTGCACGATTTACTGCATTTATTTTTGCTTCGTTGACTGAACCATGGACATCAGCCAGTAGGTCGATCCAGATATTATTATGCTCTATATTAATTTTGTTAGGTACTTTTCTAGGCTCAAATTGGCTCTTAAATACTTATACAGAAAAAAAATCAATTATTAATAATTAGTCCCGGCTCAAACCGTAAAACGACTGGGCTATTACTGGCCATCAAAATAATAGATATATTCACAATGTCAGAATTTTACATTTGTTTTGATGTTGCGTTTCTGTTTTCAGCATAGAATTAGAAAGAGAAGGCAGATGATTTTAAAAAAATAATTAAGTAATGGTTTTCTCCATAGGGTTTTATTCTAGGTTCGATTCGATTCGAATGATTTTCTCGTGATCGCGATTTTGGCATATAGAGATTGATTATGATGCTCACGACTATATTCCCCGAGGGGGTAGTCAGAGATATTCTGATTGATTGATTATGATTACAGATCAAAATTATTTTTTATTAATAATCTCAAAAAAAAAAAACAAAAAAAATAAGAAAATCGTTTCCTGAAATTATGTATACTATCGGTAAAAAATATACAATAAATACAAAAAAAAAACATACGACATGTCGAATTGTGCTAATTTTGAACCACATAATAACTTCAAGGGTTATTATTTATTAAATTGTTTATTAGTTGTTTGTTTAAAACAGAACCATTAGAAACTACCGAAAATTTTAACGACAAAATATTATTCCTCAAAAATGTTTGTCAGTTTTCGCAACAAAATTGTTGCCAGGCGACACTGGTTGTTTTTGTTTACTTGTTTCCAATCAAAAGTTTTAACGAAATCCTTTTATGTTAAAACGCCCCGTCTGTTTTTTGTTAAAATTTTGGAATCGAAAACATTCTGTTGACAGGTCTAGAGGTGGCAACTACAGGGTGAAATTGATAGCATTAGCATCCTTTTTAACTAAGAGTCTACCCATCAAACTGAACAGCTTTTGCTATGGGAGCAAACCGATCGGAGCAAAAAAAATCAGCTGTTGCATACATTTGGGTCGAGTAGACATTATAATTTAGTATGGAGCAGCTGATTCTTTTTTGCTCCGATTGGTGTGCTCGCATAGTAAAAGTTGTTCAGTTTGATGGGTGGACTCTTAGTTTAAAAGGATGCTAATGATATCAATTTCACTGTATATTCGAGGCTTATAGGTACCGCAGCACTAAATTCCAGCAGTATGGACACCTAAATACTGCCCGAGATTCAGAGACGTTTTTTTAAGTTTATAATTAGGATATACCCGTCAGCGCATACAAAAGAAGTTTCTTCCTATTTTTACCCGACTGCGCCAGGAGGGGTGGGGTTATTTTCAACATTAACCAATAAAAGTCAATGATTGTTTTTACACGATAAAATTTTTACGGATAAAAAAAATAATATAAAAATGTTTTCAAGGAATTTGCCCAAATATTGTAGCTTTAAATATCAAATTTAGCCCAGCCATTTTACGGAGTTTTGTTAGGAGGGGTAGGGAGTAATTATGAATTGGACTTTCAAACTGTAACCGGCAACATTGTATCTCCCAGAAAGCTTTTAAATTAATAATATTAATACCAATGCACTCAATTTAATTAGATTTAACAATATAAATTATTTTTGAGCAATAAAATAGGCCTTGAAATTTAAAAGAATATTTAATAGAAAATACTAATATATTTTTCAAAGCCTTTTAAGTAGAAAAAATATTACCATGTTTGAAGTATGTACAATGGTAAAGCCTTAAAAAAGCTTGTAAAAACATATTTTCCATTCGTTTTTTTAGAACGAGATAAATATCAATTAATAATTAGTCCCGGCTCAAGCCGTAAAATGACTGGGCTAATTGATATACAGGATCCTTCTTAATATGCTGACACTTTTTTAAGTGTCAGCATATTAAGAAGCAAACAATCAAACTGAACAACTTTCTCTATTGCACCAACATAGAAATCGGTCCAAACTGCAAACCTACTGACACTTTTTTAAGTGTCAGCATATTAAGAAGCAAACAATCAAACTGAACAACTTTCTCTATTGCACCAACATAGAAATCGGTCCAAACTGCAAACCTACTGGAACCAAAAATTTATGGGACAGCTGATTTTTTTTTCGCGATTTCGATGTTGGTCCCATAGAGAAAGTTCGATGGTCTGATCGTCCCCTAAAAAAATGTCAGCATATTAAGAAGGACCCAGTATGTATATGACGACCCGGTTGGTGTAAGCAATGGTTTCCACGCTGGACTGCCAAACCAGGGTCTTGGGTTCCAACCCCGGTTCGGTCATGGATGTTATATGTTTGTGCCGTTGTCGTATGGTTTCCATAATAAAAAGCCTATAGTGCTTGCTTGCTGTGAGCGTTATTTATTTATTTATTAATTCATGATTTATAGTGATATAAGTACACTGATATAAGTACAGGGTGTAACGAAACACCCTAATACATTTAAAGGGGTGGTTTCAACCATCAAACTGAACAATTTTCACTATGAACTGTGGAGAGAAGGTCGAAAAAAATAAAAAAAATCTCTGTCTCATACATTTGGGTCGCGTGGGCACTGTAGTTTTGTATGAAACAGCAGTTTTTTCGCGATTTCGAATTTGCGTCTATACTTAGTGAAAGTTGTTTGATGGTCCTTAAAATATGAAGGGTCAAATTTATGGTCAAATTAAAGATTGAAAATTTTGTCTCGGGCGGGACTTGAACCCGCACTATTCCAAACCGGGGAACTGCGTTGTCCAATTTCGCCACCGAGCCCACTACCCAGAGAACGAAATTTTCAATCTGTTGCATCTTAAGGGGATGTGAGTGACGTTTTCTACTGGTAGGTATTAGTCGAATTAGGTAATTTACTTGTTACTGACGGGTCCAAAAAATCTGTTGCGTCTTAAGGGGACGTGAGGGGTTATGATTAGGGTGTTTATTTATTCATTGACAAAACCAACAGCTCTACAAATATTATACACAAGGAATAATATTAACACTTCTTCAGCTAATAATAGGTTTCACTAGTTACACTTTATTTATCGTCAAATCCTACCTCAAATACCTACATTTTGGTCTCCTAACACTCAGTTGCAGAAACGCTCATTAGAGTTAATCCTCCATTAAATCACATGCTTGCTTTAACTACGTCAACAAGACAAAAAGTGACAGCTAGAGATTTAATGGAACATTGACTTTAAAGGCCAGGCCACACAGAAGCGGTTTTGCGGGAAAGCGGGCGGCGGCCGGAGGCGGACCTGCGGGAAGCGAATAACTCCTGACCCGCGGCGTATTTCTGTGTGGTAGGGTACATACAAACTAGAACATTACCACCACACCACACCATACACAACAAAACACACAGAAAACCGAGCGGGTCCGGAGATATTCGCTTCCCGCAGGTCCGCCTCCGGCCCGCTTTCCCGCAAAACCGCCTCTGTGTGGCCTGGCCTTTAGAGGCTATGTGAAAAAAATTGGATTCTTCAAAGCGTCATATATCATGAAGTACTAACAGTAGGAGTATGATTAGCGGATATGTGTAAATTGAACATATAATTGAAGTTTTAATTAGAGCCAAAACACGATTAAGACACATTTTCTCGATAGAAAAACAAGCCAAAGTAGCCTCCGTTTTTATTTATAAACGTTTGGAACTGCTAAACGGTGAATAACAGAAACACGAGACTTGATTTAAAAAAAGAGATTGATATTTTGCAAATTTTGATAAGAGCAGAATTGAACTTACATCAATAGTAAAATCACAATTAAATAAAGTTTTTTTTAATTGTTATTTTACGCTTGCGTCGTTTCAGGCGCGCCCATCTCTTTCTCTCGCATCAGACAGTAATATAAGCTATCACACGCCCATTTCGCTTCAATTATTTTTCGACATAGGCCCTTAATGAGCGTTTCTGCAACTGAGCGTAAGTAGGTATACTAACAAAGGATATCAATCACAACTCAAACGAAGCCAAACTTTCCAAAATATAATAACAATAGACAATCATTAGTGAACAAACTTACACATTTACATCACTATGATTCCCGCTCGCATTTCCCGGGAAATATTTCCATCCCGGGATCCCGGGAATCGACGATAACATGAGATAATGACGTGTAGGCGTGCGCGGAATAAGTCATAAGAATCTGGTTTGATATGCTGCGTATGAGAAGGTGATTTATTGCAGCATAGATTGTTGGAATGATTGTAACATTATTTGCT
This sequence comes from Agonopterix arenella, assembly GCA_927399405.1. Lineage (NCBI taxonomy): Eukaryota > Metazoa > Arthropoda > Insecta > Lepidoptera > Depressariidae > Agonopterix > Agonopterix arenella. The sequence continues at coordinate 2,726,438 of OV656714.1, forward strand.
TTTATGTTTGTAATTTGTCGTAGCGCTCTATGTGTAGTGGAGCTTCGCCTACAGTATTTGAATCACCGAGTTTTTTAACGGGATGCTAGATAAGATAAGATACGATAAGATAAGATAAGATAAGATAAGATAAGATAAGATAAGATAAGATAAGATAAGATAAGATAAGATAAGATAAGATAAGATAAGATAAGATAAGATAAGATAAGATAAGATAAGATAAGATAAGATAAGATAAGATAAGATAAGATAAGATAAGATAAGATAAGATAAGATAAGATAAGATAAGATAAGATAAGATAAGGTAAATATTATTTATTTGCACACCAAGAACATACAAATACAAGGTCAAGTAGGTCATGCTTGTTCAAGTATGTGTGCCGTCCTGTTTCTAGTCCCTTTGGATGAGTCTGGAGGTAACAGCAGTGGGTATAGGCCGGCGCACCCTGGGTGTTCTCTTGGTGACGGTTGAGATGACTCTTCGGGTGGTGACTTCTTCTTGTTTTTGGGTGTATAATATGACTGATATCTGAGTCGAACTAATATACTTATTTTACCAATAAAAATCGTGAAATAATGAGAAATTTGAAAACCTCCTTTTGTTGCATTCGGTTAATAAGTTGTAACACATAATTAAATACCATCACACTTAGATAACTTACCTATAAACACGAAGTAAATAACAGCCTACGAAATTAGTTATTTTATGGACCAGGGGGGAAGTACCTAGGTGTTTAAAACGCGGTGTTTAGAGCACGCACAAAGGAGCTGACTTTTTTCAAGGTCTCGATTCGAAGTTGGTTCCATAATCAGTTGTTCATTTTGACGAGTAGAATGCATGGCTAACTTCGATCAGATCTTGTAATTGAGATAAACAATAGAAATATTTTGTTTACCTGCCCCATGACCTGGACCCGAATCAATCAGAAGGAGACCGCAGAGCGAGATCGCGAGCGGGCTGAATCCACTCAAAGACGGCGACTACGGGGAAAGCAAGTAGAAGTAGGCCCTTCGATGCATCATAACAACGCGCCAGGATATGCCCCATGGTCGCGGACGGTCGGAGAAGGAGATTAGTCCATCCAATTCCATGCGACCCCTGGAAGGCAGCGATAGAACGGCGTGGTAGCGCCGAACAGGGCGCTGGCGCTGCTGGAGTTTTGACTCCGCACCATAGATGAGCTAGAGAGAGCTTCGGCGAAGCGCAAGAAAGACTGCGGAAGCACATCGCTTCCCCATGGCCCTTCAATAAGCGCTGAGGATACCACCGGGTTTTAGTGAGCAAAAATCAGACACAACTAGGGTTGCCATTGCCAACCTTCCCGCGAGAAGCGGGACATCCCGATTCTTAAGCCTCAGAGGACGTATCCCGCGAAAGATGTGTGCAGGTCGCCAATTGTCCCGTTTTATGGTACGTACGGCTTTTTCAGGCAGAAGGTCTTTTTCTAAGGAGCGAAGACGCGTCGCGCGCGAGTAAAGAAATGCTAGAGGTGCTCATTTCTAATCGTATAATTCTCGCCTTCCAATATAGACAGCTCGATCCCGCTTTTTTTTTGCCACGTCCCGCTATTTGATTTTTCCGCAAATCCGAGCACTAAGGTTGGTAATCATACACATAACCCGACACCAAAAAAAAAAGGTTGTATTTGATTTTAAGTTAGAAACGGTCTCCTCTCATAACTTGGGCCGTATCGTTAAGACAGAAGTTTCTTTATGAAAACAAATTACCAGCAACATTTGTAGTTCCTTGCTGAGCGACGACAATGTTTCTCTATGTAACACGGCCATGATTAAATTGTTGCGAGTAACTGGAACCATTTGACAACAAACGAGGTGGAAAATAAGACATTTACCTTCTACCTTTAAAATGGATGGAAGGAGTTGCGTGGCGAATGGATTCGCGGACGGTTATGAACGTCGTGCGCATTCTGGCTGGCCACGAGGCACCGCCATTTTGTTTTAACTCAATCGTGCGTTTTTGTTACCTTGCATACGATGAAGAAATTCTGATGCGTATTGTGAAGTCTAGCATTACCTATAGGACTAACGCCCGTTATAGGTCGTACACCCGCCCTGGGGGTGTAGACCTTTGCCCTGCAGTGGAATATGTATACAGGATGTAAGTAAACTTAAATGGTTTCATAATTTAAGGGGTGCTTCAGAACATCAAACTCAACAACTTTTACTATGGGACCAACTACGAAATCGCGAAAGAAAATCTGCTGTTCAATAGAAAATGTCAATAGCCAGCTACTTGACCAATGTATAGGCTGATGATGATTTTTGTTTTCAAAAGGATCCTTGAGATAACGATATTCCCAAAACCCTGATTTTGTTTCTGAAATACTTACCCTATATAGCTTTACAAATAAAAACCTGAATTAAACATTACTTTATTGCGTCCAAAAAACCCTGACCCACCACTGTCCATCACACCCCACAACGTAAAGAAGCACTAAAACTGACATTATCATCCATACGACGCACAAGTAGGGTAAACACATCAATAGTGGACCCGTGGACCGGTAATGCACCTCATATTGCCAAATAGTATAGAATTTAGCGGCAAACAGGATGCTTTTAATAGTTTATTGACTGCTATAGCATTTGGCTGCTATAGTTGTCATTTCTGCTTGCGTGGGCGGTGTTGTAGTCCAGCTTCGATATCGAAAACAATCAATGGAAAGTTAAGCAACGCCCTTTGATTAAATAAAAATAGCGGAAGATAGGTGAAACGTTCTTGCATTACGGCGGCGTACTCGAACAATGGATCTGCTGTTCATTTACTTACGAGTGAAAAGTAAGAGATAAGATCTCTCTTCAGAGATAAGCTCGCCCTTTGTACATGTTTTCTCAACTTTATGTATTTTTATGTCAGTATGTACACACGGCGACACATCAAGCTATACAAAACCAACATAAGCTGGCCGCGCGTAGGTCGAGAAACGTATAGCATCGTGCGGCCAGCTTATGTTGGTTTTGTATAGCTTGATGTGTCGCCGTGTGTACAAGTGTTATAATCTTATAATAATAACAAGTAATGCCGTGTGATTTTTTTTCTTACTTTGCATGATTTGTACAACGAGTAAAAGCACACGAAGGCGTCGTGGTACCTTTATTCCGCCTAAAATAAGACAAAAGTATCTCAATCACGCAATGCCGCTTGCTTGCATGCGACAAGTCGATTAGGCGACTGGGGCTCAATTTATGCGGTGCATGCTCTATATGCTAGTCACCTATATTCAGCTATTTAAATTTAATCAAAGGCAACTCCCGGTTAGGACAGACTTTGGATGGGTGACCGTTTTAGTGTTATTTTACCTCGAGGAAAATCTTCCATGTTGCGGTGTGACACCGCAGATCAAAATCTGTTTAGCTTTGTCAATTTTATACTAACTACTCCTATCCGATAACCAATAGGCACATGAATAGGTAAATACCACGGAGGACAGAAAGAAGCGGAGGTGCCACAAGGTAATTAGGTCTGTCACCATTAGATTAGGTGTGATGATATTACAATGGGCGTGGCCTCTGTTGCTCAGTTCGAAGCGGACCGCCATTATTTTCGTACGCAATTGTTTCGTTTGCTGAGAGGGGTTTTGTTAATAAAATACATCTAAAACGATAAAGTGCGCTGTTCCTGGACGTAAAATTGTTTAGACGCAATTGATCTCAGACAGGGCAGTAGATACGTCAAAAATGATATGTGGATGAAAGGGACTAAATTTAGGATGCAAAAAAATAACATAGGCAGGCAAAAATGTATATATATTTAAATATTATATTTAATTGAAATCTCTATTTTGTAGATTTTTAAACAAAAAACAGAATCGGCACCCCGCCGATCGTTTCACCTCACAATAATTTATTTGTTGAATAAATAAGTCGAAAATATAAAGGATAAAATTTTAAACAAGGCAATTTAATATGAATTATGTTGACAATAAAAATGGGAAACACATCGTACCGTTTGTACGGGAATGGAAAATTAAAAAATAAAAGTATTTCGTACGAAAACAAACAGCAGATTTATATGAGAATACCTTCTCATATATTTGGCGACGCGACGCAATGTGCTACCACGCAAAAACGTATCCTTAGCTTTGGATTTATGTGGACGCGCCTTGATTTGGGTGACACCATTTGAACTACAGATTGCAAGAAACGAGGGTTTGTGTTTATTATTATTTATACTATGATCCAAGAAACAATGCTTTAGGTAATATAAATGTTCTAGACTAGATATATTTCAGTAGGACAATTCATTATCTTAAGACCTTTCCAGACAATCAGAAGCTTTGCTTCAACTGCAACTGCGAAGTTGGTGCGCTACCTATCTTTTGAAGGGTGTCTTAAGATGTACAGAATTAAATTACTATGCGAATTAACATCTTCAACACAACAACAGATAATGCTATTGAAAATCATTAATGTCTCGGGTCGATGTAATTTTTGGAATATAACTACTATTCTTAATTATTACCATAAGCGTAAGGGGTATAGCATACAGAAGGAGCCGAGGCGGTGGCGGCGTCGAGGCGCGGGCGCGTGCCTTAAAGACCTTGACGTACGGTCAGTAATTATATATCATACAAATCAGAGCGGCGCGCGCCGCTCGTATTCTTGGTATACAATTATCGACCGTATGTCAACGTCGCCAAGGCGCGCCTGCGCCTCGACGCCGCCTCGACTCCTTCTGTATGCGATACCCCTAAGTTTTTTGTTTAAAAAGTCAAAATACCTACCGCTTGTAACACGACAAAATTTTCAATCATACAATTTTTCACTAGCTTTAACTAGCAATAAAATATAACAAAAGTTTGGGAACCTACAAGTTTTAATTTTCGTTTTTTCCCTCTAATTCTGTTGATCGAACTACTGGGAATTTTTATTCCCAGTAGTTCTATGGACGAAAATCTGCACCCTTTTCATTAACATTGTGCAGGGTCACCACTTTGTTGTGTGTGTGTTTATGTGTTTTGAGTCTCATGTCCTTTAAAAGCGGCGGGCACAAGTTTTATTTTTATTTTAAGAATACAGTCATCTGAATATCGTTTCGGAAATGTAGTCGTAAGTTTGTATAAGTATTCTATTCAGTATTAAAAGTCATGTGAAATGAAGGTGTATCCACACTATACCCAACGTGCCCACGGCGAGCATTAGCGCCAGAGCGTGATTTATATGTCTCAAAGAATTATAACTCATTGTACAATATTTCTTTCCGTTAACAGAATATTAGCTAGAGGAAAACGTGGAAATAATGCTCGTGTAAGTATGAATAACTTAATTTCATCACATTAGGCACGGTGGAATGACGACATTGAATTTTAATACCTACCTATGTATTACGTAGGTAAGTATATATATAAAATGTATGTGTGTAATTAATGACTGTGACAAAGATATTTTGGGACTGCGTAATCGGATTTATGGCCTCTCAGAGAATGAGTTAGGAACTTAATACCACATAGGTATATTTAAACAATATTTTAATGTAGAAACAATACGTTTTCTCCTTATGTATGGAGACTGATAGCTTCACAATAGATCCTTTTAATAATAATAATAGTAAGCCCGCAGGGCAGCTTGTGGCTAGCTGTTGGTGATTGGCGACACCACGTACCCGGTTCTCCAGAGGGCCCGGATTGATTTAGCCCTCACCTCCTGTCTTGCCTTAACCGGCCGGCCAGGAGTGGAGTTGCAAGAGCGGAACCTATGCTCCAGGTTGGAAGTGTAAAATGTCATAACGCCTGGACCTGCTTACTGGTGCGCTTAGCACCGGGAACCGGCGCCCGCAGACTCACCTCTCTACAACCTAAGCCGCTCACTAGATGTTGCCGCCTTGTCGCTACTTTGCGAGTGACCATTTTGGGGGGCCCATCAAATGGGTTGGCAAGTCACCGTCTGCCGTTTTTGACAAACTTAGAGACATTTGTTACGGCAGGCGTCCCGAGTCTCTCCGCAATAACCCAGATTTCCCGGCCTACCAAGTTCACCCCCATAACCCGAGTAGTTTTATTTTGTCCTTCCTACAAAAGTCTCTGCACCAAACGTGGTGTCTTCTGGTGCATTTGAATAATGCATTCAGAGATAGACCACGGTTGGTGCATCCCATTGCATTCAGATAAAAGTGTCTCAAAGGTGCCTCCACGTGTTGGAACTGTGTCCCCACTAAAGGTTTACAATAAGAGATACAATAATAATAATAATCATTTATTGTATCAAATTAATGACTTTAATTGGTTAGTATCGAAAATAGGATCTAACTTTGTTTATGCGCAGCGCGCTCAGGCTCTCTGCAAGGATCTCCTCAAGACAAAGCTGCGCGTAAAACCTAGTAAACTTAAAGACTAGGCATAATGTAACGACCCAATTTCGAAGCTTAGCACAGTCTAGTAAATAATGTTTTCGCATGATGTAACGCTGAAAGGAAATATTTAATAACCCACCTATGTACTTACTTCTTTGTGGATTTACGGATGCTCAACCACATTTATACCTGCGTACCTATTAATTTTAATGAGTTTTCTGACATATCTATCATATACAGGGTGAAATTGGAAAATCTGCCTCCGTGGTCTAATGGTTAAGAGCATTTGCTCTCGACACGGAGGTCGCGGGTTCGATTCCCACGGGGTACACCTAGTGAAATGTCACTTTGTGCGTTTTTCCCCAGTTAGTTAGGACATGGCAGGCTGAATCACCTGATTGTCCGAAAAAAAAAAAAAAAAAATTCCGTGCTTCAGATGGCACGTTAAGCCGTTGTTCCCGGCTACTATCTCTGGTGGTAGTAGTCGTTACATAAAAACCACGTCAGAGACCGTAAGGCGGTCTGAAAAAACTCTGACACAAGGCTCTGCCCACACGATAAAAAGAAGAAGGGTGAAATTGATATTATTAGCATCCTTTTTGGTAAACTAAGAGTCTACCCATAAATTTGAACAGCTTTTACTATGGGAGAAAACCGGTCAGGATAAAAAAATCAGCTACTCTATAAGTATGAGTCGAGTAGGAATTGCAGTTTAGTATGGAACAACTGTTTTTTTTTGAGCTGACAGGTTTGCTCCCATAGTAAAAGTTATTCAGTTTGATGGATTAGGCCGAGATTCAGAGAAGATTTTTAAGTCACAGTTCGAACTATTAACTATGGTCAAAATGTATGGAATTTGACATACGGGAACTCCCGTTCTAACTAGAACTAAGACTTAAAAAACGTCTCTGAATCTCGACTTTAGTTAAAAAGGATACTAATGATATCAATTTCACCCTATATAACCTACACTAGCTTGTCCTCCAGCTTCGGCCTTTGACTAATTATGAATGGTTGCTTCTGGAATTCCTTTTCGTTAATAGGCATTTAGGGGGTCACGAATGTTTTTTTAGGGATAAAAAGTTCTTCATGAATTTGAACATCTATACTATTATAAAACTGTAACAGGAAGTTTGTCTGTACATTGAAGAAATTAACAAAAAAAAAGTTACGATATGGTTTTTAGGTGTCCCTGATTCCATTTCACCAATTTTTGGATTTTTTGTCTGTCTGTTTGTTTGTTTGTTTGAACGAGTATCACGCAAAAACTACTGAACCGATTTTGATGAAACTTTTTTTGTTTGATAGCTTATGATCTGACTTAAAATCTGGTATATAATTTGTGCGGACGAAGTCGCGGGTTAACGCTCGTATTTAATAAAGTGCACTTATTTCCTAGCGGTACGGTGATATGGGAACGACTGGCGCATACTCCAGTCGCTACATAAGCCAGAGACAAAATTGCTTTCATTCATCCTCATCATCAGCCTATGTATATACGTCTCACTGTAGGGCACAGGCCTATCCTCAAGGAGGATGTATAGGCGTTAATATTATATGATAGACTGCCAAACAAGAAGTCCTGGTTCGATGTCCCGGTTCAAATGTTCAATCATGGATTTTATAATGTTTCTTGTTTATAGTTTTTATTTTGCTTTAGTAGCGCCTACAAACAATTTATTAGCAAAGCAATTTATTTGAATTAGATGCATTTATAGCCAGGAGTTTATTGTTCACAAGAGACGGAAAGTACGACGGAGATATAGAGAGAAGAGTGAAAGCAGGAAATATGCTTAATGGAGCCTTGCACACCGTCATGAAGAGTCAAAATATGTCTAAAAAGGCTCGTTTGGCGGTTCACGACGGTGTGTTTACACCAACTTTAATGTATGGAAGTGAGAGTTGGGTATGGCAGAAGAAGCATGGATCTAGAATAAATGCGGTTGAAATGCGCTCCCTCCGTAGTATGTGTGGTGTGACTTTGAATGACCGGTTACGGAATAGTGTGATTAGAGAAAGATGTGGTATGAAAGAAGATATAGTGACTAGGATTGAAAAAGGTATGTTGAGGTGGTTTGGCCATGCGGAAAGAATGAGCGAAAGTAGGTTGACGAATGAAATTTACAAGGCAAGTGTGAATGGAATGGTTGAAAGGGGTCGCCCTAGGCGTACGTATGCTGACCACATCGGATGCGTACTGAAGAAGGGCCAAATAAAATGTACCCGGAACCGACGAGCTTGTATGAAGAAACTTATGGATGTTGAGGAAGCTAAAGATGTGTGTCAGAATCGTAGCATGTGGCGATCTGTTGTCTCTGCCTACCCCAGTAGTGGGACATAGGCGTGAGCATATGTATGTAGTTTATAGTTTCTAGTTAATATTTTTTCAACGAACAAAAAAGCTTGTAGATAGTGTCACGTCCACGCTTACTCAATTGCTCACAAAGAGGATAATTGTATTTAACAATGTGCAATAGAGTTTTATAATACGTCTAATTGGGGCTAGACAAGAACAGAATATTTTAAAATACTTAAGGTGGTTTCAGTCCATACAAAAGTTTGACGCACAATACGTGTAGACGGAATTAATAAAAGTAATATTTTATAAATGGAAAAATAGTTTAGAAAATCTAATTGCCGCGTAACAAATAACATTTGCAATTTTTAATATAATTACGAAGATATAAAGCTTTTAAAATTTTGTATGACAAATTTTAAAGCTTTATATCTTCGTAATTATTTTATAGTTACGAAGTTACTTATATTAATACCGTCTACGCGTATTGTGCGTCAAAGTTTTGTATAAAATTGACCCCTCTGCAACCGTCTTAATAAAGCATTTCTACTTCGTTGTGAGGACAAATTTATAAAACCTGTAGTGCCTAACTTGGTGTTTTGCTCAAACATACAAAAATCGGTAATTTAGGTTATCCGTTATTTAGAGTCAGTCACCTAAACACTATATCGTAAGTTACGATATACAAAAGTGGAGGTCTGAAACAACGACGGGAATTTACGAAAGAAAGACGAACATTACCGCCCGCTAAGGAATATTTTCATGTTTCAGCGCTTGTAAGGCAGTTTGCTCTCTAGGTATAAACAATTCCTATTCCAACTTCCTTCCATTTTGTTGACTTGACTGAGTCTTGACAGAAGAAAAACTTCATACGCAAAGTCTGTTTGTGAGTTGATCGACTGTTTGTTTTCTGTGCATTTGTTTTATTTCTACCAAAATTCAAAAGAGATTTTACAACGCACATTCTGTTAAAGTTGCTCTTTTGGCCTTATTGCATCTCTTTAAGGTTCATAATGCAGAAAATAGAACATGGTTGCATTTTACTTAACAATTTAGGTTTGATGTACTCTAGGTACGCGACCAGGAAAATACCCTCGTCAATCTTAGTTTGGCCTAACGAAGCGCAAAACCGGGACGCATGGAGAGATCGGAGGGAGGCCTTTGCCCAACAATGGGACAGCGACGGCTGATATAATATAATAATAATCTTCGTTTGCGAAGAGTCCCCAGACAAAACCCGAAGTCGTATAATAATCAAAGGGTGCAAAGTCGGATAGCAGCGATAAGGACGCGAAAACAATTAGGCAATAGCAGCAAGGGATTGAAGGCAGGAGTCGCCATCTAGGTGGATACATAATAACACCTACTGACATTAGGGACCTCCCCTTCAATAGCATAACACGGTTCATGAAGTCCGTGGGCCTAGGAAATGACCTTTAGGTCTAGGGTGTACAGGGTGTACAAACAATTTATTAGCAAAGCAATTTATTTGAATTAGATGCATTTATAGCCAGGAGTTTATTGTTCACAAGAGACGGAAAGTACGACGGAGATATAGAGAGAAGAGTGAAAGCAGGAAATATGCTTAATGGAGCCTTGCACACCGTCATGAAGAGTCAAAATATGTCTAAAAAGGCTCGTTTGGCGGTTCACGACGGTGTGTTTACACCAACTTTAATGTATGGAAGTGAGAGTTGGGTATGGCAGAAGAAGCATGGATCTAGAATAAATGCGGTTGAAATGCGCTCCCTCCGTAGTATGTGTGGTGTGACTTTGAATGACCGGTTACGGAATAGTGTGATTAGAGAAAGATGTGGTATGAAAGAAGATATAGTGACTAGGATTGAAAAAGGTATGTTGAGGTGGTTTGGCCATGCGGAAAGAATGAGCGAAAGTAGGTTGACGAATGAAATTTACAAGGCAAGTGTGAATGGAATGGTTGAAAGGGGTCGCCCTAGGCGTACGTATGCTGACCACATCGGATGCGTACTGAAGAAGGGCCAAATAAAATGTACCCGGAACCGACGAGCTTGTATGAAGAAACTTATGGATGTTGAGGAAGCTAAAGATGTGTGTCAGAATCGTAGCATGTGGCGATCTGTTGTCTCTGCCTACCCCAGTAGTGGGACATAGGCGTGAGCATATGTATGTAGTTTATAGTTTCTAGTTAATATTTTTTCAACGAACAAAAAAGCTTGTAGATAGTGTCACGTCCACGCTTACTCAATTGCTCACAAAGAGGATAATTGTATTTAACAATGTGCAATAGAGTTTTATAATACGTCTAATTGGGGCTAGACAAGAACAGAATATTTTAAAATACTTAAGGTGGTTTCAGTCCATACAAAAGTTTGACGCACAATACGTGTAGACGGAATTAATAAAAGTAATATTTTATATATGGAAAAATAGTTTAGAAAATCTAATTGCCGCGTAACAAATAACATTTGCAATTTTTAATATAATTACGAAGATATAAAGCTTTTAAAATTTTGTATGACAAATTTTAAAGCTTTATATCTTCGTAATTATTTTATAGTTACGAAGTTACTTATATTAATACCGTCTACGCGTATTGTGCGTCAAAGTTTTGTATAAAATTGACCCCTCTGCAACCGTCTTAATAAAGCATTTCTACTTCGTTGTGAGGACAAATTTATAAAACCTGTAGTGCCTAACTTGGTGTTTTGCTCAAACATACATAAATCGGTAATTTAGGTTATCCGTTATTTAGAGTCAGTCACCTAAACACTATATCGTAAGTTACGATATACAAAAGTTGAGGTCTGAAACAACGACGGGAATTTACGAAAGAAAGACGAACATTACCGCCCGCTAAGGAATATTTTCATGTTTCAGCGCTTGTAAGGCAGTTTGCTCTCTAGGTATAAACAATTCCTATTCCAACTTCCTTCCATTTTGTTGACTTGACTGAGTCTTGACAGAAGAAAAACTTCATACGCAAAGTCTGTTTGTGAGTTGATCGACTGTTTGTTTTCTGTGCATTTGTTTTATTTCTACCAAAATTCAAAAGAGATTTTACAACGCACATTCTGTTAAAGTTGCTCTTTTGGCCTTATTGCATCTCTTTAAGGTTCATAATGCAGAAAATAGAACATGGTTGCATTTTACTTAACAATTTAGGTTTGATGTACTCTAGGTACGCGACCAGGAAAATACCCTCGTCAATCTTAGTTTGGCCTAACGAAGCGCAAAACCGGGACGCATGGAGAGATCGGAGGGAGGCCTTTGCCCAACAATGGGACAGCGACGGCTGATATAATATAATAATAATCTTCGTTTGCGAAGAGTCCCCAGACAAAACCCGAAGTCGTATAATAATCAAAGGGTGCAAAGTCGGATAGCAGCGATAAGGACGCGAAAACAATTAGGCAATAGCAGCAAGGGATTGAAGGCAGGAGTCGCCATCTAGGTGGATACATAATAACACCTACTGACATTAGGGACCTCCCCTTCAATAGCATAACACGGTTCATGAAGTCCGTGGGCCTAGGAAATGACCTTTAGGTCTAGGGTGACAGCTAAAATAGATCTATCCAGGTCGCAGTAGCTATTTGGTGGACCAAGCCCTTATAACCAAATAATAATAAAAAGGGATTGAAGGTGGCACATTCTGATTGGTCGATACAGGGTGTACGGAAGATGGATGGGTAGAGATTGTATATACCTTCTGTGATTTAGTTTTTTCGGTGTTAGCGTGCTAGAAAGAAATCAAGATATCTATTTCCAATATAATACTTTTAATCCACCCTCAACGTTACACTGACAAACTGAATCTATAGTATTCATCATTCTATTCAATAGCAACTGTCTTCACAAAACCAACTTTGAAGATGAAGGCAAGTTTCGTTCCAAATATAAAGTTCTACAAATCAACCCATTTGAAACCTTGCAGCGTGGTCACAAGACTCCTGTAGTCGGACTTCTTTAGTAAGGAGAAAACATTTCCATGAATATAGGAAGACCTGCATGTCAAGGAATTTTCGTACTTTTGTCCAAGGCGTAGAAAACTGTGGTAAGGGACTTTGGGATGAGTTGAAAGTTGCAGCCTCGGTCATTAGAAGTTGCTGACGAAAAGTTTTTATATAAAGTTCACTTTGGAACTTGGTTTGTCGATTTTCCCATTGAATATATCTAAAGTTTGTCTGTTAATATTGTTGTTGCATTGAATGGGACGCATACCTGGTCAGTGGAATGTTTTCGTCCAGTCTAAGTTTATTTCCTACGCTAGACTTTAACAGACTGACTTTTGAGTTTCGGTACCACTACGTGGATGTTCTGACGTTCCAGAATATCTCTGACTACCCCCTCGGGGAATATAGTCGTGAGCATATGCTACGCTACTAGACTTTAACCGCGACTTCGTCTTCACGGGTTCCCGTTATCGTAGCGCATAAGCTTTCAAACTCAGAAAGTTTCATCAAAGTCGGTTATGTTGTTTTCACGTGATGTGTGAAAAAAAACCAAAAACAGAGAGACAAAAAAATCCAGAAATGTATATGGTACCTATTTATTTTTTTAATACCTGACATCTCAAAGAAGAGATACTATGATGGCTACTATGATGCTAACCGTACTATCGACATTATTAAGTCCATACTGGCGCGAAGGGGGAACCGAAAGGGACTTCGTCTGACCGACCGATTTATAGTTTTCTCCAAATCGAAGGATCTTATTATGGAGGCTGGCAAGCGAGCAAAACTAAGACCCAATGGGATCTTTTGTCCCAAATCGATGAAGCGCCTGTCTGTCTCCGTGGTCTTATGGTTATGAGCATTGGCTCTCGACAAGGAGGTCGCGGGTTCGATTCCCACGGGGGACACCTAGTGATGTCACTTTGTGCGTTTTTCCCCAGTTGGTTAGGACATTGCAGTTTGAATCACCTGATCGTCTGAAAAGAAAAATGATTCCGTCTTCGGATGGCACGTTAAGCTGTTGGTCCCGGCTACTATCTCTGGTGGTAGTAGTCGTTACATAAAAACCACGTCAGAGGTCATAAGGCGGTCTGAAAAAACTCTGACACCTCTCCTCCTCACCTCAGGGCTCTTCCCACACGATAAGAAGAAGATGAAGCGCTCGCTTGCCTTGTTCCCATAAAGACATTTTATAAAAAGGAAATAAGTAGGTAGGTAGGTATTAATTACCAAAGTACAAAAAACAAAACATTTCGAACAAACTGTTCAGCAAAGTACACGTAAGTACTTAGTCATTTCGGATCGAATAGGAAATTAAAATATACCATCGTCACAGATTCCATCAGATTCCGTTAAATCATGTGAATGCGGTACTATTGGAATTGGAACTCGTCTCATTCTCTCTCTTACCTACTGAAAACTGGCTACTTCTTTTACCGAGTCGATGACTTGTCATCACCCCCCAGTATTTTGCACACGAATAGCACTACCGAAAAATGGCTATTACATAGAAACAGAGATGATAATTCGATTTTTGTATACCGTACCGTGTCGCATGTGAATGCTATTAATTTTAAATGACAATGCACACGACGGACATTTTCCGGCCAGTCGCGGACAAAAATAAATACGCACACACGTCATCTTGTCGATGGAGTATTCGCCAATCCAGTCTCTTGTCCACTAGTGTATTGAGTTCTTGATACATCAACCTTTCCCTTCACTTGGGCTCCATACGCACACCGCGCATGGTTTTCCGGATAGCATAAAACTGCTAAATGGGAACATATTAAAATCAAAATTAAGTAGTTTGCTTTTGGAAAATTGATTTTATAGTATTAATGAATATTTAAATTATAATGTAATTATTACTTTTGACTATTGTATAATGTAATTAGGATGACTTTTGTAATTTATAATTGTAACTAAGCTCGACCATATTAAAAAAAAATTGTACACCTGCATGCAGGTTGAATACATTGACTGTCATAAATAAATTATTTAACATCTGTAACCACTGTATTCTATGCAAATAAATGATTGATTGATTGCACGCACATCTTTGGTAATTTCATTCACCGATAGCTCTATTAGTTTAGGCATATCACGACCATCTTCTATTCGTCTCTATTATTTGCCTTATTTTTGGTTTTAACTCCATCGACGAGTTGAAAGTCGTCACAGAGACAAACAAGTGACTTTGAAACATCTAGTAACGCGAAAGGCTTTATCAATTCAGGTAGATTGAAAAATATGTCCCCCAATATCAACGAAGGAAATTAAATAACATAAATATGTTGTTGGTTTCATTTTGGTGATTTATTTTACGTAGGTAGGTATTTTAAATGTGCAGCCTCCCAGGGGTGCGTTCACGACCTTTAGGTGCGGTTGTTTTTCAACTCGCTCTAAGGTACGGAACGACCGCGCCAATTTTTAACTCGCTATGAGGTACGGAACGATCACGGTTGTTTTATAACCTCAAATTTTGACATTTAAAGTAATATGGGCTTCCAAGGCTTCCATCATTTCCAAATACAATAAAAAAACTCGTTTTCCATGTTAGCAAATCAAAAAGTGAATAAAAATAGTTTGAAAAACAAACTTTTATTCAAAACGCGCGAAAAGTCAAGTAACCACAGATAATTAAAACGTCAGTGTTTTTTAACCATCGAATTTGATGGTTAAAAGTTGCAACCCGTCAGAGGTTCGGAACGGTTGAGTTGTGACAACCGAGTTGCAAAGAGCGTTTTTCACCGAGGCTCGGAACGGCGTTAGTGCGAAAAGTTGCACTCGGGGTGCACCTGGGGCGTAGGTTCTGAACGCAGCCCTGTGTGACGTACTGAACGCCTGATACGTCCAGCGTATCCTGGGCAATAAGCACACTCATGGACACTTAACCACAGATTATTAGTCATTACATAACAGATGCATTCCTTAGAAAACGATAAATTCCCATGCTTTAATTTTCTACTGCCAGATAGTACATGCAAAAATGTATTCAATGAAGCTTGACTAAGCGCTGTTATTACTTCTTACAGCGCGCCACGTATGTGATCTGGCGGGAGTGGCAGAAATCAAGCAAGCACATCGAATTATATCATTAAAATAGAAGAGCGAAGTCGCGAAAAATTGATTGTTCCAAAGAAAATGTCAATATATAGGTACTATTGTACAGTTTCTACTACTACTATGCGCTTCGAACCAAAATTGGTGGAATAGCAGATTTTCTTTTTACGATTTCAATGTTGGCCCCATCTGGAAAATCGTTAAGTGTGTTCTGGAGTATGTAAAGCGACCCTCAAGAGGTTTTCCTGAACGAACGACCTTTACTCTTTCAGAGCCGCCTCACCTCTACTAAACTACGTCATTTTAGTAGGTATACCTATTTTTGACTAGCTAGTCCTTCATTTTGTCACAGGGTGCCTCTAATCCAAGGAAATCAAAAACGAAAATAATAAGAATTCGCACCAAAATATGTAACAATTATCTAATTACTTAACTCATTAAATATTGGTCTTAAAAATTTTAACATCATAGCAATTTTAGATCTTAAATATTGTCTACACAATAGTGTGTGTCTCAAGTAAAAGTGACTTCAACATATAATGTAGATGCACATAATACAGATTTTTTTCCAATATTTAGGCTTTCCTTTGAACACAGGTTTCATATGTATTTTAAAGAATAATAAGAAATATGCTTCATAGCAAATAAAGCTGAGATGATGAAGATCATTAGTATATCAGTATTAGTGTATTAGTATGGTCATTTGTATATTTCATTCATTCATTCATTCATCATTGCTATATTTTTCATTAATTCGTATTTCTTCCAAATAACGAGAAGATTTGCCGTGTGGTGTCGGCTATGAATAGCACCATCCCATTTCCTCCCGTGGGTGTCGTAAAAGGCGACCAAGGCATCTACTGAAGCATGGGATGGGCAGCAGCATCCTCTGAGTACACACATTGATTCGATCCAACTACGATCGCCAACCCGCCTGCCAAGCGTGGCGATTTTGGCAAATCCCCCTCATTTTGGGGGAGGCTTATGTCCAGCAGTGGACGTTTAATGGCTGATATGATGAACGAGAAGATTGCTTCTAAAAACCAGCAAAATATGGCCCGGCCCTGCGTTTAACTACGGGGAGGCTCTCAAGAATGAAGCTAATTAAGGCTCACCTGAAAAATTCATTGGGCAATGTGATAAATAACGTCCCTTATAAGAGATTTAAAGTTTAGAACTACTATAATGGTATCACAATGTAAGTTTGCAATAACACGAGGCCCCCGGGATATTTCTCGGAAGCGGTTTCAAAAGTCCATTTCAGTTTTAATACTATTTTCCCATTGCAATATTGGTGAGAAATAAAATTTGAAATTGGTTTTTCTGAAGTTTGCTAACTTTAGTTGACGTGAAAGGAGAACTTATAATTTTAGTTTGAAGGAAGTAACTAAGTAGTTAATGTTCGAGAACTATTTATTGCAGTGTCGGTCGATAGACGGTTGGAAAAAAATTGGTGGAACTAGAAACCATCATGCATCCATTTCATTACTTACATACAAAATTTAACCTATCCGATACCAGTATCCATACTAATCTAAATAATTTAAAACCGGCCAAGAGCGTGTCGGACTCGCCCATGATAGGGTTCCGTCCGAAAACATTGTATAAGTCGAGTCGAGTCGAGTCAAAGGCTAGCCACCTATTATCATGTGACATGTTATTTCATCAGGGCCTATGTCGAAAAATTATTGAAGCAAAATGGGCGTGTGATAGGCATATTACTGCCTGATGCGAGAGAAAGAGATGGGGCGGCGCGCGTGCCTGAAACGACGCAAGCGTAAAACAAACTTTATTTAATTGTGATTGTACTATTTATTTAAGTTCAATTCTGCTCTAATCAAACTTTATAAAATATCAATCACTTTTTTTTAAATCATACATGTTTCTATTATTCACCGTTTAGCAGTTCCAAGCGTTTATCGATAAAGACGGAGGCTACTTTGACTTGTTTTTCTATCGAGAAAATGTGTCTTAATCGTGTTTTGGCTGTAATCAAAACTTCAATTATATGTTCAATTTAGACATCTTACACATATCCGCAAATCATACTCCTACGGTTAGTACTTCATGATATATGACGCTTTGAATAATCCTATTTTTTTCACATATCCTCTTAAAACAACCAACATTTACCTGCCTTACCTAACCTGCATTACCTGCCTACCTTACCTATAGCTAATTCTTTTCAGACCTATAAAAATAGAGAGTACGAGCGTTAACCCGCGACTTTGTCCGCACAAATTATATACCAGATTTTAAGTCAAATCATTAGCTATCAAACAAAAAAAGTTTCATCAAAATCGGTTCAGTAGTTTTTGCGTGATACTCGTTCAAACAAACAAACACTCAAACACACAAACAAACAGACAGACAAAAAATCCAAAAATTGGTGAAATGGAAAAAACCATATCGTAACTTTTTTTTTGTTAATATCTTCAATGTACAGACAAATTTCCTGCTACAGTTTTATAATAGTTTAGATAATACCACAATAACGAATTTTAATGATTAAGTTCTTTTTTGCCTAATCTTTAGGAATAGATCAACTAGGCAAGGTTAGACTAGTCAATTAGGTCTTGATTCAGATATGTCTCAAGCAAGGGCGTATTCTCCTAAGCAGGGACCGAAAATTTTCGGTTACCTTTATTTAAATGTTACCTTTATCCAGGTAACAAACGATTTTAATACCGGTAACCTAAATATGACCTCCAATAGAAAGCGAGTGAGTGCGGGTGAGTGTAGACGGAGCGGCAAAAAGCGCGCGTGTTTTTTAATAACACTGAAAAATGAACTTTGATTCTACTAATCAAAAGTACAAAATTGATTGAACAACGTCGTTTTTGTAGCGGGTGACGCAAATTTTGGAACACCCGACGAGAGACGCGCGCACATATTCAGTGTTGCTACAGCACTGGACAGGTCGAGATAATAAAGATGATTATTTACATTTTATTGAACCAAAATGATTTAAGTTTATGTTCACGTTTGAGTTTAAGTTTGTTATTATAATTGATTTAACTTGTATTTAGTAACGACTAACGAGGTACTCACTTAAAAATTGAAACTTGCTATATTTATGAAGAAACAATTTTTTATTTAAACATATATCTGTGTACGTGGATCGTTAGTAGAATGATTTAATATCATTCTACTTACCTCTAAAATACATGTAAAAAAAATAAAGGTTGTAACCAAAAAGTACCGGTATTATCGATACCGGTTTCGGTCCCTGCTTATAAGGGCAAAATGGGCAGTTGCGTGGGTGGCGGCCTGCTGGTCCATTCGCATGGGGAAGATGTCAAACGAAATTATATATCCATAGGCATGACAGACCTGACACATTATCTTATATACTGTTACTGCATAACCCAGCAGTAATATAAAAAATTCTGAGCTCGCTCGACTCACTCCAGATTTTTCTTTTTAAGTTTATATGTTAGTGCCGTTGTTGTATGGTTTCCATAATAAAAAGCCTATAGTGCTCTGTATGTGCCTGTGAGCGTTATTTTATTTTAAAGTCAATTATTACTATGAAATTTCAAGGGAAGACAAAGAAAAAGATGGGAAGACGAAATTAAGGAAATGGCTGGCGCAACATGGAGGAGAAAGGCAATGGACAAAGGGTTATGGCGAATTCTAGGGGAGGCTTTTGCCAAAGGGCAGACTGGCATAACTGTTAACAGATACTGAGCAGAACCATTCTGGATGTCAGAGACAAATAAATATTAAACTAGAATATAAGGAAATAGAATGTAAGATCTTTGATGTGTAAAAAAATTGTCAGTGATAAAGGCTTTATTTATTTATTTATTACTATGAAATTTCTAGAGTGCTAAAGATTTAAAACCTGCTTTGCTTGCTCTTAAATGCATAACCTCATAGACCAACAATTTTCTGGTCAGAGCCAAGTCATTAATAAGGAAAAAATTCGAGGTTGCTGATTCCATTTTACTTGTAGCACAGCTTATAAAGAGTTACAATCACAGCCAAGTTGTAGTGCTGAGACTAGCTCACGTCACTCTCTATGGTTACTGATTCTTCTTATCATAGCCAAGTTGTAATGTTGACATATAAGGTATGAGATCGCTTTGGTTTTAATGTTTATTATTAAACTGCATACATGCCGAGGCTCCGCAATCCTTCTCAGCTGTGTTTTTGCTCAAAAACAATCCTCGAGATTGGGATATGACATATGAGACCATGGAGCATGTTCTTTGTGACTGTGATGTCTTGGCGGCAAAACAAAATGCATGAGCCTCCTCGGAAATGGATATCCAAAACTGGGAGATCTTAGATTTCTTCCCCTCAATTGGTATTGCCTCCTTCAATGATCATGTATTTGAAGGGTGAAGAAAGCAAAAAGTATTGGGGCCAACACAAAAGATCCCACTGGGTTGAAGTGTTGCTGGCTTGCCAGCCACCACAACAAGATAAGACAAGATAAGAGATTGGGATAAAATAGTGTCACGAACCAGTTTTCACTGGTGGAAACGCAGTGCTAACGCACAAGCCAGAGTCCATTTAATTTATGAATTTAAAAAACCATAGAACCGTACAATACTTGCTGGCACAAATCTTAGCAACAAGCTTGCGTGCAAGCTGCACTTATGAGAAGCGGCCGAAATACATTTTCCCCGGGGCGTAATATTCGGAAAAACAACTCTTTTTCAAAGTAGGGTCGAAATTGTATGATTGTAAGTGTTTCATATCGAAATTGGTAAAATGGAACACATTTATGGAATCAGCTCTGTTTGTCAGTCCGTCCGTCTGTCACAGGCATTTTTCTCAGAGACCGTTGGACATAGGAAGTGGAAACTTGGCATAGATATAGCAATTAACTGTCCAATATCATAAAAGAGGTAAAAAAAAGCAAATTTTTTTACGTTTCGAGTTCAGAGTTCGAACTCCAACTTAAAACCTGGGTCAGATTGTCATCTTAGGCTGTCTAAATCTCGGCCAAAAACGTCTCTGAATCTCGCCCTTAGACCTTGAACTGCACAGTTCATGCTTTTTGTAACAATAACGAACAGAATTCATCTCATAACATTGATTCAAATTGGAGAAATATTTTCTCGCAGTGTACCTGCCAAACACCCAACTTATTGTTTAAATTTTTCATACATACAGATTTTATTCACATATGAATGTTGAAAATAGCACAAAAACAAAATAAAAGCTGTTATCATTTTCTTGAAACAAAAACTAAACAAAAACAAATCGCCGTCGTACTTGGTAGAAATTTTGACATTTTGAGGATGGTGTTGCCACTACAAAATTGTTTATATAACTAATTAACAACCAACGTTAGAAAAAGATGATTTAGAAGTTTCAAATTGTATTCAAGAGTTTAGAACAAAACTTTTGAATACAATTTCGTGCTATCTTCTTCCGGTTGTGGTTAGTCTTCACACATTCGCTTTTCGGAACAATGAAAACAAACAATGAGGAAATAATTTACCACGTTATAAAACTGATTTCTTTCTACGCGGTGGGTTCCTATTCAATCTGCGGCCGTAGCATGCAGCGCGATATACCTATAGAGCTATCACGCCTTAACTCTTTTTTCTATTTGGCGCGCAAACGAACGTGATAAAGGGCGCGATCGATCAGCGCGATATAGGATTATCGTGCCCGTCATGCTTTAGCTGCTTATTAAAAATGACAGCATTATTTGGTTTCGTACCTTATGGTAAATTTAACAGCTAGATAGGTACAGGTAGCAAGCTAAGGATACAGCGAATTCGAAAACAATCATAATTTTATTTAACTCTGCCCAAAATAAAAAGGAAAACTCTACCTACTGTAATCAAACCAGAGTTCATAATAATAGTATTGATTACCTCCTGTCTTTGCCCATAACTAAATAAGCCATATCCAAAACCGGATCGAACTCCATTCTGCAACGGCCGTAGTATGATGCGATGCACGCGATAAGGCTTTATCACGCCTTTTATCTCGTTTGTTCGGGCGCAAATAGAAAGAGAGCTAAGGCGCGATAGCGTTATGTCACGCTGTCATACTATGGCCATTATTTCATTGTTTTCGCTTTAGTACCTACAGGATGGTAATTAGATGATTGGTTAGTTTTTCATCAAGTATAAAACAGGACAGTTATTTTTTCTAAAACCTTATCTTATAAAACTACCAAAGAAAACTAATTTCATAACGCTGCAACATTTGAGCTTTTTGGTGTTGCTACTAAAAATAAAACCAATGTTACTGCTAGCCAAAATTGTAAAATTAATATAACTTCCACTCATCTTTGTTACCACAAATATATTTTTGCTAGCTAATTATCATTGATAGATACTATACATTTTATATTTACGATAGGTAGAGGCAAGTTTGGAGGTTGCTTTCGAGTTTCGAATCATCTCGTTTCGTCCGTTGTCCTCTCGGGCTCGGGGCGCGTCGCGCCCTCTAGCGGAAGTAACCTCAAACTTCGCGTTGGCGGAAGATGGCCGTCGCGTTCCGTGTGTTGCTCCGGTTGTTTACGAAGAATTTTTAAGTTTTTAACTACCAAATAGTGACTTTTGACCGCAAAGTAAGTTAAAAAGTAAATAAGCGAACTTATACAGTGATTTTAAGTGTGTTTGTGCTGTGTTTTAGTTAGAAATTCTCTCATAAAAGTGCGATAACTTAGTGTGAGTGAAGCTACTAGTTTGAAGCGGGTCTTACTTTGGAATGTTGTGTATAAAATCTAAGTGGATTGTATCTTTTTAGCTGTTTGGACTTGGGACACCTCTTCATTCCTTAAGGTAAGCCTGTTTTAAAGTAATTAAGAAGTTTAGTAAAGTTTTCGGAAGTTTCGTTTGTTTACATTGTAAAAGCTCTACCGCGCATGTTCAGATTGTGTCCAAGTTTTTCTATTGTACTTCCGACTACTGTAATACAAGTATGAAAACACCAAAACTACGATGATTTCGGATGTCACATACACAAGACACGGTAAATTAAAATCTTACGAAATGATTTATACCTACCTACTTATTAGTTCAATGAGTTGGTACCGTGAACTTGTGAAAGCTCAAGGCACAATCACGTATAATACCTAGCAATCAATCAGTCGTAAAATCAATCAAATAGGATTACAAAATTAAATTATGATATGAATACCTAATAGCTACCATAGATATCTACATCTTTTTTTTGTGGCTATTGAACTCGATCGTGATCCAACCCATATACAGCCTCAGTAGTAGGCGCATTCTTAAAAAAAAAAGTTGAATGCTTTTTAGATATTTATTTTAGTACTTCGAGATAGGTGTTAAGATCTAGTTTGAATTGCTCTTATTATTATAGTTTTGGCGGCAGATTGAACGCAGTCTTGAATTGAATGACAGATTCTTAAGCTTATTTCTTCATTAATTCTAATTGGAAAGTCTTACAACATCAACAAAAAAGTCACATTTATGATTTTTTTTTTTCGTTAGGGCATTGCTGTCACAATATTATTTAGGTATAACTACCTTTATTATCTGTCTATCTGGCTTCATTGGGAAAGAGGTATGTCACAGATAATATTTATTAATTTCTGTATTAAAAGAGATAATCTGTTTTTTTTTTTAAATCCTATCGATAAAGGACAGCATTGCCTCATCAATAAATTGTCGGTACGAAAATAATACGACACATTTCAATGAAAACGCCACTGGAATATTGAAATTAACAGTTAATTAACTCCACATTTAAAATTCAAGATGGGGCCGTTGATTCGAAAATATTTACCAATGCAACCCGATTCTGAAAATATTCGATTCTGTTTTATTGACATCACATCACGTCACATTATTCATTAACCACATGATTTTACACTGAAATACATTTTCACAAACATAATTAAGTTTAACCAACTTTGGAAAGATTGAAGTGAACAAAAATTTTAATCCACTACTTTTCTTTTGCAGTCAGGATTTTTCATGGCTGGTATCCTTGGTCCTGAATCTCCCCTGCATCCTTGATGACCTGTTCCTGAATTCTTCATGACCAGGAGCCTAGTTCATAAACATGACTATTGTAATTTACAATGACAATCAGAGATACATAACTGACAATGTTATGGCAATGTACCCTAAATAGTCATTAAAAATTACAATAATTTTTATGTTTATGAAATAGGCACACTGTTCCTGAATCCTTGATGACCTGACCTGTTCCTGTTTTATACTTAAATGCCTGTAAATTTGAGTAATAACGAAAAAAATACGAACTTTTTTCTGATACACTAATGTTCTTATTTCAAATATTATTGATTTTTAAACATGTTACAGCCATGTTGTGCTATTTCGAATCAAATTAAAGATTGAAATCTCAGATCAAACTATTGTTCTTATTTATTTATTAGACAGTGTGAAATGTGTTTTATGCAATACATTTTCATGATAAATAAGTGGGTTTTCTGTTTCTGCTATTGATAGGTAAGTATCTCAGAAGCTTAAATTACTATTCAACTTAGGGCCTGTTTTACCACTTCTGGATAAGTTCTTAATAGCTTATGTGACAGATAGATAGATAGATACATAGATAATGTTTATTTTTAACTTTTGCTTAAAACTATTACATTAAACGGTAGACCAAAAACGAGGCAAGCCTGATACGCGATCATATGACATATTTCGTATGACAGATATGCCATACGAGCTGTCAGATAAGCTATTAACACTTGAACTTCTGACGACCTACGTCGTAGGTCAGCAACAAATGGGCCGCAGTGCTCACGAATCGCCCGGTGAGTCAAAATTGTATTGCATTCCACAGTGTTAGCACTGCGCGAAAACCATTGTTTTGAGCTTAGCAGCGAAATTGTTAAGAACTGATCCGAGTCACGTTGCAGGTTCTGATACGAGCACTTGTCTCGCGGGGTGTTCGCGCGGTTCTCGTTTTTGCCTTCCACGAGGCTCCGCAATCCGCAGTCTCTTCCTGTTCTTGATCAAAAACAATCCCTGAGATTGGGGGATAGACACTCCCACAAACTACTTAACACTGGCGGAAATGCAGTGCTAACGCATGCAAAAGTCCATTAATTATCAATAGAAGTACCTATCCAGAAGTGATGAAACAGGCCCTTACTGTACCAAATAAAGATAAGAATATCAATCAAGGCTGAATAAAAGTAAGTAAATAAATTTAAAAAATGTTAAAGGAAATCGTTCCATTCAACCTTTGACTATTTATTGTAAGGACTAGCCTTGCGGTAGCATTTTCCCTCTGCCACGGTATAAGATTAATTGATCATGTGCATTTACATTCAATTTTATACCTTATCATTAAACGAGATAGCCTATAATTGCGAAAAAATAATTTTAACGAACTTAGAACGTTTGGGGTTCACACGAGACTTCTTTTCATGAAGTTATGGGGAATAAAATCCAAAGTTGCGGATTTCGTTTTACCTCGCCCCCCCCCCCCCCCCCCGCAAAAAGTGGCAGAAATGTTTGTTCGTAACTAGTCCCTATATAAGTAGTCAAAGTATTCAACCTATTCAGAAAAAATATATAAAAGACATTATCAACAATGTTCATCCATGCATCATAGTTGCATCGTCACATCAGTATTCATTGCAATATTTCATCATAATTGGCCATCCATCGATTGGTAAATTTTTATGCCACTTGCATTCACAGACAATTGTCATTGTTTTTTTAAAGTCTGTGTATTGAGTATTGATGATGCATTTTAATATTTGGTCTAAGCATAGACAAAGAATTTTTCGGTTACGCTGGTAGAGGATCCAAGCGTTTGTTTTATATGCAATTGTAGGATATTACTGGTAAGAATATCATTATCTTGGCCTAATGTCATTATTAAGGGTTAGCACAATGTTTCATGGTGTTAATATAAATTAAACTATTCTATAATGTTTTGCAAATTTTATACATAGTGGCGCCAGTCGCCCATTGTCTTTAATTTGAAAACATTATGACAGCATTGTGCTATTATAATATGTATAAGTACTTCGTTATAGAGGCGACATGAAGAACAAACGACACGCGAAATGAATATCGTGAATATTAAAAAAAAACTGCGATACCTTAAGTATCCTAAACATAATAGCCAAGGTGGTCTATTGGCGAGTAGCCATGCTTGCCCTGCAGGAGGCGATGGTTCGATCCCCGTCCAGGCCGTCTCGTACCAATGAGTTTTTCGGATTTAATGTATGATTTGCAACACCACATTTCGGTGAAGGACTACTTCGTGTGGAAACCTGTATGTACTGTATGCATGTATTGTACCCTTTGTCCATTAATAAGTGGCGTGTACTTCACTCCCCTTCATACTGGACAGAGTTTCGGTTCTACTAGTGAAACGCGGATGTTCTTTCAGAATTTCTCTGACTACCCCTTTTGGGGAAGACACTCGTAAGCATATGCATGGTATAATGGGCTCACTATGTATTTAGACAAAATCAGTGTACCCACATTACTTTTCTGCTGCATTCGATCAAACCCAAACAACTATTCAAACAAAGCTTTACACTAAAACTCTATTGTCATAAAACAATGCAATTAGTAACCTTAATTCATGAGCTGCATACAACCCGAGGCTTACAAGGCAAGATTTAATGACTTCGCTTGTACGTAGTAAACAAAAGCTAGCCGAGTGTGTGCAAATGTTGACAGAGTAGTCGCCGACGCAAATATGCTTACAGCAGGTTCAAATGTGATGTTTGGATTTATGACCTTAGTGACTTGTTGTTTATGAAGATGTCTATGACGGTAGTTAATTATTTTGTTGGATTTGGACATGGACTTAGAATGATTACCAACACCTATTTCGAGTTTCCTGGATTTGGATAAGAGATGGTGACATTTGGTAAAGCATTTTCATAATCAAAGAAAGTAAGGAAAGGAAGGCAATTCAGTTTTACAGGTGAAATTTTTTAGAACGACCGGCCAATCGATTCTTTTTTTAATTTCTAAACAATGTGGGATTTTCAGACATCTAGTTTAAAAAGTAGGTAAAAAACGTAGTTCAACATACCTCGATAATTGACGTTGCCTTGACATGGCTCCGAAAATGGTAATTTTTAGGCTTAAACAACCAAAAAAACAATGCTCGTCAATGTTTGCACCGAAACAGCATGGTTGCACTGCCATCTTGCATTTGGGACGTTTTTACTTTTTAATTGGATATCAGAAACTCCCCCCTGTTATAAAAACCAAGCATATCACATTGTTTAATGGTTTTAAATTTTCCGATCATTATTTAATCCACAGCATAGTAAAACCAGCAATGAACACAATATGACATGCTTGATTTTTGATAAATTTTAATATAGGATTGAGGACAGAGGAGCAGCAGTTAGCATAGACAACCATCGGCTTTTTATGTACTTGAAAGGCAAAGGATCAAAGCCAAAAAACTCTGCAAAGTCAATGCCTCCGTTATACGCTTTAGCAAACAAAATGAGTGTTGCACACTACAAACGTAAACAAACTTAAGACTAATGAAAGAAACTAAATCAAATACCATCATATTTTAAGGTTTTTTATCGAGATCTCGGCTCGCGTTACTAATCGTGATTAGTCGGCTATTAAACAATTAGTTAACGCCTTAATGAATGACTTCTCCAGTTAAAGGAATGCTAAGTTCTCACGCACCTCGGTTAAGCTAATTGAATTAAAAATTTCCGTGCTCTAGACTTTTATTAATTATTAACTCAAGTTAATGTTGGATGCACGTTGGATGCTTAAGATTTTTACGATTAAGTAACGTATGATCGATTAGGTACAGAATATCCGGTTATGTTATATTGCATCGTCATGGGTACATGCCTTTAGAACCATTTCATAAGCATTTTATTTACCACTATTGATAAAAAATAATTTTATCGTAATATGTATATCTTAATTAATTTGCATTCTGTTTAATGAATGATTAATTATTTGTCACATTCCATTTATTAAAAACCAAAAAGGTTTTATCCGATTGTTTTTATGTTACTGGCAAGCTGACGTCGAAAAAGTATTATCGATAGCCTTTTATCGTAAAATTTTCATTAAATTATTATTTTTAATACCCCCAAATGGCTTTTTGTCACATTTTTTTGTGGAATAACAGCCAGTATTTTCACTTTGTGGAAAATTTTATCGACAAAGGAGATTTGATTAGTAAACATAATATCTATTTAAATTGAGATTGTTCGTGATACTTGAGGGTGTTTGTAGGAAATGTTTTTAAAGATGAAATTCTTAAGTCTCTCTGCTTCACAAATGCTCGAGTTACTGAGTCAATGACCGCGTAGCGACTACTAGCGACCATACAAGAATGCTGACTAAGCACGATACGGTCTGATGAAATGTAAACAGTATCAATTAAATCATCCCATACGACACTGCATCTATCTATGCCAAGTTTTATTGGTATGAGTCTCTAGTCAATTTAATGTGTGCCCATTCGTTTACTTACCTTTTCTTCTTAAGATTTTATGATAATAGCAATTGTTTTAGTTAATTTAATGTGTGTAATGTGACTAGATAATTTGTGTGACAATGTCCAAGATAATTATTTATTTATTTATTTAATTGATTTACTCCTTTATTATAGTTAATAGGTACATTAGACATTTTATTGTAAATATTTAGTCTCTCGTTTTTTATAATTATCTCTGTTTGCCTATTAGGTACAACACGGCTAAACAGCCAAACCGATTTTGATGAAATTTGGTATAGCGATAGCTTTCACCCTGAGGAAGGATGCACTTGCACCATGTACCTATAAAGGGATAAAAATTCCACGCAGTTGAAGTCGCGGGAAATAGATGCCTATAAAATACTAATTCGCCGAAAACTTTTTTGGACAATAGTTTTACATTTAACAGTCATCATCATCATCATCATCTCAGCCGATGGACGTCCACTGCTGGACATAGGCTTCCCCCAAGGATCGCCATAACGACCGGTCCTGCACTGCCCTCATGCCGCCTTCACCAGGTCGTCGGTCGACCGTGTGGGGGGCCTACCCACACTGCGCTTTCCGGTACGCGGTCGCCACTCGAGAACTTTTCGGCCCCATCGGCCATCGGTTCTGCGAGCAATGTGCCCCGCCCACTGCCACTTTAGTTTAGCAATTTTTTGGGTCATGTTAGTTACTCTTGTTCTTCTGCGGATCTCTTCATTTCTGATTCGATCTCGCAGGGAAACTCCAAGCATAGCCCTCTCCATTGCCCATTGGGTGACTTTCAGCCTTTTTATGAGGCCTTGGCCTATTTAACAGTAAACAATTGTATTTATTAGTAGATAGGTAGGTATAACACCTTCCTTCTATATCTAAATATAAATAAAAGCAAGGAATCTCGGTACCTATAATTTTTTCTTATTTGTGATTTGGTGTGGTTCGGTTTTCTTTGGTGATAAAACTCGCTTTATTGCTATTTTTTTGAATAATTTTCCTTACTATTGCCGATTTTGCGGCATTTTGAAAGGAAGATTTCTTGCTAGGAAAGGGCGCTCAATACCATCTTAAAATTTCCTCAGCTATGGTAATCTTTTGTGCTTGAAACAGCTCAAAGAGGCTATTTGAATATAAGCCTTTCTGATCTTTTATACTAAAAGAATTACAATGAGATATGTTATATTATACAACAGTACCGAATAACATTATAGATGACGCTGACATAAAACTAAAAAGTTCATTGTGTTGAAGAGTTTTTTCCAAGGGCAGTAAAAAAATCTGTAGATGGCGTTAGTCAATTTGACAAAAAACATGTCAATTGGAAGGTTGAAAAAGTTGGTTGTCTATGTATGGTTTGTTTATTGGTTGCTAGTAGACATATGCTAGTAGACGACCAAAGAATTTTAAATCTTTTTCTTAGTAGTAGACCCATAGACGATGAATTTTTCGCTAACGCTGGTAGACGGAATATCAGTGTAACCGGGTATGAGATACCGATAGTCGTAAAAACCTATACAATTAAAATGAAGTGACATGTCGGAGTCAGATGGAGTCAGTACAAAAAAAGGGGGTGCCGATAATGACAGCAATAAGGTAGCGATCTCCTTTTTTAACTAGAGCTAATTTGGTATATTGTGCATCTCTTAAGGCCAGGCCACACAGAGGCGGTTTTGCTGGAAAGCGGGCCGGTGGCGGACCTGCGGGAAGCGAATATCTCCGGACCCGCGCGTATTTCTGTGTGGTATGGTACATACAAACTCAAACATTACCACCACACCACACCATACACAACAAAACACAGAAAACCGACCGGATCCGGAGATATTCTCTTCCCGCAGGGCCGCCGCCTCCGGCCCGCTTTCCCGCAAAACCGCCTCTGTGTGGCCTGGCCTTTATTGAGTGAATATGACAAGACACGTGCTTCCTTCTAGTACCTTCTCTTTCTACTTAGTAGACCAGTAAATACGCAACAACATCGAGAATGTTAGTCTGCTCCTGTTGTACGTAAACGAACATGAATTGTATAAAAAGATTGATTCATTCAAAGCATCACAATACGTCTTTCATATGTTAACCATCAAAATTAGGGAATAAAAAAACTACTTAATATCAAAAGCCATCCATCCAAATTGAAAATGTTTTCTTTAAATGCATACTCCTTCGGTATCTTTCGAAAACTCCATCCGAATCGGTTCAGTCGATCTTACGAGATGCATATAACGAAAACATTTCGCTGTAGCCCAGTCATTTTACGGTTTGAGCCGGGATTAACTCATAATTGAAATTTTTTTGTCGGTATAATATTGAAGAGCCAATTTGAGCCTAGAAATACACCAAAATAAAAAAAAAATCACGTCAGCAACATCCCCGAATTTTAAATTTAGCTATTATCTCGTTCTAAGAAACCTGATGGTCAAAATTTTTTTGCACATATTTAAGGCTTTACCATTATACATGCTACAAACATGGTGTGAATATTTTTGATAAATACATCCGTATTTTCTAATAAATGCCTCCTTTTTTAAATTTCATTGCCTATTTTATTGCTCAAAAATTATTTATATTGTTTAATTTTAGTCAAATGAGTTCATTGGTATTAATATTGTTAATTTAAAAGCCTTCTGGGACACACAATTTTGATTTCTATTTTGCGTAGAGAATTTTTTAAATATGTTTTAACATAGTCTTTTTGCCACTAAATGGTGCCGGTTACAGTTTAAAAATTAATTAATTATTACTCCCTACCCCGCCTAACAAAACTCCGTAAAATGACTTGGCTACTGGTCGATTCTGCGCATACGAAGTCTCCGGTAAAAACTAGTGAAAAATAAATGTATTTCCCCTTTTTTTATTACTAAGCTTATAACTAGTTATAACGTGTAAACTTTTAAAACTCCAAACTTACCGTAGATATCGCTTAACTCGGACGAATGAAACTTTGTAAACGAATAGCAAACACTTCCTAACTTCGTATAAGTGTAGTTTAACACGTCATGTACCCGTTTATACTTCCAGTCTCGTATATCAAACAGTTTTAGTACTTAAAACGTTAAGATAGGAGTTATCTTAGGTAACTTCTTAAGTTGGTAGTTAAAGATATAGTTAAGAGTTTTCAAGAAATCCAAATAAAGGAGAAAAATTTAGGTATTGAACAGATGTGTTTCATGCGGTTACGTAAACTAGTAGCCGATAGACGTCCACGGCTGGATATATGCCTCTCCCAGGGATCGCCGCAGCGACCGGTCCTGCGCTGCCCTCATCCAACGGGTTCCCGCAGCCTTCACCAAGTCGTCGGTCCACCTTGTGGTGTATACCCACTACTTTTCGGAACTCCATCGGTCATCACTTCTTCGACTCCATCGGTCATCAGTTCTGCGAGCAATGTATCCCCCGCCCATTGCCACTTTAGTTTAGCAGTTCTTTGGACTATATCGGCTACTCTGGTTCTTCTGCGAATCTTTTCATTTCTGATTAGATCTCGCAGAGAAACTGCAATAGCTCATAATTTATTTTCGGGGATTTCAGCAAGAATCTTAACGAGATTTTCAGAGGGCACTTAGGTGCCTACTTCGTTCTGTTCCCATCATAAATGTATGGACGCGTAATGTTGTCTGGGCACCGTTATAAAGTCCGTAAAAATGGATTCATACAAGTTTTGATAAATTGGTTCGTTTTGTCATCAATATAAAATTTTCTTCAACTCTTTCAAAACTCCAGATCACTGACGCTTCATCAATAACGGCGAACTTCTTTTAATAGGGTTTTTGCAAGAGCTTTCTGAGATAGAACAAACTTATAGGTAGTTACTTTTCAAACGGTTAATGTGCGGTCAAGGGAACGCGGTTTGCGGTCGCTATATTGCTTCATTTCACTATATATTTATTTCGGTGGTCCTATTCTTATCGTGTGGGCAGAGCCCTGGTGTCAGAGTTTTTTCAGACCGCCTTACGGCCTCTGACGTGGTTTTTATGTAACGACTACTACCCACCAGAGATAGTAGCCATCCTAACCAACTGGGGAAAAACGCACAGTGACATTTCACTAGGTGTCCCCCGTGGGAATCGAACCCACGACCTCCGTGTCGAGAGCCAATGCTCTTAACCATTAGACCACGGAGGCAGTTATTTCGGTGGTGTGGTTTGAATTCACACAAACGAAATGCAATGAGTTTTTCTAACTTATGTACGCAATACCGACTGATCTCAAACGGTGAAAGAAATAAATATTGTAGTATAAAAATATTGTAGTTATAAATTAGGTTTATTTATGCGTGTGGCGAATTCGGTTTGTTGGCATAAGTTCATAAATCCACCGTCTGATATATTTTAGGTGCGTTAAAAATTTGCTGTTGATGAATAAATATATTTTATTCACTTCAAACAATGTATCAAAGTTCGCCAAACGCAAAAAACTGCTTATTTTAACTGTACCACATCAAGTTGTTGCTATTAGTTTTTCAAATATCGTATTATCTATACTATTATAAAGCTGTCACAGAAGTGTGTCTGTACATTGAAGATATTAACAAAAAATAAGTTACGATATGGTTTTTAGGTGTCCCTGATTCCATTTCACCAATTTTTGGATTTTTTGTCTGTCTGTTTGTTTGGGTGTTTGTTTGTTTGTTTGAACGAGTATCACGCAAAAACTACTGATCCGATTTTGATGAAACTATTTTTGTTTGACAGCTTATGATCTGACTTAAAATGGTATATAATTTGTGCGGACGAAGTCGCGGGTTAACGCTCGTATGGGTATAAATGCGGCCGCCACCGCAGGCCGCGTTAGTTTGACACCTTTAGAGAAAGCCTTATTTCGTAACAAAACAGAATTAAGTACGTCTACATATTAACTTGAGAACAAGCTCTAACTTGTAATTAAGTATTATTTATGACGTTAAACTAAGTCATCTAATTACTTACGCTTTCGTGAATATTCTAACTTGAAGGATTGTGGAGCAAAGTTTGGATTGGATTAGATTTAAGGGGCCATAGGTTCAGACGAATATATTCTATGAGAAACGCGATTGCCCAGCCCTCCGAAAAGTGCGCGCGTGTCCCGTATTTTTGATTAAATAAAATTAACAAAAGTATTTTTTAAAGATTTTTTTTATGACTTCACTAGATAAACTAATGGCGAATATGTGGGATAAATACCAAAAATCTAAACTATTTTAAGTTCTTTTAAAACGAGAAAAATGTTTAAAAATATAAGAAAATACGTCATCTTTGTGACGATTTCCTATCGAGTGAAGTAATTCCAATCGTGTATTCAATTGATGATTTCACTAGATAAACTATTCAAAAACACTGAGGTATGGTTTCGATAAATTGTATAAATCTAGTCGAAAAATAAAAAATTAAAGATGCCTCCAAGGTGTTTCGTCCTACCATAGGGCCTTAAGTTACAAAACAACGCGATATGCGATCTCTGATTTGTTCTTCTTACCTATTGAGCCCCAACGTTTTTATTCCACCTAATTACTAAACGTGGGGTTTTTCTAGCAACCTTTGTATTATAAGAATAAAAAAAAAAAAATTTATTGAATAAAAAAATAAAAATTTTTTAAATTTTTTTATTAGCATTAAGTGTTTATTAGCTTTTAAGCATTTTCAAATTTATTAAGTAGAAACCTATGTGAAAGCTTGTAATTGGCCTATAGCTGATTAAATTTGTTAACTATTTGTATTATATCTGTAAGCTCCCCAAATATAATAAAATAAAATTTGGATCTTTCTTTCTTATCGTGTGGGCAGAGCCCTGGTGTCAGAGTTTTTTCAGACCGCCTTACGGCCTCTGACGTGGTTTTAATGTAACGACTACTACCACCAGAGATAGTAGCCAACCAACGACTCCGGACCAACGGCTTAACGTGCCATCCGAAGCACGGAATCATTTTTATTTTCAGACAATCAGGTAATTCAGCCTGCAATGTCCTAACCAACTGGGGAAAAACGCACAAAGTGACATATCACTAGGTGTCCCCCGTGGGAATCGAACCCACGACCTCCGTGTCGAGAGCCAATGCTCTTAACCATTGGACCACGGGCGCAGATAAAAATTTGGATTATGACATAGCATACGGGAATATAATTGCACGCTTAATATTAAAAATATGCTTAGGTAGTTCGTAGTTTAAGCTAAGTTTCTTACCATCCTGAATGGGATTTAGTCGCGAGTTTATGTATATTCTTGTGTATATTTTTTCTCTGTACGTCATCGTATGTTATCAGTACGATAATTTTTAAAAGAAAGGTGATTTTATGTAAGTTAATACTTATTATAATAATTAACTTAATACATTATACTACGTTGTGTAAGGCACGGATGGCAGTTCATAATGGAGTGTTGGTCCCGACATTGATGCATGGAAGTGGATCTTGGGTATGGCAGAAGACGCATGAAAGTAGGATTAACGCAGTGGAAATGCGCTCATTGAGAAGTATGTGTGGTGTGACTGTGATGGACAAATTGAAAAATAGTTTTATTAGAGAAGGTTGTGGTTTGAAGGAGGATGTAGTGACAAAAATAGAGAAAGGTATGTTGAGATGGTTTGGTCATGTGGAAAGAATGGATGAGAGCAGATCGACGAGGGCAATCTATAAGGCAAGCGTAAGTGGAAATGTTGGAAGGGGACGACCTAGACGTACATATACCAACCAAATTGGCGACGTGCTTAAAAAGGGCCAGGTCAGATCTACCCGAAACCGACGAGCATGCATGAAAGGACTTATGAATGTGGAGGAAGCTAGAGAGGTATGTCAGGATCGTAGCAGGTCGCGTTCCGTTGTCTCTGCCTACCCCAGTGGGAGACAGGCGTGAGAATATGTATGTATGTACGTTGTGTAAAAGTGTAATATGTTTAAATAGAGGTTGCAAACTCTCGTATCCTTCATTCCGCATATACGAAATATTTTCATAATCTCTTCACCCCAAAGAGTGCAATAAATATAATATTCTTTTAGGGGTTACAACATGTTATTTGCTCAATCCCCTCGCTACCGTAGGGGATGTTTTCTATTCATAATGTACACAAAAATTGCTATTAAAATAATTCATAGAAATAACACCTCTCCGACACAAAACATAGAGTACTCTTTTATATCCACCAACTTTTCTATTTCAACGTCTGTAAATTTATGTTGCTTATTACATTTTTACGCGCTCAGAATGAGCATGTGTGTGATATACTATTTTGAACTTTATTGCTTTGATTTAGACACTATTTAGAATAGTTAGGGTGTTAAGGAAACCCTTTTATGTCAGTGAGATCGTAAATTATCTACTTAGGTTTGCATTTGGCGATAAATTGGTTTTTATTATTTATTCGGCCGTATAAAAATATGTCAACAACGCTATTTTGATAATAACTGTTGGTGAAGAATGTGCATTCATTCGTCAAGCGTTTTAATTTGGTTTTTAACCGACTTCAAAAAAGGAGGAGGTTTTAATAAATAAAATAGGACGGATAAGATCGTTTCTTAACTTGTTACATTACTTATCTATGTATATCCTCTTTAATATTTAGGTCCGCCACATACATACGGAATAAACCTGATTCGGAATTGGTTCCGTATGGAGTGTTGCCGCTTTCGGAGACTTTTTCATTAGATCTAGTGATTTTTTGATGTCTTAGGTGGCATTTTTTAAAGGTTTACAGTCATATCACACAAGTGATTCATGAGCGTAGGCGTTGATGGAACGATACTGTAAGGAAGTTGTATAGTCATAGCTTGCTGGCTGGTTTTTTGTTTGAAATTAATTTGGAACGTCGAACAACCCCGGCGCGGGCTTCAATTATTAGGAGGTGAGAAGAAAATCGTTCTCAGAGCTAGAAAGCAAATGTCTCGATATATTAAGAATAAAAGTATATAATAAACAGTAAAGCTCTATTTTAATTACCATCTGATCAATGCCTCCACAATACCTTATCGTGATGGTGCAGTTGCGACGTCGTTGCGGTATAGTTGTGAAATCGTCTACGCTCAAAAATAGCTTGTGTGATAATGGTTCATGCCATTTTGTATGCCGATTATGTATATATTTTTTTCGATTTTGATATAGTTGCATAATATTGAAATACAATATACAAATCATCATCGTAACGTCATGACCTCATCACATGATAGAAATTATCATGTATAGAAATTGTTTTTTTCGTTTTAATAAATACTTAAAAATGCAATTGTCATTCTTTTGGCGTTTAATACATTTTTATTTTAGGCATTTTTTAAACAGCACTCCAGTATTTTTTGTAACCATAGTTGACAACACTGAATCCTGAATCTGGATTCCGGATCGCAATTCCGTCTGTGTGTGGCGGACCTAAGACAGCACATTTTTATTCGGTCGGTCTAGTAATTCATTTCTATCCTTGCTTTTCCTTATCAAATGACATGTTGTTTATAGAGCGTATTTATTGTACGCCACTAATTTACAGTGGCGTTTTGCTTGACTAGAAGAAAAAAAAGATGTACAATTAACTAGAATGAGAAAGACCTGAGGCTAATTTTTTTCCCAAAATCGAAACTAATTCGATGAAAACATACTTATGTACATACTTGCATTTGTGTTTAAAAAATTACCCTCTTTTTGGCTTCGTCAGTCGGGTAAATAACATTCCAAACTTCTGTGACATATCATACCAATAAACCAAGTTGCAGTAACGGAGAATACCGATTTTATCCATTGAGATATTGGTACAAGAACGGTTTATCTTGCCTATCGGATGTTACATTTGATGCCAGAGCCGAATTCAGGAACTTTATGGACCCGTCAGCAACAAGTAAATTACCTAATTCGACTAATACCTATCAGTAGAAAACGTCACTCACGTCCCCTTAAGACGCAACAGATTGAAAATTTCGTTCTCTGGGTAGTGGGCTCGGTGGCAAAATTGGATAACGCAGTTCGCCGGTTTGGAAGAGTGCGGGTTCAAGTCCCGCCCGAGACAAATTTTTCAATCTTTAATTTGATTCGACTAATACCTAACCTAATTGTTTCATTTACCGTTTAATCATTGTTAATTGTATGCTGCCCACACGTTAAGAAGAAGAAGAATTGTATTCTTGTCTTCTTCTTTAACTAACCATTAACCATTAACTTCTATTTCTAATACCTTCTATAGTTGGGGGCCTGGTGCCTATCTAACAGGTTTTACAGCCGTTAAGGTGGTTTCAGTCCATACAAACGTTTGACGCACAACACGCGTAATCGGAATTAATAAAAGTAATATTTTATATATGGAAAAATAGTTTAGAAAATCTAGTTGCCGCGTAACAAATAACATTTGCAATTTATAATATAATTACGAAGATATAAAGCTTTTAAAATTTTGTATGAAAAGTTTCAAAGCTTTATATCTTCGTAATTATTTTATAAATTGCAAATGTTATTTGTTACGCGGCATCTAGATTTTCTAAACATTTTTTCCATATATACAAAGTTACTTATATTAATACCGTCTACGCGTATTGTGCGTCAAAGTTTTGTATAAAATTGACCCCTCTGCAACCGCCTTAAAGCTTTTTTCAGTCACCAGTCTCAACAAACATATTCACTGTATGAAGCTTCTATGTTTGTGGCAAAAATAAATGACTTTTATTTATTATGTGTTACATAGTAAAATAAATTCGACTAATATTTCAGTTCAATTTATAATATCTGATTTTTTTTAACTCTTTGCCTAGCGCTAGCACGTCGTAATATGGATAAACTTTTTCAACCATGTAAGTAATTCAAATACCTAGAACAATAACAAAAACCAACAATAGCCATAATTGTTCTTTATTGATGTACCTAACTACTCGCTGACCTCCAAAAATATGAATCACCATTTCAGTTAGACCTAAGCTGATGATGATAATAATAGAGATTTTACAAGTATGTAGTTGTAGTTTGTTGTAGTAGTTAAGCTACACAACAAACAAATTTTAGATTCCTTCTTATATAACAGTGAAACTGAAAACTGCATCAAAATCTGTCCCGCCGATCGCAATCGGAAGATAAACAAATACACATAGGTTTTGCTTTGTAAAGAGAAGATAATAGGGGTCCAAACTACGCCATTTTTGTCAGTCAGAAGCAATAGGGTCAAATCCCGAGCAGCTGCGCCAAATTGTATCTAATCCGTGGGGGTCTTACAAACAGATTCTGTTAAATTTTAAATCCTAGTACAAATGACTTTGATGACTGATTGAGTGTTAATGGTGCGTACTTTTTTAAATCAATATAATGAGTTATAGTTATGGAAGAGCTTTTGGTCCATGAAAGAATACGTGTAAGGAGATCTTCCAAAGCTTATGAATATTTGCATTCTTCTGATTCTCACCTACGGCTACGGTGCTCAAACGTGGTTTTAGACTAAAGACTATAAGTCAAGCCTCAAGGTTTGTCAAAGGGCTATAGCGCAGCAACCTAGGCATAAAACTGATAGACCGGGTCAGAAATGAGATCACTCGCTCCAGAACCCAAGTGACAGACGTCGTTTCCACAGCTGCCAATATAAAGTGGGATTGGGCTAGGCAAGTTTGCCGTCTGCTAGATGATCTATGGGCCAAAACCACTATCAACTGGTGCCCAGCAAAACGAAATCGGCGTCAAGGCATACCTAGAACAACGTGGCTGTGGAAGTGGATAGCTTATTATTAAGAAATGACTTATCGAAACCGGAACCGAAACGCTAGGAGAACGGAGGGAGGCCTTTGCCCAACATACCGTGATAAAGAAACAATACCTCGACAGCAATTGGAAGAAATTATGTAGTCGAATTTAAGCAGAAATAATGTAGTCGAATTCAAGCCGGAAACCGTACGGTAAAAATAAAAATACCCATATACCTAATTAATTCAATGGCCCTAAAATTAGGGGCCATAAAACAATACGGCCCTGTATTTCTCCAAGTGCTTGCCTAATCTCTACGTCTGCTATCTCAGGTCATAGGCCAGCCGATACCGTAAGCCGGCTTCGAAGCCCTTTCAACAACCGATAATGAAATCTATAGTTCCCCTAGTAAGGTTTTATGTTAGAATGAACTGTGATTCATAATTTCAACTATCAATTTGTACGAGATTTTAAATAAAGAATTCCCTATGTGGAGCTCGACCTATATCCGTTTGATGGATCGACCCTCTATTATCAAAAGGTTTCCTTTGAACGATTTTCAATCGTAACGCCTTTGATCAAGGATGAAAATTAAATGTAAACGTTTGTTTTAGAGATATTATTGCGTATTGTTAACTAGTAAAATATCAGTTTTCATTTAAATTAAACGAATCAACCACAATATTAATCAATACGTTTTCGCATGAACGCATCGATAACCTTTTTTTTTCTTTGAAAAAGGCAATGACAATACGCCAATAAAGCCAAGTAAGATTTCGGTTTCACGTAACGCATCAACGTTACGCATTAAAAAAATGCTGACAATTTAAATATTACATGGCTTCCGGGGCTGTCGGGTATTTCCTTACAATTTTTCCGGTTCGTCACATCCCGTTGTCCAAACAATTAGCCCTGTTCCCTTGTCGGACTTTTTGTGAGTTCCTTTTTACATAATATCCTTGTAGCATGACTTAATTTTTGTTGTGCTAATATTTATTTTTTTCTCTGTCGAAATTAAGATGAAATTAAAAGGACCTGAGCTACTTCGTTTTAAAAAAGAAACTCATTTAAACGCGAAGAAAGAAAAGAAACTAGAGCTAACATTAAAAAAATAATAGTCGCTAAAACGAGACAGGCTTATACTCTAATTACATAGATAAAGCGAGAGAAAATCTACCGATATTTTTGTATAGCCTAGTTGAAATTGCTTTCAAATCTTGCAACTAAGCCGAACAAAAACGTAATTTTTCATCAATATGGAATCAGGGACACCTAAAAACCATATCGTAAATTTTTTTTTGTTAATTTGACGACCAATGGCCA
Organism: Agonopterix arenella; assembly: GCA_927399405.1. Classification (NCBI taxonomy): domain Eukaryota; kingdom Metazoa; phylum Arthropoda; class Insecta; order Lepidoptera; family Depressariidae; genus Agonopterix; species Agonopterix arenella. The sequence continues at coordinate 2,766,363 of OV656714.1, forward strand.
GAGGTTGCCCACAACAGGAACGAGTGGAAGAGCAGGGAGAGGCCTTTGCCCAGCAGTGGGATGAAATAGGCTAATAAAAAAAATATCTTCAATGTACAGACAAACTTTCTGCTACAGTTTTATAATAGTTTAGATTCTGTAAGATTAAAAGAAAGTTTTAAAAATGGCGATTCATTAACTTAACTATTAAAAGCTTCTCCAGTTTAGAAGACGAGGAGTTAATCCCTCTCAAAACAAGTGTGTTCGGTTTTTTTAAAGCCGCATTTTGACACATCCGTCTCGTATCGTTGAATAACGACCGCGGTACATTAAAATATCTGGCTGGGACAGCCCTAAGCTTCTAAAAATAACACAACTCTTGTTCCCTGACAGCTAAATGTTTATTTGTGGGAATTTAGGATTTCTTTAGGGGATTCGTGACAATTTTGAGTGTTGTTTTTAACGTATTGGGTGATGCCGACTTTGTTTTCGTCATTTGGATTGACTGAGATTATTCCCTGGCGGTTTCTACGAGGAATTGTCATGTTTACGTGATTAAAGTAAAGTGAGCTGAACATTGTTTGTTTCTTGGAAGTTTCGTTTTCTGTGAATTGATGTTATTAAGGAAATTTTGTAAGGTCGACTGCTTCGTGTTTGGTTTGGATATTTGTTTGTATTAGATAGTATTATTTGTAAGTACCAAACAAAATACATACAAAAAATAATATTATTATCGTGAAAGTAATATTTATTCAACTATCGCTTAGATATTACTATTTATTTAGATATGTAGGTACTTATGTATTTCCTACGTGGTTGTTATGAATAGGGAACAATATTGTATACCAAGATACTAAAAGTTATGTATAGGTACCTAGTTTAACTACAAATAAAAATCTACTAAAATTACTTATGTTTTTTTTTTCGGACTTTGGACCACTGTAACTTCTATACAACCACTAACAAAACATCGACAACCATAAACTACACTAGACAATGAAGTCCAGCGAGGAGCCCAAAAATCTACTAAAATTACTTACGTTTTTTCGGACTTTGGACCACTGTCAATTCTATACAACCACTATCAAAACATCGACAACCATAAACAACACTAGACAATGAAGTCCAGCGAGCCCAAAAATCTACTAAAATTACTTAATTTTTTTTTCGGACTTTGGACCACTGTAAGTTCTATACAACCACTAACAAAACATAGACAATAAACTACACTAGACAATGAAGTACAGCGAGCCCAAAAATCTACTAAAATTACTTAATTATGTTTTTTTTCGGACTTTGGACCACTGTAAATTCTATACAACCACTATCAAAACATCGACAACCATAAACAACACTAGACAATGAAGTGCAGCGAGCCCGGGGGATTACCCATTCTTGAATCTTAGATCCCGCATAGCATTGAGTCTAACAAAGCAGATAAAGGACTTGGAAAAATCTAGTCTTGTTTAAACAATGACATTATTTTAATTTATTTCCAAACTAATGGGGAGTTTTTGACAGCTAGTAAAACGTAGTTCCAAATACTGCGATAGATCTAGGATAGATGGCATTGGCAAGTATGAATGTGGACGGTTGTGGTAGGAGAGGAAGGCCGATGAAAATATGAATGAATTGTGTGATGGATGATATGTCTGGGAACGGAGAGTGTTGAAATGACGGGCAAGAGACCTGCAATGCAATTCTCTAAGCGCAAACATCATCCTAAAATTCGTCGTTGAAACATCGGCGAGCTGACAATTCGGTATCCGCTATGGTTATGTCATGTGTCAAACTGATATAAAAACTTCCACGATCTGAAGGAATTAAGTATCTGTTCATATTTTTCTGCTTACTTAAAAAATAACGAATTTTTACTATAAATTTGTATTTTATTAATAGCAAGGTTGCTCATCCATCTCTCATCAACCCCATCTATCGAATCATTTGGGACTATTTTTTTATTTTTATGTGGCTTTCGGAAAATCGCTCACTAACTGTTTATGAAATGGCATTAATTAAAGAGATGCTACCAGTGATCTTATTACTAGGCCGAAGTGACGTATACTGTCAAAAGAAAAACTCATCTGACAGCTGACAGCTGACAACTGTCATGGAATGCAAGAATCCTCGGGGAAGTTGAAAGCAGAGTAAATACAAAGTTAACGTGTTTGTGCCACAGATGTTTGTTTTAAGAGTTATCTTATCGGAGGTTTGTATTTTAAAATGGCCGGTTATCATTTTTGGGGTGTATTCACCCCAATTTTAGCCTATCTATTGATAGGGTAAAATTTAATAGAAATGCTTGTTTGTTCTTTGAGCAAATAGATCATAGTAAACGTACACCACAACACAACGCATTTCATCAAAGGAGCTAGAGAATTTGGGAAGAAGCCAGCAATGTACCTGTTAAAAATTACATTCAACAAACCTATCAAAATGATTACCTTAAGACATGACTGTATTGTCGTGATATCGTTGCCTGTCCCTTAAGAAATAATTAACATCATGAACTTTTTTTAATGGCTTGAGATCTCAGTTCGCATGTAATACCCAGGAAGCTAGCATAGGTATTATACCTTGGAGGGCACACTGCCTAACAAGCGGTGAAACATGACAATACTCCTTGGTTGTCGGTAATGATCGTTCTTCTTTCCTAAATTCCCGTCTATGTTTTCGACGTTACTTTGTCCCTTTCTAATCCAATGACAAAATATAAAAAAAAAAGTTTTTATTTCATTTTTGTTCTGATAGAAATGGATACAAAAACGTCGGAAATATCGTCTAGGGAGACGTAAGAAAGAAGGTCCAACATTACCGACCGCCATGGTCAATTTTCTTGTTTCCATGCTTGTAAGGAGGTGTGGCATCGTTTATTATTCTAAAATCCTTGGTAATACCTCATTATAGATTAATTGGTCACTTACAAACATCAACCATCTTTGTAGTTGATTTAATTCATAGATTTTGGTATTCTAAATCGATATCTACATCGATCCCATTTGCGATAGATGTCGATTCGATTCTTATTCTTACTGTGGTTGGTGGACTCTTGATGGTATGGGTGGACGACAATATAATATAAGTGCATTCCTCTCTCACTCGCACTCATTCAGCTTACATAGGGCTAGTTTATTTGTGAGAAGTGTCCCAAGTCCCAACCAAGAAATTACAATAACTCAATAAAGAAATGAAACCGACTAAGCTCAAAGCACTTACAAAGTTAAAAGTAATTTATTTACCGTTTAAAGCGACTCAAACGACTCACGAGTTGAAAAGTAATACCGAAAGCTTATGTTTTATTAGTTCCACTTCCCCACTTTATGAATACGAATTCACTGGGAAACTTCCATTTCAATCCGAGACGAGTTAAGGGTACGAATCCTGGGAATAAAGAACACTCTATAAATATACATATTACAGCGGGCCGCAACGCAGCGGAAAATGAGTACTTCGCACACTAGACCGGGTTGGGTCGCAACGCAACGCATCGAGTGATTTTTATTTTGACGTATTTGTAAGACGTACCAGCAAACAATTTGGTCGTATTAGGCCCCCATTTATATTACTATTTTGACTTATAAAAGTTATATAACTGTAATTTCGTCATATAGTGGTACTTTATGCGTCTAATGTTCGACTATACGACACATATACGACCAAATTGTTAGTTGGGGTTGTAATAAAAAGATCCGCTTTGTATAGCACACTACGAACGGGCCGCATCGCACGGACGGAAATCCGCCGCGCAAAAATTATGTCTTGACTAGCTTTTGCCCGCGACTTCGTCTGTGTCAAATTGGAATATTGAAAAATCCTTTCATAGTGCATCCCTTAGAAAAAGTATATGTCTAGAATGAGCATCACGTTTCTACCGTATAAAATAAAAGGGGTCAACTTTCTTAGGTTGGTGTGCGTGACGCGTCATACAAATTATGTCTGTGTGCGTGTATATGGATAGGGGTTTTTTTTTTTAAATTTATTTATAATTAATGGACTCTTGCTTGTGCGTTAGCACTGCATTTCCGCCAGTGTCAAGTAGTTTATGGGAGAATCTATCCCAATCTCAGGGATTGTTTTTGGTCAAGAACAAGAAGAGATTGAGGATTGCGGAGCCTCGTGACAGGCAAAAACGCGACGCGTGAAAACCACGCGAGATAAGTGCTTGGGTCAGAACCTGCAACGTGACTCCATAGATAGGGTTTAGAGGCCATTACTGGTTGCAATTTTATTCTACGTTTTCGTAGCTTCGACTGTCAATCTTGACATAACTTATCCAAGGTGCAACCCTACACTACATCCCTAGAATAATCATATTCCAAATTTTCTACATACATACATACATTAGCTCACGCCATTGTCCCATGGGGGTAGGCAGAGACCACGGACCGCCACACGCTACGACTCTGACACACCTCTTTAGGCTCATTGACATTCATACATCTCTTCATGCACTTCCGTCGATTGAGGGTGCTACGCACTTGTCCTTTTCGGAAAAGATCATTGATTTGATCATGGTATGTTTTCCTCGGATGGCCTCTCCCAACACTTCCGCTCACCTTTGCTTGATAAATTTCATTCGTAAGTCTTCTTTCATTCATTCTCTCTACGTGACCGAACCATCTAAGCATACCCCTCTCAATCCTTGTTACAATATCATCCTTCAACTTACACCAATTCCTTATCACACTGTTGATTCGATCAACCACACATAATGTAATGTAATACCACATGTAATACCACACATACTTCGTAAGGAGCGCATTTCAACTGTATTCACTCGACTTTCATTCCTTTTATTCCATACCCAACATTCACTCCCATACATCAGGGTAGGCACCAACACACCGTTGTGAATAGCCAAACATGCCCTTTTTGACACCGACCGGCTACTCACCACGGCGTGCAGGGCCTCATTTACCTTATTTCCCGCAGTCACTCTTCGCTTTATATCCCCATCACACTTTCCATCTCTTTTAATCTTCTCTTCCAAATTTTCTGTCAGTCGAAATTGTTTTATAAGTAGGTATATAATATATTTTATATTATTTATCTAAGGAATGTTTATAAGGTCTGTTCCAATGCGACAATTAAAAAAAATAAAAACAAATGTTTACAGGGCTTTTCATTTTATCGCTTGTGGGGACTTGCTACAGATGTCAGCACCCACAAGTTATAGCAAAGATGCCAACAGATGGCGCTACCGTTCACCGTGAATATGTAACTCGCAACCTACTACAAATAAGGTTCACAATCGAATGCAAGACACATCGCGCAAGAGAAATAATCACAGAGATTCGATACATATACAAGGTCCAACTAAGAACTGTTGGACCACGGCCGGTCCCCAGGCTTCACACATAGCCTGGTGGAAGATCTTCCCTTTTCAATGGAGGAAAATTCCCAGTAGCACCTCGATACGCTATCGTTTACAAATTATTCTATTCGTTTCATCATTAAGAAAAGGGAGTCCCTTAAGTTGTTCCCTAGAGTAGACGATGTTATTACTAGCATAAGTAGCATAGCAAGCATACTCAGATATTTACATAAACTGACAAGGCTCTGACTGGAGAATAAAGTCTCTAAAGCTTTCCATTTTGTCAAGGTCAAAGGTTTTAGTAATTAATTTCATCTGCGGAAATATATTTTTTACATCAAAATGGTTTTTATGAACTACAAGATATTTTATATCGTGTCTTTTAATGATTTTCACTTAAGTTCTTTTATGGTTCCGTCAGAAAGAATTTATAAATCGTTGGTCCGTCCTTCCGTCGGTCCAAGTCTGTCATATCTTCTAATATTACCTTTTTTCCGAAATATAGTCACAGATATTCTGAAATCTTAGAACATCCACTTTTCACTAGTAGTACCGAAACTCTGTCCATTGTGACGGGGAGTGAGCCCGTCGCCACTTGTAATGGAGAGTAGGTACAATATATGCCTCGAAATTTAAGCATGCAGGTTTCCTCACGATGTTTTCCTTCACCGAAAAGTCAGTGGTGTTACAAATCGTACATACATTTTGAAAAACTCATTAGTACGAGTCGGCCTGGACGGGCATCGAACCATCGCCTCCTGCACGGCAGGCAAGCCACTTGCCACTTTCTCGCCACTGGACCACCACGGCTTTTTATCTGACTACCCCCTTCGGGGAATATAGTCGTGAGCATATTATTATGTTGGTGTTGTATGTTTGTTCCAAAATATATAAATGGTTTAAGCATTAAGTACATAAATGCTGATTTAAATTTCACCGACAGACACAAACTTGAACGGTATTTTATTCATCATCATCATCAGCCTATATACGTCCAACTGCAGGTCACTGGCCTACCCTCGGGCGTGCCCAATGCAGATTGGTAGACTTCACATATGCATCAGAATTTCTTCTTCAGCGAACGAATTTGCCGTGTTTGTCGGCTAAGAATAGCACCATCCCATTTTCTCCGGTGGGTGTCGTTAAAGGCGACTAAGGGATATACCGGAGGATGGGCAGCAGCATCCTCTGAGTACACACAATCAATCCAACTGCGATCGCCAACCCGCCTGCCAAGCGTGGCGATTATGGCAAATCCCCCCATTTTGGGGGAGGCTTATGTCCAACAGTGGACGTCTGTCGGCTGATATGATGATGATGTCGTCCGTGCGGAACCTTTGTGGTATATTTTTTAAATTTAAAATGGCGCATGACGGTATCAATAGATTATCTTGATAAAGGTGTAAAATGAAACGAGTAATGAGGAGTATCGGGAAGTAAATTATAAGGTACGGACGAACATATGTTCCTTAATAACAGAGGGGCGGTAAAGGTGCGGTCGGCAGGTATAAAAGATTTTGGTTGAATGTATCCCTTTTTTTAAAGTTATGTGAACGCATCCTTTGTATCATGTCAATTTATTGCAACACGTCTTCACGTTTAAATTGAAACGTGCGATGAGCGTAGAGCGATGAGTGAATTTATGGGCTGCATGGCTTATGTACTCTCTGCTTTTCCGCAAGGAAACATAGAGCAACAACATGAGTGAATTAAAATAGTAGTAGGTCTGCTATATTGGGTTAACACGTTCCGGGACAGTGATCGGCTATAGCGGTGATAACAATAAAAGTTCTATTGTGTCTCGTTCACTGCCCCGGAACGTGTTAACAAATGAGTTAAGTTATTAATAATAAATATACGTCGCCGTCGGTCTGCTATTGGGTGGTGGCGTGTCAGTTGACTTCTCCCTGGCCTACATCGAAGCTCTAACATTGTATGGTTTTTCTTAGAAAAACAACTCTTAAAAGTCACCAAATACTTATAACTGTAAAACGTCAAGCACTTTTGCTAAATAAACTAGACATTGACAAAATTATCAACACTACGACACAATATTAAAATTATAATAGAAAAGGATACATTTTTCTTATAATTAATGGAATTGCTTGTGCTTGTGGACTGTAGTTTGTGGGAGTATCTATCCCAATCTCAAGGATTGTTTTTGATCAAGAACAAGAAGAGATTGAGGATTGCGGAGCCTCGTGCCAAGTGCTCGTGTCAGAACCTGCAACGTGACTCGACTCCAGTTTTATTTTAACATATCTATTGTCATACGTTTAATAAAAGAAGTGATAAAAGAAGAAATGATTCCGTGCTTCGGATGGCACGTTAAGCTGTTGGTCCCGGCTTCTATCTCTGGTGGTAGTAGTCGTTACATAAAAACCACGTCAGAGGCCGTAAGGCGGTCTGAAAAAACTCTGACACCAGGGCTCTGCCCACACGATAAGAGAGAATAAAAGAAGTAGCAGAAACGCGTTGCAAGTTTGGCCACGAGCGGTCGTGTCATTCGCGCGGTTCGCGTTCGGGTTTGCCAAATAAGTTTTTGGTCAAAAAACAATCCTTACGATTGTTGTAGTATATACAACCTACCAAACCTTGACATTGGCAGAATTGCAGTGCTGTCTGACTCTGCAGTGTTTAAATAGGTAAATTCAATTGTCTATGTTTACGACGTCGTTTGCTAGTGTGAAAAAAACGTGTCTTTAAAGCTTACAAACCAATAGGGATTTCCCATTGACTTATCATTATCAACTAAAGATCGACAAAATCAGTTAAACAAATAATCTCACCACTTTTTAAGCAAATCCAAGCAACTTTCAACTTTAAACTAAGGACATAAGTAACCCTCCAGCTGGATCTGTGGTGAAAAAAGATTTCAAGACGGCATCTGTTTGCCTATTGACATCTCGCTTATTCTAATGAACGATAGTCACAGGTGTGAATGGATGTCAAGTAACGTTTTTATGTCTTGCTTTATATTATTCATCTACCCTAACCCTATGTGGGATTTCCGTAACACGTGCCAATTCCCATAATAGGAAACCATAGCTTTTGATTCTAATAATACGATATTAAAGTGACTGTATATTAAATATGACATCAAAAAGGAATTTGCATGTCAAAACGATATGAACCTGTGTACCATATGCGTATGACATTTTTATTATATTATTTAGTAATATCGGATAGGAAATGGAAGTGGAAGAGGTTTTTTTATTCACTTTTTTTCTGCACGCGAGGTAGATGCGCACCCTTTTTTCAAGGATTTGTGCCATGAATTGAGACGTTCATAAGCTGATGATGATGATGAGGACTGACACGCATTATCCTAATAGCTCTCCCGTTTTGAAGTTTGCTGTAACCTCCGATCTCATGTAGAAATATTAAAGTTAAACTTAACATTTTTACATCAGTCGTGTCCATCACATTATAGCTAATTTAATTTAGCATAGCATAGGCATAAGCATATGCTCACGACTATATTCCCCGAGGGGGTAGTCAGAGATATTCTGAAACCTCAAAACATCCACGTTTCACTAGTAGTACCGAAACTCTGTCCAGTGTGACGGGGAGTGAGCCGGTCGCCACTTGTAATGGACAGTAGGTACAATATATGCCTCGAAATTGAAGCATGCAGGTTTCCTCATAATGTTTTCCTTAACCGAAAAGCCAGTGGTTTTACAAATCGTACATAAATTCAGAAAAACTCATTGGTACGAGTCGGCCTGGACGGGGATCGAACCATCGCCTCCAGCACGGCAGGCAAGGTTACTCGCCACTGAACCACCACGGCTTTTATTTAATTTATTGGTCTAAAAAAAGAACAAGCTTTAAATTTGCAATACGCTTCGTCAGAATGGCACAATTCGAATCTACAACATGCTTCGTGAAATAAAAATCAAAATAAACAAAATTCCGTTCAGCAACATGCTTCATCAAAATCTGCAACACGCTTCGTCAACATTAAGCTAAAAGAACACTCAAAAGCTGAATACTACTAATACTGTACCTCGCGGCACGACACTGTAGAGCTCTAATGAGTGCATTTAGACGAAAATAGTGCATAGTGCCTTGTACATACGGTCAGCGCATTCAAGGTCAGCGCTAGAGATTTGTGCCACGACTTATAATACTAGTACAGTACGACCAGGAAAATAATTCCGCTCGTCAATCTTCGTTTGCGCAGAGCAGGACCGACTCCCCGACAAAACCCGAAGTCATTAAGTAATCAAAGGGTGCAAAGTGGGATAGCAGCGGAAAGGGCGCGAAAACAGTTAACAAATTAGCCAATAGCGTAAACGGATTGAAGGTGGCACATCCTGATTGGTCAATATAATTTCGCGCGGTATTAAAATTTGTTGACTGCGCAGGTACATCGGTAAGACTTATAAACATAGCACTATACGTACGTAGTAATTATAGTATTCTGTGGTACTACTATGCGCAACTCCGGCTCAATGGTATAATAGCCGGTAAACAACTTGCCAAAGTAGAAAAACAATGTTGGTGCCATCGCTACTTTGCACCCCTTTACTAGATTTTTGTATGTAGTAGGTTGCATTAATTGCACTTTTGGTGATATTTTGGAATATAAGGTCTAACAAAATTAGGTGAAACTATTTTAAGGGGATGATCAGACCATCAAACTGAACAACTTTCTCTATGGACCAATATTGAGATTGCGAAAAAAAAATCAGCTGTTCCATACAAACCTACTCGACCTAAATGTATGGGACAGCAGATTTTTTTTTCGCGATTTCGATATTGTTCCCATAGAGAAAGTTGTTCAGTTTGATGGTTTGATCATCCCCTTAAAATAGTTTCAGCTAATTTTGTTAGACCTTATATAGTACCTAGATACCTGAAAAACATAAATTCTCTATAATCCCTGATTTCTTATTGTGGATTACTGATTAACTAAGGCAATTACAAAACCTTAAATTTTGGTATGAACAAAAAATGGAAAAGTGGTGATTTTATACAGGACGGCTTCGTTAAATACGTTTTAATTATAACAATAATAATCCCCGGTTAATATCGTAAATTTGAGTAGATATTTAATATTTTGTATGATTTCCAAAATTATAACCTCAAAACTTAATTATTTAACGTTTGACTGTACACATTAAATTTGCCTTGTGGTAATTAACTGTCTCTTTTGCTGGTATGCTGGAAGAAATATCTTCAGAAATAAGCTTGCCCTTTGTACATTTATATAGATTTTAAGGTATTTCTCAGGGTCCTCAACCTACATAACCACGAAATATCGACAAAAGTTTTACAAACTAACAGCAATATTAGTTCAAACACAATTTACTAAAGTGTCTTTAATGCAATCTCAAACCTTATTTTTCCTAGACTATACCCCAAGAGTTGGTGAATTGCCAGCAACTAATTATATAAGATTAACCTGCCATTCTCCCTCTTATCATTTTCATCAACAACCGACATAAACAATCATTTAAAATGTTTCCTCAAACATTCCTTGATTAACAATAACAAACAAAAGAACGCTTTAACAACAATGTCAAATCTCCTTGAAGTCAAACATGAAATTAGAATACGCTACGCAATTTAGAATTAGAATTTAAACATTCCTGTTGAATTAGCGACGTCGTCAGGCCGTTGTCACATCGTGGGGGCAGGGCTGGAGCTAGGAAGGTAAGAGCCGCCCTCTTACTTACTCTTAAGACCTATGTGGCCCAACCTTTACTCCTGTGTACGCACGGCGACACATCAAGCTATACAAAACCAACATAAGATGGTCGCGCGACGTTATACGTTACTCGACCTACGCGCGGCCAGCTTATGTTGGTTTTGTATAGCTTGATGTGTCGCCGTGTGTACAGGATATAAACTTAAACGCGTTACATATATACTTACAGGGGTGGTTTTTTTTATCTTTATTTAAAGAGTTTTTTCAAAACACGACAATGTCACTCTACGGGGGTGGTTAAGACCATCAAACTGAACAACTTTCAGGACCAAAATCTAAATCTGCTGTTCCATAAAAAACGTAAATTCCTGCTCGATCCAAATGTATGGCACAACTGATTTTTTTTTCGCGATTTCAGTGTTGGTCCCGTAATGAAAGTTGTTCAGTTTGATGGTCTAAAGCCGAGTCTGCGGAAGGCCGAAAACTGGACCGCCAAATATTGGTCTTATTCATCATCATCATCTCGGCCGATGGACGTCCACTGCTGGACATAGGCCTCCCCCAAGGATCGCCATAACCGGTCCTGCGCTGCCCTCATCCAACAGGTTCCTGCCTTTTCACCAGGTCGTCGGTCCACGCTGCGCTTTCCGGTACGCGGTCGCCAGTCGACCTTTTTTTGGCTTATCAAACCAGAATAATTAAACTCCTATCGTATATCGGTAACTTTCGATTTTATTATATTCGAAAATAAATAAAAATAAAATGTACGTTTCGTACGTTTTTGAGCGCCCTCCAAAAATCCAGACCTGTCACAACGTCACGGGCGCATATTTCGTGATTATGCAAAACAGACTTAATAGCGTTAAGAGTCGCGCCGCGCCGCCATTACTCGCTGAAAATGTGTTTGACGAATAATTACATTATTTTATTGCTCAACAATTGAATTACTTTATGGCACTCGGCTCGCGCTGACTTTTGCCATGAATTTGATTAAGCTCTTTTTTGAACGCCTCCCGCAATGACGCTTAATTCGATTTAGGTTATTGCTCGGTGTGATGGACTTTTTGGTGTAATTGGCTTCGGTAATTTAAATTTAATACATTCGATATTACCCTCTCATTTGAGATTTTCATTCGTTCGTTCTGTTCTATCCAGACTGTATAAAATGCGATACATACTTTATTTAGAGCTTCAGAACAACAAACTGACCAGCTTTCCAAGTTTTAAAAACAATGAAGTTTGAATTTTTGTGTTTTAATTTGAGATTTTCTGGCTTTGGATTGAAGTCTTTTTAGTTTAGAAAATGTGAAGAGGATTTTTGACTTTAAAATGGTAATAATTTCTATTATACTATGGGACCGGCATTGAAATCGAGGAAAAAAATTTGATGTTCCATCGAAAACGCATATGGCGACTTTACCTTGACTCTACCCAATATATATGAAACAGCAGATATTTTTTTCACGATTTCAATATCGTTCCCGTAGTAAAAGTTGGTAAGTCGATGGTCTGACCTCCCTAATTTTTTTTATATTTTTGTATTAATGCATTTATTTTTACATTACACCTTGTATATTTATGGTCGAGTGAGCATAGGTAATAGATAGTTATACGCATTCGAGTGTAAATTGCGGTCTGGGCACTTTTAGAAAGTCCGCAAAACATGCACAAAAGGTCGATTTTAAATTCTGAATAGAAAAGTTTTTGCTGCCCCTTATTTACTTTCTTTGTTACATCCGAGTACATCCGTCATAAACACAATGTGCTACAATAAACTTCTAAACCTGAATACCTACCTGAATATCTACTTGTCCATTTTGTATAAAACGTCAGCGTAGAATGGATAAACACAATTCTTCAACTACCTAACTAAATAGACAATAAACTATTCATAGTGAAATCCCAAGCAATTGGAGCAATCGTAAACCCTTAACAACATATAAGGCTTAACAACAATGTTAGGGGTTAAATTTCACTTCCTGTCTTACAAACCACATAAGGCTTTCAATCTTGCAGTAAATTCGCTATCCCGGCATTGATGGGTTTTAAGGTTTCTAATGTAGCAGAATCCCGGTTTATTTCGGGGACGATTGAGTAAAGGAAATATTATCTTTTATCACAATTATAGAATGAACCGGGAATTGTTTGTAAATTAACAAATAGGATATAATTTAAGATATTTCTTTGTATGTTCTGACCACCCCAAACGGATCAAGGACATGAGGTTATGCTTATTGGGCTGGTCAAAAGTTTTTCAAATACTTAACAAGTTTAACTTTGCGATGCAAGCGCTGCTCTATTACTGCACTGATATGTTATAGGTGTAAGTATTAACCATGTAATGAGGAACCTCGTGTACTTCATCCATCTCACCTGGAATGCTGAATCCCCACTTTATAACAAATTCCACTTGTTATACGTAGCTTACGTCACTACTTACTATATAACGCGGGATAGCGGTAAACCGGGAATCCATACCCTACCTAACCTTCGTAACACAACAAACGCCCCCTAGTAACTCTTACGTCGACATAATAAGCACAAAAGTAGCTTAATTCGCGGGATTTCATAACATGAATAAAGCTCTAACATTTGCCACTTAACTAACAGACGTTGTTGACGCTACGATTTGCATTCACGATTTCATTACAATAGATTTGCATGTGTTTGGTCACGTATTTGTATCACATTGTGACATCAAAATGCCTACAAATAGAGCTGCCGGGTTGGGTTTCCCCGGTTTTATTTTAGTTTGGAGTGTGTCCGGTGAGCCTTTGAGCAGGGTTTAGTGTAAAGTTAGGGCTTTAAAATTTTAGAAAAAACCACTAACCAAAGCTTATTGACCGCCAGGCGGTCGTTCCGCATATTATGGTAAGATTGTGTAGTTATTTTCCTTGTGTATCTGTGTTGTGTTGTGTCTTGTGTTTCCTTGTGTGCATACAAGAAATTACATGTTGTTCTATTGATGTTTCGTTGTATTCTAGTTTTGTAAACTTGTTGTGAACTGTAATATTATGTGTGTGTTACTTATGCAAATAAATTGTTTATCTAACTATCTATCTATCTTCTATTATTCGGGAATTGGGGGCTTTAACTTGTTGTTGTAATTTGTGATCGTACCTTTTATTTTTCCCTATCGATCTACCGTTTCCAGGAATCTCTGTAATTTTTCGGTTATAATAATATAACAACTATTTCTTTTAATTATTACAGATATTTAGATGCAGACCATACAGCTGTGTGGTTTTTTGTTCCTAATACAGTTTTTGAGAGTTACGCGGTTATTATTTAATGTAGAAATAAACATTTTAACGTGTTCTTACTGAGTTTTGGTATATTTGAGTTCCCGATATCGAGTGAGTTCCGATAGTGGTGGGCAGAGCAAACGACGAAGAGTGAGGGTTGACAGATTTGTCTGCTCTTAAAAATCTACCTGAAGTTCCTCAGTCATCCCGTGATCATGACAGTTGTAACACTGCCGAAATATCGGGAACTGAAATACACCAAATCGCTGTAAGAAACCGTTAAAATGTTTATTTCTAGATTTTTGTTCCTATTTGTTGCCAATAGTGACAAAGCTGTGGTAATGACTGGGATTGCTTTCCCATTCATCGCCAGTGTGGACGGGGCTAGTGGCGACCACTGGGAATATACGATTTTAATTCAATTAACACCGTTAACAATTGTCTTCATTTATTAGTAATTTTTTGAACAATAAGTTCCGGCTTTCCATGATGAAAACCCGGGATTTTCGAATTCCTTGTCATTAAATTACTATTTGTTGTCAGGAAACTATTCCTTAAATATTCGTCTTCAAATGCTGTATTTGTTCTTCCGCATGACAACCACAGATAAAACAATAACAGTGACACGGAAACCAAACACAGTGCAGTAAATTAAATCCCACACACTTCGTACCACCCACTCAAAGTCTAGGCTAGGACAAGTCTAGCATAATTGGAGCACGGAGTACTCCAAAGGTGACAACTTGACAGAATGTGCTGTGCGAGTTTGTTTGAGAATGCATTTAGTGAGAAGTTGTCTTTTAGTTTTAGTTCACCTACCTAAAAATACATGTAAAATTTTTGTTTCAGTTCAAAATTAAAAAACGCTGAACATTTTTTTTTATTCAATATTACTTACTAGTGTCACATTAGTAATATTTATTGGGAAGGTTATTGGTTAAGTAAGACCATCAAACTGAACAACTTTCACTATTAAAAAATCTGCTGTTCCATACATTGGTGTTGACTCTGTAGTTCGGTACCACAGTTTTGTATAAAACAACCGAATTTTTTTCATAATGTTGAAATGATACTAATAGTTGTTGATACTCTGAATCACCTTTACCCTTAAGATATGTAACGTACCTATTTAATTTTACACCCTGTATAACCTTATTCCTTAGTCGCCTCGTACAATACTAACGAAAAGAAATGGGATGGTCCGTCGTAAGCCAACATAACAAACCTAAACTCAATACGGCTCAAATCAAAGGACATCACAATCCCCAGGCCAACAAGGATGTCAAACTGACAATAAGATAACCAGGACATGTCCCAACTTGCCTCTGGGAACACCTGACATGTCAGACATGACTTAAGACTCGTTAACATTAATCCTGGGGGTTGTTTTGGCGTTTTAGTTGGTAAGTGAAGTGGCTAATAACGAAACATTTAGATGTAGGAGATCCTTTTCATATGCGGTTTTTACTGGGACGATCAGACCATCAAACTGAAGACCTTTCTCTATGGGACCAACTCTATATATCTAGTATCTACATGACCTATTTGAATCTAGAAAAATAAGGGTTCAGTTTTTCCTTTTTGAGAGGTTCGGAACCCTAAAAATCAGCTGTCCCATACAAAACCGCCACCCTCCTCGACCCAAATGTATGGGACAGTTGTTTTTTTGCGATTTCGACGTTACTCGTATAGAGAAGAAAGTTGTTCAGTTTGATGGTCTGATCATCCCCTCAAAAACCATCAGCTAATCTAGTTACTACATACATACATACATATTCTCACGCCTGTCTCCCACTGGGGTACGATCCTGACTTCTTCAGAGGGTACTTTACTTGGTTACTTGTCCGGTCACCGAGAAAATGACACGGGTATGGGACCCGGAATCGTCGAGCTACTATTGTTATATTCCTTCCTCCTCTCCGTAACAATAGTATCCCCCCCTTATTTCCTATTATGCCTTAAATAATCCTAATTCCACTATCCCTGTGCCAATTCAAGGTTGCCGTGCCGATGAATGCGAGGCTAGGGGCGAGCCTAGTCGCAAGCGTGCCACCCTTGGGTCCAGGTGCCACCTAAGGACTAAAAACCGCAGCCGTATGCGGGGCTCTGTCAGGATCAATACAATACTTCCCTAGCTACTCGTGGGTCTAAAATGAGTCAACATAATCTAGTTACTATCTCTGGGTAAAAGTTTATGCCTATGTCCTTTAGGCTAAAAGCCTATGTAGTGACAAAACACAACGTTACATACAAACACTTTCGCATCACCATCTCAGCCGATGGATGTCTACTTTTTCTACTTTCTGATCGAAATCAAAGGTACACTTAGTCAGGATACTGATTTTTGGATGCGTAGAGGCTAATTAGCTTTGAAAAACACAATATGGAACATGATTCCGTATAATCTCGTTAATCAAGCGACATCTCGTCCGATTTAGGTGGGAGATTAATCTTTTGAAATGTTGATGAGATATCGCGAGAACGAGAATGTAAGTAATACTTCAAATCGAAAATAAAATCAAAGACCTCAGTAGAATTTTTAAAAAATTAATAAAATAAGAGTAAAATCTGATAAAAAAAGTCAGATTTGGCTTAAAATGAGGTAAAATGGCAGCGAAAGATCCGTTTTTTTTAATACTGTTTTTCGGCTCTGGAATCTAGTATTCAGGTCTGGTATTTGTCAACAAGTGCAATCTGATTGACGTTTTTAATTAATTTTAATAATCGTACGATTCTCACTTCGGTGCATTGCCTCGTTATTAATCGTGATTATTACGATTACAGATGCAAAACGATGCACCGCTTCGTAATCGTTGCATCCCTACTACATACAGTACGGACACTCCCTCCCACCAACTTTTTTCCTCACCCCCTCTATCACCCTCCAGTTACCCGGCTGTTACCTACGAAGAAGTCTAAGGGCCTGTTTCATCACATTTGGATAAGTTCTTGTTTGACATATTTTGTATAAACAGAATAATATGTCAAATGAGCTGTCGAATAAGGTAACAAGAACTTATTCGGAAGCGGTGAAACAGGCCCTTAAGGTGGTTGCAGAGCGGTCAATTTTAAACAAAACTTTGACGCACAATACGCTTAGACGGTATTAATATAAGTAACTTTTTATATATGGAAAAATAGTTTAGAAAATATAGATGCCTCTTCACAAATAACATTTGCAATTTATAAAATAATTACGAAGATATAAAGCTTTGAAATTTGTCATACAAAATTTTAAAAGCTTTATATCTTCGTAATTATATTATAAATTGCAAATGTTATTTGTGACGCGGCAACTAGATTTTCTAAACTAATTTTCCATATATAAAATATTACTTTTATTAATTCCGTCTACGCGTATTGTGCGTCAAACTTTTGTATGGACTGAAACCACCTTAAGGTTCAATTTCTTTGGTTTCGCATGTGCTGACGTCATCTTGTCAATTTCAATTTTTTGTATGCAGTATCCGGGCTGTGTATGTAGTATGTCTATGTATGAATTATTTTCTCCTCACATTAGCTCTCTAATCTAATTTGTCTATAATGTAATATGAAACCTTACTATTAATGTGGATCAGAAGACCAACGTTAAAATCCTTTGACATGACTCTTAGAGCAACTTAACAAGTCAGAAAATTGCATGATTCACGTGACTTCGTCATAAATTTAGTGCTTAATGATATATTTAGATTGACATGTACGTTAGCAAGATCTTAATTAAATGTTTCCTTCGTAACCATCTGACATGTGTAATTTGGTTGTCAGTGTTAAGGCAAGATTGGTACAGAATTGACGTGACAATTTTATCATTTTCAACGCCCGTGAACTCAGGTGTGAATGTGGTGTTGGTCCTTAGAATATGGCCCATCTCATACCCGATCGTTCCTGCCGGCCACCTGTACGCGAACAGACCTTATGGAAGCTGCCGGTAATGCTATCCAATTATCAATGTGGCAAAAAACTGGACTGAGAATTTTTATTTGCATTTCATCGACTCGATGGATAAACTCTCCCCCCTTGTTAAGGCGAGGTGGGTCGATCACATCGATTTCTACGTAAACAAGTGAAAGATTTTCAGGTCCTTTGTCAGTAGTGTTAGAAACTCAGTTTAGCCTGAAAGATATTTCTTTGAATAGCTTCCTGGCATCTGGACCCCAGGTGCCCATGGTCTCTACTCCAAAAGGCGCCAATATGTAGTTCTGACCGAGGGCTGCATATTTGCGTCTTTTCGAGTTTTCGGCGAAGGCCGCCGCTGCACTGGCTCCCATGGATGATCTCTGGAGATGGGACGATGCCAGAGTGTCAACGCAGGTAGCGTCCCATATCAGGGGTCTTATTTATTTATTTCTTCCACGGGACCAGGGAATGAGTGTCATGCCGTCAGGCCTCTTGCCATCTTCTTAAATAGGTAGGTTATATCGAATTTAGATGGTTTACATTTTATATTATTTATTTTATTTTATTCATTTTAGGAAAACTTACGGACTAATTACAGGATAGTAGGATAACTATATGTATTGTGCTTCAATTTCAAGACAACGTATTTACTTTGTGATGTCTACCAAAAGTGGTCAGACTCACCAGTCACCACCTGTCCCATTACTGGATAGAGAAAAGGAAAAAAAAAGTTAAATTCGGAATGGCACTATATTCCCTCTCAATATTTGAATGTAGCTAAGCGCGAGTAGTAAAAATTCTACCACTTCAACAAAATCTAGGTACAAAAGTTTGTTAACTGGCAACACTTAGTAATTTTCCACCGTAATAATCACGTTAATAAAACTCAAGGCGTGTAATTAGTACTAACATTATTTATTAATTATTATTTAGCACTTACTTCAATGTACTGCAACTGTAAGATACGTTTCACCTGCAATTTTCCTTTACTGAAATGAAGTTTCTGAATTTTGTTGTAGGTAATTTTTGTCACATCTTTTACTATAGTTTTGATGTTTGTATATTTTTTAATACAGCGCCTAACTAAATGAATTTAGGTACAACAGAAATTGACAGTGCACTGCATGAAAATCTAAAATAAACTATTTATAATTTTTATCGCTGCCAAGTATTTAATTTTGTTATACAGGGTGAAATTGATATCTTTAGCATCCTTTTAAACTAAGAGTCTACCCCCATGGAACTGAACAACTTTAACTATGGCTGAAAACCGATCGGAGCAAAAAAACAGCTGTTGTATGCATTTTGAGTCGCAAACTCGCGCGTCCACATTGCAGTTTAATATGGAACAGCTGATTTTTTATTTGCTCCGATCGGTTTGCTCTCATACTAAAAGTTGTTCAGTTTGATGAGTTGACTCTTAGTTTAAAAGGATGCTAATGATATCAATTTCACCTTGTAGATTGTGTTAAAACTTTTCGCATTAATTTATTCAGACGTGAATTATTAAGTTAATGATTCTAATAGTATTTCTTTTCATGATCTACATTTTTCAGTTCTTTTGCTCTTGCCATGTGGCTATATCACACAAGTAAGTATGCATTATTTTCTCTTTAGCCTCCATCTCTTCCAGTGTTATCCTGGCATTTTTTTATATTTAATTTGAAAATACCGTCAGTAGAGTATATTTACTTGGGCCAGGTAGTCTCCTTCGAAAACAGGCAGGACAAAGAAGTCGCACGTCGTGTCGACAACGCCTGGAAGAGCTACTGGTCCATGAAGGAGTTAATGAAGGGTGAACTCCCGTTACCCCTCAAACGAAGACTCATTGACATGTGTATCCTGCCTATCCTAACCTACGGTGCCCAGACCTGGTCTCTCACAGTCTCAAAAGTACAAACTCAAGGTTTCTCAGAGAGCGATGGAGCGCAGTATATTAGGTGTTAAAAGAAAAGATCGGGTCAGGAACACTACACTGCGCTCCAAAACACAAATCGCCGACGTCGGGGAGAAAACAGCTAAACTAATGGGAATGGGCCGGCCATGTCTGTCGAATGCACCAGGAGAGGTGGGCAAAAATTGTTACGCCCTGGAGCCCAGAAAACGGTCGTCGGCGCCAGGGTCGTCCTAGGAAGAGGTGGCGGGATGATCTGGATGCTTTTGACGACAAGTGGCCAGAGCTTGCCCAGGATAGAGATGGTTGGAAGATTAAAGAGGAGGCCTTTGCCCAGCAGTGGGAAGAAATAGGCTAGAAAAAAAAAATTTAAATGGTTGGGATCGCCCTACATTCAACATTAAAGAATACATTGTTTGAAATAATACAATAACACATAACAAGATTCTTTAAACGAGCCTAAAACATACGCATGAAATATACTCGCGCACACCATCCCTAATTGAGGAGAACAGAGTCCCAAGTGCACATCGAAGCCTACACCGAAAATATTTTTGACAAAACTGGCTCTTTGCAAATTTATATGTCGCTTGACCAATCGTTTATAGCAGTACCCAACATTTAGGGCCGCTTTCGGTATACATTGCTTGCTTTGATCGCAACACTTCGAATCCGGCAATGTATGCCAAAATCGGCCCTAAAGGCCAGGCCACACAGAGGCGGTTTTGCGGGAAAGCGGGCCGGAGGTGGACCTGCAGGAAAGAAATATCTCCGGACCCGCTCGGTTTTCTGTGTTTTGTTGTGTATGGTGTGGTGTGGTGGTAATGTTCGTGTATGTACCCTGCCACACAGAAATAAGCGCGGGTCCGGAGGTATTCGCTTCCCGCAGGTCCGCCTTTGGCCCGCTTTCCCGCAAAACCGCCTCTGTGTGGCATGGCCTTTATTGAGGAGAACAGAGACCCAAGTGCACATCGAAGCCTACATCGAAAATATTTTTTACAAAACCAGTAAAACTCATGTCGCTTGAACAATTGTTTAAAAAAAAATAAAAAAAAGTAAGATAAATATTGATAGTCTTAATTTGTCACCAGATTAACCGAGACAAGTTTTATATAAGGTCAAGACATAATTGCGTCAATATAGAAAGATGTAATCCTACAAAAACAGTGGTTTGTGGTCACATTGAGCATAGGCTTTTTGCTGTATTTGAGGATATGTGCAAATTATACCAGGCTCTTTGTAACGGAGAAAGTAAGTTGGTACACATTGTGCAAAATGTCGTTTGAAACCATAGAGGTACCTACTAAAGGTCGCCTCTAGTATAAATAATAAAAAAAATTAACACTAGCTTAAGCTAATTGGCTCAACCTTAGCATGTGCCGGGCGCGTGCTACACCGAGACGCCCTTACCACGCGCTCCTCACTGCTGATCATGGTGCACAGATTTAGTTCGCGTTGTTTGTTCTATACATAATTATTCAATGTTTGTAACGGGCCGTTTCAAACGACATTTCGCAAAATTTGAAGATTTCTGGCCTATGGTCCTTCGGCCATTTCGAATTTTCACAAGTTTGTCAGATTTTCATTAAAACTTACTTAACATTTGTAATGTAATGTTATTTCTTAATTTTTAAAGTTACATGAAAACTGCTGAACCGCTTTTCATGAAACAAAGAACACTCTCGCAAACATTAGCTTTCTATTTAAAAAAACTGCATCGAAATCGGTCCTAGCCTACTGGTCCTGGAGCTACGATGCCAGAGACAGACTAACAGACAGTCCGACATAGGCGTCAAATTTATAGCACCCCTCTTTTTGCTTCGGGGGTTTAGGGCCTATGTCGAAAAATAATTGAAGCGAATGGGCGTGTGATCGATTACTGTCTGATGCGAGAGAAAGAGATGGGGCGGCGCGCGCGCCTGAAACGACGCAAGCGTAAAACAAACTTTATTTAATTGTGATTGTACTATTTATGTAAGTTCAATTCTGCTCTTATCAAAATTTGTAAAATATCAATCTCTTTTTTTTTAAATCAAGTCTCGTGTTTCTATTATTCACCGTTTAGTCGAAAATGTGTCTTAATCGTGTTTTCTTAATCATACTCATACTGTTAGTACTTCATGATATATGACGCCTTGAAGAATCCTATTTTTTTCACATAGCCTATTAAAAATGTATTGACTGTTCTCTCAAATATTCCTTCGTGCTTTACAGAATTTGTACTCACAAGTATGAAGCGGTGTGAAAAAACATTCATATTCTATGGCAGTCGCGAGGCTTACAAGAAATACAGACTTCAATTTAAGAAGGGCATAGAAGACCCAATTAAGACGCGACATGGCTTTGCTACGCCTAATGATAGAGATGGTAACTTGTGATATAAGGCTGGGCCACACAGAGTGCGGCTGCGGACCGGCTGCGGACCGGCTGCGGGACGGCAGTATTTGTAAACTATGGAATTATAAATATGCGAGGTGTAGTATGCTAGATGCAGTCCTGCGCGGCTGCAGAGCGGTATAGCCGCAGTGTGACACCTCGCATTATAATTCCGTAGTTTACAACTACTGCCGTCCTGCAGACGGCCCGCAGCCGCACTCTGTGTGCCCCAGCGTTAAAACCACTTACTCTACCCATCAAACTGAAAAAACTTTTACTACGGGAGCATGGACCCATACTATGTTATCTTAGTACAAATTAAGTGGAACGCTGATTTTCCATAAACAGCTTCCGCCATCTATCGGTTATGTTTCGAAGCACTATGTGTTGAACTAGGGTTCATATCGGAGTAACAGCGCACTACACCTCACGCGCTGCGCTGTAGTAGTGAGAGATTTCGCCCATATCAATCACTGTCTTGCTAGCGGTCTAGACAACCGGCTTACGATCCGGGTAGCTAAGGTTCGATCCTCGTGTCGACCGATCGTCTTTTTAAATTTATTTCATAATGTGGCGCCCCCTAGTGCTAATAAGCGGTTAATAAGCGGTGGTCCGTGCAAGTCTTATTTTTCCTTACACGGGGGTCTAGATTGTTATTACGTAAGTTGCTTTTTTATGACACAATTTTTTTTTTAATATTTTTGCTACTTTTTAAACGACTTCAAAAAAGGAGGTTTCTCAATTGTATCGTATATACGAGTATATATAAGTCTCAAAAATTAGGTGAAACTATTTTAAGGGGATGATCAGACCATCAAACTGAACAACTTTCTGTATGGGACTAATATCGAAATCGCAAAAAAAAATCAGCTGTTCCATACAAACCTACTCGACCTGAATGTATGGGACAGTAGATTTTTTTTCGCGATTTATTTCGATATTGGTCCTGTAGAGAAAGTTGTTCAGTTTGATGGTCTGATCATCCCCTTAAAATAGTTTCAGCAAATTTTGTTAGACCTTATATTTTTTTTATGTGTGTTCGCGGATAACTTCGTCGTTTATGAACCGATTTTTTTCTTTTCAATTTTGGTAGATACTAACCTTACGTAAGATTAAAAGGAGTGGAGGGGATTCATCTAAGTCTTATTTTTCTTATGTAGGAAGAGGGGGGGTTAGAAAGTGCTTAAAATTGCCTTACGTAATAAATAAACAGCCCCAAACTATCAAAACAAAAAGAATTAAAATTTGTATCCGAATTGTTTTTTATTTGATTAATTTACATAATATTCGTTACAAAAATCCAGTTCGAAACGTTCATAAACATTCGAATTCAAATATCGAAATCATTGGAATATATCTTCAACTATAAGAAATTGATACTTTCTACAAAAATCACTATCAAGAATGTCTATAAAACCAGCCAACTATAGTTAAACGCCCACATACTTAACGATATTCATAGTCATAGATCTATAAATATGAACATCAAAATCTGGTTTTACTAAATATGAAAGAAGAATTATCTAAACCATATTGTTTTAATCAAACGGTAGGTATTAATATTTGATTGGTGACTACCTTTTATAATATTTTGTTGACTACCTAACCTATTGAATGAAGATTAATAGGCGATTATTTTTATGTCATTGATTGTATCTGTGTGACTAACACACACCTTTTAGATTTAGTTTTTAGACGTGTTAAAACCATTTAAAAATATAATGTTAAGGTGAATTTTTAAATACTGTTTTGACATTGGAAATGTCTTTTCGTTCGCTCCAGTATAGGCCCCGATTTCACGAAAAAGTGCGATCCCCTTATATCTCGGAGAGTTGTGAAGATATGATATTCAAAAAAGGCTCAAAAGTCGCGTATTTACGAGTGCTGTAAGGTGCAAAAAGAATTATTCGAGAAAATCAAACACGAAAAAAGTTATGGCCGAAATACTGAAAAAAAAACCAAGCCCTTTTTTCCGAATTTTTTATTTTGGCGCTCGATATTTTGGAAACGAAGAATTGTATCAAAAATTTGATTTAAACTCCTCTAGACAATTTAGTCAGCTACAATTTGAGCCTAAAACAAAGACGATCGGGTTAAGGGTTTGCTCTGTAGCCTAACCTTTTTGAGGCAATATTTTTTCGAATTTTGTAGATTCATTTCCAATGTGCTCGATAGTCGTGTGAGGCACGAAATCTGTGAATTTTTTGTTGTTTAAAACTCTACTGTCTACTGTAAACATCGGTTAAAAACGCAGTAAGAACCCGTTAAAAATGTTTAATACTAGTTTACAGTAGGGACGTCATACAAAAAGCCAGGTTTAAAGTAGCAGACATCGCCGGGAATATATGAAAAGATGTATGGATGGACTTAGAGGAAGCAAGAGAAGTGTGTCAGAATCGCCCAAAGTGGGGATCCATAATATCTGCCTACCCCTCTGAGGATTTTCCATCTGTTCGCGATCGTCTAGACAAAGCGTGGCTAGAGGTAGATCACTGCGTAGCCCAATTTCTTACTGGACATGGTAACTTTAAGGGAAAGCTATTTTATTTTAAATTGGTTGCGTCACCTTTATGTGAATGTTCTGTTGACAGTAACGAGTTCGAACAGACCGCTCATCATATTCTTTGGGAGTGTGAGCTCTGGTACGCCGAGCGCCAGACCATGCTTGACTCAATAAAATCGTTTTCTGGTGTCCCTTACTACATGGATCTTGTTGCGACTAGGGATAACTTCCGTGCGTTCAGATGTTTTTGCCATACTTATTACTGGAAGCAAAATAGGTCATAGTTTCAGTACAATGTTAGGTTCCTATTGTTTTATTTTGTATTTTTGGTGCTTTTGCGGTCGTGTCTTCAACACTGCCATAAATGATCTCTTGAATTGGCTCTCTAATAGCCATGTTTTTTCCTTCTTATTGCTGTCTCCCGTTTGCAATGGAGGGAAGTCGGATATTTCGTTTTCCTACTCCTCCTATCTTCTTTGATTCATTGCGGGTTCCAAGACAGATTAGAGTTATCCCCCGGGCTCGCTGGACTTCATTGTCCAGTGTTGTGAATGGTCGCCGCTGTTGATCCTGGCTTACAGGAGTTACAGCGGTGGGAATGTGTGGTGGGCCTATGCCCGACTTTTATTCTTACCCCTCTGAGGAAAAGATATGAGTTTATGTATGTAATGTACACATTTTTAACTTTGTAACTTTGATTATAACCAAGAGATTAAAACCTGCACGCTGAAGTAAAATAAACATATTTATATGCAGGTTTCCTCACAACGTTTTCCTTCACCGTTTCGAGTAGTTAGTCGGTATTACACGTATTATAAATTAGAAAAACTTATTGTTAGGTACCAACATATTTTGCATGATCTCTCCACAATGTGCTACTGACGCTTTTAACTACTATCAATCAACTTCATTACATTACACAAATGTTCCATTCGACACCAAGACTCAAGAGAACATAAGCAAGTATGAATACGCGCCGAAAACCAACACCCCAAGTACCCAGGAAACGCCAAAAGCGTGCTTCGAATAACGAAAATTGTGTGAAATTAATTCACTTCGCAGTGAATCGTAGAATTAGCCAGGCGGAAGGCTCTTCGGCTGAAATGGAGGTGATGTGGGACGAATCAAGGGAATTTGGGGCCCCTAATTATCGTATCTACTCGGGTTGCTAGCTTGCCAGCCCTCTCAACAAGATATTGTTGAGAGGGCTGGCAAGCTGGCATCGACTCAGTGGGATCTTTTGTGTTAGCCCCAATACTTTTTGCTTTCATCACCCTTCAAATACATAATCAATGAAGGAGGCGATACATTGAGGGTAAGAAAAGAAACCTAAGATGTCCCGGTTTTGGATATCCATTTCCGAGGAGGCTCATGCGTTTTGCCGCCAAGACATAACCCTAATTAGGTAATTTATACCTCTTTCTTAATCTCGATTGACGAGAGATTTGCAGAGACACAATTATTTTTTTATTCGAAAAAGTTGTCGCATTTTTACATTCTTTGTCTTTCTTTATCAAGCTTAGGCAGGCCTCTGCCACTCGGCCGTAGGTATCGAGATAAGTACCTTCACTTTGGCGCATTATAAGCGATGCGCTTGCTTGATTTCTGCCACTCACTCCAGTCGACAACGTCGTGTACGTCGCGCGCTATACGAAGTAATAACAGCGCTGTGGCAAGCTTTACTAGGTTTAGTTTTTTGCGCAAACCGTCTGGCAGTAGGTAATTAAAGCGTGAGAATCTATCGTTTTCTGAAATCCTGTGGCCCTAGGCCCTATTTACCTTAATACGTCTCTGTGCGCAAGAGTATACATCGTAAATAGGTGCTTTCAACGGGATCGCAGTGCAATCCTTTTAGAGGTGCTCTTTATTTGTTATGCCTTA
This sequence comes from Agonopterix arenella, assembly GCA_927399405.1. Lineage (NCBI taxonomy): Eukaryota > Metazoa > Arthropoda > Insecta > Lepidoptera > Depressariidae > Agonopterix > Agonopterix arenella. The sequence continues at coordinate 2,793,108 of OV656714.1, forward strand.
GAAGGTGTGAAATCGTACGCGTTTTGACATTAACAAATATTACTTACACCTTTGCTTTTGAATTCGCCGTTTGGAATTCCACAGTAATCATCTATAGGGTTCCGTAGACTAACACTTTACTTTCGTCCATTCTGTCTGTCTGTATGTCTCACCTAAATAACTCGCTCTTTTTTGCACCTATTGAATCGAAATTTGGTATGAAGACAAATAACTGTAACCCGAAAGCAGAAATGTTGTAGTTATGAAAAAAACAATTTTTTTTGGCCTTCCCATACAACGAAAGAGGGGTTAAATCTCCCATAGAAACTAAATCGTTATAATGCTTCTATCTCGAAATATCTTCACTCAAAGTCAAAAATAGAGCGTATTGAAATTCACAAATTTTCAAATGTATTAATCTTGACAAACGCTTCTCTTCCTATTGAGGTCAAGAGCAAACCCATACGTAATAAAAAAAAAAAAAAAGTTCGTGATTCTATACAATATGGATTCCGCATAACTGCCACTGACCACATTCTCTATTCCACACAGTCAGCAGTGGAAAATGACAAAATTACAATCACCATCATCATATCAGCCGACAGACGTCCACTGCTGGACATAAGCCTCCCCCAAAATGGGGGGATTTGCCATAATCGCCACGCTTGGCAGGCGGGTTGGCGATCGCAGTTGGATTGAATGTGTGTACTCAGAGGATGCTGCTGCCCATCCTCCGTCCCTTAGTCGCCTTTTACGACACCCACGGGAGGAAATGGGATGGTGCTATTCTTAGCCGACACCACACGGCAAATTACAATGCTATGTAGATTATTCGATCGATTTGAATTTTGATCGTTTTGAACGTGTAAGTTTCAAAAATAGCACTCCTTAAGTATAGGTACTTATTAAGTATGTTTCGAAGAAGTGATCATCCGAAACTAAAGAGCGAAAAAAGCGAGCTAACGGCTAAAAAACAAAGATATACAATATCTGATAACGTTGTCACCTAACAAATATCCTCGAGTCCCAAGTTTACACATTCAAAATGTGAAATACGCGTGCAGCCAAGCGTGTGCCTGTCACGTGCGAAGGAGCTGCCAGATTCGGAAAGGTGTTTTCTGTGGAAATTTCAGTTGGATTGACAGATTTATAAATGCACGGCTTGAAAAGTAACCGAATTCACCTTTTCTGCTTTAAAAGAGTTACACAGCATAGCGTATTTTTTATGGAGATAATCAGGCCAACAAACTGATCCACTTTCAGTATGGGACCAACATTGAAATCGCGATAAAATATCAGCTGTTCCAAACATTAGGGTAGAGTAATCAAAATCATTGACATTTTCTATCGAACAATCAATATTTTTTTAAATTGGTCCCATAGTGAAAGTTGTTCAGTTTGATGATTTAAATAACCCTCTTTAATATGTAACGCATTTACATTGTATAGAGTGTACTTAATACCATGATGAGGTTAATCAATTATAAATCAGATTCATCCTCATCATCACAACCGATAGACGTCCACTGCAGGACATAGGTCTCCTCCAAGGATCGCCACGAGGACCGGTCCTGCGCTGCCCTCATCCAACGGGTTCCCGCCGCCTTCAACAGGTCGTCGGTCCACATTGTTGAGACCTACCCCCTACCTTTCCAGCAAGCGGTGGCCACTCGAGAACTCTTCGGCTCTGTGAGTGCTGCGAGAAATGTGCCCTGCCCATTGCGTTTGCGACTTTAGAAATTATTTCTAGGCTTCTTTAGAAGTCTGATTAAAAATTTACAATAACATAATAGTAGTGCATTAAATTAACAAAAACACTAGCCGGCACTACGATTTTCAAAGGTTCCCCTCGATTTCTCTGGGATGCCATCATCGGATCCTGGTTTCCTTATCATGGTTCAACCCTTGGAATATCTTCTTTCCAACAAAAAAAGAATCATCGAAATCGGTTCATAAACGACGAAGTTATCCGCGAATTGAGAAACCTCCTCCTTTTTTGAAGTCGGTTAATTAGCCTGTGATAACTTATTCTCAGGAAGCTGGCATAAGTGTTGTAGAATATCCTAAAAGCCAGTGAAAGCTAATCTATGCCTACGTCCGCAGAAAGTATTTTACCTCCAGGAATAATTATAACCTTCCAAAGTTCACGAACAATAGGTTTATTTATTAAATTATTAACCCTATCTCATGCAGACATCAACGTTTTGTTACAGGCGTGTAAGAGTTTGTTCAGACGCTAGAAGACGTCGCTTCTAAGTTCTCTTCTGGAGTGCAAATTCACTAAGCATCACATCGCGGTCATAAACATCGACGAGCTCACAAATGTAACATCCTTCTTCATCCTCAAGATCAAGTTTTTATTATGAGTTTAAGACATGACATAACCATAGCGAATACCGAATTGTCAGCTCGCCGAAGTTTCAACGACGAATTTAAGGTTGTGATGATGTTTGCGCTTACTGAATTGCATTGCTGATCTATTTGAAGATTGAAAAATTAAGTCTCCGGGACTTGAACCCACAGTCTTCCGAACCGGGGAATTGTTTTTGTCCATTTCAGCTACCTTATCTACTACGCCAGAGAACGAAATTCTTCAACCTATTCCTTCTTAACCAGTTAACCAAATCGAAATAGCGAAAAAAAACTGCTGTTCCATACAAAACTGCAATCCTACTGGAGTGAAATGTATGGGACAGAAGATTATATTTTCGAGATTTCGATATTGGTCCCATAGAGAAAGGAGAACGCCCAATCCCGTTTCGCCTACGAAACTGGTAAATTTGAATTTTATAAGAAACGAGCATTAACCCGCGACTTTGTCCGCACAAATTATATAACAGATTTTAAGTCAGATAATAAGCTATCAAACAAAAAAAGTTTCATCAAAATCGGTTCAGTAGTTTTTGCGTGATGCTCGTTCAAACAAACAAACAAACAAACAGACAGGCAAAAAATCAAAAAATTGGTGATATGGAATCAGGGATACCTAAAAACTATATAGATACTCTTTTTTTTAATTATATCTTCAATGTACAGACAAACTTCCTGTTATAGTTTTATAATAGTTTAGATGATAATTTCCATTTCCTTGGGAAGCACGATATTCCTTCTATCCTGTGTATAATTTCAGCTATCATACGATTTGTATGTGTTCGTTGATCATACACATTCGCCAGCTGCGAAACGACCCGAAACGAATACACTTCGTCACGTGGGAAATGTCTTTTGTTCAGTTTGATAGTCTGATCATCCCCTTAAATAAACCTTTAGCATAAGGCCCGCTTGCGCCAAATGCTGGGTTAAATTGCGTAACCCCGTTTTTAGTAGCACCGACCCTAAGTGTTATCGAAGATTGTCTTGCGCCAATGAAAACTAGTTCATAGTTAACTAACCTGGCACTTCTCTATTTTTCGCTGGCAACATCCTAAATGACCATAGAGTTTATGTAATCCGACAAAATATGAAAAGTGAATGATGAATGAACATAATATATGCACGTCTCTTTCACACTGCATCTCTTCGTATTTGTCTGTCTCATTTGTTTTATTTTGGCAATGACATTTCGTTTTCATCCTTCATTCATGTTATCAAAGAGAATGTAACACACTACGTTATAAGAGTTGGGACTTCCATACTAAAAACTGGTCGTGACCGATTATCCAGAATGTACGAAACGTGTGCCACCGTTCAAAGGAATTAAATGTCGTCGGTGCACGTTTCATATAAATTTTTTTTTTAGAGAGTTGCGCGAGCGTACAACAAAACTGTAACTGTAAATAGCTGTTGCCCTAATTTTGACATTTAGCACGTAGTTTAGTGACTTAAACCTACCACATCGGCGGTTTAAATATAACACAAGTTTAGCCCGTAAAACAGGGTGGTGGAAGACATCATTATAATTTAATTCTAAAGTAGCGTCTAGTTCTGAGTTAATAACGATAACTCTGCGTGGCGCAAGCGGGCCTAAGAAGAGTATATTTTTAGTCGCCCCGTCTGACCAGCCCCTTACATACACCGTGTGCACATTAAAGCAGGTTGGATATAATTGAAAACTCAACTGGGTTTGAATTTTTGATGAACACACGCCGTACGGGGTTTATTATTTATGGCAACAATTTCTGAGACCGACCTACGCCACGCGCGTGTTTTGATTGCTAAATAAAATATTAGAAAGATGATGTGTATCTGCTTGTGTGAGACATGACGGGTAAATGTCGTGGTTACTTTAAACATTTTCATGCAACTGACGCATTTACCTAGACAGCATCTTATAGAAATATGCGACTGTGTATTTTTTTTTAAACTGTGAAATACAGCATAGTGACAGTATTACCATAAGCCTCACAGTATGGCAACGCTCTTGATGGTGGGCGATGCCGCCGCCCCCCGGCGCCTCCTCGCCGCGTGTACTTACGCTGTCATCTGTCATGCACAGGATATACAAGGCAATTCCAACACCTTCACACAGATCCGGTAATGCGACACCCATCGCCCGCTTCCCCGCAAGGCCCCGCCGTTGCTCTGCGCAAGTACATCCGTTGCCGTCCGTACTGTACAACGTGATAATAAATTAACGCAAAACTACAAAGTAGTTTGTTTAGAATCGAGAGCAGAATCGAATTATCATGGTTTCAACATAGGTAATTTTTTTCAAAATATTAAATATATTGTTTGTAAAATTTAAAATTTACTGAACCCGATGTCAACTCACCTCAAGGGCACACACACCCTACTTACTGCCAAAACAAGCTACTTAAAATGTATCCATGAGTACGTTAGCGCTATCATTAATTGCTGAAATGATAACAAATCATTTTTGCCTCAAAACTCAAAATGCGATTAACTTTAAATTTCAACTATCAAAATAATGAAATTATTGTTTCAATCTAATTATTTTGTTATAAATCAGTTTATAGTATAATTATGAGGTCTTGCGTTAATTCGTTAACACGTTGTATAGTTATGCTGTGGCATAGCTTATGGAGCAGTTACTGCTTATTACTGTGGACTATGGGGGGACCACACCAGTGACGGCAAAGCGCCCTGGTCGGTCAACCAAACCAGTGAAGGAACTTAAGCATCCTGCCCCTAGGATTAAGGGGTACGGACCTCGGCATTGTGCGTTGCTGGAGCTAAGCGGCTGATTGGGTAGCGGGGATCAGTGAGAGTTCACATACTTGCCATCCTTCAACATGTCATTCCAATCAGAATCTTTTTAAGAATAAATTATCAAACTTGAGTGCCGACAAAACCGGGTGCTGAGTTTTTTTCAAAGTCCTCTAATTTTTTTTGGAGCTACTACAAACGATTTTTTTTTGCTACAATCAACTACATACGAATGTCAATTAGAAAAAAAAAATATTTTTTTTTCCAATGTCGGGTGCCAGGTTCACATAGCCTCCAATCAGGAACCCTAAGATGTAGGTGATATTTGAGCTTTGTACTGTTGTGGTTTCATGAATGTAGTCAGTATCTATTGGTAGTGTATGTTTTCAACAACATATCCTACCCTTTGACAACGTAATTTGAAATGTAATACCAATCCTTTGTTGCTATAATATATTTGATTGTACGCGGTTTTGCTTGCGTTTTAAAACCCCTCAATCATCGTGGAAAACCAATGAGGAAATGCGGCATTCACTAAAGAAATTCTAATGCCTATAATGAAGTCTACCTATCAGCATTTAGGCACATATTTACCAAGCGCCTTTCTGAATCTTTTATAATGCGCACAGCCAAGGAGTGGAACGCTCTGCCTGCGTCAGTATTTCCGAGCGCTTACCTACAACCCGAATTCCTTTAAAGTACGAGTGAATAAGCTTCTTCTGGGTGAGCTCGCTACATCTTCGACCCCATCTTCGTCCTGAGGACTAGATTGAGGTCAAGAGCAAACCCATACGTAATTAAAAAAAAGGCACGCGTGGTTGTCTAGTGCCCAATAGGAATAATAAATAAATAAATGACGCTCACAGTCATATACATTGTAATGATCCCAAGCAAGCACCATAGGCTTTTTATTATGGAAACCATACAACAACGGCACAAACATAAATAACATCTATGACCGAACCGGGCGGGATTCGAACCCAGGACCCTGGTTTGGCTGTCCGGCGTGGTACTTAACCATTACACCGTGGTAAGGTTTTTGAAAGGGATGATCAGACCATGAAACTGAATAACTTTATCTACAGGACCAATGTCGAAATCGCGTAAAAAAATCAGCTGTTCCATACAAAACTGCAAAGCTACTCGACCCAAATGTACGGGACAGCAGATTTTTTTTGCGATTTCAATGATGGTCCCATAGAGAACGTTTTTCAGTTTGATGGACTGATCGTCCTTCTAAATACCGTCAGCATATTAAGTTAGACCCTGTATAATCTTTGACCCAGTAGGGCTAGCATACCATGTACGACAAAGAGACTAAACGAGAATACGCGCTAATTTTTGCATGCGTCAAGTAACAAAGACAGGCATAAATTGATATTTCTCGTTTTGTTGGGGGTTGCATGCAAGGCCCATTCAGACAGCGTCATGCAAGACAAACAATGCGATCTCTAAAGACAACTCAAATACGCCATCTTGTTTTATCAACAAACAAACAGTCAATTTATTTTTAAATTACAATCTAATTGGAATTTCCAATATATTCTGTAGTTAATATTCTATTGAAGATATCTGGTATCATGTTATTTCAGGCCACATACGTCATAACATGAAAGGATTGGAATGGCAACTGGTTTTGATTACAGCTTTGAGCTTTGTGAGTAAATAACTAATACACCCATCGATGTTCATTATGCCTGTGAAAATATACTAGGTGTTACAAAATTAAGTAAAAATAAACATTTAAAACTTTTAAGGCGTTGTTAAGACCATCAAACTGAACAACTTTCACTATGGGAACAACATCGAAATCACGATAAAAAAAATAGCTGCGTACATTAAGCTCGAGTAGATTTGTAATTTAGTATTGAACATCAGACATTTTTCACGATTTCGATATTGATCCCACAGTCAAAGTTGTTCAGTTTTGTGGTCTTAACCACCCCCTTATATGTTCATTTGTATTTTTGTGACACCTTTTATTTTTACTCGAGTTTACCTGCGACTTCCTTCACACAAATTATAAACCTGAGTCAAATCATAAGCTATCAAACAAAAAAGTTTCATCAAAATCGGTTCAGTATTTTTTGCGTGATACTTGAACAAACAAACAAACAGATAAACATTCTAAAAAGGTTGATTTGGAGTCCCCAGGGACACCTAAAAACCATATCTTAATCTTTTAATATAGATAGTTTAGATTATGTGGACGTCTGTCGGCTGAGATGATGATGACGATGATGATTTCTTTACACCCGTAGATGGAAGAGTTTATTAACGTAACGTTAAACTCGGTTTAGTCTGAACTTTCAATCATGAAGGTTCCATATACGCCGTTCCAATTTCAATTTCAGCGCATGTTTTCCTCGCCATGTTTTCCTTCGACGTTAGAGGCTTTTGCCATGCAAAGGGATCTTTATACAGGGTCCTTCTTAATATGCTAAAACTTGTTTAATGAAATGATCAGTCCATCAAACTGAACAACTTTCTATATGGGACCAACATCGAAATCGCTAAAAAAAATCAGCTGTCCCATACATTTGGCTCGAGTAGGTTTGCAGTTTTGTATGGATGAGCAGATTATTTTTTCGCGATTTCGATGTTGGTCCCATTGAGAAAGTTGTTCAGTTTGACGGTCTGATCATCGCATTAAAAAAGTGTCAGCATATTAAGAAGGACCAGGATACAGGGTGAAATTGATATCATTAGCATCCTTTTAAACTACTACCCATCAAACTGAAAAACTTTTACGATGGGAGCAAACCGATCAGAGCAAATAAAAAGCTGCTGTTCCATACTAATCTGCAGTGCCTTGCCTACTCGACTCAAATGTATGCAACATCAGATTTTTTATTTGCTCCGATTTTTTATTTGCTGAGATTCCAGTTTGATGGGAAGACTCTTAGTTTAAAAGGATGCTATTGATATCAATTTCACCATGTATATAATTATGAATGATGATTATTTATCAACTCATTAGGTCAACCATTTTACCCTTTAAATAGTTTAAATCAACAACGTCCTTGACATATCATGTTAACTTTGATTTAATGGCGGTTAATAATCATAACTATAATTTATGCATATACCTACGCATAGTTTCTAAGAGACTTCATAAATCAAATTGACTATTTCTTTTTAGGATTCCGTAGTCAATAATCCCTTTTGTTTCTTCCAAATCTGTTTCTGCACCTATTGAAACAAAATTAGATATGAAGACCCATAACCCAAAATTCATCATCATAGGCACAGAATATAGGGTCCTTCTTAATATACTGACAATTTTTTTAAGAGGATGATCAGACTGTCAAACTGAACAACTTTCTCTATGGCACCAATATCTAAATCTTGAAAAAAAGCTCTTCCATGCAAACCTTCTCGGGCCAATTATATGGGACAGCTGATATTTTTTCGCGATTTCGTTGTTGGTCCATTAGAAAAAGTTGTTCAGTTTAATTGTCGGATCATCCCCTCAAAAAAAGTGTCAGCATATTAAGAAGGACCCTGTATATGAATTAATACTTATATGACACCTCCCGTGCCACCGAGGTCAAAATTGGTAGGAGGCAAAGAGCATCCGTACTGTACGTAGTACTCTTTCTTTTACTGTGGCTTGGTTGAAGTTCGCTTTCATAATAGACTGAAAAATAGTCAAACAATCATTATATTCGCTACCTACGGAACTCCACCATGGGCGTCTTCGACACGCTCTTAAACGGTTTTTATGTCTAGTTTATGACCATGGGCGACTGAAAGACTGAAATCGGCTGAATAATATTAATTACACAAACTACTAAGCCGTAAAAAGGTAATTCATTAGTTATGTTGATTGCTACCTGGATTTGTGAAGGAAAATACGTGAGTTTTCTTCCTGAGGGTACTGAATTGTAATTAGGGTATAATTACTTTTAATTTGAGGTTAGAAGGAAAGGGAGTATTCTGTACTAAATTCTTCTACTCAGAGCCCAATAGGTACCGCATGATGAAAATTTGTACACGCCCAAAGTCACCATTTTTGGCGGTAGGTGCGGGTAGCGGGGCACGAAACAATGCAACATGATTGGCCATTGCAAGATCGTTTGACTTAGGGGTGCCCATTAATATTACGTGTGGTGATTTTGGTGATTTTTCGATTTTTCTACTCTTGGTGGGATGTCTTGAGATTTGGACCCCTAGACAAAGTACTTTCGATTTGCGTTAAAGACAGTAGAAAACGTAAAAATTTGTATGGACATGACGTATGGTAGCGAAAGCGAACATTCTGTCATTTCTACTAGCGTCTACGTCAATAGAAATGTTACTTTGTCTATAGGTCTTGGCATCAAACTGAACAACTTTTAGTATGAGACTAACTTTGAAATCGTTAGAAAAATCTACTGTTTCGTACGTTTTGATAGAGTAGCTATTGTCGCCTATTGGCATTATCTATGGAACAACCGATTTTAGTCTCAGAGTAAAAGTTGTTCAATTTGATGTTCTGACGATTCTGAAGCAACCCTTTAAATATGTAACGTATCTAAGTTTCCACCCTGTATACGTGCAGACGTGAGCAAGAAAGTCGGTGTTAAACAACGTATCGGTAACAAATAACATTTGCAATTTATAATATAATTACGAAGATATAAAGCTTTTAAAATTTAGTATGAAAAATTTCAAATTTAAAAAATTTCAATTTCATCGTAATTATTTTATAAATTGCAAATGTTATTTGTGACGCGGCATCTAGATTTTCTAACCTATTTTTCCATATACAGGGTTTAAGTGACAGCCTAGCAAATACTGAAACGGTGAACTCAGACCGTCAAACTGAACAACTTTCACTATGGAGCCTTCCTCAGGAAACGCGAAAAAAAATCAGCTGTCCCATACATTTTATTTGGGTAGGTACAGCAGTTTTGTATGGGACAGCAGATTTATTTTTGCGTTACCTGAGGTAGGCTGCATAGTGAAAGTTGTTCAGTTTGATGGTCTGAGTTCACCGCTTCTGTATTTGCTAAGCTGTCACTTACACCCTGTATAGTTACTTATATTAATACCGTCTACGCGTATTGTGCGTCAAAGTTTTGTAAAAAATTGACCCCTCTGCAACCGCCTTAAGATCTATATCAAAGTATGTATATCAAAATATCCAAACTTGTAAACAAAAACCAACCTTGTACTTCCCAACATTTCAAATTCAAGCCAAAAATTTGCATTTTAGCCGAGAGTCATTTTTTCCCTAACGCTCTTAACATTAGGGTGGAAGCCAAAAGCGTAAATGGAGACGTGTAATTTGCCGCCAAAATATGTGGAAACATGACAGCGATTACGAGAACATGTAGCTATCTCATGAGATTACTCTGGCATAGATGAAACAGGGATAAATGGAAGTGGACTCTGACATTTAATGTCTTGACTTCGGGGACAATTTTAGAGTGTGTTTTGACGGCACATTATTATACATTAAGGATTTTAGAATCGTAAAGAATGCCACTCCTTCTTACAAGCATGGAAACCAGAAAATTGGCCATGGCGGTCGGTAAGGTTCGACCTTCTTTCGTACAGTCTGCGTAGTCGATATTTCCAACGTTTTTGTGTCCCTTTCTATCAGAACAAACTTTTTGTCATTGGATTAGAAAGGGACAAAGTAACATCGAAAACATAGACGGGAATTTACGAAAGAAGAACGATCATTACTGACCACCAAGGAGTATTATCATGTTTCACCGCTTGTTAGGCAGTGTGCCCTCCAAGGTATAGACAATACCTATGCCAGCTTCCTGTTATACATATTATAGAGGGTGTAAGGGAGAGCCTAGCAAATACTGAAACCGTGAATTCAGACCATCAAACTGAACAACCACTATGAAGCCACCTTCAGGAAACGCAAAAAAATCAGCTGCTCCATACATTTGAGTCAAGCAGGTACAGCTATTTTGTATGGAGCAGCAGATTTTTTTTTGCATTTTCTGAAGGGGCTCCATAGTGGTTGTTTGGTCTGAATTCACGGTTTCAGTATTTGCTAGGCTGTCACTTACACCCTGTTTACCATATATCTTTACTATTATACAGGGTGGAAAAAAAAGACCGTGGTTGGAGGGAAAGTACCCTTAATATTTATGATGGCAAATTTTACTGAAAGGAAACATTCCTTTATTTTCAAAAATAATTAAAACTGCATTTAAAGATTTATGAAAAATCATCTGCTTGAGCCGGGAATCGAACCAGTGAAATGTGAAAAAAAACACCCTGTATTTTATGATACCAACCGAAAGAGTCATTCATAAGGATCAATTTCTTTTAAACAACATAGTATTGATTGAATATTTAAAATATCAAGTTCAAAGTTTCTGTAAATAGAACATAATAAATAATGTAATTGCATTTTATTATCTGTGCACTTGGCTGTTATCTTTTTTTCTAACGAACATATTGAATTTATAAGTTAAGTAAAGAATTTTCTTTAGATAGTAAGTTTAACAATAAAAAAATCATTTTTTCTTGGTCTTTCTTTAATTTAAGATACTATGTTGTTTAAAAGAAATTGATCCTTATGAATGACTCTTTCGGTTGGTATCATAAAATACAAGACGTTTTTTTTTTCAGGTTTCACCGGTTCGATTCCCGGCTCAAGCAGATGATTTTTCAAAAATCTTTAAATGCAGTTTTAATTAAATTTGAAAATCAAGGAATGTTTCCTTTCAGTAAAATTTGCCATCATAAATATTAAGGGTACTTTCCCTCCAACCACGGCCTTTTTTCCACCCTGTATAACAGAAGTATGACTGTACATTGGAGAAATTTACAATTACGATATGGGATTTAGGTGTCCCTGAATCCAAATCACAGATTTATTGATTTTTTTTTGTTTGTTCGCGCATCACGTGAAAACTACTATACAGATTTTGATGAAACTTTTTGCGTTTGAAAGCTTATGATTAGACTGAAAATCTCTTGTATCATTTATCTCGCTAGGATGACGAGAACCCCTGCGGACGAAGTCGCGGGTAAATGCTCTTACCTAGTAAAATTTTAATCTAGATGGATCCTCATGCTTCTAAAACAAAAGTGGCCAACTTTCTTAGGTTGGCGTGCGTGAGACGCCATACAACTTATCTCTGATATTTTTTTCGACTGTCAATCTTGACATATAACTTATCAAAGTTCAAACGCATAATATAAGCAAGTTTCGTTGGTATAACCAGATGATTTTGTAAACAGTTTCCAAATTTTCAGGAGTGGTTCAGACTATCAAACTGAACAACTTTTAGTATGGGAGCAAATCTGAAATCGCAAATATCAAAAATCAAAATATGCTGATCCATACTAAACTGTATTACTCGACTCAAATGTATGAAACAGCAAATTTTTTTACGATTTCATTTTTCCTCCCAGAGTGTGTGTTAGTCGAAACCAGCGTTGAAAATTTGGAAAGTGTTTAAAAAAATAGAGTTTTTCAATAAATAAATAAATAAATATCTTGGACATTGTCACACAAATCCATTGATTAGATATTTTAGAAAAACATCTCCTTTCCAAAACTCAAAGAGAAAATAGTCTATCAGCAAGAAAACCCTTAACTCAAATTACACCAAATTGCAATCAAGAGAACTGACCCTAAAGCACAAATAGCATTGAACCCCAATAAAAGCTGTACCCAAATAAACCTCAGTGATTCACACTAAACTAAGACCTCGTAAATGCGTAACCTAAAAGAAATGCGGTCACAACCTGCAAATTTACTTAACATTTCGACCGACAGTAAAGAAGGGAATAAAATTTGAAATAAAACTGTCATGGTTGTTTTACGAGTTTTTGTGGGGCACGTGCGTCGTGAGCGAGTGAAGCAAGATATTTAAGAAAAAAATCGCCTTGTCTTCTTATGACAAAACACACGATCGGGGAATAAGACTCCTACTTTTCTTTCGAATTGACAAATACAGCATACTCAGGGAGCTACAGCTTATTACTACAGACTATGGGGGGACCACACCGGTGACGGCGAAGCGCCTTGAAAGGTCCACCGCACCAGTGAACTTAAGCAATCTGCCCAAGGGGAACGGACCTCGGCAATGGGCGTTGCTGAGACTACGCGGACTACGAGTTCGTCCATCCCATGGTTGTCTGCAAGAAATCGCTTTTAGTGATAAGACCGCCATTTGTACCCTCACGTTCTTTTCATTTTGTTTTTGTTACTGTATGCTTTTGGTGTGCAAATAAAGAATATTTATGTTATGTTACGATTGGGTGGTGGGGATCGGTGAGAACCGGCCAACGATGTGCCGGTGGCGTCTGTAGGCGCCAGAAGGAAAAGGAGTGAGCAGAGATCGCGACTGATCCCCCCGGGGACGAGGGGTCGTGGAATAAGAGCTTCCCTAGTACCCTTTAGACTGGCAATCGATTGTATGCTTTCTATCAAGGCCATATCGCCCGTTAGCCAAATTGGCCGCACGATCGCAAACTTAAAACACAATTAAATTCTATGGTAGTACCCTCAGTGCGCGAGTCCGACTCGCACTTGGCCGGTTTTTTTCCATATCTCGTGTCATGTTGTTCACTTAGCTATCGTTTCTAAATGAACGTTTTTTGGTATTTTCTCCTGTCAAGCAAAGAAGAACGACCCCTTGAATACATTCGTCTAGCTGTCAAACTATTTTTTATTTAAACTCAAAGGTTGAAGTATGCAGTTAATATTGATATAGGAAAACCATAGGTTGATTACATTTACATCAGTAATAATTTATTGTAATTTGATACTGAGGAATAAAAGTTATTCACGTTATAGTTGTAAATTTTTTTTAGAAATTGGACATCCTTCTTTCCGAAATGTTTTTCAAGATTTAGATATTTTATTGCTCTGCGCATATGAAAATAATTTTCGAATTTATACTCAGTTTAACGATAATGACTTGAAAGTTTTATGCGTCTATTTGAAAATCTAGAACGCTAAAATATTAAACGACTTCATATGAGAAGTGTTCCCAAATTCAGGAACTTGTAAAATGAGTCATAAACCGACTTGAAATTTAACTCACATGGCTGCAGCCAGCACACGAATAAATATAGCTGGGGCGCCACAGGTCCTGTTCTCCGCACGTCTGCCCTGGCGTTGGTGTACTCCGTCGCGGAATACTGCGCTCCGGTGTGGTACCGCAGTGCACATACGGACAAAGTTGACACCCAGCTCAACGAAGCCATGCGCCTAATTACGGGAGTAATCAAATCAACCCCACTGCCATGGCTTCCTGTTCTATCGCACATTCCTCCACCGGAGCTCCACAGGAATAAATCAGCTGCCAACGAATGGAAAAAGTGCTGGACTCGATCCCTACATACCGTCTCCCATCCAGATCACCAATCTGGACCGACGACCGAATACACTGCCAGTACGATGTTAATAATGCATGGCGGGCAGATTGGGGCCTTTTTGACCATCCGCATGCAAGCCTAGTGCGTGACCCGACTGTCGAGCCGGCTGGTTTTGAAAAGGACCGTAAGACCTGGGTTAAGCTTAACCGATTCAGAACCAACCATGGAAGAACCAACTACCACCTCCACAAGTGGGGTTTGAGGGAGTCTCCGACGTGCGACTGCGGGGCACCTGACCAGACCCTCTCCCATGTGGTAAATGAGTGCACTCTGCGATGTTTCCCCGGTGGAATCGAAGAACTTCACAGGCTAACCCCGGCAAGGGAAGACTGGCTGAAACACCTCGATCTCGAAATCTGACCGTAACATCTTCCAAGGTAAAAAAAGAGGTAAAAAAAATTCGGCCAAGTGCAAGTCGGACTGGTGCACCAAAGGTTCCGTACCGCCATATAATATAAATTATTTAAAATTTCACCCTTTGGGTACGGAACCCTAAAAACTACATCAGAAAGTAGTCTTAAGATATTATACTAATACTTACTATTTTGTATTAAACGAAACTGATTAATGATTTAGATATATTTTTTTTATTATTGATGGGTTTGCTCTTGACCTCAATCCAGTCCTTAGGACAAAGATGGGGTCGAAGATGTAGCGAGCTTACCCAGAAGAAGCCTATTTACACACTGCCACTTTAAAGTAATTCGGGTTGTAAGAGCTCGGAAATACTGACGCAGGCAGGGCATTCCACTCTTTGGCTGTGCGCATTATAAAAGATTCAGAAAGGCGCTTGTTGCGGATATGTGGGATGTCAACCTAGAAGGGGTGATATCCCGATGTGCGTCTGGAAGTCCGATAGCAGAAAGGGAAAGGCGGAATGAGCTCATGTAGCTCTTGTATGCATACAATCATATGCTCACGACTATATTCTGAAAACACAGAACATCCACGTTTCACTAGTAGTACCAAAACTCTGTCCAGCGTGACGGGGAGTGAGCCTGTAGCCTCTTATAATGGACATGCTTCGAATTTGAAGCATGCATGTTTCCACGCGTACACGAACGATGTTTTCCTTCACCGAAAGGCGAGAAGCCATCGGATTCTACCAGACGGGGATCGAACAATTGCCACCATCATAATTACGAGATATTATTGCATTTTCCAGGTTTATTAGAAGCAGAATGTGTAAAATAACTATACAGACAGATACCTGGCATCAAGCACTAAACGGCAACATTAATTTCAGCGACTTATATAGTCAAAAACGAGAGGGGGGCCCTCTGGAAGTTAAAAACTTGAAAAGTTAATAACTTTTAAACCAAAGCAGCTAGATCAAATCTTTTGATACAGTTTTAATAGGAATTAAGAGCACTAAATATTGGTATAACATTTCAATCATTTTTCTCTATGACAAAGAAGGACTGGACCACCACGACGGCTTTGATCTGATCGTATGTTGTACAACATACCCAAACTATGTCCAGTGACAGGTAGCGAGCCCGTCGCCAATTTTCAATCAATGTTTTTTAGCATTCAACCGTAATAATTAAGTCATTTTAATTTAAACTTTTTTATCGTGTCGGCCATTAAAAGAAATAAATTATAGAGACGTTAGTCATTTTTATAAAAACTGCAAACAATTCTTAATATCTTGTGTACAGAATTAAAGAGATCAGTCATTGTCATACACAGACAGACAGATAAAAAGTCTATTTACTATTTGTTGCTTAATCTAGCAAGCAAATATGAACCTTAAGGCAAAGAATTAAAGGTCACCGTTGAAGATAAAGAGGTGTTCAACTAAGTTTGTTTTATAACACAAATGGAGGCAAATTGTGAGAATTGAAATCGTGGAGCTGAGAGACGACTATGAGAGAAGGCTTTGTTTTAAAATTATAGTTATTAGTCAGAGACTTGGGTATGGCAGAAGAAGCATGAATCTAGAATAAATGCGGTTGAAATGCGCTCCCTGCGACTACCACACATACTAATGTGTGGTGTGACTTTGAAGGACCGGTTACGGAATAGTGTGATTAGAGAAAGATGTGGTCTGAAAGAAGATGTAGTGTGCCAAACACAATGTGTCAGTGTGTGTTGTGGGCCAAATAAAATGTACCCGGAACCCACGAGCTTGTATGAAGAAACTTACGGATGTTGAGGAGCCGAAATCGGAATCGTAGCATGTGGCGATCTGTTGTCTCTGCCTACCCCAGTAGTGGGACATAGGCGTGAGCATATGTATGTATGTATTATTCAGTCACTGACATTCTGTTACATAATTTTTCCAATCATTATTTGCAGCCGGTGCACTAATTTGTCAGAATAATACAGCGTCGTTTTTAATATGCTGTGGGGTTTTTAAGGAAATTATCGGGCCAAATGTATGGGCCAGCAGATTTTTTTTTGCGATTTCCTTGTTCGTTCCGTAGATATCGCTATTTGATAGTCTGATCGTCCCCACAACGGCTCTACTCATATTTAGCTTTATTATTCTACGAGCGTTAATCCGCGACTTCGTCCGCACAAATTATATACCAGATTTTAAGTCAGATCATAAGCTATCAAACAAAAAAGTTTCATCAAAATCGGTTCTGTAGTTTTTGCGTGATACTCGTTCAAACAAACAAACAAACACCCAAACAAACACACAAAAAAACAGACAGACAAAAATCCAAAAATTGGTAAAATGGAATCCGGGACACCTAAAAACCATATCGTAACTTTTTTTTGTTAATATCTTTAATGTACAGACAAACTTCCTGTTACAGTTTTATAATAGTATAGATTAGAATTAATAAAAAATATGTTTTTATTTATTGCCTAAAGCCTTAACCTAAAGCAAATTTTACGATTATTAAGCCTGTCACAAACAATTAACAATTATTTATCTCCAATACAAAATTAATAGTAGATACTTTTTATTCAGAAATATATTAAATAGATTTAATTTTGTCAAAATAATAACCACAAATTGTTTTCTACATTATACTACTATTGCTACTAACAACGTCTCTTCAAAACGGTACAAAATTTAAGCCCAATAATAAATTTTTGCGAGCTCCTATAAAGCTAATCATCAGTCATCCACAAAATCCGAGGTGTTCAAATAATAACAGTGTGTGGTTTTACAAATTGCTTATTTCTAACTATAGGAGCTACTGTGAATAATTTGTAACCAATTTTATAGTTCTATGCATGACTGAATGTGGACTTAGGTATCCCGCATTCGTCACAAGTCTTGATTTAATAATTTAACAGTATTTAAGACAGTTGCATCGTTTCTCTAACAGATCACATCAGATATGAAGTTTGAAAGTTGTCCAGTTTGATGGTCTGAGCACCCCCGAAAGTATGTACCGCATTTAAGTTTACACCCTGTATACTATTTTTTGTATCGGAGGTTAAGTCAGAAGGTTATAGATGCGACTTAAACTGCTGTCAGCCAGTTTACCACAAATTTACCTCCAGTTAAGGTTTCGCAGACGCTCGTCAAATCCATGATTTGTCAAATTAGAGATAAGTCAAAACACTGGCCTGAACCTAACATGGTCAAATACTGGATTCGTCAAATTCTCAACACGTCAAATCTTGTACAGTATGAACAGTTTCTTCTCACGGCTATTCTTGGCATATTCCTTGCAATGTTGGTGCGTTTATAGCTTGATTTGTGCAGTTCTGCCAATATCACATCAATTCAGCAACGTAATAGCTAAGTTAGTCAACTGCTAACCACATTGTCATCCATTCCATGTCGAATTATCACACGTTGCGTCCGTACATACAAATCTCATCAAAGCTAACTTAGTTTGTAACTTGCTGTAATTTGATTTTGATTCCAGTTATATTAGTGCACCTCATACCCTCAGAATTTGGTTCATATGATTATACTTAGCTAATCTGATCGTCCCCAACAACCCTCATGTCACAATACAGGGTGAAATTGATAACATTAGCATCCTTTTAAACTGAGAGTCTAGTCTACCCATTAAACTGGGAATATCTTCTTCAACGTAGGTATGCAGCTTTCTACACAATGTTTCGTAGCACTGTTCTAAGATGACACTCTGACCATGTTGTCGACGGCTACCGTAAGGTGGTTTCAGTCTATACACAAGTTTGATGCACAATACTCGTAGACGGAATTAATAAAAGTTATATTTTATATAGGGTCTAACAAAATTAGTTGAAACTATTTTAAGGGGAGTATCAGACCATAAAACTGAACAACTTTCTGTATGGGATCAATATCGAAATCGCGAAAAAAAAATCAGCTGTTCCATACAAACCTACTCGACCTAAATGTATGGGACAGCAGATTTTTTTTCGCGATTTCACTATTGGTCCCATAGAGAAAGTTGTTCAGTTTGATGGTCTGATCATCCCCTTAAAATAGTTTCACCTAATTTTGTTAGACCTTGTATATGGAAAAATAGTTTAGAAAATTTAGTTGTTGCGTCACAAATAACATTTGCAATTTACAATATAATTACGAAGATAAAAAGCTTTCAAAATTTTTTATGGAAAATTTCAAAGCTTTATATCTTCGTAATTATTTTATAAATTGCAAATGTTATTTGTGACGCGGTACCTACATTTCTCTAAACTATTTTTCCATATATACAAAGTTACTTACATTAATACCGTCTATGCGTATTGTGCGTCAAAGTTTTGTAAAAAATTGACCCCTCTGCAACCACCTTAAACCAATTCACTAATCATTCCATTGTTAATTCACAAATAAAACTCAAAACTCAAACCCACTCGTTTTTTAATCAAAATAATATCATATGTGATAGCTTTCTTACTTCATTTGTTTACTCTACTATCGTTTCGGAAGGTGTTCCGTTGGACAGAAGATGCGTCCAGAACAAGCCCAGATCAAATTTGCTGTAGCAGCATGCAAAATATGGTTTGTTACCGATGTTTATAACAACCCTGAAAGCGAGGTCTTGAGTTTATGCATATAGTCAGAGTGTTACAGAAAGATGTGGTATTTTTTAGTGATTTTACATTCTTCTTCTTATCGTGTGGGCAGAGCCCTGGTGTCAGAGTTTTTTCAGACCACCTTACGGCCTCTGACGTGGTTTTTATGTAACGACTACTACCACCAGAGATAGTAGCCGGGACCAAAGGCTTAACGTGCCATGCGAAGCACGGAATAATTTTTCTTTTCAAACAATCAGGTGATTCAGCCTGCAATGTCCTAACCAATTGGGGAAAAACGCACAAAGTGTCATATCACTAGGTGTCCCCCGTGGGAATCGAACCCACGACCTTCCATTGTAAAAGTTGTTCAGTTTGAAGGTCTGAAGCCCCGTACAGAATGTAACGCATCCTGTATTCAAAAACTGGTATGTATTGAAGCTACTGAAGTAGCCAAGAAATAAAGGCATGCTTGTTTTTTCTATTGTAAATAGTTGATGATGCCATTATACGAAGAATGGGCTTTTTTTACAGATTAGTCACGGAACTTGATTGTTTTGATGCTTAATGACTTTGATGTTGTTTAGGTAGGCAGCGGCTTCCGTGGTGTTCTATTCCGATCCATTAGGACAGTCGAATTATAATAAAGGTGTAACACAAAGATCATGCAGTCAAAAAAGTTAGTAATTGCTTGAAAAGAGAGCATCGGTGGCAAGTTGCAAATTTTGAGGTTACACTCAATCATGAGCATCCGGGTTCGAATCCGTTCGGACGACATGCTAAGTATAGGTACCAATGACTTTTTCTAACTTGTCCCTTCAGCTGTCGCATAAAAATGGCTACATTTCCTTATACTGTCATGCCCCCCGCGGGCCCTTGCGACAGTAATGGGACTTATTACTAAAATTTATCAATAAGAGCATAAATTTATTACAATGTTTATTTACTTATATAAATATTTAAATTCATAATATATATTCAATTGCCGACGCCTCTACGGTTCAAATATTTTTTGCTTGCTATCACTTCATTCATTTTCACGAAATGAAGTATTTTACGTAACGAATAACTTAACAATAACTATTTTAACACAAACTTTCTACTTTAATCTCAAAAGTTTAAACTTTGCAATCTAACGGATATTTTCACGGATCGAAAAACAACGCAACAATGACAAAATTCTATCATGGCGGCTTGTATGTCAACAGAGTAGTTCTCAGGAAATTTCAGCAGGGGGCATTTCAAGCGCGAGTCACGTGACGGATAACCACGCCATCTAGCGGAAGAAAGCGGAACGAATACGAGGTACTCTCTCATAATGGACTTCGGACGTCTAGGGAAACATAATAAAAATTTTATTGGTAGGTAAAATTTGTATATTATCTCCCATTGACTCGATGTCCAAAGAAGTCGACAAAAGAATAGCAAGCGGATGGAAAAAATACTGGTCACTCCAGGAAATTATGAAGAGTAAAGAACTAAGGATCCATATCAAAAAGAAGGTGTTTAACACCTGCATCCTCCCCTGTATGACATATGGCTGTGAGACCTGGTCCCTCACCGAAGATCATAGAGAGAAACTGGCCAGATGTCAACGGGCAATGGAGAGAAGTATGCTTGGAGTCAAACTAAGTGATAAAATTAGAAACGTTGATATAAGAAATAAAACCAAAGTCGCAGACATACTTACTCGAATCGACCACCAAAAATGGGGCTGGACAGGACACATGCTACGTTGAACAGAAAATAAATGGAGCAAGCAAGTCACACTATGGTACCCAAGGGATAGCACCAGAAGACAGGGACGCCCAATAAGACGATGGGAAGACGATATTCGTCTGACCCTGGGGCCGTATTGGATAAGGGTTGCAGCTGACAGAGTTCAGTGGAAACAGTTGGAGGAGGCCTATGCCGAAAGGCACGCCGAACTGAGAGACATTTTATAAATTCACGATAAAAATTTTCTTCATACTCTTACTAGTGTTAGATATTACTTAAAAATTAGATTAATTTGAATTAGATTGTAAGAAAATTATGTAAACAAAACTTTCGGAAATAAATGGCTATTATTATTATCGAGAAACCGCTGTTTAAGTTAGAGCGATACAAAGACATAGTCACTGTTATGTCTGTATAACGTAAGCATAAACGCAGCGGACCTTAAAGGGTCTCGCGACGGTACCGGGGTTTCTGACTGAGGCCCGTAAAGGGTGTACGTAATATCGACTGCTCTCAAACGCTGAAGGAAAATATCGCGACGAAACCTGCATACGCTGAAGAAGAGATACCCATACGCCCACACATCCTCCTTGAGGATAAGCCTGTGCTGGGACGTTTAAATGACCATAAAATTACTAATTAATTATCTCTTAACTAAAAAGCTTACAAATTAATTACAGTATCACCAAACTCCTAAGTATTTTGGACTTAATCAATTACTTAAACTGTTCTTAAACAACTAAGATCTTAAGTACGATTAGGTTACTAATAGACAACCATTTGTAACTTAGATTTATTAAAGTTGATTAAATCGATTGTGGTTTTGGAGAAACCTTTAAAAGTGTTGGTCTCGGACACTCACTGTAACATTGCAGGATTCATAGAACAGTATATACGTATTGACATACATACGTACATATACTCACGCCACTATCCCACTGGGGTAGGCAGAGACTACTACTCACCGCACACTTCGATTCTGACATACTTCTCTCGCCTCATCCACTTTCATACATCTCTTCATGCACTTCCGTCAGTTGAGGGTGAAGTCACTTGCCCTTTTCGGAGAAGACCATTTATTTGGTCGCAGTAAGTTCTTCTGGGACGCACTCTCTCAACTGAACCTATATACGTGAGGTGGCTTGAAAATATTCTGACACCGTTACCTAGCATGCCTCTTCCTAAAAGCGATATCTTCCAGAAAACCATAATGATACTTTTATACAACTACAGTGCCACAGTATAAGAAAGAGTATTTATTACTCCATACACTACACGGGCGCTCCCTGCCTCCCACCAACTTTTTATCTCACCCCTCTATTGCCCTCTGACGCCCTCGGCAGTTACCAATGTTAAGCAAATGCGTATTCCTTTCTCGTTTGCACTCACTCAGTATCGCACATGCTTACCTCCTCTTCTAAATTTTTCCATTTGTATGAAATGAGAGCGTGGTTGGCGCGTTGAGGAGAGGTATGGACACCCAATTATAGGGGTCCGGGTTCGAATCCGCACGGACAACATGCCATGTACTAATGAGTTTTTCTAACTTATGTACGTAATAACGACTGCCCTCAAACGATGAAGGAAAACATCGTGAGGAGACCTGCATACACTGAAGAAGAAATTCTAATGTGTATGTGAAGTCTACCAATCCGCATTGGGCACGCGTGGTAGACTAATGCCCGTACACCCTCCCTGAGGGTAGGCCTGTGCCCTGCAGTGGGACCTTTATAGGCTGATGATGATGTAATGACAGAAAGTATCCAAGGTTTTGACAGTGCCACTCCACCGATTCGCACTTGGCCCGCATGGAGTAGTAGACCACTAGGATATTAATCTTACCAGAAAAAACTGCTTCATATTATCGCGGCGTTCTGTACACCTCTACATTCACAGCATACGTGAACGTTCACGTACGAGAATGACCGGCAGTTTGGTAGAATTTGCGCGTGTAGGGGTGTATTGAACGCCCTGAGCTTTATGAAGCTGGTTTTCTGGTAGGATATTTATTCTGTGGTATGTATAGCGCGCTCGCTGTCACCTTTCTTCGTCACAGGTTTGCGTTCTGCAAGTCGTTCTTAGGCTGGTGATGATAAGTTTATTTCGAATTTATAAGATTGGAATAAAAAATACAACGCAAAAACCTACAGGTGAAATTAGAAAAATTATCATGAAACAAAAATATTTGGTGAACTTTAAAATAAAAACTAGGTAAGTATAACTTTTTATTACTACTCCAAGCAATATATCAAATTCTATTTGCCTATAAATCTCACTGGAGTCCAAACATTAACCGCGACAAATAGGCGAAGAACAAAAAATAAAATGTTTTTCCCCAAAACTTATCGCATTGCAAATTAGTAAGCAGAAAAAAGAAAATGGCGGTCGTAGTCCCAAGGCCCAAAACAGGCTGTCAAATAAATTCATAACTGTCTCGGCGATCCCTCTTGAACTAAAGCCTTAAAAAATTGAGAAATAATAGGATAAATAACACTTGGCGAAACTTTTATTGTATATTCTTTTATACTTTTTATTGACTCTTGTCGATTAGCCAAATTAGCTTCTTCATACTACATCATCAAAAGCGTATAAACGTCCCACTGCAGGGCACAGACCTACCTTCAAGGGGCGTTAGTCCACCACGCGTGCCTAATCAGCATGAAACTGTTTTTATTAACTATGAATTTCTAAGTGTCAAAGGACATTTAGGAGTCACGTTGCAGGTTCTGACCCGAGCACTTGTCTCGTGAGGTTTTCGCGCATCGCGTTTTTGCCTGCCACGAGGCTCCGCAATCCTCAATTTCTTCTTGTTCTTGACAATCAACAATCCCTGAGATTGGGATAGATTCTCCTATAAACTACTTGACACTGGCGGAAATGCAGTGCTAACGCACAAGCAAGAGTCCATTAATTAAAAATAAAAGAAAAAACGTCATTTAACAGTACCTTCTTTTGTGTATATAATGCATCTGTTCAATAAGTAGATTGATTTTCGAACGGTGTCATAAATTGACTACTTAGGTAACGGAAAAGCGTGACCTATTTGCTAGTTTAGATCACGGAGTGCTATAGAATACCTATATTTTATTTTATTTCATATTTCACACCCTCCCGCACCGCTTCACTACCGCAGGCCCCTACTCGGTTAAATGGTTTCTGTTAACCTTAAATTTCGGTGGCGCCATCTGCAATTACCTTTGCGTAAGAAAGCAATTTTGATGGCCTACTGTAGGCAACGCAACGCTAATCGCAACACAAAATGTTTAGTTCGCGTTTATCATCCAAAATTATCTTTTTGTTAATAATATTCCTCTTCCTTAATCTATTTATAATGGTTTCACATGTTTTGCTTGTAATTACAATCGGTTACAGTTTTCTAATATATTTTATGGTACAGTAAACTTCGAATGGCCTATGTTATAAAAGACTGGCGTTTTGAAACATACACAGAACTGTTATAGAAAGATTCATCATCGGCCTTTACATCTTTTGCAGATGGTTTATGCAGTGTTTCTAGAGACGCACTTTTTCTCATGGCTGTTCAGTCCTATGTATACGAGAGCCGCATACACGTCCACAGCCTCCACAATAGAACCGTATGCCGCCGGTGGACAGAGGTTGGATTGTGGCAGCATTATGCCTTTTGTCACGTTTCTCTGCCAGGTTTGCGAACCAGGCTTCATCATGAGTATTCCGACCATCTCTTGTCTTCCTCCGCCACCCTCCTCTATTTTCCGCGAGCTCTTCCCAATTTGCGTGGCCGATTCCGAAAGAGGTTAGGTCCCTCTTGACGCAATCCTTAAATCGCAACACGGGTTTTCCGACTGACTTCTTCCTATGTGCGACCTCACCAAGAAGGATGTGCCTTGGCAAACGAGAATAAACTAATAGGTACGGATTTTGTGATCAACAAATACAATTTTGTAAAATTTAAAAAAAAAGGAACCAAGTTTTAATTTGTGTTCTTTGGCTAAGATAAAATTATAAAAGAAATTAACTCTATTACCCAATAATAAAATTGTAACATCGTGTTTTTGTTTTTTTTTACAACTGCTGCCTTTTGCTCACAAATACAGCTTACTAATATTTATTTATTTGTATTTTTTAAAGCTACATACGAGACGACTTAAAAATTGATTTCCTTTAAATGTATGACTTACTCCTTAGGATCTCACTGCACCTTCGGGACAAAGGCCTCACTAAAGATAGGAAGGGAATGTCCATATCTATATCAATCGGCCCCACCTTTACCAATTTAAAATCTTAACGCTTGTGACTTAAAACTTAAAAGGTTTTTTATATGTAGGCGTGGTTTAACGTCCTATAGAGGTCGAAGGCGGAGAGTATAATACTAGTTTTGATTAGATTTCTTGAGATTAGTTTTTTAAATACAGTTTTCATTGTTCTTTTTAGACTTTATAGTAGCTGTTCTGTTATTAATCTTTAGATTCGTTTAATAGTAATTTATAGTGCATTTTATAATTAATATATTGTTTTTTGTTACAGGTACTTTTATAAAACTTGGCGAATATTTTACGAAGCAAGTTTTTGGGTGAATTGATAAATTTATAGTTAATTTATGTAGTAAGTGCTAATTATCAATAGTTATTATTTATTCAATTTTGTTTCAATCTCATTTGTGCTAATTAGTAAGCAGGGGAAAATTTTGGGGAGACGAATGCCTGATAGAAGAAGGACGTCCTGGCTTAAAAACCTATGTAAATGGTACACCAACTCACTGTTTAGAACTGCAGTCTACAGGGTCCGATAGGAGATGGCACCACAAGAAGAAGAATTATGAATTTGGTGATTTTTAGAGCTATTCGCAATTATAAAATTACGAATCAGCTTAAGGTGGTTGCAGAGGGGTCAATTTTATACAAAACTTTGACTCACAATACGCGTAGACAGTATTAATATAAGTAACTTTGTATATATGGAAAAATAGTTTAGAAAATCTAGATGCCGCGTCACAAATAACATTTGCAATTTATAAAATAATTAGGAAGATATAAAGCTTTGAAATTTTTCAAATTTTAAAATCGTTATATCTTCGTAATTATATTATAAATTGCAAACATCATTTGGAACGCGGCAACAAGATTTTCTAAACTATTTTTCCAATATAAAATACACTATATAAAATATTACTTTTATTTATTCCGTCTACGCGTATTGTGCGTCAAACTTTTGTATGGACTGAAACCACCTTAATGAATTAAGGTACCATAAGAAAAAAATAAACATACAAATAAAAGTGTACAAAGATATCGATAGCGATTTACTAAGTGAGGTGTAGTGATATCGCCACATTGAATGGGACGTTGTGACGTGCAGTGTCATCTCACTTCTAGTACGCAGTATCATAATAGCTCAATGGTTTCCTCATAATGTTTTTTTTATTCACCGAAAATCCGACCTTACTAAGTCAGTCAATAAATCTTAAAATGTTTTGCTTACTAAACAAATCCTTTATATTTTTTTTAAACAGTCTCCATCATAATTACACCCAGAAACAATACATTTTCTGACTCAAGATAAAGCTTGAAGGGTCACTTAGGAGTCCTAATGTTCTATCCATTACGGGAGGTCCACTCCACCCTTAACTTCTTACATTGATTGCTTTTGAGTGTTCCTTGGACGCATTATGAAGAAAGATGGACTTTTGGTGTTTAAGTTATAAGATACAGCGTTTTTGGGGTTCCGTACTAAAAAGGTGTCAACTGGATCATATTAGGTACTAATCTTACGCTGTTCATCCGTCCCTCTATCTGTCCTACCAATAAAGGGCTGTATCATTTACACCATAATATCTAGACGGTAAGAAACTTTAAGGTGGTTGCAGAGGGGTCAATTTTATACAAAACTTTGACGCGCAATACGCGTAGACGGTATTAATATAAGTAATATAATGGAAAAATAGTTGCAATAGATACAATTTTTAATATAATTACGAAGATAAAAAGCTTTGAAATTTTTCATACAAAATTTTTTAAAAGCATTATATCCTCGTAATTATATTATATGTTATTTGTTACGTGGCAACTAGATTTTCTAAACTATTTTAACATGTATAAAATATTACTTTTATTAATTCCGTCTACGCTTATTCTGCGTCAAACTTTTGTATGGACTGAAACCACCTTAACAGAATATGCGTTATTTTGGCGTATTTGCTGACAAATAATAAAAACCAAAAAGTAAGAAAATTTAGGGGGATCTCCTGTCCCCATTCAAAAAAGAAGGAGGTGCTCAATTCGTCTGTATACAATTTTTTTCCTTTTTATCTATGTCAAATGATAACTTCTACGTATGAAGTTTCCTAGGTGTGACAAAGCACTGGTTTAAAAGATAATCGATCTCTGTTAATTTATAAGAAGCCCTGTTTATTTTCCTCAAACGTAAACGCGAGTGTATAGTACCATTATATCTTTTCATTTCGAGCCAGTTGTATGGTGTATCGGGAGACATCAAAAATTAGAATACCTCGTATGCTTATCGCTTGTCCCACACAACAACCCACAACTCAATGGTAAAGACATGACCGTTGTGGTCACAAAATGGTTATTGCCGGTGATATGTATTGTATACAGGGTGTTAGGTTAGACAGTTGCATTACTTTAAGGGGTGAGTGTATTCATAATACTAAACAACATTTCCAAAGAAACAAAGGGAAATTCGCAAACAACAATTTAAACTTTTCATACAATCGTTCGATCAGCTGCTTGCATTTAGTATGGAAAGTCAAACAATTTTTTCGCTAGTTTCCTGGTTTCTTAGGGAGTCAAAGTCAACATAATTTATTCTATATATTATATATTCTGTAGAAAAGATGCGGCCAGAAACTACAACATAACATGACTTAAGGCCTATGTCGAAAAATAATTGAAGTGAAATGGGCGTGTAATAGCTTATATTACTGCCTGATGCGAGAGAAAGAGAAGGGGCGGCGCGCGCGCCTGAAACGACGCAAACGTAAAACAAACTTTATTTAATTGTGATTGTACTATTTATGTAAGGTCAATTCTGCTCTTCACAGAGCGTCGGTGGCGCGTTGCGGAGAGGTATGGACACCCAATTATGGGGGTTCCGGGTTCGAATCCGCACGGACAACATGCTATGTACCAATGAGTTTTTCTAACTTATGTACGTAATACCGACTGCTCTCAAACGGTGAAGGAAAACATCGTGAGGAAACCTGCATACGCTGAAGAAGAAATTCTGATGCATATGTGTAGTCTACCAATCCGCATTGGGCACGCGTGGTGGACTAATGCCCATACACCCTCCCTGAGGGTAGGCCTGTGGGACGTTTATAGGCTGATGATGATGATGATGAATTCTGCTCTTATCAAAATTTGTAAAATATCAATCTCATTTTTTAAAATCAAGTCTCGTGTTTCTATTATTCACCGTTTAGCAGTTCCAAGCGTTTATAAATAAAAATGGAGGCTATTTTGGCTTGTTTTTCATTCGAGAAAATGTGTCTTAATCGTGTTTTGGCTCTTGTCAAAACATTGTATGTTCAATTTACTCATATGCGCTAATCATACTCCTACCTTTAGTACTCGTTCTTCATGATATATGACGCTTTGAAGAATCCTATTTTTAGGAATCCTCTTAATAACTAAGGAAAGTTGTTCATCATAATCAGCGGTACATTCACCCCTTAAAGTAATGCAACTGTTTACCCTTACACCCTGTATTGTTCCAAGATGCAGTAGCATCTTACAGTTAGTAAACTGTTATACAAAATATTGACGAGTGTAGAGTTTGAAATATTAGTGAATGACTCATCAACTAATCATATTCATAAACATTAAATGAAAATGCGGCCCGCTGGACCGACGAGGGTGCGACTGGATGAGGAAAACCGAGGATAGAGTTTCGTGCCCACCTTGGGAGAGCCATGTGGTCAGTAGTGGACGATGATAGGCTGATGATGATGCTCATGGTTCGTGACTCGATCTGTATATCACAGTATATAAGGTCTAAAAAAATTAGGTGAAACTATTTTAATGTCCGTGTGGTGTCGGCTAAGAATAGCACCATCCCATTTCCTCCCGTGGGTGTCGTAAAAGGCGACTAAGGGATCTACCGGAGGATGCGCAGCAGCATCCTCTGAGTACACACATTCAATCCAACTGCGATCGCCAACCCGCCTGCCAAGCGTGGCGATTATGGCAAATCCCCCCATTTTGGGGGAGGCCTATGTCCAGCAGTGGACGTCTATCGGCTGTTATGATGATGATGATTTTAAGGGGATGATCAGACCATCAAACTGAACAACTTTCTCTATGAAAAAAAATCTGCTGTCCCATACATTTAGGTCGAGTAGGTTTGTATGGAACAGCAGATTTTTTTCGCGATTCCGATATTGGTCCCATAGAGAAAGTTGTTCAGTTTGACTGTCTGATCATCCCCTTAAAATAGTTTCACCTAATTTTGTTAGACCTTATATAGTATCTATTCATTTTGAATCGCGTGCCTGTCTATGGGTGCGCCTGTTTCGCTTTCTAGTTTGTGCCAGTAATATAGGAAAAAGAAAGATTTAATTTGCTGCATCATAAAACAACACATCCAGTCACACTGGACAGAGTTTCGGTACTACTAATGAAACGGATGTTCTGAGGTTTCAGAATATCTCTGACTACACCCTCGGGCAATATAGTCGTGAGCATATGCATGCATAAAACAACATTACAGAATTATTTAAATGCGTTGTACAAACCCAAAGTATAATTTACTTAGTATATATTATGTGGTACATGGCCATGAATAAATACCCCACAGAGATAAATAAAGCTTTGAACAATCGCGCTAGTGGACAATCTATATGAGACATTGGGCGAGCACATCACGTGATCATTTTGGCTCGTTAAAGCTTTGTCTCTGTGGGGCTTAGACTATTTATATATGGACAAGGTACGCGTGTAATTCTAGTGTAACAAACTTTTCTGCCACTTTTTGTGGGGGACCAGGTACCAACCGCAACTTTGGACTTTAGTCCATTACTTAACATTCTAATTTTGAATGTTAAAAATCATGAAAAACAGCCTCGTGTGAACCCTAAACGTGATAAGTTCGAAGTTATTGTTCCGCAATTATAGGCTGTCTTGTTTAGTAATCTTAACTAAAAAAAAGTTACGATATGGTTTTCAGGTATCCCTGATTCCATATCACCAATTTTTTAATTTTTTGTCTGTCTGTTTGTTTGAACGAGCACCACGCAAAAACTACTGAACCGATTTTAATGAAACTTTTTGTTTGATAGCTTATTAT
Source organism: Agonopterix arenella (assembly GCA_927399405.1). Taxonomy (NCBI): domain Eukaryota; kingdom Metazoa; phylum Arthropoda; class Insecta; order Lepidoptera; family Depressariidae; genus Agonopterix; species Agonopterix arenella. Next base: position 2,823,465 of record OV656714.1, read on the forward strand.
CTGCCTTAAAATCTGGTATATAATTTGTGCGGACAAAGTAGCGGGTTAACGCTCGTCAGGTATAAAGTTGTATTTAAATGCACATGATTAGTTGAATATAACTTGTACGTTGGCAGAGGGGAAATGCTAACGCGAGGCGGGTCCCTATAGGTATCAATCGAAGCTGTGGGGCCAGGAGCGCACAAAATGATCACATGACGCGCTCGCCCAACGTCTCTCACAGATTGCCCACTAGCGCGATTGTGTCGAAGTTTACTCTATGTGGATTATTTACTCATGTAATCTTACTTAGAACAAATCTGAATAATTAGAGATAATTCGATAACATTATTAGCTCATAATGCAGACGATTTTCTTCTATAACTCTTATTAATTCTCTAACGTCAGTGACAAAGAACAGCCATTAGGATCTAGATTGGCTAATATTATTCCATTAATATAGGACATTTTGGTCATTAGCTTAGGCTATTTGTTTCTGCCTGACCTTAACGAAGTGACCGAAAATGAAAACTGCTCGACTAAGGCCTCTTGTAAGGTGCGCTGATTATCGGAAATGGTAATTTTCTTTGACTATTTATTATAAGGACTACTCTTGCGGTAGCATTTCCCCTCTGCCACGGTATAAGAACAATCGATCATGTGCATTTACACTCAATTTTATACCTTATCACTAAACGAGACAGCCTATAATTGCAAAACAATAATTTTGAACTTAAAACGTTAGGGGTTCACACGCGACTACTTTTCATGATTTTTAACAATCAAAATTAGAATCTAAAGTTATGGGAAATAAAATCCAAAGTTGCGAATTAAATGTTACCTCGCCCCCCGCAAAAAGTGGCAGAAATGTTTGTTAGTAGAATTACACGCGTAACTAGTCCCTATACAGGGTGAAACTGATATCATTAGCACCCTTTTAAACTAAGAGTCTACCCGTCAAACTGAGCAACTTTTACTATGGGAGCAAACCAATCGGAGCAACAAACAAATCAGCTCTTACATACTAAACTGCAATGCTTACGCGACACAAATGTATGCAACGGCAGATTTTTTTTTTTGCTCCGTTTAGTCTGCTCCCATAGTAAAAGTTGTTACTAATTTACTATTCTGTGGTAAATAGTAGCCTTAATCGAAATCTATGTAAGACATACCGGAACCAAGTGTGGGAATCCCGGCATGCAGTATAAGAATGGCCATTAGGGATTGGGCTGATAAAGCACACAAACTGGAGTGGTCTAGCCTTGTAGGCCTACAACACTTCAAAAACTTTATCAGCAATGTGACAACTCGCGTCTCAAGATTCATACTGAATAATAGCAGGAGCAAGGCTCGTGCCATAGTCGGAGCCCTCACTGGGCACTACGCTACAGGCGCGATGATGCACAAAATGAAACTCACCCTGGATCCCAGCTGCAGAGCATGCGGAGAGGATGAAGATACTATGGAGCATGTTCTTTGTGACTGTGATGTCCTGGCGGTAAAACGCATGTGCCTCCTCGGAGATGGATACCCGAAACCGGTAGATCTTAGGTTTCTTCCCCTCAATGGTGTTGCCTCCTTCATTGACCATGTATTTGAAGGGTGAAGAAAACAAAAAGTATTGGGGCTAACACAAAAGATCCCACTGGGTCGAAGTGTTGCTGGCTTGCCAGCCCCCACAACAAGATAAGATAAGATAAGATAAGACATACACATAAAATTTCAAAAATTTTACGTGGCCCGATATCTTACTCACCCCTTATCTCCCTTATCTATGTAAGTCTCAATTTAAGTGCACATTCATCACTATCTGCAGCTATCTCCAAAACCCTTTTTGATGTTGACAAATTAAATGTCTTTTCGTTTCACTAAACGAATATTACCCACAAATTGCTTTTTATACCTAAAAAAGACGTTTTTTTATTAAATTGAGTGCGTTATTAGAAGCGTTTTAGCAAAGAATAAACGTATTATGTCTTGATGGGTAATATTGAGTGGACCTATTGCTTTTTATATAACTTATTTATGGTTTATTCAACTTTGGTTGACCTTTGTTAAGAAAAGATTGGTTAAGTGCGAATCAGATTAGCGCTTAGAGGGTTTCGTACGCTAAGTAAAAATCGTTAACATAATTAATGTTTGTTTTTATTTTAAAAGATAGTGGTAACTTTTTATAATTCTGTTAATTTTGGCTGACCTTTATGTTGTGAAAAAGTTTGTTAAGTGCACATTTTAAGAGGATTTGGAAAGACCTCTGGCATTTTAAAATTTTAAACTTGGAATAGCATTTATCCTACTTTAATATTTCTAAATCAAATATACTTTATTTTACACCAAAGTTATTAGCATAAAAATACCTAGTAGTCCTAATCATTCATTTGAATTTGTTCTAAGCGCACCAGTCAGCAGGTCCCGGCGTTATGACATTTTACACTTCCAACCTGGAGCATAGGTTCCGCTCTTGCGACTCCACTCCTAGCCGGCCGGTTAAGGCAAGACAGGAGGTGAGGGCCAAATCAATCCGGGCCCTCTGGAGAATCGGGTCCGTGGTGTCGCCAAACACCAACAGCTCGCCACAAGCTGCCCTGCGGGCTTATTATATTTATTATTATACTACATTTCGCGCCAAGCGCGGCTTGCGCGGCAAAACCGCGGGTTTCTATGGAGCAAAGGCACGTGGCGCGCGTGTAGAGAAATCATACTATAATAAATGTGCTGGCCCTTTTTAAGCACGTAGTCGGCAATTAGGTAGTCGGCATGCTTTAAAATGAAAAAAACAGAAAAGTGACCCAGTTCTTCTTCGGTCCACGGAACCCTAAAAACGGGAGCATCTCATTGTATTATTCAATACGACTGTTTCCAAACTTGTGTTACTTTGACGCCTACGTTCTTGAATAATGTATCGATATTCAATAAACTCTTCTACTTTATGACCATTCGATATATCGATATGTTCAAGGTTATCTATTATTCGATTAATGTACAGTGGCGCTAGCATAAGTTTTCTAACCGTGGATTCTATTTTCGGCTACGAATAGGGATTCTTATTCGCAGTTTCGGCTGAACTTATTTTCGGACTTAAAAGCAGTTTTATCCAAATTTTCACGTATCAAAATTGTCGTATTAGATCTTTGACTATTTATTATAAGGACTGGCCTTGCGGTAGCATTTCCCATCTGCCACGGTATAAGAACAATTGATCATGTGCATTTACATTCAATTTTATACCGTATCATTAAACGAGACAGCCTATAATTGCGAAACAATAACTTCGAACTTATGACGTTTGGGGTTCACACGAGACTACTTTTCATGATTTTTAACATTGAAAATTAGAATCTAAAGTTCATCATCATCATCATCTCAGCCGATGGACGTCCACTGCTGGACATAGGCCTCCCCCAAGGATCGCCATAACGACCGGTCCTGCGCTGCCCTCATCCAACGGGTTCCCGCCGCCTTCACAAGGTCGTCGGTCCACCATGTGCCTACCTACCTACGCTGCGCTTTCCGGTACGCGGTCGCCACTCGAGAACTTTTCGGCCCCATCGGCCATCGGTTCTGCGAGCAATATGCCCCGCCCACTGCCACTTCAATTTAGCAACTCTTTGGGCTATGTCAGTTACTCTGGTTCTTCTGCGGATCTCTTCATTTCTGATTCGATCTCGCAGGGAAACTCCGAGCATAGCCCTCTCCATTGCTCTTTGGGTGACTTTCAGCCTTTTTATGAGGCTTTGAGTGAACGACCACGTCTCTGTTCCATATGTCATCACTGGCAGCACACACTGATCGAAGACTTTCGTTTTAAGACACTGCGGTATTTGGGACGTGAAGATCTAAAGTTATGGGGAATAAAATCCAAAGTTGCGGATTTCATGTTACCTCGCTCCCCGCAAAAAGTGGTAAAAATGTTTGTTAGTAGAATATCACGCGTAACTAACTAGTCCCTATATAAGTAGTCACAGTATATTAGATATGTTGACTAACGACAGTACTCTTGTATAGCAAACATGAATAAATTATTTTCTTCTACTTGTATTTTGGTTTCACTATTTTTTATATTTATTCCCATTATTGTTCGAGATAGCCTCGTGGTTTGAACTTAGAATAGGCCACCACCTTTTATGTGGGTGTCTTAGGAGCGACTAAGGGAACTTATGTAGTTTTGACATTGGAAATGTCTTTTCGTTCGCTTCAGTATAGGCCCCGATTTCACGAAAAAGTGCGATCCCCTTATATCTCGGAGAGTTGTGAAGATATGATATTAAAAAAAGGCTCAAAAGTCGCGTATTTACGAGAGCTGTAATGTGCAAAAAGAATTATTCGAGAAAATCAAACACGAATAAAGTTATGACCGAAGTAGTGAAAAAAAAAACATTTTTTTTCGAATTTTTTATTTTGGCGCTCAATATTTTGGAAATGAAGAACAATATCAGAAATTTGAGTAAAACTCCTCTGCTGGACAATTTAGTCAGCTACAATTTGAGCCTAAAACAAAGACGATCGGGTTAAGGGTTTGCCCTGTAGCCTAACCTTTTTGAGACAATATTTTTTCGAATTCCGTAGATTCATTTCTAATGTGCTCGATAGTCGTGTGAGGCACGAAATCTGAGAATTTTTTGTGGGTAAAAGACGAATCTATCTTAATAGAATAGACACTTCAATCGTTTTTGAAACCTTCAATGTGCTAAAATGTGAGTCTTATTACAACTTCTTCTTCTTGTGGTGCCATCACATATCGGAGGTTGGCTGTCATTAGGGCTTTTCGTACCCTGGAGACTGCAGCCCTAAATATTGAGGTTGTGTTCATATCGAATCATTCACACAGGTAAGTCTGTTACAACTGAATGCGTAAAAAAAGTTTGCAGATGTAGCTGAGTTTCTGATCACCTCGAAAGGGATTATAGGTCTTAAGTTTGGGTTTGTGTGTGTTTTTTGATTTAAGAATACATTCCAAAACCTTAATACATTCCCTTTTCAGATTAATCAAGTTTTCAAATAACAACTAAAAAGAAAAACTGTTGTTCTAAATGGCGCTATTGTGAGTGCTATAAACGCTTCTAAAACGGCATTCTCATTTTATCTCTTTCATACCTAAATGACAATAAACGAAATAGTCAGTATAACCTATCGTGACATGAAGATATAAATCTTAAAACGAACGTCTTTGACACTTCTAACTGTGACTCAATGTATCAACATTTTCAACATTCTTTCCAATTTAACTTACACATTCAAATGTCTGAATTCTGGAAATAGCCCAATCATTTTACGGAGTTTTGTTAGGAGAGGTGGGAAGTAATTATTATTTTGACTATTAAACTGTAACCGGCACTACTTAGTGACAAAAAGACTATCTAAAATCATATTAAAATAAAATTTACTACGACCATAGAAATCAAAATTGTGAGTCCCAGAAGGCTTTTAAATTAATAATATTAATGCCAAAGCACTCATTTGAATCAGATTTAACAATGTAAATTATTTTTCAGCAATAAAATTGGCATTGAAATGTAAAAAATTAGATTTTTATTAGAAAATACGAATGTATTTTTCAAAACCTTCTAAGTAGACAGAAATATTTACACCATGTTTGAAGTATAGTAAAATAAGTGCAAAAAAAAACTGGTTTTTTATATCGAGATAATTGCTAAATTTTAAATTGGGAACTGTTGCTGACGGGATTTATTTTTAATTTTGGTACATTTCTAAGCTCAAATTGGCTCTTTACTATACCGGAAAAAGATATCAATTATTACTTAGTCCCGGCTCAAACCGTAAAATGACTGGGCTAAAATATCTTTTTAACAGGGAAGCACTTTTCTAGATGGAATACTATGGCATTAAACATAATGTAACTTACACTTTAATTGATTGATAATTTTACTTTGTTTTATTAACACACTAAAAAAATTCAAGATTAATTAACATCGTGCTCTGCCTACTTGATACAAATGTATGCAACAGCTGATGTTGTTTTTGCTCCGATCGGTTTGCTCCAAGAGTAAAAGTTGTTCAGTTTGATGAGGAGACTCTTAGTTTAAAAGGATGCTAATGGTTTCAATTTTACCCTGTATAAGAGAATGACTGATGAGAGATGAACGCATAGCAGATTTATTTTTTTAACATCGGCGGCAATCAGTTATTGTCAACATTTATATCCTAAATGCCTATTTTTTTGTCCCAACTAAGGACTTTTATTTCTTTCATTACATTTCTGTTATATCTACGATCAGCAATTTGAACGACTTATTGCTTTAAATGTAGAATTGAATAGCCGAATAGAAATGTCAACAGAAGAATCAATTGTTGAATTGTTCACATGAAATATTTGTTCAGTTGATTGAGTATTACGATGTATTTTTGTTAGCTCTGATTAAATTAAGTTTTTTTTTTATTCAGAGATTTCAGCACGCCTTATAGAGACCACTGGTGATAACAGGGCTGGCAGTTACCTTCGTCAGCGCATAAGCTTGGCGATACAGAGGGGGAATGCTGCCAGCGTTCTTGGAACCGTCCCCCAGGGAGAGGCTTTAGAGGAGGTTTATAGGTTGTAGGTCCCCCCTGACGAAGCTTGTTGCAGATATTCAGGATGTATTTATTGACGAAACGAGTTGTGGATCTGAGTGATGTTCTTTCTTTGACGAAGCCTGTTGTGGATGTGAGTGATGTATATACCTATGACGAAGCCTGTTGTGGATATGAGTGATGTATTTTGAGTAACCGAATTATTTTTCAATTATTAAATGTTTGTTTTTGATAACTTAATTTTTTTTTATAAATTGTGAGCGCAAAGTATAAAAATTGTCATTCCATGTCATTCGTAACAATAGCTTATTTGCCATTGTGGTTAGTTGGCACGGTCGCACTCGCCTTTTTAACATTGAAAATGTCTTTTTTTGTCGCTTTGTCGCTAAAGGTCCTATTTTCAGTGAAAGTGCGACATCGCATGGCGCTGACGTCCCCTTAAGACGCAACAGATTGAAAATTTCGTTCTCTGGGTAGTGGGCTCGGTGGCGAAATTGGACAACGCAGTTCCCCGGTTTGGAAAAGTGCGGGTTCAAGTCCCGCCCGAGACAAATTTTTCAATCTTTAATTTATCATCTTTATCTACACATCAATCTGCAGCATACAAAGGTGTACATAACCCGTTAAAATATTAATCCGAAAAAAAAAAAATATAATATATAATATAATAGTCCCGGCTCAAACCGTAAAATGACTGGGCTAAAAATAGAATTATTCTCGTCTCGTATTTCCCTAATTAATTAATCACTCGATAACAAATAACATAATAATGTTATTTCCCTGAAAACATGAGTATCACATATAATACTCTTAACCTAAAAGATAAATTACTTCCTCTATTGAATACAATTTCACCTTTCCCCAGGGTAATTCCAAAAAAAGATCTAATAGGCAAAAAAAAACAAAAATCCGATACTTTGATTCGTATTCCTCTTGCCGCTCCGAGGGTTCCGTTATTTTTTTACATCCTACCCTCCTTGCTTCCTAATACGACGTCTACGTTTCGGTCTAAGACATGAGCAGAAGAGGGAATCTTACTAGTTTCCTTCGACAAAATACGCTAGAGAAGACTGATATTCAGGGCTGCGAGCTCAAAAAATCGATTGGGCGCTAAAATTCTGAAAAAGCGCTAGATTTCAAAATTTTTGCTAATCAAAAAAGCGCTAGATGCGGCGCTAAACTCTCATCACTTAAATAGTCCTTCAAAATTATTTTAATAGTCTTTCCGAAACCTATTCTAAGTCAACTGAATTCAGTTTATCCATAGGTTCCTTGTAAAATTATTAATGGCACTTCAGATAAGCGCTCATATTACATTTCCCGAACACTGCACACTCTATGGATATGTTTTGAACCCAATATGCCATCAATATTTATTATATTTCGATAAAAAAAAACTCAAAATATAGCATATTCAAACACAAATAATGTTGCTTTATTAAAAGTTGAAAACGGCTAGATTATCCGTTAGGCGCTAAATTCTGAGATACGCCGCTAAACATACGTGTCATAAGGTGGCAGCACTGCTGATATTCTGAAGCGTATGTGAAGTCCACCAGTCCCCATTGGGATTTGGCACGCGTGGTGGACTTACATCTACGCCCATATATTCACCGTAAGAGAGGCATGTGTCCCAGTGATTTGAACTATAGATTCTGGAGATAATAATAATGATAAATTGGATAAAACCTCGGAAACTATCGCTTAACATAATTAATTTTTTTTTATGTTTTACATTATGTTTAGGGACTTAGGGAGCAGATAGACATATTTTTTCGAATTTCATTAATTGCTGTTTTCTTCAGAATGCTTCAACACAAGCATTTGACTGAAAATGTGAACGTAGTGAAAGAAAGTCGTATGGGTAACAGCTTGGATAATTTATATGTAAAGATTGACAGTCGAAGCTACAAAAACGTAGAAAATAATTGTAACCAGTATTGGCGTCTAGACCCTATCCATATACACGCACAAAAACATAATTAGTATAGCGCCTCACGCACATCAATCTAAGAAAATTGGCCCCTTTTGTTTTATACGGTAGAAGCATGAGGCTCTTTCTAGACATATACTTTTTCTAAGGGTTTTATTTCACAAAGAATTTGTTTATTCATAGATATTACTTTTTCATTGTCGCGCTGGTTTGTATTATACTCTACCTTAATTGTAGTACAACTATAACAAAAAAAAACGTATTTGTGTTTCATATTAAAAAACCCGCTAATACCCGCGATAATTTTTAATTACACGCGGACGAAGTTGCGGAAAAAGGCTCGTAGATACCCGATATTTGAGCCCCCCGTCTTTTAGTTTTAATAGTGACCGCGTGGCTTTACAAACGCTAGTCTGTCCTAACTTACACCACAACACAAGTCGTACTCCACGAATGTTTATAAAAGGAAAACCGGGCTCAGTACAGCGGCCATCCGAACAGTAAATAAGCGAGGGAAGGTTTACCTTACTGCCACGGTTCATGGCTGTGTTACTGCTAAACGTATCGCTTTCACACACACGAAGTCACTCTGCATATCCATAGCTTTAATTAAACGTGCATTTCCTATCCCATTATTGAACAACAGCAAGAGCAAAGTTCATGCCATCGTCGAAGCACTCACCCGGCACTACGTCACTGGCACGATGATGCACAAGATGAAGCTCACCCTAGACACCAGCTGCGGAGAGGAGAAGGAGACCATGGGTGCTATGTCTTGGCGGATAAACGCATGTGCCTCTTGGATTCCCCAAAACCGGGAGATTACAGGTTGCTTCCCCAGTACGGTATTTCCTCCCTCATTTACCATGTTTTTGAAGGGTGAAGGAAATAAATGTATAGGGGTCCAACACAAAAGATCCCATTGGGTCGAATTGCTGGCTTTTCAGCCTCCATAATAATATAAGAACGTGCATTTAGTCTTACAAACATGTATGTATGTTTTATTTAAACGTGCATAAACTCACGCTTTTTTTCCAGTGAGGTAGACAGATACTATGGATCTCCTGGCAAAGTCAAAATCAAAGAGAGCGAGAGAGAATTTAGAAATCATGTCAGCATTATCATATTGTCCTGATGAGTGAGTTCAAGCGAGACAGGAATACACCATTGCCTACACATTCTTCCTTGCTTCTTACCAGGATGATGTTCAAATTGTGTGTGTCCGTGCTGAATATTGGTTTATTGCCTTTCTTATACTGTGTCTGTGGCTCAAGTTTTACCCTTTTTATGTTCTTTAATGACTAAAGTGTTATCGATCTGTAATTTGCGGCTATCTTTTAAAAACTCCTTAAACTTAAAACTAAAACATCTGGGTCCGCCACATCCATACGGAATAAACCTGATTCGAAATTGGAGTGTTGCCGCTTTCAGAGACTTTTTCACTAGATCTAGTGATTTTTTGTTGTCTTAGGTGGCATTTTTTAAAGATTTACAGTCATATCAAACAAGTGATTTTTGAGCGTAGGCGTTGATGGAACGATACCGTATCGTGACGGTGCAGTTGCGACGTCGTTTCGGTATAGTTGCAAATCGTCTACGCTCAAAAATCGCTTGTGTGATAATGGTTTATACTATTTTCTATGCAGATTATGTCTAATGCTAAAACTATCGATAGTCTTTTGATATAGTTGCATAATATTGAAATACAATTTACAAATCATCATCGTAACGTCATGACATCATCACATGATAGTAATTATCATGTATAGAAATTGTTTGTTTCTTTTTAATAAGTACCTAAAAATAAATTGTCATTAATGTGGCATTTCATACATTTTTATTTTAGGCATTTTTTAAACAGCACTCTAAGTAATTTTTGTAACCATAGTTGAAAACACTGAATCCTGAATCAGAATTCCGGATCGCAATTCCGTATGTGTGTGGCGGACCTAAGTATATTCACTCGTAATTATTACACAAGCGACGTAATAGCCCAGTCATTTTACGGAGTTTTGTTAGGCGGGGTAGGGAGTAATTATTAATTGGACTTTTAAACTGTAACCGGCACCATTTAGTAACAAAAAGACTATCTTAAAACATATTAAAATAAAAATCGCTACGCAACATAGAAATCAAAATTGTGTTTCCCTGAATGCTTTTTAATTAATATTATTAATACCAATGCACTCATTTGACTTAGATTTAACAATATAAATAATTTTTAGCAATAAAATAGGCATTGAAATTTAAAGAATGACGTATTTATTAGAAAATACGAATGGAATTTTTCAAAACCTTCTAAGTAGCTAAAAATATTTACACCATGTTTGAAGTATGTAAAAAGATATACCGTCAGGTTTTTTAGAACGAGATAACATTAAATTAAAAAATAATTAAATGTTAAAATTTGCTGACGTGATTTTTTTTTTATTTTGGTACATTTCGAGGTTTCAATTGGCTCTTCAATATTATAACGAAAAAAAATATCAATTATTAATTAGTCCCGGCTCAAACCGTAAAATGACTGGGATATAATATCTACAAAAACAGCTTCGAAACCTTCTCACACCTCTTGAGAACAGCCTTATTCTAATTCAAGTCGCATCTCAGCGCGTAAAGCGTTACGATTGTAGATAAAAGAGAACACGTACTTAGCGTGTGTCGAGTAGAGATTGTCTGGCGATACGCTTTGCACGCTCGCGATACGGTTACGATACGAATGGGGAATGCGATAGCGTTTAGAGCTTAGTCTTTATTGTGTATGTTTATGTACTGGGTGAAATTTTAATCACTTTCCAAAACGTGCGCTTTAGTTTAGACCATCAAACTGAACAACTCTTACTATAGAAGCAAACCTGAAATCAGAATCCCTGAAAATTTGGAAAGTGTTTAAAGAATAATACGGTTATAGAAATGTATTTCTCAAAAAGAATACACATTCACTTATTTGAGAAATACAGGGTATAACTTATAAAATAGATAGTTACTCGGTTAGAGCATAGGCCCGTGCAGTATAAATAAGGATAAAGTAAAGTTGGTATGAGGGTAGTGCATATTGTAGTGCAGTTAACCCTACTGCCGCGTCCAAAAACATTGACCTTGTATATCTCGGCTCCGATATACCTTAGAGCTAATTTTATTAATCACGAGCGTTAACCCGCGACTTCGTCCGCACAAATTACATACCAGATTTTAAGTCAGATCATAAGCTATCAAACAAAAAAAGTTTCATCAAAATCGGTTCAGTAGTTTTTGCGTGATACTCGTTCAAACAAACAAACAAACACACAAACAAACAGACAGACAAAAAATCCTAAAATTGGTGAAATGGAATCAGGGACACCTAAAAACCATATCGTAACTTTTTTTTTGTTAATATCTTCAATGTACAGACAAACTTCCTGTTACAGTTTTATAATTGTACTAGCTTTTGCCCGCGACTTCGTCTGCGTGGACATGTAATTTTGTCTAATGTCTCGTCTAAGGTCATGAAGGTCATGGTCCGAACCAAGTCTAGGAATCCTGGCATGTAACATTAGAATGGATAGATTAAGGAATGGGCTGATAAAAGACACAGGCTAGAATGCTCTGGCCTCTCGGGTCTGCAACACTGCAGGAAATTCATCAGCAATCTTCTTATTATCGTGTGGGCAAAGCCCTGGTGTCAGAGTATAACAAATATAACAACACGAATCCCACAGTTCATACTGAACAACAGCAGGAGCAAAGCTCGTGCCATCGTCGGAGCCCTCACCGGGCACAACGCAACAGGCACGATAAAGCTCACTCTTAGATCCCGGTTGCCGAGCGTGTGGAGAGGAGGAGGAAACCATGGAACATTTGTACTGTGTGACTGCGATGTCTTGGTGGGTAAACGTATGTGACTCCTGAGAGATGGTTATTCATTACAGGTTTCTTACCCTGAACGCTATTGCCTCCCTCATTTTCCAAGTTTTTCAAAATGAAGAAAATAATATGTAGGGGTCAATACAAAAGATACCATTGGGTCGAAGTGTTGCTGGCTTGCCATTTCCCATAATAAGATAAGAAAATCATGAACTTAAGATAAATCAAAATCAGAAAGTACCCCAAGTAAGTCTGTAGGTATCAGATAAAAGTCATGGATTCATCACTTTAATTTTTCTACTGTTCGTCGTTTATTAGTTTTTTATTTATGTCGATATCAGGGTCCTGGGTTCGAAACTTGGTTCGGTCATGGATGTTATAAATGTTTGTGCCGTTGTTGTATGGTTTCTATAATAAAAAGCCTATAGTGCTTGCTTGGAATCATAACAATGTTCCTGTAAGCGTTATTTATTTATTTAATTATTTTTCGAATTCAGCCGGTAAGTAACTATACAATCAAATCTGTAAGACCGAATATCTGAGATGTCTTGAGCGTGAATTAAGTATGGTACTTGCTTCAAAAAAACACCCAACGCCATCTATTAAGATGAAAACAATACTACGATAAAATTATGAACACTAACTTTAGAAAAAGTTAAAAGAAAGAGGATTTTTAGTATTGGCCGACCCGGTTGGTGTAATGGTTACCACGCCGGACTGCCAAACCAGAGTCCTGGGTTCGAGTCCCGGTTCGGTCTTGGATGTTATATGTATATGCCGTTGTTGTATGGTTTCCACAATAAAAAGCCTATAATGCTTGCTTCGGATAATTAAAATAATGTTTGTGCCTGTGAGCGTTATTTATTTATTTGTTTAATTATTTTTCTCGCGTTCTCCGCTGGAGAATACGCGTGCCCGGTGTGGGGCCGATCTGCCCACGCCAAGCTGGTGGATACCGGCACTAAACGAAACGTTTCGGATTATAACTGGTTGCTTGAAACCGGTACAGTTGCTTTACCCACTGGCTGGCATAGCGCCCCCAGATGTAAGTAGGGCTGTGGCAGGTTCCTCAGAGAGAGCCCAAATGATGGACTACACACGACATCCCATGCATGGCTTTATTCCTGCGCCGCAAAGGCTGCCAAGCCGACGCAGCTTTATGAAGTGTGTCGACCCCCTGAACACTGGCCCAGCGCAAGCAAGGTGTACTCTATGGCGACAAAAAGTGTTTATTTTTTGTGTGACAACGTCCTTAAAAAATAAAAAAATAAAAAAAAAGTGTCCCTCCCAACTCCATTTGTGTCGCCGTCTGAGAGCCTAGACATGACTTGCCTTGGGCGACCTGGAAGTCTTTAAACCGACTTCGAACCCAGGTCGGTCGCAGTAAGGACAACATGGTTAGGTGGGGATACTCGGATGCGCAAAATGTGACTTGCTTGTGTGGAACTCCACAAACGATGGCCCATCTCACATCGTGCCCTACGTGTCCTAACATCTGCACGCAGGAGGAGCTCATGACCGCTAGCAACGGTGCAGTATCGGTTGCCCGATTCTGGCAAGCTACTATTTAGAGACTTTGATCAGAATTTGAAGTCGACACGATAAAAAAAAAATATTTTTCCAATTCGCCCAGTACCTATACAATCAAATCTGTAAGATCGAATTTCTGAGCCGTGTTGATGATTGAACCACAAACATACAATTAATATTAGTGAGATACCTAGTAGGATGGTAGGATTAAAATTAGAAAAAAGCCAAAAGAAAACATCCTGCGCTAATATTAGATCTGATATGATCTCAGGATATTATTACGATTAAGGTCAGGCCCTTAACATATCAAGCCTAACTGCATCTGTCTAATCCGGTGAAAAATGGATATAGTTGTTGAATGTATTTTAAAAAAATAAAAAATAAATATTCTCGACCAAGAATCGAACCTCCACCTCATGCACGAAAATGTAACCATATACTACACAGCTGTTGTCAAAACTGTTGAAAAAAGCAAATACTATTTTTATCACTGAAATGGGCTGACGTAACCTCAGGGTTAAAAGCTACAAAAAAAACAACAGAATTAAAAAAAAAATCACTGAAATCTACACAAGTGCATCTTTCAGCGTCAAATTGGCGCTAGTGAGCATAGAATAAAAACGTGGTACATGTTTCAGCATGATAAAACATTGTAATTTATCCCACAGGAACCCATTACTGGGGCAAAAAGTATCCTATATGTTAATCCAGAACACATTCTATCTGCGTGCCAAATTTCATCAAAATCCATTCAGCCGTTTATGCGTGCCACAAACATACAACATTACAACCTTACAAACATCGTGACAAACTTTCACGTTTATAATATTAGTGAGATTATTAGTTCTTCTTCGTGATGACATTTTTCATTACTGAAAACAATCAAGTGTACTGGCAGATACAAAATTATTTTTTAAGTATGATTATCACTGAACGGAACGCGTCGGGGCGCATTATATATATATTACTTTATTTTTTATATATTTAACTTAATATGCTGACACTTTTTTAAGAGGATGATCAGACCATCAAACAGCTTTCTCTATGGGACTAACATCGAAATCGCGAAAAAAATCTTCTGCCCCATACATTTTTGTAGAGTAGGATTGCAGTTTTGTATGGAACAGTTGATTTTTTTTCGTGATTTCGACTTTGGTCCCATAAAGAAAGTTGTTCAGTATGATGGTCTGATCATCCCCTTAAAAAACTGTCTGCATATAAGAAGGACCCTATACATCTTGCAATCCGGTCAGATGCGCGCGAAATCGGTGACGTCCGCATTCCACTGCAACGTCACCGTTTGACGTTTGACAGCAGGGGTCTACCCGGACCAATACTATATACAATGTTCTTTGTTCTTGACCCGGACATTCGAACGTCGCAATTGCATGTAAGTTATCGTTCCAATGTCAACTCTATTACAATGAAGTTCGGACCGCAACCGAAACGGTCGCGTTATATCGAAAATCTAAAGTCCGGGTACATGGCCTGGTCAGCACTCGCTGTCAATTTGCGTGCATTTTCTTCTATCGACTCGATGGCATGTCATTTTATATTTTTCCAGCCCAGTATTTTGCCACGCGGATAGCACTACCAGCAGCGTCCATACGCTCCATTCGCGTGCAAGTTTGCGTTCTCCTTACTCCGACCGACTTGAGTTCGGAGCCTGTTTAAAGACCTCCAAATCGGCCTGGGTAGTTCATGTCCTGGGGGAAGGCTTTCCGAGGGGGGGGACAAACGGGTCGGGTAGCGTGCTCTTTCTTCGCCAGAGGTCACATCTAGCTCGAGGACCATTACCAATACCTTGTATAGGGTGGACACACTTCAGAAAGTTTTTGCGGCTCTTGAGCCTTTGAGGTACTGTGGAGTATCTGAACATAGGATGCCATGGATCAACCTCGAGTTTTGCTCTTTCAATGCGTGCATTTGAAACAACGGCTGAGGCGCACGTATGCGCCTGGATTCCAGCGAATAATTTCGTACGGAAGGACGCAGTCGGCTATTGCCGAATGTTACATTAAATAATGTAAAGCTCATATCAAGCGACAGTCCGTAGGGCTGTGGAAGGTTCCTCAGACAGAACCCAAATGGTGGACGACACACGACACGGACGGACCGCAGCACGGACTACAAACTTTGAGTCAAGATAACTTTAGAACTAAACATTTAAAAGGAAATCACAGATATTGGCTTCTAGATTGTTTTAAAACCATTCATTTTTTACTTTAATTACTAAATGTTTAAACTAAGCTTCGTTTTGTATGGAGCGCCGTAGAAAAATATATTATCCCCTTAATCGAATCGGGCGCAAAATGCACGGCGGCACATCGCATCGGCGGCATAAAAAACCGACCCTTATTAATTTGTTAGAGTTCGTTCGTTTGTATTTTAGTAATAATTTACGGTATTTCAAAATAGTTTCTTACCTGTATAATTGCTTTAAAATATTATCTATTATCCAGTCTTGCGTAAAATGTGTATTACATCACACTGTGTGATTACACTGTAAATAAAAACTATTCTCTTTGTTTGAAATTGGCGTGCAGTTTTTTTTTTAAATTACTCCTGCTCATGTACGTGTACGTAGTACTTACTATCTCTATGCTCCTGCTTTGGATGCACTGTAATTCTACAAAATGTCAAGAAATTTGTAGTTCGAATCTTTTTTTCTTGTGGCCAGTGTTAAGGTTTTTTTTGTTATGCAAAGGTTTTCTCCATGGAGTTTGAAAGATTTTATAGCCAAAAAGAAAAACAATGTTATACTAACAATGCACTGGACAATGATAAAATTTATAATTATTGGTATTTATTTTGTAATTTGTTGTTATTTTCGTTATTTATAAATGAAACAGTCTTCAGAATTAGCTTACTTTATTACAAGTCTTTTAATTTTAATTAGCGTTACTTACTTGAAATTGAAATGGCAGCGTACATTGGTTGCACTTGCGGTTATATGTTTATATCTCCGGCTCCCGTCAATGTAGCGAGATAAATTATATACCAGATTTTAAGTCAGATCATAAGCAATCAAACAAAAAAAGTTTCATCGAAATCGGTTCAGTACTTTAAGCGTGATGCTCGTTCAAACAAACAAACAAACAAACAAATAAACAAACAAACAAACACACAAACAAACAGACAGACAAAAAATCCAAAAATTGGTGATATGGAATCAGGGACACCTAAAAACCATATCGTAACTTTTTTTTTGCTAATATCTTCAATGTACAGACAAACTTGCTGTTACAGTTTTATAATAGTTTAGATAGATACGTGTTTAATCGAGGTAATGTTACAAATCATCGGTGGCGCGTTGCGAAGAGGTATGGACACCCAATTATGGGGGTCCGGGTTCGAATCCGCACGGACAACATGCCATGTACCAATGAGTTTTTCTAACTTATGTACGTAATACTGACTGCTCTCAAACGGTGAAGGAAAAAATCGTGAGGAAACCTGCATACACTGAAGAAGAAATTCTGATGTGAATGTGAAGTCTACCAATCCGCATTGGGCACGCGTGGTGGACTAATGCCCATACACCTTGAGGGTAGGGTTGTGCCCTGCAGTGGGACGTTTATAGGCTGACGATGATGATGATGAATGTTACAAAACAATAATAAAATGATAGGTGGCCGCAACAAAAAAATTTGACGCCATTAGTCCATATAAAGTTACACAAACCCATTTAGAATTAACCTTTACACAAGCAAAAAGCCCTCGATTATTACAAAACGGTAAGATAAACAGACTTGTTCTATTTACTATTATAATTTCCGCTTTTCGATTCGTTTTACTTTGATTTTAATATTTGTTTTACGAGAAACGCAAATGAAGTCTATATCTATACACATAATAAAATTGTAAGCTTGGCGCAGATGTAAATTGAAGATATTTGCAGAAATATTAATTGGCGGCGTTTAGGATATGTAATGGAATACATTTAAACATTTTTGTCTGTTCATCTGTGCATCACTTAAAAGCTGCTTAACCGAATTGGATGGGGTTTTTACAAATACATAGGGCTTTGTTTAGATTAACGCTTTATTTCATCACAATTGGTTCGATTCGGTTGACGACCCGGTTGGTGTAATGGTTACCACGCCGGTCTGCCAAACCAGGGTCCTGGGTTCGAATCCCGGTTCGGTCATGGATGTTTATATGTTTGTGCCGTTGTTGTATGGTTTCCATAATAAACAGCCTATAGTGCTTGCATGGGATCATTGCAATGTATGTGCCTGTGAGCGTTATTTATTTATTTATTACGAGCGTTAACCCGCGACTTTGTCCGCACAAATTATATACCAGATTTTAAGTCAGATAAATAGCTATCAAACAAAAAAGTTTCATCAAAATCGGTTCAGTATTTTTTGCGTGATACTTGTTCAAACAAACAAACACACAAACAAACAGACAGACAAAAAATCCAAAAATTTGTGATATGGAATCAGGGATACCTAAAAACCATATCGTAACTTTTTTTTTGTTAATATCTTCAATGTACAGACAAACTTTCTGCTACAGTTTTATAATAGTTTAGATTATTATTTATTCAATCAAAAGTTATGAGTATTTAAAGTCAGTGGTCTGCGCGTACGAAGTCGCGGCCGCCGCTATTAAGAAATAAAAATCAGTTGACTATCACATTTGCACTTGTGTAGCTATAGATTCTACTTAGGTATCCTACAGATGGATTAGGATTCCTGTTTTTTTTTAACACGACCGGTGTGTATGTACTATGCGTCGTCACCGTAATCAACGTCCCCGCCGGAGGGGACAGCCACGACCTCTGCCCACTCCTTTTTCTTCCGACGTCTACAGGTAGACGCTACAGTACAGGCACATCCTTCTGTAAAAAGTGGTAGGGTATAGCCCCAAAGGGTCAAATGGCAACACAGATTTGTCCTGTAGATCCATTTTTGGATGTCAGTTGTGAATTTGACGAAAATTAGATTTTCATTGCGAATCGTTCTTTTCCATAGACGAAGAATTTTTACGTTCTTTTCGTTTTTCTGTATTATTAAGATCGTCCTCATGTGTGTTAAGAATCGTTTTGTAGTAATCACAGTATAAGAAAGAATATCTATTACTAGATACAGTACGGACACTCCCTGCCTACCACCAACTTTTTACCTCACCCCCTCTATCGCCCTCCAGTTACCCGGCAGTTACCTAAGAAGACGACTTAAGGTTCAATTTCTTTGGTTTCGCATGTGCTGACTTCATTTTGTCAATTTAAATTAAAACCGGAGATTACAGTATAAAATATAATGGGGTAACGGAACGCAGAAAAAAAGTAAAATTTGTTGACATCCCAGCGTAAGTGAAAAATTCTTCGTCTATGTTGACGATTGAAATCCTAACAACACACAAGTCGCATGTGGAGTTCCAAAATGGCAAATCATTGATTTTACGTCATTTTCTACTGCGGAATGTGTGATTTTCAAAAAACGCACTCCTGATCTTTTCATTTTCTAGTTTTAGTCCCGGCAACTGTGTATCTATAAAAGCCGTAGCTCCTGACGTGCACCACACAAAGCGTCCCAGCCTCAAGGCAAACGTAATTCGATTTGGATAGCTGTTTCAAAGAGCCGGACTACCTAAACTTACTTGCAAAGGCCACCTAACTAGTTTACTATTACGAGTTTAGTGAAAAATGAACGGTTGACCGTATCGTGCCACTGGAGGAAACGTTGACGTATTATGGTGTTCAGTTGTTAGAGAATTAGGTTGATTTTTGTTTTTCTTTGTTTTTCAGAGAGCAGCCCTCAGATCAAAGTAAGGAAGTAGGAATAGAACGAAAAGTCAAATTTTTTTTTGCGTATATATTTCCTGTAAGTTTCTTAGGGAAAGTTGTTCAGTATCATAGGCACAATTACCCCTTAAACTAATGCAACTGTTTACCCTAACATCCTGTATTAGGTCTCTTAGGGAAAGTTGTTCAGTATCAATAAGGTAGAACTTGTACATAACGCTAAATTCCTTGGCCTAAATACTGATGTATACCTGGACTGGAAAATGCATGTTGAGGACCTGGAGGGAAAACTGAGCAGTTTCAGCTTTGCTTTGAAAAATTTAGCTCAAATATCTACCAAAAAGGATGCACTCCAGGCTCACTATGCTTTCTTTCAGTCCAGAGTCCTGTATGGTCTGGCAATATGGGGCGGTTCTGTGAATTTAGAAAGATTATTTATTGTGCAAAAAAGATGCATTAGAGTCCTGAATGGGATACGTTCGAGCAGGGAATCATGCCGATCTTCATTTGTAGACTTGAAAATACACACTATTACCGCCTTATATATTTTGGAGTTGTGTAAACTGGTACGGCGTTATCCCGTTAAATTCCCTAACAGACCAGAATTTAAAAGTAGCAGACTAAATCAGATTCATAAACCTGAACTACAGGTGCCCATGTGTAGGACAGCCTCGTATCAGCGTATTGCAATGTATAACGCTGTTATTGTGTACAATAATAGGTTGCCCGAGGATGTCAAGACTCTCAGTGGTAGTAAATTTATGAAGAAGTTAAAATCCATGCTTGTAACAATGTGTCCATATAATTTAAATGAATTTCTTAATAAATGACTAAGTGTTTAGATACCTATTTGAATTGAATTTATTAAATATCGGTGCTGTCGCTATTGTAACTGTTGAACTTATATTCCAATTAATTAAACTTATGGACATTAGAAATTGTATCAATTAATTCATTGACATCACTGTATCTTAATTATTGTTTTGTATTTCGTAGCTGACATTGTAAATTTAATATTGTTATTTAATAAGTTATTCTTAAGCTACACCTCTGGGTAAAATTGCATTGGAACCCAATCAAATAATGTAACACCACAGTTCTGTACATACATGCAATTTAAGGCTGAATAAATAAATGAAATGAAATCATGTGTTCAATCACCCCTTTAAGTAATGCAACTGTTTACAGTAACACCCTGTGGTATCCATCAAACTATACAAAACCAAAATAAGCTGGCCGCGCGTAGGTCACGCGGCCAGCTTATATTGGTTTTGTAGCTTGATGTGTCGCCGTGTGTACACGTGGTTACCACATGGATCCACCAATAACACTGGGCCAGCGTGGTAGAGTATGGCCCACTCCCACTTATCCTTATTTGTCAGAGGAGGCTTTTGCAGTTGAATTCTACGAATTGTAAAAAAAGAGGGGTTTAATAGTCTGGAACAATTACAAAGTTACAAATAAATCATGTTGAATTTCGTCAAATAGAATGAGGGAAGGAAGTTATAAGGAAAATTTCCACTTGACCGTCACCGAGGCGTTTCTTTAACTATACTTTTGACCCAGTTTTTGTTATATTCCAAAGTGGATGTCGTCAGTGTCCTCATATACAGGGCTGTTTGGAGATTTTAGAATTTAATAATTATACAGGGTAATATGATAACGGTTTTTTAAAGGAATGATCAGACCATCAAACTGTCTTTGATCAAACTGAACAACTTTCTCTGCGGAAAAAATGTAGAAACCGCGAAAATAAAATCATCTATTTAAACTAAACCGGCCAAGTGCGAGTCGGACTCATGCACCGAGATATTTGTACCACCATATTTACCACAAAAAAAGTGTATTTCTGTGAAAATTTCAACTCGTTACCTATTACCGTTTTAAAGATACATCCCTTGAGAGATAGGACGGACGGACGGAAGTACAGTGTAGGCTCAGTAATAGAGTCCCTTAACCCTTATGGTGTTCTGCTATTTAAATAAATAGATATTATTAAATCAAATTAAAGATTGAAAAATTTGTCTCGGGCGGGACTTGAACCCGCACTTTTCCAAACCGGAGAACTGCGTTATCCAATTTCGCCACCAAAACGCCATTCGCATTGCGCCATTTCTGCGTTATCTTTAATTTGATTCGAAATAGCACAACATGGCTGTAACATGTTTAAAAATCATTAATATTTGAAATTAGATATTATTATATTATTAATTATAAATATATATTACGCTTAGTAATTGTGTATTGTGATAATAATAGTTATTGTATTGATCTTAAATAAATGTATGAATTGTAAGTGGTGGGGGCACAACACCCGCCATCATTACTAATCTACTCCTCGTACCGAGCGGACGTTGCATTCACCAGTTGCCGTGTGTAACTTAACTAGTAACATATTGTGTAATTATTTACCCGCCTCACGCAGTGAACACCACAACCCTAAAATCCGTTAACAAAACATCCGATTCCTGCTATCCAATCCACCGCACAATATCAGCCACACCCTATTCCGAGGTCCGAGGAGCTCTTCGAGGAATACCTCCGTTGTATTGTGATTTCGTTAAACCAAAATTAAACAGGCATGCAATTATGCTCACGACTATATTCCCCGAGGGGGTGTCAGAGTTATTCTGAAAACTCAGAACATCCACGTTTCACTAGTAGTACCGAAACTTTGTCCAGTATGACGGAGAGTGCGCCCGTCGCCACTCGTAACGGACGACGTGGGTACAATACATGCCTCGAAATTGAAGCATGCAAGTTTCCTCACGATGTTTTCCTTCACCGAAAAGCCAGTGGTGTTACAAATCGTACATAAATTCCGGAAAACTCATTGAAACGAGTCGGCCTGGACGGGGATCAAACCATATCGCCTCCTACACGGCAGTCAAGGTTACCACTGTACCACGGCTAAAATTAAACAAGAACACCCTTTATATTCTTAAAAACACAATCAAACTCTAATTCAAACTAAAGTCCCTGAAAGTTAGTCGGTATCAGACTCATGGTATGGTCGTTTTATACATTCAAATGTAATGGTTATAATAATACAACTGGATAATGAATACCTAAGTTTTAATCGTAGACTGCCTCTGTGGTCTAATGGTTAAGAGCATTGGGCTCTCGACACGTAGGTCGTGGGTTCGATTCGCACGGGGGACACATAGTGATATGTCGCTTTGTGCGTTTTTCCCCAGTTGGTTAGGACATTGCAGGCTGAATGACCGTCTGAAAAGAAAGATGATTCCGTGCTTCGGATGGCACGTTAAGGCAGAGGGCCGTAAGACAAAAAAACTCTGACACCAGGGCTTGCTAGTTGCTGCCTACACGATAAGAAGAAGAATAGTAGATTGTACAAAAGTATGTGTTATGTGCAGGTTTTGTTTTTGAGAAATTCTATGGAGGCACAGCCTCCGGTGTTGCCTAAAATTGAAAAAACAATGTAGAGATAACAGACATGCCTAGCCTTGTTAACAATTGTGTTATTCTGTGTGTAGACTGTAACAACTAATTTTATAATTTTCTCTGCTCATTATTTAAACTCGCGTAATTTCTTGCTCTTTAAACACTAAAGTATGATTCTAGTTTAAGTATTTTAATAAAATAAGTGTAAAGATAGAGAGAAAATTGTTTAACGACTGGTGTGCACAAGAAGCTCAGTGTAGTAAATTCGATTTAAATGGAAGTTTGGACTCGCTTAGTGTTCAGTACAAGTCAATACTTTTTGTTCTTTTAGTGTCAATAATAGTCTGTTAAGAAGTAAGTTTTAGGCTGTGGGATCCTGTACTAGGCCAAGGGCCTGTTATGAATAAGAGTGAGAGGGAGAGCCATACATTCTAATCATAACACGTCGTGGCGCTAAAAATTTCAAGCTCGCTTCGCTCGTACCATCATTTTTACGTAATATTGTATACTGAAAGTTACAATCGATTTCTATTACGGAGAAAACGTACGCTCTCTGCAGTCTGCTCCCTATAAGATTGTTTTAATTGTGGCACTGCAATTAACCAAGAGCTTTCTGACAACCAGTATTAAAAAAAATTGAGTTCACTTCGCTCGCTTCGTAATTTTGACATTCAGTGTTTACCCCGAGCGGCAGAAACCTACGCTACGCCACTGAGGGCCAGGAGTGCAATTCTGTAAGCGTCATATCGCTGTCAATAACATCGATTAGGTCAACAATGTAACATACTTCCATAGAAATATGAATTTACCTACTGCGTAACATTCTTCTTGCATCCGTATAGTCGGAAGTTTTTATGAGTTTGACGCAATACATACATATATATACACTGACCTGCAAAACTAAGTACTACACTTTTAATATTTCAATTTTTACTGAACTATAGAAATTAGAGATTTAAAATAAAAAACGTTTTATAGCAAATGCTATCAGCTTCCTTTTTATTTCGAAAGTATATTTTGTGTACTGAAAAAGATATAACAATTTTAAAAATGTGATACTTAGTTTTGCAGGCCAGTGTATTATATTATACATAATATAACTTATAAGTAGAAGAATTAATATACAAAATAATTTTTGTAAAATCTTTTGATTTTTTTGTAAAGAAAAACTGTTATTTTCTTCTTTTTTTTAAATAGAAGACGTTTTAAAATACTATGCATGTCTGATGCATGTATTGGTTTATACCTACTAAATTTATTTTTTTTATTCTATTTTGTATAAACATTAAACATTGTACCGGTCGCTCTCGGACTTTTACACCAAACGTGAACTGTAGCTATAGGCCTCGGTATTTTTGGGTTGCTACTGCAACACCTGCATAATATTGGAGACGCTTACTTGAGTCTATTTTAAGGTGTATATTGTGTCTTGTATTTTTGTCGTCTTACAAATAAACAAAATAAATAAATAAATGACATAACCTTAACAAATACCGAATTGACAGCTCGTCGATGTTTCAACGAAGAATTTGAGGTTGTAACGATGTTTGCGAAAATTGCATTGCAGGCCTCCCTTGGAAATTAACCCTAGATACGCCAATGGATGCCGTCCATCTGGGACCTATTTTGTGACATACTGTATCCGCTTTACAGTCTGCCGCGGCGATGTGCAGAGCAATGTGTTAAACGCCATAACGACGATGATAGGTGACAATTTTAGAAATTAAAACCCGCTAATTGTCCGTAACACGCACCACACTCACATTAAGTTTCGAGACAAGCGATGTTCTAACTTCAGCACATGGTGCTTACAAACTTTTTCTGTAGCAAACTGTTTCTGACTTTAGTTATGCTTACGTTTCTGCTTACATTCTGTTTGTTTTGAATTACTTACTAAAGGAATAGTACAAATACTGACCTTGATCACACCGGGCTATCTCCAGATATACGCCTAATAAATCGAGAAAGATGTCGTTTTATTATTATTATGTATTTCAGCGGGTATTTCACGGACCGTAGTCCTAATCTTTGGAAGGCTTGCGTGGGGACACAGGTCCAACACGTAGAGGCCCCTTCGAGACACTTTTATCTAAATGCAATGAGATACGACAATCGTGAATCTATCCCTGAATTCATCATGCAAATACACTCATAGTCAGACCACGCTTGGCGCAAAGACTATTTTGAGAAATAAATAAATAAATATCTTGGACATTGTCACACAAATTATCTAGTCACATTTAAAGTACCTGAACTTGTATTATGGTGACTAGACAACGATGTAGAATACATATATAGATACAAACATCCATGACTCGGGTACAAATATTCATATTCATCATATAAATATTTGTCCCTTACGGGATTCGAACCCGCGACTCTCTTCGAGCAGGCACGTTCACTTCAGACTGTGCTACCGGGCCGTCTAACCCGGGGTTATGGTGGTGAACTTGGTGGGCCGGGAAATCTGGGTTATTGCGGAGAGACTCGGGACGCCTGCCGTACCAAATGTCTCAAGTTTGTCCAAAATGGCAGAGGGTGACTCGCCAACTCATTTGATGGGCCCCCCAAAACGGCCGCCCGCAAGGAGCGACAAGGTGGCAACATCTACTGAACGCCTAAGGCACTAAGGTTGTAGAGAGGTGAGTCTGCGGGTACCAGTTCGTGGTGCTAAGCGCACCAGTCAGCAGGCCCCCGGCATTATGACATTTTACACTTCCAACCTGGAGCTTAGATTCCGCTCTTGCAACTTCACTCCTGGCCGGCCGGTTAAGGCAAGACAGAGGAGGTGAGGGCCAAATCAGAGCGCCCGCCCTCTGGAGAACCAGGTCCCTGGTGTCGCCAATTACTAACAGCTTGCTTTTATTTCAAGATATTTATGTTCAAAGTCAAAAATAAGCAATTTAGATAGAAAAATTATTTGGTTGGCTGGCGTCCGCATCAGTCACTACTTATACAATCACTACGGAATCCTAATCGTAGGTGAGACTGACATGCCATTTTGCCATAAATTGAACTTTCCTTACTATTAAACGCAATCAGCTGATCAAACGTTTATATTCAAAGTCGTTTTTTTTTACAAATTTCTTATGCGTTTCTTAGAGAAAGTTGTTCAGTATCATGGGTACAATAACCCCTTAAAGTAATGCAATTGTTTTCCCTAACATTCTGTTTCATAAATATTATTTTAATTATTTCTTATTACTAAACCACAGTATAAGAAAGTACGAATGAATAAAAAAATTTAAAAGAAAAAGGAAAAAGAAGAGAGAGAGAAAGAGTATCTACTATATAAGGTCTAACAAAATTAGGTGAAACTATTTTAAGGGGATGAGCAGACCATCAAACTGAACCACTTTCTCTATAAGACCAATATCGAATACGCGAAAAAAAAATCAACTGTTCCATACAAACCTACTCGACCTAAATGTATGGGACAGCAGATTTTTTTTCCGCGATTTCAATATTAGTCCCATTGAGAAAGTTGTTCAGTTTGATGGTCTGATCATCCCCTTAAAATAGTTTCACTTAATTTTGTTAGACCTTATATAACTAAGCCATCAGAGCGAGACAGGTCGATTTTGACCTTGTCTAACATCAACTCTTTACAGAAGCAAGGAGCAAACATTTAATTATACGAAAGCTAAAATCATTCCCTTATAATAACATCGATTTTGGCATAGAGCGCCAGATGTTTAGCGTACAGAAACACAAATTTTACTTTACCAACCAATTTATCCTTATATCGTACGGTTAAAGTTCAGTTTTCAATATTTTAATAGTATAGGTAAGGTGGTAAATACCCCTAGTGGGACAAAATAAATGAATAATAGCCGAGGATAGTACTTGGGGTTATTAGAAAGTGCATTTACAAGGTCGGTATTGCAGTACTGGGATGTTCTATATGGAAATCATCTTATATGAGGTCTGACAAAATTAGCTATAACTATTTTAAGGTGATCAGACCATCCAACTGAACAATTTTCTTTATGGAACCAATGTCAAAATCGCGAAAAAAAACAACTTTTGAAAATGTTGTTGTTGTTGTCCTTATACCCCGTCAAGGACAGACACATAACATGTCAATTGTTATCGGGCACATACGTTCTGGGTCTCATGTGATTATGTGTCCATAACCCCATGTCTCTCCACAATGTCCCAGTCATTTTACGGTTTGAGCCGGGACTAATTAATAATTGATATTTTTTTTCGGTATAGTATTTAAAAGTCAATTTGAGCTTAGAAATATACCAAAATTAAAAAAATATCACGTCAGCAACAGCCCCAAATTTTAAATTTAGCATTTATCTCGTTCTAAAGAAACGAATGGTAAATTTTTTTTGCAAGCTTTTATGGCTTTACCATTTATACATACTTCAAACATGGTGTTAATATTTTTCTCTACTTACAAGGCTTTGAAAAATATAATTAGTATTTTCTTTTAAATACCTCATTTTTTAAATTTCAATGCATATTTTATTGCTTAAAAATAATTGATATTGTTAAATCTAATTTAAATGAGTGAATTGGTATTAATATTATTAATTTAAAAGCCTTATGGGAGATACAATTTTGATTTCTATGTTGCGTAACAATTTTTTTTTAAATTATATTTTCAGATAGTCTTTTTGTCACTAAATGGTGCCGGTTACAATTTAAAAGTCCAATTTATAATTACTCCCCACCTCTCCTAACAAAACTCCGTAAAATGAATGGGCTTCAACGCGCCACCGACGCTCTATTTCGACGTCTGCTTATTACAAACCCTAAACTCACCCCAAACAATGATCGTACCCAAATCCAAAATACGATTAAAATCAAACTTGCAGAAAAGACATCAATCAAAACTCAATTTAGGTAATACAATTAAAATCTCGTTCGATTTCAAAATTCGCCCCTCGCATAGCCATCTCTTAAAAACGTATTACTTTCTAACCCCTCATTTGGTATGCATAAGTCGAAAAGCTTCGGTCAGGGAGAAAAATTTCGCGCAAAAATTTTCGCTCCGTTCCAAACTCCGTGAATATTTGAGTTGGATAGGAAAATACATGTTATTCGGTCTTGTTTTTTTTTTGTTATTCTTTCGTCATACATACGCATGAGGGTGTTAACCTAAACGCGTTACATATGGAGGTGTTTCGTACAAAAAATGAAAAATCCTCTCTATTCCATACATTTGGGTCGAATAGCCATTGACATTTTCTATGGAAAATATTAGGCCAGTCATTTTACGGAGTTTTGTTAGACAGGGTAGGGAGTAATTATTAATTGAACTTTTAAAATATAACCGGTACCATTTAGTGACAAAAATACTATCTTAAAACATATAAAAAAAAATTTGATATGCAACATAGAAATCAAAATGTTGTGTCCCAGAAGGCTTTTAAATTAATAATATTACTACGAATGCATTCATTTGACTTAGATTTAACAATATTAATTATTTTTGAGCAATAAAATAGGCATCGAAATTTAAAAAATGAGGTATTTATTACAAAATACGAATGTACTTTTCAAAACCTTCTAAGTAGGTAAAAATATTTACACCATGTTTAAAGTATGTATAATGGTAAAGCCTTAAAAAAGTGCAAAAAAATTTCCCTCAGGTTTTTTAGAACGAGATAATAGCTAAATTTTAAAATTGGAGCTTTTGCTGACGAGATGTTTTTTTAATTTTGGTACATTTCCAGGCTCAAATTGGCTCTTCAATATTATACCGAAAAAAAATATCAATTATTAATTAGTCCCGGCTCAAACCGTAAAATGACTGGGCTATATATAAGGTCTAACAAAATTAGGTGAAACTATTTTAAAGGGATGATCAGACCATCAAACTGAACAACTTTCTCTATGGGACCAATATCGAAATCGCGAAAAAAAAATCAGCTGTTCCATATAAACCTACTCGACCTAAATGTATGGAACAGCAGATTTTTTTTTGCGGTTTCGATATTGGTCTCATAGAGAAAGTTGTTCAGTTTGATGGTCTGATCATCCCCTTAAAATAGTTTCAGCTAATTTTGTTAGACCTTATATATTTTTCACGTGTTCGATATTGCTTGATTCCACCCTATACTTCCCTCCCTCCCTTCAAGGGTGCATTCAGACAATGGAACCATACAACTTTCCCATAGGAAATGGATCGGAAAAAAAATGTTGGACCTCCCATACAAAAGTGCAGATCAGCCGATCTATTTTCTATAGGAGGTCCTTTTTTTTCGTTTTTCGACCCATGTTTTTTCACTCCCCCGTTACGTTTCACCCCGTATAATTTTTGTAGTCAAATAACTTCATCTTGCCCTTAATCTTTCAACTTCGTAACAAGCATGTAAGTCGTGAAACCTCTTCAAAATTAAGATCTTCCGTCCCTCCTTACTTCGGCCTACTGCTTTTTTTACTAAACTTCCGAAGTAACCCCCAGTTCTATGGAGCTAAGAACTGGAAAATAGGAGAATGCTTTAATAAATTTCGCGGCGAATTTAAACAACAATTAGCGCTTCTAGCCCAGTCATTTCAAGGTTTGAGCCAGGACTAATTACCAAATGTACAAAAATTTAAAAAAAAAATCACGTCAGAACAGTTCCAATTTTAAAATTTAGCTATTATCACGTTCTAAAAAACCTGACGGTATATTTTTTTTTGCACATATAAGGCTTTACCATTAATACTTAATATATTATATATTATATATTATAGTCTGAAGCACCCTCTAACTTAAACATGACTGTAACCACAGAACATTATAAGAGGGTTTAGAAATGCAAAGTAGGTGTGGAACGTGTCGTCACATGTTATGCAATGACACCATAAGGCGCGCGGCGTGGTGCGAGCGAGAGGACATGAGTAATTGTAGCAGCGTGAGCGGGGAGGCAAGTGGCGACAGCCGTTTCCGAAGCAAAAGTGCTACTTTGCATTTCTAACCCCTCTTATAATGTTCTGTGACAGCAACGTATTTAATTTTACACTCTGTTTACTGTATATTATTTGCAAGCAACGAATTAATTTTCACTTCTCTACGAAATTAATATAGTACGAACGTAAAAAACCAACTAGGATGGGCTGCTTTTGGGAAACTCCGCCATATATTTTCCTCGGCTCTACCACAATGCCTCAAAACGAAGGTGTACGATCAGTGCGTCCTGCCAGTAATGACCTATGGTGCGGAAACATGGACCCTGACGATAGGACTAGTTCATCAATTCAAGGTCGCGCAGCGAGCTATGGAGAGAGCTATGCTCGGTGTTTCTCTGAGAGATCACATCAGAAATGAAGTGATACGTCAGAGAACGAAAGTGGTTGATATAGCTCAGAAAATTAGCAAGCTGAAGTGGCAACGGGCTGGTCATATCTGCCGAAGAACTGACAACCGGTGGGGTGTCAGGGTTCTGGAGTGGAGACCGCGAACTGGTAGACGTAGTGTGGGACGTCCTGCTGCCCGCTGGACAGACGACCTAAAAAAGGTAGCGGGGAGCGACTGGATGAGGAAGGCCGAGAACAGAGTTTTGTGGCGCGCCTTGGGAGAGGCCTATGTTCAGCAGTGGACGATGATAGGCTGATGATGATGATGATGATGATGATGAACTCAAAAAATAGTACTTATTGTGGTATATTAATTATAGGTATAATTAGTACGTATGAATTAACCACTCCTAATTGACTTCAAAGTACCCAGTCTGGTAATTAAATTTAGATTCAATTATGTCTGAAGTTAATCTAGTTAATTTTCCAGACTGAAATTTCTTCATAATAATAATTTTAGATTAATTGAGTTATTTTGTTTTGCGAGTTCCTAGAAAACAAATTAGTGTTTTAATTGATGTCTAGGTTTTTAGCTTTTTAATTTGGACAATTAGATTAGGGCTCGGAATGTTCTGGTTAAGAATCTATATCTAAACTATTATAAAACTGTAGCAGAAAGTTTGTCTGTACATTGAAGATATTAACAAAAAAAAAGTTACTATAGGTTTTTTAGGTGTTCCTGATTCCATTTCACCAATTTTTGGATTTTTTGTCTGTCTGTTTGTTTGTTTTTGTGTTTGTTTGTGTGTTTGTTTGTGTGTTTGTTTGTTTGAACGAGTATCAGTCAAAAACTACTGAACCGATTTTGATGAAACTTTTTTTGTTTGATAGGTATAGATAGATAGATAGATAGATCTGACTTAAAATCTGGTATATAATTAGTGCGGACAAAGTCGCGGGTTAACTCTAGTACTATTATAAAACAGTAACAGAAGTGTGTCTGTACATTGAAGATATTCTCAAAATAAAAGTTACAATATGGTTTTTAGGTATCCCTGATTACATATCATCAATTTTTGGATTTTTTGTCTGTCTGTTTGTTTGAACGAGCATCACATGATGGTCTGGCATATTGAGAACGATCTTACAATGTTCTTCTGTCACCTTTATAGCAGGGATAACTCTTCTTTTATTATACAGGGTGAAATTGATATCATTAGCATCCTTTTAAACTAAGAGTCTACCCATCAAACTGAACAACTTTGACTATGGGAGCAAACCGATCAGAGCAAATAAAATATCAGCTGTTCCATACTTAATTGCAAGGTCGACGTGCGAGTTCGCGACTCAAATGTATGCAACAGCTGATTTTTTTGCTCCGATCGGTTTGCTCCCATAGTAAAAGTTGTACAGTTTGATAGGTAGACTCTTAGTTTAAAAGGATGCTAATGATATCAATTTCACTATGTACTTTCCTAGATCTTTCTTAACATGATACTTATTACTTTATTACGATTATGATCATAAATTTTAAAGCAAAATTTCCATCGTATAAGCTCTTTAATAAGATGCTTTATATGCTGAAGTTTGAAAGTCTAAAGTTAAGTTTAACTAGTGTGAAAATTACGTAACCGTGTGAGGAGTTACTTAGTGGTTTAATAACTGGAATTTTGTCTTGGTTTTTAGGTAGTTAACGAGGAAATGTAGGTTTTACAATGTTGTTAGCATAGAGATGAGTATGAAACCTAGTGTCACATTACCACCAGTACCACGCGATAGAAAGTATTTTGCTAGCTTGAATGTGCTCATTATCCATTGCGGTATCAGAACTCAACGTTCGAATAATCTTTAGTACTACGCAAGCATTGTAAACTATTTACACATAATATCTCGACTGGCTTTCAGCCTCATAGTATACCGCCTCCTTAGTGTCGCGAGCAATGTATTTCGTTTTTGCGCATATTGCTGCGACACTGGCCCCGCCTCCTTTTCACATCTCCCTTTAGTTTTTGTGATCTGTGGTTGTTAGATATTATCATGTTATTTGGTGATCCCATTCTACACAGTATGTCAGTGTTTCGGGGAGCTGAGCTAAATCCACGACGCCTAAGTATTCTATACAACACTTTGTCCTTCTATATTTGTTCGAAAAACCATCCAAAATTTAAAAGCTGTTAAGTGTTCATTTTGGTATTCAAAAAACATATCAGTAACATAACATAACATAAATATTCTTTATTTCCACACCAAAAACATACAGCAACAAAAACGGCAGTCCCAAAAATTTAATGTCAGCAATGAATATGTGACATTCTTGTTTTTTGGAAAAGACATTACCCACGTGACGAAGAGTATTCGTTTCGGGTCGTGAGCAAATACAAATCGTATGATAGCTGAAATTATACACAGGAGGCTCATTGGCGACAGTAGGCTGGTGGAGACCAAGCTTCATAGCCTATCCCAACGCCGCAGAGTAGCCTGCTTGTCGGTCTTCTACAGATTGTACTCCGGTGAGTGTGCCCAAGAGCTACATGAGCTCATCCCGCCTTCCCCTTTCTACTATCGGACTTCCAGACGCACCGCGGGATATCACCCCTTTTTGGTTGACATACCACATATCCGCACCAAGCGCCTTTCTGTGGAACGCCCTGCCTGCGTCAGTATTTCTGAGTCCTTACAACCCGAATTCCTTTAAAGTACGAGTGAATAGGCTTCTTCTGGGTGAGCTCGCTACATCTTCGACCCCATCTTCGTCCTGAGGACTAGATTGAGGTCAAGAGCAAACCCATGCGTAATAAAAAAAAAGGATAGGTGAGAATAAGGTAAGAATATCGTGCTTCCCAAGGAAATGGAAATTATCGTTTTCTACAGAGGCATTTCTTATAAAATTCAAATTCAAATCCAGTTTTGTAGAGCGAAACGGGATTGGGCAATATCTTTTTGTATAATTTTAAATAAATTAAAAAAATACGTTGGAGATCAGCGATCAGCAGCATAAAGTATGAATTTATTTATTCATTTTTATTCGTTTCTTAGTCACCTCGTAGAAAACCCACAGAAAGAAATGGGATGGTCTACACTGAAAACATTTTTTTGTTAATTATAACCGAACTTTATTGACTTCCAAACTGTTTTGTAGCACATAACCAAACGTTTGTATCAAAATAGCAAAAAGTTATGCTATTTGTAACCAAACGATTGTTTATGTGCTAAAAAACAGTTTGGAAGTCACTAAAGTTCGGTTATATTTAAACATAAACTTTACAAGTATTTTTCGATTTTAAAAGAGACGAAAATATTTGATAAAATTCTGCAATACATTTTCTGTAGATACCATTGTGAGACAGACAATCAAATTAAATCAATTCTGACACATTGACAGCCCTATTTAAGCCGCCCGATATGAACACATCAAATTCTGGTCTCGTTGGCCAATTAGAGCCAAATTTACGACTGTCACGTGATTGGATTGATTGATTTTAGTACCAAATTATTTCGACCTTTCTCTCCAGAGCTCCTCGGCCTTATAGCTTCAACTTTAAGGTCGAAATTGAAAGGTTTGTAGAATGTCTAGGGTTCAAGTAGCAGTGGTCGTGAAGTGAGTGACAATCGAATCAAGGGTTTAAGCGACAAATTGTCACGTGATGGTTTAAAGCCATTCGGTGTTGAGGTGGTATTGGTTATGTTGTTATGTATGGTTTAATTTTGGTATAGCAGGTGTTAAACAACGGTAGATGAATGTCAGTGTAAACCGCACGAAAAACGACACAAAAAAATCATGTTGTTGATCATGTCGTTCCTATTCTTCAAGCCTTGATGATTAAACTATAACAAAAAGTCTAACTACTAAAAACATTATAAAATCCGCAGTGACCCGATAAATTGAAAATCAGCAATGACTACAATGTGACATTCTTGTTTTTTGGAAATGTCGTTTTTTAATTGTTTAGAATAAAAAAATACGGTTGAGGCCAGCACAATAGGCTCGGTGCCCCCTAAAGGTGGTTGCAGAGGGGTCAATTTTATACATAACCTTGACGCACAATACGCGTAGACAGTATTAATATCAGTAACTTTGTATATATGGAAAAATAGTTTAGAAAATCTAGATGCCGCGTCACAAATAATATTAACGAAAATATAAAGCTTTGAAATTTGTCATACAAAATTTTAAAAGCTTTATATCTTCGTAATTATATTATAAATTGCAAATGTTATTTGAGACGCGGCAACTAGATTTTCTAAACTATTTTTCCATATATAAAATACGAGCGTTAACCCGCGACTTTGTCCGCACAAATTATATGCCAGATTTTAAGTCAGATAATAAGCTATCAAACAAAAAAGATTCATCAAAATCGGTTCAGTAGTTTTTGCGTGATGCTCGTTCAAACAAACAAACACACAAACAAACAAACAGGCAAAAAATCCAAAAATTGGTGATATGGAATCAGGTATACCTAAAAACCATATCGTAACTTTTTTTTTGTTATTATCTTCTATGTACAGACAAACTTCATGTAACAGTTTTATAATAGTTTAGGTTTAGATTACTTTTATTAATTCCTTCTACGCGTATTGTGCGTCAAACTTTTGTATGGACTGAAACCACCTTAACTAAAAGTGACACCTATTAATTATAGGTAATTTATATTATACCGTGGTATCTTGTAGTATTGTATGCTCACGCCTAATTACAAATAGAGCTGGCAGAGTCGATATTCCTCCCTCGTCCTATCCCCTACTAACATAAGCCATTAATTAATTAAACTACGAATTTCAACCAAAAAAGGTGTAATCACTACTTAACACTAACAAAATTAAATACGTTTACGTTACATTTCCACTAGACAATAAAAGATAATGTTATTAAATGAAACTAATTGTAATTAAGCTCAATATTCCGCCTTCTATTAATACACTATCTTATTATGACTATTAGGGAGTGTTTACATTAGCGTAGAGGGTTTACAAAGTTCACTTTTGGCAATAATAATAATAGAGGTATGTTTCCGTTTTAGAAGCAGTTTGTACTTTAAGCTTTTGATTCAGTGTTTGTTCTGAACGTTATGAATAGTTAGTGCCAATAAACAAATATCTTTGCTGTGCCAGTGTGAATAAGCGCGTTTTTAACAGCCTACAATAACTATCTCTTGAAAAGAAATGAAATTCGTTTATTCGTTCAAGAGTATTTTTTATTTTATTTATTAACAACCAACAACCAACAAGTAAACAAACAAAACATCAATACATTTCTATGTTACAATGTTACACAGTAGGCGTATAGACTAAGTGCTAACTTAATTATAGGCTGCCACGTCATTCAAAATGCGGAAATGGACAACAATGCTTATTAAGTAGGTGAATTATTTCAATTTGTGCGTTTAATTAGTACAATAAATGACCTTTAACTTATTTAATTTAGTTATTGCCCAAAGTTTTAGTCGTAGGTAGAAAAAATATCCTTTTTAAATTTGTTAATGCTTTTTTCGAAAATATCTACATTTGCTTTTTTTGTTAAGGTATTGTACTGTCTTAGCAGTCTATTTAGGGTGCAATGATAGCCCAAGTTTGTCATCGAGAATTTTTCTTTAAAGAGTACGTATTTGGACTGGCGTGGCAATCTGTGAGGTGTAAATGTAATGGCTTGAAGAAGTTTACAACAATCTATATTTAGCAGTAGAATAAGTTCTTATAGGTATTTACAATGTCCTTATATTCAACCATATTGCGTACGAATATTATTATTTTATAAAACAAATATGGTTCTTACAGAAGTAAATAAACATTAAAAACTTTTAAGGGGTAGTTTAGACCAACAAAGTGAACAACTTTCACTATGGGACCAACATCGAAATCGCGAAAAAAAATATATTTTTGTCCCATACATTTAGCTCGAGTAGATCTGTAGTTTAGTATGGAACATCGCAAACGCATCTCATCATGGCGATTGTGGCAAATCCCCTCATTTTGGGGGAGGCCTATGTCCAGCAGTGGACGTCTATCCGCTGATATGATGATGATGATGGAACATCCGATTTTTTTTTTCGCGATTTCGATATTTGTCCCATAGTAAAAGTTGTTCAGTTTGATGGTCTTAAGCATAAGCATAGCATATGCTCACGACTATATTCCCCGAGGGGGTAGTCAGAGATATTCTGAAACTTCAGAACATCCACGTTTCACTAGTAGTACCGAAACTCTGTCCAGCTCACTCCTCGTAATTGACAGTAGGTACAATACCTACATGCCTCGAAATTGAAGCATGCAGGTTTCCTCACGATGTTTTCCTTGATGGTCTTAACCACCCCCCTTAAATGTTTATTTGTATTTTTGTCACACCCAATTTGTCAATTTTTTTAATTTTTTTTTATTTTTATTTTTGTACTTTCTTGTAAAAGAACTAAAAAAAAATAAACGCGCGTTAATATGACGCGAATGAATTCGTGCGAGGGTCACTTAAGAGTATTCCTGCTTCCATGCCTTATGTACTTTATTGGACAGTAGTTAAATTTCAAATCGCATATGAAGACAGTTCTGCGCTTACGCGAAAATCGTGTCGTGTAAATACGCACCTAAGTTAAAAGCGCACTAAATCCAAGTACGCACAAGTACAAAATTACATCGTTTATTTAATCCCGCCAATACTATTACCTCTAATAACATTGTACACTACCCCTAAACTTAACTGCAGGGGAAGTGAAACTCCCTTTATCCGTGCAGCCATCTTGTTTTAGATCCCACTTCTGATATGAAGGTTATTTTCTATTAATGACTTATTTTCCCTTGCTCATTTCAACCCCTCTCTTATCGGGGATCGGATTGGGGAAATTATTTGAGGTATTTCTCTTTTGATACTGATGGGAGATAAGATTGTTGGTATGGAGTTCAATAATAGTTGTTTATTGATTGAAGTTTCAATTTTGGTTGAATGGGACGTAATGAGAGTTGAGTGGTAGGGTGACATTAAGTGAAATATTTATTTCACTACTACAGTTTACGTTTCCAAAGTTAAGTAACATCAGATTTAAGTCTTTGGATAGGTGACCGTTTAGTGCAGGGTTCGAAATTATGAAGATAATAATTTTCTTTAATAATTATCCAAGCTGATTCTTAGTTTTGAGTAAAATTTCTAACTCAAAGTTTTAAAATTTCTATTACCTTGTATACTTACGTCCCACTGCGAAAAAAGTAATAGGCCTAAGATGTAACCGGCGATATTCCACCACGAGTATACTCAGTGAGGATTGGTGGAGGCAGGTGAGTGGTCGGTCACTGGCAGTCAGACTATTTTCAATAGGTACACAGCCATTCTAATGACACTATTAGGGACTAACTGCTTAGCGTGCCTTCCGATTTACGGAAACCTTGACCCATCCGAAGCGTGAGCGGACCTAACGTTGCTTAAGTTTAGTGATTCGTTCATATCCAAAAGAATACGCTTGAAAGTGCCTCTTTATTTTGATATGTATGCCCAATTTATTAATAAAAGCAAGTAATTAATTTGCAATCTTCTAGATAGTAATATCCTAGATTGTTTTTTGATGTCAACCTAAAGAAAGCCAATCTTTTAATAGGTATATCATTAACTTTTTTATGAAACATAATCCGTGTCTTTTTATTATCGACAAGGATAGCAATTTCGGCAAAAGGCTTTCATTTTTGTGTTGATTACTTTTGATTTCAGCGGTTTTGTGTTGCCAAGAAATTTTGTCCATTAAGAGAACAGTCCTTAGAAGTTAGATCCTTTTTTCAATACTAACCAATTCATCATCATCATATCAGCCATTAAACGTCCACTGCTGGACATAAGCCTCCCCCAAAATGGGGGGATTTTCCATAATCGCCACGCTTGGCAGGCAGGTTGGCGATCGCAGTTGGATTGAATGTGTGTACTTAGAGGATGGTGCTGCCCATCTTCTGGTAGATCATAGATTAATATGTATATTGGATATAGATAGGTAATTCGCCTTGAATTTTAGGACGTCCTAATTGCTTTGCCGCTTATTAGCACTAGGGGGCGCCACATTATGAAATAAATTGAAAAAGACGATCGGCCGACACGAGGATCGAACCTTAGCTACCCGGATCGTAAGCCGGTTGTCTAGACCGCTAGACCAACAAGACAGTGATTGATATGGGCGAAATCTCTCACTACTACAGCGCAGCGCGTGAGGTGTAGTGCGCTGTTACACCGATATGAACCCTTGTTCAACACATAGTGCTTCGAAACATAACCGATAGATGGCGGAAGCTGTCTATGGAAAATCTGCGTTTCACTTAGTTTGTACTAAGATAACATAGCATGTGATAGATCCCTTAGTCGCCTTTTACGACACCCACGGGAGGAAATGGGATGGTGCTATTCTTAGCCGACACCACACGGACAACTAAACCAATTAAATTCAATTAAATTTTTAAAACGCGGTCTAAATATTAATCTCCGTGCGTGTGGTTTGTCAGATTTCTGTCAAAATGTGCAGTTTCAATGCTAGGATTAATTTAAGATTTGTATGGAAATCTTTGATCCACTATTATTTTCATGAAAATCTGACAAAACACAGGCACTGAGATTAGTTTCCAGATCTTGTTAAAAATTCAATTGAATTTAATTTAACGACTCAACTTGACCATTCAAAGGGGGGACGCTGCCAGCATGCTTGGCACCATGTCTCGCGGGGATGCACCCGACGACCTTTTTTATTCCTTATCAATTTTATACCTTTTAATTGTTTCATTTTTAAATTTTTTTCACTTTCATTTAATTGGTTAAATATCAAAATACAATTTAACTTCGTTTGATATGAAGAACGATCATATCCTCTTAAGAATAGCTGAATGTCACCCAGAAAGTGTTGTTATGTGGCGATAGACTTTGTAGACGTAGCTTCCTGCATAGCATGATGCCTGTCATAACTTTATCTCGCGCATTTTCTCTCGCTCGCCAAGATAAAAACCGCGACTTTGCTATTTCGCATGCGTGCTAGCCCTACTATCTTTTATACGCAGTTTCCTGCATAATTATTGTAATCACGAAATTCAAACAAATAATTATCCAGGTTTAATTTTCAAGTTGATGCGAAATAAATATTTTCCACTTTTATAATTTTTCATAGAAATCTCAAAAGCAAAAAAATAAAATTCCCAGTTTCCAAACTCGTATCTCACAATTGTTATCAGATTAATTTACATTACCTTCTGTATTTTAATGCCTATCAAAGAACGTGTCAAAAGGGGTTAAACCCCGGGGGTAGAAAACGGAGGGTGTAATGTGTGAGGGGGAGTGTACTATCTGAGATTAAAGCTTTCGATTTCACTTTGATACATAATTCCACGTTGCTACTTTGTAATCGGTTGCTGCTGACAAAATACACACGGTTTTGGAAAATGATGAACAAAATTCAAACGGACTTCACTTCAATACTAAAAAAAAAATATATAAGGTCTAACAAAATTAGGTGAAACTATTTTAAGGGGATGATCAGACCATCGAACTGAAGAACTTTTTCTATGGGACCAATTTCGAAATCGCTAACAAAAATCAGCTGTCCCATACATTTAGGTCGAGTACGTTTGTATGGAACAGCTGATTTTTTTTCGCGATTTCGATATTGGTCCCATAGAGAAAGTTGTTCAGTTTGATGGTCTGATCATCCCTTTAAAATTGTTTCAGTTAGTTTTGTTAGACCTTATATAGCAGTTGATGACTTTTACGTTCGCATCTATAAAAATATTAATTTGATTTATCGAAGTCGTTGTCAAGGTGCACGTCTAGTATGATTTCTCTACACGCGCGCGACGCGCCTTCGCTGCATACAAAATAACCTGTTCCCGCGCTTTACGCATACGCTGTGCTTGTCGCGACTTGTAGCATGCAAAATGCCGAGTCTCGTGCGTGTAGAGAAATCATGCTAGAAGTGCTGGTACGATTCGCGACTGGGCTTTCAATTTTTGACCATCTCGGGGGTAAGTCCTTCACAACAAAAAAAGAATGACCCCAATCGGTCAGGAAATGCCGAAGTTATCGCGTAAAATACATACATATAAACCAGGCCGTACACGTATTAGTTTATATCTTGAAAACTACTGAACCTATTTTGATGAAACTTGCCACTTCCATGAGTTGAAGTTAGTGTAAGCCAGTAAAATGGTCACAACCCGATTAACAGTTTCGGAGAAACATTCATACATACAACTATAAAATTTTAATATTTATTCTGGAGCCGTAATAGGTGAATATTTAGCAATTCCAATAATATTACATACATACGTATCAAATCGATAACCTCCTTTTTTGAAGTCGGTTAAAAATAGTTGAATTGCGGGCCTCAGCGACACAGCCCATAGGCACATGAGTAAATACCCCACAGAGAGAAAGCTTCGACACAATCGCGCTAGTGGCAATCTATGGGAGACGTTGCGCAAGACAAAATGATCACGTGACGCGCTTGCACAATGTCTTCAATAGATTGTCCACTAGCGCGATTGTGTCCAAGCTTTCTCTCTGTGGCGTATTTACTCATTTGTGCCATTTGTCTCCAATTCGATAATACCCCTCTCGATTCTCTATCTCTTGCTTACTCAAGCTATATTATACAGATAAATCATAAATTATACTAATAGTTATATTATTATGATAACTAGATAATGATATACTATAATATGGATATCACATCGAACTAGTTAAATTAGTAAGCTAATTAACACGCTAGGCGAATAATTACACGTTGCCTCTTAATTTAACAGCCCAAATAACGTTTAATGATTTAATTGAATGGCTAGTCCAAACCATATGACTAATAAACATTTAAGAGGAAATACCCGACAACACGCTCCCTACAAACCAATTTAATTCAATGCAATTTTTCCAACTCGATCTAGAAACTAATATCTGTGTCTGTAGTTAGATAGATAGAGCAAGAGCAAGGCTCGTGCCATCGTCGGAGCCCTCACCGGGCACTACGCCACAGGCACGATGATGCACAACATGAAACTTACCCTAGATCCCAGCTGCCGAGCGTGTGGAGAGGATGAGGAGACCATGGAACATATCCTTTGTGACAGTGATGTCTTGGCGGCAAAACGCATGAGCCTTCTCGGAAATGGATATCCAAAACCGAAAGATCTTAAGTTTCTTCTCCTCAATGGTATCGCCTCCTTCATTGACCATGTATTTGAAGGGTTAAGAAAATAAAAAGTATTGGGGCTAACACAAAAGATCCTACTGGGTCGAGCTAACACAAAAGATCCTACAGGCAGGCAGGCAGATAGATAGATAGATAGCTCATTTATTTCACCAGAACAATACAGGATAAACAGTGACAGACAAAGGCAGTAGGTAACATTTTAGAGTCCGCATAAGGAGGCCCGTGTAAAGCCGCAGCAGCAACATGGAGCTCCCATGACAGACCAATCAATAAAAAGAAAAAACAACAATATACAGGGTGTAAGTGACAGCCTAGCAAATACTGAAACGGTGAACTCAGACCATCAAACTGAACAACTTTCACTATTAGCCTACCTCAGGAGACGCGAAAAAAATCAGCTGTCCCATACAAAACTGAAGTACCTACCCGACTCAAATGTATGGGACAGCTGATTTTTTTTCGCATCTCCTGAGGTAGGCTCCATAGTGAAAGTTGTTCAGTTTGATGGTCTGATTACACCGTTTCAGTATTTGCTAGGCTGTCACTTACACCCTGTATTGTACGTATAGGTGTTGGAATATGCGTGCGACCTGTATTGCGCCGATGAAAAAGATTCTGACTCAGCATTTATGCTGAAGCAAAAGCTGCAGCGCTGTTAATTCTGCCAGAACACTACGGTTCGAGCGTGCGTTCGCGCAGCGCGAGACAAACTAGTTCGTCAGTTTTTCGTCACAATGTTATAGTTTAAAACTTTTCAAAGTTACAGAGGCTCCAAAGATTTTCAGACAAATCTTAAATTAATCCGAGCACTGCATTTTTTTATTCTAACGAACATCTTACAAACTACGCACACAGAGATTAGTTTGTAGATGGTGTTTAAAAAAAGTCATTAATTTTAATTTGTGAATATTTAAAATAGGATAAAACTTTGTGTGTATGCAGCGCGTTTGGACGCACTATCGAGATAGGTATCCTCGTTATTGTGAGATCGTTGTATGGAATACCAAACCCTCTAGCATGATTTCTCTACTAATGCGCGACTAGACTTTATTCCATACTAAACGTCGCGGCAAGCGCGACTGAAAAGCGCGGGAAGCGGTAATTTTCTATGCAGGGAATCGATCAGAGAAATCATACCAGGGCTGCAGCACGTCTAGTATGATTTCTCTTCTTGTGCGAGACTCGGCTTTATTCCATACCACTTGTTGCTGCAAGGGCCGGGCAGCCTTCGTTCTCCGAAAAGCGCGGGAACAACACGGCTAGCATGATTTCTCTATTTGCGCGTTACATGTCGCTGCAACCGCGGCTTTCGTTCTCCGAAAAACGCGGGAAGAGGTCATTTTCTATGGAGCGAAGGCTCGTTGCGTGCTTGTAGAGAAATCATACTAGACCTCTCGGCCTCGCATGCCACCCCCTAGAAAACGATAAAAATCGAAATATGCCTCCATCTTTATTATTTTACGTATGCCAGAAAGAGCGCGATGTTTTTCTTGTTTAAACGCTTTGCCGTGGGTGGCATGCTAGCCGTGCTGCAGGGGTGTGCCAATAACACAGACAGTGTGTCACGAAAGGACCGTATATTTACCCCGTCTGTTTGAATCGTTAGGTAGTTGCATTAAGAGTTTTCAATTTCTAACGTCAAAAGCAAGGTTCTCTTTATAAACCATTTCTGTTCCTCTCCGTTGAACAAGGATTGTTTTATGTTGCTCTTTTATGAAAATAGAAAATAAATATGTGTTTTAATAAATATGAAGAGGAAAAATTGTGTAGTATCAAAGATAGAGAAAGGAATGTTAAGGTGGTTTCAGTCCATGGATACAGAAGTTTGACGCACAATACGCGTAGACGGAATAAATAAAAGTAATATTTTATATAAGCATGGAAAAATTTTTTAGAAAATCTAGTTGCCGCGTCACAAATAACAATTGCAATTTATAATATAATTACGAAGATATAAAGCTTTTAAAATTTTGTATGAAAAATGTCATCTATGGAATAGTCTACGGAATTCGAAAAAATATTGTCTCAAAAAGGTTAGTCTACAGGGCAAACCCTTAACCCGATCGTCTATGTTTTTAGACTCAAATTGTAGCTGACTAAATTGTCCAGAGTAGTTTTGCTCAAATTTTTGATATCATTCCTCGTTTCCAAAATATCAAGCGCCAGAATCAAAAATTCGGGATTTTTTTTTTCACTATGTCGGTCATAACTTTTTCGTTTTTGACTTTCTCGAATAACTCTTTTTGCACCTTACAGCTCTCGTAAATACGCGTCTTTTGAATATCATATCTTCACAACTCTCCGAGATATAAGGGGATCGCACTTTTTCGTGAACCTATACTGGAGCGAACGAAAAGACATTTCCAATGTCAAAACTGTCAGCATAATTAAGAGGGCCCTGTTAACCTGTTACGTACACGTCCTAAGGTATATAATATAACGTATTAATGTTTATACCCTGTGTTAATCACTGGGGCGGGTTTCTTGAACGGGATTTTACATGAGAAAACACATTTTGTAAAGCACAAAAACTCAAAGGAACAAAAAAACCGAACAAATCGCTAACAAAAGGTGGCCGCGGACGTCATTCGCCGCCAGTGTTACCAAACACAAAAGAGTATGTTACAGAATTTAAAAGGGCACGTTGCTAACACCCTGTATGAGCTTAGTACGAGCCTTAACAGGAACACCTACACAGAACCACCCACTTGCAGATTCTACTGTGAAGCAGAGGAAACGCCCATACACCTTCTCTGCGAATGCGAAGTGCTCATTCACAGCAGAAGTCGCCATCTAGGTGGATACATAATAACACCTACTGACATTAGGGACCTTCCCTCCAAAAGCATAACACGGTTCATGAAGTCCGTGGGCCTAGGAAATGACCTTTAGGTCTAGGGTGACAGCTACAATAGATCTATCCAGGTCGCAGTAGCTATTTGGTCATTGACCAAGCCCTTATAACCAAATAATAAACACCCTGTATGGATCTATCTACCAGTATTCAAGACAGCGATTTTTCCATTAGCTAAAAAGAAAAACAAGGCAAACCCCACACAGCTAATCCGCACGACAGG
The DNA here is from genome assembly GCA_927399405.1 of Agonopterix arenella. Lineage (NCBI taxonomy): Eukaryota > Metazoa > Arthropoda > Insecta > Lepidoptera > Depressariidae > Agonopterix > Agonopterix arenella. Next base: position 2,867,904 of record OV656714.1, read on the forward strand.
CGTTAAGGTCGAAAGTGCCATGAATCGGTAACCACCCCGCCACTTGGTGCAATCAGCAAATTTATGGCATACTTAGGTGCGAATGGAGGAGAAATGCACGAAACGGTGCTCTAAAAAGTTATGTCTGTATTGGATGGAGTAGGGGTGCTATAGACACTACGGGATGTGAATCCGAATCTTGACAATGTTACTCTATGTAATGCAATATTGTATTTTAATTGTACTTTGTATATTTTGTTTTGTTTAAAAGATGTGTGTTGTAGTGTTTCTGGCCGCATCTTCTCTCAACGGAACACCTTCCGACGCGGTGGTAGATTCAAAAAATGACGTCAAAAAGCTATCTATGTGATATTATTTTGAACAAAAAATTTTGATTTGATGAATTTTTCGGAATTTATGTACGACTTGTAATACCATTGGCTTTTTCGGTGAAAGAAAACATCGTGAGGAAACCTGCATGCTTCAATTTCGAGGCATGTATTGATTTCACTTCTTCTTCTTATCGTGTGGGCAGAGCCCTGGTGTCAGAGTTTTTTCAGACCGCCTTACGGCCTCTGACGTGGTTTCACAAACTAAAATCAAAACCTGCACTTGAAACCTACTTTTGTACAATCTACTATTCTTCTTCTTATCGTGTAGGCAGCAACTAGCAAGCCCTGGTGTCAGAGTTTTTTCAGACCGCCTTACGGCCTCTGACGTGGTTTTTATGTTACGACTACTACCACCAGCGATAGTAGCCGGGACCAACGGCTTAACGTGCCATCCGAAGCACGGAATCATTTCAATTTTCAGACAATCAGGCAATTCAGCCTGCAATGTCCTAACCAACTGGCGAAAAACGCATAAAGTGACATTTCACTAGGTGTCCCCCTTGGGAATCGAACCCACGACCTCCGTGTCGAGAGCCAATGCGCTTAACCATTAGACCACGGAGGCAGTTGATGATGAGATGATTTCACTGATTATTGCTTATAAAAGTAGATTGAAAATAATACGGACAATTCCGGATTTAACAATAATCCTGCTACATCCATCTTCTTTGACTTGCCACATGAATTTACGTAGTATCTGTACATCCCACGTATGTAGTTTAAGACACGCCGGTGATTTTCGTTCAGTTAACATTAATGCGATGGGCTCTGGGAATAAAGATTTTAGGGAATTGTTTCATCGTGCGTGATCACGATGCGTGCAGCCGGTAAATGAATCGGTGACCGCTCTTTATCCTTGAATTGAAGATTTCTTCCTGTGGTTGTTAGAAACGACTAAGTGGTTTCTCTTTTTGTTGGTGAGATGCTTGATGTTCATATTAATCAATCAATTAAAATTATACCTAATTTGTTTGGACTCCAAAAACATAAGTAGCAAATACGTCGTGGAATCAGGGTCGTTTTGAAGACGGTACAGGGTGCTTCAGATCATCAAACTGAACAACTAGCACTATGGAGCTAATATCGAAATCGCGAAAAAAATCTGCTGTTCCATAGAAAATGCAAATACCTTCTCGACAAAAATGTATGAAACAGCTGCAATTAACAAAAAAAAATTTTTTTTTCAGTCAACTTTAGAGAAGAATGAACGAAGACGGTCAATAATGATCAAAAGACCAGTACCTTATCTATAACTAAGACAATAGATTTATATAAATACACAAACACAAACACAGATTATTGGGTATATTTATTAAATCTTTATTTTAGGTTTAACAATAAGCAGGTGTTGTTGGTACAATAACCCTCCTTTTGGCGCAATCGGGTAAAAACTACCAAATTCTTTTCCAATAACATGTTCCAAAATTAAAGTACGTATACATAATTCGTTATAAGCTAACGCTTTTTCTTTCAAATCCCAAAGTTATGAATTTTAATATTAAAACGAATATCATAAAAAACTCAATTTACACATCATGTCACGAAAAGCTATAAACTTCGAAACGGAAAGTGATACATCAGGTCTTTTTTTTTCAACAATTTATTCATAGAACAAAATTTATCGCCAATTTAATGGAAAAACCGATAACCTGCAGGAATCGATCGTTAAACTAAACGTTAAAATATATTTACCATAAACATAAAAAAATGGCAAGATAAAGACGTCAACCCGTCTATGTATGTATTGTGTTTTCGGACTGCCTGGAGGGGCGCGTGGCGGCGCGTGCCGGCTCCGGCGCATCATAGATGCATAGGTAGGTAAGTACTTACGTTTAGGTAATGCACGCGCGATCACCTGCCAATTCCATTTCGTATTTATTTTTGAAATAGGGCACCCTAAAAAGAGGCAGAGCGACCATCGCTAACAATCATTATCTTCTCAGCCGATGGACGTCCACTGCTGGACATAGGACTCCCCCAAGGATCGCCATAACGACCGGTCCTGCGCTCCCCTTATCCAACGGGTTCCCGTCGCCTTCACCAGGTCGTCGGTCTACCGTGTGGGGGCCTATCCACGCTGCGCTTTCCGGTACGCAGTCGCCACTCGACAACTATTCAGCCCCATCACCCCCCGTGCCCCGCACACTGCCACTTTGGTTTAGCAATTCTTTCGGCTAAGTCAGTTGCTCTGGTTCTTCCACGTAGGTAGAATATTTGTCCACGTAGAAAAATGAGTTTTGTAAAATATTTCAGTCTTGATTTTATAGTAGGTTCATACGAGTATAGCATTCCTATCATTAATCTTTCTATAGATTTCGATGTCTTTTTGTTGTACTACGAATTTATTAAATATAAACTAGATTGAACCTGCGACTTTGTCCGCACAAATTATATTCCAGAATTTAAGTCAGATCATAAGCTATCAAAAATCATCCCAATCGGTTCAGTAGTTTTTGCGTGTTACTCGATCAAACAAACAAGCAGACAGACAAAAAATCCAGAAACTGGTGATATGGAATCAGGGGCACCTGCCTCCGTGGTCTAATGGTTAAGAGTATTGGCTCTCGACACGGAGGTCGTGGGTTCGATTCCAACGGGGGACACCTAGTGAAATGTCACTTTGTGCGTTTTTCCCCAGTTGGCTAGGACATTGCAGGCTGAATCACATGATTGTCTGAAAATAAAAATGATTCCGTGCTTAGGATGGCACGTTAAGCCATTGGTCCCGGCTACTATAAAGATAGTTAAGGTAGACCACCAAAGGGTGGTAGTAGTTGTTACATAAAAACCACGTCAGAGGCCGTAAGGCGGTGTGAAAAAACGTTGACACCAGGGCTCTGCCCACACGATAAGAAAGAAAGGGACACCTAAAAACCATATCGTTACTTTTTTTTGTTAATATCTTCAATGTACAGACACACTTCTGTTACAGTTTTATAATAGTTAAGATACAATGTAATGTGAAACTTCAACTATTTATTCTACTCGCATTCCTAAAACAGCAACACCGCTTTGTATTCGCTTCTCGAAGGCATTATCAATCATTTGAATAAAAAAAACATGAAATAAAATCGAAAGATATCGTTAAAATATCGACTTTAATCGATTACTAAAGCTCTCACGTCATCGAAACGACTTATCGGTGTATTTTGCTTCGGGTCGTAAAGTTTTTACAATGGCGGCCGTGATTAAGTGTACGCTTTTAATTTTACTATTAATACTTTGTAAAAAAAAGCTTTTAATTTGAGTTGTGGTGATAGGGTTATAACATTCTCTCTTCAAAAACATAGAAAAGACTAACACCATAGTTATGAACTGCGCAGGATATGCCGAAATTGAGAGGTATGATTTGAGCTCAAAAATAAGTCCCAGTGCAGTAAGGATGAAACATATGTATTTCCTAGTAAAATGACAACAAATAAATTTTTCTAATATTATTGTCACATAAATAAAACCATTTCAAGCTGTTGTTTAGCCTACGCCTCGATAGCTGTTATGTCATTAATGACTTCATTTATAATTAATGATTATATCCGGAAAGGAAATTATGCGTGACAAAGTGCTCTGAGCGGACGGCCGGCACGCGGCATAACGGTTCGGTGAAGAATACATCGCTATTTGAATTGTTAATCAATACATACATTAATATTATCACGCCTATCTCCCACTTGTATAAGTAGACTCTACTTATCATTTGGACTTGTAAAACTTTTTACCTCAATACTATTACTGCTTATTTAAGTATTGTTTTAAAATTATATTATGGTAGTTAAGGTAATGTTGCTTAATTGAACCATACATACATGTATTCTAATGAACAAACATCCGCAGGTGTGGTTAGAAAACTTGTTACAGATACGAAAGAAGAAGAAAGAAAAGAAAAAGAAGAAAAGAGAAGAAAGAAAGAAAAGCTGTAAGATTTGATGTCTTATTCTTGTAAAGAATATTTTTTTTTCTTTAAAACTGTACAAGCATTTGTAGGTAGATTATGTCTATAACACATTTAGGTCCATATTAATAAACGGCTTACAAACACTCGCGAACTCTTAAGCTCACATTTGAGTATCAGTTAGAGGGGGCTTCAGATCGCATGTTTCAAAATGGAATAACGTGCTAAATGATAACATTGGATTTGTCTACAAACTGCTGAAAAATATTTAACAGTTAGTCACGTACGACGTCGATGGTATGAAAAACTTGCTAAAACATTGTTTACCCCAATTAAACATAAATAATTCCAAACTTAAGCTACTGGGCTATGATTATGGAAACCATACAACAACGACGTAATTATTAACTGTCTCTATTGCGGGTCTGCTGGAAGAAATCTCTTCAGAGATAAGATCGCCCTTTTGTACATGTTTTCTCAACTTTGTGTATTATGATGTCTCTGTGTACAATAAAGTGTTTTATTTAATAATAATAACTACACAAACATACTATTACATGCATTACTGAACCTGGTTTTGAAACCACGACCCCTGGTTTGGTAGTCAAGCGTGGTAACCACCACACCATCCAGGTCGTCTATAAACATCAGCATAAATTCTCAGTCTAATAAATCGACTGTAATATTTATCAGACTCCATTTCCAATATAAATTAGGTCACATAAAAGCCAGCCGTTCTAAAAGTGTGCCTATAATTTTGTCCTCCAGTTTAACAGCAACCCGCATTATAAAATATTCAGAGTCGATACTGGCGTACGTTTCCACGTGGCATTTCCCTTATAAGCATTAGGGTTGCCAATTATTACTTTATAAAAAAAATTCGGTGAATTTTCTCAGAAGTTCATATGAGAAAACTTTGTTATCCGTCTGATACCTTTTCTCAGGAAGGGGTAGAGTTATCAAGTTAAAATGAATACCAAAGACTACCGGTTCCTTGGAGGTCTATAAAATACAAGCTTCTAGTGAATGTAATTAACAGATATGGCCATTTATTTCATATTTTGATACTCGCAACATGCATATGAAAACCTTAAAGGGACCTAAACTACCGTTGACCCAGAATCATGAAATTTGGCAAGAAGCAAGGTCTCACAGGTCACAGCACAAGTGAATGAATAAATCCGAAAATCGTTAATTTGTTGTTATAATAATATCACACCGGGAGCCGTGGTGGTCCAGTGGCGAGTAACCTTGCCTGCCGTGCAGGAAGCGATGGTTCGATCCCCGTCCAGGCCGACTCGTACCGATGAGTTTTTCAAAATTTATGTACGATTTGTAACACCACTGGCTTTTTCGGTGAAGGAAAACATCTTGAGGAAACCTGCATGATTCAATTTCGAGGCATGTATTGTGCCTACTGTCCATTACAAGTGGCGACGGGCTCAATCCCCATCACACTGGACATTATATCGGTACTACTAGTGAAACGTGGATATTCCAAGGTTTCAGAATATCTCTGACTACCCCCTCGGGGAATATAGTCGTGAGCATATAAAATAATTTCGATTAGGTGCAATCTTACATTTTCAGTTTAGCACGGTTAGCAAGCCACCCACGTTAAAGCGTTTAACCGAGAAAAACGTCTTGCGCGCTCTTTCTGGCATACTTACAATAATAAGGCTGGAGGCACATCTCTATTTTTATCGTTTTTCTGGGGGATTGCATTGGAGGCCTACAGGGAGAAGATTGTTTTCCAATGCAAAGTTAAGTTTGTACTTCGTAATTAAGATGTGAGGTTCCTGCTTAGCTGGCCTAGGTTTTTTAAATCCATCATCATACATTTTGGGTGACGCTCTTGCCGAAAGACTTTTAGTATTAAACGTACTTTCAAACTACATTTTTTGGCAGGATTGATGCCGCCTTATTTGACGCTCGTTAGTTCCTGTCCCATATGGCCACTTCTGGGCATATCAACCCCCAGTAATTTGAATAACTACCGATGTATATCTAGGCGGTTTTTATGCTATTTAGTTGACCCGTTTTTTTATTGTTCCGTACCCAAAATTGAGAAAACGGAACACTTACTAAAAAAATGTTGACAACCCTACGAGACTAAGTTACCCGGGTTTTTAACAGCACTTCTGTGCCAAATTCCTCGAGAGTCAAATGGGATGGCTTATGTTTTACTTTGTTACCTACTTCTTATTGTGTTTTCGTTATGATAAGGGTAGGTAGGATCTTTAAGAAATGGAGGCGTGTATTTGCGAAATCGCCTACTTAAGACGTTGGAATTTGATTCGGTTGTTGGCTAAAATTGGTTATCTAAGGGGTCTAAGGTACTTTTGAAATATGAACCATCTTATTATAATTTTTGTTAAAATTATTGTACACAAAAACAACATACCTATAATTATGAAAAATTACAGTTTAATTTATTAAGTTTTTAGGTAAGTATGAGTTGGAATATAATAATAAACTATCTTCAGATATAAACAACAACTTATCGCAAAACATAAAAGCCTACAAATAATACACAAACTCCAGGGCCTCTACCCGGACATTCGAACTTCGCAATTGCGTGAACGCTTTCGTTCCAATGTCAACTCTATTACAATGAAGATCGGACCGAAACGGTCGAGATAAATCTAAAATCGAAACTCCGGGTACAGGGCTAGAGCGTCGCCGTAAGTCATGGTGCCCAACAGGCTAGCAGCTAGCAGCATTCTCCCTCTGGATGGTGAGGCTGATTCTTCGTGCCAGGAAGCTGCCAGCTCTGCGGTCACCAGAGGTCTCATTGAGACGCTCGGATAGGTCTGCAAGGAATGCTTTACAATTTATACATTCTACGGGTTATAAAAACTCATTCCTACCACGATAATGTGTAATACGCACTTATCCTTTTAAAAAGCTATGAAAGAGTTACAACAGGAAGTGAATGTCAGAATGTGTATACACGGTGTAACTGTAATATTTTACGCGGTGGTTTAGACTTATAATTAAACCGTCAAATTGAACAACTTTCAATTAAATCAATTTCGACTCAATTGTATTTGGAAACCGATTTTTTTGATTTGGTGGTCTAACTAAACCACGTCTTCAAATATTACAGTTCTAGTACTGTGTGATATCACTAAGATGTTCATTACACCTTGTATAAATAGACCGTTTCACATTTGAATATAATACTTAAAAAATAAAATACTCTGATTTATCTGTTTATTGGAACTAAAAACAATGAGGCTGTATGGCCAAGCTCCATTGCCTTTCATATAAAAACAAAAAATACTACGTACTATGAATTAATAACTGAAATTCATAGTTTACTCATGCAGCTTGCCAGCAAAATTATGAATACGATCATACCCACTTCTTCCCATATCAGATTGACCCGAATGCCCAATTTTCCCCCAAATGGGGCATTAACGCTTGCACTATGGAAACTGCGCCAAACTGTTTAATCTTTAGCCCCGGGGGCGGCCGCTTAATGTCAACTCTCGCCAAATTGCTCTATTAGTGTTATTTTGTTTTTAAATGACGTAAGAGTTTTGGTTTTAAGCTGAAACGTTACCGGCCATGTCTTAAAAAGTACTATAATCATCCACTGCTAAATGCTGGCCTCTGCGCGCCAGAGGCGCCAAGGTGCGCCTCTAAACTGTGTCCTCGGCCTTCCTCATTCAGTCGGGAGCGACTGAATGAGGAAGGCCGAGTACCTTTTTTACGTTGTCTATCCAGCAGGCAGCAGGGCGTCCCACACTATGCCTGCCAGTTCATGGTCTCCACTCTAGAACTCTGACAACCCATTGTATGTCAGTTCTTCGGCAGATATGACCAGGAGTGCGATTTTTAAAACTCATTCGCTGAGCTCAGCAGTAGAAAATGACAAAATTACTATGGAGATATGCATCTTTCTACTGCTGATTGGACTTACAAAAATCATACTCCATAAGTGCGATTTTTGAAAGTCAAATCAGCAGTAGAAAGATGCATATCTCAATATTAATTTTGTCATTTTCTACTGCTGAGTTCAAAGTATGACTTTCAAAAATCGCACTGCTGCCCTTTGCTACTTCAGCTTGCTAATTTTCTGAGTTATGCCAACTACTTTAAATCTCTGACATGTCACTTCATTTCTGATGTGATCTCTCAGACAAACACCCGAGCATAGCTCTCCATAGCTCGCTGAGCGACCTTGAGTTGATGAACTGGTCCTATTGTTTAAACACTGGTAAACACAAAAATGCTGCCTTGGTTGTTAAGTCATGTGATATACAATTAAACGTTTCTAAGCTCCGCTTTAGCTTCTCAATGCGAACACCACCTCACTGTTTAGGGCTGTAGTCACCTGGGCCTGTAGTATCACATGATATAAATTACATGTTAAAACTATTTACTTAAAAACCTAATCAAAGAGTGAAAACGGAAATGGTATCACGCGCTGCGTCTGCACATTATGACGTAGGTAATTAGTTATTAGCAATACCTTTTTGTATCTAGTTTAAAGACGATTGTAAATATTGACACCAAACTACGAAGTATGTCTTTAACTCAAGCACCCTAAAATCCTCCAAGTATACTCATTATTAGAGGCCCTCTTCTTCTTATCGTGTGGGCAGAGCCCTGGTGTCAGAGTTTTTTTTCAGACAGGCCCTTATAGCACGAATGGCAACCTCCGATGGGAGATGGCACCACAAGGTGATGAAGCTATAAGTCACCTTATTATTATACACTAGCTATGCCCGCGACTTCGTGTGCGTTACCCGAATAAAAAGTACCCTATGTGTTAATCCAGGCTATGGACTATCTGTATGCCAAATTTCATTGAAATCCGTTCAGTAGTTTTTGCGTGAAAGAGTAACAAACATCCATACTTACAAAAGAGTAGGATTTAGTATTTGGACAAGTAGCAGCAATTTCTTACCATGAATGGCAGTCATATAGAATGACATTTTAATCAAAAAATTTACATCAATTATAAAAAATCCTCCTCTTAAACAGTGCATATTTTAATACCAATTTTAAAATAAAAAAAAGGAATTCTATCGGAATCGAACCCGGGTCGAATCGCTCAACCCCAAGCGCGTCGCACGCTACGGTCCATTACCCGGGCTGGTCATTAGTCCCGATTTATGGGCTTATTTTTAATGGCGCCACGCTGTATAGCTCCTATTGTCTATGGTGCTAAAATATTGCCAGTTGTTTTTTCTACTCTGTTTTTTGACATGGTATTATTTATGTTTTTTTTTAGGATTTGGTATTTCGTTGGTGACAGATGAGTTGAAAACTCGTTTGTATTTGGGAATTTCTTTTCAGTATCTTGTTGTAAACACTGATTCTTAATTCTATTACCTACTTTAAACCTTATTTAAAAGGCAGTAAGAATATCACTCAGCATAAAAGTTTCTAGTACCTACTAACATAAAAATTTAATATGCGACTAATCATAAAAGAAAATCTTTTTTCTTACTAGAATTTATTAGTATAGAGGATCCTTCTTAACGCTCACTGTTTTTTAAAGGATGATCAGATCATCAAACTGAACAACTTTCTCAATGGGGTCAACATCTGATCATCTCCTTAAAAAACCAGCATATTAAAATGGACCCTGTTAGTACACACGGCGACAATATCAAGCTATACAAAACCAACATAAGCTGACCGCACGACTTTATACGTTACTCGACCTTCGCGCGGCCAGCTTATTTTGGTTTTGTATAGCTTGATGTGTCGGCGTTCGTACAGTCAGCTACAAAATTATCAAAATTTGAATTTCAAAACAAAAGTTCCACCATTTTTCAAACCATTTCAAAAGTTAACATTAATAAGTGATGCATCATTGAACAGAGTAGAGTAGCAACATGAAATTAATGCCAAATAAAATATTTCATTCCTACAACGCCCCATTACGTTAATGAGCACGAACGGGGAGGGCAGGGTGTGGCCCTTGTTTTATTATTAAGCTTTATATTTGGGTGTGGTTCCTGTGTCAGCGTGGTAGCAGAGGCGAGTTTTGCGGCGAGTCGGTGGGCTGCATCCAACTAGGCTATACGCATATCGCATTTTCCGGTTTTCAGTAAAGAATAACAAATATCGTATCTGCGAAAGTTAAGTTCTAAATTACTGAAATGCTATTTTTGAATTTCACTCATCTTCATTTGTATACGATAACGCATAAATTCCTTAGTCGAACTTGCGCACTCCTGGGCTACCAATAAACTCTAGGTGTTGGAGAAAGTCGGCGGGTTCGAAGCGACTACACTTTCTCCAGCAGTGGTGTGGTTTGGTGGCGAATGATAATTCCTGATTTCTTCTGGCTGAATGATTTATTTATTCTAAACTGAAGCAGTACACTGAATTTATCTTTTAATTTACAAAAATCTGATCCGCCTCGTCAATGGCGATAGAGCGAGCTAGCGTGTTGCCAGTTACGACTACTGAATACATGAATAATATAGTACAAATTAAAATTAACTGACTGGCAACATTAATTATTAGTGATTACATTGATAGTTCTGACCAATCTCAATAGATGGCATGAATATTAATTCCTGAGCTATTTAAATAAGAAAACATGTTAATTTTGCGTTAACACTAGGTAAAGTGGGTATCCAATGATTTTTCGTACAGAAAAACAAATGAGAGAGTAATTTTACTCGCAGTTAATTTCTAACCCAGGAATGCGCCAGTGGGGTTTAGTTTAGATTTTATGTCACTTTTGCATTCCAGGATTGAGATTTAATTAACGTTACTGCGAATTTATGCAATTGTCATTAATTTAATTACGAATGTTTTACGAGTATTCATCGCGAAAGTAAGTACACTTACGGAAATACGATTTTATTCATCATTATCATCTCAGCCGATGGAGGTCCACTGCTTGACATAAGCCTCCCCCAAAGATCGCCACAACGACCGGTCCTGCGCTGCCCTCATCCAACGGGTTCCCACCGCCATCACGAGGTCGTCGGTCAACCTTGTTACGGACGCTGCGCTTTCCGGTACGCGGTCGCTACTCGAGAACTCTTCGACCACATCGGCCAACAGTTCTTCGAGCAATACGGTCCGCCCATTGCCACTTTAGTTTAGCAATTCTTTGGGCTATGTCAGTTACTCTGGTTCTTCTGAGGATCTCTTCATTTTTGATTCGACCTATCTCCATTGCCCTTTGGGTGACTTTCAGACTTTTTATGAGGTATTGAGTGAGCGACCACGTCTCTGTTCCATAATTGTGTCATCACTGGCAACACGCACTGGTCAACGACTTTCGTTTTTAGACACTGCTGTATTTGGGACGTGAACATACTACGTTTTTATTATTATAATTTAACTCGCTAACAGTACAGCCCTACCTCAAACTGGCGAATATAAATACTGCATTAAGGAAGGGATCTGTGGGCAGTGGCACGACTCCACGAAATTTAGTAATACATTCCACATAAGTATGTTCCTTCACAGAACTCTTAACACCCGTATTATAAGACTGCGAATGCCTTGATTCGAGGGACAAAATATATTGTATGGAGTCCCGTTTTTTTTTTCAACCGAAATTGGGGTCATAACTTCTAATTTGGTATTTAAAGGATATAAACTTTTCGCATGAAAATGTTAGCGTGAATATAATTTCGAGATGTCATTGTTATTAGATATACAGGGTGTACAATTAAACTCGTTAAATTTTAAACAGAGTGCTTCAGACCATCAACTGAACAACTTTTACTATGGAGTCAACATTGAAATCGAGAAAAAGAAATTATTTTTCCATATAAAATGACATTGTTGACTCGACTCAAAGTATGGAACAACTTATAATTTTTTCTCGAATTCTATGTTGGCTCCACTCTACAAGGATGGAGATACAAATGGAGAACTCAGACCATCAAACTGAACAACTTTCACTATGGAGCCTACCGCAGGAAAAGCGAAAAAATCTGCTGTCCCATACAAAACTGATGTACCTATCCGACTAAAATGTATGGGACAGCAGATTTTTTTCGCGTTTCCTGAGGTAGGCTCCATAGTGACAATTGTTAAGTTAAGCTAAGCTGACTCCCTGTATAGTGGAAGTTGTTCAGTTTGAGGGTCTAAACTACCCCTTTAGATATGTCATCATCATCATCATCAGCCCATCATCGTCCACTGCTAGTCATAGGCCTCTCCCAAGGCGCGCCACAAAACTCTGTCCTCGGCTTTCCTCATCCAGTCGCTCCTCGCTACCTTTTTAGGCCGTCTGTCCAGCGGGCAGCAGGACATCCCACACTACGTCTACCAGTTCGCGGTCTCCACTCCAGAACCCTGACATCCCACAGATTGTCAGTTCTTCAGCAGATATGACCAGCCCATAGCCACTTCATCTTGCTAATTTTCTGAGCTATGTCAACCCCTTTCGTTCTCTGACGTATCACTTCATTTCTGATGTGATCTCTCAGAGTAACACCGAGCATAGCTCTCTCCATAGCTCGCTGCGCGACCTTGAATTGATGAACTAGTCCTATCATCAGGGTCCATGTTCCCCATTGGTCATTACTGGCAGGCACTTTAGATAAGTATTACACGATTGGTATCTATACACACTTTGTTTAATCTTTCACACAATCAATCCATATTTTCTTCGGACTTCCTCTCCTATCCACAGCCATCTTAAACTAAAAACCAATCAAAATCGAATACTTTTTAAGTCGTTATTCCACTAAACTAAAACCTTCAACCAAGACAATAAGCTAAATCTTTTTAATAGCTCCTCCGAAGATTACGTCTACCATCGTAACTTTTATAATCGTCGCTTAAATCTTTCAAAGACAAAGAACGCGCTAAAATGTTTCACTGTTTTCATTTTGTCGAGTTAGTTTGTCTTTTAGATTGTTAAATTGTCAAGAAAGTTAAGGGTTGATAAGAAAATTTTTGGATCGCCGGATGGGTTCGCAATCAATTGAGCATTATTAAACTTGATTGATTTAAATCAAAGTAATTGATTCTTGCTAAAGTCGTGGGGTTTATCTTATCTTATCTTGTTGTGGGGGCTGGCAAGCCAGCAACACTTCGACCTAGTGGGATCTTTTGTGTTAGCCCCAATACTTTTTGCTTTCTTCACCCTTCAAATACATGGTCAATGAAGGAGGCATGTGGCGTAGTGCCCGGTGAGGGCTCCGACGATGGCACGAGCCTTGCTCCTACTGTTGTTCAGTAAGAACCTTGAGACTCGAGTTGTCATATTGCTGGTAAATTTCTTAGAGTGTTGAAGACTTGCAAGGCTAGACCACTTTAGCCTGTGTGTTTTATCAGCCCATTCCTTCATGGCCATTCTTATGCTGCATATCGGGATTCCCACGCTTGGTTCTGGTCCAGTCATCTTTCGTTCCGATCCAGCCCTTACCAGCTCGTCAGCATTTTCATTACCGGTATGCACCGGGACCCAAACCAATCTTACACTATTGTAAAGACCAAGCCTGTTTAGGGTTTTCACTCCGTTCAGAAGTCGTGGGGTTTAGACAAGAAGGCCAAAGGTTGGGCCACACAGAGTGCAGCTGCGGGCCGGCAGTAGTTGTAAGCTATGAAATAATATGCGAGGTGTCACACTGCGGCTACCGTTCCGCAGCTGTTATAAGCATAAAGCATAAAGGATACTTTTTTGAGCAAAAACACATTTGAGAAGAGATGGCGGAGCCTCGTGGCAAAATCAAACATGAACCGCGCGAACAACACGCGAACACAGCCGCTCGTATTGTATTGATACTTTAATTTTCTAGTTTAAACCTGAGTAGTACACATGTACTACTCAGGTTTACAGGGTCGCACTTGAGCCATATTTTCGGTTTTATAAGGCTTTCTAATTTTACGTGAGATGCACGATTGCTCTTTAGGTTAAGAAAACAGATTTAGGTCAAATCTACCCGAATTATTTTAGCAACAAAATAAAACCAATAGGAAATTAGTAAAAAAAAAAATTTGACTTCCCTTATATTATGCAATCAGTTGATCGAACTTTTGTATGAAAAGTTGATTTTTCTATTCCTATATTATATATAGTTTCTTATGGAAAGTTGTTCAGTATAATGGGTACAATCACTCCTTAAAGTAATGCAACTGTTTACCCTAACATCCTGTAATTGCAACATACATGCTTCAATATTGTAGTTAAAGCGACCGAATTTTTCTATCCGTGTTTCGCATGAAGGGATGAACTTTCTTATGTAGTACTCAAATTCTTACTGTTCCCATCTAAGCAGCTTATCCATATCCCTCATAACTCCCGAATCCAGTAGTAAATTAGTTTGAGACCACTTTGGGTCGGATCATAGTCCCGAATAGTCCCCGGGGCAAAGGATTCATTGCCCAGATACCCCGGTTTATGTAGCACCTTGTAACACTGGTAAAGTTTAGTTGCAGGGGTATATTGCATTTCCTTTGATTAAATGAGGTTTTTGATTGAGTTTACACTAGGACGGATGTTATTCTAAGAGGTGTAGACCCCTAGTTTTTAATAAGTAAACAAAGGAAACCATAGTATAAGTTACTATTCGTGATAAGGACTATCAATCAGCAAAGGTTACATCTTAGGGTAAAATCTTAAAAAAAAATTGGGCCAAAGACAGGCGTATATAATTAGGCGTCTGTTTGTATCCTCCAGGGTACGAAGTGATAATTATATGTTGATTATTATATTGATAATTATACGTTGATAACTATCTTGGTAATTATACGTTGATAATTATCTTGATAATTACTTATAAAATTAATCGGAAAAAGAAAAGCTTGTACTAGTAATGTCGCGCCATTTATCACGATTTGCGAGAAAAAAAAGCTTACAAACACAAAATAGGTTTTCTTACTGTTTCTGTTACTTTTCTCAATAATTTGTTACTTAACTGTATAATTGTACTATATTGTATAATTGTATACTTTGTACTGTATGTATGTATGTGTATGTTTGTAATGTAACTGTACTGTATAATTTGTCAACGAAAATGCTGAAGACTAGGTGCTGGTTGGTTTGGATACGAGTGCATTAAAGCAAAAATTGCAATTTTAGAACTTTGGTGTTAGAAATTTTACTCAAAACTAAGAATCAGCTTGGATAATTATCATAGTTATATTACAATATACGTTTTTTTACCTAAATAGGTAAATTACCGTATCTTTAAAGAAGGGTTATACAGGGTGAAATTGATATCACATCCTTTTAAACTAAGAGTCTAACCATCTAACTGAACAAATTTTACTATGGGAGCAAACCGATCGGAGCCCAAAAAATCAGCTGTTCCATACTAAACTGCAATGCTTACTCGACTCGAATCAACCGCAGATTTTGTTATTGCTCCGATCGGTTTGCTCTCAAAGTAAAAGTTGTTCAGTTTGATGGATACTCTGTTTTTTGCTCTTGACCTCAATCTAGTCCTCAGGACGAAGATGTAGCGAGCTCACCCAAAGGAGACTTTTCACTCGTACTTTAAAGGAATTCGGGTTGTAAGCGCTCGGAAATACTGACGCAGACAGGGCGTTCCACTCCTTGGCTGTGCGCATTATAAAAGATTCAGAAAGGCGCTTGGTGCGGAAATGTGGGATGTCAACCAAAAAGGGGTGATATCCCGCGTTGCGTCTAGAAGTTCGGTAGTAGAATGGGGAAGGCGGGATGAGCTCATGTAGCTCTTGGGCACACTCACCGAAGTACAATCTGTAGAAGACCGACAAGCAGGCTACTCTGCGGCGGTGGGCTAGGCTATGAAGCTTGGTCTCCACCAGCTTTCTGTTAGTTTCTCTCACTCTTAGGATGCTAATGATATCAATTTCACCCTGTACAATGTTCGAATTGCTAAGTTAATATCACAAAAGTGTTTGCTATTACCAGACAGAATTATAAACCAATCCATTCTAAATATCAAATTATATTGAATTTTCATTTATAACTGTCCTATTCAATTTACAAAACAACTCTTGTAAACTTTCAAAGTTATTAAACTTTAGCGTCTGAAATCCTCAAGTTCACCTTTTTAACTGTTAAGGGTTCTCAGAGACCTTAAAAAGTTGTAAAAAGTTATTGCTACACGTGTTTTTTGGATTAATGACTTAAGTATTGAAAGTTTTTAATGGTCATTGGAAATTGTATAAGCATTTCTGCCCACTCCTAAAGAAAACATGACCGTGAGTTTTTATACACACAATCATGGGTTTAAGATAGACTAAAAGTCTTATTTTATGAATGAATGAAGAATATGACTATACAGGGGGGAGTCGCGTGGCTAGAGGTCTCTCGAGTAGACGTCTTTCGTTTGGCTCGCGATTTAGGTAGCCACGCGGCTCCGCCATTTTATGACGGTTTCGGGTGTGTGTTTTTGTATAAAAACAGGGCTTTGAGATCGCCATATCAATTACCGTACAATGAACGTTAACTTGAATTATAATAATATCTTCAACACTTGATACTGGCGAAATCTTTAAGGAAACGCCATTTAATAAAAATAGAATAGAATAGACTATACAGGGTGTTACAAAAGTAAAAATAAACATTTCAAACGTTTAAAGCGGTTGTTGAGACCATCAAACTGAACTACTTTCACTATGGGACCAACCACGAAATCGCAAAAAAAAATCTTTTGTCCCATACATTTAGCTCGAGTAGATATGTAGTTTAGTATGGAACATCGCAAACGCATCGCATCATGGCGATAATGGCAAATCTCCCCATTTTGGGGGAGGTCTATGTCCAGCAGTGAACGTCTATCGGCTGATATGATGATAATGATAATGGAACATGCGATTTTTTTTTCGCGATTTCGATATTGGTCCCATAGTAAAACTTGTTCAGTTTGATGGTCTTAACCACCCCCTTAAATGTTTATTTGTATTTTTGTATCACCCTGTATATGGGAAATTTAACACAGGGTGAGTGTGAAATAGAAATCATTTGACAGACTTTTGTTTCGATATACTAATCATGAAGACAAATACTGCGTTTTATGTTCACAGATTTAATACTAGTCCCATATTATACTTTCTGTCAGAGTTTTTTCATACCGCCTTATGGCTTCTGACGTGGTTTTTATAATGTAACGACTACTACCACCAGAGATAGTAGCCGGGACCAACGGCTTAACGTGCCATCCGAAGCACGGAATCATTTTCCTTTTCAGATAATCAGGTGATTCAGCCTGCAATGTCCTAACCAACCAACGCACAAACTGACATATCACTATATAACGTCTAACAAAATTAGCTGAAACTATTTTAAGGGGATGATCCGACCATCAAACTGAACAACTTTCTCTATGGGGCCAATATCGAAATCGCGAAAAAAAAATCAGCTGTTCATACAAACGTACTCGACCTAAATGTATGGGACAGCTGATTTTTTTTTCGCGATTTCGATATTGGTCCCTTAGAGAAAGTTGTTCAGTTTGATGGTCTGATCATCCCCTTGAAATAGTTTCACCTAATTTTGTTAGACCTTATATAGGTTTCCCCTATTGGAATCGAACCCACGACCTCCGTATCGAGAGCCAATGATCTTAATCTTAAACATTAGACCACTGAGGCATAACACTAGTTTACTATATATTTCTCCGTGTTGATTATATTTGAATACCTAAACCAATTAAATTCAATGTCATGTACGATATAGAATTCTCGAAACGAATATTATTATCTGTGGTTTATCTGAATTTCGTTAAAATATATAGTTTATGCGATAAAAAGTCATTGGGTTTTAATTACGATTAATTTAAGATTTGTATAAGAATCTTTGAGTCCACTTTGAAACTAAGCATTTTAACGGAAATCCGACAAACGAGATGGTGTAAGAAGAAAACATTTTTTAACCTTATATTGGCAATGTTTCTGACCAGTACAAAATAAACCATTACAATTAAAAATACAAAACTGTTTCTTTTTCATGAAATAATATTTTATTTGTATTTTTCAGGTAAGCCGATTTGCGTAAAAAACAATTTAGAAGGTCAGTGTTACTTTAATGAATCCGAGTATTAGGTTACAGATGATTTAAAGAAGTAAAATAAGGATTTCAGGTACATTACCTACCTAGTTTAAAAGAGGAATGTTTAGGCTATTTAAATTTGTACCTTCAGGAATACTGATTGGGTAGTATTTACGTTGATAGAGGGAAAGCTTTTCATTTTTCCTTCATTAAAAAAATAATTACGTATTTCTCGTTGGGTTAGGTAATTGCAGTATTAGGTAAGTGCAGGGTTGGGTTATTAACGATATGACTTGTTATTATTTTCTGTCAGTAATTTTGTAATTTGGTCTGGTCTCTCACAGAGTCTCAAAAGTCCAAACTCAAGGTACATTCTCAGAGAGCGATGGAGAGCAGTATATTAGGCGTTAAAAGAACAGATCGTGTAAGGACCATTACACTGCGCTCCAAAACGCCGACGTCGGGGAGAAAACAGCTAGACTAAAGTGGGAATGGGCCGGCCATGTCTGTCGAATGCACCTGGAGAGGTGGGCAAAAACGGTCGTCGGCGCCTGGGTCGCCCTAGGAAGAGGTGGCGGGATGATCTGGATGCTTTTGACGACAAGTGGCCAGAGCTTGCCTAGGATAGAGATGGTTGGAAGATTAAAGGGGAGGCCTTTGCCCAGCAGTGGGATGAAATAGGCTAGTAAAAAAAAAAATTTTTTTAACATTTCGTCAGTTTGTGTACTTTATGTCAGATCCCGGGCCGTGAGTTCTATAATATGATGCCAGAGATCTACAATATAAGAAAAAATATCCAACACTACAATAGGTACTGTACGAAGCGTGGCGGGAAAATGTAGGAAATGGCGTATTCTCGTCAATAAAAACAAATAATAACGGGCCAAGTGTGTGTTGGACCACGCGCAGGGTTCCGTAGTTGCCCGTCACAATATAATAAGGAACTTAGGAGGGTTTTTTTTTTATACTACGGTTTAACGGCTAATAAAGTCTAAAAAGTACATTTTATAAGTTGGTCGACTATTACTCGTAAACTTGTAAAGCCTACTTAGTACGGTGATAGTTTTCCTTTTTACTTCGGTGCATATACTACTGCCATGAATTTTTTCAAATATCCAGAAACAACGGTTTAGCTGGCGGGGGGGGGGGGGGGACACTTGACTTTCGCGTGTAGGGGGTACCGCAAAAAAAATATTTTTCAAGGTTTTATTTTACCACTTTGTCGGCGTGATAAATATGTATGCCCATTCCAAATAACAGCTTTCTAGTACTAAGAGTCTCAGAGCTAAGCCGCGGACGGATGGACAGACGGACTTGGCGAAACTATAAGGGTTCCTTGTTGACTTCGGAACCCTAATAAAAAGTCTCAAGCTAAAGTTTCCGGAGAAAACACTGTTTTTTGGGAAGGTAACTTTCGGTGCGCGAGTCCAACTCGCACTTGACCAATTTTTATTGCAATATATTTTTCCACCAAAATAGTGATGAGTAGTCAAAATAATCTGCCAAACAAAGAGAACCGTCATTCCCATGTTACAAAGCAGTTATTCAAATACCTAGGGGATTATGGCAATAATTCAAGAGGGCGCATCTAAAGGGGGATTTAATTAACGATTATAACTCCAAAACTTCTACAGGCTGTTGTTTTTATTGCTTTACATAGGGGAGGACTGAAAAATGCGGTTGTTGAACTTTTTTTTGTGTTTCGTAAAACAAATCGTTGTGGTAAACCTTCTGATTTATGGATATACCTGTGTATTTGTTTGTTGTAAGGTTTTTATGCAATTGAGAAGTTAAAAACAATGGCAGAAGTCTCGGTAGAGTAATTGGATGTAAGCAAGCCCGCGATTGAAGGGTTTGCCCCCCGCAAGGTGGACGACGACCTAGTGAAGGCAGCGGGAACCCGCTGGATGAGAGCAAGCAGGACCGGTCGTTGTGGCGATCCTTAGGGGAGACCTATGTGCAGCAGTGGACATCTATTGTTGCTGAGGTGATGCTGATTAAGCCCATGATTGGCAGATTGTAGGTTCAAGTCCCGGCCGAAGCTTCATTTTGGATCTTTTAATTTGATTTGTGTGAATGCTAGCCTAACCTCACCATTCAGTCTATACAGGGTGTAAGTGACAGCCTAGTAAATACTGAAACGGTGAACTCAGACCATCAAACTGAACAACTTAAACTATGGAGCCTGCCTCAGGACACGCGAAAAATAAATCAGCTGTCCCATACAAAACTGCTGTACCTACCCGACTAAAATGCATGGGACAGCAGATTGTTTTGCGTATCCTGAGGTAGGCTCTATAGTAAAGGTTGTTCAGTTTGATGGTCTGAATTCACCATTTCAGTATTTGCTAGGCTGTCACTTACACCCTGTACAGGAGGAGGCCCGCCCAATACCGCGCGTGCCCTATGTAGTTTGGTAGACTTCACATACACATCAGAATTTCTTTCTCAGCGTATGCAGATTCCTTACGATGTTTTCCTACACCGTTTGAGAGCAGTCAGTATTAGGTACGTACATAAGTTAGAAAAACTCATTGGTACAAGGCATGTTGTACTTGCAAATTTAAACCTGGACTCTCGTGATTGATTGTCCTTACTTCTCCGCACCACTGAAGCTCTGGAAAGCCTAAACGTCTTAATTTCGTAAAATCCCCTTGTTTCGTAAAATTTAAAGTTTCCCCCCCAAACGTTTGTTAAATAACTTATCCGTTCTAATGAAATGTTTCTCTTTTTATTAGAAAACCTCCCTTTGAATTTATTGGTCACGCGTTGTCAAAGTTTCTTGTCGAAAGAGGGTGCGATTTTTGTGAAAAAAAAAACCGTTGAAATTACAGGTTTTTAACTAGTAAAAGTTTAAATCAAAACAAGAAAAAATTTTAATCGAGTATGCTACAATAATAATTTTGAATATTAATTTGTGACCACGAATATTATACAGATATATAGCATATTATACAAATAAAAAAGAACAAGTACACTATACTTTACTAGTCGCGAATTGTGATGGCTTGACAGACAGCGACTCCTGGCGACTCCATTATAAAGAAAATAATTGCTCCAGCTATGGGATAAAAGCCCCCAAAAAAAGTTAGCGTATAGTTGGCTTACTATCTCACTCATGTCGATTTGTTTCTCATAATCTCTAGATTATAGTGGTAATATTAGCTTTACCTCATCTAAACTTTTTTTTTTTTTTTTTTCTTTTTTTTTTTAAAAAGCTAAGACGTTCCTATACACGCATTGCTTACATGTGCCGTTTTAACAGGGAAAAAGAATCAGCACAGAAGTCGAAACAATGCATTTTTATATTGATTTCATAATTCCGTTTGCATTTTTACCTAATCTAATCTTTCGTCCGATTACTATAATAAATTAAATTATGTTTTTAGAGTGTAATACCGTCAATAAACGTAACCGTTTGTGGGCCTACAATGAATTGACTCCTTTATAACAAAGTGTTCTTATCATCTTATAGATGCGAATGTAAAAGACATCGCCTAACACAGGCGATGTCTTTTACATATTTACTTATTTTTTATTTTCAAATATTATTGATTTTTAAACATGTTACAGCCATGTTGTGCTTTTCGTTTCGTTTTTTTTGTGTTGTGTTGTGTTGTTTTCGTGTGTTGTGCGGGTTCAAGTCCCGCCCGAGACAATTTTTTCAATCTTTAATTTGATTTGATACTTTTTATAAGTTTTGAACTCAATTTAAGTTTTTTGTAATACGTTTTTTATGTAGCCTAGTGAGTGAAATGTGAATATTCTAAATAAATAGTACTATTTTAATATTTTCGGACTACTTTGGCAAAGTATTAGCCCAGTCATTTTACGGTTTGAGCCAGGACTAATTAATAATTTGTATTTTTTTTTTTGTATTGAAGAGCCTATTTGAGAAATGTACCAAAATAAAAAAAATCACGTCAGCAACAGTTCCAATTTTAAAATTTTGCTATTATCTCGTTCTAAAAAACCAGATGGTAAATTTTTTTTGCGCATATTTGGCTTTACCATCATACATACTTCAAACATGGTGTAAATATTTTTGTCTACTTAGAAGGTTTTGAAAAAGACATTCGTATTTTCTAATAAATACCTCATTTTTTTAATTTCAATGCCTTTTTTATTGCTTAAAACTAATTTATATCGTTAAATCTAATTAAAGTGAGTGCATTGGTATTCATATTATTAATTTAAAAGCCTTCTGGGAGATACAATTTTGATTTCTATGTTGCGTAGCAAATTTTTTTTAAATATATTTTCAGAATATCTTTTTGTCACTAAATAATGCCGGTTACAGTTTAAAAGTCCAATTCATAATTACTCCCGACCCCTCCTAACAAAACTCCGTAAAATGACTGGGCTATAGCATAATGCTATGAAAATTACATTTCTTTGCTCCCCAATACTTAAGACCAGGGTTTTATTTACCATTCCGAAGAGACCTAAGGGCTTGTACACAGTCGCGTACAAAGCCGTAAATCCTCGGACATACAAACCCTCTTACAGTTCCTTGTTTTAGTTATTTATCTATTCTGAATCTAGACGTAAGGATCTTTACCTTTTGTTTGTTACAAGTCGGTAAAAAGTTTTTATTGTTGATATCTGGAGGCCGATCGCGCTAAATAAATGCCCACTGAATCGCCACAGTATAATAACTTTTTGCACTTGTAGTATCGCGCTTATTCATCATAAGCTTCACTACGGTATCTTTATTGCAATCGCGACAAAAAATTGGCTTTTCCGTACATTTTGGTCGAGCTATTGCCATTTTCTATATGGAGCAGCAGATTTTTTTTCGCGATACATAGTGAAAGTGGAGCACCCTGGTTAGTTTGATGGTCTGAAGCACCCTGTATGGTGTTGTCATATTCTTATTCGTAGGTTGTCATGCGATATTATAGCTCACGCCGACAAGAAAGAAGAAAAAAATAGAACTATCAAACTGAACAATATTTACATTGGGGACACGTAATTGGTCCCATATTAAAAATTGTTCAGTTTGATAGTCTGAAGTACCCCATAAAGTATCTAGGTAACGCATTTAAGGGCCTATGTCGAAAAATAATTGAAGCGAAATGGGCGTGTGATAGCTTATGTTACTGACTGATGCGAGAGAAAGAGATGGAGCGGCGCGCACGCCTGAAAGGACGCAAGCGTAAAACTTTATTTAATTGTGATTGTACTATTTATGTAAGTTCATTTCTGCTCGTATCAAAATTTGTTAAATATCCATTTCTTTTTTTAAATCAAGACTTGTGTTTCTATTATTCACCGTTTAGTAGTTCCAAGCGTTTATAAATAAAAACGGAGGCTACTTTGCCTTTTTTTTTCTATCGAGAAAATGTGTCTTAATCGAGTTTTGGCTCTTTGTCTAAACTTCAATTATGTGTTCAATTTACACATATCCGCTAATCATACTCCTACTGTTAGTACTTCATGATATATGACGCTTTGAAGAATCCTATTTTTTTCACATAGCGTCTTAAGTTTACACCTGTATATAGAACTGATACAATTGCTTTACTATGTTGCAAAAATTACAATATAATTCATTAAGGTCTTTGACCTCAACATTAACCACTAATATCATAATAGCCCCCACATTCTTATTCACACAGCCAATTGGAAAGGAAACATTCAAACACCCCCTATTAAGTTCAATTGGCGCAATTATACCGTAACTAAATACAATGTAATTGTGTAGCATACTGTATACTGTACATGTATATTTTGTAAGGTTTTGTTTGCCGGCATCTTTTCAGCACGCAAAATTGTACTAATTAGTATAATTTGCGACAAGCCTTGGTGTTGTTGGGACTTGGTTTGGTACAAGTTATGAGCGAAAGCGATATTTTTTTTTTTAATCCGCTTTTTTATTTATTTATTTATTAGGCACATAAAACAGATTACAGTTATAAAACACCAAATATTAGACAGATTAAAAGGTAAAGCAAGCCATAATCCTAAGCATAATATGTGCACATCATGAAATAAGTAAAAGATAAACAATTAGCATCGTGTGCGGGTCTCTATACATACTAAAAAGAAAAAGAAAACAAGATAATAATTTTTCCATGCATCGAACGACAAAAAATTACTACAAAGTTAAAAAAAGAAACAAAAATAATTTAGAGAACTTAACTAATATGATATCTAGTCGTAATTGGTTGCACCTAATTGAAACTAGGTATTCACTGCAGAGCGAAGAGCGGAGATAACGCGTCTTTTGTACCGATACTGGTTCGAATCGAATATAGCTCGTTTGATTTCGCAACAATTTCATTATAATTACGACAGTTCGTGACAGGGGATTATAGAAAGAGGTATTATTAATATGGATCTGCAAGGAAAACGTTTTGGGGACTCGGACTCTATATTGGGTATTTCTATTGAGAGACGATAGGAGAGCAGGGCAGTCGATGGCCGTATGAAGATGTTTGAATGAAGAGTGGAGAGGTCAAGTTGCGTGCGCCTGAATTCAAGTTACTGCATTTTAAATATCTCACAGCGTCGGGTATAGTCAGGCAGCCTCAAGTTCATACGGTAAGACAAGATCCTTAGACATTTTTCTTGCACGCGCGTTCGGAATAGGAATAGCTTTTGTGTCGTTTTAATTTCTCTTATTATGTCTGTTTTTTATCAACCATTAGAATAATTTGAATTGATCATCATTGCATATAAAATGATTTGAAAGAAAAAATAATACATCGTTTTTTTTTCAAATATGCAAACTTAGCCGCGTCGCGTAGAAAAAAATAAAAAGAAAACATTTATGAAAAACATAGGTTGCATTCTTCTTTTACTGAATTCTGCAAAACAGAATAGAAGTTTACAGGTTCGCTGGCTGATCCTGATTCTGTTGAAGTTGTGTCATATTAAGATCAACAAAACCCCTGATATTCACACATAAGTTTATGAGTCGCAGAGTCCCGATGGAGGACACTTTTTTTCATAGAAGACTAGAAAAACATTGTACATTTGAATGGTACAGAACACAATTTATTCGCTTATTCGAACAGTTTTTACCGTCATCTCATAGGAAATACTCTAAACTATTGTTCATCTTTCATTACTTTTTGTTAAATTGACAACATTTCCTAGGTATTTAAGATTTAATGCCTAGGACATTTTTTTGCAAATGCAGAATTATTTTGAGACAAAGCCGTATGCTTGTAACAGCATCACGAAAAAAACAACTGAACCGATTTTAATGAAACTTTTTTGTTTGAAACCTTATGATCTGACTTAAAATCTGATTAAGTCGCAGGTAAACTCTAGTACTACATAAACTCATAACCATTATCCCTTTTGGGTTGGTCAGTAACTAAGCTGCAATTACCAACTTTTTTCAGTCTATCTTACCCGCTACAACCTCGTAACTTAAGCCACACAAACTTTGAACACCTGCTGAAACTTAACATAACAATAATGATAATTTCGTTCAGCAGAACACTGAACAGCTCGCTTTTCAGCAATACTTACTTTAAATTAAGTTATTCTCATTTTTATATGTGCAACTGGGACTTGGTGCTGCTTATTTTGAACGGTACTAGTGTTCTGGATACTGTAGTCGATTGCGAGTAAGCTAATAAAAATAGCAATAGAGCCTAAAGTAATGACCCAGCATCGAAGCATGCCAAAATCTTGGAACACACGCCTCCATATTTCAAGCTGAGGTCTACGCCATCACAGCCTGTGCTGAACTCAATCTGCGCAATAGCTACGTCAACAAACGTATCATTATAAATTCTGATAGCCGTGCAGCTTTATTAGCCCTGGACTCACCGATAATAAAGTCCAAGCTAGTACAAGACTGCGTAGCTCAGCTAAACGCTGTGGGCAACCACAACCAACTGACGCTACAATGGGTTCCAGGACACTCAGACATAGAAGGGAACGAAAATGCGGACAAATTGGCCAGAAGGGGGACAGAAAACCAATTCATAGGCCCCGAACCCTTTTTCGGCATCCCTAAAAGTCTAATCCGGGAGGCTTTGAATAAGTATAGCTATACAGAGGCAATCAAAACATGGAGAAATGCTCCTGGCCTAAATCACTCCAAAGCACTTATCAAAGGGTATAATCGTAAACATACGAACAGCTTACTAGCTCTTAAAAAAGATAAACTATGTACAATAGTGAGATCACTCACAGGTCACTGCAAATTAAACAAGCACATGCACACCTTGAAACTAAGCGACTCCACCTGCTGCAGGTTCTGCGGAGAGGACATGGAAACTCCCCTGCACATTCTCTGCGATTGTGGTCCATTAATGTACAAACGAAGTATTCATCTTGGCAGACAAGTCCTGTCTCCAGATGAGATACAAGAACTCCCTGTTAAAAACCTACTGCGATACCTAACCGCTGTAGGGATTAACAGGGAACTGTAATAAGGGGCGTTCACAAAAGATCAGCGATGGTCGAAGTGGCACAGACGCAAATCTGTTAAGGCCCCAATCACCCAATAATAATAATAAATAAAAGTAATGATCATTTATTCAATGAGAGATTTTCCAGAAGAAAAAAAAAGTTAGTTCCTAATTTCTCAATAGATGGCGTTGACCAGAGAGGGGTCCAAAAGGTATGAGCAAATATATGAATTAATATTAATAATAATAATACACAGTACAAGTTATTAACAATCTGGGTGTTATTGAAGACCCGGGTGTTTCTCCTCGGCGTTTGAACGCCGTCATTATCCTCACCAAATATTTTCGCCATGTTTATAAGAAAAGGTATAATTTTTTTAGCGCTGTTACAGGGGACCAGCGGGTTTTATAACCGCGTTATAAAATTGTATACCTTTTCTTTTAAACAAAGCGAAAATATTTGGTGAGGATAATGACGACGTTCAAACGCCGAGGAGAAACACCCACCCACGCCAGACTATCAAAGGGTCAAATTTTTCGTCTATGGCTTTGCTTTTCATTCACGGCATCTAACTTACGATTTAAATATTTCCGGTTTATTTTTATTGAAATTCTCAGTTTCTGTTAGGTTTTTGTAGTTTGTTATTGTTTCTCGTTTATTGTTCGTATATTCAAAACTTATACGTAGCCCATACAGCCACGTCTGATACTCGATTCGTTGTTGACGGACAATAATACTGAAATAGCAAAACAATAAACCAACAACAATAAGAAAGGGTTTGTACTGTGTATTTTTACTATTAATATTAATTGAAATATTTATTCATACCTATTGGACCCCTCTCTGGTCAACGCCATCTATCGAGAAATTAGGAACTAACTTTTTTACTTTTTTTGCTTTTGGAAAATCCCTCATTCAATTATACTAAAAACACTAATATACTAAACAACACACACACACAACAGAATACAATACAATTATAATTAAAAATTTAAATTAAAGATGGTTTATTTTAGTCTCGGACGGGTCTTGAATAACTTTTAGCCTGTCATCCCACTGCTGGGCATAGAGCTCCCCTCAGCCATTACATTATTTCAATAATACTTGAAAAAGAACAAATTATTGAAAAAAGTATCATGTAAAATTAAAAATAATATTTTGGGCCTCGTATTTTTAAAAGCTTTCAAGCCTTTGTGTTTATGTGATTGCGCCATTAATATCTATAATTATGGCAAATTTCAGCTTTCTATGTC
Source organism: Agonopterix arenella (assembly GCA_927399405.1). Classification (NCBI taxonomy): domain Eukaryota; kingdom Metazoa; phylum Arthropoda; class Insecta; order Lepidoptera; family Depressariidae; genus Agonopterix; species Agonopterix arenella. The sequence goes on from OV656714.1 coordinate 2,895,714, forward strand.
TATGGTCTCTAGGAGTTTTTGGCGGTTATTTTTGGAGTCCTAATATTTTATTGAATTTTTATTGTTTACAGTGAGTTTTGGTTCGTAAAATTTGGTGTTGTTTTGCGTAACAAAGTGTCGTGCAAGTGAAAAATATACAGTTCAGTGAAATATGATGATGTATGGGTCGTAAACAAGAAAAGTGTTCCGTCATTTGTAGCACGGCAAAACGGTCGGTTCACCTCTTTCCTGTGGACTTCTCTATGGTTCCTGCGTCTTTCAATTGTCTCCAAAAACAACTCCATAGAAACGTCAAACACCAACGTTTTAATTGCTATAAATGAAAGAAATTTATTGAAGACATCGGTTGTATGGGATATACCCTTTACCTTGATATGACCCAAAAAATTAAAAAAAATCGATGGTCGCTGAGAAAAACCCATGTGACAGACGGACTGGTGAACACCGAGATGATTCCTTAAGTGCTCCGTTTATTCTTATTACTATAACATAAAACATCCCCCTTTTTTGAAGTCGGTTAAAAAGCACAACATGCAATAATGCACAACGTCAGTCTATCTGTTGACTAATGCAGTTTGCAGTGGCGAGCTTATCTAATGTTGCTATTGTACAAATTGCATACAGATTACGCTGGCTTTCCTTCTATTACTGCGCTACCTCAATATTGACGCTTGTCATTTATAATAAAACGAGCGTTAACCCGCGACTTCGTCCGCACAAATTATATACCAGATTTTAAGTCAGATCATAAGCTATCAAACAAAAAAAGTTTCATCAAAATCGGTTCAGTAGTTTTTGCGTGATACTCGTTCAAACAAACAAACAAACACACAAACAAACAGACAGACAAAAAATCCAAAAATTGGTGAAATGGAATCAGGGACACCTAAAAACCATATCGTAACTTTTTTTTTGTTAATATCTTCAATGTACAGACAAACTTCCTGTTACAGTTTTATAATAGTATAGATATACTTATTTTAGGCGATAATAAAGCCTCCGCCAAACAGAACGCGAGACCGGAGCGGGGCTGGTCGGCAGATTAACCCACACGCTGTTGTAATGTAGGAAAGTTTAAGTTTATTAAAACCGATGTTATTAAGAAATAAATACAAAAGGACTAGCTTAATATGTGACGCTGTTCGGCCCGTATTACCAATGACTGGCTCTGGGAAGGCCTTTTAGATAAATGATTCGATTATCTAAGTATAGTTATGAAATCCAACTAAGTCAGTCTTGTTTATGAAGAAGGTCACACTTTGACCTTCCTATGTTTTGCCACCTCTTTTCTTAGAGGAGAAGCCTATATGAGATGGTCACACTATGACCTTCCTATACTTTGCCACCTCTTTTCTTAGAGGAGAAGCCTCTAATAGATGGTCACACTTTGACCTTCATATGCTTTGCCACCTCTTTTCTTAGAGGAGAAGCCTCTATTAGATGGTCACACTTTGACCTTCCTATGCTTTGCCACCTCTTTTCTTAGAGGAGAAGCCTCTATTAGATGGTCACACTTTGACCTTCCTATACTTGGCCACCTCTTTTCTTAGAGGAGAAGCCTCTATTAGATGGTCACACTTTGACCTTCGTATGCTTTGCCACCTCTTTTCTTAGAGGAGAAGCCTCTATTAGATGGTCACACTTTGACCTTCCTATGCTTTGCCACCTCTTTTCTTAGAGGAGAAGCCTCTATTAGATGGTCACACTTTGACCTTCCTATGCTTTGCCACCTCTTTTCTTAGAGGAGAAGCCTCTATTAGATGGTCACACTTTGACCTTCCTAAACTTGGCCACCTCTTTTCTTAGAGGAGAAGTCTCTATTAGATGGTCACACTTTGACCTTCCTATGCTATGCCACCTCTTTTCTTAGAGGAGAAGCCTCTATTAGATGGTCACACTTTGACCTTCCTATGCTTTGCCACCTCTTTTTTTTTAGAGGAGAAGCCTCTATTAGATGGTCACACTTTGACCTTCCTATGCTTTGCCACCTCTTTTCTTAGAGGAGAAGCCTCTATTAGATGGTCACACTTTGACCTTCCTAAACTTGGCCACCTCTTTTCTTAGAGGAGAAGTCTCTATTAGATGGTCACACTTTGACCTTCCTATGCTATGCCACCTCTTTTCTTAGAGGAGAAGCCTCTATTAGATGGTCACACTTTGACCTTCCTATGCTTTGCCACCTCTTTTTTTTTAGAGGAGAAGCCTCTATTAGATGGTCACACTTTGACCTTCCTATGCTTTGCCACCTCTTTTCTTAGAGGAGAAGCCTCTATTAGATGGTCACACTTTGACCTTCCTATGCTTAGCCACCTCTTTTCTTAGAGGAGAAGCCTCTATTGGATCCTGTAGGGATAGCAATCCACATACGCCAAACTATGCAAAAACGACAAATTTTGGCATGCGTAAAGTAACAGAGGCACATCTCAATTTTGACGTTTCGATCAGTAGGGCTCACTTGCAAAAACCATATGTAACGAAATATGTTATCTCTTTCTTATCGTGTGGGCAGAGCTTGAGCAGAGCCCTGGTGTCAGAATTTTTTCAGACCACCTTACGGCCTCTGACGTGGTTTTTATGTAACGACTACTTCCACCAGAGATAGTAGCCGGGACCAACGGCTTAACGTGCCATCCGAAGCACGGAATCATTTTCCTTTTCAGACAATCAAGTGATTCAGCCTGCAATGTCCTAACCAACTGGGGAAAAACGCACAAAGTGACATATCACTAGGTGCCCCCCGTGGGAATCGAACCCACGACCTCCGAGTCGAGAGCCAATGCTCTTAACCATTAGACCACGGAGGCAGTTTATAGTATATGTTATGACAAGATAGCGTATTACTTAAGAAGTAAAGCTGCTATACTTCTAAGGTAACGACAAAAATCCGGTAAGCTGTACCAGGGATGCAGCCGCAGTGGAGTACGTGAAACGTCTTGTACTGAGTAATGGCTTCTATCCTCTAAATAATGGTGATAAAATAATGTCGGTAAGTGCAGCACCTTTGAAGTACAAGACGTTTCGCTCCGGCTGCGTCCCTGATACAGCTTACCCGATTTTTCTTGTTCTGTCAGTGGCATGCTAGGCCTCTGCAGTGCCGGATTAAGCTTGCGCGGGGCCCGTAGCAAAAGCGTGCAAGAGGCCCTTGGTTCGGTCTCTCCATAAGGAAGGACTTCCCTCGTTAATGTTCAGGTCTCTAATTCAGTTCTAGTCCCTGTCCCAGGTCCAGAAACCAGAACTGAATTTAAGGTGGGGCAGATAAGGAACGGGCTTCAGCTCATAGTTCAATTCGTATTTCTAGGTACTAGAAGACAACATTTTTTAGGACCCTTGTAGAAAGTGCTTCATACTTATTACTACATAAAAAACTGAGCGAGCGAAGTGAGCTCGAAATTTTTTACAGCAAAAGGCGTGGCGGCTGTATGGAGTTAATTAGTACGTGTATTGGTATGTGTGGTAGGTACCTTAACCATTCAAAAACTGGAGCGAGAGAAACGAGCTCGACATTTCTCAGCACAGTAACAAACTGTAACTTAGTTTAAAAAAACTAAAAGTTAGAGTGAACGAAGTGATCTCGAAATTTCTCAAAGCACTAGGACTTGGTTGTGATGTGATCATATCTTTGTCGGCTTTTTTATCGAATAACGTATTCAATACGCACTAGCGAGCGAAGCAACCCAGGAGCCCGATTGCTCTAAGTTGAAACATCAAAGTTCTATTCTTATCCAATTTCAGTTCTAATCACATTGCAATCCAATCACTATTCAACCGTGCTGAATTCCCCATCGCGCTAAACTATATGTAACTGACAGCCAATAACGTCTGAGCGATTTGTCAAAACGGCTCTAACGGCTGTCAAGAGCAGTACCGCGATTAGCGCAATACCAAATGTGTCAAAAGTTATGGTTCGTACGTAATCCAATAACAGTTCAATCACCGAGTATTTACCGCGATTGCAGCCCAGGTTTGCTACTAGATTCTAGCAGCAGAAAACGTTGGTGCGCGGGGCCCCCAAATACGTGGGGCCCGTAGCATTTGCTTCTCTTGCTACGTCGCTAATCTGGCACTGCCTCTGGAGGGAAGACACGTGGCACAAGCTCAGATGTCACTGTCCCAGACTCTGAGTGATGAGTTCAAACAACCACCGCTACACCAAAGGCCGCCATTGTTAATTTGATTCCCTAACACAAGGTTCTGTAATTAGTAATTCCCTTGTTAATATCAGACGTAATTAATATTTCAAGATGTTCATTACATTGTCTATTGAGCCTGTTAAAACAAGGTGGTGATGTTATAATCCGTTAGAGAAATTATAGATATTTGCATTAATTAGGTAAAACGCTTTGGACGAAATTTTAATAAAGGTAAACATAACCTACCAGAAAACAAAAAAAGTTTTTATTTAATTGTTTATAATTGTTACATTTTGAGCAGTAACAAAAAATGAATCGGCTCAAAGAAAAGAGTTATTGTTTTTGAAACAGATTGCAACGAAAAAAAAATGCGTTTCCTTGCAATTGTGAGAAAAAAAAAATGGGTATTTCATTATCTTTTTTTTGTATACAACAGGTATACAAAAAGAAGAGAATGAAATTCCCTTTTTTTTTTTTCTCACGCGCGCATTACGTACAACATGCGTAAAACACTACAAAACGGATTTGGATGTATTTTACAGAAAAAATTATTCATGTTTCAACGCGATCTGCTCACTCCAACTGAAAAGACGCGAATCTATACTTTAACATCTATAAAATATTTTAATTGAGTCAAGAATGAGCTGATGAAAACGTGGGTTCATCATATCAGCCGACAGACGTCCACTGCTGGACGTAAGCCTCCCCAAAATGGGATTTGCCATAATCGCCACGCTTGGCAGGCGGGTTGGCGATCGCAGTTGGATTGAATGTGTGTACTCAGAGGATGCTGCTGCCCATCCTCCGGTAGATCCCTTAGTCGCCTTTTACGACACCCACGGGAGGAAATGGGATGGTGCTATTCTTAGCCGACACCACACGGCAAAACGTGGGTTAGTTTCTAAAAATAAGAACCTTGATGCAACATCCCTTTAAAATATAGTTGTAATAAACCTCCAGACTACCCCAGAAGTGATTACGGTGTATTATTCACATGTGCAATTATCCTTTCGCCCAATTAATCTTAATCAACCATATCACAAACGTAACTAACCGAATATTCGCCATTTAATTAAATACTGTTAAATATAATTTCACAAACGATATACCGATACTACGGGCGAGTGGATTGTGCACAGTATAGATAATGTACAGTAGGGGAACCACGAAAGTAGACTGACGCATGAAATTTACATGACATATTGATCCGATAGAGAAAAGATAGCTCTAGACGTTGTTAGAGTATAACGCTGATCAAATACCATGCGTACTTCAAACTCACGACCTTAATCCATTTCTAGGTGGTCAGAAACACTTCTACAACAACCAGATCTCTTTTTAGGGTTCCGCACCCAAAGGGTGAAAACGGGACCCTATTATAAGCCTACGCTGTCCGTCCGTCCGTGCGTCCTAGCTGTAGAGGGATGTATCTTCTGAACAGTAATAGATAGCCAGTTGAAATTTTTACAACTTATCATTATCATAAAAAAAAGGAAAAACTTAAGGGGTTCCTCAAGTTTTTCGTTTTTTTTAAGATTCCTATACAAGAAACAAGTTTTAATCAACGTTTTTTCTTCACGCTCTATTATAAAAACGGTATTGGGCTTGCGCTAAAGATCCCGGAGAAAATACATTTTTTTTGGTAATATTGTATTGTGGTACGGAACCCTTCATGCGTGAGTCCGACTCGCACTTAACCGGTTTTTTAATTGGTTCTCCTTTTGAAGGATTCAATTTCTTCTGTTATATATTGCCATAATGTGGTGTCCGATTTTGGATAGCACCAACCCAGCTGGTAGACGTAAGAGATGACCAATCCCTTTAGGCATTGTCAACTTCTCTCATGTGATAGCCCACCTCTGGTATCGGTCTCCCGTTCCATCAATTCAGGAGGGCGAGGACGAGAGAATGCATCTGTGTACCTGACTGCTTTTTTTATAAAGCAGACGCTGTAGTCGAAATCGACGGAGAATTTATATCATTTTCTTTCGAGTAGTGCACCTACTGTCCATATGATGAACTGTGTTGATACGTGATTTCCGGATAATTAAACATTACTCGTCCCTCGTTTAAAAAAATGCGTGTTGAAAAGAATTGATTGATTGATTAATTTGTTGTGTTACTGATTGCTTTGATTAATTTGTTTTGATTTTATTTAGGGTGTTTCTGAAAATGTTTTTTTTTTAAATTCGTAAATCATGTCGTAAAAAATTTACACCTACGCATAATTATTGAAGAAGACTTCACATATGGATCAGAGTATCTTCTTCAGTCTGACCTTTGAACGGCTGTATTCTCCTCACAGAACAGGAACAAGTGCGGTTAGAAGTGCAAAGTAGGCGTGGAATATGTCGCCACAGGTTATGCAATGATTTGCATAACACCATATGGCGCGCGGCGTGGCGCGAGCGAGTGGGCATGAGAATTTGTAAAGACAAGGTCTTGGGAAGACAAGTGGCCGTCTCCGAATCAAAAGCGCTACTTTGCATTTCTAACCCCTCTTGTAATGTTCTGTGATTCTCCTAAACCGACTGACAGACCATGTCAGTTTTTGTACTGATCGCATAGTGCATATTACAATAATACCTGCATATTCTTGCGTATCCATTCTTTGCAACCATAACTCGTCTTCGAACGGCTGTAACTCCTAAACCGACTGGAGTTATGCAGGCAGACCTGGTCCTTCCCCATCACAGATATTATGCTCTTCATCCTATGAATATTGAATCTGCCTTTCAGCTGATTATAACAAAACTGCCACTCAATCAATTTAAGACTGTTCTATTTAACTGGCTTCTCCAGAACATGTTTTATTCCGTCAAAGAGTTTAACGAGTACCATGACTGATATAAGACTATTGTATTTAACTTAATATTACATTTAAAATTATATATTATTTGTACTGATGTGTTATCAATTGTAATTTTATTGTAATGATGAATGTAGATGTTTGTCGAATGTTTAATATTTGCGTGCTATTGGTAATAGCTGATTTAGGAAATGCTCTACTGTACTGACCACCTGTAATTTTTGTGTACCCTAATCAATAGGCCCACCACACATTCCCACCGCTGTAACTCCTGTAAGCCAGGATCAACAGCGGCGACCATTCACAACACTGGACAATGAAGTCCAGCGAGCCCGGGGGATGACTCTAATCTGTCTTGGAACCCGCAATGAATTAATCAAAGAAGATAGGAGGAGTAGGAAAACGAAATATCCGACTTCCCTCCATTGCAAACGGGAGACAGCAATAAGAAGGAAAAAACATGGCTATTAGAGAGCCAATACCCTAATCAATAGCAAACAAAGATTACTTTACTTTACTAAAAGTTCGTCTGTCTCTTATACTATCACGATGTTTTCCTTCACCGTTCCGTCCTATAGATATCTCTGTGTGTGTGATTCAAAATAACCTTTAAATTCTATCGCTATGTGGAACAATGTATCATCATCATCATCAGTGAATCATCGTCCACTGCTGAACATAGGCCACCACAACGGCCCATCGGTTGTCAGTTCTTCAGCAGAAATGAGCAGCCATTGCTTCAGCTTGCTAATTTTCTATGGAACAATGTATGAGCTAGTGTAAAAGTGTATGCTTTTAAAGGCTCTTGTATTTTAAACGATAATGAGTCAATGCCCAAACGTTATTACCTAAAAAGCTGATGCTAAACTAGGGCAACCACTAGTGCATTAACGAAATTCGTCTGCAATATTTCGCTAAGTGGCCTATCTGGCCGCACATACAGAGGCTCTGCGAAATAGGGCTGTCACTAGCAAAATAGTGGGAAAATATACCCGGGTTTTTAGTATAAATCCGGTTGTGGAAATTTTCGGTTTCGCAGTTTGTGCTGGAATAAATTCTGGGTTATACCATTACACGCGTGAATAGTAAGAATAAGGTCCTTTTTGCAGTGTTTTTATGAACAAATAACTATTCAACTCATAATTCCTTCCTAATACATAATAATAAAAAATAAAAAAAAGACGTTTATTCAACCACACTTACAGTTACAAAAGTATGTACAATATTTCAAAAAAAAAAAAAAAAAAAAAGTTACACATTTTTGCAAGTGCAGTAGAACAGGATTGAGTCTCAGCATTACTGCTGTTTTTCAGTCTCTTCCTTACGACTCAACTGCCCGAAATTGCCCGAACGGACTACTTAATAACTAACATATTAAAAATTAAAAATGTTTATACAATACAAATCGTAGGTAGTGTAGTATTTTTTATACTAATATAACTATAACTATATATATATATATATATATATATATATATACATAGTGTCTATTCTAAACATACAATTGTACCACAGAGTACATTGTACTTTTAAAATACAATTTTGGAATGAAGGATACCTAAGTGACAGATTATTTATGGAATTTTTGTAATCTGTACGTCTTGTGTTTGTTCTATTCGGATGTTGTCATAAGTAAGCCAGTAAACATAGAACTAAAAGTACAATTGTGGGTTTCCATGTCCACGAAAAATGATCCAGTTGTCGGGTTTTGATTTAAGGTTAGATTCGGCATCTAGATCAGTCACATGATCATATGGAATAATAAAAAAGGTGGGTTAAAATGCCGACAACCTTCTCGCGTGGACGCCCACAATTTAGTGTATATTTTAAATCACAATCACTCAGTCGAAAGTTATAAAAAGTAATATATTACCTACCTAATACCTATACTTATTTAAATGATCTGCATTAGGATTCACCTAAAATTCTTGTTGCATCAAACTCGGATATAAATCAATATAATCCGGATAAAACCCGGGTAACCCTGAGTTTACCGCGAGCATAATAATTCCTACTTTACAGTCGGTATGCTAAGCTCTCACTCAATGCAGAAATTTTAAGATAAGAACACTATTTACGTGGGCTTCGTACGCGTACATTATTTAGTTATAACCGGGTTTTTATTTATTACCGGGTTTTGTACTTTATTGTTGGGTTTTATATTGTTATTTGAGTGCGAATTTATCTTAAGTTTATGAGCATCACAAAATTACAATTTCTAGTCTTTTCTCTAGCCTATATTTACATAGAAATTGCTTCTAGGCTTTTTTTAGTAAGTAGTACTTTGTTATTATAGGTTTTCTTGATAGAGAAATCTTAAATATTCTGCCGAGGGCACCACTGTAAGGTAAAAAGACTTTAAAACCTTTAAAATTTTCATGTACCATGTAATTAGATATAGATGTGGATTGAAAGAGGATATAGTAACAAGGATTGAAAAGGGTATGCTGAGATGGTTTGGTCATGTGGAAAGAATGAGTGATAGCAGACTGACGAATGAAATATATAAAGCGAGTGTGAATGGGACAGTCAAAAAAGGTCGCCCTAGACGTACGTATGCGGACCAAATTGGCAGCGTACTTAAGAAATGTCAGATCAAATGTACCCGAAACCGACGAGCGTGTATGAAGCGAGTTATGACTGTGGAAGAGGCGAGAAAGGTGTGTCAGGATCGTAGCCGATGGCGATCCGTTGTCTCTGCCTACCCCAGTGGAACACAGGCGTGAGTATATGTATGTATGTATGTATGTATGTAAAATATTCATTTTCAATTAATCACATCCACCTTTCACGCGTAGATACAAAAACTTATGACCGCAAACCCTTTGGGGGTGGTCAGAAACATTGCTACAACTACTAACTTTCTATACTTTTTGAACTTTATGTTTCATAATATAGTTGTAGTAATGCTTAAATTTAGCAATTTAAGTTCTTAAAATGGCACCAATTTTAAAACTAACAATTTAAGTTCTTAAAAAAATACATGCTCAATTTTGCTCATTGTTTTAAAACAAAATTGAGCGTCTATTTCGTAAAGTCCTCGGAACCGAGCTTGCCTAGTTCACGCCCGCACGCTTTTAATTCTCATTAAAGGTTTTGTTTTAATATGAACACTAAAAGTTGTGCCGTGGTCTTAAATCATCTGTAGCATATGGCAAGGCCTACGATGATGAAGATAGTGATATGGAAAGAATGGAGAACGGATTGATATTTATCAGGCAACCCTGAACCGAAAATCATGCACCATGTATGCTGATAATGATGAATGTGACGGAAGTGAGATACATTGCCAAACCCTGGGTTCGAATCCCGGTTCGGTCATGGATGTTCATATGCTTGTGCCATTGTTGTATGGTTTCCATAATAAACAACCTATAGTGCTTGCTTGGGATCATTACAATGTATGTGCCTGTGAGCGTCATTTATTTATTTATTGGCTTATTGAAGATGGCGTTTCTATTGTCTCTGCTTACCCCAATAAGAGATAGGCGTGATAATATTTACATAAACGCCAAATCATGACGGGGAGGTTTGAACTATCCATCCCTTTTATGAAGAAAACCTTAATGTAGCTGAAGATGATCTACAGTCAATAATTCCAACATTCAAACTCGCTGTTTAATTCGAACACGATGTACAGGTAAGCCAAGAGTTGAACCATAGTTCATTATAACTTGCAAATACCAAAACTGCTAAATAGTTTAAGTGCTTCATAGTGCATAGTTTTAGTTTGAGCCTCAGTTCAAAATGTGGGGGTTTAATGCCCATAAATCCTAAAAGCGGATCAGAGGGTTTATCGTGTGGGGGGATTTTAATATTATAGCATTTCAATAAGTTTCTGTTGTAATTCAGCTTTGTACTTACAGTAAAGGTAGGACGTTAAATTTTTAACCATTTATCGATTAGTTTTCAATAAGTAACTTACATAAGATTCGAGTATCGCCGGATCGGTCAATTCCAAGGCATATACAGGGTGTAAGTAACAGCCTAGAAAATACTGAAACGGTGAACTCAGACCATCAAACTGAACAATTTTCACTATGGAGCCTACCTCAGGAAACGCGAAAAAACTGTTGTACCTACCCGACTAAAATGTATGGGACAGCTGATTTTTTTCGCGTTTTCTGAGGTAGGCTCCATAGTGAAAGTTGTTCAGTTAGATGATCTGAGTTCACCGTTTCAGTATTTTAGCAATTACTTGGCTGTAACTTACACCCTGTATAGGGTCCTTCTTAATATGCTAACACTTTTGTAAGGGGATGATCAGACCATCAAACTGAACAACTTTCTCTATGGCACGAACATCGATATCGCGAAAAAAATCTGCTGTTCCATACTAAACTGCAAACCTACTCGAGTCAAATGTATGGGACAGCAGATTTTTTTCCTCTGGGCACTTCTTTTTCTAAAAATAAAGTAGCTTAATAATTTTTTTTTGAAGTACAACCCGATTTGAAAACAATAATTCCATAGTAAAATTTTGTTGTATTAAACCACCTTACATTTTTATTAATTTTAGTGTGGAGTTATTATTTTGAAATGCTGGTTGTTCTGCAACAAAAAAATTATTACTTCTTATTGAAAAGTAGAAGTGCCAAGTGTGATACAATTTTTAAAACTTGATTAAATGTGACAACTTTTGAAATAACTTGCCAGGTTAGCGCCATACATTTTTTATACAGGGTTGTCTCACAGTTGCCAAAGAAAATAATGTTACCCCAGAAGTCGGACGGAAGATGTTGGGTTTAGATTTCGTGGTCGAGGTTTACTTACCAACTTATAATTATAATAGATACTCAAGACAATATAACCTTGTTGGCTCTCGACACGGAGGTCGCGGGTTTAGTGAAATGTCATTTTGTGCGTTTTTCCCCAGTTGGTTAGGACATTGCAGGCTGAATAACCTGATTGTCCGAAAAGAAAAATGATTCCGTTCTTCGGATGGCACGTTAAGCCGTTGTTCCCGGCTACTAACTCTGGTAGTAGTAGTCGTTACTTAAAAACCACGTCATAGGCCGGAAGGCGGCCTGAAAAAGCTATGACACCAAGGCTCTGCCCACACGATAAGAAGGAGAAGACCTTGCTATGCTGTTTTACAAGTTCTAATGTTAGTCCAGTTAAGGTGGTTGCAGAGGAGTCAATTTTATACAAAACTTTGACGCACAATACGCGTAGACGGTATTAATATACAACGGTTTTTATTAACTTTGTATGTATGGAAAAATAGTTGAAAATCTAGTTGCCGCGTCACAAATAACATTTGCAATTTATAAAATAATTAATAAAGCTTTGCAATTTTTCACACAAAATTTTAAAAGCTTTATATCTTCGTAATTATAATAAAAATTGCAAATGTTATTTGTGACGCGGCAACTAGATTTTCTAAACTATTTTTCCATATATAAAATATTACTTTTATTAATTCCGTCTACGCGTATTGTGCGTCAAACTTTTGTATGGACTGAAAGCACCTTAAGTTTAACTATGATTCGATCAGGCTTCTAAAAAAGAAATTCAAACCTGAGTATGCTTCAAATTTCTCCTCAAAATTAAAACCCTCATCAAAAATGTCATAAAGAAGACCGTGAACATTACAAAAACATGTTGCAGTAGAAAAATGACGTCAAAAACCCACCTGTCTCTTTAGAGAAATGAATGTAGCTCGAAAATGTGCATTATCATGTCCAGAGAGCCAGAGGCGGCTAACTTGGCCCGCTTTAATTGCTGTTTTTGTGCGGCCCGCTTAATTGACCGCCCCTGCGAACTTTGTTAGGCATGTGTCACACTGCAAGCGAAGCTGAGCGAGTAAAATATTACCTCACATTAAAACTAACGACCAAAAATGGTCACCTTCACTGGAATTTATGTATACTTAGACATCTAGATAGACTTTTTCTTCTATCTAGTCGATGGCAAGTCTTTTTAGATTTTTCTAGTCCAGTATTTTTTCACATGGAGAGCCCACCGGCAGCGTCCATAAGCTAGCTCTTGCGTGCATTTGTGTACAAATGTCCGGACAGGAAGGACAGGATGATATGGACAGTCTAAGGAGCAACACCACGTTCACACCTAAACTAGATCCGATCACGATGCTTCATAAACTAGATCCGAGCAATCGCGCTCCCGGCGTTTAATCGCGGCGCTTGAAGCGTCACGCGAGAAAGGACTCATAATAATATAAACTAAAGAAACGAACGACTTAAAAACTGAAACAATCGAAACAGAGAGATATTTTAGAATGTACAGTTTTTAATTCGTAAAACTTCTCGTGTAATAATTTGTCGTGTAGTAGAGACGGCAAGCGCAAAAGAGGGGGTCAGTTTCTTCGCTACAAGGACGTGCTGAAGAGGCACATGAAAAACTGTGCTATTGACCTGGAGAGCTGGGAGGAAGGCGCAGCTAAGCGCCCGGAATGGAGGCATCTTGTCCAGGCAAATGTTTCTACTTTTGAAGAAAAGAGAAGACAGGATCTCGATGCTAAGCGGGACCAACTTAAAGCCCGACCACCTGCGGCTATACAATATAATTACGAAAATGGCATGCTCAAGTGTACCATATGCGGACGTACCTTCACCGCAAAGATATGCTACATTAGTCACATATGGGCACATCAGCGAAGCCCATACCAGCAGCAGTCGCCGTAGCCGTATCGGCAAGAAAGACATCATATTTTAGCTTGCTGCTCGCCTAGCTGGCGGTGGAACAAAGCTCTAAAGTATATGATGGTTTTAATGTGTTACCCTGAAAATTTATAGTAGTTGAATGTTAACTGTTGTTGCTTTTTGTTGCCAATTATAAGTGTTCGTGCGAAGTTACGAATTCGAGGGAGAACTTTTCGAATTTGTTTTTCGTATTCGAACTTTCGATGTTTGAGTTAGAGCTTTATCACAATGTATTCATCAAGCAGTATACAGCTTAAAATTGATAACATTAGCATCCTTTCAAACTAAGAGTCTACCCATCAAACTGAACAACTTTTACAATGGGAGCAAACCAATCGGAGCAAAAAAAAAATCAGCTGTTGCATACATTTGAGTCGAGTTGGCATTGCAGTTTAGTATAGAACAGCTGATTATTTTGTTGCTCCCATGGTTTTGCTAAATTTGTATAGTTTGATGGGTAGACTCATAGTTTAAACGGATGCTAATGATATCAATTTCATCCTGTAGATATTAATCACACGTGATCGATAATATATATGAAAAAACTAGCTTTTGCCTGCGTATTCGCCCGCACAAGGTTCCCGACATCGTATATAAGGTCTAACAAAATAAGGTGAAACTATTTTAAGGGGATGATCAGACCATCAAACTGAACAACTTTCTCTATGGGACCAATATCGAAATCACGAAAAAAAATCAGCTGTTCCATACAAACCTACTCGACCTAAATGTATGGGACAGCAGATTTTTTTTTCGCGATTTCACTATTGGTCCCATAGAGAAAGTTGTTCAGTTTGATGGTCTGATCATCCCCTTAAAATAGTTTCACCTAATTTTGTTAGACCTTATATAACGAAAATATACAGGGAGTAAAATTTTATGCGTTACATACCGAACAGGCTGCTTCAGACTATCAAACTGAACAACTTTCACAAAGGAGCCTAAATCGAAATCGCGGAAAAAAAAATGTTCCATAGAAAATGCCATTAAGCTTCTCGAACAAAATGTATGAAACAGTTGATTTCTCTCCGGAAGGAAAGTTGTTCAGTTTGATAGTCTGAAGCACCCTGTTCGATATATTACGCGTTAAATTTTACACCCTGTAAGTATACGGTTAAAAGTCGAATCTTAAAGCCACGAAAAAAATTGTCTGTATTTTCACAAGAAGCAATATATTCAGAAAGCACTAAATGATTAGCTAGTTTTCAAAGCCCTTGGATCGAGGGCCCCTCTGGGCATACGCAGACTCTTAAACGTTTAACTATAATATGGTGAAATTGACATCATTAGCATCCTTTCAAACTAATTGTCTACCCATCAAACTGATCAACTTTTACTATGGGAGCAAATCAATCGGAGCGAATAAAAAATCTGCTGTTCCATACTAAACGGCAATTTCGACGCGCGAGTTCGCGACTCAAATGTATGCAACAGCTGATTATTTTTTGCTCCGATCAGTTCGCTCCCATAGTAAAAGTTGTTCAGTTTGATGGGTAGACTCTTAGTTTAAAAGGATGCTAATGATATCAATTTCACCATGTATACGGTTCATATTTTATACCTGGTTAATACAACACCGCATTATCGTCATCCCGGAAGAATGCCACGCATGCAGCATGCACCATGCACCGCTAAACCAATGTAAACTTTCTACCATGCGATGCGTTTCATGCATGGCGCGGTGTAAAATAATTAATGGACATCAATATCCTCGTTACCGTGCTCTCAGTTTTAGTGATGTAAGCTTTTTAAAGGTTACGCTTTGTTGTTGAGCGGTAGCGGTGAGCGATTTTAATGTCTAGTGGTCGCTAGTGTGGTTTCTTTACTGGCGCACGTATCGAGTTTTTCCATACTATACAAAAAAAATCTGCTATTCCATATTAAACTGCAATGTCTACTAGACGCATATGTATGAGACAGACGATTTTTTTTAGAATTCAGGTTTGCTTCCATAATAAAAGTTGTTCAGTTTGATGGTCTGAACTACCCGTGAAAGTTTCGGAACGGTAATAAAAATCAACAAGTAAATATATAATCTAGAAATAAACATTTTAACGGGTTCTTACCGCGTTTTGGTATATTTGAGTTCCCGATATTTCGGCAGTGTTACAATTGCCATGATCACGGGATGACTGAGGAACTGCAGGTAGATTTTTTAGAGCAGACAAATCTGTCTACCCTTACTCTTCGTCGTTTGCTCTGCACACTATCGGAACTCACTCGATTGTCATTGTCACTTTTGTCGCTTGGTCCAGCCCGACAAAATACACTGACTGTGTCACTCCGACGTTTGTTCGAACCCGAGTATGACGGTGAAGCACTAACACCTATAACCACTGGATTCCACGTACTTGACAATTTGAAACCATCCTCTCTGTTGAAATTTCGATGTTAAAAACTGTATTAAGTAAATATATGTCGAGGCAACGCGTCTTTCGCTGAAAAGTATGAGAAGAGGTCTTTTTTTTTCTGGGTAGGGAATTGGCGTTGCGCGCGAGTAGAGAACCCACCATGCTACCGCTTACTACCAAATAACTTGCTACACCTAGCACCGGCATCGCGCCTGAGCTCTCTTTCTATTTGCTCGAACGAGATAAAAGGCGCTATAAAGGTTATATCGCGCGCACTATGCAGACCCAATAGGAGTAACGTTCAAGCTTGTTGTCCTTATCCGAAACTGAAATAACAAGGATTTTTATTATGGAAACAAGACAAATAACATCTTTGACCGAACACGTATACAATTGACCTCTGATTTTGCAGGCGGGACGGATGAAAACAAATTTTTCCACACCAACGTGGTTGATAATGTTACAATGCAATGACTGGCTGACTGAAATAGCCCTATGGTTGAAAGCCTCATAAAAACAAATGTCTTGCTTGACTTAACTCGCTCCGCAGCACGCTACCGCTCATCACCATAGCCCCAGCCTAGCTAACCCCACGCGTAGGCGATAAATAATCTTCCTCTGGCCCATTATACACCGCTGTACAACGACCACCGATAATTTATACGGGACTTTATAAGCTGTTACCTTAATGTGCTGCTGTAATGGCCAAAGTACACAGGACTGTTGATGTCACTGTACCTGAGATGTCCAGCATTTGTATAACATACGAGCTTTAACCCGAGACTTTGTCCGCACAAATTATATACCAGATTTTAAGTCAAATAATAAGCTATCAAACAAAAAAAGTTTCATCAAAATCGGTTCAGTAGTTTTTGCGTGATGCTCGTTCAAACAAACAAACACACAAACAAACAGACAGACAAAAAATCCAAAAATTGGTGAAATCGAATCAGGGACACTTAAAAACCATATCGTAACTTTTTTTTGTTTATATTTTCAATGTACAGACAAACTTACTGCTACAGTTTTATAATAGTTTAGATTAGATTATTATTGGATCTCATAATGCATTTCACGGGCTGTAGACTGGACCTTTGGAAGGCTTGCGTGATGATGATAATCAAATGAATTTACCTCTTTAGGGTAAAGCACACATTACAGAAATAAGCATAGTTTGAATCGGCGCCAATATACAGGGTGAAATTGACATCATTAGCATCCTTTTAAACTAAGTGTCTACCCATCAAACTGAACAACTTTCACTATGGGAGCAAACCGATCGGAGCAAAAAAAGTAAACAGATGTTCCATACTAAATTGCAATGCCTACTCGACTCAAATGTATGCAACAGCTGATTATTTTTTTTGCTCCGATCGGTTTGACTTGTACTCTTTTTTTAAAAGGTTGCTAATGATATAAATTTCACCCTGTATGCTGTAGTCAATAGTATATTTAAGCAAGATTACATCCATACAATACTTAAAAATAAAAACATTACATTCGCGTACATTACAAATCTTCCATTTTCGAACTTTTTTGTATTATTTCGTTCGTATTATTCGAACATCTTCACTTCTGCTTTCCAGTTCAAAAACCTTTCCTAATCTCCACTTTACGCATCAAATAATCCAGTTCCGTTAAAAATAAAGTGATCGCTCACTGACCCATCTCCTCCAGACCTTGAAACGGTTTTATTCATGCATGCTAGAATATGCTAATCCCTCCAACATTCATGCTATGCGCACCTAATTCCTATTAACATTGACAACGTATCAGACTTACGTATACAAATAGGCAAAGAATAATAATTGTTGAATAAAACAGAAGGTTCATTTGAATGAAGGGTGAGACATATCTTGCCTATCAAAAATATGCCTATAAAAATTAAGTGTTTTCCCCATACCACAAAATAAAGTAGTCCCAAACAAGACACTAGTTTTTTTTCAACGTTTTTTGTTCTTGATCTATCTTAAACATGGTCGTAATACGTACAAACGTCAAACTATGTGTAATTATTGTGAAATTGTATGTGAAACACTTATAAATAATTAAATGTCTGTGCAAAAAAAAGCCATATGAATGAAAATTACGTAAAAATGACCCCAATGCCAATGTAAATAGAGACGAGTCACATTTGGTTTATATAAGTTCTAACAAAATTAGCTGAAACTACTTTAAATGGATGATCAGGCCATCAAACTGAGCAACTTTCTCTATGGCACCAATAACGAAATCGCGAAAAAAAAATCTGCGGTCCCATACAAAACACTCGAGTCAAATGTATGGGACAGCTGTAATTTTTTTCGCGATTTCGATATTGGTCCCATAGAGAAAGTTGTTCAGTTTGATGGTCTGATCATCCCTTTAAAATAGTTTTGTAAAATAATTTTGTTAAACCGTATATAGCATTTATATAAGGTCTAACAAAATTAGGTGAAACTATTTTAAGGGGATGATCAGACCATCAAACTGAAGAACTTTCTCTATGAGAACAAAATCGAAATCGCGATAAAAAAAATCTGCTGTCCCATACATTTAGGTTGAGTAGGTTTTTATGGAACAGGTGTTTTTTTTTCGCGATTTCGATATTGGTCCCATAGAGAAAGTTATTCAGTTTGATGGTCTGATCATCCCCTTACAATAGTTTCACCTAATTTTGTTAGACCTTATATATTACGTAATAACTACGAAAATGTTATATAATGTCAAAAATATGATGATAAATATATTTTATCCTATTCTCTTCTTTTCTATTCATGGCCGCCATGTAAATAAACGGTCGATGTAGTCTAAAAGGCTAAAAGAATTTATGCATTCATTAAAAAGGTGAGAGAGCCGGCACTTAGGTCCAGTGAAAAGCACATATACGTGCTCGAGACTAAATATTACCTATTCACGGTTTTGACAGAAGGGAGACTGGATTTGACCTGCGTTAGAAAACGATCCATCATGCAAGAACGGTAAATTATAACCAAACTTAACCAAGTAGGCATTGACTCCAAAAATCAAAGCACTGTCTCATCTATTCAACTCTTAATCTATGTAACATTCATCAGACTATCGCCTTAACTTATTTGAATATGTAATGGCACCCTCGCGGGGGCGAGCTAATGCCGCCTTAAGGTGGGCGTAAAGGTGCTATCGAGGTTCCATTTGTTAAGTCGTGATGTTAGCGGTTTATTAATAGTTTGTGACAATTTTGTTGGAGTTTACCTTGAAGTTCAAGCTGACTTTTGGTTCCTTCGATCTCTAATAAAACGCGGCTAAGTGCGAGTCGCACTCGCGCGCTCAGGGTTCCGGATAAATATAATTATGAAGAGCAGACTTGACTTTGCAGTGGAAAAATGTTTTTTTCCCAGTCATCTGTCTACATCAGAGCCGCTGCTGCTATAAACTGAAAATATGTAAGCATGAGCATATGCTCACGACTATATTCCCCGAGTGGGTAGTCAGAGATATTTTGAATTCTCAGAACATTCGCGTTTCACTAGTGAAAATATGTAATTACATATTAATAACGATTCTATGATTATTTTACTTGTGTTATGTGCCCTTCCTTCTTGCCAAATTGCATGATTCTAGGTCAGAAAGTACGCAAAGTACGTAAGTAGCTTTTGATTTGCGAGTATCAAAATATGACATGAATGGCTTTACCTTTTGATAGCGTTGACTTAGAAGCTTAACATTTTTACCCGTCTAAAGGACCGTACACTTTAGTATTTAGTATTAATTTCAACTTGGTACCTCTACCCGTTCTTGTGAAAAAGGGTCGTGACAGACGGACAGACAGACTGACAGAAGACAGATGGCCAACAAAGTAAGGAATACCTTTTTTCCCTTTGATGTACGGAACCCTGAAAACTAGATACACAGTAGATAAATAAGGATTTTTTATTAACCAAAAGCTACTGTAACCTGGAGCTCACCTTTGAAATAAAGGGCCTCAACCACAACAGGATCTTTCCGAGGCCCACGAAGTTCATGAACCGTATTATCTTTGGTCTATATCCCTAACATATTTCATTTATTAGTGCTTACTATCTCTATGATTTCATTTCATTTCAACTTAGATGACACTATGTATCCATTTAGATGACAACTCCTGCTGTCAAAGAGCACTGAACATGAACCGTATTATCTTTGGTCTATATCCCTAACATATTTCATTCATTAGTACTTACTATCTCTATGATATCATTTCATTTCAACTTAGATGACACTATGTATCCATCTAGATGAAAACTCCTGCTGTCAAACAGCACTTCGCATTGTTTGCATTCGCAGTGGAGCTGTATGGGCGTTTCCTCTGCTTCAAAGCTCAAACTGCAAGTAGGTGAATCTATAAGAATAAATCAATCAGAAAAAAACTCATACCTATATTTCAGCAACAGAATTGACAAATCAAATTATGTCTGTAGGTCTTTGACTAATTATATAGGGACTAGTTACGCTTGTAATTCTACTAACAAACATATCTGCCACATTTTGCGGGGGGCGAGGTAACATGAAATCCGCAACTTTGGATTTCATTCCCATAACTTTAGATTCTAATTTTGATTGTTAAAAATCATGAAAAGTAGTCTCGTGTGAACCCCAAACGTTCTAAGTTCGAAATTATTGTTTCGCAAGTATAGGCTGTCTCGTTTAGTCATAAGGTATAAAATTGAATGTAAATGCACATGATTAATTGATCTTATACCATGGCAGAGGGGAAATGCTACCGCAAGGCTAGTCCTTATATAAGTAGTCAAAGCTGTAGGTACATTTTCTCGTAAATCCAAAGAAAAAAAGTATCCCTATCTACATATCAATCTCGGGACGTGTCTCGACGTCTGTCAGAAATGTAAACGGGATACGATCACGTGACGGGTCTCAAGATTGAAGAGTTAAGCTTCCGGATGGGGATATGTTGATCGATGTGCTTGGAATAGTGATTAATTTGTGGCTATTATTATTTTATTTTTAATAAGAATGAAAATATACTTAAATGTAACTTCGATTCCTCATATACAAAGTTACTTATATTAATACCGTCCACGAGTATTGTGCGTCAAAGTTTTGTATAAAATTGACTCCTCTGCAACCACCTTAACTGGACTAACATTAGAACTTGTAAAACAGCATAGCAAGGTCTTCTTCTTCTTATCGTGTGGGCAGAGCCCTGGTGTCAGAGTTTTTTCAGACCGCCTTACGGTCTCTGACGTGGTATTTATGTAACGACTACTACCGCCAGAGACAGTAGCCGGGACCAACGGCTTAACGTGCCATCCGAAGCATGGAATCATTTTTCTTTTCAGACAATTAAGTGATTCAGTCTGCAATGTCCTAACCAACTGGGGAAAAACGCACAAAGTGACATTTCACTAGGTGTCCCCCGTGGGAATAGAACCCACGACCTCCGTGTCGAGAGCCAATGCTCATAACCATTAGGCCACGGAGGCAGTTATTCCTCATAATCAGTTTCTAATACAGAAGCGCTTTAAAATATTTAATTCTTCTTGTCATGTTGTGGGCAATATGACAGATTTTTCAAAACGCCTTACGGCATCTGACGTGGCTTTTTAATGTAACGACTACTACCACCAGATATAGTAACCGGGACCAACGGCTTCACCTTTGATAAGTTATATGTCAAGATAGACAGTCCAAGCTACGAAAGCGTCGAAAAAAATTGCAACCAGTCCGGCTTAGCCATTTCTATGTTCCGAGGACGACGTTATGCGAGAGTGCATTATTCTGAGGATTTTGAGGTTCTATCCACATTCTTCACTTAAATACAATACACTTTTGTATATCTCAGGCTTGGATAAGTTATATATGTCAAGATTGACAGACGAAGCTATAAAGCGTCGAAAACTGGCCAAACTAACTAAACTAAACCAGCACTGGCCTTTAACACGTTCGCGGACAGTGACCGGCTATAGCAGTTATAACAATAAAAGTTCTATTGTGTCTCGTTCAGTGTCCGCGAAAGTGTTAAACCCTATACGTATACACGACACGCGCACAGACATAATTTGTATGACGCCTCACGCACACCAACCTAAGAAAGATGGTCCCTTTTGTTTCATACGGTAGAAGCGTGAGGCTCATTCTAGACATATAGTTTTTCTAAGGGCTTAACGTGCCATCCGTAGCACGGAATCATCTTTCTTTTCAGACAACGAAAATCTGACAACATAAAAGCATAGAGATTAGTTTCTAGGTTGATTCTTAAAAAATTTCATTGACTTTAATTGGTTAGTATTGAAAATATAACCAGACTTCGTTTGTATGGAGCGCGCTCAGAATTATATCCCCTTAAGGTGGTTTCAGTCCTTACAAAAGTTTGACGCACAATACGCGTAGACGGAATTAATAAAAGTAATATTTTATATATGGAAAAATAGTTTAGAAAATCTAGTTGCCGCGTCACAAATAACATTCGCAATTTATAATATAGTTACGAAGATATAAAGCTTTTAAAATTTTGTATGAAAACTTTCAAAGCTTTATATCTTCGTAATTATTTTATAAATTGCAAATGTTATTTGTGACGCGGCATCTAGATTTTCTAAACTATTTTTCCATATATACAAAGTTACTTATATTAATACCGTCTACGCGTATAGCGCGTCAAAGTTTTGTATAAAATTGACCCCTCTGCAACCACCTTAAAAGTATTTTTGCATATACTTGAGACGTAATAAAGTTAAAGTTACAAACTGAAGACGCAATCTTCAGGGCTTCAAGTTTAGTCTTCAAGTTACCAAGTACCGAGAGAAATCTTCAAGTATCAAGTATTGAAGGACATGAGGGGTAACTTAACTAAGCTTGGTGCCTAGTTTACAAGGGGTAAGTTACTATACTAGCATTTTATAGTAGGCCAGTGAACTGGTACTTAGGGGTTGTTTATTTATTACGTATGAAAAAATAAATTTTCTAAAATAATTTAACATGTTCACAATGACACTTACAGTAAATAAATATATATCGATGTCTTCTTATAATGTCCTTGTGTAGTTGAGTTTGTTGCACTTAATTTTTGTATAGCATGTTTCGACTCGAATATTTTCGATGTACCTACGCTAAATTGATAAATTATTTTGTTTAATTTATTAGTTAATTTTCTCATGTAAGTGAATTTGTTTATTCTTATGAGAGAATAAAGATTCTTAAACCGTAAAAAGACATTGTCCAATTCCGATTCGCCTACAAAACTGGTAAATTTGAATTTTTATAAGAAATGCTACGATATTTCTATCTATCTAGGATAATTTCCATTTCCTTGGGATGTTTGATATTCCTCCTATTTTGTGTATAATTTTAGCTATCATATTATTTGTATGTGTTCTTTGATGATATTCATTCGTTAGTTGTGAAACGATTTGAAACGAATACAGTTCGTCACGTGGGCAATATCTTTTCAACCAACTTCTAACCCGTAACGTCAGACAAAATAAAACTAAGATGAATCCCCTCTCCCCTTTTAATCTTACGTAAGATCAGAATTTACAAAAATTGCAAAGAAAAAGTAGCAAAAGTATAAAATTTTGCATTTTGAAATTCATTTTTGCTTATTTTTGCGATCTTACTTAATAAATATCTATGACCTCTCCTACCCCCATGTAAGAAAAAATAAGACTTACTCTGATCCCTTCCCACCAAATCGTCTTACGTAATAAATGAAGGGCCCCTTATAGGCACATGAGTATTATACTCATGTGCCTATAAGGGGCTAATAATAATAAAAAAAATACTCAAAAAGAGTTGAAAATGATCACGTGACGCGCTCGACCATATATTGTCCACTGGCCGAGCCAGTTTGTCCACAAGTACGTAAACTTTGTGTGTGTGTAACCTTCCAACTAAGGTTACACACACACAGCCGAGCCTTACCAAATAGTTCACTTACCATAGTCATAAAAAAGAGTACTTATCTAGTACTACATACAGTAAGGACACTGCCTACCCCCCACCAATTTTAACCTCACTCCCGCTTGGTAGGAAGCGCGGCAAAAAATCTAGGCAAAAGCGTATTCTTGTCTCGCTCGCACTCACTCAGTGTCACACATGCTTGCCTCTTCTTGTCAATTTTTCCCATTTGTATGAAAATGACAGCTGAGTCCAGTGTTCCAAGGTGTGCCATAGTAAAATTAAAAAATAAAATCCTAAACTTTTGAGACAATTCAAGTTTATGCTTAGCACAAATCCGTGGTCTAATGGTTAAGAGCATTGGCTCTCGACACGGAGGTGGTGGGTTCGATTCCCACGGGGGCACCTAGTGAAATGTCACTTTGGTTAGGACATTGCAGGCTGAATCACCTGATTGTCTGCAAAAGAAAAATGATTCCGTGCTTCGGATGGCACGTAAAGCCGTTGGTCCCGGCTACTATCTCTGGTGGTAGTAGTCCTTACATAAAAACCGCGTCAGAGGCCGTAAGGCGGTCTGAAAAAACTATGACACCAGGGCTCTGCCCACACAATAAGAAGAAGAAGCACAAATCGAATGTAAACGAGGCATGAGAGTATAAACTTGAAGTAAAGTCGAGTAGGTCAAATTAGAACCGCCGATAGGCATAATTTTGTATGAAAAATGTTTTAAATATTCCCGAGAAAAGCTTCAATGTAAGAAGGGAGAATTTCTTGAAAATATTACTTGGAATTCCATTCTTTATTATGTAGATTTAAGTAGTTAAGTTCGGTACAGCTAATCGTTTCGGAGATATACAGTGTGTAAGCTTATACAGGGTGTTACAGAAGTAAAAATAAAACTTGAAATCGTTTAAGGGGGTGGTTTAGACCAACCAACTGAACAACTTTCACTATGGGACCAACATCGAAATCGCGAAAAAAAAAATCTTTTGTACCATACATTTAGCTCGAGTAGATCTGTAGTTTAGTATGGAACATTGCAAACGCATCGCATCATGGCGATTATGGCAAATCTCCTCATTTTGGGGGAGGCCTATGTTCAGTAGTGGACATCTATCGGCTGATATGATGATGATGGAACATCCGATTTTTTTATTCGCGATTTCGATATTGGGCCATAGTGAAAGTTGTTCAGTTTGATGGTCTTAACCACCCCTTAAATGTTTATTTGTATTTTTGTAACACCCTGTATACGTTACATAAACTTATATTATTATAAACTTATATAATTTGAAAGGTGTTTCAGGCAATAAATCTGAACCAGTTTCAGTATGGGATCAACACAGAAATCGCATGAAAAAACCCAGATGTTCCATAGATGACGTTACAACTGGACCCAAATGTATGGAACAGCTGATTTTTATTTACGCGTTTCCAATGTTTGTCCCATAGCATAGTGAAGGTTGTTCAGTTTAACAAATATCTCGGAAGCCTTTCCCCTTAAATCACAAACTTCTCATTTCTTTCTTGACTAAAAACAACAAACGTCCGCTCATGCTACCATCAAACAAGCTGGTTTCCGCCTGACGCAATAATAGCCTCTATTGCTTTGCATTCCGTAGTTCACCGACAAAGATAATCTCCAGCCGATTGTACTTTCCGATAGTAACTGTAAAGGAAACAATGTTACCGAAACAAGTACTTGAATTCACTGGAATGGATTGTAGAGGTCCATTGGGAATTCTTTGTTTGAAAACATGAATAGATGAGGAATACTTTTTTTTGCCCCGAATACAGCAAAAAGAATAATCATCTTTGCAAATAAAGTTTTGGCACAGAAAAAAAAAGTGTTGAGGGACAACATGGATGCCTTCTTGGAGAATTGGCCAGTAATTGTAGAGAGGATTGGAGAGTAAAAGGAGAGGTCTTTGCCCAGCATTGGAACATTGAACAGTCTTTTTAAAAAAAACAGGTAGCAGGTGTTAAGGTCGCAAAACTGTTTGTCGCATGCATACCTTGCTGCTGATGGTTGCAAAAAGCACAATTATCTCTTAGTCTAATATGGCGGGCCATCCGCGACAGGCTCCCCCCGCCCCGGTGCGGACGTCCACATAAATTGTTATATCGTCCCCTTAGAGGGAAAACGCACCAACTGACATGTCCAGAGCGGTAGTCAACAATCGCGATCAAATGGGAGCCCGACGATGGAAGCCGGGGTCGGGGCAGACCAAGAAAGAGATGACGCGACGACCTGGATGCCCTCGAAGTAGAATAGCAACTGATGTCACGAGATAGGGAAGGCTGGAAACTTAGAAAAAGTATATGTCTAGAAAGAGCCTCATGCTTCTACCGTATAAAACAAAATGGGCCAACTTTCTTAGGTTGGTGTTCGTGAGGCGCCATACTAATTATGTCTGTGTGCGTGTATATGGATAGGGCTTAGACGCCAATACTGGTTACAATTTTTTCTACATTTGTGTAGCTTCGACTGTCAATCTTGACATATAACTTATCCAAGGCTGGAAAAGCTCGGGGGAGACCTTTGCCCAACAATGGGACAAAATAGGTTAATAAGAAAGAAAAAAAAAGACGGTACATGCAAAAGTGTACCTAGTGAAGCTTGCCACAGCGTACGTTGCCGTCTGAAGCGAGTGGCGGAAATCAAGCAAGCGCCTTGGCATCGCTTACAATGCGCGAAAGTGAAGGGTCTTATCTTGGTACCTACGGTCGAGTGACGGAGGTCTGGTTATGGCTTGTAGGTTCCCAGGGCAAAGGCCTGCGAATAATGGTGAGAGGGAATGGGCCATCCATACTCCACCACGAAGGAACAGTGTGGATTGTTGATTGAGTGGAGGCAAGTTAGTGGCGGACTTACTGTCAGAAAATTTTCAAGTTGCCTTCATAGGCCTCTAACCTGGCTTATCGAAGTTTACACAATGATCGTCAGATCATCCTCGTGGTTCCGTCAGGCTGCTTAACGTGCCGACCGATACACGGAAGCATTCTGGTATAAAAATAAGAAATGAAGATATTATTTTCACACAACACGGTAGTAAACAACACACAACACAAAAAACAAAAAAAAGTAGGTCTATGTTAATATGTATGCTATTATTATTTTACTATGTAAGTGATTTAGTGTAGTAGTATTTTAGTATTTTACTATCCTAGTTATTTTTAATAAGGAATGTGTGAAAAAGAGATGGAAGGAAAAGAAAAAAGAAAAAACGATTAAAAAAAAAAAGAATAAAAAAAATAAAGAAAAAAAAAAGGATTTTTGGATAAAGTATATTTGATTGATTGATTGAAGGAATGGAAGAGGATGACATATTGCGCCGACCCCAAATATTGGGAAATGGGCAAGACAATGATGATGAGTTTTTTTTTAATAATAGCATTGAGTAATTTTTATTCTTCCCTTTTAGCCGTAGTTACTTTTCTGTGAAAAAGCTGGTTTTGTTTTGGAGATTTCACACTTGATCCCATAATAAAAGTTGTACAGAATCGTGGGCTGAGACATCCCCTAAAATATACGAAAGGAATTAAATAATCTATACTATTATAAAACTGTAACAGGAAGTTTGTCTGTACATTGAAGATATTAACAAAAAAAAGTTACGATATGGTTTTTAGGTGTCCCTGATTCCATTTCACCAATTTTTGGATTTTTTGTCTGTCTGTTTGTTTGTGTGTTTGTTTCTTTGTTTGAACGAGTATCACGCAAAAACTACTGAACCGATTTTAATGAAACTTTTTTTTTTGATAGCTTATGGTCTGACTTAAAATCTGGTATATAATTTGTGCGGACGAAGTCGCGGGTTAACGCTTGTAAATAAATAAAAAATGTATTTATTTTCATCTCACATAAAGGGACAATGAAACAGTATTGTTGTTACAAATTATGCTAAGCTTAGTACTATATGTGAGAGACCGGTGCACGTGGTAGATTTACAGATAACACGTGCAAATCTGGGTAACGAGTCACCGGGCTCCCACCCCCGTCTGGATTCCATACATTTTAGATTAAATAAACTTATATGTAGACATCAAAATAGCAGTAGGAAACTAATGTAAGACATCTTTAATCACTGAGCTCCAGCATCTATCCATTAGGGGTAGGTTCTAGAGCTCAGTAATCAAAGAGCCTCTTAAATACTAATTTTATGTATTGCAGTTTAAAGTATCGTGTGTGTGTGTGTGTGTGTGTGTGTGTGTGTGTGTGTGTGTGTGTGTGTGTGTGTGTGTGTGTGTGTGTGTGTGTGTGTGTGTGTTGGGAGTTTTATTTTATTTGTTTATAGTTTTCAGTTACCATTCAGTTGAACCATAGACAACCACAGACTTATTTGTCTGTGTTGGGTGATTAGTAGATCAATCCGTAGTTTGTTGAATTATTGACCTGTATAAATAAATCACAGGGGTGTGGAAAATGGTCAGAAAAGTCAGAAAAAGTCAGTTATTTCGAAAAATGGTCAGTAAAGTCAGTTCTTTGAGGATCAGGAGCTACGTTCCCACAAAAGTGGTCTGATTCCAGTAGATGAGGATGAAAAAAGTGCCGTTTTGGAGTGGGAGTCCCTTAAAAATATCTTAACATATCTTTTTGTTAGGTAAACTTACCTTTAATTAAGAATTTGTATAATATCACAGTTCTTTTTATTGTTTCGGTGATTAATTCATCAAATCATAACAAAACATTTAAAACAGCGGAAGCAAAACATTGACCAATTTTGTAGTCTCAGGTAAAATTTGATAGAGGTTTGGTCAGTAAATGTTCAGTATTTAAGAAGGTTTTAGTCAGTAAAATCTGAATTTTTGGCCGTGGAATCAGTTTCCACCCCTGAAATCACTAAACTAATTATATACCAGTAACTAGTAACTACGTAATTAATGAAGTTATATTTAATAAGGGCGCGTTGCTATTGGCTTGATCTCTCAAAAGCTCATCAAAGTTCCTTTCCTTTTGTCCAACCAGTCAACATATCCGCGTCCAATATCTCAGCCTCAGCCTAAAGCAATACAATATTATTATTCGACACATATCACGAATGTAATCTACTACTAGAAGGGCACGCCAGAGATAGCATACCTTATTCCAGGCCCGTTCTAGCTGGAGGCGTATGATTATCTTGGGTAGCGGGATTTTCTAACTGGGACTGTGGTGTTGCTATTTTATTCTGTTTTCTTCTATTCTAATTTTAAAATTGTGGCATCCATTTTAGTGTTTGCCACAATGTTAGCAAAACTGCTTGACATTGAACGGTATTGGTGATCTCAAGGACTGTTTTTTGCACAATAACACGCTGTAAACCAACACAAAACAGCTGAGCCACTTGGACACCTAAACCGCGTCCTGATCGAAAATGTCGTGATTGTACCACGCCGCACGTACGTTAGGTTACCACGCCGGACGGCCAAACCAGGGTCCTGGGTTCGAATCCCGGTTCGGTCATGGATGTTATATGTTTGTGACGTTGTTCTATGGTTTCCACACCAAAAAGCCTGTTGGAGCTTACGTGGGATCATTATTTATAAATTAAAAATCTAGAAGCACAATTATAATATAATATATCACTTACCACTTTAGTATTTCGGGTTAGTGCCATCTGTCTCCATCTTTTTCTTTTTTTTTATTACGTATGGGTTTGCTCTTGACCTCATTCTAGTCCTCAGGACGAAGATGGGGTCGAAGAAGTAGCGAGCTCACCCAGAAGAAGCCTATTCACTCGTACTCGTCTGTTCCCAGCTGCCCCCGTCCCAACTGACCCCGATGATATCTACACTCGATACATTTTATTATGAATATATTTTAACGATATTTTCATAATTTAAACTGGTTTCAATGTAGTACAGTCAAAGTCAAAAAGTGTTACGATTAAATCTTATTGAAAATTACTTTAATGAGGGATTTTCCAAAAGCAAAAAAAATAAAAAATTTAGTTCCTAATTTCTCGATAGATGGCGTTGATCAAAGAGGGGTCCAATAGGTACGAATTATATTAATTAATATTAATAGTAATAATAATGGATACTAATAGATTTATACTGGCAACACCACTAATGTAATACTTTCCAGGAATTCGTAAAAGGTTTAAAAGCTATATAGTTAAGAACAGTTTAGATTTTTAGAGGCTCTTAACAGTTTATGCTTTATCGTAAAACGTGGTACCTATTATACGAAGTGTGTAAGAAAATTACGGCATTTTGGAAAAGTATCAAGTTTTGAAATTGGAAGGTTTATTGGAAAACTTAATATTCGGAACATAGGTTCATACCACAGATCACAAAAACTAAAGGGAGATGTGAAAAGGAGGCGGTGCCAGTGTCGCAGCAATATGCGCAAAAACGGAACACTTTGCTCGCGACAGTTATGATTCAATATAATTATTATGAGGCTGAAAGACAGTCGAGATATTATGTGTAAATAGTTTACAATGCTTGCGTAGTACTAAAGATTATTCGAACGTTGAGTTCTGATATCGCAATGGATAATGAGCTCATTCAAACTAACAAAATTCTTTCTATCGCGTGGTACTGGTGGTGATGCGACACTAGGTTTCGTACTCAGCGCGTTGGTTGGCATCTCTCTAGATCTCTATGGTTCATACCTACATGGCATTTGTGCTGCTACATCTCCTGCACTCCGCTGAGACGTGGACCGTGTATTGCCACCATATCCGTACTCTATACCTCTTCCACCCAAAAATGTTTGTACGTAGGATAATGAAAATCCGATGGTCAGATTATGTTCGTAACACCGAAGTGCTGCGACGAGCTAATGTCGGTGGCATTGAAGCTTACCTCATGCGGCGACAGCTTCGTTGGTGTGTTCACGTATCGCAGATGGCGGAGGAGCGAGTGGCGAAGTGCATCTTCTCCTTCTCCCGTCCTTCTGACAAACCCTGTAGATCCCACATCCGTACCCTCCTTAATATCCCATCCCACACTACTGACTTCTATTCCTATTCCTTCACTGTCCATGCAGTCCGGCTCTGGAACTCTCTCCCATTTAATATAAGAGACTGTGAAACAATTGCTTCATTTAAAAAACAAGTCAAAGATCACTATCTCTCTCTTCATTCAATAAACTAGTATATTTATTTATTTATCATTCTTTATAAATATATATATATATATATATATATATATATATATATATATATGTGTATGTATGTATGTATGTATATACCTGTATCTTTATATAATCATATCTATTTATTAGTGTTAAATACTGTTTTATTTGTTAAATGTGCACACTATGCCCGCCTCACTTAATATGCTCTCTCTCTTTCACGGGTTTGCTGGAAGAAATCTCTTTAGAGATAAGCTCGCCCTTTGTAATTGTCTATTATGCTGTTTTCATTTATATTTCCGTGTGTACAATAAAGTGTTAAAATAAAAATAAAAATAAATAAATCTTTTACTCTGAGTTGAAGGATAGGCGTAAGCATATCGGGCAACTCCTTAAGTATAAAGATGTGCAAAAACGCCATTTGAAAGATGTTGCATAGAGCCCGCGCAGTGGAAGGATTTGGCGGCCATCCGTCCAGCATGGAAAGCTCGTGTAAACAGACAAATTTATGATTTCGAAGCAAGTAGGCGATCACAACTAGATGCCAAACATGATGAATCGATACGATACCAGCGGCTTTACAATATCACAATGAGAATGACGTGGTCACGTGCCCGCTATGTACGAGGTCCAAGAAGATTGGCTATGTTAGCCACATGAGGGCCCATGAACGCCAACGGAGTTGAAGCAGTCGCCGTGGCCGAAATCGGCCAGGAGCAATATAGTACAATACATACATAAATTCACGACCATAATCTCTTTCGGTGCTGTCAGAAGCTTTGTTTACAATTGGTAACGAAATTTTGAAGCGTGCAGCGGGCATGCAGTAAAGTCAATTTTTATCATATTGAATGATTGATGTACGTGCGCATGTATACATAATATTATATATACGTTAACTCATAACCTTAATCCCTTTTGAAGTTGGCAGAAGCTTAGCTATGACTGAAACTAGGAATGAAAACAATGCGTTCAATGCGGGCTTTTGCCCTACAGTGGGATCCTACAGACTAACTTAAATTACTCTCGACAGCATTCGATTCCCAGGATTATCAGATTTATCAGCATATAAAAATTCTTCAATCCATTTTTAAATTATGTTTAAAACTAGTTACGGTCAATGACTACGTCAAATATATCATATCACTGATCTATTCCTATACCCGTCAACATTCATAAGAAACCAACCAACTTACTTTTCATAAAATCAACAATAAACAATTAACATAAATCAGAACATACGGCTTATGTTATGTTGAACTTGAACATTTTCTAAAAGCCCTCAAAACAAATCATTTTCAAACTTAATCCTTCGTAATAAGGATTCCGTCAACGGCCTTTGTGTAAGGCATGATAAGACTGTAGCAGCTTTTTCTAAAAGCTACGCGAATCAAACCATTTTCGCACTTATTACTTTGTGATAAGGGCTCAGTCAGGGAACTTCATGTAAGGCATGATTTTTAAGGCGGCGTGTGTAAACCGGTTGGTTTCCGAACCCGCTCTGAGACGCCTGCTGAGGGTTTGGGTGTGGTTTTAGTCGATAAGCGGAAGCGGAAAGCAATATGCAGTGTTAGCCGGTGAAATATATATAAAGTATCTTGGCCCATTTAAAGTACAGCAGAATCTAGCCCGGACTTGTAATATGACGTCGTCATAGAATTGTCTAGAAATCGATAAAGAATTCACTCGGATATAAAAATATTCATTGTCGTACAAATATTTGCTCCTTGCGAGATTCGATCCCGCAGCCCTCGGATTAGCAGGCCACTTATTACCACGGATTAACATGATCACATGTTAGTTGGTTTATGGCCGTCATTCTCCTTGCTTTTTGAAACTCTCTTGCTCTCGCGCCGTTATAACATCAAAGTTTGGGTCATAAATCATTGTCGAACTCGCACTTAAGGGCTTTATGGAACTGTACAGGTGAGGTGCGGAACTGTGATAGATGGATAGATAGAACTAGAATTACGCGACTATAATGGCCCGTTGCGGTCATGAACTTTGTAGTAATTCCCAACCAGTACTGTACTGATTGTGCTATCCTTTTCGCCGTACCAGTTTTTCAAATGTTCACTTGTTCACATGACAATTCTGATGTTGTCTATGGTATCGTATCTCGCTTCCTCTTCTCGCAACGCTACCCGCTACGCTCGACTCCTATAACCGCAGCCCACTCATGGTGTCACTGACACCGGCGCCGGCGCAGCCTTCGTTTCGTTGTTTAGATAAACGCACTTCTACTAGATCACGAAGTTTCAAAGCTTTTAAGTAAAATATTTGTACAAATAATTTTACGGTTTAACTTTAAATGGACGGTTTCTTACTTACCGTTAGGTACTTAAGTGTGGTAAAGAATGTTTTTCTATCTATCTATATCTATGTAATAAGTATTGAGTGAATTTTTTTTTCTATAATGTCACGCCCCTTTCCTTGAGGTGTAGGCAGAGACCAACACGCACCATTTGCTACGCCGTACATACATACCTCTCTCGTCTTTCACATCATATCAATACATCTCTTCATACGTAATCATCTCCGCAGTCCGCACCTAACCGATTTGATCAGAGTACCTACGTCTTACTAGCTAGGGCGCCTTCTACCGACACTTATTCAAATGAAAAAATAAACAATGTTTTTATGTCACATCGCTTTAGATGATAGAATTGCATTTGCAATTTCGAGTTCTAAAAGACGACGACGACGAGAGACGAGTTCTAAAAGCGACCAATCCCTTCATCCCGTTTCTGGGTAAAGGCCTTCTCTTTCTTCCGTTCCTATTTTGGGCAACTTCTGTCCGCTGGTCATCAAATTTATCCCGGTCATAGATTCCTGGGTTGACCTGGACGGCGATTGCTTTTGGGATCCAACGCGTGATGGCTTTTGCCTATCATTCGGGTTGAGTCTGACAGACATTCAAATTTTGTCATCATCATCATCAGCCTACATACGTCTGCTGCAGGAAACAGGCCTACCCTCAGGGAGGGTGTATGGGCGTCTGTCCACTACACTTGCCCAATGCGGATTGGTAGATTTCACATACGCATCAGAATTTCTTCTTCAGCGTATGCAGGTGTCCTAACGATACGTAGTAACATACGTGAGAAAACCCACTGTCCATTATAAGTAGCGACGGGCTCATTCCCCGTCACACTGGACACAGTTTCGACACTACTAGTGAAGCTTGGATGTTCTGAGTTTTCAGAATATCTCTGACTACCTATGCCTAGGGGAATATAGTCGCGAGCATAAATGCATGTGTGGGGACTTGCTACAGATGTCAGCACCCACAAGTTATAGCAAAAGATCATAAAAGATGCCAACAGATAGCGAGACCGTCGCCCTCGCAAAATATGCTCCATACATAGACAACGTTCACCGTGAATACGTAACTCGTAACCTACTACAAATAAGGTTCACAATCTATACAAATACAAGGTCCAACTAAGAACTGGTGGACCACGGCCGGTCCCCAGGCTTCACACATAGCCTGGTGGAAGATCTTTTCAAGTGAGGAATATTCCCAGTAGCACCTCCTGCACACATGCATAAGTTAGAAGAACTATTTTTTTCAGACATTACCAGTGATCGGAATAGGTAGTACAATTTGGGTAATGTTGCGAATATTTGTGTGATGAATATTAATATTTGTATTCGATTCATGGACGTTTGTATCTACACGGGGCGTGCACCCTGTTTAATAAACAATGCATACAATATTATGCCTTGTATTGATACAAACACCCATGAATCGAATACAAATATTAATATTCATCACAAAAAATAAGTATTCGCAACATTACCCTAAATTGTACTACCTATTCCAATCACTGGACATTACCCGTTAGGCCCCAACAGTAGTAAATATTATTATATATTCTGTGGTCAAGATGCTTTGATTTACTGTTTACGACAAAACCGATATCCTAAACAAATCCACAAAATAACGAGTCGAAATAGCTCCGCAAAAGGTAGAAATGCGAAACAATCGAGATAGTGTTTTATTGAAGTCCGTGCTAGCCCGGCATGGTTTCCACTAGATCACGCCAATATTTGTGTTCGTGTTCTCTGTTTGTTGTGATACAAGTGTTGAGATGAAGCGGTTAGAATGCTTGACTATTGACTTCGTGGTTTAAGTTTTAACTTACTTTGAGAGTACATTTTCTTTGGCAGTGGCAATGGCGTGATCTGACCATGAAACTAATAAGTACTACGATCTGACTCTCACTATAAAAAATTACTATCTTTGATTTAAAATACAATTTCAATAACAGCTAGGCTCTGGCCCTTTACCCGGACTTTCGATTTTTAATATAACGTGACCGTTTCGGTCCGAACTTCATTGTAATAGAGTTGACTTTGGAACGAAAACGTTCACGCAATTGCGAAGTTCGAATGTCCGGGTAGACCCCCTGGTGACCGCCCAACAACCAATCTATCATCTCGAGTGCAATTTACTTAGGTCACACGGTGTTCCGGCGACAGCTCTTTCAATGTGATTAGACCCATAAGGTTCTATTCCGAGGTAGACTGTAACTGCAGGGTGCAAGTGCAGTTTTCTATTCAATATTCCGGCATTCGGCCTGGGAATAGTACCATTAGTGAACCTATTTAGCCGCCTTATTCACTAAAATACGTTCCACAACATCAAGCGACATTTTTTGTACCAGAAACGTTTCCATATAAAAGTGGGGTATATTGGTAGGTTTCCTAGGTGTGTGCTGGTATCCAAACTATACAAGGTGATTGCATCTACACTGAAAAAAATGTTTTATTAAATATAACCGAACTTTAGTGACTTCCAAACTGTTCTGTAGCACATAACCAAACGTTTGTATATAAATAGCAAAAAGTTATAGTTATAATTATAAGTTAAGGGCTGACGTAACCTCAGGGTTAAAAGCTCCAAAAAAAAACAAAAGAATTAAAAAAAAGTTGTGCTATTTATAACCAAACGATTGTTTATGTGCAGTGCTACAAAACAGTTTGGAAGTCACTAAAGTTCGGTTATATTTAACAAATTATTTTTTCAGTGTATCTGGTAATTGCAACTATGGAGCAATTGTACGTATAAAAATCACAATTCAGTCCTTCTCTTTATACCAACACCTGCCTAGCTAGCATGCCACCCCCGAGAAAACAACAAAAATCCAGATGTGCCTCCATCTTTATTATTTTACGTAGGCCAGAAAGAGCGCGCATGACGTTTTTCTCGTTTAAACGCTTTGTCGAGGGTGGCATGCTAGCTAGGCAGCCTTCTAGATGACTAGACATAGGTCTATTGAGAGAAGAACTGAACCGTGATTCTTATAAGTGCAATTGCTCCATAGTTGCAATTACCAGATAGTTGCAATTACAAGACTCCACCTCACTTATTTTTTTTTCAATTTCGTCGACATTTGTCAGCTACTCATTAATAGTCTAGGAAAAATACGGTTTGAGATTGCATTAATTACACTTTCGTAAATTGTGTTTGAACTAATATTACTGTTAGTTTTTCACACTTTTGTCGAGATTTGGTGGTTATATAGGCTTAAAATCGATATGACTGTACACAGGGCAAACTTATTTCTAAAGATATTTCTTCCAGCATACTAGCAAAAGAGACAGTTAATTAACCCCATACAAATTTATTGTGTACAAACAAATAGTCAATAATTCAGTTTTGAGGTTATAATTTTTGAATACTTACATAATATTAAATCTCTACTAAAATTTACGATATTAACCGAGGATTATTATTGTTATAAGAAAAACGTATTGAATGAAGCCGTCCTGTACAAAATCACAAGTTTTCCATTTTTTGTTCGTACCCCAAATTTTATGTTTTGTAAATGTCTTAATTATTCCATTATACACTTTAATGCAA
Organism: Agonopterix arenella; assembly: GCA_927399405.1. Classification (NCBI taxonomy): domain Eukaryota; kingdom Metazoa; phylum Arthropoda; class Insecta; order Lepidoptera; family Depressariidae; genus Agonopterix; species Agonopterix arenella. The sequence continues at coordinate 2,932,455 of OV656714.1, forward strand.
TCTACTCCATACAAAAATCCGTAGATTTCCCCGACTATAATGAATCTCTTTACATTTGTGACTTGTACCAAGCAATCTTTACATTGCATCACGAATTCATCTCTATCACAATGAAACCGGTTCTAGTATCAACTATTATCCTTACTAAAAGTCCTCCAAATCATTCTGTTTTCGACTTTATTGTCTTTCCATAAGAGTTTGAGTAAGTGACTTTTTAGAGAGATTGCTCTCAAATGCCTCCAACTTAGTGCTTTCGTTAAATTACTTCAGATACATTATAGTTTTTCTTTAAATTATACTTTGTTGCAAATTATTTTTACTTTCAGATGGAAATAAACTCACCACCGTATTAGCTTTAGTAGTGGATAGAAACTTAGATTTCGCTATAAACCATCTTTTAAGGTCTCAATTGTAGGAAGGGTTACCTTTAAGGTAGTTGCAGAGGTCAATTTTATACAAAACTTTGACGCGCAATACGCGTAGATGGTATTAATATAAGTAACTTTGTATATATGGAAAAATGGTTTAGAAAATCTAGATGCCCCGTCACAAATAACATTTGCAGTTTATAAAATAATTACTAAGATATAAAGCTTTGTAATTTTTCATACAAAATTTTAAAGGCTTTATATCTTTTATTCGTTTCTGGTCCAACATATTGCTTTAGCCATCCAACGGGGTAACGCCGCAAGCGTCTTAGGCTCGTTTAGGCCAGAAACGAACCGCGGCGGATTCAATGAATAGTTTATATTTTTATACATATTTATGTTTTTTTATGCTATTACTATTAACCATTACTGTCTTTTCCTTCAATAAATATACTCTTTATATCTTCGTAATCTATACTATTATACAACTGCATCAGGAAGTTTGTCTGTACATTGAAGATATTAACAAAAAAAAAGTTACGATATGGTTTTTAGGTGTCCCTGATTCCATTTCACCAATTTTTGGATTTTTTGTCTGTCTGTTTGTTTGTGTGTTTGTTTGAGTGTTTGTTTGTGTGTTTGTTTGTTTGAACGAGTATCACGCAAAAACTACTGAACCGATTTTGATGAAACTTTTTTTGTTTGATAGCTTATGATTTGACTTAAAATCTGGTATATAATTTGTGCGGTCGAAGTCGCGGGTTAACGATCGTTATATTATAAATTGCAAATGTTATTTGTGACGCGGCAACTAGATTTTCTAAACTATTTTTCCATATATAAAATATTACTTTTATTAATTCCGTCTGTGCGTTAAACTTTTGTATGGACTGAAACCACCTTAAGGTAAAACCATCCACTAAAACATATCCCTTTAAGACGTGCCACACACATACTGAATTCCGAATCAAGATTGTGATTTTGTTTAGGATTTACTTGGATAAGTTATATGCCAAGATCCTAGGGGAGCGCGTAACTTCTCTATGGTCAAGATAGACAGTCGAAGCTACGAAAGCGTAGAAAAAAATTGCAACCAGCACTGGCCTCTAAACCCTATCCAAATACACACACACAGACATAGTTTGTATGATGCCTCACGCACACAAACCTAAGAAAGTTGGCCCCTTTTGTTTAATACGGTAGAAGTGTAAGGCTCATTCTAGACATATACTTTTTCTAAGAGGATTTGATACCTCTGCAATACCGAACGCATTTATGAAGGGGAAAAACCCACCATCATCAGCACCATATGCAGCAGGCACAGGCATACCCTCAGGGAGGGTGTATGGGTATTAGTCCGTGCCCAATGCGGATTGGTAGACTTCACATACACATCAGAATCTCTTCTTCAGTGCATGCAGGTTTCCTCACGATGTTTTCCTTCACCGTTTGATAGCAGTCAGTATCAACGCGCCATCGACGCTCTTCCCAAAACGCCATACGAAATCGTAATCCTGATTCGGAATTTCGTAATTCCGTATGTAATGGCGGACCATAATTACTAAGTCAAAAATGATGGAATACTAATTTATTGCCTTTCCTCGAGTTCATAAATTACACCTTGTTCAATAAAAAAATCCTACTAATATTATAAACGCGATAGTTTGTATGGATGGATGTTTGTTACTCTTTCACGTAAAAACTACTGAATGGATTTTAATGAAACTTTACAATAATATAGCTAATACACCAGACTAACACATAGGCTACAATTTATAAAGATATTGTATGAATTGTCCAGACGAAGCGCAGACGAAGTCGCGGGCACCAGCTAGTCCTAAATAAACGTTTAAGAAAATTAATATCAATAAACGCAAAATGTTAAAAAGATTTTCGTTAAATCTCTTATAAATATTGGAGCATGTTTTAACGATATTTTATTGTATCAGGTACTTTCGGAAGGCAATAATGTTAATTTTTAATATCGGCATCTTGATATGGCTCCTTCGCCTAATTTGGTGGGAAGTGGAGGGGAAAAAATGGAAATAAATTGAGTTTTCGTTGCGAGATTTTAATAATGAGATTTATTATGAGATACACGTTTATTGGATCCACATTTCACATACAATTGTATTAGGTATACGGTAAATTGAATCTCTTTACAAATCAAACAGAAATTCCATCTTTATTAATACTTCACCAAAATTTAAACTTTTATTTACAATATTTTTTTCAGTAAAATGCTTTTAGTTTTTTTAATTAGTCGTTATTTTCTGTTTTAGATTAATTTTATGAATTACTAGAGTTCACCCGCGACTTCGTCCGCACAAATTATATACCAGATTTTAAGTCAGATCATAAGCTATCAAACAAAAAAAGTTTCATCAAAATCGGTTTAGTAGTTTTTGCGTGATACTCGTTCAAACAAACAAACAAACAGACAGAGAAAAAAATCCAAAAATTGGTGAAATGGAATCAGGGACACCTAAAAACCATATCGTAACTTTTTTTTGTTAATATCTTCAATGTACAGACAAACTTCCTGTTACAGTTTTGTAATAGTATAGAAGAAGAATTCCATTATTTTACTGTTTCGAAAAAAGATTTTATTCTTACTTTGTCCAAAAAGACTGGACGTTTTTTCTCCAAAATAATCTGTGGGCGGCCATTAGGAGGCAAAGAACAAAATTAAGTTGTTTTCTTTAATGTAATAAATGGCTATAAATATATTTTCTTAATGAGAAACAAGCCAGTGCTTAAATATTCTAGTATGCAATCTCTTTGGAGTAAATACATCAAAATGTTTCCAATTAGTAAAATCAGCATCTCTTTTATCAAACGTCCAAAAGCGCGCTTTGTATGAACATTTTAACTAAAAAATGGATAGTGACGTCATTGTTTTTCTTACATCCAAAAGCTTTATAACAGCGCTTTAAAATTGTATGCCTTTTATTATAAACAAGATGAAAATGTTCGGCCAGATATAAACAACTAGTTTTTAATTACAATATTTTAAGAGTGTATTTAGACGATGGAACTAAACAACTTTCCCTAAGGCCGGATTCGACCAAACTTTGATTTATAGAAGAGTAACTATACAAGGAACAATTTAACTCTTACCGTTTACTCCCAAATAACTTCATTTGTCTTCTACCACACTAAACCCATACTAAAAAAACGAATGTATAATCCACCTAAAGAAAGAGGTCGTTGTATCCGTACTTATTGCATACATACATCCATATTCTCACGCCTGTCTCCCACTGGAGTAGGCAGAGGCAACGGAACGCCACCTGCTACGATCCTGACATACCTCTCTAGCTTCCTCCACATTCATAAGTCCTTTCATGCATGCTCGTCGGTTACGGGTAGATCTGACCTGGCCCTTTTTAAGCACGTCGCCAATTTGGTTCGTATATGTACGTCTAGGCCGTCCCCTTCCAACATTTCCACTTACGCTTGCCTTATAGATTGCCCTCGTCAATCTGCTCTCATCCATTCTTTCCACATGACCAAACCATCTCAACATACCTTTCTCTTTGTGAGGTTATACGGTTTTAATTTGTTAAGTTTCTTTTTTCTTTAATTATTTGTCATTGACATTTCATTAGTCTTGATATAAGCTATACATATAAGCTTTACACCGTCAAAATTGGCCGTGTAAAATTTACTCTCAACTTATTCATAGATTAGGGTTGGTAAAACGCAAAATCAGTTTACTCTAGAGTAACCAGCGACTTAATCTAAGAAAAAAAATTTACTCGCGTTTGGTCGAATCGGACCTGAGAAACATAGAGCGAAAAACGAAAAACCTCTTTGGACCCCTCCATACAAAAGTGCGGGTCAGCCGATCGATTTTCTGAAGGTTTAAAATTTTTGTTCGTTTTTCAAGTTGTTTAGTTTCATTGTCTGATTACAAAATATTGCTAGTATTTAAAAACAAGCGTATTCGAACGTTCAAAAGCTTAGAAGATTCACCCTTGTTTTCCCTTATACAAAGACATCCAAAAACATCCACCACCCCACGCACTTCCCTAACACAATTGAACACAAATTCCCCCGATGTCAAAACTAACAAACATCTTAATTTAATTGAAATACTCCATTTCATAATTGACTTTTCCCCTCTTAAGTTCCCAGTCTTATAGTGAAGCGATAATACAGTCCCGTGGGATTCCAATCCCGTGTTAATGGCATATTTACGGGATAAAAGCGACTTGCAGTTCCATTTAGATTCAGTTTGAATCTGTTTAGATTTTCTGTTTCTAGACATTAGTGCTGCCTGGTGTAGTTGTGGTATTTTGTCGATAGATTTGACAATTTACTTGTATTAGTCTTGCCTATCGATAGTTGACCTAGAAAATAGAAGCAATATCGATACTATCAATATTTTCGATAGTATAAATAAATAAATAAACACAATATATAAGGTCTAACAAAATTAGCTGAAACTATTTTAAGGGGATGATCAGACCATCAAACTGAACAACTTTCTCTATGGAACCAATATCGAAATCGCGATAAAAAAATCAGCTGTCCCATACAAAATTACAAACATAATAAGACTCAAATGTATGAGACAGCCGATTTTTTTTCGCGATTTCGTTTATGGTCCCATAGAGAAAGTTGTTCAGTTTGGTGGTCTGATCATCCCCTTAAAATAGTTTCAGCTAATTTTGTTAGACCTTATATATATCTTGGACATTGTCACAAAAATTATCTAGTCACATTTAAAGTACCAGAATCTAGTCTAGACTTGTATCATGATAACTAGACAACGATATAGAATACATATTATTATATAGATACAAACATCCATGACTCGGGTACAAATATTCATATTAATCATACAAATATCTGTCCCTATCCTAGCTATCGTGCCGCCGTAGATACCTACACAATAACATAACCTAATTAGTCGTGATGTACATAAACATCTATCAAAATTTTTCAGCATACCTTATTTGTATGTAGCATCAAGTCTAAAGCTTCGTTTTCGTTTTGCATTCACTACACGTGTCCGAAAGTATGCTTAATTAAAACTTTCCTGTTTTTTTTTCTCGTTCCCTCATTCGTCTGGCCTCTCTGATAGACAGAGATAAAAGTAAACAGTAAATGTGTTAGTGTAACTGGAAGGGATATTGTAACAATGGTTTTTTGCAATCCTTTTTATAACCGAATCAACTGATCCTATTCTTGGAAAGTGCTTTATTTCAAATAGATAAAGTTATTATTGGTTTTATTATGAAATTACACAAAAAGGTTACTTGTAATAGAATGAGTTTATTCTTTTGAACACGTAAGGTGTACTTTGACATAAAATTATTGAATAAGCTGCCATTCGTCGAGGAGTTTCATTAGTTAGTGGAAAAACAAATGAATAATTTTTATTGATTGATTGATTAAAACAGTGATCGTGGGCGTGATAGTATAAGAAAAAGAGTATTGGTACTACATATAGTACAGAGTTACTGACACTCTCTGCCCCCCACAAATGTTTACCTCACCCCCTCTTGGTAGGAAGCGTGGCAGAAACTGTAGGCGTCGGTGTATTCCTGTCTCACACGCACTCGCTCAGTATCACTCATGCTTACCTCTTCTTGTCAATTTTTCCCATTTGTATGAAGTGACAGCCAAGGGTCCAAGATGTGACCAGGCGATTATGGACAAAAAGTAAAAGCTTAGCTGTCAAGAATATTTTCAAACTAATCTATTAAACTCGTTTGACATGGCTTTAAAAGGCATGTCAATTAAAGGAGTCAACAAAATACACTTTCAATTTCCATAAAAAGTTAAATTGACACCCCTTTTCAGCCCCCAAAAAACCCAAACGACCCCGATTCCATTCACACCCAAAAACTTGTTAACAAATTCAATTTAAGCAACCGATACATACCATTTGCGTCGAAACGCCACTTAATCCCGGGGCACTGCAGTCCGCGGGCGATAATGCGATCCCGCGGGATCTGATCCCGGACTTGATGGATTCCCGGGACTGGGTCGTTACTCCACGTCACTAGCAAGTCTGGATCTAGTGTTTAGTTGGCTTTCGGGATTTGAATTTAATCGTATTTTGAGACTTTGGGATAGATTTTAGGGTAGTTATTTCAGTGGTGTTTTGTGTAAGGGTTTAATTAATTGATCGTTAGATGTAGACTGTGTTCTTAGTCAGATTATTAACTATGTTTATGTAATTATTATTACATAATTATTGTGAGGTTATTATCAGAGAAGGGTTAATAATGTACATAAAGCTATGCATTGTGCAAGACCATATTGAATTTTTTTTAAATGCATAAGCATATGCTCACGACTATATTCCCCGAGAGGGAAATGTATGGGACACCTGATTTTTTTTTGCGATTTCGATATTGGTCCCATAGAGAAAGTTGTTCAGTTTGAGGGTCTGATCATCCTGTTAAAATAGTTTCAGCTAATTTTGTTAGACCTTATATAATTTGTGCGGACGAAGTCGCGGGTAGACTCTTTATTCCATAATACTGTATTTAGGTATGTAGCAATTCGACTAAAGTGATTTTTTTCATTTGTTTCAGGTCAGTAGCCGAAAAGCTGTAATCATCAAAATTATTTTTTTAAGGTTTGATGATGATTTGAATGATTTTCTTTTTCTACAAAATCAAAACTATAACGCGAACCAATCTTTTTCAAAATCTCTTCCGTCAAAGTTCAAAAATTTTATAAAAAGCCAACAAAAGTTTCCAATGACATGTGTCTGCTCACACCCTAAAGGTTTCAGCGTGATAATAAGCAGTTAGTAAGCTACACGTGTTAAAAGTTATATTAACTTTGGTCGTCCTTTAACTCCATCCTTACGGAAACGTGCTAAGTGTTAAATTGGCTCGATTCATGTGACTTTACGAACTATAGCTGAGTTTAGTATTATCGACAAAAAGTTTTGCGTAGCTGCTAGGATGTGATGTGTAGAAAGGTGGCAATAATAAAATGCAATAATATTACCCTCCTTCAGGCGCAGTCGGGTGAAAAGAAGGGTATTATAAGTCTGACCTGTCGGTCCGCGTGTGTGTGTGCTTCCACCTAGCGGCGAAATGGGTTGTCCGATTTCAATCAATCAATACAGAGGGGGAATGCTGCCAGCGTTCTTGGAACCGTCCCTCAGGGAGAGGCTTTGAAGGAGGTTTATATTCATATTCATTTTCATTTATTCAGTAATGAGTTTACAATGTCAATAGTTTAGAATTAAGGTCGTAGTAGGTACATGTCAATTATAATATTAAATTACAATGTCTGTAGGTACTTAAATAGACTAATCATATAATCATTAAGTTAAGATTATTTAAGTATATCATAAATGTTCGAACCGAGGTATACATAAGTATACCTGGTCTTTATCTAAAATAAATTGCATAACGATCAAGAATTTGAAATTTCAAAACAATAGTTTTATTATTACAGATATGGTTATTTTGACACATTCACCAGTCATCCGAAAGGAATTCATCTACAGAGTAGTAGGCTTTTGAGATGAGATATCGCTTGAGTCTACAAATAAAGATGGCATTTGACTTTACATTCTTTATTTCGTCCGATATTTTGTTGTAGATGCGCGGACCCATCACCATCAGAGAATTGCCTGTTTTAGACAGTCTATGTTGTACCGAAAGTAGTTTGTTCGGATTCCGCAAGTTATATTTGCACTGTAGCGATTTGAGTGTTGGGAAATCATTCGGATTGCGCCTAACGTATTAAGCTATTTCCAATATATAAATGGATGGCACTGTTAGTATCCCAGATCTATAAACAACTGCTTAGCCGGTGTGTCAGGGGGAACCCTGGCTATTCGACGAATGGTCCGTTTTTGAAATATAAGTGGTCCGTCCCTATCAGCAGCAAGGCCCCACAGATCTATTCCGTATATCACAAGTGACTGGAAATAACCGTAATAGGCTGTTAGTAAGTTTTTTTTACTAAGAGTTGGTACTAGTCTAGCGATTGCGTAATACGCCGCATTCAATCTTTTACATAATGATTCTATATGATTCTGCCACTGTAGGCCAGTGTCAAAAATAAAACCTACGAATTTAGATAATTTGTCAAATGGCATTGTGGTACAACCCACCTGAAGTGGTGTGATAGGTTGTAGGTCCCCCCTTTTTTTACATTTTATATGGAAGTTGACGAAGCTTGTTGCAGATATTCTGGATGTATTTATTGACGAAACGTGTTGTAGATCTGAGTGATGTATTTTCTTTGACGAAACCTGTTGTGGATGTGAGTGATGTATATACCTATGACGAAGCCTGTTGTGGATATGAGTGATGTATTTTGTTTAATAAATTCCTAATTTTCAATCAATCAATTATTTATACTCTATTGAACATGAAAACGAATCATACATACGATTTCGTAGTTGTTGCGTCTTTTGTAATCGAAAGCTATTCTTTGCAAGATGGTTCTAGCCTTTAGATTAATGATTGGTCAAGAGAGTCAAGAGTCAAGACCAATCATTTATCTAAGGCGCGGTTTTTACAGAAGAGACAGGTGGCGATTGCAGATAGTCAAAGTAAAACAATATCAATAATATAGTCAACCACGTCAGAGGCCGTAAGGCGATCCGAAAAAACTCTGACACTAGGGCTCTGCCCACACGATAAGAAGAAAGAACATAGTACGTAGCATAGCGTCGTTTTTGGTAAGGTTGATATTGTGTTACTTTGACTATACAGGATGTAAGTGACAGCCTAGCAAATACTGACTTACACCCTGTATATACGCCACCGCCACACGTTTCTTCTATATCGCGCTTAAGATTCTAGCAACGTTTCGTGGGAATCCGCCCAACTATTTTCACTTTAATAGGCTTTATTTGAAAAGGTATTCAGACAATTTTCTTTGACCTGTCTTATTAGTTCAATTAATGTGCGGGGGATTGTAGTTGACTACTAGTAAAAAAACAACAAATTGACATTTCATATTATATTATCATATTATACCTGAGATATACAAAAGTGTATGTATTTATGTAAATAATGTGGCTAGCCTCAAAATAACCTCCATATACACTCTCGCATAACGTCGCCCTCGGAACATAAACATGGCTAAGCCGGTCGGACAACGATACGGGATTATTGCTCGACATTGATATCCTACGTTAGACCTACAACTTTACTCTTGTGGCCCTCATTACTGTTATTTTTGTCTATTCCTACATGAAACATTGAATAGTTTTTGTACTCATACACACATATTCTCACACCTGCTTGTCTCCTGTTGGGGTAGGCAGGGACATCTAAATGCCACCTGTTACGATCCTGACAGACTTATCTCGTCGTCTCCTCGAGTCGTAGCGTGTGGCGGTCCGTGGTCTCTGCCTACCCATGGGACAATGGCATGAGCTATGTATGTATGAATTTTCATACCACGCATTGTGTTCAAAAACTAAGAGAACACATTATGCAACAATTGACACTTTTTCACTCAAAAAATATTAAGCTCGTTGGCAATCCTAGTTTCGATGAGAAATGGGATATTGTTGAATTTGAAGCGAGTTTGTGGCTTCTGGTTTGTTCTCTATTCCTAGGGATAGAATGAATGAATGAATGAATGAATGAAATATACTTTATTTACACCAAAAGAAAATACAATGCACAATAGGAAACATAAACTGAATATGGATAGATGTCAGAACATAGACGTAGAATTTTTCGCGTACGCAATCTCTTTCTACGGACCAGACCATAGACGACAATTTATATGAAGTGACACTTTTGAGTATGTATGTATAGCCGTGGTGGTCCAGTGGCGAGTAACCTTGCCTGCCGTGCAGGAGGCGATGGTTCGATCCCCGTCCAGGCCGACTCGTACCAATGAGTTTTTCGGAATTTATGTTCGATTTGTAACACCACTGGCTTTTCGGTGAAGGAAAACATCGTGAGGAAACCTGCATGCTTCAATATCGAGGCATGTATTGTATCTACTGTCCATTATAAGTGGCGACGGGCTCACTCCCCGTCACACTGGACAGAGTTTCGGTACTACTAGTGAAACGTGGATGTTCTGAACTTTCAGAATATCTCTGACTACCCCCTCGGGGAATATAGTCGTGAGCATATGTATGTATGTATGTATGTATTGTACACTTTTGAGTCAGGTGGCTTTAGTACAAAAAAGTGGTTACGCCGATAAGGAGAGCAATAAAGTAGCGATCTCCTTCTACTTCTCTTTCTACATACCAGATTCTTTTTAGACACGTCATGTCACCAAAGAAAACAAAATGGTATTACACCAAGGAGATTATACCTAAAGGCATAGAGGGAGCCATACCATTGCAAGAATGTCCACTTTTTTTTGACGTTTGTGTTTGAGTGTGTGATGTCAAGTAACTAATATGGACAAAAGAGACAAACTAGATCAAAGTGACAACTGTTCTAATGTTTACGGTCACTTTTCACACACACTAGCACAAAAAAAGTGGACAGCCGCATAAACAAATATCTATAGTTCCGTCTCCTTCTACCACAGATCACAAAAAACTAAAGAGGGCAGGGTCAGTGTCGCATCAATATGCGCAAAAACGGATCACATTACTCGCGACAGTAAGGATTCAATATATTATGAGGCAGAAAGCCAGTCGAGATATTATGTGTAAATAGTTTACAATGCTTGCGTAGTACTAAAGATTATTCGAACGTTGAGTTCTGATACCGCAATGGATACTGAACACATTCAAGCTAACAAAATACTTTCTAACGCGTTGTACTGATGGTGATGCGACACTAGGTTTCGTACTCAGCGCGTTGGTTGGCATCTCTCTAGATCTCTATGCCTTCTGCTATTAAAGGTACGTCATAAGACCAAAGAGACTAACTTCAGTCGTAAATTGATGCAGACTCTACGCTTTAGAATAAAGAGATCCTTCCTCTGAGTACTACTCCAATGTAGTCTGTGTTCCTGATTACGCAAAGGTTTATAACTTGCCAATAGTAATGTTTACAACCTATTAACTGGGGGCCGGATGGTTAATTTCAATTACTTCTATCCGCTCCCCCATTTATGACCTTGGACACGATGTAGATACAAACATTACAAAAGGTCCACTTCATACGCTTACCACTTACGGTCACAGAAGACGAAAACTGAAGACAGACGACAGAAGACGTATTTACATGCATCACTGCTCTAAAATAACATTCTATGTATGCATTTAGATCCTGGGTTCACGTGACTATTTGTATTTCTTTAAGCTATACCAATCTACGCAGGTTGAATTTGAAAAGTATATATTTGATTTTGATGATGTGGCGATGTATATCCGAAATATTTAAAAACCGTAACATCAGATTACATTGAATTTAATTTTATTTGAATGTTTATACAGGTGAAATTGATATTATTTGCATCCTTTTAAACTAAGAGTCTAGTGCTTCGATCGGTTTGCTCCCATATTGAAAGTTGTTTAGTTTGATGGGTAGTCTCTAAGGATGCTCTTGATATCAATTTCACTCTTTATAGAAAATTTAGCCCAGTCATTTTACGGTTTGAGCCGGGGCTAATTAATAATTGAATTTTTTTTTCGATATAATATTGAAGAGCCAATTTTAGCCTAGAACTGTACCAAAATTTAAGAAAAATCACGTCAGCCACAGTTCCAACTTTAAAATTTAACTATTTTCTCGTTCTAAAAAACCTGATAGTAATTTTTTTTGCACGTATTGAAGGCTTTACCATTATTTATACTATAAACATGATGTGAATATTTTTGTCTACTTAGAAGGTTTTGACGAAAACATTCGTATTTTCTAATAAATGCCTCATTTTTTGAATTTCAATGCCTATTTTATTGCTCAAAAATAATTTATACTAATTGTTAAATCTAATTCAAATGAGTGCATTGGTATATATTATTAATTTAAAAGCGTTCTGGGACACACAATTTTGATTTATATTTTGCGTAGCAAATTTTTTTTTAAATATGTTTTAAGATAGTCTTTTTGTCACTAAATGGTGCCGGTTACAGTTTAAAAATCCAGTTAATAATTACTCCCTATCCCGCCGAACAAAACTCCGTTAAATGATTGGGCTAATTATGTTGATAGTAGAACTTACAAAAAAAACATACGGGTATTTATTAATCTTGGGCACTCTTGGGTGTGTTACCCGATTGTGAGTTTGTATGAAGTTTCCCTTCTGTTCTCCCTGTCTCACGCCATGGCCTTTAACCGCTATCAATCTTATATGGGATTTGACCATAATCCAGGGTCCCCGTGTAATAGTTATCAACCCGGTTGAGGGTAGCGACCAATTTGTCGCGGTTGATTAGTTAATTGTTTGTGAGGATTTTGTGGGATTCCGACTTGCCTTACTATTTCAGTTTTATGGTGGTTCTCTGTGGTGGTAACGACTTGCAAGAAAACTGGCTTTATTATTATTATTTAGGGGGGTTTTGAGCCTTGACAGGTTTGTTGAGCCTGTGCCACGTAGACCATTGCTGGTCCTTTGTGAACGCCCTTTTTAAAGTTCCCTACCAATCCCCACTGCGGCCAGAAAACGCAGTAGATTCTTGATAAGGATAGTTTGTATCTCATCTGGTGACAGAACCTGCCTACCTAGATGAGTACTACGTTTGTATATCAGGGGGCTACAGTCACATAAGAGGTGCAGAGGAGTTTCCATCTCCTCCTCCTGCAGCCGGTCGTGTCACTTAAATTCAGTGTATGCGTGTGCTTATTTAATTTTCAGTGGCATGTGAGTGACCTTGCTATTGTACAAATTTGATCCTTGCTAAGGGCAAGGAGACCGTTCGCAAGTTTGCGATTGTAGCCTTTGATAAGTGCTTTGGAGTGGCCCATGCCTGGGGTGTTGCACCAAAGCTTTATTGCCTCTCCAAAGCTGACCCTATTCAAAGAATCGCGCGTTAGGTATTCAATGAAAACTGGCTTAGAAAGTGTCGGATGCTCATGATTGGGTTCTGTAACCATTGTATAATGATTGTTTAACTAGTTTTTCTCTGTCCTTTTTTGCTCAGAAGAGGCTTTTAATAATGGAAATTAAAAATAGAATTTCATATTTTCATACAAACGTTTTATCAGTTAATTGAATTAAATTTTTTTTTTGCTTATTTCCTATAGGTTGTGTTGTTGTGTTCAATATAATGAGCACAATAATGCTTTCAAGTAATGCAACTGTATACACTTACACCCTGTATATTCCCCGCCCAGGGGGCCTACCCCCTATATTAATCTACGAGCTTTTACCCGCGACGAGACTTCGACCTCACCGGTTCCCGTCATCTATCTATACAACATCTATACAACGTTTTAATAAATAAGCGCAAAACCTCATACACACCAACTGATTTATATCAAAATAATTGCATTGATACAATAATTTCATTATTTTATTAATTAAAAGTTTAAAGTTATTAGCATTTTAAGTTCTCTTGAAAAAAGCAATTGATGAAAGCTCTAGCGTGCTCCTGGATACATTTTAATAATCTTGTATTGGAAGAAAATAGGGTGAGTGTGCCACACGGTGGCTTGACATAGAAATCAGTAAATTTTAAATTAATACAAAAAAGTTATTTGATATTTTGAAAAAATGTAACCTTTGTTGAAACCTTGATAAATCAATTGTGCTCTCGATTCTACTCACACTGTTTTCTAGTTTTGCGTTTATTCATTAACACGTTGTATATCAGTTTGATTAAGTCTTATTATAAACTTTTAAACTCAAAATCGGTCAAGCAGTTTTCGCGTGATTGTTCAACAAACAAAAAAATTATCACTTCTCTTTTAGTTCTAGACGTGTGCTAAAGGAATGGGCCGTGAACCAAAGCCTTAAGCTCTGATCGGATACACCAGGACTGAGGCATGCGAAAGAACTTGTGACCGGCTTCTCAAACAGACATACCTCGGATGCCATCAATTTAAACCGCAACGACTTAAGGCTCTTAGTACGAGCCTTAACAGGAACACCTACACAGAACCACCCACTTGCAGATTCTACTGTGAAGCAGAGGAAACGCCCATACACCTCCTCTGCAAATGCGAAGTGCTCAGTCACAGCAGGAGTCGCCATCTAGGTGGATACATAATAACACCTACTGACGTTAGGGACCTCCCCTCCAAAAGCATAACACGGTTCATGAAGTCAGTGGGCCTAGGAAATGACCTTTAGGTCTAGGGTGACAGCTACAATAGATCTGTCCAGGTCGCAGTAGCTATTGGTCATTGACCAAGCCCTTACAAGGTTGCAATAAATTAATAATAGCAGGAGCAAGGCTCGTGCCATTGTCGGAGCCCTCACTGGGCACTACGCCACAGGCACGATGATGCACAAAATGAAACTCACCCTAGATCCCAGCTGCCGGGCATGCGGAGAGGATGAGGAGACTATGGAGCATGTTCGTTGTGACTGTGATGTCCTGGCGGCAAAACGCATGTGCCTCCTCGGAGATGGATACCCAAAACCGGGAGATCTTAGGTTTCTTCCCCTCAATGGTATTGCCCCCTTCGTTGACCATGTATTTGAAGGGTGAAGAAAACAAAAAGTATTAGGGCTAACACAAAAGATCCCACTGGGTCGAAGTGTTGCTGGCTTGCCAGCCACCACAACAAGATAAGACAAGCCCTTACAACCAAATAAATAAATAAAATAAAATACAGTTTTATAACAGTGTAGATATGAAATCTAGATACAAAGTTTCGTCTGAACTAAGCTAAGATCAGAGAGCATGTGTAACCTGTCAGATACCAATGTCAGACATACGTTGCATCTCGTAGTATCGTGCAAACAGCATCAAAGGGGTTAAAGTTATTTCAGATTGGATGCACTGTTGTTATGGAAGGTTAGATGCATTTTGAGGTTAGGTTTTTGTTTATTTTGGTCTGCCATAATACAGGGTGTTAACTAAAATGCGTTAGATATTAAAGATCTTCAGATCATCAAACTGAACGACTTTCAATATGGAGCCAACATTAAATTCGCAAATATAAATCGTATATTTCATACATTTGAGACGGGTAGATACTGCAGTTTTATTTGAAAGTTATTTTTATTATTGCTACCCACTTACACCCTCTAGAGTCTAGACAAACCAGCCTCTCTAGTATGATTTCTCTTCTCGCATGCGACGCGCCTTCGCTGAATAGAAAATGCACTTTCCGCCGCCCTCTCCTGCCGCGACAAATATGGAATTGTGGAAAAGAGTCAAGTCACGCGCAAGTACCGAAATCATGCTACACAAGGGGTGTAAAATAAAATGCGTTTTAAAATGAATAGGGTGCTTCAGACAATCAAACCGAACAACTTTTACTATCGAGAGCCAACATCGAAATCGCGAAAAATATTATCTGCTGTTTCATACATTTGTGTCAAGAAGATTGGCGTTTTCTATGGCCGCTGATAACAGCTGTTGATGCCGATGTTGGCTCCAGAGTAAAAGTTGTTCAGTTAGATGTTCTGAATTAAATTTTACACCTGGTATATCTGGGCTCACTCCCCGTCACACTGGACAGAGTTTCGGTACTACTAGTGAAACGTGGATGTTCTGAGGTTTCAGAATATCTCTGACTACCCCCTCGGGGAATATAGTCGTGAGCATATGCTTATGCTTATGCTTATATCTGGGCAGTTTAATTCCAATTGACACTGTCTACCTATTTACAAAGAGACGGTAGGACGGTACAGTTTCCAACAAAACGTTTACGCAGCCCAATCGATTTCGAGCCAAATATACTTCGCTTATTCGCTCGCTCGCTCATTCGCTCAGCGCAAAGGGCTTCAGAGAACTACCCTCATTAAGACAAGTATTTCAGTATTGTAGAATGAATTTCTCGCTTCGTTCCCATTAAGTGTTGTACTTCATTACATAGCTTCGCTGTTTGCATAAGTTTCGTTGGTGATCGAAATAAAAGATGTCTGCCAAATGGGAGAACGTGGTAAGTCATTTTTTTGGAAAAACTCGGACATCCAGCATTCCCGAAGTATTCTCTTAGATGTGGATGTTTTGAGTTTTCAAGATAATGTCTGACTACACCCTCGGGGAATATGGTCGTGAGCATATGCTTATATTATGCTTATCCCCTTAGATCGATTTCTTGCCGCTAAAAAAACCTAATTGACAGAATATAGCATTATGTACATACCTTTACCTATATACATGTATATTATAATATACATGACTAGCTCGTTTAATAGTATATACAGGCTGTTAGGGTAAACAGTTGCATTACTTTGTTTGATTGTACCCATGATACTGAACATCTTGCCCTAAGAAACCTGTAGGAAATTCACTAAATTTTTTTGGACTAAATGCAATCAGCTGGTCGAACGTTTGTATGAAAAGACGAAATATTTTTTTGCGAATTTTCTACAGGTTTCTTAGGGGAAGATTTTCAGTACATGGGTACAGTCACCCCTTTAAGTAATTCATCTGTAGAATTATATACCTAAACGTTTTTTAATTTAATTTCAAGCGGCTTTCATTTGACTTCAGACTTGCCTGAAATCATGACGAGGCCGACGAACGAAAAAACACACAGACTCTTGTCATACTTTATAACACCCCTCTTTTTTGCGCCGGTGGTTAAAAAGAGGAAGTAATGTAACAGTATTGCAGTAACTAATTGTCGAGTTTTAAACCCCCTTTATTTGTATACTGGAATTTAAGTGAAATTGGCTTACTTTATTTTGCTTCGGGGCTCCGAGTTGCAATTGAAAGCTGTTTCTTTGTATTGAGGATCTTGTAAGGTACAAAATAAGGTACGTTGTTTATTTTAAATAGCTTCAAGAAAGTGGTACTACAAGATTAGGGGTGTGAAAGAATGTATGGAACATAATTAAGCATAATTAATCAGCCAAGTATCAACTTGCCGCACTCGACTCGGTTGAACGCAGAGCCAGGAGGCTCATTGGCGACAGTAAGCTGGTGGAGACAAAGCTTCATAGCCTAGCCCACCGTCGCAGAGTAGCCTGCTTGTCGGTCTTCTACAGATTGTACTTCGGTGAGTGTGCCCAAGAGCTACATGAGCTCATCCCGCCTTCCCTTTTCTACTATCGGACTTCCAGACGCACCGCGGGATATCACCCCTCTTTGGTTGACATCCCACATATCCGCACCAAGCGCCTTTCTGAATCTTTTATAATGCGCACAGCCAAGGAGTGGAACGCCCTGCCTGCATCAGTATTTCCGAGCGCTTACAACCCGAATTCCTTTAAAGTACGAGTGAATAGGCTTCTTCTGGGTGAGCTCGCTACATCTTCGACCCCATCTTCGTCCTGAGGACTAGATTGAGGTCAAGAGCATAAAAAAAAATAGAATTATATTTAACCCAATATGCGATATTTCTTGAAGGTATAAGAAACCACAGTATAAGAAAGAGTATGTATGACTGTGCAAGTCAAAAAAGTCATGTAGATTTGGTTTTAGCCTCCACCAATCCGCACTGGGCCCGCGTGGGGCAGTATGGCCCACTCTCTCTCACCCTTATTCGTGAGACGAGGACTTTGCCGGGCAGTGGAATCCTACATGCTATAATTTACTATCACTTTTTGTCTCGTCAGTCCTTACTGAAGAGGATAGGGGGGCTCTCGAAGAAATTCGGAGTATAGATCACTTTTCAGACCGTATTTGTCCGATCCGACCCTCCCATACATTCCGCCGAATAGAGTGCGAAATCGACAACTGCAGCTTGGACTGATTTTATCTACATGGACGAAATCAGCATTTCGTATTCCCCTTGTTCCTCTTCCAAAACCAAATCGATTTGAATCATTCTTTCAAGAATCATATGATAAAGACTAGCTATTTATGTATATGTTTTAATATTTTTTTTATATTCGTCAAATTATTCTGTATTTTTATGAATTTTCTTCTAACTTGTACCAAACAAACTACCTCGTCCTAACATTGTTTACCGTCGTGTTTCGATGATTCTCTACAGAACCCTTGCAATAGCATTAGGGTTCCGTACCCATACTGATTGAACCTCGTCTTTGGGGATTTTTGCGCTAAATTGAAGTGTTTGCTCGTTGATTTTTAGATTGTTTGCGCAAATTTGATATTGCTATTATTTTTGCTGATTTTTTTTCTGAAAGGTAAAAAGGGTTTTGGTACATTCAACATTTTTCAGGAATTTATTTTCTACTTTTGTTTACACAAAAATATTACAATACAATAAAAAAAGGAAGCTAATACCATTTTTTTATTTTATACTATTTTAGACATTATATGAACTTGACTTAGGCCCACTTGCGCCAAATGCTGGGTTAAATTGCGTAACCCCGTCTTTAGTAGCACCGACCTAAAGATTGAACGAGTGTTATCGAAGATAGACTTGCGCCAATGAAAACTAGTTCATAGTTAACTAACCTGACAGTTCTCTGTTTTTCGCTGGCAACATCCTAAATGACCATAGAGTTTATGTAATCCGACAAAATATGAAAAGTGAATGATGAAATGAATGAACATAATATATGCACGTCTGTTTCACACTGCATCTCTTTGTATTTGTCTGTCTGATTTATTTTATTTTGGCAATGACATTTCGTTTTCATCGAGCATTCATGTTATCAAAGAGCATGTAACACACTACGTTATGAGTCGGGACTTCCATACTAAAAACTGGTCGTGACCGATTATCCAGAATGTATGAAACGTGTGCAACCGGTCAAAGGAATTAAATGGCGCGGTGCACGTGTCATATCAATTTTTTTTGTTAGAGAGTTGCGCGAGCCTACAACAAAACTGTTGCCTCAATTTTGACATTTAGCACGTAGTTTAGTGACTTAAACCTACCACATCGGCGGTTCAAATATAACACAAGTTTAGCCCCTAAAACAGGATGGTGCAAGACATAATTATAATTTAATTCCAAATTAGCGTCTAGTTCCGAGTTAACAACGATAACTCTGCTAGGCGCAAGCGGGCCTTATAGTCATAATTGTGTATTTTAAAATTGGCAACATGACTCGTCCAGCTAAAACTAGGTACCTTACTTTTTTTCTTTATTTCTTCTCACCTAATTAAATAAATAACCTAATGCGCAGGCGCTTTTTAAAGACCTGTCAAAGCGCCTGATAGACTCGACAGGGGACCCAAGAGCTGGCACTTTCCTCGCTCAACGGATCAGCATAGCCATTCAGCGAGGAAATGCGGCCAGCGTGCTGGGTACCCTCCCACAAGGACCGAACCTGCACCACATCCTAGGTTAGTTTAGTTTTAAGTCTCTTTATTTATAATTTTATTTAATGTTACTATTTTATGGATCTTTCGAATAAACAATTATAAGATAATATTCCCAAAAAAAAAAAAAAAAAAAATAATAATAATAACCTAATTTAACAAACCTAAAACTAGCCTAACTAAATTCAGAAAAATTTAATTGCTCAAAAAAAAGAACTAAAAACGGCACTTTATTCACCACTAGTTTTTAATTAGGTACTTAAAAAAATTCAGACGATAAAACAAAACAACTTTTCGTACCATACAATAGTGCGGATCAGCCGATCGATTTTCTATGGAAAGTTGTTTAGTTTTATTTTTTATTGGCTGAATTTACCCTTAAAATTTAGTTAGTAATTAACAACGAGGGGTGTGTGTCGAACACATTTTCTATTCGACTTCGGTAGATCAACACTTTTTCTATTTTATGGTTGTTGGTACTTGTAGCAATGTTTGTGATAAAGATGGACGATGCTTGAAGAAAAAGAAAATCTGGTAGCAAGTGGGATTTGAACCCGCGACATACCGATTTACATTTTAAACTGATTTTTATGAAACAAAAACTGGCCAAGTGCGTGTCGGACCACACGCAGGGTAGGGTTCCGTAGTTGCCCGTCACACTATAATATGGACTAAGAAGGAGGCTTTTTGTTTTATACTCCAGTTTAAGCTAATAAAGTCTAAAAAGTACATTTTATAAGTTTGTCGACTATTACTCGTAAACTTGTTAGATAGTTTTCCTTAATTTCTTTATATATACTACTGCCATGAATTTATCACATAATCCAGAAACAACGGTTTAGCTGGCAGTGGGGGGGACACTTGATTCATACAAAATTTCACTTTAAAGCTTCATGTTTCGCTAATTGATCCCTAAATCGAAAAGTGGTTTTCCCACACCCATAATATTTTTAAACCACCTATCCAACGATAAAAAAATCTATTCCCACTTCGCGTGTAGGGTGTAAACTAAAAAAAATATTTTTCAAGATTTTACTCAACCACTTTGTCGGCGTGATGAATATGTATGCCCATTCCAAATTACAGCTTTCTAGTACTAAGCGTCTCTGAGCTAAGCCGCGGACAGACGGACAGACGGACATGGCGAAACTATAAGGGTTCCTTGTTGACTTCGGAACCCTAAAAACAGGTGAATTATTTACCTTCCTTTTGGAAGTCTGTTAAAAAGAGTCCGGGAATAATAAAAAAAATCCCCACGCAGTCTGTTCGTCATAATGCAGAGTTAGAATTTTTAATTAAAAAAATTTTTAACTACCTCTTTCGAGTGCAGACGGTTTTTAGGGAACCGTATAAATATTTGTTTTTGCGACCTTTCCTTATTAAAACGTTGTCACCCGTGAAACAAACAAACTGAATATATGAAATGTTTTATTTACGCACTTATATTATATGGACACGCCTATGTCTCACTGGGGTAGGCATAGACAATAGATCACAACATGCTACGATTCTGACACTCATCTTTCACTTCAGAATCCATAAGTAGGTATCTTTAATTTGAATCTTAAAATGCTGGTTTAATTATGGTGTCGATGCTTTGATCAATGTCCAGTATAACAATAAAATAAATAAATAATAAATAGCAAATGTGCTTGAAGTTGTTCGGTTATCGATATATAGGTGATATCAAGGATTGTTTTTGTACAAAAATACACTTGACCCACCACAAAATGGTGGAGCTTCGTCGCAGGCTGGAGAGCACACGTGGCCGCCCAGTAACAGACCTGCAACGCGACTCCTTCAAACATGCTCACATGTACATTTTAGTTTGCCCTTCGTCAGTACGCAATCTTCCACTCGTTTTGGGCTTCCTCTGGCAATTGGTCGTAACAATTATCCAGGTCATCCCACCATATCTTTCTGAGTCAACACGTTTTAGGGAATCCAGAGCATGATGGTTTTTGCCCATCGTTCAGGATGCATCCGACAGACATGGCCCACTCCCATTTTAGTTTGGCGCTCTCCGCCGTCGCGCGTCGGCTAACGCGCAATGTGGTGTTGCTATAACAGGGCGAAAATTTAAATGCATTACATACCTAAGGGGTGCTTCAGACCATCAAACTGAACAACTTTCACCGTGGGACTAATATTGACATCGGGAAAAAAATTCAGTACAAGTACTTGACCCAAATGTATTGAACAGCAGATTTTTTTTCACTATTTCAATCATGGTCCCATAATGAAGATTGTTTAGTTTGGTGGTCTGAAGCATCCATTTCAGTATGTAACATATGTAGTATGCATTTAAGTTAACCCGTGCCCGTTAGCCCATGTGGTGTCGGCTAAGAATAGCACCATCCCATTTCCTCCCGTGGGTGTCGTAAAAGGCGACTAAAGGATCTACTGAAGGATGGGCAGCAGCATCCTCTGAGTATACACATTGATTCGATCCAAATGCGAACCCGCCTGCCAAGCGTGGCGATTATGGCAAATCCCCCCATTTTGCGGGAGGCTTACGTCCAGCAGTGGACGTTTAATGGCAGATATGATGATGATGTTGATGATTTAAGTTAACACACTGTATAATCAATTGACTGTTTAATTAAAACTGCAGGCAAAATGCTGCTGCCAGTAGCTACCATCTCGGTGTGAAATGAGGCAGGATTTTCCATTTTCCTCCACAGCGTCTCAAACTTAGACCAAAGCCAGTTCTCAAGCAAAGTGGCTTACTCAAATAGCAGTTGCATTTTGCGTCGTGTATTTTCAGTGACACTGAATAGATCCGCATCTCGCTAGTATAGCGTTTTATTCTAAAAATGTTTAAAAGTATTGCCGATTTTATAGATACAAGATACTTGGATCGGAACGGCGTACGAATACTAAGTATTTTGAAGCTATTTATTCATGCTGTGCGCTTTTTTTCTCTCCTTGATTTTAGCCGCAAAATGAATCTTCGAAAGAAGTTTGAACTCCGTGAGTTTAAACTTTTATGGTAGCTTTTTAGTTATATAGGTCAAAGTAATTAATTAATATATTTTTCTTGGTGAATATTGGTTCACTACGCCTAAAAACAGAAATAGCCAGTGTTAAAACACCACCTTGGCTTCCAATTAGGAAGCCATCAAATTGACGTGGGGTTCGACCATGAATGTCAAAATGTACCTGGAAAGATGGACCAAAGTTGTAACACCCTGGATTCCGTAGGATGGTTGTCGGCATCCAGGTTGACCTCGGAAAAGATGAAAGCACGACCTGGATGCTGGATGGAGCCGTTGCTAGACAGGGATGCAAAAAGGATTATAAAGGAGGTTTGTCAAGAAACGAACGTGAAGAATCGATAATCAACACAGCATTATGCTCACAGCGAAGTATTCAGATTCCTAATATCCACATTGCACTAACAAGGCACATACTCTTTTAAGCTTACCGCTGGATAGTGTAGATGAAGCCGAGAATGTAACGCGATCACCCAGAAAACGCCTGTCTGTGAACCAAAGCCAAAGCGACGTCGATATTTTTTGAGCTGTGCAGTGCACAGTGTGCACACAATACATTTAAATGTTGACTCCGTAGTTATAGTAATTCAGTTGTCCAGATTAAGAAATAATAAGATCTAAATCGAAAGCTCTTACATAAGGTCTAACAAAATTAGCTGAAACTGTTTTAAGGGGATGATCAGACCATTAAATTGAACAACTTTCTCTATGAGGCCAATATCGAAATTGCGAAAAAAAGATCAGTTGTCCGATACATTTGAGTCGAGTTATTTTTGAAGTTTTGTATCCAAGAAGTTTTGGTCCCATAGAGAAAGTTGTTCAATTAAATGGTCTGATCATCTCCTTAAAATAGTTTCAGCTAATTTTGATAGACCTTATATTACAATTTAACCTGTATATTCTGTTTTAAAATTTTTTTTTTCCACATTTATTTGTAGTTGGTGTTCACAAAACCTTCAAAGACAACAATACTAACTCAACAAACAAACAGCCAATTTCAATTCTTTAATAACTCTTAAGAGAAGCACCTTATTGTTAAGAAAAGGTCCTACAAACTAGACTTCTAGGGCTCTAGACTTAGATTAGTCTAGGTCTCAACATTGTGGCTCGAATTTTAATATCTTGAGTTCATCACAGGATGAAATTGCTTTGAGCTGCAATTTTTATTTACTTTTATACCTGAATTGCGAACTTTGTAGTTAGTTTATAAGTCTTGCATAGTTTAATCGCAGTATAAGAGACTGAGAGATCTACTGAAGGATGGGCAGCAGCATCCTCTGAGTACACACATTGATTCGATCCAACTGCGATCGCCAACCCACCTGCCAAGCGTGGCGATTATGGCAAATCCCCCCCCCCCCCCCCCCATTTCGGGGGAGGCTTATGTCCATCAGTGGACGTTTAATGGCTGATATGATGATGATAAGAGATAAGAAGAATTTTGGTAACCATCGGCTGCGAGGCTGATTCAGTATTCATAGGGTGTAGAGCATCTCTGTGATGGGGATGGACCAGGTCTGCCTGCATGACTCCAGTGTCGGTTTAGGAGTTACAGCCGTTCATAGGTCTGGTATGGTTCCTAAAAATGAATATGCAAGTTTTATTGTAATATGCACTGTAGCTATGCAGTACAAACTGACATGGATTATCAGTCGATTTAGGAGATACAGCCGTAAATACGTTACATAGTACTTAAGACTTTTAGACCATCAAACTGAACAATTTTCACAATGGAACCAAAATCGAAATCGCGGAAAAAGAATCTGCTGTTCCATACATTTGGGTAGAGTAGCCGTTGACGTTTTCTATTTACTGTTTTTTTTTTCGCCATTTCGATGTTGATTCCGTAGTGTTAGTTGTTCAGTTTGATGGTCTGAAGCACCCCCTAAAGTATGGAACGCATTTAATTTTACACCCTGTATAGAAATTTCTAAGTACGCAGTACAACTACGCTATATGCTACGCGCATTCGTATACAGGATGCTACGAGGTTTCCCGAGATTCTGGCTTGCCGCATGCGGGGTCTATTTTATCATGTGTACTGAATTTCTCTTTTGTTAAGGGCCTATGTCGAAAAATAATTGAAGCGAAATGGGCGTGGGATAGCTTATATTACTGCCTGATGCGAGAGAAAGAGATGGGGCGTTGCGCGCGAATGAAAAGATGCAAGCGTAAAACACACTTTATTTAATTGTGATTGTACTATTTATGTAAGTTCAATTCTGCTCTAATCAAAATTTGTAAAATATCAATCTCTTTTTTTTAAATCAAGTCTCGTGTTTCGATTATTCACCGTTTAGCATTTCCAAGCGTTTATAAATAAAAACGGAGGCTACTTTGGCTTGTTTTTCTATCAAGACAATACGTCTTAATCGTGTTTTGGCTCTAATCAAAACTTCAATTATATGTTCGATTTACACATATCCGCAATTTATACTCCTACTGTTAGTACTTCATGATATATGACGCTTTGAAAAAACCTTCTTTTTTTCACATATCCTCGTAATAAAGATATTTGTATAACTACGCTATCAATCTATTATCTACGAGTCTAGATCGTGGGATAGAAGCGCCACCTGCTGCCCGCAAGGCGATGCTGCTAACCACTAAACAACTTCGGCTTGTTAAATCACCAGTACTTTGTCAAGGTTACCGAAACAGCCAAGGTTAAGGTTAAGGTTTTCAAAGAGGACTTAACTAAGTTCTTCAGTAGCATAGTTCCAGCCAATCCCATTAGGTTACTCAGGGCTGCGGAGCTAGATCATAATTATTTCACTCTCAGCTCCTACCATTGGTCTTTGTTGTAAAACATTGGAGCGAGTATTTAGTGAGTTTAAGGGAATAAAGTACAAAACTTATGTACGTAATACCGACTGCTCTTAAACGGTGAAGGAAAACATCGTGAAGAAACCTGCATATGCTGAAGAAGAAATTCTAATGCGTATGTGAAGTCTACCAATCCGCATTGGGTACACTTGGTGGACTGACGCCCGCCCATGCCACATGATTAAATATTCCTACAGATCGGAAGCTTCATACTAAGCGGAAACTATAGGTATACCCATACATAGCGAGAAGATGTGTGCGTGACCTCTCTGCGTATCTTCTCAGACGCTCAGCCCGTGTAAATGAACAAGTGGTAGCCGTTAGCCCCAAATTCACGCGATTTTGATCCTTAGTGCAATGGATTAAGGTTTTGTCGTAGGAACTTCTTTGGTTGGCGCGAGCTCAACGAACCGGTTCCATTGCGAGACGAAGACAAGGGCTGCGTCACGCGCATTCGAGGAAATTGACAGACAAAAGTGAATGATTTTGTGATTAGTGTTGATAAATATGAAAATCAAACATGCTCACAATTTGTACAGTAAGCATTGAACGTTTTTAAAAACATCTAGACTTCTTTTTTACGAATACAATTTAATTGATAAGTTATTGCTACCCACCGTAACCCAAGGTTACGGTCGGTTGGTAGGAATAACTTATCAACTAAAAAACATAACGCAGTCCTCCAGCTGGATCCGTCCGTGGTGACACAAGGTTTCAAAATGGCATTTATTTACTATGGGCATCTCGCTTATTCTAATGGACGGTTATCATAAGTGCGAATGCATGTCAAGTAGCGTTTTTATGTTTTGCTTTATATTATTCATATACCTTACACTATCTATGGTGGGTAGTATGTTTGTGACCGACTGCGACCCCTATAAAACACGACTCACATCACATTTGGCCGATTTTTTTTACTTACAACAGGTGTCAACCCTAGGGGTTTAGGTATGAATTTTCCACGTTGTTAGAGAGCTTGTACTCTGTAGCTTATACTCTGTAAATAAACAAACCAGAAGGTCAGCTTCATACAAACGAGCGAAACAGGCACACATATAACGGCCACAAAATTAATAGATAGTACCTACTGGCGATGGCCTTCTCCCGACTTGATCCGAGATCGCCTAAAGTCGTTGTATGGAGCCGCCCTTCTGGTACCTATTTTGTGATTTGGCTGACTTTGGAGTGTTGAGCATGTGGGATATGTGGAATATGGATGGACGTCGATTTTCTGGTGTTGTGTTCATTATTGTATTATTTGTATTGTAGTAGTATTTCGCTAGATAGTGTCCAGTGCTGGAGAAATATTTTAAGTCTATAGGAACATGTAGCGTTTAAGAAATCAGACTTTTGTGAATTAGACTTTCGGGGAAGACGTACAAAGAGTAAGATATAGGAGGATCAGACATTATGAGTTATGCGCTAAACAGATATTGTAGTTTGTAAGAGATAAAGTATGTAGATTAGACATGAAATAAGACATAACAAACACTACATCTCACTGGATACGAACCTTTCGACTTCTCACGCAGAATTCAGAGGAACCCGGACATTAGAACTTTGCAATTCCGTGAACGTTTTCGTTCCAATGTCAATTCTATTACAATGAAGTTCGGACCGAAACGGTTCTGATATATCGAAAATCGAAAGTCCGGGTTAGACTAGACAGGTGATCGTCGAACCTCGTCAGCAAAAACTCGAACAAAACTCGCTTTAAATCCATTCTATCCAACTTCCAATAGTAAGGGTGAATCACTCAGTCCGAGCCTTAATGGCTCTCTTATTTATTCTCTTTATTCCAGAACAAAGCCGAGTCAGTTTTAAACAAGCCCGAGATACAAGTAAACAACTTTAGACGTTATAATTTCTAACTTAGAACCCGGTGCAGTTGTTTAGCTTCAAGTTAGGTGAGATAAGCTTAATAATTAAGTTGAACAATGGTTGGGGAAAGTTTAAAGTTTGTTTAGTTTAAAATTGTAAAGATCCTGAAGTTTGCAATTGATGGCTGGTTAACTTTTTGCGCAAAATAAGAGTAGCGAAGAGAAACATGGAGCGCATGCTAGGTATATTAATATAATGGGTGTTAACATAAATGCGTTAAATTCTTTATGGTATGCTTCAGATTGGCACCACTCACAAAAATACCTATGCAGAATCCGGATGCAGTGGATGCACCCCACCCGCCAAATCCGTATTGACCTCGCATCCCGGCTTTAAAACAACAATTTTATTGATAAAATAGGGTGTTTCCAGTCAAAGGTCGGAGTTAAACAAAAAAATTTAACTTTATAAAAATCTTTTTTTTAAAACAACCTTTAATTGCATTGTCACGCGATATATATATGCATGCAAATTTTCAGCTCAATCGGAAACCGGGAAGTGGGTCAAATTTAACTTGCAAGATTCCATTACAGACACCGGGACAGGTGAAAGCATAAACTTAATATTATAGTATATTAAGTTTATGGGTGAAAGTAAATAAAAAGCTTGTAATAAACAATGGGCGACGGTCGATATCGCGTCCACGGGAGTTCAAGGGTCATTCGTTATATCCAGAAAAAACAAATGAGTTTTAAATCGCACTAAAAATACGTCAAACACTTATTTCTACAAAAACCTTAATTTTGATACTTTGTGAAATCATATCCGTACACCAAACTGTTCTACCCTTTGTAGTACGTGCTTGTTCGCGAGAACAAACTTCGACACTGCTGCCGGCGCGTAACCTAAGACAAAGTTCAAAAAGGGTACCGCGCGCAGGCAGATGGGGCCGAGACGCGCTCCTCCCGTACCCCGCACCCCGCGCGCGATTGGCGCGGTCATCATTGACATGCAAAATTACGGACGCCGGGTCTAGTACAAAAAGGTCTCGAAAAAGAGGCCAACACTAACCTACACAAACTTAAATACGTGTATAGTACCATATATAAACCAACTAAAACATTGAAAATGCTTAAATTCTTTTTCATTTTGCTTTATACGTTTTGGTGCTCTTTTGGTTCGGACACGTTTAAGCGCGGACCAAAGTCCATTAGTTGGTAAGTCAATGGCGCTCATTATTAATTTATACAGGGTGTTAAATTAAATTGGACTTTTACTATGGGACCAACCCTTACACCCTGTATACGCTATATCGATAATTCAGCAACACTAGTACCTAAGTAATAGTAACATTTTCATTCGTCGTTTTTAATTTAGTTTTTATTACGAGCATGTATCGCGGCATTTAAACTCATACACTATTAAAACCGCCGTATAAAACTATTGCACGGTAATACTGCAAATGGGCGAACACCTTTTAGTGCGGCACTAAATTGCTTGATGGAAGCCCGTGACGTCACGTTAACGGCGTGAAGATGTGACGTCATAATCCTTTAGGTGCAGTTTTACTGCTAATTTTATTGACTTGAATTGAATTAGGTATGAGGCGATGCAGTTTTCTTTTAGGCCTCTGCCTCGAATTATGCGGGCAGCGGGGCGCCGGCGGCGGCGGCGCGGCGCATACCGCTTGACTGGAGTGCACCGCTCGTCGTTGCACGCGCCCCCGCGCCGCTGTCACGCCGCTGTTTTCGAGAACCGGTCCATTTGATTTTACGCATAAGATCCTGCCGCTCCCGCGCCGCCGCCGCCGCCGCCCCGCTGCCCGCAAAATTCGAGGCAGAGGCCTTAGGCATCAATTAGTGGCGCATTCGACCATATTTTTTTTTTATTATTTGGGGGTATTCTGGGCCTTGACAGGCTTATCAAACCTGTGCCACGTAGACCATCGCTGGTCCTTTGTGAACGCCCTTTTTAAAGTTCTCTACCAATCCCCACTGCGGCCAGAAAACGCAGTAGATTTTTGATAGGGATAGTTTGTATTTCATCTGGTGTCAGAACCTGCCTACCTAGATGAGTACTACGTTTGTACAACAGGGGGCCACAGTCACATAGGAGGTGTATAGGAGTCTCCATCTCCTCCTTGCAAAATCTGCAGCCGGTGGTATCACTTAAATTCAGTGTGTGCATGTGTTTATTTAATTTGCAGTGGCCTGTGAGTGACCTTGCTACTGTACAAATTTGATCCTTGCTGAGGGCAAGGAGACCGTTCGCAAGTTTGCGATTGTAGCCTTTGATAAGTGCTTTGGACCATATACTTAATATACTATCGTAATAAACCAACAATCTCCTCATGATCGCAGAAACCAAAATGTCAATATGTGCGAAATTGATACGTGTGTGAGTTTTAGTGATGTGACATTGACGTATTATGAAAGTAGTACTGTACTAATAGTATTTACTTTTGAAATTTCTCTGTATTTGAGTTGCTGGTACAAGTTACACTGCATTCCAACACAGAATATGATACTGTAATGATTTTTTATATTTGTCTGATGAAACACAAAATGAATTATAAAGAAAATCATAAAATAATAAGAGATAATTTTTTGACAATTTTTAAATTTTTGACAACAGGATACCAACGGAGACTTCATTGTTTCAAAGTGGTTTTACAGCTATTATATTATAATCTCTTACGCACGCGTAGTTTTTTCGCACAATGTGTTGGTCCACTTACGGTAGTAATATTAAGTTTATGCATTCGACTCTTCATTCGATTCTTCATACGCGCAGTCCACTAAATATGTTTTTTTTCCTTAGCCTATTTCATCCTACTGCTAGAGAAGGGCCTCCCCCTTTATCCTCCATGCATCCCTGTCCTGAGCCAGTTCCATCCACTCTTCATCGAAGGCATCCAGGTCGTCTCTTTCGGGGTCGACCCTGACGGCGACGTCCATTCTCCGGGATTCAAGGTGTTAAGATTTTGGCCCATCTTTCAGGGCCCAATCCTATTTCAACATGGCTGTTTTCTCACCAACATCGGCAATTTGAGTTTTTAGGCGTATTGTGGTGTTCCTATAAACGTGTGAATATGTAATGTACCATTGTTAAAAACTTTAATTTATCAGGTATGTCAATTAGGTATAATATGTGGGCGTCTAAGCCTACAGGGTCCAGTGGTAGATTCTAGTTTTCGAGATATTTATCTTTTTGTGAAGACAGGTAAATATAATTGCGAACTTTTGTAATTTTAACTTAATGTTCTTTTAGAGAGAAATGGTTTTTATGAACCATTTTTTATTTCACATAGTCAAGCATGTAGCGATCCCTGGTGGAGGCCTATGTCCAGCAGTGGACCTCCATCGGCGGATGAATCAATCATTCTATACTAGTTTCCGAGTCCAGTCTTAACTTAATACCGCCCCACTGAACCCAATGGCTTGGATGACATTTTTAATTTTCTTCTTAAATAAACTGATTGCGATGAAATAAAAATATACTCCAAGTTTAACTCTACGTTTATCTGAAAACTCTATTTCATTTAACCCCACTGGGAAAAAAGAACCTGAAAATTTTAGCAGTTTTCCCTTAAATTATTATCAAATGACCACTGACTAACCAAATGGACTGGACGTCGGGTCCGCGCTCAAAAATGTCCGAGACAAAAGAGTAACAAAACGCATCAAGAGTAACAATTACGCTCCAGTCTTCGTTTCATAGATTAATATGTATATTGGATATAGATAGGTAACTCGCCTTGAATTTTAGAACGTCTTAATTGCGTTGCCGCTTATTAGCACTAGGGGGCGCCACATTATAAAATAAATTGAAAAAGACGATCGGTCGACTCGAGGATCGAACCTTAGGTAGCCGGATCGTGAGCCGGTTGTCTAGACCGCTAGACCAACAAGACCGTGATTAATATGGGCGAAATCTCTCACTACTACAGCGCAGCGCGTGAGGTGTAGTGCGCTGTTACTCCGATATGAACCCTAGTTCAACACATAGTGCTTCGAAACATAACCGATAGATGGCGGAAGCTGTCTATGGAAAATCAGCGTTCCACTTAGTTTGTACTAAGATAACATAGCATGCTTCAGTTTGTTCGACCGACTACGCGCACGTCGTCGTCTATAATGCCATGCCGCGGTTCGTTTAATCGGTCGACAATGCGCACGCTAGCGCGCACGACACGCCCCGTGCCTCGATCGGGTAAAAACTAAGCAAGCAAAATGAAAAAATTATTTCATCCATTTCAATGTTTTAGTTGGTTTATATTACTAACACTTATTTACGGTTATGTAGTATGTAGGTTAGTCTGAGACACTTTTCGAAAATATTGTAAGAGACCCGGCGTCCATTAGTTTGTAAGTCAATGCAAATGACACGTAATTTTATAGGTTATTTCGCGACAGCGTGTTTATTTATCTTCTAAAGCGATTGACAAGTAAGTCAATTATGAAACGGACGGACGACCGTTTGATCGAAAACTAAAAACGAATTTACTTTGAAACGTCGAAACGTGTAATTTCCGAACGATGACGAGTTTTCGCATTTCAAATAAAAGCGGGCTAAGAGTGACACGTGCTCACGCATCGAGGGTTCCTTTGACGGTAAAGACAATAAGTAAACATGGAACCGAGCTATACAGGGTGCTCTTCTTCTTCTTGTGGTGCCATCTCCTATCGGAAGTTGGCTATCAATAGGGCTATTCGGACCCTGGAGACTGCAGCCCTGAACAGTGAGGTTGTGTCCACATCG
Organism: Agonopterix arenella; assembly: GCA_927399405.1. NCBI lineage: Eukaryota > Metazoa > Arthropoda > Insecta > Lepidoptera > Depressariidae > Agonopterix > Agonopterix arenella. The sequence continues at coordinate 2,964,389 of OV656714.1, forward strand.
AACCATTAGCACAGGTTTTTAAGCGAAGACGTCCTTCAGGGTGTTACACAAGTAAAAATAAAAATTTTAAGCTTTTAAGGGAGTTGTTTAGACATCACTAAACAATGGTCCTCTCCCAAGGCGCACCACAAAACCATTATCCTTTTGCCACTTCATCTTGCTAATTTTCAGATCCGTAATTTTCACTTTAGGAACAGTTTAAGAAAGAGTATCTATTACTACATACACTACGGACACTCCCTTCCTCCCACCAACTTTTTACCTCACCCCCTCTATCGCCATCCAGTTACCCGGCAGTTACCTAAGAAGAAAACTTAAGGGTCAATTTCTTTGGTTTCGCATGTGCTGACGTCATCTTGTCAATTTCAATTTTTTGTATGCAGTGTCCGGGATGTGCTTTAGGCGTAGAAAGAGAAGGTGCTAGAAAGAAGCACGGGTCTTGTCATATTCACTCAATAAGAGATGCACATAGCAAATTCGCTCTAGTTAAAAAAATTTGATCGCTACCTTATTGGTGTCCTTATCGACGTAACCACTTTTTTGTACTGACTCCACCTGACTCCGACATGTCACTTCATGTAAATTGTATAGGATTTTATGACTATCGGTATCTCATACCCGGTTACACTGATATTCCGTCTACCAGCGTAAGCGAAAAATTCTTCGTCTATGGCTTTAGGTCTCAGAGAAACACCAATGAACAGTAAGTACTACAGTATGTCCTGCGGGACCCTAAAAATCTCAATCAAAAACTCTGAAATCGATGAATTTGTTTGTTGTCGGACGTCAAAGAGTAGTCTGATTTTGTTTTACTTTTTTTTCGAAACACGATACTGATCGTATATTTAATTACTATGACGTTTAAAAGGTGTTAACAAAATATTTAAATTGTAGTACCGTTAACCACGACATCTTTACCTTTCCTTGTCAACTTTACCTACCACTTACTAGTATTATGTAAAACTTGTATGTATGTAGTATTATGTATTGGTTTAACACAACACTACCAACGTGTCTATGACATATCTATCAATTGCAGTTTCTGATAAAAATGATTTCAATCAAACTAGTAATGTTAACAAGGAAAGGTAAAAATGCCGTAGTTTACCGTACCTTTCGTTTTTATAAAAAAACGAGCGTTAACCCGCGTCTTTATCCACACAAATTATGTACCAGATTTTAAGTCAGATCTATCAAACAAAAAAAATGTTTATCAAAATAGGTTCAGTAGTTTCTGCGTGAAGCTCGTTCAAAAAAACAAACAAACACATGAACAAACACAAAAAATAGTGAATGAGTAATATGGTGATATGGAATCAGGGACACCTAAAAACCATATCGTAATTTATTTTTGTTAATATCTTCAATGTACAGACAATCTTCTGTTAGAGATTTATAATAATATAGATAGATGTATATTATAAAAAAACAATTTTGAAATGAAACTCCGTTACTTATATTCATCCAACAACGAAATCACAAAAAAATATGTGTTCCATAGATTCTGATGTTGGGACATGTGTGAAAGTTGGTCATCCCCTTTCATATAGAGTATGCGAAATCCTCGACCGCCTTTTTACTAAATAATATTAAATTAAATGCTATACAAACGTACTTCTCTGAAGAACTGAAACGCCTGAAGGCTTCAGTATCCTGTTGTCAGATACACAAAACGTTATTAAAGTTTCTTGGAATTACGTTACTGTCTTAACAGAGTTATGTTTGGGTTTGGGTCAAACGTTCGCGGTTTGCGGTGGCGGTCGATGGCGGTTCACGAAATACTTTATAGACTTTCCCACGGGTTTGATCAGAGACAAAGCATCGCCACACAATACGATTCTGACACACTTCTTTCGCTATACACATTTATAAATATGCACTATGCTATTTTTTTTCTTAGCCTATTTCATCCCACTGCTGGGCAAAGGCCTCCCCCTTTATCCACCATGCATCCCTGTCCTGAGCCAGTTCCATCCACTCTTCGTCGAATGTATCCAGGTCGTCTCTCTATCTCTTTCGGGGTCGACCCTGACAGCGACGTCCATTCTCCGGGATCCAAGGTCCCATCTTTCAGTTAGCGAAAGTTAACAAACGCATTTGATATCTGTTACTAAGTACAATTGCGAGATAATATTTATTATTTTTAATAACTTTCGGCACGGGCGGCGGTGGCGGAAGCTGCGCGATTTTATTTAAGAATAATTATGTTGTTAATCATAAATACACGTTATAATCATTGATAATGTAATCTATTAACATTAACATGGGCCCTGGTTCAGTTTCGCTAACTAATTTGATATAACCTTAAGTATACAGGGTGGTACAAAAATACTAATAAACATTTAAGGGGGTAGTTAAACAATCCATAGGACCATCAAACTGAACAACTTTCACTATGGGACCAATATCGAAATCGTGAAAAAAAAAATTCGGATGTTCCATGATCATCATCATCATATTTTTTATTTTATTTTATTTATTAAGAACAACCAACAAGTAAACAAACAAAACACCAATACATTTCTATGTTACAATGTTACACAGTAGGCGTATAGACTAAGTGCTAACTTAATTATAGGCTGCCACGTCATTCAAAATGCGGAAATGGACAACAATGCTTATTAAGTAGGTGAATTATTTCAATCAGCCGATAGACGTCCACTGCTGGACATAGGCCTCCTCCAAAATGGCGAGATTGGCCATAATCGCCATGATGCGATGCGTTTGCGATGTTCCATACTAAACTACAGATCTACTCGAGCTAAATGTATAGACCAAAAGATTTTTTTTCGCGATTTCGATCCCATAGTGAAAGTTGTTCAGTTTGATGGTCTCAACAACCCCCTTAAAAGTTTTAAATGTTTATTTTTACTTTTGTAACACCCTGTATGTTATATTTCTGTCTTAATTTCAGAAAATATATATTGTTTTGATTCATTTAGAATAATATAACTGCTTACACCGTAAACGTGAGAATGTTCGGGTCAAAGGAACGCGGTCTGCGATAACAGTCTATTGTTAATATTTTGAATAAGAAATCATCTTTGAATAAACATGTTTCATACAATGAAAATCGTCTGTACGCCCTTTATCGGGCCTTTCTTCAATAAACTGAAGCGAAAGCTACAAATAAATTCGCTCACAACCAAGAGAATAAATAAGAAAAGACAAACAGTCATTCAATAAGACATGGCATTTTCCTTCACTGTATTTAACTTAACATAAATAATTCCTACATTGTATTTAAAGGGAATCGAACCCTGGACATTAATCCGATTGAGTATTCCTTTTGTTTTGTCTTAACTATATTTTATATCAGACCATCGGGACGATTGAGATTGCCAGGGGCAGATTAAGAGAAATCTTATTTCGGGACCCTTTTAAATAATCGTATGAGTGAAATGTATTGGGGATGAAAGAAAATATTGTGATAAAAAGGTATTTTTGGATAACGGTAGCTTGAATAATATGAATCTTTTTAAATAGTCATCGTATCTTTTATATTTTGAAATAAAATGTAATGAATTGTAGATTACATACCGAGGACAGGAAAGTAAGAAAGGTCTCAGATCTCATGTAATTGTAAACATGTGATCTGAGTCTTTCTTAATTACTACCCGAGGTTAGTATACTATTTTTCTCCTCGACGGAGGCGGACAGCAACTTCGTTTAGCGCAGCGGGACGAAAGTTGACGCTTTCTATCCGGAGGGATGAAAATTATATTTATTCGTAAACATAGGTGGATACATCTTAGGCCTTATCGTTATAAATCTAGCTCTTTGTTCTGCTACAAGCATTTCAGATTTTGTTACAACATGCACAACAGAGCGTTTAATTAGGTTGGTATATTATAATATTTTAAACATTTCTTTCTTATCGCATGGGCTGAGCCCTGGTTTCAGAGTTTTTTCAGACCGCCTTAGCGCCTCTGACGTGGTCTTTATGTAACGACTAATACCACCAGAGATAGTAGCCGGGACCAACGGCTTAACGTGCCATCCGAAGCACGGAATTATTTTTATTTTCAGACATTCAGGTGATTCATCCTGCAATGTCCTAACCAACTGGGGAAAAACGCACAAAGTGACATATCACTAGGTGTCACCCGTGGGAATCAAACCCGTGACCTCCGTGTCGAGAGCCAAATGCTCTTAACCATAAGGCCGCGGAGACAGCTAAACATTTAAAAGCAACATATAAAAGTAACATGATAATCTATACTATTATAAAACTGTAACAGGAAGTTTGTCTGTACATTGAAGATATTAACAAAAAAAAAGTTACGATATGGTTTTTAGGTGTCCCTGATTCCATTTCACCAATTTCTGGATTTTTTGTCTGTATGTTTGTTTGTGTGTTTGTTTGTTTGTTTGTTTCTTTGTTTGAACGAGTATCACGCAAAAACTACTGAACCGATTTTGATGAAACTTTTTTTCTTTGATAGCTTATGATCTGACTTAAAATCTGGTATATAATTTGTGCGGACAAAGTCGCGGGTTAACGCTCGTAATGTATAAATTTAATTATATTTCTCAATGACCTTAATATTTGCATGCTACTGACATGGCTAAATAGGCGTGATCAAAATTTTATCTAATAACATCTGAATTGTACCTACCCTATTTATTGGCAAATAAATTATTTGTATTTGTATTTAACAAATTATAAAACTAACAATCTTTTCTGTAAATCCCTTTGTAAATTCCCAATATGTCAAAAGAAAACAAAGTATTTTTTAATTTTCGGTGTGGGGTTCGTTGTGAATGTTTGTATTTTGATTCTTTCACGAATAAGTAAATTTTATATAGTTGGCTACTGCGTCCACGTTTATTTCAAGTCATTGGTTTAGTTGCTTGAATTAATTACCTTTTTCTTTTATTCAACGAACACAAACAGTTGCAATTATAACGTTTATTTTATTTTATTAACCAACATAAAACTATATTTCATTGATTCATAATGATAAGACATGTATATGTATGTAATGTGTATTAATAAATAGGCCAAGTTTACAAACAAATATATAAACAAACAAAACAAATGCATACCTAAACAAAAACAGATAAACTGTTAGATTAAGATTAAATTTCTCTGCGCAAATATTTACATTTTTTTTACTTCAAATAGTTTTTATTTTTATTTATAGCCCATGCATTCCATTATTTATTTTCTTTAGCACGTCAAAACATTAATTTTAAATGTCAATACTAAGGCCCCCTAATCCTTAATCCTTCCCTGTGTCCGTCGATTACAAAATGTCATTGTGTGCGTACTTTATGTAATATTGTATGCGCGTGCGGTTTTTATTTGACGGCTCGATTTACTACTTTCTGAGACAGAGGATCGTTCCTTTCATTGCTTTACGTTTGCTATAGAAGAAATTATACTTTAGTGTTTTATGAGATGGCTGTATGGCGTTCAATAGACGAATAAAATAAGGTGGGGTTAGTGGCCTATGGGGCTCTAGGCCCATGAGAAGGTGGGGTTATTGGCCTATTATGGGCCAAAATATAATGTGATACTAATTGAATGCGATTGCTAAAAATGTCAACGAATCGATAGCTCGATCGATCTTATTGAAAATTGTAAAAAAATATTGATTAGGTAAGTATGTAAATTGGTTTCGTCGTCAGTTATCGTTCAGATTCGTGTAATTCTTTGTACTAATTTAAAGAACATACATACATTTCGATTTAGATCATATTTAAAATTACAAGTACTTACAATGATTTCAACTACCTATTACCTATTTATTTCATTTTATGCAAACTGGCCGCTTCAATGTAACTTACATGAAATCATCATTAGCCTGGTAAACCCCACTGCTAGGCATAGGCCTTATACATGAAATAAAAGAAAAAAAAATCAATAGATAAATTTTTTTTTTCACCAAAACATTCCGAAAATACGAGACGCAAAATAAGGCGGTCTTATCGCTAAAAAGCTGTTTCTGGTAAACAAAACTAGATGCATTCGATAATTGAAGCGAAATGGGCGTGTGATAGCTTATATTACTGCCTGATGCGAGAGAAAGAGATGGGGCGGCGCGCGCGCCTGAAACGACGCAAGCGTAAACAAGCTTTATTTAATTGTGATTGTACTATATGTAAGTTCAATTCTGCTCTAATCAAAATTTGTAAAATATCAATCTCATTTTTTTAAATCAAGTCTCGCGTTTCTATTATTCACCGCTTAGCAGTTCCAAGCGTTTATCCATAAAGACAGAAGCTAATTTTGCTTGTTTTTCTATCGAGAAAATGTTTGGCGTGTTTTGGCTCTAATCAAAACTTCAATTATATGTTCAATTTACACATATCCGCTAATCATACTCCTACTGTTAGTACTTCATGATATATGACGCTTTGAAGAATGAATTTTTTTTGACATAGCCTCTTAATGCAACAATTTTAAAGTCTTCCCTCTACAGGTTTCGCGGTTTGAATATTATAATGTTAACACGTTGTATGATACCCCATTAAAGTAAAAAAGAACATAATATCAAATTTATAAAACCTGCTATTGATGAGCGCTCAATAATTATACACCGTAATAATTATTAGTGCCTCAAATTATGTACCGACGGATCGACCAGTTCATTTCGAAGATTCCATCTTTTTACTTTCGAGCGAGCGTAGTAGCACCGAGTAGATGTACAACCAGAAAAACTGCTTCATACATGCTCTCTTCTCAGCTGCCGGAATACCCTTGGCATACATAAGATAAAAATTCTTTATTTGCACACCAAAGAAACAACAATATACACGATTAAGACGGGTACAAAAGGCCTTATCACTAAAAGTGATTTGTTCCAGGCAACCAAAATGATTAAACACGTGTTATTCTACTAACAAACTCTTCTGTCATTTTTTCAAACTCGCAACTTTTTATTTTATTCTATTACTTTAAAATATTTTATTCTAATTTTGATTTTTTAAGCGTCATGTAAAAACGAGACTGGTTTGAAGCTATTGTTCCTCAATTATAGGCTGTCTCGTTTAGTGATAAGGTATAAAATTGTATGTTTGACTTGAATTGTACTTGATCAGTCGATCTTGTACCGTGGCAGAGGGGAATGCTAATGCGAGGCTGGTCACTAGTTAAATGGTCTAAGGGTACACACCTACATTCGCAGCGTGCGGCAATACGTGAACGTTCACGTATGAGAATGAGCGGTTGATAGAAACATTCGTGTGTAGGAGTGTACTGACCGCCGCGCCGCCGCCGTCGCCGCCGCCCCGAGCTTTTATGAAACAGTTTTTCTGGTTGGATATCTATTCTGTGGACTACCACAGAAAAACAGTGTATACGAAGACACTGTTTTTTGTAGCTATTAAAAATAATGAGTTTAAGTTTACAGTTAAGTCTGTATTAATTTATATTTTATTGCGTAGACTAATTGCAAATAAAATAACTATAAATATTTTTCAAAAAGATATCTTACAAACTGAATCTTACTAAGTACTAATATTATAAATGCGAAAGTTTGTGTGGATGGATGTTTTTTGCTCTTTCACGCAAAAACTACTGAACGGATTTCGATGAAATTTGGCATACAGATAGACCATGGCCTGGATTAACACATAGGGTACTTTTTATCCGGGTAACGCAGACGAAGTCGCGGGTAACAGCTAATATTAAATAAGTTCTGCCTTTCTGAATCTTTTATAATGCGTACAGCCAAGGAGTGGAACGCCCTGCCTGCGTCAGTATTTCCGAGCGCTTACAACCCGAATTCCTTTAAAGTATGAGTGAATAGGCTTCTTCTGGGTGAGCTCGCTACATCTTCGACCCCATCTTCGTCCTGAGGACTAGATTGAGGTCAAGAGTAATAAAAAAAAAAATCAAATGCTGATTCTATTTGGTAAGGGAACTCGAAATGTTATTTTAGCTAATATCCTATAGGTTCCTAGAGGAAAGTTATTATGCCGTCCATTTTTATACCATCTGTATTTCCTGTCTGTTAACTCTCTGTATAGATACTCTTTTTTGTGGAAAATAAAGTATAATTGGTTGATTCATTGAAAGTTGCTCAGTATCATGACTAGAACCACCCTTTGTGGGTGGTAGGGTAAACAACAGTTACATTACTTTAAGGGGTTACCCATGATACTGAACAACTTTCCCTAAGAAACCAATAGGAAATTCGACTTTTCATACAAAAGCATTACATTTAGTATGGGAAGTCCACAAATTTTTTTACGAAATTCCGGAAAGTTGTTCAAAATCATGGTACAATCACCCCTTAAAGTAACGCAACTGTTTACCCTAACACCCTGTGTAGGCTGATGATGATGAAATGAATAGACGCTATGGCAGTACAGTTTCTGAAAAACTTATCTTGGGAGGTAGTCCAGTAAATTTGGGAGGGAACGATGCCGATGCGAATTTAGCATTCCTTTTTTAATCGATTCAGTATTCGATGGACGGGTCGAGATTAAGGAATCGAGAGTATCGGGTTCCGATGGCTTTTTAAACACGGTTTCTGTTACACCGTCTTGTAATATAGTAATTAGTACCTTTATTATTTTGAAGACTTTTTTCCCCATGGTAAAATTTATTTTTATTTGATTATTTAACAATAAAATATAACTAAACATGCGTAGACACACTAGCCCCATCTCATATCCGAGCTACATGCGCGCGTGCGGGTGCCGCGGCTATGGGGGCTGAGATTGCCAAGGTGCGGAAGTATGAAGTAATCTCAGGATGCTTCATGTTTACACCGATTGGCTTCGAAACGTTAGGTCGTCGTCGAGTTTTCGAGTTTCCGCGAGGCGACCGGTGACCGTAGAGCTGGCAGCTTCCTTGGTCAACGACTCAGCTTGACCATTCAAAGGGGGAACGCTGCCAGCAAGCTTGGCATCATGTCTCGCGGGGATGCACCCGACGACCTTTTTTTATCCCTGAGACCTCATTTTTATACTTTTTTCTTGTTTTCATTTTTAAATGTTTTCACTTCTGTTATACCAAATTAACTTTATCACTGTAAATAATAAAATAAATATTTTTTAGCTTGTAAGTATTTTGGAAATTGCTCTGTAAATTTGCATGTAATTTTTATAATAAATAAATAAATTGCTAACTAAAATAAAAATAGCCAAATACAATATTTACCTTTTTTATTTTTTTTTTAATTTTTTTTTATTTATTTATTTTATTTTTTATATTTTTTTTTGTTATTTTTTTTTTATTTTTTTTATTTTTTTTTTTGCGATAAGACCGCTTTATTTTGTGCCTCTTGTATTTTATTTCTGTATTTTACTGTTTATGTTTTGGTGTAAAATAAAGTATATTTGTTTGTTTGTTTGTTATTTACAATTAATAATTACTATCTTATTTACTAATCAAACGAACCGCCCCGCATCATGTCTCGCCCAAAGGTGCCCATCATGCTGGCTGCATTGCCTCGCTGGATGGCCAGCGACATCCTTTGTTCAAAATATGACCCAGACCAATAGATGATGAGACCTTTTTGACGCAGCCGTCGGCCAAACTCAACAATAGTTTTTTTAGCCTCTGTCCCCCATGTGCCAGCCTTTTCCACTGCCACCGGAACAAACAGTGAAATTTTGAAAACAAGCAGACCATTCATTTACCTATGTGGTCTGGGCCCCCATTTCCTACAGGAATCCTACAGGATAGCCTGTTGAAAAATACTAGATTACTTAATGTTGGCAATCGATCACAGCACTGCAGGTTCATGATACTTCCTATCGCTGAGCCTCATTGCTCCAGCCGTGTGTTTTAATAATGTCAAGTACCTAACCATCTTGCGTAGGTAGTGGCTCTCATCAACGGACCTTTGTGCGACTCGCATAGCTGGTTTTGTTTACTTATGGGATCACGTTCACAGTTACACCTTTGAGTTATTTCCTATGTAACTATTTCGGCGTAGTCCTAAGATGTGTTTAGTTCTTTGTAATATGATCATTGTATTATTGTTATTTGGGGCCCGAGTCGTTGTATTTTAGATGGGCCAGGTTAGACTGATTGTAACACTCGGCACGATCGTACGTTAATGGATTATACGGTTTTGAGTTCTATAAGTATTGTGAATTAATTTAACATCTCAATCCACCTTCCGCTAAGTTAGCACAAATATTATATATTATAATAGCCTTCAGATAGACATTATTGTTTATATTAATTATTTTGAAAATAAAACTGCGTGCAATATCCATAGTAAATTGACCACTAACTTGCTATTTTTAAAAATGGCTACAGTCAACCCTTTGAGTTTATGTGGTTTTCCCATTAGAATTGGGAAACGTGAGTGTATTTGTATGAATATAATTGAATTTATTTAAGTAACAATTAATCAAAAACAACTTTTAGCACATATTTTACGAGCAAGGTAATATAGTAATGAAAAATTCAGAACTAGTACGAAACGTAGTTGGAAATTCTAGACATAGTAACTTTGTATAATATTAAACAATGTTGCTAGACTTTAAATGCAGTGCATTCTTTGACAGTAAAACTTTAATATTGAGGTGTAAGTATTTCTTTTCGTGTTGGACATCTGCTTTGCTACAATTAGCAACACTGTTTAAACAATACAATACCCTTAATTGCACACCGAAATGTATACCTAACAACAATAGGTGTTACAAAAGTAAAAATAAACGTTTAAAACTTTTAAGGGGGTTGTTTAGACCATCAAACTGAACAATTTTCATTATGGGACCAACATCGAAATCGCGAAAAAAAATCAGCTGTCCCATACATTTAGCTCGAGTAGATTTGTAGTGTAGTATGGAACATCAGTTTTTTTTTCGCGATTTCGATATTGGTCCCATAGTGAAAGTTGTTCAGTTTGATGGTCTAAACCACTCCCTTAAATGTTTATTTGTATTTGTGTAACATCTTGTATAATATAGCAAATAAAAGAGTACAAATGGCGGCAAAAAGACACAAATAATTGAAGCTACATATGGATAGACTGTATGTCTGTCTGTTATAGTTATAGAATAAGCACTGTGTTGGACGAAAGAGCCTCCTCATCCAGGCAAAAATATTTTAAAATGCATTTAAAATGTTCACGTTAATTTTCTTAATAATCTTCACGTTTCGTACCTAATCGAACTCATCGATAAGAACATTCCATAAATCTTTTTAAAACGAGCGATAATACTCGATCATTAATAAATTCACCGTCTTATAATAAATCTAAGTGATCACATCTTGATTAAGTTTTTAACGAGAGAAAATATCCATTAAAATTCGCTACGGTGTAACAGCAGGCCTGTTAAGGTAGATCGTTTATTTGTGATTTCTTTGAGAAAAAATTTTTTTTTTAGTGTCCCGTACGAAAATTTGACAAACGGGACAAATTGGAATGACGTTTATTATGTTCAACGACTGGTTATACTATTTTCACCGAAATTTTGTGACTTTCCAAATTTTAAAATGTCATAAAAATAATCAAGCAAATAAAAGAGAACAAATGGCGGCTATAAGACTTCGACAAGGAGGCCGCTAGGCGCATCCAACTAGGATAGGATTCGGAAAACTCCGCCATATATTTTCCTTGGCTCTACCACAATGCCTCAAAACGAAGGTGTTCGATCAGTGCGTCCTGCCAGTAATGAACTATGGTGCGGAAACATGGACCCTGACGTTAGGACTAGGTCATCATTTCAAGGTCGCGCAGCGAGCTATGGAGAGAGCTATGCTCGGTGTTACTCTGAGAGTTCACATCAGAAATGAAATGATACTTCAGGGAACGAAACTGGTTGACATAGCTCATAAAATTAGCATGCTGAGGTGGCAATAGGCTGGTCATATCTGCCGAAGAACTGACAACCGGTGGGGTGTCAGGGATCTGGGGTGGAGACCGCGAACTGGTAGACGTAGTGTGGGCGATTATTTTGTGTACATATTCATATTGTTGTGTAAACTATCAAATTTTAATGTAGTCATGTATATTAACAGTAGGTTCATAAACGGCTCTAATTTTTAAAACGATCTATAAAAAAATTTTTGCTTTACATTGAATCTGAAACTTTGTTTAGAAGACTTAGGGACTGTTTCACCAATTCCTGATAAGTTTCAGATAGCTGTCTAAAGATAAAATGACAAACAGGATTCTAGTCAAACTATCTGTTACATAGGCTATCGGACATTTATCAGGAAGATGAAACAAGCTTAATTTGGTACGGAACACTAATTCCTCATCGGATCGCACTTGACCAGTTTTTTTCGCAAATCTCCGACGGTCGTTTCCGATGTTGTTTACGGTGAAATCGTCCGTCGATATTTCTCAAGTTTTAGCATGTCTATCTTATTCCCTGATCGATTGATTTGGATGGCAGTTAATTGACGGTTTTGGGTTCGAGTTTTACCGCGAGAATTGCATGAAAAATATAAATTTTTGGTTTTTTGAAAGTTTTGTCGACAATCGACCACGTATCCAGAATATGTACAACGGACTATCGCTTACTGAATATCGCTGTTTCTTTTTTAAATGTGTAAAATTTTATACGTTAAATAAATGCTTTTTCATTAAATGCGTTACATATAAAATTTCAGACCATCAAACTGAACAACTTTCACCATCGTCGAAATCGCGAAAAAAACAGCTGTCCCATATATTTGGGTCGCGTATCCGCTGAAGTTTTCTATGGAACAGCTGTTTTTCGTGTTTTCGATAATGGCTCATTAGTGATAGTTGTTCAGTTTGATGGCCTGGGGCACCCTGTTTAATATGTAACGCATTTAATTATAAACTCTCACATCTGTATAGTAAGTACGTATAATAAATTTAGATAGGTACATTATTTTTACACATCAATCAATCAATCAAATATAGTTTATTTTACAACAAAACATAAACAGTAAAATACAGAAATAAAAATACAAGAGGCACAAAATAAGGTGCGCTGAGAAGCGATTTCTTCCACATTAATGCATGCAAGAAATATATATTTTCAGCAATTGTTCAATGACTAGATATTTATTGTTTATTCTAGAAGAGAAATTATAAATGTTCCTTTTTTTTCTCTTTCAGGTACTGGTCAAGCTTTCATTTACCGATATGTCAACAAAATGCAGCTTTTAAGTTTATTTGGTAAGTGTCAAGCACGAATCCAAGGGGAGCTTGAAATAGGCTGTTTTCAGTGAGTTTTGAAACAAAGAAATCCATTCAACATCAAATTTCCAAATAACGCAAAAAACTATTTACTCCAAACTAAAAGATAAATGAAACAGTCGTATTAAAATATTAAACGTTCTGAAAGACTATGCTACAAAGTAACGCTTTCAAAGCAAAGAACTTCGTCCAAGTTGGTACAGAAAAGTGAGCAAATTGCAGCCAGAGATGGTTGGAAACTTCATTTGACCGCTTTGGGTTTGTAAGCATACGGGACAATATTGCGGACGTGCTCGCGGCATTTAAAACACAATCTCTGGCGTTAAAACATTATTCGTCGTTACCTATCATCATCATCCATTTATGTGTTTCGTGTAAATAAAGTATATTTCATTCATTCATTCATTCATCATATTAGCTGATAGACGTCTACTGCTGGAATAGGCCTCCCCCAAGGATCGCCACAACGACCGCTCTTGTGCTGCCCTCATCCAACAGTTTCCCACCACCTTCACCAGGTCGTCGGTGCACCTTGTCTATCAGCGCTGCGCTGTCCAGTACGTGGTCGTCACTCGGGAACTATTCGGTCCCATCCGCCATCGGCTCTGCGAGCAATGTGCCTCGCCCATTGTCACTTTAGTTTTGCAAATTTTTGGGCTATGTCAGCTGCTCTGGTTCTGCGCTCTAATTCTGATTCGATCTCGCAGGGAAACTCCGAGCATAGCCTTCTGTATTGCCCTTTGGGTGACTTTCAGGTTTTTTAAGAGGCCTTGAGTGAGTGAACACGTCTCTGTTCCATATGTCATCACTGGCAACACACGCTGGTCAAAATCATTCGTCTTGAGATACTACGTAGCTTCCCGAACGGTGTATACGGCGTTCAAATGGTCGCAGCTACCCAGTACGCAAAACCCACCCGTATGTTTCCCCACCCGTAGATAGGAATACTAATTATGAATTGCAGAATTTCCTCCAGTAAATATGCACTATCGCTTTGGAGTTAGTTTTCTTCGCATTTATTGTGTTTTCTTTCCCTGGTCATTTTGCTTTTCGTTGCAGGGAAATTATTTTGGAATTTTCATCGTTTTATTATCAATCTTTCTTATTTACGGTTTCATGAGGGTAGAGAGGGGCTTCCTATTATCGGGTAGTCACAATCTTTACTGCCAATCACTTTAGTGGAGTCATCATCATCATATCGTATGGCATTTTTATCTAATGGTGGGGGGGGGGGGGGGGGTCAGATTTCGAGATCGAGGTGTTTCAGCCAGTCTTCCGCTGCCGGGGTTAGCCTGTGAAGTTCTTCGATTCCACCGGGGCAACATCGCAGAGTGAACTCATTTACCACATGGGAGAGGGTCTGGTCAGGTGCCCCGCAGTTGCACGTCGAAGACTCCCTCAAACCCCACTTGTGGAGGCGGTAGTTGGTTCTTCCATGGTTGGTTCTGAATCGGTTAAGCTTAACCCAGGTCTTACGGTCCTTTTCAAAACCAGCCGGCTCGACAGTCGGGTCACGCACTAGGCTTGCATGCGGATGGTCAAATAGGCCCCGACACTTTAGTGTAGTTGTGGGGGGGAATTACGCTTAAGCTTGCAAAATGTAACAGTTACGGTAGTAAATAAATAAATAATCATAATAATCATAATCATTTATTTCATAAAGATATTTTATATATCTTGATATCTTGGACATTGTCACACAAATTATCTAGTCACATTTAAAGTACCTGGACTTGTATTATGATGACTAGACAACGATATAGAATACATATATATATATAAGGTCTAACAAAATTAGGTGGAACTATTTTAAGGGGGTGATCAGACCATCAAACTGAATAACTTTCTGTATGGGACCAATATTGAAATCGCGAAAAAAAAATCAGCTGTTCCATACAAACCTACTCGACCTAAATCTATGGGACAGCAGATTTTTTTTTCGCGATTTCGATATTGGTCCCCTAGAGAAAGTTGTTCAGTTTGATGGTCTGATCATCCCCTTAAAATAGTTTCACCTAATTTTGTTAGACCTTATATACAAACATCCATGACATGGGTACAAATATTCATATTCATCATATAAATATTTGTCCCTTACGGGATTCGAACCCGCGACTCTCGCCACAGCAGGCAGGTTCACTACAGACTGTGCTACCGGGCCGTGGTAGTAAATTATAGTTATCTATGGTGATAGTCATTTGAACGGAAAACAGTATATCAAATGTTTTTGACACATCGATAACATTTAAGTTAATCAATTTCATTCAATGGAAATGATACATACATACATATGCTCACGCCTATGTCCCACTACTGGGGTAGGCAGAGACAATCGATCGCCACATGCTACGATTCTGACAGACATCTTTCGCCTCCTCAACATCCATACATACGTTTCTTCATACAAGCTCGTCGGTCCTGATGATCGGAAAAAACAAGCATTTTTTTCAATACGAGCGTTAACCCGCGACTTCGTCTGCACAAATTATATACCAGATTTTAAGTCAGATCCATAAGCTATCAAACAAAAAAAGTTTCATCAAAATCGGTTCAGTAGTTTTTGCGTGATACTCGTTCAAACAAACAAACACACAAACAAACAGACAGACAAAAAATCCAAAAATTGTTGAAATGGAATCAGGGACACCTAAAAACCATATCGTAACTTTTTTTTGTTAATATCTTCAATGTACAGACAAACTTCCTTTTACAGTTTTATAATAGTACGAGCGTTAACCCGCGACTTCGTCCGCACAAATTATATACCAGATTTTAAGTCAGATCATAAGCTATCAAACAAAAAAAGTTTCATCAAAGTCGGTTCAGTAGTTTTTGCGTGATACTCGTTCAAACAAACAAACACACAAACAAACAGACAAAAAATCCAAAAATTGGTGAAATGGAATCAGGGACACCTAAAAACCATATCGTAACTTTTTTTTGTTAATATCTTCAATGTACAGACAATCTTCCTGTTACAGTTTTATAATAGTACGAGCGTTAACCCGCGACTTCGTCCGCACAAATTATATACCAGATTTTAAGTCAGATCATAAGCTATAAAAAAAAAAAGTTTTATCACAATCGGTTCAGTAGTTTTTGCGTGATAATCGTTCAAACAAACAAACACACAAACAAACAGACAGACAAAAAATCCAAAAATTGGTGAAATGGAATCAGGGACACCTAAAAATCATATCGTAACATTTTTTTTGTTAATATCTTCAATGTACAGACAAACTTCCTGTTACAGTTTTATAATAGTATAGACTGTATTTTTGAGGCCTTCTTGAGTAGTTAACTGGTAGCCGATAACACTAATTTAAAACATCGAAGTTAAATCTTTGTTGTAATCTATAATTGTTAACTGTCTCTTCTACGGGTCTGCTGGAAGAAATCTCTTCAGAGATAAGCTCGCCCATTGTACATGTTTTCTCAACTTTGTGTATTATTATGTCCGTGTGTACAATAAAGTGTTATAATAATAATAATCTTTATTCAATTGCAGTTTTAATCGAATTGCAGCTAGTTACCATTCAACTGCGCTGAATTCCGTATCGCGGTAAACATGACTTATTTACCATGTGATTGACCGCCTGAAACGTCTGAGCGATCTGTCCAACGCACAGAACATTATAAGAGGGGTTAGAAGTGCAAAGTAGGCGTGGAACGTGTCGCCACAGGTTATGCAATGATTTGCATAACAACATAAGGCGCGCGGCGTGGTGCGAGCGAGAGGGCTTGAGTAATTGTAGCAGCGTGAGCGGGAAGACAAGTGGCGACAGCCGTGTCCGAAGCAAAAGCGCTACTTTGCATTTCTACGCCTAGACTACCCCTCTTATAATGTTCTGTGGTCTAACGGTTGTCATAAGCTTTCAAATGATTAGCGCGCGAATATTGTACAAAGTTGTAATTCACATGTGCATAATGACGTTCCAGTGGAGATTTATTTATCGCGATCGCCCCCCTGTTTAGGCATCATGGGTTTATGTATATCAATGGACAGAGAAGATAAAATAATAGTATTCATTTATTCAAGTAAAGCCCATACCATATCGATGTATCAAAACAGGAATTTACCGGACGGATGTGACAGCCTACTTACTGTATGCTATACAGTATAGGATTACCTGTCCTCTGACAGGCTTCTCTGTTAAGGGGATGGTTTTCTTTATTTTATAACCTACTTTCAAAAAGGGAGGTTCTCTGTTTGACCCTTTTTAGTGTTCCGTCTTTGGACACTTGGCTATCATTTCATTCAAATGGGAAAAAACGACGATCCGAATAACACTTTTCTAAATTCTAAAGCTAAAAATATATTGTGTGTAAGGTTTCGTATTAATACGGTCAACTGACGATTTTACATACGCACAAACATTCCCCCAGCTCTCATATATACACGCATGTTTTAGCACACTATCTCTCTCACTCATCAACACACACACACACACACACACACACACACACACACACACACACACACACACACACACACACACACACACACACACACACACACACACACACACACACACCAACTCGCGAAATATACGCACAGATCACAGAATTAATTTTAAGAATTTCTAGTTGTACTTTTAAACTTTTTATTTTAAATTTAATCTTCCAAGGCACTCAAACTGATTGTGACCCGATTAAATAATAGTACTACTTTCGGTAGGAGGGACCAGGTCTTCCAAAACAAGGGCACTGGTTAGTTTGGACTTCTGTATCCCTTTACAGTATTAGTTCATTTTGTTAACTTACCTTTTTTCAGTTACTTTACTGTACTTAGTTTTGCATATCTGTATTTGTTGTAATTATGGGAGAACAAATTAAAAATTATCTTATCTTATCTTATCTAACTTTAAAATTTTTAATTTTACACCTTATATTTTAATTCGCGGTGCGGTCTCGTTTTTCTTCGGTACTAGTGAAACGTGGATGTTCTGACGTTTCAGAATGTTCTCTGATTACCCCCTCGAGAATATAGTCTTGAGCATATGCTATGCTATTTTATCTCGATATAATGACGGATGAAATAGGCTAGAAAAAAAAAAAAAAATAATAATGACGGAAGCCGGTGAGGACAAAGTCGTGAGCATAATATAGTTTAAAAAATTGTCTTACTACCCTTAACAAGTTCACTGACCTCACTTCAATGTCTCAAGGTATTAACGACTCAGGTTTCCTACCTTTTCCATATATTTTCTATTGTCAATAAGGTTTATATTTGTAAGTAAGCGTGTTACTGTTTTATGGTCAGTTTTATGAGATGTTGAGTTATAGGTTATGGACTTGGGCTAAGTCTTTGGTCTTATTAGTTGGTTAGACGATAGAGTAAGATAGGAAATGGTGGTTTGAGATAGAAGGGAAGGGAGGCAGAGGTAGACCAAGACAGTTATCTAGCCCAAGTGAAGGAAAAGGTTGATGTCCTGTTGTATCAAGAACTCAAGAGACTTGCGGAAAACAGACAGGATTGGCGAATATTCGACCTGGTGGTTTGAATAGAATGAAGTCCAGCGATCCCCGAAATCTGTCTTGAAGATATGATTTGACATGTTGATAAACACATCTATTCTAGATAATTATACACGCATTTAGGGCAGACAGTTGCATTACTTTAAGGGGTGATTATACTTATGATACTGGACAACTTTCCCTAAGAGATATAGGGAAATTCCCAAAAAAAAAAAATCGACTTTTCATAAAAACGTTCGTTAGTATATGGCATGGAAAGTCCAAATTTTTTTTGCGAATTTCTTTTAGGTTTCTTTGGGAAAGTTGTTCAGCATCATGGCATGGGTATAATCACCCCTTAAAGTAATGCAACTGTTTACCCTAACACGTATATCCTATACTGAGCGACTTTTAATCACTTTACAAATTTTCAAGGGTGGTTCAGGAAACCTAACTAAAGAACCTGAAACCTGAAATCGCAAAAAAAATCTTTTGTTCCATACATTGAAGTTTAGTACCATATTATATATTTAGCTATACTATATATTTAGTTAACATATGCGGCAGATGTGTAATATTTAGAAAAACTCTACGTCTTTTATTCCCATAATCCTCTTAAAAGTCTGGATTTCAGTTTTTATTGTCTAGTCGTTTCTTAACAGCGCACATTACGTTTAAGAATTCCATACTAGTATCTCTTTATTCCCAACGGTTATTTACAAATAGACAGACGATTACAGTTTTATATACGTACTTAGGTAATAACTTTTAAGTACACGTGTGGGTTTAATATTGAAAGACTTAGATAAAAGTAAAAAAGGAAGAAGCGGTTTGGACACACATATCGTCGCTTTTCGACACTTCGCGTTACGAAGTGGCGTATCAACATCATTATTATGTATTTTGGAAGTTTCGATGAGTCTTATCGCTCTGAAGTGGTAGTTTTGATAAGCACACGTTCAAATCAGCAGTAGAAAATGTCAAAATACTATGAAGATTATCATTATCACTCGATAATGCTTTTGAAAGTTGAATTCATAAATAACACGTTTCTAAACAATTAATTTAATCGATGTGTGTGTAGGTGTTACGACACCTTGACAGAAAGCAACAATTTTGTACTCGCGGTTTATCCCAGTATGGCAAAATACGCAACGAGTTCGTAAGTCTTGGAGTCCACGACGTAGATGAAAAAATTTAAAGATAATCGGTTTAGATGGTTTCGACATCCAAAACGAAGATCACCTGAGTATAGGCAATATACCAATTGACTTTACCAGGTCATTGTGGCGTAGTCAGGCCAAAACTTAGATAGTCTGATGTTGTTAACAATGTCATGGATAGTTGCAGGCTCTCCATCATCGATGTTCAGGATAAGATAGGAGAAAAGTGGAGGAAACATACAGACATTGTTACCCTAGGGGTTAGAAGCTAAGAAGACGATGACGATGATTTATCCCAGTGATAAATAAAACAAAGTAAGTCCACTGGACATGGTCTAGCAAACACACGTACGGGAAGGCGTCTTCCTTTTTGAGTGTTAATCCAAGATGAATAGACTATTTGTTAGATTACTTCTTTCATATAGTAAAGTCACGCTATTTTCGTTCTTAGAAAATACTATTCTGGGGTAGTTTTTTTCTGAAAAGAGATCCTCAATCTTAGTATGGGAAATAGGCTAACATAAAAATGTTAGCGTATAGTTGGCGTATAGTTATAGAACTCATGTCGATTTGTTTCTCATAATCTCTAGATTATAGTGGTAATATTATTTAAACGGAGTGTCATCTGGACCCCCCCCCCCTCCCCCTCCCCCCCGGATCCAAGCAGGAAGATAAAAATGCCCTACGATATGATGATTATTTTATAATTCCATATGCTATATGTTTCCTTGCATTGATTCCAAAGGAAAGCCTCTGTGACTGTACGAAAATGCTTTTGTATTATATAACCGCATTATATCTAAAACAAAAAAACTGAATTTTATATACTAAGAGCGTTAACCCGCGACTTCGTCCGCACAAATTATATACCAGATTTTAAGTCAGATCATAAGCTATCAAACAAAAAAAGTTTCATCAAAATCGGTTTAGTAGTTTTTGCGTGATACTCGTTCAAACAAACAAACACACAAACAAACAGACAGACAAAAAATCCAAAAATTGGTGAAATGGAATCAGGGACACCTAAAAACCATATCGTAACTTATTTTTGGTAATATCTTCAATGTACAGACAAACTTCCTGTTACAGTTTTATAAAAGTATAGACTAACTACTACTAGGTATATAAATAGACAGAGCACATGCCTACGAATAAAATAACGGGACCCACTCTACTGTTGGCTAGCGCGAATTGAAATCCATATACCATAGTCACCCAGTTCAAGTACCTGGGGCACTTAGTCTCCGAGTACATGTCAGATGAGGATGACATATAGCGGTGAGGGCGAATATGCTTGTCCGCAGGTTTGCACGATGTACTATAGATGTTAAAGTAACGGTATTCAAGGCATATTGCCAGTCGGTCTACAGTTACACGCAGGAGTCGCTCAGTGCGCTGCGCGTGCAATACAAAGATGGGCTGAGGATGTTGTTTCTGCAGCGCATCGGGCATGTTTGCGGCGGCGCGAGTGGATAGCTTTGCAGCCATCATACGAAAATGAACCGCCTCCCTGCTGCGCAGGGTACGGGGCAGTACCAACACCCTCCTCGAGCCCATTGCAGAGCGGTTCCAGTGTCCCATTATTGGGCATTGGAATAGCCCGCATAGGGGCTCTATGCCCCCTTTTGTTAATGTTAAATAAGTGGAAAAAATATGTGTCACTAACATAGTTTTAAGTCATTGTTACTAACACCACTATGGATCAATGATCTGAAATAAAATAAATGAATTGAATATACTACCCGACAAAATCTTTTCAAACACTATATTCTCCAACTCGATCGAGAACCAGTAGTAACCAACAATTTCGGTTACGAGTAGCGCTGCATAGCTGAGTGCGTTTTGAAAGGCATTACCTTTGTTTGGACTTCAGAACACCCCTGGCTCACCCCGTGACACCCTGTTTGGAATAAAGTACATGTTACATCAAAAGCGTTCAAATAGTAGAAGCTATAAAAACTTGGCTGCCGACAGACTTAACTCAAGAATTCGAGCCATTACGCACTGATGACTCGTGACGTAAATTCTAACAAAAAATTATAACCGTCGAAAAGTTAAAACATAATATTGCAGCCGATGACTTTTTCGTTCGCATCATAAGAACATTAATTTGCGACCAAAAAAGTCATCGGCTGCAATATTATTTTTTAACTTTTTAGTTTTTTTGAAAGCGGTTTTAATTTTTTGTTTAAATTTTATTTATTTTACAATTTTCAGTGGTCAATTCATCAGTTCAATTTAGTAGTAGTGCTTTAAATTAACAAACGCACTAGCCGGCACTACGATTTTCAAAGTTTCCCCTCGATTTCTCGGGGATGCATCATCAGCTCCTGGTTTCCTTATCATGGGACCACCCTTGAAATATCTTCATTCCTACAAAAAAATAATCATCAAAATCGGTTCATAAACGACGAAGTTATCCGCGAACACAAATAAATAAAACACAGCCACAACCATGGTCATAAATCGCATTATTCGATTAATTTGTGTATTTCGGAGTGCAAATAATAGTACATTATGGTACAAGTGTGTAATGTTGGTGATTACCGCTGAAGCGCCATTGAGACCCGAGCCGTAGGCGAGGGTCTTAAGAGAGCCGAGGACGGTAATCATCAATACACACGTGTATCATACGACGTTTTTCAACACACTTGTGAAGAAAATAATAATAAAAAATAATTTTATTTAGTAAATAAAAAGTTTATTTAGAGAATTTATTTGTACTATTGAATATGATCTTTTTTGTATCGAAACTTTTTTAAGAACAAAGCAACTCAAGAACTCAACCAAGAAGTTTAGATACATACTATCTAAACTTCTTGAACTCAACCAATAAGAAAAAAACCTATAACTCACTTGTGAATAATAGTAATGAAAAAGTCACAGTTTGATTATAGGTGTCATTATGTGCCTAATTGCGGTGAAATAAGGGCCATTTTATGAGCAAGTGTGTTGAAAATAATATTTATTTTACGATTTCTTTTTGAAACTGTTGAGTAGAACAGCGGCCGTAGTAATTGATGTGTGCGATAATGCTATATCACGCATTTTATCTTGTTCGTTTGCGTGCAAATAGAAAGAGAGCTAAGGCATAAGAATAATTAATACTCAGTAGAAACGAAACTCGCGCGCCAGATGCGTTCAAGGTCACGTTTATAGCCTATCGTCTCGCCTCTGCTAAGCAGAGAAGTGCTAAGCTTGCGTCAGTCGCCACGCGCTCTCTCGTGGACGTTCCATCCGATTTTAATTATCTATTTTCACTCACCATGCCTTATTGCAGTATTTGGGTGTGTAAAATGACTGACGTCTGAATCGAACTTGGCATAATACGTGCGAGCGAGAGGGCATGAGTAATTGTAGGAGCGTGAGCGGGAAGACAAGTGGCGACAGACGTCTCCGAAACAAAAGCGCTACTTTGCATTTCTAACCCCTCTTATAATGATCTGGATCATGTAAACTTTGCGTTTTGCGCGGTTTACACGGGTCCATTTCCGCCACATGACGTGAATAGATTCGTGTTAATCCCCCATTAGTTTCCAGAGCGAGAATATAATGAATCGCTTATCTCCTTCTATGGAACACATGCCATAGAATCAGCACAGACACGTTGAATACCTACCGAGTATTGTTCTAAATATTATTGTGTCAGTTATTATTAGATATTTGGACGTGGTTCCACAAAGGTTTGTTTTGATAGAGATTGGATTCGACTCTATTGTGTCATTTGAACATTATTGCAGATTGGAGGAATGCACAGTAATAGTGGTTTACTCTAAAAAGGATCGATTCTAGAAATGACTACGTACACACGGCGTCACATCAAGCTATACAAAACCAACATAAGCTGGCCGCGAGATGTTATACGTTACTTAACCTACGCGCGGTCAGCTTATGTTGGTTTTGTATAGCTTGATGTGTCGCCGTGTGTACCTACTCTATGAATGACCGATTCGTGTTTGCAAATTCTAAGAATGACTGATTCTACGATAATTATAATTTATTTACAAATAATCGATTCTAAAAATTACTGATTCTACAAATGACCAGTTCTTAAAATAATTGTTTAAACAAATGATTGATTCTACTAATAACTGATACTACAAATGACTGATTCTTCAAATACCAGATTTTGTACAAACGACCTATTCCACAAATTAATTTGTTTCATTATTCAATAATCATAAGCATATGCTCACGACTATATTCCCCGAGAGTAGTCAGAGGTATTCTGAAACCTCAGAACATCAACGTTTTAGACTAAGACATAAGTGTACTTTTTGCAACCGTCAGCAGCAAGGCTGATTCAGTGTTTATCGGGTTTAGAGCATCTCTGTGATGGGGACGGACTAGGTCTACCTGCATAACTCCAGTCGGTTTAGAAGTTACTGATGTTTAAAGGTCAGTAAAAAATTAACGACCAGCTGCAAGGCTGATCGTATGATATTATTGTAGTATGCACTGTAGCTATGTTAACAGTACAAAAACTGACAGGGTTCATCAGTCGGTTTAGGAGTTACAGCCGTTCAAAGGTCTGATCGTTGAACGGCTGTATGCACTGTAGCTACTCGTATGTGAACAGTACAAAAACTGACATGAAGGAGATCAGGTCAGTTTTTGTACTGTTCACATAGGTACAGTGCACACTACAATAGTATCATACGATCAGTCTTGCAGCTGATCGTTAATTTTTAACTGACCTTTAAACCTCAGTAACTTCTAAACCGACTGGAGTTATGCAGGCAGACCTAGTCCGTCCCCATCACAGAGATGCTCTACACCCCATAAACTCTGAATCAGCCTTGCTGCTGACGGTTGCAAAAAGTACACTTATGTCTTAGTCTAAAACGTTGATGTTCTGAGGTTTCAGAATACCTCTGACTACTCTCGGGGAATATAGTCGTGAGCATTGAAAACACTAGCACTGAAACATTATTCGATACGAGTGAATATAGGCTTCTTCTGGGTGAACTCGCTACATCTTCGACCCCATCTTCGTCCTGAGGACTAGATTGAGGTCAAGAGCAAACCCATACGTAAGAAAAAAAAATACACATAACATAGAGTTCATTATTTTATACACTTTCTACAACTAATATCATCATCATCACCAACTTAGGGCGCAGCCCTTTTCTAACGAATAATCGTGAACGTTATTGCTAAAACACGCAGGCTCAATGAGGAGGTAAGATGATGTACGAGTATTTTCTGGCCGCCTCAATAGACCTAGGTCCGGCTTAGTAAATACGCCGCCATCTAACGCGACCTACTGCTTAACGTGCCTTCCGAAGCCGGAGCTGCTCGAGAAGTACTTAATACTAAAACGGTCACCCATTCGAAAACTGACCTGACCGGGCATAGTTTAAGTTTGGTTTTCAATACTAAATCACTACACCCACCACCGGCACTTTTTCCAAATCATTCTTAAAAAGTTAAAATCTTTTAGAACAAAAATTTTAACCCCAAGTCAGAAAGCAGAAACTCAGCAGTGTCTCAAAATTTTAAAAGTCGTTTCATATTTATAAAGGATATATTTCAAGTTAAGCCCTGTATATACGGTTGAGCGGTAACGTATTATCGTCTAAGCTGACTTTATGATGTATTTCGGAGCATACTGTATTGTTAGGAAGTTCCTGATAGATGGAAGTATGGTGTTTGCTCTTAAGTCCGCACCTCGGGCACGCAATAGAACGATTTCACTATACAGGGTGTTACAGATATAAGAATAAAAATTGAAAACTTTTAAGGGGTGGTTTAGACCCACAAACTGAACAACTTTCACTATGGGACCAACATCGAAATCGCGAAAAAATCTTTCGTCCCATACATTTAGCTCGAGTAGATCTATAGTTTAGTATGGAACATCGCAAACGCATCGCATCATGGCGATTATGGCAAATCTCATTTTTCAGTTTCAGTGGACGTCTATCGGCTGATATGATGATAATGATGATGGAATATCCAATTTTTTTTTCGCGAGTTTGATATTGGTCCCATAGTGAAAGTTGTTCATTTTGATGGTCTCAACCCCTTTTAATGTTTATTTGTTATTTTGTAACACCCTGTATAACCTATTAGTCCTATTTATACTACCACAGAATACAATACAGTTGTGTTGTATTTAATAAGAATAGTTAAGAAAAGTTTTTGCTTACCAAAATAAACCTGTATGATAAACAATCTAATACAAAAAAAGAAAGTAACTTACCGAAACTGAATAGAAGTCCGAGGAGTGAGGACCTGGTGACTGGAATACCAGAATACCAACCCAATCCAGAAATCAGTCTCCACACAACCTAAATTTTTGTCTGTGTACTTAATTATAAGTTCTTTGTTTTTAGTATCTAACAAAATATACTTGTGGATAAAATAAATAGATTTATACTATAAAAAAAAAGCCCGGCATACACAATGGCACGGTAGAAAATGAAGAGATCCGTAGAAGAACCAGAGAAGCCGACATAGCCCAAAGAATTCCTAAACTAAAGAGGCCACTTACTCAATAGAGGTTCCATTTTCATATTTTTTTACCCCGGCTTCGCCTGTCTTCTATTAATATTCATCTCATATCGGATAAAAGTTGCGTATCTTACATCCCAAATCACTCTGAAATTGGTCAAAAGTTTAGAAGTGAAGACGTATCAGACAAAACCATAGATTACCCCCAATAGATACCGCATACAAGGCCGCCGACGCGCGCCCCACATCTATGATTTTGCACTGATATAAACAATGCGAGTAAGCGAGCTCGATGTAGTGCGACCTTGAAATGGCCAATCATGTTGCATTATTTTGTGTCCCGCTACTGTGACTTTGGGCTTGTACAAAAGTTTAATTATACGGTATCTGTTGGGGGTAATCTGTGGACAAAAACATTTCACCGATTCGCGATATTTATAACAATATGAAATTGTTAAAACGATGTCTCCATATCGCCTTAAAAAAAGGTTTAAAAGTGCTTAATAAAAATTCTACAAAAACTCAACGTTGTAAGTAAATCCTCACACAATAAAAAGCTTTAATATTCCCGCGGATCCCGGGAACTTTTGATCCCGGGATAAGCTCTTGTGGAGCATGTTCCCGGGGAATTTCGCTAAGATATTCCCGTTGACAAAAATATAATATTTATATTATTATGAAATGAAAGGGGTTGTGGACTTGTGTGGATTGATTTTTACTTTTACACATCCGTTTTGAAATTGGAAAGACGAAATACTTGTGGATTTATTTTAGTGTCTGTCCATTTCCTTCTTAGTTATTGCAGATTAAATGTATTATTTGAAAAGATAAGGGCTGCAATCGCGGTAAATATTCGGCGATGGAACTGTTATTTGACTACGTACGAACCATAACTTTTGAAACATTTGGCATTGCGCTAATCGCGGTAATGCACTTGACAGCCGTTGGAGCCGTTTTGACAAATCGCTCAGACGTTATTGTCTGTCAGTTACATAGAGTTTAGCGCGATGCGGAATCCAGTACAGTTGAATAGTAATTGGATTGCAATGTGATTAGAACTGAAAATGGATAAGAATAGAACTTCGATGGTTTAACTTAGCGCAATCGGGCTCAAGGTTTTCCCTTAATTTAGTCATTCCTGAAATCTGCGGCACTTTCTACATATGACATTATGACCCCCCCAAGGATCGCCACAACGTCTGATCCTGCGCTGCCCGCATCCAACAGGTTCCCGCCGCCTTCACCAGGTCGTCGGTCCACCTTGTGGGAGGCCTACCCACGCTGCGCTTTCCGGTACGCGGTCGCCATTTGAGAACTCTTCGGTCTCATCGGCCATCGATTCTGCGAGCAATGTGCCCCGCCAAATGTCACTTTAGCAATTATTTGGGCTATGTCAGTGTATTACTCTAGTTCTTCTGCGGATCTCTTCATTTCTGATTCGATCTCGCAGGGAAACTCCGAGCATAGCCCTCTCCACTGCCCTTTGGGTAACTTCCAGCCTTTGGCCTCCGTTGCCTACCTACGCTGCGCCTTCCGGTGCAGATTAATAATAAGTTACTACTTCAGGTACGCGGTCGCCACTCGAGAACTCTTCGGTCTCCTACAATACTCGCCTACAATTTTAGTACTTCAATGAAACTAGATAATTTATCTGTCTGAAACCATACGAATAAATAAAATATTTTTGGAGATTTAACGGAAGTCCATAGGGGAGTAGTTCTTTGATTTTGTATTCAATAGCTCATGGTTCGATGGTAGGTGGGTTAGGAAATATACGACGGTTTACTTAATACGTATAAGCTGATAATGCTCAGATTTCCATGCGAGCTCTCACTATTGGTACTCGAATGTATCTCGTTCGACGATTCCAGTGTTGCAAAATAATTACTCACCTAGTACCATGAGGCAAAACAAATGAATCGTATTCTTCAAATTTGTACCGAGATGGCAGACAATTGTGCTAGTTTGTATGGACCAATTGCACTAGTTGTGTGCTTTAACTTAACGCGCTTTAGGCCTATCCATTAATTTTACTGTGATCTAAGGTCTGAGCTACTGAATCCTAATTAAATTTAGCAGAATCATAAATAACCGATTATTTTAACCAGAGAATAAATAGCACCTAACCCGTTTTATAAGACGTCTTCACAAAATAAAATTTTGAATGATATATCTTTTACCAACATACATACAAACGTAAACTGATGTCGATTTTTTTTCAGGATATTATAAGCTTTCCTATACCTACCAACCAATTTTCTATAGTGAAAATTGTAAGCAAGGTAAATTTTTAAGCCGATATAGGTTACAGAATGAAATAACGTGCATTTTGTGGTGATAAGTGACTATCCTTTCACTCACAAACTATACTGCAAAAGAAACCTTTTTTCTTGGTCGTATGATACCATTATGGAATGAAATATGTTGTTATATTTATACCAGGAACCACGCGTGGGCATTTTTTATAATTCCACACTTATGAGTCGAAAAATTCTCACTCGATTTACAATAATAAAACCTTTCGAGACTCCATAGTAGTGGTATAGTAATCCAATAGTTTCATCCCCTTGGTTACGTTTGGTTGAAATTTGATATTTTTATCGGAATATTGGTTCGTTGGCTCCCCTTTTTTCATATTTGAGAGAAGCCAATGTTTTGTATTGATTAGATAAAAAATATAGTTTCGTTTTATGCAAGCGTATTCTATTAAATTAAATTAAATATACTAACACAGAGTAGTGTAAGGAAAAGTATAATTAACTTTTAAACCACATACTCTACCCAACAAACTGAACAACTTTTACTATGGGAAGCAAACCTGACAGAACAAAAAAAAATTAGCATAGTTATACATTTGCGACGTGTAGGTTTTGCAGTTTAGTATGGAGCAGCTGTTTTTTTTATGCTCTGACAGGTTTGCTCTCTTAGTCAAAGTTGTTTAGTTTGATAGGTAGAGTCATAGAGAAACACGTAACTCGCACCCCGAGAGGAGTGGCCTTACGCATAATTTCCCATACTTTCCCCTCTATCAAAGTCTCACCCCCGCGACGGCCCCGACCGCTAGGTCGCATCGAATTAAGAAGCCCATCGGGGCTACCCGATGGGCTTCTTAATTCGATGCGTTTTACTGTTATTGTCATAGCAACGGTCCCTCCCCCCCCCGCAAAAAATGGCAGAAAAATGTTCTATGGATTAATAAACAATACCTACTCCTTACGTGTTTCTCTATGGTCAGTGTTATGTGATTTAAAGGTTAATGATACTTTTCCTTACACCCTGTATATTTTATGGAAATTCCTCTTAAGCTCTATACAGGGTGTAAACTTCAATGTGTTACATACTTTAAGGGGTGCTTCAGACCATCAAACTGAACAACTTTTACTACGGGACCAATATAGAAATCGCTGAAAGAAACTGCAGTTCTCCTCTTCCACACATTTGTATCGAGTAACTATTGACATTTTCTATGGAACAACCCATTTTTTATATGATTTAATATTGTTCCTATAGGTAGTGAAAGTTGTTCAGTTTGATGATCTGAAGAATTATCTAAGTATGTAATGCATAAAATTGTACACCTGTAGTTGTATGTAAAAAGTCTATTTTCGAAAACAGTACACATTAAAAGGCAAATTAAATTACTGAATATCGATGCCTTCTTTTACAAAGTATAATTTTTTATCGTCCTCGCATGTTATTTGATACTAAAAAAAACCTAAAAAAAAAATTAACATTTTGTTCAAAAACGTACGCGGGTTTATTGCTCTGGACACAGAGCTAAGAAAGGGTACTAGATGGCGCATTGTGTTTTTAAGTTTATGACAGAATTGTCCGTAGATGGAATGTGGCATGTAAACAGAGAATTAAATTTTAACGTGCTGGAACTAGGGTCGTAAGTTTGTATGAATGTATTGTAACTAGGTACTAAATTTTATAGTGCATAATAGACTAAGAGATAAGTGTACTTTTTGCAACCATCAGCAGCAAGGCTGATTCAGTGTTAATGGGTGCATGGGTGTCAGTAGAGCATCTCTGTGATGGGGATGAACTAGGTCTGCCTGCATAACTTCAGTCAGTTTAGGAGTTACAGACGTTTAAAGGTCGTTAAAAAATTAACGATCAGCTGCAAGGTCCGACCTTTGAACGGCTGTATCTCCTAAACCGACTGTCAGTTTTTGTACTGTTCACATAGCTACAGTGCATACTACAATAATATGATACGATCGGCCTTGCAGCTGATCGTAAATTTTTTACTGACCTTTAAACATCAGTAACTTCTAAACCGATTGGAGTTATGCAGGCAGACCAGGTCCATCCCCATCACAGAGATGCTCTACACCTCATAAACACTGAATCAACCTTGCCGCTGATGGTTGCAAAAAGTACACTTACCTCTTAGTCTATAATGTGTTTCTGTTCATAGTTAGCTAGTAAATACTGGAACGTAAAGATTAGTCTTCACTAGTTTCAGGCTCACTGTTTGGCTTAAAATATTTAGCTTTAAATTCAATGGTTTTATAACTACGGCTTGTTAAAACTAAGAGTCTACCCATCAAACTGGACAACTTTTACTATGGGAGTAAACCGATCGGAGCAACAAAAATATCACCTGTTCCATAACAAACTGCAACGCCTACTCGACTCAAATGTATGCAAGAGCAGATTTTTTTCCCCGATCGGTTTGCTCCCATAGTAAAAGTTGTTCAGTTTGATGGGTAGACTCTTAGTTTAAAAGGATGCTAATGATATCAATTTCACCCTGTATAGGTAATGTGTTAAAAATCTTACGCGCATTATTATAAAATTGTTCATCATCATTATCGGCCTCTAGACATCCCACTGCAGGGCACAGGCCTACTCTCAGGAGTCATCATATTGCGGCGATCAATTCCACATAATATTAATGGTGTACTCTCGTGTCCGCAATGTGCCAAACCTTTACTCACAAAATAGGCTTCGTGAGTCACATTCGAGCACATGAGCGCCAAAATCGGAGCTGAAGCAGTCGCCGTGGCCGAAATCGGTCAGGAGCTCATCATCATCATCATCTTAACATGATTATTATTGCCTTCCTTGCACTTCTAGCCTTCTCATTCTTCTGTGTACCTTTATTTCTTCTCATAATTAAAAAAACAATTTGATGCCTCATTTAATAAACTACCTTACTGGATTACAAATAAAATTTTCTTTATTTTGTATCAAAAACATTTAAACTTGCGCTTTGAAACTCGCCAAACAATTTGTTTGATAATAAATGGTCATACCTTTGTGTTTTCTTTGAGGCAATAAAATATTAAGTGCCACGAATTTACATTAAGGTGCAAATTCGCCCATAAAAAGTACTGGGTGCTTAAAGATGCACATTCCAGCGGTTTAGTCACGAGTTTTATTTCAAACGAATTTCGTTTAAAATCATTATTTTGTTGTACTTAAATATTTTACAGGTTTTACCGAAGTAGTGTTCAATATTTTTGGAGGTCAACCAGTTAGTCATACTTATATAAGGTCTAACAAAATTAGGTGAAACTATTTTAAGGGGATGATCAGACCATCAAACTGAACAACTTTCTCTATGCGACCAATATCGAAATCGCGAAAAAAATCTGCTGTTCCATACAAACCAACTCGACCTAAATGTATGGGACAGCTGATTTTTTTTCGCTATTTCGATATTGGTCCCATAGAGAAATTTGTTCAGTTTGATGGTCTGATCATCCCCTTAAAATAGTTTCACCTACTTTTGTTAGACGTTATAATATAAAGTTAATTCTAATAAATTAAGTTGTTTTATCTTCATCAGTCATACAAAAATGCCCAAACAATGACGTTAGTAAACAGCCCTTTCAAATCAACCTGTTTTTGGTTGAGTCTTAAGGCATGAAATAGTCGTTGTTTTAATCCAGAAAAAATTTACAACATATTATGTTGTTGTTCATGAACTGTTCATGATTATTAGATTATTATTTATTATTATTCCTAGGCTCAAAACACGATGGTTATTACTTCTTTCGCTCAAAAAAAACATGCAAAGGATAGGTAAGTTTATGACCTGTTTCCGACAGTCTTGAGCTTCTTGGCATGAGGTTGACTACAAAACTCAACTTCGGCGCTAACATCGAGTCGAAGGCTCAAACTGCGGCCAAAAAGCTGGACATCTTAAACAAGGTGAAGCGGTACTT
This sequence comes from Agonopterix arenella, assembly GCA_927399405.1. Classification (NCBI taxonomy): domain Eukaryota; kingdom Metazoa; phylum Arthropoda; class Insecta; order Lepidoptera; family Depressariidae; genus Agonopterix; species Agonopterix arenella. The sequence continues at coordinate 2,996,735 of OV656714.1, forward strand.
CACTCCTGGACAGCTCCTAATGTTGTACAAAGCTTAGGTCCGATCTTGTATGGAGTATTGCTGCCACATGTGGGATGGCTCAGCCAAGTATCAACTAGACGCACTCGACTCGGTTGAACGCAGAGCCAGGAGACTCATTGGCGACAGTAAGCTGGTTGAGACCAAGCTTCAAAGCCTAGCCCACCGCCGCAGAGTAGCGTGCTTGTCGGTCTTCTACAGATTGTACTTCGGTGAGTGTGCCCAAGAGCTGCTTGAGCTCATCCCGCCTTCCCCTTTCTACTATCGGACTTCCAGACGCACCGCGGGATACCACCCTTTCTTGGTTGATATCCCTCAAATCCGCACTAAGCGCCTTTCTGATTCTTTTATAATGCGCACAGCCAAGGAGTGGAATGCCCTGCCTGCATCAGTATTTCTGAGCGCTTACAACCCGAATTACTTTAAAGTACGAGTGAATAGGCACCTTCTGGGTAAGCTCGCTACATCTTCGACCCCATCTTTGTCCTGTTAGGACTGGATTGAGGTCAAGAGCAAACACATTTGAAAAAAAAAAAACGATTGTTTAAGTTTTATTAAAAACTTTTATTAACACACTAAAAATATACAAGATTAATTAACATCGTAGGTAAGGAATAAAAAAATAAAAAAGAAATTAAAACAAAACAAAAAAAGGGCAGAGAAAGGCGTGGACGGGCCAGGTAGGTGATGGGAGTTCAGCCTGCAGATGGAATGCCGATCGTAGATTCGTCGGCAGACCATCTACAGGTAGAACACTCCATCAAAGCTGCTGCCGTGCGGGAGTGTGCCAAGAAGGCTGGCGGCGTTGCCTCTTTGGATAGCGATGCTAATGCGCTGCCCGAGGTACGCGCCAGCCCTCGTATCGCCTGTGGCGTCGATCAGCCTGGAAGATATTTCTTTGAATAATTTCCTGGCATCTGGACCCCAGGTGCCTATGCTCTCTACTCCGAAAGGCGCAAATATGTAGTTAAAAAAATACACTGAAAAATAGGAAATGACATTGTCTACATTATTCTGAGACTAGTTTTTACCCCAAACACCCAAGAGAAAAGATATTGATGAAAAATACGCTTCTTTGCGATCCTGCTTTCAATTGAGGATGGCTGATTGCAAACTTATGCTTGCAAGTAAGAGACGCTTGCGCTGGGATAACCTGGCCTTAAATTGAAAATTGTTGACTGCATTTATGTAATTGGACCATTCATTGCTATACGTATGAATGTACTTCAGCTTCCAATGTCTTACGGATTTCGGAGAAAAACTGTGACAGACAGACAGACAGACGGACGGACAGATACAGAACTGGCCCTGTACCCGGACTTTCGATGTTTGATATATCGCCACAGTTTCGGTATGCACTTCATTGTAATAGAGTTGACATTGGAACGGAAACGTTCACGCAATTGCGAAGTTCGAATGTGCGGGTAGAGGCCCTGATTCCATAACTGTTTTGTTTCGCAAATTTTGGCATAGAAAATAAATTATGTATCAAGTAATTATATAGGGTCTTCCTTAATAATTATGTTGACGGGTTTTTATTGGGATCATCAGATCATCACAAAAAAATGTGTTTTATACAAAACTGTAATCCTGTTCAACTTAAGTGTTTAGGACAGCCGGACAGCCGGTCAACTTATTTTTTTCGCAGCTTTGATGTGTAGAGTATGTAGTTTAAAGGTTAATGATACTTTTCCTTACACCCTGTTTTTAAAAAGCAAGCAGTTGGAGTAATGCTCACATTTAGTACGTAGCTTCTATTCCAAAAACTACAACCAATTGGTAGACACAACACCTGTGACGTACCCCTCCTGTAATACCAGTGTTTTTTCAAAAACAAGTTGCAAATGAAACGAGGAATGTAAGAATGCGGACCTTATGTGAGAAGCGTGCTTCGTTTAGAAATGTACAAAGTCTACGGTTCGCGTTGGTGAGGGCAGGGTGATGAGCGGAGCGAGAGGCGTGAGCGTTTTTGCTGGTGTGGCCTACAGGTACATTTTACTCAGCGGTATACCGACCAATAGGAAACCTAACAGCCACTGCAGCCTTCTCTCACGAGAGATCTCCAAACTGGGGTCTCCGAAGAACGAACAGGTCGAAAGGGCACCCAAAGCTGGGATTACTTTTAGCAGCGATTTTGTCTTTTATGCCAAAAATAGGTAAATAGCAGTGCGGTCGCTTGTGATATCAAAAACACTTACCATGGAGAGGCATAGTTAGTAACTTTACACTTTTTTGTTTGCAAGTATAGCATTCGAGCTAAGCCTATGATAGTGAGGTCTGATGACTGAAAAGGTTCCCATCTCCTTCACCAGGTCTACCTTGTGGGGGGGCCTACTCACGCTGTGACTGCGAGATCCCTTCGGATACATCGGCCATCTTTTCTGCGACCAATATACCCCGCTCATTGCCAAGTTACTTAAGATTCTCGCAATTTTAGATATTTGAATTGTCAAATTAAAAACGCTATTTTCTTCCACTATGCCCACAGCCGTTCTCGAGAGAATTTAGTCCACGCATCGGACGTATGTCACTCAAGGAACCGAACTGGCTTAGAGGATTTGTGAACACCCTGTAGTTTTACTATTCAAGTGTTGAAACATGACTGGATTATATAGAGATCTTACGCTAGACTTTGTTTTTAAAGAATTTCATGGTTAGGGTTGAACATTTTCCAATATTTTTACAGATAAGCTCTTATTTCAGGGCTCTATCAACAATATCACCGAAGTTAAGCAACGTTAGGTCTTGTCAGTGTTTGGAGGGGTGACCGTTTAGTAGTATTTCACCACGAGCGTCTCCGTGCTGCGGAAGGCACGTTAAGTAGTTGGTTCTGAATAATTCCGTCAGATGGTGGTGTACCTATTCGTTAAGCCACGTCAGAGGTCTATTAAGGCTGCTTGTAAATTCGCTGACAGCAACTAACTTGCCTCCACCAATCCGCACTGGGCCCACGTGGAGGAGTTTGGCCCACTCCCTCTCACCTTATTCACGAGAGGAGGGCTTCGCCCTGGATCCTTCTGGCTAAAACTTTCTTACTTTATTATCAACGAGCTTTAACCCGCGACTTAGTCCGCACATATTATATACCAGATTTTAATTCAGATTATTAGTTATCAAACAAAAAAAGTTTCATCAAAATCGGTTCAGAAGTTTTTGCGCGATGCTAGTTCAAACAAACAAAAAAACACACAACCAAACAGATAGACAAAAAATCCAAAAATTGGTGATATGGAATCAGGGACACCTAAAAACCATATCGTAACTTTTTTTTTGTTAATATCTCCAATGTACAGACAATATTCTGTTACAGTTTTATAATAGTATAGATATATAGAAGATACGAGCAGTGAAAGAGAGAATATGTGTTCCTGGCTAAGAAAGGACCACCCAAATCTCTTCCCGTGGGTATCGAGGAGGTGTCTAAGGAATAAGGTTTCTTATGCAGTGTTTTATGGGCGAAAGGCTAGCTATCTATCACTATTTGACACGCCATTCTATCCTGATACCTACAAAATGCTAGTAAGCATAGCTACATGCCAGAAAAGGGTGGTAGTTGGCGTAGAGTTTCTATACTCCCTGAATGTAAACTATGTAAACTATGTAGCCCAGTCATTTTACGGTTTGAGCCGGAACTAATTAGTAATTGAATTTTTTTTCGCTATTATATTAAAGAGCCAATTTGAGCCTAGAAATGTACCAAAATTAAAAAAACATCACGTCAGCAACAGTTCCAATTTTAAAATTTAGCTCGTTTTAAAAATCTTTGCACATATTTAAGGCTTATACATACTACAAACATAGTGTGAATATTTTAGTCTTAGAAGGTTTTGAAAAATACATTCGTATTTTCTAATAAATACCTCATTTTTTAAATTTCAATGCTTATTTTATTGCTCAAAAATAATGTATATTGTTAAATCTAAGTCAAATGAGTGCATTGGTATTGATATTATTAATTTAAAAGCCTTCTGGGACGCAAAATTTTGATTTCTATGTTGCGTAGTGAATTTTTTTTTAATTTATGTGTTAAGGTAGTCTTTTTGTCACTAAATGGTGCCGGTTACAGTTTAAAAGTCCAATTAATAATTACTACCTACCCCGCCTAACAAAACTCCGTAAAATGACTGGGCTATATAGTCGTGCATTTATGTATGTATTTAGTGCAGCATATTACCGAACCCCGATCAAATATGAAATTTAATACGCAATTATTTCGAAAATCCACACACAATGGTCAATCGTGAACCGCGCTATTGTATGAAACCCCATAATTCTTTTACCGCCATTTTTATGACGTGATGAGGGTCCAAATTTTTTATTTACTCTTCTGATTAATCATTGTTTGATTCATCTATGGGGTTTTTCTACAATTTTATGGGCATTACTGGTCTATACCATTTTAAACTTTGCTGTAAGGGAAGAAGAGTAGAAATGAGTGTAAATTTACATTTGGTTTTGATATTTAAGTTAGGTTTGTTTAAAAGCTTTAATATCCAGTTATTAATTTTTAATATCGACCTATTTTGCTTCAACTTAGTTTTTGGCGTTGATGACTTCTAACGTGGCTAACATAGCAATCTTCATAGACAAGATCCTTGTACATAGCGGGCATGTGAGCACGTCGTTCTCGTTGTGATATTATATAGCCGCTGGTGGTCGGGATTTCAATTCATCACGTTTGGCATCTTGCTGTCATCAACTCGTTTCAAAATCATCGATTTGGCTGTTAACACGAGCTTTCCCTACTAAACGAATGGCTACAAAATCCTCACTTTGCGTGGACTCGAATGCCACACTTTTTCATATGCTACATGTTATTATATCTGAGGAGTTTTCCGCCTTGGTTAGGCTGGCTATCCACCAGAGATGTGCGATATAGCTAAGCTGTGAGATGATGCGCAGCGATGCTATGACACCATATCGCGTCCACCAAAGCTATGCGAGGTGGATAAGCGATGTGAACATGCGCTGCTAAGCTATTGGCTAAGATCAGGTGGACAGTCTGCCTCACTCTTATAAGCAGTACGTACATCTAACTACTCACGCTACTATCCCACAGGGGTAGGCAGAGACTAAGGCTAGCCACACACTACGATTCTGACATATTCACGCCTCATCCACTTTCATGCATCTCTTACTTCCGTCTTTTGAGGGTGCTAATAATGCACTTATCCTTTTCGGATTAGATATATTCATCATCATCATCCTATAAACGTCCCACTGCAGGGCACAGGCCTACCCTCACGGAGGGTGTATTGGGCATTAGTCCACCACGCGTGCCCATTGCGGATTGGTAGACTTCACATACACATCAGAATTTCTTCTTCATATTATTATTGTAAAATATTTTTTAGTTTACACTTTCAGCGTAATGTGTAATAACTTCTACTCGAGTACACGAAATCTTAATTAGAGATATTAATAAAGACACTCAGTACAACTAATTCAATACGTGTGTACTTAAAAACAGTGGCTCTCAAACTGCGATACGCGTGTGACTCAGTACGCAGGACTGTTTAATTAGATTGATTAGTATGATAGTATCATGATACGCTCATATTTGATTTCGATCAAATTACAAAAGCAGAGTACGCAGAAAATGACGACCTGATTGGTGTATTGGTGCTGCCAAACCAGAGGTCCTGGAGTTCGACACCCGTTTCGCTCACGGATGTTATTTATGTTCGTTGTTGTATGGTTTTCATAATAAAAATCCTAGTAGCGTACGTTAGGTATCATAGCATAAGCATAAGCATATGCTCACGACTATGTAGTCGGGGAATGTTCCCCGAGGGGGTAGTCAGAGATATTCAGAAACTTCATAACATCCACGTTTCACTAGTAGTACCGAAACTCTGTCCAATGTGACGGGGAGTGAGCCCGTCGCCACTTTTAATGGACAGTGGGTACAATACATGCCTCGAAATTGAAGCATGCAGGTTTCCTCACGATGTTTTCCTTCACCGAAAAGCCAGTGGTGTTACAAATCGTACATAAATTCCGAAAAACTCATTGGTACGAGTCGGCCTGGACGGGAATCGAACCATCGCCTCCTGCACGGTAGGCAAGGTTACTCGCCACTGGACCACGTTAAGGATCAATACAATGTATTGAACGTTATTAATTCTTATTCATTTATTATTTAAATGCCTAATAAATAGTCTGCGTACCCTGACTGCTTTTTTTGATTTGATGTGCGCGCTCAATACAGATAAACTCTCTTTTCCTCGCTATCTTGAATAAAAAGAGGGTTTTTGTTTCATTCGAATAAACATATTTAATTGCATTTCATTTTAAAAAGTATAAAATGAGTAAAATGCAGTACCCTTAACCGGCGGCCGCCTTAGACGGACACCGTACAGTGTTGGCATTGCAGATGTTGTCGATGCCGATTGCAATGTATTCCAATTTGAGCGCTAATTCATCATCATTGTCATATCAGCCATTAAACGTCCACTGCTGGACATAAGCCTCCCCCAAAATGGGGGGATTGGCCATAATCGCCACGCTTGGCAGGCGGGTTGGCGATCGCAGTTGGATCGAATCAATGTGTGTACTCAGAGGATGCTGCTGCCCATCCTTCAGTAGATCCCTTAGTCGCCTGTTACGACACCCACGGGAGGAAATGGAATGGTGCTATTCTTAGCCGACACCACACGGACAAGCGCTAGTTACGTAGTAACTATTGGTTTATCTGTGATCTGACACAAATCTAATAGATCAAATCTACATAATTTGAAAAAGATTTTGACAAAGAACATTAGGTATTCGCCTTTAAGTCGGCAATATCACATTTTGGACCAAAATGGATGATGTCTTTGAAGTTAGTTGATACGGGACATCACAAATGAACAACTGCCTCCATGGTCTAATGGTTAAGAGCATTGGCTCTCGACACGGAGGTCGTGGGTTCGATTCCCACGGGGGACACCTAGTGAAATGTCACTTTGTGCGTTTTTCCCCAGTTGGTTAGGACACTGCAGGTTGAATGAATGAAGCCGTTGGTCCCGGCTATTATCTCTGGAGGTAGTAGTCGCTACATAAAAACCACGTCAGAGGCCGTAAGCCGGTCTGAAAAAACTCTGACACCAGGGCTTTGCCCATACGTTAGGAAGAAGAAAGATACAACTAAAACTTTGAGAGCCACTACCCGCAAACTGTTTAATTAATACATAAATCATATTAATTCCACGTCTATATTTCACTCGCAGTCGTAACCATCATCTATTTGACGCAACATTTCATTTCATACATGTCTCCCGGGGCACAAATAGTTTATATTAATTTATGGCCGTGCTTCTAATTGATAATAATAGCGTTTAAGTTTAGTCTAATTTAGTTTACTTATAGTTGAGTATTTATATACAGGGTGTATTATTATTATTATTAGGGGGGGGGGGGGGGCTTGATAGTTACCTGTGCCACGTAGACCATCGCTGGTCCTTTGTGAACGCCCTTTTTTAAAGTTCCTTACCAATCCCCACTGCGGCCAGAAAACGCAGTAGATTCTTGATAGGGATAGTTTGTATCTCATCTGGTGACAGAACCTGCCTACCTAGATGAGTACTACGTTTGTACATCAGGGGGCCACAGACACATAGGAGGTGCAGAGGAGTCTCCATTTCCTCCTTGCAGAATCTGCAGCTGGTGGTGTCACTTAGTTTCAGTGTGTGCATGTGCTTATTTAATTTGCAGTGTCCTGTGAGTGACCTTGCTATTGTACAAATTTGATCTTTGCTGAGGGCAAGGAGACCGTTCGCAAGTTTGCGATTGTAGCCTTTGATAAGTGCTTTGGGTGGCTACAGGGTGTAACAAAATACCATAGTAATATTTAAAGGCGTCGTTTAGACATCAAACTGAACAACTTTCACTATACAGTGTCAAACTTAATATGCTGACAGTTTTTTAAGTGGATGATCAGACCATCAAATTGAACAATTTTCTGTATGGGACCAAGATCCATCATCAATCAAGGTAGTCATCGAAATCGCAAAAAAAATAATCAGCTCTTCTATACAAAACTGCAAACCTACTCAAGCCAAATGTATAGGTGCGCAGATTTTTTTTTTGCGATTTTTTGCGATATGTTGGTGCCATAGAGAAAGTTGTTTTGTTTGATGGTCTGATCATCGCCGTAAAAAAGTGTCAGCATATTAAGGACCCTGTAGAAGTAACAAAATTAAAAAAAAAAAAAAATTTCTTCTATTATATTGTTTATGCGCTTCATACAAAACTGCTCTATACCTACTCAATTTATTTTGGGAATTTTAGTGTGTAAAATACCGTAAGTTTTTTCTGTAATTTTTCCAAATTCATTATACAGAAAGATAGAGTTGATCTATATTGACAGTTCAAATTTGTCAAAAATGGACTTACTGTGTTATATCATGTGGCAGTTGAGTTGTTTCTAATTAATTGAAGCTAAAGTTATAAATACAATGGTGATTGGAGACTGCAATTTTAAACAAGGAATGAAAAAATTAAGTATCTTTAACTTTTTCAATTAAAATCACGACCCATCTTTGTTTATAATTGGTCAGAAATCGACGAGTCAGTGAAAAAAATTTAAATGCACCTAAATATTTAGGTAACCTAAAATCCTTAGATCCAACTCAGTCTAAATGTAAATACTAAACTTCAGTTTGTTCAAGATCTAACAGTTCAGTATTTGAATTCAACGAAGTTGCAAATTAACAAAAAACTGGTCAAGGACGTGTCGGGGAAACGAGTGGAGGGTTCCGTACGTTCTCTTTCATGTTAGATTTATTCAGGTCGGGTTGTGATCCCTTGCTTAACTTACGGATGTGACTGGAATGCGTTTTATTTTGTTACCTTTCAACTTAAGTATGGTAAAGTTATATTCATAAGAAAATGAAAGAAACAAAACTTTTATTGTACATTTATCTTCAAATGTTTACACGATGTGTTCCATGTACTAAAAGTACGTCCTTTTGAAGCAATAAAAAATATTCGAAATATCAAAACATCAATAAAATTGTGAATTAATGGTTAACAACAGGAACATGTTTAAAAAAAATCTGGTTTAACACATGACACCGCCATCTAACGTAACTATCTGGGACAAAACTGCTTAACGTCCTTACCGTACCATGTAGATGATACAGGTACAAAATTTTAACAATTTGGGTCCAAATTAAAGTTCTTTTTTTGTGTCGAACGGGATTTGAATCCGCACAAATAATTTTAATTGAGACATCAAAACATTGATTAGTGTTTGGGCCTGGCCCTGTACTCGGACTTTCGATTTTCGACATATCGCGACCGCTTCGGTCTGAACTTCTTTGTAATAGAGTTGACATTGAAACGAAAACGTTCACGCGATTGCGAGGTTCGAATGTCCAGGTAGACCCCTAGGGTATTTAGTTTTATTTTTGACAGCAAAAAGTTCTGCGGCTGCAAGCTCGAAACAAGCATTCACCGAAAACGATCATTCGCCTTTACCACAATCCTTTTGTATTTTTATTTTATTTATTTAGCTTGTTTTGTGTCCCACTGCTGGGCAAAGGCTCTTCTCCTCAAATCCTCGCTATGCAATGCAATCTCAAATCAAATAGTCTACAACTATAATCAAACCTTTTGTATTATTTAAATTTAAAGACTTTGACTAAGGAACCCTGAAAATGTAAAGCTTTCAAACTAAACCGACAGTGGAGAGTGCAATTAAAACAACCATCGCACTTAGCTAGACAGAGCAAAGTCAACGTTCTATTTTGGTTTAAAAATAAAATGTGTTGTCTCTTTCGTACTACTAAATCTTCTGAACGAAACGATTTGCTGTCCCTTTCGTACTGGACTCGTTAAAATGATTCTAACTTGTTGACATTGGTAGTGCAGATGCAGGGTATTTTAATTTAGCTTGAAATACATTCGCTTAGTTTAAACAAAACAAACAAAATGACCAACGATTGATAATGAATCTGATTATAAATCTTTCGTGATGTTTTATTTGGATCTAGTGCAACAACGACACAAGTGCACGAATATACAAAAGAAAAATGATAGTGAAGGTAGATTGGATTCCTAGTCGATTTCCACTATGGTTTCTGCTAATCTTTAAAGAAAAGCAGTCAGGTACACAGGATATTTTGAAGTGCATAAGTGCATAAGTGTACGCGCTAAACACAGATGCACTCTCTCGTCCTTAACCTCTGATGAAACCGAAGACCGTTACGACAAGAGGTCAGTTGCAGTAGCTATACTTTAGTAAAAATGTCATACATGACACCACGAAGTGTTGGAAATTCTTCTTTCTTATGGTGTGGGCAGAGCCCTGGTATCAGAGTTTTTTGTGTTTTTTATGTAAATGTTTAGTATTAAGTGGTTTTTATGTAACGAATACTACCACCAGATATCAGATCAGACAATCAGATGATTCAGCCTGCAATGTCCTAACCAACTGTGGAAAAACGCACAAAGTGATGTATCACTTGGTGTTCCCCGTGGGAATAGAACCCACGACCTCCGTGTCGAGAGCCAATGCTCTTAACCATTAGACCTCGGAGGCAGTTTGTTGGAAATTGAAGCACTGCTAGAAAAACGTTTTTTATTCCTGCAATAACGACTCAAAAAACAGAAAATTTGTGCACTTATGTCATTGTTGCAGCAGATTTACTTATATGTTATTGGATACAAATCAAATTTCTCTCTTCCCCTTAACTTATTTCATTAACCCTTTCGGAGAGGTCAGAACTAGCTACGACTAACCCTTTTAATGCATCCATTAGTAATAAAGCTCAATTAACAGATTCAGGGTTTAAGGATGGAATGACGTATCATGTGGTAACAGTGAAAGGTATCTTACCCATAAAGTACCCTGTTGCGGTTGTCCAATTCATCTGATTCTCATTGTTCTCATCAACGTAAATGGCCTCCTCTCATAAGGGTAAGACGGCAAGCCCATTGGAATAAAAAAGAAACATATTTATTTCTAGTTTTGTCCCATATTTTATTTGAATCTATCAAATCAACCAACCACCACTAATTGATAAGTCCTCCTTTTTATTGCGTTTTTTCAGAAAATATTCTTGTTTTCATTCGTGTATATAATTTGTTCGTGTGTACGTATGTATAAGAGCGGCGGTAGCGCTTTGCGGAGAGGTATGGTCACTCAACTTTGACTATTTATTATAAGGACTAGCCTTGCGGTAGCATTTCCCCTCTGCCACGGTATTAGATCAATTAATTATCTGCATTTACATTCAATTGTATACCTTATCACTAAACGAGACAGCCTATAATTGCGAAACAATAATTTCGAACGTTTGGGTTTCACACGAGACTACTTTTCATGATTTTTAACGTTCAAAATTAGACTCTAAAGTTATGGGAATAAAATCCAAAGTTGCGGATTTCATGTTACCTCGCCCCGCAGAAATGTTTGTTAGTATAATGACACGCTTAACTAGTCCCTATAATAAATAGTCAAAGTCACTCAATCATGAAGGTCCGGGTTCGAATCGGCACGGATGACATGCCATGCACCAATTAGTTTTCTAACATATGTACCAATACCGACTGCTCTCAAACGGTGAAGGAAAACATAGCGATCGTAAGTAAACCTTCAGCATACGCTGATGAAATTCTGATGCGTATGTGAAGGTGGACTGATGTCCACACACCCTTCCTGAAGTTAGGGACTATCCCCAGCAGAGGAACGTACCCATATAGGCTGCATGGCTAGTATGCCAGCTGCCAGCGTCATATAACGCTATCACGCTTTCGCTCTCTTTCTATTTGCACGCGAACGAACGAGATAAAAGACGTGATATAGCCTTTCCACGTGCAACGTGCTAGCTCAGGTGCTCATGATATGTATAATTTGCTTTAAAATGTTTCAAATACTATTTATATTCAAAATTTTATCAACGATATTGTTTGCTGAAACAACGTCAGATGCAGGTTTATTTGCCAGTGTTAATAACATTGAAACAATAACCGCGCTAAATTCATAAGCCTTAGGTATTTATGCTAGCGTTGGCCTATAATAGGGTTACCTACCACAGGTTCGAACAGAATTTTAATTCTCTCCAACAAAACGATTAAATAAATAGTTTTTTTTTTTCGTCGTTTGACAGAAAATATGTTTCCGAAGTTTGTCGTTACACAAAATATTTCGGTATTTTAACGCTTTGTGAAGTTATCCGTACCTAGGGTAGGTACTACTTCTAAGTTCTCCAGATATAAGATTTACTAAAATAATGAGTCGGATTTGTCACTTTTCCACTTCGCAAAAATATGTTGTCGACTATTATTTTATTTCCTGTTTTGTTATTTAAACTCTATTTTAAATGCACGCAACCAAAACACGCAAAAGTCCTTTATCATTCAAACAAAAATGAGGATAACCTTTTGACTGAACATTTTATAACCAAATTGGTTACAACCCTAATCTACAAATAAAACAGAATAGTTTAACAAAATTCAGCTTTTATTTCGTTTGAGTAACATTTTTGCTGAGCTTTCTGCTTTGCCCGCTGCTTCTGAAAATATTTCAATTGAAAACTGAAACCGTGATAGATTCGAACGAAGTCGACTTTAACAGGAAAATTCTTTATTCTATGCAGATACGTTAGATTCTATTGAACGTTTTTTTTTCGGTTCACTAGATGGCGCATCTGTGGTTGACTGAGAAGGAAACGCTGTGTTTCTTTTCATCATCGTCATCATCAGGGTGTAACAATACACCCCAAAGTTTTATACAATCTTAATGTTTGAGTGCCTTCGACGAAAAGTGGATGAAACTGGCTCAAGACAGGGATATATTGGTCATTGTCACACAAATTATCTAGTCACATTTAAAGTGCCTAGACTTGTATTATGATGACTAGACGATATAGAATACATATATAGATACAAACATCCATGACGCGGGTACAAATATTCATATTCATCATATAAATGTTTGTCCCTTACGGGATTCGAACCCGCGACCCTCGGCACGGCAGGCAGCTTCACTACCGACTGTGCTACCGGGCCGTCAATCTTCTAGATTAACACGTAGGATAATATCTGGTTTTTTAGAACGAGGTAAATGCTAAATATTAAATTTATGGCTGTTTCTAACGTATTTTTTTTTATTTTGGTGCATTTCTAAGCTCATTGGCTCTTAAAATACTCATCATCATCATCATATCAGCCATTAAACGTCCACTGCTGGACATAAGCCTCCCCCAAAATGGGGGGGATTTGCCATAATCGCCACGCTTGGCAGGCGGGTTGGCGATTGGGCAGTTGGATCGAATCTTGGTGTGTACTCAGAGGATGCTGCTGCCCATCCTTCAGTAGATCCCTTAGTTACCTTTTACGACACCCAAGGGAGGAAATGGGATGGTGCTATTCATAGCCGACACCACACGGCAACGAAAAAATATATATCAATTATTAATTAGTCTCGGCTCAAACCGTAAAATGACTGGGCTATTTGTAGACTTTACATACGTATCTGAATTTCTTCTTCATTATATGTAGCAACCTTCACCATGTTGAGAGACTTCAGCACAACCGGTTGGTCTCAAAAATTATTAAGATTTCATAAAACTTTTTGACACAACCACTATTATACACACTCAATTCTCAAAACGTCGGAATTGCAAAGTTTTATTGCCTGGTTTTATTTTAGGCTCTCAAACGTGGCAGACGGTTCAGAAGCAAAAACAAAACGCTTTTAATTGGCACATCCGTGGATCGTGTTACTCTTTGACAGTTCTCCCTGATGACTGGCCTAATGGGTTAAGACTGCATTCTGAATAGCAGTAAAGCAAAGCTTTATACGACACTTTAGTTTTTTAGGGCACTTATAAAAGGGCAGTGGTTCAGGCGCGTAGCAATGAGTTTTAAAGTGGTTGCAGAGGGGTCAATTTTATACAAAACTTTGACGCACAATACGCATAGACGGTATTAATATAAGTTACTTTGTATATATGGAAAAATAGTTTAGAAAATGTAGATGCCGCGTAACAAATAACATTTGCAATTTATAAAATAATTACGAAGATATAAAGCTTTGAAATTTTGTCATACAAAATTTTAAAAGCTTTATATCTTCGTAATTATATTATAAATTGCAAATGTTATTTGTTACGCGGCAACTAGGTTTTGTAAACTATTTTTCCATATATAAAATATTACTTTTATTAATTCCGTCTACGCGTATTGTGCGTCAAACTTTTGTATGGACTGAGACCACCTTAAGGGAATATAATTCGGAGCGCGCTCCATACAAACGAAGTCTGGTGATATTTTCAATACTAACCAATTAAAGTCAATGAAATCAGAAACAATCTTGAAACTAATGTCTATGTTTGTATAAAGTGAGATTTTCGTTGAAAACTGTATATTTTAACAAAAATCTGACTTCATACAAACATAGAGATTAAGGTTCTAAAATGTTTCTGAAAATTTTCATTGTCTTTAATTGGTTAGTATTGAAAATAACACCAGACTTCGTTTGTGTGGAGCGCGCATTTACGCATTCGGAATAAAATTATCTTAAGGGACTTATGTATGATTTTACCACTGGGTTTTCTGTTTAGAAGATAGTTCTTGCAGAGCGCCTCAGTGCGCTGAATGCAAACGAAGTTAGATCCTATTTTCGATACTAGCAATTTAAAGTCAATGCTTTTTTTATACACGATCTAGATTCTAATCTCCGTGCAATATTTGTGAAATTTTTGAGGACTGTAACTTTGCAACTATACATTTTAAAGAAAATCTGACAAACCACAAGACATATACCCAGATGCAAATATATGTGCATCGTATATTTTTGTATATTGTATGTTTTTGTATATCGGGAACGACCCATACAATCACCTTGAGGGAAGGCCTTTGCCCAGTAGTATTATGATGCGATGATGATATGTGCTGGAGGGCGATTGCACTAATTTAAAACATCCAAGTTCAATCCTAATCCAATTTCAGTTCTAATCACATTGCAATCAAATTACATTTCAACTAGTTTAATTCCGTATCGCGCTAAACTTGACTTATTTACTATGTGCCTTTAACGTTTGAGCCACAGTCAAAACGGCTCTAACGGCTATCATGAGCTGTACCGCGATTAGCGCAATACCAAATGTGGAAAAAGCTAAGCTTCGCACGCGGTCCAATCATGGTTTATTTACCGCAATTGCCCACCTACTTACTTGATAAATTGGCCTGGCTACGCTGTAATTACGCGAAACTATGGAGCAGACAAAAACCAATCCGATCATCCATCATCAATTTGAGTCACTAATAAACGCAGTGTTTTTAAACGTATGGTGACGACTGATGAATTTAAAAAGAAAAACATTCTTCCATGAATACATACAATTCACTGTCAAAGAATGCCTCACTCAACCATAGTAATTTAACTGATCACTGAAGTTTTTCGACCATCCATCACAATTCACCTGTCCGATTCCAATTGTTTTTACCCCCATTATGAATTACATGACTCAGGCATTGCATTTTTGCATTTTTAATGTTCAAAAGAACCCATGATTCATAGCTTTTCATAGGCTTATGTGTCAAGGAAAATAACGAGTGATGAATCAGCGTTTGTGAATTTTAGTTTTAATAGTGAATCATAAATAGAAAATTGAGCTCTTTTCAAAATCTTTGAGACTGTGTTTTGTGTTGTCGTTGGTAACGGATTAGCATTTACTACCCCTTTAAATAATACTAGTGTGTTTTGTTACACCCTGTATAAGCAGGCTTTAGAGTTTAGACTTGTAATTGATCGTCGACTTTTTTCCAAGGCCAAAACACCCGTTAGCCAAATCGCAACTGTAAAGGCAGATCGCACAATCACAAACTAGCCCAGTCATTTTACGGTTTGAGCCGGGACTAATTAGTAATTGATATTTTTTTTCGGTATAGTAGAAATGTACCAAAATTTAAAAAATGTCACGTCAGCAACAGCCCCAAATTTCAAATTTAGAATTTATCTCGTTCTAAAAAAACGAATGTTGAATTTTTTTTGCAAGCTTTTGAGGCTTTACTGATGTTTATATTTGTAATTTCAGTGATCAATATACTTCATTACACATTGAAATATTACAAACATTTGATGTATTAAACTTGGAACTTTAAGAACACGGTGAATAAGCAGCTGAACTACGATAAAACATATACTAGCTAGAGCTTTCAACACATCTGTAAGGTGGGGCTGATATACAGCATGTTCCGTTTGCCGGGATAAGCTGTACATGAATATTAAAGTGAAACGCTATGGATGCGTATCACACTGTAGCGTAACATTGTTCTTAGTGTAGTTAGTAAATGTATGTTTTACAGCTTAGCCGGCTTCGGATCTCATTTAAAACGTTTCTGATATGAGGCACGCCAAATAAAAAGGAATCAGAAAGAAGTTGTTTTTTGAGAAATCTGTCTGAGTCTAACATAAGTTTCTAATACTATAATACGTTCGCTTTAAGGGCCCTAGGTAAAATGGGACTTGAGTATTCACATAATATGCATACCCATTGCAAAAACTATCAGCAAGATATGGTTTAAATAGTCTATAGGTAACAGAGGCCAAGGCGTGATAATGGACGAAAAATTTCAGGATAGAATAATGTGAGAAATAATCAAGAGATAGTGGCCATTCCTTACGCTATTTATTGATTAATTTCTTTTTCAATCCTGTTTTGTCTCACTTTTGGCCAAAAGTCTGCCCTGAATTCTTCCACATCTCTCTGTTCCTTGTGACATCCCGCCACTCATTGGAGTAGGCATCCATCTCGTCCCATTTGCAGTTGTAACAACATTTCTGAACACCCCAAAAAGATGTATTATAAATTTAAAACGTGTACAAAGACAAATTTTCTCTAAAGCTTGGCATTTGTCTTCATTACGTCACGATGGCAAGTCAAACTAATATTAATCATCACTCAAAATGGTTCGTTAAAGACATTACGCATCGGTGTAACAGAAGGCCGTGTTGAAGCGGCACGAGCGCGCATCAAATGCAGAACGCCACTTTGCATATTCGCGCCCAAAATATTTGACCAACGCGCTTCCAAAATGGCCGATATAGATCTCTATTAAATTTTATATTTTCACACAAACGAACGCTCGAGGCTAAAATTTTAGACTGTCGGTGAAATAGGTGGATTTCTATTTTACGTTTTCAATATAAATGGACCTTCCCTATTCTCCCTTCGTTGTGATTTTTAGGGTTCCGAAGTAAAACAAACAACCCTTACATTCTTTCGTCTATTCTGTCTGTACCCCGCCTCAATTACTACCCCACTTTTGCACCTACTTGTATCGAATCAAAATTTGGCTTGAAGGCGGATAATAGTAACCCAAAATCAGAAATGTAGATTAAGAAGAAACACAATTTTCTCTATTAAATCGAGTGAGGTGTCGTTGGATAGGTCTTGTAAAATGCAATAAACACCCATTGGTTACGCCATGTAAAATTTCTTACTTTAGTTTATGTTAGTACTCTTGGCAGTTAATAACAATCTTTGGTTTGGATGCCTGTATATTTCGCGGGTTCATGTAAACCTTGCTCACCATTGGTCCGATTCAATCTCGGACTTCTTTGCGACAACGTCATCGACCAATGAGCGCACTTCTAATGGCCGCACGCGCGCGTTGATGCAATTCTTACATCGCTCTCGAAAATTTAAGTTTTTCTGGACTTTTACCACGTTGTGAAGACCGTGTGTGACACTCACCTGAGCTGCTGCAATTCCTGGAGAGGAGTACATGGCCGCAGGAGCATTCGCCTTCGGGATATCCAGGTACGTCCAAGCTTTAGTACATTGTCTTTTAACTGCCACGGGGAATACGAATCAGTCAGTGCCTAATACCTAGATTCAAAATACAGTCCACACCCTTTGGGGTATCCACCAACCCCTTCCGCAATCGCATTACAAACCATTTTGGTCCATCTCCCCGGATGACAATCGGATTTAAAGTCGAGTACCTACCTTACCTACCTACTTATTTGAAAAAAATCCGATAGTGATTCGACTCGAGGTAGCTTACGCAAAATTGGCATAGAACCTTATTGTTTCATTTATACGTAGGGTTGAAGTCGATTATAAGTACCATTAGGCAACCGACATATCTTTGCGAATATCCCATAATACCTATTTAGCTATTTATTTCACGTTACATCACAGTTTCACAGCGTTAGATTTATACTTACCTACACCCGCTTCGCATTCGCCTTTTTGTGGACTTCTCTAAATTCACAATTAGTATTTTATTGTTTTTACCAGATTTTCGCTAAATAATCGCCCAGTCTAAAAATAGATTTGTGTTTCTCGCTCGCCGATTGAACAAACCAATGAGTTAGACCCAGTCTTGTCATACTCTTATGACTACGCTAGGGTTCTAGTTATACTGGACGGTTGTCGATCGCAAGTACACCTGTTTATAAGTTCGTTTGTTATATTACTTATTATAAGAATATAATTTTATTTCAATCGCATCGACTTGTAGACGGATTGTATTTATTAGATTCGCGTATAATTGTACAAGTGTATGGAAGGGTGAATATATTTTGTTCATTTTATTTAACACTTTGTGCATTCGATTTAGTAGGTATTTACCTACACTACCGCAGCGCCGGTGACTATCACTGGCGTAGATTCATAGCACCTAGCACCTTTAGGTTTAGGTATAGACAGATACATACGCGTGTATCGCGTCGAAGACTTACCTTATCTATATTATTACGTAAACTGTGACCTTTGCAGTTTCTTTGGCTCGCATTGCATCGTGCATTTTAATTATTCATTTATTTACTTACCTAATTTTTGGCTTATTGCATACATCCTTTTTATCAAGGCTTTGAACAATGGAAGAAAAACAAAGACGGATTAGATTATTGGAGGCTAAGAGACAATTGCAATTTGCACAAATAACAAAAACGTTTCAATTAGCATCGAGAACAGATGAGAAGTCGCGGTATAGTTTCAAATCGCAAGCTCGCGCCATTGACCAATTACGCACAGAATTCGTGAGTGTAGTTGATGAATTAAATTTGCTAAATTTGGAATTAAAACCCGACTACGAGGTTGACTACCAACCGGTATCGGCTTTTGACGATTTATATTACTTTATAAAAGAAAATCTCAATGTGATCGAAAAACCAAAGGCCGTGTTAAATCCCGATATTCGAGAACATTCATTAAAAATCCCTAGCATCGAATTGCCTATATTCAATGGTGAAATTCAGAACTTTCCGTACTTTTATGAAACATTTAAACGTTTAATACATGAAAATAAAGTTTTGACTGATTCGGAGCGTATCCATTACCTAATCAGTCATCTTTCGGGAAAGGCAAAAAATATATGTGCCGGCATAGCACCGGCGGCAGAAAATTATGAAATTATTTGGCAAACATTGTTAGACAAATATAAGGATAACAGAGCTTTAGCTACCACCTATTTAAATCAGTTGTTTGCACAAAAACCTATTAACGGTCCTTCGGCAATTAATTTAGAAAAATTAGTTGACCAATACGCAGCTACTATAGCAGCGCTCAAGCAGCTAAACATTGATGATTTGAGTGATTTTATATTCGTTTATATGGGGCTAAAGCTCGTAGACTCGGATACAGCGAAAAGTTTCGAATCGACAATTCGTGGTCAAACAGGTATGCCTAAATATGATGACTTTGTCAAATTTTTACGGGAGCAAGTAAAAATATTAAATCGCACGAGCACCTCTTCTTCGCAACAAGCTCGAAGCAACAATACGAACCTACAGCCCGCTTGGAGCAGCCGAGCGGCCCCCCCGCGCGCCTCGCCTGCGCCTCCGCGCGCTCTTGTCTCCACTCAGCAGGCTCAAGCCTCTGGCAAGCTTTGTAAGCTTTGCAGTAGCACTGCGCACGCGCATATTTATGCATGTAAATCATTTGCGAACCTTTCGGCCTTAGATAAATTTAAATTTGTTAAAGAAAATCGTTACTGCGTTAACTGTTTGAGTAACCAACATACGTCTTTTTATTGCAACTCAAACAGCTCCTGTCGTAAATGTAATGCTAAACATCATACGTTGCTTCATTTCGGAACTGAAATGTCACCTGTGCAGTCGAGCACTGCCTCTATAGCTGTGAATCAGGAGGCTGAAATTAGTGAAGTCTTGAACTCGCTCGAAATTGATGAGGAACCTATTCTGGATCCTACTGTTGCTGATTATGTGCTCGAAAAAGATAATATAGAGGAATCTTTTTGTACATTATCTTCTAGTACGAATTCGAAACAAATGACTCAAGTTCTGGCAACTGCGAAGGTTTACGCAACAGGTCGCAATGGTCGAGATGTATTGGTCAGATGCTTACTAGACCCTGGGTCCCAAAAGCATTATATGACAACAAAATGCTGTTCTAAACTCGGATTAAAGATTGAATCTAACTCGCCTGTCACTGTCAAGGGTATAGGTGGCTCGTCTCAGATAGTGAAGGGTGAAGTGAAAGTTAGTTTCAGATCGCGTTTCAATAATTCTAAATTTAATATTCAGGCACTAGTACTGAATCAAATTACAAGCAACTTACCCACGTGTCCTATACAGACGACCTTTGTTGATAGATTGCGAAACATCCCTATGGCAGATGATACTTGGGGTACGCCTGGAGAAATAGAGTTATTGATAGGTGTTAATCTTTTTGCTGAAATGTTACGACCTGGTAAAATAATCGGAAAACCCGGTGTCCCTGATGCACTGGAGACCGTGTTAGGTTATATCGTTCTAGGTGACGCTCCAATAGCTTCTCAAGCTCGGCCTAAAACCTCTGTGGCATGTCATGCTGTCACATCTACTGACGTCGACACTTTAGTTCGAAAAATGTGGGAACTCGATGAAATAGATCCTAAACGTGTTTTAAGCCCTGACGACAAGCATTGTGAAGAATTTTATAAGGACACTGTCACGCGTGATCCTTCCGGACGTTACGAAGTGGCCTTGCCCTTTAAATTCCGTGCTGACTTACTTGGCAACTCCTTTGATGTTGCCAGCCGTAGATTCTCGTACTTAGAGCGCAAGTTTAATGCTCAGCCTGGATTGAGAGAAGCATATGATAGTATCATAATTGATTATATAGCCCAAGGTTATTTATCTGAAGTAAACACGGTCGAATCCAATTGTCAACACTTTTACATGCCACATCATGCTGTTTTACGCGATGATAAAGCATCTACACGGGTCAGACCTGTCCTAGATGCAAGTGCCAAATCTACTGGTGGGTACTCCTTGAATGACTTGTTATATACTGGTCCTAATCTTCAACGAGACCTTTTTACGATCCTATTGAACATGAGATTATTACCTGTTGCCATCACAGCTGACGTAAGACAAATGTATCTCAGAATTGGCGTCCGTAAGCAAGATCGTTGTTTTCAGCGTATCTTATATCGCCTTCCTTCTGATAGTGACGATTTACACGGTTCTTCAGATATTCAAAATCCAGTAAAGACGTTTGAATTTAATAGAGTTGCCTTCGGATTGAGATGCAGTCCCTTTTTAGCACTACGCACTGTGTCCCAACTGGCGCAAGACGAGGGTCATCGTTTTCCTGTCGGAAAAGAAATTGTCCAGAGAGATCTGTATATGGACGATATTGCCAGCTCACTGATGAGTTCAGATCAAGCTATCACGGCCTTTCAGGAGCTAGTTGACCTGTTCCAATCTGGGGACTTTCACCTAGTCAAATGGAGTAGCAGTTGTAAAAGGGTACTTGAACATATTCCTGAAGATTATCGTCTTTCACAACGTGTTGAATTTGATAAGGATGACACGCAAAAAATATTGGGACTTTGCTGGCATCCTTGTGATGATGAATTCGCTTTCAAGGTGACGCCAGATGATCGGCCTTGTACTAAAAGGAACATCTTGTCTTCCGTCGCACGTTTGTTTGATGTCCTTGGCTTGGTAGCCCCAATCATTTTGTATGCTAAGCTTTTAATCAAAGAACTTTGGATTGCCAAAATTGACTGGGACGATGTCCCACCCCAACGCATTATACGTTTGTGGAATCAATTCCAACGGGAACTTCCAGAAATTGCGAAATTGAGATTTCATCGACACATTGGAGTCGTGGAGGGCTGTTCAGTGACCATCCTTGGGTTTGCTGACGCAAGCGAAAAGGCTTATGGTGCTGCTGTTTACATTCGAGTAGATACTCAACATGGTCAGGTAACTGTCATGTTATCCTGCGCCAAATCAAAGGTTGCGCCTTTGAAAATCGTCTCTTTGGCACGTCTGGAATTATGTGCAGCTTTATTGCTCTCCAAGTTAATAAAAAAGATTTATGAAACCTATTCGATTAGACATCCAATTAAGTCTGTGTTAGCATTTTCGGACTCTACCGTAACATTGAATTGGATCCATTCTTCTCCACATAGATGGCACACGTTTGTAGCCAACCGGGTTTCGAAAATTCAGGATAATTTACCATCTGATCATTTCTATCATATTAAGGGCAGTGAAAACCCAAGCGACTGCTTGTCCCGTGGATTAACTCCAGCGCAACTAGTGAACCACCCTCTGTGGCTACATGGACCACACTGGGTCACGTTACCCAAGAGTGAATGGCCTATAAAGGCTTTTATTCCAACCGAGTCTTCTGACGTACCAGAGCTTAAGTCAGTTTCACTGGTCGCCTCTGAATCTTCTACTGCGGAGTCTTTTCTACATAAGTTGGCACGAAATTACTCTTCTTGGCAAAAATTCCTAAATGTCACGAGCTACATTTTAAAATTTTTGAAAAGTCTACCCCTTGGGCCTATTATTGAATCGGATTTAGAATTTACAGAAAGAAAAATATTAAAGGAGGTCCAATCAGCTCATTTTAGTGACGATATTAAAGCCTTAGAACAAGGCAAGTGCTGTTCTCCGCCTCTTAGAAAATTAAATCCGTTCTTAAAGGATGGACTTTTACGAGTGGGTGGCCGTCTAAAGAACTCAGACGAGAGTTTTGATTTTAAACATCCTATTCTGCTTCCTGGTAGGGATCATGTAGTAGATATGCTTATACGTTTCTACCATTGGAAACACTTGCACACGGGCTCGGGTTTGTTAACCTCTGTCCTCCGCACTAGATATTGGATACTTTCTGCTAGACGAGCAATCAGGTCTATTGTATCTAAGTGCAACGTATGTTTTCGGTTTAGGCCTAAACCTGAGTTTCCCGTGATGGCGGATCTCCCCGAGCCTCGAGTGAGAGCAGTAAGCAAAGCATTTGCGCATACCGGTTGTGATTACGCCGGCCCGATCCAAGTAACACCGTATCGCGGTAAGGGTATAAGAAGTCGTAAGGCGTACATCTGCCTATTTACGTGCCTCACTACGCGAGCAGTACACGTTGAGCTTGCAAGTGATCTAAGTACAGCTTGCTTCCTGGCAGCTCTGAAACGTTTTCTAGCTCGACGCGGATCTGTTCAATGTTTTTATTCAGATAACGGTACAAACTTTATAGGTGCTCGATCTTATCTTCGCGATCTATATTCCTTCTTGGAAACCGAATATAAACCAGTTTGGCAAAAGGAGCTGGCCGAGTATCGTATACAATGGAAATTGATCCCTCCAAACGCTCCCCATTTTGGCGGTTGCTGGGAGAGTAACATAAAGTGCATAAAGAGTCATTTGTATAAGGTCATCGGCCAGCAAATTCTAACTTTTGAAGAGCTTCAAACTGTTTTAACGCAGATTGAGTCGTTATTGAATTCGCGACCTCTGACTGTGCTCAGCTCTGATCCTTCAGATCCAGTAGCTTTAACACCGGCTCATTTTCTATATTCAGCACCACTTAAGTTTCTGCCAGCCTCTGATGTAATTGATTCGGTTCCACATCTCTTGACTCGATATGAACTCTTGGATAAATTGGTTCAGTCATTCTGGATGCGATGGCGAAGGGAATACCTGCATAGTTTACAAGTTCGACAAAAATGGAACTCCCCATCTTTGCCGGTCAAAGAAGGGATGATCGTAGTCATAATGCAGGATAACGTTACGCCCTTGCATTGGCCTTTAGGTGTCATAGTACAAACCTTTAAGGGTAAGGATGACGTGATCCGCGTAGCAACCGTGAAGACTAAACTCGGTACATACCAAAGGCCAGTTGTTAAACTGTGTCCTCTACCAACCCAATAATTTCTAATTTGATTTGGGTAGTTGTTAGCTTAGTTAATACCATAGATAGTAGGTAATTAGTGATTAAGTACGTAACAATAAGGTTCGAGTCAATAATGTTGAATTTTTGTGTAGTTATTTTTCATTTGAAATAGTTCCTTTCAAGGCGGGGGGAAATGGTTACGCCATGTAAAATTTCTTACTTTAGTTTATGTTAGTACTCTTGGCAGTTAATAACAATCTTTGGTTTGGATGCCTGTATATTTCGCGGGTTCATGTAAACCTTGCTCACCATTGGTCCGATTCAATCTCGGACTTCTTTGCGACAACGTCATCGACCAATGAGCGCACTTCTAATGGCCGCACGCGCGCGTTGATGCAATTCTTACATCGCTCTCGAAAATTTAAGTTTTTCTGGACTTTTACCACGTTGTGAAGACCGTGTGTGACACTCACCTGAGCTGCTGCAATTCCTGGAGAGGAGTACATGGCCGCAGGAGCATTCGCCTTCGGGATATCCAGGTACGTCCAAGCTTTAGTACATTGTCTTTTAACTGCCACGGGGAATACGAATCAGTCAGTGCCTAATACCTAGATTCAAAATACAGTCCACACCCTTTGGGGTATCCACCAACCCCTTCCGCAATCGCATTACAAACCACCCATAGAATCAGTCGTTATAATGATAAAAAAAGGATTCATCAGAATAAAGATACAAGGATTAACGCTAATCATCAACATTTCCCGAATGAACAGGCTCCTATTTAGAGATATCTACGCTCAAAGTCTAAAATAGGGCGTCCTCTATCTTTTTAAAATACTGGAGTAAAAACTCTGAAAATATTTTACGATGCAGGTCTTAGAAAGTTCTTTCAATGAAAATTATAACGGACGCTGTAGCGCAACCAGTGTCGGAAACATAAATTAAAAACCTATAACGATATAATCTTACTAAATGGTAATCCTGAATGCATGCTTGATCTTTCTGCAAATATTTTCAATGTACATCTAGGACACGATAGATCAGGCAAAGCATTAAAATGACTACGGAACCCTATCAAGGGCGAGTCTCTTGTTTTTTTTTCGAGTCGATGGTATTTCATTCAGTTTGTCTAGTCTCAGTTCGTTAATTAGTTCGGCACCGAACTTTTGAGACTTAGTAGTTTTGCCAACCAGAATGGGCTTGCTGATTGCCCAGTGTGCGCTGGATGAATCAGTCAGGGCTTCCGTAGGGTTCAATACGTCACTTGGTAAGGCTCTATTCGTTGTAAGTATTCAAACATTACGGTTTTCTACTGTATTGAGCGCGTCTGTAGCTCGTTGCGGAGAGGTATGGATAATCAATGAGGGACCGGGTTCGAATCCGCACGGACTACATGCCATATACCAATGAGTTTTTCTAAAATATGTACGGAATACCGACTGCTCTCATACGGTGTATAGCGCAGTCATTTTACGGAGTTTTGTTAGGAGTGGTGGGGAGTAATTATGAATGAGACTTTTAAACTGTAACCGGCACCGTTTAGTGACAAAAAGACTATCTGAAAATAAATTTTAAAAAAATTCGCTACGCAACATAGAAATCAAAATTGTATGTCCCAGAGGGGTCCTAACTTAATAATATTAATACCATTGCACTAATTTTAATTAAATTTTACAATATAAGTTATTTCTGAGCAATAAAATAGGCATTACAATTTAAAAAAAATATGTATTCATTAGAAAAATACTGATGTATTTTTCAAAGCCTTAAAAGTAGACAAAAATATTAACACCATGTTTGAAGTATGTATAATGGTAAAGGCTTAAAAATGTGCAAACAGAAATTTACCATCAGGTTTTTTTAGAACGAGATAAATGCCAAATTTTAAATTTGGGGATGTTGCTGACGTGATTTATTTTTAATATTCGTATATTTCCATGCTTAAACTGGCTCCTAAATAATATACCTACAAAAAAAATTTATTATTAATTAGTCCCGGCTCAAACCGTAAAATGACTGGGCTGGTAGGAAGACATCGTGAGGAAACCTGCATACGATGAAGAAGAAATTCTTATCTACCAATCCACATTAGGCACGCGTAGTAACGTCTGAAGTCTATACCCCCTCCTTGAAAAGCCTGTGCCCTGAAGTGGGACGTTTTTATAAACGTCCCACTTCAGCAGCTTATGCTGCTGACGATGATGACCGTATCGAATGACTCCAATTCAGATTTCGCAAGTATTAGCTATATAAGGTCTAACAAAATTAGGTGAAACTATTTTAAAGGGATGATCAGACCATCAAACTGAACAACTTTCTCTATGGGACCAATATTGAAATCGCGAAAAAAAATCTGCTGTTCCATACAAACCTACTCGACCTAAATGTATGGGACAGCAGATTTTTTTTTCGCGATTTCAATATTGGTCCCATAGAGAAAGTTGTTCAGTTTGATGGTCTGATCATCCCCTTAAAATAGTTTCAGCTGATTTTGTTAGACCTTATATAGAAAGTAATATTTTACTTTACTATTCTAGAAACTCTACGAATTCCCAAACTTTTAACCACCTGGTGGATAGGACAAACAAAAGAACAACTCGCACTTAACTAATAAACCGACTACTTATTAAATTTTCAAGTTATTTACCTCACGAACTGAGCATGTATCTTTCTAACTCTAAATACAGCCTACAAAGTTGCAGGGACGTAGCCAGTGTGTTAGGGGGTCTTGATGATTTATGGACCACATGGGGCTTATTTTAAACAACCAAAGCCATCACCATTTGACGCGTCTGTCGACTTAAAACCTAAAGAAACCTACAACAAAACAACTACTGCGCGCTTATCTTATACGAGCGTTAACCCGCGACTTCGTCCGCACAAATTATATACCAGATTTTAAGTCAGATCACAAGCTATCAAACAAAAAAAGTTTTATCAAAATCGGTTCAGTAGTTTTTGCGTGATACTCGTTCAAACAAACAAACAAACAAACAAACAGACAGACAAAAAATCCAAAAATTGGTGAAATGGAATCAGGGATACCTAAAAACCATATCGTAACTTTTTTTTTGTTAATATCTTCAATGTACAGACAAACTTCCTGCTACAGTTTTATAATAGTATAGATTTATATATATATATATATATATATATATATATATATATATATATATATATAATAGTACAGTTTTGATTTGACAGTACGACCGCAGTCTCAGTAACGGAACTGGTGCTGTTTTTTAACACTGTAAATTCTTATAATAATTTAAAAAATAGCACAAACTATAGTTCTGACACTTCACGCCGCGTCAATAGATAGTGGATTGTGTCTTCTTCTGCTACGTTTCTCTGCTACAATAAAAAAAATGAATTTCCTGTTACGGTAGCATTCGGTCTATTTAATAGTAGTAAGAATAAATTACCTCACTCGTCTCATATCAATTAATTTATCGGGGCCACATCTTCGTAGCTTCCCTGAGTTCGTCTCTGTATCTCGTTATATTTTGCCTTCGTTTTCGTGTTAACAGGTTAAGTTTGACGGGCTCAAATGAACAGACGTCATAAGTTATTAGGTTATACTTTGTTAAATGTAGGTTGTTGTATCAACGAAGTTGGGAGAAAGTTCACCACGCTTTGTATCCGATACAAAGTTTTTTGAAGAATGAACGAAATATTTTGTATTACGCTTTACATCCATGACTGAGCAAACTCACGGCTGTTTTAGGGTGATTAGAGACTTGGCAACAACTAAAGCATGCTATCGTAGGCATATTAATTTATTATTCATATGACTCATAAGTATTTGAGTCATAAGTATTTAGATTTCATTCAGAAGTTTTGTTTAGATATATAAACTCACGACCATAGTAACTTTTGGGCTGGTAAGAAACTTTAACTGTTCTGTTCTATCTTTCCAAATGTGCAGTGTTAGCATCTTTTCAGTTTTAAACTATAGTAGTATACCTATAAGTGCCTAAATTCCATCATCATCATCATGTTATTTAAGAACTACGCTCTTGCCTTTTTTTAAGTCTCCCGGCTTATACATTCCTTTTTTTTTGGGATTCCAGAAGCCGTAGCATGTTGTGCGTGATAAGGCATATAGCCTTATCAGTACTTTTATTTCATTGAATCGGGCGCAAATAGAAAGAGAGCGAAGGCGTGATAGCGCTGTATAACGCTGTCATACTACGGCCGCAGATCTCCAAAGGGAAACCCCATAAAAGATCACTAACGCGTCCATCACATCCGTCCAATGGCTTTATAAATTGCTGATTCAAACATTTTCCTATTTCAATCCTTTCTGCTCGCAATAAATTTCAATAATGAATTCGCTGCTAATTTTGACAATGAACTAGAGGCAATTAAAACGCTGCAAATTAAATCGCAATAGTTTCCAATTAATTTACCTAATGACCACTAAACAGGTCGGAACTGGTCTGATTGGGGCTAGTGGTGTATCAGCTAAACTGATTCTGATTTATTGAGCGAATTTGCCGATATCCGTTTTGAGAATTTCTCTTATTAAGAGATTTTAATCATTAGCGCGCCATACAAACGAGGTATAATTATATTTTCGATGTTAACCAATTAAAGTGCCTAAATGATTTAAAATGAATGAATGATTTTTTGTGTTGATAATGCCTGGTGAAGACGGCGGGAACCCGTTGGATGAGGGCAGCACAGGACCTGTCCATAGAGATCTAGAGAGATGCCAACCAACGCGCTGAGTACGAAACCTAGTGTCGCATTACCAACAGTACCACGTGATAGAAAGTATTTTGTTAGCTTGAATGTGCTCATTATCCATTGCGGTATCAGAATTCAACGTTCGAATAATATTTAGTACTACTAAGTAAACTATTTACACATAATATCTCGACTGGCTTTCAGCCTCATAGTATACCGCCTCCGCCATTGTCGCGACTCGCGAGCAATGTGCTCCGTTTTTGCGCATATTGCTGCGACACTGGCCCCGCCCCCTTTTCACATCTCCCTTTAGTTTTCGTGATCTGTGGACCTGTCGTTATGGCAATCCTTGGGGGAGGCCTTTGTCCAGCAGTGGACGTCCATCGGCTGAGATGACGATGATGATCTTCTTCTTCTTATCGTGTGGGCCTCTGCCTTGGTGTCAGAGTTATGATGATGATGTTACCTATATTAAATTTCGTTGTTTTGTTCCAGGTACGTTTCAGAATCACGTCAATCATCAGAACAAGTTCCTGTGTTTTTATATTGGTGTTTCAATAACGTCTGCTGTAGGTATCGTTTTGTATGAAACGCGGTAAAGTATGAAAAATTGAAATATTCAGACAGTAGACAGTTTACGTTCTACCCTAACCTTGCAAATGGGTGTAGATGGATAGATTAGTTTATACTTGGAATTATTATTGTAATAATGCACTGTTCGCATAGCTTCAGTGTGTACACACGGCGACACATCAAGCTATACAAAACCAACATAAGCTGTCGGCGCGACGTTATACGTAACTCGACCGCGCGGCCATCTTATGTTGGTTTTGTGTAGCTTGATGTGTCGCCGTGTGTACATTACAATAATACCAGCATATTCATGCAAATTCATTTATTGCAACCATAACTCACCTTTGAACGGCTGTAACTCCTAAACCGACTGGAGTTATGCAGGCAGACCTGGTCCATCACAGAGATGCTCTTCACCACAGAACATTTGAGAACGTTGAGTTAGATTTGATATCAGATGTTGAAATATATCTAATGATAGAAAAAGGAATACGCGGCGGTTTAGCACAATGTTCCCTGAGGCATGCACAAGCTAATAAAAAATGCATGGATGTATACAACAATAGTAAACCATCCAGCTTTTTAATTTATTTAGATTGTGTTAATTTGTATGGTTATGCGATGATGAAAAAATTCGCCTTTTGGAGACTTTTTCCGATTAAGTTTGCATAGAATGTGCTGCCATCTAGTAAATATTGCGCAGAATTCTGAAAAAAAAAGTTTTTGTGGTCTATGTCAATGTCAAATTGACAAATTCGCAAAATGGCTACCTATCTTGAGTAATGTACGTGTTGTTTGTAGTTTTCGTTCAATTTCGTGCCGATTTGGTGATGTTCTGGAGTTTCTGTTGTTCTCTAACCAATGTTCAAATTACAGAAATAGTAGGGATACTGAAATTTCACTCGATCGGTGCGAGATTGAACGAAAACTAGCATTCAAAACAATAATATCTATCTGTATGAGTAGATATAAGTAGGTATGTATAGTATAGCTTGAATTATTGTCGGTGAAACATAGATGGCGCTAGCTAGCCTTCAATTTGACATAAGGTGGATGCATAATGTTGCTACGAGTGGGTTCTCTTTTCTAATACATACATAACATAACACATAACGCTCACAGGCACATACATTGTTATGATCCCAAGCAAGCACTAATATACTTCGAGCGATACTACGAGCGTTAACCCGTGACTTCGTCCGCACAAATTATATATCAGATTTTAAATCAGATCATAAGCTATCAAACAAAAAAAGTTTCATCAAAATCGGTTCAGTAGTTTTTGCGTGATACTCGTTCAAACAAACACACAAACAAACACACAAACAAACAGACAGACAAAAAATCCAAAAATTGGTGAAATGGAATCAGGGACACCTAAAAACCATATCGTAACTTTTTTTGTGTTAATATCTTCAATGTACAGACAAACTTCCTGTTACAGTTTTATAATAGTATAGATTACTCTTCGGATATATACTCGAAGTTGACCTTCATTATCCAATCTTTATTCACGATGATAACTCTGATTTGCCTTTTGCTGCAGAAAAAATTCGCACCAATTGGTAAACCGACAAAAAAATTAATTGCAAATCTCAATGATAAACATTGTTACGTTATTCATTACATTCAATTATAATGTTCTGTGCTCTTCACCCTATAAATACTGAATCAGCCTTGCAGCTGATAATAACAAAAAATACCTCTTGTATCTCTTGTAATATATTGCATAGACTTGCAGTCTAATATCTGGATACAAACTCATAGTTCAAATACTAACCATAACGAGTATCATCAGAACTTCAATACATATCAGTGGTTAACTAAATTACTTTCCGAAATCGAACTCTGCTACCACATTGAAAACTCAAGATGTCTCTTAACACCACCTTTATTTTGTTAGTTATAAAGTTGATAATAATTTGATACGCGAGACTTCTAATAACAACACTAGAACCACACTAGTTAATTACTTGAGTCGAACAATACTTAATTTGAACAAAGTTTAAAGGTAACTCCGTCAATGGAATTTCGACCTTAAAGTTTAAATAATAAGAGTGGTGAGGTTAGAAAATAGAAGGGAGTAGTGGTGAAGCGAAGATCGGTGTCGTTTACACGCTTGGACGATGTAGTTTATAGTGTTGTTTTTAATCGATTTCAGGTATCGATGTTATTAATCGATTTTTGTAGATTACTTCTACACCCATTCTCTCGCCGTTCATATCGTTCGGCTATAGAACTCGCTGCCAGAGGCGAAAAGACGTGCACCCTTATACAAAATGTAACAAAAGACGTTAGTAATATTTAGAGGGGTTAATGGTGTGGCTTTGGCTATCAAACTGAAAAACTTACACTGAGCCTAGATCGAGATAAAATTAAAAATTCTGAGGTTTCTTACAAAACTGTGGTACCGACCGACCGACTGATTCAATTGCAAGCAGATTTTTTTTTTATATCGGTTCCATATCCATAGTACAAGTTGGTCAGTTTAACTGTCTAAAACACCCCTTTAAATCTTACTGTCCTCTTTTGTTACGTCCTATACAACGTGTTAATGAATTAACGCAAAACCTCACACACCCCAACTGATTTATAACAAAATAATTAGAATGAAACAATAATTTCATTATTTTGATAGTTAAAATTTAAAGTTATTCGCATTTTAAGTTTTGAGGCAAAATTATTAATTTTATCATTTTTCAGCAATGAATGAAAGTGCTAATACTCATGGATTCATTTAAATAATCTTGTTTTGGTAGTAAGTAAGGTGAGTGTGCCCGTGCGGTGGGTTGACATTGGGTTCAGTAAATTTTACATTTTACAAACAAATTATTTAATATTTTGAAAAAAAAATACCCATGTTGAAACCATGATAATTCGATTCTGCTCTTGATTCGAAACAAACTACTTTCTAGTTTTGCGTTAATTTATTAACACGTTGTATAAGAGGGTACTATGTATTTGGTATTAAAAAAAATTAATTAAATTAATTAAAACAGCTGTCTTTTTTTTCGCTTTTTCGATTTTTGCTCCATAGCGCAAGTTGTTCAGTTAGATCGGTAGTAACATTAATATCATTGAGGCCGGATTCGACCAAACTTTAATTTATAGAAGAGTAACTATACAAGGATCAATTTTACTCTTCGTGTTTACTCCGTAATAACTTCACTTGTCTACTACCACACAAAACCCATACTAAAAGAACGAATGTATAATCCACCTAAAGAAAGAGGTCTTTGTACCCGTACTTATTGCTATGTGTGGTTATACAGTTTTAATTTGTTAGGTTTCTTTTTATTTTTATTTTTTTTTATTATGTGACATTGACATTTCATTAGTCTCTGTATAAGCTTTACACCGTCAAAATTGGCCGTTTAAAATTTACTCTCAAATTACTCATAGATTAGGGTTGGTAAAACGCAAAATCAGTTTACTCTATAGTAACCGGCGACTTAATCTAAGAATAAAATTTACTCGCATTTGGTTGAATCGGGCCTGAGGATGACTGGCCATCGGGATGATCTAAAACATCCCTTGACTAATATAGGTACATTAAATTTTACACACAGTATGTTTTATCTATTAGTCTTTAAATATGAGTGCAATTTTAGCCACCCAGCACAGCAAAGGGTGGGTACTTAATGTTTCTATCTGAGACTTGTAAGTATATGAAGTTTACCTACGCTTCTCCAGTTAATATTTAACTAAAAGATGACTAAAAGTATCAAAGAAGCCTTTGTCGTTACACGAAATAGATCTAATCTTCTAGATCGTTTATGACATCAGCTCCAGACATTATCAAGGTGCATCTAAGATTATCTATACCTAGATAGAATAATAGAAAAACATAGGTAAGATAGTCTCGGCACGAAGTAAAAAGGGTTCCGTACATATTAGATCATCATCATCATCTCAGCCGATGGACGTAGGCCTCCCCCAAGGATCGCCACACCGACCGGTCAAGCGCTGCCCTCTTCAAATGGGCTGCGCTTCCCGGTACGCGTCGCCACTCGAGAACTTTTCGGCCCCATCGGCCATCGGTTCTGCGAGCAATGTGCCCCGCTCACTGCCACTTTAGTTTAGCAATTTTTTTGGGCTATATCAGTTACTCTGGTTCTTCTGCGGATCTCTTCATTTCTGATTCGATCTCGCAGGGAAACTCCAAGCATAGCCCTCTCCATTGCCCTTTGGGTGACTTTCAGCCTTTTTATGAGGCCTTGAGTGAACGACCACGTCTCTGTTCCATATGTCATCACTGGCAACACACACTGACCGAAGACTTTCGTTTTAAGACACTGCGGTATTTGGGACGTGAAGATACTACGTAGCTTCCCATACATATTAGATATGATTAGGTAATAGCAACGATTGTCATATCAGCCGATAAACGACCACTGTTGACATAGGCCTCCACCAAGGATCGCCACAACGACAGGTCCTGCGCTGCCCTCATCCAACGGGTTCCCGCCGCCTTCATCAGGTCGTCACGCTGCGCTTTCCGGTAAGCGGACGCCACTCGAGAACTCTTCGGCCCTATCGGCCATCGGTGAGCAATGCGCCCCCTCCATTGCCACTTTAGTTTAGCGATTCTTTGGGCTATGTCAGCTACTCCGGTTCATCAAATAACACAAAGGCAACAATGAAGAAACGAAATTCCAAGACTGAGTCGGGTATATACAAAAAGTTCGAATTCTCAATACAAATATTTTCCATTCGCGGGATTTGAATACGCGATCGTCGCTTCAACAGGGAAGGTTCGTAAGGAATTAGTGATATTGTATTTTTTCCCGAACAAAATCTTAAAACAGCTTTTTTTTTTTATTTTAATTTTCTATAAGCTCAAAGTTGTTTCTTAACTCAAAGTTTAATAAAACCGTTAGCATAATAAATAAGGACCCTAAATACGTCTTACTGCAAGACATTTTCCTACCGAACCCTAAAAAGCTAGACAATAAACCTTATGGGATGTCGTGCTCAGCCTGTAGCATTATCTAGTGACGTGCTTTTAAATTATCGATTATCGAAGGTAGACAAAGGGAGTCGGTAAAGAATCTTGAACCGCTCTCGTGTCATGCACACCGCACACGCCTTGATGCATTTTATAGTGACGTGGCGTTGGTCGATAAAATTATCGATGAACATTTTTGATTTGTTTTCAAGAAGGGTTTGCTTTGAAATGCTGCTTATGGAATTTAAGCTTTATAAGAAGTGATGAATTAAAATATAGCATCAATCTTAAAAAATAAAAATTAATACGATGGAACTCACGATCCAATTAGCCGTGGTTCTGTAGACGTTCCAGCTTAGAATCGACCACCACATTTTTTCTCGGACGTGGCGACTAAGGGATAATTTGACATTAACGATACGGGAAAAATGTTAAAAATTAGTATAAAACTACATAGTTTTGCTTTTGCTGTTACGTTCAGTTAATTAAAAAAATATATTAAGTTTAATTTAATTTAATCAACTACTTCGTCAATCAACATGCATTGATAAAATAATAAAAACAGACTTTATTTGAAAAGGAGACGCATTTAATCTTAAAATGACACATTAATAAATAAACGTTTTTTATTTTACTTTTATTTTATACAGAGTGTATCAAAACACCCTAGTAATACTTAAGGGGGTGCTTCAGACCATCAAACGAAACAACTTAACTTTCATTATGGAGCCAACATCGAGAAAAAATAAAAAAATCTGCTGTGTTTAGTCGAGTCTGTAGTCTGTACGCAGTTTTGTATGGGACAGCAGATTTTTTTTATTTTTTCTCGATATTGGCTAAATCGTGAAAATTGTTCAGTTTGAACTTGTAGGATGTAGAAATTGTAGAATAACAAACCATTTGCCATTTACAAGCATCCACAATGTATACAGGGTGAAATTGATATCATCAGCATCCTTTTAAACTATGAGCCTACCCATCAAACTGAAGAACTTCTACTATGGGAGCAAATAGATCGGAGCAAAAAAATCAGCTGTTGCCTACATTTGAGTCGAGTAGGCATTGCAGTTTAGTGTGGAACAGCTGATATTTTTTTTGTTCCGATCTGTTTGCCCCCATAGTAAAAGTTGATCAGTTTGATGACTCTTAGTTTAAAAGGATGCTAATGATATCAATTTCACCCTGTAGACAAGCATCCACATGTAGTATTTTTTATTTGTCTCAAAACAAAATGCTACAACAAAAATGCAGAACAAAATTAATCGATAAACCATAACTTTAAGAAACAAATCCCTTCACTACGTAACCCCAACTAAAATAAGAGTACACCTCAAGTAAAGGCGGTCACAGTTTTTTCTCTATTTTCAACTTGGTCGGATAGAGCACAAGAGAGCTTAGATAATGTGCATGCGCTTGTTGCAACTAACGATGTTTCTTTGTTAAATGTTCTTTTATAAAATAAAATAAACAGCTGGATTATAATGATGTTTCAGAGACTTGTTTTTAGCAAGTTATCGATAAGTTCTGCCTTTTTGATATGATAATCTATACAGTTGTGTTACAGAAGTAAATATAAAATATGAAAACTTTTAAGGGGGTGGTTTAGACCAACAAACTGAACAACTTTCACTATGGGACCAACATCGAAATCGCGAAAATAAATCTTTTGTCCCATACATTTAGCTCGAGTAGATCTGTAGGTATGGAACATCGCAAACGCATCGCATCATGGCGATTATGGCAAATCTCCGGGGGGCTAACACAAAAGATCCCATTGGGTCGAAGTGTTGCTGGCTTGCCAGCCCCCACAACAAGATAAGATAAGATGGCAAATCTCCTCATTTTGGAGGAGGCCTACGTCCAGCAGTGGACGTCTATCGGCTGATTGATGATGATGGAACATCCGATTTTTTTTCGCGTTTTCGATATTGATCCCATAGTGAAAGTTGTTCAGTTTGATGGTCTTAACCACCCCCTTAAATGTTTATTTGTATTTTTGTAACACCCTGTATATCTCTTCGTACCATCACATATAATACTGAGAAACATTAATTATGGGACCGACATTGAAATAGCAAAAAAAAAATTATTGTTTTTATATTTCGAGCTATTGAAGTTTTCTATGGAACAACCAATTTTCTATTTCCATGCTTCATCCAAAATATGTAACGCTCTTAAGTTTACACCGTGTATTCTTCGATCGGGTAGTCAGAAATATTACAAATATTTCATATTCTGAATACCCGCATTTCTAAAAGTAACGCAAAAAAGTGTTTCATACAAAGCTACTGCGTACTGTGGAGTATTCAATTCAATTCAATTCATTTATTCAATAACAATAAATACATTGTGTCTGAACTTCACATACCTACATTAAAACAAAATAGACCTAGATAAAAATTACAATTTATAGAATTATTATTAATTAAATAGATGTCAAAATAATTATTAATTTTGTGAGTCAATAATAAATTTTAGCACATAGTAGTTACAATAATGAAAATAAGTCTTTCTACTTAATATTTAATTTTAGGTCATTTATCAATATGCATTGTCTACCTCGCATAATACAAAATACAATACTATAAATTATTTATAAAATTGATTATGGACAATACAATAATTACATCGTTATAATTATAGAATTTATCGCAACACAGAATCATTATTATCTATCCCAAATCATCAAGGTACTCATCGATGGAGTAATAGCATTTTTCCAACAACAATGACTTGAGTCTAGATTTAAAAATGCGCAGATTGTCTATTACTTTGGGAAGACCATTAAACAATTTAAGTGGAGGCATAGCTCAAATGGTAATTAAAATAGAGCTTTACTGATTGTTTTATATTTTATTTTCATATATCGAGACATTTGCTTTCTAGCTCTGAGAACGATCTTATTATTATTATTATAACACTTTATTGTACACACGGACATAATAATACACAAAGTCCGACCGAAGATCTTCTCCCGACTTCCATAATAATTGAAGCCCGCGCCGGGGTTCCTCGACGTACCAAATTTATTTCAAACAAGCGTTAACCCGCGACTTTGTGCGCACAAATTATATACCAGATTTTAAGTCAGATCATAAGCTATCAAACAAAAAAAGTTTCATCAAAATCGGTTCAGTAGTTTTTGCGTGATACTCGTTCAAACAAACAAACAAACAAACAGACAGACAAAAAATCCAAAAATTGATGATATGGAATCAGGGATACCTTAAAACCATATCATAACTTTTTTTTGTTAATATCTTCAATGTACAGACGAACTTGCTTTTACAGTTTTATAATAGTTTAGATTTAGATAAAAACCAGCCAGCAAGCTATGGCTATACAACCTCCTTACAGTACCTACCCGACTCAAATGTAGGAAACCGCAGATTTTCTGTTTGGTTTCCTGAGTTTGCCTCCATGGTAAAATTTGTTCAGTTCGATGGTCTGAATCTGAATTAACCGTTTCAGTATTTGCCTGGCTTTCTCTTACACCCTGTATATATTAGTCGCGTCATACGATACCCTCGGGGAGATATGGAGTGGTTTATTCTAAACTTCTTAAGGCGGTTGCAGAGGGGTCAATTTTATACAAAACTTCGACGCACAATACGCGTAGACGGTATTAATATAAGTAACTTTGTATATATGGAAAAATAGTTTAGAAAATCTAAATGCCGCGTAACAAATAACATTTGCAATTTATAAAATAATTACGAAGATATAAAGCTTTGAAATTTTACATACAAAATTTTAAAAGTTTTATATCGTCGTAATTATATTATAAATTGCAAATGTTATTTGTTACGCGGCAACTAGATTTTCTAAACTATTTTTCCATATATAAAACATTACTTTTATTAATTCCGTCTACGCGTATTGTGCGTCAAACGTTTGTATGGACTGAAACCACCTGAACCGTTTTTAACACAGGCGAAAGTCCGTCTCATGTACAATAAAAAAAAAAAAAAAAAAACAGCCTAATATATTTTTACCCACCGCTGCCCACATTTTCACTGAAAAAGCACCCTCAAACCCTTAAATGGGAATTAAAAAAGAAATAAATTAAAAAGAAATATATCTTCTCAGTTACTCTTTAAACATATAAATCACCGTTTCAGTGTAAGAAAACTGCTTGTAATTAAAATTGACATAGACTTACGTAAAGTTTAGAAGTGGGATTTTTTCGCTCACGATCACAAAAATAAACAAAAGAACAAAGAAACAAAACAGATTATGCAAAAGCTCAGATGGTACTTCTTTGCGTGACAGCCCTAAGATTTCCTTTAAACGAGACAGCTTCTCGCGGCTGCTAGGATATCATACTTATCATCATCATCATGACCGTTATCGGACACAGCGACTGATCACTCACAGCTGAGAGCGGCATTCGTGTGCTGTCAGATGGCTGAAGTACCCGATTTTTGCAGTAAATGTGCGCCCCCCACTATCTGCACGTCTCAGCACCCCTCCGACTAGATTATAATTGACGGCTGTAGGTGGACGGGGTTTGAGTTCGTCGCGTTTCGCATCAACGCAACGACCAAACGTCGCGCTTGGTCAAACGTATACAACTTACCCTTAGTATACACAGTATGCCTTCAGTTTGGCCGGTCTTTAGTCAGTGTCTCCCATCTTGACGGATCAACGTCAGATCTCTTCATGTGACGCTTCGGCACATCTTATATACCGCAAGTTTGGCAGCCTTGTCTATGTAGGTACTTTTATATGGCCTGTAATACAAGGAATCATAGCTAACTAATATCTACACTTTACATCTGATATGTTGCTATCATGTCAAGCTGGGCTTATTTCTCGGCCGTCACGTCTTCTATTGCAAAGAATTGGAATTCAGTCTTGGATTTCTGAATTTTTGCTACTACCTAGACCTACCTTACCTATGTCTTTTTGTAAGTGTAAAATTAGGTACCAGTTTTTATGAAGTAGGTTTTTGATCACTCCGAAATTATGATGGTTGTATGTTTATGTTTGTGTATAAGATGTCACGTGTGTGAATGTTCCACCATTGAAAAGGGAAGATCTTCCACCAGGCTATGTGTGAAGCCTGGGGACCGGCCGTGGTCCAAAAGTTCTTAGTTGGACCTTGTATATGAATCGAATCTCTGTGATTATTTCTCTTGCGCGATGTATATCTTACATTCGATTGTGAACCTTATTTGTAGTAGCTTACGAGTTACGTATTCACGGTGAACGTTGTCTTTGTATGAAGCATATTTCCGAGGGCGACGGTATCGCCATCTGTTGGCATCTTTGCTATAACTTGTGGGTGCTGACATCTGTAGCAAGTCCCCACAAGAACATGTCGGAGAGAAATATAATGCCGTATCTAAGAGATCTCCAAGTCTATCGTAAAACGTGATCACGGTACATTTCGAGGCATCTCCTAAAAGGGGTTGTTTCTAATTATTTAAGGCAGAGTTAATTTCGTTGAAGGTTTAAATCAATTGTACAAGAATTAATTAACGATTGTTTCAAGTATTGGCTCTTGTGGGCGCTGAGATGGTAACAATGTTTTATTAGGTAGCTGGTGCCCGCGGCTTTGTCTGCTTTTTGGAGGAAATTTTGAGGACAAAAAAATTGTGATGTGTCTATCTGTGTAAATAAAACTGGGGAACAAATATTGGGACGCACAGACATTTAGTAAGTTTTCAGTGAACGGAACAGCAGCAGATTTTTTCTTCGCGACTGCTTTTCTCAAGGAATCTGTAGGAACTAAGCAACAACAAAAATTTGACTTGTCATACTAAATGCAACCAGCTAATCTCGGAACTTTGTATGAAAAGTAGAAATTTTATCATTTGCAAACTCTTAGATTCCTTGGAGAAAGTTTTTCATTATCATGTGTACCATCACAATCACCGGTAAAAGTTATCAAAACTGTCTGACACACTCTGTATAAAGTTGTTTAGTTTGATGGTATGATCATCCCCTTAGAACACCCGCTGCATGTAACATGCAGCAGTCAGCTGTCCTTATTTTGTCTGCTTTCGAACCGGTTTTTGATAACCAAATTATTACATTTAATATATAAGGTTTAACAAAATTTGTTCAAACTATTTTAAGGGTATGCTCAGACTATCAAACTGAACAACTTTCTCTACGGGACCAATATCGAAATAGCGAAAAAAAAATCTGCTGCCCCATACATTTGAGTCAAGTTGTGTTTGCAGTTTTGTATGGGACATCACATTTTTTTTTCGCGATTTCCATATTGGTCCCATAGAGAAAGTTGTTGAGTTTGATGGTCTGATCATCCCCTTAAAATAGTTTCAGCTAATTTTGTTAGACCTTATATAACAGTGTAGATACATTCTTTCTGAAGTGAATCTAACCGTTAAAAACACGATTCTATTAAAATTTCTTGATAGAAAAGAGGACAAAAGTAAGTTCGATTTCAGATTTATAACCAGTTTTACAAGAATCACCTCACAATACACCATTTCTTATAAATATACCATCATTTGAAAGGTAATTAATTATAGCAGCGATTCTACCCGATGGTTTTTACCCCAAGCACCCAAGAGAAAAGACATTGATGAAAAATACGTTTTTTAGCGATCTAGCTTTCAATTGAAGCGGGATGGACAATGGCAAAAGTTTCCTTGAAAGAAAGAGGGATATGTATAAATTCCATTTTAGACCTTAAAACTATTATCTCCTTCTTCCAAAGTCGGTTAATCACTATGATTCATCAGCAGAATATCACTTACAGAAACGTCTAAACTGTTTGCCCTATCCTTTCCTAAACACACGCGTATTAACCTAAATCAGTTGAGTAAATATTTATACAATCGTTAAAAAGCATTTAAAAACTTTGACCTGATTACTTTTGGAATATAGAACGATTCTGTGGTGTTTGCGGTTTGTTTTCGTTTACATCTGTCTGATAAAAGATGATGGATTCGTTGTCGATTTCGACTATGGCGACTGGTAATCTTTATAGAAAAGCAGTCATGTACGCAGGATATTTTGAAGTGCATAAGTGCACGCGCTAAACACAGATGCATTCTCTCGTCCTTACCCTCCTAGGTCTGATGGAACGGGAGACTGATTCGATCAGA
Organism: Agonopterix arenella; assembly: GCA_927399405.1. Lineage (NCBI taxonomy): Eukaryota > Metazoa > Arthropoda > Insecta > Lepidoptera > Depressariidae > Agonopterix > Agonopterix arenella. Next base: position 3,038,125 of record OV656714.1, read on the forward strand.
GGTGGGGTCAGATGCAGTGGCTATAACCGGCAGCCACATGGTTTGTCTCTCGTTCTTACCCTCCTATGTCAGATGGAACGGGAGACCGATACGATTAGAGGTGGGGTCAGATGCAGTGGCTATAACCGGCAGCTACACGGTTTGTCTCTTGTCCTTACCCTCCTATGTCTGATGGAACGGGAGACCGATACGATCAGAGGTGGGGTCAGATGCAGTGGCCATAACCGCAGCCACACGGACACTTGACTCTAACAAAAAAATTTCACTTTTACTTTACAATTTCACTAATATTTCGCTAACGGATCCCTTAATCGAAAAATGGTTTTCCCAAACCTATAATATTTTTAAAAGACCCATCCAACGATACCCCACAACTTGGGATACAAGAGAAAAAAATCTCATCCACACTTCACGTGTAGGGGAGGTACCCTAAAAATAAATATTTTTCAAGATTTTATTTTACAACTTTGTCGGCATGATTAATTTAATATGTATATCCATGCCAAATTGCAGCTTTCTAGTACTAAGCGTCTATGAGCTAAGCCGCGGACAGACGGACAGACATGGCGAAACAATAAGCGTTCCTTGTTGACTTCGGAACCCTAAAAAGTCTAGCCTAGTCTATGCCAGAAGTTTACAAACCCCTAAGCCCAATCTTGACTTAAAGTCGTTACAGCTTGACAAAATGTACTACAGTTTTACGCTCTAATTAAATCTGAGTATATTTTAGATACTAAAATACATGTCATAATTATGAACACACTCAATCGGCTCACGTGAAACCAACGGAGCGTGAGGAAGCCATTTGTCATAATGGCGTATTTTTAACGCGCAGTGCGTTGTGTAGGAAATATTGAGGTAGGATTTTTACTTTCAGCCGTTTCGTTCCAGCTTAGAATTGTACCACCTTTTCTTCTCGTGGGTGACGATAAGTGGCGTTTGAGGGATATTGTATTTAACCGACTTCAAAAAAGGAGGTTATCATTATGCAGTGTTTTTGTGAGCGAATGGCCTGACTTGCTACTGTACTGTACTCTAAAACCTTTTTCACTGTGAAACATAAAATAATCATAATTTTTGTCTACTTTTGTTCAACTATTTTTCAAGATGTGAGGTTCCTTTGGGAACACTCTTATTCTCGGTTTACTACTTTTAATAGCCGTTGTGGGTGTCGGCTGTAAAGGAGTTGCAATGATAGGTCAATACCCTAACAGAAGGGACCTGCCTCCCTAGATACCCTTACAGAACAATGTTTTAATAATGCATTCTTAAAACTTACATAGAAAGGACTGTCTTAGGTTCGCATCCTACACACTTCTGTTATCTAAACTACATATTATTAAAGCTGTAACAGAAGTCAATCAACGAAGTCTGTCTGTCTGTTTGTTCTAAAGTTTTAGAATATCTCTGACTGCCCCCTCGGGGAATATAGTCGTGAGCATATGCTATGCTATGCTATGCTAGAAGTCAATCAATTATAGGAACTTTATTTTACACCAAAAAGCATAGTATACAGGGAGTAAACAGACAGGAAATACAGAAGGTACAGAAATAGGCGGTCTTATCGCTAAAAAGCTATTAATTCCAGAAGTGTGTCTGTGTCTGTACATTGGAGATATTTACAAGAAAAAGGTTACGATATAATTTTTAGGTATCCCTGACTCCAAATCAACTTTTATTTATTGTCTATATGTTTGTTTGTTTGTAACAGCATCACGCAAAAACTATTGAACCGATTTTGGTGAAACTTGTTAGATAGCTTTATACTTTTTGTTTGATATGATTTATGATTTGTTATGATTTGATTTAAAATATAATTTGTGCGGACAAAGTCGGTTTTATAATAGTGTAGAAAATTCCGTAGATTTTTCAAGCGATTTCAATGTTAATTTTTGTATCTTTTAGAGTAATGGCCTAATTACACTGGTATAATTTGGCATTAACATAAATTATGCTTCATCATCATCATCTCAGCCGATGGACGTCCACTGCTGGACATAGGCCTCCCCCAAGGATCGCCATAACGACCGGTCCAGCGCTGCCCTCATCCAACGGGTTCCCGCCGCCTTCACAAGGTCGTCGGTCCACCGTGTGCGGGGCCTACCCACGCTGCGCTTTCCGGTACGCGGTCGCCACTCGAGAACTTTTCGGCCCCATCGGCCGTCGGTTCTGCGAGCAATATGCCCACTGCCACTTCAATTTAGCAACTCTTTGGGCTATGTCAGTTACTCTGGTTCTTCTGCGAATCTCTTCATTTCTGATTCGATCTCGCAGGGAAACTCCGAGCATAGCCCTCTCCATTGCTCTTTGGGTGACTTTCAGCCTTTTTATGAGGCCTTGAGTGAACGACCACGTCTCTGTTCCATATGTCATCACTGGCAACACACACTGATCGAAGACTTTCGTTTTAAGACACTGCGGTATTTGGGACGTGAAGATACTACGTAGCTTCCCGAACGCTGCCTAACCGAGCTTATAGCTAAATTATGCTTACCACACTTCATATATTAACTCATTCTAAACTTTGAATAATTATTCTTATATATAATATTATTCTTAGATTTTGTAAACTCCACTTCATCTCTGACAAGACATCATCGTATTTCAGAATTACGCGCCCCACCGGCATCGCCTTATTAAACCCGTTGACAGATTTATGGTAATATAAGACTTATTGCTTTAGAAATAGCGTGTAATTTGGTTATTTTGGTGTTCCTGTTAAAATGTTTAGGTGTGTTTGGTACTAAAATTGTAGTTGTAAAACTTTGTAAGTCGTTTTAGGATTATTTATGGTTAAGTTCTTGTTTAGTTTAGTTACAATGTTAAACATTGTAACCCGTTTGGTTTATTAGTTCTATCTGACTTTGTAAATCATCTTCTATGTTAGATACATTCACGACCGTAATTCTTTCTAGGGTGCTCAGAAATTCTGCTTTTAGAACCTTTATAAGCAGTTTCAAATTACTTAGCTCTAAATGAGTTATATACAGGGTGTAAATGACAGCCTAGCAAATAATGAAACCGTGAAATCAGACCATCAAACTGAACAACTTTCACAATGGAGCCTACCTCATGAAACGCGAAGAAAAATCAGCTGTCCCATACAAAACTGCTACACCTACCCGACTTAAATGTATGGGAGAGTTGATTTTTTTTTTGCGTCTCCTGAGATAGGCTCCGTAGTGAAAGTTGTTCAGTTTGATGGTCTGAGTTCACCGTTTCAGTATTTGCTAGGCTGTCACTTACACCCTGTATATCTATACTCTATACTATTATAAAACTGTAACAGGAAGTTTGTCTGTACAATGAAGATATTAACAAAAAAAAAGTTACGATATGGTTTTTAGGTGTCTCTGATTCCATTTCACCAATTTTTGGATTTTTTGTCTGTCTGTTTGTTTGTGTGTTTGTTTGTTTGAACGAGTATCACGCAAAAACTACTGAACCGATTTTGATGAAACTTTTTTTGTTTGATAGCTTATGATCTGACTTAAAATCTGTTATATAATTTGTGCGGACGAAGTCGCGGGTTAACGCTCGTTTTATATAAGGTCCTTCTTAATATTCTTACAGTTTTTAAGGGGATGATCATACCATCATACTGAACAACTTTCTCCTTGGGACGAACATAGAAATCGAAAAAAAAAATCTGCTGTTCCATACAAAACTGCAACCCTATACCATAGAATAATCCAACACTTGACCCAAATGTATTGTATGAGACGGCAGATTTTTTTTGCGATTTCGACATTGGTCCCTTTTAGTAAAAGTTGTTCAGTTTGATGGTATAAACCACCATATAAATATTATTAGGATGTTTTGTTACACCTTGTAGAAAATGTCAAAAACTACTCGACCCATTAGTCTAGGAAAAATACGGTTTGAGATTGCATTAAATTCACTTTAGTAAATTGTGTTTGAACTAATATTACTGTTAATTTATAATACTATATATAGATTTGGTGGTTATATAGGCTGAGGACTCTGAGAAATACCTTAAAATCGATATAACTGTACAAAGTGCAAGCTTATTTCTAAAGATATTTCTTCCAGCATACTAGAAATAGAGACAGTTAATTAACCCCATACAAATTTATTGTGTACAAACAAACAGTAAATAATTATGTTTTGAGGTTATAATTTTTGAATACTTACAAAATATTAAATATCTACTAAAATTTAAGATATTAACCGGGGATTATTATTGTTATAAGTAAAACGTATTGAACGAAGCCGTCCTGTACAAAATCACCAGTTTTCCATTTTTTGTTCATACCTAAATTTAATGTTTTGTAAATGTCTTAATTATTCCATAATACACAATAAAAAATCGGGGATTATTGAGAATTTATGTTTTTCAGGTATGTATCTACTAATATTTCAAACTATCGCCTAAAGTGCAAATAATGCAATCTACTCCATACAAAAATCCGTAGATTTCCCCGACATAACTGTACAGCCTGTATATTATAAAGTACAAACCAATATTAGCTAGTAGGTACTTTAATCTTTAAATATTACGATGTCTTGCACAACATAAGTATAATTTTAATATTAATATAACATAAACCGTTAAAAACCATATTAACGGACGTAGAACGTAAACTGTGGTCGTAAAATCAGCGAAGATCACCACGGGGCACGCGGTTAGTCTCGCGTGTGGTCGCGGCTTTACAAGCTTTTTATGATTGGTTTCTAGTTACAGTGTCGGCGCGCCTTATGTTTACAGTGGATTTGTTTTAGTTGATTAGCGATTTGATTTATCTCGCGGATTATATCTAAAAAAACCGATCAAGTGCGAGTCGGGCTACTAGCGCACCCAGGGTTCCGTACCACGCCACCTTTCTACAAGGCCTTTAGCGGGATACCGACTCACGCTTGGCCGGTTTTTATTATTTGTTGTTATACTGTACAGTTAACTCTACAGGGTCAAATTGAAATCATTAGCATCCTTTTAAACTAAGAGTCTACCCATCAAACTGAACAACTTTTACTATGGGAGCAATCCGATCAGAGCAAAAAAAAAATCTGTTGTTCCATACTAAACTGCAATGCCAACTCGACTCAAATAGATAAAAACTAGTTTCTGGCATGAGGACGCCCCTTAATTTTTAATTTTATCTCATTTTTATTATTTGTTAGCAAATCCGCTATGCACATCTGTGAAACAACAATTTTCGTTATCTTTTTAGAAAACTATTGTTAACTAGGTATCTAGCTATTACGGGCCTATCAAATGAGTTGGTAAGTCACCGTCTGCCATTTTGGACAAACTAGAGACATGTGTTACGGCAGGCGTCCCGAGTCTCTCCGCAATAACCCAGATTTCTTGGCCCACCCAGTTCACCCCCCATAACCCTAGTAGTTTTCTGTCCTTTCTACATTAGTCTCTACACGGAACGTGTTATGTCTTCTGGTGCATTTGCATAAAGCATTCAGAGATAGACCACGATTGGTGCATCCCATTGCATTTAGATAAAAGTGTCTCAAACCGGGCCTCTAAGTGTTGGACCTGTGTCCCCACGCAGGCCTTCCAAAGGTCCGGGCTACGGCCCGTGAGTAAATCTTTTATTTTAACACTTTATTGTACACACGGAAATATACATGAAAACAACATAATAGACAATTACAAAGGGCGAGCTTATCTCTAAAGAGATTTCTTCCAGCACACCCGATTACATAATAGTAATTTTTTTTACAGATATACATAATAGTAATTTTTTTTTACTAGCCTATTTCATCCCACTGCTGGGCAAAGGCCTTCCCTTTAATCTTCCAACCATCTCTATCCTGGGCAAGCTCTGGCCACTTGTCGTCAAAAGCATCCAGATCATCCCGCCACCTATTCTTAGGACGACCCGGGCGCCGACGACCGTTTTCTGGGATCCAGGGTGTAACAATTTTTGCATTGGTGCATTCGACAGACATGGCCGACCCATTCCCACTTTAGTTTAGCTGTTTTCTCCCCGAGACGTCGGCGATTTGTGTTTTGGAGCGCAGTGTAGTGTTCCTGACACGATCTGTTCTTTTAACACCTAATATACTGCTCCATCGCTCTCTGACAAACCTTGAGTTTAGACTTTTGAGACTCTGTGAGAGACCAGGTTTGGGCACCGTAGGTAAGGATAGGTGGGATACACATGTCAATGAGTCTTCATTTGAGGGATAGCGGGAGTTCATCCTTCATTAACTCCTTCATTGTCCAGTAGCTCTTCCAGACGTTTAGAACTAGATATTTTCCTGTGTGTGTTCACACGGAATACGTACATACAAGCATGTCTGTGTAGTCAGGAAGGCAAATTCATTACCCTTCTTCACTCACAACTCACAAGTGACGTCACAGTTTGCCAACTGTCAATGTTGGCATAGCTAATAAGTTTCCTTGCAAACATCCGCGTGCTTAGAATTGGTTACTTTATTATTTCACACGAATCAAGCCACTTTGATACTTGATGTACATCCATAGGTGTTATGTTAGAGGAATTCTTAAATGGATCAAATTTAACATGATAACGATAAAACTGGCTTGCAATGCGAATTTCAACTTTAATGCTGTATGGGTGATCAGGGCAAATTGTTAGATGATCCGGAGGGAGTTTAAGTGGATTCTTCTTTGGAGAAATTTTTAAAAGATTGGTTGTTTTTGTGGTGTTAGTACTTTGTCGATTGAATAGTGAATTTTATTGGTCGGTGTCAAGGTTGGTTTTTAGTTGGGTTCACTAGGTTGAAGATATACAGTGAACCGAGGTGAAGGGTTTGCATCATCATAATCGCTTCTCTGTAATTTTTGGTTTCTTCGTATCACCTCGGAATCATTTTCACCTAGGTAACTGGTTGATTTTTTTAAACAATTTTCCGAGGAGGTTTAGTTCAGTAAATAAGATATCGTAAAAAAATCTGCTGTTTCATACATTTGAGTCATTTAGGCATTGCAGTTTGTTTGGTATGGAATAGAATATTTAAATTTTTTTTGCTATGTCCCCATTACTTCCATCGCAAAATTTGTTCAGTTTTATGGTCTAAACGTCTCCTGAAAATTTCGAAAGTGTTTAAATTACAACATCACCCAGTTACCTCCATAACGCGTTACACGCATTATCTGGTGCTTCTGACCATCAAACTGAACAACTTTTATGATGGGACCCACATCAAATTAGCGAAAAAAAAAACAACTATTTCAATTCAAATACTGGGGTAAAATGATAAAAAGGTAATCAAAAATTTAAAATACTGAGAGAAAACGTACGCTACGCTAATCTTTCATTCATTCTGGTCGAGCAGCCATCGAAATTTTCTATGGAACAGCTGTTTTCTTTTTCTCGCGATTTCGTTGTTGGGTCCATGGTGAAACTTGTTCAGTTTGATGGGCTGGAGCACCCTGTTTTATATGTAATGCATTTAATTTTACACCCTGTATTGCTCTCAGTATATCTCTTACTTTACCTCCCACCGCACCTGCAGTATCGCTTACATTGTTAACTGGCGAGGAAGCAATTTGGCGAAGTTGTTAGCAAATCATATCGGATTATAGAGGTTATATTAAACAAGGGTTGCTTCTTGATTATATTGTAGTCAGAACAGATTTTAGTAGTCGAAACCGATGGGTGAAGATTTCAGTAGTAGTAGAAGGTTAGTAAGTGGGATCACACACGATGACGGAGCGGCAGACGTCAGTCCGTCATTTGTGAAGCAAGGAGTTGTATGAAACCGCTCGTAGAAGCACACACGGTGACGGATTGACGCACCCACTAAGCAAGTATATAGGTATATTCGATGCATCGTGCTCCTTCCCTTCCGTGATCGAGCGGTTAAGTTCCACGTTGGAAAAAATATAGGGTCCTTCTTAATATGCTGACACTTTTTTAAGGGGATGATAAGACCATTAAACAGAACAACTTTATCTATGGCACCAACATCGAAATCACAAAAAAAAATCTGCTGTTCCATACTAAACTGCAAACCTACTCGAGCCAAATTGGGCTAGCAGATTTTTTTTTCGCAATTTCGTTTTGGTCCAATAGAAAAGTTGTTCAGTTTGATGGTCTGATCAGCCCCTCAAAAACTGTCAGCATATTATATATAAAAAATATGGTTATATTGTTATAATTTTAGTTAAAGAAAACAGAAAGTGGCAATGGGCTTGGCACATTGCTCGCAGAACATCACGAAGCCGAAGGGTTCTCGAGTGGCGACCGCGTACCGGAAAGAGCAGTGTGGGTAAACAAGGTGGACCGACGACCTGGTGAAGGCGGCGGGGACCCGTTGGATAAGGGCAGTGCAGGATTCGCTCGTTGTGGCGATCCTGGGAGGCCTATGTCCAGCAGTGGACGTCTTTCGGCAGAGATGATGAGAAATCGTCAGTACGCAACAGATTTCAGATGCAATGGAGAAATTTGTTCAGTTTGATGTTCTGATCATCCCCTTACAATAGTTTCAGCTAATTTTATTATATCATTAAATAAAATTTTCTTTATGACTTCCTTTGTTCACGATTACGTTTTAGTGGTATTGGGATTTACATGATCTCTTTTTATGTAAAAGATGAGAACAAGTGGTCCACATACCTTCTACCCCACCAAGCTGGCCCAGTGTGTTTTTATGAGGACATAGGATTGGCAAATTTTTTAAAGAAGTTTGGCGGACGGCCATGTAATTTGAGACCCATGCGGATTTAGAGGTCCTGTACATGAATGAAACTTAGTAATACATGTAGAGTGAAACAAAACTAGCAAAAAAGTAAATTGGATGTATCCTGTAGAAGTTGGGGGAAGGTGTTTCTCCTTGAGATACCTAGATTAAGTGTGTGAAACTTATAATCTTTCTTATTTTTTTTTTTTTCTAGAACTTTTTTTTTGTTTATTATACACATATTAAAGCACTACATCAATAACCATTAACCTAAAATAAAAACAAAAAAAAAAAAAACAAAACTAATACTAATTACAAATAAAAAATGTCCTCGAAATTTCCGCCGCTTGGCGGCAAGGTGCCCAGGAGGCTGGCACGTTACCTCTTTGTATGGCCAGGCTGATGCGCTGACCGAGGTAGCTGCCAGCCCTCTGGTCACCGGAGACCTCGATTAGGCGCGCCGATAATTCTTTAAATAATCGGCGCGCCTCTGGCCCCCACGGACCCAATGTCTCGACCCCAAACGGTGCAAATATGTAAGCCTCGCCGAGGTTTACATATAAGCGCCGTTTGAGGTTTTCCGCGGTAGCCGCCGCCGCACCCGCATTGGATGAGGTCGCATGGACGTGGGACGGTGCCAGTGTATCTACACAGGTAGCGTCCCAGACCATCTTTCTTATTGGATAGCCCACTCAATCTTCTACGCATTCATTGAATTTATTTTAATAAAAACTCACGATAACCGTACAATATTATGATAATGGAAGAAAACTAAATCACACACATTATCAGTTCAACCAAGCCAAATACGTTCCGTAACGACCAAAAAAATACCTCAGTGATAAATATTAGGTGAAAGTTTAGTTGTGGTTGCGTTTTGCTACTTTGACTTACTTACTTTGTACTAATTTGTCTATTTTATTATTAATCTATACTTTTGAATCCGGACTTCTAGAGAGGTTGAAGTTTTTTTTAAAAATGCCTTAATTTTTTTCTGTTTATAATAATTATGACCGCCGTCCTGAATGGCTTTTAGTTTTCAGGCTTGGTCCAAATTTGCCATTCTTCTTTAAGGTTTCATTCAGTCACGTTGGATTTAACTTAACTTAGTAAGACACTGCTATTAAAATAGCTCCTTAATCTGATTCAACTTATCTATTAGTCTATCAGAAACCATTTCAATGCTTCCAACTTCAATCATAGTCCAAGAGACAGCACCCTAAAACTTTAAACAACTAAAATGTTTCAAGAAAAAATCAATTGGTTTGAACAGATATTTATAATAGTTTTTTTAAATTATGCAATTAAAACACATCAATATTTTCCTCACTTTTCAATTTTAAAGAAGTTCTTATTTTTAAGAATTTACTGTAATCAGTTTAATTTTGTTCAGCTCGAGGGAAGAAAAAAGTAGTTGTTGTATCGTAAGAAGGTCAAGGAAAAAGAAAATGGTAAATATGTCGAAAAAAAATTATTTTATTTATTTATTCGTATGGCTTTCATAACATGCATGTCATTAATATTAATATTATTACATTAATTTTAATATTATTACATTAATATTAATATTATTACATTAATATTAATTCCAAGCTTTTCAACTATTCGGAAGCATCGCAATTCGTAGTCAGTTCAACGAGGTCTTTCATGTTTCCAGAATAATTTTCTGAAAGGACAACCTCCGACGAGAAAAACATTTTTATATGGAAAATACCTCATTCTTTCTCCTTCAGCGAGAGTATATTTTTTCCTAGATCTTACAGGCTGTAACTTACTAACTGACTCCGTTGGCTCAGCGACCCAAAGTGGGTCTTGACCTCCGGAGCGAGAGAAGGCTACGATTCCTGATCCCATAACTTAAAACGTATGGAGAATTGCTGCCACGTGTGGGATGGCTCAGCCAAGTATCAACTAGACGCACTCGATTTGGTTGAACGCAGAGCCAGTAGACTCATTGGCAACAGTAAGCTAGTTGAGACCAAGCTTCATAGCCTAGCCCACCGCCGCAGAGTAGCGTACAGATTGTACTTCGGTGATTGTGCCCAAGAGCTACATGAGCTCATCCCGCCTTCCCCTTTCTACTATCGGACTTCCAGACGCACCGCGGAACACCCCCTCTTGGTTGATATCCCACAAAGCCGCACTAAACGCCTTTCTTAATCTTTTATAATGCGCACAGCCAAGGAGTGGAATGCCCTGCCTGCTTCAGTATTACCGAGCGCTTACAACCCGAATTACTTTAAAGTATGAGTGAATAGCCATCTTCTGGGTAAGCTCGCTACATCTTCGATCCCATCTTTGTCCTGGGGACTGGATTGAGGTCAAGAGCAAACCCATTTAAAATAAAAAAATAAAAAACACGCCAATTTTTCTTAACCTGATATCCTACTGAAAACATTATTTTTTTTCGTCGCTAGCTCTTAGTCTATGCTACATTTCCGCAGCAAAGCGAAAGATTTATTGATTGAAGTATAAATGGCGCAGTAATGGGTCATGCATTAAGGTTTGAGCTAATTCATGTGTCTTGCTAATTGACGGACAGGTTATACTTATTTTATAGTTAGCTGCGCCGCCGCGCCGCTGCGAATCTAATTGCTTAAGGGTCTAGTTGTGTATTATTTTTATAAGCTTTTATTAGAGGCAAAGCGCCGCGCTCCTCATATAGCGCATGACGTTTGTTTGTCATTTGATCTTGTCAACTCTAGTTCGTAGTACATTATAAGCTCAATGGTTATACAATCTAAACTATTATAAAACCGTAACAGACAATTTGTCTGTACATTGAATATATTAACAAAAAAAAAGTTATGATATGGTTTTTAGGTATCCCTGATTCCATATCACAAATTTTTGGATTTTTTGTCTGTCTGTTTGTTTGTTTGTGTGTTTGTTTGTTTGTTTGAACGAACATCACGCAAAAACTACTGAACCGATTTTGATGAAACTTTTTTTGTTTGATAGCTTATTATCTGACTTAAAATCTGGTATATAATTTGTGCGGACAACGTCGCAGGTTAACGCTCGTACATTATAATTTTACTAGCAGTGCCCGGCGTGCGTTGCATTGCCCCTTTTTTCCACGACACACACTTGACCGGTTTTTTTTTACTTTACTTCCTATTCTCCGACCAACTGAATATACACACAAAATTTCATAAGAATCGGTTAAGCCGTTTCGGAGGAGTTTGGTTACAAACACCGGGCACGAGAATTTTATACAGGGTGTAAGTGACAGCCTAGCAAATACTGAAACGGTGAACTCAGACCATCAAACTGAACAACTTTCACTATAAAGCCTACCTCAGGAAACGCGAAAAAAAATCAGCTGTCCCATACAAAACTGCTGTACCTACCCGACTAAAACGTATGGGAGAGCTGATTTTTTCTCGCGTTTCCTGAGGTAGGCTCCATAGTGAAAGTTGTTCGGTTTGATGGTCTGAGTTCACCGTTTTAGTATTCGCTAGGCTGTCACTTACACCCTGTATATTAGAAATGCCCTAAGTAAAACAGAAGTCTGTGGCCCTAAACCTGAACTTTCGATTCGATATAATCTTTTTTGTCGAAACTTCATTGGAATATTAGCCCAGTCATTTTACGGAGTTTTGTTAGGAGAGGTGTGAAGTAATTATTAATTGGACTTTTAAACTGTAACCGGCACCATTTAGTGACAAAAAGACTATCTGAAAGCATATTAAAACAAAATTCACTACGCAACGTAGAAATCAAAATTGTGAGTCCCAAAATGCTTTTAAATTAATAATATTAATACCAATGCAGAAGAAGAAGACTGTGGGGTTGTTGAGGACGTCTACCACGTCCTGATGGAGTGTGTGGGGGGCGAGGCCTTCAGGAGACAAGTGTTTAACGGCTTGCCGTCTCTTAATATCGGGCGTTGTAATTGTGCCTTGGCTGAACCTACGTCGGTTGCTGCCAAGGGACTGTACTCTATCTACAAAAAAATCTTAAATTTGTAGTCATTTATTTTTCTATTTCATCACTGTGTAGTTACTAGCTTTTTATTGTTATTATAATGTCTATGAACTTACCCAATAGAAAATCCCACAGAGCGACATAGCCTCAGGCCAAGCTCTTCAATAAAGATTTAAAAAAAAAAATCCAATTATTTTTGAGCAATAAAATAGGCATCGAAATTAAAAAAAAATAGGTTTTTATTAGAAAATACGAATGTATTTTTCAAAACCTTCTAAGTAGACAAAAATATTAAAACCATGTTTGAAGTATGTATAATGGTAATGCCTTAAAAATGTGCAAAAAAAAATTACTACCAGGTTTTTTATAACGGGAAAATACCTGGAATATTTGCTGACGGGTTTTTTTTTTAAATTATGGTACAATTTTAAGCCCAATTTGGCTCTTAAATACAATACTGAAAAAAAAAATATCAATTATTAATTAGTCCCGGCTCAAACCGTAAAATGACTGGGCTATATAGTTGAGATTTGAACGAAAACGTTCATGATAATATTGGGAATCGAAAGTCCGAGTACAACCATAGTAGAGAAGTGCCATACAAAACGACTACTGGAGACGTCTTTTCAACCACAATCACTCCTTACCACAATCTTTTCAACCACAATCGCAGCAACATTCAAACGTTAATCCCCACGACTGCGAATTTAATCCAAGCCCGAAACGATAAGATCTAAATAGGGTTCCGTCGCTCCTCCGGCTTCGAATCGGATTCTGGATGGAAGCCAAATGTGTTGTAATGCTGCCTTGTTGATCGGTTTGATGGAAGGTTCTCTGGGTTGCATAATAGTTGAATAAGACATGTGCATTTGTATGTTGATGCAAAGCGTGGTTAATGCACACGATTTGATTAGTCAGAATATCGCATTAATACAGCGTTTAAATTTACGTTTTAAAGTAGCCCAGTCATTTTACGTTGTAAGTAAGACAAAAGTTATGGTGTTAGAGAGGAATGATAATGACGAACGTACCTTATGTAATATTATGATTGGTGATGAAAAATTGGAACAGGTGAATGAGTTTGTGTACTTAGGATGCATGTTTACCAGGGACGGTAAGTGTCAGAGTGATATTGAGAGAAGAGTGAAAGCAGGAAATAGGGTAAATGGAGCTCTGAATTCCTTTGTGAAAAGCCAACACGTGTCCAAAAAGGCACGGATGGCAGTTCATAATGGAGTGTTAGTCCCGACATTGATGTATGGAAGTGAATCTTGGGTATGGCAGAAGACGCATAAAAGTAGGATTAACGCAGTGGAAATGCGCTCACTGAGAAGTATGTGTGGTGTGGTGTGACTGTGATGGACAAATTGAAAAATAGTTTTATTAGAGAACGTTGTGGTTTGAAAGAGGATGTAGTGACAAAAATAGAGAAAGGTATGTTGAGATGGTTTGGTCATGTGGAAAGAATGGATGAGAGCAGATTGACGAGGGCAATCTATAAGGCAAGCGTAAGTGGAAATGTTGGAAGGCGACGGCCTAGACGTACATATACGAACCAAATTGGCGACGTGCTTAAAAAGGGCCAGGTCAGATCTACCCGTAACCGACGAGCATGCATGAAAGGACTTATGAATGTGGAGGAAGCTAGAGAGGTATGTCAGGATCGTAGCAGGTGGCGTTCCGTTGTCTCTGCCTACCCCAGTGGGAGACAGGCGTGAGAATATGTATGTATGTATGTATGTCATTTTACGGTTTCAGCCGGGACTAATTAATAATTTTTTTTTCGGTATAGTATTTAAGAGCGAATTTGAGCTTAGAAATATAACAAAATTAAAAAAAAAATCCTGTCAGCAATAGTTCCAAATTTAAAATTTAGCTAATATCTCGTTATAAAAAAGCTGACGGTATTTTTTTTTTGCACGTATTGAAGGCATTACCGTTTTACATACTTCAAACGTGGTGTAAATATTTTTGTCTACTTAGGTTTTAAAAAATACATTCGTATTTTCTAATACAAACCTCATATTATAAAGTGCAATGCCTATTTTATTGCTCAAAAATAATTTATATTGTTAAATCTAATTTAAATGAATGCTATTAATATTATTATTTTAAAAGCCTTCTGGGACTCACAATTTTGATTTCTATGTTGCGTGGTAAATTTTTTTTTTAATATGCTTTTCGGATAGTATTTTTGTCACTTCACTTCGAGCGCTGTATGTACGAAGTAATAACAACGCTGAGTCAAAATAAGATACATTTTCGCGCTTACAGTCTGGCAGTAAATGATTAAAGCGTGAAAACTAACAGTTTTCTAAGGAAGTGATGCATTGTATCTGTTACGAAGTAACTATAATCTGTGGTCCAGCAGGCTTAAGATAGTATCCGCCACCAACAGCTTCCACTTTTACGATACAAAATTCACTAAGCCCGACTAAATAGGTCCTACACGAACAGACGTACATATAAAATGTAAATAGTAATTTGCTTAGTGTCCGTGCCAAATATATTTGGCTGGGGCCCAACTCGGTCGAGTCTAGGTGTGGTTCCCTTAACTGGGTAGCTGGGGAATTAAAAATTGAGAGTAAATGGCAGGAAGGTTATTGAGGAAACTTGAATGTATTGTGTTGCGTTGTTCGTTTTGACGAAGCATCTTGCTGATTAGTATTTGGTAAATATTTAAGTTTATATAGGGTCATTCTTAATATGCTGAACAACTTTCTCTATGGCACCAATATCGAAATCGCGAAAAAAAATCTGCTTGTCCATACAACTCTACTCGGGCAAAATGTATGGGACAGCAGATTTTTTTCGCGATTTCGATGTTGGTCCCATAGAGAAAGTTGTTCAGTTTGATAGTCTGATCATCCCCTTAAAAAAGTGTCAGCATATTAAGTTGGACCCTGTATAATTGACGACGCATGTGCTAACAGCTTGCAATGTAAAAAAAAACGGCCAAGTGCAAGTCGGACTCGCGCACGGAGGGCTCCGTACCACCACCATACAATAATTATTATAAAAAAGTGATTTCTTTGGGACCCTTTGTGCGAGCCCGACACAAACTTGACCGGTTTCTATTATTTGTTGTTCTACTTTGGAGTATGCACTATAATGACACCAAGTTTGACACTTGTATGTATTAATACTGCAGTTGCGCGAGGTTCTAAAAAAAATGTCGTCTGTTTTTATATCTATTAATGTGACTCGGTCGTAAAGGAAAAACATCTCGAGGAATACAGGTATACAGGGTGTAAGGGACAGCCCTCCACAAACAGAAACAGCGAACTCAGACTATCAAACCGAACAGCTTTCACTATGGAGCCTACCTCAGGAAACGCGGAAAAAAATCAGCTATCCCATTCATTTGAGTCCGGTTTTTTGTATGAAACAGCTGTTTTTGTTGCCGTTTCCTGTAGTAGGCTCCATAGTGAAATTTGTTCACTTTGATGGTCAGTTCAACGTTTCAGTCTGCGGATTGCTGTCCCTTACACCCTGTATAGTAAGTACAATACCATAATCTTTCTTACACTGTACCATAAGTTCGGAGGGATGTGTAAAAAAATATTGGCGAGTACAATAGACCAGCAATAGCAAATAACTTTATCCAAAACAATAACAATAAAAAATAAGTGCTAAAAACTAGAAATAAACCCAAACCTTTAGCACTCCCAGCAGCCATAGATATCAATTAGACACTAGACAGTACGCTTCCTATTTCCGTTATACTAATGATTTAAGTTCTATCACGTTTCGCCAACTAATCTAACCACGGAGAAGGCACTCGGCACCAATTTGCACATTTAATAAATTATTAATTAGTATAGTTTTAACACGTTGTATTGGATAGCTTTTTTTCATGGTTATATTTAAGGGAAGAGAGGTAATCAAAGAAAGAAATGATTTAAAATTACCTTTAAAAAATATCTTGCTAACAAATTTTATATGGGTACGAGCGTTAACCCGCGACTTCGTCCGCACAAATTATATACCAGATTTTAAGTCAGATCATAAGCTATCAAACAAAAATAGTTTCATCAAAATCGGTTCAGTAGGTTTTGCGTGATACTCGTTCAAACAAACAAACACACAAACAAACAGACAGACAAAAAATCCAAAAATTGGTGAAATGGAATCAGGGACACCTAAAAACCATATCGTAACTTTCTTTTTGTTAATATCTTCAATGTACAGACAAACTTCCTGTTACAGTTTTATAATAGTATAGATTAATTAGTATAGTTTTAACACGTTGTATTGGATAGTTTTTTTAGCAATTCATGATTATATTCAAGGGAAGAGAGGTAGACAAAGAAGGAAAAGATTAAAATTACCTTTAAAAAATATCTTGCGAACAAATTTTATATGGGTATAAACACAATGCTGCGCACAGAAAAGTGCGGTTTCAATTTTCCACATCCTGTCGCTCCCAGCAACAGAAAGAAAAAACCTAGTCATTTCACGCCTAAGAAAGTACGAGAAATGTAAAATGACATAAAATTGCAAAATCTTCATCCAAACAAAACCTCGTAAACACAAAGAGACTTTCAATAAACAAAACGCGAAATAATAACAGTTTTCCTGTTACATGACAACCAAAACACTGCCAAGAACACAGCAAGTAATCTACAAGGTTCAGAAATTTCTAGGGAGGCACATTTTCATCCGATTTCGGATTCGGATAAGGAGAATATGGATATTTTTGCCATGACACTCTAGCTGTATAGATAGGCCTCAGTAAATAATTTCTACCGTTTAATCAATATTTAGTTAATAAAGATTACATAAACTTGTTTTCTTCACTGGAGGAAAGAATTTCGTAGAATATTTTAATATAATTATTGCATATGATCACGTGTGAGAAGAAAATGTCTCCGCAGCTCCCACCCCTTTAGAAACCTGCAAATAAGGCAAATAAAGAATTCTATTCTATTCAAATTATGACAAAGTTCTTCTTATTATCGTATGGGCAGAGCCCTGGTGTCAAAGTTGACAAATTATAACAAAGTTGTTTCTGGGAGATATTTTACGATCTGATTGATATCGTAGCCAGATCGATAGTCAAGAGTCTGAAAACACAAAAGTCCTAAGATATTGCAAAAATATGTCTGTTTATGTTTGCGAACTATAGCTATCCAGATAGCTGAATTTGGTGACTCTGTAAAATTGTGCGGTAGCTTATTTGACATAAAGCATTAGTCGTGTAGGACATTTGTGGGTTCGAGTCCCTAATGCCACTAAATTTAGAATCTTAATTTTGATTAATTCTATTAAATCACAACATTATTGCACAGTATGAGAAAGAGTAAGGCACGGACACTCCGTGGCCCCCCAAATGGTTACCTTACCCCTCTTGGTAGGAAGCGTGGCAGAAAATGTAGGCAATGGTGTATTCTTGTCTTTCACGCACTCACTCAGTATCGCACATACCTTTTCTTGTCACTTTTCCCATTTGTATGAAGTGACAGCCAAGTATCCAAGGTGTGATTATAGTGTACTCTCTATCGCTTAAATTCTTCTTATATCCGTTAATGTCGGATATGGTAAAGTTAATTCAATAACATCCCTAACCTATAGGGTGCAGAAAATAAGAGCGAAGTAGAATGTACACCAATAATTGTGATCTGGACCGCTGGCGTGAAGCCAACGGGCGACGTTGACAGGTCTTCAGGGGGTACAATTAAGATTTTATCAGAGTTTCAGACTTTCCTAAAATACTGTTCAAGATTTAGGTTAGGTGATGGTACTTTAATTAAGTTTAACATCGCGAGGAGCTGCTTCAATTCCGACGAGTTGCCATTGTCCATTTTCAATCTAACTCATATTTCGTAACTCAGTGTCTACTCTCATTTCGTTCGCCATACCTACATTGATGGACGCATGATCAGACCATCAAACTGAACAACTTTCTCTATGGGACCATAATCGAAACCGCGAGGGAAAAAATGTACTGGGGTAATAAAAAATTAGTAGGGGGGGGGGGATGTTTGTATGTGACATTATGTGTTTTTTAAAAGGATGATCAACCATCAAACTGAACAACTCTCTCCATAGGAGCCAAACCGAAATGGCGAAAAAAAGGTTGCTGTCACATACAAAAACTGTAAACCCGAGTAGATTTTAAAAGACAGTCTGGATAATAAGAAAAGAAGGAAAATAGTAAGCTGTCTTGGGTACATCAATACAGTATAGAGGCCCAATTGTTTACCAGACGGGCGATGAAATTCCCGCCTCGCTGCTTCGTTTCGTATGGAAATCGCAACGTCCGATCGCCCGTGTGAACCCTGATACATTATCCTGTATGATCCATTCAGGCGGGTATTTAATCGCCTCGCCCGGGGCACGTTTTGTATCGAACATGAAAGAAAACAAAAACGAAGACAAGAAATGAACTGACTAAATAACGGCTAAGTTCATGACTAAGATATTTCCTTTCCTGGGATACAATAGGTTTATAATTGAATGTTACTGGGGTATTTTTTACACCCAGTATAATTTTTTTAAGTTCTCAATTATAAATAAATAAAATCAAAATAATAAAAAAGCCTTATATTTCTTGCTCCCTATTAAATTCATTAACATTTATATTATAATTCAATTAGGTACTATAATCATACTAAACTCATATTATTACTTATTGTTAGTTTAAAAAATACTATTTAGTTCTCAATTATGTAAGAGAATTATTGTTATTCCTATGAGAATATAAAAATTCTAATTTTGAATAATTGTAAATAAAAAAACTATTTTCAAACTAATCAACAAAATAAAGATCTGGCTATAACTTTATTTAAAAATTAAATTCTTAACCCTTCATTTGCCGACGACGGGTAAAAGGCAATGAATTATCTTCATCCACATATCAACATCAAAAACAAACATTACCCTTTAAAAAAAGGATTAAAATCTACTTATGATTATTGCACTGACATTTACTTTAAACTGGCGAAGTTCGAGTCGGTCTTAGGTATAGAGGTTCCGCAGACTCAGTCCCTAATAGGTCCTACCGACTTGCAGACCTCTCGGTATGGTATAATATAGGTATAGCTTCAAAGAGGCGATTAAGACATGGAGAAATGCTCCAGGCCTAAATCACTCCAAAGCACTTATCAAACACAAACATACGAACAGCCTACTCGCTCTTAAAAAAGATAATTTATGTACAATAGTCAGATCACTTTTCACCAAAGAGTGGCAGGTTGCGGGTTCAAGTCCTGTCCAGCCTAGCTAGCATGCCACGCCCGAGAAAAAGACAAAAATCGAGATGTGCCTCCATCTTTATTATTTTACGTAGGCCAGAAAGACCGCGCATGACGTTTTTCTCGTTTAAACGCTTTGTCGTGGGTGGCATGCTAGCTAGGCTGTTCTGAAATTGTTCAATAAATTGTTTGAATTAAATTAATATTTATGTTATGTTATTTTACGTCTGGAACGAATCTATACTATTGTAAAACTTTAACAGGAAGTTTGTCTGTACATTGAAGATATTAACAAAAAAAAAGTTACGATATGGTTTTTAGGTGTCCCTGATTCCATTTCACCAATTTTTGGATTTTTTGTCTGTCTGTTTGTTTGTGTGTTTGTTTGTTTGTTTGAACGAGTATCACGCAAAAACTACTGAACCGATTTTGATGAAACTTTTTTTGTTTGATAGCTTATGATCTGACTTAAAATCTGGTATATAATTTGTGCGGACGAAGTCGCGGGTTAACGCTCGTTTAATTTAAAAGTCTTATTTCTCGAAATAGTAAAACAGGTTTTCGAAGAGTAGCATCAATAAAGTAACGAAGTCAAAACAACTTTCAGTTTGTATGAAAACTTTCAAAACTTATTTTCATTTACCGAAGCATATTGCGATAAGTAATTGAAACTACCTAGCGACATAGGAATAGGAGGTCTCAAGATTTATATTGATTTTTTCCATGTTCGGTAGGTGCCACAAACGGCGATCTTCCAAGGGATTTTTTATAAATGCTTGGAAAGTGTACACAAATAAATGGGTTCTCCAGTCCACGGGACCCTAAAACTTAAGATTCCAAGCCGACTGTCAGCAGGTTGTCGGTCTGCGCAGACGCATGCGGCCTTGTCAATTATCTTTGTACAATTATTATTTTAATGCACGCCACCGACTCTTCGCTTAATAGGGAACATTTATTATCTAGTCAAGAGTCAGATTGTAAAATTTTTTTTATTATAATTTTTGTACAGTATTTCAGGTTTATTTTATGATCTTTGATTTTTTCTTGTGGAAACGTTAAAAAATGTGCAGAATTTTATAAAACAGAGGAATGATCCATATTAAATGGATGAATAATACCTTCTTGACACTGAATACAAGGTATATGCAATTAATAATACTTTATTTAACGCACAAAAAAATTATGCAGCTTTATTGTGTAACATAAATAAAAAAATTATTGATAACCCTTCTTTTTTTAATTCGGTTAAAAGTCAGTTTTAGGACATCCTATTAAGTTAGTTTTGAGATCTTATTATTTGTATTTTAATGAAACGTTACTATCAATATTTTACATAGTTACAATAATTGTATTCTTATAAAAAAGAAGTTTTGTATCATCTCAATTTTTTTCTCTCTTCGCCTACATCATCCCACTGTTGGGCAAACTATGGCTACTTGTTATTGAAAGCATCCAGATCGTCACGCCGCCTCTTCCTAGAACTGGATGGCGACAATCGTTTTTTGGGATCCAGTGCGTTACAATGTTTGCCCATCTCTCCTGGTGCATTTTTAACATAAAGTCTTAGATAAAGTATATGTCTAGATAGAACCCCAAACTTCTACCATATAAAACAACTGGCCAACTTTCTTAGATTGGTGTGCATCTATACCGACACGGTTCATCACTCAAGAGTTCACTGATATTTTTTTCGACGCGATCGTAGGTTCGTCTGTGGTTTCAGTCCATACAAAAGTTTGACGCACAATACGAGTAGACGAAATTAATAAAAGTAATATTTTATATATGGAAAAATAGTATAGAAAATCTAGTTGCCGCATCACAAATAACAATTGCAATTTATAATATAATCACGAAGATATAAGGCTTTTAAAATTTTGTACGAAAAATTTCAAAGCTTTCTGTCTTCGTAATTATTTCATAAATTGCAAATGTTATTTGTGACGCGGCATCTAGATTTTCCAAACTATTTTTCCATATATACAAAGTTACTTATATTAATACCGTCTACGCGTATTGTGCGTCAAAGTTTTGTATGGACTGAAACCACAGACGAACCTACGATCGCGTCGAAAAAAATATCAGTGAACTCTTGAGTGATGAACCGTGTCGGTATAGATGCACACCAATCTAAGAAAGTTGGCCAGTTGTTTTATATGGTAGAAGTTTGGGGTTCTATCTAGACATATACTTTATCTAAGACTTTATGTTAAAAATGCACCAGGAGAGATGGGCAAACATTGTAACGCACTGGATCCCAAAAAACGATTGTCGCCATCCAGTTCTAGGAAGAGGCGGCGTGACGATCTGGATGCTTTCAATAACAAGTAGCCATAGTTTGCCCAACAGTGGGATGATGTAGGCGAAGAGAGAAAAAAATTGACCCCTCTGCAACCACCTTAACATATAAAATTTTTCAATAGTAACATCTATATAAATAAGTTCAGACAGAAAATACAAAAGGCATAAGGCGGTCTTATCGCTTAAAAATTCCGTGTTAAAATCCGTAGAATAGCAACAGCAAGTAATAAAACCAAACTTAAAACTCACATATCACCGCGACCTCATATTAAGGCCCCATTGTTCACAACTTATTACACTTGAAAATTTACCGTCCGTGAAGAGGCCATTATCCTCCATCTTCACGCCGTACTCACAGAGGGATAGGCAGAGATTTGTAGACAGTGTTAATTGTCGCTAATGTGGTGAAGTTAATCTAGTGTGCAGTTTGATAATCAAATTATTAACGAGCGAGTTAATTCTGTATTGCGTTTCTAGTATTAATTTGGTTGGTTGTAAATTAATTTTAGGGATAATTTTAGTGGGGAGATTGGCTGGTTCAGTTAACTAAGGATAAATTTACGTATTCTCACACAACATAATTATTATGAAATCAGAAAGTTTATTTATAGAAATGGGTACATAATACATTAAGGTGACTGATAATACAAAAATTGAATTCTCTCCAAATCTTGCCCGAAGGCGTACAAATATAGATAATAATTATATGACCTAATAATTACAAAGTCAACAATCAATTCCATTATCTAGTACTTTAGTTTCTAGTACTTTAAATGTGACTAGATAATTTGTGTGATAATGTCCAAGATAGTTTTTTTTTTAATTTTTTTTATTATAATAATTCCATTATTATGTTGTCATTTTACGTGATTTTTTTCGTCCATAACAATCATTTATGTTAAGGTGGTTTCAGTCCATACAAAAGTTTGACGGCCAATACGCGTAGACAGAATTGATAAAAGTAATACTTTATATAAGGAAAAATTGTTTAGAAAATCTAGTTGCCGCGTCACAAATAAAATTTGCAATTTATAATATAATTACGAAAATATAAAGCTTTTAAAATTTTGTATGAAAAATTTGTAATTGTTTTATAAATTGCAAATGTTATTTGGCGAGAAAAAACGGCGAAAAATTACATATTATTTTCTCATTATAGTCATTTTTTTAACCGACTTCAAAAAAGGAGGAGGTTTCTCAATTCGACCGTAAATATAATTTTTTTTATGTGTGTGCGCGGGTAACTTCGTCGTTTATGAACAGATTTTGATGATTTTTTGTTTGAAAGAAGATATCCCAAGGGTGTTACCATGATAAGGAAACCAGGATCTGATGATGGCATCCCAGAGAAATTGAGGGGAACCTTTGAAAGTCGTAGTGCCGGCTAGTTCACCAGAGAAAATTGTGAAATAAACAAAATTTTAACAAAAAATTAAAACTGCCTAAAAAAAACCTAAAAATTTCAAATATTATAGATTTTTAAACATGTTACAGCCATGTTGTGCTATTTCGAATCAAAAGTGCGGGTTCAAGTCCCGCCCGAGACAAATTTTTCAATCTTTAATTTGATTTAAAACCTAAAAAATAATATTGCAGCCGATGACTTTTTCGTTCGCATCATAAGAACATTAATTTGTTTTATAGAAGTCGGCGCCAAGCCAAGCCAAAAAACTAATGAAAGCTCTATCGCGAATCGTACCGGCTTGACAGCGACTTCGATACAACAAATTAATGTTCTTATGATGCGAACGAATAAGTCACGGCTGCAATATTATTTTTTAACTTTTTAGTTTTTTTGAAGGCGGTTTTAATTTTTAATCACAATATTTACCATTAGTTTATCTAGTGAATAAATAAAAAATATATAAAATACTTACTGCTGCACATTAATTGCTTTTTATCGAAAATGCGCGCGGCGGGCGGGCTGGGATACCGCATTTCTCATAGTAAATTTTCGTCATCAACCTAAGGCGCCTTAAACACTTCCACACACAAAAGGGAGCGTATAACCAAAACGACATACAATAAAAATACTGTCGCATAATAACTCTCACCTGAACGAAGCCAGGGGTTTGATTGAACGAGGAGTGTGGTCGGAATGACGTTGATCGATCTTACCAGTGAGGAGACGTCTGCTGGAGTCGAGATAAAAATGTACTTCGGGAAGGTAGATGGTGAACAGTATTATTTATTAGTATTATTATTAATGATATACCTTTATTAAAATATTTTTTTTTATCGGTATTTAAATGACAGGCTTTTTGTGTGCTAAGCAGCTGGTAACAATATTGCAACGAATGTAGGATTCGTATTTTTCGCGATTTCGATGTTGGTCTCATAGGGAAAGTGGTTCAGTTTGATGGTCTGATCATTCCCTTCAAAAGTGTCAGCATATTAAGAAGGACCCTGAATGTTAAGTTGGACCATGTATAACTTATTCGTAATAATAAACAAGCTACATTAATGAATACAAACACGAATGTATTCATGTTCACGAATGTAGTGTAATCGTTGTTCATATCGGCAGTAAACGTATAGTTAACATTTTTAAATTTGTCACATTGGAAAATAAAAATATAAGTTGAAAAAAACTTAAATTAGTGTTTGTTTTCTTTCTTAGAAGCCTCCCAGACGTGAATGAAGATGATGAGATGTGAAAAGGGGGCGGGGCTAGTGTCGCAGCAATATGCGCAAAAACAGAACACATTGCTCGCGACAGTAATGATTCAATATATTATGGGGCTGAAAGCCAGTCGAGATATTATGTGTAAATAGTTTGCAATGCTTGCGTAGTACTAAAGTTTATTCGAACGTTGATTCTGTTACCGCAATGGATAATGAGCACATTCAAGCTAACAAAATACTTTCTATCGCGTGGTACTGGTGGTAATGCGACACTAGGTTTCGTACTCAGCGCGTTGGTTGGCATCTCTCTAGATCTCTATGGTTTCTGCCGCCCGGGGCATAGATTGATTTTGCCGCCCCCTTATCTTTATAAGAAGACCTACACAAAAAATAACGGAGCGAGCCTTTTTGTCAAATTTTGATACTAAAACAAAGCATGTGGAACTTCTCTCAAAAACTAAATTCCCCTATCAGCGGTGTTAAATTTAAGAGTCTCTGATCAGCCTCTGAAATACCGACCCCTATAAACTTTTTCGCTACAACGTTCAACACTTTACGAGTCCCTTTAAATAACCCTTAAGACCACGTGGTAAGGTTAAAAATTACTATATCTATAAGCCTTCGTTTGTTGTACCGATCGTTTTATCGTAGCTAACAGAGACTTATGGATGTACTAAATTTAACCCGACAACAGGCAAATTTGTACCTTTTAGATTCTAGCTCTTTTTTTAATGCTATTTCAGAATAGGTTTAGAACTTGAAAGAATAATGTTAATAAATAGACTAGCTAAAATTAATCCTTGTGCTGTAACTGCCTCCGTGGTCTAATGGTTAAGAGCATTGGTGACACGGAGGTCGTGGGTTCGATTCCCACGGGGGGCACCTTGTGACATATCACTTTGTGCGTTTTTCCCCAGTTGGTTAGGACATTGCAGGCTGAATCACCTGATTGTCTGAAAAGAAAGATGATTCTGTGCTTCGGATGGCACGTTAAGCCGTCGGTCCCGGCTGCTATCTCTGGTGGGTAGTAGTCGTTACATAAAAACCACGTCAGAGGCCGTAAGGCGGTCCGAAAAAACTCTGACACCAGGGCTCTGCCCACACGATAAGGAGGAATCCTTGTTTACACATAAGATTCATAGTTGAACAATGACATTCTATACAAGGATGACTTCGCATCTGTGCGCTATCAACGGGACCACTAAGTTATACCCAGTTGTTTTACATTACTGCTTGATAACCGAATACATTTGAAAGATTTGAAAGGACTGGAATGTCAGCGGCAATGCATGACAGGTGGGCATAACTGATGACAACAGAGACATGTGCCATGTTTAGGCTTTGTTATTGTATGCCATGATGACTCTATGGTTATAAAAACTCATTGTAGTTGAAGCAAACATTCTACCTTTCAATTCAATTCAACTGCCACGCTAAAACTAAATATGGCATATAGTTAATCGTGAGGAAACCTGCACGTTTCAATTTCGAGGCATGTATTGTACCTACTGTCCATTATAAGTGGCGACGGGCTCACTCCCCGTCACACTGGACAGAGTTTCGGTACTACTAGTGAAACGTGGATGTCCTGAGGTTTCAGAATATCTCTGACTACCCCCTCGGGGAATATAGTCATGTGGATGCATGCATATAGTTAATAACTTAATATTAACTCTTAATTTTTATTTATTTAAAATTAATGGACTCTTGTTTGAAATTGAATGTCAAGTTGTTTATGGGAGTACCTATCACAATCTCTTTTTTGATTGTTTTTGATCAAGAACAAGAAGAGATTGAGGATTGCGGAGCCTCGTGGCAGGTAAAAATGCGACGCGCGAACACCACGCGAGACAAGCGCTCGCGTCAGAACCTGCAACGTGACCATTAACTCTTAATATCAGTATGTCAAAATATAAAATAGTTTAAATACATAAAATATACATATATAAAAACACGTCAAACTCAGATAGTCCGCAGCTGTGTTCCGTTTCCGGGGGTTGATAAATATTCAGTAGTCGGGACCATGTAGGGGATAGGGGACGAATTTTGATTTTGTCGAATTATTTTAGAAACACGGAATTCTAATTTTTGAGTTTTAAACGTGTTGAAAATTGAAATGTCATTTTGTATTGAAGGATGTTCGTCAATCACGTACAGAAACTCACGACCATAATCCATTTCTAGGTGGTAAGGAACTATTATCAACTTACTAACAGTTCTACAACTAACTGCATTTCATCATTTACTGCAGTTTAATTGGCATGCGTTGTAATGCCCCATCTATACCCGACACACACTTGGTCATTTTTTTTACCGTATAAACTTTCCCTGGACTTCCAAAAATATTTCAAAACCAAAATTAGCCAAATCGGTCCAGCCGTTCTCGAGTGATGGCTTTCGTGTCCAAGGGAGAAAAGGGATTCATTTTTTTTATATGACTATATCAAAATTAGTCAAGATTATTTAATAAACACAATGTGCTCAAGAAAATATAGCTCTTAATATTATAAATACAGGAGTGAAAGTGATAGCAAAACAATGGCATTAGCTCCTGAACTTATCAAGTCTGAAGATATTCATACATATTCTCATTACTGTCTCCCATTGGGGTAGGCAGAGACCAACAGAACGCCACCTGCTACGATCCTTCCTGACATGTACCTATGTCACTTCCTTGACATTAATCAGTTTCTTCATACATTTAGACTAAGAGATAAGTGTATTTTTGCAACCATCAGCAGCAAGGCTAATTCAGTGTTTATAGGGTGAAGAGCATCTCGTGATGGGGATGGACTAGGTCTGCCTGCATAACTTCAGTGGGTTTAGGAGTTACTGATGTTTAAGGTCAGTAAGAAATTACGATCAGCTGCAAGGCTGATCGTATGATATTATTGTAGTATGCACTGTAGCTATGTGAACAGTACAAAAACTGACATGAACTGCCACTCGGTTTAGGAGATACAGCCGTTCAAAGGTCGGACCTTTGAACGGCTGTAACTCCTAAACTGACTGATGAACTATGGCAGTTTACTGATCTTTAAACATCAGTTACTCCTAAACCGACTGGAGTTATGCAGGCAGACCTACTCCATCCCCATCACAGAGATGCTCTGCACCCTATAAACACTGAATAAGCCTTGCTGCTGATGGTTGCAAAAAGTACACTTATATCTTATAATAATAAATTGTTTTATGACCAAATAAATGAATGAATAAATGAATGAAATCTTTATTTGCAAAGAATAGGTACATTTTAGATCTTATGATATAATATACATAATTATTTAGTTTCATCTATTCTGCTATAGTACAAAGCATGCAAATATTAAATACACACGTGTATTTTAATGAAGTTAAGTAGACTCTAAAAATTCCTGCACACTGTAAAAACCAGAGTCAAGCAACCATTCCCTCAATTTCATACAACCATCTAACCTTTCTCTTTCTTTTTCAGACAACGTTCACTAATCAAACTTTTTTCACAGCAAAATGCAATTAATTGAAAAAGAACTTAAAGGTACCAATCAAGAAATCATGTTCATTTTAATTCCGAACTTTATTGTTTGTTTTCCCATCGTCAAGAAAAGCTAAACTTACGCTGGTAAGTTAAGACCAAGAGCGTCAAAGGCTTGTTTCACGCAAACTTGGTCAGAAGTACGACTTTCTAAATCAATTGGACAATTATAAGTTGCAGCGATAGTTTTACATGGATGTAAAGTATGAATGGACAGACGACCTAAATAAAAAGGTAGCGGGGAGCGACTGGATGAGGAAGGCCGTGGACAGAGTTTTGTGGCGCGCCTTGGGAGAGGCCTATGTCCAGCAGTGGACGATGATAGGCTGATGATGATGATGATGAAAGTATGAATCATGTATATTCAAATATTATATTTAATTAATAAACGGATATTTAAATATCCGTTTAAATACAGGATTCATAAGTGGTGTGCCTGAAAACATAACAACCGTGTGATAACACCAATTTACTCTTAAGGGCCTATTTCGAAAAATAATTGAAGCGAATTGGGCGTGTGATAGCTTATATTACTGCCTGATGCGAGAGAAAGAGATGGGGCGGCGCGCGCGACTGAAAAGACGCAAGCGTAAAACACACTTTATTTAATTGTGATTGTACTATTTATGTAAGTTCAATTCTGCTCTAATCTAAATTTGTAAAATAATAATCTCTTTTTTTTTAAATCAAGTCTCGTATTTCTATTATTCACTGTTTAGCAGTTCCACGCTTTTATAAATAAAAACTGAGGCTACTTTGGCTTGTTTTTGTATCGAGAAAATGTGTCTTAATCGTGTTTTGGCTCTAATCAAAACTTCAATTATATGTTTAATTTACACATATCCGCAATTCATACTTTTTCACCTAAATCCAAATTTTTTCACATATCCTCTTAAATCCTCGTTATGTTGTACACTGAGACCAGCGCTGGTCCTTTCTGTTCGCCCCAAACTCACCCAAGGGACCATAGTATTTACAGACGGACAACAAAGTGTTCCTATAAGGGTTCTGTTTTTTCCTTTTGAGGTACGGTACCCTTCTTCTTATCGTGTGGGCAGAGCCCTGGTGTCAGAGTTTTTTCAGACCGCCTTACGGCCTCGGACGTGGTTTTTATGTAACGACTATTACTACCAGCGATAGTAGCCGGGACCAACGACTTAACGTGCCATCCGAAGCACGGAATCATTTACATACGGTTAAAAAATACCCTGAAAATAACTTACTAACTGTAATTTATCTTTCTTCTGAAAGTCTTTGTAGACTACAAAGATTCATCTTTAATCTCTCACTTCCATGTTAACTTTACATCTGTGGTCAGTACTTGATGCGGTTTCAAGTTGGCGTTAAGTTAAGAGTTTAACCTGCTTGAACTTAGCCCTTAGCAAACTGTTAGGTCGCCTCGATGTGCCTTTTGTTTTGTTTATCAAGTTCGGGGGTTGAATTTCTTTAGGAACTCTTGTTCTACATAATAGTACAGGAGCGCATTTAAAAATTCACAGATTTCGTGCCTCACACGACTATCGAGCACATTGGAAATGAATCTACGGAATTCGAAAAAATATTGTCTCAAAAAGGTTAGGCTACAGGGCCAACCCTTTACTCGATCGTCTTTGTTTTAGGCTCAAATTGTAGCTGACTAAATTGTCCAAAGGCGTTTTTCTCAAATTTTTTATATTATTTTTCGTTTCCAAAATATCGAGCGCCAAAATAAAAAATTTGGGATTTTTTTTTCACTATTTCGGCCATAACTTTTTTGGTTGTTGACTTTCGTTCTTTCTTCTTTCTTTTTTCTCTTTTTGCACCTTACAGCTCTCGTAAATACGCGTCTTTTGAGCCTTTTTTGAATATCACATTTCGAGATTCAACTCTCCGAGATATAAAGGGATCGCACTTTTTCGTGATATCGGGGCCTATACTGGAGCGAACGAAAAGACATTTCCAATGTCAAAAGTGCATGCTAGAACAAAGAAAGACTGAAGAAAATTTATGTTGATTGGTCAGAATCATCAACCTACAAATTTCCCACTGCAGGGCACAGGCATACCCTTCTTTCATCATGATCATCAGCCTAGAAACGTCCCACTGCAGGGCACAGGCCTACCCTCAAGGGGAGTGTATAGCCTAAAGTCCACCGCGTGCTCAATGCGAATTGGTAGACTTCACATCCGCATCAGAATTTCTACTTCAGCGTATGCAGTTTTCCTCAAGATGTTTTTCTTTACTGTTTGAAAGCAGTAATTACGTAAAAAGTTAGAAAAACTCATTGGTACATGCCATGTTGTTCGTGAGGGATTCGAACCACAATTTAAATATTAATCATTGAATAATGTTTACTTGAGACAAGTGCCAATGGAATATAGAATGAAATAGTACATTAACTGTTAGGCTTAGAATATAATTCGATTGAATTGATGAAGTTGTGATGAAAGGTGATGGAAGATATTTTCTGCGTAGTAATCTGCGATGCTTGTTGATTGCTGAAGGTGCGCCGGATGCATATGTGTATCTCTCTCTACCTTTCTTCTAAGAGTAGGTACATCCACTACATATTGCCAAAGCCTAAGCCTTTCCCGTCTTTTCTATCCATTTCGCCCTATTCCTGGCGACGTCTTCGGACATCATCATTAACTTTAGCCTTTTTTTAATCGGGCATAGGCCCACCACACATTCCCACCGCTGTAACTCCTGTAAGCCAGGATCAACAGCAGCGACCATTCACAACACAAGACAATGAAGTCCAGCGAGCCCGGGGGATGACTCTAATCTGCCTTGGAACCCGCAATGAATTAATCAAAGAAGATAGGTGAAGTAGAAAAAACGAAATATACGACTCCCTCCATTGCAAAAGGGAGACATAAATAAGAAAGAAATAACATGGCTATTAGAGAGCCAATTCCAGAGATCATTTATGGCAGTGTCGAAATACACTACCGCAAAAGCACCAAAAATAAAAAAATAGGAACCTAACATTGTACTGAAACTATGACCTATTTTGCTTTCAGTAATAAGTATGACAAAAATATCTGAACGCACGGAAGTTATCCCTAGTTGCAATAAGATCCATGAAGTAAGGGACACCAGAAAACGATTTTATTGAGTCACGCTCTCAAGGCGCGCCACAAAACTATCCTCAGCCTTCCTCATCCAGTTGCTTCTCAGATCGTAGGTCTAGCACCGAAGGGTGTCTTCTTCTTTCTCTAAAGCTGTCCACGGATCGCCGTCGCCCCACCCACGTCAATGTGTGTTTGCAATTGGTATCTTATTAGTATCTTTGTTCAATGTTCCAAAGAAAACGACACACTGCAGAAAGCAATGTTATTCAAAAGCACATACACGTGCGCGACCAGTTGTAAAAACGCAACCAATAATCGTGCTTCGTTCAGATCCTTATAGTTCTGTTTAATTTGTTACTTACCTAAAATGTATTCTTGTTTGAACAAGATCCGACTGTATTATTTCTGTGAAATGAACGCGAGAGTTTAAATTATTCTCTTATGTTATTTTGGGAGCATCTCTTGGAAATTGCATTGTATTATTTAGAATATAAACGCTTAGTTTTGTGCAATTGTGAAATGTGATGTTATGAATTGCATTCTCAAATGTATGCGATGGTATGCAGTTTATAAATGTGGAAAGAGTGTCAGGTTCATAGCAAGTGGCAAAAATGTTTCGTTTTTGAACAGACTGTTTACTTTTTAGTAGAAAGGTTATATAAAATGTACCCTAGGTACCTACCCTTCCGTAACCTACCCTATGTATGGACTTATGGATGTTGAAGATGCGAGAGATGTGTGTCAGAATCGTAGCGTGTTTCGATCTATTGTCTCTAGCTACCCCAGTGGGACATAGGCGTGAACATAATTATGTATGTATGTAGTTTACTAAGTACTTAAATAGCATCATTGTATCGAATGCAAAAATTTTACGATTATTATTGATTACTTTCTGACACGGTTTTCTAGTCCATAAATGTATATTATTACTAGCTGCTACCGGTGACTTCGTCTGCGTTGAATTTTTCTCCCTACACACAAACACACCAACCACCTACTTACTTGTGACATTTCGCATAAAAAATCTCATCTTTCAATCTATGTGATTTTCTTTGTTATAAAAAGAAATTCTAATTAAT
Source organism: Agonopterix arenella (assembly GCA_927399405.1). Lineage (NCBI taxonomy): Eukaryota > Metazoa > Arthropoda > Insecta > Lepidoptera > Depressariidae > Agonopterix > Agonopterix arenella. Next base: position 3,070,451 of record OV656714.1, read on the forward strand.
TTTGAATTTTTGACGTCGTTTTCCAATGATAACTCAAGATCGATGATTTTCGTATCCGAAGTGATCATCATCATCACTATCTTTCCCATATCGATTTATGTAATTTATTTGTATTATATCCCTAATAATGTAATTTATTTGATTTATAATTTGAGGAGGTTCTGAATTCAATCGGTACCTACATATTTTTTTTCCATATCCACTATCTTAATCTATATATCCTTTTAATAGTCTATAGGTACATTATATTAAATGGAAAAGGAAATATTTGCAAGAAGTTGCGTACAATCGATAGCTAATTGAATATCGTTGTAAAATGCAAATTAATGTGTACTTAGGGGATTAAGTAAAGGAATGTTTGGTTCAAGTCATAAGAGCTACGTATATTTATAATACTTAGTTGTATGTATACGGTCTGGATTCCACTGTGAGGTAATAACCGCTTCATACCGAAGAGATTGATTGGGCGTAGGTCATCGTGGGTAATGCTAGTTGACAGAGGAAATTTTGAATATATTTTAGACATTTTAACATGCCTTATACGATCTCTTCAGTATAAAGTAGTAGTCTCCATAGAAAAGTATTTGACTATTTATTACTCTGTGAAGAAAATTTGAATCTTTGATATGCAGAGGCAGCGGCAGCGGAAGCTCGGATTTAAACACAAACTTGGTTGCAAAACACTATATTAACACAACACACCAACAAAGGGAAAACAAGAACACTTCTTGTATTGCCGATTACTACAAAATTATGAAACTTAGAATTTTTCGGATTATTTTTAATTTTTGAACAAAATGTCTTTGCTAGAAGCTTCATTGTTATCCGCTTTTCACTTTCATTTATACCACTCACATTTAAGTCCCCTGGTAGCGACCAAATGTGACACCCCTGTATCATAAATATTCAGGAGGTAAACACGAGTAAACCCGCAGTCCAGACTTGTTTACTACTTGGCTCTAACTTATACAGGGTGTATCAAGTCTTGTTACATAAATCTCTGCAATTTTGAATCTTATTGAAAAGGATAGTCATCATCATCATCAGCCTATCCTCTACTGCTGAATATTGGCTTTTCCCGAGCCGCGCTACAAAACTCTTATCTTCGGTCTTCTTCATCCAGTCGCTCCCCACTCTCAAGTCGTTGGTTCAGCGCCGGAAAGTCACACACTGCGGCTGCCAGTTCGTGGTCTCCATTCTAGAATTTAGATTCCCTATCGGTTGTCAGTTCTTCGGCAGATAATACAACCAACCCATTACTTTGCTTTCATATTTAAAGAGCTATGTCATTTTACTTTAGTTCTCTGACGTATCACCGCATCCCAAGTGATCTGTCAGAGATACTAAGTACCTATAGTAGCCCAGTCATTTTACGGAGTTTTGTTAGGCGGGGTGCGGAGTAATTATTAATTAGACTTTTAAACTGTAACCGGCACCATTTCGTGACAAAAAGACTATCTTAAAACATATTTAAAAAAAATTCTCTACGCAACATAGAAATCAAAATTGTGTGTCCCAGAAGGCTTTTAAATTAATAATATTAGTGCCAATGCACTCATTTGACTTAGATTTGGCAATATACATTATTTTTGAACGATAAAATAGGCATTAAAATTTAAAAAATGAGGTATTTATTAGAAAATACCAATATATTTTTCAAAACCTTCCAAGTAGACAAAAATATTCACACCACGTTTGTAGTATGTATAATGGTAAAGCCTTAAATATGTGTAAAAAATTTACTATCAGGTTTTTTAGAACGAGATAACAGCAACATTTTAAAATTGGAACTGTTGCTGACGTGATTTTTTTTAAATTTTGGTTCATTTCTTGGCTCAAATTGGCTCTTCAATATTATACCGAAAAAAATGACAATTATTAATTAGTCCCGGCTCAAATCGTAAAATGACTGGGCTATAGTGCATAGCATTGTATTTTGCACAAATCTTGGATAGTTCTGTTGATTGTTCTTGTGGCAGAATTCATACAAGCGCATCCCTTACGATGCGCGTTGCTACTATCTGACGAAGGCCTGGTATTGCGCGCCCTAGTCTATATCTACCCAACTGGGATAGAAACGTGACGATATAGATACAAAATGCTGTAGTAACCAGTACTCTGCCTGAGTACTGGTTCTAGCAATATTGAGTATCTGTCAGTCTAGGTAACAAGTTGCAAAATATCTAGGTAACAAGTAGACTTTGACAAATATTAGGCACTAGAATTAGTTATTCAGTTAAGCTAGTGTTGTTTCATTAGTGCAACCGCGTGAGTTAGACATACTACAGATATGCAGTTCATGGAAGTGGCTAGTGGCAAACTACGTCCATAAATGTAGTTTGCTATTTAGAACGAGCGTGGTTGTATTCTAGTATGCGGAATCGTTTTCAGATCAACGTGTGATTTTTTTTTATTTTCCATAAAATTTATTATGAGTTCAAACTAAATAAATTTCTCTATGGAATTAACCAAACATCGAAATCACGAAAAAAAACTGCTATCCCATATTTGGGTCCGAGTAGGTTAAAAGTTTTGTATAGTGCAGGCGATTTCGATGTTAGTTCTTAAAGATTTTCACTTATCGTTTTCTTTGTTGTTGTTGTTGACAGTTGTCTAGTTTGATGGTCTGATCATCCCCTTAAAAACCGTCAGCATAATTATGAAAGGGTCTTACTTGTCGGTAGGCAAAGTATATTGTTTTGAGAATTCCATAGGGACGTTCTCCAGCCCGCTGGATGGACCGACGGAAACTTGAATCCGGGTAGCGGGGAGTGAGTGGATAAGATAAGATTTATTTATTTGCAAGATTATGGTATACAGTAAGATCTTCACTTAAGGATATAGCACAAGCCATAATCTGCCACACAGGATGGCATGCAAATTTTAAAAACAGAAGGCAAACATACAAAATAAAATTTACATCAAGTCTGTTAGGTTAAACGAGAGCATGGACCATAAATTCGTTTACAGTGGATAAGGGCAGTGACAGGCTAGAACAAATAGTAATAAATATCTTGGACATTGTCACACAAATTATCTAGTCACATTTAAAGTACCTGGACTTGTATTATGATGACTAGACAACGATATAGAATACATATATAGATACAAACATCCATGACTTGGGTACAAATATTCATATTCATCATATAAATATTTGTCCCTTTCGGGATTTGAACCCGCGACCCTCGGCACAGCAGGCAGGTTCACTACAGACTGTGCTACCGGGCCGTCAAATACGATCGTAGAGTTTTTTTGCCCATACTCCCATTACTACAGCGGTGAGAAAGATGACTCTAATCTGTCTCGGGACCTGCAATGATTTTAATCAAAGAAGATAAGTTTTTGTATGACGCATCTAGATTGACTCTACATCTAGGTTTAACGTTATCTAATTTGTCTGGTCTAGTCTAGGTAGTCTGGCTTCTAGGCCAAAGTTTAGGCGACAAATTAAGCTCATGTTTTGCCGCTTTGTCCTGCTACAGCGGGAAATTAGTGGAATCTATGTCTTACGTGTATCCTTTTAGGTAACAAGTTTTAATTCTTGTTGTTAGTATACTTTAATTATCTTGCATCATCAGCTTCTCACTCAACCCCCTACCCTATCCGCCGCGTATTTCCAGCAAAGCCCAATGCTTAGCTCCGTACCCATTCCTATGGGTGCCCTTGGGCCGGTTTTTCACTGGCTTAGTTGACCCTTCGTGGTCCAACCAATTGTCCATCTTGTTCTTATCGTGTGGGCAGAGCCCTGGTGTCAGAGCTTTCTCAGACCGCCTTACGGCCTCTGACGTGGTTTTTATGTAACGACTACTACCACCAGAGATAATAGCCGGGACCAACGGCTTAACGTGCCATCCGAAGCGGGGAATCATTTTTCTTTTCAGACAATCCGGTGATTCAGCCTGCAATGTCCTAACCAACTGGGGGAAAAACGCACAAAGTGACATGTCCCCGTGGGAATCGAACCCACGACCTCCCGTGTCGAGAGCCAATGCTCTTAATCATTAGACCACGGAGGCTATACTTGTCTGCTCCCTGAGCAATGCTGTAATGGTCATGTGGGGACTTGCTACAGATGTCAGCACCCACAAGTTATAGCAAAGATGCCAACAGATGGCGATACCGTCGCTCTAGGAAATATGCTCCATACATATACAACGTTCACCGTGAATTCGTAACTCGTAACCTACTACAAATTAGGTTCACAATCGAATGCAAGACAAACATCGCGCAAGAGAAATAATCACAGAGATTCCATACATATACAAGGTCCAACTAAGAACTGTCAGACCACGGCCGGTCCCCAGGCTTCTCACATAGCCTGGTGGAAGATCTTCCTTTTTCAATGGAGGAACACCAACTAGCACCTCCATAGTTAGTTAGAATAAAAACATTATCAGCCTATCATCGTCCACTGCTGAACATAGGCCTCTCGCAATGCTTGCCACAAAACTCTATCTTCGGCCTTTCCAGTCGCTCCCACTAGTCTCAGGGCGTTAGTCCAGCGCCGAAGCGTCCCAAACCCCTCGTGCTTGTTCGTGATCTCCATCGGACATTTGAGCATCGCTTTGTGTCATTGGAGTCGGTGTCAAGCCAAGTCGAAACGATTTGATAGCGTGTCATGACAATAAAAAGACAAATTTCTAACGACCATAGAAAATACAGCGACTCCAGTAAAACAGTTACGGGGGTGGAAAATGGTCAGTGAAGTCAGTAAGGGTCAATTTTTTTTGGCTATGGTCAGTAAAAGTCAGTTTTTTCGAAAAATGATCATTAAGGTCAGTATTTTGAGGATGAGGAGCTACGTTCCCACAGAAGGGGCTGGTTTCTGTAGATTAGCATAAGCATATGCGACTATATTCCCCGTGGGGGTAGTCAGAGATATATGATGATGAGGATAAGGATGTTTCGGTAATTAATTCATCACATCATAACAATAAATTAATGAATAAGCAGCGGAAGAAAAACATTTTCCAATTTTATAGTCACAGGTATAAATAATTTGATAAGATTAGATAGAGATTTGGTTTGTAAATGGTCACTATTTTAGAGGGTTTTAGTCAGTAAAATCAGTATTTTTGGCCATGGAATTAGTTTCCATCCCTGCAATTAATGTTCTTGTAAATGTCAATGTAAAAATATTTATTATAAAAAAATATTTGCAACCTTTAAACATCAGTTACTCCTAAACCGACTGGAGTTATGCAGGCAGACCTGGTCCATCCCCATCACACCCTATGAATACTGAATCAGCTGATGGTTACCATAAGTACGCTTATCTCTCGTAATATTATAACAACTACAGACTTTGGTGATTTTAGCAAAGTTTCTGACCACATTGAAATAGGAATACGGGCGTGATCATACCTAAATACGTATGTAAAATAAGTACCTTACCTACCTAACTCACCGACACTACTGTTCCGACAGTACTTTATTCGTATGCAATTATGCAAAGGAGGTATTCGTTCGTCTTTTGTCTTGGAAACGCATTCATATTATAACGAGTTGTGAACAAGACACGTCGGGGTGCAAGTTATTTGCATATCACGCATATCTTGCAGTTAAGGTAGCCAGAGTTCATAATAGAGCTTATCCTTCTTCTTTTCGTGTCAGTGGTTGTACGATGGGGTTTCTATATTTTAATATATGAAGGAGCTAAAATATCACAAAGAAGATCATTAAACATAATTCTTAGATTAATTAATGTACACAATTTACATTACGACAGAACAACAGTTACAATTTGATGTAGGTACAGTTTTTTTGAAATCAGGTTATTATTATTTTTTATTTTTCGTTCAAAACCTAACTATTCGAATCTTCAAAACATCAAAATTCAAAACCTGTCCTGGATTTATTCTTAATTTTCTAGAAAAGCTGCATGTGAAAGGCAGTAGCAGTCCTATAATTTATTCTGAACAAGTGTCCTTCATAATCAGCTGCCCCATACATTTGGTAGCCCAGTCATTTTACTGAGTTTTGTTAGGAGAATTATTAATTGGACTTTTAAACTGTAACCGGCACCATTTAGCGACAAAAAGACAATCTGAAAACTTATTAAAAAAAAGTTCGCTACGCAACATAGAAATCAAAACTGTGAGTCCCAGAAGGCTTTTAAATTAATAATATTAATACCAATGCCCTCATTTTAATTAGATTTAACAATACATATTATTTTGAGCAATAAAATAGGCATTGAAATTTAAATAAATTAGGTTTTTATCACAAAATACGAATGTATTTTTCAAAACCTTCTAAGTGGATAAATTTACACCATGTTTAAAGTATGTATGGTAATGCCTTAAATATGTGCAAAACAAAAATATTACCATCATGTTTTTTATAACGAGATAATAGCTAAATTTTAAATTTGCAATTTTTGTACATTTCTATGCTCAAATTGGCTCTAAATACTCTAAATACTATACCGAAAAAAAATATCAATTACTAATTAGTCCCGGCTCAAACCGGAAAATGACTGGGCTATGGGTTGAGTAGGTAGTTTGCAGTTTTGTATGGCGCAGGAGATTTTTTTTCCATTGTGTAAATGTAACACATTTTCCATATAAAACTTTTCGACTATGATAGATTTTACACCCTGTATACTAGATAGCTTTTGCAATTAAACACTCGCTGTCCTAGAAATAGACTACGAGCAATAGATCGAGAATAAATTTGTACTGTATTCACAACACCCTGTCTTGGTTGGGAACAGTTAAATCGTCCATAATTCAAACGAGACTGTGGTACAGCGTTGAAACAGTAATGCTGAGTTGGTACCGTTAGTTCCCATTTGTTCTGGTTTCTTACACCGTGTCGAACCGAAGCGACCTATCTTAAATAAATCTATATATTACTATTATAAAACTGTAACAGGAAGTTTGTCTGTACATTGAAGATATTAACAAAAAAAAAGTTACGATATGGTTTTTAGGTGTCCCTGATTCCATTTCACCAATTTTTGGATTTTTTGTCTGTCTGTTTGTTTGTGTGTTTGTTTGTTTGAACGAGTATCACGCAAAAACTACTGAACCGATTTTGATGAAACTTTTTTTGTTTGATAGCTTATGATCTGACTTAAAATCTGGTATATAATTTGTGCGGACGAAGTCGCGGGTTATTGCTCGTAATAAATAAAAATGCACTTTATTGCCACACAAAATACAAAAAAAAAGGTACAGAAACAATAGACAGATTAACCAAATAGAAAAATCAAATATATATATAAAAACACACATTTGGCAATGGGTTAGGACTCAGTGTCCGCTGGCAGGACCTAATAAGATCTGCTGCTCAGCACGGATTTGCAGTCCCAACCTGCTCTTATATCAGCATACAGACATCGAGGGTACAGGGTAAGTAGGCACTTCACAATTTTGACTTAAGTTGTACTATATCACATTACATTATCTTCATTATGGTATTTAGGATATTATTATCATCTTAAAGTTAAACTAGGATTATAGATTAAAATGAGTGTGGGAGTGTCAGTCGGGGTTTGTGTGTGTGTGTGTGTGTGTGTGTGTGTGTGTGTGTGTGTGTGTGTGTGTGTGTGCGCGTGTGTGTGTGTGTGTGTGTAGGAGTGGGAAAAGGAGAGAACCAGATCAGATTGTATTTACTGTTTTGCTGCGTTCGTTTTTTTTTTTTAATTAGTTCCTTATATTTGTGTTTAAAGGTTTGGGAGCATAACTTTTTACGTAAAGTCAATCTTCAAATATTTGCCTATTGGGGCGCTCTTTAGCGTTGTGAATCATGGGTATCGGAAACAATCAAAGAACATCTCGAGCGCCTCCGTACCTCAAAAGGCACCTTGTAGCCCAGTCATTTTAGACTAATTAATAATTGATGACTTTTTCGGTATTGCATTTAAGATCCAATTTGAGCTTATATACACAATTAATACACCAACTTAATATACCAAATATAAAAAAAATCACGTCAGCAACAGCACCAAAGAACAAGGGGCAGAATGGGCCCAGCACTGTAGCACTTTTTATTTTTCACAAATTAAAGGCCTGAATAATACCAACGTTTTATTATACGGCAGCATAACTGTAACGTGTTAAATAAAAAAGTTAAAGCAGTTTAAAAATTCAATTAATTGCCCATATGAATGCTTATATTTTCGACCTAATAATGCCCATACAGTAGAAAAAAACAGTATGGTACTCTAGGAGCTGGCTAGCTAGTTGGTGTTGCCTGGTGGGTGGTGGGCGTTGGGTGGTGGGTGTTGGTTGGTGGATGGTGGGTGTTGGGTGTTGCCTGGTGGGTGGTGGGTGTTGGTTGGTGGGTGGTGGGTGTTGGGTGGTGGGTGTTGCCTGGTGGGTGGTGGGTGTTGGGCGGTTTATGTTTGGTTTTGGCAAGCTCCCACAGTACCATACTCTTTCTTCTACTGTATGCATTATTAGGTAAAAAAATATAAGCATTCATATAGGTAATTGATTGAATTTTTAAACGGCTGTAACTTTTTTATTTAACGCGTTACAGTTATGCTGCCAAATAATAAAATGTTAGTATTATTCAGGTCTTTCATTTAAAGTATGTAAGAAAGTGCTACAGTGCTGGGCCCAGGGTTCATACAAAACTGTCCGTTGTTCTTTACCATTATACATAACATACTTCAAACATTGTGTAAATATTGAAAAATACATTAGTATTTTCTAAGGAATACCTCTTTTTTTTTTTAATTTTTATGCCTATTTTATTACTCAAAAATAATTTATATTGTTAAATCTAATTAAAACGAGTACATCGGTATTAATATTATTTAGTTAAAAGCCTTCTGGGAGATACAATTTTGATTTCTATGTTGAGTTCAGGTAGTCTTTTTGTCACTAAATGGTGTCGGTTACAGTTTAAAAGTCCATTTAATAATTACTTCTCACCCCTCCTAACAAAACTCCGTAAAATGACTGGGCTATTGCATTTAGTCCCGTATCCAGTGATGTATGCTGTCTCAAATAGTACACAAGGTATTTAGCAGTTACATAGAGCTTAACTACTAAACTAAAACTTAATGTTTTAACTAGGTGCCTTAAAAATATTCTGCGTATTTGACTGTTTTTCTATGTATTGATTATTTGTGGTTGGGCTATTGCAAGCAAGGGTCGTTGTAACACTGAGACCAGCGCTGGTCCTTTGTGTTCGCCCCAAGCTCACCCATATTCTACGCATACCTCCGAACTTATGGTATTTTCTTTTCATCCTTGGGAATGCAGGTTTCCTCTGGATGTTTTCGATGAATATAACCGTACATAAATTTCGAAGAACTTAGTGGCACAGGCCAGGAATCGAACCGCGGCCTCAGGATTGAGGCGCTAGCTCTCTTCCGTAGGGGCAATCATCGCTTTTTAAAAAAAAAATTCTGTGTAAGCACTAAACAATCGCTTTGTTCAATATCGACTATGATAAAATCATCATCAATTGACTCCACTTATTACCATTCGCGTTTAATGCGGCGCAATTTCACCAGGAGCGCAGTAGACGAGTAATATAGCCTGGTAGAAGTAGGACTTCCTGGCTTAAGAACCTGTATGAATGGTTCGATAAGAACACCACGTCACTATTCATTAGAATGTGCGTGCAATGTGCCTGTGAGCATTATTTATATTTATATTTATTTATTTATTCAGGGCTGCAGTCTCCAGAATAGCCCTAATGATAGCCAATCTTTGATAGGAGCTGGCACTATAAGGAGAATCATGAGCAATCAAATCAGCCCACATCGACCCACTGCTGGGGATATCCCATCCTTTTTATTGCGCCACTCCTCACGGTCCTGTGCCAATCTGATCCATCTCTTACAATGACCCGCAACCCTTACAATGTCGTCTGACCAACGCTCTACGGTCTACCCACTGACCAGCCAGGCACGTATCCAGGAGGGGGGGATGCTGGAATTTATCCCCCCCCCCCCCCCCCGAAATCCGAAAATTTGTATGGAACAGTGATTACAGCACTGTCTTTTTTATTGTTTTACTATGAATATCCCCCCCCCCCCCCAAAACAAAAGTCTGGATACGTGCTTGCCTCCTGCCTTCTCTTGGCCACCATTCCGATATTGCCTTGGTCCATCGGCTGGCCAGTCATCATCAAGTCACTTTATTTATGACCGTTGGCGTACGATACGGTGTAACAGATGTCCATTCCACCAGGAGCGCAGTACGGATTAAGAAGTTGCTTTTTCGAGTACCACGCAAACAGAACCGTAAACTCGAAATGCAAATGTACGGAACCTCGCAGAGAATTTAGTAGTCAAATTGGGGTTCTCTAGTGGATCGGTAATGGAAATGCGGTGTATTTGTTTATGATAAGTAGCTGATAAGGGGGCAAATAGTAAAAAGGTTAAGTTTACAAGTCTGCGCTGTTTGAGGGTTTAAGAGGGGAGATGGTGAGGTGAGAGGTTAGAATTTTTTGTTTAGTAAAAAATAAACAGACAAATCTTAAACAAACTATTAATTCTTTAATGGGATGCTACTTCCTCACTGAATATATTTTGGATGAAATGGAATGTTCGATTCGAAAGCGATCAAAACATTTATTTTGTTTCTGAGCGTTTGAAAACGAACTAAATACTTATGGCCCTCTACTGACCGAAATGAAAGACGTTTCACGTCAAAAAATACGAAATTGAGCGCAGCACTGGAAGCTCGGTACCTTCTTAACACTTTGTGTGCTACGTCATAGGTCAGCAGGCCTCAGTGCGCACGACTCGCCCGGTGAGTCGATTTGTATCGCATTCCACAGTGTTAGCACTGCGCGATTATCATTATTTTGAGCTTAGCAGCCGAAGTGTTAAGAGGCTATGTGAAAAAAATAGGATTCTTCGAAGCGTCATCTATCTATCTATACTATTATAAAACTGTAACAGGAAGTTTGTCTGTACATTGAAGATATTAACAAAAAAAAAGTTACGATATGGTTTTTAGGTGTCCCTGATTCCATTTCACCAATTTTTTTATTTTTTGTCTGTCTGTTTGTTTGTGTATTTGTTTGTGTGTTTGTTTGTTTGAACGAGTATCACGCAAAAACTACTGAACCGATTTTGATGAAACATTTTTTGTTTGATAGCTTATGATCTGACTTAAAATCTGGTATATAATTTGTGCGAACGAAGTCGCGGGTTAACGCTCGTATATCATAAAGTACTAACAGTAGGAGTATGATTAGCGGATATGTGTAAATTGAACATATAATTGAAGTTTTGACAAGAGCCAAAACACGATTAAGACACATTTTCTCGATAGAAAAACAAGCCAAAGTAGCCTCCGTTTTTATTTATAAACGCTTGGAACTGATAAACGGTGAATAATAGAAACACGAGACTTAATTTTAGAAAAAGAGATTGATATTTTACAAATTTTGATAAGAGCAGAATTGAACTTACATAAATAGTACAATCACAATTAAACAAAGTCGTTTTTACGCTTGCGTCGTTTCAGGCGCGCGCGCAGCGCCGCCCCTTCTCTTTCGCTATCACACGCCCATTTCGCTTCAATTATTTTTCGACATCGGCCCTTAAGGAATAGTCTACAATTTAACTTAATACAAAGTCTAAATCACGCTGACAAACTCTCCTACTCCATTATACCCGACGAACAAACCAAAATTGCCAACAAATTTCGCTATGCACGTGCAAAATAGCAATATCAGGGTAGTTGGGGGTTCGAAGTCGAATTAGTTTTACCCCTATTAAACTTCGTCGTGTGGTGACCCGTTGGCCGTGGGTAACTGACATTGTAGCTGTTTTGTATGAGATAACATTGTTGGCTAGTAAATTTAGTTTACTTTTTTTATTAAAATTTTTGCAACACAGAAATCAGATCACAAGTTTTCTAGCCGCCTGTAAGTTTATGCAATATAACCCATTCATTTTACGGAGTTTTATTAGGAGAGATGGGAAGTAATTATGAATTGGGGTTTTTAAACTAAACCGGCGCCATTTGGTGACAAAAAGACTATCTGAAAACATTCTAAAAAAAAATCACTACGCAACATAGAAATCAAAATTGTGAGTCACAGAAGGCTTTTAAATTAATGCACTCATTTGAATTAGATTTAACAATACAAATTATTTTTGAGCAATAAAATAGGCATTGAAATGTAAAAAAAATTGGTTGTTATTAGAAAATACGAATGTTTTTTCAAAACCTTCTAATTAGACAAAAATATTTACACCATGTTTGAAGTATGTATAATGGTAATGCCTTAAATATGTGGAAAAAAAATTACCCTCAGGTTTTTTGTAACGAGATAATAGCTAAATTTAAAATTGAACTGAAAAAATTATCAATTATTAATTAGTTCCGGCTTAAACCGTAAAATGACTGGGCTAATAGTAGAACAGTGATAAGTTATAAATATCCGAAAAAATAGGGTTGCCATCTTTAGGGCGCGACAAATCCGCAACGCGATATGCGCCAACCTGTTTCTTTTTGCGCGCGAACGAACGAGATAAAAGACGCGATAGAGCCTTATCGCGCATCATGCAGATCGCATCCTAATAGAGAGTAAATTTTCAGGTGAAGTCCAATAGTTATCGAGTAATTTCATTCGTTAGTCGCAATACAACCCTCTTTCAACCAGGAGAGTATGACCGTCGTGGGACAGGTGAAGATCGAGTACAGATATGGTCTCTACAATTGTGAACATCTAGAAAGGGCGACAACACTGGACGAAGATAGCCCTGGGACAGTTGTACTATCAAGAGGCCTATTACCCAGCAGTGGGGTTTACTGCGCTGATGATGATGATGTATAAGGGTCCTTCCATAAGAATAATTAATGTCCTTCTTAATATATGCTGATAGTTTTTTCAAATTATCATACTGAACAACTTTCTCCATGGGATCAAAGTCGAAATCGCGAAAAAAAATCTGCTCTTCTATACTATCTTTTTTTTCTGGACTACGGTCTGAAATAAATATATTATTTTTATTTTATTTTTTATTTTATTTTTATTTTATTGAAAAACCAACAGCAATATAATACAGTAGTTACATGAGTATAAAGCAGAAAGCCAATAACAGGTTTTCACTGGTAGATACAGGAGTAGTTGAGAAGAAACAAATGGTTAACAATTTTAAAAAACGCACATGAGTCAGCACACATTTCAGCCTAAAGGTAAATATAAGGTCTAACAAAATTAGGTGAAACTATTTTAAGGGGATGATCAGACCATCAAACTGAACAACTTTCTCTATGGGACCAATATCGAAATTGCGAAAAAAAAATCTGCTGTCCGATACATTTAGGTCGTGTACGTTTGTATAGAACAGCTGATTTTTTTTTTCGCGATTTCGATATTGGTCCCATAGAGAAAGTTGTTCAGTTTGATGGTCTGATCATCCCCTTAAAATAGTTTCACCTAATTTTGTTAGACCTTATATAAAAAAGCATTGCAAAAACAATAAACAAAATAAAAGAAAAGACCTTAGTCTAACAATAACCTCTACACTTCATCAGCAAAGAAATCACGACTTAACAACCTCCTTGTCGACTCGACGCTAGAGTTAAATAGATCAATATTATAAGTATTGCATAGTTTATTAAAATTGTCACTCGCACGCTACATAAACTTATTCTGCCTATAATTAGTGGGTGCAGAAGGGGTATATAAAGGTGGAATCTTATTAATTTAGCTGGGGCTCGAAGAGATATCATCGAGAGTAACTCAGAGCAGTCAATGGAACCAGAGGCGACCTTGAGAAGAAAGATAGTGTCAGAGATCTCTCGCCGTTTCTCTAGGTGGTGCTTTCTACAGAAATTAAAATACATGGACGAATCGTAGCGGTCTCTAATACGGTATGAAAGATATTTAATAAACTTTTTTTGAATATTTTCAATTCGGGCTATATAAGTATCGTACATGGGATTCCATATCTGCGATGCATACTCTAGGTTACTCCGGACAAACTATTCTATTATATTATTCTATTCTATACAAAACTGAAATCATACTCTACCCAAATGTTTGGGACAGCATATTTTTTTCGTGTTATTCCCATAGAGAAAGTTGTTCAGTTTGATGGTCTGATCATCCTCTTAAAAAACCGTCAGCATATTAAGTTGGATCCTGTGTACGTGAAGTTCAAATGTTTTTCTGTTATTTAACCAAAAACGCCTTCTGTTTCATCTTTCTTAGAAAGCAAAATGCAGGAACTATGCATTCATTGTACTCATCGATTCATGTTTCACCAACTGCATATAATAGAAAAAGATGAGCATTTGCAATTTCACTTGCCACTCAAATAAAGACCTTAACAGAAAGCATTAAGTGCCAATAAACAAATTAATAGTCAAGCCCACATGTTTTCAAACAAAAAAAGGACCTAAAGCAGGTATAGTCGATACAAAAGCGGTGCGTTCCTTTTCTCCTTTACAAAGTTATCTTTTCATCTCGTTTTTAATCTTTTCAATTCAATGCCAAAGGCGTAGAGTTTAAAATGTGATTGTTTAACTGTAGTAGTTCGTAATATCGTTTCGAAGTCCAAGATTCTTTGAAATGAACGTTTATTGGCGGTCAAATTTTTACGTCTCGGTCTCGGTATGACGAAAGCATGCATCAAGATTTTTAGGTTAGTTTTAGTTTACTCCCGTTCCGTTAGCGGGATGCGTGTCGTTTCGCGTTTGTTTTTAATTAAAAATCAGTTCTAATTATAACTGCCAGTGTTTTGTTAACCGTATTGTTGTGATAGTGATTTTGTTTTGAGTTTATAATAGAATTGTGCGATTGAAATCAGTTGTTTGTGTCGTGTTTTGGATTGCATTTGGATTTACTTTTTTGATCGTTTCAAGGTATGTTTAGGCATAGAATAACTAATGGTTAGGTTAGGTTGATCTTGATATTTGTTGACTTTTTTTACAGTTGTCATTACAATACTGACTGGTCTATAAATAACAATAAATACATAATGTCTAGTGTCAATCGATGAAACAGACATCTATGACTCACTGACAAGATGATGCATAGTCTAACATGTCAATAATTTATTGCATTGTTCTATACTTAGTACATACACTCTTAAATATAACCTCGATAGGCCCATTGTACATTATAAAGTACTTTACATTTGTAGAGATTAATTAAAGGTTATTTATTTATTACAGCATTTTGAAGATAAGCAAGATAAATAGATAGCAACATAGATAGGTACCAATTAATCTCCGAAAGTTATTAAGCAAAAGATAATTTAAACGCCCACTCTTCTTTAGATAGTACAAATAATTATTACTTGAGTATTTTGTGGTTAGTATTTCGGCGTCAATTCCATTGCAAAGTGTACATTTATGATGTGCTACTGAGTTTTTTCTTCCAAACTATCTTTCGAAGACATTAATAAAACATGAGCCCTAAAACGGAGCCGTGGTGGTCCAGTGGCGAGTAACCTTGCCTGCCGTGCAGGAGGCGATGGTTCGATCCCCGTCCAGGCCGACTCGTACCAATGAGTTTTTCGGAATTTATGTTCGATTTGTAACACCACTGGCTTTTCGGTGAAGGAAAACATCGTGAGGAAACCTGCATGCTTCAATTTCGAGGCATGTATTGTACCGACTGTCCATTAAAAGTGATGACGGGCTCACCACCCGTCACACTGGACAGACTTTCGGTACTACTAGTGAAACGTAGATTTTCTGAAGCTTCAGAATATCTCTGACTACCCCCTCGGGGAATATAGTCGTGAGCATATGCTATGCCTAAAACGTCACAGCTAGGAAAAAACGCCCTTGGTCGAATCTAGTCCAGTCCTTTTCAAATTGTTTATTGCAATAATGTTTCAATGTTTCTGACCACCCCGACAGCTTATAGTAGTGAGTTTATGTATGTTTCGAAGTTATAGCGCTTAGAAGGGAACTTGTTTTCGTCTTTACTTCTCTTTTCACAGCTGCTCTTCCATACAAAGGGGATGAGACTGAAATGGATACAGTACGACCAGGAAAATAATTCCGCTCGTCAATCTTCGTTTGCGCAGAGCAGTGCAAAATCGGGTATTCTCTATCTCGCTCTAACTCGAATAGCAGACTTATGGATGCTTCGGCAGCAAAAAGGGCGCGAAAGCAATAAGCCAATAGCGGCAAGGTGTCGCATCCTGATTGGTCAATATAATTTCGCGCGCTTTTATAATTTGTCAACTGCGCAGGTACATCGGTGAGACTTATAAACCTGGTACATGTGTACCTTGTAAAAACCGGCCAAGAGCGTGTCGCACTAAAACGTTTGGTTGTTAGTTGTAGCAAAATTTCTGAAAACTCAATTCATGATTGTAGGTTTATGTAGATATGTATGTGCTTAAATAAATGTAAACGCTCGTTAAAACCCAAAATCTGTAGATCTATAATTAACTATAGTTCCACAAACGTAAACATGTACAAGGAACCAAAACCGAATACTTGATACTTAATCCCGCACTACTCATTTGCATACTTAATTAGGGGTCCTCCATTTACTACGCAATAAGTTTTTATCACTTAAAAAATCCCCTTCCCTTAAAATGTTAAGGAAAATGAAAAAATAAAAATGGTTACTGGTAAGAAGATGATAATACTGTTTACCGTCCTTAAATTTTTTTGCGTAGTATATGTATGATCCCTTACTAAGAGTAACGAAGGCACGTAATTATAAGAAATACAGTGGCATTTTGGGAAAACTGAGTGGAGAGTTTTACCATTAAAAATACATATATATATATATACATATATACTCAGAAATGAAGCTATATACAAAAACTTATTTATTAGGTACTTACTAGAAAGAAAAAGAAAGAAAGAAAAATCTATATTCACCAATAAAGGCACACTAGAAACAACAGAGTACATTAAATGAAACAGTAGGTACTAGCGGTGTGTGCCGCGACGCGACAGTGTGTAGGACACACTCAACGTAGTGCCTTACTAGCGACCAAAGAGTAATATAAGTATACGAGCGTTAACCCGCGACTTCGTCCGCACAAATTATATACCAGATTTTAAGTCAGATCATAAGCTATCAAACAAATAAAGTTTCATCAAAATCGGTTCAGTAGTTTTTGCGTGATGCTCGTTCAAACAAACAAACAAACACACAAACAAACAGACAGACAAAAAATCCAAAAATTAGTGAAATGGAATCAGGGACACCTAAAACCCATATCGTAACTTTTTTTTTGTTAATATCTTCAATGTACAGACAAACTTCCTGTTACAGTTTTATAATAGTATAGATTAGAAAAGAGAACCCACTCGTGACAGCATTATGCATCCACCCTATGTCAAATTGAAGGCTAGCTAGCGCCATCTATGTTTCACCGACAATAATTCAACCTATACTATACATACCTACTTATATCTACTCATACCGATGGATATTATTGTTTTGAATGCTAGTTTTCGTTCAATCCCGCACCGATCGAGTGAAATTTCAGTATCCTTACTATTCCTTTAATCTAAACATTGGTAAGAGAACAACAGAAACTCCGAAATATCACTAAATCGGCACGAAATTGAACGAAAACTACAAACAACCCGCACATTACGCAAGATAGGTAGCCATTTTGTGAATTTGTCCATTAGACATTGACAATAAAATCTTTTTTTTTCATAGTTCTGCGAAGTATTTAATAGATGGCAGCACATTCTATGCAAACTGAATCGGAAAAACCCACCAAAAGGCGACTGTCCTCCGCCTGCTAGCGACCCACCTCGCTTTCGCCCGGGTGGGATGTATAATATAAATAAACGTATTATACACATAAACCTTCCGGAAGAAATTATCTAAATGACATTGAAAACCGTATCAAAATCCGCTGAATGGTTTAGAAGAAGTAAGCGGAGAAACAGAAATGATGAGGACAGACGCGAAAAGCAACTTTGTTTTGTACTATTTATAGGTCATAGCCAAAAACAAGCCGATCTTAGCCTGTTCACCAGGATCAAACTTTGAGAGCAGTCGGTATTACACACATGATTTCGAAAACTCATTGGTACATGACATGTCCTTTTTGCGAACTTTCAGTTTTGATTACCAAAAAACAATCCTTGAGATATTCTCAAAACCCATTTGACATTTGCAAAAATGGAGTGCTTTACAGCAACAGTTGATATCCATGAAACATCATCATCATCAGCCTATAAGCGTCTCACTGCAGGGCACGAGGGTAGCTCAGGGAGGGTGTATGGTCATTTGTCCACCACGCGTGCCCAATGCGGATTGGTAGACTTCACATACACATCAGAATTTCTTCTTCAGTGTATGCAGGTTTCCTCATGATGTTTTCCTTCACCGTTTGAGAGCAGTCGGTATTACGTACATAAGTTAGAAAAACTCATTGGTATTGGACCTCCGTAATTGGGTATCCATACATCTCCAGAACGCGCCACCGATGCGACGTTGTGAATCATACATGATATTGAAAAATATCGTTTAATATCTCATTAATATCAAAATAAATCAGCTTATCCGAATACGCAAATCCGATTCTCATTTGAGCTTAATTTCCTCTAACAACAGGTTTATGCGCCAGATGAGAATACAATGCTGAATAAATGATAACTCCTTAACTCCTCGCACGAGGCTTATGGATTATGTATGGTGTAAATTTATGATCAGCAAAAACTCTTGGAGATATTAAAGATTCAATCCTTCTTGCGGTGCTGCCATTTTAGCCCTTATATAGCGCTAATTCTAGCGCTTTTTTTGACATGATTATTCAACTCAGTATCTATGAAAATTCGTGTCTTTTATTTATAAATAAATAAATAACGGTTCAAATGTTCAGACTTTGTATAGGTGACTGTTTAGGAAGTATTTCATCACGAGCGTCACCGTGCTTTGGCACGCTATGCAGTTGGTCCTGGATAGTTCCAACAGTTGGCGGTGTAAATATGTATTATTTAAGCCAGGTCAGAGGCCTACTAACTTGCCTCCACCAATCCGCACTGGGCCCGCGTGGTGGAGTATCGCCCACTCCCTATCACCATTATACATGAAGAAAGAAAGTTCATGAATGAGTTATGAATTTCGATAGTGTATTAATTCTAAAGAACAAAAAAATAGTATATAAGTAATTGTAGCGCTCTTTTGTACCTAACTTACTAGTCATAGTCACCCTATCGCACCTACAGTTTTGCACTAATTGTATTATACTTTGACTGAGGTATCAAATACAAACGCTTATCTGACCTTGGCAAGTGTCCCACTAAAAGTCCACGTTATCTTCTAGTAAAAGTCATTTTGCATCTTTTATTGCGCCAGTTGGAACGTCTAATTTCGTAATATTTTTACTTACCTGCATTATTGTTGACTATTGATCAAGTAACATAACACTTTGCTCGCTCAAAAATCAAAACATTGTAATATTATTATATAAGTAATAGTTAGTTATATTATCATGTAAGTGAATGTATATTCTTAATGAGAAATAAAGATCTTAAACCTTAAAAGTCCCTGGACTTCATACTTACTTATTAAACTATTTGGAGCACCTTAGAGGACTTTGAAGTGAATTATTTGGCGCTAAATCTAGCGATTTTTGCACAGCATTAGCGCTAAATCGATTTTTAATCTGGCAGCATGCCTTCTCGTTAATTTATAATGGTGGAAATAACATTACATCAACATGTTTGTTTTCGGATCGTTTAGAAGTTTATTTTGTTTAGAATTTGTTTTTGTTATTTACACTTGCACAGGTTTAGTTATTAAATCTCACGGTCGTTAGTTTATTTAACCCCCGACGCAAAAGCGGGTTTTCAAAAGCTGGTTTTTTATTTATAAATTTGACGTTTTGCTTATATTAGCACTAGATTTCTGCCAATGTCACTTGACATTGGATATTGACGGAGAGATTGGCGGATAGATATTCCCAAGAATCTCATGGATTTTTTTAAAATCAAAAACACATTCGAGAAGATAATTATGGCGGAGCTTCGTACCAAGCTCAAACGCGAATCACCCGAATAACACTACCGCTCGTGGCCAAACTTGCAACATGACTTCCAAAAGCTAGTTGTTCATAAATGCCAGAATACTGTAACCAATAATACTGCTAAGTGACAGAATCCAATTAACTACCTAACCTTTGAATAAAATCTATCTAACGGATTTCTCCTTTTGAAGGCAACCTTTAGCAAAAATATAAACGTCTCGAAACCTGTCAGATTTATTCAGAAATCATATTACCCCATTCATTTCCTTCAAGAAGAAAATATTGATAAAAACTCCCGACTACCTCATTACCGT
Organism: Agonopterix arenella; assembly: GCA_927399405.1. NCBI lineage: Eukaryota > Metazoa > Arthropoda > Insecta > Lepidoptera > Depressariidae > Agonopterix > Agonopterix arenella. The sequence continues at coordinate 3,090,665 of OV656714.1, forward strand.
GTTCCAATAAACATTTTTCTTTTTCTTTCCAGATGTCGCCGCGATGCCTCGTTAAAATGTAGCTAGTAATGAGAACGTTCAATATGGCGTCGTATCAAGATACGGGAATGAGGAAATGGCCTGCGATGGGAATGAGAAAATGGCCTACGATGGAAATGAGGAAACAGGATTCGAGTTGGAGGAGAGTGAGAGTGTGTTGTGTCGTGCAGTGTTTAGTGATGTTAGTGTTGCTGGGGAATGTGGGGTGTGTCAGGGGTAAGCAGATGAGTGAGACGCTGCAGAGGGCGCTGTCGGCGGTGCGGGGACCGAGTCCAGGGGCGAAGAAACTGCTCAATATTCCTGAAGATGGAGGTATGTCATTTTTCATTTTATATAAGGGTCTTCTTCTGTGTGCATCAAACAATATTACCATTCAAAAAAACTAAAAAGTTAAAAAATAATATTGCAGCCGATGACTTTTTCATTCGCATTATAAGAACATTAATTTGTTTTATCGAAGTCGCTGTCAAACCGGTACGATTCGCGACAGGGCTTGCATTAGTTTTTTGGCTTGGCTTGACACCGACTTCTATAAAACAAATTAATGTTCTTATGATGCGAACGAAAAAGTCATAGGCTGCAGTATTATTTTTGAACTTTTTATTTTTTTTTAAAGCGTTTTTATTTTTTTGTAAAAATTTTGTTTATTTCACAATTTTCAGTGGTGAATCCATTAGTTCAATTTAATAGTAGTGCTTTAAATTAACAAACGCACTAGCCGGCACTACGATTTTCAAAAGTTCCCCTCGATTTCTCTGCGATGCCATCATCAGATCCTGGTTTCCTTATCATGGTACCACCCTTGGAATATCTTCTTTCCAACAAAAAAATAATCATCAAAATCGGTTCATAAACGACGGAGTAATGCGCACACACACATAAAAAAAAATATACGGTCGAATTAAGAAACCTCCTCCTTTTTTGAAGTCGGTTAAAAATGGCAAGTAAAATGTTACAACATAAATATTAGCAACCGCTACTAACAAGGTAGATGACTAGTTTACGTTTACTTTATGTTATAGGTTCTGTAATGGTAATTTATATAGTTAGAAATACTTACCTATCAATCCAATGGCTACAATAAGTAATACTCTTATATAGGGTGTAAAATTAAATGAGACTTTTACTTAAAGGGGTGCTGCAGACCATCAAACTGAACAACTTTTGCTATGGGACCAACACTGAAATCTCGAAAAAAATATCCGCTGTCCCATACAAAACATAACTCGACTGAAATGTAAGGGACAGCAGATTTTTTTATCGCGATTTCGATATTGGTCCCATACAAAAAGTTGTTCAGTTTGATGGTCTGAAGCACCCCTTTAGGTAAGTGTCCCATTTAATTTTACACATTGTATGTTTCGTGGTGTTACTGATAATCCAAATGAGAAACCCGGAAAGTGCTGCAAAGTTAAAAAAATAACTACCTATAATACATTTCACTCTAAGATCTAATTTCCGTGACGTCTAATTCCCAGAACCAAATAAAAAAGAACTCTACAATACTCCTCCAAAAAGTTCACGTCTTAATCACTCGTAACTCAAAAACTTTGTACTTTGTATCATTACAAAGGACTTGACAAGTTTGGAAGTCGATGGGCTCCAATCTCAGCTCGGAGGTCCTAATTAAGGAACTCCGGCAATTACTTGCCTGAGGTGGCCTTTTGTAAGACGTTACTTTTTAAGAGATTCCTCCTCAATTCTTCTGCGTTTTGGATTTATTTTACACCGATTACACCGATATTCACTTCTTTCTTTCTTATCGTGAGGGCAGAGCTTGAGCAGAGTCCTGGTGTCAGAATTTTTTCACACCGCCTTACGGCCTCTGACGTGGTTTTTATGTAACGACTACATCCACCAGAGATAGTAGCCGGGACCAACGGCTTAACGTGCCATCCGAAGCACGGAATCATTTTCCTTTTCAGACAATCAGGTGATTCAGCCTGCAATGTCCTAACCAACTGGGGAAAAACGCACAAAGTGACATATCACTAGGTGCCCCCCGTGGGAATCGAACCCACGACCTCCGAGTCGAGAGCCAATGCTCTTAACCATTAGACCACGGAGGCAGTTTATTCACTTTTAAGTGGCTATGTGAAAAAATAGGATTCTTCAAAGCGTCATATATCATGAAGAACTAGCAGTAGGAGTATGATTTGCGGATATGTGTAAATTGAACATATAATTGAAGTTTTGACAAGTGCCAAAACACGATTAAGACACATTTTCTCGATAGAAAAACAAGCCAAAGTAGCCTCCGTTTTTATTTATAAACGCTTGGAACTGCTAAACGGTGAATAATAGAAACACGAGACTAGATTTTAAAAAAAGAGATAGATATTTTACAAATTTTGATTAGAGCAGAATTGAACTTACATAAATAGTACAATCACAATTAAATAAAGTTTGTTTTACGCTTCAGGCGCGCGCGCCGCCCCATCTCTCTCTCGCATCAGGCAGTAATATAAGCTATCACAAGCCCATTTCGCTTTCATTATTTTTCGACATAGGCCCTTAAAACCAAAATTCCGGACCCTGCGTCATATCAGACGCAAACTCTGCTTCTGTGTGACAGTCAGCCCTGTAAGTCGCCACGGTCATAAAAGCCCTTTTTATCGTGAAGAGACTGATTGCTCGAATTAGTCAGCGATTTTTTCCTTCTTCCTTTTGTCTCTGCGATTTAGTAAAATAAACTGTTCAGAATGCACATAGATAATGGAACGATTTTCTCCGCTTTTAAAAAGTTTTTTCCTTATATAATATGTTTCTTAAAGTAAAGGAGTACGGGCCTGTTCCTGTGTTCTTTACTTCGGCCAAAATAATAGGTATGGACGGGCCTAGCGCATACAAAACGCTAATAAAAATCAAGTCAAGAAACAAGTACACGTAAACACACACACACACTGCCACCGTCTTTCTAATCATGTGCATATACAATCAAGTGTGACAGGGATAGAGAAACGTACTCGCATTATGCGCGAACGTGATTGCTGTTGTTAGTCCTTATGCTTATTAACGGGTATTCCCCGAATCATTTCGTCTTTTTCATACAAACCGTAATGTCATAGTACTGTTTCACTAACGCATCGGTAAAAAATGGCCCGCTAAGACCGCGAATATTTTATTAATTTCTTTTAGAGTTTTGTTTAGAATAATATCAAAACGTTTACTTACGAATGAAATGTGACACCTGAAACTTTATTTGTATTTCTTGTGTTGTTTGAACACTTTATAAAGGCACAGAAAGGCATTGTATCCCTAAGGTATATAAATTATAATTTTTCAATATACGTGTCGCTACTAGCTGTCATAAATACCAACTGAAAGGAAATGAGTGAGCTCAATTTGTAAGCTTCAAAGTGACTGTTCGCTAGGGCCCGTCCATACCTATTATTTTGGTCGAAGGTTCCAAGCAAATCTGCATAAAAAGTTTTTGCCGATTCTGCATCATGTTCTCCTATGATGGAAACGAGTGAAGTTTTAATTTTAATCTTGTTAGGTGCGATCAAATTTTTGGCCTCTTTTTATTCCTGTATTTAGGTTTAATACTTTCTAGTTTATAGCTTGTTTTTAGAGCTCTAGAACACTAAATGGAAGACGTAGTGTAGGACGCCCTGCGACCCGCTGGAAAACGACTTAAAAAAATGTAGCGGGGAACTGCTGGAAGAGGAATGCTGAGGATAGAGTTTTGTGGTTCGCTTTGGGAGAGAGAGACCTATGTTCAGTAGTGGACGATGACAGGCTGGTGATGATGATGATGACAACAGCCCCGCTTTGGCAGATTGTGGGTTCAAGTCCAGTCCTATATAGTAGTAGGTATATATATGTAGGTACATAAATTTTTCAAACTTCAATGTGAATTGAAACAACACAACTATAACATTTGAATAACTGATAAGATTTGGAAACATACGTATACCTAGAACAGAGCCTTGGAGCACACCAAAGCCACTTTTGATAAAATTTGCTTGTTCTAACCAAGTATTAAAAAACAAAACAATAAAAAACGGAATCCGCAAAAACTTAAAAGCCTTATAAAATGCGAATCACGTATTTAAACCTCTAGTTAACCGTAAAACGAGGTGAAGCCAAAAGCGCGGACTGAACAATGCTCCAAGAGAAGAGATGGCCGTCCAGCATAATTTGAAAGTTATTCAAATGCACGACGCTAACTATTCCGGTACTTCGTCGGTGCTGCGATTTCCACTGAGACTTACTGGTAAATAGCCCTGCAAGCTACAACGGTTTTATGAGACACACAGTCGTATAGATAGCTGAACTAAAAGATTACCTCTTTTACACGGGTTTGGAAGCAGTTTGCACGTTCAAAAGGTAAAATAGTGGTGTGTTGTGGTCTACCGCAGTGCGATTTTTGAAAGTCTCACGTTCAAATAAGCAGTAGAAAATGTGAAAATTACTATAGAGATTCTGCGTAATTAGGTCATTATGTTGAACGTGTGGCTTTTAAAAATTGCACTCCTGTCCCGGAATCATTTCACGAGTGAGGGCCAATGAAAAACTTTGTTCTAATATTGAACGGTTTGACAAATTTTTTATCGATTTCGCATGTTCGATTTGTTCTTTTAGCACGATCGATTCTAGGAAAATATCTTATCGCGATATGACGCGTACGATAAAAAATACACGGTCACGATTAAAGGCGAACATGGTGCAGAGAGGGCAATGACTTTTTATGCAGATTTGTATGGCACCCAATGATATTATACAGGGTGAAATTGATATCATTAGCATCCGTTTAAACTTAAAGACTACCCATTATTATAATTATTATTATAACACTTTATTGTACACACGAACATAATAATACACAGCAGATTTTTTATTTGCACCGATCGGTTTGCTCCCATAGTAAAAGTTGTTCAGTTTGATGGGTAGACTCTTAGTTTAAAAGGATGCTAATGATATCAATTTCATCCTGTATAATGGTACCTAATCTGCTTTGTTTCAAAGCATACATTTTACGCCCTTTCAACTAGAATAACCGATTTTTAAAAGATCCAAATGCCTCTTTATTCGTTCAACTAGCGACCCGTATTCCCAAAAACAACTTACGACTTACACCTGGAATCCCTCGCGTAAATTTAGATTGGACATTATACGATGCTTTACGTCTTAGCGAGGCATTAACTAGATAACGTAATAAACTGGTAATGCACGCCGTGCAAACGCTTGTAAGTGAAATTTACATGTAAAATGGTGCTAAGCTCCGGGCTAGAGTATCGCAGTTTAAGTTATGCAGATCTTCGCTAGGAATCTCAAGGAAATGGAATGGTTTAAGTTATTCGTTTTAGTCGCTGGCTTTTTAGTTTAGCTTTGATACCGATAGGTGGCGACAAAGTAGGTGATTTGTTGCAGCTTGGTTTGGAAATTGGAAAGGAATTTGTCTTTGTATTGAAGAGGGAAATTTCGCGGTTTTCTTTAGGATCGATGGCATATCATTGAGTTGGGATGTACTATCATGGTGAAGAGATAATAACTAGCATTGGATGCTTGCTTGGACGTATAAGCACAGATTACTTTAATAGTTACTACATCGGGGGTTTTGTAAGGCCTATGACGCCACGAGAATAATGAAGGGCATCCACACTCTCGTTCTCCGCTGTTCTCGTCGAGAATGTAGTGCCTGTGTAAAATGCGCCTTATGTCAATGAGCGACGAGGCACCTCACGTTGGGGTCCAGCTGAGTACCCCAACGTGAGGTGACGTACCTGAGCTGTGGAGTTAGACAGGCCTGCTACAGCATCCTACTGCTAGCAGTAGGATAAATTTACCTTTTCCTAGGAAAAGGTCTCCCATTTATTTCTCCAACCATCTCTGCCCTGGGTAAGCTCTGGCCACTTGTCATCGAAAGCATCCAGATCCCGCCACCTCTTCCTAGGTCGACCTGGACGCCGACAACCATTTTCTGGTATCCAGGGCGTGACCATTCTTGCCTTCGCTTGGTGCATTCTTTTTAACTATTGACAGAAGTGACAGACAGAAGAAATTGACAGCGGTTGAAAATGGTCAGTAAAGTCAGTAAGAGTCAATTTTTTTGGCTAAGGTCAGTAAAATTCAGTTTTTTCGAAAAATGGTCAGTAAAGTCAGTATTTTGAGGATGAGGGGCTGAAGAAATTAAAAGAAGATGTAGTGACAAGAATAGAGAAAGGTATGCTTCGTTGGTTTGGTCATGTGGAGAGGATGAGTGATAGCAGATGTACGAAAGAGATATATGTTGCTAATGTGAGTGAAAGCGTCGGCAGAGGGCGACCTCGTAGGAGGTATGCTGATTAAATCAGTTGCGTCCTACAAAAAGGGGAGGTGCGGAGTACTCGAAACAAACGGGCACGTATCAAGAGATGTATGGATGTGCATGAGGCAAAAGAAGTATCTAAGGATCGTAGTAAGTGGCGCGCCCTGGTCTCTGCCTACCCCACTGGGAAAGAGGCGTTACGTTATAGATAGAGGGGCTACGTTCCCACAAAAGTGGTCTGGTTTCAGTAGAGGTGAAAAAAATGCCGTTTTGGAGTGGGAGTCCCTTAAAAATCTCTTAACATATCTTTTTCTATTTGGTAGATCCCTAAACTTACCTTTAATTAAGAATTTGTATAATATCACAGTTCTTTTTATTGTTTCGGTGATTAATTCATCAAATTATAACAAAAAATTTTAAGCAGCGGAAGAAAAACATTGTCCAATTTTGTAGTCACAGGTTAAATTTGATAAGATTAGATAGAGATTTGGTCAGTAAATGGTCAGTATTTTAGAGAGTTTTAGTCAGTAAAATCAGTATTTTTGGCCATGGAATCAGTTTCCACCCCAGAATTGATCTTCAAAGGAAATTATGATCTATAGTGAGACGGCAAAGTTCTTCCTCTCACTCTCTATTCTTATCTAAAGAATAGCGGGTATCCACGAGTAATAGCTATACATTTTACAAAGCGATTCTAAACGAGTCTAGTCAAATAGTTATTATAACGGGACGACTTCAAAACTATAACCGTTGCAAATTGAAACTGAGTGAAACGAGTGTTTTCATTCAATTGTCGGCCGTGGGAGCGCACGATTGAGATCGGACGTTTTATAATGGAATTTCATACTATTTTATACGTTTATAGGTATAATAAAAACAGAATTAGTTGGAAATTGTGAGGCAGTCATTGCGTTCGTTTGTAAGTTAATGAATGTTTGAAAGTGAAAGTATTTGTTTACTTGACATTTTTAACTGAAAAATATTGTATATAAAGGTTCTACTTCTATGCTATTAGGTAGTGAAAGCACAATCTTGCCATTGCATCTTAAAATAATATGCATGCGTCAAAACAATTGTTTGTATGAAACTTGGACTACTTATATAGGGACTAGTTACGCGTGTAATTCTACTGACAAACATTTCTGCCACTTCTTGCGGGGGGCGAGGTAACATGAAATCCACAACTTTGGATTTTATTCCCATAACTTTAGATTCTAATTTTGAACGTTAAAAATCATGAAAACTAGTCTCGCGAGAACCTACTTATACCTACGAACGTTTGGGTTCTAAGTTCGAAATTATTGTTTCGCAATTATAGGCTGTCTCGTTTAGTGATAAGGTATTAAATTGAATGTAAATGCACATGATTAATTGATCTTATACCGTAGCAGAGGGGAAATGCTACCGCAAGGCTAGTCCTTATAATAAATAGTCAAAGTATGAAAACTTACATAGTTCCAACTAAAAGGAGGCGCTTTTCGAATTTTCATACAAAAAAAGCAATTCAATAACGCTAACGAAACAATAGTAAATATTTTGGTCATTATACTAATTAATGAATGAATTAAATTGCATATTTTTTATGATGCACCAAAATACGGTAAATTGCAGAATAAAATGCAGATTCGGGCTGTAATCATATTTTTTATGGAAATTCTAAAATTATGTGAATTAATTGATATCATCTATTATTTTACGTGATATTTCACTATTTACTTTTAAGTTGTGAACCTATTTTGACCTATTAATACTGCTATTTCAAAGTAGTTATGAGCACACCGAGAACCGGTAAGGTTTGGAACCTTTGGAACTCACTCCCTGCGTCTGTGTTTCCAAGCAAATACAATCAGGATATTTTTGAAAGAAGAGTTAATAGGCTTTTTCTGGGTGAGCGCGCTACATCCTCGGCTTCATCTACACTTCCCATCAGCACAGCTAGCATGACACACACGACAAAGCGTTTAAACGAGAAAAACGTCATGCGCGCTCTTTCTGGCATACGTAAAATAATAAAGATGGAGGCACATCTCGATTTTTATCGTTTTCTCGGGGTTGGCATGCGAGGCCTCAGGTGAAATGAAGCCAAGCGCAAACCCATTATGAATAAAAAAATGGAACAGGTTTGAGTATACAGGGGCCTTCTTAATATGCTGACATTTTTTTAAATGGATGATCAGACAGTCAAACTGAAAAACTTTCTCTATGGCACCAACATCGAAATCGTAAAAAAAATATATCTTCTGTCCCATAAATTTGACTCGAGTAGATTTGCAGTTTTGTATAGAAAATCTGTTTTTTTTCGCGATTTCAATGTTGGTATACACCACTCTGAGGGTAGGCCTGTGCCCTGCAGTGGGACGTTTATAGGCTGATGATGATGATGATGATTCAATGTTGGTGCGATAGAGAAAGTTGTTCAGTTCGACGGTCTGATCATGCCATTATAAAAGTGTTGGTATATAAAGAAGGACCCTATATAGTTTGCGTGTTTGTATGTACACACTTCAAATCAAGTACTTATCTATTTAACAAGAATCCATTTGTAAATGTTTAGAATAAGCCCAACAGTAAATAAACAAAACGTCGATGAGTTACAAGAAACACACACACAAATGAGTCCCTTAAAACTATCAATATTCGTACTTACTGCATAGAACATAAGAGTTTAATTAAGTGTCTTTTATTATAGTGGGCTGATTAGAGTGGAATATTTGTTGCTTATTATGAAGTCTCTTAAACCAAGCTAGTTTCGTACTTACTCCTTAGTAATAAAGGTTATATAAGGAGTCTTTTAATGTGAGTTAAACTATGTATAAACATGCGATGTTGACAGAGAGAGACCGTTTGATCGTTGTCAATCGTTAAATGGTTCCGTAGAAATTAAATAAACTTTCCTCATGTTTACTGTTTATTTAAATAATGAATCGGAAATGTAGCGTTGTTTGTTTATATTAAAGCATAAAAAGTATATGCTCACGACTATATTTCCCGCATTTCACCATTTTGGTCAGTGTTATGTCTAGGCCGCGGCCGCCATCTTTCACCATTTCCACTTACACTTGTCTTTTGAATTGCCTACGTCAATCTACTCTCATCCATTCTCTTCATATGAACAAACCATCTCAACATACGTTTCCATATCTTTGTCACTACATTCTAAATTAACCATTATTCAAAATATCCACATTTCAGTTATAGCCCAGTCATTTTACGGAGTTTTGTTAGGCGGAGTAGGGAGTAATTAATAATTGGACTTTTAAACTGTAACCGGCAACATTTAGTGACAAAAAGACTATCTTAAATCAAATAAAAAAAAATCGCTACGCAACATAGAAATCGAAATTGTGTGTCCCAGAAGGCTTTTAAATTATTAATACCAATGCACTCATTTGAATTAGATTTAACAATATCAATTATTTTTGAGTATTAAAGTAGGCATTGAAATTTAAAAAATGGGGTCATCATATCAGCCGACAGACGTCCACTGCTGGACATAAGCCTCCCTCAAGATGGGGGGGATTTGCCATAATCGCCACGCTTGGCAGGCGGGTTGGCGATCGCAGTTGGATTGACTGTGTGTACTCAGAGGACGCTGCTGCCCATCCTCCGGTAGATCCCTTAGTCGCCTTTTACGACACCCACGGGAGGAAATGGGATGGTGCTATTCTTAGCCGACACCACACAGCAAATGGGGTATTTATTAGAAAATACGAATGGCTGACGTAACCTCAGGGTTAAAAGCTCAAAAAAAAAACAAAAGAATTAAAAAAAAAAATTTTTTTGAAACCTTCTAATGAGACAAAAATATTTACACCATGTTTGAAGTATGTATAATGGTAAAGCCTTAAATATGTGAAAAAAAAATGTACTATAAGGTTTTTTAGAAAGAGATAATAGCTAAATTTTAAAATTGGAAATGTTGCTGACCTGATTTTTTTTTAATTTTGGTACATTTCTAGGCTCAAATTGGCTCTTCAATATTATTCCAAAAAAAATGTCAATTACTAATTATTCCCGGCTCAAACCGTAAAATGACTGGGCTATTAGCAGTGTCTAAACTCTGTCCAGTGTGACTGATAATGAGCCCGTTGCCCATGGAAGTGTCTGCAGACCCCTAAAAATATGTATAGTCTTGTACTTATTACTTCAAATTACTTTCCAATGTCAAAATTTATAAAGAAGACTGACCTTTTTTGGGCCGAAATTTCCATGAAAATGTGTGTTTAATGTCTCATGAATTTGTTTACAAGGGGTCCAGTTTGAGGCGTGATGCCAAGAAGTTTAGACTTTGATGCTCTTAAAATATAGCCTAGTTTCGACTTAGACTTGAAACAAACAAGTATCTGGCTTGCTTTTAGATTTAGGATGATGATTTAGATGGAGCGGAAAGCGGATTTGTCGCTCACTATGATTATTGTAATTGTCATGGAACTAATAAGATTCTTCAATAACGGACTGTCGTCCAAGGAGCAAGGAGCTTTTTGCTCCGAACGTTTTTCAGTTTGATAGGTATAATGTTTTAGAGGTCATCAACATCATCATCATCATAGGCCTTTACATCTGTTGCAGATGATTTAAGCAGTGTTTTTGGAGAAGCACTTTTTCTCATGGCTGTACAGTCCTATACGAGAGCCGCATACACGTCCACAGCCTCTACAACAGAACTGTACGCCGGTGGATGACGACGGGATTGTGACAGCATTATTCCTTTTGTCACGTTTCTCTGCTAGGTGTGCGAACCAGGCTTCAAACCAGGATTTTTAACCGACTTCAAAAAAGGAGGAGGTTTCACAATTCGACCGTATATATATTTTCTTTTTTATGTGTGTTCGCGGATAACTTCATTGTTTATGAATCGATTTTGATGATTATTTTTTTGTTGGAAAGAAGTTATTCCAACGGTGGTACCATGATGAGGAAACCAGGATTTGATGATGGCATCCCAGAGAAATCGAGGGGAACTTTTGAAAATCGTAGTGCCGGCTAGTGCGTTTGTTAATTTAAAGCACTACTATTAAATTGAACTAATGAATTCACCACTGAAAATTGTGAAATAAACAAAATTTTAACAAAAAATTAATGTTTTTATGATGCGAACGAAAAAGTCATCAGCTACAATATTATTTTTTTAACTTTTTAATTTTTTTGAAGGCGGTTTTTTGTCTTCCTGCTTGGATCCGGGGAGGTTTAAATTTCGAGGTCAAGTTTTTTAGCCAGTCTTCCGCTGCCGGGGTTAACCTATGGAGTTCTTCAAATCCACCGGGAAAACGGCGCAGAGTGCACTCATTTACTACATGGGTGAGGTGCCCCGCAGTCGCACATCGGTTACTCCCTCAGGCCCCACTTGTAGAGGTGGTAGTTGGTCCTTCCATGGTTAGTTCTGAACCGGTTTAGCTTAACCCAGGTCTTCCGGTCCTTATCAAAACTTTTGATAAGGTTTAAACGTTAATGATACTTCTCCTTACACCCTGTATATTTGACCATCATCAAACTCTATTTCGATAAACGTAATCATGATGTATATAGTTATTAACTAAATACTCACAATTTGATTTAGACGGGCAAGACGGCTTTATAATACAGTACACCATGTATAACACCGCTCGAGCGAATTTATTTTGTGTGTTTTTTTTTTTAAATGTAATCGAATGACATCTAGATAAACTGGGTAAGTAAAACGTTATCTAATTACAAAATTTCATCCAAGAGTCGTTTCCATGAAACCAATTAGAATTTATTTTATTTTATGCACTTAAACTTTTTTTTTTTTTTTTTTTTTTTTTTTATAGATTTCCCAACAGTTGTTACACTAATACAATACAACAATATATATCTTCAGAATTATTTAAGCTAAATGTACAACTAATTATAGGAAAATACAGCATGCACTGAAACAAACATATTAACAAGTTTACTTAGATTAGTGATACATTTACTTACTATTAATTAAATTACATACACAGTACATTCCGATCCCAAAAGTCTTTTTGAGAGGTTATTCGTCCCAATCAAGACCAACTAATAATAACACAAACTAAACTAAACACTATAAGTCTAAGTTCAAGATTATTTTAGATTGCTATGAAGATATTTAATGAGTTGATTAAATAGTTTTAAAATTTGGTGCGATTTCTTATGATTTTCGAATTTGATTTCCTTGCATTAGAAGGCACCACAGTGACATAATGAAGAACAAACCAGTCAAAAATAGGTATACCTCCTAAAATGATGTAGTTTAGTAGAGGTGATGCGGCTCTGAAAGGGCCAAGTTTGTTCGGTCAGGGAAACGTTTTAACCCGCTAGTCGCTACCGCTTATCACCGAGCCCACAACCGCTGGGGTCTCACAAACGCGCGTCGTTTGTCTCATTCAAATTCGAGTTTGTGCGATCTAATGCGCCACTACATCACTCCTGTAACATTTTTCAGTATTCTTTTCAGGATTTTAGATTTTGGTACTTAAGTATTTACTCTAATGGTCTAGGGATTTTTAGTAACGGTCGAGTCTTAATGGTGGAGTTTAGTTTGATTGAGGGTTTTGAATTGGTGTAATAAGTCATGAATCAGTTTTAGATTTGGCTGAAGAAAGTAGAATTATGTGAAAACGACTAACTTACATAAACGTAAGTTTGTACGGGTTAGGCCCGATTCGACCAAACGCGAGTAAATTTTATTCGTAGATTAAGTCGCCGGTTACTCTAGAGTAAATTGATTTTGCGTTTTACCAACCCTAATCTATGAATAAATTGAAAATAAATTTTACACGGCCAATTTTGACGGTGTAAAGCTTATACCAAGACTAATGAAATGTCAATGTCACATAATTAAAAAAATAAAAGAAACCTAACAAATTAAAACTGTATAACCACACATAGCAATAAGTACGGGTACAACGACCTCTTTCCTTAGGTGGATAATATATTCGTTCTTTAGTATGAGTTTAGTGTGGTAGAAGACAAATGAAGTTATTTAGGAGTAAACGCTAAGAGTTAAATTTTTCCTTGTACTCTTCTCTAGGTCCTCTACTATAAATCAAAGTTTGGTAACATAAACTAACTAAAACATTGAAACGGGAGTTAAATTTGCTTGAATAGTTTTTACAAATTCTTACAGCACCGCGGGCCCGCGGTACGGCATTATAGACGTGCGCTTAGTCGGTTGAGCAAACAAACACGGCGCGTAATTAAAAAAAAAAAATTATTTCTCAATATTTTTACATAATTTGAGTTGAGATCCACCCTTCGAGCGTAATTGCTACTCATTATACGTTTTGTTACTCTTTTGGTTCGTACACTTTTGAGCACGGACCCGACGTCCAGTATTTGGTAAGTCCATGGTCCGTAGTATCTAATTTCAAGAGCAAAGACATTTTGTGGGATATTAAAGGATACGTAATAGAGAGCATGTTGTCAATCAAGGGAATCCAAGTTCGAATCCGCGAGGATGATATGCCATGAGCCAATAAATTTTTCTAACTTATGTACGTAATACCGAATGCTCACAAACGGTAAGGGAACATCGTGAGGAAACCTGCATACCGAAGAAAATATTCTGATGCGTATGTGAAGTCTACCAATCCGCAAAGAGCACGCGTGGACGTCTGACGCCCACACACCCTCACTGAGGGTAGGCCTTTTGCCCTGCTGTGGGAAGTATTTAGGCTGATAATGATAGAGCTTTACTCAAGTCAAAAATAATTTGAGTTCTTTCATCTTGAGCAATTAAGTGAAAAAGACTAATTCTAACGTATTTATAACCCCCTAAAAGCACCGAAAACGTGGCAAATAAAACACGCTGTTAATTACAACCGATTCATCACGTATCCGGAATCCGGATCGGTACCGGATCCGGATCGTAGGTCCGTGAATAAAGTATATGTGGTCGTACATCTCTGTCTGAGAGGTCAATCGGCCACCGTATGAAGGGCATTTCTTTACAATGTGATACAATAGATTTGGTTGAATTACGTGTTGATATTGAGATTGTGGTGATGGGAATTGGGCATTTTATCATCATCAAAATAAAATTAGTATTACCATCAATCAATATATCAATCAAAATTATTTATTTGGCTATCACAGGTGATACAGAGGTACTCAATAGTCGGATTTCCGTTGCGATCCGCCAACAGGCATACAAAACAAAGAACAGAATTGAAAGGTTGTCAAATTAAAGATTGAAAAATTTGTCTCGGACGGGACTTGAACCCGCACTCCTCCAAACTGGAGAACTGCGTTTTCTAGTGTGGGTTCAAGTCAGCCCGAGACAAATTTTTCAATCTTTAATTTGATTCGAAATAGCACATGGCTGTAACTTGTTTAAAAATCAATAATATTTGATACGACAGTTAACCCGCGACTTTGTCCGCACAAATTATATACCAGATTTTAAGTCAGATCATAAGCTATCAAACAAAAAAAGTTTCATCAAAATCGGTTCAGTAGTTTTTGCGTGATACTCGTTCAAACAAACAAACACCCAAACAAACACTCAAACAAACACTCAAACAAACACACAAACAATAATACGTTTGTGTTACCAATAATACGTTTGAGATGAAATTTATCGGCTTTCACGCCTGCCTCGCAGATCCCTCCCAAGTTAGGAGAATATGCCGGGGCTGAACTTAAAAACGATACCCTCGCAAAAGATAATACGGTCTTAAGTTAATAATCATCATCACCTCATATCCACCCACTACAAGGAATAAAAGCCTTCTCCCCATTTGGTCATCCTTTTCGGTCCTGCGCCGATCGCGGTCGAGGTCTTATCGATGCTTCTTTTGATGCCATAGTCATTGAATTCCTATCAAATTCCTATTAGAACCTTTGACCCTGTCCACCCCTCCTAGTGACGTGGACGCATGCTCGCTATTAATTCAACCCACCACCTAAATGCAAGGTCTAAAGAGAACAGATGGACCTCTTTCGGGTACCTTTTTTGGGGGTTAAGTGTTTTATTTATGCTGTACATTTTATATAAAGTAGGTTTTTTATTTGCTGTTAATTTTTATAGCTCTTTTTGTAATCGTGAACCATGAGGTCATTTACTTTTATGTGGTTTACCCAATATTGTATTGCAATGCAACATTTGCGACAAATCGAAAATCTTGAGAGATTTTAGTCTCGAAATTCCATTTGCGATCGGCGGATTGGTGGACTTCCCAAATCAGAATTTCTTCTTCGGTGTGTGCAGGACGTGCGGATCCGAACCACGACCCTCATGATGGAGTGTCTAGGCCTCTCCACAAAGTGCTACCGAAGCTCGCATAGCTATGTTAAAGGACGACCAGATAAATCAATCCTCGCCCGCGGCGTTACAGGGGTACAGGGTGGGCGTGGCAAGTGGCGACATTATGGCGAGCGCGGCAGGCTGGGCAGGTGCATTACCCCGCCACGCGCCCCTGTAACACCGGTGTCGTGTACTGGCTTACCTGGCCGGTCTATAACGACTAAATTGAAATTAACACTTACCATTTTACGAGTAATTGTTTGAAGTCGAGTCAAAACATTTTAACGGTCAATCGTAAACGTGCGTAGAATCGAACTTGACGTATTTATTAATACCAACACATTTATGGGAATTAGAACCCATTGTTTGAGAGTTGTGTGGTGAAATGGTGTAAGTGCAAAAAAGATTTATAGAGATATTGATTTTGATCTTAAAAATATTGTTGGTAATACTGAAATGGAGATTGTTAGAAAATACTAGGTCAGCAGTAGCCCAAACTGATCTGAATATATCATAGACGAAGAATTTTTCGCTTACGCTGGTAGACGGAATATCAGTGTAACCGGGTATGAGATACCGATAGTCATAAAATCCTATACAATTTATATGAAGTGACATGTCGGAGTCAGGTGGAGTCAGTACAAAAAAGTGGTTACGCTGATAAGGACAGCAATATGGTAGCGATCTCCTTTTTTAACTAGAGCGAATTTGCTATGTGCATCTCTTATTGATTGAAGATGACAAGACACGTGCTTCCTTCAGTTCTCTTTAGTACCTTCTCTTTCGACGAAATATATTTACGTCTGACAAGGCTGTATGGGCTGGATCGCTTTGCCCATAGTTTTGTTTGACATTGACAGTTATTGAAAAAGATGTTGTGAAGATGATGTGAAAGTGATTAACATGTCATATTGTGAGTTTAAAGAAGTATGTTTAAATAAACGCTTATTTGAATTGACTCTTCGATACATCGAGACAGTTTCGGTCCGATCTTCATTGTAATAGAGTTGACATTGGAATGAAAACGTTCACGCAAATGCGAAGTTCGAATGATCGGGTAGAGGCCCTGGCTGTTTTTACCCGACGGCATCAAGAAGATGTTTTTTCATGACTGCCACAGCCACAGCGAAAATAGTTTTTTAGCAAGCAAAATCTATAAGCTATGACTTACACCTATTTACTACTACAGCTTCAATAATTATGAACTGCAAACCGAAGCCATTCGATTCCCGTGTCGTTACAAAACCTCGATTATTGCCTGTTTCAGATTTTATTATTGACCATTCAAGTTTATAGCTTTTTAGATGGAGTCACTTCAATCAAACGAACTTCTTTCTTATTACCAAGGCGAAAGTGATATATAATGGGGCATTAAAGGGGGAATAATCTTTTGTAGTTGCTACACCTTCAGATGTCCCATGGTTCAAGCTGCTTTCGTACTTATGGCATAGGTATTATGAGTTCTGATAAGAGTTTTACTGAAGGTTTTAAATTTAATTGCTAATTGTAAAGGGCTAGATTAGTCCTTCCTTGTTTCTCAAATGTGAGAATTGTTTGTTTCGTTTTCAATATAACGTCTACTTAAAGGTAAAACCACATAAGTGACATATTTAAATATTTCGTACAGGTACCTATTTCTTTAATATTTGTCACGTATATTATAATAGGTCTAAAAAAATTAGCTGAAAATATTTAAGGGTAGGTTTGTATGGACCAGCAATTTTTTTTTCGCGATTTCGATATTGGTCCCAAAGAGAAAGTTGTTCATTTTGATGATCTGATCATACCCTTAAAATAGTTTCAGCTAATTTTGTTAGACCTTATATACGTGACAAATATTAAAGAATAACCAGACTGCGCCAGAAGGAGAGTTATTTATGGTAGTTGTTTTACCAGATATTTTCATAAGCTAACTTCTAAACTAAAAAATACATCGGGCGGCGGTTGAGCGGCGATCCACGCTCTGGTGCTTTTTTGGTGCAGAGGTTGTCTTTGACCGTCCAGAGGGGAAATGCCGCTAGTGTCATGGGTACCATGGAGCCGGGGTTGCGTGGAGCTGGACCTTTGAGTGGGCCTTAGTCTTTATGTTGACGAAGCGTGTTGCAGATTTAAAATGTATAGGATTAAGTTTTTGACGAAGCGTGTTGCTGATTGGGTTCCTGGTTAAATATATATATTCTTGACGAAGCATGTTGCAGATACAGACATTTTGCAATTCTAAGTTAAATTTCAATAAATAAAGTGTTTTTTTTTTAAATAGAAATACATTAATTAATGGGTTTAACCTATACAAACAACATCATTTTCTAAACTCCACTGTATAAATAACTTATTTTTGAAAAACATGTCACTTACGTGGTTTTACCATACCTATTAAATTATCTGTGGTTTTACCTTTACGCAGTCGATAATTTCAACTCAAGTACGCAATAAAACATAACCTTCCGCATCGCCAAGTCGGTCAAAACTTATAGACAATGCCGACCAACTGTGAAATCGAACAAAGTATGAAATCTAAACGGAAGTACCAGAACATTCGCTTTGACGATAAATCTTTAACGTGACTTGGATACACGACATAAGACTTTATTTTCTGCGTTTTAAAGTTCAGTTTTATATTATTGCTATCTTGGGAAATAGAAGATGTACCTAATTATTACAGTAGGAATCAACAAAGGGCACTGGCTCCGTGGTCTAATGGTTAAGAGCATTGGGCTCTCGACGATCGTGGGTTCGAATCCCACGGGGGACACCTAGTGATATGTCACTTTGTGCGTTTTTCCCCAGTTGGTTAGGACATTGCAGGCTGAATCACCTGATTGTCTGAAAAGGAAGATGATTCCGTGCTTCGGATGGCACGTTAAGCCGTTGGTCCTGGCTTTTATCTCTGGTGGTAATAGTCGTTATAAAAACTACGTCAGAGGGCGTGAGGCGGTCTGAAAAAACTCTGACACCTAGGCTCTGCCCACACGATAAGAAGAAGAAGAACAAAGGGCATATCAAATAGTGTTCCTAATAATAATACTTATAACGACGCGCCCATATCATCATCAATTGATCAGCCTACAAACATCTCACTGCAGGGCGCAGGTCTACCCTCAAGGTGTATAGGCGTTAGTCCACCACGCTTGCCCGATTCGGATTGGTAGACTTCACATACGCATCAGAATTTCTTCTTCAGTGTATGCAGGTTTCCTCACGATGTTTTCCTTCACGTTACCTTATGAGGGGGTTTTCACTTGGACAAGGGTTTTCACAAAAGCATAGGGCTTAGTTTAGATTATTATTTAGACTTTGTTTCATCGCAATCAGTTCACTCAATCAAAAGTTATGAGTATTTAAAGTCAGTGGTCTGCGCGTACGCCGCTATTTATCCATATTTCTGGTGTGCGGCATCTACAGTGCGTGGTTTCTCTGGGCCTCCATTCTCCATTCCAGTATTCTGTGTTGTACAATCACTGCTTAACAAAGATATGTAAGTAGAAAGTATGAAAGAGATTTCAGCGCGCCTTATAGAGACCACTGGTGATAAGAGGGCTGGCAGTTACCTTCGTCAGCGCATAAGCTTGGCGATACAGAGGGAGAATGCTGCCAGCGTTCTTGGAACCGTCCCTCAGGGAGAGGCTTTGGAGGAGGTTTATAGGTTGTAGGTCCCCCCCCTCCCTTTTTTACATTTTATATGGAAGTTGACGAAGCTTGTTGCATGTATTTATTGACGAAACGAGTTGTGGATCTGAGCGATGTATTTTCTTTGACGAAGCCTGTTGTGGATGTGAGTGATGTATATACCTATGACGAAGCCTGTTGTGGATATGAGTGATGTATTTTGTTTAATAAATAAATTGTGTGTAACTATAGTTTTGAACCGTGTCCGTAACGGGCAATAGTCTGATAGTCGACAAACTTTATCCCACGCGAGATTCAATTTGAAATCAGTTCAGCACAGATGCGACAACTTGAAAAGTTCGATACAGGGCAGGCGCGGGCTACTCGAAATGAAAAACTTTCAAACTTGTGAGATGGGTTACAATTTATTTATACTTGTTAAAAAAGTTTGTTTTGTTAAGAGTTTTATAATGGATTTTGTGATAGATAACATAATTCTTTTGAACATCATCATTATTCTCTATCCTTCGTCCCATTATATTGGGGTCAGCGCAATGTTATGTATGTACCTAAAATGGTGGTAATCTGATTATTATAGGGTGTTAAATGCGTTACCCATACCGACTTGCCTGCGCGCGCGTACCGACAACGCGCTTTCAAAGCAAAGCCGGTTCCCCGCACACCGCGCTCGATTGACATGTCGCGATCGCTAAGCTGAGCTTCACCACTACAGGGTGAAATTAATATCAATAGCATCCATTTCAAACTAAGAGTCTACCCATCACAACTGAACAACTTTTACTATTGGAGCAAACCGATCGGAGCAAAAAAAATCAGCTGTTGCATACATTTGCGTCGAGTAGGCATTGCAGTTTAGTATGGAACAGCTGATTTTTCGCTATTGTTTTTTCGCTATGCTGATTGCTAACGACACGCGTATGGTTTAATGCTATTCTACACAACACGGTAAAATAAATATCTAATCTTGAACCTTTCGTCATTAAAAATTGCTAATCTAAAGTGGCAATAGGCGCAGCACATTGCTCGCAGAATCGATGGCCGATGGGGCAGAAGAGTTCTCGAGTGGCGACCGCGTACCGGAAAGCGCGTGGGTAGTCCCCCACAAGGTGGACCGACGAACTGGTGAAGGCGGCGGGAACCCGTTGGACGGGGGCAGCGCAGGGCCGGGCGTTGTGGCGATCCTTGGGTTACGCCTATGTCCATCAGCTAAGATGATGATGATGATGATGAACTTTGCGTCCTTAGAATATGGTAGTCGTCCAAAGCAAATACAGTCGTGAGTTAATGTGTGAATACATTTCTAAAGGCCTTTATAATAATCGCTTAAATCACCTAAAAACTAAAGTAACATGATATCCTAGCAGGAAATAATTACCCTAAACAATTATCTTTCATTTAATTAGGGTAGGCAGACTGTTATACTTAAGTATTTACTTGGCTCAGCCTGTTTATGGATTCCGGGCACCAATTTTGGCTTATTTAATTTGTAAAGATGTTCTTTGAGAAATGAAAATGGGTTAAGAAAAAGAAGGAAGCGGGAGAAATTAAACATTTCCATGATGGTAATAAACATTACTGCAACTTTTTTAGTATGAAAATCTAACAAGAATTCCAGGATCTAGACTTGAGTAGCATTCATCACTTTTTTGACATAAAAAGTCTTTTGTTTGATGGTTTTGGTTAGTAAGAGGTCAGTTGCAAAAACCATATGTAGCGAAATACGAGTATGTTATGAGACAAGATCGTTTATTACTTTAGAAGTATAGCATCTACCGGCATTATTTTATTACTATTATTTAGAGGATAGAAGCCATTACTTGGTACAAGACGTTTCACGTACTCAGCTGCGGCTTCATGCCTGATACAGCCTGCCTAATTTTTGTTTCATTACCTGCAAATAAACAAATGCCGATGTCTGCCATATCGATAATGTATTATTGAATAATGTCTGTGATTTGCTGCTAGGCGTTGTATAATTTTTTTTGGACCTGGCTGGACGACTTTATACGACGCGACTCTAATATTCATCTTCTCTATATTTTCCTCTACCTGTAAGTCGTGCCTTATCAAAAGTCTTTCCTTTAGTCTACAGTGTGCTGCTAGGCGTTGTATAATTTTTTTTGGACCTGGCTGGTCAACTTGATACGACGCGACTCTAATATTCATCTTCTCTATATTTTCCTCTACCTGTAAGTCGTGCCTTATCAAGAGTCTTTCCTTTAGTCTACAGCGTGCTGCTAGGCGTTGTATATTTTTTTTTGGACCTGGCTGGACAACTTGATACAACGCGACTCTAATATTCATCTTCTCTATATTTTCCTCTACCTGTAAGTCGTGCCTTATCAAGAGTCTTTCCTTTAGTCTAAAGTGTGTTAGGGTAAACAGTTGCATTACTTTAGGTGGTGTTTGTACCGACGATACTGAACAACTTTCCTTAAGAAACCTTTAGAAAATCTTCATACTAAATGCACTCAGCTGATCGACCGATTATAAAAAAATCGAGTAAACCTATAGGTTTCTTAGGGAAAATGGTTTAGTATCATGGGTACAATCACCCCTTAAAGAAATGAAACTGTTTACCATAACACCCTGTATAGTTAATATTTAAAAAAAAACATTTCATCTCTGTCTTGAATCATTGTTTTTATTAATGCAAAATCAAAAGACCGTCCTTCCTGCTCTTAACTTAAACTGCGTCATTCCTCGTTAACGATTTTAACTAGAAACTTGTAATTGGATGATTAATTAAGACAAAACTCGAACGGGTTAAGACGTCGTTTAAAGGATTTGTATTGTTCAAAAACGTTAAATTGTTGCCTAAAGAGAAACATGACACATTGCTGTTTAGAAACGAGAGCGAATGACGCGCGTGTTGACGTTTTGACAGGTGTCAAAATGGGAATGGAAAGTGAAGTGTTGTCAAGACGTGTCATGTGTTATTGAGTTGTATTTAGGTATATCACGCTTTTGAAGAATGTTTTCTAAAAGGCCAGTGTTTTGTAGTGAGTGGTTTAGTTTTTTAACTACTGGCCCGGTTCCTCGTAAATACACGACGTTTGTTCGGAATGTGAACAATGAACACGAGATCACTTGACATTGACTGAAATGCTTAAATGCAAACGGCAGAAATGCAAACTTGATTAATAATAATAAAAACGAATTAGTCTGCTTCTGGGGCAGTCGGGTAAAAATTTACACAGATTAAACAAGATTTCATCGTTATGGTTATCACATCGGACTACAAAACCTCTGGTTTGGTTAGATATGTATGTTATGTTTAAAATGTTTATCTATAAATTTAATTGTGATACTAACAAATGGAGCATGTATGTTGTCTGAAAATAAATGATTTTGATTTGGTTCTATTTATCTCGTTGTTGTCTAGTTTTTTCTATAATACAAGTCTTGCAGCCTAGTTTAGGATCAAAAATTCTGTATAGTGTCTTGGAATTGAAATAATGAAAATGTTCCGAACAATGTATGTGTCAGGCAGCGTTTCTTATTTAATTTGACAGTAATTTCTCGGTCTATCATCGAAAGCGGGATTTTCGACGAACTTTTTAAAGAGCATTCTTTAGTTCTTCATTCTCTACGTCAGTGTGTCAGTTTAAGCAAAACTCGGGTTAAACGGAGACACAATGTTTACGAAATTTTCGTTTACATTGCAAAGTTTTCTTTTTGTTGGTTTAAGACCTCCGCTATGAAATTTTTAATTGCTTATTAAAAATTGCAGGCGTTGGCAGTGTTCACAACGTGTTTAGTGGACTTTATTTTTGTTGCACGATTTTTGCACGAATGTCTTAAAGGTAATTTAACCAAAGTTAAACTATTATATTCGTAAAGAAATTTTGCTAATACTAACACGTGCTAATGCTAAGGTAAAAAGGAGTGAGTGCTGAAATGACGGTCAAGAGAGATGTGTGGAAGATGACATATTGCACCGACTCCAAATAATGGGAAATGTGCAAAAGAATGATGATTTGGTAATGCTAATACAAAAAACGTCGATGACTCTGTGGTTGCCAAAGCCGTTCTGCCACAAATGTTGTTAATTATTTTGCTATATTTTTTATCCTGTTTCAATATGAAGGGATGAAAGCTTTCAGTGTCGGACAAAGGAAAAAATCACAAAAACCTGTTTGAAGTCTATTGGACAAAATGTCTAAGATATTGAATTAGAATTTAATTTAATGTAGCTTTTATTCTTCTTCATATTTTTACCCTAGCTATTAACATTTTCTATGGAACAGCTCTATTTTTTTCGTTATTATCGATGGCTCCATAGTGAAAGTTGTTCAGTTTGATGGTCTGAATCACCTTAAGTATGTAACAAATTTGAGTTAACAACCTGTATAATGGATCAGATGCTAGGCCATGCCATGATAGCCAACCTCCGATAAGAGAAGGCACCACAAGAAAAATAATGTAACAGACTGTTGTAAAGAAGTAAAAGAAATAAAATGTAGTACGTACATAAATAAAGTTATCTCTAACAGTAATAACAATCTACATAGAACATGATATTGTGTTCAGAGATGAATACTAAGTACTAATTCAAGTCTAGGCATGTCTAAGTTACAGTCTAGCTAGACCCAACCGAACAGATCGTATATCAAAACAGTGCAGTTTCTGCATCATTTCCCAGGAATTATGTACTCTACCGTTATTGCGTACGTATTATACCAAGATCCGACGGTAAAATTATGCACCTATTTGTTTAGTGGAAGAAATGTGATAATTACGAGTAAGTTAAAGCTTACACAGGGATTAATACAACGCCGCCGGGTTGCACAGCAAAATCTTGCCTCAAGCACCTTTACCATTATGATTTTTCGTTCAATTTTTTCCAACAATTTCACCTATCTCCGGCAACTGTAGTGTTAAAAACAACTTCTTCTTCTATTCAGTCGATGGCAAATCATGTTAAATTTTTCCAGCCCAGTATTTCGCCATACGGATAGCACTGCCGGCAGCGTCCATAAGCTCCGTTCGCGTGCAGGTGTCAGGGCAGGAAGAGCAGGATATGAGGTGGGCAGGTGGTGGTGAGGTGTAGTCTATGGGGCAACACCTCACTCACACACTTACTGCAAAAACAACTGGTTGCGGCAGACTGAAAGGCAACACTAGTTTTTTCCAGTTCTTTAGAACGGTTTCTTTCCGATGGCATTTCATTTACTTCCCAAACAGATAGGTGTACAAAATTGTACTTCCAAAAATTTTAACGGTAAATGTACATGCGGCAAGATTTTGCTAGGCAACTCGGCGGCGGCGTTGTATGAACCCCTGTGTAACCTTTCACTTAAATCATATTTCGTTCACCAAACATATAGGTGCATAATTTTAATTTCGGATCTTAGTAATACAAATTCTGCTATTGCTTTATGACAGGATGTAAACATAATTGCGTTACATATTAATTTAACCCTTAAACTGCCATCGACGCGATATTATTAAACTACCCATTGTTTATCTGATGATGCTTCATGGCCGTGTTCAATCACAGGGAATAATTATGACTGTTGATTTTGAGAGCTTTGTTGCTCTTAGATGGCTGATGGAAATTAATTGTTTACCTATTGTTATGTTAAAGCCGGGTTGCGAGCGATTAAGGGTGTGGTTTAGACCATACATTTAGGAACTTTTACTATGGGACCGAAAGAAATGGCAAAATTTTCTTATTAAATACAATTTTCTGCATGTACTTCACCTTACCATCCAGAGTAATGTAGATAGCATTTTAACACAGATTACCCCCAATAGATACCGCATGATGAAAATTTTGTACAAGCCCGAAGTCACCATTTTTGGCGGTAGGTGCGGGTAGCGGGGCACGAAACAATGCAACATGATTGGCCGTTTCAAGGTCGCACTACTTCGAGCTCGCTCACTCGCGTTGCTTATATCAGTGCAAAATCATAGATGTGTGGCGCGCGTCGGCGGCCTTGTATGCGGTATCTATTGGGGGTAATCTGTGCATTTTAGGGACTTTTGAGCTAGGGTTGTGCAGGGCAGGGCCTTTTGTCTAGTTGTTTGAGTTTTGACGAAGCCTGCACTTGCATGCTTATTTAATTTTGTCCCTTTACAAACACGAAGTATGCAACGGATATAAAAGATATTGTGATTCTGGTTTGACGAAGCTTATATAGAAGCTATATAGCCTATTAATGTATTTTTGAATTAATTATTTATAATTATTTTTGGAATGATTAAAGAAAAGAGAAACATTCTGAAAGCAATCGCAAACCGGAAGGGAAAAATGATCGGACCGGATCGGATCGGAAACCTAAAGTATGGAAAGCAAGATAGAGGGGAAGGGAGGCAGAGGAAGACCTAGACAGAGTTATCTAGCTCAAGTGAAGGAAAAGGTTGGTGTCGTGTCGTATCAAAAACTCAAGAGACTAGCGGAAAAGAGACAGGATTGGCGGATACTCCACCGACTAGAGCGTAGCTCTTAAATAAGATGATGATGATAAATTATGTTTTAAGCTTTTAGGTTAGTTGCTGTAGCAAAATTTCACTAAGTATGCAACATTATACTGCCATACAATGTTTATACATAAAGTCCTTCTTAATATGCTGACGGTTTTTTGAGGGTATGGTCAGATCATCAAACTGGACAACTTTCTCTATGTGACCAAAGTCGAACTCGAAAAAAAAATCAGCTGTTCCATACAAAATTGCAATCCTACTCCTACTCTACCCAAATGTTTTTGTGTTGAGTTGATGATGCTCTCATAGAGAAAGTTGTTCAGTTTGATGGTCTGAAGATAACCTAGGAAACCGATTTTTTACCGACTTCATTGTATTAGCTTTGTATACACATACACATACACATACACATACACATACACATACACATAATTTTGTTTATAACCTCGTTATTAAATTCCTACGCTCGTGTTGTGACTGTATAAGTTTATAAACCGTAAACAGACGAGCCAGTGAAATGGCATAACCACTGATTGATTAGTCTATTCGAAACTGTGTCACGTCTGGCGTGCCCTTTATTCAGTTTGTGTAATTACAATAGCGCCACAGTAAGCGTGGGCAGTAACAACACTGGAATTGCATAAGATCCGCCACACACAGACGGAATTGCGATCCGGAATCCTGATTCAGGACTCAGTGTTGTCAACTATGGTTACAAAAAATACTGGAGTGCTGTTTAAAAAATGCCTAAAATAAAAATGTATGAAACGCCAAAAGAATGACAATTTTATTTTTAAGTTTTTATTAAAACGAAACTAACAATTTCTATACATGCTAATTTCTATCATGTGATGAGGTCATGACGTTACGATGATGGTTTGTAAATTGTATTTCAATATTATGCAACTATATCAAAAGACTATCGATAGTTTTAACGTTAGACATAATCTGCATACAAAATGGCATGAACCATTATCAAACTAGCTATTTTTGAGCGTAGGCGATTTCACAACTTTACCGCAACGACGTCGCAACTGCACCATCACGATAAGGTATCGTTCCATCAACGCCTACGCTCAAAAATCACTTGTGTGATATGACTGTAAATCTTTAAAAAATGCCACCTAAGACATAAAAAATCACTAGATCTAGTGAAAAAGTCTCTGAAAGTGGTAACATTCCATCCGGAACCAATTCCGAATCAGGTTTATTCCGTATATATGTGGGGGACCTAAGTGGAGTACTAGTGAGCGATTGTTTGAATGAAATGAATGAAATATACTTTATTTACACCAAAAGAAAATACAATGCACGATAGGAAACATAAACTGAATATGGTACAAATAAGGCGGTCTTATCGCTAAAAAGCGAATTCTTCCATACAACCTTAGGGTAGAGGAAATATAACAAAGAACGGGTCGGTGTTATAAAAAACAAAATTATAGGTGAAAAAGAAGTGAATACAACAAATACATAAATACATACATATAACAAATAATTAAAGGTACATAGATAAATAACATATAAATAATAATATATAATATATATCATACATGCTACAACAAAACATAAACATACCTACACCTACCGGATTAATTTAGATGGTACCGGAAAAATAGAAGAGGGGAAAGGAAGTTTCTTAGTTACGAAAACGATTCTCAGTAAAATTCTAAAAAACAGCTCAAGCTAGATTGTACATTTCATGTGGCGTGGTTTTTGAATAATTCGTATAATATTTATAGATTTTATTACACTTTCATCTTTATTTATTTATTGCTTTACGAGTTTAAAATTTTTTACTTTAATGAATTTAATGATGTGCCATGTTCTGAACAGCCCTACGAAAGACTTGCTTTAAAATAATCTAATGGTTAAAATTTAAAGTTATTCACATTTTAAGTTTTGAGGCAAAAATAACTAATCTAATGGTTCTCTTCGCCTACTTGGGAAAATGGTGTAAGCTTGTAGCATAGCATATCCTCACGACTATATTCCCCGAGGTATAATCAGAGATATTCTGAAACCTCAGAACATCCACTTTTCGCTAGTAGTACCGAAACTCTGTCCAGTGTGACGAGGAGTGAGCCCGTCGCTACTTGTAATGGACAGTGGGTACAATACATGCCTCGAAATTGAAGCATGCAGGTTTCTGCTCGACATTGAAGCTTGTGTATGTTTTTTTTTTGACTTCCAACCGTAGGGAAAAACATTAACAACCATTTTCATTAGAACTAAGCATCAGCTGAGAAACTTAATCTTCTTAATAAAATGTTTTTTTTTAATAATCTTTCACGATTGACCCACCACTCTTCGAGCAATAGCTTTGCAGTAGTTTTCCATCAAGCTTAACACGTTCCGGGGCGGTGAACGAGACACAATAGAACTTTTATTGTTATCACTGCTATAGCCGGTCACTGTCCCGGAACGTGTTAAATCAATTTCCAGTCTCACTACTGCTCTACGTATACTGTAACCGTTCCCAACAAGCGAAACAAACATTAATTCAGCAGGTAGTTAGTGCGTTTCCGTCACAACTAAATTATTTCCTAGATAATTCTGTTCTCTATGATATACTGTTTGATATATGATCTCTGCTAACCCCCTTATTGTTGCGGTTTTAAGCTGGCATTGTGGTGACAGGGTGCGATTTATTTACTCATTTCATCTGATAATGAGGTTTTAGTATTGCTTGCTTAGTGTTAGAGGTTATCAAGCTGGTCTGTTATTAGTTCTAGGTTCAAATCCCGGTTCGGTTAAGTATTATTTCAAACGACCGGACCTACGGGTCGGTTATTTATGGGTCATTAGATCATTATATTGAACAACTTTTATTACGAAGCCAACATAGAAATGGCAAAAAAAATTGTTGTTCCATAGATTATGTCAATGACCCAAATGTGTGAAACAGCTGAATTTTTGTTTCGCCATTTCATTATTGGTCCCACTCTGTGAAAGTTGTTCACTGCAAAAAACATTTTTTTGTTCGATATCTGTTTGATGCTAACAGAACTTTCTTCCACTTTTAGTTTATGGTCAAAATTCAATCCCTACTTAAAAAACCCTGACAAATTTACACAATAAAAAAAAACTACCCGCAAACTGTAAATCTGTATACAGCAATTTCAAACGTTTTAAGCTCCGAAGTGACTCGTTTATAAAAGGGGCCCCAATAAATCCCCCGATAAAAGGGTCTAAAGGAGAAATTATTTCCCCAATAGAATTTTCTCACATTGGAAGAAAGAAAGCGCGAAGGGATTCATAGCCAGTGGTTTTTCTGAAAAAGCAACTCAACGGATACCATTCAGGGCGACAGGACACGCTTGGCCGCGCATCGACTATAGACTGGCATGTGACACACTGTTATGACGAATGGTCATCATAAGCAACAGCTCCGCAGAAGAACAAAAGTAACCGACAGCCCAAAGAATTTCTGAATTAAAGTGGCAATGGGCGTGGTACATTGCTCGCAGAACCGATGGTTTTTCGGGCCGAAGAGTTCTTGAGTGGCGACCGCGTACCAGAAAGCGCAGCGTGGCGTGGGTAGGCTGGTGGACAAGGTGAACCGACGACCTGGCGAAGGCGGCGGGAACCCATTGGATGAGAGCAGCGCAGGACCGGTCGTTGTGGCGATCCTTAGGGGAGACCTATGTCCAGCAATGGACGTCTATCGGCCGATATGATGATAAGCAACAGCAATTTACTTTTTTCTCGCAAACATGGCTATCCTTTACAAAATTTTGGTAACCGCAAACTGCTGTTATCTTGGGTAGTACTTCATAAACGATACCGCAGTGATATCTCATTACCATCTTCTCAATATTCACCTTCCTTTCCAACAGTATATCCCAAAAAGGGTTTAAGATACCCTTTTTTTGTGAAATTAGATTGCACCCTTTCCTATACAGTACCCTTTGCTTTCATTCCTCGGGGAGTCCCCATTTATCTGTGAATAGTGTGCCGGACAGGACGTATTGTGGATGTAATTAAGTTTGCTTGCCATACAATAGGTCATTAAGTTACGCTCTAGTTTCTGATTATGCTGGTGACAGGATTGGGATGTAGATAGTTATGTAGTTGTATTGGAAACATGTATTTGGGAATAATTTAAATTTGCAGTAGATAAATAGAGAGTATAGGCATGGAAAGTGATTTTCGGATGATGATGACTAATTACTTATTAAAATCGATAATTATTACAATATTGACTACATAACAAGCAGTCAGCACATGGTTCGTCAATCATATAAACCAATCAGCAACATGCTTCGTTAGAACATTAATTAACAGTCAGTGATATGCAAAATGCTTCGTCTTAACAGTCAGTAATTGGCAAAATGCTTCGTCAAAACATCAATTATCAATCGAGAGATCTGCAACATGCTTCGTCAAAACATAATTAACAATCAGTAATCAGCAGCATGCTTTGTCAAACTATTAATTAACAGTCAGGAATTGGCAGAATGATTTGTAAAACCATGAATTAACAGTCAGTAATTAGCAACATGCTTCGTCAAAACATTTGTTAACAGTATCAGCACACACTGGACAGAGTTTCGGTACTACTAGTGAAACTCGAGGAATATATTCGCGAGCATATGCATGCAGTAATCAGCAACATGCTTAGTCTAAACACCGATCAGCAACATGCTTCGTCGAAATTAGCTTGATATATTTCAATAGATGATATCTGACCTTTATTGGCTTAGGTAAAATCAAACTAATTATTGTGTCGATATGGGTCATTATTCTTTATCGACAGTTAACTATCTACATTACGATTATTATGCACAATAAAGTATCAGAACCCTCTCTCTGAAAAATAGCGAGACTAAAAGCTGGCAACATTCAGTGGCTCTTAGTACCGATATGAAGATGTAAGATGAAACGTATTTGCATAAAGGTGCCTTCAAATATGGCTCCATCTCACCAGGGATTTTTGTTAAGACCACAGACTTAGAACTAATAGATAACGCTATTTGTGAAAGTAGTGTATATTTTATAACTTCTATCTCTAATTTAGACCTTCAAATAATTAATTAGAATTTTCTTCTTTTTTAATTGTAATTTCGATTGCAAGGAGAAAAAATGGAGCAGCATTATTTTCCAGCTATGATATACCTAAATATTTATTAGCAGACTTTACACAGAATAGAAAAATTGCTATTATAAGTTACATTTCCGGTAGATTTCACAGAAATGTGATTTTTGGTTTTTCTAACGCCGTCTTGTGTGGAGAGCTGGGGGGCAAAGAGGCATGTAATTATTCCAATATTTTCTCAGTCCAGTGTTTTGCCACAAGGATAGCACTACCGTTAGTGTCCTTAATCTCCGTTCGCATGCAGTGCAGGTGTCGGGGCAGGAAGGACAGGATATAAAATAGGTATAGTCTGGGAGCAACCTGAATTAGCAGCACTAAAAGTAGGAACAAAGCATCAACCCCAGTTGTACATATTGACGTAAAGCTTACTTCATCTATTCGCTCTAATTCTGTGGTTAAGTTACCCTCTTTCATAAGCGAAAAGAGCGAAAAGGTATCCGTATGTGGAATTTGAAATGATATTTATATGTTTAGGTTACCTTTTGCTTTTATATTTGATGGAAATTTGAGCAAATACGGTTTGCTATGGACGTTATTAAATGAGGCAGATCGAGGGCTTAATGCGGTATTTGATTATAAATGTTTATGATTTGTGAATTGATACAAACGTAAACTCAAGAGACAGGAAGCATTTGAATTGAGGTCGTCATTTCAGCCGATGAACGTCCACCGGTGGATGTAGGCCTTACCCAAAGATCGCCACAACTACCGGTCCTGCGCTGCCCTCATCCAACGGGTTCTCGCCACCTTCATCACCAGGTTGTCCTTCCACCTTGTGGGGACAGGTGTAGAATATGACAACAGTAGACAAATCATTTAAATCTAATTTAAATTATTCAAAATAAAAAGATAGAACAAAAAATTGCACCACACTCGATTTACATATACATGGCCAAATTACGTATAGTAAAGCACTGCTACTTCGGAGATTGATCGATTAGAAACAATAAAGTAAATATGAAAAACATGTGTTGCATTGGTGTTTCGTTTGAAAATTCGAGCAACGATCCTTTTCTCCATTTTCATAAGCATTCGACATGTGGACGCTACGTTACTAAATTCTTTTTTTCCCCAAACCCTTCCACGTCACTCTGTTCGATGCTAAATCCCGCAACTCATTGCAGTAGCCATCCAGCTCGTCTCGCCTCCTTATCCAGGATCTGCCTCGACCTTGGCTCCCGTCGTGAGGCACCCATTGTGTGACGATTGATGCCCACCGCTCAGTGTGCATTCTGCAGACATGCCCAGCCCAGTTCCACTTTAGTTTTGCCGACTTTTCCCCTACGTCAGCTATTTGAGTTTTGGAGCGCAGTGTTGTGTTCCGGATACGGTCTGTCCGTTTTACACCTAGTATACTGCGCTCCATAGCTCTTTGACAAACCTGCAGTTTTAACGTTTGAGCACCGTAAGTTAGGATGGACAGAATACACATGTCTATGAGTCTGCTCTTGAGTGAGAGTGGAAGGTCATCTTTCATCAGTTCCTTCATGGACCAGTGGCTCTTCCAGGCGTTGTCGACTTGTCGAGCGACTTCTTAGTCCTGCCTGTTTTCGAAGGATACTACTTGGCCTAAGTAAAGGTACTCATCGACATATTGTATGACCTGCCCATCTACCTCTACCCGTTGGTCATCAACTGGGTCTTGGTACGGTTCATCTTAAGTCCAACCTCCAGGCTTTCCGTGCTCAGGTCTTGGAGCATTGTGTTGAGTTCTGATGCTGATGGCGCGAAAGTTACTATGTCGTCGGCAAATCTGAGATTAGTTAATCTCTTCCCATCGCCGACGTCGCTTCCTCTTGTCTCCCAAGATGGCCCTAGGTTTTTATATATTTTCTCTAAAGTACTTGTAAATAATTTGGGAGATAGAGGATCACCCTGCTTAACACCTTTTTCAATTTTAAAGGTGGGCCCGGAGGTCTGTAATAACAGACTAAATTCTTATTCAAGCTATTTTTCTTCGCAACTATTTACTCTACAATTTATTTTCTTATTAATAAGAGCTAGAAATTTCATGAGCTAATGAACTAACCGTAAATACATTCTTGATAAGAAATAAAAGTTAATGGCCGGGTGACGACCAAATCAGAGAAGTCACTCAAACCGTCGTGATAACTACTCCAGGTAAATCTACTCTATTCACATAACTTTCTTGTTTGTTCTCTATTGGTTTGGTGCAAGTTATTAAGTATAAGCGTTGAAATCAACTGCATCAGCCTATCATCGTTTACTTGTGCCTGTAATGATACTAAAAGCAGTATAATTAAATTGTACTCCTTATTTCTCTACATAAACGTCTCTTTTCATTTCTAGCCCATTACATGGGGTGGCCAAGGTGCGACATAGGCTTCTCCCAACGTAACATAAATATTCTTTATTTGCACACCAAAAATAGACAAATACAATTTTATAACAAGAATTAGAAGGGTGCAAAGGGCGGTCTTATCACTAAAAGCGATTTCTTCCAGACAACCATTGGACGGAAGAACAATTTAAAGAGACAAATGCTACGGCGGTGCACTAGTTACATCTATAAATACCTATTTACATAATACAGTGAATATAATAATATATACAACAAAAATAGATACATACATACAAATAAATATATATTCATAAATATACATATAAATAAATATACACATACATAATAATTGTTAAATAAAAATATCGTAGTCAAAGAGAGAGATAGTCGTCTTTGAGCAGTCTCCCAAGTCGCCACAAATCTCTCAACTCAGCTTTCCTCATTCAGCTGCAACCAGCAACTTATCGTTGGTCGTCAGTCCAGCAGCTCGGATGGCGTGCCACACTACCCCTGCCTGATCTTGATCTGCATTCGAGAACTCTTGACTCCCTAAATCTCATATTCTTCCTCAGATTTGACCAGACCATGCCCACTTTATTTTAAGTGGTCTCTGATGTAGACTAAGGATGTAGAGGGCCGCGGTTATACTGATGAGTCAATTAGTGACACAGTAGTAAAATAGTAGTGAATCTCTACCTATCACCTCAATTCTCATGCCATCGGTCTTAAAAACTCAGTATAGCACACAGAACATTATAAGAGGGGTTATAAGTGCAAAGTAGGCGTGGAACGTGTCGCCACAGGTTATGCAATGATTTGCATAACCCCATAAGGCGTGCGGCGTGGTGCGAACGAAAGAACATGAGTAATTGTAGCAGCGTGAGCGGGAAGATAAGTGGTGACATCCGTCTCCGAAGCAAAAGCGCTACTTTGCATTTCTAGCACCTCTTATAATGTTCTGTGGTCTCACATTGCATTGAGGAGCTTTATTTTGATGGACTATCGTCAGGGCGCATTTCAACGTGGTCCACGTTTCCGCGTAAGATCGCTATTCGCTTATAACCTGTACCACAATAATCCAGAACAAACTAGCCTGTTAAATCATTACGGAGCAGAACGGACGAACAAATAAAAAGATCCATTATCTACTATATGACCTTACTATTTTTCTTTGACAATTCATCTCACTTTTGTCCAGTTTTAGTTAGAGAGCCTAAGTTTTAATTAATAGTGTAATTACCCGACTACGCCTGAAGGAGGGTAATGTTTTTTTAATCAGATGATAAGTTGGTAGGAAGTTTGTGATTAAATGGAATAGTTATTGAAAGTTTCTGTTATTATGGACAGTTTGTAATTGAGATAAGTTTTGTTTTGTTTTCTGTATCTTTTTCGAAAGGACAACAATATTACTTATTATTGTTATGTGCGTGATTTCTTTATTAAAATTGTTTTGCTTTGCTATCCATTCACACACCCAATGAATTGAAAATATTTAATAGCTATCTCCGGTTTTATTCTACTAAAAATCATGGATTACCAACTTAACCTGGAGTTAATTGCAAACCCAGGAAGACTCAAATTGGGCTTAGTCTCTTCGTACTTAAACCACTGGAAGAAATGGAGTGGTACATTCTAAGCCCGAACCATACTTTCCTTCCCCTTTCAACAAATAACTCAATTACATTAGAATACCATCCTAAACAGAAGCATCCACAAAGGAACCCAATTCTCATTACACAGTGCCCCTATAACAACTAGCGTGATGATACAGCAAGCCTGTTTACACCTTCCACATGTCACCTGTCCTTACAATCATGCGCTTTCATTACGAGAATGTATGTCTGTTTGTAGGGCTGGCAATTTGGTGTTACCTTATAGGACGCAGCTTTGGATGTTGCATTAAAGATTACAAATTGTGGTCAGCAGAAAAAAAACATTGTTGATTAAAAACGAGTAAAGTGTATTGACACATTATTATTTGTGGTTGGGCTATTGCAAGCAAGGGTCGTTATGTAACACGGAGACCAGCGCTGGTCCTTTGTGTTCGCCCCAAGCTCACCCATATTTTACGCATACCTCCGAACTTTTAGTATTTTCTTTTTCATCATCGGGAATGCAAGTTTCCTCACGATGTTTTCCTTCACCGCCGAGCTAGTAAATGATAAATACAACTGTACATGAATTCCGAAGAACTTAGTGGTACAGGCCAGGAATCGAACCGCGTCCTCAGGATTGAGGCGCTAGCTCTCTTCCGTATGGGCTATCATCGCTCTGTGTGTATTTAAAAAGAACTAAAACAAAATGTCCAGCAACGGAAGTTTCTTCAAATCGGAATAACATTATTATCACAACCGCAACATACTTCGTCGAAAATAATAAAAATTATCCGCAAAAGTTCCCATAACGCTTGCCGCATTGCACCGTTGAATGGCCAAGGAATAAAATATAAAATTGAGTTAACTGAGCGCATATGAAGCCATGACAAATAATCGTATATTTAAATAAAATTTTTATCATTGCGATATTTTAAATTCGCTTCAAATTATTTAGCTTGTAAATTGTGGATTGGATTGTGGATTGAAAATATTAATCAGCATTGGAAAAGTGTGAAGAAAAGTCGTGTGTATCTCCCGAATAGATTCACTCTATTCATGTACCATGCAGACGTATAAGTATACCTACACGCTGACAATGAAGATGGACTTGCTGTCAAAATTAACCTCAGTCTCGCTGGGTCCTTTAAGACAAAATTTTGTTTCTACCTCCAAAACTGTACGGTGTACGTGCTGGCGTCATTGTTTTCGTCACTTTTGAGTAGCGCAGCTTTGACACGACCTTTTCAGGTCTGTAGCCCGTAGGTACATAGGGTTGTCAACACAAGGTGTAAACAAATTAACAAAAATCCGATATGTGAACAATATTCGATATGCTTTTTTTAAATTTGTAAAAGATATTTTTAACTTTGTAGTGAATTTGACGTCAGAATATTTGAGTTGGTTTAGTCCTTTTTCGCCGGATTCCTTATTGGACGAATTCCGTTTTGGCCAGATTATTGTTTGGAAACGCTAGTGATTCCATTTGACAAATTTATTTTTCATCGGAAATGTATACATATCAGGAAGCTGGCAAAGGTATTTGGTTTGTACTCACGATACATATCAATCAATTAAATTGTACCATCAGTTTGGCGACTAAAAAGATTATCCGTCCAATAAGGAATCCGGCGAAAAAGGACTAAACCACTATAAATGGATGCCAAAAATCCAGGTCCACAGAAAAATTGCCTATTGCTCGCTATGTTCTACCGTACAAAACAGCAAACCTACCCAAGTACCCGACCCAAATGTATGAGACAGGACTGCTGTATTATTTTACGATTTCGGCTTGGTCCTATAGAGAATGTTGTTCAGTTTGATGTTCCGATCATCCCCTTAAAAAACCGTTGGCATTTCAAGAAGGACCCTACATATCAATGTTATGGACACTAGACTCTAAAATAATTAATTTTACAAAAGTTGACAACCCTGTTATCGAACACAGTTTTTAAAACGAACGTTTTGACTCAGAGTTTCTGCTGTTACAGTTTTAAAACGTGAAGCTTCGTTGTTTCAGAAATCGTCAACTGTTTCCAGTTAACTGTTTTTGAAACAATGCTTTTGTGTAGTTAGTTGAGCGTTTGAAACGAACCTGATAACAATACCACGCATACTCACAGACACTCAGATTTACCGGTATTAATAAAGTATCTTTTATATTTTAACGATAATTTTTGGTATCGACATCAACTTTATACGTAGCTTTTGCTCGCGTCATCGTCCGCGTGGATTTCAAAAGTTCACATCCCATTTCCGAGGTGGGATTCATTCGATCCCGGTATCCGTATATTTGTGTAATACAGTGGCTACCTGCCTTCTTGGTCTAATGGTTAAGAGCATTGGCTCTCGACACGGAGGTCGTGGGTTCGATTCCCACGGGGGACACTTAGTGAAATGTCACTTTGTGCGTTTTTCCCCAGTTGGTTAGGACATTGCAGGCTGAATCGCCTGATTGTCTGAAAAGAGAAATGATTCCGTGCTTCGGATGGCACGTTAAGCCGTTGGTTCCGGCTAATATCTCTGGTGGTAGTAGTCGTTACATAAAAACCACGTCAGAGGCCGTAAGGCGGTCTGAAAAAACTCTGACACCAGGGTTCTGCGCACATGATGAGAAGAAGAAGAAGTGTTTTTGTTTTTGCTGTGTTTGGATATTTGATTGATTCTTTGAATGTTCTCCCGAAACAAAATTCTGGATTAGTGCTTGATGAGACTTGTCCCCATTTTCGACCCTCGTCTGGATTGGTGTTATTATAAGCTGGGCATAAAATGCTGAAACTATCTAACGAAGTTTTGATTCCTCGTGTTTACGTAGATATACAAAATACAAATACAAAAATACATAAATATTTATTTGCGTACCAAAAACATTAGTATAAAAATACATGTTGAGTGGGACAATAACTATAGGTTATAACTAATTATACAATATTTTATGAGGCTTGTAAGGTATCGGTGTGTTGGTACCCGCGGTAAGGATCCAGCCTGTAGGACAAGTACCAGCGCCCGCCTCCAGAGTTCTACATTAGGTACATAGTAAGTTGACAAAGAACTTACTGCTTACTTACGTTTCTATTTTATTATGAACTAAAAAGTTAAACAAAAACAAAAATTAAAATTTAAAATTACGGGTGCTAAAATTAAAAATTACGGGTGCTAAGCTTCATTCCATATACCTATCAACGAAAATTTTTACTAATTCCTATTTAGCTTTCCGTCTAATTCTGGTTAGCAAATATAATCTATGCATCTAAAGCTGTTCTTAGAATAAGTGAGATTACCTAAGTGTTTCAGATCTCTTTTTCTGTCATTCACAATGGCCTTTATTTACATTTCGTTGTTATATGGAATGGAGCCTATGTAGTTAGATTGGTAAAAAAGTGAGTTTACTTGAGATGTAGGTAGATAGATAGTATTGGTTAGAAATCGCTTTATGAATACAAACAGGCAAAGGACAATCCATAGGTACAAAACAGATTTTGATGTTATGATTATATTTCACATAATGTGTGGTTTGTTTTGGATAGGTTAGATCATTACATTCACGGAAGTTTATTATTAATATAAAGTGAAAATAAGTACAGATAGCTAACTTTTTTACAATTCTATGTATAAAGATTACAATGTAGGTAGATGACTATGTGTCCGTGCCTGAGTGTGCAAGATTAATTGCGAATAAGCAATTTGAGCAAATCTTCAGTGGTCTTTATTGAAATGAAATGAAATCTTTTTTTTTTTCATTTATTTAAATTTCCACAATATTTGTTAAATAGACTTTTGTAGGTACTTGGGATGTTGGTTATAAGTTCTCACAGAGACATCAAAAATCTGCCGTGATGCCGTACAAATATTTTGTTAACAAGTTACAGGATTGTTACATTTTACATTAACTATTAAATAGGGAGTCACGTTGCAGGTTCTGACCCTAGCACTCGTCTCGCGTAGATTTCGCCCGTCGCATTTTTGCCTGCCACGAGGCTCCGCAATCCTCAATCTCTTCTTGTTCTTAACCAAAAACAATCCCTGAGATTGGGATAGATTCTCCCATAAACACTTGACACTGGCGGAAATGCAGTGCTAACGCACAAGCAAGAATCCATTAATTATAAAATAAAAAAACTATTAAATAACAAATGTATGTTTGATTTGGTTTAATAAAGAAAACAGTACATAGAAGAAAAATATTTATGTGCAATTTATAAAAGAAAGTCACAATTTTGCATGCAGCTTACATATAAAATTTAAACGAAGTTCAATAAGGTAAAACATTTAGATGTTCACTTGAGTTCCTCAGAGGATCTTCTCAGTGGAACTCCATTTTCCAGTTGACAGCCTTAATTGTAGCTATACGATATAGTGTGGGATCGATTCCCGGTTTCCAGCTAACTTATGAGTGAATAGAGCTTTTAGCGCTTTCATACTTACGTGTTGGCAAATGTGGGTGGTTGTGCAAAAATGGTGTATAGTTTCACTATTTAGTGAATATAGCTCTTACGATATGGCTCGAATATGCGGTCTTATGCAGAGATTGTCACACTGAGCCCTGATATTAAAAAGTACGTCATCAAAAGTATTCCATACTAATGAGCATAGAGAAACACGTAAGGAGTAGGTATTGTTTATTTATCCATAGAACAGTTTTCGGCCATTTTTAGCGGGGGGGGGGGGGGAGGGGACCGTTGCTAGGACAATAACAGTAAAAGGTAAGGGTATGAGTTACGTGTTTCTCTATACTAATGAGGATCGATGATTAGTTTGGAATTGGATTGTTTTTTTAACTTTGCAAATTTTCAGGGGTGCTTCGCAACTTCAGACTTGAAATCGTATTACACCAGCTATTTTTCATACATTTGAATCGAGTACGCAGCTGTTTCAGGTTGTTCCCATTGTAAAAGTTGTTCAGTGTGCTCAAATTACCTCTGTAGAACTAACTACTGTGGTTGTCGAGTCCTACTACTGTTGTACCTGTACTCTTAGGAATAAGCACTCAATCTTGCTGTCAAGAGTATTTTCAAGCCGCCTCAATGTGCCTCTGACCTGGCTTAACGAGGTTTTTTTTTATTTATTTCCTTTTTGGAGAACTTGCAGCTAAATAACAGTTTGGTTTCTACAGAGTTAAATTTATGGTCATATGCTGACAACAAGTTCCCACAAAAATTGGAAATGCCTACTTCATTTCAAAATATAGATATGCTGTTATAATGACTGGTATGGTATGGTGACCTGGATTACCAGGTCAAGAAACGACAATACAAAATTCTGGAGATTCCTCTTTGAATTATTATTTTATCATCCGTTGCTGTCCCTGTAGGCCTCGCATGCCACCCCCGAGAAAACGATAAAAATCGAGATGTGCCTCCGTCTTTATTATTTTACGTATGCCAGAAAGAGCGCGCATGACGTTTTTTCGTTTAAACGGTTTGTCGTGGGTGGCATGCTAGCCGTGCTGTAGTGTACAGCACTAAAGAGTAGTTAATGTGGAAAGCGCTGGTAGCGCCATCTAGCGGCACGCGCAGTCTGTGGTCAATATCTATCTATCGTGCATTCGCTCGCTATTCAATCATGCTATGTTATCTTAGTACTGATTTTCTATAGACAGCTTTCGCCATCTATCGGATATGTTTCGAAGCACTATGTGTTGAACTAGGGTTCATATCGGAGTAACAGCGCACTACACCTCACGCGCTGCGCTGTAGTAGTGAGAGATTTCACCCATATCAACCACTGTCTTGTTGGTCTAGCGGTCTACACAACCGGCTTACGATCCGGGTAGCTAAGGTTCGATACTCGTGTCGGCCGATCGTCTTTTTCAATTTATTTCATAATGTGGCGCCCCCTAGTGCTAATAAGCGGCAACGCAATTAGGACGTCCTAAAATTCAAGGCGAGTTACCTATCAATATCCAATATACATATTAATCTATGAAGAAACAACAATACAACATTCTGGAGATCACAGATCAATTAGAACTGGAGATCCCACTTTAAATTATTATTTTATCATCCGTGGCTGTCCCATTGTTGGGTAAAGTCCTCCCTTCATTCTCTTCAATGCTTTCCTGATTTTAACTTCGATAGTCCAGTTTTATAAGACACTATCGATTGTCTCCTGCAATCTTAAGGAGTCTAAACACGAATCCACCTTTTTTGAACTAAGTTATTAGACCCTGGCGGAACGTCTGTGCCCGATAACAATTGTATATGTTTTGTGTCTGGTATAAGCACAGACCAGAGGCTTAGTGGTCTGTGGGTATAAGGGTTAGACGGGTTAAAATAGCAACCAATAACATTTTTCAGCGTTCGCGTTGTGTTAAATAAAATGAACTATGAAAACATTTCAAACCAAACAAGCTAGCTGAAAATATGAAAAAAATTTAGGCGGATTATTTTTGTACGGCATGGCAGTATGAGTTGATTGCAAAAGTTGGTGAAAATACTCGGAAAAAAACTCGTGTCGGTTTATTATGTGGTATTTGTAGTTTCTTCTGCTTCATTCCATCCTGACACCTACCTACTTTGTTTCTTAAAATTCGGTTTTAAGGCTAGTATCGAATCATAGGTGGTCGGGGTGCAAGAAATGAGCCTCCCTTACACTCAGTTGCAGAATTGCTCATTAACGTTAATCTTCCATTAAATCTCTTGCTGTCACTTTTTGTCTTGTTGACGTAGTGAAATCTAGCAAGAGATTTAATTTAATTTAATATATGGTTGATTGAAATAACATTTCTGATTATGACATTTTTCTACTGTCGAGACGCCGAGTCCTGATAATAATATGTGTATAGATTTTTTTGAATTTTAAGGTTAGTTCAATACTTTAAGCCTTCTATTGAAATACACTATACTCCAAATATTTCACGAACACTACCGTAAATGATAGAATGCACCCCAAACTGTCATTTCCTCAAAATTGAGTGAACTTTGACAATGGTGAGAATGCTAAGGGTAGATGCTTCACAATTTTGACTCCTACCCTATCCTCCCTTATTTACTAAGGGGAAGGGTAAACGTCCCTTTTGTGGGCACATAGCGGAAGGTTTAAGGTGCCATTCCTTCTCTGATTTATGGTATAGTTGTGTTTACTCTATTATTGAGATAATAAACTATAGTTTTATTCGTCTTGATGGATGGAGAATTCAGTTTTTAACTCATATTTTTAACCTCTTTTACAGAACCTGTAACCTCTTGAAGGACATGTAGGGAAAATGATTTTTTGTCGTTATTAAAAAAATAAAGTATATAATTACAATGATTGTTTTCCCTGGGATTTTTATAAAGTATCGCTAGATGGCGCCACGGGCTTCGCG
This sequence comes from Agonopterix arenella, assembly GCA_927399405.1. NCBI lineage: Eukaryota > Metazoa > Arthropoda > Insecta > Lepidoptera > Depressariidae > Agonopterix > Agonopterix arenella. The sequence goes on from OV656714.1 coordinate 3,132,540, forward strand.
AGTAATCATCAACATTTCAAATAGTTCTTTAGAATATTAAGGAGGTAAAGATGATAAAAGATGCATCTTTTTTTATCTTCTTTTCCATCTTTTTTATTTTAAACACGCATTCACGTATGGCACGCATCTTTTATTGAAATATTTTATTATTTACAAATCATTTTATTATACACATATTAAAGCACTACATCAATAACCATTAACCTAAAATAACAACAAACAAATCATTATAATTGATAATTTTTTACTAACTCTTATCTTATCTTGTTGTGGGGGCTGGCCAGCCAGCAACACTTTGACCCAGTGGGACCTTTTGTGTCAGCCCCAATACTTTTTGTTTTCTTCACCCTTATAATACATGGTCAATGAAGGAGGTGATACCATTGAGGGGAAGAAACCTAAGATCTCCCAGTTTTGGGTATCCATCTCCGAGGAGGCACATGCGTTTTGCCGCCAGGACATCATAGTCAAAAAGAACATGCTCCATAGTCTCTTCATCCTCTCCGCATGCTCGGCAGCTGGGATCCAGGTTAATAACTCGGAACAGGTGCGGAGATACGGCTGAGTGTGTGTCACGTACGTGAGTTTGAAGATTAGGGTTGAACTTCTGGTAGCACGGAATCGAATTTATTCACGCTCCATCTTTTTCTGTCGCTCAGGAACGTCATTGTCTAGAGCGAGGAAGGTCACAGCACTGCCGGTGCTGCCCCGTGCTGTACCATTCCCTCTCTAGCAAATGACGTTCCTAAGCGACAGAAAATGATAAGAGCTGCTGCCAAATGAGGTTCAACCCACAGATCACAAAAACTAAAGGGAGATGTGAAAAGGGGGCGGGGCCAGTGCCGCAGCAATATGCGCAAAAACGGAACACATTGCTCGCTACAGTAAGGATTCAATATATTATGAGGCTGAACGCCAGTCGAGATATTATGTGTAAATAGTTTACAATGCTTGCGTAGTACTAAAGATTATTCCTGGTGGTAATGCGACACTGGGTTTCGTACTCAGCGCGTTGGTTGGCATCTCTTTAGATCTCTATGGTTCAACCCTTATGTTTCTTCCGAATCAGGTTTTGAGTTCATTTGTTTACACCTTGTATTAAATTTGTTTAGAAAGATGAATCAGCATTAATAGCATCGCTGTTTTCGGCGACATCACAAAACCATCTTGAAACTAGGTGTGGTTTTTACAACGCATAAAGCATTACCTTTTCTTATTTTTCGCTCTGTGATTCTAATCTGTCAACTCATGCTGTACAAAAATTTCTACGTAGGTGTTTTGTTCATCACAAGAACTCCCGTAAGTCAAACCATTTTTAAACTTATAACGTTTGCGTAAGAGTCTTGTTAGGTAAACACGTATGTGAAATGAAACTATAGATTAACATTTATGACTTGTATACCGTTTTGAACTTTAACACGTAGGTACTAGGAATATATTGTTATGACGCAAATTATAACTGTTTATTTAGTGTCCGAGAATTGCTCTAAGCGTTGTCACAGTTTTGAATATATAATAAACTTAAAACAACAACAACAAACAGAACTACTTACGTATTTAAATAAATAGTTCACCAACATATACCATACCACTGCTGGTCATGAGTTTTTCGCTTAAACAGTAGTTTATTGACAGAAAAACCTAGTCAATCTATTTCGAAAGGTACTAAGTCATTCAAAGTCAAATTATAGTATAGGGTGGCACATCGAGATGGGTCAGTATGGAGACCTCCGAAATTATAAGAGGTAGAAAAACCATCTCGTTGATTTTAAAGAAAAAAAAACCGCATTCTTTACAAAAAATCACAACTATCGTAATTAAAAAATAACGCAAGTTTTGTTTTTTCAAAATGACCAAGTTGTACTCTCTAGAATTGTACGAGTTTTTTTATATGTTTCTTTGGGAAAGTTGTTCAGTATCATGGTTACAATCACCCCTTAAAGTAATGCAACTGTTTACCCTAACACCCTGTATTAAAATCTCTGCCCACCCCCATAAGTGCCAGCAGTTTATAGCCCATAATGTATGTAACTTTTAAACCCCTACCCAGACAAAACACCTTATACTTAAGCACATATATCTATATACGATAAAGCTGTCTGTCTGGTCGTCACAATAGGTCCTCCACGAGGGTCCTCCATGGAGTCACTTCCAGGTGGAGTCTGAATACTTAAACGACTCCCCTAGATTAGGTGATGGTACAAGTTAAAGAAACTAGCGGTGTAGACAAAAAAGACTCAAAATTTCGCTACCGATCTATTCAGATTAGACGGAAGTTTCAGAGAGATGAACAGAAATTGATGATCCATATACGTATAAACATATATATTCTCTCCCTTTTTTCCAATTCTTCTTTCCATTGGAGTAGACAGAGACAACCTAAACCACAGAATAAAGATATCGCCTAACCATGCTTTGATCTAGACCGCATGTCTGCCGCTACGGTGTAACTCATTCGAGATATAATAGACATATTATTTCAAACGAGCGAGTTCTCAAGCTAGCAACTACCTGGGCTACCAAAAAACATATTAAATGAAATAAGCTTGATAGATGGATGGAGGACCATTCGTGGAAGGCCCAAGGATACAAAATGGTTGCAGCAAATATCGAATATATTTCTAACGACAACAATAATATGATGATACATTTTTGGAAACACGAAGTGGCAGACGTAATGTGGTGCGCCCTCCGGAGCTGAATCGACGACCTAAGATAGGAAGCGGGGAGCAACTGGATGAGGAAGGCCGAGGACAGAGTTTTGTGGCGCGCCTTGGGAGAAGCCTATGTTCAGCAGTGAACGTTTACTGTATATGTGGATTCTAAAGCTCATGGCAGAAACCTATGAGGGTCGGTCACCGTCGTCGGATACATGGAGGATATCGTGGTATAGCTCAGAAGCTTGTCACTTAAACCAAACCCAAAAAAGACCCCAGTACACGTACGTGAGGGGTAAAAGGACCCGTTGACGTCGCCTGCAAGATTAATCTTACATGGAAATTGTTTTCGCAGCTTTTTTCACTTTTTTCAAGATTGACAGTGACAGTATGGAGAGTTGAATATACTTGATGAAACATTCATCCAATGTTATTTCAGTTCATGTTATTTCAATGTTACTTCAGAACATTCTTCCTATGTTATTTTCCAAGAAAACAAATAATTTCGGCTTGAACGGCCTAAACTAATATTAAAATAATAAAAAAAATATATATATATTTTTTATGTTCTCTCTCTCTTATCGTGTGGGCAGAGCCCTGGTGTCAGAGTTTTCTCAGACCGCCTTACGGCCTCTGACGTGGTTTTTATGTAACGACTACTACTACCAGAGATAGTAGCCGGGACCAACAGCCATCCGAAGCACGGAATCATTTTTCTTTTCGGACAATCAGGTGATTCACTCCGTAATGTCATAACCAACTGGGGAAAAACGCACAAAGTGACATTTCACTAGGTGTACCCCGTGTGAATCAACCCACGACCTCCGTGTCAAGAGCCAATGCTCTTAACCATTAGTCCACGGAGGCAGTTATTAACCTGTATAAATAAATAAAATTTTATGTTGATTTCGATGTTAGTCCCATTTAGAAAGTTGTTCAGTTTGATGGTCCAACCATCCCCTGACCGTCAGCATATTAAGTTGGACCCTATTTATAGTAGCAGACTTACCACATATAATATTAAATTACTATTCTGTCATGTTTTAAAATATTAGAATGAAATCAAAATGTTTCGTTCGTGCGGCCGGAATTCCGGAATATTCCGGATAAATAAAAAGTCAAGTTTTAAAACACTTTACAACTTCATTAAAAATATATATATAAACGTATAAAGTTGGCCACCGACTAGACAACAGTCCTATAAAATTTTCTTCAATAAAAATTCCATTTTCACAATATATTTTTAAATATTCCTCAAAAACCGTAAATTTGTCTGTCGGCCGTCGCGAAAGCCATAACCGTATCCGGATCTCGTTTGCGGCGTCCCTAATAATTGTAACCGGACACATCCGGCATTATATTATTTCGTGGGGAATTTACGGTGTTTTGGTGGAATATTTTTATGAAAAATATGGCTGTAAAATTTACGGTTAAATGGATATGATGGTTCATTGCCTGGGGGAGATTTTAAAAATTCTGTTAAAATTTTGGTTTTTATTGGTACCTTCAATTAAAGGTTTATAAGTACACTTCACATCCTTAGTTATCAGTTGCAAATATAGGGTGTAAAATTGAATGCGTTCGAGTGTGCTTTGGTTTTGAGTTAAGACCATCAAACTAAACTATGGGACCAACATTGAAATAGTTAAATAAGAAAATCATCTATTTCATGCACTTGAATCGAGTAGCCATTTTATATGGAACAACCAATCTTTATACATCCTTTATAATTTTAATAGGTAAGCCCCATTTGCTCGTAGCGTCAATACCAGATGATAAGGCATACAACGACTAAGGGATAATGTTTCTTCCCGCTTCTCGGGCTCTAGTTAACAAAATTTGAGACTCAAAAATGTTTTCGAAAACCACGAGAGAGAAAGAAAAGCGTCCCCTTTTAGACGCGTTACAACAAGGCGGGAAAAATTTTGGCGCCAATCCAAATGTAGGAGGGAAGTTTTTAATTGATTCCGTTTTTGCTTTATTCACTATTTTTCGCCCGAAACTTTGATTACTGCGTTCGGGGATTTTGGTTCACCGATATTGTGTTTAAACACCTTTCAGTTACTGAATGATAACAAACTAGAACTAAAAACTAACCTATAAACTAAGGTACAGGTATTATTTATTGATAGGCAAAAAATACAGAGCCAATGATAAAACTAAAATATATCTAAACTAATAAGCTATCTTCAAATATAAACAACATCTTATCGCAAAACATAAAAGCCTACAAATAATACACACACTCCAGAGCGTCGCCGCAAGACATGGTGCCCAACAGGCTAGCAGCATTCCCCCTCTGGATTGTGAGGCTGATTCTTTGTGCCAGGAAGCTGCCAGCTCTGCGGTCACCAGAGGTCTCATTGAGACGCCCGTATAGGTCTGCAAGGAATGCTTTGGCCTCTGGGCCCCAAGGACCTAGCGTCTCAAAACCTATTGGCGTGAATATGTAGGTGCCCGCCAGATCGTGGTACTTTCGACACTTCTTGACCTCAGCATCCGCAGCAGCAGCACCAGCGCGCTCGGAAGTGGCCTGGACGTGAGACGGAGCTAGGGTGTCGCGTAGGTTGAGTAACGTATAACGTCGCGGCGGCCAGCTTATTTTGGTTTTGTATAGGCCTAAATCTGGAGATTTTATGATGAATTGATGAGTCAGTAAGCCAGTCAGGTATCTGGCTTTTTGTGCTTGTGCTTTGTGTTTATCGAAATTACACTTTCTTAGCGATCAACTAGAAGCCAATAGAAACACGTACAGTACAAGGCGACACATCAAGCTAAACAAAACCAAAATAAGCTGGCCGCCGTTACGTTATACGTTACTCAACCTACGCGACACCCTAGCTCCGTCTTACGTCCAGGCCACTTCCGAGCGCGCTGGTGCTGCTGCTGCGGGTGCTGAGGTCGAGAATAGTTTTAAAATCTAGACTAGACTAGATATTTCTTTTCATGTATAAACTTGACATTTGAATCGTAAATATCTTTTATCTACAAGGTACTTGCTAAGGAAGGGATGTTTTAAAATTCAACCACTAAAGGTGTGAAAACAGGGGCGGAAGATTTAACTCGGTCCCTCTTCAGGGTTGTGAAAAATGTAAATAATTTTTTTTTTTAATTTTTGTTGAAGCCAATTTCAGAAAATTGTGGTGTTTTAGGAGTGAATGAATGGATTGATGATTCGTATGTGAAGTCTTCCAATAGGGGACTGACGCCCATACACACCCTCCATGAGGGTAGGCCTATGACAAGCTTTCTCCACTTTAGGCAGTTTGTTACAGGCTAGCCTAAATAGGACTGGCCAGGGCTACATATTAAATTTTAAGTTCATTAAAGATTTTTATTTGTTTTATTATTTTATGCATTGGGTCCTTTGACTACTTATATAGGGACAAAGTTACGCGTGTAATTCTACTAACAAACATTTCTGACACTTTTTGCGGGGGGCGAGGTAACATGAAATCCGCAACTTTGGATTTTATTTCCATAACTTTAGATTCTAATTTTGAACGTTAAAAGTATCATGAGAAGTAATCTCGTGTGAACCCCAAACGTTCTAAGTTCGAAATTATTGTTTAATTATAGGCTGTCTCGTTTAGTGATAAGGTATAAAATTGAATGTAAATGCATATGATTAATTGATCTTATACCGTGGCAGAGGGGAAATGCTACCGCAAGGCTAGTCCTTATAATAAATAGTCAAAGATTGGGACTTATATGTATAGGCTGATGATGATGAGGATGAAATGCAATTTAAAACTTAAAACCGGTCAAGTGCGAGTCGGACTCGCGCACGAAGGGTTTCGTACCATTATTGAAGACGGCAAAAAAATCACGTTTGTTGTAATGGGAGCCCCACTTAAATATTTATTTTATTTGTTGTTATAGCGGCAACAGAAATACATCATCTGTGAAAATTTCAATAGTATAGCTATCACGGTTCATGAGATACCGAGCCTGGTGACAGGCGGACAGTAGAGTCTTAGTAATAGGGTCCCGTTTTTACCGTTTAGGTACGGAACCCTAAAAGGTACATAGGTAATTTAATTTTGCAACAATTTTTAATATATTCGCAACTACCATTACAAAAGATTCAATTAGGCTGTAATAGAAAATGTCAAAACCGCATACATACAATACCTGGAATAGAAAGCAATTTGCTTTTTAAAAGTTACCGTGTTTAAAAAGTTTTTTTAAATTTAATATCACGGAGAAAAAATACTCAACAATACAGGGTGTTGCAAAAGTAAAAATAAACATTTAAAACTTTTAAGGGGGTTGTTTAGAGTTTAGACCATCAAACTGAACAACTTTCACTATGGAACCAACATCGATATCGCGAAAAAAAATCAGTTGTCCCATAAATTTAGCTCCAGTAGATTTGTAGTTTAGTATGGAACATCCGATTTTTTTCGCTTTCGATATTGGTCCCATAGTAAAAGTTGTTCAGTTTGATGGTCTAAACCACCCCCTTAAACGTTTATTTGTATTTTTGTAACACCTTGTATAGGATCCTTATTAATGTGCGGTTTTTTAAGGGGATGATCAGACCATCTAATTAAACTACTTTTTTTACAGGACCAACAATTAAATCGCAAAAAAAACTGCTTTTTCATACAAAACTGTAATCCTCAAATGTATGAAACAGTTTAATTTTTACGCGTTTTCTTTTTTGGTCCCATAGTAAAACTTGTAGGGCGCCCGAGCGTGCTGCATACAAACAAAGTTTCTTCCTATTTTCAATATCAACCAATTCAAGTCAGTGAAATTGTTTAAACACGATCTAGAAATTAATCTCTGCGTCTGTATTTTGACATATTTCCGTCTTCCTCTTAATGGTCTGATCCATCCCCTTAAAAAATCGTTACCATATCGTGTTAAGAGGCTATGTGAAAAAAATAGGATTCTTCAAAGCGCCATACCTATATCATGAAGTACTAACAGTAGGAGTATGATTTACGGATATGTGTAAATTGAACATAATATGTTCAAATACTATGTTCAAAACTTCAGTTATATTATAACTGAAGTTTTGATTAGAGCCAAAACACGATTATGACACATTTTCTCGATAGAAAAACAAGCCAAAGTAGCCACCGTCTTTATCGATAAACGCTTGGACCTGCTAAACGGTGAAAAATAGAAACACGAAACTTGATTTAAAAAAAATAGATTAGTATTTTAAAAATTTTGATTAGAGCAGAATTGAACTTACATAAATAGTACAATCACAATTAAATAAAGTTTGTTTCACGCTTCCGTCGTTTCAGGCGCGCGCGCCACCCCATCTCTTTCTCTCGCATCAGGCAGTAATATAAGCTATCACACGTCACAATATAAGGTTAAATCTAATTAGTTGGCTAAACTTAGCAAACGCATTTGGTATCTGTTACTAAGTACAATTATTGTGTGATAATGACCCGCCGCCCAGTCATATCATTACAGGTCAATGTCCGCCCGCGCCCCGCGCACTGCCTTACGTACGATAATAATAAATTTGTTAATCATCAATACTAATTATAAACATTGATAATGCAATCTGTTATCATTAACAAGTGCCTTTGTTCAGTTTCGCCAACTTATTTGAAATATAAGGTTTTGTACTAAAAGCCAATCGATAAATCAATCAATTATAAGTTATAGAACCGCACAGTCTTATAAATTCTAGTAAAGTACCTACAGTAGTTGTGAACAAGCTTGTAAAAGCACTTACAATGTTATTAACTTTTAAAAACTTACAAGCAGCTTAAACTAAGTAAATCTTGATAATAGATTCTAACGTTCCTTCATAAATTAACCGTGAATGAAAACTAAAAGTTAGTTAAGCTATTCAGATTCTTATCTAGTTGTGATAAGATTTAAATGAAGTTAGCAGCTTGGAAGCCTCTGCGGAACAACTTCAGGCTAAATAAAGTTATAATGAAAAGTTTAAGGTGGCTTCTAAAAAGGCGTCTAGTGAACACGTTTTTTCTCTATGTAAAAATCTTCGTTTAAAAATGTTAACTCTGTAATTAGCTTTTGACGTTTTCATTAATACAGGGTCCAACATATTATGATGATGTTTATAATGGGATGATCAGACCTAACTGAACAACTTTCACTATGGAGCCAATGGAGAAAAAAAATAAACATCTGCTGTCCGATTCTAATACAGACCCTATATTAAATTTGATTCCAGTCGGTACTGCAGTTTTGTACGAAACAGCAAACTATTATTGTCTTTATTTCCTCCAAATATACAAGAAACACGAGAAATTTTTCATATCCTATCTAATAGGAGTCACGTTGCAGGTTCTGACACGAGCTCTTGTCTCGCGTGGTGTTCCCGCGTCGCGTTTTTGCCTGCCACGAAACTCCGCAATCACTTCTTGTTCAAAAACAATTTCTGAGATTGGGATATATACTCCCACAAACTACTTGATACCGGCAGAAATGAAGTACTAAAGCACAAACAAGAGACCATTAATTATGATTTAAAAAAACTAGCTAATGGAACTACAATTTAATATTCAGAATAGCAAACTATGGAGCCAACATAGAGAAGAGATCAAATTAAAGATTTGTCTCGGGCCGGACTTGAACCCGCACTCTTCCAAACTGGGGAACTGCGTTATCCAATTTCGCCACCGAGCCCACTACCCAGAGAACGAAATTTTCAATCTGTTGCGTCTTAAGGCGTGTGAGATATGAATGATGATATGCTAATGCTAGGTATGCTGTGGATAATGATATCCTTATGCTTTGTTGGGTACTGAGTGCTGAAGTAGGATACGGCCGAAGGAATGAAAATGCTGAGAGTAATGGTCGTATCCACGTATATTCAAACACTGATTTGATATGATAAATGCTCTTAAAAAGTAATGTCAGCGCCCTATGTACGATGCACTTTTATCGAGGTCGCGTGATATCCGCGTTCAATGTTCAACCTGCTGTCGCTAGGCGTTGCTAATATGGTATATGTATGTATTTATGTATTTGTTGTATTCACTTCTTTTTCACCTATAATTTTGTTTTTTTATAACACCGACCCGTTCTTTGTTATATTTCCTCTACCCTAAGGTTGTCTGGAAGAAATCGCTTTTTAGCGATAAGACCGCCTTATTTGTACCATATTCAGTTTATTTTTCCTATTGTGCATTGTATTTTCTTTTGGTGTAAATAAAGTATATTTCATTCATTCTTTCATTCATTCATTCATGCTAAATAAAATCTGTAGATTGACCCCGATAATTGATGTACGTGCTTCGTACAAGGCGCGTCCCCTTACGTCCCCTTAAGACGCATGATTGTGATGATGATGATTTAGGACCAAACTAAATTCTTATGTTTCTATGTGCTATGTGTATATAAGGTCTAACAATATCAGCTGAAACTATTTTAAGGGGATGATCAGACCATAAATCTGAACAACTTTCTCTATGGGACCAATATCGAAATCGCGAAAAAAAAAAATCAGCTGTCCCATACATTTGAGTAGACTTGATTCTTGTAGTGTTGTATGGGACAGCTGATTTTTTTTCGCGATTTCAATATTGGTCCCATAGAGAAAGTTGTTCAGTTTGATGGTCTGATCATCCCCTTAAAATAGTTTCACGTAATTTTGTTAGACCTTATATACTCAACTGTAAATAGATATTAATGTCTTCAATTTCGTGTTTATTTTCAAACTCTCATTCTTTCTGAAGTCATTACCTACCCCATTATTGTACGTCGGTGTAATATACACCCTTTAATATGTGTTTATGATGTGCGAACGAAAATTTGATACATTTCTCGCGTGATATTCGACCTTAAACGCGTGGTAAAGTGAAATCTGATGAAACTTGCGATTTAAGGGGAATCGTTTCGCATTATGCTTCATACCAACTTCTATTTAAAGCTTTGAACATGTTGTATTATAAATATCTAGAATCTAGATTTAATTTAATGTTCATTATTATACGTCCCACTGTAGTTTTTTTAATTTTAAACAAAAGTCTGAGTAGGGAACAGAAGTGGAGTTATTTATTATTATTATTATTTGTGTACAAATAAGAACGCGGAAATTCATAAAGTTGATTGGAACTTTATTTTAATGCCAAACCAGGGTCCTGGGTTCGAATCCCGGTTCGGTCATGGATGTTAACATGTTTGTGCCGTTGTTGTATGGTTTCCATAAACAGCCTATAGTGCTTGCTTGGGATCATTACAATGTACGTGCCTGTGAAAGCTATTAAGACAAATAAAGGTAGATACATTAAAATAGTACACCTGAACTCCAAAATTGAAAAAGGAACTTAGGTCTCAAAGTAACTCTTGTGCGATAAAAAAAAACATTGACTTTCGGTGCAGATTTAGTTGAGTTTCAGTCTTGGTTGTGAACCAGTGACGGGTAAGCTGTGCGAAAACTTGTATTGGACTAAACTTTACTTACTTTCTATTCGATTGAGAGTGGTAACGAGTCAGTAGCGATCGAGTTACGGCTCATTTGATTGTCAAATGATTAGCGTTATATCGAATGTAAGGATATTTATACGTTGGCTACCTAGTAAAAGTTAAATTCAGTTTGCCGAATAGGATGCATGGTTAAAGTTTCAGCATATAGTCGTAGTCCTAATGATGTGACAGGATTGTTGAAATTAAAACTGGATCTTCGATAATTTGTTTATATTTAGTACTAGCTGACCCTTCGAACTTCGTACCGCCTACGCCTCAAGAATTTTAGAGGCAGAAGAGTCTTTGTTACTATGCGTTATACAAAAATTTATGGATAGATGTAAGTAGGTATAATATTCTAGACGTGTGGTGGTTATGGATGAAACGCTTGTAACAATAGTTTATTGCTTCATGTGGTTGTATAAGGTCAAGGGAAAAATATTTCGTTTCGTTTAGTCAATGCGGACACATTGACTAAACATTTTCCCTATATTTCAAATGTTCTTTGCTGTAAATTATTACCATGTCAGTGACGACGTGTGACGTTGGCCCTTAACACAGTGAAAATGCGCCTATAGACCTAATAGCCAATTCTGTTTTCAATTGAGTCGGTGTAATAAACAGTCATGTTTATTTATAAGCAAAATAATATTGAGTTTGATGTGGTATATATTTTTTACACTGATTTATTTTTCATGTAGAAAAAGTGTAACAGAGTATGTGGATTAACAACGTTTTCTTTATAAACAAAATGTGAAAGAAAGTGATGAGTTTTACATATGAAATGAAGTACAAATTGTATCAGATGAAGGTTAAATATAAGAATACATGGTAGACAACGAACCGACTAAACCCCTGAAGATGGAAACATGAAATTTGGTTCCTTTACATTCTACAAAGGATGTGATTGACATAGTTCAGAAAATTAGCAAGCTGAAGTGGCAATGGGCTGGTCATATCTGCCGAAGAACTGACAAGCGGTGGAGTGTCAGAGTTCTGGAGTGGAGACGGCGAACTGGTAGGCGTATTGTGGGACGCCATGCTGGCCGCTGGACAGACGACCTAAAAAAGTAGCGGGGAGCGACTGGATGAGGAAGGCCGAGGACAGAGTTTTGTGGCGAGCCTGGGCCTATGATCAGCTGTGGACATTGATAGGCTGATGACGATGATGATGACATTCTACAAAGGATGTTACCCTGGGTTCCTATGTGATATGACAGGAGGTTGTACACGATGCGGTCTTAATTTGAATCTCTGGCCGTGAAGCGAGCTAAAAGACAGAAACGAACAGGCTACTGCAACAACCGACATACAGCACCAAATGCCGCAAATGTAGCAGGCCTCGTCGCTCCCTTCCATGGTAGTCTAAACTTACAGTATGTTCGTCTGGAGGATGATGATGATGAGACAATTTGAATCACTAACTTCATGTTCTGAAATTTTTTATCCCAAACGTAATCGTTTCGCAAAAATCAGATAATAAAAAGCAGATTGTTAAATTGGCTTTTAGGTCAGCAATAGAACCTGAAATTGGATGATATTGATCCTGGACCTTTGACGTAGACCGTACACGTCCCAGTTCGATATAGGGTACGCTGAAACAAGTATCGAATGGAAAAAAAGGGCTGAAATTTCGAATGTTTCACGAGCAACCTACATGGAACTAAACGAACTGGAAGTGGCCATTAAAGACTAAATAGGTTGAAGAATTCACAGGTCTTTTTTAGGATGCTGATAGTTTTTACCCGACTACGCCAGAAGGAGGGTTATTTAAGGGGATCAGACCACCAAACTGAACAACTTTCTCTATGGGACCAAGAGCGAAACCGCGAAAAAAATGCAGCTGTTCCCAACATTTAGGTAAAGTAGGATTACAGGAGCCCGTATGCGCTAAGTTAAAACATCGAAGTTCTAATCTTATCCAATTTCAGTTCTAATCACATTGCAATCCAATTACTTTTCAACTGTGCAGACAGTGACAGCCAATAACTTCTGTCAAAACGGCTCTGACGGCTGTCAAGAGCAGCAGTACCGCGATTAGCGCAATACCAAATGTGTCAAAAGTTATGGTTCGTACGTAGTCCAATAACAGTTCAATCATCGTATATTTACCGCGATTGCAGCCCAGTTTTGTATAGAAAAGCAGATTTTTTTTCTTGATTTCGACGTTGGTCTTACTCTTATATTATGTTGGTCCATGCCAAATAGGTTAAAAAATGAGGCACTAATTGAGGCGGTGCATTCGGACAGACTGACAGAATTGACCAAATTAGATCAGGCGGTACTCCGTTGATCGTTTCTAATACCAAAACTACATTACGCCGCCAACGAGCGTCTTATTGCTACAGTACAAATAAATAAAATCGGTCAAGTGCGAGTCGGGCTACTCGCGCACCGAGGCCGCGAGGGTTCCGTCCTTACCACACCATCACAACATTTTAAACTAAAAAAATTTTTTTTGTTTTTCTCCGGTACGTTTATCACGAGACCGTCTCACACTTGGCTGGTTTTTATTATTTGTTGTTATACTGTAGGGCTTGCTCTATAATCACACCAAGTTTGACGCTTGAATATATTACCGTTTTTACTATAGAGTGAGAAGAAAAACGTAGATAAAAACTAGTTCATTGTATGAGGACCCCCCCTTAATTTTTAACTTTTTGACATTTTTATAATAACGCCGTAACATTCTGTAAAAATTTCAACTATATAGCTCTTACGGTTCAAAAGTTACAGGTAGGACAGGACGGACGGACGGGCGGACAGACAACGAAGGCGTAGTAATAAAAAACGGGACCCCCGTTTTCACCCTTTGGGTACAGAACCCTAAAAAGCGAACATTCTGAGAACTAGACGTTCAGCGACTGCAGACATTTTGCCATTTGGACATTCTGCGTCTAACGTCTTTTCTAACTCGATTTTACATCCGTGTAAACCCGCTGGTGCGTGAACTCCGGCCAGTCACTAAATCATTCCGTGTGAGACCGACCGCTAAATTAGATCCACCGTCTGAATTACTAAGATTATGTTTAATCTCTATACTGTGCGGAAAGTTTTAATGAGTTTCTAAACACGATAGTCTTGTCGTGACCACTCGTTCTCATTGACAGTGGTTTTTAAACTTTTGAGTCTTGAAGTATACAGGAATACTGTGTATAAATATTGTGTATAAATATTATATTTTAATATTGTGTATAAATATTAAAATACAAAAGTTTTTATTTTTCGAGTTAAAATTATGTCATGTCATTTAGGTTTCCAGACAAAAATATAAATCCTTCTGGTGACACGTCGGTGTCGTCTTGTGTGTCTTTCTGTAAGTGCCGATTTTCTGGATCTATAATGTCCAAAATGCCATATTCTTAAAAAGTCATATCGTAAAATGTAATATTCTCAAAACGTCACACTCACATAACTTCCGATTTTCTGGACTCGCAAAATGTCACATTTTGAATAAGTCTCATAATAGCAAAATGTCATTTTCTTAAAACGGCAAATTTGCTAATTTTGTCACATTCGCATAACTGCAGATTTTCTGGATCAGTAAATCCAACGATGCCACGGACAAACAGAGCAACTTACAAACAGACAGACTGACAAACAGACAGACATAGGCGTCAAACTTATAACAACCCTCTTTTTATTACGTCATGGGTCATACAGCTAAATTGCGAATGAATATACAATTATTTGGTAGATTAATTTTAAAATGGCGTCGGTGATTGCGGCTTTCCCACGATATGCTTTATTTGAACCATCGAGTAATTTTGAATAATACGGATAATTAGTTCATTATTAATTCATTTTACATATTACTGATGTAAATTTTTCAGCATTTTCATTGTTAATGAGGCTAGAGTGATGTTTTAACTTTTAACACACGTAATTAGCTTGTATGGCGCTTGTATGGCAAGTAATAGAACTAAACATTTTTATAAAACGTTGTCAATGAGTTTGACACATTTTATACTTTGCTGACGATCACCCATCTTAGGGTGTGTTTACACAGAAGTGACGCGTGGCGGTGGCGGATAGTCAAAGTAACACAATATTAAACCTTATAGTATGCAGCATAGCGTCGTCCAGGCGACGTCGCCTGGTGCCGCAGGTGGAATTCTCGAAAAGACGCTATGCTACGTACTATAAGGTTTAATATTGTTTTACTTTGACTATCCGCCACCGCCACGCGTCACTTGTGTAAACCGCGCCTAAGACAGCCTTAGAATGGCACCCACCAGGCAAACGAAAGAGGGGACGAATTGAAATAACCTGGCGCTGCTCTGTGGACGGACCTGGGAGGATATCTACAGTGCTGCCCAAGATCGCAACCGGTAAAGAGCTTATTACCCGAGCCCTATACCCCACATAGGCGTAACAAGCACAGAAAAAGAAGTAGACTGCGCCGGCCTTCGCGTCGCCGTGATGGCAAATATCTACCGAAATGATGACGTCTAACATTTCCAGATTTCTATGAAAATAGATTTTATGTTCAAAGAAGAAAGAATATTATGAATAATTTCTCGGACACATAATATTTTTGTATAATAATATCCTTTACTTTCCTTTACTCATATTTTAGGAACCTTAGGGCTTAGGGAATAAATACCTGATATCAAAATATTCCTATGTTATTGACCTTTGACGTTAGTAACACAAAATAGGTAGAATATAGGATGTCCACTACGTATGTACTTACGCACGATACCTATCGCGACAAAACAGGTAGGTATCTTTTTGACATCGTCCGACGCGGTGGTGTCAAAAAATGACGTCAAAAAGCTATCTATGTGATATTATTTTGAAAGAGAAAAAAAATATATTTTTGAGGTTTCACGAGTGGATGTCTTTCGCGCGCGCGGCTTAAACTTCCACGTGGGTCCACCATTTTATTCGTGGTAGCTCAATTTAATGTTTTTGTTCTGGAACAAGATGGTGGATGATGGAGATGGTGGAGATTCAAAACCTATGGTTTTGGCATCTAATCTAAATTATCGTAAAAACTGTAACAGAAGTGTGTATGTACAGTCCTCTGGCTGTTTGTTTGTTCGAGCATCACGTTTGACAGCTTATGATTTGAACGAAAATCTGGTATATAATTTGTGCTGACGAAGTCTCGCACACTTTACGAAATTTTCTAACAACCTATGCCAGGGGTGGCGAACCTTTTTGAATCAACGTGCCATTAAGTCTAAAAAAAAATTATTATGCCACAGACGTAGACGTGCCGTCAAATAATTTAGACTTAATCATCACTGGGAAAATAATAAAACTAAATACCGCCAGATTACTCAGTACCGTAGGCTCACTCGCGTTCGTTTGTAATACCTACTAAGTGGTAGTGGGATCTTTTGTGTTAGCCCCAAAACAAAAAGTATTGGGGCTAACACAAAAGATCCCACTGGGTCGAAGTGTTGCTGGCTTGCCAGCCCCCACAACAAGATAAGTGGTAGTTAGGAAGTAGGTCCTACTTGATATTTTGAACAAAAATTGCAAACCATTGTGATCTTTCGCGTGCCATTGGGGTTCGCCACCCCTGACCTATGCTAATGCTGAATTTTTTTCTGCGTATTTTTGTGATTAGATCTTCTCGTATAAAGTAAACGTTCTGTTCTCTTCATACTCGGTACTTATAACGTGTAGGACGCTATAAGTCCTTTAGCCAAACTCGTAGAACTACTAAAAGTAACCACAAGGGAGTACTCAGGGTCAGATCCGATATCTAACTGTCAGTGGCAATGTCTGTTTTTCTTTGGGATTATTTTCCTGGACATTGGGATAAGATTAATTGGTAATGTCAGCGGAACTGTATGTTGAGTTATTGGTTGTTGAGGAAAAGAGAAGGTTTTTGTTAAATTTATATTCAGAAGCTGCTCTCAGTTTGATACGTTAAGGTGGTTTCAGTCCATACAAACGTTTGACGCACAATACGCGTAGACGGAATTGATAAAAGTAATAATTTATATGTGGAATAGTTTAGAATATCTAGATGCCGCGTAACGAATAACATTTGCAATTTATAATATAATTACGAAGATATAAAGCTTTTAAAAATTTGTATGAAAAACTTCAAAGATTTATATCTTCGTAATTATTTTATAAATTGCAAATGTTATTCGTTACGCGGCGTCTAGATATTGCAAACTATTTTTCCATATATAAAAAGTTATATATATTACTACCGTTTACGCGTATTGTGCGTCAACGTTTTGTATAAGATGGACCCCTCTGCAACCGCCTTAATTGTCCATGTAAATATGAAAAAGCGTGTGTATCTAATATCTGTTGAAGATATTTACAAAAAAGTTAACGATATGGTGTTTAGGTGATTCCAAATTACCGATTGTTGAATTTTTTGTCCGTCTGTCTGTTTCTTTCTTTATTTGTTTTTTTGAGCATTACTCAAAAACGACTGAACCAATTCTGATAAACTTTTTTTGTTAAAAAGCTTACAATTAGACTTAAAAACTAGTATTTATTTTATCTCGTTCGGACTCTAGTTCGGACGATGTCGCGGGCAAAACCTAGTAATGTATAAAACAAATTATACCTAAGGCTTTTTTCGTGTAACACTTCTGTATTATTTGTAGCTAGATATACCTCTTTTAATTACATTAAATTGGGGGCCCCGCCCCCCTTTTTCCCTTGATGACGCGGCAGCGGCAGGTGCTAGCGGAAGGATGCAGCGGTGTCGACGTCACGCACGTCGACGGATTTTTTAATTAAAAATATACGCAAAAAAAGTATTTAAACGTAAAAAGCGGATGACTGAAAAATTCAAATATCGGTGCGTAGTACTTATGTTCGGTTCGGATATATTTTACGGTTGGCCCTGGAAAGTGGAGCACGCTCGTAAAATGTGGTTTTTTCGTACGTTTCCCACC
The DNA here is from genome assembly GCA_927399405.1 of Agonopterix arenella. Lineage (NCBI taxonomy): Eukaryota > Metazoa > Arthropoda > Insecta > Lepidoptera > Depressariidae > Agonopterix > Agonopterix arenella. The sequence continues at coordinate 3,150,487 of OV656714.1, forward strand.
TGATTGTTGACACAGTCGCGTAATTGTTCGCCTGACATTATGTAGGTGCTAAACTTTTTTATGAGATTGGCTTCGATTTTAAATAATTTTTTTTTTGCTATTTCCTCTCCTGATGGCTGTAGTAGGAGAGGGAGGCCGAAGAAAAGATGGATGGATTGTGTGAAGGATGATATGTGTAAAAAAGAGTGAGTGTTGAAACGACGGCTAAGAGAGATGAATGGAAGAGGATGACATATTGCGCCGACCCCAAATAATGGGAAATGGGCAAGACAATGATGATGATTTCCTCTCCTCGGTTATTTAAGTTTTTTTTATAACAAACAGACAAAAATTCTAAAAATCGTCTCAATGCAGTCTATTACGTATCCTAAAGGCCTCCAATGAATATTTTTGAAAATATATTCAATGGCATGTCCATTGAAGATATTTTAAAAAATCCACGCCAAGTTTGCAATTTTATAACAATGTATAGATGTACAGATATAAATATGGATAGAATAGATTACTTACATATTTGTTGGGTTCAGTTCAGGCGTATAACGTCACACTCGCAAAAAGTCTGTTTTTTTTTGCAAGAAGCCCATTTTCATGGATGTTCTGAGGTTTCAGAATATCTCTGACTACCCCTTCGGGGAATATAGTCATGAGCATATGCATGCATGCAAGTCCATTTTCAAAAACGCACATTCTCAAAACATCAAATCCGCAAAATACTATCATTAGAATTGCTGCCAAAAAAATAAATTTGTTTGAGTTGATTTAGGCGGATAATGTCGTAAAAATTCCATTCGCAAAACGTTCCTTCGGAAAACAACGTCCTTATCTCGAAATGTCCCTTTCGCTAAACGTTCCTTTCTCGAATGCCTCTGTAGTATTACGCAGCGGTGTAAGAGGCATCTAATCGTCGAGTACTTACCTATTCTGAGGAACATTTTAATACTTTTATAATTAGCTTCACTGGCTGAGGCAGGCTTGTTTTTGAAAAACATTGCGTGTTAGTACAGCTTACCGGATTTATTATACGTTCAGTTTTACTGACGTTTTTAACTGGAGTAAAGTTAATGGTGTATAATTTTATCTCGCTTTCGCTTTAAAATAGGATTGTGCTGCGGTTTTGATGATGGCTTACGATGTAGCGATTAGAGCACGTTACAACATACATACATACATATGCTGACGCCTATGTCCAACTGAACTCTGCTAGATGACTCTTCAATTTATATTTTTGTGCAAAAGTTCAGGTGACGGTATAAAAGATTTTGTGACACCCAATAAAATGCTTAGTGCCTTAGAGTCTAAAATTCTAGATATGCTTTTTTGAAAAAGCTACAAAATGGGTTATAATTGCATCCAAAGCCATAAAACTTCAGGGTACGATGATAGAAAGATATAACAGTGCTTGCAAAAAAAACTGTGCTTAAAAATGCATTTCTTTTTTCCTAAAAGTCATAGCCATACCCATACTTCTTCTCCAAGTGGGTGTAAAAGTAGTTTGAAGTGGAATTTTCAAAAATTGCCATTTTTTTGAAGCTATGTGTACAAATTCGTCGTTTATTTGAAAGGAAAAGAAACGATTCATGTTAAACCAAACGTGTTCAAAGAAAATTAAATTTAAACGCGAACTAGTTAAATAATATGAGCAGTTAAGCAAAGTCAACCGAACGGAATATCGTCGTGGGGCCATAAATAACTCTTTATAGCCTTGATGACGTTATTCTGGCTCGACTACAGTTCCTGACGTCATAGCTTGATACTATCGCGTTTAACCGACGCTTTACAATAATTATTGGTTTGGAATCATTTTCGGTCACAATAACAATGATTTAGTGGTTCGAAATTAAATAACTTAACACAACACAACACGATTTCACTAATGAAGATAATTTATGGCGTCCATCAATATCATGATATGGTTCGCATTGTTATGGTAAATTAAAAATATATAGGTGCAGCTTTTAATTATATAATGCTCTCCAATGTAGGTACAAGGACCACGCGTCTGTCTTGCGCGGATGTCAGTAATCGACTACTCCCCACCACCTGCGCCAAACTTCTTTACCACTGAGAAGCGAGCTTGCTTTGACAATGAGCGTTTTTCTTTTGGTTTTCTAGAGGATCAATGGATGGCGCTACGGTCTATGCGAATAAAATATCAAAATTACAAAAAGTGTTTCTGTAAAATAATATAGATAGAAAAGATGATTAAAAACATGCCAACGCATCTTTTGATGGAATATTTTATTATTTACTAATAATTATAATAAAAAAATTGAAACAATTTACGTCTGACATGGATGTATGGGCTCGATCCCTTAGCCTTTAAAAAAGGCAGGCACAGTCTTGACATGATTTTGACAGAGTGATAAACATGCCATCTGTCGAGATTTTAAAAAAAAAATTAAAAAAGAAGAGAAAAACGCTCATTCTCTTTAAATTCGCAGCGGGTGCAATAAAATTCGTGACTTTAATAAAAGATTTCACAAAGCGAAAGAATTCCAATAGTTTATTGCTACGTTTTGACTGTACTAAAAATAAAATCCGACTAAAAAACAGCTGAACTGAATATTTCAAAGGTGCAGTCGTTTTATTAGCACAAAGTCAACACTTCCAGGCATCGAATCCATAACCGGGCTTAATCCTAGTCCATCCTAGATTGAAACTGCAATATTTAGGAGCTATTGCAGGCTAAAATACCACAACAGTTGCGCTTTATTACTTTGTGCCCGCATTTGATACTGAAATATAATCCGGAGTTAATAAAACTTTGTACTGGAAAGTTTGAATTTTCAAATGCTCTATCTTCGTACTAATAACAGATTTTGATTTAAATGAGAGTTCGTTGTGGAAGCAATGTATTTATAAATGTCGAATGTCGAGGAAACCTGTAAACGCTGAAGAAGAAATGACAATTTGATTATAATTATTGTGAAATTTTGTATTATTAATTTATTATTTATATTTTAGAATGACATGCATGAATTATATATAATGAATTAAATGTTTCCTGATGACTTCCTGTTACCTTAGATTAAATTAAATATTATTGTTAAATTTAATTATTAAGAATTTTGACATCATTTATAATTTAGTTCATTAATTTTATTGTTTATTTTAATATGGAAATTGAATGTGTATACGTCTGCAAAGACAAGATTCGGAGTGATCTTTAAAACGCAACCTGTTATCTTATGTACCTGAATTCTATGCACAATAAAGAATTATATTATTATTCCGATGCGTACGTGTAGTCTACCAATCCGCATTGGGCACGCGTGGTGGACTAACGCCTAAACAACCTCCCTTAGGGTAGGCCTGTGATGATGAAAAATGTCGAAGTACCAATCACTACATAGTATAAAAAAAAGTCGCTTTCTCTGTCCCTATGTCCCTTTGTATGCTTAAATCTTTGAAACTACACAACGGATTTTGATGCGGTTTTTTTTAATAGATAGAGTGATTCAAGAGGAAGGTTTTTATATCAGCATTGCACCCGTGCGAAGCCGGGACGGGTCGCTAGTCTACACTAAACTGTAAAGTCTAAAGTAGATATGTAAGTAATTCATTTAAGTTTACTCATTGTATGTCAAAATTGTGGCAACAGGGCTTTGAATCTGGCCTCGTGTTCGAATCCCTCGAGGGGCAAAAATGAACAAGGTTAACTCGAATATTGAATACCTACACTACATGAAGTAGGTACCTACCTATTCACCAAAATACTTAAACTAGAAAATAAAAAAATAATAAATAACGCTCACAGGCACATACATTGTAATGATCCCAAGCAAGCACTAAAGGAAAAAATTTCAGGATAATTTTGTAATTTAATGAAATCTGTGTATGAAATCACTGTTTTCAACCATATTATCTGTCAAATTCCAATAATATACATCATTTTGGCGTTAAGTATCACGTAAAACAGTTTTCAAATACCTATTACTAAAATTAAAGTTCTAATGCTTTGACTACTTATTTAGGGACTAGTTACGCGTGTAATTCTACTAACAAACATTTCTGCCACTTATTGCGGGGAGCGACGTAACATGAAATCCGCAACTTTGGATTTTATTCCCATAACTTTAGATTCTAATATTGAACGTTAAAAATCATGAAAAGTAGTCTTTCGTGAACCCCAAACGTTCTAAGTTCGAAATTATTGTTTCGTAATTATAGGCTGTCTCGTTTAGTTATAAGGTATAAAATTGAATGTAAATGCACATGATTAATTGATCTTATACCGTGGCAGAGGGGAAATGCTACCGCAAGGCTAGTCTTCATAATAAATAGGCAAAGTTAAACAAGACTTGGCTTGATAGTGGTACTTCGATGAGGATTTTGATATTGAACTAGATAATTTGTTTTGTTATATTTTTTTTTTGTTTTGTTTCAGGTATGTTGCGGTTATATTTTGTCGAATAGAAGAATTATTTTCAGTAAGTAAAGTCCTAGTTAATAATCATTGAGAAATTACATGACAAGCGAACGTCATGTGCCACATGAGGGTCAAAGTCAAAGTGCTGCTGGCGACGGGTCAACGAAATAGCGACAGCTACTAAGTGATGTGTGGTGATATCGCCACATTAAATGAGACATATAATTTTACATATTAACTCAATGTTAATGCAATGTCAATGCTATACGTATAGATAAGTTTAGGAAAAGTCTTTATATTGTCAGGTCTAATTCTGCTGCCGATTTTCATACTCTTATCATAATTTCGAAATTCAAATTTAAATTCTTAAAGTCAAAATTCTGATTTAGAATATTTTTTGTTAAATAAATAATTTTTTTTACGCTTATTTTTCTTCTGTATGCTGTCGGTTTTTTAATGAGCTGATCAGACTATAGAGGCTCCTGGGAATGCTCCTCCCTTGAAAAGGGAAGATCTTCCACCAGGTTACGCGTGAAGCCTGGGGACCGGCCGTGGTTCAACATTTCTTAGTTGGACCTTGTATATGTATCGTATCTCTGTGATTATTTCTCTTGCGCGATGTATGTCTTGCATTCGATTTGAACCTTAGTTGTAGTAGGTTACGGGTTACGTATTCACGGTGAACGTTGTCTATGTATGGAGCATATTTCCGAGGGCGACGGTATCGCCATCTGTTGTCATCTTTGGTATAGCTTGTGGGTGCTGACATCTGTAGCAAGTCCCCACAAGACCACAAATCTGGACATCTTTTTCTATGGGATCAACATCGAAATCGCAAAAAAAAATGCTGTCTCATATATTTGGGTCGATAGACGAGAAGGATTTCAGTTCTATGAAACAGGAACAGCGGATATTTTTTCGTGATTTTGACGTTTGTCCCTTAGAGCAAGTTGTTCAGTTTGATAGTCTGAATATCCCATTAAAAAAACGTCAGCATATTAATGCCAACTTAATAAATAAATCCGCTGTATACATTTTTTGCTCCGATCGGTTTGCCCCCTTAGTAAAAGTTGTTCAGTTTGATGGGTATACTCTTAGTTTAAAAGAATGCTAATGATATTAATTTCACCCTGTATATGAAAATTTCGAAACGCGTGTTTGGATCATTAATACAACTGACAATTTAAATAGTTTCGAAGCATTTCATACGCCAATAAACTCCTCTTAATGTTCAATCAACCATCAATGGATTTCAACATGACTTCAAACAAACTTAATTCCACACTTAAATCTCATGACAAAACTCTTACATCTTACATTTTAAGGACGAAAATCAATCGATTCACGGGCCTTCGTGGGAGGAAATAAACCAAGAAACATGAATGTCATCAAAATAAATTGGGTCAGTTCTTTTAGTCATCAATGAAAGCTGTTTCTATGTTGTTCCATAGAAAGCGTCAATGACTACTCGTCCCAAAGTATTTCAATGTATGAAAGTTGTTTGGGATGGTCTTATACACCACTAGTTTTTAATTACTAACAACATTTTAAACACCCTCATCATCATCATCAGCCTATCATCAGCCTATCATCATAACCTAACATAGACTTCCCCCAAGGAGCGCCAAAAAACATTATCCTCGGCCTTCCTCATCCAGTCGCTCCCTGCTACCTTTTTAGGTCGTCTGTCCAGAGGACAGCAAGGCGACCCACACTACGCCTTCCAGTTAGCGGTCTCCACTCTAGAACTATGACACCCTTCGGTTGTTAGTTCTTCGGCCAATATGACCAGCCCATTGCCACTGCAGCTTGCTAATTTTCTGAGCTATTCAGCTATGTCAACCCTATGTCTATATTCTGCTGTGATATCTCAGAGAAACACCGTATACACCCTGCATTCAGACAATTAAACAAAACAGCGACTAGGTAGGTACCAAATTAAAGAAAAAAATGTTAAAAAATGATGATGTGTGATTATGTTTAAAAATCAATAATATTTGAAATAGGTAGGTACCTTTCAGTTAGTTTAGTTTTTATTTAGGTCTATGTATTTTATTTAAAGTTTAACGGTCTGGTAATCCCCTTAAAAATGTGTCAGCATATTAGGAAGGACCCAAGATAATTATACTAAACTATGTTAGTTCACAAATATATGTAATATGTAATATGTAATAAAACTGTAACAGGAAGTTTGTCTGTACATTGAAGATACTAACAAAAAAAAAACGATATGGTTTTTAGGTGTCCCTGATTCCATTTCACCAATTTTTGGATTTTTTGTCTGTCTGTTTGTTTGTGTGTTTGTTTGTGTGTTTGTTTGTTTGTTTGTTTGTTTGAACGAGTATCACGCAAAAACTACTGATTTTGATGAAACTTTTTTTGTTTGATAGCTTATGATCTGACTTAAAATCTGATATATAATTTGTGCGGACGACGTCGCGGGTTAACGCTCGTATGTAATAAAATTAAGTAAATTACAATTACAATAAATATATTACAGTTTACATCTTGAAACCTTCAATAACCTAAAACTGAGCCTTGTTACCAGTACCCGCTTAAAATACAGGTTAGTAGTTGTAGCAGTGTTTCTGTCCACTCCGAGAGGGATTATAGTCGTGATTTTATATATGGATGATGTCATCAATCCTAAAGTCAGTTTCACCAAATATTTCAAACTTTCCATTCGAACCATAAGAAAATAATTACAAACAAAAATTTTGAGTGCCCCATTGTTTTGGGTACAAGATAATCGCATTAGGTGACTTACTGGAGGCGGCCTTACGGCTATTAATCTCCATCTCATGCCGGACCTGTGGTGTGGTACAAGTTTATAACTGAGGCGGGGCGAGGTAGTATATCAGATATCACCTAAGGTCTTAAGAGCAAAGAAATCCTCTATACATTTGTGTTTGCTTAACTCTCATCATCATCATCATTATTATAGGCATGTCATCGTCAGCTCTTGAACATAGGCCACTCTAAAGGCGTATCCCTCAGCCTTCCTCATCCAGTCACTCCCAGCTACCTGTCTCAGGTCGTCGGTCTAGCGGGCCGGGCGTCCCATGCCAACTGCCAGTTTCTAGGCTACATTCTAGAACTCAGACTCCCCTTCGGTTGTCAATTTCTTTACATACTTAACAATAATTCAGCACTTTATCTTTGGTGACGGACACAATTCAGTTTACTACCTGTATCTAGGGAACCTTTTAATTATAAATCGAAAACCGGAGGGGAAAAATGATCGGACACTTGATACGAAACGACAATTTCTTTAAAACCATACTGGAAGGGAAGATAGAGGGGAAGAGAAGCAGAGGAAGACCTAGACAGAGGCCTGGTGGTATCTGGCCCAAGTGAAGGAAAAGGTTGATGTCGTGTCGTATCAAGAACAGAAGAGACTAGCGGAAAAGAGACAGGATTGGCGAAAACTCCTCCGACCAGATGATGATGATGAGTAAATTTCCAAAAAAATTAACATTCTTATGACTTGAACCATCGTTCCAAAAATTTGAAACCTCAGAACAAATGATGACATGCAATATGCCAGTGCTTGAGGATTTGCCTTTTTAAAAAATTGCCCTGCCTAATGATTTGACTGTTACACCCACAAATAAAAACTCTTTGTACGTATAAATAATTGTGTGCTTTAAATGTACTGAGAAAGGTTATATTTTTGCACTCGAATTGGTCCGCGACTTCGTCAGTACCGGCTCCCGTCACCGTAGCGAGATAAATATATACCAGTTTTTAAGTCTAATAAAAAATTTCATCAAAATCGGTCCAGTAGATTTTGCGTGATGCTCGAAAAAACAGAGACCAAAAATAAAATAAAATCGGTGATTTGGAGTCGTGAACAAGTAAACACCATATCTTAGCTTTTTTTTTGTAAATATCGTCAATGTACAGACACATTTCAGTTACAGTTTCACTAACTACTGTATTGTACATACCTATGCTCACGACCTTGTCCCAAATGGGTAGGCAGATTCTGCCGCACTTCTTTTGCCTCATAAATATTAATGCTTGAGGCGGTTTCAGTCCATACAAAAGTCCATACCGATGGACGTTCACTGCTGGACATCGGCCTCCCCCAAGGAAAGCCACAACTCAACGACCTGTCCTTTGTCCACACCCTTTAAACGTATAAAATAAACAACGCACAATACGCGTAGACGGAATTAATAAAAGTAATATTTTATATATAGAAAAATTGTTTAGAAAATCTAGTTGACATTCACAAATAACATTTGCAATTTATAATATAATTACGAAGATATAAAGCTTTTAAAATTATTTGTGAAAAATTTTAAAGCTTTATATCTTTGTAATTATTTTATAAATTGCAAATGTCATTTGTGACGAGGCATCTAGATTTTCTAAACTATTTTTCTATATATACAAAGTTACTTATATTAATACTGTCTACGCGTATTGTGCGTCAAAGTTTTATGTTATGCTTTTAAGTTCACATCCTTTGTACCCTTACGTTCTTTTTATTCGTTTTTGTTACTGTATATTTTTGGTGTGCAAATAAAGAATATTTATGTTATGTTATGTTATCCTTTCATCATTATCTCAGCCGATGGACGTTCACTGCTGGACATAGGCCTCCCCCAAGGAAAGCCACAACACAACGTCCTGTCCTCTGTACCCTTTAAACGTATAAAATAAACAATTTAGTATGAGATTGATATAACAAATATTTGTATATTCATACCACATGAATTCTGTCAGTACTAAATTCGACCCGTTCTATGCATACAAGTCTCACTAGAGAAATTACATCATGCATGCACTACGTATGGAGCCTGCATTTTGTTGCATTTTGATTCATTGCATCTTACGTCATCGTGTCTACCTGCAGCCAGACTGAATAAACTATGACTTTCTGTTGTGCATTCTGAAACTGAAATAAAATACTAGGATCTAACATTGTTGTTTTGTTTTTCTTAAAGTGGTGACATAAAAATATAGTATAATCGAGCTATTTTAGAATGAATATTGTTATTCGTAAACGATGTTATGGAAGAAAAAGCAAAACTTGACACTTTGGATCTTCGATTTGATTAACTATTCACTATTTTTTTTTATAATAGCCTATTTCATCCCACTGCTGGGCAAAGGCCTCCTGTTTAATCTTCCAACCATCTCTATCCTGGGCAAGCTCTGGCCACTTCTCGTCAAAAGCATCCAGATCATACCGCCACCTCTTCTTAGGACGACCCGGGCGCCGACGACCGTTTTCTAGGATCCAGGGCGTAACAATTTTTGCCCTATATTTTTCACTATACATAGATTAAACGACATTACTCTCATTTAAATAAACTAAAAGAAACGTAAAGTGAATAAAGGTAAAGTATTTGTATCAATTACAATTTACAGTAAAAAACCTTAAACATAACACAGAAAAAAAATTACTTGAGTCAAGATATTTTCGCACTTCGATATGTCGGGAACTCGAAAATGTCTTCGTTTGAAATATAAAATGATTCGTATTATAGTTTTTAGGCCAAGAACTAATTTCTTGTATCAACATTCAAATGTTTCTTTTAATAAAAGAAACTCTCTCAACGAAACAAATCTGTTTTACATGATTATAATACTTGCGCAGTTAGATATGCAAACTGCAATTACAATATTTTTTCTTATTTGAAAAAGTTCGACATTATTTTATACAATTTGACCCGCATTTAAAACCAAGGCTCCTGCAATGTCTCTGGCTCCTGCCATCAAAGAAATTTAACCTTTCTTTGCCTGCAAATCCTGCAATGCAATTCACTGAGCGCCAAACATCGTCAAACCTTGGTTTCGTCGTTGAAACATCAGGGAGCAGACAATTCGGTATTCGCTATGGTTATGTCATGTGTTAAACTCATATAAAAACTTCGACGATCTGAAGGATTCAAGATGGATGTTACATTTTGTGAGCTCATCGATGTTTTTGACAGCGATGTGACGCTCAGTGAATTGCAATCCTGGTTTCTAATCGTACAAAAGAACATATTTTTGGTGTTAAACGTATTAAATTGGTATATTTTTTTATTTATTAAATTTTTTATTCATATCATATTTCGTATTCATATCAACAATAGTTAAAAAATTACAACTGTCATAACGTTCCATTCCAAAAACCGGTTTCGATAACCGATACTGGACCATATCGGTAGAATCTTTTAGTTCAAAACAGTGTAGCGGTTCGGTCGTTAATCACACGTGTTTGTGTGTCTGTCTGTCACTGGGTTGTTGTCGCGTGGACGTGACCATTAGTCAGCTGGGTTATTCCGCTTGTTCGATTTTGAAATTTTATTTTATTGTTCTTTAAACTTTTGTATTTTAAGAGCCATTTGGCCATGTGGTTTGGGCTTATCATATTAGGAACATCATAGTTATTTAGTTTATTTATTTTTATTTTATTATGAAAACCAACCGCAATATAATACAGTAGTTATAAGAGTATAAAGCAGAAATTATAAATAGTAAAAGCAGTAAGTATAAATTAAGAAGCAAATACTTGGAATATTTCATTAATACTGAATTACTGACGTCAAATAATTTCTTATGAATCTTCGCCGCATTTTTTTTAACCGACTTCGAAAAAGGAGGAGGTTTCTCAATTCGACCGTATATATATATATAATATTTTTTTTATGTGTGTTCGCGGATAACTTCGTCGTTTATGAACCGATTTTGATGATTCTTTTTTTGTTGGAAAGAAGATATTCCAAGGATGGTACTATGATAAGGAAACCAGGATCTGATGTTGGCATCCCAGATAAATCTAGGGGAACCTTTGAAAATCGTAGTGCTGGCTAGTGCGTTTGTTAATTTAAAGCACTACTATTAAATTGAACTAATGAATTCATCACTGAAAATTGTGAAATAAACAAAATTTTTACAAAAAATTAAAACCGCCTTCAAAAAAACTAAAAAGTTAAAAAATAATATTGCAGCCGATGACTTTTTCGTTCGCATCGTAAGAACATTAATTTGTTTTATAGAAGTCGGTGTCAAGCCAAGCCAAAAAACTAGTCCAAGCACTGTCGCGAATCGTACCGGCTTGACAGTGACTTCGATAAAACAAATTGATGTTCTTATGATGCGAACGAAAAGGTCATCGGCTGCAATATAATTTTTTAACTTTTTAGTTTTTTTTAAGGCGGTTTTAATTTTTATCGCCTCAGTAAAAACCCGTCTGAAAATAACGCTAATCTCACATTTTCAGTAATTCTTTAACTTGAGGTCAATATTTTGTAATAACAGGATAAAATGTTATGAAAATTTTATGAAGATGACGTCACAGTTCAGTATTTAATTTAATACAATTTTATTGTTCACGAGCGTTAACCCGCGACTTCGTCCGCACAAATTATATACCAGATTTTAAGTCAGATCATAAGCTATCAAACAAAAAAAGTTTCATCAAAATCGGTTCATTAGTTTTTGCGTGATACTCGTTCAAACAAACAAACAAACAAACAAACACACAAACAAACAGACAGACAAAAAATCCAAAAATTGGTGAAATGGAATCAGGGACACCTAAAAACCATATCGTAACTTTTTTTTTGTTAATATCTTCAATGTACAGACAAACTTCCTGTTACAGTTTTATAATAGTATAGATAGATACAAAGGTTCCAAAGCGCACATTTTCACGTCAAATAAATAATTAGCTGATTTGACTAGCTGTCAAATAGCCTATTCAGTCAGACCCAGTGTTGCCAGATCCACACTTAAGAATTATCCCAGATGGACTGGAAAATTATCGTGTTTTTATCGCTTCAAAAATTCAAAAAATTCTCGTATCTTAGAACCTAAAAGAGTGTCAAATGATGCTTGAAATTCAATCATTCTTACCAATATTGCATGCCACTATTTAATGGTACAGGCAAGTCCGATATTTAGGGAATTTTAGTAAAAACTCTTGATTGAAACGACACAGTGAGGAAATATTTTTTATCTCAATTCTTCTCATTAGAACTTTGACTATTTATTATAAGGACTAGCCTTGCGGTAGCATTTCCCCTCTGCCACGGTATAAGATCAATTAATCATGTGCATTTACATTGAATTTTGTACCTTATCACTAAACGAGACAGCCTATAATTGCGAAACAATAATTTCGATCTTAAAACGTTTGGGGTTCACGCGACACTACTTTTCATGATTTTTAACGTTCAAAATTAGAATCTAAAGTTATGGGAATAAAATCCAAAGTTGCGGATGTCATGTTACCTCGCTCCCCGCAAAAACTGGCAGAAATGTTTGTTAGTACTTCAATTTTAGTAATAGGTATTTGAAAACTGTTTTACGCGATATTTAACGCCAAAATGATGTATATTATTGGAATTTGACGGATAATATGGTTGAAAATAGTGATTTGATACACAGATTTCATTTAATTACAAAATTTTTGTGAATTATCGTGCGATATCCGACTTATAGCAGCCTTTAGTGCTTGCTTGGGATCATTACAATGTATGTGCCTGTGAGCGTTATTTATTATTTTTATTTTTTTATTTTCTATCGCATGCCCCTCAAAAATATCGTGGATCTAGGATTATTATCGCACATCTGGCGACACTGGTCAGGCCAAGATTTCATCCCGGCAGTGTCCTACGAGGCGACTGTGGGATTTTTATGCAGTAGGTTTCTTATTAAGTTTTTTTTTGTGTAGTGGTATTGAATTAGAAAAAATAAAGTGGAAAATCATGACTGTCAGAGCCTTAACAGGACTTCAACAAAATTAATTACGTACTATTTTCGTAAATTAATAAAACGAGAATCTCGACTTATTGTTGTAAAGGCAGTAAACATGGCTTGCTTTTGTTTTCCGTTAATTTGATTCTGAATTAACGTTTCACTGTTTTCGTGTAATTTTCCTTCATTTTCGGAAATTTGTGTGTTACGTTGTTTTAATTAAATTTTCATTTAGTTTTCTGTACCTACCAAAATCGGCAAGTGAAACACTATCGGAATCACCTCGGTGTTTCTCCGTTCGTTCGTACGTTTGTCTGTCACAGGCAGTTTTCTCTGAAGTGTCAGTGTGTTTTCTTGTGTAGGTATTAAAAATATTTTCTTTCTTTCTTTTTTAAAATGAACGTCGTAGGAACCTGAAACTTGCCAAGCTATTCAAAATCGTACTTATTAAAATTTTAGTGTGACTAATAAAAAAAATTTCAATGTTAGTCCATAGTAACAGCACTCCTTGGAAACTTAGCTGTAATGTCATACAAAAGGGAAAATTTTAAAGAAGAACATGTGCGATACTGAGTGAGTGCGAGCGAGACAGGAATACCCTATTGCCTACATTTTCCGCCACGCTTCCTACCAAGCGGGGGTGAGGTTAAAATGGGTGGGGGGCAGGTAGTGTCCGTAATGTAGGTAGTACTAGATTCTCTCTTATAGTGTGCTGGTAAAAGTCTAAAAAAACATTTTTTAATAATAAATAATCTCTCTAGATAATCTCTTCATTAAACTTTCTTAGAAAATAGATTTCGAATTAAAATTTTTTTGTTAAAGTAATAGGTTATTCTCAAAATATGTTCTTTCGAAAACTTCGTTTCGAAACAAAGTTTTTATTCATTACTTTCTTGCAATACTTCACTTGAATTTTACTCTTCACTGACTTTAGAAACTTCTTATTAAACTTACAATCAATAGCTCAAGAACGAATGTTTTGTCTTATTTTATTTACCTAGAAAGATGCTGTGGCTATAACTGGCAAGCACACGTTTAGGGCACTGCCCGGACATTGCATACAAAAAATTGAAATTGACAAGATGATGTCAGCACATGCGAAACCAAAGAAATTGAACCTTCAGTGTTCTTCTTAGGTAACTGGCGGATAACCAGAGGGCGATAGAGGGGGTGAGGTAAAAAGTTGGTGGGAGGAAGGGAGTGTCCGTACTGTATGTAGTAATCTTTGACTACTTATATAGGGACTAGTTACGCGTGAAATTCTACTAACAAACATTTCTGCAACTTTTTGAGGGGGGCGAGGTAACATGAAATCCGCAACTTTGGATTTTATTCCCCATAACTTTAGATTCTAATTTTGAAGGTTAAAAATCATGAAAGTAGTCTCGGGTGAACCCTAAACGTTCTAAGTTCGAAATTATTGTTTCGCGATTATAGGCTGTCTCGTTTAGTGATAAGGTATAAAATTGAATGTAAATGCACATGATTAATTGATCTTATCAGAGGGGAAATGCTACCGCAAGGCTAGTCCTTATAATAAATAGTCAAAGCTAGTAATAGATACTCTTTCTTATTCTGTGGTTTGGGCGTCCCTTCTGGATCGGTGCTATCCAAAGACAGACACCACTGAGTTGATAGATGACTACAAACATTGCATAAGGAATAACAAGACGCCTGAAGGAATTATTTGTCTTTGACGACACCCTTCTGGATCGGTGCTATCCAAAGACAGACAACACTGAAAAGTGGTGTTGATAGATGACTACAAACATTGCATAAGGAATAACAAGACCCTGAAGGAATTATTTGTCTTTGACGACACCCTTCTGGATCGGTGCTATCCAAAGACAGACAACACTGAAAAGTGGTGTTGATAGATGATTACAAACATTGCATAAGGAATAACAAGACGCCTGAAGGAATTATTTGTCTTTGACGACACCCTTCTGGATCGGTGCTATCCAAAGACAGACACCACTGAGTTGATAGATGACTACAAACATTGCATAAGGAATAACAAGACGCCTGAAGGAATTATTTGTCTTTGACGACACCCTTCTGGATCGGTGCTATCCAAAGACAGACACCACTGAAAAGTGGTGTTGATAGATGACTACAAACATTGAATAAGGAATATTAGTCGGGACCCATTTGGGGGAAAAATCCGGTCTAGAATTTTTAATGGGTCCCGACCAGGCGGAGGACAGTCGCCTTTTGGTGGCTTTTTCCGATTCAGTTTGCATAGAATGTGCTGCCATCTATTAACTACTTCGCAGAACTATGAAAAAAAAAACATTTTATTGTCTATGTCAATGTCTAATTGACAGATGACAGATTCACAAAATGGCTACCTATCTTGCGTAATGCGCGAATTGTTTGTAGTTTTCGTTCAATTTCGTGCCGATTTAGTGATATTCTGGAGTTTCTGTTTTTCTCTTACCAATGTTTAGATTACAGGAATAATAAAGATACTGGAATTTCACTCGATCGGTGCGGGATTGAACGAAATCTAGCATTCAAAACAATAATATGAATCGGTATGAGTAGATATAAGTAGGTATGTATAGTATAGGTTGAATTATTGTCAGCGAAACATAGATGGCGCTAGATAGCCTTCAATTGACATAAGGTGGATGCATAATGTTGCCACGAGTGGGTTCTCTTTTCTAATATACTTATATTACTCTTTGGTCTCGACTGTTAAACTTACGTCACCAGTCACTTTAAGTCACTAGTCGCAGAATTCTATAGTTTACTTGGACTGTGACTCGTTTTTAGGGTTCTGAAGTCAACCAGAAACCCTTATAGTTTCGCCATGTCCGTCCATCTGTCTGTCTGTCTGTCTGTCCGTCTGTCCGCTGCTTAGCTCAGAGACGCTTAGCACTAGAAAGCTGTGATTTGGCATTTGACATCACGCCGACAAATTGGTAAAATAAAATCTTGGCAAATATTTTGTTTTAAGGAATAATATCTTGTTTCAAATTAAATATTGAAAAATTTGTCTCGGGCGGGACTTGAACCCGCACTTTTCCAAACCGGGGAACTGCGTTATCCAATTTCGCCACCGAGCCCACTACCCAGAGAACGAAATTTTCAATCTGTTGCGTCTTAAGGAGACGTCAATCTTTCAATCTTTAATTTGATTCGAAATAGCACAACATGTCTGTAACATATTAAAAATTCAATTATATTTGGAATATCTTGCTTTTTGGAAATATTGTTTGATTCTTAAGAAATAAAAAAATACAATTGGGCGCAATAGGCTCGGTGCAGCCTAAAAAACTCGATTTCTTATTATTTATTTGTACTTTACATTATTATCTGTAAGGTTCATCCATTCTCTCAACGCTATCTATCGATATCTATCTATCTTTCATTTTTTTTATTTTTTAAATCATTCACTAATACACAAAAATCTGGTGTTGAACGCAAAAGTTGCAGAATAACGCATCTTGATCGTGACAAATGAACATTCGTGTGGAAGGTGGCATTTTTAAATCACCCTGTAAATTTGCATGTGTGCATTATTTATCGTCAGGCAATTATTGTCAGGGTGTGTGTGTGTTTAAAATTATTTCTGTTTGAGGTCGTGTTTCGTAATCGATATGTTTGTTTTTATGTCTATTTTAACGTCTAAATATCTCGAATTCTCGATACTGTAATGCTTTAGAACATATGATTGTGTCCATAATATTTTGATATTGAATTAAATTCGGTATTTCAAGTCTTTTTTGGACGGCTCTTTGACTATTTTCAAATGACTCTGTTGGTAGTTGGTGTAATTGTTACTAGAAAGAATAAAAACCGGTCAAGTGCGAGTCTGGCTACTCGCGCACCGAGGGTTCCGTACCACACCAGCACACAACAATTATTAACTTAAAAAAATATTTTTATCTCCTCACACTTGGCTGGTTTTTATTATTTGATGTTATACTGTAGAGTTTACTCCATAATCACACCAAGTTTGACGCTTGTATGTATTACCGTTTTTACAATAGAGCGAGAAGAAAAAAAGTCGATAAAAACTAGTTTCTTGTATGAGGACCCCCTTAATTTTTAACTTTTTGACATTTTTATTATTGGTTAGCAAATCCACTGTAATAACGCACATTCTGTGAAAATTTCAACTATCTAGCTATTACCGTTCAAAAGTTACAGCCCTAGATAGGAAGGACAGACGGACGGACGAACAACGTAGGATTAGTAATAGGGTCACGTTTTCAACCTTTGGGTACGGAACACTAAAAAGAAAAAAGAGATAATATTTTTATTTGCATATACAATAAAACACGCTACGCTGCTCTACTGACTGCCAAACAAGAGGTCTCGGTTCGAATCCCAGTTCTTTCATGTTATGTTATTATTAGGTTTTTTTCAGAACAATGTACTGGGTGATAATAAAATCATTTGGTAAGTTTTCTGGGGTGGTTCATATGATCAAACTAAACAACTTTTACTATGGGAGCAAACCTGAAATAGAAAAAAAAATCTGTTAGTGTCAAGTAGTTTGTAGGAGTATCTATCCCAATCTTAAGGATTGTTATTGGGCCAAGACACAGCTGCGAAGAGATTGCGCAGCCTCGTGGCAAGCTCAAATGGGAACCGCGCGAACACCAATCACCAAACGAAAGACAAATGCTCGCGGCAAAACTTGCAACGTGACTCCATTGTGGTTGTCGTTCAATTTTTATTGTACAGGATGTCGTAAATTGAGTTTCATATTTTAAGAGCGTTGAAATTTCGGCGTTTTATATTTCAGGTCAAACCCCTGAAATATGAAACGCAATTAAGTTGACATCCTGTCTACTTACTAAAAATGTTTACGTATTTTGAGTTTCTTTACATTATTTATAGTAAATGAAACCCATCAATACAACCTATATCTCCGTGACTCTAACCTCATCTAACCTATCCTCTCCTTAGGTCACGTACAACAGTTTTTTCCCCTCTTTACGAGTATGTGGGGGTCAATTAATTAAAGTTTGAGTGTGGGTCGTGCCTTATCTACGTAAGTGCGCCCTAGTGTGTATTCAGCTTTAGCGTGGATTAGTGTAAGGGGTTAAAACCTTGCGGGCTTTCAGGGGGTTAAGAATTGCATTGTGAAGTTTATGATAATTTAAATAAGAATAGAGAACTACAAACTTAAAAAATGCGTTTCTTACTGTGCAGTATGCACAGAGAAAAAATTTGTAACCATATTGACGTGGGTAATAATATTACCCACTAAACTAAAATTTACCAGAAATTACCAGAATTAAACTTGTACCTACTTGTCAACAACAACATAGGAGTCAATTTATTGTAGGCCTACAAACGGTTACGTTTATTGATGGTATTTTCTTTTACTAGCCCTCTTCATCCCACTGCTGGGCAAAGGCATCCCCTTTCATCCTCCAACCATATCTGTCCTGGGCATGCTCTGGCCATGCGTCGTCGAATGCATTGATGGTATTACACTCTAAAAACATAATTTAATTTACTATAGTAATCGGACGAAAGATTAGGTAAAAATGCAAATGGAATTATCTAATAAATGCACACGTTTTGCCTTTTTTTCCTAAGATTCTTTTTTCCTATCAAAACGGCACATGTAAAGCAATGCGTGTATAGGAACATCTTAGATGTTAATATGAAAATAAAAATAAAAAACCAACATATTATCTTACCAAGACAAGATGTGCGCCAACTGCGATTTCGCGACCCTCCGTTTAGATGAGGTATAGCTAATATTACCACTATAATCTAGAGATTATGAGAAACAAATCGACATGAGTTCCATAACTTTACGCCAACTATACGCTAACATTTTTATGTTAGCCTATTTCACATACTAAGATTGAGGATCTCTTTTATCTAGCAAGGTCTACTAAAAAGTCAACTTTGTTTATTGCTGGCTATGTTAACAATAAATAGTGGTCACTTATAAACTTAAAAATGCTTAAACTAGACCTTGGTCCTTAATACAAATACAACCTTAAAATTTCGTTGTAAGTTGGTTATAGCAAAGTCTCTGCCACATAAGGAAAATATTATGCTCGTTATTACTTATGTAGTTATGTATGTTAGTTCTGTTACACTACTTTAACAAAAGAAGAGAGCTCAATAGCAAACAGAATTTTGTTTGTTCATAAACGAATTTGTTAAAGTTTACGAAGCACGTCTCGTTGCACGTGTGAGGTGCATTCACGAAGCCATCTGGACATGTTTGTCTGACTGTTAACACTTCTATAGTAGACCTGGCTCGACGATAGATCTACATTCTTGAGATCTAGATTTAGTATAGTTCTAAAATTAATCAATAACATAACTATACTGAGTGGAACATAATGAATTAATTACCCACTTGCCTTAAAATATTGTGTGTTCATAAAGGCTAGAAACAAAAATATTTACCATCTTACCTTGTCGTATCCGCAATCTACAGGGTGAAATACTATTGGAGCAAACCGATCCAAGTAAAAAAAAAAATCTGCTGTTCCATACTAAACAGCAATGCCAACTCGACTGAAACGTATGCAACAGCAGATTTTTTTTTTGCTCGGATCGTTTTGCTCCCATAGTAAAAGTTGTTCAGTTTGATGGGTAGACTCTAAGTTTAAAAGGATGCCAATGATATCAATTTCACCCTGAATATCATCCCTATTGGGCTAGCATGTTACGTACGTACGACAAAACGAGCGATAACACCTGCATGCGCCCTTATTTTGTCATGCGTAAAGTAACAAATAACGATAATTCTCGTTTTGACGGGGCCGGGCATGCTAGGCCCACTGAACTATAGTATACTGAATTACTCACTATCCAAAACCTTTCGCACTCGTTTAAAGTGTCACAGACCCACTGATAGGCGCAAAATTAAGCTGATAATGCATTAAAATTGAGTGAGCTAAATGTTGAAAACCGATTAAAAAATTTACATAGGTAGTTCCTTTGGGTCTTTGGGGGAAAATATACCCACAAAGGCAGCCTGGGGCATTTTTGAGAAAGTGGATCATTTTTGTCTACTCCATATGTTTTACGAAAAATGTTGATCCTGGCTTACTGGAGTTACAGCGGTGGGAATGTGTAGTGGGCCTATGCCCGATAAAAAAAAATGTTTTACGAAGCATGTTTCGCTGTAATGAACGTGTATAATTACGCGATGACGTAAGTCCGTTTGATTCAACAAGCACTGTCATGTTTCTTGGTTTCAGGTCAGGTTATATTTCGTCCACTATTTCACCAGGTAAAGTTGACATCTGGATAGGAATAATCCAACCCGACTTTTGGTTCACCTGGCATAGTTTAGCGAACTTCGTGAAAGCGCTCCGCAGTCCAGTGACAGTTTCCATGTTTAAAATTTTTGAATTTCGAACGTTTGTTACTGTTCTTTTGTTGTAGTTTCTTTGAATAGATGTAAACGCCAACATTAATTTAAATATTGTTTTATAAGTATTCAGCAGGTAGCTAGAAATAGGTATTGATGGTTGAATATGATTAAGGTTTATAAATGTTTTGTGTGTTGAGTATTTAGCCTTTTTCTACGATTTTGAGACGTGTTGGGCCTGTTTCATCTGTTGTTTATAGCTTATCTGTCAGATAGTCTATTAAGATCTTATCCATAAGAGGTAAAACAGACCGTAAGTATTTTATTGTTTTAATGTAACTCTTTAAAATATTGGTCAGGTTTAGACAATTATGTTTGGTGCCTTAGAAAAAGTATATGTCTAGAAAGAACCTCATGCTTCTACCATATAAAAAAAAAGGGGCCAACTTTCTTAGGCTGGTGTGCGTGAGGCGCCATTCAAATTATGCCTAAACCTATGGGTTTAGAGGCCAGTACTGGTTGAAATTTTTTTCTACGTTTTCGTAGCTTCGACTGTCAATCTTGACATATAACTTATCCAAGTTTGGTGCATTATAGTATATCTGTTTTCGTCGTTCGTTCGACACATTGAATATAATTGTTGAATATAATCATCAATAAACCATAGAATTGGACGGCCCGGTAGCACAGTCTGTAGTGAACCTGCCTGCTGTGCCGAGGGTCGCGGGTTCGAATCCCGCAAGGGACAAATATTTATATGATGAATATGTACTATATATTTGTACCCGAGTCATGGATGTTTGTATCTATATATGTATTCTATATCGTTGTCTAGTCATCATAATACAAGTCCAGGTACTTTAAATGTGACTAGCTAATTTGTGTGACAATGTCCAAGATATTTATTTATTTAATTTGTAAAATCTCATAAAATTGTTTGCATGAAATGTTAGATTTCATGGTACCTATTTCTATTTCTGACGCTGATTTGGTCCTTTTCATAGAGAAGCACTTAAAGGAGTAGGTATTGTTTATTTTTCCATATGACAATTTTCTGCCATTTTTTGCGAGGCGGTGGGGGGGGGGGGGGGGAGGCGTTGCTATGACAATAACAGTAAAACGCATCGAATTAAGTAGCCCATCGGGGCTAGGTCGGGGCCGTCGCGGGGGTGAGACTTTGACAGAGGGGAAAGTATGGGAAATTATGCGTAAGGCCACTCCTCTCGGGGTACGAGTTACGTGTTTCTCTATGACTACGTATAACGTAGATTGGTTTTCTAAAAATGTGTGGCGTCTTTTTTTGCACTACCATCGTGTGACGGGGTTATTGAAATTAAAACTGTATCTTCCATAATTTGTTTATATTCAGTATTACAACAATTTCGCTGTCACATGTGTCGCCGAGTGCGTACGGAAACAGTCTGCCCTCGGGTCGGGCTAAGGGCCCGCCCGCTAGAATGCATCTTGAGATATTTAAAATACAATATACTTGTAACTTTGTTACTATAGGTACGTTATACAAAAATAGATGGATAGATGTGAGTAGGTATAATATTATAGACGTGTGGCGGTTGTAACAATCGGTTCTATTCCTAGAAGCCAGCAATGTATATTTTTTAATTTAATTTCAATTTTGGTTCGTGTAAATTCTACTTTTATTAATATTCGATATAATTTTCCTCTATATTCGGTTTGGCGAGAAGCGTCATTTCTATCCACTCAGTATTAATTAATTATGCTAAATCTATTCTCGTTGACCATTTCGGCTAAACCAAATTCAGTTTGACACGAACATTTAATTTAAAATCACATTTTAAATTCGAAATTGAAAACTAAAACTATTTCTAAAAATGTTTTTCGTTTAAATATTAAATTAAATGCCTTCGCCAAAATAACTGTAATTAATAAATCAGTGCCGCTAGATGGAGGCGTTTCACACCACGATCGGTTCGGATCAAGGTGTGAATCGCCCAAGCGCTCTTTTTCAATGGGGTCTTTCGACCACGTTACAAAGATTAAAAATCATGTGTGTTTTGAACGTTTTTTAACTGATGTCACCCAATGTGTCGACAAATATTTAGCGGAATTTTTTTTACAAACGCAATAAAATATACATAATAATATAGATACTTCAATATTTCTTAGTGGTTAGGTATTATTTTGATAGTGGTCCGAAAGGCCCCAGGCTCATGTCCAACAGTGGACTTGTAGCGGATGATGATAGATTTTGGAAACCTGCATGCTTCAATTTCGAGGCATGTATTGTACCCACTGTCCATTACAAGTGGCGACGGGCTCACTCCTCGTCACACTGGACAGAGTTTCGGTATTACTAGTGAAACGTGGATGTTCTGAAGTTTCAGAATATCTGTGACTACCCCCTCGGGGAATATAGTCGTGAGCATATGCTATGATAGATTTTAATGGTAACTTGTTTTCCATAACTCAACATAAAACAAAGAAAATAGGTAGACTAGATGTGCGGTAAATAAACTGGACCAATTAGTGTTAAAACACTAAAAAGTGAGTGGAAGTGTTAAATAAGTGCTAAGCGGTGGTTTTATAGTGCTCATGCTTTGACTATTTATTATAAGGACTAGTCTTGCGGTAGCATTTCCCCTCTGCCACGGTATAAGATCAATTAACCATGTGCATTTACATTCAATTTTATACCTTATCACTAAACGAGACAGCCTATAATTGAGAAACAATAATTTCGAACTTAGAACGTTTGGGGTTCACACGAGACTACTTTTCATGATTCTTAACGTTCAAAATTAGAATCTAAAATTATGGTAATAAAATCCAAAGTTGCGGATTTCATGTTACCTCGCCTCCCGCAAAAAGTGGCAGAAATGCTTGTAAGTAGAATTATACGCATAACTAGTCCCTATATAAGTAGTCTAAGTGCTCATGGGAGTGTTAATAGTCAGGCTTTGTTCACACGTCAGTTAAAGTATTTGTGTTAGATTTTTGAAGATAGAACGGCCTTTCGCCCTTTATACAAAGGAACCTTTTCCCTTAGTCACCTCATACGACACCGTTCTGTATTCATCACAAACTTACCGTTTTGGTTACCTTAAGTTTTTGACCACTCTGAAAGGGATTGGGGGGGGGGGGGGGGTTGAGTTTATACAGGGGTCTTTCTTAATATGAGCTGTTAAGTTCATTCAGTGGTTCGGTAGACCAAACAGGGCGCTTCGCCGTCACTGGTGTGTTCTGCCCATAGTCAGGCCTGGTTCACTCCGCAGTTTAGGTATGTTCGGCCGAACTGCCGCCGAGGGCGGCTAACGTCAGTGGGTTGCCGCTCGGCTCGCGGCTTAAGGTAATTACTTAAGGAAATATGAATAACTTTTGCTCTAGTTAATAGAAAATAAGAGTTCCCAATAAGGTAGCAGCTTCGCTGAATGTAGGTATGTACGACGTACTTACCTATTCGTATTCATAATAAGGCTAGGCTATGGATTTGTTGTGTATTTATTATGCTAAATATTTTAATGATTCGTAGTTTTCTTAGTTACACATAATAATGTCTTAGTTTGAAATCAATATCGCATTTATAAATTAGATTCAAAAACTTCGCAAGTGACAACCTTTGCGATCGCCGGCGGCAACGTCCTTGAACTGCGGCGCGCAAAGAACATTCACAGTTCGCGCGCTGATATAACATACAATTTAGCTTGCAGGCAAGCGGCGCCGGAAAGTGTAGGTATCTTTTCATACCTAAACTTGCTGTTTGTTAGGGAGTGATTCTTCTGTACGCTAGTACTATTATATATTCTGTGCCATAGTCCCCCCATATAAGCTGTAGCTCCCTGAGGAATGTTGTATTAGTCAATGGAAAAAAAAAAAAACGAGCTGTGTTTTTTGCGATTTCGATTTTGGTGTCATAGAGAAAGTTGTTCAGGTTGACGGTCTGATCAACCCCTTAAAAAAGTGTCAGCATATTAAGAAGGACCCTGTATTTTTAGGGTCCAATAATGCGCTGAAATTAAACCTTGTTACAACTGCATGCAAGACATCTGATAGTTTTGTAGGTTGCTTTTTTGCTGATAGGTTTCTGACCACACCGAAAGGAATTATGGTCGTGAGTTTACATGTATGTATGTATGTAGGTATGTAGGTCCAACAAAATATTCTGAAACTTTTTTAAGGGTATGATCAGACATATACATACACACGGAAATAATGTATACAGGGTCCTTCTTAATATGCTGATACTTTTTTATATGGATGGTTAGACCAACTGAAAAACTTTCTCTAATGGGACCAAATCCAAAATCGCGAAAAAATATATCATATATCAGCTGTCCCATACATTTCGCTCGCGTAGGTTTGGAGTTTTGTATAGCTTTGTATGGAACATGCCTTCGATATTTCTTTCTCATTTCGATTTACATAGTCTTAATAGTAAGTTAATAATAACACCACCTACCACGACACCTCACCCGCACCTTCTACGGCAAACGTTTTGAAAGAAGCAATCAATCTAACATACCTACATAAATTCTGCAAGAAAGAACTTAGTATAAAAACCTTTATTTCCCCAGTTGGTTAGGACATTACAGGCTGAATCGCCTGATTGTCTGAAAAGAGAAATGATTCCGTGCTTCGGATGGCACGTTAAGCCGTTGGTCCCGGCTACTATATGGTGGTTAGTAGTAGTTACATAAAAACCACGTCAGAGGCCGTAAGGCGATTCTGAAAAAACTCTGACACCAGGGCTCTGCTCACACGATTAGAAAGAAAGCAAAATAAAATAACAAATTATCTGCCTGACATGCCATGCATGTTCATAGATTTCCGCAAAGTAACGCCGGATTCAATTAATTAAATTACAAAAGCAAAAATGAAAATTATTACGCAATAATTAACATAATAATCTATCTAAACTATTATAAAACTGTAACAGCAAGTTTGTCTGTACATTGAAGATATTAGCAAAAAAAAAGTTACGATATGGTTTTTAGGTGTCCCTGATTCCATATCACCAATTTTTGGATTTTTTGTCTGTCTGTTTGTTTGTGTGTTTGTTTGTTTGTTTATTTGTTTGTTTGTTTGTTTGTTTGAACGAGCATCACGCTTAAAGTACTGAACCGATTTCGATGAAACTTTTTTTGTTTGATTGCTTATGATCTGACTTAAAATCTGGTATATAATTTATCTCGCTACATTGACGGGAGCCGGAGATATAAACATATAACCGCAAGTGCAACCAATGTACGCTGCCATTTCAATTTCAAGTAAGTAACGCTAATTAAAATTAAAAGACTTGTAATAAAGTAAGCTAATTCTGAAGACTGTTTCATTTATAAATAACGAAAATAACAACAAATTACAAAATAAATACCAATAATTATAAATTTTATCATTGTCCAGTGCATTGTTAGTATAACATTGTTTTTCTTTTTGGCTATAAAATCTTTCAAACTCCATGGAGAAAACCTTTGCATAACAAAAAAAACCTTAACACTGGCCACAAGAAAAAAAGATTCGAACTACAAATTTCTTGACATTTTGTAGAATTACAGTGCATCCAAAGCAGGAGCATAGAGATAGTAAGTACTACGTACACGTACATGAGCAGGAGTAATTTAAAAAAAAAACTGCACGCCAATTTCAAACAAAGAGAATAGTTTTTATTTACAGTGTAATCACACAGTGTGATGTAATACACATTTTACGCAAGACTGGATAATAGATAATATTTTAAAGCAATTATACAGGTAAGAAACTATTTTGAAATACCGTAAATTATTACTAAAATACAAACGAACGAACTCTAACAAATTAATAAGGGTCGGTTTTTTATGCCGCCGATGCGATGTGCCGCCGTGCATTTTGCGCCCGATTCGATTAAGGGGATAATATATTTTTCTACGGCGCTCCATACAAAACGAAGCTTAGTTTAAACATTTAGTAATTAAAGTAAAAAATGAATGGTTTTAAAACAATCTAGAAGCCAATATCTGTGATTTCCTTTTAAATGTTTAGTTCTAAAGTTATCTTGACTCAAAGTTTGTAGTCCGTGCTGCGGTCCGTCCGTGTCGTGTGTCGTCCACCATTTGGGTTCTGTCTGAGGAACCTTCCACAGCCCTACGGACTGTCGCTTGATATGAGCTTTACATTATTTAATGTAACATTCGGCAATAGCCGACTGCGTCCTTCCGTACGAAATTATTCGCTGGAATCCAGGCGCATACGTGCGCCTCAGCCGTTGTTTCAAATGCACGCATTGAAAGAGCAAAACTCGAGGTTGATCCATGGCATCCTATGTTCAGATACTCCACAGTACCTCAAAGGCTCAAGAGCCGCAAAAACTTTCTGAAGTGTGTCCACCCTATACAAGGTATTGGTAATGGTCCTCGAGCTAGATGTGACCTCTGGCGAAGAAAGAGCACGCTACCCGACCCGTTTGTCCCCCCCCTCGGAAAGCCTTCCCCCAGGACATGAACTACCCAGGCCGATTTGGAGGTCTTTAAACAGGCTCCGAACTCAAGTCGGTCGGAGTAAGGAGAACGCAAACTTGCACGCGAATGGAGCGTATGGACGCTGCTGGTAGTGCTATCCGCGTGGCAAAATACTGGGCTGGAAAAATATAAAATGACATGCCATCGAGTCGATAGAAGAAAATGCACGCAAATTGACAGCGAGTGCTGACCAGGCCATGTACCCGGACTTTAGATTTTCGATATAACGCGACCGTTTCGGTTGCGGTCCGAACTTCATTGTAATAGAGTTGACATTGGAACGATAACTTACATGCAATTGCGACGTTCGAATGTCCGGGTCAAGAACAAAGAACATTGTATATAGTATTGGTCCGGGTAGACCCCTGCTGTCAAACGTCAAACGGTGACGTTGCAGTGGAATGCGGACGTCACCGATTTCGCGCGCATCTGACCGGATTGCAAGATGTATAGGGTCCTTCTTATATGCAGACAGTTTTTTAAGGGGATGATCAGACCATCATACTGAACAACTTTCTTTATGGGACCAAAGTCGAAATCACGAAAAAAAATCAACTGTTCCATACAAAACTGCAATCCTACTCTACAAAAATGTATGGGGCAGAAGATTTTTTTCGCGATTTCGATGTTAGTCCCATAGAGAAAGCTGTTTGATGGTCTGATCATCCTCTTAAAAAAGTGTCAGCATATTAAGTTAAATATATAAAAAATAAAGTAATATATATATAATGCGCCCCGACGCGTTCCGTTCAGTGATAATCATACTTAAAAAATAATTTTGTATCTGCCAGTACACTTGATTGTTTTCAGTAATGAAAAATGTCATCACGAAGAAGAACTAATAATCTCACTAATATTATAAACGTGAAAGTTTGTCACGATGTTTGTAAGGTTGTAATGTTGTATGTTTGTGGCACGCATAAACGGCTGAATGGATTTTGATGAAATTTGGCACGCAGATAGAATGTGTTCTGGATTAACATATAGGATACTTTTTGCCCCAGTAATGGGTTCCTGTGGGATAAATTACAATGTTTTATCATGCTGAAACATGTACCACGTTTTTATTCTATGCTCACTAGCGCCAATTTGACGCTGAAAGATGCACTTGTGTAGATTTCAGTGATTTTTTTTTTAATTCTGTTGTTTTTTTTGTAGCTTTTAACCCTGAGGTTACGTCAGCCCATTTCAGTGATAAAAATAGTATTTGCTTTTTTCAACAGTTTTGACAACAGCTGTGTAGTATATGGTTACATTTTCGTGCATGAGGTGGAGGTTCGATTCTTGGTCGAGAATATTTATTTTTTATTTTTTTAAAATACATTCAACAACTATATCCATTTTTCACCGGATTAGACAGATGCAGTTAGGCTTGATATGTTAAGGGCCTGACCTTAATCGTAATAATATCCTGAGATCATATCAGATCTAATATTAGCGCAGGATGTTTTCTTTTGGCTTTTTTCTAATTTTAATCCTACCATCCTACTAGGTATCTCACTAATATTAATTGTATGTTTGTGGTTCAATCATCAACACGGCTCAGAAATTCGATCTTACAGATTTGATTGTATAGGTACTGGGCGAATTGGAAAAATATTTTTTTTTTATCGTGTCGACTTCAAATTCTGATCAAAGTCTCTAAATAGTAGCTTGCCAGAATCGGGCAACCGATACTGCACCGTTGCTAGCGGTCATGAGCTCCTCCTGCGTGCAGATGTTAGGACACGTAGGGCACGATGTGAGATGGGCCATCGTTTGTGGAGTTCCACACAAGCAAGTCACATTTTGCGCATCCGAGTATCCCCACCTAACCATGTTGTCCTTACTGCGACCGACCTGGGTTCGAAGTCGGTTTAAAGACTTCCAGGTCGCCCAAGGCAAGTCATGTCTAGGCTCTCAGACGGCGACACAAATGGAGTTGGGAGGGACACTTTTTTTTTATTTTTTTATTTTTTAAGGACGTTGTCACACAAAAAATAAACACTTTTTGTCGCCATAGAGTACACCTTGCTTGCGCTGGGCCAGTGTTCAGGGGGTCGACACACTTCATAAAGCTGCGTCGGCTTGGCAGCCTTTGCGGCGCAGGAATAAAGCCATGCATGGGATGTCGTGTGTAGTCCATCATTTGGGCTCTCTCTGAGGAACCTGCCACAGCCCTACTTACATCTGGGGGCGCTATGCCAGCCAGTGGGTAAAGCAACTGTACCGGTTTCAAGCAACCAGTTATAATCCGAAACGTTTCGTTTAGTGCCGGTATCCACCAGCTTGGCGTGGGCAGATCGGCCCCACACCGGGCACGCGTATTCTCCAGCGGAGAACGCGAGAAAAATAATTAAACAAATAAATAAATAACGCTCACAGGCACAAACATTATTTTAATTATCCGAAGCAAGCATTATAGGCTTTTTATTGTGGAAACCATACAACAACGGCATATACATATAACATCCAAGACCGAACCGGGACTCGAACCCAGGACTCTGGTTTGGCAGTCCGGCGTGGTAACCATTACACCAACCGGGTCGGCCAATACTAAAAATCCTCTTTCTTTTAACTTTTTCTAAAGT
The DNA here is from genome assembly GCA_927399405.1 of Agonopterix arenella. NCBI lineage: Eukaryota > Metazoa > Arthropoda > Insecta > Lepidoptera > Depressariidae > Agonopterix > Agonopterix arenella. The sequence continues at coordinate 3,179,902 of OV656714.1, forward strand.
TAGTGTTCATAATTTTATCGTAGTATTGTTTTCATCTTAATAGATGGCGTTGGGTGTTTTTTTGAAGCAAGTACCATACTTAATTCACGCTCAAGACATCTCAGATATTCGGTCTTACAGATTTGATTGTATAGTTACTTACCGGCTGAATTCGAAAAATAATTAAATAAATAAATAACGCTTACAGGAACATTGTTATGATTCCAAGCAAGCACTATAGGCTTTTTATTATAGAAACCATACAACAACGGCACAAACATTTATAACATCCATGACCGAACCAAGTTTCGAACCCAGGACCCTGATATCGACATAAATAAAAAACTAATAAACGACGAACAGTAGAAAAATTAAAGTGATGAATCCATGACTTTTATCTGATACCTACAGACTTACTTGGGGTACTTTCTGATTTTGATTTATCTTAAGTTCATGATTTTCTTATCTTATTATGGGAAATGGCAAGCCAGCAACACTTCGACCCAATGGTATCTTTTGTATTGACCCCTACATATTATTTTCTTCATTTTGAAAAACTTGGAAAATGAGGGAGGCAATAGCGTTCAGGGTAAGAAACCTGTAATGAATAACCATCTCTCAGGAGTCACATACGTTTACCCACCAAGACATCGCAGTCACACAGTACAAATGTTCCATGGTTTCCTCCTCCTCTCCACACGCTCGGCAACCGGGATCTAAGAGTGAGCTTTATCGTGCCTGTTGCGTTGTGCCCGGTGAGGGCTCCGACGATGGCACGAGCTTTGCTCCTGCTGTTGTTCAGTATGAACTGTGGGATTCGTGTTGTTATATTTGTTATACTCTGACACCAGGGCTTTGCCCACACGATAATAAGAAGATTGCTGATGAATTTCCTGCAGTGTTGCAGACCCGAGAGGCCAGAGCATTCTAGCCTGTGTCTTTTATCAGCCCATTCCTTAATCTATCCATTCTAATGTTACATGCCAGGATTCCTAGACTTGGTTCGGACCATGACCTTCATGACCTTAGACGAGACATTAGACAAAATTACATGTCCACGCAGACGAAGTCGCGGGCAAAAGCTAGTACTATTATAAAACTGTAACAGGAAGTTTGTCTGTACATTGAAGATATTAACAAAAAAAAGGTTACGATATGGTTTTTAGATGTCCCTGATTCCATTTCACCAATTTTTGGATTTTTTGTTTGTCTGTTTGTTTGTGTGTTTGTTTGGGTGTTTGTTTGTTTGTTTGAACGAGTATCACGCAAAAACTACTGAACCGATTTTGATGAAACTTTTTTTGTTTGATAGCTTATGATCTGACTTAAAATCTGGTATATAATTTGTGCGGACGAAGTCGCGGGTTAACGCTCGTTAATTATAAAATTAGCAACAAGCTTCGTCATAATGTACAATAATATAATTTTCATGTTATACAGGGTCAAATTGATATCATTATCATCCTTTTAAACTAAGAATCTACTTTTACTATGGCAGCCAACCGATCGAAGCAAAAAAAAAAAAATCTGCTGTTGCATACATTTGAGTCGCGATCTCGCGCGTCCACATTGCAGTTTAGTATGCAACAGCAGATTTTTTTTGCACCGATCGGTTTGCTCCTATAGTAAAAGTTGTTCAGTTTCATGCGTAGACTCTAAGTTTAAAAGGATGCTAATAATATCAATTTCACCCTGTATTTAACTTTATCATACAAAGTGATACGACTCATACAAGGAAAATCAACAGACAAAAAGACAAAGAAATGATTCATATGCTTTACAACATTTAAACAGAACTATAGAAAGTTGTGTACCAAACACTTGTATACGAACTGTAGGTAACAGTACATTATTCACTTCTGCGGTTACTTGCTCATTGGTTAAACTTATCACAAAACATGTATGCAATAGAGCTTTCCTGCGGCTCTGGCTGCGTTTCTCCTAATATTACAACATGTGAAAGTTTGTGAAGAGATGTTTGGATGTTTGTGACTCAATCCTTTCAATCAAGCATCAACAGTTGAACGGATTTGTAAGAATTTTGAGGGAGTCACGTTGCAGGTTCTGACCCGAGCACCAGTCTCGCGTGGGTTTCGCGCGTCTCGTTTTTGCTTGCCACGAGGCTCCGCAATCCTCAATCTCTTCTTGTTCTTGACCAAAAACAATCCTTGAGATTGGGATAGATTCTCCCATAAACACTTGACACTGGCGGAAATGCAGTGCTAACGCACAAGCAATAGTCCATAAATTATAAGTAAAAAAAAAAATTTTTTTTTGAGATCAACACAGAATTCAAAGGAGACGAAGTCGCGGATAACAACTAATAGAAAAAAAACAATTAAACTCTAAATTTCGTTTCGTTAGAAACGAGTTGTTTAGATCTTTTCATCATCATCATCGAAGCCTATATTCGGCCCACTGCAGGGCACAGGCCTACCCACAAGGAGGGCGCTGTATGGTCGTTATAGTGCATCCAAGATAGCTTGATAATATTGACAGATCGTTTTGGAGCGATTATTTTACGTAATTTAATTATTTTAATTTTATGTAAAATGTTAATTAATCTTGTATATTTTTAACCGACTTCAAAATATGAGTAGGTTTCTCAATTCGACCGTATATATTTTTTTGTGTGTTCGCGTATAATTTCGTCGTTTATGAACCGATTTTGATGATTATTTTTTTGTTGGAAAGGAGATATCCCAAGGGTGGTACCATGATAAAGAAACCATGATCTGATTATGGCAACTCAGAGAAATCGTAGGAAACCTTTGAAAATCGTTGTGCCGATTAGTGCGTTTGTTAATGTTAAGCACTACTATTATATTGAGCTAATGAATTTACCACTGACAATTGTGAAATAAACAAAATTTTAACAAAAAATCAAAACCGCCTTAAAAAAACTAAAAAGTTAAAAAATAATATTGCAGCCGATGACTTTTTCGTTCGCATCATAAGAACATTAACTTGTTTTATAAAAGTCGGTGTCAAGCCAAGCCAAAAAACTGATGCAACCCCTGTCGAAATGTATGTTCTTTTGAAGACCGTTTTAATTTTTTGTAAAAATTTTGTTTTTTAGTTTATTATAAGTCTCAAGACGCCGTAGTCGAAATCGAAGAGGAATCCGTCATCATCATCGGATTCCAAAACAAAAAAACAAACAGTTTTTTCCTCAGTAAGTATACCTTCATAAAGAAGTGAATTAGCATGTTGTTTACAGTTAGTCATGTCTGTCTGTCTGCGGTTACCTGCTCATTGTCAATGCTTCACGTGAAACATTTATGCGTAATAGATTCAATGTTTGCATAATTTATCACTATTTGCTTAGTGTATTGTTTTACATACATTTTGTATGCTATATACGGATCTTCCTCATCATGAATAAGACCGCTTTTAGAAAATGATAGTGTTTTGTTTAAAAAGAAATAGGGTGTACTACTAGTAGAGGGAGAAGTCGTGTTTTGTCCTATTCACTCAATAAGAGATGCATATAGCAAAAGACCTTAGAAAAAGAATATGTCTAGAAAGGGCCTCATGCTTCTACCGTATGAAACAAAAGGGGCCAACTTTATTAGATTTAGAGGCCAATACTGGTTACAATTTTTTTCTACGCTTTTGTAGCTTCGACTGCCAATCTTGACATATAAGTATATATCCAAGCAAAAGACATCATTTGATTTGGTCCAAAATGTAAATGTGCCGGCCAAGCGATACTCTGTTAGGACTAGTCCGCCTAAACATTTATTATTATGGCACCAAAGCTGTAGGTCCATTATTCTTGGTTTTATTTGGGTTCGAAAAAAAATTTTTTTTCATACATTTTCGATGAAATTAGCTAAATTATTCTGTTAGAACTTGTCCGTCCCAGGATTTTTTGTACTGCACCAAAGCTTTAGGGCCACGAAGAAAAGTCTCCATGTTTAGGGCTATTTTCATTGGTTTTATGAAGGTTTGAAAAATCTGCCAGTCTTATCAGTTCATTTGACGGCCCGGTAGCACAGTCTGTAGTGAACCTGCCTGCTGTGCCGAGTGTCGCGGGTTCGAGTCCCGTAAGGGACAAATATTTATATGATGAATATGAATTTTTGTACCCGAGTCATGGATGTTTCTATGTATTCTATATCGTTGTCTAGTCATCATAATACAAGTCCAGGTACTTTAAATGTGACTAGATAATTTGTGTAACAATGTCCGTGATATTTATTTATTGCAAAGTCATTCATTTTTGACGTAATAAAACTTACAGCTATAGCTTTTATGCCACAATAATAAATGCGTAGACGGACAAGTTCTAACAGAATTTTTTTAGTTTAAAGTCTAAAGCATTATAGTTGTTGGCCGGCACTTTCAGATTTGGCCAAAAATGAAAATGATGTCTTTTGCTCTAGTTAAAATAGGAGATCGCTACCTTATTGCCGTCCTTATCGACGTAACTATATTTTTGTACTATGGCTGGGCACATAAAAGAAGCTCGAAATTGTATTTTTGTTGATGAGTTTTTGGTACCGCAATTGCAAGTGTTTCACGGACGCAACAATAGAACTCATTTTCAGCAAAATCGGGCCAACTCCACACACCTCAAGGGTCTCTTCAAGGGAAATTTTCCCTGGAAAATTAATAAGCAAGTACGGAGACCTACCCTGGCCACCTCAATCGCCGGATTTGTGATTTTTTCTTGTGGGGTTACCTTAAGTCTAAAGTTTACTGCAATAATCCCCGTACCATAACTGCTCTACAAGAAAATATCCGACGTGAAATCGGTGCTATCCCGCCAGCGCTTTGTTCGCGCGTACTTGCCAATGTGAGGTCTCGCTTACAAGAGTGTATTGCGAGAAATGGACGTCACTTGGAGGACATTATTTTTAAAAAGTGAAATCCGCAGATCCTGGTTACGTTTTTAAAATATAATAAATATTTAAAACTTATTAGTTTATTTTTTATTTAATTTCGAAGTCGAAAAATTCCCGCTGGACACCCTTTATATCGCTAACCCCATGCGTTATCTCATACGCTTTTACATTGACGTTCTGTCTCGTAGCGTAAGCAGCATCTTGATCAATGGTTTTATGAGAGGCACTATTTTTTCAGATATGGTTGTCAATAAAACTTTTTTCTTGTTTTCTTACTAAAATAATGACTTCGTCCGTTATGAATTTTCATGTCTGTATCCGTTTAGGACTCAAGTTGTCCCTGCTAAATCGGTTCTGTGGGTTGGCCATGAAAGTGTAACAAACATACAGACACATTATACACACTTTCGCATTTTTGATATTAGTAGAAATTTTTAGGGATAGTGTGATTATTTCTACGTAGAATTGTATAAAACTTAGAACAGAAGCACAATAACATACAACTACAGAAGCTCACGACTCTCTTTCGGGGTGGACAGCAACTCTGCTACAACTATCAAACATCTTAAACGTGCAGTAAAAAAGACTTTTCTTTCTTTATCCAGTCTGGAAAGCGTATTGTATAAAAGAAATTCATGATCAGAATCTCAAAGTGTTTTAGAACGATCGGAGTCGATTAACAGTACCTAATAAAAACTTCACGCGCTCAATTTTATACTGGCCACTTTTTAAAAAGCAAAAAGGATCTCATTTATAATTTTTCAAATCAAGAACCATAAAATCGGAAACGTCCGCGCAATCTCCACACACTGGCCAGAACTCAGATTTTTATTGCGATTTTCGAACGCATCCCAATTCGAGACACGTCTCGATTCTCAAATCGGGAGTGCGGTAGGGTTGCCATGACGTGATATTATTTTTCCTGACATGTCGTCGTCGCAAATATTTATTCCGTCACGGTTGATCATGACAAGACATCTCCGAAGAGGTTTACATCGAATAACATTTCATATTTTGTGATCCTTATTAAGACAGACTTTAGAACACCGCGGAACGCGGCAGCGACCGCGACAACGCCAAGTTGTTTCATAGAAAACCATCGTATTTTCTTAAGTCTACTTTTAAGCATTTTAAATGTTATGTTTCTTATACTTCCTAAATTAGATAATATAAAATGGAAAGAAAAGCAATCATCAATCAATCATTTATACTTTATTTGACAATAAAAAAAACAGAGTATACAGAGAGCAAACAAACAATCAGGAAGTACAAAAGGCACAAAAACAGGCGGACTTATCGCTAAAAAGCGAAATCAATCATCCCTTTATTACTCTAGGTTTTATTCTAATTTATTTATCTAATTAAAAACTAGCTGTCCACAAAGAATGCATACAATTAGGCAAAGAGAAAGTCCGTAGTGATAAAAAAGGGCACATTTATATACTGAAAACGAAAATTCGTAGTCGATGCCATTTGCAAAAGCTAGTAATCTATAACCATTGACATTTAAAGAAAATATTGTAGACTGCATTGAAAAGCAAATACATTTGCATAACTAAACAATATATCGTATCAGAAAATTTCTTGAAAAAGGAATTTTGTCGAGAAATTGTATTTTAAACATGGCAACCCTATGTGGCGCGGCATTCCGAACGCATCCGGAGCGTTCTTTTTTCTAAATTTGAAATTTGAACTGTGCAGTGACTGTCACGATTTATTTGGCGCGCGTTTTGATGTCATGTGCATATATTTGAGGGAAAAGATTTCGTTAAATAAGTCTGTTTGGATTTTGTTCGTAAAATCTTTGTTGGGATTCGAGTAGTGAGAATCAGCTACAGGTTCTTGAAAAGCAACTGAAACGAGATCTAGAATGCAATAAACCTTTTCAAAAGGCAATCTTTTGTCGTCACTAACATAATATAAGTTCTTCAGTATTAGCTATGAATGAAGACAGGTTTTAGTCCTTTATAGAACTGAATTTTGGATAAATTCGTCCTTTCTTTTTTCACAATAACTAGTTCTACTTTCGTGTCACCATGAGTCATCATCATCACCACTGTTGAACATAGGCCCTCCCAAGACGCACCACAAAACTCTGTCCTCGGCCTTCCTCATCCAGTCGCTCCCGGCTACTTTTTTAGGTCGTCTGTCCAGCGGGCAGAAGGGCGTCCCACACCACGGCTGCCAGTTCGCGGTGTACTCTCCAGAACCCTGATACCCCATCGGTTGTCAGTTGTCAGCATGAGTCATAATCATGGCATTTCCCGATGTTGTAGTTGAAAGATTATCCAGTTGCCGGAAAAAATACAGTTAATTGGGGTCAAACGGAGAAGATGCCACGGATGAGCTAGACTTTTGCCCACTGCTGGGCAAAATAACGTAGCATAAATGTATTCTTTATTATTTTGCACTCCAAGAATAGACAAATACAATTTCAAATATTATTGAATTTTATTTTATTATTGATATTATTTGTAGATGGCGCGGCGCTCACGTTAAGGCACGTTAAGGCGCAACAGATTGAAAATTTCGTTCTCTGGGTAGTGGGCTCGGTGGCGAAATTGGATAACGCTGTTCCCCGGTTTGGAAAAGTGCGGGTTCAAGTCCCGCCTGAGACAAATTTTTCAATCTTTAATTTGATTAGACAAATACAATTTATAACAAGAATGAGAAGGGTGCAAAGGGCGGTCTTATCACTAAAAGCGATTTCTTCCGGCTACCATAGGTATTAATCGTAGGTGGAATCCATTCCAGACCCAGACTGCATACGACCCCATCGTTGACCGAAGCAGACTCCCATTCAATCAGATTTAGGATACGGACGAGAGAGTGCATCTGTATTTAGTGCACATAAATTATGCACTTAAAATATCTTGCATATCTGACCATTGAGCTATGATATCCATCATCATCATCCATTATATTAAGCTTTTCATACAAAAGGTTAAATATGCACGCGTTGGGTGTTAAACGTCCTTGTATTGGTACTAACTTGTTCATATTAATACAATCTATGATCCATTGTTCGGATTTGTTACGTAAATTATTGATAGGTAGAGTGTGGAGTTGAGCATTGTTTAGGTTATATTTTTTTAATTTAATGCATCCATCCATGACAGCCGATGGCCGATGGGGCCGAAAAGTTCTCGAGTGGCGACCGCGTACCGGAAAGCGCAGCGTGGGTAGGCCCCTCACACGGTGGACCGACGACCTGGTGAAGGCGGCGGGAACCCGTTGGATGAGGGTAGCGCAGGTCCGGTCGTTACGGCGATCCTTGGGGGAGGCCTATGTTCAGCAGTGGACGTCCATCGGCTAAGATGATGATGATGATCCATGACAGCCCTTGATTAGTCCGTGTTTGGACATAGGCCTCCTCCATATTCCTCCATAACGTTCTGTCCCTCGCCCTCTGCATCGAGTTGCGAACTTCGACGCGCGTGTTGCCTTCTATCATTGACACATCTTTCTAGTGGGGCTGCCGCTACTCCGCGTACTTTATCTGGACCTCCACTCCAATCCAGTGTTCATATTCAATTAAAAAGATGCCTATGTACGGGCCTATACGAAGTGGGTTATGAACGTAGGGACGTATAAGAGAATTTCTGAGAGAAATTAATTTTCATAATTTTAATCCAAGTTATATTTCTCTACGGTGCCCAGACCTGGTCTCTCACTGAGCCTCAAAAGTCCAAACTCAAGGTTTGCCAAAGGGCAAAGGAGCGTAGTACACTGGGCGTTAAAAGCACAGATCGTGTCAGAAACACTACACTGCGCTCCAAAACACGAATAGGCGTGGGGAAAAAATCGCCAGTTTAAAGTGGGATTGGGCCGGCCATGTCTGTCGAATGCACCAGGAAAGGTGGGCAAGAATTGTAACGCCCTGGATCCCAGAAAACGGTCATCGCCGTCCAGGTCGTCGTAGGAAGAGGTGGCGGGACGATCTGGATGCTTTCGATGACGCGTGGCCAGAGCATGCCCACGACAGAGATGGTTGGAGGATGAAAGATCAGACCTTTGCCCAACAGTGGGATACTACAGGCTATAACTTACTTAATTTCATGTGTTCAGAATTTTATAAAATTCTGGAAATGTGAACTTCACGTCCGTCGTGACCAACCATTAAACTGGACAACTTTCAATATAAAGCTTACATCGAGGAAAACAATCAGCTGTTTCATACAAAACTGAAGTACCAACTCGACAAGTATGATTTTTTTTCGTCGTTCTCTCCGTACTGAAAATCAAACTTTAACTACAAATTATATACCAGATTTTAAGTAAGATCATAAGCTATCAAACAAAAAAAGTTTCATCAAAATCGGTTCAGTAGTTTTCGCGTGATGCTCGATCAAACAAACAAACTTCTTTTTTTTAATTTAGCTTTATAATGGTATAGATAGATTACGGTGGTTTGTTACATCATTTATAAACATAAATCTAAGCAAAGTTTCATATATTGGTCACCTTTGGATAAATTAGAATAGGGTATCCTATTGAACTTGACCGTCGTGGCTGCACTGGATTCATTACCATCGATAGATAGACAATAAAGCCTTATTCAATATTATTCATACTTCCATGTACAAATAATTCACCAACTCACCAAGTCCACAGTTTAAGTACGTACCCGCTAATGCAGTTGACCTTTTAGTAATGAAATTCTAAAGCTTCAAGTATTGGGGTCAGGTTGATAACATCGGTGGTCAAAACAATGCGTTATTGATGCGCTTTCTAAGTTTTAGAGGTCGCACTTTTGTGAGAATTAATTGAATTGTGATACTGATAAGCTGTGGAATTTTAAATGTAGAACTCGATCAGGCCTTTGACCAGCAGTGGGATATTTTTATTTTATTATACAGGGTGTTAAAGTAAAGAGTTGCATTACTTTAAGGGGTGATTGTACACATTATAGTGAACAACTTTCCCTAGCTTAATTTCTGCCACCCGAAAGCGATTATTGTCGTGATTGTATGTACCTATATTTGTGTGTATGGAAGTAAGTAAAATGAAGTATCTGTACCAGATATTATGTTGGTTATTTTTATCTAGTCATCGTAATGTAAGTCTGGATTCGATTCTGGTACTTTAAATGGGTCTTTAGTCCATTCCAAATAGCTACGAAATATTAATTCTGTTTTGAATTACAAAAATTACAAAAAACAGACATTTGAAACAGTTACTCTCACTTATTCTTAGAACAGCTTTAGTAACGTCCAAGATATGTCGGATAGTCATCATCATCATATCAGCCATTAAACGTCCACTGCTGGACATAAGCCTCCCCCAAAATGGGGTTGGCGATCGCAGTTGGATCGAATCAATGTGTGTACTCAGAGGATGCTGCTGCCCATCCTTCAGTAGATCCCTTAGTCGCCTTTTACGACACCCACGGGAGGAAATGGGATGGTGCTATTCTTAGCCGACACCACAAGGACAATGTCGGATAGTATATCTTTCTAATAACTACAATTCAGTTACATTTGTTAATCAGAATTGGCTAGAAAGCTACATAGGAATCGATAAATCTTGTCGTCCTTATTTGGAATGAAGTATAGATGCATAAGAATAATTAAGATGATGTCTAGACAACGTCTAAGATATTTATTTATTCATCTAGCAATGGTTATCCAAAAATTTTGACTTATTCCCCGCTCACAATCCATCAAGATCTAACTCCAAAGTACTTGTCAACCTAAGCTCAGACTGTAGATAAATCTAGACTCGTTCTAGACTATAAAAAATCTGTCGGGACTTCAACACGCGGGATCTCTAAAACGATCGCCGCATGCTCAAGTGATATTATATTGTTCGTGGAAGGGTTAACACGTTCCGCTGTTTGCTTTTCGTGACTCTTAACCTGTAACGTTATGTTGATGTTACCTGTACGGGTTAGATAACAGGTTGATGACTTCGGGTTGAATATTTAAGTGATGATGATGATTTAGGTAGACTACAGAGATTGCCTATTGAGAAAAAAAACTGCTGTTCCATACAAAACAAACAGCCTATAGTGCTTGCTTGGGATCATTATAATGTATGTGCCTGTAAACGTTAATTTTTTTTTTTTTTATAAACTGCTATCTTCCTCGAACCAAATATATGGGACAGTTGGTTTTTCTTTTTGCGATGTCGGTTTTACTTCCATCGGAATTTTAAGAACAGAACTACACTGTATATTTAATTTATACAGGGTGTAACAAAACATCCCAGTTATATTTAAAGTTTAGTTAGACCATCAAACTGAACAACTATCTATATGGAGCCAACATCGAGGGTGTAAGGAAAAGTATCATTAACCTTTAAACAACATACTCGACCTATCAAACTGAACAACTTTTACAACATGTCGGAACAAAAAAAAAATCAGCTGTCCCGTACTAAACTGCAATACCTACTCGATTGATATGTATTATTATAAGAGATAAGTGTAATTTTTGCAACCATCAGCAGCAAGGCTGATTCAGTGTTTATGGGGTGAAGACCATCTCTGTGATGGGGATGGACTAGGTCTGCCTGCATAACTTCAGTCGGTTTAGGAGTTACTGATGTTTAAAGGTCAGTAAAAAATTAACGATCAGCTGCAAGGCTGTTCGTATGATATTATTGTAGTGTGTACTGTAGCTATATGAACAGTACAAAAACTGACATGAACTGCCTGTCGGTTTAGGAGATACAGCCGATCAAAGGTCGGACCTTTGAACGGCTGTATCTCCTAAACCGACTGATGAACCATGTCAGTTTTTGTACTGTTCATATAGCTACAGTGCATACTACAATAATATCATAAACGATCAGCATTGCAGCTGATCGTTTTTTTTTACTGACCTTTAAACATCAGTAACTTCTAAACCGATTGGAGTTATGCAGGCAGACCTGGTCCATCCCCATCACAAAGATGCTCTACACCCCATAAACACTAAATCAGCCTTGCAGCTGATGGTTGCAAAAACTACACTTATCTCTTAGTTTATATGGGACAGCAGATTTTTTTGATTCTGACAGGTTTGCTCCCATAGTAAAAGTTGTTCAGTTTGAGTATGTCGTTAATGATACTTTTCCTTACACCCTGTATAGACAACGTTCATTTAAAACTATAAAATGTCAGCTCTTATTTCGTTATACTGCCTTAAAGCTTTATGATATTTGAACAAAAGTCTTTATTACACAAAAATACAAAAGAAACATTCATAATAACACCAGATTTGTAAGCAACAATGACATAAAACGAAAGTCTGAGCTTTTCATCATAGAATAGATTATTAAACCGTTAGAATTACTGAATACAATACAAACTAGACTAGAATTCGAAATAAAAGAATATAAGATGAAACATTCATCATAATCACATACAAAGAGTGCCACAGTGTAATCACATAGCCTAATTACAAACTTTAAAAACCCCCAACGCCAAAAACAAACATTTAAAAATTAAAAAATAATTCGGTCACCTATTATTTTTGATGTAAGCAAGTGTATGTTTTACTTCTTGAGGTGGTTTCAGTCCATACAAAATTTTGACGCGCAATACGCGTAGACGGAATTAATAAAAGTAATATTTTATATATGGAAAAATAGTTTAGAAAATCTAGTTGCAGTGTCACAAATAAAATTTGTAATTTAACGTAATTTTTGGTGCCACATTTTGAGCTTGATTTACGTTTCTATACGTTCTTATTCGTAGTTTGCTTACATCAAAAATAAAAGGTGACCGAATTATTTTTAGTTTTAATTTGTAATTTAATGTTATTTCATAATTTTTAAAGTTACATGAAAACTACTGAACTTATTTTCATGAAAAAAGCTCTCGCAAAAATTTGCTTTCTACTAAAAAACCGCATCGAAATCGGTCCACCCGTTTGGGAGCTACGATGCCACAGACAAACAGACCGACCGACCGTAGTGAAACTACAAGGTGAAATTGATATCATTAGTATCCTTTTAAACTAAGAGTCTACCCATCAAACTGAACAACTTTTACTATGGGAGCAAACCGATCGGAGCAAAAAAAACTTCTGTTGCATACATTTGAGTCGGGTACCTAGACATTGCAGTTTAGTATGTAGCCCAGTCATTTTACGAAGTTTTGTTAGGAGAGGTGGGAAGTAATTATTAATGGAAATTTAAACTATAAGCAGCACCACTTAGTGACAAAAATACTATCTGAAAACATATTTAAAAAAATGGGCTACGCCACATAGAAATCAAAATTGTGTGTTTTGTTTGCTTTTAAAATTAATAATATTAATACTGATACAAATTAGATTTAACAATATAATTTAATGTTGAGCAATAAAATAGGCAATGGAATTTTAAAAATTTGGTTTTTATTAGAAAATACGAATGTATTTTTTAAAACCTTCTAAGTAGACATCAATATTTACACCATGTTTCAAGTATGTATATAATAGTGATGCTTTAAATATGTGCAAAAAAATGACTATTAGGTTTTATAACAAGATAATAGCTAAATTTAAAGTTTGGAACTGTTGCTGGCGCGATTTTTTTAAATTTTGGTACATTTTTAAGCCCAAATTAGCTCTTAAATATTATACCGAAAAAAATAATCAATTATTAATTAGTCCCGGCTCAAACCGTAAAATGACTGGGCTAATGGAACAGTTGATTTTTTTTACCGAAGCCTTCATAGTTCTATCAGCGAAGGCCACAGATCACGAAAACTAAAGGGAGATGTAAAAGGGGGCGGGGCCAGTGTCGCAGCAATATGCGCAAAAACGGAACACATTGCTCGCGACAGTAAGGATTCAATATATTATGAGGCTGAAAGCCAGTCGAGATATTATGTGTAAATAGTTTACAATGCTTGCGTAGTACTAAAGATAATTCGAACGTTGAGTTCTGATACCGCAATGGATAATGAGCACATTCAAGCTAACAAAATACTTTCTATCGCGTGGTACTGGTGGTGATGCGACACTAGGTTTCGTACTCAGCATGTCGGTTGGCATCTCTCTAGATCTCTATGGCTAAGACCAATAGATTTCCACAAGCCTGACAGGTTTCTCGGTAACCTCAATGCTGATATTGTTTCAAAGACAAGATGTCGTAACCCATAGAGCATAGCATAGACTATAGAGCCATATGTTACCCAAATGCTCAAGCGTGTTGTTGAGTTAACAATAGTGTGTGGGCTTTATAACTAGTGGTAATAACATAAATTTACTATACCTTGGTAATAGCAAATAACTTACCTTGCATGTCAAGGTAAGTCATATCATTAAATGGAAACTGTTTTTTTTGTCGTTTTAGTGGACAAAAGGCAAGCTAACTATCTCATCACCAAATTGACAAGTTAAACCATAGACTTATATATTACGAGCGTTAACCCGCGACTTTGTCCGCACAAATTATGTACCACATTTTAAGTCAGATAATAAGCTATCAAACAAAAGAAGTTTCATCAAAATCGGTTCAGTAGTTTTTGCGTGATGCTCGTTCAAACAAACAAACACACAAACAAACAAACAGACAAAAAATCCAAAAATTGCTGATATGGAATCAGGGAAACTTAAAAACCATATCGTAACTTTTTTTTTGTTAATTTCTTCAATGTACAGACAAACTTCTGTTACAGTTTTATAATAGTATAGACTAGTTAAACCGTCTAAAAACATTTTTTTTGTAAATTACCACCTAGGTAGTTAGTAGTTTCTGGATTACTGACACTCAGTTGCAGAAACGCTCTTTAGAGATAATGCTCCATTAAATCTCTTGCTAGCTTTAACTACGTCAACAAGACAAAAAGTGACAGTAAGAGATTTAATGGAGGATGAACTTTAATGAGCGTTTCTGCAACTGAGCGTTAGACAGTTAATATAATTATGTATACTATCATCATCCAATCTTTTATGTTTTATATTTGTGCTACAAAAACTCAGTTAATTTCAGATCCGCTATTCGATCCGGTGAAAAATTTTACTTTTCTCAATGTATTTTGATCAAATATTTCAAAAAATATGTAATCAAAAATTCAAAATACATTGAGAAAAGAAATATTTTCATTGTTATTCATTTATTTTTATGTTAGTTTTATCCGAAGCTATTCGTTAGATCTATTTTCACAGAAAATGTAATGTACTGTAACAGACTTGAAAAAAAGCAATTGACATAATCATCCGTTCTTGAAGTAGTTACTTTTTTGCTAAGTCAGTATCATCATTTTTTTTAGATGACTATTACAGCTGTGCTCAGGGAGAAACTACTGCTTTTTACTGCGGACTATTGGAGGGACCACGAAGGGACTACCGAGCCAAATGAATGAACTTAAGCAACCGACCTACGGGGTACGGACCTCGGCATAGGACGTTGCTGGGGCTACGCGGCGGATTGGGTAGCGAGGATCGGTGAGAATCATTTTTGAGAGCACTCGGTCGATATTACGTACCAAAACTTATCGGTACATTATGCCATGTACCATTTTTGTCTATTGTGTGTCCATATCTCTCAGCAACGTGCCACCGACGACGCTCTGAAAATCTGATCATCACCATCCAATGTTGTGCTCTATTTCAGAAGGTTCCTGTATAATGTTTCAAAGATTGTAACATAATAGCTTCCCGTAACAATACTGCACTAAGGAATGTGATCAACTTGACTAGTATCTCATGACGTCAAAGTGCATTGTCACTTGTCAGCTTGTAGCACAGATATTAAATTTCTTGAAAACTTCGTCTTGTAAGATGTTGTTGTACGTTGTTAACACTCCATTAGTGATGTTTTGCTGTCTTGTCCATTAGCGTTGTTATTTAAAATAGGAACTCGCGTTGGTCTTGAGAGATATGACTAAGGGATAAGGATTCTTTCGCGGTTTTTTCTAGGTTGTCTATCAGACTCTCCGGAAAAGTCACTAAAAACGTTATAAGAGGGGTTAGAAGTTCAAAGTAGGCGTGGAATGCGTGCCACAAGGTTATGCAATGATTTGCATAACACCGTAAGGCGCGCGGCGTGGTGCGAGCGAAAGGGCATTAGTAGTTGTAGAAGAGAAGTGGCGACAGCCGTCTCCGAAGCAAAAGCGCTACTTTGCATTTCTAATCTCTCTTATAATGTTCTGTAGGTAATTTTTTTATGAAACCTTACATATTCTAAAACGAGCCGCGTTCAAGATCGAGAATTGGAGCTAAAAATTACAGGCACAGACCCACCACACATGTACTCGTAACCCGCGGTGAATTGAATCAAAGAAGATAGGAGGAGTAGGAAAAATACATGGCTAGTCTATTGCCCCAAAAATAGTAGTAGTAGCCCTTGGTCGCCTCATAGGCCCCTACCAACATCATCATCAGCATACGTCCCACTGCGGTATTGCCTGGACACTGCGGTATTGATGGAAATGACGAGCTGGCACGAAGAGGGGCGGAAGAGGACGCCATAGGCCCCGAGCCTTACTGCGTGATTTCTCGCAACACCTCTAGACGTGTGCTAAAGGAATGGGCCGTGGACCAAAGCCGTAAGCTCTGGTTGGCTACACCAGGACTGAGGCATGCGAGAGAACTTGTGACCGGCTTTTCAAACAGACATACCTCAGATGCCATCAATTCAAACCGCAACGACTTAAGGCTCTTAGAACGAGCCTTAACAGGACACTGTAAGTTAAACAAACACCTACACAGAATGGGGCTTGTAGATTCACCCACTTGCAGATTCTGCTGTGAAGCAGAGGAAACGCCCATACACCTCTGCGAATGCGAAGTGCTCATTCACAGCAGGAGTCGCAATCTAGGTGGATACATAATAAGACCTACTGACATTAGGGACCTCCCCTCCAAAAGCACAACACGGTTCATGAAGTCGGATATTTCGTTTTCCTACTCCTCCTATCTTCTTTGATTAATTCATTGCGGGTTCCAAGACAGATTAGAGTCATCCCCCGGGCTCGCTGGACTTCATTGTCTAGTGTTTTGAATGGTCGCCGCTGTTGATCCTGGCTTACAGGAGTTACAGCGATGGGAATGTGTGGTGGGCCTATGCCCGATTTAAAAAAAGTCCGTGGGCCTAGGACTTGACCTTTAGGTCTAGGGTGACAGCTACAATAGATCTATCCAGGTCGCAGTAGCTATTTGGTCATTGACCAAGCCCTTATAACCAAATAATAATAATACGTCCCACTACAGGACTCAGGCCTACCCTCAGGGAGCGTGTATGGGCGTTAGCCTACCACGCATACCTAATGCGGATTGGTAGACTTCACATACGCATCTAAATTTCACCAACACCCACCATTTGTTTAAAAAACTTATTATAATTAAAATGATATGCCAATGATATCAGATTAACAATGTTAAAAACAAATCACTAACTTAAATCTCATTGACCATTCATAATGATTAAAGAATCGAGACTTAAAAATTGAGAATTGCGAATCGATTGCGTAGAAACAAATCGGCTGCATTCGATTACGAAATCGAAATTGAACCTCTGAACTCGGAGAATCGATTTCATAATTCGAAACGTGGGAATCATGACCACTGTGATTTAGAAATACAATTATGTGTTTGTACCATCATACATTTTGTATGTACATGGTGATTTTTTATCGATTTAAGTCAATTATAGAGGTCATAATCATAATAAAGTAGTAAAATATTTATTAATAACGAAATCAAATACTGCTTCTGCGTCATTAGATAAAATATAAATTGGTAATGTTATGGATTATTACACGTGAAAGCCGTGTTATTCTATACAATTAGATTTAATACCTTAAAATTCGTATTGCACCCATCCCACATTTATTTTTTAAATGATTTTATTTCATCTCATCATCATCAACTGCTTCCGTGGTCTAATGGTTAAGAGCATTAGACTCTCGACACGGAGGTTGTGGGTTCGATTCCCAGGGGCGACACCTCGTGATATGTCACTTTGTGCTGTTTTCCCCAGTTGGTTAGGACATTGCCGGCTGAAGCACCGGATTGTCTGAAAAGAAAAATGATTCCGTGCTTCAAATGGCACGTTAACCTGGTTCCAGCTACTATCTCTAGCGGTAGAAGACGTTACATAAAAACCACGTCAGAGGCCGTAAGGCGGTCTGAAAAAAACTCTTACACCAGGGCTCTGCCCAAACGATAAGAAGAAAAAGGAACTCATCATCTTGCTTCCCCTACAGGAACATATTATATAAGTTCTGCCATGAATTATTCAACTTAGCCATATAATATACTAGACACAAACGCAACACAATAAACAATTGTTATCACGCACAGACGTTCCGCTGTGGTCTGACTTGTTCTTTTTATCGTGTGGGCAGAGCCCTGCAGTCAGATTTTATTCATACCGCCTTACGGCCTCTGACGTGGTTTTTATGTAACGACTACTACCACCAGAGATAGTAGCTGGGACCAACGGATTAACGTGCCATCCGAAACATGGAATCATTTTTTTCTTTTCAGACAATCAGGTGATTCAACTGAGGAAAAGCGCACAAAGTAACATATCACTAGGTATCCCCCGTGGGAATCGAGTAAAGAGTCGAGTCAAGAGCTCAATCTTCTTGTCCATTAGACCTCGAAGGTAGTTAGGTATCTAGTACGGACTAGTTAAGTATAATTTTATACAGGGTGTAAAATCAAATGGGACACTTACTTAAACGGGTGCTTCAGACGATCAAACTGAACAACTTGTAGTATGGGACCAACCACGGGAAAAAACAATCCGCTTTACCATACAAATTTCGATATTGGTCCTATAGAGAAAGTTGTTCAGTTTGATAGTCTGAAGCACCCCTTTAAGTAACTGTCCCATTTTATGTATACATTGTTGGTCATAAATAAATCAGCCTTTAGAACCACATGTAAAACATGTCGTGTGGGTCAGAGGTTAGAACAACAAATGTCGTGATGATTTTGATGTATTGTCAGATTTGTCAATCGACTCGTATGATCTTGACAAAACTGCCTTGACATAGGTCCTGCGAATGCGAAGTGCTCATTCACAGCAGGAGTCGCCATCTAGGTGGATACATAATAACGCCTACTGACATCAGGGACCTCCCCTCCAAAAGCATAACACGGTTCATGAAGTCCGTGGGCCTAGGAAATGACCTTTAGGTCTAGGGTGACAGCTACAATAGATCTATCTAGGTCGCAGTAGCTATTTGGTCATTGACCAAGCCCTTATAACCAAATAATAATAATTGACATAGGTCGCTGCTTACGCCACAGTATAAGAATGAGTAACTGCACACAGTAAGGAAACACTCATCCCTTAGTACGAAGCGTAGAAGAAAATGTAGGCAATGGCGTATTCCTGTCCTACACGCACGTGTTACTATATTAACTTAGTGAACCTATAACAACAATTTTAGTTTAAGAGGATATGTGAAAAAAATAGGATTCTTCAAAGCGTCATATATCATGAAGTACTAACAGTAGGAGTATGATTAGCGGATATGTGTAAATTGAACATATAATTTAAGTTTTGATTAGAGCCAAAACACGATTAAGACACATTTTCTCGATATTAAAACAAGCCACAGTAGCCTCCGTTTTTATTTATAAACGCTTGGAACTGCTAAACGGTGAATAATAGAAACACGAGACTTGATTTAAAAAAAAGAGATTGATATTTTACAAATTTTGATTAGAGCAGAATTGAACTTACATAAATAGTACAATCACAATTAAATAAAGTATGTTTTATGCTTGCGTCGTTTCAGTCGCTCGCGCCGCCCCATCTCTTTCTCTCGCATCAGGCAGTAATATAAGCTATCACACGCCCATTTCGCTTCAATTATTTTTATTAACTAAATATTGGTGGAATTAGTTGAAATGTGTCTTCTTGTTACTGTTTGCTAGAAAATTTGTTGTTAAATTAAAATAAAATATAATAAAAATAAAAACATATAAATAATTAATAATTTCTACACCTATTCCTTCTCCGTGCATGCCGTTCGGCTTTGGAACTTATTGCCAGAGTCGATCAGACGTGCACCTTCCTTGAATGTTTTTAAGTCGAAAGTTAAGTCTCATTTCCTTGATCACTGAACTGACCCTCGATCCGTTTTCCATAGGTACATCTTTTCCTATGTCTGTGGTTCATGTTTTCCTATAGTGTTTTGTTGTGTAGTACGCGTATTTATGTATGATGTATGTGTGTATATATATATATATATATATATTTATATGAGTATGTATATTATATATGTATTTATAATAGGTTTATTTTGTATACTTTCTTTTTGTTTTTACTAATAACTGCTGATTTTTGATATTTTTTTCTGGAAACACCGCCTACCTTTCTTCTTTTCACCGTTTCCTCTACCCTAAGGTTGTCTGGAAGAAATCGCTTCTTAGCGATAAGACCTTGTGCCTCTTGTATTTTATTTCTGTATTTTACTGTTTATGTTTTGGTGTAAAATAAAGTATATTTGATTGATTGATTGAAATAAATATCACAAAAATTATCTAGTCACATTTAAAGTACCTGGACTTGTATTATGATGTCTAGACAACGATATAGATTACATATATAGATACAAACATCCATGACTCGGGTATTCATATTCATCATAAGTACAATTCTGGTGAATAAGACTCATTACAACAAATCTAGCATTTTATAATGAACAGTTGTCACATATTGACAATATTTTAGTAAAAGCGACTAGATACGACCGCCCCGTG
The DNA here is from genome assembly GCA_927399405.1 of Agonopterix arenella. Lineage (NCBI taxonomy): Eukaryota > Metazoa > Arthropoda > Insecta > Lepidoptera > Depressariidae > Agonopterix > Agonopterix arenella. The sequence continues at coordinate 3,200,369 of OV656714.1, forward strand.
GATCACCGTGGAATGTCACATACATACAGACATACATAATATACGCACGCCACTATATACGACTAATACGGCTCGCCACACACTACGATTCTGGCATACTTCTCTCGCCTCATCCACTTTTATTTCATACGAGCGTTAACCCGCGACTTCGTCCGCACAAATTATATACCAGATTTTGAGTCTGATCATAAGCTATCAAACAAAAAAAGTTTCAACAAAATCGGTTCAGTAGTTTTTGCGTGATACTCGTTCAAACAAACAAACACACAAACAAACACCCAAACAAACAGACAGACAACAAATCCAAAAATTGGTGAAATAGAATTAGGGACACCTAAAAACCATATCGTAACTTTTTTTTTGTTAATATCTTCAATGTACAGACAAACTTCCTGTTACAGTTTTATAATAGTACGAGCGTTAACCCGCGACTTCGTCCGCACAAATTATATACCAGATTTTAAGTCAGATCATAAGCTATCAAACAAAAAAAGTTTCATTAAAATCGGTTCAGTAGTTTTTGCGTGATACTCGTACAAACAAACAAACAAACAAACACCCAAACAAACACACAAACAAACAGACAGACAAAAAATCCAAAAATTGGTGAAATGGAATCAGGGACACCTAACAACCATATCGTAACTTTTTTTTTGTTAATATCTTCAATGTACAGACAAACTTCCTGCTACAGTTTTATAATAGTACGAGTGTTAACCCGCGACTTCGTCCGCACAAATTATATACCAGATTTTGAGTCAGATCATAAGCTATCAAACAAAAAAAGTTTCATCAAAATCGGTTCAGTAGTTTTTGCGTGATACTCGTACAAACAAACAAACAAACACCCAAACAAACACACAAACAAACAGACAGACAAAAAATCCAAAAATTAGTGAAATGGAATCAGGGACACCTAAAAACCATATCGTAACTTTTTTTTTGTTAATATCTTCAATGTACAGACAAACTTCCTGTTACAGTTTTATAATAGTACGAGCGTTAACCCGCGACTTCGTCCGCACAAATTATATACCAGATTTTAAGTCAGATCATAAGCTATCAAACAAAAAAAGTTTCATTAAAATCGGTTCAGTAGTTTTTGCGTGATACTCGTACAAACAAACAAACAAACAAACACCCAAACAAACACACAAACAAACAGACAGACAAAAAATCCAAAAATTGGTGAAATGGAATCAGGGACACCTAACAACCATATCGTAACTTTTTTTTTGTTAATATCTTCAATGTACAGACAAACTTCCTGCTACAGTTTTATAATAGTACGAGTGTTAACCCGCGACTTCGTCCGCACAAATTATATACCAGATTTTGAGTCAGATCATAAGCTATCAAACAAAAAAAGTTTCATCAAAATCGGTTCAGTAGTTTTTGCGTGATACTCGTACAAACAAACAAACAAACACCCAAACAAACACACAAACAAACAGACAGACAAAAAATCCAAAAATTAGTGAAATGGAATCAGGGACACCTAAAAACCATATCGTAACTTTTTTTTTGTTAATATCTTCAATGTACAGACAAACTTCCTGCTACAGTTTTATAATAGTATAGATATAGACATACATCTCTTCATGCAAATCCGCCGGTTCAGGGTGCTACGCACTTGTCCTTTTCGTAAATAAAGTAGGTACCTATATGTATTTATAATACCTCTGACTACCCTCTGGGAGGATACAGTCATGAGCATATTAAATATTATTGATTTTTAAACATGTTACAGCCATAGTGTGCTATTTCGAATCAAATTAAAGATTGATAACTACCAGTAGATGGCGCTCAAAGACGCAACAGATTGAAAATTTCGTTCTCTGGATAGTGGGCTCGGTGGCGAAATTAGATAACACAGTTCCCCGGTTTGGAAAAGTGCGGGTTCAAGTCCCGTCCGAGACAAATTTTTCAATCTTTAATTTGATTTATGAGCATATTATTATGATGCTCTTCCGAGAAGAATTTCGTCACAGCCAGAAGACTAAAAATTTCAAACATCCATCATACAATTTTAAATATTTAGCAATAGGTCATACCTTACCGAACCATTACTTTTTATTTCATACCTGTCATGTTGCATACAGGTTAAGACAAGCATGAACAATTTGCAGTCATATTTTAAGTGCTCTAATTTATCGTGACAGCTATTGTATGCTAGAGATATATTTTCCGTTGCGTTCTTATATTTCTTTTATAGGAGAATTATTTTGCTGTTAAAAAAGAAACTTGATTCAAAGTAACTTCGGTATAATAGGTGTTATTACACTGTAAAAAATGTATGTAAGTATGTACCAACAATAAACATTATCCATAAACAATACGATACTCGTGGTCGTGTATAAATAGGTTTTAATTTGGATGCGGGTTTTACCCGACTGCGTCAGAAAGAGGGTTCGGTATTCACAGTCAGCATAAAAATTGCGATTGTTTTCATCCGACTGTGAGAAGGGGGGTAATATGAATAAATACACGATGGCGTCTACGATTCCGGTTCTTAAATAATAAAATTATTCGAAGATCCATTACAAAAAATATGCACCTTGTTTTGCCGCTGCTTTTTGATCCAAAATGGTATATGATCCAAATGTCGGATTTCACTGTGATACATTTAATTCTGATTTATTTGATGCTGGAATTCAATAGGTACATTCAGATTTCACTAAAAACCGTGACCAGCCCAAGCAACTATACCAAAAAACAAAATCCCCTTTTCAGCACCTTTGCCCTGCATTGCCCAACAAAATAACACCCTCAAGTCCATAAGTTAAGATTGAAAATCAAACAAACTGACTGGTTTATACATGATTGAATGCGGGTCGTAGGGTCGAGGTGCCGACCTCATCCTTTCACTTGCATGCGCTTGCGCAACTAACATGATATGGATATTGTGTTAAGTATTATGTCATCGGGTTTTACAGGTTATTTATGTTATAAGGTGTTAGATTGTTATCTATTAGATACTGTTGTTGCTAAACTAATTTTAAGCATTATCATATGCGAACGACTGTAAAGGGTCTTTCCTAAGAAGATATGTGAGAAAAATAGGATTTTTCAAAGCGTCAAATATCATGAAGTACTAACAGTAGGAGTATGATTAGCGGATATGTGTAAATTGAACACATCGTACATCTAGTTCTTTAAAATCATAAATGTAGAAAAATCTAAAATTGAATTCAATGCCATTTTTTTATGTAAATGCATTGAGTGCTTAAAGATCTTTTTTTTTTGATTCAACAACGTGCGTTAGAGAGCACAACTCTCATTATAGCTCCAGTTGAAAAAGTTACTGACTGATTTATGACTTTAAAGAACTAGATGTGCGACATAATTAAAGTTTTGATTAGAGCCAAAACACGATTAAGACACATTTTCTCGATATAGGCCCTTATGGCGACGGTTTTTAAACAGCAACACCCTATATGTCTCATGGGGGTTAGTAGACAGAGATATCTACAGGGTGAAATTTATTTATCATCCTTTTAAACTAGAGAATTTAAACACAAACAAAGAGATAAACAGAAAAAAAATCTCAAAAAGGTCTCAATGCAATCTATTACGAATCTTAAACGCTCCAAATTAATATTTTTGCAAATATCTTCAATGTACGCAAGGCGACACATCAAGCTATAAAAAACCAACATAAGCTGGCCGCGCGACGTTATACGTTACTCGACCTACGAGCGGCCAGCTTATGTTTGTTTTTTATAGCTTGATGTGTTGCCGTGTTTACGTCTACGCCAAGTTTACAATTTTATTATAATGTATACAGGGTAATATTGATATCATTAGCATCCTTTTAAACTAAGATTCTACTCATCAAACTGAACAACTTTTACTATAGGAGCAAAAGGATCGGAGCAAAAAAATCTGCTGTTCTACACTAAACTGCAATGCCTACTCGACTCAAATGTATTTTGTTCCGATTGGTTTGCTCCCATAGTAAAAGTTGTTCAGTTTGATGGTTAGAATCTTAGTTTAAAAGGATGCTAATGATATCAATATCACCATGTATACATTATAATAAAATTGTAAACTTGGCGTGGACGTAAATTGAAGATATTTGCAAAAATATTAATTTGGAGCGTTTAAGATTCATAATAAATAGCATTTGAGACCATTTTTAGAAATTTTGTCTGTTTGTCTCTTTATTTGTGTTTAAATTCTCTAGTTTAAAAGGATGATATAAATTTCACCCTGTAGATATCTCTGTCTACTAACCCCCATGAGACATATAGGGTGTTGCTGTTTAAAAACCGTCGCCATATTAAGGGCCTATATCTATAGGACAGTTACAATAGATCTATCCAGATCGCAGTAGCTTTTTGGTCATCGACCAAGCCCTTATAACCAAGGGCCTATATCGAGAAAATGTGTCTTAATCGTGTTTTGGCTCTAATCAAAACTTTATTTAACCGATTTGGATGGGGTTTACACAAAAGTATAGAGCTTAGTTTGGATTACCATTCAAGCTGTATTTCATCGCAATCGATACATTCATTCAAAAGTTATGAATATTTAAAGTCCGATGAAGTAGCGGGGCATGCCGCTAGTCCATACTAAAATTCTAACTTTATGTTTTCACGGCTATACCGCTGAACCGATTTTGAATAACGTTATAGAGATAGGTCTGACCATAAGGAAGGGAAGGACGGGCATACATTTTCCACACAACAAAGTCACGTGTAAGAGCTGGTTCCAAATATAATATAATAATCCCCTTAATCTTTATAATATTACGAGCGTTAACCCGCGACTTCGTCCGCACAAATTGTATACCAGATTTTAAGTCAGATCATAAGCTATCAAACAAAAAAAGTTTCATCAAAATCGGTTCAGTAGTTTTGGCGTGATACTCGTTCAAACAAACAAACAAACACACAAACAAACAGACAGACAAAAAATCCAAAAATTGGTGAAATGGAATCAGGGACACCTAAAAACCATATCGTAACTATTTTTTTGTTAATATCTTCAATGTACAGACAAACTTCCTCTTACAGTTTTATAATAGTATAGATTAGTCGTATTATTATTTGCCTTGCTAAACTGCACGCTTTAGAAAATAGTGTGTGGTAGAAAAGATTATGTCCAACTTAATAGCGATTTTGGTCGCTTACGCTGGTATGCTGGTAACAAAACTTAGACATCGATTTTAATAAACTGAACTATTTTAAAATGCTGGCAACTTTCAATATCTATTTACTCCTCTCGTTCTGAATTCAAATTTAAATTTCGAAACATAGTCCCGTAGCCTACACGCCATTTCGCAACCTCGTCACATACCGCGACCGCGGCTGCATTGTAAATTTAGTGCACGCTGTTTAGTCGCACGGGAACGCCGCACCCTGTAGATATGACGTCATTTAGAATGAAGGGATCTCAGTTGAACGATCTTTAAGTATGTTAATGGTCAGGACGTAGGTAATAACAATATTAATTATGATATTTCATCACCTGCGATTCAAACTCTGACATGTCAATGACTCGATAGAAGTATATTAAAAAAAGTAAAAAAAAATGTATTCCACATGGTAGTGTAAGGAGGTTGTACAGCCATAGCTTGCTGGCTGGTTTTTATTTGAATTAAATTTGGAACGTCGTGAAATCCCGTGGCGGAATTCAATTATTATTGGGAGGTCGAGAGTTGAACATCGGTTCTGAGGGTGAAAAGCAAAATAATATAGAAAATAAATTACTAAACAAACAGTAAAGCTTTATTTGAAACTACCATCTGAGCCGTACACAGTAGTGTCAAAATGTCATCTGTCTAGTCAAAGTAGGCTCTGTACAGACTGAGCGTTTACGCAGCGATAAAAACGCGCGTTTGTCCATTGCGTGATTGAATCGCTACACTAGCAATTAACAGGCGTTTGTATCGATTCAAACGCATGATTGTAGCGATGCACACACATGTTTGTATTGATGCAAATGCGCGTGTGCATTGCGGCAAAGGCTGTCGACGAATAACTGACCAAATATTGTGAAAGTTTTGCATCGAGGCTGTATCGCGTTTGCATCTATGCTTTATCGCGTTTGCATCGATGCAGCATCGCGACTCAATCGATGCTTTTTGCAGCACTTCTGTGCTGCAAAAAGTCGCAGTGTGTAAAGGGCCCTAATATAATCCCAGTATTGCTTACTCTAAAATTTGATTTCCCTGTTTGCCATCAGATTGTGGTCCACCTATACCTGTATTGTTGAAGTTAAATTGCGGAAATGCTGTAATATAATTGTGTCCCTCGGGGAATACATTCGTAAGCATAAAGGAGCTGGTTGGCTGCTTATATGGAGCTGATGCTAAGCTACGTACTTAAGATTTGTGTATTTGTTTTGTTTGAATGCCAATGATTTGTAATAATTTTAACACCTGCGTAAATAAGTGACATCTCATCTATGAAATAGAGGCTGTCTTAAAAGTGACCTTGAACCCTGACGTTACACGCCAACCCTTAATCAGTAACTGTTTGGGCGGGCCGTATCGCCTGGAATCCTGGTGGGCCCTAGTACCCGGACTTTCGATGTTCGATATATGGCCACTGTTTCGGTCTGCACTTCATTGTAATAGAGTTGACATTGGAACGAAAACGTTCACGTAATTGCGAAGTTCGAATGTCCGGGTAGAGGTCCTGGTCTCCGGGGTCAAATGCCCGCCTTGGTTTGGCGCTGTGCTGCCAAACTCGGCCTGCGGCGTGGCTGGTCGGGCAGATTTACCCCAAAGATCAAGTCTACCAAAATCTAGGGGCATTCAAAATTCATGGTTTCTGTATTGGCTTTCATTTGTATGACACATTGAATTAATTTAACTCTTTCTATCTCATCTTTTATCAATGAGAAGTATTTTTAACGTAAACATATTTCTTACTTTTTCAAAATAACTAATTGTGAAATACAGACAGGAAAAGGTAACACTTAAAAATGCGGGAAACACGAAAAAAGTTTTAACCTGAAAACCACTGATCGTAAATAATGGATAACATAAAAACTCTTGACAGAGGTGGCATTAAATGTCACTTCTAATTATGTTAAGGACTAAATTAATGGAGGGAATGAAAAACTTTATAATTAATCTAATTATGAGGTTCGACTCCTGGACTATTTGTTTTTTTTTTGTGTAGGAAATGAATGGTATTTTGAGAATCAGCAACATTATTTTATTTCTTTTAAAAATGGAGCTTATGTTTACAAAATAGCGTTTCGTTTTTAGGACTACAAAGAGAACACTTTGTCCTCAATTCCTCATCATCTTAGTCATCATGATCATCAGCCTTGATTTTTATTTTTACCTTTGTAACACACTGCGTGTTACAAAGGTAAAAATAAAATTGTTTAGACCATCAAACTGAACAACTTTCACTATGGGACCAACATCGAAATCTGTTAAGTATGGAACATCCGATTTTTTTTCGCGATTTCAATATTAGTCCCATAGTGAAAGTTGTTCAGTTTGATGGTCTTGACCACCCCTTTCAATGTTTATTTGTATTTTTGTAACACCTTGTATATGTCCCACTGCAGGGCACAGGACTACCCTCAGGTATGGTGTATGGGCGTTAGTCCACCACGCGTGCCAAATGCATTTTTTTCGATCACCATGTCATAATGCACCTGAATTAATTAAACAGCAGCATTGGAAAATTGGAATATAAAAATTACATTAGCAGCATCAAGAAACTCTGATTTCGTAATTTGATTTAAAAAATACATATAAAGAAAACCAAATAAGTGGATAAAAATAATCTGACTGATAAAAAGCTATATCTTTTAATTAAAAATCACATCTCAAAAGTAACTATTATTAAACCGCTCGATAAAATAACGAGCAACAGAAAATTCATTAACAAAATAGAACATTATGGTTCACTCGTATTCTGAAATTCAAATCTCTACCTAATTTGCATTTGTGGTTTGAAGTCGTGAATTGAAATTAGATAGAGCTGAACCCAGGTAATAAAATGGCACTTGCGTGGGATAATATTATCATTGAAAATGAATTTGTAGTGAAAAGGGCAACTGAAAGGGGTTAATTTAGAGGTTTCGGTGACAAGTGAGCTGTTAAAATTATTCGGTATTATAAAACGATTCAAATGAGATATGATATTGGAAAATAGCCCAGTCATTTTACGGTTTTAGCCGGGACTAATTAGTAATTGATATTTTTTTTCGGTATAATATTGAAGAGCCAATTTGAGCCTAGAAATGTACCAAAATAAAAAAAAAATCACGTCAGCAACAGTTCCAATTTTAAAATTTAACTATTATCTCGTTCTAAAAAACCTGATGGTAATTATTTTTCGCATATATTTAAGGCTTTACCATTATACATACTACAAACATGGTGTGAATATTTTAGTCTACTTAGAAGGTTTTGAAAAATACATTCGAATTTTCTAATAAAAACATAATTTTTTAAATTTCATTGCCTATTTTATTGCTCAAAAATAATTTATATTGTTAAATCTAAGTCAAATGAGTGCATTGGTATTAATATTAATAATTTAAAATCCTTCTGGGACACGTAATTTTGATTTCTATAAGATTTCTATAAGATTCTTTAAGATAGTCCTTTTGTCACTTAATCGTTACGGTTACAGTTTAAAAGTCCAATTAGTAATTACTCCCTACCCCGCCTAACAAAACTCCGTAAAATGACTGGGCTAAAATTCCAGCTCAAAAGTAACTGAAACCGTATCGCGAGCGAAATTTTACCGCTTGACAAGGTATTCTGACATATTGACTGCGAAATGTGAGCTTTTTTATAAAATTACAATTTATATGAAGATAATATCAGTAACGATACATTAAAAAAAATAATACAGACAAACATGAAACCACCACCTTTTTTTAAGTGTGTCGGTTCAAAAAACCTATTTAGTAGTCGTAGCAATGTTTTCTTTCAAGAGAGTAGAGTAGATGAAGTAGTTTTTTGTTTTAGAAGTTTTTTTCAATGGTCACTGACCATCCAGAATGGGGTCGTGAATCGTCATCCAGAAATAAGTGTATGTGCATTATTTTAAATTTTTGTCTATTGTTTTTCCCTTTATTTTATGGATTTGAGGCTGATATATTCTGTTTAGAAAAAAAAACCCTCAATAATAAATTTAAAAAAAAATTATGGATTTGTATTTGTGCATTTGTTAGTTTTATTATTTCGTCTTAATTTTAGTAGCACTAAAACGAAGTTTAAACGTTTTTAGTACATTAATAATGCAAATATAACACGTTTTCAACGCAAAAAAACAAGTCATAAAGGCGTGAGAAACTTAAACGGAATACAATATATCGATCACTCTTTATAATAAAACCACAAGTTAGTCACGCCTCTGGAATGGACGGTAATTTTTCGAACCATTTGCTCCCGTCCATTGTTGGGGAGTGTAATTATGGGGGGAAGAGGGGGGAGATCTTAACGCTCCGTGATTAGGTACGTATTAATAATTGATGTGATTTGATTGCTTTGGGTATGTGCAAACGTTTTTATTGGATCATTGTTTTGGTTTTATACATAGCCTTAATTTTTATACAGGGTGTAAGTAAGTAGTTGCATTACTTTCATGATATTATTTGGTTGTAAGGGCTTGGTTCATGACCAATAGCTACTGCGACCTAAATAGATCTATTATAGCCGTCACCCTAGACCTAAAGGTCATTTCCTAGGCCCACGGACTTCATGAACCGTGTTATGCTTTTGGAGGGGAGGTCCCTAATGTTAGTAGGTCTTATTATGTATACACCTAGATGGCGACTCCTGCTGTGAATGAGCACTTCGCAGAGGAGGTGTATGGACGTTTCCTCTGCTTCACAGCTGAATCTGCAAGTGGGTCTACGAGGAATCTACGAGCCCCATTCTGTGTAGATGTTTGTTTAACTTGCAGTGTCCTGTTAATACTCGTTACTTTCATGATAACTGAACAACTTTTCCCAAGGAATCTAGAGGCAATTCGCAAAAATAAAAAAATCTTTTCGTGCAAATGTTCGGTCAACTGATTGCATGACCTATATTATTATTATTATTTGGCTGTGAGGGTTTGGTCAATGACCACTAGGCACTATCTATAGCTGTCAACCTTGACCCTTGGTTATTTCCTAGGCCCACGGACTTCATGAACTTTGTTATGCTTTTGGAGGGGAGGTCCCTAATGTCAGTAGGTATGGTATCTAAACTATTATAAAACATATTAACAAAAAAAAGTTACGATATGGTTTTTAGGTGTCCCTGATTCCATATCACCAATTTTTGGATTTTTTGTCTGTCTGTTTGTTTGTGTGTTTGTTTGATCGAGCTTCATGCAAAAACTACTGAACCGATTTTGATGAAACTTTTTTGTTTGATAGCTTATTATCTGACTTAAAATCTGGTATATAATTTGTGCGGTCTAAGTCGCGGGTTAACCCTAGTTGCCTATATATTGGTTCCTTTCTTTTTCGGAAGTTGTTCAGTGTCCTGACTACAATCAAAGTAATGCAACTGTTTACACTTACACCCTGTATAAAAGTAAGTATCAATGTACAGAAACGTAGAGTTTATCATAAATCTGCAGTTCCAAACAAAACGTCAACGGTTTCTCGCCCCAAGTGCATAAAACAGCAGATTGTTTTTTCGTAATTTCGATGTTGGTTCTGTAGTGAAAGTTGGTCAGTTTGATGGTATGAAGCACCCCATACGATATGTAACAATTTTAATTTTACACCCTGTATATTGACAAAGTAGTATATTAAAAATTTCGACAAATTTTACTGCATTTCTACAACAAATGGTCGCAGCTAGGTACCTCCATGAATAAAGATTGAAGTCATATCTCATTCGGTACGGCGTTTAACTTATGGGGGTAGGTATAAATTTTCTATTATGACCTTAGGAATTTCAAACGATTTTGAGTCTTAATGCTAAGATTTAAAGTTGATATTGGTTTGAGGGATTTTCTAATAAATTGTGATTAAGACAAGCTCTGAAAATATAGCTGAAAGTTAGTTTCTTAGTTATGTTAATTTGTGCACTTTACAAAGATTTTTGTGGGTTGTTAACGGTGTGGTTAGTTGTCCGTGAAAAATGTGTTATATTGAAAATTCATCGAGTTAATTAAATACTAGAAAAAAAGAGGTACGATTTTCGGGTATGAAGGCTGTTTTGCAAAACGGGGAGTGCGAGGTCCGTACCACCACGCAATATAGAGTCCTTATTAATATTCTGAGGGTTTTTTAAGGGGATGATAAGACCATCAAACTAAACAAACTGAATGCGTAAAAACAAACGCTGAATACAAAACAACCCCAAATGTATTAAAATATTGATATTTTTCTCGACTGCCTCCGTGGTCTAATGGTTAAGAGCATTGGCTCTCGACACGGAGGTCGCGGGTTCGATTCCCACCGGGGGACACCTAGTGATATGTCACTTTGTGTGTTTTTCCCCAGTTGGTTAGGACATTGCAGGCTGAATCGCCTGATTATCTGAAAAGAGAAATGATTCCGTGCTTCAGATGGCACGTTAAGCCTTTGGTCCCAGCTACTATCGCTGGTGGTAGTAGTCGTTACATAAAAACCACGTCAGAGGCTGTAAGGCGGTCTGAAAAAACTCTGACACAAGGGCTCTGCCGACACGATAAGAAGAAGAAGATATTTTTCTCGCTATTTTAATGTTGGCCCCATAGAGAATGTTGTTCAGTTTTATGGCCTGATCGTCATCTTAAAAACCCGTTAGCATATTAATTTGGACCCTGTATTTTGGACCCTAAAAATCCTAAAAAAGACCAATAAAAGGCACAAATCCATTCCGGCTAACTGAAAACAACCTCAAATATATCTTGAGTAAATTAAACAAATATCATCTAAATAATATAGTACCTATATAATTATTTTGTTATATTAAAGTATGTACCTATGTATTTATGTATATATTTAAACTCTGTTTAGATTATCAACTATAGTACACCCGCCTTAGCATTTATCGATTCATCCTTAATGTAATTAGTCCGTAAGTTTTCCGAAAATGAATAAAATAACATAAATAAATAATAAAATTTCTTTAACGACTTCCTCCATCCGCTGGTTCTCTGGAAGAAATCACTATTAGTGATAGGGCCGCCTTTTGTACCCTTCTTGTTTTTATATATTGTTTTTGTTTTTTTTTTATTTTGGTGTGCAAGTAAAGAATATTTAACTTATCTTATCATCATCATCATCAGCTGCCTATACCGGTTGTAAGCCACATAGTACTCTAACCATCAAACATCCATCCATCCATTTAACTGAACCACTTTTACTTCTGGAGCAAACCGATCGCTGCAAAAAAAAAAAACAGCTGTTGCATACATTTGAGTCGAGTACTGGAGTTTCGTATGGTACAGCTGTTTTTTTTTTGCTCCGTTCGGTTTGCTCCCTTCGTAAAAGTTGTTCACTTTAATGGGTAGAGGTAGAGTATGTGGTTTAAAGGTTAATAATACTTTTCCTTGCACCCTGTATACGTCCCACTGCAGGGCACAGGCCACCACGCGTGCCCAATGCGGATTGGTAGACTTCACATACACATCAGAATTTCTTCTTCAGTGTATGCAGGTTTCCTCACCGTTGGAGACCAGTTGGTATTACGTACATAAGTTTAAAATACTAATTGGTAGATGACATGTCTTCCGTGTGGATTCGAACCCAGATCTCAAGATTGAGTTTCCATACCTTTCCGCAACGCGCCACGGACGCGAAGTAAACAAATATAACATTTATACACAAGTATATCTAAATATACCACGAGTATAACCATCATCAGAAATAGTGGCCTAAAAGTTAGCGAATTAATCCTCCCTGAGGCTTCGGATATCAAATTAACAAGTCAAACATGTTTTTAGAGATGTAACGTTTATTATTGAACTAGTTTATGAGTCGAATCAGTTTGTGGCATTGTATCAAATTCATTTTAGTTGTAGTGAAGTCAATGTGTATAACTTAGTCAATTTGAACTAGATGTGATATGAGAAACCTCCTCCTTTTTTGTAATCGATTAAAAATACATTATGATAAAAAAATATACCGAACGACATAATAATTACTGCTAGGAGAGGAGGGCCCTGTGACGCGTCTTTGCCGAATAGATATTAAATGTGTAATAGTTTACATTTACTAACCTAACTATGTATCAATATTTTGTGAATTTAGCAATTTTATATCAATGCATCATATTTGCCTTGTATGTCAGCCAGTTGACTCGAAGAAACCTCTAAAGAGTCATATCACCAAAATGATTCGACTCACACAACTGATTCTCAAAACATGCATTATCTCACCCCTAAACTGCCATAATGTGGAAATCACGTGAAGTTCACGATCTGATATGATTTGGGAACCATTTCGGATTATAAGAACAACATTTGTTGCACAACTTTTGGGGTTGATTGACTTCTGGAGTGAATATTACTATGGAGTATTAATAGATTTAGTATTATGCTCTGGAGGGTAAAGGTTGTTAGGTGTTGGGTCAATATTGAGATAGGTGAACGTGTGTTTTCGAAGTTTTTTGTGCTTATTTTTTTTAATTTACTTTCATATTGTTATTTTTAAATTTGCATTAGAATATGTTTGTGGGAGACTTACTATTGCTACAGATGTCAACATCAACAAGTTATAGCAAAGATGCCAACAGATGGCGGTACCGTCGCTCTCGGAAATATGCTCTATACAAAGACAACGTTCACCGTGACGTGAATACGTAACTCGTAACCTAAGTAACTACACACAAGGTTCACAATCAAATGCAAGACATAAATCGCGCAAGAGAAATAATCACAGAGATTCGGTTTTGATTGGACGGTCGGTCACCAGGCTTTCACACCTAGCCGGAATATTATATTCCATTTTCACCGGAGAAACCTTCCACAGTATTTGAAAGTTTTTTAAATATCTTGAACATTGGCACTCTGGTTATTTAGTCCTAATCCAAGATCCAAGTGCCAGACGTGTATTATGGTGACTATTGGTGACTCGACCACGATATAGAATACACTCTTGACACACATCTGGCCGGCGGCGTGGTTACCAGAGGATCCTGTTACCGTTCCGTGGCGCCCACAGATCACAAATACTAAAGGGAGATGTGAAAAAGGGGCGGGGCCAGTGTCGCAGCAATTTGCGCAAAAACGGAACACATTGCTCGCGACAGTAAGGATTCAATATATTATGAGGCTGAAAGCCAGTCGAGATATTATGTGTAAATAGTTTACAATGCTTGCGTAGTACAAAAGATTATTCGAACGTTGAGTTCTGATGCCGCAATGGATACTGAGCACATTCAAGCTAACAAAATACTTTCTATCGCGTGGTACAGGTGGTAATGCGACACTAGGTTTCGTACTCAGCGCGTTGGTTGGCATCTCTCTAGATCTCTATGGTGGCGCCACAGAACATTATAAGACGGGTTAGAAGTGCAAGTGCAGTCGTGGATGTTCTGAAGTTTCAGAATATCTCTGACTACTCCCTCGGGGAATATGGTCGTGAGCATATGCTTATGCTATGCTTAGAAGTGCAAAGTAGGCGTGGAACGTGTCGCCACAGGTTATGCAATGATTTGCATAACACCATAAGGTGCGCGGCGTGGTGCGAGCGAGAGGGCATGAGTAATTTAGCAGCGTGAGCGGGAAGACATGTGGCGACAGCCGTCTCCGAAGCAAAAGCGCTACTTTGCCTTTCTAGCCCCTCTTATAATGTTCTGTGGGTGGATATTGAAGATTTCTCAATCAATAAAACCTAAATTTAAAAAGTTCTAATCCAATATAAACTATTATAAACCTGTAGCAGAAAGTTTGTCTGTACATTGAAGATATTAACAAAAAAAAGTTACGATATGGTTTTTAGGTGTCCCTGATTCCATATCAGCAATTTTTGGATTTTTGTCTGTTTCTTTGTTTGTTTGTATGTTTGTTTGTGTGTTTGTTTGAACGAGTATCACGCAAAAACTACTGCACCGATTTTGATGAAACTTTTTTTCCTTGATAGCTAATAATCTGACTTAAAATCTAGTATATTATTCGTGCGGACGAAGTCGCGGTTTAACGCTCGTATACTATAAAAGCCTTAAAGTTATTTTTGTACAATACTTTCAAAGGTTTTTTATACGTTAAGGGCCTAAACATACTTTTTCATTCAAGCAGCGATAACATTACCCTACATGCAGGGCTGATATATGGCATACTTTGCTTGCTTTGATCGCTACACTTTAAAATAGAGAGAAAAAATCAGGCAATGTATACCGAAATCGGTCCTGCAAGTAAGGTAATCGCTGCATTATTTCGATATGTAAAAGTGGAATGTTTAGAACATATAAAAATATTTTGTAGAAAGGCTTTTAGGCTGTAGTAAGGAGGAACCCTTTTATTTTTTGGGTTTCCATTATTAAGAAATCTTTAATATTGAGATGAAGGCGCCAATGAACTGTAAAAGGCCTCTTAAGACGCCATGTGAAAAGAATAGGATTCTTCAAAGCGTCATATATCATGAAGTACTAACAGTAGGAGTATGATTAACGGATTTGTGTAAATTGAACATATAATTGAAGTTTTAGAGCCAAAACACGATTAAGACACATTTTCTCGATAGAAAAACAAGCAAACGTAGCCTCCGTCTTTATCGATAAACGCTTGGAACTGCTAAACGGTGAATAATAGAAACACGAGACTTGATTTAAAAAAAAAGAGATTCATATTTTACAAATTTTGATTAGAGCAGAATTGAACTTACATAAATATTACAATCACAATTAAATAAAGTATGTTTTACGCTTGCGTCGTTTCAGGCGCGCGCGCCGCCCCATCTCTTTCTTTCGCATCAGGCAGTAATATAAGCTATCACACGCCCATTTCGCTTCAATTATTTTTCGACATAGGCCCTTTATCGGATCGTCATTTTATTTTTATGTTTTCTCCTTTGATAAGTTTTCTAGAGTTCCAATCCCTTGCCATATGAACTAGATCAATATAATGACATAATTTAAAACCCATTCCAATACTACATCACCAAATCACACCAAACTAATTTACCACCGCCATCTCACGTATTCTGGTTATCACAAGATGGCCGACCAGAGCCGCGATATTGAAAACGTGTTCTAGATTCAAACGTTTCTTACTTACAAATGGAAGGCATGATATTGGAAACCACCTTTTTATAGTTCAGATTGCGTTTTTGCTTAAGTCGATTTTGATTGCCACATCTGTCTTTTTAGTCTGAATATCTTCAGATCCAGACTTTTAGCAAATAATTACTTTACTGTCAATAGAAGAAGGATGTAAATTTATGTTTAAGGTGGTTTCAGACACAGCAACTAGATTTTCTAAACAATTTTTCCATATATAAAATATTACTTTTATTAATTCCGTCTACGCGTATTGTACGTCAAACTTTTATATGAACTGAAACCACCTTAAGAAGGACCCTGTAACTGTGTAAGCTAAATATGAAGCTCGAGTCGGGCTTGCGCCAAACTCCAAAAAATCGGATCATTTCACTGGCTGGGTGTCATCCATGCATTAGGTATGCTTTTTGATTGCACAACCCTCTCCAATTCTCTGCACAGATAATAATGATGCGTACTAAATACATTGTTAGTATTCGAACTACATGGATTTCATCAATAGTCGATGAGTGTTCGGAATGAGATCGAGTTTCGGTCTGATTCTAATGCGCGTGACCTATTTGCGGTCCGTTTCGTTATTCCATAATGTTTTAAAGATGAACATAGGTTGGTAAATGTTTATGTGATACATAAACATACATTTTAGAATCAATATGTGTATGTTTGATAACTTTAGAAGTTATTCATCATCATCATCAGCAGCCTTTATGCGTCCCACTGCAGGGCACATGCCTGCCCTCAAGGAAGGTGCATGGGCGTTAGTCCACCAAGTGTATCCCAATGCGGATTCAAATTTGCATCAGAATTTCTTCTTCAGCGTATACCGTGTTTCTGTCACGGTTGATCCTGTCTGATGATCCGAGAGTCGCGGGTTCAAATCTCGCAAGGGCAAGGGGCAAATATATGTGGAATTTGAATATTTGTACTCGAGTTATGGATGTTTGTATGTATATTATTGTCTTTCATCATAAATTCATAATGACGGCCCGGTACCGGTAGCACAGTCTGTAGTGAACCTGCCTGCTGTGCCGAGGGTCGCGGGTTCGAATCCCGTAAGGGACAAATATTTATATGATGAATATGAATATTTGTACCCGAGTCACGGATGTTTGTATCTATATATGTGTGGTCGACCAGCCTTCGACAGACCTGGTCTAACACACTTAGCAAACTATGCTATCGCCGGACGACGTCCCGATTACGGCAGTACTGTGAGATATGGGACCAGTAGGCCGTAGAGAGCGAACAGCTGATCTTGAGAGAGCAGGGCAGGGGTTCTTCGAATTAAAAGAGGTTCTTCAGTTTTCTTCACTAGTTTTTCTTCCGGTATTGCTTCTGGAGGACTTGTCGTGACTGATTGTTTTTGCTCTGTTTTCGAGCGCGTTGAGCCTCTCAGAGCAATACCGTAAGGACGGCCTCGGTTTATTACGTAATAAAGTTTTATATTACATCATTTTTTTCTTATGAATTATATACATTTTGGTCTATAATTTATAAACTATATGACTTAGGTTTAAACTTTATATATGGTTAGAAAGCCCTTACAATGCCCCGTATTTTGATGTGTGACAGTCCACTATAACTATGATATCCAGGCGACTAAGACAGAGTAAAGCGGTAAAATTACCGATTTTTACCGCACTATGTTCAAACTATTTTCGTCTATGCTATTCCTAGGCACTCTATCCATGGCCTAGGGTTCTGTCTTAGTGCACCTGGACCACCCGCACTTAGTGCGTCTATTTTTATGACTGTGTCAATCTATTTACTATGCAAAATACGGGGCCAAACTGTTAGGTACAAAAATGAACCTTTAATGTGTCATATTTTACTTTTTATGACTTGTATACTATGTAAACTATGTGAACTAGATAAAGTTCGTTAACTATTTGCTATATAAACTTTCAGGTAAGATCTATCTATTGCCCATCGTAAGATATAAGGGTTTGAAAACTTCTAAAATAAAACTCTCTAAAAACACTATTAAAACAATTCAAAACTTATCCTAACTTATTCTAACTATGTAAAATGAGGAACTTTATTGTTTAAAAACCTAAAACCATATCAATTATAAATGTAAACAACGAAATAAACAAAAATAACGAGAAAACTGAAAACGGTGAATAAAACTTAAGGAAACTATACAAAACTATAACTAACTATACAAATACGTTATTTCCAACATGACCAGTGCATTCTATAAAGTAAATAAGCTGTAAATAAGCATTTAAAAAACATAAAAATCTAATTAGAATTTGCACTGATCACGTTGGGTGTCTCAACTCGCAGGGAGGAATCCTAGCTTCCTGCGTCGACGCACAAATCTGTAACCCGCTGTCGCGAACATTATCTCCCGCCGCAGCTCTCGCAGCTGGAACTTTTCGAGTGAGCGGCAGGCAGGCAGGCAGGCTCGTAGACCATCAGGGCGACTCGTTGGCAGTGGGCAGGATCACCAGTTTCTTTGTAGGTCGCCGCAGGACTCCCTTGTTGGTGCGCACGTCGACGGCTCGTACCTCGCCGTCGGGACCGGGGAAGGTGGCGATCACGACGCCTCGCGGCCAGATGTTGCGAGGTAGTGTCCCGTCTGCGATGAGGACCAGATCGCCCAGCTGGATCGCGCCACCCGTGGCGCGGGGCTCCCGCCGGTATTGCAGCTCGGGGAGGTACTCGCGCACCCAGCGCGCCCAGAAGTAGTCGGCCAGCCGCT
The DNA here is from genome assembly GCA_927399405.1 of Agonopterix arenella. Classification (NCBI taxonomy): domain Eukaryota; kingdom Metazoa; phylum Arthropoda; class Insecta; order Lepidoptera; family Depressariidae; genus Agonopterix; species Agonopterix arenella. The sequence continues at coordinate 3,219,208 of OV656714.1, forward strand.
GACTGACTCGCCACTCTCTGCGCCCGCTGATGTCGCCGTCGGTGAACGTCCCGGGTTGTGGGACGCGTGATGGCCCGCCCAAGAGGAAGTGGTTGGGCGTGAGGGCTTCCTCGTCGTCCGGGGCCGTCGACAGGTGTGTGAGGGGGCGGCTATTGACTGTGTGCTCCGCCTCGACGAGTAGGGTAGCGAGCACCTCTTCCTTCGGCGCGCGCTCGTTCAGTGTGGTGTACAGTGCGGTTTTGATACTCCGCACCATACGCTCCCATGCGCCCCCCATGAATGGGGCGCTCGGCGGTATGAAGCGCCACCGAATGGCGCGCAGCGACGCCTCTTCTTGCGTCGCCCCGTCGATCGCGCGGCGGAGCTCGATGTCTGCGCCGCGCAGGTTGGTGCCCTGGTCCGACCAGAGCTCTGTAGGGCAGCCACGTCGTCCAATGAACCTTCTTAGCGCCATCACCGCAGAGTCCGTGCTAAGACTACCCGCGAGCTCTATGTGGACAGCTCGGGTAGTGAGGCACGTGTAGAGCACGCCGTACCTCTTCTGATGGGTACGGCCGACGGTCACGGTGAGGGGCCCAAAATAATCGAGGGCGGTGAAAGTGAAGGCCCGCTGATGATGAGCAAGGCGACTCGGTGGGTGGTTGCCCGTAGATGGTTGCGCCGGCTTCGCCTTAGCGATGCGGCACCGTAGACACTGTTTCACGGCGCTACGAACGGCGTAGCGTAGTCGTAGCACCCAGTAGTGTTGTCGTACTTCGTTCGCTATAGTCTCGAACCCGCCGTGGTGTAGCTGTGTGTGTACATGTGTGATGTACAGCTGGGTCCACGCGTGGCCGCCGTCGATAATAGCAGGCTCTCGTTGACTGTAGCAGATGTCCGTAGCGGCGTCTATGCGTGATCGTAACCTTATCACGCCGTCTTGATCGTAGATAACGGACAGCTGTTTGAGTCTGCTGTCTGTCGGTAGAGGGCGGCCCAGTCGCAGGGCAATCACCTCGTCCGCGTAGACCTCTTCTTGTTGAGCTCGAGTCCACAGGAGCTGTGCACGGTGTACATGATGTGCTTCTATAGGTTTGTACGGCGATGTAGTCACGTCGCCCGTCGCCGTTTTCTTGACTATTTTCTTGCGATTTTCTTTCTTGTTTCCCCACGTCGAGTCGCTATCTGTGTTTTTCTTCATACGTTTGTAGGCCGCGTTACATTGTTGCGGCGTGCGTAGTAACTCGATGAACTGTAGAACTCGTGCGGTCGCTCGTAGCAGGCGATTGAAGTTGGAGAAACGTTTCACATCGGGTAGGGCTTCGGTGAGTCGTGTCGTTGACCTCGTCGCATGTAGTTTTTCTTCGGTGGCGTCGACGTCGTCTGGGGTACTATCTTCTGTCTCTATTGGCCACTCACTTTCCTGTAGGTGTAGGAAAGGCGGCCCTACGAACCAGCGATGCGTCGACTCGAAGTTGGCAGGCGTCTCTCTCGTCGCGTCGTCTGCGACGTTCGCCTTAGTGGGGACCCATCTCCACTCTGTCGTTTTTGTAGACTCACCGATCTCGGCGACACGATGCGAGACGAATGGTTTGTAGACACGAGGACCGTTGCGTAGCCAGGTTAGCACGGTGCGTGAGTCGGACCAAAATATCCGACGATGCGGCTTGATGTCGTGCTCGGCGGCGATCGTGTGTGCTAGGCGGGCGCCCAGCACTGCAGCCTGTAGCTCGAGGCGCGGGATGGACACAGTCTTCAGCGGCGCGACTCTTCCCTTCGCAGCGATGAGGGACACGTAGACTGTTCCATCGCAATCGGTCACTCGCCAGTAGGAAACGGCCGCGTAGGCCGAGCTGCTGGCATCGACGAACGTGTGTAGCTCTATGTTCGTCGCGTGTGCTAGTTGGGCGTAGCAACGTGGCACGGCTAAGCGTGAGAGTCGCTTAGCCTCGCCTACCCAACTCCTCCATGCCTCCGCCTCTGCCGATTGTAGCGCGGTGTCCCACTCGATGCCAGAGCGCCATGTGTTCTGTAGCACTCTCTTAGCTTGCACGGTGATAGGCGTAGCGAGCCCCAGTGGATCGTATATGGACATTACCACGCGTAGGGCCTCTCTCTTGGTAGGGGTGCCGTCGAGTAGTGAAGTAGGCAACTTACGTTCGTTTATGTTGAACGAAAGCGTGTCGGTCTGCGTCCGCCAGACCATCCCCAATATCTTCTCGGTGTCAAGTTGTACTACTTCTTTCTTCTCGCCCGGCGCCAGCTGTCCACGAACACGTTGAGAGTTCGATGCCCATTTAGCAAGAAAAAAATTACCTCGACTGTGTATGAAGGCGACTTGATTTGAGACTCGTAGGGCGTCCTCCTCGCTGTCGTAGCTAGCTATGTAGTCATCTACGTAATGACTACGTACTACGGCGTCCACTGCCTCCGGGTATTTTTCTTTGAAGTACTCGGCGTTCCTATTTTTTACAAAAATAGCTGTACTAGGCGAAGAGGTGGCCCCGAATATTACGCTCTTCATGCGATATTCGGTCGGAGGTCCGTCGCGTCGCTCCCCTCTCCATAGGAAGCGCTGCATGTCTCTATCTTCTTCGCGAACGGTTATTCGCATGAACATTTCGCGAATATCGGCTGTCACGGCTATATTTCGCTGTCGGAATCTCATTAACACGCCGGGCAGCGATTGAAGTAGGTCGGGACCGGACAGCAGTAGGTCGTTCAGACTCGTCCCTCTCGACTTCGCCGCCGCGTCGTGCACTATACGCAGCTTGTCGGGCTTCTCTGGGTTGACTACGCCGAAGTGAGGTAGGTACCATACCTTTTCTGGTCGCGCGGTAGACACGGGCGCTTCCTCCGCGTAGTCCTTTTCTATGTACTCTTGAATCTGAGCGGTGTACCTTTTCTTCAGCGCAGGGTCCCGATCCAGCTTCTTTTCTATTAGCTCGAGGCGGCGAAGCGCAGTAGAGTAGCTGTCAGGCGGCGTGAAGTCGTCACGACGCCATAGGAGCCCGGTCTCGAAGCCTCCCGCCGGTAACCGCTTGGTTGTTTCATCTAAAATTGATAGCGCACGCTTCTCACTATCATTGTAACTTCGTCGCGGCTCGACACACAGCGAATCTAGCGAAAAATGTTCTCGTATTAGTTCTTCTATGGGACTCTCGGGCTGGGGCGAAGACACGTAGCTGACGCGATGACTATGGACCTTCTCACGCCGACCATCGCGCACGCCATGAAGGACCCACCCTAGGTCCGTCAGGGAAGCGACGGGTTGATCGTCCGCCCCCCGGCGCACGGCGTGAGAGAGCAGCAGCTGCCAGTTGTCCTGCCCGATGAGTACCGTTGGCTTGCCCTCTTCATAGACGAGCTCCTCTGCTATCTCCTTGAGGTGATCGAGGCCGAAGATGAGCTCCGGCGAGACCCGCTGTGGTGATAAATGAAGTTTTTCCATCGTGCGCGCAGTTACCTCGAATTCTTCCAAACTATATTTGCCGCCAATTTTCAAGCGCACGCGCGTCGACTCGCTTGCGTCGATCCGCGCGCCCGCCACCCCTTCTATCGTAAACGGTGATGCTATCCCTTTCGCACCTACCTTATTAGCGATCTCTCGTTCTATTATAGTGCACGTAGAGCCGTCGTCCAACAGCGCGTAGGTCTCAATTTGCGACCTAGGACCGCTAACTATGACTGGAACAATCTTCAATAGCGCCGTATTAAACTTGTTTCGCGCCGACGACACTGTTTCCTCTTGATCTGATTGGGGTGGCGGCTTCGGCTGCGGCGTACTATGTAGTAGCGGGTGGTGACTGTATTGACACCCGCTCGTCTCACACCTGCGTGTCTTGCAGTTATGTTGTTTGCTGCGAACACGAAGACACTTAAAACACAGTCGTTTCTCTCGAGCTATGTCCCAGCGCGCCGACACATTTTCTTTCTTAAACACTTCACAATTGTTTACCTTGTGGTCGCCTTTCTTACAGATTGGACAGGGCTCGGGCTTCGCTCGCTGTCCGTCGGCGTGGTATGTGCGCGCTGGTCCTCTGTGTGTCTGCTCCCGCCGGTCGAACTGCGGCACGTGTTCGAGGGGAGCAAAGTTACCGCACCGTTCGGCGGTATGATCTAAAAATTTGGTCAACGTTACCATGTCAGGCTGGAACGCAGGCTGCTCCGGAGCGAAGTCGTACTAGCGGAACCGTAGCGTAGGCGGAAACTTCTCTATTACGGCCCGCACTATCTCTGGGTTGTGTAGATAGTGCGACCGACCCAGCGCCTTGATTGTCGCGGTGATGTTCGCCACACGCGACGCGAAGACGCAGACATCTTTGGGGTTTTCTGTGAGGCGCGGCAGCTCTCTAAGCTTCTTTATTTCCGCCATGACGAGTGCGTCGGGTCGTCCGAATCTTGCCTGAAGAAGCTGCATTACCTCGTGTGTCGATGTGTGGCCTACAAACAGGCAGTGGGCGGCGTCCCGTGCCGGCCCGCGCAGGCTCCTCCGCAGTCTCGCTATGGTTTCTTGCTCCGTCAGCTGTGCCATTGACTCTTCTACTGCTATCTTGAACGGTAGCCACTCCGCCGACTGGCCGCTGAAGAAGGGTAGGTCAGGAACCCTCGATGCTATTGCGGGCTGCGCCGCCGACCGTGCGGCGAGAGTGATGGCACTGGCGAGTTCTTGGATCGCCAGCTCGTTCGGCTTGCTGTCTTGTCGCGTAGGCGGCTGGCGCGGCGCGACAAGTTGATGCGGATCCTCGGCGACGTCCCCACCGGGGGGCCTCTGCGCCGCATCCCATCTTCTATGTTCTATGTGCTTCCGTATTTCCTGTAGCGTAGGCGGCTGGCGCGGCGCTACAGGCTGACGTGGCTCCCCGGTGTTGTTGTCCCAGGGCCCCAGCGCCAGGGCCGCTCTTCGGTCTATAATCAGTCTTTGCTCCTGTCGTGGCGGCGGCTCCAGCATCGCGACAGGGTGGCTGTGGTCCCCGGGGAGGCCCTCCCTATAGGGCCTCGCCTCCGGGGTCTTCGTCGGTTGACTATTGATGGGGCCTCGTGCCTCGGCGTCCACGCGGCACCCGTCTGGCTCGTCGTCACACGTCGGTGGTGGCGGCAGCACGGCGGGCGGTGGTTCCGAACTATGATCTTGCACGTTGTGAGGCTCCATCGTGAGGGCGAGAGTGCTTCTATCGACCCATTCCGACGTTCTTTCTTCACGGACCGTTTCTTCTATTGAGTCCTCTTCGTCTGAAGTTTCCTCTTCTAGGACGCTGACTTTGGCCTCGGCTAGCTGGACGCGAGCTTGTAGGAGCTCGAGCCGGGCCTCCGCCAGCTCCCGTCGTCTTCTGCTTGATGCTCTGGATCGTGCCGGTGTTCGTACGGGCTTCTCTGGTACGGGGTTCTTCAACGCGCTGGTGGCATCGGTCGACGTGGCTGATGTATCCGGGGCTGTGGTGGCCGTACGCGACTCCGCGGTCGTCGCGGACGACGCCGTCGGCTCGGAGTCGGACGGGGTGCCCGACGCGGATGCATCAGGACGTGACGTGGACTCCTCGTCACGGGGCGGGAGTCCGTCTTGACGCGGCGTTGACTTCATACTTCTTGTCACCGGCATCTTCTATACAGCAGCTCTTGAAGGTCTTCACCCAGGTCTCACAGTACGCTCAGGACGGTATCCGGCTCGAAGGACCATAAAATGTGGTCGACCAGCCTTCGACAGACCTGGTCTAACACACTTAGCAAACTATGCTATCGCCGGACGACGTCCCGATTACGGCAGTACTGTGAGATATGGGACCAGTAGGCCGTAGAGAGCGAACAGCTGATCTTGAGAGAGCAGGGCAGGGGTTCTTCGAATTAAAAGAGGTTCTTCAGTTTTCTTCACTAGTTTTTCTTCCGGTATTGCTTCTGGAGGACTTGTCGTGACTGATTGTTTTTGCTCTGTTTTCGAGCGCGTTGAGCCTCTCAGAGCAATACCGTAAGGACGGCCTCGGTTTATTACGTAATAAAGTTTTATATTACATCATTTTTTTCTTATGAATTATATACATTTTGGTCTATAATTTATAAACTATATGACTTAGGTTTAAACTTTATATATGGTTAGAAAGCCCTTACAATGCCCCGTATTTTGATGTGTGACAGTCCACTATAACTATGATATCCAGGCGACTAAGACAGAGTAAAGCGGTAAAATTACCGATTTTTACCGCACTATGTTCAAACTATTTTCGTCTATGCTATTCCTAGGCACTCTATCCATGGCCTAGGGTTCTGTCTTAGTGCACCTGGACCACCCGCACTTAGTGCGTCTATTTTTATGACTGTGTCAATCTATTTACTATGCAAAATACGGGGCCAAACTGTTAGGTACAAAAATGAACCTTTAATGTGTCATATTTTACTTTTTATGACTTGTATACTATGTAAACTATGTGAACTAGATAAAGTTCGTTAACTATTTGCTATATAAACTTTCAGGTAAGATCTATCTATTGCCCATCGTAAGATATAAGGGTTTGAAAACTTCTAAAATAAAACTCTCTAAAAACACTATTAAAACAATTCAAAACTTATCCTAACTTATTCTAACTATGTAAAATGAGGAACTTTATTGTTTAAAAACCTAAAACCATATCAATTATAAATGTAAACAACGAAATAAACAAAAATAACGAGAAAACTGAAAACGGTGAATAAAACTTAAGGAAACTATACAAAACTATAACTAACTATACAAATACGTTATTTCCAACATGACCAGTGCATTCTATAAAGTAAATAAGCTGTAAATAAGCATTTAAAAAACATAAAAATCTAATTAGAATTTGCACTGATCACGTTGGGTGTCTCAACTCGCAGGGAGGAATCCTAGCTTCCTGCGTCGACGCACAAATCTGTAACCCGCTGTCGCGAACAATATGTATTCTATATCGTTGTCTAGTCATCATAATACAAGTCCAAGTACTTTAAATGTGACTAGATAATTTGTGAGACAATGTCCAAGATTTTTTTATTTTTTTTTTATAATACAAGTCCTGGGCTCGATTCTGGTACTTTAAATGCGACTTGTTAAACCAAGTTATTTAACGAACAGAGTTAAAATACTATTTAATGTTTTCCCCGTGTATCTTAGAATCTTTCAACCCTTATTATATGCGTATAGAATCTGAAACCACGACATTCGTTCAAATCGTTCAGATTTGTCGACAATTGACCTAGATTCGAATAAAAATACAACTCTGCATTCGAACTCGGCATCCCTCTTGTAATGTTTGCCTGTAACTAAATATGTAAACATTTAGAGCGCAAGGTCGAGAGTAAATATGCGAAAATGGTCCTGAGATATCAACGTGTATGTTTTGTAGTTAAGTCGTTCAAGAATTTAATAGTGGGTGTTTTAAATGCGTTACATATTTTAGAGGGTGCTTCAGGCCATCTTACTGAACAACTTTCAATATGGAGCCGACATTAAAACCGCAAAAAAATTTGATTTCGATGGTAACTTCGTAGTGAATATTGAACAACCTTAGACTCTAAAGTCCAAACAAATCCCTTAAATATTTATTAAAAACATTTAAGCTAATTTAAGTTTATGTCAGCTATGTAATGTCAATAATTTATTTTTATTGTTATTGAAAATAATTATTAAAAGTGTGCTACAAGCACAGATTACCCCCAATAGATACCGCATGATGAAAATTTTGTACAGGGCCGAAGTCACTATTTTTAGCGGAAGGTGCGGGTAGCGGGGCACGAAACAATGCAACATGATTTGTCATTTCAAGGTCGCACTACTTCGAGCTCGCTCACTCGCGTTGCTTATATCAGTGCAAAATCATAGATGTGTGGCGCTCGTCGGCGGCCTTGTATGCGGTATCTATTGAGGGTAATCTGTGGCTATTCCATCCTATGGTTTACGTACATTCGATTCATCAACGATACATGGCAAAAGTACTACTCGATCAATAAGTTCTGTTACAAGAATCATTTGGTTTGGAAACAGAAACATTGCATTTCTTACCTCGTAACAAAATATTGGTATAAAATAAAACATAGTCTGAAACAAAGATTTATCGTATCGGATCGTTTGGTTTTTGTATCGGAGGTTTTATGGCGTCCTGTCCTAAGGGAGGAAGGGGGTGGTGGGAACTATCCGTCCTTGTCTTACTACTGAGTTTGGTTAACATTAACAACTTTCCCTAAGATCCTAAGGGGTATCGCATACAGAAGGAGTCGAGGCGGCGTCGAGGCGCGGGCGCGCCTTGGCGACTTTGACATCCGGTCGAAAATTGTATACCTAGAATCCGAGCGGCGCGTCGCATGCAATTACCGACCGTGTGTCAAGGTTTTTAAGGCGCGCGCCCGCGCCTCTACGCCGCCTCGACTCCTTCTGTATGCGATACCCCTAAGAAGAAAAAAAATCGACTTTTCATACAAACTTTCGATCAGCCGAGGCCCCCACAAGGTGGGCCGACGGCGGCAGAGCCGGTCGTTGTGGCGATCCTTGGGGGAGGCCTATCTGCCAGTGGACGACTATTGGCTTTGACGGCCCGGTAGCGCAGTCTGTAGTGAATCTGCCTGCTGTGCCGAGAGTCGCGGGTTTGAATCCCGTAAGGGACAAAATATTTATATGATGGATATGAATATTTGTACCGGAGTCATGGATGTTTGTATCTATATATGTATTCTATATCGTTGTCTAATCATCATAATACAAGTCCAGGTACCTACTTTTAATGTGACTAGATAATTTGTGTGACAATGTCCAAGATATTAAAATAAAAAAATTAAAAAAAATTGGCTGATATGATTATGATGAATTGTAGTTTATTTCGCAAAATTACTCATGTTTATTTAAATCTGATTAAGTTTTTGTTTGTTACAGGTACGTCAAATGTTCAACAATCAACAGCTGTATTACTACTGGATAAAGGTATTGTACGAGATGTCGAGATGTCTGCAATCTCAGTAAATATTCGGCGATGGAACCCTGATTGGATTTCGTACGAACCATAACTTTTGACAGAATTGGTATTGCGCTAATCGCGCTAATCGCTCATGACAGCCGTTAGAGCCGTTTTGACAGATCGCTAAGACGATAAAGGCTGTCAGTTACATAGAGTTTAGCGAGATGCGGAATACAGCATAGTAATTGGATTGCAATTTGATTAGAACTGAAATTGGATAAGAATAGAACTTCGGTGTTATAACTTAGCGCAATCGGGCTCCAGGACATCTCTAACCTCCCCTACTAGAAATGGCGGAATAAGACAGAGCTATACCAAAGAAGAGGTCGGATTCTGACCGGTAACCACACGTTGTATTCGAGAGGTGGACGATGTCTGAAGGAAAACATCTCTTGACTTGAAACATGAGCAGAATTTTCGCTTTCAGCGTAGACACTCAGCACTTTTCCTGTGTTTTCCTTCACCGAAAACCCAGTAAATGCAAATCACTAAGGTCCTAAAAATGTAGTAAAATAAAAAAAATATGATTATTATTTTATATCTCTTATGGTATTTCGTATACCACATTCGGTACAGAGACTATTGTAGGAAGGACAAAATAAAACTACTCGGGTTATGGGGGTGAACTGGGTGGGCCGGGAAGTCTGGGTTATTGCGGAGAGACTCGGGACGCCTGCCGTAACAAATGTATCTGGTTTGTCAAAAATTGCAGACGGTGACTTGCCAACTCATTTGACGGGCCTAAATGTAGCGACAAGACGGCAAAATCTAGTGAGCTGCTAAGGTTGTAGAGATGTGAGTCTTGTTACACTTTATTGTACACACGGACATAATAATACACAAAGTTGAGAAAACATGTGCAAAGGGCGCGCTTATATCTGTTTAAAGACTCTTTATTTTTCTCATTTCGACATTGTCATTTACATGAGAAAATAATTATATATAAGGTCTAACAAAATTAGCTGAAACTATTTTAAGAGGATGATCAGACCATCAAACTGAACAACTTTCTCTATGGGACCAATATCGAAATCGCGAGAAAAAAACCTCTGTCTCATACATTTGAGTCGAGTTATGTTTGCAGTTTTGTATGGAACAGCTGATTTTTTTTTTCGTGATTTCGATATTGATTCCATAGAGAAAGTTTTTCAGTATGATGGTGTGATCCTCCCCTTAAAATAGTTTCAGCTAATTTTGTTAGACCTTATTATATACGGTCGAATTGAGAAACCTCCTTTTTTGAAGTCGGTTAATAAATAAAACTTGTGTTATTTATTATTCTGATAGTATACACATAATTGGTAATGGTAGCAAATAAATGCACCCTGAAAGGTATTAGTTTTTGCGAATTCTTTGCTAATGGAATAAACTTTGAAACTAAATTTAAAAAAAAATTCAATGAAATTCGAGTATCTACTTCTATTTTGCTTAGTGCTCATACATTAGTGTTGACGCAAAACAAAGCATATTCTTTAATACTTTTCTCTAAGCCAAAGTGGCAAAAACTCGTTTTTTACTAATAAAAATAATACAAAAGAGAAAGCATAGTCTTAGCGTAACCATTAGCAACTGACTGTAACATTTAAAAGTAATAGACGAAGAGCTATCGTCATAAAAATTAATTCGTAAAGAAGGATTTAATACATAGTAAATTATATCCTGATATACATATTTTGCCTCTTTCACAGTCATGAGTCGTTTCATACACACTGGTCGGTTTCGGGTACATTCGACCTGGAGTACGATTTTTGAAACTCATTCGCTTAGCTCAGCAGTTGAAAATGTCAAAATTACTATGGAGATATGCATCTTTCAATTGCTGAGTTCAACGTATGAGATTCAAAATCGCACTCTTGGCCCTTTTCAAGCACGCTGCCAATTTGGTCCGCATACGTACGTCTAGGACGATCAGAAGATTGGCTATGTTAGCCACATGAGGACCCATGAACTCCAACAACGGAGTTGAAGCAGCCGCCGAAATAGGTCAGGAGCAATACAAAACGTCAGTTTACTATCACTCATCCTTTCCACATGACCAAATCATCTAAGCATTCCCTTTTCAATCCTAGTCACAACATCCTCTTTCAGTCTACAGTACAAAATTGTATGTCTATCTCTTAGTCTATAATGTTAACAAAAGGATTAGGGTTAAGTTAACCGAAATGCCCTTTCGAATTAAATTAACTCTCGAATTGAGAATTTTATATTAATTACTGATAGCTTCGGGCTGTTTTGTTATTTTATGTTAAGAGTAAACGCTTTTAAAGTGAAAAGTAATATTTTCAAACGTTTATCTGAACAAATAGCACTGCGAGTTAATGAAAAATAAATCTTCTCAGCTATTTTCATCAGTTTAAAAATAGAAAAGATATTTTATTATTTCTTCGCAAAAAATGATGGAAAATTACACGGAAAAAAATATTTAATAACTTAATGTAGTCATCAAAATCATCCTCACAGCCGATGGACATCCACTGCTGAACATAGGTCACCCCCAGGAATCGAAATAACGACCGGTCCTGCGCTGCCCTCATCCAACGGGTTCCCGCCGCCTTCACCAGGTCGTATTTCTCAGAGTCCTCAGCCTATATAACCACCAAATCTCGACAAAAGTGTTATAAACTAACAGTAATATTAGTTCAATCACAATTTACTAAAGTATATTTAATGCAATCTCAAACCGTATTTTTCCTAGACTAATTTTCAGGCATTTGCTTTTGTGTGCTTATCTTGTCCTTAATACAATATCTGGTAGTTGATCTTTACAAAGGCATTTTGTAATAACATTATCGACGTTAATCTCCATTTTAACTGTTTGATTCGGCTCTTCGTTTAAAATGGTTTTATTTTTGAATAAATTTAACTGACTTTAAATTCCTTTGATCGTGACCTATTTTGAAATGTCCAATCTCCAATCGAGAGTTAAGATACACAAAGAAAAATATCTAGTAGGATATGCGACAACTACAGGGTGAAATTGATATTACTAGCATCCTCTTAAACTAAGAGTCTACCCATCAAACTGAACAACTTTTACTATGGCAGCAAACCGATCGGAGCAAATAAAAAAATCTGCTGCTCCATACTACACTGCAATCTCGACGCGCGAGTTCGCGACTCAAATGTATGCAACAGCAGATTTTTTTTTGCTCCGATCGGTTTGCTGCCATAGTAAAAGTTGTTTAGTTCGATGGGTAGACTTAGTTTAAAAGGATGCTAATGATATCAATTTCACCCTGTATATACAAATTATTGTTTCATGACGTGAAAACGAATTTCAACCTTAAGTTTGGTACACCTTTTTGCTGACTTTACCTATAAATATTATTTATCTCATCATTTTTATTATGTTTAAGAAGAATAACAAACAAAAAAGGAACAAAAATAAACAGCATCAGAACTTTATTTACCGTGAAATTGAATAACAACTCTTTACGCGGAAAAAATAATAAGCAAAAAAAAAAGGAAGCTGCCAACATTCAAATGCGAAATTTCCTAAACAACTTTTACAGAGAACGAAAATGAAAAACGACAAAATTCATAGCGGCACATGTCACTAAACACAATTTAGGGGAAACAGGCCCAATATGGGACAGCGTTCACTCATAAATCAATAACACGATATTAAATAAAATTCCCTCTCATATTTCATGTACGGGGGCGTTCGTATTGTGTAGAAAAATGACCAATTTATCCCGATCCGCCATCCCGTCTTATAGCCCTTGTTATATTGATAATTTGGGAATATACGAATGTCAAATTATAATGGTCAGACTACTTGTCAAAGGCGACTAATGCTTATTTAATATGAACTTATTGTGCTTATTAGAACTCGATTGTGTACCGTTTTAGAAATATTATTTATTGCTTTATCGAATTAAATATGTTGTACGGAGCTTTGGAGTTGTCATACTTTTAAAATTAGCATTCTTTTCGAGAGGGGCACAGGCCTACCCTCAAGGAGGGTGTATGGGTGTTAGTCCACCACGCGTGCACAATGCCGTTTGGTGGCCTTCACATACGCATCATAGATTAATATGTATAATGGATATAGACAGGTAACTCGCCTTGAATTTTAGGACGTCCTAATTGCTTTGCCGCTTATTAGCACTAGGGGGCGCCACGTTATGAAATAAATTGAAAAAGACGATCGGCCGACAAGAGGATCGAACCTTAGCTACCCGGATCGTAAACCGGTTGTCTAGACCGCTAGACCAACAAGACAGTGATTGATATGGGCGATAGTGCGCTGTTACTCCGATATGAACCCTAGTTCAACACATAGTGCTTCGAAACATAACCGATAGATGGCGGAAGCTGTGTATGGAAAATCAGCGTTCCACTTAGTTTGTACTAAGATAAAATAGCATGATACGCATCAGAATCTTCAACGTAAGTAGTTTTTCCATCACCTTTTGAGAACAGCCGGTATTACGTAAATAAGTTACGTAAGAAAGCTTATTAGCGTGTTATATCGTCCGTGCGGATTCAAACCTGCACCCTCATGATTGGGTGTCCATACCTCTCCTCAACGCGCCACCCACGATCTTACTTTCGCATCAGAACGCGCGAAATATGCATCGAGTAAGAATATGGTTTTAGATTTGTATAAGCACGAAATCTTTAGAAAAGATCTAAAGAAATTTTAGAAGGTCGTAGCGTTGCTTTGGTGATTATAACGAGTTTTCAAAGTTCAGCAACTTTGAGCGTCGGGTCTTTGAATAATAAATCATCTTAAACTACAACAGAAAAACAAAATAATGTTTTTTTAAGTTTCTGAGCACCAAAGGGATTGCATCATTGCACATTCTTTAATCGAGTCGATGACAATGTCATTTTATATTTTTCCAGTTCATTATTTAGTCACACGGATAGCACTACCGAGTTGTTCAGTAAGTATATATTACTAGCCTATTTCATCCCACTGCTGGGCATAGGCCTCCCGTTTAATCCTCCAACTATCTCTGTCTAGGGCATGCTCTGGCAACGCAAGTATCCAGATCGTCCCGCTTCCTCTTAATAGGACGACCTGGGCTGCAATCGCGGTAAATATTTAGTGATTGAACCGTTATGCGACTACATAAGAACCATAACTTTTGACACATTTGGTATTGCGCTAATCGCGGTACAGCCGTTAGAGCCGTTTTGACAGATCGCTGAGACGTTATTGGCTGTCAGTTACATAGAGTTCTGTTTAGCGCGATGCGGAATTCAGCACAGTTGAATAGTAATTGGATTGCAATGTGATTAGAACTGAAATTGGATAAGAATAGAACTTCGATGTTTTAACTTAGCGCAATCGGGCACCTGGACGCCGATGACCATTTTCTGATTCGACATATATTGCCGGCCCAATCCCACTTTAATCTGGCGGTTTAAATATTTTTTAATATAATTTAAATATATCTTATAGCCTAGTGCACATCAGAGCCTAGATTTATAAGTATCACATTGTAACTTACAGTTTGGCAGGCTTCTACGCCTATTTAAAACTTTTGTGCAATCCATTGCACAAAGTGAAAAACATCTCTTTAAATCCATCTAAAAGAGATTTTTATTCTCGTATCGGTTAATAAATTATAGATAGATAAACAATTTATTTGCATAAGTAACACACACATTACAACAACAACACACATATACAAATGCTGCAGACATAAGTATCACGAGTACAATAACCTTAAAGTGATGAAACTCACACTTACACCCTGTATTATTACACCTTGTATTATTATAACGGTGCTAAGGAAAGCAATATTTATAAGTCAGCCCATAAAACGTATTTTCTTACACAAAATGATGTATCGTACACTGTTCAAACTATTCCATAAGCCAAACATTCCAAAATGGCGTCGAATTTAAGTAATGGTCCAATATACGTAATCTAGAATAGGGATCGAGTGAAGGTAGGTGAATTGGGTACCATTCAATAACCATCGGGGTTCTAATACGGTGACAAAAGGTCGCGTTTGTAACCCAATATGGTTGTAATATTGTGCTATTTATCAAGAGCTCTCCGCTTTAGCCCCGCTTCCCCTGACGTTTCTTGCGTCTTGGTTATACCGACTGTTGAATTGGTTATACAACGTGTTAATGAATTAACGCAAAACCTCATACACCCCAACTGATTTATAACAAAATAATAAAATTGAAACAATAATTTCATTATTTTGATAGTTAAAATTTAACACGTTCCGGGACAGTGACCGGCTATAGCAGTGATAACAATAAAAGTTCTATTGTGTCTCGTTCACCGCCCCGGAACGTGTTAAAGTTATTAGCATTTTAAGTTTTGAGGCAAAAATGTTTTGTTATCATTTCAGCAATGAATGAAAGCGCTAACGTACTCATGGATACATTTTAAGAAGCTTGTTTTGGTAGTGAGTAGGGTGAGTGTGCCCGTGCGTTGAGTTGACATGGGGTTCAGTAAATTTTAAATTTTACAAACAAATTATTTAATATTTTGAAAAAAATTCGATTCTGCTCTCGATTCTAAACAAACTACTTTCTAGTTTTGCGTTAATTCATTAACACGTTGTATAATAAAATTTTTTTTTACAATACAATGCAATGGTCTTAGAGATAAGTTATGACGACGATATATTATAAGTTAAAAGTCAAATTTAATCCACGACAAAAATATCAATATGACAGCCACTTCTGAAAGCTACTCAAAATGGCCGCTTCTCAATATGAGAAATGACCACGACTTAAAACGACAACTTCTTAAAATGGGCGGTATTCAGTGTGAGCGCGAACAGCTCGAAAAGACTACGCCTCGAAACGACCACTTCTCAAAATATCCTCTTCTATTTATTTATTTTAACACTTTATTGTACACACGGAAATATAAATGAAAACAGCATAATAGACAATTACAAAGGGCGAGCTTATCTCTAAAGAGATATCTTCTCAAATTGTTCCTTACACAAAATGTCGTCTTCTCAAATGGACCTCTTCTCAATGTGACCAATTCTCACAACGGCCACTTCTCAATATGACCACATCCCGAAATTACCACTTCTCAAAATGTCCTCTTACTATGAGGACCACTTCTCAAAATGACAATTCCCATAATGACATTTTTTTCTAACAATGATGTGTCTTCCATTCGCTAATACAGTGTGTATCAAAGGAAGCGCGATCTATAACACTGTCAACTCATGTTCGGCAAACATAAATGAATTACTCGACTTTGTGCACCCGGGAGATACTTGTGTACTTTATGCCGATGGTATTAAAAATGATATTGATAAAGCAACTTTCTGCTTTATATTTAGAAACACGAAACGAAAATTTGTTAAGTTGCCGTGTCTCAAAATAACCACATCTCGAAATGACCACCGCCTGAAACGACCGCTTCTCAAAATGTCCTCTTACCATGAGGACCACTTCTCAAAATGACTAATTCCCATAATGATAACATTTTTTTTCCAAAAATTATTTGTCTTCCATTCGCAAATACAGTGTGTGTCAAAGGAAGCGCGATCTATAACATTGTCAAATTGTCGCTTGTAAGTCATGTTCGGTAAACATAAATAAATTACTCGACTTTGTGCACCCGGGAGATACTTGTGTACTTTATGCCGATGGTATTAAAGGTGATATTGATAAAGCAACTTTCTGCTTTATATTTAGAAACACAAAACGAAAATTTGTTAAATTGCCGTGTCTCAAAATAACCACATCTCGAAATGACCACCGCCTGAAACGACCGCTTCTCAAAATGTCCTCTTACCATGAGGACCACTTCTCAAAATGACTCATTCCCATAATGATAACATTTTTTTTCCAAAAATTATTTGTCTTCCATTCGCTAATACAGTGTGTGTCAAAGGAAGCGCGATCTATAACACTGTCAAATTGTCGCTTGTAAGTCATGTTCGGTAAACATAAATGAATTACTCGACTTTGTGCACCCGGGAGATACTTGTGTACTTTATGCCGATGGTATTAAAGGTGATATTGATAAAGCAACTGCTTTACACCTTTACATACGCTTCTTTGCATAGGGTGATAAATTTTGTTCATCGAAATCGAAGTATTACGTTTTGTAGGTAAGTTGATACTTTCTTTAGACGCGTGGTGGTTCCTTAGACTTTTCTATCCGTGCTTGGGTATCGTAGGAGGTAACTGTAACAAAGGAACAAACACACATTACCCTCCTTTGCCACGCGCCGTCGGGTAAAAATGAGGGAGTATTTGAAGCGAGGCATACAGAGAGAATAGACGAAAGTGTACGGTTTCCTCGTTTGACCACATCATCTTGTTATTTAAGAGCTACGCTCTTGTCGGTGGAGTATTCGCCAATCCTGTCTCTTTTCCGCTAGTCTCTTGAGTTCTTGATACGATACGACATCAACCTTTTCCTTCACTTGGGCCAGATAACTCTGTCTAGCTCTTCCTCTGCCTATCTTCCCCTCTATCTTCCCTTCTAGTATGGTTTTAAAGAAAAAGTCGTTTCGTATCATGTGGCCGATCATTTCCCCCCTTCGTGTTTCTCTTTTCTTTAACCATTCTTAACACCTCTTCATTTGTTATTCGTTCCGTCCAACTTATCCCCTCCATTTGCCTCCAACACCACATCTCAAACGCCTCCAGCCTATCTCGATCTCGTTTAGTCAATGTCCACGTCTCGCTACCGTACAATGCTCCAGATGTACCCTTTAATTGGGCGTTTTCGAATTTTGCTCGATTATGTTTGACCACGGAACCCTAAAAATAGACGAATTGATTGCCTCTTAAAAACATATAAATATGATCCTCACTAAGACTATGATATTACTTTCCTACCTTTTTATAACGAAACTTCAATAAAACCTTGACATCTCTTTTTAAAATACGAAAGCTTTCAATTGTAAAGATAACAAAGAGCTTGACTTGACTATCAATAAACCTACCCTCCTTCGTAAAAAGAGAGTACAGAATCGAACGATCTTGAGCACAATGCCTCCCACTCGATGTATTGAATGACACTAAATTAAATTCCTGAGTGCGTCAGGTTTTCTTTCCCTTTTTTGACTTATACAAGGCGGAAGTTGAATTCTTATAAATTCTAAGAGGATTTGTCTTATACCTTATTTAGAAAGCTAACTAAATTATAATTTTCAACAGTTATATTGTTGAGAAAGGGATAAATAGAAGTTAAGAGGATATGTGAAAAAATAGGATTCTTCAAAGCGTCATATATCATGAAGTACTAACAGCAGGAGTACGATTTGCGGATATGTGTAAATTGAACATATAATTGAAGTTTTGATTAGAGCCAAAACAGGATTAAGACACATTTTCTCGATAGAAAAACAAGCCTAAGTATCCTCCGTCTTTATCGATAAACGCTTGGAACTGCTAAACGGTGAACAATAGAAACACGAGACTTGATTAAACAAAAAGAGATTGATATTTTATAAAGTTTGATTAGAGCAGAATTGAACTTACATAAATAGTACAATCACAATTAAATAAAGTTTGTCTTACGATTGCGTCGTTTGAGTCGCGCGCGCCGCCCCATCTCTTTCTCTCGCATCACGCAGTAATATAAGCTATCACAGGCCCATTTCGCTTCAATTAGAGGTATTATAGCACAGGCTGCTGCACTCGGTTGCGCGTTGCGGAGAGGTATGGGAACTTAATCTTGAGGTCCGGGTTCGAATCCGCACGGATAACATAATAAACGTAGGGCTGATCTTGAAGAGATATACATATTGGTATTTTATTTCTAGTATTTCAATCTATGAATAAATAACGCTCATTGGCCAACTAAGCTTTTAAGTTAGGCTTTTTATTACGGCAACCATACAACAAAAACACAAACGTAACAATCATGACTGAACCGGGATTCGAACCCAGGACCCTCGTTTAGCAGTTCGGCGTTCTAACCATTACATCATCCGGGTCGCCGAAAAAATGCCGTGTACCAATGCGTTTTTCTAACTTATCTAAAAGCGAAGTAGGCATAATGAGAATTAGGCAGATAGCGTTTTAGACCATTAGGTCTAAACTCTAGGACTCTAGGCAGGACTAAACTCGCAGATATTACATGCATTAGCATATGAGCAAAAGATTCATTCTAAACTCAGTTTACATCCTCAGAAACGTTAGTTCGTAGCACGTATCTACCCACTTAAACAAACAGCCGTAAATATAATATTATTAGACTCGCTGGAGGCTCGAAACACATGCATATTCATTATAAAGCTCATAGTAATAATTCTCTAAAACACTGAGCTGGGAAATGCTTAAAGGAAGGACCTTTCGCATCTAAAATTCAAGTTATGCCTAGTGGCCAAGTGCGAGTCGGACTCCCGCACCTAAGGGTTCTGTACCAACATTTCT
This sequence comes from Agonopterix arenella, assembly GCA_927399405.1. Classification (NCBI taxonomy): domain Eukaryota; kingdom Metazoa; phylum Arthropoda; class Insecta; order Lepidoptera; family Depressariidae; genus Agonopterix; species Agonopterix arenella. The sequence goes on from OV656714.1 coordinate 3,238,476, forward strand.
AAAACAAAAAACAATTTCTCCGGCATCCTTAGCGCGAGCCGGACACACATTTGGCCGATTTTTGTTATTTTACTTAAGACTCTAAAGTTTACAGTATGCTATATAATCACACCAAGTTTGACGCATGTATGTGTTACCGTTTTATTACGATAGAGCAAAAACGGAAAACATCAAAGAAAAACATGTTTCTTGTATGGGACAATTTAAATCTTTTTTTTTATTTTATTATTTACTAGGAAATCCGCCATAATAGCACACACGTGAGTATATTCCCCGATAGACTATAGTCCCCGTAGTCAGTGATATTCTGAAAACTCAGAACATTCACGTTTCGGCAGTACCCTAACTCTGTCTAGTGTGACGGGGAGTGAGCCCGTCGCCACTTGTAATGGACAGTGGGTACAATGCATGCCTCGAAATTAAAGCATGCATGTTTCCTCACGTTGTTCTCCTTCACCGAAAAGCCTGTGGTGTTGCAAATTATACATAAATTCCAAAAAACTCATTGGTACGAGTTGGCCTGGACGGGGATCGAACCATAGGCAAGGTTACTCGCCACTGAACCACCACGACTTCATAACATAATTATATTCTGTAAAATTTTCAACCCTTTCTGGCACTCTTTGTGGTACGGAACTCTAAAAACAATTGATATTGACTTATCCATATTATAATCAATCCGCATCTTCCCATTTTTGTTTGTTTTTGTTTGTTTTATCTGAGCCTCTACCTTATTAGTTTTAATATTAATATCATTCGCCTACTCTCTAACATATCATAGATCTACGTTCACTATCGTACCATAGAGTGGCCTATAATTAATTCTATAATTTATGCCATTGGATCTGACTGTTACAACACTATGATATAAGGTCGCTGATTCGATTCCCGCCTCTTTACTATAGTGGTAAGATTCTTTTTTCGTATTATTTAGAACAGGCGAAGGAAATTATCGGAGTCGTTGTCGTATCGGAAAAGGAGAGATTAAGTAAGGTAATGATGACACAATTCATGGAAAAGAGGAAATACTTATGTAACTAAATTAATAAGCATTGTATTAAGAATAAGAATACATTTATTGAAAAACGAGCGTTAACCCGCGACTTCGTCCGCACAAATTATATACTAGATTTTAAGTCAGATCATAAGCTATCAAACAAAAAAGTTTCATCAAAATCGGTTCAGTGGTTTTTGCGTGATACTCGTTCAAACAAACGAACAAACAGACAGACACACAAAAATTCGTGAAATGGAATCAGGAACACCTAAAAACCATATCGTAACTTTTTTTTGTTAGTATCTTCAAGGTACAGACAAACTTCCTGTTACAGTTTTATAATAGTATAGATAATAACATAACTTAGCCAAAGTGTACAATAGATCAGTAACAAACAGTTGGGTCTTAAATAGGGATGCAAATTCTGATCTCTAGCCGCCGTTTTAGCTCGTGTGGAGCTAAATTTGGAAAATTTTTTTTTGGTAGATTTAGGCTCTCATTTTCGTTATAACTCGTTTACATTTTGAATATGTCAAAAATAATAATCCTGACCAAGTGGGCCCCGACTTCGACCTCATATTAGTAGAAAAGCAGCAAAGATCATGTAATTTTTCTAAATATTTTTTTTTTAATTTAACTTTCATTGGAATGAACAGAAACACTATGAAAACTCATTCTGAGGATAACCTCAAAATTTTTTTTTTAAATAATCGTAATGCATCGTTTATCGTAATAAATAACGATTAATATCGTAATCATAATCGTAATGGCCGAATCGTTGCATCCCTAGTCTTAAGGTTAATCTTTGACTTGCCACTACAACGAATACTTGACACACTTTGACTTTGCATATATCAATAAATAAACGATGCAATAGGTAAAATACAAAGGAAGAAAGCTAAAACTAAGTACCTATCCAAAAATTTATAAAATAAAAAAAAATAAAAAAGACATGATATCACCAAAATAAGCAATAAAAATATAAATAGGTCTTACTTGCTTTACAGTTTTTAACATCTTACTAACAATTTATTAAAATAATATATTTTAAATTATTTCAACCGACCGACTGACAGACTGTCCGACCAATCGACGACTGACTGACCGACCGACGACCGACTTTATAAAGTAGTTATTTTGATAGAAGAAATTATTTTTTACTTTTTCGTACATACAGGGTGAAATTGATATCATTAGCATCCTTTTAACACGTTCCGGGACAGTGACCGGCTATAGCAGTGATAACAATTAAAGTTCTATTGTGTCTCGTTCACCGCCCCGGAACGTGTTAAACTAAGAGTCTACCCATCAAACTGAACAACTTCTACTATGGGAGCAAACCAATCGGAGCAAAAAAAACAGCTGTTGCATATATTTAAGTCGCGAACTCGCGCGTCGACATTGCAGTTTAGTATGGAACAGCTGATATTTTATTTGCTCCCATCGGTTTGTTCCCATAGTAAAAGTTGTTCAGTTTGATGGGGAGACTCTTAATTTTCTCCCTGTATTTAAAGTATCATAAAATAACAAAACCTTAAAGAAATGGCTTCCAAACCTAAACTAAGAAAAAAACCAAAACAAACATAAAAATCAACACTCAAAAAAACTTCATCCGATAAGAAAGCACTTAATTCGCATAAAAGCGCATTGTGCAACACTCAATGCATATCCCGTGTTACTTATCTTTAAAGAAAAGATAAAAGATAAGCTTGTTTCTTGTCCAAAGATAAGGTAAAGGCCGAAAAGGTAGTAGTCTTTGCCTAAAGAAATAAATGATGCTTATCAGAATTTATTATGTGCACTAAGAAATAGGAGTTTAAGAGAAGTTTATTCCTATAGGGTTAAACAAACGAAGTTTAGTAGTACTTTCAATATATTAGTATTAATAAAATACCTAGCAACAACTATGGATAGCCCTCTCCATTGCTCTTTGGGTGACTTTCAGCCTTTTTATGAGGCCTTGAGTGAACGACCACGTCTCTGTTCCATATGTTATCACGGGCACGGGAACCCGTTGGATGAGGGCAGCGCAGGACCGGTCGTTATGGCGATCCTTGGGGGAGGCCTATGTCCAGCAGTGGACGTCTATCGGCTTAGATGATGATGATGATGATGAACTATGGATCTTCTGTTGTTATGGATTTCGAAGAAAAATATAGTTTTTTGAAAAGAAAAACATTTATTTATAAGAAATAAAGTTTACTAAAAAGACATTGACTTTTTTCAACTAAATCTAGAAACCAGGAAGCTGGAAGGAATCAATGTATGTAGGAATTTAAAGGTATCTAGAAAATAATATCTGTGTCTATGGTTTGACCTTTGACTATTTATTATAAGGACTAGCCTTGCGGTAGCATTTCCCCTCTGCCACGGTATAAGATCAATTAATCATGTGCATTTACATTAAATTTTATACCTTATCACTAAACGAGACAATAATTGCGAAACAATAATTTCGAACTTAGAACGTTTGGGGTTCACAAGAGACTACTTTTCATGATTTTTAACGTTTAAAATTAGAATCTAAAGTTATGGGAATAAAATCCAATGTTGCGGATTTCATGTTACCTCGCCCTCCGCAAAAAGTGTCAGAAATGTTTGTTAGTAGAATTACACGCGTAACTAGTCCCTATATAAGTAGTCAAAGGGTTTGACAGATTTGCGTTAAAATTCATAGTTTTAAAGTTACGATTAAATTAGTATCATCATCATATGCTCAGGACTATATTCCCCGAGGGGGTAGTCAGAGATATTCTGAAACCTCAGAACATCCACGTTATATTAGTAATGACATCTTTTAAGCTTGTAATTTCGCGTTTATAATATCATATTAGTATGGAAGTTAGTGTTTCTTGGATACTATCACACAAATTATCTAGTAGTTATATAGCCTAGTCTAGACTAGTATTAAGAATAGAGAATAATATGCCTAAACTCAAACATAACAACTATATATTTGATTTAATCAAATATTCATATTTATCACACAAATGTTTGTCCCCTGTCGGATTCTAACTCGCGACCCTTTGCTTCAAAGTTCGGTTCACCAAACTAGGCTATCGTCCTGTTAATTCAAGACCATTTTGATAAACTCTAATAGCCAAAATCTGTATTTAGAACACAAATTTTCCAGTCATAAAAATATCGGATAAACCATTTTGAAATCAATTATTTTCTATCACAAGCTATAAATCGTATCGGTGTTCGATCTCGCCACGCCTCCTTATTCTTAGTTCTAGGGTTCCGCATACAAAAATGTATTTACGTACCTATTTGTGCCAGTAGCGGTCGAGACCGCAGGACACTGGGGTACCGAAGCCAAAAACTTCATTAAATCCATTGGCTGTCGTTTGAGGGAGAGGGGCCGAGACCCCCGCTCCGGGTCGTACCTGGTTCAACACATTTCCCTAGCCATACAGCGTGGAAACGCCACGAGCGTGATGGGCACGTTTCAACCGGGTTCGTCTCGAGGCGGGCTCTTTGACTGATGTTATTTTGTATATATATTAGTTTTAGGATATTTCAGTTTTATTATTAATTTGTGTCTATACATTTGTACTGTTAGTGTAAGTTGTTGAATAAAATTAGTTCATTTAAAAAAAAATACATGATCTCTCGTTCTGCTAAATAATTTTTATAGATCGATAAAAGCAGCTGAAAGTCTTGGTTGAGATTGGCATATGACAGGAAGGATAATAGGGAGATAAGGCATAGTGGGGAGGAGGCTTATACTACACCCCGGACACTGCCTACAAAAAACAGAAATTGACAAGATGACGTCAGCACATGCGAAACGAAGTCTAGGGCTACAACAGCTTTAGTTGCGTGCTGTACACACGGCGACACATCAAGCTATATAAAACCAACGTAAGCTGGCCGCGCGTAGGTCGAATAACGTATAGCGTCGCGCGGCCAGCTTATGTTGGTTTTGTATAGGTTGATGTGTCGCCGTGCGTACATGACTTTTTCATAAATAAAACACATTGACACTGTGAGAATAAATTCTAGCGTGTCAATTGTGGTGTCAATTTGTGCTACTGGTAGCCACCGAAGTAACCAGAGGGGGTGAGGTAAACAGTTGGTGGGAGGCAGGGAGTGTCCATACTGTACTAGATACTCTTTCTTAAACTGTGCTTATACCCTGCAGTGGGTGGACAAAAGTTGATAATGATGATGAAATAAATTATACTATGAAACCGGAAAAAAAAATCTGACGTGATTGTATGCATTTGTTATACTTTTTGTGTTTATTAATGATATAAATGCATTTTTTTAAACACGTTTATCCATATTTTATACTGTTTCAAATATATGTAACCTTCGTAATAGCATATGTGCTCACGACTATGTTCCCCGAGGGGGTAGTTTGAAACCTACGACCTATCGTAGCTTCGTAATTCTGAATGTTATCCCCGAAAACTAAGGTGTTTTAAACAAAACTGAAATATAGTGTGGAACCCTTCAAAAATTATTCCGGTCCCACTTGACAAGTATTTTTTCTTAAACCCTACAAAGTAGAGAAGACCTCACCAGTGGAGTCATTTATTTAATTTAATCACCAATAACAATAATTGGTGGCCAGCAGATTTGTTTCATGCAAATCGATCCAGTAATATCAGCATAGTGGTCCGGTAAATTTCGGGTTACTAGTGATGTGATTAGAATAATTAACTCGCCATCGATTATCGATATTAGTCTTTTGTTAATACTTATGAAGTACAGTGGTTGTTCTTCTAGTCTGTTTGTAGTTTAAGAACAGCGGAATAATTGCATGGGTAATTTCCAATTTATGTGATATTTTCGGAAGTAAATGACTATGCTATCACAAAATGTTTAATATTAGAAATAAATTTCGTGCCTCTTGTATTTTTTTCTCTGTATTTTACTGTTTATGTTTTGGTGTAAAATAAAGAAGGTAGGTATATTTGATTTGAAGTCTACCAATCGACGACCCGGTTGGTGTAATGGTTACCACGCCGGACTGCCAAGCCAGGGTCCTGGGTTCGAATCCCGGTTCGGTCATGGATGTTATATGTGTGTGCCGTTGTTGTATACGGTTTCCATAACAAAAAGCCCAAGGCTAAATTTGGGATCATTACAATGTATCCTGTAATCGTTATAAAAAAAAATATTCTTCACGTGCGGTGGACTAACGGCCATACACCCTACTTGAGGGTAGGCCTGCCCTGCAGTAAAGATAAGCGAGATGTCATATTGTGTAAACTCTAAATCTAATAGAATAGGTTGTGGATATGACGTGTGAAATTTAAATTGAATTCAATTATTTTATTGTTTAACGTTATCAAAATTCAGCGAATTATTAAGAGAGTAAATATTTCATTGAACCTGAGCGTGGTGTGATGTTAAATTTAAAATATGCGGTTTAATTTAAAATCTGTTTTCAGATTCTGAATACCCACTTTTTAAATATGAATTCCTACGTTCAAATTAACTTTTCGATTGAACTTTTTGGCTTTTATGGTTTGTATAAGCTTAGTTATATTCGTTATCAATCAGAAGCAGACACCCGAATTTCGAGAACAAAAGTAGACTTAATTAAAATTTAATATCTTCTACGGTTTCAAATAAAACAAAAACCAACTAAATTCTTCTTCTTCTTCGGGTTCTTCGGGTTCGGACATCGCCAGCGTAGAAGAGCTGTTTCGTTTGGCGCGAGATGGACAGGGATATGCAGAGCTGACTGCCAACCTCCAGTAATGGAGAGGAACCCGAAGAAGAACAACTACATTGTATTAACAATATTAAACTATCAATAGTAAATTCATCATCATCGTGATTTATTTATGAGGTCTTATCCGTGGAGTAAGTATCACCAATCTTGCCTCTAATAATAACTTAAATTCCTTAAAAGTTACATTCCAATTATCAAGATTCACCCAATAGGTGTTCGATTCTGTAGTCTGCAGTAACCAGTTTCAGGATAGTCTTCGTACGTGTTTTACTTTTTTTGTTGACAATAATTCTTCTTGTTCTCGTGTGGAATGGTCACGTCTTCTTCAAATCGTCAATCTCTAGTATCTTGCCACCTCTGTCGCACTGGCTGATGCGCTCATTAGGTCCTCCTCATCACATTGAGGTCCACCTGTACAGACTGTTATGGGGGACTACATTCTCGCCGAGAACAGCCGGGAACGAGAGTGTGGATGCCCTTCATTATTCTCGTGCTGCCATGAGCCGTAGTAATTTTCCTTGAAAGTTCTCGCCGAGGATTCTCGCCGAGAAGTTCTCGGGAGAGTGAAGTGCCTGCTTTAGGTGCGGGTTTTAGTCCGCATTGACATAAAGTGTTGCTGTTTTGGGGATAATTAATTCCCAATTTTATAATCTGTTGACAATAATTATAATAGTTTATCGATACCATCATCCCAACACTAAATGATATAGTTTAAACATGAATTCTCCATTCGGAATAATTTTTAATTACCGTATTTGCATAAGACTAAATTCTAGATCATAATTTTTTTCAATCCGTTTTATTTACATGGACAACAATTTTACTTAATTTTAGAATTTATAACGCGTAGGCGTAAGTTTGTTTTAAGAGTTAAAGAATCGAACGGTTTAAATACAGTGTGGGAGTGTATTAAGTATCATTTTGTTTTTACAAGGTTTTTTTCTTCACATCGTTAAGATATTTGATCCCATCTTTTACATTCTTTCGAGTACATTTCGGGCACGACTGTGATGAGTAAATCCAGTATTTGTAGGGTTCCGTACCAAAACCAACGGGACATTATTACTAAGCCTACGTTGTCCGACCGTCCGCCCGTCCGTCTGTCCTATCTACAACGTGTTAATAAATTAGCGCAAAACCTCATACACCCCAACAGATTTATAACAAAATAATTAAGTTGAAACAATAATTTCATTATTTTGATACTTAAAATTTAAAGTTATTCGTATTTTAAGTTTTGAGGCAAAAAGGATTTGTTATCATTTCAGCAATGAATGAAAGCGCTAACGTACTCATGGATACATTTTAATAATCTTGTTTTGATACTAAGTAGGGTGAGTGTGCCCGTGGGTTGACATCGGGTTCAGTAAATTTTAAATTTTACAAACAAATTATTTAATGTTCTTAAACAAAGTACCCATGTTGAAACCATGATAATTCGATTCTAAACAAACTACTCTCTAGTTTTGCGTTAATTCATTAACACGTTGTATAAAGGGTTGTATCTTTTGAACTGTAATAGCTAGACGGTTGAAATTTTCACAGAATATCCGTTATTACGGCGGACAAATAATAGAACAAATAAAAAAAAATTAAGGGGATCCTACAAGAAACGTATTTTATATAAACAACTTTTATTGTTATTGCTTTATCGATAGATAGATTTTGAGATAGAGTCTATCGTAAAACGGTAATACATAAAATGATCAAACTTGGTGTGATTATAGTACATACTCTAAAGTAAAATAACAAATAATAAAAACCAAGTGTGTGTCGGGCTCGCGCTAAGGATTCCGGGGAAAAAACGATTTTTTGGTAATATTCTTTAGCGGTATGGAACCCTCCGTGCGAGAGTTCGAGTCACACTTGGCCGGTTTTTACTAAATCATGATTATTATTCTGCCGCCAGGTTTTGGCCTCCATTGCTTCCCGTGGTTGTCATGCGAGGCAACTAAGGGGTAAAGTTTTTTCTTGTGGGCGAAAGACGGCCTATCACTTGCAAAAATAGTCGTGGCATATTTCTGACCACCCCGAAATGAATTATAGTCGTGACTTCATGTATGTTTTTTTACAAAATGTCCTCTTTCTAAGCTTCATAGTTTAGTTTCTATACATTATTATTACAATCCTATAAAACTGACATAAAACCTCTATGCCGAATAAATGCCATAGTAAAACGTACGTGGTAACAAAATCCTATTTTCCTCTTTGCCCTTAAATCAAAACAATTCCAACCTTGACTAATTGACATAAGGATTATGTTACGAGACTTCTTAAATTGGAATGAACGTTGTTAAGGCTCCGCCTACAGTTTCAGAAAGCCATAATAATAGATCATAAAGATTTATTATATTAGGTACCTACTATAGTTATTCTTTTAATGACATGTGATTGGTTCATGTTATTCTCTTAATCCTGAAACCCAAAAAAAGTTTACAAGTTATATTAACATAGTTTTTTTTATGATTGTAGAATGTAGATGAACACAATGTTTGCCTAATTTTTAACCCCCGACGAAAAAAGATTGACCGATTTTGATGCGGGTTTTTTTAATAGAAAGCTAATTTTTGCGAGAGTGTTCTTAGCTTTGTTTCCTTAAAATCGGTTCAGCAGTTTTCAAGTAACTTTAAAAATGACATTTAATTACAAATGTAATAAACAGTATCGATTACTACATACAGTACGGGCACGCCCTGCCTCCCACCAACATATTACCTCACCCCCTCTATTGCCCTCTAGTTACCTCGGCAGTTACCTGTAGCCTAGACTGACACCATAATTGACACGCTAGAATGTATGTTTTGGAAACAAAGAGAATATAATCTCAGAATCTATGGAGTACTGTGGTCATCTCTGGGACGTGTCTGCCCAATACCAGTTGGCCGCGTTGGACTCAATCGACAGGCGTGCCAGGAAGCTCATAGGTGATCCAACCTCGGTGGCGAAGCTGCAAAGTCTTGAGCATCGTCGCAAGGTAGCCTGTCTGTCTGTTTTTTATAGGATACATTTCGGAGAGTGTTCGACGGAATTACACGATCTAATACCTCCGTCTCCTTTCATCTGCGAGGGACGAGACGCAGGCTGAGTTTTTACCCTTATGTCGTTGACCTACCAGCAATTCGCACGAAGAAGTCTGCTTCTTCTTTTATAATGCGCACGGCTAAGGAGTGGAACGCACTGCCTGCGGACCTGTTCCCTGAGCAATACAACATGGGCCTCTTCAAGGCGAGAGTGAATAGGCATTTTTCTAGGTAAGCATGCTACATCTTCGGCCTCATCGTCACTTAACATCAGGTGAGATTGGGGTCAAATGTTTACCTATCAAACATAAAAAAATGTAGGTACCGCTCGTTGCTAAAATTGTTGTAGCCCTAGATACCGTTTCGCATGTGCTGACGTCATCTTGTCAATTTCTGTTTTTTGTATGCAGTGTCTGGGGTGTGCCCTAGGTATACTTTTTTCAAGCACATATTTTGTCACATAACGTTTTTCAACCCAGCTATTATTTCGCCTAATAAACTGTTTTAACATTATTAATCACATTGAATTACATACTTAATTGAAATACCATTATTAGCTTAAAAAACCATTTAGTGTCAAACGACAATAAATCCTAAAACTTTACAGATAGTGTTAATTTACTATAAGTCAATAACCACTTATGGCTACCTAAAAGTATCTTTTTTGTCACTCGAAAGGTTGACGAACCCTGTCGATTAGTGAAGAGACAAACGACCAATTTCTTCCAATCACAGCGCGTGTGGCGATTGAGTGCCATGATATGGTTCTCAAAGTTTAAGAATTATTTTATTTAGGAATACGACTTAGATCTCTATTGAAATACTAGATACACAAGCATCGCTACAAAAACGGCCGTGAGAAGTGAACTTAAACGAATATCTGAGTGCAATATGGTTTTAGTATCTTGCTATCTCGTTGACAGCGAAAATGCAATTAAGAGCTACGCTTTTGACGGTGGAGCATTCGCTAATCAGTCTCTTTTCCGATGTGCTTTTAGTTCTTGATACGACACGACGTCAACCTCATGATGTGACGACAATTTGACAGGAAGTAGAGAATCTAGTTCTTTTTGTAAAGCAGGCTTTAGACCTGCAATTGATCGCAGGCTTACGGTCAAGGTCAAATCGAAAAGGCGGCGTACGGGGCGGGCCTAGGGAAAAAGTCTGCGATCTTTGACTATTTATTATAAGGACTAGCTTTGCGGTAGCATTTCCCCTTTGCCAAGGTATAAGATCAATTAATCATGTGCATTTACATTCAACTTTATACCTTATCACTAAACGAGACAGCCTTTATTGGCGAAACAATAATTTCGAACTTAGAACGTTTGGAGTTCACGCGAGACTACTTTTCATGATTTTTCACGTTCAAAATTAGAATCGAAAGTTGTGGGAATAAAATCCAAAGTTGCGTGTTTCATGTTACCTCACCCCCCGCAAAAAGTCGCAGAAATGTTTGTTAGTAGAATTACACGCGTAACTAATCCCTATATCAGTAGTCAAAGTCTGCGATCAATTGTAGATCTAAAGCCTGCTTTTATTGTTATCAAAGAAATGTGAATTCCTGAATCATGGAATGGTTACAATTAGCAACTTGGTATCTTTTTCGGCGAGTTTAAGCTACCTACAGAACATTGAATTTCATATTTCACTTCTATCTTAAGAGGTTTAGGCTATGCGTCTATTGTCTGTCAGTCAGTCACGGAAATGTTTTATAAGTACAATAAATATCAAATATAAGTAACATCTACCATTTGCACCCTTATCCACTTACATCTAATCCTTATAAATATCCCTCTATCAATAAAAGTAACAAATAAATCATCGTTAGAAATCCTCCAGTTTGAGAACCGCACATCTGAAGAGATCCAATTGACACTACAAGCATTCTCGAAATGTACATCAAAGATCAACAATTGTCACTCCATCTGACATTTTATCTGTGGCATTTGTTTTTTTAAATTGTCAGTCGATTAGTGGACTTCATTAGAACGGGTTGAATGGACGAATAATAAGGTTTTGGAGATGTTTGAGTTAGATAAATGGGGTTAGTGGACTTACTGTAGTTGTTTTATTTTATTTTTTGACGAAATTAAGAGCAGGACAGGATATCAGTAGCACACAGTGGACACTTCATACAAAAAGTCTCAAAATTACGCTTTGTTAACGGAAGGATACAGTAATATAATGCATTAAGGAAATTTTTAACTGACTTGGAGGACTGAAAAAAGGAGGAGGTTTCTCAATTCGACCGTATACATTTTTTCTTTTTTATTTTATGTGTGTTCACGTATAACTTCGTCGTTTATGAACCGATTTTGATGATTCGTTTTTTGTTGGAAAGGAGATATCCCAAGGGTGGTACCATGATAAGGAAACCAGGATCTGATGATGGCATTCCAGAGAAATCGAAGGACATCTTCGAAAATCGTAGTGCTGACTAGTGTGCTTGTTAATTTAAAGCAATACTATTACATTGACCTACCTAATGAATTCACCACTGAAAATTGTGAAATAAACAAAATTTTAACAAAAAATTAAAACCGCCTTAAAAAAAAACAAAAAGTTAAAAAATAATATTGCAGCCGATGACTTTTTCGTTCGCATCATAAGAAAATTAATTTGTTTTATAGAAGTCGGTGTCAAGCCAAGCCAAAATGCAAGCCCTATCGCGAATCGTACCGGCTTGACAGTGACTTCGATAAAACAAATTAATGTTCTTATGATGCGAACGAAAAAGTCATCGGCTGCAATAATATTAAGGGTTTGGACTGGTATTTTTTATTAGATTAGTTACAGCCATATATGTACATATTTTAAATCACATTGAGCCCTTGATATAAACCTTCGCTTCATCTCTAAGTAGGGCAAAGAGAAACGAGTTGAAATACCAAGAATATGAAGGAAGTTTGAAACGAATTTACGACTCTACCAACTAGGCAGATAAATTGGATTATTGTCTACTCACTGTCGAATTCCTGCTTCTGTTTTTGGTCTAAGCTATGAGAATTTGTCTAATATTAGAACAAAAAACAAACTAGAGTATAGGTCTCTTGCATAGCAGGTTACTCGCCACTTATATACCCACAGGGTGGTGCCATATGGATCGGTTAGCTTCCATAGTAGAAGTTGTTCTGTTCGATGGATAGACTCTTAGTTTACAAGGATGCTAAAGATATCAATTTCACCCTGTAGTATGGTTATATAAGTGGCGAGTTACGTGCTATTGCTATGCAAGAGACGATGGTACGATTCCCATCCAGACTGACTCGTACCAATGAGTTTTACAGATTTTTTGTACGATTTTCAGCACCACTAGTCTTTCGGTGAAGGAAAACATCGTGAAGAAACCTGCATGCTCTAATTTCGAGGCATTTATAAGTGGTGACGGGCTTACTGACGGACAGACGGACGGACGGGGCGTAGGCTTAGTAATTGAGTCCCGTTTGCACCTTTTGGATACGGTAACCTAAAAATTTATTATTCTTGCGCATATTTGGGATTCGTTGTTACGTTACGGGTGTGAGATGGTGCTGTATACTGGATGTAATCTTAATTACGTTACATACTTAAGGGGTTACTACAGACCATCAAACTGAACAACTGTTACTATAGAACCAACATCGAAAACGCGAAAAACATCAGCTATTCCATGTTTTTTTTTTTTTAGATGACTTACAGCTCTGCTCAAGGAGCAACTACTGCTTTTTACTGCGGACTATTGGAGGAACCACGAAGGGTCTACCGAGCCAAATGAATGAACTTAAGCAACCGACCTAGGGGCACCCAGAGGGGTACGGACCTCGGCATAGGACGTTGCTGGGGCTACGCGGTGGATTGGGTAGCGGGGATCGGTGAGGGCTATTCCATGCGAGTAGAGTAGCCGTTGACGTTTTCTATGAAACAGCTGTTTTTTTCGCGATTTCGATGTTGGCTCTGTAGTGAAACTTGTTCAGATGGTCTGAAGCACCCGATATGTAATGTATTTAATTTTACACCCTGTATTTTTTAACCCGTTCGTTGCTTGCACCATCCCATTAGAGATTTTGATCCGACGGGCTTCTCGCGCACATCTTTATGGGATTTGTTCTTAATTCCTTCTAAGTGTAACAAATGTCGTTCCGTTTGTTTGTGTCTTGATATTCTATGTTATTATTATTGACGTGTCGGAAGCTAAACCAAAGGTATTGGGTTCGAATCTCCGTTCGGTTGTGGATTTAACTGCTCCTTTGTACGGACATCTGGGTTTTTGAAAAATCTATTTTAACCTCCGTCCATAGATATACAGGGTAAATTTTATATCATCATTATTATATCAGCCATTAAAAGTCCACTGCTGGACTTAAACCTCCCCCAAAATGGGGGGATTTGCCATAATCGCCACGCTTGGCAGGCGGGTTGGCGATCGCAGTTGGATCGAATCAATGTATGTACTCAGAGGATGCTGCTGCCCATCCTTCAGTAGATCCCTTCGTCGCCTTTTACGACACCCACGGGAGGAAATGGGATGGTGCTATTCTTAGCCGACACCACACGGACAAAAATAAATAAAATAAATTTTATATCACTGCGGGTAACTTCAGCATATATTCTACTCATCAAACTTGAGTCATGGATGTTTGTATTCTATATCGTTGTCTAGTCATCATAATACAAGTACTTTAAATGTGAGTAGATAATTTGTGTGACAATGTCCAAGATATTTATATTTATATTTAACATATAAATATAAATATTTATATTTAACATATAAAAACTACAATCCAGATATTTATATTTATATGTTAAATATAAATATAAATATCTGGATTGTAGTTTTTATAGATTAACAAAAAATAAAATTATTGTAAATAATAATGAAAATTACTTTAAAATTGCTCTAGGACCTTTTAAAATAAAATAAAACCATTTTACGGTGTCTTCAACACAATATTGTTTTTAAAAAAATATTACCTTTTGGAAAACGATCGCTTTTAAATTTTTAAATGTCAAAACCAAATGTAACGTTTGTTTTGGTTGTTCAAATGAAAATTGGTTTCTGCGAATTCTGTCAAAAACAAAATGGAATGGTAAACAAAGGATTAAATATTTTAGATGTCGGCATTTATTCAGCCAATGCACGGTGGTCCAGCCGGCGGGCAAAAGGCCTGTTGACGATTTAAATTAAACTCATTAACGATTAACGATTTAATTTAAACAAATTAAATCCAAAAAATACTGCAAAAGAAACCAATATTTCTTAGTAGAAAATACGGCTAGTTAAAATGAATGACATATAATTTAATTTTTTATCTTCTCCATTGGCCAAATGTAAGAATGATTGTGGTATTACATGAATTCGACGCTGGGCTGGTCCCATAGAGGGTTAGTCTGATGGTCTGATCATCCAGTTAAAAAAACTGTCAGATTATTAAAAAGGACCATTGTATCTATTATTTAAATAAAATTTGATTCAATCTCTGTTTTTGATCGACTTTTATTTTAATGGTTTAAATTCATGATCAATCATTATTAAATATAAATTAATAAAAAATAGGGATGTATTTTTACGAATAAAGATTGAAGATAAAAATTTACGCAAATCATTGGCGATTCATTCGTTTAAAGGTTACACAAATTAATTAGATTAGAGTGAGTGAATGAAAGAGTGAGTGAACGAAACGCGGAGTCATTCGTTATTGTAGGGGCGATAAAAAACCTTTGTTCTAGGGATTTACTGTTTTGTTTCTTTTTAATAATATTTTAAACAGAAAAATTCTAGACTGTTTTTTTTAATTCGAAGTTTTATTATGTTTTTCTCTATTGACTTTAAGTAAAGAAAGATTTATTATTTCGTTTAGGTACTTTTACACAAAACAAAATCTATCGAATCCATCAAATTTCAATTAAGAAAGTTCTCTAGTTTTACATGACGGACAAACAGACAGTAATTCAATAATAATTTGGTAATGTTAGCCACGCCGCAGACGCTCCATTAATAAGGTAGTGTAGTGTGAGTATGACATTATTTTCGTCATATAACTATGGACGAGTTACGCATGTAATTCTACTAACAAACTATTCTGACACTTTTTGCGGGGGACGAGGTAGCAAGAAATCGGCAACATTGGATTTTATTCCTTTACTTTAGACCCCAAACGAGACTAGTTTGAAGTTATTGTTCCTCAATTATAGGCTGTCTCGTTTAGTGATAAGGTATAAAATTGTATGAAAATGAACATGATTAATTGATCTTGTACCGTGGCAGAGGGGAAATGCTAACGCGAGGCTGGTCCCTAGTTATATGGTCTAAGCCTTTAGACTCTAACTGTGGTACAAATAAAAACTTGATTTATATTAGGAATAGTTTTGATTAGAATTAGCTAAGAATAAGGAGATAATGATTTCTTACTTATAAACTCGTAACTACGTTGGTGGCAACGTCGCGGTTCATAGATAAACTTAAGAAAAAAGAACAGAAATTTGTCTATGATACAGAACCGTTACGCCGACGTTATACTAGGTTTAAATTATTCAGGGTTTATTAGTAGACATTTTGCTTATTCTTAGTGTATTCTTGGTATAACATTTTATACCACGTTTATTTGTACCAGTGTTAGGGGATACTGCAATAGCATGTAACAAACATTTGCAAAAACCGTGTAAGTGCCAATACGAAAAATTTTACAGGAAAGAAACGAATAAAACTGAATAATTTTTTAAACTTTGAACCAGTCAGCACGGATTATGATATCCATCAAAGGTAGGTTCAAAGTTCTAGAAGTTTCAGTTTTCTCTCTTTCCTATAAAGTTTTTCGTATGGCATTTCTCCAAATGCTTGTCACAAGGTATTGCTTGGGCAAGGTATGGCTTGGGCAGGCCCCCCACACTGTGGACCCACGACCTGGTGAAAGCGGCGGGAACCCGTTGGATGAGGCCAGCGTAGGACCGGTCGTTATGGCGATCCTTGGGGGAGGCCTATGTCCAGCAGTGGACGTCCATCAGCTGATATGAGGATGATGATTATTCACCTTTATTTATATATTGTATTAATTTAAAAATGTATCCAAAACGATAAAGCCACCAAGTCTTAAAATACGCCAGTAACATGACTTGACAACCGCCTCAAATATACAGCCTGGCACTCTATCAAATTAACCAAGCTGCGAGATATTGTTATAATTATAAATAATGGGTGTATCAAAACGTATTTACTAATTATGTTAAGTAAAACCCTTTTACATAATTTGTAACTAAGGGCATAATAACTTTTCTTTGAACCACAAAAAAGAGAATAAAATGATGTTATACCTCTGTACTAATCTATTATTAGTCTGTTATTCTTATGAATCTTCTTTGTTAAAACAAATTAACTGAAGATAACGTTTTTATAGTAGGTAACTTATTTATTTATACTAACAAGTTTTAACAAAACAGCCTAGTCTAAACTATTATAAAACTGTAACAGAAAGTGTGTCTCCACATTGAATATATTGACAAAAAAAAGTTACGATATGCTTTTTTTTTCCAAAAATTGGGGATATGGACTCAGGGACTAGGTGTCCCAATTTTTGGATTTTTTGTCTGTCTGTTTGTTTGTGTGTTTGTTTGTTTGATCGAGCATCACGCAAAAACTACTGAACCGATTTTAATGAAACTTTTTTTGTTTGATAGCTTATTATCTGACTTAAAATCTGGTATATAATTTGTGCGGACGAAGTCGCGGGTTAATTATAAATAAAGGGGTGTTTCAGACCATCAAACGGAACAACTTTCACTACAGAACAAATGTCGAAAAATCTGCTGCTTCATACAAAACTGCACTACCGACATGACTCAAATGCATGGTCATACATTTTTCTATTTTACTTAACACGTTGTATTTTCTTGCTACCCCTCGTAGAACATAGTCGTGAATATATTCAACATCTTCAAAAGCATTAACGGTATGTCATAATCATAACATCATACGCATATAATTTGGAACCTTCCATTTACATAGTGATGCTGTACATCATCAGAACATTTCCTCATCCGTTTAAGGGTATACCCACGCAGCATTACCGCCTATTTAGATAACAAAACGTTTATTTCGTAGCAACACTGTTTTGTCAGGTCTGAACAGAAACGGTGTAAGTAGTGAATTTATCTTTTTGAGGTTTATGCAAAGCGATTTTTTCCTTCTTTGACTAGACTTGCTAGTTTGTTAGTATTTTGTACTAACCGCAGATATACTTTAATAAAAACTAAACCAGTTCGGGATCAGGTTTAGTTACATAATGTCAAGTAATTTCGTAGATCTACTATTTAGCTAAAAAGTATAAACTTTTTATGACATTAAATTATTGAAACTATAAAAATAATTTAATAATAATAATATTTCTGACTACCCCTCGGGGAATATAGTCGTGAGCATATGCTATGTTAAAAATATTTTTTTCTGATTCGAGAACCAAATAACGTTTGATTATATTTTTATTATGTTAAAAATATTATATTTCGACGGCCCGGTCGCACAGTCTGTAGTGAACCTGCCTGCTGTGCCGAGAGTCGCGGGTTCGAATCCCGTAAGGGACAATTATTTATATGATGAATATGAATATTTGTACCCGAGTCATGGATGTTTGTATCTAAGTATATATGTATTCTATATCGTTGTCTAGTCATCGTAATACAAGTCCAGGTACTTTAAATGTGACTAGATAATTTGTGTGATAATGTCCAAAATATTTATTTATTTATTTTATTATGTAGGTACAACAATTACCTACTCGTTTCCTTAAAATATTTCGCTTAGATTTTTTAAATTGTATGCGAATTCGTATTACATATGTTATATTTTGATAGATATGTCATCGACTGATAAAGCGGTTTCCATCTTGTCCTTCCATTGTTTATTTTTTGTCGTATGATTTCGTCAACAAGAATCCGTGCTAAAGCATAAAAAAATCGATTGTGACTTTCAACATTCAGCTTGTAAATGATAAAGTTGGCAACAATTTTGGAAATAATATATTAGTGAGTTACACCGTTTTGCTGCATGCCGTCAGTAATATTTCTACGTGGACATCCACCCCAAGGACGGTGTTTGTGCGTGAAATATTATTATGTGCGTACAGTAACGCTGATTGTGACGCCCTAACCAAATACGTTCTGGCAACCGGGACTATGTTATGTTAACGTTGTTTAATGTTGTTAGGCGCTATTTTATTTTCATATGATTTACATAAAATAAAAAACATATTTTTTTATTTATTTATACAAAAAAAAATGAGCACAAATTGGACAGTAGCTTATAAATTGAGAGTAATTAGTCCCACACTCCAGACTAGGTAAGTCTGGCAGCGATGCACGCATAACCTGCGCAATCCTTTTCGGGGTGGTCAAAAACATTTCTACAACTAGACTAGGCATTACGGTTTAGTATGGATAGTATGGAATAGCTGATTTTTTTTTGTCAATTTCAATTTTGCTGTCTTAGTAAAAGTTTTTGTCTGAAGCACCCCCTTAAGTCTACTCCTACTCTTTCACTATCCATGCTGCCCGGTTGTGGAACTCACTCCCCGCCGATATTCGTGATTGTCAAACATTTGCGTCCTTCAAAAAGCTAGTGAATGAACACTATCACTCTCTAAAATAAGCCATAGTTTATGTATGTTTATTGTATCTATTTGTTTATTTATAATTATGTTTATTTATATTATATTTATATATATATAATTAACTTCCATTTAACTACAAGTATCTAGTTTTTATCATTTGTGCTGTACACATTTTGTCTGCCTCACACTTCAGAACTGTCTCTGTTGCGGGTTTGCTGGAAGAGATCTCTTTAGAGATAAGCTCGCCCTTTATACATGTCTACTTAAATTGATTTTTCTGTAATGTTATGTGTACAATAAAGTGTTAAATAATAAATAAGTATGTAACGCATTTAACACCCTGTATAATTAGCTATAGATTACGTAGATATAGGTTTATTACAAAAGATGCCTCTCAAGTCACAAGCAGTAACATAACGCTTACAACTCCGAATTCAAAACTTAATTAAAGCCTTATCACTTCCCAAGTTGTAGGGTTGATACAAAACCCGGACGCGTCCGGCTAAACCCGGAAAATAGAGGTCTGGCTAGTTAATGCCGGAACTGGAAGAAACTTAGCTTCTCTGGAATAACTTGGAAGCCTGATTAGATTTAGTTGTTAAACATTAACAGTATGGAGAAACATACGCCAAAGAAGAAATTCTGATGCATATGTGAAGTCTACCAATTGGCATTGGACACGGGTGGTGGACTAACGCTCAGACACCCTTCCTGAGGGTAGGCCTGTGCCCAACAATGGGACATA
This sequence comes from Agonopterix arenella, assembly GCA_927399405.1. Taxonomy (NCBI): domain Eukaryota; kingdom Metazoa; phylum Arthropoda; class Insecta; order Lepidoptera; family Depressariidae; genus Agonopterix; species Agonopterix arenella. The sequence goes on from OV656714.1 coordinate 3,258,511, forward strand.
TATGATGATGATTATTTTGGAGAAACAAACTACACTACACTATACAGGGTGAAATTGATATCATTAGCATTCTTTCAAACTAAGAGTCTACTGTATACCCATCGAACTGAACAACTTTTACTATGGGAACACACAGATTAAAGAAAAAAAAATCTGCTGTTGCATACATTTGAGTCGAGTAGGCATTGCAGTTAGTATGGAACAGTTGATTTTTTTGTTGCTCCGAACAGTTTGCTCCCATAGTAAAAAAGTTGTCCAGTTTGATGGGTACACTCTTAGTTTAAAAGGATGCTAATGATATCAATTTCACCCTGTAGATAGCATTGTTACCAATTTTTTTCTCCCCTGTATTAAAACTATAAATTATGGTCTATTCTACTATTTTTTTATTAAATCAGAATGCATTTGCTTTTGTGTTTTAATTAGCTTACAAATATACGATTAAATGGTTTTTACTTATTTCGATACATTGAACTGCAATATTTTTACTCAGTTATATTAACGACGCTTCGAGACAATTTGATTTCCCTTTTTAAACTTCACCCCCCAATTTGTAACCAATGACGCATATTTTCAAAACGCCGGATTTAATAAAAGCCGGATTTAAAACTTCGACTCCTTGTAAACCCTACTTAGGGTACTCAAGACCCTAGGAGGGTTAACGGCCGGATGTCAGAAATAACCCTGGCAATTTAACACTGTCTCCGACAGGAGCAATCTACTACGAAAAAGCTTCAATTTAATTTACGCTAATATTGTATGAAGATGACATTGGAGTTACCGAGTTATATCTCCCATTTCGCTTTGAATGGCTGTTTTGGGGTGTAATAAAAAATATATATATATTATTGTAGCGATAGCGTTAATATTAACAGCAAGGGAGGATATCATTTATTATCAACATGTTACAGCCATTATATTTCAAATACAATTAATGGTTGAAAAAATGAAAAGCTTGTCTTGGACGGGACTTGAACCCACAACCTGGCAAATGGGGGCCGTGCTTTCGTCGAATTAAGCTACGGAGACTTTCATGATGTCTTTAAGAGACGTGGCGCCATCTACTGGCGTTTTTCAAACTACCAATTCGCAAGTCAATTAAATTACAATGCGCAAGTCAAATTACAATTGAAATTCTATGCAACATCTATATTGCACACATATACACAACCTTTTCCAATTTTAAATATTATTGATTATTATTAACATGATACAGTCAAGTTGTGCTATTTCAAATCAAATTTAAGATTAAACAATCTACCATAATTAGATTTAAAATAATAATTTTCTAGCAAGTTCTGCTAAAACGAATAAGTTGTACGGAACACTAATTAACCAAATCCCGACTCGCACTTGGTCGCTTTTTCTTTTACGTTAAAATGACTACTCGTCTAATTTTAACAAGTTGTTATGAGGCTGCAGAAAAACCATCTAAGTGGCACATACGATGTTTTTAAAATGTGAATGAAGCGCACCGTAATGGGTTTTGTAAATTGCTGAAAATGTCATCTTGTTACGAAGGCGCATAAAAGGTTATGTTTTTTATGGAACTAATTTTGTATGCAAAATCTAATTTAGGTGGTTATATCAGTGTGTTTTGATCCGTTTTATTTTGTTGAAGCTTAGTTTAAAGGTAAGAGTTGTTAGGAGATTTTATTTTAGATAAAACTATGAAAGATTTAATTTTTTTGTGTAATTTGCATTTTCTAGATTGTCAATTACAATTTGTATGTAAATTTTTAAAATTTACATGACGATGATAAAATACATATATTTTTATTTCATTTGGAGTCAGGGACACCTAAGCGCAATATTACTGTAAATCTTTTTAGTTATTTTTTAAATATCTTCTATGTACGGACGGACACACTGCTGTTAAGAGTTTTATGTAAATTTTTTTTTGTTCCATATCAGCTTATACAGGGTGTAAAATTAAATGGGACACTTACTTAAAGGGGTGCTTCAGACCTTGATGGTCTGAAGCACTGATGACTGAACAACTTTTACTATACAATTTAGTATACAAAACTTCAAACATAACTCGACTGAAATGTATGTGACAACATTTTTTTTTTGCGATTTATATTGGTCCCATAGAGAAAGTTGTTCAGTTTGATAGTCTTTAGCACACCTTTAAGTAAGTGTCCCATTTAATTTTACACTCTGTGTACTTATGTCGCGTTCGGGCGTTAGTCCACCACGCGTACCGCGTGCCCAATCCGGATTGGTAGACTTCACAAGTTCACCATACGCATCAGAATTTCTTCTTCAGCGTATAGGTTTCTTTACAATATTTTACTTCACCGTTTAGTTTAGTTTAGTTTAGTCGGTTTTACGTACATAAATTAAAAAAACTCATTGCCTACATGATTCGTCCAAGCCTACATGGCATTTCGTCCGTGTGGATTCGAACCCGGATCCCTAAGCCCCTTATGATTGAGTGACCATACCTCTCCGCTCTGCGCCATCGACGCTTTATTATTTTCGTGTAAATATTTTCTTCGCTTTTTCCACTGACAAAATACAGGGTGTTACAAAAATACAAATAAACATTTAAGGGGGTGATTATAACCATCAAACTAAACAACTTTCACTATGGGACCAATATCGAAATCGCGAAAAAAAAATCGGATGTTCCATCATCATCGTCATCTTATCAACCGATAGACGTCCACTGCTGGACATAGGCGTCCCCAAAATGAAGAGATTTGCCATAATCACCATGATGGGATGCATCCATACTAAACAGATCTACTTGAGCTAAATGAATGGGACAAAAGATTTTTTTTTCGCGATTTCGATATTGGTCCCATAGTGAAAGTTGTTCAGTTTGTTGGTCTAAACCACCCCCTTAAAAGTTTTCAATTTTTATTTTTACTTCTGTAACACCCTGTATACTATTAGAAGTAGTCCTACGCATTAAATTAGTCCGCTCGACTTAATTTCGACCTTTTCCCATTAAAAAGCTTGTAGAACTACTAAGGGATAAGTCTTTAATCTGACATTAGGGTTCAGATGTTGTCAACCTTTTTCAAGCACAGACGGAGCAAGGACAACACTAATCAGGCTCTTGTACAAGTCTTGTTCAAGCATGTAGAGATAATAGAAGTGACACTAAAAATTAAAAAAAAAAAAATTTTATTAGTATGGCTTTCCATTCCTGCGGAGATTACAAATTAAGGTCAATAGTTTTAAGCCATAGTTTAGCTCTCGGGGTCAGTTTGTTTTGTTCCCGGGTTCCACCGTCATTTTTAAACAATCGTGTAAATTTTTCAGTGAAATTTTTTTTTTTAGCCTATTTCATCCCACTCCTGGGCAAAGGCCTCACCTTTTATCCTCCATGAAACCCAGTCCTGTGCCAGTTCCATCTACTCTTCGTCGAATGTATCCAGGTCGTCTCTCCATCACTTTCAGGGTCGATCCGGACGGCGACGCCCATTCTCCGGGATCCATTTGTTTAAATACAGTGAGAAAAATATCTTGTAGTATAAGTTATGTGACAACTATAAATAGTAGCAGAATTTACTAGAAAATTTGTTGTTATAAATACAGGGTGGAAATGACAGCCTGGCAAATACTGAAACTGTGAATTCAGATCATCAAACTGAACAACATTCACTATGGAGGATTCATCAGGAAACACGAAAAAAAATCAGCTGCTCCATAAAAAACAGCTGTACCTATTCAACTCAAATTCTGTCACGGTTCCTGAGGGTGGGTCCATAGTAAAAGTTGTTTTGTTTGATAGTCTATCTAAACCATCATAATTATTACTAGGGTATTTTGTTACAACCTGTATAAAAACATTTGTATTTTATTTTCATTTTTTTTTTATTTTTATATTTCATTTGTCTATTCTTGGTGGAGTAATATTTATCTTATCTTTACCTTGCAGTCAAGATTGAAATAAAAAAACCCAGAACTTGTTCAGTTAAAAAATTTCGAGTCTCGAATCTAGACGCTAGATGTTTGACACAGAACTATGAATAATGGACAAAGAACATATTAAAATTTTTAATTGTTTTTAATGACCTTTCTAGTAATCCATAAGTCTGCGAGCTTAGCCAGGGGTCGCCAACTAACTAAATTCCGGTAAAACTCTTCGAATAAATCACGGACTGGGAACAAGTTATAATGAAGGAGCGAGACGGCAAGATTAATGATGTTTTGTCTCAATGAGATGCCTTAGAGTTAGGATGGTAAATGAGAAGGAAAATTGTTTGAATTTTAATTTGTTTTGTTCGCGAAATTATTTGTTATTTGTCTATTTTGAGCTAATTAGAAATGTCTTGAAATGTTCAGATGGGTTTGTATTACAGAAACAAAATAAGAAGAAGCTCTTGCAATTGCAACGATTCTCAATTATTCGATTTCTTATCCTAATGTCTTAATGCAGGGTTTCCCAACCTTTTTTGAGTCACGCCTGTTATGACTTATGTAATGTTTTCATGCCCCCCTTATCGAATATGACAAGCGCGGGTGGAACGGTGCTATCTGAGACCTGCTGACCCTGAACATGAGTGAATTCATAAAATGATATAATGCGAAATCGAAACTGGATTTTTCTTTTCAAAATGCAAACGCTTTGTTCATCCAAATCCGTTCAGCCGTTTTTGCGTAATTATTGAATTTAATATCTAGTCACCGTCAAAAATTTCTTAGTATAATAATACTAGAAATATATTTTTATGAAATTCAGACACCAAACACCTAACACATTAAGAAAAAAAAAGTTTATTTACGAAAATTTTTACAAATAAAGTACTAATGAAATTAATAAGCAAAAGTAGGAGACGAAAAAAGTTTGCGATTTCTTCCAAATTAGCATAAGGCCTCCTTGTAAGAAAGTTCGCTGACAATTCAATCTACGTATGTAAATTTCAGTTTACAAGGAAATTGGAGTAATTTCTTCAAAGTCCTAAATAAGAAAATTAGATCTTTTGATCATGGCTCGCGTCAGGGTCTTTTTATTATGTCTCAAAATATACAGGGTCCTTCTTAATATCATCATCAGCCTGTATTCGTCCCACTGCAGGGGGAGGGGGGGGGGGGGGGGTATATTGTATGGTCGTTAGTCCACCACGCATGCGTGCGGTTTTTAAATAGCCCACACATTTTACGGTTTGAGCCGGGACTAATTAATAATTGATATTTTTTTTCGGTATAATATTGAAAAGCCAATTTAAGCCTAGAAATGTACCAATTAAAAAAAAATTACTTCAGCAACAGTTCCGATCTAAAATTTAGCTATTATCTCGTTCTAAAAAACCTGATAGTAAATTTTTTTTGCCCATATTTAAGGCTTTACCATTATTAGATACTTCAAACATGGTGTAAATATTTTTGACTACTTAGAAGGTTTTGAAAAATACATTCGTATTTTCTAATAAATGCCTCATTTTTTAAATTCCAATGCCAAAATAAAAAATGAGGCATTAAAAACAATGAGAACAATAAATGTTCAAAAATAATTTATATTGTTAAATCTAAGTCAAATGAGTGCATTGGTATGCATATTATTAATTAAAAAGTATTCTGGGACACAGAATTTTGATTTCTATGTTGCGTAGCGATATTTATTTTAATATGTTTTAAGATAGTCTTTTTGTCACTAAATGGTGCCGGTTACAGTTTAAAAGTTTAATTAATAATTATTCCCTACCCCGCCTAACGAAACTTCGTAAAATGACTGGGCGAAAAGGGATGGTCAGACCATCAAACTAAACAACTTTCTTCATCATCATGGCAATTGTAACACTGCCGAAATATCGGGAATTCAAATATACCAAAATGCGGTAAGAACCCGTTAATATTAAAAGAAACCTATCCCTTAGTCGCTTTGAACGACTCCCACCAAAATAAATCGGGTGGCCGAATTCGGAATCATATTAAAAAACGGAATAACTACGGAACCATACACCAAAAACTACAGTAAAACAATATAACTAATAATTAATGTATGTATGTATGTAAGCAGCTCAACATAGAACGATAAACCGCACATTTAACCCGCAAACGACGTGTTAATGTTGCCATGAGGTATAAAAATGCTAGTTTGGGCGTAGTACGGTTACTGTCGGTTAACGGGCAGTTAGGGGGTTAAGGATTGGGATGTATACGGATGAAAATGTTGAAATATAAAATGAAGTAGCTTTTGCGCATTTGTTTAGTTTTTGGGATTAAAAGTGGTTTTATTTCCTTTGTTGGTTTCTTACCTGATTTATGCTAAACAGCACCATAGATTAATTATTTATTATTGGATATAGATAGAACAGAGGAGGGTGCGACTGCGGGGCACCTGACCAAACCCTCACCCATGTGGTAAATGAGTGCACCTTGCGCCGTTTCCCCGGTGGAATTAAAGAACTTCATAGATCAACCCCGGCAGCGGAAGACTGGCTAAAACTCCTTGACCTTGAAATTTAGACATCCCCGGATCCAAGCAGGAAGACAAAAAATGCAGTACGATATGATGAGAGGAGGGTGGCATAAAAAAATGGAGGCCTATACCCAGCAGTGGATGGAATCCGGTTATAGGCAAGTTGCCTAGAATTTGATTATATCGCATTAATAGCACCAAATTACCGCTAGATGGTAATATGGTGAAATAAATTGAAAAAATCGAACCTTTAACAAGCGGATCGTAAGCCGGTTGGCTTAACCACAGAACTAACAATACGGTAAATAAATACTAGAATCTATTTCTGACTTGGAAGTTCGTCAGATTTGTAATGTGTTATGTAATTCGGTGTCACTATTTTTTTTTTTTATTATTATTTGGTGGTTTTAGTCCATACAAAAGTTTGACGCACAATACGCGTAGATGGAATTAATAAAAGTTATATGTTATATATGGAAAAATAGTTTAGAAAATCTAGTTGCCGCGTCACAAATAACATTTGCAATTTATAATATAATTACGAAGATATAAAGCTTTTAAAATTTTGTATGAAAAATTTCAAAGCTTTATATCTTCATAATTATTTTATAAATTGCAAATGTTATTTGTGACGCGGCATCAAGATTTTCTAAACTATTTTTCCATATACACAAAGTTACTTATATTAATACCTTCTACGCGTATTGTGCGTCAAGGTTTTGTATAAAATTGACCCCTCTGCAGCAACCTTAAGACACTAATTTCATTTTTTTTAAATCTCGAAAAAAAAAACATTACAACTTTACAACCGAATTTCCTTTCTCCAACATTTCCATAAACCTCTACATTTCCCACAGATTACCCCCCCCACATTTCCACTTGCTACATTTCCACCCTAATCAGTCGGTCAGTCGTACAGACCCCTTGGTTTGCAATTCTATTGGTGATCAACCCCTGAATTACGGTTCCCATTGTTTCTGCTTCATTTCTATTGATATCGACCTCTTTGTGTGATAGTTGAGGTGTTTTTGTATGGAGAACGTTAATACGATAGTGTTTAGATGTTAATAGACGTGGAAATGATTTTCAAATGTTTTTATAGTTACTATCCTGGGAGGTATTAGGCAGAAACTACACGCTGCGATTCTGACACATTTCTTTCGCGTACAAAAATTTTGACAGAAAAATATTCGTTAAATAACTTAAGGTGGTTGCAAAGGGGTCAATTTTATACAAAACTTTGACGCACAATACGCGTAGACGGTATTAATATAAGTAACTTTGTATATATGGAAAAATAGTTTAGAAAGTCTAGATGCCGCGTAAAAAATAACATTTGCAATTTATAAAATAACTACGAAGATATAAAGCTTCGAAATTTTTCATACAAAATTATAAAAGCTTTATATCTTCGTAATTATATTATAAATTGCAAAAGTTATTTGTTACGCGGCAACTAGATTTTCTAAACTATTTTTCCATATATGAAATATTACTTTTATTAATTCCGTCTACGCGTATTGTGCGTCAAACGTTTGTATGGACTGGCGAGGGCTATTATGGTAATCTTTATTCAAAATAATATGGCATGAATTCTTTTTTTTACTATACCAAGAAACTTTTCTCTTAGTTGCCTCGAGACAGGCTATTCTAAGCAACTATACGGCATTGATTTCTAAAAGTCTCATTAATGACTCTTATACAATATTCCATGTTAATGGGTCAAACTTTTCTCTTGCTTTTGGATAAGAATAACTTATGCTTCGAAAAAAATGTCTGACGAAGCACCGTCCACAAGCTTTTCATCCCCGAAAAAGAACAGGGCAATATTTCACGAAATTATGACGTTTTTGTGTCGAAAAAACTCGCGAGCGACCGAAACGTCACTAGATTTATGTACAGTCGACACCGAAAATATCCGTCCGAATGTCAAAAATGTGGAAATTCATGAGTTGCGTAAGTCAGGGTGAATATAAATCAGTTGAACGGCGAAATTTTCAGCGACAGTTCGACAAGTTTTTTGGACGTAGTTTTGATTTTTGTCTTTATAGACACTAATATTTTAAATTTGAATGTGTTTTATGTTACATTTTTTATTAACCTATTTTCTCCTATTGTTGGGCAAAGGTCTCCCCAAGCTTTTCCAGCCTTCTCTATTCTGGACAAGCTCTGGCCACTTGTCGTCAAAAGCATCCAGATCATCCCGCCACCTCTTCCTAGGACGACCCTGGCGCCAACGACCGTTTTCTGGGATCCAGGGCGTAACAATTTTTGCGCACCTCTCCTGGTGCATTCGACAGACATGGCCGGCCCATTCCCATTTTAGTTTAGCTGTTTTCTCCCCGACGTCGGCGATTTGTGTTTTGGAGCGCAGTGTAGTGTTCCTGACACGATCTTTTCTTTTAACACCTAATATACTGCGCTCCATCGCTCTCTGACAAACCTTGAGTTTGGACTTTTGAGACTCTGTGAGAGACCAGGTTTGGGCACCGTAGGTTAGGATAGGCAGGATCAATATTATACATTAATTAGATAAATACTCACGACCATGATTCCATTCGGGGTGATCAGAAAGTTTGGTACAGTAAAGTTTATTAAATCCTGTAAGTCTTCACATTTCCTAAGTGTGTAATATAAAAATAGGACATCCGAAAAGAATTCAGTGGAAACGAACTAGTTTTCTTAAACTAACGAAATTTTTGTTTTGTTTTTCAGGTAAGTTCCAGTTCCAGTTCCGACTTTGTATGAAAAGACGAAAAAAGAATGTGTAAGTTTTAGCGTTAATTTGATAACATCATATTTTTTCGGTCGCATACGTAACTTACTTTCGTAACTGGCTTGTAATTAATATTTTGTATTCTTTTTTCGTGATCAGTTGCGAACTAAGGGCCTGTTCACACTAGCGATTTGTCCGGCGATTTTTAAGCGATTTCACGGCGAGGCGAGATCGCGGTGTGCACGCGGCGAGCGCGCTGCGTGCTCGCCGCGTGCCCGTCGCGATTTACTCATCGCCGCGTGCCCGCGGCGAGCACACCATTCATGAGATGTGGGTAGTTTGCTACTAAAAATAATCGCTGGACAAATCGCTAGTGTGAACAGGCTCTAGCAAACCGATCGGAACAAAAAAAACAGATGTCCCATACAATTTTGAGTCGTGTAGGCTGCAGTTTAGTATGGAAAAGTTTTTTTTTGCTCTGATCGGTTTGCTCCCATAATAAAAGTTGTTCAGTTTGATAGGTAGAGTATGTGGTTTAAAGGTAAATGATACTTTTCCTTACACCCTGTATAATAGGTAAACAATTATCAGTACATTAACTAGATGCAGAGCTCAGGTGCATAACCAGGGTAGGAAGTCCAGTTAACCTATTATAGGCTGATGATGAAGAATCGAATAGTGATTCAAGCACCACTCTGTGATCTCGTCTCCAAAAATTTCCACAGATAAATAATAAGTGGTGAAGCGTGACTACGATTTATTGGCACTCCCGATCTCCGGCCAGTTATTTTAAACAGGAATGCTTTGGTTAAGAATGGCATAGTTTACTTTTTGTTCGCTAGCGGCTTTGCTTGTTTAAATCTCCTTTAACTTCTCAGTAACAAAGTACATCGATTTTCATGTTCATCGAGTGAAGTTATCCTCGAACACACATAAAAAAAAGAATATATATACTATATAAATATATCTATACTATTATAAAACTGTAACAGGAAGTTTGTCTGTACATTGAAGATATTAACAAAAAAAAAGTTACGATATGGTTTTTAGGTGTCCCTGATTCGATTTCACCAATTTTTGGATTATTTGTCTGTGTGTTTCGTTTGTGTGTTTGTTTGGGTGTTTGTTTGTGTGTTTGTTTGTTTGAACGAGTATCACGCAAAAACTACTCAACCGATTTTGATGAAACTTTTTTTGTTTGATAGCTTATGATCTGACTTAAAATCTGGTATATAATTTGTGCGAACGAAGTCGCGGGTTAACGCTCGTATATATGTAAAGAAACTTATTTCTTTAATTGGTACAGCGCTCTTTTGTGGGTATAACATTGTCTATGTACTCATGTACTTCATAGATGGCGCTGGGATTAATGGCGGTGGGCAAAGCAGTTTGTTATATTGGGAGTTGACAGAACTTACAAAGATGGAGCATATTCAATCAATCAATCAAATATACTTTATTTTACACCAAAACATAAACAGTAAAATACAGAAATAAAAATACAAGATATATAAGGTCTAACAAAATTAGCTGAAACTATTTTAAGGGGATGATCAGACCATCAAACTGAACAACTTTCTCTATGGGACCAATATCGAAATCCCGAAAAAAAAATCAGCTGTCCCATACATTTAGGTCGAGTACGTTTGTATGGACCACCGGTTTTTTTTTCGCGATTTCGATATTGGTCCCAAAGAGAAAGTTGTTCGGTTTGATGGTCTGATCATCCCCTTAAAATAGTTTCAGCTAAATTAATTGAATCAGGCGTTACTTTGCGGAAATCCATGACTAATATGTAGATGACACGATTGTATCAAGACCTCCGCTTCCAAGTACCTAGTAAACAAAGTTGTATAACGTTATGCAACACAACCTGCCCACCAAATAATTTCTACTCTACACGTGTTTCGCTCCACCAAGGAGCATCCTCAGGAGTTAGACCGACGAACGTTCGAAACAGAGTTGTTACTCCGCCGAGCGTCCGACACCGAGGTTCGTCGGTCTAACTCCTGAGGATGCTCCTTGGTGGAGCGAAACACGTGTAGAGTAGAAATTATTTGGTGGGCAGGTTGTGTTGCATAACGTAATACAACTTTGTCTACTAGGTACTTGGAAGCGGAGGTCTTGATACAATCGTGTCATCTACATATTAGTTTCAGCTAATTTAGTTAGACCTTATATAGCATATTGTTAGGTTATTATAAAAATAATATGAAAAGGAATTGTCTATTTGAATACTATTATTCAAATAGTCAAATTACTAAAATAAAACTTTGTTTTCAGAGCAACGCAATTTGTTTATTTGAAATTTATATATATACGGTGGAACTGAGGAGCCTCTTTTTTTGAAGTCCGTTAAAATACGGTCGAATTGGGAAACCTCCTTTTTTTGAAATCGGTTAAAAAAGTCTTGTATACAGGGTGTAAGTGACAGTCAGGCAAATACTGAAACGGTGAAATCAGGCCATCAAACTGAACAACTTTCTCTATGGAGCCACACTCAGGAAACGTGAAAAAAATCGCAAAAGAAACTCCTGTTTTCATACATTTCGGTCGAATACCTATTTATATTTTCTATCGAACAGCTGATTTCTATTGTTGATTCTCATAGTACAAGTTGTTCAGTTTGATGGTCAGAACCACCCTATTTATTATGTATCGAGATTAAGGTTACACCCTGTAAGTATATACTCTTCACTTTTCTTCTTTTCTACTTTTGAACTCGTTTCCTTCGTTCTACACTCTTGAATTAGGTATAAGCGAACACAGAAAGACAAACAGACAGTATCAATTTGTATGAGTAGACAAAATACCAGGTTCCTGAACAAGCGCGCTCCTAAACGTCAGTGACAGATTCACACTAGCGACTAAAAAAACGCGGCGGTTAAAGTTCGATCTACAAAGCGATTCGTAGAAAAAAGACGACCCCCTCATTAATTCAATTGACAACACGACTATATTGTGATCTCAAATGCTTTATTTGTTTGTGAAAACATGTACAGGCTGCAGCTTTTAGAGGATATGCGCCATACAAACGAAGTTTGATTATATTTTGGATATTAACCAATTTGAATTTTAGACGGGGACAAACCAATAAGGTCCGCCACATACATACGGAATGCCGATCCGGAGTTCCGAATCACAGTCAGGATTACAGTTCGTATGGATTTCCCTCCTTAATAATTCCGCTCGGAATTGCTGAGATATCAAATCCTATAAAAAATCAATATCCTGATTCGGAATTCCATATGTGTATAATAAATAATAATAATAAATATCTTTGACATTGTCACACAAATTATCTAGTCACATTTAAGTAAGTACCTGGACTTGTATTATGATGACTAGACAACGATATCATCATCATCATCATCAGCCTATCATCGTCCACTGCTGAACATAGGCCTCTCCCAAGGCGCGCCACAAAACTCTGTCCTCGGCCTTCCTAGCACCCTCCGCCCTACCGACAACGATATAGAATACATATATAGATACAAACATCCATGACTCGGGTACAAATATTCATATTCATCATATAAATATTTGCCCCTTACGGGACTCGAACCCGCGACCCTCGGCACAGCAGGCAGGTTCACTACAGACTGTGCTACCGGGCCGTGTATGGCAGGTCTAACCAACAAATAGGTATGGTTTTTTTTAAGTTATAATTTTTCTTTGGCCCCGTTTGCGATACCTACCTAATATTTAATAACATTTGTAGCGACATTGTTTGCATTTTATATCTGTTTATGCTGCAGTTTTATATTGATACCACGGAGCGACTAGATCGTGCGCCAGTCGTTCCCATACCACCGAACCGCTAGGTGAAATATGTATCTCTGAATAAGTGCACTTAATTAAATATGTATTATCAAGAACTCTTTTCCATCATCCCACTGCAACACAATCCGTCACCCCCACAGTGGTGACCCCGACGTGATATGAACACGCATGTCATATATACACGCATGCACGCATGTCACGCATGTCATATGAACACGCAATTTGAATGTGTAGCGACATTGTTTGCATTTTATATGTGTTTATGCTGCAGTTTTATATTGATACCACGGAGCGACTAGATCGTGCGCCAGTCGTTCCCATACCACCGAACCGCTAGGTTAAATATGTATCTCTGAATAAGTGCACTTATAAGTACACATTCAAATTATATTTGCTCAAACAAAGTTGGTATAGTTGATTAAATGATTATTGAGCTTGTTTTTCTCTTTTCAGTTCATATCTTTTTAAGCAGTTGGGTTTTTTGTTTTTCTTAATAATTAATATGACTTAAAATTATAAGGAACTCAAATACGTTTAGTTTAGTTTAGTAGATACTGCTCTCTAACGAAAATTCTTCCATTTTAAGTATATCAGCGGTATGTAGACTTATAAACTAACATATTATGTGACAGCCGTATCACACGCAACATGCTACGCGTCTGGAAGAGGTAGCCATTTTGTGTCGAGGCCCTTACCGATTACCCTTTTCTTTCTCTTTTAACAACTTGTCAGAAATGATACTAATTGCAAAAATAAAACAATCCGCAGCTACATTTTAGCTTCCAAAACACAGCCTAAAAGCCTTATTTCACCCTCAAATACTTCCCCTATTTCCCACTTACACACGAATCCCCTGATCACCTGCTCGTCGTCGAGGACCCTCAGAGGTCCTCCGGGGTCCTCCAAATGTCTGAGAGGTACATATTGTGTCAAATGAAACACATATATCGTGTAGAAGTGGTGTACTGCTATTCGCTTCCTGTTATTTGTGATTTGAGTAAATTGAGGTAGTCATTTCGTCTTGAAACCTGAATAGACTAACAGTTGTACAGGAAGTATAATTGATATCATAGGGGTGCTTCAGACCATCAAATCAAACTGGACAACTTCTTACCCTACATCGAAATGACGAAGAAAATCAGCTAGGTAACGTATATAAGGTCTAACAAAATTAGGTGAAACTATTTTAAGTATATGCTCAGACCATCAAACTGAACAACTTTCTCTATGGGACAAATATCGAAATCGCGAAAAACAAATCAGCTGTTCCGTACAAACGTACTCGACCTAAATGTATGGGACAGCAGATTTTTTTTTCGCGATTTTCGGTCCCATAGAGAAAGTTGTTCAGTTTGATGGTCTGACCATCCCTTTAAAATAGTTTCAGCTAATTTTGTTAGACCTTATATAGCGTATACAGGTTGAAATTGATATCATTAGCATCCTTTTAAACTAAGAGTCTACCCATCAAACTGAACAACTTTTACTATGGGGGCAAATCGATCGGAGCAAAAAAAATATCCGCTGTTCCATACTAAACTGGAGTGCCTACTCGAATCAAATGTATGCAACAGCAGATAATTTTTTTGCTCCAATCGGTTTTCTCCCGTAGTAAAAGTTGTTCAGTTTGATGGGTACACTCTTAGTTTAAAAGGATGCTAATGATATCAATTTCACTTTGTATATTGGTCGAGTATTGTCATTGACTTTTCGATAGAACAATTTCTTTTTTGCTTTTTGATTTTGGCTCCCGTTTAATATGTAAAGCATTTAATTGTACTGTACACTCTGTTAGCACTCTTAAAAGGAGTTTTCCGTGTGGTTTTGGCTGTGAATAGAATGAACCCATTTCTTTTGTGTGTTGCTATTGTAGGAGGTGACTATAAGGAAAAGGTTTTTCTTCGAGTGTTTTTATTCGCAAAAAGCTGGCCATCTCTTGCTATGGCATCTGCCATAGCATCCGCGTCACAGAAAGGTAGACGATTTCGAATGCTATGGTATTCGCGTCCGCTAAATAGTCCAGTCATTTTAAGGAGTTTTGTTAGGCGGGGTAGGGAGTAATTATTAATTGTACTTTTAAACTGTAACCGGCACCATTTAGTGTCAAAAAGACTATCTTAAAACATATTTTAAAAAAAATCGCTACGCAACTTAGAAATCAAAATTGTGTGTCCCAGAAGGCTTTTATATTAATTATATTAATACCAATGCACTCATTTGACTTAGATTTAACAACATAAATTATTTTTGAGCAATAAAATAGGCATTGAAATTTAAGAAATGAGGTATTTATTAGAAAATACGAATGTATTTTTCAAAATCTTCTGAGTAGACAACAATATTATCACCATGTTTGAAGTTTGTATAATGGTAAAGCCTTAAATATGAGCAAAAAAATTTACCATCAGGTTTTTGTAGAACGAGATAATAGCAAAATTTTGAAATTGGAACTGTTGCTGACGTTATTCTTTTTTAATTTTGGTACATTTCTAGGCTCAAATTGGCGCTTCAGTATTATACCGAAAAAAAATCAATTATTAATTAATCCCGGCTCAAACCGTAAAACGACTGGGCTAAAAAACAAACCTACATAACTTCTAACAAATGATTCGTTTAAATCCAACAAAAACGGTAACAAGAACTAACAGAATCGCCGGATTCGAACTAAACTATTAGTCAGCCACAGCTGGACCGACAGACAACCTTTATTTTTAGTTTTCTTATTAATCGACGCCATCTTGCGAATCGTTAGACACCCATTTTCAACTATCAGGAACTGTGACTTCACGCTCGTTATTCATTTTGTTAAATATAAAAGTTGTTGGGAAATATGGTTTTTTATTTTATTTTATGGACTCTTGCTTGTGCGTTAGCACTACATTTCCGCCAGAGTCAAGTGGGAGTATCTATTCCAATCTCAGGGATTGTTTATGATCAAGAACAGGAAGAGATTGCGGATTGTGCAGCCTCGTGGCAGGCAAAAACGTGAACCGCGCGAACACCACGCGAATAACAATTGCTCGTGTCAGAACTTGTAAAGTGACTCGTGCTTTTTGGTTGATTTTGAGTTTATGCCCTTTCACACTTGCGATTTCATAGCGACGACACCTAGAAAAAATACGAGCTAGCCGTTTTGACCGAATTGATCCTATTACTATAAATCAAATTAAAGAATGTAAAATGTGGTCTCGGACGGGCGTGAACCCGCAACCTGCCAACCGGAGCTGGTTCTTTGCTAGGCATTTCGTCAGTACCCTTTTAAATCTTCAATCGTCACGACTTGGTCTCGGATTTTGATCTTAGTCCCATGCAGAAAGGTTCAGATTGATGATCAGATCATCTCCTTTAAAAACAGTCAGCATATTTAGAAATAACCTGTATTATAATATTTATAATTAACCTTCGTCCATCATTATCAAACAGGATACAACCCTAATGCTTCACATAATAAAGTTCCAACTCCAAAACCAAACAACCTTAACAAAACTCACACATACTCAAAATAATCAATCAATCTAATAAATCCCGCAAAACCGAACAAAACCGCAAGAGCCACGTAAAGTTTCGTCCCGCGGTTCCGTCCACATCCATCCCATGTCTAATATCCTCTTGTCTTCGGCTCAGACAATTTGTCATGCGGTACCCTAATGTCCGGGAGTAGGGTCGGGCGTGATGTCCCGCGTTTATGTATTGTCCCGTGTTTAAAAAGTATTGATCTGATTTGGGTTGGATTTGTGAACAAACCTAATGAATATAATTATGTAACCAGCTTCTTGTTTTCCCCCAAATTCTAGCAGACATTTTTTGTGTTCTTATCATTCAACATTTTATGTACTCAATACTTAATATTTTATTGCTTTCCATAAAACTATAGCATTCATTACATGAGATGGTAAACTTAAAAGCTGAGAGATCATTATGGACCCTGTATTGTAGAGCACTGCAAAGAAGTAGAAGAGAGGGGGCTTTTATATAATTAACAAAATTAAAATTACTATAGTTGAATATAAAAGCATAGCTCATAGTACACAAGCATGCACGTCTTAAAACTTTATAATTTTTTTTATTGTTGTTCGAAATAAAGGATTATTAACGTTGTGTTTAATAGTGAAAAAGAATTTCTAATGACTTAATGATAAGGTATCAAATTTGTACCTATACGTATAACGTAACAGAATTCTGAATCAGGATTGCAATTTTGTATAGGAATTGATACCTCCGCAATTCCGAACGAAATTGTGGAGGAGGCAAATCCATACCGAATTGAATCCGGATTCGGAATTCAAGAATGTATGTGGCGGACCTAATAGTTGCAAATCAGGCCTGCCATGGCCATCCTTTAAGTGAAATACTGTACCGGTATCGGTATTATCAGTCGTTTTTGGTTATTTAGTCAAAACTGTAAATAAATGTGGTCCTAAGGTCGTTTTGGATAAACTGCGAAGTATTCTTAGTTCTGTTCCAAATCGATGTGTTGCCAGTTTCGGGACAAAGTTTTATGTCCCGAAAAGGGTATCATTATCACATCTTCACATCCCTATTCACGCACTGACGAGTGCGATAGGAAATTAAAGAGCTCCATTCGATTTGAGATCGACTCCGGTGACAGATTGCTTCCTTCATTTGACATATTGCTGAATGAAGAGCGTGTTGAGAGTTGTAAGAGAGACTTTTTGGGAGTTTTCACTGTTGTTTGAATTATAAAATGTACTGTTAAGATGGTTTCAGTCCATACAAAAGTTTGACGCACAATGCGCGTAGACGGAATTAATAAAAGTAATATTTTATATATGGAAAAATTGTTTAGAAAATCTAGTTGCCGCGTAACAAAATTAATTTTAAATAAAATGTTTTATGAAAAATTTCAAAGCGTTACATCTTCGTAATTATTTTATTAATTGCAAATTTCATTTGTGACGCGGCATCTAGATTTTCTAAACTATTTTTCCATATATACACAGTTACTTATATTAATACCGTCTACGCGTATTGTGCGTCAAAGTTTTATATAAAATTGACCCTTCTGCAACTACCTTAAATTTAATGTAATTGTATTTTTACATTAAATTTTGGTTTTCTTAGATAATGCTGTAAAGGAAAACGCCAAATCTCGTTTCGCCTAAAACTAGTAAATTTGAATTTTATAAGAAACGAGCGTTAACCCGCGACTTCGTCCGCACAAACTAGATTTTAAGTCAGAACATAAGCTACCAAACAAAAAAAGTTTCATCAAAATCGGTTCAGTAGTTTTCGATACTCGTTCAAACAAACAAACAAACAGACAGACAAAAAATCCAAAAAATGGGGAAATGGAATCAGGGACACCTAAAAACCATATCGTAACTTTTTTTTTGTAATATCTTCAATGTACAGACAAACTTCCTGTTACAGTTTTATAATAGTTTAGATGCCACGATAGAAAAGGATAATTTCCATTTCCTTGGGAAGTATGATATTCCTCCTATTTTGTGTATAATTTCAGCAATCATATTATTTGTATATGTTCTTTGATCATACTCATTCGTTAGTTGTGAAACGATTTGTAACGAATACATTTAGTCAAGTGGGCAAAGTCTTTATTACAAAAAAAGAATCGTTTTGTATTTTCAAATTCTTTTTTATCGTGTGGGCAGAGCCCTGGTGTCAGAGTTTTTTCATACCGCCTTACAGCCTCTGACGTGGTTTTTATGTAACGACTACTACCACCAGAGATAGTAGTAGCCGGGACCAACGGCTTAACGTGCCATCCGAAACACGGAATCATTTTTCATTTCAGACAATCAGGTGATTCAGCCTGCAATGTCCTAACCTACTGGGGAAAAACGTACAAAGTGACATATCACTAGGTGTCCCCCGTGGCAATCGAACCCACGACCTCCGTGTCGACAGCCAATGCTCTTAACCATTAGACCACGGATGCAGTTGAAAATGTATATATTTTAAAAATTAAAACTCCGAAGACAATACCTCACAAATCAAAGCAAAGACTAAAAATAAAATCAGAAGGAACACACTCAAAGTCGGTAGTAATCCGATATGTTGAGACCTACTCGGATCGACCGACCGTGTGAGTGCGCCGTAGTTTTACGATATTCTCCACTTTTATACATTTTCAAATGCTTTCGAGAGGCACTCGGCATGCAGGTAGAATATGAGTTACTTTATTTGTTGAAAATCTTCTGAATCTTATCTTTCTCGGACACTTGAGACTTGGGTGAGTCTAGATTTTTACTGTTTGACAATTTGGTAACGTTTCAGTTTTTGAAATTTCAGAACAGATTGTTGAAACGTAAAACCATAGCACAGAGGGAATTAAACGGAAAAAATGCTGTATAAACATTTTGTCAATTCGAAATATCATCATCATCATCTTCTTCTCAGCCGATAGACGTTCAGTGCTGGACATAGGTCAACCCCAAGGATCGCCACAACGATCGGTCCTGCTCTCATTCAACGGGACCGCCGCCTTCACCAGGTCGTCGGTCCACCTGGGGGACCTACTCACGCTGCGTTCTTTCGAAAACTCTTCGCATTTGCTGCGTGGCATTATAAAATGCTCTATTTCCTCAGAGCTTATTCATATAATTATCAGAATATACAGGGTGTCCCGTTAACCGACGTCAACCCGGCGGATGCTGATAGGTAAAGTCAAGTCTAAGCAGAATATCAAAATTTGACTTTAGTAAAAGTGTCATAGTTTTCGAGATATAAACAGTTTTAACACAGATACTGCGTATAACATTTGTAGCCGTGGCACTCAAAATAGTTACTAAGGTAAAGAGTTTCACGAATTTCATAAAACTGTCCTTATCTCGAAAACTAAGAACCTTTTCCTAAAGCAAAATGTTGACAGATTGATTGATTGATTGACAGATTTTTTTTATTTTTTATTTTAGTATATTCTGGTTAGGCATGAACTAATCTATCAGCATCCACCGGGTTGACGTCGGTTTACAGGACACCTTGTATATTCAAATTTCAGTAGCACTTGTGCACAAGTCTGTCGGTAGTGAGCCAACGAAAACCTCATTGGTACGAGTCGGCCTGGAAAGAGGATTGAACCATCGCGTCCTGCACAGCAGGCATTGTTAACCGCCACTAGAGACTAGACAACCACGGCCTTTTTCTTTTTTTATTTCACAGTGGACGAATCGAACCCTAGAAATCTCTAAAGAAAACAGTGAATAAACATTTTTTAAACGCCCAGACATTAACCAAAACGTCAGGATCTTTCTAAATCACCGCGACGTTTACAAGCGGTATGAAAAGAGAATGACTCACTGAATCCAGTTCATAAAAGATAAGAAGTAGCCAACTTGCCGCAAAAAGTACTTTTGATAAATGACCATCTTTTATTCCCCCCTTTACTTTTTTAATAGTCAAAGGGCTTTACATTTGCATGAAGGGGTTTGAATCTTTTTGAAATTGGTTTGAATTCGACTAGCTTTTGCTCGCGGCACCGACTATACTTTGCCACAATTCGTTTAAAAATAAAAACAATTTAACCTTGTTAGCATTTGTCTCTGCAAATAGTTCTTCCATCCAATGGATGTCTGGAAGATATCGCTTTTAGTGACCACCCTATGTAGGGTACAAAGGTATCTTTGTTATAAATTATATTTGTCTATTCTTGGTGTGCAAATAAAGAATATTCATAACTTCATTGACATTAGTCAAGATTAATTTGAGAAAAATTAATTAGCAACTTGGGGGAGGCCTATGTCCAGCAGTGGACGTCCATCGGCTGAGATGAGAGATTATGAATAGCAACTTGATAACAGTGTATTAATCTGAGGCGACTAAGGGATATGTTGCCTTTTGTATTTCCTGATTGTTTTATCTCTGTATACTCTGTTTTTTTGGTGTCAAATAAAGTATAATTGATTGATTGATATTTTTTTCTTTTTGAGAGTTAAGGGCCCTTCTAAAATAATGCACAAAGCTTATTTTATGGAGATGATCTGACCTACCGGCAAAACAATTTTCTTTAAAATAAAATACGTTTTGCGGTTTTGTAAGGGTCAGCTGATGTTTTTTCTCGATTTTGACTTAAGTCTCATTGAGAAAGTTGTTTAGTTTGATGGTCTATCATCATCCTTGTTAAAAGGAGCTTGTTTATTTTTATGTCAAAAAAAATTAACATAGAAAAAAGGTTTCAATTGCAAACCGCACCAAAGAAATCAAGTATTGTCTGCTTCAAAACTTATTCTCCAACGGTTCGTGTAAATAAGGAAATCGTCGAATTCCACACTTAATTTAACCTGCACTGCAGCGGTTGAAATTCATGAAAAATGTGTGTGCATTCGAGAAAAACACGTAAACAAGCCAAGGAAATGTTTAGTGTGCAAATTGTTGCACTCCGAGCAGAATTGTGGAGACGATTTCTTTTTTTTTTTTTTATATTCAAGATTTGTATTTTGTTGTATTGGAAATATTCTTGATTATGGATTGAAGTGGTACTCCTTTTGCGTTGAGTAAACATAACGAGAGAGAAACATTAAAATGACTCTTTCGATTGATTTTTTGTTCCATTTTTAACCGACTTTTTTATGTTCGTTACCTCAGAACTTTCGACTGGGTGAACCGATTTTGATGATTTTATTTGAAAGCTGGTGCTTCCCGTGTGGTGGTAATTTGGTGAAGATTTGATGAAGCGCTTCGGAGCTACACAATAGAACTCCTCAAAAGTTGACAGCAAATCATTGGCGATTGAAACATTTGCTCCGTATAGATGTACCCTTTGCGTGTATAACTGCTATCTGATTCGAACTAATGAATTCACCACTGAAAATTGTATAATAAACAGAATTTTAACAAAAAATTAAAACCGCCTTTGAAAAAAACTAAAAATTAAAAAAATTATATTGCAGCCTTCTTCGTTCCCATCATAAGAACTATTAAGAACATTAATTTTATCGAAGTCGGTGTCAAGCCAAGCGAATGCATGCCCTGTCGCGGATCGTACCGGCTTGACAGCGACTGCTATGAAACAAATTAATGTTCCTATGATGCGAACGAAAAAGTAATCGGCTGCAATATTATTTTTTAGTTTTTTTGAAGGCGGTTTTAATTTTTATGAGACCTATCCAACGACATTCGGTCTTTTAGATTGTTTAACGAGTCCCTTTTGGGGTCGAAAAAATGAACTGGAAACGTTTAGAAGTGTTCCTTGTTTAACTAGAACTAGAGAATCTTAAAAAGAAACGGTTAAAGGCATGACAGGACGTTTTGTAGAGTTTTGTAATCTTTACTAAAAAAAGTAGGTTAACAAAGAATGTTTAGTAATTTTCAAAATTAAATGAATGAAAATCTATTTCCGAAACAGATGGATATAGCAAGCTATTGGAATTATTGTTAGAGACAAGGCTACTAGAAGTAGATTGATTGGGGGCGTTATTAGAAAATACCAGGTTAAAGGTGGACAAAATTTATGGTGGAGGAAGCAAAAGAAGTATGTCAGGACCGCCCAAAGTGGAGATCCATAGTCTCTGCTTACCCCTCTAGAAAAAATTTAGTTTATGTATTAAACATTCATTTCCACACTCAAAACTTTCCACGACATCTAATTTAAATAATCTGAGGCCTTTCCAAATTTTTCTAAAATCTTCGACTCCACGGTTTTCCTGTTCGGAGCCCTGCCACACAAAACGTCACTTTATATGCGGCCTGGGCGCAGGTGTTACAAGCGTCGGGACACGCGTTTGCAGCTGTTTCGTGTGAAGGGGCTTTAGTTAAGTTAATAGATTCAAAGATATTTCACTCTACACTGTATTGCGGTGTAGACTAGACCTTATTTTGTAAATACATAGCGGTAATCTTTTCTACGAAAATACAGGGTGTAACAAAAGATCCTAGTTATATTTAATGTTAGTCCTTCAAACTGTAAAATATCACTCTAAAGCTTAATTGAAATAAAATTTAAATAGCCCAGTCATTTT
Source organism: Agonopterix arenella (assembly GCA_927399405.1). Lineage (NCBI taxonomy): Eukaryota > Metazoa > Arthropoda > Insecta > Lepidoptera > Depressariidae > Agonopterix > Agonopterix arenella. The sequence goes on from OV656714.1 coordinate 3,281,327, forward strand.
ACGGTTTGAGCCAGGACTAATTAGTAATAGAATTTTTTTTTTCGGTATAATATTGAAAAGCCAATTTGAGCTTAGAATTGTACCAACATTAAAAAAAAATCACGTCAGCAACATTTCCAATTTTAAAATTTAGCTCTTATCTCGTTCTAAAAAATCGGAGGGTAAATTTTTTTTGCACATATTTATTATACATGCCATTATACATACTACAAACATGGTGTGAATATTTTCGTCTACTTAGAAGGTTTTGAAAAATACATTCATATTTTCTTATAAATACCTCATTTTTGAAATATCATTGCCTATTTTATTGCTCAAAAATAATTTATATTGTTAAATCTAAGTCAAATGAGTGCATTGGTATTAATATTAATAATTTAAAATCCTACTGGGACACATAATTTTGATTTCTATGTTGCGTAGCGATTTTTTTTAATATGAAGATTTAAAGATAGTCCTTTTGTCACTTAATGGTTCCGGTTACAGTTTAAAAGTCCAACTAGTAATTACTACCTACTCCGCTTAACAAAACTCCGTAAAATGACTGGGCTATAAAAAAGTCATCTGTTCTACACATTGGAGTCGAGTCGGTTCTACAGTTTTGTATGAACTACTTCAACAGGTTTTTTATTTCATTTCAATGTTGGCTCCATCGTGAATTCTGTTGTTTGAAAGTCTCAAAATATTACTAGGGTCTTTTGTTACACCCTATACAGGGTCTTTCTTAATATGCAGATGAATTTTAAGGGGTTGGTTAGACCATCATCCTGAACTACTTTGTCTATGGAACCAACATCGAAATCGCTAACACAAATAGTTTCAGTTCCACAAGTGTTAAGGCCGCTCTTTCTAATAAGGTCATGGTACCAGCCTAAGAAATTGGAGGGAAGATAGAGGGGAAGAGGAAGACCTAGACAGAGTTATCTAGCCCAAGTGAAGGAAAAGGTTAATGTCGTGTCGTATCATGAACTCAAGAGACTAGCGGAAAAGTGACAGGATTGGCGTACACTCCACCGACAAGAGCGTAGCTCTTTGACCAGCCTAAGCATAGCCTGCCTTCAATCATTTTCTCATCATCTTTCATTTTCTAAAAATAACATTCAGCACCGTATTACAACAGCCTGGCTCAAATGGTGGGAACTTACTGGTGTAACCTGCGATAGAAAGATGCCCATTAGAATGAAAGGCCTTGTGTATAAAAGTATAATAAGACCTGTACTTACCTATGGTAGTGAGACATGGGCAACTACGAAAAGGCAAGTCCAAACCATTCAAGTCGCTGAGATGAAGATGTTACGCTGGATGTGCGGGGTCACGAGATACGACAGAATACGCAACGAGTTCGTGCGAGGTAGTCTCGGAGTCCGCGACGTAGCTGACAAAATCCAAGAAAATCGACTTAGATGGTTTGGTCATGTAAAAAGAAGACCACCTGACTATATAGATGGTCTGATGTTGTAAAGAAAGAAATGGACAGCTGCGAGCTCTCCATCGACGATGTTCAAGATAGAGCGAAGTGGAAGAAACAGATTAAGAAAACAGACCCTGCTACCCATCGGGACAGCAGCTAGGAAGATGATGATGATGATGACTACTAATCCCTAATAACCAATGATGCTTATTCCCAGTCAATCTATCGAAGTCATTAAAGCTTTTATAAAAACTTAAACAATTTCAATTCATCGCCAACAATTTTCGCAAAAGCACAAGAATGTTTCAAGCGATAAATCAATAAATATTCAAATAAACGGTCACTTTTTATCAAAAGTCCTATTAAATTTCGAATTTCAACAATAATATTCTTGAATTCATTGTGCTGTGAACGTAAAATTTGCCTTGGCACGATACACTGCATTTTTCTCTTTCCTTTAACTTTGCTTTGTTGGGAATTCTGAATATTTTGCTTGTGGTTCTCATTTTTAAGATTTTATAGTGTTGGTATAGGAAAGGCAATAAAATAAGAATTTAGCGACAAAGGATTTTATATCATCGAAAAAAAAGGTACGATAGCACAAAATCCTTTACTAGTCCTATTCATCTTATCAGCCATTAAACGTCCACTGCTGGACATAAGCCTCCCCCAAAATGGGGGGACTAGTCCTATTATTAAGATCAAATGTGATTTTTATACAGGGTGTAAATGTATTCGTTGCATATTAAACGGTGTGCTTCAGACTATCAATCTTAACAATGTTCACTATCGGAACAACATCAAAATCAAAAATGTCAACGGCTACTCGACCCCAAAAAAATTTTAGGAACAAAAGTTTTTTTTTCGCATTACGTTATTAGCTCCATAGTGAAAGTTGTTCAGTTTAATGCTCTGAAGCACCCCCTAAGATATGTAACCAATTTAATTTTACAATCTGTATTTTCAACACATAATACTACAAAAAAATGGGCTGGCATGGCTTTTTTGGGCCCGATATTAAAGAGGCTTTCACACTAAAAAAGATGTATTATAATTTTTATAAATCTTTATTCCAAATAGATTAAAGAGAAGCTGATCAGGCTTCAAACACTTGCAAAGCTGTTGACGTATCCACTTGTTTAAAAGACAAAAAGAAAGCAAAAGTGTTCAACTAATAAACGGATGGTTGAACGTCCTTGCGAACATCATTGCAACACCTCCATTAACGCCCGTATCGAATTCACTTTGAGAGTCGCTGATGTTGGAAGAACGCAGGTGGTTAGATACGGCATCATAAACAAGCAAAACATCCAACTATTTGATAGTTAAGTTGATATGTCAACTCTCAAGTTGAATTCTTTGGGTATCCTTTTTTAAAAGACAAAAATAAATCAAAACTTGATACACGGATTGTTGAACGTCCTTGCGAACATCATTGCTATACCTTCATTAGCGCAAGTATCTAATTCACTTTGAGAGACACTGATGTTGTAGAAACGCAGGCGGTTAGATACGGCATCATAAACAAACTAAATGGTCGGCGAACGGAGCTTATGGACGCTTGTGGCAAAATACTGAGTTGGAAATATTTAGGATGACTTGCCATCAACTCCATAGAAGAGGAACAATCAACTAGAAAATAGTTAAATTGATATCTAGATTTCAAGTCGAAGTCTTCATAAAGAAGAATAACAACGTTTTTAGACTAAAACTTGACCGTTCTTCTAGCATACTGACGCTGATGGACGTTTCATGCCAGCACGAGTTACATCGCATGACAATCACTCATGCTATATTGAAAGATGCTGAAGATGCTAGTGGTAAAAAATATCCAGTCAGCAATGGTCCTATTGAGTCTGACTGCCCTGGATGCACCAGACGAACGGTTTCAAGACCTGTCTTAAAACCGTTTATCTGGCGCGTCCTGGGCAGTCAGTATGACATTTGCTCTGAAAGTTTCTGACCTTAGAAGACACTAAAGATAGAAACATGAAAGGAATATTTATTCGTGAGAGATTGTAGGAGTTCACTAATAAAGGACTTTTTGTATCAAAGGAGATCAAATCTTTTGAAAACGATTGTAATCCGCGCTGACTATTAATATTAAATATCATTTTTTTTCACACAAAACTAATTTATAAGTAAGTACACAAGAATGAAAAGGGTGTACCAAAACAGTGAACCAATACCGCATCCAATGTCCAATCCTTTAGAATCGAACATGAAAGGTATAACCATTAAGGAGCTCCTTTTGACGGACTTAAGCTCCGATTGGCTCACCGATCGTGATCAACTCGAACATGATTGGATCACGAATGATGCCGAGTGATCACAATGATAATGGCATGATAATTGAGTTTCAGAACAAAGGATAAATGATGTTAAATCGTTTAAGTGTTTTGCATTGTTTGGTGAATTGTTTCGTTTGCGTTTCAAATGTTTGGTCGATTGCATTTTTGCAAGGCGTACGTAGTTATAAGTCTGTAAGGCTATTGTGCGAAGTTTCCGATTATATCGTTTGCAAGATCGGTAGCGTTATTATGATTTATGTAATATTTTATTAATGTGATCATAATAATAATATCCATTCAAATTAAATATTGAAAAATTAAGTCTCGGACTTCATTCTACGCAAACAAAGTCGCTGGTATCTGCTAGTTATTATTATGTTATCGTATTCAAAACGACAAATAAATCCTTCTACAGGGTGTAACAAAACACCCTAGTAATACTTAAGGGGTTGCTTCAGACCATCAAACTGAACAACTTTCACTATGGAGTCATCACCGAAAAAAAAAAAAAAAATCTGCTGTCCCATACATTTAAGTCGAGCCTGTACTGCAGTTTTGTATGGGACAGCGGATTTATTTTATTATTTCTCCATATTGAAAGTTGTTCAGTTTGATAGTCTGAAGCACCCCCTTTAGTATTACTAGGGCACACTCTGTATACCATACCAATCAGATAAGCAAAGTGAAGACTCGAAAAGGATCCAATTGGGTATTCTTTCAATAGTCCGCATCAAGCAATGCTACTAGCGTGACAGCCGCGGCACAATTTTAAGCGTCATTTTCTATCAAGGTAACATTCATTGTTCTATAGTTAAAAAGTTTTAAATCCCCATGTCTAAACCCCGTCGAAAAGGTGCAGTTATACGAACAATACTAGTTTATAGTTATGATTGAAAATAGGATCGCGGTAATGAAGCGGTGCCGTGACCGCGGCGCGCGTGACTCAAGTGTGGGGTGACCTAAAGTTTTGTCAAAATGAGATTTTAGGAAAAAAAAAACTGTTTAACGTTATTATTCATCGGTTCATTATTATTAGTGTAACATTAGCGTAAAACTGAATACGTACATACCTAAAATCACGATCGTAATATCTTTCGGGGTGCTGTTTACGAATGTAGTTGTAGGAACGCTAACATTTAGCATTTTAGATTCAGGACGTGGCAAGTTTTCATAGATGGCCTTTCATAGATGGCCTACAAAAACACTGCATAAAAAAACCTTATCCCTTAGACTCCTCGTTCGACACCCAGGGGAACAATCGGGGTGGCCCATTCTAAGCCGGACCCACACGGCATAGGCACGACACAGTAAATAATACAACTAAAGTCTTTTACATTACCACCTTAAATAAGTAAAGTAACATTTGTAAGTTATGATTATTATATGAGTGAACAACGCAAAATAATTCAAATGTACTGGTTCAAAACCTCCTCCTGTTTAAATGTCAAAAAGACACATTTTTATATCGATACTGATGACAAACAAACAAAAATTTAAAATTTAGTATACGTATGAAGGTGTCATCTGTTCAAAAGGCAAAGATGGCGCACCCAATAGACGCCCAGAGAAAACCGTAAATTCTCAAAAAACAAAATAAAATCCTATTTGTCACAATCAGGACTGTCCGAACTAAACAATATCATCATGGTCACCCTACTAAGCAGCGATTGCTTCATCCAATCCTCTAACATAGCTGTACATTAATAACAACTGCAGAATGAAAACCACAACTAGTTTATTGTGCTAGCCCCCCGAGGTATTTGACGGATGCATTTTATACGAGTTTCGTATTAAAACTCTGATTTGTTTCTTATTGACTTGCTCTGGGGATTTTATTTCTTTTTATTATCATTTTCATAGTGGCCGATGGCCGTCGCGGGACGCCCAGTGATATGATACAACGAAATACCGCACTCTACCGATTACGCGCGCTTTTTTCGAAAATTTTGAACTTTGCTGTTCGGGAACGACGAACTAAATCGCAGTTCCCAATTTTTCGTCACGGCATACGAGTCGATTGTTTCACTTAAAAATCAAGTTTCACAAATCATTTTTTTAGCCTTTAACATCCCATAGCTGGACAATGGCCTCCCCTTATTCTTAACCATCTCTGTTCTGGGAAAGCTCTGGCCACTGGTCGTCAAAAGCATCCAGATCCTCCCGCCACCTCTTCTTCAGGACGACCTGGACGCCGATGACCTTTTTCTGGGATCCAGGGTGTAACAATTTTTGTCCACCTCTCCTGGTGCATTCGACAGACATGGCCGGTCTATTGCCTTTGGTCTAGCTAGCTGTTTTCTCACCGACGTCGGAGATTTGTGCTTTACATTGTTATTAAAAAAATCCCCGAAACCATTTTGAATCTTTCCAAAAACATGTTTACAAATCATAATCATAATTATTTATTTCATAAAAATAATTTTACATGTCAAAGAATCAGATAAAAGAAGTCCTCTGTGAAGCGTTTATGAACTGGATCATAATTTAAATGATCAAAATTGAAATCAGACCCAAGCGCTCTTGAGTGTCACTAATTTTTAGTTTACTATATAAGGTCTAACAAAATCAGCTGACACTATTTTAAGGGGATGATCAGACCATCAAACTGAATAACTTTCTCTATGGGACCAATATTGAAATCGCGAAAAAAAAATCTGCTGTCCCATACATTTAGGTCGAGTAGGTTTGTATGGAACAGCAGTTTTTTTTTCGCGATTTCAATATTGGTCCCATAGAGAAAGTTGATCAGTTTGATGGTCTGATCATCCCTTTAAAATAGTTTCACCTAATTTTATTAGACCTTATATAGTATCAATTATTTTATTAAATAGACTTACACTCAGTTGCAGGAACGCTCATTAGATTTATTCCTCCTTTAAATCTCTTGCTAGCTTTAACTACGTCAACAGACAAAAAGTGACAGCAAGAGATTTCATGGAGTTATTAACTTACGAGCGTTTCTGCAACTGACTGTTAATGTTATATACATAACCTTAGCTTAAAAATGTTAAGTCGTGTTATGTTGTATAGTTTCTGGCTGCATCTTCTCTACAGCGACAACACGTTCTGTCGCGGTGGTAGTTTAAAAAAAGATTACGTTTAATAAGTTGGCTTCAAGCTCCTATATTGAATAAATTATTCTGACTTTGACTTTGTAGACCATTCAAAATATATGACAAGTAATCTAGAATTAAACATTTTAACTGATCATGGCGTGTCATCCCGTGATCATGGCAGTTGTAACACTGCCGAAATATCGGGAATTCAAATATACCAAAACGCGGTAAGAACCCGTTAAGGTGGTTTCAGTCCATACAAACGTTTGACGCACAATACGCGTAGACGGAATTAATAAAAGTAATATTTTATATGTGGAAAAATAGTTTAGAAAATCTAGATGCCGCGTAACGAATAACATTTGCAATTTATAATATAATTACGAAGATATAAAGCTTTTAAAATTTTGTATGAAAAACTTCAAAGCTTTATATCTTCGTAATTATTTTATAAATTGCAAATGTTATTCGTTACGCGGCATCTAGAAGTTCCAAACTATTTTTTCATATATACAAAGTTATATATATTACTACCGTTTACGCGTATTGTGCGTCAACGTTTTGTATAAAATGGACCCCTCTGCAACCGCTTTAAAATGTTTATTTCTAGATTAAATAATAACCGCGTAATCTACTCATGAGGGTAGGCCTGTGCCCTGCAGTGGGACGTTTATAGGCTGATGGTGATAATAGTCTAAAATCGGTTGAGATGAGAGAAACCATTATCAAATCAATTTTCTTCCTCTTTCCTTAAACGACATTTTACAAACAAGTGAAGACATTCAAACTAGAGCAAAATAAGAATAGTATTCAAACAGTAGCGATGATAAAAGTTTTCAAAAAGTAGTAAAACAGACGGGAGAACTTAGGAGCTTCGTTGCATCTTTGTTGTGTAAGTTGGACCTTAGTGCTTGAGCGGAGCGATTTTGATTTTGTTAAAAACGAAATTGATTTTATTTGTAATACAGTTATAAGTACCAGTTTTGTATATGTTTTACTACGGTATCCATTCTTCAATTCCATAAAATCGTATCCATTATAAGGGTTTTATTTTTAAAAAATCCTTACGTAACCTGGAAAAGAATAAAAATTTAAAATTTTGGAGGTTCTCTGATGAGACGATCATTCAGCCAGAGGTATTCAGCTTTAATTTATACCTAAGACTGATCACAACTGAATGCTCTAGGCAATAACAATCAGCTTGTGCTACAATGGGTGTTAGGACACTCAGACATAGAAGGGAACGAAAAGGCGGACGAGTTGGCCAGAAGAGGAACAAAAAACCACTTCATAGGCCCCGAACCCTTTCTTGGAGTACCTGGCAGTCTAACACGCGATTCTTTGAACAAGGTCAGCTTTGGAGAGGCAATAAAGCTTTGGCGCAACACCCCAGGCATGGGCCACTCCAAAGCACTTATCAAAGGCTACAATCGCAAACTTGCGAACGGTCTCCTTGCCCTCAGCAAAGATCAAATTTGTACAGTAGCAAGGTCACTCACAGGCCACTGCAAATTAAATAAGCACATGCACACACTGAAACTAAGTGACACCACCGGCTGCAGATTCTGCAAAGAGGAAATGGAGACTCCTCTGCACCTCCTATGTGACTGTGGCCCCCTGATGTACAAACTTAGTACTCATCTAGGTAGGCAGGTTCTGTCACCAGATGAGATACAAACTATCCCTATCAAGAATCTACTGCGTTTTCTGGCCGCAACTTTAAAAAAGGGCGTTCACAAAGGACCAGCGATGGTCTACGTGGCACAGGCTCAGCAAGCCTGTCAAGGCCCAAAAACCCCCCCTAATAATAATAAGACTGATCAACAGTGTAACCAAATACCCTAGAAATATTTAAAATAATAATTAGTTTAACCATCAAACTGAACAACTTTCACTATGGAGCCAAAATCGAGATAAAATAAAAAAAAAATCTGACGTTTCATACATTTGAGTCGAATATAGGTGGGAAGGTACTGCAGTTTTGTATTAAACCCTGTATAGTACTATATAGCATCTAATGACGAATCAGATAATGGCGCGATATGTTCAGTACCGAATAGAAAAATAAAAAGCAAAATTAAAAAATTCTGAAAAAACCCAGGACGGATGTAAACGTTGTAATCGAAAAAGGATTAAATAAAATTTTTGAAAAACCCCCGACTCACCGACGAAAGTATGTGAGTAACGAAAGACAATAACCCAAGAAAATCCGTCGAGGGTTGACATTGCCATCTCTGTTCCCAATTTCAATTAGACAGGCTTAGGCACCTTCTGGGTAAGCTCGCTACATCTTCGACCCCATCTTTGTCCTGAGGACTGGATTGAGGTCAAGAGCAAACCCATTTGAAATTAAAAAAAATTGACAGAAACTCATAAAACAGAAAAAAATTTAAGTTCATTACAGTGCATGGAATGGCAGCCCCGTCGGATTTTCTTGGGTTTGGTTCGAAAAGGTATCTTTCGAAAAGTATAGTTTTATTTTTTCCCGCTTTCCGCTTCGCCTATCACAATAAGTCGAACCTAACGAGAACTATCGCGAAGCACGTAGGTAAATCGTGATTTCTTCTAAGCCCAACCGCTAAGTTTGTTCGTTTTACTTTCTTTGCATTTAAATGTAAATTAGAAACCCGCATCTAAGAAGAATTCCTTGGGAACTAAATGTTATCTGGATGCAAAGTTTTGATCATTCTCCTTTCAGTGTGGTTGTGTACTTAAACCACAGAATATGTTATAGTGCTACATACAGAACTCGACTAGACTCGGCTGGGCAGAGCAGTGTTGCCAGACGTGCAATAATTATCCTAGATCCACGATATTTTGGAGGGGTATGCGATAGAAAATAAAAGTCAGTTATCGCATGATAATTCACAAAAATTCCACGATAATCCACGATAGTGATTAAATTCAATGAAATCTGTGTATCCAATCACTATTATCAACCATATTATCCGTCAAATTTATACATACATACATCATACTGGCGTTTATTACCGCGTAAAACGGTTTTCAAATACCTATTACTAAAATTGAAGTTCTAATGAGAAAAATTGAAATAGAAATATTTCCTCACTGTGTCGTTTCTATCAATAGTTTTTAAGTACTAAAATTTCCTAAAAACCTCGTACTTTCCTACCTATAAATAGGTAACATTAAATAGTGGCATGCAATAAAAATAAGAATAATTATGATTGACTTCCACGACACTCTTTTAGGTTCTAAGATACGAGATTTTTTTTAATTTGTGATGCGATAAAAACACGATAGTTTTGCTGTCAATCTGGGATAATTCTTAAATATGGATCTGGCAACACTGGGGCAGAGTTCGGAAAGCTACGTAGTATCTTCACGTCCCAAATACCGCAGTGTCTTAAATACGAAAGTCTTCGATCAGTGTGTGCTGCCAGTGATGACATATGGAACAGAGACGTGGTCGTTCACTCAAGGCCTCATAAAAAGGCTGAAACTTAACCAAAGGGCAATGGAGAGGGCTATGCTCGGAGTTTCCCTGCGAGATCGAATCAGAAATGAAGAGATCCGCAGAAGAACCAGAGTAACTGACATATCCCAAAGAGTTGCTAAACTAAACTGGCAGTGGGCGGGGCACATTGCTCGCAGAACCGATGGCCGATGGGGCCGAAAAGTTCTCGAGTGGCGACCGCGTACCGGAAAGCGCAGCGTGGGTAGGCCCCGCACACGGTGGACCGACGACCTTGTGAAGGCGGCGGGAACCCGTTGGATGAGGGCAGCGCAGGACCGGTCTTTATGGCGATCCTTGGGGGAGGCATATGTCCAGCAGTGGACGTCCATCGGCTGAGATGATGATGATGATGACTACATACAAAATGGCTACTTCCTGCCAGTCCCTGCCCTCTCACGTTAGTCGGTGTCATTTCATACAAATAGGAAAAATTTGCAAAGAGAGGTAAGCATGTGGGATACTGAGTGAGTGCAAGCGAGAAAGGAATACGCCGTTGCTTACATTTTCCGCCACGCTTCTTACCAAGCGGGGGTGAGGTTCAAATTGGTGGTAGGCAGGGAGTGTTTGTACTGTATGTCGTACCAGATACTCTTTCTTATACTGTTAGGAGAGGTGGGAAGTAATTATTAATTGGACTTTTAAACTGTAACCGGCGCCATTAAGTGACAAAAAGAGTATCTGAAATCATATTTAAAAAAAAATTCACAACGCAACATAGAAATCAAAATTGTTAGTCCCAGAAGGCTTTTAAATTAATAATATTAATACCAATGCACTCATTTGAATCAGATTTAATAATATAAATTTTCAGCAATAAAATAGGCATTGAATTTGTATATTAAATGTATATTAAAATTGTAATGCCTTAAATAAGTGCAAATAAAATTAACATCAGATTTTTTGATTTGATTCATGATATATTACCGAAAAAAAATATCAATTATTAATTAGCCCCGGCTCACACCGTAAAATGACTGGGCTTAATGATCTGTATTCAGAATTTCTTAACCAAATCGAATACCTGCTTACAAACAGTAAAATATTGATTATGCAAGTCTATTTTTTTAAAGTAATTAATGGACTCTTGCTTGTGCGTTAGCACTGCATTTCCGCCAGTGTCAAGTAGTTTATGGGAGAATCTATCCCAATCTCAGGGATTGTTTTTGGTCAAGAATAAGAAGAGATTGAGAATTGCGGAACCTCGTGGCAGGCAAAAACGCGACGCGCGAAAACCACGCGAGACGAGTGCTCGGGTCAGAAGCTGCAACGTGACTCAAGTCCATCTATATTATGTTCAAGAGCTACATGAGCTCATCCCGCCTTCCCCTTTCTACTATCGGACTTCCAGACGCACCGCGGGATATCACCCCTTTTTGGTTGACATCGCACCTTTCTGAACCTTTTATAATGCGCACAGCCAAGGAGTGGAACGCCCTACCCGCGTCAGTGTTTCCGAGCGCTTACAACCCGAATTCCTTTAAAGTACGAGTGAATAGGCTTCTTCTGGGTGAGCTCGCTACATCTTCGACCCCATCTTCGTCCTGAGGACTAGATTGAGGTGAAGAGCAAACCCAAACGTATTAAAAAAAAAAATGTTTAACCACCATGCTAACTCTTGCAACCGTAAGTCAAAGGTCAAAATTGTACTACCGCATATTCTACCACATTCAAAAACCAACTATATTACATTCCTAATTAGAATCGAAATTTGAAAGGCCAAAGATTAACAGCGGGAAATTGAATTTAATTATTATTGTAGCAGGGTTTATTATTTTATTACTTAATTGAATGACTGTAACCTTTTGCACCTGAGATATTTTGTGAGATAGCGGCTTTCGCACGGTATAACGCCGCGGGCAGGGGTGTGCTCGAAGATTTTAAAGTTCAAAATAGGCGTTTAAAATCGTAGGCAAATCATGTTACTTGTAGTAGGTTGGCTTTTATATAAAATGAGCTTTTAACCGCGACTTCGTCCGCATAAATTATATACCTGATTTTAAAGTAAATTATAAGCTTTCGAACTAAAAAAGTTAAATCAAAATCGGTGCAGTAGTTTTTGCGTGATGCTCGATCAAACAAACGAACATACACAAGTAGACTGACGAAAAAAACTAAAATTGTTGATTTTAAATCAGGGTCACCTTCTTATTCTTATCGCACTGTAGGCACTATCGCACTTACTGTAGGCAGAGCCCTGGTGTCAGAGTTTTTTCAGACCGCCTTACGGCCTCAGACGTGGTTTTTATGTAACGACTACTACCACCAGAGATAGTAGCCGGGACCAACGTGCCATCCGAAGCACGGAATCATTTCTCTTTTCAGACAATCAGGTGATTCAGCTTGCAATGTCCTAACCAACTGGGGAAAAACGCACAAAGTGACATTTCACTAGGTGTCCCCCGTGGGAATCAAACCCACGACCTCCGTCACCTAAAAACCGTATTTACTTACCGATTTTTAAATCCAACAACACAAATACATTAAACAGTATTATACAACTATTACAAAACTAGAACATAGTTTGTTTAGGATCTAGAGCAGAATCGAACTATCAAGGCTTCGACATAGGTAATTTTTTTTCAAAATGATAAATGTTTGTATACCTACATTAAAATTCACTGAACTAGATGTCAACCCATCGCACTGGCACACTCACCCTACTTACTACCAAAACAAGATTCTTGATTCGCGCTGCAAGTCTGGGGGAGGTCAGACGCGTGCGTATTGGCATCTGTTAGGCTTGCACGTGGCTCCGCCATTTTGTAAACTCTTTTGTGTTTTAACTATAAAACGTTAACTTGAGATTATAATAAACTACTTGACATTGGCAGAAATGCTACTAATCATTTTCCTACGTGTACTCTCCACATAACGAGACATTGGCACAATTGTGATAACGCATCGGACGCCATTCAATAAAAATATAATAGAATAGAATAGAACAAGATTCTTAAAATGTATGCATGAACAGGCTAGCAAGGCCGATTAAATGTTCTAACCAAAAAAAAAATCTTAGATGAAGCTTTGAACAGGAAAAACCAAAACTGTATCAGAAACATTGAGCTATTACATACTACATACTATGTACATTCGATTGTAATATTTATTACATTACATAATAATAACATATACTATATACTCATGGTCATTATCCCTAATGGGAAGAGCAGAGTCTCAGGTGACCGTAGAACTATGTCACATCAAACCATTTGCTGTTGATGTTTCACATAAGCCTTAGCGCGATATAGCCCAGTCATTTAACGAAGTTTTGTTAGGCGGGGTAGGGAGTAATTATTAATTGGACTTTTAAACTGTAACCAGTACCATATAGTGACAAAAAGACTATCTTAAAACATATTTTTAAAAAATCGCTACGCAACATAGAAATCAAAATTGTTTGTCCCAGACGGTTTTTAAATTAATAATATTAATACCATTGCACTCATTTGACTTAGATTTAACAATATAAATAATTTTTGAGCACTAAAATAGGCATTGAAAAATGAGGTATTTATTAGAAAATACGAATGTATTTTTCAAAATCTTCTAAGTAGAGAAAAATATTCACACCATATTTGTAGTATGTATAATGGTAAAGCCTTTAATAAGTGCAAAAAAAATTTACCATCTGGTTTTTTTAGAACGAGATAATAGCTAAATTTTAATATTGGAACTGTTGCTGACGTGATTTTTTTAAATTTTGGTACATTTCTAGGCTCAAATTGGCTCTTTAATATTATACCGAAATAAAATGTCAATTATTAATTAGTCCCGGCTCAAACCGTAAAATGACTGGGCTAATAATAATTATGATTGTGACAGAGTGGATAACATTTCATATTGTTTGTTACACCGAAGTCGGATAACTATAATGATGGGTTACATTAACTTGCCAATTATGTATGTCTGTCAAAACAAGTGAACTCAATCAATCATTGGTTTATTGAGCAAATCATATTAGTTAATCTTAACAAAGTTTTGAACTAGTGGTAAGTGGTTCCACTTAAAAATATTGTTGGTAGTTATAGCACAGATTATGAAGTCTCTGTCCACTCCGATGTGAAGCAGTCCTGAGTTACTGTATGTATGGACGTGTATATAAAAAATAATTCCAAGGAAATAGTGTAAATATTGAACAAGGGCCGAACTTCCATTCGCCTAATGAAAAATTAATTAAAAACATTTTTAAAAGGGAAAATCACAACCTATCTTCCGACCTATCTTTGATAAAACGTATTTTCCTTTTAATAAAAAAAAATCCTCCCAAAAATAATCACAAAATATATCTTTTTGTCCCTAAATTTTATTTTTCCTTAAAATTGTATAAAGAAAAAAGATCTAATGACAGTAATAGATTCAATTAAGATATATTTTAATGAACAAAAAAGACGGTCTCATTTAGTTTTATTATCAAAGAGGATCTGAAGAGGGAAAAATTCGAGAAAAATCCAGCAAAGTGCGATTCAGAATCGCATAGAAGGGTTCTGTATCGTATATAATTATTTCTCCCACATAACTTCGTTGTTCGTTGTAGAGAATTCGCAATACAGTAGAATTATAATATGGAAACCTTTAATTCCCAAGGTATAAAGAGTGGCAGTATTCATTAGAATTATAGAAAATCATTTATTAAAAAAAAAAATTACAAAATGTCCGAATCCGCTTTGTAAGCTTCGTAAAAAACAAAAACATTATCATCGCATCTGCAACATACTTCATCAATGGCACTATACTAATAAAATGCGAGCGAAGCGAATGTTGGTGTTTTTTAGTTCTGTGAATTCATATAATTTCCCTATGGCTGCTTAACTGTTAACTTGCAAACAAATGCTACCAAGATAATTAAAAACGACAGAAAGCCGAACAAAACTGTCAAATTTGATTGACAGGAACATTCATATATTCATATTAGCTGTTTGAATAGACTTGTATTTTTTTAAGTTTTAGGTAACGTTGGTTGCATTTTTTATGTTTAAGTAAAACCTTTCGTATACGGAACCCTAAAAAAGCTCCAGCACGAGACGGCAGTTAAAGGTACGTGAGAAATTAAGTCAGTTTTATTAAGCTCTAGAAAGAGTAGCTAATTCGCTATTTCTTTAATTGAAAAGGCTGCTAAGGACTTAAGAGGATAATGCCACAGCTGGTGGCACCTTAAGGTGTTGTCATTTTAATAGTCTGTGATAATCATAAGTCAGGATCGATGCCAGACTTTTTGTATACTATACGTCACGGCTGCTGGAAGAAATCTCTTCAGCTAGCTCTAGCCCTTTTACCTACTTGTATAACAAGCTGAATCTATACAGACAGGGTACTTCTTAATATGCTGAAACTTTTTAAAGGGGCTGATGAGACCATCAAACTGAACAACTTTCTCTATGGGATCAACATAGAAATCGCGAAAAAATAATCAGCTCTCCCATACATTCGGCTCTAGTAGTTTTTTTTCGCGATTTCGATGTTGGTGCCATAGAGAAAGTTGTTCAGTATGACGATCTGATCATCCCCTTAAAAAAGTGTCAGCATATTAAGAAGGACCCTGTATAAAACAGATCCGTGACTGAAGATTAGACAGGGTGTTTCAAAACACCCTAATAATATTTAAAGTTGTTTAGTTACACCATCAAATTGAACAACTTTCACTGCGGAGTCAACATCTCAGAAAAAATTAATAAAATCTGCTGTTTCATACAAATCTACTGTACTGACCTTACCTACTCGACGGACAGAAATTTTTGTTTAAAAAATGTCGTCTTTTTTTTTTAATTACGTATGGGTTTCCTCTTGACCTCAATCTAGTCCTCAGGACGAAGATGGGGTCGAAGATGTAGTGAGCTCACCCAGAAGAAGCCTATTCACTCGTACTTTAAAGGAATTCGGGTTGTAAGCGCTCGGAAATACTGACGCAGGCAGGGCGTTCCACTCCTTGGCTGTGCGCATTATAAAAGATTCAGAAAGGCGCTTGGTGCGGATATGTGGTATGTCAACCAAAAAGGGGTGATATCCCGCGGTGCGTCTGGAAGTCCGATAGTAAAAAGGGGAAGGCGGGATGAGCTCATGTAGCTCTTGGGCACACTCACCGAAGTACAATCTGTAGAAGACCGACAAGCAGTCTTTATCTCCATGGCGAAAGTTGTTCAGTTTGATGGTCTAAACTGAACCACTCCTTTAAATATTTTGTAGCACATTGACGAAGCGTTTCGTAAAAAAAAACACTGCAAAAGAAACGAAAAAAAAAAAAATAGTTTTATTTGAACAAAGCCGCAGTAAAAACTTAGTAAGTCATTTCGACAAACAAATACATTTTGACGGCGCTCTCTATTGCCCTTCTGATTAGTTGGCCACTTTGTACTGACCTTTTCCGGCAAAGTTTGGATAGCTTCGGGCATTCGGATCGCGTTAATTACAACTAACTTAAATGTATCGAAACACTAGACAAATGAACACAAAAACAGTAGACCGTGAATAAACATTACAATACAATTTACATACATTTTCAAATATTATTGATTTTTAAACATGTTACAGCCATGTTGTGCTATTTCGAATCAAATTGAAGATTGAAAAATTTGTCTCGGGCGGGACTTGAACCCGCACTTTTCCAAACCGGGGAACTACGTTATCCAATTTCGCCACCGAGCCCACTACCCAGAGAACGAAATTTCATAACGCATGCACGATAACGCAGTTCCTCGGTTTGGAAAAGTGCGGGTTCAAGTCCCGCCCGAGACAAATTTTTCAATCTTTAATTTAATTACATACATATACAGGACGTAAATACATTCATAGTGCACTGTTCTACGGTCAAAAAAGGCTGAAAAAGTTCAATTTTGGATACCAGCACCAAATTTTAGTATGTTGTTAGGTATGTTCTCTACACCTTAAAACTGCCGGGAGACAGTCTTTGAGGTGTCAGGGTCTTCAGTTATGACGTCATTAATTTTGTGTATGCATGGGATTTAAAAAGAAATTGTTCTGAAACCTATCGTGTGGGGTATCAAATGAAAGGGCTTAATGAGCCGGTTCTAAAAATAAACTACACCATTACCCGTCAGCCACTTTAAAAAAAAGTACAAAAGTATTTTCAAAACATATCAAGTTTGGGTTCCTCCAGGTAGGAAACTGCTGAGTAAGTTTTTGTCAAACATACGCCAAATGACTTATTAATATCTTCATATCAAACGTCAATAAAGCAATTTCAAAAATGTTTATGTTTACTATTTTTTATAATATTTTTATATTATTTTTTAACTTTATATTTAATGAAAAAATTTATAAAAAATAGTAAACATAAAAATTGTTGAAATTGCTTTATTGACGTTTGATATGATGATATCATAAGTTGTTTGGCGTATTTTTTACAAAAATTTATTCAGCCGTTTCCTACCTGGAGGAGCCCAAACTTGGTATGTTCTAAAAATTATTTTTGGATTTTTTTAAAACAATTGGGTAAAAGAACCTTTTATTTGATACCCCACACGATAGGTTTCAGAACAAAAATTTTTTTAATCCCATAAAAAAACTTTTATGACGTTATAACTGGAGACCCTGACACCTTAGATACTGTCTCCCGGTAGTTTTAGGGTCTAGAGAACATACCTAACAACATACAAAAATTTGGTGCTGGTATCCGGAAGCGAACTTTATTTCCATTAAGGCAGTGCACTATCACGAGGACCGGTCGTTGTGGCGATCCTTGGGGGAGGCCTATGTCCAGCAGGGGACGTTCATTGGCTGAGATGATGATGAAATACATTCAGGAATGATAGGTCTAATCATCCCTGAATGTCTAATCAAACTGAATAACTTTTCCTATGGTACTTACATCGAAATGCGAAAAAAAGTGATTTTCCTTACAAAACTGCTAACTTACTGTTTTGAAATTTTAATTTATGGAGCAGCAGATAGAAGAGCAGATTTTTTTCGAAAATTGTCAATAGAAAAGAAATTATTATTCAAGTATTTTCGAAAAATATGTCAATGTGGCATTCAGTGAAAAATAATACGAAGTCAAAATTATAATTCCCTCCTTAATTGGCAACCCCGAACGGTTCTGCAGCTAGAATTTCGATAAAGGCTGTATGCGAACAGCATATGTATATAATATGGTGAAAAACAACTTTAAGCCCATTGCCATAAACCACAAAGAACAGTTATTCTTTTCAATATTAAAATTAATATCTCACGGCGAAAAGGAGGTATAAATAAATAGAATCCGGCTCGAAGGACCATCTTACACAAACATGCCTGACAGGGGGCGTACCGGAGATAATTTACAGTTTCCCGCCCAGAACATGTGTTGGCAAGAAATATTGTACGATAGATACACGTGGACACGGTGGCCATCTTGGATTTTTCCTGAGACTCCTATAGGCTTACAAGGTCATAAAAAATAATTTCTTCATTTTCTTGCCTCTTATTCCTATCGGAGACATATTATAACCTAACCTAACCTTACCCATAACCTAACTTTTTTTTTTTTCTTTTTGGTGTCGGGAGGGAAATCTTCAAAAGATACCCGGCTCCTTAGGGGAAGAGTCGGGTTATGTGGGATAACCATAACCCTTTTTCTCTTATAGGGCCCTTACGCACCGACTAGAAAATAAATATACCGGGTCCATGCTGACGGCTTTTTAAGGGTATGATCAGACAATCGATCTGAACTTTTCTTTTCGCGTTTTCGACGATGGTCCTGTAGTGAAAGTTGTTCATTTTGGTGGTCTGATCATCCCCTAAAAAAACCGTCAGCATATGAAGTTGTATATGCATATGCTAGTCGATGCGTAAAAATTGTTTCATGGCTATAAAAATAATACAAAAATTTAACTATTGATAAAAACCTCTCAAACATTAAACAGGCTGACCGTGTTTCTGATCGAACCGGGTTCGAATAACGAGCTTATTTGTATGTGTTATGTAATAAATTCTATCCACAATAAAGTATCTTCATCATCATCATCATCAGCGTATCATCGTCCACTGCTGAACATAAGCTTCTCCCAAGGCGCGCCACTCGACTCTGTCCTCGGCTTTCCTCACCCAGTCGCCTCCCCGCTACCTTTTTATTTAGGTCTTCGGTCCAGCGGGCAGCAGGGCGTCTCACACTACGCCTGCCAGTTCGTGGTCTCAATTAAAATTAATAATAATGAAAATTTTCCACAAAATTATTAAAGTGTGGTCACTCTATTCGTATAAGACGGACAACGGACGAAAATAACGGAGCCTTTGTATAACAATTTATCTACAGGCAGATTGCATTTTCTTAAGACAAGTTCTGAAGACTGAAATGAATTATTAATTTATTACCATTACCACCCATTATTGGGGTGGCTTGTATATCTGGTTTATTTTTTATTTTATTTTAATAGGCATAATTAAATTAAAACAGACAATTTTAAACTGATTTGTACCAAAGTTTTTTCGAACAACCGCTTCCCAAAGTTTCATCGCTAAAAACCGCATCGCACCGCATAAATATTTTTCTTTTTTTTTCTTTCTTTCTTTTTCATCGTAAAACGATGTCGAAGTCTATAAATCGGGAGATAAAAAAAATATCCATTTTTATATATTTCGATTGTTACGAGCGTTAACCCGCGACTTCGTCCGCACAAATTATATACCAGATTTTAAGTCAGATCATAAGCTATCAAACAAAAAAAGTTTCGTCAAAATCGGTTCAGTAGTTTTTGCGTGATACTCGTTCAAACAAACAAACACACAAACAAACAGACAGAGAAAAAATCCAAAAATTGGTGAAATGGAATCAGGGACACCTAAAAACCATATCGTAACTTTTTTTTTGTTAATATCTTCAATGTACAGACAAACTTCCTGTTACAGTTTTATAATAGTATAGATATGTAGAATATGACTAAAAAAAACATAAAAGAATATGAATATTTTGTGGTGGTGGTTTGTACGGTTTGGTTTGTATCTAACCTACATATTCTGATTAGAGCTAGCACACTAATTATTCTTATATATATATACCAAACACAGACCAGATAGCCGAGGTTTTTGACAACCTTGAAAAGAATACCGATTCAATCATCACTGAGTACCTATTTGATTCAATAAATTTGAAATAACATCATAAAATAGATCCAAAGAATTCCAGGAAAAATTGAAAACTTCGTGATTCCAGGAAAAATGAGAACTTCCTGATTCAAGGTAAAATTGAAAACAAGACACGCAATTTCTATTTAACAACATATTTGGAAAATTCTCACAAAATATCCCGACAAAATAGCCCGAAGGCCCGGCTATGACGTCATTCCGCACAATCTTCGCGCCGCACTCGTTTCCAATACCCTGGACTCTTTAAAATCTCTTTTTTATTGGAAAATTTATGGTGAACTACTAAATTTTAGATTTTTACTTTTTGGTTCGTAAATAAAGATGAATAAGGTATCTTTTTCTTTGTTTTTTAGGGCGAACGGTTAGCCGTCTATCATAATTTGCAGTTTCACCATGTTAAAAGTGAACTCTATTAGAATGAGGCCGGATTCGACCAAACTTTGATTTATAGAAGAGTAACTATACAAGGAACAATTTTACTCCTAGTTTTAATTCCGAAATAACTTCACTTGTCTTCTACCACACTAAACACATACTAAAAGAACGAATGTATAATCTAACTAAAGAAAGAGGTCGTTGTATCAGTACTTATTGCAATATGAGGTTATACAGTTTTAATTTGTTAGGTTTCTTTTTATTTTAATTTTTTTAATTATGTGACATTGACATTTCATTAGTCTCGTTATAAGTTTTACACCGTCAAAATTGGCCGTGTAAAATTTGCTCTCAACTTATTCATAGATTAGGGTTGGTAATGGTAAATCGCAAAATCAGTATTCTCTAAAGTAACCGGCGACTTAATCTAAGAATAAAATTTACTCGCGTTTGGTCGAATCGGGCCTAAGTATCAAGGTTGATGAATGAGCTGGTCATCGTCAGACCCTAAAGATCGTGGGTATGAAATCCCTAAAATGTTCAAATGGCATCTGACGTGGTTTATTAATGTCACGATTACTACCACCATAGATAGTAGCCGAGACCAACGGCTTAACGTGCCATCCGAAGCACGGAATCATCTTACTTTCAGACAATTAGGTGATTCAGCCTGCAATGTTCTATCCACCTGGGGAAAAACGCACAAAGTAACATTTCACTGGGTAGGTAGGAATCGAACCCACGACCTCCGTGTCAAGAGCCCAATGCTCTTAACCATTCGGCCACAGTCATTGACGACACGGAAATTATGTTAATTTTAAGTTTATGTTTAAGACTTGTAAGTTATAGTTAATTTAAAACCACTGTGCGTTTAAAAATATGTAAAATTGTGAATGTATCGTTACGTTAGCAAGCATATGCTCACGACTATATTCCCCGAGGGGGTAGTCAGAGATATTCTGAAACCTCAGAACATCCACGTTTCACTAGTACCGAAATTCTGTCCAGTGTGACGGGGCGTGAGTCCGTCGCCACTTGTAATGGACTGTGGGTACAAACATGCCTCGAAATTGAAGCATGCAGGTTTCCTCACGATGTTTTCCTTCACCGAAAAGCCAATGGTGTTACAAATCGTACATAAATTCCGATAAACTCATTGGTACGAGTCGGCCTGGACGGGGATCGAGCCATCGCCTCCTGCACGGCAGGCAAGGTTAGCAAATCTTTGAATAATTAAATTAAATAATAAGATCCCACTGCAGGGCAAATGCCTCATCACCAGGATGACAGAGATTTGGCAATTAAACATTAGCCATAACTCAACAGGGTGACAGAAATTCGACAATACTCCATGACCCATCATCCCTCTAAAATATTTTTTACCAAACACATTTTTACCCATAGAATATAACTCAAACCCACCATTATGATTATGCGTCCAACCCTAAAATTGTTTTTCTTTCTACATCGCTTCTTACACCCCGAGGGTTTCCCTGACCGTGACTTTTGTTACGTAACGTAAACGTAACTGACGCAATACCGTACGTAATATTATATGAATAGGGATCCGGCCCTTGAGAGATTTGGACGATTCTTTGTGTTTTTTGAAGGACTTTCTTTGGGTATGACAGTTCAACGATACCTTTTTATTTTTGAAAACGTCTGTTTGGAAATTGTTTGCAACTGAATGAGGAAGGTCAAACAATTCTCAATTGAGTGCCCAAACTCTGTGCGATGCGGCAGGTTGATTGACAATTGCTACTTTCCATGCTTAAACCGATTTAGAAAAAGATGTATTCGTATAAACAGGGTTTAAACAGGGTTTAAGTATAGAAGGTTGCATTACTTGCAGGGTAATTTTTCTCATGATATACTAAGGGAAATTCGCAATAAAAAAATTCTACAATCGTTCGATTGCGTTTAGTATGGCTAAGAGTTTCCCAGCGAGATCGAATTAGAAATGAAGAAATACGCAGAAGAACCAGAGAAACGCAGAAGAATTGCTAAACTAAAGTGGCAGTGGGCGGGGCACATTGCTCGCAGAACCGATGGCCTCGAGAACTGAAGTTCTCGAGTGGCGACCGCGTACTGGAAAGCGCAGCCTAGGTAGGCCGCAGACAAGATGGACCGAGGACTTGGTGAAGGCGGCGGGAACCTGTTGGATGAGGGCAGTGCAGGGCCGGTCGTTATGGCGAAGTCTAGCAGTGGACTTCCATTGGCTGAGATGATGATGATGCTGGCAATGGCAAATCAAACTTTTTTTTGCAAATTTCCTAGGTTCCTTGGGGTAAGTTGTTTAGTATCATAAGAACAATCTGGTGCAAACACTCTTTAAAGTAAAACTGAATGGTCTGTAGCACCCCCTTAAGTATTACTAGGGTGATTTGTTACACAAAATATAATATAGAACTGCAATAAGTCGGTAGAACGAAGAAAGGAAGAAAGAAAGGTCAGTTGTTATCTAAACCTCTGAACGAAAATTGTTTCTTCTTTGTCACATCATCAAATATTTCCAAACTACTGTACGTACATGACGCCGAAAGATAGTTTTTATGGCAACGAGATAGAAAAGATCTCTACACAAAAAAAAAAACTAGTACTTATAATAAAACATACATCATTAGAGACATACAGAACACTTGAAAGAACTAACATTTCCAACAAACTCAAAGAAAGCTCCAAAGATCAATAACATTATTCTTCTTACTATAATATTGGTATAGACTGATGATATCTCGAGAACTATAGTTTCGCACTCTTACCGAATAGTTATCACATCTTATATCACGTACTGGTTGGCAAAGATCAAGTTGGAAACAGATGGGCAGATTTTATTAAAGCTGTTTGATTTCTGCCTACCTTAACAAGTAGGTTGCTGAAACTAATATGGTTCATCGATAGATGAATATCGAAAGTTGAATGTGGCAATACAATTTTGTATGTCCGGTGAAAAACATTTGTTGCTCAAAAATTTTTTTTTTTTGCGAACTTTTACTCTTTTTTTAATGAAAATCTCTGTCTTGTAGATAATTTTGAGTTTTATTACCGTAAGTGGGTTTTATCCCTGGAATATTTACTGTCATGGAGATATTTCGTTTAGTAGTTGTAAATAACTTCTTAGCACAAAAAAAAAACATATTGAACTATAGAAGATCGAAGGTGGGTCTATATTTTAATTATTATCATTTTAAAGGTTTATAAGTATAGACAGAGGTGTAACGCCCTGGATCCCAGAAAACGGTCGTTGGCATCCAGGTCGTCCTAGGAAAAGGTGGCTTTAGATAACGCGTGGCCAGAGCATGCCCAGTACAGAGATGGGTTGAGGATGAAAGGGGAGGCCTTTGCCCAGCAGTGAGATGAAGTGGGCTGGTAAAAAAAAAAGGAAAGACAACAAATGTATGTCGATAATACTAACTGAGACTGAAAATAGAGACAAACCCGATAAACATTCCTATCTTTTCTCGAATAAATTATATATTTTTATATGACTTGCCTAGCCTTAGGGAAGGATAAGCAGAGTTCACTGTTTCAAAAAATGAAACAAATGTCTGATCCTATCGCAAAAAATACCTAAAAGATAATATCGTTAAAGAAAATCCTTATAATATCATTTTGATATAATGACCTACTTTGCTTCTGGCAAACAAACAAAATAGCTCAAATTATTTTATGATAATAATTTTAGATCACTGTCCATTACAAACTCGGTATGTAAACAGTGTCTTGCAGGTACATTTTACTTTTCATATTATGTACATACATTTAGCTAATGAGTTTCTTGTATACTTTTAACATATTATATACGACAACACGAAATATTTTAAAAGACTTCAATGTACAGACAAACTTCCTGTTACAGTTTTATAATAGAATAGATATATATATATATATATATATATATATATATATATATATATATATATATATATATATATATATATAATATTATATATATATATATATATATATATATCTATTCTATTATAAAACTGTAACAGGAAGTTTGTCTGTACATTGAAGATATTAACAAAAAAAAAGTTACGATATGGTTTTTAGGTGTCCCTGATTCCATTTCACTAATTTTTGGATTTTTTGTCTGTCTATTTGTTTGTGTGTTTGTTTGTTTGAACGAGCATCACGCAAAAACTACTGAACCGATTTTGATGACACTTTTAAAATCTGGTATATAATTTGTGCGGACAAAGTCGCGGGTTAACGCTCGTATATATATACATAACTTTTAAAATATTTCGCGAGTCTAATCTTTATTAATAGCGTTTTAGTAAAATAATATTCAGCTCAACACATCCACAAATCTGCAGCTTGTCTCTGAAAACATTTCTTTTAAATCGAATTGTCCCTGACCTACTTTTACCCCAATTCCAAACGAGTCCACCATCTGCCCGCTTAATCTTTGCCGCTAATATTTCCCTTAGCACTTTCGCAATAACGCGAAGGATAGTTCCAAACTAAAACTTTGGCCAGTAATGAAAAATGTTGGCTTGTTCGGCTGACAAATGTCGTTAACTTCGCCCAGTGGTTATTGCAATTTTCTGTTCGTTGCAATTCTCGCCTCCGTTGATGGGTTCTATTAGAGTTCGCTGTGAAACTGAGATACGAGAATGCATTAGATACGTCGTAGGAAGATTTTTAAAACCTTCACTTATAACAGTCATTATCAGAAATATATGAGCTGATATCAGCTGAATATATAAGGTCTAACAAAATAAGGTGAAACTATTTTAAGGCGGTGATCAGACCATCTAACTGAACAACTTCCTCTATGGGACCAATATCGAAATCGCGAAAAAAAATCAGCTGTTCCATACAAACCTACTCGACCTAAATGTATGGGACAGCAGATTTTTTTTTCTCGATTTCAATATTGGTCCCATAAAGAAAGTTGTTCAGTTTGATGGTCTGATCATCCCCTTAAGATAGTATCACCTAATTTTGTTAGACCTTATATGATGGATATGGTGTAGGGTTATGATTATGAGATCAATTAATCAAATCAAAACTAGTGTTTTCCATCCCAAAATTGGTATGTATGACACTTTCAGAAAGAAATGGGCGATCTATTCCAATTCGGAATAATACGGCAACACCAATTTAGCACCGTTCTAAAAAAGATGCGTACGTAAGGAACATTTTGTCCCTGAAACAAAACAATTGTCACACAGGTAAAACCTCGGGAAATGCTAAGCAGAAAAGAGCTCAAGTAACATTTCTACTATTGTATAAAAATAATATATTTCTACGTTCGGAATTGAACTGAGTTTTGAGTGATACTAGCGAGGCGTTATAATATAATGAGCAGTTTTCTTTTACAATCTTTTCAACTTTACCGTTGGTATGAAAAAGTGTGTTATTTCTAATCATAAATCATTAAAGGGATATCATCCAGGTTTCTTAAATTTTGGGTCCAGATCAGAAAACACTATTGAAGGGCTTACGAGGAACCCTAAAGGCCAGGCCACAAAAGGCGGTTTTGCGGGAAAGCGGGCCGGAGGCGGACCTGCGGGAAGCGAATATCTCCGGACCCGCGCGTATTTCTGTGTGGTAGGGTACATACAAACTCGAACATTACCACCACACCACACCATAGACAACAAAACACACAGAAAACCGAGCGGGTCCGGAGATATTCGCTTCCCGCAGGTCCGCCTCCGGCCCGCTTTCCCTCAAAACCGCCTCTATGTGGCCTAGCCTTTATACATTCGTCCATTCTGTCTGTCTGCATGTCTGTATGCCGCGGCTTAATTACTCCTTCATTTTGTGTCGTTGGATAGCTCTTAAAAGTACCCATACAAACTAAGTTGTTACAATGCTTATATCTCGAGATATATGCGCTCAAAGTCAAAAACAGAGCGTACCCCATGCGTTTCTGGCCGCATCTTCTCTACATTGGTACACCTTTCGCCGCGGTGCCGATACTAGAGTCAAAATAATTACTCCGGAAAGCTATCTATGTGATATTATTTTGAATAAAAAAATGTGTGGTCAGTTGAGAATTCATTCATTCATTTGACAGAGAGGGTGGGACGTGGTCATCATGATTTTTATCTAAAAACATAGATTTGTAAACCAAATCTAAAAGTGAATAATTAATTGCTTGGACACTACTCAAAGCTAAACTAATCCATTATTTCCTTAGCTTCAGCCCGATGACTAATTGAGCCAAGTCCAGGCGACTACGAGTTGCCATGGCAACCGGTAATCCCTTTGCCACTTGACAGAACTAAGTCAATTTCCACCGAGGAACTTGGACTCTATTTAAATGCCAATAAGGTTCAGGTGTTGTACAAGATTATCAGTGTCCATTTCGAAGAGGTATATATTGATTAGAATTATTGTATTCCGTTTACACTTCAGTGGAAATGTGTATGGTTGAGTGAGATGTAAGATTGAAATCATTTGACCAAGTTAATTCTGGGTATTGATCTTCTGTGTTAGGAAACTAAAGATGTGCTAATCATTCGATGTCACATTATAGCCCAGTCATTTTACGGTTTTAGCCGGGACTAATTAATAATTGACATTTCTTTCGGTATAATATTGAAGAGCCAATTTGAGCCTAGAAATGTACCAAAATAAAAAAAAAAATTACGTCAGCAACAGTTCCAAGTTTCCAATTTATCTCGTTCTAAAAAACCTGATGATAAATTTTTTTCTTTTGATATTTAAGGCTTTACTATTGTACATACTTCCTACAAACATGGTTTGAATATTTTTGTCTACTTAGAAGGTTTCCAAAAATACATTCGTATTTTCTAATAGATTCCTCATTTTTAAATTTCAATGCCTATTTTATTGCTCAAAAATAATTTATGTTGTTAAATCTAAGTCAAATGAGTGCATTGGTATTAATATTATTAACTTAAAAACCTTCTGGGACACACAATTTTGATTTCTATAAGTCTTAAGTTAGTCTTTAAGTGAGTTTTAAGATAGTCTTTTTGTCACTAAATGGTGCCGGTTACAGTACAAAAGTCCAATTAATAATTACTCCCTACTCCGCCTAACAAAACTCAGTAAAATGACTGGGCTATTAGGCGACTTAGCAGCGCGGCAGCAGCTGATGCCTTCACCTTACTAAGGTTACAAAGTTAAGACGCATTTAAAAAAAAATACTGTGGTCGCGCGACTGCAGCGACTGCAGCTGTAACAACAGAGTGTTTCAATTACAACAGTGCCCAGCGAGCAGCTAATGCTGATAACTGCGGACTATTAGAGCGAACGTCTTCGATCAGTGTGTGTTGCCAGTGATGACATATGGAACAGAGACGTGGTCGTTCACTCAAGGCCTCATAAAAAGGCTGAAAGTCACCAAAAGAGCAGTGGAAAGGGCTATGCTTGGAGTTTCCCTGCGAGATCGAATCAGAAATGAAGAGATCCGCAGAAGAACCAGAGTAACTGACATAGCCCAAAGAGTTGCTAAATTAAAGTGTCAGTGGGCAGGGCATATTGCTCGCAGAACCGATCGCCGATGGGGCCGAAAAGTTCTCGAGTGGCGACCGCGTACCGGAAAGCGCAGCGGGGGTAGGCCCCGCACACGGTGGACCGACGACCTTGTGAAGGCGGCGGGAACCCGTTGGATGAGGGCAGCGCAGGACCGGTCTTTATGGCGATCCTTGGGGGAGGCCTATGTCCAGCAGTGGACGTCCATCGGCTGAGATGATGATGATGATGATTAGAGCGAACCAGTGAATAAACTTAAGCAACCGACCTAGGGGCACCTAGAATGGGTACGGACCTCGGCATTGAACGTTGCTTGGGCTACGCGGCGGATTGAGAAGCGGGGATCAGTGAGAACAGCACTACTGCTGTGCTATCATGGTTTATAATTAAGGCATCGTCCTAATAGAACGCGAATGCGCGATCATAGCGCGAGTAAGCGATGCGACCTTCGCGTGTTCGCGCGATGGCAAAAACTGGGTGTCCTATCATTGCGCGAATTGACGACGCGAGCGAGCGAGTGACCTTGAACTAGGGCAGTAGCATGGTGCCCCGCCGACGCAATTATCGCGCGAATTTCAATTAGGACACCTATTCGAATTCAAAATGTTTGATCGCGCGTTCGTACAAACTAAGTTCGCGCGAATAGATTAACACGTTCCGGGACAGTGACCGGCTATAGACGTGATAACAATAAAAGTTCTATTGTGTCTCGTTCACTGCCCCGGAACGTGTTAACAAAAATTTGAGTCGCGCGACCGCGTCGTGCGATTGTCAGTTAGGACACCTATTCGAGTTCAATATGTTTGATCGCGGGTTCGTACTAGTAAAATTCGCGCGAACCTACTATGATCGCGCATTCGCGTACTATTAGGACGATGCATTATAGTCACCAGTCGCCGTAAGCAGCGCGTCATCCACGCTACTTATAGCCTCCTGCTATGTCGCCTAATGTAAAAGCGCTCTAAGGTTGACCGAAGTGTTACATACATTATAAAAACTCTCTGCTTCCTCTCCACAAATTCTGACCTGATTCTCTCTCAGCGGTACGGGTGTTGAACAACAGTAAGTAGTGGTGTATTCCTCTCTTACTTGCACTTACTCAGCATACACGTGCTTGCTTCTTGTCAGTGCGACCCTGACCTGGTTATGTAAAGAATCCAGTGTGACTTCAGTTAATGGGCCTTTTAGCATATTTCAGTTTCAAGATTAATAATTAATTCCTATCATAATCTCCCCTCATGTGCCTTCGTCATAACTTAAGGGCCCACAACACGGGGTAAGGAAGGATTAACTCAGAATCTCGGTGAGTAGGACTGTAGACTCAGCCCTTAACAAATGACTGTGGAATTTGTGGAAGATGAATGACTGAGGAACGGCTTACCAAGTTATGGAGTGGTAGCAGAAAAGTTGTTCGAACGTGATTTTTTTTATATATAAATAACCTAATGCAGGCATGCATAATGCTAACGACTATATTCCCCGAGGACCCCCTCTGAATCCTCAGAACATCCACATTTCACTAGTATTACCAAACCTAAATCGTAGTAACCTAAAATCAGGCTTCATAATAATAGTAGGATAAGAAATTTTACTCAGTATTTTTGAAGGGTGGGACATGCTTTTTTTCGACCCACCTTTCGCTGTATGGCCATGGATCCAAAAATCTGCTCCTTTGAACGTTTTTTTTTCCGTTGCGATTAATGAACGGGTGAAATCTACTTGTTTTATTCGCACCAAACACAAAAATCCTGGTTTCTGGTTTGACAAAGCCTACATTGCGGGTTCAAATTTTCTGTTAATTTAATTTTTGATTACAAAAATTTCGTTAAATATATTTTTACAATTGGTTAACACAACACACAATAAATGTTGTTTCTATTAGTTGGTTAAATTGTACAAGCACTGTAAAAATGTGATATAAAATCGAAAGGAAATAGAATCGAATCGAAAAAAATGAAGAAATTCAAGCTACAAATTATATTTTAAATACTTTTTTCCCGACGGTACGTCCCTGCATTGAAGGCGGAAATCCGTTGAAAACCAAGTTGAACTCGCAATTTTCTTTGATACAGAAAAAAAATGATTTTATAAGTTTGTGCCTTTTTCCTGCCTTCAAATGGGTTTTAAATCTATTTATCATCCTCGGATTTTTCCTAAGACATTCTGCGGAGATAAGATAAATGCTTCGAGGAGAAGGGATTGAAATAAAAAATTAGGTTTCGAATGATGTTGGATTTTATAACTCCGTGGAAGGCTCCAAGTGCAATATTAAAAAATACCAATGGTAAGTAAAATAGTCTGTACATAAACCTACGTATTTTTTAAGACAAAATGATCCTTATTTTAAAAACAAATCATGAATAATCTAGAAATAAACATTTTAATGGGTTCTTACCGCGTTTTGGTATATTTGAGTTCCCGATATTTCGGCAGTGTTACAACTGCCATGATCACGGGATGACTGAGGAACTGCAGGTAGATTTTTAAGAGCAGACAAATCTGTCTACCCTCACCCTCATAATAACTGCGTAACTCTCAAAAACTGTATTAAATCATGAATACCTATTATGAATATAATATTCATCATCACCACATTGAGAAAAATGTATAATAGTACATAATATTAATTTGTTGTCGTACGTAGAGTTGCGTAAACTCTACCAGAATTATTTCTAGTATAGTCTGGTAAAATCAATAGTTGTCACACATTTTATACTAGGTACTAGATATTTTTCTCCGTGCAGCCTGTCATCGTCCACTACTGAATATAGGCGAAGAAAATATAACGTATAGCCCAGTCATTTTACGGTTTGAGCCGGGACTAATTAATAATTGTAATTTTTTTTCGGTATAATTTTGAAGAGCCAAAAAAATCACGTCAGCAACAGTTCCGATTTTAAAATTTAGCTATTATCTCGTTCTAAAAAACCTGATGGTACATTTTTTTTTGCACATATTTAAGGCTTTACCATTATACATAATTCAAACATGGTGTAAATATTTTTGTCTACTTAGAAGGTTTTGAAATATACATTCTTTTTTTATAAATACCTCATATTTTAAATTGCGTATTCATATTATTAATTTAAAATCCTTCTGGGACTCACAATTTTGATTACTATGTTGCGTGACGAATTATTTTTTAATATGTTTTAAGATAGTCTTATTGTCACTAAAAGGTGCCGGTTACATATTAAAAGTCCAATTAATAATTACTCCCTACCCCGCCTAACAAAACTCCGTAAAATGACTGGGCTAGTAGACCTCTCCCACGGCGTGCCACAAAAATCTACTCGAAGAAAAATATTTAGTAGTAAGGTAAGTGTATGTAACAATTATTTATATTAGTAGAATTTATTAGAAAATCGCAGATTTTACTAGAAAATTTGTAGTTATCAATCTAATTCTAGGACTATGGAGGAGCTCAGTCGAATGCTCGATGATGATGAGCAGAGCCTCCGAACGAGTTGGTCTGAAGATGAACATGGACAAAACGAAGATCATGTCAAATGCCCATGTTGTACCTACTCCTGTAATGATCGGAAACTCTGCGCTCGAAGTTGTTGACGATTATGTTTACCTGGGACAAACTATTCAGTTAGGTAGGTCCAACTTCGAGAAAGAGATCAACCGTCGAATCCAACTCGGTTGGGCAGCGTTCGGGAAGCTACGTAGTATCTTCACGTCCCAAATACCGCAGTGTCTTAAAACGAAAGTCTTCGATCAGTGTGTGTTGCCAGTGATGACATATGCAACAGAGACGTGGTCGTTCACTCAAGGCCTCATAAAAAGGCTGAAAGTCACCCAAAGGGCAATGGAGAGGGCTATGCTCGGAGTTTCCCTGCGAGATCGAATCAGAAATGAAGAGATCCGCAGAAGAACCAGCGTAACTGACATAGCCTAAAGAGTTGCTAAATTGAAGTGGCAGTGGGCGGGGCATATTGCTCGCAGAACCGATGGCCGATGGGGCCGAAAAGTTCTCGAGTGGCGACCGCGTACCGGAAAGCGCAGCGTGGGTAGGCCCCGCACACGGTGGACCGACGACCTTGTGAAGGCGGCGGGAACCCGTTGGATGAGGGCAGCGCAGGACCGGTCGTTATGGCGATCCTTGGGGGAGGCCTACGTCCAGCAGTGGACGTCCATCGGCTGAGATGATGAATCTGAGAATGATGATCTGATGAACAAAGAGACAGTTACATTCCGTATTTTAAAAAACTGAAAATATTAACATTATCTTCATTATATATTTATGAAGCTTGTGTATTCGTAAAAGAACATCTAAATAATTTTAAATTAATAACAACCAGACATCCAAGGAGAACAAGGAATAAAATAGAGGTACGTCCTCTGCATCGTTCAAATATGGCATTCTATACAAAAACTCAATTTATACTGGCACCTAAATTATTCAATAAATTACCAGATCCAGTAAAGGAATTAAACTGTAGACATTTTAGAATAAAATTACATAATTTATTAGTGACCATGCTATTATACTATTGATGAATACTTAATGGATGACATTACAGATTTCTTTGACATTTAAAAAAAATGGTCGTGACGACTAATGAGTAAATTTTGTACAGACATCAATATATATATTTTAGTAGTCCTCAATAAGACTATAAAATTTAATTTATGATTCATATAACTTGGAATAAAAATTGTGAACTGGAGATATTGAAGAATATAGAATAATATAATGTTCTGTGAGAATAATTGTTGCATGCTGACACTGGCAAGTTACAGTGAAACTGATCTATTGTAATGTATAACCTATTATACCTGTAATTGTGCAATAAAGAATATTTGAATTTTGAATTTTGAATCTAATTCTGGTAAATTCAACAAACATTTACATATAACAACAAAACTGCTGTAGTAAAGTCTACTAAAATAAATAGTTGTCACATATACTGATATTTGTGTATCCTCTGCCTTCATCATCCAGTCGCTACCCGCTACCTGTCTCAGGTCGAGCGGGCCGAAAGGGTGTCCCACTTTGTCACTATTGTATTAATATTAAAATGCCTCTTTTATTTTGTTCCAGGTAAATATTAGTAAATATTGGCGGCTGTTTTTTTAAAAGGCAGATTATTCTCGAACTGGTAATTATTATATCTTATCTTTAGTTATGAAGAATAGTTAATAATAGGTACCTAAAGTTTCAAACACCGCTTTATCATAATCAAAAACTCTGTCATATTTCTACAAAATGATTAAAATTCAACAAAACTATTGAAACAACAACTTTCCTTCTTCACTATTCAGAAATAAGTCTCAAAATCTTATAAAAGAAACGCAAAAGTTAACTTTGTTGAAATGTTTATGACAGGTAAACCCTCACATCTCTGGTTTTGATGGACCCCCGTAAAACCCTTCGGAAGCCATATCTAGGACCCTCAAGACGGGATCTTAAGGGTTAATTAGATATTGTATTGTCCCCCAGATTTTACATTACAAAGGGCTTGTCTTTAATTAGAGATTGATTGGGGGATTATGATTTTGTACATTATTTTTGGGGGAAATTTGACTATGGACTACTAGCCCAGTCATTTTACGGAGTTTTGTTAGGCGGGGTAGGGAGTAATTATTAAGTACAATTTTAAACTGTAACTGGCACCATTTAGTGACAAAAATACTATTTTAAAACATATTAGAATAAAAATCGCTACGCAACATAGAAATCAAAATTGTGTTTCCCAGAATGCTTTTTAATTAATAATATTAATACCAATGCACTCATTTGACTTAGATTTAACAATATAAATTATTTTTTAGCAATAAAATAGGCATTGAAATTTAAAAAATGAGGTATTTATTAGAAAATACGAATGGATTTTTCAAAACCTTCTAAGTAGCCAAAAATATTTACACCATGTTTGAAGTATGTAATAATGGTAAAGCCTTAAATAAATGAAAATAAACTTACCAATTAAAATTGGAACTGTTGCTGACGTGATTTTTTTTTTAATTTTGGTACATTTCTAGGCTTAAATTGGCTCTTCAATATTATACCGAAAAAAAATGTCAATTATTAATTAGTCCCGTCTCAAACCGTAAAATGACTGGGCTATACACATTGTTATTGAAAGTGATTTCGTTTAAATACATAAATATAACACTCACACGCACATACATTGTAATATATTAATGATCCCTAATTAAGCCTTAGGCTTTTTGCTATGGGAACCATCTACATCAATGGTACATCATCATGGTACATCAACATCCATGACCGAACCGTGATTCGAACCCAGGACCCTGGGTTGGTAGTCTAGCGTGGTAATCATTACACCAACCGGGTCGTCGTTTAATTGATTGTATAACAAAACACATATTTTAAGGAGTGGTTTGGACCATCAAACTGAACAGTTTTCAGAATGGAGCCAACATCGAGGAAAAATAATAAAAATCGGCTGTTTCATACATAACTGCAGTACCTACTCGCCTCAAATGCATGAGACAGATTTTTCAACGTTTTCTCCGTAGTTGTTGACTTTGATGGTCACAACCACCCCATTAAATGTTCCCAGCAAACAATTTGGTCGTATTAGGACCCCATTTATATGACTATTTTGACTTATAAAAGTTATATAACTGTAATTTTGTCATATACTGGTGCTTTATGCGTCTTATGTTCGACTATATGACACCTATACGACCAAATTGTTAGTTGGGTTACTAGGCCACTAGGGTGTTTTGTTACACTTTGTATAATTATGTGAGAATACACTAGGCATATTTTAATTCGCGATTTCAATTTTGCTCCCATAATAATTGTTGCACAGTTTGATCATCCAAAAAACATATACATTCAGCGAGAAAAAAAATATACCGTATTTATTTCCCTTCTATTTTTTTCTTTTTAATATAATCTTAAAGACATTGTCAGGAATGATAAACATTTTCAAAAAAATACCTGTTATTATTCCGTTGTTTTCTTCTCTTGGAAAAAAAACCCAAAGCGTTTTATGCCACAAAAGGGGGCGGTTATCGTCGACGTTCAGTATAAAACGGGGCTGTCTCCTACAGATATTATCTAAGACAATGATAAGAGTTGCCACTGAACTGTTTATTTGACGTGGGCAGGAAGGGACGAAAGCGTATGTCACACCATACCGTACATACTAACGTTTTACGCTAAAATCAATGACATTCTATATCGAATATGAAATCGCGAAACAATCTACCGTTCCATACATTTGAGTGGATTACCCACAGACATGCATTGACTTTTTCTATGGAAGAACCAATTTTCCGCAGTGAAAGTGGTTCAGTTTGATGGTTTGAACCAATGACATTCTATACAAGGAGGACTTCGCATCAGAGCGCTATTAACAGGACCACTAAGTTATGCCCAGTTGTTTTACATTACTGCTTTGTAACCGAATACATTTGAAAGATTTGAAAGGACTGGAATGTCAGCGGCAGTGTATGACAGCTGGGTACAACTGAAGCATACAAAGGTGACATTAGAGACATGTGCCATGTTTAGGCTTTGTTATTGTATGATATGATGACTCTATGGTTATAAAAACTCATTGGCTAAAATCATCAATTACATTATTGAATTATGGCACTCTTAGCGGCTTTATGGTCTCGGGGCACAATACGCATCTTGTAGCTTGCCACTGTTCTTGTGTGACTCTGATCGCCAATCCGTTTTAACAAGCTTGGTGGTTATGGCGAATAAATTTTGCAGCTGACAAAAGACGCCGCGATTTCTTGCATTTAGTTTCGATTGCGGTTTGCCTCCTTTTCTCTAAAACCTGTACCAGTAAATGTGTACTGAGATACTTGACCTCATCATCTTATTTAAGAGCTACGCTCTTGTCGGAGTATTTTCCAATCCTGTAACTTTTCCGCCAGTTCCTTCTGTTCCTGATTCGACACGACATCGACCTTTTCTTTAACCTGTGCTGGATAACTCTGGTTAAAATTTCTGGTCAAAATTACATGACAATTAAAAACCGTGAAGGAAAACATCTTTGGTAAACATGCATACACTGAAGAAGAAATTCTGATGCGTATGTGAATTGTGAAGTCTACCAATCCGCTTTGGGCACGCGTACATATACGTACGCCTACATATCATACTTGAAGCACAGAGTAAATACTCTTGAAGGTAGGCCTGTGCCCTGCAGCGCGTATACAGGGTACTTCCTAATATTCTGACGTTTTTTAAGGGAATGATCAGACCATTAAACTGAACAACTTTCTCTATGGGACCACCGTCGAAATCGCGAAAAAACATCTGCTATTATACAGGTATTCTGGGTGTAAGGAAAAGTATCATTAACTTTTAAACAACGTACTCTACCCATCAAACTGAACAACTTTTACTATGGGAACGAATCGATCGGAGCAACAAAAAAATCAGCTGTTGCATACATTTGAGTGGAGCAGGTATTGGAATTTAGTAGGGAACTATTTACTCTCATTATTTTATCTACTAATATTTGCTCCAATAGTAAAAGTTGTTCAGTTTGATGGGTAGAGTATGTGGTTTAAAGGTTAATGATACTTTTCCTTACAACCTGTATAGGTACTACTCGACCCCAATGTATGGGATACCAGTTTTTTTTTGTGACCGTCCAATAGGCTGATGGTGATGTTAATTAGTGACACTTGTATTCGTATCGGTGTAACAGACGGCCAATGTAAAGGATCGGACAGAAGTAGCCGTGACAATGAGGAAAAAACTTTGTTTTTCCGAACGCAGGAGCGAGCAAGCCTCCATTGACTTATTTTTCTGGAGTACTTACTTGTTTTCCACTTTGCATTTAGGTTAAGGACGTGGGTAGGGATCGTAATAAATTGCTTTTGGCGTTAAAAAATTTTTTTTTTTTCTTGTGAAAAAATGTTGGTTATACCTTCAACTTTTATCACTTTTTAGGGGACCGTGCCCAAAGGGTGCCAACGGGACCCTATTCATAAGCCTACGCTGTTCGTCCGTCCGTCTGTCCTATCTTTAAAGTGCTGTATCTTTTGAACTATCATAGCTAGACTGTTGATATTTTAACAGAATTGCAACGTATATTACGGCGGATTTGCTGACAAATAATAAAAAAACCTAAAAGTAATAAAAGGGGGGCCATACAAGAAACGTGTTTATTCCAGTTTTTGAAAAACATGAAAGGGGTTGTACAGGGTGAAATTGATATCATTAGCATCCTTTTAAACTAAGAGTCTACCCATCAAACTGAACAACTTTTACTATGGGAGCAAACTGATCGGAGCAAATAAAAAAACTGCAATCTCGACGCGCGAGTTCGCGACTCAAATGTATGCAACAACTGTTTTTTTTTTTGCTCCGATCGGTTTGCTCCCATAGAAAAAGTTGTAGAGTTGTAGACTCTTAGTTTAAAAGGAAGCTAATGATATCAATTTCACCCTGTATAATGTAATTAATAACTCTTTTTATAAGATCATTGTAGGAAGGATCTTTAACTATGGAAGCAAACGCCTTTATTCGAATTTTACCACCAACCTAAAATAAAATTGTCAAAGCTTTTTGAAGTATTACTCGAACGAAATTCTATTCGCTATGTAAACAGTTAGATAAATCGTTTTTAGAGTCCATTCGACAACGATTTTTTTTTCTTTTAAAAAAATATACGGTTAGGGAAAAATATTCATCAAATGCAATTTTTTTGTTTGTGCATCCTAATGGAATTTTTATGCTCTAAAACATGAAACAATACGTTAGGTATTCCACCCAATATTCAATATAAAACTTTTAGAATACTTACATGTATTTTGTCTACGCCCCTATTTATTAATGAGCATTTTTCCTGTGGTTTTCTATGGGATCGATAGATGGCGCTAGGGTCTGCGCGACTAAAGGTTAAAATTTCAAAATGTGATGCGTTTATAATGAGGAAAAAGATGATCAAAAAGATGCCAACACAGCAACTTTTAATTGAATATTTAATTATTTACGAATCATTTTAATTGAAAATTTGAAACTGTTTACGTTCGACATGGCTGTATGGGATCCATCCCTTGGTCTTTAAAAATAGGCAGGCACAGTCTTGACATGATCTTGCACACTTCTCTATGGAGCGATAAAAATGCCATCCGTTGAGTTTCATACATTTGAGTCGTGTAGGTATTGTGGTTTAGTATTTAGCAGCAGATTTTTTTTTGCTCTGACATGTTTGCTCCCATAGTCAAAGTTGTTGAGTTTGATGGGTTGCGTATGTGTTTCAAAGGTTAATGATACTTTTCCATACACCCTGTAGTATAGGTAGGTATACGCCAACGAATACCTCATATCTGTTTTATTTTTGGTGATAATGATGATTAAAACTAAGAGATTTCTCTATAGATTGTATGGCTATCATTTTCTGTCTATTATCTACCAGTAGGTACTAGGATAAGAATAATTATTGAAACTGGAACATGACAATAGTCAGTTACATAGTAACTAGTAAGTAGAACGGAAAAAAAGCATTGCATGAGCTATCTGCAGTTATCCCCTACTAAGTGTTAAACGCGAAATTATATGAAACGGTATATTTTTTCCAGAATTTTTTTTCTTGGTGATACCGAAGAATAGATGGTGCACTGGTACCCGATTTTAAATAGTGACAAAGCCTAAATAAAATTAAATAAAAAAAAATGTATCACAGTAAAAACAACAAAAAAATATTACATATGATG
Source organism: Agonopterix arenella (assembly GCA_927399405.1). Classification (NCBI taxonomy): domain Eukaryota; kingdom Metazoa; phylum Arthropoda; class Insecta; order Lepidoptera; family Depressariidae; genus Agonopterix; species Agonopterix arenella. The sequence goes on from OV656714.1 coordinate 3,320,141, forward strand.
ACAAAAAAGCCAAGAACTCAGCATGGCAGACGCAAAGGGGAATACCAGCTGCCGCTGTTATCCTGTCCTAACCAATTTAGAGCGATATTTAAATAAAAATGTTGTACTGGCTAACCTTGCTATTGTAACCAAGGAATCTCTGAAGTCGAAGTTGAGTATGATCATAACATAATCTTCAGAGGACCAAATACTTCGTGCCCTGTGTTGCCAGCCGGATCTTGTCAAAAGTAACCGGAAATAGACAAAAAGTAACCTTTTGGTGTGAAAAGTAACCTTTCATATTTTTTCCCAGTAATAAGGTATTAAAAGTTGCTAAACATGTTATGATGGTTGTATTAATTTTACAGAAATATATACAATTTAGTAGTCTTTTCCATTCTAAGTTTTAATTTTTCTTCCAATTGATTGATCAAGCGAGTAAGTGAGACGCTTTGGTCATTTGCGATTTGGAATACATTCGAGGGAGAGAAAACATGTGTTTTTTAGAAGTTCCACTCACTACGTTACGAACGTTTTACGATAGCAAACATAGCGAAAAATATGAAAAAGGCTTCCATTTCATGGAAAAATAATAATTTTAAAATAGATTTTACAAATTCCGAAAAATCACCTAAAAGTAACCTTTTGAAACGTGTAACCTAAAAGTAACCTGATGGAGCTAAAAATCACCTAAAAGGTTACAAAAGTTACCTTCTGGCAACGCTGTTCGTGCCTTACAAGCATAGAGATATTCGGGATGAAATACACTTGGATAAGTTATGTCAAGATAGACAGTCGAATCGACGAATGTGTGGAAAAAAATTGCACCCGGGTATTACGCCTCACGCACTTTTTTAACCGACTTCAAAAAAGGAGGATATTTCTCAATTCGACCGTATATATTTTTTGACCGACTTCAAAAAAGGAGGAGGTTTCTCAATTCGACCGTATATGTATATATATATTTTTTTTATGTGTGTTCGCGGATAACTTCGTCGTTTATGTACCGATTTTGATCGTAGTGCCGGCTAGTGTGTTTGTTAATTTAAAGTACTACTATAAAATTGAACTAATGAATTCACCACTGAAAATTGTGAAATAAACAAAATTTTAACAAAAAATTTAAACCGCCTTCAAAAAAACTAAAAAGTAAAAAATAATATTGCAGCCGATGACTTTTTCGTTCGCATCATAAGAACATTAATTTGTTTTATAGAAGTCGGTGTCAAGCCAAGCCAAAAAACTAATGCAAGCTCTATCGCGTATCGTACCGACTTGACAGCGACTTCGATAAGACAAATTAATGTACTTATGATGCGAACGAAAAAGTCATCGGCTACAATATTATTTTTTAAATTTTTAGTTTTTTTGAAGGCGGTTTTAATTTTTTGTTATGTTTTATACGGTAGAAGCATGAGGTCATTACTTTTTCGATGGAAAAAATTGGTGACCCATTCAAATACCATTCATTCATCAAAGTGTACATCTGGAGCATTGCATTGTACGGTAGCGAGACGTGGACATTGACTAAACGAGATCGAGATAGGCTGGAAGCTTTTGAGATGTGGTGTTGGAGGCGAATGGAGGGGATAAGTTGGACGGAACGCATAACAAATGAAGAGGTGCTAAGAATGGTTAAAGAAAAGAGAAACATTTTAAAAACAATCGAAAACCGAAGAGGAAAAATGATCGGACACTTGATACGAAACGACAATTTCTTTAAAACCATACTGGAAGGGAAGATAGAGGGGAAGAGAGGCAGAGGAAGACCTAGACAGAGTTATCTGGCCCAAGTGAAGGAAAAGGTTGATGTCGTATCGTATCAAGAACTCAAGAGACTAGCGGAAAGGAGACAGGATTGGCGAAAACTCCACCGACAAGAGCGCAGCTCTTAAATAAGATGATGATGATGATTCAAATACCTGCACGGTACGTATGTGTTGCTTAACTTCGATGATAGACGAAATTCAAATATCGTCAATAGTAGTGGTAATAGAAATAAAAAGAATAATTGGAATTTCCATTCGGTTCGCTTTGAATCGGACATACAGTGAAATTTTTCTCTCTTTGCATTAACAAAGATGAATATCGTTTGGCCCTTTGTAACACAGTCGATACTTTGAAAAGCATTTTCAGCGAATTTCGTATAACATTTATGCAATAAAGCCATTTTATATGGGAAGTGTGAATGGGATTGTTAAAAGGAGTCGCCTTGTAGAGACTTATCACACAAACTATTTTTGAGCGTATGCAATGTTACAACTACACCTCAGCGACCGAAGCATCGCTGCGATATTTCTGGCGATATCGTTCCTACCCTCAAAAATAGCTTGTATGATACGGCTCTTAGTTTAGTACACATGCTGATCAAATCATGCTCATATAAGAATCACCATCATCATATGATGATGATGAGAAGAGGAACAAGAACACACAAGAAGAATAAGAAGAAGAGAGAGAACATAAGAATGACTAAATAAAATGTTCCCGGAACCGTACATGTATGAAGAGACCTATGGATGTTGAACAGGCGATAGATGTGCGTCAGAATCGTAGCAGTTGTCTCTGCCTACCCCAGTAGGACATAGGCGGACTTATTACCATAACATAAGAGATGGGCAGAAGAACCAGAGTAACTGACATAGCCCAAAGAATTGCTAAACTAAAGTAGCAGTGGGCGGGGCACATTGCTCGCAGAACCGATGGCCGATGGGGCCGAAAAGTTCTCGAGTGGCTACTGCGTACCGGAAAGCACAGCGTGGGTAGGCCTGTCACACGATGGACCGACTACCTGGTGAAGGCGGCGGGAATCCGTTGGATGAGGGCAGCGCAGGACCGGTCGTTTTGGCGATCCTTGGGGCAGGCCTATGTCCAGCCCTGCAGTGGACGTCTATCGGCTGAGATGATGATGACTTATTACCCAATTTCACACGATACCTTGCAAGTTTAAAAAGGTGGCAACGAGCTCACTTGCTTCCTGCCAGTGATGGCCTATGGTGCAGAAACGTGGACCCTGACGAAAGGACTAGTTCATCAATTCGAGGTCGCTCAGTGAGCTATGGAGAGAGCTATGCTCGGTGTTTCTCTGAGAGATCACATCACATCATAAATGAAGTGATACGTCAGAGAACTAAAGTGGTTGACATAGCTCAGAAAATTAACAAGCTGAAGTGGCAATGGGCTGGTCATATCTGCCGAAGAACTGACAACCGATGGGGTGTCAGAGTTCTAGAGTGGAGACCATGAACTGGCAGGCGTAGTGTAGGGCCCCCTGCTGCCTGCTGGACAGACGACCTAAAAAAGATAGCGGGAAGCAACTGGATGAGGAAGACCGAGGACCGAGTCTTGTGGCGTGCCTTGAAAGAGGCCTATGTTCAGCTGTAGGCGATGATAGGCTGATGATGAGCTCACTTGCTGCCACGCTGGACAGAATTTGGGATAGCGCATTAGTGGATAGTGCGTGTAGTGTATGTATTCTTTTGTGATATTCGTATCATATCCCCGGCTATCTCATCAAGGAATATAAGTACTCGAAAAAAATATGAATAGTACTGTGTCATGACATTTTTAAATGGAATTTCAATCAACTAAAATAACACTTCCAAAGCGTTATTTTGTCACCAAAAGTGTATTGCTAAAAGTGATACCTAATTCCGCAAAAAGCAATAACAATTTTGCGTGCAAAAACGATGCTTTTCATCGCGAGCTTGCATAAATCAAAAAAGAGTTTTCGCGCGCGCTTTAGAAATGTCTGAATCTATTTTTCATGTTTTCTTCGTGCTTTGTAGTTAACACTTGGCAGAGAAGACGGGGTAAAAGTGCAGTGATATTGTAGCGTATGACTTTTCCATATCGCTGGTTTTGTTTCTTTGTGTTTTTATTAAATAAAATATGTTTAGAGTGAACATATCTACAACTAAAAGCTTATTAATGATGTTGGTAGATTTAAGTAGGTACCTAATGTTTTAGATTACCCAGAAAGGGATTAGGAAAGGATAGGTCTTCAGTTCAACATATTTCGTGTGCATAAATCTTTTATTGTTGAAATCCTTGTTTCACATGTCTCTAATGTCCCTTTTGTATGTATCAGTTATGCTTAGCCATCATAGGTACATTGCCGCTGACATTCCAGTCCTTTCAAATGTATTCGGTCACAAAACAGTAATGTGCAACAATGATGCATAACTTAGTCCCGTTAATAGCGCACTGATGCGTATATATAGTATATGCGATCCTGGTGTATAGAATGTCTTTGCCTAAAACTAACGAATTTACAGGGTGTAAACTATCCATCCGTTAGGCACTTAACGGGGTGTTTCAGACAACCAAACTGAACAACTTTTACTATGGGGTCAACATTGAAGCGCAGAACAAATCTACCGTTCCATAGAAAATGTCAATAGTGAGGTAGACCAAAATGTATGTAACAACTGATTCTTTTTTCGCGATTTCAATATTGATCCTTGTTGTCCAGTATAATGATCGGAAGACAAATGCCTTTAATCATTCCTTAGAGTTTAGAGGCATTCATTGGCGTCGTTGAGTTTCGGTATTGGAAACGATCACCGAAGTTAAGCAACGTCAGGTCCGACCAGTATTTGGATGGGTGACCATTTTTGTGGTATTTCAGCTCTTGCGTCTCTCGTCTTCGAAAGTTCGCATCTTTGGATTTTATTCCCTATAACTTAAGATTCTAATTTTGAACGTTAAAAATCATGAAAAGAAGTCTCGTGTGAACCCCAAACTTTCTAAGTTCGATATTATTGTTTCGGTCTCGTTTAGTGATAAGGTATAAAATTGAATGTATATGCATATGATTTATTGATCTTATACCGTGGTAGAGGGGAAATGCTACCGCAAGGCTAGTCCTTATAATAAATAGTCAAAGTCGGCTAACAACCGCATAACATTTTCTAGAGAGTCTCGAACCAAAAACAAAAGCCGCGCATTTGACATCTCAATAAGTTAGTACCGACAGCAGTGTAAGTACAAAAAGGTGTTAACGGTTTCGATTTATGGGCTCTATCTGTCGTTTCGTTTTTGCTGACCGTCTCTTACAACGAGTGGTTACAATGGATGTGCTCTTTGAAAGATAAATGAGTAACTTTGTTAAGAAACTTACCTATTTACTGAGTGGTTCCTAACTTGGAATATAATTATTGTCACCCTATATAAGGCCAAAAAAAAATTGCTGAAACTATTTTAAGGAGATGATCAGACCATCAAACTCAACAACTTCCTCTATGGGACCAATATCAAAATCGCAAAAAAAACAACTGTCCCGTACAAAACTGCAAACACGATACTCGATCGAAATGTATGGGACAGCTGTTTTTTTTCATGATTTCGATATTGGTCCCATAGAGGAAGTTGTTCAGTTTAATGGTCTGATCATCTCCTTAAAATAGTTTCAGCCAAGTTTGCTCGAACTTATATTTTCCTGTAGGGTTCGTAAGATTTGATTAAGGAGTTCAGACCACAAACTGAACAACTTTCACTACGGAAAATTGGTTCTTTCATAGAAAACGTCAATGCATTTCTATGGGTAATCAACTCAAATGTATGGAACAGTAGGTTTTTTCGCGATTTCATATTCGGTCTTTTTTTATATTTTTTAATGTTATTAAGGATGGGTTTGCGCTTGGCCTCAATCCAGTCCTCAGGACGAAGATCCTCCTCGGTCTTTAATAAAAGTTGTTAAGTTTGATGATCCTGCTCGATATTTAGATAATTACTCATGCTGTCATCTTAAATAAAGTGTTACATCCTATTTTGTTTTCAAAAACCGAATGTAAATTTTTTTTTCTAGGACCTAGAATTTTTCCTCTCAAAATCCTTCAGATTTATAATCCGCACTGCGGTATGTTTAACAAGTTATCCTTCCGCAATATTTTGCTTGTACAAAAAAGCTTTATACATGAATTCACCTGACAATATCGCCAACCGACATTGTACAGTCCGCTACGTGAATATGGTAACATTGGTAACGTAAGGATGAATAGAGAAATTTTATGATATTTTTTGGACTTCAATCTGTAAGAGTTTTCTATTCCAAAAGGACTGTCTTCTGTCATTTTTAGATATTATTTTGTAATAACATCTTAGATAATTAATATTAAATGCAAAGGTTTCTTTGCCAGAAAACATAATCTTATTTTAAGACATTTCAGACAATCTGGACATTGAAAGAATTGTGTTTATTTGCCCACGTCAAATTGTTTATATCGAAATACTTAGTTATCTTTATTTCAGTTTCAATAATACTGAAACTACATGTATTCCAATCTGACCTTACTCTTGGATGCTTACTGTTTAAGGAACATGAAGCTTATTTTCAATATTTTTCGTTTATCCTAAACTTATAAAATTGTATGGTTTACCTCTGCAGAGATAGCAAACTATAACCATCCATACTTATGTTTGCGTTGCATTTCCCCCATGCATTTCGACCACATAAATATTATTGAAGCTGACTGTACCATCGCCAAAATTCATTTATATGGTACAGTATACGAGATTCGAGCTCGACTCGGGGGAAATCGCACACTCTTTTATTCTATCTCCAATCTATCTTCGCAAACAATATTGGATGCGTCACGTGTGTACCTTGCTTTATGTTTACATGGTGTTCTAAAAACAACATGTAAAGTTTTCAACATTGTTGTCTGTTTGTTTAATAAATAATGTCAAAGACATCATTCAGTTTTCATTTCAGGTTCAAGAGCGAAAGTGCGGGCCCAAAAAAAGGTGCTACATTTTGTTAAAACTTGTCAATCTAAGCATTTATTATTACGTCACCAAAGCTGCAGCATGAAAAAACAGATTTTTCCAACTCAAATAAAACCAAGGACAATGACCTTACAGCTTCTGTGCCATAATAATCAATGTATAGACGGACATAATAATATAAGAATAATTACGAAGATATAAAGCTTTTAAAATTTTGTATGAAAAATTTTCCAAGCTTTATATCTTCGTAATTACTTTATAAATTGCAAATGTTATTTGTGATGCGGCATCTAGATTTTCTAAACTATTTTTCCATATATACAAAGTTACTTATATTAATACCGTCTACGCGTATTGTGCGTCAAAGTATTGTATAAAATTGACCCCTCTGCAACCACCTTAATATGTCTCAAAACCTGTCTCTTATATAGAAATGCAAATTTTTTACGTTAAACGATGTTCTTAAAACTACGTAAAAAGTTTTCGCGGTGACCGACATACATACATAAACTAAAGATTATAATTCCTTTCGGGCGTTGAGTAACATTGCTACAACCACCAGCTGTCTAGCATGAAGTTGTTAACAAGTCTCACTATTAGCATATTGAAGATTTCAAGATGAAATGAAATGTAAAGTGGTGATAGGTTCATTTTTGAAATTATCTGCTGTAGTAAATGCCGATTTTTTTTTAGTTTTTTCTTATTAATTTTCCTTAGATAGTACTCAAATTTTTGGATTTATTTTTATCCTTCCCTGAATACGAAAATCTGTGGCCGCAGTATGATGTGCGTTATAAGGCTATCACGCCTTTTATCTCGTTTGTTCGCGCGCAAATAGAAAGAGAACTATGGCGCGATAGCGTTGTATCACGCTGCCATACTTCGGACGCTAGGATTAATAAAGTGCAAGTCATTTATATTACTAAAATATATGCCATAGATCTGAAAACTATAAAACAGTACCGCTAAGGTTGTCGGTGCATCCCTATGCATTTTTTCAATAAAATAGTTTCAGCAAGTTTACTTCATTGCTAGTCAAGTCTTTTTGGCTAGAGAACATCTCTTTTGTGAAGTCGGTTAAACTACAGGGTGAAATTGATATCATTAGCATCCTTTTATACTAAGAGTCTCCCCATCAAACTGAACAACTTTTGCTATGGGAGCAAACCATTCGGAGCAAAAAAAAATCCGCTGTTGCATACATTTGTGTCGCGTAAACATTGCAGTTTAGTATGGAACAGCTGATTTTTTTGTTACTCCGATGGGTTTGCTCCCATAGTGAAAGTTGTTGATGGGTAGACTCTTAGTTCAAAGGGATGCTAATTATATCAATTTCACCCTGTATAAAAACTTAAAGGTAATAAAAAAGGTCGTCGGGTGCATCCCCATGCATTATTTCATTAAAAATAATTTCATCATTGACTAGAGAACGTTCCTTGTGTTTCCGGTAAAAATATAAATAATGCAGCCTGTATATGAACCGATATTGAAAGCTGTTCTGAACCCTACCTCACCTATTTCAAGTATTTGTTGGAACCAGTTTAATATTTGGTGCCGATTTTGTTTCTCGTATTTTATATTTATGTTCAAAATTAAAAACAAATATTTTTCGAATTCGGGTCGGACAAAGAGAAAGTTAATTTGTTTTTATACTCCATTCTGCTATACACAACTATTTTTTATTTACAAGAATTTTTTTTAAAGTGCATTCCGATAATGAAACTAAATAACTTTCCCTAAGGAGCATGTATTGCTAAACCAGGGTACTGGGTTCGAATCCCGTTCCTTATCCCGTCGTTGTATAGTTTCCATATTAAAAGCCTAATAATAATTAAGCCTTGGGATCATTTCAATGTATGTGCCTGTGAGCGTTATTTATTTATTTATTTATTTTTATTGTAAAATTTTTTTTTAATTTTTCTATAGTTGTAATCTAAGAGGAAGGAAAATCTCTTTATTCTAAAGCACGGAGGGAGCCATACCATTACAAGAATGTCCACTTTGTTTGACGTTTGTGTTGTAACAGTGTGTGTAAGTATGGACAAAAGAGACCAAAGAAGACCAAAGTGACATTTGCTCTAATGTTTACGGTCACTTTTCACGCACACTAACGCGAAAAAAAGTGGACAGCCGCATTAATTATCTATTAATGCGGCTCTCTTTCTTATACTGTGGCCACATAAATAAATATCTATAGTTCCGTCTCCTTCCACTATTTAAGGTTCGTCATAAGACAAAAGAGACTAACTACAATCGTGAATAGATGAGGTCTCTATGCTTTAGAATAAAAGATCCTTCCTCTTAGGTTGTAATAAATTATTCTTTGACTTTGACATTTACCTTATCACTAATTTATACCTTATCACTAAACGAGACAGCCTATAATTGCGAAACAATAACTACGAACTTATGACGTTTGGGGTTCACGCGGTACTACTTTTCATGATTTTTAACATTCAAAATTAGAATCTAAAGTTATGGGGAATAAAATCCAAAGTTGCGGATTTCATGTTACCTCGCCCCCCGCAAAAAGTGGCAGAAATGTTTGTTTGTAGAATATCACGCGTAACTAGTCCCTATATAAGGTCTAACAAAATTAGCTGAAACTATTTTAAGGGTATACTCAGACCATCAAACTGAACAACTTTCTCAATGGGACCAATATCGAAATCTCGAAAAAAAAATCTGCTGCCCCATACATTTGAGTCAAGTTGTGTTTGGAGTTTTGTATGGGACATCAAATTTTTTTTTCGCGGTTTCGTTATTGGTCCCATGGAGAAAGTTGTTCAGTTTGATGGTCTGAGCATACCCTTAAAATAGTTTCAGCTAATTTTGTTAGACCTTATATAAGTACTTAAAGCCTCAACCCCATGAGTCCCTAAGACATATGCCAAACAACAGCAAACCATCAACCCGTAGCGAAATCAACAACAATGAACATAAAATGACAACAAAATAATGTTATTATCAAATCACTAAAGTCACGGTTAGTTAGTGAGTAACAATCTATCAGGTTAATGTTTGAACCATCCCTTTCCTTTGCGAATTTCACGCGTCAAAGCACACAAATTAACTTTGATGTTCTGGGCAGTATGTAATACCTGATTACATAACATATGTAAGTAAACAAGGTATTTTCATAATACATTGATCAAGCAGTAGCGACAGCGAGTTCGAATCGGACACGCGCTACGCGCTTAGAGATATGTGCGAGTTATGGATTATGTTATGTTATTGTGTGCGGCAAATCTAACAAAGTGTTATGTGAATCTAGATTGTGTATCAATTAGTAATTATTTGGACGGGAACGACCCGATAGCTCAGTTGGTAGTTAACTGAACCTGCCTGCTGATCGGATGACCGTGGGTTTGTATGTATGTATTCTACAGGGTGAAAATGATATCATTAGCATCCTTTTAAACTAAGAGTCTCCCCATCAAACTGAACAACTTTTACTATACATGTAAACCGATCGGAGCAAAAAAAAAACAGCTGTTCCGCACTGCCTACTCGACTCAAATGTATGCACCAGCAGATTTTTTTTTGTTCCGATCTGTTTGCTCCCATAGTCCCATGCCTTTTTCTCTTTTATACGATTTGAATTGGTTAATAAAGGAAAATATATAAAAGTTCTCATATACAGGATGAAATTGATATCATTAGCATCCTTTCAAACTAAGAGTCTACACATGAAACTGAATAACTTTTACTACGGGAGCAAACCTATCGGAGCTACAAAAAAATTAACTGTTCACGTCAGTGCCTACTCGACTTGAATTTATGCAACAGCTGATTTTGTTGTTTTTCCGATCGGTTTACTCCCATAGTAAAAGTTGTTCAGTTTGATGGATAGACTCTTAGTTTAAAAGGATGCTAATGATATCAATTTCACCCTGTACATCGTTTTCTAGTCATCGTAATACAAATTCGGGCTAGATCCTGGTACTTAAAATGGGATTCGATAATCTGTTTGACAATGTCCGAGATATTTATTTATCTATTGCAAACTCACGAGAGTGTAGAATCTTTCAATCAATCAAATCAGCCCACATCAGCCCTTTTATTGCACCATTCTTCACGGTCTTGTGCTAATCTGATCCAATGCGAACCAGTCACTCTCATAATGTCATCAGACCAACGTGCTGGTGGTCTGCCTACTGACCTCCGTCCCTGCTCTTGGCCACTACTCTGATATTGCCTTGGTCCACCGGCCGTCTTCCCGTCTAGCCAGAGGAGAATGAGTATCCGTTTTGATCTTGAAAAATACGATACGGATGATTTTTTTCCTTATTAATAATTCTCTCTCGCACTATTGTTATAGATGGGTCTTTTCGTTATCCATCACTGTTACGATACGTCTTAGTATAATTACTGTTTGTTTTCTGTAATGTGGTGTGGAAATATGATTGGTGAGTTTCACAAAATAACCGTTAAGTTTTATAAAATCTTTATTATTGTTGAATTCTGTCCCATATAATAGTTATAGTAACTCTTTGCCTAACTGTGAAACAAAATGTGGACAAGTGGGCCTTTCTCGAACTGCAAAAAGAGTTCTTATGGTTGTGGCAAAGACTCTGCTTTCGCCATTTCGAAAATGTGTTTAATAACTCCCTCTCTCTCTTGATCTCTTCATACAGTATTTATTTAAAGTTTCTTTAAGTTTCGCATCTTTATTCCTTAAAAGACTGTTTCTTCCATTTTTCTTTCCATTTTCAGTCAAACTATAAACATTTTTAAATGGTCTATAACAATTCTGCGCCTAGCTTAGCAACATAAATATAAGCACTAGGTCTGTCTAGGCTTCACTGTAAAGTACAGCCAGAGCAACACTCGTAACCTAGTTAGCAGGGAGGCGGCCTATTTTGCTGACTCTACTACGTGAGATATGTCACATAGTTGTAGTTTGTTTTTATGAAATGCAGACTTTTAACTGACTTCAAAAAAGGATGTTTATTACAAATGGATGTACGTAGAAATCGAAATCGCTTTTTTTGATAAGACCGCCCTCTGTACCCTTTTCATTATTGTTATTATTCTTATTTGTCTTTTCTTGGTGTTCAAATGAAGAATATTCATGTAACCTACAGGGCCCTGTATATCCTTCCCAATGTAGGGCTCAAGCCTCCGCTCCAAAATTAAAGGCGAGAGTTCCAAATTTAAAGTGAGAATGAGAACGAGCATAGTTCGCATTGGCGAAGGCATATGACCGGTCTTGTAAACCGGAAAAAGTAATTTCTCGTCTTTGACCAGGTTTAACGTGGCTTTCGAAGCTTGGCAACATCTACATCATCATCAGTCTGTCATCGTTCTTTGCTGAACATAGGCCTCTCCAAAGACGCGCCACTAAACTCTATCCTTGGCCTTGCCTTGCTGTTGTGGGGGCTGGCAAGCCTCGCTGGCTTGCCAGCCCCCACAACAGCAAGACAAGGGGATCACTTCGACCCAGTGGGATCATTTGTGTTAGCCCCAATACTTTTTGCTTTCTTTCACCCTTCAAATACATGGTCAATGAAGGAGGCTATACCATTTAGGGGAAGAAATCTAAGATCTCTCGGTTTTGGGTATCCATCTCCGAGGAGGCACAGCCTTGGCCTTCCTCATCCAGTCGCTTCTTGCTACATGTCTCAGGTTGTCGGTTCATCTGGGCGTCCAACACTACACCTGCCAGTTCTAGGTCTCCTTTCGAGAACTCTGACACTCCATCGGTTTTCAGTTCTTTGTATACATACAGGGTGTGTTCACCCGGGACCAATCTGGGGACCAAACTGAACAAATTCGACTATAGGACCAACATTTTATTTGATTTGAACATTAAAATCGTGAAAAAGAAATTGGCCTTTCCATAGAAAACGCCAATGGTGACTCGACCCAAACGTTCCATACATCTTCTTCGCGATTTCAATGTTGATCTCATGGTATAATTTGTTCAGTTTGATGGTCCCCAAATTACTCATTTAATTCTACACCAGTTATACAGGGTCAATTTGATATAATTAGCATCCTTTTAAACTAAGAGTCTACCCATCAAACTGAACAACTTTCATTATGGGAGCAAACAGATCGGAGAAAAAAAATAATCAGCTGTTGCATACATTTGAGTCGAGTAGGCGTTGCAGTTTAGTATGGAATAGCCGGTAATTTTTTTGCTCCGATCGGTTTGCTCTCATATATGAGATATACAACTTTCACTATAGTGAAAGTTGTTCAGTTTGATGGGTAGACTGTTAGTTTAAAAGAAGGCTAATGATATCAATTTTACCCTGTAGAATCAGTCGCTTGTTTTTGGTTTATATAGTTTTTTAGAAATGTAGGACAGCATGCCACAGTATTCCAGACTGAAATGTACGCTATCATAGATTGCGTACATGAGAATCTGAAAAGATGCCCAAATGGGAAACATATTGTTATTTTATCAGATAGCCAGGATGCTCTGAAAGCGCTAGGATCTGACGAAATAGAGTCGGAACTAACATTAGAATGTGCCCGAGCACTCAACCAGCTAGGACTGACAAACTCTGTCACCCTAGGCTGGGTGCCCGGACACTGCGGTATTGATGGAAATGAGGCTGCTGACGAGCTGGCACGAAGAGGGGCGGAAGAGGACGCCATAGGCCCCGAGCCTTATTGCGGAATCTCCTGCAACACCTCTAGACGTGTGCTAAGGGAATTGGCCGTGGACCAAAGCCGTAAGCTCTGGTCGGATACACCAGGACTGAGGCATGCGAAAGAACTTGTGACCGACTTTTCAAACAGACATACCTCAGATGCCATCAATTCAAACCGCAACGACTTAAGGCTCTTAGTACGAGCCTTAACAGGACACTGCAAGTTAAACAAACACCTACACAGAATGGGGCTTGTAGACTCACCCACTTGCAGATTTTGCTGTGAAGCAGAGGAAACGCCCATACATCTCCTCTGCGAATGCGAAGTGCTCATTCACAGCAGGAGTCGCCATCTAGGTGGATACATAATAACACCTACTGACATCAGGGACCTCCCCTCCAAAAGCATAACACGGTTCATGAAGTCCGTGGGCCTAGGAAATGACCTTTAGGTCTAGGGTGACAGCTACAATAGATCTATCTAGGTCGCAGTAGCTATTTGGTCATTGACCAAGCCCTTATAACCAAATAATAATAAATAATAGAAATGTAGATATCGCAGGGTATCAAACCTACGACAAATGCCTATGCTTACGTAGGTACAACCCCTGGCTTCCCGCCAAAGTTTTTGAGATATGACCACATCGGGCTTACTGGATTGTCGCTCTGGTTCGCTTTTCGCTTTTTTTTTAACTTTTTCCTTTTTCCCAAGCGAGCAGAAATGCTGAGATTTATCTTTCGAGTTCACGCTTTGCAGTTTTGGGATTGGATTGTAGTGGAAGAGTACGTTTTTGAAAGTTTACTGTTTTACATTTTTGATGTAGGTCTTTAGGGTGTCTACACACCAAAAGTCACCGGCAGTCTATAATTTTCGAAAAACATTCAAAAATCCTTTATAGCCCAGTCATTTTACGGTTTGAGCCGGGACTAATTAGTAATTGACATTTTTTTTCAGTATAATATTGAAGAGCCAATTTGAGCCTAGAAACGTACCAAAATAAAAAAAAATCACGTCAGCAACAGTTCCAATTTTAAAATTTTGTCTACACACCAAAAGTCACCGGCAGTCTATAATTTTCGAAAAACATTCAAAAATCCTTTATAGCCCAGTCATTTTACGGTTTGAGCCGGGACTAATTAGTAATTGACATTTTTTCGCTATAATATTAAAGAGCCAATTTGAGCCTAGAAATGTACCAAAATAAAAAAAATCATGTTAGCAACAGTTCCAATTTTAAAATTTTGCTATTATCTCGTTCTAAAAAACCTGATGGATAATTTTTTTTGCACATATTTAAGGCTTTACCATTATACATACCTACTACAAACATGGTGTGAATATTTTAGTCTTAGAAGGTTTTGAAAAATACATTCGTATTTTCTAATAAATACCTCATTTTTTAAATTTCATTGCCTATTTTATTTCTCAAAAATAATTTATTTTGTTAAATCTAAGTCAAATGATTGCATTGGTATTAATATTAATAATTTAAAATCCTTCTGGGTCACATAATTTTCATTTCTATGTTGCGTAGCGATTTTTTTTTAATATGCTTTAAGATAGTCCTTTTGTCACTTAATGGTTCCGGTTACAGTTTAAAAGTCCAATTAGTAATTACTCCCTACCCCGCCTAACAAAACTCCGTAAAATAACTGGGCTATTAGGGGTGGTTCCACTACTGTGGATAATTTCAACTTTATGGTTCATAAACCAAAGTTGACTTTAAGGTTCAAAGTGGGCCTCACGTATGGCGCAGTTTGCACGGAAACAATTTTTTTGTCTTCAAATAATTTCAAGGTACCTTTAAAAAATTCCTTAATTAAAAAAAAAACTTAGTTACTCCGCTTTTTCAAAAGTTCCTGGTTATTATAATATAATTTCTGATGACCCAGTTACAAAATACAGTCGCAATAAATTTAAATGCGTTACGTACTGAAAGGGGTGTTTACAGTTCATCAAACTGAATAACTTGCACTATGAGACCAACATGAAATAATCGCGAAAAAAAATCATCTGTTCCATACATGACGGTTTCTAGGAAACAGCGGTTTTTTTTCTGTTGGTCCCATAGTGAAAGTTGTTCAATTTCATGGTTTGAAAAATCTTGTTTAATATGTACTTAACGTATTGAATTTTACACCCTGTATATTTAAATATTACAAAAATGTAAAAAAAAACAATCAGAACATATCAACAATTTTATAAAAATGTCTTTTGACGTAATTCACGAATTAAATTCGCGAATTCAGTAAAAAAGTTCGGAATTCAACCCTCCGAGTGCGGCGGACATATTTTATGAACATGCTGTCAGTTTTCAATATTCCGTTTAACATTCACGGTACAGCTGCCAGTGGTTATCGTGCATATAAATAAAAAGTAAAAACTTTGGTCATGTCATGTGCGAATCAGTTCACGTATTGAGTGTTCTTTACATTTAATTTCGAAACGCAAATGTATGGGATAGCTGATTTTTTTTTTGTGATTTCTATGTTGCATACATAAAATTATTTATTTTCAACGTTCATCCAGGTCTGATCAACTCCTTAAAAAACAGTCAGGACATTTAAAAAAGCCTTTGGGAAACCAATGAGATTTTTGGGTCAATAATCGATCTAGTTAGTAGGTCTACCATGAGCTTACACTGTAGTATACTATAGTAGTTTTACTGTAGCTTACTACAGTCTTTGTATTGAATTTCGTATAGCGCTCCTAGTGGTTATGTTGAGAACTAATTCTATCATACAAAATTGGCGCCTTAACTACGGTAGTAACGTTCAGTGAAAACTCATGGTAGGCCACAGATTACCCCCAATAGATACCGCATACAAGGCCACCGACGCTCGCAACACATATATGATTTTGCACTGATTTAAGCAACGCGAGTGAGCGAGCTCGAAGTAGTGCGACCTTGAAATGGCCAATCATGTTGCATCGTTTCGTGCCCCGCTACCCGTACCTACCGCCAAAAATGGTGACTTCGGGCGTGCACAAAATTTAAATCAAGCGGTATTTATTGGGGGTAATCTGTGTGGTAGGCCTACAAGATTCCTCTTTGGTAATGTGGAAATTGTTACTATTAGCATTTAGTGGTTATTTTATTTTGATTGCGTAACCCAAAAAATCCTAAAAAGTAAAAAATATTGTCTATCTGTATGAGGAATAGTGGATCGATTTGCAATGCGCTTTTTATTGGAGTATAAACATTTTTACTGACTTGTTTATGTTGATTGCTTTTGTTCTAAATTGAAGTGCAGTACTTAAGTTTGGATTCCATATTTCAATTTTATCCACAAATTATTTTAAAAAAGTTGAAATTTTTAATAAAATATTTATTAGTTTTGGTAAGAGCCTTATCTATTATAAAAGAAAAACCTATACATTGTGTAAAATTAAATGGACACTTACTTAAAGAGGTGCTTCAGATCATCAAACTGAACAATATAGGACCAATATTGAAATCGCGAATAAAAACTGCTGTTACATACATTTCAGTCGAGTTATGTTTACAATTTTGTATGGGACAGCGGAATTTTTTTTCGCGTTTTCGTTGTTGGTCCCATAGCAAAAGTTTTTCAGTTTGATGGTCTGATGCACCCCTTTAAGTAAGAGTCGCTTTTCATTTTACACCCTGTATAATAGCAAAAGTTGTTCAATTTGATGGTCTGAAGCATCCTGTACCGGCTTCAAAACGACTCAGATTCCACTATGTAGAATATAAAGTCGAAAGTCAGTTGAAAAAATCTTTGTTAAGAGAAACAAAATTCGCGTTTTTAAATAATCGGTGCACATGCAAAACTGCGCACACATAAATGCATGTTTTTCTCCTTTTTCCAAGTCAGTTAAAGAGATTTGCCGCCAGGCGTGAGAGTTAGGTCGGAAAAGTTGTTTTTTTAGAATATTTTTCCGACGTACCGTACGTGAGTTTGACGCGTCTGGGGGCCATTGTGACCCACATTCATTTAGAGGGTTAAGTTTTTATTTGTACTTATATAAGTTTTAAACAAAGGTGTTTTGTTAAAAAAGTCGTTTAAAAATTCTATACAACGGCGCACGTACGCTGACCAAATCGGATGCGTACTGAAGAAGGGCCAAATAAACTGTACCCTGAACCGATGAGCTTGTATGAAGAAACTTATTGATGTCGAGGAGGCGAGAGATGTGTGTCAGAATCGTAGCATGTGGCGATCTGTTGTCTCTGCCTACCCGAGTAGTTGGACATAGGCGTGAGCATATGTATGTAAATTCTAAACAATCATATAGGTAAGTCTCTGTAGATAAAGGTTTTTTTCATTGTCGTATCTATTCCCATTTGAAGTAAAATCAATGTCAAAGAGTAATTTATTGTATGCAATGTCGTAAATAAATACACGGTGTAAACTGCTGCGTGTTTTAGTCAGACCACCAAACTGAACAACTTTCTCTATGGGACCAACATCGAATTCGCAAAAAATTCTGATGTCCCATCATAAGTTTTCTATATCGGTCGCGTAGTGAAAGTTGTTCAGTTTGTTTCTCTGAAGCATACCTTAACTAAAGTATGTAACGCAAAGTTTACACCCTGTATAGTATATCTATCGTTCAAAATTATATTTTTTGCCATTAAACATTTCAAAATAAAAAATAAAAATAAATAACGTCAAACGTTTTTTTTTTTTAATATCGTCGAATATAAATTGTCAGGGCTAATTATACCTGCCTGTCAATCGTTAAAACCCTCTCAACATAAACCTTTAAGCCCGCGCAATAAGGCTTAATTTCCCTTGTTTCTACAAATGTACAAATTAATCGCGAAATACGCAATTAATCCTCTTAAAACTGGGATGAAATGGTGTGTACATTTTATTTTTTTAATTCCGTTTTTAATGATCGTAAATATTGATTAAGTTAGAAGCGGTAGCGGAAACGAGAATGGGCGTAAACACAGATGACAAAAACTAAAGGGAGATGTGAAAAGGGGGCGGGGCCAGTGTCGCAGCAATATGCGCAAAAACGGAACACATTGCTCGCGACAGTAAGGATTCAATATATTATGAGGCTGAAAGCCAGTCGAGATATTATATGTAAATAGTTTACAATGCTTAAAGGCAATGGAAGGCTGAACCCACCACCATATGGGATTAAAAGCCAGGAAGAGAGAGAGACAGAGTTTACAATGCTTGCGAAGTACTAAAGATTATTCGAACGTTGAGTTCTGATACCGCAATGGATAATGAGCACATTCAAGATAACAAAATACTTTCTGTCGCGCGGTACTGGTGGTAATGCGACACTATGTTTCGTACGCAGCTCGTTGGTTGGCATTTCTTTAGATCTCTATGGGCGATAAATCATTTAAATTAAAGGCCAGGCCACATAGAGGCGGTTTTGCGGGAAAGCGGGCCGGAGGCGTACCTGCGGGAAGCGAATATTTCCGGACACGCTCGGTTTTCTGTGTGTTTTGTTGTGTATAGGTCGCTATTCGCTCATATTTTAAACCACAAATATAATATGAGGAGATATTAATAGCTCTATTTGTCTCGCTCGTCCTGCCTGTTATGGCTTATTAAAGGCTTCTATTTCGATGTCACCTGTGTGGTCAGCCCTTATGTTTTATTTTTCATTCTGGATTTAAAAAGGGCTATTTGGGGCCCTAGAACGACGGATAAGGAAAGAAAAATGTGAACGTTTCCTTCTCTGTCATTAAGGTGGTCCTGTATACAGGGTATAACAAAACACCCTAGTAATACTTCAGGGGGTGGTTTAGAGTTTAGACCATCAAATTGAACAAATTTCCCTATGGAGCTCCAATCGAGAAAAAAATGTACTGTCCCATACATTTTAGTCGAGTCGGTACTGCAGTTTTGTATGGGACAGCTGAGTTATTTTTTTCTTCATAGATTGCTCCATAGTGAAGTTAGTATTACTAGTTTTGTTACACCCTGTAGCTAGTATTATGGATGGAGATCTTCAGAATCTATCTCAAATTTAGCTATCTAGATTTAGACTTAGCTATCGTTCTGCAGATAGTCTTCCTCTTCTATCGAGTCGATGGCATGTCATTTTATATTTTTCCAGCCCAGTATTTTGCCACATAATAGCACTACCAGCAGCGTCCATAAGCTCCATTCGCGTGCAAGTTTGCAGGCAGGAAGGGCATGATATGAGATGGGCCATAGTCAACACCACATTCACACCTCAGGTCTGATCCATCGATAAAACCCCATTTGGACAGGTTCTTACTCCGGCCGGCTTGAGTTCGGAGCCTGTTTAAAGACCTCCAAATCGGCCTGGGTAGTTCATGTCCTGGGGTAAGGCTTTCCAAGGGGGGGACAAACGGGTCGGGTAGCGTGCTCTTTCTTCGCCAGAGGTCACATCTAGCTCGAGGACCCTTACCAATACCTTGTATAGGGTGGACACACTTCAGAAAGTTTTTGCGGCTCTTGAGCCTTTGGGGTACTGCGGAGTATCTGAACATAGGATGCCATGGATCAACCTCGAGTTTTGCTCATCAATTGAGCTCGCAACGGCCCTGCAAATAGTATAACGAATAGAATTTTCTTCCTTATTTCCTACCTTATTGCCCATAAAACCTTACGTTACTGGGTACATTTTATGCCCTCAACACTAACCTGTACGTGGACCGAGATTATTAGGAATTCAAAAAGTGTTCGTCGGTAAAAAATCACAGGTTCATATAGAATTTATTGGTCGGTCCGTCCGGTGGTTTATTTCTTTTTAGTACTCTATCATTCAAAGTATACGTGAGGGTATCGTATGTGCCGGGTTTACAAAAATAAAAACAAAATGAAATAGTTTTTTCTCACGAGTATTTGGGAATGAAAAATGACAACATTTCACCCTTTCATTCATAAAGGTATTCCCTAAGTGAATAAAAATTATAATTATTTTTATTAAAACAATCTTAACACACAGTAAAAAGTAAAAAGTATCTATTTATGTGTATCTGTACACATAAATAGATAATTTATGTGTACAGATACACATAAATAGATACTTTTTACTGTGCTTTCTTATACTGTGCCTTTGTTGCGCGTACAAAGCCGAGAAAAAGTTGGAGTTTGATGAGTTTATAAGTTTAATTATAATTAAATAATTTTCTTTATCCTTTTCAGGTAAGTTCCAGGGGTGTTACCACGAAATTCGATTATGCATTTCGACAGTGCGTCTCGACAATCGTTGGGTCGTTGTCAAAATCCGTACCATGATGTAAGATCGTTTCGACACAGGTATCATCGAAGAGAGAGATGGGTATATTCGAAAGAAACATCACCATAGTCAAAATATAGAAAAATCATAGACTTTATTCGGAGGTGGGTCTTTTTTAGTGCACATTTTATAATTACTGATTTTTGAAAACGAATCGTTTATGATTATTTGGACTACTTTTTACAAATAATAACAACATTTTGATAATATCCAATCAAAATATACTTTACTATTGAACAACTTAGAGATTTTATGTTATTCGTGTAAAAAAGATGATATTTATTACAAATTGGTTGCATAGGATATGTAACCTTTGCCTTCCGCAAAAAAAAGTTTTGTGTCAGTCAATGTCAAAAAAAAAAAGAAAATTCGAATAGTTTAAGAGGCAGTCAACCAAATCTAGCTAATGAAAAAATCAGATTTCATCCAATAGTCATGTTTACTATTAATATAAGCCAATATATTTTTTCGGCCTACTTATCGTGGTGGCTTACTTCCTACTCTGAGACGACAGTTAATACCCATCGAGCTAATGAACAAAATTATGCTAATCGGCTACTGGATATCCTTTCAAGTGGTGGACTGGTGGCCAACCAAAAAAGTTGGTAAAATTTTGGAGTACCTTTTAACCCATCGAGCTAATGGATGAAAATGTATGCTAAATCAAAGGTGAGGCTTCTACCCCTAGGGCCTAGGGAATCGGGCTAGGGGATACTGGTGGCCGAACCCGTAATATTGAAAGTAGAGGCCTAGGGGATTGCTTTGCCTTCAACCAGTTTTATCTGTCAAAGTAAGATCATGCGTTTCTTTGTTTATTCAAATAAAAACGCCCAACGCCCGGCTCGCGTGCAGTGGCGCGCTCCGCATTTCGGTCCGGCCCGCGAAAGATTTAATATCGAGCGCAAAAAAGGTTACCTAAACGTTCTCGGCTCACGTCAATAAAAGAATGAGAGGAGTTTTCTTCTCACTACTAGATTCTGGCGATAAAACGGATACTTTTAACATAAAAGATATCCACTGCTTGTTTTGTGCACTTTTTACATAATAGGATTGCAGACACACAACGTTGATTATCTTGTTTTTCCAGTTCAGACGTACATACTTAATCAATACGATAATACAGGGTATAAGGGACAGCCTTCCACAGACTGAAACGGTGAACTCAGATCATCAAACTAAACAACTTTCACCATGGAGCATATCTCAGAAAACGCGAAAAAATCAGCTGCTTCATACATTTGAGTCGGGTAGGTGCAGCAGTTTTTTATGAAAAAGCAGATTTTCAGTTTGATGATCTGCGTTCACCGTTTCATGATAGGACATATAGACACTTTTTGTACCTAAATGTATAAAACCGACTTTTTTATCACTACCTATTATATTATCGTGATCATCTACGGCCCACGACTTCGTTAACATGCTGAAGTTTAGACCGCGACTTTCCAAAGGTTGCCCATTCCTGATTTATCTGATATCGTACAGTATTACAATAACGATTAAATATGGTTTACAAGTATTTATTACCCAGTTGGTAATAAACTTGGTTACGAACCGACTTTGTTACGGCCTCCTAGTCTATTTTTCGATCGTCGATCCGGCGATATTGTCACGATAGTCGTTCGAATTTTTCGGATATTGGTACTCTAATGTAAAGTCGACGCTACAAGCATTCATCGAAGGAACCATCACCATAGACACAATATAGAAAAATCATAGACTTTATTCGGAGGTGGGTTTTTTTAGTGCACATTTTATAATTACCTACCGTTTTATAATAAATAATCAAGTATGTACCTAATAACAATGGTTCGTAGGTTTAGCGCCGTATATTAGGTAATTTAGCGCCTTTTTAAATTTTAACAAAGCAAACAGTATTCAAGTTTGAATATACCTACTGTATTTTGTGTTTTGAGATTGAAATTCCTTTATGTGGTCATAACCATAGATATAGTAAGTATGGTCATAACATGTCCATACAGTGTTTGGGAGATTCGAATACCAACGCTTATCTGAAGTGCTCAATGAGTTGGATGGAAGTTTAATTATTAAATTATCTGGTGGCAAAAAAAAAAATCAAATTTTAGGGAGTAGTTATAGAAAGCTCTATGAAATTGAATGAATTTCTATGCAACGGCCTGAAGAAGGCGTCGCGACGCGGGCGCCCTTGGGGCGTGCGCTTAGAGCGCGCGTTCGCACGCGCACACAACGACCGCCTCTGTTTCTTTTAATAATCTCTCTAACTTAATGCCTTAGCCCAAAATACCCGAATTCAAAATGTCTTAAACTTGAAATACCAAATTTTCAAAATACCGAAAGTTTATAAATATACCAAATCTTTAAATTACCCGAACCCAAAAAACCTTATTTCCAAATATAAATGCCTGAAATAAATCATTTTAAATAATCAAAATTCAAAACATTCCAGGGCAAGTTTAGTATCGTTACACCTTCAATGTTTAACCATTTTCCTGGGAGCACTGTCTTGCGACACGAAACGATGCCGAATGGTAGCGGACCAGTGTGAACTGAAAAAACTAGAAATTTTAGTTTGTCCGACTTGGCTGCATGGCTTGTGTAAACTTTGCTTTACCGCAAAAAAAAGTGTGGCGTCGACATGTTTTTTCGTCTATGACCTATTGTGTCAGTTGTGGTCAAAGATAATGTAATTCACTACGTTATAGTTGTGACATAGCGTAAATATAAATAATAGTGAGAGTGCTCTCTGGTCGCAACAGGACAAATATTATGCGTGGGGTGCGGGGCGCGGGAGTAGCGCGTCTCGGCCCCCTCTGCCTGCGCGCGGTACCAATTCTGAACTTTGAGTATTGGTACGCGCCGGCATGGGCAGCAGTGTCAAATGCTATACTCGAGAGCGCGCACGTACCACAATGGTTCGCATTGTTTGTATTGTCATTGTCAAGGAATAAATATGGTATTGTGTACGGGTGTGATCCCACATCGTATAAAAATAAAGATTTGCTGAAACTAAAGTGGTTTGAAGCATTTTTACGCGATTTGAAACTTTGTTGTTTTTACTAGGGATACCGTTTAAAATTGCAGTTAATAAATAGGTAAGCTACGGTACTACTCAATTGCTTTTATACAAACATAATACATGTCATTAATTGAAAAATAATGTGTTTTTCTTATAAAACTTTGAATTAAAATAATAGTTCATAACAAAAATAAATACCTAGGTCCTAGGTAGGTATTAGGATCACTACCAATACCAATTAATAAAATAGAAAATATATACAACGTGTTAATGAATTAACGCAAAGCTAGAAAATAGTTTATTTAGAATCGAGAGCAGAATCGAATTATCATGGTTTCAACATAGGTAATTTTTTTCCATATATTAAATAATTTGTTGGTAAAATTTAAAATTTACTGAATCCGATGTCGATTCACCGCACGGGCACACTCACCCTACTCACTACCAAAACAAGCTTCTTAAAATGTATCCATGAGTACGTTAGCGCTTTCATTCATTGCTGAAATGATAACAAAACATTTTTGCGTGAAAACTTATTGTAATTATTTTATCAATATAATTATTTTGTTATAAATCTGTTGGGGTGTATAAGGTTAATTCATTAACACGTTGTACCTATAGCTAAATTTTTATTTATTTTTAATGTACCTACTTACCTTCTTTTATTTGCCTTAAATGATAAGATTTTTTTAAATTAATTATTTTTCTAAATCTTTAATTTCCTTCAACTTTGTCGCACTATTCAGTAAGAGAAAACATTTATTTATTTACAACAGATAGGATAAAATAGTGACATTAAAACAATATAATTATTTCATATTGATTGTCTTATATTTCATTTCATTTCCTCAAACGTAATTGTAATTGTACCAACCCTTAGCATGACCGCCATCTTACCCTATTCGCCGGCCTGTCGGTCGCGTGGTTTCTTGGAAGCGCGCTTACTATTATTGTTATGTATACTTTGGTTGTGGTGTCCAAAGAGAATATAACCACTACGTGTGGTGTCAGTCATTGTCATCAATTGTTATTGACCAAGAATTTTTAGCTCTTTCCACTGATCTCGAAAAGTAGTTGCAGAGAATATAACTAACTCTATAGAAGTTTGCATCCAATGGTGATTCTTATCTGATGTTGAAGTTGGAAACCACAGGATCTTCTCAGAAATCACCACGTAATCACCCCTCAAATTTGGGCTCTATAGATTGGCCTCGATGAATAGTGGTTGATGGTGGATGGCCAACACAGGATCTTCATCTCCACAGTGCCTAGTCAACCTAGACCCATCAAGTTTGACCTCGTTAGACTGATCTTCGGTCGGCTTACAGATAATGATTACGGTGAAACCTATATAACAAATAATTGTACCTAATCAACAATTTTCCTGCCCTTCGCCGTGGGGACCCTAGGTTGCTGGGGTCCTGAGGGGAAAATGTTCCTCAAATGCCTCTCAAAGCGCCTATTCGAGGCTACAGGCGACAGGAGGGCTGGCAGCTATTTTGGGCAAAGGATCAGCCTTGCGATCCAAAGAGGCAACGCTGCCAGCCTACTAAGCACTCTGCCCCGAGTAGGGGCTTTAGAGTACATTTTTTACCTTTAAGTAGCCTAGGTGTTTTTCTTTTTTCTGTTGTTCTATTATGTTAGTTAAGTCATATTCATATTAATATTGTTGCTTATAATAAATTAAATATTATCAACTATTTCAATGTAATATTTTATTTTATACCTACTATATAAACGCTTTTATTGGTCTTTGCTTGGTGATTTTTCCAACCTTAATTATTTTGTTTTATTTGTTACGAGCTTTTGACGCGCGACTTCGTCCGCGTAGCTTTAAGTGTTGATTTTCGAAAAATCCTTTCTTAGTGAATCCCTACATCCCTCTAGCTTGATAATTTAATACTCCAAATTTCAGGTTTCTATATCTTCCGTGGTTTGGGCTGTGCGTTGTTAGTCAGTCAGTCACGGAAATCTTTTATAAGTTACGAGCGTTAACCGGCGACTTTGTCCGCATAAATTATTAATCAGATTTTAAGTCAGACAATAAGCAATCAAACATAAAAAGTTTCATCAAAATCGGTTCAGTAGTTTTTGCGTGATGCTCGTTCAAACAAACAAACACCCAAACAAACACACAAACAAACACACAGACAGACAAAAAATCCAAAAATTGGTGAAATGGAATCAGGGACACCTAAAAACCATATCATAACTTTTTTTTGTTAATATCTTCAATGTACAGACAAACTTTCTGCTACAGTTTTATAATAGTCTAGATATATGACTGTTTTCTATAGTAGGGGAGAGTCGACTATATCGTACCACTTTATAGGTTCCCGCATCCCCCCTTCAAAGCAAAGAAAGTTAGAAATGTGTAATAGTGGCTAAATGTTAGACTTGGTTACTTGGTACAACATACTAAAAACTTAGCTATCTATCCTGCGATCAAATATAGTATCTATCTATATATTTTCCGGTCCAAAATCTATTTTCCTCGAAGGTCTTCCACCGATACAATTTAGCCGACCAGTTTACTAAATTGTGCCACTGATGGTACTTAAATTGTACCACTCACTATATGTCTTTAATTACACGGTTAACATCGTAAATGAAACAAAAATAGGACAAAATTATTATATATTAATATTATTGCTATCAATTTTCAATGTTAATTATACTTAGTTCAGAAAAAAAGATTTCCAACCACAATTAACTCTTGCTTGAGAGTCACAATCAAATAATAAATAAAAAAAATACCACATATTATTATTTAAATCGTAGGCTGAAATAGCTCTTCGGAGGTCTTCTTCAGAGGACCTTCATTGATACCTAATGTTTTTTTTATTTCTTTTGATTTCTGTCTAAATATAATATAATATTACTACTAGCCGGTACAAGTCCAATTTAGCGAACTTGTTCAGTATCGTGAATCACCCCTTAAAGTAATGCAACTGTTTACCCTAACACCATGTATTATTCGTGAGCATGTGCATCAAATAGTAATTTAATAAATAAGCATGTGAGCCTCTTCTAGTTATTTTATATTAACTCTATACTATGTTCGAAACGTAAAAAAAACTTAGTTGTGTAAGGATAGTTCTGATTAAAGGCGTAAGGACATGGATTTTGAATACAACCCCCTTTGAAGTCTATCACATGCATGCTTTCTACAATTATACCTACTTAAAATTGTTCTTCATCTATCTCGTCTATAATAGTAAATTCTATTACTGAAAATGAAAACTTCTAAAGTGTTCGTTTCAAGTATTTACTTGAAGTTTTCAAATAAATCGAATTATGTTATCAATGTAATCAATTTCCTTCATATTTATACTAATTATTAATTTATGATATCCAGGAATTGAGACAGATAGTTTTTAAGCACAAAATAAAGGCACTTGAACAGGAAAGTATGCTGGGATGTTCTCTTCTTAATCTGGAAAAAATAATATTGCCTATGTTATGTTATCTAACTAGGGAAGATTTTGATTCATAACTTAAATTCTATACAGCCAGATTAGCTATTTTTTAGACAAATTGGCCATAACTACAAAACTGGTAGGTGTGAGTCAATGACGAGCACTGAGGGTGGCGAATAGGGGAGAAACTGTATTTTTGCAACTTGCGGGTATAAGGGTGCCTTTCCACCAGAGCTGAGCGAGGAAACTTAGCTATAAGCATGGAAAAATCCATCAAGAGCTTTGCTCCAATTTCTTAGCCTCGTACAGCGCAGCTCTTATGGAAAAGGGATAATTTTTTACATACAATGCGAGTTAGAGATGTGTGCTCGGGATACGAGTGAGGGATACGAGCGCAATAGGTATGCGAACGAACGATATATGCGATGGATGTTTGCGAGGTATGTAAACGTATTATCAGCATCCTCATATAGCATAAAGGTCAGTTTCCGCGCACAGCTTAGTTCGTTTCGTAGCTTCGCTACGCACCCCGCATAGCTCTGGTGGAAAGGCATCCGAAATGCGGTTTCAATTCACCTTTGTTTCAAAACCCCTATTCAGCGATGGAGTCTGGAGTATAGCTTAGGATATTTGATTCGACTAGAAATGGTATTTTGAAATAGAATTCTCATCTAAGAAAAATGTCAGAAAATTCACTGCACTTGCATTGCACTTCACAGAGAGAATGTCACACCACGTTATAAGAGTCTTAACTTCCATACTAAAAAACTGGTAGTCGTGACCGATTAATGGCGTCGGTGCACGTTTCATATAATTTTTTTTGTTAGACAGTTGTGCGAGCCTGGTACTTCACTTAAAATATTTATTATTTCGTGATTATTTCACGAAAATTACCCACACATTGACAAAAAGAGACCTCTTGACTTGTCGTGGATTTGACGTTCAATTTTTCGGAAAATTGACAGTTTTATGCAGTTTTACATCTATCAAATTCAATTTATCGAGCACTGACAGTTTGTATTAGAGTACGGTTCGATCGACAAGTGTCAAACTAGTTTCGTCGATTCAATGTACGAAAATTAACGAACACGTCCTCGGCAGTTTTCGCTATATCGAAAATCAAAAGTCCATGATCCTGGAGTAACTTTACCCCCTGCGAACTTTTTACTTAGGTACTTATATTTGATTAACTAACATGGTCTAGAAAAACTAGGTTTTCAGAAATAGGAATCTCATCTCGGTAAAATTTCAAATACTACTTTTCTCACACATTTGTTTTGGCTATGAATTATACCTACATATTGAAGGTCATGTAAAAATTGTTTTCCTGTTGATTATTTATAATTATAATATAGGTACCCTCATTGTTAAACCAATTTATTGTATACTTACCAAATTAAAGCTAAGCATAACATATACACGAAAAAAATTGATAACTAAATAAAAAAAATTGCATAAAGATGGTCGCTACACAGAATTACCACTATATTTTTAGTCGTACAAATGAAGAAAATTGACAAAAAACTAATAGACTATTTTATATGCCTTTTCACTTCTAGCTTTTTTCTGGTTTTAATACAAGTAAAAAAAATTAGAGGCTCATAAAAAAGTGGCAACTCAATTTTTAAGGATCTATTGTACGAAATTTCCAATGGTATTATGTATCATTGCCTAAACATGAAGGTGTTGAAAACTTGCAGCGGGATCTTAGTGTATAACTTTGTCGAAGAAATGTCCGTTTAACATATGTCAAACTCAATTTATCGAGCACTGACAGTGTGTATCAGAGTACCGACAAAATCGACAAGTGTCAAAACTGATATCGGTCGTCCGCAATTGCGAATTAAAAGTGATTATAGTACCAAATTCAACGAAAAACGGCACGCAATATCGACGATCGAATTTCGTGGTAACACCCCAGATTATCAACTATTGGATAAAAAAACTGGATTTGCCATGTAAGTTATTTTGACAGTCAGTGCACGGAATTCACTGTTTATTTTCACTAGGGTGAGATGGAGTAGTCCATACTATATCACAAGGGGCCCAGAGCCGGTTGGTTGAGGCTAGTTAGTGCAGTGGTCAACCGATATTCCACTCAATATCGGAATATAAAAAGATAATGATGTCAACTTCAAAAATTTTACCCCAATAATGGGAATGGTCGGGGTCCGTTTCAAAACGGGTAAAAATCACCAAGGGAGTCTATCTATCTCACTCTACCATACATATCTTCGTATGCTTTTTCTCTTTCGTAATTATTGGCATCCTATTTCCTCCCGTGGGTGTGGTAAAAGGCGACTAAGGGATCTACTGAAGGATGTGCAATTAGGCAGCAGCATCCTCTGAGTACACACATTGATTCGATCCAACTGCGATCGCGAACCCGCCTGCCAAGCGTGGCGATTATGGCAAATCCCCCCATTTTGGGGGAGGCTTATGTCCAGCAGAGGACGTTTAATGGCTGATATGATGATGATGATGAATTATTGGCATCCCGAGTGATTTCCAAATGTTTTGAAACGTAGCTTAGATAGTTGATAAGCGCATTTTCATGACTAGGTGATTGGTTTGATTTTGAAATCGTACTGTTTTTAACACCTGTTACTAGAAAATTTACTCGAGTAGGTAAGCCGATTTTGGCGTAGTATTTTTCACGCATTATAATAGATCTTGCTCTGAAGCAATACTCAAACTGTCAAATGAGTAAATGACACAAAAACGCAACACAACAGATAATAAATCTAAAGCTCAATGGTCAATGGAAGCGTCAAATCGAAACACTGATTCAAAAGTAATGGGGCCGGCCGGCGTTAAAGACGACCGGCCACAGAACGATTTCTTACGAGAGATTGCCTCGCTCAATTACGAGTTGCCGTAACTTCTAAGGGTAGACGTATAATGGTATTGGCCCTTTTTTTCCTGGTTCCATTTCGCGGAAGAAAATTTCTTACATTAAAACTGCTTGTTTACATTACAATTTGTTGATAAGATTCCGGCCACTCTGAAATTTAAAACGGTCGCGAATTCATTTAAGGTTAAACACAGAACATTATAAGAAGGGTTGGAAGTGCAAAGTAGTCGTGGAACGTGTCGCCACAGGTTATGCAATGATTTGCATAACACCATATGGTGCGCGGCGTGGTGCGAGCGAGAGGGCATGAGTGATTGTAGCAGCGTGAGCGGAAGCTACTTTGCATTTCTAACCCCTCTTATTAATTATTATGTTCTGTGGGGTTAAATGTATTTAGTGAACGCTCCGTCTCCTATACTCTAGGACGATCTGTATTATGTTAATAACAATGGCATGTCATCAAATTTAAACATATATACATACGAGCGTTAACCCGCGACTTCGTCCGCACAAATTATATACCAGATTTTAAGTCAGATCATAAGCTATCAAACAAAAACAGTTTCATCAAAATCGGTTCAGTAGTTTTTGCGTGATACTCGTTCAAACAAACAAACAAACACCCAAACAAACACACAAACAAACAGACAGACAAAAAATCCAAAAATTGGTGAAATGGAATCAGGGACACCTAAAAACCATATCGTAACTTTTTTTTTGTTAACATCTTCAATGTACAGACAAACTTCCTGTTACAGTTTTATAATAGTATAGATTCTCACGCCTGTCTCCCACTGGGGTAGCCAGAGTCAACAGACCGCCACCTGCTACGACCCTGACTTACCTCTCTAGCTTCCTCCACATTCATTAGTCCTTTTATAAATGCTCGTCGGTTTCGGGTAGATCTGACCTGGGCCCCAATTGCGGTAAATAAATCGCAACAAAACCATGATTGGACCGCGTGCGAAGCTTAGCTTTTTACATATTTGGTATTGCGCTAATCGCGGTACAGCTCATGACAGCCGTTAGAGCCGCTTTGACAGATGGCTGAAAAGTTAAAGGCATAGTAAATAAGTGAAGTTTAGCGCAATACGGAATTAACACAGCTGAAAAGTAATTGGATTGCAATCTTATTAGAACTGAAATTGAAATAGGATTGAACTTGGATGTTTTAAATTAGCGCGGTCGCTCTCCTGGCTCTTTTTAAGCACGTCGCCAATTTGGTCAGTATATATATGTCAGTATATAAGGTCTAACAAAATTAGGTGAAACTATTTTAAGGGGATGATCAGACCATCAAACTGAACAACTTTCTCTATTGGACCAATATCGAAATCGCGAAAAAAAATCAGCTGTTCCATACAAACCTACTTGACCTAAATGTATGGGACAGCAGATTTTTTTTTCGCGATTTCGATATTGGTCCCATAGAGAAAGTTGATCAGTTTGATGGTCTGATCATCCCCTTAAAATAGTTTCACCTAATTTTGTTAGACCTTATATATACGTCTAGGCCGCCCCCTTCCAACATTTCTAGATACATTATTATTTTAACATGTTTAAGCATAAATACTTTTCGGTGCAAGCAATCCTAAGTGCACAGTGCACAATTCTGTCAGCGGAGACCTATAATTGGCTTTCTGTTAGCCATCCATATTTGTATTGTGTCAACTGCTGTTGGTATTCAAAAAAAAAAATAGAAAAAAAAAACATGAGAAAGAGTAAGAGAAGACTAATAGTATGTTTTTTAGTATAGTTGATCGCGTCTCAAGATTCATACTGAATAATAGCAGGAGCAAGGCTGGTGCCACAGTCGGAGCCCTCACTGGGCACTACGCCACAGGCGCGATGATGCACAAAATGAAACTCACCCTGGATCCCAGCTGCAGAGCATGCGGAGAGGATGAAGAGACTATGGAGCATGTTCTTTGTGACTGTGATGTCCTGGCGGTAAAACGCATGTGCCTCCTCGGAGATGGATACCCGAAACCGGGAGATCTTAGGTTTCTTCCCCTCAATGGTGTTGCCTCCTTCATTGACCATGTATTTGAAGGGTGAAGAAAATACAAAAGACAAAAGGCTAACACAAAAGATCCCACTGGGTTGAAGTGTTGCTGGCTTGCCAGCCCCCACAACAGGATAAGATAGTATAGTTGATTAGCTACTAATCAGCAAATAATTTTAGTAAAGACAAATAAAGGAAGGTAAGTATGTACATTAAAAATAAATAAAAATATTGAATATTGCTTCTTAGCGATAAGACCGCCTTATTTTGTGCCTCTTGTATTTTATTTCTGTATTTTACTGTTTATGTTTTTGGTGTAAAATAAAGTATATTTGATTGATTGATTGATTGAAAATAAAACTAAATTAACCTAAAATATGGTGCAGGTTTGGACCGCGCGGGAGGGTAGCCAAGATGCTGGCAGCGTTTCCTCGCTGAACGGCCAAACTGATCCGTTGAGCGAGGAAAGCGCCAGCCCTTGGAACCCTGGTCGAGTCTACCAGGCGCTTTGCCAGACCTTTAAAATGCGCCTGGGAGCCGGGACCCCACGGGCCAAGGAAAACACGACAACGAATGCTATGAATTTTTATTGGGTGCTGATACCCTTGTATTTACCTTGTTTTGCCTTTTCGGCAGATTCCGCCGCCGAGCCAACTCTTTTGCTCGTTCCCCGTTGATGGGACGGCGCCAGAGTGTCCACACAGGTGGCATCCCACACCAGCACCCGACCCATCTTCCAGGGGACGAGAGACATCCCGTCTGGTCTCTTGCCATCCTCCCGTACAATACCTTTCGGCTCAATGGCGGCCGGTACGTTGACAGTGACATCAGCAAATTAGGTGGTTTGTCATTTCTGCCTGTCGGTCGTGTTCATGAGAGATATACGTATGAACTTAAATACTTTTTAACCTATCTCCTCCAATTGTTGGGCAATGGTCTCCCACCAAGCTTTTTCGGTTAAAAAGTCTAAAACTTAGACTACTTTAATTTGTTTTTTTTTTTATCTGCGGCTTGTGGCCGCTATTCCTTATAATAAGACAGAAACATAACATTTGTCATGCGCCGGCGATTGCTTCTTGGCTTGACAATTTGAATCATACTCAAATTACACTCACAAAAAGTCGGTTAAGAAAGTGTTAGGATTTAAATACATGGTTCCGTAGCACGAATTTCTACAAGTAGGCACAAATTTGTTTTTCTTTACATTTGTAATAGATAGTATCTCTTTAAATACTTTAAATACAAGTGCACAATTATAATAAACCAAAATATTAACCTGTATCTTTTTCATTTTTTTCTACCAACCATTAGCAAAATTTTCATCTCGCTGATGAAAAAAAAACTATGCTTTTGGTTTTTTTTTTTTAATTTATCATTATTTCAGTAGGATGTTAGTGTTTAATGACTTCCCAAATTTGGATTTTTGAGCATTTTAATGGTATCTCTCGTTCTTAGATGGTACTCATATTCTATTGTTCGCATTAGACATGATGACGATACGCTGAAAAACACGTAATTGATACAATTGATTCTATACTTAGTGAATACTTTGCTAGCGCAATAAAAAAAATATATGTTCCTGTATTTTATTTCCATCTAAGGCTAAACTAGCAGGAAATGACTGCTCTTGCGGATCACTGACCCATTCAAAAACCACAAACGATTTAAGCTTTCATCGCGGAACCCTAAAAATTCCAAATACTACCGGAATAACATTCGTAATTTACATCACTGAATACGAATGAAATCGTATTTCTTTGACTTCAAAGACCACTTTTGTCTGTCAAATAATTTCAAATATGCCATTCAATTTTTCCCCCTCTTTCAATGGAGTTAAAGTAGATTTTTGTGTGCCAGAAGCAAAAATCAGTGTACCGTATAGTAATGACCTCAGGGGACCTAAATAGGCGAATCGAGAAGTCAAATTAGTAGTTAAATTTCAAGAAATGGTAGTTTTTGTGAACAATTTGACATTATGTGAGAAATTTTAGCTTCAATTGTTATTGCTCTATTTTGTTTTTTTTTACTACATTGGTCAAATTAGCATTGTTGAGTGAGCGTTTAGTCGATTTATAGTCTTATAATGATCACTATAAAACTACTTCTTTACATTCGTATTGCCTTTTGTGTCCACTAAATTAAATTATTAACAAAACTAAGGGCACACCCTTGACCATAAAGAAGCGATTACACTTGCAGTTGGTCTGGCCCGATTTCGGCATACATTGCCTGATTTTTTTTTATATATTTTAAAGTGTAGCAGGGTGTAAGTGACAGCCTAGCAAATACTGAAACGGTGACCTCAGACCATCAAACTGAACAACTTTCACTATGGAGGCTACCTCAGAAAACGATGAAAAAGATGCCCAAAGGGGAAACATATTGTTAGTTTATCAGATAGCCAGGCTGCTCTGAAAGCGCTAGGATCTGACGAAATAGAGTCGAAACTAACATTAGAATGTGCCCGAGCACTCAACCAGCTAGGACTGACAAACTCTGTCACCCTAGGCTGGGTGCCCGGACACTGCGGTATTGATGGAAATGACGCTGGTGACGAGCTGGCACGAAGAGGGGCGGAAGAGGACGCCATAGGCCCCGAGCCTTATTGCGGCATCCCTCGCAACACCTCTAGACGTGTGCTAAAGGAATGGGCCGTGAACCAAAGCCGTACCGTGAACCGTCGCCGTAATACACCAGGACTGAGGCATGCGAAAGAACTTGTGACCGGCTTTTCAAACATACATACCTCGGATGCCATCAATTCAAACCGCAACGACTTAAGGCTCTTAGTACGAGCCTTAACAGGACACTGCAAGTTAAACCAACACCTACACAGAATGGGACTTGTAGATTCACCCACTTGCAGATTCTGCTGTGAAGCAGAGGAAACGCCCATACGCCTCCTCTGCGAATGCGAAGTGCTCATTCACAGCAGAAGTCGCCATCTAGGTAGATATATAATAACACCTACTGACATTAGGGACCTTCCCTCCAAAAGCATAACACGGTTCATGAAGTCCGTGGGCCTAGGAAATGACCTTTAGGTCTAGGGTGACAGCTACAATAGATCTATCCAGGTCGCAGTAGCTATTTGGTCATTGACCAAGCCCTTATAACCAAATAATAAATAAAATACCTCAGGAAACGCGATAAAAATCAGCTGTCCCATACAAAACTGCTGTACCTACCCGACTAAAATGTATGGGACAGCTGATTTTTATCGCGTTTCCTGAGGTAGGCTCCATACTGAAAGTTTTTCAGTTTGATGGTCTGAGTTCACCGTTTCAGTATTTGCTAGGCTGTCACTTAAACCCTGTATATCTCAATATTGAAATTTAGCGAATTGGACAATTTGCGTCAAACTTGACTACTACGCGTGTAATTCTACGAACAAACATTTCTGCCACTTTTTGCGGGGGGCGAGGTAACATGAAATCGGCAACTTTGGATTTTATTCCCCATAACTTTAGATTCTTATTGTGAACGTTAAAAATCATGAAAAGAAGTCTCGTGTGAACCCCAAACGATCTAAGTTCGAAATTATTGTTTCGCAATTATAGGCGGTCTCGTTTAGTGATCTATCTATCTATACTATTATAAAACTGTAACAGGAAGTTTGTCTGTACATTGAAGATATTAAAAAAAAAAAGTTACGATATGGTTTTTAGGTGTCCCTGTTTCCATTTCACCAATTTTTGGATTTTTTGTCTGTCTGTTTGTTTGTGTGTTTGTTTGTTTGTTTGTTTGTTTGTTTGAACGAGTATCACGCAAAAACTACTGAACCGATTTTGATGAAACTTTTTTTGTTTGATAGCTTATGATCTGACTTAAAATCTGGTATATAATTTGTGCGGACGAAGTCGCGGATTAACGCTCGTAAGTTATAAAATTGAATGTAAATGCACATGATCAATTAATCTTATACCGTGGCTGAGGGGAAATGCTACCGCAAGGCTAGTCCTTATAATAAATAGTCAAAGCGTCCAAAGTGCTGGTAGTATAGTAATTTTCCTCCTCCATCATTTCCTCGTTTCTTTACTTTTATCTTTATTAATCGATCTTTTGCATTTTTGCATAGTGTAAGCCTAGGGCTTAAAATTTTACTGCGGCCAACGTATATATAACCGTTCAACGGTAAACCCTCATGGCTATCCGAGGTACCAACGGAACAGAACCTGGTCCGTGTCGGAACGGTCGCGCGGGGTGCACTAACCGGTTATAGAGTACGCGAAAAGATAATGCCGTTGGTTAATAGGTCATACGAGAAGGTAGGGTGCATTATTTTAGTTGGTATTAGAACTTAATCATAGTCAGACGTCCTTTAGTACGTTATTAGATAAAAGAATGAGCAGAAATCGCGGTTGTCCCCCGCAGCGGCGGAGGCGGAGGGGACCATACATTAATATTATGTATTAATCCGCGACTTCGTCCTCACACATTATATACCAGATTTTAAGTCTCATCAAAGTCGTTTAAGTAGTTTTTGCGTGATGCTCGATCAAACAAACAAACAAATAAAGAACCAAATACACAAACAAACAGACAGACAAGAAATCAAAAAATTAGTGATATGGAATCAGGGACACATAAAAAGCATATCGTAACTTTTTTTTGTTAATATCTTCAATGTACAGACAAACTTTCTTTTACAGTTTTATAATAGTTTAGATGTGGGGACCTATTCAGATATACACGCTGAAGAAGTAGGACTGACAACTAGTCTCTTTTGGGGTTGTTAGAAACACACCTGTAACTGCCAACTATCATTTTAAGAGCCTAGTTGCAAGGCTCACTTTTATTTCGTGATAATCATCTTCCACTGCTGAACGTAGTCTCTCTTCATCCTCGTCCAGATGCTACTCCTACCAGTTTCCTACTATGTAGTATACTACTACCAGTTTCAGCCCATTTCCTCTGGGCGTCTCACTCTACGACTGCCGCATCGTGATCTCCATTTTAAACCTCTTACTCCCCATCCTTTGTCAGTTCTTCGACAGATATGACCAGCCCCATTGGCACTTCAGCTAATTTTCAGAGCTATGTCAACTACTTTAGTTCTCTGACGTATTACCTCAACTAGTCTGGCTAACATTCGCTGTCCCTGTCACATTGATTAGGTTAGGTTAGGTTAGGTTAGACTGGCCGACCAATGGCGCTTTCCCGACGACAAATAGACCCGAAATGTATGCGATGTATGGATGCACTGTAATAAGTCGTATGAACAATACTCAGTTAAGGGTGCTCGGAGCATAACAGTGTAATTTTCGTAGACAACGGACCGTGGACACGCCTCCCGGTTGTGAACTAACGCATCGGTGCCTCGATTAGATTGCGCTAGTTGAGTTACTTGCCTACTAGACTAATGGCTAGAAATGTATCATTGATTACATTCGTCTCGGCCAAAAAACTGCTGGATACGCAGTACGCAAGGTGTAAGTGAAGACCGTAATTGCAATACTTTAAATCGTGATTATATTCGTGATACTGAAAAATTATCCTTAAGTAACCTAAGGGAAATACGCAAGTAAAAAAAATCAACTTTTCATACAAACTTTCGATCAGCTGATTGCATTTAGTATGCCCAGTCTAAATTTGTATTTGCTTATTTCCTATTGGTTCCTCGGGGAATATTGTATGAGTACAATAACCCGTCCCTTAGTTTGCTTTGAATGGAGAGAGTTGTTCATTATCATGAATTCAATCACCTTTTTAAGTAATACAATCTACCCTACCCTTACTCCCTGGGACCTCCGCCAATGATCCCCAATATTGCTGATTCGACACATATTGTCCAGTTAAAAAAACACTTTAAAAATTACTAACCCTGTTTGTTAGACTCTGTACAAGACTACACGTATGCTGGTACGTGAATAAAGTTTTAATCTAATTAAACCGTCTTACTCTACCAGCCAACTGGCATCCAAACGAGGCATTAAGGCGCAGCTAAAGAAAGCAATTTAGTTCATGCTTCAGATAAGTATTGTAGCCTTAATTGCTCTTACAATTGCTTCACTTTTGTTACAAGGCATTTCGGTTTTGTTTGTTTAATCGAGAGCCTTATTTTAGGCATTCGTAACACACATACCATGTGTGTGTCTTTTCATTTAAATTTTGTTTTAAAGGGAATTAATTACAGGGAAATTGAATTAGATTGACAAACTTTGAAGGAAAGATATTATATTGATGCAATC
Organism: Agonopterix arenella; assembly: GCA_927399405.1. Taxonomy (NCBI): domain Eukaryota; kingdom Metazoa; phylum Arthropoda; class Insecta; order Lepidoptera; family Depressariidae; genus Agonopterix; species Agonopterix arenella. The sequence goes on from OV656714.1 coordinate 3,358,125, forward strand.
ATAAAAAAAAAACATTTTTGTGTGATGCAAATGTAAGTATGCGTTACTTTTTAATTCTCTTTAAGATATCTTAGGTCAATTAATGCGTAGGGGACCGTAATGAAATGCTGACTATTGATTCAACTCATCATCACCCCTCCTCCCGGATGTCTCCTCTCTTGCTTAATTTTTTTTTACAATCACTTGCGGTCCCCGACACATTAATTGACCTAAAATATCTTATAGAGAATTAAAAAGTAAAACATACCTACATTTGCATCACACAAAAATTGTAGGTGACCGAATTATTTTTTACTTTTTATTAATTTTTTTTTGGCATTGGGGGCATCTTAAATTTGTAATTTAATGTTATTTCATAATTTTTAAAGTTACATCAAAACTAGTGAACCGATTTTCATGAAACATGGCTAAGAAAACTCGGGATAAAATTATCTATGACAAAAAAACTCAACTAAAATCGGTTCATCCGTTTGGGACCTACGATACCACAGACAGACACGTTAAACTTATAACACCCCTCTTTTTGCGTGCATATGATAAAGTCGAGGAATTGCAAAAAAAAATTAGTTTCTTAAAATGATGTCATCTATCCGTAAAAATTACAAAATAAAGACAAAAAAAATGACATAGGTAATTAGGTACCGAATTTCTCTGTCACTCTTAGGTCCACCACACACAGACGGAATTGTGATCCGGAATCCTGATTCAGGATTCAGTGTTGTCAACTATGGCTACAACAAATACTAGAGTGCTGTTTAAAAAATGCTTAAAGTAAAAATGTATGAAACGCCAAATGAATGACAATAATTGCATTTTTAGGTATTTATTAAAACAAAATAAACAATTTCTATACATGATAATTACTATCATGTGATGAGGTCATGACGTTACGAACGTTACGATGATGGTTTGTAAATTTTAATCGAATATTAATGCAACTATATTAAAAGACTATCGATAGTTTTAACATTAGACATAATCTGCATACAAAATGGCATAAACGATTATCACACAAGCGGTTTTTGAGCGTTGGCGATTTCGCAACTATGCCGCAATGACGTCGCAATTGCACCGTCACGATACGGTATCGTTCCATCAACGCCTACGCTCAAAAATCACTTTAAAATATGCCACCTAAGACATCAAAAAATCACTAGATCTAGTGAAAAAGCTCTGAAAGCGGCAACACTCCGTACGGAATCTAATTCCGAATCTGGTTTATTCCGGATGTATGTGGCGGACCTTATAGAGAAAGTTGTTTGATGGTCTGATCATCTCCCCTTAAAAATCGTCAGCATTAATACCTAGTACGAATGATGTGAATATGTGAAGTCTACCAATCTGCAAGAAATGCACCTTGTTCTGTAACCCGCATCTCAGTTGAATTTCGGGCACATTTCAAAATTTCAGTTAAGTAACGTCTTGTAGAAGTATCAAAATTTCACCGTTCGTGCCACTAAAGTTACAGTAATTTCCCTGTTGGCTACATTTGTAATAAGAGTTGCATCAAATTGTACGTTCCCGTTTCATATTTATACCCCCAGAGGTTGTTTGACGTCGGTAAAATGCATTTCTTCACATCGAACTAGTGAAAGCCAAGAAGTTAAATGAATTCCGTACTTGTATCTAAGACACTGGTGAATTCGACCAGCCTCGCGCAACTCTCTAACAAAAAAACGTTATATGAAACGTGCACCGCCGCCATTAAAGCGCAACTCTATAACAAAAAAATGTTATATGAAACGTGCACCGCCGCCATTAAATTTCTTTGAACGGTTGCACACGTTTCATACATTCTGGATCATCGGTCACCGACCAGTTTTTTGTATGGAAGTTCCGCCTCTTATAACGTAGTGAGTTACATTCTCTTTGAATTCGACTATCATCATCATAGCCCGTATCCACACACTGAAGGGCATAAGCCATAGAGCCGTAAGAACTTTTTAAAGTGTGTCGACCATAGAGATCTAGAGACATGCCAACCAACGCGCTGAGTACGAAAGTTAGCATGAGTGTGCTCATTATCTATTGCAGTATCTGAACTCAACGTTCAAATAATCGTAAGTACTACGCAAGCATTGTAAACTATTTACACATAATATCTCGCCTGGCTTTCAGCCTCATAATATATTGAATCCTTACTGTCGCGAGCAATGTGTTCCGTTTTTGCTCATATTGCTGCGACACTGGGCCCGCCCCCTTTTCACATCTCCCTTTAGTTTTTGTGATCTGTGGTGTCGACCCAATTCAAAATGACGACTTCTCAAGCTAAACGCAGTCTCTGGCGGGAAAGCACCTAACTTTCTGACCCGTTTGTCCCTCTTGTGGAAAGCCCTCCAGGACAGGAGCTGCTGAGTCCGATTTGGAAAATCTTAAAAAGACTGCGAACTCAGGTCAGCCGAAGTAAAGAAACCCTGTTTAAATGGGGTTACATAGACGGATCAGACCTCTGGTACGAATATGAATGCCTTGTTGCTCCTCAGACTATGGCCCATTTTGTATCCTGCCATTTGTATTTTAACACCTGCACGCGAATGGAACTTATGAACGCTGCCGGTAATGCTATCCGTGGCGAAGTAATGAGCTCGAATGATTTAGAATTACCTGCCGTCGACTTGATAGAAGGAGAAATGTGTAAGCCTCCACACTTTACCATCCCTCTCGGTCCTTCGCCAATCTCATCCACATCCAGGAGATACCGTCACTATTCCTGATAGCATCAACCCACCTGGATATACGGGACGACCCACTCCTCTTTTGCCTAATCTCGGCCACCACTATCGGAGCTATTTGGTCTCCGACTTCCGGATAGAAACTATGGAGGTGCTACTGGAAATGTTCCTCCATTGAAAAGGGAAGATCTTCCACCAGGCTATGTGTGAAGCCTGGGGACCGGCCGTGGTCCAACAGTTCTTAGTTGGACCTTGTATATGTATCGAATCTTTGTGATTATTTCTCTTGCGCGATGTATATTATGTCTTGCATTCATTTGTGAACCTTTTTTGTAGTAGGTTACGAGTTACGTGTTCACGGTGAAAGTTGTCCACTACGACCTAAACTATTTTGGTACTTCTTGGTCAAATCTCATTAGACTTGCCGCCATTTTGTGAGTAGTCAATGCGAGACTTGAAAACCCTAGCGATGTCACGCTGCCAGCACGTGAAAGAATGAAAGAGGGAGACTTTGTAAAGGAAGCTTTAATGCCTAATGATTCGGTTCATTTTCGTTTGCACGCGCGCCGTTGTGACAGTTGATAGGTTATTCGCGAGTTGTACGATAGGACGGGCGCGAATAACTTTACACCTTATTGCTGTGAAGAGAGAGTCGTTATTTATTTAAAGAACAATGGACAGTTTTGTGTGGACCCTGGGCTTTCTTTTACTGTAAGGGCATTATTAGGTCAAAAATATAAGCATTCATATAGGTAATTAATTAATTTTTTAAACGGCTGTAACTTTTTTATTTAACGCGTTACAGTTATGCTGCCCTATAATAAAATGTTGGTCTTATTCAGGCCTTTAATTTAAAGTAGATAAAAAAGTGCTACAGTGCTGGGCCCATTCTGCCCCTTGTTCTTTGTTTTCGAAGTGATCCTTCTGTACGGGTAGTACTAGTATTTATTCTGTGCTATAACTTGTGGGTGCTGACATCTGTAGCAAGTCCCAACAAAACTTAGTTCAATGTCGGATCTCGACGTTTATGACATAGTAAAAATAATAAATACTTATTATTCACCACGGGCAATCAGCAAGGCTCTAATGACGATGCACAATCCCTCTTATTACCCATCCTAGACTACGCCGACTCCTGCTACCTGGACCTGACTGTGGAGCTGCTTAACAAACTCGAGCGACTTCAAAACCTATGTATTAGGTTTATATTTGGCCTGCGGAAGTACGACCATGTGTCGGAATACCGCGCTCGCCTTAAGTGGCTCCCGGTCAAACGTCGACGGGAAGCTCACATCCTTTCCCTTCTCTATTCCATCCTCTTCGATCCTTTGACTCCTCAATACCTTAAGGAACGCCTGACTTTTTATTCCTCCATTTCCTCCACCACTGGTCGTAAATTGCGTTTCTCTGAAAACCTTTCCCTCCTTATGCCCACTCACTCCACTAACTTCTACACCCATTCCTTTTCTGTTCATGCCGTTCGGCTCTGGAACTTGTTACCAGAGCCGATCAGACGTGCACCCTCCTTGAATGTTTTTAAGTCGAAGGTCAAAGCTCATTTCCTCGAGCACTGACTACCTATCCTGAATGGTCACCTCTCTGGTCCATGTTTTTTTTTTTTTTTTCTCTTTGATAAATAATTGTTGTTTTAGTACTCTTTTATGTATGATATGTATTTGTAGGTATGAATATGTATTTGTTATAGGTATTTATATTATATATATATTTTTATATTACAGTATGTTTGTATTTGTATAACATTATTTGTGTATGTTATCTATATTGTGTTATTATGATCTACACCGCCTACCAATCTTCTTTCACTATTTCCTCTACCCTAAGGTTGTCTGGAAGAAATCGCTTTTTAGCGATAAGACCGCCTGTTTTTGTGCCTGTTGTATTTCCTGATTGTTTGCTCTCTGTATACTCTGTTTTTTTTGGTGTCAAATAAAGTATAATTGATTGATTGATTGATTGACGATTTAAAAACGAGTGATAAAACTAGTGTTTACTATAAAAGAAAACATTAATCTCCTAGCTAAATAAATAACGCTTTTCCATTTATTTCTTAGTTACACCAACGTTGATTCAACCTCCGAACGATTTATATTAATTACGAGCGATAACCCGCGACTTCGTCCGCACAAATTATATACCAGATTTTAAGTCAGATCATAAGCTATCAAACAAAAAAAGTTTCATCAAAATCGGTTTAGTAGTTTTTGCGTGATACTCTTTCAAACAAACAAACAAACAAACACACAAACAAACAGACAGACAAAAAATCCAAAAATTGGTGAAATGGAATCAGGGACACCTAAAAACCATATCGTAACTTTTTTTTTGTTAATATCTTCAATTTACAGACAAACTTCCTGTTACAGTTTTATAATAGTACGAGCGTTAACCCGCGACTTTGTCCGCACAAATTATATACCAGATTTTAAGTCAGATCATAAGCTATCAAACAATAAAAGTTTCATCAAAATCGGTTCAGTAGTTTTTGCGTGATACTCGTTCAAACAAACACACAAACAAACAGACAGACAAAAATCCAAAAATTCGTGAAATGGAATCAGGGACACCTAAAAACCATATCGTAACTTTTTTTTCGTTAATACCTTCAATGTACAGACAAACTTCCTGTTACAGTTTTATAATAGTGCGAGCGTTAACCCGCGACTTCGTCCGCACAAATTATATACCAGATTTTAAGTCAGATCATAAGCTATCAAACAAAAAAATTTCATCAAAATCGGTTCAGTAGTTTTTGCGTGATACTCGTTCAAACAAACACACAAACAAACAGACGGACAAAAAATCCAAAAATTGGTGAAATGGAATCAGGAACACCTAAAAACCATATCGTAACTTTTCGTTAATATCTTCAATGTACAGACAAACTTCCTGTTACAGTTTTATAATAGTATAGATTTTACTATTACATTTTACGAAGGAACATAAACCAAGCCATTAACAAACTTATGACGTTGCAGGAAGAGTCGTTTCAGGGGATTTCTTATGTGGACTGTGAGTTATATTAAATCAAGGAAGGAATAGATTTATTTCCACCCATTAAACAGTTTATGAAAAACAGTGGATGAATAATTATGTGGTAAAAGGGGGTTCCGCACGGATGACATGCTATATAAGGTCTAACAAAATTAGCGGAAACTATTTGAATGGTATGATCAGACCATCAAACTGAACAACTTTCTCTATGGGACCAATATCGAAATCGCGAAAGAAAAATCTGCTGTCCCATACATTTAGGTCGAGTAGGTTTTTTATGGAACAGCTGATTTTATTCGCGATTTCGATATTAGTCCCATTGAGAAAGTTGTTCAGTTTGATTATCTGATCATCCCCTTAAATTAGTTTCACCTAATTTTGTTAGACCTTATATACCAATGAGTTTTTCTAACTTATGTACTGCTCTAACAGTTTAGGAAAACATCGTGAGGAAACCTGCATACGCTGAAGAAGAAATTCGGTTGCGTATGTGAAGTCTACTAATCCGCCTTGAGCAAGCGCGGTGGACTAAAGCCCATACATTCTGCTTGAGGCTACCCTCAAGCAGAATGTGCCCTGCAGTGGGACCGGGGACGTATACAAGGTGTACAATTAAATGGGACACTTACTTGAAGGGGAGCTTCAGACCATCAAACTGACACTTTCTCTAATGGACGAATATCGAAATCGCGAAAAAGAAATCAGCTGTCCCACACATTTCAGTCGAGTTATGTTTGCAGTTTTTATGGGACAGTGGAGTTTTTTTTTTCGCGATTTCAGTGTTGATCCGATTGTAAAAGTTGTTCAGTTTGATGGTCTCAAGCATCCCTTTAAGTAAGTGTCCCATTTAATTTTGATGATGATGATGATGTAAGGTTGCTGGGCCAAATCGAAAAATGTGGTGTGAGACGGAGAGTAGCTATGGAATGCTTAAGAGAAGATTTTTTTATTTTTCAAAAAGTGACTTGACCATTTTATGCTTGTACTTTGTAACCACGATTGCTTTCCCCAAATGTAAAAACGTTCTTTACGTAAGAATAAGTAGGTATTCGTCAAAAATGTCGAGAAATCAAATCGAATCAATATTCGATAAGAACAAAATTGAAAAAAGGTCAAATTAAACAATTTCCGTTGGAAAAATAACAAAAAGATAAGACTTTTGCCGTAATTCGCAGCGTTTTGCCGCTCTCCGGCCGCCACGTTAACTATTCCGGCTGAAAATACAGACTTTAGACCTTGAGAAATGTTCGTTTCTCTGGCAGCACCACGATCAAATTTGTATTTACTCAATTTTATATGTTAGTCATCTTTACAATCCACATATATGAAATGATTAGGTATCAATGAACCAATACCAACCAACAGAACCAACTACCACCTCCACCAGTGGGGTTTGAGGGAGTCTCCGACGTAAGACTGGCTGAACACCCCGATCTCGAAATCTGACCCCCCCCCCCCCCCCCCCTCGGATCCAAGCAGGAAGATAAAAATGCCATACGATATGATTAGGTATTGGTAGGTAGGTACAATGATGAATGAATTAAATACCAAGGGCAACATTAGTGTAGCTGTGGTTTCATTCGCCGAGTTATACTTATAAGTTATAAGTGAACTATAAATATAGCATTCCTGAGAGTAAGACAACACTCTCCGGAAAACGCCGTATGGGCGCCATGCCAGTTCTGGGAAAAGAGTAATGGGAAAATGTAGATTCTTGCAGACAACGTAGGTCCAATCCTTGTTTGATCAAGAGCTTTGAATGGGCTCAAAGTTATCCTTGCTTGTTAATTTTAGATAGGTAGTCGGAGTATTGTCGCCCTGCAGTCTTTTTCTTCTTATCGTGTGGGAAGAGCCCTGGTGTCACAGTTTTTTTCAGACCGCCTTACGCCCTCTGAAATGGGTTTTATGTAACTTCTACTACAACCAGAGATAGTAGCCGGAGCCAACGGCTTAACGTGCCATCCAAAGCACGGAATCATCTTTCACAATCAGGTGATTAAGACTGTAATGTCCTAACCAACTGGGGAAAAACGCACCAAGTGACATATCACTAGGTCCCACCCGTGAGAATCGAACCCACGACCTCCGTGTCATGAGCCCAATGCTCTTAACCATTAGAACGCGGAGGCAGTTCCCTGCAGTAAGAACCTCGTAAAGCACAAATTAGGTGTTTTATACTTTTACATGAAATCTCTTTTTCCTTATTACGCTGCGTGCATTTGCGAGGTTTTCACTGGAGGGCGACGGTATTGTATGTAAGTAAATTAAAATATATAAAAAACTGCTCCTTGTATCTGCCAGCACAACGCACACTTAGTCCGGGAGGTCACACAGAAAAACGTTGGCCGACGTCCTGAATAATTCATTACTAGGCTCAAGGAGGCGTCGACAAAAAACCGAATGTTAATAAAGACCTAGATAGAGGAAAGATTCCGCAATCAAAATCGACCCGGTTATTGTTATCGGCTTTTGTTATTTTTCAAAAACAGGAGAGGGCTTGATTTATTTTGTTTTCGTCTGATATTTTGTTCCTTTGCGTAAGACCTATAATTATATTCAGTGTATAAATGCGTTCCAAGGAGGTGCTTCAAACCATCAAACTGAACAACTATAACAATGGGACCGAGATCGAAATTACGTGTAAAAATATTCAATTGGTGATTTCGTGCCTCACACGACTCGAGCACATTGGAAATGAATCTACGGAATTCGAAAAAATATTATCTCAAAAACGTTAGGCTACAGGGCAAACCCTTAACCCGATCGTCTTTGTTTTAGGCTCAAATTGTAGCTGACTAAATTGTCCAGATGTTTTCTCAAATTTTTTGATATCATTCTTCGTTTCCAAAATATTGAGCGCCAATATCAAAAATTCGTTAAAAATGTTTTTTTTTTTTATTTCGGCTATAACTTTTTTCGTGTTTGATTTTCTCAAATAATTCTTTTTGCACCTTACAGCTCCCGTAAATACGCGTCTTTTGAGCCTGAAGCATCCCCTAAATAATGTAATGCATTTAAGTTAATCCTGTGTATCTAACGATGATGATGATGCAAAATTTGTTTATTTATTTCTTTAGATATATATTTATTCGATGTAGTGGTCCATACAGACATAAACGAACCCACGACTGCAGTTCGATTTTGGGGTGGTCAACTGGTCAGAAACATTGCTACAACTTTCTGGTTAAGAATGTGTGTCTGTCTGTTGCATACTGACATAATCATATGGCTTGTATTACTGAAATGACAGATACTATCTATACTTCAAAGAGGAAAGATTTGATTGTTTCTTTGTTTGTTTGTATTGAATAGGCTCCGAAACTACAGGACCGATCTGAATAATTCTTTCACCATTAGAATGCTACATTATCCGTGATGAACATAGGCTAAGAAAACGGTCAAGTGTGTGTCGGGAAGATTCTAATGCGGTACGTAACGTACGTACGTTACGTACGTAAGTTACGGTCTACTAGTTAAAATAATGCTTGATGTAGCTTGATGTAGCTTATTATCAAGGACATCTAGGTAATACTTTTTATTTCCCAGGACATAATTCTAGGAAGCAGTAGTCCAAGACCTAATTATTAACAATTCATTAAATCAAAATCTAAACAATATACAGGGTATATTGATATCATTGGCATCCTTTTAAACTGAGATTTTACCCATCAAACTTTTACTATGGGAGCAAACCTATCGGACCAAAAAAATAATCTGTTGTTGCCAACTCGACTCCAATGTATGCAACAGCAGATTTTTTTTTTTGCTCCGATTTGTTTGCTGCCATACTAAAAGTTGTTCAGTTGTGATGGGTAGACTCTTAGTTTAAAAGGATGCTAATGATATCAATTTCACCCTGTAGTATACGTAGTATTGCACAAATTCTCCTGTGAACATCCTAGAATCATTGAATCGTGTGAATATCAAAGTGCTGAACTCTGATCGGATGCAATCTTAGCGATTAGCGTTCCTAGGAAGCCTAGGTGATATTAATACCTAAATACCTAAGTTCAGAGAGCCGGTAGCGCGTTGCGAGGAGGTAACTGTCGATGGTTAGGGTCCGGGTTCGATTGTTTTCTTATTTTTAGCAGGTTTTTATATTGGAAATGATTTTTCGTTCGCTCCAGTATAGGCGATTTCACGAAAATGTGCGATCCCCTTATATCTCGGAGAGTTGTGAAGATATGATATTCAAAAAAGGCTCAAAAGACGCGTATTTACAAGAGCTGTAAGGTGCAACAAGAGTTATTCGAGAAAGTCAAAAAGGAAAAAAATTATGGCCGAAATAGTGAAAAAAAAAAAAACGATTTTTTTCCGAATTTTTGATTCAGGCGGTCGATGTTTTGGAAACGAGGAACGAAATCAAAAATTTGATTAAAACTCCTCTGGAAAATTTAGTCAGTTGGTTTGCCCTGTAGACTAACCTTTTTGAGACAATATTTTTCGAATTCCGTAGATTCATTTTCAATGTGCTCGATAGTCGTGTGAGGCACGAAATCTGTGAATTTTTGTTTAAACAGGGTGTAAGGAAAAGTATCATTAACTTTTAAACAACATACTCTACCCATCAAACTGAACAACTTTTACTATGGTTGTCAGCGTTAAAAAAATTTGCTGCTCCATACGTTTGAGTGGAGTAGATATTGCAGTTTAGTATGGAATAGCAGATTTTTTTTGCGCTGATATGTTTGCTCCCATAGTAAAAGTTTCTCAGTTTGATGGGTAGAGTAAGTATTACACTATAGGTTCTTACACCCATTCAGTACTTTTACCATCACTTATCTAATGCTTGTGTTTATATTTAGTAGTTGGTGGATTCGGGATGTTGATGATTCTGATTTATGATGTTATTCATAGTATAAGTCTGACAGAAGTTTGTCGCGTGGGTTGTGCTCTGAAATCTTGGAATAGACCAACCTATTTCATGCCATGCCGTATGTGATGTAGGGATAAGCTTTATTTTTCAGTCAGTCAACATTTCATGCAGAAACATTAAATCAACTAAAAGTGTTACTATACAGGGTGTTACAGAAGTAAGAATAAAAATTGAAAACTTTTAAGGGGGTGGTTTAGACCAACAAACTGAACAACTTTCACTATGGGACCAACATCGAAATCACAAAAAATAAATTTTTGTTCCATACATTTAGCTCGAGTGGATCTGTAGTTTAGTATGGAACATTGCAAACGCATCGCATCATGGCGATTATGGCAAATCTCCTCATTTTGGGGGAGGCCTATGTCCAGCAGTGATCGTCTATCGGCTGACATGATGATGATGGAACATCCGATTTTTAATTCGCGATTTCGATATATTTCCCATAGTGAATGTTGTTCAGTTTGATGATCTTAACCACCCCTTAATAATTGCACCTTGTTGTAACAAAGTGTATCTGTAAATTGACCATTTTCATACTTCCATCGGTTCGCACGGGCCTGCGTGATGGCGTTATGGGGTATGGCCCAGAGCCTTTCACTCTTATTTGTGGGAAGAGGCAAACCCGTACAATGGGACGTATACAGGTGACGATATGATGAAATAAGCGTCGATTTCCATTTCCATGTAACGAGCGCTTTTCTTTTATTTTCAATTCACTTCATATATTTTATGCTCGTGACTGTACCTAAAGATTTGTTTTTAAATCCCATCAAAACCCCTCAAACATAATAACCTTTTAATAAAGCCCACTACACTGGGCCCATTTATAAAGCGGCCTATACACTAAGGTATGTAGGACAAAATATGGTTCCCGCCAAAATGTCGGGTCGCGAAAAGGGCACCTTTTCCCTCCTCCGCTGTCAGAGTGGGATATTAAAAAGGGTGCTAATGTCAAAGAGTTAAGAATCAAATTGACTTGCTAAAAATAATAATTAACTGTAGAATATCACTCCATTTTACTAAAATAGTATAAAATGTTGTGGTGATTAACATCATGAGCGCCTTTCTCATTCTTTTATAATGCGCACAGCCAGGAGTGGAATGCCCTGCCTGCGTCAGTATTTCCAGCGCTTACAACCCGAATTCCTTTAAAGCACGAGTAAATAGGCTTCTTCTGGGTTAGCTCGCTACATCTTCGACCCCATCTTCGTCCTAAGGACTGGCTGGATTGGGGTTAAGAACAAACCCATCGGGAGGTTTAAAGAGGTGTCCTAACCCTCTGTGCCATGACGTTTTAGCCTGGAAAACACTTAGGAATTTATATCTTGAATAGATCCCACTCCACTGCGGGACGCACACAGGCTTTATACTGTGCGAATTGTTGTCGAGGCAAATCTGTAACTTTCCGGTGTGAAACATGCCTCATCCAATAAAATTCCTGTATCTTCCCGCATCGAAGCCAGCAGCAATGCTGCCCCTGTCGCTAGTAATAAACAGTTTTCAACCTTGAAAAGAGATAGCTAGAGTCTATTTAAAAACCTTTCTGTGGAAAAAATATTTTCTCGTTTACACGTGAATGAAAAAACTTTTTTTTTTTTCCCGAAATATTTTTTTCTCGAAACTAGTTTTTGCGAGTATGATGGAAGTAAAATTGCATTTTTCGTGAAATTTTTTGAGTTCGGAATTTACTTTGTTTACATCATTATGCTCACGACTAGGTACATGGGTTAGGTTTATCTAACTACAGTTTTAATAATTAACGAGCGTTAACCCGCGACTTCGTCCGCACAAATTATATACCAGATTTTAAGTCAGATCATAAGCTGTCAAACAAAAAAAGTTTCATCAAAATCGGTTCAGTAGTTTTTGCGTGATACTCGTTCAAACAAACAAACACACAAACAAACAGACAGACAAAAAATCAAAAAATTGGTGAAATGGAATCAGGGACACCTAAAAACCATATCGTAATTTTTTTTTGTTAATATCTTCAATGTACAGACAAACTTCCTGTTACAGTTTTATAATAGTATAGATACACATTTAACGACGAAAATTATTTTATGCACCATACAAAAATAGATATACCAAGCGTAGCATGAAACTTCGATGTACAAAATAAAGCGGTCTTATGGTTTACAGCGCCGGTGGCGCGTTGCAGAGAGGTAGACAAGACACTCAATCATGAGGGTCCAGGTTCAAATCCGCACTGACGAAATGCTATGTACGGTCAGCATCAGAGAAATCTAACCCCCTTGGGCTTATAAAGATTTAGGATAAAGGGGCCAGGTTTCTCTGATGCTGACAGTACCAATGACATTTTCTAACTTATGTGCATAATACCGACTGCTCTCAAACGATGAAGGCAAAGTAAACATATCGTGAGGATATGTTTACTTTGCCTTATATGATAGCCTAGGCCTGTGCCCTGTATTGGGACTTATATAAGGTCTAACAAAATTAGGTGAAACTATTTAAAGGGGATGATCAGACCATCAAACTGAATTTTGTTAGACCTTATATAGGCTGATGATGATGGGTAAAAAGTGGTAACTTTTAGACAAACTTCCTCTATTCGACAGACTGAATTCCTCTAAGGGTATTTTTTCATAATAACTGTTAAGTAGCTAATTGAAATGCTCAAAGTCCCAATTGATTTGTTATTATAATTATGTTTATTATATTAACCCTTAAGGCGGTTGCAGAGGGGTCAATTTTATACAAAACGTTGACGCACAATACGCGTAGACGGTATTAATATTAGGATCTTTGTATATATAGAAAACTAGTTTAAAAAATCTAGATGCCGCGTAACAAATAACATTTGCAATTTATAAAATAATTACGAAGATATAAAGCTTTGAAATTTTTCATACAAAATTTTAAAAGCTTTATATCTTCGTAATTATATTATAAATTGCAAATGTTATTCGTTACGCGGCAACTAGATTTTCTAAACTATTTTTCCATATATAAAATATTACTTTTATTAATTCCGTCTACGCGTATTGTGCGTCAAACTTTTGTATGAACTGAAACCACCTTAACGTCAAATAACACTTGACGTATTAACGTAAGTACTGAAACGTTTTATTAGTAAATTATGCTTGGAACCAGAGCTTGTAACAGACTTTTAAAACAATTTAATAATATTTATTTTAACACTAGCAATGCCTGCGACTTCGTACGCAAACCGTATATGTAAAACTAAAAGTTCTCTTTTGATTGCTCGAGCCGATTGTTTAAAAAATAAATTTTACTTCACTTTATGTATTATTATGTCCGTGTGTACAATAAAGTGTTATAATAAATAAATCCTATAATTTTCTGGAAACTCTATTTGAACTGAGTCAGTTGTTTTCACTCAAAGAAACACAAACAAAGTAACAAAAATAAGTTTAATGTGGTTTATCAATCAATCACCAATAACTGAACAAAAAAAAAATAAAGAACTAAAAAAAAGAAAATGAAATACGAAAACGAAAATAATGAACTATAGTTTATTAGGTATGACACACACATCACACAAAAACATTTTATACCTACAGACAGGAAATACATTATGTCCAAAATTTGGCAGTCTCATCGCAAAAAAGCAATTTCTTCCAGACGACCTTCATCATCATCATCTTATTTAAGAGCTACGCTCTTGTCGGTGGAGTTTTCGCCAATCCTGTCTCCTTTCCGCTAGTCTCTTGAGTTCTTGATACGATACGACATCAACCTTTTCCTTCACTTGGGCCAGATAACTCTGTATAGGTCTTCCTCTGCCTCTTTTCCCCTCTAATCTTCCCTTCCAGTATGGTTTTAAAGAAATTGTCGTTTCGTATCAAGTGTCCGATCATTTTTCCCCTGCGGTTTTCGATTGTTTTTAAAATGTTTCTCTTTTCTTTAACCATTCTTAGCACCTCTTCATTTGTTATGCGTTCCGTCCAACTTATCCCCTCCATTCGCCTCCAACACCACATCTCAAAAGCTTCCAGCCTATCTCGATATCGTTTAGTCAACGACCTTAGGGTAAAGGAATTGGTAAATAAAGATAAGTAGGCGATGTAGCTCATACTATGATAATTGTATTTAATGCGTTTACTTTATTTTTTATTTTTTTATTAACTAGTAGTCTTTAGTGTGTATTTTATTAAAACATAACAATATTTACAACAGCACTATAAAATGAATCCTACTAAATATTTTTGCCCAAATTTTTTCTTACAGACACGCAAAGATTAAAGTTTTATTATATGTGTAGATCATTCGAATGAATATCACATTTTTATTAAATTTCATACTGTCACTCAAGAAATTCATAAATTAATTTTAAAGCCGAAGCTGTCAAAATGTCAAAGGATCAATTTAGCGATCTCAGTGCAGTTTAATTTAGAGTTTTTTTTTCAGAAAAAGTCTTAAGGTTAAACTTGCTTTGTCATTTCTTTCTAGAAGACGAAATAAAATTAATTATTTCGTTACAAGTCTAGACTAGGTTTTCATGTGAAATCAGGAATTTTTCTAACTCTCATTTTTTTTAAAGTTATCGGCAGTGATCGGAATGGGTAGTGCAATTTAGTTTAATGTTGCGAATATTTGTGTGATGAATATTAATATTTCTATTCGATTCATGAGTGTTTGTATCTATAGGGTGAAATTGATATCATTAGCATCCTTTTAAACTAAGAGTCTACCTATCAAACTGAACAACTTTTACTATGTGAGTAAACTAATCATCTGCAGATTTTTTTTGCTCTTTTTACGGAACAGCTGATTTTTTTTTTGCTCCGATAGGTTTGCTCCCATAGTAAAAGTTGTTCAGTTTGATGGGTAGACTCTTAGTTTAAAAGGATGATGTATACAGGTAGTAAAATTTTATGCATTGTACTATATTAAACAGGGTGCACGCCCCGTGTACATACAAACACCCATGAATCGAATACAAATATTAATATTCATCACACAAATATTCGCAACTATACTCTAAATTGCACTACCAATTCCGATCACTGGTTATTGGTGATGTTTGGATATTTGTGACAAATGACAAAACGAATTTTGATGAAATTTGACACTCAGATAGAATATGTTTTGGATTACCACATAGGATACTTTTTAGTTAACGCAGACGAAGTCGCGGGTAACAGCTTCTTCT
Organism: Agonopterix arenella; assembly: GCA_927399405.1. NCBI lineage: Eukaryota > Metazoa > Arthropoda > Insecta > Lepidoptera > Depressariidae > Agonopterix > Agonopterix arenella. The sequence continues at coordinate 3,373,828 of OV656714.1, forward strand.
TCTTATCGTGTGGGCAGCAAGCCCTGGTGTCAGAGTTTTTTTCTGACCGCCTTCGGCCTCTCACGTGTTTTTTATGTAACGACTACTTCCACCAAAACTTTTGACATCGTCTACACAGGCTGTCATCATTCATGACAACGACATGACATACTAACATAGATAAAGCCTTGCTACGCCAATGTACCTAAAAAATCTATTGATATAACCACACCAGAAAATGCAAAATCACCAGTGCAATCAACTATGCAAATCCAATCCATCCCTCCAACCAAACGCAAAATCTAGTCCAATATAATTCTGCAACCCTTCAAACGAACTGAAAAGCGGACCAAATTAAAAAGTTCGCCGAAAAACACTACCGAATTTATTCCCATTCTTTATTCCCTAATAGGCGAAGAGCTAGAATGATAGTAGGTCATTAATTATAGAATTTCGGGGGTAGAAAGAGATCGTAAATTGAAAAGAAAAACGCAGGGCTCGCTTACGACCCGAATGGGAGTCATAACGGTAAGTACAACATGATCTATATACAGACCAGGGGAATAATAGCAGTAAGAATAGGATGGTAGAACTATTAGACAGTAATAAAATTGTAAATTTGACGTGGATGTACATTGGAGTTTTTTGAAAAAAATTATAATTGGGGAGGGGTTTAGAATACGTTATGGAATGCATTAAGACAATTTTTAGAATTTTTGTCTGTTTGTTTGTGCACCCATCACTTAAAAAGTACTGGACCTTTTTGAATGGGGTTTTCACAGAAGCATAGGGCTTGGTTTGGATTAACATTATAGGCTTTATTTTATCGCAAGTGGTTCGCTCAATCAAAAGTTATGTGTATTCAAAGTCAGTGGTCTGCGCGTACGGAGTCGCGGGCGCTGCTAGTTTTCAAATATTATTCATGTCGTGCTATTGCAAATCAAATTGAGCAATTTGGGGGCGAGGATATGTCTAGGGCCTTGGGGAGTTTGGGAAGACCATGTTTCTCGTGGCAAGTCCATGGTGAACTCTGACCAATTGTCAGTATAAAGCAATGCAATTCACTAAGCGCAAACATCGTCACCAAGCGAGCGTACTATCTTGAGTCCGTTTCATATAAAATCCGGGAATGCATTGTCTATGACCTATGGCCTTTTATATGAAACGTACTCAAAATACGCGACTCACAACTCACACAATTACGCTCGTTTGGCTTTACCCTAAATTTGTCGTTGAAACTTCGGCGAGCTTTCAATTTCATGTGTCAGACTCATATAAAATGTCCGACGATCTGAAGGATGCTAGTCGATGTTTTTGATAGCGATGTGACGCTTAGTGAATTACACTCCAGGGCTCTCTACAATATAGTTAATCTAAGCTAAGCTCGCGATTTTAGAATGAGGAGACTAGCATTGCAATTATATGTTGTTTCGAACCCAATGTGGTAGTGTGGTGGCTTCGCAGCGCTTTCAAAGCTAAGGTAAAAACACGAGGAATCGCTGAGAAAATTAGTTAGTTGTATGAAAACGCAAGCATGAGCATGGTTACCCTAGATAGCAGGGTCGCGCTAAATCTCTCTTTCATTTTACGTGTAAGTCAAAGAAAATATACTTTTAGAGATAATACGTTTATCGATATAGACGGAGGCTAATTTGGCTTGTTTTTCTATCGAGAAAATGTGTCTTAATCATGTTTTGGCTCTAATCAAAACTTCAATTATATGCTCAATTTACACATATCCGCTAATCATACTCCTACTGTTAGTACTTCATGATATATGACGCTTTGAAGAATCCTATTTTTTTCACATAGCCTCTTAAATAATACTAGCAGTAACGGTTGCGTTTCTACGAAGTAATCCTACCTCTCTAATTATACTATGGAAACAACACTCGAAATACTAAAGACGATAAATTGCAAACGCAGAGAACATTAATATAAGACTAAAACATAACTTCTCAATAATGATACCTACTAGCAATAGAGAAATATCGAAGTAATTAAAAAAAAAACGTTACGATATGTTTTTTCTTTTTAATTATATTTAATGGACTCTTGCTTGTGCGTTAGCACTGCATTTCCGCCAGTGTCAAGTAGTTTATGGGAGAATCTATCCCAATCTCAGGGATTGTTTTTGGTCAAGAACAAGAAGAGATTGAGGATTACGGAGCCTCGTGGCAGGCAAAAACGCGACGCGCGAAATCCACGCGAGACGTGTGCTCGGGTCAGAACCTGCAACGTTACTCGATATGGTTTTTAGGTGTCCCCGATTGCAAATCTCCAATCTTGACCCAAGGTCGCCGGTAATTACCGTAATCCATATATAAATAATTTTATCCGTATTTTACCGCCTTTTCAATAAACTTACTTTAGTTTGAATCCCTATGTAGAAACCACATAATTGTTAAGTTAAAACTAGCACACGAAGACCTAATCGTTAGCCCGGACACTGCATACAAAAAAATATGCAAAAGCAAAGAAATTGAACCACAAAAGTTTGACGCACAATACAAATACAAATTGTTTTAATTACCTACAAAAAAAGAGTAAAAGTTGGAATGTGACAACACCCGATGCCAATAATTTGGTTTACTTACTAAAATAGGTAGTCGAGTCACGTTGCAGGTTCTGACCCGAGCACCCGTCTCGCGTGGATTTCGTGCGTCGCGTTTTTGCCTGCCACGAGGCTCCGTAATCCTCAATCTCTTCTTGTTCTTGACCAAAAACAATCCCTGAGATTGGGATAGATTCTCCCATTAACATTTGACACTGGCGGAAATACATTGCTAACGCACAAGCAAGAGTCCATTGATTATAAATAAAAAAAAATAGGTAGTCAAACAAAATGTCTTCAGAAATGTCCCTTTCTCACATGTGCCAACCCTAGAACTAACTGATGTAAGAAACAATTTGTGCCCGAGTATCATAGTAGGGTTGACAGCTATATTTCTGACTTATTAGATCATTATAAAGGTACTGGGTTTGTCTATCACATAAATTTGACAGAAGCCTATGATAATAATACAGGGTGTTCCATCCCTGTTAGACCGTTAAGGTGGTTTCAGTCCATACAAACGTTGGACGCACGCTACGCGTAGACGGAATTAATAAAAGTAATATTTTATTAATGGAAAAATAGTTTAGAAAATCTAGTTGCCGCGTCACAAATAACATTTGCAATTTATAATATAATTACGAAGATATAAAGCTTTTAAAATGCTGTATGAAAAATTTCAAAGCTTTATATCTTCGTAATCTATCTATACTATTATAAAACTGTAACAGGAAGTTTGTCTGTACATTGAAGATATTAACAGAAAAAAAGTTACGATATGGTTTTTAGGTGTCCCTGATTCCATTTCACCAATTTTTTGTCTGTCTGTTTGTTTGTGTGTTTGTTTGGGTGTTTGTTTGTTTGTTTGAACGAGTATCACGCAAAAACTACTGAACCGATTTTGATGAAACTTTTTTTGTTTGATAGCTTATGATCTGACTTAAAATCTGGTATATAATTTGTGCGGACGAAGTCGCGGGTTAACGCTCGTTATATTATAAATTGCACATGTTATTTGTGACGCGGCAACTAGATTTTCTAAACTATTTTTCCATATAATAAAATATTACTTTTATTTAAGTCTACGCGTATTGTGCGTCAAAGTTTTGTATAAAATTGACCCCTCTGCAACCACCTTAAGGGTAACTTTACTAATGAAATGGAATGCAAATAAAAGAACTGTTATACCATATTCAGCGAGCAGCAGCATAGTAGTATCTACCTTTACTATTTGTAGTAAAAACCAGCTGTTTCATTTTTGCGATTTCGGTATTGGTCCAGTTCAGTGAAAATTGTTCAATTTGATGGTCTTATGAACTCTCTAAACTTTGACTACTCGTACTTCAATTCAATACTTGATATACAATTAATTATTCTTGTTTCTGTGTGTGCTGTAGCAAAGGGATCTCGGTTGTGAGTATACGTGTTTAATGTGTGCGAAGATTTTTTTTCTCTTGTTTATAACAATATATAAGGTCTAACAAAATTAGGTGAAACTATATTAAGGGGATGATCAGACCATCAAACTGAACAACTTTCTCTATACGAACAATATCGAAATCTATCGAAGATTTTTTTTGCGGTTTCAATATTAGTCCCATAGAGAAAGTTGTTCAGTTTAATGGTCTGATCATCCCCTTAAAATAGTTTCACCTAATTTTGTCAGACCTTATATTAGTAGTTAGGCAGTTTTGTATGAAAAATAAAAAATATATTTTCATTACTTGAAACCAAAATGCCAACACTCTGTATCTTACGTGCAGCCCTGATTAATGTATAGAGCATTTTGTGTCCTAAGTACAGTAGGGTTGTCAGTAACATTTCTGAATAACTATAGCTCATTCAGAGAGGCCTTTTGAATTTTGAATAGAGCCAGGCTACGAACCCTGTGGGATTAATAAGAATCCCCCAGCCCTAAGGGTCTTAAGGTTTTGGGACCTCACGCGCCACATACGTTAATCTAGACTTATTGGGTAAAATACGAAGATTGAAAGAAAAAATAAAAAGAAAATATGAATGAAAATGGGTTGGAATCTGCTGTCCCATATACAAGTTGTTACAAAAATACATATAAACATTTAAGGGGGTGGTTAAGACCATCAAACTGAATAACTTTCATTATGATAAAAAGAAAATCGGATGTTCCATACTAAACTACAACTAAACTCGAGCTAAATGATACGGCTGATTTTTTTTTTCGCGATTTCGATGTTGGTCCCATAGTGAAAGTTGTTCAGTTTGATGGTCTAAACAACCTCCTTAGAAGTTTTAAATTTTTATTTTTACTTCTGTAACACCCTGTATTGGCTCGAGTAGGTTTGCTGTGTTCTATTAGACAGACAGTTTTTTTTCGCGATTTCGTTCTTGATCCTATGGAGGAAGTTGTTTAGTTTGATGATATGATTATGCCCTGGAAAAACCGTCAGTATATTATTAAGAAACACCCTGTATTTTATTTTATTGTTAGTTTCGTTCATTTCAGACATTTACAACGTTACACCCTGTATATGTACAGTTAAAACCACATACTATTTCTATGACAAATGACTGCCTATTAAGGTTCCCATCTCTTCCCCGAAGATTATTTTTAAACGCCCCCTTAATAGATTGTAACGAGGTAATTTATCGTACACACTTCCGAAAGCAGTTGCGTGACTATAACAAATAAGTAAAGATTTTAGAGGCAATGTGGGTGTGTGAAAAATAACCTTTTAAGGTCGTGTTACACGTTATTAAAAAGAGAAGGTGCATTTTTAATTTCTCGTAAACAGTTTTATTTTTAATGTTTTTTTTTATTCTAGAATTTTTCTTTTTTCTGATGTAAATGTTTATGAAGACATTTAAAAATGTACAGTCTGCATCAATTATAAGTATGTATTGTATTCAGCTTCTCCGCCAAAAGCTTTGACATTTCCACACTAATTATCTAGTCACATGTTCCAGAATCTAGTACCTACGGATTTCTATTATGATGACCAGAAAACGATATAAGTAGAATAAATATAATCAATGACTCAAGTACAAAAAATATTCATATTCCTAATACAAATATTTTTGCCCTTTGCTGGAACCAAACCGACCCTCTGGAGACCGATTGCGCTAAGTTAAAACACTGAAGTTCTATTCTTATCCAATTTCAGTTCTAATCACATTGCAATCCAATTAATATTCAACTGTGCTGAATTCCGCATCGCGCTCTACTCTATGTAACTGACAGCACTTCTGAACGATCTGTCAAAACGGCTCTAACAGCTGTCAAGAGCAGTACCGCGATTTGCTCAATACCAAATGTGTCAAAAGTTATGGTTCGTACCTAGTCCAAAAACGGTTCAACTAACGAATATTTACCGCGATTGCAGCCCAGATCAGCAGGTCACTACCATACCAATTGAGCTATTGGACCGTCAGACAATCAACCTGTACTATAAAAATCCCTTTCTTCTGGTCTACGTCCCACTAAACGTACCCATGGCACAAAGACATGCCTTTCGTCCACGCCAACACCCACTTTTTGCGGTACCTAAAACAAGAACTGTATCCATGTCACATACACCACTATACAAGGCCTTGAAGCTCATGAACACTATCGTATACCTTGATCTGGTAGATATTTTCCCAACTGTCACGACTAACAATCGCAAACTCACAACACACGACAACAACACGCCGACACAGTAATCGACGTCCCCGCCGGCGGAGACAGCCGCGACCACTGCACACTCCCTTCAATTCTGGCGCCTACAGACGCTATAGGCAAATCCCAGGCCGCTTCTCACCTATCCCAGCTACACAATCCGCCGCGTAGCCCCAGCAACGTCCTAGGCCGAGGTCCGTACCCCTCTGGGTGCCCCTAGGTCGGTTGCTTAAGTTCATTCAATTGGCTCGGTGACCTTTCGTGGTCCCTCCAATAGCCCGCAGTAAAAAGCAGTAGCTGCTCCCAAAAAAAAAAAAGGTAGATATTTGTGCGGACTCGGAATTTAGGCTCGTACTATCAGTCGGACGATATTTAGGCTATCAGCTAGAAGCTCTGTGGTGGATATTTCCCCCATTGCTCTTAACTTTTTTTTTTTTTTTTTTTTTTTTTTTATTTATCAAATACATGAACAAACAACTGTGATTAATATTTTGAAATATATAATAATTGTGAAACTGACTATAAAAATGTAATTCTTTGACATGCATGTCTAATTCTAATTTAATTTAAAGAAAATAGCAATCTATAAAAGAAAATAGCAATCTATAGATAATCTATAAGAAAAGAGCCATTTATAAGTTAAGTAAAGAATTTTCTTTAGATAGTGAGTAAGTTTAACAATGAAAAAATCATATTTTCTTGGTCTTTCTTTAATTTAAGATACTATGTTGTTTAAAAGAAATTGATCCTTATGAATGACTCTTTCGGTTGGTATCATAAAATACAGGATGTTTTTTTTTTCACGTTTCACCGGTTCGATTCCCGGCTCAAGCAGATGATTTTTCAAAAATCTTTAAATGCAGTTTTAATTAAATTTGAAAATAAAGGAATGTTTCCTTTCAGTAAAATTTGCCATCATAAATATTAAGAGTACTTTCCCTCCAACCACGGCCTTTTTTTTCCACCCTGTATATAACATAATTATCATTATCATAATGAATAATTTCGTACAGTATGCGTCAAGTTGCGTCTCCTCGCCTTCACAAGGTCGTACGTTGACTTCGTGGGACCACTTATGTTAGAATTTAATGAACTAACGCCACGGATTATATAAGGTCTAACAAAATCAGCTAAAACTATTTTAAGGGGATGATGAGACCATCAAACTGAACAACTTTCTCTATGGGACCAATTTCGAAATCGCGAAAAAAAATCAGCTGTACCCACAGATCCCAAAAACTAAAGGGAGATGTGAAAAGGGGGCGGGGCCAGTGTCGCAGCAATATGCGCAAAAACGGAACACATTGCTCGCGACAGTAATGATTCAATATAATTATTATGAGGCTGAAAGCCAGTCGAGATATTATGTGTAAATAGTTTACAATGCTTGCGTAGTACTAAATATTATTCGAACGTTGAGTTCTGATACCGCAATGGATAATGAGCACATTCAAGCTAACAAAATACTTACTATCGCGTGGTACTGGTGGTAATGCGACACTAGGTTTCGTACTCAGCGCGTTGGTTGGCATCTCTCTAGATCTCTATGGCTGTACCATACATTTGAGTCGAGTTATGTTTGCAGTTTTGTATGGTACAGCAGATTTTTTTTTAGCGATTTCGATATTGGTTTCATATAGAAAGTTGTTCAGTTTGATGGTTTGATCATCCCCTTAGAATAGTTTCAGCTAATTTTGTTAGACCTTATATAAGAGTACATAACGCCCCGGCCTCCTTGAGGGTGTAATCATATACCTAATGTCTGTGCTGCTGTGCGCATTGCAGAATAAACTGATGGGGATGATGATGATAGCAATCTATTATACATATTTCCTTATACAAAATACTTTTTATGACATCTTAGTGGCACCCAAAATACATAAGACGCTCTGTAATACCTACTGTAATATGTAGATGACACGATTGTATCAAGACCTCCGCTTCCAAGTACCTAGTAGACAAAGTTGTATTACGTTATGCAACACAACCTGCCCACCAAATAATTTCTACTCTACACGTGTTTCGCTCCACCAAGGAGCATCCTCAGGAGTTAGACCGACGAACGTTCGAAACAGAGTCGGACGCTCGGCGGAGTAACAACTCTGTTTCGAACGTTCGTCGGTCTAACTCCTGAGGATGTCTATAAGATACAACTTTGTCTACTAGGTACTTGGAAGCGGAGGTCTTGATACAATCGTGTCATCTACATATTAGTCATGGATTTCCGCAAAGTAACGCCTGATTCAATTAATTACCTACTGTAATATTTGTTTCCATTGTTTCCGATCAATTAATTTAATTAAATTAAAAAGTATTTGAGAAAAAAAATTGTAAATTTTATTTTTATTAAAAAAAAATAGTTATGCCGCGAATCGTACAATATTTATAGTAAAATTCAACATTATAACCTTAGATAAGTTACATGTCAAGATTGACAGTCAAAGCTGCAAAAGCTTAGAAAAAAATTGCAACCAGTACTGGCCTCTAAACCCTACCCATATATAAGGTCTAACTAAATTAGCTGAAAATATTTTAAGGGTATGCTCAGACCATCAAACTGAACAACTTTTCCTATGGGACCAATATCGAAATTGCAAAAAAAAATTTGATGTCCCATACAAAACTACAAACACAACTTGACTAAAATGTATGGGGCAGCCGATTTTTTTTTTCGAGATTTCGATGTTGGTCCCGTAGAGAAAGTTGTTCAGTTTGATGGTCTGAGCATACCCTTAAAATAGTTTCAGCTAATTTTGTTAGACCTTATATACGCACACAGACATAATTTGTACAGCGCCTCACGCACACCAATCTAAGAAAGTTGGCCCCTTTTGTTTTATACGGTCGAAGCATGAGACTCTTTCTAGACATATACTTTTTCTAAGATTATAACCATACCTATAATTATAATTTCCTGTACATCACATTCATAGCTGTGTTGCTCTAAAGAATGTATAAAACATTACAATAAGTAGGTACTTAATCATAAAAAATAAAAATACAAAACCCTATTTTAAAACTAGCAGGCAATTTTACAAACTTTTTAGACAACGTTATTACACCTAAATTACCTCAATTTTCTCTAATGTCATCTGTAAAATTGTCCCGCCATTTTTTACTTTTTTTTCGTCTAACTTTTTTTTACTTTTTTTTTCTAATTTTCCTCTCTTCTTTCAGGTAAAGGCAACACGCTGACTACATCATTTCTATGCATGGACTTTGGTAATGTAAGAGGCTTTAGGGAAATTCTGTCGCAAAATAAGACTAGATCCTAATCTAGGAATGGAATTAAAGTTTTAGGGTCTATGTATGTGTTAAAAGATCGATAGAGAAACGAAGATTGTATTTATGGTTAGGGAGTGAATGTTTTTAAGGTAAAATGTACCTTATTCGTTAGCTATACCGTTATTAGGTAGCTGTCTTTGATAATTTACATGTCAAGATTGACAGTTGAAGCTTTCGTAGCTTCAACTGTCAATCTTGACATCGAAAAAAATCAATGAACTCTTAGTTGATAAACAAGTAATCAAGAATGAGAAAGATACAAAGTACGACATTATCACTTAAAGCGATGTCTTCCACACAACCATTGGATAAAATAAAAGAACAGTAACTTTTTATTGATTAAAATTCTATATCAGTTTTGTATTCCATCAAATAAAATACAGTCACACAAAAAAAAATCTTCCAAAATAAGAAGAAAAAGTATCCCTGTTATCTAGGAATACAATCTCGCCCCGTGGCGTTCCCTGCAATACTTGTTAAACACAATCATTTGCTTCAACACCTCTGCTGTGGTTTTTTATTAGTATAGCTACATTTGTACTTTGATGCGAGAAGTTATTGGATGCGGTATCCAGGGTTGTTCTTTGCCGACAAACTGCTGTACAATATGGCGTGGTAATTTTTAAGACACACATGTACCCTTTAAAGTGAATAAATAAATAAAATAACAATAAACCGAACAAAAATATCTAGTAGGCATTTAATAACTATTTATTTTAGTAGACTACTCGAAAATAATACGAATTTTATTAAATCTACCAGAATTTGATTTGTAAGAATACATTTTCTGCTGCTATTTTTTTATAGTTAATTCTAAATAAGTAAATAATTGTCACAAACACTAGTTACTAGCTATTTTTTTCCATATAAAATAACACATAATATTCTAGGTTAAGTGTATGGGTGGTAATGGGTAATCTGTGGATGGGTGACCGTTGAAGTGGTATTTAATTTCGAGCGTATCCGTGCTTCAGAAGGCACGCTAAGCAGTTGGTCCCGGATATTTTCATCACATGGGATTGTAACTAAATATTCGTTAAGGTGGTTGCAGAGGGGTCAATTTTATACAAAACTTTGATGCACAATACTCGTAGACGGTATTAATATAAGTAGCTTTGTATATATGGAAAAATAGTTTAGAAAATCTAGATGCCGCGTCACAAATAACATTTGCAATTTATAAAATAATTACGAAGATATAAAGCTTCGAAATTTTTCATACAACATTTTAAAAGCTTTATATCTTCTTAATTACATTATAAATTGCAAATGTTTTTTGTGACGCGGCAACTAGATTTTCTTAACTATTTTTTTATATATAAAATATTACTTTTATTAATTCCGTCTACGCGTAATGTGCGTCAAACTTTTGTATGGACTGAAACCACCTTAAGCCGAGGCTGCATGAAAACACAAGCTAACTTGCCTCCACCAATCCGCACTGGGCCCGCGTGGTGGAGTATGGCTCACTCCCTCACACAGTTATTCGTAAAGGGAGGCCCTGCAGTGGGATCACAGACTATAGCTTACTTACCGTTTGTTTTTTATTGTTATTTTCGTTCTCTTTCTTATAATGTGATAGGAGAAGAAAGTGTGGCTTTTATTTTTTATTCTATTACATAAACTCACAGCCATAATGCCTTTCTAGGTAGTCAGAAACTTTGCTATAACCACCTATTCTTAAGCTTTTTCATTAGCATAACACATAATTTTATTATCACAAACCAAACAATCACAACCAACATCATAAACCAAGTCACCCAATCCTAAGCCAAAACACCACATCCAAACCACACGTTTCTTCGACGACCTTAAGGGGGGTGTGTGCGCAATTTAAGCGATAAGATCAAGCCGCGAGCTCGAGACGTTGCCTCTTAAATTATTCAAATAAAATCCAGCGAGATATTCTGTGATTGTAAATTTCGTAGGTACATATGTTTTGTACACTTGGGGACGTGATATATTGGATAAATTGAGTGTATTTTTTGTTTGGTGCCAGTTTATCCTCGATTCTGTGGCAGGAAAAGCATGTATCTAGAATAAATTCTGTTAAAATACACATACGTGCGGTGTGACTCTGAATGACTATCATTTCATAGCAAATAATATATTTCATTACATTCATCTCATTTTTGGGTACCGAAGAGTGGAAGTAGATAAATGTGGTCTAAAAGAAGATAATATTTAGTGAAAAAATTCGTATCACAGACGGACGGACGGACAAACAACAAAAGGAATGTTTTTGGTTGATAAGTAAATGTAGAATAGCGTTTGGTTTTGGCACGGCAGACTTGACGAATTAGAACCTTTAATAAACTTGACCAATCAGAACCATTAAATGCTTTGAACAATTAATAATGTTTGGATACTTGACGAATCAATACAAAATCAATATTTGACGAATCAAAACAAAACGCTTGGCGAATTGGGACTGTCATTACCATCAGACTTTACTTGACCGTATAGACATAGACAATCCGACAATCTGACTCAATACAAGCATAGAGATTAGTTTCTAGATTGTTTCTGGAAAATTTCATTGACTTTAATTGGTTACTATTGAAAATATAATCAAACTTCGTTTGTATGGAGCGCGCCAAAACAATTTTTTGGAGCTGTTACTTTTGCTCAGGGAGCAACTACTGCTTTTTACTGCGGGCTATTGGAGGGAAGGGTCAACGAAGCCAAAAGAATGAACTTACGCAACCGACCTAGGGACACTCAGAGGGGTACGGACCTCGGCATAGGACGTTGCTGGGGCTACGCGGCGGATTGGGTAGCGGGGATCGGTGAGAGCGCGCCAAAACGGTAATATACCCTTGCGGGAAAACAGAAGCTGATGATGATAATGTTTCTAAGGAGGATTAAATATACCAATATTAAGTAAAGCTCTCGGAAAAGAACAAAAAAAGACCAACACGGGACGCCGGGTAGAAGTGAAACTGTGACCAGCTGTCAAATTTAAATTTCGAATTTCCGTCACACGAGAAGGTTGCTGTTCGGAAATTGAAAGCCGGGAGCTATCATAAAAAGTTTCACTTCAACAAACAATGTTACAAAAATTATTTGTTTTCCTACATAATATTGTTTCACCTAAATTCAATATGTATAGAATAATAATGGCCGGCAGTGTACTGAAATAATATTTGAAGACAAAAGGTGTGTGACGTCACATGTTTTTGGTTATGATAACGTATAATTTATAGTAGCTTATATGTTTTAAGATTATTTGTTAAGGCTTTGTGTTTAAATGTGATTACAGTTTGATTAATTAACGTTTTGGAGTAAATTTAGTAATGGTGTTTAAATCAAATTAAAGATTGAAAAATTTGTCTCGGGCGAGACTTGAACCCGCACTTTTCCAAACCGGGGAACTGCGTTATCCAATTTCGCCACCGAGCCCACTACCCAGAGAACGAAATTTTCAATCTGTTACGTCTTAAGACGTGAGCACCTAGTAGTTTTAATATGTATAATGTCGAATTTGATGTAATTATTAATTAATAACTACTATTTTACTACGCTTTGTCAAAGCAAATTTACATTGGAAATATTTTAACCCTAAGACCATCACTATGTATAAGAGTACCTACATGTAAATTATGGTAAATAAATAAATGAAATGAAATGAAATGAACAGAACAGAACAGAACAGAACAGAACAGAACAGAACAGAACAGAACAGAACAGAATAGAATTATGAATGAATGAATGAATGAAATATACTTTATTTACACCAAAAGAAAATACAATGCACAATAGGAAACATAAACTGAATATGGTACAAATAAGGCGGTCTTATCGCTAAAAAGCGATTTGTTCCATCCAACCTTAGGGTAGAGGAAATATAACAATAAACGGGTCGGTGTTATAAAAAACAAAATTATAGGTGAAAAAGAAGTGAATACAACAAATACATAAATACTTACATATTACATATAATTAAAGGTACATAGATAAATAATAATATACAAATAACATATATATATATATATACAAGGTCTAACAAAATAAGGTGAAACTATTTTAAAGGGATGATCAGACCATCAAACTGAACAACTTTCTCTATGGGACCAATATCGAAATCGCGAAAAAAAAATTTGCTGTGTTATACATTTAGGTCGAGTACGTTTGTATGGAACAGCTGATTTTTTTTTCGCGATTTCGATATTGGGTCCATAGAGAAAGTTGTTCAGTTTGATGGTCTGATACTCCTCTTAAAATAGTTTCAGCTAGTTTTGTTAGACCTTATATATATATATATATATATATATATTATTTGTGTATTATTATTTATATATATATAAATAATAATATATAATATATATCATACATGCTACAACAAAACATAAACATACCTACACGTACCGGATTAATTTAGATAGAAAAATAGGAGGGGGGAAAGGAAAAATCAGGAAAAAAGGTCCAGGAAGTGTAATTATTTGCTTTGAAACAGGTAAATATTACAAAAGATGGTATAAAATATGAAATAAGTTTCTTCTGTTCAGCTGTAGCAACAGCATGCAAATATTATGTTAACTTAAACTATACTTTGGCTATGTCTGTATGTTTTGCTGTTTTGTGTATATTTGCTGGATGTTTGTAAACTCATCGTTAAACTCAACTTTATCAACTCTTTTGTTAACTTTAAAAGCGTGATGCAGTGTGATGGCAATTTATGTTCGTCTACATAGGGTATACAATTTGCGGTATGTGAATGCTAGTCGTGCTCACGAAACTGTAATCGTCTCTAACGACGTTCGACGGTCCGATAGGTAATCAAATCTCAACTGTATGTATGTTTGTAGCTATATCTATTCACACTGGTATAGAATTTTCCAAATATGTTGTTAAATAGAAATTGCGTGTCTTGTTTTCAATTTTTCCTTGAATCAGGAATGTCTCATTTTTCCTGGAATCACGAAGTTTTCTATTTTTCCTGGAATTCTTTGGATCTATTTTATGATGTTATTTCGAATTTATTGAATCAAATAGGTACTCAGTGATGATTAAATCGGTATTCTTTTCAGGGTTGTCAAAAACCTCGGCTATTTGGTCTGTGTTTGGTAGCATAAGAATAATTAGTGTGCTAGCTCTAATCAGAATATGTAGGTTAGATACAAACCAAACCGTACAAACCACCACCACAAAATAGTCATATTCTTTTATGTTTTTTTTAGTCATATTCTACATATCTATACTATTATAAAACTGTAACAGGAAGTTGGTCTGTACATTGAAGATATTAACAAAAAAAAGTTACGATATGGTTTTTAGGTGTCCCTGATTCCATTTCACCAATTTTTGGATTTTTTGTCGGTCTGTTTGTTTGTTTGTTTGTTTGTTTGAACGAGTATCACGCAAAAACTACTGAACCGATTTTGATGAAACTTTTTTTGTTTGATAGCTTATGATCTGTCTTAAAATCTGGTATATAATTTGTGCGGACGAAGTCGCGGGTTAACGCTCGTACTTTATACAACGTGTAACAAAACACCCTAGTAATATTTAAGAGAAATGCAAATGCGCGCTGCGCTGCGTACTAACGAAGTCTAGTGATATATATTTATTTATTTATTGGGTATCAAACAGCAAATTACTTAATTTCTAATACAACAACATTTAAATTATACAGCGCCAATTACATGATAACATGTAGAAAAATATGAAATATTAAGGAGAAATAATAAGATAACCTAACATTCGAACTGACTGGTTCTACAGTACATTATCCCGTTTTTTACAAAGAAAAAAACGTACAAAATATTGTCAATACTATCCAATTAAAGTCAATGAAATTTTTCAGAAATAATCTAGAAACTAATCTCTATGTTTGTATGAAAACCACAGATCACAAAAACTAAAGGGAGATGTGAAAAGGGGGCGGGGCCAGTGTCGCAGCAATATGCGCAAAAACAGAACACATTACTCGCGACAGTAATGATTCAATATATTATGAGGCTGAAAGCCAGGCGAGATATTATGTGTAAATAGTTTACAATGCTTGCGTAGTACTAAAGATTATTCGAACGTTGAGTTCTGATACCGCAATGGAAAATGAGCACATTCAAGCTAACGAAATACTTTCTATCGCGTGGTACTGGTGGTGATGCGACACTAGGTTTCGTACTCAGCGCGTTGGTTGGCATCTCTCTAGATCTCTATGGTACAGCAACATTAAAAAGAGAGAAGTTGAATAGACACAAGTTGGTTCGTTGGTCTAAACCACCCCTTTGAGGGAATATATTTCGGAGCGCGCCCCATACAGACGAAATCTGGTGGTATTTTCAATTAAAGTCGATGGAATTTTTCAGAAAAAATCTAGGAACGAATCTCTATGTATGAAGTTTAACGAAAATCTGACTTCATACATACATAGAGATTAGTTTCTAGATTGTCTCTGAAAAATTTCAATGACTTTAATTGGTTAGTATTGAAAATATAACCAGACTTCGTTTGTATGGAGCGCGCAGGTTTTCACTTATAGGTTTTACCTGTTCTGGGTGTCGTTGCGACACAAAAAAGATTGAAGAACGATAGTAGGTACCTCATCATCATCATCATCTCAGCCGATGGACGTCCACTGCTGGACATAGGCCTCCCCCAAGGAGCGCCATAACGACCGGTCCTGCGCTGCCCTCATCCAACGGGTTCCCGCCGCCTTCACCAGGTCGTCTGTCCACCGTGTGGGGGGCCTACCCATTCTGCGCTTTCCGGTACGCGGTCGCCACTCGAGAACTTTTCGGCCCCATCGGCCATCGGTTCTGCGAGCAATGTGCCCCGCCCACTGCCACTTGAGTTTAGCAATTCTTTGGGCTATGTCAGTTACTCTGGTTCTTCTGGATCTCTTTATTTCTGATTCGATCTCGCAAGGAAACTCCGAGCATAGCCCTCTCCATTGCCCTTTGGGTGACTTTCAGCCTTTTTATGTGGCCTTGAGTGAAGGACCATGTCTCTGTTCCATATGTCATCACTGGTACCTATAGAATATGAATTTTATTAGAATACTTCAAAGGTACAAACTCCAAAAATCATCCGAGATTTAACTTACTAAATCAATTTGACAACTTCTAGATTAATAACTTTAACTCGGGAGAGTTCTCAAAAACAATTATAAATTAAATTCCCAAAATAATCGTGTACTTCACAAAGTTATAGAGTTGAGTACGATGGACACACAGAAAAGAAACTTACAGTAAAGCGTCTTCATGCAAGCGCTCGAATCGACACACGCACGCACTGACGAGAAGAGAGCCACATACACGGCCCGCTAAGTTACTTCAGAAGTGCTATTTTTGAATGTAACACATTTAATATCATGAATCATGATTGAATGAAGCACGTTATTTTCTACACACGGCGACACATCAAGCTATACAAAACCAACATAAGCTGGCCGCGCGTAGGTCAAGTAACGTATAACGTCGCGCGGCCAGCTTATGTTGGTTTGTATAGCTTGATGTGTCGCCGTGCGTACTGTTTTGAACGAATTAATTTCTAAAATCGCACTTTTTGATGTATCTTAGCGGGCCGTATGCGTCGCGTTCGTCTGTGTCATCATCATCATCATCACAGTCTACACTACAGGGTCCTTCTTAATATGCTGACACTTTTTTAATGGGATGACCAGACCATCAAACTGAACAACTTTCTCTATGGGACCAACATCGAAATCGCGAAAAAAATCAGCTGTCCCATACATTTGGCTCGAGTAGGTTTGCAGTTTTCTATTGAAGAGCTGTTTTTTTTTTCGTGACTTCGATGTTGGTGCCATAGAGAAAATTGTTCAGTTCATAGAGAAAAAAATAAAAAAGATAATCAGACCCGGTCTGATTATCTTTTTTATTTTTTTTTTAATTCATAAAGGGTTTGCGCTTGGCTTCAGCTCACCTGATGGAAAGTGTAGATGAAGCCGAGGATGTAGCGCGCTCGCCCAGAAAAGCATGTTAACTCTTCTTTTAAAAATATCTTGATTATATTTGCCTGGGAAAACAGACACAGGTAGAGAGTTCCAAACCTTACCGGTTCTCATTATAAAAGAGGATGCAAACGTATTTGTGCGGACTGTTGGAATATCGACTACGTATGGATGCAGTATCGCACTATACGTCTTGTCGTACGTTGGCGGAAGGGGGATGATGGAATCAGGTCATGTAGCTCCTGGGCACGTTCACCGAAGTGTAGCAGATAAAACACCGATATACAAGCGACCAATCGTCGGTGTTCTTTTTATCTTCTTTATATTATCACCTTAAAAAAGTGTCAGCATATTAAGAAGGACCCTGTATATACGTCCCACTGCAGGGCACAGGCCTACCCTCAGGGAGGGTGCATGGGCGTTAGTTCACCACGCGTGCCGTAGTAGACTTCACATACACATCGGAATTTCACCTTCAGCGTATGCAGGATGTTTTCCTTCACCGTTTGCGACCAGCACGGTATTACGTACATAAGTTAGAAAAACTTATTGGTACATGGCATGTCTTCCGTGCGGATTCGAACCCGGAACTCAAGATTTAGTTTTCATACCTCTCCGCAACGCGTCACCGACGCTCATCTGTGTATGTGCATCGATTCGAGCACTTGGTGCTTTACCACAGAAAACTAAAGGGAGATGTGAAAAGGGTGCGGGGCCAGTGTCGCAGCAATATGCGCAAAAACGGAACACACTGCTCGCGACAGTAAGGATTCAATATATTATGAGGCTGAAAGCCAGGCGAGATATTATGTGTAAATAGTTTACATTGCTTGCGTAGTACTAAAGATTATTCGAACGTTGAGTCCTGTTACCGCAATGGATAATGAGCACATTCAAGCTAACAAAATACTTTGAATCGCGTGGTACTGGTGCTGGTGGTAATGCGACACTAGGTTTCGTACTCGGCGCGTTGTTGGTTGGCATCTCTCTAGATCTCTATGTGCTTTACTGTATATCTCTCTTCTGTGACGGGCTTAGTTAAGTAAGATCAAGTCGCATCTGCTTGTCTCAGTGATTAAGTTAACAAATTAGGGTGGAACTCTTGGTCCCATGTGAGACACGGTACTATTGATTCTCGAATTTAACACGTCAGAGATAAAGTGGTCGACATGGCTTCAAAAATTGGTAAGCTGGAGTAGCAATGGTAGGTTATATTTGGCGAAGAACTGATAAACCGATTTACCTCTATTTTATATCGTCTTTCCTTCCGCAAGTAAACTTTTGTGGTGGGTAAAAAAAAAATGTTTTTGTATACAAAGCTGCAGAACCTTAATACCTTTACCTGCTCAAATCAAATCAAATTTTTTTATTCAAAATAGTATTACATAAATAGCTTTTTGACGTCATTTTTTGACTCTACCACCGCGTCGGAAGGTGTTCCGTTGAGAGAAGATGCGGCAAGAAACTCTACAACACACATCTTTTAAACAAAACAAAATATACAAAGTACAATTAAAATACAATATTGCATTACATAGAGTAACATTGTCAAGACCAGACACTTTGGTCATTCAAATAGTCATCGAGTTTATAGTAGCGTTTTTTACAGAGGACTTGTTTAACATGGGACTTAAACTTTTTGTCTGGCAAGTTTAGAATATCCTCTGGTATCTTATTATAATAGCGTATAATACAGTGCCCCATGAAAGATGTGTTTACCTGAGTCGAAAATGTGGGAATACTATTTTTTTCCTGTATTATAATTATGAACGTCACTGTTTTTGGGAAAGTATTACAAATTTTTCCGAACGTATAAAATATTTTCGTAAATGTATTGACTGTAGAAAGTCAAGATATAGCCCAGTCATTTTACATTTTGAGCCGGGACTAATTAATAATTGATATTTTTTTCGGTACAATATTGAAGAGCCAATTTAAGCCTAGAAATGTACCAAAATAAAAAAAAACCACTTCAGCAACAGTTCCAATTTTAAAATTTAGCTATTATCTCGTTCTAAAAAAACCTGACGGTAATTTTTTTTTACATATTTAAGGCTTTACCATTATTACATACTGCAAACATGGTGTCAATATTTTTGGCTACTTTAAAGGCTTTGAAAAATACATTCGTGTTTCCTAATAAATACCTATTTTTTTAAATTTCAATGCCTATTTTATTGCTAAAAAATAATTTATATTTTTAAATCTAAGTCAAATGAGTGCATTGGTATTATATTATTAATTAAAAAGCATTCTGGGAAACACAATTTTGATTTCTATGTTGCGTAGCGATTTTTGTTTTAATATGTTTTAAGATAGTCTTTTTGTCACTAAATGGTGCCGGTCACAGTTTAAAAGTCCAATTTTTAATTACTCCCTACCCCGCCTAACAAAACTCCGTAAAATGACTGGGCTAATACTGATATCTTAAATATTCGGCTATATGAAACAGCCCAATTTTTTTTACGATTTCAAAATAAGGTCACTAAGGGGACTAACTTTCTTTGGGACTAACATAGAAATCGCGACAGCCGTTTTTTTCATGATTTCAATGATATTACCATAGAGAAAGTTGTTCAGTTTGATAGTCTGATCATCCTCTTAAAAAAATCGTCAGCATATAAAGTTTGACTCTGCATTATCCTCTTAAACATTCATCCCTCTTCCATTTCCAAAAGTGGCCAGTGATCCCATTTCGTCAACGTCTAACCAAATTGTGGCGGCTACCGGTTCGGGGACATTCGAAGATGTTTGGACAACTTCCGCAGAGTTAGTTAAACGCGTTAGGATGGGTCAGACCAGTTAGGTAAAGTTGATTTAGTTGGTGTTTTACTCTTGAAGTTTGGTGGAGAATGCGCTTTTCGCTTCTAGTTAAATATTGACTTGAATCGTGTTGCAAAATAAAAACATTGTGTTTATACTGGGTGGTTCAGACCAACAATCTGAACAACTTTCTCTATATGGGACCAATATAAAAATCGCGAAAAAAAAATCACGTTTTCCATACAAACCTAAACATACATTTTCCATACGGGACAGCAAATTTTGTTTTCACGATTTCTATCTTGGTCCCATAGAGAAAGTTGTTCAGTTTGATGGTCTGATCATCCCCTTAAAATAGTTTCACCTAATTTTGTTAGACCTTATACATGTGATAGGTATTATTTTGAATAAAACATTTTTTTATTTGATTTGATCGAAAACAAATTGCTGTTTCAAAAGGAAAACGTTCATTCCCGTTTCCCCTCAAAACTGGTAAATTTAAATTTTTTAAGAAATCCTACACTAGAATAGGATAATTTCCATTTCCTTACGAAGTATGATATTTCTCCTATTTTGTGTATAATTTTAGCTACCATACTATTTGTATTTGTTGATCATACTCATCGTTTGTTGTGAAACGAATATATTTCGTAACGTGGGCGTAAGGAATAGCTGGATTTCTTGTTTGGGATTTCAGATTTGCTGATAGTCTGAATCTCCCTTCACACAGGACAGACTTTCGGTACTACTAGTGAAACGTGGAGTTCCAAGGTTTCAGAATATCTCTGACTACCCCCTCGGGGAATATAGTCATGAGCATTTGCTTATGCTATAAAACATCCTGAAATTGGTTTAACCAAACAAGCTTCCAAAAATAAAATAACATTATTAAATATATATGAACGATATTTTCTTCCCAAATCTAATAGCCGGGTTGTTTTTCTGTGGCCGGGTGGTTAGTATGATTTACTTTATCTAATAACGTTTAGATAGTAGGTATGTACCTACCTACAGTTTGGTAAATATTTTCATACAATGTTTACTTTTCTTTTTGTTAAGGTTAACAATAAAAAAATCATTTTTTCTTAGTCTTTCTTTAATTTAAGATACTATGTTGTTGAAAAGAAATTGATCCTTATGAATGACTCTTTCGGTTGGTATCATAAAATACAGGATGCTTTTTTTCACATTTCACCGGTTCGATTCCCAGCTCAAGCAGATTATTTTTCAAAAATCTTTAAATGCAGTTTTAATTAAATTTGAAAATAAAGGAATGTTTCCTTTCAGTAAAATTTGCCATCATAAATATTAAGGGTACTTTCCCTCCAACCACGGCCTTTTTTTCCACCCTGTATAATCCACCTTAAGAAAGAGGTCGTTTGTATCCGTACTTTTTGCATTGTGAGGTTATACGGTTTTAATTTGTTAGGTTTCTTATTTCTTTAATTTTTTTAATTAAGTATGTGACATTGACATTTCATTAGTCTTGGTATAGGCTTTACACCGTCAAAATTTAAAATATTCATAGATTAGGGTTGGTAAAACGCAAAATCAGATCAGCTTACTCTAGCTAAAGTAACCGGCGACTTAATCTAAGAATAAAATTTACTCGCGTTTGGTCGAAGGAATCCTAATCGAGCTTCCGATATTGAATTTGGTTAGAATATTACATTTTAAAATCATCTCTATCCAGTTGTAGTAAGGATCAAAATCTTTCGTGCGCATCTTTGGGACTTTCAAATGAGCTTTTTATTGGTTTTGAAACAGGGCTGTCATTTATATGAAGTTTTCAATCCAGACAGGATATCAAAGAAGAATTTCAATGCCAAAGCCATTTTAAGCCTTTGACTATTTATTATAAGGACTTGGTCTAATGGTTAAGAGCATTGGGCTCTCGACACGGAGGTCGTGGGTTCGATTCCCACGGGGGACACCTAGTGATATGTCACTTTGTGCGTTTTTCCCCAGTTGGTTAGGACATTGCAGGTTGAATCACCTGATTGTCTGAAAAGAAAAGATGTTTCCGTGCTTCGGATGGCACGTTAAGCCTTTGGTCCCGGCTACTATCTCTGGTTGTAGTAGTCGTTACATAAAAACCACGTCAGAGGCCGTAAGGCGGTCTGAAAAAACTTTGACACCAAGGCTTGCTAGTTGCTGCCTACACGATAAGAAGATAAAGACTAGCCTTGCGGTGGCATTTCCCCTCTGCCACGGTACAAGAACAATTGATCATGCGCATTTATATTCAATTTTATACCTTATGATTAAACGAGACAGCCTAAAATTGCAAAACAATAACTTCGAACTTAGACCGTTTGGGGTTCACACGAGACTACTTTTCATGATTATTATCATTCAAAATCTAAAGTTATGGGGAATAAAATCCAAAGTTGCGGATTTCATGTTACCTCGCCCCCCGCAAAAAGTGGCAGAAATGTTTATTAGTAGAATTACACGTAACTAGTCCTCATATAAGTACTTAGTCAAAGTTCTAAGCCAAAGTTAACATAGGTACCTGAAACAAATATCAGGTTTCCTCACGATGTTTTCCTTCGTTTGCGAAAAGTCTGTAGTACGCCTACATAAGTTGGAAACACTTATAAGTAAGATGGCATGTGCACTGTGCTGATTCGAACCCGGATCCTCATGATTGAGTGTCCATTACCTCTCCGCAACGCGGCATCGCCACCGCACCGACACGCTCTCAAGGCAATGTATACTGAACCTAATTTGTTATCAGATTTTAAGACGTGTGTCCGTGCGCTAAAGATCTTTATTGAGTAGACGATTTTGCGGGACGGGTTGTGAAGAAAACGCGCTGTTGCCGTTGTGAATGGCCAGATCGCCACGTTGCGCTGTTGCCGTCCCGTTTTTTGTTGTTATGATACTATTATTAGTACTAGCGAATTAAACAAGTGTGCGCTCTTTTATCAAGAATGTTTGCAATATTGCAATCTTGCACAGGTAGGTTGGTAAGTTTGTTTTTATTTGCAAGTGGAACTTTTATCTATTGATTCTTAATAAATAATTTTTTTTAAATCTTCAAAATTATATTACCTACCTAATTTTATTTAATTTGTTAGGGTTAAACTAAATTTATTATTTTTGTTTTTTGGTCTTATCCTTTAATACCTACCTAAAATCGCGTATTATTATTATCTATAATATTACAGTAATCATTAGTAACCTAATTAATTATCATAAATTCTTATATTATTTACCCTGTTCTTTAACTATTTCTTAGTTTATCGTATTATTTTTATAACATAAAATTACATAAATAAAATAGAAAATTATTTTATTATTAGCTATTTGGACTTAAATTGAAAAAAAAATTGCCTCATCAATTAATCATGATAACTTTAACAAAAAAACATTTAACGTAGACAGAATATCGCACATTCATTTATCGCATAACTTTTAACTTGGTGATGCGCGCCGAACGGGAGCGGCCGGCTGCGCGGCCTATATTCCTGTCTCTTTCGCTCTCATGCAGCAAGCCGTCGTGCTATTCACAACGTTTATTCGTTCAGTTTGTCTCCGTTCCTTGTTTCGATAACCCGTTCCTTTTTACGTCAATAATTTGGAATAATTTTGCTTGCTTATTTAATGGAGAACTTGCATTAATTTACCCGTATGGTGATAGTGTTTCTGTACTCTCAACGCGTTTCAAGTTAAAACAAAATGGCGTCGACATCTTCCAAAGAGCCACAAAGCGAAAAAACACAAAAATATAGCAATAAAGAAACGTTGCGACTTCTAACGCGAGTCCTACAGAAGTGTGAGCAAGAAAAAAGGTTAGGTGGAAGCAAGATAGTGATACACAACTACATGAAAAGAGCATCTTTCTATTCCGGATTGCATCCAGAAGTTCTAGAAAGATTGAGGCATGATGCAACGTTTACACTGGAAGAGAAAAAAGTAAATCGATCTGACGTACATTGTGAGCTTTTAAACTTTTATCTAAACGAAAACAAAATGCCAACGACCCGACAATTGTTCCATGTCCTTCATGTACAAGGTATATTGCCAGATTATATGGACATTAGAAGTTTCAGAAAAATGTTAGTGAGAATGGACTACGTTTGGAAGAAGGTAGAAAACTACGGCATGGTAATCATGGAAAGGCCTACAGTCACATTTGAAAGACACTATTACCTAAAGAACATCATACGATGCCGTTCTGGAAAAAAACCTATCGTTTACATCGACGAAGGTTTTCTGGTTAAGGATGGCACCTTTCTCAATCTGAAAGACAACGTTGATTATGCTAAAACAGTAAATAATACAGAAAACGTCGGCTTTTTCATATACGCCATGTTTTGGAATGAAGTACTCGGTGTTAGAATGTCGAACAGTTTTGGAGAGGAAAGCTACATGGATTGGATAAAGGACACATTTCTTTTCTTATTACCGTCGCCGTCTGTGATCGTCTTGAACCCTATAGATCACAATAGTCAAGAAATTGTCACTCTACCCACAATAGACAGCTTGAAGGTAGAACTGATGGACTGGCTGACTTACCACGACGTTCCTTTCAACGGAAACATGTCGAAAGTTGAACTTTATTCTCTTGCGGAGAAATACACTGACCTGAGAAAAATATACAAAGTAGATTCGATGCTAAAGTCACATGGTCATGAAGTGCTACGTTTGCCGGACACTGCGAGAGAATTGTCACCAATGTTTTTAGCTGAAGGGAAAATTAAGAAAGACTTCGCGAAAGAGTGGTCAGTAATTGAGAAATTATGTAATCCTCACACGTGCCCTTTCAAAATGTGCGTTCTGGTGATCTTGAGGATTTCTAAAGACACTTTGTTATCGTATTATAGGTATATTAGTAGAGAGGAGGAAAGCTTGATGAATGCTGAACGTAAAGTGGACAGGAATATGGATTGTATGATGGAGGAAATGAAGAACATGTACAAATCTCAGAGTGACGAGGATTCTGATGTACCGAGTTTTAGCGACTCGGATTAAATGAACATTTTAATGTCACGGATATCACGCATATTGCGTACATCTCTGGTTACATAGGATGTGTCAGTAGACAGTAATAAAGCTAGGAAGCAATATAAACGTAAACCAACAATTTGTACACCTCATGAACAGAAAAAGCACTTGTTTTGTAGTGTTGTTTTGAGGCAAAGAGCTATAGTCCTCAAATACATGATTGAATTACATTCTTCATCTAATAGACCAGTGGATTCCACCAAAAGGACGAAGAGGGAGTTTTCTAGAATAATAATTACAAATTTTCCTAAACTTGTGATTTGATTTCTTTTGAATAAATGCTTGTTTCTTATTAATAAATGTTGTTTTATTCTATACTTCCAATTTATCAAGATGGTATTATTAAAATATGTACCTATGTTACGGATTCACTTATATTTTAAGGCGCTACCTCTGGAATTTGGGCCACTTTCTGATTGGCATAAATCGTGAAATACCACGGTGACGTATTTCATTTTCAGATATATGTTTAAGGACTATGTAACCTAGGGTTGGGTAGATGGAAAACATGATTCCGTAAAATTTTCTCGATAGATTTTTGTGCCAAAGTAGAACCCGATTATTCACAAAATCGAGTGCTAATCCTCATAATTAAACGATATTTCATCAAACCTGTACTTAAACTATGTGTAATGATTGTGTGGGGACTTGCTACTGATGTCAGCACCCACAAGTGCAATCTGCTAAAATAAAATAAAGCATAAAGCTGCCATCATGTGCCATTCTGGAGAGGATTGGTATGAGGCCCTTCCACTGGTACTACTGGGCGTGCGTAGTGCGTATAAAGAAGATGTTTCATCATCCTCGGCCGAGCTCGTTTACGGCGAGACGCTACGACTACCAGGTGATTTCTTCCATACAAAGCCAGCTGAAATTATAGACTACAGCGACTTCTTGGCGCGACTACGCTCACACGTAAGAAATTTAAAACTGAAAGATGTGGCCGTGACACGACATGGAACTTCACATGTGTTTATACATAAAGATTTATCAACAACAACACAGGTGTTTCTAAGACAAGATTCAGTAAAGAAATCTTTGCAGCCTCCATACGCCGGTCCATACAAAGTGCTCGAGCGCAACAACAAGGCCTTCAAAATAGATGTCGATGGCAGAAGACAATAGACAGATTAAAACCGGCCTATG
Source organism: Agonopterix arenella (assembly GCA_927399405.1). Taxonomy (NCBI): domain Eukaryota; kingdom Metazoa; phylum Arthropoda; class Insecta; order Lepidoptera; family Depressariidae; genus Agonopterix; species Agonopterix arenella. The sequence goes on from OV656714.1 coordinate 3,400,120, forward strand.
TCTTGAACGAGCCAAAAACTGTCCTGAGCGAGAACGACTCGTTACCCGAGCCGATCGGAGAGACTGACACCTACACAACAAAATCGGGCAGAAGGGTAAGATTTACACATCTCTATCGACCGTAAAGGTCTCCGGAGGGGCTGATGTGGGGACACGACGTCCCATACATTCTGCGCACCCCTTCGCGCCAGGCAGCGGCGTGATGCATCGTCGGACTCCTGCGACGGCGCTCGGCTGCGCATGCGCGTCCCGAGCGCCCCCGAGTACTTCCGAACGGCAATCCGGCTCGCCTTCGTTTTTCCCTAGACTAGATCGGAAGACGAAATCGATACGCGACGCCGAGGCCGTTCTGCCCGTTCTCGCTCGATACCGCCGCGCCGCCCATAATTGTTTCGAAAGCCATGTAGAACAGTTTTTCATTTAATACAATAGTTATTTTTTAATTAAATTATTACGATTTGGCGCTTACGTCGAAATATTCTAAGCACGCGTGCACGCGTGCCTTTCGCGTTTTCTTTCTTTCGCGAACGGAACTAATTACCGGCGTCACCCTCTCACGAATCGATCAGTCTGCTCTTGGCCATTGCCACGATAACTCCACGCTCGACGCCGTCCCGGCCACGTGCTTATTTCACATATTTTATTTTCGTGTAGCGATGCGTTGTATTGCCATTACTACGACGACTCCCGTGCTTTAAGGTATTATCGGTGATAGTGGTACCTTTAGTGATAAGATCGCCATTTGAAAATAGATCATTTTATTTCTTTTTTGTTATATGTTTTTGGCGGGGATGGCATGTTTGGTATGTTATACTTACCTGCCAAGACCAATTAGAGAGTTAAAAGGTCGTATTTTCCTATTTAGATGAACTATTTCAAAGAGAGATTTTGTTTTCTAGTTGGCGTTTTTATTACTGATACCACAACGCTAGTATGGTTGGTGATCATTAGACAACATGGGTAACAAAAAAAATCGTAAAAAAATTAATAAAATTAAACAGTTAGAATACTTAAGAGGAAAAGCTCGACGAATGACAGAAAAAAAAAAGTGAGTAATTTCCCATCCTTATACTTACTTTTATCCTTTGACTACTTAGGTATAAGTTGACTAGTTACGCGTGTAATTCTACTAACAAACATTTCTGCCACTTTTTGCGGGGGGCGAGGTAGTATAAAATCCGCAACTTTGGATTTTATTCCTCATAACTTTAGATTATAACGAGCGTTAACCCGCGAATTCGTCCGCACAAATTATATACGAGATTTTAAGTCAGATCATAAGCTATCAAACAAAAAAAGTTTCATCTAAATCGGTTCGATAGTTTTTGCGTGAAACTCGTTCAAACAAACAAACAAACACACAAACAAACAGACAGACAAAAAATCCAAAAATTAGTGAAATGGAATCAGGGACACCTAAAAACCATATCGTAACTTTTTTTTTGTTAATATCTTCAATGTACAGAACTTTTTTTGTTTGATAGCTTATGATCTGACTTAAAATCAGGTACCTATATAATTTATGCGGACGAAGTCGCGGGTTAATGCTCGTAGTGTAATGAAAACTACTATAGTAGGTAGCATAGTTAACACGTTCCGGGGCAGTGAACGAGGCACAATAGAACTTTTATTGTTATCACGGCTATAGCCGGTCACTGTCCCGGAACGTGTTAAGGTAGTGAAGTTTAGCGTTCGCGGCGGGTCTATCTCGCGTGGTGTTCGGGCACTTCGGGGGACCAGGCACCGGCATTGAATTCGCGAATTCGGTAGGTACGTACCTACCGCGCGCAGGCATTAGGCAGTCTGTCCCGGGACCATGCTATGTTATCTTAGTATAAACTAAGTGGAACGCTGATTTTCCATAGACAGCGTCCGCCATCTATCTGTGATGTATCGAAGCACTATGTGTTGAACTAGGGTTCATATCGGAGTAACAGCGCACTACACCTCACGCGCTGCGCTGTAGTATTGAGAGATTTCGCCCATATCAATCACTGTCTTGTGGGTCTGACCCATACATTTAGATCGAGTACGTTTGTATGGAACAGCTGATTTTTTTTTTTCGTGATTTCCGTATTGGTCTCATAGAGAAAGTTGTTCAGTTTGATGGTCTGATCATCCCCTTAAAATAGTTTCATCTAGTTTTGTTAGACCTTATATTTAAAACTTTTTAAAGATAAGTATTCAAAACAGTCTTAAAATAAGTAATAAAAAATCAATTTTCGTCATCCCAATTAGATTGAAAATTAATTTCACTTATTCAAACATTTTTTTCAATGTAAGTATAAGCACATATTACTAGGTGTATAATGCTACAAAATTGTTTGCTACAATTAAGACAATAAAAGCATAATGTAATAAAAACTACTAAGCGGTGAAGCTCACTGGTCGCGACAGGTCAACCGAGCGCGGTGTGCGGGAGTCGGTGGGAGCGCGTCCCGGGCATAGATTAATATGTATATTGGATATAGATAGGTAACTCGCCTTGAATTTTAGGACGTCCTAATTGCGTTGTTGCTTATTAGCACTAGGGGGCGCCACATTATGAAATAAATTGAAAAAGACGATCGGCCGACACGAGGATCGAACCCTAGGTACCCGGATCGTAAGCCGGTTGCCTAGACCGCTAGACCAACAAGACAGTAATTGATATGGGCGAAATCGCTCACTACTACAGAGGTGTAGTGCGCTGTTACTCCGATATGAACCCTAGTGCAACACATAGTGCTTCGATACATCACCGATAGATGGCGGACGCTGTCCATGGAAAATCAGCGTTCCACTTAGTTTGTACTATGATAACATAGCATGGGTTCATCAACATTCATCGTCAAATCAATGTTGACAGCCCTGTAGCACAGTCGGTAGTGAATCTGCCTGCTGTGCCGAGGGTCGCGGGTTCGAATCCCGTAAGGGACAAATATTTGTATGATGATATTTGTACCCGAGTCATGGACTTTTGTATCTATATATTTTTTCTATATAGTTATCTAGTCATCATAATATAAGTCCAGGCTAGATTCTGGTACTTTAAATGTGACTAGATAATTTGTGTGACATTGTCCAAGATATTTATTATTTACGAGCGTTAACCCGCGACTTCGTCCGCACAAATTATATACCAGATTTTAAGTCAGATCATAATCATAAGCTATCAAAATAAAAAAGTTTCATCAAAATCGGTTCGGTAGTTTTTGCGTGATACTCGTTCAAACAAACAAACACACAAACAAACAGACAGACAAAAAATCCAAAAATTGGTGATATGGAATCAGGGATACCTAAAAACCATATCGTAACTTATTTTTTGTTAATATCTTCAATGTACAGACACACTTCTGTTACAGCTTTATAATAGAGATTATTATTATTTATTTAATGTGCATTTGATGTTGAAGCCCAATTTCATATGCCTATATAAGGTCTAACAAAACTAGCTGAAACTATTTTAAGGGGATGATCAGACCATCAAAACTTTCTCTATGACACCAATATTGAAATCGCGAAAAAAAAATCTGCTGATCCTTACAAACGTACTCGACCTAAATGTATGGAAAAGCAGATTTTTTTTTCGCGATTTCGATATTGTTCCCATAGAGAAAGTTGTTTGGTATGATGGTCCGATCATCCCCTTAAAATAGTTTCAGCTAATTTTGTTAGACCTTATATACCCATACAACAGTGTAAGCCCGTACAGTCATAATATCATTTTACGTTTTTAGACAGCAAACAAATTCAAGGAAGCGACGATGGCATAATGATACCTCTAATTCAGAATCTATAGATTCATTGAGGATTAATGAAGCTCGAAGACAAGAAGAAGAGGGATCGATATCGTTTGAAATAGATGTTGAAAATGATGACGTGAGTTACTCAATTTGCATTTATGTTTTTTAGGGTCCTCGCCTTAATGGGTCCTATCATTTATAAAAGACGAGCGTTGACCTGCGACTTTGTCCACACAAATTATATACCAGATTTTAAGTCAGATCATAAGCTATCAAACAAAAAAAGTTTCATCAAAATCGGTTCAGTAGTTTTTGAGTGATACTCGTTCAAATAAACAAACAAACACACAAACAAACAGACAGACAAAAAATCCAAAAATTTGTGAAATGGAATCAGGGACACCTAAAAACCATATCGTAACTTTTTTTTTGTTAATATCTTCAATGTACAGACAAACTTCCTGTTACAGTTTTATAATAGTATAGATATGTACATCCGTAACGATGCCCATTTGTTCGTTTGTATTTCTGTCGGTTATGTTTTATTAGGATTATTTGTTATTTCGAATTCGACTACGATATCGAAATAATATCGTAAGAGGCGACTATGGGATACGATTCCGTACATTTGGGTCGAGTAACTGTGCATTTTTGTATGTTTAAAGTTGATGGTCTGATAATCCCGCATAAAAATCTTCGGTTTTATAAGGGGAGATGATCAGACTATCAAATTGAATAACTTTCTCTATGGAACCAACGTTGTAAAGGCGAAAAAAAACAGCTGTTCCATATAAAATTGCATAAACCCATTAAAATGTCTACTCGACTCATCTGTATGAAATAATCGATGTTTTATTTGCATGGATCGGTTTGCTCCTATAGTAAAAGTTGTTCAGTTTGTTGGGTAGACTCTTAGTTTGTAAAAGGATGCCAATGATTTCAATTGTATAGATGGAAAAAATGGGAAATTGAGATTTTGTAACCCGATAACTAATTTTATCAATAAACTGCAAAATGAATACAACCACAAAAACAATCAGTTGTTTATCTCTTATGCAAAGTGAATAAAGCTCATAATTGTTCGCATTTATTAGATAACTCATTCATAGCATCGAATGAAACACGTTTTCAATACGATTAATAATATCATAACATCTCTGTCTTTCCTAAATAAAATTAGATATGTCTTTCTCGCTCTTCAATCTACGTACACGCATCCTTTTTCTTACGACCTAATTTGTATAAGACGCACATAGTCCAACATAATAAGAGCCCTGATGAAAAAGTTCTTTGTATTAAATCAATGGATTTACAGGTGCCAAGATAAAATGGTTCTGATATAGAGAATCAAAATTGAGGTGTTTTTGAACTCTGTCAAGTCTCTTTGCTTTTATTTTATGTATTGTATTGATACTACGCCTCGAGTTAATTGAATTCATTAATAATAATGTTTAGTTGGATTTACAAGTAAGTATAAATTGTAGATCTATTTTTAATGTACGCATGGCGACACATCAAGCTATACAAAACCAACATAAGCTGGACGCGCGCAGGTCGTTTTTTTTTTTCGAATTGACAAATACAGCATTGCTCAGGGAGCATCGACTGCTTATTACTGCGGACTATGGGGGGACCACACCAGTGACGGCGAAGCGTCCTGGTAGGTCTACCAAACCAGTGAATGAGCTTAAGCAACCTGCCCAAGGGGCACCCCTAAGGGGTACGGACCTCGGCAATGGGCGTTGCTGGGACTACGCGGGCTACGATTGGGTAGTGGGGATCGGTGAGAATCGGCCAGCGATGTGCCGCCAGCGATGTGCCGGTAGCGTCTGTAGGCGCCAGAAGGAAAAAGAGTGAGCAGAGATCGCGACGATCGGGATTTCGATTTTTACGACGACGACGCAACAAAGAAATGATTGTGTTACTTTGCATACATTTGTGTCGCGTAGGCATTGCAGTTTAGTATGGAACAGCAGATTTTTTTGTTGCTCCGATCGGTTTGCTCCCAATAGTGAAAGTTGTTCAGTTTGACGGGTAGACTCTTAGTTTAAAAGGATGCTAATGAATTAAACTAAGGTTCCAAGTTGGTACCTATGTTTTGCTAGTCGGCCAGCTGTAAATTCCGTATGTATACCTGCATACAAAACGATTTAAAACTTTGCTAACAACATATTGTACCTGACCTGTACCTAGCTTAAGTACAGGTAAGTACAATGTGTTGGATTTACGATCTATAGATCATTATAGTTTCCCACGTAGTCATAGTCACGTTGAACTAAAATGGTAATTATAGTTAGTTTAATCCACGTAAGGTCAAACTAATTTCATACTTCGTTCCGATTGTTAAAGTTTAGAATTGTCTAACCTACATAACACCTAGATTTAACTATTAAAAGTACGTAGGTCTTTTTATTACTTTTATTTTAAGAGGATTTATAACTGCGAGGGCGCCCAAGCGCGCTGCCTACAGACGAAGTTTCGTCCGACGTTCAATGTCAATGAAACTTTTTAAACACGATCTAGAAACGAATACCTGTCTGTATTTTGTCAGATTGCCTTTAAATTTTTTAGTATTATTGTTTAAGCTACGGTTACTTAGAAACTACCTACCTACCTACAGGGTCCTTCTTAAATATTCTGACACTTTTTTAAGGGGATGATCAGACCGTCAAACTAAACAACTTTCTCTGTGGGACCAATATCGAAATCGCGAAAAAAAAAATCAGCTCTTGAAGAGCTGCTCTTCCATACAAAACTGTGAAGTGTGAACCCTACTCGAGCCAAATGTTACTCTAATTTTTTTTTCGCGATTTCGATCTGATCATCCCCTCAAAAAGTGTCTGCATATTAAGAAGGACCCTGTATTTGAACTAATATCTAACAAAATAAAGACACTGATGTATTTATTTATTTTATTTATTCATGTAGACAACAATACATCATGCATTGAATTTCTATGGAGCGCGCTGTAAGGAGTATCCTCTTAATTTTCCTACTTATTATCAGAAACTTACAACCCTCACCCCTTCCGGGGTTATTAGAGTCTTTACTATAACTACCCATCTATCACCCTTTTAGGTTGTTCTTGTAGTATGTTCACTTTTAACATTTTATGTAAGTATACTTACAGGCTGTCAAATTAAATGTGTTACTATACTTTAGGGGGTACTTCAGACCACCAAACTGAACAACTTTCACTATGCGACCAACATTGAAACCGAAAAAATACGAAGACTGTTCCATATAAAGGTCTGAGGCAGATGTATGGAAATGATTTTTTTGTCGCGATTTCAGTGGTTATCCCACTTAAAGTTGTTCAGTTTGATGGTTTAATTTTACACCCTGTAAGTATATCCCGACTTTAAACGAAATCGGGATCCAAACAGGACGAAAAAATAATCCAAGAATATTTTTAATTAACGCCAGTATTATATTATTTAATAATATTCAATAATAAGCTCTATGACTAATAATAATAAAGGTTCAACTTCAACTTGAAACTGGCCAGGTGTTTCTATACCAGTGCAATCGTTAGAGACCATTATGGGCGAAGCAATCAACATTATGGGTATGCAACTTTGCTCCAAGGGGCTGCGAGGCAATATAAACTTTATTGGATAAGGAATAACTGTTTAATATAGCTTGAGTGTTTTTAATTTTGATTATGATAAAATCGTGGTAGAATCCATTGAGATGGTTGACTAGATCCTTGCCTATAAATATGCTGCTCACGGAATTTGTTTTACGATACCTACCTATTGAATAGGTAATACCACAGATCACAAAAACTAAAGGGAGATGTGAAAAGGGGGCGGGGCCAGTGTCGAGCAATAAGCGCAAAAACGGAAAACATTGCTTGCGACAGTAAGGATTCAATATAAGTATTATGAGGCTGAAAAGCCAGTCGAGATATTATGTGTAAATAGTTTACAATGCTTGCGTAGTACTAAAGATTATTCGAACGTTGAGTTCTGATACCGCTATGGATAATGAGCACATTCAAACTAACAAAATACTTTCTGTCGCGTGGTACTGGTGGTTATGCGACACAAGGTTTCGTACTCAGTGCGTTGGTTGGCATCTCTCTAGATCTCTATGGCTACCTGCAATAGGTACATAACTGCCTCCGTGTTCTAATGGTTAAGAGCATTAGGCCCTAGACGCGGAGGTCGTGGGTTCGATTCTCACGGGGGACACCTAGTGATATGTCACTTTGTGCGTTTTTTTTTTCCCCAGTAGGGTAGGACATTGCAAGCTGAATCACCTGATTGTCTGAAAAGAAAAATGATTCCGTGATTCGAAGCCGTTGGTCCCGCCTACTATCTCTGGTGGAAGTAGTCGTTACATAAAAACCACGTCAGAGGCAGTAAGGCGGTCTGGAAAAACTTTGACACCAGGGCTCTGCCCACACGATAAGAAAGTAAGAATAAGTACATAGGTAGTACGGGTTTTAATAAATTTACACCCTGTATATTCGTTCTGGATGACTATCCCTAGTACAGTCAACATAAAAAAATTAATGATGCCGAAAGTATCTTTTAACATTATAAGGTGAGGCTTTAAATAAGGCGTTTTGTTTATAGGGTTTTTATTTAGTTTATTTTTTTTTACTGTATAAGACCCCCTGTATATTATGAACCTAATAAACCATTATACATACTTCAAACATGGTGTAAATATTTTTGTCTACTTAGAAGGTTTTGAAAAATACATTCGTATTTTCTAATAAATACCTAGTTGTTTTAAATTTCAATGCCTATTTTATTGCTCAAAAATAATTTATATTGTTAAATCTAATTCAAATGAGTGCATTGGTATTAATATTATTAATTTAAAAGCCTTCTGGGACACACAATTTTGATTTCTATGTTGCGTTGCGATTTTTTTTTAAATATGTTTTAAGATAGTCTTTTTGTCACGAAATTGTGCCGGTTACAGTTTAAAAGTCCAATTAATAATAACTCCCTACCACGCCTAACAAAACTACGTAAAAATGACTGGGCTACAATGTATAACATAGTAAAAAAAGGAGGTACCTACCTACCTGAGTATAATAAAAAAAACAGTCCCTTAATTAAAAGTCTTTATTTCTTTAAATTTAATCAATTATAATATTAGAAAGCATATCATCGATCGGCTTCTCACAATCGAATTCAAAACCTAAATCTTTTCTACTAATTTGACCATCTTTTGCCATCATCATAAGCTTATCAACTATTTCTTCCATCTGCATGTCCTTCTCATATAAGTTCTTTTCTCTTTGAATAAGATCGTTTTCCATATCAAACCAGTCTTCAATATTATAAGACCTTGTTACTTCTGTTATGTTATACAACAATGTTGACATTGCATGGATTTTTAATTTCAATTCCGCTATTCGCGCATCAGAGTCATTCCATAGTCTTTGAAAAAAGTTCGTTTCGTACGTATCCGGAGGCCGGTGTAGTACTTCAAAACCGTAGCCTTTAACCCATTGATCGAAACTATCATCAACTGTGTCAGACCTCCTGGTTTTCTCTACTAGGGCATATAATTCTCCTTTATGCAGCTTGGGGTCATGCGGAACATTATTCTTTTCAAGCCAATCAATAATTTCACTCCTAGAACTATATTCGTTTATCTTTTTGTCCACTTGATTGGGTAAATCGTTTATGACTATGGTTGTTGATGGTTTTATGTACGGTAGGACTTGATTGATAAAGAACTGCTCCAAGAATTGTGGATTGTTAGGTGTAGGACATGATTTTAAGACGCCTCTGTTTAGAAATCCATTCCTGCCAGCAGCCATGAGATAGAGAAGTGCTGCTTTGTTTCCTACATCGTAATATTCTTGAAAATGGTTCCGACGACGTACGACGAATTTCTTTTGTTCGATGTAAAGGAACTCTCTGCCAAGCTGTCTATGACGATTTATTGCTTCTAAGTAGCGGATTCTTTTGTGGAATCGCTCTGGTCTTTCTACGGCAATGCTGTATTTTGTCCCTGGCAAAGGATGCCAGGTGAATCCTGTTTTGAAAATGTTGTCAACGGCATAATCGGGCTTAATTTTTTCGCGAGCAGCATCTACTATTTCGGCTTTTGATGGAATTTTTCTCTTATTTATGTAAAAATCGTACAGTAAAATGCGGATTTTACAGAGTTTTTCACACAGGTCACCGCTGCTAGGCAGTTCGTAAGTCAACTCTGTAAAAGATTTCTCTAATTTCAACGATTTTCGTGCTTTGTAGAGTAAATATGTATCGGCTTTCGTAAAAAAGCGTAGTCGGTCCTGCGTGTTTTGGATTTTTGAGTTGAACTTTTCAGGCTTCAGATCCTCCGTAGATTCAACCACGCAAGCTTCAATAATTCTTTTTGCAATTTTCATCTTTGTTGCAATGTCCTTTAATACCACAGATTTTGAATCAGCAAGAACTGTAACAAAAAACACGTAGGTAGAACGGCGATAAGGAGGCGTTTTCCAAGACTAGTAAATCAAAAAGTCAGTAGAGCGCAATATTCTCTATGCTATTTTTTTTTTTTTTAAATGGCTGCCGTCTTGGTTTTGATGATTTTGCCAATGATTAGTTTGTGTAGCAAAAGTGCTTGACTTTGTACGGTTGTTAAGTATTTTGGTGACTTCAAGGGTTGTTTTTAGAAAAGAACACTATCCTGAGCCACCGCTGGAGCTTCGTTGTAAGCCGGGGAGGGGGCAACAGACGACCGACACGCGACGCGTCTACCCAACAGCAGACCTACAACGCGACTCCCAATATTATAATTAACTATTATTATAAACCTGTTACATTGACAGTGAAAAGTGCTGTTTGTCTGTGATTTACATTATGTCTGACAAGTGGTGTTACCACTAACAATTATCCATAAAATTGCTCACTCTCAATTAATACACAATAGCACCGAAAATGTTCGTCTGCACATTAAATTACAAAAAAAATTGGTCAAAATTGAAAGGATCGAAATGTCTTTCATATTAAAACCATAATCAATCAATCAAATCAGCCCACATCAACCCAATGCTGGGCATACCATAATAATAAATTGCTCCCTAAAAATAGGGAATAGAGAAAAAAACGGAACACTTTCGATGTGACAACTAAATTGTTACGATTGTAACGCCATTCCGGTGTCTTATAACAATTGTTTTTAATGGAACTCCTTTTTAATTTAATTCATAAGGAAGTAAATATCTCTATTCTGAAATGGCTTTAGATCGCGAAGCTGACGTTTTGTACTTGGCAGCCATTTTGTCGACACACTTTCATTTAACATCGAACTATCTATACGACTTTTCTCAAACAACTACGTTTTGATTAAATACATTTTACCTGTATTATCGTAATCAAAATAGGTGCAAACATACCAGAGTTTTGTAAGTTCATAATGAAATTACCGGGAGCGATACAGAGTGTCGTGACGAAACAGCGCGGCGGGCAAAGTACGACTGAATTGAAGTGAGCGCTGTGAGCGACGAATATGGGCCGTGTGGCCGAAGATGTTCCCCCCTCACCTCCCGACCCTCCCGCGCGCGTCCGCCGCGAGCTGTCGGTCTTGCGCTGTTTGCCGGCGATTGCGAGACGAAGGGGGAGGAAGCGTCTCGTGACGTCACCGACTGATTACATTATCCTACATGCAGGGCCGATTTCGGCATACATTGCTTGCTCTGATCGCAACACTTTAAAATAGAGAGACGAAATCAGGCAATATATTCTGAAATCGGCCCTGCGTGTCGGGTAATAATGCAATTTCATGCGGGGTTTCGGGGCGCGTGGGAGAGAAGATACATTTGCAATTTTTAGATGAAAGTGGTCTGTGGATGACAGCGATTCATTATACAGGGTGTAAATTTAAATGCGTTACATATTTAAGGCCACGACCAGACCATCAATCTGAACAACTTTTATTACTACTATGGCACCAACATTGAAAAATAAAAAAAAACCGCTGTTTCAGAGAAAATATAGGTACTACTTAATTGTATGAAACAGACGTTTTTTTCGCTATTTTGTAGTTGGTCCCATAGTAAGTTGTTTAGTTTGATGGTCTGATCATTATCTTCAAACAGTTTTCATCGAATTGCATTGGACCTAGTATGTAAAGGCTGATGATGATGATACAAGAATACAGGGTATTAGGGTAAACAGTTGCATTACTGTAAGGGGTGATTGTACCCATGATGCTGAACAACTTTCCCTAAAAAACATACAGGAAATTCTCCAAATTCTCAACAACAAAAAAAGGCTCTTTCCATACTAAATGCAATCAGCTGATCGAACATTTGTATATGTGAATTTCCTATAGGTTTCTTTGGGAAAGTTAATCAGTATCATGGGTACAATAACCCCTTAAAGTAGTTTTATTTTTTAGCCTATTTCATCCCACTGCTGGGCAAATGCCTCCCCTTTTATCCTCCATGCAACCCTGTCCTGAGCCAGTTCCATCCACTCTTCGTCGAATGTATCCAGGTCGTCTCTCCATCTCTTTCGGGGTCGACCCTGATGGCGACGTCCATTCTCCGGTATCCACGGTGTTAAGACTTTGGCCCATCTTTCCGGGTGCAATCGACAGACATGGCCGTTGTTTTTAAAGTAGTGCAACTTTTTATCCCAAGTCTATAAGGTCTAACAAAATTAGGTGAAACTATTTTAAGGGGATGATCAGACCATCAAACTGAACAACTTTCTCTATGGGACCAATATCGAAATCGCGAAAAAAATATCTGCTGTCCCATACATTTAGGTCGAGTAGGTTTGTATGGAACAGCTGATTTTTTTTCGCGATTTCGATATTGGTCCCATAGACAAAGTTGTTCGGTTTGATGGTCTGATAATTCCCTTAAAATAGTTTCAGCTGATTTTGTTAGACCTTATATAATTACTGCCTTGTCTACCACCTCGGGGAATAAAGTCGTGAGCATATGCTATGAAACTTACGTTACTATGATAATCTATGTAAGCAACTACAACAGTTAAAATTTAATTACAACGTTAGCCAAAGATTGAACTCCCCAAGGAAATTACGTCATAATTTTTTATTAACCCACGTCACTTGTGTTTGTGATGCGTTGACAGTTACACACACGTTGTGGACTAACGCCCATGACACCTCCTTGAACGTACCACTTTTTGCAAGGGGCGAGGTGAAATCCGCAACTTTGGATTTTATTATCCTTAACTTTAGATTCAATCAATCAATCAATTATACTTTATTTGACCCCAAAAAAACAGAGTATACAGAGAGAATGATAAAAATCATGAAAAGTAGTCTCGTGTGAACCCCAAACGTGATAAGTTCGAAGCTATTTTTTCGCAATTATAGGCCATCTCGTTTAGTGATAACTGATAAGGTATAAAATTGAATGTAAATGCACATGATCAATTGTTCTTACGTGGCAGAGGGGAAATGCTACCGCAAGGCTAGTCCGTATAATAAATAGTCAAAGACCATGCAGGCCCCACATATTTTGCTGGTTTTTAGAAGCTATCTTCTCCTTATTTGAAAGACATACAAATTAATGAAAAATATAGCAATGATCTTCAACATCTCGGCTTTATTTGTTATGAAGTATATTTCTTATTTTTCTATAAAATACATATAAAACCAGTGTTCAAAGGAAAGCCTAAATATTTAAAAAATTCTGTATTATGTGCATCTACTTTATAAGTCAAAGCCGATTGCGACACACCATTGTGTGGAAAATATTAATATGTATGTAAAATTGCTATTAATATGTCTGTAAAATATTATATGTAATAATATTTGATGAGAGACACTCTGTTGCAGACACGCTCATTAAAGTAAATCCTCCATTAAATCTCTTGCTGTCACTTTTTGTCTTGTTGACGTAGTAAAAGCTTTAACTCTAATCAGCGTTTCTGCAACTGAGTGTTAATTAGATAATTTTAAAATTTGGTGCGAATTATTATGATTTTCGAATTTGATTTCTTTGGATTAGAAGGCACCACAACAGTGACATAATGAAGGACAACCCCGTCAAAAATAGATATTCCTACTAAACTTATGTAGCTTAGTAGAGTTGAGTGAGGCGGCTCTGAAAGGGTCAAGGTCGTTTGGTCAGGGATATTTCTTAAATAGGCTGATGATGATGATGAAGAAGACAGCGGCATACCTGATTTCCTTCTGTTACGATTAATGTACTTACATTTTCATCTAAAAATGGCAAATGAACTAACAAACTGAACTGATTTAAAAAAAATCGCTCTACTTTGAATTCTAACCCTTTGAAATTTAAATTCGTTCTCATACATAGGATCGCTCTTTTAGGGCGCTACCATGTTGGTTAGAAAGCGGTTGCAATGACGACTATCGACTTACTAGTTCCTGGAATAATCTTGGCACAGAACATTACAAGAGGGGTTAGAAATGCAAAGTAGCGCTTTTGCTTCGGAGACGAGTGTCGCCACTTGTCTTCCCACTCACGCTGCTACAACTTCTTATTCCACCTCCTAAGTCTTCTTCTTAGGTAACTGGCGGGTAACCAGAGGGTGATAGACGGGGTGAGGTAAAAAATTGGTGGGAGGAAGGGAGTGTCCGTACTGTATGTAGTAATAGATACTCTTTTTTATACTGTGGTCAAACTCAATCAGTTTGAGGAGTAAAAGGCGTTACTTACAGAACCCGCTAATCGCTCCTCTTAACACCCAGATTACTAGCCTTATTCGAACCTAGTCAGTGCTAATGTCAGGGCTCACGTTTCAAATTTGCATCTGACATGATTCCAGATATCCTGGTTACATATTTTTTCATACATTACCGTTTTAAATTTTGTTTTGAAAGTCATTGGATTTCACTACGGTTTCACTTTCTGGTAACAGTAGTTGGGTTGGAGGGGGGGGGGGGGGGTATGATACGCTTGATAAGGCTATATCGCACCTTTTATCTCGTTCGAGAGTAGAAAGTAGCAAGTAGAAAGAGAGCTAAGGCGCACAGAACATTATAAGAGGGGTACGAAGGGCAAAGTAGGCGTGGAACGCGTGCCACATGGTTATGTAATGATTTGCATAACACCATAAGGCGCGCGGCGTGGTGAGAGCGAGAGGGTGAGCGGGAAGACAAGTGGCGACAGCCGTCTCCGAATCTAAAGCTTTACTTTGCATTTCTAACCCCTCTTATAATGTTCTGTGTAAGGAAGGCGCGATAACGTTATATCGCGCTGCGATGCAGTAGGCCTCGCATGCCACCCCCGAGAAAACGATAAAAATCGAGATGTGCCTCCATCTTTATTATTTAACGTAGGCAAGAAAGAGCGCGCATGACGTTTTTCTCGTTTAAACGCATTGTCGTGGGTGGCATGCTAGACGTCCAGACGATGCGATGCAGAGCGGCCGTAGTATGATGCGCTATAATAAGTACTACATAGCATATGCTCACGACTATATTCCCCGAGGGGGTAGTCAGAGATATTCTGAAACTTCAGAAAATCCACGTTTCACTAGTAGTACCGAAACTCTGTCCAGTGTGACGGGGAGTGAGCCCGTCGCCACTTGTAATGGACAGTAGGTACAATACATGCCTCGAAATTGAAGCATGCAGGTTTCCTCACGATGTTTTCCTTCGCCTTATAACAAGGACTAAACAAAAGGTAATGGTCACCAATCACCACAGTTGCTGACCATCTGGTTTTTATTGTTTATACTTAGGTACCTATTGTGTTTTTTTTTTTAATTTTATTACCTAATATACGCACCGATTTGTTTTTGTTTCAGGTAAATACAAAACAGTTATACTTACGAGAACTGAATAACGGTAAGTAACAATAGCCAAAAAGTTTCTCGTAATATTATTCCTGCAAGAATTATTAAAATCGGTTTAGTTTTGGAGGAGGGAACAGGGGAATACGAAACCGTAATTTCGTCCATTTTATTCGGTCGCCGATCTGTTCTCGGGAACAGCGCGACAATAGATCTGTTAAGAGGATAGGCGGGCTGAAATGCTAATTTGGAGAATAGGTCACTTTTCCGACTGTATACGTATTTATCAGATCCGCCCCACTCAAACACCCCGCTGACTAGAGTGCAATAGAGACAAATGCAGCTCGGACCGATTTTATGTACAAACAATCGACGAAATCAGCATTTCGTATTCCCCTGTTTCCTTCTCTAAAACTAAACCGATTTTAATAATTCTTTCAAAAATAATATGAGAAAGACTTTGGCTATGTCCGTATGTTTTGATTTTTTTGTTTATATTCGTCAAATTCGTTTACTGGATGTCTGAAAACGGGCGGTAAAATTGGTCATTTTCGAAGGTCCCTAGTTCTTACAGTAATTAATTAATGCAGAAAAGCATAAAATTGGGACAGGACAGATGTGACATAGATTGTATGGTAAAAAATTGTCTTGCTCTAGTGTCATTAAGTCATTATCCAGGGAGGAAACAGGGGAATACGTTTGTATGGAAAAAACCCTACCCGCATATCCTCTTAAGTACCTATTCTTCAAATTTCTTGCAGACCATCTATCCTCTTGAAAATGACTAAAATATTTTATACTTATCTAGAAAAATCATTACCTTTCTTGACCAAGCAGAAAAATTGCAAATACTTAGCAAAAGTAAACCAACTGAATATGCCTTCTCTTATTTTTAATTAGAAACGTGTTTTCATCAGAAATTGCATAAGTATAAATTAATATCTTCACAGAACTCTGTACGTACTTCACAATACACTCATCTTGCAGTACCGACAGCATGTGATCGAAATAAACCCACAATTACATAATTATAACACTTATCATCAGTGTGAAATTGGTATCATTAGCATCCTTTCAAACTATGAGTCTACCTATCAAACTGAACAACGTTTACTATGGGAGCAAACTGATCTGAGCAAAAAAACTGCTGTTGGATACATTTGAGTCGAGTAGGCATTGCAGTTTAGTATGGAACAGCTGATTTTGTTTTGCTCCGATCGCTTTGCTCCCATAGTATTAGTTGTTCAGTTTGATGGGTAGACTAGACTCTTAGTTTAAAACAAGCGTTTACCCACGACTTCGTCAGCAAGAGTTGCCGTCATCGAAGCGAGATAAATGTTATACTTACCAGCCTAGCTAGCATGCCACCCACGACAAAGCGTTTAAACGAGAAAAACGTCATGCGCTCATTCTGGCCTACGTAAAATAATAAAGATGGAGGCACATCTCGATTTTTGTCGTTTTCTCGGGGGTGGCATGCTAGCTAGGCTGATTTTAAGAAAAATCATAAGCTATCAACCAAAAAAGGTTTTATTAAAATCGGTACAGTCGTTTTGGCGTGATGCTATTTCAAACAAACGAACAAACAGACAGACGAACTAAAATTCTTAAAAAGGTTGATTTGGAGTCAGGGTATACCTGAAATAAAACCCATAGGTAAATCATAATCTTTTTCTTATATCTTCATTCTTCAATGTACAGGCTGAATCACCTGATTGTCTGAAAAGAAAAATGATTCCGTGCTTCGGATGGCACGTTAAGACGTTGGTCCCGGCTACTATCTGGTGGTAGTCGTTACATAAAAACCACGTCAGAGGCCGTAAGGCGTAATAAATAAAACTGTAAATGAAGTTTAGTGTGTCGCTGACGCTTATGATCATAAATCTCATCTGGATTAGATCGATTTATGCAAAGTTATTATTATATTATATTCCTTAAATTAGAAACGATAACCTCTTTTTTCGCGAAGTCGGTAAAGCAGTGATAGGGACAACATGTCCCCCTCACTTCCCTCCACCTTACCCTACCCCGCACCCGCACGCCTTGCCGCCGGCGCCGCCGTCCCGTCCCCCGCGCGTCTTCACTCCTTCATCTTCAGTTGTTATTACACCACGGTAGGGGCACGTCGTTTCGTCTCATCGCGCCCGAAACGATTTAAATCAACGAAATCCAGGTAATTTTGATACTTTTCTAAATTATTCGTAATCAAATTATGTTGTGGACACGTTGCGGCGTCAGACATAAGTCATATTCGATTTATTTACTCACTGTTATTGTTTCGAAAAATACCTAAACAAAATGGCTGCCGTGCGTTCGAGTAATTATTCGTTTAGTTTTATTTGGTTTAAACGTAGGTATACTAAATTGATATCATTGGAGTCTAAGTACTAATACTATGTACTGTGAACTATACTATGTCTAAGTACTATGGGAGCAAACCGCTCGAAGCAAAAAAAAAAAATAGCTGTTCCAACGGCAATGGCTACCTACTCGACTCAATTATATGAGTCAGCAGATTTTTAGAGTTCCGTACCCAAAGGGTGAAAACGGGACCCTATTCATAAGCCTACGCTGTCCGTCCGTCCGTCTCTCGTACTTATTTAGGGCTGTAACTTTTGAACCGTATAAGCTAGACAGTTGAAATTTTCACAGCTGAATGTGCGTTATTATTATTATGCGGATTGGCAAAATAATTAAAATGACAAAAAGTTAAAAATAAAGTGGGTTCCTCCTCATACAAGAATCCAGTTTTTATCAATGTTTTTTCTTCTCGCTGTATCTTAAAAACGGTAATACATACAAGCGTCAAACTTGGTGTGATTATAGAGCAAACACTACAGTATAATAACTAATAATAAAAATCGGCCAAGTGTGAGTCGGTCTTGCGCTAAAGGTCCCGAAGAAAACAAAACTTTTTGTAACTTAATAATTATGGGGTGTTGTGTGGTACGGAACCCTCAGTGCGCGAGTAGCCCGACTCGCACTTGACCAGTTTTATATATTTGCTACAATCGGTTTGCTTCCGTATAGTAAAAGTTTTTCAGTTTGATGGGTTGACTGTTAGTTTATTAAAAGGATGCTAATGATATACATTTTACCCCGTGTAGTTATAAATTTTACGTATTGTTTTATACAGGGTGTTAGGGTAGACAGTTGCATTACTTTAAGGTATGATCGTACCCATGGTACTGAACAACTTCCCCTAAGAAACAGGAAATTCGTAAAAAATATTTGAACAAAGTAGCTGTTATACATCGAAAAATTACTAGATCCTATATATATAGTTGCTAAGTTGGCATCACTGGGCCAAAGCGTTTGGCAAGGCAAGGACAACACGCCCTCCCGTCCCTCTACCCCCTCACCGCGCGGCTGCCCGCCCCCTGTCCCCTTCCTTCCCTTCTTATCTCATCTCAATCTCAGTCAGTGTCGCCAGTTCGATAATTATCCTGGATCTAGGAATCCACGATAATTTTGAGGGGCATGCGATAGAAAATAAAAGTCATGTATCGATCACGATAATTCGCAAAAATTCTACGATAATTCACGATAATTTTTAAATTCAATGAAATTTGTGTATCCAATTACTATTTTCAACCATATTATCCGTCAAATTCCAATGATACATAATATTGGCGTTTAGTACCGCGTGAAAGTTTTCAAATCTTACCTATTACTAAAATTTTAGTCCGAATGAGGAAAAATTGAGATAGAAATATTTCCTTACTGTGTCGTTTAAGTCAGGAGTTTTTACTAAAATTCCCTAAAAACCTCGTACTGTCCTACCTATAAATAGGTAACATTACATGCAATATACGTAAGAATGATTGAATTTCACGCATCACTCTTTAACATTAGAGAATTTTTGGAATTGTTGATGCGATAAAAACACGATAATTTTGCTGTCAATCTGGGATAATTCTTGAGTATGGATCTGGCAACACTGACTCAGTTTACAAGCACTGTAGAAACAATCTGAAGATGAAGCTCAAAGATTACCTGAAACAACACACAGTTCATTAAGAATATGTCAACAATATAATAAAAGACTGGCTCAAAAGGAATGAAAATCCAGAGCCGTTAAAAGATATCAAAAAAAAAAATCTCATTCTCTTTGACTCAGTCGTTATAACACCATAGTGGGGGTACGTCTTGTCGTCTCATTGCGCTTCCAACAATTCAATCAACAAAATTCAGGTACGTAGGTAATTCTGTTTGTTCATTAAATTATTAGGAGTCAATTTTAGTTGTTGATAAGTTGTTTTGGGCGTCATTCTGTCATGTCATATTCGATTTATTTACTGACTGTGAACTGTGATGTTTGGAGAAATGGTAAACAAAATGGCTGCCGAGTCAGAGTCAGGGAAGAGTGCGTTTATTACATTTGTTGCTATTCTATATTATTGTCCTCTCGTTTAGTTTTACCATAATTATCTGCTAAAACATTGAAAGGGTATTTGCCTACATTAATTTTACTACATTTTATTTTTATCACCTCTTAAAAGAACGTTGGAAAGTAACGCCAAACTCACATTTTCAGTGATTTTTAGTTTGAATACTACTTTTTTTAATAACAGGAGAAACTATAAGAATTATGATGAGTAATATATGACTTTATATACATGTCCATGTTGAAATGATGATGATGGTATTACTGATTTTAGTGGGTACAATGTCCATACAAAGCGCGTGTTTTGACATTCGATAAAGAGTTGCTGATTTGACTATAGGTTGGCAAAAATAGCATATTGTACAACTTGCAGTGGGTGGATAAAAGCTGATGATGATGATGAAGGATTGATAAGCCAGGCAAATTAGCTCAAATATCTGTCCAATCCCTGCCAATATGTCCAAATAATTAGTGGTTTTGAAAATTGGTACATGTTTTGGTTTCTATGGATCCCGAAGAAAATACTATAAGTCTCAAAATGTTTTATTTGTGGAAACTTTTAGTTGGCAATGTTGTTTTATAAAAATGTTGATACCCTACTATCCTGTAATTAGTCCGTAAGTTTTCCTAAAATGAATAAAAAAATAAAAAATGTGTGAAACGGGGGTTGAAAGTTTAAGTTTTACAATTTTTCGCGGGTATCTCGAAAATCTTTAAAATAAGCTTTATGAATACTTTTACATAATTAAACTATAAAACATTTGCAATAGTTAAGGTTCTATTAATTTTTACTACAGGATCAATACTTCAAAAGTAACAAGGAATTGAAGTTCGTTTTCGTTGTTGTTCGTCAAGGATGTGGTATTGCACATTTTGACACTTAACGAACTCACAAACGCGGAGCATTCTTAAACTGTAGCATGTCCTTGATTTCGATTTTATCATCAGACTGTAGGTATACCACTGCAAGGTAGAGGCCTACCCGCAGGGAGGGTGTATGGGCGTCAGACTGTCAGTCCACCACTCATGCCCAATGCGGATTGGTAGACTTCACATACGCACGTTGCCGTTACGTGTGCCGGTTTCCTCACGATGTTTTCCTGCTGATTTCGATTTAACTAGATTAATTTGAATCTGTCTTATTGCAGCACACAAAATGGGATTAAATGTACAAGACATTGCCGCAAAGATGCGTGCAGCGAAAAATATAGTTAAAGCTTGTGAAGAGGAGTGTAAAACGAAAGTCAAATTTAGATATGATGAGCAACATAAGAGACTAGAATACTACACTAAAGCCGATCCATATTTAAGATACGACGTAATTATATCAACGCAAAAAATGAAACCATATAAAATTTGGATGAAAGAGAATGAGCAAAGTGAAGCAGAAGAATTTACTAAAACTTACGAGCAATTACGTGAAATAGTATATAGCTACTACATAAACAAAAGAACTATACCAACAATAACTTCCATAGGGCAAGAACTCGGCACAATCACGAATCCGTACTCAAGTGAAGTCGTGAAGGCCGATCTCAAGTTACGTGGCTTCCATTGGCTTCCCCTGCAAGGAACAGAAAATAGTATTATCGTTGAGAAACAAAATCAATTCAACGAAAGAGTTCATTACTTGCAAACTATAATGAAGTACAGAGAAGAAGGACGTCCTATAGTTTACATTGATCAAAGACGTTTTATAAAGAAAAATGGGATGTTGAAGGTAGTTGATAATGCAAAAGTGATAACCGATACTCATATAATAGCGGCAAGCCGTGACGGCTTTATAGATATGTGTTATTCCTTAAAACAAAAATTTTCTGATGAGTTGATAACCCTACAACAATTCGTCTTACAAAACGTTGCACCAACTTTAAATGCTAAAACCGTTCTTGTAATCACTGATAGTGTCAACCAACTGTCTAAAAAAAGTCCGAATGAGTACAGCTCTAAAAGCACATTGATTCAATGGCTCATTCAATGTGATATACCTCACCACCATGACATGCATCGCGCAGAATTATTTCAACTGATAGAAAAAACCAAGAGAAGAATTGGCGTTATCACGTATCGTGTAGATCTACTGCTAAAAGAACACGGTTTTGACGTCATAAGGCGTCCTCCAGGATTTAGCGATATCAATTATTTCAATACATTCTGGAAAGACAGTTACGCGTATATGAAAACCAACCGGAACGTACCGCTCAGAGTACCATTCCGTAACAAGTTCGGTATAAGACACACTTACAAAGCTGAGGATTGGATGAGATTCGAAGAAGATCTTATAGAAAGAGAGAAGGAGATTTTTGAACAGGACATGCAGATGGAAGAAATAATTGACAAGCTGATGACAATGGCGAAGGATGGCAAAATCTCTCAATGCGATGCTGGTAACGGTTTGGATACGGAAAGGCCAGAAGAAGATATTCTTTCACGCGTTTTGATACCATGAATAAATTGTTTTCGTAATATCTGACAATCATATTTTCTTTGCTATAACCCTACCTGAAGCAGGCACTACACTCTCGCGAGAACTTCTCGGCGAGAATTCTCGGCAAGAACTTCCAAAGGAAAATTACTACGGCTCACGACGCCACGAGAACAATGAAGGGCATCCACACTCGTTCTCGGCCTTTCTCGTCTGTTCTCGGCGAGAATGAAGTGCCTGCTTAAAATATATTAAATATCATGCATCAATAAAATTAGAACTAGTTGCTTATAGTAGGCATTTACATCTATTGCAGATCCATTACATCAATTAATTCAAAGAAGCTTAATTTTGGGGAATAGGCGCAAAAAATGATAAAGGCTAGGCCACACAGAATGCGGCTTCAGGCCGGCAGTAGTTGTAAACTATGGAATTATATACGGTAGCCGCAGTGTGACACCTCGCATATAAATCCGTAGTTTACAACTACTGCCGTCCTGCAGCGGGCCCGAAGTTGCACTCTGTGTGGCCCAGCCTTTATTGATATGATAACAGACAACAAAATTGTTTTTTCTTGTGAAGATTATGTTTCAAGTAAACTAGGGTTACTGTAGTGATCGTATTTTGACAAAATTCTTAGCCAAAACAAAGAAAGGGTCGGGTAGGTTTTTCTGAGAAATAGTTCGTTTCCGACCATTCGCTTCACCTTTTAAGGCCAGGCCACACAGATGCGGTTTTGCGGGAAAGCGGGCCGGAGGCGGACCTGCGGGAAGCGAATATCTCCGGACCCGCTCGGTTTTCTGTGTGCTTTGTTGTGTATGGTGTGGAGTGGTGGTAATGTTAGAGTTTGTATATACCCTGCCACACAGAAATACGCGCGGGTCCTGAGATATTCGCTTCCCGCAGGTCCTCCTCCAGTCCGCTTTCCCACAAAACCGCCTCTGTGTGGCCTGGCCTTTAGTTACGTTATGGCGTTTAGGTGTTGATTTTTTTCGCTTGTTTGTTAAAGAGAGGATTAAGTATAAATTATAAACGTATTAATTAGAATTAAACTGATATACTAGTTCGTTTTGTAATCACTATCCAAAAGGGGATGATTCACACCATTAAACTGAACTTTTACTATTGGAGATAATCTAAACTGCAATGCAAAAGTTGTAAATTTTGATGGTCTAAAACAACCCCTGAAAAGGCAAGAGTATCCCGCTACGATGACGGGAGCCTGTGCGGACGAAGTCGCGAGCGAAATACCTAGTAATTCTAAATTCAAAAGTTCCCACCGAATCAATAAATATCTAACCTGGAAATATCTCCGGCAAAATCCCGCGGGATCATTTCATTAGTCAATGATTTAAATATCAAAAGAATACATTGAATCCCGGTACCTATTCACTGCATTCATTACGTATACCGGGTTTTATTATTTTCTTTTTTCCCGCCTCCTATTCTAGCGTCGAGGTGTTGCCACGTTTGAAATTTTAAAATTAATTTTTGTGGACGGAATTTTATTAAAAAAGTTAGTTTGTCACGGGTTTTTAATTCGTCTCTTGTGGGGAATTATTTTGGTGTTAAATGCAGCAATGGTGAAGTAAATCTAACTTGTTATTAAATCGAATTGTTAACATACTTACGGCAACATTAAAAATATTCGAATACCTGTCGGTAGTGTTAGCATAAGAATGTATTATTTCAAATATGGAGTCGCGTTGTAGGTCTGCTATTGGGTAATCGCGTCGCTCGTCGATTGTTGGTTGCCCCCTCCCGGGCCTACAACGAAGCTCCAGTGGTGGCTCAAGATAGTTTTCTTTTCGAAAAACAATACTTGAAGTCACCAAAATACATTTAACCACCGTACAACGTCAAGCACTCTTGCTAAATGAACTAGAAATTGGCAAAATCATTACAACCAAGAGAGCAGCCAGTTTTTTTTGAATAGAATAGAATTAAAAAATAAATAAATAAATTAATTAATTATTTCAAATATATAAACTATTATAAAACTGTAACAGAAAGTGTCTGTACATTGAAGATATTAACAAAAAAAAAGTTACGATATGATTTTTAGGTGTCCCTGATTCCATATCACCAATTTTTGGATTTTATGTCTGTCTGTTTGTTTGTTTGATCGAGCATCACGCAAAAACTACTGACAAAAAATCCAAAAATTGGTGAAATGGAATCAGGGACACCTAAAAACCATATCGTAACTTTTTTTTTGTTAATATCTTCAATGTACAGACAAACTTCCTGTTACAGTTTTATAATAGTATAGATATAGTTCTAGCAAAGCTTCTGACCACCCCGACAGGGATGGTCGTGTGTTTTTGTATGCAATCGTCAAAGAGTAAATTGTCGCCATATTTACAAAGGTCCGTGATATCAATTCTTAACTACTTACATTTCAAAACCAACAATATACACACAAAACATTCGATAATGAACCTTATTTTAACACCATTAAAAGTGTTGTTAGCTGTAAACTGGACTGTATAAGGACTTGTTATTCAGCGTGTGTTCGAATTTTATGACGTTCAGTAAATATATGTAATAAAATGTCGTTTGTCCGTCGTGTGTGGGTGATCAAAATTTAATGATGTTTAATGTTTAGGTTAAGTTAACGACTGGACATGGGTATAAATAGATTTTATTGTTGTCTCTCTGGTAAGGATTGGTTACGGCTTAGTTTAACTAGAAATACTTTCTGGTTACATCCTTCTCTATGAATTTCTTGCAGCATCTTCTCTAGCAACCCGTGCAAGCGTAATAACTTGTGAAACGGTGGCAAAGAGAATATAAGGTCTAACAAAATTAGCTGAAACTATTTTAATGGGATGATCAGACCATCAAACTGTACAACTTTCTCTATGGGACCAATAACGAAATAGCGAAAAAAAAATCATCTGTCCCATACAAAACTGCAAATATAACACGAGTCAAATGTATGGGACAGCTGATTATACAGGGTGTAAGTGACAGCCTAGCAAATACTGAAACTGTGAACTCAGACCATCAAACTGAACAACTTTCACTATGGAGCATACCTCAGGGAACGCGAAAAAAAATTCAGCTGTCCCATACAAAACTGCTGTACCTACCCGACTAAAACTACCACTAAAAGAACAAACAAAGCAACCAAACCTGACAACTGTCTAGTCCTGACATCATAATTATTCAGAAAATGCTCCTTTTTTTTCCCCGACACACAAACTGGCTGTTTTTTCATAGCTTATGTTCATTACTGATAATGTAGGTAGCATTCTAATGATGAAAGAATTATTCAGATCGGTCCTGTAGTTTCGGAGGCTATTCAATACAAACCCAACTAACAATTTGGTCATATATGTGTCGTATAGTCGAACATTAGCCGCATAAAGCACCACTATATGACGAAATTACCGTAATATAACTTTTATAAGTCAAAATAGTCATATAAATGTGGGCCTAATACGACCAAATTGTTTATTGGGAACAAACAAGGAATCAAATTTTTCCGCTTTATAATATTACGAGCGTTAACCCGCGACTTCGTCCGCATAAATTATATACCAGATTTTAAGTCAGATCATAAGCTATCAAAAAAAAAGTTTCATCAAAATCCGTTCAGTAGTTATTGCGTGATACTCGTTCAAACAAACACCCAAACAAACACACAAACAAACAGACAGACAAAAAATCCAAAAATTGGTGAAATGGAATCAGGGATACCTAAAAACCATATCGTAACTTTTTTTTTGTTAATATCTTCAATGTACAGACAAACTTTCTGCTACAGGTTTATAATAGTATAGATGTAGTTGTAGATCTAGATTTATGGCCAATGCATGGTCTCTAATAAAAAAACTAGATGAGATCCAGGGCCTTTATGATGAAAATATATGTGAGTCATTTAAACGCGTCGAAGCCTAGCATAAATAAACTTATGCTCACTATATTTCCCTAGAGGGGGAAGTCCAGAGTTATTCTAAATAGGTACCTACAGCGTAATTATTCAGAATATCTGCATTTCAAACCAGTGCTCAAACCTCTAGACTCAAACTCGGTCCAATAACACAAGAGTAAATACCCCCCACAGACAAAGCTTTGACACAATCGCGCTGGTGGATAATCGTCGTGCGCTCGGGCTTCGTCGCAATTTTCAATGAAAAGGTGCCACTATCGAGACAGGGTGGTTTCTTCACAATGTTTTCTTTTACCGAAAAGCCTGTATGAATTACCTATTTACTTTTTGTGGTTGTTGATAAATACATGCGGATATCTACTTACTTGAACTTTAACATTACCAAAAGATAATGCCAAAAAATAGGTCAGACATGCCAATACATAAAAAATAGTTATAAATGGACATCGAAAGTACCTACGATCAGTTTTCGCTCCACCATTAACTGATGACGAAGCAAATTTATAGCTAATGATGTGGAAACTAGTTCCTTAATATATTTAGACACGTGAATTTAACAGTTTTCTTTTTTAAGTTCAGGATATAAGAGTCTGGTCAGGGAAATCTTATGTTGGGTTAACAAAAGGCGTTTAGAATACAAGGTCCAACTTAATATGATGTCTGTTTTATAAGAGAATGATTAGACCATACGTTAGAAAGTTAAAACCACATAAATAAATAACCAACTATCTAAGTGTCAGTGCACTAACACATAGCCCGGCTGAGTGTGCGCACCTGGACGGCGATTTTTGAACATCACAGGTTGTAATCAGCAGTTGAAAATGTCAAAATTACTATGGAGATTAGCATCTTTCCGCTGCAGATTTGAACGTGTGATGTTCAAAAATCGAACTACAGTACGTACGTCCTCTTACGAGCGCTATGTGTGAGTACACGGACAACGGCGCGGCGCGGCGCTTGTCTGAAACTTTCGTTCTGTAGGGGTATTTATTCATGTGGTTGAAACAGTATGATGAAAAAGTTAGCAAATAGAAAAACATACAGATATTTCCTCTTTCATACAAAAGCCATGTGTTTTGATAGTCGCCACTAGTCGCCAAAAAGTTCCCTTCCTGTCCAGTATAAGAGGACCTACCCTGCCTCTCCAGGCAACGAGTTATGAATGTTTATATGAGGAGGCAAGCAGGAATGCGAGTGTCAAGATTAAATGGACAGTGTAACAGATGAGTTTGGTTGAATATACGGGGTCTGTTTCGTAAATTCACGTTACAATTTAAGATACCTACGTAATGAATGGACACTCCCCACCCCCCACCAATTTTAACCTCGACCCTCTCGGTTGTGCGGGAGATGAACGACGGTATGCAGTAGTGTATTCCTCTCTCACTCGCACTCACTAAGCATACATGTGCTAGCCTTTTCATTTCACTGCAAGCCCGCCTGTATGAGGTGTCAAGGGTGAGTTCACGTAGTGGTATTTAACGCTTTTATGGACTAGCCTGTTACGTGCGACTTCGTCTACGTGAAATTTTTATGCCTATCGTCTTCCTTACGGTTCAAGCTATCTCTAATATCATATTTCATCAAAATCGGTTCAGCGGTTTAACCGTAAAACGTAACACACAGACAGAGGTACAGGATCAATGACGTTTTACAAATAGACGCATCATACGCTAAAAATGGCGCGGTATAGTGACGTGTAGCCCGTACACTAGACGGCGCGTGACTATGTGAAAGCCGGGCAATTACCTTCCTATTTTATTGCTATTTTGGAGCGCGGACAACGCATCTACATATAAAAACGTCTTAGTATAGCATCGTGACCTTATTTACTTATCTATCGATATCATGATCTTATACAAGGTTTAACAAAACACTTAGTTTAATGGTCTAAAGGCACAAAACCACTTATTAAATATTACTTGGATGTTTTGTTACACCTTCTTCTTCTTATCGTGTGGGCTGAGCCATGGTTTCAGATTTTTTTTCAGACCGCCTACAC
The DNA here is from genome assembly GCA_927399405.1 of Agonopterix arenella. Classification (NCBI taxonomy): domain Eukaryota; kingdom Metazoa; phylum Arthropoda; class Insecta; order Lepidoptera; family Depressariidae; genus Agonopterix; species Agonopterix arenella. The sequence continues at coordinate 3,428,265 of OV656714.1, forward strand.
CTTGTATACCTACATGTCAAAAATTTTGCATAATTTGAAAAACCTTTGTCTATTTATTATAAGGACTAGCCTTGCGGTAGCATTTCCCCTCCGCCATGGTATAAGATTAATTAATCATGTGCATTTACTTTCAATTTTATACCTAATCATTAAACGAGACAGCCTATAATTGCGAAATAATATCTTCTAACTTAGAACGTTTGGGGTTCGACACGAGACTTCTTTTCATGATTTTTTACGTTCAAAATTAGAATCTAAAGTTATGGGGTATAAAATCCAAAGTTGCAGATTTCATATTACCTCGCCCCCCGCAAAAAATGGCAGAAATGTTTGTTAGTAGAATTACATGCGTGGCTAGTCCTTATATAAGTAGTCAAAGCGAAAAACATATCCCTATTTCCAGCTTCCTGCCGAAAAAGAATCGAGAAACCATAACGTTTTCAAACGCAAAAGATAACCCAATGTTTCCAACCCCCCATTTTCGTCGACCAACCGAACAAGACCTCCATAATAACTCTTTTCCTCCACTAACCAAAGGAATACTTACCTGGACAGGTCCTGACACGCTGGTCGTGTTGACATTACCTGTACAACATATGAGATGGCCCACTAAAGTAACATACAGTCAAGGACTCTGTTTTATGCGGAATGTAATATGGAGGAAGAGGGGTGTGTCAGAAACTATGGGTACGTGTTACTTTAGTGTGTGTAAGGGCATCTTCGGGCAGCGTCGAAGAGCTGTTTCGTTTGGCGAGAGATAGGCAGGGATATGCAGAGCTGACTGCCAACCTCCAGTAATGGAGAGGAACCCGAAGAAGAAGAAGGGCATCTTCACAGTGATGCACGCGTGTGTGCATTTTAAGTTCATGTCTATTGTAATTGAAATTCAAACAAGTTCTGCTATTATAAGTAAATTTAGAGTCCTTAATATGATGACACTTTTTTAAAGGGATAATCAGACCATTAAACTGAACAATTTTCTCTATGGGATCAACATCGAAATCGCGAAAAACAAATCTGCTGTCCCATTTAGGTCCAGTAGGTTTAGTAGTTTTTTATGGAACAGGTGATTTTTTTTTCGCGATTTCGATGTTGTTCCCGTACAGAAAGGTGTATAGTTCGACGGTCTGATCATCCCCAAAAAAGTGTCGGTATTAAAAAGGACCCTGTATAATTATTACAAAATTTTAGTAAACGCGACTAGTAAATTTTCACTGTGGGGAACTATCCCAATAAAGAGTTCTTCCCTTATATTTTTCTTCAATTCTATTGTTACAATCACTTCCAATGAAAAAGCAGTCTTTCTATCCTTTCGTTCACCTTATTAAATATTTCTTGTCACAATAAAAACATTATTGAAAGTTTAAATTTTTTTGCCATCAATTATAATCTATACTATTATAAAACTGTAACAGGAAGTTTGTCTGAACATTGAAGATATTAACAAAAAAAAAAGTTACGATATGGTTTTTAGGTGTCCCTGATTCCATTTCACCAATTTTTGGATTTTTTGTCTGTCTGTTTGTTTGTGTGTTTGTTTGTTTGTTTGTTTGAACGAGTATCACGCAAAAACTACTGAACCGATTTTGATGAAACTTTTTTTGTTTGATAGCTTATGATCTGACTTAAAATCTGGTATATAATTTGTGCGGACGAAGTCGCGGGTTAACGCTCGTTGTAAATAAATCTTTCCAGGCGAGTATTTCTGAACTATGACTTATGAGTTAGGTAACAGCAAAAATTAAATAAAAATGATAGAGACAATATACATTTCTTGATATTCCAATAAATGTTTAATTACACGCAATCTTCAGTCTGTATATTGCAAAAACCACATTACGTACTATATGAAGGGCCCTTACGTGACTTTCAGAAATAATAACTGATAGGTACGTCTCTGTCGTTCACGTTCATGTATAGTCATAACCCGGAATCGAATCTCTTACCTCCTTATAGCTGAGCTGTTAATACCCAGTCATTGGTGACTCATCGTTTACCTAATCGTTTGATATTAGAAACTTATACAGGGTGACTGACATTCTTAATAAGATTTTTTAAGGGGACCACCAAAATATGCAGATTGGGAGAGGTGATCGATTTTTCTCTTTTGGTGGAACATGTGATTAATTAGAATGACAAAAACGCAATTTTTATAATGGTTAAAAAAATCGTCAAAGTGTAACGAAATACCTTAGTAATATTCAAAGGAGTGTTTTGAACCATCTACCTGAACAACTGGAGACAAAAGCTGAAAAAAATAAAAACAAAATAAAAACTCATACATTTGAGTCGAGTAGGGAAAGTTACTGCAGTTTTGTATGAAACAGCAGATTTTACTTTATTTATTACCTAGTGAAAATTGTTCAGTTTAATGTAAACCACCCCTTTGAATATTTCTAGGGTATGTTCTTACACCCTGTATAACTATAGATGTGATTCAGTTTAAACTCTTCAAACGGTTTAACTTACAAAAAATAATCAAGTTATCTAACAATTGGATTACTGCATTAGAATTCAAAAAATATTCCATTGAATAAAATTTAATTTAGAAGTTCCCCACGTTATAAAACGAAGTATGAACCATACCAACAACTATTTGCTCTGTTATAAAACTTCGGAATCTAGCAGAAGGCCTCCGCGGAATTAACGATCTGAAATATAATAACAAAGAACTATAGTTTAGTATGAAGCAGAAACTAGAAATGGTACAAAATGATCTTGCATTTGAGGGCGCTATCCAACTATCTGGGATGGAGCTCACGGCCAATAAAAACCTTCTATAGGCCCGCAAACTGTTATAGGCACGGATGTCTGTTTGTTTTACTAGATGAGGCACGAGCGCGGTTGTAAAGGAAAGAGGATGTTTTTTTTGGGTAAACCTTGGTTGTGTTCGCTTCACAGAAAATCCAAATAGATACTACCTACATACACATAATATAAAACGCAATATTAACACGTTCCGGGACAGTGACCGGCTATAGACGTGATAACAATAGAAGTTCTATTGTGTCTCGTTCACTGCCCCGGAACGTGTTAAGTGTCATAAATCTTGTCTCGCGTGAAGTAAAAATAAGCTTTTAAAAAGTAATTACGAAATAGTTCCGTCACCTTGATTTGTGTATGCCAGACAGGAATACGCAACTGCCTACATTTTCTGCCAAGCTTCCTACCAAGCGTGGGTGAGGTTAGAATCAATGGGGGCAGGGAGTGTCTGCACCATGTGTAGTACTAGATAGTCTTTCTTATATTGTGCTAATATAGACATTAGTGACAATTTAATTGTTTTTAATTTAACCGACTTCAGAAAAGGAGCAGGTTTCTCAATTCGACCGCATATTTTTTTTTATGTGTGTTCGCGGATAACTTCGTAGTTTATAAACCGATTTTGATGATTATTTTTTGTTGGAAAGGAGATATCCCAAGGGTAGTACCATGATAAGGAAACCAGGTTCTGATGGTGGCATCCCAGAGAAATCGAGGGGAACCTTCGAAAATCGTAGTGCTGACTAGTGCGTTTGTTAATTTAAAGCACTACTATGAAATCGAACTAATGAATTCACCACTGAAAATTGTGAAATAAACAAAATTTTAACAAAAAAATTAAAACCGCCTTAAAAAAACTAAAAAGTTAAAAACTAATATTGTAGCCGATGACTTTTTCGGTCGCATCATAAAGTAAAGTAAAGCAAATAACGCTCACAGGCACATACATTGTAATGATCCCAAGCAAGCACTATAGGCTGTTTATTATGGAAACCATACAATAACGGCACAAACATATAAACATCCATGACCGAACCGGGATTCAAACCCAGGACCCTGGTTTGGCAGAACATAAGAACATTATCATTTAGTATGGTTATGGTTTCCGAGTCGACGCATTACTCGAGTAAAGTTCCGGTAAAATACAGATGGCGCGGGTTATAGGCAAAGTTTACGAGGTAGGTACTGGGTCACTTAAATACCACATTTGCGTGCAAATCATGCAATAATATGAGCATTGTCATGTTGAAAGAAAGAATGTACTAGTTTTTATTGCCACACTAAAAAAATGCTCTCATTCTCTAATGATCTCTTCTGTATACGGACTAAGAGGATCTACCAGCCAAGTTTTATGTCACTTCCAGTATTTCTCTGACTCGATGTCGAACGAAGCGAGGTTGTTATTAAAAAAGGTCCAGAACAATCAGACGGCGGCTCGGCGGTCTCATTTTAGCCACGTATCCAATTACGAACACGGAGTTTGAGAAATATACTTATTATTATAAGGGTGAGCACGGATATGTTTTAGTTGCGAACTTTATTTTAGCTTTGTTGGTTATAGAATGGGGTGATATGTGACGTAGAGTCATCCCTTTACAATTATATTTGTGCAACGCCAGGCCATAGTATAATTAAACTAGTGGCGGTCGTGACAGGTCAATCGTACGCGGTGAGCGGGAGCCAGGGGGAGCGTGTCCCAGAACCGACTTACCTGCGCGCTGTACCAATACTGCCGGTGCCTCATCTACCCGCACACCGCACGAGCATAGACCCGTCGCGACCGCTGAGCGCACCCACTACACAGGGTGTTACAGAAGTAAAAATAAAAATTTAATACTTTTTAGGGGGTTGTTTAGACCATCAAACTGAACAACTTTCAGTATGGGACCAACATCGAAATCGCGAAAAAAAATGCTATCCAATACATTTAGCTTTTAAGTAGATTTGTAAACTACAAATGGTATTAAATAGTATGGAACATAAATTTTTTTTCACGATTTCGATATTGGTCCCATAGTGAAAGTTGTTCAGTTTGATGGTCTAAACCACCCCCTTAAATGTTTATTTGTATTTTTGTAATTACGCTATGGTTGGTTGTAGGATGGGGGGTTGGTGTTACCCGATATAATTATCATCATCAGCCTATGTTCGTCCCACTTCAGGGCACATGCCTACCCTCAGAGAGGGTGCAGTGAGCAATTTCACGTATCACCCAAAAACGAATGAACCAATTCAGGTGGAATTGCAGTAAAATACTGGTTTTTTTACCGTTTCGAAATGTTTAGAGGTGGTTCAGACTATCAAACTGAACAACTTTTACTTTTGGAGAAACCTGAAATCGCAAAAATAAAACTGCTTTTCGATACCAAACTGCAATGCCTAATCTACTCGACTGAAATGTATGAGACAGCTGATTTTTTTTTTCGAATTCATGTTTCCTTCATAGTAAAAGTTGTTCAGTTTGATTATCTGAATCACCCCCGAAAATTTCAAAACGGTAAAACAAATTACCCAGTATGTAATATGTATGTAATATAATGGCAAAATTTGTAAAGCAACACATTAGGACATAATTCAGTTGTCTGTCTGCGTATATAAAGTTGCAGGCACAGCTAGTGTAATAAATATAATAGTGAACATAAGAGTAAACAAAAGTTCTCGTCAAATATCATTTATTTCGAAGCCTAGTTCGTAATGGCGTACAGTCAGTAAGAAAAACTCAAAAACATTTTTTTTGAGTCGATGTGGCTTGCCGTATGTATACAGGTTCGATCCCTATAAATGGATCATTTTAATGAGGATGCATTTATATTTAGATTTAGGGTTGAAGTTGTAATTATTTCGTTTTAATGGCTTCTCGTTCCCATGGCAATTTCTAATTTGGATACAAGAACATTTTGCAAGTAGAATTTGTGTTTTGAAAGGCAACACAATAATCGTGATAAATAAAATAATTGTGAAAAATGACAATATCTATTTTACGTAGAATTTAAAATAAGTTAAACGTGAAGCCAGTGAAAAAGATATTTTTTACCTCTCCGGGCGGAAAGCGTCAACTTTCGTCCCGCTCGCTGCGCTACACGAAATTGCCGCTTTCCGCCTCCGTCGAGGAGAAAAATAGTATACTAACCTCGGGCAGTAAATAAGAAAGCCTCAGATCATGTTTGTTGAACTCGGGTTGGCCTCGGCCAACAATTACATGAGATCTGAGACCTTTATATTATTATATTATATTATATTATATTATATTATATTATATTATATTATATTATATTATATTATATTATATTATATTATATTATATTATATTATATTATATTATATTATATTATATTATATTATATTATATTATATTATATTATATTATATTATATTATATTATATTATATTATATTATATTATATTATATTATATTATATTATATTATATTATATTATATTATATTATATTATATTATATTATATTATATTATATTATATTATTATTATTATATTATAACACTTTATTGTACACACGGACATAATAATACACCTAACCTAACCTAACCTAACCTACTATTTTAATGCTCAATTTATACTTTTGTGACAAACTGTACTTTCCTAACTTACGTCTTGTTCATTTTAGATAAAATGACTACACATACTAGGATAGCATTTCGAAGAAATCTTCTATTGAACACACTTTTATACTCAAGACCCTGTCCCTTAGGGACAGGCAGGATATATTCCAAATGTCTTTGACATAACCTTCTCGTACTCACCATTAGGTATAGTACCGCCTTTATAGGTATAGTGGGCTGCAGGATAAAAGTACTTATAAATGTACGAGCGTTAACCCGCGACTTACAAATTATGTACCAGATTTTAAGTCAGATCATAAGCTATCAAACAAAAAAGTTTCATCAAAATCGGTTCAGTAGTTTTTGCGTGGTGCTCGTTCAAACAAACAAAGAAACAAACAGACAGACAAAACATCAAAAAATTTGTGATATGGAATCGGGGACACCTAAAAACAATATCGTAACTTTTTTTTGTTAATATCTTCAATGTACAGACAAACTTTCTGCTACAGTTTTATAATAGTTTAGATACAGGATGTAAGTGACATCCTGGCAAATACTGAAACGGTGGATTCAGACCATCAAACTGAACAACTTTCACAATGGAGCCTACCTCAGGAAACGCGAAAAAAAATCAGCTGTCCCATACATTTTAGTCAAGTATGTACAGCAGTTTTGTATGGGACAGCTGATTTTTTTTCGCGTTTTCTGAGGTAGGCTCCATCGTGTCAGTTTGATGGTCTGAGTTCACCGTTTCAGTATTTGCTAGGCTGTCACTTACACCCTGTATAGTGAAAGCCTTTGCTTCTGGAAGTTACTCAACCTAATAAACTTATGAGAGGAGGAATTATCTTAAGAAAGTCGCATTGCTTGAGGCACGCAATTTATTTATCTTGTCAAACGCAAGACAAGCCAACATTTTATAAGAAAGTCAAGGACCTATTTAGGCAAGGAACGCTGCGGGAACCCAAATTTAATTAAGTCTAGTTTACAAAGCACCTAAATACTGCTCTGAACTGCCTCCGTGGTCTAATGGTTAAGAGCATAAGGCTATCGCTCTCGTGGGTTCGATTCCCACGGGGGAAACCTAGTGAAATGTCACTTTGTTCGTTTTTCCCCAGTGTGTTAGGACATAGCAGGCTGAATCAACTGATTGTCTGAAAAGAAAAATGATTCCGTGCTTCGGATTACACGATAAGCCGTTGGTCCCGGCTACTATCTCTGGTGGTAGTGGTGGTCGTTACATAAAAACCACGTCAGAGGCCGTAAGGCGGTCTGAAATAAAACCAGGGCTCTCGTAATGACATATGGAACAGAGACGTGGTCGTTCACTCAAGGCCTCATAAAAAGGCTGAAAGTCACCCAAAGGGCCTTGGAGAGGGCTATGCTCGGAGTTTCCCTGCGAGATCGAATCAGAAATGAAGAGATCCGCAGAAGAACCAGAGTAACTGATATTGCCCAAAGAATTGCTAAACTGAAGTGGCAGTGGGCGGGGCACATTGCTCGCAGGACTGATGGTCGATGGGGCCGAAAAGTTCTCGAGTGGCGACCGCGTACTGGAAAGCGTAGCGTGGGTAGGCCCCGCACACGGTGGACCGACGACCTGGAGAAGGCGGCGGGATGAGGGCAGCGCAGGACCGGTCGTTATGGCGATCCTTGGGGGAGGCCTATGTCCCGCAGTGGACGTCCATCGGCTGATATGATGATGATGATGACCAGGGCTCTGCCCACACGATAAGAAGAAGCACCTAAATAGTATATTAATGTACTGCGGTATTGCTTGACGTTTTCTTAAACGCACCTGCATACTTTATACATATACTCGTGACCATAATCCCTTTTGAAGGGGGTCAGAAACTCTACTGCAACTATTAACGATCTTTTTTTTAAGCATGTATTTGTAGTAAGGCTTAAGTATTTGATTAAATTAAAATAGCGGAAGATAGGTGCCGTTCTTGTATTACGCACTCGAGCAATGGATCTGATTTTCAGGTACACACGGCGACACATCAAGCTATACAAAACCATATACAAAACCAATATAATCTGGCCGCACGACGATAACATTATTCGACCTGCGCGCGGCCAGCTTATTTTGGTTTTGTGTAGCTTGATGTGTCGCCGAGTACGAGTGAAAAGTAATGCCGTGAGATTTGTTTTTTCTGATTTGTACAACGAGTAAAAGCACATGAAGCCATTGTGGTACCTTTATTCCTCCTAAAATCAAAAAAGTATCTCAATCACACAATGTCGCTCGGATTGCGAGTAAGTAAATTAGGCAACGGGGGCTCAATTTATGCGGTCCATGCGCTGTAAGCTAGTCACCTATCTCCCGATATTTTAATTAATCAAAGCCTTCAGTCGTTTGAAGGTTGCAGGACAGAATGAAGTATGAAAATCTGCTGTTCCATACATAGGGTCGAGCAGCCATTGACATTTTCTATGGAACAACCAATTTTTCTTCGCAGTTTCGATATTGATCCTATCGTAAAAAAGTAGTTCAATTTCATGGTCTGAAGCACCGTAATAGCTAATTCGTTTATGTTTAAGCCTGTATACAGGGTGAAATGGATATCATTAGCATCCTTTTAAACTCAGAGTCTATCCATCAAACTGAACAACTTTTACTATGGGAGCAAACCGATTGGAATTATGGAAGCATACTAAACTGCAATGCCAACTCGACTCAAATGTATGCAACAGCAGATATTTTTTTGTTCCGATCGGTTTGCTCCCATAGTAAAAGTTGTTCAGTTTGATGAGTACGCTCTTAGTTTAAAAGGTTGCTAATGATATCAATTTCACCCTGTATTTTCTAAACAATCTAGTTTCACCAAACAACATTTATTTAACTCCGAGACGGCCTTAAATATGTGGTCTGTAACTTCACGCTATGCTATTAAGGGGGTGCTCACACGTAGCAGTGACAGGTTAGTGATGGCAAGGGTCGAGGGCCGGCGATTTGTTCACAGGTTAATGGGAAAGCGTTTTAATGTGGACGTCTGTTACACCGATGCGAACGTCATAATTTGTTGTGACTGGTTTGTGATGAAATATGCGAACGGTAAAAAAATCAACGACCATAATATCATTCAAGGTGGCCAGAAGATTTGCGATTACTGCCAACTATCTTCTTTCTTAAGCGTTCTGCTGTAGCAAGGCTCAATTTTGGAATATTTAAGGTATCGGGCTGAAAATACGTGTCAATAGTGGTAAAATGTAGCTATCTTTTGGCTAGAAAATACATCACTCCTGCCATGCCTTTAATTTTTTTAGGGAAACAGTTTTTTCAAAGATCGAGTTTATTCAATTTAAATTCAGGATAAGGTTTCTTTCTTAAACAGGTTGGTAAGCATGTATATAATACTTACTAGGTATGCAAGACTTTGGGATCAAACGCATAGAATGCACATATTTGTCAACATTAATGTAGGCAAGGTACGCACGGCGACACATCAAGCTATACAAAATCAACATAAGCTGGCCTCGCGACGCTATACGTTACTTGACCTACGCGTGGCCAGCTTATGTTGGTTTTGTATAGCTTGATGTGTCGCCGTGTGTACATGGAATTTGACATATGGGAGATCGAACTAAAAGTCAAGAAACATCTCTGAATCTCAACCTTTTCCTTTTATCAAATATTAAAAATTACGCTTCGGTGTAACAAGGTGCCGTTTCGAGTCGTTTCGTCTAGTGTTTTATTCAGTGTCTATAAAATAGGTCGTAATAGCCCCCTAATGGCTCCAGCGTGATATTAACATGTAATAGTGGTGCACGGACACTTTATTGGGTGGATTGATTTTTAATTAAGTTTGCGAGATGGTTTAATTTAATTGGGATCGGCTTTGCGTGTGTTTTATGTCTTTTTTGCTGTTAAAATGGTAAGTGGTTTGTGAATTGCGTTGTCTGTGGTTGTTTTATTCGTGTGATGAGGTTTAGGCTCTGTAGTGAGAGTGGGACGTAAAGTTGTTGATGGTAATGAATTCTTGTTTCTTCAGCTTTTATTGTATGAAGTAAAGTCGATTAAAAATTGTTTTGTTTAGTATCGTACAGGACTTGAACCCGCAACCTGCACATCCAGGGTTGCATTTTCATCCAGTTATACCGATAGTTCCAAAAATCTTCAATCTCTTTCGTCTTTTATGAGTATATAAGGTCTAACAAAATTAGGTGAAACTATTTTAAGGGGATGATCAGTCCATCAAACTGAAGAACTTTCTCTATGGGACCAGTATCGAAAACGTGAAAAATAATCGGATGTATGGGACAGCAGATTATAAGGTCGTAATGAAAAAATTCTGATACCAGGGCTCTGCTCACACGATAAGAAGAAGCAGTTTTTTTTTCGCGATTTCGATATTGGTCCCATAGAGAAAGTTGTTCAGTGTGATTGTCTGATCATCCCCTTAAAATAGTTTCACCTAATTTTGTTAGACCTTTTACAACGTGTTAATGAATAAGCGCAAAACCTCATACACCCCAACTGATTTATAACAAAATAATTAAATTGAAATAATAATTTCATTATTTTGATACTTAAAATTTAAAGTTACTCGCATTTTAAGTTTTGAGGCAAAAATGATTTGTTATCATTTCAGCAATGAATGAAAGCGCTAACATACTCATGGATATATTTTAATAATCTTGTTTTGATACTAACTAGGGTGAATATGCCCGCGAGGTGGGTTGATATCGGGTTCAGTAAATTTTAAATTTTACAAACCAATTATTTAATATATTGAAAAAAATTACCTATGTTGAAAACATGATAATTCGATTCTGCTCTCGATTCTAAACAAACTACTTTCTAGTTTTGCGTTAATTAATTAACACGTTGCATACCTTCACCTATGCTATGTGAATATAACATAAACAAGTAGGTACAAAGGCATTTTAATCTTAAAGAAAAAACTGTCTGTATTTTTTTATATACAGGGTCCTTCTAAATATGCTGACACTTTTTTAAGGGGAAGGTCAGACCGTCAAACTGAACAACTTTCTCTTTGGGACCAACATCGAAATCGCAAAAAAAAAAGATGTCCCATAAATTCGGCTCGAGTAGGTTTGCAGTTTCGTATGGTATAGCTGAATTTTTTCGCGATTTCGATGTTGGTTCCATAGAGAAAGTTGTTCAGTTTGACGGTCTGATCATCCTTTTAAAAAAGTGTCAGCATATTAAGAAGGACCCTGTATAAAATTTAATTGTTTCCTCATTCCTCAGCCTTAACAATTTTCTCCAGCCGTTTGCAGGTGGTGTTGACTTTGGCACGTATAAAAAAAGAAAATTAAAAAGTCTCATTAAAATGGCGGGAAGGAGCGGAGACAAAACAGAAGCGCTAAGTGAGGTCTCTGATGCAACAGAATCTCTCACTACGGTTAGGCTTGTCGCAGACTTGCGACTTTTAGGTTTAGTCTACGAATGACCGATTCTAGAAATGACTACAATACTCTATAAATGACGGATTCTTCAAATGTCCGATTCGTGAAATGACCGATTCTGCAATTGACCGATTCGTGAAATGACCGATTTATGAAATGACAGATTTTCTTCTAATTCAATCACACCATTGCTCAAATGGAGGCATATATCCAGCAGTAAAGTAACAATCATAAAAACGTGTTTGTTTTGCAGCAGTGGGTGAATTCGAGTTGTGTACGATGATAATTCATTCATAGACTCACTTACTGTACTGACTTATTTCTCGATTCCCGTTACCCAATCCGCCACGTAGCCCGGCAACGTCCTATACCGAGGTCCGTACCCATTCTGGGTGCACCTAGGTCGGTTGCTTAAGTTCATTCACTGGCTCGATTGACACTTCGTGGTTCCCTCCAATAGTTCGCAGGTACTTAACAGTAGCTGCTCCCTGAGCAATAATGTAAATTGTCAATTCGTCAAAAAAAGACTCATCTTAATATCTCTACAGACAAAAACAGCTTAGTAATATTTAAAGATATAGTTTAGAACACCAAACTATAGCGTAAATATAAGCCAACATCAAGAAAAAATTAAAAAATCAACTTTTCAGCAGTTTCATAGAAAACTGAAGTACCTTACCTACATGGGATTGCTCATTAGCTTAAAAATCGCACAACAATCGCAAATGGCGACATCCTAATAGAAATCTGTGTCCCAACGGTACTGTTGCAGAACCCCTAATGGTTTATAACAGCATTGTGCTTGTGCAATATCATTCGTTGCACTCAAACTGTGCTAGATAATAATGTCTGCTACATTGAGTTCTACTAGCGAACTAGACTAGAAGAGACTCAATATACTTTTTTTTTATTTAGCTTGTTTGTGTCCCTCTGCTGGCCAAGGACCTCCCCTCTTCTCCTCCAATCCTCCCTATGTAATGCAATCTCTGGCCAATCCTTCAGGAAGGTATTCAGGTCATTGCTTCATCTTCTCCTGAGCCTTCCACGATGTCGGCAACCATCTATCGAACCCATTATGTAGCCATCTTGGTCCATCTCTCCGGATGCATGCGGCAGATATATCCCGCCCAGTCCCATTTCAGCTGAGCTGTTTTAAAGACTACGTCAGCTATACCAGTTCTGGAGTGCAGATCTGTGTTTCGTACCCGATCGGTTCATTTTACACCTAAAATGCTACGCTCCATGTCTCGTTGGCAAATCTTGATAGTGGATTTCTGATGTTCAGTCAAAGACCAAGTCTGAGCACCTTAAGTTAGGATGGGCAAGATGCACATGATGCACATTATGAACACTAATTATCAAAGCCATGATAGTCCATACGGAAGACAGCTAGCGACTCGAATCATGAGGCGGCGATTCGATTCCTGGCCTGTACCACTGAAGTTCTTCGGAATTTTTGTACTGTTGTATTTATCATTATCACTAGCTCGGTGCCTTTGTGGTCTAGTGGTTAAGAGCATTGGCTCTCGACACGGAGGTCGTGGGTTCGATTCCCACGGGGGACACCTAGTGAAATGTCACTTTGTGTTTTTCCTCAGTTGGTTAGGACATTGCAGGCTGAATCACCTGATTGTCTGAAAAGAAACATGATTCCGTGCTTCGGATGGCACGTTAAGCCGTTGGTCCCGGCTACTATCTCTGGTGGTATTAGTTGTTACATAAAAAACCATGTCAGAGGCCGTAAGGCGGTCTGAAAAAACTCTGACACCAGGGCTCTGCCCACACGATAAGAAGAAGAAGACTAGCTCGGTGGTCATCTTCCCTCCCCGCGCCCGGTGCAGTGCGTTGCTCTGCGTATCGCTGTCGCGAATTTAATCATTTTATGTGGTTAAAACATCGTATTGGTGCTGTGAGTGATCCTAAATCATTGATTACGTCTGTGACTGTGTAAAGTGTAGGTTTTCTAATAGTTTTTTACGGTAATTGTACAGTTTTAAATAAATAAAATCATCGGATAAATCGTAAGTACTTTTTTCTTGTCACTATAGGTAATAGAGGGTAGGAGCGCGGCGAGCGCTCGCTGGTAAACCGTTAGCGGCCGTCTTACGTCATCACTGATCAGCTGTTTATCGAGGCTGATTACCGTAGTTTAGTTTTAGTTTTGTTTAGTTTGGGTACTAATTTAGATATTTGCAATTATTATTAACTAAAAGAACAGTTTTATAGTTTTAACCGGAGTTTACATGATGTCCGGACGTCCGGGTAAACCGCCAGATGATGGTGGGCAACCGGAACCGTTTGTGCGTAGCCAGCGTACGCCTCGTTCTCCTCCTAATTCAAACAAGCGCAATTTTGGGGATATCACCCCGAATGAACTTTCTCCAGCCAAGAAACGTGTTCTAATCGCCGGTCGTAACGTCTGCGGCGACGGCGGTTCGCCGCCCATTGTTAATGATAACGTTGATTACTCGAATGACAATCTCTCTTTTACTGCTCTTGTTTCTAACGCGTCGGATTACTTGTCTAAAATTAATGATCTTGTTAATGATCAGGGTTCTCGTTTGAATATGTCAAATAAAACAGCCGTTATGGATATGACTCAAATGGTTACTGCCGTAGTGGGAGTGCTTGCTCTTAAGTGTTCAGAACTTCAGGTTCAGCTAGCTCAAACAGAGCGTGACTTAGTATTGGCCAAGTACCAATCAACCCGTGCCACATTAGATGCCAACAAGCCGAAGCTCTCGTATGCGGAAACGCTGAACCTCAGGGTCGCGCCTAAAGCGCAGCCAGCCGTTCGGGAGTCGCGCACGCCGCTTCCCTGTGTCATCGCGTACCCATCTAATGAGAGGGCGGGTGAGTTGCAGACGTCTTCTGCTACTAAGAAGGCATTGAAAGAGGTTATTGATCCAACCGACGGGTTCCAGATTGTTGGTTTGAAAAAAACTGCTAAGGCTGGTGTAGTTCTGCGTGTTACAAACCAAGAGCAGGTTAAAAAACTTTCGTCTGATGTCGCGATTGCGAAGGCTGGTCTCCGTATAGAACAGCCAAAGAAAATCAACCCTCGCATTTTAGTTAAACACGTTCCGGTTGAAATGGACGATAACTTTTTTCTTAAGTGCCTTTTTCAGCAAAACATTTTAGATGAAACACCCGTTACTGAGGATGAGTTTAATAAAACGACTAAAATAGTGCGTACTAAACGTTGGGGTGACTCGAAATTTAAATGGTTAACAGTTGAAGTCTCAGCGACCGTTCGTAAACACTTGATCGATACCAAGCAAAAATTGTTCATCGATTGGGACACGTGTCACTTCGATGATCAAGTAGACGTCTCGCGTTGTTTTAATTGTCAACAGTACGGTCATATAATTAAACATTGTACTCAACCCGTTTGTTGTGCCTACTGCGCGGGGCCTCATGAGTCTAGGTCATGCATGGCTAAAGACGCTAGTGATTTTAAGCCTGTCTGCGCATCTTGCAAATGTTTTAAAAAACCATCAGATCACGCTTCGGGTTCATCAAATTGTCCTATGTATAAAATTAGAGTAGATAATCTTGTATCCCGCATCAACTATGGATAAGCTAATAATAGGCCAATTAAATCTTCATAACAATAAGATTGCAACTTTAGAGTTAGATAGGCTCGTTATTGATTATAACATAGACGTAGTCTTAGTTCAGGAACAGTACCAGCTTACTGCTTTAAAAAATAAACTTTTACAAGTATCTAAGTCGGCTCTCGCTGGCATTTACATTCCGCGCACTAACTTCACAGTCACAGCCTTAAACAATCTCTCTACTACGCACTGCGCCGTTGCGGAGGTCTCCTGCCCTTCCTTTACAATTTACCTTGTTAGCTGCTATTTCCAACACGCCGATCCTGCTACTCCTTACCTCCACCATTTGCGATCCGTCCTACACTCCTTGGCTGGCCGTAGGGTCATCATAGGAGCTGATACCAATGCTTCATCTCCCTTATGGCATGGCAAACTGCGTACCTTTGACGCTGTGCGTCGCACAGCTGTGGAAGAGTTCATCGCTGAGCTCAACCTCTATACGTATGCACCACCTACATACAGCAGCCCTTCAGGCGAGTCCTCTATTGACGTCACATTTTCTAATGTGGACGTTCGCATAGACTGTTGGCGCGTCATTCCTGATGCGTCTTGTAGTGATCATCGTCTGATCGTGTACGAGTATATTCCGCGGTCGCAACAAGTTTTGCCTGCTTCATTACCTAACTATAGTTATAAGACTAGAAATGCTGATTGGTCATTGTTTGGCTCACTCTTTGTCTCGCTTGCTGATGGTTTTACTCGGTCGGAATTGACTCCGACTGAGTGCGCCGAAGTAATGACTGAAACATTTACATTTTGTGCTGACGTAGCTTTGGGACGTACAAGTGCAACCTTAACACGTAGATGTGATTGGTGGAACGATGACTTAGTTAGACTTCGTAGAGTGTTTAGGCAAGCTCGTAGAAAATATAATAAAGTACGTAAATCGGATGCTGCCTCGGAGGATCAACTTGTAAATGCGATTGGGGACCTTAGAACTGCTAGGTCTCACTATCGTGCTGCCGTTCAACTGTCTAAGAAACAATTACTGCAGCGTATGGTAGCAGCACTCGAGAGGGAGGGGCCGTGGTCTCCTCTTTATCACGAATGTAAAACTAGCAAAACACCTGCTTCTACATATTTTTCAAATATAAAAGTAAATGACACCCATACTATCGGGGTCGAGGAGACGGCGGCTGCTCTTTTAGGTTCACTAATTCCGGATGATTCACCTGAAAACGACAGCGATTATCATCGTGAAATAAGAATGAGAGCTGCTGAATTGCCTGAAACACCATCTTCTTGTTTACCGTCTCTTGATGAACTGCGAAATGTCGTGGGATCTCTGCCGGCGGGTAAGGCTTCCGGTGAGGATAAGATTTCGAATCGGATGATCAAGGAGGCTTTTAAAGTTGCCGGTGAGTCTATTCTAACAGTTTTCAACCGTTGCATTGCTGGGGGAGTTTTTCCTAACTTATGGCGACGTGGTTGCATTAAAATAATCCCCAAAGCCGGTGATAACCCCCCTGATGATCCGAAGTCTTATCGACCTATTACCCTTCTACCATCTTTGGGTAAACTCTTGGAACGCCTCGTTGTCCCTCGGTTAATTCCAGGAGGACCTAAGTTCAGTGACAGGCAATTTGGCTTTACCATAGGGAAATCTACTTCAGACGCGTGCTTACTTGTGAGAGAGGCGGTAGAGCTCTCTGAATATAGCTATATCGTCGGTATATTTCTTGATATTTCGGGTGCCTTTGACAATGCATGGTGGCCAATGCTTCTCCTAAAGCTCAAAAATAGAGGTTGTCATCGGAACATCTACTCACTTATTTATTCTTACTTTACGAACGGAGTTTCAAAGTTGAGGCTTGGTCACCATGTAGTGTCCAAAGTGCTGACACAGGGCTGTCCTCAGGGCTCTGTCCTTGGACCCTATTTATGGAATATAGGTTTTGATGATTTCCTGACACTTCCTTTCCCTCAAAGCTGCTCGCTAATAGGATACGCCGATGATGGTCTCCTGCTCATACATTCCAATACTAGAGTAGGTATCGAAAGACTGGCTAGCAACTGCCTGCAGCAAATAACAGATTGGGGATACAGAAATCGTCTTCAGTTCGCCCCGCATAAAACATTCCAACTATTGCTCAAAGGGAACCTCAAAGTACCACCACGAATAAAATTTCAAGGCATTAATATTAAAAGTAAAGATTCTGTTTCCTATTTAGGCTTTCATTTGGAACGTAATTTTAGCTTCGTAAATCATATCAAGACAATAGGAGAGAAAGCCAAAAGTAATTTTTTGAGTTTAGCGCGTATTTCCACCTCGACATGGGGTCTTTGTTACAAAACACTTAAAATAATATATTCCGCAACATACCTCGGGTGCATGTGTTATGGAGCCCCCGTTTGGGCAGATAGGTCGGCTATTGGCGCTGCGCGCCGTAAGTTACTTCAAAGTCAACGTTTAGCCTTGATTTTCCTGTGTAAAGCGTATAGAACGGTCAGCACCGAAGCACTCCCCGTTCTAGCGGGGGTGGTTCCCGTAGACTTGGAAATACAACGCCGCGCGGCCAATTACTTTCGTTCAAGAAAAGTTAGTCATAACTTCTTAAAACCTCGCGACCGAAATAGAATTAGTAAATTATTTAACTTTGATTGCAACATCTTTGATGAACTTTTATTAGACTGGGAACTACGGTGGCAAGGGTCTACAAAGGGTCGACATCTATACCAATTTTTTCCATCTGTTCGCGATCGTCTTGACAAAGCGTGGCTAGAGGTGGATCACTGCGTAGCCCAATTTCTTACTGGACATGGTAACTTTAAGGGAAAGCTATTTTATTTTAAATTGGTTGCGTCACCTTTATGTGAATGTTCTGTTGACAGTAACGAGTTCGAACAGACCGCTCATCATATTCTTTGGGAGTGTGAGCTCTGGTACGCCGAGCGCCAGACCATGCTTGACTCAATAAAATCGTTTTCTGGTGTCCCTTACTACATGGATCTTGTTGCGACTAGGGATAACTTCCGTGCGTTCAGATGTTTTTGCCATACTTATTACTGGAAGCAAAATAGGTCATAGTTTCAGTACAATGTTAGGTTCCTATTGTTTTATTTTGTATTTTTGGTGCTTTTGCGGTCGTGTCTTCAACACTGCCATAAATGATCTCTTGAATTGGCTCTCTAATAGCCATGTTTTTTCCTTCTTATTGCTGTCTCCCGTTTGCAATGGAGGGAAGTCGGATATTTCGTTTACCTACTCCTCCTATCTTCTTTGATTAATTCATTGCGGGTTCCAAGACAGATTAGAGTCATCCCCCGGGCTCGCTGGACTTCATTGTCCAGTGTTGTGAATGGTCGCCGCTGTTGATCCTGGCTTACAGGAGTTACAGCGGTGGGAATGTGTGGTGGGCCTTATTAGCTCGGTGGTGAACGAAAACATCGTGAAAAAACCTGCATATCCGAGAATGGAGAATAAATAGTTCAAATGTATGTGTAAAATATGGATGAGCTTAGGGCGAACAATGCAATGCTAATAATCATCATCGTCATCACTGAATGCTTTTATTTTTTCACTGTCTGAGAATCAGTAGGCATTTAACGTTTAAACAGCCGATTTATTTATATACTAGCGTTAACCCGCGTTTTTGTCCGCACATATTATATACCAGATTTTAAGTCAGATCATTAGCTGTCAAACAAAAAAAGTTTCATCAAAATCGGTTTAGTAGTTTTTGCGTGATGCTCGTTCAAACAAACAAACACACAAACAAACTGACAGACAAAAAATACAAAAATTTCTGATATGGAATCAGGTACACCTAAAAATTTACCATATACTTATTAACTTTTTTTTTGTTAATGTCTTAAATGTACAGACACAATTCTGTTACAGTTTTATAATAGTACGAGCGTTAACCCGCGACTTTGTCCGCACAAATTGTATACCTGATTTTAATTCGGATACTAAGCTATCAAACAAAAACTGCAGTACCTACCAGACTGAAATGTATGGGACTGCTGATTTTTTTTCGCGTCTCCTGAGGTAGGCTCCATAGTGAAAGTTGTTCAGTTTGATGGTATGAGTTCACCGTTTCAGTATTTGCTAGGCCGTCACTTACACCCTGTATAGTACAGCTGATTTTTTTTCGCGTCTCCTGAGGTACGCTCCATAGTGAAAGTTGTTCAGTTTGATGGTCTGAGTTTACCGTTTCAGTATTTTCTACGCTCCATAGTGAAAGTTGTTCAGTTTGATGGTCTGAGTTTACCGTTTCAGTATTTTCTAGGCTGTCACTTACACGTATACGTTCGGGTCGAGTAGGTTTGTAGTTTTGTATGGAACAGCATGTTTGGGAACAGCAGATTTTTTGCGAGATTTCGATATTGGTCCCATAGAGAAAGTTGTTCAATTTGATGGTCTGATCCCCTTATGAGATCCCCCTGATCCCCTTAAAAAATTTTCAGCTAACTCTGATAGACCGTATAGTCGAGAGCATATAAGCTAAAATGCATTGTTCAATCTTTTAAAATTTGATTTTAAAACAGCATAGCAATCTACGTCGAAGGAGTTCATTCTATTTTCATAAACAAGCAATTTTAATATTCATTCAGGATTTTCAGCGAGCAAAAGCGACGATCTTAAACAGAAAATGTGTATAAGAAGCGGATCCGGAAACCCATTGTAGCTCTACTAAAAACACAAAAGACAATGACGTTAGAGTGAAATCTATGTTACTGGAAGAGACTATGAATCTATACTATTATAATATATCTAAACTATTATAAAACTGTAACAGGAAGTTTGTCTGTACATTGAAGATATTAACAAAAAAAAAGTTACGATATGGTTTTTAGGTATTCCTGATTCCATATTACCAATTTTTTTGTTTGTTTGTTTGTTTGAACGAGCATCACGCAAAAACTACTGAACCGATTTTGATGAAGCTTTTTTTGTTTGATAGCTTAGTATCCGAATTAAAATCAGGTATACAATTTGTGCGGACAAAGTCGCGGGTTAACGCTCGTACTATTATAAAACTGTAACAGAATTGTGTCTGTACATTTAAGACATTAACAAAAAAAAAGTTAATAAGTATATGGTAAATTTTTAGGTGTACCTGATTCCATATCAGAAATTTTTGTATTTTTTGTCTGTCAGTTTGTTTGTGTGTTTGTTTGTTTGAACGAGCATCACGCAAAAACTACTAAACCGATTTTGATGAAACTTTTTTTGTTTGACAGCTAATGATCTGACTTAAAATCTGGTATATAATATGTGCGGACAAAAACGCGGGTTAACGCTAGTATATAAATAAATCGGCTGTTTAAACGTTAAATGCCTACTGATT
This sequence comes from Agonopterix arenella, assembly GCA_927399405.1. Classification (NCBI taxonomy): domain Eukaryota; kingdom Metazoa; phylum Arthropoda; class Insecta; order Lepidoptera; family Depressariidae; genus Agonopterix; species Agonopterix arenella. Next base: position 3,448,880 of record OV656714.1, read on the forward strand.
CTCAGACAGTGAAAAAATAAAAGCATTCAGTGATGACGATGATGATTATTAGCATTGCATTGTTCGCCCTAAGCTCATCCATATTTTACACATACATTTGAACTATTTATTCTCCATTCTCGGATATGCAGGTTTTTTCACGATGTTTTCGTTCACCACCGAGCTAATAAGGCCCACCACACATTCCCACCGCTGTAACTCCTGTAAGCCAGGATCAACAGCGGCGACCATTCACAACACTGGACAATGAAGTCCAGCGAGCCCGGGGGATGACTCTAATCTGTCTTGGAACCCGCAATGAATTAATCAAAGAAGATAGGAGGAGTAGGTAAACGAAATATCCGACTTCCCTCCATTGCAAACGGGAGACAGCAATAAGAAGGAAAAAACATGGCTATTAGAGAGCCAATTCAAGAGATCATTTATGGCAGTGTTGAAGACACGACCGCAAAAGCACCAAAAATACAAAATAAAACAATAGGAACCTAACATTGTACTGAAACTATGACCTATTTTGCTTCCAGTAATAAGTATGGCAAAAACATCTGAACGCACGGAAGTTATCCCTAGTCGCAACAAGATCCATGTAGTAAGGGACACCAGAAAACGATTTTATTGAGTCAAGCATGGTCTGGCGCTCGGCGTACCAGAGCTCACACTCCCAAAGAATATGATGAGCGGTCTGTTCGAACTCGTTACTGTCAACAGAACATTCACATAAAGGTGACGCAACCAATTTAAAATAAAATAGCTTTCCCTTAAAGTTACCATGTCCAGTAAGAAATTGGGCTACGCAGTGATCCACCTCTAGCCACGCTTTGTCAAGACGATCGCGAACAGATGGAAAAAATTGGTATAGATGTCGACCCTTTGTAGACCCTTGCCACCGTAGTTCCCAGTCTAATAAAAGTTCATCAAAGATGTTGCAATCAAAGTTAAATAATTTACTAATTCTATTTCGGTCGCGAGGTTTTAAGAAGTTATGACTAACTTTTCTTGAACGAAAGTAATTGGCCGCGCGGCGTTGTATTTCCAAGTCTACGGGAACCACCCCCGCTAGAACGGGGAGTGCTTCGGTGCTGACCGTTCTATACGCTTTACACAGGAAAATCAAGGCTAAACGTTGACTTTGAAGTAACTTACGGCGCGCAGCGCCAATAGCCGACCTATCTGCCCAAACGGGGGCTCCATAACACATGCACCCGAGGTATGTTGCGGAATATATTATTTTAAGTGTTTTGTAACAAAGACCCCATGTCGAGGTGGAAATACGCGCTAAACTCAAAAAATTACTTTTGGCTTTCTCTCCTATTGTCTTGATATGATTTACGAAGCTAAAATTACGTTCCAAATGAAAGCCTAAATAGGAAACAGAATCTTTACTTTTAATATTAATGCCTTGAAATTTTATTCGTGGTGGTACTTTCAGGTTCCCTTTGAGCAATAGTTGGAATGTTTTATGCGGGGCGAACTGAAGACGATTTCTGTATCCCCAATCTGTTATTTGCTGCAGGCAGTTGCTAGCCAGTCTTTCGATACCTACTCTAGTATTGGAATGTATGAGCAGGAGACCATCATCGGCGTATCCTATTAGCGAGCAGCTTTGAGGGAAAGGAAGTGTCAGGAAATCATCAAAACCTATATTCCATAAATAGGGTCCAAGGACAGAGCCCTGAGGACAGCCCTGTGTCAGCACTTTGGACACTACATGGTGACCAAGCCTCAACTTTGAAACTCCGTTCGTAAAGTAAGAATAAATAAGTGAGTAGATGTTCCGATGACAACCTCTATTTTTGAGCTTTAGGAGAAGCATTGGCCACCATGCATTGTCAAAGGCACCCGAAATATCAAGAAATATACCGACGATATAGCTATATTCAGAGAGCTCTACCGCCTCTCTCACAAGTAAGCACGTGTTAGAATATTAGATTTTATTTAATTGAATGATTCGTGAGTCGAGTCATGAGTCGTATCATGAGTTTGAATCTAAATTATTAATATTAATCTAGTCATCTACGTTTCATTTTTAGACTGGCAACATCTATTAAAAACCAAACCATTGTTGACAATGTTTAGTAACTTATTTTGGTGAATCTTGTTGTAATTGTGATATTAATTATACAGTTATAATCATCCTAAAATCATAGTATAATTTGTGAAGTAATAATTATAATTTAGAAATGATTAAGTACGTATTATAATACTGTAAACAAACTTCATTTCCTGGATGGATTTGCCGCCATTCCGAACCATCGTGAAGTGTGGTGGTAAATCTATAAAAGAGGTGGTTTGTCATAAAAGGAGGAATTCTACCAAAGATCACAGAGGTGGTCACGCTGCCCAAGTGTAAGTGTTACGCCATATTTATTATTTGTTCAGTTTAAGTAACTTGTGTTTGCTACCGTATAATTATGGTAAATTTATAATACCTAATTTTTATGTGTGATTTTCTATAATGTGTTTTGGTTGTCCTATATGGAGTTTCTTTGTCTGGTTCTTCTTCATATGCCCTATGGTTTAGATAGGAGGACACTAGTGAACCAGAAGTAATGTAGAATCAAAGATATAAAATATATTCAAAGATATATTAAGGATAGTCAAAGAATTAAATAATATTCGACTATTCTAATTCTGGCCTTTCATTTGAAATCATTTCTGTACATATACTTTCCTCATCCTCATTGTAGACCAGTGTCCTGAACTGGGGACGGCAGATGGGATGACGATGGTATCATGATAACCTTTCCTTTTCTTATGGGGCATCTGGTCCAACATACACAACATACACATACACATAATATGATAGGTTCGATACGATGTAGGAACACTATCAGAATATATTTAGCCTTGATGTGCTTTAATTATATTAAATTATATGATAAATTGGTCGAATAGTTTATGAACCTAATCCTGACAATATGCCATGAATATTATGGCCCCTAGCTCTCCCTATAATCTGACATCAGAAGTGGGATCCGGTCTAGGATCTTATCCATGACTTCCATGCTCACATACTTTTTGTTTTTCATGGTATCATCATGAGGACCGCTGCTCCAGCTGCAAAAGGAAAATGCACCACGATGATGACTCTGGTCGTCTGGAGACAACCCGCAAAGAACCATCCAGAAACCATTGAAAACCACAAGAATCCAAGATGAAGATTTGAAAATTTTGCGAGGTAACGGCAAATGCCGAATAAGATTTTTGTTTGTAAAAAAACTTAAGTGGGTACTTTAGTTAGATTATAAATCAGTATGGCCGAGCGTTTTTTTTTAGTAATTTTATTAAATCTTAAGTTTTACGATTGTGATAATCGTAAAACTTACGTAATTCAATCTTAAAATTTTGTAAATTGAAAGGATTCGAGTATACTTTAATCTTGCTTTCTGTTTTGATCACGACTGGTAGTCAAATTAGTTTAAAAGTGATACCGACTTAATATGTCCAAGCTGTTCCATGTTTTTCAAGCGGTCTGTTGTCAAAATGATGTGAGTTGACCGAAAGGTTTGAGTTGACCGAAGGGTGTGAGTTGACCTAAGGTGCGAGTAGACCCAAGGGTGTGAGTAGACCCAAGGGTGTGAGATGACCCAAGGGTGTGAGTTGACCCAAATGGTGTGAATTGACCCAAATGGTGTGAATTGACCCAAATTGTGTGAATTGGCCCAAATGACGTGAGTTGACCCAATGGTGTGAGATGACCCAATGTTCTGAGATGCCCAAATTGACCGTTGTTACTTGTCACCATAATGTAAGATGTGTGGCTGTAGCAATGCTAAAATGAAATACATAGCTTTAAGATGACAGTAAATTACAAATGCTATTATAACAACAATGCTAAGTGGTAGATAATTAGCTATATTATGATTTGATCATGAACTGACTAGGTGATTTAACTGACTAGTATCCCCTTGGTGTAAAGCGGACTTTTTTTAATGATAAAACCTCCGTTTATGACCAACTGGGCAATGACAGACTAAGTTTTAATAATTTGAATTTCTGTTTATTGTTTATCGTAACATACGAAACATTGTTATAGAATCAGTAATTTGGCTAATTATGTGTTGCTTATTTCTCTAAATGTTTTAGATATAAAGTTTTAGTAATTTTTGGTATTGCTGTTTTGTTATGCTTTGGTTTACAATTATTTTATCAGTTTGTAATTTGGTTGATAATATTTTTTATGAGAATCAATATGATCATTGTACTAATAAATTTCCTTTCTTTAATTATATACTTCGAGAACGAAGTATTTGTCAGTATGGCCGTGTTAGAATATTAGATTTTATTTAATTGAATGATTCGTGAGTCGAGTCATGAGTCGTATCATGAGTTTGAATCTAAATTATTAATATTAATCTAGTCATCTACGTTTCATTTTTAGACTGGCAACATCTATTAAAAACCAAACCATTGTTGACAATGTTTAGTAACTTATTTTGGTGAATCTTGTTGTAATTGTGATATTAATTATACAGTTATAATCATCCTAAAATCATAGTATAATTTGTGAAGTAATAATTATAATTTAGAAATGATTAAGTACGTATTATAATACTGTAAACAAACTTCATTTCCTGGATGGATTTGCCGCCATTCCGAACCATCGTGAAGTGTGGTGGTAAATCTATAAAAGAGGTGGTTTGTCATAAAAGGAGGAATTCTACCAAAGATCACAGAGGTGGTCACGCTGCCCAAGTGTAAGTGTTACGCCATATTTATTATTTGTTCAGTTTAAGTAACTTGTGTTTGCTACCGTATAATTATGGTAAATTTATAATACCTAATTTTTATGTGTGATTTTCTATAATGTGTTTTGGTTGTCCTATATGGAGTTTCTTTGTCTGGTTCTTCTTCATATGCCCTATGGTTTAGATAGGAGGACACTAGTGAACCAGAAGTAATGTAGAATCAAAGATATAAAATATATTCAAAGATATATTAAGGATAGTCAAAGAATTAAATAATATTCGACTATTCTAATTCTGGCCTTTCATTTGAAATCATTTCTGTACATATACTTTCCTCATCCTCATTGTAGACCAGTGTCCTGAACTGGGGACGGCAGATGGGATGACGATGGTATCATGATAACCTTTCCTTTTCTTATGGGGCATCTGGTCCAACATACACAACATACACATACACATAATATGATAGGTTCGATACGATGTAGGAACACTATCAGAATATATTTAGCCTTGATGTGCTTTAATTATATTAAATTATATGATAAATTGGTCGAATAGTTTATGAACCTAATCCTGACAATATGCCATGAATATTATGGCCCCTAGCTCTCCCTATAATCTGACACACGCGTCTGAAGTAGATTTCCCTATGGTAAAGCCAAATTGCCTGTCACTGAACTTAGGTCCTCCTGGAATTAACCGAGGGACAACGAGGCGTTCCAAGAGTTTACCCAAAGATGGTAGAAGGGTAATAGGTCGATAAGACTTCGGATCATCAGGGGGGTTATCACCGGCTTTGGGGATTATTTTAATGCAACCACGTCGCCATAAGTTAGGTAAAACTCCCCCAGCAATGCAACGGTTGAAAACTGTTAGAATAGACTCACCGGCAACTTTAAAAGCCTCCTTGATCATCCGATTCGAAATCTTATCCTCACCGGAAGCCTTACCCGCCGGCAGAGATCCCACGACATTTCGCAGTTCATCAAGAGACGGTAAACAAGAAGATGGTGTTTCAGGCAATTCAGCAGCTCTCATTCTTATTTCACGATGATAATCGCTGTCGTTTTCAGGTGAATCATCCGGAATTAGTGAACCTAAAAGAGCAGCCGCCGTCTCCTCGACCCCGATAGTATGGGTGTCATTTACTTTTATATTTGAAAAATATGTAGAAGCAGGTGTTTTGCTAGTTTTACATTCGTGATAAAGAGGAGACCACGGCCCCTCCCTCTCGAGTGCTGCTACCATACGCTGCAGTAATTGTTTCTTAGACAGTTGAACGGCAGCACGATAGTGAGACCTAGCAGTTCTAAGGTCCCCAATCGCATTTACAAGTTGATCCTCCGAGGCAGCATCCGATTTACGTACTTTATTATATTTTCTACGAGCTTGCCTAAACACTCTACGAAGTCTAACTAAGTCATCGTTCCACCAATCACATCTACGTGTTAAGGTTGCACTTGTACGTCCCAAAGCTACGTCAGCACAAAATGTAAATGTTTCAGTCATTACTTCGGCGCACTCAGTCGGAGTCAATTCCGACCGAGTAAAACCATCAGCAAGCGAGACAAAGAGTGAGCCAAACAATGACCAATCAGCATTTCTAGTCTTATAACTATAGTTAGGTAATGAAGCAGGCAAAACTTGTTGCGACCGCGGAATATACTCGTACACGATCAGACGATGATCACTACAAGACGCATCAGGAATGACGCGCCAACAGTCTATGCGAACGTCCACATTAGAAGTCGCTTTTGCTCGCTGAAAATCCTGAATGAATATTAAAATTGCTTGTTTATGAAAATAGAATGAACTCCTTCGACGTAGATTGCTATGCTGTTTTAAAATCAAATTTTAAAAGATTGAACAATGCATTTTAGCTTATATGCTCTCGACTATACGGTCTATCAGAGTTAGCTGAAAATTTTTTAAGGGGATCAGGGGGATCTCATAAGGGGATCAGACCATCAAATTGAACAACTTTCTCTATGGGACCAATATCGAAATCTCGCAAAAAATCTGCTGTTCCCAAACATGCTGTTCCATACAAAACTACAAACCTACTCGACCCGAACGTATACGTGTAAGTGACAGCCTAGAAAATACTGAAACGGTAAACTCAGACCATCAAACTGAACAACTTTCACTATGGAGCGTAGAAAATACTGAAACGGTAAACTCAGACCATCAAACTGAACAACTTTCACTATGGAGCGTACCTCAGGAGACGCGAAAAAAAATCAGCTGTCCCATACAAAACTGCAGTACCTACCAGACTGAAATGTATGGGACTGCTGATTTTTTTTCGCGTCTCCTGAGGTAGGCTCCATAGTGAAAGTTGTTCAGTTTGATGGTATGAGTTCACCGTTTCAGTATTTGCTAGGCCGTCACTTACACCCTGTATAGTACAGCAGATTTTTTAAAGTTATTTCGTTGTTTGTACCGTGATGAATGTTGTTCACTTTGTTGGTCTGATCATCATATCCAGCTAATTTGGTTAGACCTTGACTACACTCACTGGGTCATATTTTAAGCACTTTCCATATTTAGGGGGTAGTTGTTCAGACCATAAAACGAGCAACTTTTAATTTAGGAGCAAAATGAATACGCATAAAAAAGAAACATCTGTTTCATACACATGAGTCGAGGCACTAGGCATTGCAGTTTAGAACGGAACAGCAGATATTTTTTAATTTCTGGTTTTATCCTTGAAAATTTGGAAAGAGTTTTTAAATCACCCAGTATATTTCCCGAGGGAGTCAAAGATACCATATTTAGATTGAGTGTCTCATTTCGCTCAGTCCAGCGAGACAGGTAGTGAGCCTTTTGCCACTTTTAATTGACAGTAGGCAGTTAGGCACAATGTACGACTCGAAATTGAAGCATGTTCGTGTTCTCACTATGATTTCCTTCCCTGAAAAGCCAGTGGTGCTACAAACCAAACTATGGAATTTATGTCTCTTTCGAGTATGAATCAGAATGTGTGATATTCAAAAACAGCACTCCAGGAGAGCAATCGCGCTAAATAAATCGCAACTGAACCATGATTGGACCTCGTGTGGACCACAACTTTTAACACATTCGGTATTGCGCTATTCATTTGACAGCCGATAGAGCCGTTTTGACAGATCGCTCAAACGTTAAGGGCCTATGTCGAAAAAAATTGAGGCGAAATGGGCGTGTGATAGCTTATATTACTGCCTGATGCGAGAGAAAGAGATGGGGCGGCGTGCGCGATTGAAACGACGCAAGCGTAAAACACACTTTATTTTATTGTGATTGTACTATTTATGTAAGTTCAATTCTGCTCTAATCAAAATTTGTAAAATATCAATCTCTATTTTTTTTATCAAGTCTCGTGTTTCTATTATTCACCGTTTAGCAGTTCCAAGCATTTATAAATAAAGACGGAGGCTACTTTAGCTTGTTTTTCTATCTAGAAAATGTGTCTTAATCGTGTTTTGGCTCTAATCAAAACTTTAATTATATGTTCAATTTACACATATCCGCAATTCATACTCCTACTGTTAGTACTTCATGATATATGATGCTTTGAAGAATCCTATTTTCTTCACATATCCTCTTAAAGGCTCAGTCACATAAATAAGTCAAGTTTAGCGCGGTACAGAATTCAGCACAGTTGAATAGTAATTGGATTGCAATGTGATCAGAACTGAAATTGGATTAGGATTGAACTTGGATGTTTTAAATGAGCGCAATCCTGGTCCTTTTTAAGCACACTCCCAATTCTCAATCTGTCAACAATTAAAAGCGAAATGAGGTTTATGAAGGATGTCTCAAGTAAATAGCAATGTCCATCAAAACATTAAAAAGGAAAGTTATTGCTTCGAATTCCAACATCAAAGTCAAATTAAAATCCCCCGGTCCGTAATTACAAAAACTCCTACAAGTACCATGGGAACAAAACCTAATCTAATTTATCCACCACGCCCCTTTCCTGGCTTCTAATTTTATAAAAAAAAGTTCCTATTAAACCCAAAAAACCGTAAACAAATTAATCTAACGCTCAGGCGGGTTTGGAACCAATTTTTGGGAGTTTCGGGGGTGAAATGGGGTATTTTGGGGGTATATTCGGAACCGCGGTCCACGCCTGACGCGTGACGAGGGACGTTGCTTATGCTTAGTTTACTCGTGTGGGGGATACACGGTTTTGTTGGTTGGTGATCATTCGCTAAAGAGTAGGAGGAAGCATGCGATTTTATGTCATACAGTGAGCAAGAAAAATAGTTTTTTTAATAATAATAATAATTGGTGAGGGGCGACACCACGGGCCCGAGTGCTTCCGGGGGAAGTCCCTGATCCACGTCCCCAAGAGGATGAGATCCCCCACCTCTGTGCTTGCCTTAATTGGCCGGCCTTAGGTTGGTTGGAGTCGCAAGAGCTATATGCTAGAAGAGTGGATGTGTTGCGTAAGTGGCGAGTGGGCACTTGATTAGCCGTTAGAGACTGAAATGATGACTAAATGACCGTTTTCGGGGGCCCATTCATTTTGAGTTGGCGAGTCACCGTCTGCCATTTTTTCCGTGTTTATACATTGGTCAGGCAGGCGCCATAGTCCCGTTCAAAACCTAGTTACCTGTTCCATTAGCACCCCATCCCAATAGCCCAGATTTTGTTTCTTTCCACTCCTAACAATAGTCCTACACTGACCGGGGGCTGTTTTGGATTCACTTCTATAGTGTATACTGGGTTAGTTGCCGGTTGGTGTCACATTACAATTTAGATCAAATTGTCTGACGGGCCTCTACGTGTTGGCTTCAGCCCCACGCCTGAAATCTTGGGATTCTCTGATTGATGGATATGGATAATTTTCAAGCTTTTAATAACAATCATATTTTTATGAGATTGATCGTACCCGCCGCGTAAAGACATTTGACGAAGCCGAAAGTAGATCATAACGATTTACAAATATTTAATTTCAATCTATCTTGTGTCTTTATAGTTATTAGCCAGCGTACAGCTTTAATTATTATCACCATTATAAGCCTCTTTAAGGTGGTTTCAGTCCATACAAACGTTTGACGCACAATACGCGTAGACGGAATTAATAAAAGTAATAATTTATATGTGGAAAAATAGTTTAGAAAATCTAGATGCCGCGTAACGAATAACATTTGCAATTTATAATATAATTACGAAGATATAAAGCTTTTAAAATTTTGTATGAAAAACTTCAAAGCTTTATATCTTCGTAATTATTTTATAAATTGCAAATGTTATTCATTACGCGGCATCTAGATATTCCAAACTATTTTTCCATATATAAAAAGTTATATATATTACTACCGTTTACGCGTATTGTGCGTCAACGTTTTATATAAAATGGACCCCTCTGCAACCGCCTTAAATAGTCCCCAAAAATACCGGCCCTACCTCCCATTATAAAAAGGGTGTACAGGTTTAACAACCACGTGCTAAAAATGAAGACTGCTTTAATTATACCGGCATTTACTACATTTCTCACTTGATATCCGTACTAAAATGTGACTGCAAGCCCTATTACCTTGCCTTGCGAAAGGAGGCAAAGCAGATCCCCGTCTCGCCGCTCAACTACCTAAGGCGTGAAACATGCAGAAGAGTCGTAAGGCGACGATGCGGGACGGACGCGGCGTAGCATTGACTTTCTAACTTACGGACGCCGGATCTTTTATAAAATTCTCGAAAGTGTCCCAGACTAAATTACAATAATATATTAGTCCAGTTAATAAAAACACTGAAATTGATGAAATTTTACTTTTATTTTGATGGCGTAGTTTTTACAAAGTTTTAAAACACAGCAACATGGTATGTAGACGTGCGCGTAGTCCGTCAATCAAACGAAGATTGGCGGTATAAATTGTTTCTCTTTATGGGTTTTGGTTCGGACACTTTTGAGCGCGGACCCTACGTCCAGTAGTTGGTAAGTCAATGCGGCGCAGACATCCGTGCGCCGCCGCCGCGTTTGTCCCGTACCGTCGCCTTATGACTTTTGTGTTATGTTTCATGCCAAAGGCGCGGTAGATACAGCGCTTGCAGTCACTTTAAATCGAAGTTCGTTAAACGTAACAGCCGTGTGTAGCTAGTTCACCAAACCGCAGCCTCCAATCGTTTTTGCTCGCGATATAATAAATTATGTAAGGACGGTATTGTCTTTTGATGTTATCTAAACTTGCTTGGGTCCATTTAGAGTGGTCGTTCTGTACTTTAGGACGATTTATAAAAGCCTATTGTGCTTCGAATGAATTGTGAAGCTTAACTGCTTTATTATAAAGGGTCCTTCTTCATATGCTCACGGTTTTTTAAGGGGATGATCAGACCATCAAACTGAACAACTTTCTCTGTGGGACCAAGGCAAAAAATATGTATGACCAAGGTCCAAATCGCGAAAAATAATCGGTTATTCTATACAGGGTGTTACAGAAGTAAAAATAAAAATTGAAAACTTTTAACGGGGTGGTTTAGACCAACAAACTGAACAACTTTCACTATGGGACCAACATCGAAATCGCGAAAAAAAAATCTTTTGTCCCATACATTTAGCTCGAGTAGATCTGTAGTTTAGTATGGCACATCGCAAACGCATCGCGTCATGGCGATTATGGCAAATCTCCTCATTTTGGGGGGGGCCTATGTCCAGCAGTGAACGTCTATCGGCTGATATGATGATGATGATGATGATGGAACATCCGATTTTTTTTCGCTATTTCGATATTGGTCCCATAGTGAAAGTTGTTCAGTTTGATGGTCTTAACCAACCCCTTAAATGTTTATTTGTATTTTTGTAGCACCTGTATAAAACTCGCATACAATCCTTATTGACTAAAAAGTATGGGACAGCTAATTTTTTTTTCACGATTTGGATGTTGGTACGATAGAGAAAATTGTTCGGTTTTATGGTCTGATCATCCTCTTAAAAAACTTTTCTACAAAATAAAAAAATATAGAACAGCATTTTTTTTTCTAAACTTATGATACTTTGCACTTCTTTGTAATAGAAAAGGATTTCTCTCTAAAATTGTTTCCAAAAAGCTTTTCAATACAAAAAACTTTACAAAGAACTAAAAGTAAAATTTTCAACTGAAATCTGGAATTCTTTTGAAGTTAAAGCTTACCATTCAAACCTTTGATGTACTATTAAATCTTTTTCTGAATTCAAAATATATTCTTTTTTATTTTTTATTTTCATAGTATTGAAATTATTAATATCTAGATATAAATAATAAAAATGAAATGCTGTTCGATGGTAAGCGCATTTAAATGTTCATTATTGTCTAAGTAATGTTTTCAGAGAAAAAAAGAAATGGCCAAGTGTGAGTCAGAAAAGAAAAGGGGCATAACAGTGCTGCCCCTTTTTTACAGCCAGTGTAAAATAAAAACTAAACAATAAGGCTTGTCTTGTCTTGTCAGTAAAACTTACATGATAAAAGTACCCACGGTCAGCAGCATTTTTTATGCATAATGAATGGGTTTGCTCTTGGCTTCATCTCACCTGATGGGAAGTGTAGATGAAGCCGAGGATGTAGCGCGCTCACCCACAAAAAGTCTATTAACTCTTCTTTTCAAAATATCCTGATTGTATTTGCTTGGAAACACAGACGCAGGGAGTGAGTTCCAAACCTTACCGGTTCTCATTTCATTATAAAAGAGGATGCGAACTTTTTTGTGCGGATTGTTGGAATATCGACTACGTATGGATGCAGTCTCGCACTACGTCTTGTCGTACGTTGGTGGAAGGGGGATGGTGGAATCAGGTCATGTAGCTCCTGGTGCACAGTACAAGTACACAAACATGCATGGATATATCAATTTAGCCCACATAAACCCACTGCTAGACATTGGCCTACTTTTGGTTGCACCATTCCCAACGGTCCTGTGCTAATCCGATTTTCATATAAGTAAACACAATACATTCCAACGACAGATCACAAAAACTAAAGGTAGATGTGACAGGGGGCGGGGCCAGTGTCGCAGCAATATGCGCAAAAACGGAACACATTGCTCGCGACGGTAAGGATTCAATATATTATGAGACAGAAAGCCAGTCGAGATATTATGTGTAAATAGTTTACAATGCTTGCGTAGTACTAAAGATTATTCGAACATTGAGTTCTGATACCGCAATGGATAATGAGCACATTCAAGCTAACAAAATACTTTCTATCGCGTGGTACTGGTTGTAATGCGACACTCGGTTTCGTACTCAGCGCGTTGGTTGGCATCTCTCTAGATCTCTATGCCAACTAAAACCGCGCGCGTCCGTCCATGAATCTACACTATCACGCAAGTCCCCATGAACTGAAATTAGAAATGAGAAAGTTAAGAAGACGCTTTTTTTAATACGTCTGTCGCAGCAATCATCCGGCACCTGAGGCAATCAGCAAACCTCAACAACAGATTTAAAATCTCTTCACCACCATGGGTCTGTCACAGACTGGGCAATCAGCAAACCTCTACCTCAGAAAGCCAAACCTCTTCACCACCATGGGTCTGTCACAGACTGGGCAATCAGCAAACCTCTACCGCAGATAGCCAAACCTCTTCACCACCATGGGTCTGTCACAGACTGGGCAATCAGCAAACCTCTACCGCAGATAGCCAAACCTCTTCACCACCATGGGTCTGTCACAGACTGGGCAATCAGCAAACCTCTACCGCAGATAGCCAAACCTCTTCACCACCATGGGTCTGTCACAGACTGGGCAATCAGCAAACCTCTACCTCAGAAAGCCAAACCTCTTCACCACCATGGGTCTGTCACAGACTGGGCAATCAGCAAACCTCTACCGCAGATAGCCAAACCTCTTCACCACCATGGGTCTGTCACAGACTGGGCAATCAGCAAACCTCTACCTCAGAAAGCCAAACCTCTTCACCACCATGGGTCTGTCACAGACTGGGCAATCAGCAAACCTCTACCGCAGATAGCCAAATCTCTTCACCACCATGGGTCTGTCACAGACTGGGCAATCAGCAAACCTCTACCGCAGATAGCCAAACCTCTTCACAACCATGGGTCTGTCACAGACTGGGCAATCAGCAAACCTCTACCTCAGAAAGCCAAACCTCTTCACCACCATGGGTCTGTCACAGACTGGGCAATCAGCAAACCTCTACCGCAGATAGCCAAACCTCTTCACCACCATGGGTCTGTCACAGACTGGGCAATCAGCAAACCTCTACCGCAGATAGCCAAATCTCTTCACCACCATGGGTCTGTCACAGACTGGGCAATCAGCAAACCTCTACCGCAGATAGCCAAACCTCTTAACCACCGTGGGTCTGTCACAGACTGGGCAATCAGCAAACCTCTACCGCAGATAGCCAAACCTCTTCACCACCATGGGTCTGTCACAGACTGCGCAATCAGCAAACCTCTACCGCAGATAGCCAAATCTCTTCACCACCGTGGGTCTGTCACAGACTGGGCAATCAGCAAACCTCTACCGCAGATAGCCAAACCTCTTCACCACCATGGGTCTGCCACAGACTGTGCAATCAGCAAACCTCTACCTCAGATAGCCAAACCTCTTCACCACCATGGGTCTGTCACAGACTGCGCAATCAGCAAACCTCTACCGCAGATAGCCAAATCTCTTCACCACCGTGGGTCTGTCACAGACTGGGCAATCAGCAAACCTCTACCGCAGATAGCCAAACCTCTTCACCACCATGGGTCTGCCACAGACTGTGCAATCAGCAAACCTCTACCGCAGATAGCCAAACCTCTTCACCACCATGGGTCTGTCACAGACTGAGCAATCAGCAAACCTCTACCTCAGAAAGCCAAACCTCTTCACCACCATGGGTCTGTCACAGACTGGGCAATCAGCAAACCTCTACCGCAGATAGCCAAACCTCTTAACCACCGTGGGTCTGTCACAGACTGGGCAATTAACAAACCTCTACTTCAGATAGCCTAATCTCTTCGCCACCATGGCCAATAACTAAGAGTTATTGAGTACCTACAAAAAGTAATCTGTGGTACAAGTAAAGTAACTGACAATTCCCTAGCTTCCAGCAAACACGTGTTGAATTATGTCCTGAAATTAACAATTGTAATTTACTAGGTAAATGAAATTCCCAGCGGAATTTTGTAATTAGATCTGACAAGATCCTAGAAACCTGTCGTAAATGTTCCTTTTTAAAGTGTTTAACAAGAGCTTGACGTTACTTTACAAGGGTTATTTAATTAGAATATAATTGTAAGAGGATATACCCTTGAGCGCGCTCCATACATAATATACATCTATACAAAAAACATGATCCGATCTGGTCCAAAAATGTGAAAGTGCCAAAAAAAAATAATGCGATATTCTGTTAGGACTTCCGTCTATACATTTATTATTATTGCACCAAAGCTGTAGGTCCCATGTCTTAGGTTTTATTTAGGTTCGAAAAATTTGCCTTTTCATACATTTACGAAGAAATTAGCTAAGGCTATATTCTGTTAGAACTGTCTCCGCATTTTTTTAGTATGGCACCAAAGCTGTACGGTCATTTTCTTTGGTTTTATTAATGTTTGGGAAATCTGCCTTTTCATACATTTTTGATGTAACAATGCCCAGTCATTTTACGGAGTTTTGTTAGGCGGGGTAGGGAGTAATTATTAATTGGACTTTTAAACTGTAACCGGCACCATTTAGTGACAAAAAGACTATCTTAAAACATATTTAAAAAAAAAATCGCTACGCAACCTAGAAATCAAAATTGTATGTCCCAGAAGGCTTTTAAATAAATAATATTAATACCAATGCACTCATTTGAATTAGATTTAACAATATTATTGAATTTAAATGGTTAAATATAAATAATCAAAAATTCGTTTTTATGGAGCATGCTCGCAGGATAATCCTAGTTTCCTAGCTAGGGGGTAGGCAGACGAGCTAACCTAACCTATTCTGTCCCTGTCTGGACAAAGTTCTCCCCTAAACTCTCCAAAACTTGCAAAAGCCAAAATCCAAGCAGCAAAAATACAAAATAAGGCGGTCTTATCGCTAAAATAGCTATTTCTTCCAGACAACCTACAACACCGCTGATCATCCTTTTGTGAAAAAAAAATATATATTTGTTTATTTTTCCCTCTTTTTCGTCGTAACTTCAATAATTGATCAACGCTACGGAAAATGGAATGGCGTCGAATCTCAAATAAGTGGAAAGATATCGTTGATGGGAACTTTTTACGGTCATTGGGCATTCGGTCA
The DNA here is from genome assembly GCA_927399405.1 of Agonopterix arenella. NCBI lineage: Eukaryota > Metazoa > Arthropoda > Insecta > Lepidoptera > Depressariidae > Agonopterix > Agonopterix arenella. The sequence goes on from OV656714.1 coordinate 3,464,769, forward strand.
TCGGGCACTCGGTCATTTTGGGCATTCGGGTTATCGTTGAGTTTGTTTACCTTCTTACAGAATATTATTGTGAAAAGGTATTATGACAACATTATCGACGAAAAAACTGTTTTGAAAAATGTCATACAAACAAATAGGCTTAGGTATATGTATAGAGTTCTTCTAAATATGCTGACACTTTTTTAAGGGGATGATCAGACCGTCAAACTGAACAACTTCATCTATGGCACCAACATCGAAATCGCGATATAAAAATCAGCTCTTCCATACAAAACTGCAATCCTACTCGATCCAAATGTATGGTACAGAAGATTTGTTTTCGCGATTTCGATGTTGGTCCCATAGAGAAAGTTGTTCAGTTTTATGGTATAATAATTAAAAAATTACTTCTGTATAATATGTAGGACACTCATATGTTGGTATTGTATATTTTGATAAGTTGTTCCTTAATTTTTCGTGTGAAGTTGTGACGAGATATGTTTTTTCGTTTATTTCTATATTATATATTTTTAAAGTAGCCTGTTCAATGTCCCACTGCTGGGCAAAGGCCTCCCCTTTTGCTCTCCAATCCTCTTTATTGTTTGCAACTTCTGGCCAACTTTCCATGAAGGCATCCATGTTGTCTCTCCACCTTTTTCTGGGTCTGCCTCGACGCCGGCAACTATCCCTGGGAACCCAGTCTGTGATTTCTATATTATATTTTTTTATTCCTACGTTGAATGGATTTCGATTAGAAGCGAGGTGAAGAGGTAGTACCTACTTATAGATGTAGCAATGTTTCTTGCCACCTCAAAAAAGATCATGGTCGTGAACAAAAACCCACAATAAAAAAAACCGTTTGAGCTAAAAATGGGTAATTTTTTTAAAATCCAAAATTGGCACCGACGCAAAATCTGTTCAACATTTAAATTTGAGAAATGCGACTTGAGAGGGGATTTAGTGCAGCGCTGCACAATTTATGTTGAACTCTTGCATAAATTGCAAGTTCCTGTTAAATGTATCCATTACACGTTGACACTTTTTATGCCGGAGTTTTACCACCGCTACTTTTCCATGTGATTTTTGTTTCTGCCCTTACTCGGTTATCGTGATATGGTAAGGATAGGTTAAAATAATTATACGGTTATATAAGGTCTTTCTTAATATGCTGACACTTTTTAATAGGATCGTCAGACTGAACAACTTTCTCTATGGCACCAACATCGAAATCACGAAAAAAATCAAATCTGCAAACCTCCTCGCAGATTTTTTTTCCCGATTTCGATGTTGGCCCCATAGAGAAATTTGTTTAGTTTGATGGTCTGATTATCCTCTTAAAAAATTTTCAGTGGTGTAAATGTAGACATTTGCAATATTTTTTAAGGGGTAATTGTACCCATTATACTGAGCAACTTCCTCTAAGGAATCTAATATAAGGGAAATTATCAAATAACATGTCATCTTTTCACACAAAATGTTCTTTCAGCTAATTGCATTTGCATCTAGTAGGTATGACAAATACTTTTTTTTAGCTATCTTCCTTTTGGTTCCTTAGGGAATGTTGTTCAGTATCATAAATTCATAAAAACTTTGCTACAATAATTACAGCTATCAGGTAATACGGTTGTGATTTTATGTACAGAAATAAAGTTTTTTTTAATATGTATAGGTAATCAAGTTTAATGTCAGTTAGAATGTTTGTCTAGAATTTGTAAAGATTTTTTACACCACAAAAGAAATCATGGCTGAGTACAAAATGACACTTTTAAAATGCGTTTAAGTCATCTGCAAAAACTTAAAAACCTAATCGTAAAATCGCACCAGCAGAGCCGCGGTGTTACCATACTCCGTGCCCTGGCCTGGATCCAAGCCGCGAGTGGCCGCAGATGACGAAGCGTCTCCGACTCGTTATCGCGCCGTAATTGTGCAGACTGGCGATTAATTAGTCGCATGTCAGATGCGACTAATGATCGATGAATGAATTATCGTTTGAACAAATTAAAATATTGCAAATAATTTGATAAATTGTCTCGGCTTGCGAACGACAAATTTCCCAGCTGAGTATAATTTGTTTTGTTTTCAACGGAATAGGCATTTTCTGGACCCATTGTGAATAAAAATACTTGGCATCTCTTAGTATCTTAAAAAAGGAGCAACTGCGCGCTTAAAAAGTTAAATACCTAACCAGATTAAAAAATATTGGGTTTTTCTTTATATGCGGACGGTTTTTAAGTAAATGATCTTGAAAATTGCTCAAATCGATGGTCTGATTATCTAAAAAGCCGTCAGCGTATCAAGAAAGACCCTATAATTAATTATGGTTCCTCAAATTCATTTTATGTGCATTTTACGCTTAGTTCGTTTTGTAACTTTAAAATCACCATCCAATCTCAGCACATCCTGCATATTTTACCATCCTTATTTTCTTTAAAATTAGCAATAAACACTCACCTTATCTCCAATACGAACAGCTGTCACAAAACAAGTCGTTTCGATACTTTCAATCGCAATAAAGTCGCAAGTCTACAACGCGTTCCTCGAATGTTCAACGCACCGGTGCTAAATTGTATTGATAATTGCAGCGCGCTTCCTTCTGGAGCGATGGTTTCAGATACAGTTGTCATGTTTCTGTTTAGAAACAGTGTGTTAGTTTAAGTTTAATTTTGTATACGTTTGGTTTGAAGTTGTATTATATCTTAAGGCGTGTCTCTTGCAAGGAAACTTTACACAAATTAAGCAAAAAAACATCGAAACGATTTTTTGTCTCTGCCATCTTAAGTACCCTTTAGACGGGCAACTGATCGCAGGCTTTCTGCCAAGGCCAAATAGCAAAAATCGTTGGACGGGACCAGCGCGCGCTATTGGCTTAGACCAAGCTGACCAAGTTTGCGATCGTGCCATCGGCCTTTAGACGTGCAATTTGGATTCGGCCTTGACTGAAAGCATGCAATCTATTGCCCGTTTAAGACCTGCCTTATTTTGTTTTAGACATCAAAATAAGTTCTAATTAAGAAGATATGTTTTCAGTTTCTGTCTATATTCCCTGAGATAGATAAATACAGCACTTTCAATCTCCACAATCATTGCACTCAATGAGGACCCTTTTTAAAACATATACCTACAACACGATATTATAATTTTATAATGATGCTCGATTATTCCTTTGACAGCTGTGACTCGAGCGGCGGTTGTCAATTTTTCCGCAGGAGACACGGCTTTACACAGAGATTTTTATCTGCGACAAAAAGGTACTCAGTCCTACGGAGAATTAGATTCTCTTTCTTATTACCTACACTGTGCCTACGGCTAGAAAAAAAATGCCACGAGAAATAACTGGCCAAATGCGTGTCGGACCACATGCAGGGTAGGGTTCCGTAGTTGCCCGTCACAATATAATAAGAGACTTAGAAGGAAGCTTTTTGTTTTATACTACGGTTTAACGGCTAAAAAACTCTAAAAAGTACATTTTTTAAGTTGGTCGACTATTACTCGTAAACTTGTAAAGACTACTTAGCGGTGATAGATTTCCTTTTAATTTCGTTATATATACTACTACCATGAATTTTTTTCATATATACAGAAACAACCGTTTAGCTGGCAGAAGGGGACACTTGACTCTAACAAACATTTTTACTTCAAAGCTTAATATTTCGCTAACGGACCCCTAAATCGAAAAATGGTTTTCCCAAACCCACAATTTTTTATACGACCTATTCAACAATACCCAACACCATAGGGTAGACGAAAAATTCCATTCCCACTTCGCGTGTAGGGGAGGTACCCTATATTTTACCACTTTTTCGGCGTGATTAATATGTATATCCATGCCAAATTACAGCTTTCTAGTACTAAGCGCCTCTGAGCTAAGACGGACGGACAGACGGACGGACATGGCCAAACTATAAGGGTTCCTTGTTGACTTCGGAATCCTAAAAACTAGATCATTTTTAGCACAGAACTTTATAATTTTTAGCCTATCTGTAGAATGGCACGAAAGGGCAAAGGTGTCTCAAAAAAAATCATTTTTAAAAATGGAACCATTTATTCCAGCCAGTAACATGTCAAACATAATTTAAACGTTCTTAAAGAATAGCTTCCATACGTGACTTTTTACTTAAAAAAGTATATAAAAAAAAAACAAAAAGAATACAGTCTGAGACAATTCTATGCAAATGTGGTACTCAAGGGTAGGGGTGAGTGCGAAATATTACGCGTACGTTCACATTGTTTAAGTAAGGCTTAGTGTATATTGGTATACAGACGCTTCGCTACTGTGATTACGTGTGAACAGGCAGTAGAAGATCAGGTCAGCAACAGTTCCAATTTCACAATTTAGCTATTATCTCGTTCTAAAAAAGCTGATGGTACATTTTTTTTGGCTTTACCATTATACATACTACAAACATGGTGTGAATATTTTTGTCTACTTAGAAGGTTTTGAAAAATACATTCGTATTTTCTAATAAATATAAATACCTACCTCATTTATTTCGATGCCTATTTTAATGCTCAAAAATAATGTATATTGATAACTCTACGTCAAATGAGTGCATTGGTATTAATATTAATAATTTAAAATCCTTCTGGGACACATAATTTTGATTTCTATGTTGCGTAGCGATTTTTTAAATATGCTTTAACACGTTCCGGGACAGTGACCGGCTATAGCAGTGATAACAATAAAAGTTCTATTGTGTCTCGTTCACCGCCCCGGAACGTGTTAAGATAGTCCTTTTGTCACTTAATGGTTCTAGTTTCAGTTTAAAAGTCCAATTAGTAATTACTCCCTACCCCGCCTAACAAAACTCCGTATAATGACTGGGCTATATACATGGTATAACAAAATACTCTAGTAATATTATAATGAGTGATTTCTTTTGACTATCAAACTGAACAACATTCACTACGGAGCCAACTTGTTTTTTTTCTCATTGTTGGTTCCATAGTGAAAGTTGTTCAGTTTGATGTTCTTATCTAAACCTGCCCTTAAAATATTACTAGGGTGTTTTATTTCACCTCCACTGACCAACTTTTGGTATATGGGAAAAACCTGAAATCGCATAAATAAAATCGGCTGTTCTGTACAAAACTGCAATGGGGGAGCGGACTGCATAAAATATATTTTAGTTTTATCTTTTTAGTAAAAAAAAACATTTGAAAATAACGCTATACTCACATTTTTAGTTTTTTTTACCTAGAATACTATTTTTAATAACATGATGAACTATAAAAAGTAATGAAATGTTTATGACGTCACTTCTTTCTTATCGTGTGGGCAGAGCCCTGGTGTCAGAGTTTTTTCAGACCGCCTTACGGCCTCTGACGCGGTTTTTATGTAACGACTACTACCACCAGAGATAGTAGCCGGGACCAACGGCTTAACGTGCCATCCGAAGCACGGAATCATTTCTCTTTTCAGGCAATCAGGCGATTCAGCCTGCGATGCCCTAACCAACTGGGGAAAAACGCACAAAGTGACATTTTACTAGGTGTCCCCCGTGGGAATCGAACCCACGACCTCCGTGTCGAGAGCCAATGCTCTTAACCATTAGATCACGGAATGGGTATTTAGTACATTTTTTTATAGGTACATCGCGCGCGTTTTGACGTTCGATTAAAAGTTGCTAATTTGACTTATTGCCCGATCCCCTATTGCCTACTTAATCGAGCTCGACTCAAATGTCTTTTTCTCCCGGCTTTTTTTCAACGATTCCATGTTTGTTCTTTGCTCCAACTTTAAAAATTGTTCAGTTTGATGGTCTGAACCTCCCCTGAATATTTGGAAAGAGTTTGATGAAACACCCAGTATTTTCTTATGACGAACGGATAGACGGTTTTAAACCCTAATAAAAAGTATTGTACTTTTCTTCCCAATCCTTTTACCCCCTATGTATCCTTACCCCTAAAACTAAAAGATGAAAACCGAAACATTTGCCGTCAAGACTTATACAAGTCCTCTACAACACAAGAAGTTCCCTCCCGTAGTCCTTATTACAATGCAATTAGTATGGAAATGACTTCATTCGCGAGACTTCCTTCGAACACAGCTGTCATGCAGTCAAACTAATATAGAAATCTCCTGACATGTATCTTATGGTATAGACATAAGGATAAGAATAGCTTGATTTAAGAGACTTTGCGATTGTATAAGTAACAATTGATCGAGTCGACAAAACGACGTATTTATGCACCAAGGGCCTCCCATAAACCATTGTTCCCGTATAATATATGTGCCGCAGTTCATGTGTTATTGGCATTTCGTGAAAAGGACAAACGAATAACGAGTTTTGTTTTAAACTGGGTGCTTGTGAAATAGACTTTATTGTGTGTGTGACAAAGGTTATTATTGTATCAACTGTATAACTGTATAACGTCATCATTTAAAAATAAATGGGGTCAAGTGCGAGTCGAAGTTTCGCCAGTAGTGTTCCGTATCAAACCGCAACTTTGAAAAATACCATCAAAGTGTAATTTTAATTCTCCACACCTACTATACTAAGGTTGTCTGGACGAAATCGCTTTTTAGCGATAAGACCGCCTTATTTCTACCATTATCGTTTTTATTCCTATGCTGTATCTGTGTTTTGGTGTAAATAAAAGTATATTTCATTCATTAATATACTTACACATATTTTTGTACCAAAAACAAAAAGATTTTGCTTTGAATATAAATTATGAACATACCAAAAGAAACGATTTCTATGCTCTTGCTTCCCGAAGATTCATATGGCATTGCTATTTCTTGCTTCCGGAAGTTTTATTGGTGTGTTTTGTTATGATTTCACTTTCAAAATTCAACCTCAAACTGAAAACTTCACATCTAAATTAGGCTACTTAGTGCCAATTTCCTACTTTTTTTATTTCTAATTAATGGACTCTTGCTTGTGCCATAGCACTGTATTTGCGCCAGTGTCAAGTGTTTATGGGAGAATCTATTCCAATCTCAGGGATTGTTTTTGGTCAAGAACAAGAAGAGATTGAGGATTGCGGAGCCTCGTGGCAGGCAAAAGCGCGACGCGCGAAATCCACGCAAGACGAGTGCTCGGGTCAGAACTTGCAACGTGACTCCTTCCTACTTTTTATAATACTCCTAAACTCTAATAAACCCGACAATAAAGCCAAAAAATTCATTCTCACATTTGTCACATATCATAAATTCACAAACGTCGACAATTTCGAAAAATTATTCTCAAACAAAAACTGAAGATACAATCAAATCTTTACAGCGTCTAGACTTTTCTCGAACTGCTGAATCGAAGCACATGGCTGCAACGTAAACTTGACACATTCAAATTTTAGCCGTTTGAAATCATTCCACTTTATGACTGGCGAACCCTAATAATAAGTTGGTACTTACAGTTTCAAAAGTTTCCGTCAGCTAGTTTTCTATTTTAATACATAATAGTATTCGATAGTACAGGGTGTTAGGGTAAACAGTTGCAGTTTAAGGGGTGATTGTACCCTTGATACTGAACAACTTTCCCTAAGAAACATATAGGAAATAAAAAAAAAGACTTCATCTTCTTATCGTGTGGGCAGAGCCCTGGTGTCAGAGTTTTTTCAGACCGCCTTTTACGGCCTCTGACGTGGTTTTTATGTAACGACTACTACCACCAGAGATAGTAGCCGGGACCAACGACTTAACGTGCCATCCGAAGCACGGAATCATTTTTTCTTTTCAGACAATCAGGTCAGGCCTGCAATATCCTAACCAACTGGGGGAAAACGCACAAAGTGACATATCACTAGGTGGTCCCCCGTGGGGATCGAACCCTCGACCTCCGTGTCGAGAGCCCAATACTCTTAAACATTAGACCACGGAGGCAGACTTGTCATACAAACGTTAGATCAGCATTTAGTATGGAAAGTCCTATTTTTTTTTGCGAATTTCCTATGGGAAGGTTGTTCAGTATCATAGGTACTTCTTCTTCTTGGTCGTAACCTCATGGCTGAGGGACGTGTCCATCGTGGGTCGCTTGTGCCACCTCAGCTCTCCAGGCCGCTCGATCTTGGGCCCGGTGTATGCTGGCCTGTAGTGTTGTATCGGTAATTTCTTTCACCACATCGGTCCATCTCGTAGGCATGCGTCCTCTACCCCTCCCTCCATACGGCCGGTGATCATGAGTTTTTCCAAACTATCTGATATCCTGACCGTATGTCCGAAGAATTTAAGGACTCTTTGCATACAGATGGTGGAGAGTCTCGTCTTGATGTTCAATTCATCGAGGATGGACTCATTTGTGCGGTGTTCAGTCCGGGATATTCGGAGCATTCTGCGCCAGCACCACATAGGTACAAACAGCCCTTAAAGTAATGCAACTGTTTATTAACACCCTGTATACAGAGTGTAACAAAATATCCTAGTTATACTTGGGTGGTTCAGATATAAGGGGTGCTTCAGACCATTAAACTGAAAAACTTTCACTTTCACAGCCAAAATCGAAAAAAAAAAAAAAAATACTGTCGTATACATTTGAGTCAAATCGGTACTGCAGTTTTGTATGTAACAGCTGTTTTTTGTTCGCGATTTAGAATTTGGCTCCATCGTGAAAGTTGTTCAATTTGATGGTCTGTAGCACCCCTTTAAGTATTACTAGGGTGTTTTGTTCGGTACACCCTGTATATGGCGGCCGATAGGAAAAACGAAGCTAATTTCCCCGGCGAAGCTGCGTGATAAATCTAGTATACCTAGAGACAAATACACAATTAAGTCAAAGTTATAAATTACGGTTCGATAGATATCTATTAATTGTATTGAGTAAGAATACCATTCCGTCTCGCTCCCGCATTATGAAGGTTCATTAGTTCTGTGATTTAGGTGTATCTTCTATCTCTTTTGCCCTTCGCCTAATAAATTGTCTTATTCAAGGGAAAAGATTTCAGCGCAAAATTAGTGCTTTAGGCCGGAAAGGAAGAGATCCGCAGAAGAACCAGAGTAACTGACATAGTCCAGAGAATTGCTAAACTAAAGTGGCAGTGGGCGGGGCACATTGCTCGCAGAACCGATGGCCGATGGGGCCGAAAAGTTCTCGAGTGGCGACCGCGTACCGGAAAGCGCAGCGTGGGTAGGCCCCACAGAACTTTATAAGAGGGGTTAGAAATGCAATGTAGCGCTTTTGCTTCGGAGACGGCTGTCGCCACTTGTCTTCCCGGTCACGCTGCTACAATTATTCACGCCCTCTCGCTCGCACCACGCCGCGGGCCTTATGGTGTTATGCAAATCATTGCATAACCTGTGGCGACACGTTCCACACGTGGATGAGGACAGCGCAGGACCGGTACGTATGGTGATCCTTGGGGGAGGCCTATGTCCAGCAGTGGACGTCCATCGGCTGAGATGATGATGATGGTTGATGAGGTCGGAAATAAATAGAGTATTGTATCACCGATTATTGTTGACGTTCTAAAGTCAAATAGACTTGTATCACTGATATTAAAAACCATTAGAATTTTAAGAAGGACCTTGTATTTATTCAGGCACTAGCGACCCGCCCTGGCTTCGCACGGGTACAATGCTGATATATAAACCTTCCTCTTGAATCCCTCTATCTATTAAAAAAAACCGCATCAAAATCCGTTGCATAGTAAAGATCTAAGGATAAATAGGAACAGACAGACAGCGGGAAGCGATCAAGCGACTTTGTTTTATACTATGTAGTGATATGTCCAGCAGCGTACAAGTAAAAACTGATATGTATAACATTTATCAGGGGAACTTGTTGTCAGCATCTGACAATGAATTTGTCTTTGTAAAAAAGAAATAAATAAAATAAATAATAACCCCTTTCGCAGGATTCAAACACTAAGCCATCATTAATACGAGCGACTTCGTCGCGATTTGTGGCCAATATTTTACGCCACTAAAAACAGTTTTTTTATTCTCTCCATGAAAACATCAACACCTTTGCGTGTCTAAGAAGTGATTCACGACCATCCCCATACCTCGGGGCAGACCATCCAGAATTACATGGAGCTGGCATAGACCTTATAGGAGAATAATATATTTCTTGCGCTAACCTAACCACTGCATCATATCTCAAGTGTAGAGATAGCTTCGCCTATCGAGTGACTTTCGTACGACTGCGTCGTCGAAGAAATAGAATAGAATAGAATGTCTTTATTTGTCTTAAAAAAACATATTACAAAAACAATATATTACACACTTACAAATACATAAAAAAACACAAAAAAATAAACATATTCAAGACAAAATGGTCTGTGACATCAGTATACGGTAGTAACAATAGAATTAATGCGCAAGGGTTCATCATCATCATCATATCAGCCATTAAACGTCCACTGCTGGACATAAGCCTCCCCCAAAATGGGGGGGATTTGCCATAATCGCCACGTTTGGAAGGCGTGTTGGCGATCGCAGTTGGATCGAATCAATGTGTGTACTCAGAGGATGCTGCCGCCCATCCTTCAGTAGATCCCTTAGTAACCTTTTACGACACCCACGGGAGGAAATGGGTTGGTGCTATTCATAGTCGACACCACACGGCAAGCGCAAGGGTTGTTTATCAATAAATACAGCTACTTCTTTGTGTCGATTTATAGCGCCACCCCTGAGTATGAGTTCAGACTGCCGTACGTCATAATCCATACATTTCGACACTACTTAGACTCAACTTACGCTCAAAGAAAGTCTCTGAATCTCGGCACGTGTGTTCTACGAACTAAGTTTGCAACTTCTAAATGAATTGACAACCATTTGTATTAATTATGTTATTTATACTACTTTGGACACTCGCAAGTGCCTATGCAATTACGTTAACCAATATAATAGTCAAGGTTATACTAGACGCCGCAGTGTTCCCATAATTATCCTTTTTCATATTTTTGGCCTTCTCTAGGAACAATTCCTTATCTGTTCCGTTGTTGACAAAATTTGCACCAAATCTGCTCTTTCCAATTTTTTCTTGTCCACGCAAAAACTGGCAACAATAAATACTGCCCACACGCACGCTTCAGTGTTATTTATTAACAAGATCACCCTGTATAGCCTCTGTTCTTAAATTAGATAAGTTATGTCGCTTGCGTGACTGAAAAAATACTTTCCGAATGAATTTTGAACTCTATTGTTATGACTAAAAGGTGCTTTTGTTAATAGAAATATTTAACAATTTTGGGTCTTTATTTTTGTGAAATAGATGGCTTCATTGCTTTTCAAAAAATAGAACGGAATGAATAAAATAGAAAGGAACATTCATAATATTTTATTTGGCAAAAAAAAAATGTTGTAAGGAAAAGTGCTCATTATGAGACCCACATAAATGAATGCGTATCCTCACGACTATATTCCCCGAGCGGATAGTCCAAGATATTCTGAAAACTCAGAACATCCACGGTCCACTAGTAGTATTATAGTACTGAAACTCTGTCCAGTATGACGGGGAGTGAGCACACATTTATAAATGTGTTGTAAACTCACGACTACCAATATTAGATCTGGGGTAGTCAGAACCTTATATATATATAATACATGTTATTAAAAATAGTATTCTAGCTAAAAAACTACAAAAAATGTCGGTGTAGCGTTATTTTCAAAAGTTATTTTTAATAAGAAGATAAAACTAAAATGTATTCTATGTATGCAGTCCGCATATAAATACGTATGCTCACACCTACGTCCCACTAGGATAGGCAGAGACAATAGATCACATATTGCTACGATTCTGACACATATCTATTCTCTCGCCTCTTGAACATGTATGTCTCTTCATACATTCTCGTCGGTTCCAGGTACATTTTTACTTGGCCCTTCTTTAGTACGCAATAAAAGAGAGAAAAAATAACATTTTAGTCGAGTCGGTACTTTGGTATGGGACAGGTGTTTTTTTTTTAATTTTTTCTCGATGTTGGCTCCATAGAGAAAGTTGTTCAGTTTGATGGTCTGAAGTACCCCCTTAAGTATTACTAGGCTATTTTGTTACACCTGTATATTATCCTGCTATCGTGTAGTGCAGTTGCGTTCTGTATAAAACATATTATTTTTAACAATTTTATTTTTTTTTTGTTTCAGGTATATAACAATTTTCATTTGCTTCTGAAGACATCACACCAATCCCTACACTGGCGTAAATATGGAAAGTTTTACTATTATTATTAAAGTTGTACTGCAGCAAAGTTATTGACCTCTCCGAAAGGTACTATGTTTATGTATGTAGGTTTGACCACAGATCAAAAAAAGTAAAGGGAGATGTGAAAAGGGGGCGGGGCCTGTGTCGCAGCAATATGCGCAAAAACAGAACACATTGCTCGCGACAGTAAGGATTCAATATATTATGAGGCTGAAAGCCAGTCGAGATATTATGTGTAAATAGTTTACAATGCTTGCGCAGTAGTAGTACTAAACATTATTCGAACGTTGAGTTCTGATACCGCAATGGATAATGAGCACATTCAAGCTAACAAAATACTTTCTATCGCGTGGTACTAGTGGTAATGCGACACTAGGTTTCGTATTCAGCGCGTTGGTTGGCATCTCTTTAGATCTCTATGTGTTTGACCCTACAGTGGAATGATAAAATATTATTATAGGCTGATCAAATTCAATGTCTATTTTCAAACGCAAACAATACGCCTATCATATTATTACTAAACAAAGTCTATACAATTCTAGACAAACAAACAAGCAAACAATGTGTCTTACAACATTTTGTTTACGTACGATCTCATAAAGCGGTTTACGGGGAACTTGTCAAAGGAAAATGGGTTAAACCTTTCTTTTACAGGTTACAATGAAGCGTACAAAACGGTGTTGGTTGTGGTTTTAATTATAAGATGTAGCGATAGCGGAATCGACGACTATATCTCGATTGATTTCACATAGCCGAAGCAGACAAGCTGAAGTGGCAATGGGCTGGTCATATTTGCCGAAGAACTGACAATCGATGGGGTGTCAGAGTTCTAGAGTGGAGACCACGAACTGGCAGGCGTAGCATGGGACGCCTGCGGCGCGCTGGGCCCTATTTAATTAATAAACGTGACAATTGACAATGACAATTCAGAGTACATTGCTGAAAATGTTAGGATACATGAAGCACTGCAGTGCACTGCAAGTTTGGCGTCATTAATAATCAGCAATGTACTGTGAATTGTCATCGTCAATTGCTGCGTTTAATAAACAGGGCACAGTACGAAGACCTGAGGTAGCGGGTAAGTAGCGACTGGATGAGGATAGCCGAGGATAGAGTTTTGTGGCGCGCCCTGGGAGAGACTTATCTACAGCAGTTTACGATAATAGGGTGATGATGATGTTTGTTACCCTCCCGTGCCAGACCCAAGAGCCGGTCTGGATGACCGACAAGTGCGATCCTGTAATCTTATCCAGAAGCCGTGGTCGGCAGGTGGGGGTTGCGTGCTGGCAACACTTAGTCGCATCCTTTTTTTTAAGTTCGCTTTTTAAAATGATAGGTTGTGGTTTTAGAGAAGACACATTTTTATACCTATGCAGACTTGCGTAAAGTCACGACTGTTGTTAAACATAGATGCATTCTCTCGTCCTAATCCTCCTGAATCTGATGGATCAGCAAACGTTGGTTGATTCGGACTTAAAATACCACCAAGCCTTGCCAAGCCAAGGTCCAGCCTTGCCCAGGCGTTGCTCTTTTCGTAATCATCGGTGATTGTTTTCAACTCCACTGCACCAACGAGCGACTTATTTATGTATTATGTTTCTACAATCGCTCATCGCTTGTCTCTCAAAAGCAGCATAAAGGGACTCCCACACCTGTTTTCAATGCGTTCAATGGAGGTTTCAGAATGTTGTATCAACACTGCATTATGAACCGTTTCGAAGCACCACAATGAGTCTATTTTTGATTGTCGAGTCTTCTGACAATCACGCGATCACTAAGCTTATACACGCGCTGTAGGAATGTTCTTGGAAAGAAATAGATCGGTTGGTTGTGACATTGTTAGTTCATGTCTTAAACTTAAGTGTTATGCTATCGGAGAATTTAATAATTCAGATATTTTTATAAGCAAGGATTTATAATAAAATCTTAAAGCAAAGAAATTGGGGTCCGAAGGAAGAAAACTCTGCTATATTTCATAAATCTAATTCGGCTGGGCCGCATTCGGGAAGCTACGTATATATTCTCGTCCCAAATACCGCAGTGGCTCAAGACGAAAGTCTTTGACCAGTGATGAGATGACATACGGATACGAACTGAGATGTGATCGCTGAGATGTACTCAAGGCCTCATAAAAAGGTTGAAAGTCACCCAAAGGGCAATGGAGATGGCCTGCAAAATCGTATCAGAAAAGGAGAGATTCGCAGAAGAACCAGAGTAGCCGATATAGCCTAAAGAATTGTTAAACTAAAGTGTCAATTGCTCCCAGAAACCATGGCCGATGGGACAAAGAGCAAAGAGTTCTCGAGTGGCGACCGCGTTCTGGAAATCACAGCGTGGGTTGTCCCCCCACCGATCGTGGACCGGCGACCTGGTGAAGGCGGCGGGAGCCCGTTGGATGAGGGCAGCGCAAGACCGGTCGCTGTGGCAATTGGGGGAGGCCTAAGTCTAGCAGTGGACGTCTACTGTTATTGGCTTTCTGCTTTATACTCATGTAACTACTGTATTATATTGCTGTTGGTTTTCCAATAAAATAAAAATAAATAATAAATAAATAATAATAGAGATGATAACGATGACTCTGCTATATTCAAATGACACCCATTTACCACTACAAAACTAAATATCCTCGCGACCATAATATCTTTGAGCTTGCCAGGTAGTGAGAATGTCACCACTTTTACCTGCCAGTGGACAATAAAGTCTCGAAATTACAGCATGTAGGTTTACAATAGAAATTTTCACATATAACAAGTACCTAACCAAACAAACAAACGGTCGTTACAATGTAGCAGTGCGCCCGCGTTCTCCAAATTGAATTTATCCCGGTACCTTAACGAGGGACCAGACACTGTTTGAACTTACTATTGCTGGACTTGCCTTTATTGTATTACTTGGAGCCGTGTGAGGAAACTAACCTACATAAACCACATGATTAAATATCCCCAAAAAATTGAAAGCTTCCTACAAGCCGCCATTGTCGGTGCACTCACACAGCGCTCGTTAGAGGACATACGAATAGGTGCACACACTCAGCCGGGTGTTCGTACGACCTCTAACGCGCGCCATGTATGGGTGCTGTGACTGCGGCTGCTGCTTGTATTATAGTGTAAGAGATATACGTAATTTTTGTTATCATCAGCTGCAAGGCTGATTCAGTAATTATAGGGTGTAGAGCATCTCTGTGATGGCCCTCCCCATGTGATCCCTATCACAAAGATGCTCTTCACCCTATGAATACTGAATCAGCCTTGCATCTGATGATAACAAAAAAACTAAAAAGTAAAAAAATTATATTGCAGCCGATGACTTTTTCGTTCGCATCATAAGAACATTAATTTGTTTTATCGAAGTCGCTGTCAAGCCGGTACGATTCGCGAAAGGGCTTGCATTAATTTTTTGGCTTGGCTTGACACCGACTTCTATAAAACAAATTAATGTTCTTATGATGCGAACGAAAAAGTCATCGGCTGCAATATTAATTTTTTACTTTTTAGTTTTTTTGAAGGCGGTTTTAATTTTTTGATTATTTCTTAATTTTCAGTGGTGAATTCATTCTAGCCGGCACAACGATTTTCAAAGGTTCCCATCGATTTCTCTGGGATGCCATCATCAGATCCTGGTTTCCTTATCATGGTACCACCCTTGGAATATCTTCTTTCCAACAAAAAAAGAATCATCAAAATCGGTTCATAAACGACGAAGTTAGAAGTCCGCGAACACATTAAAAAAATATATATACATAAATATATATACGGTCGAATTGAGAAACCTCCTCCTTTTTTGAAGTCGGTTAAAAAAGTACATCTATCTCTTGAAACATTTTAAACAGCTTTCAATCTGCAGGTATATTTAATCATGCGCCTGTACCACAGAACGGCCACTCCCTGCCCCTCTCTAACTTTAGATACCGCACCTGACCCCGCAGTTTGAGGGTAACTTTTGGGGAGCCGAGCGAGAAACACATACAGCCGGTGCGCGCGTGTGAGCGGGACGGCGAGGTTTCTGGCGCCATATTGTTTATATTGCAGTACTGTTTAACCATCTTGATTTCGTTATGTAAAGTGCCGGAGGTGTGCCTATACCTCTTTTCGTCCACCAGTCTATATAAAATTATGATGATGGATTCCTTTTTTATTCTGGATACGGCGACTGCTAATCTTTATAGAAAAGCAGTCATGTACGCAGGATATTTTGAAGTGCATAAGTGTACGCGCTAAACACAGATGCACTCTCTTGTCCTTACCCTCCTATGTCTGATGGAACGGGAGACCTATACGATCAGATGCAGTGGCTATAACCAGCAGTCACACGGTTTGGGCGTGAAAGAGACGTTGGAAGCGTCACCTCTTATGACACCTGACAAGAATTCTCAGGACAATACGACCACGAAAATAATTCCGCTCGTCAATCTTCGTTTGCGCAGAGCAGACCCGAGTTTCCGTCAAAACCCGAAGTCATTTTTTTAGTAAACAAAAGGGTGCGAAGTCGAATAACAGCGTAAAGGGCGCGAAAACAATAAGCCAATAGCGTAAACGGATTGAAGGTGGCACATCCTGATTGGTCAATATAATTTCGCGCGCTATTAAAAATTTTCAGTTGCGCAGGTACATCAGTAAGACTTATGAACCTGGTACTACTGTACATGGGTAGTAGTTCTCATTCTGTATGCTGTGGGATGTTGCATTTAGGCATTATTTTAGATGAAACAGTCAAATGGAAGTTCAACGTTTTCAAAAGCACCCTGAAAGGGAAATTTACTTCATGCATGTAAAATACAGTGTCGCAATTAGTGATTTGGATTACAAATGCATATAAATAAACAGTTGTTAATAATTCGTTTATTCTGTTCGAATAATTTTGTGTTTAATTTAATCGGTCTAGAACAAAAGGGAATTGAATTACACAATTTCACTATAATTTTAATCCAATATGAACCAACGTAATGAAATAATAAAGAATATGGTCGTAAGCATATTTTATACGCTATGCATATACCTTCGTAATGGGGATATTCAACCTTGTTGTCTTCATGTTTAGGCATCTTATAGGTAAGCATGTTCCACTCTCAGCCTCGACATCGCAGGCCAAACGCAAGTACTTACTAGTATAAAAAAGTTTTTTTTTGTTCATTACCTTCGTAAGCATCATCCAAATCTTCATCCCAATTTCTCCCACAACTTACTCCCCGTTACCCTTACTTTATCACGTCTATTACCACATTACCCAACTATAACCCACCTAATATGATCTACAAATCACTATGGTACATTCACAGTAACATTTACAACCTATCGGCCTATAACGAAATTGGTTGGAATTCCTTGCTTCCCCGAAACTATCGTTTTCCTATACACAAGTCTTTCCTTCCACCAAAATAGCAAGAATTTACCGATCAAAATCAATTTTCTGTATCCATTTCTCGTTTAGTATCAGAGAAGGAAAATGTTCTCGATACAAATAAGGCAATGTATAAATGCTAAAGCGAAAAGTAAAGCACAGTATTGTATCGATAGAAAGATCCCAAGATACGATTGATTCATGGTCACAATTACCTTTGGATGTTGTCGGAACACACATGGAAAACCTGCTTAGTGTCCAGTATAAGTTAACCTCTCACATTCCTTAACAATGTAGGTAGAGAACTCGGTTGAAGGTTCAAGTTAGTTTTGTTATGTAGACTGGATTTGCTTGAATCGGCCGTATTGGGGATTTCTTAGGATTCCCTTGTTCAAGAATTGGAATCTGTTTGGACCATAAATATATCAAGTGTTTAGTTAAAGGTTGATATATTGAATTGCGTTGTTTACAATCGGTTAAGATTAGGGAACCGGGAACGGTTTACGTTAAAAAGACTGGTTGTTTGTTTTTACATTCAATTTGTAAATAGAATTGTGTTTTGTAGGTTGTCAGTGCGCCAGAAAGATGACATTGTCAATAAGTCATTGTTGTATAGCTAGTCCCATTAGTTAGAAGTATCTACCTAATATAGCGATTATTAGGTACGTTAGAACAAACTCGTGGGGCACGCTCAAGCGTTTTTTTCCTACGGTTTCGATGGGTGGTATGTCATCTACTTATTTCAAGCCTCGTGACTTTGATTCTCCGTACTTCGAATCTATGAATTTACGACATTTTGCACCTACGAATTTTCAAGGAATTTTCGAGCGGACGTCCATTGAGAATTTGAATTACGAACCAATGGTCTTTCATTTCGATGGCTTCTGAGCTTCGGAAAGTAGTTAGACACCCACCACCAACTACTTTCCGATTACCTATTAGTACTTTAGTACAGCCAGTCCAGAGGCCTATTGAGATGAAAGATTGATTTGTTGTTAGAAAAAAAATCTTTTTTACGGACTGCAAGTTGACCACTAACTTAACCAATGCAATTCAATAGTAAAAAAGATTAAATTCTGATAAATGGTATAATTAATACTGATAACCACAACGGGTGATGGTGGCCAAAGTAAATCAACAAACGTGACAGAAAGCAGAACTGCAACTTTTGTGACACATTAGTGATATAATGACATTAAATTGGTGATAAACTCACCGACTGTAGATAATCTATTTTAATTAACTACATCCAAATAAAAAACAAAACGGAAAAGAAAGTGTATTAAAAATCTATTAACAAAAAAAAACTTGTATTCAATTTAATTAATGTCAGCTGGGTTCAGTAGGATTAAAAAACTGGACAGGAAAAAGATGGTTCTTTTTGACGAAGATCACAAAGGGGGGAACGGGCCCCGAAGGCACATTCTCGCTATTTTGTGATTTTTCATTTCAAAGAATTAATTCTTTTGAAGTTTATCTTTAATTTAGTTGACTTTACTTTCTTGGAAAGTCGGGTGAAATTCCAGTTTTTTTTTTCTTTCTTATGTTATGTCAAGGTCAGGTCAATGGTCTTTGCACATTTATTTATTTATTTATTTATTTATGACATTTATTTATTTATTTATTTACACATGCATGAATAGCCTAGTCATTTAACGGAGTTTTGATTGGAGAGGTGGGAATTAATTATTAATTTGACTTTTAAACTATAACCATTTAGTGACAAAAGGACTATCTGAAAACATATTAAAAAAAAATTCGCCACGCAACATAGAAATCAAAATTGTTGGTCCCAGAAGGCTTTTAAATTTGTAATATTAATACCAGTGCACTCATTTGAACTAGATTTAACAATATAAATTAACTTTGAGCCATAAAATAAGCATAGAAATTTAAAAAATGAGGTTTTTATTAAAAAAATACGAATGTATTTTTCAAAACCTTCCAAGTAGACAAAAATATTTACACCATGTTTGAAGTATGTATAATGGTAATGCCTTAAATATGTGCAAAAAAATTACCATCAGGTTTTTTTATATCGAGATAATAGCTGAATTTTAAATTTGGAACTGTTGGAGTATATTCTGTGCCTGGAATTCGGCACTTTAAAGCACTAAGACCGCAAGTTACGAACTTGAAAAATTAAAAATAGAATTTATTTTTATAACCATACATATACAAAGTTAAGAGTTTGTGGTAGAGAATAAACGTTTTTCTATCCAATCACGTAACCCTAAAAATTACTTTCATCGGAGATCAAAATCTCACAGTAGTAAAAAACGTAACTAGCAATTTCCCAATAATCAGGTTAGTTGAATTAATTAATGGCTTGTTTAGGCGTTAGTATAGATAACGATCTGACATTTGCGAATGTTAAAATGGATATAAATCTTTGATTAACTGTTAAAACTTAAAAAGGAGACAATTTTTTGCTGCAAATATAGTTTGAAATCGATTGATCTAAATACATAAATTATATCATACCCACGCCTCTTAGCTTAGACACTTTAACTATTCACAACTTACGCATGTAATTCTACGAACAAACTTTTCTGACACTTTTTGCAGGGGACGAGGTAGCATGAAAACCGAAACTTTGAATTTTAATCCATTACTTTAGATTTAGAGCGTCGGTGGCGCGTTGCGGAAAGTTATGGACACCGAATTATGGTGGTCCGGGTTCGAATCTGCACGGACAACATGCCATGTACCAATGAGTTTTTCTAACGTACGTAATACCGACTGCTCTCAAAAGGTGAAGAAAAACATCGTTAGGAAACCTGCATACACTGAAGATGAAATTCTGATGTGTATGTGAAGTCTACCAATCCGCATTGGGCACGCGTGGTGGACTAATGCCCATACACCCTCCCTGAGGGTAGGCCTGTGCCCTGCAGTGGGATGATTATAGGCTGATGATGATGATGATGACTTTAGATTCACATTTTAATTTTTATCATGAAAAAAGCTCGAGTCAACTTCTACCGAGACTAGTTTGAAGTTATTGTTCTGCAATCATAGGCTGTCTCGTTTAGGTGTCTACCATAGAGATCTAGAGAGATGCCAACCAACGCGCTGAATATGAAACCTAGTGTCGCATCACCACCAGTACCACGCGATAGGAAGTATTTTGTTAGCTTGAATGTGATCATTATCCATTGCGGTATCAGAACTCAACGTTCGAATAATCTCTAGTACTACGCAAGCATTGTAAACTATTTACACATAATATCCCGACTGGCTTTCAGCCTCATAATATATTGAATCATTACTGTCGCGAGCAATGTGTTCCGTTTTTGCGCATATTGCTGAGACACTGGCTCCGCCCCCTTTTCATATCTCCCTATAGTTTTTGTGGTCTGTGGTGTCTACCAAGCCACATTGAGCACGCTTGGTGTACTAACACCCACACATCCTCCCCAAGGATAGACCAGTGCCCTGCAGTGGGACGTATATAAGCTAATGATGATGATGATGATGTATGTCTTACACATCTTTGAAGCCCAAACCGTGAGGCTTTCATTTATAGCCACTGCATCTGACTCCACCTGTAATCGTATCGGTCTCCCGCTCCATCATACATAGGATGGAAAGGACGAGAGAGTGCTTCTGTGTTTAGTTCGTACACTTATGCATTTCAAAATATCCTGCGTACCTTGCTTTCTATAAAGATTTGCAGACGCCGTAGTCGAAATCTACATAGAAATCCATCCAAATATGCCCCCCCCCCCCATTCAAACCTGCGACCCTCGGCAAAGCAGGCAACCTACTGAGCTATCGTCAAGAAAAATCGTAATACATAACATAACATTAACATAAACATTCTTTATTTGCTCACCAAAAACATACTGCATCAAAAACAGAATAGGTAAAAAGAACGTAAGGGTACAAATGACGGTCTTATCACTAAAAGCGATACATAGTCAGTTTCAATTAAAATCTTACGTCGTTACAAAACTACGTTCTCCCACAGAACGTGTAGAATTCCAATGACAAAAGTACAACAAATAAAGTAACTCTAGAGCGAGCTGCACAAAATTAACTGCTATTGACTGTACTTGGCAAACACAATCAGCGACGGAAGGAGCCGACTGTACCTGCGACTTTTACCTTGGGGAGGTATATTGCGAAGATAGCTGTACATTGCTGGCTGGGGAATAATTTTTTAAATCTGTGGGCTAACTCATTTTGCCATCAAATGTGGAAAAAAAAAAGTACTAAAGAGGATACTATCCGCTAGCATTCGAGCTTGTATCGAACAAGCTAAGTTCAGTTCTATTTTGAATATTAACCAATTTAATTTAGTGATTTTTTTAATCACGATTTGAAATGAATTTCTCTAGTCTGTGGTTTATCCGATTTTCGTTAAAATGTATAGTTTCTGTAACGAATAGTTTCAAAGTTACAGAAACTACAAACAGTGACTCACAGATTTCCATACAAATCTTAAATTAGTCGTAGCATTGAAACTGTACATTTCAAAGGAAATGCACAGGAAATGCAAGGAGCTCGCTACATCTTCGACCCCATCTTTGTCCTGAGGACTAGATTGAGGTCAAGAGCAAACCCAACTTTTTAAAAAGAAAAAAACATTTTTAAAAAAATCTCACAAACTCTGTGCGCAGACACAGAGATTTTTTTCTAAATCGTGTTTAAAAAATAATTGATTTTAATTGGTTAGTATCGAAAATAGGATCAAACTTCGTTTGCATGTAGCGCGCTTTGCGATTAATTTTGTGGTGTTGCTACGATCGATTTGGTCCCACAGTAAAAGTTGTTCAGTTTGATGGGTAAGACTATGATACAGAAATTGATATAATTAGCATCCTTTTAAACTAAGAGTCTACCCATCAAACTGGACAATTTTTACTATGGGAGCAAATCGAACGGAGCAAAAAAAACTGATTTTCCATACGGTGCCGTGCCGTCCGTGCCGACTTGACTCAAATGTATGCAACAGCAGATTTTTGTGCTCCGATTGGTTTGCTTTCATAGTAAAAGTTGTTCAGTTTGATGGGTAGACTCTTAGTTTAAAAGGATGCTATTGATATCAATTTCAGCCTGTATACAGGGTGTAAAAAATTTTAATATACTCGCGGACTTTTTCAGTTTGATAGTTTAATTCATCTTAAAACTAAATTAAAAAAAAAAAACAATCTATGCAGAATTTTCCTTAACCAGCAATGGAAACAAAACGAATCGTTACTGAGGCTAGAAGCTCCGGAAAACGGGACGAGATCTAATAAGTGAAGGTGAGAGAACAATGTGTTAGAAAATTCTAAGTGGCAATGCAGTGCAGTTTCGCTACTGCTCTAGATTCTATATCGATGTTCAGCTCGGTAACGGATATTAACGGGATTAGATTTAAGGTTTATATAGTTAGGTATATAGGTTTTTTAAATGACCTAAATAGGTTTTTTTATGGTAAAAAAATTTGAAGTAGGCAAGCCGTCGTCGTCGAGAGCGTTGGTGGCGCGTTACGGAGAAATACGGAAACCAATCTTGAGGACCGGGTTCAAATCCGCACGGATGACATGTCAATCAGGACTTATGTACGTAATACCGACTGCTCTCAAGCGGTGAAGGAAAATATCGTGAGGAAACCTGCATACACTGAAGAAGAAATGTTTATGTGTATGTGAAGTCTACCAATCCGTATTGGGCACGCGTGGTGGACTAATGCCCATACACCCTCCCTGAGGGTAGGCCTGTGCCCTTCCGTTGGCAATATATAAGGTTTAACAAAATTAGGTGAAATTATTTTAAGGGGATGATCAGACCATCAAACTGGACAACTTTCTCTATGGAACCAATATCGAAGTCGCGAAAAAAAATCAGCTGTCCCGATACATTTTAGGTCGAGTATGTTTGTATGGAACAGCTGATTTTTTTTCGCGATTTCGATATTGGTTTCATAGAGAAAGTTGTTCAGTTTGATGGTCTGATCATCCCCTTAAAATAGTTTCACCTAATTTTGTTTGACCTTATACATGGTCAAATTGATATCATTAGCATCCTTTTAAACGTAGAGTCTACACATCAAACTGAACAACTTTTACTATGGGAGCAAACCGACTGGAGGAAAACAATAACTGTTCCATAATAAACTGAAAGAAGAAAGAAATTTTTTTTTATTTGCAATGACTACTCAAATGTGTGCCACATTTGTTTTTTTGCTCCGATCGGTTTGCTCCCATAGTAAAAGTTGTTCAGTTTGATGGGTAGACTCTTAGTTTAAAAGGATGCTAATGATATCAATTTCACCCTGTATAAAGGGTGTTACAAAAATACAAATAAACAATTAAGGGGGTGGTTAAGGCCATCAAACTGAACAACTTTTACTATGGGACCGATATCGAAACAGCGAAAAAAAATCTGATGTTCCATCATCATCATCATATCAGCCGATAGACGTTCACTGCTGGACATAGGCTTCCTCCAAAATGAGGAGATTTGCCATAATCGCCATGATGCGATGCGTTTGCGATGTTCCATACTAAACTACAGATTTACTCGAGCTAATTGTATGGGACAAAAAAATTTTATTTTTGCGATTTCGATGTTGGTCCAATAGTGAAAGTTGTTCAGTTTGTTGGTCTAAACCACCTTATAAGTTTTAAATTTTTATTTTTACTTCTGTAACACCCTGTATAGGCTGTATATCTATACTATTATAAAACTGTAACAGGAAGTTTGTCTGTACATTGAAGATATTAACAAAAAAAAAGTTACGATATGGTTTTTAGGTGTCCCTGATTCCATTTCACCAATTTTTGGATTTTTTGTCTGTCTGTTTGATTGTGTGTTTGTTTGGGTGTTTGTTTGAACGAGTATCACGCAAAAACTACTGAACCGATTTTGATGAAACTTTTTTTGTTTGATAGCTTATGATCTGACTTAAAATCTGGTATATAATTTGTGCGGACGAAGTCGCGGGTTAACGCTCGTATCTAATGATATTGCTGCTACCCACATTTGTGTTACAGAAAACGATTTATGAAAATAACAAAAGCCTTTTCTTAGGCTATTGTTAGGGTAAAATATAATAGTTGACCCAGTTTGTCGATGGGCCAATGAATAATGTTTGATGGGGTTATTATAGTGTTTGTTCGACATAATTATACTGTACGATAATATTTGTTTCTCGGGTCGTATTAGGGAAACTCTTTTTTGATGGAGAAGTTAATTCTTATTAAATACGAGCGTTAACCCGCGACTTCGTCCGCACAAATTATATACCAGATTTTAAGTCAGATCATAAGCTATCAAACAAAAAAAGTTTTATCAAAATCGGTTCAGTAGTTTTTGCGTGATACTCGTTCAAACAAACAAACAAACACCCAAACAAACAGACAGACAAAAAATCCAAAAATTGGTGAAATGGAATCTGGGACACCTAAAAACCATATCGTAACTTTTTTTTGTTAATATCTTCAACGTACAGACAAACTTCCTGTTACAGTTTTATAATAGTACTAGCTTTTGCCCGCGACTTCGTCTGCGTAGACATGTAATTTTGTCTAATGTCTCGTCTAAGGTCATGAAGGTCATGGTCCGAACCAAGTCTAGGAATCCTGGCATGTAACATTAGAATGGCGATTAAGGAATGGGCTGATAAAAGACACAGGCTAGAATGCTCTGGCCTCTCGGGTCTGCAACACTGCAGAAAATTCATCAGCAATCTTCTTATTATCGTGTGGGCAAAGCACAGGTGTCAGAGTATAACAGCAATATAACACCACGAATCCCACAGTTCATACTGAACAACAGCAGGAGTAAAGCTCGTGCCATCGTCGGAACCCTCACCGGGCACTACGCAACAGGCACGATAAAGCTCACTCTAGATCCCGGTTGCCGAGCGTGTGGAGAGGAGGAGGAAACCATGGAACATTTGTACTGTGTGACTGCGGTGTCTTGGTGGGTAAACGTATGTGACTCCTGAGAGATGGTTATTCATTACAGGTTTCTTACCCTGAACGCTATTGCCTCCCTCATTTTCCAAGTTTTTCAAGGATGAAGAAAATAATATGTAGGGTTCAATACAAAAGATACCATTGGGTCGAAGTGTTGCTGGCTTGCCATTTCCCATAATAAGATAAGAAAGTCATGAACATAAGCTAAATCAAAATCAGAAAGTACCCCAAGTAATTCTGTAGGTATCAGATTTAAAAGTCATTCACTGGATCCATCACTTTAATTTTTCTACTGTTCGTCGTTTATTAGTTTTTTATTTATGTCGAGCAGCATAATAATCATCTTACGACCCACTGCAGGTCACAGACCTCCACTCACGTATAAACGTTAGAGTATACTCTACCACGCGGGCTACTGTAAAATGGTGAAGGCAAGAGCTAAAACGATAATATTCTAGGAAGCTAATGGTCAATTTGCTAAAAAAGATTTTCAATTATGTAAGTAGCTACATTACCGACTTGTGGTGTTATATTATAAGGACCTTTTAGATACGTAGGTACCTTTTTATACGTTGTGGTAGAATGATGTTCTATAGTTAAGTTGCACAAGCCCTCAAAAAATCATAATTGAGACCGAAAATCAAACAAAACAAAAAATTTGCAAGAATTACTGCAAAAAAATTCGTCCTTTCTGTAAAATAAGGTTATCATTCCGTAGCATTGGCTCTGTGATTGGACTCAAACAATCAATATACTTACAACGATGTATTACAACGATAATATAATCAACTAAATTTGTAAGCTCCTGCTATAGTTAGGTTTTTGAATTGATAATTGTAGCACACTTGCTTTAAAAAACTCCCAACGCCATCTATTAAGATGAAAACAATACTACGATTAAATTTTTGAACACTTGATTTTTAATATTTGACGACCCGGTTGGTGTAATGGTTACCTCGCCGGTCTGCCAAACCAGGGTCCTGGGTTCGAAACCCGGTTCGGTCATGGATGTTATAAATGTTTGTGCCGTTGTTGTATGGTTTCTATAATAAAAAGCCTATAGTGCTTGTTTGGAATCATAACAATGTTCCTGTAAGCGTTATTTATTTATTTAATTATTTTTCTAATTCAGCCGGTAAGTAACTATACAATCAAATCTGTAAGACCAAATATCTGAGATGTCTTGAGCGTGAATTGAGTATGGTACTTGCTTCAAAAAAACACACAACGCCATCTATTAAGATGAAAACAATACTACGATAAAATTATGAACACTAACTTTAGAAAAGGTTAAAAGAAAGAGGATTTTTAGTATTTGCCGACCCGGTTGGTGTAATGGTTACCACGCCAGACTGCCAAACCAGAGTCCTGGGTTCGAGTCCCGGTTCGGTCTTGGATGTTATATGTTTATGCCGTTGTTGTATGGTTTCCACAATAAAAAGCCTATAATGCTTGCTTGGGATAATTAAAATAATGTTTGTGCCTGTGAGCGTTATTTATTTATTTGTTTAATTATTTTTCTCGCGTTCTCCGCTGGAGAATACGCTTGCCCGGTGTGGGGCCGATCTGCCCACGCCAAGCTGGTGGATACCGGCACTAAACAAAACGTGTCGGATTATAACTGGATGCTTGAAACCGACTCCAGTACAGTTGCTTTACCCACTGGCTGGCATAGCGCCCCCAGATGTAAGTAGGGCTGTGGCAGGTTCCTCAGAGAGAGCCCAAATGGTGGACGACACACGACATCCCATGCATGGCTTTATTCCTGCGCTGCAAAGGCTGCCAAGCCGACGCAGCTTTATGAAGTGTGTCGACCCCCTGAATACTGGCCCAGCGCTCTATGGCGACAAAAAGTGTCCCTCCCAACTCCATTTGTGTCGCCGTCTGAGAGCCTCACGCCTAGACATGACTTGCCTTGGGCGACCTGGAAGTCTTTAAACCGACTTCGAACCCAGGTCGGTCGCAATAAGGACAACATGGTTAGGTGGGGATACTCGGATGCGCAAAATGTGACTTGCTTGTGTGGAACTCCACAAACGATGGCCCATCTCACATCGTGCCCTGCGTGCCCTAACATCTGCACGCAGGAGGAGCTCATGACTGCTAGCGACCGTGCAGTATCGGTTGCCCGATTCTGGCAAGCTACTATTTAGCGACTTTGTTCAGAATTTGAAGTCGACACGATAAGAAGAAGATTATTTTTCCAATTCGCCCAGTACCTATACAATCAAATCTGTAAAACCGAATTTCTGAGACGTGTTGACTATAGAACCACAAACATAATATTAATATTAGTGAGATACCTGGTAGGATGGTAGGATTAAATTAGAAAAAAGCCAAAATAAAACATCCTGCGCTAATATTAGATCTGATATGATCTCAGGATATTATTATGATTGAAGGTCAGGCCCTTAACATATCAAGCCTAACTGCTTCTGTCTAATCCGGTGAAAAATGGATATAGTCGTTGAATGTATTTAAAAAAAATAAAAAAAAACATTCTCGACCAAGAATCGAACCTCCACCTCATGCACGAAAATCTAACCATATACCAAATATACTACACAGCTGTTGTCAAAACTGTTGAAAAAATTAAATACTATTTTTATCACTGAAATCTACACAAATGCATCTGTCAGCGTCAAATTGGCGCTAGTGAGCATAGAATAAAAACGTGGTACATGTTTCAGCATGATAAAACATTGTAATTTATCCCACAGGAACCCATTGCTAGGATAAAAAGTATCTTATATCTTAATCCAGAACACATTCTATCTGCGTGCCAAATTTCATCAAAATCCATTCAGCCGTTTATGCGTGATTGCGCCACAAACATACAACATTACAACTTTACAAACATCGTCACAAACTTTCACGTTTATAATATTAGTGAGATTATTAGTTCTTCTTCGTGATGGAATCTTTCATTATTGAAAACAATCAAGTGTACTGGCAGATACAAAATTATTTGTTAAGTATGATTATCACTGAACGGAACGCGTCGGGGCGCATTATATATATATTACTTTATTTTTTATATATTTAACTTAATATGCTGACACTTTTTTAAGAGGATGATCAGACCATCAAACAGCTTTCTCTATGGGACTGTCATCGATATCGCGAAAAAAAATCTTCTGCCCCATACATTTTTGTAGAGTAGGATTGCAATTTTGTATGGAACAGTTGATTTTTTTTCGTGATTTTGACTTTGGTCCCATACAGAAAGTTGTTCAGTATGATAGTCTGATCATACCCTTAAAAAACTGTCTGCATATAAGAAGGACCATATACATCTTGCAATCCGGTCAGATGCGCGCGAAATCGGTGACGGCCGCATTCCACTGCAACGTCGCCTGGTCAGCACTCGCTGTCAATTTGCGTGCATTTGAAACAACGGCTGAGGCGCACGTATGCGCCTGGATTCCAGCGAATAATTTCGTCCGGAAGGACGCAGTCGGCTATTGCCGAATGTTACATTAATTTATGTAAAGCTCATATCAAGCGACAGTCTGTAGGGCTGTGGCAGGTTCCTCAGAGAGAGCCCAAATGGTAGAACTAAACATTTAAAAGGAAATCACAGATATTGGTTTCTAGATTGTTTTAAAACCATTAATTTTTTACTTTAATTACTAAATGTTCAAACTATGCTTCGTTTTGTATGGAGCGCCGTAGAAAAATGCGCAAAATGCACGGCGGCACATCGCATCGGCGGCATAAAAAACCGACCCTTATTAATTTGTTAGAGTTGTTCGTTTGTATTTTAGTAATAATTTACGGTATTTCAAAATAGTTCCTTACCTGTCTTTAAAATATTAGCTATTATACAGTCTTGCGTAACTGTGTGATTACACCGTAAATAAAAACCATTCCGAATTAAAAATCGAGTTTTAGACACCTTTAGGCTGCTGATTTGAAATCATGATTATAATTATGCTCTTTGTTTGAAATTGGCGTGCAGTTTTTTTTTAAATAATTACTCTTGCTTTGTTTGCACTGTAATTCTACAAAATGTCGAGAAATTTGTAATTCGAATCTTGTTTTCTTGTGGCCAGTACTAAGGTTTTTTGTTATGCAAAGGTTTTCTCCATGGAGTTTGAAAGATTTTATAGCCAAAAAGAAAAACAATGTTATACCGGTGCAGTCATCAGCACTGGACAATGATAAAATTTCTAATTATTGGTATTTATTTTGTAATTTATTGTTATTTTCGTTATTTATAAATCAAACAGTCTTCAGAATTAGTTTACTTTATTACAAGTCTTTTAATTTTAATTAGTGTTACTTAGTTGAAATTGAAATGGTACCGTACATTGGTTGCACTTGAGGTTATATGTCTATATCTCCGGCTCCCGTCAACGTAGCGAGATAAATTATATACCAGATTTTAAGTCAGATCATAAGCTATCAAACAAAAAAAGTTTCATCAAAATCGGTTCAGTAGTTCTTGCGTGATACTCGTTCAAACAAACAAACAAACAAACAAATAAACAAACAAACAAACACACAAACAAACAGACAGACAAAAAATCCAAAAATTTGTGAAATGGAATCAGGGACACCTAAAAACCATATCGTAACTTTTTTTTTGTTAATATCTTCAATGTACAGACAAACGTTCTGCTACAGTTTTATAATAGTTTAGATATAGAATATATAGATTAGATGAGAATCTTATGGTTATGAGAATAGGTTTTCATTCTCGATGTTTTTAAATTCGCTCCGCCAATAAAAAGTTAGCTTTTGAGGTGGTTTTCAGTTCAAATTTTGAACGGTAAGTAAATATTAGCCCAGTCATTTTACGGTTTGAGCTGGGACTAATTAATAAAAGATTTTTTTTTCGATATAGTATTTAAGAGCCAATTTGAGCTCAGATGTGTACCAAAATTTAAAAAATATCACGTCAACCTAATAGTACATTTTTTGCACATTTTTAAAGCTTTACCATTGTATCCTACTTCAAACATAGTAGGCTTTAAAATATATAGTATTTTCTAATACATACCTAATTTTTTAAATTTCAATGCCTATTTTATTGCTCAAAATAATTTTTATTTTTAATATTATTAATTGAAAAGTCTTCTGGGAGATACAATTTTGATTTCTATGTTGCGTAGCGATTTTAATTTTAATATGGTTTCAGATAGTCTTTTTGTCACTAAATAGTGCCGGTTACTGTTTAAAAGTCCAATTCATAATTACTCTCCACCCCTCCTAACAAAACTCCGTAAAATGACTGGGCTATAAAGGTAGGCTTGATCATTTTGTCTTTCCGCAAGGAAGAAAGGTAACAAACAGTATTTGACCGACAGGGTTTTAGGGTAGAGAGGGCATTACCTTAATAGGTCATTTGTACTCATAATCATAATACTGAAATACTTTCCCAAAGGAACAAAGGGAAATTCGCAAAAAAAAAACGTCTTTTTATCATTAAATAATTGTGTATAGAACAGACAACGTGAACAAAATCTGTGCACCACGATCAGCAGTGCGAGGCGCGTGCTGCACAGCGTCGCGTCACGGTGCAGCTTGCGCCCGCATATGCTAAGTATGGTTGAGCCAATTAGCTTAAGCGAGTGTTACTACAATTTTAGTCTGGGTGTCGCCTCTAGTAGGTACCTCAATGCTTTTTATAATACGTTCGAATCGTTCGATCAGCTGATTGCATTTAAATGGAAAGTCAAATATTTTTTTGTTAATTTCTTTATTTAAGTTTCTTAGGGAAAGTATGTAGTTCTGTATCTGGGTACAATCACCCCTTAAAGTAATGCAACTGGTTACCCTAACACCCTGTTTATTCTCCAGTGGTGAAAACCGCATCAAAATCGGTCCACCAGTTTTCAAACTATACAAGACATAAGTACATCCATAAATAAAAAATATTGGACTCTAATGGTTTTCAGAAGCACCTGGGGACCGTTCTTGGTGTTTCTATTCAATCTACAAACATAACTTTTTATTGTTTTTATCATATATGTAGGTGTAGGTATAGATTGTTCGTATATTTCCTTGAAGTCTTATATACGTGTAATAAACTTAAAGATATTGCTCTGTTTACCAAGAAACGGACAATCAAAACAAGATATCCTCACAATTTCAATTTAACGACGAAATAAAACGCTAAACTTTCATTTTACGGCATGTTAAAAGACCTTTCGCAATAAAATATCGAATAGAATCGATGTGTGAATCATAAATAACCTCAAAGCGGCTCTCATTTTAAATTCGGAACTTTATAGTTTTAAACCTATGGCAACAACCTCGTCATTATTCTTCCAAACTGTCGAGCGACGTTCCAAAACTCGAAGATGCTATGCTCAGCGGAATTTTATTCAGTGTTTACTTGCTAGATGCTGGCTGGAACGTACGTTCGAATTTTAAGATGCACGTTGAAAATTTAAAAAGTGGGAACTGGCGGTGTTGCAAGTTTTATTTTCACTTTATACCATGCTTCGTTTGAAATGAACACTTATAGAAAAAAACAAATCATAATTTCATCATGCATTAATTTATTACAAGATTCTATCAAAGATTCTTCCGGAAAAATTATGAAGTGCGGTTATTTTTAAAGACCAACTAAACTAATATTTTATTGCAGTCCTTTGTTTCGTTTATCCTTTATTAAAAACTATTGATTATTGAATACAGATATATTGTACGACAACAAAGTCGATGGATAGAGTTTTGGAATTTTTTTCGACGCGTTCGTAGCTTCGACTGTCTATCTTGACATATAACTTATCAAAGAGTTGTCTAAATTCTTAAATCAATTATTTTACAGCCGTCATCAACGATATTAACATCACCAAAGTAATTGAACAACATCACAGAGTACTATAATTTAATATACGTACTAGACGCTGTCATATTATCGAATTTATTGTGAATATTTATTTTATTTCGTTCGGAATGAGTCTGAATTTAAGCTCATAAATGAAAAGCATATTACCGAATTTGCAAATTCTAATCTAGAACCAATCCACTTGTCAGGTTATTTCCAATCAATTTGATTCGGTGAAATGCAATCAAGTTTGTTAATAAATTTCACCGTTGATGGGCGCACTGCGGTGGAGGGCTGACTATCACACCGAATTGTGCAAACTCGATCTTTAAGGCGATCGGGTAAAGGTTCTACAATTTAGAATATCCTTAGCAAAATGGCTAAGAAATACAGCTTAAGGTGGTTTCAGTCCATACAAAAGTTTGACGCACAATACGCATGGACGGAATTAATAAATAAAAAGAAAAAATATTGTATGAAAAATTTCAAAGCTTTATATCTTCATAATTATTTCATTAATTGCAAATGTTTTTTGTGACTCGGCATCTAGATTTTCTAAACTATTTTTCCATATACACAAAGTTACTTATATTAATACCGTCTACGCGTATTGTGCGTCAAAGTTTTGTATAAAATTGAACCCTCTGCAACCACCTTAAGACATAGCATTGCTTGTTTTTAACCATCAATTACCCAATTTCGGGTCTTTGAACCAAGACGAATCCTAATATTTTATTGTATTAGGGATTTATTAGGGTTCGTTACACGTTACTCACAACTCGTGTTTGAAAGAGTGTGACTGCCGCTGCACAATTACCCTTATTCTTGAACACATTGACTTACCAGTGTAAGGACAATGCAAATTTTAAATAACTTATCCGCAGTTGAATATCCCGATATCGGGAACTCAAGTATGCCAAAACGCGGTAAGAACCCGTTAAGGCGGTTGCAGAGGGGTCAATTTTACGCAAAACTTTGACGCACAATACGCGTAGACGGTATTAATATAAGTAACTTTGTATATGTGGAAAAATAGTTTAGAAAATCTAGATGCCGCGTAACAAATAACATTTGCAATTTATAAAATAATTACGAAGATACAAAGCTTTGAAAATTGTCATACAAAATATTAAAAGCTTTATATCTTCGTAATTATATTATAAATTGCAAATGTTATTTGTTACGCGGCAACTAGATTTTCTAAACTATTTTTCCACATATAAAATATTAATTTTATTAATTCCGTCTACGCGTATTGTGCGTCAAACGTTTGTATGGACTGAAACCACCTTAAAATGTTTATTTCTAGATTAAATAATAACCGCGTAACTCTCAAAAACTGTATTATTATTTAAACGACTACCGTTAGAGTTAGCTATTCTCTAATAGACATAAATGATATTTGTACACTACAGAAGCTACTGTAAATAAATCGCAACTGAACCATGATTGGACCGCGTGCGAAGCATATAGCTTTTTACACATTCGGTATAGCTCATGACAGCCGTGAGGGCCGTTTTGATCTGTCAAAACGTTAGGCTCAAACGTTAAAGGCTGTCAATCAAGTAGGAATTAACACAGTTGAATAGTAATTGGATTGCAATAAGATCAGAACTGAAATTGAATAAGGATTGAACTTGAAATTATTGGAATTAGTGCAATCGCCCTCCTGGCTGCACAATCCCATGTAAAGATAGGGCCAGTCATCCCCGTCTTTCCTCTCCACTTCTTCTTATTCTTTGAAGACTTGTTTTAGTTTATACGAGCTTACCCGCGACATCGTCTGCACAAATTATGGCGATATCGCCACAAAGAATGGGACAGCGTTGTGACGTGCAGTGCTATTTTTAGTACACTACTAGCGTTAACCCGCGACTTCGTCCGCACAAATTATATACCATATATACCATATATACCATATATACCATATATACAAATTATATACCGAGATTCCGATCATAACAGGAGTAGGTACAACATGTACGCTACGGTTACGGTGTAATAAACGGCCTTATTTATCGATGCGGTATTAGTTCGATTTGCCTAATTTTGATATCGCCTCCCACGGGAATTAGATATAATTAACTGAGTAAATTACTCCATTTAATTATTTATACAATGGTACTAGAACATAAAAGCAATGGCTTGGTTCAATTGATAAATTAATTTAGTTAATAAAATGAATTGCTAGTTGGATCGCTACAATATAATTAAATTTAAATTCTGTTATGAACATAAGAGTAGGTCTCGACTTTAACTATCGTACCCGTTCTACCATTTTCGGGATGATCAGAAAATTGGCCACAACTACAAAAAAGTGTTTTAGGCTTAAACATAATGCTTTCACTGTCATTTGTATGAGCAGTGTGAGAGACAGAGCTATCACTAAATACTTTATATGTGATTTAACACGCATTTTGATTTGACAAGCATGGAAACAAGAAAATTGGCCATGGTGGTCGGTAATGTTCGACCTTCTTTCGTATCTCCGTAGTCGATATTTCCAACGTTTTTGTGTCCCTTTCTATCAGAAAAAAAAATTAAATAAAATCTTTTTAATTTTTGTCATTGGATTAGAAAGGGACAAAGTAACGTACAAAAAATAGACGAGAATATACGAAAAAAGAACGACCATTAACGACCACCAAGGAGTATTATCATGTTTCACCGCTTGTTAGGCAGTGTGCCCTCCAAGGTATAGACAATACCCATGCCAGCTTCCTCAAGCCCGGCTTTTCTAAGATAATAATAATATTTCCGGATTTTTACATTGCCACTTCCGTCAACTTCCGTGTAAAGATAATACGAATCAAATTGCAGCATAACCAACCTAACAAAACAAAGAATCGACGTTTACTTGCACCATAAGATGGCTTAAGTACATTGCAGCTGAAAATCTAGTAATAAAACTCAATGAAGCTAAAAAGGTCTTCATTATAACATTTGGCAAGCAACTCTTCCAAGTTTTGCAGGATTCAGACTCGGGCCTAGATTCTATTGAAAACTTTTGGCAGCCATGTTACTTTGCTTTTTTCGTCTCTCGGGTAAGGGTAATCGAACATTCAACCTAACGTGATTTGGAATGAATAGTTTATTTAAACATTTTTTTTAGGTTTTCATTTTTAATTAGTTTCTGTAATGAAGGTCAGAATTTTATGTCTATAAATGATACAGAGTGTAACATAAAAGGGGTGCTTCAGACCATCAAACTGAACAACTTTCTCTATCGGACCTATAATGAAATCGCGAAAAAAATTGCTGTCCCATACATTTCAGTCGAGTTAATGTTTGCAGTTTTGTATAGGAGGGACAGTGGATTTTCTTTTCTCGATTTCAGTTTTGGTCCCATAGTAAAAGATGTTCAGTTTGATGGTCTGAAGCACCCCTTTAAGTGACTGTCCCATTTTATATTACACCCTGTCACATCCGAATGATAGCCAACCTCCGATAGGAGAAGGCACTACAAGAAGAAGATGTGCGAGACTGTGGTTGCGAATGAGAGAGGTCTATACTGCCAAAGAAAAAATGCTCTAACGCCTACTTTCGTTTGCCTCCATCTGCCAAGAGGGGATGAGATATTTGTGGGGGGCAGGAAGTATTCGTACTATATGTAGTACCTATCTTTCTTTCTTAGATCCAAGTAAAACCTTTCTTTATGATATCTAAATGTTATTTCAAATACCAAACACATAAAAAAACACGATTTCATATAAAATTCATATTTTTTCATGTTTACGGTTTTACGTTTCAACTGTTCCGCATCTCGTCTCCTGTGCATTCCTCAGGCGGAATACCGGTAAAATATCGTATAAACAAATACCGGAACCGAAATACCGGAACTTAAGTATTTTCTATACTCTAGGGTTGTCAGCGGTTGACAATTTCCTGTTCTTATCTTGACGTACAAAAACATTTTCCTTCACATATTATTATGATATTCCGTCTATGGTTATCGTGTAAGGTGACTAACGAATAGATTACACACCGAGGGCAGGAAAGTAAGCGCTTTTACAGACGAGCGACACTTTGCGATTGCCATGGGTCGCAGAGAGTCGCGCCCATAGAATTTACGGTCGCCGTGAGTCGCGCGACCCTCTGCGACTTCAAAGTGTCGCTCGTCTGTAAGAGCGCTAAGAAAGGTCTCAACAAACATGTAATCTGAGGCTTTCTTATTTACTGCCCGAGGTTAGTTTACTATTTTTCTCCTCGACGGAGGCGGAAAGCGGCAACTTTGTTTAGCGCAGCGGGACTGTGTCTGTGACTCCGATCGGTTTTTAAACTAAGAGTCTACTCATCAAACTGAACAACTTTTACTATGAGACCAAATCGATCGTAGCAACACCAAAAAATTAATCACAACGCGCTACATACAAAATCAGCTGTTCCATACTAAACTGCAGTGGCTACTCGACAAAATGTATGCAACAGCGAATTTTTTTTTTGCTCCTATTGGTTTGTTCCCATAGTAAAAGTTGTTCAGTTTGATGGGAAAACTCTTAGTTTAAAAGGATGCAAATGATATTATTTTCACTCTGTAGATAGATAGATAATAATTGTTCGATTAAGGACAAAAAACATTACACATAGCGCTGCTAAAAACTGAAAAAAAAAAAAAATATATTTTTTATTCAAAATATCGAAAATCTTTCTTACTAAAAATTCTTAGTTGGCGACCCTACGGCCATAACAGCCTGTAGCAGTCGCTGTTCATTTTCAATTTAGCATTTCTACCCCTCCATTGAATTACACCCCCAACACCACTTCAATAAGGGTTGAAAACTAATATTCGTTTTAATGTAATGCTTATCGTTTTCATTAACACTAACTTTTATTACGGTTCCTTTTGGCTGGTGGAAATTATTAATTTGAATGTTTAATTATTTCGGTTTGAATTATTTACTATCTAATTTTTTTATTTTAATTAATTAATGTCTAATCTAGAATTAAACATTTTTAACCGGCTCTTTCTGCGTTTTGGTAGGTACATTATGTTAATTAAATTAAAGATTGAAAAATTTGTCTCGGGCGGGACTTGAACCCGCACTCTTCCAAACCGGGGAATTGCGTTATCCAATCCGTTATCCATTTTTTCAATCTTTAATGTGATTCGAAATAGCACAACATGGCTGTAACATGTTTAAAAATCAATAATATTTGAAATTATGTTAATTATCATGAATAATTCTAGATTAAATAATAACCGCGTAACTCTCAAAAACTTTTTTTTTTGTTTATTATTATGTTATTTTATTCATCATCAGAAGGAGATCTTTTGATCATAGAGAAATTATTTTGATATTGAAGTAAAGTACGGTTTTTATGGGGATTATCAGTCCATCAAACTGAACAACTTTCTGTATGGGTACAACATTAAAATCAAATCAAATCAAAATAATTTTACTTCAGATGCAGTCCATCGAAAATAGAAATCGCGAAAAAAATCAGCTCTTGTCACTGCAATCCTACTCGAATCCTACCCAAATGTATAGGGCAGATATTTTTTTCGCAATTTCTATGTTGGTACCATAGTGAAAGTTGTTCAGTTGGATAGTCTGATAAACTGATAATCTTCTTAAACATACATACATACATAAGCTCACGCCATTGTCCCATGGGGGAAAAAATAAAAAAAAATCATTAATCTTGTTAAAACCCATCAATATTAAGATTTAATGAGGGATTTTCCAAAAGCAATAAAAATAAAAAAGTTAGTTCCTAATTTCTCGACAGATGGCGTTGACTAGAGAGGGGTCCAACAGGTATGAGCAAATATATGAATTAATATTAATAGTAAATATACACAGTAAAAACCCTTTCTTATTATTGTTGGTTTATTATTTACCAATCTCGGTGTTATTGTCCGTCAACAACGAATCGAGTACCAGACGTGGCTGCATGGGCTACGTATCCGTTTTGAATATACGAACAATAAACGAGAAACAATAACAAACTGTAAAAACCTAACAGAAACTGAGAATTTCAATAAAAGTAAACCGGAAATATTTGAATCGTACGTCATATTCCGTGAATGAAAAGCAAAGCCATATACGAAAAATTTCGATCTTTATTAGCAAAGCAATTTTAATATTCTTGAAAAGTGTAGTGACCAATTTAAATATTGTTCGTATATTCAAAATGGATACGAAGCCCCATACAGCCAAGTCTGATACTTTATTCGTTTTTGACAGACAATAAATAAATAATAAATAACGCTCCCAGGCACATACTTTGTAATGATCTCAAGGCACAAACATTTAACATCCATGACCGAACCGGGACTCGAACCCAGGACACTGGTGTGACAGTCCGGCGTAGCAATCATTACACCAACCGGGTCGTCAATAACACCCAGATTGCTAATAACTTGTAATGTGTATTTTTATTATTAATATTAATTAATATATTTGTTCATACCTATTGGACCCCTCTCTGGTCAACGCCATCTATTGAGAAATTAGGAACTAACTTTTTTTTTCTTCTGGAAAATCCCTCATTCATATTTGAAAGTGACAACCCTATTTCATTTAAGGTTTACTTTATTCGTGTACAAGACAAACCTACTCGAGCCAAATGTATAGGACAGGTGATTCATTTTCACGATTTCGATGTTGGTCCCATAGAGAAAGTTGTTTAGTTTGATGCTCTGGTCACTACTCACTCGTCATCCTCTCTTAAAAAAACTGCTTTTATTTATTTATTTATAATTTTCCTATCCTAATCACCTCAATAAAGGATTTTAGGATTTCAAAAATATGAAATTAGTTATTAAGTTTTGATTCCTAATATCTATGGTAGAGGTTATTTCTGAATTTTCTGATCAGTCTGTTTTAGTCTGATATGTCTGTTTTAGTAGGGGATATAGCGTGAGTACAACGTAAGCGCGTTTTAAAAACAATCAGCGCCATCTAGTGTACACGTCAGAGTAACCTCAGAGTACTATAATATTACTACCGTACCCGGTGTACGTAGTACTTCATGTTGGTACTTCCTATCTCTATGCCATTCCCTCAGAGGAAGGATCTCTTTACCGTACCGTACAAAGTATACTTGAAGTATACTTATAGCTGACACGGCGAACTTCGTACCGCCTCCGAATCGAAATCGGAGAAAAGGTTTAGGAGCGCATACAAACTTTTTTATGTAGCTATTTCTGTCAAGTTTAGTCACAAAGTAAAGGAGTCTATTTATTTTAAGCCCACAAACGGTAACGTTTATTGATGGTATTAAACTTAATAATACTACCTTAAGTAGACCAACCATAGAGATAGTAAGTACTACGTACACCTGGAGAGAGCTCTTCTCGGAATTTTGGGCAAAGCGGGATAGAAGTTGTTGGCCGTCGTGTCCGTATCCTTAGTAGGGTGGCAATGCGATTATGCTTTTAGGACTTTTAAAAATTTTTACTATTTGTGCAGGCGTTTTGCCACTGAAAATGTGTACCTGCCTACGCTACCTTGATGAGAAAAAAACTAGCGTACCAGGTAAATTTTTTCTTAGGAATCCTAAAATAAATAAAACAATACTCATTTTGAGACCCAAAATTTAACGTCAAGCCGAAAGCAGGAGATAATATGCCAGTTTATACATCATCATCATTAACCTATGTACGACGTACGTCCCACTTCCAGGCACAGGCCTACCCTCAGGGAGGTTTCATGGGCGTTAGTCCACCACGCGTGCCCAATGCGGATTGATAGATTTCACATAAGCATGAGAATTTTTACTTCAGCGTATGCGGGTTTCCTCACGATGTTTTTCTTCACCGTTTGAGAGCAGTCGGTATTACGTATACACAAGATAGAAAAAGTCATTGGTATGTACATAATTATCATGTCATGTTGTCCGTGCGGATTAGAACCCGGACCCTCGCGATTGAATGTCCTAGTGTCCATGTTTTATCTTCGTAATTTTTATCATATTTTAATATTCAAACTGAAATTTTGTTTGCTTCCAAAGCTTACCTTCTATGTTTGTTGCTACCCTAACTACTTTAATATTTTCACAACTAAAACATATTAAAAATACAAACCTGTGATACGATAAGCCACAAACTGGATAATATTCGCTTTTGCAGCCGTCGATTAAGCAAATACGAACCATTTTAACATAAAAATGTGGTTAAAAAATAATGAAAATTAATTTGACAGCTGGCGGCAATTTCAAATAAAATGGCAGATTTTTTTCTTTTTTGCTACCAAGGATTTTCAACACACAAATAACCTAAAAAGATTTGATACATTTTTGCTTCATTTGATCTTACCAATTCGGCTGAAATCATAACATTAGCAAATGGCAACACCAGTACACTGTTAGAATGAGACACCGCGGACAACGATTGCCTTCTTCTTCTAGCGTGGTCAACTTTATGCGTGTCAAATAGTTTTTACGTGTTTGGACTATGGATTATTTTTGTTTAAACCGAGAGAAAGATAATTTGGCACAGCTCAATCCTCTATTGGATATCTATGAGACCAACACAGTGTGCGAATGAGATTCCAACCTTACCGAAAAACATATGCGTGTGTCAGATTATGGGGAGAGCTAGGGGCTATAATATTCATGGCATATTGTCAGGATTAGGTTCATAAACTATTCGACCAATTTATCATAGAATTTAATATAATTAAAGCACATCAAGGCTAAATATATTCTGATAGTGTTCCTACATCGTATCGAACCTATCATATTATGTGTATGTGTATGTTGTGTATGTTGGACCAGATGCCCAATAAGAAAAGGAAAGGTTATCATGATACCATCGTCATCCCATCTGCCGTCCCCAGTTCAGGACATTGGTGTACAATGAGGATGAGGAAAGTATATGTACAGATATGATTTCAAATGAAAGGCCAGAATCAGAATAGTCGAATATTATTTGATTCTTTGACTATCTTTAATATATCTTTGAATATATTTGATATCTTGGATTCTACATTACTTCTGGTTCACTATTGTCCTCCTATCTAAACCATAGGGCATATGGAGAAGAACCAGAACAAAGAAACTCCATATAGGACAACCAAAACACATTATAGAAAATCACACATAAGAATTAGGTATTATAAATTAACCATAATTATACGGTAGCAAACACAAGTTACTTAAACTGAACAAATAATAAATATGGCGTAACACTGTCACTTGGGCATTGTGACCACCTCTGTGGTCTTTGGTAGAATTCCTCCGTTTTATGACAAACCACCTCTTTTCTATAAAAGAGATGGTTTGTCATAAATCTATATTTACCACCACATTTCACGATGGGAATGGCGGCAAATCCATCCAGGAAATGAAGTTTGTTTACAATATTATAATACGTACTTAATCATTTCTAAATTATAATTATTACTTCACAAATTATACTATGATTTTAGGATGATTATAAGTGTATAATTAATATCACAATTACAACAAGATTCACCATAATAAGTTACTAAACACTGTCAACAATGGTTTGGTTTTTAATAGATGTTGCCAGTCTAAAAATAAAATGTAGATGACTCGATTAACATAAATAATTTAGATTCAAACTCATGATACGACTCACGACTCATTTACCTTAATGAGAACTTCTATTTCTAAGTTTTCTGAATAAGGCTTATTTACATACAGTTTTCTATTAAATAAAATCGAATATTCTAACACGTGCGAATGAGATTATAATATTATAATAGCCGTAAAACCACTTTTAAACAATGAAGTCTCGGTTGGTATCCTGTCAAAAAATTATCTCATATTATTTTATGATTTTCTTTATAATTAATTTTGTGTTTTATCAGACAAATATAAAAAAATATTACGGTAT
The DNA here is from genome assembly GCA_927399405.1 of Agonopterix arenella. Classification (NCBI taxonomy): domain Eukaryota; kingdom Metazoa; phylum Arthropoda; class Insecta; order Lepidoptera; family Depressariidae; genus Agonopterix; species Agonopterix arenella. The sequence continues at coordinate 3,506,667 of OV656714.1, forward strand.
CATGTTCTGTGTTGTTCTACTAGTGTCTACGCCAATAGAAATGTTACTTTATTTATAGGCCTAGAAGTGCTATTTTTAAATCCTAAGATTCAAAATCATCGAATGACCAATAAAATCTTCAAAGTAATTTTGACATTTTCTACTGCTGATTTGAACGTGTGACTTTAAAAAATCGCACTCCAGAACGCGAAAAAAATATTCTTTTGACCGACCTTTTGTTTTAAAATAACTGCTGTTATACCTAGCCACCCCCAAAGTTTAATGCAGCATGACTTTCTTAAGCTCGGCACGTCAATATACAATATATCCTGACAACTTCGGTACTCAACCCCCGTCAAGACACGTTTGGGGATGAAACGGGGTTGAAATATTAACTCATGAGACGTGTCTAGCTTGGGCGTTATGAAGGTTTTTAGGGTACCGCAGTTCGGAGGGTTCAGAAATATTTCAAGTTGTTGTAAGCATATGCTCATAAAAGATATTCAATTAGTTTTCACGTATTTTTAAAGGTGAACCTTACATACACACACACACAACGAGTGTGACATTATGTGAATGTGACATGACGCGAATGTGAAATTTTTCAAATGTGATGTTACGCAAATGTGACATTATGCGAATGTCACAATATGAGAACGTGATATTATGCGAATGTCACATTATGAGAATGTGACACTATATCTATAAGAATGTGACAATTTGCGGTGATCCGCCACAACTGCAAGTTTAATAAAAAGATAGTTGTGTTGTAGTTGTAGTATAGTTTCTGCCCACACCGAAAGGGATTATGATCGTATGTTTATGTATACGTACGCTTTCAATCTGTCATCACAAATATTTACATTCTGCAGAGAGATAATTATGTCATTTAAGAATTATGAAAAGTGCTTATTATTAAATTAAAAAAACGAACCAGTCCCTTACTCACGCTTGTATCGCCCCGGGGTAGACAGAAGCGACAGGTGGCTCTTTAATTCGATAATAATGGTTGGCTTTTTAAATTTCGTTTAAGAAAATAAGTGATTTTTTTTCTGATAAAATAAAAAATAATTTTAAAGACCATTATGGTTGCTTTTAAATGAAACTTGTAATTGGTATAGTTTATTACTTAAGGTGGTTGCAGAGGGGTCAATTTTATACAAAACTTTGACGCACACACTGAAAAAAATGTTTTGTTAATATAACCGAACTTTAGTGACTCCCAAACTGTTTTGTAGCACATAACCAAACGTTTGGTTAAAATAGCAAAAAGTTATGCTATTTTAACCAAACGTTTGGTTATGTGCTACAAAACAGTTTGGCAGTCACTAAAGTTCGGCTATATTAACAAAACATTTTTTTCAGTGCAATACGCGTAGACGGTATTAATATAAGTAACTTTGTATATATGGAAAACTAGTTTAGAAAATCTAGATGCCGCGTAACAAATAACATTTGCAATTTATAAAATAATTACGAAGATATAAAGCTTTGAAATTTTTCGTACAAAATCTTAAAAAACTTTATATGTATCTTCGTAATTATATAATAAATTGAAAATGTTATTTGTGACGCGACAACTAGATTTTCTAAACTATTTTTCCATATATAAAATATTACTTTTATTAATTCCGTCTACGCGTATTGTGCGTCAAACTTTTTTATGGACTGAAACCACCTTAAGTTGGTAGATCAATTATCGCATACCTGTGGATTTATAATTTTATTAATTAATTACACAATGATAAAAAATTAATTTTTAATACTGACTTACTTTTCGTTTCCTTGTATTACTCAAAAACTTAATTACAATTTTAAAAAAATTACAGAATATTAGGTAGGTAAGTATTTCGTTTGGACCAAAAATTTATATGGTAGCTTCAAAAAAATATTGACATTTATTCATATTTGATAATAATAAGTGGGCTTCAAGTTCCTATAATTTTGAATAAATTATTTTGACTTTGAATATAGAAGAAAAATAAACGTAGAGAACCCTCAAATTACCAAACAAAAGATCACTATTAACCCACACGTCGTCTGGTCCTAAGAAGTGTATCGAAGGTTTTTTCGGAAAAAATAGGTTATTGGGTCCATAAATAAGGATTGTCTGATAAATTTGATGTGAAGCCTGGACTTACCACTTATTTTATAACAAAAATATTGTTATACTTATTATGTACAAGAAACAGTGAAGAACACAGAACATTATAAGAGGGGTTAGAAATGCAAAGTAGCGCTTTTGCTTCGGAGACGGCTGTCGCCACTTGTCTTCCCGCTCACGCTGCTACAATTACTCATACCCTCTCGCTCGCACCACGCCGCGCGCCTTATGGTGTTATGCAAATCATTGCATAACCTGTGGCGACACGTTCCACGCCTACTTTGCACTTCTAACCCTACCCCTCTTATGAATAATATGACGAAGAAGCATGAATTCGTTAGCGAAAATTATAACGCGAGCAAAATAAATGATAATCCTTTTTTTCTTCCAGCATATAAGGTCTAACAAAATTAGTTGAAACTATTTTAAGGGGATGATCAGACCATCAAACTGAACAACTTTCTCTATGGGACCAATATTGAAATCGCGAAAAAAAAATCTGCTGTCCCCATACATTTAGGTCGAGTAGGTTTGTATCGAATAGCTGATTTTTTTTTTCGTTTCACCTAATTTTGTTAGACCTTATATACTAGGTGAGTTAGTAATCACATTCCAAATCAGATCTGAAGTGCGATTTTTGAAAGTCACCGGCTGAGTAAAATGGCCGATATTCACCGATTTCCCAAAGTTCGCATCTCTCTGGTGACTAAATTTTCCAACCCATGTGTTCAATGCGAGTGCCCCTTTCCACTCATATTGATCTCATGGGTATGAGAAGGCTTTTGTATGAGATTCAAAAACCGTTTAAGCTCACCGCTGACATTCATCAATCGCAACCCTGGTCTGAAACCACGCCTGAAAACTTAGAAAGTATTTAAAGTTTCTCCTTTCTATCTTACTTTTATCTTTATTTAGTAAGTATCAGGAAACCAAGATGACATAAAATATACAGGGTGAAATTGATATCATTAGCATCCTTTTAAACTAAGAGTCTAACCATCAAACTGAACAACTTTTACTATGGGAGCAAACCGATCGGAGCAAATAAAAAATCTGCTGTTCCATACTAAACTGCAATGTCGACGCGCGAGTTCGCGACTCAAATTTATGCAAGAGTAAAAGTTGTTCAGTTTGATGGGTAGACTCTTAGTTTGAAAGGATGCTAATAATATGAATATCACCCTGTATATTCTATGTACAACCTACAACCACACCAATTTAAAATATAAGCTTTGAAAACTGATCTTCACTTTCGTAGCTCCTTGTACCATCAAGCTTTTTAAACGAAACTCAAATGAATACGGGGTCAAAATGATCCCCCAATTATTTCATGCCGGGATTGCGCTTTCCGAACCGATCCCGGTCCGGGATTCGACATTGTGCGGTAATCCCGTATTTCCCGGAAAAAATACTCTCCAAAAATGGTCTGCCATAGATTAAAAAAAATGCACTTTGACTGGATATGTCTTAATACGGAATTATGGGATGGAAATTGGGAAAGCTGCTGATTGAGTTCGACGTAGAGGGCGCCACATGTCGGTAGCAAAATCAAACTGACCAACTTTCACCATAGGATTAAAAGAGTGAAATAAAAATTCACAAAATATTTGTGTCGAGAAATATACAGGGTGTAAACTCAAATGCATTACATATTAAACTCGGTGCATTCAAATTTCTTTTCGCGATTTCAATAATTGTTCCATTAATGAAAGTTGTTCAGTTTGATGATCTGAAGCACCGCATCATGTATAAGGCATTCAAGTTTACACTGTAAAAGTAATCGTCGATCTACGCAGACAAAGTTGCGGCAGGCTTCTCGGCCGTAGGTAGGTACCGAGAATAAGTACGTGCACTTTGGCGCATCGTAAGCGATACGCTTGCTTGATTTCTGCCACTCGCTTATCGCATATGTTGCGCACTGTAGGGTGTAATAACATCGCTCTGTGGCAAGCTTCACTAGGAAAATATTTGCGCGTACCGTCCGTCTGGCAGTAGGTAGTTAAAGCGTGAGAATTTATCGTTTTCTAAGTCTTTTAAACTACCCATCAAACTGAACAACTTTTACTATGGGAGCAAACCGATCGGAGCAAAAAAGAAAAATCAGCATTTGCTCCGACCGGTTTGCTTCCATAGGAAAAAATGTTCAGTTTGATGGGTAGACTGTTTAAAAGGATGTTAATGATATCAATTTCACCCTGTATAATCTGTGGTTGCGGATTCGAAAATAAAATCGAGAATTTCGTGAATTTCGTCTCTTCTACTATACTTCTTCTTTCAAGTCGTGTTAAAAAAAATGTTTTTGCTACAATCCTAGTAGAATTCGTAGATCGTACAATTTTCCTTTTAGCTACTTTCGTGGAGGAATAGGATGGAATTATTGGCATCAGTTCGGATGGGATTCCGAAATTCGGGATTTGTCCAGGATTTTTCATTTATAAGAATGCATTTTTGTATTTTTCTTCGGGAGAAAATGGTGAGATTTTTGTGTCGGAGCTTTGTTTTTATTTTTCATTTTACACTTTCGAGTTTAGGAAAATGTTTTCGGGAGGAAAAAGTTGGGGATGCAAAGTTTTACGGCTAGTTATAGAACTTCTTTTCTCCATGTATAGAACCTACGAATTTTTAAACTGTGTTTTAAATATGTTTTCTTTAAAAATTCGTTTAAAGAATTTAAGATGTTTCTTCAGCATTAACCGACTTTAATGAGATAGGAGACGTTACAAATTATATTACCAAAATCCTTGACCATAATTTAATAATTTATACCTTCTACTATATGAAATTGCAAAAAATATATATGTTTTTCATACATTTTGAGTTGGTAGCTTTGTTGGTAGGCATTGCAGTTCAGTATGGAGCAGCTGTTCATTTTTTCATGTTTTATCCCATGGTAAAAGTTGTTCAGTTAGATGATCTGAACCAGCCCTGAAAATTGAGAAATCGCGTGTTATACATAAAATAATCCTTGACCTTGACCCTTGGACTACCTTGACCTAAGAGGTCAAAAACAGAGAGAGAAAGAGTTCAGAGTTCTTCCATTCTATGTTTGTGGAAAAAATCGCTTTTAGTGATAAGACCGACATTTGTACCCTTACTTTCTTATCGTTCTGTTTTATTCAGGAAAACGGTCGTAAGTTTATTTTGCGTTAATCGTATGTACCATGCAGTTCAATTATAAAGCGGCATCTACACGCTCCACATCCACACATTACGTTCCTAACATCGAAACGTACTAAACAAAGGATTCCAATCGTACCGTACGTACGATAAATCAAACGCCGAGTGTAACTGATGACGGGTTGGTCCACTGATCGATCTTGTTACCTTTATTATAACTTAACAACTTGTTGATGACAATATTGTGTTTTGTTAGCCTAAAAAACAATTTAGTAATCAATGAAATCTACCCACCCACACCCAGCAAACGATTTGGTCGTAAGGCCCAAATTTATATGACTATTTTGACTTATAAAAGTTATATTTTAGTCTTCTTCTTCTTATCGTGTGGGCAGAGCTCTAATGTCAGAGTTTTTTCAGACCGCCTTACGGCCTCTGACGTGGTTTTTATGTAACGACTACTACCACCAGAGATAGTAGCCGGAACCAACGGCTTAACGTGCCATCCGAAGCACGGAATCATTTTTCTTTTCAGACAATCAGGTGATTCAGCCTGCAATGTCCTAACCAACTGGGGAAAAACGCACAAAGTGACATATCACTAGGTGTCCCCCGTGGGAATCGAACCCACGACCTCCGTGTCGAGAGCCAATGCTCTAAACCATAGGACCACGGAGGCAGCAGAAAATAATATTGCAGCCGATGACTTTTTCGTTCACATCATAAGAACTAATTTGTTTTATCGAAGTCGCTGTCAAGCCGGTACGATTCGCGACAGGGCTTGCATTAGTTTTTTGGCTTGGCTTGACACCTACTTCTATAAAACAAATTAATGTTCTTATGATGCGAACGAAAAAGTCATCGGCTGCAATATTATTTTTTAACTATTTAGTTTTTTTGAAGGCGGTTTTAATTTTGGTTGGTTTCCTTATCATGGTACCACCCTTGGAATATTTTTTTTCCAAAAAAAAAAAAGAATCATCAAAATCGGTTCATAAACGACGAAGTTATCCGCGAACACACATAAAAATATATATAATTATTTATTTAAAGGAATAAAATAGTAAAAGCACAAATAAAACTTACCCTAAACTTAAATATAAATTACCTTACCCTATATATATATATATATATATATATATATATATAAATTATATATATATATTATATATATATATATATATACGGTCGAATTGAGAAACCTCCTCCTTTTTTTAAGTCGCTTAAAAGGATCGAGTGACGGAAAAAGGTGATGCCGTGCTGCCAGATGAGGTTTAACCCTCTTGGTTCTTACGTAGTCCAATATCGGTTCAATCAACGAATATTTAACGCGATTGCAACCAGGCTCTGGCTCAGCATGTTGCTGCAGCGTTAACTGCAGCGCTGTTATTCTGCCAGAACCTGACGGACACTCGAGATACGATCTCAAGCAAACTAAACTTAGGTATATAAGGTCTAACAAAACTAGCTGAAACTATTTTAAGGGTATGCTCAGATCATCAAACTGAACAACTTCCTCTATGGGACCAATATCGAAATCGCGAAAAAAAAATTGAAGTCCCATACAAAACTGCAAACACAACTTGACTCAAATGTATGGGGCAGCAGATTTTTTTTTCGAGATTTTGATATTGGTCAGTAGTTTCAGCTAATTTTGTTAGACCTTATACAGGGTTTAAGTGTCAGCCTAGCAAATACTGAAACGGTGAACTCAGACCATCAAACTGAACCACTTTCACTATGGAGCCTACCTCAGGAGACGCGAAAAAAAATCAGCTCTCCCATACATTTAAGTCGGGTAGGTACAGCAGTTTTGTATGGGACAGCTGATTTTTTTTCGCGTCTCCTGAGGTAGGCTCCATAGTGAAAGTTGTTCAATTTGTTGGTCTGAGTTCACCGTTTCAGTATTTGCTAGGCCGTCACTTACACCCTGTATAGGTAGTGAATTCAATAATTAAAATAAATAAATAAGAATATGATATAGGATTATTGTAGTGAATCAAATTAAAGATTGAAAAATTTGTCTCGGGCGGGACATGGCTGGCATGGATGGCTATGGCTGTAACATGTTTAAAAATCAATAATATTTGAAATTTGTTATTGTAGTGATTATTGTTATAATGTGTACAAAATCGTGGTTACTAACCGTTAAAAGAAACTGCATTCAAAAAGGAAAAAGTAAATAATTTGGAAAGTCTTCCCCCAATGGAAATCAAACTTGTGAATACACAACTAAGTTAATTACGAAATAAACAAAGTTGTAAGAAACTTTTTTTAACTTTTCTACTTTGAAAATATTGGAAGAAAATTAGTTAAGACGTGAATTGAGCAAGTACTTTGACTAAATAATTAAAACGCCAAAGTTAACTGTTACTTTTACGTCTTTACACAATAGACATTTTCGTTTAAATTGAATTAAAGAGGAGATCAGACCATCAAGCTGAACAACTTTCTCTATGGGATCAACATCTATGTTGATCCCATAGAGAAAGATTTCGATTCGATTTCTAAATCGAAAAAAAATCTGCTGTCACATTTGATTTTGCTGGAACACTTGATTTTTTTTCGCGAAATCGATATTGGTGCCATACAAAATGTTCTTCAGTTTGATGATCTGAACATCCCCTTAAAAAAACAGTCAGCATATTAAGTTGGACCCGATATAATTGTTATCCCACAAATTAACTAAACGCATTGATATTTGCTATGGCTTTAAATTGAATTGCTCGATATATTTTTACTGTGAACGTAATATCGAATAAAAGCTATTTAATCCCTATGGATTGCAGGATTACATTACACTAGGCTTTGAATGTGGTGTTGCTTTGGTTACGTATTGTTTGGTATTGACCGATATTTAACTATTGGAATAATATAAATAAACGATTGAAATTTATCTTATCTTATTTTGGGGGCTGGCAAGCTAGCAACACTTAAACCTAATGGGATATTTTGTGACCCCTAGACACTTGTTCTTTTCAACCATAAATACCAAAAAAAAATATTTTTATTTATTATTTTATTTGAGGCAACGGTACAAACTTAATCATAACAGGCCCATATTATAAATAACTTAATCTAGAATACATATAACAATATAAAAACAACAAACTTAACAGTATCACACACACTCCCTAGGGTTTTCAGTCCTCGCTTCCCTAAAGCGTCTAAACACGACTCCAGTGGGCCATACGTCGGGAGCCAGGTACCTTTAGGTGAGCGGCGGGAACTTGGAACTTGAAGGCCTTGAAATCCGAAGACCTGCTTTCCAGCTTCCGCCCGCACCTTCACCGGCTGAGGCCCGTCGCTCCTTGCTGTAACGCCGGAAAGCGCAGCATGGGTCCACCCGGGTCCAGGGCCACACTGTGGACCGACGACCTGGTGAAGGCGGCGGAAACCCGTCGGATGAGGGCAGCGCAGGACCGATCGTTGAGGCGATCCTTCGGGGAGGCCTATGTCCAGCAGTGGACGTCCATCGTCTGAGATGATGATATGAATGCTTTAAATATTTCTGTTTTCCGGTTCATGTTTATTTTCCGAAGAGGGTTCTCAAAATATTAAATTCGACTATTTCTGGGTTCGTTTATTAAATAAGAATAAGAAGTTCGTCATTATGTTACTCTTTCTCTTTAGTTTCGACGATCATTATCTATAATTATAACATTAATACGTCAGACGCATGCGTTGAGATCGTATAAATTAAATTGATAGTTATCCCGCGCAATCGCTCCGGCCCATTATAGGGATTGCACTTGCAGGGTTGGCAGTTTTGACTTTTATTGACGGTTTTTCCTTAGGAGCAGGACGACAGGAGCATAATGAAAAAATAATATATGGGGTGTTAAGCACGTGGTGGATAAAATAAGTCAGTCTTAAATTCTTTGCTGAAGTCTAACAGTCATTTTTGTCCGGCGGACAAAAAGTCCGTCCTCTGCTCAGCGACTAAGGAGGCGCGTGTGTATATAGATACGTTGACGGTGTAGATCGTGGGCTTTCTTCCTTGTCACGAGGCTCCACTATTTTGTATTAGCTATTTTTGAGAGTTAAGCGGTTATTATTTAATCTAGTAAACGAGGTATGAACCCGTTAAAATGTTTAATTCTAGATTCGCTATTTTTTTTTTCAAATATAGAAATAGTGGTGTTTTGCTTGTGTCTCTAGCTTAGCACTGCATTTCTGCCAATGTCAACTAGTTTGTGGGGGAAAATCTATACCAATCTCAAGGATTGTTTTTTGAGCAAAAACACAATTGAAAAAAGATGGCGGAGCCTAGTGGCAAGTTCAAACGAGGACCGCACGAATGACACAACCGCTCGTGGCCAAACTTGCGTCGTGACTACAACGACTACAGTCGTGACAATTCCTTTTATTCTCTAAAAGAGTTTCTAGAGATATAAATTACTTAATGACATTTAATTGAGACGACGAATATAAAAATAATTTATTATGCGAATTGAACAAATAAAACAACAATGTTATTAGTAAGTTTGGAAATGTAAATTATTGAGACTACTATGTTGACACTATTAACTAATACTAGTATAGGTTTGTATTCCTATCGTATAATTCAATTAAGCTGACTTAGAATATTTTGATGAAATGGATTTGTATGAATTTTATTAGTTTGAGAGAATTTTTTTTTATTATTTCATTAGTTTTGTATTATTGTACTACTTTTGATAACATAAATTTGCAGTGCGCTAGCAGGGTTTCATGATGTTCTACCACGGTTAAGTTAAGATCCTTTTGTCACATGGAAAGCAAATGAATAAATGACTAAATTACAACTAAAATTTGTGCGCTAGTGGGGCACATACAGTCCCGCAAGGTGCTTACCTAGGTATATTTTCTTTATTAATGTTTTTATATTTTATTTCGTTAAAGTGCCAACCCTACAAATAGCCACTATTTCCTATGCATTCGAATTCAATGGCCGAGTACGAAGCATCACATCAGATACATATTACTCGGTCCGCGTGTGTGAAATTGTTTCTGTATTGAATAGTTTGCCTATTTTAGTCGCCATTTATTAGTTGGGGATTAGGATATGATTGTTTTATGTTATTAATGTTGCAATATGGACAATTGCAATATATATCTATGTTATAGAAATAGATCACAACAGTATATGTACTTCGTTTCATATAAGAATAGATTATTATTATTTGGTTGTAAGGGCTTGGTCGATGACCAAAAAGCTACTGCGACCTGGATAGATCTATTGTAACTGTCACCCTAGACCTAAAGGTCATTTCCTAGGCCCACGGACTTCATGAACCGTTATGCTTTTAGACGGAAGGTCCCTAATGTCAGTAGGTGTTATTATGTATCTACCTAGATGGCGACTTCTGCTGTGAATGAGCACTTCGCATTCGCAGAGGAGGTGTATGGGCGTTTCCTCTGCTTTACAGCAGAATCTGCAAGTGGGTGAATCTACAAGCCCCATTCTGTGTAGGTGTTTGTTTAACTTGCAGTGTCCTGTTAAGGCTCGTACTAAGAGCCTTAAGTCGTTGCGGTTTGAATTGATGGCATCCGAGGAGGTCTGTTTGAAAAGCCGGTCACAAGTTCTTTCGCATGCCTCAGTCCTGGTGTCTAGATAGATATTTATAGAGATTCCTGTACTTCGGGTGGAAAATATATTCCGATTCTTATTTAGCTTTCTGGTCAATTCTGGCTAGTAAATATAACTTATTTATTAGAAAGATATACTATCTTAGACGTTACTAAAGCTGTTCTAAGAATAACTGAGAGTAAGTGTTTCAAATCTCTGTTTCTGTAATTCAAAATAACCTTAAAATTTCATTGCTATTTGGAATGGAAGTTAGATCTCAAGTTAATTAATTTTACGGATTTAAAACACAGTGTGATTCTGGTATACAGGGTGTTACTTTAAGGTATGATTGTACCCATGCCGTTCCCTAAGAAAGCTAACAGGAAATTCGCAAAACAATTTTTGGACTTTCCATACTAAATGCATTCAGCTGATCGAACATTATTTGTATGACAAGATGAAAAAACAAATTTGCGAATTTCGTACAGGTTTCTTAGGGAAAGTTGTTCTATATCATTGGTACAATCACCCCTTCAAGTAATGCAACTGTTTACCCTAACATCTTGTATATGACGAAACCTACGTTGTGGATTATTTTCTGTCTAATTCAACTTTCGTTAATAATGTTAATAAATATCTTACATTCTACTTACTAAAGCCGTTCTATGCATAGATCCTAGCGTGTTTGTACGAAGCTTTGTCTCTGTGACGTATTTACTCATGTGGTCATACATTTGGGTCTGTTTTCAGTTTCGCAGTCGGTTTGCAGTTTTGTATGGAACAGCTAATTCTTATTCGCTATTTCAATGTTATTAGTTACTACTATTATAAGAGATAAGTGTACTTTTTGCAATCATCAGCAGCAAGGCTGATTCAGTGTTTATGGGGTGTAGATCATCTCTGTGATGGTGATGGAGTAGGTCTGCCTGCATAACTTCAGTCGGTTTAGGAGTTACAGACGTTTAAAGGTCAGTAAAAAATTAAAGACCAGCTGCAAGGCTGATCGTATGATATTATTGTAGTGTGCACTGTAGCTTTGTGAACAGTACAAAAACTGACATGAACTGCCAGTCGGTTTAGGAGATACAGCCGTTCAAAGGTCGGACCTTTGAACGGCTGTATCTCCTAAACCGACTGATGAACCATGTCAGTTTTTGTACTGTTCATATAGCTACAGTGCATGCAACAATAATATCATACGATCATCATTGCAGCTGATCGTTAATTTTTTACTGACCTTTAAACATCAGTAACTTCTAAACCGATTGGAGTTATGCAGGCAGACCTGGTTCATCCCCATCACAGAGATGCTCTACACCCCATCAACACTAAATCAGCCTTGCAGCTGATGGTTGCAAAAATTACACTTATCTCGTAGTCTATACGTCTTCATCCAGCTAAGAAAAATTTCAAATTCTAACCAATTAAAAAGTAAAGTTTTTCCATTGGAAAATTTTGCTCCGGAAAAAAAGTGGATTGATTCTCGAAGGAAGTGTCTGCCACAGAGATGATTGAAAAAGTTTAATTTAGTCGACACTTTCAGATATCCGATTGGTGTAGTCTGTACTGCCCTTATAATGGTACTATTAGAACTCGATAGCTATTCGAGTCGAGTATCGAATTTGAGTAAGTCAAGTAACTTATTAGAACTGAATAAACATCCGATCCGTACTAATATTATAAAGCGAAAGTGTATCTGTCTGTCTGTATATCTATCTTTGTTACGTTTTCACAGCTAAACCGATTTTGACAATTTAACGTGGACAAACTGACAGAGTCGCGAGGAACAACTAATTTATAAATTCGACAATGTCATGATCACACCTGACCTGGTCAAAACTCTGACACCAGGGCTCTGCCCACACGATAATAAGAATACCTTTACCTGATCATTATTGTCCAACGATGGACAGGAATTGCTTGCGCTGAACAATTCTGTCGATTGATGACACACTCAGACTTCGAGTCCATTTAACCCAAAATGTGATTCGCAATAAGCTCTAATAAGCTTTTCTCCATTCATCATCATCATCATCAGCCTATCATCGTCCACTGCTGAACATAGGCCTCTCCCAAGGCGAGCCACAAAACTCTGTCCTCGGCCTTCCTCATCCAGTCGCACCCCGCTACTTTTTTTAGGTCGTCTGTCCAGCGGGCAGCAGGACGTCCCACACTACGTCTACCAGTTCGCGGTCTCCACTCCAGAACCCTGACACCCCACCGGTTGTCAGTTCTTCGGCAGATATGACCAGCCCATTGCCACTTCAGCTTGCTAATTTTCTGAGCTATGTCAACCACTTTCGTTCTCTGACGTATCACTTCATTTCTGATGTGATCTCTCAGAGAAACACCGAGTATAGCTCTCTCCATAGCTCGCTGCGCGACTTTGTATTTATGAACTAGTCCTATCGTCAGGGTTTTTCTCCATTACTCATCAACATCATCAATAACTCGCACCGACGCATGCGAGTTTATTCCGTGAAACCGTGGTAGTACAAAAACCGATACCAGGTCTAAAACGGACAATAGCCGGATGATTAAACCAAGTTATTTCATTAGCACTCGATCTTTGGAATTTGGGCTCGCGAGGTTCTCCCGTTATAATACAGGTGTCGATAGTTCCACATATTTGTAAGGAAAGGTTTTGTTGGAAATTTGGGAGAAAATGTCACCTCTAGAAGGTCAAATAACACTGAGTTTAACTGTTCAGATTTTAACAGTCTCTAGTCATTGGGTGCCTACCACTACGTGTACTGCAGTGGACGTCCATCGGCTGAGATGATGATGATGATGAAATATGCTCACGCCTATCTCCCACTGGGGTATGCAGAGACAACAGATCACCATATACAACGATTCTGACACACATCTCTCGCTTCCTCAACATCCTAAATCTCTTCATATATGTTCGTCGGTTCCGGGTACATCTTATTAGTCATTTCGTCCGGTCCAACGTCATATATGCTGAAGGTTTTTTTAAGAAGATGATGAGACCATCAAACTGAACACCTTTCTCTATGGGACAAACATCGAAATCGCGAGAAATAATCTGCAGTCCCTTACATATGGGTCGAGTAAGATTTGATTGGAAAAGCTGATTTGTTTTCGTTAAGGTCCTACAGTAAAAGTTGTTCAGATTGATGGTCTGATCATCCTCTTAAAAACTGTCAGCTTATTATTGGACCCTGTATACAGGATGTAAGGAAAAGTATCATTAACTTTTAAACAAAATACTCTACCCATCAAACTGAACAACTTTTGTTACGGGAACAAACCTGTCAGGGCGAAAAAAAATCAGCTGTTCCATACTAAACAGCTATGAAACAGCTGATTTATTTTTTGTTCTGACAGGTTTCCTCCCATAGTAAAAGTTGTTCAGTTTGATGGGTAGAGTATGTGGTTTAAAGGTTAATGATACTTTTCCTGTAGAAAAGATAGGTTTCAAGTCCCTTTACGTTGAAACTAAGCAATAAGCTGTTGCAGACGAAAGGACAACAAACTATGATGTAAAAAGAATACGGTTCCATTTCCTTTGAGAAAAAAAGAACAACTTGCTTTAGGTACGTAACAGTAAACACTAAAACATAAATCCAGCTCCAGCTCAGTTTTCAATCCCTGTTCTTGACTTGACAGTCTAAAAGACCATCGTTAATTGAGAAAATAATTCTCTCTTAAGTAGAAAAACAGTATTTTTAAAAGAATTTGTTTACCGCAAAAGATAAAGCTTAAGAAGGATTTCTTCAAGAAAATTTCCCATTAAGAATTCCTTTTGAAGGAAAAGAAAAATCTATTAAATTACGGGAACAAATAAGGGGATGACGAGTAAAATGTATTAAGGAAATCGCTGAGCGCGAAAATTTGATAATTTCATTTAATTCGAGACACCTGTGTCTTGGAAAAATGGGCCATTCAGTCCTTTTCAATGGCATCTCAGCTCTCTCATGCTCAGTATATTAATTAAGCAGTACTAACTAACAATGGATTATTCCAAACCACCTTGAAATTTCACTTACGCGGGACAAGAATAGAAAAAAGCATTTCAAATGCGGTCTGGTACTCCCCGTTAAGGTGGTTTCAGTCCATACAAAAGTTTGACGCACAATACGTAGACGGAATTCATAAAAGTAATATTTTATATATGGAAAAATAGTAAAGAAAATCTAGTTGCCGCGTCACAAATAACATTTGCAATTTATAAAATAATTACGAAGATATAAAGCTTTGAAATTTTTCATACAAAATTTTAAAAGCTTTATATCTTCGTAATTATATTATAAATTGCAAATGTTATTTGTGACGCGGCATCTAGATTTTCTAAACTATTTTTCCATATATACAAAGTTACTTATATTAATACCGTCTGCGCGTATTGTGCGTCAAACTTTTGTATGGACTGAAACCACCTTAAGTAGGAAAACTGGTATTTTTATAATATAAATGAATAACGCTCACAGGCGCTTACATTGTAATGATCCCAAATTGAGCTTTTTGTTATGGGATTTCAAAAGCGCACAACACAGCATTACATTTGTTACTATCCTCATTAGAAATACGGTTTGAACGTGATGAGTGAACCACCAGCCCACGCCTTTGTGTTAATGTTCGTGTATATATATGCCCCGCGTGCCCCCCGCCGTGCATGTGTACTGGCGTTCGACTGACTTGATGCGAGATCGGCTTACCTGCGCGCGTCTATGTTTGCGTGCACCTGTTTTGCTCTTTTGTATGAGATATTGTGTGCTTTGAAGTTGGTATTTTACTTTTGTTTTTTCTATTGTAGCTACAGTGCGGGCGTGTGTGTGCGTCATCGCTGTCATCCAGGGTAAAAATCTCGTTGAGAATTTGAGTACCGGTACTGCTTTACCTGTGCTTCTGTACAGTGGCGTTTAAAACCTCATTTTATGAAGTAACAAAATACAAATTTTAGAATTTCAATAGGTTTTAAAGTTGTAAATGTTTCGACGTCAATTTGTTAACACCCTGTATATAACATGATTTGTTTTATCTTGCTCTTTTACAACATGCCGCATCCATCATCCTTTTTGGTTTTATGTAAGTTTCAAACTAATTGTTTTGCAAGTATTGAAAGTTGAAATGTTTGTCAAAAGTTGACCCACTTCATGTTTGACCTAGTTCATGGTACTCGAAGGAATAAGTGGATGTCTTTCCAATTTCCTCAAGTAACTTCTTACAGATCCCATAGCTATATTATAGGTATAATATATTTATAATCGGGTTAACACGTTCGCGGACAGTGACCGGCTATAGCAGTGATAACAATAAAAGTTCTATTGTGTCTCGTTCAGTGTCCGCGAAAGTGTTAATTACCCTTTTTAACCGACTTCAAAAAAGGAGGAGGTTTTTCTTCTTCTGTAGACTCAATGTCATGCAAGGTTGACTTGCTACCGTGGTGAAGAATCGCTAAACAACATTAGAGACACGATATTCAGTACGCCAGTTGTAAGAAACCGGCCAAGTGGGAGTCGGACTCGCGGACCGAGGTTTCCGTACCGTGCTCACCTCTGAAAATGTTGAAAATGTTTACAAAATCACCTAGTATTATTTTAAGCTCTGTTCTCGCCTCGGCCTCGGCACACAGTGTTTGCGACCCATTATGAAAAATCAATTTTCGCAACTTCCGATTTTACACTGTTTGTTGCTTGCAACATTGAGTTGAATTTAAATTTCTTTGGAATAACCCTAGCATGGTTAGGAATTCTTTGGGCTATGTCAGTTACTCTGGTTCTTCTGCGGATCTCTTCATTTCTGATTTGATCTCGCAGGGAAACTCCATAGCCCTCTCCATTGCCCTTTGGGTGACTTGACTTGACTTGAGGGCAGCGCAGGACCGGTCATTATGGCGATCCTTGGGGGAGGAATATGTCCAGCAGTGGACATCCATCGGTTGAGATGATGATAATGAACCCTACCATTTAATAAGTTTAATTTGAAAATTAAAAATCTTTATCTAGTTTGAGATATATGAATGCTAAGGTAAGCTAATGTTATCGACTCGTACTGCGAATTTAAATTTGTAACGTCATACATTCCTTTAGTGTTTCATCATAATTGAAAATACTCTATTTGAAACATATAGTTGATAATTCAGAAAGAAAGAAAAACCGATTGCCAGAGTCGATCAGACGTGCACCTTCCTTGAATGTTTTTAAGTCGAAAGTTAAGTCTCATTTCCTTGATCACTGAACTGACCCTCGATTTGTTTTCCGTAGGTACATCTTTTCCTATGTCTGTGGTTCATGTTTTCCTATAGTATTTTGTTGTGTAGTACGCGTATTTATGTATGATGTATGTGGGTATATATATATATATATATATATATATATATATATATTATATATATTTATGTGAGTATGTATATTATATATTTTATTTACTTACTTTGTTTTGTATACTTACATTTTGTTTTTTACTGATAACAGCTCATTTTTGATCATTTTTTCTGGAAACACCGCCTACCTCTCTTCTTTTCACCGTTTCCTCTACTCTACCCTAAGGTTGTCTGGAAGAAATCGCTTCTTAGCGATAAGACCGCCTTATTTTGTGCCTCTTGTATTCTTATTTCTGTATTTTAGTGTTTATGTTTTGGTGTAAAATAAAGTATATTTGATTTGATTTGAAATACTTTATTCACCACGAGCGTTAACCCGCGACTTTGTCCGCACAAATTATATACCAGATTTTAAGTCAGATCATAAGCTATCAAACAAAAAAAGTTTCATCAAAATCGGTTCAGTAGTTTTTGCGTGATGCTCGTTCAAACAAACAAACAGACAGACAAAAAATCCAAAAATTGGTGATATGGAATCAGGGATATCTAGAAACCATATCGTAACTTTATTTTTGTTAATATCTTCAATGTACAGACAAACTTCCTGTTACAGTTTTATAATAGTTTAGATTAAAGGCACATACGAAACAACAGAGGTACAACAACAACAATTAGGTATTTGTTTACTCCTACTTATCATAAAACTAGTAAATTTTAATTTAAAAATCATTAATACACATAGAGCTTAGTTTCGTTTAACATTAAGGCTTTGTTTCATCGCAATCGGTCCACTCAATCAAAAGTTATGAGTATTTAAAGTCAGTTGTCCGCGCGTACGGAGTCGCGGGCGCCGCTAGTAAATCATAAACTCAAGCTTTTTTCCCAGATTGTTAGCCAGAGACAATGGACATCCACTTTAAACAGCCTCAACTTTCTCACTTCCTCCAGAACCTTTCTCAACAACAATAAAACCAATCAGTACACACAGCCTTGACCCCCAAAGTCCTATCTACAAAAATAATTAAATTCAGTAAATTCTTAATCGCTTCAGTGTTAGACCTCTTTTACCTCTCAAGATATGACCCGGAGCAGATTGGCAATTATAAAAAAACGGGCACAAAATTGTCCCTGATAAAAAGGGGGACCCGACTGTTGAAGCTTGAGGGACGGCCTGTATGTACAGTTACTGGGACCTATTGATCTTATGGTCAAGATTTTAGAACTTACTGTATATAAGGTCTAACAAAATTAGGTTAAATTATTTTAAGGGGATGATCAGACCATCAAACTGAACAACTTTCTCTAAGGGACCGATATTGAAATCGCGAAAAAAATCAGCTGTTCGATACAAACCTACTCGACCTAAATGTATGGGACAGCTGATTTTTTTTCGCGATTTCAATATTGGTCCCATAGAGAAAGTTGTTCAGTTTGATGGTCTGATCATCCCCTTAAAATAGTTTCACCTAATTTTGTTAGACCTTATAGAATCCTTCTTAATATGCTGCCACTCCGTTAAACTGAACCACTTCCTCTATGGCACCAACGTCGAAATCGCGAAAAAAAATCAGTTCTTCCATACAAAACTGCAAACCTACTCGAGGCAACTCGAGGTATATGGGACACCTGTTTTTTTTTAGCGATTTCGATGTTGGTCCCTAGAGAAAGTTGTTCAGTTTAATGGTCTGATCATCCTCTTAAAAAGTGTCAGCATATTAAGAAGGAGCCTGTATACTTACGCAAGATTTTGAAAGCGACATGATGCCCAAACAAATTTAAAATCGTATTCTTTCAGTGTGCCAAATTTTTTTTTTTTTACATACAATAGAAGAGAATAATTTAGAAATCGTAGCTTGTGGCGATCAGGTGTCTCTGTGTACCCCAGTGGGACATAGGCGTGAGCATATGTATGTGGTGTGTACCTATATCCAAACATAGTTACAAACTTTCATATTTATAGGATAGAAAGAAATAGGATCTACTCCGCCCATCAAATTGAACAACTTTTACTATGGGAGCAAACTTGTCAGAACAAAAAACAAATCTGCTGTTACATATTAAGTTTGAGTCGAGTATTTATTTATTTATTTATTTCCATTCATGTACGATACAGCATAGTTCTTATCAGGTAGTAGCAAAAGTGGGTACATGAGCCCTGCTAGGGCACGGCAACATAGATAGGTATTAGGTTTAGTATAGAGTATATATAGTATAGAATATAATATAAGGTCTAACAAAATTAAGTGAAACTATTTTAAGGGGATGTTCAGACCATCAAACTGAACAACTTTCTCTATGGGACCGATATCGAAATCGCGAAAAAAAATCAGCTGTTCCATACAAACCTACTCGACCTGAATGTATGGGATAGCAGATTTTTTTTTCGCGATTTCCATATTGGTCCCATAGAGAAAGTTGTTCAGTTTGATGGTCTGATCATCCCCTTAAAATAGTTTCACCTAATTTTGTTAGACCTTATATAGTATAGAGTAGGCATTGCAGTTTAGTGCAGAATTATATTTTTGCTCCCATATTAAAAGTTGTTCAGTTTTATGGGTAGAGCATGTGGTTTAAACGTTAATGAAACGCCTTATACCCTGTATATTAGTCTAAGAAAGTAGAATAGGATAGTAGAAGTAGCAGCTACTGCAGAAAGATCAAATTATATCGTGTTTATAGTGCTTCGGATGGCACGTTAAGCCGTTGGTCCCGGTTACTATCTCTGGTGGTAGTAGTCGTTACATAAAAACCACGTCAGAGGCCGTAAGGCGGTCTGAAAAAACTCTGACACCAGGGCTCTGCCCACACGATAAGAATAAGAAGTAGATTAGGTATATGGAAGTAGGATAACTTCTGTTTATCTCAAATAGTAGCGTAATCTGAACACCGACCGTCCCGGGGCCAAACGATAATCCATCTTGAGAAGACCCCGGGCAAAAGTTTAAATGAATATTACGTATTTTCGTGTAAGTTGTAAATTGTGTTTTTGTGTAATAAGACGACTTTTAAACTTAATCCTAACTTTAATGGCTTATTTTTCTCACTTTCTTTCGGCCTTGGTGAATTATTTGGGTCGTCTGGAGATTTGGCTTTGATTTTTTGCTCGTTGTTTGTCTTGTGTTTTTCATAATTATAAAATGTAGACCGAAACCTTATACAGGGTGTGAATTTATATTAAGGCGGTTGCAGAGGGGTCAATTTTATACAAAACTTTGACGCACAATACTCGTAGACGGTATTAATATAAATAACTTTTTGTTACGAAGATATAAAGCTTTTAAAATTTTGTATGAAACATTTCAAAGCTTTATATCTTCGTAATTATTTTATAAATTGCAAATGTTATTTGTTACGCGGCATCTAGATTTTCTAAACTATTTTTCCATATATAAAATATTACTTTTATTAATTCCGTCTACGTGTATTGTGCGTCAAACTTTTGTATGGACTGAAACCTCCTTAATGCGTTACGTATTTTCTAGTAGTTATCGATTTTAACAATTTTCAATATGCTTTTTACAATTTTCAGCATATAATATATTTTTCTTTTTTTCTTCTCTATGTTCTTCCACTGCTGGGCAAAGGTCTACCATAAACTCTTCCACATTTTAAAATTTTTCTATGGAACAAGAAATTTTTTATTCGTTATTTCGATGTTGGCAACGTGAAAGTTGTTCAGTTTAATGGTCTGAAGCACGTTCTTATATACAGAGTCCTTCTTAATATGATGAT
This sequence comes from Agonopterix arenella, assembly GCA_927399405.1. Taxonomy (NCBI): domain Eukaryota; kingdom Metazoa; phylum Arthropoda; class Insecta; order Lepidoptera; family Depressariidae; genus Agonopterix; species Agonopterix arenella. The sequence goes on from OV656714.1 coordinate 3,527,439, forward strand.
ACTTTTTTGAGGGAATGATCAGATCACACGTAATCTATGTCAGACCATCAATCTAAACAACTTTCTCTATGGGACCAACACCGAAATCGCGAAAAAAAATCTGCTGTCCCATACATTTGGCTCTAGTAGGTTTTCAGTTTTGTATGGAAGAGCAGATTTTTTTTTCGCGATTTCAATTTTCGTGCCATAGAGAAAGTTGTTCAGTTTGACGGTCTCATCATCCCCTTATAAAAGTGTCAGCATATTAAGAAGAATTAAGTACCCTATAGAACTTAATGCATGTCCAAGTTCCGAAATAATAAAAAAAAACCAATAAAAAAAATTGAAAATTCATCATACACGTGCCTTTGATACACTCCTTTACAAGACTTATAAAACGTCACCAGTCACCACACTCGTAAATTTAAATAAAAGAAAACAATTCTAAACAAAAAGAGGCTAAACACAATATCGCTTAACTAGACAATCAGAGCCTTACAAGACATAAACAGTGCGATCCCTCTCCGGGATAAGCGAGTAGACGTGAGAATACCTGGATTCTATCCTGAAGGTTCACCTTTAGTGCTGGATTGAGCGGGAGTAAAATTATGTCTACAAGCTGAAGGTGGTTCCGGGTTAGAAAGAACCATCCCAATTCTTCCCGTGGGTGTCTTGCTACAACTTAGGGATGTACTTGCTTACTTACTTACTATGCTGGCTCAGGGACCCGAAGTGGGTCCTGGCCTCCGACAACAAAGCACGCCATTCATCTCTTTTCTGTGCCATCTCAGTCCAGTTGGGCACCTCCAGCTCCTCGAGATCTTTGGTAATCTGGTCTATCCAGCGATACCTGGGCCTGCCCACTGGGTGACGCCCGGAGGGTCGCCCCAGATACGCTCTCTTCACCGCGCGATCTTCCCCCATCCGTTCTATGTGTCCGAGCCAGCGTAGTCGAGCAGATTTTATTTCTCCTAGTACGTTGGGAGTAGAGACTAGGTCTTCTATTTCCATATTTGTATTGTTTATATAGGTAATGTATTTGTAAATTGTGTCGCTCCCGCGGGTACGCGCGGTGCGCGGTGCTCCGCCATATCTTTTCTCAAATCTATTTCTGCTCTAAAAACAATTCTTGGGATTGGGAAAGATACTTCCACTAACTACTTGACATTGAAAGCACAACGCCATTAATTTGTAAATAAAAAAAAACCGAATTATGCCTACCTCGTATCATTTTCAGTCGATTATTAAATAATAATAATAAATGTTATCTCGCTTTTCTTCCACTACCAAACAGCGACCCTTGCGATTCTTCAAGCATCCCCTACGCGGCATTTGCATGTATTTTTTCTTGTGTCCCTTGTGGCTGAAACATTGACGCAAGGTTTTTATGAAAACCCCTTTTGTTTCAGGTAAGCCTGTTATCATTTTACGGGAGCATAGAGGAGAATAAAAAATGGCGGTAAGTCAGGAAATCGTAAGGTAATATTATGGGTCATTTGATAAAAGTCGTGGTTTATGGAGGATTCGATTTATGGGGATAGAGGGTGCTACATTAAATTTATTTAGGCACTTTACTACTGGATAGCCGCTCGAAAATATTTCTAATTACCGGTACTATTCCTATAGTCTGATTTTTTTACCAAAAACTGAATTATTTAGGCAAAAAAAAAGTGTAAGTATCTATAGTATTTTTATATTTTGTTTAAAAGAGATCCCGAAATCTTGGAAGGAACCTCATTAATCCACATCAACCCGGCCCGATGGCATATGTATAAGCATACATTGCCTGATTTGTTCTCTCTGTTTAAAAGTGTACTGATCATAGCAAGCAATGTATGCCAAATCGGTCCCGATTATTTGGGTAATGTAATCACCCCTTTGCGGTCCTAATCTGATCCAACGTCTTTCCTCCATCCTTCTCTTGGCCACCAATCTGACATTGTTTTCAATAGGTAACTCATTTAATGTTTCATTAATAAATTATAACTTTACCAAAAACTGAATATACTCTAAAATCACATTTACATACATCTACGACTAATTTATCATATCAAAAAATATTTGTTCCCAAAACAATATACTCTTACGTAACAGCTTGTTCTGGCCAAACAATACTCTCTATCCAACCAATATAACTGGAAACTCGTGTGTAAACCCCAGGTGCCATTTTCCTTCCGCAATCTCTCCCAAATGACGTCACACCTACTACAGTGTGTAAAGGGAAACTCTTTATGCAATCCACCCTTCCATCCATATATTGCAAAGGACCTCCAGAATCTCCTTGACAAGTGTCCCTGCCGCCATTTTCATAATCTCCTGCGCAGAGCTGATTTGTTGTTATACCTGGAATAAGCAGAGTATTAATGAGCGTTTTTCTTTTGATTTTAAATTTACTTTCTTAAAAACTCAACAGATGGCATGTTCATCACTCCATAGCGAAGTGTGTCACATCATGTCAAGAATGTGCCTACCTTTATTGTATGCCAAGAGATCGAGCTCATATAGCCATGTCAGACGTGACAGTTTCAAATTTTCGTTTAAAATTATTAATACTGAAATATTCAATCAAAAGATGCGGGGGATCTTATTATCTCTGTATTATTTTAAAGAAACAAATTTTGCAATTTTGTCCTTCATTCGCGAAGACCATGGCACCATCTATCATTCCCCTAGACTAGAAAACCACTGGAAAAATGTTCATTAATCTTGGACATTGTCAGAGACAAAACTGTGCCTACCTTTATTGTTTGCCAAGAGATCGAGCTCATACAAACATGTCAGACGTGACAGTTTCAAATTTTCTATTCAAATGATTAAGTAATACTGAAATATTCAATCAAAAGATGCGGGGGCATCTTTTTGATACCTAATCATTTCCCTCTGTATTATTTTAAAGAAACAAATTTTGCAATTTTGACCTACATTTGCGAAGACTATGGCGCCATCTATCAATCCCCTAGACTAAAGAACCACTGGAAAAACGTTCATTAATCTTGGACTTTGTCACAGATAAAATATTAGTGTGCCTTCAAATTATCAAGGTCTTAAATATCAGCTCCATTAGTACCATGCGTTGTATAGTCCCTGAATTTATCTTTAAGCTACTGCAAAGCTACAATACAGCTTATGTTGGGAAGGTCTTGTGTTTAGACAGGGTGGATATTAGTTTAACCGGAAAGCACATTGGAAGAAGGAAGAACTTACGAGTAGACAAGAATGTGGTTGATGTTCCCATATTTTGCACCAAGCGGTGCGGGTCTTATCTAGTTTGCACCGAAAGAAGTGGACCGCCTTTTCAGAATCTTTATTCCCAGATACATAAAACCTAGGTTTTTCTAGGCAAGAGTGAATACGCGTCTACTGAATAAGCCTGTTCCAACTTCGACGTTTTTATCACCTGCTATTCAGTAGGACTGATGCCAAACGTAAACCCATTTAACTATAAATAGGTGTAAAGGAACTAATTAACAATACCTTGGGCCAGTATCTTTCTTTTGATCATAAACCTCATAGATCGATTACAAACTGCATTATTCACTACATCAACATCAACATTCATCAATGTCTGACTACCGGTCCTTGCACCAGAAACTGTCGTTCCAAATCCAATGGCTGTTATATTGAACAATTCAATGCTGTCGTTCACTTTCAAGCAAGCAATCCTTATGTTCCTTGTCAAAACAAACGGGTGATCAGCTTTCATCAATGCAATATCGTGGTACTTAGAAGGTGGCGCGTATCCTGGATATGAAATTATTTCGGAAATTTGTCTCTCCTGCATTAAGTCTTCAGCTTCATCGAATTCGAAGGTCGCTGTTCCTATTCTCATGACAGCTGCTGGTCCACACATAGGGTCTTCTATACAATGAGCGGCTGTAAGGACCCAGTTCTTACTGATCAGTGTTCCACCGCATTTCCATGCGACCTTATCTTCTACGTTTTTACGGAATCCGATCAAAGTCATGTGAGGATATAGAAGCAGGTCTACTGGAACTCTGGCTTTTGTTGATGGGTGAAGAATGTTTTGACATTCCATCATGGATTCTCCATAGTTTTTGCAAGCTTGGAACACTTTTTCCCCAATTGATGTTACTAATGAAGATATCGTCCATATATACACTGGCATAGAGATTAGATTTGCATTTAAAATCATTGTTAAATTGAGTTCGTCTAGTTTTTTATTCGTTAAAAATGACTGATCGCCGCACGCGCAATCGTAAACTGATTCGTTTCGCAAACTTAGAGTTCTTTGCTGTACCTTAAATGTGTGAAGCCGTAAATGTGTGTAATCTACACTTGAATCAACTTATAAAGTCCCTGGCGTAATCTTTATTTTCACGGTTTAATGAAGAAAATGGCTTGACTTGTGAGATTTTGTTTCGAGAACGAACTATATAGCGTTTATAATTGTTATTCGTTCAATCTTAATTAATTGTACACCTGTGTTTTGTATACAATTTGATCGTTTATTTTTATTATTGCCTAATTTTCATGTAACGATTTGTTTTTATTGAGTTAATTGCTCAATAAATTTTTACATACCATACAAAGATAAATTTTCTGTCCACCAATAATACTATTACAAATTATAATTTACTTTTGTTTTTCAAGGAGTACGATTGTACGAGTAATAGTATCGATTGTTTTGGACTATCGATAATATCGATACTATCGTTTTACAGAACTTCGTAGTTTGCAATGAGCGTTTTTCTTTTCTTTTTAAAAGTTACTAACTCAGCAGATGGCTTGTTTATCGCTCCATAGAGATGTTCGCGAGATCATGTCCAGACTATGCCTGCCGTTTTTTTTTTTGAGGCCAAGGGATCGACCCCTTACAGCCAAGTCAGACTTAAACGGTTTCAAATTATCGATTAAAATTATTCGTAAATTATGAAATATTTCATTGAATTATGCGTTGGCATCTTTTTGATCATCTTTTCTCTCTTTATTATTTTAAAGAAACATATTTCGTGATCTTTATTCGCACAGCCCGTAGCCCCATCTATCGATCCCCTAGAAAACCAAAAGAATAACTCTCATTTTTGAACGACAATACTACCGATATCATTGTACTCTGTCAATAGTATTGTCACGATTCGAATTATCGACAGTATCGATACGATATTATCGATAGACTGATAGATAGGTCTTTTTTTTCAAATATATTTATTCACTTCATTGGGTACATAAGTACATAACATTCAATCAATCGATTCGTGTGGGTATGGTGAAATGGGTTCAATGGGTTCTATGCTATCGATATACTATCGATTGTTGCATAAACGCTACCAAGCGAGAATAGAGACAGATGATGATGAAAAAAAAAGAAAGTAAAAAAAATTAAAAAAAAATTATTACAAGTTGTTTAAATTTTTTTTAAACGCATTTAAAGGTTACAATAGAATACCACAAATCATGATTTTATAGAATTACCGTTATCTACATAAAGATATCCTTTCAAGAATACTCCCTCAGGAACCAATAGACGTTGAAACTAAAACCCATTTTGTTTGCACCGCACCCGTCAGCGACTAGCAATTTGACCTGGATTCACTCTTGTGTACGTTGTCCATGGTTTTGTTTAGCAGAGAGACGTTTTAAGTATGTTCTTGAGATTGAGAATTTGAGACGTCGTGTGCATTATGGTGAAAAATAATTTTATTAGATTAGTCTTTGCGTGAAGATCTTTTATAGTATTCGTTCATCTAAATAGTATGGGTGTGATGTATGCATATTCAAATTATTAACTCAATATTTAGGACCGTATCAAATATTTTAAGATAGGAAATGTATCGTAATATAGTATTATTAATTCCGTGCCACTAAAATATTTCATAAGTATTTTCTAGCGCTAAGTTTGCCATGCACATGATACACGACAAAACAAATTGTGTATATTCAGAATAAACTAATAAAAATAGTTCTAAACCCTTCTTTAATAGTATTATGATCACCATTCCGAAGGGAAATATCCTAAATAACACTGCAAAACATGGTCACCCTAAACATTATGTACCCGTGAAGAGCACAGCGGTTCAAATAAAGAAAGTAGAGAACTGGCTCAATCAAATCGCACAGTGCAAACTTTAATCAGATCTGCCTGCACCCTGGATGCTGTAGTCTTCATGTTGTGTGCGTGTGTACACGTACACATATCCCGCATGCGGATGTGTGCGTGAACGTGAACTGAGGTGCGGCTGTTTATTTGTTCCGGAAGCCTTTATACAATAGCACGCTTTATAAAAGAAAGATACTTAGTAAAGTTTTTCTCCACAGAATTGAACCTCGTTGCAGGTCTGTTGCCGGGCGGTCGCGTGTCGGTTGCCTGCTCTCCGGCTTGCCAAGAAGTTTCATTTTATGTTGGTTCAAGTGTGTTTTTATACTAAAACAATCTTTGAGATCACCCAAATATGTATAACCGAAAAACGTCAAACACATTTGCTGTTTAAACTAGACATTGGCAACATTTTTGACACGATGGAGCCACAATTTTAAGATTCACCATGACAGCCTTTAATATGTCCCACTGCAGGGCACAAGACTACCCTCAGGGAGGGTGTATGGGCGTTAGTCCACCACGCGTGCCCATTTTAAATTGGTAGACTTCCCATGCAGGTTTCCTTACGATGTTTTTCTTCACCATTTGAGAGCAGTCTGTATTATAAGTTAGATAAACTCATTGGTAAATGATATGACGGTCCGGTAGCACAGTCTGTAGTGAACCTGCCTGCTGTGCCGAGAGTCGCGGGTTCGAATCCCGTAAGGGACAAAGATTTATATGATGAATATGAATATTTGTACCCGAGTCATGGATTTGTATCTATATAAGGTCTAACAAAATTAGCTGAAACTATTTTAAGGGTATGCTCAGACCATCAAACTGAACAACTTTCTCCATGGGACCAATATTGAAATCGCGAAAAAAAAATCTGCTGTCCCATAGATTTAGGTCGAGTAGGTTTGTATGGAACAGCTGATTTTTTTTTCGCGATTTCAGTATTGGTCCCATAGAGAAAGTTCTTCAGTTTGATGGTCTGAGCATACCCTTAAAATAGTTTCACCTAATTTTGTTAGACCTTATATATGTATTCTATATCGTTGTCTAGTCATCATAATACAAGTCCAGGTACTTTAAATGTAACTAGATAATTTGTGTGACAATGTCCAAGGTATTTATTATTATTATTATGTCGTCCCGGGTAACCGGGTCCCGTACCCGGACGTCAACATTGAGTTTCCATATCTATCCATAACGCGCCACTAAAAGTAATTTAACATTGAGGGTTGTCAAATTTCCTCCATGACCCAAAAACAAAAATACTCTCCTAAAATGCTAGGCCTAATTTGAAATCTAGAATTCCTCCAGGTAAAGGCAGACAACTACTAAAACACTATGACAAACCTAGCTTTGTTGATTTGCTAATTGGGATGCGGAGGGAAAGACCACAAATCGGTTCGCTTAATACCGACGTCGGCGCCGTTAATGCCTGATTCCGCACGTCACTTGTTATTAGGGCCAAGTACGTCCAACTATTTACTGTGTTGGGATGTGAGTTTTCTTTCTTTTGGAAATAAGATTGATTTTCTATTATGTAATTACAATAGGTACGAAGTTTTGCGTAAGCATGTTGATATCGCCTTCAAACGGATGGTCTGACCACGGTATAAGAAAGAGTACTAATACCGACGTTTTGTAGGGGACACTACCTGCCCTTCATCAATTTTGACTTCTACCCATTTTCGGTGGTACGGGTGGTGGACGATAGTAGACAGTGATTTATTCCTCTCTCCCTCTCATCCTATCCTCATTAAATATCAGTTGAGCTGATAGAAAAAGGTAAACCCGCCACGCCGCTAGGAGAAAAGTTGGTGGAAGAATGTTAGTTTTGACATGTTTTATGAATCTAATTATTATTATTGCTACTTGTAATGATTGTAAATTTTTTATGTTTTTTCTTAATATTCCATGCAGCTATTGTTGTCTCTGAATAAATAAATTGAATTGGCATCTTGTTGTCATTTCTGTTATTTGTGTTATGTGCGTCTATTTATGTTAGGTATTTATATAATTGTTTTTCTTTTTAATTTTTCTTTGTAACACCGACCCGTATTCTTAGTTGATATTTCCTCTACCCCAAGGTTGTCTGGAAGAAATCGCTTTTTAGCGATAAGACCGCCTTATTTGTACCATAATTATTTTTGTGACCTGCTCTGTACTGTATTTATGTGTTTGGTGTAAATAAAGTATATTTCATTCATTGTCACAGTAATTTTCATCAATTGGCCTCTGACCTGACGGTAACATACACTTAATTTGTTACCTCTATACCAATATTAGCGAACTGAACGATCCCTGATCCAAAGACTTACTTGACGGGGGCTTTACCACAGAAAACTCTACGGGGTTACTCAACTTCGGCAATAATAACCAAAACCGCAGATCCTCTACGCCCAATTACCACTGACCCATGTAATTTTTTCAAAAAGAATCCTACATTTTCTTTTGACTTTCATTTTCCTTCGAGGGATGACTGGCTTGAGAGCCAAACGTCCGTCAAAGACAACTGCCTAACCTGGTTCACAGATGGATCCAAGAAAGGCAATGACGTCGGCTAGTACAGGACTGCGTATCACAACTGAATGCTCTAGGCAATAACAATCAGCTTGTGCTACAATGGGTGCCAGGACACTCAGACATAGAAGGTAACGAAAAGGCGGACGAGTTGGCCAGAAGAGGAACAGAAAACCACTTCATAGGCCCCGAACCCTTTCTTGGAGTACCTGGCAGTCTAATACGCGATTCTTTGAACAAGGTCAGCTTTGGAGAGGCAATAAAGCTTTGGTGCAACACCCCAGGCATGGGCCACTCCAAAGCACTTATCAAAGGCTACAATCGCAAACTTGCGAACGGTCTCCTTGCCCTCAGCAAAGATCAAATTTGTACCGTAGCAAGGTCACTCACAGGCCACTGCAAATTAAATAAGCACATGCACACACTGAAACTAAGTGACACCACCGGCTGCAGATTCTGCAAGGAGGAAATGGAGACTCCTCTGCACCTCCTATGTGACTGTGGCCCCCTGATGTACAAACGTAGTACTCATCTAGGTAGGCAGGTTCTGTCACCAGATGAGATACAAACTATCCCTATCAAGAATCTACTGCGTTTTCTGGCCGCAGTGGGGATTGGTAAGGAACTTTAAAAAGGGCGTTCACAAAGGACCAGCGATGGTCTACGTGGCACAGGCTAAGCCTGTCAAGGCCCAAAAACCCCCCCTAAAAAATACATTTTCTAAATATGCAAGCTGGTCGCAAATGGAAATAATCCACAGTTAGCGCTGATTCAGTCAAAACAATAAAACTGTACCGTTTCTGATTTAAAACAGTGACAAAACAAAAGCTTTACCAAGCAAACGAATAGCCGAGAATTTTTAAAAGTCCAAATAGCAATCACAGAAGCAAACGAAATATGAAAACAGAAACAAAAAATTGTTCAGCAAAAATGTCTGCGTTTGAACCCACATGTTCCTGATTGCAGTACGGAATGGCGACTGCGACTGATATTCTTTTCTTTGGATTTCACCCCATTGTGCTGGCAAACAGGTCTTGGCGACGAATTGAAAACGAAAAAGATATGTGCTTTTTAGGGTTCCGTAACCATAGGGTACCAATGGAACCACAGAACATTATAAGAGGGGTTAGAAATGCAAAGTAGCACTTTCGCTTTGGAGACGGCTGTCGCCACTTGTCTTCCCGCTCACGCTGCTACAAAAATGCCCTCTCGCTCGCACCACGCCGCGCGCCATATGGTGTTATGCTAATCATTGCATAACCTATGGCGACACGTTCCACGCCTACTTTGCACTTCTAACCCCTCTTATAATGTTCTGTGTCTGTAACCAACGGGGCGCTATTGCAACAGATCAAATATCCCTACAGATTTAAAAAGTCATACAAGCGGCCACTATCAGTGCACTCACACATAAGCGCTTGTTAGAGGTCATACGAACAGGTGTGCATATACCCCGGCTGAGTGTGTGCACCTATTCGTATGACCTCTAACGTGTGAGTGCATCGACTGTGGGGATATTCATTATGCGCTATTACAAAGCCTATGCCCATCCGTCCGTCCGTCCGTCCGTCTGTCCTACCTACAAAGGGCTGTTATCTACCGTAATAGTTAGACGATAATGTTCACAGAATATTCGTTATAATCATTAATAAATAATAAAATAAAAACATTTATTCAATTCAATTCATTTATTCAGAGACAACAATAGCTGCATAGAATATTAAGAAAAATAAACATAAAAAATTTACAATCATTACAAGTACTTAGCAATAATAATAATTAGATTGATCAGACATTTTTATTGTAGTACGGAACCCTCTGTGCGCGAGTCCGACTCGCTCTTTGCCAGTTTTTATGTTTACTGTATTTGGTAAAGAGGTTTGCTGGTTGAGTAAAGTCTGAGTCTTTAGTTTGTTATGGATAGGTATTGTGTTATCCTGGCAATGTTTGCAGTATGGTCACTGTATAAGACAGAGTACACCTACGTACAGTACGGAAAGACCCTGCCTCCCACCAATATGAAACTCACCCCCGCTTGGTAGGAAGCTTGGCGGAAATCTATGCAGTAGCGTATTCCTTTCTCGCTCGCACTCATTCAGTATCGCAAGCATGCTTATCTCCTCTTGTAAATTTTTCTCATTTTTATGCAATTGAAATGACAGCTAAGTGTCCAAAGTATGACGACAGTAAGCAGAGGTGTATTGCTTTCTCACTCGCACTCACTTAGCATACCTACATGTACTAGCTTCTTATCAGTGCGAGCCCGTTTCTATGAAGTGTCTAGGGTGTGGCATGGTTCCCGGTTTAAAATAGACCACACAATTTTTGTACATTCGATACGATAGCAATACTTAAGATGCTCTACAGATATGATTGTAAGAAAACTCGGTCTTAAACTCCAGTTATAAAGTAGATTTTAATTTACCCTTCCACAACATAAAGTCAGAAATTCTCAACTTCCCAAGTCTAGAATAACCTAAGATAAAAGGTAAGTAGCGAAGTGGATAGTAGACTCATTTAAACTCATCCAGGCAAGTAGCTCGTCAAGTCTTCCGCCCGGCTGGCTTGGCAAAAATTTATACTCCGCCGACCAGTGTAATGTGAACTCTAGGTTACTTGCATGTTTACTAACTAATGCTAATTAAAATACTTCTTTCCATCCTAACCAAGTACGTATCCTACGTATCCTACGTACTTGATTTACGTACGTTTGAAGTGCATAAAGTGTACGCGCTAAACACAGATGCACTCATGCGTAGGGGGTGGTTTTTAAAAAAAAATCCTTCCTTAGTGCACCCCTACATCCTCCGTAGGATATACAAGGTGAAATTGATATCATTAGCATCCTTCTAAGAGTCTACCCATCAAACTGAACAACTTTTACTAAGGATGCAAACCACAGATCACAAAAACTAAAGGGCGATGTGAAAAGGGGGCGGGGCCAGTGTCGCATGAATATGCGCAAAAACGGAACACATTGCTCGCGAAAGTAATGATTCAATATATTATGAGGCTGAAAGCCAGTCGAGTTATTATGTGTAAATAGTTTACAATGCTTGCGTAGCACTAAAGTTTATTCGAACGTTGAGTTCTGATACCGCAATGGATAATGAGCACATTCAAGCTAACAAAATACTTCCTATCGCGTGGTACTGGTGGTAATGCGACACTAGGTTTCGTACTCGGCGCTTTGGTTGGCATCTCTCTAGATCTCTATGGTGCAAACCGATAGGAGCAAATAAAAAATCTGCTGTTCCATACTAAACTGCAATGTCGACGCGCGACTTCGGGACTCAAATGTATGGAACAGCTAGTTTGTTATTTGCCCCCATCGGTTTGCTCCCATAGTAAAAGTTGTTCAGTTTGATGTGTATACTCTTAGTTTAAAAGGATGCTAATGATATCAATTTCACGCTGTATAGGGTGTTAGGGTAAACATTTGCATTCCTTTAATGGGTCATTGTACCCATGATACTGAACAACTTCGCCAAAGAAACCTATAGTGAATTCGCAAAAAAATGTTCGACTTTTCATACAAAAGTTCGATCAGCTGTTAGTATGGGAAGGAAAATCAAAACAATTTTTTTTTGAGTTTCCTATAGGTTTTTTTGGGAAAGTTGTTCAGTATCATGGGTATAATCACCCCTTAAGGGCCTATGTCGAAAAATAATTGAAGCGAAATGGGCGTTCGATAGCTTATATTACCGCCTGAGCAAAAAAAATCTGATGTTGCGTACATTTGAGTCGAGTAGGGTTGGGTATTGCAGTTTAGTATGGAACAGCTGATCATTTTTTTGCAGCAATCGGTTTGCTTCCATAATAAAAGTTTGATGGGTAGACTCTTGGAATAAAAGGATGCTAATGATATCAATTTCACCCAGTATAATCAAATTATCCAGTATAATAACTCAGAGCAAACCGGGATGCCTAGAAAAGATCTAGATTATCTGGTGGGTTTAAACACGACCGTATTAGGCTAGTGGCCAAACGTCGCACACTATTACAGAACTTAATAGGTTTCCTAGTACCGTCAGCAAGATAGGGAACCTGGAGATAAAGCTATTTACTTACTAGGCATATCGGTGGAATTGTCCGTAAACTCATAGATAAAACTGGTAGATGTAGACGTAATATGTGTGTTTGTGAGGTTTACTACATACATACTTAAACACACGATCATAATCCCTCTCGGGGTGGTCAGAAATTTTGCTATAACTTTCTGTTTAAGAATGTAGAAATGCTCAAATTTAGCAATTTGAGTTTCAGGATGGGATGATGTGTCAAGGTTATATAGACACTGCATAAGAAACCTTTGATCCCTTAGTCGTGTCGTACGACACTCACGGGAAGAGTTGGGGTGGTCCATTCTAAGCCGGAACCACAAGGCTTACTACGGTAAGTGGCAATGAGTTTTTATAACCATAGAGTCATCATGTCATACAGTAACAAAGCCGTCTCTAATGTCTCCTTTGTATGCATCAGTTATGTCCAGCTGTCATACATTGCCGCTGACATTCCAGTCCTTTCAAATCTTTCAAATGTATTCGGTTACAAAGCAGCAATGTAAAACAACTGGGCATAACTTAGTGGTCCTGTTAATAGCGCACTGATGCGAAGTCCTCCTTGTATAGAATGTCATTGGTAAGTGGTTTACTAAGTAAGTCCCAAAATACGTTTCGTCTAATTACTCTTCATCGATGATCATCATGAGCGGAGTCAGTGGGCCATACTGTATAATAGGGTTGCCATCTCAAAAAGGCAGGGATTTTAAAGAAATACCAGGACATTTCGGTTTAAAAACAGGACGAGTTCAACGAAATGAAAACGGGTCAATGAATCTCAACTAACATTAATTACATTATTTTTATTAAAATGTCTTTGATTAAATTAAATGAATAAAGGAAATGATGATATCAAATAATTAAAAATTAAATTACAAAATAAACAATACCTAGGTATTAATTAACATAGGTCCTTAACAGAGCGCTAAAATCCCCCAGACGCTACTTAAAAAACTATCCAGGACACTCAAGGACAGTCCTAAAAAGCAGGACATGGCCTAGGAAAACAGGACGGTTGGTAACCCTACTGTATTTCCCGCTCCCTCCCCTGTTTAATGAGAGGAGGCCTTTACCCAGGTTTCTACAGACAGTATGTCCCAACGTCCTCAAAACTGTTGATCTAGAAAAAATAAACGTTAGTTTCTAAATCTATTTGTTTCTAGTCTACGCACTCAATAACCAGCTATTTATATAGGTACCTATGTATCTGATACAAATAACAAATTAGAACTGTAGTAGCTAGACCGAATTTAATACATTTAAAGGTTTCACAACAGAATCCAATATAACGCTCGAGCAATTTACAAGAATGATGCTTATGTCTATAAAATGTTCAAATATTCATGATACGCCGGAGTACTGTTTTCTCTTTTCCACCTAACTTGAGAGAAAATAGGTCAAGTGTAAGCTATACTTATGTAAACATAGATGGCATTAGTTACTTTAGTGTTTATAAGACGGGACAAGCGATTTTTGTTTAAATTTATAGTTTTACTAGCTTTTGTCCGCGACTTCGTCTGCGTGGACATGTAATTTTGTCTAATGTCTCGTCTAAGGTCATGAAGGTCATGGTCCAAACCAAGTCTAGGAATCCTAGCATGTAACATTAGAATGGCGATTAAGGAATGGGCTGATAAAAGACACAGGCTAGAATGCTCTGGCCTCTCGGGTCTGCAACACTGCAGGAAATTCATCAGCAATCTTCTTCTTGTCGTGTGGGCAAAGCCCTGGTGTCAGAGTATAACAACAATGTAACACCACGAATCCCACAGTTCATACTGAACAGCAGCAGGAGCAAAGCTCGTGCCATCGTCGGAGACCTCACCGGGCATTACGCCACAGGCACGATTACCGTCGTGACTTTATGTATGTATGTGTGTGTATGTTTATCATGTTTTAACTTGGCCTGTGCCCTACAGTGGGACGTGACATGTGTTATATTGTTTATAACCCTCTTTTGCCTGTGACTTCTTCCGCATCGGCTTTGCACCGACTCCCATCATTGTAGCGAGATAAAATATATACCAGTTTTTGAGTCTAATCATAAGCTATTAAAAACAGAAAGTTTCATCAAGATCGGTTCTGTAGTTTTTGCGTTCTTGAACAAACAAAGAGACATACCAAAAAACGGTGATTTGGAGTCACGGACACCTAAACGCTATATCGTAACCTTTTCTTGTAAAAATCTTCAATCTACAGACACACGTCTGTTACAGTTTTATTGTACTGTAGATTAGGTAGGAACATTTACTTAGATCAGACCTGTTCCTTGGGATGTTCAGAAACATATTTACAACTACCAAATGTCTTGCAGGCAGTTGTATTAAAGGTTTCAAGATTAAATTGCGTGCTAAGTCGTGATAGGTCTAGCCCACAAATACAGCCTATGAATCCGTTATCCCTTGATTGATTATTTGTGGTTGGGCTATTGCAAGCAAGGGTCGTTTTAACACTGAGACTAGCGTCTCGCATACCTCCGAACTTATGGTATTTTCTTTTCATTCTCGGGAATGCAGGTTTTCCTCAGGATATTTTTCTTCACCGCCGAGCTAGCAAATGATAAATACAACCGTACATAAATACCGAAGAACTCAGTGGTACAGGCCAGGAATCGAACCGCGACCTCATGATTGAGGCTAGCCCATACGGAAGAGAGCTAGTGTCTTCCGTATGGGCTATCATCGCTCTTGTGTTATCCCTTAGTCACCTCGTAAGGCATCCACTGGAAGATGGGGTAGTCCATTCTTAGCCGAAACCGCACGGCATATTTATTATATCGATTCAATATAAATAGGTACCTAATAAAGATAAAAGGTGAAAGGTATTTCGTTCTCTGGGTAGTGGGCTCGGTGGCGAAATTGGATAACGCAGTTCCGCGGTTTGGAAAAGTGCGGGTTCAAGTCCCGCCCGAGACAAATTTTTCAATCTTCTAATTTGATAAAAGGTGAATTTTAATAGTTATGTAATAATTTCATATGCTGACGGTACCAGACTATTTGGGAATTCTAACTATGTGTTTTGTATACGTTACTAAGAGTTTAGTATACTGCAGTCGTCACAGAACTATCTGTCTCTCTTTGTTTCGATACAAACGAGTGAGAAGGAAACTGTACTTGTTTACCTAATAAAGTGTCCTGGAAACATTATGTACTGTTTTAGTTCTGTTTGTGAAACTAACTATGGATATTCTGAATATGGTTTAATTTTAATATTTCAGACTATCTTCTCGGGGAATAAAGGGTGTAAAATTTAATATATTAGGGGGTGCTTCAGACCATCAAACTGAACAATTTTCATTGTGGCGACAACATTGAAGTAGCGAAAAAAAACGGTTTTTCCATACTTTTGGGTCGAGTAGCCATTGACTTTTTCTATGGAACAGCTGAGTTTTTGCGTGCTTACCTCTTGTCGGTGCGAGCCCATTTGTATGAAGTGTAACTGTAAATTCTTTAATCCAAATTCATATAAAGCCAGAAAAACTTATTTATCTTTCTCTTTTAGTAATGCAATATTTAACTGCCAAGTTATTTACTTAAGCTGAAATTGTTTACATCTAACTATAACTGTAATATCTTAAGTCTAATCTAAATTAATATAAAGTCATAAAACTGATGTTATTTTTTATCTATTATGCTACATTTAAGTTGGCAACACTTTCACTTTCCAAAATTGTTTAACTATATCTAACTGTAAATCCTTAAACTAAAATCAAACTTATGTTAAGCCAAACATCTACGTATTTTTATAAAAACTGTAAAAATATTTTTTGGGACCTCCAAGTCAAATAAAATAAGAAGTTTTCAGGGGGGGGGGGGGGGTTTGATTCTATTAGGGTAGGAACATTGCTAACTAAAAGTTTCCAAAGATTAATGTTCTTATGATGCGAACGAAAAAGTCATCGGCTGCAATATTATTTTTTTACTTTTTAGTTTTTTTGAAGGCGGTTTTAATTTTTTGTTAAAATTTTGTTTATTTCACAATTTTCAGTGGTGAATTCATTAGATCAATTTAATAGTAGTGCTTTAAATTAATAACAAACGCACTAGCCGGCACTACGATTTTTAAAGGTTCCCCTCGATTTCTCTAGGATGCCAATCTTCAGATCCTGGTTTCCTTATCATGGTACCACCCTTGGAATATCTTCTTTCCAACAAAGAAAAGAATCATCAAAATAGGTTAATAAACGACGAAGTTATCCGCGAACACACATAAAAATATATATATATATATTTAATTATATACGGTCGAATTGAGAAACCTCCTCCTTTTTTGAAGCCGGTTAAAAAAGTTATGTGTTACTTCCTAAGCCTATCCTATTGGAATATAGTATACCTATCTAGACATCTAGACTGAATGGAAGTCATTAGGCCATCTCTGAGAACTGTTAACTAGGCAGTAAGTTGTTCAAGTTTGAATTTAGATTTAGTAGACGTTTAGCTAAAATTCTAACTGAAAAGTTTTAGTCTAGTGACTTACTTAAACTTGTAATTAATTTGAACCCAAATTTATCTGTGAACTGAGCTTTTTAGGGTGTCATTAGGCTTTTCACACCACGACCAGTTCGGGCCATGGTGTAAATAAATATCTTGGTCATTTTCATACAAATAATACAACGTGTTAATGAATAAGCGCAAAACCTCTGATTTATAACAGAATAATTAGATTGAAACAATAATTTCATTATTTTAATTGTTAAAATTTTAAGTTATTAACATTTTAAGTTTTGAGGCAAAAATGTTTTTTTATCATTTCAGCAATGAATGAAAGCGCTAACGAAGCCATGGAATATTTTAATAATCTTGTTTTGGTAGTAAGTAGGGTGGCTGTGCCCGTGCAGCGGGTTGACATCGGGTTCAGTAAACTACTTTCTAGTTTTGCGTTAATTCATTAACACGTTGTATAGTCACATTTAAAGTATCAAAATCTGGCGGCGGCGGTGGCTTGGCTTGGGTGGTGTGAATGGAACAAACGTATTTTTTTAATGGGGCGTTGGGACTAGGGTTGCAAAAAAACGGTTTTTTTTCTGGCTTGAAAAAAAAACCGAAAAAAAACCGTAAAAAAAAACAGTTTTTTTTCTGGAATATGTTTTTTTTTCATAAGTACGGAATCTCAAAATTTGCAAAGCAATTAATACTTCTATACGGTTGTTTTAGACTTTATGTTAACTATTAAACCAAAAATAAACAATTTATATATTCTGGTTTTATAAAATTAACATTAATGAAAACTGTAAGGGTAGTTATCGCCTTTTACTGTTGGCAACACCACCGCCTCTCCACGCGGCATCGGGGATTCCCCAATAAATATTTTTATACTGAATGTTTATCGAATTAAAATTTACTTTATTGCTATTGAAATAGAGTCTAGTTTCTTTTGTAGGTTATACTTCTCAAATAAAAAACGTCATTGTGTTTACTTAGTCGAAGCGAAGACTAGCTCGTGAATGAACAATTCATTTTTTGTGTTCCTTTAAATATTGAGAAAGTGAAGCGATACAGTTCATATTAACACAAGATATAATTATGCCAAAAAGAGTTGGATCTGGTCGAAAGACTGTGGCCGTGGCAAAGTTATTTAATGACGTTATTTCGATTTCCAAAATTGCAAAGGTAGAATGTACATTCTGCTCAAAACATTTAGCAAAGAATGGTTCAAGAATGTCGAAGCACATACAAAACTGTAAAAAATGTCCGAAAACTGTAAAAGAAAAATATACGCAATCTATTTTATTTGTTGGTTTGAAAAAAAACCTTATTTAGAAAAAAAACAATGGTGCCAGGTTTTTTTTCATGTTTTTTTTCATAAATTTGAAAAAAAACATTTCGTTTTCTTTCTATTTGCAACCCTAGTTGGGACCACTATCAAAATATGAATTTACCCATTTTCTACCGGTCGTTCCAAAAAACCATTCAAAACACACTAGACTTTTAATCTTTTGACGGCGTTAATCACACCGTGGTGGTCCACGCACATGGTGAAAAACGCTCAGTAAACCTTTTTCAGGATTCCTATGACAGATATACGGCCTGGTAGCACAGTCTGTAGTGAACCTGCCTGCTGTGCCGAGAGTCGCGGGTTCGAATCCCGTAAGCGACAAATATTTATATGATGAATATGAATATTTGTTCCCGAGTCATGGATGTTTGTATCTATATATGTATTCTATATCGTTGTCTAGTCATTATAATACAAGTCCAGGTACTTTGAATGTGTCTAGATAATTTGTGTGACAATGTCCAAGATATTTATTTATTTTATTTATATGAGATTTAGACACATCCAAAGGCTAAGAGTTTTGTGGAGCTACAATAGATTTATTCAGGTCGCAGTAGTTATTGGTCACTGACCAAGCCCTTACAACCAAGAGTTTTGTGGTGATGATGATGATGAAGATGAAACTTAACTTTTTTATTTATTAAAATAACATACATACATACAAACATAAACTCACGACCTTTCGGGGTGGTCAGAAACATTACTACAACTTTCTGTCTGAGAATGTAGGTCGTAGGTAGGTAGAATGTAGGATTTTCTCACATTTAGCAATTTAAGTTTTAGGGTGGAATGACGTGTCAAGAGGTGAGAGGAGGCTAGCCTTTCGTCCACATAAACACTGCATAAGAAACCTTTAACCCACAGAACATTATAAGAGGGGTTAGAAATGCAAAGTAGCGCTTTTGCCTCGGAGACGGCTGTCGCCACTTATCTTCCCGCTTGCGCTGCTACAATTACTCATGCCCTCTCGCTCGCACCACGCCGCGCGCCTTATGGCGTTATGCAAATCATTGCATAACCTGTGGCGACACGTTCCACGCCTACTTTGCACTTATAACCCCTCTTATAATGTTCTGTGCCATAGAGATCTAGAGAGATGCCATCCAACGCGCTGAGTACGAAACCTAGTGTCGCATCACCACCAGTACCACGCGATAGAAAGTATTTTGTTAGCTTGAATGTGCTCATTATCCATTGCGGTATCAGAACTCAACGTTCGAATAATCTTTAGTACTACGCAAGCATTGTATACTATTTACACATAATATCTCTACTGGCTTTCAGCCTCATAATATATTGAATCCTTACTGTCGCGAACAATGTGTTCCGTTTTTGCGCTTATTGCTCGACACTGGCCCCGCCCCCCTTTTCACATCTCCCTTTAGTTTTTGTGATCTGTGTTCTGTGCTTTAACCCACGGGAAGAATTGGGGTGGTCCATTCTTAACTGGAACCACTCGACAATCAGGCATATATCTATATGCATGATTGTCGTGTGTATGCTTCCGAGCAAAAATCATGCCTCAAACTCAAAAATTTTATTTGATCTTTACGATGCGGTGCTACGTCCTCTCAAATTTTTCCTGAAAACAAACGAGGTGTAATCAACCTGGCAACACTGAATTTACATTACAACAGAGGTTTAGATGAACCTACTTTTATTTGCTCAGTCCTCAGTCACCGTTGTGTTTTATGTATTGAAATCTGTCAGTCTGCAAAAACATAGATATATAGTATCGCTGAACATTGTATTTGTTTGTACTGTTTTCGATCTAGGTTTCAATCTAGGTATTGTTACTGAATGAGATAGGTTTTGTGTTTGTTCTAGGATTTTGGCCTATTTCAAAGAAAAAGCTTTTATTTTAATAGTTTTAGTGGATTGCTGTTTTAATTAATGGTAACTCTTATTTATTTTTCATTTTAAAGTATATTTTCATCATCATCATCACTCATCACTTACAGCAAGATATGTCCCACTCCATGGCACTCATGGATATCAAGGCGCTTCATAAAAATTCGCCGTTAGTTTTTTGAGATATTCGAACAAACATACAAACATAAAATCCAAAAATGTGTGGTAATGAGTCAGGGACACTATAAACACCATATCGCATTGTAATCTTTTTTGTTTAAATACCTACCTTAAATTTACAAAACACACTTCCTACAATACAATACTCTTTATTTGCACACCAAAAACATAAAATATAGCCCAGTCATTTTACGGAATTTTGTTGGGCGGGGTAGGGAGTAATTACTAATTGGACTTTTAAACTGTAACCAGAACCATTAAGTGACAAAAGGACTATCTTACAGCATATTAAAAAAAAATCGCTACGCAACATAGAAATCAAAATTATGGGTCCCAGAAAGATTATAAATTAATAATATTAAGGTGGTTTCAGTCCATACAAAAGTTTGACGCACAATACGCTATAAACACCATATCGCATTGTAATTGTAATCTTTTTTGTGTACATGCCTGCCTTAAATTTACAAAACACACTTCCTACAATACAATACTCTTTATTTGCACACCAAAAACATAAAATATAGCCCAGTCATTTTACGGAATTTTGTAGGGAGTAATTACTAATTGGACTTGTAAACTGTAACCAGAACCATTAAGTGACAAAAGGACTATCTTACAGCATATTAAAAAAAAAATCGCTACGCAACATAGAAATCAAAATTATGGGTCCCAGAAAGATTATAAATTAATAATATTAATACCAATGCACTCATTTGACTTAGATTTAACAATATACATTATTTTTGAGCAATAAAATAGGCAATGAAAAATAAAACCTTCTAAGTAGACAAAAATATTTACACCATGTTTGTAGTATGTATTAATGGTAAAGCCTTAAATATGTGCAAAAAAATTACCATCAGGTTTTTTAGAACGAGATAATAGCTAAATTTTAAAATTGGAACTGGTGCTGACGTGATTTTTTTTTATTTTGGTACATTTCTAGGCTCAAATTGGCTCTTCAATATTATACCGAAAAAAAATGTCAATTACTAATCAGTCCCGGCTCAAACCGTAAAATGACTGGACTAATAATCGAGCCGCTATTTCATTTCAATTCAATTCAATACTTTATTGCATTTATTTTTTCAATATGTATTTAAAAGCAATTAAAAATGTTATAATATCGTAGTGCAGACAAGACAATAACTTGTTGATCAAGTTGCTCTAAAATTAATCAACCAAACTTTGACAATAGACTATTCTTGTAAACGCCAATTATAACCGCTCACAAATTCAATTGAACTGAACAATTCAATTGGAAATTACCATTTAATTGGTTACCGTAGAATTAAATGTGACGCCCCTTTGTCTCAAGTTTGTCCATGTTAGATGTCAGAACAGGAAATTGATCATTTAACCATAGTTTAATAGTGATGTGAGTTTAACTGAGTCAAGTACTGAGTCGATTCTCAAAATGTTACTTCAATTCAGCCACGACAAAGCGTTTAAACGAGAAAAATGACATGCGCGCTCTTTCTGGCCTACGTAAAAGAATAAAGATGGAGGCACGTCTCGATTTTTATCGTTTTCTCGGGGGTGGCATGCGAGGCCTACTGGTACAGTTCAGGTTTTGTTTTTCTTAGATAGTGAGGCGCATTCAAAAATATTTTCTTGACTCTGGAAATGTCCGACTAATTTTGAGGAGAACGTTAATTAATCACTATGATGCAGTTACAATGTAAAATACGATTTGAGATATTGAATTGATCTACATTAAATGCAGTCACTGTTCGTTTATTTACAAAAATCTAACATTTTCGGTGTTATTGCGTTTTTATTGGTAATGAACAGTTGGCAATTCCAGCTATTACATTAGTAGCATTTTCTATTGAACAACAGATTTCTTTTTTCGCGATTTCAAAGTCCGTGGTGAAAGTTGTTCAGTTTGATGGTCTGAAGTATTTAACGCAATTAATTTTACACCCTGTATAAATCGTTTCTGCATCGGTGATTATATATATATAAACGGTATATATATATATATATATATATATATATACCGTTTATTTAATTTAATATACTATAAGTACTTATATACAATAAATATACATAAGTTTATTATCATTATTTTTTTTTTGGTATCTCTAATTTTATTACAAAAGATTGGTAAATAAATATACATAATAATTATATAATATTTGCATTTTAAGAATAATTACTCTGCGTTAACTCTGCATGTCCTGTTAATCATGGAAGAATAGTTAATCCTGGCACAGACCTCTTTGGTCATTCTGGATTGCTATTGCAACGCCTAGATAATAATATTAAAAAAAAAAAAAAAAACTTCATCTAAGCCAAGTCACTCTTTATTATCACTATTGTCTAAGGTGTGAAATGTATGATGTATTGTTGTCTATATGAATAAATGAAATGAAATGAAATGATTGCGCCTATGTTTATAAATTTGCCGGTATCTTATTAGCACCTAGTAATAAATAAACAAAATTGTTGCTAATGCATGTCACACCTACATACAAACGTCTCTAGTTGGTAATAACTGTCGTGTAATTACTACAAGTATCGATATCGATAATAATGACTGCTGAGAGTAGGTTAACCATGTTTGTGATAAAAAATCAGATTTCTAAGGAGTTTCCTGATTTTTCATATTGATTTTTGATCGCTGGCATGCAACACAAAATAGTTTTTCATGTGTAATTTACAGTCTACCGTTTTCAAACGAAAACTTGAATTTTTTTTCTTGGAAGCGTGAAACATTTTTATTCAAAAATCTTCTGCTCGTATGCTGTAACACAACACACAACACACAACACAACAACACACAACACACAACACACAACAATAGCGTGTGTTGTGTTATAGCACAACATGGCTGTAACATGTTTAAAAATCTATAATATATGAAATTATTCTGTAAGTTGAAGACATTGGTTTTATTATGTTCAACAGAAATCACTATAACTTCGAAGTGAGTAAGATACTCAGGTAAAGGTGACATTTTTTCTAAACGTAAGTACAGACAAAAGAAAAGTCTCGGATATGTCTCTCTGTACTTATTCGATATTCAAACAATATTTTTAAAATACTAACAAAATGAAAATTCCTGTACTAAATAGTAACAGATTCATAATTTAAGTTATAACAGATTATTAAAATCATATACATATTCCGGTGCCTGGTCACCCTATTAAAGAAGGACTTCAAAGTAATTTGCCATCTGCATTCATTCACACGTTAAAATGATACCTTCGGTGACAAACGGGGAGACTGACTGACGTTGCAAGATTGCATACATGCGACTTATATTTCTGATATTGAAAGTTTTACTCTAAGTTTACATTGTTCTATAGAGGCAAGCGCATACAGGCGGGTCGCATCGCAGCGGAAAATGGGTTACTTCGCACACTAGAGCGGGCCGGGTCGCAACGCATTGACTGCATTTTAGTTTGACCTATTGGACCGGGCGCCCAGAAGGTTTGGACGCTGTCATAAATTGAATAGCTGAGGGGCTGGGGGGGGGGGGGGGGGGGTTACCGAAAAAGTATCTGAGAAGTTTCAGATAGGAGCCCCGCTCGTGCACACGTTTTCAGATAAATTTCATACTACAAGAATGTTCTAAACAAAAACCTGATGTCCAGCTCCAGTGATGTTCATGCCATCCAACAGTAAACCCAGAGAAAAATAACAAGATGTACATAATAAGGTGGTTATCAAACAGAAAATTTATTAACATCATTTAAATTTTACTTAGTGATTGTAACAATGTTTCTGACCACCCCGAAATATAAGGTCTAACAAAACTAGCTGAAACTATTTTTAAGGGGATGATCAGACCATCAAACTGAACAACTTTCTCTATGGAACCAATATCGAAATCGCGAAAAAAAATCAGCTATTCTATACAAACGTACTCGACCTAAATGTATGGGTCAGCAGTTTTTTTTTTCGCGATTTCGATATTGGTCCCATAGAGAAAGTTGTTCAGTTTGATGGTCTGATCATCCCCTTAAAATTGTTTCACCTAATTTTGTAAGACCTTATCTATCTATACTATTATAAAACTGTAACAGGATGTTTGTCTGTACATTGAAGATATTAACAAAAAAAAAGTTACGATATGGTTTTTAGGTGTCCCTGATTCCATTTCTACAATTTTTGGATTTTTTGTCTGTCTGTTTGTTTGTGTGTTTGTTTGTTTGAACGAGTATCACGCAAAAACTACTGAACCGATTTTGATGAAACTTTTTTTGTTTGATAGCTTATGATCTGACTTAAAATCTGGTATATAATTTGTGCGGACGAAGTCGCGGGTTAACGCTCGTATATTATAAATCTCTCTTCTTAAATAAAAAAAAATATGCTATCAAAGTCGACAGTCTGCATCACCTATGACTTTCATTTAAAAAGAAAAAGGAAGGCTATCATAGATCCGCTGCAATCTATAAATTTGTACAAACTCAGTGGAAGGGACTTCCCCGTGAATATTTTACGCGATGATATAGCGAACACATTCTGCGGCTCTCACGCTCTAATGACAACAGTAAATTTGCGGTTTGGACACAGAATACATTTACATTACAGATTTTACATTTTAGATACAAAACCGCAGAAGAAAAGTCGAAAACATAGTGAAAGTAAGATATGTTTTATCTTTGCTGTGACACGAGGTTGATACAGTCATATTGACCGACGGTGAACGACGGGGCGTCCATACAAAAAGCAATACGTACCCTATGGGACACCGTCCGCATCTACCACAGTCGACGCATAGTCGGGGAAATCTACGGATTTTTGTATGGAGTAGGTTGCGTTAATTGCACTTTAGGTGATAGTTTGAAATATTAGTAGATACATACCTGAAAAACATAAATTCTCTGTAATCCCCGATTTCGTATAGTGTATTATGGAATAATTAAGACATTTACAAAAATTTTATTTAGGTATGAACAAAAAATGGAAAACTGGTGATTTTGTATAGGGCTGCTTCGTTCAATACGTTTTACTTATACCAATAATAATCCCCGGTTAATATAGTAAATTTGAGTAGATATTTAAAATTTTGTATAAAAAAATTATAAACTCAAAACTTAATTATTTACTGTTTGTTTGTACACAATAAATTTACCTTGTGGTAATTATGCTGGTAAATATGTGGTCTCTTTTGCTTGTATGCTGGAAGAAATATCTTTAGAAATAAGCTTGCCCTTTGTATAGTTATATCGATTTTAAGGTATTTCTCAGGGTCCTCAGCCTATAAAGCCATGAAATCTCGACAAAAGTGGTATATACTAACATTAATATTAGTACAAAGACAATTTACTAAAGTGTATTTAATGCAATCTCAAACCGTATTTTTCCTAGACTAGCAGCGAACACGTCCCATAATAATCGCGGTTTTTTTTGTATGGGCCCGCAATGTGGCACAACTCTAATATTACAATAGTTTGTAAAAAAACTCGTTCACTCACACACGCTTACTCACACTCTCGCTCACACACTAGCTCTCTCACTTATTCACACACTCAGTTTTACACTCAGTCACACACCCCGTCACACACTCGCTCAATCACTCACACAGTCGCTCACTCAATCGCACTTAAAAAGTAATTTTATAATGAATTTGTAAAGTTAAAACATGCTACTCAACGATTTTTTTGCATTGACCAAAAAAATCTTGGATGCTTCAACTATATGGAGTTTTAGCAAAGTTTCTGGCCACACTGATGGGGACATGGACGTGAACTTATATGGTAACGTCCTTCTAAAACAGTGCATAATATTTTAAGGGGCCGACCAGATATCGGGGAAAAAAATATGCTTCTCCATACAAAACTGCAATGCAGACCTACTCGAGACGTGACTGTTTTTTTTCGCGACGTTTTAGTCCCATGGAGAAAGCTGTTTAGTTTGATGGTCTGATCATCCACTTCAAAACATTCTGCCAACATTTGTCAACTGTTCTGCTCATTTTTTTATCGACAAAAAAAATGTGTCCTTATTTTTTATCGACTCTACATTTCAATATTTCCATTTTTTGTTCTATCTACCATCACGCTATCACCCTTATGGGTGCTATTAGTCTAACTAGTGGTTAAAATTGACATTCTATTTGTTAAGGGGGAGTTCACAGCTGCTGTTTTGTCACGCTAGGTGACTTCGTTTAAGGGGTAGTTCTAACATAGTAATTTAGATAGGAATTTATTGAAAAAAGTGCGGTTTTGAAGGTCAGTTAGGTTTGAACTAGTAATGTAGTGTTTAGAAAATACGTTATAGATTTTTTTTATATATTCTAGAATCGAATGTTTTGAATAAAGGTTAATTGATTGCAAGTTGCGTCTAATTAATTGCGTTTCAAGGGTTTACGGTTTAAGGAAATAAAACCTGTATCTATACTATTATGAAACTGTAACAGAAGTGTGTCTGTACATTGAAGATATTTACAAAAAAAAAAGTTACGGTATGGTTTTTAGGTGTCCCTGATTCCATATAGGCAATTTTTGGATTTTTTGTCTGTCTGTTTGTTTGTGTGTTTGTTTGAACGAGCATCACGCAAAAACTACTGAACCGATTTTGATGAAACTTTTTTTGTTTGATAGCTAATGATGTGACTTAAAATCTGGTATATAATTTGTGCGGACGAAGTCGCGGGTTAACCCTAGTTTTTTATAAATCAATTGTTTCAACGTTTATATTAATTATAGATAAAACATACATCACTGGGTAATAAAATTTCCGTATTCACCATACAAATATTTGTCCCTTGCGGGATTCGAATCCGCGACCCTCAACTCAGGCAGGTTCACTATCAACTGAAGTTGTTCAGTTTAATGGTCTGAAGCTTACATGAAAGTAAAATTAATGGATAGGCCCAAAGCGCGTTAACTTGAAGCACACAACTAGCACATTCGGTCCATACAAACTAGCACACTTGTCTGTCATCTCGGTACATATTTGAAGTATATCTGTAATTTGTTTTGCCTCATTTTTCTTGTTTGAAATGTTCGCGTAAGGACCCATCCATTAATTTTGCTTTGATCTAAGGTCTGAAGCAAACCTTTACACCTGCTGATCATCAGCCGCTGATGTGATGATGATGATATCTGTTAGAAACCAGATTGTATTTTTACGTGAATACCTAACATTCTGTTAGCATAAAGTAATAATAAAAGTCAATAAATAAAACATAAACCCGACGGTTCTTCCCCCCTAAAACAAATTTTTATGTGACCAACATTCGGTAGTTAAAATAAACAAGCGATTAAAATTATTGCTTATTGTAACAGTTTTAAACTTTTCACGGTACATTTGTTACAAAATTCGTTTAGCACCAAAATTGTTATCATTATTTCGTTAAGTTATGGCCGTGGTATCCCGAAACCATTATTGGTTTGGGATTTTAATGTTATCGATGTACGTTAATAAGTTGGAATTTTATCTTCTTTTACTTTTAAGAAGTTTTAACGAATCGCCTTTTAAAATTTTATTGAAATCTTAATATTAAAAAGATAAGGGCTAAGTAAAAATTTTACTGTTGCCTAATTTTAATAAGTAAATATAAATAAAATGTACCCGGTACCAACGAGCATTTATGAAGGTACTTATGGATGTAGAGGCGAGAGAGGAAAAATAGAAAATAAAAAAAAAATTGTACAAAAAAAAATTTATTTAAGAAAGTTTACCTGGGCTGACGTTAAAAGAAAAAGAATAAAAAAAAAAGTTTACCTATTTGATTGATTGATAGATTGAGATATGTGTCAGAACCGTAGCATGTGGTGATCCATTGTCTCTGGCTACCCCGGTGGAACATAATAGGCATGAATATATATAATAATAGTTTCTAAGACTTCCTCTTCCTTCTAAAATCACGCAACAATTATTGAACCGATTTTAGTAAAATGTGTTGTGTTTACAAGCTTAAGACAGTTTTGAAGTCTTAGACCATTTAAATAGGGATCTGCCTTACGTTAGTATCCCCCTCTGCCAAGGTATAAGATCAAATGATCATGTAACACGCGTAACTCGTCCATATTTAAATGGTGTAAGTTTGAAGTCTAATAACTGGTAAATGTTTTATCTTGTTAGCCGATGGAAACGAAATCGCGAGCAAAAAGACAACGCGGGTTTTGTATGGAAATTTGGCGCCTTATTTTTTGGTTTTGGCGAGGCCATCAACCAAACTTGAATATTTTAGTTCAAAATAAAGTAACTTTTTTTTTTTTTTATTACGTATGGGTTTGCTCTTGTAACAAAAACTGAACTTGTAATAAAAATTTTGTTTGTAACTTTATTCTGCATTTATATTGAATGTTTATTTAAAAATTTAATAACTTATATTGAAGTTTAATTGATCTTCTTTTCTTATCGTGTGGGCAGAGCCCTGGTGTAGTTTTTTCAGACCGCCTTGTGGCCTCCGGGAACAACGGCTTAACGTGCCATCCGAAGCACGGAATCATTTCTCTTTTCAGACAATCAGGCGATTTAGCCTGCAATGTCCTAACCAACTGGGGAAAAATGCACAAAGTGACATTTCACTAGGTGTCCCCCGTGGGAATCGAACCTACGACCTCCGTGTCGAGTGCCAATGCTCTTAACCATTAGACCACGGAGGCAGTTAGATTTGTTTTTTTTTTTAATTTCAAATTTTTTGATTTGATTGTTGGCCGCCCTAAAAAAATAGGCGAAAAGAAAAAAGGGGCCAGTTTTAGGCATTGGCTTTTTAATAAAAATACACAAACTAAAAAAAATAAATGACAAACCAATTTCAACCTAAACAACTCACGAAATCCAACAAGGCTCAAGTGAAAAACTTAATAAAGAGGGACTTGTGTGCTTTAGGTCCAATTTCAAAAGGCTAGGATTCCTGGATAGCACTCCCAGAATCCGGAGCTTCGAAATCTATTGTCGCTGAAGCCTGGAGACACTCGCAATTCAATTCCGCAGTCAATTCTTAGAATTGCGGTAGGAGTTTAGTCTTTAAAACTTTAAAGTGTAAAGTATATTCTTAGTTATTTGAAAGTTGAAGTTGTGAAGTATTTTTATCAATGGCCGCCAGTTGCACATGCATTTATTAAAGACGAGCGTTAACCCGCGACTTCGTCCGCACAAATTATATACCAGATTTTAAGTCAGATCATAAGCTATCAAACAAAAAAAGTTTCATCGAAATCGGTTCAGTAGTTTTTGCGTGATACTCGTTCAAACAAACAAACAAACACACAAACAAACAGACAGACAAAAAATCCAAAAATTGGTGAAATGGAATCAGGGACACCTAAAAACCATATCGTAACTTTTTTTTTGTTAATATCTTCAATGTACAGACAAACTTCCTGTTACAGTTTTATAATAGTATAGATAATCCTGCATTATATCTCTTGCTAGCTTTTATTATGTCAACAAAACAAAAAGGAAAAGCATGAGATTTTCTTCTTCTTCTTTGCACTTTCCCGCTTTATGCAGGGTCGGCTCTTCTAATCATGCGGCGACAGGACAGTCTGTCCTGGGTTGTCGGGTCGGTTAAGTTCTCCGCTAGTGTTAGCTTGGTCATGCTGGTCCACCAGGTGGCAGGAGGGCGTCCTCTACGTAGTGCCTTTTGGACCACATGTTCTTCGTCTCTTTGCATCACGTGCATGAGATCTTGTCTTATTTTAGTATAGTATAATAAGTAACTTTTTGCCATAAAATCATCAATTTGCCATACAATCAACTAGTACGGATTTTATGGAAAAAAGGTACTTTTAGACCGATATAGGTACCCTATATCTCTTAGTTTTGCGACGTTTTAATTTCGGGTTTCATCTTGCAGTGAAATCAAATAAGCAATATTAATCCTAACAAAAATATATCATGTAAAAACAAACATACAGGTCAAACTGAAGAACTTCCTTTTTTTTGGAAGTCGGTTAATAAAAAGAAGGCAAGACTCATATTCCTTCTACTCTAAAAAGTTGTGTGTTCATCTCGGTCAAATAAAGTTATTAGGCTTGGGACATCCTAATCCCATATAAAGCCAAATTTAAAAAAAAAAAATTAGAATCTTGCTCTTTATTTTGTCATTGACTTAAATGTATGGGACAACTGTTTTATTGGGATTCGATGTTGGCTCGATAGTGAAAGTTGTTCAGTTTGATAGTCTGAAGCTCCCTAGTAGGAGGGTGTTTTGTTACACCTTGTAGTGACATTTTTTTCTAAAACCTGGTTAAGAGAATCTATTTAATTGATATAAAAGAAACACAACAAATACTCATAAACCCTCTCGTATTCCTCACAAGAGTGCTATCAAAGTCAAGGCCCACAATAAAGTATTATCCTTGCTATAAAAAATAACGTTTTTATATATGAAAATACATTTAGGGTTCTGCACTTTTAAGCATTTCTTTATGAATAAAAAAAAATTTAATCAGGTTCAAATCGCGACATCATCATCTGCATGGAATCGTTATGTCCTATGTCCATCCTCAGGGCTCAAGCGATCTCTGTACCAAATTCCATTAAAATCGGTTCAGCGGTTGAACCGTGAAAATCTAACACGCAAACACATTTTCGTATCTATGTATCTATATATCTATACTATTATAAAACTGTAACAGAAGTGTGTCTGTACATTGAAGATATTAACAAAAAAAAGTTACGATATGGTTTTTAGGTGATTAGGTCCCTGATTCCATATCAGCTATTTATGGATTTTTCGTCTCTGTTTGTTTGTGTGTTTTTTTGAACGAGCATCACGCAAAAACTACTGAACCGATTTTGATGAAACTTTTTTTGTTTGATAGCTAATGATCTGACTGAAAATCTGGTATATAACTTATGCGGACAAAGTCGCAGGTTAACGCTAGTTTAAAATATTAGTACTTAATAACTTATAGACATTTTACAGGGTGAAATTGATATCATTAGCATCCCTTTAAACTAAGAGTCTACCCATCAAACTGAACAACTTTTCCTTTGGGAGCAAACCGATCGGAGCAACAAAAAAATCTGCTGTTCCATACTAAACTGCATCCGCCGCCGCTGCCTACTCGACTCAAATGTATGCGACAGCTGTGTGTGTGTGTAGTTTTAGTACTGTTCACATAGCTACAGTGCATACTACAATAATATGATACGATCAGCCATGCAGCTGTTACTTTTTTACTGACCTTTAAACATCAGCAACTAACCGACTGGAGTTATGCAGTCAGACCTGGTTCATCCCCATCACAGAGATGCTCTTCACCTCATAAACACTGAAGCAGCCTTGCAGCTGATGGTTGCAAAAAGCACACTTATCTCATAGTCTATAAATGCTAATGATATCAATTTCACCCTGTAGAGTGTATTTATGCCTGATATCCTTTTGTCGCACAAAAGTTGAAGAGTCCCTACTTCTTCTATCCACAAAATTTCCCTATAAATTGAAATATTGATCAATATGAAACAAATGATCAAGAGATACGTTAGTACCTGACTGCGCGACGCAAACGAAGGGTAATGTGTTTATTTTCAAAAGATGTATGCAAATACACCTATTAATAAAAAAAACATAACTACAGAGATAACGAATTGAAACTTTTCATTAATTTAAAGAAAAAAATTAATGAAGAATGTATGTTCTGTTTTGGTGTGCAATAAAGTATAATTAAACATGAATTGAAAAAAACTTAATCTTCCATCAAATATTTCCAGCAAATTGTCTGGTCAAAAATGCATTCTCGCATATAAAGACCTTATCCCTTTTTCGGGGTTGTTAGAAATCCTATTCCAACTACCAGCTAGTTAAGGTGGTTTCAGTCCATACAAACGTTTGACGCACAATACGCGTAGACGGAATTAATAAAAGTAATATTTTATATATAGAAAAATAGTTTAGAAAATCTAGTTGCCGCGTAACAAATAACATTTGCAATTTGTAATATAATTACGAAGTTATAAAGCTTTTCAAATTTTTTATGAAAAATTTCAAAGCTTTATATCTTCTTAATTATTTTATAAATTGCAAATGTTATTTGTTACGCGGCAACTAGATTTTCTAAACTATTTTTCCATATATACAAAGTTACTTATATAATTACCGTCTACGCGTATTGTGCGTCAAAGTTTTGTATAAAATTGTCCCCTCTGCAACCGCCTTAAGCAGTTTAATTCAAAAATAATAAAAGACAAAAACAAAAGACAATCAATGATCAAATTACCGACACCAATATTGTCTGAGCTGCGGCAATGCGCAAGCAGTAATCCGATTTTGTTTCAAAGCAAGGTCCTACGGAACCCTAAAATAACGTTATCGGTTGTATAGCAGATAGCTATGCTCTTTCGCGCGGAAAATGAAAACTAAATAAGAACGGCGTTGGGTGACGTCGTCAAATATTGGCAAGCATCTGCTATCAAAACTTTACGGGCACGGATCCGTGCCGGCTGGATTGGGTAACGTTTGGGATACGATAAGTTGAAAGGTTTGATATGAACGATTGATTACACACGGTGACACATCGCAAAACAAACATGCTGGCCGTGTGACGTTATACATTACTCTACCTACGCGTGGACAGCTTATTTTGGTTTTACTTAGCTTAAGTCTAGACCACACAGAGTGCGGCTGCGGTCCAGCTACAGGATGGTATGTGACACCTCGCATATAATTCCGTAGTTTTCTACTACTGCCGTCCTGCAGCCGGCCCGCAGTCGCACTCTGGGTGCCCCAGCCTTTAATGTGTTGCTGTGTGTACAGAAAATTGCTAAACTAAAGTGGCAATGGGTTTGCACATTGCTCGCAGAACCGATTGCCGATGGGGCTGGGATTTTTTATTGCTCCGATCGGTTTGCTGTCATAGTAAAAGTTGTTCAGTTTGATGGGTAGACTCTTAGTCTAATAGGATGCTAATGATATCAATTTTACCCTGTAGACAGTGCTCAAGTATTATAGATAAAGTTCTCTATCAAATCTTAATTTGTAAAATACGAATTTAGGTTAAAATAAAAACCGTTATTTAAAAAACCGGTAAACTGATACCTCATCCAGTACATCTCATTCCTTGGCGAACCATTCACGTGGGTATTGTTCGGCCAGTTATTGCTTCGAAGCTTCGCTACTTTTTTTTCTTTGCTTCCTTTTTTTTTTTCTTATAACGTGTTACGTCGTTTAGCTTATGTTTTGAGATACGCGAAAGTTTCCTTGATTGTGTGGTTATTGTTACTGGGAAAGGAAACATAGATATATAAAGGGTAGGGTAGGTTTTGAATGAACTTTGTTGGTTAGTTTTTCTTTGTATTGTATGGAAACTATTCTCGTCATGAAGGTTAAACTGTGCTTTAGTAATTTTGAGTCATTTTGTACTGATTGCGTATTTACCTTTCCAAAGCAATTTTTAGACATGAAAGATCTGCGTGAGGTAATTTATACAGGGTGAAATCGATATCATTAGCATCCTTTTAAATTAAAAGTCTACCCATCAAACTGAACAACGTTTACTATGGGAGAAAACCGATCGGAGCAAAAAAAAATCAGCTGTTGCATACATTTAAGTCGCGAACTCGCGCGTCGGTTTGCTCCCGTAGTAAAAGTTGTTCAGTTTGATGGGTAGACTCTTAGTTTAAAAGGATGCTAATGATATAAATTTCACCCTGTATAGGGTTTAAGGAAACATACAGGTATTATTTAAAAAAAAATACATTTGTTTTTTCGTTCTCCATATCGAAAGATTTTCAGTTTGATGGTCTAAAGTTTTAAACCACCCCTTTAAAAGGGTGTTTTTTTGTTACATCACTATATGGAACCATTTTTGAGTTTTTCATTGACTAATACAATGTTTCTTCTTTTTCAGGTAAGATTGATTCTTTTCCGTCTTTCCAAAACGTAAGTATAGGGGGCGCTGATAGTGAAGTGGTGCTTCGGTTATGACAACTATATAATAACATAATCGTCATGATATTGACCAGCTCCTGTAGCATGACAGGACAGTGAGAGCGACACAGGTCACTTCTAAATGTCAAATTTAAGTGAGATTTAAAATTCGGGCATAGGCCCACCACACATTCTCACCGCTGTAACTCCTGTAAGCCAGGATCAACAGCGGCGACCATTCACAACACTGGACAATGAAGTCCAGCGAGCCCGGGGGATGACTCTAATCTGTCTTGGAACCCGCAATGAATTAATCAAAGAAGATAGGAGGAGTAGGAAAATTTAATTTAAGTGAGATGGCGGTTATCTCTATAGTATCTTACATTAACGTTTAGAAGTGACCGGTGTCGCTCTCACCCCTGTCATGTTACAGGGGCAGGATGTCTTTTGTATGGAATCAACATCATCAGCCCGTATAAGTCTTCGTACAGGACACAGGTCTTTCAAAAAATTAGAATCACCAATTCATGAGTAATCGAAGGGTAGATTGTCATTGCTTGCGTATAAGTTAGTAAATCGACATTTCGACACTGAGAGTAATTTATAAATAGCTAATAAGAATTGGCCAGAAAACTGAATTGGAATCGGAATATTTTTCTATACAACAAGCCGTGGGCAGTTTAAGTGGGCATTAATAATTCCATTAAAAAATAAAAAAATTTCCATAAAATTGTTTTTTCCACAATAGCCCTGATCAAATAAACTCATATTATATGAATAAAGCTGATTTGTCAGTCCATTTGTTATTATATTATTACAATAGCATAATATTATATTCATTGGGGTTCCCTCGTGGTTTTAGGCATGGGGTTTGGGTTCAGTTGTACCCAATGTTTTGTTAGTAATCAAATAATACTACATAAATTCGTGGATATACTATGTTATTAATATAAATATTAGATATAAGTAAAGAAAAGGTCGTTTAGACCTCGTCTGCGTTGACTTTAAAAGAAACCGGCCACGTCTCGCGCTATACAGGGTGTAAAATTAAATGGGACACTTACTTAAAGAGGTGCTTCAGACCATCAAACTGAACAACTTTCTTTATGGGACAAATACCGGAATTGCGAAAAAGAAATCTGCTGTCCCATACATTTCAGTCGAGTTATGTTTGCAGACTTGCAGTTTTGTATGGGACAGCAGATTTTTTTTCGCGATTTCAGTGTTGGTCCCTTAGAAAACATATTTTTTTGGTAAAAATATTGTGTGGTAGGTAGTACCCTCGGTGCGCATGTTTTCCAAACACCTATTTACATGTCTATAAATAGAGCTAAATAATTTGTACATAGACTATGTCTTTAACAATTTCACACAACCGCAACAAAACAGAATAAACTGAAGATCTATAGTCTCTACCTACCCTTGTGGAAAAGTTCCCCTGTCAGTAATAACTCGGCATAATAACCGAAACATATCAATTTTATCTTATTCATTAGGTAATAAAATCACAATGCCCACATAATGCGTAATTTGATTACTCTGCCATTTTTCTTTTATACAATTTTTGTAGAGGGGGCTTGAAAAAATTAATGGTTGATATTTTTTTTTACAATTCCGTTTCGGGAAATAAGTTTCTTTTAGTTCCCCTTGTGGATCCTTGGGAGAAATCGCTTTAAATAGAGTGATTATTTCGCCATTTGTACCCTTTTAGTTCAATTTTGCTTATATAAGGTCTAACAAAATTAGGTGAAACTATTTTAAGGGGATGATCAGACCATCAAACTAAACAACTTTCTCTATGGGACCAATATTGAAAACGAGAAAAAAAAATCTGCTGTCCCATACATTTAGGTCGAGTAGGTTTGTATGGAACAGGCTGATTTTTTTTCGCGATTTCGATATTGGTCCCATAGAGAAAATTGGTCAGTTTGATGGTCTGATCACCGCCTTAAAATAGTTTCACCTAATTTTGTTACACCTTATATATGGCCCGGTAGCACAGTCTGTAGTGAACCTGCCTGCTGTGCCGAGGGTCGCGGGTTCGAATCCCGTAAGGGACAAATATTTATATGATGAATATGAATATTGGTACCCGAGTCATGGATATTTATATCTATATATATGTATTCTATATCGTTGTCTAGTCATCACAATACAAGTCCAAGTACTTTAAATGTGAGTAGATAATTTGTGTGACAATGTCCAAGATATTTATTTATTATTATTATTAATATTGTGTAACTTTATGTGCTCATTAACAAGTTACTTGATAAACGATAAAAACATTTTTTTGTCGCTGTAGGTACCTTAGTATTATTTAGGGGGGTTTTAGGCCTTGACAGGCTTGTTGAGCCTGTGCCACGTAGACCATCGCTGGTCCTTTGTGAACGCTCTTTTTAAAGTTCCTTACCAATCCCCACTGCGGCCAAAAAACGCAGTAGATTCTTGATCGGGATAGTTTGTATCTCATCTGGTGTCAGTACCTGCCTGCCTAGATGAGTACTACGTTTGTACATCAGGAGGCCAGTCACATAGGAGGTGCAGATGAGTTTCCATCTCCTCCTTGCAGAATCTGCAGCCGGTCGTGTCACTTAACGTACCTTACTAAAGTTTCAAACAAAAAATCTATACTTATATTAATAGTCTTTACTTTTCTATCTGGAACGTTTTCACGTCTAAAATGTAATTAGGATGCATATTTGACGTGCCCAAATTGAAAATGCATAGTTGTCTAAACCGATATAGGTGCCATCACCACGTGGTAGGCCCTAGCTTTAGCAGAGGGCTAATAGAGACAGATGAGTGATGATGATCCCTTTAAGGTCCGCCACACACAGACGGAATTGCGATCCGGAATCCTGATTCAGGATTCAGTGTTGTCAACTATGGTTACAAAAAATACTAGCGTGCTGTTTAAAAAATGCCTTAAATTAAAATGTATGAAACGCCAAATGAATGACAATAATTGCATTTTTAGGTATTTATTAAAATAAAACAAACAATTTCTATACATGATAATTACTATCATGTGATGAGGTCATGACGTTACGAATGTTACGATGATGGTTTGTAAATTGTATTCCAATATTAATGCAACTATATCGAAGACTATAGATAGTTTTAACATTAGACATAATCTGCATACAAAATGACATGAACCATTATCACACAAGCGGTTTTTGAGCGTAGGCGATTTCGCAACTATGTCGCAACGACGTCGCAACTGCACCGTCACGATACGGTATCGTTCCATCAACACCTACGCTCAAGAATCACTTTAAAATATGCCACCTAAGACGTCAAAAAATCAACAGATCTAGTGAAAAAATCTCTGAAAGCGGCAACACTCTATACGGAATCTAATTCCGAATCATGTTCATTCCGGATGTATGTGGCGTACCTAAATGTCCAAAAACAAGATACCCTAAAACATTTTCATTGAATTTTTCGTAAAATTAAATAACAAAGTTATTCGTAACTCTAAACCGTATTAAACTTTCTTACAGCGTACACAACGTAGGAGTTTTAATCAAATCTCCCGTAGTAAATACACGTAAAACATTTATATGACAAACATTATAAGAAATTCTCTTTTCGTGAGCACAATACTTTGTTAAGGCGGTGGTAAGGGTAAAAAAACCACTGGGAATATACTCGGTTCGTCGAATTAACTTCTCCCTACAATCTATTAGATTGTTTAAAATTGACACGCAGTTTACAATCCCACCTGATACTTATCGTAATAACTATCGCCGAAATACCTATCTACCCTGGCCTGCAAAACTAAGTATCAGACTTTTAAAATTGTATTATCTTTTTCAGTACACAAAATATACTTCCGAAATAAAAAGGACTCGAAAAAGAGTTTAATTTACAAAGAAAGCTGATAACATTTGCTATAAAACGTTTTTTATTTTAAATCTCTAATTTCTATAGTTCTGAAAAAAATGAAATGTAAAAGGTGTAGTACTTAGTTTTGCAGGTCAGTGTAGAAATAGTGTTTGGCCGTCCATAACACCTCACGATAAAGATTTGTCTTGCTTGTCAATTCTGTACCTACACTAGGTATTATAAAACTATAAAAGTCTGATGATTGTTAGAACATCACGTGAAATATTTGACGACCCGGTTGGTGTAATGGTTACCACGCCTAACTGCCAATCCAGGGACCTGGGTTCGAATCCCGGTTCGGTCATGGATATTTATGTTTGTGCCGTTGTTGTATGGTTTCCGTAATAAACAGCCTGTTAGAGCTTGCTTGGGATCATTACAATGTATGTGCTTGTGAGCGTTATTTATTTATTATTTAATAACTATTTAATCAATTTTGATGAAGCTTTTTGTGTTTAAAAGCTTATGATTAGACTTAAAAAACTCGTATATATTTGTTCAACACACTTGCTCATAAAATGGCCCTTATTTCACCGCAATTAGGCACATAATGACACCTATAATCAAACTGTGACTTTTTCATTACTATTATTCACAAGGGAGTTATAGTTTTTTTATAGTAGGTATCTAAACTTCTTGGTTGAGTTCTTGAGTTGCTTTGTTCTTAAAAAAGTTTCGATACAAAAAAGATCATATTCAATAGTACAAATAAATTCTCTAAATAAACTTTTTATTTACTAAATAAAATGATTTTTTATTATTATTTTCTTCACGAGTGTGTTGAAAAACGTCGTATGATACACGTGTGTATTGATGATTACCGTCCTCGGCTCTCTTAAGACCCTCGCCTACTGCTCGGGTCTCAATGGCGCCTCAGCGGTAATCACCAACATTACACACTTGTACCATAATGTACTATAATCCCCAAGATTGGACTCGAACCAGTGCCGATGAAGTCCCGAGCAAAAAGCTAGTTGCATACGAACTCGCTTATTTGACATGAGGCAGGTTTAGAAGATGCCTAGGATATAGGCAAATTTACAGAAGTCCAACTCGGACTAAAATAACCGATTGTGCAGAGAGTGCGGTTCAAATCTGTACATAGTTATTGTCATTAATTGTGGAAATAATTGTGAATATTATATGTGTCCATTGCATGCAGGTTGATAATAATGACTTGGCTGATTGATAACATTTTTCAAAAATTAAAATATAAATATATTTTATTGTTATGTATTGTTTTCTTGCCTTTGTCATTTCTCTCGGCCTTAATTAAACGAGCTAGACTGCTTTTGTTATATACAATTATAATGAACCTCTCTTAACTTTGTTTGGTTTATTCATTTATTATTAACTACTGTTTTTTGTTAACATGGCTTTAGATTTCGAGATTGCGTAGCCAGTGTTTTTGTGAGGTAAGTCAGGTTTTTAGACACGACAAAAAACAGTTTTTTATCTTTCAGTGAGCTTATAATATGTAACTAGAGGTGACACTGCACTTTATTCGGCATAAAAAATTTCAAACTTAACTTACATTTCTTATTCTCTTACTTTAATTTATCTGAGATCAAGGTTCCGAAGTGTTATATCATCTTTTAATGCTGATGTCCAGTTTTTCTAGCAGTCGAAAAAAAACATGTTCAATACTAATCAGCACGGCACGGCACTAGCATGCCACCCACGACACAGCGATAAAACGAGAAGAACGTCATGCGCGCTCTTTTTGGCATGCGTAACAAAAAAAGAGGCACATTATCTCTATTTTTCTCGTTTTGTCGGAGCTGACCTACTAGGCTTACATAGGTCTTACTGTGTAACTAGTTAACTACTCGATTCAATATCGGTATCAAATCGACGTGGTGCTTTTTGGCTGTTCTTAGCGATTCTGCTTTTTAATAATTAGTTAATTAATTTAAGACACTGATTATAATGATCAGAGAAACAAAATATTACTTAAAAATCCCCGAATCTTTTATAATGCGCACAGCCAAAGAGTGGAATGCCCTGCCTGCGTCAGTATTTCCGAGCGCTTACAACCCGAATTCCTTTAAAGTAGGAGTGAATAGGCTTCTTGTGGGTAAGCTCGCTACATCTTCGACCCTATCTTCGTCCTTAAAAAAAATATACGTAATTAAAAAAAAATTGCAGTCGGTAACAATAACAACAAAAAAGCAACGTAATCGGAAACATACACAATACTGTACGCCTAGCATTAACTCGGAAAAACCCGACAAACATCAATACGTGCGTCTGTTTTTGTAACTTTGCGTATGCGAAAGCGTGCGCGTGTGTCAGTTTTCTTTTTTTGTCGTTTTGTCATGCGTGCTGGCATGCTAGCTACTGGTCCAAAACTTTATGGGAACAATGTCAAACCATCAACTGCATAAATTGAACTCAAAATGGCGGATCCTGTGACGCTCGCTCGAGGAGTCAGAATGATGAAGTGCCATCAGCGATCACGGTAACAAGACGGCGTCGGAGTCATAAACCTTGATGACGTCACGTATCCACACGTACACTCTAGTTATGTTTGGGACTCACCGTCAATGCGAATGTCGAACTAATTATTTTGTTGAACAGATTTTGGCTTTTCGTATGAAGAGAGAAAGAACAAACCAGCGAAGTGAGAGTCGG
Source organism: Agonopterix arenella (assembly GCA_927399405.1). Classification (NCBI taxonomy): domain Eukaryota; kingdom Metazoa; phylum Arthropoda; class Insecta; order Lepidoptera; family Depressariidae; genus Agonopterix; species Agonopterix arenella. The sequence goes on from OV656714.1 coordinate 3,568,168, forward strand.
ACTCTGGCATCGAGAGTACCATGCTTAACGGAAAAAAATATTTTCAGGATCCTTAGCGCGAGACCAATACAAATTTGGCCGGTTTTATACAAATAATAATGCTGTTTTCCTCTAAAATCACACCAAGTTTGAAGCTTGTATGTATTGCAGTTTTTAAAAATATAGGAAAAACATTTTAATTTTTTACTTTTTGTTTCCTTTATCTACATATGCAGTCCAAAAAGCATGCAATTGTAGTGCTTAATCCATCTTAACACTTTCGCGGACACTGAACGAGACACAATAGAACTTTTATTGTTGTCACTGCTATAGCCGGTCACTGTCCGCGAACGTGTTAATCCATCATTAATATTCGCAATAATATAAACTTCCAATAGGCTGTAACGATAAATATTTATTCTGTTTAACAAACATATTATTACATTTATTTAATATCTTGTTTTAAATCCTATCCACCCGTGTGTATATTTCCATGGAATTTTGAAATAATTTCACCCAAAAACGATTTTCCATGACAAATTGTGTCCCACCGTGATGCAATATTTTAAGTGCAGCAACCTTAGGGCAAGGTCAACAATAGGACCCCTTTTTGTCCCTTTCATAACACCCCTTGACAGTGAAGTGGTTGTCTCGAGTTTTAGGTCCCGCATTTCGGGGATTTACGAGACATGAATGAGAAATGTTATGGAAATTTAAAATTAAGTTGCTCAAAGTTAATTAAGTTGCTTACCGAATTTTATGAAGGATTTAAATTTTAATCGAATACCTAGGTTTTTTATTTATTTTAAGTACATTTCTACAGACGCCCTAAACTCTTTATTAATGCCACTCGCAGTTAAATCAAATTCAATTAATTTAATAAAAAAAGTTGTAACTGATAGACTAAAGAAAGAGACAACATAATTTAAACGATGTACATCACATGTTTGATTAAAAACGAAAACAACATATTACAACAAACATAATTATTATATCGCCACAAAATAGGTATCTATCGATATGCAAGTGCATACACAATATGAATAAACTCAATACCACCAGGCGATCAATAGCTTAACTACAACTTCTTCTTCTTATCGTGTGGGCAGAGCCCTGGTGTCAGAGTTTTTTCAGACCGCCTTACGGCCTCTGACGTGGTTTTTATGTAACGACTACTACCAGAGATAGTAGCCGGGACCAACGGCTTAACGTGCCATCCGAAGCACGGAATCATTTTTCTTTTCAGACAATCAGGTGATTCAGCCTGCAATGTCCTAACGAACTGGGGAAAAACGCACAAAGTGACATTTCACTAGGTGTCCCCCGTGGGAGTCGAACCCCCGACCTCCGTTTCGAGAGCCAATGCTCTTAACCATTAGACTACGGAGGCTGTCTAAAGGAAGCACTACCAACTAGGTAATAAATATTACAGATAGAAAGATATTAAAAACCGAGTAATGATTTTTAAATGTCCCGCATTTTTACCAACTTTGGACAACCCTACAAAATCCCTCTCTAATCTAAGGGCTCCACTATTACACTTGTTTGCTCAGAACCTAAATCAACGCAGATCCTCATTCGAGTATTGTTTATTTTTCATTACGACATGTGCGCTAGAGGGCGTTGCATTCAATTTGTATTGTTAGAAATTTAATAATTTTTTCGGGACCAGATGGGTAAAGATTATGGGTATTTGGTGAGGGCGCAGTTGCCATACCTACTCAATTTTTAATATTTTTATGGTTGAGTGACTTATTTTTGGTACTTACATTATGATTGCCAAAAATAGCAATAGGGTACGGAAAAATAAACAATAAAGCTGTAGGTTAGAGTTCGTTTTAGTTTGAATAATCCTTTTTGACAACCCTACTCATAAGTACGATCACTTGTGGCCTACCAACATATTAATTTTAAGGGCCTATTTTGAAGTTATTGTGTCGCTTATATGATCTAATAACCATCAAACTGAACAACTTTCTCTTGAGAGGTTATGTGAGAAAAATAGGATTCTTCAAAGCGTGATCATGATGTACTAACAGTAGGAGTGTTATTAGCGGATACGTGTAAATTGAACATATAATTGAAGCTTTGATTAGAGCCAAAACACGATTAAAACACATTTTCTCGATAGAAAAACAAGTCAAAGTAGCCTCCGATTTTATCGATAAACGCTTGGAACTGCTAAACGGTGAATAATAGAAACACGAGACTTGATTTAAAAAAAAGAGATTGATATTTTACATATTTTGATTAGAGCAGAATTAAACTTAAATAAATAGAACAATCACAAGTAAATAAAGTTTGTTTTACGCTTGCGTCGTTTCAGATGCGCGCGCCACCCCATCTCTTTCATATTACCGCCTTATTTGTACCATATTCAGTTTATGTTTCCTATTGTGCATTGTATTTTCTTTTGGTGTAAATAAAGTATATTTCATTCTCTTTCTCTCGCATCAGGCTGTAATATAAGCTATCACACGCCCATTTTGCTTCAATTATTTTTCGACATAGGCCCTTAAGTTTAACTTATTAGAAGTAATAATTTTATTATACTTTCTCTATGGGACCAAAACCGAAATCGCGAAAAAAAATCTGCTGACCGTACATTTTGGTAGAATAGGTTTCCAGTTTTGTCTGGAACAGCTAATTTTTTTTTCTCGATTTCAAAGTTGGGCTCAAAGCGAAAAATGTTCAGTTTGATAGTGTGATCATCCCTTTAAAAACAGTCAGCATATTGAGAAGGACTCTACATAATTAATTAGTTTAGTTAAAAATGTTTAACTATTTCTGTAAGTAAGAACATAAATTTCAATTACTTAACTAATTTGAACAAAGCATTAACGAAAAACTTATCCCATTATAAAATACAAAAGGCTTAACTCCACACGTGGTTTAGTAAAAATTCATACTTACAAAACTTTCTTTCAATACCGACTAACTTTACTAATTCAAATTTATTAATTAAAATGTTTAAAACACTTGACATAACTTTCTAACTTTTGGGGACAGATTAAAAAAGTGAATTTTGGCGCGTAGGCGGCATTATGCCCGCACACGTCGCTTTGGTCACATTCCTGAAAGAAAAAAACAAAATGGACGATTTTAATTAAGCAGCCGAAAGCGCTTGGTCAATTGTTCCTTTTTTTATTAGCTGAGGGCATCACTACCGTTTTTGGAAAGAATCGGATTAAAATACTAAACTGGCTGAAACGAAAGCGTTTTTTTTAAATGTTTTTTTTATTTGATTTTTTAATGGTTTTCAGAACACCACGCACGGGCTTTAAAATAACCTAAGTGTTTTTTATTATACTAAGTTATATTTAAACTATATCAAGGAAGATAATAAGCATACAAAATAGTACAAAACCAAGGAGGCTGATCAGGGTCAGTACGCGGCGGTCAGATGCCTTTTAAACTATTATATCAAGGAGGATAATAAGTATACAAAACAAAATACATCACTCATATCCACAATAGGCTTCGTCATAGGTATATACATCACTCACATCCACAACAGGCTTCGTCAAAGAAAGTACATCACTCAGATCCACAACTCGTTTCGTCAAAAGTGTTTTTTTATATACACGTTTTGTTCATTTTTCATTTAATTGTAGTTTAAAAACAATATTTAGAGCCCTTGCTCTTCCCGCCGGGTTCAGATCCACGGTCGTCATGCTAGTCAGTCATACGGAGTTTGGTTAGGCGGGGTAGGGAGTAATTATTAATTGGACTTTTAAACTGTAACCGCCACCATTTAGCGACAAAAAGACTATCTTAAAACATACTTTAAAAAAATCGCTATGCAACATAGAAATCAAAATTATATGTCCTAGAAGGCTTTTAAATTAATAATATTAATACCAATGCGTATTGGACTTAGATTTAACAATATAAATAATTTTTTAAGAATTAAAATAGGCATTGAAATTTAAAAATGAGTTATTTATTAGAAAATACGAATGTATTTTTCAAAACCTTCTAAGTAGACAAAAATATTCACACCATATTTTTGTAGTATGTATAATGGTAAAGCCTTAAATATATGAAAAAAAAATTACCATCAGGTTTTTTAGAACGAGATAATAGCTAAATTTTAAAACTGGAACTGTTGCTGACGTGATTTTTTTTTAATTTTTTAATTTTGGTATATTTCTAGGCTTTAATTGGCTCTTCAATATTATACCCAAAAGAAATGTAAATTATTAATTAGTCCAGGCTCAAACCGTAAAATGACTGGGCTATGCCATGTAACATCAGCTTTTCTAACAACTCTGCGGTAATACTGACTGCTTTCAAATGGTGAAGGAAAACATCGAGTAGGAAACCTGCATACGCCGAAGAAGAAATTTTGATGATAATTGTAACTCTTTATACGATTTTGTATCTCTTTTGGTTCGGGCACTTTTGAGCGCGGACCCTACGTCCAGTCGTTGGTAAGTCAATGGTGATAAGGTACGTTTTAAACAATCAAAATTATGGCAGATAAAGGAAACCCTGTAGTTTAGTATTTAGCGAAAACCTTCGTCTTCTTTCTTTCATTTATCCTTTGTTCATTCATTACGAACCTACTCCACTACATAATGTCATATAGGTAGGCAGGTACATACCACATCACCTGCGGTCAACACACGTCATCGAGATCACATCATTGCGCCTCGATGGACATTGACATACACATCTGAGGCCTGGTGTGGTTTATTGGGGAATTCTGTCTAGTATAAGGACCTATCAATCAATCAAATTATAAATTTATTTTATACGAGCTTTTACCCGTGACTTCGTCCGCACAAATTATAATACCAGATTTTAAGTCAAAAAAATTTCATCAAAATCGGTTCAGTAGTTTTTTGCGTGATACTCAATCAAACCAACAGACAGACAATATTATCCAAAAATGGGTTATTTGGAGTCAGGGACACCTAAAAACCATATCGTAATCTTGTTTTTATTGTTATATAAGGTCTAACAAAATTAGCTGAAAGTATTTTAAGGGTATGCTCAGACCATCAAACTGAACAACTTTCTCTATGGGACCAATATCGAAATCGCGAAAAAAAAAATCTGCTGTTCCATACAAACGTACCTACTCGACCTAAATGTATGGGACAGCAGATTTTTTTTTCGCGATTTCGATATTGGTCCCATAGAGAAAGTTGTTCAGTTTGATGGTCTGATCATCCCCTTAAAATAGTTTCAGCTAATTTTGTTAGACCTTATATATCTTCAATGTACATACACTCTTTTACAGTTTTGTAATAGTTTAGACTATAACATAACATAGTTTTAGAAAAGAAATTCGGCACATGCTCACGATATTAGACCATCATCATTATTCAGAACGTTCATATTTAGACATTGAGTTTCTGGCCGCACCTTATTTAAAATAATACCTTCAGACGCATTTGTACAGTCAAAAATCATGATTTATTTTTATTATATTTTATTTCTAAAGTGCAGTAACAGACACTAGATTACAACAATACAATTGAACAGTACAAATAAACAGTCAATATTAAAACAAAAACAATTGAATATCAACTTTTCTTTTCAAAACATCTCCCTCGAATGTGTTGATATATTTACACTACTAGGAATAAACATTGATACACACATAACCTGGAAATCCCACATACACAGTTTATGCCCAGGCCTGGCTGAGTTACGGTATTTTGTTGTGGGGTAATAGCACCGACGCACCACATGCTTTTATTTTACAAAAAAATATATCAGGGTCCTCGCAAATATAGATAACATGACTAGTTGCAGACCGTATTTCATAAAACTTGTCATTTTAACCCTAGTCTCCTTATGTATAATAGAAATCTGCAAATTCATTAATAAAATATATCCTTTTTCTCACAAGCTAAAGACCACTACACACGACCACTTAACACATAGAGACTTTTACACTTCATGGCCTCTACCCGGACATTCGAACCTCGCAATTGCGTGAACGTTTTCGATCCAATGTGAACTCTATTACAATGAAGTTCGGACCGAAACTGTCTAGATATATCGAAAATCTAAAGTCCGGGTACAGGCCCAGAAACTGTCTTTCAAATACTATTTTGAATTATTGATTTTGACTTTACTCTTGCCTGCCTTTCTAATTAGTATGGATCACGAAGCGAACCATTTCCTCATAGTAAAAGCAGACTTAGTAAGGGATCCGCATTCAAAATGACAAAGGCTTCAATCGGCAGTGTTTAGCCCGCGGTATAATATTGTTCTGGGCTACCAATGACTGCCTGATGACTACGATATAGCCTCGTTTACTATAACTTGCCACTTGGTACGAGTAATGTGAGGGATCCGCATCTAAAATGACAAAGTCTTCATTCGGCAGTGTTTAGCCCGCGGCGTAATATTGTTCTGGGCTACAGATGACTGCCTGATGACTACGATATAGCCTCGTTTACAATAACTTGCTACTTGAGCGAGCAATATGAGAGATCCGCATTAAAAATGATAAAGGCTTCATTCGGCAATCTTTAGCCCGCGACGTTATATTGTTCTAGGCTACCAATGACTGCCTGATGACTTCGATCGAGCCTGGTTTACTATAACTTGCCGCTTGGTACGAGCAATGTAAGGGATCCGAATATAAAATGACAGAAGCTTCCAATATACAAGGTGTAAACATACACTTACGTACCTACTTAAGGGGTGTTTCAGGCTCGACCTAAATGCATGGCAGTGCTGTTTTCTTTTGCTATTTGATGTCGGTCTCATAATAAGTTGTTCATTTTGATGGTCTGAAGCAACTTCTAAAGCATAAAACACATTTTAGTTTACATCATTTTTGAAACTATTACTTTTGGAAAAAGCGTAGCATAAAAGAAGGAAAATGATTTTATTTTAAAAAAGCTTTTCAGTAATAGAAGAGGCACATTATTAATTAACTGCGTAGGTAGAGTAAGAACATCAAAGACCTGCTAGTATCATTTAATTAATGCTTTATTTAACATCTTGTCCTTTTTTATTTAATTACCAAAGTAGAAATTAAATTTTTAACAAGACTCTTGACGGTCTGTCATCTTAATTACCTAACTAAAGGTTGAACTTACGCCTTTCTCTATTTATTTTACCTATTTGTTTATTTGAGTCAGGCAACGTCTATTGTGCCAAATTTTAGATTGAAAGCTTAATATGGGTTGCAACGAGCAACCAATTTATTGTACGAAATAAGCCTCCAATTTGGCAAAGGTCCGTTGTTTTTTATTACTTTACATTACCGCACAAGTGTGTTAAAATACGCGTGTTCAGGAACGCTGCGTGAACGGAACACGAATCGTAAAATATCGAATCACACCTCCCAGAAGAATTTGCAGAATTTGCAGTCTCCTTTTATGTAAATAAATCATGTAACTCGTAGTTACCACTGCAATGTAAACACATCAAAAACCACCATAAGGCAATCAGGTAACAATCATTCAACGTTGGTAACAAACATCCCATTTCTACCTTAAATATTGTGTGCATGCTACGGAATTTATCGAATAGCGTTGCGTTGCGTTGCGAGGCCCTTTTCCACATCCCACAAAATGATAGGTTATAATTATAAAAATTGACAGAAGCATTGCGAATCAATGGTACAATAATAATGTTTATGAGCTAAACAATCAAAATAAAAGTTGGAGCGAGCGAAGCGATCTCGAAATTTGACTGAACTACTGTGGCCAGAGCTGTATATCGACATTGCTGCTTTAGCTGCAGCTATACATCCAAATGGTTTCGTATCTTGAACTTTACCGAGCTATAGATTTCATACCTGCGAGTTCATTGTGGCCCAAACGCTGGCCAATTAACAAATAAAAAAAATAATATGGACGTGAGTTTCGGGGCTCTGGGCTCAGTCCAGAAATGATTTCTTTCTGAGAAGTTGTAGATAGGGAAGTTTTAGTCTCATCAACTTACTCGCTAGGTGTAAACGGGTCACAGACCACATAAGGCAATTAGGTCAGTATCCAATGCGCCGCGGAAAGTCCGTCAGCGGAGTACTACGTGATTTTCGATGCAGCACAAATTTGCTCGCCACACAAATTAGAATGGGGTAGCCATTGACTTACCAACTTACATTGGGTCCGCGATCAAAAGTGTCCAATCCAAAAGAGTACCTAACAAAACGCAATAAGAGAATTACGCGCCAGTCTTCATTCGATCGATCGATTACGCGCATTATAATGCATCAAAATGAAAAAAGAATTTCAACTGTTTCAATGTTTTTAGTTGGCTTATAAGAATAACACGGAATTGCGCAAACGAAGATTGACGAGCAGAATTATTTTCCTGGTCGTACTGCACCAGGTTTATAAGTCTCACCGATGTACCTGCGCAGTTGACAAATTTTAAAAGCGCGCGAAATTATATTGCCGAATCAGGATGTGACACCTTGCCGCTATTGGCTTATTGTTTTCGCGCCCTTTTCGCTGCCGAAGCATCCATAGTCTGCTATACGAGTTGGAGCGAGATACAGAATACCCGATTTTGCACTGCTCTGCGCAAACGAAGATTGACGAGCGGAATTATTTTCCTGGAGTGCGATTTTTGAATCTCATTCGCTGAGCTCAGCAGTTGAAAATGTCAAAATTACTATGGAGATATGCATCTTTCTACTACCGATTCGACTTTCACAAATCATACTTCAGGAGTGCGGTTTTTGAAAGTCTAATCAGTAGTAGAAAGATGCGTATCTCCATACATTTTGAACTGCTGAGTTCAACGTATGAGATTCAAAAATCGCACTCCTGGTCGTACTGTACGTTTGTTCAGGTTAGTCCGCTTTGTATTATGATGGGGATAACACATAGCATTCCATCTTGTATGGCACGTCGTGGGATTGAGAGATAATAAGGTTGATAATGACATCGCTTGTCTATGACGACCCGGTTGGTGTAATGGTTACCACGCCGGACTGCCAAGCTAGGGTCCTGGGTTCGAATCCCGGTTAGGTCATGGATGTTATATGTGTGTGCCGTTGTTGTATATGGTTCCCATAACAAAAAGCCTAAGGCTTAATTTGGGATTATTACAATGTGTGTGCCTGTGAGCGTTATTTATTTTATTCTATTCGACTGTGCGATTTTTTAATCACTTGCCAAATCTGGGATGGTTTTACTATGGGAGGAAAACTGATATCCCAAATAAAGAAATCAGCTGTTCCGTACATTTGAGTCGAGAAGACATTTCGTTTTAGTATGAAACAGCTGATTTATTCTGACCATTATAATAATGACACGAAAAGATAACTATTATGTTTGACTGGTAGATAATAAACGCGAGTAAATTTTATTCTTAGATTAAGTCACTGGTTACTCTAGAGTAAACTGATTTTGCGTTTTACCAACCCTAATCTATGAATAAGTTGAGAGTAAATTTTACACGGCCAATTTTGACTTTATCAGATTCGGATTTGGATTTATCGGCCTTATTCAGAGACTAATGAAATGTCAATGTCAAATAATTAAAAAAATTATAATAAAAAGAAACCGAACAAATTAAAACTGTATAACCTCACATTGCAATAAGTACGGATACAATGACCTCTTTCTTTAGGTGGATTGTACATTCGTTCTTTTAGTATGGGTTTAGTGTGGTAGAAGATAAATGAAGTTAATTCAGAGTAAACGCTATGAGTAAAATTGTTCCTTGTATAGTTAGGGCCTGTTTCACCGCTTTTGGATATGTTCTTGTTAGCTTATTCGACGGCTAATTTGACATATTTTGTATGAAGAATATGCCAATTGAGCTGTCGGATAAGCTAACAAGAACTTAATTCGGAAGTGGTGAAACAGGCCCATCTATACTATTATAAAACTGTAACAGGAAGTTTGTCTATACATTGAAGATATTAACAAAAAAAAGTTACGATATGGTTTTTAGGTGTCCCTGATTCCATTTCACCAATTTTCGGATTTTTGGTCAGTCTGTTTGGGTGTTTGTTTGTTTGTTTGAACGAGTATCACGCAAAAACTACTGAACCGATTTTGATGAAACTTTTTTTGTTTAATAGCTTATGATCTGACTTAAAATCTGGTATATAATTTGTGCGGACGAAGTCGGGGGTTAACGCTCGTACTCTTCTATAAATCAAAGGATTACGGGTTAAAAATAGCTAAATATTTTTTTTAACTTGTTGAAAAATTCATATAATCCATAGTTATTCCATTTGCAATAATTTCCGACGCGATTATCGTCCGGTGCGGTTTCGGAACGCGAAACCTCAACGATCGAATGCGGTTTCGACGTAGTCGTAGTATGTAATCGGGAATGCGATTTTAAAATACGTGCTTTATTATGGCCGACATAGGGCAGACATGAATATTTTAATATTGGTCATTTTGCTTTTAGGTTTTATTTTAACTTCATACATACATACATAAACTCACGACCGTAATTCCTTTTGGGGTGGTCAGAAACATTGCTTCAACTCCCAACTTTCTTTTTAAGAATGTATTGTAGCAGTTCCTACATTAATTTTATAAATTTAAGTTTCAGAATGAAATGACTTGTCAAGTGGTGAGACTGAGAGGTGGCTAGCCTTTCGCCCACATAAGAAACCTTTAATCCCATAGTCGCCTCATACGACGACCACGGCAAGAAATGGGATGGTCCATTTTAATCCGGAACCATGCGGCCACTACGGTACACTCGAAAAAACGTGGGTGCGAATTATACCCGCTTTAAAATGCAAAGTAAAATTGAAAAGATATGGTGTGGTCCAATGGTCCATTCGAAGCCGGAACAACACGGCCACTACGGTACACTCGAAACATCGTGGGTGCGAATTATACCCGCTTGAAAATTCAAAGTAAAATCGAAATTTACATGGTCGAATCGTCAGTATATAAACATAAAATCTAGTTCAAAATGTAAATCCTGTAACAATCGGTCGCGCGGACAGTAACGAATAGAGTTTGGTCGATCACAAATCAGCGTTTGTTTGTGTCCGCCGGGACCGGTGCGGAATTATGGTCGCCACATAAAAGCTACTGGTTCCGAGAACATTCTAACAGAGGATAACAAAATCTCATTTACATTAATTATTAACAGTAAGTTGTAGTCTGTAAGATGAGCACTAGTGGAAAATAATTGAAGGTGTACCTACGCCAACAGTAGACAAAGCGTAGTTTTTCTCTGAAACATCAAATCAGGCAAGAACGATACCATAGCGTAATAAGAATATAGTGGAACAGCTAATTGGTCGCGGCACGTCAATCGAGCGCGGTGTGCGGGGGACGGTGGGCGTACCCTAGGCGTACCCTAACTAAATTCGCTGTTATGGTACGCGCGCAGGGCCGCAGGGAGCCGGGACGAGCTCCCCCCGGCCCGCGCACACCGCGCTCGATTGACCTGACGTGACCTTGATATGACGGTACCTGCATCAGGGAACTAAAGTAGTTCTATCATAAAAAAATAGTAAGCGAAAGTGGCAAAAGTAGGGTACATCTGCCGATGACCTGAAATCGGCAGATATGACCTGATAGGGACTCAAATTAATATTGAAAAAAATTGTCTCAGACGGGACTTGAACCCGCTACCTGACAAAACGGGGCTGTGGTTTCGGCCAATAAAGCTACCGAGCCAGTACCGAGTCCCAGCCCAAAGCCCAAATTGTTGAAGACCATCGTCTTTATCGGACCTGGCCATGGAAATCCGATGGGGAGTTGAAGTTCTAGAATGTAGACCACGAAGTGTCATGCGTAGTGTGGACCTACCTGTGACAGGAAACCGGGAACGACAGGATGGAGACTGCTAGCTACAGTCCTCTGATAGTTCTGTGACTAGACTTTCGCCTATAGAAACACAGCAAAAGAAGCTTCATTCTTGATACCACAGAGCAACTAGTCTCCAATTAATCAAACCCCTAAAACTAAAGCCACTAAAAATGCTTTAAACTCTAATTGTCTCTTTAAAACTTTACCTGCTAAAGATAGGGGGTAACTCTTTACAAATAGTCCTTACACCTTGCAAAGTGGGTAAGTTATGGTTGTAAGAAATGCAGTATCTGGGGGTAAGCTTGGTGAAACGGGAGTATTCTAGAAGCGTTTTACTTTTAGTTTCGTAACATTGCTAGGTCAAAACTATTTACACAAACAGGCGGCGGCGTAAGACCTAAATCTGACGTAGGTGGGTGTTTCTCCTCGGCGTTTGAACGCCGTCAATATCCTCACCAAATATTTTCGCCTTATTTATAAGATAAGGTATATTATTTTTAGTGCTGTTACAAGGGTCCAGCAGGCTTTATAACTGCGTTATAAAACTGTACAAACTGTGTAAACTTTTGATTGCAGCCACATTTTGTGTAAGAAGCCGAAAAACTGCGAGCTCGACATTAAGCATTTCGAATCAGTGCCGGTGTGGAACTGACTGACTCGTCTCTGGCCTGAACTCTGATAGTGCATCAACGGAATGCAATAATTGTCCTAGAGGGAGCGAAGCGAGCTCCAAATTAGACTCCAAAAGACCTAGAGCGAGGGAAGAAAACTACAATATAATTTCAATATGCTAAAAGCGAGCCCTGCTACATTATGGTATATAGTTTGGCAGTTGTAGCAAAACTTCTTACCACGCCGAATTATCATCGTGAATGTATGTATGTATTGTATTATTATCTCAAACAGATTCGGGATACTTTCCTCGACACAGAATAAAAATCTTAACTTTATTTCTGTATTTTTCGCTTTCCGCGTAAAAGCGCTCCAGGAAAGGGTGTTCAGACAAATAAAGGAAAAGCGTGCTTTATTCAGTGTTAAAGGTTTACCCGTCTCACTGTCAGCTCCTTAAAGTGCGGGCGTGAAGATTATTTTCGTATTCTTTTGTTTTATTGGATTGCCGGTCAGTTTGCAGCGGTTTTACACTGGGTGGTTTGTTGCTGAATTATTTATTATACTAGAACTTACGAGCTTTTGTTTAAATTGTATTTGTGGGTTGAAAAATGTAACTGAAGGTGTGAAACTTGTATTTAGTGGATTTTATTTTCATAAGATAATGAAAATACTTACTGCAATGGGTATACGTTGGCGTTGTGGAGCTTCGTATTGGACTTTTTTTTAAACCTTTTTCGTCCCATTGTTGGGCAAAGGTCATTGTACTATTACTGAAGTTAATCAACGCTTAATCAGGTCAGTATTTGGTATGGTGTCAGTTTTAGTATTGAATCTCGAGCGCCTCCGTGCTTTGGAAGGCACGGCCGGTCTGTTTATAAGCTACATCATAGGTCAATTAAGGTGACTTCAAAATACTTTGAATAGCAATTTTACACATCTTTTCTATAATATTTATATCTTCTTGCCATGTACCATAAACTACACATTGCGACATAAAAGAGCAGGAGAGCAGCATCAAATTGAGGGCGCCACTTTCCTTGTAAGAACGTCACAATCGCTCGTAACCTGGCAAGATCGTCCCAGATTATGTACTAAAATATTTAGTTTCTTCTGTCTTTTGTGTCAAGCGGGACAAATTATTATTCGATTTGTTTTTTTCTGACAAAGTAATTCTAATTGGAATAAAAGAAATACACGTACATACATATTCTCACGCCTGTGTCGTACTGAGGTAGACAGAGACAACGGAACGCCACCCGCTATGATGCTGACAAATGAAATAAAATATATTGATAATGAGTGGCGGGATTTAGCATCGAAAAGAGAGATGTAGAAGAGTTTAGGGTAGACCTTTGCCTAGCAGTGGGTCAAAACAGGTTAAAAAAAATTATAGCCTGCAGTAGGGATTCCACATCACAGAGGGCACTGGGGACGTACTGTTTATAGTCCAGCAGCGCAAGGCAAGGAATGCAATCTTACTGGTGGACATTTTCTTCACACCTAATCGCTTGGACAGGGCTGTCAACGTATAATATTCACAGTTGGTTAATATAAAATAAAAATAAAAAGTCTTCAATTTATCACCCTTAACACTTTCGCGGACACTGAACGAGACACAGTAGAACTTTTATTGTTATCACTGCTATAGCAGGTCACTGTCCGCGAACGTGTTAAGTTCTAAGAGAATAACAATATCATTAAAAAAACATAAAAAAGTGGTTGAATGCAGTACAATAATAGTAATGACTAATGAGGTATGTAGTACATTGTTGTGTTGCCAGTGATGACATATGGAACAGAGACGTGGTCGTTCACTCAAGGCCTCATAAAAAGGCTGAAAGTCACCCAAAGGGCAATGGAGAGGGCTATGCTCGGAGTTTCCCTGCGAGATCGAATCAGAAATGAAGAGATCCGCAGAAAAACAAGAGTAACTGACATAGCCCAAAGAGTTGCTAAATTGAAGTGGCAGTGGGCGGGGCATATTGCTCGCAGAACCGATGGCCGATGGGGCCGAAAAGTTCTCAAGTGGCGACCGCGTACCGGAAAGCGCAGCGTGGGTAGGCCCCGCACACGGTGGACCGACGACCTTGTGAAGGCGGCGGGAACCCGTTGGATGAGGGCAGCGCAAGACCGGTCGTTATGGCGATCCTTGGGGGAGGCCTATGTCCAGCAGTGGACGTCCATCGGCTGAGATGATGATGAGGACGATGTAGTACATTTACATTAAATAACACATATTTTACATTGTTAATTTTAGTTTATAGTCTGTTTATAGTCCAGCTGCGCTATGCAAGGAAAGCAATCTTAATGGTGGAAATTTTCTTTTCACCTTATCGCTTGGACAGGGCTGTCAACGTATAAGCTTCACCGTTGGTTAAACAACAGTATTTGATCCTAAATTTATGTCAATAAGGTTCAAGAACCCGTATTTTGATGCTTTTTACACAGGTCATCCTAGAGAGGAAGTCACGATAATTTTACCAACTTCTATCTTCACTCAAAAATCTATCTTTATTAGAATTTCGATCTTAAATCTGTAGTGGTAAAGGTTGTCTAAAAAATTTTTGGGTGGGGTCCTATTCTCGAATGTTTTTACTATAGAATTACGATCACGACGACGTTCGAATACGAGGCGTCACGTATTGACACGCTCGTGTAGCAGCTATTTTGTTTTTCTTTTTATTATTTAGTTTTTTTTTTCTTGGGATCGTTGATGATTTATTTTTAATTTAGGAGATTTGTTCAAGTCATTGATTATTTTGTTTTTTTGACTTGCATATTGAAATATGACAATATTACGGTTGGCTTAAGGAGTGTTCAACTAAATGTTTCATACAAAATTTTAAAAGCTTTATATCTTCGTAATTATATTATAAAATGCAAATGTTATTTGTTACGCGGCCACTAGATTTTCTAAACTATTTTTCCATATATAAAATATTATTTTTATTAATTCCGTCTACGCGTGTTGTGCGTCAAACTTTTGTATGGACTGAAACCACCATAAGCCATGGCTAAAAAATCACCTTTTATCAAGATAAGAAGTGGCAATGAAAAAATCAACGAGATACCTTATTTATTTATCAACAGTTAAATAGGATTGGGTACCGTGTGGTTCCAGCTTAGAATGGACCACCACCTTTTCTTCCCGTGGGTGTCGTACGAGGCGACTAAGGGATAAGGTTTTTTTGTGCAGTGTTTTTGTGGAAGAAAGTCTAGCCCCCTGTCACCACCTGTCACGTCACTCCATCGTGATTCGTGAAACCTTCGATGTGCTAAAAGTGAACCTTGCTACAACTACATGCTTAAAAATGTAATCGGTAGTTGCAGCAAGGTTTCTGATCATCCCGAAAGGGATTATGGTCGTGACTTTATGTATCATCATCATCATATCAGCCATTAAACGTCCACTGCTGGACATAAGCCTCCCCCAAAATGGGGGGGGGATTTGCCATAATCGCCACGCTTGGCAGGTGGGTTGGCGATCGCAGTTGGATCGAATCAATGTGTGTACTCAGAGGATGCTGCTGCCCATCCTTCAGTAGATCCCTTAGTCGCCTTTTACGACACCCACGGGAGGAAATGGGATGGTGCTATTCATAGCCGACACCACACGGCACGACTTTATGTATGTATGTAGTTAAATTGGATAGATCCATTTCTCACATGTTTATTTCCTAAACGTTACGATCGTCCACTAGACGAACATCACCGTAAAAATGATGATTTAACATAACTTTGATAACCCAAGTTAACCCAACCATAAAACTAACCTACGCATGTCAACGACCTTTATTAAAATGATTCATAATCCCAGAAAAGAGTAGCCCAAAAAACTTTCAAAACAAACAAATGAATTCGTTAATACAGAATAACTTTAAAAAAAAATACAAAACTAATAAATACAAAATTTTAGTGACCCGAGAAATGTTTAAAAAGGTAATAAAATGGTTACAAATGGTAATGGGTCGTGATTAGGAACTGGTCTCAGAATGCCCCCTGCAGTGTCTTTGGTTTTTATAATTTGAACCATTTCTCGTATACCATTCCCAGCTTGACATGTCATTAATTGACGTTTGGAACTCTTGGTTCGAGTCCTAGTGGATACCATGGTTTTTTAATTTATTTTCGATAATCTACAGGTTGTTTTAAGTCGCTGGCAACAACTGTAAGTAAGACTCTACATATAACATAACAAATTATGGGAGCAAACAACTTAAATTTCTCCCTATATTTATCTTAAAAAAATCTAAACTTTGTCATGTCTGTCTGTACATCTACCGTAACTATAGCGTTTTTCTGTCGTCCTATACAGGGTGTTACAAAAGTAAAAATTAATATTTAAAACTTTTAAGGGGGTTGTCGAATCCATCAAACTGAACAACTTTCACTATGGGACCAATATCGAAATCGCGAAAAAATTTTGTCCCATACATTTAGCTCGAGTAGATCTGTAGTTTAGTATGGAAAATCACGAACGCATCGCATCATGGCGATTATGGCTAATCTCCCCATTTTGGGGGAGGCCTATGTCCAGCAGTGGACGTCTATCGGCTGACATGATGATGATGATGATGGAACATCAGATTTTTTTTCACAATTTCGATATTGGTCCCATAGTGAAAGTTGTTCAGTTTGATGGTCTTAACCACCCCTTAAATGTTTGTTTTTTTGTAACACCTTGTATATGTCTGTATAGATAGGCTAATCACAAAAACTGCCTTAGGGATATTGATACGGTTTTCGCTAATAGATAGACTGATTGACGTGGAAGGTTTGTCTGGTCGTAAGTCCTTAGAGCTACCTGTGAGAAATCAATGGCGTGAGCTTATGTATCATCATCATCATCATCTCAGCCGATGGACTGCTGGACATAGGCCTCCCCCAAGGATCGCCACAACGACCGGTCCTGCGCTGCCCTCATCCAACGGGTTCCCGCCGCCTTCACAAGGTCGTCGGTCCACCGTGTGCGATTATGTTTACCTGGGACAAACTATTCAGTTAGGTAGGTCCAACTTCGAGAAAGAGACGAACCGTCGAATCCAACTCGGTTGGGCAGTGTTCGAGAAGTTACGTAGTATCTTCACGTCCCAAATACCGCAGTGTCTTAAAACGAAAGTCTTCGATCAGTGTGTGTTGCCAGTGATGACATATGGAACAGAGACGTGGTCGTTCACTCAAGGCCTCATAAAAAGGCTGAAAGTCACCCAAAGAGCAATGGAGAGGGCTATGCTCGGAGTTTCCCTGCGAGATCGAATCAGAAATGAATAGATCCGCAGAAGAACCAGAGTAACTGACATAGCCCAAAGAGTTGCTAAATTGAAGTGGCAGTGGGCGAGGCATATTGCTAGCTACATACATAAAATATGTACTATGTTTAGTAAAATCTAACTTGACTACAATTCGATTTATAACAACATAATTTTCTAGTAAAGTATGCTAATATAAATAGTTGTCTAATATAATCCTCCGTGGTTTAATGGTTAAGAGCATTGGGCTCTCGACACAGAGGTCGTGGGTTCGATTCCCACTGGGGACACCTAGTTATATGTCACTTTGTGAGTTTTTCCCCAGTTTGTTAGGACATTGCAGGCTGAATCACCTAATTGTCTGAAAAGAAAAATGATTCCGTGCCTCGGATGGCACGTTAAGCTGTTGGTCCCGGCTACTATCTTTGGTGGTAGTAGTCGTTACATTAAAACCACGTCAGAGGCCGTAATTCGGTCTGAAAAACTCTGACACCAGGGCTCTGCCCACACGATAAGAAGAAGAAGCAATGTATGAAAGTGCTAACGTACTCACGTAGGGTAAGTATGCCCGTGCGGTGGGTTGACGTCGGGTTCAGTAAATTTTAAATTTTACAAACAAATTATGTAATATTTTGAAAAAAATTACATATGTTGAAACCATGATAATTCGATTCTGCTCTCGAGTCTAATCAAACTACTTTCTAGTTTTGCGTTAATTCATTAACACGTTGTATATAAGGTCTAACAAAATTAGGTGAAACTATTTTAAGGGGATGATCGGACTAGTTTCAGCTAGTTTTGTTAGACCTTATATAATAGGGAGGTCCAAACGGAGAAGTCCAAAAATTTTGATTTATGATGGTCTGGAAACACTCTTCCATACGTAAAATAATCAGCAATTTTTGGTTTGAGTTGGACGGAACAAAATTTTCATTCTTAAAAATATGAAATGGATGTTCCATAGGTTGAAACTAATTTCAAAAACTTCTGTGATTATTCAACTTTCAAAATAAAAAACAAAAAGTGGTTCTTAATAGGCCATTTTACGCTGGAATCGGCTTCCAAAGTTCCAAAGGTGAAAAATCAGCTAAGAAAAAATTTTGTTCGAAAAAATTGTATTACCAATGTTTTTTATACTTATGGCTAACATTAGTCAAATATCTAAATACTGAAATTCAATGACCAGTGAAATATTTTAAGATACCTAAAAAATTCCACGAATTAGTCACTTACAAAAATAATTCACTGATCGTTAAATTTCAGTTTCGGTTTATTTTCGGATACACCTAGAGGGGTATCTAAAAAAAAATTGGACCTCTCCGTTTGGACCACCCTGTAGATATTTCTCTCCGTGTAGGTATAACTGGTAGATACCTATTATAAACGTTAATTTGTCAAATACAAGGTTTCTGATTTTCCTTTTGAAAATAAAGGATTCCCAGAAACGGCATGAATGTTGCCATTGGCATAATTATTATTTGCTTCGTTTAATATTTTCTCTTCAAGTTTAACATTTTTCCTCGTCTCGATTAAGTAGACTTTGACCAGGTGAGGAATTAAATGGAAACTTATTCATTTGAGGTTATAATGAATGAAATAAGGCAAGTTCCGTACCAAAGGATTCACAAACAAATTCCTTTTGAAGAATGAACAAAGTTTGACTTTTGAGGGGTGGAATACTGGGGAGAGCTTCAAACTGAGAGTTTCTATTTTTATAACGAGAATGATATTCCACGGGCATTTCAAAAATTATGTCTATTTTGATTTGTGAGTTTAGAATACTTACATCTTATAATCTTGAGTAAAACTAGAGAAGAATTTAAGCAGAATATTTTTGAATTTCATATTTCACGAGGCAGATTATTATTGAAATACTAGATTCGCTCGTTAAAGCCTCGACCCACAATTATTTATTTCGAAATTGACGTTTCAGATTTAAAAGCAACTTTTTATGTGAGTCGGCTTGACCGTTTTAGAGGTATTTTCATCTACAAAGTGTAAGATAACACTCTAGTAATATTTAAAGGGGTTTTAAGGGGGCTTTAGACCATCAAACTGAACAACTTTCAATATGGAGCCAACGACGAGAAAAAATTTCAAAATCTGCTGTTCATTACGACTGTACCTACTCAAATGTATGGGACAGCAGAGTTTTTTATTTTTTCGGCTGTGTCCATATATAGTGAAAGTTGTTCAGTTTGATGGTCTAATCTAAACCACCCGGCACCCCTTTAAATATTTCTAGGATGTTTTATTTCATTACACTCTGTATAGCTCATTTTATGTAATAGTAAAAATACATCAACCATTAATTAATGTAAGTAGGTAACAAAAGTAATGAAAACAATACAAGAAAGTAATGACGCAGAAACCCAATTTAACAATCAGTAATTAAACAAAAATTCCAACTAAACTTCTTTGTAGAACCTTCGTGTCGTGCCAATATCCCTAACAACTCAATTTTCCAATACTTTGAAAGGTTCTTAGAAAGAAAAATAGAACTATGCACTTACGAGCAAGTTTTTACAACGGCATAAAATATCTTAATAACACGAATTGTAGAGGCGTAACTCAAAACATGCTACAAAGTTAGCTTGTTAAGAAATACGACTACCTACTTATTTAGCTAACAATTTCATAAAATCGCTAATTACACGGTACAACTACCTTTCACAAAGGGTGAGGACTCTATTCTTAACAGCAACTACAAATCTCAACTTTAAATCGACGCAATGAGAATCGAAATCCTTTGACCAACGAAGTTATGTCCTTTTCGAATTGACATGTTCGGTTTGAATGCGTTTCTAAGGGATGCTCAGATGCAACGTTTTACATCGGACGGAATGGACGCAAATCAATTTCCTGTTATAGCTATTTTGAACTGTATTTTTGTACTGTTAAAGTAGGTTTTAGCTTGGATGTTAGTAAAGGTAGACGGCCAAAACATGGACTATTCAATATGCCTTTGGGACATGCGTCTCTATTGAACTCTGTTTGGTATATCCGCCCTTTTTTCGAAACACCAGATGTCTGAAAACACAGTGGCTTTGTACGTCTGAGTGCCCAGTTATGCTGTTAATTTTACAAATATTAAGCTTTGAAATATTACACGCTGGTTGGAATAATAAGCTATTATGTCAAATGAAAAGTAGTCTAAATGGGGGGATTTTGCGAGTTCGCAAAGTGTCGGGTTTCGTACTGAATGCGAGGTGAGAAGGAATTAGCGAAGTGTAGAGCAGGAGTAAGCCGTCATAAAAAATGTAAATGTTTTTTTATACAACGTGTTAATGAATAAGCGCAAAACCTCATACACCCCAACTGATTTATAACAAAATAATTAGATTGAAACAATAATTTCATTATTTTGATAGTTAACATTTAAAGTTATTCGCATTTTAAGTTTTGAGGCACAAATGATTTGTTATCATTTTAACAATCAATGAAAGCGCTACAGTACTCATGAATACATTTTAATAATCTTGTTTTGGTAGTAAGTAGGGTGAGTGTGCCCGTGCGTTGGGTTGACATCGGGTTCATTAAATTAAAAATTTTACAAACAAATTATTCAATATTTTGAAGAAAAAAAAATACCTATGTTGAAACCATGATAATTGGATTCTGCTCTCGATTCTAAACAAATTACTTTCTAGTTTTGCGTTAATTCATTAACACGTTGTATAAGCCGCACCAAAAAAAAACGATATGGAAAACGTTGGCGCATGTATGGTATATAAGACAGAAAAATCCACTACCGCATTATGCAGCTTCCAGATTGTGTATTTTTATTTCGGTTTGCCCTTCCTGTGCGTCTGTGTGTGGTGAGTATCGATAGGATTTACTTTATTTACTTATATTTACACTTTATTGGAAACACATACACCTTTATACAAAAGAAAAAATAGAAGATACATGCTAAGGGCAAGCAATAAAAGAATTACACTTATTATTTGTTTAATTTTAAATAAAATAAATATCTTTAATCATTGAATCAAAATAATAAATTTCACTGCGCTGTCTCTTGGTCTATAATGAAAGCTGTTCAAATCGCGTTAAGTACTTCATTTGCTTTGTGTTGATCTCAATTGATATAGGTTTTGTATGAGCATGCTTAATTAAGATTGGAACTAATTTGAGTGTCATGTTATTTATGGGACAATCGTCATGTTAAACCAGAATTTTCGACGGGCTCGTTCCTAATAACTTACACAAGATTGCTACCGTAAATAAGTAAAAATCACATTTTGAAATGTGTCATTCTTTCAACAATATTTTGTTGTAAGTACGCACTGATTATTAGGAAAACACAAATTGTACAAATGGTCGGTTATCTTCTTTTTTCTTTCGAATATCTTTATAATTATCTTATCTTTTCGAATAGTTTAGAAAATCTAGATGCCGCGTCACAAATAACATTTGCAATTTATAAAATAATTACGAAGATATAAACTTAATTGTGTTAAAAAGTTATATAGTCTAGGAAAAATACGTTTTGAGATTGCATTAAATACACTTTAGTAAATGGTGTTTGAAATTTTTCATACAAAATTTTAAAAGCTTTATATCTTCTTAATTATATTATAAATTGCAAATGTTATTTGTGACGCGGCAACTAGATTTCTAAACTATTTTTCCATACATAACATATTACTTTCTCTTAGTCTACGCGTATTGTGCGTCAAACTTTTGTATGAACTGAAACCACCTTAATAATAAGTTACTACCCACAGGGGAGTTTTTTGTCATATATCTCCCATCCAAATCCATTAAATTTTTTACAAACTCATAGATTAGTCACATAATCAGATCACACAATTACACACACGCAGTACACACACACTTTCACGAAAAACGGTGGGAGGCTTGATATAATTTTGATTTTAAGTGAAAATGTCCAGACCTTTCCCAACTAATAAAATTCTGAGACGAAAAATTTTATTTTTCTTTTTTGCCTAAAAAAATGCTTAAACCTAAATCCACAAGTGAGAGCCTGCGTAATCGAATACCTTTCACATTAAAGGGACGTAAAAAAATCCCTTTAACTTTGCACTTTAGCTTTATATAACTTAGTTTACATTGGTGTCACACTTTACCATTTCTTAAAAAAAAATTCTTTACCTTTTCTGTATTGATCAAAATTGTTACAAAGTTATATTATAATGTGTTATGATGTCGTATTTTTTATTTTGATTATTTTACGTATTCATAAGTGAATTTTTAATATTATACTTTTTAAAATTTATTGAATTGAAAATAAAGATAAGATAAGATAAGATTTATTTGCACTGAAAAGGGTGTAGTTACAAGATATTACTATGGTTACAATTGAGTCCTCCTTATTCAACTATTTACAAATAGCATGCAAAAGTATTTATTACAAATATACATTAATTTGGGATTATAATGTCAGAATTAAGAACTTTTAGATTGAATACAACGGACAAACGGACAAAATTTTTACAGTCACTATATAATAATACAATTTTTTAATTTTAGGAAGGTACATTAAAAATAAATAAAAATATTGAGAAAATAAAACTAACTTAACCTAAAATATGGTGCAGGTTTGAACCGTTTTATACTTTGGTTGATTTTTACCACGATACGAGTATATTTAAATTAAAATTAAATTAAAAAGTATTTATTTGTCTCTTATTAAACGCGTTTGGGTTTAAATATATTTAAAGATGTTGGTGTCACTGCTATAGGAAAAATAAAAATATGTTTATTCAAATAAGAAGCTTAATTGCTCATTTGGATATTAGGCGGGATGGAATTGGAGGCTGTTTTAAAAACTGGCCTACCGATGAGTAGGAAGTGACCTTTGGGCAGAACAGAGGGTGGCCTTTCCCCAATAGTGGGACAGCAGTGGTTGATATAATAGTAATACTTAACACTGCTCACCTTTGGAGGTCATTTTTAGGGCTCCGTAGTCAAATAAGAAAACCCTTTATACTTTCGTCCATGCTGTTTACCCCGCCACAATTACTCGCTTATTTTCGTTGCACCTATTAAATCCAAAGGTATGAAGACAGATAAAAGTAACCAAAAATCAGAAATGTGATCTACCTAGTTAAGAAGAAACTAATTCATTTCGAACCTCTCCCATACAACGAAAAGGGATTCAAAAAATTTTTTTTTTCTAATAAATCGAGTGATCGTTGTTGTTGGAAGGTGTCGTTGGATAGGATTTGTAAAATGGAACAAAACCCCCATACAAAATAAGTTGATACAATGTTTGTATCTCGAGATATATGCTCTCAAAGTAAAACATAGAGCGTTCCAGATATCTCTGGAAAGTCACTAAATTATACGTTTACTCAAAAAACGGCACAATTTTAAAATACAACTTTATAAAGGATGATATTTCAAATCCTTTCTATCTAAAAGACCATCGTTGCCAAAGTAATTATCTATGAACATCGTAACAGATAACGTAACAAACTATTATCTATACCTAGTACAAAGTAACCTATTACAGTACCATGTGTACTCTCAATATATCGATTAAATCTATTAGTTTAGAGTTAATTGGTGCCCGTCTTGGGTCTAAATTAGGGTTACCATGTTTTATAAATCCTGACTAATGGCCGGATTTTAATGTGAAATTCCGGATTTAAATAAAGTTACGACGTTCGTGCCTTTGTATTTTATTTCTTTTGAAATTTTACCAAACACAACTGGAGAGTTTTATTTTAATTACCTATTCCTAAAAGGCGCAAGTTGCAAGGTGGTGATTGGTGAATGGCGCAGTAAAATAAAAAGGAGGCCTATACTCAGCAGTGGGTTGAATTGATTGATTAATTACCAAACGTAGATAATCATGATTGTCTATGTATGAATTATGAATGAATGAATGAATGATTTCATTGCTTTTTATTTATTTTAATTAGTTTTTTTTATTAAACAGTTTTCTTTCTTTTGAAACAAAGGATTCGATAAATAAATATAGTCCAAGATATTTGAAATATACTGACGGTTTTTTCATGGGATGATCAGACCATCAAACTGAACAACTTTCTCTATGAAACCAACATCGAAATAGAGATTATTTGTTATTTGATGATCTGATAACAAAGACCCAATATAAAAATCAGGATATATCCTGACAAATCTGGACGTATGGATACCGACCTGTCCTGGTGAATAATAGATTGCTAGCTTTCTTGATCAAATTATACAAGGCCTTATCGAATAGGAATTTGAATGTAAATTGAACATGCTATAGGTTATTAGATTTAGTTTTGTACTTTGTATTAGATCAGACGCTCCCGAGATTGAATTACACTTTTGTTATCGGCTTTATGATCCGATTCAGTTAGCCTGACCCTTCCTTAGATGCGAAATTATCATCAGCATATATATGAAAGGTGATTTTTTAAATTGCTTCAGACTATAACACTGAAAAACTTTTAATAGGATCTAAAACAGACAAAAAATAGTGAAAGGTATTTGGTCACCTTACATACTCGTTAGTTGTGAAACCATTTGAAACGAATACAGTTCGCAACATGGGCATTGTCTTTTTATTAATGACGAGCGTTAACCCGCGACTTTGTCCGCACAAATTATATACCACATTTTAAGTCAGATCATAAGCTATCAAACAAAAAAAGTTTCATCAAAATCAGTTCAGTAGTTTTTGCGTGATACTCGTTCAAACAAACAAACACACAAACAAACAGAGAGGCAAAAAATCCAAAAATTGGTGAAATGGAATCAGGGACACCTAAAAACCATATCGTAACTTTTTTTTGTTAATATCTTCAATGTACAGACAAACTTCCTGTTACAGTTTTATAATAGTATAGATTTAAAGATCACCCAGTATATTCTTTATGAATTGTACCAGTATTTTCAGTGTGTAATAATAGTTTTTTTTTGTTTCAGGTAAAGCTACAAAGAAACCAATATATTTTCGGTAAAAGTATTAGGATGATAGGTAATCCATTACTTTAGGATACCTAAGTGATTGATTAAGTAAGCATCTGTGTAAGTTAAGTAAGTGAAAAATATGCGGTTCTATTTAGTTACAATTTTATAAAAAACGAGCGTTAACCCGCGACTTCGTCCGCACAAATTATATACCAGATTTTAAGTCAGATCATAAGCTATCATACAAAAAAGTTTCATCAAAATCGGTTCAGTAGTTTTTGCGTGATACTCGTTCAAACAAACAAACAAACAAACAAACACACAAACAAACAGACAAACAGACAGACAAAAAATCCAAAAATTGGTGAAATGGAATCAGGGACACCTAAAAACCATATCGTAACTTTTTTTTTGTTAATATCTTCAATGTACAGACAAACTTCCTGTTACAGTTTTATAATAGTACTAGCTTTTGCCCGCGACTTCGTCTGCGTAGACATGTAATTTTGTCTAATGTCTCGTCTAAGGTCATGAAGGTCATGGTCCGAACCAAGTCTAGGAATCCTGGCATGTAACATTAGAATGGCGATTAAGGAATGGGCTGATAAAAGACACAGGCTAGAATGCTCTGGCCTCTCGGGTCTGCAACACTGCAGGAAATTCATCAGCAATCTTCTTATTATCGTGTGGGCAAAGCCCTGGTGTCAGAGTATAATAGCAATATAACACCACGAATCCCACAGTTCATACTGAACAACCGCAGGAGCAAAGCTCGTGCCATCGTCGGAGCCCTCACCGGGCACTACGCAACAGGCACGATAAAGCTCACTCTAGATCCCGGTTGCCGAGCGTGTGGAGAGGAGGAGGAAACCATGGAACATTTGTACTGTGTGACTGCGATGTCTTGGTGGGTAAACGTATGTGACTCCTGAGAGATGGTTATTCATTACAGGTTTCTTACCCTGAACGCTATTGCCTCCTTCATTTTCCAAGTTTTTCAAGGATGAAGAAAATAATATGTAGGGTTCAATACAAAAGATACCATTGTGTCGAAGTGTTGCTGGCTTGCCATTTCCCATAATAAGATAAGAAAGTCATGAACTTAAGCTAAATCAAAATCAGAAAGTACCCCAAGTAATTCTGTAGGTATCAGATTTAAAAGTCATTCACTGGATCCATCACTTTAATTTTTCTACTGTTCGTCGTTTATTAGTTTTTTATTTATGTCGAGCAGCATAATAATCATCTTACGACCCACTGCGGGTCACATACCTCCACTCACGTATAAGCGTTAGAGGATACTCTACCACGCGGGCTACTGTAAAATGGTGAAGGCAAGAGCTAAAACGATTATATTATAGCAAGCTAATGGTCAATTTGCTAAAAAAGATTTTCAATTATGTAAGTAGCTACATTACCGACCTGTGGTGTTATATTATAAGGAACTTTTAGATACGTAGGTACCTTTTTATACGTTGTGGTAGAATGATGTTCTATAGTTAAGTTGCACAAGCCCTCAAAAAATCATAATTGAGACCGAAAATCAAACAAAACAAAAATTTGGCAAGAATTACTGCAACAAAATTCGTCCTTTCTGTAAAATAAGGTTATCATTCCGTAGCATTGGCTCAGATTGGACTCAGACAATCAATATACTTACAACGATGTATTACAACGATAATATAATCAACTAAATTTGTAAGCTCTTGCTATAGCTAGGTTTTTGAATTAATAATTGTAGCACACTTGCTTTAAAAAAACTCCCAACGCCATCTATTAAGATGAAAACAATACTACGATAAAATTTTTGAACACTTGATTTTGTAATGGTTGGTGTAATGGTTACGTCGCCGGACTGCCAAACCAGGGTCCTGGGTTCGAAACCCGGTTCGGTCATGGATGTTATAAATGTTTGTGCCGTTGTTGTATGGTTTCTATAATAAAAAGCCTATAGTGCTTGCTTGGAATCATAACAATGTTCCTGTAAGCGTTATTTATTTAATTATTTTTCTAATTCAGCCGGTAAGTAACTATAGAATCAAATCTGTAAGATCGAATATCTGAGATGTCTTGAGCGTGAATTGAGTATGGTACTTGCTTCAAAAAAACACGCAACGCCATCTATTAAGATGAAAACAATACTACGATAAAATTATGAACACCATCTTTAGAAAAGGTTAAAAGAAAGAGGATTTTTAGTATTTGCCGACCCGGTTGGTGTTATGGTTACCACGCCAGACTGCCAAACCAGAGTCCTGGGTTCGAGTCCCGGTTCGGTCTTGGATGTTATATGTTTATGCCGTTGTTGTATGGTTTCCACAATAAAAAGCCTATAAAGCTTGCTTGGGATAATTAAAATAATGTTTGTGCCTGTGAGCGTTATTTATTTATTTGTTTTTTGTGTGGGGCCGATCTGCCCACGCCAAGCTGGTGGATACCGGCACTAAACAAAACGTGTCGGATTATAACTGGTTGCTTGAAACCGGCTCCAGTACAGTTGCTTTACCCACTGGCTGGCATAGCGCCCCCAGATGTAAGTAGGGCTGTGGCAGGTTCCTCAGAGAGAGCCCAAATGGTGGATGACACACGACATCCCATGCACGGCTTTATTCCTGCGCCGCAAAGGCTGCCAAGCCGACGCAGCTTTATGAAGTGTGTCAACCCCCTGAATACTGGCCCAGCGCAAGCAAGGTGTACTCTATGGCGACAAAAAGTGTCCCTCCCAACTCCATTTGTGTCGCCGTCTGAGAGCCTCACGCCTAGACATGACTTGCCTTGGGCGACCTGGAAGTCTTTAAACCGACTTCGAACCCAGGTCGGTCGCAGTAAGGACAACATGGTCAGGTGGGGATACTCGGATGCGCAAAATGTGACTTGCTTGTGTGGAACTCCACAAACGATGGCCCATCTCACATCGTGCCCTGCGTGCCCTAACATCTGCACGCAGGAGGAGCTCATGACAGCTAGCGACGGTGCAGTATCGGTTGCCCGATTCAGGCAAGCTACTATTTAGCGACTTTGTTCAGAATTTGAAGTCGACACGATAAGAAGAAGATTATTTTTCCAATTCGCCAAGTACCTATACAATCAAATCTGTAAAACCGAATTTTTTGTGTTGATGATAGAACCACAAACATAATATTAATATTAGTGAGATACCTGGTAGGATGGTAGGATTAAAATTAGAAAAAAGCCAAAATAAAACATCCTGCGCTAATATTAGATCTGATATGATCTCAAGATATTATTATGATTGAAGGTCAGGCCCTTAACATATCAAGCCTAACTGCTTCTGTCTAATCCGGTGAAAAATGGATATAGTCGTTGAATGTATTTAAAAAAAAAATAAAAAAAACATTCTCGACCAAGAATCGAACCTCCACCTCATGCACGAAAATCTAACCATATACCAAATATACTACACAGCTGTTGTCAAAACTGTTGAAAAAAGTAAATATATTTTTATCACTGCAATCTACACAAATGCATCTGTCAGCGTCAAATTGGCGCTAGTGAGCATAGAATAAAAACGTGGTACATGTTTCAGCATGATAAAACATTGTAATTTATCCCACAGGAACCCATTGCTAGGATAAAAAGTATCCTATATGTTAATCCAGAACACATTCTATCTGCGTGCCAAATTTCATCAAAATCCATTCAGCCGTTTATGCGTGATTGCGCCACAAACATACAACATTACAACTTTACAAACATCGTCACAAACTTTCACGTTTATAATATTAGTGAGATTATTAGTTCTTCTTCGTGATGGCATTTTTCATTATTGAAAACAATCAAGTGTACTGGCAGATACAAAATTATTTTTTAAGTATGATTATCACTGAACGGAACGCGTCGGGGCGCATTATATATATATTATTTTATTTTTTATATATTTAACTTAATATGCTGACACTTTTTTAAGAGGATGATCAGACCATCAAACAGCTTTCTCTGTGGGACTGTCATCGATATCGCGAAAAAAAATCTTCTGCCCCATACATTTATGTAGAGTAGGATTGCAGTTTTGAATGGAACAGTTGATTTTTTTTCGTGATTTTGACTTTGGTCCCATACAGAAAGTTGTTCAGTATGATGGTCTGATCATACCCTTAAAAAACTGTCTGCATATAAGAAGGACCATATACATCTTGCAATCCGGTCAGATGCGTGCAAAATCGGTGACGGTCGCATTCCACTGCAACGTCGCCTGGTCAGCACTCGCTGTCAATTTGCGTGCATTTGAAACAACGGCTGAGGTGCACGTATGCGCCTGGATTCCAGCGAATAATTTCGTCCGGAAGGACGCAGTCGGCTATTGCCGAATGTTACATTAATTTATGTAAAACTCATATCAAGCGACAGTCCGCAGGGCGGTGGCAGGTTCCTCAGAGAGAGCCCAAATGGTGGACGACACACGACACGGACGGACTACAAACTTTGAGTCAAGATAACTTTAGAACTAAACATTTAAAAGGAAATCGCAGATATTGGTTTCTAGATTGTTTTAAAATCATTAATTTTTTACTTTAATTACTAAATGTTCAAACTAAGCTTCGTTTTGTATGGAGCGCCGTAGAAAAATGCGCAAAATGCACGGCGGCATAAAAAACCGACCCTTATTAATTTGTTAGAGTTGTTCGTTTGTATTTTAGTAATAATTTACGGTATTTCAAAATAGTTCCTTACCTGTCTTGTAATTGCTTTAAAATATTAGCTATTATCCAGTCTTGCGTAACTGTGTGATTACACCGTAAATAAAAACATTCCGAATTAAAAATCGAGTTTTAGACATCTTTCGGCTGCTGATTTGAAATCATGATTATATTCTCTTTGTTTGAAATTGGCGTGCAGTTTTTTTTTTAATAATTACTCCTGCTTTGTTTGCACTGTAATTCTACAAAATGTCAAGAAATTTGTAATTCGAATCTTGTTTTCTTGTGGCCAGTACTAAGGTTTTTTTTGTTATGCAAAGGTTTTCTCCATGGAGTTTGAAAGATTTTATAGGCAAAAAGAAAAACAATGTTATACCGGTACAGTCATCAGCACTGGACAATGATAAAATTTATAATTATTTGTATTTATTTTGTAATTTATTGTTATTTTCGTTATTTATAAATCAAACAATCTTCAGAATTAGCTTACTTTATTACAAGTCTTTTAATTTTAATTAGTTGAAATTGAAATGGTACCGTACATTGGTTGCACTTGCGGTTATATGTTTATATCTCCGGCTCCCGTCAACGTAGCGAGATAAATTATATACCAGATTTTAAGTCAGATCATAAGCTATCAAACAAAAAAAGTTTCATCAAAATCGGTTCAGTAGTTCTTGCGTGATACTCGTTCAAACAAACAAACAAACAAACAAATAAACAAACAAACAAACACACAAACAAACAGACAGACAAAAAATCCAAAAATTGGTGAAATGGAATCAGGGACACCTAAAAACCATATCGTAACTTTTTTTTTCTTAATATCTTCAATGTACAGACAAACGTTCTGCTACAGTTTTATAATAGTTTAGATTAGATAGATTCAAACCACAGATGATCATATTTTTTTTAAATCGTTTTAGTAGGACCAACAGCACAATGCTTTATTTAGATGCTGTACAATTTATTTTCAGACTGGAGCAATATCTTTAATTAAAAACCGGCCAAGTGCGTGTCGGGCCACGCGCTGTAGGTTCCGTAGGTATCCGCCACAATATATGGACTTAGAAGGGGGCTTTTTGTTTTATACTAAGGTTTAGCGGCTAATAAAGTCTAAAAAGTAAATTTTATAAGTTGGTTGACTATTACTCGTTAACTTGTAAAGCCTATAATTAGCGGTGATAGTTTTCCTTTTAACTTCATTATATTATATACTACTGCCATGAATTTTTTCACATATCCAGAAAAAACCATTTAGCTGGCAGGAGGGGGGACACTTGATATTTCGCTGACGGATTTTCTAGATTTTATTGTACCACTTTGTCGGCGTGATTAAAATGTATACCCATGCCACAGTTTAAGAAAGAGTATCTATTACTAGATACAGTACGGACACTCCCTTCCTCCCACCAACTTTTTACCTCACCCCCCTCTATCGCCCTCTGGTTACCCGCCAGTTACCTACAAAGAAGACTTAAGGTTCAATTTTTTTGGTTTCATCATCATCTTGTCAATTTCAATTTTTTGTATGCAGTGTCCGGGCTGTGCCCATGCCAAATCACAGCTTTCTAATACTAAGCGTTTCTGAGTTAAGCCGCGGACAGACAGACGGACGGACATGGCGAAACTATAATTCTTCCTTGTTGACTACGGAACCCTAAAAATGGGCATGAGTCCACGCGTGCACAATACGGATTGATAGACTACACATACGCATCAGAATTTCTTCTTAAGCGCACACAGGTTTGCTCACGATGTTTTCCACCACATTATCATATTATGACATGTAAACGTGACCTGCAACTCTTGCGCAGTGGGTCGGAATAATGTTATACAGCGGTTTACATCTTGTTGCGTTTGCGGCGCGTTGTAAAATAATACGTTCAGACGTGAACCTATGCGTGTTTAGTATCATTATGCATTTAGATCAGCCTGTGTTCTTTAATTATGTGCCTTAGTGCCGACGATGTTGTGGTAAAGGCGGTGTTGCCAACTGTATAATTATTATGTACAAGTGGTGGCCGAGATTAGGGAAGAGAGGTGTGGGTCGTTCAGTAGTCAAATAGTCATAGGCTGATCAGTAGCGTAGGGATCTTGGGGAGGGGGGAGGGGGTTTGGGGGCGGCACCTTGCTAGGGGCGGTAAATTCGGTGAAAATATTGATTGATTGATTTAGATTTATAGTCTGTAGATAATCAATTCGTAGAGCAGAGAAAAGTCGAGCTCGCTTCGCTCGTTCTAAGTTTCTGTATAACCATAAAGAGTTCTGACCGCACAGCTAAGACTTGGTGCTAAAAATTTCGAGCTGGCTTTGCTCGATCCATAGCTTTTACTTTTCACATGTTTTATACGTTAAAAGCTCTGGCGCCAATCGATGTGGATATTGAGAAACAAAGGTCGAGCTCGCTTCGCTCGTTCTAAGTTTCTATTTTTGCATGGATAAACCAAAAGATGTCTGACCACAACCCCAATAGTTGCGCTGAAAAATTTCGAGCTCGCTTCGCTGGGTCCGTTATTTTTTGTGTAGGTCTTCTTATAAAGATAAGGGGGCGGCAAAATCGGTCTGTGCCCCGGGCGACAGAAACCCACGCTACGCCACTGAGGCTGATGATATCGCGAGTAGGTCCTAGGTAGCAGAGAGGTGCGGGAGGGGTGAAATGTGACGTAACAGCACAAGACTTTCGCACTATACAGGGTGTTAGGGTCGCATTACTTTAAGGGCTAATTTTACCCATGACACTGAATAACTTTTCCTCTGGAACCGATAGGAAATTTGAAAAAAAATATTGTGGACTTTCCATACTAAATGCAATGAAAAGTCTTAATTTTTTTCTAATTTCCCTTATTTTCGTTTCGGAAAGTTGTTCAGTATCATGAGTACCGTCACCCATTAAAGAAATGCAACTGTCTACCCTAACACCCTATAGATATAGAGCAGCAGTCGACAGAAGGATTGTAACGTTACGCGAATGCAACATTTTGCGTCAAGATGATATTTTGCGAGTGTGCCATTATGCGACTGATCCAGCTATCCATGTCTAAAAAAAGGACAGCAAAACTGTCACCAGAACGTGCAAGAACCATACAAAAGCCACATAATTCAATCACATTAGCGCTAACAGATACGCCAGGTGTTATCCCGTCGGTGCTGTGACCTTGTCGGCCTTTCAGAGCGTCTATTATTGACCGTTTTTGTACCCAACGTCCTCATGTACGCTGTTACAAGATTAATTACACGTGGCTGAAGATGGATCGGACATCTGCCTTTATTACGTGAAATAGGGTATACAGGGTGTATTAAAACACCTTAGTAATACTGAGGAGGTGCTTCAGACCATCAAACTAAACAACTTTCACTATGGAAAATCTATCTATAACGTCACGCCTCTTTCCCAGTGGGGTAGGCAGAGACCAGGGCGCGCCACTTACTACGATCCTTACATACTTCTTTTGCCTCATGCACATCCATACATCTCTTCATACATGCTCGTCGGTTTCGAGTACTCCGCACCTCCCCTTTTTGTAGGACGCAACTGATTTGATCAGCATACGTCCTACGAGGGCGCCCTCTGCTGACGCTTTCACTCACATTAGCAACATATATCTCTTTCGTACATCTGCTATCACTCATCCTCCCCACATGACAAAACCAACGAAGCATACCTTTCTCTATTCTTGTCACTACATCTTCTTTTAATTTACATCTATCTCTTATTACACAATTTCTCACTCTATCTTTCAGCGTCACACCACACATACTTCGCAAGGAACGCTTTTCAACAGCATTGGGAAAGTTGTTCAGTGTCATGGGTACAATCACTCTTTAACGTAATGCAACTGTTTACCCTAACACCCTGTATTATGAGATAAGTAGCAGATTTTTTTTTATTTCTTACGAGCGTTAACCCGCGAATTTGTCCGCACAAATTATATACCAGCTTTTAAGTCAGATAATTAGCTATCAAACAAAAAAAGTTTCATCAAAATCGGTTCAGTAGTTTTTGCGTGATGCTCGTTCAAACAAACAAACAAACAGACAGACAAAAAATCCAAAAATTGGTGATAT
The DNA here is from genome assembly GCA_927399405.1 of Agonopterix arenella. Taxonomy (NCBI): domain Eukaryota; kingdom Metazoa; phylum Arthropoda; class Insecta; order Lepidoptera; family Depressariidae; genus Agonopterix; species Agonopterix arenella. The sequence continues at coordinate 3,602,323 of OV656714.1, forward strand.
GGAATCAGGGACACCTAAAAACCATATCGTAACTTTTTTTTGTTAATATCTTCAATGTACAGACAAACTTCCTGTTACAGTTGTATAATAGTTTAGATACATACTAAAGATGGTCATATTGATGTTACTTTCATCCCTTGAATTTTCGCCTGACAAGTATGGGTCAGCTGTTTTTTTCGCGACTTCGATGCTGGCTCTATAGTGAAAGTTATTTATTTTGATGGTCTGAAGCACATTGTCTAATATTGTAAATCATTTAATTTTACACTCTTGTAAAAAAAATGTGTCATTACTCATCAGTGCATTTGAGCGTTATCTACTTTAAGCGAAACGTTATAGATTTTTATGAATATTTTTACACTTCATCACAAGGAAACAGCAAGAATCCATCAGTCGGAGCCATTAACAGTGGCGTGAATAGCATCGCGTGTTTCAAATGCCGATAGTTCACTCGGAATTCCTTTCAGTTCGGCATCTGAACGTGATAGCGTGCTACGGAGCCTGGGGCGGTTTGATATTTGAGGGTCTGTGGTCTGAAGTTGAGACGAGGTTTAGATGTGTTGAAGTGGTTGCGTCGAAAATGTGAAGTGATAAATATAATAATAATGTTAGCCCAGTCATTTTACGGTTTGAGCCGGGAATAATTGATATTTTTTTTCGGTAAAATATTGAAGAGTCAATTTGAGCCTGAAAATGTACCAAAATTAAAAAAAAATGACGTCAGCAACAGTTCCAACTTCAAAATTTAGCTTTTATCTCGTTCTAAAAAAACCTGATGGTAATTTTTTTTCACTTGTTTAAGGTTTTACCATTATACATACTTCAAACATGGTGTAAATATTTTTGACTACATAGAAGGTTTTGAAAAATACATTAGTATTTTCTAATAAATAACTCATTTTCAAAATTTCAATGCCTATTTTATTGCTCAAAAATAGTTTATATTGTTAAATCTAAGCCGAATGAGTGCATTGATATTAATATTATTAATTTAAAAGCTTTCAGGGACACACAATTTTGATTTCTAAGTCGCGTAGCGATTTTTTTTTAAATATCTTTTAAGATAGTCTTTTTGTCACTAAATGGTGCCGGTTACAGTTTAAAAGTAGGTACAATTAATAATTACTCCCTACCCCGCCTAACAAAACTCCGTAAAATGACTGGGGTATGTAATGACGCTAAAAAGCACATAACATTCATATTCATAAGGCTGCATAAGCACTGTCAAGCAGGGAAGAGCAGAGTACAGGCATAATCTAATCATGCATTAAAAAAAGAGACTCCAACTTCATAGCTCTGTGATATAATTCTCGTATGTATGCTGCAAAAAATTAGTTTTATTTCTTTTTGCTTTTATTTATTGCTTTAATGGGCTACAGAAGTTCTGATTCCAAACCGACGGAATCGAGATAAGTCAAAAAAAAAAAAAACTTACTCGAGCCAAATATATGGGACAGTTGGAATTTTTTTTGTGATTTCAATGTTGGTGCCATAGAGAAAGTTGTTCACTTTGACGGTCTAATCATCCCCTTAAAACAGTGTCAGCATATTAAGAAGTACCCTGTATAATTACCCCGACCCATTTTCATACGTTAATGTTTGAATTTCGATTTATTCTTTCTTAGAGAGCACCTAGAAACCAAGGGAAACTTAGTCATACATTAATATGTATATTGGATATAGATAGGTAACTCGTCTTGAATTTTAGGACCTTCTAATTGCGTTGCCGCTTATTAGCACTAGGGGGCGCCACATTATGAAATAAATTGAAAAAGACGATCGGCCAACATGAGGATCGAACCTTAGCTACCCGGATCGTAAGCCGGTTGTCTCGACCGCTAGACCAGCAAGACAGTGATTGATATGGGCGAAATCTCTCACTACTACAACGCAGCGCGTGAGGTGTATTGCGCTGTTACTCCTATATGAACCCTAGTTCAACACATAGTGCTTCGAAACATTACCGATAGATGGCGGAAGTTGCCTATGGAAAATCAGCGTTCCACTTAGTTTGTACTAAGATAACATAGCATAAACTTAGTGTTAGTAGTAAGTACTACTGAGATCCTTGGATCCCCAAAAACAGACGGCGGCGGCGGCGTCCAGGTCAACCCAGGTAAAGGTCGTCGTGTATTAACTGATTAAATTTGACGACCAATGGGCATTCCCATTGACAGGCCAGAGGTTGCGCAAAACAGAAACGAGTTTCCAGTCCCACTCTTTTGAGCAAGGAAATTATCATTTAGGAGCACCATGAATTTCGCATAATAGATCGTCATGTACTTCACCGATTTTTTACTTACCTTCAGTAATCTAAACCAACCTTGATTTGGTCTGTATAATCTTAAAATAATAATGCAAAATCCATTCTATGCCCAATACACAAGATTCTAAATCCGACTTAACCCAATACAAGACCACTTTAAATGACTATACTGACACAAGATCTGAACAGTACACAAGCTTCAGAATTGCGTTACTGCCTCAAAGCCCGGTTTCCTTTAATTAATTTAACTACACGCCACTCTAACTAAGTCCCGAGAAACAACCTATTTTCAATCTTATAACTTTGTGATTAAAGATATTTCCCATGTAGGTCGAAGTGTATTGCCAAGCTTTGAACCTCGGACACCTCTGATATAATTCCGCTGCCAATTTATGTGACCGGTAATCTAATAAGTAAGGATTATAGTTTCTGGGGTACGGTTAACTAATTACGTCGATTTTATAGTTCGAAGACTTGGATTTTGAACATGCGACCATATTTTACCTTAGGGTACCTTTAGGGGTGACGACGAATAAGGAACCGTTTGACAGGGATTAGAAAAATAAATAGAATTTTTTTTTTTAAATTAGCATAAACGACATTTAACATTTTTTTAGACATACATACAGTACTAGCGTTAACCCGGGACTTTGTCCGCACAAATTATAGAGCGTGGTCTTGCCAAGACAAACCAAAATGGTTTAATGGCATGAATTAGTTGTAACCAAAGTGTAAGTAAACTTAGATGTAAGATTCTGAAATAAATAAAGAAAAAAAAAAGTTTTGTTACAAAATAAATTAAATAAATAATCTATATTACTATTATAAAACTGTAACAGAAGTGTGTCTGTACATTAAAGATATTAACAAAAAAAAGTTACGATATGGGTTTTAGGTGTCCTTGATTCCATATCAGCAATTTTTGGATTTTTTGTACTCTGTTTGTTTGTGTGTTTGATTGTTTGTTTGAACGAGCATCACGCAAAAACTTCTTAACCGATTTTAATGAAACTTTTTTTGTTTGATAGCTAATGATCTGACTTAAAATCTGGTATATAATTTGTGCGGACAAAGTCGCGGGTTAACACTCGTTTAATTATATTAATGGCGTTTTGTATTTGTTTCAATGCATTTTAAAATTTCAATAAACCTTTACTGTTTAGGTATAATAGTGGTCGCTTAATTTCTGGCCACCTCGAACTGAACAACAGTCGTGACTATACGCAAGTCTGCATAGATATAAAAATGTGTCTTCTAAAAAAACTACAACCCATAATTTTAAAATGCGAACTTAAAAAAAAGGATGCGACTAAGTGTTGCCAGCACGCAACCCCCACCTGCCTACCATGGCTTCTGGATAAGATTACAGGATCGCACTTGTCGGTCATCCAGACCGGCTGTCGGTTCTGGCACGGGAGGGGTTAAAAGAAAAAATATCGTAACGGTTGACAGTTGTGGTGTGGGTAAAGTTTTTTAGTTTGATAATTATCGAAGGAATTTATGTAATACGAGCGTTAACCCGCGACTTCGTCCGCACAAATTATATACCAGATTTTAAGTCAGATCATAAGCTATCAAACAAAAAAAGTTTCATCAAAATCGGTTCAGTAGTTTTTGCGTGATACTCGTTCAAACAAACAAACAAACTCACAAACAAACAGACAGACAAAAAATCCAAAAATTGGTGAAATGGAATCAGGGACACCTAAAAACCATATCGTAACTTTTTTTTTGTTAATATCTTCAATGTACAGACAAACTTCCTGTTACAGTTTTATAATAGTATAGATAGATTATGTTAATGCTTACCTATGGATCCTTATACTTATAGGATCCGATTATTTATACTCTTGAAAAAGTTATTGATAAAAATATTTACGTACACACGCACACACGCACACATTTTTTCCACTAGTTCGATCTTCTCACCGTTCCCCGCCACCCGCCGCGTAGCCCCAGCAACGTCCTAAACCATGTCACCGATAGTTTTGACAAAATCTAAAAGCTCAAAATATCTTTGTCAATAAATTTCTTCAGTGACAACTTGATGTATTGGGTCTGGCAGATAAAATTCCAAATACGTAAGTATGAAAAAAAAAATGTTTGACCGTTAAGGTTTTATTGATATATAATTATAATTAAATGGTTAATTCCTCCATGATTTGATGTTTATAAAAAATCACCGATCAATCGAAAAAACATTTTTTTTTTCATTTTAATATTTAATAAAATTTTATTCCTACTTAAATGTATCAAATTATATTAATTTCGTTTTAAAACAAACATAAGTATGAGATTAAACACATGAATAATTTTCAAATGTCTATTGCAGACTATACCAGTACCACGATATCAATGCGTCGACACCGTAATCAACGTCCCCGCCGGCGGGGACAGCCGCGACCTCTGCCCACTCCTTTCACTTCTGGCGCCTACAGACGCTACAGGCATATCGCAGCCCGCTTCTCACCTATCCCCGCCACCCAATCCGCCGCGTAGCCCCAGCAACGTCCTATGCCGAGGTCCGTACCCCTCTGGGTTCCCCTAGGTCGGTTACTTAAGTTCATTCATTTGGCTCGGTAGACCCTTCGTGGTCCCTCCAATAGTCCGCAGTAAAAAGCAGTAGTTGCTCCCTGAGCAGAGCTCTGTTATAGTTTAAAAAAAAAACTAGTCAGAATGTCCAGTTCAGTTGACTGATGAGAATTGTGTATAGGTAATGTCACGGAAAAAATATCTAGATACTTTTATTAGAATATTGTAATATACAAGCTGTGATACAGAGTTGAACTTAATATGAAGACGGTTTTTGTCATCAGATCATCAAACTGAACATATTTCTCTTTGGGACTAACAATAACAACAGTATCGACAAAAAAAAAACAGCTATCGAATATATTAGGGTCGAGATTAGTTTCTAGATTTTTTCTAAAAAAAATCATTGAATTCAATTGGTTATTATTGAAAATATAACCAGACTTCGTTTGTATGGAGCGAGCTCCGAATTATATCCCCTTAAGGTGGTTTCAGTCCATACAAACGTTTGACGCACAATACGCGTAGACGGAATTAATAAAAGTAATATTTTATATAAGGCCTAACAAAATTAGGTGAAACTGTTTTAAGGGGATGATCAGACCATCAAACCGAACAATTTTCTCTACGGGACCATGATCGAAATCGCCCAAAAAAAATCAGCTATTCTATATAAATCTACCCGACCGAAATGTATGGGACAGCAGATTTTTTTTTCGCGATTTCGATATTGGTCCCATAGAGAAAGTTGTTCAGTTTGATGGTCTGATCATCTCCTTAAAATAGTTTCACCTAATTTTGTTAGACCTTATATATGGAAAAATAATTTTCAATTATTAAGGAAAAAAAATTCAAAGCTTTATATTCGTAATTATTTTATAAATTGTAAATGTTATTTGTGACGCGGCATCTAGATTTTCAAAACTATTTTTCATATATATAAAGTTTCTTATATTAATACCGTCTACGCGTATTGTGCGTCAAAGTTTTGTATAAAATTGACCCCTCTGCAACCACCTTAACTACGCCGGTTATTGATGGGTTTTCTAACCTTATAACTTAAACTATAAACAAAACTACAGACACACCAGAAACCCCCGCGGGAAGCCGTGTCACAGGAAATCCTTTGAATCCAAAAACCGCCAAGAATGTTACTTGAATCAAATTAACATAATAAACCGATGATAATTATGTAAATTTTAAATAACTATGTGATAGAATCTGAGCGCAGGATTATCGCAAAAAATTGCTTTGTGAATTTATAAAATCTCCAGTGTATTAAAAATAAAGGTTAGATCATTAATCTTATAATATTTGTTGTGGTCTTAATTTAAGAGGTAAAGTATGTGAAAAAAATAGGATTCTTCAAAGCGTCATATATCATGAAGTACTAACAGTAGGAGTATGATTAACGGAAATGTGTATATTGAACATATAATTGAAGTTTTGATTAGAGCCAAAACACGATTAAGACATTTTCTCGATAGAAAAACAAGCCAAAGTAGCCTCCGTTTTTATCGATAAACGCTTGGAACTGCTATACGGTGAATAATAGAAACATGAAAATTGATTTAAAAAAAGAGATTGATATTTTTCAAATTTAGATTAGAGCAGAATTGAACTTACATAAATAGTACAATCACAATTAAATAAAGTGTATTTTACGCTTGCGTCGTTTCAGGCGCGCCCCATCTCTTTCTCTCGCATCAGGCAGTAATATCACACGCCCATTTCGCTTCAATTATTTTTCGAAATAGACCCTTAAAGCATAAAGCTTTTGCCAAAATATAGCTATATTAATTTGGTTAAAAATTAATGGCGAAAAAAAATCTGCTGATAAATAGACGTGTAGAATGGAGACTCAACCCAAATGTATGGAACAGGTGATTTTTTGTTGGTATTTCAATTTTGGTCCAGTAGTAAAAGTTGTTCAGTTTGATGGCCTGAAGCACCCCCTTAAGTATATAACTGCCTCCGTGGTCTAATGGTTTAGAGCATTGGGCTCTCGACACGGAGGTCGTGGGTTCGATTCCCACTGGGGACACCTAGTAATATGTCATTTTGTGCGTTTTCCCTAGTTGGTTAGGACATTGCAGGTTGAATCACCTGATTGTCTGAAAAGAAAGATGATTCCGTGCTTCGTCCCGGCTACTATTTCTAGTCGTTACATAAAAACCACGTCAGAGGCCGTAAGGCGGTCTGAAAAAACTCTGACACCAAAGCTTGCTAGTTGCTTCCTACACGTACACGATAAGAAGAAGAGTATGTAACGCATTTAATGTTACCCTGTACATACAGGGTGAAATTGATATCATTAGCATCCTTTTAAACTAAGAGTCTACCCATCAAACTGAACAACTTTTACTATGGGAGCAAACCAATCGGAGCAAAAAAAAAAATTTGCTGTTGCATACATTCGAGTCGCGAACTCGCGCGTCGAGATTGCAGTTTAGTATGGAACAGCAGATTTTTTATTTGCTCCGATCGGTTTGCTCCTATAGTAAAAGTTGTTCAGTTTGACTCTTAGTTTAAAAGAACATGTACATACTTGCCTGTTTTTTTTTCTTCCTATTCCCCATAACAATCTATCAATCTAAATCTAAGTAACCATACTAAAACAAACAACATGTTCATTTCACGGTACCGTCTGTATCAACACATATTTTAAGGATCCACAAAGTATCAAATTCCTCACAAAAACTCTCCCAAAATCCTCTTAGGGATATATTTGGTTTATATTTACCTTTAAACACCACCTGTATTTGAACTCAAACAATTTTAAACCTTATCAAAAAGATGTGAAGCTACACAATTCTTTGAATAGTTGCATATTTTCAAAAGTGTAAAACTATATGGACCTTTGCCAGGCTTCAAAAGAAATGAGGAAACGTTTTGAAAACAAGGGTGTTTTGCAAACAGTCGGCGTAAATTAAGTGTTACAAAAAGTTAAGTTGACGGGATGTTAATATTACTGTTAATCTGTGATGAATTAAGACGCGGGAAGATCAAAGAACACGAAGAAAAAAACATGTGTGCAGTTCACACGCGCTAGAAGTGTAACCATAGAGATCTAGAGAGATGCCAACCAACGCGCTGAGTACGAAACCGAGTGTCGCATCACCACCAGTCCCACGCGATAGAAAGTATTTTGTTAGCTTGAATGTGCTCATTATCCATTGCGGTATCAGAACTCAACGTCCGAATAATCTTTAGTACTACGCAAGAGTTGTAAACTATTTACACATAATATCTCGACTGGCTTTCAGCCTCATAATATATTGAATCCTTACTGTCGCGAGCAATGTGTTCCGTTTTTGCGCATATTGCTGCGATACTGGCCCCGCCCCCTTTTCACGTCTCCCTTTAGTTTTTGTGATCTGTGAGTGGAACCTTCAGGAGAACTATTTAGTGTCGCTTTTTCGTTTCATCGATTTTCAAATCACAACCGGTGCTAAAGAAGTTTTGGATCAGTTCGGTTACGTCCTTTTCCCCGAACGTCCATTTCCCGGATTCGTCCTTTTCCCCGAAGGGCCATTTCCCCGAACGCCCATTTTCTCGAACGGGCACCAAAAATATTGATGAGAAATATCTATTGGCGCGCCTTGGCAGTAAAACCGACTTGAATGCCGTGACGACAAATGATGGCATGACGCCGTCACACCATACGTTTGACACCTACGATTAGTTCGTATAGTCGTTAGCGCAAAGTTAGAAATTAGAAAAGCGTGCGAAATCGGGAGAGTGCTGTACTTCGATGTTTCACATCTACCGGGCGTCCCGCGACGGCCATTTTTTAATGGAACTTTGCTTGTGACTAACATTGCATCTTTGTCAATGTAAAGTATTTTCTGGAAGTATTTATCTCCAATCTCAAGAACTGTTTTTTTTTTTCAGCGAAAAAACGGGTGTGCGAAGCCTCTTGGCATGCCCAATCGCGAACCGTGCGAAAAACACTCTTGAAAATTTTTAGAACCACGTCACTAGTAGATATATTTCTCCGTGAAGGCCGTGTTTACTATATTTGTATACTTTTAAAGTCCAAAAAATATATTAAACTGGACAACCAATTCCTGTCTGTTAAAAATCAAAACAAACTGGAAAACATATTTTCATATCGATGTCACAATAAATACTCAATTTGTGAAGGAACTAGCGTACGTCGGATTCGATATCAGAATGCAATCTTGTGCATATTATGCACATGCACCGTCTATGGGATGAAAGAAGGAAGGAGGTCGCATTTGCATAATGTTTAGTTCGTTAATTTCTTTTAAGGGCCTATGTCGAAAAATAATTGAAGCGAAATGGGCGTGTGATAGGTTATATTACTGCCTGATGCGAGAGAAAGAGATGGGGCGACGCGCGCGCCTGAAACGACGGAAGCGTAAAACAAACTTTATTTAATTGTGATTGTACTATTTATGTAAGTTCAATTCTGCTCTAATCTAAATTTGTAAAAATTCAATCTCATTTTTTTAAATCAAGTCTCGTGTTTCTATTATTCACCGTTTAGCAGTTCCAAGCGTTTATCGATAAAGACGGAGGCTACTTTGGCTTGTTTTTCTATCGAGAAAATGTGTCTTAATCGTGTTTTGGCTCTAATTAAAACATCAATTATATGTTCAATTTACATATGACGCTTTGAAGAATCCTATTTTTTTCACTTAGCCTCTTGAGGCGCCTGGATGAGAAAAAAACCGGCCAAGTGCGAGTCAGACTCGCGTACTGAGGGTTCCGTACCACCATACAATATGACCAAAAAAATTTGTTTTATCCGGGATCCTTAGCGCAAGCCCGACTCACACTTGACCAGTTTTATTAGTTATTTTAATAGTTATTCCCCCCCCCCCCCCCCCCCCCCCCCCCACACCCCCTCATTTTTAATTATTATTGGTTAGCACATCCGAGATAATAACGCATATTTTGTGAAAATTTTAACTGTCTAGCTAGCTTATATGTTTTATACAGTACCCAGGCACGTGCTTGGCCCACACCCCAACGAGAGCCAGGCAAGGGCTAGAGACCTGTAGTTTAATAGCATCCTTTTAAACTATGAGTCTTCCCATCAAACTAAACAACTTTCACTATGAAGCCTACCTCAGGAAACGCGAAAAAAAATCTGCTGTTCCATACAAAATTGCTGTACCTACACGACTAAAATGTATGGGACAGTTGATTTTTTTTTTTGCGTTTCCTGAGGTAGGCTCCATAGTGAAAGTTGTTCAGTTCGATGAGTTTACCGTTTCAGTATTTGCTACGCTGTCACTTACACCCTGTATATGTACACATAATATAGTTACAAGTTGCGTCTCGACACATAGGAGCTCGCTACTTCCACTTCCGGTTCGCAGGCGCCGAGGCATCTAAATAATATTCACCGGGAGAGCATAGGTAGCGAATATTACGTCTCCAGTTCAAATAAATCTTTGTAATGTGTGAAAATTGTATGTCTGACTATATATTCTTAATAAAGTTTTAGTGGACGAAAGGCTAGCCATCTCTCATAGTCATCCCAAACAATAACCACAGTATAAGAAAGAGAATCTAGAACTACGTACAGTATGGACACTCCCTGCCTCCCACCTACTTTTTACCTCACCACTTTGGTAGTGACCAGTAGCCTAGATATATACCACAATTGACACGAATTTATGATTATTGATTCCCTCGCCATGTCACCCTTAACGACATCATACGTAGGTCTCTTGCCACAGTCAACGTTCCTGCCATTCTCGAGCCGACTGGCATCATACGGAGCGATGGCAAGAGACCAGACGGGATGTCTCTCGTCCCCTGGAAGATGGGTCGGGCGCTAGTGTGGGACGCTACCTGCGTGGACACACTGGCCCCGTCTCACTTACAGGGCACGAGTCGAAGGGCTGGCGCAGCGGCGGAGGCGGCCGAAAAACGAAAGGCCTACTGGTACCGGGATATCGGCCCCCAATACCATTTTATGGGTTTTGGTGTCGAAACTCTTGGGCCGTGGGGACCTAATGCGCAGGCGCTTTTTAAAGACCTGTCAAAGCGCCTGATAGACTCGACAGGGGACCCAAGAGCTGGCACTTTCCTCGCTCAACGGATCAGCATAGCCATTCAGCGAGGAAATGCGGCCAGCGTTCTGGGTACCCTCCCACAAGGACCGAACCTGCACCACATCCTAGGTTAGTTTAGTTTTAAGTCTCTTTATTTATAATTTTATTTAATGTTACTATTTTATGGATCTTTCGAATAAACAATTCTGAGATGAATTTATATTTTCGAAACAAAGAGAATAATTATAATCTCAGGACGAAGGATAAAAACTCTTTTTGAATAGACTCTTTTTGAAAAGTCATGTACCGCACGCAGCTAAAATTATTGTAGCCCTAGACTCCGTTTCGCAAGTGCTGACGTCATCTTGTCTATTTCTGTTTTTTGTAGTGTGTCCGGGTTGTGCTAGGCCGCGCAACTCTCTAACAAATAAGAGTATTATGTAGATGACACGATTGTATCAAGACCTCCGCTTCTAAGTACCTAGTAGACAAAGTTGTATTACGTTATGCAACACAACCTGCCCACCAAATAATTCAAATAAGAGTATTAAAAAACGTTATATGAAACGTGCACCTCCGCCATTAAATTTCTTTGAACGGTTGCGTTTCAACACGTTTCATACATTCTGGATCTTCGACGACCCGACCAGTTTTTAGTATGGATGTCCCGACTCTTATAACGTAGTGAGTTACATTCTCTTTGGGGTGTGCCATATCCATCCATCCATCGCAGCCCTTAATCAGTCAGTCTTCAGACATAGGCCTCCACCATATTTCTCCATGACGTTCTGTCCCTTTGCATCCAGTTGGGGTGCGTGTCGACTAATATAATTGACCCATCTATCTGGTGTGCGACCTCTAACCATTACCATACAGAAGTTTAAACCAAAACCATACAATAAAAAGTCGGAGACCGTTGTTAATTATATTTTTAAAGTCCTGTACCAAAATTGAAAAAACTGAACATTTATCAATCAATCAAATATACTTTATTTTACACGAAAACATAAACAGTAATTTCGTTCTCTGGGTAGTGGGCTCGGTGGCGAAATTGGATAACGCAGTTCCCCGGTTTGGAAAAGTGCGGGTTCAAGTCCCGCCCGAGACAAATTTTTCAATCTTTAATTTGATAAACAGTAAAATACAGAAATACATACATGGCACATACATTTATGGCATCCGTCTGTGGTCTGTTCGGCTTTCGGCTACCAGTTCTTACCAGTAGCCTAGATAGATACCACAATTGACACGAATTTATGTTTTCGAAACAAAGAGAATATTTATAATCTCAGGACGAAGGATAAAAACTCTTTTTGAATAGATTCGGGTGTCAATGCGTTTTGCCACCGGCAGCCAGGTGGGTTGACGACATCTGGAAAAGTATCGGCAAGACCTGGATGCGACTCGCACAAGACCGGGAAGAAGTGCAAAATAGGGAGGAGGCAGTGGGTGAATACGGGATGAAAATGATGATGATGATATATAAGGCTTAGGAAGCTGAAACTTTTTATTTATTAATATCCTGTTGTCATCTCTCCTGGTACAAGGGTGCCCCAGTTAAATAAATTTCCATAGATCAAAGCATTATAATTATGATGGTTACCGAACTAGTGAGTATTTTTCTAAATATATTTTGTCTAGGGTAATGGTTTTTTTTTCGTACGTTCTTATAATGTATATTGAGATAACATTATCGTTTTTATAAAAACCGTTTTTTTTTTTTTTTACTTTAATCAATTTCTGAATTACAAAAACCAAAGAACAGCGAATAACAAACAATCATTCGTCTAAAACTAAAATGTCTAAATTATGAATTCTACCCCTAATTCTAAATTTGACCCAACGCAAGGGTAGGGGTAGTTTAATGAACTATATTTGCATAGGTAGAAGGACGAAACAGAATTAGTTATTGTACCGTTTGTTTGTATGTTTGTCAAGGGTGATTTTGTATTTACTAACTTAGGTAGTAATAATATAACTACCTAAGAAGAACTGGTGACAAAATTTGACATTTCTGTTGATAGGGATCAGATAGGGGTCGATATTTTTGGTGTACACAGAAACCCTTTTAGTTCCATGCATTCTGTCTGTATCTCTTTATTTACTCTCCTATCATGTTCGACACGCTCCTGTCGTATTTTTAATCATACAAAACCAAGCAATCATTCATTAGAAAGCGATAAGACTTGAGATTTATTCCCATACTATTCATGAGATATAAATCTCCGAAGTCAATAACAATTAAACAAAACAATAACATATCAAAGACAAAAGAATTAACTTTACCAAACAAAAAGCAACTGTAATTGGTCTACGATAAAGTTGCAAAAAGAATAGCTAAAAAATTCATTCACTGACTTCATAAGGCCTGTCCCCTCTTTACATTATTTCCAAAACAGTAAGACCGCAACAAAGAACTATTGTTATGACATTCTCAGAAGGTACTGGCATGCAAGAAGAAAACGCTCTTTAAAAAAAAAATTAAAAACAGTAATTATTAGTTCCTAATGCCATTATGTTCAAACGTCGACACCATAAAAGACCTAGCGCTTGATTTATTGCTCTTTTGAATTTCGATTGTTTTTCTATGCTTCACGCGTTAAGTTATTTATAGTACTCGCTTTTATCGAACGCAATTTTAGTTGGTTATGTGACAGTTTTTGATACTGTGTTTTTGGTGCACCTTGAAGATAGTTAGAGGTAATTTAAAATCCAGTGTAACAGATAGTGGTCCTGTCGTCACTTTTAAAGGACAGTCTACTTACACAATACAATGTAGTTAGATGTTTTCAAAACCAAAATAAAAAAGCCTTTGGTACAGATTAAACTACCTTCTTTGCAAGAATCCAGGCTCGATTGAACCACACCGCCTCTTTTATAAACAAGAGCGTGTCGGCTCGCTGATGATAGGGTTGCGTATTCATTATTATGCAAAGATTGCAATGTTTATCCTGACATAGCTTAGATAACTTAAAGAATCATCAAAAGCGATCAATAGCGCGATTTAATTTCGTTAAGTGCCATCTATCGACTAATATTTATGTTACAGGTTTTTATTAGATTTTTCCGACACTGATTGTGCTACAGCGTTTGGCACACTTCCTGGACCTCTGTTCCTGATTTTTCCTTTCCCCCATTCTATTTTTCTATCTAAATATATATCTAAATATATATCTAAATATATATATATATATGTTATTTATCTATGTACCTTTAATAAAATGTAATATGTATGTATTTTTCACCTATAATTTTGTTTCTTATAACACCGACCCGTTCTTTGTTATATTTCCTCTACCCTAAGGTTGTCTGGAAGAAATCGCTTTTTAGCTATAGGACCGCCTTATTTGTACCATATTCAGTTTATGTTTCCTATTGTGCATTGTATTTTCTTTTGGTGTAAATAAAGTATATTTCATTCATTATAATTTTTATTGATAGTACTTACTAAGAGCTATATTGTAGAATAGTTTCAGATTTTTTAACTCCAGTATTTAAAAAGTTAGAAGGACGCCCTGTTTTTCATTTTTCGTAAGGATTTGGTTTGTACGGTTGTTTTTTACGACACCAATGCCAAATTTCGATTCAATGGGTCAAAAGTGTGGGAGTGATTGAAGAGATTTTTAATATTCATATTTATTTATTTCATAAAAATAATTTTACGTGTCAAATGCAAAAGGCAAAAGTATAATTATATTACAGACAGAAACAGTATAATGGGTTCCTTGTTTGACTATGGAACCCTATAAATTAGGCTGCTAGCAAGAAGCAGCTCGCCATGCCATGTCGTTAATACAGTCAAATTAATAGTAAATAGATAATACATAGCTGTTGAGATAGTAGGAAATCAATTTTAGGGTCAAACCAGTCTAGTCAATGCAAATTACTCGCTACGTGCCCAATTACCTCCCCTCATGTACGTCGACGGCTTAATAAGCTTATTGCAGACCTGCGACTGAAAAATCGCAACGGTAATAGCAGTTTTTGGGTGTTCATTGCCAAAGTTGTGAAATTTTTTATCATATTAAATTTGTCTGTTACGAAAAGATAATAATAACAAATATTTATTAATGGCACATTGACAGTATAGATAGATATTACGCCATTTTACCGAAGCTATAACCAATTTTGGTATATGCATAAACTAACTGCGTATAACAAGTGGCGATTCGGCGATTAGGGGCGCTTGTCCTCAAAACTATTATAATAATAATTTTTTTGTCGCTTCGTGCATGATCAAAGAAAATTTTAGAGGCCAATTTTAAGCCGGAAACTATACAGCAATCGATCAGTTTTAATAGAAAAAACATATTTTATAGAAAATAAACGCAACATATAATCGCAAGTCTACGACGATCCTAAATAGAAACCCCAAGCCAGACGGCCTAATTATGTAGGAGCAGGATTTTGATTCCACGTCCCATGACGTTTGGGCATTAGGGACTGCAGTTCTACTGTGCCCAACCGGTTTATTGGGCAACTTATTATTTGTAACACGAAATGAACTTTTTTATTTGCACGAACTTATATCACATTCTGAATACTTCGTACAAACGGGCTTGCACTGGCTAGAAGAGGATAGCACATGTATTAGACTAAGAGATAAGTGTACTTTTTGCAACCATCAGCAGCAACGCTGATTTAGTGTTTAAGGGGTGAAGAGCATCTCTGTGATGGAGATGAACAAGATCCGCCTGCATAACTTCAGTCGGTTTAGGAGTTACGGACGTTTAAAGGTCAGTAAAAAATAACGATCAGCTGCAAGGTTGATCGTTTCATACTATTGTAGTGTGCACTGCAGCTATGTGAACAGTACTAAAACTGACATGGTTCATCAGTCGGTTTAGGAGATACAGCCGTTCAAAGGTCCGTCCTTTGAACGGCTGTATCTCCTGAACTGACTGTTAGTTCATGTTAGTTTTTGTACTGTTCACATAGCTGCAGTGCACACTACAATAATATCATACGATCTTAATTTTTTACTGACCTTTAAACGTCTGTAACTCCTAAACCGACTGAAGTTATGCAGGCAGACCTAGTTCATCCCCATCATAGAGATGCTCTACACCCCATAAACACTGAATCAGCCTTGCTGCTGATTGTTGCAAAAAGTACACTTATCTCTTAGTCTATATGTTGGGGAGTGCCAGTATAAGAGAGTAATACAGCACCACTTATTTTCGTCCGTTTCCCGTACCACCGAGAGAGGGTGAGGTCAACATTGGTGTGCAGGGGCAGGAAGTGTCTTTTGTCCATACACTTTCTTATACTGTTCTTATATGCTAAAAGTGAGTCTTTCTACAACGGCAAACTTGAAATAGCGCATAGGTTTTTAATTAGGGCCACTAGTTTCCACCACTGTAACTCCTGTAGACCAGGAACAGTGGCGACCACTTAAACCATAGACAATGAAGCCCAGGAGCCAGGGAGATGATTTCAGTGATTCTAATCTATCTTGGAACCCACATCAAATAACTTTTTCTCACCACTGTAACTTCTGTGGATCAGGGATTAACAGTGGCGACCACTTACAACCATAGACAATGAAGTCCAGCGAGCCAGGGAGATGATTTCAGTGATTCTTATCTGTCTTGGAACCCACATCAAATAACTTATTCCCACCACTGTAACTTCTGTGGATCAGGATCATCAGAGGCGACCACTTACAACAATAGACAATGAAGTCCAGCGAGTCGGGGAGATAACTCCAGAGCCTCTAATCTGTCTTGGAATTGGAACCCACATCGAATAACTTATTCCCACCACTTTAACATCTGTGGATCAGGATCAACAGCGGCGATGACTCACATCTAAATCTGTCTAACAAAGAATAAGAAGATAGGAGGAGTAGGAGAAACAAATATAACTCTTCTCTCCATTGCAAACTACCACGAAAACATTCTCCTTTTAGAATTTTCAGACTTCACGATCACGAATCATTTATAGAGTATGGAGTCATTTCTAGAATCGATCAGTTGTAGATTAAACCGAAAAAGCTATTAGGAAATCAACTCTAAGGATCATCCATGGGGTTGATGACCCTAACGCAAAAGCACCAATTTACCAACAATAAGGTAGATTACAGTTGTTGGCACTTTAATGTAATCTTGCTTTCAAATAAGATTAAAAATTTAACGTCTTCATGAGCCCCTCTTACGTGTTTCACCCTAAAGAACCGAGTAGCTTCAAAGCTTCTTATGAATAACGAAAGATTGGATGGATCTACTGGTTTCTGAGATCAATGTTTTAATTAAGGCTGCTAATGAAATGTGAATATTCTGGACTAGCACGTGATTTCGTTCGCTTGGATTTTGGGAACACCTTAGGATCACCGTATCCCGTTGATCACTGTAGAGGTTGATTTTTGAAAAATCCTAAGTGAACCCCTTGTAGAATATGTATACAGGGTGTCCCGTCAACCGGCGTCACATCGACTACGGGAGATACGAAAGAAGGTCGAACATTACCGACCGCCATGGCCAATTTTCTTGTTTCCATGCTTGTAAGGAGGAGTGGCATTCTTTATGATTCTAAAATCCTTGCCTTATGGTCACCCTTTAATTTTAAATGTCGTACGAAAACAAGCGAGATAGTAATTTAGCTAGAAAGAGAGTGCATAGGGTTGGGGGTCTGAGTTGTGTTTATTATTTATTTACTCCACTAGAAGCTGAAGCACGGACAATCCCGAGATTAAAGCTGTGTATCAGTGCTTTCCAACCCTACTTATAATTGCGAGCTTTTCTTTTTGAACTTTTGGAATGTTTTAAGCAGAAATCTGAAAGGCCCAAACATAATTAAAAAAATTGATTATGTGATAACCTTCTCCTTTTTTAGGGCTCCGTACTCAAAGAATGCCAACGGAACCCTATTCATAAGCCTACGCTGTCCGTCCGTCAATCCGTCCTACCTATAAAAGGCTGTATCTTTTGAACCATAACAGTTAGACAGTTGAAATTTTCACATAATATGCGTTATTATAGCGGATTTCTTATAGATAATAAAATAAAATAAAAATTGCTGTAAATACTCTGAAAAAACTGGTCTAGTGCAAGTCGGGCGGACTCGCGCGGCGAGGGTTCCGTACCACACCACCACACATATAACAATTTTTTTTCTCCGGGCCCTTTAGCGGGAGACCGACTCATATTTAGCCAATTTTTATTATTTGTTGTTATATTGTAGAGTTTGTTCTATAATTACACCAAGTTTGACTCTTGTATGTATTACCGTTTTTAAGATAGAGCGAGAAGAAAAAACGTTGATAAAAACTTGTTTCTTTTATCAGGACCCCCCTTAAATTTCAACTTTTTGACATTTATTTGTTATTTAATCCGCCGCAATTACGCACATTCAATTTCAACTATCTAGCTATTACGGGTCAAATGTTGCAGCCCTTAAATAGGTAGGACGGACGGACAACGAAGGCTTAGTAATAGGGTTCCGTTTTTAGCCTTTGGGTATGGAACCCTAAAAAGACTGTCACGCAGTTTAAAAGGGATTGTATTCTTCTTCTTCTTATCGTGTGGGCAGAGCCCTGGTGTCAGAGTTTTCTTAGACCGCCTTACGGCCTCTGACGTGGTTTTTATGTAACGACTACTAGCACCAGAGATAATAGCTGGGACCAACGGCTTAACGTGCCATCCGAAGCACGCAATCATTTTTGTTTTCCGACAATCAGGTGATTCAGCCTGCAATGTCCTAACCAACTGGGGAAATTAATTGAATCAGGCGTTACTTTGCGGAAATCCATGACTAATATGTAGATGACACGATTGTATCAAAACCTCCGCTTCTAAGTACCTAGTAGACAAAGTTGTATTACGTTATGCAACACAACCTGCCCACCAAATAATTTCTACTCTACACGTGTTTCGCTCCACCAAGGAGCATCCTCAGGAGTTAGAACGACGCGACGACTCGGTGTCGGACGCTCGGCGGAGTAACAACTCTGTTTCGAACGTTCGTCGTTCTAACTCCTGAGGATGCTCCTTGGTGGAGCGAAACACGTGTAGAGTAGAAATTATTTGGTGGGCAGGTTGTGTTGCATAACGTAATACAACTTTGTCTACTAGGTACTTAGAAGCGGAGGTTTTGATACAATCGTGTCATCTACATATTATTCAACTGGGGAAAAACGCACAAAGTGACATATCACGAGGTGTTGCCCGTGGGAATCGAACCCACGACCTCCGTGTCGAGAGCCAATGCTCTTAACCATTAGACCACGGAGGCAGTTAAGGGATTGTATTGTTACTCAAAGTTGCAGTCACTGCGTTATTAAGGTAAACGTGCTCGTCTGGTCAGGCTCTTAATGAGATAGCGTGCGTGTTAGTGCATTAATGTAGGTACACTTTTTGCAGTCCCGTTGTTTTTCCTTCACCCTTTGAAACCCCTGTTTTTGTTTAATGTTAAATTTAAATACGGTTGTTAAGGTGTTTTGTTAAGTGCCGAGTAGCGGCTTCGAATAGCACCAATCTAGACTGGTAGTATAAAAGGCAACATCTGAACTGACATCTCAATCATGAGGGTCTAGGTTCGAATCCGCACGGACAACATGCCATGTCCCAATGAGTTTTTCTAACTTATGTACGTAAAACCGACTGCTCTCAAACACTGATGGAATATATCGCGTGCATACGCTGAAGAAGAAATTCTTCTACGTATGTGAAGTCTACCAGTCCGCATTGGGCACGCGTGGTGGACTAATGCCCATACACCCTTCCGGAGGGTAGGTTTGTGCCCTGCAGTGGGAGGTATAGCTGATGATGGTGATGATTCAATTTGTTCACATATCACTAGCTGTGCCCAAACTCTGTCCACCACACACACACCACACATCCACACAGATACTTTCTTATCTACAGGGTGAAATTGATATCAGTAGCATCCTTTTAACTCGTTGAACGCCTTTTCTGATAAGTTATTTATTACTTGGGCCCTTTTTTAAAAAAACTTACCCGGGGGGCCGAAACGGTTTTCGCAAGTTCAATAAATCGAGCGTATGGCCAACTAAGAAACATACGCGCTTCGCAAGAGCCGACAGAATACTAACACATACAAAATGTATGAGCGCGAACCACGGCGCCGTGTAGCCGGCCTCGCACTCCTCCACGGCGCCGTGTGTTCGGCCACACACCCTCCACGGCGTCGTGTAATTGGCATCCAAAGTGTACTAAGAGTCTCCGAGAGAACCCATCGAACTGAACAACTTTTACTATGGGACCAAACCGATCGAAGCAAAAAAAAGCTGTTCCATACTAAACTGCACCCCCGGCCACTGCCTACTCGACTCAAATGTATGCAACAGCAGATTTTTGAAATAATGTCGTTTCATATAAAACTGCAGAACCGTGACCGACTCGATTCAAATGTATGACAGTCGATTTTTTCCACGCTGTCTCCATAGTCAAAGTTGTTCAGTTTGACGGTCTACCACCCCTTTAAATATTATACATAACGAGGGTGTTTTGTTACACCCTGTATAATAAACAGTAGGGGAAGTCAAACAATATTTCATTAGAAAGAATCCCGTCATTAAAGAACGGCACCCTCTAAAACCTAAATAATTAAATTATTCCTCCGCTATAAATATACATAATTATATTAATTAATTCCTCCATAACTTTAGTGGTAACATCGAACCGAATCTTTTGACTGAATGGTTAAAATATAAAATAAACGAATGAAAGCTTTCTTATAAACATTGGTTTCATTTCAAGCTATAAGAATTTATAGGTCGATTTTACTTCAAGCATAAAATAGATTGGTTGATATTGTCAAAGCTTTTGATTGAGGAATAGTTTCTCTGTAAAACTATAAAATAAAATCTTTGGAAGATATATTTATTTGGGACTGGATAATTTGATTTTTGATCGAATTTTCAAAGCCTTTTGTGCATCTTGCACTTAAACCCAAATTACTAACACTGCATTCAAAGAATAATAACTGGAGCAGTTTTATGAATCTAGTACATTGACATACAAAATAATGGACGGGTCTAGTACAACAAACCTAAGTAAGTGTATAGTAATATAAACCAACTAAAAACATTGAAAATGCTGAAATTCTTTTTCATTTTGCTTGCGTAGTTTTTACCCCATCGGCATCGGGGCACGGCGTGTGTCTTGCGCGCTCGCGTGCGCATTGTCGGCCGATTAAGGGCCTGTGTCGAAAAATAATTAAAGTGAAATGGGCGCGTGATAGCTTATATTACTGCCTGATGCGAGAGAAAGAGATGGGGCGGCGCGCGCGCCTGAAACGACGCAAGCGTAAAACAAACTCTATTTAATTGTGATTGTACTATTTATGTAAGTTCAATTCTGCTCTTATCAAAATTTGTAAAATATCAATCTCTTTTTTTTAATTCAAATCTCGTGTTTATATTATTCACCGTTTAGCAGTTCCAAGCGTTTATAAATAAAAACGAAGGCTACTTTCGCTTGTTTTTCTATCGAGAAAATGTGTCTTAATGGTGTTTTTGCTCTTGAAAAAACTTAAATTATATGTTCAATTTACACATATCCGCTAATCATACTCCTGCTGTTAGTTCTTCATGACGCTTTGAAGAATCCTATTTTTTCACATAGCCTCTGAAACGAACACTGTCGCGTAATTGGTTCTCTTAAGGGCAGGTTATCCCAGTGCAAGCGTCTCTTTCTTACAAGCATACGTTTGCAATTAGCCATCCCACTTTAATTGAAAGCAGGATCACAGGATCTTTTATATAATTTGATATTTAAAAATATTAAAACATTTATTTAAAAAAGTAATCGTTAAATATTCTTTGATATGTTATTACCTATTTTTACATGTGATTATTGTTACTTAAAACCTGATAATCTTCAAGTAAAACAAGAAAAACAATCAAAAACATCCTATCTTTGTGATTTTTTTTTATCGAGGCAAGTTACAAGTATCGTGTTTTGAACCGTTGAATAATCAAGAAAGTATATTAAACTAAAACATATATTTATTGCGAATCATAAAAACGAATATTACTATGTTTACAGCTTTATCAAAAACAGGTGGTTCGGGATATCCTGGCCTTAAATACGTTTTGGTGCTCTTTTGGTTCGGACACTTGTGAGCGCGGACCCTACGTCTAGTAGTTGGTAAGTCAATGATCTAACATAATTATATTAATAGCAACCAGATATCTGGTAAAGTCTTTTAATATTTATAGTTGTCACATAATATAATAGGTATTTATTTACCTACTTTCGTGTACCTAACTCACATAAATGAACAGATTCACGACTTTAATGCCTCTAATGGTGGTCAGAAACATACCTACAATTATCAACCATAAAACTAAAACTTTATTTCGTTAGTAACTTAAATATTATCTTTTTAATAATGATGTAAAACTAACACTAACTTTAAATCTTATTTTGAGATGAGACTAATGTGATTCTATGTCTTGTAATATAGCAATCGCGTCGCTTAGTCTGGAAAAAGACCTTAAGAAATATTATAACCATCTAAATTTTTTGTACCTTTCAACAATGCCCATAGAATCCCATCAAGATCCCAACATCCATTGTTTATGGCCCACCCTTTGCTTTATTTTGTATAATACGAATATTTTTAATCGCCATACAAAAACTGAACGACGAATTTTGATTAGTTATTAAAAATGCCGACAGAAGGCTTGGGAATTAAATATTCCATATTTCTGTTTTTTTTTTGGTGAAATATTTCCTAATCTATAGCCGGTGACATTACAATAATGTTAATAATCAATTTTGTCTGTCGTTTTGTATTTATTTATTATAGCATTTTAGCCTGACAGACGTCTTTACAAAAAATTCTGTATAAAAAGTTGCATGGTTGGCGGGACATTCAAGTTTTTGTAACGTATTTTGAATACTGGCTAGGATAAACATTAATTAATGTCATAGTTATCATAAAAATGGCTTATTAAGATATCTTCAACGTCATCATATATTTTATCACTTATGTGAAACCATTTATATTAAATTCTATGTATACTGAGAGACAACATGGATGCCTTCTTGGAGAGTTGGCCTGAAGTTGCACACAATAGAGAGGATTGGAGAGTAAAAGGGGAGGCTTTTGCCCAGCAGTGGGACATTGTACAGGCTACATAAAAAAAACTAAAGAATTGTAATTGTAGAATTGTAAGGTATCTAATGCTCTGCATGCCCTCTCTCCAATTAAATATTGCATGCTCATGGGCAGATATCACATTATATTTATTACCTGTGTCGCAATAAAGTCTTTGAAGATTGAAGTTATTTTTTTTAAACAAATCAGATACAGGGTGTACAATTAAATGCGTTAAGTATAGAAAAAGTTGCTTCAAACCATCAAACTGAACAATTTTCTTGTTGTTCTTGCTGTTCCATACATTTGGGTTGACGTTGATGTTTTCTATGGAACGGTTTTTTTGTTGTGTTTCGTATTAAATTTTACACCCTGTATAAATACCTGTTTTTAAGTCGAAAAATAAGCTTTTAAATGCAAAAAATTCTATAAAAATCGGTGCAGTTGTTTTTGCGTGAAGCTCGAACAAACAAACAGACAGTAAAAAGATCAAAAAGTCTTTGATGTTGATACCTAAACACATTTGGTGTGCTATTTACTTGTCACTTTTTTCTAACAAAATTAGCTGAAACTATCAAATTGAACAACTTTCACTATTGGGCCAATATAGAAAACGCGAAAAAAAAAAATCATCTGTCCCATACAAAACTGCAAACATAACTCGACTCAAATGTATGAGACAGCTGATTTTATTGGTCCCATAGAAAAAGTTGTTTAGTTTGATGGTCTGATCATCCCCTTAAAATAGTTTCAGCTAATTTTGTTTGACCTTTATACATTCAAGTTGTCCGCGTACTTGTCTTCGATTTGGGGTAAACAGAGACAATAGTTTGTCATCTATAATCCTGAGTACTGACCTATTTGTTTCACTTTTTCAAAATTTATTAGTAACTTCATGTATGCTCTCAATTTTATGAACTTCTACGTTACTAATTGGTCCAGCGAAGTCTAATCCTGCCCACCCAAATAATAAACTTTCAAAATGTTTAATGCAAAACTCAACTCTATTATCAAGAGGTCTCTTAAACCTCAAAACTATGTAAATCTATACAGAGGATCCACCAATTATAGGCACTCTTGTTGTGTCGACAAATTAATATGCATACCGCATATAAATTGCAAATGAAATTATGTAAAGTTACCAGTGCCCTAGGCAATAGCTAGCTCAGACTACGACCTATAAATGTACTAGTAATAGTGTCACAATACTATGTGATGAGTGATGTTCCTCTATTCGTCAAGACAAAAGATCTAATTTGTAGCGCGCTGCATACAAACGAAGTCTGGTTATATTTTCAATACTAAACAATTAAAGTCAATTACATTTTTCAGAAACAATCTAGAAACTAATCTCCATGTTAATTTTTTTCAGCTTTTCCATTAATTGGATTGATCAATTTACTTAGAAGATCAAAATCGTACTATTCCTAAATACCATTAGTTAAATACTAGACGAAATTAATACTAACAAAATCTGCTTCAGCAACATGCGTCGTCAAAATTGCTTAGAAATACCCCTTCAGCAACATGCGTCGTCAAAACAAAACACTGTTCAGCAACATGCCACGTCAAACACTATTAATAGGAAATTCCGCCCCTAGCCGTACCTGGCCCAAACGTGCCCATCTCCATGTTTGTATGAAGTCAGATTTTCGTTAAAATGCGTTTTAGTGCTTCAAAGATTGTCATACAAATCTTAAATTTATCCTAGCATTAAAACTGTTAATGTATAGTTTAACGAAAATCTGACTTCATACAAACATAGAGATTAGTCTTTGGATTGTTTCTGAAAAATTTCATTGACTTTAATTGGATAGACGATTGAAAATATCACCAAACTTCTTCTTCTTCTTGTTTTGATTTTGTTGATTATCTTGAAAACGTACATACAGTCCTACATAAACATACGACCATAATCCCAATCGGGTGGGCAGAAATATTACCCATTGTTGAAATCGTGATTTTGATTTATTCGTTTTTTACCTTACCTCCGTACCTACCTAGCCTCCAGGACATGAGCTTCCCAGGTAGATTTGGAGCTGCCTAAATAGAATCCAAACTCAGGTCGTCCGGAGCAAAGATAACCTGTTTAAGCGGTGCTACATAGATAGGTCGGACCTCAGGTATGAATGGTATTGCTCCTCAAACTAAGGCCCATTTTATACCGTTATGCGTGGTAGGTAAAATTTTGAATGACCATGCCATCGACACGCACGATAGTACTAGAGGGCATATTTAATCTGAAATGATGATGATCAAAGGGATTGAATAAATTTATCATTTATGATTGGTCGTTGTCGCAAATAAATTCCGAGTAACAAATCTTCACGCCAAACCGTATCCTAACATTACTTATTTATCAATCCCTGAAAGGGGTACGATATGCTCGAATCAGAAATGCAGGTAACTAAAAATTCTCTTGAGAGAAGCGCATAAATCATTGCTACTCCAACACTCAGTCTTAACACAAATTATTCATCTCCTCCCAGCTCTATCAATCGATACCTCATTGCATATTCTCATTTTAAATCACCCAGTATCCAATAAAACGTCGCCGACGCCTAGACGTCTGCACGGCGTCTCGGTTCACACAATAGTGATAATGAAACATGCATTACCGGGCCTTTTGTATTCCCCTCCACTAGCCACGCGACAACCAATCACCGGGCTTTGGAACTCGGTTCGAATGTTATTAAATTTTGAATTTCGAATACTTGGAATTTGTGATGGAGACGCAGGCTTGCATATCAAAAGGTAGAGATTTTGATTTTGTTGTCTTCATAATACTTTGAATGAATTATGGATGACCAATTCAATTATAGTGTATGTTACTTCGACACAATATACCAGTGAACTTAATTAGACGAAAGCAAAGCAAAGGTTGTTTATGTGTCTGTAAATAACTGGTAGGAAGGACTATTCATCAACATTTTGACATTCAAAATTCCTATCTCAGAGTAGCAGTATGTATAAAATTTTGTGAAATATCTATACTATTATAAAGTTGTAACAGAAGTGTGTCTGTACATTGAAGATATTACCAAAAGAAAGTTACGATATGGTTTTTAGGTATCCCTAATTCCATATCACCAATTTTTGGATTTTTTGTCTGTCTATTTGTTTGTGTGTTTGTTTGTTTGAACGAGCATCACGCAAAAACTACTGAACCGATTTTGATGAAACTTTTTTTATTTGATAGCTTATGATCTGACTTAAAATCTGGTATATAATTTGTGCGGACGAAGTCGCGGGTTAACGCTCGTACTATCATAAAATTGTGGAAGACTGTGTTTGTTCGAGTCTCACGCAAAAATTACTGGAATCATTTTGATGAATCTTTTTGTATTTAAGAGCTTATAAATAACATTAAAACTTTCAATCAATCAATCAATTATACTTTACGCCAAAAAAACAGAGTATACAGAGAGCAATCAATCAGGAAAAACAAAAGGCACAATAACAGGCGGTCTTATCGCTAAAAAGCGATTTCTTCCATACAACCTTAGGGTAGAAGAAATAGTGAAAGAAGATTGGTAGGTTTAAGTAGACTTAAAAACTGGAATATGTTTTATCTAGCTACAATGTCGGGAACAGGTGCGGATGAAGTCGCGGGCGAAATCTAGTAAACTAATAACCCTGTACCCTCGATGTCTGTATGCTGATATAAGAGCAGGTTGGGACTGCAAATCAGTGCTGAGCAGCAGATCTTATTAGGTCCTGTCAGCGGACACTGAGTCCTAACCCATTGCCACAATGTGTGTTTTTATATATATTTGATTTTTCTATTTGATTAATCTGTCTATTGTTTCTGTACCTTTTCTTTTTTTGTATTTTGTGTGGCAATAAAGTGCATTTTCATTTCATTTCATTTCATTTTCAATAAATATTTTGACATTGTCATGGATTATCTAGCCCAATCCTGGCCCTGTACCCGGACTTTCGATGTTCGATATATCGCTGTTTCGGTCCGCGCTTCATTGTAATAGAGTTGACATTGGAACAAAAACGTTCACGCAATTGCGAAGTTCGAATGTACGGGCAGAGGCCCAGACTCGGAGATGCGCAAAAAATACCTTCATATATGATACATTTGCTACAAATTCATAAAATCATATTACCTTCAATCTATAATATTACATCTCAACCCTATTACGTAAAAGCACGAGCATATCCGTTGCGTCTTGGCCATGATAGGCCCGGAATTCAATTTTAACGTAATATCGTTGAAATATCTCGATCTCGATATCGAATATGACTTTAGTAACTATATTTGTAATTTGATTCTTGAACGTAACGGAGCGATAGATTGCGGGCGAATTTGCGTTTCGATATTGCACGCGTTACAGTTTTAATACTTTGGCTGATGCGGAAAATGTCATTGGGAATGGGAAATTTAATTTAGTTAGAACGATGCAGAAGCATATACAGGCGGTAACAAAACACCCTAGTAAAATTTAAAGTGATGGTGATGGAACAAATTTCTGAAAGGAGCAAACCTCGAGACAAAAAATTTGCTGTTTCATACAAATCTGCAGTAGGTACCTAGTTAAGTTAGCAGGGTTACCTACGTTGCGACTTGTATGCGACGTCAGATTTTTATATTTTTTCGTCTTTGTTTCATAGTGAAAGTTGTTCAGTTTATTACACCCTGTGTACTCATGGCCATAATTATTTTCGTGGTGATCAAAAACTGACTGCAACTACTATTTTAAGGAATACAAAGGGGAAGAAAGACAGAAGGAGACCTTAGACAGAGTGGTCTAGCACAGGTGATATCGTGATTGACATTTTCTATGGAACAGCAGATTTTTTTTATCACGATTTCGAAGTTGACCCTATAGTAAAGTTTGTTCAGTTTGATGGTCTCAAGCACCCTGGTGGTCTAAATTATGTAACATATTTTATTCCGAGCTTGAGGAGGGCAAGCGTAGGCTAGGTGGGCAACTTCTCCGATACAAGGATGTGCTAAAACGCCACATGAAACGGTGTTGCATTGACCCTGCGCAATGGGAAAAGCTCGCATCCCAACGCCAGGAGTGGAGGACCCTTGTCAGAGACAAAGTTTTTGACTTTGAGGCAGTCCGGCGTTCTGAGCTTGATGACAAGCGCGATGAATTGAAGGCCCGACCACCAGCGACCATCAATGATATCTATGAGAATGGTGTCCTGACGTGCACTCACTGTGCACGTACTTTCTCGAATAAAATCGGCTATATAAGCCACATTAGGGCGCACGAGCGCCAACAACGACGGAATAAGAGCCGTAGCCGAAATCGGCTAGGAGTAGCATCATCACCACACATTCTTAAGCAGACACAAAAACATTAGCTGAAACTTCTTTTTCCGACTTGAACTGGTCGCACCATCGATCGGTCAGACTATGTCGAAGAATCAGCTCAATAATAGGGTACCAATCCGAATCGATCCAATCCTATACAACTCTAAGCTGAATAGGTATTCGAATGCTTGTCAATTGACGTCGCCCATTCACTTCCTATCCCTTGAATTCAACCTGCAATTTGCAGTCCAATGATACCAATCTGACTGTCATCCGATAAGCCTCCACAGATTACATACATTCACGACCGTGGCCCCTTTCTGGGTCAACAACTTTGCTACAGATATCGCATTTGTAATTTTTGTGTTCCTAATATTTAGGCAGTGTGCGGTGTTGTGTCTGGCTTCGAAATAGCACCAATCTAGATGGGTGTGGTAAGTAGGTAGGTAATTCCTTCAGGCATATCGTCAATATCTCTGATGTCCCCACCGTATAGCTGCAGGTTATAGCCACGGAATCCGACCCCATATCTGATCGCATCGGTCTCCCGTTCCAACAGTTTCTTTTTTTTGTCGACAAATACAGAATTGCTTAGGAAGCAGCTAGTGCTTATTACTGCGGACTATTGGAGGGGCACGAAGGGTCTACAGAGCCAGTGAATGAACTTAAGCAACCGACCTAGGGGCACCCAGAGGGGTACGGACCTCGGCATAGGACGTTGCTGGGGCTACGCGGCGGGTGGCGGGGCTTGGTGAGACGATCGAACTAGTGGAAAAAATTGTATGTGTGCGTGTCGTACACACGCACACATACCAATACCATAAAATATTTTTATCAATACCTTTTTCAAAAGTATAAATAATCGGATCCTATAAGTATAAGGATTCAGAGCGATGATAGCCCCTACGGAAGAGAGCTAGCGCCTCAATCCTGAGGCCGCGGTTCGATTCCTGGCCTGTAGCACTAAGTTCTACGGAATTTATGTACGGTTGTATTTATCATTTACTAGCTCGGCGGTGAAGGGAAACATCGTGAGGAAACCTGCATTCCCAAGGATGAAAAGAAAATACCATAAGTTCGGAGGTATGCGTAAAATATAGGTGAGCTTGGGGCGAACACAAAGGACCAGCGCTGGTCTCAGTGTTACAACGACCCTTGCTTGCAATAGCCCAACCACAAATAATCAATAGGGGCACCCAGAATGGGTACGGACCTCGGTATAGGACATTGCTGGGGCTACGAGGTGGATTGGGTAGCGGGGATCGGTAAGATACGTGTCACGCTCGCCCATAGACTGTCCACTGGCCGAGCGGGTTTTTCCACGGGCGACGGGTCGCTGTAGTTGACATCGACTATGATAAAAATTCAACTTTGACTACTATCGGAACAACAAACTGAAATAACAACTTATTTAATTGTTACGTGTATCATGATCTTACGATCGCATTCCCTTGCAGTGCATCATAGTTTACTTTTAGGATTTATAAGGCTTTAAGATCAAGAGGATAGGCGGGCGGAAATGCTAATTTGGAGAATAGGTCACTTTTCCGACTGTATACATATTTGTCCGATCCGTCCCACCCTTACACCCCGCCGACTATAGTGCGAACAACTGTAGCTCGGACCGATTTTATCGACATAAAATCGAGGAAATCAGCATTTCGTATTCCCCTGTTTCCTCCTCCAAAACTAGACCGATTTTAATAATTCTTTTAAGAATAATATGAAATAGACTTTGGCTATGTCTGTATGTTTTACTTTTTTTGTTTATATAATAAAGACTGTTTGCTGGATGTCTGAAAAATGGCGGTAAAATTGGTCATTTTCGAAGGTCCCTAGTTCTTACAGCAATTAATTAAAGCAAAAAAGCAAAATATAGAGACATACCAGAGGTAACAAAGATTGTATGTTTGCTCTAGTGTCATTATCCAGGAAGGAAACAGGGGAATACGTTTGTATGGAAAAAACCGTACCCATCTATCCTCTTAAGATGATGCACAGCGCATCGATTTAGTGATTGCGGGCTGGCCCTTGACTCTCTAAAACACTACATAATAAACCATATCCCTTTGTCGCCTCGTACTACACCCACAGAAAGAAAATGAGATGATCCATTCTAGGTCTGAGTTTTCGGCAGAATTTTAAGAGAAAACTATTTTAATAGGCTACCCCTATACAGGGTGTAAGTGACAGCCTAGCAAATACTGAAACGGTGAACTCAGACCATCAAACTGAACAACTTTCACTTTGGAGCCTAACTCAGGAGATGCGAAAAAAAATCAGCTGTCCCATACAAAACTGCTGTACCTACCCGACTTCAATGTATGGGAGAGCTGATTTTTTTCGCGTCTCCTGAGTTAGGCTCCATAGTGAAAGTTGTTCAGTTTTATGGTCTGAGTTCACCGTTTCAGTATTTGCTAGGCAATCACTGACACCCTGTATAATAGTTTTATGATCCATCTAAGCTGGAATAACATAGCAAAGTTAACAATTATCTCAATTATCAATGCACTCAACTTTATATTTGTATTTCTGCAAAAGCAACAGTACTAAGATAGAAACAGAATCCAGAATCAATAAGGCTACTGGGAACGAGGAGCCGTTGGATCATTTGCGGCTGAAACTCGATGTGGGAATACTTAGATATGCCATTAAATACATGGACAAAGAGGAAATGGATGATGCTACTTTGTAAAACTGTATGAAACTGAGGTAACATCCATCTAGGATCTAGGTAATACTTTGGTTAACTAATCTTGTGTCTTGTGGATTGGTTTATCGGAAATGGCTCTAAAGATTTGTGTGGAATCATCAATTCCGCAGTATCCAGGCACCCAGCCTAGGGTGACAGAGTTTGTCGATCCTAGCCGGTTAAGTGCTTGAACACATTCCAGTGTTAGTTTTGACTCTATTGCGTCAGATCCTAGCGCTTTCAGAGCAGCCTGGCTGTCTGATAATATAACGATATGTTTCCCTTTTGGGTATCTTTGTAGATTTTCATGGACGCAATTCGAATACGTGCTTGATCATAGCATTCTAATGTTATGAAAATTTACCTGGAATTACAAACTTTTAGAGTAAAACTTCAACTTGTTTGTATTAACGGAGAATTTGTGCAATCTATTCTTTCTACGTCTGTGTTTCCATCACAGCAGATTACAGCGTTGTAATGCGCTGTACCTTTGTGCTACGTAAGCCTTTAATTAGGGTGTCAGCATTTCCGATATTTCGACCGATGGCTCGACTTCGGAAGCGTCGGAGCTTTGGTTTCAGTCATTAGTCGAAAAATTTCAATTTAGGATTAAATCTCCTTTGTTTGCGTAACGGACACATCTGTGGTAAATTCCACAGTGAGGCGGCGTGTCCACGGGAAAAATAGTACGTCGTCTGGGCTTTGATTAAAATTAAAAATCATTTATTTCGGAAAACAATGTCCTACTCAAGCATTAGGTAGGGACATTGGTAGTTTGTAGAATATCGCAGGGAAAACACCGGGAGATTCGCGAACTACGTCCTACGTCCAGCAGAGGACGTCCATCGGCCGAGATGATGATTCAACTGAATTGTGAATTGAATTTTTCAATTCACATTGCCTACACATCTCATGCGACTGAGTCACTAAGATCGCAGTCTAATGACTCAGGACTCAGGATTGGACGTTCAGGGGCTTCAGGATGCTGTTAGAACTTCACGTCGTAAAGTCTTTTATTTAGACCCTGACCCTAAAGTTTTACTTAGACCCTGATTTATAAACAGACACATCCAATGCATATCTCTCTTCAAGGTTCAACGGTTAAACTCAGATATTGGTATTAGATCAGAACCGCAGGCGGTGACGGGAGGCGTCGGATCTCACCGCTTACTGTAGGGATCGGTTTGTTTACATTTTAGATGGATAGTTTAGTATCTCAGTCATAGGAACTCTGTCTTCACCGGCAAAGCCTAAAACGCTAAAACTGAGGTCCTAATACAGGGGAGTGGGTAATGTGGCGGGGAATGGAAGTTCGCGCTGCTCACTGGCAGTCGCATTGGGTTGCCAACCGTAATTTAAAATAGAGTATTGTACTCTATTTCATGCCGTTTTACTTTATTATCTATAACACTCATATAGTACGCTAAAGTACTCTATTTACACAAACTCTGATATTCTGTTTACTGACTAAATATACTAGTATCCAAAGCCATAAAACAGGGGCATTTTTAAACGGAGCCACAATTTGTATCAGAAATTATAAAAAACTTGCTCCGGTTCTATATGAACTTAAAATTAGAATGTTAAGATCCGTACATTTCTTTTAAGCAGCGCAAAATTGTTATGTACTTACCGCAAAAAGTGCAAAAAATTGTTTTAAAAAATAGAAATAAAAAATACTCTGTACTCTTTATTTACTCTCTAATCTTTAAAAAGAAGTTGGCAACCCTATCAGTCGCACGGGCTACCTCCCCTCTCCCAACGTCTCTACCCCGCGGGACGTTCGCGCAGTAACTTGTCTTACTATAGTGTCTATCTAATACCAAGCAATTTCTCAATATAAATTCCTCACTGTTTCGTAGACTTACCTCTTATATTCACCCTAAGTCTCTAGGTACATTTAAGTGATTGCCAGCTCATCCTGCCTGTTTACTCAGCTGTCAGCCAAAGCTAGCTTTTAGTAGAATTTTTTAGTTTTTTTTTTCCTACAATATCTTCGGATTTGTGGGGGGGATAATGGAACGTTTTTTGTTAGATAGAGATGGATTTAAATCGGTCTGACTTGGATTTTACCTACCAACCTATTGTCACGTGGCACATTGGCCTGGCCTAGCTAGAATTACTCGACTCAAATGTATGGGATAGCACAGCTGATTCTCAATGTTGGCTCCATTGTGAAAGTTGTTCAGTTTGATGGTCTAATAAAGTTTAGACTCTAACTCACTCCTTTAAATATTACTATGCTGTTTTCTTACACTTTTTATTGATAAACGGATAAATAGACACAAACAGGACTATAGTCTTATGGTAAGTAGGTACGAGCTTTTGACTTACGACGTAGTCCGCGTGGATTACCCCTTTAGGGGTCGATTTTCGAAAAATCCTTTCTTAGTGCATCCTCTGTAGAATATAATTATGTATATTCCAAATTTCATGTTTTTATCTTCAGCGGTTTAGGCTGTGCGTTGACTGTCATCAGCCAGTCAGTCACGGAACTCTTTTATAATATTTTAGGTATAGTCTGACCAAAACCGCGCCTTATTAGGTGTGCCAAAAATTACTGTTTAGCGGGTTTCTCCGAAAAAAAAATCAGCTGTCCCATACAAAACTGCAAACATACTGAACCTTAGGGTACTTTTATCATCATCATCTCAGCCGATGGACGACCACTGCTGGACATAGGCCTCCCCCAAGGATCGCCATAACGACCGGTCCTGCGCTGCCCTCATCCAACGGGATCCCGCCGCCTTCACAAGGTCGTCGGTCCACCGTGTGCGGGGCCTAACCACGCTACGCTTTCCGGTACGCGGTCGCCACTCGAGAACTTTTCGGCCCCATCGGCCATCGGTTCTGCGAGCAATATGCCCCGCCCACTGCCACTTTAATTTAGCAATTCTTTGGGCTATGTCAGTTACTCTGGTTCTTCTGCGGATCTCTTCATTTCTGATTCGATCTCGCAGGGAAACTCCGAGCATAGCCCTCTCCATTGCTCTTTGGGTGACTTTCAGCCTTTTTATGAGGCCTTGAGTGAACGACCACGTCTCTGTTCCATATGTCATCACTGGCAACACACACTGATCGAAGACTTTCGTTTTAAGACACTGCGGTATTTGGGACGTGAAGATACTACGTAGCTTCCCGAACGCTGCCCAACCGAGTTGGATTCGACGGTTGATCTCTTTCTCGAAGTTGGACCTACCTAACTGAATAGTTTGTCCCAGGTAAACATAATCGTCAACAACTTCGAGCGCCGAGTTTCCGATCATTACAGGAGTAGGTACAACATGGGCATTTGACAACAATAGGGTACTTTACTTTAGTATTATTACTGTACTTCAGTACAGGACAGCTGATTTTACTTTCACGATTTCGATGTTGGTCTCATAGACAAAGTTGTTCAGTTTGATGGTCTGAGTATCCCCTTAAAAAACGGTCAGCATATTAAGAAAGACCTGGTACAATTTAGTTTTGCAATTGAATAATTTGATTATCTAAACTATTATAAAACTGTAGCAGAAAGTTTGTCTGTACATTGAAGATATTAACAAAAAAAAAGTTACGATATGGTTTTTGGGTGTCCCTGATTCCATTTCACCAATTTTTGGATTTTTTGTCTGTCTGTTAGTTTGTTTGTTTGTGTGTTTGTTTGTTTGAACGAGCATCACGCATAAACTACTGAACCGATTTTGATGAAACTTTTTTGTTTGATAGCTTATGATCTGACTTAAAATCTGGTATATAATTTGTGCGGATGAATTCGCGGGTTAATGCTCGTAAATTAATAAAGTCGTTGACTCCAGTAATCCTGGATCAAGCCTTTTTCAGGCATTGACATGTAACCGGTCCAATAATAATTTTCATGTACACAATATCGGATTTCATTGAATGACACCGTTAATGCCGAATAAATTTGTGTGTCGTTGCCTTCGGCTAAAATAATAAAATCGGGAATATTGTAAAGTGTCTATGTATGGCATATTATTGCTAATTTTAAATCGTTTAAGCTTTTTCCATTGATAAGAAAATCACGGCCATAAACCATATCTGGGTGGTTAGATACTTTGTTACAACTGAGATACTTTTTGAACAATGCAATTTATTGAAAGCATAATGGGCTCCTTTGCGCCGGAATCGACCAGGGGCGGGTTATTTGACTGAGCTTGTATTTCATTGCTTTGACGAAGCATGTTGCTGATTTATGACTGTTTTTGTTTTTGACGACGCATGTGCTGACCGATTTACTGTTTTATCTATACTATTATAAAACTGTAACAGGAAGTTTGTCTGTACATTGAAGATATTAACAAAAAAAAAGTTACGATATGGTTTTTAGGTGTCCCTGATTCCGTTTCACCAATTTTTGGATTTTTTGTCCGTCTGTTTGTTTGTGTGTTTGTTTGGGTGTTTGTTTGTGTGTTTGTTTGTTTGAACGAGTATCACGCAAAAACTACTGAACCGATTTTGATGAAACTTTTTTTGTTTGATAGCTTATGATCTGACTTAAAATCTGGTATATAATTTGTGCGGACGAAGTCGCGGGTTAACGCTCGTTTATTTATAAATTAATTGAATTCTAATAAATTTATTATATTTATTGAAATATCTTTCAAAGTGTAAAATAATCGAAAAATAATATGGAGGGTAGAGTCAAAGGATTTTTTTGTTTTGGCACTCTCACGTAAAAATTTCTGAACCGATTCAGATGGAGTTTCAAGATAAACATCACAACTTAACTTACGTACTTGATGGCTTCACTATGAGAATATATCGGTATGTAAAATATTTATTTTATTCAGTTGTCCAGTTTGACGAAAGTTTCCAATAATTTTAGATTATTCACAAAACGTCGGACTCTCCATTATAACGACACCCTGTATTCGTATTCTGCTCAACTAGCCCGAGGCAAATGATAATAACGTAATGTGATTGGTTGGAACACGCTGTATGCAAAAATATGCTGATTATGTAGTCACCTATATACCTTTAAAATATATTTGGCGACATTAAAATTTGTTTTGATAGGTAATTGTATGTTGTAATACGTTTTGATGGAGACTTTTAACAATTTTCATTGATAAGTGGGATCACACACGATGACGCATGACGGAGCGGCAGACGTCAGTCCGTCATTTATGAAGTGAGGAGTTGTATGAAACCGCACGTAGATACAATTCGCTCCGTCAATTTGTTATCGTGTGTGATCTCACTAAGGTAGATTTCCGACTACAAAGCGAGATATAGCAAATACTTAAATACAATTTGAACCGTATTACAAAGTAGTGAAACTGAAACACACATCAACACCACTCTAACTTCTTCAATAATCAGGGTGTAAATTGGTCAGTTAGATGGTCCGTAGCACCCCCTTTCGAATAATTTCATAAGCGTTACATATAAAAAGGAGGTGCTTCGGACGTCTTAAAAAAAATGATTTTTTTTGCTGTTGTAGCGCTCCATACAAACCAAAGATAGATTATATTTTGGGCATTAATTAGTGCGACAGCCTAGACTCTAGCCCGTCCAGTTCCATCCAATATTTCCACTTACGCTTGCCTTATAGATCGAACAAGTCAGTCTGCTCTCATCCTTTCTTTCCATATGACCAAACCATCCCAACATAAATATCTATATACATTAGTCTAGGAAAAATACGGTTTGAGATTGCATTAAATACACTTTAGTAAATTATGTTTGAACTAATATTACTGTTAGTTTGTAACACTTTTGTCGAGATTTGCTGGTTATATAGGCTGAGGACCCTGAGAAATACCTTAAAATAGATATAAATGTACAAAGGGCAAGCTTATTTCTAAAGATATTTCTTCCAGCATGCCAGCAAAAGGGACAGTTAATTATCACAAGACAAATTTAATGTGTACAAACAAACAGTAAATAATTTAGTTTTATGTTTATAATTTTTAAATACTTACAAAATATTAAATATCTGCTCAAATTTACGATTTTAACCGGGGATTATTATTGTTATAAGTAAAACGTATTGAACGAAGCCGTCTATACAAAATCACCAGGTTTCCATTTTTTGTTCATACCTAAATTTAATGTTTGTAAAAAATCGGGGATTATTGAGAATTTATGTTTTCCAGGTATGTATCTACTATATTCAAAACTATCACCTAAAGTGCAATTAATGCAACCTACTCCATACAAAAATCCGTAGATTTTCCCGATTACAAACAGAAATACAGGTAACGCCATTTCGTCCACCCTGATTTTCAGATCTTCTCCTTGGATGTAATGTGGTTTCCTTTCCATATATTTGTCCTTACTTCCAATATTCTCTTAAAACATTATTCAATGAATCACTCAATTATCACCTGTCGTTTACCTGACCTCCATTACTTTGTGACTCACTTCTGGTACTTCTTTTGAAGTCTCATGAATCAAGCAATTTCTATCACTACTTCATGCGAATAAGGGTTATGAAAGGGGAGTTATCGGAGCAGGAATTAAGTAGGTAAATACATTATCGACATCTTTTGTCAATGTTCGTTCACTTTCCAATGGTTAAGGGGTCAGTTGTGATTCACACGGTTTTCAATAACTGTTAGGTTATTTAACGATAACAAAGCGATAACGATAACAGACGTGGAATTATAAAGGTTCTCTACTTCGATTAGGTACTATAAAACTGGTCAAGTGCGAGTCGGATTCGACCAAAGACAGTAACGTACCACTACCACCACACTATACAAATGTTCTTGAACCACTGTCATTCCGCGAATACAAACGAAGTCTGCTTATATTTTCAAAACGAACAAATTAAAGTCAATGCCATTTTTCAGAAACAATCTAGAAACTAATGTCTATGCTTGTATGTTATCAGATTTTTGTTAAAATATACAATTTCAATGCTAGGATTATGTACGTAATACCGACTGCTCTCAAACGGTGAAGGAAAACATCGTGAGGAAACATGCATACGCTGAAGAAGAAATTCTGATGCGTATGTGAAGTGTACCAATCCGCATTGGGCACGCGTGGTGGACTAATGCCTTTAAACCCTCCCTGAGGGTAGACCTGTGCCCTGCAGTGAGACGTTTATAGGCCGATGATGAATGCTAGGATTAATTTAAGATTTGTATGGTAATCTTTGAGGAACTGTCACTTTAAAAATATACATTTTAACGAAAATCTGCAACATACAAGTATAGAGTTTAGTTTTGAGATTGTTTCTGAATTTAATTGAATTTAATTGATTGGTATTGATAATATAACCAGACTTCGTTTGTATGGAGCGCGCTCCGAATTATATCCCCTTAAGGTGGTTGCAGAGGGGTCAATTTTATACAAAACTTTGACGCACAATAAGCGTAGACGGTATTAATATAAGTAACTTTGTATATAAGGTCTAACAAAATTAGCTGAAACTATTTTAAGGGGTTGATCAGACCATCAAACTGAACAACTTTCTCTATCGGACCGATATAGACCATACAAAACTGCAAACATAACTCGACTCAAATGTATGGGACAGCTGATTTTTTTTTCGCGATTTCGATATTGGTCCCATAGAGAAAGTTGTTCAGTTTGATGGTCGGATCATCCCCTTAAGATAGTTACAGCTAGTTTTGTTAGACCTTATATATGGAAAAATAGTTTAGAAAATCTAGTTGCCGCGTCACAAACAACATTTGCAATTTATAATATAATTACGAAGATATAAAGCTTTTAAAATTTTGTATCAAAAATTTCACAGTTTTATATCTTCGTAATTATTTTATAAATTGCAAATGTTATTTGTGACGCGGCATCTAGATTTTCTAAACTATTTTGCCATATATACAAAGTAACTTATATTAATACCGTCTACGCGTATTGTGCGTCAAACTTTTGTATGGACTGAAACCACCTTATGCTTACCCCTTGTACTTTTAAAAAATATCTTACCTTAACTTTATAATGTACAGACTTAAACTAATTTTACCAGTTTTTGTACAATAAAGATTATCTCCTCAGTTTAAATTAAACCTTATTACGTTACGTTGAATTTCAATTTTCAATATAAGCTCCTTACACTGAATTCGATTAAAGTTTTAGACAAAATATATGAAATAGGTATTCAATCCCTCAGGCATTACCTAGAAGCCTTATAACTTTAATCGCTAAGAAACCACAAGAATTGTTCAACAAATTTTTTTTTCTTAGAATTTGTTGTAACATGATGAAGTAACAAACATCCACCCAACTAAACATTCGCATTTAGGATATTGGTTCGATACAAATCTCCACCTATTCACGAGTTTTTTTCCTTTTAACAAAAAACCTACCCATAAAATACTCCATCCTAATCCTTACATTGTTATAATATTCGATCGACCTTACATATTTCATCTCTATCACTCTTTAATACACCTTTAAAGAGTGATAGAGACAGCCAAGTCTGTTATCTACCTTTGAGAGCAAAACAGACATAATCTAATTAATACACTTCACTTCCACTTGGTAATAAAGGAACAACGAAAAACGATTTTGGGCAAGTACTTAGGGAACCCAAAGAACGTAGATGCTTGCAGGCATTCTAATTTGTTTTACCTATACTAGCTTAGTAACTTTGGGTTTGCTTATTATTATTTAATACTGTGTGGGGACTTGCTACTGAAGAAGAAGATCTTCCACCAGGCTATGTGTGAAGCCTGGAGACCGGCCAGGGTCCAACAGTTCTTAGTTGGACCTTGTATATGTATCGAATCTCTGTGATCATTTCTCTTGCACGATGTATGCGTTGTATTCGATTGTGAACCTTATTTGTAGTAGGTTACGAATTACGTATTCACAGTGAACGTTGTCTATGTATGGAGCATATTTCCGAGAGCAACGGTATCGCCATCGCATCTTTGCTATAACTTGTGGGTGCTGACATCAGTAGCAAGTCCCCACAACTGCAACATACAGGGTTTAAGTGATAGCCTAGCAAATACTGAAACGGTGAACTTAGACCATCAAACTGAACAACTTTCACTATGGAGCCAACTTCAGGAGACGCGAAAAAAAATCTGCTGTCCCATACAAAACTGCTATAACCTACCCGACTTAAATGTATGGGAGAGCAGATTTTTTTTCGCATAAAACAAATAAAGATAATAGCTTACGATTAATCAGGGTGTTAGGGTAAACAGTTGCATTACTTTAAGGGGTGATTGAAGGACTTTCCATACTAAATGCAATCAGCTGATCGAACGATTGTAGGAAAAAAAAATTATAGGTTTCTATGGGAAAGTTGTTCAGTATCATGGGTAGAATCACCCCTTAAATTAGTGCAACTGTTTACCCTAACACCCTGTATACATGTCGATAATAGTATGGATGGATGAGGAATGCCAATTTATATGAAAACTAAAAAAAACACTTTCAAAATGTTTAATATCAGAAATTTTATTCAATTATCGTAACGGGAGAAGCGGTTTATAGGTTTTAGCTCGTAGTTTCGTTTTATTTTTATATTATCTGCAGAAATAAGACTCAGTAATAACACAAAATGCTGCATGCTGTTGTATTACAGAAGATCACTAATGTGGTCTGCATACTAAAGAACTCATTAACTGTTAAAAGTAGAACATGGCTTATACCACAGAACATTAAATACTTAGTTAGAAGTGGCCTTATGCACCGCTAATATGAAAAACAGTGTCAAAAAATCTTTCAAGGATTGAAAAAGAGATAAATATCAGCAATTAATTGACTACGTACTGTACTTTCATTTCTTTACGGTAAATTTTTGTATGTATTGGATAAAATTTTTGATGTTTTGTTAAAGTAAAATACTTTTGAGAATTTCGACAAATGCTCATTTGCACTCCCTAGTGGTTTCCTAATGTAGTATCTGAGAACTAGCAAGCTGAAGTGGCAATGGGCTGGTCATATCTGCCGAAGGACCGACAACCGATGGAGGGTCATAACAATTCATATATATATTCAATTATTCATTCATCCGTGGTCTCCATAGACCACGAGCTGGCAGGCGTAGTGTGGGATGCTCTTTGGCCCGCTGGACCATCGACCAGAGACAGGTAGCGGGAAGTTACTTGATGAGGAAGGCCCAGGGTAGAGTTTAGTGACGCTCCTTGGGAGAAGCCTAGTTTCAGCAGTGGAAAATGGCAGGCGAATGAGTCAAGTCAAAATAATTTATTAAATGCAGGAACTTGAAGCCCACGTATTAAATGAAAAATATTCGCGCGCCGAATCCGCTAACAAGGCACTTCTATCTACTAATTTATGGTTCTGTGGCGTAGTCTTTTTATTTCTCATTGCATTTAAATAAAAGCTTTTATTTGAAAGGCTTTTTAATTAATCTGACCCTAGCCAGACAGACAAACATAACTCTGCGATTAAATCGTATAATTGTGTTCATTTTCTATATTAAAGTATTAATAATTGCTTTATTTGTTTCAGGTAATTTGCGTGGATCTGCTAATAATGGGTTCTGCGGTTAATGAGTCGATTTATTGCTATGATACTGTTTACCTTAAATGGACAAAAGCAAAGTCTCGGTTTGGCAGGTTGCGGGTTCAAGTTCCGTCCGAGACTTAATTTTTCAGTCTTTAATTTGTTTCTTTTTTAATGTGCTAGTGCTGACGGTTTTTTAAGGGGATGCTCAGACTATCAAACTAAAATTTCTCTATAGGACGAACACCGAAACCGCAAAAGTAAATTATGCTAATATAAATAATTATTATGTGGTTGTTGCTAGAT
Source organism: Agonopterix arenella (assembly GCA_927399405.1). Classification (NCBI taxonomy): domain Eukaryota; kingdom Metazoa; phylum Arthropoda; class Insecta; order Lepidoptera; family Depressariidae; genus Agonopterix; species Agonopterix arenella. The sequence goes on from OV656714.1 coordinate 3,643,899, forward strand.
ATTTTTCTCCGTGTAAACCTTGTTAGGAAACGTGTTGTACATACGGTGATATATCAAGCAATACAAAACCAACATAAATAAATAAATAACGCTCACATACATTGTAATGATCCCAAATTAAGCCTTAGGCTTTTTGTTATGGGAACCATATACAACAACGGCATACATATATAACATCCATGACAGAACCGGGATTCGAACCCAGGACCCTGGCTTGTCCCTGGCTGCCGAGTCGTTAAACATAAGCTGGCCACGCGATCTTATACGTTAATCGACCAAGCGCGGCAAGCTTATTTTGGTTTTGTATAGCTCTATTGTGTCGTCGTCTGTACTTTATTATTGTCGAATTTGACTTATGTATAGGTATTAGGTAATTACTAATTAACTACACATTATAAGTCAAATTCTAGCGGATGTGAGTAAAATGTGTTATTATTATTATTATTTGGTTGTGAGGGCTTGGTCAATGACCAATAGCTACTGTGACCTGGGCAGATCTATTGTAGCTGTCACCCTAGACCTAAAGGTCATTTCCTGGGCCCACGGAATTCATGAACCGTGTTATGCTTTTGGAGGGGAGGTCCCTAATGTCAGTTAGGTGTTACCACGTACCTACCTAGATGGCGACTCCTGCTGTGAATGAGCACTTCGCATTCGCATAGGTGTATGGGCGTTTCCTCTGCTTCACAGCAGAATCTGCAAGTGGGGGAATCTACAAGCACCATTCTGAATAAATGTGTTATCTTTAAATATTATTATAACAACTATGCTTACATACTTATTTTTATTTGACCGAGCAAGTTGACGATGCTTGTTGCAGATCTCTGGCTGTTTAATTTTTTTATCCAAGCACGTTGCCGATTTATGTCTATTTGTGTATTCTTGTTTGACGACGCTTGTGCTGGCTGCTATATTTTTGTTAATAATCTTAATGCTTTTATAAATAAATTAATGTATTATATTATAACAACACGAACATGTTTCTTTCTTTCTTATCGTGTGGGCAGAGCTTGAGCAGAGCCCTGGTGTCAGAGTTTTTTCAGACCGCCTTACGGCCTCTGACGTGGTTTTTATATAACGACTACTACCACCAGAGATAGTAGCCGGGACCAACAGCTTAACGTGCCATCCGAAGCACGGAATCATTTTCCTTTTCAGTCAATCAGGTGATTCAGCCTGCAATGTCCTAACCAACTGGGGAAATACGCACAAAGTGACATATCACTAGGTGCCCCCGTGGGAATCGAACCCACGACCTCCGAGTCGAGAGCCAATGCTCTTAACCATTAGACCACGGAGGCAGAGAACATGTTAATATTGTTACGTAAGTTTTTTTCTCCGTGTAACCTCTGTTGAGTTCATTATTTAAACAAAACAAAACCAAAAGCTTACTCTATCCCCCTAAAGAGAGAAGTCACCAAAACCCTACAGATTTTGTACCCAAATATTTCTAAAATATTTCCTAAGGTTAATCATTAAAAAGTCTCCCTTCCTAACTTTTATTACGATGGAATAATGATGAAAATTGCTTGGTTTGAGAGACTTAGTATTCGTGAAATATTTCATAAGCTTCCGCAAAATACTTTAAGACTTGAATCACGTGACTTTCATAAGAAGTTGTGTTTTGTTTCAAAATTAAGGGGGGAAATGAAGCTTGGTTTAAGGGGTCAATTTGATTGAGATTAAAATTTTAACTGCTTTGGTGAAATAAGAGCTTACTGTTTACAATTTTTTTTTTTTTTTTTTTTGCGATCTCTGACTTTTCTAGTATTTTTAACCTCAGTAGGTCCGACAAATATAATTGATCCTTTAAAAAAACAGGATCGATTGAAAACTTGGTATAAAAACCATTTTGTGTAATTTGACCATTTCATTCTAACTGTACTTTCTTTTCAAAATCTGTGAATGTCTCAAAAAGTAAAGGACAGTCTCCTAAGAATGTATTCCTGTAGCTGGAATGTTTACTGCCCGTCCTAACAAATCCACCCTGTATAGTAATTAAGTATAGCAAAAAGATTAAAACAATAACAAAACAATAATTTATCATGAAGTTATCTTGTATAAACTAAATTGACACCGCACCGCATTAAATAAATATGTAGTTGACAAAATAATTGCGAACATCAAAGACATTCCACACTTTTCTACTTCTATGATGATTCTTTCCTTCTGTATTTGGACTATTTATTTTTTAATAGCTGACCCGATAGACGTTGTCCTATCTAAAAACCTTATTCGGACTGATAGGAAAACTAGAAAAAAATATTTTTCAAATCGGTCCAGTCGTTCTAAAGTGTTTCAAACGAATTTAGGTAATTTTTTTAACTATTATAACTGACCCGGCGAACTACGTACCGCCTCAGTATCAGTTTTACTCGACACAAACTTGGGCGTTTTTTTTTTTGTAAACCTTCCCTGGCATGTTCACAACAAGTCACCACAGTTTCATCGCAATTGGTCCAGCCGTTCTCGCTTGATGTCGTGACCAAGGGAAATAGGGATTCATTTTTATTATATATTATATATAGGGTGAAATTGATATCATTAGCATCCTTTTAAACTAAGAGGCTACCCATCAAACTGAATAACTTTTACTGTGGGAGCAAACCGATCGGAGCAAAAAAAATCAGCTGTTGCATACAATTGAGTCGAGTAGGCAGCGGCGGCGGTTGCAGTTTAATAGGGAACAGCTGATTTTTTTTGTTCCGATTGGTTTGCTCCCATAGTAAAAGTTGTTCAGTTTGATGGGTAGACTCTTAGTTTAAAAGGATGCTAATGATATCACCCTGTATAGATAGATAACAACGACATTACTTTGTATTAAACCAGTTTTCACGCAATGAGATAAACATATTAAACAGGCAATTTCCTTTGAAAATATTAAGTTCCATTTACAACCATTACTATACATTAGGTAGGTACTTACTATAGACACAATCATACAAAAAATATTCCCGGTTCATAAGTAAAATCAATAATAATAAAACTTTATTGATCTTATCTGGTACGTTGTTAAATAAACATTTAGTTCCATATTTAACTTGAACTCAGGTAAAAAAACTCTCAGGTTTCAAGAAATACAAACTCTGACGCATGCGGCATGGAGAACCGATATTTAAACGACCAGTATGTTGAGATTTTAACGGAAACGTACTATGTTTACAGACATATCTAAATATTTATTTAATCGAATTACTTGTAACTTTTTAACTGTAACTGTAGGACTAGTTACCTACTGCCGTATGGAATGTGTCAGTTTTATATGACTTATCTAACATCACCAATCTTTTATTTACTTTTGTGAATCCATATTATACAAGTTTTCGCTTTATGGCACCAAAGATTTTTTGTTGTCATTCTATTCTATTTTAATCTTAAAATTTATTACTGGTGATGATTTTTCCAATGTCTAGTTTAAATAGCTAGGCAAACGTGCTTGGACGCGACTGGTATAAATATTTGACATCAAGGGTTGTTTTTTGATAAACCACTGTCTTGAGCCACCATCGTTGTAGACCGGGGAGAAGGCAACAGACAGGCGACCACCCAATAACAGACCCACATCCCGACTCTATCAAGCTAATTCACACCCTGGTCTGACACAGTGTGATTGGTGATCTGCTGGAATGTCAGCTGTGCCCGAACACCTGCACGAGAGAGGATTTTAATACAGCTACTCCTTACGCTGTCAAGCTTGACGAACACCAGGCTACTAAAATATAAAAACATCACTGCAGAACCATTGACACGAAAAGAAGAACACCCTAAGATTTAATTTCGAGGGTAGACAATCTAAATTTAACTTATAAAACGCTACCTCATTTTGAAAAGTCCCGACAAAAAGCCCGACATTTGCAAAAAAAAGTCCAGTCAGTACCACAAAATGAAATTTTTACGCTAACTATAATTAATGTAGTAATGCCATAGTATAATTAATCTCCACCTAACCATTAAACACCGTCCCCCAACTATAAAATTTTCGCATGCTCAACATTTCACCCCACTTTACACTAATCGCCACTTTCCCCTTTAATAATTTCCAAGTCAACTTCACGGCTGCTCCTTACAGTTTGTTCAACGAAGTTCAGCGAATGAAGCAATTATTATAATTACTACAAAGACAAAATAGTTCTTAGATTCTTCTGGCGGTATCAAAAGAACAGCTAGAGTTAAATGGAAGGAGAAGGCACAAGATCGAGAAGAATGGCATGGGAAGGAGGGCTACACCATTGCGTTTTAAGATGGCTAAGAGGAAGAAGAGATTCTCCCAATTGTCAAAGCCATCACCTTTAATCTTCAAAACCATTGTTGCTCAAACTCTGGTCACTTGCCATCGAAAGCATCCAGATTTTGTCACCTTTTTCTTGGTGGCTAAGGCTAGCCTACCACTCACGACAAAGCGAAAAAACGAGAAAAACGTCATGCACGCTCACTTATTTTGGGATGCGTATAGCAACAAAGGGGTCAACATATGGGTCAAATTAGCATAGGACCGTGAGGAATGGCGCAATAAAATGGAGATGGGTTGATTTAATTGATAGATTGCTTAAAAACAACACTTCTCGCTCTTTTTCAGTATCTCGCTGCCGATTATTCTCTAAGTTCCAAGACGTAAAGATTTTTGCTAACCTAAATACTAGTTACCAGATGATCTGCAAAGGGAAATAGCCCTCAGAGTCAGCTATTACCTGACGAAGTTGAGTCCTAAGTTCGGCCAAGTTAGTTAGTTGTTTAACCTGATGATCTGTTTAGATGGGTAATGTTCTGGCATCAAAATCAAAATCACATGAAGCTACTTGTGCGTGTGAGTGAGCAGTTGCAAACACACATTACCAAAACATACTAGAGCAATCATGAGATGCGTAACTGTAATAACTGGAACATTTGTAAAGGTCGAAATATGAACTACAGTGGCAAGTTCATCAGAATTCAGAAGTGTGTCTATAGCTTGATTGGTGCAAAGCATGCCGTGTCTGGACTGATAGATTGCAGATTCAGTTGCAACTGACTTTCAAGCCTAAAACTAAGAATAAAGTATGTAATTGTTTTCTAATGCTGCTCGGGGTAGGCTTTGGTAGTTGGAAAACGGTGACCGAAGTAAAGCATCTCCGGTTGAAACACGCCTTTGAATGGTTCAACGGACGGAGAATGGTGATGTTGTAAATCTCTTCATCTCTTCACTGCGGTCTTTCGTTACGAATAAACTTAAAAAAGGGGCCATACTCCACCATATGGGGTGATGCTAAATTCTTCACAAGTCAAAAACCTATCATTGTCCTCTTCTGAACAGATGCATCTCTCAAGGTGCCCAACAAAACTCTATCTTCGGACTTCCTCATCCAATCTCTCCCCGCTATCTGCCTCTGATCATAGACATTCTTCAGTATAAGCAGGTCTCCGTCACTAGGCCTAGGTACCGAGATAAGCATCTTACACTTTGGCACATCGCGTAAGCGATGCTTTTGCTAGATTTCTGCCACTCGCGCCAGACGGTAACGTCGCATACGTCGACGGCTGCTGTACGAAGTAATAACAACGCTGCTTTATAAGATACATTTTTGCTAACATCGTTGAGTCAAGCTTCCATCACGTGTACCATCTGGCAGTAGGAATTCATCGTTTTCGAAGGAAGTGGAAGCAATTCTGTGGTAGAAGCTGTCAAATCTACCAGTCAAGTTAACTCGTACGATACAAACGAGGCATTCTAAACAAACTCAGAGCGGACCTTTAGACTTCGTTCAAATATTTAACTTGATGCGCTTAGAGGGAGCCGCAATGTCTTAAGATGAAACCCCAGCGGGTTTGTGCAGTTTGCCTTACTATCAGACTGCTCTGAATATTGTTTAACTAACTTTCGCTACTTCTTTAGTCTGGGTGGACTGGACTGTTTGTAAACCTTCGATCTTGCTGCAATCATTCCGTTTTAAAACCTGCTCAATATGCTTCTTCTATTCTTTTTAATTGTTCTATATTTTACTGGCCAGGTATTTTGCGAGCCTGACAGCTTCTAGTGCAGTGTAGTGAGTTTTAATATGCTAAAGCTTTTTTACGGTTGGTAGTTATAACGTTGTTTCTGAGGAGCCCGTGTGGGAACAGGGCCTTGAGTTAAGACAATCTTGATGTTATTATTTCATCGTAGGATAGGAATACTATGAATTTGCATGAGATTTGATTTTTCCTGCCCTCAGCATCTTAAAAGAGACAACAATATGCATCTTGCCTTCATCATTGTCATCACAGTTTTTACATCATTTATTTACATACGTATCATCATCAGCCTATATACATCCCACTGCATGGCACAGCACAGGCCTACCCTCAAGGAGGGTGTGTAGGCGTTAGTCCGCCACACGTGCCCAATGCATATTGGTAGACTTCACATCAGAATTCCACAGAACATTCCTCATAATGTTTTCTTTACCTTTACGTAGTCACATGATTTTTAAATCTTCATTAATTGTTTTTCGGTTTCGGCTTGGCCCTTACTAAGCCTCCGATTTGATCAGCGTACGTGCATCTGGGTCGACCCCTTTCAACTATCCAATTCATAAAAAGACTTATTGTTTCCATTGTTCAAACGAACTTAGTTCGAAACTAGTTCCAACTATCTCCAACAAAGTTTCATTTCACAAAACTAACTGAACAATACAAAACCGACCTTCCACAAACACAATAAGATTCAAATTCGATTTAAATCTTGAATAACCTCAATAATTTAACCTACAATTCGACTAATGAGTCAAGAATCTCCAAATCTGATACAAAGTCTTCCTGAACTTCCACTATCTCATTTCACTAAACTTTATTCCGCCTAGGAATTCATCCAACAAACCTCCACAGCCTTCGTTTGAAGTACGAAAATCTCTTGAATCACGGGACTTTGTAAAGTGACGAGAGTTTAAGTAAGCTGTCCCGTATCAAATAGCCTTAGGCCATGGTTAAACTGATCGCACTTAACTGACCCTTTGGTGGTACTTTTAGTTCTCATTTATAAAGATCAAGTTTAATTCCAGATCGCGAAAATGTTGTGAGAAATCATATAGGGTTTGTTTTATGACTGCAACTATTTCATTTAGTTAAAAGGTATGAAGGATTTTTGTCATTCCATTGCAATCAATTTCAATTTCCAATTTGATTTTGCTATAACTTAATTTGAGCTTCAGTGATTCCAAATTTTATTGATCAGATCTTTTTCAATTCGTTTACGAATTTTTTACTTACATACAAAATGTACACACATACATATTCTCACGTCTGTCTCCCACTGGTGTATCCTGTTCCTGATATATCTGTCTGACATTTATCAGTCTCTTCATTCATGAGCATGAATGAATGCTCATCGGTTTCAGGTAAAGTTGACTTGAAGATTAATAGTAATACATACGGAATTTTGTTTATCTTACCTATAATGCTTGCAATACCGACTGCTCTTAAAGGGTGAAGGGTTTTCCGTCATCGTAAGAAAACCTGCATACGCTGAAGAAGAAATTCTGATGCGTATGTGAAATCTATTCCAATTTCCAATCCCCATTGGGCACGCGTGGTTGATTAACGCCCTTCCTGAGCGTAGGCGTCTCTCATACAGTCTTTTAGGTAAACTCCTATTCTAATCAATTCTGCCATAACTCAACAGAACAATAAACTACAAAAATCAATTACGACAAACGCAATTTATCATTCAAATCGTCTTGCGATCGAAAATCAATAGTACCGTTAAAGGGATCGCTCCTGACAAATCTCCTTAATATGCTATGCTAAGCCGCTTCAAACAGTTTTTGCAGACTCTCCCTCATCTGCGATCGCATTACCCTCTTTTTTTTCTATCGGTATATCGTTAAAGCGTAGTGGATTTTTAAAGAGCGGTGTCATTTAGTTTTCGTTTTTCCCTTGCATTTTGCTAATGGGTTTCTTGCTGACTGTGTGAAAATACGCTGTTGTGTGATTTATAGTTCTACTAATTTCTAGTTCTGTGTAAAATATAATTATGAGAGAGATGCAACTATTTGAAAATACAGGGTGTATCTTAAATACGTTACATACTTCAGGGGGTGCTTCAGACCATCAAATTGAACAACATTTACTATGGGACCAATATTGAAATCGCAAAAAAATGTGTCGTTCCATAGAATATGTCAAATGGCTGCACGACAAAATTGTATCGGACATTGATTTTTTCCCCATTGTAAAAATTTTTCAGTTTTATATCCTGAAGCATAGTTTAAATGTCGAAATCGCGAAAAATAAAACAGCTGTTCCATACAAAACTAGAAACTGGACCATCAGTTTTATTTTTGCGATTTTATTATTGCATTTGCGAATGTTGGTCTCATAGTGAAAGTTGTTCAGTTTGATGGTCTAAATCACCCCCTTATGTAGGTAGATATGGACGGTAAGGTAACGGACTTAAGTTAACACCATGTATACACAAACACCGTATGGTGTCGGCTAAGAATAGCACCATCCCATTTCCTCCCGTGGGTGTCGTAAAAGGCGACTAAGGGATCTACTGAAGGATGGGCAGCAGCATCCTCTGAGTACACACATTGATTCAAACCAACTGCGATCGCCAACCCGCCTACCAAGCGTGGCGATTATGGCAAATCCCCCCATTTTGGGGGAGGCTTATGTCCAGCAGTGGACGTTTAATGGCTGATATGATGATGATGATGATACACAAACACCTGTATCACAAACTGTAGGTAGTAAATAAAACATACTTTGATACTTTTCAGCTGGGTACTTAAAGTACCCAGTCGTTCTGGGTGAGGTCAGGTACTCTTGCGAAGAGCTAAAAGATTTGTTTTTATTTTCAGTCAAAGTTTTTAAGACGATTTCTTTTCAGGAAAGTTTGTTTTTATATCTTACTTATTTTAAAATACTTGTTTTCATGTCTTGCCAATAGTTACTGTTAAAGGTAAGTGGTTTCAAGTTTTTATTTCTTCTTGGCCGTTGGACGTCCACTGCTGGACATAGGCCTCACCCAAGGATCGCCACAAAAACCGGTCCTACGCTGGCCCAAGATCAAAGTAAAAAGGTTGAACTATCCAATTGCGTAGAATGACCACCCGGTTTGGTGTGATGGCTACCACGCTAGACTGCCAATCGAGAGGTTCTAGATTCGAATCCCGGTTTCATACAGGATTTAATCATTAATTAAATATAAAGCAGAACAACATTCACCTTCGAGTCAACTTCGAATAGCATTGAGTCGAGTAGGTATTGCATAGCAGATTAGTATGGAAGAGCTGTGTTTTTTTGCGTTTTCAATTTTTCTCCTCATAGTAAATAAAAGTTATTCAGTTTGATGGTCTGAACCACCCCTGATAATTTAGATATTGTTTCAAAAATCGCCCAGTAGTATATTGAAAAGTTTTTATTATCTAGTAGGTATAATCACGGAATATACAGGGTAAAATTGATATCACTAGCATCCTCTTAAACTAAGAGTCTACCCTTCAAACTGGACAACTTTTACTATGGAAGCAAACCGATCGGAGCAAAAAAAAATCAGCTGTTGCATACATTTGAGTCGAGTAGGTATCACAGTTTAGTATGGAACAGCAGATTTTTTTTGCTCCTATCGGTTTGCTCCCATAGTAAAAGTTGTTCAGTTTGATGTGTAGACTCTTAGTTTAAAAGGATGCTAATGATATCAATTTCACTCTGTATAAGAATACAGTATAATATGGTATATTAGGAACAAGCATATTCGGTATATTCTGACTACCGCCTCGGTGAATGTAGTCGTGAGCACGCGCTTATATGTGGTTACATAATGCTAAATAACCCTAAAAGTTTAAAACTTCAAATCTGTCTGCAACTGATCCAAATGAAATTCTACTTCAAATAAATAAAGATAAAATCGCCTGAGACAGATCGACACCGAAGCGTTTTTCCAACGTCGGTACGGAACACTAAAAAGAACGGTAATGATGTTGTTTGTCCATGCGTGAATACCTCAGGAACTGATAGAGGGAATTTAGTTGGAAATGTCGCCCTTTTGTATCCTTTTGTTTGGAATTTTCGATGACATTTTAGTAAGGGTAATACGAACTTGTCTATTTATAATATTTACGTAGCAAAATTACGTACAAGCAGCAGAATTACGCATTCCAGAAATATTAAGAAGTTGATCGTAGAATTATTTTTGAAGAAGAAAAGCTTATGAAAAACTGTTACCTGGCCCTAAAATTGGAATTTTTTTCGACAACATTCCAAGTTTTAGTCAAAGATATAAACGTCCATGAGTTAAAACCGGCAGACCCCTAGGAATAGCCGAATATTTTTTTTAAACTGTAACTTATTCTTGAGGGTGGTGGTAATCCACCTTAAATTCGCGAAGCAGCGAGGCTACGTGCAAGAAAATTGTCTACCACCCTGTAAACTTTTTGGGTTTAAACCTATAAAAGGTCTAACAAAATTAGGTGAAACTATTTTAAGGGGTTGATCAGACCATCAAACTGAACAACTTTCTCTATGGGACCAATATCGAAATCACGAAAAAAAAATCAGCTGTTTCTTACAAACCTACTCGACCTAAATGTATGGGACAGTAGATTTTTTTTTTTCTCGATTTCGATATTGGTCCCATAGAGAAAGTTGTTCAGTTTGATGGTCTGATCAACCCCTTAAAATAGTTTCACCTAATTTTGTTAGACCTTATATACAGACAGGGTCCTTCAATTTTAAAGAGGATGATCAGACCGTCAAACTGAACAACTTTCTATATTGCAAAAACATTGAAATCGCGAAAAAAAAACAAATACTCCATACAAAACTGCAAATTACACCATGTTTGAAGTATGTGTAATGGTAAAGCATTAAAAGCTTGCAAAAAAAAATTTATCATTCGTTTTTTTAGGACGAGAAAAGTGCAAAATTTAAAATTTGGGGCTGTTGCTGACGTGATATTTTTTTAATTTTGGCACTTTTCTAAGCTCAAATTGGTTCTTAAATACTATACCGAAAAAAATCTATTATTAATTATTCCCAGCTGAAACCGTAAAATGACTGGGATATCTAAACTATTACAAAACTGTAACAGGAAGTTTGTCTGTACATTGAAGATATTAATAAAAAAAAAGTTACGATATGGTTTTTAGGTATCCCTGATTCCATATCACAAATTTTTGGATTTTTTGTCTGTCTGTTTGTTTGTTTGTTTGTGTGTTTGTTTGTTTGAACGAGCATCACGCAAAAACTACTGAACCGATTTTGATGAAACTTTTTTTGTTTGATAGCTTATGATCTGACTTAAAATCTGGTATATAATTTGTGCGGACAAAGTCGCGGATTAACGCTCGTAAAATAATAAAACTGTTTACACCTTATAAAAACCTCTTTCTTCCAAATCGGGTAAAGCATTCAGGCTATGTAGGTCAACATTAACGTAGTTTACTGACACCCTACATTGAAAACATTATCCTCTTTTTGGTCACCGTAGTAGGGTAAAATGCATGCAGGGTATTTCAAAACCGCCAAAAATTTACTGCATGGCTGTATTAATCGTTATCCAGTATAATTCATTTGCGCGGTCAAACCGCCATATGGTCAAATAGGGTTGTTTTTGTCATCTCATTCCCAACAATAGGTTGTGGTGGTACGGGTGCAACATATTCTACTAACAATTCATTTAAAATCTTGTGAATCAAGCAAATTTTACTCTTATGCTGTAGAAAATAAATCCTTTGTAAAGAGACTTGCTAAGCTGATTTAACGACTGTAGTTCTTAAATTTTTTGAAGTTACGTTAATCAATCAATTTCCGTATCTACGAAGAAGGTAATAAGAGTCTTTTTAGAGGAATTGTTGCAGTGGCATGAACTTAACGATGATTTGGCGGTTTTCTTTCATAGTCTTGTTAACTTTATAGATAATCAATCAGTTAAAAGGGTAGGTTATAAATTGACAGTAACTCTATTAGTGTAGGTCAGTTAAATTAAATAAACGATGTGTTTGGTTATAGTCATTGCATTCTACCCCACCTCTGATCGTATCGGTCTTTCCATCAGACACAGCAGGAGAGAGTGCATCTGTGTTTAGCGCATGCACTTATAAAGGTGCTACTGGGAATGTTCCTCCATTGAAAAGGGAAGATCTTCCACCAGGCTATATGTGAAGCCTGGGGACCGGCCGTGGTCCAACAGTTCTTAGTTGGACCTTGTATATGTATCGAATCTCTGTGATAATTTCTCTTGCGCGATGTATGTCTTGAACTAAGGGTTTAAACTAAAAGTCTACCCATCAAGCTATACAACTTTTACTAAAAGTTGTTCAGTTTGATGGGTAGACTCTTAGTTTAAAAGGATGCTAATGATATCAATTTCACCCTGTAGTGGGAGAGAGTAACAAAACACCCTAGTAATATTTGAAGGGGTGGTTTAGATTAGACCATCAAACTGAACAACTTTCACTATGGAGCCAGCATAGAGAAAAAAAACCAGCTGTTTCATACAAAACTGCAGTAGGTAGGTAACCTACTCGACTCAAATATTTATAGGACAGCATTTTCTTACATCATAAAAGAAGAATCGGATTAAGACTTTTTCCCCATAGTGAAATTATTCAGCTTGATGGTCTAAATAAACCACCCCTTACTAGGGTGTTTTGTTACAACCTGTATAGGCTGATAATGACAGGGGTGGAAAATGGTCAGTAGAGTCAGTAAGAGTCAGTTTTTTTTGGCTAAAGTCAGTAAAAGTCAGTGTTTTCGAAAAAAAATTGACAGTATTTTGAGAATCAGGGGCTACGTTCGTACAAAAGTGGTCTAGTTTGAGATGAAAAAAAATTCCGTTTTGGAGTGGTAGTCCCTTAAAAATCTCTTAACATATCTTTTTCTTTTTGGTAGATCCCTAACTTACCTTTAATTAAGAATTTGTATGATATCACAGTTCTTTTTATCGTTTTGGTGATTAATTCATTCATTGACGGCCCGGTAGCACAGTCTGTAGTGAACCTGCCTGCTGTGCCAAGGGTCGCGTGTTCGAATCCCGTAAGGGGCAGATATTTATATGATGAATATGAATATTTGTACCCGAGTCATGGATGTTTGTATTTATATATGTATTCTATAACGTTGTCTAGTCATCATAATACAAGTCCAGGTACTTTAAATGTGACTAGATAATTTGTGTGACAATGTCCAAGATATTTATTTATTTATTTATTTAATTCATCAAATCATAACAAAACATTTAAAGCAGCGGAAGAGAAACATTGTCCAATTTTGTAGTCTCAGATAAAATTTGATAAGATTAGATAGAGATTTGGTCAGTAAATGGTCAGTATTTTAGAGGGTTTTAGTCAGTAAAATCAGTATTTTTGGCCATGGAATTAGTTTCCGTCCGTGTAATGGTTATGTGGTTGAAATCGTCTGCACGCAGAATGTTCAATACGTAAAATTGGTTATGAAACCAAATTCATTATCACTACTACATTGTACAAATAGCTTTAAATTTCAAAATTCCACGTATCCGACAATTTCAGTAAAGTATGACATCGATTTGTAACAAGTAACTACTGCTTATTTCCACATTAACCATTGTTGCGTTAACTCGATCGACCAAAAAATAGTTTGTAATAAACAGTACGGAAAATTTAACGCGAAGTGTTACTACGGTGCTGTTTTGTCGAATCCGATCATGAGTTATCGTAGAGATTTTTAAGATTCTCGCGGGCGCATGTGTTTTTCGTTGTCTTTTCTTTTTTAAACGACGTATAAAATAATTGTGAATACCTACACAATTATTTTATACGTCGTCTAGGTATAATTTTTCGAAGAAACTATAATGAAAGGGTTAGTTCACTTTTTTTTTGAGATGACTATTACAGCTCTGCTCCGGGAGCAACTACTGCTTTTTACTGCGGACTATTGGAGGGACCACGAAGGGACTACCGAGCCAAATGAATGAACTTAAGTAACCGACCTAGGGGAACCCAGAGGGGTACGGACCTCGGCATAGGAAGTTGCTGGGGCTACGCGGGGGATTGGGTACCGGGGATCGGTGAGAGGGTTAGTTCACGAACGGTCCGCCACGGTGTGAATGGCCCAGCTCCTCTTTTTTGCTGCTGTCAAAAGTTTGAAACTCTTGTGTCTTTTGAACGTTTTTTGTACCAACGCGACGGGCAGAAGGTTCAAAAGGCCACATTGAAAAAGAGCAGTTGAGCGATTCACACCATGGTCCGAACTGCGTGGTGTCAAACGCCTAACGAAGCGTCAGAGAAGTCAACCTTTGGACCATTTTATCGAGCGAATTATGGGTGACTTCCCAATCAATGGTAACGACTCAATCTCAAAAATACGCGGGTTTTAAAAATACTTGGAATAAAGCCGAACGTTCATTCGATTCAAACTCGATACAATGTTTCGAATTGCATCGGAATGAATGAGCGAATGAATGAAATGCAAGGACTTGTTTATTTTTCGCCTGGATATTAAGGTGATCCCAAGCTTTGTGCTTCGGCATTTAAAAATTTGAATTAGCTTTGTGTTCCACAGTCGGTGGAAATATCACGATATTTATCAGACCATAGGTCTAGCATGCCGCCACCGACAAAACGAGAAAAATGATGAGAACGAGAAACATGTAGAGAAGGAGATGTTCCTCTGCCTTTGTTACAACTTGATATGATATGAGTTAATTGTTCTGTTGATTCTGTACTTACAGTTTTCAGGTTTTGCGTATACCTACAGACCTTTGCCCAGCAGTTGGACACAAAATAGGATAAATAAAAAAATATATTTTTTTAACGTTACTAGCTGCATTCTCCCTAGGGACTGTAAGAAGATATTTAGCTTAAATTAGAATATTCAAACGTCATTAGTAGTACCCGAACTCTGATAACCGGTGGGGTATCAAAGTTCTAGAGTGGAGACCGCGAAATGGTATGCGTAGTGTGGGACGCTCTGCGGCTTGATGGACGACCTAAAGAAAGTAGCGGGCAGCGACTGGATGAGGATGGCCGAGGACAGAGTTTTGTGGCGCGCCTTGGGAGAGGCCTATGTTCAGCAGTGGACGATGACAGGCTGATGATGATGATGAAACTCGGTACAGCATTACAGGTAGTGAGAGCCCGTTGTCACTTTTAATGAATACTGGACACAAAACACTTCTTGTAATTAAATTTTTATTTAAATTAATCGACACCACACAAATAAATTAAAAACGTAAAGGTTCAAACACCTTCGAGTACAAAATGTAAAACGTCCTCCAGTCAAATTTGCGTAGCGCATTCATTAGGTACGGTGCCGTTCATTTCGCAACAAGAGATCCCTTAAAATTACCTTATTACCATTGTTATAAGTCCGAAAATACTTTAACACAAGGGCCTTCGTATGTAGAACAGTGTGCCAGGGTACCGTTATCGCGTTTGCTCAGGACTTATTTAGAATTCCGTGGTGAAAGCTTTTCTCTGGGTGGTGTGAAAAAATCGGGGGGTCTTTGGAAATATTGCTTTTGGGGGGATTTTGTGCTGGATTATTTGGGCGATAAATTCTTTATTTCTTTTAATTCTTCGGCAGATAGATTTTTAACTTTAGAAAATACTCGATTTTGCACGCGAATTCGTTCGCACTGGCTCACTGTCTGTCAACGTTAAGAGGTAAAACATAATATCATACCAGTTTTTACTAGTACACACTTTAAACACAAAAAGTTTCATTAAAATCGGTCTAGTAGTTTTAAGTGACTTTTGAGTTTTAAGTGCTCAAACAAACAAATAAATAAAAAATCTCAGATTTGGAGTCAGGGACACCTGTAGGCCTCGCATGCCACCCCCGAGAAAACGATAAAAATCGAGATGTGCCTCCATCCTTATTATTTTACGTATGCCAGAAAGAGCGCGCATTACGTTTTTCTCGTTTAAACGCTTTTTCGTGGGTGGCATACTAGCCGTACTGCTTTGATGCTGCCACAAACTGAAACGGTGAAGTCAAACCATCAAACTGAACAACTTTCTCTATAGAGCCTACCTCAGGAAACGTGAAAAAAATCAACTGTCCCATACATTTGACTAGGTACAGCAGTTTTGTATGAAACAGCTGATTTTTTTCTTGTTTCCTGTGGTTGTGAAAGTAGTTCAGTTTGATGGTCACAGTCATAGAGATCTAGAGAGATGTCAACCAACGCGCTGAGTACGAAACCTAGTGTCGCATTACCACCAGTACCACGCGATAGAAAGTATTTTGTTAGCTTTAATGTGCTCATTATCCATTGCGGTATCAGAACTCAACGTTCGAATAATATTTAGTACTTCGCAAGCATTGTAAACTATTTACACATAATATCTCGACTGGCTTTCAGCCTCATAATATATTGAATCCTTACTGTCGCGAGCAATATGTTCCGTTTTTGCGCATATTGCTGCGACACTGGCCCCGCCCCCTTTTCACATCTCCCTTTAGTTTTTGTGATCTGTGGTCACAGTTCAACGTTTCAGTCTGCGGTGAGCTGTCCCTCACACCCTGTATATAAGGTCTAACAAAATTAGGTGAAACTATTTTAAAGGGATGATCAGACCATCAAACTGATCAACTTTCTCTATGGGACCAATATTGAAATCGCGAAAAAAAATCAGCTGTTCCATACAAACCTACTCGACCTAAATGTATGGGACAGCAGATTTTTTTTTCGCGATTTCAATATTGATCCCATAAAGAAAGTGGTTCAGTTTGATGGTCTGATCATCCCCTTAAAATAGTTTCAGCTGATTTTGTTAGACCTTATATAGTAATAGTAATATTTATTTATTTGCCAGCCAAAGATACATTGCATTTGTTACATGGACTACTGCACTAGGCAACGCCTGTATCGCGGGAATCAAATAATATAGTACAAAATTGTACTTAATTAAAGCAATAAAATTAATGTTAGAACGCATATTTAAAAAATGAGACGAATATCTGGATGTGCGTGAGATGATGATGATGACGCTGTGCGTATGTAGGTGTGTGGGGGGGTGTGAGGGTGAGTGCGTGAGTGTATGGATAAGTATTTGTTTGTGACTGACAAATAAGTAGTTATAATTCATATAACGAACAACGCACGAATCTCAAGTTACAACCTTTTAAAAACAAATTAAACTTTTTAAAAAGATCCGTCCATATTCCATCCTTTAGCACTTTAAATATTACAATTACGTCAAAATTACGCTTTTCCACCGCGTTGCGGGTAAGTAACTGGTTGAAACATGGTTGAAATGTTGAGCCGACACAAAAAGGGTGTTCTATAAATTGTTGTCCATTATCTGTGAACTGAAAAAAGAAACATAAATTACTACCCTTAGTACTTTTGCCTGTACTTTTTGTATTATTGAAGTCTAAAGGTGCGAATACACTATTATTGCGTTTAGCAGAATATAAAGTAGTTCGGTATGTCAATTAATTTTTTGGTTTTTATTTTATATTTTCACGTATAGTAGACATAATTTTATGAAACTAATTTGGGCGTTTAATGTTTTTAAGGGTCTATGTCGAAAAACAATTGAAGCGAAATGGGCGTGTGATAGCTTATATTATTGCCTGATGCGAGAGAAAGAGATGGGGCGGGGCGCTGGCGCCGGAAACGACGCAAGCGTAAAATAAACTTTATTTAATTGTGATTGTACTATTTATGTAAGTTCAATTCTGCTCTTATCAAAATTTGTAAAATATTAATCTCTTTTTTTTAAATCAAGTCTCGTGTTTCTATCATTCACCGTTTAGCAGTTCCAAGCGTTTATAAATAAAATCGGAGGCTACTTTGGCTTGTTTTTCTATCGAGAAAATGTGTTTAATCGTGTTTTGGCTCTTGTCAAAACTTCAATTATATGTTCAATTTACACATATCCGCTAATCATACTCCTACTGTTAGTAAGTACTTCATGATATATGACGCTTTGAAGAATCCTATTTTTTACACATAGGCTCAACAATAAATAAATTTTTTGAAATATTTTGATGTGTAATCTCTAAATGCAAGTGTTCGGGAAGAAATATTTCAAACTCCTTGGCGAAAAACTGCACAAAAAATCAGTCTTCTCTTTCTAAAGCTCTATTCACATTACGACGGGCGAGCGCGGACGGGCGTGGAGGGTGCAATGTACATACGTCAAACTAAAAATCCGTCAATGCGTTGTTACGACCTAGAGTGCGGTTTTTGAACCTCATTCCTTGAACTCAGCAGTTGAAAATGTCAATATTACCATGGAGATATGCATCTTTCTACTGCTGAATTAAAAAATCATACTTCAGGAGTGCGATTTTAGAAAGTCGCAGCAGTAGAAAGATGCGTATCTCCATACATTTTCAACTGCTGAGTTCAAAGTATGAGATTCAAAAATCGCACTCCTGGCCCGCTTTGTTGTCCGAAGTACGCATTTTCCGCTGCGATACGGCCCATCATAATATGCGCTTACCTTAATACCTAGTCATTATTAACATGTTCATATCATACAAACCTTCGATAAACTATGTAACTAATATCACTCCAAAAATTTAATTCAAATACCTCCCGTCTACAAGCACCTTTACCCACATACCACAGTCGCGTGTACCTAATCGAAAGCCGAGCGATCCTGTCCGCAAATTGCAGTCGATTGGTTTGTACATAAGGTTCAAATTGCTTTATACCGTGTTATTAGTTCTTTACGGGATAATATGCTCGTTTTATATTGTGAGAGCTGTTAACAAATTATTGGATGAGAGATAGGTTTTAGATTGTCTAGGGCATTTTGTAATCTTATTAGAGATGATGATGATGAAGCTAATAGTCTATTGGTACAGCGATTGCTTATAACTAAAGCTGACAAGTACGCACTGGGTAGTATCAGTATCTACGTCCAAATGGCGATGGCGATGGCGCGTAAAGAGCGAGACGGACATTTTGTCTGACGGACACTTTGACTATTTATTATAAGGACTAGCCTTGCGGTAGCATTTCCCCTCTGCCAGGGTATAAGATCAATTAATCATGTGCATTTACATTCAATTTTATACCTTATCACTAAACAGCCTATAATTGTGAAACAATAATTTCGAACTTAGAACGTTTGGGGTTCACACGAGACTACTTTTCATGATTTATATCGTTCTAAATTAGAATCTAAAGTTATGGGAATAAAATCCAAAGTTGCGGATTTCATGTCACCTCGCCCCCCGCAAAAAGTGGCAGAAATGTTTGTTAGTAGAATTACACGCGTAATTAGTCCCTATATAATATACAAGTGGGATAAGTATACCTATGAAAATCATCCTATAACGGTGTAAGAAAGTCCTTAAACTTCGTACACACTGAGGCCTAGGTACGAACGGTAATTTCTTTCTACACAGTAAGAATTTTAACAAAATTATGAATTTACACGCTTTATTATGGATACAGAACAGAAACAATGATATGCATAATTAATTCTATGCAATAAAAAATCGGCAATTTTTTTTATAGTGAAGTGTAGTTTATTCTTTGAAAAAAAATCTACTGATTCGCTAATATACCCATATTTTTTGCTTTATTTGTCCTAATATTTTCTGAATGGACCTGGCAACACTATACGTCCGACGGACAATAAAGTCCGTTGCTCAGTGCCTAATTATTTGTGTTCTAAACACAAACGTACCTACCTCGTTGTTATCCTTCAGTGGTTTATAATTAATACAATAAATATTTGAATAAATTAATCTAGGTAATAAAGCAGCTTAGCTAGGCTAGGCCTAGGTTCGTTATTACCTAAGCGCTAACAGGTTTTTACGTAAGCCTTTACCGTTTGACCTCAGTTACTCTTTATGGTTATGGGCCCAGACCATCTTAGGTTACATTTTCTAGAAGCTATGTATACTGCCCATACATACGTATGTTATCTAGGTAATCCAGTCTAATGTATGCTTATTTAATCTAGGTATCATAGCACGTTATAAATACCTTTAACCAATGTCATTACCTAAGTAGCTAGATGATAAATAACAGGTCGGAAAAAGAGGTATTTATAAAAGTCTTCGTCGATCCTATGGTTGGTGGTATGACCATGTGATCATGTACCCTTTTAGGTATTTGCTGAAGAAGTATCAGGATCTAGACCGGAAATAATGATTAATCATAATTCTTTTGACGGCCCGGTAGCACAGTCTGTAGTGAACCTCCCTGCTGTGCCGAGGGTCGCGAGTTCGAATCGACAAATATTTATATGATGAATATTAATATTTGTACCCGAGTCATGGATGTTTGTATCTACATATGTATTCTATATCGTTGTCTAGTCATCATAATACAAGTCCAGGTACTTTAAATGTGTCTAGATAATTTGTGTGACAATGTCCAAGATATTTATTTATTTATATCCCGTTATTTGTGGTCGGCGCAATATGTAATCTTCTTCCATTCATTTCTTCACATACCTATAATCTTTCATACATCTTATTTTTTTGTCTCCCTCCCACTATATTATACAGGTTCCTTCTTAATATGCTGACACTTTTTTAAGGGGATGATCAGACCATCAAACTGAACAACTTTCTCAATGGGACCAACATCGAAATCCCAAAAAAAATCTGCCTTCCTCTTTGCCTCGAGTAGGTTTGCAGTTTTGTATGGAAGAAGTAATATTTTTTTCGCGATTTCGATGTTGGTGCCATCGAGAATGTTGTTCAGTTTGACGGTCTGATCATTCCGCTTAACCGCTCGCATCCCGGCTTTAAGATAACAATAGATTAAACAATGGATATCGGACGATATCGCGACCGCGGTAGTTGAAGGGTTAAAAAAGTGTCCTAGCTTATTGAAGGACCCTATGTAGCCTATACTATACTATAATGATCATAGTGTTTTCCTTAAATCAAGTTCACAACTTTTTGCCTCAAACTACGGGTCACTTTTTTGTTCTTAAAAAAAAAAGATCGAACTTTTTTAACTTAATTGTATTGCAGCATGCTATTCAGCCACTTTGTCTCGTTTGCGGTTGATTAAACACCAAAACTAACGGCATTCAATACGCCAAACTGTCGAAGTGGGTCAAGCAAAAAGTTTTTAATTCAATAAAATGTTTTAGTGAAATACTCTTTTTGTTTTTAACCCAATTTTATTAACACAGACGTTGATGCAGTTGCTGTTTAAAGTTGTTATTAGTTGCAGTAAAGTTTCGTCGGTTTGCGGAGAGGTACCCATTATACACTTAATCATGACGATCCAATTGTGAGGTGTGCGGTACAGTGCAAGATGGCCAGCATTTACTAGTGGAATGCGCCCGGAATCAATCGCAGTTTTGGATGTAGGCTCTTTTTTCACTATTTTAGCCGCTCCTACGTCGGGGGAGGCTAAAATGGTGGACCTTTTTTTTATTTACAGTAACAGTGTTTAGTTTTTTTTGTCCCTGACCCTTAGGTCTTAAGGTACGATGGAGCTAACATAACCTCAGGGTTAAAAGCCCCCATATAAATAAATAAAGAACAAGAACAAAAGCTTCGAATTCATACGCACTACAAACATGCCATGTACCTATGAGATATTGTAAATTCTATAATGTGCACGAACTCTCAAAGGAAGGGAAACGTTGCAAAGAATCTTGCATGCGCATGAAGAAGAAATTCTGATGCGTATGCGTGGTGGACTGGACTGCCTATGCATCCTGATGGAGGGGGTAGGCCTGTGTCCTGCAGTGGGACGTAGTATATGTACAGGCTGATGATTAGTAATAAATAAATAAATTAGTAGATAATTAGTTCAACTGTCTATACCAAAGCATTGGTGTCGGAAATAATAACCCCGTCGCTAATGAGCAAGGTGCAGTCAATAACTTCAAAAGCCTTCGAAAGATCACTCATATTAAAGTCAGGAAAAACGAATACAGGCTATAATTTAGTTTCTAACTGTTATTTAGCACGATATAACGTAAGATGTTACGAAAGTAACGCTCCATGTTTATTTCGTAACCGCTCTTGACTGGTTATTATCGGATTTATGCGGATTTCGGAGCATCAAAGTCTTACGGTTTTGGGTTTGTTAAGATTTGATTTGATATATATGCGGTTTTTGTAATGTTTTCTGTTGCGTTATGCTACTGGTAGGTTTTTACATGGTGTTAAGAATTGATACCTAAATATTAAAGTTTAGTAGATACCGAACTTTGGTTAGTTAAAAAATATATAGGTATGCGTTATGAAAATTAAAAAAAATCTCAAAATTTATGGTTTCTGCATTTTGTAACTTTAGCTTGAACTTAGTACATTTTTATGATAATCTTATCCTGTTCCCTTTTTGTATCCCACTGCTGAACAAATGTCTCCCATAAACTCTGCCATATAATATCCCTCAGTGTTTTCCCACCAATCCCTGCAGTATTATTATTATTTGGTTATAAGGGCTTAGTCAATGACCAAATAGCTACTGCGACCTGGACAGATCTATTGTAGCTGTCACCCTGGACCTAAAGGTCATTTCCTGGGCCCACGGACTTCATGAACCGTGTTATGCTTTTGGAGGGGAGGTCCCTAATGTCAGTAGGTGTTACTACGTATCCACCTAGATGGCGACTCCTGCTGTGAATGAGCACTTTGCATTCGTAGTGAAGGTGTACGAGTCGTTTCCTCTGCTTCTACAAGCCCCATTCTGTGTAGGTGTTTGTTTAACTTGCAGTGTCCTGTTAAGGCTCGTACTAAGAGCCTTAAGTCGTTGCGGTTTGAATTGATGGTATCCGAGGTATGTCTGTTTGAAAAGCCGGTCACAAGTTCTTTCGCATGCCTCAGTCCTGGTGTATCCGACCAGAGTTTACGGCTCCTTGTAGTAGACATCTAACTTATCTATTAAGATAATTTCGAAGCTGTTTATTTATTTGAAGAAGGCTCAAATGAAATCCAATAAAGTTGTTTTAAAAATATAAGAGCAAAAAACTAGCGTCGGCAACTATAAATTTAATAGTGTTTTTACAGCTGTAACCTAAATTGAGATACCCCAATTTATCTAACCTTCCTTTTATACTCGATGACATTGTTTTTTTACAAATGGACATAAAAAGTAAATAATTCTGTTGCATGTTAAATAGATCGTTAATGGACTAATAAAGAATTTTGTTACAACAAAAAATGGTTTACTGTTTTTCTTGTCATCGGCATCGTCAGAATTCGAAATAGGTACATATTATAGTTACGTATGAGACAAAGGCATTTTTAAATAGTTACATTAAGTTAATTAGCATTAAAAAAAAATTTTAAGGTCGCCGTTAGGTCAGTTGGTAGTCAACCTACCTAATGATTTGAGGGTTCGCGGGTTCGAATTCCGAAACGGGCTAATATTTGTACCTGAGTCATGGATGTTTGTATCTATAACGTCGTAGAGCGTCACGTGACTCCTGTCGACGCCGGAGCGTTGACACGAGTTACGCCTTCCTTTATGTATAACGTTGTCTATGTCTAGTCATCATAATACCAAGACAATTTTTGGTACTTTAAGTATAGCTAGTTATATGTGTAACAATGTCCAAGATATTTATTTATGTTAGTTATTTATTAAAAAAAGAAATTGAATGTTTAGGAGTCCGCTTAAAATATAGTTGTAAGAACATTTCTAACTACCCCGAATAGGATTATGGTCGTGAGTTTAATATGTATTTATGGGTCCTATCCTAACAAATCTCAAAAACTGTTTTTAAATGTTCAGCCAGAAATGCAACCAATCCTGTCATCATGGAACAAGATTCAAGATATTTACTCTGAGATGACCACACAAGATTTATTTAAAAAAAATGCTGATTTTATAAAATATATTGAAATTCCAGAATTAAACAAAACGCGAACAAAAAAATTAACTAAACTTCCGTCAACAAAAAAATTACAATAAACCCCGACCGGACCGGGAAACGCAATGTACGTACAAATATTTCAATCAGAAACCCTCAAACCCTTCGTTAGTACTAAACATGTAAATGGAAAACAAAAATTTGCATGCAGCTGTCCAAAATTTCACGCATAAAGTGTGAAATTGCGTAATGACGTACTCTGATTGTCAGGGGTTGATATAACCCCTGTAAACACACGGAGTTTAACTGCGGACGTTGACGCGACGCGAATCAAGAGTCATAGTTCGGTTTTAAATTCAGTGAAATAAATTTAGCCTATTAGTGAAAAATTCCGTTGACATAGCTTTACTTAATAACTGATACAAAAATTTACCTCAAGAACTCCGTATTTAAGTTACCTTCCTTATTCCTTCCTACCATTATATCCTTCAATATTTTCAACTTCATTTCTGTTTTACCATTGACACATGGCTCTAAGTACACTAAGAAGCTTATAATTACGGCCAATCCTGCGCAGGATTCTGGACTGTCTAAATGCGCGGTCGTTAGGATGGCACGTTTTTTGCCTCGCGAAACCGATCTCTTATGATCCTGCAATGAAAGAGTGTGTTTTTTTGCCATGTGACGCGAATTATTGGGTAACTTCTGCGTCTCATCCTGCCATGTTAGACTGTTAAAATATAATAATGATTCATCTACACCATCTATACACACAATAAAATAGTAAAAGCAAGTCCTTTTTTAACGCTCATCACGCAAAAACAACTGAACGGATTTGGATGAAATTTGACACACAGATAGAATATGATCTGGATTTAAGGTCTACGCAGACGGAGTCGCGGGCAACAGCTAGTTAGCACTGTAGTTTACAAATCGCTCCTATGAAAGACGAAATTCTGCTTTTAAATTAAACGTAAGTATTTCGGCGTCGTATGTTTCCATCAGCGTTTTAATAAAACAACATTTTCCCCACTTTTCGTTCTGCAGGTGTTTACAGAAAATATCTTATTAAATCAGCTGACCATTTATCAAGATAAACATCTTTATTTAGTTTTTTATTGTAGACATTTTGATGCCAATTTAGGCGCCATGTTTTTGGTGGTTTTGAAATCTATTTGGTTGCAGGTGTAGGGTGCAAAATGGGGAAGGGTGGAATAAAAAGTAGCCGATTTATTTTTTCATTTAGGCACATATGCGTTAGGCAAAGTATATTGCCACCGTTGCCACCTCATATTAATCTGGTATGTCATATGAATTTATGATAAAATATAGTTTAAGTATTAAAGTTTGACATTTATGTAAATTATTTTGCCTGTAGATCGACCGCGTTGTTCTGTTTTTGTTGAATTTTGTTTGTATTTTAGAAACGTGCACCAAAATCATGCTGATATTATCTTGTCCCTTTTGCAATCGTTTTCCTTTATAACCGTCTGTGTGTGGCGGACACACACAGACGGTTCTACGCTTCAAATCGGTTCAGCGGTTAAGCCGTGAAAGCGTTATACAGGGCGAAATTGATATCATTAGCATCCTTTTAAACTAAGAGTCTACCCATCAAACTGAACAACTTTCACTATGGGAGCAAACCGATCGGAGCAAAAAAATAATCAGCTTTTCCATACTAAACTGCAATGCCTACTCGACTGAAATGTATGCAACAGCTGATTATTTTTTGCTCCGATCTGTTTGCTCCCATAGTGAAAGTTGTTCAGTTTGATGGGTAGACTCTTAGTTTTAAAGGATGCTAATGATATCAATTTCACCCTGTAGATATACAGACATATTTTGCATTTTCATAATAATATGTTGATCTCAATTAAGAATTTGAGACGTCTCCTATAAGTATTAAAAATATTTAGCAAGTTTAACAATAGTGCGATACTCCCCTATAAAATGTCTTACTTGATAAATGAACAGCCCCAAATCATTTAGCACAACTAAGCTTTTAAAAGCATAAAATGCATTATCAGCAAAATTCCCGTTTAATACTGTTTCCTAAAGCGGAAAAATAACACAAGAGTTATAGCCTTTCTGGTTCCGAACACTGAAATAAGAGCACAAAGTTCCACTAGAATTCACTATATGGGCGTGTCGTTTCAGCCATTTCTTCGACAAATGGACAAACGGCAACAAGATTGTCGAAAATATATATTTTTCGACAACTTTGCTGCCGTTTGTCTATGTTAGGACCCGTTTGGAATTTTAGGTACAGTACTGTTACAATATAGTATTCTTTAGTTCGAGGATATAAAAGCGATCAAAGAGGGTGCAAAATGGCAAAAGGTCCAAACCCAGAAAAGTAGAGACACATAAATAGACAACATTTTTGAAAATATTAAATACGTCGACATTGGTTTTACGTTCTTCTATTAACATCTAGTACAGTGATTCCATTTAATATAATATACTTCTTTCATATGGGACAAAATATATATATATATATATATATAAGGTCTAACAAAATTAGGTGAAACTATTTTAAGGGGAAGATCAGACCATCAAACTGAACAACTTTCTCTATAGGACTAATATCGAAATCGCGAAAAAAAGTCAGCTGTTCCATACAAACCTACTCGACCTAAATGTATGGGACAGCAGTTTTTTTTTTTCGCGTTTTCACTATTGGTCCCATAGAGAAAGTTGTTTAGTTTGATGGTCTGATCATCCCCTTAAAATAGTTTCAGCTAATTTTGTAATATATATTCTTACATTCTTTTTTTTTTTGGAGCTTTATGGGACAATATTTGAACTTTATCTATACTTATAAAAGAGTTCCGTGACTGACTGACTGACTGACAGACAAACGCACAGTCTAAACCGCTGAAAATAGAAACACGAAATTTTGAAAACAGATTCTACAGAAGATGTAATGTAGGGGTGCACTGAGAAAGGACTTTTGAAAATCGACCCTTAAAGGGGTAATCGCATCAAAAGCTCGTTTAAAATAAATATTATTCGTTTATTTTATTGCTCAAGTCTCGAACCACGTCATAGGCCGTAAGGCGGTCTGAAAAAACTGACACTAGGGCTCTGCCAACACGATAAGAAAGAAGAAGTCTCAAAGATAGGAATATCGGATGTTGATCGTGGTTTATTTTACCGACATCAGAGGTCCGATCTCGGTAATTTAACACTTTATCTGCTGACGACCTACGTCGTAGGTCAGCAACAAATGGGCCGCAGTGCGCACGACTCGCCCGGTGAGTCAGAATTGTATAGCATTCCGCGAAGCGCGAAGATCATTGTTTTGAGCTTAGCAGCGGTGCAGAATGTACAGATTCAGTTTTAGTTGTGATCCAGTGTCCATTCAGCTCTGCGGAATTTCTAATCGATTACCAACGCCGATGAGTTAGTGGAGATCGATTACGACTCATCTTGCTGTCAAATGATTAGCGCGATTCTATCGAATGTGCAAGAAGTAGTGAAGCGGTGACGATTCAGTGGACATTGACATAATGTACCCCCAGGCATCATCAACATTTCTGATGCCTACACCGTATGGCTACCGGAGATTCACGCATCAATCGCATTTGGTCGTAGTGGTTAGTTCCATCAAATTCTGGAAGGGAACGACGAGAGAGTGCATCTGTGTTTAGCGTATAATCATGGACTCAAATATGTACAGGGTGAAATTGATATCAGTAGCAACCTTTAAAACTAAGAGTCTACCCATCAAACTGAACAACTTTTACTATGGGAGCAAACCGATCGGAGCAAATAAAAAATCTGCTGTTCCGTACTAAACTGCAATGCCTATCCGACACATCATCATCATCATCAGCCTATCATCGTCCACTGCTGAACATAGGCCTCTCCCAAGGCGCGACACAAAACTCTGTCCTCGGCCTTCCTCATCCAGTCGCTCCCCGTTACTTTTTTAGGTCGTCTGTCCAGCGGGCAGCAGGACGTCCCACACTACGTCTACAGTTCGCCGTCTCCACTCCAGAACCCTGACAACCCACCTATCCGACACAAATGTATGCAACCGCCAGTTTTTTTTGCTCCGATCGGTTTGCTCCCACAGTAAAAGTTGTTCAGTTTGATGGGTAGACTCTTAGTTTAAAAGGATGCTAATTATATCAATTTCACCCTGTATACTGCATACAGTACGACCAGGAAAATAATTCCGCTCGTCAATCTTCGTTTGCGCAGAGCAGGCCCGAGTGCCCGACAAAACCCGAAGTCATTTATCAAAGGTTGCAAAGTCGGATTGTACCGAAAAGTGCGCGAAAACAAATTAGCCAATAGTGTAAACGGATTGAAGGTGGCACATCCTGATTGGTCAATATAATTTCGCGCGGTATTAAAATTTGTCAACTGCGCAGGTACATCGGGGAGACTTATAAACCTGGTACTACTGTACCTGTCTAGTCGAAATCATCATCGTGTCATCAATAGTCATCATAGCTCTATTCCAGGGTTTCTCAAACGTATAGCCTCACCTATAACAATTTCTAGAGGACTGCGTATATCTTAAATTGAAATTAACAAAAAAATGAGTATTTTAAATGTCTTCACTTTGTCTCTATACTTTTATTTATTTACGAGCGTTAACCCGCGACTTCGTCCGCACAAATTATATACCAGATTTTAAGTCAGATCATAAGCTATCAAACAAAAAAAGTTTCATCAAAATCGGTTCAGTAGTTTTTGCGTGATACTCGTTCAAACAAACAAACAAACAGACAGACAAAAAATCCAAAAATTGGTGAAATGGAATCAGGGACACCTAAAAACCATATCGTAACTTTTTTTTTGTTAATATCTTCAATGTACAGACAAACGTTCTGCTACAGTTTTATAATAGTATAGATTTGTATAATGTAATACAAAATGTGTGTTAAGAGGCTATGTGAAAAATATAGGATATTTCAAAGCGTCATATATCATGAAGTACTAACGGTAGAGTATGATTAGCGGATATATGTAAATTGAACATATAATTGAAGTTTTGGTTAGAGCCAAAACACGATTAAGACACATTTTCTCGAGAGAAAAACAAGCCAAAGTAGCCTCCGTTTTTATTTGTAAACGCTTGGAACTGCTAAACGGTGAATAATAGAAACACGAGACTTAATTTAAAAAAAAGAGATTGATATTTTAAAAATTTTGATAAGAGCAGAATTGAATTTACATAAATAGTACAATCACAATTAAATAAAATTTGTTTTACGTTTGCGTCGTTTCAGGCGCGCGCCGCCCCATCTCTTTCTCTCGCATCAGGCAGTAATATCACACGCCCATTTCGCTTCAATTATTTTTCGACATAGGCCCTTAAATTTGTTTCAAGGATTGGCTTGTTTTTACCCGACTGCGCCAGAAGGAGGTTTATGTTTTTTGTCGTAAGTTGTGGTTTCCCAATTAGAGAAATCCGCCCTGTTCTTCTATAAGTGAAACTAACTTAACTAGTAGAGCACAAACACCATAATTTTAATCACTTTCGAATAAATTAGTAAGGCGTATAATAACAACCAAGAAATTCGAGAACCTCCGCACCAAACACAACCATGACCGAAGAATTTTATGCACATTAAATTTTATCATTGCAACAGATTCAATTATAACAGTCTGTCTTTCTGTTCGTTGGTCCCCGTCTCCTGTTACCTGCTATTGTTATTTTTTTTTCTCACTCCATCGCTCTACTCGACCCGTATTTTTTGTCGCAACGAAATATAGAAGTTTCTATTTTTAATCGTATTCGATTGTGGTTTTGGAGCTCCGTGAAATTTGTGTTGAAAATTGTTTTCGTTTCGGAATCCGTTCGGATTTGTTGCTTGTAGGTGTGAATCGTTTGATATCCAAACTTTTTTTTGTATTTTAAAGTGAACGTTTGATATCCAAACTTTTTTGTATTTTAGTTTACCTATCGCTAAAACCGTTAGCAGTGCTTTGTTCGCTCCTAGTTTGTGATTGTGAAAAATATTTGCTAGAGCTTTTTCGAGCTTTCGATATATTTTTAAATAGAATAAAATGAAATATCATTTATCGTAATAATAACAAAAATTTAAAACCTACACTAATTATAAATACAAAATAAAAGCCAACTTCCCATACACAGAATTGATTAAGTGACTTATGGGTAAAGGTATTTTTTTTATATTATACGAGCGTTAACCCGCGACTTTGTCCGCACAAATTACATACCAGATTTTAAGTCAGATAATAAGCTATCAAACAAAAAAGTTTCATCAAAATCGGTTCAGTAGTTTTTGCGTGATGCTCGTTCAAACAAACAAACACCCAAACAAACACACAAACAAACACACAAACAAACAAACAGACAGACAAAAAATCCAAAAATTGGTGTAATGGAATCAGGGACACCTAAAAACCATATCGTAACTTTTTTTTGTTAATATCTTCAATGTACAGACAAACTTTCTGCTACAGTTTTATAATAGTCTAGATAGAGTAACTAGAGATCTTAAAACCTAAATAACACAGCTCCGATATGGTTTATCAATGAATGTTATATTTTTAGTACCGAAACTCTACCCAGTGTGACGGGGAGTGAGCCCGTCGCCCCTTGTAAATGGACAGTAGGTACAATACATGCCTCGAAATTGAAGCATGCAGGTTTCCTCACGATGTGAAACGTGGATGTTCTGAGGTTTCAGAATTTCTCTGACTACCCCCTCAGGGATTATAGTCGTGAGCATATGCTATGCTGCTATGTTATATTTTTAAATGTATTTTGAATGCTCCTTTTAAATCCTATACAAGTTTTCATATTGGCCGCTCAAAAGATTTTCTTCATACCATAGGACTACTTTACGCATACTCATTATGGTTACTGATACAGGAGTGCGATTTTCGAAAGTCATACGTTGAATTCAGCAGTCGAAAATGTCAAAATGACTATGAAGATAGGCATCTTTCTAGTGGTGATTTAAGTTTTAAAATTCATACCTAAGGAATGCGATTCTTGAAAGTCAAATCAGCAGTAGAAAGATGCATAATATCTCCATAGTTATTTTGACATTTTCAACTGCTGAGCTTAGCGAATGAGATTTAAAAATCGCACTCCTGTAGGCCTCGCATGCCACCCCCGAGAAAACGATAAAAATCGAGATGTGCCTCCATCTTTATTATTTTACGTGTGCCAGAAAGAGCGCGCATGACGTTCTTCTCGTTTAAATGCTTTGTCGTGGGTAGCATGCTAGCCGTGCTGGTACATTTTTTTTTTTGGAAATGACTGTTACAGCTTTGCTCAGGGAGCAACTACTGCTTTTTACTGCGAACTATAATTGGAGGGACCACGAAGGGTCTACCGAGCCAAATGAATGAACTTTAGCAACCGACCTAGGGGCACCCAGAGGGGTACGGACCTCGGCATAGGACGTTGCTGGGGCTAAGCGGCGGATTGGGTAGCGGGGATAGGTGAGAAGCGGCCTGCGATATGCCTGTAGCGTCTGTAGGCGCCAGAATTGAAAGGAGTGGGCAGAGGTCGCGGCTGTCCCCGCCGGCGGGGACGTTGATTACGGTGTCGACGCATTGATATCGTGGTGCTGGTCTGCAATAGACATTTGAAAATTATCTATGTGTTTAATCTCATACTTATATTTGTTTTAAAACGAAATTAATATAATTTGATGCATTTTAGTAGGAATAAAAATTTATTAAATATTAAAACGAAAAAAAAAATTTTTTTTCGATTGATCGGTGATTTTTTTTAAACATCAAATCATGACGTAATTAACCATTTAATTATAATTATATATCAATAAAACCTTAACGGTTAAAGAAACTCCAAATTAAAAACACATTTTTTTTTCATACTTACGAATTTGGAATTTTATCTGCCAGACCCAATACATCAAGTTGTCACTGAAGAAATTTATTGACAAAGATATTTTGAGCTTTTAGATTTTGTCAAAACTATCGGTGACATGGTTTCCAATGTCAATTAACAACAAAACATCTTGCTTTCCAACATTCAGCCGATTATAAGCTCTACGTCTTCAGAGATAGAGATGAAACTAGTTTCTAGCCAAACGCAAAATGGTAAAAGTATTTTTTGTTTTCTAAAAAGTGGACGAACCCCTAATGGCTACCTTAACGATCTGTTTTTTTTAAATTTCTTTGGTTTAGATTCTAAAGATTTGGGAATCCTAATTTTTTTGACATCGTGGGGGTTTGTCTCATGTATTTTGGGAAACTTTTACAAAAATCTGATGAGAGTGAGTAATACAATATACAAATATAATACAATATACGAGTAATACAAAATAGTTAATACAAGAAAAAATTGTTACCTTTTTTTTTTTTAATTTTTTTTCTTTTTTTAACTATTTTGGACTGATCCTAACCAATTTTTTTTTATTATGATGAAGGATGGCAACCCTTTTTTACATATTTTGTAGACTTTATTAGAACTAATTTTGTTGGTTTGTAAATCCAATTCTGGTAGATTTAGTAAAAAATGTACTTACAACAACAACGTGAGCGTATATAGGCTAGGTTCCATTTAGCCATATGGATATTTTAGGACCTACAGGGTGAAATTAATATCATTAGCATCCT
The DNA here is from genome assembly GCA_927399405.1 of Agonopterix arenella. Lineage (NCBI taxonomy): Eukaryota > Metazoa > Arthropoda > Insecta > Lepidoptera > Depressariidae > Agonopterix > Agonopterix arenella. The sequence continues at coordinate 3,676,178 of OV656714.1, forward strand.
TTTAAACTAAGAGTCTACCCATCAAACTGAACAACTTTTACTATGGGAGCAAACCGATCGGAGCAAATAACAAACTAGCTGTTCCATACTGCAATGTCGATGCGCGAGTTCGCGACTCAAATCAAATGTATGCAACAACAGATTTTCTTGTTGCTCCGATCGGTTTGCTCCCATAGCAAAAGTTGTTCAGTTCGATGGCTAGACTCTTAGTTTAAAAGGTAGTGTAGGTAAAGGTATTCTCGCAAATAAAGACTTTACTATGATTAGGCGCCTATGTAAGCAAGTTTTGCATTGGATTTCACCTATGTGGTGTATGTGTATGTATGTATACATTACTGATTCTCTACAATAAACATAGAGCAATCAGCATCTGCGATTGCTCTATATGAAATACTTTTAATCAGAAATGAGTGTCGGATACTTTGATCGAAAACTTTACTTCACATTTCTGTTCAAAATTCGAACCATTCAACATGAGCCCCGATGCGTTTACCTGTTTTTTTTTTAATTCGAACGCTCGCAAGAAAGGGACGGAAGATGAAGATTGTATTCCAAAAACGTGTGGAGACCAAGCTATGTTTATGAAAGCAGCCAGCCACGGCCGAGGGCGACGCCACGACAATGCATTACTCTCTATCTGGTTATATAACCCAGCCAAGTTCAAAACGCCACGGATTATTGTAAATTGGGTGTTCAAGTGCGCCTCTCCGTTTCGGCAGGCGAGCAAGTCAAGCGTGTTCGGTGTGGCAACCATGCGCCGCGCATTCTTCACCAATCAGGAGCAACTTCACGGCAGTTGCATCCCGAACGCCACGCGAGACGGACCTACGTCGGTTGCTCCGCAGAAACTATCGAACAATATTACAGTTAAACTAAAAAAAGTGATTTAAAATTCGATATTCGAATCGAAACTGTGTTTTGTTAAAAAACAGTGATGGAATGTGCTGTGAATGATCGTTCAATTTTGGATTGCGTACGATGACAGAAACTTTAAGTTGGTTCGAAAAAAGTTGTGGTCCGAATGCAATGTTGTAAAAAAAAATGTTGTGGGCCTGATGGGATCGCAGTGCGGCCAAAAGTGTGTAGTTAGTAATGTGTACTGTGATATAAAATACAGGCGGTCGCGTAGATGATTGCCATTTTACCGTGTGATATATTTAGTTTATTTGTTACCAAAGATTCCTGATGATCTTGTACATTAGTTTGTGTTTCATACTGGTAGTTTTAGGTAAGTGCAGTTTTTTTTATCTTTAACCGTTGGAAAGCGACTCTTGCGGTCGTAGGTTATCTGTGGTTTTATTAGTGAAATGAACGGACTCATTTGCCTGCATATGAGTTATTGCAGACTATAGAAATGAAAGGATATAAATTATAATGAGTTAACAAACAAACTAATAAATCTTATAATTAGTTTGATTGTTGAAATTAACTTACTTATATCTAAAAATGCTTATATGAACATTTACCTACTTGAAAAAAATAAATTTATCAATTATGTGTCCGGAGATGACACTTGTTAGATAAAAAACAATTATATAGAAATAGGAATAAGGATAATGTGAACAAGTAAACGAAATTATTAAAGAAAGAATTAAACATGTAGGCACGAACCAAAAAATAAAGAAAAAAGACATGCAAACGAAATATCTCTGACCATAAAAAAAAACGAAAGAAAAAGACATTTTACTTTGGGCCCATAAGACAAATTATGAAAAAGAATAAAGTGGACAACATGAAACATCCGATATAGATCAAAAACTTGATCAAATATAAAAAGCTATTGACAGAAAGGAAGACGCGTACAACAAAGAAACATCGCCCATAAAAAACAAATTAAAAATAAAAGACAAAAGCGACAAGATTATTGAACCCGCATGTTAAACTAAATTTCTAAACGTGAGCCCACACAAATACCGTTTATGTGACATTATTGCCCGAAGTCTGGTTTCATGTCAATTAGGTAGGCTATTATAGACAATATGACACTGAGAGACCACACAAAGACTATCTTGAAACATTTTTGAAACATTAGGCCCGTTTTAGAACACCGAAAGAAGTAATCTTGATAATTTTAAAATAATGAGGTTGAATAAGTAGAGGCCTTTGCCTCGCAGAAGCACAAAAAGTAAAAAATAAAAAAAAAACTCATTAGAAACGGTGATATCAAAGAGATACAACTAAAAAATTTGTTTGAATCACCTGTTTTGATTACGGAAAAAGATTAAAAGAATGGGTGATGACATAAATCTGTTAATATTAAAAAGCAATAAAAAAGATTTAAAAATCAAACCTGTCGGCAGTCGTGCTATCAAAGATGTATAAGTATTAACAAATTGACTGGCAGACCCATCATCATCACACTACGATCAAATTAATATCTTTAAATTTAATAGAGCACTTATTAGTGAAAGAAATTAGAAGAACATGAACAAAACAGTGTAAGCAAAGACAAGATTATTACATAGACAATAAAGAAAATATATTTCGTAACATGCTTGCCATATCTATAAAATAAAGAAAAAAAATACTAAAATTTTCGAACATAATCGAAAAAACTGCAATGATAAAAATAACAACTATTTCTGAAAACAATCTTGATACAAATTATAAAAATTTTTTACAACATGCGAAATAGCCTAAACTAATGAGCTATTCGTTAGAAATGAACTTATCACTAAAAACATTCCCATGTCCCATCACTATTTTTAATTTTTAACGAGGTTGAAAGATGTTTTTATTCATCAACATTAACAACTACTTGTAGATAAAAATCACAATATAAATCAATCTACATGATTTATGACACCATATAATTATATCCTTCGGTTTAATCTCAAAGATGCCATCAGTACAGTTTTAATTTCGTTAATTTAATGTTCAAAACTAGTTTTAACAGCATATTTCTGTTACGGAATGTACTTAAAATTTATCCATCGAATTAACTGACTAAATTATTTTTTATATAGCATTAATGCAAGTATAAGTTAAACCTCGTAGGTTTAAGAAGTAACTACACAGTTTTAACGCAGTATTTTTAACTTTGTACTTGGTAAGCAGTAACTACTAGGTAAGTTACTACTTGTATACTGTAAAACTGTGACTTCTTTATGTTTTTAAAAATATAATCTACTAGCGTTAACCCGCGACTTCGTCCGCACAAATTATATACCAGATTTTAAGTCAGATCATAAGCTATCAAACAAAAAAAGTTTCATCAAAATCGGTTCAATAGTTTTTGCGTGATGCTTGTTCAAACAATACATGTACATTTTACTGTATTAAAAAATTCCATCTCGAAACGATTATTTTATTAAACTTACTCTAAATTAGACGATAGGGACACAAAAAAAAAAACAACTGTCAATTTCGATTTTCGAAATCCTCTGAGAACCACAGATTATATTACTAACCCCAGTCACGGAACGCATTAGTTTTTTCTCTGCAATCTCGCAATACATTCCACATATTCAGCCTCTATATCTTTCCCGATATTTTCAATCAGTCTAAGGATATTTTTTAGAAAGTGGTCCGGGACCGTGGCAAACTAAATTAAGTCGAACGTGATCTTCGTGCACGATTTCGGTTCCTTTTAAAGTCGCTTTTTATTTTATTTCAGCTATAACCGAGTCGGTACTGAGAATGCCAATCTTTTAAGAGATTTGTCCAAATAGCTTGTAAAAATAAATTCGCTATCGTTGATTGGGGAATAGTAGACTTTTCGGTTTTTAAATTGGAATTTGGGTAAATAAAGTTGAAGTGTATAAAAAACGATCGAAGGGTAAAAATAAGATCGTATTACTTTATGGTTTTTTATATTTTTCCTTTCTTTTTTTTCAATGTTAAGGATGTTCGCAATTTAAAATCGATGACGTAAAAAAGACTTCGTTATCAATATCATTGGCTATTGGCCAACTATTCAATTCAACTTTTGTATACTTTATTGCACACCAAAACAAAACATTGTATTTTAATCATGAATCAAATCAGCAACTCGTTATCGAATTTCAAAATGCACGGTTTGTATGAATTATACTAAATACGACGTCATAGATCTACATACCTACCTATAATTAATTTTTATAATCATATTATTAAAAAACCGCCAAGTTGAAATGGGATTGGGCCGGCCATGTCTGTCGATTGCACCCGGAAAGATGGGCCAAAGTATTAACACCTTGGATCCCGGAGAATGGGCGTCGCCGTCAGGGTCGACCCCGAAAGAGATGGAAGGACGACCTGGATACATTCGACGAAGAGTGGATGGAACTGGCTCAGGACAGGGTTGCATGGAGGATAAAAGGGGAGGCCTTTGCCCAGCAGTGGGATGAAATAGGCTAAAAAAAAAAAAAATATTAAAAATAGTATTCAAGCAAAAGAATTACTGAAATGAGAGTAGAGCTATTTTTAATCTATCTATACTATTATAAAACTATAACAGGAAGTTTGTCTGTACATTGAAGATATTAACAAAAAAAAGTTACGATATGGTTTTTAGGTGTCCCTGATTCCATTTCACCAATTTTTGGATTTTTTGTGTGTCTGTTGGTTTGTGTGTTTGTTTGGGTGTTTGTTTGTGTGTTTGTTTGTTTGAACGAGTATCATGCAATCTATCATGATCTGACTTAAAATCTGGTATATAATTTGTGCGGACGAAGTCGCGGGTTAACGCTCGTTAGAAAATAAAAATGTATTTCATGCAGGTATAATACAATATCCTATTGTCAATAACAAAGCAGAAATATTTAATCAAATTCTCATTCTATAGGGTTCTTCTTAATATGCTGACGGTCTTTTAAGATGATCAGACCCTCAAATTGAACTGACTGAAATAAATCAACTGTTTTCTCATCAAAGCATATGCTCACGACTATGTTCCCCAAGGGAGTAGTCAGAGATATTCTGAAACGTCAGTTTATCCACTTTTTTCTCGATGATAAATTTTTCTTTTGCATTTTCGATTTTGGTCCCATATACAGGGTGAAATTGATATCATTAGCATCCTTTTAAACTAAGAGTCTACCCATCGAACTGAACAACTTTTACTATGGGAGCAAACCAATCAAAGCAAAAAAAAAATGAGCTGTTCCATATTAAACTGCAACGCCTACTCGACTCAAATGTATGCAACAGCTGATATTTTTTTTGCTCCAATCAGTTTGCTCCCATAGTAAAAGTTGTTTAGTTTGATGGGTAGACTCTTAGTTTAAAAGGATGCTAATGATATCAATTTCACCCTGTAGAATGTTGTTTAGTTTGATGGGTAGACTCTTAGTTTAAAAGGATGCTAATGATATCAATTTCACCCTGTAGAAAGTTGTTTAGTTTGATGGTCTGATCACCTTAAAAACCTTCAGCCTATTAAGATGCGTCCTGTACAAATCCTGTATATAAAAATGTAAAGAAAAGTAAACTAAAAGCTCTTTTATTCAAAGCTAAAGTCAAAGTGACTTTGATAACAAGTAACGAAACAAATTTAAGAGATACTTTAAAATAGATTAAATTACATGAAAATGTTACGAAGAAGTTGTGTTATCAAAGAGTTTTCAAACTGACGGATTATTTTGAATATTAATTATTTTATCAATAAAACAATATTTTATACGTAACCTTTGATATTACCTAATCAGCTTTTAGTCAAATTGGAGGTTGTTTTCACTTTATTTACGGCTTTATTGATTTTAATAAGTATAATAAGACATGAACCGAGGATCAAACATCATGTTACGAATACCTACTTATGTAATTCATGTAACATTTTTAACATTACAACTGTATACTAGATACCTAGTATCTATACTTATAAAAGATTTCCGTTACTGAGTGACTGACAAACAACACACAGCCTAAACCGCTGAAGATTGGAATATTGTATTCTACAGAGACTGTATGCACTAAGAAAGGATTTTTCGAAATCGATCCCTTAAGGTGGTTGCAGAGGGGTCAATTTTATACAAAACTTTGACGCTCAATACGCGTAGACGGTATTAATATAAGAAACTTTATATATATGGAAAAATAGTTTAGAAAATCTAGATGCTGCGTCACAAATAACATTTGCAATTTATAAAATAATTACAAAGCTTTGAAATTTTTCATACAAAATTTTAAAAGCTTTATATCTTCGTAAATATATTATAAATTGCAATTGTTATCTGTGACTCGGCAACTAGATTTTCTAAACTATTTTTCCATATATAAAATTTTACTTTTATTAATTCCGTCTACGCGTATTGTGCGTCAAACTTTTGTATGGACTGAAACCACCTTAAGGGGTAATCCAATGGATTGCCGCGATTGACCATTTTTTTTTTTTTTTTCAAAAATTTCTTTAATTTACTTAAAAGTGATAAAAGACAAGCCACAGTAGGTATAATACAATTTAAATATAGTTTTCACTCTTCTGAAAACAAGTTTCAAAACGACAATGCTTTATACAACAATACATTTAAACATTTGTATTTAATTAAAATGAGTATCTAATTAAGTTTATTATTTTATAAGAAAAGACTCGTCTTGTTCGAATAAACTAATGAAAAGAATACAGTCACAAAATAAAAAGATAAAAACAAGTCAGCTTTTTACTCGTTTAGAGGCGTCTAGAAGACTGCTAGCGCCATCTGTTGCCGAGTAGCAGAACTTGCAATTTCGTTTTTGCTCGCTGTTAGTTTTTTGTCGTGTTAACTTTATCCATAATTTGATTGGATAATTTTAAAGGAGTTTTATTTTATCTCATGTTTAAAATTTTATGGATTTTTGAAAAAAAATATATAATTTGCTAATCTGCCAAGGATCGAGTATATCATGTATGAATATAAAATGTTAATTAAATTATTTAAAGAGGTTTTATACGAAACTTTATTGTTTATGAAAATCTAAAAACTGGCCGGGTAACCTCAAAAAAAATAATTCGAAAACCTATGCCCTTTACTGAAAAAAAATATTATTTTTGTTTCTATTTATTTTTATGGCTATCTATAATTTTTTTAGCAAGGAGATGCCACTGCTTTAGTCCTAAAACATGTTAAAAGTTAAAAATTTTTTTTTCTTTTACTATAAAAAAATTCTTACTAATAACATAATGTTTATAACCTTTCTAACATCGAATCGTTCAGTTTACTTTTAACATAAACATGAATAAACATTTTCCATAATGTCGGTAAAACTCTCATGAATAAGTCAACCAAATAATATACTAACTAATAAATGAAAGTAAGAAAAACATAAAAAAGAAGAAAATTGTATTTTGCCTTATTTCCTTTCCACATAAAGAATTGTTTCTTTGTTGCTGCCATACATCAAAGAGATGTCAAAATTGTCCAATGTGTTCTGTAGGAAGTATATGCGAGGTGACTTTGTCATTTTTTCCCTTTGTGTTTTTTTTTATGTGACAAGAAAATAGCTTAATAGTTTTTTATTGAATACACTGACATAGGTAAAGGGGCACTAACCTAAATTCTTGATCAAAAATTCTATTCTAAACTATTATAAAACTGTAACAGAAAGTGTGTCTGTACATTGAAGACATTATAAACAAAAAAAAAGCTACGATATGGTTTTTCGGTGTCCCTGATTCCATATCACCAATTTTTGGATTTTATTGTCTGTCTGTTTGTTTGTTTGATTTCATCAAAATCGGTTAAGTAGTTTTTGCGTGATGCTCGTTCAAACAAACAAATAAACAGACTGACAAAAAATCCAAAAAATGCTGATATGGAATCAGGGACACCTAAAAACCATATCGTAACTTTTTTTTTGTTAATATCTGCAATGTACAGGACACACTTCTGTTACAATTTTTATAATAGTATAGACGTATAGAAGAAGCTAGTTCTTAATCTATATATGGAGAGCAGAGTTATGACAGACAGATATTATCAACGTTCATACTCAACCTACTAACCTACACATCTGCGCCAAGATATAAATGAAATCTAGAGTACCTACATTGCTAATGAGAACCATAACCTCACGACTAGATTCCTAGAGGGGGTTAGATCTATAAGGTCTAACAAAATTAGCTGAAACTATTTTAGGGGGATGATTGCATCACAACTTTCTCGAATTGACCAATATCGAAATCGCGAAAACAAATCAGTTGTCCCATACATTTGAGTCGAGTTGTTTGCAGTTTTGTATGGGACAGATGATTTTTATTTCGTGATTTCGATTTTGGTCCCATAGAGAAAGTTGTTCAGTTTGATGGTCTGATCATCCCCTTAAAATACTTTTAGCTAATTTTGTTAGACCTTTTATTACAATTATTTTAAATACAGAATAGTAAGGTATTCTTAACCTATATGAAAAGACAGTGCATAATGTTTAAGCTATAATAAAATTGTTATTAATTCTTATCTCGTAAGATTAAATTTTTGGAAAAACAAACGTTTTTTTTTAATTTGACGAAAATTTTGATAATATAATATTTTAAATTAAATGCCTAATTAATGTCTTTCATTGCAGCACAGGCATAAATTAACTTCTTCGCCCATAAACAAAAAAAAATGTATTAACACTAATGTTTTCTACTAAACTGACAGGATATAAACCAGTAAACCAGACAGTTGGTTTATTTATAAACAAATCTAGAAAATGGTTTAGTTCCCTTTTGTCTTTCTATGGAACAATAAAAGCTTTAAAAAGAACGTCATAACAAAGCTGGGTGTACACATGGATACGAGCTTTTAGGTCCGCCACATACATACGGAATTGCGATCTGGAATCCTGATTCAGGATTCAGTGTTGTCAACTATGGTTACAAAAATTACTTAGAGTGCTGTTTAAAAAATATCTAAAATCAAAATGAATGAAATGTGAAATTAATGACAATTGTATTTATAGGTATTTATTAAAACGAAACAAAAGTTTCTATACATGATAATTACTATCATGTGATGATGTCATGACGTTCCGATGATGATTTGTAAATTGTATTTCAATATTTTGCAAAAGACTATCGATAGTTTTAACATTAGACATAATCTGCATACAAAAAGGCAAAAACCATTATCACACAAGCGATTTTTCAGCGTAGACGATATCACAACTATACCGCAACTACGTCGCAACTGCACCGTCGCGATACGGTATAGTTCCATCAACGCCTACGCTCAAAATCACTAGTTTGATATGACTATAAATCTTAAATAAATGCCACCTAAGACAACAAAAAATCACTAGATCTAGTGAAAAAGTCTCTGAAAGCGGCAACACTCCAAACGGAATCTAATTCCGAATCAGGTTTATTCCGGATGTATGTGGCGGACCTTATAGTTGTTAATTAGAAATCACCATTATTCGTGAGAAGAGGACACCCAACAATGGGATCCTACGGGACAACTTTTTCCAATAATAGACTTAATTAGGAATTTCTTTTAAATTAATATAAAGCTGCTTCTATTGCACCTAATTATGTGATATTTTGTTAGTATTTTAGTAGAAAAAATCGTTTTAAAAAACGACAAAAATCTGAAATCTAAAATTGATATAAAAAAAATTGTTTTTTGTTTGTTTGTTTTTGTGTTTGATGTACATATTACCATTGATGAAGCCTGTTGTGGATGTGAGTGATCTATTACCATTGACAAAGCCTGTCGTGGATACGAACTTTGTATTTTTATGTATATGTATTTGATTACCAAAACGAGTTATAGTAATGGATTTTTTTTTCTCTCAATTTCATATCAAAAACAACATTTATAGATATAACACTTGTAAATTATCTATATGATTGAGTATCAGAGTGCAAAAGATATCTTTAATTAAAAAAAAAAGAAGTCTAGATTTTTTTTTCTGATATGGCACAGAAAAGAGATGAATGGCGTGCTTTCCCAAGCAACACGTAAGCTGTATAATAGCTGTACAGTAGCTGAATAAAGATAATTTCCTTTTACAGCTATTATAGCCGACGACCCGGTTGGTCTACCACGCCGGACTGCCAAACCAGGGTCCTGGGCTCGAATCCCGGTTCGGTCATGGATGTTTATATGTTTGTGCCGTTGTTGTATGGTTTCCATAATAAAAAGCCTATTAGTGCTTGCTTGGGATCATTACAATGTATGTGCCTGTGAGCGTTATTTATTTATTTATTATACAGCTTACGTGTTGCTTGGGTTGTTACGGAGGCCAAGACCCACCTCGGGTCCCTGAGCCAGCATAGTAAGTAAGTAAGTAAGATTTTCGGGTTCTATACGACTCATTTTATCAGTCGATTCGGAAAAAAACGAAATTATTAACAATTACTAAAAAAAAATTACGGACAAATTCGCTGTTCGAAGCGGATTTGATACGATCGTTAACTAATACTAATACAACATTATTTAATTACGAGCGTTAACCCGCGACTTCGTCCGCACAAATTATATACCAGATTTTAAGTCAGATCATAAGCTATCAAAAAAAAAAAGTTTCATCAAAATCGGTTCTGTAGTTTTTGCGTGATACTCGTTCAAACAAACAAACAAACATACAAACAAACACACAAACAGACAAAAAATCCAAAAATTGGTGATATGGTATCAGGGATACCAAAAAACCATATCGTAACTTTTTTTTTGTTAATGTCTTCAATGTACAGACAAACGTTCTGCTGCAGTTTTATAATAGTTTAGATATAGATTACTAAAAAAAAAATTACGGACAAATTCGCTGTTCGAAGCGGATTTGATACGATCGTTAACTAATACACTACCTAGTTACAACATTATTTAATTATGATGCACTCTGAACTTTTAAAAAGTTAAAACAACTCCGATTTAACCGAACTTTCGGTTAATTTTAACCGGTTAACCGAAAGTGGACGGTACAGAAGCGTACCAACTATTTGTTCCAAAGTTTATGGCGTTAACCGTAAAATAAATTTGCCTCTGAAGTGTTATAAAAGTTTCAAGTCTTTTAATCTTTTAAATTTACCGTCGAGCGGTTTTTAAGTTTTGTTTCTAAAATGAAAAATTATTGGTTGCTATTTTGCTTGTTATGTGTTTGTGTAGTTTTTGGAAGCAGTTAAAATTTTATCTAGGTTCTATTTTTGAACTCTAGAGGTTTAAGATGTTTTGGTTAATTCTAAGTACTTATTAAACAGTAAGGAAGTAAAACTAAATATAACAGTTACGTACTTCAGTTACGGAACTTCGGATACTTGTTATAACTTATAACTATGATATCATACCTAATCTATACTATTATAAAACTGTAACAGGAAGTTTGTCTGTACATTGAAGATATTAACAAAAAAAAAGTTACGATATGGTTTTTAGGTGTCCCTGATTCCATTTCACCAATTTTTGTATTTTTTGTCTGTCTGTTTGTTTGTGTGTTTGTTTGTTTGAACGAGTATCACGCAAAAACTACTGAACCGATTTTGAAGAAACTTTTTTTGTTTGATAGCTTATGATCTGACTTAAAATCTGGTATATAATTTGTGCGGACGAAGTCGCGGGTTAACGCTCGTTAGAATATATTATTTTATATTCATTTATTGCCCTTAATTGTATGTACATGGATATAATGTGTTGTAGGAATCGTGTTTTTACCACAAAGTAGTAGGAAAATTATGTAAACGGCAACCGTGAATGACTAGTATCATCACACACAAACCCTCGTAGTTTCATTCATATGTACTATACTACTGTATTGATTTTGTATTAAAAGTAAAAAAAAAAAGTGATGGTAAGAAAAAAAAACAATTTTACCCATACATACGGTTGTAGCAATATCAAAAAGTTATTTAGAGCGGTTTATTTTTTAATTTATCTTGCTAGTCCGTGCCATTTTGACAAAAATGGTTTCGGTTTATGCTTTGGTGTAAGCTTGAAGTTCTGCCCTCCCCATTAAGGGTAATGAGCGTGAATATACAGGATCTAACTTAATATGCTGACAGTTCTTAAGAGGACGATCAGGCCATCAAACTGAACAACTTTCTCTACGGGATTAAAATCGAAATCCCGAAAACAATCAACTTTTCCTATTTTGGTCGAGTAGATTTGCAGTTTTTTTCCCAATTTTGATTTGCTCCCTTGCTAGAGAAAATTGTTGTTGATCAGTTTGATCATTTAAAAAAACCGTCAGCATATTAAGGACCCTATTTGCATGTAGGTATTTAGAACAAATGACGTGATCTTTACATAACACTAAATCCATTGTAAGACACAAAAATCTTATGCTAACAGACATTCACGAAGCCGTTGACATCCTTTACAAAAAGCTCTGCCAAGTGCCAGTGAACCTCGTTAGTGGAGGGTTCCGCAATGTTTAGAGTAGAACTTTGAATACTTATATAATGTCTAACAAAATTAGGTGAAACTATTTTAAGGGGATGATCAGACCATCAAACTGAACAACTTTGTCTATGGGACAGATATTGAAATCGCGAAAAAATAATCTGCTGTTCCATATAAACCTACTCGACCTAAATGTGTGGGACAGCTGATTTTTTCTTCGCGATTTCGATATTGGTCCCATAGAGAAAGTTGTTCAGTTTGATGGTCTGACCATCCCCTTAAAATAGTTTCAGCTAATTTTGTTAGACCTTATATAGGGACTAGTTACGCGTGTAATTCTACGAACAAACATTTCTGCCACTTTTTGCGGGGGGCGAGGTGACATGAAATCCGCAACTTTGGATTTTATTCCCCATAACTTTAGATTCAAATTTTGAACGTTAAAAATCATGAAAAGAAGTCTCGTGTGAACCCCAAACGTTCTAAGTTCGAAATTATTGTTTCGCAATTATAGGCTGTCGCGTTTAGTGATAAGGTATAAAATTGAATGTAAATGCACATGATTAATTAATCTTATACCGTGGCAGAGGGGAAATGCTACAGCTTGAACTCTTGGGAAAGACAGGCAAATGGAATGGAATCTCATAAAATATTAATTATTTTTACTAGAAACCTTTACAATTTGTCCTAAAAATTGATTAGTACCTTTTATTAACATATCTTTCTCTCGCTCTATTTTTGTGTTATAAATAAAAAGCCGCATTTCACAAATCATCATCGCACGGATTCGCCACATGGCATCGTCACATTACATTTACAACTAAGTAAAATTTTGTAGTTCGTGTCATTCAATATTAGTCGAGTTAATCAGCTGTGACAGACATGTGGACCGGCGACCCCCGTTTTTTGCCTTTTTTGTACGGAATCCTAAAACCACTTAAATCCATACTTCCTTTCGATTCTAAAAAAATTTTAAACACAAGTTATAGTTATCCGTTACAAGAGCTCTTTGGTTTAAGGAATTTAGGGATTTACAACCATACAGTTCTTTATTAACGAAGTCCTAAAAATCAAGCCATTTTGGTTCTTAATAACTTGGGATAGAATGTTCAAAGGAATTTTTATGTTGAATGTTATTTTTAAGCGATCTTTTAAAAGTTCGGTAAAGTTAAGTGTGTCAGGATGTTCGTTTGAAATTTTTGAAAACAAATCGTTTGTTTTTTTTACAACCCAGTCATTTTACGGTTTGAGCCGGGACTAATTAATAATTGATATTTTTTCGGTATAGTATTTAGTATTATTTGAGCTTAGAAATGTACCAAAATAAAAAAAAAATATCGCGTCAGCATCAGCCCCAAATTTTAAATTCTGCATTTATCTCGTTCTAAAAAAACGTATGGTAATTTTTTTTGCAAGCTTTTAAGGCTTTACCATTATACATACTTCAAACATGGTGTTAATATCTTTGTCTACTTAGAAGGCTTTGAAAAATACATTAGTATTTTCTATTAAATATCTCATTTTATAAATTTCAATGGCTATTTTACTGTTCAAAAATAATTTATATTGTTAAATGAATTGTATCTAATTAAAATGGTAATTGGTATTAATATTATTAATTTAAAATCCTTCTGGGAATTTTGATTTCTATGTTGCGTAGCGAATTTTTTTAAATATGTTTTCAGATAGTCTTTTTGTCACTAAATGGTGCCGGTTACAGTTTAAAAGTCCAATCCATAATTACTCCTCCTCCTAACAAAACTCAGTAAAATGACTGGGCTAGTAGGTTGTTTAATCTTGTAGTACCTACCTATATCAAACTGAAAATGAAAATATTCTGTTCTGTTTAATGTAACTTGAAGCCTAGAAGGATAGAAGAGACCTATGCGAGATAATGGTTGGTTGTTGCAAAGTTTCTGGCCACCCTGAAAGGGATAAGGGTCTTGAGTGTATTGTATACAGCGTGTAAACTTAATTTCTTCTATCGAGTCGATGGCATGTCATTTTATATTTTTCGAGCCCAGTATTTTGCCACGCGGATAGCACTACCAGCAGCGTCCATAAGCTCCATTCGCGTGCAAGTTTGCGGGCAGGAAGGGCAAGATATTAGATGGGCCATAGTCTGAGGGGCAACACCACACTCACACCTCAGGTCTGATCCATCGATAAAACCCCATTTGGACAGGTTCTCCTTACTCCGGCCGACTTGAGTTCGGAGCCTGTTTAAAGACCTCCAAATCGGCCTGGGTAGTTCATGTCCTGGGGGAGGCTTTCCGAGGGGGGGACAAACGGGTCGGGTAGCGTGCTCTTTCTTCGCCAGAGGTCACATCAAGCTCGAGGACCATTACCAAAAAATGTAAACTTAACTGCGTTACATACTTAAGGCGTGCTTCAGATGATGTATGTATAGTATGTTGACACATTTTTTTGTACCGTCAAAATAAGTATATTATTATCAATTTTCATTCTATTATTCAGGGATGAAATGGTAACTTCTCTCAAAATGTCCAATATTATAGGATTATGTCAACATTAGGGATTTATCAGGGGGTTTAGTAGTTTGCTAAAGTTGTCGTAACAGGAGTTAACAAGTTGGAACGTGTGATGTGAACTAGTTTGCGAAACAGCAAAATATGGAAGGTAGGTATTACGTTTTTGACATTGCTGAAGTTATATTTCAATCCATAAAACTAGAATTAAACATAATTATGTTTAAATATATATTTTATTTGGAACATTGGGTTTTTTTCGCGATTTAGTTTTTGGTATAGAGACAGTTGTTCAGTTTGTTGGTCTGATCATCCCCTTAAAATAGTTTCAGCTAATTTGGTTAGACCTTATATAGTAGATTACACACCGAGGGCAGGAAAGTAAGAAAGGTCTCAGATCTCATGTAATTCCTCCTCCTCCTCCTCGGCTTCGCCTCGACCAACAAATATGTGATCTGAGGCTTTCTTATTTACTACCCGAGGTAAGTACACTATTTTTCTCCTCAACGGAGGTGGAAAGCGGCAACATCGTTTAGCGCAGCGGAACGAAAGTTGACGCTTTCCGCCCGGAGGGTGAAAAAGTATATTTCATTCATTCATTCCTTAACTGCCTCCGTGGTCTAATGGTTAAGAGCATTGGGCTCTCGACACGGAGGTCGTTGGACGGGGGACACATAGTGATATGTCACTTTGCGTTTTTCCCCAGTTGGTTACGACATTGCAGGCAATCACCTGATTGTCTGAAAACAATGTTAATCCGTTGGTCCCGGCTACTATCTCTGGTAGTAGTAGTCGTTAAATAAGAACCACGTCAGAGGCCGTAAGGCGGTCTGAAAAAACTCTGAACCCAGGGCTTCGCCCACACGATAAGAAAGAAGATTCCTTATGCACATTTTTGGGACAGCTAATTTCTTTTTGGTCCCATAGAGAAAGTTGTTCATAATAATCATAATCATTTATTTCATGAAAATAATTTTACATGTCAAATGCACTCCGTAACTACTTATAATTATATTATTTATATTACAGTCCGGTTACATTCCAATAACATTTAGGTACAAAGTTATAAAATTCATCAATGTCATAGAAAGCACGATCTATAAGCCATGTTTTTTTTTTTTGTTCAGTTTAATAGCCTGATCATCCCCTTGAAAAAACGTGGCTGAAGATGATAATTTTTTAGCAATATTCTTTGAAGGTTTATTTAGTGTAAATAAAGTAGTTGAGAATGCAACTCGTCTATCGATATCGATAAACTCTGAAGCGCGACATCGAGAAATATCATAGTTATTAATCAAGTCTCCAATATCATCGGTAAATATAGTTACGGAACAAACATTATTGTTTGTACGATACGGTTTATAGAACGTCGCATTTGATATTTTCTATTTGGATGACAAATGTTGACTGGTAAATCAAGATAGAACAATTATTTATCTTGATTTACCATTAAATCAGATTATTGATTTACAGCCATGTTGATTTAAAGCATGCAAGTAAAATTAATGCTGTTGAAATGCGTTCCTTGCGAAGTATGTGTGCTGTGACGCTGAAAGATAGAGTGAGAAATTGTGTAATATGAGATAGATGTAAATTGAAAGAAGATGTAGTGACAAGAATAGAGAAAGGTATGCTTCGTTGGTTTGGTCATGTGGAGAGGATGAGTGACAGCAGATGTACGAAAGAGATATATGTTGCTAATGTGAGTGGAAGCGTCGGCAGAGGGCGCCCTCGTAGGACGTATGCTGATCAAATCAGTTGCGTCCTACAAAAAGGGGAGGTGCGGAGTACTCGAAACCGACGAGCATGTATGAAGAGATGTATGGATGTGCATGAGGCAAAAGAAGTATGTAAGGATCGTAGTAAGTGGCGCGCCCTGGTCTCTGCCTACCCCACTGGGAAAGAGGCGTGACGTTATAGATAGATAGCCATGTTGTGCTATAAAATCAACTTAAAGATTGTCTCCGACTGGTCTCATGACCAGTTTTTTTTTTTTTTTTTTTTTTTTATTCATAATGGGTTTGCGCTTGGCTTCATCTCACCTGATGGGAAGTGTAGACGAAGCCGAGGATGTAGCGCGCTCACCCAGAAAAAGCCTATTAACTCTTCTTTTGAAAATATCCTGATTGTATTTGCTTGGAAACACAGACGCAGGGAGTGAGTTCCAAACCTTACCGGTTCTCATTATAAAAGAGGATGCGAACCTTTTTGTGCGGATTGTTGGAATATCGACAACGTATGGATGCAGACTCGCACTACGTCTTGTCGTACGTTGGTTCAAATCAAACCTGCAACCTCCTAAACCGGGGCTGTGTTTTCGTCCAATTTGAGAAGATACGAGGCCGACCTCTAGCGACACTTCCATTCAAATTCGCACAATAGATCTCTTTCCACAGACCAACAATACCTTTATCAATACTTGTCACGACATCGATCTCTAATCAGTAATCACCATAGACTTATATATTACGAGCGTTAACCCGCGACTTCGTCCGCACAAATTATATACTCGTTCAAACAAACAAACAAACAAACAAACACACAAACAAACAGACAGACAAAAAATCCAAAAATTGGTGAAATGGAATCAGGGACACCTAAAAACCATATCGTAACTTTTTTTTGTTAATATCTTCAATGTACAGACAAACTTCCTGTTACAGTTTTATAATAGTATAGATAGACTAGCGTATATACAGGGTGTCCGGTAAACCGACGTATGCTGAACCGGCGGACCCGGCGGATGCTGAAAGGTTAGGTCATGACTAAGCAGAATATCAAAATTTGACTTTAGTAAATGTGTCTCAGTTTTCGAGATATTGACAGTTTTAACACAGATACTGCATAGAACATTTGTAGCCGTGACACTCAAAATAGTGACTAAGGTAAAGAGTTTCACGAATTTCATAAAACTGTCCTTATCTCGAAAACTAAAAACCTTTTCCTAAAATAAAATGTTGACAGATTGATTGATTGATTGACTGATTTTTTTTTCTATTTTTTTTATTTTAGTATTAGTTATGGTTAGGCATGAACTAACCTATCAGCATCCACCGGGTTGACGTCGGTTTACGGGACACCCAGCGTAACACTAACACCAAATACCTACTCGTACTAAGCAAGGAACGAATTTAAACAGCATTAATCTATTGTCTGTAGTTCCAAAATATTAATTGTCATAAGATAGTATTTTATTCTGTTATTATTTTAGCTAGTTTCTTTATGACAAAACATTTTGACTAGACTACAAAAATAATAAGACGCCATTTCAAGAATCTTATCTTCAGAAAGGAGGCTAAATTAATTATTTATGTAATTACAAGTTTCATTTTAATAATTACGAGCGTTAACCCGCGACTTTGTCCCCACAAATTATATACCAGATTTTAAGTCAGATCATAAGCTATCAAACAAAAAAGTTTCATCAAAATCGGTTCAGTAGTTTTTGCGTGATACTCGTTTAAACAAACAAACAAACAAACACAAACAAACAAACAGACAGACAAAAAATTCAAAAATTGGTGATATGGCATCAGGGATACCTAAAAACCATATCGTAACTTTTTTTTTGTTAATATCTTCAATGTACAGACAAACTTTCTGCTACAGTTTTATAATAGTTTAGATTAGATTATGTAGTTTCTTTATGAAAAACATTTTTTGAGTAGACTAATAAAATAATAAGACGCCTTTTCAAGAATCCTTTTTCCAGAAAGGAGCCTAAATTAATTATTTATGTAATTACAAGTTTCGTTTTAATAATTACTAAGTGCACGATTCCCTGTGAGCTCATTGTTGGTATTGTCTAGGTATTAAGGTTCATTTTTCTTCAACAAAGATCCTTTATTTCGGTAAGGTATTTAAAAGAAATAATATTATTAAATGGTTCTTGTTCCTAGGGACTGTTTATTAGATGGAAGTGGAAGGCAATTTAATAAATTGCTTTGTGAATTTTGAGTTGCTCAGCTATATTTTTCCTCAGCAGGCTTTCTACAATCGCTTTGAAGTTTTGAGTATTTTAATATTTCTTACATTGTTTGAAGAAGATATTTGATGAGGAACTAAGAGGAATGACCCTTCAGTGGAATGGGAAGATCTTCCGCCAGGCTAGGACCGGCCGTGGTCCGTCGGTTGTTAGTTAGACCTCGTATAATATATAATACTTTTAAACTAAGAGTCTACCCATCAAACTGACAACTTTTACTATGGGAGCAAACCGAGCGCAGCAAAAAAAATCTGCTGTTCCATACTAAACTGCACTTTTTATTCAACTCAACTGTATGAAACAGGAGATTTTTTTGCTGCGCTCGGTTTGCTCCCATAGTAAAAGTTGTTCAGTTTGATGGGTAGACTCTTAGTAAGTATTATATATTATACGAGGTCTAACTAACAACCGACGGACCACAGCCACGGTAAAAATGCAGACTTCTTAGAAAATACTAAATTTGTAGTTATAAATCAAATTCTGGTAGATTTGACTAAAAACAACAAATTTACTAGTAAATCTCTGTGGGGCCAATGTCGAAATCGCGAATAAAAAAATCACCTGTTCCATAGAAAACGGTCAATGGCTACTCGATCCAAATGTAAGGAAGAGCACATTATTTATTTTAGCTATTTCAATGTATAGTGAAAGTTTTTTATATTCGAAGCGTATACAACTGCATAACTTAAGCCGCGCCATGTAATTTTTTTTAAAACTGTCTTTTTGCGACAAGCCGTTGATACAGTATCAAATTGGTTATTAACTAGAAATTTCTGATTTTACGTTAATTTGTTTAAAAATCTTTTGGTTGTACCTAGTAACTAAGTACACAAGTCTTATATTTACTTCAGGGCAAATATTACGGCTAAAGTAAATGAATATTACATAACAATTTCTCTCTCAGAAAATCCTCTATTTTGGGCGAGTAAATGCCAAGAGCGTAATGAATATAACTGAAGAGGGTTCTGTCCTGGGTTCAAAATATCTGTGTACAATAAAGTGTTAAAATAAATAAATATAACATACCCTCTGACACCAGGGCTCTGCCCACACGATAAGAAGAAGAAGATGGTGAGCTATGGAGAGACCAATACACTGAAAAAAATGTTTTATTAAATGTAACCGAACTTTAGTGACTTCCAAATTGTTTTGTAGCACATACCCAAACGTTTGCATATAAAGAGCTAAAAGTTATGCTATTTATAACCAAACGATTGTTTATGTGCTGCAAAACAGTTTTGAAGTCACTAAATTTCGGTTATATTTAACATAACATTTTTTTCAGTGTGCTGGGTGTTTCTCTGACAGATCACATATAAGATATCAGAATGAGGTGGTACGTTCGTCCAAAGTGGTTGACATAGCTCCGAAAATTACCAAGCTGAAGTGGCAATGGGCTGATCATATTACTATCGAAGAACTGGAGACCGACAGGAAGGATAGGAACGAAAGCTAGGACGTTCAGGAAGGTAGCGACTGGACGAGACAGGCCAAAGATTTTGTGGCGCGCCTTGGGAGAGGCTTATGTTTAGCCGTGGACGATGATAGGCTGATGATGATACATTTAATATTATTAACAATTAACAAAAGTTGTCGTTGCAGAGGGGTCAATTTTATTCAAAACTTTGACGCACAATACGCGTAGACAGAATTAATTTAAGTAACTTTGTAAACATGGAAAAATAGTTTAAAAAATCTAGATGCCGCGTAACAAATAACATTTGCAATTTATAAAATAATTACGAAGATATAAAGCTTTGAAATTTTTCATACAAAATTTTAAAAGCTTTATATCTTCGTAATTATATTATAAATTGCAAATGTTATTTGTGACGCGGCAACTAGATTTTCTAAACTATTTTTCCATATATAAAATATTACTTTTATTAATTCCGTCTACGCGTATTGTACGTCAAACTTTTGTATGGACTGAAACCACCTTAGGTAAGTAAGTCTACTAAAAGTAAATAGTTGTCACATAAATATTACAAGATGTTAGTAAAAGCGACTCGATATTTCTCTCCGTGAATACAAGTCCCCTCACGAGAAATATTCGGAAAAAATGTCCTTACCCAAATTAATATTTATTCCCGTGGAACCCTAGAGAAATATCCAGAAATTACGACTCTCACTCTCGAAAGCAAATGGGTGACGAATATTTTAAGAGATTGCCAAGGTGAAGTTCAAATATTCGTTCGTTTAGGTATACGTTTCCACGTAAGAAATCCTTAGACTCTGAACTTTCGTCTTTATGTCCTAGGTAATAGGAGTTTATACACGGTGTGCACTTAAATGCGTTAGATACTTAAGGGGATGCTTTAGACTATCAAACTGTTTTAAGAGGGTATGTGAAAAAAATAGGATTCTTCAAAGCGTCTTATATCATGAAGTACTAACAGTAGGAGTATGATTAGCGGATATGTGTAAATTGAACGTATAATTGAAGTTTTGATTAGAGCCAAAACACGATTAGGAAACATTTTCTCGATAGAAAAACAAGCCAAAGTACCCTCCGTCTTTATCGATAAACGCTTGGAACTGCTAAATGGTGAATAATAGAAACACGAGACTTGATTTAAAAAAAGAGATTGATATTTTACAAATTTTGATTAGAGCAGAATTGAACTTACATAAATAGTACAATCACAATTAAATAAAGTTTGTTTTACGCTTGCGTCGTTTCAGGCGCGCGCCGCCCCATCTCTTTCTCACACGCCCTTTTCGCTTCAATTATTTTTCGATTATGCCCTTAATAATATCGTGGTATATCCTCGGATGGGAACCACACAGGCTAAACAAAAATTAAATTACTCAATTCCAAACTCGACAAAAACAAAGTATAAACCGAAAACAGTAGGCGACCAATCCAATTAAAAATTAATGCAAAGAAAATCTTTCGACGATGACTATCAAAACCAGGGTTGTCACAGAGAGAATTTTAACAAAACAACAAGTTTTCTTGCCTGGGGCTGTACCTTCATTAAGAGGGGCCGGGATGGAACCCTTCTAATATAAGTTAACCCTAGTACTTAAGAAGTTTTGCCCTAAAAACGTTAATGAGAAATTTCAAGTTAGGTTTAAGTTTATTACTTGGTTTAATGTCTTGTAGACTAGTTGTGATTAATTTAATAATTGCTTAATTAAACTGTGATTTAGAATTTTTTTTTCTTTTTTTATGGATTTTATTTTTTATTTCAACAAGCT
Source organism: Agonopterix arenella (assembly GCA_927399405.1). Taxonomy (NCBI): domain Eukaryota; kingdom Metazoa; phylum Arthropoda; class Insecta; order Lepidoptera; family Depressariidae; genus Agonopterix; species Agonopterix arenella. The sequence goes on from OV656714.1 coordinate 3,698,071, forward strand.
CATAGTGTGTTCAGCTTATAGTGGGTATCAAATTGTAGACGTATAGAGCGGCGTCGTCTGGAAAGAAAAAGCTCCTTTAAAAAAAACGAAAAAAAAAACTCGCGACCTTAGTTTGCGTGGGATTTTTATGCCTACGTCCGTCTTCATCTCCCTGACTGTATTCATCTAAATCGGTTCAGCGGCAAAACAGATAAAAGGTAACAAAAATACTGACATTTCAGACACACTTTCACCTTTACAATATTATCATGAATAATGATTGAGTTTCAAACTATGCTGCATGTAAAAATTATAATTATACTTTTTAATCTAAAAATGTGTTATCTTAATAGGTACTGTTCATTTTATAGTTATGTACGGAACCCCACATCGTACATATATCGCACAAGTACCATGCGCATTAAACAGTTTTTTTACTTTTTATTCTAAAAATGTTTTATGTTACCTAATAGGTACTGTTCATTTTATAGTTATATACGGAACCAGTGGTCTCGAGCGTCAAAATGTGAAATCGGTAGAGATGCCCACAAATATCGGTAGATTTGTACCAAAAATCGGTAAATGTTTAAAAAACTATATTCAATCAAATTTGTTTCTTTTTAAATATTAACGTTATGTTAGATATGTCTCCAAATAACAAATTTCTTGATTTTTTGTTTGTCTGTTTGTTTGTTCGAGCATCACGCAAAAACTACTGAACTGATTTTGATGAAACTTTTATGTTTGAACGCTTATGATTAATGTTGTTGTTGAAATATATTTGCGCGGACGAATTCGCGGGTAACGACTTTTTTTTTATAATTAGTTACTTACAACTTACATTTTATGAAGACATGCCTAGGAACCTAAAATATATTTAAGATCATAGGTTTTTACTAATTTAGAGTTGTTATCTCAGTTGATGATCAATTCATCCATACAGTTGTGAACATTGAACTACTTTTCTCTAAGTGAAACGGGTGAAATAAACAAAACGAATAGTGTTGGCAGTACGGAAATGGAAAATCGGTAAAAAATCCGGGAGAATTTCCTTGTCTCAGAAATCGTGGGAAAATGTTCACATTTCGATGGAAATACCGAAAAATCGGTAGGTTCGAGACCACTGTACGGAACCCACATCGTACGTACAAGTACCATTTGCATTCGGCAGTTTTTTTACTCGGTAATGTGAGGGTTAAAAAACGGAACTCTTCAATTAATGTCCAGACTTGCATTACAATTGAATGCATTTAGATAATTGAAAATAAATCGGTTCAGGTCGATGGCATGCAACTACAAGGGAACAGATTAATGGGACATCTACCCTACTTCAAGATACGAGTCTTACTTGTAAATTAGTCATTTGGTTCAAAATTCCAAATCAAATAAGTAACTTTACTTCTTTGTGATAAAGCTTACATTAGAACTAGACTAAACACAAAAAATATACATAAACGTAAAAATAACCACCACGCACCACACCATTTCAGTCGCTGGTTCTCGTACGAGGCGAATAAGGGATAAGGTGTCTTATGTAAAGTTTTTACGGGCAAAAGGGGATGACCAGACGGTCAAACTGAACAACTTTCTCTATTGCACCAATATCGAAATCGCGAAAAAAAAAACGTTTCCATACAAAACTGCAAACCGACTCGATTCAAATGTACGGGACAGCTGATTTTCGCCTTTGACTATTTATTATAAGGACTAGCCTTGCGGTAGCATTTCCCCTCTGCCACGGTATAAAATTAATTTATCATGTGCATTTACATTCAATTTTATACCTTATCACTAAACGAGACAGCCTATAATTGCGAAACAATAATTTCGAACTTAGAACGTTTGGGGTTCACACGAGACTTCTTTTCATGATTTTTAACGTTCAAAATAAGAATCTAAAGTTGTGGGGAATAAAATCCAAAGTTGCGGATTTCGTGTTACCTCGCCCCCCGCAAAAAGTAGCAGAAATGTTTGTTCGTAGAATTACACGCGTAACTAGTCCCTATATAAGTAGTCAAAGGTTATAGCTTGTGTGAACCGCAAAAATGAATATGGTTGTAAGCATAATGCTATGCATTATTCAATGTTGTATACAAATTATATGCGTCATTGTATTCACAAGGCCGGTAGATACAGAAATACAATAAAACATCTGAAAACCATTGCCAAAACGATCGAGAATTGATTGATTCATCAATTTCAAGCCATGATGACTCAAAATGTTGAACCGCCATCTTCAATAATGATAGTTGAATCATTCCGCCTTTAAAAAAAGAATTATTTTTTTTCCGACAACAGTTCTTTTGTTTTTTTTTTCTGGCATCGGTTTTTGGGAATTCGATTACGCGTTCAAACCTTTTCACACGTTTCAAAGTGTTACTAATGGTGTAGTAATTTGCCGATTCGTAAATTATTTGCCATTTATTTTTTTGGCTAATAAAATAATTGAGACATTATTGTACTTTTTTTTCGCAAACGGCAGTTATTAAAATGCTGGCTGGTTTTTAATTGCCAACCTACTAAAATAGCTGTGCTATAATTAAAAATAAAATTAGCATTCGTTTTTTAAATCGTAGTCTGCTCATCAACTGTCAGAGATATAATTGAAAAACGAAAAAAAAAAATACACTGCGTTCTACGCCCCGTACTTTCACATTGATGCGTTCAAATCATAAAACTAGGTCGCTTAAATAAAGTGTGTCTGTTCTTGATAAAATTTACAAACCGTTCAGTTCCAAATAACATAACACTACTTTCTTGGATAACAAACTGATGTAAGTCTTGAATATTGCTAAATTTAGAGCAAATTCAATCAATCAATCAATTATACTTTATTTGACACCAAAAAAACAGAGTATACAGAGAGAAAACAATCAGGAAATACAAAAGGCACAAAAACAGGCGGTCTTATCGCTAAAAAGCGATTTCTTCCAGACAACCTTACACACAAAACAAATTATCAACCAAACCTGAAAAAGAAGAAACAAAATTTAAAAAAATGATTAAATAAAAAGTAAATTTAAAATAGTAAGTAGTTTTAATTATTAAGTACGATCAATAAGTACGTGTCTGCCTGCACTTGAGAAGTATTATTTAAAATACTGCAGATTAATGAATAGCTACTAATCAAGATCTGTTGTTGCGTGGTCAGAAACGTTGCTACAACTCCTAATTATAATCTACTACTAGTTTAAGTCTATTCCGTTTTCACATTTAAACCGCTGAACCGATATAGATTGTTGATGTAGAGCTCTGAGGAAGGACATGGACATAAAAATGCCACACAGACGAATTCATGGGTATTAGATATACAGGGTGTAAACTTAAATGCGTTACATACTTAACACGTTCCGGGGCAGTGAACGAGACACAATAGAACTTTTATTGTTATCACTGCTATAGCCGGTCACTGTCCAGGAACGTGTTAAGGGCTTCAGACCATCAAACTGAACTACTTTTACTATGGGATCAACATTAACGCATTTAATACCCGTGAATTCGTCTGGGTGGAAAGCTTCAGCGTCTTATACACACTACAGTTCGTCCATCCCATGGTTGTCTGGAAGAAATCGCTTTTAGTGATTAGACCGCCATTTGTACCCTTACGTTCTTTTTATTCGTTTTTGTTACTGTATATTTTGGTGTGCAAATAAAGAATATTTATGTTATGTTATGTTACTGTGTAAACGTCTTGTATTCTTTCTGATATGACTCTACAGGATGTTAGGGTAAACAGTTGCATTACTTTAAGGGGTGTTTGTACTAATGATACTGAGCAACTTTCCGAAAAGAACAAAGAGACAGTTGCAACAAAATTTCAACTTTTCATAAAAACGCTCGATCAACTGGTATGGATAGTCCAAAGTTGTTTTTGCTAATTTCCTATAGGTTTCTGAGGGAAAGTTTTTCAGTGTCATGGGTATAAGCACCCCTTACAGTAGTGCAACTGTTTACCCTAACACCCTGTATACATATAATATAATTAATAATTATAAAACTAATCTTTTAAAGGCGTGGTTTACACCATTGGTGGGATTTACCAATTTACCTAAAAAGTAATATTTTAAGATACACCTTTCTACCGTCGGACGTAACGATCAAAGAACAATGAAATTTATCACGTTCCAGTGAACTTAGAATTTGATAAGTCGTGGGAAGCGCAAATATTATTCGTATTGAAACGGGACACTGTTTTGTTATACGGAAATCTATTTCGGTTCGTAGAAATTATTTTATTATTGAATTGTCTATTCGGTTCGTATAAATTATTTTTTTATTAAAATATTTTCCTTTTGGCTTTGGGTTTCGCTAAATAATTAAATAGTTTATTTTTATTAATGGACTACGCATTATTCCATAATTTACTAAATATACCTACACTAAATTGTGCCTTTAGTACGGACACTCACTGTCCCCCCACACATTTTTACTTCACCCCCGCTTGGTAGGAAGCGTGGCGGAAAATGTAGGCAATGGCATATTCCTGTCTTGCGCGCACTTACTCAGTATCGCACATGCTTACCTCTTCTTTTCAATTCTAATTGAATTTTATTGTAAATATAAATACTTACTTAATTATTTTTGGAAACAAAAGAGGTAAATCAAAATTAGAACTCGGCATGATTTCAAAATGGGTCAAACTGCATGTCATAATTAACTTGCGAAATTGCGTTCTATTTTTGAGACAACAGTGTCAGTTTTCAATTGTTTCGTTTGGGTCTTTTGTTGAAACGTCAGTTAGGTAACCGGACATTTTAGTTAAGTAAGTAACGTCATAAAATTGGTTCATTTTAACATTTTACGTTGGTAAATTTTGATTGTTGCGGTGGTGAAAAGACTATTTTTTTTAAAGGATTTTGATCAGTAATATCTAAATGCAAAAAAAATTGTCGCGAGAAAATAATTCGGACTCCATTGAGAAAACCATTGCTTGATTTAAAAAAAATCACCCGCCTTCTCTTTCTAACTCTAGGTTGGAAAGTTGGAAACAGAAACGGCATCATCAAATGTCTAATTCTGACATTGTAATTATTTTTAGTTTACCTATTATCTATAGGGAGTCGCGTGGCTAGAGGTCTCTCGAGTAGACGTCTTTCGTTCGGCTCGCGATTTAGATAGCCACGCGGCTCCGCCATTTTATGGCGGTTTCGGGTGTGTGTTTTTGTTTAAAAACAGGGCTTTGAGATCGCCATATCAATTACCGTACAATGAACGTTAACTTGAATTATAATAATATCTTCAACACTTGATACTGGCGAAATCTTTAAGGAAACGCCATTTAATAAAAATAGAATATTATCTATATCTATCTATATACTATTATAAAACTGTCACAGGAAGTTTGTCTTGTCCGTCTGTTTGTTTGTTTGTTTGAACGAGCATCACGCAAAAACTACTGAACCGATTTTGATGAACCTTTTTTTGTTTGATAGCTAATGATCAGACTTAAAATCTGTTATATAATTTGCGCGGACAAAAATGCGGGTTAACCCTCGTATGTATATAAAAATGAATCCCTATTTCCCCTTGGTCAGGACATCACGCGAGTACGGCTCGACCGATTGCGATGAAACTTTGGTTTGGCGAAGTTCGCTGGATCAGCTAGTTTTATTTAAAAATACCCGTAATCTTTTCATTTTAAAATCTCTAACATTGAAAATACCTATAGTTATTGTGACAATTATCTCGAAATGTTTTTCGATTCAGTCCTCCAAAAAAAAAAAACCTGACATGCCGAATTGTTCCTACACAAAAATATATACGGTCGAATTGAGAAACCTCCTCCTTTTTTTGAAGTCGGTTAAAAAGGGATAAAGTAAAGGTGTAAAGTTTCAATTCAACTGACAATAGGTACTGTTTCACGATGACTCATTGACTCACATCACATAATAATTCGTAGGAATGCCAACTTGAAACGACATATTCCATGCTATATGATTTAATAACTAGTTAGTAATTTGAACTCGTCTCTTTGAAGAGTACCGCTCCATACTACAAGCCATTTTAATTAAACTGCATGATTCTTCGAAATGGAAAATGCATTTTGACTTTTGTTTTCGGGGTGATAGAAACTTTGCTATAAAGTACCAATTAACTTTGTAAGCGTGTACTAGTGTCCTTCTTTTTTAGCATATACAGGGTGTAAACTTCAGACCATCAAAATGAACAACTTTCATTATGAATTCAACATAGAAATCGCGAAAAAAAAAGGTTCCATCAAAAATGCAAATTTTTTATCGCGACGTCAATGTTGGTCCCATTGTATTACAGTTTGATGGTCTCATTAAATTTACACCCTGTATAAAATTTTTTAGTCAGTGCGGAAACTTAAAAAAAAGTTGTTATGCACCCACCCATACATTTGGGTTGATTAGGTTTGCAGTTTTGTATGGAACAGAGCTAATATATTTTTCGCTACTTCAACGTTGGTGCCATAGAGAAAGTTGTTCAGTTTGATGGTCTGATCATCCTCTTAAAGAACCGTTAAGAAGGAGCCTATACAGGGTTCAGGGCTAACATCGAAATCGCGAAAAAAAAATCTGCTGTCCCAAACATTTAGCTCAAGCAGGTTTGTAGTTTTGTATGGAACAGAAAATTTTCTTTTCGCAATTTCGATGTTGGTGCCATAGAGAAAGTTGTTCAGTTTGACGCTCTGAACATCCCCTTAAAAAAGTGTCAGCATATTAAGAAGGAGCCTATGCAGGGTGTAAAATTAAATAGGACAGTTACTTAAAGCGGTGCTTCAGACCATCAAACTGAACAACTTTATGGGACAAAAATCGAAATCGCGAAAAAAAAAATCTACTGTCCCATACATTTCAGTCGCAGTAACTGTCCCATTTAATTTTGTATAGCCGGTTCTTTATGTATTTTTCAAAACATAACCCTCCTGGCGTAATCGGGAAAAAAAGGAATCAAACCTAAATCCCCTGGGGATTTTATTAACCTTGAGCAATAAGGATACGGTATCCACCTCCACGAGGATGAAATTACATCCAGTTAATCTTGTAAAAGCCTTCGTTACTACCGACCTATACATGTTTCATGTAGGTATAGCTACCAAACAATATTTCTCCGAACGAATAAACTACAAAGAGAGAACAATTTTGCCGATTTTACTAGGGATATTGTACCTAGTGACAACTATTACAATGAATTCTGGTAGAGCTTTGATATTATATTATTTATTAGGCATCTAAAACATACAAATATGATTTAAAGGCGACCTTGTCACTAAAAGAGTTTTAAGACATTTTTTTTGCTAAAAGTCATGATTGAAATCATTTATTTGAAAGACTTTTGGTGGTACTTAGGATGTTAGTAATAAGTTCTCACAGAGACAACAAAAATCTGCCGTGATGACGTAAAAATATTTTGGTAAGAAGTTACAGGATTGTTGGTTATTATTCATTATTGTTTGCTGCTAAAATAATTCTTGTAGATGTGACTAAAACATATTTTCTTAAACTATAAACCTTTGCCCAGCCGTGGGACACAAAATAGGTAAAAAATAATGTTTTTAACTACAACAACATGATGTACAGTACTCATACGTTGTATACTAGACAGGATATCACAGAATAAATAATAGTAGGTAAAAACTACCAGTGGATTAGTCGGCTCACTTTCTGCTTTTCTTTTAGCCACACGACAATCTTTTTTTTTACCCTAGTCCTACTACTCCTACCTCTTATAATGTTCTGTGCTGTAGCCTTCATGATGATGATAATAACGTATGTTTTTTATTGTTACAGCGGATCCGTTGCCCGGCAAGCACGTACCACTAGAAAGCTATGAGAGCGAGCTCGAGAAAGAACACGCGTTGCCGACTTCTGTCCCCAATGCAGACATACTCAAGACCAACAGCAATCCCACTTATCATAAGCCGAGGTGAGTTTTGATCTTTGATATTTGGTTTTAGCCGAGGTGCGAAAGCGGAATGGCGACTGACCTAATTGCCTTTCGGCATCTCCGCTTCTTTTTCACCTCCGTGCTTTTACCCCTCTAGTATTATTTATTTATAGCGCGACAAGAGATCATTTTCTATGCAGTGTAACTAAGAAGAAGAGAAGAGAAGTCATACTACAGGGGCAAGAATAAAGTAGCTAAAGGTATCCTAAAGATACCTACCGTAAGTCTCATCCTGTGGGGCAAGCATAGTAATGTGCCACAGCAAAGGTGCGTCTTTGCTATGTGTCTTTGTGTCACACTGCCATGCTAGCCCCACAGATCTCGCTGTCACATCTCTGTTTTACTTAGCGCGTAACTGAGCGAGAGAAAATATGCGGGATAGTGTAGTCGCGCGCATCGTTGCGGTGTCAAAATTCCCGTTTTTTTTTATTGGCGTGGTTTTGTTTTTATCCCCCAAAACGAAACTATGCGCCTATAGGCATCTAATTAATAAAGCGTGCAGGAAATACGTTTTTGTTATCAAAAAGCTTATTATTTCGTCGGTATTCGATAACAACTTAAATGTAGGAGATAAGTACTGAAATTTTTAGCAGAATTTAATTAATATTATATTAGTTATGTTTGTAATTTAGTCTTCGTTTATAATTTTCTTTGTATTCATTTCAAACCCACGTCAGTTTAAACCTAGTTCTGTCTACGTAAATAGAATTACAAAATCCTTTCTACTCTTCGAGTAAACAGTTAATTCGTTTAACATTTAGGTTAACACATATCCTTCCTTATTTAATCGTAAGTTAGGAAGAGATAACACATTTTACGATTAGACGAATTAAAATGTACATAAAATCAAAGTTTTTATGTCACTCATAAAACAGTATTTAAGTAGGCTTTATGCTCGGTTTTACGATGGCAATTTAATTTACTAAGAAATAGCTTTCGTGTTATCCTAATTGTAATTATTTTTCTCAGTGTGATTTTTTTTTCTTAAAGTTTGGTATTATCAGGTCCTGCGTAGACTGGTAAACCAAGGCTTACTTTTAGTAACAAACTAACAATCTAGTTAATTCAATTCGAGAAAAAGAAAAAAACTGTTATTTTATCACTTTAAAAAAAAAGCATCTTCACGGGGCATGTCTTCATAATAGCTTCATATATTTAAAAATATTAATTTAGTGCGAGTCTGACTCTCGCACGGAGGGTTCCATTCCATACAATATTGCAGAAAAATTTTGTTTTTTTCCTGGATCCCTAGCGCGAGCCCACAGAACATTATAAATGCCCTCTCGCTCACACCACGCCGTACGCCTTACAGTGTTATGCAAATCATTGCATACTTTGCTCTTCTAACCCCTCTTATAATGTTCTGTGCGCAAGCCCAACACACTTGACCGGTTTTTATTATTATTTGTTTTACATTATTTTATGCTCTATAATCACGCAAAGTTAGACGCTTGTACGTATTACCGTTTTTCCATAGGAGCGAAACAAAAAACTTTAAAAACACGCTTCTTGTGTTGTATGGGAACCCTACTAATTTTTTTAATTACCTATTTGTTAGCAACTTCGGCATAATATTTTGTGAAAATTTCAACTGTCTAGCTGTTATAGTTCAAATGATATAGCCTTTTATAGGTAGGACAATCAGACAGACAGGACGTATAGCGAAGGCCAATGAATAGGGTCTCGTTGGCTGGTACGCTCTGTGGGTACGGAACTCTAAAACGGAGCTGGCGTTCGACCTCAGTCAATATTAAAATATGTATTTACTAACTGATATTGACTTTTCTCTAATTAACTTTCAATATTATGTATATATCTGTTAATAAATATTTTAGCATCCTATATTATCTAATTCAAACCGCTGAACCGTAAACAAATATTAATCAAGATACAAACACAAATATTAGATTCCAACAAGATATGTATTCCCTTTGATCTACTTGTATCAATAAGATGTACTTATTGGTTACAATGAAATTAATGAACCGGAGTTCATATCTTCGCAAAGATATATTATGTTTTACAAATAATTTTCCAATACAATATCATGTATTACATAAATGCATGGGACAGCTGACTTTTTTCGGGATTTTGATATTAGTCCCATGGAGAAAGTTGTCTTCCTTCGACGTCTATACAGGGTGTTAGGGTAAACAGTTGAATTAAGTACTTTAAGGGGTGATTTTACCTATGAGACCTTACTGAACAATTTTCCCTAAGAAACCTATACGAAATTAACAAAAAAAAATTGGACTTTCCATACTTATGCAATCAGCTGATCGAATGTATGTATGAGAAGTTGAATAATTTTTGGGAATTTCTGACTTCCCTAACACCCTGTTTTACTCATAAATCATACTCTATGTACCTAAGCAGTTAGGTACCTCTATGTACCTAACTGCTTAGGTACATAGAGTATGATTTAGCCAATTGCGTACTGAAGAAGGGCCAAATAAAATGTACCCGGAACTGACGAACTTGTATGAAAAACATGTTGAGGAGGCGAGAGATGTGTGTCAGAATCGAAGCATGTAGCGATCTGTTGTCTCTGCCTACCCCAGTAGTGGGACATAGGCGTGAGCATATTATATATGTATGTTAGTACTAACATTAAAAACATTTTTTTTTTACGTAGCTTGGCAAAAACGAAAATTAATTTAAATTAAATGAAAACATTGAGCTTATTCTTAAAACAAATTTAATTCAAAATAAAAGTTGTTTACCAACAGCGTTCATCGAAGGTTTTTCGTTAAATTCAATGACAACAAACGCCTTGTCATGTTTACTCCCACTTAAAAGCTAACCAAACCCAAGTCGAGGCACTCAGTAAAAAAAATATTTATTATTACTCCTCTAAGTATTTGTTCGAAACATCTCAAGTAACGTGAATAAGCAGTTATAGACACAAAAGGCTATTTCCCCGACGGTTTTTCCCCATTTCTCTTTTCCCCGTTCGATCAATCAGCGACTGTCAATTCTGCGCAAACTTCAAAAACAAAGTTTAAATGGCTCGTGGATAAAAGCAGAGATGTAATCAGGGTGGGGTCTGGAAACTATCTAACTGGTATTTAGGAGATTATCTGGGGTAGCGGATTCAAGATCGCTTTGACTCTTAAAGCTGGTTTAAAAAAAACGACGTTTAAATAATTAAATAACGCTCACAGGCACATACATTGTAATGATCCCAAGCAAGCACTATAGGTTGTTTATTATGGAAACCATACAACAACGGCACAAATATATAATCATCCATGACCGAACCGGGATTCGAACCCAGGACCCTGGTTTGGCAGTCCATTACACCAATCGGGTCGTAAAATAAATTTTAAGTACCTACATGGTTTTAATAAAAAAAAAATACATGTTTAAATCAGTTTTTAGTAAAGTTTTCAGTGTATTAATAATTTTTTAATTACCGTGCCACTTTTGTTATGCATAATTTTATTTAATTCCGGGAAATACAACGGTTGTTCAATGAAACAACCAATTTAGTAGATAATAACTGAAGTAAAATAAATCGTAAGTATCATATTGTTATCGAAATGTCGTGTTATAGTGATATAGACACAGAAGCTAAACACTTTCGACCCCCCAAAAAATACCTAAATGCGTTCCTGCAATGCCTTTTTCATTACGAAAGTCGAATTATTATTTGAATAAAAACAAAGTTTCTCAAACAATTTGTTGCTTAAAACTTTTTATTATATTGTTCTCGACTTCGCCGGGCCTATTGTACAATTATTTTATAATCATTGAATGTGATAGGATTTCACAAATTCATGAAATGAACGGTTTGAATTTGAACAATGGAATACATTTTGAAACTGGTGAAAGTCCACGAACAAATTATTTGGATGGACTTTTGATTTTCAATTCAATTCAAATTATTTGGTTTGTGTCCGAAGTTTGAAAATTATATACCTTTTCGCTTTGTTTACGGATACCTGTTATAAGGGCAAATATTGGGCATATTGGATGTTCTGAGGTTTCAGAATATCTCTGACCACCCCCTCGGGTAATATAGTCGTGAGCATATGGTATACAAGATACTACCAATTGATAGATATACGATAGAATTGATATTGGTATGGTACAAAAAAATGTTATTTACCCGATTTGGTTACAATTTTCAGAATAACGTTTCATTTTTATGTCATCGCAATCGACTGCTATATTCAGAGAAGAATGCGTTAGTTTAAAAAAAGCAGATTTTAGTCTCATATACCAGAATTATTTTGGCAACAAATATATTAATGACCTTTAGCAACGAATTTTTTAGGAAGATCTGAGAACTAAAAAAAAGAAATCGGTTTAAATATCGTTTGGCAGGTATATCACCTTAATAAAACAGACAACGATGTTGCAATTAACGAGATTTGAAGCAAACCAGCGGGGACTTTAAAACAACCTTGCCCAAACGTCTCTCAACGATAATCTCAGTAATTACACCCCCCCCCCCCCCCCCCCCCCCCCCAACTTCTAAAAAGACCCACAGAATTCTCATCCAACTTTTTGATTGTCACTTTGAACAAGTTTTATAATCTTTATATACGTGACTGCTAAAGTTAAGTTCTACTTAATGTTGGTTAACTGCGATTATGCAAATTCGAGTTTGAGTTTTTGCGCGATTACGTAGCGAGTTACAATGTCACGAAGTCACGAGTTATCGTGGTACCGTTTCTTTCGTGGGATAATCTGTTTTTGAAATTTTATTTGTTGATGGTGTCAAAATGGATTTTGTTTAGAAGTTTCATTACTGAAATTGAGAGAGCCCTTTGTAACTTTATATGGGTAACAAGGCGAAAGGGCTGTTTCTATACATAGAATTGATAGTCACAGGGTTGTGCACGCGGCTTTATCCGCGTGGAATTCATTTTGTCTTACCCTAACTTTACTGACGGTGTCAAGGCAGTCAACACGCAACAAACAGACAAACTAACTTTGTGTAGGTTTGTTTTGGTATACAAAACAATCCTTGATATTTTGATACTTAAAAAAACACACTCGAAATTGATGGAAATGCAGTGCTAAGCAAAACGCCATTAATTACATATAAGGCCTAACAAAATTAGGTGAAACTATTTTAAGGGGATGATCAGACCATCAAACTGAACAACTTTCTCTATGGGACCAATATTGAAATCGCGAAAAAAAATCTGCTCTCCCATACATTTAGGTCGAGTAGGTTTGTATGGAACAGCAGATTTTTTCGCGATTCGCGATTACGATATTGGTCCCATAGAGAAAGTTGTTCAGTTTGATGGTCTGATCATCCCCTTAAAATAGTTTCACCTACTTTTGTTAGACCTTATATACAACGTGTTAATGAATTAACGCACAACTAGACAGGAGTTTGTTTAGAATCGAGAACAGAATCGAATAATGATGGTTTCAACATCGTTAATTTTTTTCTAAATATTAAATAATTTGTTTATATAATTTAAAATTTACTGTACTCGATGTCATCCCATCGCACAGGTACACTCACCCTACCCTACCAACACAAGATTATTAAAATGTATCCATGAGTACATTAGCGCTCTCATTAATTGCTGAAATGATAACATATCATTTTTTCCTCAAAACGTAAAATACGAATAACTTTAAAATGTATCTATCAAAATAATAAAATTATTGTTTCAATCTAATTATTTTGTTATAAATCAGTTGGGGTGTGTGTGGTTTTGCGCTTATTCATTAACACGTTGTATAAGTAAATAATGCCGTAATAACTTTGTATGTGATAATATTTTAAGGGGTAATTTCCACCGTCAAACTTAACAACTTTACATTGGTCGAAATTCTAAAATCGCAAAAAAGTATGCTGTTTTATTCAAAACTGAAATACCTACTCAATTAAAAATCTATGAAACAGCAGATTTTCTTGGCTATTAGTTTAAATCGACCCCTCTAAATATGACCACATCTTTCTGTTACACCGTGTATAAAATAGTGTATACCGTGTATAACATATATAATACAGTGTGATAGAATTTAACACTGAATAACATAAAAAATATTTAGGAATCGAACTTATTTTGTTTGTGTCATTTAAAAAAACCTATAATTCTAGTTTTCAGTACAATTTTAGTTTTATTAAAAATTCACAAACGATAGAAACGGGTGTTACGTAAAACGGAATGGATTACAGAAATCTGTCAAGTTGAAACATGGACCATCTGTCGAGGGCGACATATTAGTTTTATCAATTTAATATCTTTTGCCTTAGAAGAGAGAGTTCAAAGTCACTTTTGTTACAATACTTGCTTTCACAAAGAGGCTGGGTTTCGTGGTGGAGTATAGCCAGCTTGTAACGTTTATTAATGATGATGATGATGATGCTGCCATAAAATAAGAGATAGGAGATAACATATTCTATATTAAAAGAAAGTACTAGGTATTATGTGCTAAAGGAATGGGCCGTGAACCAAAGCGTTAAGCTCTGGTCGGATACACCAGGAATGATGCATGCGAAAGAACTTGTGACCGGCTTCTCAATCAGATATACCTCGGATGCCATCAATTCAAACCGCAGCGACTTAAGGCTCTTGGTGTGAGCCTTAACAGGACACTGCAAGTGAACAAACATCTACACAGAATGGGGCTCGTAGATTCACCCTCTTGCAGATTCTGCTGTGATGCAGAGGAAACGCCCATACACCTCCTCTGCGAATGCGAAGTGCTCATTCACAGCAGGAGTCGCCATCTAGGTGGATACGTAGTAACACCTACTGACATTAGGGACCTCCCCTCCAAAAGCATAACACGGTTCATGAAGTCCGTGGGCCTAGGAAATGACCTTTAGATCTAGGGTGACAGCTACAATAGATCTATTCAAGTCGCAGTAGCTATTGGTTCATTGACCAAGCCCTTACAACCAAATAATAATAATAGGTATTAGAAACAACAGTTGGTCCATTTCATTTCAAAGAGACTCAACTGATTTGTATTGTATAGGTACCCATCGCTGGAGTGTAATGAATGAAACTAAGGCTTTTGAACAAAAAATCTGTACTATACGTATGATCAACACATAGCTATAACAAAATGGATCCACCTACTCTATTTGATCATAAGCTTATGAAAATTCAATGTCCTGATCAAAACTAAAATTTTCTTAGGTGTTTTTGATAAAATCGAGTATCAATTTTTGTCATAATTATGTTGATCACACGCCTAGGTTTTTGATCAAAAACTATTATAGATCTAAAGTGTGATTTTTGAAACTCATTCGCTGAGCTCAGCAGTTGAAAATGTCAAAATTAACTATGGAGATATGCATCCTTCTATTACTGATTTGACTTTCACAAATCGCACTCCTGAAGTATGATTTTTGAAAGTCAAATCAGCAGTAGAAAGATGCATATTTCCATAGTAATTTTGACATTTTCAATTGCTGAGCTCAGCGAATGAGTTTCAAAAATCGCACTCCAGAGGCCTATTTCATAAACTGAAAATAGTAATTTACAATGACAATTCAGGGTACATTGCTGTTTACTAATGGCAATAATAATGACGCTAAACCTTGAAGTGGCCAAACATTCTCGGCAATGTACCCTGAATTGTCATTGTAAATAAAAAAAACACGTATATTAAATAGGGCCCAGAACAGAACGCTTTTCCTGGAAGACAAGATAAGAAAAAAACTAAGGTAAAAGAAAAGATTCATGAATACCAATTTCGTTACTTCCATCAATATTGTACAAAAAATTTCCTTCCATCCTACTGTTATTGAAGGTCACAAAAAAAACGTATTTTTTTTAAAGTATCTAAAAAACGGGCCAAGGGCGATTTGGAGTACTCGCGCACCGCGGGTTCCGTACCACCACACAATATACTTCCCAAAAAAAAAAATGTTTTTAGGATTGTTAGCGTGAGTTCGACTCACACTTAGCCGGTTTTTTTTTATTCGTTGTTTTACTTTAGAGTTTGCACTATAATCACACCAAACTTTAGCTGGCTACCTATTATGGTTCATAAGATACCCTTTAAAGGTAGCATGGAAGTCGGAGGCTTAGTAATAGGGCCCCGTTGGCAGCCTTAGGGTACGGAACCCTAAAAAAGGCAATATATTGAAGGATGTCGGGTCCCGATCGTACGCAGATCGGCAGGGCTCGAGGCTAGGCTGCTTTTAATGCTCCTAAGCATGATTGAAACATTAATTCTGCCCCGTCAAAATGGTATAAATCCAGAATTTAGGTTGTGGTTTAAACAACTAGATCAGATTGGAATATTCTACATTGTATTTTTAGGTGGTGTTTTTGGAAATATGTATCTTTAAAGATATTTTGTAATTGTTATATCTACGAGGTGAAGTTGATATCATTAGCATCCTTTTAAACTAAGAGTATACCCGTCAAACAGAATAACTTTTACTATGGGAGCAAACCGATCGGAGCAAAAAAAAAAAACAGCTGTTGCATACATTAGAGTCGAGTAGGCATTGCAATTTAGTATGGAACAGCTGACTATTTTTTGCTCCGATCCGAAAGTTGTTCAATTTGATGGGTAGACTCTTAGTTTAATGATATCAATTTCACCCTGTAAAGTGGTCGACACAAAGCAAGATACTTTGAAGAGCCTATTCTAAAAACCGCTTGCTCTCACAATCTGCACCGCGGCTATCTATCCTCGGATATATTTTCGGAAAGTATCCCCAGTTGTGCCGAGTCGGTAGCGAAGCGAAGCGAGACCATCATTAATCTAAACGTACCTTGTTCTGTGAAACTACACCGAAATACTCTTGCATTGTTACCCTTGTGTATGTAACTTTATTTTTTGTTTACGTATAGCATAGCATATCGAACCCTTAGAACCGTACCGTAAGTATAAGAAAAATTATGGTACTTACCAGTGTTGGATTTTGTACTATCATTATAGTATTTATACTATAATTTCGCCCTTTCGCCCATCCTTAGTATATATTTGTATGTATACTAAGGATAGTACGCTAAAATACTATATTTTCAAGTTTACTCCCGAATGCTTAGTTTTACGTCATATGAATATTTCGACCGTGCGTGTATCCGAATTCCGATTCAGAAAAGTGGTAATTGTACTGATTTTATTCCGACTGAGGATATGTTGATGAGAGGCCGAGATTCAGAGACGTTTTTTAAGTAATAATTCGAACTCCCGTATGTCAAAATCCATCCTTTTTTGACCCTACTTCGTTCGAACTATGACATAAAAATCGTTCTGAATCTCAGGCTGAATGTCAAGGATGAAGATAGAACTAATAGTAATATTCAGGAACTGATAAACTTAGTAGAAGAGGAGTAAATTTTGCCTTGACTGGTGTTGATTTTAATGACTATCATGTTAAATTAAAAATAATTAAAGTGTACTATATTTTTATCTTTTTCAACGTCTCTAAATCCAACCCTGGTACTTACGTACTTACTTAGGTACATCGCTGTCAAAAACATCGACGAGCTCACAAATGTAACATCCTTCTTGCATCCTTCAGATCGTCGGAGTTTTTATATGAGTTTGACACATATACCGAACCAAAACCAATTTAACGATAGTGAATACCGCATTGTCGGCTCGCCGATGTTTCAACGACGAATTTAAGGTTGTGTCGATGTTTGCGCTTAGTGAATTGCATATTGCAGTACGGACACTTGCTCCCCACCAATTTAAACTAAAACCACTAAAAGTGCCCAAACGAGTATGTAAGTACGTGTCGTTAAAATAATCCTAAATAACCCTAAGTTTCTTTACGAAGTATTCCTTTACCGAAAAGGCAGTAGTGCCTAAAAACGTACCGGTTAGTCTGTTCCAGTCTGGAATCGAACCGACGCGCCGCGCCGTTACTAGAATGAACACAGATCATGTAATAAACCCAGGTTGTTTTGTTTTTGCTCCGTTTTAACATTCAATAGGTTTTCATGCATCATTTTTCGAAATTTAATCCATCAGAAATGTTCATATCATTCCCAGTTAGTTTTTCAGTTATAAAAAATTTTTTTTTTGCTTACTGTAATATTTGCTTGGACGTATCGCACCGAATACCTAAATAAATAGAATAGTTTGAAATCGAATGCCCTGAAACGGAAACATGAGCGTCTATAATACACGTTGCGCCATCTAGTGGCGAGTAGCGGCAACTAGTAAGAGGTTTCTTGCAAATATTTTGTAATCTCGGTAAAAAATGTTTTCGTCAGTTTTTTGAAAACCAATTTAAAATGGAAAAACTACGGTTTCATCGTTTCGAAAATAAAATGAAAAAAAAGAAAACGTT
The DNA here is from genome assembly GCA_927399405.1 of Agonopterix arenella. Classification (NCBI taxonomy): domain Eukaryota; kingdom Metazoa; phylum Arthropoda; class Insecta; order Lepidoptera; family Depressariidae; genus Agonopterix; species Agonopterix arenella. Next base: position 3,716,207 of record OV656714.1, read on the forward strand.
ATACTGCAGAACTGTTAAGTAACGCCATCTGTTGTTGAATAGAGTAACTAAGCTTAAATGAATTTCATGTTGATATCAGTCTATTTAAAAAGTAAAGTCCTATAATTTCAACCATTTTCGTACAAAATAAAATTCGGTTTTATAATTTTATTGTTGGAATTCATTGAAATGCGGTTTGCGTTCTGAAAATAACGCCGACTGAATGGCGGGGCATTGGGCAGTGAGCCAATTTATGTCATTTCCATACAAAGTGTTAAGCTATGTATGTCTCCCTATGTTTTTAATTTATAGCTGTATCTACGAGGAGTTTTAGTACCTTTTTGTAGGGTGCATGTACTAGTCATCGTCACTATCAGTTTTGTTAGGAAGAGAAATTATAAAGCCGTAAGCCTAGCCGTTCTGGTTTAGTGTACCTTGCATGGTGGCGGTTTCACTTCAGGCTGAAGCAGCCTATAACTAAAATTGTATTTTTGTTTGTACGATTTCTAACACCACTGGCTTTTCGATGATGTAAATCTTTAAGGCGGTTGCAAAGGGGTCAATTTTATACAAAACTTTGACGCACAATACGCGTAGACGGTATTAATATAAGTAACTTTGTATATATAGAAATATAGTTTAGAAAATCTAGATGCCGCGTAACAAATAACATTTGCAATTTATAAAATAATTACGAAGATATAAAGCTTTGAAATTTTTCATACAAATCTTTAAAAGCTTTATATCTTCGTAATTATATTATACATTGCATTAGTTATTTGTTACGCGGCAACTAGATTTTCTAAACTATTTTTCCATATTTAATACTTTTATTAAACCCGTATTGTACGTCAAAGTTTTGTATGGACTGAAACCACCTTAAGCTTCAATATCGAGGCGCATCTCCAGTCTGTTGAAACATATGGGCTCACAACTCACATATGAGTTATTTGGTATAAAAAACGGACATAAATTCACTATGGGACCAAAATCGAAATCGCAAAAATAAAATCTTTTGTCCTATGCATTTAGCTCGAATAGATCTGTAGTTTAGTATGGAACATCGCAAACGCATCGCATCATGGCGATTATAGCAAATCTCCTCATTTTGGGGGAGGCCTATGTCCAGCAGTGGACGTCTATAGGCTGATATGATGATGATGGAACATCCGGTTTTTTTTCGCGTTTTCAATATTGGTCCCATAGTAAAAGTTGTTCAGTTTGATGGTCTTAACCACCCCCTTAAATGTTTATTTGTATTGTTGTAACACTATGTATGGAGAATTAAGTTATTCTGAATTATGCTGTAAGGTGCTATTAGAATCTAGAATACCTGTAACTTCCTCCTTGGAGAATAATATAGTGAGCTACATCGTGAGTATAAACGCTAGTAAGCTTAATGTGACTTTTAATGTGTCCAACATTAAACGCACTCACCCTAAGGTCAACGGCACTAGAAAATAGCATAATAACTCAAAAAAATATTCGCAATGAGCTTAGAATTAGAATAACGCCACGACTTTTTAGAATGCAGAATGCGTTTCGGTGCTATTTCCACGGCCAATTGCATGCGAATCTGTGCTTTAGTGGCTTTTTATTGAAATTTTATGTTCCTCGAGAACCTAGGTGTACTTAGTCTACAGACATTTTAATTCTACTAGCACGAACTTGTATGAAACCATTCAAAAAGGAAGACGCCTATCACTGTGTTCTAAATATTTTTGACTTATCTAATAAAATCTGAGAACCTTCAACTGCATTGTTTAAGTACTTTTTTAAGGTATTGTAGCAAAGTTTCTAGCCACCTCTATGCAGTCCTTTATCCCAAAGTACCAGGACACCATGAACCACCAATAGCTTTAACTAATATTCCACTTATACTTAGATGCTTCTGGTATAACTTCGTTTTTATGTACCAATTTGATCTCAAAGTACCAGGACACCATGAACCACCAATAAATAGCTTTAACCTATTTTTTTTTCTTATAAAAAAAAATCGGGCATAAGCCCACCACACATTCCCCTCACATTGCTGTCTCCCGTTTGCAATGGAGCTTTAACCTATTGTAATACAGAAGTCTGTGGCTTTAACTAATATTTTCCTCCTATATTTAGATAATGCTTCTCGTAGTAGTTTTACTTTTGAATCCGATAGTACCAGGGCACCATGAACCACCAAGAGCTCTATTAACCGTGAGGCTTGTCCACAGGCCGCCGGCGCACCACGGAGCGGCGCTGCTCGCGGGTGTGGGGGGCGGCGCAGTACCGTCCTACGCTCCCCCCGGCCGAGCCTTCTTCACACCCCCTCTGCCGCCCGAGTACAGGAACCCGTTTGCTGACAAGCCTACACTTAGAGGTAAGACGATGTTATAAAGCTATTCTATGAAGTTAAACAATTTCTAATCGCTTAGGCATATTAAGGCGGCTTGACCATTAACTTGCCTACACAAATCTGCACTAGGCCCACGTGGTGGAGTATGGTATGGCTCACTCCTTCTAGCTGTTATTCGTGAGAGGAGGCATTTGCCCTGCAGTGGGATTCGACAGGCCTGACTACTACAGTCTACAGTTTTAATTTAATACCGCCACAAAAACCTTAAAACTAGCTTATGGCATATTGGTATTGGTATTAGAATGGGGATGATACGTTTGTACTGAAACATGTAGATAGACTAATTTGTTTGCTGCAAGCTGCAACTACCTAGAATAATGTAAAAAATATCAATAATTGTAACTCATTTGCTAGCTGTGTCGAATCACGCATTTCAAGGTTATATGGGGCCGCAATTAGAATCAAGAATAATAAATCAATAACAATAATCAATCAAACATTTACATACCACCATGTCCATCCGTTGATCGTTCTAGATCCAGGAAAATGAATACAAACTTGAATCTTTGATGTGCTCTCCTGCGAAAATGCAAAAGATTCAAGGGAGTGTCGAAATTTGGATTTTATCAAGTCTATACCCGCTCAGTTAGTTGCACGACTGCACGAGTACCTACGTATATTTTTGAGTATATTTTTAACGTGTTGAACAAATATTTCAGGCACAAACACAGATGGGAACAACTACCTCAACCGGCGGCCCATCCCCCCTCCCTCCCTCGGGCCGGGCCACGAGAGGATCCCCATACGCCCTCCAGGACAGGTGAGACGCTTTTATTTATGTAACGTTACCCGCGACTTCGTTCACACTGGTTCCCGTCATCTGCGAGATAAAATATATACCAGTTTTGAAGTCAAATCATAAGCTTTCAAACACAAAAGGTTGAATCAATATCGGTCCAGTAGTTTTTGCGTGATTCTTGAACAAACAAACACAGACATACATCCATGATTTGGAGTCAGGGACACCTAAACACCATAATCGAAATTTATTATAAATATCTTCATTGCAGACACACTTCTATTACAGTTTTATAAAACTGTAGTGTGTGTTTGTGTTTTATAGATCAAGTGATCAAGATATCAGAGTTGGTACTATTCATACAAGTGCTATTTTTGAATCGTGAGTTTTAAAATTATGAACGAATGAATACACAAACTTCATATTGTTTAGGTCATTTTCTACTGCTGATTTCAACGTGTGACTTTCAAAGTCACACTCCAGCATAATTCTATTCTATGATATATGCTATGCAATATTCTACTCACATGAATACACAGTTAACTCTTGTTGTAAAAAAAATAAAACTTGTTATTTAGACTCAAAATTATTTGTCTTTAGTTTACATTTCAAGATTATTGGAATGTTATATAGCCATTCTACCGATGGAAGTGAATAATGTATGGCTCACAACAGAACGTGTAGGTATAATGTATGTTCCTGCGAATGCAACTAGATTTGCATAGCCTGTGTGCATGAATGCATTCCTCCCGTACTTTGACCGAATTATGTACCTATATATGTATGTACATACCTAGTGCAGTGGGGTGCTTGCATAGTTATGTATTCGATATAATTTCTACAATGAATATTATACAGGGTGTAAAATTAAATATGTAAAACAGGCTTCAGGTGCTTCAGACCATCAAACTGGTGCCCGATTGCGCCAAGGTAAAACATCGAAGTTCTATTCTTATCCAATCTCAGTTCTAATCACATTGCAATCCAATTACTATTCAACTGTGCTGAATTCCACATCGCGCTAAACTCTATGTAACTGACAGCCAATAACGTCTGAGCGATCTGTCAAAACGGCTGTACCGCGATTAGCGCAATACCAAATGTGTCATAAGTTATGGTTCGTACGTAGTTCCATAACGGTTCAATCACCAAATATTTACCGCGATTGCAGCCCTGAACAACTATTACTATGGTCGAGTAGCTATTGCACCCTGTTCGATATGTAACGTATTTCATTTTACTTTACGCGCTTTATACGCACTATTGGTATTCATGATGATCCATCGATGATAACGGCTTGGAGTGAGATTACAGTTTTGTATGAAACACCTGATTAATTTTTTCACGGTTTCGGTGTTGGTCCCGTAGAGAATTTTGTTCATTTTCATGGTTTCATAATCTCCTTAAAAAACGTCCGCACCTAAACCGCATATAAAGAAAGACTGTATACAGGGTTGTAGGGTAAATAGTTGCATTACTTATTATTAGTAGCCGTGGTGGTCCAGTGGCGAGTAACCTTGCCTGCTGTGCAGGAGGCGATGGTTCGATCCCCGTTCGGGCCAACTCGTACCAATGAGTTTTTCGGAATTTATGTACGATTTATAACACCACTGGCTTTTCGGTGAAGGAAAACATCGTGAGGAAACCTGCATGCTTCAATTTCGAGGCATGTATTGTACCTACTGTCCATTTACAAGTGGCGACGGGCTCACTCCCCGTCACACTGGGCAGAGTTTCGGTACTATAGTGAAACGTGGATGTTCTGAGGTTTCAGAATATCTCTGACTACCCCCTCGGGGATTATAGTCGTGAGCATATGCTTATGCTAGTTGCATTACTTTAAGGGCTACCTACCCATGATATTGAACAACTTTCCCCAAGAAACATATAGGAAATACCTGTAGAACAGGTTGCTTCAGACCATCAAACTGAACAACTTTAACGATGAGACCAACAATGAAACGCGTAAGAAAATGGGCTGTTTAATACATTTTGGTGAAGTAGCTATTGACATTTTCAATGGAACATATTTTTTTCGCGATTTAGAATTTGGCCCGATATTAATGTGTTCAGTTTGATGAAGCACCACCTTAAGTATGAAACGGATTTAATTTTACACCCTGTATCTGTATATCGATCTCGTTGATTTGAGGTTGATGTATTTTACACCCTATCTGAGCTTCACTGTCGAACTTTTATAAACAAGTTACTTTTTAATTTCCAGGAGACTTCATCACCTCAAGTGCCGGCTCCACCGCCGGCGCCACCTCTGCCGCCCGCCGGCATCGAGCCGCAGAAGAAAAAGGCTCTTAACACGCCTAGCCATAAGGTTGGTTTTCATTTATTTTAATACTTACTCTTCACTTCACATAGCTGTCTTCTAATTTAAACCTTATTGATAAATTACTAAGTTCGAAAACAGCTTGAATCGTGGGACTTTAAACGCATTGATATGTTTATTTTTAGTGTAATAGGTATAGAAAAAGAAAGGTTAAATAATAACTGATAAGGTCTAATTTCCTTTGTTAGAAATGAAGAGTTAACAAATGGTGTTAATTGATAGAACGCAAGGGTTTTGGAAAGTTTGTTTTGAGAGCATGTTTCTGGGAGAATTCCCTGCATATGTTGTGTTGGAAATGTTTGTTAATATTAACTAACCAGTTTTAACATAAATAGGCACCTACGTTTGCGCCTCAATTTTCAAAATACATTATACAAACTGTACCTACCTAAGTTGAAACCTCACAAATGAGCCCACGCAGTATAGGTAGAGCTCCTCATTCTATAAAATTAACAATAGCAACAATATAGCTGTTTTTCCATTAGCATTAAGACTTAAACTAATAACGTTCTTTCTCTATCCACAGCCCGAAGAACTAGACGGCGACATAAAACAAGGGACAGACCAAGCAAACTTCACAGATTTCGTACCAAACTCCCTAAACATCCCCACCATATCCAGGATACTATCCGGATCGAATGGACGCAAGGAAGACATCCCAGATGTCCTTCTACGGACCGTCACTGCGAAACCCCAACATAACCCTGAAAAAACTTCAAAAAGTGACGTTTTTATCACTAAAGACGCAGGAGTTACTCTCAGTGACAACCGAGATTTGTCCACAGAAGGATCAGTCCTAGCCGTCCTAGATCCAGAAATGATCAACCTGGACAGACCTTTGATCGTCGATCAAAATGGAGAAACCAATACGAGAAGAAACTTACAATATTCTACTAAAAGCAATGATAGTAGAAAAGATGAGTTTATTCCAGCGACTACTATCGGCTTCGAGTTGCGAGATCCAGAAATGTCTACTGAAAGATATCATAATTTAGCGAATGTGAATTCTGATAAGAAGATTCTTAAACAGGATTCTAAAAACAATGGGCCAGTGCAAAGGCCCGGTGCTACATGGCCATTCGCGTGGAACGTACACATATACCTAGCTACTGTTATGTTCACATTATTAGCCGTTTATTCTATATTTAAAATAATATGTTACAATAAGTTCACGCATCTATTCACGCAGTACTATTTCATAATACTGCATCTCATTTTAGTATTTGTTTGTCTCATGAGAATATTTTACATGTGTTACGACCCTTACAATATTAACAATTCCCTGCCAATATTTTTAAGTGAAATATTACTGCACGTACCGGAAATATTTTTGAGTGTAGCGTTTGCGTGTACTATTCTGTTCCTACTTACGAACAGTATAAATTTCAAGAATACATGCTGTTCTTTTCTATTTCGTTCTAGGACTGTCATCATTGGCGGCGGAGTCCATTTATTGTCGTGTATAATGTTGCATATCTTTGAAAATAATAGTACGATTTATAGGACTTCGCAAGGAGTTGAAAAAAGGGTATTAGGTCTAACTTGTCAAATTATATTTATCATGGCATGCCTCACTTTGGGTCTATGCTACCTCTATGTATATAGGATGTTGAAATCTGTTCTCCAGAAGAAAAGCCACACGTACATTCACGGCTTTCAGAATTTATATCAAGCTATACATATAAATCTAGCGACAGCATTACTGTTTGTACTGATGGCGACGTTACAAATATACGGAATCATTGGTATCAATCAAGTTAACATGACAAAATTCAATTGGTTACAATGGGGCTACCAATTTTCGTTGAGGCTCATAGAAATAAGCATAGTTGCTCTTATTTCGTGGGTGATAAGTCTCAAAGTCGGTATAGTTGCGTCTTTACAGCACGAAAAGGCTGATGGACATAAGATTTCTGGTTTAGGACTCTTCCCTTGTACGGCTGGATCGAGTAATGAACAATTTGAATCCGATTATCCAGCAATTTGCAGCACCAATACAAATCTCCACACATACACTCTAAGAACTGGTAAACCTATTTACGAAGCGACAAGCCACCATCCGAACATACCAGAGCAATGTTGTGGAGGTCCCGTGATAGAACATCCACGATTTCTAAACACCCTAGCGGCAAACTGCGACAATAATTCTGGAACGGAAAATTACTCAGGTCACAGTTCAATAGCTAACGCTGGTCATAGCAGTTCCACTGAATCTAGCAACGCTACCTCAAGTCAGGGCGTGACAAATCACTTGATAAAACACCATCCAAATATGGCTTACAACGGCATAGAATCGGTTTCAGACGATCATTACTCCAACTGTGATCCAGCCATCCAATCTTTACAAGGCGATGACCCTTTAGACCACGAATACAATGTCATTCAATACGGCAGTAACAGCGATTTCATTCGCGACATCAAGAACCAAAATTACAACGGAGGTTCGAACCGTAGCTCGCATAACTTCAAACACATGTCCTACGATAGGGCTTCATCCAGAACCAACAGCAATCCTAGAAAAAAGCATAGGGTTAAGAACAAGAACGTACAGAATTGTATGACAATGGGCTACGACTCTATGGGGCATCATTACCATCAGCCCCATTTGCCGGACGAATACGGAAATTATAACACGGAAAATGCGTCCTACCATACTTCGGGGATACAAACTTTGAATCCGAACAGAGGTTACGGGGATCAAATAAGGAATTCACAGCGTAGAAACTCCCCCTCAACATCCGTTGTCAATTCCAGCGGAAGTCAGAAACGTGGTAAGAACAACGGATTCCCTGATAGACCAAAGTCTACGGATTTGTACGGTTTTACAGAGGATCCTAATGAGAGGAATTATCCGATAGCTGCCCCACAACCTGCACCAAGGAATTGCAGTTATGAAGCTTCGTATTCCCAGCCTCAGGATGGTGTGAATCCTAATGAAGCAGAAGGGAATAGTATGCTGGTAGCTCAAGACGGTTTCGTTAGGTTTAGACCTTTAGAAGATGGTCCGTCGCAAACTTGATTTAGTATAAATCTGTCGCGCGCGGCAGAAAATCTTAGCTTTTGATAATGGTAGTGTGAAGGAATGTTTTAATACGGTTCAGTATTTTACTATTTAACGAATGAAGGCTGTTAAAGAAAGAAAACATTGATCATGATTAGTCGTTTCAGTATAGCGCTGTCACTGTTGCTTTTGACGGCAATTGACGAAGTGTCACGAAGAAAACCGATTGTGATCGTACTTCTCTTTCTAAACAGCGTTTAGTTTTTGCTTGCTATCTCAGAGGTTTTCGAGCATTTCTTTTTGCGGGTAAATAGCGAATATTGAACCGTAAATAAAAGTGTCATTTCAATTACACATGTACAGTGTCACCAACTTATCTGTAGAATGAGCGATGGCGCCACTTTCTGTATCAAAGAATGAGAGACTACATCGACTGACAGCAACAAAATGACGTTTTCATAATGGCATCAGTAGTTCCGCTTTTGGCCATTCTACAGATAAGTTGGTGGCACTGTTCATGTAAGGCTGATCAATTGCTCTTTGGCGAGCTAATTATAAGCCTGCGATACGTAAAACGTGTAACACATCATGTATAGACATTGTATAGTTAGAATTAACTATATTTAAGAATATTATACTGGCCTCAATGTAAATAGCGTTTAATTTTAATTTTTGAAAACGGCCTTTTTGTATGATATATGCATTTTTGAGATTTCACACGTCTTTCAAAACAATTGTTTAAGACTTCTGAAGGGACTTGCCATCTCACTCATAATAATCGCTATTTGAGTAAGAGAAAGTAAGACAAAGAATCCAAAATCATTTTAGATCTATAACAATACTATTTTGTATAAAAATCCATAGGAATTTTTACAATCACTATTCCTTTTACGAATTGCCATTTAATATTAATATTTGTATCAAAAAACGTATATAATTCAATGTATAAATAATCCGATATGTAAGTTACAATTTAATTATATGTGATATTGAATATTATAAAATGTTTTTTTCAATTAATTCTGTCCATAGTTAATGTAAAGTATCGAATAAAAAAAAATTGTAAAGCCGAGTTCATACATCCGTGCAACTTAGTGTTCTATAATTTCTGGTGTAAACCGGCTTAAAGTTATGTCCACTAATTTCAGTCCACTGTTCATGTAACGATGTTAATGTCCAATAAATTTTATCAGAAATATATACAAAATGTTGTGTTTCCCTATAATATGAAAATAATCGTTAAAAATTATGTGACATTGTTTTTATCCATTTAAAAATGATCAATTTTTTTGTGTCAATATACTGGCAATCTGATACCGTTTTAGAAATAACAGTTAGAAAAATAGAGTAAAAAAAAAGATTTTGTTAAATAAAAAGAATTTCTGCCTAGTCAGCACTAAGACCATAAACCTGCCATTGAAAAATAAATAAAATCTTTTTAAAAATCATCAGTTAACTAGATATAGTTATAAATACATACACAATCACAGAAATATATTGTTGTAGATAAATGTGTGTTGAATACATTTTAAATACCTATTATAAATTATCGCAAAATGAATGTTGGCTCTACACAATATACCTAGATAGGGTAAATTAATAAATATAATTGTATAAATTAGGTGAGATACTAAAGAATATTAATATTTGAAAAATACCATCAATTTTCTAAAATAATTGTGTTAATTTTTGACAAAAAATAAATGGATGTTGCGTTACTTAACAGTGCTCATTACAATGTATGGCCCTTAGTAATAAAATATATACGTTAAAAAAATCTTTGAAAAAAAAAAGAAACGTTTTTGAAAATTTGGCGAAATATTTTATGACTAAGGCTTAAATAATTCCTATGTAAATAAAATATGTCTTAATTAAGAATGGTATAAAATATTGCTTACCATAAAATTGATGCCACTTTTTTAATTTTATTTTTTTACATTTTAAGCCTGTGTACATAAACGGGATACTATAAAGTACCCTACTTTAAAAAAAATGAACGTTACCACGTTCCATTTGTTGTAAATTATATAATTTTTTTTAAATATTTCCAAGACTGTACCGTACCTACTTTATCATTTAACAAAAATGACAACTGACATTTACTATGTATAAATAAATAAAAAAACGGTATTGAAACGTGTTGTTTTATTTACAACCTCCTATTTATAAAAAGTTGAGTGACGTACTAATCATAACACGTCCGGCGCACCGCACCGGGCAATCAGCTCGCTTAGCAGTAGTGCTGATCATCCCATGTTATCTTAGTACAAACTAAGTGGAACGCTGATTTTCCATAGACAGCTTCCGCCATCTATCGGTTATGTTTCAAAGCACTATGTGTTGCAGTAGGGTTCATATCGGAGCGACAGTGCGCTACGCCTCACCACTCCGCTGTAGTAGTGCGAGATTTCGCCCATATGAATCACTGATTTGTTGGTCTAGCGGTCTAAACAACCGGCTCACGATCCGGGTACCTAAGGTTCGATCTTCGCGTCGGCCGATCGTCTTTTTCAATTTTATTTCCTAATGTGGCTCCCCCCGGTGCTAATAAGCGACAACGCTAATAATGACGCCCAAAAATTCAAGGCGACTTACCTATCTATATCCAATATACATATTAATCTATGATGCTGATTTTCATTTAGAGTTCAACCTAATATAAGCCTATCCTAACTATCTTCATTACGACGGAAAGTCATAGGTTGCTTAAGCTCATGCATTGGTTCGGTAGACCTACCAGGGCGCTTCGCCGTCACTGGTGTGGTCCCCCCATAGTCCGCAGTAATAAGCAGTCGATGCTCCCTGAGCAATGCTGTATATGTCAATTCGAAAAAAAAAAAAAAAAAAAACGGAAAGTCAAACTCCATGCCATCGCATCGTTTCGCCAGAAGAAAGTGGTCGAAAAATCAAATTGGCCCCAGTAGTGTGCGACTTTTTGCCCGACATATCCATATCGTAAATAGATAAACACTTTTAATTGAATAAAGTGTTGTCTTATACAAGGTGTTACAAAAATACAAATAAACATTTAAGGGGGTGGTTTAGACCATGAAACTGAACAACTTTCACTATGGGACCAATATCGAAATCGCGAAAAAAAATTCTTATTTTTCATACTAAACTACAAATCTACTCAAGCTCAATGTATGGGACACCTGATTTTTTTTCGCAATTTCGATGTTGGTCCCATAGTGAAAGTTGTTCAGTTTGATGGTCTAAACAGCCCAATTTATTTTGTAACACCCTGTATATCTATCTGTTATCAAAAATAAACAACAGACTTCAAAAAGCTGGAAATGATCTAGTGTGTAACATAAGATCGAACGAGTCATAGAAATAATTGATCAATATCATGAACCCATAAAGTACCAGAGTCAATTCTAGATGTGCGTATGGATTGAGGAGCCACATTTGCTATTGAAAAAAGGATTCTATGCCCATTTTGTAGGAAATTTGTAGATTTTGTAGGCCCAATCCTGGAATTTGTAGCAAAACTATAGAGAAGTTACATAAACATAAAGGTGGCTCCTCAGACCAGATGCATCTGCCTACAAAATCTAAAAATTTCCTACAAAATGGGCATAGAATCCATTTTAATGTGGCTCCTCAATCCATACGCACATAATTCTAGACTTACATTGTTATGAGTAAACAACGAAATAGTGGAATACAAACATCATTGACTTTGGTACATGCGTAACCAACCAACCAACATACAATTAGGTATATCTGCCACTTGCGGCCGCGAGCTTCGAACCTGCGCCTACTCAGCAGACAGGTTAACTACAAACTGATCTATCGGAGCTTCCATTCATTTCCAGATTATTTTGTATTAGATTATTTGTATGACACTATGGTTACACCAGATGCATACAATAAATAGGTACGCTATAATTTTAGGCAAACGGACTTAAGGTGGTTTCAGTCCATACAAAAGTTTGACGCACAATACGCGCAAACGGAATTAATAAAAGTAATATTTTATACATGGAAAAATAGTTTAGAAAATCTAGTTGCCGACAAATAAAATTTGCAATTTATAACATAATTACGAAGATATCATCATTGTCTTGCCCATTTCCCATTATTTGGGGTCGGCGCAATATGTCATCCTCTTCCATTCATCTCTCTTAGCCGTCGTTTCAACACTCACTCCTTAATTACGAAGATATAAAGTTTTAATAATTTTGTATGAAAAATTTCAAAGCTTTATATCTTCGTAATTATTTTATAATTTGCAAATGTTATTTCTGACGCGGCATCTAGATTTTCTCAACTTTTTTCATATATACAAAGTTACTTATATTAATACCGCCTACGCGTATTGTGCATCAAAGTTTTGTATAAAATTGACCCCTCTGCAACCACCTTAAAAGAATGAAAGATAACTTTTGGCAAAGACTTGAATGCCACAGCCCAGAAAAAAATTTAAATTGACAAGATGACGTCAGCACATGCGAAACCAAAGAAATTGAAACCAAGGTAACTGCCGGGTAACTGGAGGGCGTTAGAGGGGGTGAGGTAAAAAGTTGGTGGGAGGAAGGGAGTGTCCGTACTGTATGTAGTAATAGATACTCTTTCTTATACTGTGACAATGCTGTGCGCGAGAAATAAATACAATACAGGGTGTAAGTGACAGCCTAGCAAATACTGAAACGGTGAACTCAGACCATCAAACTGAACAACTTTCACTATGGATTAAAAAAAAATCAGCTTTCCCATACATTTAAGTCGGGTAGGTACAGCAGTTTTGTATGGGGCAGCTGATTTTTTTCGCGTCTCCCGATTTAGGCTCCATAGTGAAAGTTGTTCAGTTTGATGGTCTGAGTTCACCGTTTCAGTATTTGCTAGGCTGTCACTTACACCCTGTATAATATTGGTGGACATGAGGTAAAATAATGTAGTGTGCCTAGTATGTCACACCCGAGAAAAAAACGACAAAAATCGAGATTGTGTCTCTGTCTTCGTTAGTGTGTGTATGCGAAAGCGAGCGCGCACGACGCTTTACTCATTTTGTCGGGCGTGGCATGCTAGCCCTGCAGATTTCTTATCGGGATAAGCAGATTTTAATGTTCTAATAATTCATAACAAATAGTTTTAGAAAGTATATAAATAATTATATAAGGTCTAACAAAATTAGGTGAAACTATTTTAAGGGGATGATCAGACCATCTAACTGAACAACTTTCTCTATGGGACCAATATCGAAATCGCAAAAAAAAATTTGCTGTCCCATACATTTAGGTCGAGTAGGTTTGTATGGAACAGTTGATTTGATTTTCGCGATTTCTATATTGATCCCGTAGAAAAAGTTGTTCAGTTTGATGGTCTGATCATCCCCTTAAAATAGTTTCAGATAATCTTGTTAGATCTTATATTTAGTCATCATTAAATGATTTAAAAAATAACACATCTAAAACACGTAACTTTACACACAAAAATACATAATAATTACAACTATAAGGCAATTAATACATTTTTATGCATCCAAGTTATAAATTAGAGTCAAAAATGATTTGTATCCAGTACAAAAGTCTATACAATATTTCTTAGCAAACATCTTAGATTAAAAACCTTTCGTTTACGCTGAGAGATGTAGCCAAGAAATGACAGAGCGAGATAGCCAGCTATGAAAACTTATATGTAAACAAAATAGACAGAAATTTAATTTTTTGTTTAGGTCACCGTGGCCGGTTTTTGTGTTTGGCAAGATGTCAAACCTATGCCTATGGAATGTTGATGACATCTTGCCATACAAATCGTCTTTTAGTATGCAAAAGTCATATCATTGCTGTTTCATGTGCGGCCACGTTATGGTTTCATCTAGTTACTATATCAAAGGCAAACATATACAAAAGTCATAATCTTAAGGTGGTTGCAGAGGGGTCAATTTTTTATAAAACTTATATTAATACCGTCTACGCGTATTGTGCTTCAAACTTTATTATGGACTGAAACCACCTTAACAACCTTAAGTCTATAACTATATTTTATAAACAGAAATGGGCTTCAACTTTATTATGTAAGAATTCGACATGTTTTTTTTAGAAACATATAATTAACACTATATACAATAACAATTATTTAAACAAAATTATGTATACTTACCTATGAAAACAATAAAGCTCTTTAAAGCGTTTAATTAATTGAATCAAATCAGTCAAATCAGCACCAAGAAACTTCAACTCTATGAAGATTGCACTGTGATAAGCTGTTTGATTCTTGACCATTTTCAACTACAAACGAAGAAATTTTTCAGAAAAAAAATTGCTGTTAGCGTCGGCAACAGAAGATGCCATAATCACCATGTCAGCTTGATGATTCGCCGAACGATTTGACAGAATATCACCGTTTTACTAGTATAGATGGACGAAAATCTCATAAAAAATAGGGAAATCAAATTTTAGAGTATGCAACCCTGGGGTAATCAGACCCCTTACAAACTGCGATTTTTTGCAATGATGAAGTGCTGCAAAAAGCATCGATTGAGTCGCGATGCAGCATCGATGCAAACGCGGTAGCCACGATGCAAAACTTTCGTAATATTTGATTAGTTATTTGTCGACAGCCTTTGCCACAATGCTCATGCGCGTGTCAATACAAACATGTGTGTGCATCACTACAATCGGACGTACTTTGACTAGACAGATGACATTTTGACACTACCATGTGAAAATCATTTTTTTTTACTTTTTATTTTCATTTCATGAGATTCTGGTTCGAACCATCGCCTCTAACACGCTGGCAAGATTACTCGCCACTAGACCACCACGGCTCCATGTGAAAATTTCTAGTTTATGGAAGTCTAACAGTGCAACCTTCATAGAAAATTAAAAATATGATTCTTGGTTCGTTCTAGAAGCTATAAACATAGCTTTAAAAATCAGTCTATTACTTCCTTAGTGATTTTTTTCTTAGCCGAGAAATTCTCACCTAATATCTTCATGACTTGTGCATGAGTTCTCGTCCCATTTTTCACTGTCGCGTAATTTTCTTTAACATACAACGCGAAGTCATTCGGACCTACCTTTCTGGCAGGCATAGAAACAATTAAGCCATCCTTGTTCTTCTTTTTGACTATTAATTCGAAAGTGCCTCTGCAGTAGCCGCAGCATTTTTTTGTTATGTCTATGGATTTTGAATGCCGTTGAATGCTGAAAAGTAAAACTGATTTTTTAAATTTATATTTCGAAAGAGATTTTGCCCCGCGAGTTCGACCGACTGGATTACCCCTTTAGGAGTCAATTATCGATAAATCCTCTCTTAGAGCACCCCTACATCCTCTGTATTATACAGGGTGAAATTGATATCATTAGCATCCTTTTAAAATAAGAGTCTACCCATCAAACTGAACAACTTTTACTGTGGGAGCAAACAAATCGGAGCAAAAAAAAATCAGCTGTTGCATACATTTGAGTCGAGTAGGCATTATTGTATTGTAGTATTGCAGTTTGTTGTATTATTGGGTCGAAGATGTAAACTAAACATAAAGAATATTGTAGAAATTAGTAAAAGATATGTTACTGACACAAGTGTTTATATTGAAGTTAGGTAACTAAGCAAGTAATCTATACTATTTATAAAACTGTAACAGGAAGTTTGTCTGTACATTGAAGATATTAACAAAAAAAAAGTTACAAAGTTACTAAAAGGTTTTTAGGTCCCTGATTCCATTTCACCAATTTTTGGATTTTTTGTCTGTCTGTTTGTTTGTGTGTTTGTTTGTTTGTTTGTTTGTTTGTTTGTGTGTTTGTTTGTTTGTTTGTTTGGTTGAACGAGTATCACGCAAAAGTACTGAACCGATTTTGATGAAACTTTTTTTGTTAGATAGCTTATGATCTGACTTAAAATCTGGTATATAATTTGTGCGGACGAAGTCGCGGGTTAACGCTCGTAAACTTTAAAATAGGAATAAGGAATATGTCAAATAGATTATACCTAAAGAAGAAAAAAAACTTATGAAGAGCTCTACACAACAAGAGATTAATATAGACAGTATCTACAACACAGTTTAGTATGAAACAGCTGATTATTTTGTTGCTCCGATCGGTTTGCTCCCATAGTGAAAGTTGTTTAGTTTGATGGGTAGACTCTTAGTTTAAAAGGATGCTAATGATATCAATTTCACCCTGTACCTATATACAAAATTTCATGTTCAGTGGTTTAGGCTGTTCGTTGTCTATCAGTCAGTCAGTCAGTCAGTCACGGAACTCGGATTTTCGGCAGATTACAGAAATAAGTACCGAAACAGAATTTTTGAAAATTGTGTATTCACATATGTATGTTCTTATTGACGTGTAAGCCAACTGTGAAAAAATACAAACAATTTAAATGTATCTCCTTGTAATATGGTACTTAATTACGAGTGTATTGAATCAGGCTGGTTTCCTCACGATATTTTCCTTCACCGAAAAGCCAGTGGCAGCACGCACCGTACACAAGTTCCTAAAAGCTAATTGATTAGTTAAGACTGGTGGTGGTGGTCTAATAGAGACTAGTCTCGCCTTCCGTGCAGGGGGCGGAGCTTCGATTCTAGACTGGATAAGTCCAGTCTAGAATCGAAGCTCCGCCCCCTGCACGGAAGGCGAGACTAGTCTCTATTAGACCACCACCACAGCTGATAAGATGAAGGTCAGATTCAAGACATACTAAACCAAGAGATTTGGCTAGAATAAGGGTTCTAAATTATCAAGATAACAATTTTTTTGATAATTTTCAGATAATTATCCGCTTTGATTCTTAGTTTTGAGAGCAAACTAAAAGTTATAAAATTGCTGTTTTTACTTTAACACACTCGTGTCCAGACAAAACAGCACCTATTCTTCGTCATTATAGTCCTTTATCACAATGAATAAGAAATAATTGAGAGAAAAAAACAGAAAACAGTGAGAAAAATAATTATGTGTTTGTCAGCTTCTTTTTTCGCGAATCATGATCGAATATACAAGGCGTGACATTTCTTGCGCAAGCATTCTGTTTTTCCTATTAATTTTATAATTATAAAGATTATTATAATGAAAGGTATGCTTCGTTGGTTTGGTCATGTGGAGAGGATGAGTGATAGCAGATGTACGAAAGAGATATATGTTGCTAATGTGAGTGAAAGCGTCGGCAGAGGGCGCCCTCGTAGGAGGTATGCTGATTAAATCAGTTGCGTCCTACAAAAAGGGGAGGTGCGGAGTACTCGAAACAAACGGGCATGTATGAAGAGATGTATGGATGTGCATGAGGCAAAAGAAGTATGTAAGGATCGTAGTAAGTGGCGCGCCCTGGTCTCTGCCTACCCCACTGGGAAAGAGGCGTTACGTTATAGATAGATAGATAAAGATTATTATAATTATCAACGTATAATTATCAAGATAATTTCGAACCCTGGCTAGAATTGACAACATTTCATTTTAAGAAACGTACCAAAATTAGAAAACCATTTGGATATTATGTGATTCAAAGCTTATATCAAAATTCTCTGATTTTTATATCCATTATTTCTCGAGTTATATGAAAAATACTGAAAAATAAAAAAGAGGTTGAATGAGATTTTATTCCTTTGCCTGCTTGGCTTTTCTATTGTATTTAACAGATTTTATTTTTAATTTTATTGCTGCCAAGGTATTATAGCCATATATCCTAAGTTTTTCAGAAAATTCAAAAGAAAATAAAAAAAAAAATAGAAATATCGGTCAAAAATTAAATCGGAAAAACCTCTTATTTTTCTTACCTATTTTTATATTTTTCATTAAAAACAAGTGGTTAAAAAAATTAAATGTTGTCAATTGTAATGGTCATTTATTTAGTACAAGATGTGAAAGTGATGTTTACCCGTATCCACATCTGTTGCACTTATATAAATACTTGCAGTGTATCTCCAAGTCATGGCACCGAGATATCTCTCCTAGTTCGGGATATACCCTCAGAGCGCGCGTCGCCCTGCAAATTTAGAAATGAACTTCTTGTAGTGTCGAGTTAGGGTTGAGCCTCATCTGGCAGCACGGAATCGCATTTTTAGACGCTCTATCCTTTTCTGTCGCTCAGGAACGTCATTAGCTTGAGCGAGAAAGGTTGTAGCACTGCCGGTGCTGCCGCGTGCTGTCGCAATCCCGCTATCTTTCTCGCTCTAGCAAATGATGTACTTGAGCGACAGAAAAGGACAGAGGTCCGTGGCAAGCCCGAAGCTCCCCGTCTACAGGTCTGTTAACTAAAGCTGGCGCGTTCAACACATTTACACATTGCGCTTGTGTAGTGTCTGTGAATAAGCGCGCGGCGTGACGTCGTACTGCATACGCATCATGAAAAGTCTGCCCTTCTCTCTCGCGCGCGGTCTATCTTATGAGCGTGAAGGAGACAGTTATTGTTTTTCTTTTGCTACTGTTTATAAATACAGCGTGATGTTAAATGTTAGCGTCAGTCAGTCACGTGTGATCGACGCGCGGCGCGAGTGTTGTATTTGGAGGTTAGAATAAAATGTCTTCGGAAAGAATTGGTTCCGGAAAAACTTTAAAGGGACAATCTCGTGAAATAGTGTATTATTTGAAAATCATTTATTTTTAAACATCCTGTATAGTGAAATTGCATAAGTGTGAGTACTGTGAACGCGCCAGCTTTAGTTAACTGACCTGTATCAGCCACGTCGCGGTGTGACACAGTTCATGTATCAACGGGTACATACCATTTCTTCCACAGTGGTCCGTGGCCAGCCCGAAGTTCACCGTCTATCAGCCACGTTGCGGCGTGGCACATTTCATGTATCAACGTGTCCCGGAGCCGCTGGGGCCCGTCAAGCACTTTAGTGGAGAGCTTTATGCTTGATGTGCGCAGTTCGACGCCTTTTGAGTTGTTTATTAGGCGGTTTGTTGTTGACCTGAAAGGTGAATGATTGTTTAATTAAGGGAGGTTTCATACGGTCGGTTTTGGCCTTTGATCGCAGACATGTCGAGAGAGAAGCATTATCACGATTTAGTTTTTATGTGAGTTTTCTTCCATTGGTTGTCCAATGGAACATTCGATTTATTAAAAAAAAATTTTTTCACAACCCCCTTTTCGTTGTATGGGACGGGACACCCCTGTCGACAAAAATTAATTCCTTCATGACTATCTCATTTCTGTTTTTGGGTTACTATAATCAATCGTCATGCCAAATTTCGATTCAATAGGTGCGAGTAGTCGAGGCGGGGCATACAGACGGACAGACAGAATGGACGAAAGTATAAGGTTTCCTTGTTTGACTACGGCATTGTCAAAGAGCAAGAAACTGGCATAGCATAGATTTAAAACTTTTCGCTTCATCTTATTGGGCATGGATTTATAACCAATGGATACCACAAACCTCCTTACAAGTGGTGAAACGTGAAAATAGTCCTTGGCGGTCGGTAACAAGCCATATTACATTGTGACACAAAATACTTGATAGTGATACTGAGTCTCATAGTCACTTGGTCATTATCCTTTTAAGTTTTTAGTCTTTAAAGCTTTGAAGATTTCGTGTTGAGTTAGTGTGTGGATTTGCACAGATTCAATCATATTTTACACAGCTTGTCCGACAAAAGTAGAAATTTCTGCCACCCCGGGCGCTGCGACAGATTTGACAGCTCCCATCACCCACCTAGCCAATAGTAACGTCATCTTGTGTTGCGAGTGCCGGACCTGTGCTTATGGCTAAGCTGTATACTAGGTCGGGGAAAGTCTTTTCGCATTATAGTATGTAGGAAAAATGGATGCCATTTTTGAAAAAGTGGAGCAAGATCGGCATATCAGTAGTTACGACGTAGCTGAAGAACTGGGAATTGACCACAAAACAGTTTTGGCGCATTTGAAAAAAACTGGGTACACAAAAAAGCTCGATATTTGGGTACCTCACGAGCTCACTGAAAGAAACCTAATGAACCGTGTACTCATTTGTTATTCTTTATTACAACGTAATGAAACCGAACCATTTTTGAAGAAGCTGATAACTGGCGATGAAAAGTGGATCACGTACGACAAGAACGTGCGAAAAAGGTTGTGGTCAAAGGCCGGTCAGGCTTAACAGACTGTGGCGAAACCCGGGTTAACTCGCAACAAGTTGATGCTGTGTGTGGTGGGATTGGAAGGGCATTATTCATTATGAGCTGTTACTACCAGGCAGGACCATCGACTCTGAACTCTACTGCGAACAACTGATGAGAAGTTGAGAGAAAGCGGCCGGAATTAATCAACAGAAGGGGTGTGGTTTTTCATCATGATAACGCTAGACCTCACACACACACATTTATAGCCACTCAGCAAAAATTAAGAGAGCTTGCCTGGGAGGTGTTAATGCATCCGCCGTATAGTCCTGACCTTGCACCTTCAGATTTCCACCTGTTTCGGTCTCTTCAGGATTGTTTAGGCAGTGTCAGGTTAACGTCACAAGAGGACTGCCCAAACTACTTGTCGCGGTATTTTGATCAGAAACCCCAAATTTTAGTTAAATGTAAATAAACTATATTGAAAAATGTTTTGAATTTTCTTAAAAAATGTGAAGAAACTTTTCCCCAGCCTAATATTTTTTTATATCAAAGCAGACATACCCAGTACTCTGTAGCTTGGTATCCCACAAGATGATCATATCGTCATCGAGCGCGTCCCCGAACACTTGCGAGTTGAACTCCACTTAGAGCCTGCGTGCAAGTTGTTCTCGCAACGTTTTGTACCCGTCGTGGTATTGATATCAAAGCGAACATACCGACTGCCTCGGAGGTCTAATGGTTAAGAGCATTGGGCTCTTGACATGGAGGTTATGGGTTCGATTCCCACGGGGGCACCTAGTGATATGTCACAGAGGCCGTAAGGCGGTCCGTGAAAACTCTAGACACCAGGGCTTTGCCCACACGATAAGAAGAAGAAGCAAACATACCCAGCAGTACTCCGTAGCTTGGTATCCCACACGATGATCATATCGTGATCGAGCGCGTCCCCAAACACTTGCGAGTTGAACTCCACATAGAGCCTGCGCACGAGTTGTTCCCGCAACGTTTCGTACCTGTCGCGGTATTGTAGCGCTTCTGGGTGACAGTGCCACGATGCAGTGTAGTCTGCAATTTTTTATAATAATGGTCAGTTTGGAAAAGCGGAGAAGCTATACAGGGTGTAAGGAAAAGTATAATTAACCTTAACCACATACTCTACCCATCAAACGGAACAACTTTTACTATGGGAGCGAATCTGTCAGAACAAAAAAAATCTGCTGTTCCAACCTTTGTTCTGTTGTGTCTGTAACATTTTCTCTACAAAGGCATGCTTAGAAGAAATAATATACCATACAAACACCACGGAAAGAACTAGGCTCTATTCAAAACCAATAGTCGGGTATATGTAGAGCTATTTAAAGATAAATAAAAGAATTAAAGATAGTTATTTTTATTTGTGGTTGGGCTATTGCAAGCAAGAGTCGTTATGTAACACTGAGACCAGCGGGCGCTTGAGTTCGCCTTTTTTTAAAATCATAGTCTAGGAAAAATATGGTTTGAGATTGCATTAAATACACTTTAGCAAATTGTGTTTGAACTAGTGTTACTGTCAGTTTATAACACTTTTGTCGAGATTTCGTCGTTATATAGGCTGAAGACCCTGATAAATACCTTAAAATCGATATAAATGTACAAAGTACAAGCTTATTTCTAAATATATTTCTTCCAGCATACCAGCAAAAGAGACAGTTAATTATCACAAGGTAAATTTATTGTGTACAAACAAACAGTAATAATTAAGTTTTCAGGCTATAATTTTTTTAAATTTACAAAATATTAAATATCTACTCAAATTTACGATATTAACTGGGGATTGCAGGTTTCCTCATATTGTTTTCCTTCACCGTCAAGCTAGTAAATGATAAATACAACCGTACATAAAGACAGTTGCAATACCTGTCAAAGATCCAACAAAACTAAGCCTTTCAACTCCACTATTAACAGCTGTACCAACTGTAAAATTTTCCACTTTTCTCGTCAAAATATCCACATCACTGGTCAATTCCACTAATTCTGTCACGGACATTCCTTTCTTTTCCTTCGTAGTCGATTGAACATTTCTTGTATTTCTGACTGGTTTTTGCTTCGGCACGTCTGGTGTCGAAGGAATTGCTTCTGTGAACAATTTCTTTTTGGATTTCCTTTCCGTGTTAGTAAGTTGGTTTTGGAATTTGTGTTTAGCATCGGAACCTGTTAAATACAGTCTTTTATTCGTCTCTAAATCGTATTTAATATTTTCTTTATCACTTTCATCCTCTTCAAACTGTAATTTCTTAGAAACTCCATTGCAATTGTCATGTTTGTCTTTTTTTGTTTTAAATAAAGTCGGTATAGATTTCCATACTTCTCCATAAAGGTCATCAAGTAATTTCTTTTGGGAATGTCGAATTTTCTTCATAGAACATTGTTCGAATGATTCGTTCCCTACATCTTTTGGTGTAGAAGGTATGGTTACGTGACTTGGTGTAGCCCATAGTACGGTTTGAGCCTTAGACCATCCTCCTATACTTGGTCTGGATTGATTTTTGTTTGTGAATGATGTGTCTTCGTTTGAACAGTTGAAGGAGACCTAGAAATAGATTTTATTTCCTTACAAATTGCTAATAAAGAACTGTCTTATTGTTCTCAGAAATAGTCATTCAATCCTAAATGCTTAAATGCCTAAGGGCTTCATATGTAGGGACTTTGTTGTACCATCTATTTATAAGTAGTTTTCATAAAAACTTGAACATGGTCTTCATAATAATTGTGTTTTGTTGACAGCCAAATTTGAATGCGATGGTGGGCCCACAAATATTTGACCCGCAAACACATTATAAGAAAGAATACTAATTATCTTCGTACAGGCACTGCCTCCCTCCACCAATTTTAACTTCTCAGTGTATTAAGGCGACTTGAAAATTCTCTAACATTTTGAGCATGGTAGAGTATGGCCCACACTCACACTTATTCGTGAGACCTTTGCCCTGCAGTGGGATCCGACGGTTAAACTTTACCTTATTCCTCTCGGTTGTACCGGAGTGAAGATTTTGGGAACAAACTATCGACCGGGGTAATTATGACAGTAAACAGCGTCTTCTTATCAGTGTGAGCTTGTTTGTATAGTGTCTAGAATGTGGGTAGCCATGCACTAGTTTGACCACAACCACATGGCTAAGAAAATATATTTAAAATAAAAAACTTACATTTCCTTTCTTACTCGGTTCGTTTTCAGGGAGTGCCTTTGGTAAGTCACTGAGTGATTCATCAGAGTCATTTAGTACTATAGGTGAATAGATCTTTGGACTGGAATGTACCTGAAATAACAATTTAGTTATAAGGTTAATGTTATTTTCTGGGACATACTCTCATATTCTGTAAAATTTTGAGCTTTCGAAGGAATTCATAGTAAGTAATATATATATATATTTTTTTATTATAATTAATGGACTCTTGCTTGTGCTTCATTTCTGCCAGTGTCAAGTAGTTTATGGGAGAATCTATCCCAATCTCAGGGATCGTTTTTAGTCAAGAACAAGAAGAGATTGAAGATTGCGGAGCCTCGTGGTAGGCAAAATCACGACGCGCGAAAACCACGCGAGACTAGTTCTCGGGTCAGAACGTGACTCATAAGTAATATTGTCATAAACCATAACTTTGAATTTGTACTACCTACCTACTATTCTTTGGAAATATCTGGTAGAATCATAGAACCGCAAGCCTATGGGGAGTGGACAAAATTTGGAAATATGCCTATGGCTAGTTTGACTGTTGTATCTCTTTCACTCATCAGGGTGAGAATGAAAAACGTAAAATGATTCAATAGCTGACTATTAAATCTAATGGAAAATATAATTATAATCAGAGGGTTGGATTCATGTGTGTAGAGGATTCACTGGTGGACGTGTTTCGCTCGGTCGCTGCTAGCTGGCCATGTGACTCTGCCATTTTATAGTGGCTCAAGTGCATTTTTGTACCAACACAATCCTTGAGGTCACCGAAATATCTATTACTGAACAACATCATGAATATGCTTGATTTTGCCGATGTCTAGTTTAAATAGTAAATACTATATTCAGGTCGCTGTAGCTATTGGTTTATTGACCAAGCCCTTACAACCAAATAATAATAGATATCGGCAAAATCATTGACATGTCCATGCAGCCAAAATTGTAAGATAAAAATATGTGGTGCTATGAAGAGTTGTTTTTGGAGAAAACACAGTATTGAGCCACCATACAATTAGCTTCGTTGTAGGCCAGGGAGCAACCAACACACAACTCGGCTCCGTAGAGCTTGTTAGGTTTCTTTTGCTCATAGCTGTGGTCTCAGACCTACTCAGAATCAGAAAAATGGAATTAAAATGAGATTAGCTACCTATTTTGTTGTTAGACAAAGAGCTGGCCATGATAGTCCTAATGGCACCCGGAGCTGACGTTGGCATTACAACACCTCGGCGTGCTGTTCCGACGACACTCGACACATTTACATAGTTAAAAATGTAAAAATACGATTGTTAATGGTGTGCTTACCTTCTTCGGAACTATCGATCGTAACTCTTCGAAAGACTCGTCAAGAATAATAACGTCGGAACTACGATTTAGTTTCTTCGATTCTTCATCAATCTTCCGTCTATTTTTGTTGAGTGATAGCTTTAAAAAGCCTGAAAAATTTATATAAACACGTGATGAGAAAATGAAGTAAATGTTGGTGGAAATTGTTGTTTGGTGTGTACTTACGGTTCCTTTGACTGTTTGTTTGCTTTTTATCGTCCATTTTAAGAATTGTCGATCGATTTTACGTAAAAAAAGAATTAGTAAAATAAGATTTTACCCATAAAATGATAAAACAATTCAAAAATAACCATCCGTTAATTTAATTTGGATTTGACGATTTTTACACTGTAGACCATAGATTAATATGTATATTGGATATAGATAGGTAACTCGCCTTGAATTTTAGGACGTCCTAATTGCGTTGCCGCTTATTAGCACTAGGGGGCGCCACATTATGAAATAAATTGAAGAAGATGATCGGCCGACACGAGGATCGAACCTTAACCTACCCGGATCGTAAGCCGGTTGTCTAGATCGCTAGACCAACAAGACAGTGATTGATGTGGGCGAAATCTCTCACTACTACAGCGCAGCGCGTAAGGTGTAGTGCGCTGTTACTCCGATATGAACCCTAGTTCAACACGTAGTGCTTCGAAACATAACCGATAGATGGCGGAAGCTGTCTATGGAAAATCAGCGTTCCACTTAGTTTGTACTAAGATAACACAGCATGCTGTAGACATGCTGTAGACTGTACGATTTGACCTGTGTTGCCAGATTCAATTTTCGAAATACGGGAGGTGTACCAATAAAAAACCAGGAGATGTATGGGCGAAATTATGAAAAAAAACGGGAGATATATTTTTCCTTAAAATTAATCAAACAAGGTCTGTAAAAGTTTTTATTGTTTTTTTTAACATTTTTTTGTTAACCTCAAAATCATGGCAATTGCAATTTTTTAAAATATTTTTCGTGTTCAGGATCACTGAAATTACCTGCGTCGATAGTTTGTTACGTAACTTTGTCTTCTTTATATTCTCCTGTGAAAACGGTCTTTCCACTACAGATGCACTTGAGTGTGGCAAGCACATACAACTATTAGGCTACGCATTTTACAAAGTGATGTACATATTTTATATTGCATACGTTTTACGTTTTGACCACAATATGCTATCAATATTTATCATATCCCAATAAAAAAACACAAAATATAGCATATTCAAACACAAATAATGTTGCTTTATTAAAAGTTAAAAAAAGCACTAGATTCTCCGCTAGGTGCTTAATTCTGAGATACAGCGCTAAAGATACCAAAAAAGCGCTAGACCTAGCCCCGAAAGCGCTAAGGTGGCAGCACTGACAGACAGCCGATTGATTTTGACGTTTTAATTTATTAATATTGCCAGTTGAAAATATAAAAATAATTCACTATATGGCCATCTAGCGACAATATTTACAACTACAGTCAATCATTGTCTTGTATTCGCTACTAGATACTAGATGTCGCGACCAAAATTCGTTCATTTTGTCAAACTAGATGGCGCAATCTACATTAGTTTCTATAAATAGATGGCGTTGCAATGCAGTTTTCAAAACAAAAGTTTTAAACTTATTTCCTTCAGCATATTAGTATTATTCGGCCGGCTGTTTTGTTACCATCTTCGTTGTACACGATGGCAACCAAAACCTTCAATACGCCTTTCATTGCAGACTATTTACGCAACTCATTGCACTGCCAGACAAGTGGGTCAAGTCTCTAGATACTCATTAACAAATAGAGATGTACTAAGATTAAATGGATCCATGTTTTATTTACGATGCACTTCAGTTACCTAGGTGTCTGATAGAAAAAATGATTGCGATATAACCTGGATTCCCTGGCTGCAACTCTGAAGAAAATGTGGTATAAGAAAAATTAACAGAACAAACGAATCAGTAAATCTTTAGTGAATACCTTATTCTACTTGCAAAACTTAACTTTCTAAATAAGTATAATTGGTTATTAAGAAACATGTTTTGTTCTACCTACCACCCTAGCCTAGTGTAAATAAAATAATAGTGATGATGATGCAACTCTGCGGTCTTTGCCCGCGCGGCGTGCGGGGTACGGCGGGGGACGGGCGTACCCTGACTGAATTCGCTGTTAGGGTACGCGCGGAGGCAGCGGAGGCCGCGGCACGCCCCGCACTATTGGCCTGTCGTGACCGCTGAGCTTCACCACTATTAGTTTTTAATACACTTATGATGAACAACATTCTCTATGGGACCAATATCGAAATCGCGAAAAAAAATCTGCTGCCCCATACAAAACTGCAAACATAAATCGACTCAAATGTATGGGACACCAGATTTTTTTTCGCGGTTTCGATATTGGTCCCATAGAGAAAGTTGTTCAGTTTGACGGTTTGATCATCCCCTTAAAATAGTTTTAACTAATTTTGTTAGAACTTATATAGTCTATAGAATCAAATTAAATTTGGAAAAATTTGTTTCGGGCGGGACTTGAACCCGCACTCGGCACTCTCCCCTCTCTCAGTTCCCCGGTTTGGAAGAGTGCGGGTTCAAGTCATGCCCGAGACAAATTTTTCAATCTTTAATTTGATTAGAAATAGCACAACATGGCTGTAACATATTTAAAATCAATAATATTTGAAATAGTCTATAGACTACCAACTAAAGCCCAACATCGGATTGGCAGTTGGCAGGTTGCGGGTTCAAATCCCGCCCAAAATCTACTATAGTAGGGCCGCTACATGGAAAAATAGAAGCTTGAAAAGACAATGCGGGTTTTGCATGGAAGGTAGGCGCCTTATTTTTCGCCATTGTTTTTGGCGCGGTCAGCAACTGACCATTTTGTATCAGAATAAAGCAATAAAAACTTGTTACAGTACGACCAGGAAAATAATTTCGCTCGTCAATCTTCGTTTGCGCAGAGCAGTGCAAAGTCGGGTATTCTCTATCTCGCTCCAACTCGAATAGCAGACTATGGATGCTTGGGCAGCGAAAAGGGCGCGAAAGCAATAAGCCAATAGCGGCAAGGTGTCGCATCCTGATTGGTCAATATAATTTCGAGCGCTTTTAAAATTTGTCAACTGGGCTGCGTTCAGAACCTACGCCCCAGGTGCACCCCGAGTGCAACTTTTCGCACTAACGCCGTTCCGAGGCTCGGTGAAAAACGCTCTTTGCAACTCGGTTGTCACAACTCAACCGTTCCGAACCTCTGACGGGTTGCAACTTTTAACCATCAAATTCGATGGTTAAAAAACACTCTGACGTTTTAATTATCTGTGGCTACTTGACTTTTCGCGCGTTTTGAATAAAAGTTTGTTTTTCAAACTATTTTTATTCACTTTTTGATTTGCTGACATGGAAAATGAGTTTTTTTATTGTATTTGGAAATGATGGAAGCCCTGGAAGCCTGGAAGGAAAAGATATTACTTTTCCTTCCAATTTCAAAATTTGAGGTTATAAAACATCGTTCCGTACCTCATAGCGAGTTAAAAATTGGCGCGGTCGTTCCGTACCTTAGAGCGAGTTTAAAAACAACCGCACCTAAAGGTCGTGAACGCACCCCTTTAATCCCTAAACGTATATATATTATTTGCCTATACTCAGTCCGAACGGAGTTATGAGTGTAAAGGCTTGAAGTTAAAACATAAATCATTACCTACGTTTACTTCAAGCCGTTTTATATCTCATCGAATATTTTGTAATAACAAGTTTTATTTGTAACTTTATTCTGAAAAATAATATTGAAGTTTGATTGATGGCCGCGCTAAAAATAGTCGCATAGAAAAATGGCGCCATTTTTAGGCATTGGCTTTTTCACAATGATTAGTGTGACCAGCACCCGCGGCATGACGGCGAGATAAAGCGCTATCGCGCCCTCGCTCTCTTTCTTTTTTCGCGAGACCGAACTAGTTAGCAGGCGCGATAAAACGTTTATCGAGGCACCATGCTGCGGGAGCAGGAGTGCGATTTTTGAATCTCATACGTTGAACTCGAAAATGTATGGTGATATCTTTATACTGCTTGACTTTCAAAAATCATACTTCAGAGTGCGATTTTTGAAAGTCAAATCAGCAGTTAGAAAGATGCATATCTCCATAGTAATTTTGCATGGCTCCGTGGTCTAATGGTTAAGAGCACTGGCTCTCGACACGGAGGTCGTGGGTTCGATTCCCGCGGAGACACCTAGTGAAATGTCACTTTGTGCGTTCTTCCCCAGTTGGTTAGGACATTGCAAGCTGAATCACCTAATGGTCTGAAAAGAAAAATGATTCCGTGCTTCGGATGGCACGTTAAGCCGTTGGTCCCGGCTACTATCCCTGGTGTAGTCGTTACATAAAAACCACGTCAGAGGCAGTAAGGCAGTCTGAAAAAACTCTGACACCAGGGCTCTGCCCACACGATAATAAAAAGTGGTTTTTGAGTGATGAGTGTTCAAACAGACTTGCGTTTACGATTTTATTATACATCGTTCTTTATAATACGCTGACACTTTTTTAAGGGGATGATCAGACCATCAAACTGAACACCTTTTTCTATGGGACCAAAATCGAAATCGCGAAAAAAAGAGCTGTCCCATACATTTGCAGTTTTGTATGGAAGAGCTGATTTTTTTTCGCGAATTCGATATTGGCACCTTCGAGAAAGTTGTTCAGTTTGATGGTCTGATCATCCCCTTAAAAAAGTGCCAGCATATTAAGAAGGACCCTATATGTATATACAGGGTGAAATTGATATTATTAGCATCCTTTTAAACTAAGAGTCTAACCAATAAAATTGAACAACTTTTACTATGGGGGCAAACCGTTCGGAGCAAAAAAATATCAGTTGTTCCAAAATAAACTGCAATGCCTACTCTACTCAAATGTATGCAACAGCTGATTTATACAGGGTGAAATTGATATCATTAGCATCCTTTTAAACTAAGAGTCTACCCATCAAACTGAACAACTTTCACTATGGGAGCAAACCGATCGGAGCAAAAAAAAAACTGCTGTTGCATACATTTGAGTCGAATTGGCATTGCAGTTTAGTATGGAACAGCTGATTATTTTTTTGCTCCGATCGGTTTGCTCCCATAGTGAAAGTTGTTCAGTTTGATGGGTAGACTCTAATAATGTCAATTTCATCCTGTAGATACACACATGATGTTACACCCATGTTGTGCTATTTCAAATCAAATTAAAGAAAGGTATGCTTCGTTGGTTTGGTCATGTGGAGAGGATGAGTGACAGCAGATGTACGAAAGAGATATATGTTGCTAATGTGAGTGGAAGCGTCGGCAGAGGGCGCCCTCGTAGGACGTATGCTGATCAAATCAGTTGCGTCCTATAAAAAGGGGAGGTGCGGAGTTCTCGAAACCGAGGGGCATGTATGAAGAGATGTATGGATGTGCATAAGACAAAAGAAGTATGTAAGGATTGTAGTCAGTGGCGCGCCCTGGTCTTTGCCTACCCCACTGGGAAAGAGGCGTGACGTTATAGATAGATAGATAGAAATTACAGATTGAAAAATAACGATAATGTCTTCTTATATCTTTTAGATTAAAGATAAAGATGGATTAATGCGAATGAATTACTGAATTGTTTATCTAAATACATAAGATATTTAAGTAAGCTTGCGATATGATATTGACAGCCCGACCAACCCTGCTCTAAGTAGAGCCACTTTCTCATACAATGAAGGTAAACAAATTATTCTAGAACTTCTAGCATGCCCACGATAAAGCGACAAAACGAGAAAACCGAAATGCGCGTTCGATTTTGCATACGCAAAGTAACAAAGACAGAGGCAGCATAAGCATAAGTATATGCTCACGACTATATTCCTCGCTGGGGTTGTCACAGTACCGAGCCGAACTCACGTTTCGCTCAATCCGACCGCTCTAGATTTTAGATCGTTTGAATCTGGAGCTCATCTCCTTCGCTCTAGATGCCAAGTTTTTAACCCGGCTCGAAAATAGTACCTATTTATTTATTTATTTTAAAACTTTATTGCACACACGGAAATATACATGAAAACAACATAATAGACAATTACAAAGGGCGAGCTTATCTCTAAAGAGATTTCTATATAGATATTTAAATTTCTATGAAGACCAGCAATCGGGGGCCTCATTTAGTTTTGCCGCCCTGCGTCTCTGACGGGCTTAGTCCGCCCCTGCATCAAATATCTACATAACTTTTCCACTAAGTCTAAGTACCTAGGTAATATACGTATCATTGCCTAAACATACTTGGAGATGGCATAATCGACAGAAACACTAATTTTAGCACTACCACCATGCCACCTACGACTAAAGCGTTTTAAACGAACAAAACGTCATTGGCGCTCTTTCTGGCATACGTAAAATAATAAAGACGGAGGCACATCTCGATTTTTATCGTTATCTCGGGAGTGGCATGCGAGGCCTACTGGAGGTTGCGAGTGCGACAGCTATTTTTTAGAATCTATGGGGACTTGCTACAGATGTCAGCACCCACAAGTTATAGCAAAGATGTCAACAGATGACGATACCGTCGCTCTCGGAAATATACATAGACAACATTCATCCTAAATACGCAACTCGTAACCTGCTACACATAAGGTTCACAAACGTATGCGAGACATAAATCGCGCAAGAGAAATAATCACAGAGATTCGATATATGTATATACAAGGTCCAACTAAGAACGGTTGGACCACCGCCGGACCCCAGGCTTCACACTTGGCCTGATGGAAGATCTTCCCTTTTCAATGGAGGCACATTCCTAGTAGCACCTTCATAAATCCCTAAACTATGACAATTCAACTGGAATAATGTCTCATTTCATTACCTTCTAAATAAATGTTAGCCATCCATATTTTGTATTGTGTCAACAGCTGTTGGTCTTCCCAAGAAAATATAATATAATAAATGGGTGTAAAAAATTTACTTTAGCTTAGTCTACTTGTACGCAACATTCTTTTGTTGTAAAGCTCTTGTAAGGCTTAGCATACGACGCCGTTCGAAAAAGCAACAAAACAAGAGAACTGTTTTGACTTCTCGTTTTCGTATGCTGCTGCGTAAAGGCAGGTGCACGCATCTAGATTTTTCTCGATTTCTCGAAGGTGGCATGCTAGAATGGTCGCATCTTCCTTTTTCTTGACGGGAGAGTCGAAAAATCACTTGAATAAAAACGCTATCTTCGTGAAATACTTTGATCAATAAATAAAAACAATAAATTAAAATAAATTGTTTATTTAAATATACACAAAAAAGGTGAAGTAAGTAATCAATTTTTTAATACAGTTGCTCAAAAAGTGGCGTATTGCAGGGACGTATAGCGTTCGGGATGTGGGCTATTACATACTCGTGCTTTTTTTTTACCTTTCCCGAACTCGTGCGTTCTCTTTCCCAACTGTCAAAATAATGTCTATTAAAAAGAAAAACCAACCATGAAGTTTTTACTACAAAAATTCATAGAAGTTTTTATGATTCTTGCAAATACGTATATTTCTAAAAAGAAGCTACTAATTTGTTTCAATATCAGATTTAATGATTTTTTCATTTCATATCAATAAAAAACTTCTACTGAAGACTTGGCTGTATGGGCATTTGCCTACCAGAATGGGTGAAGAAAAAAAAACTCTGCTTATATTCTACGGTTGGCGCCATTTTTCAGAAATTTTTTGACAAATATACATGAACAATCATACGAAATTAATAATAGTTTGTCTCAAACAGTAAATATGCAACCTAAAACTTCCCCAGTTAGTATAAAAAACTGTATCAATTTCAATGTATATGTGAATTATAAATGTTAAGTTAGTTGAGTTTATTGTGTTTTTATTATTTTATTAAATTGCTTCATTTTTTCGCAACTGTATTAAAAATAGTCGTTCAGTACACGTGCGGAACCGTCATTGCAACTTGTTCCGACTGTCTACCCGAGCCGAGGCGCAACCGAAGGAACTCTTTGCAATGACAGACTTTCCACACTTGTAATGAAATATACTATTTCTGTATTGTTATTACATAATTGAAATCAAAGACACAGTTTTTCCTACGACTTTATGAGGGTATGTCGGTGGTTCGATCCCAAACAATGCATTCTCAATGAAACGATGTGGATAATATGTGCGGATTAGAACGCTAAAGGAATGCTTAGACCCGCACGACCAAAGCGACTGCGAAGCGGGAGCGTCTACCGCGCGGCGGTCGCTGCTCATGTAATCTTATGGCGGCCCGCCAAGTCGGCCAAACCAACGCGACCACGACGCGGGAAGGCAGCGTCAGCGGCGCGGGACGCGCGTGGTTAGACGTGTATGTACAATGTTACGCTCTCGTAACAAAATAAAATACTTTTAAATTTCAGTACATTTTGGTTCTTTTTGTAGTTTATGGTTCTTTTTGATAGATTTGGATCGTTTTTGGTAGTTTTTCCTAGATTTTGGTTGTTTTCAGTTCTTTTTAGTAGATTTTGAAAATTGTTGGTTCTTTTGGTAGTTTTTGGTAATTTCTGGTAGATGTTGGTAGCAAAAACAACAAAAACATAAACGCTTCGCTTCCTGCTTACCGCGTCGCAGACGCCCGGGTATGAGCACTACTTTAACGCATGTGAAAGTGATCAATAATTAATATACCTTCTAGATACATAATATAGATAATTAAATATACTTCATTTCAATTAAGGCAATTTAGAATTATAGAAACAGAGATTTGAAACAGTAATTCTTAGAACAGCTTTAATATCGCTTTAGTATCTTTTTTGTCGGATGGTATAAATATATTATATTTGCTAGTCAGAATTAGTCAGAAATCTAAATAGGAATCGTATAATTAGCCCAGTCATTTTACGGAGTTTTGTTAGGCGGGGTAGGGAGTAATTACTAATTGAAATTTTAAACTGTAACCGGAACCATTAAGTGACAAAAGGACTATCTTAAAGCATATTAAAAAAAATCGTTACGCAACATAGAAATCAAAATTATGCGTCCCAGAAGGATTTTAAATTATTAATATTAATACCAATGCACTCATTTGACTTAAATTTAGCAATATAAATTATTTTTGAGTAATAAAATAGGCAACGAAATTTAAAAAATGATGTATTTATTAGAAAATACGAATGTATTTTTCAAAACCTTCTAAGTTGACAAAAATATTCACACCATATTTGTAGTAAGTATAATGGTAAAGCCTTAAATATGTGCAAAAAAAAATTTCCATCAGGTTTTTTAGAACGAGATAATAGCTAAATTTTAAAATTGGAACTGTTGCTGACGTGATTTTCTTTTAATTTTGGTACATTTGCTCAAATTGTCTCTTCAATATTATACCGAAAAAATTTCAATTACTAATTAGTCCCGGCTCAAACCGTAAAATGACTGGACTATAAACTTTTCGTCCTTATTTGCAATAAAGTAGGTATAGGTAGGCGTAAGTAATTATTTTGCTGTAAATCTATGAGAGCGAACCCAGCTAAAAAGAAGCATCCATTGATTGTATGAATCACTTTGTACCTAGCATTAAAAATGTTGATGTTATATATATTTTTTAATAATAATAAACCTGGTTTCAGAGACCGCGTTCCACCTCAAACGACCTTTTCTTAAACACAATACCTAGGTTGTCGGGGCATTTGTAAAGTCAATTCTTTGAAGGACATTTATTTACCTGGGCCACAAACCTGTAGGTCTTGCATGTCACCCCCGAGAAAACGTTAAAAATCGAGATGTCCCTCCATCTTTATTATTTTACGTAGGTCAGAAAGAGCGCGCATGACGTTTTTCTCGTTTAAACGCTTTGTCGTGGGTGGCATGCTAGCCGTGCTGGGCATTTATTTATTTACCAGCATTTGAGATTTCGGTAAATAGGTATCTGTGTTATTTTAGCAAAAGGCTAGACTGCCATGTACCAATGAGTTCTGCTAACTTATGTGCACACGGCGACATGTCAAGCTCTTTGTCAAGCTATACATAACTAGCACAAGCTGGCTACGTGTGTGTTGATTCACATATAACTTCGCGAGGCCAACTTATGCTGTTTTGCGCCGTGTGCACTTAATACTGACTGCTCTCAAATGGTGAAGGAAAATATCGTGAGGAAACCTGCATACGCTGAAGAAGAAATTCTGATGTGTATGTGAAGTCTACCAATCCGCATAATAATTTGTATCACGCCTCCCGCACGCCAACCTAAGAAAGTTGGCCCCTTTTGTTTTATACGGTAGAAACGTGAGGTTCTTTCTAGTTCTAGACATATACTTTTTCTAAGCGACGCCGCTAGAAATCTTGAACTCAAGTCAAGTTACTGTCGAAATCAGCTTAGGTACTTACTGTTTTTTGTATCGTGTTTTTTCAGACAGTCCAAGTGTCTTGAAACTTTTTTTTTTCTTTTAAATACTTACCAACTCCATCAGACTATAAAATGTTAAATCCGAAAGTTCACAAACCAGACAGTTATTGGCCGACAATAAATCCAAATTAATAAGTTGCTTTCTGTTTTATTTAACCTGAAATTTTGGCCTTCAAATTCACCACGTTTCACCCTTGCCCTTCAATTGACGCATGCGCGGCGCTTTCCTAGACTCGCCGGAAAATGGCGGCCGATTTCCCAGTCTAATTTTCTTTTCCCTGCATTTTCATTCTTAGTTCGTGTAGTAAAATGTAACACTTCGTTATGTTATTTAAATAGACATTTAAAGGTTGACCTTTGATCCGTCCGTGTAACTAATTAAACTTGAGCTCTTTTGCGTAACTATCGATTTAAAAGTCAATGTTCTATTAGAGACCAAGCTACATTGGTCTCAGCTGTTTTCAAAAATCGAATGTCTGCCCCCAAATTTGCTAGACGTCAGTCTAGTCTGACGTCAGTTATCGTAGAGTGCGGACAGAAAATACCATCGACCATGTAATGGTGAGTGTAAAAATACGGTGGAATGGTAACAAATAGTGACTAGATGGAGTAGTGTTTTTTTTTATTTTAATCTGTGGTGGAATGCAGACGTGTGCTTTTTTTAGAACAGTGTTAGTGTGTGTGTAGATAATTAGATTATTAGAAATTGTTTTTACACATTAGTTTTTAATGGAAAACGATGCCGATATCTTACATTATCTTATAATCGGGCAGATGGTTGTCCGTGATATAATAATTTAATGATAATGTTTTATCCTTTTATCTAAAATAATTAATCAAAATGACACGCGTTTTTATATATAGCTATGAAATAATATCAGGGGGATGTAACTTATGAATTCTGATAATATAATGAATTATGATAACTAAATCGACCCTTAAGCTCTTAACCTCTAAAACTGTAAAATTGTCCAGTCATGCTAAGCAGAAATGATTAATTATTTCTTAGTTTGCTAGAAATTTCGTCTTTGTTATAAAAGTTATGCAATTAGTTAAATGTCTTTTTAGAAGTGCCTACAAAGAAGTTCATAGCAATGGTTTAGTATTAGCTAATCTAATTTGATGCTATATTAAATTCTAAGCTAGAGAATCGGAAAAAAATGGATTTATTTACCTTTATTGGATGGTAAAAACACATAAATATACATATTATGAAGTATAATAATAAAATGAAACAAAAAAAGTACAAAAAGTTTTTGGCAGCGGTGGGATTCGAACCCACGCCTCCGAAGAGACTGGTGCCTTAAACCAGCGCCTTAGACCGCTCGGCCACGCTACCACTTACATTGATGGTTGAAATTAGCCTATACCTTTAGTTGATTCGATCGTATATTAGCTGAAATTATATTTATAATTGTAATTTTAATTTTTTGCCTACGAAGATACCTAGACTTAGGTTAATTAATTAATCATACAGGTTGAAAGTGATATCGTTAGCATCCTTTTAAACTTAGAGTCTACCCAGAACGATTTAATTCTACCCATCAAACTGAACACATTTTACCATAATAATTATACTTATACATAGGGACATGGGCATACATAACCTTAGTCCCTTTTGGGATGGTCAGAAGCTTTGCTACAAGCTTGCACTTGTATGCATTTTTAGTATATTGAAGGTACCTATATCTAATAATAATAATTATGCACGCAAAAATATACACCACTAGTTTGAATAATACAGGGTGTAAGAGACAGCCTAGCAAATACTGAAACGGTGAACTCAGACCGTCAAACTGAACAACTTTCAGGTGATTTTTTTTCGCGAGGTAGGCTCCATAGTGAAAGTTGTTCAGTTTGATGGTCTGAGTTCACCGTTTCAGTATTTGCTAGGCTGTCGTGGCTGTCACTTACACCCTGTATATTAGTGAATTAGTGATTTATTCAGACTATGAATCCAAACAAGGAACATGGGTTGAAAAACGAGATTTTTTTGGACCTCCCATAGAAAATCGATCGGCCGATCCGCACTTTGTATGGAAGGACAAAACATTTTTCTCAGGTCAGTTTAATGGTGTGAGTGCGATTATTGAAACTCATTCGCTGAGCTCAGCAGTTGAAAATGTCAAAATTACTAAGGAGATATGCATCTTTCTACTGCTGATTTGACATTCAATAATCATACTTCAGGAGTGCGATTTTTGAAAGTCAAATCAGCAGTAGAAAGATGCATATCTCCATAGTAAATTTGTCAATTTCAACTGCTGAGTCCAACGAATGACTTTCAAATGATGATGAGATGCGTATCTCCATACATTTTAACTGCTGAGTACAAAGTATGAGATTCAAAATGTATGTAATTCAAAATGCATAAGATGCCAAATAATGTGGTAATTTAGCTAAAAAGCGATTTCTTCCATGCAACCTTAGGAGCGTATTCTCCTAAGGGCAAAATGGGCAAATGCTAAGGGCAGCCGGATCAAGGGGGCGGCCCATAGGGCCATGCACTTGGGGAGGGCATTTGTGCCCAAAGAAATTCAGTCGTGTCATGTCCCACAACAGAGCGCGGGCCAGATACTCTTTCTTATACTGTGGCGTATGTATCCAAAGATGCATTCCCAAATACACCCTAGACACGTTTTTTTTTTGTTAAAAAAGGCAAAGGCCTCTCCCCTGCTCTTCCACTCGTTTCTGTTGTGGGCAACCTCTGGCCATTGGTCGTCAATTTGTCCAGGTCACGCAACCTCTTCCTCGGTCGACCTGGACGCCGCCGACCGTTTTCGCGGATCTAGGCCATGATGATTTTTGCTCATCTCTCAGGATGCATCCGACAGACATGACCGGCCCACTCCCATTTAAGTTTCGCACTTTTCCGACGTCGTCGGCTATTTGATTTTTGTAGCGCAACGTTGTGTTTCTGACCCGGTCGGTTCGTTTAACACCTAGAATGCTGCGCTCCATCGCTCTTTGGCAAACCTTAAGGCTTAAACTTTTTTTTCTTATCTAGCCAATGTAAAAAAATCATCGCCCTCTTCCCTCGTTTTAGGTTAATAATTTAAATTCATCGATTCGACCATAAGTCAGAGCCTATGTACTTGATTCCGACTCAAATGTATGCTGCTTTTTTTCGCGTTTTCTGACGTAGGCTCCATAGTTAAAGTTTGATGATCTAAGTTCACCGTTTCAGTTTGCTGAGGGAAGTCCCTTACACCTGGCATACTTGGCATAAAAAGAAGGCTGTGTCACTTTCCTCACTAAATATTACCAGTTACTTCGTAACTACATTTGATTTGCTTGCTCCAGGAGTGCGATTTTTGAAACTCATTGACAATATTACTATGGAGATATGCATCTTTCTACTGCTGATTTGACATTCAAAAATCATACCCAGGAGTGCGATTTTTGAAAGTCAAATCAGCAGAAAAAGATGCGTATTTCCATACATTTTCAACTGCTGAGTTCAACGTATGAGATTCAAAAATCGCACTTCTGGTTCCTATATAAATTACGAAATGAGCGATTTTCTTTTGGTTTTCAAAGGGATCGATAGTTGGCGTTACGGTTTGTGCGAATAAAGGACAAAATTTAAAAAGTGTTTTTTTTAATAATAAATAGGGAGAAGATGGTCAAAAAGATGCCAAAGCGTTTTTTGATTGAATATTTCATTATTTGCGTATCATTTTAATCGAAAATATTAAACTGTGTAAGTCTGACATGGTTGTATGGGCTCGATCCCTTGACCTTTAAAAAGAGGTAGGCACAGTCTTGACATTATTTTGACAGGATGTCGCGTACGTTTCTATGGATCGATAAACATGTCATCTGTCGAGTTTTTTAGGAACTAAATAAAAAAAATAATAAGAAAAACGCTCATTTTGAATCCGCCTTTGCTTTATGTATGGATCTAGCCAGATGCACCCTCTAAAAATAATCCTGCCGGCGCCCATGAAGGGTCGTTTTGGGAGGGATTTATATTTACTTCATCCACCCTGAAGGACTCCTAATCTTGAAAAGAAGAATTATGAAAGATCAGTACGACCGATATTAAAATAAGATATCTATTCATATCCTCAATCGATCAAAATTGTTATATTTATTTATTCCTTGTAATACCTGGTTTAAAAAATTTAAAGATTACATGAGCATTAAATAAAAATAATATCGATTTGCGTCAATGATAATTTCATTAAATGATTGAGTGGGTTAGGTAGGTTGCTTGATAATGAGTGTTTTGTAGCGAATCGAACCGCGTTTTATTTTGGCTAATTCTTCTTCTTGTCGTTATGCTGCCACCTTAGCGCTTTCGGCGCTAGATCTAGCTCTTTTTTGTTATGTTCAGCGCTGTATCTGAATTGAAAATTTAGCGCATAGCGGAGAATCTAGCGCTTTTTTAACTTTTAATAAAGAAACAGTACATATTAGTGTTTGAATGTACGGTATTTTGTGTTTTATGATTGAAATATGATAAATATTGAATAGAATATTGTAGTCAAAACATATGTTTATAGAGTGCTGTTCAGTTCAGAGTGCCTCCGTGGTCTAATGGTTAAGAGCATTGACTCTCGACTCGGAGGTCGTGGGTTCGATTCCCACGGGGGGCACCTAGTGATATTTCACTTTGTGCGTTTTTCCCCAGTTGGTTAGGACATTGCAGGCTGAATCACCTGATTGTCTGAAAAGGAAAATGATTCCGTGCTTCGGATGGCACGTTAAGCCGTTGGTCCCGGCTACTATCTCTTGTGGTAGTAGTCGTTACATAAAAAAACCACGTCAGAGGCCGTAAGGCGGTCTGAAAAAACTCTGACACCAGGGCTCTGCTCAAGCTCTGCCCACACGATAAGAAAGAAGTTCAGAGTGAGCTTATCTGAAGTGTTATCATAAATTTTAATACAGACAGACCTACTTATTGACTAATAAATTAAATTGACTAACAGATGGGTTTTGGAAAGACTGATAAGACTGCGTTTAGAGAGCTTCAAAACACTTTTTACGGGTGAAGAATATAGCGCTTTTTCAAATGGAGAAAATTTTGGAATCTAGCGCTTTTTTATATTTTTAGCGCCCAATCGATTTTTTGAGCTGGCAGCTCTGTGTCGTACCAATATCTCCCGCTGCCTGGGTGATTTCTTAAAAAATACAGAGTGCTTCTATGCTTTCTACAAATACGTGAAAAACACTTTTGGTAAACTCTGACTGACATTTAATTTAACAGTGTTGTTGATATATAAGGTCTAACAAAATTAGCTGAAACTATTTGAATGGTATGATCAGACCATCAAACTGAACAACTTTCTCTATGGGACCAATATCGAAATCGCGAAAGAAAAATCTGCTGTCCCACACATTTAGGTCGAGTAGGTTTGTATGGAACAGCTGATTTTTTTCGCGATTTCGATATTAGTCCCATAGAGAAAGTTGTTCAGTTTGATGGTCTGATCATTCCCTAAAATTAGTTTCACCTAATTTTGTTAGACCTTATATATAATTTTTTTATGTATGAAGAAAGAAAATGAAGATTTTATTTCAGAATCGGCCTAAAGTGAGGCCTAGACAATGAAGATCTGTTTTACTAGAAGATTTGGCCTAAAGGTCTTGTAGCCGGGCCAGTAAATAAATAAAAAAAAATAGTTCTAAGTATGTATGGTGTTTACTTTTTACTGGGATGATATAAGGCGATTACGGCGAGCCTGATAATATCGTGAGATGTCAGATGTAGCTGTAGGTGTGATACTCCGTGCAGATCTCCATCCTTAAATACAAATACAAATCGTTTATTGCAACCTCATCACAGCCTTATACAGGGTGTAAGTTTCATTAACCTTTAAACCACATATAGTCTAGGAAAAATATGGTTTGAGATTGCATTAAATACACTTTAGTAATTGTGTTTGAACTAATATTTTGGTTAGTTTATAACACTTTTGTCGAGATTTGGTGGTTATAAAGGCTGAGGACCCTGAGAAATTCCATAAAATCGATATAACTGTACAAAGGGCAAGCTTATTTCTAAAGATATTTCAGACAGTTAATTAACCCCATACCAATTTGTTGTGTACAAACAAACAATAAATAATTAAGTTTTGAGGTTATAATTTTTAAATACTAACAAAATAAACAAACTCAAATTTACGATATTAACCGGGGATTATTATTGTTATAAGTAAGTAAAACTTATTGAACGAAGCAGTCCTGTACAAAATCACCAGTTTTCCATTTTATGTTCATACATAAATTTAATGTTTTGTAAATGTCTTCATTATTCCATAATACACAATAAAAAAATCGGGGATTATTGAGAATTTATGTTTTTCATGTATATATCTACTAATATTTCAAACTATCACCTAAAGTGCAATTAATGCAATCTACTCCATACAAAAATCCGTATATTTCCCCGACTAATACCGCCTAATAACTTTTTAGCGATAAGACCGCCTTATTTGTACCATATTCAGTTTATGTTTCCAATTGTGCATTGTATTTTCTTTTGGTGTAAATAAAGTATATTTCATTCATTCATTCATTCTAATACTCTACCCATCAAACTGAACCAGTTTTACTATGGGAGCAAACCGATCAGAGCAAAAAAATAAAACAGCTATTGAAGAACTTGATGCAAAACGTCAGATCCGGAAAACTCGACCCGAGGCCTCCTACCTCCTACGTCTACACGTACAATGCCTCCGGGCAACTCTACTGCTCTCCATGTGATCGAATTTTTAAAACCAATTTCGGTTTTGCAAGTCATATTTCCGAACGTGGTAGTGTCGTAAATAAATAAACAATATTTTATGGACAATAACAATATAACAACATAACAATGATAATAACAATATATTTTATTATTTTTTAATTTTTTTATTTTTTTATTTTTTATATATTTTTATTTTTTTTATTTTATGGTTTTATTTTATTTTTTTATTATCATTATTATTTTTTTAGTGGGAAGTTTTCGTTTATAAGTGCAGTGGTGGGATGCATAATTATCGTAACTTGTTGTGTTTTGGGTGGATCGGATTATTTTGTGCTTTTTGGTACATTGATAAGCGTGTTTCTTAGTTTTTTTATATTTAATTTTATTGAAAATATCTCATCATTATCATCATCATGTAGTAAAGAATATTTTCTTATTAGTTCTTTAGTATGTACTGTGCACATAATGTTTTGTACGAACGTAAATACCACTTTTTACGTGAATCACGTTTTCCACATGACTAAAGAAAATTTTAATTTACCTGTTCCATCTCATTATCAGTCAGTGGTTGACCATAACCACGTATTTTAAATAATGACTGTACACCCACGGCACAGTATAAGAAAAAGTACCTATCTATTACTACAAACAGTACCGACACTCCCTGCCCCCAACCAATTAGCCCAGTCATTTTACGGTTTGAGCCGGGACTAATTAATAATTCATATTTTTTTCGGTATAATATTGCAGAGCCAATTTAAGCCCAAGATGTACTAAAATTAAAAAAAAATCACGTCAGCAACAGTTCCAAATATAAAATTTAGTTATTATCTCGTTCTAAAAAACCTGATGGTAAATTTTTTTTTACATAGGTATTTAAGGCTTTACCTTTATTACATACTTCAAACATGGTCTATTGTACTTTTTACCTATGATGACGAATAAATGTTTCTGATTTCTGATGGTGCAAATATTCTTGGCTACTTAGAAGTTTTGAAAAAACCATTCGTTTTTTTTAATAAATACCAAATTTTTTAAATTTCAATGCCCATTTATTGCTCAAAAACAATTTATATTATTAAAACTAAGTCAAATGAGTGCATTGGTATTAATATTATTAATAAAAAAGCATTCTGGGAAACACAATTTTGATTTCTATGTTGCGTAGCGATTTTTATTTTAATATGTTTTAAGATAGTCTTTTTGTCACTAAATGGTGCCGGTTACAGTTTAAAAGTCCAATTAATAATTACTCCCTACCCCGCCATTTTTTTTTTTTTATGACTGGGCTAAATTGTAACATTCTCTTCTGGCAGGAAACGTGGCAGAAAATGTATACAATGGCACATTCCTGTCGCTCTGTGAGTGCACTTTCGCACATTCCTGTCGCTCTGTGAGTGCACTTTCGCACATGCTTACCTCTTCTTGTAATAGTAGATTACACACCGAGGGCACAGTATAAGAAAGAGTATCAATTATTAGATACAGTACGGACACTCCCTTCCTCCCACCAACTTTTTACCTCACCCCCTCTATCGCCCTCCAGTTACCCGGCAGTTACCTACGAAGAACACTGAAGGTTCAATTTCTTTGGTTTCGCATGTTCTGACGTCATCTTGTCTATTAACATTTTTTGTATGCAGTTTTCGGGCTGTGCCGAGGGCAAGAAAGTAAGAAAGGTCTCAGATCTCATGTAATTGTTGTCGAGGTGAAGCCGAGGTCAACAAACATGATGTGATCTGAGGCTTTCCTATTTACTGCCCGAGGTTAGTATACTATTTTTCTCCTCGACGGAGGCGGAAAGTAGCAACTTCGTTTAGCGCAGCGGAACGAAAGTTAATACTTTCCGCCCGGAGAGGTGAAAATTTCTTTCTAAGGGCTAAACAAAATGTACCAAGAATTTCTACCCATACCCGCAATTTATTTCCCGAATTCAAAGAAGGGGGCTAGGCCTATAAGTATCATCATCATCAGCTTATAATATCGACGTCCCAAAGCCCACTGCAGGGCACAGGCCTATCCTCAAGCTGTACGGGCGTCAGAGCTGCAATCTCGGCAAATATTCGGTGATTGAACTGTTATTGGACTACGTACGAATCATAACTTTTGACACATTTGGTATTGCGCTAATCGCGGTACGAGCCGTTTTGACAAATCGCTCAGATGTTATTGACTGTCAGTTACACAGAGTTTACCGCGATGCGGAATTCAGCATAGTTGAATAGTAATTGGATTGCAATGTGATTAGAACTGAAATTGGATAAGAATAGAACTTCGATGTTTTAACTTAGCGCAATCGGGCTTCAGTTCACCACTCGTACCCAATGCGGATCGGATCAGAATTTTTTCTTCAATGGAAGCATTTTGTATGTTGATGATGATGACTAAGATTATATCACAAAGCCAAGCGGTTAAGTCCCTATAGCCATAAAATGTTTGAGGAAAATGTATGAAAACAATCTGAAGCCTGTTCAGATGTGCGGATGACTTGTGATACCAACCTTGACTGGTGCGTGTCTTGAATTTCTTATTCATACTCTATGTGTCTTTCATAAATGATGGGCTAAACTAAACGACCTATATCAAAATTGTATTCCGAGAGCGCAAATGCGCGCTGCATACAAACGAAGTCTGGTGTTAAAGTCAATGAAATTTTGCAGCAACAATCTAAACACTAATCTCTATGTCTGTATGAAGTCAGATTT
The DNA here is from genome assembly GCA_927399405.1 of Agonopterix arenella. Taxonomy (NCBI): domain Eukaryota; kingdom Metazoa; phylum Arthropoda; class Insecta; order Lepidoptera; family Depressariidae; genus Agonopterix; species Agonopterix arenella. The sequence continues at coordinate 3,760,904 of OV656714.1, forward strand.
TCGAGATTCAAACTTTAAGAAGCTATGTGAAAAAAATAGGATTCTTCAAAGCGTCATAATAAAGTCATATAGATTCAAAACCAGCAACATCCATTTTTTTCATTATGGCAACTTTGAATGTAGTCTGAAAGCGTTTTTCTTTTTTTATGTAGGCATGTAAAATGAAAGTAGCAAAAGCATCAATATCCTATACAAAACAGACGTTCAATCGTGAGCGTAGAAGCAAATACAGCAATATCCCAACTGACAGGTACAAAATTTAATTTTGTGTAATTTAAAAAATCTACTGCTCTCATTTCTGTTAAAGTGGATGTTGCTGGTTTTGAATCTATATCATGAAGTACTAACAGTAGGAGTATGATCAGCGGATGTGTGTAAATTAAACATATAATTGAAGTTTTTATTAGAGCCAAAACACGATTAAGACACATTTTTTCGATAGAAAAACAAGCCAAAGTAGCCTCCGTCTTTATCGATAAACGCTTGGAACTGCTAAACGGTGAATATCAGAAACACGAGACTTGATTTAAAAAAAAAGAGATTGATATTTTACAAATTTTGATTAGAGCCGAATTAAACTTACATATATAGTACAATCACAATTAAATAAAGTTTGTTTTACGCTTGCTTCATTTCAGGCGCGCGCGCCGCCCCATTTCTTTCTCTCGCATAAGGCAGTAGTATAAGCTATCACACGCCCATTCCGCTTCAATTATTTTTCGACATAGGCCCTTAAAACTAAACATTTTAAATAAAAACTCATTGCATTTTAACGATAATCTGACTTCATACACACATATACAGGGTGAAATTGATATCATTAGCATCCTTTTAAACTAAGAGTCTACCCATCAAACTGAACAACTTTTACAATTCAATCGGAGCAAAAAAATTCTGCTGTTGCATACATTCGAGTCGAGTAGGCGTTGCAGTCGGAGCAAAAAAAGTTGTTCAGTTTGATGAGCAGAAACTGATATCAATTTCACCCTGTAGAGATTAGTTTCTAGATTTTTTTCTGATAAATTTCATTGAGTTTAATTGGTTAATAATGTTAGTATTGAAAATATCACCAGACTTCGTGTGTATGGAGCGCGCTCCGAATTATGTACGCCTGGTCGTTAGCACAGGTCCGCAGCTCCTCCAGCATCAGCGGATAAGCCTGGCAATCCAGAGGGGGAATGCTGCCAGCCTCCTGGGTACGGTGCCCCAGGGCGAGGCCTTAAATGAGGTGTTTTGTTTATAGGGTTTTTGTTTACTTTATTAGTTGTTGTTTTACCTACGTACGTCTCAAATTTTTGATTATATAATTGACGAGCGTAAACCCGCGACTTCGTCCGCACAAATTATATACCAGATTTTAAGTCAGATCATAAGCTATCAAACAAAAAAAGTTTCATCAAAATCGGTTCAGTAGTTTTTGCGTGATACTCGTTCAAACAAACAAACACACAAACAAACAGACAGACAAAAAATCCAAAAATTGGTGAAATGGAATCAGGGACACCTAAAAACCATATCGTAACTTTTTTTTTGTTAATATCTTCAATGTACAGACAAACTTCCTATTACAGTTTTATAATAGTATAGATAGATAGATTAGGTAGGTAGATAATTAAATTGATCAAATCAGTGCTACCACGAAATTCGATCGTCGATATTGCGTGACTTTTTTCGTTGACCGACCGACCGATATCAGTTTTGACACTTGTCGATGAAATCGGTACTCTGATACAAACTGCCAGTGCTCGATAAATTGAGTTTGACATAATAGAGTCTTAACTTCCATACTAAAAACTGGTCGTGACCTGTGGTCGTGACCGATATCCAGAATGTATGAAACGTGTACGAAAATGTTCAAAGGAATTTAATGGCGTCGGTGCACGTTTCATGTAACATTTTTTGTTACAGAGTTGCGCGAGCCTAGCACTTCACTTGAAATATTTATTAATTCGTGATTATTTCACGAAAATTACCCACACATTGACAAAACATTTCTTCGACAAAGTTATACACTAAGATCCCGCTGCAAGTTTTCGACACCTACTTGTTTAGGCAATGATACATAATAAAAGTAGAAATTTCGTACAATAGATCCTTAAAAAAATAGGAGTTGCCACTTTTATATGAGCCTCTAATTTTTATTACTTGTATTAAAACCAGAAAGAATCTAGACGTGAAAAGAATATAAAATAATCTAATAGTTTTTTGTAAATTTTCTCCATTTGTACCACTGAAAATAATGTGGTAATTCTGTTCATCTTTATGCAAGATTTTTTATTTTTTTTATTTAGTTATCTAATTTTTTTCGTGTATAGCTGTTATGTTTAGCTTCAATTTGGTAAGTAGGTTTGGTAGTAATTTATTGCCTTAAAAATGAGGGTATACTATATATGTAATATAAGTTAAATAATCAGCAGGAAAACAATTTTTACATTACCTTCCCCTTAAATATGTAGGTAGGCATAATTCATTGTCAAAATAAATGTGTGAGAAAAGGAGTATTTGAAATTTTACCGCAATGAGATTAAATAAATAAATATCTTGGACATTGTCACACAAATTATCTAGTCACATTTAAAGTACCTGGACTTGTATTATGATGACTAGACAACGATATAGAATACATATATAGATACAAACATCCATGACTCGGGTACAAATATACATATTCATCATATAAATATTTGTCCCTTGCGGGATTCGAACCCGCGACCCTCGGCACAGCAGGCAGGTTCACTACAGACTGTGCTACCGGGCCGTATTTCTGTACACCTAAAATGTTTTTTCTAGACAATGTTAGTGAATCAAATATAACCTAAGTAAATAGTTCGTAGTTGGTAAAGTTACTCCAGGATCACGGACTTTTGATTTTCGATATAGCGAAAACTTTGACTACTTATATGAGGACTAGATACGCGTGTAATTCTACTAACCAAACATTTCTGCCACTTTTTGCGGGGGGCGAGGTAACATGAAATCCGCAACTTTGGATTTTATTCCCCATAACTTTAGATTCTAATTTTGAATGATAAAAATCATGATAAGTACTCTCGTGTCGGAGAATTTTTCTATTATTATAAAAGACGAGCTTTTACCCGCGTCTTCGTCCGCATAAAAATAAGCTTTTAAGTAAAAGAAATTATTAAAATCGGTTCAGTAGTTTTTGCGTGATTAAGTGATTTGCGAACAAAAAATATTTGCAGAGTGGTGTCGGCTATGCATAGCACCATCCCATTTCCTCCCGTGGGTGTCGTAAAAGGCGACTAAGGGATCTACTGAAGGATGGGAAGCAGCATCCTCTGAGGACACACATTCATTCGATTCAACTGCGATCGCCAACCCGCCTGCCAAGCGTGGCGATTATGGCACATCCCCCCCCCCCCATTTTGGGGGAGGCTTATGTCCAGCAGTGGACGTTTAATGGCTGATATGATGATGATGATGAACACCTAAAAACCTTATGTTATTGCCTGTATAGGTACCTATACAATACAGTCAGCCTCAAAAAGATGTATACACGTACGCACGGCGACACATCAAGCTATACAAAACCAACATAAGCTGACCGCGCGACGCTATACGTTAATCGACCTACGCGCGGTCAGTTTATGTTGGTTTTGTATAGCTTGATGTGTCGCTGTGTGTATATGGAACGAAACTTATACATCTTTTTGACGCTGACTGTACAGGGTAATTTGTTTAGATAATTTTGTAGCTGCACAGGGCACTTGCACGTCAATGTTTTAGAGACACTCGGTCTTGATGTAACTTAGTTGTTATGATTAGTATGTAGTGCATTAACACTTTAACTGCTGACGACCTACGTCGTAGGTCAGCAACAAATGGGCCGCAGTGCGCACGACTCGCCCGGTGAGTCTGAATTGTATTGCATTCCACAGTGTTGGCACCGCGCGAAAATCATTGTTTTGAGCTTAGCAGCGAAAGTGTTAAGAAGAATTTACGAAGACATGGCATTTCTCTCCTCCTACTTAAAAAAAAGGCTAGACTAGACATCATGTTTTGATTGTTGAATAGTACTTAAGTTATTTTTAGAAGTCCCTAGTTATCCATTACATTTACAATTACAATGAGGGATTTTCCAGATGAAAAAAAAAGTTAGTACCTAATTTCTCAATAGATGGCGTTGATCAGAGAGGGGTCCAATAGGTATGAGCAAATATATGAATTAATATTAATAATAAAAATACACAGTACAAGTTATTAACAATCTGGGTGCTATTGACGACCCGGTTGGTGTAATAATTGCCACGCCAGACTGTCAAACAAGGATCAAATTTTTCGTCTATGGCTTTGCTTTTCATTCACGGAATCTGACGTAATTATGATTTAAATATTTCCGGTTTATTTTTATTGAAATTCTCGGTTTCTGTTATGTTTTTGTAGTTTTTTATTGTTTCTCGTTTATTGTTCGTATATACATATAAAACGGATACGTAGCCCATACAGTCACGTCTGATACTCGATTCGTTGTTGACGGACAATAACACCGAGATAGCTAAATAATAAACCAACAATAATAAGAAAGGGTTTGTACTGTGTATTTTTACTATTAATATTCATTAATATCTTTGCTCATACCTATTGGACCCCTCTCTGGTCAACGCCATCTATCGAGAAATTAGGAACTATTTTTTTTACTTTTTTTGTTTTTGGAAAATCCCTCATCACTTTAAAATATGCAGGGTGTTTGGGTAAACAGTGGCATTACTTTAAGGCGGTTGCAGAGGGGTCCATTTTATACAAAACGTTGACGCACAATACGCGTAGACAGTAGTAATATATATAACTTTGTATATATGGAAAAATAGTTTGGAATATCTAGATGCCGCGTAATGAATAACATCTGCAATTTATAAAATAATTACGAAGATATAAAGCTTTGAAGTTTTTCATACAAAATTTTTAAAGCGTAATTTGTCTTCGTAATTATATTATAAACTGCAAATGTTATTCGTTACGCGGCATCTAGATTTTCTAAACTATTTTTCCACATATAAAATATTACTTTTATTAATTCCGTCGACGCGTATTGTGCGTCAAACGTTTGTATGGACTGAAACCACCTTAAGGTGTGATAGCTATGATACTGAACAACTTACCCAGAGAAACCTACAGAAAATTCGCAAAAAAAAATTGGTCTTTCTCTGTATGAAAAGTAGATTTTTTTTTGCTAATTTCATACAGTTTTCTTAGTGAAAGTTGTTCAGTATCATGGGTAAAATCACCCCCTTAAAATAATACAGTTAAAATGCTAGAATTAACTTACTATTTGAGCCATTGCAACTTTAACCAAAATTTAAATCACAGTGATTAGTTTCTAACTCGTGTTTAAAAATGTAATTGACTTTAAAAGTTAAATATCAAAAATCCTTCCTTCCTTCCGGTTCTTCGGTCCTTCTAAATATGCTGACACTTTTTTGAGGGTATGATCGTCCAACTGAATAGCTTTCTCTATGGCACCAACATCGGAATCGTGAAAAAAATATCGGCTCATCCATAGAAAACTGCAAACCTACTCGAACCGAATATATGGGACAGCTGATTTTTTCGCGGTTTCGATGTTGGTCCCATAGAGAAAGTTGTTCAGTTTGATGGTCTGATCGTCCCCTTAAAAAATGTCAGCATATTAAGAAGGACCCTGTATGAGACCCTGTTGCCTGGAAGAAGTCGCTTTTGGTGATAAGACCGCTATTTTGTACCCTTACGTTCTTTTATTCTGTTTTTGTTGCTGTATGTTTTTGGTGTGCCAGCCCGCAGCCGTTCTGCAGCTGCACTCTGTGTGGCCCAGCCTTTAAGGCGGTTGCAGAGGGGTCAATTTTATACAAAACTTTGATGCACAATACGCGTAGAAGGTATTAATTGTCAAGTTTCAAAAAAAGTTTCATCAAAATCGGTTCAGTAGTTTTTGCGTGATACTCGTTCAAACAAACAAACAAACAAACAGACAGACAAAAAATCCAAAAATTGGTGAAATGGAATCAGGGACACCTAAAAACTATATCGTAACTTTTTTTTTGTTAATATCTTCAATGTACAGACAAACTTCCTGTTACAGTTTTATAATAGTACGAGCGTTAACCCGCGACTTCGTCCGCACAAATTATATACCAGATGTTAAGTCAGATCATAAGCTATCAAACAAAAAAAGTTTCATCAAAATCGGTTCAATAGTTTTTGCGTGATACTCGTTCAAACAAACAAACACACAAACAAACAGACAGACAAAAAATCCAAAAATTGGTGAAATGGAATCAGGGACACCTAAAAACCATATCGTAACTTTTTTTTTGTTAATATCTTCAATGTACAGACAAACTTCCTGTTACAGTTTTATAATAGTATAGATAGAAATAATTACGAATATATAAAGCTTTGAAATATTTCATACAAAATTTTAAAAGCTTTATATCTTCGTAATTATTTTATTAATTGCAAATGTTATTTGTGACGCGGCAACTAGATTTTCTAAACTATTTTTCCATATATAAAATATTATTTTTATTAATTCCGTCTACGCGTATTGTGCGTCAAACTTTTGTATGGACTGAAACCACCTTAATGTTAAATAAAATATAATTAAATTTCGTTTGTACGAAGCACGCTATCGATTATCCTCTTAAAAAGTAGATCTCGAACACCTATAAAATGTAAATTATGAAGAATGTTAATTTTGTCAGGTAAAATAATAAACTCAGTCTAACGCTTTTAAGGAAAATGTATGTAGACCCAGGTCAGGTACTTTGCATATCAAGCGAGGAAATAATTTACCAACCTATTAGGTCCGCCACACACATACGGAATTGCTATACGGAATCCCGATTCAGGATTCAGTGTTGTCAACTATGTTTACAAAAATTAATTAGCGTGCTGTTTAAAAAATGCCTAAAATAAAAATGTATGAAATGCATTATGAAATGCAGAAATGTATTTAATGGCAATTTGTATTTTTATTTATTTATTTTATTATTTTATTTTATTTTTTAGGTATTTATTAAAACGAAACAAACAATTTCTATATGTGATGATGTCATGTCGTTACGACGATGATTTGTAAATTGTATTTCAATACGAGCGTTAACCCGCGACTTTGTCCGCACAAATTATATACCAGATTTTAAGTCAGATAATAAGCTATCAAACAAAAAAAGTTTCATCAAAATCGGTTCAGTAGCTTTTGTGTGATGCTCGTTCAAACAAACAAACACATATACAAACAGACAGACAAAAAAATCCAAAAATTAGTGATATGGAATCAGGGATACCTAAAAACCATATCGTAACTTTTTTTTTGTTAATATCTTCAATGTACAGACAAACTTCCTGTTACAGTTTTATAATAGTACGAGCGTTAACCCGCGACTTCGTCCGCACAAATTATATACCAGATGTTAAGTCAGATCATAAGCTATCAAACAAAAAAAGTTTCATCAAAATCGGTTCAGTAGTTTTTGCGTGATACTCGTTCAAACAAACAAACACACAAACAAACAGACAGACAAAAAATCCAAAAATTGGTGAAATGGAATCAGGGACACCTAAAAACCATATCGTAACTTTTTTTTTGTTAATATCTTCAATGTACAGACAAACTTCCTGTTACAGTTTTATAATAGTATAGATAGAAATAATTACGAATATATAAAGCTTTGAAATATTTCATACAAAATTTTAAAAGCTTTATATCTTCGTAATTATTTTATTAATTGCAAATGTTATTTGTGACGCGGCAACTAGAGTTTCTAAACTATTTTTCCATATATAAAATATTATTTTTATTAATTCCGTCTACGCGTATTGTGCGTCAAACTTTTGTATGGACTGAAACCACCTTAATGTTAAATAAAATATAATTAAATTTCGTTTGTACGAAGCACGCTATCGATTATCCTCTTAAAAAGTAGATCTCGAACACCTATAAAATGTAAATTATGAAGAATGTTAATTTTGTCAGGTAAAATAATAAACTCAGTCTAACGCTTTTAAGGAAAATGTATGTAGACCCAGGTCAGGTACTTTGCATATCAAGCGAGGAAATAATTTACCAACCTATTAGGTCCGCCACACACATACGGAATTGCTATACGGAATCCCGATTCAGGATTCAGTGTTGTCAACTATGTTTACAAAAATTAATTAGCGTGCTGTTTAAAAAATGCCTAAAATAAAAATGTATGAAATGCATTATGAAATGCAGAAATGTATTTAATGGCAATTTGTATTTTTATTTATTTATTTTATTATTTTATTTTATTTTTTAGGTATTTATTAAAACGAAACAAACAATTTCTATATGTGATGATGTCATGTCGTTACGACGATGATTTGTAAATTGTATTTCAATACGAGCGTTAACCCGCGACTTTGTCCGCACAAATTATATACCAGATTTTAAGTCAGATAATAAGCTATCAAACAAAAAAAGTTTCATCAAAATCGGTTCAGTAGCTTTTGTGTGATGCTCGTTCAAACAAACAAACACATATACAAACAGACAGACAAAAAAATCCAAAAATTAGTGATATGGAATCAGGGATACCTAAAAACCATATCGTAACTTTTTTTTTGTTAATATCTTCAATGTACAGACAAACTTCCTGTTACAGTTTTATAATAGTACGAGCGTTAACCCGCGACTTCGTCCGCACAAATTATATACCAGATGTTAAGTCAGATCATAAGCTATCAAACAAAAAAAGTTTCATCAAAATCGGTTCAGTAGTTTTTGCGTGATACTCGTTCAAACAAACAAACACACAAACAAACAGACAGACAAAAAATCCAAAAATTGGTGAAATGGAATCAGGGACACCTAAAAACCATATCGTAACTTTTTTTTTGTTAATATCTTCAATGTACAGACAAACTTCCTGTTACAGTTTTATAATAGTATAGATAGAAATAATTACGAATATATAAAGCTTTGAAATATTTCATACAAAATTTTAAAAGCTTTATATCTTCGTAATTATTTTATTAATTGCAAATGTTATTTGTGACGCGGCAACTAGAGTTTCTAAACTATTTTTCCATATATAAAATATTATTTTTATTAATTCCGTCTACGCGTATTGTGCGTCAAACTTTTGTATGGACTGAAACCACCTTAATGTTAAATAAAATATAATTAAATTTCGTTTGTACGAAGCACGCTATCGATTATCCTCTTAAAAAGTAGATCTCGAACACCTATAAAATGTAAATTATGAAGAATGTTAATTTTGTCAGGTAAAATAATAAACTCAGTCTAACGCTTTTAAGGAAAATGTATGTAGACCCAGGTCAGGTACTTTGCATATCAAGCGAGGAAATAATTTACCAACCTATTAGGTCCGCCACACACATACGGAATTGCTATACGGAATCCCGATTCAGGATTCAGTGTTGTCAACTATGTTTACAAAAATTAATTAGCGTGCTGTTTAAAAAATGCCTAAAATAAAAATGTATGAAATGCATTATGAAATGCAGAAATGTATTTAATGGCAATTTGTATTTTTATTTATTTATTTTATTATTTTATTTTATTTTTTAGGTATTTATTAAAACGAAACAAACAATTTCTATATGTGATGATGTCATGTCGTTACGACGATGATTTGTAAATTGTATTTCAATACGAGCGTTAACCCGCGACTTTGTCCGCACAAATTATATACCAGATTTTAAGTCAGATAATAAGCTATCAAACAAAAAAAGTTTCATCAAAATCGGTTCAGTAGCTTTTGTGTGATGCTCGTTCAAACAAACAAACACATATACAAACAGACAGACAAAAAAATCCAAAAATTAGTGATATGGAATCAGGGATACCTAAAAACCATATCGTAACTTTTTTTTTGTTAATATCTTCAATGTACAGACAAACTTCCTGTTACAGTTTTATAATAGTTTAGATTATGCAACTATATCAAAAGACTATCGATAGTTTTAACATTAGACATAATCTGCATACAAAATTTCATGAACCATTATCACACAAGCGATTTTTGATTTTTGAGCCTAGAGACGTCGCAACTGCATCGTCACGATAAGGTATCGTTCCATCAACGCCTACGATCAAAAATCACTTGTTTGATATGGCCGTAAATCGTTAAAAAATCCTAAGACATCAAAAAATCACTAGATCTAGTGAAAAGGTCTCTGAAAGCGGCAAGACTCCATCCGGAATCTAATTCCAAATCAGGTTTATTCCGTATGTATGTGGCGGACCTTAAACACGTTTTAAAGATAGTCTTCGAGAGTATAGAGTGTCTGACTCAAAGAAGTCTAATCCTCTTAAACTCTTAACAATTTTCTAGTAATCGATTATTGTGGTGCACTTAAATTTGGTATTACCTATCTGGTATTCGACCATAATAAACGGTTGCATTTACCTGTATCTGTAGTAGAGTACAAGAAAAGTACCGTAACCCTGTATTAGAATGTATATTATAGGTATTAGAAATAATCTAAACGGCAGGTAAATCCCTAGATTAAGGAAAATATTGAAAATTCCCGTACTTTTTTGAAATACATAAACGCAACGTTTTTCCTCAAGATGAAAAGATATAAAATTTAAAAATTTCAAAATAAAAATCAGCAGTCTCTTATAATAACAAAAAAATGTGTTATGGCAAATACATTTATTTGATTTGAAAAACCTGCCAAGTGAGAGTCGGACTCGCGCACCGAGTGTTCCATACGTAAAAATTGCCCGGGATCCTTATTCAAAAAATATTTATTATCAGACAACATTGATCCAATGGGGTTCGCGCCCGACACGTACTTTGCCGGTTTTTATTTTTTTTTTTACTTTTGACTCTAAAGTAAAATAGCGACTCTAATGTCAAATCTTGTTTTGAAGCTACGGCCGCTTTAGGACGTGTTTTCGCTGCAGAGAAGATGCGCAGGGACAGGGGCATTCCTCCACTGATGAATGATGGATGATTCATGGCTGTAACTTTCGCCTGCAGCTCACGGTCACGGTCACTGACCAGACAGTCGGGAGTTTACCGAACCGATGACGTACTGATTCTTTACGGCATCTCCTAATATTTAAAAAAACTGAGGAATATTTTGCTATAAAAATTAAGTTAAGCTGCTAAAAATCTGTATCTACTGAAAGATAAAAATAATTCCTCTTTCTAGTCCTTTTTCCATTTAGTAGTGCCTTCATCATAATATTTAAGATTTCGCAATTTCAAGAAAACCTTAATTAAAGGAGTGGTACTCCTCTTACTACAAAAGCAAGCAACATATTTATTTAATCCAGTACAAAGTGCGTATCCACGACAGGCTTCGTCAAAGAAAATACATCACTCAGATCCACAAATCGTTTCGTCAATAAATACAGCCTGAATATCTGCAACAAGCTTCGTCAACATCTATATAAAAATGGGGGACCTACAATCTATAAACCTCCTCCTCCTCCTCCTCCTCCATATTTATAACTGTTTATAACTGTTAAAGACTCTCCCTGAGGGACGACGGTTCCAAGAACACTTTCAATATTCCCCCTCTGTATCGGCAAGCTTACGCGCTGAGCAACATATAAAAGGCAATAATACAAATAAACGCAAACATAAAAAAATTAATATTTTGGACACTGCAAGACAATTTGGAAGACAGGACAAGACAATTGTTACTAACACAATATGGATGAATAATCTGAAATAAATAATTTTTAATTTTTTTATGTTTGCGTTTATTTGTATTATTGCCTTTTATATGTTGCTCAGCGCGTAAGCTTGCCGATACAGAGGGGGAATATTGAAAGTGTTCTTGGAACCGTCGTCCCTCAGGGAGAGTCTTTAACAGTTATAAACAGTTATAAATATGGAGGAGGAGGAGGAGGAGGAGGTTTATAGATTGTAGGTCCCCCATTTTTATATAGATGTTGACGAAGCTTGTTGCAGATATTCAGGCTGTATTTATTGACGAAACGATTTGTGGATCTGAGTGATGTATTTTCTTTGACGAAGCCTGTCGTGGATACGCACTTTGTACTGGATTAAATAAATATGTTGCTTGCTTTTGTAGTAAGAGGAGTACCACTCCTTTAATTAAGGTTTTCTTGAAATTGCGAAATCTTAAATATTATGATGAAGGCACTACTAAATGGAAAAAGGACTAGAAAGAGGAATTATTTTTATCTTTCAGTAGATACAGATTTTTAGCAGCTTAACTTAATTTTTATAGCAAAATATTCCTCAGTTTTTTTAAATATTAGGAGATGCCGTAAAGAATCAGTACGTCATCGGTTCGGTAAACTCCCGACTGTCTGGTCAGTGACCGTGACCGTGAGCTGCAGGCGAAAGTTACAGCCATGAATCATCCATCATTCATCAGTGGAGGAATGCCCCTGTCCCTGCGCATCTTCTCTGCAGCGAAAACACGTCCTAAAGCGGCCGTAGCTTCAAAACAAGATTTGACATTAGAGTCGCTATTTTACTTTAGAGTCAAAAGTAGAACAAACTTTCTAGTAAAATCTACTTAAATAAAATAGATGTCATAGATATTTTTTTCCGTGTAGGTACGTAAACGCGTGTTCTAAAATATGAACTTTGCTATTACTGCACGCATAAATAAAATATAAGTTCTATCAATGTTCCTGACTACCCTGAAAGGAACGGTCGTGAGTTCATGTTTGAATTTTTATTTTAAATCCAGTCAAGCCATGCCCTACCTTAACAAATAATTCTTATTCGCTACCGGTTCAATGAAAATATATTTTTTTCTGTCTGTATTGATTGATAAAGACGACCGACGGAAAAAAGAATTGATGATGAAATAATTATACTTATTCGTTCATTTATACATACGCAAATTTTTAGAATATCTTAATGTACCTATTATTTATTTATTATTAGAGATAAATTAAAAACTAATGCAATATTTTATTATAATATTGATCAACAATAAATCAAAGGAAAAAAAAACACGTTGCGTACGCATGTAATTTGAAAAAGTAACACAGAAATTAAGTAAAAAATATAATTCATAAAAGAATTAAGATTAAAGGTTGGACCACACTGAGTGCAGCTGCGGACTGGCTGCGGATCGGCTGCAGGCCGACAGAAGTTGTAAACTATGTAATTGTATGCGAGGTGTCACACTAGATGCAGTCCGGTGCGGCTGCTGAAGAGCTGCGGAATGGATATATGCACCTTGCATATTTTAATTCCATAACTTACAACTACTGCCGGCATGCAGGCGTTCCGCAGCCGGCTCGCAACTGCACTCTGTGTGGCTCAGCCTTAATCACAAAAATATGACAGTTGCAACAACAGTAGCAAGCACAAGCGTCGTCAAACAAGAATACACAAACAGACAGAAATCAGCAACATGCTTCGTCAAAATAGAAATTTTAAATAAAACACAAAGATCCAATTTAAGCCAGAAGTTTCGCTGTCAATGTACAATGGACACAAGAAAAAGAACTTTGTATAAAATACGAGTAAGGAACATAATTTAATGCGTTTTTTGTTTGTTAATGAGTTACATAATATTGCACTAGAATTAATTACATTTCGAACGCAATAAATATCTTGATCTTAACCCCCAAAGTGCGCGCCAAAATATTCACACGCATCGGGGCGGGACATTGACCGCCTCAGAACCGGTCCCATACTCGCTTTGTATTTGTTACCCCATGGCAGACATTACACCATGGCACCCATTACACGGTCAATAAAGATCGAGATCCGCGGATCGTGCTAGATCTACGTTGATTGACGGAAAAAATGTTAACATTAGGCGGGCATGATCCCGATCAGAAGCTTGCACGTGATATAATTATGTTCTTTCCCGTTCGTTCGCGCGCAAACAGAGCAAAGGCGCCCGAGCGCTCTATCGCGCTGCCATACAATGCTACGGCCGCACGGGCCGCAGTTCGCCGCAGCCATAGATTAATATGTATTGGTTCTGTTCGCCACTGTGAGATGATCGTTCACAACAATAAATAGAAAAAAAAAACATTTTGAGAAACCCCCGAGTCCCCGACGCTAAAAACAAATAGGCATTTTTTAAGAAGTAAATGATTTATGGTCTAAGTAAAAGATTATATACCTAAGGTATAAGTTATAACTATAAGAATAACTGGGTATTCAAGTTTTGACTGATTTCTCCACGCCAGCAGTCCGCGAGGTGTCATGGCGGGGGGGCCCATATTGCCCCAGTGCTCAACAGGTCCGCGTTTTTTAGGTTTAATGCTCAAAAGATTAAATATGTTAACTGTATTTTTTTGTGTGCAATAATGTTTGTTTTTAGCGTTGCCGTTGGGAGTTTTGAAAATCCGCAGTTAAATTTTATTTAATAATCTATACTATTATAAAACTGTAACAGGAAGTTTGTCTGTACATTGAAGATATTAACAAAAAAAAAGTTACGATATGGTTTTTAGGTGTCCCTGATTCCATTTCACCAATTTTTGGATTTTTTGTCTGTCTGTTTGTTTGTGTGTTTGTTTGTTTGTTTGAACGAGTATCACGCAAAAACTACTGAACCGATTTTGATGAAACTTTTTTTGTTTGATAGCTTATGATCTGACTTAAAATCTGGTATATAATTTGAACGGACGAAGTCGCGGGTTAACGCTCGTTTTAAATAAACTTGACAAGGAAATTTACACTGAACTCCAAAGTCAATGTACTTTTAAAACTATTAGTAAAGGAATTGGTCATCGTCAGACTATCTAAATGTGTAATCCCAATCACAGCAATGATACTTTAGAAACAGAGTGTTTCTAGGTGTTATTTTGGCTGATATCCGTTCAAAGCTGATGAATCTAGAAAACTACTCAACCAACTTTCATGAAACATAAATAGGAAAATTAAAAAAAAAATCTTCCTCTACAAAGTAATCAGTCATAGTAATAACACCTTGTTAAATAACATAACACCAAAGACGAGGAGGACTATGCAAATTATCGCTGTTGTCGTCCGCTTCCATCGCATGCTATGTTATCTTAGTACGAACCAAGTGGAACGCTGATTTTCCATAGACAGCTTCCGCCATCTATCGGTTATGTTTCGAAGCACTATGTGTTGAACTAGGGTTCATATCGGAGTGACAGCGCGCTACACCTCACCGCTGCGCTGCAGTAGTGAGAGATTTCGCCCATATCAACCTCTGTCTTGTTGGTCTAGCGGTCTAGACAACCGGCTTACGATCCGGGTAGCTATGGTTCGATCCTCGAGTCGGCCGATCGTCTTTTTCAATTTATTTCATAATGTGGCGCCCCCTAGTGCTAATAAGCGGCCACGCTAATAATTTGGACGTCCCAAAATTCAAGGCGAGTTACCTATCTATACCCAATATACATATTAAACTATGGCGTTACGAACGCTGACTGACGAAAATTTATTTATGTAACGTTAGACGCCATGTTGATAAGTCTTATTTTAACTTTACCCTTAAAAGGCCTGGTCTCAGTTTACCCTAGAATTAAAATGATTTTTAAAAATTACCCTAATTTAAACATTTTTATTCCGTTACTATAATGTATACTACCTATACCTATACTATACACCATATAACTTTAGTCACAATCCTTGCTTTTTCATATTTTTTGTCTGTATTATTATAATTAATATCTTTTTCACGTTTCTACTAAGGGATAAAGTTTCTTATGCTGTGTTTCTGTGGGCGGAATGCTGGTCACTGTCACCACTTGACACAGCATTGTATAAAGTACCATCCTAAATCTTTAATAAGGGTGAAAATGAACAAATGCTACTAAGATAGTTGATGGTTGTAACAAGGATTCTGACTACCCCAAGGATTATGACTAACAACAATTCTATTCACCGTACGGTCGTCCATGAGTTTACCCCAAAAAATACTTTAAGTAAAATTATTACCCCTAAAATACCCTAAATAATTTCTTACCCTAAAAATTACCAAATAAAACTAAGTGTTTTTACCCTAAGTTGGCACCACTGGTTAGACGCATCGATCTGGATCGCGATCATCAAATCAATGATCGTTGATTTCCAAATATCTAGATATTTGCGATCAGATCTCACGATCCGTCAATCATAAACGTTACACCTGTCAATCTAGATCAATATCACATATCATGATCACCAGATCTCGATCTTGATTGATGGTGCCACTGCCATGCGTAGACGTCGCGATCTTCATCGTGTTGGTATTGTTATCGGTATCAATAAGCTGCCCACCTGATATTATTAAAGGAAATGTCGATTAGCTGAATGACAGTTCGCTCGCAGTCGCGCCAAGCAACGCACGTCCGAATGCGTCCAAAAACATCGAAAGTCGAACCAAAAATGTAATTATTTTTCTTTTAAATTCCCAAATAGACTTCGTAAAGGAATGTAAATAATTGAAACCAGTGTAAATAATTTTTAAAGTGTTATTTTAAGTGAGTGTAAATATATTTTTTTAATAAATAAATATTCTA
Source organism: Agonopterix arenella (assembly GCA_927399405.1). NCBI lineage: Eukaryota > Metazoa > Arthropoda > Insecta > Lepidoptera > Depressariidae > Agonopterix > Agonopterix arenella. The sequence goes on from OV656714.1 coordinate 3,777,327, forward strand.
ATAAAATCCTGTGATATTAGTATTTAAGTACACCAGTGAACACAAAGCAGCAAGTGAGTATTTTTTATTTTTATTTTGTCTTGCATGTATACAATTTGGCAGTAGTTTTAGAGCATGGCATTTTAAATATAAACAATTTGTATAGGTGACCAAAGCAGGTAAGAATTGATTTCAATAGAGGTTGTTGAGCTTACCTTCTCTATTACATCCAACTTTGTACCCTTTTTTTTTAAACGAAAGCAAATGTTTTCAAAATATTTACGATGTTTACTTGACTTAGGTTAACGTTGCTAACTATTTATGCTTTATTTATAGGCACTTATAAAATGTCATTGTTCAATGAAATTATTGACGCATAACTTTGTTATCAGATTCATTCTGTTATACAATAATTTCCATTAACTTTTTTAGAAATAAGTATTAATCTTTGTTTAAATATGAGGAAATACAACTTAAATTATTTACTATAATATCTAATTCCAATAAATTTCAACGGAAAACTTTAATGTATACTGACAGTACCAACAAAGCCAAGGAACCACACAATATTATTGTTGATAATTAATTATACCTAAATAAAAAAAATAAAAAAATTTCAATAATTTAACATTTATGTGAATTAAAATAAAATATATATATATAAGGTCTAACAAAATTAGGTGAAACTATTTTAAGGGGATGATCAGACCATCAAACTGAACAACTTTCTCTATGGGACCGATATCGAAATCGCGAAATCAGCTGTCCCATACATTAAGGTCGAGTACGTTTGTATGGAACAGCTGATTTTTTTTTCGCGATTTCGATATTGGTCCCATAGAGAAAATTGTTCAGTTTGATGGTCTGATCATCCCCTTAAACTAGTTTCAGCTAGTTTTGTTAGACCTTATACAGGATGTCCCAGAAATGGTGAATCAAACTGCTATGGGAGGCAGCTTGACTAATGTCCTATCCATAAAAAATATAAAAAAAAATAAAACGCATATGACCATAAAAAAAAAAAGATTAAAAAAAAAAGATTTCGGTTCAGAAAAAACAATTAAACTAAGTGGTCTGTGCTCGAAGTGCAGACATTTTTTTTTTGTAAAATGTTAACAATCAGTCGAAGCAACCTCTAACAATTAATATTGGCAGTTTGATGATTTTCCCGTTTTTTGGATATTCTTTTTTTTATGGTCATGTGCGTTTTATTTGTTTTTTATATTTTTTATGGATAGGACATTAGTCAAGCTGCCTCCCATAGCAGTTTGATTCACCATTTCCGGGACACCCTGTATATATGGTCGTTTTGAGAAACCTCCTTTTTTGAAGTCGATTAAAAATACACGCCGTCGAAATCTAATAGATAACCTATAAAATAAACGCACTTTTATTTTATATACTAGGTGCCCTAGTTAATTTTTATTATTTTTATCAAAATTGCGAATGCTCGCGGAACTGTTTTGTGGCATGCGTGTGCTAAAAAAAATATTCATAAGTCATAAGCGTAACAAGAAAACAATTAAAATATAAAAGTAAGTAAGTAGGTATATATAAGATACCTGTAAGTAGCACACAGTCATGTACCTAAATACCGTAACCATTTCAATTTCTAATTCATCATCATCATCATCATCATCTCAGCCGATGGACTTCCACTGCTGGACATAGGCCTCCCCCAAGGATCGCCATAACGACCGGTCCTGAGCTGCCATCATCCAACGGGATCCCGCCGCCTTCACAAGGTCGTCGGTCCACCGTGTGCGGGGCCTACCCACGCTACGCTTTCCGGTACGCGGTCGCCACTCGAGAACTTTTCGGCCCCATCGGCCATCGGTTCTGCGAGCAATATGCCCCGCCCACTGACACTTTAATTTAGCAATTCTTTGGGCTATGTCAGTTACTCTGGTTCTTCTGCGGATCTCTTCATTTCTGATTCGATCTCGCAGGGAAACTCCGAGCATTTACTCCAATTTCTAATTATTTATATTATAATCTGTAAGTTAAACAAAAAATCTCTTTAACAACATTTTCGAATGGCGTAATATTTTGAGACAACAACCGTTTTTTTTTTACATCTAGAAAAACATATTATCTACAGACATAACGTCTTGCATTGAATAATAAATATAGACAGGTTATAAAAAAAAAAATTGCGGCGCGGCGCGGCGGCGGCGGCGGCGCCCGGGCCGGCACCCGCGACTTCGTACGCGCAGACCATTGACTTTAAACACTCATAACTTTTGATTAAAAAAAAACGATTTTGATTAAATAAAGCTGAAATATTAATACAAACCAAGCCCTATGTTTTTGCAAAAACTCCATCCAAATCGGTTCAGTAGTTTTAAAGTGATGTTAACACAAACAAACAGACACATTTTAAAAATAATCTTAATGCATTCAATTAAGTACATATCTTAAACGCCCCCAATTATTCCAAATATCTTCAATATAGCATCCACGCCAAGTTTACAATTTTATTAAAGACGAGCGTTAACCAGCGACTTTGTCCGCACAAATTATATACCATATTTTAAGTCAGATCATAAGCTATCAAACAAAAAAAGTTTCATCAAAATCGGTTCAGTAGTTTTTGCGTGATGCTCGTTCAAACAAACAAACAAACACACAAACAAACAAACAGACAATGCAAGAATTGATTATATGGAATCAGGGATACCTAAAAACCATATCGTAACTTTTTGGTATATTATTCTTTTTTCTAATTGCCGTACATTGTCATAAAAAAATTGAACCAGAACCTCGCGCCTCGCAATCCAGCGAATTAACTGAAAATTGTTTTTAATCTCTAAATCATAATCTAGGTAAACGGGCGACTGTGGAAAATTTGCTGATTCTTTAATCGCACTTTAAATTGTACCTTATCAACTTAATCTTTATAGCTGTCCCTGTTTAAATTACCATTAACTTATTTTATTTACTTTTCGTTACTTTCAGTTTTTTATGTCTTATAAAAGGGTAAAAAAATAGTTCAGTGACAGTGTCTGGATGGATCTTCTAAATCTAAATCAATCTTAAAAATTACCTGGGTTGCGATTTTTGAAACTAATTCGTTGAACTCAGCAGTTGAAAATGACAAAATTACTATGGAGATATATGCATTTTTCTACTGCTGACTTGACTTTCAAAAATAGCACTCCTGGAGCATGATTTTTGAAAGGCAGTAGAAAGCTAGAAAGATATCTCCCAAGAACATTGTATATAAGGTCTAACAAAACTAGCTGAAACTATTTTAAGGGGATGATCAGACCATCAAACTGAACAACTTTCTCTATGGGACCAATATCGAAATCGCGAAAAAAATCAGCTGTTCCATACAAACGTACTCGACCTAATATAGTATCCTATAACATTTTTGATATCTCCATAATAATTTTGACATTTTCAACTGCTGAGTTCAACGAATGAGTTTCAAAAATCGCACTCCAGTTCCGTATTTTTATCTATTTCCAAATTTTATGGAGCAATTGGTAAATCATAAATCATTATTATGGTGTGAAAGAGGTTTTGATACTTTGAATTGATTCAGCTGTGAGTACAGACAATGTTTATCTATAACAATGCTATGCATATTTATTGGTAGTGAACAGTACGGCATTGGCAACACCAGAGATTGTAAATGAGACAAGATAAACATAAACAGTCCCATTTTTTTGTATTTTTTTAAATATTAATAGTACAGTGCAACAAAAAAGAGTAGAAAAAGGTGGCAAAAGGAACTAAATATTTTAGTACAAATAGTAATTTGGTCTTGCCAGTTTATACGTGATTTTGACGTTGTTACAAAGAAATGGCGCCCTCAGTTTTTGTCTACTTTTTTATGTCGAACTGTATAGCCATCTACTGATTTTTCTTTTTACTAATCTTGGAAAAGAAAGCGCCTCATTACTAACTAATGTTTACGCATTTATGCGTATTTATTGGCAGTGAACAGTATGACATTGGCAACACCAGAGATTGTCAATGAGACAAGATAAACATAAACAGTCCCATTTTTTTGTTTTTTCGAATTTTAATAGTACAGTGCAACAAAAAGAGTAGAAAACTGTGGCAAAAGGAACTAAATATTTTAGTACAAATTGTAATTTGGTCTTGCCCGTTTATACGTGATTTTGACGTTCTTACAAAGAAGTGGCGCCCTCAATTTTTGTCTACTTTTTTATGTGGAACTGTATCAGCCATCTACTGATTTTTCTTTTTACTAATCTTGGAAAAGAAAGCGCCTCATTGCTAACTAATGTTTACGCATTTATGCGTATTTATTGGCAGTGAACAGTATGGCATTGGCAACACCAGAGATTGTCAATGAGACAAGATAAACATAAACAGTCCCATTTTTTTGTTTTTTTCGAATTTTAATAGTACAGTGCAACAAAAAGAGTAGAAAACGGTGGCAAAAGGAACTAAATATTTTAGTACAAATTGTAATTTGGTCTTGCCAGTTTATACGTGATTTTGACGTTGTTACAAAGAAATGGCGCCCTCAATTTTTGTCTACTTTTTTATGTGGAACTGTATCAGCCATCTACTGATTTTTCTTTTTACTAATCTTGGAAAAGAAAGCGCCGCATTGCTAAATGTTTACTAATTACTTAAGCGACAAGAGGGCTAAAATAATATATTTTTAAACGTACGGCTATGTCACCCAAAAAAAAAGTATGAAAATATGAGTATGGAAATATAAATGCATGAGTTTTAATTTTTATTACAATCAATATGTACGACTCGATCGTGATTATGATAATAAAATTCGTGGCTTATCGTATCGAACCAATTAGGAATCAAATAGGCCATAGCCCTTATATATGTATTATTAGGTGTCTACGCAGTCTAATAGAGATAACATTACGATAATAGGTGCTGACCTAATGAAAAAGAAGACCGAAGGAAAATCGTAAGAATCGAAATTTTTCTGTTTGAAGAATCTGTATATTGTTCTACTGAATCTGTTATTGTACAGTGCATTTTATTTATTTATGTTGTTTCTTGATTCAGTAATTTAATCTGAGCGTTGATTGCTGACTACAATTTCGTACTCAAATTCTTATTTTGTAGAATCATCACTCCATGTTTTCCAGTCACTGCGTGCAAAACTGACAATGCCGCCTCTTCTCTATCCCTGACTAGGCTTCTAGAAAGGAATTTGAGTTTGGTTGGAATTAATATTTCGAGATGCCACGGCACGCGACGCGGGCATTGAGACAAACAACCGGGGAATTCCCACCTGCGCGCCGAATTGACCAAATAGTATTTTTCTAAATTTTATATCGGAGAATCTCCTTATTTTGGAATGTCAAAAGATGTTGGTTATTTGAATGAGTTCGATGAGGAGATTTCTGTGCTTTACCGCTTGTCACTTATTTAATTCAAACAAAACAAACTGTTTATGTTAGCATGGCTAAAATAGTAATAAAATAAAACTGTAATAAAAGACAATGAAATAATAATAAAACTATAATATGTAATTTATGTTAAACGAAGAATTAGGATGTATTCGCAGAATTTACGATAAGCTAAAAGCAATAAAATTAAACAAAACAGGTATCTTCTATTACAAAATGAAAAAATTAACGATCATAATGCAAATTGCAACCAGTAGTGAATGTAGGTAGAGATATAATTCTGTATCATAAAGGATTCGTAGCGTAACCTCAGTTTGAATATAATGTTATTATGTTATGTAGCAGATACATGTATTTTCTTTTTTAGGGCTCTGTACCCAAAGGGTGCTAAAACGGGGCCATATTCATAAGCCTACGCGGGTCGTCCGTCCGTCCGTCCTAGCTTTAAAAGACTGTATCTATTGAACCGTAGGTAGAGATTTGACAATTTCATAGAATATGTGTTATTATTTTGAATTTTCTATCAAATAATAAACAATACAGAAAGTAAAAAATGAAGGGTGTCCCATACAAGAAACTTTTTTCAAGGTTTTTTTGTTTTTAGCACATTTATTCCACTGCTGGGCAATGGGCTCCCCCTTCATCCTTCATGCATCCCTGTCTTGAGCTAACATCCAGCCCATCTCCGAAGGTGCATCGGTCATTCTTCTTCTTATAGTTTGTGCAGAGCCCTGGTGTCAGAGTTTTTTCAGACCGCCTTACGGCATCTGACGTGGTTTTTATGTAACGACTACTACCACCAGAGATAGTAGCCGGGACCAACGGCTTAACGTGCCATCCGAAGTACGGATTCATTTCTCTTTTCAGACAATCAGGCGATTCAGCCTGCAATGTCCTAACCAACTGGGGAAAAACGCACAAAGTGACATTTCACTAGGTGACCCCCGTGGGAATCGAACCCACGACCTCCGTGTCGAGAGGCAATGCTCTTAACCATTAGTCCACGGAGGCTAGGCATCGGTCGTTTGTCCACTTCTTCCTATAGGTCGACCTTTACGGCGGGCGACATCAATTCTCCGTGATCCACGCTGTTAAAACTTTGGCCTATCTTTCCGGGTGTAATCGACTGACATGACTGGCCCAATCTCATTTTAATTTGAGAATTTTTGTGTTTGTTAATTTTTGAAATGCAATTCTATGTTTTTAGAAATACGTTCTGAATTTAAATACTTACGGTTATTTAACAACCGATTTGACAAAATGTTGTCGGTCCTTTCCTTATTTTTTATTACTAAAATTTATTATTAATCATAATAAATATTACACTCTCCGCCAGATTAAGGGTTAATGTATCAAATTGGGTTTGTCAAAAATTTCAGCTGTTGTAAGTTGACATTCGATCAGTATGCAATGCATACATTATAATAATTATAGGTACAAAACGTTGTAAACTTCCTTCTTTTTTTTACATTAGATTTCGAATCACGAATAAGTAGTTTGTAAAAAGAACAAAGAAACATCGAAGGATTTTTAAAACACAACACAGCGTAAAATGTAGACTAGAGTAAAATTAAACGACCTCTCCTCAGAACCCTTCTAGATGATAATAATCGTAAAATTTTGAATACTTATTAAAAGGGATGTAAACAAAAATGTATAATCCTTTCTGTATCAATATTGATAAGGAAAAATTTATCAAAATGACAATAACAAAGTCACCAACACAAAACAACAAAGATAAAAACACCAGATTTTTGTTTCTGGCCGCATCTTCTTTACAACGGAACACCTTCCGACGCGGTGGTAGAGTCAAAAATTAGATTTTGACAATTTTGATTTTGCTCGAGATTTTAATTTCGAAAATACGTTCCGTTGCACCCAATTAGGTGTTAATTTTTGCAAAATCGTTTCTTTAGTGCACCCCTACAACCTCTGTAGAATATGTATTCCACTTCAATGGTTTAGTATATGCATTGTCTGTCAGTCACGAAACGGTTTTATAGATAGATAGATTCCGAAATTCCGTATCTTGTATACATTTTAGTTTAATATTGATCTTTATTTTATTTACACTTGTATTTTAACTAGATCATACACCACATTTTCACTACACCTTCACTCGCTACTCCAACACTCACTCACACACTACACTATACCCTCACTAAATAGGCTCAATTCCACACTCACAAACACTTTTCATTAGACACATTCTGCATGTTTTATTTATCTTCCTACTTACATACTATAGTCTAGGAAAAATAAGGCTTGAGATTGCATTAAAGACACTTTAGTAAATTGTGTTTGATCTAATATTACTGTTAGTTTATAACACTTTTGTCGAGATTTCGTGGTTATATATGCTGAGGACCCTGAGAAATACCTTAAAATCGATATAAATTTACAAAGGGCAAGCTTATTTCTAAAGATATTTCTTCCAGCATACCAGCAAAAGGGACAGTTAATTATCACAAGGCAAATTTAATGTGTACCATCAAACGTTAAATAATTAAATTTTGAGGTTATTATTTTCGAAATCTTACAAAATATTAAATATCTACTCAAATTTACAATATTAACCGGAGAGTATTATTGTTATAAGTAAAACGTATTGAACGAAGCCGTCCTGTATAAAATCACCAGTTTTCCATTTTTTGTTCATATACCTAAATTTAATGTTTTGTAAATGTCTTAGTTATTCAGTAATATACAATACAAAATCGGGGATTATTGAGAATTTATGTTTTTCATGCATGTATCTACTATATTCCAAATTATCACCAAAAGTGCAATTAATGCAACCTACTCCATACAAAAATCCGTAGATTTCCCCGACTAACTAAGTTTGTTTGCCCTCATTTGCTCAAAATTGTATTGACTGTGATTGACTGTGGGGTGGGCATTGGCTTCCTCCACCTCAAGCAGTTTGTTACAGGCTAGCCTAGATATGACTGGCCTATTAAATTCTATGTTCATTAATTTTGATGCAACAAAACATTTTTATTTTATTTTTGATAACTTTTTATCCAATTCTGTAAATACCTTATTGTTATTTTGACATATATCATAAAGTACCATTCAAATTAATATTAACAACACTGTTTCGATGGTAAAACCTTAAAAACGTGACAAAAACTACCATTAGGTTTTTTAGAACGAGATTAAATGCTTAATTTTAAATTTGGGGCGGCTGACGTGATTTTTTAAAATGTTTATATTTCTAGCCTCAAAAAAATATCAATTCTTAATTAGTACCGGTACCATACTTCAGTTCCTTTTTCCCACAGAAAAAAAAGCAAAACGAAATAACGTATCATAAAGAACATGGATGCAAAATGTCAGAAACATCGTAATCGTAATCGGATATGTTTCGGTTGCGCGTGAGTTGCTTTCATAACATTTAGATTTTTAAAAACGTCGTGTTTTCGACTGTCGAATCGACACGAGAAACCTTTTCGCACGGACTTGAAAATACAGTATTAAACATGAAATCGAAAAACAAAATTCTTCCGTCGTTTCCAAGCAGTTACAGTTTACCTAGTATGAAACAGTTGATTGTGTTTTTGCGATTTCAGGTTTGTTCCCATAGTAAAAATTGTTCAGTTCGATGATCTGAAATTCTGAACCATAGAGGAATTACGCGCTCCCCTAGATCCAAACCACCCTCGATTTGGAAAGATGACTAATGACTAATGAGTGAAAAAATAAAAAAATCTGCCAGTATAAAAATATATAGAGTGAAATTGATATCATTAGTATCCTTTAAAACTAAGAGTCTTCCCATCAAACTGAACCACTTTTAGTATGGGAGCAAACAGATCGGAGCAAAATAATCTGCTGTTCCATACTAAACTGCAATGCCTACTCGAGTCAAATGTATGCAACAGCAGATTTTTTTTTGCTCTGATTGAATTGCTCCCATAGTAAAAGTTGTTCAGTTTGGTGGGTAAACTCTTAGTTTAAGGCGGTTTCAGTCCATACAAAAGTTTGACGCACAATACGCGTAAACGGAATTAATAAAAGTATTATTTTATATATGGAAAAATTGTTTAAAATCTAGTTGCCGCGTCACAAATAACATTTGCAATTTATATTAAAATTACGAAAATATAAAGCTTAAAATTATGTATGAAAAATTTCAAAGCTTTATATCTTCGTAATTATTTTATAAATTGCAAATATTATTTGTTACGCGGCATCTAGATTTTCTAAACTATTTTTCCATGTATACAAAGTTACTTATATTAATACCGTCTACGCGTATTGTGCGTCAAAGTTTTGTATATAATTGACCCCTCTGCAACCACCTTAAGGGATACTAATGATATCAATTTCACTCTGTATAAGGTACAACAAAATTAGCGGAAAGTAATAATTTAGTTCGGGCCTTACAATGATACTCATGATCTCATGAATGACTCATGAGCATATATCATATAATATTTATATCAGGGTTCGATGATACATCATGATATTCGTGATATAGTAGTAAGAAATTAAACGGGCATAGGCCTACAACACATTCCCACCGCTGTAACTCCTGTAAGCCAGGATCAACAAGCCAGGATCAACATCGATCCACAATAGTAGTAATAAAGAATATTTATGTTATGTTATGATATGATATTTTTATTCATGGATATATTTATATTTTAACGATATAATTAATAATTTACAAATACTTTTAAATTTTACAAACGCATGGGTAAAACACACGTACAATTTTTATTTCACTTTAAATTATAATCCCCTTGCAAAATCTTGATTCTAGTTGTATTTTATTTATAAATTTGTGTTGGACGTGCGCTTTCATACAAAAATATATTTTGTTTCGACACATAACTCCGCAGTTAACTTTTTCAAGTGAAATTATATATTTTTTGTTTTATTACCATTCAGTTTCATTTTGTCAAAAGCTTTTAAATACTAAATTATGCTCAATAGGACTTCACAACTCAAATACAAGCTTAAAAATATTTGAATGATTGATATATATCATATATTTATAGTTATATATTAAAAATGGATATATATATATTATGTATATCATAAATATCAAATATATTCGAACGAACCCTGACTTCTACATATTTTGTCGAGGTATATAATTTCGTCTGATTAAACGTAGATTCTGATGCCAAGTTTAGACGATACCTAAACATAGACACTTGATCTCTGGCCAATTTCCAAAATAGTACGCGTTGTAACGTGCACCTATCAATCATATAAGTTTATATATACATTATTGTTAGAATTATTTGCCGTGAGCTTCCCGGTTTGGAATTAAATGCACAATATCTTTTTAGGCGAAAAGGGATAAATATATCTTCCACTTTTGAATTGTCCTTTAACGGTGTAGAGAGCAATCCATCTACGGTCACATCGCACATCACTTCTAGACTTCTTTTACAGGATAATTATTTCTTTCGGTTTTCACGGATTCCACGGTGTATAGTTTCAATGCAATATAAGATTTGTATGGGCCACGATCTGACAAACCACAGACTATACAGGATGTAAAATAAAATAGGACAGTTACTTAAAGGGGTGCTTTAGCCCATCAAACTGAACAACTTTCTCTATGGGACCAATATCGAAATCGCAAAAAAAAAATCTGATGTCCACTGCTGGACGTAGACCTCCCCCAAAATGGGGAGATTTGCCATAATCAACATGATGCGATGCGTTTGCGATGTTTCATACTAAACTTACAGATCTACTCGAGCTTAAATGTATGGGACGAAAGATTTTTTTAATCCCATACTGAAAGTTGTTCAGTTTGACTCAACAACCCCCTTAAAAGTTTTAAATGTTTATTTTTACTTTTGTTACACCCTGTATAATAGATACAAACATCCATGACTCGGGTACAAATCACAACATTCATCATACAAAAATTTCACCCTTACGAGATTCGAACTAGCGAATACCGACGTTACTGAGCTATAGGTCTGTAAAAAAAGAGAATGCACGTAGATATAGTTAACAGAATAATAGAGTTGTTTTTGATTACGAACATAATTTTAATTTCTCTACCGCAGGCCCTTGGTTTGGAATTGAACCTTTACTTTGCATTGTGAAAGCCAATCTTTCGAAACGGCCACCCGAGCATGACCGCCATCTTGCGACAGACCATACAAATTGCGGTTTTTCTTAAGATTGATTTAAAAAGAAAAATTAATAACAAAAGTTGCCTGTTTAAAATTGTTTACACTTAACAGAATTTTAGTGTATTTAACATGGCGATTATTTTACAGAAAATAAAAGAGTGACTCTAAATCACATTTTTTTAAATTTTTTGTCAGTCTGTTTGTTGGAGCATCACGTAAAAAAATTCTTGACCGGTTTTGATAAAACTTTTTGTTTCCAAAAGCTTTTCTAAAAATAAAAATGTTATCTATGGGGGCACCGAGCCTCCGTTGCTGCTGTAAATTGTTTTTTTTTTTATTTCTCAACAATTAAGTATACACAGGGTGTAAGGGACAGCAGACTGAAACGATAAACTCAGGAGTGCGATTTTTGAAACTCATTCGCTGAGCTCAGCAGTTGAAAATGTCAAAATTACTATGGAGATATGCATCTTTCTACTGCTGATTTGACTTTCATTCAATCAATTCCATTCAAGAGAGAGCCTGGACCCAGGCGTCCCTTCCGATCCGCCTCGGCGGCCTGGGCATCCGCAAAATTTCAAGCGTTTCATTGCCTGCGTTTTTGTCATCGGTCCACAGTACGCACAACCTCTTCGGGAGAATCATTAACCCGTCACTGGGTTCCGTAGAGGCGGCTTACTTGGCCGAGGCCAAACTCGCCTGGTCAATAGCATGTCCGAGCGTGCAACCGGTTGCTCCTCAGTCCCAGAGACAGTGGGATGAGCCGCTCTGCCTCCAGATCCAGCGCGATCTTCTATCGACTGCCGAGAACGAGACGGACCGCGCTCGCCTACTCGCTGTCTCTGGGAAAGAGTCAGGCTACTGGTTGCAGGCACTACCCTCCCCAAATCTGGGCACCCTACTGAGCAACTCATACCTGTCAGTTTTAGTTGGTCTCCGTCTGGGCGTTCGGACATGTAGAGTTCACCGCTGCCAATGCGGTGAGGCCGTCAACGAACTCGGCCACCACGGACTCTCCTGCTCCCGGAGCGCTGGACGCTGGTCACGCCACGCAACATTGAACGACGTTATCCGTCGGGCCCTTGTTACTGCCAATGTACCCGCCATCTTAGAACCTAGAGGTCTAATACGGAGCGATGGGAAGAGGCCCGACGGAATAACGCTCGTTCCATGGAAATTGGGGAGGTCGCTGGTCTGGGACGCTACCTGTGTAGATACACTGGCACCGTCCCACGTCCATGCGACCTCATCCAATGCGGGTGCGGCGGCGGCTACCGCGGAAAACCTCAAACGGCGCTTATATGTAAATCTCGGCGAGGCTTACATATTTGCACCGTTTGGGGTCGAGACATTGGGTCCGTGGGGGCCAGAGGCGCGCCGATTATCTAAAGAATTATCGGCGCGCCTAATCGAGGTCTCCGGTGACCAGAGGGCTGGCAGCTACCTCGGTCAGCGCATCAGCCTGGCCATACAAAGAGGTAACGCTGCCAGCCTCCTGGGCACCTTGCCGCCAAGCGGCGGAAATTTCGAGGACATTTTTTATTTGTAAGTAGTATTAGTTTTTTTTTTTTTTTTGTTTTTATTTTAGGTTAATGGTTATTGATGTAGTGCTTTAATATAAATAAAAGTTATTATACATCAATTCCAAGAGTGCGATTTTTGAAAGTCAAATCAACAGTAGAAAGATGCGTATCTCCATAGTAATTTTGACTTGATTTGAGCTTAATAATTTTATCTCGCTAATGACGAGAACCGATGCGGACTGCGGACGAAGTCGCGGGCAAAATCTAGTTTAAACACAGACCAACTGGTTTGATAAAATGGTTAAAGATAAAGTATAGGGTAGCAAAGAGCTTCGTCAACATAATCATAATAATGATACACTATACAACCACACACACTATATCCCCATAACAACAGATTAAAGCGCTTACAATAGCACAACCACATTTATACATATACCTATACCTTATTAAGTTCAGTAGGTTAGTAGGGTTTCCCTACTGTCCTATCAACTTAAAAATTCCCTTGGAATAACTCTTATGGGAACATTGTAAGGATAAAATTAGCTTGATTTGCGGGACTTTGAGTGTGACACTATAGTGATATGATGACTAGGTTATGGTATCAAGTTACTCAGGAAACCTGATCTCAATCGTGCAAGTTCACGGATCACTGCAGTATCTCGATATGATAATCAATCAGTATTGACACTGAGCCTATTTTAGTATCAGTCCATGTCAGTTTATTTATTTATTTTATTTATTTAACACTTTATTGAACACATAACATCACAGAAAAAACAATTAAAGTAGACATGTACAAAGGGCGAGCTTATCTCTAAAGCGATCTCTTCCAGCAAACCCGCAAAAGATACAGTTCTGAAGTGTGAGGCAGACAAAATGTGTAAAGCACAAATGATAAAAACTAGATACTTGTAGTTAAATGGAAGTTAATTATATATATATAAATATAATATAAATAAACATAATTAAAGATAAACAAATAGATACAATAAACATACATAAACTATGGCTTATTTTAGAGAGTGATAGTGTTCATTCATTTGCTTTTTGAAGGACGCAAATGTTTGACAATCACGAATATCGGCGGGGAGTGAGTTCCTCGTCAGTGCTTGATCTAATCCACAATAAGTCTGTAATCTAACCAAAAAAATAATATAGAATAATTCTTCTAGGTAGGTTCTAGGTAGGATTTATATATTTCTTTCTGTTTATGTAAATAACGCTGTTGTGACCAGTAAACATCACAAAAACGATATTTACATCATCTCAGCCGATGGACGTCCACTGTTGGACACTGTTATTTACATAAACAGAAAGAAATATAAATAGAACCTTCCCAGAAGAATCCTACTAGAGAAGATAAAAATACAATCATCTTACATCACTAAACATTTCACTATTATTAATTTACTAGCGTCAACCCGCGACTTCGTCCGCACAAATTATATACCAGATTTTAAGTCAGATCATAAGCTATCAAACAAAAAAAGTTTCATCAAAATCGGTTCAGTAGTTTTTGCGTGATACTCGTTCAAACAAACAAACAAACAAACAAACAAACAAACACACAAACAAACAGACAGACAAAAAATGCAAAAATTGGTGAAATGGAATCAGGGACACCTAAAAACCAAATCGTAACTTTTTTTTTGTTAATATCTTCAATGTACAGATAAACTTCCTGTTACAGTTTTATAATAGTATAGATAGACTAGCATTAATTTATAAATTACATACATACACATACATAATTCCTTTCCGGGGTTTTATAAATTAACTTCCTATTGTACCTACTGTGGCAGCTTTTTGTTTGAGCTTCTTCTCTAAATACCTCCCGTCCCGAGACAACCTGGACACGCGCGCGTTTTTCTGTACTGGGTTGAATAGGATAAATAATCATTATTGTACCTATACTGATTGATTAGTGTCCGACAAAAACTTATCTACGTAAACTATTATAAATTAAACTGTAAAAAAGGAGTGTCTGTATTTGCAAGAAAAAGAATACGATATTATGGTTTTTTAGGTGTCCAAATCACCAATTTTTTGATTTTTTGGCTGTCTATTTGTTTGTTTGTTCGCATCACAAAAACAATTACTGAACCGATTTTGTTGAAACTTTTTTTGTTTGAAAGCAGTCGCGGGTTTAAAATTTAAAAGCTCGTGAATGAATAAAAAGTTGGATCTTTCTTAGCCTTTTTTGGTCTTACTCCAGTTCTGAGCCTTTTATAAATATCTAAGTTACCTAGATTTTGTGCGAAGAGTTGCCATTCTGTATTTACAACGTTTTTTCTTACAATCTACTCGTATACAGGGTGAAATTGATATCATTAGCCTCCTTTTAAACTAAGAGTCTACCCATCAAACTGAACAACTTTTACTATGGGGGCAAACTGATCGGAGCAAAAAAAATCTGGTGTTCCATACTAAACTGCAGTGCCTAGTCGACTCAAATGTATGGAACAGCAGATATTTTTTTGCTCCGATCGGTTTCCTCCCATAGTAAAAGTTGTTCAGTTTGATGGGGTACTCTTAGCTTAAAAGGATGCTAATGATATAAATTTCACCCTGTATACAGCTGCGATTAGTTAGTCAGTTATTAAAGTGAAACTTCTTATTGGTTGGGCTTTGAAATTCTAATCCGCAACCTTTTAATATGACGGAAGTTGGAAATTTAAATCGGGAGAAGTTTCAAATCTGCCGGGCGTCCCGTGACGGCCAATTTAAAAAAAAAAATGGCAAGTTATTATGGCGAGTCTTGGTGTATTGTATTGATACATTCATTGACGTCGTATTGTTTTTATTGTTTTTCAACCGACCGACTTCAAAAAGGGAGGATATTTCTCAATTCGACCGTATATATATTTTTTAAGTACACACGCCGACACATCAAGCTATACAAAACCAACATAAGCTGACCGCGCGTAGGTCGAGTAACGTATAGCATCGCGTCGCCAGCTTATGTTGGTTTTGTATAGCTTGATGTGTCGCCGTGTGTACGTACTCTACGTACCTATGGTCCTATGTAGGTGTTTCTTAGTTGAAATTGTAAATGCAATATTAAAATTGCATTGGAACCCAATTAAATAATGTAACACCACGTTTTCGCGGGGAGCGACCCTGGATGAGGAAGGCCGAGGATAGAGTTGGCGCGCCTTGCGAGAGGCCTATCTTCACCAAACAAATCAAATAAAAAAGGTCTATTCAAAATACCATCACAAAGAAGGCATTTTGACGTAATTTTTTAACCGACTTCAAAAAAGGAGGAGGTTTCTCAATTCGACCGTATGTATTTTTTTTGTGTGTTCGCGTGTAACTTCGTCGTTGCTGAACCGATTTTGATGATTCTTTTTTTGTTGGGAAGAAGATATTCCAAGGGTGGTACCATGATAAGGAAACCAGGATCTGATGATGGCATCCCAGAGATATCGAAGGAAACCTTCGAAAATCGTAGTTTAAACTACTGAATTCACCACTGAAAATTGTGAAATAAACAAAATTTTAACAAAAAATTTAAACCGCTCATTGGCTGCAACAATATTATTTTTTAACTTTTTAGCCTTTTTTTCAAGGCGGTTTTTTGACTCTACTTACGTCGGAAGGTTTTCCATTGTAGAAAAGATGCGGCCAGAACCTGTACAACACACATATTTTAAACAAAACAAAATATACAAAGTACAATTTACAATATTGAATTACATAATAAATTGATTTCTATTTCTATTTCATATAGTGTAACATTGTCAAGACCAGACATTTTGGTCATTCAGTGGACGATGATACGCTGATGATGATGATGACACCTTTTTACATACATACAGGCAATTGAAGGCTGATTAAATAAAATGAAAATGTCTGCGCCGAAAACATTAATCACCTGATTAAGTCCAAATTGTAGTGGTTTTAATCTTTTGATTGCGAATCAGCTTTAAAAACACTTAAAATTGCAATTGGGTTACCTAGTTTGATAATATAAATTGTCAAAACAATTGTTAAAAGATATTAACTGTACAGGGGAAATACCTTAAAAGTTTATCGTGTCTTTGTCGTCTACCTTTACACTATTTTAAAACTGTAGCCCAGTCATTTTACGGAATTTTGTTAGGAGAGGTAGGAAGTAATTATTAATTGGACTTTAAAACTGTAACCGGCACCAATTAGTGATAAAAATACTATCTGAAAAAATATTTAAAAAAATTTCACTACGCAACATAGAAATCAAAATTGTGAGTCCCAGGAGGCTTTTAAATTAATAATATTAATACCAATGCACTCACTTGAATAAGATTTAACAATATAAATTACTTTTGAGCAATAAAATAGGCACAGAAATTTAAAAAATACGTTCTTATTAGAAAATACGAATGTATTTTTCAAAACCTTCTAAGTAGACAAAAATATTTACACCATGTTTGAAGTATGTATAATGGTAATGCCTTAAATATGTGCAAAAAAATTACCATCAGGTTTTTTATAACGAGATAATAGAAATTTTTTTAGTTTGGAACTGTTGCTGACGAAATTTTTTTTTAATTTTGGTACATTTCTGAGCTCAAATTGGTTCTTAAATACTACACCGAAAAAAAAAACAATTATTAATTAGTTCCGGCTCAAACCCTAAAATGACTGGGCTACTGTAACAATTAGGTACTTACCTATGTCAAGTTTTTTTTAAAAGGCTGTATCGGAAATCATTTTCGATATAATCGTCTCAATAATAATATTATCTATATTCGAGATTTTAAAACGAAATGATTACCTACATAATTATATTTTTATTAATATAATAATTATAAAATAATGTAGTTTTTCATTCAAAAAAGTGACGTCACTCGCCGAATAAACTTAAAACAACTGGCCATTAAGAGAAAAATATACATTCACAATGTCAGAATTCGGTACCTATGCCAATTTATTTTTTGGTATTTATTTTATATTTTTAATAAAAAATGTCGTTTTTCGTTCAAACAATTGACGTCACTCGCCGAATAAACTAAAAACAACTGGCCATTAAGAAAAAAATATAGTTACATTCACAATGCCAGAATTCGGTACCTGTGCCAAGTTATTTTTTGGTATTTATTTTATATTTTTTACGGATAGTAGACAAAGGTAATTTTATGAAACTAGCTTCATTATATTTGCGACATTTTATGATGTTGCCGTTTCTGTTTCCAGCATAGATTGACACAAACTAATTAGAAAGAACAACAAGGAGGTTATTTTTTATTTAAAAAATTAAGCAAACGTGTTCTCCATGGAGTTGGAATTATTTTCATGCGATCATTTTTGAATTTAGATTAGAGATTACCAAGGATTTTAGTCAAAACCTATGCACGCTTCCTGGAGATTACAGATCAAAACAATTTTAAAAAGTCGAAGAATTAAAAAGAATATAAGTTTCTTAAAATTATGTATACTCCGTAAAAATATGAAATAAATACCAAAAAAATTGTTGACGTACCGAATTATTAATTTCAAAGTACCTACACACACCTACATTGAAGATAATGTACCTACTTATTTACTAAAACATGCTATTAACTTTTTCGTTTACGTGGATTTTCTGAGGTTTCAGTATATCTGTATACTCCGTCGGGGAATATAGTCGTAAGCATATATGCATATGCGTGCATTTACTAAAAAAAAGGTTACGATATAGTTTATAATCGGTGTCTCTGACTCCAAATTACAGATTTTTGATTTTTTTGTCAGCCCTGTCTGTTCAAGCATCACGCAGAAACTACTGGACCAATTTGGATGCAAATGACTGATAATTATGTTTTATCTCGTTTAGATGACTAGAGGTCCATGCGGACGAAGTCCCGGGCAAATCGTTTCTTTTTTAAAATGTTTGTTTCCGTTTTTATCTTCCACTGAAAGTGAAATAGGTCCACGCGCAAAAACTATGAAATTCGCGTTTCGAATTGATTTTGATAAGCATAATCAATCTGGTTTATATATAGGTACTAGGTGACTCCCGTTTAGATTTTTTTTTTTTTAATTGCTTCTTCAGTGTTATTGAATATTTTGACTGTCAAAAGTGGATGAACCATTGACACGAAAAGAAGAAGAATAGTTTTTAAAAACTCTGTGCGAACCAAGGATTTTAGAATCATAAAGGGTGCCACTCCTCCTTACAAGCATGGAAACAAGAAAATTGGCCATGGCGCATGGCGGTCGGTAATGTTCAAGCTTCTTTCGTATCTCCGTATTCGATATTTTTTTTGTTTGCTCTCTGTATACTGTGTTTTTTTTTGGTGTCAAATAAAGTATAATTGATTTATTGATTGATTGATATTTCCAACGTTTTCGTGTCCATTTCTATCAGAACAAAAATTAAATATATATTTTTTTTCATTTTTGTCATTGTATTAGAAAGGGACAAAGTAACGTCGAAAACATAGACGGGAATTTACGAAAGAAGAACGATCATAACCGACCACCAAGGAGTATTATCATCGCTTGTTAGGCAGTGTGCACTCCAAGGTATAGACAATACCATTACCTATGCCAGCTTCCTGGTGCGAACTGATTTTTTGTACAAACTGAGAAATTGAATGAATGTATGAAATTAGAATGAATGAAAAACTTTCTTCACACACATGATAGAAATACTTTGAGCAACCCAAAAGGAACTCCTCCTTCCTATTTAAATAAAAAAATTATGTTTTTAAAAATAGTTCGTTTGGAAAGGATTATAAAGGTTAATTTTATTTAAATTAGTAACCACGTGAAGTCAAGTTTGCAGCAAAAGGAAGTGTTCAATAAAATCAACCTTCGAACTATAAACATTACATTTTATGATGAACCTAGTGCGAATAGAAATAAGGAAGTGATTCCATTAAATTTACGTGATGTAAAAATCAGATTATTCACTAATGTCCTTATCAATTATTGAATGTAGTGTTTCATTTTTCCATTTAGCATTGATATGAGGAAAACTATGAATATTCCACAAAACAATAAACATATTTTGAACTTTAGAAATAGTGTCTATACAAAGTGTAACAAAGCACCCTTTTAGTTTAGACCATCTAACTGAATTTTGACTATGGGGACAAGTTCGAAAAATATGTACGCACGGCGTGTGTCGCCGCTCAAGCTATATAAAACCAAAATAAGCTGGCCGCGCGTAGGTCGAGTAACGTATAACGTTGCGATAATAGCACATTATGGTACAAGTGTGTAATGTTGGTGATTACCGCTGAGGCGCCATTGAGACCCGAGCCGTAGGCGAGAGTCTTAAGAGAGCCGAGGACCTTAAGAGAGCCGAGGACGGTAATCATCAATACACACGTGTATCATACGACGTTTTTCAACACACTTGTGAAGAAAATAATAATAAAAAATCATTTTATTTAGTAAATAAAAAGTTTATTTAGAGAATTTATTTGTACTATTGAATATGATTTTTTTTGTATCGAAACTTTTTTAAGAACAAAGCAACTCAAGAACTCAACCAAAAAGTTTAGATACCTACTATAAAAAACCTATAACTCCCTTGTGAATAATAGTAATGAAAAAGTCACAGTTTGATTATAGGTGTCATTATGTGCCTAATTGCGGTGAAATAAGGGCCATTTTATGAGCAAGTGTGTTGAAAAAAAAATTGCGGTCCCTAATACAGGGTTTTACCGTAAACAACTTTCCCTAAGAAACCTATATGAAATTAAAAAAAATCGAAGAATTATTTAAAGGGGTGCTTCAGACCATCTAACTGAACAACTTTTACTATGGGACCAACAATGAAATCGAAAAAAAAAATTCTGTCCCATACAAAACTGCAAACATAACTCTACTGAAATATTCACAAAAATCAATGAACGAATACGAATACCTCAATGTACCACATTTATTACAATAAATATAATTCATCCATTCATTCATTCATATTATACATGGGATTTCAGTCGAGTTATGTTTGCAGTCTTGTATGGGAAAACGGATTTTTTTTCTCGATTTCAGTGTTGGTCCCATGGTAAAATTTGTTCAGAAGCACCCCTTTTAGTAATTGTCCTATTTAACTGTATAGTTCTACATACTTAAACCAATAACTGTTTGCTTCCAGTATAATGAAAAACATCTGAGCGCACAATAGTTATTCCTTGTTGCAGAAATATTCATTTTTACACACGAAAACGATTAATGCGTCTAAGAGTTTTTCAACAAAATCAGCATTCATTTGTTAAAGCATTAAGGTAATTTTAACCGTCTGGGCAGAACGGGATGAGGTCTTGTGATATCCACTTACAACGCTAACTGGTTAATTGAATCAGAGGTCATAACAGGTTTCGGAACAGGAATAGGAAGTCTCTATACTATGAGAGGTCCGAAAATAGTATGTTCAATTTAGTGCTATGTAATTTAGTGTTTTAGCTGATTTTTTTGAATTCTTTAAACGCCAGGAAGTGTGCTGGACTTATTATGAGGTGTTTAAGAATAAACGCAATTTTTTGTGAAGAGTTTCTTGATTTAAGTATTGTAGTGGCCTACGAGATGTGTCCTAATTTGAAAAGGCTATCTTTTGAACCGTATTGGGTACCTAGCCAGTAGACATTTTCACAGAATATGTGTTATTATGTTGGATTTGCTAACAAGAATCATCAACCTATAAACGTCCCACTGCCACTGCAGGGCACAGGCCTACTCTCAGGGAGGGTGTATGGGCGTTAGTCAAGCACGCGTGCCCAATGCGGATTGGTAGACTTCACATACTTTGCTAACAAGAAAAAAAGAAAAAAACATACATTTGGCTCGAGTAGGTTCACAGTTTTGTACGGAAGAGCTGATTTTTTTTAGCGATTTCGATGTTTGTGCCATAGAGAAAGTTGTTCAGTTTGACGGTATGATCATCCGCTTAAAAAAGTGTCAACATATTAAGAAGGACCCTGTATACATATACTCACGCTACTGTCCCACTGGGGTAGGCAGAGACTATGGCTCGCCACACACTACGATTCTGGCATATATCGCCTCATCCACTTTCATACATCTCTTCATGCACTTCCGGCGGTTGAGGGTGCTACGCACTTCTCCTTTTCGGAGAAGACCATTTATTTGGTCGTGGTAAGTTCCTCGATAAATGTCCCACGGACCCCGACACGAAAACTAAAGAGAGATGTGAAAAGGGGGCGGGACCAATGTCGCAGCAATATGCGCAAAAACGGAACACATTGCTCGCGACAGTAATGATTCAATATATTATGAGGCTGAAAGCCAGTTGAGATATTATTTGTAAATAGTTTACAATGCGTTCGTAGTACTAAAGATTATTCGAACGTTGAGTTCTGATACCGCAATGGATTTTGCACATTCAAGCTAACAAAATACTTTCTATCGCGTGGTACTGGTGGTGATGCGACACTAGGTTTCGCACTCAGCGCGTTGGTTGGCATCTCTCTAGATCTCTATGACGGACATACAATACAAGAAACAAGTTTTTTTTTTTTTTTTTATTAACTCTACCAGCGTCAGAGTTTCCGCGAAACCTAAGGGTTCCATGGAAATCACAGCAGGGTCCCGTCATCCCGTGACTCCAAGGGCGATAAATGCGCATTTATATGTTTCCGCCCGGCCCTAAACGGTTGAGTGGCGTGGTGAAACACTTTGCTACGAGATTATAATTGTAAAGGGTGAAATTGATATCATTAGCATCCTTTTAAACTAAGAGTCTAACCATAAAAAAACAAAATTAAACAAAAATGTATTTGCATTTATTTGTATCAAACTGAACAACTTTTACTATGGGAGCAAACCAATCGGACCACAAAAAATATCTGCTGTTGCATACATTTGAGTCGACTCGGCACGGCACGGCACTGTAGTTTAGTATGGAACACCTGATTTTTTTTGCTCCGATCGGTTTGCTCCCATAGTAAAAGTTGTTCAGTTTGATGGGTAGACTCTTTTTTATAGGTATGTTTATTTATAGTGCCACGTCATTTGTACCATAACGAGATTTTGTTGGAACCAAACCATAATCAGACTCTTAGTTTAAAAGGATGCTAATGATATCAATTTCACCCTGCAGTTTTTTCAAGTTATTACCTATCTAGTTATTTATTGGAACATCATCATCTTTCCCAAGCCAGAACTCAGCAGTATCTCCACATGTGTAAAACACTTGTGACTGAATCTTTGTCTATTAGAACTTGCAATCAAAGTGAAGAGAATCGTCATCAGTAATAATTTAAAGTAAGTAATATGGTATTGTTTGTTTTGCACTTTATTATTTCATTGAAACGAACCATTCCTATTCGATTTTATTGCAATAATAATTTATGATTTATTTTGTCACAATGAATAACTTTGCTATTGTTTTTCATTATACCTAAAGTACGTTTTAATTTTAAACTGACACGTGCTAAGTGTTTCACTTTTAAATAGAATACCTTCATTAAAAATGAAATCACATAAAATCTATTGGCAATTGAAACTATGGAGCAAAGAATCACGAATCAATTCTTCTCTTCTCTTGTCTTGTATCAAAATTTATCATAGCCGATTTCGTTCTACAGTGCTTTATCAGAACAGCAAGGATGCATGATACTTTTAAATGCATAAGTCTTGTTCGTACCCTCTCGAAGAATGTATGGAATGGGAAACTGGTACGATCAGAGGTGGGATCGGATGCTTTGGCTATAAGCGACAGTACTCGCCTAAGAGCATCAGAGATGCTGATGTCTGAAGGAATAAGACGGTCTTAAGTCGGTGTTGATGCTATTTGAAGCTGGACACAACACGTCACAAGAACAAATCAGCCTTTCATTGTCCTCGACAGAACACAGAACTCTCCCAAGGCGCGCCACAAAACTCTATCCTCGGCCTTCCTCATTCAGTCGCTCCTCGAGTTCCCGCTACCTTTTTTGGTCGTTTGTCTTACTGGCCGCAGGGTGTCCTACAATATGGCCAGTTCGTGTTCTCCACTCTAGAACTCTTGACTGGTTGCTCGTTCTTAGGCAGATAATGACCAGCCTATTGACCAGCCTATTACCATTGCCACAACTTGCTAATTCTCTAAGCTATCTCATCCACGTTCTCTGACGTATCTCTACCTTCTTCCTAATGTGATCTCTCAGATAAACACGGAGTGTAGGTATCTGTATTTCCCTCCATAGTTCGCTGAGCGGCGACTTTGAATTTATGAAATACAATAAAACTAGGACTAGTCATAGGACTAGTCTAAGACTATTGTCAGGCTCAGGTCTCCCCACAAAAACAAAGTACGGTACGATTAAAATACTAATTATTACTAATAATGCTCATTCCAATACCTCATTAGTCATTATTACAATGATTGAATTATACAAATTAAAAAAAAAACTCCGAGTGCGAGTCGGATGCAAGGAGGGTTCCGTACCATCGTAATAATATTACCAAAAAAATGTATTTTTTTCGGGATTCTTAGAAGCCTCGCCTCACACACAAACTTGACCGATCTTTATTATTTATTGTTTTACCTTAGAGTATGCTGCCTATAATACACGTTGATTGTATGAAGACCTCAATTTTCTACTTTTCTTTTTTTTATTTGTTCACCACATGTAGGTACATCTTCCTACTGCTGATTTAACTTTCAAAAATCGCACTCCTGAAGTATGGTTTTTGAAAGTCAAATCAGCAGTAGAAAGATCCGTATCTCCATACATTTTCAACTGCTGAGTTCAACGTATGAGATTCGAAAATTGCACTCCAGATCCGTCATGATAACGCGTATTCTGTGAAAATTTCTACTGTGTTTACACTATGACTATGACGGCTTATGAATGACTATACAAAGTTATTCCGATACTGTAATGTACTAAGCATATTTGATAAAATTAAATTACTAATGATATGTGAGGATTTTGAACAACTGCATACATTAAAAGAAAAAACCAGACCTAAGAATTTACGTCACTTAACATACTTACCAATGTACGACTTACCTGCATATATAAATGTATATGGTCAACGCACTAGAGAATATATGCTTCCAAATATTCTAAACTACTTACCAAAGGAAATAGTACATGAAATATTACAATGTAAAAACAAAAAACAATGTAAAAATATTCTTAAATCTCATCTTAGTATGTAACTCATAAGTATATAAAATACAACAAGCAGGTACGCTGTGTACAGCGACTCACCTCCTGCGATTAAACCGATCAAGGTTTGCAGTAGGAAGGTTTATAGTTGGTAAAAAAATATTGTAACTTTTTTCTTTGTAAAATAAATAAAAAAAAAAAGGGTCCCGTTGGGTACGGAACCCTAAAAATAATCATGTCTGTCGGTTTTCATGCCGACCTTGACCCACCGCATAACATCAGCACTACGGTATGGTATCGTGCCACAAAACTGCATTATTACATTAACCTGTATTGTAGGTTAGACCCTGCTAGGCTTTGTTTGTATCTACATATTACTTTTCTAATTTAAATAAATTACGAAATAACGTTCTGATTCGTTCTTCCCAAAGTTATATAAGGTCTAACAAAATAAGGTGAAACTATTTTAAGGGGATGTTCAGACCATCAAACTGAACAACTTTCTCTGTGGGACCAATAAGGAAATCGCGAAAAAAAATATCAGCTGTTCCATACAAACCTACTCGACCTAAATGTATGGGACAGATTTTTTTTTCGCGATTTCACTATTGGTCCCATAGAGAAAGTTGTTCAGTTTGATCTGATCATCCCCTTAAAATAGTTTCACCTAATTTTGTTAGACCTTATATAAATAAGAAATAACGTTCAGTATTATGGGCACATACAGGATGACTGTTACAAAACACCCTAGTAATACTGGTGCTTCAGACCATCAAACTGAACAACTGTCACTATGGAGCCAACATCGAAATCGCGAAATAAAAATCAGCTGTTTCTTACAAAATTGCTGTGCCGGATCGACTCATGATGTATGGGACAGGAAAGTTGTTCAGTTTGCTGGTATGAAGTACCCCCTTAAGTATTAATGGGGTATTTTGTTACACACTGTATATATTTGTGCGCGATCGCGTTGCGGAGAGGTATGGACACTGGACAGTCAGCCATGAGAGTCTGGGTTCGAACCCGCACGGGCGATATTTCATGTAGGTACCGATGAGTTTTTTTAACTTATATATGCTCTTAAACGGTGAAGGAAAATGTGAGACAACCTGCATTCGCTGAAGAAGAAATTCTGATACTGGCCGTATACAGGGTGTAAGGAAAAGTATCATTAACGTTCACACCACATACTCTACCCATCAAACAGAACTACTTTTACTATGGGAGCAAAAATGGTAAAAGAAATCCTGTAAGAATAAAAAAAGTCAGCTGTTCCATACTAAACTGCAATTCGATCCAAATGTATGGAACGGCAGATTTTTTTTGTTCTGACAGATTTGCTCCCATAAAAATAAAAGTAAAAGTTGTTGTTCGATGGGTAGAGTATGTGGTTTGAAGGTAAATTATACTTTTCCTTACACCCTGATACATTTTTTGGGCACAGATGGTTTTCAGTTTCGTAAGGATTTTTTTGATTCGCTAATTCCATGTCAGTCCCATAGAGAAAGTTGTCCAGATTGATAGTCTGATCATCCCCTTAATAACTCTCAGCATATTAAGAAACACCCTGTAGGTGTGTTCCTTTCATTTAAGATAGTATAAGAGATAGGCGTACTTTTTGTTATCATTAAGGACGATCATCTTTAAAAAACATTTAATATTTCTTCAAACAAACAACCAAAAAAAAAAAATCTATCTATAGGATGAAATTGATATCATTAGCATCCTTTTAAACTAAGAGTCTACCCATCAAACTGAATCAGCTGTTCCATACTAAACTGCAATGTCGACGCCCGAGTTCGCGACTCAAATGTATGCAACAGCAGATTTTTTTTTTCTCCGATCGGTTCGCCCCCATAGTAAAAGCTGTTCAGTTCGATGGATAGACTCTTAGTTTAAAAGGATGCTAATGATATCAATTTCACATTATACATTATTTCCGAGATTGAAATTATACAGCGTAGCGTATTTTTGCTGGACTAGTAGAATTATCGCCATTCCAGTTATCTTTTTCTTGGCTTCTTCTGTTGCCTTCATCCACAGAGCTGTATAGTATTTATAAACATAATCGTTAGAAGTTATTGAATAATGTTTCTTCATGTCTTTGTCTTGTCACTAAGTAGCATTGTGCAAGTGCAAGTGGCATGCTTAACCTTAGGATAAAATAAATTTCATCTAAGTATTTTCTAGTGTTTTAAGTTTAATATGGATCAACAAATTTTTTTCATTTTTTTTATTTTTATTGTAAATTCTCCAGGTTGTGATAATGATCAGAGTCCGGAATTTTGGTAGCACTTCTAATATGTCAAAGGGATTGCACGTTTATCGACTTTTTTATATCTATATATTTCACGACTTCTGTTTCGAGCAAGTAAAATTAGTATTAACTGTACCAACGCTAAATAAGAAAACAATACAAGAAATTAGAAATAACATTAAATCAATAAAAAAATCATGTTTAGTACCGGACGCATGAGTTTTTAAAAAATGTGATTCACTCGACACGTGTTTCTCGACATTATGTTTTTTAACTGTTTTAAATTAACACCACAAACAGAACAGTATATCGAGGAATCTTCTTCTTTATAAATAAGCTCTGGGTATTTTTCTAACCATTTCTCTATCTTATTTTTCTTATTAGGAGACATTTTCGATATTAGATTGACATTATGTTGACACGAACGTTAACCCGCGACTTCGTCCGCACAAATTATATACCAGATTTTAAGTCAGATTATAAGCTATCAAACAAAAAAAGTTTCATCAAAATCGGTTCAGTAGTTTTTGCGTGATACTCGTTCAAACAAACAAACAAACAAACACACAAACAAACAGACAGACAAAAAATCCAAAAATTGGTGAAATGGAATCAGGGACACCTAAAAACCATATCGTAACTTCTTTTTTGTTAATATCTTCAATGTACAGACAAACTTCCTGTTACAGTTTTATAATAGTTTAGATACGCCTTTAAAATAGTAATCAAAGTACAATAGAATAACTGCCAGTATCAATATGATAAGAACCTAACAATCTATTTCATATTTAATATATCGACACAATCGGAAGTCGACAAACGTGCAATCCCTTTGACATATTAAAAGTGCTACCAAAATTTCGGACTCTGATGACGTGATGACGATGTTAAACTCCTTGTCGATTTCGACAGCGGCGACTGCTAATCTTTAAAGAAAAGCAGTCATGTACGCAGGATATTTTGAAGTGCATAAGTGTGCGCGCTAAACACTGCACTCTCTCGTCCTTACCCTCCTATGTCTGATGGAACGGGAGACTGATACGATCAGAGGTGGGGTCAGATGCAGTGGCTATAACCGGCAGCCATACGGTAAGTTAAAAACTATCTAAAAATATTACTGAAGTACGATCAAGGTTTTAGTTGGCATGGGCCACTCCAAAGCACTTATCAAAGGCTACAATCGCAAACTTGCGAACGGTCTCCTTGCCCTCAGCAAAGATCAAATTTGTACAATAGCAAGGTCACTCACAGGCCACTGCAAATTAAATAAGCACATGCACACACTGAAACTAAGTGACACCACTGGCTGCAGATTCTGCAAGGAGGAAATGTAGACTCCTCTGCACCTCCTATGTGACTGTGGCCCCCTGATGTACAAACGTAGTACTCATCTAGGTAGGCAGGATCTGTCACCAGATGAGATACAAACTATCCCGATCAAGAATCTACTGCGTTTTCTGGCCGCTTTAAAAAAGGGCGTTCACAAAGGACCAGCGATGGTCTACGTGGCACAGGCTCAGCAAGCCTGTCAAGGCCCAAAAACCCCCCTAATAATAATAATAAAACTGTTTTAGTTTTGTGACAATAGACATAGACTATCGACCCAAATAGTGACCCAGATTCATAAACAACTTACCAAATGAAAAGATAAAATATTCTAACTTAAATACCTGATGACCTAGTTTAATTGTCGATTGGCGTTTTGCTAATGCACTAAAAATTAAAGTCAGCAGATGGCATTATTACAAAAACACCTGACAATTTGAAGGTTAAAAAAAGTTGGTTTAGCCACTCGAAGGTCCTGACACGAACCGGCAGCTGCAGCAGCCAGATCCATAGCACATAGACCTCTATGGAGTATTTTCATGTTTCACCGCTTGTTCTGTACTCCAAGATATAGGCAATACCTATTTCCAGCTCCCCATTTCCCTTTTCCTGCCATAGCCAATGACAGAGCTAGTTGAGGAGTATTGCTATTTGGTCCATGAAATTGAACCTCATCATTATATCGTATGGCATTTTTATCTTCCTGCTTGGATCCGAGAGGGGGGTGTCAGATTTCGAGATCAAGGTGTTTCAGCCAGTCTTCCGCTGCCGGGGTTAGCCTGTGAAGTTCTTCGATTCCACCGGGGAAACAGCGCAGAGTGCACTCATTTACCACATGGGGGAGGGTCTGGTCAGGTGCCCCGCAGTCGCACGTCGGAGATTCCCTCAAACCCCACTTGTGGAGGTGGTAGTTGGTTCTTCCGTGGTTGGATCTGAATCGGTTAAGCTTAACCCAGGTCTTACGGTCCTTTTCAAAACCGGCCGGCTCGACAGTCGGGTCACGTACAATTGAACCTAAAGTTTAGATTCAATTTTTTTGCATTTGTTAGACGAAATCACTTATTCATTCATTAGGATTAATAAGTCAATGGAATAGGATTGTCTGATGATACCTTAATTAATTGTCTAACCATAGACACAAAAAACTTAAGGCATGACTGCTCATGTTTTTCAGCAAATATTACACCAAAAAAAACATGAAAAAAAAGTACGAAACTTCGTTTGTCGAACTATCAATTATACTATCATTGGATCAATGACGTCATAAATCATACGATTAATAAATTTTATTTATTTTTTAAGACGTTGTTTTGATTATAATTTTATTAGATTACTTATCGTTAAAACCTACTTATAATCTTCTATACTATTATAAAACTGTAACAGGAAGTTTGTCTGTACATTGAAGATATTAACAAAAAAAAGTTACGATATGGTTTTTAGGTGTCCCTGATTCCATTTCACCAATTTTTGGATTTTTTGTCTGTCTGTTTGTTTGTGTGTTTGTTTGTGTGTTTGTTTGGGTGTTTGTTTGGGTGTTTGTTTGTTTGTTTGTTTGAACGAGTATCATGCAAAAACTACTGAACCGATTTTGATGAAACTTTTTTTGTTTGACAGCTTATGATCTGACTTAAAATCTGGTATATAATTTGTGCGGACGAAGTCGCGGGTTAACGCTCGTATTTACATAAAGTTGATAATTCATTACTTAATATACAGGGTGAAGTTGATATCATTAGCAAAAATTAAAGTATGCTAATGATATCAATTTCACCCTGTAGAGAGATGAAAGATCATAAGAGGAGACAAGCTTAGATCAAAGTAAAAATAATGGATAGGCCGTACGCGAACATTTCAAACCAGAAAATGAGGCAAAACAAATGACAGTTTTACTTCAAATATGTACCGAGGTGACAGACCAAGTGTGCTAGTTTGTATGGACCAAGTGTACTAGTTGCGTGCTTCAACTTAACACGCTTTGGGCCTATCCATTAATTTTACTTTGATCTAAGGAGACAAGAAGATTTTTTTTTACTTTTTCACAATTGTCCTGTACAGTTTGTTAAGAGGATAGGCGGGCTGAAATGGAAATTTGGAGAATACGCCACTTTTCCGACTGTTCACGTATTTGTCCGATCCGCCCCACCCATATACACCCCGCCGACTAGAGTGCGAAAGACACAGCCGCAGCTCGGACCAATTTTATCTACATAAAATTGACGAAATCAGCGTTTCGTATTCCCCTGTTTCCTCCTCCAAAACTAAACTAATTTAAATTATAATTTCAAGAATAATATGAGAAAGACTTTGGCAGTCTGTATGTTTTGCTTTTTTTGTTATAGTTAATTGTATTAAGTACATTGTGAAGTGACAACATATATGTATCTACCTTTTTATTATTCCGCTAGCTTGCACGTGTGCAAATATTTAAAGTAACAAGTCTTAGTTAATTAATTTTTAGAGTTTTGTACCAAAAGTTTGGCAACGGAACCCTATTACAAAGCCTACGCCCGCCCGTCCATCTATCCTACCTTTAAGGGCCTATGTCGAAAAATAATTGAAGCGAAATGGGCGTGTGATAGCTTATATTACTGTCTTATGCGCGAGAAAGAGATGGGGCGGCGCGCGCGCCTGAAACGACGCAAGCGTAAAACAAACTTTATTTAATTCTTATTGTACTATTTATGTAAGTTCAATTCAGCTCTAATCAAATTTTATAAAATATCAATCTCTTTTTTTTAAATCAAGTCTCGTGTTTCTATTATTCACCGTTTAGCAGTTCCAAGCGTTTATCGATAAAGACGGAGGCTAATTTGGCTTGTTTTTCTATCGAGAAAATGTGTCTTAATTGTGTTTTGGCTCTAATCAAAACTTCAATTATATGTTCAATTTACACATATCCGTAAATCATACTCCAACTGTTAGTACTTCATGATATAATTATGTCGCTTTGAAAAATCCTATTTTTTTCACATATTAAGGCTGCACCGAGCCTATTGTGCTGCCCCCAATCGTATTTTCATTATTTCTTAACAATTAAACATTATTTCCAAAAAACAAGAATGTCACATTGTAGTCATTGCTAATTTTCAATTTATCGGGTCACGGTAATAGCTACAAGCATAAAACATAATAATCCGTAATGTTTCGATAAATAGAAACCCAATCAGGATACAATGTGACATTCTTGTTTTTTGGAAGTGTTGTTTAATTGTTTAGAAATAAAATAAATACGATTGAGGGCAGCACAATAAGCTTGGTAGGGCTCTTAAGGGATCTTTGTTAGCCAGTTGTTTAGCCAGTTGAGATTTTCACATGATATTTTTGTTTTTATGGCGGAGTTCCTAAAAAATAATACAGAAAAAACTAAAAGAATAACAAAATCGAATCCCGGCGGTTCGGTCATGGGTGTTATATGTTTGTGCCGTTGTTGTATGATTTCCATATTTAAAAAGCCTATAGCGCTTACTTGGGATCATTACAATGTGCGTCATTTTTATTTTTTTTGTATATTTCTGGGCTAAACTTGAAAAAGCATCCTTATTTAATTTAATACGAAAAGTAAAGGTTGGAAGTCAAACAATTTTAATTTTATGTATATTTATGAGATCTTTCATTCTGCGCTCTTGATCTCGAAGTTCCAGAAATTCTAGTCTTTTTTTAGCTTTTGACAAAACTGGTTGTTCGTATTTATGTTGTCACGTTTTCAATAATATTACGTAGGTAGATAGTCGAAAAATCTTTGTGGGACATATTTGTATCCATAGTCAAAGTTGTATCCACTTTTGAATATAATGATCTGCGTTCATTTGTTTGCATCCTTTTATTTGTTGATCCTTTTGTTCCGATACGCAGTTCAGTTAAAATTCAACTGAACAACTGTGTTTGGGAACATGGTTAAATGAACAACATCACCGCAAATGAAATTAAAACTAAAACCACAGTTAAAACCGTTCAAAAACTCGTCTTCATAACACGTTAACTCGCTAACCTAATCTACATTCATCGGCTAACTATTTATTAGCTTTGACTAGATTGATAAGAACTTCTAGATGAAACCAAGAGAAGGAATACGCGGCATATTCAGAATAATTGCAACAAAACATGTTGATATTAAAATAAAGCTGAAGATAGGATGTGTTGTGACAAAGGGCTCGTTATTTGGAGCTGCACAGAGTTTGGGCGCTGTGGATAAATGTAGATAATAAAAATGATGATTAGGTATGCTTTAGTATATGGTGTAGTACCTGTGGGCCTCGCATGCCACCCCCGAGAAAACGATAAAAATCGAGAGGTGCCTCATCCTTATTATTATTATACGTATGCCAGAAAGAGCGCGCATGACGTTTTTCTCGTTTAAACGCATTGTCGTAAGTGGCATATAGCCGGGTTAACAAGTCTCCCCGCTATACCTGCATAGACAAAATTTTAATAGCGTGCGAAATTATATTGACCAATCAGGATATGCCTCCATCATTCCCTTGCCACGATTGGCGAATTTTTTCCGCGACCTTTTCGCGGCAATCCGGCTATGCACCATTTAATTACGAAACGACTTCGGGTATTGTCGGGGGACTGAGCCAACGAAGATTTACGAGGTAGGTACATTAATTTCCAGGGCTGCAATCGCGGTAGATATTTGGTGATTGAACCGTTAGTGGACTACGTATGAACCATAACTTTTGATACATTTGGTATTGCGCTAATTGCGGTACAGCCGTTAGAGCCGTTTTGACAGATCGCTCAGACTTTATTGGCTGTCAGTTACATAGAGTTTAGCGCGATGCGGAATTCAGCACAGTTGAATAGTAATTGGATTGCAATGTGATTAGAACTGAAATTGGATAAGAATAGAACTTCGATGTTTTAACTTAGCGCAATCGGGCACCTGGTCGTATTGTACGGAATTCCGGATGTATGTGGCCGACCTAATTGAAGTTCGCGCGCAGGCAGAGGAGGGACGCGCTCCTCCTGGCCTCCGCACACCGCGCTCGTCCCCGCCAGTGTTGCCTGATCAACACTTAAGAATTATCCCAGATTGACGGCAATATTATCATGTTTTTAACGCATCAAAAATTCCAAAAATTCTCGTTTCTTAAAACCTAAAAGAGTGTCAAATGATGCGTGAAATTCAATCATTCTTACCTATATTGCACGCCACAATTTAATGTTACCTATTTATAGGTAGGCAAGTACGAGGTTTTTAGGGAATTTTAGTAAAAACTCTTGATTGAAACGATACAGTGAGGAAATATTTTCGATCTCAATTTTTCTCATTAGAACTTCAATTTTAGAAATATTAGAATTTGAAAACAGTTTTACGCGATACTTAACGCCAAAATGATGTATATTATTGGAATTTGACGGATTATATGGTTGAAAATAGTGATTTGATACACATATTTCATTAAATTACAAAATTATCGTGGATTATCCTGGAATTTTTGTAAATTATCTTGCGATAACCGACTTTTATTTTCTATCGCATGCCCCTCAAAAAATCGTGGATCTAGGATAATTATCGCACGTCTGGCGACACTGGTCCCCGCCTCGTCCACGACCTGTCGCAACCGTAAAGCGTCACCACTATTAGTTTTATTTACACTATGGTTTGGATAAATGAATACACGACGTAACGTTTTTAATGCGCTGTGGCAAAACGTTGAAAGTCAGAAGTTAATTATTTCGTTATCAGTCACTCGCGTGCTGATCTGATAATGGTCGGATTTATAACCTGTTATCGACGTTGTATATAGTCAAGTACATAACTAGTTTTCAAATACAAGTTAATTATAATAATCATCATCATCATATCAGCCGATAGACGTCCACTGCTGGACATAGGCCTCCCCCAAAAGGGTTGGCGATCGCAGTTGGATTGAATGTGTGTACTCAGAGGATGCTGCTGCCCATCCTCCGGTAGATCCGTTAGTCGCCTTTTACGACACCCACGGGAGGAAATGGGGTGGTGCTATTCTTAGCCGACACCACTCGGCCAATTATAATAATGTATGTTGTCAATTATCAAATAAATAGCAACATAATACTTTCAAAAAGTCATGCAACTTCAGAAAAATATATAATCACGTAAACGAACGAACGTGGATGTTCTGAAGTTTCAGAATATCTCTTACTACCCTCTGGGAATATAGTCATGAGGATATGCTTATGCTAATGCTAAACGAGGATTTCAAGAATGCTAAGGAGTCGCGTTGTAGGTCTGCTATTGGGTAATCACGTGTCGCTCGTCGATTGTTGGTTGCCCCCTCCCGGGCCTACAACGAAGCTCCAGTGGTGGCTCTAGACAGTGTTCTTTCGAAAAACAATCCTTGAAGTCACCAACTACCGTACAACGTCAAGCACTTTTGCTAAATAAACTAGACATTGGCAAAATCATCACAACCAAGATGGCAGCCATTTTTATAAAAATAGAATAGAATAGAAGAATGCTAAAAAATAGTTGTGAACCATTTGTGCGGATTACTCCATTAGTAAATATAATGATCTTGTTTTGTAGCCTAGTCATTTTACGGAGTTTTGTTAGGAGAGGTGGGAAGTAATTATTAATTGGACTTTTAAACTGTAAGCGGCACTATTCAGTGACTAAAAGACTATCTGAAAACATATTTAGAAAATTCGCTACGCAACATAGAAATCAAAATTGTAAGTCCCAGAAGGCTTTTAAATTAATAATATTAATACCAATGCTCTAATTTGAATTAGATTTAACAATATAAATTATTTTTGAGCAATATAATAGGCATTGAAATGTAAAAAATGATATTTTTATTACAAAATGCAAATGTATTTTTCAAAACCTTCTAAGTAGACAAAACTATTTACACCATGTTTGAAGTATTTATAACGGTAATGCCTTAAATATGTGCAAAAAAAATTAGCATCAGGTTTTTTATAACAAGATAATAGCAAAATTTTTAATTTGGAACGGTTGCTGACGGGATTTTTTTTTATTTTAGGTCCTTTCTGAGCTCAAATTGGCTCTTAAATACTATACCAAAAAAAAAAATCAATTACTAATTAGTCCCGGCTCAAACGGTAAAATGACTGGGCTATTGCTCATCATCATCAGACTATGCCATTATGCAATTCTTTCCGGTCCTATGCTAGTCGCATCCAAGCATTCTTTCCGGCGATCTTAGCAACGTCCTCAGCCCACCTGGCTGCTGGATAAGTGTACAAATGGCAGGAGAATTGAAGTATTTCACTTCACAGTGTAGACTAAAATTTTCCAGCTATTTGTACCTACACTTTTCAAACAGACATACCTCAGATGCCATCAATTCAAACCGCAACGACTTAAGGCTCTTAGTAGGAGCCTTAACAGGACACTGCAAGTTAAACAAACACCTACACAGAATGGGGCTTGTAGACTCACCCACTTGCAGATTTCGCTGTGAAGCAGAGGAAACGCTCATACATCTCCTCTGCGAATGCGAAGTGCTCATTCACAGCAGGAGTCGCCATCTAGGTGAATACATAATAACACCTACTGACATTAGGGACCTCCCCTCCAAAAGCATAACACGGTTCATGAAGTCCGTAGGCCTAGGAAATGACCATTAGGTCTAGGGTGACAGCTACAGTAGATCCAGGTCGCAGTAGCTATTTGGTCATTGACCAAGCCCTTATAACCAAATAATAATAATAACCTACACTTAGCCACCCACGAAAAAGCGTTTAAACGAGAAATACTTCATGCGCGCTCTTTCTGGCCTACGTAAAATAATAAAGATGGAGGCACATCTCGATTTTTGTCGTTTTCTCGGGGGTGGCATGCTAGCTAGGCTGAACTGGAGCATAGTGGATTTTAACATGAAGAGACCATGTAGGTAGTAAAATCCACTTTGCTGTCTAATCACGGCCACCACAAGGTCAAAGCTCTGCTCTATCTCCTGTGTTGATGAATGATAATGTTGTTAACGTGACATTTTCGTTGTCTCCAGGCATGGTTGGAGCTCCCGATGCTGTCAAGCCACCAGTCAAGATCGACGATCTATCTCCCCACCTCAACGGGAACCCAGTCTTTACTATCAGCGGTAAGTTATTCATTTATAGTTTCATTCATTATCCTTGTTTCGTAGTATCAATCAATCAATCAATCAAATATACTTTATTTTACACCAAAACATAAACAGTAAAATACAGAAATAAAAATACAAGAGGCACAAAATAAGGCGGTCTTAGCGCTAAGAAGCGATTTCTTCCATACAACAAAAATAGGTTAGAGGAAACGGTGAAAAGAAGAAAGGTAGGCGGTGTTTCCAGAAAAAAATATCAAAAATGAGCAGTTATCAGTAAAACAAAATGTAAGTATACAAAATAAACCTATTATAAATACATATATAATATACATACTCATATAAATATGACTATTTTAAGGGGATGATCAGACCATCAACCTGAACAACTTTCTCTATGGGACCAATACCGAAATCGCGAAAAAAAAAACAGCTGTTCCATACAAACCTACTCGACCTAAATGTATGGGACAGCAGATTTTTTTTCGCGATTTCACTATTGGTCCCATAGAGAAAGTTGTTCAGTTTGATGGTCTGATCATCCCCTTAAAATAGTTTCACCTAATTTTGTTAGACCTTATATATATATATATACATACATCATACATAAATACGCGTACTACACAACAAAATACTATAGGAAAACATGAACCACAGACATAGGAAAAGATGTACCTACGGAAAACAGATCGAGGGTCAGTTCAGTGATCAAGGAAATGAGACTTAACTTTCGACTTAAAAACATTCAAGGAAGGTGCACGTCTGATCGACTCTGGCAACAAGTTCCAAAGCCGAACGGCATGCACGGAGAAGGAATAGGTGTAGAAATTAGTGGAGTGGATGGGCATATTGAGGGAGAGGTTTTCAGAGGAACGCAGATGACGGCCAGTGGTGGAGGAACAGAAAACAAAGCGTTCCTTGAGGTAATAAGGATGAAAGACCTAGCTACCCATAGGACAGGGAATCCAAGTTTGGGAGCTAGGCACTATTTTTCTAAACTATTATCACTAATTATTATTAACTAATATCACTATTGTACTTAATAAAGATATTTTTTTTATAATCTTCCGATTCTCATCTTGAGATGGCGATGGCGTTGTAACTAACTATTCGTTATCATCAGCAGCCTATAAACGTCCCACTGCAGGGCACAGGCCTACCCTCAAGGAGGGTGTATGGGCATTTGTCCACCACGCATGCCCAATGCGGATTGATAGACTTCACATACACATAAGAATTTCTTCTTCATTATGCAGGTTTCCTCACGATGTTTTTCTTCACCGTTTGAGAGCAGTCGGTATTACGTACATAAGTTAGAAAAACTCATTGGTACATGGCATGTTGTCCGTGCGGATTGTAACCAATGATACAAAATTATCATTTTTAATCAATAGAGATTGCAACTTGAATGTAACAATCAATAAAATTATAACGCAATTGGATTAAAGATAATTCCAACTTACATACTTACACCTACTTACTGGCCACAATTATGTACCTACCTGTCTTTATAATCGGTAGGAAAATGCCATTAGCATCAGCTCTGGTAAACAATAAAATACAACAATAGGTACAATCTGTTGTAAAATACAATTGTTATTGCTTGAAAAGCATTTATCAATTGATCACATCAGTGAGAATGTATTGAGGTTCTACGTCATCAGCTCATCATCATCAGCGTATATAAATGTCCCACGATAGGGCATCGACCTCTTACTGCCGGTCTGCAGCCGGCCTGCACCCGTTCTGCAGCAGCACTCTGTGTGGCCCAGCCTTTACTAACAACATTGAAAAACTAGATACAGTTGTGCAAAAGCAAGTGTGTATTGTTATTTCCTTAGTAAAATCCTCCAAAGAGATGCTAATTCTGGCCTATCTAGAGCAATTATTCTGTGAAAATCTAAGGCCAATTTCGAAGATGCATGTGACAAATATACGTATCACGTACCTATGCTATCCTATACGAAGCAAACCGACCTTCATTTTACGAATTTCGATTTTATGAGAAGTGCATGTCATAAGTAAATCATGCAACAAATTGGGTTGTTTATAGTTAAGACGTAAGGTTCATTTTACCTTGACTCGCTTAGCAATTTAAAAAAGAGCCGGCACGCGATGCGGGAGAGCTCTATTCTTACTTTGTCCCTTTTCGTAATGACATTTCTTGTGCGAATGAAAAAAAGATATACAGCCGTATATTGGTTTCTTTGTCTACCATCGCGGGAGTATTTATATCAAAGGAAGTCTGGAAGGTTGTCTGGAAGAAATCGCTTTTTAGCGCGCCTCGTTTTGTACCTTTTGTATTTCCTGTTTGTTTTCTCTCTGTATACGATGTTTCTTTTGGTGTAAAATAAAGTATAATTGATTAATTGATTAAAGCACGAGTACATAAACCAAGTACAAACATAAACTGACGTCAATACCTCGGGGTATTCAGACACCTTTGTTACAACCAATTAGCATTTTTAAGGTTTCAGCCTTTGATAAGTTATATGTCAAGATAGACAGTCGAAGCTTCGAACGCGTCGAAAAAATATCAGCCAAGTCTAGGCTGAAAAACCCTAATCCATATTCACGCACACAGAAATAAGATGTATGACGCCAACATAAGATAGTTGGCCCATTTGTTTTAGTACTTTAGAAGCGGGAGGTTCTATCTTGACATATAATTTAAGGTTTTAGGATGATATGATGAAAATCAGTAGTGAAAGATTGCCAGACTTTCGTAAAATTCAACCACCACACAGCAGGGAATACATATTATCTTAAAATATACGAATTCTTCCACATAATTAAGCCTCTTTTCGTTCCACGGATATCCTTTTGGGTACAGGCCCACCCTTGCTACGGTTTAAGGGCGCGTTACTCCATGTGAGTCCGATGCGTATATTCATCAACAGCCTTGTAATATGTCCCACTCCCACTGCAGGGACGGGACGTTGTATAGCCAAGCGTGTCCTTTGCGGATTGGTAGACTTTATATACGCATCAGAATTTCTTCTTCAGCTTATGCAGGTTTCCTAGCGATGTTTTCCTTCACGCTTTGAGAGCAGAAGCCGTAGCATGCTACACGTGATACGGCTGTATCACGTCTTTTATCTCGTTCGTTCGCGCGCAAATAGAAAGAGAGCGAAGGTGTGATAGCGCTGTATCACGGTGGCATGCTACCCATGGAAGTGGTAAATTAAAAAACTTTACGTGGCATTTCGTTCGTGCGGAATCGAACCCGAACCCTCATGATAAAGTGTCTCACTCTATCGATGCGGATTAGCTGGTTTCACATACGTAGAATTTCTACTATTTAATCAAATATACTTCAAACAAATTGGTGTCAATGGATCCTGGAAAATTGTTTATCTATCGAAGTAAACGTCGAGGTAACTCTTGTATAAACAAATCGACAACGAAACATCATTGTAATCAAGATACGACTGTGTGATACTGAATTGATAAGCTTTCTTTCTTTAATTTAATTTGGTTGGTGTTAATACTATCTACTGGCTTAACTAAATAAATATGCATTACTTTAAAGGGTGATTGTCCTAATGTCATCATTCTCTTATCCATTTCCCGTTATTTGGGGTCGGCGTAATATGTCATTTCTCCCATTCATCTCTCTTAGCCGTCGTTTCAGCACTCACTCCTTTCTTACACATATCATCCTT
The DNA here is from genome assembly GCA_927399405.1 of Agonopterix arenella. Taxonomy (NCBI): domain Eukaryota; kingdom Metazoa; phylum Arthropoda; class Insecta; order Lepidoptera; family Depressariidae; genus Agonopterix; species Agonopterix arenella. Next base: position 3,817,621 of record OV656714.1, read on the forward strand.
CACACAACCCATCTTTTCTTCGGCCTTCCTCTCCTACCACAGCCATCCACATTCATACTTAACACTCGTCTCGTAACAGGACACTCTCTCCGCATTATATGCCCATACCACGATAATCTACCTATTACCCTGCAATTTTAGCCCCTTAAGAGCTACTAAACAGCACAGGGCAGGACCGGTCGTTATGGCGATCCTTGGGGGAGGCCTATGTCGAGCAGTGGACGTTCATCGGCTGAGATGATGATGAAGTGCTACTTTCAAACTTCCTCTAATATCATTGACTTAGAAAGTCATTGTCTAATATATTAGGCCTAACAAAATTAGCTGAAACTATTTTAAGGGGATGATCAGACCATCAAACTGAACAACTTTCTCTATGGGACCAATATCGAAATCGCGAAAAAAATATCAGCTGTCCCCTACAAAACTGCAAACTGGAATGTATGGGACAGCTGATATTTTTTTCGCGAATTCAATATTGGTCCCATAGAGAAAGTTGTTCATTTTGATGGTCTGATCATCCCCTTAAAATAATTTCACCTAATTTTGTTAGACCTTATATAATCCTGTCCATTCTAGTTACGCCACACATCCATCTCAACGTTCGCATCTCAGCGACAAGCAGTCGTTTCTCAACCGACTCTGATATTCGCAAAAAAATAATCAACTTTTCATACAAACGTTGGATTGCATTTAATTTAGTATCATCATCAGCCTATCATCGTCCACTGCTGAACATAGGCCTCTCCCAAGGCGCGCCACAAAACTGTGGCCTCGGCCTTCCTCATCCCCTAAGTACTTTGATGAAACGTCAGGAATGCCTTACTACGAACTATTTTACTTCAAATACGTACCAAGAAGTCATACCAAGTGCACGCCGGGGACGCCTAGTGTGTGAGCTTCAAGCCTTCAACTATATGAGCTTTGGGCCTATCCATTCATTTTACTTTGATCGAAGGGTGAAAGCAAGTTACTGGTCATCTTACTTGATCTTAGGCCTAATACCACCATGTATCTTCAAGCCACGAACTGCGAACGTGTTTAAAATAATCACTACCTAAGTAATCAATAAAATTCTTCAGATAATAAAAAAAACAGAATAGGTTAGTGTTTTTTATCATAATTGTTTAATTCGTCAATGAACAGCGGCAAAATCTAGTTCTTAATCTATTTTTAATTGGTTTATAAATATTTAGTCTATTTGTTATGAACGAAGATGACATATTGCGACGATCCAAAAATATTGGGATAAATGCAAGAGATTAAGCAGTTATAGCAGAATTTTAACGTTTTAGGATAGTGTGTCGTAGATAACTGATGATAGGTGGCCAGCCTTTTGTTCGTTCACAAAAGACTGCTGAAGAAACCTATCCTTTAGTCGCCGCGTATGATCGTAAGAGGACAGGTACAGAAGGTCAGCACCAGCAACGATTGAAACGCGCCAGTTTGCTCGATCGCACGATTGTATGAAGCCGGCTTTGACTACTTATATAGGGACTAGTTACGCATCTAATTCTATTAACAAACATTGCCTCCTCCTATTAACTGCGTCGTGGGTTCGATTCACGGGATTCACGGGGGGCACCTAGTCATATGTCACTTTGTGCGTTTTTCCCCAGTTGGTTAGGACATTGCAGGCTGAATCACCTGATTGTCTGAAAAGGAAAATGATTCCGTGCTTTGGATGGCACGTTAAGCCGTTGGTCCCGGCTACTGTCTCTGGTGGAAGTAGTCGTTACATAAGAACCACGTCAGAGGCCGTAAGGCGGTCTGAAAAAACTCTGTCACCAGGGCTCTGCTCAAGCTCTGCCCACACGATAAGAAGAAGAACAAACATTTCTGTCACTTTTTTCGGGGGGCGAGGTAACATGAAATCCGCAACTTTGGATTTTATTCCCATAACTTTAGATTCTAATTTTAAACGTTTAAAATCATGAAAAGTAGTCTCGCGTGAACCCCAAACGTTCTAAGTTCGAAATTATTGTTTCGCAATTATAGGCTGTCTCGTTTAGTGATAAGGTATAAAATAGAATGTAAATGCACATGATTAATTGATCTTATACCAAAGCAGAGGGGAAATGCTACCGCAAGGCTAGTCCTTATAATGAATAGTCAAAGGAAGCCGGCCTTCTGTCTTTTTTTTCTGGTATGACACCCTCAGGAAGAAATGTGGTAGTCGGAAATAGGGATACGCCCCAAAACTCATGATATCGATAATTTTATGTATTGTGGTAGTCAAGTAGGTAACTAAGTAGTTAAATTGAACTTCAATTTTACGTTTTATCTATCACGTAGGAAATGTTAAGTATCTACGTGAGTAATTAATAATTTCTTATTCGCCATAGTCGGGTTATTAGGTAGGTACCTATGATATGTAACCTACCATGTGACTGCCGGTTATAGCCACTGCATCTGATCCCACCTCTGATCGACAACGGTCTCCCGTTAAATCATACACAGGTCAGGGTTGTTACAGAGGGGAAAGGGTGGACTGTATTAATAGGATGGATCGGCTCAGTATAATTCTATGTATAATGATATCAGTATAATGATAAAGGAAGCAGGAAATACAGAAAAAGACGAGTTGTTCAGTATCATGGATACAATCACCCCTAAAAGTAATGCAACTACAGCGCGTACATTTTATGCAGTTCAAAATATCCAGCGTAGGTACACACGGCGACACATCAAGCTATACAAAACCAATATAAGCTGGTCGCGAGACGTTATACCTTACTCACACGCGCGGCCAGCTTATTTTGGTTTTGTATAGCTTGATGTGTCGCCGTGCGTACATGACTTCCTTCTATAAAGATTGGCGGTCGCCGTGGTCGAGGTCGTCTATTAATCTATGAAATCTATCATCATCATGCTATGACCAGAAACTTAAAGTGCACTGGCCCCTCTCTGCTTCCCCTTGACGATGCCCTTGATTATACTATACCATAATGATTATAACGCTATGCGTGTCTAGATAAAATACCAATTTAGGTATTGTTTTACTACAGACCTAAAAATAGATTATTGTAATGTATTTACAAAGGATGTCTCAAGTGTTAAGTACTTACAATGTAATCTAAGTCGATGTTATTTTCCTTATCCTACCATATACTTCTTGCGAAGAAGTTGGTACAATAGATAGGCACTTACGAGGCTGTCTAGGTATTGCAATTGAACCGTTAAGAGGCTATGTGAAAAAAATAGGATTCTTCAAAGCGTCAGCTTCAAATATCATGAAGTACTATATCATGAGGTGGAAAGCGTCAACTTCGTTTAGAGCACCGAGCGGGACGAAAGTTGACGCTTTCCGCCCGGAGCTGGAAGGAGTGAAAAATACCTAGTATGAAAATTATTATAGATTTCAGGGGTCGTCCACAGATTACGTACCTAACGCATAATTCTCGAATTGTCGACCCCTCCCCCTCCAAAACGTATCAGAATCACTATTTTTGAATCGTGAGAATCGAAATCATGACCGAATGAATAGTTACACAAACTTCATATTTTTTAGATCATTTTAATATACTGCTGATTTCAAAGTGTGACTTTCAAAAATCTCACAACCATTTCGACTCGCAAGTTTTTGGCCCATATTAAAAAAGAAAGATGTTTTAATATTCAATAATACTTAATTCAGTATTTTAAGAGACTATGTGAAAAAAATAGGATTCTTCAAAGCGTCATATATCATGAAGTACTGACAGTAGGAGTATGATTAGCGGATATGTGTAAATTGAACATATAATTGAAGTTTTGATTAGAGCCAAAACAAGAGTTAAGACACATTTTCTCGATAGAAAAACAAGCCAAAGTAGCCTCCGTCTTTATCGATAAACGCTTGGAACTGCTAAACGGTGAATAATAGAAACACGAGACTTGATTTAAAAAGAGATTAATATTTTACAAATTTTGATAAGAGTAGAATTTAACTTACATAAATAGTACAATCACAATTAAATAAAGTTTGTTTTACGCTTGCGTCGTTTCTTTCTTTCTCTCGCATTAGGCAGTAATATAAGCTATCACACGCCCATTTCGCTTCAATTATTTTTCGACATAGGCCCTTAAGTTTTATATATCGCAGATGAAAAATGTGTGCCTATAAAGTAGCCTACGACAGTTTGGAATTTATTGACGATGACGTGTTCTTTTTACCTGGTTACCTACCTATAGACTTTTTTAAGAGCTTTAGCTCCTCAGTATCTTTAAAATTACACTTCCACAACACAATTAGGCAATGCAGTTTTTTTTTAAGTTTATGGCCTAGTTACATCCAGCGATCCCAGGGTTGCTCTAACTAATCAGAGATGAGCAAATAAAATTGAAAAAAGAAATTTATACCCAACTAGCGTTAACCCGCGACTTCGTCCGCACAAATTATAGATCAGATTTTAAGTCAGATAATAAACTATCAAACAAAAAAATTTCATCAAAATCGGTTCAGTAGTTTTTGCGTGATGCTCGATCAAACAAACAAACAAACAGACTGACAAAAAATTCAAAAATTGGTGATATGGAATCAGGGACACCTAAAAACCATATCGTAACTTTTTTTTTGTTAATATCTTCAATGTACAGACACACTTTCTGTTACAGTTTTATAATAGTTTAGATTATATTATATAACTGTTTATACCTATATTTTCGACTTCAATTCTCACTAATAAACACATATGCTCTGTTCTTTTGTAAAAACTGGTCTTTTGCTTAGTGTATATTGCAAAAACATAATTTTTATTTACGATTCCTTGAAAAACAGTAGGTATGAAACCGTGTCTTCTTCTTTTTGGTTTCATTTGAGTTTTTCAGTCATTATTGCTGTCAAAGTGAGGTGATTGGTGTTTGGCATTCAATATATTTGTAATTTTGTTTAAAAAATAATGCTGAAACCAACAAGCAGCCGAAAAAGAGATGTAGTGAAATATCTAAAGCGAAAAAAGCACGAAGAATTGGACAGTGTGCCATTGCTGACTTTCATCAATATGACAGGTATTTTTGAAAAGTGAATCTGTGTTTGTTGCAAAGAGATCCTTCCTCTGAGGTTTGTTGCCATAAAACTGCGCATTAGGTCCGCCATACACAGACGGAATTGCGATCCGGAATCCTGATTCAGGATTCAGTGTTGTCAACTATGGTTACAGAAAATACTAGAGTGCTGTTTAAAAAATGCTTAGAATAAAAATGTATGAAACGCCAAATGAATGGCAATAATTGCATTTTCCGGTATTTATTAAAACAAAACAAACAATTTCTATAAATGATAATTACTATCATGTGATGAGGTCATGACGTTACGAATGTTACGGTGATGGTTTGTAAATTGTATTCCAATATAATGCAATTATATCAAAAGACTAACGATATAGTTTTAACATTAGACATAATCTGCATGCAAAATGGCATGAACCATTATCACACAAGCGGTTTTTGAGCGTAGGCGATTTCACAACTATGCCGCAACGACGTCGCAACTGCACCGTCACGATACGGTATCGTTCCATCAACGCCTACGTTTAAAAAATCACTTTAAAATATGCCACCTAAGACATCAAAAATCTCTAGATCTAGTAAAAAGTCTCTGAAAGCGGCAACACTCCGTACGGAATCTAATTCCGAATCAGGTTTATTCTATGTATGTGGCGGACCTAAAACCTAGAAACGCATCTAGAAAGAGCTAGGAACTAGTATAATTATAACGTCCCTGAGAAAGAGCCTGTCGTAGTCTTCCTATCTCTATGGAGCCTGCAGGTTTCATATTTTCTTGTTTCTTAAAAAACAATGAGCGCTTTTCTTTTCTTTTTTAATTTTTAGTTCCTAAAAAACTCGACAGATAGCATGTTTACCGCTCCATAGAGATTTTTTTTGGTACAGTTCAAGGTAAAGGGTTAAAAATCCCATACAACCGGTGTCTTCAATAAAATTCTCTTATTTATAGCAATTAAAACGTTAGTGTTGTACGTTTTGAAACTTCTTTGGAGTTTTTGGAGACAATCGAAAGACGCAGTAAACGCAGAGAAGTCCACAGGAAAGAGGTGAACCTATCGCTTTGCCGCGCTAGAAATGACGGAACACTTTTCCTATTCACGACCCATACACCATCATATTTCACTGAACTGTATATTGTTCACTTGCACGACACTTTGTTACGCAAAATAACACCAATTTTACGAACCAAAACTCACTATAAACAATAAATATTCGATAATATATGTGGACTCCAAGCGTAGCTGACAAATAACCGCCAAAAACTCGCTCCTTAAAGACGTTCGTGAGATCATGTCAAAATCATGTCAAGACTGTGCCTGCCATTTTTTAAGGACAAGGGATCGAGCCAATAGAACCATGTCAGACGTAAACAGTTTTAAATTTGCATCGCATTCTTTCGCATCTTGCATTTCAAAAAAGATGCGTTGGCATCTTTTTGATGACCTCTTTCCTCTTTATAAAGAAACCCTTTTTGAAATTTTTGTTCGCACAGACCGTAGCGCCATCTATCGATCCCCTAGAAAAACAAAAGAAAAACTCTCATTTCTGTGTTAAATTTCAAGGAGATTTTGTTACAATTAGGTAAAGCATGGTTAGGTTAGGTTAGGGAAAAGCCTAAACTAGTTGATAAAATGCGTTTTGGTATTAGGTTCCACTTTACTGCAGCCAAACATTATCTATTATTTTATTTTGGCGTGTAGATACGAGTACCTACTGTTATATCATTTAAAACAAGCAGTTTTTTTGCCTACATTCTATATAGTTAGTTTTATGATTGTTCGTTTTAATAACGCTTTGTAATATTTTTAATTTATTTGAATTTCCTACCTACGTTATTATTGTTATCTATACATTTTATTAATATACTTAAATTATTTAAACTATGTAGGTACTTAGATAATAGAAGTATGTGTGATGCTAAGAAATAGATTGCGTTGAAATACCTGATACGTTAAGAGCCTACCGAGCCTATTGTGCTGCCCTCAATCGTATTTTTTTATTTCTAAACAATTAAACAACATTTCCTAGAAACAAGAATGTCGAAACATTATAGTCCTGATTGGCTTTCAATTTATCGAAACATTACGTATTATTATGTTTTATGCTTGTAGCTATTATCGTTAAAACCGCCAAAAGTGACCACTTGGCTGACACTGCAAACATTATAAAAACAAATCCGCAGTGACCCGATAAATTGAAAATCGGCAATGACTACAATGTGACATTCTTGTTTTTTTGGAAATATTGTTTAATTGTTAAGAAATAATAAAAATACGTTTGGGGGCAGCACAATAGGCTCGGCGCAGCCTTAACGATAATACTATCTTTCATGAACCATAGAATTTATAGAAATATCTCTTTATAAAATCTATTTATATAATAATCGAAAGATTTACTACTGATTGTATAATCAGGTTGTTTTTGCGATTAATTGTTTGAATGTCATCCGCAATCCAGCATAGTTTCAAGATATGATAAGTGCAGCACCTGTTACTTCACGTGATGACGATTAATTAAAATCTAAATTAAGGTTCGTATTACTCAGATAAACGTGAACGTGAACGTTCTCGTTTCTCTAGTGAAACGTGGATGTTCTGAACTTTCAGAATATCTCTGACTACCACCTCGGGGAATATAGTCGTGAGCATATGCTTATGCTATGCTATGCTTACTCAGATCTGCGAAACGCAATTTGAAATACATTTGGTACCTTAAGTACAGGGTGAAATCGATATCATTAGCATCCTTTTAAACTAAGAGTCTACCCATAAAACTGAACAACTTTTACTATGGGAGCAAACCGATTGGAGCACAAAAACAATCTGCTGGTGCATACATTTGAGTCGCGAACTCGCGAACTCGCGCGTCGACATTGCAGTTTAGTATGAAACAGCTGATTTTTTATTTGCTCCGATCGATCGGTTTGCTCTCATAGTAAAAGTTGTTCAGTTTGATGGGTAGACTCTGATGAAAGATGAATAATGATATCAATTTCACCCTGTATATAATAACCCATACTACGGTGTTCCCGGAGAGATTGGCAGAGATCATGAATTTCCATTTTAGCAGCTTAAAATCTGATGATGATGAATTCTTAGTTTATTCATTTTGATTTTCAATACTTTACATATAACTTTTGATTGAATGAACAAATCAATCAATCAGTACTTTACATATAACTTTTGATTGAATGAACCGATTGAGATGAAATAAAGCCTAAATGGTAATGGACAGGTGGGATTTATCCCCCCCCCCCCCCCCCCCCCCACCGAAATCCGAATTTTTGTATGGAAAAGTGATTACAGCGCTTTATTTTTCATAGTTTTTCAGTGAATATCCAACTCGGTCCCTTCTCGGCTCGGCCGTGGCTCAGCTACGGCCCGTTGCATGAATACAGTGCCGCCGAGCTGCGCCCGTGCAGTCGTAGTTGTACTTATGTCAGTGTGACTACTTTTAGTAGATTTCTACTTTTTTGGTAGATTTGGGGCTGAGAGAACGATGATTTAGTAGTTCGAAATTGTTACGTAGATTCATGTGTTGTAATTTCAGGCACGGTGCCGGCTCGGTGACCGTGCTACAGCCGTCGCCGTCGCTCGGCACGGACTCGGCACGGTGTGTAGCATGAGTCATCCTTAATAATATCAATATCACAACACAAATATTTCGTAATTTAGAACGTTCATATGTACCCCTACTGAGCCGTAGTAATTAAGTTTTTTTTGCCGAGAATTCTCCCCGAGAAGTTCTCGCGAGAGTGTAGTGCCTGCATTACAAAGTTTGCAAATGTAAATGGCATTGACTGTTATCAAATTACACAAAATTTCGTTTGATAATAGCTATACTTTAAGATTTCTTGTGTAAATAAAGACTTTAGAGCATTATAGTGAAATGTCACGTACAAATAATAGCTATCATAAATAATTTTCTTTATCATAACATAAACATTAAATAGTGGGTAGTTTATCTACTGGCAACTAATTAAAGTTAAATATAATGTTGTTATTCTGACAGTGATGGTTAAAGTGCACACATCTCTTTACTGTTTAAAAAAAAGTGTAAAAGAAGAAAGTAATTGCTATTTCTCTTGCAAATAAAAAAACAAAACGTTTTTGACATTGACTGTATCTTGTGAATCAGTGTGTGAATTCATTCGTTCGAATTTTGAAATTGTGTTTTGATGTTTGGAAATGCAGTGATGTTTTCGTAATTAAAACTAAACTGAGATTGTTTTTATTCTGTGGTGTTATGTTAGTAGAAAAGGAGCCAATAATTATGACGTAACAAATAATATTATCTACAATCATTTTTTTTTTTTTAATTCTTGTAGGTAATAAAAAAATAGTCACAGACGCTAAACATAAATTGTGAATTCCATTAATTTGAAGCAATTAAAAAGAATAAATTGTTTATAAACGCTTTTGTGTAAACTGTACTTTAACCTAGAACTGTTCGGTAATTTAACTTTTTCATTAGGAAACATTTGAGCAGTTAAGTTCCGCAATTGCACCGAAAGTCTTTTATGATAGATTCTCAGTCATTATTCGAGTTTCAAACAGATCGTGTGTACTATAAAAGATTGTGTGGAATTATGCCACAGATTATCTAATAGTGAAGTGTAATAGTGTTGTGAAAAATGTCGATAATAGGCATGGGGGCACGTTTGGAAATGGTAGTCGATAAATATTGGCGGAGGATGCATGGATACACTGTTTTAGGTAATTATTTTATTGTTTCTTCTAGATTATGAATTTATACAGGATGTGACATTTTCTATGGAACAGTAGAATTTCTTTTTCACAATTTTTATGTTGGCTCCATAGTGAAAGTTGTTCAGTTCGATGGCCTGAAGCACTCCGTTCGATATGTCATACATTTAATTTCACACCCTGTATACCTTACCTACCATTAAGCTAAAAGATTATTATACTCCAGTATCTTTATGATAATGGTTAAATGAAAAACCAATTACTTTTTTTTTATCATTTATTTTTTTGAGGCGTAAGTAAGTGGACCCCCGACACTCATGCCATGGATATGGTCCATAGCTCTGCTCCTATTTAAATCAATGAATAAAATCGATTGTAGGTAATTTAGGTACCTTACCAACATGAGTCACTCCGTTTTGAAAATATCAGTATAATTGTGGAAGATTTGAAAGAAGTTTGCTTTATTTACTTAAGTGTTCAAAACGTAGTTCATAACCAAACATTATTTCTATGACAACTTTCTAGTAGGTAATAATAATAACATAACTTAAGCGAAATATGGTATAATAATTTCAATTTGTTACCAAGCTAACAATCTATTCGGTAACATTTGTTTTACCATTTCAATGCCAAAGTAACTTATTTTCTTTTTGTTATCGACATTCAGTGGTTCCCAAACTTTCTTAATTTTAAAGCGATTAGAGATTAACACCCGTATTCTTATTTGTTTCCTTGAGGCTTCCTCACTCGAGTCGAGAACGTTTTTGGCATTTTTGTCTTACAAATTACGTCAAAAACATCCTCCACTCGAGTGACGAAATGTCAAGAAAACAACTAAGATTACGGTTTATGTGACTGTGGCCCCCTGATGTACAAACGTAGTACTCATCTAGGTAGGCAGGTTCTGACACCAGATGAGATACAAACTATCCCTATCAAAAATCTACTGCGTTTTCTGGCCGCAGTGGGGATTGGTAGAGAACTTTAAAAAGGGCGTTCACAAAGGACCAGCGATGGTCTACGTGGCACAGGCTTGATAAGCCTGTCAAGGCCCAGAATACCCCCAAATAATAATAAAGATTACGGTTGTAGGTACTTATGTTCCCAGGCGGGGCGCGGTGCCCCCTATCCACGGATAAGGAAAAGAAAAGAAGGCAGAGGCTTAAGTCCACCTTCTTCTCTTTTTTCGACTCTACTTCAACGACCAACATTGGCGTAGGTAATTTATGAATGGATCCATTCACAGTTCATTCATAAGTTAAGTAGGTCAAAGTTGTTAGTCAAATACAGACTTTTGGTATAAAATTAATCCAATAATATCCACCGCTACCGTTACCCGCCGTACCGGCACTCACCAGCTGCCACTCTGATATGAAAAGTGGATTTGGCGATGGATTTTATTACTCCTCATGGTAGTTGTAAACGTAATAAATGCATATAACTACTTTCTTAAAATCTGGAGAGCAGTTAGTAACTCAATCACGAGGCAAAGCGGCGGGCGGCGGTTCGATTTACGGGTTGTATTTGTCAAAGAAATCTACTAAAATTGTACACTCTAATGTGACAGATCTTAAAAGCGCTAAGTAATAGAAATGGCTCGACAAAACCGATCCTCAGTCCCTCCCAAAAATACAATTCCAAACTAACAATTTGGTCTTATAGGTGTCGTATAGTCGAACATCAGACGCATAAAGTACCGGTATAATAATATGACGAAATTACCGTAATATAACTTTTATAAGTAAAAATAGTCCTATAAATGTGGGCCTTATACGACCAAAATTGTTTGCTGGGTTATCACTAACTCGTCGGTGAAAGAAAAGCATCATCGTGACTCGTGAGGAAACCAGCCCGAGAATGAGAAGAAAATATGGGCGAGCTTGAGGCGAAAATAAGACACAGCAGATCAGCAATGGTCGCAATGTTTAATGTGTTTATAAACCACTTGTTTTAAATTACTAAAATAATGTTAAGCGATTTATTCAGACAATGAAACTAAACAACTTTTCCAAAGGAACATGGGTCAAAAAACGATAAAAATTGTTAGACTTCACATACATAAATGCGAATCTGCCGATAGATTTTCTATGGGGGATCCAAATCTTTTTTTGTTTTTCGACCCATGTTCTTTAGAGAAAGTTGTTAAGTTTTGATGTCTGAAACACCCTTAAAATAAGCATTTAATAACAATAGAAAAGACACTTATATACATAACCCTTAACCTAAAGAAAAAGCAAAAAAGATACAAAACTTATACTATAAATAAAAAAATATCTTCTAAATTGCCGCCGCTTGGCTTAAAATTATGTTGGTAATTAAAAAAACTAATGGTGTACTGTATACGCAATAATACGCATATCGCATAGAACAATACGAACCTTGCTTGCAAAAGTGTGAGTTGTTAAATTAATGAATTGAATAGCCCACTCAACAAAATAGTGTTATAAAATTTCGGTTGAATTTAAAATAAAACTGAATAGCTAGCGCACACTTTGAGATCCTCTGTTCTACATTATCGATTTTATTATAGCCATTACGGTTTCTTACGGTAGAAATAAGAATAAAAGTACAAAACTGCTAGAACCTTGATGCTGACACAGTTTGCTTTCACTAATATACGCTTTGGTATTTTTAAGTCATTGCCTATTATGATGGCCTCATTTTTAGAACAGTAAGAAGGGAAATTTAAATTCGTTACATATTTTTTGGGGATGCTTCATTCCATCATCATCATATGGAACAACTTTTGCAATGGGACCAACATTGAAATAACGAATAAAAAATCTGCTATTTATGAAACTGCAGATTTTTATTAGTTTAGTCGAGTTGATGAAATTATTGTTTATTCGAAAGATCCATAAAATAGTAACATTAAATAAAGTTATAAATAAAGTGGCTTAAAACTAAACTAACCTAGAATGTAGGTTAGGTTTGGTCCTTGTGGGAGGGTACCCAGATGGCCGCATTTCTTCGCTGAATGGCTATGCCCATTTGAGTGACATTTTCTATGAAACGGTAGATTTTTTGGTTAATTTAATTTTTTTCCCAGAGCGAATGTGACTGATAGTCTGAAGCGCCTTCTAAACGTTTACGCCCTATATATTATCTCTTGATTTAAATTATTTAATTAGATAAAATTTAGATTTTTTTTAATAAAGATTAAATTAAATAAAAATTTGATTCATATTCATTAGGTATCAGAAAGATCTGTTGTTTGTATTCTTTTTCACATAATTTTGTACTCTCTTTGTGAACTACTGACGGGAGGTTAAAATGGACACATTAAAATATATAAGGTCTAACAAAATTAGCTGAAATTGGTCCCATAGAGAAAGTTGTTCAGTTTGATGGTCTGATCATCCTCTTAACACATTCGCGGACAGTGAACGAGACACAATAGAACTTTTATTGTTATCACTGCTATAGCAGTTCACTGTCCGCGAATGTGTTAAAATAGCTTCACCTAATTTTGTTAGACCTTATATATTTACACTGCGAATTAGAATTTAGGACAATTTAAAAAATTAACGGACCTATAGACCTCGAAAGGTGACCGGTAATTTACGGGATATCCTGGGTTATCACATAGTTTTCTACATTTGCGTAAACAACATAACATTATCCTCTTTGCCGTAATTAAGGTAAAAATACGCTCACTCCATCATCTATGAATCACCTCTCTTTGTCAAGCTAATCTGTTTCAAACACGACAATGCTTTTTCCTTGTGAAGCGGATCGAATTATCTTTCCGCGTTTATCACTAAGGGTTCCGCCTTTGGTCTTCCGTGAACGCTTTGAATTTAAACTGTTATTTATATTCGTATGCACGTACTATTTAACTCAGGTAATCGTATTGTTAATTATTTGCATCACGTATTTCTTATTTATTGCTGTTAAATGTCAAATGAAATACAATAGAACGACGTAAAAGGCAAGGAATTTTCGGTTTAGTCCTTTTTCACCGGATTCCTTATTGGACAGATTCTGTTTTGACCAGATTCTTGTTTGGACAAATCCCTTTTTTGTCACCGGAAATGTTTACATATTAGGAAGCTGGTAAAGAAATTTGGTTTGTACCCATGATACATATCAATCAATTAAAGTCAATTAGGCGACGAAAAAGATTATCCGTCCAATAAGGAATCCGGCGAAAGAGGACTAAACCGAATTTTCGACTTGACTTTAACAATAATATTCACTTTAAAGCTTCATGTTTCGCAAAGACCTATCAAACAATATCGCACAACTTGGGATACACGAGAATCTCATCCCCACTTCACTTGTAGGGGAGGCTGGGGAGGTACCCTAAAAAAATATTTTTCAAGATTTTATTTTACCACTTTGTCGGCATGATAAATATGTATATCCATGCCAAATTACAGCTTTCTAAGTACTGAGCATCTCTGAGCTAAGCCGCGGACAGACGGACGGACATGGCGAAACTATAAGGGTTCCTTGTTGACTTCGGGACCCTAAAAATGCTGAGACGGAAATTCCTAACAGAATAATTATCGCATTTTTTTTTTGGCCGGCGCTTTCCCCTTTTGGACCAAATCGGATGCTGCTGTCTTGCACAATTTTATTATATTTATAAATTCCTTTTTTCTGTTGTTTATGTGTAAATTGTTTTTTTTTTTATTATTTAGGTACTCCAATATAATAACGGACCCCATTCCCTTGTTCCAGATGAGATCGGAGGTCCAGACACGGCATACACAATGGCGTCCATAAACTCGAGCGGCGAACTAAAAAGTCCAGGGGATCCGCCGGATAAGAAGATAGCTGAATCCGACGCCGAGAAACAACCACTTTCTGGGGTTAGTAACATTCACATACCAACACCATCATCATAATCGTATCATCGTCCTCTGCGGAACATAGTAGACGTAGCGTAATAACAATATAGGATCTTTCTTAATATGCTGACACTTTTTTAAGGGGATGATCAGACCGTCAAACTGAACAACTTTCTCTATATGTAGATGACACGATTGTATCAAGACCTCCGCTTCTAAGTACCTAGTAGATAAAGTTGTATTACGTTATGCAACACAACCTGCCCACCAAATAATTTCTACTCTACACGTGTTTCGCTCCACCAAGGAGCATCCTCAGGAGTTAGACCGACGAACGTTCGAAACAGAGTTGTTACTCCGCCGAGCGTCCGACACCGAGACGGACGGACGTGGGCAGGTTGTGTTGCATAACGTAATACAACTTTGTCTACTAGGTACTTAGAAGCGGAGGTCTTGATACAATCGTGTCATCTACATATTAGTCATGGATTTCCGCAAAGTAACGCCTGATTCAATTAATTAACTTTCTCTATGGCACAAAAGTCGAAATCGCGAAAAAAATCAGCTCTTCCATACAAAACTGCAAACCTACTCGAGCCAAATGCATGGGACAGTACGGAAAAATAGGCCTTTGCCATATTATGTTAAAATATATACTAACGTGTTAATGAATTAGCGCAAAATCGCATACACCCCAACTGATTTATAACAAAATAATTCGATTGAAACAATAATTTCATTATTTTGATAGTTAAAATTTAAAGTTATTCGCATTTTAAGTTTTGAGGCAAAAATGATTTGTTATCATTTCAGCAATGAATGAAAGCGCTAACATACTCATGGATACATTTTAATAATCTTGTTTTAATAGTAAGTAAGGTGAGTGTGCCCGTGCGGTAGGTTGACATCGGGTTCAGTAAGTAAATTTTAAATTTTACAAACAAATTATTTAATATTTTGAAAAAAGTTACCTATGTTGAAACCATGATAATTCGATTCTGCTATCAATTCTAAACAGACTAATTTCTAGTTTTGCGTTAATTCATTAACACGTTGTATATATGTTTGCCATAGAATAATATTTTAATCTTTGCAGCGTAATGTGGAATGGAATAACAAGCTGATTAGTATATTTTTAAAGATATTTTCAACAGACTTCAAAATGATTTTCAATATAGGGTACATAACCCATTATCCTTATATAATACGGGTAAAATAATTTGTCAATTAGTAGGTAATTATTTCAGGATTGATATTCTCAATTCTCAATAGGAAATGTATAATATCCAATCGTGTAAGTGACCCGAGATAAGAAAATTGTTTTGCAGATATTTAAAGATTTATGTACGCAAGGTAAACAACCTCATAAACTGAAGTAATGCCAGTATCAATTGACATCGGTATAATAAGTAGATGAACTCAGATGCGTTACATTATTTCAAGGGATGCCAGACTCTAAGGACTTAGGCTAGGATGTAACATAGATATAGCAAAAAAAAAAAAAGGTTTGCGTTAAGTTTATTTTATAATTTCAATCAAATTCGTTATTAAAATACTGAATTAAGTATTATTTAATGTTAAAACATCTTTCATTTTTAATATGGGCGAAAAACTTGCGAGTCGAAATGGTTGTGCGATTTTTGAAAGTCACACTTTGAAATCAGCACCGCTAGCATTTCACCCACGACAAAGCGTTTAAACCAGAAAAACGTCATGCGCGCTCTTTCTGGCATACGTAAAATAATAAGGATGGACGCACATCTCGATTTTTATCACTTTCTCGGGGGTGGCATGCTAGGCCTACAGCAGTATATTAAAATGAACTAAAAAATATGAAGTTTGTGTACCTATTCACTCGGTCATGATTTCGATTCTCACGATTCAAAAATAGTAAATCTGATACGTTTGGGAGGGGGAGGGGTCGACAATTCGAGAATTATGCGTAAGGTACGTAATCTGTGGACGACCCCTGAAATCTATAATAATTTTCATACTAGGTATTTTTCACTCCTTCCAGCTCCGTGCGGAAAGCGTCAACTTTCGTCCCGTTCGGTGCTCTAAACGAAGTTGACGCTTTCCACCTCCGCCTCCGTCGAGGAGAAAAATAGTATATCTACTAACCTCGGGCAGTAAATAAGAAAGCCTCGGCCAACAATTGCATGAGATCCGAGACCTTTCTTGATTTCCTGCCCTCGGTGTGTAATCTACTATTGCTCCTCCGGTGTCTGCAATTTATCTCTGATTGAATATGTTACCGGAATTTAATGATTTACAAACACGGACTCATATTTTTATCGACAAAACAAATTATTTACACTATCTTTTTTAACCGACTTCAAAAAAGGAGGAGGTTTCTCAATTCGACCGTATATAATATATATATATATATATATTTTTTTATGTGTGTTCGCGGATAACTTCGTCGTTTGTGAACCGATTTTTATGATTCTTTTTTGTTGGAAAGAAGATATTCCAAGGGTGGTACCATGATGAGGAAACCAGGATCTGATGATGGCATCCCAGAGAAATCGAGGGGAACCTTTGAAAATCGTAGTGCCGGCTAGTGCGTTTGTTACTTTAAAGCACTACTATTAAGTTGAACTAATGGATTCAGCACTGAAAATTGTGAAATAAACAAAATTTTAACAAAAATTAAAATCGCCTTCAAAAAAACTAAAACGTTAAAAAATAATATTGCAACCGATAACTTTTTCGTTCGCATCATAAGAACATTCATTTGTTTTATAGAAGTCGGTGTCAAGCCAAGCCAAAAAACTAATGCAAGCCCTGTCGCGAATTGTACCGGCTTGATAGCGTGGAGTGAGTGGAGTGGAGACCGCGAACTGGTAGACGTAGTGTGGGACGTCCTGCTGCCCGCTGGACAGACGACCTAAAAAAGGTAGCGGGGAGCGACTGGATGAGGAAGGCCGAGGACAGAGTTTTGTGGCGCGCCTTGGGAGAGGCCTATGTTCAGCAGTGGACGATGATAGGCTGATGATGATGATGATGATGATGATGATACGAACGAAAAAGTCATCAGCTGCAATATTATATTTTAACTTGTTAGTTTTTAATTACGATTTCACGATTGTATAGAGACCCCCGCTTCGAAATACCTATACTCCATTCCAAATAAGGACGACTAGATTTTTCCGCTCCTATTTAGCTTTCTGGCCAATTCTGATTACCAAATTAATGTAATATATTTATTAGAAAGATATACTATCCGACATAATTCTTGGACGGTACAAAAGCTGTTTTAAGAATAAGTGAGAGTAAGTGTGTCATCCCGTGATCATGGCAGTTGTAACACTGCCGAAATATCGGGAACTCAAATATAACAAAACGCGGTAAGAACCCGTTAAAATGCATGATTCTGTATTAAGAGGATATGTGAAAAAAATAGGATTATTCAAATCATCATATATCATGAAGTACTAGCAGTAGGAGTATGATTAGTATGATTAAATTGAACATATAATTGAAGTTTTGACAAGAGCCAAAACACGAACCATTTTCTCGATAGAAAAACAAGCCAAAGTAGCTTCCGCCTTTATCGATAAACGCTTGGAACTGCTAAACGGTGAATAATAGAAACTCGAGACTTAATTTAAAAAAAAAGATATTGATATTTTACTAATTTTGATTAGAGCAGAATTGAACTTACATAAATAAAAGTTTGTTTTACGTTTGCGTCGTTTCAGGCGCGCGAGCCGCCCCATCTCTTTCTCTCGCATTAGGCAGTAACATAAGCTATCATACGCCCATTTCGCTACAATTATTTTTCGACATAGGCCGGTGTCTCAAACCTCTGTTTCTGTAATGCAACTATTTTGCATCTTAAAATTTCGTTGTTATTTGGAATGGAGTGTAGTTGACAAATTACACGTGTAGAGTAGAAATTATTTGGTGGGCAGGTTGTATTGCATTACTTAATTACAACTTTGTCTACTATATATGTATTTAGAAGCGGAGGTCTCGCTCGATACAAATCGTTTCATCTACCATTACATCTACTATAACATTTAGTTAAAATATTTTTTTTAAACTCATAATTATGTAGGATATATTCGTTGCAACTGTTCGTTAGTATAGACACGTTTAAATCATATATTTAACCAAGTAAATGGATTAATTTGTTTCGTAAAGTATAGATGTTTGATCGATCAAAGGGACAAGACATAATCACGATGTTAAGGAAACCAATAAAACTGAACGTTATAAAAATTACAATATACAGAGTGAAATAGATATCATTAGCATCCTTTTAAACTAAGAGTCTACCCATCAAACTGAACAACTTTTACTGTGTGAGCAAACCGATCGGAGCAAAAACAATGCTAATGATATCAATTTCACCCTGTAGAATAATCTTAATAATAATACTTTACGACTTATAATATAAAAACAAAACAATATAACAAATTCACAGAAGTCAGTTTTACAATTATTGCGTTATCAACACAATGGAATCTAGAAATATTTCATTCGTTATCGAAGCGGATCAACAAATTGTATTACATTGCTATTAATAAGCAATTCTGATAATCTTCTTCTCATCGTGTCGACTTCAAATTCTGAACAAAGTTGCTAAATAGTGGCTTGCCAGAATCGGGCCACCAATACTGCACCGCCGCTAGCGAGTCATGAGCTCCTCCTGCGTGCAGGTGCTAAGGCACGCAGGGGACGATGTGAGATAGGCCATCGTTTGTGGAGCTCCACACAAGCAAGTCACATTTTGCGCATCCGAGAATCCCCACCTGACCATGTTGTCCTTACTGCGACCGACCTGGGTTTGAAGTCGGTTTAAAGACGTCCAGGTCGCCCAAGGCAAGTCCAGGCAAGCCCAGGCGGGAGGCTCTCAGACAGCGACACAAATGGACTTGGGAGGGACACTTTTTGTCGCCATAGCATGGAGTACACCTCGCTTGCGCTGGGCCAGTATTCGGTGGGTCGACACACTTAAAAAGCTACGTCAGCTTGGCAGCCTTTGCGGCGCAGGAATGGAGAGATGCATGGAATGTAGAGTGTCGTCCACCATTTTGGCTCTCTCTGAGGAACCTGCCACAGCCCTGCGGACATCTGGAGGCGCTATGTCAGCCGGTGGGTAAAGGAACTGTACCGGAGTCGGTTTCAAGCAACCAGTTATAATCCGGCACGTTTCGTTTAGTGCCGTATCCACCAGCTTGGCGTGGGTAGATCGGCCCCACACCGGGCACTCGTATTCTTCAGCGGAGAACGCGAGCGCTACTCCAGACGTCCTCAAGACCCGCGGTGAAGCTCCCCGCTTGGTTGTAGTAAGGCGCTGTAAGATATTATTGCGAGAGTGTATCTTCTTTTTGACATTTTCACAGTTCTTGCGAAAAGTATTCTGATAATATTTAAATTGCTCTATCGTGTGGACCTATGAAATTTACGACTTAGTGATAATATTCTAGGGTGCCGTCTATCTGGCATAACTTTCATTGTCCGAAACATATGTAGCATAACATACTTGGCATAATTGTTCTTGGACGAATATTAACAATGCAGAAAGCTTTATTTGGTATAACAACTAAGTGGCAGAATATTAATTTATGCGAATTTAATATGGCATACTACTACCATAATCGAATTTAATATTGAATAATTTTGCATAGCATAATGATCATGTGGCATTATTTCGCTCAGCATAATGATCATGTGGCATTAGGGCGGTTTAGAATAATTTCGCTTAGCATAATGATCATGTGGCATTAGGGCAGTGGATGGAAGCTGCGTTGGCATGCTGCATGCTGCATGCTTGCTTGCCTTGCATGCTGCATTCTTGCTTGCATGCTGCATGCTTGCTTGCTTTCAGGATGCGTGCCTGCATAGTGCATGCTTGTTTGCTTGCTGGATGCGTGCATGCATGCTTGCTTGTGTGCATGGTTGCTTGCTTGCTTGTCTGCATGTTGGGGGGAGCAGGGGGGCCGCGCCCCCCGCTCGGGGGGGCCTGTGAAAAACAAATTGGTGCTTGTAAAATTCGAGGTTAGGTTAGGTTAGAACATGTATAACACTAAGCGGAGCGAGCGAACCGAGCGGAGCATCATCATGCTTGCTTGCATGCTGCATGCTTGCTTGCGGCGCAGAAAGGTACCTAGCTTCAAAACTGTAGGTTAGGTTAGGCTAGATGGTAGATTTTAGTTTGTATCATTAGGTAAGTAACAAAATAAAAAACAACATGGTATGTGCATAATCAGTTATTATTGGATTTTCGATTCGATTCGATTCGAGAACATGCATAATTTATGAATATTAAGACAATATACGTTAAACTAATCTTAAATTAATAAAACTATTTAAACAATTATAACTAGAGGACCGCGGCGAACTTCGTACCGCCTTGGAATCTTCCCGACACACACTTGGCCATTTTTTAGCCTATTTTCATCACTTCTAATACCTTCAAGAATATGTGTACAAAATTTCATGATAGTTTTTGCGTGAAAGCGTAACAAACCAACTTACTTTCGCATTTAAAATATTAAGGGATAGACTAGGTACTACTGTAGTTGTTTATGCCATTTATGATGCCATTAGTAATTTATGCATATAGTGATCATATGCATTACAAAATTATGCGACAATAGTGAGAGCCGTAACAATACTCTGCGAAAAGGCAATAATGCCATACAATACTTCTGAAAATAAACTTAATGCAATTCAACTGATCTGCCATAGAAGACTATGCGTTATGAATGGATGCCAAACAAAGTATGCCAAGTGAAGTTATGCCACTAGTCATGTATGCCTATAGTGATCATGCATTAGAAAATTCTGGGAAAAAAAGTTATGCGATAACAGGGTAAACCAATATTCTACACCAGAATAATCTTATCTCACAGTTATTAATATTATGTCTTTATTGAATAATTGGCCCATATGAATAATGAATACATACCAAACAGTGCGAATGCTTATAGTAAAATGATTATTAAGTAATAAAACCAATAATCAGTTTATTGTGTCTGTCACTAGGCGTGGACAATACATTTTATTGCTTGATAAAATAAAGTTTTCTAAAAATAAAATATTGGTGGAAATTTTGCCTTTTTGAGTACTTACTATGATATTTTATTGAGAATACAAAAACATATTAAGGTGGTTGCAGAGGGGTAAATTTTATACAAAACTTTGACGCACAATACGCGTAGACGGTATTAATATAAGTAACTTTGTATATATGAAATAATAGTTTAGAAAATCTAGATGCCGCGTCACGACTAACATTTGCAATTCATAAAAGAATTACGAAGAAGAATATCTTCGTAATTATATTATAAATTGCAAATGCTATTTGTGATTATTAGATTTTCCAAACTATTTTTCCATATATAAAATATTACTTTTATTAATTCCGTCTACGCGTATTGTGCGTCAAACTTTTGTATGGACTGAAACCATCTTAAGAACCTAGGTAGTATTTCCACGTCCAAAATACTGTAGTGTCTCAAAACTTAAGTCTTTGACTAGTTTGTGATGCTGATGACATACGAAATTGAGACGTGGTCGCTCACTCAACGCCTCAAAAACACGCTGAATGTCATCCAAAGGACAATAAAGAGGGCTATGCGTTTCCACTGCGAGATAGAATCAGAAATGAAGAGATTCGCAGAGGAACCAGAGTAGCCGACATAGCCCAAAGAATTATTGCTAAACTAAAGTGGCAGTGATCAGGGCATTTTGGGGCTGATTAGGCAGAAGAGTTCTAGAGTGCCGATTGCGTACCGGAAAGCGCAGCGTGGCCAGATGGACCGTCTGGTGAAGGCGGCGGGAATCCGTTGGATGATGGCAGCGCAGGACCGGTCGTTGTGGCGATCCTTGGGGGAGGCCTGTGCACAGCAGTGGACGTCTATCGACTGATACGATGATGAACTACTTATGAGTCTGAAAATAAGTTCAAAACCAACATACTAAGGATGAAAAGCATCATTCTTACGAAGTTTAGCGATTCATTCCAAGCTTCAATCTACTCTCTGCGCCGAATAATAACTACTCCCCAGCACAGATTTTTAGTAACATGGTCGATAAGAATCATTTTTAATACTTTAGTCCAGTCATTTTACGGAGTTTTGTTAGGAGAGGTGGGATGTAATTAATAATTGGACTTTTAAAGTGTAAGCGGCACCATTTAGTGACAAAAATACTATCTGAAATCATATTAAAAATAAATTCTCTACGCAACATAGAAATCAGAATTATGTATCTCAGAAGGCTTATAAATCAATAATATTAATACCAATGCACGCATTTGAATTAAATTTAACAATATACATTATTTTTGAGCTTTAAAATAGGCATTTTTAGATTTTTATTACAAAACACGAATTTAATTTCCAAAACCTTGTAAGTAGACAAAAATATTTACACCATGTTTGAAGTATGTCATAATCATGATCATCATCATTTCAGCCGACAGACGTCCACTGCTGGACATAAGCCTCCCCCAAAATGGGGAGATTTGCCAAAATCGCCACGCTTGGCAGGCGGATTGGCGATCGCAGTTGGATTGAATGTGTGTACTCAGAGGATGCTGCTGCCCATCCTCCGGTAGATCCCTTAGTCGCCTTTTACGACAACGGAAATGGGATGGTGCTATTCTTAGCCGACACCACACGGCAAAGCACTTGTATAATGGTAATGTTTTAAATATGTGCGAAAAAAGTTTTTTTATAACGAGATAATAGCTAAATTTTAAATTTGGAACTGTGGCTGACTGGTTTTTTTTTTATTTTGGTACATGTCTAAACTCACATTGGCTCATAAACACTTTACCAAAAAAAAATTCTATTACTATTTAGTCCCCGCTCAAACCGTAAAATGATTGGGCTACTTGGCGTAGATTTCGTGACGATCATGAATTTACTGATCTGATGAAGTAAATTAACAGAAATATTTTCAATTTGTTTCAGAAAAAAGAAGAAAAATGGTACACCACGTTGATGCAGGTTGCTGTGCCGTTCTTCATAGCGGGATGTGGTACCATCGGCGCTGGTCTAGTCCTTGGCACTGTCAGAGTAAGTACAGCTTATATTTTGTAAGAATACATTTAATCATCCTTTCCGTCTATAAATCTGGCTTTTCCGTATATGAATCCGACTAAAAAGTCAGATACGATAACGAACGGCGGCTAGTACATGTACAGCATGTAAAATTTTTGTTAGCTATGTGAATTGGGATCGAAACTCGATCATGCTTCCTTTCCCGCTTTTCAGCCAAGGAATCACCACGCTTGATCGTGCACAGCTCTTCCATCTTCCATCCATCCTTCCATCTGCAGAGGGAATTTATTTTATTAGATTATGGGACCCAGTTTTTTCCCTTTAAAAGAGTCTGTATGTTTTTACCTAACATACAGACTTTACTAGTTCAAGAGGGCATGTCAAGTTGTATTGAGCAAGGAAACCCAGCAGAAGCAGCCGCAGAAGATGCAAAAGCAAAAGCCAAGTTAATTCCAACCAGCATGCTATAAACACGTGGAAATGATGGCAAAATTGCAGATAATGTGTGATGAATGATGATTCTGGGTTCTCCCGCAGAATTACTATTGCGTAATTTGATATCAGTATACGTCTCGATAACTGTAATTCGATGACTAATTATGTTACGCAAATTATCGAGACTGCCCAGAAATTATCATAGGAACAGGATTTTCCATGAACGAATAAAAAATACTTTTCAATGATTATTGCGATAGAATATTCAGGAATCGTCATTACGGCCGATGTATTGCGACGAATCTGGAACATGACGAATGCAGAACAAATCATTGATATTAAATATCATTTTATCAAGGATGCATGCAGTTCATAATAAAATCATTGATCAAATGTATGGGATTGCAGATTTTTTTAATTTTTCTCGGTGTTGGCTCCATAGTGAAAGTTTTTCAGTTTGATGAAGCACCCCCTTAAGTATTACTAGGGTGTTTTGTTACAACCTGTATAAGTGGCTTGCTGATTGTCCAAGGAGCCTAGCATGCCATGCCCGAGAAAACGACATAAATCGAGACGTACCTCTGTCTTATGGTTACTTTACGTATGCTTAAGGGAGCGCGCATTACTGTTTTGTCGCTTTTGCATGTACGTACTACATGCTAGCCCTACAAGGTACGCCAGACATATCTGGGGTTTAGTCTTTGGGTTTAGTACGTCAATTGGGAGGTACCGGCTCATCATCATCATTCTCTTGCCCATTGACCATAATGAGGAGATAGGTACAAGGGGTAAACTGCAAAATGTATGCTTAAGCGGCCAGGGGTGTGACGTGCCAGCGGCCAAAATACCTGACCGTTTTAACACCCATTTCCTGACAGTTGCATCAAAGTTTCTGCTCAATAATGATCATGAGAGAGCACTCAAGTATCTGAATCAACACCTATGTGAACATGTCCCGGACCTAACATTACCAGTAGTGACACACGCTAGTATTAGCAAAATTCTTAAATTGATGCTAAAGACAGCTAACACACTTGATATCTACGACATAACTGTGAATATCCTCCTATCAATCTGGCCAGTCATAACAAATGTGTTAGTAACCTTAATAAATGAAATGTTTATGAAGGGATCGTATCCAGATGTCCTTAAACGTACGCGTGTTTATCCTGTATATAAAGACAAAGGTAATAAAACTCAAGTTGATAGCCATAGACCAATTACAATTGTCCCAAATATCTCTAAAATTGTTGAATCAATTATATCGATGAGCATGATGAACCACTTTGAGACAAATGACTTACTGAAAGACAGACAATACGCTTATAGAAGAGGCAGATCCACCACAGCCGCTGCACACCAGATCACAGACACGATACTCACTTGCATCGATGACAAATACAAAACAGCTGGTATTTTTTGTGATTTAACAAAAGCCTTCGATGTTATTGAAAACAATCTACTGTTGGCTAAATTAAATAAATATGGCATCAAGAACAATGTTCACCACGTGTTAAAATCCTTTCTATCAAATAGAAAACAATAGGTGGGCAAAAGGTTAGGTCTGAGACAGGTGATGTAACTGTGGGTATTCCTCAAGGATCCTCCCTGGGAAATACGCTATTTCTTGCTTTTATCAATGACCTGCCACGCTTTGTAACTGACGGACTAATTGTATTATTCGCCGATGACACAACTATCTGGCCACACCTATGAGCAAATAAATGGAAAAATAAACATTGTCTGTGATCAGCTGCAGGAGTGGTTTGCGTCAAATGGGTTAATACTTAATATGACTAAATCCAACGTCATGCTCTTCTCGGGTAGGCCAATACCGACACCTCTGTGCATAAATAGCCCTAAAATTTTTTTTTTGCTCCGATCGCTTTGCTCCCATAATAAAAGTTGTTCAGTTTGATGGATAGACTCGTAGTTTAAAAGGATGCTAATGATATGAATTTCACGCTGTATATATTTTTTTTTATGTGTGTTCGCGAATAACTTCGTCGTTTATGAACCGATTTTGATTATTCTTTTTTTAACCATTTATTTTATTTATTTACAGGATTGGGATGTATTTGTCAACGTATCGGCGATATTCGTCTTAGTGCCATCTCTTTCTGGATTAAAAGGTAATTTCAACATTTGATTTTCTATTACCCGATTGCGCCAGAAGGAGGGTTATTATAATAAGTAGGTATACAAGTGAATGTGAGAGCGTTTGTGGTGCGTTGCAGAGAGGTGTAAGTCCTAAAGTTTTGGAGAGAAATTGTGTATTCTAGATTATAAAAATTTTGTAAAATTTAAATAAATTAAAAAAAAAAGAAACTCAATCTTGATGTCCGGGTTCGAATCCGCACCGACGACCATCGACCATGTAGGTAGGTACCAATGACTTTTTCTAACTTATGTGCGTAATACCGACTGCTCTTAAACGGTGAAGGAAATCATCGAGAGGAAACCTGAATACGCTGAAGAAGAAATTCCGTTGCGTATGTAAAGTAAATAAGTAAGAATACCAACCAACATAATGAAAAATTAAATAATATGGCTGATCTTAAATGGAATTTTCTCAATACTTTTGATTATTAGATCGATTATGTATCTAACAATATTGTTTACACGTATTCATTGTCAATGTGTATTGTTATTAAAATATTCTTTGTTGAGGGAATTCCCTCAAGTGAGGCGATACACGCAACAAGATTCTTTGTTTTGTGTCGGCCAATGTGTATGCATTGGCACTTCGTTTTATTTCAAACAAATTACTTTATTTACACCTTTACAGTGGACTTTAATCAATGAGCAATAGAAAAGAAACACCGTGATTCAAAAACATTAGGACACATTATTATTTGTTACATCTGAGGTGAAAAGTACAGAGGTAGTGGTACAATTAACTGCAGATGTCGTAGCATGATACTAAACTTGCCACACAAAAAGTTTAAGTCCCATGTTAAACAAGTCCTCTGTAAAAAAGGCTACTATAAACTGGATGACTATTTGAATGACCAAAATGTCTGGTCTTGACAATGTTACTCTATATAATGCAATATTGTATTTTAATTGTACTTTGTATATTTTGTTTTGTTTAAAAGATGTGTGTTGTAGAGTTTCTGGCCGCATCTTCTCTCAACGGAACGGTCAAAAAATGACGTCTAAAAGCACTATCGCTAAGCGCTATCGCTATCTATGTGATATGATTTTGAATAAAAAAAAATTGATTTGATTTGTTTGGATTTGATGCGCTGGATAACGATATCACGGAACACTATATCACGATGCCATAATACGGCCGCTGAGGTATACAGGCTTTATACAGTCATAAATCGCATTCCTTACTCGGTTCATCCTCATCTCAGCCACTGTTGACACCTTTTGCTGGCACTGCCTCCCCCAAGGATCTCCACAACGACCCGACCGGTCCTGCGACGATTGCTAACCCTGTTAAAAATTTGTATTTAAGAATTTACAGTTAAATATAGTTAAACAATTTTTGAAAGTGAAAGTGTTGGCAACTTAAAATGTAGCATCATAGATCGGAGTACATTTTGATCGAAGCATTACACCTACGTATCCCGAATTCCATCGATATAGTGGTTTGTCGTGCGAGCAATCCAGATTATCTAGGTATATCTAACAGATATACTTTATCGACGAAACGATGTTTATTAATAACCTTACCTGGCTACTCAAGGCACTCTAAACACAGAGCGTATATTTACTAAGTAATTACTAATCCACAACCATAATTTTGCACTAGTCATTTCCGCAAAACATAGTATCAAGATAAGAATCTGTCATTTTTCTCAAAGACGCATAATTGCGCCCGCGCAGGTTAAAATTGCCGAGCATTGTTCATAGATGTCGATGTCGTGACAGTGTATACTTTGTTTTTATTTATTACTAGATTACAGTTAATGTCGTCAATTCATTCAATGGTAGGGATGACGTTGGTCAATAAATAGACCGGGTGACAACGTTGGTGACACTATGCTATCGAGAGTAGGTTTAGATCGATAATAGATCCGAATTTAACCATAGAGGGTTTGACATTAAATGCCTTACAATCTTACAGAGTTCTTCAGACTATAAAACTGAACAGCTTTCACTTTGGAGCCAAAATCAAAATTACAAATAAAATTGCGGTTTTTCCTTATAAAACGTCCCAAACGTCCAATTGTCGTCGGGCTATTCTATTCAGCCCGTTCTAAACAGCACACATTTTTTCCGCGATTTCTATGTTGGCTTCTTTGTAAAAATTGGTCAGTTTAATGTTCTGAAGCATAATGTATTGTAACGGGTTTCAGTTTACATTCTGTATCATTATAAATATATAATCAATTTTAGCCGAATCGGTTTAATTATAAACGGGACGATGGACGATAAGCAATAAGCAGCTATATAAAGTTTTGTTTTTACTTCGAGATCGGCGTGGAAGTATGTTATACTTTCATCTATTTTACTACATTTTTACTATGCTACAACACTGTTTTCTGTACTCGGTGAGGTAGGATAACTCACTATGGCCTCCCAGTTAAAAACTTAAATCATTGTCAGTTGCATACAAACGGTCTTTAAGTTAGAGTATTTCTCAGATCCGCTTCTTAAAACAATGGAAATATCGTTTTTATAATTTAATTTTAACGCACAATACCGCAGTTGGTTAATAATTTCTTTGTAAATCAAGACAATTGGCCTCAAATAAAATAATGATGTAGGTATCCGTATGCGACGGCATTGGCCCCATTAATGACACATCATTGCAACCCGATAAAAATATTCATTGTGTATTTCACCGTCTCGTCCCAATTGGACTCTAGTTGGTTTTGGGACGAGTTGACGAAGCTACATGGTTATGCTGAAATCAAAACAACAGCCAATTCAGTGCAATCCTACAACTACAATGCACTCTTCTAATAAGATTGTAGAAAAGATGGTTGATTAAATTTAAAGTTGTTGTGTTGTTTGTTGACGATTATAACTGTTTCTGCCTGGTAATTAAAATTATTATCTTTGTCTGTCTACTCTCTTTTATTATAAGTATGTATAATAAAGTACTTTACAACGGCTTACTTACGGCTTAGCTCAGAGACGCTTATACATATACATATTAATCACGTCGACAAAGTGGTAAACTAAAATCTTTAAACAAAATTTTTTTTAGTCACACACGGCGACACATCAAGCTATAAAAAACCAACATAAGCTGGTCGCGCGTAGGTCGAGTAACGTATAACGTCGCGCGGCCAGCTTATGTTGGTTTTGTATAGCTTGGTGTGTCGCCGTGCGTACCTCCCGTACACGCGAAGTGGGAATGGAATTTTCTTTCTCGTCTACCCCATGGTGTGGGGTATTTTTGAATAGGTCGTTTAAATATATTATGGGTGTGGGAAAACCATTTTTCGATTTAGGGATCCGTTAGCAAAATATTTGTTAGAGTTGTTCCCCCCCCCCCCCCCCCCTCCCCCCACCAGCTAAGTGGTCCGAACAATGCAAATGGTCGATACGTATCCTCAAGTATTGATCGTTTTACAATACTTACTTTATACTATTTAGTAATAATGTGATTCCCAATCTATTTCACAATTTTTCGATAAGGTATTTATGTTTATTTGCCTTTGTTTTCTTGATAAATAAGTACCTACTTGGATGATTAATAGCATGAAACAAGATTCTTGTGGAAATTCCGATACACATAGTCAATTTTATTTGACTTTGGTGTAACTGGAATTGATAAGTGAATCTGAGCAATCCGGGCCTACACTTTTTTTTTACTTTATATTATCTCACAGTCTTCTTATCGTGGGGCTTTTGCCGACCACACGATAAGAAGAAGACCAATCAATCAATCAATCAAATATACTTTATTTTCCACCAAAACATAAACAGTAAAATACAGAAATAAAAATACAAGAGGCACAAAATAAGGCGGAAGAAAGAAGAAGACTTTGTGCGATATCTAGAAAAATCAGGAAAAAGCAATAAAAATAAGAAGAAATGTACACAGTATCCTAAGAATGTTTGGCTCGACCCTGGGCGGGCTATTGGACTAGACAGTTGTCAGGTTTGGTTGCTTTGTTTGTTCTTTTAGTAGTAGTTAGTCTCAGGAAAAATACGTTAAAAATAATCATATTTAATTTGGTGATACAAGACAGTACAAAAATAATGTTCATAAGCATTAATCTAAATAAGTAGCGTTTGTAAAAATGATGAAAGTACGACGGAGATATAGAGAGAAGAGTGAAAGCAGGAAATATGCTTAATGGAGCCTTGCACACCGTCATGAAGAGTCAATATATGTCTCAAAAGGCTCGTTTGGCTGTTCACGACGGTGTGTTGGCACCAACTTTAATGTATGGAAGTGAGAATTGGGTATGGCAGAAGAAGCATGAATCTAGAATAAATGCGGTTGAAATGCGCTCCCTGCGTAGTATCTGTGGTGTGACTTTGAATGACCGGTTACGGAATAGTGTGATTAGAGAAAGATGTGGTATGAAAGAAGATGTAGTGACTAGTATTGAAAAAGGTATGTTGAGGTGGTTTGGCCATGTGGAAAGAATGAGCGAAACTAGGTTGACGTATGAAATTTAAAAGGCAAGTGTGAATGGAATGGTTGAAAGGGGTCGCCCTAGGCGCACGTATGCTGACCAAATCGGATGCGTACTGAAGAAGGGCCAAATAAAATGTACTCGGAACCGACGAGCTTGTATGAAGAAACTTATGGATGTTGAGGAGGCGATAGATGTGTGTCAGAATCGTAGCATGTGGCGATCTGTTGTCTCTGCCTACCCCAGCAGTGGGACATAGGCGTGAGCATATGTATGTAAAAATGATGTTTTATAATAAAACATAATTTTGTCATTTATTTCCACTTTTTAATATTATTAAGAACATGACTGAAACAGAAAATGGCCAAACCATAACATGACCTTCATCGCACAACCCTTAAAAAGTGGCAAAAAAAATTGCCACCTGTAAATAGCCTGAAAAGGTGACTGCGAGTAATGAATAGGTGAAATATTGGTAAAATTTTATTTTATGTCCTAATATCCTATGATAAATAAATAAATAACGCTCACAGGCACATACATTGTAATGATCCCAAGCAAGCACTATAGGCTTTTTATTATGGAAACCATACAACAACGGCACAAACATATAATTATCCATGACCGAACCGGGATTCGAACCCATGGCCCTGGTTTGGCAGTCCGACGTGGTAACCATTACACCAACCTGGTGGTCATGATAAGCCGTACAAAGTCCTAAAATAACGTTATTATTTAGATCTCGAATTTGTAGATAGAATAAAATAGAATATCATTTTAGATCAACTCGGCGGTTAATTCATATTGGATTAAATTGTTAAATCAAAGTAATGTGATAGCTTGTAATTAGCTTAATAACAGGCACGTGTCCAGGGGGGGGGGGGGGGGGGATAGGTGGGTTTTAGTTACATACGTTTAAAGGTCAGTAAAAAATTAACGATCAGCTGCAAGGCTGATCATATGATATTATTGTGGTGTGCACTGTAGCTATGTGAACAGTACAAAAACTGACATGAACTGCCAGTCGGTTTAGGAGATACAGCCGTTCAAAGGTTGGACCTTTGAACAGCTGTATCTCCTAAGCCGACTGATGAACCATGTCAGTTTTAGTACTGTTTACATAGCTACAGTGCATACTTCAATGATATGATACGATCAGCCTAAGATCGTTAATTTTTTGCTGACCTTTAAACATCAGTAACTTCTAAACCGACTGAAGTTATGCAGGCAGACCTGGTCCATCCCCATCACAGAGATACTCTACACCTCATAAACACTGAATCAGCCTTGCAGCTGATGGTTACAAAAAGTACACTTATCTCATAGTCTATAATCAGACCATTTCCATTCTCATTTAACTAAATGAATTAAATCATTAGGTACTTCATAATACAAATAATTATTTTAACATTTTCAACAATAGTATGAATCATTTCAACATTTTCAACAATAGTATGAATCATTTCACAAGTAAAAACAAAAAGCAAGTGCATTAAACCTGCCATATACAACATTCTACAAAAAAAATATTAATTTTGTGTACGAAGGAGGAATAATTCCAAACACGCCCCCTCTAAATTAATCACCTGATTGTCTGAAAAGAAAGATGATTCCGTGCTTCGGATGGCATGTTAAGCCGGTGGGCCCGGCTACTATCCCTGGTGGTAGTAGTCGTTACATAAAATCCACGTCAGACGCCGTAAGGCGGTCTGAAAAAACTCTGATACCAGGGCTTGCTAGTTGCTGCCTACACGATAAGAAGAAGAATGGAACAGCAGATCGCGATTTCATTTTGGTCTCATAATTAAATTGTTCAGTTTGATGGTCATCGTCTTAAGTATGTAACACATTTAAATTTACACCTGTATAGATACAAACGTCTATGACATATAGGTTCAAATATTCTTATTAATCATACAAATATTTGTTCCTTACGGGATTCGAACCTGCAACCCTCGGCATAGCAGGCAGGTTTACTACCGACTGTGCCGGGCCGTCATAGCAATTTTCTTTTCTTTTTTAATTTTAGTTCCTAAAAAACTCGACAGATGGCATGTTTCCCGCTCCATAGAGACGTTCGTGTGATCATGTCAAGACTTTGCTTGCCATTTTTTTTAAGGCCAAGGGATCGAGCCCATAGAACCATGTCAGGCGTAAACAGTTTCAAATTTTCAATCAAAATGATTCGCAAATAATGAAATATTCCATCAAAAGATGCGTTGGCATCTTTTTGATCATCTTTTCCTCTTTATTGTTTTAAAAAAACCCTTTTTGAAATTTTGACTTTTATTCGCTCAGACCGTAGCGCCATCTATCGATCCCCTAGAAAACCAAAAACGCTCATTGTAGACGTCCAAAAAAAATCACATAGATAGCTTTATCTTGTATATCTCAGAGATATTAACCTCGATCTCGAAATCTGACCCCCCCCCCCCCCCCCCCCCCCCTCGGATCCAAGCAGGAAGATAAAAATGCCATACGATATGATGATGATTAACCTTCGAACCCCGACATGAAAGCAGACCCTGTGTTATGACAAGCATTGTATGAAGTGGCGGCTTTGTAAAAAGAAAACAAACGGCTTGATTTATAAAACATATATCAATTTTACTGTATTACATAAACAAATTACTGACAGACCGACAACAGACACGAGTGTGGTAACGTAAATATTGTGGTCGTTACGTACATACCTGCGTATTCTCACGACCATCATCCTATTCTGGGTGGTCAGAAATGTTGATATGTATTCATTCATTACCAACCCAGACGACCCGGTTGGTGTAATGGTTACCTCGCCGGACTGCCAAACCAGGGTCCTGGGTTCGAATCCCGGTTCGGTCGTGGATGTTTATATGTTTGTGCCGTTGTTGTATGGTTTCCATAATAAACAGCCTATAGTGCTTGCTTGGGATCATTACAATGTATGTGCCTGTGAGCGTTAACTATCTTTTTAAGAATGCAAATACCTGTAATGCAATAAAGTGCAAACATCGTCACAAACCTGAAATTCGCATAGTACTAAATTAATATTTAACTATTTAAATTCGTCGTTGAAACATCGGCGAGCTGTCAATTCGGTATTCGCTAAGGTTATGACGGTCACGTCAAAAAAAAACTTCGACGATCTGAAGGATACAAGAAGGATGTTACATTTGTGAGCTCATCGATGTTCTTGACCGCTGTGTGATGCTTAGAAGAGAATTGCACTCCAGCACGCAGTCTTTGCGCACGAGCGCGCTGCATACAACAACACTGAAAAAAATGTTTTGTTAAATATAACCGAACTTTAGTGACTGCCAAACTGTTTTGTAGCCCATAAACAATCGTTTGGTTATAAATTGCATAACTTTTTGCTATTTATATACAAACGTTTGGTTATGTGCTACAAAACAGTTTGGAAGTCACTAAAGTTCGGTTATATTTAACAAAACATTTTTTCAGTGAATGTACAAACGAAGATAGATCCTATTTTTTTCAATACAAAAACAAGCCAATGCAATTTTTTAACACGTTATGGATATTAATTAATAATGTATGTGCCTCTGGTTTTGTTACATTTCCATTAAAATAGTTTCAATGCTAGGATTAATTTAAGGTTTGAAAGGAAATCTTTGAACTACTCGATCGAAGAGCCACTGACTTTCAAACTATACAACGAAAATCTAACAAACCACAAGCACAGGAGTGCGATTTCTGAAACTCATTCGTTGAACTCAGCAGTTGAAAATTTGGAGATACGCATCTTTCTACAGCTGATTTAGCATAGCATAGCATAGCATAGCATATGCTCACGAATATATTCCCTGAGGGGTAGTCAGAGATATTCTGAAATCTCAGAACATTCACGGTTCACTAGTACCGTAACTCTATCCAGTGTGACGGGGAGTGAGCCCGTCGCCACTTGTAATGGTCAGTGGGCACAATACATGCCTCGAAAGCGAAGCATGCAGGTTTCCTCACGATGTTTTCCTTCACCGAAAAGCCAGTGGTGTTACAAATCGTACATAAATTCCGAAAAGCTCATTGGTACGAGTCGGTCTGGACGGGGATCGAACCATCGCCTCCTGCACGGCAGGCAAGGTTACTCGCCACTGGACCACCACGGCACCACGCTACTGCTGATTTGACTTTCAAAAATCATACTTCAGGAGTGCGATTTTTGAAAGTCAAATCAGCAGTAGAAAGATGCATACTGCTGAGTTTAAAGTATGAATTTCAAAAATCGCACTCCAGAGCAAAGATTGGTTTCATTAGTTTAGGTCGTGTTTTAAACATTTTTTCTAGAGGCACGTACTATCGCGGTCTTTTCCGCCTGACCACCACAAGGCTCCTTTTTGCTTGTATACTAAAAAATAAAAACCCCGTCTAGAGAATAAAAATAATTTTTTTTTTATTCAATATAATATCACACATAGATAGCTTTTTGACGTCATTTTTTTGACTCTACCGCCGCGTCGGAAGGTGTTCCGTTGAGAGAAGATCCGGCCAGAAACTCTATAACACACATCTTTCAAACAAAACAAAATATACAAAGTACAATTAAAATACAATATTGCATTACATAGAGTAACATTGTCAAGACCAGACATTTTGGTCATTCAAATAGTCATCGAGTTTATAGTAGCCTTTTTTACAGAGGACTTGTTTAACATGGGACTTAAACTTTTTGACCAATTAATGAATAGTTTCCAAACAATAATTTTTGCTCGAAATTATGCGATTTTTTTAAAATGGTCAGGCGGAATAGTCCCCGATAGTACCTACTCTGATCAATCGTGTATTATCTATATACTTTATAAACAAATAGTTTAGCAGAATGTCATCTAAACGCGTGTGAAAATTATACATTACAAAAAAAAATCGTTAGTTTCCGAACAATGGTGGGAAAACTGTAAGAATAGTACTTAAATGTAATCAAATACAGTTTATGTCGTTTGATGTTTTTTTTTCTATACTGTCATATTTTATTTAAATACAGTTTTGTTGTGAAAACAAATTATTAAAATAGTTCTAAAATTTTACATTTTTTATTCACACGGTCACATTTATGATACACCTTAAAAGTTAAATACGCTCACAGGCACATACAGTGAGCCCCAATGAGTTATATATATTTTAGTACAACGACGTAGAAAAAAAGTGTATACAACTTATTGCTGCTGACTGTACATATTATAATAATCCCAAGCAAGCGCTATATTTTTAGTATGAAAACCATACAATACAATACAACAACGCAAGGGCACAAACATATAACACCCATGACGAAACCGGGATTCGAACCCAGGACCCTGGTTTGGCAGTCCGGGGCTTGGTAATCATTACACCAAATATATTAGAAATCTATGTTCCATGATACCTATTCTATTTATTCATAGCCATAGGTTTTAATATTAATGCGTCTGTACGTATAACAACCAAATTGACTACATACCATTATCCAAAATCTCAAGTTATTTAGTTTACATCATTTTCGTGAGGAAACCTAAATGCTTAAATTTTGTATATAAGGTCTAACAAAACTAGCTGAAACTGTTTTAAGGGGATGATCAGACCATTAAACTGAACAACTTTCTCTATGGGACCAATATCGAAATCGCGAAAAAAAATCAGCTGTCCCAAACAAAACTGCAAATCATAACTCGACTCAAATGTATGGGACAGCTGTTTTTTTTCGCGATTTCGATATTGATCCCATAGAGAAAGTTGTTCAATTTGATGGTCTGATCATCCCCTTAAAATAGTTTCAGCTAATTTTATTAGACCTTAGAAGGTGTCCCGTTGAGAGAAGATGCGGCCAGAAACTGTTTCACATTGACAGTGACAACGGGCACACTGCACAAAGTTTGGGCACTGCTAATGAAATGGCTGTTCTTCACACTTCTTCATGCTCAGTAGCCCAGTCATTTTACGGTTTGTGTCGGAACTAATTAATAATTGATATTTTTTCGGTATAGTATTTAAGACCCAATATGAGCTTAAAAATGTACCAACATTAAAAAAAATCCCGTCAGTAACAGTTCCAAATTTAAAATTTAGCTATTATCTCGCTATAAAAAACCTGGGGGTAATTTTTTTTTGCACATGTTTAAGGCATTACCATTATATATACTTTAAACATGGTGTAAATATTTTTGTCTACTTAGAAGGTTTTGAAAAATACATTCGTATTTTCAAATAAAAACCTAATTTTTTAAATTTCAATGCCTATTTTATTGCTAAAAAATAATGTATATTGTTAAATCTAATTCAAATGAGTGCATTGGTATTAATATTATTAATTTAAACGCCTTCTGGGACACATAATTGTGATTTCTATGTTGCGTTGTGAATTTTTTTAAATATGTTTTCAGATAGTCTTTTTGTCACAAAATGGTGCCGGTCACAGTTAAAAAGTCCAATTAATAATCACTTCCCACCTCTCCTAACAAAACTCCTTAAAATGACTGGGCTACAGTAGGTAAACCCCCGGGTTTGGTAGTCAGAGACATATGCTAATGTTTGTCCAGTAAAGTGTAACTACGGATGAGATAAAGCAATACTTACATTCAAGGTCCAACGATAAGGCAAATAACAAATAATTGACATATATTTAACGTTAACGAGGGTGTGTAAAAACCAAGTAAAGTACACTGATAACTGTAGGTTATTATTTTATTTACTGGGTCGGTGGTTGGTCATCTTAATAGCATATACATGGCCCTTTTTAATATGCCTACAGTTTTAAGGGGATGATCAGACCGTCAAACTGAACAACTTCCTCTATGACACCAACATCGAAATCGCGAAAAAAACAGCTCTTCCATACAAAACTGCAAAACTACTAGCCAAAGTGTACCAATAGATCAGAAACAAACAGTTGGGTCTTAAGGTTAAGTTTAACATAATACATATTGAGCCCCTGGGTCTAAACAAAGTAACCTTAGTTAAAAGGCACCTGTAATTCAGGCCTCAGGTTCCTCAATGTATGAGACAGCTGATTTTTTTCACGATTTCGATGTTGGTCCCATAGAGAAAGTTGTTCAATTTGTTGGTCTGGTCATCCCCTTACCGTTCCGAGTCCCGGTACCCATATGGAACTGGTACCCACAGGTTCCCAGGTGCCGAAATAGCAAGAACCGCTAATTACCGCTACTGGACCTGTACTTTTGGCACCGATTCCAAGCCCTGCTCCCATGGTGCGCCTCAAATATCTTCTTCCAATTGCTCTCAACTGTCTCAGATCTTTGGTTCAACAGGTTTCTAAATTGGTCTCTTGTTAATTGTGTGCAGGTAACTTGGACATGTGCCTGGCATCGCGGTTGTCCACGCAAGCCAACCTTGGTAACATGGAGTCTGGCAAGGAAGTGATATCCATGGTTGTCGGCAACGTATCACTGGTTCAGGTAACTGTAAACTATATTCTAGGTCATTTTCCAAATTTTCAGGGTTGGTTCAAACCATCAAATTGAGCAACTTTTACTATGGGAGCAAAACTAAAATCGCAAAAGTTTCATACAATTGAGTGAAGTAGTTTAGTATAGAAGGAACAGCAGGTTTTTTGCGATTTCAGGTTTGATATCATACATAGTAAATGTTGATAAATAATAATCATACTAAAAATTTCAAAATACCCAATGCAATAGACGAGATTGCCACAATCCTTATTATCTTGTCTTGGTTTTGCCCATGTGGAAAATTGTTAGAACAAAACGAGCACTGATTAATAGAAAAATTCCATCAATTAATGGAAAATAAACGATCTTAATTATATTGATTTCTTTGAAAAATGACACGAAATTTAATTAGGAATAACAAGATTTCTTTTGAGATCTGTATTCGTTCAGTTTCCGGTTTAGATTTGATCAATCAACTCATGTCCTCCCATTTTTTGTAATAATATTTTTTTAAATCATTTTGTTATAATAAATAATAAAAATTAAATAATATTGTCACCAGGTCCAAGCGATAGTAGCAGCGACAGTGGTGTCAATATTCGCTATAGTGGTGAACACAATAACGGACCGGACATTCAACGGTGCTTACGTGCTGCTGCTCATCGCGTGCGCAGTCTTCACTGCGACCACCACTTGCTTTGTGTTAGGTGAGTTTAAATTGTTCCTTATAATGTTGGCTAAGACATGCCACCTCGTTCGAGCGCAACATTCGTCGTCGTATTCGGAACGCCCTACTGACACCCCTTGCCGTTCACGCACAGAGTCAATGTGTGCGTGTCAGTCGTGCTTGGAGCAAGCGTTCTTAGATAGTGAGCCTTCTGTTGTATTCTTATACAGGGTGTAATATAAAATGGGACTGTAACTTAAAGAAGTGCTTCAGACCATCAAACTGAACAACTTTTACTACGGGATAAAAACTGAAATCGCAAAAAATAACCTGCTGCCTCATACAAAACCGCAAACATAACTCGACTGAAATAGGACAGGCGATTTTTCTTTTTCGCGATTTCAATATTGGTTCCATAGAGAAAGTTGTTTAGTTTGATGGTCTGAAGCACCCGTTTAAGTAACTGTCCCATTTTATGATACACCCTGTATATTCCGTGGCCATGACAAAATGTCTAATGGTTTGACAATGCTCCGATAGCAGACAGCTCGCAGAACTGATATCCGACGGAGATTCCGGAGTTGCACCTCGAACCGGAATTTCAGAAGGTTTGACCTGTACTTACATTGATCTCATCTGGTTACAGACTTCGTGATGGTGCTGGTGATCTACGGGTCCCACAAGTTCAAAGTGAATCCAGATAATGTGGCTACACCACTCGCTGCCTCCATCGGCGACATCGTCAGCAACACTGTCCTGGCCGTCACAGCCCAGTACATGTACGAGCAAATAAGTAAGTTATCTATGTGGACGATTTACACCCGTATTCTGTTGCTTCCTCGAGGTTTCCTTGATTCGATTCGACATACACTTAGCCAAATTTTATGTGAAGAAATCATAAACGTCCTCGACTGGAGAAACCTTATAAACTTAAGGTGTCCTTGAGAAACGTAAACCGTTTAAAACTAAAACTTTGACTCGACCGCAGAGAAGAAACCTCGAGATTATGACTATATCGAGATTGTCGAATAAAGAAAGAAAAGAAAAATCTTTATTCACATATAATTTATTAGAGAGGCACCTAAAGAAATGTTGTGTACAAAGTGAAACTGACATTCGCTTTTATTTTCCAAAATTCTTTAGGAATGGATAACGGAGTGAATACCGGTGAGTCAACTATAGAAATGTAGAAAATTTTATGTTGACGAATTGTATCAAATCAGCAAATCACAGACAAACGTAACGTAGCGCTGGTTAGAGTAATCATTATGTTTTGAAAAAATTCTAGAGATTGGTTTCAATTTTTGTTGAAAGTGACTATTACAGCTTTGCTCCGGGAGCAACTACTGCTTTTTACTGCGGGCTATTGGGGGGACCACGAAGGGTCACCGAGCCAATTGAATGAACTTAAGCAACCGACCTAGGGGCACCCAGCGGGGTACGGACCTCGGCCAAGGACGTTGCTGGGGCTACGCGGCGGATTGTGTAGCTGGGATAGGTGAGAAGCGGCCTGGGATTGGCCTATAGCGTCTGTAGGCGCCTGAATTGAAGGGAGTGTGCAGTGGTCGCGGCTGTCTCCGCCGGCGGGGACGTCGATTACTGTGTCGGCGTGTTGTTGTCGTGTGTTGTGAATTTGCGATTGTTAGTCGTGTCTGTTGGGCCGCCTGTACGGCAACCGTGATCTCATCGTCTGGATCGACCAGTACATTGCGGGGTCGACGTCTATTCGTCCTAGTAGTATCACAAGGATAGATGGCGTTTGCCCTAATTAGAGGGTTGGAGTGGCGGGGGGTGGTGGCGAAATAGTCCGCCACCATGCATTTGAGTAGTTGCTTGATGGTAGGCAACTCTAAGTCGAGATTAAGGTTTTTGTTGCGTACGAACCATGGCGCGCCAGTGGCCGTACGCATGAACCTATTCTGGATGACTTCCAATAGGTGGATGTTGGTGGGGGCGGCGTGCGCGAAGCACACTCCGGCATACGTGATTATCGGTCTGATGCAAGTTTTCCAAATTGTCAGCTTATTTCTAAGTGTCAATTTGGAACGCTTGTTCAGGACCGGATAAAGACGATGCATCACATGCAGCGCATTCTTTCGAACGCGCTGGATGTGAGGCCGGAATGTCATCCCGCGGTCTAGGGTGACACCCAAGTATTTGACCGTATTCACCCAGGGGATTGTACGGTCGAATAGCTTGATCGGGATTGGTTTCAACGTCATCCATTGCCATTGGCTCTCAGTCGTCGATCGAATTCAATATACCTACCATATTGGCTGAACAATGCATGACAGCTTTTGCACAACATTTGATTCGTTGCACTGTTTCATTATCAATGTATATTTATTGTATTGTGAAATAATAATGTTCTTTTTGTTTATTGGTGCCAAGGTCACTTGAAATAATCTCTACGAAATTATGAGGATGGAGCAAGATTATAACAAAATAAACCTTATTCCGTATAGTCACACCTCCAGCACTCCATATTGTGGTCTCATATATGAATGACTGGTCCTGCTATAGGCATAAGATCATCGGCATACGAGCCGTCCTGCTCACTTGTGCTTCTGCCGTGTTTCTTGCTCGGCTCCCCTAAAGTGTCCCCAGAAAGTGAGTGGTGAGGTGGGGTGGCTGAAGTCAGAGAAGGGCAGGGAGGGACCGATCTGTATGTAGAACTATCGTCTATGGGGTATTTTTTGCCTGGAATCTCAAGGCAAATATTTATATAATATCTACTAACAGTTTCAACTAATTCCTTTCAGAAATATCCCTATGGCAGCCAATAGCTCTCATGTGCGTCTACTACTCCCTCCTACCGATGTGGATATTCGTGGTCTACAGAAACAAATACACGAAGAAAGTTCTCACTGCCGGGTGGACGCCTGTCATTTCTGCTCTC
Source organism: Agonopterix arenella (assembly GCA_927399405.1). Classification (NCBI taxonomy): domain Eukaryota; kingdom Metazoa; phylum Arthropoda; class Insecta; order Lepidoptera; family Depressariidae; genus Agonopterix; species Agonopterix arenella. The sequence continues at coordinate 3,859,063 of OV656714.1, forward strand.
TTCATAAGCGGGTAAATACTTAATCTCATCAGTTCTGTTTTAATATTTTCCCAGAAACTGAAAAAGTACCTTTAAAAAAATCTATGGTTTTGGGCTCACCAGGCGAAATAATCATTGCCGTACATTTTTCAGTCGACGCTGTTGTACTGCTCCTATTGCGCTGTTTCCTCTTTACATTTCCTCATTTTGTCATTATTGACTGAAGAAGGCGATTATATTAAAATGCGATAAATTGGTCAGATTTACAAATTGGTACACGGCAAAAAAATTAATTAAAATATCTTCTTTACAGTGTCGGAGGTATAGTCCTCGACCAGGCAGTAGACCACTTCAGAGGCTATGAGGTCTTCCAGCCCATAGTAAACGGAATAGGCGGCAATCTCGTCTGTGTCCAGTCATCACGCCTTGCAACCCACCTGCATCAGACAGCTATTCCCGGAGAACTGCCAGAGAACACCAGGATAATGGAGTGGCCGTGGAAGACACTGTTCTTTGGAAGTAAGTTATATTCATGATTCTTGTGAGCCTCGAAAATTTATTTAGGTCGAAGGATTGGACAATTTATTTTTCGCAATGATCGAGCAAACCTCGGTTACCCTTGGAACATTCTTATTTATACGCGTTGCTTCGCGAGAAATGAAGAGATTCGCAGAAGAACCAGGGTAGCTGACAAAAGCCCGAAGAATTGCTAAACTTGAGTGAAAATAGACTGGACACATTGCTTGGAGAACGGATAGCCGATGGGGCTTAAGAGTTGTCGAGTGGCAAACGCTTTCCGAAAAGCGCAGCGTGGGTAAGCCCCCGGCCCCGCACAAGGTAGACCGACGACGACCTGGTGAAGGTGGTGGGCACCCGTTGGATGAGGGCAGCGCAGGACCGCTCGTTGCGGCGATCCTTTGGGGAGACCATGTCCAGCAGTCCATCGGCTCAGATGATGCTGATCTATTATAAAATGCTTCTGATAAAATGTAACAAGACAAGTCTCTAACTCAATGTCTTTCTCTCTTTCAGCCGCTGCAGCTAAAGTAGCTCGCATGTTGCTGATGCTCGCCGTGTTCGGTCAGATTATATTCATGATAGTGGCAGACTTCGTGTATCAGGGTTTCGTCACGGTACAAGCGCCGTTCGGTATCACATACGTCTGCTGTGCTGTGTTACAGGTACGTCGTGTAATTTTTTAATCACTGTCATTCATTTTTTGTGTGTGCCAGCCACAAACTCGCACCGCCGTTACTTGTGTAAACTGTAAACCAGGATCAACAGCTGCGGCAAACTCACAACACTAGGAAACTAAGTCAAATTGAGTCCGGGAAAAGACTCTAATTTGTCTTTGATTATGCCTGTCGGTTTTAAGAATTCATGACAAACAATATAAAATTTAATACCCGACAACCATTGAGATTTGAGGTTTAGACTCCTCTTGATATTGCTGTTATATTTGTGCTTTTGTGGTAGGTTTTCAATCCTGCCATAAATTACCTCTGGAGTTAGTTTACTTATGCTTTGCAATGGAGAGAAATCTGATATCTATCTTTCCTACTCCTATTTTATTTCGTTACATTCGTTGTGGATTCCAAGACATCCCCTGGCCTCGCTGGACTTCATTGTCTGGTGTTGTGAGTGGGCGCCACTCGCCGTTGTTAATGCTGTTAATGTGTGGAGGGTGGAGGGCCTATGCCCTATGACTAAATATAATAAAAATCTTTTATTTTCTCTAAACAAAGGTTCTTATTCGAATTCAAATAAACAACTGTTGTCCGTATTAGATAACGAGAACGATCTGACAGATTAGAATAATGATTTAAAGATTTTGAGACTCGTACACATGGGAGTGTGGGTGTGATTGCATGCATGTATTTCATGGGAGATGCATTCTTTGTGATACAGGGAAAAGATAGAAATGCATGGGAAGGTATAAATGGATAGAGAACTCGTTACGATGTTGGGGAATGCTTCAGTTGAATCATAGTTCATATCTAATTGTTACTATGAGTATGAACTAACAATATGATGTCTTCTTTCCAGGTTATGGTGCTTTTATACCTAGCGTACGTCCTGGTCCACTTTATGTGGAAGAAGAAGAAGGATCCTGACAATGCAGCCATCCCATACTTGACAGCTCTTGGAGATCTCCTCGGTTCCGTGTTCCTAGGCTTGGCCTTCGTCATTTTATCATTATTCGGCATGGAATACGGCAGCAACGTCGAGTGATTTCAAACAGATTTGAGTTTATGATAGTATTATCATGGATTCCTGGTTTAGAGCAACGTAAAGCGAAAAAAGACTTGGTGTTTAAGCACCTAGAAACACGTGTTTTTGTAGGTATTGGCATTTGTGAGATTTGTAAGCTTTAAGGCTTTTAGCGATTAGGTTTGAAAGTGAGGGGAAATTGAGATGTGATACTGATGTACTGTCAAATTGCAATGTCAATTCCGATAGTAATTTTAAGGATATTTGCCACTTTTTAGTTAGATTAATTAGAAAATACAATTGAAAATGAAATAGCAAGAAGCCTTTGCAGTATTTTAAATAAATATGAAACCATTGAAACCAGTTTTTTAAGATCATGGTGCCAAAGTTACCTTGATGACTGTGTCATTTTAGGGTTGAAAGTATTTTTATATTCAAAATTTTTCAACCTCTATTTATATTGTATTGTTTTAATGTATAACTGGATTTATTTTAAATGGAGCATGATTAACAACAATTTCATGGTATTCCGTGAATGGGATAGCTCGTCTGTGATATGTATCCAAAAATGTGATTAACTGCAATTATCATTTTATACATTGACACCATATTTAATGAATGTCTTATTATTGGTAGACAATAAATTTGATGGGATGTTTAACCATTCATTAACAATAATATTGACGTAGTGTTTGTATATTTAAGTGATAATGTTATCTCTCTATTGTCTGTGTTTATTAAATCGTAACAAATTGAAATAACTGTCTGATTTTTTGCCGTTCTGTCACTAAGTGGCTGTACCATAAATTATTAAGGCTTAAACGTATTTAGTGGATGTTCTGTCTCTCACACTGCTCATACTGATGAAAGTGACAGCATCATATTTAAACAAATTACGCCTAAATAATTGTTGGCGCAAGCTACCACTGTCTTTGTCTTTTCTGTGACACTATCAGCATCAAAATATTAAATATAAAACAGTATTTAATCCCAACCTTATATTATACGCTAAAGGTGTCAATATAGTAGAAGCGTATTTTCACACTTTTGGTACCAGAAAAAGATTTCATGCCTTTTCAATTCAAAATTGTAGTAGATTGAGTTGCTTTTATCTTTTTCTAGGAGCGTAGTTAGAACTGAATGAAATTTTGTAAATATGTTCATGTATATAAATGTCTATATGATGTGTAGATACTTTAATTGTAAATTATGTAGTGATAACCAATTAGCAATATAGTGTTGTTGTATACTTGTAGAGGGTGTAAATTATAATAGTACAATAGGTATACACTACTATTTTGAAATTACCATACAAATTTTAAGGGTATATTCAAATAATGAAACTAAGACTTCTTTCCCCATGGAACATGAATCGCAAATAAGAAATTTCTCATAAAAAATTTCGGATCAGCCGATGGAGGATGGATTGACCTCCTAATGGAGGTAAAAAAAATCTCGTTTTTCGACCTATGTTCCTCAGGAAAAGTTGTTTAGTTTCATTATATTAATACACTCTAATTTCAAAATAGGGGTGTAATGATATGTCGCGCTTTTAATGAACAAGAATTGGTTAAATCCACAGATAAAAAAAAAAGGTTGAAGAAATTCTGATTTGTTCCATTTAGTTGCCATTCCATTGGAGAATGCACTGCAGTGAGACATAATAGGACATATGGTGATGGTGACATAATAGGATGGTGGTAATGATGAACTAATTCTTGGTTTCTTTAATAGTGCGTATCATACCACGCCAAATTGGTGTGATATGATATCTCAAAAAAACTAAACATATTTTGGAAAAAAACACAGAAATTGCGACATTCATCTGTTTTTCGCTGCTTATAATCAGCTACAGGGTGTTTTGTATACCTTAACTAAAAACTATTTCGCTATTTCGATGTGGATAATATTTGTTCAGTTTTCAGAGTAAGAATCTCACCATTTTGGTACCTATAAATTATAGGGTGTAAAATTAAATGAGTTACATATTTAAAAAAAAATTTTTACTTTGGACCCAATATGGAAATCGAGAAAAAACTAACTTATATGAAATGAAAACGAACTAAAATAAAATGAATTAAATTTACACCCTGTTTATTATTTTACACCCTAGAGGCCTAGAGGGTAGAAGTAGAATGTTGTATTTTTCACAGAAAATCTAATTGTAAGGTATTTTGAGATACTCATGAATAATTTTTTTTAAATTGAGATATGTAGCTGTCAACAGTCAGTATTATTTCATTAATGTAGTATCTTATTATTAATAATTGAAACTACGAACTTGATAATGAATGTTATCATGGAATAAAATTAAAAAATGTTAACCGCAAGTAACTTTGGACATTTGTATTTTTTTTACAATATGGCAAAGTTTATCACGTGGGAAAGAATAAACAACACAGAGTCATTTCTATAGACAAACTCATGACTGTCCAACCTTTTGGGGGTCGATAGGACCCATAAAAAACCAAGATTTATCTGTGAACAAAACGAACAACGAAATTTATGAAGCTTTACAACGCCCTCATCACCAAATTTTAGATTTCTTACGGTCAGTTGCAGAAACGCTCATTAAAGTTAATCCTCCATTAAATCTCTTGCTGTCACTTTTTGTCTTGTTGACGTAGTAAAAGCTAACAAGAGATTTAATGGAGGATTAACTCTAATGAGCGTTTCTGCAACTGAGTGTTAATTAAGAAAACCTAAAATAAAAATGCCTAACTAAGCCTAAAAGCTTTTTTTATTATATAATATTTTTATAGGTTTAATTAAACATACCAATTTAAAGAAAATATGAAATTACTATATAACTTATTTATATTTTCTTAAAAGTGGAATGTTTCGAACCTATAAAAGGAATGTATAAAAAAAAGCTTTTAGTCTTTCTTGTATAAAGTTAGTGTGGCACGTTTTTATTTAGGGTATCTTGATAAAGAAATCTTAAATTTTGTGATGAGGGCGCTACTGTGCTGCGTAAAGCCCCTTCTATATGCGTGAAATGAATCGTCTCTTAAATTTAAAACCAAACCCACCAGGTGGCGCTGTAGTTTTTAGTTATAGTTGAAGAATTGTTCAAAATATTATGTTTTTTTTTCAGATATGTATAAAATTTGTGTAGACATGAGTACAATAATGCAATATATATAATTATAATGTTAAATTAAGAGGCCTTTAGTTATTTATTAATAGCTAATTAAATAAGAATATTTAGTAATAAAATATGTTTTACATGTGACTTAAATAAGAAATGAATAAAATATTTTTTATTGATGATTGTTTTTAATTTTTTGTATGGCCAATGCCAGTAATATAATAAATGACTTGTCATTGAGATTATATATGTAGAATATTGTATAATCTATTATGTTTTATGGCGATTAAATTATTGACTGATGAAATATCACGTTTCTTAACAAAAAATCTTACTTGCAAAACATATTTTCCTAGTAACTATTCTGTTAAATATACCTACTTATAGCGTATAATAAATTACTTAAGTAACATTTAAATGGGCGGACCATCAAACTGAACAACTTAAACTATGGAGCCAACATAGAGAAAAAAAACGGTTGATTTATACAAAAGTGCAGTATCTAATACTCGACACAAATGTATGGAAAGAAAAGAAAGAAAGAAAATTTATTTATTTGGATCTCCGACACACAAACAATCAGGCACAATGAATATGGGACAGCAAATTTTTATTTTGTCGTCTCCGTTAGAGAAAGTTGTTCTGATTGGTTGATGGTCTAACTTACAAACAATAAATAAAATAAATAAATATCTTGGACATAGTCACACAAATTATCTAGTCACATTTAAAGTACCTGGAATTGTATAATGATGACTAGACAACGATATATAATACATATATAGATACAAACATCCATGACTCGGGTACAAATATTCATATTCATCATATAAATATTTGTCCCTTACGGGATTCGAACCCGCGACCCTCAGCACAGCAGGCAGGTTCACTACAGACTGTGCTACCGGGCCGTCAATTAATATTACAAGCTATACCTACCTTGTCATACAGAAATGTTTTATTACTTACAAATTTTAAGCATTGCTGGATACTATCAAACTGAAAAACGTCAGTTCAATATCAAATCAAAATCAATGCAATATCAAAATGATCAAAATTGGTATTGGATTTGGTAAAGCCTGCCTGGTGCTCTGAGAATTAATTATTTCCGCGTGTCCAACAAGTCAGCAATAAAAATCTGCATAAATCTGTCATTACCTACCTTATGACTATAACTGCCTCCGTGGTCTAATGGTTAAGAGCATTGGCTCTCGACACGGAGGTCGTGGGGACTCCTAGTGAAATGTCACTTTGTGCGTTTTTCCCCAGTTGGTTAGGACATTGCAAGCTGAATCACCTTATTGTCTGAAAAGAAAAATGATTCCGTGCTTCGGATGGCACGTTAAGCCGTTGGTCCCGGCTACTATCTCTGGTGGTAGTAGTCGTTACATAAAAATCACGTCAGAGGCCGTAAGGCGGTCTGAAAAAACTCTGACACCAGGGCTCTGCCCACACGTTATTATAATATAAGTTCTAGTATTATTACAAAAGATTTTTTTTGGACTAACCAAAAAAAATCTTTGATTATTACAATGTCAACTCGTGGTAGACGGTATATGGTACTGTTTGAAGGTTAGATGTAGGTATACAATTAATAGGACATAAATTTTTAATGACATGCAAAAGACGGTATATTTTTAATAAGACTTGTAGAGTAACCTCGCATCGCTTTTTTGTATTTAGATAATTATGTAAAATATTATCCAAATAAGTTACATATTAATGTGACTCGTAGCGTAATAGTAGATAAGACATATTAGAAGATAAGATAAGATAAGATATATAAAGATATAAGATAAGATAAGATAAGATATATTTTTGAATGAATGTGTGATATAAATGAGTCCTTAATTGTACATAAAGAAAATTGTTATGTAGTTTGTAATCAGACTCAAATGATAGCCTTGTTAGAATTAGATGACACACAAACGACAATTATAGTAAGACAAGTTAGTGTGTTATGGTCCCGCGGGGTACAGACGTTGCGGGAGGCGAGGTATCACGTGGGGCTGCCTTTGAGCGGGGGGCAAGCACGTATCCAGACTTTTGTTTCGGAGGGGGCATTAATTAGCTAGGAGAAGTGATGGCAGGTGGAGCAAAGTCTTAACAGAGTGGTGGCCCAGATTAGGCAAAAGAGAAGTAGGTAGTAGAGAGACTGACGACATCTGGAAAAGTGTCGGCAAGACCTGGATGCCGCTGGCACAGAAAGTGTTGTAATCACTTTTCCATACAAATTTTCAGATTTCGGGGAGGGGGGGGGGGGGGGGGGATCACACCTATCCCCCGCCCCCCCTGGATACGTGTTTCCCGCCCTAGATCCGGGGCTTCGTGTAGTTGTAGCAGTATCTAGGTACTTTTGTTGCCGTATACGGGGTGTTAGTGTAAACAGTTGCATTACTTTAAGGGGTGATTGTACCCATGATACTAATCAACTTTCCCTAAGAAACCAATAGGAAGTTCTAAGAAATATTTTTGCATTTGCATTTTGATCGAACGTTTGTACGAAAAGTCGATTGCGAATTTCCTATCACCCCTTAAAGTGATGCAACTTTTTACCCTAACATCCTGTATGTATAGGGTCTTTCTTAATATGCTGATGTATGGGACAGCAGATTTTTTTTTTTTTTGCGATTTCGTTGTTGGTCCAATAGAGAAAGTTGTTCAGTTTTATGGTCTGATCATCCCCTTAAAAAAGTGTCAGCATATTAAGCAGGACCCTGTATACATTTTATATCCAGTACCTACCTGCCTTACCTACCTACTTACTGGGCTTTTAGTATTTTTTTAAATTTTATGTTGTTAAAATTGGAATAACTTATTTTTTATTTATAATTTCTGCATCACAACTCCTACCTACCTGGAGTGCGATTTTTGAATCTCATTCGCTGAGCTCAGCAGTTGAAAATGACAAAATAATTATGGAGATATGCATCTTTCTACTGCTGATTTGACTTTCAAAAATCATACTTCAGGAGTGCGATTTTGCGACACGAAAGTCATATCAGCCGTAGAAAGATGCATATCTCCATAGTAATTTTGACATTTTCAACTGCTGAGCTCAGCGAATGAGATTCAAAAATCGCACTCCTGCATATAAAATACACAATAATTATTTGTTTGAAATAAAATAAATCGTGTACAAAATTATACTAATAATAAAATACTTATAAATAAATATAAACGTAATTCGCTGATTTTATTGATGTACTTACTTGGTTATCTTCAATGGAAGCACATGTGCAGAATAAATGTAAAAATAATAATTTTTGTTTATAATAAAACATTTTTTTTTGGAAACTGTGTAAAAGTATTTTTCTTTCTTTCTTGTTCTACCTAAATATCGAATAGGATGATTTGTGACGAGTTATATTGGGCCTTGGGGCAATCCTATTAGTCTAGGAAAAATACAGTTTGAGATTGCATTAAATACACTTTAGTAAATTGTGTTTGAACTAATATTAATGTTAGTTTATAACACTTTTGTCGAGATTTGGCGGTAATATAGGCTGAGGACCCTGAGAAAGGGCAAGCTTATTTCTAAAGATATTTCTTCCAGCATACCAGCAAAAGAGACAGTTAATTAACCCCATACAAACAGTAAATAATTAAGTTTTGAGGTTATAATTTTTGAATACTTACAAAATATTAAATATTATCTACTCAAATTTACGATATTAACCGGGGATTATTATTGTTATAAGTAAAACATATTGAACGAAGGCGTCCTGTACAAAATCACCAGTTTTCCATTTTTCGTTCATACCTAAATTTAATGTTTTGTAAATGTCTTGATTGCTCCATAATACACAATAAAAAATCGGGGATTATTGAGAATTTATGTTTTTCAGGTATGTATCTACTAATATTTCAAACTATCACCTAAGTGCAATTAATGCAATCTACTCCATACAAAAATCCGTAGATTTCCCCGACTATATACTTTCCTTAAAGGGATATTATGCGGAGCGCGCTCCAACAAAAGAAGTCTGGTTATATTTTCAATACAAACCAATTACAGTCAATGAAATTTTCAGAAACAATCTAGAAATTAATCTCTTTGCTTAGTACCTATTGTGTCAGTAGTTTTAATGTTACAGTGCCTCAAAGATTTCCATACAAATTTTAAATTAATCCTAGCATTCAAATTGAATATTTTAACGAAAATCTGACACAATACAAGCATAGAGATTAGTTTCTAGATTGTTTCTGAAAAATTTCATTGACTTTAATTGGTTCGTATTTAAAATATCACCAGACTTCGTTTCTATGGTATGGAGCGTGCTCCGAATTATATCCTCTTAACTGTGACCTAGGGCTTAGGGTGCAGACACTGCATTGCCCAGGACCTAGGACCTAGCGCCTAGGACCTAGGCGATGCAGCGTCTGCGGAGAGAACACTTTGTCCACACACACAGTTTGTAATCAGACTCAAATGATGGTAAAAGAATTAGACGTAGAGCGTCACGTGACTCCTGTCAAACAAGTTACGCCGTCCTCTATGGAATTAGATAACACACAAACGACAATTATAGTAAGAAAAGTTAGTGCGTGATCGTCCCGCGGGGTACAGACGTTGCGGGAGGCGAGGTACCACGTGCGACTGCCTTTGAGCTAGGCAAGCACGTATCCAGACTTTTGTTTCGGAGGGGGCATTAATAAGCTAGGAGAAGTGATGGCCGAGATTAGGCAAAGGAGAAGTAGGTCCTCCGGCAGCCAGGTGGGTTGACGACACCTGGAAAAGTATTGGCAAGGCGAGAAGTTTGAATTATATCCTCCTGTGACCTAGGGCCTAGGGTGCAGACGCTGCATCGCCCAGGACCTAGGACCTAGCGTCTAGGACCTAGGCGGTACAGCGTCGGCGGAGAGGTTGCTTTGTCCACGCAAGCCTTGCTGCGTGGGAAGTGATAGGGATGAGTGGAGAAAGGTTTTAGCCGATGGCCGAACAAACCACGATGAAATCTACTTCGAATCTCTGGCCGTAATGCGAAGCAGAAGACGGGGACAAACAGGCTCCTGCACCAACCGACACAGCACAAGTCCCGCAAATTCTGCAGGCCTTGTCGCTACCGAATGAGGGATTTTCCAAAAGCAAAAAAAGTAAAAAAGTTCGTTCCTAATTTCTCGATAGATGGCGTTGACCAGAGAGGGGTCCAATAGGTATGAGCAAAGGTATTAATTAATATTAATAGTAAAAATACACAGTACAAACCCTTTCTTATTGTTGTTGGATTATTATTTAGCTATCTCGGTGTTATTGTCCGTCATCAACGAATCGAGTATCAGACGTGGCTGTATGGGCTACGTATCCGTTTTGATATACGAACAATAAACGAGAAACAATAACAAACTACAAAAACCTAACAGAAACTGAGAATTTCAATAAAAATAAACCGGAAATATTTAAATCGTACGTCAGATTCCGTGAATGAAAAGCAAAGCCATAGACGAAAAATTTGACCTGGGTTTGACAGTTTGACAGCGTGGCAATCATTACACCAACCGGGTCGTCAATAACACCCAGATTGTTAATAACTTGTACTGTGTATTATTAATATTAATTCATATATTTGCTCATACCTATTGGACCCCAGTCTGGTCAACGCCATCTATTGAGAAATTAGGAACAAACTTTTTTTTTCTTCTGGAAAATCCCTCATTGGCTTATGTTTGCAACATCTACTTAAATCAAAGAGTACTTTTTAAGGTTCTGTACCCAAAGAGTGAAAACGGGGCCCTAATTACTAATACTTTGTCCGTCCGTTCGTCCGTCTGTCTGTCTGTCCTACCTATTTAGGGCTGTAACTTTTGAACATATATTCAGTTGAAATTTTCATAGAATCAAGAATGGCTCGACAGGTAGATAGATATTAGATACCCAGGTCCTAGTACAATTCGATTCGAATCCACGTAGTAACAGTTGTTCAGTTTGATGGTCTAAAGGACCCCTTTAAATAAGTGTCCCATTTAATTTTACACCCTGTATCCTACTTCAGACCATCAAACTGAATAACTTTCACCTTGAGACCAATACTGAAATCGCAAAAAATAAATCTGCTGTTTCATACATTTGGGTTGAGTCTGGTCTGGTCTGAAGCACCCCCTTAAGTATTTAAGTCTATAGCCTTTATATGTGAAGGTGAATCGGTACCCACTTTCACTTGATACCGTAACAAATTGAGATAGCGAAACGTTACACAAATAGGTAGGTATACATAAAGTAGAGCTATGGATGATCAGCTTTAGGTCAAGGTTAATTGATGTGACCTTGACCTGTATTACCATACTCTATTTCAGCATAATATATGAAGGTTGAGGGATATGAAAATATTATAATACTTATTTACAGCTTATACAGAATGTGTGCGTAATCGAATGAAGTTCCACAGGCGATGGAAACCACAGGCATCTAACAGCTAGACGCTATACAACCAGTCATTCATCTCCAAGCATCAACCGATGCTATCCCTCTTCCCGATGTCCTGAGACCAAGGCCGTTGGAGGTTTTGGGAGTTCAAACCCCCAAAAATGCCATGTACATTTCTGATGATGTCGTCGACGTCGGTTGCTTTAATGTTACTTATCGTCTCTGGTCCGGAGTCCCCCCAGAAGTGAATTCCTGGCTACGGCTTTGCCTGAGACCAGGCTGAACGTACACCCATCCCAGAGCGACAAGCAACCGCTTCGTGAGCCCAAAAGCTAGTGCACGGATCGTTAGGAAAGCAAGCAGTGCGCACGCGTGGCCCAAAGCCGGCCGCTCGCCCGCCAGTCGCCCGCGAGCGTCGGCCACCGCCGTACTTGCCCGGCTAGCCCGAATACACCCTACCACACCCGCCGTACTATTTTAAAATCATCAAGACACCGAGCATGCGCGCTATCGATCCGCCTTACTCAAAATGGTACCAGTATCTAGGTTAACCGGCTAAAATTAAAGGTGCGTTCCGAATTCAAGGTTGTAACCGCCGCCGGCGCAGCTCCAAAATAGAGCTATCCTGCATGGAAAAATGGAAAAAATGTACTTAATGCTAGTAGTGATTAGGGGCTATATTGGCTTGTAGCACGCGGTAATGGCGGACGGCGAATTATGTAAGATTCGTTCGTTATTGTTTCGGTAAAAAAAATTGTATTGGAGTGCCCTATAGGTGGTCTGAGTCGGTCTGACCATCGGGTGATGTTTGATCAATATCGCGAGTGAGGGTGTTGAAGTTTACGCCAGTTTCCTCCGATATAAGTAGTTGTATTGGGAGTGTCTGTGCATCGGTCTGTAAGTACGTAAAGAATGCGCTACACATCTCGTAAGATAAATTTAAACTGAGCACTGAGCTGCCCACAAATCCTATGCTAACTCCACCGAGATTATTGCAGAATGAAGTAGGTACCTCGTCTTGGTTACCTCACGTGATCAATCTCTTGGAATCGAACATAACTAAAAAAGTATACCCTTTTCAATCTAATATAACTAAGTATTCTATCTTCATTAATTTATTTCCCCGACTCTTTGGGACTCTATCGATTATTGCCGCCATAAGTTTTCTTTCGATCGTATTCGAATTTGACACGTTTTTGTGGTTTATTAGTCACGTAATACCAGTCCATTATTGATTAACATCCTTCTTTTTAATTATATCTGCATTTGTACGTAATTTAACAGCTTTATAGCTACCTACCCAGATATCTACTTTACCTCTTCTAATAGAAAATTTTTCTACATTAATAAATACACAAAAGTCAAAAGTATACAAATTTCTTTGAAAAAGCTCTGAAGAGCTTCAGTGTGATTCAGTGATAATTTTAGTAGAACTAGAACTAACCTAGAAAAACCGCGCGGTAGTTATTAGTTTCTCTCGATAGATGTCGCTACTAGTCGCTATTGACTTTTCTTCTTGGAGGAAAATGGGAACGTTTTTTCGTTCTTATAAAATCTGGTGCTTGCTGGGAACGTTTGTGAGCATTGAAAATCAAACATTGAATGCTCGAATGTTTGTTTTAAAAACATTGATTGTGGAGGTCCGATAACTAACTACCCTATTGAATATAAGTAATTATTTTTTCGTTATCAACCTATCAATGTATATTATTTGACAGTCTAATCGCCAATGAACGAAATATTCGTGCTCGTAATGCTTGTAATGCTTAACGTTTCTCACTGCTCGAACATTCGTTTGCTCGTTCCGAATGCTGCCTGTGAGACGGCTCATGTATTAACTCAAAAGTAGCTACTTACAATACTTTCACTTAAGGCGGTTGCAGAGGGGTCAATTTTATACAAAACTTTGACGCACAATACGCGAAAACGGTATTAATATAAGTAACTTTGTATATATGGAAAAATAGTTTGGAAAATCTAGAGTCACAAATAACATTTGCAATTTATAAAATAATTACGAAGATATAAAGCTTTGAAATTTTTCATACAAAATTATAAAAACTTTATATCTTCGTAATTATATTATAAATTGAAAATGTTATTTGTGACGCGGCAACTAGATTTTCTAAACTATTTTTCCATATATAAAATATTACTTTTACTAATTACGTCTACGCGGATTGTGCGTCAAACGTTTGTATGGACTGAAACCACCTTAACTAAAAAAAAGTGTCAATGGTTTGAAAACTCATTGAAATAAACCAACTTTGTCAATTCAAAAATTACTGCATCTAAACTGAAATAAAACTTAACAAACTCTAACTATCTTAGATCACAGGTAGGAAGTCTTAAATAACAATGTTTGTTAAAAAATTAAATATAACTAACAACGTTAGGCTTGGTTCATTAATTAACATTAGATCAATTAACATAACTCAATTGGTGTAAGGGACATCCATCGAAATCCAAATCCACTATCATTGTAATTATTCTATTAAGGTTACTTCAAGTGGAACGAGTGGCGAAGCACATATTTTATTCCGAGCTTGAGGAGGGCAAGCGTAAGCTAGGTGGGCAACTTCTCCGATACAAAGATGTGCTAAAACGCCACATGAAACGGTGTTGCATTGACCCCGCGCAATGGGAAAAGCTCGCATCCCAACGCCAGGAGTGGAGGACCCTTGTCAGAGACAAAGTTTTTGACTTTGAGGCAGTCCGGCGTTCTGAGCTTGATACCAAGCGCGATGAATTGAAGGCCCGACCACCAGCGGCCATCAATTATATCTATGAGAATGGTGTCCTGACGTGCACTCACTGTGCACGTACTTTCTCGAATAAAATCGGCTATATAAGCCACATTAGGGCGCACGAGCGCCAACAACGACGGAATCAGAGGCAGTCGCCGTAGCCGAAATCGGCTAGGAGTAGCATCATCATCATCATCATCATTTCAAGCATTTAAGACACCGAATAATAGCTTTCAAAACAGTAGCTAAAGCAGTTTAATAAATTTTGCTGTCCTGAAAACATGTAGGTACTTCTTACGCCAACGAATTTTCAGACCTCATTTATTTATTTATTTATTATAACAACTCTAATATACAGTTTTTGAGAGTTACGCGGTTATTATTTAATCTAGAAATAAACATTTTAACGGGTTCTTACCGCGTTTTGGTATATTTGAGTTCCCGATACTCTAATATATTTTTTTTAATGGGAGCCCCCGTCTACATTCGAATTCGTTAACGAAAATGTAGATATAATGACTTCTTGTTATTTTGCGAATTAGTTCGTGAAAGATAAAATAAAAGAATAAATGATTAGATAATTGAGGTGGGACATATATAAGGTCTAACAAAATTAGGTGAAACTATTTTAAAGGGGTGTTCAGACCATCAAACTGAACAACTTTCTCTATGGGACCAATATTGAAATCGCGAAAAAAAAATCTGCTGTCCCATACATTTAGGTCGAGTAGGTTTGTATGGAACAGCTGATTTTTTTTTCGCGATTTCGATATTGGTCCCATAGAGAAAGTTGTTCAGTTTGATGGTCTGATCACCCCTTTAAAATAGTTTCAGCTAATTTTGTTAGACCTTATATATTATCATCGGAAAAAAACTTCAAGGGTTCCTTATTTGACTACAGAACCCTGAAAACACCCCTATACTATTCACATTTGTTTCAAATTAGAGTGTTCCAAAATAACACATTCCGATTGAACCAACAGACGTCAAAACAATTAATATTTTATTGTCTCGTTCAGTGTCCATGGATGTTAAAATAAATATTTAATGGTCAACAAATATCTACTCTAGAACCATTTCATTGACAATGTTATAACGCGTATCGAGAAAAAACCGGTCAAGTGCGAGTCGTTTATTATTTGTTGTTCTAAAATAGAGTTATGCACTTAATCATACCAAGTTTGTCGCTTGTTTTATCTTCTTAGTAAAAAAAACATTTGAAAATAACATGAGCATAGCATATGCTCACGACTATATTCCCCGAGGGGGTAGTCAGAGATATTCTGAAACCTCAGAATATCCACGTTTCACTATAGTACCGAAACTCTGTCCAGTGTGACGGGGAGTGAGCCCGTCACCACTTGTAAATGGACGGTAGGTACAATACATGCCTCGAAATTGAGGCAGCATTTGAAAATAACATTACTCACATTTTTAGTTTTTTTTTTAGCTAGAATACTATTTTTAAAAACATGATATACTATAAAAAGTCATGAAATGTTGATGACGTCACTTGCGGGTATTTGGTACCATTTTTCATACATCGCGCGCGTTTTGACGTTCGATTAAAAGTTGCTAATTTTAGTAATTGTCCCCCCCCCCCATCCATTGTCCATCCCCTATTGCCGTTTTTACATTAGAGCTAAAACAAAAAACTTGAAAAGTACATTTTTCTTGTATTTATTAATTTTTTACTTAGTAAGGAGGGGGGACTTCATTTTTTTACTTTTTGTATTTTTTCATTTAGTGAAATTTTCAACTGGATAACTATTAAGGTTCAGAAGATACAGCCTTCTGAAGCTAAGACGAGCGGACGGACAGTGTAGGCTAATGAATAGTGTTAATCCACAACATATTCTATCTGTATGCCAAATCCATTCAAACGTTTATGCGTGATTGAGTCGCAAACATCGTCACAAACTTTCATATTAATAATTTTAAAGTAGTAAATATAGTATAGTATGATCCTCCCCTATCTCCGAAGTAGGGTAAAACCCTGGATAGCAACGCCCCACTCCAACACTAGGCTTGACCCCTGACATTTAGCGAGGTCGGTCGACAATCCCGCCTCGTAAGGAGTATAAGATAAACTTTTGTATTTTTCTTTATACAGGTTACTGGGACAGGTTATAGAATATTTTGGAATATATATATCTTATTTTTACGATTTAATTAAATTTTGATTATTATAGGATCCTATTTTATTTGTCCCGAATATTTTACGGGATAAGGCACAAGAAGGAGAAACTGTGAAAATCTACTGTTTCGTAGTTTTCTACGAAACGTTTTCAGTGTTCCACCAAAAATGTAATAACAATCACTGATTATAACTAGTATTCGAGATTTCATCGATACAATCATAAAAGATATTGAATTACGAAATTTTTCATAAAAAAAACTTAAAAGCTTTAATATCTTCGTAATTATATTATAAATTGCAAATGTTATTTGTGACGCTGCAACTAGATTTTCTAAATTATTTTTCCATGTTTAAAATATAACTTTTATTAATCCCGTCTACGCGTATTGTGCGTCAAAATTTTGTATGGACTGAAACCACCTTAAAAGTCTTCTGGGACACACAATTTTGATTTCTATTTTGCGTAGCTATTATGTATTTAAATAGCATTTTTGTCACGAAATGGTGCCGGTTACAGTTTAAAAGTCCAATTAATAATTACTCCTCACCCCGCCTAACAAAACTCCGTAAAATAACTGGGCTAAATGTTGAATACTTATGATCAAGTCAAACAACGACTCTGGACATCATAATCTTGTCTACACTAACTGAACTACTTTACACAAGTAAACTCCCACAAAATATAAAGAAAACCAATACACTAATCAATAAGCCAATGAATCAACCTGTATAAATAAAAGTTTTGCCACACAAATAACAGATGGCATCAGTGTTGCAACATGGCCGCTGTATTTATTTGTTCAGCCAGAATTAACGTTTTTATAGGTTTTCACTTGTATTGTTGGAATGCGCAATTAAAATTATGTATTTGTTGGATGGTATTCAAGATTTAATTTACTGAGAATAACCGAGGATGCAGCTGAAGCAAAGCTATGAGCTGACTAAGCAATAACTTCCGAGACGGGTCCATAACATGTACCTAAGAGAATATAACTATGTATTTCTTTTGTCCTATTTCAAAGCAATAGGAAATCCGAGGTTCAAAACGTAGTTTTTAAAAGTAGGCAAGTACCTAACAAAACTGGTTATAGGTATGTTCTTCCTGAAACTTTTTTACAAACTCACAAAATCTTCTAGGAACTTATTTAGAAGGCCAGGCCTTGACTCCGAAGGCCATGTTTTCCCTCACACGGATCCACTTGAATCCCACAAGGGGTGTAAACTTTTAACCCTGACTGTTTTAATGAGTGACACATTTAAAACACGCAAGAGTGTTTTGTAATAAAAAAAAAAGAACCAAACCAAACCGGCGCGTCGTAATTTTTATAGGAAACTAAATGAGGCACACTTTCAAGAATCCGTACAACAAACAAACAAAATTATTATTGTGTCGGGAAACTCTGGAATGTTATTATTATATAATATTAGGGATTAATCGTTAATGTCCTATTTAAAATAAATAAAGTCTGTTCAACTCATATAGGAAGGCTAAACTCGTGTCAACGACTTAGGCCTTCCTCTATGGTTCAACTCAGCGTAAGCGAAAATTCTTCGTCTATGGGTTCAACTACAATATAAAAACAAAACACAAATACAATTCAGTTTTTGAGAGTTACGCGGTTATTATTTAATCTAGAAACGGTACAAATAAGGCGGCCTTATCGCTAAAAAGCTATTTGTTCCAGATAAGGTAGAGGAATTGGCAAACGAAAATAGATATGTAGCCGAAAAACTATTCTTATTAATTAATAAATTTATAATTGAACAAAAATATTAACCTATATTAAAACATACATTACCAAATCTTGATCCAATTAAATATTGCTACAATTATACATTTAAAGGAAGAAGTTTAATGAAAAAAGAAATCTTTAGTTATATTTTCATTAGTCGATGTTTCTTACTCGACATAACTTATGGAGTTTTAGTTCAAACAAACCTATTTTCTAAATTCGATAAACGTAAAAACACACAACTATAAATTAAAAAAAAAATTTTTTTAGCTCATTTTCTTTTGTTCACTTTATGGCTACGCCAGGCCGGCGCCGGCGCCACGCCGTAGCGTTATAGACTACGCCGTAGCACATTCTACGGTATTCTTGCAGGGTACCAAAGACTATAGCGGCATTTCATTTTCTTTGAATGGTTAAGAGGGTACCGAGCCTATTGTGCTGCCCCCAATCGTATTTTTTTCATTACTAAACAATCAAACAACACTTCCAAAAAACAAGAATGTCACACTGCAGTCATCATTGGCTTTCAATTTATCGAAACATTACGGGTTATTATGTTTTAAATGCTTGTATGTTTAAAACTGCCAAAAGTGACCACTTTGGGCGGTTTTAACGGTATTAACTACAAACATTATAAAAACAAATCCATAGTGAACCGATAAATTGAAAATCAGCAATGACTACAATGATGTCTTTAATTATTGTTTGAACGAATAAATTAAATGAATGAATGAAATTTATTGTGTACGAGCGTTAACCCGCGACTTCGTACGCACAAATTATACACCAGATTTTAATTCAGATCATAAGCTATCAAATAAAAAAAGTTTCATCAAAATCGGTTCAGTAGTTTTTGCGTGATACTCGTTCAAACAAACAAACAAACAAACAAACAGACAGACAGACAAAAAAATTGCTGAAATGGAATCAGGGACATCTAAAAACCATATCGTAACTTTTTTTTTGTTAATATCTTCAATGTACAGACAAACTTCCTGTTACAGCTTTATAATAGTATAGATGGATAGAATTTAAAAAAATACCATCGAGGGCAGCAAAATAGCACAGTATAAGAAAGAGTATCTATTACAACATAATAGGCTCGGTGCCCCCTTAAGCAATGAAGCACGCAAGCATGAATGCTCGATATCTCAGTCGGTATCACCGCCTGCTGTGTGGGTCGCGGGGTTGAATCCCGTATGGAGCAAATTATTAACGTAACGTAACGTGCTTTTGTGTAATAAATACAATTTTCAACACACTTGCTCATAAAATGGCCCTTATTTCACCCTTATTTCACCGCAATTAGGCACATAATGACACCTATAATCAAACTGTGACTTTTTCATTACTATTATTCACAAGTGAGTTATAGGTTTTTTATAGTAGGTATCTAAACTTCTTGGTTGAGTTCTTGAGTTGCTTTGTTCTTAAAAAAGTTTCGATACAAAAAAGATCATATTCAATAGTACAAATAAATTCTCTAAATAAACTTTTTATTTACTAAATAAAATGATTTTTTATTATTATTTTCTTCACAAGTGTGTTGAAAAACGTCGTATGATACACGTGTGTATTGATGATTACCGTCCTCGGCTCTCTTAAGACCCTCGCCTAATATTTGTATGATGAATATGAATGTTTGTACCCGGACATGGATGTTTCTTTTCTCTGATGATCTATAACTACAGGGTGTAAAATTTAATGCGTTACAGGTCGAACACAGTGCTTTGAACCATATAACTGAACAACTTATACTATGGGACCAATAATGAAATCGCAAAAATCGCTTTTTCGATAAAAAAAATTTTCCACGATTTCTACGTTTACTCCATACTGAAAGTTGTTCGGTTCGATGGTCTGAAGCAACCAGTTAGATATGTAACGCATTTAATTTTCCACCCTGTAGCATGTATTCTAAAGGTTGTAACAAAACACCCTAGTAATAGTTAGGGGTACTTTAGACCATCAAAATGAACAACTTCCACATCTAACATCCAACACAGCCAATATCGAGAAAAAATAAAAAAATTAGCTAAAATTTGCCCATACAAAACTGCAGTACGAATGTATGGGACAGCAGATTTTATTTCTTCTCGATGTTGGCTCCATAGTGAAAGTTGTTCAGATTGATGATCTAAACAGGGTGTTTTGTTACACCCTGTATATTTGTCCAAGATATTTATTTAATATTCGTTGACCAAGAAAATCTTGGGAGGACTTTAATAGGCGCCTTCGCGTTAAGTCCCCACGGGCCAAGGGTTCTGACACCAACTTCATAATGTTAAGGTTCAGAATCCAAATAACAACATGACAAATAACAATACGACCTTTTAGTATACGTGCTTCTTCATCTCACCAAATGTCAGTACATGACCTTTAATATAATACCGCTTTCTGAGTGCGAACTCCTAAGTAATCAAAATTTCTAATACCACTTTCAGCGTGAATGTCGAAAGCTATTAACTCTATTGAAATCCTATTGTTATAGTCTAAAGCTAGCTGCGCCTGCTACTTCGTAATGCAACTTGAGATCACAAAAATATCGGTCCCTTAAAACCTATCTATCTATCTTCTATATCTATCTATCTATACTATTATAAAACTGTAACAGGAAGTTTGTCTGTACATTGAAGATATTAACAAACAAAAAGTTACGATATGGTTTTTAGGTGTCCCTGATTCCATTTCACCAATTTTTAGATTTTTTGTCCATCTGTTTGTTTGTGTGTTTGTTTGGGTGTTTGTTTGTTTGAACGAGCATCACGCAAAAAGTACTGAACCGATTTTGATGAAACTTTTTTTGTTTGATAACTTATGATCTGACTTAAAATCTGGTATATAATTTGTGCGGCCGAAGTCGCGGGTTAACGCTCGTATTCTATATTTTGATTGAGTGGGACGATCGGAATGAAATATTATAGAGCTTAATGTTCCTTCAAGTTTTTTTTATGTAGCAACACAATGATCTACTGCATCAGTACAGTAGGTGCAGTATAGGTTGCCCGATTCTGGCAAGCTACTATTTAGCTACTTTGTTCAGAATTTTTGAAGTCGACACGATAAGAAGAAGAAGAGAAGTCTTGACAAGAAAATGACGATGAAAAATTGTTTTTTTTTTTGTCACTATTTCGACCATAACTTTTTTCGTTTTCGACTTTCTCGAATAACTCTTCTTGCACCTTACAGCTCTCGTAAATACGCGTCTTTTGAGCCTTTTTGAATATCATATCTTCACAACTCTCCGAGATATAAGGGGATCGCACTTTTTCGTGAAATCGGAGCCTATACTGGAGCGAACGAAAAGATATTTCCAATGTCAAAAGACCTTGTTCGCCATAATGTATGGATCGGACTCGTAGTTTTCGTGTTGTGTAATAAATGATATATCAAATGTCATCAATATGACTAAACTTGTTATCTTACTGCAAGAATTATTTTTAGGCTTTTCTATGAAACAAAATTCTATCGGAGCAAAAAAAAAAAATCAGCTGTTCCGTAATAAACTGCACCCCCCACCGCTACCTATTCGACTCAAATGTATGCCACAGCAGATTTTTTTTTGCTCCGATTGGTTTGCTCCCGTAGTAAAAGTAGTTCAGTTTGATGGCTAGACTCTTAGTTTAAAAGGATGCTAATGATATCAATTAGAAGAGCTGTTAGAAGAATGTTACTAAATAAAAAGCGACAAAATTAAAGATGCTCATTTTAGCATGCGTAAAGAATATTTGTTTTTTGTGTTAAACATTTCCAACTTTATTTCGTTACAGTTATTTCGTTAGGTAAATATGAGTTGAAGTGTATTAATAAGGGGACGAAGTTTTTATTAACGGTATAGGTATTTACAATTTAAACATTATGTACAACTTATGGCTAAATATGGCTATAATTAAAAATAAAAACAAATAAAGTAGGCGAAGAAAAAATGAGCCACTACATCGAGCACGACTTCCGTTCGACTTACACTAAACAGAAGGCGTGCTCGAGGCCACCGTCCTGCGGGAGGGTGCCCAGGATGCTGGCTGCGTTACCTCGTTGGATGGCAATGGATATTCGTTGCCCGAGGTACGCGCCAGCCCTTCGGTCACCGGACACCTCAATCAAGCGCGACGACAACTCTTTGAAGAGCTGTCGGGCGTCCGGCCCCCACGGCCCCAGGGTCTCTACACCGAATGGCGCAAGAATGTAGCCGTCATCCAGGGTGGCATATGTGCGCCGCTTGAGACCCTCTGCAGCAGCCGCCGCCGCGCCCGCTCTTAGAGAAGTGGCAGGGAGGTGTGAGGGCGCCACAGTGTCGACACACGTAGCGTTCCACACCAGGGGTCTGCCATTCCTACAAGGAATGACGGTCATACCGTCGGGTCTCTTGCCATCGTCTCGTGCAAGGCCCCTTGGCTCAAGTATGGCCGGCACGTTGGCGCTGACAAGGGCCCGGCGGATGATGTCATTAATAAGCTATCTCTAGATATTAACAACTATAATAAACTTTCATATTCAAAAATAAAATATCTATAGAGACAAATAAATGTACAGGCCGAAATTTTCTGATTTCTTACGTCATATAGCTTTCAAATTCTTTGGTGCGATCTAATAAGTAATAACACAATAAACTGGGCCGTCAGCCTCGATTCGACCATTGCTGTGGGCAATACGAGAAACAGAGATGATATATTTGACCTGCACGGGTAGCATGCCACCCACGACAAAGCGTTTAAACAAGAAAAACGTCATGCGCGCTCTTTCTGGCATACGTAAAATAATAAAGATGGAGGCTCATCTCGATTTTTATCGTTTTCTCGGGGGTGGCATGCTAGGCCTACCGCACTAAGCAGGCATCCACCAAACAGCTAGAAAGCATTGAATTGACCTAGGGCAACAAAACATACTACAAATATTGTGAAGGTTTCGACTTCTGGAGTGCGATTTTTGAATCTCATTCGCTGAGCTCAGCAGTTGAAAATGTCAAAATTACTTTGGAGATATGCATATTTCTACTGCTGATGTGATTTTCAAAAATCGCACTCCTGAAGTTTAATTTTTGAAAGTCAAATCAGCAGTAGAAAGATGCATATCTCCATAACAATTTTGAGATTTTCAACTGCTGAGTTCAACGAATGAGATTAAAAAATCGCACTCTAGGTCCAAAGCATAAAGTATCCTACTAAGTAGGTACCTCTTCTGTCCCAAATCTCATTATAAAATCGATTCTTCAGCAAAAACCTAAATAACTAAACAAACAGACTAACACATTATTAAGAACATTAATAATATTGACCAACAATACCAAACAAAACTTACGATTGACTTCGATACCGTTGTGTCAACACTGACGTCACCTATCGACGATATCTGCCAGCCCTATCATTTCTGTCTAGTATTAAACCAACGACCACATTACCGAGACCTCCCTCTCGACTCCCATTTTCCTTTCTACACTAGAAATTTGTTTGATCGTAAAAGGGGCGCGGTTCAAGTTGCGATGGTTTTTGAAACAAAGCACGTGGCAACAATAGTTTTATCGCACTAGAGCACCATCTACTTCCCGTGTTGGAGGTTTGTCGTAAAATGGTGGGCGGGAATTAGGTCTGTGATAAATGGGGTAGTATAGGTTGTATCGAAAATATAATGCTTGCAATTAAGAATTATCAATTCTACATCTTCATTAAATCCATTGGCCGTCGTTTGAGGGAGAGGGGCCGAGACCCCCGCTCCGGGTCGTACCTGCCTAGCTAGCATGCCACCCACGACAAAGCGTTTAAACGAGAAAAACGTCATGCGCGCTCTTTCTGGCCTACGTAAAATAATAAAGATGCACATCTCGATTTTTGTCGTTTTCTCGGGGGTGGCATGCTAGCTAGGCAGGTTCAACACATTTCCCTAGCCATACAGCGTGGAAACGCCACGAGCGTGATGGACACATTTCAACCGGGTTCGACTCGAGGCGGGCTCTTTGAATGATTATTTTGTTTAGTCTAGTTGTATTTTAGTTTTAGGATATTTCAGTTTTATTATTAACGAGCGTTAACCCGCGACTTCGTCCGCACAAATTATATACCAGATTTTAAGTCAGATCATAAGCTATCAAACAAAAAAAGTTTCATCAAAATCGGTTCAGTGGTTTTTGCGTGATACTCGTTCAAACAAACAAACAAACAAACACACAAACAAACAGACAGACAAAAAATCCAAAAATTGGTGAAATGGAATCAGGGACACCTAAAAACCATATCGTAACTTTTTTTTTGTTAATATCTTCAATGTACAGACAAACTTCCTGTTACAGTTTTATAATAGTATAGATGAAATTATAGTACAAATACTATAACTCTAGTACGGAATGCAACACTGAACATAATAACTAAAGGATGTGACAATGAAACTAAACAACTTTCCCTCAGGAACATGGGTGGAAAAACGAGAATTTTTTGGTGATCTTCTGTATAAAAGTGCGGAAAAAAAATTACAAAAATTCTCGTTATTTTTCGACTCACGTTCTTTAGGTAAAGATGTTTAGTTTCGTTGTCTGAACACACCTTCACGAATTGTTGGTTTTCCATTTATCTAGTATTCGTTTTTGTGGGCCCCTCGAAGATTTGAATACCGATTACAAAGATTATTTTTAAATTGTTTGTTAGGTAGTAGACTGAATAAAATATATAATTTTTTCCAATTTTCCATGACATGCCATTTCGTATTATAAATGGACAAATAAAGCCATTTAAGTGCCTAAGTTCATAATTTTATTAGGACTCTAATAATATTTATTAATTGTTTGTATATTTATTTGTTTGTTTGTTTACATATTAAGACAGTCCAGGGCTGCCACCTCAAAAAATCGATTACGCGCTAAAACTGTGAAAAAGCGCTAGATTCCAAAATTTACACTGCTCAAAAAAGTTCAAAGCTCTCTAAATAGTCTAATCAGCCTTTCCGAAACCGAACCGAATAAGTCAGTCAATTCCCCTGTTAAATTGATGATAGCACCTCAAATAAGCGTTCGTATTTGAATCTCCCGAACCTGTACATTCTATGGATATTTTTTGACCACAAAATGCTATCAATATTTATTATATTCCAATAAAAAACACAAAATGTAGCATATTCAAACACAAATAATGTTGCTTTATTAAAATTTAAAAATGCGCTATATTCTCCGCTAGGCGCTAAAATCTGAGATACGGCGCTAAAGATACCAAAAAAGCGCTAGATCTAGCGCCGAAAGCGCTAAGGTGGCAGCACTGAGATTGTCCTTTGAGAAAGTAACATAGTAGTGTATTAACTAGATCTTCGATAGTAGTGTGTATGACTAGAATTACATTTGTTGCTGTCCTGACAATAAGTACACACGGCGACACATCAACATAAGCTGGCCGTGCGTAGGTCGAGTAATGTTAACATCGCGCGGCCAGCTTATGTTGGTTTTGTATAGCTTGATGTTGATGTGTCGCCGTGTGTACGTTTGAGCTGATTAATTATTATTATTATTCAGCCGTCGCTGTCCCATTGTTGGGCAAAGGCCTCCCTCGGATCTCTCCATGCGTCCCGGTTTTGCGCCTCGTTAGGCCAGTTCTTTAGGAAGCTATCGATTTCGTCACGCCACCTTTTTCTTGGTCTGCCTCGACGACGATTTCCTTTTGCTGGGGACCAGTTGGTAGTGGTTTTACCCCACTGATTAATAACATGTGTATTTTATATTTCAGGTAAGTTTAAAGTCTACACTTTCTTCGATTGAAAACTGCTGTTAAAGGTATCATTATTTTCATAAATGTTAACTATTAGGTACTTAAATATTAACGGTAGATGCAGCGTGGATAGGCCTCCCACACGGTGGCCGACGACTTGGTGAAGACGGTGGGAACCCGTTGAATGAGGGCAGCGCGGAACCGGCCGTTGTGGCGATCCTTGGGGGAGGCCTATGTCCAGCAGTGGCCATCTATCGGCTGACATGATGATGATGACTACCTGTGTGCACAGGTGTTCTGGCAAAAAAAAAAATTTGATCTGATTTGTAATTAGTTGTGCAAAATTTGACCAAATGTAATCGCTATTTAGGTATTTTCTAAACTATTATAAAACTGTAACAGAAAGTGTGTCTGTACATTGAGGATATTAACAAAAAAAAAGTAACGATATGGTTTTTAAGTGTCCCTGATTCCATATCACCAATTTTTTGGATTTTTTTTTGTCTGTCTGTTTGTTTGTTTGATCGAGCATCACGCAAAAACTACTGAACCGATTTTGATGAAGCTTTTTTTGTTTGATAGCTTATGATCTGACTTAAAATTTTCTATATAATTTGTGCGGACGAAGTCGCGGGTTAACTCTAGTACTGTATAATTATAAATTAATCTCCACATGCTAACCACATGAGGTATACACTGTAGAATTGGGGTAGTTCTGATGGCGAAATACGGTGTTGCAGACCATCAAACTGAACAACTTTTACTATGGGACCAACTTTGAAAACGCTAAAAAAATCTACTGTTTTATAGATTTTGGTAGAGCAGCTGTACTGTTATTATTTACTAGGGTTAACCCGCTACTTCGTCCGCACAAATTATATATTAGATTTTAAGTCCGATAATAAGCTATCAAACAAAAGAAGTTTCATCAAAATCGGTTTAGAAGTTTTTGCGTGATGCTCTTTCAAACAAACAAACACACAGACAAAAAATCCAAAAATTGGTGATATGGAATCAGGGACACCTAAAACCATATCGTAACTTTTTTTGTTAATATCTTCAATGTACAGACACACTTTCTGTTACAGTTTTATAATAATTTAGATTATTGTAATTTTCAATTGTTTTTCTTAATCATTTGTGATACGAAACGAAAATGCCGATTTTTAAACCATATAAGCAGAGCAATTTTAAATCATTTTGTTAGAAAGTTTACTCAAAACTAAGAGTCAGCTTGGATAATCTGAAATCAAAGGAAAATAATTATCATGATAATTTCGAACCCAGGAGTGCGATTTTTGAATCTCATACGTTGAACTCAGCAGTTGAAAATGTATGGAGATACGCACCTTTCTATTGCTGATTTGACTTTCAAAAATCGCACTCCTGGAGTATGATTTTTGAAAGTCAAATCAGCAGGAGAAAGATGCGTATCTCCATAGTAATTTTGACATTTTCAACTGCTGAGCTCAGCGAATGAGATTCAAAAATCACACTCCTGATCAAAACTAATCGGAACACAATAAAACAAGACGGAATCGCGCTACTAAGGGCAATCAAAACACATGGACAGTGTCGCTCGTCTATTCCTGGCCGCCCGCGTTGGAGGTGCGCCAGCGCACAGCCGCGGGCGACGGCGACGCGCTCAGCTTTGTCATTTTGTCGCTACATGGGTTTCATCGGCACTTGGGAAAACAGTACTAAGGGTGAATATCGATCTTATACAGGGTGTAAGTGACAGCCTAGCAAATACTGAAACGGTGAACTCAGACCAACTTTCGCTATGGAGCCTACCTTAGGAGACGCGAAAAAAAATCACCTGTCCCATACATTTGAGTTGGGTAGGTACAGCAGTTTTGTATGGGACAGCTGATTAACTTTCACTATGGAGCCTACCTCAGGAGACGCGAAAAAAATCAGCTGTCCCATACATTTGAGTCGGGTAGGTACAGCAGTTTTGTATGGGACAGCTGATTAACTTTCGCTATGGAGCCTACCTCAGGAGACGCGAAAAAAATCAGCTGTCCCATACATTTGAGTTGGGTAGGTACAGCAGTTTTGTATGGGACAGCTGATTTTTTTTCGCGTCTCCTGAGGTAGGCTCCATAGTGAAAGTTGTTCAGTTTCATGGTCTGAGTTCACCGTTTCAGTATTTACTAGGCTGTCACTTACAACCTTAGTGTTACCGTATATCTTATTATGGGGGCTGGCAAGCCAGCAACACTTCGACACAATGGAATCTTTTATGTTGACCACTACCAATTTTTTTCATAACCCGCATCACCCTTCAAAAACTTGGTATATGAGTGTGGCAATACCTTTCTGGAGTGCGATTTATGAAACTCATTCGTTGAACTCAGCCTTTGATTATCTATTGTAAGGACTGGCCTTGCGGTAGCATTTCCCCTCTACCACGGTATAAGAACAATTGATCATGTGCATTTACATTCAATTTTATACCTAACGAGCGTTAACCCGCTACTTTGTCCGCACAAACTACATACCAGATTTTAAGTTAGATCATTAGCTATCAAACAAAAAAGTTTCATCACAATCGGTTCAGTAGTTTTAGCGTGATGCTCGTTCAAACAAACAAACAAACAGATATACAAAAAATCCAAAAATGGGTGATATGGAATCAGGGACACCTAAAAACCATATCGTAACTTTTTTTTTGTTAATATCTTCAATGTACAGACCAACTTTCTGCTACAGTTTTATAATAGTTTAGATCACTGAACGAGACAGCCTATAATTGCGAAACAATAACTACGAACTTATGACGTTTGGGGTTCACACGAAACTACTTTTCATTATTTTTATCATTCAAAATTAGAATCTAAAGTTATGGGGAATATCCAAAGTTGCGGATTTCATGTTACCTCGCCCCCCGCAAAAAGTGACAGAAATGTTTGTTAGTAGAATATCACGCGTCTCGTATAAATAGTCAAAGAACTCAGCACTTGAAAATGTCAAAATTACTATGGAGATATGCATCTTTCTACTGCTGATTTGACTTTTGAAAATCATACTCCAGGAGTGTATACTCAAAAATCGCACTCCAAGGGAAGAAACCTCTTTTAAGATTTTTAAAATCGATGCAACTGCATATTATAGGACATGACTGTGTATGTTTTGGTGTAAAATAAAGTATATTTGATTGACTGACTGGTAGTTGTAGCAAAGCTTCTGGGTGCCCTGAGGTCGTGAATTTATGTTGTGAAAACATTCAATTTAAGAGTTTAATATCGTCAAAACACAGCCATCGGCTTGATCAGCCATCTTAGAGTGTGTTCGTTGATGTGTCAACGAAGCTCTCAAACAGCCAATCAGGGCTGCAATCGCGGTAAATATTCAGTGATTGAACTGTTATTGGACTACGTACGAATCATAACTTTTGACACATTTGGTATTGCGCTAATCGCGGTACTGCTCTTGACAGCCGTTAGAGCCGTTTTGACAAATCGCTCAGACGTTATAGGCTGTCAGTTACATAGAGTTTAGCGCGGTACGGAATTCAGCACAGTTGAATAGTAATTGGATTGCAATGTGATTAAAACTGAAATTGGATAAGAATAGAACTTCGATGTTTTAACTTAGCGCAATGCAACCCAAATGTATGGAGCACTGTTTTTTTTCGATGTTGGTTCTATAGTGAAATTAGATAAGATTGATGGTTACCTACCAACTTTGCTACGTTGAAAAGAACTTTCCATACATACACTCGAAAAAACATTAGGTACTCTTCTGGGGCTGTCGAGTAAAAAACACCATAACATAAATTTGAAAAAACCCATTATAAAACAAATAATAGTTTAACAGCGCAAGCTTCCAGTTCAGTGTTAAACAATGGATATTGTCCAGAGCTTCTTGTTACGAAAATAGTCTGAACGAGTTTGATCCGATACTGCTTTATAGCTGTCTGCCTCTTTTATTGATTATACACACAGGTTGTTCAGAAAATTTCATAAATTATTAGTTTAATCACAGAATGAATACTAGTAAAGTACCCGGCCAACAAATTGAAAAATGCGGGAAGGTGAGGGGTGACTGCAGTAGCGATTTCACCTACAAATTTTGTTTCTGCGCAATCAAGGTCTTTCTCAAGAAGTTTGCCGGGCATTATACTACTCACAGAAGTTTCACTACCATAGAACAAGCACTAAAGTTAGTTAAACATTCATAATTCCCAAAATATAATGCTTTTAATTTTTTTTTTTATTAACTGTACAAATGTATAGACACAAATTAATAATAAAACTGAAATATCCTAAAACTAAAATATAACTAGACTAAACAAAATAATCATTCAAAGAGCCCGCCTCGAGTCGAACCCGGTTGAAATGTGCCCATCACGCTCGTGGCGTTTCCACGCTGTATGGCTAGGGAAATGTGTTGACCCGGAGCGGGGGTCTCGGCCCGTCTCCCTCAAACGACGGCCAATGGATTTATTTTTATTTTATTTATTTATAATATGGTGGTTTCAAAATAATATCTCTTTCCCAGAATATCCCTTTTAAATACTTACGAAATATATTGCAAGCCAAATTAAACCAAAGGAGCATCACCGAAAAAAAAAATACATAAAATAAAAAAAATCACGAAAGATTAATGTTGCTAAACTGCATAAAAAGCCACATCTCTCAGTCATCGCCGGGAAGAAATGGGGTGGTTCGCAAACTTCTCAATCAAATTAAATAAAAAACTAAACTTCCTAAACTATAATTAAATAATCATCTCAGCCGATAGTCGTCCACTGCTGGGCATAGGCCTCCCCCAAGGATCGCCACAACGACCTGTCTAGCACTGCCCTCATCCAACGGGTTCCCGCCGGCCGCCTTCACCAGGTCGTCGGTCCACCTTGTGGGGGCATAACACGATGAGCCATCCGGTACGCGTTCACCACTCAAAAACTCTAAATTAAATGCTATCCATTTTAAACCAGTGCCTGAGGGTCCTACCTCAACCTCCTGAAAGGCTGAATAAAACCAACCGTCTCTTAAATTATTTATTTCAAAACGTCAAAACTTTCTGACAGCTACTCTTTTGGGCTTTTAAGCCTCCGTTAATTATTTACTTCCCTGGTCTGATGGTGACGCAACAATAATTATAAAATTATTAAGTTGGTACTTACCGCATTCTGTAAATTAACTACACAACACGGCAGTGACACAAATCAAATCAAAATATTCAAAATATTCAAAATTAATATCAAATGGATAGCTTTCTGACGTCATTTTTGACTCTACCACCTCGTCCGTAAATAAAATGTTCCGTTGTATATAAGATGCGGCCAGAAACACATCTTTTGTATATTATTATCTTTTGTATACGTACATTTTGTTTTTTATTTACTGATAACTGCTCATTTTTGATAATTTTTTCTGGAACACCGGCTACCTTTCTTCTTTCACCGCTTCCTCTACCCTAAGGTTGTCTGGAAGAAATAGCTTCTTAGCGATAAGACCGCCTTATTTTGTGCCTCTTGTATTTTTATTTCTGTATTTTACTGTTTATGTTTTGGTGTAAAATAAAGTATATTTGATTAATTGATCTTTAAAAAAATGTTTTTAATATAATATAAAAATATTTTTTTTTATTGTATATAAATTAATTGACGCTTGCTTGGGCGTACTAGCACTGAATTTCTGCTCATGTCAAGTAGTTTGTTGAAAGTATCTATCCCAATCTCAAGAATTGTAGTAGGTACATAAATGTAGGTGCCCCGACGTTTTCCTTCACCGAAAAGCCAAAGTAACTCCAAATCGTGCAAAAGTTCCAAAAAAACTAATTGGTACGAGTCGACGTGGGGGATCGAACCATCACCTCATGCACGGAAGCTGAGGCTACCCGCTACTAGACAACCGCGATTTTTTAAAAATAGAATCTACTTATAGAAAATTATCAATAGAAATTCGGGTATTGGGCGTAGGCCGTAGCGTCTGCAATGTCCTTGCCTAATAATTACTAGTTTGGAATATCACGAGCTCTATTTTGATTTGAATGTAACTAAGCAAAACGAACAAACAAATCAACACGTGCAAATCACAAGAGATTCTATAAAAAAAGCTTTGGTACTCGTATTAAAATAGAAATTGATAATGACGAGACGTTGGCGTCACCGAGTCAGCAATAAAAAAAAAAGTTATAAGATCGGTCACTACGAGCTTGTTACAAAACTGAAAGTTTCTAACATCAACGTATTTTCAAACTTACATCGTAGTAAATAAGAGTTGATACAACGGAATTTATAAAATGAGTTGAACGGTATAACTACGTCAAAACTTGGCTGGTCTTCGATCACGTGATTTCACGTGACGAAATTTGGCAATCTATACTGAAAATATTCGCTATATAATTCCTTAAAACGTTTTAGATGCATTCTTTAAGCTATTTTCGACCTTATCGCTTTAGGGTTAAAGTTTTTAGGTGTGTTTGAACTTTAGAACGTGAGGTATTCTGGGTGATTTTATGTAATAGTTATTGATATTTTTAGATTGTTATTATACGTATAGTCTACACTGTAGACTATACAGGGTGTTATATTATTGTTTGGAGTAGGGATATTAATTCAGATTAATTAATATACTACACCACCCCTTACCATGGTTGGGTATCATCACAGACCAGTTAGGTTAGGTTATACATGGTGTAAGGCTTCCTGAGCGGTTGCATACAACGTGTTAATAAATAAGCCCAAAACCTCATACACCCAAACTGATTTTATAATAAAAGAATTTCATTGAGGCGATAATAATTTTTACAATTTTATTAATTTAATTAAAAGTTATTCTAATTTTAAGTTTTCATGCAAAAATGATTTGTTATTATTTCAGAAATGATTGAAAGCGCTAGGGATCTCGTGAATACTTTTCTTTTGGTAAAAAGTAGGGTAAGTGTGCCCGTGCGGTGGGTTAGCATCGCGTTCAATTTTTAAGCGTTAACCCGCGACTTTGTCCGCACAAATTATATACCAGATTTTAAGTCAGATCATTAGCTATCAAACAAAAAAAGTTTCACCGAAATCGGTTCAGTAGTTTTTGCGTGATACTCGTTCAAACAAACAAACACATATAAACAAAAAAATCAAATACTATGTAGGTTAGGTTAGGTGGTAGGGATACCTAAAAACCATATCGTAACTTTTTTTTTGTTAATATCTTCAATGTACAGACAAACTTCCTGTTACAGTTTTATAATAGTTTAGATTCTGAAAACAATTTGCCTAAGTTGAAACCTTGATAAAAACGTTTCTACTCTATATTCTAAACAAACCATTTTCTAGTTTTGCGTATTGTATATTAAATTGACGAAACTTCGAAAAAAAGGTATCGGACATCAATGATATTATTGATATTGCAACGATTTTTATAAGATAACAATATAAGTAACAATATAAATTAATATTAATAGAACAAGAAAAAACAAAACAAACAGAAAAAAGAAAAACACCTAGGCTACTTAAAGGTAAAAAATGTCCTCTAAAGCTCCTACTCGGGGCAGAGTGCCTAGGAGGCTGGCAGCGTTGCCTCTTTGGATCGCAAGGCTGATCCTTTGCGCAAAATAGCTGCCAGCCCTCCTGTCGCCTGTAGCCTCGAATAGGCATTTAAGGAATATTTTCAGAACAATCCTGTTGAAACGATTTACAAAGTGTTTTGTGACGTTACTCTACAGATAGCTATTATTCTTCTGTCAGTATTTATAATCATAAAATAAATATGTTTTCCTCATGCTTAATCTATGACGTCGGCACAAAATTAGTTTTGCCAAAATGACGAAACTTTTGCGTCATGAATGTCGTCATGATTTTGTGATAAGTGACTTGTTATTGATGGACATTATTATTAAGAATTACTGTTCAATTTTATACTAGTCTATATATATACTATTATAAAACTGTAACAGGAAGTTTGTCTGTACATTGAAGATATTAACAAAAAAAAGTTACGATATGGTTTTTAGGTGTCCCTGATTCCATATCAGCAATTTTTGGATTTTTTGTCTGTCTGTTTGTTTGTGTGTTTGTTTGTTTGAACGAGCATCACGCAAAAACTACTGAACCGAATTTGATGAAACTTTTTTGTTTGATAGCTAATGATCTGACTTAAAATCTGGTATATAATTTGTGCGGACGAAGTCGCGGGTTAACGCTAGTTATATTTATAACAAAAACATATAAACTCACGACCGTGTCTTTCGGGGTGGTCATAAGCTTTGCTACATCTAGTAACGAAGTTCTAAGGTTACAATTTGTAATTTTTTTACTTTACTTAAATCCACGAATCAGCTTGTAGCGGTCACTAATTTACTTTACATAAATATACTTCATTCCATCATCATCATCTCAGCCGATAGACGTCCACTGCTGGACATAGGCCTCCCCCAAGGATCCCCCACTTCATTCCATATAAGGACGAAAATATTTTCCGATTCCTATCTAGCTAGCTTTCTGGCCAATTCTGATTAGCAAATATAATGAATTTATCAGAAAGAATGTTATCCGACATCTTGGACTTTACTAAAGCTTTTCTAAGAATAAGCTAGAGTAAATGTTTAAAATCTCGGTTTTTGTAATTCAAAATAGCCCTTAAAGTTCGTTGCTATTTGGAATAGAGTATAGGTAGGTTTCAGGAATCGGTCGCGAGTTTCATGTTAAAAAGAAATTCAATCTAAAAGTCCCCTCAATTATCAAAACATTTCCAACAGTAAAACCGTTGTAATAAAACTGGAGCAAAAGGGATGTTTTCACAATCTCATTCATTTCACGTCTTCGCCGCTAAACGTCTGATGTACAGCCCTGCTCAAAGATTCACAACCCTGCGCCCTAAAGCTTGCATAATTGACTACCTTGTAGTCTAGGAGACGACTGGTCCAATCGCTTCCTTACCAAGCCTCAGAGAAGACAAAGGAATGCAAAAACTAAAACGGATTTAATAGCGTTTCCAAATTCACAATGTTTTTTTTTTCAAATCATATATACTTTATTTTACACCAAAACATAAACAGTAAAATACAGAGATAAAAATACAAGAGGCACAAAAGGATTTTTCGAGTTTCTATTCAAACCCTAAAACCAAGGTTCTCTTTCTATTCAACGTTTAATTTCATATTTTATCGAATATTAAATAAGCACTAGTTATCGAACGTGGTTCAGTTATTTCATTACATAAACTTGTTAGTGTTCTCTACTTGGGCTCAACAACAATCAATTTTTTTTCATCAACAATCAATCGATTTTTTTTCGTCTTTGTTAAAAGTTGTTTTTAGTTTTGATGGTCTGAACCACTCTTGACAAAAATGGAAAGTGATTAAAAAATCACTCAATAGACTAAAACAGTAGAAAACTTCCAGTAGACAATCATCACCATCATCAAGCCTATAAAAAATACCTACCTATAGTTATTCAATAAATTACTTTCACTTTAACTTTGACTTTAAACGTCCCACTGCAGGGCATAGGCCTACACTCAGGGAGGGTGTATGGGCATTAGACAATAATAGACGTTGTTAAGTTAGTTATATTGTACTATTCAGTTCGTTGAAGGTTCAAGAAGGAAACACGAAACTCATAGATATACGTATATTGTTCCACACAATAATTACACAGAATTATGTCTATCTTCTAGCGCGGGGAGGAAGTGACTGCCCGACCTGAGCTACGTGACAAAAGTGCAAACTTGCACAAATGTGTCGCCACAGACGTTATATTCAATCAGATAGAGTTTACCGCAGTCAACTCCCGTACTATAGTCCTACCAAGATCTATACAGTGTGTAAGCGTTTCAAAGGGGATGCGAAAGGCTTTGAATCGAGATTAAAAGAGGATTAGTTTTGTGATAGGCAAATCCGGGATTTGCTATGTGTATTTAAGTTGCTTTTGTGGAGCTAGCGGATTGATTTAAACATTAACCTGTTTGTGATCGAATGGGATTATGGGGTTAACTGTAATATTGTTTGATATTATAATGTTTATTCATCATCATCATATCAGCCGACAGACGTCCACTGCTGGACATAAGCTACCCCCAAAATGGGGGGACTTGCTGGCAGGCGGGTTGGCGATCGCAGTTGGATTGAATGTGTGTACTCAGCGGATGCTGCTGCCCATCATCATCCTCCCTTAGTCGCCTTTTACGACACCCACGTGAAGAAATGGGATGGTGCTATTCTTAGCCGACACCACACGGGTAATGTTTATTATTAGAAACATAAACCTGTAATGTTTTATTAGTAAACGCCACCTACTCTTAAAATAACAGTCACGAGGTTATATTATTATAACACATTTTTTTTTTTATTTCTTTCTTTATTCTTTTTTTCTATACTCTTTCTTTTCTCTTTTTTCCTTTTCTTTTTCTTTATTCAGGATGTAACAAAAGATCTTTAGTAATATTTTAAGGGGGGGGGGGGGTTAGTTTAGATCCTTAAACACACAACACAACACCAGTTTGAACAACATTGCTTCCTGCCTTTCACTAACAGAGATACGGCATAATAAACCTTATCCCTTAATCGCCTCATGCGGTACCCACAATGGAAAGAAATGGGGTGGTCCATTCTAAGCCGGAACCACACGGCCGGCACGGAGAAGGAGAAGTGTAAAATCAATTTATTTCGATGAAGAAAATGAGGACATTCGTTATAAATATAGTAATAAATAAAGAAGTCCATCTTTGGAATAATTTTCTAGGCGTTTCCACTATTCAAAGACAATAAATTTCGGTAAACCCGCCACCGTAGCCGGAAGCGGCCGGGCGCAGGTGTCAGTACCACTTCCGGCAGCCATGTTGGATTTCCGCCCGTTTAATATGTAACTACCCAACACGTGACATTCGTGTTGGGTTTGTGGCATCATTCATTCGATATTTATTTTACAATTCTATACTAACTTGTTTTACAATTTATGCCATAATAAACAAAAAGGTAACTACTGGGTGATATTAAAATAATTAGATAAATTTTCAGGGGTTAGTTGATCAAAACAGAACAATTTTTAAAATGATAGTAAATCCCTAGTCACAAATAAAAAAACGCACAAAAATACTGCATACGAAACGTTACATAATGTGTCCATGAACTCGAACCCATTGTAGTCTATTTATACAACTATTTACCTGCCACTAAAATTATGATTAATTTTATTTTTTAATGTATTCATAACATCCTGTATGTTAATATGCTGACAGTTTTTTAAGGGGATGACCAGACCATCAAACTGAACAACTTTCTCTATGGGACCAACATCGAAATCTCAAAAAAATATCAGGTATACCATACATTTGGTTCGAGTAGGTAGGTTTGCAGTTTTGTATGGAACAGTTGATTTTTTTTCGCGATTTCTATGCTGGTGCCATAGAGAAAGTTGTTCAGTTTGAAGGTCTGATCATCCCATTAAAAAAATGTCAGCATATTAAGAAGGACCCTATACAAGGTGTTACAAAAATCCAAATAAACATTTAAGGGGGTGATTAAGACCATCAAACTGAACAACTTTCTCTATAGGACCAATATCGAAATCTCGAAAAAAAATCGGATGTTCCATCATCGTCATCATCATATCAGTCGATAGACGTCCACTGCTGGACATAGGCCTCCCCCAAAATGGGGAGATTTGCCATAATCGCCATGATGCGATGCGTTTGCGATGTTCCATACTAAACTACAGATCTACTCGAGCTAAATGTATGGGACAAAAGATTTTTTTTCGCGATTTCGATGTTGGTCCCATAGTGAAAGTTGTTCAGTTTGATGGTCTCAACAACCCCCTTAAAAGTTTTAAATGTTTATTTTTACTTTTGTAACAACCTGTAGGTATATCAGGCTCTGCATTTCCTCATTAGTGATAAAGAGCATAAGTAGATAAGTACGTAAGATAGGTCAAACTGGATTATATCTATACGAGCGTTAACCCGCGACTTCGTCCGCACAAATTATATACCAGATTTTAAGTCAGATCATTAGCTACCAAACAAAAAAAGTTTCATCAAAATCGGTTCAGTAGTTTTTGCGTGATACTCGTTCAAACAAATAAACAAACAAACACACAAACATACAGACAGACAAAAAATCCATAAATTGGTGAAATGGAATCAGGGACACCTAAAAACCATATCGTAACTTTTTTTTTGTTAATGTCTTCAATGTACAGACAAACTTCCTGTTACAGTTTTATAATTATATCTATATAATCTATATATAGATTTATAGATATAATGAGCTTTAGGCTCGTGCGTGACCACAACAGTGTCGTATAATGGTCGTATATGGCACGCGACCGTTACATAACATTTATTGGACCTCTGTTTCTGTGCTCTTGAATTTTTGATGATGGATCATCGTATAGCGACGTTGATGGTTTGATGGAATCCCCGGTCTGGGACTGCGGATGTTTTCTGCGCTATTGCAAGAAAAAAGAAAGATAAATTGTTTTTGTTATGTTATAAGGGGAATTCACGTGACGAACACAGTTTTTCTGATATAGCCCAGTTATTTTACGGAGTTTTGTTAGGAGAGGTGGGAAGTAATTATTAATTGGACTTTTACACTATAAGCGGCACCATATTATAAAAGACTATCTGAAAACATATTAAAAGAAAATTCGCTACGCAACACAGAAATCAAAATTGTGAGTCCCAGAAGGCTTTTAAAATAATATTAACACCAATGCACTCATTTGAATTAGATTTAACAATATAAATTATTTTTTAGCAATAAAATAGGCATTGAAATTTTAAAAATGAGATTTTTATTAGAAAAATACGTAATAAATATAAACAGACAAAAATATTTACACCATTTTTGAATTATGTATAATGGTAATGCCTTAAATATGTGCTAAAAAAAATTACCATCAGGTGTTTTTTAACGACATAATATCAAAATTTTAAATTTGGAACTGATGCCGACGTTTTTTTTTTTTGGTACATTTCTAAGCTCAAATTGACTCTTAAATACAATACCGAAAAAAATATCAATTATTAATTAGTCCCGGCTCAAACCGTAGAATGACTGGGCTAATAGAGATCTAAAAGTTTTTTTTTTATTTTAACTATTTTATTACTTTTTGGCCGGATTTTGTTTAAGTTTTGGCGTTAAAAGATCCATCTCCAGGCTTCTGTCCGCATACAGACAAACTGTTAGTACTCTAGTTATACTTAAAATATACTTACATGGTCCGTCAAAGTAGACGGGCTCACTGCCTCTGTAGACAGAGTTTCACTGGTTTCATTTAGTAAACGAGCGTTAACCCGCGACTTCGTCCGCACAAATTATATACCAGATTTTAAGTCAGATCATAAGCTATCAAACAAAAAAAGTTTCATCAAAATCGGTTCAGTAGTTTTTGCGTGATACTCGTTCAAACAAACAAACACCCAAACAAACACACAAACAGACAGACAAAAAATCCAAAAATTGGTGAAATGGAATCAGGGACACCTAAAAACCATATCGTAACTTTTTTTTGTTAATATCTTCAATGTACAGACAAACTTCCTGTTACAGTTTTATAATAGTATATAGATATTGGAGGTTGGCTTTCAATAGGGCTATTCGGACCCTGGAGACTGCAGCCCTGAACAGTGAGGTTGTGTCCACATCGAACCATTCACACAGGTTTTATAAGCCAGGACGTCCTTCTTCTACCAGGCATTCGTCTTCCCAAAATTTTCCTCTGCAGAATAATCTGGAGAAGTTGATATTTATCACTTAGTAAATAAATATTACAATTAAATAAAAAATGCATTCGAGGAAGGAATTCATGAAGAATAAAAAAAAACTTGTATAATACCTATTTTAAAACTAACATACACATTCTCATTATTATTATGAACAACAACTGATTAAACTAAAATATCCCAAAACTAAAATATAACTAGACTAAATTATATTAGGTCTAACAAAATTAGGTGAAACTATTTTAAGGGGATGATCAGACCATCAAACTGAACAACTTTCTCTATGGGACCAATAGTGAAATCGCGAAAAAAAAATCTGCTGTCCCATACATTTAGGTCGAGTAGGTTTGTATGGAACAGCAGATTTTTTTTCGTGATTTCGATATTGGTCCCATAGAGAAAGTTGTTCAGTTTGATGGTCTGATCATCCCCTTAAAATAGTTTCACCTTATTTTGTTAGACCTTATATAAACAACATCTTATCTCAAAACATAAAAGCCTACAAATAATACACACACTCTAGAGCGTCGCCGCAAGACATGGTGACCAACAGGCTAGCAGCATTCCCCCTCTGGATGGTGAGGCTGATTCTTTGTGCCAGGAAGCTGCCAGCTCTGCGGTCACCAGAGGTCTCATTGAGACGCCCGGATAGGTCTGCAAGAAATGCTTTGGCCTCTGGGCCCCAAGGACCTGCCTAGCTAGCATGCCACCCACGACAAAGCGTTTCAACGAGAAAAACGTCATGCGCGCTCTTTCTGGCCTACGTAAAATAATAAAGATGGACACATGGCACATCTCGATTTTTGTCGTTTTCTCGGGGGTGGCATGCTAGCTAGGCTAGCGTACACACATACTATATTTCGGTTACCTACATTTAATTTAACAAAAAATAATTTTAAGTGTTGCACACTACTAGTGAAATGTATATCATATTACGTAGGGCTAGCATACAACACACAAAGCGACAAAACGAGAAAACTGTCATTGGAAAGATAAGTACCTTAAGGCGGTTGCAGAGGGGTCAATTTTATACAAAACTTTGACGCACAATACGCGTAGACGGTATTAACATAAGTAACTTTGTATATATGGAAAAATATTTTGAAAAATCTAGATGCCGCGTAACAAATAACATTTGCAATTTATAAAATAATTACAAAGATTATAAAGCTTTGAAATCTTTCATACAAAATTTTAAAAGCTTTATATCTTCGTAATTATATTATAAATTGCAAATGTTATTTGATAGGCGGCAACTAGATTTTATAAACTATTTTTCCATATATAAAATATTACTTTTATTAATTCCGTCTACGCGTATTGTGCGTCAAAGTTTTGTATGCACTGAAACCACCTTAAGGTAAGATTTGATTCAATTAAAATATTTATTCAAAGTAACTTACTTTCATACTTATGTTTCTGATTCTCTTCGTGTTTTGAAAAGGTTTTCTAGCATGTATTTGCTAACCAAACCTTACTTAATAAACTTATTCGCTACCAATTCGGTGCTTATTCGCGACGTTAATAAACACGTTTGAACGTATGAACGTCATCCCTCACCCTGCAGTCCAAACTTCCGTCCACAATTAACGGTCTAATGACAATTGTCATATGTAAAACGTGGACTAGCATGCTAAGCACTAATGAATAGTGGTAATTAATGTTTCAAATTAACGTTACGTGCCGTGGGACAGCGGTCACGCGGGCGCGGGCTAGAAATGGAAATGTGTACGGAACCCCGGGAAGGAAGCAATTGTTGGACTAACGCGAGTGGCTTACTATGTGTTATATGTGTTATATATGGCATTAATAACTCACCATCTCTATTGCCTCTATACAGCTGAAGATTTTATAAAGGGATGATCAGACCATCAAACTGAACAACATTCTTTATGGAACTAACATCGAAATCACAAAAAAAAATTCACAGATTTCGTGCCTCACATGACTATCGAGCAAATTGGAAATGAATCTACGGAATTCGAAAAAATATTGTCTCAAAAAGGTTAGGCTACAGGGTAAACCCTTAACCCGATCGTCTTTGTTTTAGCTGCTCGAATTGTAGCTGACTTAATTTTCCTGAGGAGATTTTCTCAAATTTTTGATATCATACTTCGTTTCCAAAATATCGAGCGCCAAAATCAAAAATTCGGAAAGAATTGGTATTTTTTTCACTATTTCGGCCATAACTTTTTTCGTGTTTAATTCTTTTTGCACCGTACAGCTCTCGTAAATACGCGTCTTTTGAGCCTTTTTTGAATATCATATCTTCACAACTCTCCGAGATATAAGGGGATCGCACTTTTTCGTGAAATCGGGGCCTATACTGGAGCGAACGAAAAGACATTTCCAATGTCAAAACATCAAAGTAATAAAACCACTGACTAGAGTAAATGAAATATACTGTTTATTCCCTGTTTGTACAACAACTGTTTTGCTTTACAATATTTTTAAAACCCTGAACCAAAATTCAACGTTCGTCAACACGTTAGTCTTGGAAAAGAATGTCCGTGTTGCCAGTAGGTACAAAAGAAATAACTTCCAATATTCTAAATTTAAATTCGATGTTTAAAAATATTATCTAAACATTGCCTTTTCTAACAGTCGGCCATTCTGACCCATGTCTGACCTCAGACATTGAGGTGAATTTAATAAATAGACATTAGAATTTGCCATTAATTGGTTAGCACATTAGTTACGTAATGCGTTTTTTTTTTTAAATTACTTTTGTGTAATGTAGAATTACAATTTTTATGGACGCATATGCGTTTGGGGCTTAGACCATATAACTATGGACCAGCCTTTAATTGCGGAACAACAACTTCTAAAGTCTCGCTTGTGGTTCATACGAGACCACTTTTAACTATTAAAATTAGAATCTAGAGTAAAGGAATGAAATTAGAAGGTGCGGATCCCATACTACCTCCCCACTAAAAGTTTCAGAAAAGCTTGCTAGCAAAATTACACGCGTAACTCCTCCACAGTTAAATGATCTAAGGTTTGGGGTATTAATGTGTTGAGATATTCATGATTAACAAACAATTAGAACACGAAATATACCATGTACTTTGAACAATGATAATAACCAAAACAAAATTGAAACAAGCTGTTTGCTCAAATTATAACAATTGGTATTTGACTATATAATTTGATATAGGTAGGTATGCCTTTAACTATACAACATGTATGATAAAATATAACCAAACGAAAAATATACAAAGCTAATGAAAATTCGGCCATCCTAGAAACGAATTGAATGTCCCTATTCATTTATCAATTTTATCATACACTTTGTACTTAATGGCTATAAAATTTACATTAGGTATTTATTATGTAACCTAATAGAAATAAAATTATATCTACGCACTTTGTTAAGTAAGAACCACTGATTCACTATTTATAACACTAAATCACCACAAACTTTACTATGAAAACACAACGAAGCGTACTGGTAGTGGTTGCTTTAGACCCGCACGCGCTCTCTGGGCGCGGCGGTCATTTTACACGAAGTACTGCTTGGCGCACGCAAGACGCTATTATGCGCACACAAGGCGCTGCTTCACGCTCACAAGGCGCTGTTGCACGCACACAAGGCGTTACGAGGCGCACACAAGGCGCTGTTGCACGCACACAAGGCGTTATTATGCGCACACAAGGCGCTGGTTCACGCACACAAGGCGTTGGTTCACGCACACAAGGCGTTGGTTCACGCACACAAGGCGTTGGTTCACGCACACAAGGCGTTATTATGCGCACACAAGGCGCTGGTTCACGCACACAAGGCGTTGGTTCACGCACACAAGGCGTTGGTTCACGCACACAAGGCGTCATATCGCGCACACAAGGCGCGTCATCGCTCACAAGGCGATGTTTTGGGTAATAGATCGTACGTGCAAGGCACGGAATTATCACTCGCATTCAAAGCGAGGCAGTTGTCCCCACAATCTGGTCACATCTCAGCACACACTAGGAGCCTCATGTTTAGGTGACAAAAGGGACAGGAATGTATACAGGAAAATGGCATTTAAACAATCATGTTAATAGGTAAACAATAAAGACATGTTCGTTTAATCACTCTTCGCATATTCACTCTCATTATCGCTATCCGAATGAAAATCTGAGCACAAGCTGATTCAAGGTTTCAATTTATCGGCTGCGTATATATTTTTGTATTTCCGTTTTGAAAAACCCTCAATACTACTAATTTCGTAGCGATCATTGTCCAAAATCGCAGTAATTTTAAAAGGCCCGCTGTAAGGTGGGACTAACTTGTTACTGTCCCCAACATTACGAGCATGTTTCAACGCCATGACTAGATCTCCAACTTTATAAACCTTAGCAAAACATCTAGTTTTGTCAAATCTAGTTTTCATTTTCTTTTGTTGCTCACTAATCAATGTTGAAGCCTGCTCACGAATGCTCTCAATATCACTGCTCAATGTTAAGCTCTCAGAAATATCGTGAAGGTGGTTTTCACCTAAATTAACAGTCTCTTTTCCAAAGACAACCTGCACTGGAGTTCTTCCTATTGCTTTATTGAGGGTATTGTTCAAACTCCATTGTACTTGATTCAAGGAAGAGTCCCAGTCGCGATCGTCTTTGTCAATATTCAACGCCGTCAGAGAACTTAAGATTGAACGGTTATATCGCTCAATCTGACCATTCGCACGTGGTGTTGCAACGACATTCTTAACGTGTTTAATTTGGTAAGATTGCACAAATCTTTTAAATTCTTCTGAAGTGAAGCTTGTACCGCGGTCTGAGATAATAACCTTCGGAGTACCGAACAGTCCGATTACGTCACGCAACACATTTACGGAAGTCCTTGTCTTTGTATTACGAACAGCCCTCAAAACTACAAATTTCGTGAAGGCATCGATAATTCCCAATATATAGGTGTTGCCGGACTTACTTCGGACGAATGGACCCAA
The DNA here is from genome assembly GCA_927399405.1 of Agonopterix arenella. NCBI lineage: Eukaryota > Metazoa > Arthropoda > Insecta > Lepidoptera > Depressariidae > Agonopterix > Agonopterix arenella. The sequence goes on from OV656714.1 coordinate 3,903,617, forward strand.
ATGGTCAATATGGATACATTGGAATGGTATGTCAGGTTTTGGGATGGGGTGTAACATTCCCTGCTTTTTGCCCGCTGGCTCTTTCGCGTATGCACATGGAATACAAGCGTGAACATACTTCTTTACAAATTGTGTCATGCGTGGAAACCAGTAGTCCCTTCGCATTTTCTCTATAGTTTTATCAAAAGAAAAATGCCCGCTCTCGTCATGACAAATCTGACAGATTTTCCATCTTGCGTCGCGAGGTACAACCCATTTTAGTTCGGTACCTAATTTCCTGTAAATCCTTCCACCTTTCAATGTGTATTTGTCCCTAACATCCCTAGCTTCTTGGCAGTTTCGATCAAGAATACACTTTATGTGAGCTAACCTAGGGTCACTTAACTGTACTCTTGCCAGAGACTGCTCATCCATAGTGACATTCATGATCGTGAGCTGTTCGTCAAATTCGTCCACCGGCAGTGGGTTTCGGCTCAGGCAATCAGCATGTTTCATCTGAGTTCCTGGACGATACTCCACTGTAAAATCATAATCCTGCACTAGTAGCCACCACCGAGCTATTCTAGGGACGAGATCCCTCTTAGTTAATGTGGTCCTTAGAGCATTACAATCCGTCACGACCTTGAATGTAACCCCCAATAAATACACCCGAAATCGATTCAATGACATGACGACTGCAAGAGTTTCGAGCTCAAACGAGTGTAAATGTTGCTCCTCTGCAGTCGTTTGGCGGCTAAAGTAGGCCACAGCTTTTAATGGTGCTTCCTCATTTTCGCGTTGCAACAATATGCCCCCAATACCTATTTGACTTGCGTCGGTGTGGAGTTCAGTAAGGTTATTCGGATTATATATCGTCAACACAGGTCTAGAAGTCAAGATTTCTTTAATTTTTTGGAAAGCATCTGACTGCCGGGTCCCCAGGCCCATTTGACATCTGCCTTTGTTAATGAGGTCAGAGGTCTAGCTATCGTAGCAAAATTACAGACAAAGCGTCTAAAAAAAACTTGCTAGACCTATAAATTGTCTGATCTCATGAACAGTTCGAGGCGTGGGAAAGGCAGCAACAGCCTCCGTTTTTCGGATTCCTGGTCGAACTCCTTCACTCGAAATCTCAAATCCCAAATATTCTATAGACCTTTTAAGGAAATGACACTTCTTTAGATTGAGCGTAAGATTTGCTTCTCCCAGTAAATCCAGAACCTGTTGCAACCTCTCCATACCCTCGCCTACAGTTTTTGACCCAATAATAATATCATCCATATACGCAACCACCCCAGGTATCTTCTTTTTATTTAATAAAGAATGTACCATTCTTTGAAAAACAGCTGGGGCGTTCGTCAGCCCGAACGGCATCCGGTTGTATTCAAAATGTCCGTCCGGGGTGACGAAGGCCGTCAGATGTCTGGATTCTTCGGACATTGGTATCTGATGATAACCTTGTGTCAAATCTAGAGTTGTGTAATACTTCTGTCCTTGCAACTTGTCGATCTGGTCGTCTATTAATGGCATAGGGTACTTGTCCTTTACTGTTTTGTGATTCAGGGCCCTGTAGTCTACGCAAAGCCTTGATTCGCCATTTTTTTTTAGCCACCAGTATAATAGGACTTGCGTAGTCTGAATCGGATTCGCGGATTATGTCATTAACTAGTAAATCTTGAACGATGCGACCAACTTTTTCTCTTTCCATAAGTGATAATCGATATGGGCGATAAGTTACTGGAGCTGTATCATTAAGCTTGATACGCATCTCGGCTATTGATGTTTTCCCCAACTCACTTACAGAAAAAGCAAAGCAATCTCGCCGTTCGTTTAATAGACCAAGCAACTTATCTTTAGATTCGCTGTCGAGATCCGAATCAGTATTTAAATCAGCCATGACGATTGGAGACACTTCCGTACTGATTCGCCGTACATTAACAATGTAGTCGTGTTTTAGTTCATATGATAATGAAACTGGGCTTGGCACTGCTATACCTCTAGCAAGAACATTATCTTTGGAAAGGAAAATCTCTTTGGCACCCATGTTAACTATTACTAAATTCCCTTTCCCATTATTCAAGATGTATAGCCCCGGCAAAATAAAATACTCGCTTTCATCATCGCGTCTGACGTCTGACTTAATTGCAACGAAACCAGTATAATTTGACGGGGAATTTACCTCAACCATTGTCTCACCTAATATTTTTTGGTCTTTAGTCAGATTGACCGTGATGCTATTTGTCTTATTTTGTGTTACTTGATACAGTGTAAGCTCCCTATCAGTTTTATAAACTCGGACGGATGGTAATTCTGTTAGAGTTTGGCCAATTAAAATATCCGCTGGTAAAAGAAAATCCGAGACAACGTAAGCCGTTAAAGTAACATCTACAAAATCTACTGCCACCCGAATCTGAACCTTGCCTTTCGGAATTATCGCACTGTTACCGAAGCCCTTTAATGTAGGTAAATTATCTGAGTCAAGGTTCAATTGTAAACTATGGCACTTTTCTTCACTGAGTAAAGTGCACTCGCTTCCGAAGTCGATATATGCTTTCATAGATACCTCATTAACCTTTACTGATTTATAAAATTTATTGTTACTGTTCTCAGTTTCATCAATATTCATTACTTTCTTTACATGTTTAGGCCCAGATTCGTTGTTGTTCACAGGCCCAGTACCAGAACCAGAGGAAGTGCAATTTCCTTCAATATGGCCATACTGCCTGCATTTCTTGCATTTGATTATTTCTTTACTACACTTATTAACGACATGACCAGTTTCCCCGCAGTTGTAACAAGTAATAGAGTTCATGGGTCGCTTGTGTAAAGGGTCAAAAGTCTTTCGCTTCGAGGTATTATCTGAAGGATCACGCGTGTCCATCAACTGTCGACGAGGGGGGACTGAGTCTGTGTTCCTTTCGGTTTAACATCTCTGTCAATAAATCACCATAATTTTGATCGCTTGGAAAAGCTTTCAGTAACTTTTCCTGCCATTCCGCCCAACTATACTTGACGCTTGTAAGACCATCATACCATTTTTTGGCAAGACCAGCAAGCTTAGGCAAAGCGTAAAATATAGTTTGGCGCTCCGACCATCCATATACTTCAGCCGACTCATTAATTTGGGAAAGCCAGTCTTTCATCGTTTGTAGCTTCGATTTGGGATCATATTCCGATATAACATTCGAAGCGCCTTGTAACACTGACATCGAAGTCGTCGCTCCTCGATTATTACTGCCTTGTAAAGCAGTTACTAAAGATTCTAAAATCTGGTTACTGGAACGACGACCAGTGGTACTGTCGCCTTTCGAACGACTTCGAGATCGAGAAGTGCTCGAGGAGTGACGACGACGTCGACGTGCCCTATGCGATCGTTTATTTCGAGAAAGACGATGACGTCTAGGACTCGGAGAATAAGAGGAAGCACTACTACTGCTACTCTGAGACTGTTGTCGCTTCCGTTTCCTATTACTACCGTATTTATCGCCATCTCTGCGAGATACTCTCTTAGTTGAACGTTCCTTTTTTTTTCGGGCTCCTACTTATGGGTGGTGTATCAGACATGTTGATTAAATGCCACTAACTAAAGGATAAGGAACAAATGAAATAAAGGTAAGGAAATATCTTCGGCTCTTTTGCAGCACTACAAACCTTTGTGGGCACTACACACTTCTGAACTAATAAAACCACTGACTAGAGTAAATGAAATATACTGTTTATTCCCTGTTTGTACAACAACTGTTTTGCTTTACAATATTTTTAAAACCCTGAACCAAAATTCAACGTTCGTCAACACGTTAGTCTTGGAAAAGAATGTCCGTGTTGCCAGTAGGTACAAAAGAAATAACTTCCAATATTCTAAATTTAAATTCGATGTTTAAAAATATTATCTAAACATTGCCTTTTCTAACAAAAGGTTGTTCCACGCAAAACTGCAAACATACCCGAAATGCAAAAAAAGACAACATTCTAAAGTGACATGCATAGAAAAAGACCTAGTTCTCCGAAATGGACACAAGTGTATGGGACAGCTGATTGTTTTTTTGCTATTTCGATTGTAATCGAAAAGAAGAAGAAAGAATGAAAAAGAAAGTAAAAATCGAAGAGATAGTTGTTCAGTTTCAAGGTCTGATCATTCCCTTTAAAAAAATCTTGTACACGTCCCTTTGCTGGGCACAGGCCTTCCCTCAAGGAACGTGTATGGGCGTTACTTACTACCAATGCGGATTGTCAGAATTTCTTCTTCAAAGTATGCAGGTTCTTATGTTTACAATAAAAGTTTACTAACCTATAACGCTGTGGACACCCCAAATCTCATCCTCCAATATGGATAATACTAAGAGGTCGTCGGCAGTTATTTATGATAATGGCACCTATTTTATGATGCGGAAGTACTGACCGGGTAGATCGTAAATCTAAGAAATGGTGCCGGCAATTAATCGAATAGCCATCATATCTAAAGGCGTAGATTTAGTTCACATTAAAATTATAGTTGGGCAGTATTAGAATCTAGGCGTTTGTTATAGGTCGGTGGTCGATTTATTTTTGAATTAAATGAGGAACAATGGAATGGTAAAAAGAAACATTACAGCTGTTTCTTACACCCATCCATCTACCAGTAGTCGTGTTTAGTTGGCAAATGGACCAGGTCTGGAGTAAAAAAAAAAATAGCAAGTCAATTTTGTTATTCAAAAGAAATGTACACAGTATCCTAAGACTAACTACTACTAAAAGAACAAACAAAGCAACCAAACCTGACAACTGTCTAGTCCAATAGCCCACCCTGGGTCGAGCCAAACGTACCCATTATGCTCGCAGCATTGCCGCGTTGGACGGCCAATGAGATACGTTGGACGAAAAAAGACTTGGAGCGGGGGTCCAAGCCCCTCTCTCTCATCCTGCGGCCCAAGTCCCTGGCAAACACTTTGGCTTCGGCAGCCCTAGGACCCGCCGTTTCTACCGCAAGAGGCACAAACAGATATGAGCCTTCTAGATCTTGGTATTTCGTGTGCTTTTTCTGAGCAGCGGTTTCTGCCGCTGCTCGGCAAGTGGGATGGTGCTCACGCAGGTGGCGTCCCATAATAGAGACCGACCCTTATCCCAAGGCACCAGGGTGAGGCCATCCGGTCTCCTACCATCTCCGTGTTATTCAAAACAATATTACATGCACATGTTAATGACTAAATCCTATTTAAAATATGGGCCAGCTAAGAACCACGTCACAATCACCTGTATTAAAGTCGTTAATTACATACAGACATGTATACATTTTACGTCTGCGATTGAGGCTTCTTCTGGGTAAGCTCGCTACATCTTCGACCTCATCTTTGTCCTAAGGGCTAAATTGAGGTCAAGAGCAAACCCATCTGTAATTTAAAAAAAAGTCATTAGACTCATAAGTCTTTTCATACACACTCGTCAAGTCTTTCACAAGGACAAAGTTGTACGATGGCTTATTGTGGTGGTTGTAAATTACAAAATGATACAATTACTTTCTGTTTAACCAAAAACAATAAAAAATCACATTGAAAGAACAATTCAATCCGGTATTCTCACTACTATTTTATGGACAGTAGAAGCAATACACTTCTCGATATTGTAGCAGCCTACACTTACGAGCGTTAACCCGCGACTTCGTGCGCACAAATTATATACCAGATTTTAAGTCAGATCATAAGCTATCAAACAAAAAAGTTTCATCAAAATCGGTTCAGTAGTTTTTGCGTGATACTCGTTCAAACAAACAAACAAACAAACAAACAAACACACAAACAAACAGACAGACAAAAAATCCAAAAATTGGTGAAATGGAATCAGGGACACCTAAAAACCATATCGTAACTTTTTTTTGTTAATATCTTCAATGTACAGACAAACTTCCTTTTACAGTTTTATAATAGTACGAGCGTTAACCCGCGACTTCGTCCGCACAAATTATATACCAGATTTTAAGTCAGATCATAAGCTATCAAACAAAAAAAATTTCATCAAAATCGGTTCAGTAGTTTTTGCGTGATACTCGTTCAAACAAACAAACACCCAAACAAACAGACAGACAAAAAATCCAAAAATTAGTGAAATGGAATCAGGGACACCTAAAAACCATATCGTAACTTTTTTTTGTTAATATCTTCAATGTACAGACAAACTTCCTTTTACAGTTTTATAATAGTACGAGCGTTAACCCGCGACTTCGTCCGCACAAATTATATACCAGATTTTAAGTCAGATCATAAGCTATCAAACAAAAAAAATTTCATCAAAATCGGTTCAGTAGTTTTTGCGTGATACTCGTTCAAACAAACAAACACCCAAACAAACAGACAGACAAAAAATCCAAAAATTAGTGAAATGGAATCAGGGACACCTAAAAACCATATCGTAATTTTTTTTTGTAATTATCTTCAATGTACAGACAAACTTCCTGTTACAGTTTTATAATAGTATAGATAGATATAGATATAATTATTTTTCACCTCACAAACTCGAAAAGATTCTATTTATGATTCGAAATCAAAAGTGCATTTTATTTATCCGAAAGAGTTTTTAAAATTGGAATCTTTCTATTCAATATTTCTCTATACTGCCAGTCCACTGAAAACTGATTGTAATTTCATGTTATTACGCCAAGATATTTTTTTTCTTGCACCTATCTTTTTCCCCACTGTAGTGCGGTGAACAGTTTTGTGTTGCCTGTGGTGTGATAACTTTGCAGACGAGCTGCTGTTGCTTCGCTCATGGTTCAATCCTAGGATCCTTCGCTTGCTCAGATTTCAATACAAGTACTCGGGCCGAAAAACAACTTTGCAGCCTTGCATGACAAAAAACTATTGCTCTCAATTCCACTAGAACGCTACATGTAACACTTAGTTTTCATTGTAAAAACCCTTCCATATTCTAACCAGCCATATTTTAAGAGCGGCCACTAGTTTTATAACACAAAGTGGCTTTTAGTATCGAATGCATCTCGACGGGGAGCCAGACGTGACTGCCAGTGCATTACATCACTTTGAGAACTGCATATTGATAGACTTATGCAGTTGAGCCTCGGTGGTTCGACCATTGATGGATGAAAAAAGGGTATCTCCAAAATTAGACTGTTCACTTTAGAAATACATCTAATTATGCTCACGACATTGCCCTACGGGGATAGGGGTTACCAGACGATAGGAATTTTCCTGGCATTTTCGGAATGTCGGCCCTCTGTCAGGGAAACAGGGAAAATTTTAATTTGTCAAGAATTTTTGAAATTATTATAGGAAAATATAATTATTAAAATGTGCCCTTTAAAAAAAAGGAATTTTGTCAAGAGGAGAGCCTTAACAGGAACTTTGGACCGACTTTTTTTCCCCATAGTCCACTGCATTCCCATTAAATGAGAACTCTATGTTCGCATTTTGTTCGAAGATTGCAAATGTTCAATTCCGTCAGTTTCTCTACGATAATAATAGCTTTTTAGCGATAAGACCGCCTTATTTGTACCTACTTATAATTCTTATGTTTATTCAAATGTATGTTTTGTTTGGTGTGCAATAAAGTATAATTGAATTGAATTGAATGATTTTTTAAATTAATTACCGTTTTTAACAGACTCATTCAATTTTTCCAAAAAGTTTGAGTTGGTTACTCAGGGAGCAGCTACTGATTATTACTGCGGACTATTTTAGGATTTAGGGACTACGAACGGTCTACCGAGCCAGAAAACGAACTTAAGCAACCGACCTATAGGTACCAGAATGGATACCTCGGCCATATGAATAGATACGACTAGAAGTCAAGCTTCTTGAAGCGTGCGCAACGGCGCTACGGCGCAAAAGTTGTAATCCATCGCTTTATGGATCAAAATGGCGTAAATATGCGTCTAGCGGCGGGCTACGGCGCGGCGTCTCGCTTGTATGAAGCTTATCTTCTGGTCCGGCCTCGCCGAGATATCTATTCATGTGCCTCGGCATAGGACGTAGCAGGGGCTATGCGGTGGATTCAACATATCACTATTAACTCCGATAGCCAAGCAGCCTTGCTAGCCATAGAGTCTCCGATCATAAAGGCTAGTACAGGACTGCGTATCACAACTAAATGCTCTAGGCAATAACAATCAGCTTGTGCTACAATTGGTGCCAGGACACTCAGACATAGAAGGTAACGAAAAGGCGGACGAGTTGGCCAGAAGAGGAACAGAAAACCACTTCATAGGCCCCGAACCCTTTCTTGGAGTACCTGGCAGTCTAACACGCGATTCTTTGAACAAGGTCAGCTTTGGAGAGGCAATAAAGCTTTGGTGCAACACCCCAGGCATGGGCCACTCCAAAGCACTTATCAAAGGCTACAATCGCAAACTTGCGAACTGTCTCCTTGCCCTCAGCAAAGATCAAATTTGTACAGTAGCAAGGTCACTCACAGGCCACTGCAAATTAAATAAGCACATGCACACACTGAAACTAAGTGACACCACCGGCTGCAGATTCTGCAAGGAGGAAATGGAGACTCCTCTGCACCTCCTATGTGACTGTGGCCCCCTGATGTAAAAACGTAGTACTCATCTAGGTAGGCAGGTTCTGTCACCAGATGAGATACAAACTATCCCTATCAAGAATCTACTGCGTTTTCTGGCCGCAGTGGGGATTGGTAAGGAACTTTAAAAAAGGGCGTTCACAAAGGACCAGCGATGGTCTACGTGGCACAGGCTCAGCAAGCCTGTCAAGGCCCAAAAACCCACCCTAATAATAATAATGCGGTGGATTGGGTAACGGAGATCGGTACGTGGTGCCTGTGCCTAGGATGTGCCTGTAGCGTCTGTAGACGCGGCTGTACCCGCCGGCGGGGACGTCGATTACGGTGATGAGCGACGCATTGTTATCGTGTTACCGGTCGTGTTGTGTGAGTTTGCGGTTACATTTCTTTCGCATAATATTCCTTAGGGAACCGTTTAGTGGTACCATAATTATTACCTTGAGCACTTCCCTTCTGTGTCCTTTGTGTTCCTTGAACTAAGTATGCTGTTTTTATGGCCGGCCCGGTAGCACAGTCGGTAGTGAACTAACCTGCTGCGCTGGTCGCGGATTCGAATCCCGTAAGGTACAAATATTTGTATGATGAATATGAATATTTGTACCCGAGTCATGGATGTTTGGTTGTCAATATTGTTGTCTAGTCATAAGACAAATCCAGGCTAGATTGTGGTACTTTAAATGGTGTCCCGTGTGGTGTCGGCTAAGAATAGCACCATCCCATTTCCTCCCGTGGGTGTCGTAAAAGGAGACTAAGGGATCTACCGGAGGATGTGCAGCAGCATCCTCTTAGTACACACATTCGATCCAACTGCGATCGCCAACCCGCCTGCCAAGCGTGGCGATTATGGCAAATCCCCCTATTTTGGGAGAGGCTTATTATGATGATGATTCGTTAAGCCAATTCAGAGGTAGGTATGTTGAGACGGTTTGGAAATACGTACTGTAAGTAAGTTGAGTCCTACTAAATTCTTAACTTTCCAACTATAATAGACGATATTAAAATATTTCCGAATAACCTAAGTTCAACTCCATTGTATAAAGTAGAGCATGCTTGTGCTTGTGCATATATTGACAAGCATGTTTAGTTCACTCAATTCGTATTGATAGCCTTTCGTGTGGATATAACAGACAGTTGCTTGAACAGTATGCTTCCATCGTGTTGATGCATATTCATCAAGTTTAAGCTCGTTGCTAAGGTTTGTGAAGCTCAAATAATTTTATATGAATTTAGCTTTGGTATTTTTCGATTGCAATAAATATTGTTCGTTCGAGTGCAAATAGAAAGAGGGCTATTATGGTGCGATAGCGCTCGCTATATCGCGCTGCCATGCTACAGCCGATGTTTAACATACGTATAATGGTAGACATAGTTATAATACTTAAGCCGGATTCTGTAACTGTACAAGGAACAATTTTACTCTTAGCGTTTACTCCGAAATAACTTCAGATGTCTTCTACCACACTAAACCCATACTAAAAGAACGAATGTATAATCCACCCAAAGAAAGAGGTCGTTGTATCCGTACCTTCTGCAATGTTAGGTTATAAAGTGGTAATTTGTTAAGTTTCTTTTTTTTTTTTTTATTATTTGACATTGACATTTCATTAGTCTCGGTATAAGCTTTACACCGTCAAAAATGGCCGTGTAAAATTTACTCTCAACTTATTCATAGATTAGCGTTGGTAAAACGCAAAATCAGTTTACTCTAGAGTAACCGGCGACTTAATCTAAGAATAAAATTTACTCGCGTTTAGTCGAATCTGGCCTTATTACCAATATTAGCGAAGATTCATTCAATTAAAAAGCGCGTCGCCTTCCCCATTATTCTTACCGCAGAATAAATTATATGAGTCTCACTTAGCTGCTATAGAAAATTTTACTAGGTTTAAGTATTATTATACTTTTATTTTACTAGTTGTAACTAAGTAGTAACATTATAATATATCTTACCCTATCCATATACACGCACACAGACATAATTTGTATGACGCCTCACGCACATCAACATATGAAAGTTAGCCCCTTTTGTTTTAATACGGTAGAAGCGTGAGTCTCATTAAGTATTGTAAGAACTGGAGTGCGATTTTTGAAACTCATTCGCTGAGCTCAGCAGTTGAAAATGTCAAAACTACTATGGAGATATGCATCTTTCTACCGCTGATTTGACTTCTAAAAATCATTCTACAGGGGTGCGTTCACGACCTTTAGGTGCGGTTGTTTTTCAACTCGCTCTAAGGTACGGAACGACCGCGCCAGTTTTTAACTCGCTATGAGGTACGGAACGATCACGGTTGTTTTATAACCTCAAATTTTGACATTTAAAGTAATATGGGCTTCCAGGGCTTCCATCATTACCAAATACAATAAAAAAAACTCATTTTCAAATCAAAAAGTGAATAAAAATAGTTTTAAAAACAAACTTTTATTCAAAACGCGCGAAAAGTCAAGTAACCACAGATAATTAAAACGTCAGAGTGTTTTTTAACCATCGAATTTGATGGTTAAAAGTTGCAACCCGTCAGAGGTTCGGAACGGTTGAGTTGTGACAACCGAGTTGCAAAGAGCGTTTTTCACCGAGGCTCGGAACGGCGTTAGTGCGAAAAGTTATCTGAGGAAAAGTTGCACTCGGGGTGCACCTGGGGCGTAGGTTCTGAACGCAGCCCAGGAGTGCAATTTTTGAAAGTCAAATCATCAGTAAAATGATGCATATCTCCATACCAATTTTGACATTTTCAACTACTGAGCTCAGCGATAGAGATTCAAAAATCGCACTCCAGGAGTCGATTGACAATAAACCTAATATTATAATCCTCTTAGAAAGATTATCATTTTACGGCTTTGAAAATAATCCTGCAACATAATTATATTTATAAGCAGTTTATGTGATTTGTAGTAATTGTATTTAGTCGTAGGAAGTCGTTGGTCGGAGGAGTGACGTCATCGCTATTCAGGCCGCGCCCTCCGGAAATGGAAGTGCCATATGTAGGGTTGTCTCCTTTTGAATTTAGAATAGATATTTGAAATAAAAACTATTGCAGCTGCGTATAATGAATAAAATAAATAAATATCTTGTGGACATTGTCACACAAATTATCTAGTCACATTTAAAGTACCTGGACTTGTATTATGATGACTAGACAACGATATAGAATACATATATAAAGTCTAACAAAATTAGCTGAAACTATTTTAAGGGGATGATCAGACCATCAAACTGAACAACTTTCTCTATGGGACCAATATCGAAATCACAAAAAAAAATCTGCTGTCCCATAAATTTAGGTCGAGTAGGTTTGTATGGAACAGCTGATTTTTTTTTCGCGATTTCGATATTGGTCCGATAGAGAAAGTTGTTCAGTTTGATGGTCTGATCACCCCCTTAAAATAGTTTCACCTAATTTTGTTAGACCTTATATAGAAACAAACATCCATGACTCTGGTACAAATATTGATATTCATCATAAAATATTTGTCCCTTAAGGGATTCGAACGCGCGAGTATTGTAAAAACCAAACCTAAACAACGTAGTAGCACAGATTACACAATTTTTTTATTATTACATATATTTTCGGGTCCTGCTAAGCCCCACTTACATTATACTCTTGGTTAAATAGGTAACTAGATTTTTTTACCTACTAAAAATCATGGATTTCTAATTTAAACTGGAGTTAATTGCTAACCCAAGTTGGCGCAAAGGGTAGGTAGGTAATAGGGGTAGGGGTGGGTAGAAAAAGTTGAAATTAATATAATAATTAATTAACTTTTTTTTTTTAATTTTATAATTTCCTATACCTACGTTCAAAGCAGCTTAATGCATAATTAACTCTGGTTTAATCAACTTTTAATTAATTTAGATATTTTAGAATAACTTATTTATTTCACCACAACATGGCTACTGCCAGCCCTAAATTATATACGTACAATCACAAAGCGGTGGCTCGTAAAATTCATATATTTGTATTAATAATCAATCGGTATTTTCCGACTAGTGACAAGAAGATTTAAAATCTTTGTTCCACTGCCGACGTGGTGGTTATACAAAATGTAACAAAGGAACCCAAGTAATATTTAAAATGGTGGTGTAGCTGTAGACTATCAAACTGAACTACTTTCACTATCTCTATTCTATCTATCTTTTTGAAGTACCTACTTTCACTATCGAGGAGAAATATAAAAAATTTGTTGGTGCAGTGAAACTACGCTAGAAAAAAACCGGCCAAGTACGAGTCGAGACTCGGGCAATTAGTGTTCCGTACTACCAATTGTTTAACTTGAGTCATTGATGGCAACCACTATAAATTGAAACTTACTTGGTATGTGGTCACATAGTAACTGAAGATCATTTTACACTGGTGTTTGTTTTTAGGGTATAGATAAAATACTATCCAAGTTGCCACCCTGATAATTTTGATTTTTTTTTCAGACTTTATACGGCTATATTTTTTTTAAATAGAGGTGGGGACAGCAATTTCTCGGATCTAATTGAAAATTTTGTTAAACTAATTTTTAATTAAAAACCTGAAAAATATATTTTTAGACTTGTATTTATTATTTTTTTTACTTATATTTAATGGACTCTTGCTTGTGCGTTAGCACTGCATTTCCGCCAGTGTCACGTGTTTATGGGAGAATCTATCCCAATCTCAGGGATTGTTTTTGGTCAAGAACAAGAAGAGATTGAGGATTGCGGAGCCTCGTGGCAGGCAAAAACGCGACGCGCGAAATCCACGCGAGACGTGTGCTCGGGTCAGAACCTGCAACGTGACTCCGACTTGTATTTTCATAAGCTTTCAATTGATGCCCCACACCATAGAGTAGAAATTACAACCGTTTTTCTTCATTTTAAGCTTATAATTAAAGTTATCATTTTAGGTAAAATCCAACTGAAAATTTCCTAATTTATTACAGAAATAATCTAACCTATTATAAAACTGTGGTAGAAAGTTTGTCTGTACATTGAAGACATTAACAAAAAAAAAGGTACGATATGGTTTTTAGGTGTCCCTGATTCCATTTGACCAATTTTTGGATTTTTTGTCGGTCTGTTTGTTTGGGTGTTTGTTTGTTTGTTTGAACGAGTATCACGCAAAAACTACTGAACCGATTTTAATGAAACTTTTTTTGTTTGATAGCTTATGATCTGACTTAAAATCTGGTATATAATTTGTACGGACGAAGTCGCGGGTTAACGCTCGTTAGTAAAATAAAGATAAAAAAAATAAGTTTAATTCGAAAACGACCCGGTTTGTTTAATGGTTACCACGCCGGACTGCCAAACCAGGGTCCTGGGTTCGAATCCCGGTTCGGTCATGGATGTTTATAATGTTTGTGCCGTTGTTATATGGTTTCCATAATAAAAAGCATATTAGTGCTTGCTTGGGATCATTACAATGCCTGTGAACCTTACTTATTTATCTTATTTTATAAAAACAAACATTTAATGTAATAAATATTAATTTAAAAAATGTGATCACGTGTAATGTTCGGCATGAAAAAGATTTTCAATTTAGCTCGATGAAACGTTTAAATTTCAAAATGTTCGGTGATTTGCACCATGTGCTGACCGTAGCATTAGCAAATGTGCAAATAAATGTGTAATCCCGATGAAGGATCAGTTTTCAGATAAAACATAAATAATCTGACTTCGGATTAAATCATAGAAACATTTTTGCAGAATAAAATAATTGGTTGACCCGAGTTTGCGTTACATAAAGAGGATTGAAGAAAAGGAGGAGATGTAGGTATATAAGGTCTAACAAAATTAGCTGAAACCATATTAAGGGGATGATCAGACCATCAAACTGAACAACTTTCTCTATGGGACCAATATCGAAATCGCGAAAAAAATACCATACAAAGCTGTAAACATAACTCGACTCAAATGTATGGGAAAGCAGATTTTTTTCGCGAATTCGATATTGGTCCAAAAGAGAAAGTTGTTCAGTTTGATGGTCTGATCATCCCCTTAAAATTGTTTCAGCTAATTTTGTTAGACCTTATATAAATATGATAATAATAAGTAAAAAAATTTTAACTTCCTTGTTCCGGCTTCCGGGTTTTCCGGGTCCTTGATTTAATGAATATTCTTCGAATAAAGACGCTATAAATTATAATCTATTCATTATAAGTACTTACCTATATTTAGATTAGGTAGATTTTATCAACTTTAACTATATCTAAATCCCATCGACTGAGATGATGATGATATCTAACTAGGTAGTTGAAAACTTTTTATTATGTTCTTTATTGAGCTGCACCGATATGTACAAGGTGAAATTGGTATCATTAGCATCCTTTTAAACTAAGAGTCTACGCATCAAACTGAACAATTTTTTGCTATGGGAGCAAACCTTAGAGATCTAGAGAGATGCCAACCAACGCGCTGAATACGGAGCCTAGTGTCGCATCACCACCAGTACCACGTGATAGAAAGTATTTTGTTAGCTTGAATGCGCTCATTATCCATTGCGGTATCAGAACTCAACGTTCGAATAATCTTTAGTACTACGCAAGCATTGTAACCTTTTTACACATAATATCTCGACTGGCTTTCAGCCTCATTATATATTGAATCATTACTATCGCGAGCAATGTGTTCCGTTTTTGCGCATATTGCTGCGACACTGGCCCCGCCCTCTTTTCACATCTCCCTCTAGTTTTTGTGATCTGTGGAGCAAACCGATCGGAGCCTCAAATGTATGCAACAGCAGTTTTTTTTTTTGCTCCGATTGGTTTGCTCCCATAGTAAAAGTTGTTCAGTTTGATGGGTAGACTCTTAGTTTAAAAGGATGCTAATGATATCAATTTCACCCTGTATAGTCAGCCACACTTCGAGTGTATTTTTGTTTTCAGTCTGAAATAGAATGCCATAAAGTTTGTCGCATAAACCAGATAACTGCTTTAAATGACATAAAAAGTTTTTAAAAACAAAACGTAATAAATCGTGCCTGGCAACAATATAAATATCATACGTATCGATATAGGCATCGGAACGCGCATACGGATTAAATAACATTTATCGAATCACTGTATTGATGTAAAGCCTTTCCATACAGCTGGGACCACACTCACGACACTCACCGTTTTTCCGGTCGAATCGTTAATCTGATGTGAGAACATGAAAATTGTCATCTCGGTATGAATGATCATAATTTGGCATTGAGCTGAAATTTCGTTATGAAATCCGCGCATTGGAATTTATTAAATTATACGTATACATATATAAATTGACGACATGACTGTAAATCTCTTTCGGGGTGATCAGAAACATTGCTACAACTACCAACTACCTAAATTAAATCTTTGTACACACAAATATATTTATACAATTAACTGAATACTTAAGTATCCATAATTTAATTGTATGCTTAAACAATAAGGAGTAGAAAAAGATAGTTGATATTTTTGGTGTGTTTTTGGTACAATTAAAGAATATTTACGTAAACCGTGAGTCAAATCTTTGGATTGAAATTTTATGCTCCATTTAATTATTGAATAGAACGGTTCCCCAAAAAACATCATAAACCATTTTAATAAGAAGCTACAGCAGTCAAAACTGATCATAACAGATTTATCGACCGTGCAATTCTAATTCGGGAAAATAAAAACGTCCGGATCCGGAAAACATTTAAATGTAGACCGAGCCTAAATCTCGGCATGTCGAGCGCCACACAGGCGACGGTTCGCCCTTGACCTAGCCTCTCCCCCCTACGAAGGGTGGGGTATACCCCCGTCGGCTTAAGGAATGACCTAAGATCCACCATGATGAGATCTTACCATCCTTGACTCGATTATGAGGCTTTGTATTATTTTGTAAATAAATAAACGAGTATGGAGATTGAAGATTATGTTGTACTATGAATTATAACCTTTTTGTCTTATAGCCCAGTCTTTTTACTGAGTTTTGTTAGGAGAAGTGGGATATAGAATACATATATACATAGAAACAAACATCCATGACTCCGGTACAAATATTCATATTCATCATATAAATATTTTTCCCTTACGGGATTCGAAACCGCTACCCTCGACACAGCAGGCAGGTTCACTACAGACTGTGCTACCGGGCCGTCAGAAAATACGAATGTATTTTTCAAAACCTTCTAAGTAGACAAACATATTTACATCATGTTTGAAGTATGCTAATGCCTTAAATATGTGAAAAAAAAAATTACCATCAGGTTTTTTATATCGAGATAATAGCTAAATTTTAGCTGTCCCATATATTTGAGTCGGGTAGGTACAGCAGTTTTGTATGGGACAGCTGATTTTTTTTCGCGTCTCCTGAGGTAGGCTCCATAGTGAAAGTTGTTCAGTTTGATGGTCTTAGTTCACCGTTTCAGTATTTGCTAGGCTGTCACTTACCCTGTATACTAAGTTCATATACATAAATGATTCTCAAACCAATCCAATATTGAGTTGAACTTTACTCTTACTTTACTCTTAGTTAGTAAAAGTAGTGGAATATTTGGTCAGAGTTACGTGTGTAACATAATGTACCAAAGGTTGTATACATATGCGAAAAATGTTAGAAACTTCAAAACCTTTAATAATCTTTACCTAACTTTACCAGTGGTCACGCCACGCAACATTGAACGACGTTATCCGTCGGGCCCTTGTTACTGCCAATGTACCCGCCATCTTAGAACCTATACGGAGCGATGGGAAAAGGCCCGACGGAATAACGCTCGTTCCATGGAAATTGGGGAGGTCGCTGGTCTGGGACGCTACCTGTGTAGATACACTGGCACCGTCCCACGTCCATGCGACCTCATCCAATGCGGGTGCGGCGGCGGCTACCGCGGAAAACCTCAAACGGCGCTTATATGTAAACCTCGGCGAGGCTTACATATTTGCACCGTTTGGGGTCGAGATATTGGGTCCGTGGGGGCCAGAGGGGCGCCGATTATTTAAAGAATTATCGGCGCGCCTAATCGAGGTCTCCGGTGACCAGAGGGCTGGCAGCTACCTCGGTCAACGCATCAGCCTGGCCATACAAAGAGGGAACGCTGCCAGCCTCCTGGGCACCTTGCCGCCAAGCGGCGGAAATTTCGAGGACATTTTTTATTTGTAAGTAGTATTAGTTTTTTTTTTTATTTTTATTTTTTTTTATTTTATGTTAATGGTTATTGATGTAGTGCTTTAATATGTGTATAATAAATTGAATTCAGCAGAAAAAAAAAAAAAAACTTTACCAGTTCTTTGACACACTACTTAGTTCAGTACAGTTTTTTTTTACATGTACGTGCGTTTGCGTAAAAGTTAAGGGTACTTAAAAAGTATTTTTTTTATTTTTAAATTAATAGTGTTTTGCTTGTCATCATCGTGTCAATTGTTCTACTTTTGTGTTTCTATATTTTATTGGCGAGGTATTCGGCGAGCCTGACGGCGTCCAGGAGTGCGATTTTTTAATCTCACACGTTGAACTCAGCAGTTGAAAATGTACGGAGGTACGCATCTTTCTACTGCTGATCTGACATTCAAAACTCCCACTCCTGGAGTATGATTTTTAAAAGTCAAATCAGCACTAAAAAGATTCATATCTCCATAGTAGTTTTGAAATTTTCAACTACTGAGCTCAGCGAATGAGTTTCAAAAATCGCACTCCAGTATCGCTTTATTGAGGTCCTCTCTTGTGCAGGCGTTCGGGCACAACGGACATTCTAGCGGGTGTGCCATCGATTCGATCAATTTCACTGCATTAGGCCATGATCACTGTACCCCCAATTGCATAAACTTTGTCTGCAACGACCAACCTGAATGCGAAGCCGATTTAAGGACTTCCACATTGGCCATGGGAGATTGTGCCCGGGAGGTAGATTTTCCTGTGGGGAAATAAATTCAGCTGGTACCCTTTCCTTCCACAGCCAATTTCAAGTAGTTTATTGAGCAAAAACACAGGCGTCTCCTGGAATTAATCTCATCTCATCATACCTAACCTAAGCTACTATTAGTTAAAAATACTTCTCAATTATCATAACAGATGGCGTTACTGTGCCTCTTGAAGTTCTATTAACGAGATAAAAATAAAAATATCTAATTTGAGCTGTGATTTTGATTTTTCTTTGCTACTTTACTAAAGGTAAATTAATTGATGTTTGATAAAATCGACGTTTTAAATAGATTCGTCCGTATTAAAGCTATTTTTAGACGGGAAATCCTACATCGCGCTATAGAAATTTCGTAGACTTTAGATTCTATATGTTATAATTTGAGATAAACGTTCGGGTGATCCCATTCTACACAGTATGTCAGTGTTTCGGGGAGCTGAGCTAAATCCACGACGCCTATGTATTCTATACAACACTTTGTCTTTCTATATGTGTTCGAAAAACCATCCAAAATGTAAAAAAAAAAATACAGGCACTTGACCGTTTAGAGATTATCTCAACACCACTGATGTAGAAATGTTGATCATCTTTTTTTGTTTAAAAAGATTTGATTGTAGATTAATGTTTTTTTAATATAAAAAATTTTTTTGTATTAACCTATTTCGTCCCGTCAAATATCAACTTTTTTGTTTTAGCATTGTCGTTAGTATACCTATTCAAGATTTGTATTTGATTTTATACCTATTGATTACACTAATAATACAGGGTGTAAGTGACAGCCTAGCAAATACTGAAACGGTGAACTCAGACCATCAAACTGAACAACTTTCACTTGGAGCCTACCTCAGGAGACGCGAAAAAAAATCTGCTGTTCCACGCTTTTGAGTCGGGTAGGTACTACAGTTTTGTATGGGACAGCTGATTTTTTTTCGCGGGTAGGCTCCATTGTCTGTCACTTACACCCTGTTTATACAGGGTGAAATTGATATCATTGGCATCCTTTTAAACTAAGAGTCTACCCATCAAACTGGACAACTTTTACTATGGGGGCAAACAGATAGGAGCAAAAAAAAATTCTGCTGAAATTTGAGTCGAGTAAGCAGCGGCGGCAGGTGCAGTTTAGTATGGAACAGCATAATTTTTTTTTTGCTGCGATCTGTTTTCTCCCATAGAAAAAGTTGTTCAGATTGATGGGTAGACTCTTAGTTTAAAAGGATACTAATTATACCAATTTCACCCTGTATAAATATAAAAGTTCATAAACTAACGACCATAATCCTGGAGTGGTCATATCTATCTATACTATTATAAAACTGTAACAGGAAGTTTGTCTGTAAATTGAAGATATTAACAAAAAAAAAGTTACGATATGGTTTTTAGGTGTCCCTGATTCCATTTCACCAATTTTTAGATTTTTTGTCTGTCTGTTTGTTTGTGTGTTTGTTTGTTTGTTTGAACGAGTATCACGCAAAAACTACTGAACCGATTTTGATGAAACTTTTTTTGTTTGATAGCTTATGATCTGACTTAAAATCTGGTATATAATTTGTGCGGATGAAGTCGCGGGTTAACGCTCGTCTTATCTACAACTACCAACTATAAGTACCTACCTACACTAATTACGATGAGTTTAAATATTACTCCGGCGATAAAACATCCTTCGGAATTGCATGATTTCGCTATAATTAGTAACACCCAGGAAGGTGGCATAGGTATTGTCTATACCTGGAGAGAAGACTGCCTTACAAGGAGGTGAAACATGCAAATATTCCTTGGCGGTCGGTAATTCAAATTCAAATATTCAAATAATTTATTTCAGACAAGATGTCCATGTAGTGTTAGTATACATTTATCTTAAAGCTAGTGTTAGTAACAAAAAACATTTTATACATGGTGTTTGGAAGGTGAGTGCGGACCTTTGAAGGAACGTTAGTATAGACCATTTAGAACATGTTGAGTCATATTTGTCCTAGACCAAGTCAGATATTTTTTTTTTAGAGTACTCATACGTTTTTTGTGCCAAAAACCCAAAATTTGTCAATTAAATGCTAATAACGTTTAGTTTAAGCTGAAATGTCATTTTTTTTAATTGAATTTATTAGTCCAATGTGTCCTTTGTTGTACTGAAGCATTTTAAGGCACCATTGTGTCCAAAAAAGAAAATACAGACTATTTAAATTTAACAGAAAAATTTTAAATTAAAAAATCGTACTTTTAATGTCATTTAAAAAAATAAATAAAATATCTACAGATGTTCAAAACATTTTAAAAACATGCTTGGTTATTGCCCTTTCTTTCGAGGTATCATTTACTAAGATGTCTTTTCAAATTTCGAAATTAGGGTGCATGAACCAGTTAAGGGTGACAAATCCAAAATTTCAAACAAATTAAAACGAAACAGTTTTTGCTTAAATAACTTTAGATTGATCTCTTAAAACAAATTGCGAGATTATTTTTAGACTTACAGCGTAATAATTATATACTTACCCCAACCAAAATGAAGAAAGGGGGCTTAAAAAACTAAACAAAGGCCGTGGTGGCGGCGTTTGACATGTACTTCATGTTCCTACTGTTAGTACTTCATGATATATGACGCATATCATGAAGTACTAACAGTAGGAGTATGATTAGCGGATATGTGTAAATTGAACATATAATTTATGTTCTGATTAGAGCTAAAACAAGATTAAGACACATTTTCTCGATAGAAAAAAAACAAGCCAAAGTAGCCTCCGTTTTTATCGATAAACGCTTGGAACTTCTAAACGGTTTTAGGGGTTCACATTATAAGTTGTTGTAGGGATAAAAAGGTCTTCATGAATTTGAACATATTTAATAAAGTGCACTTATTTCTGAACTACATAATTGACCTAGCGGTCCGGTGGTATGGGAACGACTGGCGAATACTCCAGTCGCTTCATCAGACTCAGACAAAATTGCTTATTCTGCTAAACTAATTATAATACTAATAAAATGTGTCCCCACAGTATTTCCCCCTTTAACAAAAATTTTCCCCAAAAATTTTCAACAAACAGAAATAAAATAAAACAAACAATCTAAAAACATTACAATCATCATAAGTCATACTTCACATTATATAAACAGTAGTAGGTACAATACACAATCGTTGCGCTAATTCAGCATTGGTTGCAGTAACAAAGAAATAGTAAGTAACATGAGACAAATGTTATCGCTAGGAACGGAAGTTACAAAGTAGGTATACTATTACATAATTGGAATCAACTCAACATTATATAAAGATGATAACATAATTCGCTATTAAAAAAGCTTTGGTACATTATCATTTCATGAAAATAAAATGCTAACAATAACACGAAAACAACATGGAAACCGCAATATAATATTATTTTAGACACGAACACTACACGACACAAAATACACTCGACGCTGTTTCCCTCTCTCGTTGTAGGTACATAGCTAGAGTCGATATCGTCTTCTGGAACATCCATGATGTGCGCACAGCTTGGCATCTATACCTTCCAAAGCGAGTACCACATGTGCTTGAACTGGGTCATATCGTCGCAAAATCTCACCAATACGGCAGGGCAGTCTCTTCCTGATCTAGGTGCGTGCGAGAAAACGTCGGGCAGGTGCAGGCCCGTCCCGGAGGGAGCAGCAAACCTCGGACGGCGGCAACTGCTAAACCGTGCCCACGTCGACCATCGCCATGAGGAGCATACTTCCTTGCCTTCCTTCCTCGTAATACTGACTTTCTTGAATAGTAGACCCGTAAAATATTCGTGTTTCTTCATAGTTTCCATGTACTTTCCATGTCGCAGTAAACAAGCCACGTGGAGCTGACACAGCACACCGCTAGGTCAATCCTGCCATCCAACATGCGCAGGAGAGTCGTTCCGCCGAAGTCAAGTTCGAAGGTTGCGTGTTCATTGTCGGGTGGTCACCACTTTAGGGGTTCACATTATAAGTTGTTGTAGGGATAAAAAGGTCTTCATGAATTTGAACATATTTAATAAAGTGCACTTATTTCTGAACTACATAATTGACCTAGCGGTCCGGTGGTATGGGAACGACTGGCGAATACTCCAGTCGCTTCATCAGACTCAGACAAAATTGCTTATTCTGCTAAACTAATTATAATACTAATAAAATGTGTCCCCACAACGGTGAATAATAGAAACACGAGACTTGATTTAAAAAAAAGAGATTGATATTTTACAAATTTTGATTAGAGCAGAATTGAACTTACATAATTGTACAACAACAATTAAATAAAGCTTGTTTTACGCTTGCGTCGTTTCAGGCGCGCGCGCCGTCCCATCTCTTTCTATACCATCAGGCAGTAATATAAGCTATCACACGCCCATTTCGCTTCAATTATTTTTCGACATAGGCCCTGCCATCTACTGATTTTTAGTTTTACTAGTTATTACCATTCATTACCATCAGAAAGTAATAAACATTACAGTCAATACCGTCTTCACCATAAGGGCACACGGGGCCCGTGCCCAGGGCCCCCATTCTCAGGGGGCCCCGAAGGACCGACAATTTCTCTCACGCATTTATTCTCAAAACATTTTTGTCGGGTACATTACACTTTTTTCACAAATCAGTAATCTTATCAGAAGGTATTTACAAGGCATATACTACGCCATTATATCGATGACTGCGCCTATTCCTACTGTACTTATTAATAATATTTCCGAACGCATCCTACTTAATTTACTAAGTACACCATCTAGCGTAATCGTAACCAAAAAACCAGCAGCATTCTAATATCATTAATGTCATATTATATCATACTATACTGTATTTGATTACCTATAATAAATGGTCATACTTAGTAAAAAAATGTTATTATAATTCGCTTTTTTTACTTTCCAAAAGGGCCTTAGTACCCAAGGGCCTAGTTTAAGACGGCCTTGATTATAGTTATCACTTGGAGTGCGATTTTTAAATCTCATTTGCTGAGTTCAGCAGTTGAAAATGTGAAAATAACTACGGAGATATATGCATCTTTCTACTGCTGATTTAACTTTCAAAAATCATGCTTCAGGAGTGCGATTTTTGAAAGTTAAATCAGCAGTAGAAAGATGCATATCTCCATAGTTATTTTGACATTTTCAACTGCTGAGCTCAGGGAATGAGATTCAAAAATCGCACTCTTGGTTATCACATTTAGTACCTAAAATAGCCACCTGCAGTGCGCTGACTGACCGTTGATGGAATATTTCCCTTCCTACCCTCACGCTAGCTAGGTACTCCAAAACTGACCTTGTGGTGAACAAACTCAACTCAAGGACTGTAGTTATTAAACGAGTTTTGTTATTTCATACCACCACTTTAAATGGGACCGTTGAGTAGTTTTTTGTGACTTGAAAACTGATTGTTTTTAGTGTAGGAAGTTTTATTTTTATTGTGACGTGAGTCTTGTGAAATATCTTGATTCTTGACCAAACTATGTAAGTGCGCATTCGGTATTTACAATTACAGTCCATATCTTGTTCTAGTAAAAATTATTTACTTAATAAACTATGCTAGCACTTTGACACGACACAAAGAAAAGTATTAAATAACAATTTTGTAAGTAGGTAGGTGCCGACATTAAATTTTAATAAAATCGAAATATTACAATCAATAAAATTACAAAAATAAAGTTAAAAAAAAGCAAAAAAAAAAAAAGAAAAAAAAAGTTACAACAAAATGACCATTTAAAATTACATTTGACAAAGTTTTTTTTCAATGGGACCACAGAGTACAAAAAATATGTTGTACCCATTGAGATACAGGTTGTACCATGCAATTGGGTTGAATAGGTTTGCAGTTTTGTTTAAGGTGGTTTCAGTCCATACAAAAGTTTGACGCACAATACGCGTAGACGGAATCAATAAAAGTAATATTTTATAGATGGGAAAATAGTTTAGAAGATCTAGTTGCCGCGTAACAAATAACATTTGCAATTCATAATATAATTACGAAGATATAAAGCTTATACATTTTTGTATGAAAAATTTCAAAGCATTATATCTTTGTAATTATTTTATTAAAATAAAATCGCACTCCTGGACGGGGATCGAACCATCGCCTCCTACACGGCAGGAATAGTTAGTCGCCACTGGACCACCACGGCTTAGGCAAGAGATAGTAAAAGTTGTTTAGTTTCTTCACCTGAAGTCCTGAACCACCTTTGAAAAGGAAAACGCCCAATCCCGTTTCGCCTAAAAATGGTAAAAAATTTGAATTTTAGTATTAATATTCCTCCTATTTTGTGTATAATTTTAGCTATCATACTATTTGTACGTTTTCTTTGATCATACTCATTCGTTAGTTGTGAAACGATTTGAAACGAATACTTTTCATTTCTTCTTCTTAACGTGTGGGCAGAGCCCTGGTGTCAGAGTTTTTTCAGACCGCCTTACGGCCTCTGACGTGGTTTTTACGTAACGACTACTATCAGAGATAGTAGCCGGGACCAACCGCTTAACGTGCCATCCGAAGCACGGAATCATTTTTCTTTTCAGACAATCAGGTGATTCAGCCTACAATGCCCTAACCAACTATTCATTCATTTTTCTTACAATAAATAAATTTAAAAAAAAATGGGAAAAACGCACAAAGTGAAATTTCACTAGGTGTCCCCCCTGGGAATCGAACCCATGACCTCCGTGTCGAGAGCCAATGCTCTTAACCATTAGACCACGGAGGCAGAGGATTTCTTTTGGCAAGTTATTAAAAAAATATGTGACAAAAATGTAATGTGTAGGAAATTAAAGCATTTACTAATCCAACTGCCGTGCAATTCTGTAAACAATCCAAAAACACTCATTTACGACATAAATTTTATGTTCAAAACGTTATTTCACCTCGTAGCAAGCCATAAAGGCAATCGTAAATGACTACGGAGCGTAGTTGCGTACCGTTAACGTAGCCGCGTAGGCATCGAGCCTTAAAAGGTCAACTTCAGGACTCATTAACTTTAATATAGTTAGTTGTATTTTTTATTGAATGAGGGATTTTCCAGAAGAAAAAAAAAGTTAGTTCCTAATTTCTCAATAGATGGCGTTGACCAGAGAGGGGTCCAATAGGTATGAGCAAATATATTAACTAATATTAATAATAAAAATACACAGTACAAGTTATTAACAATCTGGGTGTTATTGACGACCCGGTTGGTGTAATGATTCCACGCCGGACAGTCTAACCAGGGTTCTGGGTTCGAGTCCCGGTTCGGTCATGAATGTTATTGTTGAATGGTTCCCATAACAAAAAGCCTAAGGCTTACTTGGAATCATTACAAAGTATGTGCCTGGGAGCGTTATTTATTGTCTGTCAAAAACGAATAAAGTATCAGACTTGGCTGTATGGGCTTCGTATCCATTTTTAATATTTCCGGTTAATTTTTATTGAAATTCTCAGTTTCTGTTAGGTTTTTGTAGTTTGTTATTGTTTCTCGTTTATTGTTCGTATATTCAAAACGGATACGTAGCCCATACAGCCACGTCCGATACTCGATTCGTTGTTGACGGATAATAACACCGAGATTGCTAAATAATAAACCAACAACAATAAGAAAGGGTTTTTACTGTGTATTTTTAATATTAATATATTTGCTCATACCTATTGGACCCCTCTCTGGTCAACGCCATCTATCGAGAAATTAGGAACTAACTTTTTAATTTTTTTTTCCTTTTGGAAAATCCCTCATTAAAAACAAGACTAAAAAATACGCCTATAATACCCACTACAAACCTGTGTGTACTACAATAAAACTGGTCAACTTTTAATAAGGGACGTTGGTTTTTCGCGATGTTATAATAATTATAACAATAGAAATCTGTTGTCCCCATATAAATTGGGGTCGAGTTGCCACCGACATTTTCTATGGAACCGCAGATTTTTTCACGATTTCTATTTTGGTATGCCGTGGTGGTCCAGTGGCGAGTAGCCTGCAGTGCAGGAGGCGATGGTTCGATCCCCGTCTGGGCCGACTCGTACCAATGAGTTTTTCTGAATTTATGTACGATTTGTAATTTGTAATACCACTGGCTTTTCGGTGAAGGAAAACATCGTGAGGAAACCTGCATGCTTCAATTTCGAGGCATGTATTGTACCTACATTGAAGATATTAACAAAAAAAAAGTTACGATATGGTTTTTAGGTGTCCCTGATTCCATTTCACCAATTTTTGGATTTTTTGTCTGTCTGTTTGTTTGTGTGTTTGTTTGTTTGAATGAGTATCACGCAAAATTGATCATTAGCTATCAAACAAAAAAAGTTTCATCAAAATCGGTTCAGTAGTTTTTGCGTGATGCTCGTTCAAACAAACAAACACACAAACAAACAGACAGACAAAAAATGCAAAAATTGGTGATATGGAATACCTAAAAACCATTTCGTAACTTATTTTTTGTTAATATCTTCAATGTACAGACACACTTCTGTTACAGCTTTATAATAGTACGAGCGTTAACCCGCGACTTCGTCCGCACAAATTATATACCAGATTTTAAGTCAGATCATAAGCTATCAAACAAAAAAAGTTTCATCAAAATCGGTTCAGTAGTTTTTGCGTGATACTCGTTCAAACAAACAAACAAACAAACACACAAACAAACAGACAGACAAAAAATCCAAAAATTGGTGAAAGGGACACCTAAAAACCATATCGTAACTTTTTTTTTGTTAATATCTTCAATGTACAGACAAACTTCCTGTTACAGTTTTATAATAGTATAGATAGATAGATACCTATGCAACTGTCGCAATTAGAAAAGTCCTTCATCTACACTTTCTTGGAATTGAAATCGTCCAAGCCTAATCAGACCTTCTCTTGTTCCAGGTTAATGTGCCACGAGACGAGTGAAAGAGACCTTCGACCCCGACACTCCCTCTAAAACGCCTTATATGGAGCGAGACGGGTATACGACGCGAGCTACGCCGCGTATTAAAACATACGAAAACCTCGAATGCAGATAATAGCGCGGGAGCTAGCTTTTCAAATAAAACAAAAAAAGCCAAATTTAAAATTCGAACGCCTAAAGGAGACTTTAGTATCGCCTAACTTCCTTGAACATTTTGGGTGCTTTATAGTACGGACTTGCCTTAATTTAAAAGATTTAACTGTTTTTTCTTAAAAAAATGTTTCTCGCTGTATAGGTGGCAGTGTTAATAGGTGTAGTATAAATAAGTAATAGAGATAAAGGCGGTGGGGACGGTGTGTGGGTGTTTAAACTTAGTGGACGGTGGCTTATGATATGCGGCGGCGGCCGCGGCGAAGGGACCTTCGGCTACTAGGAAAGCTGGTCTGACGAAACCGTTAAGGTAAGATTAACTTCATAGGTTTAATTTAATCCCTAAACTGGAAATCTTAATTCGACGACCATACACGATGGTTCAATCCCCGTCCAAGCGGACTTGTACCAGTGAGATTTTCTTTCTTTTCGGTGAGGGAAA
The DNA here is from genome assembly GCA_927399405.1 of Agonopterix arenella. Lineage (NCBI taxonomy): Eukaryota > Metazoa > Arthropoda > Insecta > Lepidoptera > Depressariidae > Agonopterix > Agonopterix arenella. The sequence goes on from OV656714.1 coordinate 3,931,369, forward strand.
CATCGTATGTACCCACCAAGGATTTTAATATCATAAAGGATGCCACTCCTTACAAGCACGGAAACAAGAAAATTGGCCATGGCAGTCGGTAATGTTCGACTTTCTTTTGTACGTCTACGTCGTCGATATTTCCAACGTTTTTGTGTCCCTTTCTATCCAATGACGTCAACATCATAATACCGGCCACCAAGGAGTATTATGATGTTGGCATGAGTGGAAGTCTGTACTCTAAGTCTAAGGTATAGACAATACCTATTTCCAGCTTCCTGGTACCCACTGTCCATTATAATGTGGTGACGGGCTCTTCTTGTGAAACATGGATGTCCTGAGTTTCGGAAAATCTCAGACTACGGGAAGGAACTATGAATGGATTCATTCATAAGTTATAGCTCAAGGATGGTCCTTGAATTATGAATTTTAGTTAAGGTGGTTGCAGAGGGGTCAATTTTATACAAAACTTTGACGCACAAAACGCGTAGTAAGTAATATTTTATACGTGGAAAAATAGTTTAGAAAATCTAGATGCCGCGACACAAATAACATTTGCAATTTATAATATAATTACGAAGATATGAAGCTTTTAAAATGTTGTATGAAAAATTGCAAAGCTTTATATCTTTTATATTATAAATTGCAGATGTTATTTGTTACGCGGCAACTAGATTTTCTAAACTATTTCTCCATATATAAAATATTACTTTTATTAATTCCGTCTAAGCGTATTGTGCGTCAAACTTTTGTATGGACTGAAACCACCTTAAACACACACACGGAATTATAAATATAAATAAATAAATATTTTGGACATTGTCACACAAATTATCTAGTCACATTTAAAGTACCTGGACTTGTATTATGATGACTAGACAACGATAAAGAATACATATGTACATACAAACATCCATGAGCCCTCCTATTGATGAACGAGTATAATGTGTAAAATTTTATAGAGGATGTGAACATAAATTGCGTTACTTACAATACATACCTATATATTTTAGAAGGTGGTTTTTTCAGACTATCAAACTAAACATCTTTCACGATGCAGCCTACATTGAAATCGTGAAAAAATAAATCGGCTCTTATACATTTGAGTGAAGTACCAAAAATATGTAACGCATGTTTACACCCTATATAAGAAGAATATATTATTTTATTAAAACAGGTGCTGCTTGTGTGTGATCAATCTGCTGCGAAAATAAAAGTAATTTAAAAAAATCCCTTTTGATACATATTCAATAAACAAATGTTAGGTAAGTACCCCTGTAAAAGAAGAATATATTATTTTTAACCGACTTCATATTGAAACAGGTACTGAAGTGCGATTTTTGAATCTGATACGTTGAACTCAGCCGTTGAAAATGTATGGAGATACGCATCTTTCTACTGCTGATTTGACTTTCGATAATCGCACTCCTGGAGTATGATTTTTGAATGTCAAATCAGCAGTAAGAAAGATGCATATTTCCATAGTAATTATGACATTTTCAACTGCTGAGCTCAGCGAATGAGTTTCAAAAATCGCACTCCTGCTTGTGTGTGATCAATCCGCTGCGAAAATAAAAGTAATTCTTTCTTTGGATAATATAGCTACTTATTAAATAAAATTAGGTACTGTTAAGTACCTAATCTGTAAGTCTACAAAATTAAATGTTTAAGGACAATTAGGTATCTATTATATTTTATCTCAAGACCAAAATGTTGATTAAATTATCTTAACACAAATAAAAAGTTAAGATCGAAAAGCTTTATCAAACAAATTAGGTACATTACCCTGAAAAAAGAAGATATATATTTCTTTCCTCGTTAACTAAACCAGCCGAAAACCGCGCTAATCGCAGAAACAGGATAAAAATTGCTAATAACGATCCATCTCTGTCACTCTTGGCTGCCCATTACGCGCTAGAGAGCGTCCGATATAGATACTTCGGTTGCTACACGATGTAGGTCAGACTTGGCCACCATCAATCCTTGGATGTCAATTGATGGACAATTTCTCACTAATCTTTAGCTAGATTAATTATAGAATGATTTTTGTTAAAAGATATTGGTTTTTGTTTATAATGGTCCACGCAGGTGGCGATCCATAGTCGTGCCTGAGGGTGGCTCGTGAAAGTTGTTCATTTTGATGGTCTGCGTTCACTGTCCATGCTGTCCCTTACACACAGTATGATTAAGTACTATATCTTAAAGTAGACCTCAATATCCTGAAAACAAACTTCAACATCCGGAGTGGGGTTTTTGAATTCATACGTACAAAATGTCAAAATTACCAGATATGGAGATGTGCATCTTTCTACTGCTGATTTGACTTTCAAAAATCGCACTTCCGGATAGTGATTTTTGAAAGTCAAATCAGCAGGAAAAGGATGTATATCTCCATAGTAATTTTTACATTTTCAACTGCTTTTCAACTGCTGAGTTCTTCACCGACAAGAGCTCTTAGGATGATGAGGAGTTCGTAACCAACTTTCTAAATAAAAAAGACGTTAAATAAATAAAATTGGCCAGCACATGTTCACGACGTAAACAAACATATCGCTCGTAAAGAATAAGATGGGTGCTTTCGGAACAAGCCGAAGTAAAAAAAAAAATCAATGATTTGTCATGATTCCATATTCCATAAGACAGCGTGGCGTAAGTAAAAGTGGTATTTTTGTAAGTCACAAGTTCAAATCAGCAGTAGAAAATGTCAAAATTATTATGGAGATTTTGGAGACCAAGAAAGAAATGGCGACCTGGATGGCTGATATATGTGCCATGATAGAGAAGGCTGGAAAAGCTTAGAGACCTTTTCCCAAGAATGGGACGAAATGGGTTAAAAACATTTTGATACTTTCTACTGCTAATTAGAACGTGTGACTTAAAAAATTGCACTCCTGGAGTAAAGCCCACTCCCCCATATCAAAGCAGAAGAGTTAAGTCCGGGCTAATTTAGATAACTACACCTATAGCTATAGGTATCTTTTTAATGGCAGGCTATGGATGATATATACTATACAGGGTGTAAGGAAAAGTATCATTAACCATTAAACCACATACTCTATTAAACTGAACAATTTTTACTATGGGAGCAAAACTTTCAGAAAGATAAAAAATCAGCTGTTCCTTACTAAACTGCACTCGACTCAAACGTATGGAACAGCTAATTTTTTTTTGCCTAGACAGGTTTGCTCCCATAGTAAAAGTTGTTCAGTTTGATGGGTAGAGTATGTGGTTTAAAAGTTAATGATACTTTTCCATATATGCTGTAACTTTTTTAAGGCGATGGTCAAGAGTGAGATTTTTGAAACTCATACTTTGAACTCAGAAGTTGAAAATGTCAAAATTACTATGGAGATATGCATCTTTCTACTGCTGAGTTGGCTTTCAAAAATCATGCTTCCGGAGTGTGAATTCTTAAAAAACTGTCAGCAATTCAGCATGTTAAGTTGGACCCTATAAATGTTCTATCTATTGAGCGAAGTTAATGACGATTAAAAATATCATATTCAAGACTTTGAAACCTAATAATTTGTTTTGAAAATTAATAACGTAATAATGAAGTTACCTGACACAGCGCTAGATGTCGCCTCCAGGTGTACAAGGTGCTTATAAATCCTTACAGACAAAAGGGGGCACAGAGCCTCCAGTGCTGTCGTAAATCGTATATTTTAAATTTCTTAGCAATAATTTATTCAAAATTACCAAGAAAAAAAGAATGTTAGTGTAGGGCAGCACCGTATAGACTCCGCCATGCCCGCTTGGAAGCCATATTTAATTTAGAAAACGCGGGAAATTAGGTGCTTATTTTTGAAAGGGATTATAATAATGTGGATAATTTAGCGCTTTATTCTGTTGGGAGTTAGTTACGTTTTTTTATGTTAGTTAAATATATACTTTTATTTTAAGCTGCCGCCCCGTTTAGAGGCTTAATCATTTTTATTGAAATTTAATAATACCTTTTTTTCGCAACCAACAACATAGTGAGTGGGAAAACACATTCTACGCATTCTACCTATACATTTTACCAACTACGGTTTAAATAAGCTTCAGTAATGTGGATTGTGGAGGCACGAGATTTTTTGTCTATGATAACGTCAACAGCACTGAATTAAATTAACATTTAAATCTTATGATGCTAAATTAATGAAATAATAAAATCCGAAACATTTGCTGCACTTAATAGAAATAGAAAAAAAAACCGTAGAAAAAAATGGTGTATTTTATTTCTAGGTTTTAGGTCATTTTAGGTTAGGTAGGCACCTTTTACCGCGATCTAATTTCGTTTAAATAAAAGTTTCAATGCAGCGCTTAAGCCGCTTGAAGATAGTTGTTCGAAGATATTTGGATCTAGAGAGGACTTCGCTGCAGCGCTGGAAATGGCGGGGCGGATCGATGCGGGCGGTGCGCGCGCCGCGGGTGACGTCATCGTCGTCAGGCGGGCCAACAGAATGCTTTTGAAACCAGCCAGTAATCTTATTTGATAATTAATATTCTTATTTTTATAGTACCTACTATTAAACATTCTTAAAAAAAAAGGTTTCTAACTTTTTAGATAGGTTTTTGTAATGAGAGTTCGAGTTCTTGAGCCAGAGCAATAAGTACCTAGGTAAGTTAAAAGTAGGTAAATTATAAGAAGAAAATTTAAAAAAGAAAATCTTTTTACCGGAATATTACACAGAGTGTAAATCTTAATGCGTTACGTACTTCATGGGTGCTTTACACCATGAAACTGAACAAATTTTAGTACGGGACCAACTATGAAATTGCAAAAAAAACAACTGATTCATACATTTAGTTATTGACATTTTCTATGGAACAGCTGATTTTTTTTTGCTATTTCGTTGTCGGCGCCATAAATAAAATATGTAACGCATGCAAATACTGAAGCGGTGAACTCAGACCATCAAACTGAACAACTTTCACTATGGAGGACCTCAGAAAACGCGAAAAAAAATCAGCTGTCCCCTACATTTTAGCCGGGTAGGTACAGCCGTTTTGTATGGCACAGCTGATTTTTTTTCGCGTTTCCTGAGGTAGGCTCCATAGTGAAAGTTGTTCAGTTGTTCATTATTATTAGACATTTCTTTGGACATTAGATCGTTTCAAATTATCTTTTTGGTAAGCGGTATTCGCCGTGGCGCGGCTCTTCCCAGCCGCGCAACAAACTAATGCTATGTGCCACAAACATTGCTTACTTTCTCGTGAACCCGATGAGTACATTTTTTTAAGGGAGTACAAAATGAGTACATTTTTTTGAGTTAACTGAAATCCGAGTTTGCGACTGTGGCGCGGACAGGAAGTATCACACGATTTTTTCCTACGTCTGAGGCTGACACTGCTGCACCAAGTCAAGTCCAGTCCAGTCCAAGCCAGGAGCGCGATTTTTGAATCTCATTCGCTGAGCTCAGCAGTTGAAAATGTCAAAATTACTATGGAGATATGCATCTTTCTACTGCTGATTTGACTTTCAAAAATCATACTCAAAGAGTTCCATTTTTATATTCTGCAATAGAAAGATGCGTATCTCCATACATTTTCAACTGCTGAGTTCAAAGTATGAGATTCAAAAATCGCACTCCTGACTTTTATAAGTAGTCAAAGAGCCAGATCCAATCCAAGCCAGAAGTGCGATTTTTTAATCCCCTACTTTACTACTCTACTACTTTTCAAAAATCGCACTCCTGGAGTATGATTTTTGAAAGTCAAATCAGCAGCAGAAAGATGCATATCTTCATAGTAATTTTGACATTTTCAACTGCTGAGCTCAGCGAATGAGATTCAAAAATCGCACTCCAGGTCCATTACAAAGTCAGTTTGTCCTGCACGTCTAGAATGCCATCCACGACCACGACAAAACGAGGAAACGCGCATGATGCGCGGTCTTTTTTCGCATACGTAAAATAACAAGATGGGAGGCACATCTCGATTTTTATCGTTTTCTCGAGGATGACCCTAAGCCTGCATGGCTAGAGTACATGTTTATTCTGTGCTAGTAGGGATGTTTTTGGCCACTTCAAATTTTAAGAACGCTAAAAAAAATTACGATAAAAATTAAAAAATTACGATTAACGATTTTTTTTTTACTGTACATCCTTTGGACGAGGCATGTTGCCAAATTTAAAATATTATAATTATATAATATTGAGTAATGGTTTAATATTAATTTTGTAATTATGTTTCCGATAATAAATCAATTTTTGTAGAGAAATTATCAAATAATTATCTGAATCTTTAAAAAAGAAATTCTGAGACCTACTAGATTGAAAATGGAATTTTTATCAAATCTATCTACCTATACTATTATAAAACTGTAACAGGAAGTGTGTCAGTACATTGAAGATATTAACAAAAAAAAGTTAGGATATGGTTTTTAGGTGTCCCTGATTCCATTTCACCAATTTTTGGATTTTTTGTCTGTCTGTTTGTTTGTGTGTTTGTTTGTTTGTTTGTTTGAACGAGTATCACGCGAAAACTAATGAACCGATTTTGATGAAACTTTTTTTGTTTGATAGCTTATGATCTGACTTAAAATCTGGTATATAATTTGTGCGGACGAAGTCGCGGGTTAACGCTCGTACTATTATAAAACTGTAACAGGAAGTTTATCTGTACATTGAAGATATTAACAAAAAAAAAGTTACGATATGGTTTTTAGGTGTCCCTGATTCCATTTCACCAATTTATGGATTTTTTGTCTGTCTGTAAGTTTGTGTGTTTGTTTGTTTATTTGTTTGAACGAGTATCTTGCAAAAACTACTGAACCGATTTTGATGAAACTTTTTTTGTTTGGTAGCTAATGATCTGACTTAAAATCTGGTATATAATTTGTGCGGACGAAGTCGCGGGTTAACGCTCGTAATCAATAAATCTGATTCTTAAAAAAAAATATATGAGACCTACTTGATTGGTAGGTTGAAAGTGGAATTTTGATTGTATAGACAGATAACTAAATACGTCAATCCAATGCAACAAAATATAATCTTTATCGAATTCTAACTAAAGTAAAGTAATATCTGCGTCAATGAATTGATTTATCAATATTATACTGAAAGATAGGTACCTTACCTACTGATTATTAAAGATCTACGTTATAGATGTACGCATAGGTAATAATTCCTTTTGTTATTTAATAAATTATTTTAAAGTGAATGAAAACTTAAATTTTTCAACCAACAGCTGTCGAAACCTGTAGAATAAATAATAGACCTCATTAAATTAAAAGCCAGCTGATAATCGTACACACGGCGACACATCAAGCTATACAAAACCAGTATAAGCTCGCGCGTAGGTCGTGTAACGTATAGCATCGCACGGCCAGCTTATGTTGGTTTTGTATAGCTTTATGTGTCGCCGTGTGTACCTACCGACCTGCGAAACCGAGGCCCGAGGGTTACTGGTTCTAATCTAGACCATGCCTTTTCCATACTACCTACTCGTCGCAGCAAGCGCGACTGAAAAGCGCGGGAAGGGGTCATTTTCTATGCAGAAAAGGCGTGTCGCGCGTGAGTAGAGAAATTATACTGGGGCTGCAGCAAGCTGCAAACATTTTGTACCCTGAGTCCCGAGTCATAGATATTATCTTGTGTGATGATGATGACCCATGACCTATCTATTATGTACCTACCTACTGTATAGGTACTTTATCGTTAAGTAGTCTTGTCGAGTCATTTGGTACTATTTTTCTTATTAATTTCATAAAATCTACCTTTATTTTAGACAAACTAATATTATTAGTGCCGTGGCGGCCGTGGCGCGCGCTCCCGTTAGGTCTGAGAAGACTATTATACTTTGACTATTTATTATATGGACTAGCCTTGCGGTAGCATTTCCCCTCTGCCACGGTATAAGATCAATTAATCATGTGCATTTACATTCAATTTTATACCTTATCACTAAACGAGACAGCCTATTATTGCGAAACAATAATTTCGAACCTAGAACGTTCGGGGTTCACGCGAGACTACTTTTCATGATTTTTTACGTTCAAAATTAGAATCTAAAGTTATAGGGAATAAAATCCAAAGTTGCGGATTTCATGTTAATTCACCCCCAGCAAAAAGTGGCAGAAATGTTTGTTAGTAGAATTACACGCGTAACTAGTCCCTATATAAGTAGTCAAAGCTATTATACCACCTTTGTCTGGGACCATACAGCCTGGTCCACTACATACATCCGGAATTCCGAATCAGGATTACGATTTCGTATCGATTTTACCGCTCCACAAACCACAATTCCGTTCGGTATCAAATCCTATACAAAATCACAATCCTGATTCGGAATTCCGGATTGGAATTCCGTATGTGTCTGTGGTGGAACCATAAAGTTATTAAGGTATAATAACTTATTATAACTTTATGGGCGGGACTAAACCAATAATCATCACGATTCACGATTCGGAACGTGCCGGTTAAATAAAAATTTATCCTATACACATTCCTCGATGACAGTATAAATGTAAAAAGGCTGTATGGTCTATGTCTCTATATCTCTGGACATTATAACACGGATAAATTCAGTTACCTAATGACGTTTATAAAAGTTATTTACTACCTTGTCTTGTCTGTCCATGATTCCATTATACATTAGCAGACAATGAAATAATCACCCGATTTATTTAGCTTTCACGTGTATTTTTAGGTTGTATCGACGTTTACTGGTTTTTAGATCATGCTGCTTTTTATCTAACTGTGCGTTACCTTGGGCTTTGTTTTGCTACATTTTTAGCTTTAGGTATAGGTAAGTTCTCGGAGAAAAAAATTGGTAACAATATTAACATTTTGTGTTAATATTGTTACCAATTTTAATATAAAAGCGAAAATAAAATTTCGCTATAGTTGTTTTGTTATTATTAGTTTAAGAAAACAGATTTTAGCCACGTCTACCAGAATTTGACTTATAATAAATTTCCTAGCAAGTTCCACTAAATTAATGTTCACAATGAGTTCTACAATGCAAAGATAATAAAAACTCATTAAATGTACCTAGTTTAATGCTTTAACCAAATTTATATTTATTCAAGATACATAGCAAACAAGAAAACAAGTACTGCAGCACGAAAATTTAACTAGTTGATTTCCTCATCGTTTCCATGTGCCATTTAAATACCAGTCTTATCTTTCAGTAATAAGAGTTATACCATGAAGGATTGTAAAGCCTCATATTACAATTTGATTAAGATAAGGATTGACGCACACAACACCTATCTCCACTCCGCAAGGCGACAGCATACTGAAACAACACGAGATAGTAGTGTTTGATTGCTAATCGTTTCAAGGTCCGTCATTAATAGATTATGCGGCAACTGTGCGTTGAAGCAAAGCAATCAAGACATTGTCAACATATAATCGTAGGCATTATTTGCACTTGAATTTGAGTGTCAGAAAAATTATATTTTCTCTCTTTTTAACTGTTTTGTCTTCTAATCTGCGTGCATATGATTCATTAACAATGTTCTGTTAACAGTTAAATACAGTAGGAAGCATTAGATAAAAAGTCGTCACTCTACAGACTAACAGTAATTTAATGAGATTGAAACTACCTACAATGAAACTGTTTCAAAACTATCTAAGTAGGTACTTACAAAGAGTCACATACTAATGAACTTAGAACCTAGAAACTATTTACACAATCGTTGACATACTAAGAAGAGTTTAGGGAGTTTTGGCTAGTATTTATTCTATGGCATTACTCTTGACTAATTGAATTCACTGATTTGCTAGTCAGAGTTATTCTATATTTAGCATTCGGAATATCCACAATGCACTAGCAGTGCCAGAATATTCACATTTCATTGCTTAAACGATGCCCGTTTCAACTTTTATTGACAGTGGACACAATAAACGCCTCTAAATTGAATCATGTAACCTATGTTTCGATGTTTATTGCAGTTTCATTTATTAATATGGTTGCCATTACATGTCGAGATGCACAATCTAATTTTACTAGATATCGCATGATATTAACTCGTTGTAAAGAATTTTCATTAAAAATAACTGCAGTTATTACGTTGTTCGGAATGCGGTTGACATCGATAAGATATGCACGAGGCGTTTCAATATGTTGAATTATCATAATTTTCCAGTAAGCTTTCCTTCCCCTTTTTGATTTCAGTCAATAAAAACTGATACCACACGTTCTTGATATGTAAGCTTTCCGCGTTTTTTCTCTTCAGGAAGTCACCTCTGAAGACATTTTAGAACATAATGGGTAATTAAATTAGCATACTGCAATAATTTAAGTACCTACCTACTAGCGTTATATACAAATTTATCGGTCTGGCCGTGGCCTTTTCCAAAATATTCCTTTAAAGTACGAGTGAATAGGCTTCTTCTGGGTAAGCTCGCTACATCTTCGACCCCATTTTCGTCCTAAGGACTGGATTGAGGTCAAGAGTAAACCAATCCGTAACAAAAAAAATAGTCCATCACAAATCACAATCCTTAAGGATAAGAAAAACTATATTTTTGTTAAATATCATGGATAAAGTATTGCTTAATCATAAATATAATAAAAATAATAATACACATCCAGTGCATCCCCTGTAAGAGCACGCGAAACATTTACAAATACAAATATCTTTATCAACAAAATTCAGTACACATGAAATTTTTCTTCGTTGGTTCATTTGTTTTAAATAATTTTTAATTAAATAATTATTATTATTATCATTATTTTGTGCCTCTTGTTTTTTTATTTCTGTATTTTTACTGTTTATGTTTTGGTGTAAAACAAAGTACATTTGATTGATTGATTGATTAAACCTTATTCAAATGTTAATTAATTTATATATTATCTACCTCTAGCGTCCTCGTATTGGGGTCGAGATGAAATGACGTCACTCTTCTGACATGCTGCCTCTGTAATATACCTAATAGCCGTCAACTAACCCGTAAATATAATGTTTAGTCACCAAAGTTCAATTTAATTCATTCAAAGTTGTACCAAAACGGTACCAAAACATATTGGGGTACTTATTAGATTAATTTGTTTTTTTTTTGTTACTTATACTTTAATATGTATGATTTAATTATAATTATATTATTTTTCAACATAACATAAACTTAAGAGACTTTTGACTTTTCTCTGTTCTACGAATTGGTTAGGTATTTTTCCCGAATTTGGCGCCCCTAGTAAAGTGCCGCCAAGGTCATATTACTCTTTGGGCTATGCCCTGCAAAGTCCCAAACTTATAACAAGCTTAAGATGATGATGATGAAACAATCACAAAATTCTAACTATAGCCATACATCCAAAAGCCTTATAGCAAAGTGGCGTTTGTAGTAGTGTAATTCATACCGTTATTAATTTATAGTTAGTAAATTAATCGAGGTCAGGCAGGTCTTAGTGCAATTATGACATCATGGTTATGTGGTGGTGGGTATTGCCTTGCTAAAAATTGTGGGATCGAGTGGAGTTCTTATGTAGAATCACCAGAGTAATAATGTAGTCAAAGCATGTTAAAATGTGTCCTTAGCCTACATACAACCATACACCATACTCATACAGATTTCGTATTTCTTCTGAAATCGATCGGTTAATATAAGCGCAGGGCTTGTCATTCACTGACGTCGTGCTCGCTGCTCGACTGACGCATGCGCGTCTGGCTAACGTCTATCCCGAACAAATATAGATGAGTATTGGTTTATACGTATTTTCATAGTCCGCCGAGATCTTTTCAACACGGCCGCCTTACTTTATCGCCAGAATTCACGTTCGAACGGTTATCTCATTTTGTCGCATCGCGATATAGATAACACCGACGACGTTAGTATAATATGTTGTCAATTATCTGATAGTAGCATTGCTGCTTATGTATTTAATACATAGACGAAAATTAAATGGTGTCAGAGGCCTGCCGAGTAGCGTGTTGTCGGGTTGGGATCGAGGTGCACGGAAATCGTGCATCAGTCGGGTCGTGTGTAGTGTAGTGCCCTCACCAGTCAGTAAAGCGGACTCGGACCGCGCGGTCGCGCGGCGCGTCGGTGCTTGTAGTTTTTTAGTTTTGACAGTTGGCGCGTTTTTCGTTTCCGTTCAACTCAGATATTTTTTGTGGAAATCATAGATTTTAAGTTAGTGTAATCTGTGTTTTTTCTATTTATCTCGTGTGTACGACTAGTCATTTGTGAATTTTTGTACGCCGGCTGTGAATTGAGTGATCGCACGCGCTGTGAACAGTAGCCGTGTTTGAGTGGAGAATTTTGTGATTTCTCTTCGAGGAATTGTTCTGTGGACTTGCTGCTACACTTGGTGGGAACTACAAAGGTAAATACGATCATATCAAGTCATTAGCTACCAAGAATATCGATGCAAAAGTACTTTCTAGCGAATATATTACCCGGTACTTGAAAATCAATTTGGGGCAGGCAATTTCTCCTGTGGCTCGCTGTAGATTCCAAATATAGCGAATCGGGTTTCATGGCAGCGGTGGTACAAGTTTGTGCGTTACAAGAGTGAAGTTAGGTCGGTATTTTCTAATAAGTAAGGTAGAGATTTTGCCTTGGCCGGGCGAGATGCGGTGAGGCATTGAGACAGCTGTGCATACGTAAGAGGTAAAAATAAATACTCGGGCATTATCGGCCGGTAGACAAACCGGCTTTGCTGAGGACAACGCGGTATTATTAGTGCATATTATACAACGGAATGCTAGGTTAGGTTAGGTTATGCGAAGAAAACTTGAAGAAAATGATAGTTTTCGCCTGACCTAGTTTTATTGTTCAGAATGTGCTACTAGAAACCTTTAACCTTTTGGTTTCTGATCTGCTTGCTAAACTAACATGAAAAGGAAAATGCCCTATTGGGCATTTTCCTTACCGTTTCACCTCAAAACTGGTAAATTGCCCACATGACGACCTGTATTCATTTCAAATTGTTTCACAACTAGCAAATGAGTATGGTAGCTAAAATTATACACAAAATAGGAGGAATATCATACTTCCCAAGGAAATGGAGATTTCGTATAAAATTCAAATTTGTCAGTTTTGTAGACGAAACGAATTTCGGCAATGTCTTAAAACTAATTTTATCTCAAAATTACTAAAATTGTATACATAAGCAAATAAAAAATTCAGAAGGTCAGAGTGTCATCTTGGGTGCTGTATCAAAATTTTATATATTATATTTATATATATTCTGTGTTATATATATATGTTGATTTATAATAACACATTTCATTACTAAAGCAAGTAATTTTAGTGTTTAGATTACTATAATAAACAAAATATCATAATTATGTTAACATAAGGAAACCTATAATTGGCTATATTACCTACATAAATTGTTATTTTTATATTACCCACTGTAATGCTGTTTGTATCGACAATAAATAAAATAAAATAGAATTTATAAGAAATGCCATGATAGAAAAGGATAATTTCCATTTCCTTAGGAAGCATGATATTCCTCCGAAAACGAAACGATGGAAACGAATACACTTCGTCATGTGGGCAAAGTCTTTTTCTAGCTGTACCTATTTTTTCTGATAAACAATCAGAATTGTTAGCTTTATACCTGTTCATCAAGTTTCTTTCCAGCAGTACAATTTTTGAAAGTCACGCGTTGAAATCAGCAGTAGAAAATGCCAAAATTACCATAGAGATTATGCATAATCCTCTGCCTATATCATCCAGTCGCTCTCTGCTACCTTTTTTAAGCCATCAGTCTAATGCCACACAGCATCCCGCACTACTCCTACCTACAGAATTCTGACTCCCCATTGGTAATCAGTTCTTCGGCAGATTTGACCAGCCTATTACCACTTAAGCTTGCAAATTTTCTGAGCTATATCAAGCACTTTAGAGCGCTTTGCGGTCGCCGTGTGTCGCAAAGTACCCTAAAGTCTATGAGTGCGACCCTCTGTGACCCATTGCGACAGCAAACTCTGGCTCGTCTGTAAGAGCCCTTAGTTGTCTGATGTAACTAAATCGAAGAAATGTTGGTGATGAATGTCATGTGGAGATATATGGTTAGCCTTGCTACAGCAACACGCTTGAAATGGTTGTTGTAGATAAGTTACTGACCTCCCCATAAGGTATTATGGTTGTGTTTATTGTATGTCGGACTGATTTAACATCTTACTTACCGGGTTAGTGCCACCCAACAACATGCATGTTTAATTTTAATTTGTGTGGGCTATTGTGTCAATTCAGACAAAAATTTGCTAAGATTTCAAGAGTCAATAGTATTCAAGGTCAATGGAAAAACCACATCATGATTTTCAGATCACAGTAAATCCTTTTACTTTGTTGTCAACATACAAACAGCATGACCAGTTAATAAGACTCTTATCAGAAAATACCTACTTATATGTAAAAGAAAATTCAAGGTTTTTACTAAGTATAAAATTTGAAACATGCCTTACAAAGGACACAAGTGACCAGCGGTCCACTTTGGGTGAAGGTATTATTGACCAGATGTTGGAATAATTCAGTCTGCACTTTCAGTCAAATTTGAACATATTATGCTAGCGCAGCGAAGAACAAAAAAATCTTTGATATTATGTAATGTTTATTTAAAAGCAGAAGTCGTTTTTGTGATTTCGATTTTGGCTCCATAGTGAAAGTCCCCTTAAAATTTGTAATGCAATTAAGTTTACACCCTCTAGTGTAGACTGATCGTGATTATAATGATAATAATTACATCTAATTAAGGTACATCCAGAGATAGTTGAGTTAGAAGATTAGGGAAAGAGGTGTTGTGTAGTGTACGTAATATAATAGAAATTAAGTTTAAATGATTTGTAAAATAATACCTATGTAATGTATATTGTAAACCCTTCAACAATAAAGGCTCTAATAAATAAATAAATAAAAAAGGTACATCATGGTTTTAAATAATACCACTAGCTCGGCCTTAAAGGAAGTAATTAGTATAGTCATAGTAAAGTAATATAATTAAAAATTTACCTTCCTCTTTATTGTAAGTTAATTCTGAACTGGAAAAGGCAAAATATAATATAACACACTACGACTCGATAGAAGAATATTTTAATGTCCAAAAATATTTTCGTTTTTTATTGGAGTACTAGCGACCCGCCCCGGCTTCGCACGGGTGCAATGCAGATGTATTATATACATATAAACCTTGAATTACTCTTATCTATTTAAAATAAACATCAAAATCCTTTGCATAGTTTTAAAGATCTAAGCATACATAGGGACAGACAGCAGAAAGCGACTTTGTTTTATAATATGTAGTGATAAAACTAAAATGCAAATTATGTATGTGTAAAACATAGGTATTCAAGAGTTATGCATAAACTTAACCATTGTAATTATTACTCAGACCAATGTATTATTCCATGATATCAGATTCTATTCAAATTGTTATGGTAGGCATCTTTTGTAATATTTTTGTGTGCTAGCAACCACTTGACATGTCAATTAACATTTATAATTCTTGAAAAATTGTTTCGTTTGATCACTACATTACAGCATTTCTGTTCACCTTGGACTAACGCCCTCCTTGGGGGTAGGCCTGTGCCCTACAGTGGGTCATATCAGGGTGTAAGGAAAAGAAAAGTATCATTACCTTTAAACCACATGCTCCCATCAAACTAAACAACTTTTACATGGGAAAACTAAAGGTTAATGATACTTTTCCTTACACCCTGTAGAGATTGATGATTTTTCTGTTCTTACATACAAGTCTGTGGGGACTAAGGTTCACAATTGAATGCAAGACATACATCGCGCAAGAGAAATAATCACAGAGATTCGATACATGTACAAGGTCCAACTAAGAACTGAAGGACCACGGCCGGTCCCCAGGCTTCACACATAGCCTGGTGGAAGATCTTCCCTTTTCAATGGAGGAAGATTCCCAGTAGCACCCCCATAAGTCCATTCAAAAGAAAAATGTGTAAAATGCCAAGTCTGTAAGACCGTACAAGAAAACCAGTATTGTTTATCAATGAAACAAGTTAGTGTCACTAAACTCTTACAGATAAATGACATTCTGTATTAACCTGTTCTGTATGTATACGAAACAAAACATGTAGATAATTTGCATTGCAGCGGAAATTTTAATTTGCTGTGTTTTAACAGTTGCACAGTTTAGATACAGTTGCAGTCTCTATTAAAGAGGTTTCAGTCCATACAAAAATTTGACGCACATTTTATATATGGCAAAATAGTTTGGAAAATCTAGTTGCCGCGTCACAAATAACATTTGCAATTTATAGTATAATTACGAAGACAAAGCTTTTAAAATTTTGTATGAAAAATTTCTAAGCGTTATATCTTCGTAATTATTTTATAAATTGCAAATGTTATTTGTGACGTGACATCTAGATTTTCTAAACTATTTTTCCATATCTACAAAGCTACTTATATTAATACCGTCTACGCGTATTGTGCGTCAAAGATTGGTATAAAATTGACCCCTCTGAAACCACCTTAAATGATAATGAATAAACAGTATGTACTTTGAATTAAATAAAACAGAATATGAAATACCTAAAAAGGACATAGGACCTCGCAGGACGTACTGTGATCAAATCGGTTATGTCCTACAAAAATGTGAGGTGAGGAGTTCTCGAAACCGACGGGCATGTAGGGATGTATAGATGTGAATGAGGCGAAAGAGGTATGTAATGATCGTAGTATCTCTTATCTTGTTGTGGGGGCTGGCAAGCCAGCAGCACTTCGACCCAGTGGGATCTTTTGTGAAAGAGATTCGTATCGTAGTAAATGGGAGCCCTGGTCTCTGCCTACCCCACGTGGAAAGAGGCGTGACTATTGATAGATGACAAAAATAAAACAGACACAAACCAAGAATGAAGGTTAACTAGAGATGTTTTATGGTGACTAAACAACGAATGCGAAGTAACATTGATTATGGATTTTTGTAATTCCAAATCTTTCAAATAATTTACACACATAAGTTTTGTAGACTACTATACTTCATTCCAAATAACAACAAAATTTGTATCCAAGATATTTTGGATAGTATAATATTTCTGGCAAATAAGTTATACATATATAAATTAGCCAGAAAGCAAAATGGAAATCAGAAAATCTTTTCGTCCTTACATGGAATGTAGTATAGAATTATGTAAATAATCATTTTCATGGTAGGTAGTTAAAATATGTGTCAATCCTACTGGACATGTATACATATTCATGGAAACAGCCCTTTTGTTAATTTTGAAGACATGTAACCGTAAAACAGGTGTACTCAAGGGCAAAATAACAGTAAAGTAAGTAAACACAGATGATGATGATGATAAGACAAACAAACCATAGACAAACATCACTTTTTACCCGTCATGTCATGTGTCAGGTCTTTTTAAATTTTGATATTGCCATTGACTGATTTTTTTACTGGGCTTGGAAAAAGCCTCATTGTCTTTGCCTGCCCCAAAGCAAAGGACTAAGGCGTGAGCATTTGTGTAACATGTATACAGGGTGAAATTGATATCATTAGCATCCTTTTAAACTAAGAGTCTACCCATCAAACTGAACAACTTTTACTATGGGGGCAAACCGATCGGAACAAAAAAAATCTGATGTTGCATACATTTGAGTCAAGTAGGCATTCCAGTTTAGCATGGAACAGCTGTTAGTTAGTTTAAAAGGATGCTAATGATATCAATTTCACCCTGTAAATTACTAAAGTATCACCTTTAATACCTAATCTAAGTTCATAATTCAACACAAGGTGAGTTCTAAAATAATTTGGAAAGATTCCATGCTGATTACTTTTCGAGTTTTTATGTGGGAATAAAATGTGTTGATGAACACAGTATGGAAGTTTCTTTTAGTGTCCGTAAATACCGACTCACTGTCTGACATTTATTGCTACTGGAGGACTGCTAATTTTGTTTTGAAAAGCTTTAAGATACTGGTCGGGGAATAAATGTCTTGACACTTGGCGAAATAACCTTCCTTCTGGCGCAGTCGGGTAAAACAATATTTTTGATTAACAATTAAGTCTAGTTATTCTTTTGACTGAAATGAAAGAAGAATAAGTTATTTTAATTAATGTATTTTACTATTGTTGTTTATCATTATGTGATTTCTTACTATTACCATATGAATAATAGTGCACTATTATCTATTCATATGTTTTTACTAAACTCGTTCTTTTAATTACTTATACAATTCTAAGAATTACCTAAATTAATGTTCATTAATTACATTTTCCTACAGACACATTAGATTTTTTTTTAATTACAGCATACATGGTCCCTTGTTAATAAATCAATGAGCTTATTAATAATAGTATTTGAAATATATATGAACATTTTATTTACTCCCTAAAAGAACCTCGATTGAATATTGTACTATAGACTACTATACTAACCTACCTCATAATAATCCAAGTATGATTTGATAATAATGTGATACATCGTTCTTTCCATTCAGCAAAATGCATAACATTTTCTGTTAACTAGTCATTACTTAAAAAGCAACAGATTGAAAATTACGTTCTCTGGGTAGTGGGCTCGGTGGCGAAATTGGATAACGCAGTTCCCCGGTTTGGAAGAGTGCGGGTTCAAGTCCCGCCCGAGACAAATTTTTCAATCTTTAATTTGATTCGAAATAGCACAACATGGCTGTAACATGTTTAAAAATCAATAATATGTGAAATCATTATTTCTAGTCAAAATCACAAATTCTTTTGCTTAAAAGTTCATCTTTGTCCTACCCTCTATTGTATATGTACAATTCACCTGTAATCCATGCAGTAAATGATTTGTTTGATTGACAGTCTGATACGGATGTGGTTTCCATCCTAAATAGATTACACAAACACAAGATTGTATAATTTTTTCAGATATAATGAAGTGAACATTTACAATGTGTATTTTATATTTAGACTAGCTGTTACCTGCGACCTCGTCTGCGTTGACTTTAAAAAAGTATCACATGTGTTAATCCAGAACATATTGTATCCGTGTACCGAAGTTCCAAATCTATTTGCGTTTTTTTAACGAACATCTTATCATCCAAACTCTACCTACGCGCGGCCAAATTATTTTGGTTTTGCGTAGCTTGATGTGTCGCCGTGTGTACATAGTCTTACTAGAAAATAATAACGCCAAAACGCTGTCCCATTCTTTGTGGCGATATCGCCACATTTTCGAAGTAAATGGCTAATGCACTCTTTCACCCGCCTGCACTCATCATACCCTCATGTGGCGCACGGCGTTTGTCAGCCGGTGATAGTTCTAGTATGTAGTTGTAGTACATAAGACTTTAATACGGAAGTATGATTATCAAGCATAAAATAAAACATTGCTCGAACTGAGCCTATGTCTTTATTCCTATAGGTAATTGTATTGATATTTTACTTGGCCATCTGCCAGCATGTAATATGGAATCTGAATTTGCGGCCGGAATTAAGTATTCATTCATGGTCATAAATCTTTTCCGTCTAATTCATAAACGGTGGAATTGCTGTATACAGAATGCCCTCATTCCTCGCCCTACTTGGAACATATGCAGACCATAGGATACATAAGGCGTCTCGATTCCCTTTGTAATATTATTCCGTGCAAGCCATTTGGCAATGCAACGGTGCATGTATACTGCGAAGTGTGTAGGGGGAAAGAGGGGCAGTATGGCGGTGATTTCGGATGAAATGTGGCGACTAGACGGCCGTTACTCCGTGACGATCCAGATGTTTTTAATTACATTGCGGTTTGCAGTTGACTTTACTGGCCATGCCGTGTATTTAAAGCGTGCGAGCATAGTCGTCACCGGCGCGTGCGTCATAGCACAACGCGAATAGAAAACTGGTGACCCTCGTAGGTGACGTGGGGTGCGCGTGAGACGTGACGGAATCGCGTTACTTGCTAGTGAAAGTAGTGAGTGATGCCCGGGCTGTGATTTGAGTTATTACGGCAAATGTAAAAGCAAAAAATAATCGAGAGCACATTCGGGCTCTTTTGCTGATTCTAAATTAGTATAATTGGTTAACTAAAGTGGCAATGGGCGGGATATATTGCTCAAAACCGATGGCCGATGGGGCTGAAGAGTTCTAGAGTGGTACCCGACAAGGTAGACCGACGACCTGGTGAAGGCGGTGGGGACCCATTGGATGAGGGCAGCGCAGGACCGGTCGCTATGGCGATCCTTGGGGGAGGCTTATATCCTGCAGTGGACATCCATCGGCTGAGATGACGATGAGGTGTTTGCAGACTAAAGCGCATGCAACAAACATGCCACGCCACGATGCGATGCGATCTCTACTAAAATCTCCCGCCTAGCATACGTTTTGTGATCAAGATAAAAAAGGAGCTAAACTGGAAACCATTCTACAACCAATTTTGAGGTAGGTAACTTACAATGAATCCTTTCATAGTTCATTCATTCATAGGTCAGTTACGTCAAAGTTTTTCGTCGAATTATGCTTTCTGGTTTGGCTACTTTTTATCTTGTATATGAATTTTAGTTTGTCATTCACGCTGCATGCTACCTCACTCGATTCAGTGTAGTTCAAACCCGGTGACGTAACCAGAAAGCCGAGACAGGCAGACAGATGTATAATACGTATAAGAATGTGTGTAGGAAGATTAAATTCTCAGACAAGTTTCATACAACATACAAAAATATTCCATGTTAAAACGATCGTGAAAATAAAGTAACATTTCATCGAAACAAAACAACGGACCTTCCATTATCAGGATAAGATGTTCCATCGCGAAACATACGATGTGTCCGAGCACTAAAGTGGATAACGAATGCCCTTCGGTCCAGAACGAAAGGGACCGGTGACAAATGACATCTTTCGTCTCAACATAAAACTGGTTTAGTGAAAAACGTTCCGCTTTTATCGCGAAAGCTTCAAAGGGACCCTTTAGAATCCTCGTTTCATGTTGTTAGATATCTTTTGTGAAGATTTGAGAACTGCATGTTCTCTTTGCGATATTCGTATATCTTTAAATTAGTTTTTCATATCAAATTCCTTCACGTTTTGATTTTATTTACAAGCACGACATTCCGTTTTGGCTAAATCTCTCTCACTATTCTCACTGCAGTGTCCTTCAGAAGTTCCTCTTCTCACAGAAGGGAGTTAGCGCTCTTACAGACGAGCAACAATTTGCGATCGCCGTTGGTCGCCGAGAGTCGCGCGACCCTCTGCGACCGCAAAGTGTGGCTCGTCTGTAAGAGCACTTAGAGGCATACTGCATTGGCCCAGTATGGGGATTGTAAAATAAACATTATAAGTAAATATATTATACACACAAGCCTTCCGCAATTCTCTAAATGACAGTGAAAACCGCATCTAAATTCGTTGCGTGGTTTAGAAGAATTAAGCGGAGAAACCGGATAGCGATTTCGTTTCAATACTATTTAGAGATATCAAATCCAACATTACTTGTATTGTAGTATTGTAAATGAATCTGAAATTCGCATCACTCTTTTTATTATTATTATTTAGGGGGGTTTTGGGCCTTGGCAGGCTTGCTGAGCCTATGCCACGTAGACCATCGCTGGTCCTTTGTGAACGCCCTTTTTAAAGTTCCTTAACAATCCCCACTGCGGCCAGAAAACGCAGTAGATTCTTGATCGGGATAGTTTGTATCTCATCTGGTGTCAGTACCTGCCTACCTAGATGAGTACTACGTTTGTACATCAGGGGGCCACAGTCACATAGGAGGTGCAGAGGAGTTTCCATCTCCTCCTTGCAGAATCTGCAGCCGGTCGTGTCACTTAAATTCAGTGTGTGCATGTGCTTATTTAATTTGCAGTGGCCTGTGAGTGACCTTGCTATTGTACAAATTTGATCCTTGAGAGGATCAAGTTTGTAATGTTAATAGTGCTTTAAGTGCTTTGGAGTGGCCCATGCCTCTCACTCTTTTCTTTTTTCGTATAAACGTAGAGATATGTGGGTAGAGATGTTTGATATCTGGCCACAAATTGTTATACAGACACTACTGTCGTGTTTAAGAACTGGTAAAAAACAGGTATATGAATGACGTAGACTTTTATTCGAACATGATTTAATTATCTAGTTAAAGCATTATGTCATTCTTTTATCGTAACGTCACGTGATGACTCAGTCGACCAAAATTTAGGGTCAAATGCCATCATTTTATTAGTTACCATCTCATCTACTCTGGTCAGGAGACAGAATGGTGCGACAATTAAGAGGTCAAACAACAACTTTCTACAGTTTAGGACGAACTTTGTTTAGTCTAGATCCATACATATACATACATATACCTATGCAATTATCCCACAAAGGTAGGCAGAGACTACGGCTCGCCACACACTAAGATTCTGACATACTTCTCTCGCCGCGAGGGTGCTATGTATTTGTCCTGTTCGGAGAAGGCCATATAATTTGGACGTGGTAAGTTCTCATCCGACAGCCCACTCTGGACTGTTCCGCCCACATTGGATCGATAAAACTCCTTATTTTAGTCTATCATTCATCCTCTACGTCTGTGTCTCTCCTCAATCTCTTTCAGGCCTGGTTACCACATCCTTCAACTTACACCAACTTTTTATCACACTGTTCTGGATTCGGTCGGTCCCTGTAACATACATACTTCGTAAGGAGCACATTTCCACAGCATTTAAGTCTAGATTCTACTTTTTTTACGTCAACTAGTTCTTCTGAAGGTGAACTGGTATAAATGTTAAGTTTGTTGAACTTTAGTTTTTTTCTCAATTGATTCGGAATCCTTTTTTTGTCCGTGTTCCTGTTTGGAAAATGATCTTGTTTTTATACATATGTTACTGGTTTGCAGATGTTTTAGTTTTTTCTCGACATAAGTAACGTTTTTGTTCTGACTGGTTCTGGATGGTAGTTGGTTTCTCTTTTAGAATAAATCACGCCCATTCTACGAGTTCCAGATTCTCATCTACACCATAGAGATCTTGAGAGATGCCAACCAACGCGCTGAGTACGAAACCTAGTGTCGCATTACCACCAGTACCACGCGATAGAAAGTATTTTTCTAGCTTGAATGTGCTCATTATCCATTGCGGTATCAGAACTCAACGTTCGAATAATCTTTAGTACTACGCAAGCATTGCAAACTATTTACACATAATATCTCGACTGGCTTTCAGCCTCATAATATATTGAATCCTTACTGTCGCGAGCAATGTATTCCGTTTTTGCGCATATTGCTGCGACACTGGCCCCGCCCCCTTTTCACATCTTCCTTTAATTTTTGTGATCTGTGATCTACACACTGTAGAAACTTAGATTCGCAATTTTTTATCAAATTAAAACCACATTCCGTCGCAGCAGAAGTGAAATTTGGGTAAGTTAACGATGCGATGTATATAACGAGGTTGGCAAAATAGCAAGTGCCAACTGGCAACTTCTTGGCACTAGGGGCGGCGCTTAATTACTTTACAGCCCCTTGTGACGTCACGCTTGCATAGTTACGTATTTAAGTTGCAAGTTATTGTTACTTTAAGTTAACAATGCATTGTTGTTAGATGAAGAGGAAATGCTGTCTTTTGTTTAAGGATATAATACAGTAGGCTTGAGAGTGTAAATAAACTAGATTTTTGCTGTGATCGTGAAAAGGGGTATGTGTAAGGTTGGCGTCGTTTTCTACTGTCGCGGCCACTGATGAAAGTGGTAAAATTTATGCGAGGATGGGACAGCCGCGACCTCTGCCCACTCCTTTCAATTCTGGCGCCTACAGACGCTACAGGCCAATCGCAGGCCGCTTCTCACCTATCCCCGCTACCCAATCCGCCCCAGCAACGTCTTATGCCGAGGTCCGTACCCCTTTGGGTGTCCCTAGGTCTGTTGCTTAAGTTCATTCATTTGGCTTGGTAGACCCTTCGTGGTCCCTAACCTAAAAAAAACTAAAAGAAACAAATATTACTATAGAGCACATATAGCTAAGTAATATCGGGGATATACAGGTGGACTTTTTTGGAAGAGGCAGTAGGGCAGGTACCTTACCCGTTGTAGCTACAGGAAAACGTTCTTAGGACACTATCCTCAACTTTTTAAGACTTTTATACCTGTATTCATAGATCAGGAAAACGTTCTTAGGACACTATCCTCAACTTTTTAAGACTTTTATACCTGTATTCATAGATAAGGGGCCAAAGAAAACTAAAAATTACGCCATATGTCCATATAAAGTTACACAAACCCCTTTGTAATGGAAATAAAAATACAGTCTGATAATGCTAAATAATCTTACCATTATCATGCCGCATTCGACCGTTTTTAATGGTAATGAAACTATTAATTAACTCTGAGAGCGACCATTTTAAACACCTGAATTCACAACGCCAATCCTGTTTGCAGATAGTTGTAAATAAATTGTTGACTACTGACTAACATTATTCCGTTCATCTTTTCGTGTCAATATAATTACATATTAATTATATCAATCGTTAAGGTCATCGCACACCTGAATGCGCCGAAAGAGCTGAAAGAATAGAATTTTAGAATTCGTTGTATGAAATCATATAAACTCGCACACTTATCCGCACCCTATCGGACGAATCGCTGGAATAATTCGGTAGGTAAGGTACCCAAATCCTAGACGAGTTTGGATGACGTCATCAGATTCCGTCATAATGAACACTTCAGAAATATAATTAAACGTAGTTAATTCTTCCGGCGATTCGTCCGATTTGGTGCTGCCTAAACGAATTTCGTTTCGTTCGGCGCGGAGAAGTGTGCGATCCGCTTTAAATACGGTCTTATACTAACAATCTTTCACATTCACCTATAGCTACATCTCTAACCATTAATATTTATACGAAAAACATACATTATCTTAAATCTTTTTTGCTTAATATAACTGAGATTGAACCGTATAATTTTGATATACACTTCAATGCTGATCTGGCCTGTGTAGGAGTGTTGCGTTGAGCCGATGACTCATGCGTATGCGCAAAGATGGCCGTCCAACAATAAGCAATTATCGGAAAACAGGCTAGCACCGCTTGTTTTATACTCTGTCAAAACATGTATTTTATAACCATTACTGATTATCAACTTCCTGTGTTTTTTTATTTTTGTTTTATAACAGTATGTTATCGGGGTTTTTTGGTATAACAATGTAGGTATTCAGTATGACAGGTTTTTTTGTACTTTATATTTACTGTGTGCACCACAGAACATTATAAGAGGGGTTAGAAATGCAAAGTAGCGCTTTTGCTTCGGAGACGGCTGTCGCCACATGTCTCCCGCTCACGCTGCGCTGCTACAATTACTCATGCCCTCTCGCTCGAACCACGCCGCGCTCCTTATGGTGTTATGCAAATCATTGCATAACCTGCGGCGACACGTTCCACGCCTACTTTGCACTTCTCACCTCTTATAATGTTCTGTGGTGTGCACGATGTTAGCGCCACCTAGCGTCATTGGGACCAGTGAATTATTGAGTTAAATGTTAGGTTTAGGATTATTATTTTATACTTATAATAAGTAGCAAAAAATAATTAAATAAGTATACCAGCTGAATTACCCGTTCTTCGCTACGAAATTCCCATACAAACTCTCACCCCTATTCGCACATCGTTAAAGATCGAAATGCGTAAAATTCTAGAACCAAGATACGAAAAGAAACAACCTTACCAAATTTCATGTTTATAGTCTTTATAGTTTAGGAGATTTCGTGTTGATGTTGTGTGTGTGGATTTGCATAGATTCTAGCAAAGACAGTTTGTCTGGAAATGATTCACATTTCTGCCACAGCGCTGCGCTGTAATTGATTTGACTGTCCCCAACACGCACTACACACTATAGCCAATAATAGCCTATTTATATATAAAGTCACGCTTCCATGAGGTGTAGGCAGAGACAAAGCGCGCCATTTGCTATATGATACGATCCATACCAACCTCTTTCGCGTGATTACTTCCATACAATATCTTCATATCATACATGCTTGCCGGTTTCGCGTACTCCGCACCTCACCTTTATAGGTATAAGTATAAGCAATATAAGCAGACATTACCATATAATGCAAACCTGTTTTATCTCGAAGCAAACTCGCAAGAATATAAACGCTGAAGTTTATTACTATTGGGTAGCTTTTGCTTAGGACATCGCCCGCGTATGCATGTTACTCAGTGTTGCCAGACGGGTCTTGTCAAAAGTAACCGGAAATAAATAAAAAGTAACCTTTTGGTGTGAAAAGTAACCTTTTAATTTTTTTTCCAGTGATAAGGTTTTCTTACAAAAATATAAACAATTCAGTAGCGTTTTCCATTTTAAGTTGCATTTTTCATCTAATTGATTGATCGAGACGATTTGGTCCCAGATTTGGTATACATTAGTGCGAGAGAGAAAATCGTGTTTTTAGGAGTTCCACTCACTACGTTAGAACGTTTTGGGTTTTAAAACATTGCAAAAAATATGAAAAAGCGTCCCGTTTCATGGAAAAATAATAATTCTAAAATTGATTATACAAATTAAAAAAAATCACCTAAAAGTAACCTGAAAGAGCTAAAAATCACCTAAAAGGTTACAAAAGTAACCTGCTGGCAACACTGATGTTACTTTGAATCCTATGTCCATGTTGGTTATGATATAAAACTGTGCGCCAAGTTTTATCCGAATCTGTCTGGCCGTTTTAGCCTGATAAAGTGACAAACATAATCCTGTTAATATTATTGGCTTTTTAAAAACGAACTTTACAATAAACTGATTCTGAGGCGGTACAAAGTTCGTTGGGTTAGCTACCAATGAACTTTGTACCGCCTCAAAATCAGTTTTACCCGACACACACTTGGCCGTTTTTTTGTTTATAAACCTTCCCTTGTATGTGCACAACAACCCACCAAAGTTTCATCGCAATCGGTCCAGCCGCTCTTACAAGGGAAATAGGGATTCATTTTTATATATACACTAGCCTTAACCCGCGACTTTTCCGCACAAATTATATACCAGATTTTAAGTCAGATCATTAGCTATCAAACGAAAAAAGTTTCATCAAAATCGGTTCAGTAGTTTTTGCGTGATGCTCGTTCAAACTAACAAACACACAAACAAACAAACAAACAGACAGACAAAAAAATCCATTGGCGATATGGAATCAGGGATACCTAAAAAAAAAACATATCGTTACTTTTTTTTGTTAATATCTTCAATGTACAGACAAACTTCTTGTTACAGTTTTATAATAGTTTCGTCGAGCGTTAACCCGCGACTTTGTCCGCACAAATTATATACCAGATTTTAAGTCAGATAATAAGCTATCAAACAAAAAAAGTTTCATCAAAATCGGTTCAGTAGTTTTTGCGTGATGCTCGTTCAAACAAACAAACAAACAGACAGACAAAAAATCCAAAAATTGATGATATCGAATCAGAGACACCTAAAAATCATATCGTAACTTTTTTTTTGTCAATATCTTCAATGTACAGACACACTTCTGTTACAGTTTTATAATAGTATATAGATAGATAGATACATAAGTATAAGATTAAATGGGTATGGGTAAATCAGGCTGATTTTATTTCTGAGTTTATCACTAACAGGCTGTAAAATGTTATAGTCTAACTAAACCACACCTTCTACTTGTTTTATTTTATGTTACAAGTTATTACAGTTTTCATAGTAGCTTCACGAGGCAAATCGCTTTATTTTAGGGTTCCTTAACTCACAAATAGAATACCTACATAAACATTAAAAAGACAATAGCCCAGTCATTTTACGGTTTGAGCAGGGACTAATATTGAAATTTTTTTTCGGTATTATATTGAAGAGCCAATTTGAGCCTAGAAATGTACCAAAATAAAAAAAAAATCACGTCAACAACAGTTCCAATTTTAAAATTTAGCTATTATCTCGTTCTAAAA
This sequence comes from Agonopterix arenella, assembly GCA_927399405.1. NCBI lineage: Eukaryota > Metazoa > Arthropoda > Insecta > Lepidoptera > Depressariidae > Agonopterix > Agonopterix arenella. Next base: position 3,959,097 of record OV656714.1, read on the forward strand.
AACCTGATGGTTAATTTTTTTTGCACATATTTAAGGCTTTACCATTATACATACTACAAACATGATGTGAATATTTTTGTCTACTTAGAAGGTTTTGAAAAATACATTCGTATTTTCAAATAAACACCTCATTTCATTGCCTATTTTATTGCTCAAAATAATTTATATTGTTAAATCTAAGTCAAATGAGTGCATTGGTATTAATATTAATAATTTAAAATCCTTCTGGGACACATAATTTTGATTTATATGTTGCGTAGCGAATTTTTTTTGAATATTTTTTAAGATAGTCTTTTTGTCACTTAATGGTTCCGGTTACAGTTTTAAAGTCCAATTAGTAATTACTCTCTACCCCGCCTATCAAAACTCCGTAAAATGACTGGGCTAACCACCTTTATCCTCTGTTTTAGATAAGTGCGAATACATTTTTAAGGCGTGACATTGTGACAATACAGTCAGTCAAGTCCTCGTGTATGGAATTGTAATCTGTGATTTTGTCGCCTAGTCATTCATCCCACGTGGATCTAGAGGCCCGCCATCGTCGAGGCCACAAGCATTACATCATACCTTGATTTTAGTTCGAGATGGTCATTTACTCCTGCTATCGAGTACATTACGTTAATATGACGAACCGGTTTTGTGAGAAAACTTTTATGAATTATTATTATTTTTATGAAATATTCAATTTTTACTTCTATTGCAACGGGAATACATTCCATTGAGAAGTGTAGTATTCAGTTTGTTCCATTTAAAATGGTTTTAGTAAACGCAAGTTTGCAAAACAAATAAGCGGTTCAGTTTTACACCGATTGTCCCCTACTATTGGCTTCATTTGATGCTAAATCGCTTCCAAACGATCGTTTCGTAGCTTTGCTGGAGATTTGGAATATGTAATATTGAAAAATTTGCTTTGAGCTCGCTCCGATGGCGTTCCTAAAGTCTTGTGAAATGCATATTTACTGGTATTCATTTAAAGTTGTTGTTTAGTTCGAGACCATTTTTTGACGCGATTGAAAACATAATTCTGTGAGAAAGAAGAGTTTTGTTAACCTAAAATGCATTCTACAATTAACAAAAGTGAATGGAGATCGCGTGTATGTGCATAAAGCGTTCTCACCTTCAGAAATTAGTTAGCACTAACAAAGTGTGAAAATATCTTACTTTGCACAAAGTTTGCACCTTTCTAATTTCAATGTCACTTCGTGGTTTGTTGTTTCAAAAGAAATTACTTTTTGTTTTGTCTTCATCATAACTGTCATGTCTGTCAACTGTTATTCATAGACATTGTATACCCTAGAAAGCATGATAATGCCTCTGCCTCCGTGGTCTACTGGTTAAGAGCATTGGCTCTCGATGCGGAGGTCGATTCCCACGGGGGACACCTAGTGAAATGTCACTTTGTGCGTTTTTCCCCAGTTGGTTAGGACATTGCAGGCTGAATCACCTGATTGTCTGAAAAGAAAAATGATTCCGTGCTTCGGATGACACGTTAAGCCGTTGGTCCCGGCTACTATCTCTGGTGGTCTGAAAGAGCTCTGCCTACACGCTAAGAAGAAGAATAATTTTTAAACTGTTGCTATGAAGCGCGCATTCCTAATTTACCCTTAAATCCCCAAGGAATTAAATAAATAATTAATGGGATTAATTTGTTGTTCCCAAGAACAACATTCAAATTGAAATTGAAATGATGATTGAAATTATCGTAAAAATATTATAATATTGCGAAACTAAACTTCAGTATTGCAAGCTTTGCTTGCAAGAGTAGCAAGATGCACTCAGATGTCTTTAACTTCTGAACACTTGTTAAAATGCCATCGGCAATTCTTTTAACAACTTCATTGCACTTAATATTAACTTTGACGGTCGCTGGAGCGGTCACATTTTAAACTAACTTTGTAAGAGATTTGTGTACTTACTTTGTTTTAACATTATTAACTCATTATGTCATCATTAAGAACGATTTGGACAAAACGTTGTAGACTTTAGATTTAGACGATGTAAAAAAAATTATATTGCCATTATAATGTGAACTATTCATTATTCATATGCTAACGATTTTTTAAGGGGATGAGCTGACCCTCCAAACAGAATGGTCTGCTCATCCTCTTAAAAAACGTCAACCTGTATCTAATTCTAAACTATTAAGTCTGTCTGTCAATTGATTGAAGATATTTACAAGATACGGATTACGATATGATTTTTAGGTGTCCCTAACTCCAAATCACCAATTATTGATTTTTTTTATTTGTTCGTTAGTCCTACTGAACCGATTTTGATGAAACTTTTCTGTTTGAAATGAAAGCTTATGATTTGGCTTAAAATCTTTTTGTATAATTTATGTGGACGATGTCGCGGGTAAAAGCACGTGCACCGTTAGAGTTGAACCTCATTTGGCAGCACGGAATCGCATTTTTTCACGCTCCATCCTTTTCTGTCGTTCGAGAACATTATTTGCTAAAATGAGAAAGATAGCTGGAATGCGATAGCACGCGGCAGCCGCGGCAGTGCTGCGACCCCTCTCGCTCTAGCCAATAAAATTCCTGAGCGACAGAAAGGGATAGAGCGTGAAAAAATGCGATTCCGTGCTGCCCGATGTGGCTCAACCCTTAAACTCCCTTTATTAATACCGATGAATCATCGACACTTAATTAAGAAGTTTGCGACCGTATTTTATCGTTTCCGACACTTTTAATAGAACAAAAGCACGATTAATCGAGCACCCACTGTTGAGCATTAAAACACGTAAACATTTCATCAACATCCAAGCTACACATCAGTTGGCTTGTCCAAACAAGACCGTTGGGCAAAACAAGTTAGTATCGGGCTAACGCTAATTTAAGCGAGATGAGTTTAGGGCTGCTTCACACGGAGTCACATCGGCATTAGGCAGGGGCCCAATGACCGTTTTTCTTTTGGTTTTCTAGGGATCGGTAGGTGGCGCTACGGTCTGTGCGAATTAAGGTCAAAATTAAAAAAAAGTGTATCTTTAAAATAATAAAGAGGCAACGATGATCAAAAAAATTCCAACACATTTTTTGATTGAATATTTCATTATTTACGAATAATTTTAACCGAAAATATGAAACTGTTTACGTGTGACATGGTTGTATGGGCTCGATCCCTTGCTCTTTAAAAAAGGCAGGCACAGTCTTGACATGATTTTGACAGAATTTCGCGAACGTCTAATCAGAGCGAATGCTATCTGTCGAGTTTTTTAAGGAAATACATTTTAAAAAGAAAATAAAAACGCTTACTGTGGGCATGAACAGATATGATATTAAAAAAATTGGTACCGGTTTTTTATGTACGTACAAATATTATTAAATAAATTAGAATATATTTTTTTTTATTATACAACGGATAAGAATTAGGGCTTCTCAAGGATTGTCAACTCAAGCGAAAATACCAGGAAAAACAAGATATAAGCTTCTGACGCAACAACACGGCATAACGCTGCTGCTGCTGTAACTTGGCGTTTCAAGGGAAAATGTGACTGCAGCGCCACAACGGACCTATCGGAACTAATGCTGTCATAGGCCTGAAGTATCGACAAAGTAGGTGGTGTTAAAGGCCTAACGTTTTTGTACCACGTCTGCGGTATTAACTGTTTTAAGATTTTATTAAACAAAATAGATCACTCATATCCACAACAGGCTTCGTCATTAGTGATGAAAGAGACTCGAGTCCTTTAAGTCGTTTATAATAAGACTAGCCTCTTTTTACACGACTTGGCTCTAAAATTAAGACTGTAACTGTTAGTCTTAATTAATATGACTCAGTCGATAAACGTATAAGACTTGTAGACTAAAACGACTCAAACGACTTAAACGACTAAAAGGCTTAAACGACTGCAGTCCTTTGCAAAAAAACTGGCGTTTAAAGAAAGCGTTATTATCATCATCATTATCAGCCGTAGGACGTCCACTGCTGGACATAGGCCTCCCTTAAAGATTTCCTCCTCTCGTCTCGGTCGGACGCGGCATGCATCCATCGCGATCCTGCAACCTTCACCGAGTAAAGCGTGAAAATTGTAATTAAAAGCTCTTTAGGCTGAAATAAAATAACTTTTTAGAATTTTTAGGTACCTCAAATGAAAAAAAAATCTTGAAACTTTTTTGAAACTAAGCGATTGAGTTAAAATTTGTTACACATACATTTTTCACTTGGAACACTGGTTGCTTGAATGCTTAATATATCCTTAGCCATTTGCGTCAGGTTAGGCAGGTGATACTTCTGATTAGACCACCAAAGTAAAACGTTTGTATCTTCTGTTTCAAGTGGCATCGATAGATAGTTTTGTATCTCGTCTTGAACCGCGTTTTTTTGTTTGTATACCGCAGAAAAAATATTTTGCCCTGCATTTTGGGATTGAGACGTTGTGGCTAATGTTTGGTCTCTACTCGAATTTGTGTAATGCGTGGTATAATAAGTTTTGAACCGCAGCAGAATATTGTCGCATTCGCCACCTTGTTCCGAAAAATAGGTATTTTTTAATATAACGATTATACAAATAATTTTTAGACAGACGTTAGACATTTATCATAATAAAATAAGTACTTATGTAATAAGTACTCACCCTCGCTTTCATATGGAGTTGGTGGCTCTTTCCAGTTAGTTAGTTGAAAATTGACTACCATGCCACCAATATTCAATAACTTAGGTGATAAAATATTATCTTTAAAGTCGCATAAAATGCTCTGAGTCTCTTCCTCTGTATTATGATACATTTTTAGTTTAGGGACTTTAATATAATAGGTACCTTAGTAACTCTGCACACAGTGACAATAAAAATACAAAACTACGTTTTATACAAAAAAATGAAGGTACTTTTATACTTTTGTTTCCGGGAGAATACTTATTCAGGCGGTAATATAAGCATTAGTTGCATTAATCAACATACGCCTTACGAGTCTCGACTCCCAGGGCAATGAGTCGCCAGTCTTTTAAGTCCTTTAAGCTTGAAGACTGGCGACTAACTAACTGCTCAGTTCTTACATTAAAAGACTTCGACTAAAACAACTAGTCTTATGACTAAAGGTTGGGGACTAAAAGACTGAGTCAGTCGCGAGTCGTCAAAAATAAAGCGAGTCTTTATTAAAGGCCTTAAAAGACTGAGTCTCTTTCATCACTATTCGTCATAGGTATATACATCACTCACATCCACAACAGGCTTCGTCAAAGAAAGTACATCACTCAGATCCACAACTTGTTTCGTCAATAAATACATCCTGAATATCTGCAACAAGCTTCGTCAGGGGGGACCTACAACCTATAAACCTCCTCCAAAGCCTCTCCCTGGGGGACGGTTCCAAGAACGCTGGCAGCATTCCCCCTCTGTATCGCCAAGCTTATGCGCTGACGAAGGTAACTGCCAGCCCTCTTATCACCAGTGGTATCTATAAGGCGTGCTGAAATCTCTTTTATAAGCTGTTTACTGTTTTGTTTTAACTGTTTTTGTTTATAAGTAATTGTATATATTTTTCATGTCTTTTTTTTTTATTTAAATTTTTATTTTGTTTACTGTGGTATGTATTACTTAATTTACGTATATACAAAGTCATCCAAATTTATGTTGTTATTTCCATGTTTCATTGTATGTCCTACTTATTTATTACGTCTAAAATGTCAATATTGAATGTTTGTTTGGTTATAGTTATTAAGAATATATTATTTATTTATGTTTAAGGGAGGGACAGAATAGCAGTGGCAGTCGGCAACCCCGAATGTTATACTGAGTCCTTTACCATTTTGTCTCTGTTATTTTTAAAACCGTGCTATATTTATTACTATTATAAAACTGTAACAGGAAGTTTGTCTGTACATTGAAGATATTAACAAAAAAAAAGTTACGATATGGTTTTTAGGTGTCCCTGATTCCATTTCACCAATTTTTGGATTATTTGTCTGTCTGTTTGTTTGTGTGTTTGTTTGTTTGAACGAGTATCACGCAAAAACTACTGAACCGATTTTGATAAAACTTTTTTTGTTTGATAGCTTATGATCTGACTTAAAATCTGGTATATAATTTGTGCGGACGAAGTCGCGGGTTAACGCTCGTTTATTATATACTTGTGTATAAATAAGAGACAAATAAATACTTTTTAATTTTAATTTAATATTTAGCAAAAATCCATATTTAAAATTTTAATGTACTAATACTAGACGGTTTTAGATTGTACCTTAACGCACATAGCGTGGCATGGTCGGAAGTTGTTACGATGTCTGTCGCTACATGTTTATTGCCATTAATTGAAATCTTCAACCGTCTAGATTAATCTTTGGACATCGCATGCCGGTTTCCATCTAAGATGCGGAGTTGCGATTTCATATATCAAATTAATTACTAGTTGTTGCCCGCGATTCGTCTACGTTAACTTTAAAAATGTATCCAGAATATTATTCTATCTATGGGTTTATGCGTGATTAAGTCACAAACATGCAAACATTTACACATTTCTAATATTAGTCGTTTTGTAGTAGTTTATTATTTATATACACGGTGTAAGGTTCAAGGTTCATTAAATTGAAGTATCTAATTAACCGAATTTTTCTGTACCATGTGTATCTCGCATGCGCTACTATTATTGTATGTCGAATGTCGACCGAAAAATTAAAAGTGACCAATTATGAAACTCATTCGAAGTTTTAGCCCATTTTTATAGATTTAGCCTATAGTTCAAGGGACTTAATCACTTCCGTAAATATTGAACACCTTGAAACACCTCTAAGGCGGTTGCAGAGGGGTCAATTTTATACAAAACTTTGACGCACAATACGCGTAGACGGTATTAATATAAGTAACTTTGTATATATGGAAAAATAGCTTAGAAAATCTAGATGCCGCGTAACAAATAACATTTGCAATTTATAATATAATTACGAAGATATAAAGCTTTGAAATTTTTCATACACAATTTTAAAAGCTTTATATGTTCGTAATTATATTATAAATTGCAAATGTTATTTGTTACGCGGTAACTAGATTTTCTAAACAATTTTTCCATATTTAAAATATTACTTTTATTAATTCTGTCTACGCGTATTGTGCGTCAAGCTTTAGTATGGACTGAAAGCACCTTAACTAACACAAATTTCAGCGCAATCATGAGTTACACAATGTCGTAATCGCACGTAGGTGGGGTAAATGTGGCGATTAAACGACGGGTCGCCTACAAGGGGTGCCCCACACGAAACTTCGGGACTCGCGTGCTTTTAATAGCACATCCGACTAACAGTAATTCCAAATGTCGGTTGCTTCCTCGTTCGTAGTAACTCGTAAATGCTGGCCCAATTACTTGGAGAGCGGCTGAATTATTCCTCAACTTCAGAACAAGAGCGTCTTTAATCCTCCGCATTTACCTTACGTTGTAATCTTAGTTCTCTCTCACATCCTTAGACACTTCGACCTTAGATCAAAGTAAAATTAATGGATAGGCCCAAAGCGCCGCAACTAGCACCCTTGGTCCATACAAACTAGCACACTTGGTCTGTCATCTCGGTACATATTTGAAGTAAAACTGTCATTTGTTTTGCCTCATGTTTCTTGAAATGTTCGCGTAAGGCCTCCATCCATTAATTTTACTTTGATTTAAGGTTTGGGCATTTAGTAATGAAAATGAAAAAAAAAAATTTGTTAACACAATCTTCAAAACCAATATCTGTGACTTTAATAAAATCGGTAAAATTCGCGACGCTAAATCGGTAGATTGTCTTAAAGTTAAGGAATGTTTTATGACCTTTTTTCAACAGTGCTCATTCGCCATCAAATTCTGAACTATGAAGCATGCTGAAACTTAATTATTTTATTCCCGTGTTAGTTGCGTATTGATCAAAACTTGAATCTTGAGTAATATTTAAAAAAAAATGTATATACGGTCGAATTGAGAAACCTCCTCCTTATTTGAAGTCGATTAAAAAGAAAGACTTTTGTGTCATTTTAGTTGTATCGAAAAATAATTAGTTCTTGAGAGTTTCTGAACAGGGATTTAAAAAGCATGAACTATATTCTATAATTTTCAAGTGAAAGTCCCATCTTTCTAATAAGGCATGATAAGATTCATAACTAACCCTAATTTATTAGCATTTGTTACAGAAAAAGGCAAGATACTTTAAGATTTAGCTAACAAATCAGCTGTAAAATAAATCGGTAGATCACAGCCTAAAATCGTACTATCTGTAGACAGTACCTGAAATCGGTAGATTTACCGATAAATCGGGAGCTTTTGCAACACTGCTTGTCAGATTTCCGTTAAAATGTACCTAGTTACAAATTTACCGTGGCTGAATGATTTTCATACAAATCTTAAATTAATCCTAGCATTGAAACTATACAGGGTGAAATTGATATCATTAGCATCCTTTTGAACTAAGAGTCTACCCATCAAACTGAACAACTTTCACTATGGGAGCAAGCAGATCGGAGCAAAAAAAAATCTGCTGTTGCATACATTTGAGTCGCGAACTCGCGCGTCGACATTACAGTTTAGTATGGAACAGCTAATTTTTTATTTCCTCCGATCGGTTTGCTCCCATGGTAAAAGTTGTTCAGTTTGATGAGTAGACTCTTAGTTTAAAAGGATGCTAATGATATCAATTTCACCCTGTATATTTTGAAAGAAATCCGATAAAATGCAACCACAGAGATTATAGATTCTAAATCGTGCTTTAAAATTTTCATTAGCTTTAATTGGTTAAATATTCTTCTTCTTCTTCTTCGGGTTCCTCTCCATTACTGGAGGTTGGCAGTCAGCTCTGCATATCCCTGTCTATCTCTCGCCAAACGAAACAGCTCTTCGACGCTGGCGATGCCTGTCCACTCTTTAAGGTTCGCGAGCCATGACATTCGTGGCCTACCGACGTTTCTTGTGCCCTCCACTTTGCCCATTATTATAGTCTGGTTAAATATTGAAAAACGAAAATTCGTTTGTATGCAGCGCGGACGGCTTTCGCAATTACCTTCTCTTAATAAACTTTCTTTTGAAACTTTTGACGTCAATGGCGAATAAAAATAAAATATTCGAAAACATTACTGTGAAGTTTAAACAATTCGCATGAGTAAAGTCGAGTGGAGTGTTAAAAATCTGTAATGACCCATTAGGAGCTTATTAAATGCCGTATGGCTCGTGTCGTTTTGCACAGCGGCGTTGGACGGCGCCGGCGTTAAAAGCGCGCAATGTGTCAGAGAGTAACACCGCCCGGTTATTTTGAGCCGAGACGAGTCTGGTACGATTGCACGGTGTTCGAAATTCGAATCGTGTCGTTTCGAATGAGGCGTGTCTATTAAAAAAAAACATAGTTAAGTGACTCGTTAGGCATCCAGGATGTAAAGGATGCTTCAGACCATCAAACTTTTTTACGCGATTTTAGTGTTGGTCCCATTGAGAAAGTTGTTCTGTTTGATGGTCTGAAGCATCCCCTTAAGGTGGTTTCAGTCCATACAAAATTTTACGCACAATACGCGTAGATGGAATTAATAAAAGTAATATTTTATATATGGAAAAATTGTTTAGAAAATCTAGTCACAAATAATATTTGCAATTTATAAAATAATTACGAAGATATAATGCTTTGAAATTTTTCATACAAACATCTAGATTTTCTAAACTATTTTTCCATATATACAAAGTTAATTATATTAATACTTAATTATATAGTCTATGCGTATTGTGCGTCAAAGTTTTGTATAAAATAGACCCCTCTGCAACCACCTTAAGAATGTTACGCGTTTAATTTTACATCCTTTATTTTATACAATCTAAGCTTCTTGGTACAATTGGATGGCTGGCGATACAATCTTAAAAAATCACATGTTAGACAGAAGTGTTCCATGTTTTTCTAGATTTCCTAATTTTAAAGAGCAAGCTTCATAAATATTATTATAATAGTTTCGATGTGTAAGACGTTTAATACTTTGAATTGATCGAGTTTTTGTACAGTCATTGTTCGTTTATGTACAACAAACAAAAATTTTCAGTGTTATTGGTTTAGAAAAAGTATATGTCTAGAAAAAACCCCATCTACCGTATAAAACAAAAGGGGCACATTTTCTTGTGCGTGAGGCGCCATACAAATTACGTCTGTGTGCGTGTATATAGATAGGGTTTAGAGGCCAGTACTGGTCGCAATTTTTTTCGCTACTAGACTGTTCATCTTGACATATAACTTATCCAAGGTTATTGCGTATTTATTGGTAGGGAACTGTTTATCAATTGGCAAGACCAGAGATTATCAATGACAGATGATGAGATAAACCATAGACAAACTTCAATGTGACTTTTTCTTAATTTAATATTGCCATTATACTTATTTTTCCTCGAAACTAATCTCCACATACGATTACATAACCCCATTATACGATAACAGTGTGTTACTGGTTTTATATTTGAATTTAGTAAGGTAAAGAGGTCTTTAATAATAAACGAGATGCTCCGGGAGTACTCTTTATTATATCAACGCTTGCTATAATGGATATAATTTATTTTATACAGCTTTATTCTCACTTTTTTAGAGTTCTTTGGGTGCCAACGGGACCCTATTCATAAGCCTACACTGTCTGTCCATCAGTCTGTCCTACCTATAACGTGTTGTATCTTTTGAAAAAAATAGCTAGATGGTTGAAACTTTCACAGAATATGCGTCATTATGGCGGGGGAAAAAACAAAAATATAAAAAATCAAGGGGGGATACAAGAAACTCGTTTTTTTCCACGTTTTCCTTCTCGCTCTATCGTAAAAACGGTAACACAAACTTATACTCTAAAGAAAAACAACAAATAATAAAAACCAGCTAAGTGTGTGTCGGGCTTGCGCTAAGGAGAAAACAAAACTTTTTGATTAAATTGTATGGTGGTACGGAACGGAACCCTGCGTGCGCAAGTCTGACTGGCTCTTGGTCGGTTTTTTATTTTTGAAAAACTTGAAGAAAAAAGCTAATGAAGTAATTCTGAAAAAGTGTCTACTAAAAAGCAATATAAATGCTAACACCCATCACAATGGAAAAGGTTCCAAAACTCTAGGTTCAGGTAAATGTTAACGGCACCTTTTAACATCCCTTCGCGGGATAACGGTCGTTCTTGTATTTTACGCCCCAATTTTCTTTTGTTTCACGAAATCCCGAATACAAATCAAATCATAGGCCTCCACGATTATATATTGTCTTACAGGTAAAAATTCCAGTTTAAAAGTTGCTGAAATCGACGGGCAATATATACAGGGTGTAAATGACAGCCTAGCAAATACTGAAACGGTGAACTCAGACCATCAAACTAAACAACTTTCACTATGAAGCCTACCTCAGGAAACGCGAAAAAAAATCAGCTGTCCCATACCAAACTGCTGCGGCTGCACCTACCCGACTAAAATGTATGGGATAGCCCAGTCATTTTACGGAGTTTTGTTAGGAGAGGTGGGAAGTAATTATTAATTGGACTTTTAAACTGTAACCGGCACCACTTCGTGACAAAAAGACTATCTGAAAACGTATTAAAAAAAATTCGCTACGCAATATAGAAATCAAAATTGTGAGTCCCAGAAGGCTTTTAAATTAATAATATTATTACCAATGCACTCATTTGAATTAGATACATTATTTTTGAGCAATAAAATTGGCATTGAAATTTAAAAAATGACGTTTTTATTAGAAAATACGAATGTATTTTTCAAAACCTTCTAAGTAGACAAAAATATTTCCACCATATTTGAAGTATGTATAATGCCTTAATAATATGGATAAAAAAATTACCATCAGTTTTTTTATAACGATATAATACTTACCTAAATTTTAAATTTGGAACTGTTGCAGACGGGATTTTTTTTTTAATTTTGGTACATTTCTAAGCTCAAATTGGCTCTTAAATACTATACCGAAAAAAAATATCAATTACTAATTAGTCCCGGCTCAAACCGTAAAATGACTGGGCTAGGACAGCAGATGTTTTTTCGCGTTTCCTGAGGTGGAGCCTTCCATTGTGAAAGTTTTTTAGTTTGATGGTCTGATTTCACCGTTTCAGTATTTGCTAGGCTGTCACTTACAACCTGTATTATGAGAAGGTGTATGGATCTAGAGGAAGCTAGAGAGGTGTTTCAGAACCGGTCAAAGTGGAGATACGTAGTCTCTATCCGGGAAAAGGGAGTGAGTTTATGTATGTATGTTATACATACACTAGTCTTTCATCGACTATACAGAGTGTTTATTTAATTGAAATCACGTGACTGGAGAAGTAAAGAGGAAATTGAAATGTCTGATAAACTACGGAATCGCGTTGTCGGTCTGTTCGAACTCCAATTGTACGGTGTCTCAAGATTGTGATTTAAAAAAAACCTACGTGAAGTTACCAAATGTTTATAATCACGTGTCAAATGTTACGAAGATGGACACCACTATTATAAAATTAGAATAGAAATGGATGATATACTGCGGTTCGATGTTTATCGTTAAACAAATACAACCGTACATAAATTATGTAGATCTTAGTGGTACAGGCCAGGAACCGAACCGCCCTCGTAATTAACTCGCAACTTCGCAAGCTCTCTTCCGCGTATAGACAATCACCGCCCTTCCATGAATATGGCTCTAGGGGTAGGTTGAATTGTGCAAACATGTACTTTTGCTTTAGCAACTTTGTATTTTTAACCGACTTCAAAAAAAGAGGAGGTTTCTCAATTCGACCGTATATATATATTTTTTTTTGTTTTTTTATGTGTGTTTGCGGATCACTTCGTTCGTCGTTTATGAACCGATTTTGATTTTTTTGTTGGAAAGAAGATATTCCAAGGTTGGTACCATGATAAGGAAACCAGGATCTGATGATGGCATCCTAGAGAAATCGAGGGGAACTTTTGAAAATCGTAGTGCCGGCTAGTGCGTTTGTTAATTTAAAGCACTACTATTAAATTGAACTAATGAATTAGCCACTGAAAATTGTGAAATAAACAAAATTTTAACAAAAAATTAAAACCGCCTTCAAAAAAACTAAAAAGTTAAAAAAATAATATTGCAGCCAATGACTTTTTCGTTCGCATCATAAGGACATTAATTTGTTTTATATAAGTCGGTGTCAAGCCAAGCCAAAATACTACTGCAAGCCCTGTCGCGAATCGTACCTGCTTGACAGCGACTTCGATAAAACAAATTAATGTTCTTATGATGCGAACGAAAAAGTCATCGGCTGCAATATAATTTTTTACAAACATGTACTTTTGCTTTAGCAACTTTGTATTTTTAGTATTTAATTAAGACTGAGACGATAACGTAGTCGTGAGGTAAACAATAAAACGTATATGTTATGTTTCCACCGCGTTCTATGTATTACATAATTACAGTAGATGCATAAAAGTGAAACAATGTTATCGCGGGGCTAAATGAAAGACAAGGCCAGGTTTACTTTGCATAATATAGTAAACTAGACGATTGTTAGTTTATATCATTATTTATTCTTGGAATTTTTCTATTATAATTGGTATAGATTATTGCATTGCATTTCATATATTTTTATTCACGACTTCAGACGATTTGAGTTGAATTTTCAGAATATCTCTGACTACCCACCCCCTCGGGGAATATAGTCGTGAGATTGACATTATTCATTGATTAAATTAATTAAATAGCGGAAGATGGGTCACGTTCTTGCATTACGTACTCGAAAAATGGACCTGCTTTTTGCTTACGAGTGAAAAGTAATGCCATGAGATTTGTGTTTTCTTTTTTAATGATTTGTATTACGAGTTTTAAGCACGCGAACTGCCTCTGTGGTCTAATGGTTAAGAGTATTGGCTCTTGACACGGAGGTCGTGGGTTCGATTCCCACGGGGGACACCTAGTGATATGTCACTTTGTGCGTTTTTCCCTAGTTGGTTAGGACATTGCAGGCTGAATCACCTGATTGTTTGAAAAGAAAAATGATTCCGTGCTTCGGATGGCACGTTAAGCCGTTGGTCCCGGCTACTATCTCTGGTGGCAGTAGTCATTACATAAAAACCACGTCAGAGGCCGTAAGGCGGTCTGAAAAAACTCTGACACCAGGGCTCTGCCCACAAGATAAGAAGAAGAAGCACGCGAAGACATTGTTGTAACTTTTATTTAAGTAGCCGTAAAAAAAAGCAAGTATTTATTATTACGTAGTGTTCAATGTTATTCCGCCTGAAATAAAAAAGTATCTCAATCACGCAATGCCGCTACTAAGTAAATTAGGCGACGGGGCTCAATTTATGCGGTCCATGAACCGAACAGGCTAGTCATCGATCTTGATATTTTAATTTAATCAATGTTATTATTAAAATCCCGAATATGTCATTATTAAGAGCCCATCTACCGGAGGATGGGCATCAGCAGCATCCTCTGAGTACGCACGGCGACACATCAAGCTACAAAACCAAAATAAGCTGGCCGCACGTAGGTCGAGTAACGTATAACGTCGCGCGGCCAGCTTATGTTGGTTTTGTATAGCTTGATGTGTCGCCGTGTGTACACACATTCAATCCAACTGCGATCGCCAACCCGCCTGCAAAGCGTGGCGATTATGGCAAATCCCCCCATTTTGTGGGAGGCTTATGTCCAGCAGTGGACGTCTGTCGGCTGATATGATGATGATGATGATGATTATTAAAATATGAATAATAATAATAACTTCATTACTCTCATTCGGTTTTACAAGACCTTGATAAAAATAAGTTCGGAATATCTTAGACTGTGCCCCATGGGGAATATAGTCGTGAGCATATGCTTATCATTGATTATGCTATTAAAATTAGTTCACACATGAAGTCTATTAGGGCACTGCAACATTAATTCTAACTTAAAACTGTATTAAAATGCTAAAATACAAAAACATTGCAACCAGCATGTAGTTCACCAATATTTTCCTTCACCGTATAGACTAAGAGATAAGTGTACTTTTTGCAACCATCAGCAGCAAGGCTGATTCAGTGTTTATGGAGCATCTCTGTGATGGGGATGAACTAGGTCTACCTGCATTACTTCAGTCGGTTTAGGAGTTACAGACATTTAAAGGTCAGTAAAAAATTAACGATCTAGCTGCAAGGCTGATCGTATCATATTATTGTAGTATGCATTGTAGCTATGTGAACAGTACTTTAGTACTAACATGTACTGTATGTCAGTTTTAACTGACATGGTTCATCAGTCCGTTTAGGACCTTTGAACGGCTGTATCTCCTAAACCGACTGGCAGTTCATGTCAGTTTTTGTACTCTTCACATAGCTACAGTGCACACTACAATAATATCATACGATCAGCCTTGCAGCTGATCGTAAATTTTTTACTGACCTTTAAACGTCTGTAAGTCCAAAACCGACTAAAGTTACGCAGGCAGACCTAGTTCATCCCCATCACAGAGATGCTCTACACCCCATAAACACTGAACCAGCCTTTCTGCTGATGGTTGCAAAAAGTACACTTATCTCTTAGTCTAGTATAGCCACTTAAAGTATCTAAAAATCAAAAATCCTGTTAGCTTTTCCTTAAACACGTTCATCTTTTATTGTCAGTCGAATGATCCAACAAACAGCATAGTTAAATCCCTCAAGTAATACACAATAGTGTTGTATTGACGTCCCCTCTCCGGCTAACTGGATATGAATGGGGGCAAATAGTTTGCGATGTCTCACTTTATTGAATTGTTTGACACGCGAACTCGCAGAGTGATGTGTGGTGATGTCTTTATGAAGAAGTTGAATTGTTTGGTTGTAAAGTGATTGACGTTAGTTTTAGAGCTTTTAGATGTGTTTGGATGATGTTACTGGCATTTTGAGGTTTCTATTAATGAATACTTTATTGCGCATATATAAACGTAAAAAATGAACACAGGGATTCCTTTCAGGCATCTTCGTTTATGTACAGTTACACGAAGAAAAATATACAGGGTGAAATTGATATCATTAGCATCCTTTTAACACGTTCGTGGACTAACTGGCTATAGCAGTGATAACAATAAAAGTTCTATGGTGTCTCCTTCACTGTCCGCGAAGTGTTAAACTAAGAGTACCCATCAATTTGAACAACTTTTACTATGGGAGAAAACCGATCGGAGCAAAAAGAAAATCAGCTATTCCATACTAAACTGCAGCATGCGTACTTGACTCAAACGTATGCAACAGCTGATTTTCTTTTTGCTCCCATCGGTTTGGAAAAGTTGTTCAGTTTGATGGGTAGACTCTTCGTTTAAAAGGATGCTAATGATATCAATTTTACTCTGTAGTTGTATGCAGGGTAGAACTTAATATGCTGACGTAAGATCTGATCAGACCATCATACTGAACAACTTTCTCTATGGGACAAAAATCGAAATCGCGAAAATAAAAATTGCCTTCAAATATCGAGTACGATGGTCCCATAGAGAAAGTTGTTCAGTTTGATGGTCTGATCATACCCTTAAAAAACTGACTGCATTATTAATGTATGTATGATTACTTTTATTATTATTAAAAAAGCGTTATCAACTATATTAGCAACCCATTGTAAATATGTAATTTACCTCAGCGAATTTTAATTTATGGATTTCAACCAACACCTGAACACCTGATTCAATAAAGTTGAGTCTTGTTTGCATTATTAATGGTTTTCACTGTAATAAATGTACATAATTCGATTCATTTTCGTGTTTTGCTGTCTGTTATTAGACCTATTCTCGAAGGTTTTCTTTAGGATAGAATTAAATGAACATGTTAATTTTCGAAAGGTTTTGACAGGTGATTGACAACCCTAGTTGATACAAGGGTTGTCAGTCACCTGTCAAAACCTCAGGCCGCATATGGAGGCCATAATATCATATATAATTCTATTCTCATGTCTATGTCCGAATTGTCCTTTAAGAACCTTGACTAAAAGAACAAATATTGAGTATTTTAAACCTTAAACCAAAAACAATTTAAAAATTAAACAGCACATTTCGAAAGGTAACCAAATTGTGGGTTTGGGAAATGCAGCAGCGGCACACTTGCTGTGACCGCTTAATTATGTACAGGCACATACTGCAAACATGTCTTGTTCAATCCACGCTCTGCTGCACATAATTAAATCAATTATAAATGGAAATGTAGGTGTGTTTGCTGTGCGACTCTGAGACAGCTAATTTTGATGGAGAACGCGACTTTCTTAAAAGGAAATATTGAATATATTTCACACAGGATGTAGAGGTGTACTAAGAAAGGATTTGTCGAAAATCAACCCCTAAATCAAAGTCGCGGGTAAAAGCTAGTCTTTTGTAAATCACTATACCTATATTTATAACTAGGGTTAACCCGCGACTTCGTCCGTACAAATTATATATCAGATTTTAAGTCAGATAATAAGCTATCAAACAAAAAACTTTCATCAAAATCGGTTTAGTAGTTTTTGCGTGATGCTCGTTCAAACAAACACACAAACAAACAGACAGACAAAAAATCCAAAAATTGGTGATATGGAATCAGAATCACACCTAAAAACCATATCGTAACTTTTTTTTAGTTAATATCTTCAATGTACAGACACATTCTGTTACAGTTTTATAATAGTTTAGATTTAAAGTCTCCCGCCGTGTTTGTCTGTTGTCCCAGTCTATCTGTATAGGCTAATCTCAGAAACTACTGTAGGGATTTTGTTACGGTTTTCACTAATAGATAGACTGATTCTCTAGGAAGGTTGTATGTACCCGTGCGAACCC
Organism: Agonopterix arenella; assembly: GCA_927399405.1. Classification (NCBI taxonomy): domain Eukaryota; kingdom Metazoa; phylum Arthropoda; class Insecta; order Lepidoptera; family Depressariidae; genus Agonopterix; species Agonopterix arenella. Next base: position 3,976,756 of record OV656714.1, read on the forward strand.
GGGCGGGTACCTGGTTTAATAAAATAAATCACGGTTGTAAATTTGCAATTACTTAGGTAAGTTATGCAACGGTATCTGACATTATAAAGCAAGGAGAAGCTCATCAGGCATATACGTAGAGACAGTAGAGGATTGGATTTCATATGGGAACCCTATCCAAGAGCATAATACGGTTTATAAAATATGCAGACCTTGGCAACTCTACTTTAAATAAAGGCACCACTGTCGCAGCAGCTACGTTTTATCTTGTACGAAAGTTGTGGAAATAGTCTTTCGAAAATAGTTTGAGTAGGAATCGCGGTTCGTACAAACTTAATTATATCTATATGTAGATTAGATGCAAAAGAAAAAAAGTATGATTTTATACTTATAACTTTAAATTTACGATTTTTGAATTGCATACTTGCCAATTTTCATGATTCCATGTCAAAAGGAAAGTACCCTAAGGGTTTTGATGAGTGAGTTTGCAAGTATACAAAATGTGACATAAATGGCAGTAACTTTTGATTGCGTTGACTAAGAAGCTTGCATTTTTTACACTGTAGGCCTTAACATTTAATTTTAATTTCAACTTTTTACCTCTACCCGATCCTAATAAAAAGGGTATTGTCCTGACAGTCAAACAGACTGGCGGACGGATGGACGACAAAGTGATCCTTCAAGGGTTTCATCTTTCCTTTTAAGGTACGAAACCTTGAAAACGTAATAAGGAATGCAAAAATCCGCTATGTAAAAATCTGCCATGGCGGACGCCTAAAAGGAATCTATAGTACAGTTTTGGAGCAGCCTAGCGACCTGCAAACTAATGCAAACATCAATCGCCCTCGAGTTAGGGCTTCATGCAATTCTATTTCTGTCATGAAAGCCACGTAATAGTTGTGTTTACTGTGCTTAATTATGCCACCTTTGGGTGCAGCGTACGTACGTTTATGCTAAGCTTAAATTGTAAAGCTGTTTTATGTTTAATTGAGGCGCTAGTCGAGCTACGGTATTGAAAACGATCGCCGAAGTTAAGCAACGTCAGGTCCGTTCCGTCTTTGGATGGATGACCGTTTAGTGGTATTTTATCTCGAGCATCTCCGGCAGAAGGCACGTTAAGCAGTTGATCCAGAGTAGTTCCGTCAGATGGCAGTGTATTCGTTAAGCCAGTTCAGAGGCCTATTATATTAGGCTTGAAAATTCTCTGATAACAAGTTGACCACTAATTTGCCTCCACAAATCCGCACTGTGCCCACGTGGTGGAGTATCCCTTATTCATTAGAGAAGACCTTTGCCCTGCAGTAGGATCATACCGGCTATAACTTTCTGTTTAATCATACTTACAGCTCAATTCGTTCAAGTATCTTGCTAGGCAACTGCCATTTTGAAACTAAAAGACCTCTTATTTTTTGCCGGAAACTTTTTCTTGTCAAATCCTTTTTGGCAGCGCTCTTGAATAACTTAGCGACGGACTAGATATTACGTCTATGCCATTCCATAGATCTAATAAAATTACGACGTTACTATATTGAGTAGACAAAGAGATTACTATGTCTACTATGCGTTTAAAGTAATTGTTATCACGGAATTGTTTCTGGCAAACAATAGCCTAGTTTTACTACATGTCGTGGTACTAAGATTTTATGACGATTACCTACTAAGAAATTAAACACAAGACCGGACGAGATTGACGCGAAAAGGCCCCTCTTGCCTCATCTTTCTCAATCCTGGGTTACAATCAGCCATGATACGCATATAGATTTCCATCGCCACAACGACCGGTCCTGTGCTGCCCTCATCCAACGGGTTCCCGCCGCATTCATCAAGTCTTGTCCAAGGTGGTCCGGGTTAAAATGGTTAGACATAATTCTTATTTGTTTTGACACCCTTTCCGCTTCCTACACAACACCTCAAGTAAGCTTTTTGGAGCTAGATCCGGGTTTTGTCGAAATAAACCGTGTTTTCGAGTCTTGCGCAAACACGAGGAACGGATAAAATATATTTGGTAAAACAGGTAAAATATTTTAAACAAATTCCTGACCCAGTTTAAGTGTCGCTTGCAATAGACGACCCGTATGAAATAAAATACAAAGGGGCAATGCGAATAACAATCTCTATTTCACAGTAAAACAATCAGCCACACAACCGTTGCCAAGTTTACAATCATTAAATAACTATTTACTAACTAAATTTGTTGTTTTACTGGCACATTATTGCTTAGCAACGCAGGGCAGATTGTTTACGAGAGGTAACTCCGTTATTAATGATGTATTCGTCGTGAATTGCATATCTAAAACTGTAATTCGTGCTCGCTGATTTTATAAAATGTCAGATAGCATTTTCATATTTCTGGTCGGCCTTTATCGAACGAAGCCAAAGTGAAGGCAACCTTTTCCAACATCTATAAAGTCGGCCAGCGTCAAAGCTCCATTGAGCGTAGTCAGCCTTTTTCCAACTTCCACATTTTACCTCGCAGTTATCGGAAAATACGAAGTTTATTTATTTGAACATGTTGCGAATATGCAATTCTGCGGTAACGCAAACTTATATTGGTGACCGGCTTGTAAAAGTGCGAAAATAACACGAACAGGTCAAGGCGATGCTTACCTGCCCTACCTTTTATGGGGTCGATCAGACCTGCATAACTATAGGCATTCGAATCCGTTTTCATTTGCAGAGGAGAGTTAAATATAGAACAGTCGGTAAGGCTCGTTTCAGCGGGAACAAATTGTGCCGTGTAAATGTCAAATGGTTGCGTGGATTTTGTTCAGTGGAAAGGTGAAATTACCATTTTAAGAATTCCGTTTTTAGGTTATGAGGTACATTGCCCTTTTTAATTAACCATGCTTATTATAAACACCTTTCATTTACCATACGTGGGGAAATAACTCGTGGGTTACGTATTCGTATTCATTGATCTTTAATTTTTCTTTCAACATTATTCTCCATCTTACTTTTCTAGATTTGACTAAAATTTCATAACGTGACAAACAATCGTAACGTCAAAATGTCAGATGTCGTGACCTCAACTCATTTTCGCGTTTGAACCGAAAATAGAATTTAAATATCGCGGAAGGGACTTAAGTTGGGAAGGATCGTCCCTTATGCGATGTACTTAACTTACTCCCAGTTCTTTGTGGTTTAATACAACCAGTCATGTATGAAGACAGATCTGGTGGCCCTTAAGGATCGGTTATAAAGTTTAATTTGGCCTGAATTGCCGGCATTTTCTTGCTTACCTACCCCTACACAAAATCCAGCACAGGCATGTGAGGTAGGTCGATGTTACGTAACCTTTAGAGCTGCTTTATACCTCTTTTACTATAAGTAGGTACCTATCCTAGTATTAATGTAACTATTGTTATATGTCACGTAGAGAAATAAATGGTTATATGAATCACAAAATCCAATCGTAAACGATGCTTGATCCATGGAAAACAAATATGGAAATGTCGAATGACTGACAATACCTGAAGGTTTAATTTAACTTGACAGATTCCATCAATCCTTTTGGATTCCGATTTAAAAAAATGAAATATTACGTAGGCAGTCGTAAGCTATTTGTCTCGACTCCTCTCTTTCATGCCGGGTGACGTCCTTTTCTGGCAACCTATATTGTTCGCATGCCAAGTCTGTATATTGAACCGTATGAGCTAGCCATCTGTATAGATTTTCATATCGCGGCCTAAACGGCTTAGTCTTAAAGCTCTGATCGTTTGCGATGTATTGATTGGGATTTAGTTGTATCGTGCATGAGTGAAGGGAGTTAGATATAAGCTTGCTCCGGAGGTGTAGGAAATGCAAGAAGTGTACGTAGGGTAACCTTGGAGATGCAGCTGAGCCGGCCTACCGCCGCGTCTGCCCGGGCCGACGTTCGATTTTCACTTGGAGCATCAGCGCCGTGTCTCGCCCGGGTGGGCGTGGTCTCCAGGCCGGTCAATAGCACGGTATCGCGCCTCTCGCTCGCACTACTCACGCAGCTATATCCACGTCCCTATCCCCCCGGGGATGATTGAAACGTCTGATGCCGCAGGCGCCCCGCGCGCCCCCTCGCCAAGGACGTTCAGTGAATCCGTCCCTCTCTGCCGCGAGAGCACGTGTCTCCGTTACTATTTCATAATATAATGTGTGCCCCCCTGGTACCGCGCGAAAATTCACAACCAATTATGAGTCAAGTGCCTGATAAATTAGGTGACAAATTTTATGCCTGAAAGGAATTCCGAAGTCGCTTTTAGCGATGAGTGGGGATCTCGGCGTTCGAGGACAATTAGTTGCCCCTGTGAAGTGATATGGAGATAAGGAGCTTTGGAAACGCCACCTCTTCGTGTTTTCCGTCCTGTGTGCTCTCTCGCCTTGTTACTGCTCTCGTTATATCTTCAGGTATGTCTCATTACCCTTTTAACAAAGTTTCCAGGAATGTTAGACGCCATAACGGTGCCTTAAGATTCTCCAAAAATCTTTAGTGAACTACACAATATGAAGCAAACATATAATCCTCAATTCCCTTTACTAGTTTCCCGAAAAAATGTGCCAGAGTCGTTATATTTCCATAGACGTCGCCTGGCTGTCGCCGCGAGTCTAGACACATAATAATTATACATAGAGCCAACAAGGGCGTATTCTGAAGATGTGACTGACCCGAATTTGTCTTCAGCATCGATCGTATCTCATTCTATTTGCCGAGAAGGTCACAGTAATCGAATACGGCCTATTGTTTGCGGTAAAAGCTATTGAAACAAACGCAGACACCTGATACGTCGAGGTTTTTGGAAACATCGATTTGGGTTCCTATCTTTAGTTTACTTTCAATCTTATTGACTCGTTTGTCTTGAAAAACGGTAGCAAGCTTCGTTAAATCAATCCAAGAAATCTGACTCAGATTTCTGCAGATAGTTGACGTAGTAACAATGACATCATCGTCCATACTAGTTCCAGAGATAAAGGCTGAATCACGTCTCCATATAGCCAAGTTTTAATGACAAAACGTGAGATGTAATCATGACGCCACGGTGGTAATTTGCGCAACCGACACAAACACATTGTTGAGATAAAACGTACAATCGCGGCCATTTGGAAATAGACGCGGTTTTCAAACGGCGTTTTGATGGAATAGCTCGGTTTTGTTTGATGACGAAAGCTGGTCATCTGGCAGCAGTCTCATAATCATACGCGTGGGTAAGCTAGTGATTTGAAATAGAGTTCAAATTACCCCCTTCCGTTATATATAGAGTAGTTACGATAATTACAAACCTTACCAGACTTAAAAAAAAAACAGATTTAAAAAAAATAAAAAAAGAAGAAAACGAAAAGGTGAAAAAAAATTATTTTAATTATACTTGATTTTCCCCCGACCTTTGTGAAATGTGTGTGAAAATCTTGTTCCGTGTCTGTCTGACAAACAACGCACGTTGAAGATAGAAACATAAAATTTGGAATATATTTTCTACAGAGAACGGTTGGGTGCACTAAGAAAGGATATAAGTTGAGTTTTGAGTACGACCCTTAAAGAGGTACAATGGGGTTTTGAAGTTATTCAAGATCCACGCGCATGAATTCGCGGGCAAGAGGTAGTAGAATATAAATTCACAATGTTTCGATAAGCAACACTGAATATTCTAAAAGCGATGCTTTCGTTACATCTACTATTTGAGTAACGGTCTTTGTTCCAGTACATTTAGACAGTTATGTAGGCGCCCTATTTTCTACTGGAAAAGAAAATTATTTTCGACACGTCCCTCCTGATTTATATTCTCGGTGCAGTGAGCTAAGTGCTTTAGGTATTTTTAAATAACAGGACACATGTGAAGCGAAGTGAAGTCACCGCAAAGTCACTGTTGAAACAGAATTTATCATGTCTGATTCATTTCCGCCATTTCGTTAATAGAGCGCTTTATTTATTTAAATTTTAGTTATAGTACTGTAGCCCTGGGTCTATTTAATTACCAAAAAGGTGACCGATTGCCGTTTTGAAATTGTTGTAAGGTAGGTATGCTATTAGTCGTTACTTATAATAAAAAGATAAAAACCAAAGTCAAGCAAGCAAGCAAAAAAAAAACTCTAAATTTTCTAAGAATTTTAAATTTCGTGTTTACCGCTTTATTTCTCTGCTATCTTGTTCTACATCTACACCTTAATTCAATACCCATACGTAATAGTAAGACGATCCAAAGTTGCCGTACCTGCATAGTTTTAAGACCAGATGAAAAAATAGTCAAAAAACATCCTATTTGCTAAGGTTTTAAAACTTTTTATGGCCATGTTCTAGTCTTAATATTACATAGCATAGGTATTGAACAAAGGTGGAGAACATGACAGTAGAAAAATAAAGCGGTAAACTCGAAATTTAAAATTCAGAGACAATTAAAAAAAATAGTTGCTGCCTGCTATGTTGCGATCTTTAAGACTTAGGTTTTTATATCAGTAATGTCGTACCTTACAAGAAAATCAAACCGGCAATCGGTAACCTTTTTGGTAATTAAATAGTCTCGGGGATACAGTACTATTATTTTTAGCGCTCACGTTTCACATGTATGGAATCTTTATTCTTTATTTTATGGTTCATTTTGCCAAAGTGACGTGACATCAGTAAATGCCAGTATAGTAACATATTTAACTACATCGGGAAGTGCAAATAGTTTTATTTTATTATAGCAGACAGGTACGATGTTTGTACAGTTATTACATTATCTTCAATGCCATTTTGTTGCCGTATGCGGAATCAAAATTTATCTTAACTAATTACTGTTTCATATCTTAACACTGACAAAATAAATATTAAGATCGTCAAGATAAAGAAGAACGTCCCAAGGTTTTACATACATATGCCCCACTACTGGGGTAGGCAGAGACAACAGATCGCCACATGCTACGATTCTGACACACATCTTTCGCCTCCTCAACGTTCATAAGTAAAAATCGTCCTAAGGTCCCAATTTTGGTTAAACTTATTGTTATTCGCATAAATCTCTACTTGGTCTTGGTTATTACATACTTTTAATTATAATAAAAAACATGAAAAATACTTTATTTCAGGCTACTATTTTTCATTGTTGTTAGCACAAGCATTTTTTTTAAATAATAGTTTATTATTATGGATTTAGTTTTGATGAATGTGAATGAGGCGAAAGTGGTACGTAAGGATGATGTAATAGATAGATAGATAATGGATAATAAATAAAAAAATATTGTTCTATCCTGAAATCCTGATACAGTATAATACGCAATAGTAGACGATAGTTGTAGAAAAGGTTCTGACCACACTCGATGTAAATACAGTCCTGAGTTTATGTAATTTTTATATGCATGTGATATTAATTTTTAATCCTATAGATATGAAAAGGTAGTGATTTTTATCTACTTTTAAACTAGGTACAAAAATATCATATCACATTTGCCTTACTAAAGGTTACATAATATCTGCAAGATACTCATATACACGTGCTTTAAAAAACAAATTGTAATCACATGTGATAATTATTAAATTTCCTGCATAATTGACGTAAACACAAGTGCACTGAGTCACAATATAATAGCTTAGGTCAAAGTAAAATTAATGGATAGGCCTTACGCGAACATTTCAAACCAGAAAAATGAGCCAAAACAACTGACAGTTTTACTTCAAATATGTACCGAGATGACAGACCAAGGTGTGCTAGTTTGTATGGACCAAGTGTACTAGTTGCGTGCTTCAACTTAACGCGCTTTGGGCCTATCCATTAATTTAACTTTGATCTAAGTATGATAAGGACACTCTCTGCCCTCAATTTTAACCGCCCCTCTCTTGGTAGGAAGCAGGGTAGAAAATATATGCATTGGTGTATTCTTGTCTCAATCAGTATCGCACATGCTAACTCTCCGTTTTTCACATTAGTATGAAGTGCCAGACCTGTGTCCGAGGTGTCTATACCTACTGTGGATAGCCTCGTTTCACCTTCATTAGTTAAATATCGCCCTACTATTTACTATCCTCTTATTACTTTGCCCAATAGTTGTTTACTGATATAATTAACTACAATTTAATGATTACCCTTTAATGCTTAGATTGATACAAAATGTAGGTTTACGTTATAAGAGAAAAAGACAAATGAAGTTTTAGGATCCCACTGCAGTGCAAAGGCAACCTCCCACGAATAAGTATGAGAGGGAGCGGACCTTACCACTTACTAGCCCAATAAAGGAGCCAAAATCTGCCTACCCCTCTGGGAAAAAGGCGTGAGTTTATGTATGTATGTACAAGCCCTACTCCACCTTGTGGCCATTGCGGATTGCTGGAGACAAGTACGAGGCAAAACTCAGTTAATAATAAAATCCAATCTTGCTAATGGGAACAAATGGGATCAGAAGAAATAGTTCGCGTCCGACATTTTGACGTTCGGCGTCCATCTTATTTCATTCTTCGTGACGTTTTAGTTATTGTACGTAAGTCTCGGGAACATTACAAATCTATCCATAAATAGAAAAACATACATTCATTTTATACACTGGCTTGATACGCGTGTTTCGCTACTGTAATTACCAGAAAAATGACAACTCCTTGTAGAGGGTGAATTCCAAAAATCATTGGCGAGTTGGTACCCAGAAGCTTGGAGATAAATACGTGCCAAATTTCCAGTTTGTAGTCTCTAAAGTTTGACAAAATGTATATAATATTTCACTATATAAATGTATAGCTTTTAAGCTCTAAGCTAGCTGTTCTAGTCACAAAAAGGTATGTTGAAATATTTCTAGACACACAACCGTGCAACCGTCATGCGTCACCGGGCGACTCGAAACAAATATTTGTACACGTATTTACCGTCCCTAAGCCCCTAACCCTAATTGATTATTTGAACTAAGTACCTCTCTTATATACCCTTACTGATATTAAGTTGTTAAGATAACATCAACAAGGCTCAATTCTCTTAACTTTGGAGGTCAGAACAAGAGCTTGTTACGAAGATAAAATGTCTTGATAAGGCTTCCGGAAGCTTTTTAAGACTATTTAAGGCTTAGTTTTAATGTTTAGATTTTTTATCGATGTCTTGTATTGTGTTATTTGTGTTTGTGATGGGATTATTAAAGGGAAAGCGCTTTTCCTATTGCTAGATGAGTTCTATAATAGTTAAGTTGGATAATATAATAAAGAAGGTACCTAATTCGATAAAATCTTTACTGGGCGTTCCACATGCCCAAAGATAGGTCTTATTTTTATAATAATATTACCTAGTAGTCTTAAAACAGGTCAGCTCAGATCTATGACCCGAAGCTGCCGAGATTAAGAGACTGGTGAATTTCGAGGATTCGAGATAGTTACACATGTCAGGATCGTATCAGGGCGTTCTGTTGCCTCTGCCTACCCCAATGTAGTATCACTGTTACACGCGACTTTGTTGGCTCGAACACCTGCACGAGAGAAGATTTAAATACAGCTACTCATTACGCTGTCAGACTTGCCGAATACTTGGCTACTAAAATATGAAAACATCACTGCAGAACCATTGGCACGAAAAGAAAAGAAAGATGCGACTTTGTCTGAAATTTTTATTCCCATGTCCGTGTAAGAGCCTCCACCTTTGAAGGTGGAAGCTAACTCCCTACCTTTCACAAACATCGGTTCTGCGGTTTACCCGTGAAAAGGTTACAAACATATCAATACAGAGACACACAATTTCGCATTTATAATATTAATCTGTGGATGGCGACTCTATATGTTCCGGCCAGATGTCCAAAAAATAAAGTCTAATGACCCAACGCTTGCTAAATACAAATAAGTTCAAACTTAAATCACAACCTTTTACCACTTACCTTCCAAGCGTGTTCCTAGTTCGATTTATAGCGTCATTAATACACGGGTACAACCCAGAACAAAGGGAAAGCATAAATTAATCCTCGGTAACGCAAACCATACATAAGCCAGTACGCCCTAAATAGATTTGAGCTCGTATAAGCTCTATGCGGTGAACGGTGGTTTTCAACCTTAACATATGGGTTTACGGTTGCTTGTGCAGTATATATTAAGTTATTATGTTACCACGGGGCTTTACGGAAAATCTTTCAATATACACTTTTGATGCGGTGTTGCTGACTAATTCAAGGAATAGCATAAAAGGCATAGCATTATTTCCTCTTTAGGAGAATTCCTCTTGATTCTTAAATTTTAAGTGACAATTTAAAACATGAAACCTAAAACTCAGAAATATCAAACTACTAAGACGTACCTCTGACCCACTCTCAGAGACATCACATTAGAAATGAGGTATCACGTCAGAGAACTAAAGTAGTTGACATAGCTCTGAAATTAGCAAGTTGAAGTGGCAATAGGCTGGTCACATCTGCCAAAGAACTGACAACCTATGAGGACTCCGAGTTCGAGAATGAAGACCACAACCTGGCAGGCATAGTGTGTGACGCCCTCTGTCCCGCCGGAACAACGACCGCGGCGAGCGTTTGGGAGAAAAAGGCCGAGGATAGAATTTTGTAGCACGCTATGGGAGAGCCAGCAGGCCTACCTGCCTGCTGGTTCAGCAGTGCACGATGACAGGCTGATGATGATGACTACACTAAATTAATCTACTAAACTAAATTATCAGTTCAGTATCCAGATGCTGGACGAATGCCTCACAACTTCAAAAATTCCAAAAGAACACAAATTTCATTTAATAATACTTTCAACCGCAAGCCGGTATTTAAAAAGGCAAAATATTATAATGACTTAAAAGATTTGTGGGAGTTTGCCTCAGATGGCGCCACATATCACATCACCCCAAGAAACACAGACAGAACGCAATCTTATCACACAAATGTAAATCGTAACCTACAACTCTTAAGGAGCAATGTTGATCGAAGAACTAAAATCGCACTATCAAAATTTTAACTTCTTCTTATCGTGTCGACTTCAAATTCTGAACAAAGTCGCTAAATTTTAACTAAGATTCGATATTATAAACCTTTGAACCCGGCCGTTCCCCAGGCAACCCACCCAGCCTGGTGGAAGATCGTCCCTTTTCAATGGAAGAAAATTCCACCTCGTTTCCCAACCTCGTTAACCTATGTTCAACGAATAAATGATTATTAAATTTAATGATCGTGGTTGTTCAACTATATTGTTTTAAGTCCTTTACTAAATTGACCCCATAAAGTTAAATAAAGGCAGTCTGTAACTACTGGTTTACACTCACAGTAACCGGTGTACTACGTACGTATAGTACTCATTCTTATACTGTGCCTTTACAGTTACTGGTTCCCGTTAACTGACGGTACTGGGAACTGCGTCCGGTACGAATACGAGCTTTTGAGGACAATGTTGTCCTTGTAGAATTGGATCAAGATTTCGCAAAGTTTTGTAGCCTGTTTATTGTACTGTTGGATAAAGGCCTTCGCTTTACTCAATTTCCTGTGTAGCGAAAATGTTTTGTGGTGGTTCAGAAATCTTTCTTCGCAAAATCCTTTATCCTTGGCATTAGTGAATATGCCTTCCACTGGAGGACATTTACCTTTAAGCCCCACTTGCGTCAATCTGGGCTAGCATGAGCTAGCAATAAACTCCTCGTTAAGTTTGTAACCCACGATTTTTTGTATAGAAAAACAACAGAGAGCTTTTCTACCCGGAGTTAATTGCTAACCCAGGTTGACGCCAGTGGGGCTAAGGCCTCAGCTTATCCTATAGTATACTATAACATAAGCAGAATCGTTAGTCCTGTGAGAAGTTTGGATCCGTAAAATAACCAAATGTACTGTGATTTTCTGACGTCTCTATAATTGATGCATGTATCTAAAATAAAGTCGGAGTCGGCGAGTAACCACATACTCAAAGTATAATATTATTCACCGTACAGAAAATTATATTTTAATAACTCTTGTGTAGTAAATGATTTCAGTACCGAAGAATAACTTATTAAAAATTACTAATTTCAAACGTCAAACCAAATTACTTCAGCCTGATGAGATTAATTAGCCCGAAGTACGAAGCTTTTATGAAGCAAGTAACAGCTTACTCCGTCCAAAGTTACTTAAAACTTCGCACTGAATTCACTTCAAAACTCAAGGAAATTCTGCTGGAATCGAGACGGCTGAAACCTCGAATTCAAACGAACCAACTTGATCGAAATATTTATTATTCACTTGTATCGTATTGTACCAATTTGGAATGGTGGAAATGTTCGTATTGTACTAGCGGCATTAAAATTCGTGACTGAGAATTCAAAAACGATTTGCAATTTATGAAAAAAAAACTTTTTTTCATGATAGGTATCAAAAGATGGTTTATATATCTTTGTGATCCTCGTCAACCTAGCTGGTACTTTCAAACTCGGAAGACCTTACAATAAAATCATCAACAGAAATGAATCAGTCGTTGTAGGCCGGGGAACAGGCAACCGAGACGCGACCACCCAATAACAGACCTACAACAGACTCTATAAGTATATTTTCGAAAATCTTAACGTTTATCAATTAAGTCGCCTTTGCTCCCCTGAAGCTCGACTATAAATAACTTACTTTCTTCGCAAGTTAACATGCTAATCGTGTTATTATTCAAGCACCCTAAGTGTTTTCCTGTTGGCAGTATAATTAAAGATATTTATTGTTGTTCCAGGTCGCCAGGTGCAGCATAATAGGGAGCCATACGCCGCGGCGGAAAAACGGGTGCGACACGCACTCGTGGTAGGTAACTTACCTTGTTTTTATTTCCATCATCAGACCATTAACATTTGCATGTATCATAGCAAATATTTGCAGTTTTGTGTCACGAGTAGGTCACGAAATCTTGACGGGGAGGTGGTAATACCAGGTTGTTAACCAATCCCGCTAATGGAAAATTAAGTTTTCATGCTATAATTTAACATTAGAAGATGCGCAAAAACTTTGTCGGTTGACCCTTAGGTGGGTTTTGTGTAGGAGGGATACTAGGAACTGTTCTGACACGACACTAATTAACCCATGGAACTAATGAACAAAATTTAGCTTATCCAATTGGTTTTAGCTAGTGTAACGAAGTACACTCAGTCGGCATTTCACCTCCATGCTTTTTTTGAGACAAAAGATCGAAAGCCTAATATCCTTCCTCAGGACGCAATCTATGTCCTTGCCAAATTTGACCGAAATCCAAGCGATGTTCAGGCGTAAACGGTAACAGAAAAAGAGACAAAGTTACTTTCGCATTTATAATACTAGTACGGATTATTTGTCATGTATAAAGGGTGTTAGGGTAGACAGCTGCATTACTTTAATGGGTGATTGTAGGTTCCTTGGGGAAAGTAACAAAACCAAAAAATACAAAAAATCATGAGTACAATCATCTATTAACGACGAAACGTTTTGTGGATTATTTCCTATGTACCCATTTGCGCAATAAATATTCTTGTTTTTATCCATTAAAGTAATGCAACTGTTTACCCTAACACCCTGTAGATTCAACTTTATGTGTATCCCGTGGAGAAGTTTAACACGTGTAACGTCTTATCCATATTTAAACATTACAGCTTGAAATAGTTGACTTGAACTCGGTCCATGCTAACTGCGGCGTGAGATGCTTTTCTAGCGCAAAGTTAGTTCTGAATGCCTGAGTTCAAAGTTGGCACTCGTGTTTGCCTGTAGCTTCGTTTGCGGAATACTGATTGATATTAATGAATAATGGACTTGCGATTGGTCTAGATCTCACGCACCTAATGTTAAGTTAGCATCTAGAACGATTTAACCACTTCTAGGCTGGCATGGATGGTACGGGAAGCTAAGATGAGGGCAAGATTGGAAGACGGACGATGACTGTTTGATGAAGTAGACACACCTTAAAAGCCGAGGTTTAATTCTGTTATAGAATAGTATAGTTCTGCTATAGTATAGGTGTTATTGTAATCACTTTCCAAATTGTCAGGGCTGGTTAAGACTGTCAAACTGAACAACTTTTACTATTTCATCAGATCTTTAATAGCAAGAAACTCATCCATACACATAATGTATGTGTGTATGTGCATAATGCTCACGGATATATTTTTAGAGATATTGTGAAAACTCAGAACATCCACGTGATGCCTGACTATACCTAATCAAAAGAACCGACAACATCGACTAAAATGTAAAAAGTTCTCTAAACATTAATAGGTTGCAAAATGTAAATAGTCGCTTTAATTTCCATTTGTTGACTGAATAGATTGAAAATACAGTTCAGAATAAAGTTATTATCGGACTATAGAACGTAAACCTCGCGCCTGTTTCCAGAACATCGAACTTTGAGTGAAATCATATCGACAGCGGTGTCGACTCGATTTAGTTTGTTAATTTTACATGAACCTTGCCATTTAATATCGTTTAGTTGAATAAACAAGTTTGTTGTACTTATTTAATTGTTATAGTGTTTATTAATACAGGGTGTAAGTGACAGCCTAGCAAATACTGAAACGGTGAACTCAGACCATCAAACTGAACAACTTTCACAATGGAGCCTAACTCAGGAGACGCGAAATATATTTAAGTCGGGTAGGAACAGCAGTTTTGTATGGGACAGCTGATTTTTTTTCGCTTTCTTATTACTAAACATTTCTGTAAAGCAGGTTCTACATCTATTTATAATGTTATTATTAAAATAAAACTGTATGTTGTCAAGTTGCGGATACAGCCGTCTAGCTGGAAACGTCTATGGCCGTCTGAGTGTGAGATGTCAATAATTCCCGCCTCCACTTTCCCGCTTCAAACATTTTTTCCGCTACATTTTTCATGACAGTCTGTGTCATATCTTTCAATACGTTCATATCTTTTAATACATTTCTCGTCTTTTTATTACAGGATTTTTAGCAAAAATATTTGTCGTACGTGTAGTAAAAGGTTTTGTAATTAAATGTTAACTATCTCGAATTAAAACAGATTTCGAAACAAAAAAATTTTTTTTCTTTTTATTTCATAATTTTCAGTGGTGATAATTATTAGTTCGACTCAAATATCAGTTATACACGCAAGGGGTTCATCGATACGAAGCAAATGCTTCAGTTGACGATGATTTGCTGTAGCTGCGAAGCGCATCATCATATTTAAAACTCAAATTCACCAAATTTAAATGGGTCCAATTCAGGGGTCCTCCTTCAGAACAAAAAAACAGCATCCGAATCCAATGACGTAAATCGGTCTAGAAATGCCGAAGTTATCGCGTAACATTTTATACAGGGTGTAAAATTAAATGGGACACTTACTTAAAGGGTGTTTCAAACTATCCAACTATGGGACCAACACTGAAATCGCGAAAAAAAAATCGCTGTTCCATACAAAACTGCAAACATAACTCGACTGAAATTTATGGGACAGCAGAATTCTTTTTCCCGATTTCAATATTGGTCCCATAGAGAAAGTTGTTCAGTTTCATGGTCTCACCGATGGATGTTTGATGGTCTGGCCTTTAAGTGTCCCATTAAATTTTACACCCTGTATACAAAAAATTTACAAAATATAAAAAAAAGGAAATTCTTCCTTTTTTTGTAATCACTTATTAAATACTCACACCAATACCAATAATATCATAGAGGTTGACAAAATCCGTATTCAAAAGTGTGTTTTCGTTTCTCCAATCCGACCAAAATTATGACTGGCTGTCAGTTTTTGCGATACACTCGAACCGTTTTCAATACGCATTCAATTCTCTTCACACCTTTTTCGAATCTTTTTTTCGAACCGAGGTCAGGCTTTGACGTACCTACGTTCATTCACTTTTTTTTTCTTTTTGTTGAGGTGTTTTAAATCGCATCGATCAACTCCAGATTAAATGCTCTCCAAATACACGAAGCTAATTGCTTTTTATAACTGCGTTTATTTGTAATTTATAAATTAGTGCATATTATTTATGTACAATATTGAACAATAATAGTTTCTCTTAAAACTTGATAAATGTCACGGCTGAAGGAAAAAAAACTATTTAGATATAACCTCCCCATTTATACCAGTATATTATGTTATTTGTATTATAAGCTGCGCCTCGTCTTAATCCGATTATAGTTAAATATCTTGCTCAAATACATAATTCCTAAAGTGAGCGTGTATGAGCAGGCCTAATAGCTTATACAGGGTGCAACGAAACACCCTAGTAATACTTAAGGGGGTACTTCAGACCATCAAACTGAACAACTTTCACTATGGAGCCAACTAAGAAATCGCGAAATAAAAATCATCTGTTTCATACAAAAACATATTTGTGTAAATAAATGTTAATGCAATAAATATCCCAGTTAGAAAGAAAGAAAGAAAAATTATTTATTTGGATCTCCGAAACACATACAACTTCTACACATACACTTACAGTTGTCAACTAGCACTAATTTGCCTGCAATCCGCGTGGAGTATGAGTATGGTATACTCCCTCTGACCCTTATTCGTGAGAGGAGACTTTCGCCCTGCAGTTGGAATCTACAGACTAGAACTTACAAATCCAAGTTGTAAGTGGCAGTATGGTTTATACGTTTTCGTGAACTAGTTATCTATTAATTAACTTCACATTCCTGTCTGCCACCCCTTTTATTGACCTATAACCAAGGCTAGTGACGACAGCGACACTACTGGGCAAGGTCCACGCAAATCCAATTACGATCTCTGAACGGTTGATAGAAGGTTCCATTTACGTTGCACTGCCATTGCCATGCGATTCGAACTCAATTTCGATTACTAAAGTGTTGCCTGCCTTTTTTGGAATGTTGTGAATTCTAGTTGATTGGCGCTATTTTGTTCTCGTCACTGCAAATGTCTATTGCTTGGCTAAAGCTCAAACCTTGATTTTGTATTACATACACGGGTCGACTACATTAACCAGAAGTTTTACTTCAAATCACACTCAGCCCCAATGAAAATTTTATTCTTAACGTTTTGTTTCTCCAGTACTAAGCAAAAATATACCCTTTTCTACCTAATATTTCGCAAGGTTTCGTGGTTTTCGCACATCCTATTAAGATTAACACTCCTCATCAATCTTGCTCCCTCTATGGTCGACTGTACATCACAACATAGCACGCAATCAATTTAAATCCACAATACAATTACACACAGCAATTTACTGAACTCAAAACACATCTGTTTGGGTGTGGCGAGATCTTCAGAATAGACGGTCCACAGACGATTTTACCTTTATATTAAATTAACTGGGACTCGCGATGGAAATGATAAATGACCTGACACTACATTTATTATTAACTATTTTTATTTGATGTGTTATGTTGAGTAGCTGAATTAGCTACTTACTGAGCGAGCTTTTTTATGAATAAGCGGGAAATGAATTAACAAATGTTCTGCTTCTAATTGTTTCGTGTCAGCATGAGCTTATATCGCATGACAATCTCTCATGCTGTGTTAAGTGCTGAAGTAACAATACTAAAATTATCTAATACTAATGGTGGTGGATTCCTAGTCGATCTTGACTACGAGGTCTGCTAATCTTTATAGAAAAGCAGTCAGGAACGCAGGATATTTTGAAATTCATAAGATGTACGCGCTAAACACAGATGCACTCCTCCTTAACCTCCTATGTCTCAAGGAACGGAAGACCGATACGATCAGAGGTGGGGTCAGTGGCCATAACCGGCAGCCTTTAAGCATTAGTCGCCTCTTAAGACTAGCTCTCGTAATTTTAGAAATCATAACATTGAGAGAAGCTTTCAATCAATCAATCAAGTATTTTGAGATTTCAATTAACCTTTCCCTGGGGGATGACTTTCCACGGTCATCAGTCTCTCACAAAAATGTTGCTTCTCATTTTTGTACTACTTCATCATCATCATCTCCGCCTATGGACGTCCACTGCTGGACATAGGCCTCCCCCAAGGATCGCCATAACGACCGGTCCTGCGCTGCCCTCATCCAACGGGTTCCCGCCGCCTTCACCAGGTCGTCCGTCCACCTTGTGGGGGGCCTACCCACGCTGCACTTTCCGGTACGCGGTCGCCTCTCGAGAACTTTTCGGCCCCATCGGCCATCGGTTGCAATATGCCCCGCCCACTGCCACTCTTAGCAGTTCGTGCTGGAGAGAAAAAATAAATTTTTGTTAAAATTCGGTCCAAAAAATTTATTTAAAAAGCTCTCTATACTGATAATGCCGAACAACGTAGTTTCCCAAACCGAACGACTATCAATTAAACTTGTAGTGCCCTGTACCATCCTGTCCAGAACGTGTTTGTGCACCAAGTACCTATTGGTTGTTGAGCATTATGGGCAGCAACGTAATTGGAACACGTCGTGCTTCTGTAAATATGGCTTTAAATGTTATAATGTTGTTATTTAATTTCATATTGTTGTCTGGTAATGCGGGTTTTCTTTTACTTCTTTAGAGATTTTACGTTTCTCCTATATAAATGTTCTTGTTCATAACAATTAATAATCTTGATACATCGGGCATTCGTTTTCTTTTCTTAATAAAAATTACGATCCAGTTTGTGATATGATTACCACGTCATATTAACTAAGCTACGAATAAGAATGTATAGAATTGTAAATCAAGGTCAAAAAGTGGCACCAAAAAAACTGTACCGTGTTCTAAATTTGTTCTTTAAAAACTGTGCCTTGCCGCGTTGCCGCCAAAACTCATACAAAATGACATTTTTCATTAGGTGCCAAAAATTATGTTGATTTTGTTTAGAGTTATTCTTCTACAGTTATTACCTAACGCGGATTACACACTGCTCCGCAATATACTCCGGTGTGCGGCCCCCGTTGTAATTTTGACCGTAATCTCAGTTTGTATTAAAAAACTGCACACCGTAGCAGTGTGTAATCCCAGTAACTCCTGGGTTAGAATCGCGGTTCAGTTTTCAATGTTTTTGTCCAGAGACCTTATAGCCTCAGTGTGGTATTTTTATTTATTTTACCATAATTCAGTTTGAAAGAACTATGTCAGGAATAGGACGAAGTAAAGACGCGGAAGGCAGATCTGCATCACCATGCGGGTTTAACTATCCATGTACACGTTCTAATTAAGTCTGAGTGAGAAATCATGAATGAATGAACGAACCAAATGTATTAGAAGCCATTGAAATACAAATCTCCAAAGGATTAGCAACACGTGAATACGAAATGCTCCTGCAGTCTGCACTAAGTCGAATGCAATCGATTAGACGTGTGCCTGGTTAGTGAGACGTGTATTCACGTAGTATTGTAAACTTTGAGAGATTATACAGGGTGAAATTGATATCATTAGCATCCTTTTAATCTAAGAGTCTACGCTTGTGATTGATGATTTGTTTGCTTCATAGTGAAAGTTGTACAGTTTGATGGGTAGACTCTTAGTTTTAAAGGATGCTAATGATATCAATTTCACCCTGTAGAGAGCTTGCGTGAGCGGTCTTATGACCTGCAGTAGATCGTAGGCTGGAAGATAAAAGGGTTTCAGGTTTCGCGATCATTAAATTGTATTTCGTATCTGTTGTTGCTCTGTGTTTTAGCAATTGACATTATACATATTTTTTCCTTCTAATTCTATCCGAGTTCCTTCTTCTGCTAGTGAAATGGGGATATTCCGAATAATTATACTAATATTAAGTTTAGAATATATCTGACTATCTCGGCTATGCTGTAGGTTTTCTAATGGGATGATCAGACCATCAAACTGAACAACTTTCGCTTTGGGACCAAAAACGAAATCGCGAAAAAAATTATTAACTAAGCATATGCTCACGACTATATTCCCCGAGGGTGAAGTTAGAGATATTCTAATATTCTGGCAAAAAAATCAACTGTTCCTCATAAAACTGCAATCCTACCAGACCAAAATGTATGGGACAGCTCAATTGGTTTCTTGCGATTTCTATGGACCAATCCCACAGAGGAAGTTGTTCAATTTGATGGTCTGATCATCCTCTTAAGAACATCAGCCTAGTCAGTTGGACCCTGTATATACAGGATGTCCCGTAAACCGACGTCAACTCGGCGGATGCTGATAGGTTAGGTCATGACTAAGCAGAATATCAAAATTTGACTTTAGTAAAAGTGTCTTAGTTTTCGAGATATTTACAGTTTTAACACAGATACTGCATAGAACATTTGTGGCCGTGGCACTCAAAATAGTGACTAAGGTAAAGAGTTTCACGAATTTCATAAAACTGTCCTTTCGTAAATCTCGAAAACTAAGAACCTTTTCGTAAAGTAAAATGTTGACAGATTGATTGACAGATTTTTTTTACCGAAATTTTTTATTTAAGTATATTCTGGTTTTTTTTTTTTTCGGGCATAGTCCCACCACACATTCCCACCTCTGTAACTCCTGTAAGCCAGGATCAACAGCGGCGACCATTCACAACACTGGACAATGAAGTCCAGCGATCCCGGGGGATGACTCTAATCTGTCTTGGAACCCGCAATGAATTAATCAAAGAAGATAGGAGGAGTAGGAAAACGAAATATCCGACTTCCCTCCATTGCAAGCGGGAGACAGCAATAAGAAGGAAAAAACATGGCTATTAGAGAGCCAATTCAAGAGATCATTTATGGCAGTGTTTAAGACACGACCGCAAAAGCACCAAAAATACAAAATAAAACAATAGGAACCTAACATTGTACTGAAACTATGACCTATTTTGCTTCCAGTAATAAGTATGGCAAAAACACACAACATACAATCAGGATATTTTCAAAAGAAGAGTTAATAGGCTTTTTCTGGGTGAGCGCGCTACATCCTCGGCTTCGTCTACACTTCCCATCAGGTGAGATGAAGCCAAGCGCAAACCCATTATGAATAAAAAAAAAAAAAAAAACCATCTGAACGCACGGAAGTTATCCCTAGTCGCAACAAGATCCATGTAGTAAGGTTATTCTGGTTAGGCATGAACTAACCTATCAGCATCCACCGGGTTGACGTTGGTGTACGGGACACCCTGTATATGTGTATATATTATGTATAGCCTTGAGCATACATTTCGTAACTTTTGCTAGTCTCATTTCAAATGTTTTTAATGCATTCAATCGTTCCTTATGATTGTGGTACTTATGTATGTGCAATGTATATGATTTACCTACGAGTGTTATCGTTATAACATAGTACTTTTCCTCATAGTCATAACATAATGTATGTTATGATGCAAGTATTATATTTTATCTGATTATATTGTTGTCTCCAAACGAGACAATATTGTTTGCTTATAATATGAATATAGTTATTTTTTATTCTCTAGAAAATGTCTACCTGTACATTAGCTGCATTTGAAATAGATAAAATTAAACGCTTTTAGTAATCATCATCATCAGTCTGTACAGGGTCCTTCTTAATATGCTGACACTTTAAGGGTACGGTGTCAGACCGTCAAACTGAACAACTTTCTCTGCGGCACCAACATCGAAATCGATGATGATGATGCATCGCAAGCATCTAATCACCATCATCAGACGGGTTTTAAAGGGGATGATCAGACCATCAAACTTTCTTTATGGAACCAACATCGACATCGTAAATAAAAAAATCTATTGATCAGCCCATACATTTGGGTCGGATTGTAGTTTTTACGGAACAGATGATTTTTTTTCGCTATTTCGATGTCCTATATAGAAAGATTTTTATGAACCGAACCTGCCATTCAAATAATTTGAGCTAATTTTCTTAGAAGTTTGTAATTTAATGGATATTAATTATTACTTACTTATTATTCTTATTTTTTTCAGACAAATGTAAACATTTTATGAAATTTCTGCTAATATTAAGCATCTTCTCTACCTATGTGTTTAAAGGTTTTTTAAACAAAAATTAGCATAAGATGAGGGGTGCTTAAAAACAAAACTGTTTCATCTTTTCAATTTACATAATGAATATTAAAAGCAGGCCATTTGCATTTTGAATTTTTGTTCTGTTTGAGTTTTGTTACTTTTAAATCAGATATTCATAGAATTATTTATTCGAACATAACGTAAAGTAAAATTATAAAGAGCTTAATATGCTTCCAACATGGTGTTTTGTCAGTAAATCGATCTTAAGAGTCTTAATAAAAATACACTAGTGAACAGGACTTAAAATAAATGCAATTAATGCGTTAAAACCTTAACCACTATAGATATATGTATAAGGTCTAACAAAATTAAGTAAAACTATTTTAAGGGGATGATCAGACCATCAAATTCCATACAAACCTACTCGACCTAAATGTATGGGATAGCAGATTTTTTTTTTCGCGATTTCAATATTGGTCCCATAGAGAAAGTTGTTCAGTTTGATGGTCTGATCATCCCCTTAAAATAGTTTCACCTAATTTTGTTAGACCTTATAGACTCCAAGTCTCATGTTTAAAATCTTCGCAATCCTCCGAATTGACACAAAAACCCACACAAATCAAGTACCTATGCATGCTGCTGGGTGGCACTAATACATTGTATTTGATTAATAAACATTGTTCGTATTTGACATATTTACTGTCAGGTAGTTGACAAAAGAGCTCCAGATAGATGTAGTTAGGCAAAACTTTATTTTTCTTGAATCCCATACTTCTACCGTACCGACCAGAGCGTTGCTCCGAAACATAGAGAAACACGTAACTCATACCCCGAGAGGAGTGGCCTTACGCATAATTTCTCCTCTGTCAAAGTCTCAACCCCGCGACGACGGCCTACCGTCCCGATGCCGTCCCTAGCCCCGATGGGCTACTTAATTCGATGCGTTTTACTGTTATTGTCATAGGAACGGTCCCCCCCCCCCCGCGCAAAAAAATGGCAGAAAAATGTTCTATGAAGAAATAAACAATACCTACTACTCTCGGGGCGTTGAAACGAGTTACGTGTTTCTCTATGCTCCGAAAAAACGAACCTTAAATCGGACGCCTGGAAGTTCTTTTTTCTGTCAAACTGTTCTTTCTATTACAATCGCCAAGAGAAATGTTAACAAAAACTCGTCTTAAATTGGTATTTCTTTCTCTATAGTTAAGGCGAACGTTACGCATCACAGGTTTTCCAGTCAGTTCGTTGATCTCATTTTTTACAGCTCTAAGTACTTAAGTGTTAAAATATAGATGCTTCGATCACTTGACTTATCGGGTCGTAAAAAGCTTCGTGAGACATTTTTATGCTCTTCAAGATGAAATCTGATGACTTGCGACAAATTTTGTAATCTAAATTTGATG
Source organism: Agonopterix arenella (assembly GCA_927399405.1). Taxonomy (NCBI): domain Eukaryota; kingdom Metazoa; phylum Arthropoda; class Insecta; order Lepidoptera; family Depressariidae; genus Agonopterix; species Agonopterix arenella. The sequence continues at coordinate 3,999,768 of OV656714.1, forward strand.
TTAGCCTCATCAGCCGATAGACGTCTACTGCTGAACATAGGCCTCCTCCAGGATCGTGACTACGATCGGTCCTGCGCTGCCCTCATCTAACGGGTTTCCGCCGCCTTCGCCAGGTCGTCGGTCCACCTTGTGATCCATCTTAGCTTGAAATCACATTCACTGTTTTGTTTTTTATTAAAAAAATAACTTACGACCCTACTGTTTTCTCCCCACTTTGAATTACTTACTGCACTGGCACAGGCTAAGTTGGCTTTGGCCTCCGACAACAAAACACGCCATTTATCTCTTCTGTGCCGTCTTAGTCCAGTTGGGCACCTCCAGCTCCTGATCCTTTGTATTACGATCCTAAAATTTCCTACGATCCAAGAAATGTAGATTACGACTGAAATTGATTCTAACAACCTCCATTACCTTTTCTCCAACCATCATCATCCTTTCTTTATCACATTATTTGGGGTCAGTGCAATTATGTCATCCATTACCCTCCATCAACACATATTAGCTATCATGTCAGTGCTTATACACTTGCCTGTTTTAATTAAAAGCACATGTCCACTTTAAATTCATTAATTCAAAGAAAATAAATAGGTTATTGTCGAAGTAAGTATAATTTTCATGTTTTCAAATTATAATTATTGCTTTTTGGATGTTTGTGACTCAATCATGCATGGACTGGACGGATGTGGATGAAATTTGGCTTAACATTATATGCAAAATTTTATATTTGGTCTTTGCTGCATTGCTGATACACCAAAATAAATCGATTATATGATTCTTTTTGTAGTAAACGCGTATGAAGGCAGACAACAGCTAGCAATGAATTAATGTCATGTTACTTACGTATTTTCATAGAGGGGTGATAATGATAACCGTATTGTACCGTTGAAGAGAGCTTGGGACTCAATCACGAGGGTTTGATGCCTGGTCTGGTACCACTCCGTTCTACGGAATTAATGTGCCTACTGTTGAATTTTTTGATATCTAGCTCGTTATTATCTTAGCTAGGCGGTGAAGGAAAAACATCGTGAGGAAACATGCATACCCGAGAACGAAAAGAAAATACCATAAGTTCGGAGGTATTGTGTAAAAATATGGGCGAGCATGGGGCGAACACAATAGACCAGAAAATGTCGCAGCCTCGGTTTGAAATGTCCTCCCAACCCAAATAATAATAATAATCACAAGGATTTTCGTAACTTTTTCTGTTATTGTAAAGCTTTTGTTATTTTACTTTTCTCTGTCCTAAAAATATAACCCGTAACCTTTACAAAATGTGAAAATAAGCACATGTTTTATTCAATAGTCGAAGAACAACTAAAATACGCCGATTAAAAAAGCAAACAACGAATTTATGAATGCAATTTACGCCCACGAAATGGCCCCGAAAATCCCTTTGTGCCTGATTTATTCAGGATTTAATATAATTAAAGCGCAGCAGTTTTTGTTACGAAAGAGGCTTAATTAACCGTTCGACTATCTACCTCGTTTCCGTTCAGTAAATATTTAACTTTTCTACATTTTGATAATGTTGATTTTGACACGATTTTTTCAAACGATTTTTTAAAAAGGAAAGAAAGACCAAAGAATTTGAAAGCTATATGAAGCTGGAGACTGTTAGCCCTCTCTTTGAGTGTATAAGCAAGTATCAAGAAGACCGCATTAAGATGGCGTACTTATTTGGCCTACACTATAGGCAGGCATCCACCAAAACTGAGCAAAGATTTAAGCTGGGGAAAAACCGCCAATAGTATAGCTTCATTTTCCATAAGTCTCTTTTAGCTCTTCTATCCCCTCATCTCTGGTGGATATCCTTATACTGAGGCCTTAAGATAGTTTTTAGTTATATCCTTTTTGGCGCTACGCATACGATGGACTTTTTGCTCGCAGTCACGCCGCCTCAATATGGAATTTACAACAAATCCAAAGAGTTCCGCTGGCAAAATTGGTACCATCATCCGAGACGGGCAACTGATCGCAGGCAAAAATGTGTTTAGGGGAGCAGCGCGCACTCCTTATTGGCTGAGACCATGTTTGCTATCGTGCGATAAGCCTTTACCAGCAATTTGTCCAACGGGCGATTTGGCCTTGGCAAAAAGTCTGCGATCAGTTGCCCGTCTAAAGGGCACTTTAGTAAGCCTGGCTAACAGCAACCCAGTCTATGAATTAATAGTTTGAATGAATCGAACGCAAAGGTACTACTATACTTTATTGCACATTCAACTCTCGAAATAGATTGAGTGTAGCTCTTCGCCATCGAAAGGTCAGCTATGCAATTTGTTTAGCTGAACAGGACTGTAATGTTTGTCAATGTGTAGAAGAAAAACTAGGGCACACGCCGGTTGAAACGGACTGACGAAATAAATGAAACTAGTATATGGATAGACTGGTACTGTAATTAGAATGTCAGAACTATCAGTTGCATTCTGTTGCTCAAAATCAGCCAACCAAAGTTTCATCGCAATCGGACGAACAGTTCAGTAACAGCACATCAGTAGGACCAACAGAATAGGTTTCCCTGGTGGACTAACTAGTAGGACAAAAGGGTATGTCCACGAGAAAACGGCGTAAGAGACGAACAAACAAACAAACAAATAGATCAGATATTCGAAAAAAAATTACAGGTTGTAAAAATACACCCTTGTAATGTATGAAGCTGAACATCTTTCACTATATGATTATTACAAAATTAAAAATAATCTGTCAATCATTTTTGTGATTTCAATGTTAGCCCCGTAGTGAAAGTTGTTCAGTTTGATGATCTGATTCAGATTAACAAACATCCTAAAGTATGTAACGCATTTAAGGCCAGGTCACACAGAGGCGGTTTTGCGGGAAAGCGGGCCGGAGGCGGACCTGCGGGAAGCGAATATCTCCGGACCCGCGCGTATTTCTGTGTTGTAGTAATAGTACATAGTAGTGTAGTACATACAAACTCGAACATTACCACCACACCACACCATACACAACAAAATACACAGAAAACCGAGCGGGTCCGGAGATATTCGCTTTCCGCAGGTCCGCCTCCGGCCCGCTTTCCCGCAAAACCGCCTCTGTGTGGCCTGAACCTTAAGTAGCCCTATATAATTTTCATTAAATGATTTCTCAAAATAAAGTACAAGAAACCAGCTGTATTGACTGCTCTCTGTATTGTTTGCCTCGAGCAGGTTTGTCAAAGTAACGCAGCAAAACTTTACCACGTTAATTAAAAGTTACGTAAAACTAATTAATTACTAACTAACTGACTAAGTATACCCGATGACCTCATTGAAGAATTTTCTTTTATTTCTATATAAAAACCTCTGCATATTTTAACTATTTTTAGACCTTGTTATACCTTATCGTAATCAATGCGAAATAATAAAACGTTTTTTTGATAAAATTAATTAATAAATGCACGAAAATCGATATGAACATTATAATAAAAAGATAACAAATACAAACTGCACATTGCACGATGCACAGCGCCTTATATTTTTCAAATTGCAGTCGTATGGAAGAAATCAATGAAAATTAGGTTATCGAACACGCGAACAAAAATCTAAATCAAAAATCTAATTAAATACGTTACATATCGAGCACCCTGCTTGAGACTATCAAACTGAACAACTTTCACTATTGAGCCAACATCGAAAAAGTCTGCTGTTCAAGTCAATAGCTACTCGACCTAAATGTATGAAACAGCAGATTTGTTTTCGCGGTTTTAAAGTTGGTCCCATAGAAAAAGTAGTCCAGTTGGATGGTCTGAAACATTTCTCTTCGATATGTAACGCATTTCAGTTTACACCCTGTATACAGGGTGAAATTGATATCATTAGCATCCTTTTAAACTAAGTGTCTACCCATCAAACTGAACAACTTTTACTATGGGAGCAAACCGATCAGAGCAAAAAAAATCTGCTGTTCCGTACTAAACTGCACCCGCCGCCGCTGCCTACTCGACTGAGATGTATGCAACAGCGGATTTTTTTTTTGCTCCCATTGGTTTAGTAGACATTTAGTTTAAAAGGATGTTAATGATATCAATTTCACCCTGTAGATAGAAGAATTATGGTTATTAAATCTTATAACCTCGAGGAGGCCAGTTAGTACAAACTTTTTCACATTATTTCAGTTACGTAAGCAAAAAGCTGAAGGTGTAACTTTTAATGGAGTTTCTCGTCGTTAAAGAGTAAAAGTGATGCTGAATTCAATTTTAGAGTTAAGCCCAGTTTAGTTTCGGGATAATTAATTAAAAGGTCTGGATGGAGATGGAGACAGCTTCCGTGATGAGGAAGGTTGGAATTAGCTGTAATTATATTTAAATACGAGCGTTAACCCGCACAAATTATATACCAGATTTTAAGTCTAATCACAAACTATCAAACAAAAAAAGTTTCATCAAAATCGGTTCAATAGTTTTTGCGTGATGCTCGTTCAAACAAACACACAAACAAACAAATAGACAGACAAAAAATCAAAAATTGGTGATATGGAATCAGGGACACCTAAAAACCATATCGTAACTTATTTTTTTGTTAATATCTTCAATGTACAGACAAACTTTGTGCTACAGTTTTATAATAGGTTACACGTAAACTCGCTACCGTATTTCCATTTCGGTGCAGCCAGAAAACGAAACTAGATACCATTTTATTGTTACTACTTTGCGTTTCTTCTATTCTGTTTTGCATACTTCTTACTTCCAGTCTGAACTATATTCTGGTATTTCTAATTCAACTTGATTGATGGTTGTGAGTTCTCGAGTGGCGACCGCGTACCGGAAAGTGCAGTGTTGGTAGCCCCGCAAGGTGGACCGCGACCGACCACAGAACATTATAAGAAGAGGGGTTAGAAATGCAAAGTAGCGCTTTTGCTTCGGAGACGGCTGTCGCCACTGGTCTTCCTGCCACGCTGCTACAATTACTCATGCCCTCTCGCTCGCACCACGTCGCGCGCCTTATGGTGTTATGCAAATCATTGCATAACCTGTGGCGACACGTTCCACGTCTACTTTGCACTTCTAACCCCTATTATAATGTTCTATGGGACCGACCTAGTCAATGTGGCGGTGGTGGCAGCAGTGGTCGTTTATCGGCTGAGATGATAATGAATGTCTATGACAATGTCCAAAGGATCACGCTGATTTCTCGTCTCCTAGTAATGTATTTCCTGTTAATATAGTACGTTATCCTGGACTCATCTTCTTTTAAATTCACGGCATGACATTGAGTTCGACTGTGCACTGACTTCTTACTTAAACTGTTTCATTCGTTTTTTCTATTATGTCGGTCTTTAAACCCCAAATCAAGGTTAGACTATTAAACAAGCTAATACGACGACAATATCCTGCCAATACGGACCAACTTAATAACTCTAATCAGACAAACTTCCTGTCTAACTATAATCACAAGGCAGGACTCCGTATAAGTCGGACTTTGTTCCAATAGTACGTGTTTAGAAAACTTATGTCAGCACCTTACCGTGGAAAACGTTCGGGGCATATTAAAAGCTTGCCTGTGAGAAAGGGAGAAGAAATTAACTACTGCACAGGTAACTAGGGTCTGATAGTGACGCGGAAGACAATGGTAGATAAAACAATGGTTGAAGATAATGATTTTGCTAAATGTTTGCTTACTGTAGAAAGCGAAGCTTTTATTCGTCATGGTGCGCGGTGAAAAAAATCTAATCGATTTTACTAGAATTTTGTTGTAATGTGACAACTATTCAATTAGTATTTGTTGCTAAAATAATTCTGGTAGATGTGACTCAAATCTGTTTTCTTAGACTAATGGAATTATAACAAAAATTTCTCCGTGAGCTTGCTCAATGGTAAAAACGTATTCTGACCCATGTGAATAGTTTGTAACCTTACTTATCAATCAATCTAACCTAGAATATAACATTCTAGCTAAATGATCCTTCAACATCAGAAGTGGGATATATCTACTCATAATAACTATTGTACCCTATAACGACTTAATAGATACATAAATTAGCCTGTGTTATATCGCGGATCTTCTAACTAAACTGAAACAGTTTAAAACAACTTAGCGTAGTAAGTTCAAAATTCAGATCAGGCAATTTGAACCCCCATCTCACCTATTACCTCAGCACACCCAGCCGCAGGTCACGAGATAGCATGATTAGCGGTGACGCCATCCGATCTACGTGCGTTGAATACGCGATCGACCTACTTCTTGCTCATGGTGTCCTGGTACTATTGGTTAGTGGGAACTCGATGATAGGTGATATTAATTTACTGTTTTTTATTGGCATTATTTAGTGTCATTGTCGTTTTTAGGGTAAGTAACCCAAATGGTACTCAGGGTACTTTAAAAACCTACGTTGTCTGTCCGGCCGTCCGTCTTAACTCTAAAGGGATATCTTTCGAACCGTGGGTTGAGTGTTATTATTTTGGATATGCTAACAAATAAGAAAAAGAAAGGAAAGCGCGAGTCCGACTCGCACTTAGCCGGTTTTTTCTTCTCGTATTAATTCCTGTCCCTACTACATGAATACTGCCAAATGTGAATTGATATATACAATACAATTTGTAAGGTCATAGGCCCCAAACTATCAAGAGCGACGCTTTTAAATGTATAATTATGAGTAGTTGTACTATGTTGATCTTTGATTTATTCACGTAACTTCGAGGAAAACCTTTTTTCGAAAACCGTGTCAATGTAAACTTGCGTAATTCACATTGCCCTTTAAGGTTTTATGTACACGATACTAAAGACAGCGAATGCACATGCAATCAGCAAGTGCATTCGCTGGAATGTTGCAATAAATATTTGCTTTCTACATTGGCGTCTATTTAAGATATTTGCTGCAATAAAATATTTCTATTATCCTTTGAATATTTTATATTGCCCTGTACTATGTAGTCAGGTAGAGGCACATTCTTAATCTGGAATCCAGGAGCTCTGGCATCGCCTCAGGCGTGAACTGAATTCCTAATGGCTCTGAAGTTGTGTCAACTTGCCAACGTTGGGTTTAGACTTTTGCTGCAATCCTTTAGAATTTTTAACGACAGTGGAAAAAGTTAGTTCGACATTTTCGGAAACGGTGACTTGACATTTTTGCTTTGTCAAGAATTAACTTAGTAGTTTATAGGGATTACTATATTGCCGTGCCTTTCAAGACTGCAGTAATAGATTTTTTTGGCGTGGTTCAGTTGTATATGTTTCCGGAATCCTTTTGACGAGCTCTAATTATAAAACCTTGATCCTTATTGTAATATCTCATTCGGAAGAGGTAGTAAGTGCAAAGTATAGTCGATCCTAATAGAGCTCGTCATAAGCAATCCGAAAATATATGTGGCTCAATTTTGCAAAAAAAAATACTTACTGCAGCACTTGATAAGCACTGCAGTATAGCAAGTATAGGTATTTTTGTGTTGTACGCTGACTTTCTTTATCTACAATTGTAGATAAATACTGATAATTACTTACAGTTTTAATTATCTTTCCTTAGGTGTCATAATTCTTATCAAAAATCTGCAAAAGAAGTGTTATCAGAACAAAATTAGTATCATTCGTCAGTACGCGTTATAGTGACACGGCGGTGTGTCAAACGATTTAAAAATATATATATTTTATTTAAGTTACAACATTAATATTTATATGCATTATAAAGAACATATAAAAGTCTTTTAGCGTACAATTCTGAAGATAAAGTGTTGGTGCGGTACGTGGTCGGAATAACAAATTTTCCACACGTTTTGCTCTCTGCCACAGGAATTGGACATTTCGGTGACACCACGTATATTGCTCGGGAAACAAATAAGGTTTTTATCCACGTCTGTTCTTACTTTGGTTTCCTGTGTAATATTTTTGTTTAGTTTCCTTTAGGTTTTCTGTAATTTTTTGAGGTGCCATTCAATCATTACTTACTCCTCACCAGTCTCCTGTACATTAAAGTTCTTTCCATTTACTGTAAACAGAATAGATGTTTCGCGCTTGTTACATATTTTTAATTGTGACCACGTTACCACAATATAAGAAAGAGAATAGTATTACATACAGTAAAACCACTGCATCCTCACCAAATTTTTACCTCGTCCCTCGTGGAAGACGGAGGAAGACGACAGTAGACGATCGAGTATATTTTTCCACATGCTTCTTGTCAGTTTTTCAAGGTGTGGCGTTACTCTCGAAAACTGTAACTTTTAAATCAAAAGTACATTTTTTTCCACATCTTGTACTGGGTAACTATTAGCTTTAGCATCATCACACGCTATAGTAGCTCAAATTTCCAGGAACTCATCTCGTTACCACCTATACCTTAGTGCCTGAACATTAAGATCCAAAATCGTTTCAACCAAACTATCCCAGGCAAGATAAATGCTTTAATATTCAACGTTAACTGTTCGGAACTAAGCTAAACTCAGTTTAACGCTCCGGCATTAGTGCAAGATCATTTATTTTAAAGTTTAACTTCCTAGAGCTTCCTCTTAGCTCATGGACGATCCTTGTCGGCATTGCATCTATTCTCTCAAATCTAGATGGCAGAAAACATACAGCTTGACTACGTTTTATGTTTAACTTTAGTATCGACTTCGGGATTTTTTAGCTCTAAAGAAAATCTCTATGTATTTTTTTTACTCTGAAAAGGATTACATACGTTCGTTTGTATCACTTTTATCATCAATAGCTTTCGTAAACTTATGATACGATCGTAGTACTTTAGGGACGTGCTTCAGATTATCAAAATTTTGCTTTTTAACGTTTATCCGGTGATCAGTGACCCCCTTTTAGAACAAACATGGAGTTAGCAAGTTGTCGCGTATCTGGTTCCACTAAATTGAAAACAGCTTTTACCAGTAACATGAATAAAATAAATGTTGGAACGTTTTTAACTAACTACATACTACGTGCAGTAAAAAATCCGAGCCACTTTTCACAATAGTTCCAACAACGATTCCGTTTGAAAAAACTAAATGCACTTTCGAACAGTGCCAACCTAAGCGTAGCAAGATTGGAAAAAATTGCGGAGAGACTTGGGAAAAAAAATTCTGTCTGAAAATTCATGTTGCATTTCTAAAGCTGTTCTCATTTGGATCGCATTTTCAATCCTTATTTGATTACTTTGGAAGATTTATTGACAGAACGACAACTGACTTTGGTACTGAAATGTATGTTGAAGAAAGTTTTCTTTTTGTGATTTCGAATCGATTTATCTGTTAGCTATTGTGAAGACGTTTTTTTATAGTTAAGCCTCAATTCCATACGTAGTAAGCCCGTCGTTACTTTTAAGGAACAATGGGTAGGTTTCTTAACGATGTTTTCCTTTACCAAGTCATCCTTTTGGTAGATTTATTTCGTAGGTGAACTCTTTTTTAAGAGACAATCGGTCGGTTTCTTCACTATGTTTTCACTTCATTATGTAGGTTAACTCTATTCTTTCTTTTTTAATAGACAATAGGTTTCTTTACGATCTTTTCCTTTACCGTTAAGTTACCGTTTTCGTAGGTTAACTCTGTTCTTTCTTTTTAAGAGACAATTATAGGTTTCATCACGATGTTTTGCTTTACTGTTAAGTCATCCTTTTGGTAGATTTATTTGGTAGGTGAACTCTTTTCTTTATTTTTTAAGAAACAATAAATTTCATCACGATGTTTTCCTTTACCTATAAGTCATCCTATAGGTAGATTTATTTCGTAGGTACGGTCTTTTCTTTGTTACTCAGCTCTTATGGGCCATTTACCGTTTGAAAGAGGACTTATAGTAGGCGGAAAAGGACTAATGGTGTAGCTACATAATTGCACACCGCTCTCAGACATTCCAGTCTTCATGCCTTAAGAAATTAGTCCAGCTTTTAACTGCTAACTATCTGAAGTAACGAATGCCGGGTGTGGCAGAGATAAAGACTGCAAACTCACGCGATTCGATCGTACATCACAACTATTGAAGGCATTCCGGTATAATTTATCTGAACTATCTTCGGGTTGACCTTCGGAACTAATAATGTTTTGTATAACAGCACTCAATAGAGAGTGATTTACGGTGAAAATGTTTGAGAATTTCGTTTACTCTCCACCTAACAACAGGTTAATGTAAACTAAATTCTATTGTAGATTAGTTAAAGTAGCTTTCAGTTAATATTTGTTTAAGCTGAGACCATTTATGTATTGACGAGTTACGCGTGTATTTATACTTACAACTTTTCTGACACTGTTTGCAAAGGACGAGGTAGCATGAACACGAGACTAGTTTTCAATGCTTAGCCAACTTTGGATTTTATTTTATTACATTTAGATTCTACTTTTGATTGTTAAAAATAGTCTCGCGTGAACCCCAAACGTAGTTTGAAGCTATTGTTCCGCAATTATTGGCTGTCTCGTTTAATGCATTTGATCAGTTAGGCTTGTACCTTGGCAAACGAGAATGCTAACGTGAGGCTGATCCACCTAAGTCTTTTAGGTAGGTACCTATGTCCAGCAAATATGCTTTTATGTAACCAATATCGTATGATAAAGAAAACCAATCAAATCGATAAACGTAATTATCATTGATTATTTTTATTTAACAACTTAATTGATCTGTAATAAAGGCTAAGTTTGATTCTAAATCAGTAAGCTATTATGTAAGTTTAATCGATAATGTATAATTCTCAAGTTTTAATTGTGTTTCTTTGATCATCATATCCATTGTCTGAAATTGATTACCTTTGATTATCAAGAAAGAAAATCTTAATATCTATCAAAATTATTTTCTTTGAAAATAATCATGATAACTATCCAAGCTTCTTAGTTTTGAGTCAAGTTTCGAACTGAATCGGTTACACATTTTGTTTACCCTATCAACGTATATTTATCGCGATTATTATCCTTTCGAACCCTGCGAAATGTTAAGGGGGGGTGGAACCTATTTTGTCTGTTTTTGAACCGGTTTTTAAAAAACGAAATTATTACATTTAATATATATAGTTCAAATAACAGTGTAGATACGTCCTTTCTGCAGTGAATCTAACCGTTGAAAAAACGATTCTTCGATAATTATAGCAGCTATTCTACCCGATGGTGTTTACCCCAAACAACCAAGAGAAAAGATATTGATGAAAAATACGTTTTTTGCTATCTTGCTTTCAATTGAAGCGGGATGGCTAATTGCAAATGTTTGCTTGCTAGAATAGAAAGAGACGCTTGCACAGAAGAAGAATCGCCAAGAACTGTCAAACACGTTTTGATACTGATCGAATCGGGTGTCTACACAATAAGACTGCTGTTAATTAAATATTAGGTGTCATGAATCGTTAACTAAAAATATATCACAGCTGTATAGTAATTAATCAAGCGGTTCGGTTAGTACGCACACATCGATCCCCCGTAGCCGATTAGGGGCACTTTCAATCAAGATTGTTTGCTTGGCCGTGCCAAGTTTGTTCGAAATGCGATGATTGACCCACTTAGCCTTTTGTAGTTTCTGTAGGCTTACAAATATGCTTTTGGATGCTGGTTTGGTTTTTTAAATCAGAAGGGGAATTTAAACAAGGTTTTTTAATTTTGAATCCTATTAAAGAGAAAGTTTTCGGAACACTAATAGTCACAAGTTCGTGGTAGGCCTACAGAAATGCAAGGATTGTCGAAATACAGTTAACAAAGAAAAGTCACCTTTTCAATAATATTCTTATTCTTCTTCTATCTATATTAACATCACGCCTCTTTCCCAGTGGATAGACAGAGACTAGGACTCGTCATCTACTATGATCCTTAAAAACCACTTTTACCTCATTCACATCCATACATCTCTTCATACATGCCCGTCGATTTCGAGTATTCCGCACATCCCCTTTTTGTAGGACGCATCCGATTTGATCAAACTACGTCCTACGAGGGCACCCTCTGCCGACACATCCACTTTTTCGTACATATCTGCTGTCACTCATCCTCTTCACATGACCAAACCAACGAACCAAACGTATTTTTATGCTAGCTTAATAAAACTAGGATCAACCATAGATAAATCTGCAAAGATATAGCCGCAGACTACCAGGCTAGCAGAACAACGTAGAACACTCGGCCGACCTAATTGCCGGCCGTTCAACGGCACTCAACCCGGATGCCGTTGCCAACCTCGCTGCGGGGGCTAACCCTCTTAAGCTCATCCTCTCCCGCTCTTTACTAAGGGTTAATAGCGGACACGCACTTGAGATACTGTTTAATCATGTTTTTGTTATTGAATGGGTTGGGTGAGATTGATTGAAGTTTTGGCTGAAGGGGTTCTATCAAAATTTGATAGATATTCTATTAATGACTAGCTTTTGCCCGTGAATTTGTCTGGGTTGACTTTAAAAAGTATCCTACGTGTTAATCTAGAAGATATTATATCTGTATGCCAGAATTTATACAAATCTGTTCAGCAGTGATTCAGCCGTGATTCAGTACGTGATTGAGCCACAAACATACAAACATCGTCACAAACTTTGACATTTAAATAGGTAGGAGTAGGATTGTACAGTAACGAAACACCATGGTAAAATTTTAAAGTGATGGATTAGTTAGACCATCAAACTGAACAACTTTAATGTGGAGCCAACATTTTCATACAAAACTGCAGTACCTACTCGACTCAAATGTGTGGGCCAGGTGATTCTTTTTGACGTTGTCATCATAGTGAAAGTTGTTCAGTTTGATGGTCTAACCTAACTAAACCACCCTTTTAATTTAAATATTACTTGGTTGTTTTGCTACACCCAGTATTTGTTTTTAATTTTAACTTTACATTAGCGCCTTTCTTCATAGATCGTCTGTATGTCAATTTAGTTACCTACTTCAACAAGGAATTTACGAAATTACCCTAAAATAATGACTTTCAAAGCAACTGTTCTGACAAACATGATTATATTGATCGTAACGATGTAATTACATGACAAACAACGGAATACCATTTGGTGAGTGGAGTTGTGTTGTAAGCACAATTTCCGCTCGAGATCCCCGTGGCGCCAAATGTTCGTAAAACATTGAGATAGCCTACTTTGTGTATTCCCTCGGTTTATGAGTGTTTACTTAACCCTAACCCTTTAGGAAAACTCTATGTTTTTTCTGCTAGCCTGGTAGTTGAGTGAAACTTTCTAAACATTCTTAAAACGCTGACGGTTTTTAAAGAATGTATTAGACCATCAAACAGAACAACTTTATACAGCCAACATCAAAATCGCGGAAAAAATCTGCTGTTCCATACATTTGGATCTATTTTTAGCGATTTCAGTTTTGATGGTCTGAAGTTCTGAATCACCCCCTTCTATATGTAACACATTTAAGTTTACAACCTGTTTAGTAGGTAGGTACTAGAACATCCCCCAAAAGACCCACGATGATGAATAAAATGACCCTTATTCATTATCTTATTTAAGCTACGCTCTTGTAATGGGAGTATACGCCAATCGTGACCCTTTTCTGCAAGTGCCTTGAGGTTTTGCGTGATATGATATGACCAATCTTTTCTTTCACCTGTGCTAAGTCTTCACAAACAGATCTCTCTGCCTCTCATACAGAGGCGCCAAAAAACTTTAGCAAAGAAAGCCATAAAGTACCTATCATGTGAATTGAAACATGTGATGGAACGTTGCAATTTCATTTGTCGACTGTTCCACATTACATTATGTTTCCTACATCTCTTTTGTCTGTGTTCCTAGAAGTCTTTCCATTGCGTCGGTCGGGAATGTGGGTTAGATAATGTTTATTTAATTGTCAATCAACCGTGTAATGTATTATGTCTGGTCCCAGATTACAATTTGATATGATTCAGCCCTAAATCCGATTCATTCATGCTAATGCGTTTCTAATTTTAGTACTTCTTAGAACGGTTATAGTGCGGCAATTTCCTGTCAATATTGTTTGATTTCAGTTCATTTAAAACCTAAGTATTAACTCATTTTGTATTGTAACCTTTTTTTTGTGTGAACATTTATTTATATTAAAGCATTACATACATAACCATTAACCTAAAATAAAAAAAAAATAAAAAAACAAAACTAATACTACTTACAAATAAAAAATGTCCTCGAAATTTCCGCCGCTTGGCGGCAAGGTGCCCAGGAAGCTGGCAGCGTTATCTCTTTGTATGGCCAGGCTGATGCGCTGACCGAGGTAGCTGCCAGCCCTCTGGTCACCGGAGACCTCGATTAGGCGCGCCGATAATTCTTTAAATAATCGGCGCGCCTCTGGCCCCCACGGACCCAATGTCTCGACCCCAAACGGTGCAAATATGTAAGCCACGCCGAGGTTTACATATAAGCGCCGTTTGAGGTTTTCCGGTAACCTTTCAATTTCAATTAACACTTTCGCGGACACTGAACGAGACACAATAGAACTTTTATTGTTATTACTGCTATAGCCGGTCACTGTCCGCGAACGTGTTAATTATAGTCTTAACTAAGTAAATAATCGCAGAGAGCAGACAATTAAAATCTAGGTCGTCACCTCTCCATGCGGGGGAGCTTAGTCGATCCAAAGCTGTATTTGATTAAGCCACATGAATAAATATCCCTACGGAAAACAAGCTTCATACAAGCGGCCGCTGTCGGTGAACAGACACATAGCGCGCCTTATAGGACGTAAGAACAGGTGCACACTGCTGCTGCTATATGAAGCTTGTTTTCTGTAAAGATATTTATTCACGTAAGTAAACATATTCATATTCATTTGTTCAGTTATTCATCAGATTCTGTTACAAAATGTACGTTATGATATGAGCTCATTCTAAAGTTAAAACAATCGTTATTACAAACAAGCGGAGCTCCAAAACATATGTTTTATTATACCCTGACATAAGTTTAAATTATGTATGACCGTGCAGTAAAGCGTCAGATGACTTTATTGGGTCATAAACGGGACTTGCAGGTATAAACTTTGTCGTAACTCTCTCCTGGCAACACTCTTACAACATGGAATGAATTTCAAGCAGTTGTTATAAAGGTTTTGCACTGAAAATTGTCACCGTGATTTTGTACGAATTTTACATACAAAAATCACGACCGTAATTCCTTTCGGGGTGGTTAAAACATTGCTACAATTACCAATTTTCTGTTTAAGAATGTAGTTGTAGCAATGCTCACATTTAGTTTAGTTTCAGGATGAAATAACGTGTCAAGTGGTGAGAGGTGGCTTTTCGCCCACATAAACACTGCATAAGAAACCTTTAATCCCTTAGTCGCTTCGAACGACACCCATGGGAAGAATTGAGGTGGTCCATTCTAAGCCGGAACCATACGGCTACGAATTTTGATGTTGCAAAACTTGCATTTAAGCTTGCCTACGCACTGGGCGGCCAGTTGCAGTGGCCTGTGAATTCAAGGGTTTGAAGCGATAGTGGCCCTGGCCGCTGCTCACAAAGTGCATACGGATATTAAGTGGTCGATGGCAAATCCCAGGATTGACCCGCCCTGCGTCCTGGTCGTAGGCACGCTTAGTCACCCAACATTTATTGAAACAGTTGAAACACTTGTTTATAATATAATTAGATTCGTGACTCTAAAAACGACACAATAACGCAAAGATTTTTAACTGACCTGAAAACTTAATACCTAATGCCTTACTAAACCCTATCAGACAAGCAGAATACCTGGCCAAATTAAATATAGGAACATGTAGATTGTAGAACAATTTACACGAAAAATAAGAACCGATATTAATATAGTTTTACGATCGCACATTTTTTCGGCTTCGATTAGGTAAATGTTCATCCCTTGCCACTCTCATAGCTTATGGGTTAGCGAATTTCTACCAAAATACCCTGAACGATTACGAATTCATTCACCCCTATTTTCTTCTAGTTCAGTTGATTTTATATCAAAAGCTCGCACGATAGTCTGCTGTATAAGCCGTTCCAAGCCCTTCAAACCCAAATATCCGTTTCGATAAGTCGGAAAATACGGCAACGCATCCATACCATCATCTAGGTTTAGCATTTTATCCTTTTCGGGACGGAGAATGAATACTAATCTACAGTGTACCCGAACGATCGATGGAGATGGAGACTGGTGGCCCATAATGATAGCGAGATTTTTACTCTTAGAAGTCCGAGATATATTCAAGATGTTTCTTTACGGCATTCATCATCTTGATTGTTTTCCCTTCGTCACTAGGAAAGGTACACTGAAATATTTTTTAACGAATTTAAATGTCTTGTTAAATTTAACCAAATATTTTGTTAATTTAACAGAATGTTTTTTTTTATTTGTTAAATTTAATCTATTCTATTTCTATTTTAAAAAAAAAATGGCTGCCATCTAGGTAGTGATGATTTTGCCAATATCTAGTTTAGGGAGCAATTAGTGCTTGACATTGTACGGTAATGGATATGGCGATCTCAAAGCCCTGTTTTTATACAAAAACACACACCCGAAACCGCCATAAAATGGCGGCTACTTAAATCGCGAGCCGAACGAAAGACGTCTACTCGAGAGACCTCCAGCCACGCGACTCCCTAAATTTAATTAAATGTTTTGTTAAATTTGACCGCACTTGTTTTTACCAAATTTTAGTGATTACCGAAATATTTATGTAATACCTAACCAAAATTTGGTTCAATCTAACAAAAGTTCGGGTAAATTTGGCAAAAGATTGGGTCAAATTTAACAAAAATAAATGTCGGTTTTATCCTTTTTTCAGTGTACTTCAGGTTCGATTGTAAAGGTTTTTGTTCCCATCAAAATGTGCACAAATAACTGCCGGGCAGAATTTCTTATCGCAGCTCTCGAGTGTCTCATCTAATATTCTTCACAAATCCGTAGAAGCCGATCCAATGAATAGACGGGGACTAAGCTAATACCCTGTTAATGTGTTTAATCCCTTTGCAATTTTCATTAGCTCACTTTAGATGCCCACGCAAAATACCCACCATAGCCTTTCCCCCCCGTCGAATACGTACTATGAGTAGGTGCAAACGCCTACCCTGTTTAATTATGCACCGCTGTATATAAATTGCACTGGACAGGAAGTTTATAGACCAACAAATGGTGCCCACGTTTGCTTGGTGACAAGTTACTAGGGAAATGTGTCGTTTTAATATTATAATTACGAGTGTTTTTCATAGAGACTTGTTTCACTGTGGACTACTTTGTGAGTGGGGATTCTATTTGCAGTATTTGTCCTTGCTGTGGGGGTGGGGTTTTTGCGTAGTCATAGAAAGTAATATAATTGCTTATTCCGTTAAACACCCTAGTTATCTAATTAACGGTGGTCACGCATACATAGTTACTGTTTTAAAGTAAGCGTTGTAGTCTCTTCTTCATAATCGTAATTTAACATGAGTGAACTATTATCAATTAACATCGCACTATCCTTTCTGAGTTTGTGTGTCGTGAATATACAGGGTGTTAAGTTAAATGCGTCACATATGGCACAGGGTGCTTCAGACCATCAAACTAAACAACTTTCACTATGGGACCTACGTCGAAATCGCGAAACACTGAATCTGAAGTTTTATACAAAACTGCAATCGACCCAAATGTGACAGCTGGTTTTTTTCCTCGATTTCGAGGCTGGTCTCATAGAGAAAGGTGATCTGTTTGATAGTCTGATCATCCTCTTAAAATACCGTCAGCATGTTAAGAGGGACCCTGGGGAGATATGTATGTAGTTTAAAAGAAGCAAAATAGCACCCAGGAACTGTCTGCAGACATTTGCTGTGATATCTCAGTCTGCTTTAGCGGCATTCCTTGTAAAACCTTGAAGTTCTCGAACTGTAAGGAGGCTTATAAATTGTTTTATTGAGATTTACAGTGTCTAATGTTATGTTTTTGATTGTTGCAGAGCTAGAGGGTTGTCGGGCGTGGTGCGGGCGGAGGCCGCGGGCCCGGCACCATGGCGACGGTGGAGGGGCGGCCGGCGCAGTATGGCGTCTCGCTGCGGCAGCTCCGCGAGCTGATGGAGACGCGCGGCGCCGAGGGGATGGCCAAGATCAACGCACTCGGTGGACCGCAGGAAATATGCAAAAAGCTTTACACATCACCCACAGATGGTATGTACCTTCTTTCCTTATGTACAGGGTTCTAAGAGCAAGAATTGTCGACGTGCAACCTAAATGCTGTTTTCCAATTTTAATTGAAGAGCTTCAATAGTAGCTACCTTATGCTTACGACTGATTCAACTACGTTGTTGGCGTTGATGAGCTCTCATGTGGCTAACATCGCCTATCATCTTAGAGAAGATCCTCGCACATAGTGGGTACGAGAGCACATCGTTCTCATAGACCTCATAGTGTTATTGCATAGCCACTGGTCGTCGGGATTACAATTCATCACGTCTGACATCTAGCTACATCTCGCTACAGGGTAGCATTTATATCTTCATAAATTAGAAGTGCATCTTTAGAGCAAGAATTGTCTCTCGTGCCACCTGAACGCTGTATTTCGAATTTAATTGCTTTTAACGAGTAGCTCCTACAGTAGCTCTACATTATCCATTGTTTCCACTTTATATCCTAATAGGATCTTATTATGCCAAGAGTTACATAAGCGACTCATCAAGCTATATAAAACCAACATAAGCTGGCCGCGCGACCTTATACGTTACGCGACCTACGCGCGGCCAGCTTATTTTGGTTTTGTATAGCTTGATGTGTCGCCGTGTGTACTTGATATCAGTCCATTAACGGTGACTAACGTAACTCTGTGTCTATTCTAAGAATCTCAATCGATCATGACATTCATGACTAAGCTAATAGTTTTATAAATGAATTGTACCTATGAGGCATTCATCAGAGGTCATACACTATGTAACGTCATAAAACTTACAGTGCTACAATCTTGTCATATAACCTACAGTGTTGTAGCATGCTTCTTTGAGATAAACGCTCACAAATGTGTTCACAAGTAGTGTACTATTATAAACATAATACTTTGAGGAGATTTGACAGCAGTTGGATAGGTATAGTTTGTGGGCATGAGTATTTTGGGGAGTAGTCATACGATGGTTGTTTTGTAGCTTGAAACCATACGATTTAACTTTTACGAATACCTTTGTGAATTTTTGGTGCTTTGAAATCTGTGATCCACAAAAGAATAATGATGCAACTCTTTCTCAAAAGAATTTGCGAAGCATGAGCAAGACAGCCATTTTTTTCACGACTTCAATCGATCCTATTCCTTATCTGTCAGTGGCAATGAACCGATGGCCGATGAGGCCGAAGAGTTCTCGAGTGATGACCACGTACTGGAAAGCTCATCGTATATCGGTAGGCAGTGAGCTGAGCGGGCCACTGGACCGCCGAACTAGTGAAGACGGCGGAACCCGTTGGATGAGGACAACGCAGGACCGGTCGTTGTGGCGACCCTTATGAGGGAGGCCTATCTCCAGCAATGGACGTCTATCGGCTGATATAATGATGATGATTCCTTATCTTTGCTGTACTATTAGTTTGTCAAAATTACAGGGCAAGATTTCATGTCCAAGTTCGTAATGAATTCGAATGCGGCCTTCGCGTGACTCGGACCTGTTTCCCTGACAAGAAAGGCTAAATACTTGTTAACTTTTACCTCGTTTACCTTATACTTTAAACGCATGTTTACTTTAATAGGGTCAAGATGACTATATGATGGACAGTTAAGATTTATTACCTTTTGTAATTAAAACTTTTCACTCAATTCGGATGTTGAAATAAACGAATTTGTTCCCTGTTGAGCTATTGTCAAATTGTCATTTACTAATATTATGAATTCGAAAGCACATTATTGAAATAGAAACTATAACTTACTATCTCTTCAATCAATCAATTATTGATCACACATAAGAGTTAGTCGTCCCTTAAAAAATTACCATACCGGCATCATCATGTTTCACCTTGATACCGCCATCATCATCATCATCAGCCTATCATCGTCCACTGCTGAACATAGGCCTCACAAGGCGCGCCACAATACTCTATCCTCAGCCTTCCTCATCCGGCTCCCTGCTATCTTTTTAGGTCGTAGGCCGCAGGGCGTCCCACACTATGCCTGCCAGTTCCTAGTATCCACGTGATTACGTAATCAGTAATCACCAACAATAGTAGACAAATGATCAGACTAAACAGAACCGGTCTACGAATGTACTAGCAGACAACATAATTGAGGTCCTTGTTCCCCGTAACTACCGTTATTTCATTATCAATTCATTTGCCATCGCCTTTCTAGAGGACAATGGCTCAGTCGATGACATTAGTGCATTGTCCTTTTAAATGTAACTCAATTTGCCCTGCTATAATGACGAAATTTGAATGAACGACTTGTAATTTAGGAATACTATGCCGTTTCACAAATTGCTTCCGAAAACTTTCGGTTCGATGACTTATGTTTTCGCTTTACCTGTCTACTGTTTTGTGTATAATTTACGTTAC
The DNA here is from genome assembly GCA_927399405.1 of Agonopterix arenella. NCBI lineage: Eukaryota > Metazoa > Arthropoda > Insecta > Lepidoptera > Depressariidae > Agonopterix > Agonopterix arenella. The sequence goes on from OV656714.1 coordinate 4,020,068, forward strand.
TATTTCAGTTGAAATTGGTTCTAATGTTAATATACTGAAGTGTCATTTTAATTAAAATTTTCAGAGTAGTCTAGTCAGTCTAGTTCTCTCTAAGGTACGGTCATCTATTCCTGGTACATTTTTCCATTTGAGTGCAACCATCTTCCGATAAATCCCTTTGTGCAAAATGTCAATGGATTTATTTTTAACTCCGTCTATCTGCAAGCTCGCTTAACAAGTTTCCGCCTTGCCTTTTCCTTTAAGAAGTTCCTAAAATAGATCAAATAATAATTTGTCCGGATTACCCCACGCAACCATTATTTCTCCTGAACAAGGTAAAGACCGCTTCTTCATTTGCAGTGACAGAAATATATTCATAAATTAGCATAAAACACCTGTGTGTTATAATATAAACCTAGGGGAGAGCGTAATTTCTCTGGGAATATAAATATGTCGTTCATTAGCCTATATACGTCCCACTGCAAGACACAGGACTACCCTCAGGGAGGGCGTATAGGCGTTAGTCCACCATGCGTGACAAATGCCGATTGTTTGATTGACTTCACATACACTTCAGAATTTCTTCTTCAGCGTATGAAGGTTTCCTTCATCATTTGAGAGCAGTCGGTATTCAGATATGAAATCTTTAATGACGAAAATCTCACGTCTGAAGAGTCTACCCGGATATTCGAACTCCGCGATTGCGTGAACGTTTTCGTTCCAATGGCAACTCAATCACAACGAAGTTCGGACCGAAACGGGCGCTATATATCGAAAATCGAAAATCCGGGTATAGGGCCAGTTTTCCACAACAATTCACCCCTAAAACTTCACGCTGAAAGGGTAATAACTTTGGGGGAAAATTTCCCACAATCCCCGCATCGACATTGGATAACATGGCCACAATCGTCCGGGATCTGACGTGGGTAAATCCCCGGAGACGTCCGCGTCCCTACACGCTCCCGGGAAAAACATTGCCCTGCTTTGTCTGTGACTCTTGTGATGGATATCGTACGTTTTTACGTAAGACTTCTGCTTTGACGGTTCAATTTTAGAGACAAAATGTTAGAAGACGTGTCGTCGTTGCATTTTCAAATGAAAGTGTGTGAAAATCTGAAATATAGGGTACTTCTTAATATGTTAACGGTTTTGTAAGGACATGATTGGACGATAGTCTAATCAAGAAAAATAATCACTATCTCTCGATAGTTTTCGAGTGGGATAGCAGATTTGTATGGGACAATAGATTCTTTCTTTGCAATTTCCACATTATTGGTCCCAAGAAATATTTTTAGTTTTATCAAACTAAAAATCTGCTATCCCACTCGATAAAAACTATCGAGAGATAGTGATTATTTTTCGCGATCTCGATGTTTGTCCCATAGAGAAAATTGTTCAGTTTGATGGTCTGATCATCTTCTTCAAAAACGATCACAATATTAAGTTGGACCTTGTATTTAGATAATTGAGTAACTTTACCAACATGAAACATCTTCCGATTATCTAACAGTATTTGTTGTCTATTTCTCTCAAAACACGATTGAAAATCTTGATATTTCCAATTTCAACCTAAAGGAGCAGTTGTATGACACATTTCGCCTAACTTCCGTGTTCCGCCAGCAACCAACTGACAGTATCGCGAAATCGAGTCGAGCTCCTCGGGAAACATAACGTTACGATATGTATCTGAGATGGCCATCTCGATATTTTATTTGCTTTGCTTTGAAAACCAATATACATTATACATACAGGATTATGCTAAACTGTGTGGTATTAAACTTACTTGCATATTTCTGTGCCGTGTTGTTTTAAAATATCGAAAAACAGAAGTGGCAAACTTTAAACGAAGAAAAGTTTCGATCGTTTGAAGTTCAACAACGATCTTTGTAATAAGGTTTTTGTCGAACCAATTTGTAGTCTAAGCGGGCCAGAGTCGTTGTAATATCATGAATGTGCTAATAAAATCAACCGTCAACTCGATTGTTTTCCCCCATTTTTCCGCAAACAGTCATTTTGAAACCCCTAAGTATTTTAACAACCGATAGGGAGTCAGATTCCAGAGTGGACACTACGATCTGGCAGGCGCAATGTGGGACGCCCTGCGGCCCGCTGGACTGACAACCTAAAAATGTTAGCTATGGGAGCGATTGGATGAGGAAGGCCGAGGATAGTTTTGTGGCGTGCCTTGGGAGACGCCTATGTACAGCAGAGGACATTGAGAGGCTGATAATAAATAAATAAATATGTTGTGTTCATCATCAACAGCCTATAAACGTCCCACTGCTGGGCACAGGCCTACCCTCAAGGAGGGTGTATGGGCATTAGTCCATCACGCGTGCCCACTGCGTATTGGTAGACTTCACATAAAAATCCGAATTTCTTTTTTTCAGTGTATGCCGGTTTCCTCACAATGTTTTCCTTCACCGTTTGAGAGCAATTGCTATTACGTACATAAGTTAGAAGAAACTCATTGGTACATGGCATGTTGTCCGGCGGATTTTAACCCGGACCCCCATAATTGGGTGTCCAGTCCACACCTCTCCGCGACGCGCCACCGACGCTCTCTATATTGTGTTCAAATAACCATAATTAATTTTGTTAGTAACATACTTTTCTAAACTATGTACTTGATATCCAAATTACAACTGGTCAATGTCTCATTTACACAATACAATTAAATTAAATAATATTCAATTACCTATAATATTAATTACCAATCCGCATTGAGCACGCGTGGTGGACTAATAACGCCCATACATCCTCCCCGAGGGTAGGCCTGTGCCCTACAGTGGGACGTATATAGGGACGCGATGTTGAATATTTAATTAATAATGATGTTGATGAAGTATTTCCACAATAAATGCAAACAACCCTAATTGAGATGTAACTACGTCGACCGATACGAAAACGAACGTCAAATTTCATCAAAAGGCTGCCAAAGTAAACAGACGGAATGAAACTAGTAGAACTGCAAGACAATTCCGTAATACCTCGGTCGGGGTTGGAGCTAAATTAGCATTTGTAAACTTTAGTCGGACGCGGACTTCTCTATTGATCGTTGCTTCGTTGTTCAAACGAAACTCCGAACGGGTTTGGGTTCCCGGTATTTTGTTTACATAGGAACAATTTCGTCTTTTGCAAAAGCTTTCTCTCTTTCTAGCTTGTTAAGAGCATAATGCACTCGGTCATTATCATTGCGAACTGTGTTCCATTTATCCGTTTAGCCGTTGGACGTCCTTTTGGGATTGACAGTTCCAGTGCAATATTTCCTATACTGGGAGTAAAATTAAATTCGTTATATATCGAACAGTACCTCTACCCGGTCATTCAAATCGTTTTCGTTCCAAGGTCAACTCTATTACAATGATGTTCGGACCGAAACGGTCGCGATATATCGAAAATCTAAAGTCCGGGTACAGGGCCTGGGTGCTTGAGTTGAGACCATCAAACTGAATAACTTTTAGAATGGGACCAATTTTGAAAAAGCGAAGAAAAATCTGCTCTTTCATAAACTTTGGTCGAGTAGCTAATTTACAAAGTTGCTCAGTTTGACGGTCTGAAGCACCCTGTTCGATAAGTAACTCTTTTAAATTTACACCCTGGATAGTATTTTGCAAAAGCTTTACTTTGCAGAAACCGTTAGTCTCTCATTTTAACTCCACTTTACGTAGTTCATAATAAATTCAGAACTAAAACTGTTTTAACACGGAAACTAGGAAAGTGTCAGGTCCTTTAGTAACCCGTGATAATGTGGTTAGTCACCCGTCTCATCAGAAAGTAATTAAGAGCTAAAATACACGCTGAGTCAAGCCTACATATACCCATCCATTCTGACTGATAATATCTAAGAGACTTCATTTGACAGGTGCTTAATTTCCCTCTACTGTCGAAAAAAGGGTAGTGTTTCATGCCGATGATAGAATGATAGTGATACTTAGAGATTTGTAGATTTGACACTCATTTCAACTTCTGCCACAATCTGGACACTTCATACAAACTCGCATCGCATCGGGCTCGGATTGACAAGAAGCGGATAGACAGGAGGAGCACATGTATGCTGAATGAGTGTGAGTGAGAGAGAAATAAACCACTGCTTACTCTCGTCCACCTCCCGTACCACCGAGAGGGGTAAGGTCGAAATTTGAGAGGCAGGCGGAGTCTACAGTATAAGAAAGAGTAGATAGTAGATACAGTACGGACGGTCGGACACTCCCTGCCCCCCACCAATTTTAACCGCACCCCGCTTGGTAGGAAGCGTGGCGGTAAAACTATTCAATGGCGTATTCCTGTCTGGTACTTACTCATTATCGCACATGCTTACCTCTTGTTAATGTTTTCCCATTTTCATGAAATGACAGCTACGTGTCCAAGGTGTAAATCCGTCATGACATGATCATCATTGGGTCATGCCATGACGTTGATATCAAATGCAATGCCATCTTGATGTCCTCAATATCACTTAAAAATATTATTTTAATGTCTTTTAAATCGATTACCTATCATTTTAATCAGTCGTAATGTTTCGGCTTTTAGATCCCACTTCTGATATAGCGACCCGCCCTACGCGGTTACGTAATCACGTACGAATGAAACAAAAACGACCAGACATTTAGTATTTCGTGTTAGCCAGTGTTCCGTCGCTTATGGTCAGAGGCTAATTTATAAATGGATGTCAAGCATTCTACTTACTAGAATTTAGGAGGGATTTTATGTCGCTCGTAACACCTATCGGGTCGTTAATGAGGCCATGCCTTGCTCAGCATTGTTTTACGACAGCTTTGATAAATGTAGGGTTGTCAATATAGTTCCCAAAGGATTATCTGGCAAGAGTCATGACCATCATCTTTTTGTCTCTGGGTGATTTTTTCAGTTGATAGTTTTCCTTTTGCCCCCCCTTATAATAAGTATTCTAAACAGATTTATTTATGCGTATGATTGGAGCAACAATGAAATCGCGAAAAAAACGGCTACCCCTCTATACTTTTGTCTTTGGTCCCATAGCAATTTTGTTTATGGTCTGATCATCCCCTTCTAAACAGATATATTAATTGTATAATTTTAAAGCGTTGGGAGTGTTTTCCATGAATACCTGATAAAAATCTAAATAGTTCACGGTCAAAGTTAAAATCCAATCTGCGGTTACATGGAGGGCCGCGTCGTGGACTTACGATCATGCAACATCCTTAAGAGTAAGCCTGTGCCCTACAGTGGGAAGGCACGTATACAGGGCCCAACTTAATATGCTATCGGTTTTTTAAGAGGATCATCAAACTGATCAACTTTCTCTATTGGACCAACGTCGAAAACGCGAAAAAACCTACTTATCTCATACATTTGGGTCGAGTAGGATTGCAGTTTTGTATGAAACTACCGATTTTTTGCGTGATTTCGACTTTAGTCCCATACAGATATTTGTATGCTGTTCATTTTGATGGTCTGATCATCGCCATAAAAAACTGTCAGCATATTAAGGACCCTATAATAGGCTGATGATGATTGTGATTGACGGCCACGGTTGTTCAAGACGACATCTGTCAACATAACGTCACTTGTAGACGTATGAAAAGGGGACCAAAGACTAAACTGATTGGTCTAAACAAAAAGGTTGTTTTCAAAGTCAACACAACGTTTAGGAAAAACCGGCCGAACTTTTAATTTGTTTCGTCAATGTCCAATCTAAAACTGTGCCAGTTTTCGGGAATAGCATTGACCTGTCCCGTATAAAAAACCCTACCGGACAACCCTATTCCTTTGGGTGTATATTGTTTTGATACTAAGGGACGCAAACTAGGGCATACGTTAACTAGCGTAATAGAATTTGCACTTTGAAGACTGTTTGTTTAGGTTCAATATTGAGAAGTTCCGTAATTAGAATACAATAGCATTTTTCTAGCTATTTTTTTCAATTCTATTCTATTTAGTCACCCGTATACTTCTTATTACTGACTTAAATAGACTCAAACATGTTTTTTGGACTGGAAATCATGATGATATTTTGTGAACTACTTCAAACCTTGCCCTAAAGGCCCAAACCAACCATTCAGGTGTGTAAAAGTTGTCTACTGCAATTTTTACTTTCCCGTCACTTTAACACTTGTGTTTGTAGCATAAAATACTGTCTTTTCGCTTGCACAGTGTTCGTCTATTCAGGTTACAATTTAAAAAAAAAGTACCTACTGCTAAAACATCTATCTCCCTACAAAGAAGCTTACTCTAATTAGGAAGAAAGAAAGCAGACCATTTCATACTGCAAAAATAACCAAAAAATTATGTTGAAACTCGAAACAGAATCCCAGCAGGAATGACATCGATTGATAATTTATTCACAGCCCGGTTCCCAGCCAATTACATTTTCGTGTTAACACAAAGTAATTTCGTTCCGAATATAAAATCTATACGTTTTCAGCCCCGCGGTTCGTTGAACTGTGATCGATACGCGGAAGGTATTTGCGATCTTTTCCCTGTGAACCTGCGAAAATTTTATAACGCTTCAGCGTATTCGTTTTTATTCGCTTTCGAAACAATTCCATTGATAGTCGAGTTGATTTAGAGGCCATGCGGGTACTAATGTGCAATCTTTGTGCAAATATACCGCTGAAGAAGTGGTAACCGATGAGAATTCAGAGTTCTAGAGTTGAGAAAGCGAACAGGCAGGCGTAGTTTCGACGCCCTAGGACAGGCATGCCCTACATGCGGCCCGCAAGCGTGCACTTGTCGTAGGTACTTTTAATATTATGTAGGTATCACCACTGTATTGAGTAATGTAAAAAATATCGAGCTCGCTTCGCTCGTTCACTTTTTTTAAATGGTTCCTGAATATTGTGCCCTTCAGTTTAGTTGAGTTTTATTTCTTTATGTTTTTTGCGGCCCACTGATTCTACTATTGACTTACTGAGTTTGACATGCCTGCACCCTACGACCTGCCTAGCTAGCATGCCACCCACGACAAAGCGTTTAAACGAGAAAAACGTCATGCGCGCTCTTTCTGGCCTACGTAAAATAATAAAGATGGAGGCACATCTCGATTTTTGTCGTTTTCTCGGGGGTGGCATGCCAGCTAGGCTGCTGGGCCGACGACGACCTAATAAAGGTATTGGGGAAGCGAAATACGTTTTGACAAGATAGCTTATTATTATTACTTTATAAGTATAGCACTTTCTGGCATTATTTAATTAGGTAACATTATTTAGAGGATAGGAGCAATTACTCGTTACAAGACGTTTCATAGACTCCACTGCGGTTGCGTCCCCAAATACATCCTACCAGATTGTTCCACGTTGTTGTTAGAATTCCTGAAACCTTTAGTGGTGACGTGTCGTAAAAAAACAAATTTATGCATTAGCGAGGAAAATATTTTATTTATTAATAGTAAAACGCAGAAAATCCGACAGAGTCACGCGACAACTCCCTAACCTAATGACTTTACCGATAAAACGTAACCGTTACTAATAACTAATACTAATAACAGTTTGAAGTCAACAACCTAGTGTTTCAGCTATTACAATCGCTGCTAATACATTCTGATCCTTGACCATTAATAGCAAACGATAAAAACCTAATTGTATCAAATAAATTCCGATCTAAATAGGTCTACAAATCATTCACTAACCGGTACTCGATTCAATAAAAATAAATATTTAACTGTAGCGTAATGCACAAAATTATTAGAGTAATAAAACTTTGAATGATCTTCCAGTATTTATTTTCAATGATACCCAAATGTTGTGAAAACATTAATTACAGCTACTATCCGACGAATTCAAAACATATTGAAGCACCAGAAATTATGAACAACCTTTAAACCAAGCTATTCCAAGAAATATTCAGGTTGATTACTCTGGTGACACTCAAATGAATATTGCTCTTATAGCAAATGTTTTAGAGCAGAATTTCGACTAGCCTTTCCTTCTGATTCTTTGTAGGTGATAGTTAGTCCCTGTCAACCGCCCGCCAAGGAAAGCTCTGCGACGAAAAATGATCCTCGAGCGTTAGCAAAATAACGTCTTTATCCAACAAAATGTCTTATTACTCATCTTTTATACAAGCTTAAAAACACTTCTAGCTATTCAGCCAAATTAAACGGCCAGCGTGAATTTTAAAACGTGTGGAACACTGCCAAATCGGTATATTACATTTTAATAATTCTAAATTTTTCACTTTGATGACGAAATTAGTATCGAGGCTCAATTTGCAGGTGCTAGTGTGTGTAAACAACCATTGGAGTGTATTCGTGTGTTAAACTATTTATCAAAGCATGTAATTAAGAGTCCAAAAGTCCTCCTCTCGTATAAATTAGTTCAGAACATTAACCAAACCCATTATTCCGGTTCGACCTTTTTGATGATGTGATTAGTTCAACCCTATCCATGTGTGTGTAGGTCGGTGGCGCGTTGCGAAGAGTTATGGACACTCAATTACGAGGGTCCAGGTTCAAATCCACAAGGACGACTTGCTATGTACCAATGACGTTTTCAAACTTATTTACTTAATACCGACACCTCTCAAACGGTGAAGGAAACCTGCATTCGGTGAAGAAATTCGGATGCGTATGTAAAGTATACCAATCCAATAACAATAGCGTCCTTCCACAATACTGGACAATGACGTTCAGTAAAATAAGTCTATTTGAACCCGCAATGTAAACGATTAAAAGGCGAATAGCAACCTAATTTTAAGAATAGCCTAACTATAAGCTTGATTGCACGTATCGCTATATTCTGAGCTCGCGAGCATCTCTAACGAGTAGCTGTAGCGCTGCTGGAGCTCATATTGCAGTCATCTTTGCGTCCTTGCAGCAGAACTGCTGGCTGGTGAGCCGACGGAATGAAACGGAACCAACAACGAACTTATTCAAAGTAGATAAACGAGTGATTCGGAATAAACACCACCTCTTTGTTTGCTGCAGTCTCCAAGGTCCGAAAATTTAGCCTCCGAGAAGGAGATGGCACCACAAGATGTGTTTCAACATTCGCCTCATGTCTTGCCCGCATTTAAACCAATGTTTTCCAATTTCTATTTTAAATCCGTCTGGTTATTTTTCTCTTCTCAATGGCATCATTGACCCTGACTACAATAATGACAGTCCTACTTCGTTTTGCATTAATATATTCCGCTAGATGCCGTCACGTCTCTATTTATACGAACCTTGTACTACAATTGAAAGATGTCTGGCTGGAATTATAGTTTATCTCTTACTAAGAATTTTATTGTCATTCATGGGATAGACTTAGGTTGGCTTCGGAATCCCTAAGTCTTCTATACAATATAAACTCACTTACGTATTATCTCTCCGATTCATCGGAAACTTTGCTTCAAAAGGAATAAGATCAGCAAGAATACTTTTAGTATTCAGATTTCAGGACATGGTACAGGCCAGGAATCAAACCGCCGCGCCGTGTTATGATTAAGTCGTTAACTCTCTTCCGTACTATTCATCTACTACTATCATCGCTTTTAAATATAACGTCAATAAAGACAGCAATAAGGTACCGATCTCTTTTTTTAACCAGAGCAAATTTGTTATATGCATCTCATAGGACAAAACAGGACCTACTGATCTCTATGCCTTCTGCCTTTGAGCCTCAAACATACTACAGGTATTTTGTTCGTTGGAGAGAAACATTATCAACTACTACTAGTCCTTATAAATCCTATAAAAGTTGTCCTCGATGTAATCATTATCCATTCCTCCAATGGTAAATTCATTCTAGAGTTAACTGGAATGGATAGCGAGCGAGGCGACTCAAATCGCATTACCCGTAATCGAGGGTCGCTGCAGACAGCAGTATACCTGATACTTTCTATCGCTTGTTCAAGGTTTCATTATCTGCAGTTAACTCAACTATCTAAACATCTAAGTTTCACTATCCCTTTGATTTTCCGCGTCAAAAGATTACGATTACAAGCTTATCATCGATTTGTAATCTGTAATTAACCAGTAGGGCTATTGTGTAAGTTACTTATTATATCGTTTATAAGATCAGTAACTTATCACTGTATTTGGCAATTTTTGAGGGTTCCGTAGTCAAACAAAGAGCCCTTAAACTTTCGTCCATTAGCCGTATGGCCCGATTTACTCGCTTATTATTGCACCTATTGATTCGAAATTTAGCTTCACAACAGATAACAGTAATCTAGAAATAAACATTTTAACGGATTCTTACCGCGTTTTGGTATATCAGTTTTGACAGTCATCCCGTGATCATGGCAGTTTTAACACTGCCGAAATATCGGGAACTCAAATATACCAAAACGCGGTAAGAACCCATGCATTAATGTATATTTCCGTGTGTACAATAAAGTGTGCAATAACAATAAGATCCCTGAAATATTTCTAGGTGGACTCAAGGCGTTGAGGTTTTGAAGTCAAACTACTGCAAATTCGTCTTTATTGAAGGTCTTATTATGTTCTAAAGCTAATAGAAAAATATACATTTGCATCGTTTATAAGTAACAGCAAAAACAGTGGCTTACTTGTGCGCGAAATGCATTTATCTGTATAATCAATCAACCTGACTTTACTAGACGTAGATTGAAGACCGTTTTCCTATCTTAAGTGCTATTTTTGAATCTCACTCTTTCGATTTGATGTAGGAATGATGCGCATAAACTCCTTAGGTTTTTTGACATTACCGACTAATTAGAATGTCTTGTATATCATCATCATCATATCAGCCATTAAACGTCCACTGCTGGACATAAGCCTCCCCCAAAATGGGGGGGATTTGCCATAATCGCCACGCTTGGCAGGCGGGTTGGCGATCGCAGTTGGATCAATGTGTGTACTCAGAGGATGCTGCTGCTCATCCTTCAGTAGATCCCTTAGTCGCCTTTTACGACACCCACGGGAGGAAATGGGATGGTGCTATTCTTAGCCGACACCACACGGCCTATTCTTAGCCGACACCACACGGCCGGCAGAATGTCTTGTGTGATTGAGAAATAGCTCTTCTGGCCTTTTTAATAGTCCTGATTTAGTTAAGATCTTTGTTTATCTTATTCCTTTTTAAACATCCTAAAAGCTGTCTTAATCTGACCTACATTAAGTTAACAATTCAATTCACTCTTCAGCAAAGGCCACTACTATAGTAACATTGAAGGCCCTATCGTGGATCGTGTATGACCGTGTCGAACCCATGACGTCATTCCTTCCTCCTAGTCTATTTCACAAGAAGTTCCTTAGTAGAACTCTTATGCCTTTCCTAGAAGGATGAAAATGGCTTGATATGCAGTACCTCGTTCAGATTGTACCCTCATATGTCTGAGGGTGACAGCTCATAACAAATGATGCTATGTCACGTCTATCTCGGAACGCGACCTATTCTCATGCGCCCTTTGTTTTGGGGCTGATGGATTTTTTTATTGGTTACGAAATTATTTTTTGTGCGACTGATTTTTGGAAGCTTGACGGATTTTAAAAATATTATTCGTAACTCTTTTTATTAATTAAATCCCTCAGTAGCTAAGATTGTCAGCCGGAGTGCGAACTCCAATACAAGACCATAATATTATATTAATTGTTCTTTCGAGCTGGAATCGATTATCGATGATGAGCTTTCTTATACTTACGTTTAGCCTTAGGAATCTAGGTAGGCAGAAAGGTCAGTCATCGAAAATCAACATACATACTATAGCTTTTACTGCCTAATTGTTTTTCATTACTGCTTACTGACCGACGACTTTTAAAAGAACTGGAGAATCGGCAGCAATGTATGAACAAGAGCAGTTGATGCATAATATGGTGAAATTAGAGATATGTAAGTAGTATGTTTGGAGTTTTTTATTGTACGTCGTCATTGATTATAATAGTGTTAGATTTAGATCAGACTGATATGTAGAATTTTAGCAACCATTCCGTACAAAATAAGGAACCCGGTTGCGTCAGTAACATTAATTATAAAATGTTATCCAATCATTCATCTGAAACACCCTCTACTTATAAAAAAATATTCAAGGTCGCGCAGCGAGCTATTGAGAGAGCTATGCTCGGTGTTTCTCTGAGAGATCACAACAGAAATGAAGTGATACGTCAGAGAACGAAAGTGGTTCACATAGCTCAGAAAATTAGCAAGCTGAAGTGGCAATGGGCTGGTCATATCTGCCGAAGAACTGACAACCGGTGGGGTGTCAGGGTTCTGGAGTGGAGACCGCGAACTGGTAGACGTAGTGTGGGACGTCCTGCTGCCCGCTGGACAGACTGGATGAGGAAGGCCGAGGACAGAGTTTTGTGGCGCGCCTTGGGAGAGGCCTATGTTCAGCAGTGGACGATGATAGGCTGATGATGATGATGATGATGACCCTCTACTTGAAATTTTTGCGCTAATTTGTCTATAGGAAAAACGAAGGCAGATTTATAAATAAAATACTATGGTGCCATTGAACGTGTGGTACGCGTACGAAAGAAAGCTTTCCCAACTGATCATTAGTCCTTTGAAAGTTTAGAACTGACAAATGGTTTCTGCACGCCCTTGATCGCTGCAAGTTTTAATTGTTTAATTAACTTAGCACTTGTATTTAATTATGGTTTTCTTCGTTAACGCAATTTGCATGTCTAGTCTATTGTTCTTTGTACAACTTTGTTTGTTTTACATTGAGCAGGATGGTTAGTTTACTTTTTACTGCAAGGGTAAAGATATTGCAACACAACTATAATTATTCTTCTGTTATTTTTTATCATGTTGTTTTGACGTGAATTCTTTTTCAGTTCAGTCAATTGCAAAAACCATTTAAAAAAATATGCTATGACAAGATTACTTATTACTTTGGAAGTATTATAGCTCTCACCGATCCCCGCTACCCAATCCGCCGCGTAGTCCCAGCAACTTCCTATGCCGAGGTCCGTACCCCTCTAGGTGCCCTTGGGTCGGTTGCTTAAGTTCATTAGTAGTAGAGCCTTCGTGGTCCCTCCAATAGTAGTCCGCAGTAAAAAGCAGTAGTTGCTCCCTGAGACGTACGTACCGGCATTATTTTGTTACCATTATTTAGAGGATAGAAGCCATTACTAGGTACAAAACGTTACACGTACTCCACTGGAGCTGCGTTCCTGATACAGCCTACCCGATTTTTTAGTAACATAATAATTACCGTGAGAAAGACAAAGTTTAAAATTAGCCCAGTCCTTTTACGGAGTTTTGTTAGGAAGGATGGGGAGTAATTATCAATGGGACTTTTAAACTATAACCGGCACCAGACTCACCAGACTTTAGTGACAAAAAGACTATCTGAAAAAATATAAAAAAAAAAATCGCTTTTAGAGTTTTAACTTAATAATATATTACCAATGCACTTATTTTAAATAGATTTAACAATATAACAATTATTTTTGAGTAATAAAACAGGCGTTGAAATTTTAAAAATGAAGTATTCGTTATAAAATAGTAATGTATTTTTCAAAGCCTTCTAAATTGACAAAAATATTAACACCATGTTTGAAGTATGTCTAACGTTAAAACCTGAGAAATGTGCAAAAAATATTTACCATCTGGTTCTTTAGAACGAGATAAATGGAAAATTTTAAATTTGGGGCTGACATACTGAACATATTTTTTTTTTATTTTGGTACATATTTCTGAGCTCAAATTGTCTCTTAAATCCTATACCGAAAAAAAAAAACATCAATTACTAATTAGTCCCGGCTCAAACCGTAACATGGCTTAAATTCCGAAATGCATCAGCTAAAGTTACTTAGTAAAACGTCGGCGTTGTCACTGTAATTGCTAAAGTAAAATGATATCATTCCAACTTGTTTATAACGTCATCTGTGAGTAACCGCAGGCATTTAAGTTGCTTGTTCAAGTTGCAAAAACAAGCAATATGGTCCTGGTCCAACGTAGTCTTGAGAATTAAGGCGTTTTAACACTTAAATTGAAGGCATAGGAGTCTGGTTAGGGGACTGTTTAAAATAAATTGTAAAGTGATGTCATTTCGTATAAAACTGCATAATAAAAGCCACATTCCAGTGCGAGTACTTCCTCAGTTATTTATAGACACGAAGCAAAAACGCTGTACATAATTTTTACTAATTAGAGTAAACATTGTATGGTAGATACATTGACTGAAGTAACTTGAAGATAGTAAGATAGATAGATAACTCATTTACCTATTTCATCGGAACAATACAAACAAACAGTGGACTGACAAAGGTCAGACAGAAGGACATTATTCCGATGAAAAAATTACTTTCTATTCCAATCATATTAGATTCTTACCTTACGTAGGTAGATAGAGTAGGTAATACTTATTAATTATTTTCGAAAGTGAAGTGTTTTGAAGAATTATTTTTAATTTGTTTTATTAGTAAAATGTTACGTTTATTCGTCTATTTTTTTATGTATAGCTCTTGTTTTTACCAAAACCAGTGAATGTCGTTATGAAATCAATAACTTTTAATGTAAGAAATGACATCACAAAACTTAATATGTTTCCACCTCACGACGAAACGGTCAGTGGCGTGACTAGGGCGCTAAATAATGACGTCAAGATGATGTCAGTTGACATCCTGCACTGTGGTTGATATAATTCTATTGTTTCATACATGACCTTCTCTTTATTAGTTTTGTGACAAATTTCAATTCTACTGAAAGATTGCTAAAGGACTGCAGTCTCTTATAATAGCCAATCTCAAGTAAAAGAAAAGAAGAAGACGAAAGGCAAATTCAACCAAGCATCAAAATTACAAAATATTTTAAACAATGTAATTTTGAAATGTCGAGAATGTTTCAACTCTTGCTCTGCTTTGCCCATTATCGCAAAATTATTGCACCGTTAGTTTCAACAAAACTACTCCCGAGCGACAACAACATTTTAAACTCGAATTAATTCCAAATTTTATACGAATTACATTTATTTATGAAACATGAAATTGTACTGCTAATACAGTACCTACATGTTATTGTTTCATTTTGTAACAGACCGCATAAACGAGTAATTCCATTATGTGCAAATGTACGTAATTGAAATGTGATTCACTTCGGACGACGCATACAATAGTCAACTTTAAAATGTCGTCTCGGTGAAATTTGTACCTTATTCTCTAGGCAATGGTAATGGTAGCGCAGATGGATTTTTGCATAATTACTTTGTGCTATACGATTTTACAGTATTAAACAAAGACACATAAATATCCATAAAATAGCTAGAATACATGTATTCTATATTTTATCTATTTCTACGAAAATGCTCCCAAAATCTAATCCTTGGATACATTCCAAGGTTACACCCATCACTAGGTCCTTGCCCAACGCATTGACATAATAAGCCTATCGTGGTAATGGATCTAGAAATCCATAACTCAGAATAAAAGACGGTTGCCATCGGACTTAACAAATAAAGCAGTAATTTATGCTATATCGGTGGACTCGGCGCCCGCTTTGTAGCGGCCTCGTTTTTCGCCCTAGAATCAATTTCTACGATGACGTCACTCGCCTTGTCTCTCCCCCGCCCTCCCGTCACACCCCCTACATCGTACCCCACTAGGAACAGGGATATTTTCTCTCCTTACTTAGAAGTATTTCCATTTTCTTATACTAGTTCTTTTCTGTGGCATTTGTAAGTACATGAATTTCTTATCATGTTTATGACTTGGTTATTGTAACGTTTCATGGATTATTGCAGCCATTTTAAGTCTTTCGTAACATTACAATTTGTATTACTCTGTTCAAATTGAGCGCGTCTAAAATTAGTAGTTGATTAAGTAGGTCCTTTTACCGACACAAGAGAAGTTTATAAAGGCACGCATCGATTAGGCAACAGTGGAGCTAACGCAGCGTTGCCAGACCTACGAATTTATCCGTAGATCTACGGATTTTTGGCCTGGCCTACGGATCTACGGATTTTTAGTAATCTTCAGAATTAGACAAAAGTTCTCTTTCTTCTTCAGAATTCCTCTCTAAAATGTCAATTTACCCAGCCGCAAATAAATTAATTTATGTTTTTTTTTTTTTATATTGGACGATGTTTCATAAAATATGGCTCGTTCCTACTCTTTTCCATCTCCTTCCTTCTATTTTCTGTCGCTATACAGATACGACAGAAATATTTAACTGTAACATGTATGACAAAAGGACTGGCAGAGATTGATTTTCACGTTGTCTGGGGCATTATTCTCGCTTAAACTTTTCAAAGTTTCCATTTTCTTTGCCAAATTAGAGGGATGGTTCGGGTCAAAATAATCAGATAAAGCATTAAAGAAAAGTCTGTATATCTCCGGATTTTTAAAGAGGTCATGCACCTACGGATTTCTCCTGATTTTTCCACCTTGGCCTACGGATTTCTAAAAATTGGATCTGGCAACACTGAGCTAACGGAAACATCGAGTAAACTGTATACCTAAAACGCAACTCTAAAAGCGTGCGCGATCTCAACAGAAACAAACCAGGTACGAGAACTTTATGATTGAACGCTCGCAGGTATTTTCGTTCATATTAATACTAAAATCAACTATCGAAAGACGGACGATCGGCTTACAGAAAACGTCTAAAACAAATAACCAATATGTTAGCCCAGTCATTTTACGGTTTGAGCCGGAACTAATTAATAATTGATTTTTTTTTTCGGTATAGTATTTAAGAGCCAATTTGAACTTAGAAATATACAAAAATAAAAAAAAAATCACGTCAGCAAGTTTTAAATTTTAAATTTAGCTATTATCTCGCTATAAAAAACTATAAATTACCATTACAGGTAATTTTTTTTTGCACATATTAAAGGCCATTATTACCATTATACATACTTTAAACATGGTGTGAGTATTTTTGTCTACTTACGGTTTGAAAAATACATTCGTATTTTCTAATAAAAACCGGCTTTTTTTAAAATTTAAATGCTTATTTTATGGCTCAGAAATAATTTATATTGTTAAATCTAATTCAAATGAGTGCATTGGTATTAATATTATTGATTTAAAAGCCTTCTGGGACTCACAATTTTGATTTCTATGTTGCGTAGTGAATTTTTTAAATATGTTTTCAGATAGTCTTTTTCTCACTAAATGGTACAGGTTACAGTTTAAAAGTCCAATTAATAATTACTTCCCACCTCTCCTAACAAAACTCCCTAAAATGACTGGGCTATGTTCTCAACACGTTGAACTGGTGCGTTGTTGAGGTGCTACATCATTTTATTTACAGCTGCTGCAGGTTAATGTGGTCTGTGCAGTAAACTGTACAAAACAATTGAGATATTTTGGTCATGTTTATACGAAGAGTTGATATGAACGGAGGCGAGGCCTAAGTTTATAAAGTTTTATAACCGCAGCTGCGATGCAGCCGTCTTGAAACTGAAATTAGTTCGATTACACTATTTATACCATAATCATTACTATACTTGCGTAAAATACGTGCAAGGGAGAAGACGGTCTATTATTCGCAGTCATCTCAGTGCGAATGTGAGAGCAAAATATACCATAATCATTACTATACTTGCGTAAAATACGTGCAAGGGAGAAGACGGTCTATTATTCGCAGTCATCTCAGTGCGAATGTGAGAGCAAAATATACCATAATCATTACTATACTTGCGTAAAATACGTGCAAGGGAGAGAACGGTCTATTATTCGCAGTCATCTCAGTGCGAATGCGACAGCAAAATATACCATAATCATTACTATACTTGCGTAAAATACGTGCAAGGGAGAAGACGGTCTATTATTCGCAGTCATCTCAGTGCGAATGTGAGAGCAAAATATACCATAATCATTACTATACTTGCGTAAAATACGTGCAAGGGAGAGAACGGTCTATTATTCGCAGTCATCTCAGTGCGAATGTGAGAGCAAAATATACCATAATCATTACTATACTTGCGTAAAATACGTGCAAGGGAGAAGACGGTCTATTATTCGCAGTCATCTCAGTGCGAATGTGAGAGCAAAATATACCATAATCATTACTATACTTGCGTAAAATACGTGCAAGGGAGAGAACGGTCTATTATTCGCAGTCATCTCAGTGCGAATGCGACAGCAAAATATACCATAATCATTACTATACTTGCGTAAAATACGTGCAAGGGAGAAGACGGTCTATTATTCGCAGTCATCTCAGTGCGAATGTGAGAGCAAAATATACCATAATCATTACTATACTTGCGTAAAATACGTGCAAGGGAGAAGACGGTCTATTATTCGCAGTCATCTCAGTGCGAATGTGAGAGCAAAATATACCATAATCATTACTATACTTGCGTAAAATACGTGCAAGGGAGAAGACGGTCTATTATTCGCAGTCATCTCAGTGCGAATGCGACAGCAAAATATACCATAATCATTACTATACTTGCGTAAAATACGTGCAAGGGAGAAGACGGTCTATTATTCGCAGTCATCTCAGTGCGAATGTGAGAGCAAAATATACCATAATCATTACTATACTTGCGTAAAATACGTGCAAGGGAGAAGACGGTCTATTATTCGCAGTCATCTCAGTGCGAATGTGAGAGCAAAATATACCATAATCATTACTATACTTGCGTAAAATACGTGCAAGGGAGAAGACGGTCTATTATTCGCAGTCATCTCAGTGCGAATGTGAGAGCAAAATATACCATAATCATTACTATACTTGCGTAAAATACGTGCAAGGGAGAAGACGGTCTATTATTCGCAGTCATCTCAGTACGAATGTGAGAGCAAAATATACCATAATCATTACTATACTTGCGTAAAATACGTGCAAAGGAGAAGACGGTCTATTATTCGCAGACACAAAAGTGCGAAAGGGAGAGCAAATAATTTAAGGGGCTTTATAGAACGGACTGTCACATTGCGCCACATGGTTCAAATTTTCAATAAGTATTGTGAACAATACTTTGAAAAGTTAATCACATTTTTATTATCATGAATTTTATTCACACACTCCAAATCGATCTTTAATTAACGATAATAAATCTTTAATTTATATTGCTAAATGTAATGCATTAATTACTGTAAAAACTTGATAGTATGTATTTGAAAAGTGCAGCGAGAGATTGACAAACATGCCCGTTTATCCAATTTAGCCCAGCAATTATTTAAACAACGTTACGTAATGAAGTGATGTCACTCAAGGTAATTGCCCTGAATTCATTATCGTCTTGTCATAACGGTTAATAGGAATAGCAGACATGCTAATCGCGGTTTTATAGTTCACGAACACGTCATTGCTCATATGGATCTGTTAAGACAGTTCCTTGTAAGTTTAGCTAGGATGGAACCACAAAAGTTAAACCATCTACGTACAGAACTATTTACATAATAATACAAAAATAAATACTATGTTAAGCAACTATTCTTTGTGAAAAACCTTACTACAAACTAATAATGATTATACAAAACTTTTTTTTTCCGCAACTTTTGTATGGGAGGTCCAAAAAATTTGTCTCTTTTTTCCGAAAAATTATTAAGTTTCATTATCTGAATAAACCCTTGACTTTTTTTAGTAATTAAAAAATAAGTGTGTATAAATGACAAAAATTACTGGTCTTGACAATTTTATGCTATGTTGGTAATTTAATATTGTGTTGTACTTATATTGTAATTGTACTTTGTATTCTTTATTTTGTTTAAAAGATGTGTATTGTTGAGTTTCTGGCCGCATCTTCTCTACAACGGAATACCTTCCCACCTGGTGAAAAAGTCTACAAAATGACGTCAAAAAGCTATTATTTTGAATAACCAATTATCTGATTTTTTCAATCCTGTAGATTTTTACTCAAAGATTCACATGATTTCTGATGTTCCCAGACACACAGAAATGAATTCCGAGACATGTTTTGCGACGATCAGAAATAGAACGCAGCACCACGCGAGTTCCCTGTGTGACGCCAGCTCCAATTCTCGTCCCGCTCTGTCTCACAACCTGGACATATGCCTTTCCTGTTCTCGCTCAGTCGGTTCATTGTTTCAACGTATCTCCGTTGGCCGTAGGGTTGCCAGATGGGAAGGCTAAAATATCTGGACAAACAAAAAATATCCAAAATGTTACTTTTAGAATTAAAATAATGACAGAAACTTTACTTTTTTAGCATATTAAGAGAATCATGCATACCATAGTTAACTTATATAATAAATTATAACTAGTGTAGGTACACTTATTTTTTTATGGTTGCCACATAGCATTCATCCACCAATTTTGATCCTAGAGAAGTACTTAGAAAAGTTTTAAAATTTAAACGGATTCTATCAAAGTTCAGTCTAATTATTAACTCGGCTTGAGTGAACTGATTTTGTAACGGGACATTTTGTATTTTGGGAGTGTAACACCCATATTCTTAGTCGCATCCTCGACCCATCCTCAAAAATCTATATTCTCAGTCATAATCTTGAGGTTCCTCCAGTGAGGTCGACTTACAAAACATTTTCAATAATGGTGTCACTTTTGACATCTTTGAATGAGACTATGTCAACTCGAGTGAGGAAACCTCAAGGAAACAACTACGAATACGTATGTAAGTATAAGATGGCCGGGAGTCTGAACATCATATCATATGAAATGTCGGGAAAATACAGACGAATCCCGAACATGTGGCAACCCTAGTTGGCCGGCGGCCTGAAATAGGTCGGGAGCGTCCGAAACAGACGATTGAGAACCAATGCGAGGTCACTGCCGGAAAATCAGAAGAATGACGACTGACTGATTACTTTATTAACTTTATGGAGGATGCGGCTGCTCCCAGGCTATGCCTGGGGACCGGCTGTGGTCCAACGATTGTTAGTTGGACCTCGTATATAATTATAGGGGTCCTTCTTAATGTTCTGACGGTTTTTTAAGGGGGTGATCAGACCATCAAACTGAACAACTTTTACTATGGGACTAACATTGAAATGTCTAAAAAAATCTGGTTTTCCATAGAAAACGTCAATGGCGACTCGACCCAAATGTATGAAAGAGGAGACTTTTTAGATTTGCTTGTTTGTTCCATAGTACCCCCTTAAGTTTTTTTATTAAGCCTGTTTTGTGTCCCACTGCTGGATAAAGGCCTCCCCTCTTCTCTAATCCTCCCTATGCAATGCAATCTCTGGCCAATCCTTCAGGAAGGAATTCAAATCATCGCTCCATCTTCTCCTGGGCCTTCCACGACTTCGGCAACCATCTTGTGGAGCCCATTCTGTGGCCATCTTGTAACCCATTTAAGTTTAAACCCTATTGATATATTTGCGACACTCTTTAAATAACCGCCATCAGTTTAGCCACACGCAATTAACCGTGTATACTTATCCTGCCAAGACCTACGCATAACTAATTATAATTAACCGAAAATAGAGCAATAACACTAGCATTGTTACGTTACTGTGAGCAATCAGCGGATTGTTTCCATAACTGTACCGTTCGTGTTATGTAACAAATAGTATTGGCATAGTGCAATAGAAACTATTAGTGGTTAAGCTCAAATATACAGGGTGAACAGTTACATTATTTAAAGGGGCGATTGTACCCATGATACTGATTTTTTTTTTGCGTATTTCCTTTTGTTCCTTTTGGAAAAATTGTTCAGTATCATGGGTACACACGGTGACACATCAAGCTATACAAAACCAATAGAAGCTGGCCGCGCGTAGGCCTAACAACCTGTAGTATAGGGTAGATGAAATATAAGACATAATAAAAATGCTTGCTTGCTTCATTCACATTTATGACTACCGTTCATTACAATAAGCGAGATGTCAATAGTAAACAGATGCCATCTTGAAACCTTGTGTCACCACGGATCCAGCTGTAGGACTACGTTCTGTCTGTCCTTACTTTAGTGGTGACATTTGTTTAACTAATATTGCCGGTCTATAGTTGATACGTAAACGCGACGAGGTCGCGACAGGTCAATCGAGCGCGGTGTGCGGGGGCCGGGAGGAGCGCGTCAGCTCTACCTGCGCGCGTACCCTCAAAGCGAATTAAAATACGGTACGCCCGCACACCGCGCGAGCCTAAGATCCGCCGCGACCGCTGAGCTTAACCACTATTCATTTTGATTACACTATGGCATGGCATTCGAGCACATTTACCCGACTCGCGAAAGAGCCGTAATGACGTCATTTATTTCGGATCTCGGACCTAGTACGTAATTGTCGGTCCTTTGTAATCCTTGGGGTAATCTTGAAAAGAAGATTGATGGCTGTATTTAAGATTAAAAAACCGGCCAAGTGCGAGTCGTGCTACTCGTTCACCGAGGGTTCCGTACCACCATACAATAAAGGGTCCAACTTAATATTCTGACGGTTTTTTAAGAGAATGATCAGACCATCAAACTGAACAACTTTCTCTCATCATCATCATCATCATCATCAGCCTATCATCGTCCACTGCTGAACATAGGCCTCTCCCAAGGTGCGCCACAAAACTCTGTCCTCGGCCTTCCTCATCCAGTCACTCCCCGCTACCTTTTTTAGGTCGTCTGTCCAGCGGGCAACAGGACGTCCCACACTACGTCTACCAGTTCGCGGTCTCCACTCCAGAACCCTGACACCCCACCGGTTGTCTGTTCTTCGGCAGATATGACCAGCCCATTGCCACTTCAGCTTGCTAATTTTCTGAGCTATGTCAACCACTTTCGTTCTCTGACGTATCACTTCATTTCTGATGTGATCTCTCAGAGAAACACCGAGCATAGCTCTCTCCATAGCTCGCTGCGCGACCTTGAATTTATGAACTAGTCCTATCGTCAGGGTCCATGTTTCCGCACCATAGGTCATTACTGGCAGGACGCACTGATCGAACACCTTCGTTTTGAGGCATTGTGGTAGAGCCGAGGAAAATATATGGCGAAGTTTCCCGAAAGCAGCCCATCCTAGTTGGATGCGCCTAGCGGCCTCCTTGTCGAAGTTGTTTCTACCTAGTCTTATAGTCTGTCCAAGGTAGACATAGTCTTGCACAACTTCTAGCGCCGCCTCACCGACGTAAACCGCCTCTGGCTCGCTAACTTTCTCTATGTGACCAAAATCGATATCGCGAAAAAAATCAGCTGTCGCGTACATTTTGGTCGAGTTAAATTGCAGTTTTGTATGAAACTGTTTTTTTTTTAGATTTCGATGTTGGTTCCATAGAGAAACAGTTCCAGTGTGATGGTCTGATCCTCCTCTTAAAAAACCGTGAGCATTTATAAAGTAGGTCCCTGTATATTAACTTACCAAAAAATTTTCTTTTTTCCGGGACCCTTAGCGCGAGGCCAAGATTACACTTCGCCAGTTTTATTATTTGTTTTTTTACTTATACTGTAGAGTTTGCTCTATAATAAAATCACACCCAAGTTTGAGTTTGGGGCTTGTATGTATTACCATTTTAACGAGAAGAAAAAGCTTTGAAAAAACTTGTTTCTTGTATACCCTTAATTTTTACAAAAAATTTCAACTGTCTACCTATTACGGTTCAGAAGATACAGCCCTCTGAAGCAAGGACGGACGGACGGGAGTCCCATTTTCGTCCTTTGGGTACGGATTTACGGAACCTTGAAAACCCAACTGTAATAGAGTATAATTCACGATCTTTTGACCTTTCAAACGTTCTTAGTCCAATCTAGTTAATCTAACAGATTTTATTGGATGGATCTGCTAAAGCACTTGTCGGGGATAGTTAATTTCATTAACTGTTCACTTGGCCTTCGAGATAATACTGGCACTCGGAAGTGGAATGGCATTGTTTCTCCCAGACTGGCTATATATCTGGCGTCTTGCGAGCTATTCCGTCTAAACGAAGTACATTTTACTGCAGGGCCGGACTGGCGCCTGATATCGGCCCAGGCATTTTAGAAAGAGTCGGCCCTCCCAGTCCCAGGTACAGACAGATCGCATCAGGAACATGGTCTAAAACCAGGAGCATGCGAAGCAAGAGCGAGCTCCATTTTGAGAGAGCTAATGCCGAAATTTAGTCGATTTCAGTTCTCTGTCGACATAAAGTCAGAATATTTTGAAAAAAAGGGACTCGAGACGTTCAAACACATTCTTTAAAAAAAATCTTTTACGTTGATTATTGTAGATTTATTAATATGTATTTGCTTTTAATTTCTGGATAAAATGGATAAAACGCGTTAATAGAGCCGCACCAGCCATCTGTGGGCCGGTAGCGGCCCACCGGGCGTTTGCCCAGTATGCCAAGGCCAGTCCGGGCCTGTTTTACTACTAACCCCGGCCTGCCACTTATTTCATGATCTGATTCATTTGCAACTCCTCAAAACCTTTGTGAAAACTCGGAGTTATTGCTTTCTTTTATATCCTTATAGATAATTGCTTATTACGCTGTTTCTGGAATATTTATTATTTATTTTTCTGTCTCATTTCGGTCGTTGGCATGAAAGGTCATGACATGTCTCTTACATTACTTTACGTACGTTATTAAACCCGGTCGGATGTGTGCGTAACGTATAATTACAGCGGTTCATTCTTACTAAATACTGTTCTTGTGTTAATTACCACTATTATAATCTGTGTTATTAAAAACTTACAGTGTTTTAAAAAAACGGTGTACTTGAAAAGGTGGGTAGGCATCATGAGGAAACCTGCATACGCCGAAGATGATGCGTATGTGAAGACTACCAATCTGCATTGGGCACGCGTGGTGGACTACCGCCTTTACAAACACCATTGAGGTTAGGCCTGTACCCTGCAGTGGGACGTATAATCTAAACTATTATAAAACTGTAACAGGAAGTTTGTCTGTACATTGAAGATATTAACAAAACAAAAGTTACGATATGGTTTTTAGGTATCCCTGATTCCATATCACCAATTTTTGGATTTTTTGTCTGTCTGTTTGTTTGTTTGAACGAGCATCACGCAAAAACTACTGAACCGATTTTGATGAAACTTTTTTGTTTGATAGCTTATGATCTGACTTAAAATCTGGTATATAATTTGTGCGGAAAAAGTCGCGGGTTAACGCTCGTGATGAATATAGCTGCTAAATTTTATGTTTGAGAATATTGCCACAAATAAAATTATTAGTTATTAAAACATTACTTTACAATATGTCTTGTGACATTCACCGACGCGGTGTCATTGAGTCGTCCTGTTGGCACCACTGTTTTATAGCCAATGCCTAGCCAAAGCTTAGGCCAAAGCTCTAAATACAGGGATGCCAACGTCATGCCAGAGGATTTTGTTGTGTCAACCCCATCTACTCTATTCTACGTTAAAAACCACCTCGTTAAACTCTTATAGTTACGATATAAGTATGAAAACGGATTGATTCAAGAAACTTTTTGACGTGAAACGTACCTGCTACAGCTTTTTTCTGTGGTTACTTTTATAAGGTTTCATATATCCGTACTGCGAACTAAGTTGTTTTATATTGCAATCGTATTTGACGTTTACGGGACTTTAGTTAACTGAATGAAAATGCTTTGAAACAAGAATCGGAAAGTAATTCTAAAAATCTACAGAACATCGCGTTGCCAAACTGTTTCTACCATCTTAGTTCAAATTTCATCCCTATCTTAACGGTGTAGAGTTCACGCAATAAATTCCCGTTTGATATTAAATGTAAGACTGATCGTACATTCAGTAGAAATTCGCCCGCCCTTTGGCAAGCGTTGTTGCCAGTATACCGTGACCAGCCTTTGTAGATCCCTGACAGTTCATTGGCTTCCATTCCTACAGGAACGTTTGTGAAGTAGTCAAGGGGGAGAGGGAGATCTTCACCCTGGTCGGGTGTTGTTGGCACAGGTTCGATTAATGTTTTGTTACAGTACTTGCGCTGCTAGATGTAAAAGTATGTATGCCTGTTGGTAAATAAATTGTGTTCGTATATCATCCCGGGGGTGTAATGCCAAAAGTTTTACAGTACTGTGAGATTATCATCGGGTTACATACGTGATTTTGTCTGCCAATGTTCTAGTTCAAATGTCAGATGAAACCGGTAATCAAAATGTTGGTACCTTGGGTATTCCGTTTTCCCAGTCAGAAACTTTGCTATAACACCAACAGTACTGCCTTTTATAAAATTTTTGCATGTAGCACCAACAATTTTAGACGTTTTTTTCTAGCAAAAATTTCGCCAATACCTTGTATTCTAGACACAATTTTTTATCGGGCACTCGCGTTGCGCTGAGGCCTAACTGATTAAACGTATTTAGTGAACGCGCTCCTCATAGTGACGACAGTGACAGCATCATATTGAAACATTATTTTTGGTGCAAGCTACCCCAAGCAAGTGTATCAGAAATTCAGAATGGAAGTGTAAGGCAGAGAAAGACTACTAAGTGAACCACTTCCCTTTGTTTTCTTGCACAAGAACCACGGAAAGAAATGGTTTGTCTATTCAGAATTTAAGAGACGGGATTAACACGGGAAGTTCTTCCTAACTACGTGTCAAGTTAAAACAAATTTCAATTCAAAGGTAAACGGTACAATAATTGGCACTCATAGACTCGCCCCCCGTCCAATTTGTACATTTTACGAGTACTTAGAATCGGAATGACTATGACAAGTCAATTATAGCCGTACCTCGGTGTTAATTAGGTCGAGCTCGTTGAGTGCCGAGTGTCACGTTAAAGGGACGTTTACCCTGGCGTCGGTAGTAAACGCGTCAAGGAAGAGTCGGGAATAGAAATTGTTGCTGTAGGGATAAATATACTCTCATTTATAAAGTCTCTAGTCTCCGGGGATTGATGAAGACTTCCAGAAGATGTAACATCCACATTAAAATTGTCTTTCTACACAAAGATCTCGCGTGTTCTTTTTAAAGTTTAACCAAAATATAATATGAATGTGATCTACTCTTGTGGTTCGTGTGCTGTGCACATTGATGGATTTCTTGTCGATTTCGACTATGGCGACTACTCATCTTTATAGAAAAGTATTCAAGCAGGATATTTTGAAATGCATGAGTCCTTAGGTACTCTCGTTGTCTAATGGAACGGGAGACCGATACGATCAGAGGTGGGGTCCGGTAACCGGCAGCCACGTGGTTTGGCCGTCAAAGATGTGTGACGTCTGTAGAAATTAGTCGATTCTTATGACACCCACCGGCCGGGCACTACATTATTCGGATCAACAAACGAATACATACAATCGGAAATCAACAACGATACAATACATAACATCCATGACCGAACCAGTCCTTGGTTCGTCCTCTGTTTTAGCAGTCTCAAAGAAAGACTGCACTGCACGTAACTCACTGGCATTTTAAACGTGTACACTGCGTTTTTGCTAGTCCTTCACTAGTCCAAGAATACATCATTAAGATTCTTAATTTACATTACAACTAAACAATAACTAACGAAATATCAATCATCTACAAAGATAGTAGTGTTGTCGCCGTAAACAGCTAAAATTGGCAGCTCCTCGTGATCAACACTAATTCGAAAGCCCTTACATAATCCCCGCACCTGATCCCGTGACGATCCATGACGTATCTATGACGTCAATACGTTCAAATGACGCTAAATCTTCCAGACTAGCAAGTACAATTAAAATACCAGTGTTATTACTCCGTGACGTAAGAGACTAGAGTATTTCCGACGAGACGGTAACGGAAAAATGTCTGAAAAGTGATCATTACTATTACCTATTTGGAACGGTGCCCGTTATCGAATGTTGGGCAACGTGTTTATTTCGCGTGTCATCGCAGTTTCGTTGCTATCTGTTTAATGATTATGTCTGTCGATTGACCTTAGGTATATTCCATTCCAGACGGAGTGTCATTTCCTTGTGGTTTTCGCACTTTTTTTAACTTAAGTACTGATTGCGGCACGAAACACGAGTGATGACCTTGGATGTGGCAGAATCAAATTCGGTTCTACGCTCTCCTCCGAAGTAATACCGACTGCTCTTAAACGGTGCAGGAAAACATCGTGAGGAAGCCTGCATACGTTGAAGAAGAAATTCAGATGCCTGTGTGAGGTCTTCAAATCCGCATTTGGCACGCGTGGTAGATCCACACACCCATACACAGTCCCTGAGGGTGGAGGCATGGGGACATATAATGACCTTGTTAATCCATCATGGAGACTTGTCAACTATCATCAGAATTTTCTTCTGTTAAATCGATGGCATGTCATTGATTTCGACTTCCGCTGGCCTTGACGCCGATGAGTGGTTTAGCCGTGAAAACGTGAGACAAACAGAGGCTTTCGCATTTATTGTATTACCTATAGTATGGATAAAAACTGCTCATACCTATTCGTTTTCCAATCTAACAGATTATTGAGCTAACAAACCAGATATTGCAAAAAGCCACGTAACCTAGCCTTCTAAAAAATCTTACGTAGCAAGGAATATAGAGCTAGTTACGGTCGTTCGTTCAGATTGGATCAGTCGTAACGTTAGGTTAGCTAGATGGGATTGAACGGTGTGGTTCCATCAAGGCTTTTAGAACGAAATGAATATAAAAGGCTTGTTAACTTAGAACGATTTCTATCTTTATGTTTGTACTTATTAATGTCGTTTGTCGTGTAATTCGAGCTAAGGAAACCACCTCTTATGGATGATACTGAAGATGGAATTACTCTACGATAACATGACCCGCGCCTCCCAAAGAGTTTTCGAATCATCATCAGCTTACATGCGTTCCACTGCACGGTACGGGCCTACCCTCGGGGTGGGTTATGGACGTTAGTCCACCACGCGTTCACATACGCATCAGAATTTATTTATACGAAAACAATTACTCGGATTTGTTGCCCGACTAGTGGCGTCACTAATTGGCTCATAATTATCAGTATGACAGCAAGCCATGCTATCGGAGTTTATTTTATAGTGATAGGTGTGAGGTGGTGGGCCTTTCGTCCCACAAAGACACTGCTTAAGAAACCTTATTATCCTTTGGTGTTTGTAGCAAAGTTTCAGCTCACGCCAAAAGATAAGACGGTCGTGTCTTGTAATGACTGTGAGATAGGACAACGTGGACTATGGACATCGGTCGGACAATGTCGATTCTAATCTCGCTTTAACCAAACTCACCTTATCAGACAAGTTTAATCTTTAGGGAAAGTTAGTCCGTGGTGTCCTAGGGGTAATTTAGATACTCAAAGGTCCAGACATATACTCAAGATTGTATTCACTTTAGGGGCAGTCAGAACCTATTTACTTACTACTACGTACTTAGTAATAATATTGCTCCATTACTAGAGCTCATGTCATGAACAAAGCTTTAACTGTAAAGACCTTTTGTAACAAACACATAAAGCAATAAATTGTATGACTAAGCTACAATACAAACTAATCTGTTGCCTACAAAAATTTGTATAGAAGACGTTTCACAACACAAGCTTTATTAATGACTAGCGTTAAGGTGGTTTCAGTCCATACAAACGTTTGACGCACAATACGCGTAGACGGAATTAATAAAAGTAATAATTTATATGTGGAAAAATAGTTTAGAAAATCTAGATGCCGCGTAACGAATAACATTTGCAATTTATAATATAATTACGAAGATATAAAGCTTTTAAAATTTTGTATGAAAAACTTCAAAGCTTTATATCTTCGTAATTATTTTATAAATTGCAAATGTTATTCGTTACGCGGCATCTAGATATTCCAAACTATTTTTCCATATATAAAAAGTTATATATATGACTACCGTTTACGCGTATTGTGCGTCAACGTTTTGTATAAAATGGACCCCTCTGCAACCGCCTTAACCTGCGACTTTATCCCCTTAAATTATATACCAGATTTTAAGTCAGATCATTAGCTATCAAACAAAAAAAGTTTCATCAAAATCGGTTCAGTAGTTTTTGCGTGATGCTCTTTCAAACAAACAAACACACAAACAGACGGACAAAAAATCCAAAAATTGCTGATATGGAATCAGGGACACCAAAAAACCATATTGTAACTTTTTTTTGTTAATATGTTCAACACTTCTGTTACAGTTTTATAATAGTCACGGCCATAATAAACCCTTTTGGGGTGATCGAATTGCTGAAACCAACCGGCTTATATTGCATTTGTAAAAATACTGACTTGCATACTTATTGAAGGATTTAAGATGAAATGGCCGTGTAAAATGGTGATAGATTTCGCCCATAAATACATTTCATAAAAACCCTGTTAAATAATTGATTATCATTAATAAGTATAACGTTCGTATTATGGTTCGAATAATTTGTTCCAAGTCTTCATACATTTTTCTCTTACTTCTATCTTCTTCCGTGCGTTCAGTTCGTCATACTTATTACTGGAAGCAAAATAGGTCATAGTTTCAGTACAATGTTAGGTTCCTATTGCTTAATTTTTTTTATTTTTGGTGCTTTTGCGGTAGGGTCTTCAACACTGCCATAAATTATCTCCGGAATTGGCTCTCTTATAGCCATGTTTTTCTTTCTCATTGCTGTCTCCCGTTTGCAATGGAGGTAAGTCGGATATTTCTTATTTCTACTCCTCCTATCTTCTTTGATTAATTCATTGCGGGTTCCAAGACAGATTAGAGTCAACACGCTGAGCTCGCTGGACTTCATTGTCTAGTGTTGTGATTGGTCGCCGCGCTGTTGATCCGTTTTACACGAGAGTGTGGGATGTCTGGTGGGCCTATGCCCGATTTTAAACCATTAAATAATAAATATAAGTAATAAATTCACCTGTAACATAAACATCAACATTTGTAATACAAATGCACGTAAAACTAATGTACCTCTGTTATAAATATGTAGAACAAATTTCTCGTTTATATTTAGAGTAGTGGGATAAGCTTCCGCGATCCTAGGACTACACAGCAAAATGCACTCTGTCCAATTGAAATAGAATGTCAATTCTAACGGGAAAGTTAAAAGTAGACGGCCGAAGAGGATTATATTCGAATCGGGTTAGATTGTGAGCTTTAAATAAAGTCGTATTTGTTTGTGTGTAGGATGTAAATTTCTTTTGTATCAATATTGGGTTAGCTTTTAGTCTTACTGACTAACGATAATACTGCCATCTATAAAGACTATCGTGAGGAAAGCTGCATGTTTCAATTTCGAGGCGTGTGTTGTACCCATGTCCATTATAAGTGGTGACGGAGACGGGCTGACTACCCGTCACACACTGGACATTGTTTCGGTACTACTTCAGGGGGAAAGATTTTCTGAGTATCTTTAAATTTCTTTTAACGTTTCGAAATTTTCAGGGGTCGTTCAGACCATCAAGCTAAATGAATTTTACCATGAATATTTACTTTTACGATGTTCAGCTTGCTGGTCGGTATCACACCCCTGAAAATTACGAAACGGTAAAAAAATAACCCAGTTTAATATAAGTACATTTGTAAGGCGGAGCCTGTTGAATTATCTTCTATAAATTACATAATAAACCAGTCTTACTTAAATAATCCAAAGTGACACACCTTTCTTCATTATTATCTAACGTCTGTATTTATATCACTTTATGATTAGAAGGAATATGAATCAGGGGTGCGTACAGAACCCCGAAATTTCTACCTACACAATAACCTCAGTTTAAAACTCGTTACGTTAGATATTCTGTTTCGTAACTCAAGAGTTCAATGGCCGGTAACCCGCTTTGACTGACACCCGTATAATACGTTACACTTAAACTCATATTATTAATTCTATGCTGTAGATATTGTAAATAGGTCATCGATATTTTGAGGGGTCGTTTTTGTACTCCAGTACGAAGGCTTTTGGCATGCTGTCAATTTATTTTTTTTTTGCTTGGAGACGGAAGCAGATTACTGAAATTTATTAGCTGGCTGTGGTCCTAGAAAGGATTAAGTTTTGCTCATAAATAATAGAGCAATACCCATGAATACCAGACCTTCGTTATTTTATAAAAGCTGTAAGTTTATCAGCGCATGCTTCCAACACAGGTAGAAATGATGGGCTAGTATTAAGTTTGAGTCATCGTGGCTTTGTAGTGTACGGGTGGTGTCCGTGTGGTGTCGGCTAAAAATAGCACCATCCCATTTCATCCCGTGGGTGTCGTAAAAGGCGACTAAGTGATCTACTGAAGGATGGGCAGCAGCATCCTCTGAATACACACATTGATTCGATCCAACTGCGATCGCCAACCCGCCTGCCAAGCGTGGCGATTATGGCAATTCCCCCCATTTTTGGGGAGGCTTATGTCCAGCAGTGGACGTTTAATGGCTGATATGATCATGATCGTGGCTTTGGTAGGTACCAATTAAAATTGTCTGGCCAGGGGTTGGAAGTTTTAAAACTGTCGGGCTACTTCTTCTTCTTTCTATCGTGTGGGCAGAGCCCTGGTGTCAGAGTTTTTCAGACCGCCTTACGGCCTCTGACGTGGTTTTTATGTCGGGCTACTGAGAAAACATCTTCTAACAAAGTTATCCAAGTAACATGCATTAAATTCAGCTTTTATATTCTAAGGTAAGTATTAGTTACAATGCCAGACTTTTGATACTTCCAACCCCTGGCCAGACAATTTTAACCTGCTTCCTGCCAAAGCCCAATGGCTGATGACTCAAAATTCATAGTTTCCCATCGTTTCTGTTTTGGGAGCATGCGCAGAGAAACTTTCAGTTTATACAACGCGTTAATGAATAAGCGCAAAACATCATACACCCCAACTGATTTAATAACAATATAATTAGAATGAAACAATAATTTCATTATTTTGATACTTAAAATTTAAAGTTATTCGCATTTTAAGTTTTCAGGCAAAAACGATTTGTTATCATTTCAGCAATCTTGTTTTGATAGTAAGTAGGGTGAGTATGCCCGTGGGGTGGGTTGACATCGGGTTCAGTAAATTTTACAAACCAAATATTTAATATTTTGAAACAAATTACCTGAATATTGAAACCTTGATAATTCGATTCTGCTCTCGATTCTAAACAAACTGCTTTCTAGTTTTGCGTTAATTCATTAACACGTTGTGTAAAATAACGAAAGTCTGGCGTTCATGGGATCTTGGACGTTGTGGTTAACTTTGACGCTGTTCGCTAAAACTACCTTCTAAATCGAATATCCCTTATTATCTCTAAGTAGTATAAAACAAAGTCTCTATTTGCGTCTGTCCTCATCATTTCTCTTTCTCCGCTTACTTCTTCTAAACCACGCAACGGAATTTGATACGGTTTTCCCTGTCATTTATAGAATTACTCCCGGAAGGTGTATGTGTGTAATAAAAAAAGATAAACCGTTACATTACTTTACTGGGTGATTGTACTCAGGATACTGAACAACTTTCCCTAAGAAACGTAAGGGAAATTCGAAATCAAAAATTTCATTTTTTTATACATACGTTCGATCAGCTGATTGCATTTAGTATGGGAAGAATTTCCTATAGGTTTCTTAGGTTAAGTTGTTCAGTATCATGGATACAATCACCCCTTTTTTAAAATCTTTATTGAAAAGAGCTCTGTTGCCAAGCGACTATGCCTGCCGCTCACAACTATGTTTTTTTTTAAATTTTAAGAACAATATCTTTACTGTATCCACTTAATGTGATGTAAATTAAGTTCAAGCTACAAGCGTTCTAAATTTTCTGGATAGAAGCCAATTTTATAAAAGGTTCATTAATGATTTCCTATTCTTTTAATTCTTTAGTCTATTATTGATGTTGGTGCTAAAAATGTTTATAGCTTTCATACTAACCGTTATTTTTCTTTTTTTACAGGTAAGCAATGACGTAACTACTGTAGTACAACTGCTTTAAGGCAAGGAACATAGTATAACGATAAGTATTGTTATTGTTCTTCTTTTTTTACTTACAATTAATGGACTCTTGCTTGTGTTTATGAGAGATTCTATCATCTCAGGGATTGTTTTTGGTCAAGAACAAGAAGAGATTGAGAATTGCGGAGCCTCGTGGCAGGCAAAAACTCGACGCGCGAAATCCATGCGAGACGAGTGCTCGGGTCAGAACCTGCAACGTTACTCCCCTTCTTCTTCTTATATTGTGGGCAAGCCCTGGTGTCAGAGTTTTTTCAGACCACCGCCTTACGGCCTCTGACGTGGTTTTTATGTAAAGACTACTACAAACAGACTATTGTTGTGTTATTATAGCTTGTCATATGGAGACTTTAGAGCGACGAGAGGTATAAAAATCTTAAAATATGAATCTCAATCAGCTAAAAAACAACCAGTTTGATAGCAACATAAAATGTACCTACTTGATTATTAGATTTTTTACAATTTGTTCATAAAATAAATATTCTTTATTGGCACACCAAAATAAAAATAAAACAATATACATGAACGAGAAGTTTCCGTTTTCCGTTTCCTCTACCCTAAGGTTGCCTGGAAGAAATCGCTTCTTAGCTATAAGACCGCCTTATTTTGTGCCTCTTGTATTTTATTTCTGTATTTTACTGTTTATGTTTTTGGTGTAAAATAAAGTATATTTGATTGATTGATTGAGAAGGGTTCAATAGGTATTATTTTCAACAAATTAATAGTTTCACAAAAAATTAGATTTTTTTAGAGGGCGATTTCGTGTTGTCATATTCTGTCAATGGCTAATTATATAACAATATTATTTCCTTGACATAATTCATAAATATCAATAAAATAAATCAAAATCATTCGATTATCTAAACAGATAAGGTTCGACAACGTCCAAAAATTATCCGTTTTAATTCTTGCTAACCTGATTTAAAGTAATCTGTAGATAAGATTTATAAATACCTTCATTTTTCGTTTTTAAATGTTTGTTATAGATTCAAAGATAGTTGTTATCAATTTAGTTGCTGCCTAGAAAATAATGCAGTTTGTAGAACGAACATATTGCGTGCATGCGTATGCTTACGACTATATTCCCTGAGGGAGTCGGAGATATTCGGAAAACCATGAATATTTACGTTTCACTAGTAGTACCGAAAGTTTGTCAAGTGTGACGGGTAGTGAGCCCTACAATATTGCAATTCCGTGTTCTTCGGATACAATACTTAAATATAAATTCTATTCAATTACCCATTGACTTACCAACTACTGGACGTCGGGTCCGCGCTCAAAAATGTCCGAATTTGATTCACCGACTACGCGCACGTCTACAGGGTGAAATTGATATCATTAGCATCCTTTTAAACTAAGAGTCTACTCATCGAACTGAACAACTTTTATTATGGGAGCAAACCGATCGAAGAAAAAAAAATCAGCTGTTACATACATTTGAGTCGCGAACTCGCACGTCGAGATTGCAGTTTAGTATGGAACAGCAGATTTTTTATTTGCTCCGACCGGTTTGCTCCAATAGTAAAAGTGGTTTAGTGTGATGAGTAGACTCTTAGTTTAAAACGATGCTAATGATATCAATTCACCCTGTATAATGCCGTGCCATGGTGCTGTAAGAATTTTTAAAAACTATTTAAGCAAAATGAACAGCTGTTTCTATGTTTTTAGGTAGTTTATATTTTTTACTAACATAACACGTACTAACGTTTATGTAAGTTAGTCTAGGACACTTTTTTCGAGATCTTTTTATTAGACCCGACGTCTATTAGTTTGTAAGTCAATGCTATCAAATAGTCAGTGGACTGAATTACAAAGCTATTGCACCATTACTACTTAAATAATGCATCATATGGAACTAAATAGTTCCATCAAATCCATTTTCCGTTGACGTCAATTTTGACATAATTGCTAGCATCCTGCTTGCGCTCAAATTGTCATTTAAACACCTGTTTTGTGTCAAAATCGTTTCACAGCTACATCACACTGTGTATATAATATACATTGTTCTTTGTAAGTAAGTATACAGAAGCTTAACCGTGAGATTTGGACATCATCATTAAATTTAATTTACCGAAATTTTAAGTCTCCGCCCGCCTTGAAAAGTTTCGTCAACTTCCGGCACGTGTTTTTCATTAAACCAACAGTAAATTAACTTTTAAATCCCTTAATCACTTGAATGCCAAAATAAAATAACAAAACTCTGAATATTTTGGCCCATCACTTATTAAATTAGATCCCACTTCTGATTACATGGACAACATCAAAGTGAACATTTTATCAAAGAAATACTATTTCTTATTTTACTTTCGCCGGCTCAATTTGAATAGCTTTCAGGATAGGATGTGAAGGTAGATCTGAGAGTGAAATAAAAAATATTATCTTTTGTTTCGGCTCGCGAATTTCTCAAGCCTTTAGCCTGTGTGAAATGGGGCGGCTTTTCCCTCGCTCTTGAAGATATATGCCAAGAATGTTGTTTCTGTTTTATGTTATAATTATGTATGTGTTTCGTATAATATTAGGGTGTAGGAAATAAGGTTAATCTTTAGAGGTTTAATGACACCTTTTAGAGGTTCTTTCGTTTAATTAGCGCGTTTATTAGACTATTAAATATTTCAAAGAGGAGATAATGCCCATAGTAACGCTAAGTAGAGTCACATAAGTAAGTTCCCCACTGAGAGAAAGTTTCGAACAATCTCGCTAGTTGACAATCTATGGGAGACATTGGGCGAGCGCGTCACGTGCTGTTTTGTCTGTATAAAAAACGCACAAAATGATCGAGTGACGCGCTCACCCAATGTCTCCCATTGATTCTTAACTAGCGCCATAAAATAGGTGAAATTAAAGTTCTACATACAGAACAGACACTGTTCTCACCCAACTTTCGGGGGAGACTTAAGGGGAGCCGAGCAAGAAGCACATACAGGAGGCGCAAGCGTGCAAGCGGGACGGCACGTATAGTAACGTCATCTTGTGTCGCGAGTGCCGAACCTGTGCTACCGCAATTGTTTGAAGCTTTCTCTCTGTGGAGTATTTTCTTCATGTGGTAGAGTTGAACATTATTGCTTGTCCTGTCTGTTTCTTACCATAAACTGATATTGAAATAATTCAGTATGTTTGGCCACATTGATCGTTTTGGTTCACTTCTCGGGTCGGCCTCGGGCGCCTTTTGTTAGCTGAAGGCCGAAATGTCACGTGTTACTGACACGAGGTCACGGACACTTCCTCTATTCCATATCACATTTTTGAAAAATGAAAAACAAAACGTTTTAAAAAGAAAAAAAGTTTATACTTTGGTGAATTTACTTCAGCGTTTCTTCTAAAATGGAACAATGTAGGTTTATTTAGCATTAATAGGTAGATATTTGTCTAAATATACACTAGGGTGTTAGGGTAAACAGTTACTTTAAGGCAGGCATGTCAAACTGAATGTCACTGGTGGGCCAAATGCAATAACGATTGTAGAATATAGCCCAGTCATTTTACGGAGTTTTGTTAGGCGGGGTAGGGAGTAATTACTAATTGAACTTTCAAACTGTAACCGGAACCATTAAGTGACAAAAGGACTATCTTAAAGCAAATTAAAAAAAATCGCTACGCAACATAGAAATCAAAATTATGTGTCCCAGAAGAATTGCTGACATGATTTTTTTTTGTTTTGGTACATTTCAAGGCTCAAATTGGCTCTTCAATATTATAACGAAAAAAAATGTCAATTACTAATTAGTCCCGGCTCAAACCGTCAAATGACTGGGCTAATAGGTAAGTGGGCCGCAAAGAACATAAAGAAATGAAGCTCGTTGCATCTATCGTAGAACAGGACGGTGCCTACTTATATTACAAGTGCAAAATTGTCAGGACCTTTATAAAAATGCAACACACTATATACAAAAAGTGACCGAGCGAAGCGAGCTCGAAATTTTTCACATGATGGTTCAATGCAGTGGTGGTACCTATATAATATTAGTACCTACCTACGTCAAGTCAGCACGCCCACGGGCCTCATCGGGAACCTATTCTTAAAATTGGATAGGGCCGCAAGAAAACGCACTGCGGGCCGCATGTTTGACATGCCTGCTTTAAAGGGTGATTGTACTCATGGTACTCATGATACTGAACAGTGAACACCTACCACAACCACATACCTACATATACCTTACACAATGATAAAAAAAACATGTGTCAGCAAATAAATACTTCTGATTCTGAACAACTTTCCCAAAGGAACATGATTTCGCAAAAATTACAACTTTTCATACAAACGAACGATCGATCAGCTGATTGCATTTAGTATTGGAATAACAAAAAATTGTTTTTGCTAATTTTCTATAGGCTTCTTATAAAAAGTTATTCAGTATCATACACAATCACCCCTTATAAAGTAATGCAACCGTTTACCCTTAGCCTAACATCCTGCAAAAGTGAGAATTTCCCTTGTCAAAGTACAGTGACCTTAACGTGTCGGTCTACTAACTAAATAAAAGCTTTGTTATGTAGTTCCGAAACGAATATATCAGGCACATGTATGCGTGTTCTTGACTTTCATGTTATCGATTAGTACCAACGAAATTGACTCGAACATCAAAGGAAATCGAATTGTTGCGAACACCGATCTAAATCGAATAAAAAATTCAGAGCGTACGTTATGTTGTGACTGGTGACTAAAAATGAATGTAAAATTGTAAATATCACGGCTGTATTCGTGTTTTATTCAAATATGATCCGTATTTACATTGAAATTATGCATAATGTGGAATAGCAAATTGCATTTTACTTGGTGAAAAAATGGGGTTAAATCCACTAAGAGTTTCTGTGTAGCAAGCTGTAATTTTTTTGGTTGTATTCTTTGCAGTGAAAATTGGTACTTTTATGAACAACAAAATGTTCTGTCTGTCGCTAAGGTAAGGGCTAAGGGGGCATAATTTTTGCTGTTCTCCTCCTACCTAGTACAGCCAATGTTGGGGCTCACTTCTTTCTTCTTATTGTGTGGGCAGAGCTTGGGCAGAGCCCTGGTGTCAGAGTTTTTTCAGACCACCTTACGGCCTCTGACGTGGTTTTTATGTAACGACTACTACCACCAGGGATAGTAGCCGGGACCAACGTCTTAACGTGCCATCCGATGCACGGAATCATTTTCCTTTTCAGACAATCAGGCGATTCAGGACATTGCAGGAATGTCCTAACCAACTGGGGAAAAACGCACAAAGTGACATATCACTAGGTGTCCCCCGTGGGAATCGAACCCACGACCTCTGAGTCGAGAGCCAATGCTATTTACCATTAGACCACGGAAGCAGTCACTAATGGGTCACTAAGGGACTCACTAATGATAAATAGAAAGAGGATTAGCGGATGTGCATGTTATTTCGGTCTCTGACTAAGATGGACCGTACCTACATAAATGAAACTTAGCAATACCTACGTGTATAGTTAAATAAGCCTAACAAAATAAATTAATGGTGATCTGCAGAAGTTGGGAAAAGTTATTTCTCCTTATGGGTACCTTTAGCTTCAAGTGTGTGAACCTGATAATCTTTCTCATTAAATAGTCAGCTTAATCTTCTAAACATTTTTTTTAAATTGTACTTATGTAATAAAAAAAAGATAAACAATTTAAAAAAATGATTGCATTTAAAAAGTTTTATATAACGGTATTCTTATACGAGTACCGTCATTCGCGTTCGTTTTATCGACGAGAGAGAATAAATAAATTTATTTCAACGTACACTTTACGTATAAAACAAG
Source organism: Agonopterix arenella (assembly GCA_927399405.1). Lineage (NCBI taxonomy): Eukaryota > Metazoa > Arthropoda > Insecta > Lepidoptera > Depressariidae > Agonopterix > Agonopterix arenella. Next base: position 4,059,329 of record OV656714.1, read on the forward strand.
AATCAGGGATGGGTTTATAGGCGATAAATTGAACGTACCGTGGCACAGTACGATTCGAATTTCGAAGACTCTCGCGACTGAACAAACACATACAAATGCGCTATAAAATTACTGTTAGTAATAAAATTAAAATAAGCTAACACAGAAACCTGAAGCAGATTTGGCGCCAGATCGGTTCAAGGTTCTGAACGCATAATTTACGGGACTTCCGCGTATTGTTCTTTACTCGATTTCATTGTCTTTGGGTTAAAAAAAGATATACGATGTCTAAAAGAGGCGACTGCTTTTATTTCTCACCTTCGCGCTTTGATCATGAATAAAATCTAGATACACAATCAACGCATCTATATTGGCAGATTCAAAATTGTTCTAAGATCTCGCTGTCAGTTAATATGTCAAAAATTTGCTTAGATTTTACATGATACGGTGCAGGGTGCATCTAGTTTTTTTAGACAGGGTGTTACTATAGACAGTTGCCATTACTCTATAGTGTGATATATCGATATGATATATTATCAGTGTGATATATATATCAACGCAACAGTATTATATATATATCAATGCAAAAAAGAGTTCTTATTGAATTATTGCAATGGAGTAATTTAGCAGAATCAGTATATTTGAACCACGGAGACATCCATCAATAGATTTCTCTTAGGGAAAGTTGTTCGGTAAAATGCATTGCAATAATTCTGAGTAGTCCTTTTAGCTTTATGATATATTTCAAAAATGTTCGCTCTGTTTAATACTATCAATAAAGACAGTCGTAAAATAATTAGTTTAGCAAATTCATTCACAAGAAAATTGCTCGTTAGAACCATTATTTCCATTATTCTAAACACAACTAATGTTGAAATAATTTCAACCAGAAAAAATGTTATGATGTTTATGGGCCATTCGCAAAAAATGAATGAATCTGCATAGTAAACTCGGTAAAACAATTGTGTAAGAACTAGTGAATAAATAAAATCATTTCAAAATGAAGACCAATCATATTCGAGTTTTATTTTTAATTTGTAACTGTAACCAAGAGCTCTCCACGCTTTACGATTATCGTTACTATTTACGTACTTCCGTTTTAAGTTGTACTACTATTTATTTAAAATTGTTTTAGCATTTTGATGTTTGTTTGTTATTATTATGAATTCAATTTGTCAAATAGCTATAGCTGTTGAAGGCATTTGAGGAACTCCTTCATGAGAACAACATACTTGCCAGTTATATCAACATCATCAGCCTAGTTATACGTCCCACTACAGGGCACAGCCCTACCCATAGGCTGCTTTTCCACGAGAGATATGCGAGGTAGGGAGGCGGTGAGCGAGGAAACAATCCGCCAAAAGCGCGCTCGCTCGATCACGTCATTAGGAAATTGAAGCACTCTCATTGGTCGATGTTTTTCCTCGCTCACCGCCTCGCCACCTCGCACATCTCTGGAAACGCAGCCTTAGGGAGGGTGTATTGGGTGTTAGTTCACCACGCGTGCCCAATGCGGTTTGGTAAGCTTCATATACGCATCAGCATTTTATCTTCAGCGTATGCAGGTATCCTCTCAATTCTTATCCTTCACCGTTTGAGAGCATCGTGCCAGTTATTTAGCATTAAAGAAATAAATGAAAAAGTTTCAACGATCTAAAATTTTTACGTATCACCCTTTCAAACCAGTAAAGCTTAAATAAACTTTTACTCAGTTTCTCTTCCAACATAAAACAACGCTGAAGTACTTAATTTTTTCTCGTAAACCGTACTTCGGATTTAGCTTTTAACACTTTGCAATAAGCTAAAATAATCCTTTACACGATTTCTGGAAGGACTATTTTTAAAAGGAGCAAAGTTTCGAATTCCGCAAAGTGTTGAATAGCATTCCAAGTTACATTCCGTACGGAGCCGGCGGGAAGGTGGAAAGAAAACACGATGGTTGAGAATTACTCACATTTTTGCACGACACGGAACCGGGCTGATTCTTTATTGCTTTGCTATTTCTTAAAAGTGAATCTAATTTGGTCTTTAGTTTAGACAAAATTATGACCAGGGGCGGCTCTAGGCTCATCTCATATTTTCCAGGGTTTGCCGGGATGGGGCGCCTCCGATCTAATACATTTATTATTAAGATGCTGTCGTCGCTATTGCGTCGTTGTCTGGGAAAGGGTACGAGATTGTCGGTTGTCGGCAAAGACATTCTATACACAAGGACTTCGCATCAGTGTCCTATTAATACAAAGGTGACATTAGAGACATGTGCAATTTTGTTGGTTCTGTTATTGAATGACGTGGTGAGTCCCATTAGAATGTCATTGATTGTCGGTTTCGACAAATATTATGAACATCATAGATAGATCCAATAAACAAAAGATGACATTGAATTGCAAATGCAGTGAGGTTTCAAATTGATATAATCTTCGACAAATTGGCACGGGCATTATGAAAAATGAGTCATAGTACTACGTACTCTACCTACGTACTATCCGTTTAAAATAAGAATATCCATGACCATAAAGAAACGTTAGCAATTTTTTTTTGTATCATCTTCATCAATTGTTAGTCGAATGTTTCTGAAATTTCGCTCAGTATTTTTAATGCAGACCCTACCAAGTGAAATTGAATAAGTTAACTACCTTTCAAGGTCATGCTTATTCCTATTTTAAACTTGTAGTATCATTAAATTCAGCACCAAAATTACAGGCAGCGTTATTACTCAAAGCGTCACTTTAGGCGAGACCATACCATTAATGTAAGATTTAGTACTAAATTCCTTCGCCCGTACCGTACTACATTAGTTAGACAGACTTTGTCTGATTGAACTATGTAGTAAACATAGAAAGACTACAACTAGAGTGAGTCATGTGGGAATGCTTTGCATAAATAACGTTCACCTGCCTGCCCACAACGCCTACCGAAACGAACGCTTACGTAAGACTTGTAAAATTGTTATGTTTACTTGCTTTTGTGTATTTACATCTATTTAATGCGTCTATATATCTTGCAGTGATCAACAAAGCAAGGTGCATCTTTGGCATAGGCACAAGACAGATAAGAAAGAGTATGGTATTGTTATGATGACTTGCTTTTGTATATTTACATCTATTTAAAGTGCAATATATCTTGCGCGCGGTAATCATCAAAGCAAGGTGCATCTTTAGGAGACTGGCTCAAACTTCTTAGGAGGATATACCCGATACCGCGCACCAAACGAAGTTCAATTCTATTTAGAATACTATACCAATTGAATTTTTGACACGATCTAGAAACTAAATTTTGTGTCTGTGGTTTGTCAGATTTTTTGGTTTAGTTTTTTTTTAGAGATGGAGGCTGATTTCATTGATTGTATAGTTTCAAAGTTAAAGTGGCTCAAATACTTCCATATCAATCTTAAATTAATCCTAGAATTGAAACTTATAGGAAATCTCACAAACCAGAGACACATACATAGGTCAGTGTCTAAATCGTGTTAAAAATATGTTTTTAATTTAAATGATTAATATTGATAACAAAAAATTAAAACAGCTATCAAAAAAACTAAAAAGTTAAAAAATAATATTGCAGCCGAGGACTTTTTCGTTCGCATGATAAGAACATTAATTTGTTTTATCGAAGTCGCTGTCGCTTCCTCCTTTTTTGAAGTTCGAAGAACCTCGTTTGTATAATACCGCGCTCGCAGGTACGCTAAGAATGTAGTGAAGGTCTAAGCGGCTTGAAAATACTCTAAAATAGACCAGTTCTCACTGGCCCGTGGTGTAGTATAGCAGATTGAAAAAGAATCTTTAGCATGCCGGATAAAAGTTTAGTACTACTTATTTGACATTTTATAGCCTAAGAATCTGAAGAATTTTCATTTCATATGTCTATAAAACTTCTGAACAGAATTTCATGGGTTGATGCTGATTATATTTTTATAACTTAATATCCTGGTGGTGAAAATAGGTTCTGGTAAACACTCGGCAATTCTAAAAACGTATTATCAAAATTTAGTGTCTGTATAAACTGTTTTCAAGCCGCGTCGGTATGTTATGAGTTGGAAAATTGACATGACATTAATTGTTGATTCAGTAGTAATTAACTTATTGCCACATGATACGTGATTAATAATTATCGGATACATCGAAGCAGATCGCAAAATAGGTTTTGAACTGGCAGAGTCGCCATTTGGTCAAATCATTTGCTAGAAACATCGCTGCCACAGATTAACCCCAATAGATACCGCATGATAAAAATTTTGTACAGGCCCGAAGTCACCATTATTGGCGGTTGGTGCGGGTAGCGGGGCACGAAACAATGCAACTTGATTGGACATTTCAAGGTCGTCTACTCCGAGCTCGCACTACTCCTTTGCTTATATCGGTGCAAAATCATGGATGTATGGCGCGCGTTGGCGGCGGCGGCCTTGTATGCGGTATCTATTGGGGGTGATCTGTGATCGCTGCGCATGTAGGGGTGTAGTTACTACTCAACTGGTCGCCGCGAGCTTTTATGAATCTGTTTTCTGTGTGGCCGAGGCCCTGACCTGAAGATTATTTTACGTGGATTTGACAGTACATGTGACTGCCGGAAATAAGGTAAATGGTGCCCTGCACGATATGGTGAGTAGCCGGTCTGTGTCAAAAAGGGCACGTCTGGCTATTCATAAAGGGGTGTTGGTGCCTACCCTCATGTATGGGAGTGAATGCTGGGTATGGAATAAAAGGAATGAAAGTGTAGTTGAAATGCGCTCCTTGCGATACTTCGCGGTTCAGTATGATTGCACAGTGTGTTATTTTCCCAAAGCGATCTCTTGCGATCGTCTTATTTTTTGTCTCTTTTGGTAAGATGACATTCAATCAAAGCTTCAAGTTTTATAGAAATTAATAAATCGAAAAAAGTCCATAAAAAGACAATATCTGCTTTCTAACGCTTCTTTTCCTTATTCTCCAAAGTAACGAGGAATTTATTTAATAAATTCTCAAATTTTTTTGCGCGTCGGAAGGTGGATTAGCTTACTTCCTCTACGTGTATTTTTTTATTTAAGGATATAATATGTGACGTGGAAGCCCCTCTTAATTCGCTCCTCCACTGAAAAGGGTTTCTGTTTCTTTTTTATTTGTCAAACCTTTTAGGTTGGCTTGGTTTTCTGTAAATCTGCACAAAGAATGTCATGTTTGATAAATTGCTTTGAAATTACAGCGTATACAGGGTGACTAGTTGTACAAGAAATTCATTAAGAGAGATGGTAGATTAAACGATATTGAAAATTTTGAAATAGCTGATGTTTTTTATACTTAATATCATTTCAATCATAGTTTAGGTGTCCCGTAACACTTGTCACTTCTTCGTCCGCTGAATAACAGCGGTTATTGGCAATGTCTTCAGCATTCTTTTGAAGCAAAAAGAATTTAATGTTGCTCAAAAACTTTTAAGCTGAAGCAATATCGGTAATCTTCGTTTAATAAGTTACTCTGTATCTATACTATCATAAAACTGTAACAGGAAGTTTGTCTGTACATTGAAGATATTAACAAAAAAAAGTTACGATATGGTTTTTAGGTGTCCCTGATTCCATTTCACCAATTTTTGGATTTTTTGTCTGTCTGTTTGTTTGTGTGTTTGTTTGTTTGTTTGAACGAGCATCACGCAAAAACTACTGAACCGATTTTGATGAAACTTTTTTTGTTTGATAGCTTATGATCTGACTTAAAATCTGGTATATAATTTGTGCGGACGAAGTCGCGGGTTAACGCTCGTATTGTATAATATGGTAAGAAATTGTTAGTCACAAAATCTAGAGCCTATTAAGTTTTTAAAGTGATTGATCGGCACGCAATTATGTTTACATACATACGTACCTATATATTGCTCATGCCAATGTCATTTTGAATTTGGCAGACACTTTATCACCATTATGTAAGGCTAAATGGAGACAATAAATCGTTTTTATTTAGTGTTCCGTACCAAAATTGGCAAAACGGAACACTTATGGAATCAGCTCGGTGTCTGTCTGTCCGTCCATCCGTCTGTCACAAGCATTTTTCTCAGAGGCCGTAAGACATAGGAAGCTGAAACTTGGCTCAGATATTATTATTAGGTACTCTTATTTTGACATATACAGGGTGTTACAAAAATACGTGGTTAAGACCATCAAACTGAACAACTTTCACTATGGGACCAATATCGAAATCGCAAAAAAATCTGATGTTCCATCATCATCATCATCATCATATCAGCTGATAGACGTTCACTGCTGGACATAGGCCTCCCCCAAAATGAGGAGATTTGCCATAATCGCCATGACGCGATGCGTTTGCGATGTTCCATACTAAACTACAGATCTACTCGAGCTAAATTTGTTGGTATTTTTCAGTCTCTCTTGCCCCATACGGGCAAAAGATTTTTTTTTTCGCGATTTCGATGTTGGAATTTTTTTCGAAATTGGACAACTTTTTTTAGATCGTGTACAATACAAGTTAAAAAATATTTTTTTTTAAATATAAGTACCGAAAAATCTACGTATTTTAATAAATGAACTTCTGATTAAAAAAAGAAATGCCCATTTCCTGGCTTGAATTAAAAATTGGTATCGGCCGATCTGTTAAGAGCTACTCGAAATAACTTTTTTTACGATGATAAATATTCATAAAGGGGCGACCGAGTGGCGCTCTCGTAGGTTTATTCTACCGTCTACGTACACAAAGGGAAGGAAACGAAATACATTACAAAAAGAAATGGTAATTTGTTTAAAGCGAAAATGGAAATACATAATTCGTTAACGAAAAATGTCTTGAAAAACATTGCAATCATTTAATTTTTTTTAGAACAACTGAAGTAGTAATCTATAGGATCCCATTGTAAGACAACTAACGGATCTCCATCTCATCTCTCCATGAAGAGAGATTGAATATTTCTCATTATTGCTGACTTAAATATACCGAAAAAGACGTTTGGAATAGGGCGAAATGGAGAGAACAAACACGTTAGGCCGACCCAACCACAATTATGGTATTAACAAGCCAGGAAGAGAGTGAGAGAGAGAGATCGAGAGACTGAAAAATACCAACAAAAACCTCTTTAGTCTTCTTCCTGCCCTTATCCTATTACTTGGGGTCGGTCGGCGCAATATACAGGGTAAATTTTATATCACTGCGGATAACTTCAGTATGTATTCTACTCATCAAACTGAACAACTTTCACTATGGAGCCAACTTCTAAATCGCGAAAAAAGAAATCAGCTGTCCCATACAAAACTGCAGTACCTTTTCGACTCAAATGTATGAGACAGCTGATTTTTTGTGCGATTTCGAAGGTGGCTCCATAGTGAAAGTTGTTTAGTTTGATGAGTAGAACATGCTGAAGCTATCTTTCTGTATAGTCTTCCTCCATATGAAGATTCCTCCGATGTTGGCCTCCAGTCATCTCTCACACAATCCATCCATCTTTTCTTTGGTCGTACTCTCTTCATGCAGCCATCCACATTCATATTTCTCTTTGATGTCTGACTGAAATACGTGAAAACGATGTTTTGTTTTGAATGATACTCCGATCTGTAGAAAATTGGTTTGAAAATGTCTCTTTTGCATACGAACTTAGTCATAACATAACGTCTTAAGAAACATGCAAAAGTTGTTAAATATTGACCCAGTAATTTCACTTACCTGAAATACTAATCGAAACCTTCTGGGCCTCTACCCGGACATTCGAACTTCACAATTGCGTGAACATTTTTGTTCCAATGTCAACTCTATTACATTGAAGTTCGGACCGAAGCGGTCGTGATATAAATCGAAAGTCCTGGTACAGGGTCAGGCCCTACGTGAATATTTTCCCCGTAAATAATTTCTTCTGCTTGCTTAATTGCGTTCGCGTTCGTCTATAACGCCAGTCGCTAAATAAGTATGAAAAGAAAATAAGTGTTTTTTTACAATCTCATATAATAACAGATTACATAACTTACTGCTATGACAGTCATTGTTAAATTGTTCTATATAAATGTTCTCTTTTAATCCATTTGAATTGTATATTTCTGTCTGAAAGTTTTCCTTTTCAGAGACCTGCTTTATTTACAAGCTCGTCTGACTCTTTTGTTAAACGCATTAAGAATGTTTTGGCATTTGTCATTCGTTGAATTACTGCGTCCTATTTTGTCGTGATGGATGCTAATGTTGTGTATCGTTGGAGCACACTCTTCTTTCTATTTTTAGATACTTTGAATTATATACTGTTGCATTTCATTAGAATTGGTAAATGATTTTGTAATTCTGAATCGAAACTATCTGTTTCTAGAGAGATATATCAGCTGCTTAGGCTGTGGAATCATCGTCATCATCCGCTACAGGCCCTATGCTCTGAGTTTCGATTTTAGATGTATCGCGACCGTTTCTGTCCGAATTCCATTGGAATAGATTTGACATATTGGAATGAAAACATTCACGAAATTGCGAAAATCGAATTTCGTGCATATGCTTCTTGCGCATGAAATCGGAGGGAGCTTTCCATCCGTTAATAAAGGTATGGCCTATGAAGGCAACTTAGTGTTCAACTTACTGACGTATTTTTAAGCGCATAAGAGATATATTTGATTACTTGACCTTCGTACTATGCCTCCCATCCACCTACAACCATGCTTCTGCAACAGTTATACGATGACTATGCAGGCATTTGCTGGAAAGTGGTTGCTCAGTCCTATCGATAATATCGCATAGGATGAGATTGGAATACTCGATTCAAATTGAAAACTACACATCATAATTTCATCTTACAAAATGATTGCAAGCTAAAGTAGTCCGTATGACGAGTATAAACCAGATTCAACCTTATCGTGCTCAACTTTAAACTGTGGACTTTATATGAACTTCCCTCCAATTTTTTCCGACACCATAAGCATTAAAATGACTTGCGCTAAGTATGATGAATCTTTTAGCTCCATATCGAAGCCACTTACATCTCCTGCCCGAGTTTCATCGTTGCATTAAATTTTATTATTCCCACCATTACGTTCTTCGCTCGGCGGCGCATGATATTTTATCACTGGCTCGTTCTTGCTCATCTATTATGAATGGGATGGAGAATGTCGGTAAAACTGCATTAACTTTAGTACTCTAGGTTTTATGGTACTTTGAGATGGGGATGATAAAACAATGGATAAGTGGTGATGATCCGTTAATAGCTAGTGCAGCATACTTTTTATATTAGAAATGTCTTCTTTAGGTTTTTCAACATTCGTATAAAAAAGGACTACTTCCCAAAATTCCGCTCTCACAAACTAGTTCTTAGATTTGATTTCGTTAACAAAACTAGAATAATCCTTATATTCCTGTCTCACGGTACTAAAGATTAAAATGTTCAAACAATAATGTTTATACGAGCATTCCAGCCAGTATAGAAACGTATGGTTTCTATATTCTTTTACAACCATAAATAACCATTAAATTCTTTTGTCTCCAGGTCTTAGCGGTTCGAGAGCGGACCTCCAGCACAGGAGAGAGGTGTTCGGTTCTAACTTAATCCCGCCGAAACCCCCCAAGACCTTCCTAACGTTAGTATGGGAGGCACTGCAGGACGTTACCCTGATCATCCTGGAGGTGGCCGCCGTCGTCTCATTGGGGTTGAGTTTCTACAAACCGCCCGAAGACCCAAACGATACTGGTGAGTGACAATACCATTTGAATTTAGAACTATCTGGCCAATCGTCGACGGGATGACCGTCGACACGCCTATGATTGGTCGATCACGTGATATTTAACCAATTGTGAAATAGCTATCATATCTTAAGATTGATTGATGTTTTGAGCTGGCGTTTATCATTGGTTGAAACGTAGTTCAATTAAAAAAAAAAGAAAGGTTGGTATAAATTATTCATTTAATCATCATTTATTGTATGAAAATTTTTTGGTTTTCTGAAAAGTTATTGTGATTGCATGATGGAGTCATTAAAATTTTAGGGATCATTCCAGTTCATTATAACTTTAATAGGAAAAATATTATGGAATCCAGGTATCCTAGATTATCTGGTCTGGATAGCTGTGAATGAAAATATCCATGATCATCGTGATCATCAAAACATACATTGTTTTACAATTTTAGAAATTACTATCCAACTGTACAAAGGACATGTACAGTGAAAGTACAGAAAAGCGGTAGGTAATTATTAATTATTTTAGATAGGTAATTAATAAATGTATTTTCTCTTTTCAATAACAATGTGGAAATCGTTAGATGATCCTGGTAAGACACGGCATACAATTTATAATCACTACTGCTCGTTTCCTTAGCAACGTACTCAAGCTAATTGGCGTATCAATCGATTTCGATATTTATTAAAACGAAACAAAAAGTCGAAATTAAATGTGCAACTAAATCGATTTGATGTGTGATTTTCAGTAGTGAATGTGTGTCTATCGATATAGTATCTTGTCTAACCCCTGTCTAAATGTCTGTTCTTCTATACTATACCATGGTTGCCGAAATATTCTTCGCAATTTTTTATAAATTGCTTCGCTAATTCCACGTTTATTTATATTTATCGAAATATATTTGTGTTACTAATAAGGTGTGTTTATTTAGAAATATGACACAAGTAAAATGGCTAGATAAAAGATGCGCTTTCAACAGTATACAATACAATCACATGTGTATATTTACAAAAGTATACAACAATAATGTTGTACGATTTGGCAATGATTTTTTCGCCCTGCATTTAGCAGACAAGGCAAAATAAAATCGATAGATTTCTTTAAAAATTATCACATTATTTCTTTCTAAACACAACTTAGTAGTTAATACTAGGATCAATAATACAGTTTATCCCTATATTTTTAAGTGGCTATAAGGGAAATAGCGCACTAGATGACCACGAACACGACGCGACTAAGTAAACCATAGAATCTGGCTAATCAAATTAAATCAAAATTTTTTATTCAAAATAATATCACATAGATAGCTTTTTCTCGTCATTTTTTGACTCGACCACCGCGTCGGAAGGTGTTCCGTTGAGAGAAGATGCGGCCAGAAACTCTACAACACACGTCTTTTAAACAAAACAAAATATACAAAGTACAATTAAAATACAATATTGCATTACATAGAGTAACATTGTCAAGACCAGACATTTTGGTCATTCAAATAGTCATCGAGTTTATAGTAGCCTTTTTTTACAGAGGACTTGTTTTAACATAACTTTTGGTCTGGCAAGTTTAGAATATCCTCTGGTATCTTATTATAATAGCGTACACAGTGCCCCATGAAATGTTGACCTTACTGAGTCGAAAATGTGGGAATACTAATTTATTTTTATTTCTTGTATTGTAATTATGAACGTCACTGTTTTTGGGAAAGAGATACAAATTTTTCCGAACGTATAAAATATTTTCGTAAATGTATTGACTGTAGAAAGTCAAGATACTGATATCTTTAAAAAGATCTCGTAGTGAATCTCGATAACGCAGATTATAAATGGCTCGAATTGCCCGCTTTTGAAGGATAAATATCGCCTCAGCATCTGCAGCACGGCCCCACAGCAAAATACCATAAGACATGATACTATGGAAGTAGCTGAAGTATACAAGTCTTGCAGCAGTGGATAAGACCAATTTCTATAGTTTACTTTGGTCACTGCGGCCTCTATTTGTTGTCGTGGTCGTCTATTGCACAAGGTCCCTTAGTGAATTGTATCGATTTGTGTTCAGTATTCGTGTAACCATGGTTACTAGGCATGCTATTGGTTTAGTTGCAATGTCTCTTGAGTACTAACCAAATAGAGATGCACCCGACCGTTCACTTTTAGTCGTCGGTGTTTATCTTGTGGTGAAGAATTTTTTTATAACAATTGATATTCAACTTTATTTATATTGGACATTAAGTTTAAAACTGAACGGTTTTTGAAAGGCATTAAAATAATTTCTGGATGACCGATTAAATTGGCGCTCAGTATACTTAAGTTTCCAGGTTCTACTGCGCCCTTTCAAGCAATTTTGAACGGTTTACGTAAGAAGATAAAGTTGAATATTAATTGTAAAGAAAAGCTTCTCTCCTCTTAGCTATACCCTTCACCCAATGTACCCTTGTTACTATCTGAATGCTTGTGCCAGTTAAAATTGTATCTTATGTTATGACGTAGAAGAATTTACTTTTGAATAAACAAAAGGAAGTTCAATTTGGTGTCGTCGAAATTGGTGATAAATAAAATTGTTAAATAATTATTAAGGCTGAGTTTCAGAGATATTTTTGAAGTCTAAGTAGGGTCGAAGATGTATGGATTTTGTCATACAATTAATTGGTCTCAAACAAAGTCTCTGAATCTCAACCTTATACAGGGTGAAATTTATTTCATTAGCATCCTTTTAAACTAAGAGTCTACCCATCAAACTGAACAACTTTTACTATGGGAGCAAACCGATCGGAGCAAAAAAATAATCAGCTGTTGCATACATTTGAGTTCAGTAGGCAGCGGAGGCGGGTGCAGTTTAGTGACTGCTGCTGACTTTTTTTTGCTCCGATCGGTTTGCTCCAATAGTAAAAGTTGTTCAGTTTGATGGGTAGACTCTTAGTTTAAAAGGATGCGAATGATAACAATTTCACCCTGTAAATATAAATAAAAAATTGGTTAAATTAATTATAAATAATCTATTATGATTGGACCAACGTATTGAAGTATAGCTAAATCTCAAAATTTGTTGTGATTAAGCCCTATGTTGGTATTTCCTACGTCATAATACTAAAATATGACTTCATATCGTAAAAAATATATTACATAAGTAGTTAAGTACTTAAAATTCACCTATAATTTCAACTTTTAACTACTATTAGTTCATTAACCTACTGTCAGCTTCAGAATAGAACAATAATCTATAGAGCTGCTTTTATTTTTTATACATACAAAAAATATACTGTTTACTCGCAGAAAACACTGTAGTTTCTATGATTTTTTTGTATCGCTAATGAAAAAAATCATATGAACGAAAATATTTCAAAAAAGAAAGAAATATTATTCTATAGTAAATTCTGATCTATGCAAAATAGCATAAATTAAATTGATTGAGTCAGAGAATCAGAGGATAATTACATTTTAAGACAGTTCTATTTAATTGTAATAAGCGTTTTTCTTTTGGTTTTCCAGGGGAACGATAGATGGCGCTACGGTCTGTGCGAATAAAGGTTAAAATTTCAAAAAGGGATTCTTTAAAATAGTAAAGAGGGAAAAGATGATCAAAAAGATGCCAACGCATCTTTTGATGGAATATTTCATTATTTGCGAATCATTTTGATCGAAAATTTGTAAATGTTTACTTCTAACATGGTTGTATGGGCTCGATCCCTTGGCCTTAAAAAAATGGCAGGCACATTCTTGACATGATTTTGACAGAATCTCACGAACGTCTCTATGGAGCAATAAACATGCAGTCTGTTGAGTTTTTTAGGAACTAAAATTAAAATAGAAAAGAAAAACGCTCATTATAAGATATAATCTTTGATTAAATTTAAAATACGAAAGATAGGTGACGTTCTTGCATTACGTACTTGAAAAATGAATCTGATTTTCATGTACTTATGAGTGAAAAGTAATGCCGTGTGATTTGTTTTTTTTTCTTTTTGAATGATTTGTAAAACGAGTTTTAAACACGCGATGGCATTGTGGTACCTTTATCCCGTCTAAAATAAAAAAAAACTAAGTAAATTAGGCGACGGGGGTTCAATTTATGCGGTCCATGCGCTATAGGCTAGTCACCTATCTTGCTATTTTAATTTAATCAAAGGGTATAATACATACCGACCTACAAACATAACAGATTCAGTTTTGATCCAATACAGTTCAATGAATACAACAGAACTAATCGAGCCAACTGCTATCTGTTCATCCACATAATCAGTTAGCATTATGTTACGAATTATACAGGGTGTTACTCTTTCTTATACTGTGGTAATTCTTATGTTGCGTGGTATTGTACTAGGTGATTTTGTAATTTTTCAGGGTTGGTTCAGACCATCAAACTAAACAACTTTTACTATTTGAGCAAACCTGAAATAGCAAAAAAAAATCGGCTGTTCCATAAACCGCATTGCCTACTCCACTCAAAATGCATTAAACAATTTCAGATTTGCGCTCATAGTAAAAGTTGTTCAGTTTGATGGTTTGAACCATCCATGAAAAAGTGTTCAAAAATCACCCTGTATAACGTTTATAATCGATGTATGTATTCTTTCAATCTATAGCAACTCAGTATGACCAATCTATACTATTATACAACTGTAACAGGAAATTTGTCTGTACATTGAAGATATTAACAAAAAAAAGTTACGATATGGTTATTAGGTGTCCCTGATTCCATTTCACCAATTTTTGGATTTTTTGTCTGCCTGTTTGTTTGTGTGTTTGTTTGTTTGAACGAGTATCACGCAAAAACTACTGAACCGATTTTGATGAAACTTGTTTTGTTTGATAGCTTATGATCTGACTTAAAATCTGGTGTATAATTTGTGCGGACAAAGTCGCGGGTTAACGCTCGTCATTTATACAACTAAATAATGGGATCCTATACCATTAATTAGTTGGTACTTAACCATACACTATTCATATCATACTCGACACTTAACCGATTAATTAATATATGAACCGTAACTATGAAATTCAATATCGCATTTAACAGCCAACTGTCCCGACCCGATATGACTACTAAGTGCTATTTGATATTCCACCTCTCTATCACTCACGTTTGTCTCCTATGAGCGTAAGAAGGATAGAAATTTGATCCTATTAAGCGTTGGTGGTGAATGAATTAATAATACCCATTAATACTAACATAGTTCGGTTTGATATTTAATATTATTAGCGTGGGCAGGTTAAATACATAACTAGGTAAATACAAACAAGACTATAATCCCATTCAGTATGAAAGTTTGCTATAAATACCAGCTACAGGGTTTAACAAAACACCCAAGTAATACTTAAGGGGGTGGTAAAGACCATCAAACTGAACAACTTTCACTATGGAGCCAACTTCGAAATCGCGAAATAAAAATCAGGTGTTTCATACAAAACTGCAGTACCAGACTCAAATGTATGGGACAGCAGATTTTTTTTATTTTTTCTCGGTCCAGGCTCCATAGTGAAAGTTGTTCAGTTTGGTGGTCTGAAGCACCCGGTTAAGTATTACTAAGGTGTTTTGTTACACCCTATATATTTTTAAGCTTGTAGTTGTAGAAATTCACTGTATCGATGGTTTCAGGATGAAATGATGTGTATGTGCTGACTTATTTATTATTAGGATTAATAATTATAAATAGTAAACACATCCTTATACAGGGTGTATATGTGGACAGTTGTATTACTTTAAAGAGTTATTTTAATTGTGATAGTGAGCAACTTTTCATACAAACCTTCGATTTAAACATTCCCTTTACCTTTAAAGTAAAAAAAATTTTACACTTACACTTACACCCTGTATATTTGTTATCTAATTACAAATCTCCACCTATTAAATTTCACTACATAACATAACCATAAAAAAACTAAATTAATTTCATGCAGTTTCTTGTCGGTTTTGTAATTATTTTAGTTCCCTGTATTTCTGCAGTATCAGCATAGTCATGATCATGAGATGACGTCAGAGTATGGTCATGAATCATGATCATGAGATGTCGGAAAATAATTACATAACTATTAGAACCCTTTAAAATGTAACTTAGTTTAAATAACGGTGAACTAAATAAATTCACTTACTTAGTACCTACCTATAGTTTTACGTACCTATACCTTCCCTGTGTTTCCTTGGACTGTTTGTTGCATTATAGGATTAAATGTTATTTTAGTTTCCACAATCGTGATCCTCTTGGCACTTAGGATATAATTATATAAGTATTATTAAGTTTGACGCTAACATATAAGATAATGTTTAAATGGACGGTAATATTTGAAGGGGTGCCAGACCATCAAACTGTACTTTTACTATGGAGAAAACATCGAAATCGTGGAAAAAATCAAATCATGTCACGTGTTTTGAAAGGAAACCCCACATTTTTTCTTTCGTGATTTCAATGTTGACTTCAAAGTTGTTTTTCAGTTCGATGGTCTCAAGCACCCCATTGACCTCTCTGTTATATAAGAGGTCAATGTGAGCACCCCTTTAAATATACATTTCTGATACACCCTGTATCGGTAGCGGTAAAAAAGGTGCTTTATTATCGTTTTTTGCCGTTCTTGTCTCATTCTAACCTCAGACTTCCTTTCGATTTGTTCTTTATTTTAAGATTCTAATGTAGTAAGCTATTCCCACGATTTACATTTTCAAGACAAATTCTAAACATGTACTTTTGCAAAATTATTTATTTTGAATCTATGGAAGAACTACTTGAGAGGTTCCTGCATTGAAAAGGGAAGATTTTCCGCCAGGCTAGGTGTGAGGCCTGGTGACCGGCCGTGGTCCAACAATTCTTGGCGTTGCCTGGCGGAGGATTTTCCCTTTTCAGTGGAGGAACTTCCCCAGTATAGTGCCTCCATATTGACCGCGACATGATGCCATCTGTGGCACGCCCCCCTTTATTTTAATCAATACTGGACCTTATGCTAAAGAGTATAATGTATGTTTCAGCTCACCTGGACGAAGAAGAAGGCCACTATCAATGGATCGAGGGTCTCGCTATCTTAATATCTGTCATAGTAGTCGTCATAGTAACAGCATTCAACGATTATACGAAAGAAAGACAATTTAGGTAAGCCACCATTATCTATTTATTATATTATCAGTGCACTAAGACATAGCGCGCGTTAATGCAATTCTCTGAGCGCAAACATCGTCACAATCTGGCCCTGTAACCTGTTCGTACGTCGTCTAAAGCGCCCTGTGTGAGTACACTGACAGCGGTCGCTTGTACAAAGATTTCGCTCTGTAGGGATATTTATTCATGGGCCAGCGCAGCTTGTACCTAAGTAACATAGCGCGATTGTAGGAAGCTTTTTCTATAGGGGTATTTACGTATATGGACTACAGTGTTGAAAACTTTAAACTCAACAAATTAATAATTAACTAAGTATTAGTCAGTTTTACCCTCTGACTGAGTACTGACTTACTACCCTCGTCATTGCAAATAAAAATACATAGTTTTTGTTCCATCGGCACAAAATCTATGTGAAAAAACCTGAGAATAAAACTTTTATCGAGTCCACTGACCCATAAAATTAGCTAGACAGTTAATCTTGTCAGTTTGCAAAGCTTTTGTTGAAAAAGTGTGTCGTAGGGCGTTCCCAGTTGTCACAGACGATTCTTATTGTCCGCCCGTCAACATTAAAAATTGTCCATCATAAATAAAACGGGAAAAAAATTAGGGCGCATGACAGTTTTCTCGTTTTGTCGTGCGAGGTCAGAGTCGGCTTGAAAATTATCTGACAAAAAAAAATCTATCCGTAGTGGGCCCTTAAGTACCACATGAGTATTATATCCCACAGAGATAAAGCTTCATACAATCACGCTACGGCACACTACTACACGGTGCAACGATGTGTGCGTGACCTTGCACCGACGCGTTCACCTACAAGCAGGACAAATCGGCGAGCGCCATTAGCGTGTCACGTATCTCTCCGATCCCCGCTACCCAATCTGCCGCGTAGCCCCAGCAACGTCCTAAGCCGAGGTCCGTACCCATTCTGGGTGCCCCTAGGTCGATTGCTTAAGTTCATTCACTGGCTCGGAAGACCCTTCGTTGTCCCTACAATAGTCCGCAGTAATAAGCAGTAGCTGCTCCCTGAGCGACGCTGTAATTGTCAATTCGAAGAAGGCAGAAAAAGCGTGTCATGTTATCATTTGCGCTCCTTAGAAGCGTTTTCTCTCTGGGGTCCACAGACTTCTGTATTACAATAGCAGACCCAACATTTGATAAAATGCTGCGTGGCAAGTTTACGCACATTCATTATTTCATGCATGACAGAGGCGTATCAAGTCATTCGAGATAATACAAACTGTGGTCATAAAGTTTATAGCACAAATAAACATGTAGTGCGTCATGCTCTGAATCATCATCATCATCAGCCCTACCCTCAGGGAGGGTGCATGGTCATTAGTCCACCACGCGTGCCTAATACAGAAGTCTGTGGTGGGGTCTATGTATGTCTTATTCCTGAGAGAAGGCCAGTGCCCTATGGTTGCTGATGATGATAATTTAAATCATATTAAAGCAACCCGTTGTCTTACAACCTTCAACAAACTGGGTCAAACATATTGTACCCACTGACATATTTTGGCATCTCTCCCAAGAAAGTAGCGGCTTAAATGATTGCTTTACTAAAACTTTACAACTTTATCCCGTCTCGGTTATCGAAGACGCGTCGCTTTTAGATATAGTACTCTCATTTCTAGTGTTTTTGCCAACACTTTTGTCTGTGGAAGCGTAACTAAAATCTTTTTCTTTCTTCACTTTAATTTCGAACGAAAATGAAATAGGCGTCGAGGCGGACCTAGAAAGTGGTGGTGGGACAAAATTGATGGTTTCTTAAAGAACTGGCCAGTCGAAGCGCAAAACCGGGATGCACGGAAAGAACGGAGGGAGGACTTTGCCCAACACTGGGAATGAGATAGCAACGCAACGCCTGATTAAATAAAAACTTTAATCGCTCATTAGCCTATAAAGATTCAAATTTGCATTACACTTTACAGAAAAAGTAAATAGAAAGACAACTATTGGTTTACTCCAGAAAGAATTTCCCTTGATTTACTCCCAATAAAAATCGTACTATATGCGAAATTGCCTCCTTAGTAAAAGTTGTTCAGTTTCCGCACTAATTAAAAATGTATTGAGTATTAATGATCTCATAAATCGTTCCAGAGGTCTACAAAATCGGATAGAAGGTGAACACAAGTTCGCAGTCATCCGAGGCAACGAGGTGAACCAGGTCTCTATCAGCGAGATAGTCGTCGGCGATATATGTCAGATCAAATATGGTGATCTGCTGCCCGCTGACGGTATCCTGCTGCAGAGTAACGACCTTAAGGTAAGAGGCAATAGAGTTTACTTTCAAGGGGACTTCAGGGTGATTTTCTATGTTGTCATCTTCAATGTTGAAAATTAGGTGTTTATACAGAATCCAACTTATAATATGCTGAGGTTTTTTTGAGAGCATGATCAGATACCATCGAACTAAATAACTTTCTCTATGGGACCAATATCGAGTTGCGAAAAAAATGTCTGCCGTCCCATTCATTCGGGTCGAGCAGGACTGCAGTTTTGTATGGGATAGCTGATTTTGACAGCGGCACAATTATATGCACCAGTCCTGGATTTGTCAATAGGCCGTATAGGCCACGGCCTAGGGGCGGCAGCGTCCTAGGGGCGGCAGATTTTAGAGGACACTCACTCGATTTCAGAGGATTAATTTCAAATAAGTTCACAGATTTTCTCATGGTTTTTTATACTACTTAATATGTTAAATCCCTATAGAAACTCATTCCTATTGAAAATTATCAATCCTAGGTCCCTACTGTTATTGTAAATATTTTATCTATATTACTTCGGAAGTAATGGATGTTCATGGGAAAGGAGTTTTTCCTGTTTAAAACGAGTGAAAAATTATCGTCATCGTCTCAAGAAAAAAATGAATTCTTCAGCTCTTCTCTAGATAAACACCATAAACTATGATGATTTTGCTATTATCCAGTTCCGTGACTGACTGATAGACAACGCAGCGCCTAAGCCGCGGAAGATAGAAACATGGACTATATACTCTATGGAGGATGTAGGGGTGTATTAAGAAAAGATTTTTCGATTTTCTATTATACTCTTCTGTATTTTACTGTTTATGTTTTGGTGTAAAATAAAGTATATTTGATTGATTGATTGATTTGGACGAAGTCTCGGGCAAAAGCTAGTGCTAGTAAAATATCATTTCTTGTAGCATTAAGAATTAGCACAAATAATGTGTCAAAAGTCACCTTCTTCTTGTAGTGCCATCTCCTATTTGGATTGCTATCTTTAGAGTTCATATCGAACCATTCACACAGTTCTTAAGCCAGGAAGTCCTTTTTCTACCTGCCAAACAAAAATGCCCTTCGGATATCGTAAAAGAACGTTATCGCCCGCAATATTAATAGGTGAACAGGTAGCAATAATTTGTATAAGTATTTACCGCTTATCACCAGTACTGACGGCGTGCGTCACACGATAAACACTATGCGTCTTAATCAGATAGATAGGGGGTTATTGGGTTATCGCATACATCCTGCTTACTCCAGTATTTGTTTAGGTATTACCTGTTCGAAAGGGAAAATGTCAAGTAACTGTTTTGAAACTGATTATTGATGTTGGTTAGATTGGTTTGTTTAGACCAGCCATACTCAAAGTGTGCACTGCGGAGCTTTGGGGACCCGTAAGGCCTCTGCGAGGGCTCCGTCGAAATATATCAACCTAAAGAACAAACCACATCAAATCTTATCATATAATAGCCGAAAATGAGATGACAACCATAATAAATCGAGTATATTCTCAGTCTAAATACTGTAATCGATTGTACCATAATTAGTAATAGAGTTTCCACAGGTGTCTAATATTTATCAAACAACATTTTAGAACTACCAACTATAACATTATAATAATATTAGCTCAATTCGTATCATCTGAAATTACATCTTCTAAAAGCGAGGGGTAACAGCAGGGAGTGTTTGTTTTGAGTTAAAATTAAACATACATTTTACACAGGTATATCTTGAACCACAAAATATCGCTTGAATAAACTGAAAAGTGAAAAACAAGCTCTAGTAGCTGGTGCTGCAATATTAAAAACCTGAAAAAAAAATCGACTGTCCTATACCGAGTTTGGTCAAGTAGGAGTGCTTTTTTATATGGAACAGCCACTACTTCTAGATTTAATCATGATTATAATACCATGTGATTTTTGAATGTTGTGCGTACCTTTAATTGGCCTGTGTATTCTTCTTCTTCTTATCGTGGGGGCAGAGCCCTGGTGTCAGAGTTTTTTCAGACCGCCTACGGCCTCTGACGTGGTTTTTATGTAACGATTACTACTACCAGGGATAGTAGCCGGGACCAACGGCTCAACGTGCCATCCGAAGCACGGAATCATTTTTCTTTTCGGACAATCAGGTGATTCAGCCTGCAATCTGCTAACCAACTGGGGAAAACGCACAAAGTGACATATCACTAGGTGTCCCCCGTGGGAATCGAAACCACGACCTCCGTGTCAAGAGCCCAATGCTCTTAACCATTAGACCACGGAGGCAGTCCTATGCAGGCCTATGTATTAGGGACTAGATTTATATGGAAATTTTATTTGTAATGCTAAATACGTTAAGCTGTTGGTGTACCTATTAAATAAATAAACAGCAGATTTTTTTCGCTATTCCTACCTTGGAGAAAGTTGTTCAGTTTGATGGTCTGATCATCCCCTTAAGAAACCATCGGCATATTAAGAAGGACCCTGTATAGGACTAACCCTTTTGGGAATATAGTGGTAAATGGTTATTTTAATAACTAGAATGCATTGTTTTTTTTGGCGACTAAAGTTTGCGGGATATTAAATTAGATTCCATTTTACAGTGGATCTAATTTTATCTTTGTTAGAACTTTAGTGACAGTGAAAATAAATATGCTATTTTGGAAATAGTATCAGTTTGAGTGTCAAGGAAACTGGAAGCATTGAAAACTATGAAAAGAATAACTGCACATTGCACAATGCCTGCTCTGATATTAGTGTAAGATGCCATTGTACGATATCACAGATCACAAAAACTAAAGAGAGATGTGAAAAGGGGGCGGGGCCAGTGTCGCAGCAATATGCGCACAAACGGAACACATTACTCGCGACAGTAATGATTCAATATATTATGAGGCTGAAAGCCAAAGATATTATGTGTGAAAAGTTTACAATGCTTGCGTAGTACTAAAGATTATTCGAACGTTAAGTTCTGATACCGCAATGGATAATGAGCACATACAAGCTAACAAAATACTTTCTATCGCAAGGTACTGGTAGTGATGCGACACTAGGTTTCGTACTCAGCGCGTTGTTTGGCATCTCTCTAGATCTCTATGTACGATATCCATGCTAACATGTAATTTATTTAAATATATTTTTTTTACATAAAAACTTACATAACCCGGGGTCAGCTTAGAAAAACGTTTTGAAATGCTGCTACAAATGTTTATGTTCAATAATAGTATCTTATACTATAAGTAGTTCCGATAGTGAATCTATTAATATCATGACTATACATTTATTCGATGACGTAAAGCAATCCAGACGTTTTGCTACTAGGGCTTTTGGGTACTAAGACATTTTAAGATCAAGGTGTTTTGGCTAACTTCTCGTTGTCATAGAAATAAATAACGCTTACATTGTCTTGTTACATCCATGACCAAACCGGGATTCGAACCCAGGACATCTGGTTTGGTTGTCTGGCGTGGTAACCATTACACCAACCGGGTCGTCAAATAAGTCAGAGTTTTTTCAGACCGCCTTACGGCATCTAACGTGGTTTTTATGTAACGACTACTACCACCAGAGATAGTAGCCGGGACCAACGGCTTAACGTGCCATCCGAAGCACGGAATCATTTTTCTTTTCTGACAATCAGGTGATTCAGCCTGCAATGTCCTAACCAACTGGGTAAAAACGCACAAAGTGACATTTCACTAGGTGCCCCCCGTGGGAATCGAACCTACTACCTCCCTGTCGAAAGCCAATGCTCTTAACCATTTGACCACGGAGGCAGTTAGAAGCATTTACTTATTGGAAATTACTGATTAGAAAAAAAACGGACCGGGCAGGTGTGTCAAATACATTTATAGCTGTAGGACCTTTTGACATGTGACTTCCTCCGCGTGGATTACCCCTTTAGGGGTCGATTTTCAAAAAATCCTTTCTTAGTGCGCCCCTACATCCCCTACACCCCTACATCATCCGTAGAATATACAGGGTGAGAGTGATCCTTTTAAACTAACAGTCTAGTCTACCCATCCAACTGAACAACTTTTAGTATGGGAGCAAACCGATCGGAGCAAAAATCTGCTGTTCTATACTAAACTGCAACGCCTACTCGACTCAAAATGTATGCAACAGCTGATTATTTTTTGCTTCGATCTGTTTGCTCCCATAGTAAAAGTTGTTCAGTTTGATGGGTAGACTCTTAGTTTAAAAGGATGCTAATGATATCAATTTCACCCTGTATATTCCAAATTTCATGTTTCTATCTTCAGCGGCTTAGGCTGTCCGCTGTCTATCAGTCAGTCAGTCAGTCGTCACGGAACTCGGTTATAAGTATAGATGACAAACTAGATAATTGTAACATCTCTTTCTGACTATAGTGCTGATAATACTATGTGAACAAGACACAATTCTCCAGTATGTCCTCAAGGACACCGAACTTAAGGGCTTATGTCGAAAAATAATTGAAGCGAAATGGGCGTGTGAAAGCTTACTGCCTGATGCGAGAGAAAGAGATTAGAAACTTTATTTAATTGTGATTGTACTATTTTTATAAGTTCAATTCTGCTCTAATCAAAGTTTATAAAATATCAATCTCTTTTTTTTAAATCAAGTCTCGTGTTTCTATTATTCACCGTTTAGCAGTTCCAAGCGTTTATTGATAAAGACGGAGGCTACTTTGGCTTGTTTTTCTATCGAGAAAATGTGTTTTAATCGTGTTTTGGCTCTAATCAAAACTTCAATTATATGTTCAATTTACACATATCCGCAAATCATACTCCTACTGTTAGTCATCGTATCAGCCAGGGCCCTGCCCACACGATAGGAAGAAGAAGAAGTAGCCCGACAGTTTTAAAACTTCCAACCCCTGGCCAGCCAATTTTAATTGGTACCTACCAAAGCCACGATCATGATCATCATCATATCAGCCATTAAACGTCCACTGCTGGACATAAGCCTCCCCCAAAATGGGGGGATTTGCCATAATCGCCACGCTTGGCAGGCGGGTTGGCGATCGCAGTTTGATTGAATGTGTGTACTAAGAGGATGCTGCTGCCCATCCTCCGGTAGATCGCTTAGTCGCCTTTTACGATACCCACGGGAGGAAATGGGATGGTGCTATTCGTAGCCGACACCACACGGCAACTACTGTTAGTACTTCATGATATATGAAGCTTTGAAGAATCCTATTTTTTTCACATATCCTCTTAAGGCTTTATCGTGAAGCCATACAGCTTATTTTTCTGTTTTTTAATCTATACTATTTTAAAACTGTAACAGGAAGTTTGTCTGTACATTGAAGATATTAACAAAAAAAAATTACGATATGGTTTTTAGGTGTCCCTGATTCCATTTCACCAATTTTTGGATTTTTTGTCTGTCTGTTTGTTTGGGTGTTTGTTTGTTTGAACGAGTATCATGCAAAAACTACTGAACCGATTTTGATGAAACTTTTTTTGTTTGATAGCTTATGATCTGACTTAAAATCTGGTATATAATTTGTGCGGACGAAGTCGCGGGTTAACGCTCGTATATTTATAATATTATAGTGTTCTTGGCTGACATGGAGAGTGGACTGTAGATTTATTTTCTGGTGGAAGGTGTAGTATCGTGAACTACTCCTTTTTTAACTACCCAGCCTCAGCGTTACTACTGCCATGAATCTATAGAATATCATTGTATTTTAATGATAAGTCAACTAATTAAAATTATGTTAGTATATTTAGGTAACCTCGAACAAAAAGTTTACACACGTTTTAAAAATCAAATACAAGGCCTATTTGTCGACTGCTATCTTCATAGTTTTGTGTTTTCCACTTAATGTCGCGCTTGCGCAAGCGCATGTAAATGGTGTTGCTTTTATGATGTTTATGTTCTAGTTTTACTTTAATTTTGTATATGGTATTATGGATTACAGCTGCCATATTTATGACATACTCTAATTGAGAGAGAAAATGGAATCCTTTCGGCTCTGTTTGGAATATGTAGGTAATCGATGGCAAAGTAACATGAACTTGTAACTACGAAAATAGGATTTTAGAGGAAATGAAAAAAAAAACGTTTGTAACTTATAAAAGACAACTTAAATGACATGCGACGAGAATGCAATGGCGGGTGCATGGAACGTTGTATTTTACACCTAAATACGCAACAATCTAAAAAACTTCAAAATGTTACATAGAAGTTTATGTCACTTTGCCGTCGAAATTAGTTGTAGAATGTAGGATCCTTTGCCCTCTGCAGCACGGCTAGCATGTCGTGGGGACATAGCGTTTCAACGAGAAAAACTTCATGCGCGCTCTTTCTCGCATACGTAAAATAATAAAGATGAAGGCACATCTCGATTTTAAAAAAAACTCTGACACCAGGGCTCTGTCCACACGATAAGAAGAAGAATCTCGATTTTTATCGTTTTCTCGGGGGTGGCATGCGAGGCCTACTGGGCAAAGGTCTCACGAATAAGGGCCAAAGACGTTTTCTTGATGAATTATTCCATTGTAGCAGACATATTATACAGGGTGTAAGTGACAGCCTAGCAAATACTGAAACAGTTAACTCAGACCATCAAACTGAGATTCAACAACTATTACTATGGAGCCTACCTCAGGAAACGCGAAAAAAAATCAGCTGCCCCATACAAAATCTACCTACCCGACTAAAATGTATGGGACAGCTGATTTTTTTTCGCGTTTCCTGAGGTAGGCTCCACACTGAAAGTTGTTCAGTTTGATAGTCTAAGTCCACCGTTTCAGTATAGGCTGTCACTTACACCCTGTATATTACACTGTTTACAATTTATATTTTAATCAGAAACGCGACTAGGAATTTAATCAACTGGGAAAATACTCGACTGGTGATAACATAGTTTGGGGAAAACCGCTATATATTAGGGCAATTATATGAGGCCTATGTCCTAGGCATGAGTAGTTGTAGCTTCGTGAGCGGGAAGACAAGTGGCGACAGCCGTCTCCGAAGCAAAAGCGCTACTTTGCATTTCACAGGTTCAGTTCGCGAGAACCAACTATAAGCAGAACGCGTTCGCGGCTTCAACGACATTTGTGTGGACTTCGATATCGATTTGTTTTATACAAGCACCAATAGTCTTAACAATATTATATAGCACGTGACTTCTTCGATGGCCCATTATAATTTTGTTTTACCTTTGATTTTTAATGATTTGATTTTAATTTGCTTTATTTGCAAATCTTTTTTCTTCTCTATTTTTATATGTGGGAACTTGTTGTCAGCATCTAACTATCAATTTGTCTTTGTCACAAAACTGTTTATTTAGCTGTAAGTTCTCCAAAAAGGAAATAAATAAATAAATAAAATTTCTAACCCCTCTTATAATGTTCTGTGGTCCTGTGAATTATCCTACTTGACCTTATAAGATTCAGTAGTTTTAAAATAAATTTTAAAATGCTCACCATTTACAATAAGTAGGTAGATAATAAATACCTGGCCGTGCGTCATTTAGAAGTAGAGATTGATGATAAGTCAACAGAAACCTGCAGATAGGAATGAAGTAATTCGATAAACAAACGCTACGCTACTAGAATGCGGTATTTTTATCTACACTTTTATTTAATTACTAGATTGTGTTACCATGTTTATATATTTGTTACGAAATAAGGAGAAAATGTAGGTGAAAAAATGTTTAGGTACATTTATGAGTGTCAAGCTGGTTTTTCGTCATATGCTCTTCTTCTCATTTCCTTAAAATAAAATGAAATAATTTATTTGCCTTGACCTTTGACTATTTATTATAAGGACTACTAGCCTTGCGGTAGCATTTCCCCTCTGCCACGGTATTAGATTAATTAATCATGTGCATTTACATTCAATTTTATACCTTATCAATAAACGAGACAGCGATTGCGAAACTTAGAACGTTTATGGTTCACATGAGATTTCTTTTCATGATTTTTAACGTTTAAAATTAGAATCTAAAGTTATGGGGAATAAAATCTGAAGTTCATGTTACCTCACCCCCCGCTAAAAGTAGCAGAAATGTTTGTCAGTAGAATGACACGCGTGGCTAGTCCCTATATAAGTAGTCAAAGGCCTTGACACACAAAATGACTTCTAGATGTATAGAGATTATGATATAAGTAATATTTTATATATGGAAAAATAGTTCAGAAAACCTAGATCACAAATAACATTTGCATTTTATAATATAACGAGCTTTAACCCGCGACTTTGTCCGCACAATTATATACCAGATTTTAAGTCAGATCATTAGCTATCAAACAAAAAAAGTTTCATCAAAATCGGTTCAGTAGTTTTTACGCGATGCTCGTTCAAACAAACAAACAAACACACAAACAGACAGACGGACAAACTTTCTACTACAGTTTTATAATAGTTTAGATTACGAAGATATAAAGCTTTAAATTATTAATGAATTTTCTATGGAAAATTTCAAAGCTTTATATCTTCGTAATTATAATATAAATTGCAAATGTTATTTGTGACGCGGCATCTAGATTTTCTGAAATATTTTTCCTCTACGCGTATTATGCGTCAAATTTTTGTAAGAAATTGACACCTCTGCAACCGCCTTAATTATTTAAAATATTTATGTTTTATTATTTCGGTGATAGAAGTCGTGTGTAAGCCGACTTAATAGGTCTAGACATTTTTGTTTGTTTTGTAGTCTTATCATCCTCTTAAAAAAACGTCAACATATTACGTTTGACCCTGTATTTGACCAGATGGGTCAATCAGTCCAGATTACGTAGGTTCTTTTTCGTACAATCTCTGTCAATTCATGGCTGCCTAAAGGCGACCTTAAGGATTCTTTTGAATTTGCCGTCCACATGCCTCAATGTATAATGAAATTGAGACGCTGAAAGCACAAAGTCGCACCGTTTAATTATTATTGTTGCACCGTTTAATATTGGATATACTTAAATAATGTTATTTGTATTGTTGTAGATCGACGAGTCGTCCCTCACAGGTGAATCGGACCATGTCAAGAAGGGTGAAGCTTTTGATCCCATGGTGCTATCCGGTACTCACGTCATGGAAGGTTTGTTTTTACCATACTACATACATTTTACCATAATTTTATATAAATACTTCCTTTGTCACGATCCGTGTCAACAGTGACATTCTATACACAAGGACTTCGCATTAGCGCGCTGTTAACGGGAAGGCAGAAGTGTGCTTAATTGTTTTAAATTATTAGTGCTGTGTAATACTGACTGCTCTCAATCGGTAAAGGAATCATCATGAGGAAACCTGCATACGCTGAAGAAGAAATTCTGATGCTTATGTTAAATTTACCAAACCATTGGGCACTCGGTGAACTAACGCCCATACACCCTCCCTGAGGGTAGGCTTGTACCCTGCAGTGGGACGTATATAGGCTGATGATGATTACTGCTTAGTAACCGAGGACATTTGAAATGAATGTCAGCGGCAATGTATGACAGCAAAGCACAACTGAAGGGTACTAAGGTGACATTAGAGACGTGCCATTTTAGGTTTTGTTATTGTATGACGTGGTGAGTCCATGTGTATAGAATGTCATTGGATCTCAAAATAGAATAAGCAACAGCCTTCAGTTGTGCGCTACCATATAACTATGATCCCCATCTGCTATGCCTTGTGATTATGGTTCTCCAATTTCTTTATGGGGTACATGTTTAGCAGTGTTATTGTAGCTTGAAGCTGGTGATTAATATTTAGGATCTCATATTCCTTGGATAGAAGGTTTCGAATTCTCAACACTAGGTATTAAAAACGAAAGATTATCAATATAGTGCTTTTACACCTAATATATTAAGAATATTTTAGATTGAGAAAAGTCGTATCTGTTTCTGGATGACATTATACCATGAACTTTCTTTGTGCTTGTAGATTTATACAATAGTCGATTTCAACACTTCATAACACAGTTGGTTTTAGATTGACAATAACTTCAGTCATATTCAAATTAGTTCTCAGCTTTAACTGGATAACAGAAAGTTCTAATTGTTTATAGAGGACAATAGGATTAAATTAGGATTATTCCATTACAAGTCGAATAAGGTTGTACTACCAGAGATTATTATTTAGTAAAAACAACGTGAGTCGACGACTGTGATTTGTCAACAGATTTTCGTGTAATCTGTGTACAATATTGTTTGAGCGACATCAGCATTTCGTTATCCAATGCTGAACTTAGGTCTCATTTGGGAGAGCCAAGCCAAAAAGTTTGTCCTTCCTCAGTGGCTTCCAAGTACTGCCTCAAGTCGTCGGTCTAGCGGGCCAGCCATTGTTTGATCGCTGTATTTTAAAAAGAATTTTACATTATTAGTTCCAGCCTTTATACAAGCTGCAATCCAGGAGGTCAGGGGTTTGTTGGAAAATACATTTAGATATTCTTTGATGATGGTTGACAAACGATCAGAGATTGCAATTTATCAGTATCGAGAAGATTTTCTGACGAGAAACTTGAAAAATACATTAAATACATTTCTAAGTAGGCGCAATTAAGACGACCTTATTGCTTAAAAGCAATTTCTTCCAGACAACCCTCGGGTAGAGGAATGTAAAAATAAATTTCGTAACTTAAAATGACTGACAAAAAAATCACAAAGTACTTAACAATATAAGTAGAGGGCAAAAGAAGCATCGGTAGGCCGTGAATGCCGTAGCTCGGGAACCTGAACGAGTAGACAGGCATCGCCAGTGTCGAAGAGCTGTTTCGTTTGGCGAGAGATAGACAGGGATAATGCAGAGCAGACAGCCAATGCCAACGTCCAGTAATAGAGAGGAACCCGAAGAAGAAGAAGAAGAAATTCCCCATCGGGCCCACTTGGTATCTCTCCACTCTAATTCGCGAAAGATCCTGTGCCGTGCAATTGGGACGTATAATAGGCTCCTGATGAATAACCTCTCACATAATCATATAATTAAACCAATTCCAGGGTCCGGCAAGATGTTGGTGTCCGCTGTGGGAGTAAATTCCCAAGCTGGTATCATCTTCACGCTGCTCGGGGCCGCCGTCGAGAACCAGGACAAGGAGATCAAGCAGATGAAGAAAGGTCAGTTTCGTTGTGAGCCCTATGGTTGCGGTAGCACTAGTTCCTTAGTTGGGGTGCTCTTTCTGGTGGGTGGTGTTGATGTTACCATGGTTATAGTTTAGGCAGGAGATAGTTTTTGCATTGGTTGGTCTGTTTCATACAAAACTATAGTACAGACTCTTGAAATTACTAGGATCTTTTGTTACACCTTGTATAAAATAGTTGTGACTGACTGACAGACAATGCACAGCCTAAATCACTGAAGATAAAAACATGAAATTGGGTATAAATATTCTTCAGAGGGTGTAAGGGGGCACTAAGAAAGGATTTTTGCGAAAATGGGGTGATATGAAATAAATAATTAAAGATACGCATTTTTAGAACCAAGTTAATTTCTATCTTATGTTCTTAGTTCCTAATCAACTAATCTTGATACATAATTTAAAACATAATTAATTTTTATTGTTGATCCTATTCCACCATATAAAAGATTTCATTGTATTTTACACGAATATAAAACATGGTAACACCAATTAAACTAACACAATGCAATCAAAGAGGGCACCGCTAGCAATCCCATGCAATTATATAGTTTAGTGTTGTCAACTACCCTGCTCATTTAGAAGTAGACCATAACAAAAAGCTTATATACCTATGTGTAAGCCGAATATAATTGTGCTTCAATATAGGTGGACCAGTAACCGCTGAGCTCCATACAAATCTAAAATTACCTTTGTGAAGTTTAGAAACGTACAAGTTAGTAAATGTAACGAATATTGTTAACTAGGAAATTACATTTTTAGTGTCAAGGAAAATATTAACTATGAGAATTCTTATACTGTATTTTTTATCTATTAATTTATTTTATTTAAGGTGGTTGCAGAGGGGTCAATTTTTACAAAAGTTTGACGCACAATACGCGTAGACGGTATTAATATAAGTAACTTTGTATATATGGAAAAATAGTTTTGAAAATCTAGATGCCGCATCACAAATAACATTTGCAATTTATAAAATAATTACGAAGATAGCTTTGAAATTTTTCATACAAAATTAACTTATTTAGTTATGGTCATAAAAAAACGTTTCTATGTTTCACTATGGTAATTTTAAACTTGTATAGATGCTTAAAGGTGATAGAAAATTTAGCGCTTTTAAAAATATTACTATTAATAGTAATATTTTAATTCTCAGCAGAAATCTACGGAGTATTCTACTTTATTTTTATTGTCTCACGGTTTGATTTTTCACCAAAAATGTTGTCGACCGACTTCTGAATCAGTCATACAATTTCGAGCTGTATTTCAATGTAGACATAGTTGAATTTTATGAACTGGACTAAATGCTTGTTGAATCCATGATGGTACAAATTGTTATTTATCCTTCGGTAATTAATAATTATGCCAACAACATTCTAAAATTTACCTAATTTAAATAATCATAAAGATCAATATAGAAAAGCTTAGCTTCTAAATGAGCATCGTACATCCCCTATGCTTAGTTGCATATTACCTACATTTAGTGTTCCCTTTATATTAAAACTACCCCCCTTTTTACCCATACCATCTTTCGTACCACCGCACCTCCCATTTGGAGATGTTAATAATTTTTGTGGGGGAATTGGTAAAAGATTTGTTTTATTAATGTATGAACCGAAATAAGCGGTTGCTCTCATTATTATCGCTAAAAAAATTATTAAATTATAAACAAACAAATGTGACCCATTAAACCTAGCAATCGGTCTGTGGTCGCTGGTTATGCCTAGGCCAGGCGTGAGCGTATAATTTAAAGAAAAACCTTGTGTTTGGATTTCAAAAGTTTAAATTTTTTACCAATTTCACCCACGACATGAGATTATTTTGTTTATTGACGATAAATTAGAACGCCTTTCCAAGGTTACATCGACATCCAAGCCTTTTTGACGTTGTTCGTACGTTTTATGTGTTTGACTAACTTTTCGTGTGGGCATGGACATACTTTGGTATTTATTTATTTTTGTCGTAGTCTCTAGATGTTAATTCTTCGATAAAAAAAATAATCTCGCTCCACAAAATAAACATTTTCAAAAGAAATCCTTTAAAGCATTTGTAAATGCAATTTTAGCTACGTTCAAGCACTTGCGGCCACTAAAACTATACACCGAAGTCACAAATGCTCGAACAGAAAATTTCCCTTTAGATTTAGTGCCACAAACATTATAGTGTGACCCATTCAATGACATCCAATTTTTTTTTCTCCACCCCGACCCCGGCCCGCTGCACGCCCCACTTCCATGTCGCCGACGAAAATAAATTTAAAAAATAAATAAAAACATACACATTTGAAACTGCATCGTGTATCTGTCGTGTTGACTGCATGGTGACAAATATGAAACTCGTTGTCCATAAATGCTTGTTTGACCTATAAATATAAATGGATAAATGGAAATATTTGACACGAGTAGACGCTAAGAAGCAACGAAAGGACGCCCAGCGCAAGAGCCTTGCCGGTAAGTAACATCCTTTGCTATGCCCCGCTTTAGACCCGTACACTGAGGGCCAGAAATATATATACGCCTGAATAAGTCATGCCGTATCGTATCGTAGCTTACACTTAGCTTTGCGTATTGAACATTTAATCTGCCCTTTAGTGTATTATACTAATGACATACTACGAGATTTAAAATTAATTTCACAGTAGTGTGTCTTTAGAACTATTGTAATTGTAATGCAGTAGTTATCACTATCAATCGTAACTAACTAAAATGGTAGATTTAATAATAAACAATTCCCACTTCTTACCCTTAAAAGACCACTAATAAATAACACAGTCATATCATGTAAAGCATCTTTATTCCTTTTTATATAGCATTCTAATTTTTTTGTAGTGAATTTTCACTGTAGTTAACCCTTACTAATTAAATCTAATTTTAAGATTTTTTTCCACTTACAGTTTGATTTTAATTCTTACAAGTAAAAGTAACAGATTTAGAGGAAGAGTTTAAAGTTTCAGTAAATTATATAGATAGATTATACTACATTTCGATTTCAGGATTGTTTGATTAAAAACACAGCACTGAGTATTTTTTGCACAGTTTTAAAAGTAAATTGTTGGCCAGTAATTTGATCTTCGAGTATAATTTTCTTTTTACAGTTTTAACACGATTTTTATGAGGATGTTTCAGTTTTTAATTTAAAATTGACTATATAAATACAGGTTGTCTTGTATTCGCTGATATCTTTACAAATAAACGAAAATAATATAAAATCGCGTCCGATTATTGATGTGGCATATCGGGGACCAGACTTTGGCAACAATCGGCTGACTTCGGTTTTGTTTAGCGTTGTCTCTGGGACGATACACATCAGGGATAGAAAAAGATAACATATATAAACTCACGTGCATAATCCATATAGTCCCCTTTTAGGGTGGACAGAAATCTTCAAATAATTACCAACCTTAAGAGGGGGCAACAAGTGTGAGCAAAATGCAGTTTCAGTCTATTTAATTTTCAGGATAAAATGGCGATTGACTATGATCACCAAATAGATATCCCAGAAAAAAAAACAGCTTCTGTGCTCTATTGCTAAGATGAGCAATAACAAAAAAAAACTATATGCCATATCAATACTGCATCTGACCGATTAGCGTGACGTAAATTCAACAAAACTTTAATTAAAACAAACTATTTACCTTGACTTTTCGCAGTCATATTATGTTCTTAACTACATTCCTCATAAATCAATCGCGTTAGAACTGTACCCAACCCCACAACCAACTCACTGAACTGCAAACACAGGAGACGAGGACATAACCCTGCCGGCCTCCGGAAACAGCCACGGGGCCAACCACGCGCGCCCCGACGACAACCATGTACCCGCGCCCGCCGCCGAGACCAAGCCCGTTGAAACCAGCCATAAGAAGGAGAAGTCTGTGCTACAGGCGAAACTGACTAAGCTCGCTATACAGGTAAGGGTCTACGAGTCGATGGCAAGTCGGGGAGTTTGAACACAGGGGATGAGGTCATAACCTCGTGCCCGCACCGGCTGCCGAGACCAAGCCCGTCGAGACCAGCCATAAGAAGGAGAAGTCTGTGCTACAGGTGAAACTGACTAAGCTCGCTATACGGGTAATTGTCTACGAGTCGATGGCAAGTCGAAGAGTTAGAACACAGGGGATGAGGTCATAACCTCGTGCCCGCACCGGCTGCCGAGACCAAGCCCGTCGAGACCAGCCATAAGAAGGAGAAGTCTGTGCTACAGGCGAAACTTACTAAGCTGGCTATACAGGTAAATGTACTAGGAAATCTAGACAGCAATCTTGAGTAACGCACACGCGCTATATTCAGGGTGTGATGATTCAGTCAGACCATCTAACTGTAATATTTTCACTACGGGACCAATATCGAAATCGCGAAAAAAAATTGGTTGTTCCATAGAAGATGTGAATGGCTGCTCGACCCAAATGCCAATACCAACAGCTTCGCGATAAAAATGTTGGTCCCATACTGAAAGTTGTTGTAAGATTGATGGTCTGAAACTTTCCGTAAAGTGTATAACGCATTTAGGTTTACACCCTGTATTATTGAGAGAAGGATAAGTTGGTAGACGTGTACGCTGAAATTATTATACAAGAAAACTGGTTTACAAATGTTATTGGTTATGAACATATTGTAGCCATGATGTGTTGTTTTAAAGTAAATTAAAGATTAAGAAATTGAGTATCTGATGGGGCTTAAATATGGGCTTAAACCTGCAACCAGCTCAAAACCTTGAAAGGACATGATCTACTGGTGTTTTTAAAAAAAAAATGAATACCCCAAAGCATACATACTTTTTAAGTATATACTAAGAAACCAAGGACTTTCTCTGAAATAAAATTATTTTGATTTGATTTGAAAGCATGTTTGGGGAAAAGTTCCAAACAAGCTGAAAAACAGCATTTGGAAAATGAAAACCCGTTGAAATAAGGAATTATGTAATTCCATACAAATTGTATTTCAAAAGGAAGACCATCCCCCGTCAGAGGACGAAATTATTCAAAAATAATCATGGAAACGTACCAATAAAGTTCATAACAACAACCCGTCCTTAAGAAGTTGCTCAAAACCCACGTTAACAAACCCGTTTCCAACAGATCGGTTACGCCGGCTCAACCATAGCAGTGCTCACGGTGATCATCCTGGTCATCCAGTTCTGTGTGCAAAAGTTCGTGATAGAACAAAAGGAATGGCGCGCGACATACATCAACAACCTGGTGAAGCATCTCATCATCGGTGTCACCGTGCTAGTGGTGGCCGTGCCCGAAGGATTGCCTCTCGCTGTGACGTTATCATTGGCTTACTCTGTAAAGGTAAGGGTCTTAGATGTTGTCGTAAAATAACTTGTAAGGTTATATGTTTAAGATTTAAAATTCGTGTATTTTGGATTTGATCCTAGTCCTTGTCCTTACTGTACTTATGGCCCGCGGCCCGCTAGCATCAACTAGAGGTGTCAATTATCATACTGCTTATTGACACCTCTAGTCGAGCAACAAATCCGTGTATTTGTTTTAGGCCGGATTCGACCAAACTTTGATTTATAGAAGAGTAACTATACAAGGAACAATTTTACTCCTAGTGTTAACTCCGAAATAACTTCACTTGTCTTCTACCACACTAAACCCATACTAGAAGAACGAATGTATAATCCACCTAAAGAAAGAGGTCATTGTATCCGTACTTATTGCAATGTGAGGCGATACAGTTTCAATTTGTTAGGTTTCTT
This sequence comes from Agonopterix arenella, assembly GCA_927399405.1. NCBI lineage: Eukaryota > Metazoa > Arthropoda > Insecta > Lepidoptera > Depressariidae > Agonopterix > Agonopterix arenella. The sequence goes on from OV656714.1 coordinate 4,094,974, forward strand.
TTTATCAAAATTTTTTTAATTATGTGGCATTGACATTTCATTAGTTACACCGTCAAAATTGGCCGTGTAAAATTTACTCTCAACTAACTTATAGATTAGGGATGGTAAAACGCAAAATCCGTTTACTCGAGAATAACTGGCGACTTAATCTAAGAATATGTCATGTGTCAAACTGATATAAAAACATCGACGATCTAAAGGATGTTACATTTGTGGTCTCATCGATGTTTTTGACAGCGTTGTGACGCTTAGAGAATTGCACTCAAGCACACACGCATGCGTTGTGATTTGTATATTGTTGTTGTTGATTGAAGGTTGTGATACTTGTAAACACTTTGGAAACACTTGTTATCACTAGTGAACACTTGTTAACACTTGTGAAAACTTTGGAAACACTTGTTAACACTTTGGATACACTTGTGAACACTTTGAAGGCGCGGGTCATGTTATCCTACTCTTTCTGGTACTGTGCCCACGTAGTGGTCTACCTTAGTATTGGTATCCACTTCGACGTAACCTTTATTCTACAGCATGAGTGTAATTATAGTATAGTCATGCGCTGTAGCTCATGCGAACAAGAAAGAAGTAGATTTACATGTCATCCATTCATCATAATAATTCCTCTAAGAATCTCTCTCTCAATATCCCATCCCACTCTTCCGACTTCTACACCCATTCCTTTACAGTCCAAGCTTCTCGACTTTGGAACTTGTTGCCAGAGTCGATCAGACATTCTCCTTCTGTGGATGCTTTTATATCGAAAGTCAAAGCACACTTCCTGGACCTCTGTTCCTGATTTTTCCTTTCCCCCCTTCTATTTTTCTATCTAAATTAATCCGGTACGTGTAGGTATGTTTATGTTTTGTTGTAGCATGTATGATATCTATACTATTATAAAACTGTAACAGGAAGTTTGTCTGTACATTGAAGATATCAACAAAAAAAAAGTTACGATATGGTTTTTAGGTGTCCCTGATTCCATTTCACCAATTTTTGGATTTTTTGTCTGTCTGTTTGTTTGTGTGTTTGTTTGGGTGTTTGTTTGTTTGTTTGTTTGTTTGTTTGAACGAGTATCACGCAAAAACTACTGAACCGATTTTGATGAAACTTTTTTTGTTTGATAGCTTATGATCTGACTTAAAATCTGGTATATAATTTGTGCGGACGAAGTCGCGGGTTAACGCTCGTATATTATATATTATTATTTATATGTTATTTATCTATGTACCTTTAATTATATGTAATATGTATGTATTTATGTATTTGTTGTATTCACTTCTTTTTCACCTATAATTTTGTTTTTTATAACACCGACCCGTTCTTTGTTATATTTCCTCTACCCTAAGGTTGTCTGGAAGAAATCGCTTTTTAGCGATAAGACCGCCTTATTTGTACCATATTCAGTTTATGTTTCCTATTGTGCATTGTATTTTCTTTTGGTGTAAATAAAGTATATTTCATTCATTCATTCATTCATAATATTAATTCCATCACTCTATCCCCACAGAAAATGATGAAAGACAACAACTTGGTACGTCACTTGGACGCCTGCGAGACCATGGGTAATGCGACCGCGATCTGTTCCGACAAGACTGGCACCCTAACGACCAACCGGATGACCGTGGTACAGTCGTACATCTGCGAGAAGCTTTGCAAGGTCACGCCGAACTACAGGGACCTTCCCAGCGAGGTCGCTGAAACCTTGGTGGAGGGAATGTCCATCAATAGTGCGTTTACTTCTAGGATTATGGTGAGTTAAATCTACACGATATCTCATAATATTCATCGTCATCTTATTTACGAGTTACGCTCTTGTCTGGTGGAGTATTCGCCAATCCTGTATCTTTTCCGCTTGAGTTCTTGATACGACACGACATCAACCTTTTCGTTCATTTGGGCTAGATAACTCTGTCTAGGTCTTCCTCTGCCTCTCTTCCCCTCTACTCAAAGAAGTCCTATTATAATATTAATAGCAATATATTTGTTTATGTTAACTGTCAAGCCTGGTAGCATGGACATTTCAGCCTACTAAGATCTCAATAGTAGATGGGTTTGGAAAAAAATTTGAAGATTTTTTTTGTGAAAGTGATTTTTTCAGTGATGAAAACTAATCTAGATTAACTTAGAACACGCCGAGCAAAGTTCGATCCGCCCAGGTGCTGAATGCATCTGCCCAATCTATAAAACTCAAAATAATTATTCCATATAGGACCTTGAAGCCAACGGGCAGAACCTTGAATTACTTTACAGTGCTGTAAAGAAGATGCGGCCAGAAACTCTACAACATAACACGACTTAATAACTATAACAATATAAATTCTTAAGCTATGATAGTCTATTTAATGAAATAATTGATACTATATTCTATTGCAGCCTTCACTAGAGCCGAACGGTCCGACAATGCAAGTGGGTAACAAGACAGAGTGCGCTCTCCTCGGCTTCGTGCTAGCCCTCGGGCAGAGCTACGATGCGGTGCGGGAGAGGCACCCCGAGGAATCCCTCACGCGCGTGTATACGTTCAACTCCGTGCGCAAGAGCATGTCTACAGTGATACCGTACAAGGGCGGCTATAGGCTCTACACTAAGGGTGCTTCTGAAATTGTGCTTAAGAAGTAAGTTGATTTATAGTTCACACTTAAAATTTGTAGCGGAGTGTTTTTTAGCATTTTCTTGGCGATCATTCAAAAAAAGAAAAAATTAAGAGGCCATTTTAAAAATTATACTTACTAATTACAATTATACTAATTTGCTTTGTTTATTTTACGACCATACACGTAAAACATTATAATTCTACTTACTATTCAATAGTCTGATAAAACTGGGGTTTTTAAAAATTCTAGTCGAGTAAAGAGATGTTTGTAAATTGTCTGTTTGTGAATTGAACAGCCTTGAAATTCTTCGCAGAATCTAAAATCATTGCGGAACTTTGCTAAACGTCGTTACTTCTTCACAGATGCGCATTCATCTACGGTCACGAGGGTCGCCTGGAGAAGTTCACGCGAGACATGCAGGAGCGGCTAGTGAGGCAGGTCATCGAGCCCATGGCCTGCGACGGACTGAGGACCATCTCCGTCGCCTTCCGGGACTTCGTGCCCGGCAAGGCCGAGATCAACCAGGTACACTTACCAACACTACCATTACCTATCACCACTTGAAACTTCATTCCAATCACAGCACCACCACACCCTGGAGGCTTCATACAAATGGGCTCGCACTGACAAGCCGAGGTTAGCACCTGTGAAACTGAGTGAGAGAGAACTACAACACAGCTTCCTGTTAACTACCTCTAAAGTAAATTTCTGACCACACCTGATTATTTGTATGTAGATAGTTCAGTCTAACAAACCTAAGGCACAAAATAAATACCATTCAACGTGTATGATAAAAAAATGTTGACAAACACCTTAGAACAATAAAATGAGTCTAATTGACCCGTGCTAAGGTACATATTGCAATGAACCTGTGTATGCCATCTCTACGTGAGTTGGCACGAAAGATATGATTCTTCGCCGCAACGCTTGAAGGTAAATTTTTATATTTACACGAGCGTTAACCCGCGACTTCGTCCGCACAAATTATATACCAGATTTCAATTTTTTAAGTCAGATCATAAGCTATCAAACAAAAAAAGTTTCATCTAAATCGGTTCAGTAGTTTTTGCGTGATGCTCGTTCAAACAAACAAACAAACAAACACACAAACAGACAGACAAAAAATGCAAAAATTGGCTGGCATGCCAGCAACACTTCGACCCAGTGGGATCTTCCCCAATACTTTTGCTTTCTTCACCCTTCAAATACATGGTCAATGAAGGAGGCAATACCATTGATGGGAAGAAATCTAAGAGGCCTGCCCACGGATTAATTTCTGATTTAAAACCTGTATCGGCACTAGGCTCTGTTCTAAATCTTCCCGAAATAAAAAATATATTTGGTTACAGTCCAAGAGACCGTTAACATGTGTTATAATGTTTTTAACAGGTGCACATAGACCAAGAGCCGAACTGGGACGATGAAGACAACATTGTGAACAACCTTACATGCCTGTGCGTCACCGGTATCGAGGATCCTGTCAGACCAGAGGTAGGTCTACTTGAATGCTGCTTATACTGCTATATGCCAAGCCATTAATAACACAAAATTACCATATCGTGAAAGTCATTTTGTTAGAGATAAGTCTCTGAAATTTGTAGGATTCCTTAGTCAAACATACACCCATACACTTTCGTCCATTTTGCCTGGTTTTCTAAAGGTCCACTAAAACATCTGTCACTTTTACTTAAACTCTGTCTCTTGAGGTGTAAATGTGAATACTTTGAAAGGATTTTCCTAAAAGGCTTCAATACTATACCTATATTCGTTTAATTTCATATTTATAAATAATTTTAAAGAATCATCTCTTCTATATGCAAATAAATTGTTTATCTATCTACAACGTTTTAATGAATTAACGAAAAACTAGAAAGTAGTTAACCAATTATCATGGTTAACATCTGTAATTTTTTTCAAAATATTTAGTAATTTGTTTGTAAAATTTAAAATTTACTGAGCCCGATGTCAACCTACCGCACGGGCACACTTACCCTACTCACTACCATAACAAGCTTCTTAAAATGTGCCCATGAGTACGTTAGCACTTTCATTCATTGCTGAAATGATAACAAATAATTTTTGCCTCAAAACTTAAAATGCGAATAACTTTAAATCTGAATTATAAAAATAATGGAATTATTTTTTCAATCTAATTATTTTGTTATAAATCAGTTGGGGTGTATGAGGTTTTGCGCTTATTCATTAACACGTTGTATATGCAAATAAATTGTTTATCTATCTATCTATATCTCGATATTTTGTAACGTAAACCCATTTAAGACGCAAGACTGGGCTGTTTCAATCCCGCTGAATATTAACAAAAATAAATCTTCAGGTACCAGAAGCCATAAAGAAATGCCAGAAGGCGGGCATCACAGTCCGCATGGTGACCGGCGACAACGTGAATACAGCGCGCTCCATCGCTATTAAGTGCGGCATTATCAAGCCTACCGACGACTTCCTCATCCTGGAGGGCAAGGAGTTCAACACTAGGGTCAGGGATGCTAACGGAGAGGTTTGTTAACTTTGTGAACAGATATCTAACAAGTCTAATGTCTGAAAATATAAGGAAACTATATTGACTTTAGTTTTCTGACATTACACAAAGTATAATTGGGGAGTTGACTGCATCAAATATATTTTATTTTTATCTTCTAATAAAAAAATACGTTTGAAAATAATGCTATGCCTTACATTTTCATTAGTTTTCTAGCTTGAATACTATTTTTAATAAAAGGATAAACTATAAAAAGTATCGAAACGACGAAGAAAAACAATGACGTCACTATTCATGATTTAGTACAACTTTTCATACAAAGCTCGTTTTACTTTTGATAAAGAGTTGCTGATGTTACTAGTTGGAAACTCGCAGATCGCAGCATGCAAGTTTCCTTACGATGTTTTCCTTCACCGAAAAGCCAACCTAACAAAGCTTATATGACATTACATGATACAGGTTCAACAGCACCTGCTAGACAAGGTGTGGCCGAAGCTGCGCGTGCTAGCGCGTTCCTCCCCCACGGACAAGTACACGCTGGTGAAGGGTATGATCGAGTCCAAGGCGTTCGACACGCGCGAGGTGGTCGCTGTCACCGGCGATGGTACCAACGACGGACCCGCGCTCAAGAAGGCCGACGTCGGCTTCGCTATGGTAAGCATATTGTTAAGCGATGTGATTTTTCCGCAAGGTCGGTCATCATCATCAGCCTATCATCATCCACTGCTGAACAGTGCACATAGACCTCCCAAGGCGCGCCACAAAACTCTATCCTCGGCCTTCCTCATCGTGTGTCCCTCACTACGCCTACCAGTTCGCGGTCTCCACTCTAGAACTCTGACATCCCACCGGTTGTCAGTTCTTCCACAGATATGAATATGACCAGCCCATTGCCACTTCAGCTTGCTAATTTTCTGAACTATGTCAATCACTTTAGTTCTCTGACGTATCACTTCATTTCTGTTCATTTCAGTTATGTGAGGCCGGACAAAACCATTGAACAAGCCAGACAGTTGGGTTACCGGAAACCATAGTCTTACCTTAGTGCGTGCGGTCTTTGTCGAATATTCCGAAATTAATATCTAATACTAATATAGGTCTACGGTTCATTGGAGGTATAAAAAATCAAATTAAAGAAAAATTTTGTCTCGGACGGGACTTGAACCCGCACTCTTCCAAACAGGGGAATTGCGTTATCCAATTTCGCCACAGAGCCCACTACCCAGAGAACGAAATTTTCAATCTATTGCGTCTTAAGGGGATGTGAGCGCCATCATCATTTTCAATCTTTAATTTGATTCGAAATAGCACAACATGGCTGTAAGATGTTTAAAATCAATAATATTTGAAATAAAAAAAATCTACTTTTCAATCATTTATGTCACATATTTTGATATTTTACTAACTCATTCATTAAAATCTTTAGTATACTTCCTGTTGACCTAGAATCATAAAAAGCCAATGCTTAAAAATGGCGACCGCAAATTTATTTGGCGAAAAAACGGCGACACCTTCCATTCAAAAACCCGCATTGTCTTTTGGCAAAAAGTGCGGTCTCACAGCACAAGTAGAGGAATACATTTGAAAATCAATCATTATAGCTACATACTACATAATAAAAGCAGTTGCAGTTGATATCTACATACATAATTAAGTTTATACGGAACCCTCAGCGCGCGCACTTATCCCGGTTTTTAACAATTTGCAATTCATTGCAGGGTATCGCGGGTACTGACGTAGCGAAAGAAGCGTCCGACATCATCCTGACGGACGACAACTTCTCGTCGATAGTGAAGGCGGTGATGTGGGGCCGCAACGTGTACGACTCCATCGCCAAGTTCCTCCAGTTCCAGCTCACCGTCAACGTGGTCGCCGTCATCGTCGCGTTCATCGGAGCGTGCGCGATACAGGACAGTCCGCTTAAGGTTAGAACATAATTATATTCATTCACTAAGCCTCCCTAAAGGATCACTACAGCGATCGGTCCTGCGCTGGCCTTATATGGCTTCCCGCCACCTTTACCAAGTCGGTCCACCTTGTGGGGAGCCTACCCACGCTGCGCATTCCGGTACGTGGTCACCACTCAAGAACTCTTCGGCCCTATTGGCTCTGCCCATTGCCAGTTAAGCAATTCTTCGGGTTATATCGGCTACCCTGGTACACTTCGACCAGGAAAATAATTCCGCTCGTCAAACTTCGTTTGCGCAGAGCAGGCCCGAGTCCCCGACAAAACCCGAAGTCATTTAGTAATGAAAGGGTGCAAAGTCGGATAGCAGCGAAAAGGGCGCGAAAACAATTTAGCCAATAGCGTAAACGGATTGCAGGTGGCACATCCTGATTGGTCAATATAATTTCGCGCGGTATTAAAATTTGACAACCGCGCAGGTACATCGGTAAGACTTATAAACCTGGTACTACTGTGCTTCTCGTCTTCTCCGAATATCATCATTTCTTTTTCGATCTCGCAGCGTTATTCGGATACTGCAACTTAACAGCTTTCCCTAAGGAGCATTGGTCTTAGTAATAAACAATAGTAGTGTATAATATTAACGTATATCTTTGTCCCTTGAAGAATGTAGGTTTAAATATACTTTATTCTCAATTTAAGACAGAATATACACTTACATGAGAAGAAGACATAATAATTATAGTAGAAAATAAATAGTCATTCGCACCGCACAGAGCACACGAACAATTTACAATAGGTAGTTAGGTACCTACCTAATTAATAAATTATTAAAGTAAAACAAACCTCTCCATAACAAAAACAATAGGCAAAAATTATTTGTTTTCAATTAGACAAGATATGTTGAGTTAATTTGTATTTAGATTGATTGAACGACTCCGTTTTCTTTTTTATAAATGAAGGTAAGTTATTATAAAATTGTGCTCCCGCGTCGTAAGTAAACAAATATAGTGACGGCAACCATTGCTAGTCTATTGTTACGACCCATTTCATTTCACCCGATTGCGCGACGCAAAGGAGGGTAATGTTGTTATCGTATTACTTTCCAATCGTAACATGATCATGTACCCCGCAGGCCGTACAAATGTTATGGGTGAACCTCATAATGGACACGCTGGCGTCTCTCGCGCTGGCGACTGAGATGCCCACGCCGGACCTGCTCCAGCGCAAACCCTACGGCAGGACCAAGCCGCTGATCAGCCGCACCATGATGAAGAACATCCTCGGACAGGCCATCTACCAGCTCTTCATTATATTCTCCTTGCTATTCGTTGGTGAGTTAAGAAACCGAACGATTTTGTAATCACAGGTTGTTTCATTTTCCGATTAATGAACCCAATCAAATCTACAGGGTGTTAGGGTAAACAGTTGCATTACTTTAATGGAGATTACAGCCATGATACTGAACAACTTTCCCAAAGAAACCAATAGGAAATTCGCAAAAAAAAAAATCAACTTTGCATACAAACGTTCGATCACCTGATTGCATTTAGTATGGAAAGTCCAAAATTTGTGTTGCGAATTATACGTTTTGTGAAGTATCATGGGTACAATCATCCCTTAAAGTAATGTTTACTTTAACACCCTGTATACTTATAAAACAATTAAGTGAGCGACTGACAGACAACGTACACCCGAAAGAGCTGAAGATAGAAACATATTTGGAATATACATTCTACGGTTGATGTAGGAGGGCACAAAGAAAGGATTTTGTTATATTCCAATTTCACGCGGACGAAGTCGCGGGTGAATAAAGCATGATAGAAGTGTTGAAAAAACGACTGGAAAAGTTTGGAATACTATCGCTGGATAGCGGCTTTGTTAATTCAAGTCAAAGGCTTATTGAGCCGACTTGAAACTGTAGGCACTTAAAGCAGGCACTTCACTCTAGTGAGAACTTTCAAGGAAAATTACTACGGCTTACGACGCCACGAGAACTCCTCGTTGCCTCCACCGACATTGCTCTATTCCCACTTCTCCTTGTTGAAACCTGTGAGAACGCTGCCTTTACGTATTTGTGAACGCACCACTATTTCTTTCCCTCTCGCTCGGGTATCGCGCACTCTCTCTCGCTCGCTACTCTTCTGCCATAGCACATTTTTTGTCGTTAAATAAATAAATTGATTATATTTAATCGGGTTTTATTGGAGCACCTTCAATAATCTCTAAGTAAGCTTTGTTGCAACTGCATTGTAGCATGATTTCTGACCACTCCAAATAGGATGTCAGTAGTCAGTTTATGTATCTATGTCATGTGTGTATTTATGCTTCATTCTTTGTCAATTCATGTTCTTTGTCTTTTGTCACATTTTAGCATTATAAGTTCTGTTTTGTTTAGTCCGCTTATTGAAACGTGACAATAAAGTATTTTTCAATTCATTTCAATGGTTACCAAATCATGTACGTATTCCCCCAGGTGATCGTCTGCTAAACATCCCGTCCGGTCGCTACCAGGCCCTCGGCACGGAACCCACGCAGCATTTCACCATCATCTTCAACACCTTCGTCATGATGACACTCTTCAATGAGATCAACGCGCGCAAGATACACGGACAGAGGAACGTGTTCCAGGGACTGTTCACTAACCCCATATTCTATTCTATATGGATCGGCACTGCCTTGTCGCAGGTGAGCAATATGTCAGAACAAAACTTCAGCACATTGATTTCACAACAAGATCGTTTTGGTGCAAATTTTTAAATGACACTTTTTACATTATCGTGGAAATAAAAGGAAAGGCAGGTAGGACAGAAGTGGCATAGTTTTCCGTCATCTTGAAAACATGATTTCTATAGCTTTTTCCAAATTTTACAAACCTAAAATGTCCAGATATTCATGGTCAAAGTCATAACTTCGAGATTGATTATCTCGGTTTTTAGACGTTGTAGGAATGGTTTACCAAAGGACTTTTTTCTTTATTTTTGACTACCTCTACTTTCATGCATAATTTAGACAACTTTACGTTTTACGCATACTAACGGTACGTCCCGAATCACGCGCTGTGAGCGCGATAAATGTCGTTCCGATTTAACGTGAGCGCGACCACAATCGAAAACGTGACGTAGTTTATGACGTCACTACCGACGCCATCTTGCAATAACAGTGCTCACGGCTCGGAGCGTTAGCACAGTGAGCGTGTTGTCAAAAGTGACGTTTGACAGTTTTTTTGTAGTAAATTTTTGAGCGAATTTTCAAAAGTGACTGAGTGAGTGAGTTTCTTTAGTAGTATTGGGTTTGATGATGTTCTAACAAAGACGAATAAAAGTTAAGTTTAATAACGATTAGTGATGAAGAAAATAATAGGAATATTTGAATGTTGTGATGGGAACGGTGTGAGCGCGATATCTAGCGTTCCGAATTGGTAGGACGCTATCAGCGCTGTAGGCGCGATAACGCAAATGGAATGGGTGTTAAAGCTGTAATCGCTCACAGCGCTGTTTTTGATGACTCGTAACGTAACATGAACAATCATAATTTCGACTACATTTTCAGATATCGACTAAAAATTACTATGCCCGACTCCATCCAAAAATAGTTCGCCTTTGTTATCTCTCTAACGCAAATCTTGTCGAAAACTTAAATAGACAAGTTCCAGTGGTTCTGATAACTGTTGCCGACGTGTTGCAGGTGGTTATAATCCAGTTCGGCGGCATGGCGTTCAGTACGGCGGGCCTGACGATAGAGCAGTGGCTCTGGTGCCTGTTCTTCGGCGCCGGCACCCTCGTGTGGGGCCAGCTCGTCACGACTGTGCCCACGAGGAAGATACCCAAGAATCTGTCGTGAGTACACTATTATTATTATTTGTGGTTGAGCTATCTATATCTATATACTATTATAAAACTGTAACAGAAGTGCGTCTGTACATTGGAGATTAAAACAAAAAAAAGTTACGATATGGTTTTTAGGTGTCCCTGATTCCGTATCACCAATTTTTACATTTTTTGTCTGTCTGTTGGTTTGTTTGACCAGCATCACGCAAAAACTACTGAACCGATTTTGTTCGATAGCTTATTTCCTGACTTAAAATCTGGTATATAATTTGTGCAGATGAAGTCGCGGGTTAACCCTAGTATTATTATAAAACTGTAACAGAAGTGTGTCTGTACATTGAAGATATTAACAAAAGAAAGTTACGATATGGTTTTTAGGTGTCTCTGATTACATATCACACCACACTCGCTAGCTAGCAGTCTAACGGAGCGGACGTGCGAGCGCAACTGTCACTTAAACTAAATCTGTTTTGTTATTCGACTGTCCTATGCACTTACTCCATACATGGCGAAATAAACATCACAGTATCAATCAGGAAAGTTTCATTTACGCCATATACGTTTTTCGTCGGTAGAAGCAACACCTTCCTTCCCTTATTATCTTCCCTTTACCTTAATCTCCTTCGCTCCTAATCCTTCCACAGCAATTGTTGTCGCCACGAGTGTGACTGCCCAGTCCACCAGATATCTGACACACTAGACTTAGATGATGAAGTGGGAGCGCTCAGTTCTCCTACTCAAATATACTTTGTCAATCGCTTCGAAGAAGAGTCGAGAAGCAGGAGAAAATGGCGGTATCATCTGTGAGCGAACATCGTACTTATGTAGTTAGATGTTTAGAAAGCGGAGTGTAAGGGGTATCGCATACAGAAGGAGACGAGGCGGCGTCGAGGCGCGGGCGCGCCTCAAAGACTTTGACATACGGTCGGTAATTGTATATCATACCAATCCGACCGGCACGCCTCTCGGATTCTTTTATACAATTATCGACCATTATGTCAAAGTCGCCAAGGCGCGCACCCGCCTCGACACCGCCTCGGCTCCTTCTGTATGCGATACCCCTAATATAGGGAGATTTGTAACTTAAAATGACTTAATTTGCCTCCAATCCGCACTGGGTCTGCGTGGTGGAATATGGCCCACTCCACAGAACATTATAAGAGGGGTTAGAAATGCAAAGTAGCACTTTTGCTTCGGAGACGGCTATCGCCACTTGTCTTCCCGCTCACGCTGCTACAATTACTCATGTCCTCTCGTTCGCACCACGCCGCGCACCTTATGGTGCTAAGCAAATCATTGCATAACCTGTGGCGACAGGTTCTACGCCTGCTTTGCACTTCTAACCCCTTTTATAATGTTCTATGGTCCACTCCCTTTTTTGTGAGGCGTCCTTTGACCAGCAGAAGGATCCTACAAGCAGAAACTTAACTGATAAACTGTGCTATTACGGTCTCGGTCTATTACGGAAAATGCTAACTGTGTTTTGATCAGACCAGAACACTATGGGACCAACATTTAAATTGCGATGAAAGAATCATTTGTTCCATACGAAACTGCAAATCTACTCGAGCCAAATGTAGGTATGGCCCAGCCATGGGCCGGCAGGTTTTTTTTCGGATTTCGATGCTGGTCCTTTAAAGAAAGTTGTTGAGTTTGATGGTCTGATCATCCCCTTAAAAAAGTGTCAGCATATTAAGAAGGACCCTTTATTGACTCCTTCTGAATATGCTGATGTTGTTTTTAGGGGATGATCAGACCATATATCTGAACAGCTACCAATACTAAGGGACCAAAATCTAAGTTGAGGAAAAAAATCTGTTGCTGTTGGATCGAGTAGGTTTGCAATTTTGTATTGGACAGCTGATTTTTTTCGCGATTTCAATGTTGATCCGATAGAGAAAGTTGTTCAGTTTGGTGGTCTGATCATAACCTTAAAAACCGTCAGCATATTTATCAAGGACCCTGTACCAAACTCGGCCGTAGATACGAAGATAAGTATGTACACTTCGGCGCATCGTAAGCGATGCGCTTGCTTGATTTCTGCCACTCCAGAAGGCGTAATAACAACGCTGTGGCATTCTTCACTAGGTACCGTCTGGCAATAGGCATGTGTCTGTTTCAGTGCCTGTATATTTAATCGATGCCACAAACGTAACAAATCCTTTTACCCACAGCTGGGGCCGAGGCCAGCCCGACCAAGAGACCACCCAGCCCGGCCCCGACTACGACTCGGACCTGGACAAGAAGCCGCGCGCCGGTCAGATCCTCTGGATCAGGGGCCTGACACGGCTCCAGACTCAGGTATGACCTAAGTGCTGTTGTTTATGTCCGGTGGGATGCGGGGTGCGGGGGATGGATGGATAAGTGTCTACTTTATATAGATATCTTTGATAAAAAGTTGCCTATCGTCGCCTTAGAGTGAAGACCTCGGGAATTAAATGTTGGTGTTTTTTATTATTACTTTTCCGGAAAGAAAATCTCACAAACCATGTCCTGATTTCACTCAAAAAATAAGAAATTGATATCATTAGCATCCTTTTAAACTAATAGTCTACCCATCAAACTGAACAACTTTAACTCTGGGAGAAAACCGATCGGAGCAACAAAAAAAATGGACTGTTCCATACTTAGCTCCAATGCGTACGCGACACAAATGTATGCAATAGCCGATTTTTTTTTTTGCTCCGATCGGTTTGCTCCCATAGTAAAAGTTGTTCAGTTTGATGGGTAGACTCTTAGTTTAAAAGGATGCTAATGATATCAATTTCACCCTGTATACCGTGTAATAAGAACCTCGAAAATTCTCCCGAACTTACATAGGGCGCAGTTCTTTCTTCTTCCTTTTCAGTTACAGGGTTATCCGTCTTCATACCAAATTTCGATTCAATAGGTGCAAAAATGTGCGAGTTATTACAGACAGACAGAATGGACGAAAGTATAAGGTTCCTTGTTTGACTACGGAACCCTGAAAACAATCAAATCAGATTTTTATGAATTGTTAAATGACACTTATTCGTCCATCGCTATAATTGTATGAGAAAATACTCGGTTCAAATTGGGAAATCGGCTACTTTTATTGGGATAAATGTCGGGAATACGCGTTATAAATACGTTATTGGACGATATTGACAATATATCGTTAAATAACTGGGTTTATATATTATTTGAATTTGAGACTGAGTAAAAAAACATTTTTAATATAATTGGTAAATGATCATCTCAAATTTGAATAATGAAATTGCTATTAATAACAGTTTAAAAAAAAGTAAATTAAGTTTTGAAACTAGAATTTTTTATTTTAAAACAAAAAATACTATACCTACTATATTTTTATGTAAATGACTGTTATTCATAGCAATTGTTTTGCTAACGGCTATGTGCAAACATATCGTGAAATTTTTGATATCCATATTTAATGGCTTGACGCTTAATAAGCTTCAAAACTAAATTAAATATTTATGTTTTCGATAATTGGCAATCGATCTTTTTGCATATGGCCGTCGGATATTTAATTATGGAATGACGTCATGAATTACAATTGATATTTAAAAAAAATACTATTCATGATGATATTCCGTGGTATGTATTGCTATAAGGGAATTTGTTACTGTGCTGTTTATTCTAAACGGTACAGTAACAACGAAATATGGAATTTAAAATTTATAAAATCATGAAAAAAAAAAAATAGGAGTGGCAGAAATATAAAATGTCCGTGTATTTAATACGAAAGAGGGATAAGTTTTAAGTTTACAGTTATTAATATCAAAATATACAGCAAAATCAACAGGTCAACACTGCGGATACCTTGGGCATCCTAACGCTAAGTTTCCGACTATATTGTCCATTTATATATACTTTTACTAGTTTTTGCATACAAACCGAATAATACCACCATTTTCAATATACTATGCATCCATATAGAATAATACCGTCATATAAACAATAGAGATTACGCTGAATCATTTTATTACACAACTTTTGATTTACTATAAGCCGGATTTATATAAATATAACGACACAGATAATTAATCAAGTTGACTATACGTTTATTTTGTGTTACTATTTTATTTCTATTTTGTCTCGTATTTTCGTTTCATTCTCCTATACTTCTGTTTTATGTTGACGAGTTTTTGTTTTAATTTATACCAACACAGAGAAACACTTTACAAAGTAATGTTAGTTAGAAGCTATTATATTTTTTGGCCCATGATTAACGTAGAATTTATCTGTTGTTCGGTCACTAATTTTTTCAACAAACATTTGTTTTTTATCGTTTATAATAATATGTCTAATTAAAATTGGTTACCGAATAACGATATTAGAAACTTTTAATTTTCAAAAACAACTTTTTTTTTCTTTACCTGGTTTCATGACATTTACACTCTAAGTCTGGACTTCTTCCTTCGACCTTCAATCGATACTGTCCTACGATATTTACACTTATATATATTTATATATAATTATATGTTCCGTGTCATGAAACCGGGCGTCCCGTTAGTTTAACACTAGAATAACATGCGCGTAACGATGCATGCTCCGCAGTACATAAATAATAAAAAAACAGTCTGACGCTTTTATTTTGTTTCTTCATAATGATTTAAGAGTTCGCCCCACCTCGTTCCACAACCCTATTGGCATGCTCTTTTTATGTAGGCTGTGACGATGTTACTTATCCCTCGTAATTAATGACCCTCAAACAGTTATTATGACTACCCTTAGGTTCTTACTTATAATGCGTATTTAGATAATTCGTTTGATAATATTTCGTCATTCAGTCACTTACTTTCGTCGTGTAATTTTTGTTATAAAATAAATTTAAAAAAAAAATCACAAAAGTGACGAAATGGTACTAAAAGTACGTATTATATGTAAGAGAGTTAGATAGTAATATAATTCACTAAACATTAACCACATCGCGGTATGAATATGACTATCTCTTTCTCTATCTGTCTTTTATTTACTCTAGTCATACTGACTGTTTGATTTTTTTTTTTACTATTTTTAATTTTTTGTCTGTTTTTTTTTAAGAATAGTGTTTTTTTTGCTTGTGAAACGCCAAACCCGATACATCCTCGCTACTGATCCAAAGCAACCTGCTGTTTGAGATGAAACGCCGTTTGCACACGTACCTAAGACAAGGCCGCACGGCGTGCCACTAACAAGCGATACCGATATTAAATAAGCAGTAACATGTTCATTTATTTAAAAAAATATAGTTTTTTTTTTATTTTTTTTATTCATTATTTAATAATTTTTGTCGTGTTCAGTTACTGCTGTTAAAATACTTTTTTATTTGAGTGTGGAGTGGATTTAAAAAGACATTAGATCGAGGCGTGAGCATGTCGAGTGTGCTCGTACTAACATCTAACCGTTATACGGTCGATACCTTATTTCCTTTGCTGTTGTGTTGTCAGTGTTTTATTTTGTTTTTGTTTTATTTTTGTTTGTGAATGTTGTCCCTTAGACTTGTCGGGTGTGTACTCAGGTGGGTGTATGACAAGCGTCAAACTGGGCATCTTGTGGTCTGTAGTGATCTGTAGTTTGTGCTTTGCCGTTGGAAAGCCTTATTGTGTTATTTTGCGTTTTGTTAGGCTTGATGTAGTGTCCATATTATGTAAATGTATATTTAGTGGTATTTCTAGACGAGCGACGACGCGGGTAAGTATAGTGTGTAGACATAACCTTGAAGAAATTATTAACTAATACGATTATAACAAAATAGTGAAACTGTATAGCTTTCTTACTAAAACTTTTGATGGTACAGTTGTGGAAATATCTTGTAGATTTTCTATATAATTTTTTTGTTTTTTTCTGCTTCAAAGCCACATACAGGGTGTAAATTTAAATACGTTAAATACTTCAGGCGGTGCTTCAGACCATCAAACTGAACAACTTTCACTACTGGACCAATATTAAAATCGCGAAAAAAATCTGCTGTTTTATCCATACATTTTCGTCAAGTCACCATTGACATTTTCTATGGAACAGCTGACTTTTTTCTAGCGATTTCAATGTTGGTCTGAGGCATGACGCCCATTAAGTATGTAACGCATTTAAGTTTCCACCCTGTATATAATTATTATTATGAATTTTTTTATGTTTAGTAGAATCTCGACTAGTTTTAATCAAAATCTTATTATACTATTCTAATACTTACATGTTAGTATTCTTTATTTAACTAGACACCTCTCTCTCTCTATACGTTATATTTTCACAACTGTATAATATCAAAAGATATCACTAAAAATCCAAAGTGTTAGTCATCCTTGGCTCCCTAGTTAAATGTTTAACACAAAATAACATGGCATGGTAGTTCCTTAGATTAAGAACCTTATAATATCACATTTGTATTTAAAAGTATGAAATATAAAGTAAATCGCGAGCCACCACCAGGAATTTGATTAAAATTAAAGCCTACATACAGCGGCATATATAAATTAGGTGTTATTATTGAAGTGTTAGAATCCCAGGTCCTATTCCAAGCATTGTAGGTCTCCCCTCGGCGTTGTCTAGGCTTAGAGTAGTCGGAAGTCTTCAGGGTAGCGGCGGTTCGATACCATCTCTTTCTTTTTATTTTTTTTTATTTTTTCAGTTCTGTCGGCACTCTTTCGGGTCATATTCGTATCACGCGACACGGGTCTTATCTGGCCACAATACACGCATCAAATTGACACGTTACACATTATTCTGTTTCCTTTTTTGGTTTGTTTTATTATTTGTTTTATTAATATGAAAAAAGGGTCTGATTTTCCGTGTTGGCCTGCTTGTGGCGAAGACAGATATGGGACACGATTTTTTTATTTTAATTATTAATCGAAATTGTTGTCCACGCTCACGGCCGGCTTTACGCCGTTGTGCGTGATAGAATAACTTATATTGACGTCATCATTAGATAAAACAAAATATACTGACTTTAATTTTCTTTGTAGTGTATTAGATAGAAATGCATAGTCATTTCCTAAAGCTCTTACACATTTTTTTTAAATATTAATATACTTAATTTTGAATATGATACACAGGTAAAAACTTAACTGACAATAGTACCCGAATTATGTTAAATTAATCCTTTTAGAAAACATTCTGAAGTAGTTTCTTCTTTAATCAGAAAGTAAGTCTTTTTATTGCTACACAATAATTGTAATACATTGATTACATATTATTTGAATATTTTTCTAGTGGTTTTCTTGATTTCCTCGACTTACGCATTATTTAATCGAAATTTAGAAACTGAAAATTTACACATAATTGGTATTTTACATTATGATGACGTCAAACTGATTTAATTCAAACCACCCAAATCATTAATCAAAAACTTTATCTATTAAGATACTAGAGATGTCCCGTCGTGTCCCATATCGATAAAGCCAGTTGTTAAGCTAGGCGTTAACGTAGGACGGCGTTGAATGGGGCATGGAGCCGCGCGGCGTTGAGCGATGTTGTTGGCAGCCGAGGCCGGTGCTCGAAACAGAAGTGTAGTGGCGGGCGCGGCGCGGGCGACGCTGCGGCCGCGGCCGAAGGATCACGGTACCGGTCTGCATCAACCCTAGTGTCTGTAGTACACTCACACCGAACGGGAGCTACGACACTCTGACGACAGCTGGGGGCTTTAAACTTTATGGGCTTTTAGTTACGGTCGAACACGACTTGTTAACGAATCTGATCTTTTCGTAGCTTTACTCTGTCGCTTGGAAGCAATGTTTCTCTTTCTAGCGAATTATGTTTCTGAGCTACAGAAAGGGATAGAGCTACGGGAAGCTCTAATTAAACTTGTGGCAAAGTTCGCGCTACCGCTAGCGTAATAGCAGCTATTTTATTTTCGATGCTATCTTGATCGGTGGGGCACCAAAATCTTTGCCCAATTTTGTAAAGTGATACCTAGTTTGTGATGGGGCGTATATGGTTTAGATTTCGCAGCTGTCTCCTTACACCATTTGTAGTGGGATCGAGGCTGGTTGATAGTTAATCAGTCTGAAACTTCTGGATAATCAAAACTCATTATAAAAATGTGACAGAAGTGTAAATTTAGAATCAATATAGTTAACAAGTGAAATTAAGAGTGTCGTACTCGCCGTAAGCTAAACTAGTTCTGTTTTCTCGTCTGTAATGCATCTCCCACGTCTGTTCCGGCTGTAGCCTGCCCCCTCCCCACCCTGGCACCGTCCAGCTGTCAGCACCCTGTCTCGACGACTATCGACTATCGACATCTCGATGTTCCACTCATTGTCAACCCCTACTTCTACCATCGTCCCGCTTTGTGATGTCATCTAGTGGGCGGCGAGCCCGTTTTATAGCAGTTTTCGCTAGCACATATTTTTAGATACTTTATTTTGTTTAGCTGTGCGAGCATGGCTCCCGCACCAGACTTCCTATCGTCACGTTCGTGCGTTAGTCAGCACAGGTCTCGTTAGCCGCATGTTAGTCACCGTGTAGACCCTTCACAGATGTTAGATAAACTCTGAATACAGCCAAATTGTCCATGCGACAGAACAATCCACACCACACTCTTATATAAAAGCTATCGGTGGCGTGTAGCGGTGCGTGCGTGCGGCGGAGTGGCGGAGTTTCTATCGGGTGGGCTCGGCAGCGAGGGCGTCCGGGTTCGGAGTCAGCGGCGCGCACTGGAGGGTTACGTTGGTTACAGCTGCGCGTGGTGCGCGCGTTCAAGTCCACGCTGGAGGACCTCGAGGAGCGCCTGTCTGCGCACTCGGCGGCCGGGCTGCGCTCGCGCCTGCGCGCCCCGCCCTCCGACATCGCCTACATAGACGCGGACGACGTGCCCGCCGCCAACCGCACTGAAACTACCATATTCTGAACGCCTGCCGCCCTATCCGCACAACACACTATCTGACACATGAGACGCACCGCCCTCGTCCACAAACTGCCGGCTTATATCTCACCCGTCTACCTTAAGTAGACTTGTGTTTAGAGATTCGCTTTGAACGTGATTAGTGATTTAATAGTACATTATGATACAAGTGAGCTAAGTTGGTTATTACAGGCGAGGCTAGATTGCAAGCTCGAGCCGAAGGAGAGAGCGGTAACCAGCTGAGTCTGCAATGACCAATGCTCACACGTTTCATACGATGTTTTAACACACTTAAATTTCACTATTTGGATTAGACAAATATTTGTGGAAAATGCAGAGTGGATTTATTTTTTCTATTTAGTACTGCTCGCGCAGATATAACCGCACTATTGCGGTAATGTAAAGTAAAAAGCACTCGTCTGATTATGAACCTAAAAGCAGTGCAATAAGAGCCACTTTCCGACCAAGTGTGTTGACAAATGTGGAACGTACTAAACACGTTTTTAAAGTGCCAAGTAAGTTAGCAATCTGCAAAAGCAGTTAGTGGACGATCCGTTTAAAACATGTTTTGTTTTTCTTAAGTTTGTTAGCGAGTCGCCGCACGGCGCTCGGCCCTCGAACCAGTCCGAACGATCGTACTTAACGCTTTTATAATCTCCGCGTAATCTCATCGCGACAACACCATTATTATATAATACACTTCGACTTTCGACTTCATATTTATGCTTTAATAACGAATAATCGTTCTCGAGTCTTAATTTTAGTACGTTAAGTAATTTTTTATTAAGTGTTGAAATTTTTAGAGCTAGGGTAGTTGATAGCAATAAACTACTAGAGGAAGTCAGCCCTGTTAGGCTCCTATACCGATTTGTGCCTGCTACCGCGCCCCGTTGCGCGAACTGTACATTTTCAATCCATATTAGTATCTGTTGATGTTTCATGATGTTAACAATTGTTTGCATATTTTAAATAATCGACGGTAGCGCATATATCTTAGTCTCGGGACCCCATACATACGTAGGTTATTTATTATCGAGGTTCTATACCCAAGTTTTTCTGCCATTACGAATGAACACTGCTATTTAAGAGGACAGTATTTGTACATAAGTTAGAAATTTTCTTCTACGTCTATGTGTATATCGGAGCAGTGATATTTTGTATAGCTTTATGGAAAAAAAAAGAATAAATTATGAATCTTTTAAAAATTGTAACTTTTTAATCTTTGAAACTTAAAAAATTTTAACGGAGAAATTATCTTTTTGGAATTTTCATCTCTCACTAGCTTTTTATGTAAGTAGTATGTTATGAAGTGAACGGCGATAAAACAACTTGAGAACTATGCTCGCTTGTGTTTTGTTTCATAGTAAATTTTGGGACCACTTACCCCGAGTCTTATTTAAACTGGGATACAATTAGGTCTACGGTTCTAAATAATATTTATTCAGATAATCTTCTAAAGTGTTTCTTGACATATAATTCTAAATAAGTTAAATGTATATGGCTACCTAAAGTTTAGTATGAATGAGACACCAAACGCTTAACACCGGAGGGACGCTAACATAAGATGTAATCTTTAAAAAAAAACTTTTGCTAATGTTACGAGATCTATTTACATTGATTGAATAAATTTTCAAGCAAATTCCATAGATTTTTCTTTCGCCACATTACTGTTATGGTGGGGGCCGCCCAGTTTTAGCAAAATCGCTCTATTTCAGATGTTGACGGTAAGTTTAGGTCTGACTCGAGTAGGCAGTACGTTTGTAAGTATAAGGTCGACGACGTCGCGTCGCTGCGATATAGGTACACTATGTCGGTATATCGTTTACGTTAGAGCATGTGATACATGTGTTTGCTCGTTGACTGCCCGTCGTCCGGTACTTACACCCCCTTGGCATATTGAACCGACAGCGTCGATTTATCGTTCAATAAGTCAAGTTTAGTATTCACGATCACCTACGTAAGGTGAGATCACAGAGCGGCCATCTTGTGAAACATCGCATTAACAAAATGGCCGCCGAATGTGTTTTAGTTTGTAAGTATTTTGTAGTTGGAAATAATTGTATATTTTTTGGTACAAATGTTGTTTCCCTTTTTTTATTATTATTATTTGATTTTTGCTTCGCATTTAAAGTGTGATCATGCTTATGTTACAGTGTTTTATGCATGTATACAGAGATGTATGTGAGTATGCACAATTTGTAATTTTTTCTTTGTTTTGAAATAGATGTTTGGTATATAGTTGAAACATTTAAATGCAAAAGGGTTTTACATCCGATTTTTTTTATTTTATGTCAATAATGTTTGAACACAAAATATTAATAAAAAAAGTATTTATATTTTAAACCACTTACCAAACTTCTAATACAATAGTTTATAAGCAGAAGTATAATAAAAAATCATATAAATATATAAACTCCACTATTACACCAAAACTAGAAAATTAAGTAACTTAGTATAATCATTATAAAACAAAAAAAAAAGATGGCTTATTTTCACTTATTTTATTTAATCATTAACTCGGTTGTGTATGTACTTATTTTAAGTTGGTTTCGTGAACTTTATTATTTATTTTTTGAGTTGTAACGAATACGTTATTGTTAAACATACATACTTAACCGGCACTTATAAACGACCAGTTTAATATTAAAACTCATTTTAATAAAAGTTAATTTCAATTTAATGATATTTTATTTTTATACCTGAAATAAATTCACTTTTCACGCAAAAAGAGACAAGCATACATCGCGATTTAGCTCACATACCGGATTACCTGGCGTAGTTTGTAGTTTCCAACACGGTATATAACTTTTTTTTCTTATTTTATATATCTAGTACTTGCTATTGGATGCCCTCGACTGCCCCGACCCAGCTAGTGTGAATGCCCCCTAATCTTAGAGTTAGGCACTAACGAAACTGCTTTCTCAAATTATCTTTAACATTTTCTAGCTATTACTTCCTCACTTCTGTCTTAGTAGTGGTATTCTAAATCCAAAGATGATCGTTAATTTTCTTTTTAATTATGGCCATAATTTGGTTTTGGAATGCCAGCCCCTAACCCACGTATTTTTTTTCTAAATTGGCCACATAAAGCAGTTTGGTTGCGTCTGGTAGTAGCGCGACCACGGCCCAGTCGCACAGTGGGACTGAAGCGTCCGTCATGTTGTTTTACAGCAAAAAGCGGACATATTGGCTGGCCGCCGGATATTTGTCAATAATTATTTGGCGGAGCACCGAAGGATCAGCGTGCAATCAGGAGGGAGCTCCATTCCCGCCCTGAGCCCCGTATCGCATCAGAGCGATGAATAAATGCCCCATTATCCCCCCTAAAATAAAAAATCTAAACTAAATCTTAGGAGTAACAATTTTGCAATTTACTAGACAAAACTTTGAAATTAAAATAAAACATTTTGTGCAAATACAAATGAATATATCAAGACAGACGGATCAGGTAGATCTTATTTGATTAAAAATAAAGTAACTGCCATTAAAAACAATATTATAAAGTTCTATTTAAAAATATATAATAATCGCCCTTGGATTTTTGCTAAACTTTTCACGATAAAAAAAAATGTTTTTTAAATCTCTTAAAATGTAAATGCAGTAGATAGTTAACTTAAGAATTGATTTAATGTTTATTTAAATAGATTAAGAATAAAAACATTAGTTAACTCGCAAATATATTGAATAGATTTATATGTAACTATGGTGCACCATTATTTAGATTGAGTATTTAGAATAAAAATAACGAAAAGTATCTGTTTTATACCGAATACAAAGTTTTCTGATTTATTTATTTTTTTACCAAAGATATATCTCAGCCGTTACTTTTTTTGTAAATATTCTTCATAAACTCATCTTTTTTGTAATAAATATACTAATGTTGTTATGTGTTGTACTAAAATTAAAGTTATATAATACGGATAAATTCATGTGCCATTTTTATAAAAAATAATAAACAAATCCACATATTGTGCTACTCAAGTGCTTTTATAAACGTTTTGAACGAGGATGATATTTAAATTTGCTTGTTATTGTTTCTTACTTTATTATTTCAAGAATGCAATTTTATACTTTATGTCAACATCGTAAGATTTTAAATTGTTTATTTTCTAAATGTTAGTTTTACTCTGGATGTTTTCTCTAGTTCTTGTTGTGTGGTTTGAGCCCCGTAGTTTGTGCAGTTGTATGCAACCACAACTACATACATACGATGGTTACGCTACCCTTTATTTTGTTACATTACTTTTTTATTCATTCATGAATAGTTGAACTGTAGTGCTGTTATTTGCAAATTTTGAATGCAATAGTGACGTCATACGGTTTTATAATGTTACCTATCGACACCGGATTGCATGAGAATACGTAATTAAGGAAAAACAATGTAACTTTTAGTGTTTCTGTTTCTGGTATTTTGGTAATGTTGAACAGTCGATTCTGTTCGATGCAATTCCTATTCAAGACTGATTTAAAAGCTTGAATAGATTGCTGGTTACCTCGATACCGCTTTGACCTTCACAACACTACACACTGTCCACTACTCTCTGGTCTTCCACTTTTCTTTTTTTCTCTTCTTTTAGTTGACACTTGCGTACCGATCTCAAGCAAATTTAACTATCTTTTGCCTTGTGAGATAGTGATCTTAAATTTATTTATATGTTAAGTATATAAGCATCTATGATAAAATATATTAATATTATGTACTGATTCGTAAACTCGTCGTTTATTGCACTTCGTGTAGTTAAGTTTAAATCATTGCCTGCTACATGAATGTTAAGATTTAGAACTAATATACATACAACTATTATAAAAAAATGATATATCTAAAGATTCGTGTACACCAAAAATTAGATGTATAAAAAATTTTCAAAAAATTTAATAAATTACGCTTAATAGTGGTTTCGTACACGCCGAATAGTGAAACTTAAATCACTCTAAAATAAAACCATAGTAAAGCATGATTTCCTGCTCTACCTACTTGGTAAACTGGTACTATCTATTAATTCGTTACTTCTAACGCTTCTTGTCTCTTAATAAAATTTAGTAATAAAGTATCTATACTCCAAAGTAACTTTCATTTCACCCAACGCCACGTTGCGGAGAGCTGCATTCATAAGGTAACTGGCCGTGATGGGATGTCTTGTCTCGATGTTGGTCCAATGTTGTCGTGGCCACAGGCCGTGGCCCACACGGCCCGGCATGGATGTCGTACGGTCTAGATCGATGTTAGAACTCGCTTAGCGCTTACACGCCCATATCGTAGACCAAGGCAATTGGCTTAACTTATAGCATGGTAATAATAGTTGTCACGGCATACATCATGTTGTTAAGAGGATATACCGGTTAGCGCGCTCCATACCCGACGAAGTTTAATTCTATTTTGAATAAAAACCATTTTTTTTACACGTTTTAGAAACTAATATCAGTGTCTGTGGTTTGTCAGATAATTTTTTATGTTAAAATGTATAGTTTCAAAGTTGCGGAGGCTCAAAGATTTCTACGCAAATCTTAAATTAATCCTAGCATTGAAACTATACATTTTAACGAAAATCTTACCAACTACACGTGTTCAAAAAATTTCATTGACTTTGTCTTTAATTGGTTTAATATAGAAAATAGGCTCTAACTTCGTTTGAATGCAGCGCGCTCAGGCGCCCTGACGGATATATAAGGTCTAACAAAATTAGCTAACACTATTTTAAGGGTATGCTCAGACCATCAAACTAAACAACTTTCTCTATGGGACCAATATTGAAATCGCGAATAATAAAATCTGTTGTCCCATAAATTTCAGTCGAGTTATGTTCACAGTTTTGTATGGGACAGCTGATTTTTTTTTCCCAATTTCGATATTGGTTCCATAGAGAAAGTTGTTCAGTTTGATGGTCTGATCATCCCCTTAAAATAGTTTCAGCTAATTTTGTTAGACCTTATATTCTCTTAATTACCATGTATGCTCTTACTGTATTCAAGTAAATAGTTTGTAAATAGACATACAATGCTACGCTTCGACTTCTAAGCAACCACGCCGATAAAATACATAGTGTAAATATAATATTAGATTAAATCACTAAAGGGGATCAATTAGATATTAAATCACAATTAGTATAGGTCATGTTTATTTGCTATATCACAAATTTCACAGCGCTTTATTATTCTAGATGTTAGTATGTAAATAACTTGTTTAACATCTGTACATATTGAGGTAGACATTTATCTGGTATGTGAGCAAATTCGACGATTATATAACAATATGTGTGCTTCACTAGATTTATTATAGTTCGCATGATTGATTTGACACACACACACGAGTGCGAACTCTGACACACACAAACACTCGCACATATAACTTTATTTAAAAAAAAAAAACAATTTCAAGGACAACAGTACGGTACACAAAAAATCAATTAGGATTTAAATGTTCGATGTATTGATAAATGTTTTTTATTTTGTGTTTATTCAGTTTTTTATTTAAGTTAAGGTTTTTTATTTTGAAAAAATGTAACGGAGCCCTGGATGGAAAATGTATATTTGGTAAAAATATAGTGTTATGTGCACACCCCATGAATGTGCTTCTTGGTTTTATAGGAAGAACCCTGCGTTAAATTTTTTGTTTCACCATGTATTTATTTGATATTCTTCTTGGATATGTTCATCGCTTCGCGAGGCGCACCGCTTCGGAGTCCCTGAAATACTTCTACCTTCTGATATCACACTCTTGTTTGTGAAAATATTTTGATAACTTCACCTGCTACTGTATCGAACGCTATTCTGTTACCTTCTTTCTTAAAAAAAAAAACTTTTTTAAGATGTCAGGGAATTTCAACTATTCTGCACTTTAAACTTAATGACCACTTGAAAAAATTCTTTGACACCTTTTGTTAATTTTTATGAATTCTTAAACAAGCGTTTTAACTGAATTGCGGCGATTTTTAAGCACATGCGTTGACGGAGCGCTATCGCCGCGACATCGCGACGATATCGTGCCGTCAACACCTACGCTCAAAAATCACCTCTGTGATATGGCCCTAACTATCGTAAATTAGTATGTACGGTCCGGTAATATTTGTAAATAATGAATTGCGTTCGATAGCACCGCCGTACGTGTATGTATGGTACCGAGCAGCTGCCGGCTGCTTTCTTCCGTGCTGTGACTCTTTACTTCATGTTTTCCTTTTTATTTTCTTTTCCATGAATACCCCATTGCACCCGGAAGGTCATAGGTGGCGAATTACAAGAGCGCCTGATACCTGTGCCCTACAGCAAGACATCTACTGATCAGGCTGTAAGATTACACACAATTTGGGAATTTTTTTGTTCTGCTGTTCCACTCACGTCACTTGTTTAACTATTTTTATGTTTGAAAGTTTTGTTTTGTTTTGATACGTTATACTGTACTCTTTCTATCTATACTTACTTACATATCTATAACTGTCCTGGCTCTATGTGTCGATACGCTGACCATTTGGTTTCTTAATTCTATTGTACATACTATTGTGAATATTGTATATGTCTTTTTTCTGTAAATATTGTTTGTTGTTGTAAATTATCGAAGTTTTCAGAAGTATACATTTGGGAAATTGATCGGTCAGTGTAGAATGCATGCTTTTCGTACTCAAAACATTTGCATGGATCCTGAGCATGCGCTGTTTACATTTAGTTAAGATTTAGTGTGGAAAGTTGAATGTTGTCCATTTCTAATATTACTAAATCGAAAAAAGTAAGGTTTTAAAACCTATGCTGTGATGGTTTGGTAAAAACGTAGGCTGAGCTATAATCAAATACAAGTTACAAATTAGATATATTTTAGAACATTAGTAGATAAAAATTATCTTTATAGAACTTAATTATTTAAATCGCAACCATATTTTAGGCTTAATCGGTTAGTTGGACAACACGAAAATATTGCATTTAATTAGATAGTTCTTAGTCTACCATAATTATATTAGTCCTTAAATCAGGCATCGCTTTTGCGTCAAATCCATACAAATTCATGCCAATCCAATATTACTATAATTCGACTCTATTTTGGATTTGTATTCTTATCAATAGATCAAAGCAATTGCAAAACATTGATTGATCATTTTGCTTACAAATTATCATCCTGAATATTTTAATATTCTTTTGGTATGGTAATTAACTGGTTAAATGGTATATCCAAGTCAAAAGGTACGAACGCCTTACAAATAGCTTTTACATTTAAGTTTGCTTCATTATCATAGCATTGTAGTGATCGTCTTATGTTTTGCCTTCATAATTGCACTAAGAAAACTATCGTGGGGTAAAATATTTCCATACAAAAGCCAGGGATTCGTCAGCTTCTGAATTCATGTTTAAATGCATTTCGTCATCTTTTGAAGTCTTTAAATAGCTTTCAGAATGTTTTAGGCTAGTAATTATAATAAATTAGCTATGATAATAAAATGTCGGCTTGTACAGCCACCATAAGAAGCAAACGACGAATAGTTGAATTTCAAAATATTCAGCCATCAATCCCACTTCTGATCAAAAGGATGGTGGCTAATATCTTGAAATTTAATTGTGTATATTAATGTTTTTTATGTTGGCTGTGCTTCTAAATGCGGGTAGGAAATGGGACCGCGGTCGATGTTGCTTCGTATCGTAAATGTCATAGGCATCGCAATTTACACGTCACCACTAAACGCAGTTTGAGTAAAATTTTGTCTTTTAAGCAATATTTTAAGACTGAGTTTTAATTGAAACTTGCCAACTGGTGGGGTGTAAGACATTAAGCTTATCGCGTAGCATTAGAGGTTATAATGTCCAAATACAGTCACAGATTCGCATGTGGACACTTACCAGGTGCGGATTCAGAAGGTAAAACGAAGAATAATCTGTCGAGAGTATAAAAGACCGAAAATTGCCTGTAAATAGCACTGTGTCACCAACTCCTATCATCATTTATTTGGATCTTAAATTATTATCAATAAGGTCGTTTATACTCTTTTAGTTTCCTATTAGGTATGAACTGTATCCGCGCCTGTAATACCCCTTCACACACAATTGGCACTAGACCCGACAAGATGTCTGTATTCAGAGGTCGATATCGATGTGGTGTTACCCTAAACTCCGAGCTCACTGCATGGCGTGGCTCGGGGTCGTGGCTGCAACACCAACTTGGTCTACTCAGACCTTTGAAAGAGTTCTCATCAGTTTTCAAACGATAATCAACTTTGTTTCAGTACAAATTATGTATTTATTAATAGCAGACTTTGGAGATGAATTTGCTTCAAGTGATATCCCAGCTTATACAGAAGTAAACAGGGTTGATTCTTTGTTGTTGGAAATTGCTTTGATCTGCTTTCAGTCAGATCTGCGCTGGACCTTTGAGGGGTTTATGGAATCATGCCGATTTATTGAGACGGATCAATTTATATTGCAACAGTTGATTTTAATGCACAGGTGTTTTATAATAAAAAGCCTTTCTGAACGCATGATAATAAATAAATATTCGTATGTCAAAGTACGAAAAAAATATGCATTATTCTGCGCTCGACACGGATATCTTGAGATATTTTTGCAATACTTATTTTATAACACTTTTTTTTGGCTTTTGCGAAGAAACTTACATGCTTCAATTGCGAGGTGTGCATTTTATCCACTGTCCTTTAAAAGTGGCGAAAGGCTGTCACTGGACCGTGTTTGGGCACTGCAAGTGTGACGTGGTTATCCTATTTATTCTATCTCTGACTACCCCTCCAGGGGAATATAGTCGTGAGCATATACTTTTGTTTACAACCCGGTCATATTATCTGTGCACCTGTCTTCAATGACTATATATATGCGCTTTGGTATGGTGTGAAAACGTGTGTACCAAATTATTGAGACGCGTATCGGCAACGAAGATGCTGACCGTACTGACGCGAAGGGGGAAGCGAGAGGAGCATCGCATTCCAGCAAGGTGCATAGATAATGTATCCTGGTTGTACTTATTTTTCGTGGTCGCCTCTAGAAAAGACTATATTATTAACTGTAATGTATTTTGATACGCATCAGCAATCGGCATAACTCTAAACAGCCATTGTTTTTGGGTTTACTATTGAATTGGGTTTAATATTATGTATTGATTAAAAATGTTAAAAATTTTATCGTAGAGATGTCTGAACGCATTGAATTTCAGACTTTACTACAATGCAAGAAAAGCGAAATGCATTAGTCGATGATTTTGTTTTTCTGTGTGAAAGTCGAAATTCATGCAATCTTCTCTCTTCACATAAAACATTTTTGATTGAAAACAATAACTTATTATATTAAACAGACTTCGTTAGTAAAACCCGCTGTGACTGGGATTTTGAATTTACCTCGCTTCGCCTCTTTTTTATGGCTCAGTGTGCTTCTAATTTATGTTCTACTTTTTCAAATTGTACATTCTACAATAATGGCACTCCATTTGATTCTGACTGTTAAGAATTAGATAGAGATGTCAGTGGATATCATTCGTGAAGCTCTGACTGCTAAGATAAATTTTAAATCAAAAAGTCCCCCCATGAATAAAATTATACTTTGTAACCGACATAACTAGGTATAACGACATAAAATTCGATTTAAATAGTTGCAATCTATAAAAATTTACGCTCTACTGAATAAATTTTAAAGGAATTAATATTTTTAACTGTTGCTTTGCTTAGTAAAGCCATGCACATTGATAGGTCCATAAGTGTATGGATAAAGTTTTGTTATTAACTATCAAGTTTTTTGTAAGACCCTTAATAACTTTGGTAACTGGAAAAGATTACTATCACGATTATATCGTGATCGTGAGTATACTGTTTGAATAGTTAAATTTTAAAATTTTCAGCCATCAATCCCACTTCTGATAAAAGGACGGTGACTCTTGAAATAACAAAATAACTCGGAGCTATAATCTAGCGTAAACTTGTAACAGTAGAGCGTCAGTCAGAGCGTCACGATTGTACTATGATAGAGAGTGTGAGATGGTAACACGTGTGTATGTGTCCCCGCGACGCAGATCCGCGTGGTGAACGCGTTCCGGCAGGGGCTGGACTCGCGCGGCTCGCTGGCGGACGCGGCGCTGGCCGAGGCGCTGCGCAAGCAGACGGCGCTGTCGAAGCGCTTCTCGCACTCGTCGAGCATCGACTACGCCGACGCGCACGCGCTGGCGCCGCACGACCTGGACGTGGAGCGGCTCTCCAGCCACTCGCACACCGAGACCGCCGTGTAACCGCCGCCCCCACCCCGCGCCCGTGCGCCGTGCGGTCCGCTCACACATGCAATAATTTAGCGATAATATCAGTATTATGAACAAGGACTACCGCCGCCTCGCGTGACCGCCCGAGCACGGACGTTCTCGAACCGTTTCGCTGCCATCGCTCTAATTATATTATAATCTAATGCTAAAACGATTGTGTATAAAATCATATTTTTAAACAAATAACGAGGGTGATCAAGTTTCGTATTTGATTTCGAGTATGGTTGAGGGTATGGGTATGGGACTAACAGTTCACGGTGCGTGGAGGCCACTCATCGCACCCACCAGTGTATTCGAGCATAAGTTATATTGTTAACTAGTGTGTTTAATTATTCGATTGTTTTGAAAATATTTTATTATTATACGCGCGCGAAGAACCGCGCGCGTCTGTTGAACAAATAAAAAAAATATTGTCTAATTATTAATTTTAGATTTAAGCGCAAGGACGAGCGAATGGACGAGTGTTTTTTGAAAATAAACAAATAAAATGTTCGCATACCATCGTGTCATCTCTTACACGGAATGAAATGTTTTATATTGCTTTTGTCAAAGACATGTGGTGGGGAGGGGGAGGGGGGGCAGGGCGGCGCGCGCCCGTCGTCTCCTCCTTTTGTATAAAGTTGTTTCATTTGTAGCGCCGCGTCAGTTTGTATTTGTACCTACGAGCGAGGACCGGCGCGCGCGCACGCCCCCAACCTCATACTACCTACTTCTACTAAATTATTGAACTATTAGTTAAGGTGTTTGTTATAAATTTCAATAACTTTTTTTTTGTTTTTACGACCTTTTTCCCCTAAATCTAAGTATACATTTAAGTCATATCTCGAAGCGTAGACGCATCAACTAAAAGTTTCTATACAAGAACCGTAAACTGTAATTCTTGTGTAAAAACCGACGTAGTCCACTTTAAACATCTTCAAAATGTTTAAATAGAAAATAAACATTAAAATTGTATAGCTGAAGGTATTTATTTGTAATGCTAGTCTCTTATGAAAACAAAATACTAATTATTCAATTATTATAATGTACTTATTGATTATTGATAAATACTTCAAGTTTATTAAACAAAATATAGTCTACGGTGTAACGAATTGATTTTGGAATTTTTTCTCTATGAGCAATATGGGAGTCGCTCCCGCGCAGCGCGAGGTGCGATGGTGGCTGCGCGGGCGGCCTAGCACGACATAGGCGACTTAGCATCGCAACAGTGGCATTTTCAACTTATAACATAAGACATGTACTTAATCGAGTTAGTGACGAGTTGAAATAAACGAGACGCGTCGCACAGGAGCGGCCGACCGCTCGCCGCCCACTTGTTTTTAGTATTAAATTAATAAAAAAAATAAATGAGATCCAAACGACTTAGTGAATCGGCAATGTTCAATTTTGTATAGAACGTTTCATAGTAGCGGTATTTGAGAGTTGTTATTTATTTGTGAGATAGGCTTGTCCCGTACCACGGCCGCGCCCGCGTCACCAGGCGTCACTGGGCCTCACACATCGGACGGACGAGTGACGCGACAACTATTAAACTATTAAACAATCTTGTAAGTAATTAAGTATTAGCTTCGAATCAATAAAGCCTTTTTAAAAACTTAGTTAAAAAAATGAAAACTATTGAAACTTCACATGTTTAAATAAAAATTAGTTATGATTTTGATAGAGAGGTCATGGTATCGTTTTGTGTATTATATTGCTATTTTCGTTGATATTCGTTATACCACGAGTTTCCCAATGAAAGACATAAATTAGGAGTGTGTGCGTGCGGGCGGGGTGACTCCTGCGCATTCGCGGCATCCCGCTCCGCGCTGACCCCGCCGCCCCCACGCACACAACAATTGTTTTGACACGACTGTCTGCCACTAACCATTTTAGGTGATAAGTCCCATTGTTGTATTTTTCGTCTCACAATAAATGAAAATCTATTTTATTGTTTTTAAATACTGTAGTTTCATTTAGAACTTCCCTAGATGATCTAACTTTCCCGAAATATTACTCGAATGATTTACCGATCTATTTTTAATATTACAATTAAAATTTTCGGGAACGTTCGAAATATGAAGTCACCATCATCATCTCAGCCGATGGACGTCCACTTCTGGACATAGGTAGGAAATATGATAAGGTAGTATACTAGCTAATTAGCTGGGAAAATAGACAAATAGGTTGCTTTCATCGATCCGCCCGATTTTCTATTAAGTGAGATAATCGCCTAAATCATGAAATTGCCCTACTGCTTAATTCTACGACTATGACATTATACCATCGAGTAATATTTGATCGATGATTATTCTAAGTGATCTTTTAAACACTTTCCAAATATTCGGGGGTCGGTCAGTCGGTCTAATCCATAAAGTTAGGCTTGAACCTCATCTGGCAGCACGGCATCGCCTTTTTCCGTCGCTCTATCGCGTTCCGTCTATCTTATTTGCTCTAGCAAATGACGTTCCTGAGTGACAGAAAAGGATGGAGCGACGGAAAAAGGCGATGCGGTGCTGCCAGATGAGGTTCAACTCTTACTAGGAATACTTATTAATATAATTACTTAGGAATAGAGGAACTGACATGAGTTGTCAAATGACAACGTCGTTTTTTGGGAATTTAACGACACGGTAAAAATTCGAGCTCTGTGTATAATTGTGAATCTAACGTGAGATCGTAGATAATTTAATCTTCTTCTTATCGTGTGGGCAGAGCCCTGGTGTCAGTTTTTTCAAACCGCCTTACGGCCTCTGACGTGGTTTTTATGTAACGACTACTACCACCAGAGATAGCCAGGACCAACGGCTGAACGTGCCATCCGAAGCACGGAATCATTTTTCTTTACAGACAATCAGGTGATTCAGCCTGCAATGTGCCTAACCAACTGGGGAAAAACGCACAAAGTGACATATCACTAGGTGTCCCCCGTGGGAATCGAACCCACGACCTCCGTGTCGAGAGTCAATACTCTTAACCATTTGACCACGGAGGCATAATTTAATGAAATAGCGTTAGGTACTCTATTTCACAAAATAATCTACGATTTCACTTTAGATTCACAAGTTATTCACAGAGCTTGAATATTTACCCTGTCGATTGTGCCGATAAGTTCCTAAAAACAATTCTATTGCCTCGCGTCACGTATCTCTTTCGTACACAGTGGTGCGTCAGTTCCTCTATTCCTGGTATACTACCTTTATGGTCTTATCAAACTGAACAACTTTGCCTACGGAAGAAAACCTGAAATTGGTAAAATTTGAGTCGTGTAGACAAGACATTGCAGACTAGTATGGAACCGATGATTTTATTATTGCGATTTCAGGTTTGCTTCCATAGTAAAAGTTGTTCAGTTTGACGGTGTGAATCACACCTGAAAATTTAGAAAGTGTTTACAAACTGATAGTAAGTATATATGTATGTGACTGCTTGAAAAGTATAGCCTTACCGGGCATGTACTTTTGAGACTGCTATATTAATATCTTGCTACACCCTGGACACTACCTACTATTACTTCATATATAAATGGGCTAGAGTCAATCGTCTCGCGTGGTTTTCGCGCGTCGCGTTTTTGCCTGCCACGGGGCTGCGCAATCCTCAATCTCTTCTTGTTCTTGACCAAAAACAATCCCTGAGATTGGGATAGATTCTCCCATAAAAACTTGACACTGGCGGAAATGCAGTGCTAACGTAAGCAAGTCAATTAATTATAAATAAAAAAACATGGGCTCGCACTGACAGTGACTGCTACTGAGAGGTGTAAGCACGTGTTATACTGAGTGAGAGTGGACTAAACCATTTTGGGGCAACCTTAAGAGAATCAAGGGAGCATCCCTGCCCCGTACTGTATGTAGTATCATACCACAGGATACGAAAAAGTATCTAGTAGTTCTATACTATAGAAGAATAACTCTTGTCAACATAATTTTTGGCACCTCTTGAAAAATGACATTTTGTATGAGTTTTGGCGGCAAGGTAGAGTTTCTAAGATCAAATTTAGAACACGGTAGTTTTTTTGGTGCCACTTTTTGAGCTTGATTTACATTTCTATACATTCTTATTCGTAGCTAGTACTCAGACAGACCTCACCTCCTCTGGTTGAATCGTGGTTACCTCTTATGTGATGACAGCCATGCTGACAGTGAAATCAGCAGACAGTGTGCAAGGTCACACCTGGGACTTTTAGCGGGTAGCTGTCATTTCATACAAATGGGAAAAATTTAAGAGTTAAACATGTGCGATACTGAGAAATGCGAGCGAGACAGGAATACACATTTCCTTAAGGTGGTTTCAGTCCATACAAAAGTTTGACGCACAATACGCGTAGACGGAATTAATAAAAGTAATATTGTATATATGGCAAAATAGTTTAGAAAATCTAGTTGCCGCGTCACAAATAACATTTGCAATTTATAATATAATATAATATAATTAAAATGTTGTATGAAAAATTTCAAAGCTTTATATCTTCGTAATTATTTTATAAATTGCAAACGTTATTTGTGACGCGGCATCTAGATTTTCTAAACTATTTTTCCATATATACAAAGTTACTTATATTAATACCGTCTACGCGTATTGTGCGTCAAAGTTTTGTATAAAATTGACCCCTCTGCAACCACCTTAAAGAGGTAACCACGATTCAATCAGAAGGGGTGAGGTAAAAAGGTGGTGGGGGGCTGGGAGTGTCCGTACTGTATGTAGTATTATATACTATTTCTTATACTGTGACCATATTCTTATACTATGAGTCATAGTATAAGAAAGAATATGGTCATAGTCTATGACGAAACAAAACATCACGGTCAGATCAAATCTATTTATTGTGAATGTCAATATATAAAAATAATTCAAACTTAACGTAAGCCACTCTGTGAGGCGAGGCGAGTCGAGATCGAGACGCTGCCGCTGGTGTGGCGGCTTCTCTACGGGAAGGAGATGAGGCCGGGCGGAGGCTCCGGCGGCATGAAGTTCGGCAACGAGGCGCTCGGGTCTGTCGACAAACAAATTAAACACATATTTATATCCACGAGCTTTAACCCGCGACTTTGTTCCGCACAAATTATATACCAGATTTTAAGTCAGATCCTATCAAACAAAAAAGTTTCATCAAAATCGGTTCAGTAGTTTTTGCGTGATGCTCGTTCAAACAAACAAACAAACACACAAACAAACAAACAGACAGACAAAAAATCCAAAAATTGGTGATATGGAATCAGGGATACCTAAAAACCATATCGTAACTTTTTTTTTGTTAATATCTTCAATGTACAGACAAACTTCCTGTTACAGTTTTATAATAGTTTAGATTAAGGGTTGAGACACATTTATCGACAGCGACCGGCGGCCGACCCTATATGACAGTTTTGTATGGGTCGGCCGTCGGTAAATGTGTCTCAACCCTTACTGAAGACGTTATGTAAAGGGTTGCGCTGTAAAATGGCATGCATTACATATTATAGTTTTAAGCCATCAAACTGAACAACTTTCACTATGAGACCATCACTAAAATTGCGAAAAAAAGCAGTCCAATTGGGTCGAGCAACGTTTTTTATGGAACTGCTGATTCTTTTATTCGCGATTTCATTGTTGGTTCCATAGTAAAAGTTGTTCAGATTGACGGTCTAAAAGCTTTAATATTCAATGCAATGTGTTTATTACTTTGCTCTGAACTAAAATATTCAAGATTGATTGATGGCCGCGCTAAAAAAAAGGAAAATAAAAAAGCGAAATTTTTAGGTATTGGCTTTTACTTTTTGTACTGGAACAACTTTTTGTATTGGAGCAAACCTGAAATCACAAATCATCCCTAATAATTTGTCGACATTTCAAATACACTCTGTAACAAGGTGTAATGGAAATATCGCGCACACCACAGAACATTATAAGTGGGGTTAGAAATGTAATGTAGCGCTTTTGCTTCAGAGATTTTGCTCACGCTGCTACAATTACTCCCCTCGCCCTCTCGCTCGCACCACGTCGCGCGCCTTATGCTGTTAAGCAAATCATTGCATAACCTGTGGCGACACATTCCACGCCTACTTTGCACTTCTAACCCCACTTATAATGTTCTGTGGCGCACACAGACACATTATAGAGCAGTTTAATAAGTAGTCAGACTCTGTCATTAGTATTACTGTCAATGTTGTATTTTTTAGAATTTTATTTTTATGTGTGTTTTATGTTTTTATTTTATTTTTATTATAAATTATCCGTTTCTCTCGCCTTTTTAACTTCAATGTTTTTACCAAAATTGTTTCTGGCATAGAAGCTCTAGCAGTGTATTCTTAATGAACAATGATAGAAATATTGAAGGGGGAACAGGGTACAGCAGAAAATCAGGGCTGCGCTCGCTGTGATCTCTGATCAGATCACTCGGCCGGCACAACACTGAGCTGATCCCTTTTGTCGGAAGCAGACTCTTATAAGTATAATTATTGTAATTACAATAACAATTACTGTACCTACATTCTGTTTGCACAATAATACTTTTTTCAATTTCCCATAAGTTAAAGAAGTACTAACCGAACTTGTGGTGCAAGGCATGGGGCACGGGCGGCAGCAGCTGGTTGTGGGCGGGGTACTGCAGGGCGGGGGCGGGGGGCGCGGGGCGCAGCAGGTGCAGGGGGGGCGGCGCGCGGTGCGGGGGTGGCGGCGAGCCGGGGGGCGGCGGCGGCGGGGGCAGCGCGTCCCACAGCGCCACGTGGTCCGGGTGCGACGCCGGGCAGGGCCACGCGCACCCACTGCGCCGCGACTTCTTGCGCTGGGGACGGGGAGGGACGGGTTACATTTCATATTATATCACATCGAATATTATATTAAAAGTAAAAAAGTAAAGTAAAAGTAAAAACTTCCTTAATCTTATTTTAGGCAACATAAAAACAAATGTACTGAACAGCTGATATCTTTTTTGCGATTTCGATGTTGGTTCCATAGTGAAAGTTGTTCAGTTTGATGGTCTGAAACACCTCTTAGATATGTAACATATTTAATTTTACACCCTCTATACAAGTTAACACATCTTGTATAAAATGAATCTACAGTGTGAAATTGATATCATTAGCATCCTTTTAAACTAAGAGTCTACCCATCAAACTGAACAAATTTTACTATGGAAGCAAACCGATCGGAGCAAATAAAAAATCAGCTGTTCCATACTAAACTGCAATGTCGACGCGCTAGTTCGTGACTCAAATATATGCAACATCTGATTTTTTTTTATTCCGATCGATTTACTGCCATTGTAAAAGTTGTTCTAAAAGAATGCTAATGATATCAATTTCACCCTGTATATCTGAATAAAGTACAATTTCTGATGATTTTTATTCTACCTATGTAAAAAAACCGTACCCAGAATTTGTCGAAAAAGTCGAGAAAATTATACGAAAAATAACAATAAAACAATAACAATGTTTGAGCATGGAGCTACCTTCTTAGCGAGCGGCTCGGCTCCTTCACTTCGGAGTCCTGTCCCGGCATGTACCCGTCCGCGACGCTCACACTGCGACTTACTACAATATACAATAACAATAAAACATGTTTAAACATGGAGGTACCTTCTTAGCGGGCGGTTCCTCGACGTCGGAGTCCTGTCCAGGCTTGTATCCATCCGCGAAGCTCACACGCTTGGCGCCGCGCGGGTCACTCACCGACACTGACTTTCTACAAATGGACGGAATAGATGACAACATTTTGGTTATTACTTTATTAAAAACTGTTTGATGTCTTAAACGCTTAATTGCAATTAATTTTCGAATATTTAAAAAAATACCTGACTAAAATGCAAATGTTCAACATTTTTATCAGGCAACCACCGTACGGACAGGCGCGACGCCAGCGCCGGCGCTCTATCGTGAAGTATTCTGTTTAACTTAGATAATTGACAAATTTCGTCCTTCTATCGAGTGTCGAAAGGTACTGTCAGACAGAGTAGTGCACTGCCTTACGGTCCAAAAAGGCTGAAAAAGTTCACTTCCGGATACCAGCACCATATTTTAGTATGTTGTTAGGTATGTTCTCTAGACCCCAAAACTGCCGGGAGACAGTCTTTGAGGTGTCAGGGTCGTCAGATATGACGTCATTAATTTTGTGTATGGGATTTTAAAAAAATTGTTCAAATAATCAATCAATCAATCAAAATTATTTATTTGTATATCACAGGTAATACAGAGGTAGAATAAACTTTGACAACAGTCGGGTTTCCGCTGTGATCCGCCAACAGGCATAAAAGGCAGGCAGGCATAAGGTTCTGAAACCTATCGTGTGGGGTATCAAATGAAAGGGCTTCTTGAGCTGGTTCTAAAAATATACTACACCATTTCCTGTCAGTCACTTTAAAAAAAAATCCAAAAATTATTTTCAAATCATACCAAGTTTGGGCTCCTCCAGGTAGGAAACGGTGGAATAATTTTTTGTAAAACATACGCCAAACAACTTGTAATATCCTTATATCAAACGTCAATAAAGCAATTTCAAAAATGTTTATGTTTACTATTTTTTATAAGTTTTTTATTACTTTTCAACTTTATATTTCATGAAAAAAATTTTTTAAAAATAGTAGACATAAACATTTTTGAAATTGCTTTATTGACGTTTGATATAAGGATATTACAAGTCGTTTGGCGTATGTTTTACAAAAATTTATTCAGCCGTTTCCTACCTGGAGGAGCCCAAACTTGGTATGTTTTGAAAATAGTTTTTAGATTTTTTTAAAACAATTGGCTGAAAGGTAATAGTGTAGTATTTTTTTTTTTTTCAGAACAAAACATTTTTTTAATCCAATAAAAAAATGTATGACGTCATAACTGGAGACCCTAACACCTTAGAGACTGTCTACCGGTAATTTTGGGGTCTAGAGAACTTACTTAACAACATACAAAAATTTGGTGCTGGTATCCGGAAGCGAACTTTATTTCCATTAAGGCAGTGCACTAGAGAGCGGTCAGGCGTTAAAGCATTCCGCGTTCGCATTCTGTTTCTGCCTGACAGTACCCTGAAGACAAAAATAGAAAACGAATGCGGAACGCTTGAACGCGTGACCGCTCTCTGTCTGAAAGTACCCGAAGGGACACCCTTCTTTAATCCAAAAATCAAAGTCTAAACAGAACTCGATCGCACCAGAACTTTTCACGACACGGCGCCGCCTTCACTAAGTCGTCGGTCCACCTTGTAAAGGGCCTACATACGCTGCGCCTATATATATGCTATTATAAAACTGTAACAGGAAGTTTGTCTGTACATTGAAGATATTAACAAAAAAAAAAGTTACGATATGGTTTTTAGGTGTCCCTGATTCCATGTCACCAATTTTTGGATTTTTTGTCTGTCTGTTTGTTTGTGTATTTGTTTGGGTGTTTCTTTGTTTGTTTGTTTGTTTGAACGAGTATCACGCAAAAACTACTGAACCGATTTTGATGAAACTTTTTTTGTTTGATAGCTTATGATCTGACTTAAAATCTGGTATATAATTTGTGCGGACGAAGTCGCGGGTCAACGCTCGTGTGTAATAAAATACACTTACGACACTAGTATCCCTTTCTCCGGTCCATCTTTGTCGGCGTCAGCTCTGTTGTCCTTGGCTACCTCCCCGAGAACTGAAACATTACGACGATGAACATACAGCGGAATAGATACATATACACCATTGACTTACCAACTACTGGACGTCGGGTCCGCGCACCAAAACGTATAAAGAGAACCAATTACGCGACAGTCTTCGTTTGATCGACTGACTACGCGCACGTATATAATGCCGTGCCGCGATGGGGTGGGCGAGAATTTAGTGTTGTGTTTAATTAATTACTAATTATTTTATCTTTACACGTTCCTATCTTAGTTTTGTATAGGTTAGTCTCGGACACTTTT
This sequence comes from Agonopterix arenella, assembly GCA_927399405.1. Classification (NCBI taxonomy): domain Eukaryota; kingdom Metazoa; phylum Arthropoda; class Insecta; order Lepidoptera; family Depressariidae; genus Agonopterix; species Agonopterix arenella. The sequence goes on from OV656714.1 coordinate 4,135,674, forward strand.
TTCGATTAATTTTGTACAAGACCCGGCGTCCATTATTTGGCAGGTCAATGATATGCATAACTCTTTTAGAGTTAAGCTCGCCTTTGTACATCACGACTTGTTGTAATTTTTTTTTTCATAATTATGTTTTTGTGTACAATAAAGAATCTAAGAATCTAAGAATCTAAGACAATTTACTTTATTAAATAGAAAAAAAAATCTCCCAGACATATAGGCCGATGCTCTTAGTGAAAATTTTAGTTTGTAACCTATTTTTCATATGGTAAATGTCGAATTAATGATTGTCGTATGTATTTCTTTACTTGAGCTGTGAAAACTTGCTTCATGCCCAATTTCATGAGTATAGGTCAACGAGAAGTACCCCATAGGTTTTGATTTGCAAGTTGTAAGTATCAAAATGCCGTAAATGGCCATATCTTTTGATTGCGAAGACATAGAAGCTTACATTTCTTACACCTCCAAGAGACTGTGAACCTTAGTATTTGGTATTAATTTCAACTACCTTACTACTTCCCTTTCTTGAGAAAAACGGTCTTGACAACGGATAACGAAGTGATCCTGTAAGGGTTCCGTTTTTTTCCTATTTTCCTTTTGAGGCACCTTCCCTAAAAAGTACAGTATAACTAAAACTGACCAGTATTCCTCAGCGCTAGGTCTATCCTGGCGTCGAGCGAGCTCGTGCGCTCGGCGGAGGGCGCAGGGTTCAGTTCAGAGTGCGCGGCGTCAGCCTGCTCCTGCGCCTCGGTAGCGAAGCAGTCCCCGTACTGCAGCCGGTCCGACGCCCCGTACATGTCCATGTACGCCTCGTCGTAGCTGCGAAATAGACCAAAATTAAAACCTTTCACATGTATATAAAGTAAGGCGTGAAACAGGATACAAATTGGATTGTGTTTAAGATTTTCAATGGTGGACCTTCGATACCGTAACAAATAAAATCAATACTGAAAACAATCTACAATGTGAAATTGATATCATTAGCATCCTTTTAAACTAAGAGTCTGTCTACTCATACAATGTAAAAGTTGTTCAGTTTGATGGATAGACTTTCAGTTTCAATTATGGGAGAATCTATCCCCATCTCAGGGATTGTTTTTGGTCAAGAACAAGAAAAGATTGAAGATTGCGGAGCCTCGTGGCAAGCAAAAACGCGACGCGCGAAATCCACGCGAGACGAGTGCTCGGGTCAGAACCTGCAACGTGAATCCAACTACATATTATAGACTTACAAAACAACACGCGTCAGAAATTTGCGGCGGTCGTTTTTGATTTTATATAAAAGGTCGAAAAGAAAACCAATAGAAATTCTAAACTAAAATATCAGATATCCTTTTGAGATCTATCATAGAAGCGATTTTCGAACGTAGGTGATGTAACTGCAATATCACGACGATATCGTTCTGTCAACGCCTGCGCTCGAAATCACTTCAGTGAAGATCTGTGATATAGCCCTTTATCGATTCTGAACAAAAGTTTGGTATTCATAATAATTGACAACATTTCATTTTTTAACCACCTGTTTTTATTGAAAAATATAAAAATAGGTAAAAAAATAAGAGACGTATTTTTCCGATTTAATTTTTGACCGATATTACTATTTTTAATTTACTTTTGAATTTTCTGAAAAACGTTGGCTGAACGGCTATAATGCCTTGGCCCCAATGAAATTAAAAATAAAAACTGTCACATACAATAGAAAAACCAGGAAAAGGAATAAAATCCCATTCAACCTGCATTCAAACATTATTTTTTAGTATTTTTCAAATAACTCGAGAAATGATGGATAGAAAAATCTGATAATTTTAATGTAAGCTTTAAATCACAATCTCCAAATCGTTTTCTAATTTTGGTACCTTTCTTAAAATGAAATGTTGTCAATTAAGGCGGTTGCAGAGGGGTCAATTTTATACAAAACTTTGACGACCATACGCGTAGACGGTTTTAAAATAAGTAACTTTGTATGTATGGAAAAATAGTTTAGAAAATCTAGATGCCGCGTAACAAATAATATTTGCACTTTATAAAATAATTACGAAGATATAAAGCTTTGAAACTTTGCATACAAAATTTTAAAAGCTTTATATCTTCGTAATTATATTATAAATTGCAAATGTTATTTGTTACGCGGCAACTAGATTTTCTAAACTATTTTTCCATATATAAAATATTACTTTTATTAATTCCATTTACGCGTGTTGTGCGTCAAACGTTTGTATGGACTGAAACCACCTTAAGGCGTAAGGTTGCATGCCACAGTGACTCGCACCTGCTATCATTCCTGTTGGCTACAGTTTGTATTCTGTAGACGGGCTCGGGGTCCACCACGCTGCGTATAGGGAACTGTTCAGACCCGCCCGTCAGTACTATGTTCACGTCGCCCGGTTTTAGACCTGCGAGAGACAATTACAATGAGAACTTGCAAGTCGATGAGTGATGAATAGAATAGAAAAATTTATTGAATAATAGCTTTTTCCCGACTTTTTCCGCACCACCGGTAATAATCGATGCGAGATAAAATGTATACCAGTTTTTAAGTCAAATCATAAGCTTTTAAACACAAAAAGCTTCATCAAAATCGGTCCAGTAGATTTGTGTTATGCTTGAACAAACAAACAATCAATCAGGGATACCTAAACACCGTACCGTTTTTATTTTTATTATTTACGAGCGTTAACCCGCGACTTCGTCCGCACAAATTATATACCAGATTTTAAGTCAGATCATAAGCTATCAAACAAAAAAAGTTTCATCAAAATCGGTTCAGTAGTTTTTGCGTGATACTCGTTCAAACAAACAAACAAACAGACAGACAAAAAATCCAAAAATTGGTGAAATTGAATCAGGGACACCTAAAAACCATATCGTAACTTTTTTTTGTTAATATCTTCAATGTACAGACAAGCTTCCTGTTACAGTTTTATAATAGTATAGATATAGATAGATGATAGGTTTGCGCTTGGCTTCGGCTCACCTGATGGAAAGTGTAGATGAAGCCGAGGATCTAGCGCGCTCGCCCAGAAAAAGCTTATTAACTCTTCTTTTAATATTTTTGGAAATGTCGTCAATTTAACACAAACTTATGTTACAGTTTTATAATAGTGTAGATACAGGGTCCTTGTTAGTATGTCGATGATTTTTAAAGCATCAGACCATCCAATTTAAGAACTTTCTCAATGTGTTCCATACATTTGGGTCGTGAATGACAGTTTGTATGAGTCGCGTTGTAGGTCTGCTATTGGGTAGTCACGTTGCCCCTCCCGGGCCTACAACGAAGCTCGAGTGGTGGCTCAAGATAGTGTTCTTTTCGAAAAACAATCCTTGATGTCACCACAATACAAATTGGCAAAATCATCACAACCAAGATGGCAGGCACTTTTTTTAAACAGAACAGAATAGACAGTTTGCATGAAATAGCAATTTTTTCGCGATTTGAATATTGGTCCCATAGAGAAAGTTGTTAACACAGTGTGGTTTTGTTGTTTGCTGTAAGCAAATAAAGTTTCTATTTCGGTATGATGGTCCGATCTAATCATCACCTTAAATACCCGGCAGCATATCAGATCGCGCGCCTATTTACCTAAACTTTTTTCCCACGAAAAAATAATATGGCCATGCCTTTCCGTATGAAGCTAATAAAAAATCCCGGCTAGATGAGATTGACACATTTAGTAAAACAAACTATAAAACTAGCGTCTTTTAAAAGTAACTATAAAAGTAATACAGTTTTTGAGAGTTACGCGGTTATTATTTAATCCAGAAATAAACAGTTTAACGGGTTCTTACCGCATTTTGGTATATTTGAGGTCCCGATATTTCGGCAGTGTTGCAGTGTTGAAATGTTTATTTCTAGATTAACTATGAAATTATTATTAAATCAAAACAACACTGTAAGTCGGTAAAATTCTAGCTGAACCTACCTACGAACCGATCCCGGGATTTTTTTCATTTTAATTTCAATTTCCTAGTGTGCATATTATTCTTGGGAAGAATGAAGTTTAGGTAAATAAGCGCTCGAATATCCTATCACTGGTAATCACTGAACTAAATAGTTCGTACCCCATCTGTAAGGGGTCACCATCATCATCACATACACCCGTATGTGAGGTGGTCAAGGCAGGCGGGGCGGTGGCGCGCCAGTCGCACTTGATCTCTCCGCGGCTATATTATACATACCCCATCTGGAGGGTCTATGTGAAGTGGTCAAGGCAGGCGGGTCGGTGGCGCGCCAATCACACTTGATCTCTCCGCGGCTGCGCGCGCATACTACAGTCTCTATGCGCTGCTCGCCAGACGTCGACGGAGGCGAGATTTGCTGTAATAACACAAAATATACAGGGTTTAAGTTTAGACAGCATATTTACTATAGGTTCGTGTTCAGTATCATGATTACAATCACCCTTCAATGTAATGCAATGTAAATACTGTTTAGTATCCAGACCTGATAGAAGTATAGGTAATTGTTTATGGTAAAGAGTTTTTGCTCTGAGGGCAACATCCGTTCTTTGTCTATTCCTAAATGGCTGCCGAATGCGATTGTTTTATAATTATGTGCTAAAGTGTTTTTCTGTTTGGAAAGTTACCTTATAAAAGACTGTTAACTTATTTCTGGCCGTATCTATTCCCATCCCTATCCCTAGAACGTGCAGAATGGCCACCCTGCCACAGATTAAATAAATAAATAAAGCTCACAGGCACATACATTGTAATGATCCCAAGTAAGCACTGTATGATTTTTAAAACGGAAACCATACAACAACGGCACAAACATACAGGGTGTAAGTGACAGCCTAGCAAATACTGAAACGGTGAACTCAGACCATCAAACTGAACAACTTTCCCTATGGAGCCTACCTCAGGAAACGCAAAAAAAAAATCAGCTGTCCCATACATTTTAGTCGAGTAGTAGTCGAGTTTTGTATGGGACAGCAGATTTATTTTTGCGTTTCCTGAGGTAGGCTCCATAGTGAAAGTTGTTCAGTATGATGGTCTAAGTTCACCGTTTCAGTATATGCTAGGCTGTCACTTACACCCTGTATAATCATCTATACATCTATGACCGAACCGGGATTCGAACCCAGGACCCTGATTTGGCAGTCTGGCGTGGTAACCATTACCCTAACCGGGTCGCAAAGATTACTAGTTACTTCGTAACAGATCAGATACGTCACTTCCTTAGAACTTCTTCCGTGGTCTAATGGTTAAGAGCATTGGGCTCTCGAGACGGAGGTCGTGGTTTCGATTCCCACGGGGGACACCTAGTGATATGTTACTTTGTGCGTTTTCCCCCAGTTGGTTAGGACATTACAGGCTGGATCAAGGTACAAGGCACAGGTAAACAGTTGCATTACTTTAAGGGGTGATTTTACCCATGATACTGAACAACTTTCCTTAAGAAACCTATAGGAAATGTTTTATAAAATTTTGGACTTTCCATACTAAATGCAATCAAATTTTGATGATCAAAGTTTTCTATGAAAAGTTAGTTTTTGCATTTCCTATATGTTTCTTTGGGAAAGTTGTTCAGTATCATAGATCATAGGTACAATCACCCCTGAAAGTAATGCATCTGTTTACCCTAACACAGTATAGGTGTAGATAAATATTATAAAGCAGGACATAAAAACGCTACTTTGCATCCATTCACACTTAGGACAACCGTCCATTAGAATAAGAGAGATGTCAATAGTAAACAGTAAGTGTAAACATACCATCTTGAAACAGTATGTTCTTTCCTTACGCTAAGGCTGAATTTGGTTTGAATTTGCTTAAAAAGTGGTGTCATTTGTATTTAATCATTGCCTTTCCACGATCTACTAGCTAGCATTAAACACTTTTATCTAAAACGAGCGTTAACCCGCGACTTTGTCCGTACAAATTATATACCAGATTTTAAGTCAGATCATAAGCTATCAAACAAAAAAGTTTCATCAAAATCGGTTCAGTAGTTTTTGCGTGATGCTCGTTCAAACAAAAAAACAAACAAACACACAAACAAACAAACAGACAGACAAAAAATCCAAAAATTGATGATATGGAATCAGGGATACCTAAAAACCATATCGTAACTTTTTTTTTGTTAATATCTTCAATGTACAGACAAACGTCCTGTTACAGTTTTATAATAGTTTAGATACTTTTTCCTTTCGGGCATCCATTTTAAAGTAATCCCGCTTACCTGACTAGCAACATCGCTTTGATAAGCCATAGCCAAGTGTTCGTACATCTCATAGTTGCCCTGCTCATAATTGTCAAACTTCTCTTCCTCCTCTATCTCCTTGGTATAGAGTCCACTTTGGCTCGCAGTGATCACGTCGTTGAAGTTGTAGTTGCTGTTCTGAGAGGAGGGGCGGAGGTGGCTCTCGTCCTTCTCGTAGGCGGTCTCCTTGATGCTGCAGGTGGATTCCTGGGAGGATTGTGAGAGGTTCGATTCGTCGGCTGGTCGGGTTGGTGGTGGTGGAATGTCTTGGGGCTCCTGGAAATAGACATTGTTTTCATAGCATGCTCAAGATTGCGTCCGAGGGGGATGGTCAACGTAGGTATAATGCTTTATTCCACGTTTCCCGAAATCCGCGACTACGTTCGCGTTCCCAAAAGCTATTCATGCATAAATCAAACAAATAAACACCATACCTTAAACTCCACTTTCTCTTCCTCCACAACTTTTTCCTCGACCTCTGCAGGTTCCTCCTTATCCTGTTCGAACATGTTCATCATCTCCTCCGTGGCCTTCTTAGCTTCATCCTCGATCTCCTGCTTAACCTGTAAATCATTATTTAATAATAATAAACCCTCAAAAATTTTTAACAAACTCCCTGTACACATAAGAAATATAGAAAAGGCATCATTTTTCTACAAAGCTTTAAAAGACTTTTTAATAGCTAAATGTTTCTATAGCATTCAGGAATATTTTGAATGTAAAGAAATGGTATAATTTTTATATGATTTTTAAGATTTTTTGTTTTTAGATTTTTTATGTGCTGTTTTTTATTAGTTTTAAGATATTGCCGTGCCCTTTCAGGGTTTATGTGTGAGCTGTACCATATTTATAAGATCTTTTGTAACCACATAACGCAATAAATGATATGATATGATATGATATGATATGAAAACAGCTTGTGGCGAACTGTTGGTGGATGGCGAAAATATTTGCATGTTGTTGCTACACCTGAACATTGAACAGAAGAAAGTTATTTCATATTTTATACGATCTTTTGTCATATTTACCTGTTTCAAAGCAAATAAATTATATTACATTCTATTTTATTCTCATGGCGACATCGACATCACGGACCCGATTCTCCAGAGGGCCCGGTTTGATTTGGCCCTCACCTCTTGTCTTGCCTTAACCGGCCGGCCAGGAGTGGAGTTGCAAGAGCGGAACCTATGCTCCAGGTTGGAAGTGTAAAATTACATAACGCCGGGACCTGCTGACTGGTGCGCTTAGCACCGGAAACCGGCGCCCGCAGACTCACCTCTCTACAACCTTAGCCACTCAGTAGATGTTGCCGCCTTGTCGCTCCTTGCGAGCGGCCTTTTTCGGGGACCCATCAAATGAGTTGGCAAGGCACCGTGCGTCATTTTGGACCAACTAGAGACATTTGTTAAAATTTGATAACCAAGATATCTCTGTTCGATCATAACCCTAGTGTTTTTCTGTACTTTCTGCAAGTCTCTGCACCGTACGCGGCATGTCTTTTGGTGCATATACATAACAGCCCAGTTATTTTACGGTTTGACCCGGGACAAAATTGTTTTTTTTTTTCGGTATATCATTGATCCAATTTGAGCCTAGAAATATACCAAAATGTATAAATATATCACGTCCGCAAAAGTTGGGGCTGGGGATTAAAATTTTGCATTTATGTCGTTCTAAAAAACCTGATGGTAAATTTTTTTTTCACATTTTTTTAGGCTTTATATTAAAAACACTTCAAACACGGAATAAATATTTTTGTCTACTTAGAAAGCATTGAAAATTATACATTAGTATTTTCTAATGAATAACTCAATCTTTAGATTGCAATAGTTATTTTATTGCTCAAAAGTATTTAATATTGTTAAATTCTAATTACAATTAGTGTATTAGTATTATTATTATTAAGTTAAAAGTCTTCCGGGAGATCGAATTATAATTTCTATGTTGCGAACCGAATTTGTTTGTAATTTACTTTCATATAGTCTTTTTGTCACTAAATGGTGCTTCCCATCTAACAAAACTCCGTAAATTAACTTGGTTATAATGCATTGAGGGATAGTCCACGGTTAGTACAAAAAAAAAATCTAGATTTTTATCACCCCTAACCTGCACAGTGCTGCTGAAGTCATCCTGTAACTCCTTGACGTTTATTATCTCCCTATGTTTCCTGGGAGACTGCTCGAGCTTGTGTTTCTCGTCGTCGGTCAGTCGTTCAGTTTTTATGTTGTTCAGTATGTTCACGTCGAAGAGGTCTTCGCTCGCTGACTCGGACGTTGATTGCTTACGTTTCTTCTTTTTGTCCTGTAAATAGGTATTTGAGTCAATAAATGGTGTAACCATAAACGCGTTACAAACTTTAACCTGGCTGCTTTAAACTATCAAACTTAGACTCAGTTGCAGAAACGCTCATTAGAGTTAATCCTCCATTAAATGTCTTGCTGGCTTTTACTACGTCAACAAGACCAAAAGTGACAGCAAGAGATTTAATGGAGGATTAAATTTAATTAGCGTTTCTGCAACTGACACTGAGCCACATTTATTAATGAACCAACAACGAAATCACGAAAAAAAACTGTTCCATACATTTGGGTCGAGTCGCCATTTACGATTTCTATGGAACAGCAGATTGTTTTCTCGCGATTTCTATGTCGATCCCATAAGTATGTAGTTTATTTAATTTAACATCCTGTATTTTGTTCTCATTAATCTTAGACCTCGCCACAGATTAACCCCAATAGATACCGCATGATGAGAATTTTGTACAAGCCCGAAGTCACCATTTTTGGCGGTAGGTCCGGGTAGCGGGGCACGAAACAATGCAACATGATTGGCCATTTCAAGGTCGCACTACTTCGAGCTCGCTCACTCGTGTTGCTTATATCAGTGCAAAATCATAGATGTGTGGCGCGCGTCGGCGGCCTTGTATGCGGTATCTATTGGGGGTGATCTGTGTACCACGCATATCAGGCTTGCCTCGTTTTTGGTCTACCGTTTAATGTAATAGTTTTAAGCAAAAGTTTAAAAATAACATTTATCTTATCTTATCTGATTCTAAACTTTTATACCTTATATTGGACCAGAAAATTGTATTGTCCTACCTTCTTCTTCTTCCTAGCCTCTACTTCTCTCTTCTTCGCCTTCTTAGCTGTCCTTTCATCCTCGGACTCAGTATCCGAACTACTGCTACTGCTGGAAGAATCTGAACTGCTTGACGATTTAGCTCTCACTTTCTTCTTCTTCTCCGTTTTCTTCTTAATCTTTTGCTGTTTCTTTTTCTTCAGTTTCTTTTCTTTCTTTTTAGTTTCTGCAATATGTTTAAAATACTTCAGTTGATGATGGATATAAATATCTTGGTAATTGTATAACATGCCAATGGGACTACATTGACGCTCAGTTGCAGAAACGCTCATTAAAGTTAATCCTCCATTAAATCTCTTGCTGTCACTTTTTGTCTTGTTGACGTAGTAAAAGCAAGCAAGAGATTTAATGGAAGATTAACTCTCATGAGCGTTTCTGCAACTGAGTGTGAAAGTACCAGAATCTAGGCCGGACTTGGACAACGATAAAGAATTCCCGAAACCCTAATAGACTAAGAGATAAGTGTACTTTTTGCAACCATTAGCTGCAAGACTGATTCGGTGTTTATGAGGTGTAGAGCATCTCTGTGATGGGGATGAACCAGGTCTGCCTGCATAACTCCAGTCGGTTTAGAAGTTACTGAGGTCAGTAAAAAATTAACGATCAGCTGCAAGGCTGATCGTATCATATTATTGTAGTATGCACTTAAGCTATGTAAAAAGTACAAAAACTGACATGAACTGCCAGTCGGTTTAGGAGATACAGCCGTTCAAAGGTCGGACCTTTGAACGGCTGTATCTCCTATGCCGACTGATGAACCATGTCAGTTTTGTTACTGTGGAATCATGCTTTTGCTCTAGTCCCACTGACACAAATGCCTCTGTTGATTTTACCAAATTTTATAATAAAACTAGAGTTTACCCGCGACTTCGTCCGCACGGGTTCCCGTCATCGTAGCGAGAGAAATAATGTATCAGATATCAAACACAAAGTTTCATAAAAATTGGTCCAGTAGTTTTCACATTGTGCGCGAATAAACAGACAAAAAATTCAAAAATGTGTGATTCGGTGTCAGGGACACCTAAAACCAGATCGTAATTATTTTGTTCAATGTACAGACACTTGTTTTACATTTTTATAATAGTTTAGATTAAATACCTGTATCTCCTTCTAGGAAAGCTTGAAAATTAAGGAACAGAAATATAAATCATTTTATTTGGTATACGCACGGCGACAAATCAAGCTATACAAAACTAAAATAAGCTGGCCGCGCGACGTTATACGTTACTTGACCTACGCGCGGTTTTGTATAGCTCGATGTGTCGCCGTGTGTACAACATTTGAATTTTATTTTTGTTAACACTTGATGCAATGTTGGTGGAGTATTCTGAACTGTCATTAACACAATTTCGAGTTGATACCGATCGAAAAGGATAGTTACACAATAATACTCTAGATCTTTCTAAAAAAATACCTTTCTCTTCCTCCTCGGGTTCTGATTCTTCTTCTACTTTCACAGCTTTCTTCTTCTTTTTCTTCTCCTTTTCCTTCAACTTCTTCAGCATTTTCTTACCGAGGCGGCGACGTTTCGCCGATTTTGACTTGGATTTTTTGATGGCCTGTAACATAATTTAATACATCCACTGCTTTTTAACAAAACCAAACTTTGTTTATTTATTATTTATTATTATTTATTTTATTTTATTGGAAAACCAACAGCAATAAAAAAATTTTGTTTGTTTGTTGTAGTTGCAAAATACATTTAAGTAAATTAATTTAAGTGATGAAATGGGAGATCGCTGCAATCAGAGAATGCATCGGATGATATGGCTATACACGACAGCCAAAAGGGAGAGTCCTCACGAGATTTTGACGATAGCTTGAAGCAACATAGTCACCTGGTCAGACACCTATCCAGTTTGGTCCTATTTTAAGCGAGACACCATACAATAACTTCTGCTCATACCATTCAATTACAATTTATAACTAAACATTAGATATGGATTACCAATATTTTTACAATTCAATACAATTTAAATAATTTATTTTATTTTAAAACTTGGAGCTTACCCTAGTGAAGCAATATTATAAAATATTTTAAAGAAATACACCTGGAAATCGTTAAAATTTTTTTGTTTTCTCTCACCATTATTTTTATAACTCAGGATATTGTTGCCATGCCGAACAAATAAAAACAAGTTACCTTCTTCTTCAAGTTCTTCTTTTTCTTAGCATCATCTTCGCTCTCCGACGTAGAGATCGAAGTGGAGTGCTTCCGTTTACGTGTCTTTTCCTTAGGCACCTTCTGCTTTTTACTGTTTAGGACAAATATAATTTGATCTGATTTACATACAAATGCTATGCTCGCGACTATATTCCCCGAGGGGCAGCAAGAGATATTCCGAAAACTCAAATCATCCACGTATTACCAGTAGCACTGAAACTCTGCCCAGTGGGGCACCGCCACTTATAATGAGTGGGTGGGTCAATGATAATTTACGCAAGATCATCATTATCGTTTCAGCCTTGTTTATACGTCAAACGAGAGGTTTTGACATAATCGCCACGCTTGGCAGGCGGGTTGTCGATCGCAGTTTGGTGTTAATATAAGGTCTAACAAAATTAGGTGAAATTATTTTAAGGGGATGATCAGACCATCAAACTGAACAACTTTCTTTATGGGACCAATATCGAAATCGCAAAAAAAAAATCTGTTGTCCCATACATTTAGGTCGAGTAGGTTTGTATGAAACAGCTGATTTTTTTTTTCGCGATTTCGATATTGGTCCCATAGAGAAAGTTGTTCAGTTTGATGTTCTGATCATCCCCTTAAAATAGTTTCAGCTAATTTTGTTAGACCTTATATACTCTGAGAACGCTGCTCCCCATCCTCCGATTTACCTCTTTAGTCGCCTTTTACGACACCCACGGGAACGGGATGGGCTGAATATTTTTATTTCTAAACAATTAAACAACATTTCCAAAAAACAAGAATGTCGAAACATTGTAGTCCAGATTGGCTTTCAATTTATCAAAACATTACGGATTATTATGTTTTATGCTTGTAGCTATTATACTTAAAACCGCCAAAAGTGGCCACTTTTGGTTTTAAAGATAATAACTACAAACATTATAAAAACAAATGAGTAGTGACCCGATAAATTGAAAATCTGCAGTGAAATGACTACAATGTGACAATCTTGTTTTTTGGAAATGTTGTTTAATTGTTAAGAAATAAAAAAAATACGTTTGGGGGCGGCACTATAGGCTCGGTGCAGCCTTAAAATAATCGATAGTTAGCAACACTAATTTTACGCACTTGTCCTTTTCGATGCAGATTCCATCTTCCACTCACCTTTTCACAACCTCCACCTCAATATCAGACTCCTGGCTCCACCCCTCGCTGCTCAGCTTTATCTTCTTCACTTTCTTCTTCTCTTCTTCTTTATCCTCCCTTTTCTTCTTCTTTCTGCTGTCCTGTCTGACAGGTGTCGTGCTTCTAGACGTTTCCGCCTTTGATTTAGTTTCAGATACGTCCGGCCAAACGGCTTGCATGAATCTGTGAATTATTTTTTTATTTAAAAGTCAATTAATTAAACCTTTTTTTCTAAATAAAACTCGTTTTTGGACCACAGTTATTTCAGCACTGCTTATTGTTTATACTTACCTGTTCTTATTGTGAATATATTTGTCTTTCAAAATAATTATAAAGCCGCACAAGAAATCATAATTATGATGACTGTGACAGCAAAAACTGACTTTATATGACTTATAATGTCAATGTCACCGTAAAAGATTTATTTTCGAAAAAAAATTAAGTACTAAAAAGTTGTATTTACAATCAACAAAAAAGGTTTATTTAAAACCAATTCGCAACTCATACTACGAAGCGGATGAAGTGCACTCGTGTTTCGAACTTGGCTGTTCGTCGCTTTCACTGACTGAGACACTGCTGGTGCCGAGGGCAGCTCGCATGATGACGGAGCGTAATAAGGTGTTCCTCGATAGAGGGTATCAGAGGTACCTTCCATGTTAGACAGCTCAAAGCATCGCGTGCTTTGAGCTGTATAACATGGAAGGTACCTCTGATACTTTCTGTCGAGGAACACCTCTTTGCGCTCGGGCGTCATGGACCGTTGCAAGGTCTAAGCTGGCATTCCATCGCTCTCTCAGTCCGAGAAGAGCGGCACCAGCCTCCTGGTCTCTGCCAGACACTGCTGTTGTCAAGAGCACTAGCTCGAGGCTGTCTAACATGGGACGTACCTCTGATACTCCCTGTCCAGGAATACCTCCTCGTTGCGCTCGGGCGTCATGGACCTTCGCAAGGTCTTGGTTGGAGGCTCTTCGCTCTCCCAGTCCGAGGAGACCGGCACCGGCTTCCTGGTCTCCGCGAGACACTGCTGGTGCGGAGGGTACCAGCTCCGGGCTGTCGAGGCATGAGCGTCTGCGATTCTGAACACGTGGACAGTTGATAGTAAATAAAACAAATAACGCTCACAGACACATACATTAGTCTGATCCCAAACTGAAACTACTAAGCTTTTATAATGACATCCATGACCGAACAGTGATACAAACCCAAGCCGTCCCAACCCAATACAGCAGTTCGGCGCGTTAACCATTACACCAACCCGGTCGCTGAAAGGATGAGGAGAATATTTTGACCAGCATTGGACGTATTTCAACTCAGATTATGATGGCAATGATATAGAATGTACATTGCTTGAATAACATTTTCAATCTACTTGATTAAACCTGTACCTCTTGGGTCTGCCTCAGTGATAATTCACTATCATCAAACAGAAATCGGTTTGAGAACTTCAACGATTCAGTCTAAATTGAGAAGTAATAAATATCTCTTGAATACCTTACATAAATACAAAAATTACGTCCATCGTCCCATCATTCACCCTATAATTAAAAGAAACTCAACTCACTGATCGCATCCGTACACCCGGTCCACAAGGTTCATCTTGCACATCTCAAGCTCCTCGTAGACCACGGCGCGGTCCTTCACGCACGAGCACAACTTGGGGTTCTCTGTGTACCACAGTTTTGGCGACGTACGGGTTTCTCTGAAAACAGTTATATCAATAAGACCTTTCTACTAAAACTGTGCGGAAGCTAAGCTACAAGCGAGGAAAAATCCACCAATAGCATTGCTTCATTTTCTTTGCCTCGCACAGCGCAGCTCTGATGGAAAAGGTTTTAGCAGAGGCTTAGAATAGTGGAGACTGGAGATGTCTACCCAAAACCGGGAGACAACAGGTCTCTTCCACTGAAAGGTATTTCCATGTCATTTACCATGTTTTTGAAGGGTGAAGAAAATAAAAGTGGGATTAATACAAAAGTACCGATTGGGTCCAAATGTTACTAGCTTGCCAGCCAGCTAAGATAAGATTTAAAACACATAACCCTCCTTCTGGGGCAGTGGGGTAATAAGAGCGACTGATGCATACGAGATATGTCAAAGTCAAAATAATATATTAAATGTAGAAACATGAAGCATACTTAATTTTTGAAGCAACCGTATGACCACACCCTCGCACAGCTCTGGTGGAAAATCACACTTACTTGTAACATTTATTCTTATCGTGTCTAAACAGTAACGGCTGACAGATCTTCAACACAAAACTCCAAGTTTCCAAATAATCCACCGTCGACGTAGCCATTTTGTCCTCGAGTGCTTCATCCAATTCCTTTTCCACTGACGAACGATACTCTGACCTATCTTTATAACCCTCACTTGCCGATTTATAACCAGTATCAGTAGATTTGTAACCACTTTCCACAGATTTTCGACTATCAGTGGATTTGCAATCTGAATAATCGCTCCTTTGACTTTGAAGGACTTTGTCATCTAATTCCGGGGTCACGGATCCTGGCGGGTCTTTCACTTCATCATCTTTTGCAGGAGACATGTCGTATTCAACTAAACCTTTATCTTGACTTTCATTGTCACTCATTTCTTCCTGTTTAATCTCGTTTATAACTGATTCTAGGAATTTATCATCGTTGGCATCGATGGATGTATCTTTTGATACATTTTGGTCGTAATCCAGTTTGAGATGCACTGGAGAATCGTATAATGAGTCTTTTATTGTAGTAGCTGTAGCATATTTTTCTATGCTTGTATCTTCGTCGAAAATATCCAAAATTTCGTCGTCATTTGGATCTATTTCAAATTTGAAGGAGTCCATAACGGGCTGTAGCTTTTCGATTTTTATTTCTTTTGTTTTCGGACTGTCAACTGGTTTTTGATCCTTCTTTATAAAAGTTTCCCTTATTTGTTCATTGATAGCCTTAATATCTTGTTGAATGTTTTTATTTTTATCGTCAACTTGTGGACTGGTGCTATTTTTTTCATCATTATCTAACGACCAACTATCACAAACTAGATAATCATTTAGATTCACATCGGTTTCTTTATCTTTGTCAATATTTTTTTCTATAAGTTTTCTGATCTCTTCTTTCTTTTCTTCTCTTGTTTTACTCCTAGTCTCCTTTTCTTTACCTTTGTCATCTTTATTACTCTTATCATCCTTGTCTTTACTCTTATCGTCTCTTTCTTTGCTCTTATCATCAGTATCTTTCTTCTCTTTGTATTTATCTTTATGTTTATCTCTATCTTCCTTCCTATATTCGTGTCTTCTCACGTATTTAACGACACTTCTTCGTTCAGTCTTAGATCTTCTACGTTCAGATTCGTCTGATGTGTTGTCAGGTTCTTTTTTTTCTTGTGTCGTGTCTTCTTTCTTGCGTTGGAAGGGATTGTCGTAGTCTGGTACGAATTTGTGATAATCGAATTTGAACTCTCTGCCTTCAGCTTTAGCCTTTTTGGCTTCCCTTATTATTTCGTCCACTTTTGCTGAATCTGGAATATTGAATGACCAATTAGAAAAATTTAATTGTTTCGCATTCATAACTAATTACGTGTTAGCAGTTTACTATTTATAGTTTGACTATCTTGTAAAAATACAAATGTTTTACATTGAAACGTTGTTTTTTGTGTTTTATTACTTACAGAGGCGAAATTTTTACAAAATAATATTTTAATAATTCTACAATAATTTATCTAAGTCTTACTTATACTACTAGTCTTACATACATGCAGAATCGGCTTCTTACCTCAACATCAAAGTAAGCTTAAAAATTACTTATGAATACGACTCAAATGTACATCCAAAAGAGACAAATCTAACTATATTTAAGTCCATTTGAATTACCGGAACGTAAATCTTCGCGAAAAACAATAGATTTTTACACATCAAGCTACGCAAAACCAAAAAATAGCCGCGCGTAGGTAATGTATATTATGTATAACGTCGCGCGGCCAACTTATGTTTATTTTGCGTAGCTATACAAAACCAACATAAGCTGACCGCGCGTAGGTCGAGTAACGTATAGCATCGAACGGCCAGCTTATGTTGGTTTTGTATAGCTTGATGTGCCGCCGTGTGTACATAGGTTTAAGGGCTCATAAAATTTCAAGATCAAGATTTATTTTTAAAAAAATTACTAATATTTTGTATATTAAAAAAAAAATTATAACTTTGATCCCTTGCTAGAACTGAACGCTTTGAAAGTATGACCGACCCGTGCGTGTGCAATCAACAATAAATGGATTATGTAATATAAAATATAATTTCTTAATTGGAAAATATCTGGAAATATGCAGTAAGTACATAATATTACTTATAGACTAGACGATATGCTAAAACTACACTCTACAATCTATCTAACTAAAAAAGCAACTTATAATGTAACCCTGCAGGTAACTTACTGAGCGCAGTGTGATTACGCTTGAGTTTGTCGCATTTCTTCTTTACGTTCTTTAATTTCTTGGCGTGCTTTACTTTCTTTGCGGATAAAATGCGGAAACTGGTTGCTACGTGCACAATACAAGCAGATGAAGAAACTTAATGTTAGTTAAAGGTAAACGCATATTGCGAGCCACGCCGCATTGGGACGGGAAATGCGCATTTCGCTCGTCAGGTCACAACGCATTAACAGATTTATAGTTTAGACGTCACATTATGGGCTTACCTTGAATTTGTAGGGAGATCAAAGCAAGGCAGACGACAGACAACAATGTAGTGGTAATTCGCGTAATAAAAGATAACATTTGTTCCATACACTTATTAGAAATATCAGACCGCGCATTTATTTATTTTATTTTTTCAATTTTGTTATGTTTGTTTGTTTTATTTTGTTTATTTATGTTTCGAATGTTTTCATAGCGGAAGTGTGAACGAGATATTTCTCTGGTTTTTTCACTAGTTCTCTAGTATGTTCCTGTGCCGAACTTCATGTTCTTATTTTTTATTTATAATTAATGGACTCTTGCTTGTGCGTTAGCACTGCATTTCCGCTAGTGTCAAGTAGTTTATGGGAGAATCTATTCCAATCTGAGGAACAAGAAGAGATTGAGGATTGCGGAGCCTCGTGGCAGGCTAAAACGCGACACGCGAAAACCACGCGAGACAAGTGCTCGGGTTCTGACCCGAGCACCTGCAACGTGACTAACTTCATGTTTTATAGTAAAGGAATGCGGTATGTTTTTCTTTGATAACGTTATGTCAGTACTTCTGTGGAAATTCGCAAAAAAGAAATACTAAATGCAATCAGCTGATCGTACATTTGTCAAGTCAAAATCACGTTAGGTTAGGTTAGGTTAGAAATTTAAATTAAAAAATTTAAATTAAATTTCACTTTAGTGTTTAAGATATAAAATAGTTTTTAAACATCATCATCCCTATTACATTATAATACAAAACATACCACACTCTATGATCGCTGTAGATTGTCTGTCGCCTGCACAGAACCAAATGAAGCCCGACTATGAAAAATTAGAAATGATATGCAACCAGATTTACCAACATAAGTAAAATGTTTTTTACTTGAATCTAAAATACATTATTCAATTTTCGTAATCGGGCAATGTTTTTATTAACTCAGGATTTTTTGCAACATAGTGAACGATGAAATAAAAAACAGAAAAAGACTCTAACCACTTCACAAAAATGTTACCGACGGCGAAAGTTTATCCATACAGAAAGCAGTATTAATAAAAAGAGAGTACCTCCCGTGACATACTGACGTCTCCACAACGTGCCACCGATGGCGACGCATCGGTTTTCCGGGCTAATCGTGCCTTTTGTATGGACAAACCGTCAGTCGTTGAAAGTGCATTAATCACACATAAAAAATAGATGCAGTCTCATCTAAAAATGATGTCCAAATTGAAATGTTGACTGTTAGCGAAACGGAGTAACACTAATAACAAATCGGATGCATACTGAAGAAGGGCCAAATAAAATGTACCCGGAACCGACGAGCTTGTATGAAGACTTATTGTGATCTTGAGGAGGCGATAGTTGTTTGTCAGAATCGTAGCATGTGGCGATCTGTCGTCTTTGCCTACCCCTACCCCAGTAGTAGGACATAGGCGTGAGCATATGTATGTATATATGATTCTTTATCTAGTTTTTCATTCTTTATCAAAGGTATTAAGCGACCCATCACAGAAGCGATTTTTAAGCTTAGGTGATGTCGCAACGGCACCGCATAGACGTCGCACTGCACTTCCGCGACATGGTAACTGAATCGCCGCGATGGTTAAGGTGGTTTCTTTCCATACAAATGTTTGACGCACAATACGCGTAGACGGAATTAATAAAAGTAATATTTTATATATGGAAAAATAGTTTAGAAAATCTAGTTGCTGCATCACAAATAACATTTGCAATTTATAAAATAATTAGGAAGATATAAAGCTTTGAAATTTTTCATGCAAAATTTTACCATATATACTATTTTTCTACTATTATTTTAATTATATATATTTAATTATATATAAACTATTTTTCCATATATTCCAAGTTACTTATATTAATTCCGTCTATGCGTATTGTGCGTCAAAGTTTTGTATAAAATTGACCCCTCTGCAACCACCTTAAGCACAGACGTTGACTATGCGCTATCTCCGCGATTCAGCCGAGCCACCGTTTGATACGATCAAACATCGCTTGTGTAATACGCCCCTAACACTAATAAAAGCCCATAATAACTGATAGAAATACATACCTAAGAAAGTCTTGATCGGTGGCATGGCCTTTGTGGGCATAGCTTTCTCCGTGTTACAAGGGCTGATGAGGCCCAAGGGAATGCCGAGTTCGATGAGCTCCATCTTTCGCTTCATATCCTCGATCTCACTGAGGGTTTTCTTTTGCAGTTCTGTGTATGAATCTGTTGGTACAAACAATATGTTATAAGAACCAATTTGTAAAAAACAAGTCTGAGACGAAAACGAAATTATTGAGGGCTATAAAGTATCTTCTACCCTTCATCATGTCGTTTTTTCATCTCTCTTTTGTTCCCTTTGTTTTACTTGAATTATAAAGTGAGTCTTACTACAACTTCATTATTCAAAAGTTACTTGGTAATTGTAACTGCAACGTTATGTAGTTGTGCAAGTTTCTGACCGACAGGAAAAGCAAATATGGTCGCAATTTATGTATCCTTCCATTCATCAATATTATCCCTTGTAGCTTAGCGATCGATTGTAGAATGAGATGAATTAACACACCACAACAATCAATGTGGATAGCCAATGGATAGCCAATGTGGATAGCCAAGTGGATCAACCAATAATGGAAAGCACAGCGTGGGTAGGCCCCTCACACGGTGGACCGACGACCTGGTGAAGGCGGTGGGAACCCGTTGGATAAAGGCAGCGCAGGACCGATCGTTATGGCGATCCTTAGGGGAGGCGTATGTCCAGCAGTCGACGTCCATCCGCTGAGGCGATGATGATGATGAACAATCAATGTAGTAGTTCCTACAGGGACAGGAGCGATGGCACCGTGTATAGGAACAAAAACGGGCCGCAGCGCGAAAGAACCCACGTACGGACGCAGTGCTATTGCATACGAGTGGCGCCAAGTTCTATTGCATTTCGCCTGTGCTCATGACCTTCAGCGTGACACATCACACGTAAATTTTAGCACTGCGCGAATGTCATGGTTTTGAGCTAAGCAGCGAAAGTATTAAAGTAATGCAACACTTGTTGCCAACTCTTGTACTACCTGTATAGTAAGTACTATATACAGAATGGCCACTCCCTGCCCCTCACTGACTTCAGATACTGCACCTCACCCCTGCACTTCGAGGGTAACTTTAGGGGAGCCGAGCAGGAAACATTTATACAGCAGGCATGCGCGTGCGAGCGAAACGGCGCGTCTTCCGACGCCATCTTATTTCTGACCCAACCCTGACTATTGAAGCATCGTAAGATCGTAGTATGGAGTGCCAAGGGTGTGTCATTAGTAATGATTAAAATAAAATAAAAAGGTGATCAAAAATTACAGTCCAATTTCAAGAAGAAAAACACTTAAATTCATAACAAGTTTGTGTTTGATGTAAATGATAGTTGTATGGAAGGTTTTAAAGTAAGAGCTTTTATTTTTCTAACATCAGCACAGTCAAAGCGTGTTTCTTATAAAATTAGACTGTACCTTGATAACATCTCTTACTGGCGCCCGGCTTCGGTGGCCTCGGAGGCTTCTTGGGATCATCCTCCACTTTCTCCGGCTTCGGAGTTACCTTCACACTGCTCAGCTTTCCAATAAGGACGGTTGTGTCTGCAAGATAATGTATATCAATCAAATAGCCTTTATTTCTGAACATAATTTCCAATTTTACAATACTATATCATTCAATTCATTTATAATTAAATCATTTCATTTTCATTTACTTATAATTAAATTACTCTTAAACATTTATAATTACATTATTTGAAAATTGAATTATTATTATTTAATTTCATGCAGTTACTCTAATACAATTAAAAAATTCGCATTCCAGTGTTATAAATATATAAAATAAAATTATTATAAATCAATAAAATCTCTCAGTTCAGAGTGCCTTTCGGCAAAGGCCTCCTCCAGGTCCTTCCACTGTCTTCTATCAAGGGCTACACGACGCCATAGTGGGCCCGCTGTCAGTTTGATTTCATCCTCCCATCTTTTGAACGGCCTACCTCTTTCTCTTTTCCCGTCTCTGGGGTACCAGTTGGTCACTGTTTTGCTTCATTTCTCGTGGCTATGTCTCAATAGATGCACTGTCCACCTCCACTTCAGCTGATCGATTCTTGTTAGTATGTCTGTTACATTTGTTCTTGTCCTTATATCAATGTTCCTTATGTGGTCTCTCTTTTGTACCCCTAAGAGGCTTCTTTCCATCGCATGTTGGCAAGTATTTAGTTTACCTCTGTGTATTTCATTTAAAGACCAAGTTTCGCATCCATACGTGAGAGCAGGGAGTATGCTTGTGTTGAACACCTTCCTTTTTACGGTTAGACTTATATCCTTACTCTTCATAATTTCCTTGAGTGCCCAATATGCTTTCCAACCATTTGCTATTCTTGTGTTTATTTCTTTTTCTGTTTGTTCTTCAAATGAAATAAGTTGCCCTAAATATGTATATTCTGTAACATACTCTAGTGGCGTTCCTTCAAGTAATATTTCTTCATCTGCTGAATTTGACATCAATTTCGTTTTGGCACTATTCAGTGATAGACCCACTTTTTTGCTCTCAGTTGCTAGTTGTTTGATCATAATTTTCAGTGCCTCTGGATCCTCTTCGAAGAGCACCAGGTCATCTGCGAAGCGAAGGTGGTTCAAACGTCTTCCATTAATGCGCAAGCCAAAGATGTCCCATTCGAGGTTTCGAAAGATGTTTACGGCTGAAAAAAGTTTAGGCGAAAGTGGATCCCCCTGCCTCACTCCTCTTTGGATTGGGAATTCGTCTCCAAGTGTTTCTAGTTGTATTTTTGCCTTGCTATTCAGGTAGATCCTTTTTATTATATTTATGTACACCTGGCTTATTCCTTGTTGTTCTAGGCTTGCCCAGATGTAGTTGTGACTTATACTGTCAAACGCTTTTGCATAATCGATGAAAGCAATATACAAGGTTTTGATGTATTCTGTGTATTTTTCTATAATCTGTTTGACTGTATGGATATGGTCAATTGTTGAGAAATTTTTTCTGAAACCTGCTTTTTCGATCGGTTGTTGTTCATCTAATTTGTTACTAATTCTTTCTAATATCACTTTCGCAAAGATTTTGTACACATTGGACATTAAGCTTATAGGCCTGTAGTTTTCTATATTATCTTTGTCCCCCTTTTTGTGTAACAAGATTATATGGGATTCTCCCCATTGATGTGGAATATTCCCCGTTGTCAGAATGCCACTGAAAATTTTCGCCAGGATTGGACTGATTTCGGTCATAGTTCCTCTGAGTAGTTCGTTTGGGATTTTGTCTGGCCCTGGTGCTTTTTCCAGTTTTTGACTCTTTATGGCCTTTTCGATTTCGCTGGTTAGTATTTCTGGTTCATTATTGGCATCATGTAATATCGCTTCTGCTCTTGTCCTTAGGTTTCTTTCGTGATTGGAGTATAGCGTTCGATAGAAGTCTGTTGCTGTCTCTTTGATTTCCCTTCTTTTTGCTTTGTCCCTTCCGTTTTTCTTGATTTTAGGTATCCATTCCTTTCCTTTATCTCTAAGTATTTTTAGGGCCTTCTTTGTGCCGCCTGTTTCTAGTATGTGCTTCTCGTCGTGTTTCTTCTGATCTTTCTATCTTGTCTTATACTCTCCCTGATCTTCTTACTTATGTCTGCTACAGCTTTGCTATTATATTCTTTCTTGTTTTGTTTGGCCAAAAGATGCTTCCTATCTTGCAGAAGTGCGACTGTCTTTTCACTGAATCTAGATTGTTTCTTGCTTATATTTGATGTTTTAGCGACTTTCACCATTGCGGTCTCAAATTTGTGGTACTGGTTGCATACTCCTGTGTGGTTTTCGAAGTCGTCAATTTCATGCTTGAGGACTTTACCTGCATTAGTAAAGCGTTCTTCTGAAATTTCTGTTCTGTTTTGTGTTGCGAATTTATTTCTTGATTTTTTGGGTATTTTTGTTTTTAGAGAGCTTCGCACCATTCTATGGTTTGTATTAAAGTTTAGATTTTGTATTACGCCTGTATCTGTGAAGGCTCTTGGGAGGTTTGTCATAACGTAGTCAATCTCGTTCTTGTAACTCCCGTCGGGAGAGATCCATGTCCATTTGCTAGTGCCTTTTTTCTTGAACATAGTATTTAAGATTGTTAGGTTGTGTTCCAATAGGAAGCCTACTAGTTTTTGCCCATTTGGGCTTCTTTTTCCATAGCCGTGTAAGCCCATCACAAATTCACTGATATTTTGCTTAGATCCAACCTGTGCATTGAAGTCTCCCATGAGGATTATATGTTTGTTATTATAAAGTGTGATAGTTTCTTATAGTTTGTCGTAGAACGTTTCTAACTCTCGGACACTAGCTTTATCTTTTTTCTCTGTTGGTGCATATATTTCATAGATAATGTATATATTTCATAGTTATTACTGGGCTGGTAATCTATCTAGTATGATTTAAATTCTTGCGCGCAACTTGGTTTTTTTCCCATACTACTTCCCGTCTACTTCATTCCTCCATTCAGCTTGTTTCTTTCTTATCGTGTGGGCAGAGCCTTTATGTCAGAGTTTTTCAGACCGCCTTATGGCCTCTGATGTGGTTTATATGTAACAACTACTACAACCAGAGACGTAGACAGAGTAGCCGGGACCAATGGCTTATCGTGCCATCCGAAGCTCGGAATCATTTCTCTTTTCAGACAATCAGGCGATTCAGCCTACAATGTCCTAACCAACTGGGAATAAACGCACAAAGTGA
This sequence comes from Agonopterix arenella, assembly GCA_927399405.1. NCBI lineage: Eukaryota > Metazoa > Arthropoda > Insecta > Lepidoptera > Depressariidae > Agonopterix > Agonopterix arenella. The sequence continues at coordinate 4,159,710 of OV656714.1, forward strand.
CATTTCACTAGGTGTCCCCCGTGGGAATGGAACCCACGACCTCCGTGTCGAGAGCCAATGCTCTTAACCATTAGACCACGGAGGCAGTTATGTGTGTAGTCCATTCAGCTGTTTATGTGTGAATAGGCGGGTCCACACCGACCGAGCAGCCTCGGGCGAGGCCCGCCGCGCGCGGCAAACGTCCCACCGCGGGCGAGGCTTATTCGTTCGGATAATTTTACAGCCCGAGGCTGCCTCGCTCGCTCGCCCCGAGCCGTATTATACAAGATGGCGCCGAACTTTTTTTTTTTAACGTTTATGGCCTGGTAACGTAGACCTTTGGGCCAAGTCTTAATTTGTTCACATCACATCACATCATTTTTTTTTAAAAACACTTCACTTTACTTTTACACAAATCATTCCATCCAAGCTTCTTCTGTTCTGATATCGTACGTTTTTTCAAAGCATCTAAACGTTTACGTCACGTCTATAAGACCCCAACAACGATTCCATTTTTTTTTTCAAGTCCTTAACAGGCACATCCAATTGACGGCTTATATCTAGGCAGGAATCCTCTCTCATCCCCCTGTTAGTATAATTAGGATCCCTGGCATCCCAAAGCCAATTATTTGCGGCATACAAACTTATTAACCTTCGACAAAAATCTTTATCTATATCGAACGCGGCACTGATCAAAAAACGTGGCGTCCACACCGCGCGCGGCAAACGACTGAGGCACCTTTGAGCGAACCGAAAAACCGACAACGCTCGGCTCGGCTGCGTACGCGTTCGCCCGAGGCTGAGCATGCGCCTGCCGCACCCGAGGCAAGTCCACACCGGCCGCGCGGAAGGGCGCATGCCGCGCGCGGCGGGCCTCGCCCGAGGCTGCTCGGTCGGTGTGGACCCGCCTATTGAGTAAACATCCAAACTTTCACATTACATAATATTAGTGCGATAAGATGGGTACATACAGGGATACATACAGGGTCATTCTTAATATGCTGATACTTTTTAAGGGGATGGATACAACCATCACGTCAAACTGAACAACTTTCTATATGGGACCACCAACGAAATCGCGAAAAAAAACAGCTCTTCCATACAAAAGTGCTAGCTCCTACCAGCTGTATCTGCTTAATATTTGTTAGATAAACACAATTCACAACATTTGCATAAGTATGGGACAGCTGATTTTTTTTCACGATTTCAATGTTGGTCCTATAGAGAAAGTCGTTCAGTTTGATGGTCACCCACTTAAAAAACGGTCAGCATATCAAGAAGGACCCTGTATTTTCAACAAAAGACATCATCCATTGTGGGCCAAATGTGAAAGTGCCAGCCAAAGAAAAGTAGTGCTATATTGTGATAGAACTTTCCGTTAAACATTTATTATTATGGCACCAAAGCTGTAGGGCCATTGTCCTGAAAAATCTGTTTTTCATACATTTTCCATTAAATGAACTAATAAAATCAAATGAAATGTCCTACTTTTACATGACATTTTTAACATCTTTTAGCTAAACACAATGGTCCTAAGCCCATTTTTGACATGGACTGGTTTTATTCATTTTTGGTCCAAATATAAAATGGTCAATGCTTACATGGACATGTTCTAACAGAATAATTATAATCAAAAATATATGAAACCTGGATGATGTTCTTTATACATTTGGTTTGAGTAGTCATTGAAGTTTTCTATGGAACAACAATTATTAAGACAGAGAAAAGATATGCAGTACTCACTTCCAGCGCCAATAGGTTTAGCGACTGGTGCCGGTGTGATTGGCGCCTTCTTCTGTATGGAGAACGCTCTGAGTCTCTTCTTGGCATTCTCGACGCCTTTAGTGGTCAGCTTCGGACCTCCTGTTTTTGGCTCCTGGAATGGTGACTGAGAAACAAGGACAAATTCTTAGTTGTAGTTAAAAACAAGTCTGCAGAACTTAAGTGCATTACAAAAATTATTCAGGAGAGGAGGCCTACAATTACACATTAATGTTACTTCGTAACAGATACATCACATCCTTGGAAAATGATTTATTCGCACGCTTTTATCTATTGTCAGACATTATGCACGAAAATGTATGTAATGGCGCTGGACTCGGCGTTGTTATTGCTATGTACAGCGCGCGGTGTATGCGACGTTGCCATTTGGAGCAAATGACAGAATTCATACAAGCGCATCGCAAAGTGTAGGTACTTATCTCGGTTCCTACGGCCGAGTGACACAGGCATGCTTTGAAGGGGATCCTTCAGACTATATTTTAAGTGTAATTAAGAAAGAACATAATGACAATCCAAGATGCACAATGATGTAAAATGATGTATGATGTTTCCGTTTAATAAATTACGGTAATATTTCAATAAATTTAAAACTAATAACTAAGGCAATGGATAAAGGGTTATGGCGAATTCTAGGGGAGGCTTTTGCCAAAGGGCAGACTGGCATAACTGTTAACAAATACTGAGCAGAACCATTCTGGATGTCAGAGACAAATAAATATTAAACTAGAATATAAGGAAATAGAATGTAAGATCTTTGATATGTAAAAAAATTTTCAGTAATAAAGGCTTTATTTATTTATTTATTTATAACTAGGAGAGATGATCCTTCGTTCTGAAAGAAATGCATTGGGTTCATCGCTTCTATCCAAGATAGTATGTTTGTACTGCATGTAATTTTGTATGGGCCGGCCGCCGGTAGCCTTCGGTAAATGTGTCTCAACCCTTAGTCTCTTTAAAAATTTTCGTTTCCTTTCCTTTCCTATTTGTCAATTAAAAATAGGATGCACAATGAAGTGTTAAACACTAATAGCAAAGAAAAGTTTGTGTTTTTCTTTTCTATGTAGCATTAGTTAAATTTTTTGGACAAATGTAATCGATGTCCTTTTTCATACAACATACCAGCTATCTACGAAAATGCACAAAAATTTGCAAACATGTAAACATGAAGACAGCATACAAGTTTCAGAAATATGTGCAGTCATCATCATCATCACTACATAGTATAAAACAAAGTCGCTTCCCGCTGTCTGTCCCTATGTATGCTTAGATCTTTAAAACTACGCAACGGATTTTGATGCGGTTTTCTTAAATAGATAGAGTGATTCAAGAGGAAGGTTTATATGTATATAATACATCAGCATTGCACCCGTGCGAAGCCGGGCCAGGGGTCAGAGTGTCATCTTAAGAGGTAGCTAGTTATGGATAAAATGATTAATTTGTTGTGTTATTAGTGTCAACAAATTCTATAAAAGTTCTTGATCTTGATCTCTGTTGTAACCTTGTTGTAGCATAAAAAGCTATGTTTTCAGTATCATGGAGGTGTGGTATCCACTCACCTGGAATCCTGAAGTGCTAGGAACTACCGGCTGATTAGTGTCCCGCGATTCAGAGCCTTCTCTTGTGATGATAAACTTTTTAGGATCCATGTCGGTGAGAAGTGAACGCTAGAGTTGAATAGTTTTTCAGTCACAAATGAAAATGAGAACACTTAAGGAAATCCGACTCTGCCATGTTTTTATTTTACTATTCTGTTGATGAATTTTATTAATAACAACGCAAACAACCAAAATGCACATAAAATATACGAAGGAAATTGACATAGGTAATCATAAAGTTTGTCTTTGTCAATGTCAAAATCCAAAGCTTGAAAGCCGAAAAAATGTTAGGGAAAAATTGAAGAAGCGACTCATAAAAATATACTATGAAACGAACAGCCCCTAAATTACATTTCCACAGACTTCCTCTGGGTTGCGTTCAGAACCTACGCCCCAGGTGCACCCCGAGAGCAACTTTTCGAACGGCCGGTGAACGGTTCCGTACCATAGAGCGTGTTGAAAAAACAACCGCACCCAAAGGTCGTGAACGCAGCCCTGTGAGGAAACAATATACTTATATTATTCTTTGGAGGAAACCCTATTCACAGGAAGCTGGCAAAGGTATATGAGTATACACAACAACAACAATGTGGTGGTTTTGCGCGGGAACCGAGAAGAAGACTTTCTTTCTTAGGGTGAAGCCAAACGAGCGTAATTTTGTGAGTTGTGAGTCGCGTATTTTGAGTCCGTTTCGTATAAAATCCAGTAATGCATTGTCTATGACCTCAGCCTTTATGAAACGGATTCAAAATACGCAAATAATAGGAATTCATATAATAATAATGGAGAACATATAGTAAAAGTGAGAAAACGAAGAAAGATTCGTTTGATTTGATTCGGATTGATCCTCACGTAAAACTCCTTTGAAAATTAGAATGTGTGATCACCACCCTCGCATTTCAAGAGTTACTGAAGACAACGGCTTTAAGGGCTAGTTCCCATTATCTTTCCGAAAGGAAGAATAAAAAAAAAACTAACCGCTATTCGCTCATAGTACTTACTATCTCTATGTCATGCTATGTTATCTTAGTACAAACTAAGTGGAAGGCTGATTTTCCATAGACAGCTTCCGCCATCTATCGGTTATGTTTCAAAACACTATGTGTTGAACTAGGGTTCATATCGGAGTAAAAGCGCACTCCAACTCACGCGCTGCGCTGTAGTTGTGAGATTTCGCCCATATCAATCACTGTCTTGTTGGTCCAGCGGTCTAGACAACCGGCTTACGATCCGGGTAGCCAAGGTTCGATCCTCGTGTCGGCCGATCGTCTGTTTCAATTTATTTCATAATGTGGCGCCCCCTAGTGCTAATAAGCGGCAACGCAATTAGGACGTCCTAAAAGTCAAGGCGAGTTACCTATCTATATCCAATATACATATTAATCTATGCTCTATGTATTCGCTTCGCGCCAATTTTTGACAGGTCATACTTTTTCCGGCTTTTTTTTTGCATGCGTTGTTCGTTTTTGACTGAAAATCTTAACTATTTCAAGCTGTATTCTCGTTATTTGAAGCTATTTGCCCGAGGTTTATCCAAGATGCCTGCTGAGTTATCTCCTACATTGAAATTCACACGTCTGACTGAGCACGCGTTCCCACCTTTGAAAGGATCCGAAAAAGCTGCTGGTTTCGATCTAAAAAGGTAATTTTCTAACACTACTTATTACTTTCTGTATATTGAAAAAATATAAAAAGGCTCCTGTGCACAATGGCCCACTTTAGGCCTTGCAACCATGTGATAAACCGGCTTCTTTGCCAAACCCAGCCATTCTAATAGTGTCAGGGTAGCATTTTTACTAGGTTCTTAGGGTTACAGGGTTACGTAGTCAAACAAGGAACCCTTAAGGCTGGGCCACACAGTGCGGCTGCGGGACGGCAGTAGTTGTAAACTGTGGAATTATATGCGACGTCTCACACTAACTCTTTTAGAGTTAAGCTCGCCTTTGTACGTCACGACTTATTGTAATTTTTTTTTCATAATTATGTTTTTGTGTACAATAAAGAATCTATGAATCTAAATAGGGCTCAGCCCGAATGACAAACAGAACGCGCGTTGCAGTGACACAAATGACTGCGAAACGGTAACAGCGCAACGTGCGGCTTTTATACTTCCGTCCATTCTGTCTGTCTGTCTGTTTGCTCTACCTCGAATACTCAAAATCTAGTTTATAGGGTCCCATAGTAGTCGCGTTCAACTGGGAACACTTTGGGTTGAACATAAATGGTACAAGTCTCAACCACTTAAGATTTGCAGACGATCTTATACTCTTGGCAGATGATGCAATAACACTACAGTCTATGCTACAAGATCTAGCTAAACACAGTAAAAAGGTGGGACTTACTATGAACACTGGCAAAACAAAGCTAATGACGAATGGAATAAAGGTGGTGATAGATGTGGATGAACACCCAATTGAATATATGGACGAATATGAATACCTGGGTCAAATCATATCACCAGTAGGTCAAACAGACAAAGAAATCGAAAGAAGAGTGAGCAACTCATAGAAGAGGTTCTGGTCCCTCAAGGAAGTACTGAAAGCCAAGGAAATACCAACCTATATCCTACCAGTCACCACATATGGCTGCCAGACATGGGCCCTCACAAAAAGGAACTGCCACAAATTGGAAGTATGTCAGAACAACATGAAAAGAAGCGTCCTGAATATAAAAATAAAAGATAAGGTTAGACAAACATCAATAAAAAGGAAATCAAATACCAGGAATATACTATTAAACAGCAAAAATGGCGTTGGACAGGACACATGTTAAGAGAAAACATAAATAAATGGACAAAGGACATTGTAGAGTGGTACCCAAGAGAAGGCAAAAGAAAGAAAGGGAGACCATGATGCAGGTGGGAGGATGATATTAGGGGGATAACAGGAGGAGAATGGATGCGGAAAGCGAGGGATAGATAACATTTGGCTCATGTAGGTTTACAGCTTTGTATGGAAAAGCAGATTTTTTTTTTGTGATTTCAATGTTTGGTCCCATAGAGAAAGTTCAGTTTTTTAAAAAAGTGGCAACATATTTAGAAGGACCTTATATGTAAATTCCAGTGCATATGACTATGTGGTGCCTGCTCGCGGCAAGGAGCTGGTGAAGACGGACCTGCAGATTGAGCTGCCTTCAGGCTGCTACGGGAGAGTAGCGCCTCGGTCAGGACTAGCTGTTAAGAACTTTATTGATGTTGGCGGTGAGTAGCTACAACTTATTTATCTTTTAAGCTAACAAATCTATTGAAAGGACACTGGGCAAAAATGTATGGCCACTGGTCCAAGAGGCTGCTATTACACAGGCACCCAAGGGGCATCAAAATATTTTCTGACACTTGATCAGTGTCAACAGACACTTGGCTAAAATTACTAAAAGTTATTATAAGCCTGCAAAAGTAATAATTAAGGGTCACGTTTACTATACCGGCAATTTCAAGATGAGATAACGATTTTCTCGTTTTAAGTGTTGTGTGTTTTGAGGGCTAAAGATTATTTTGTATAAATAATAATCAAAAACAATAATACTATCCACATGACACAAAGAATTCAAGCAACAGATGTAAATAGTGGTTAAATGCTAACATTAGTATAAAAACCGCTAAACAAAACACCCTGTATCTTTTTTTCTCTCAAAAAAATATTGGTGACGCATTTAAAAAAATGTTCTATATTAAACCCCCTTTCAAAAGTAGTGTGGCACTTATAGGGGGGGGGGGGGGGGGGGGGGGCTCTTGGACTACTTCTGCCCACTGTCCTTTGAATTGTCTAACTTTGTTATACCTGCACGGAACTTTAGCGCTCGAATGAGTGAATTTAGACGAAAATAGTCCTTAGTCCCTTGTAAATACGGTCAGCGCTAGAGATTACACATTTGTTGGCACGACATTCTGGATGCATATGTACATTTTGTAGATTTTGAAAAATCTATCTTCTATTGTATAAAGTCGTTAATTGGTGTGGATGAACATTGAAGATATTTGCAAAAATATTAATTGGAGGCGTTTAGGATACGTAATAGAAATATGTTGAGACCATTTTAAGAATTATTGTCTGTTTGTGCATGCATTGAGCAGGAGTGCTATTTTTGAAACTCATACTTTGAACTCAGCAGTTGAAAATGTCAACATTACTATGGAGATAGGCATCTTTCTACAGCTGAATTGACTTTCAAAAATCATACTTCAGAAGTGCGATTTTTGAAAGTCAAAACAGCAGTAGAAAGATGCATATCTTCATAGTAATTTTGGCATTTACAGCTGCTGAGCTCAGCGAATGAGTTTCAAAAATCGCACTCCTGATTGGCGTTTGGGGCATGACATTTAGGCTTTATTCCATCGCAATCGGTTCACACAATGAAAAGTTATGAGTATTTAAAGTCAAGTGGTCTGCGCGTAAGAATTCACGGGCGCCGCTTTCCCAAATAAAAAGGGTGATGCTTTAGAGACCAATCACACAAGCGATTTTTGGACATTGCAACTGCACTGCCGCCCGCCGGCCGCCTGGACGTCGTTGCTTAATCGCCGCGTTATTTCAGCACAGACCTTATCTTATCTTGTTGTGGGGGCTGGCAAGCCAGCAACACTTCGACCCAGTGGGATCTTTTGTGTTAGCCCCAATACTTTACCATTGAGGGGATCCATTTCCGAGAACGTTAACTGAGCGTAATAGCCGCGAATCCACCGCGACACCTAACATTTTACCTCCTACTTCGATGTCGACTCTATAATGAAAATTGTCCAGTTTGATGGTCTGAAGTACCTCTGCTGAAACGCAGAACGAGGGTTTAAAGTTGACACCCTGTTTATCTCTTGTAAAATAAAATAGATCAAACAAAATCCTCTTAATTTCACAGCTGGTGTCATAGATGAAGACTACAGAGGCAATGTAGGAGTGGTTCTCTTCAACCATTCCGACAAAGACTTCACCGTCAAGAAGGGAGACAGGATCGCCCAGCTTATTTGTGAGAGGATCTTTTACCCTGAGCTGGTAGAGGTCGCCAATCTGTCGGATACCAAGAGGGCTGATGGAGGATTCGGGTCCACTGGAACACAGTAATTTAGGACTGTGGTAATGCCGGAACCACCTAGGTGACGACTCCACAGGTTTTTCAAATAACCACCAAATTCCATATATGTTTAGTTAGTTATACATTATGCTATAACTGTGTTATATAACTTAATTGTTCACCAATAATTTTGTTTAAAAAATTATGATGATTTCAACGGTTCACCCTATTGTCGCATAATTTTGTAATGCATGATCACTTTAGACATACATGACTAATGGGATAAACTCACTTGGCTTACATTGTTTTCTAGCAAGCACATGTTTTTAATTTGTTAGTTCAAACCTAGGAACAAGTATACCCTGGTTCAAATTCATTATTCATTCGCAGAAGGCGAATGATGCAACTATGTGTGATACTACTCTAGTTTGTAAAGTAGTTAATAAGGCTTAATTTTTCAATAAAACATTTCTTTGTATACTTAAATTTTTTACTTAGTCAAAACTCTCTAACAATTAGAAAAGGTACAAGTTTGCACTATGTGCCAATCGTGAAGACATAATACCATAAACTCATACTTCTTTTTGTGACAACAACAAAACTTATGAAATCAACAAAATAATTACAAAAAAACAAACAAGATCATAAGCTATTCAACTGTAGTAATTTGGTGTAAAAGATCTTAAATAATTATTTCTCTATAAACTTCTCAGTCTTATCAAGATAAGATCTCTAATAATAAACAGTAACCAAAATAGCTCAACTATATTTGGAATGGTTCAAACTAACATCACAGACACAGGGTTTCTTCGAAATTATAGTAACTCCTATGATCTATTATAATAAATTATAGTTTGTATTTCAAAGAGTCTAAAAGTATTGGCAGTCAAGCAGATCATATTACCATTTCACAATCACAGAAATGATAATGTCAATATGATTGCCTGATATTTCAGACTTTAAAATCTAGTTTAATTTTAATAGCGATCTCGGTTGAAGCGCCCGCCGCCGCCACCCCTTCCTCTTCCCCTCCCGCCGCCCCCGCCACCCTCCTTATCCCTCCTGACCTTCATAGCCTCAAACCTTTGCGCCATCTGTTCCAACTCATCTGGCACCTCCTGGTTGGCTTCTTCGAGAATTTTGATCAGTTCCCGAGCGTGCGCCCAATCACTGCGCGTCACAAATGATATTGACGTCCCAGTCTTACCAGCACGTCCCGTCCGTCCCACCCTGTGGACATACTCCTCAATATGACGCGGGAAATCCAAGTTAATCACATGAGTCAGATCTTTGATGTCAATACCGCGTGACGCTACATCGGTAGCAACCAGAATATTTACAGTTCCATCAACCATTTCTTCCAAAGCGGCCTCACGGTCACTCTGATCCCTGTCTCCATGCAATGATTGGCACTCTATGCCTTTCATGCACAACTCTGTACTGATGTGTGTGGCTGTTGCCTTCTTGCCACAGAAAATTATGATTTTGTCATTCGGTTCCATGTTTTGAATGAATTCTATCAGGACGGCTTCTTTGTCATCCTCCTCGACGAAAAGTATTTGTTGTGTCACTGTGTGCACGGCAGCTAGATCTAGAGATCCTACGTTTACTTGAATGGGATCCTTCATGTAGGACTCCGCTAGACGGCGCACACCTGACGGCCAAGTCGCCGATGTCATGACAGTCTGTCTGTCAGGACGGACATCAAACAATGACTTCCTGATCTGAGGCTCAAAACCCATATCCAACATGCGGTCGGCTTCATCCAACACAATATATGAGAAGTTGATGACATTAAGATGCCGTGCCATGACCAAGTCGTTCAGTCTGCCAGGAGTAGCAATAACAATGTCTACTCCTTTAGCGACAACTTTGATCTGCTCTTTACGGTCACCTCCTCCATAAATACAGACGGATTTTATACCTTTGTACTGATATTTCGACACCTCTTTATCAATTTGTAGAGCCAATTCCCTAGTAGGAGCTAGGATCAGTACGGTGGGTCCTTCACGCTGCTCCCTGGGTAATGTTTGTCCCTCAATATGAATCATAGCAGGCAGTAAGAATGCCAATGTTTTTCCCGTGCCTGTCTGAGCGATACCAATCAAATCTTCCCCTCTTAAAAGAATAGGCCAGGCTTGACTCTGAATTGGAGAAGGTTGCTTAAAGTCCTGTTTGTAAATTTCTTTTAAGATTTCCGGATACTCTTGGAATGCATGTTCAAAAGTTAATACTGGGTTTGGTATAGGTCTCAGACCAGGCTTGTCATCAAAGGTCCTTTTGACCTGGATATCGTTATTGGCACGACGCCACTGCAGAACCTCTGCAGGCCTCATAGCTGCTACTTCGGGATGTTCCTTGTAAAAATCTTTGATGATAGGCGGCAGTTTGCTGTACCTCTCTTTTTGCTGGTCATCGTAAAATGCGTTCAGTTTATCCCAATCAATAACTTCGACACCTTCTTGGTTCTGTTTTAAGAACTCACCCTGTCCGGAACCGGATGCGTTACTTGAGTTACCATCAAAGTTTTCCTTTTGTCTAGGTTTGTAGTCTTCGAGGAGACCGTTGATCAATGATTCGGCTTTAGATACGGCAGCATCTGAACCAGACAATGTCACGTCTGTGGTGTTTCCATTGGAATCTCCAATCTTAACTTTGGCTTCCGATTCATATTCAAGGTCGCGTATTTTGGTTCCGCCCTTGCCGATAATGCGTCCAACTTTGTCAGATGGTACATTCATTACTTTTCTGTTACCGTCATCGCGGAAGTTACGCTGGTTGCCGCCATCTCCAAAGTTCCTTTGATTGGAACCACCATCTCCGAAATTCCTTTGGTTGGAACCACCACCTCCGAAATTCCTTTGGTTGGAACCTCCATCTCCAAAATTTCGCTGGTTGGAACCGCCATCTCCAAAACTCCGCTGGTTTGAACCACCTCGAAAATTACGCTGGTTCGATCCATCATCGCGGAAGTTTCGCTGGTTGGAGCCACCTTCCCCAGAATTACGCTGGTTAAAGCCTCCGTCGCGGTAATTGCGTTGGTTAGAACCGAAATTACGGTTATTATAGCCACCACCGTCTCGCGAATTTTGTTGGTTGTAACCTCCGCCGCCATCGGAGTGCTGTTGGTTAGAACCGCCATCTCTCCAGTTGCGATCGTCTCTGCGGTCAGGGTTGGCACGGAACACACGAGGTTGCCGCGGAGCCCGCGTCGGCGGCGCGTAGGCCACCGGTTCACTTTCCTGCCATTCATCGTCAAAATCTGCCATTTCTGTGAGAGAAAACTTAGGTTTTATTCCGATAGAAGGAATGAAAGTCGTGCCAATTAGAGAAAAATTCTACTTACCCAAAGAAATACACTAAATGCAGTTTACTTGAACTAATTTTAACGCTTTTGCACTACACGTGCAAAGCTAATATGTGAGCACTGAGCTAACCGGGCGAAGCAAAACAAAACAGTCGGTCAAACAAAATCTGTTTGACAAACAGAGGGTTGCCAGATGTGGTCACATTATACTACTCTTTGTTCTCACCTTACGGTGAGATGTGGTTTCTGAAATATTCTTAGATTGATATATTTTTCCCCAAAATGTTTCACAGAAAACAATAAATTCAGTCAAGCCGTGACTCCTGCTCATGTTTTTCAACACACATTACACTATACTATTCTATTTAAAAAAAAAAATGGCTGCCATTTAGCAAGAGTGCTTGACGTTGTACGGTAGTTGGTGACTTCAAGGATTGTTTTTCGAAAAGAACACTATCTTGAGCCACCACTGGAGCTTCGTTGTAGGCCCGGGAGGGGGCAACCAACAATCGACGAGCGACACGTGAATGTCGACCCATACAATTTAATTTTAGAACAAGATGGCGAACGAAAAAAAGTGAAGCTATGTTTTTCTTCATAAAAAACCAACGCAAGACGCTTCAAGTCAATATAATTATCATCTTATGTGTTTTTCGGATAGTCTATCTTTAAGTCGGATCCTGTACTTTATAGCACTTTCGCACGAAGATGATAATTGTGGGGTCTTGGGAGCTGTATGAGTATGTGAATCTATTTAGGACTTTTATTTCAATATCCCAAAATTAACTTTCATGACACAAAACTTTTGTAGCATAACAAGCTAAATGAAATATTATATCACAATCTCAAAATATCAATAAGTATTTAGAATTATTAAAGCAGAAACCGTCATTGTGTCTGGATTTTATGTCAGTTTTTGATCCCAAACAACTCAATTGACTCATTTACCCCCAGAACTCCACAGCACAAAAGACATCTCCCTGATAGGAACTGTTTCCTCAAACACAATTTTTCCATTAAATCACGGAAGAAACTTCTAATCTGGCAGCCCTGGTTGTTCGTTTCATAAACTATAGAACAGGTGTGCCACAGATTGAACAGAACAAGTCTAACGACCACAGACAAAAGAAGGATCACATTCGTTTAATTTGTCAACAAATTCACTTTTTATGGTTTCTCCTTGAATTCCTTCGTAATTTGTAGAGGGTGGTAGAGGACGAAGTAATTCTCTGTCAATGCTTAAGTGACAAATCTCACTCTCGAGCCATCATCATTGACGAAAGCAGTGGCACGTCCGGCACTCGAGACACAAGATGACGTTACTATACGTGCCGTCCCGCTTGCACGCTTGCGCCTCCTGTATGTGCTTCTTGCTCGGCTCCCATTAAGTCTCCCTCGAAAGTGGGATGAGGGCTTAGGGCAATTAGGGTGAGGGCAGGGAGTGTCCGTTCTGTACTGGTCAATTGTAGCGCTCTTTTGTACCTATCTTAATAGTGGATAGTCACCCTATCGCACCTACAGTTTTGCAATAAATGTAGGTATTTGACTTTGACTTTATGTAGAACTATAATTACTATTACCTATTCTGTGGCAGTGGCTAAAACGTAGTGATTATATTCTCTTTGGCAGGGGAGTTTTTGGCGGTTATTTTTCAGCTACGTTTGGAGTCCTCATATTTTATTTTATTTTTATGGTTTATAGTGAGTTTTGGTTCGTAAAATTGGTGTTGTTTTGCGTAACAAAGTGTCGTGCAAGTGAACAATATACAGTTCAGTGAAATATGAAGGTGTCTGGGTCGTAAACAGGAAAAGTGTTCCGTCATTTTGTAGCGCGGCAAAGCGGCCAGTTCACCTCTTTCCTGTGGACTTCTCTGCGTTTCTCGATTGCCTCCAAAAACTCCAAAGAAGCGTTAAAACATCGAACTCCAATGTTTTAATTGCTATATATGAAAGAATTTTATTGACGACATCGGTTGTATGGGATAATATAAGCCCTTTACCTTGAACAGAACCAAAAAAAAAAAACTCTTTGGCAGTGGCTGACATACATAGACATAATAAAGTGTAGTTTACTAGCGTTAACCCGCGACTTCGTCCGCACAAATTATATACCAGATTTTAAGTCAGATCATAAGCTATTAAACAAAAAAGTTTCATCAAAATCGGTTCAGTAGTTTTTGCGTGATGCTCGTTCAAACAAACAAACAGACAGACAAAAAATTCAAAAATTGGTGATATGGAATCAGGGATACCTAAAAATCATATCGTATATATTTTTTTTGGTAATATCTTCAATGTACAGACAAGCTTCCTGTTACAGTTTTATAATAGTTTAGATTACTTAGATTTATAATATTTATTTTATTAGTTAAACGAGCGTTAACCCGCGACTTCGTCCGCACAAATTATATACCAGATTTTAAGTCAGATCATAAACTATCAAACAAAAAAAGTTTCATCAAAATCGGTTCAGTAGTTTTTGCGTGATACTCGTTCAAACAAACAAACAAACAAACAGACAGACAAAAAATCCAAAAATTGGTGAAATGGAATCAGGGACACCTAAAAACCATATCGTAACTTTTTTTTGTTAATATCTCAATGTACAGACAAACTTCCTGTTACAGTTTTATAATAGTATAGATGTGCACAATATGCCTGCCTCACCTTGCCTGCTTTCTCTCTTTCACGGGTTTGCTGGAAGAAATCTCTTTAGAGATAAGCTCGCCCTTTGTAATTCTCTATTATGCTGTTTACATTTATACCTATTTCAGTGTGTACAATAAAGTGTGAAAATAAGCTGCAGCCCTAGCATGATTTCTATACTCGCGCGCGACGCGCCTTTGCTGCATAGAAAGTTACCCCTTCCCACGCTTTTCACTCGCGATTTTACTTTATAAGTCTGTGGTTACAGCTTTCTCCTATAAGCAGCGATTACATTATCCGACATTTTAGGGCCGATCACGGCACACATTGCTTGCTTTGATCGCTACACTTTAAATAAAATAGAGAGAACAAATCCGGCAATGTATGCCGAAATCAGGTCCGACAAACTGCAAGTGCAATTGCTGCTTTTTCTGGCGAATGCGGCGCCAATGGAATATCAGTGACTCACAGATTTGGTTTGTTTAGGGCTGCAATCACCAAAATCGACGATTATATTTTGACAACGAAAAAGTGCTTTGTTAAAAGCTCGAGATTTTGCAATACACAATAACTTGATTGTCAAGTTTATGCCGAGATCGAGTTGATGTTGATTATCAAATAATCGGGTTTACCCGGACACAGGAAGTGTCTGGGTTTTCCCGGGACACTTTAGTGACAAGCCCGCCCGGACGCCCTTCAAACTAGGACAAATCAGGGGAAACCCAGACGAATGGCAGCCCTACTCCTTAGGTCACTCAGACCCTTTATTTTCTAATCGACACCTTCTCAAAATCTGGTGATCCTTTTAAACTAAGAGTCTACCCATCAAACTGAACAACTTTTACTTTTAATGGGAGCAACCGAATCAGAACAAAAAAAAATCAGCTGTTGCATACATTTGAGTTCAGTAGGCATTGCAATTTAGTAAGGAAAAGCTGATTTTTTTTTTGCTCCGATCGGTTTGCTCCCATAGTAAAAGTTGTTCAGTTTGATGGGTAAACTCTGGAAGGATGCTACTGATATCAATTTCACTCTGTAGATAAATAAAAAATCACCAGATTTTGAGTGTTGGCCAAGATGTCAACCACCAAGGAATATACTACTCTCTACCGAGAGTCAACCACGGTCTACCAGTCTCCCGTGGTCGACTTTTATGGTAGGCAAAGAGATTAATAACTAAATTAAAAACGAAAACAAAACTACAGTATGTCTATCAATATCAGGCTATTCATATTCATTCATTGCTAAACCTGTTGCGGTTGATGGTAGACCCCCATGTATATCTAAAATTTCAATGTAGACCGCACAATGTAAAAAGTTTGGCCAACCCTGCTATAGGTGATTATGTTATAATTTATAATTTTTAATTGGTAAGGAACATTAAAAAGGGCGTTCACATTTCACAAAGGACCAGCGATGGTCTACGTGGCACAGGCTCAACAAGCCTGTAAAGGCCCAAAACCCCCCTAAATAATATAATTTATAAGATTGAAACAGGAATTTTAAAAATAACATAAAATTATACTAAAAGTTTGAAACATAGAATAAAATAGTTTTAATGAAATAGATTTATTGACACAGAACAAAGAGCATGTTACATACAAGTAATTAAAGTGATTTGGATCGTTGTTTGTTAGTAGGGTAACGTGAATTTATTCTCAACTAATCAGGAATGTCGGGTACAAAGTTCGGACTTTCAGATTTGGTATAACATACATAATTTCCTTTAACGTATTACCCTTACACATAATATCAGAGTACATGTTCATCCATAGTACGCCCTGAGGCTTCACGACCTAGAAAAGGTGTGACAATGAGGTACTAAATTCAAACGTTACTTGAGTTACCATCATAGTTTTCCCTTTGCCTAGGCCGATAGTCTTCAAGGAGAGTGCCGATCAAAGATTCAGCTTTAGAAATGGCATCATCTGAACCAGACAATGTCACGTCTGTGGTGTTTCCATTGGAATCTCCAATCTTAACTCTGGCTTCCGATTCATATTCAAGTTCCCGGATTTTGGTACCGCCCTTGCCGATGATGCGTCCAACTTTGTCAGATGGTACATTTATGACTTTTCTGTTGCCGTCATCGCGGTAGTTACGCTGGTTGCCGCCATCTCCAAAACTCCGCTGGTTTGAACCACCTCGAAAATTACGCTGGTTCGAGCCACCTTCCCCAGAATTACGCTGATTGTAGCCTCCATCGCGGTAATTGCGTTGGTTAGAACCGAAATTACGGTTATTATAGCCACCACCGTCTCGCGAATTTTGTTGGTTGTAACCTCCGCCGCCATCGGAGTGTTGTTGGTTAGAACCGCCATCTCTCCAGTTGCGATCGTCTCGTTGTGCATGGAACACACGAGGCTGCCGCGGAGCCCGCGCCGGGGCTTCACTTTCCTGCCATTCATCTTCAAAATCTGCCATTGCTGTGAGAGAAAACTTCAATTTTATACCATAATACCAAAAGAAGGCATGAAAATTGCGGCAATTTAAGAAAAAAATGCAACTTACTCAAGGAAATACACTAAATGCAGTTTACTTGTATTAATTTAACACTTTTGCACTACACGTGCAATGCAAAGCTAAAATCAAAGAGAAAAAGAGAATAGAAGACGCTAAAATTGCGAAAGCAGGGTTGCCAGACGTTGAAAATTTTTCCTCGTACAAAAGCCAGAAAAATTACGTACTTTTGCTACCTCGTACAGTAATCAGAAATCAGAAAACTTTATTGCGGAACTGGATAGAGATAAATACTTAGGTCTTAAGGTGGTTGCACAGAGGCAGATAATTTTATACAAAACTTTGACGCACAATACGCGTAGACGGAATTAATAAAAGTAATATTTTATATATGGAAAAATAGTTTAGAAAAACCAGAAATCCAAATTATCAAATTATAAGAAGGGAAAATTGTATTATATAATTTATGAATAGGTATCTGAATGACAAATCAAAATTAAACAAATATTATTAAGTATAATCCAATTATAAGTAAATACTAACGAAACTAAACTAGCCTAAATTAACTTAACTAATCAACTAACCCTGAATACTTGCACACCTTTACGAGGTAGATTGTTGAAACCTAAATACATATTAAGATAAGAATTCACTGTACACAATCAAGCAAGGAATAAATGATTATGATGCCTCATGCAATTTTTCATAAAAAAATTTAAAAGCTTTATATCTTAGTAATTATATTATAAATTGCTAATGTTATTTGTGACGCGGCATATAGATTTTTTAAACTATTTTTCCATGTATAAAATATAACTATTATTAATTCCATCTACGCGTATTGTGCGTCAAACTTTTGTATGGACTGAAAACACACCTTAATTGAGGAATACTTTCACAGTTCGTAGGCATGCAATTGTAGGTGAATAACATTTTTACACTAGCTACTAATAATAAAATCAAACATTCTTTTAAACATAACATTCATTAGCCTTCTTGTTATGATAATAATTATCTTTTCAATTAATTAATAATTATCATTTGTCATGATAATAATGATCTTAATACAATATGATATAAATGTCAAACACAACAATAATAAATTCAATACAATAATGTCAATATACCTGGTAGTTATTTAGGTTGGATACTCTTTATTAATAGCTAGACAAACCATAAAAAGTATGAGGAGTAAAATGACGTCATAATACCTTAGTACAATGTTCAAACAAAGCTCGCGTTTATACGCTCAATAAGGAGTTGCTAATTTGACTCATATTAAATTTGAACAGAATTAACATAAGTCGAAGTTTCAATGTCAAATTCTTGCAGATTATAAAATGAAATGAAATAATTTATTTGCTATGAATAGGGACATTAAATTGATCTTAGGGTCTAGGATAGTATCATCTATTCAGCTAAAATACAATAGCATGCAAATATTTATTGAAAGTTATTTAAAAATTTTGAAACATAATAAAAATTATGTTGTGAAAGCCATGCGTATAGTTTGCTTAACATTAGTTTCATAGGTGGCACCTTAAATCTATCAGGTATTTTATTATAAACTTTAATACAAATGTTAGAACAATTCTTGGGCAGTACCAATCATTGAGTACAAGTCTATTTGGGTTTCTGATGTTTCTAGGGTTAATGTCACGAGCTGTTTTAAATAGATGAGAGTTCCGTTTTACAAATTTAAATATTTCAAATATATACATCCCAGTGAGTGTCAAGATGCCAAGTTTTGGAAATAACTCTTTACACGTTTCGTACTCCACCGCATAATAGGCATCTCAGAGATGAGATGTCTATTATGCTGTGGAGTTTTGGTGAGAACTGATAAGCACTGTTTTCTAGAACAAATAATTTTTCCAGTAAATCGCGGAAGAATTTCCCGATCTGGCAACCCTGGTTGTTCGATTCATAAACTATAGAACAAGTGTGCCACAGATTCAACAGACCGAGTCTAACGACATAGACAATACCTGTGCCAGTTTTCTGCTAACAAATGGCTAACGCCCTTGTAATCATTAATCTGAGCTAACGCCCGTCTGCTGGTTAAATCGTCCTAGGCTAGCATAGGTATGATTCCAAAATACAAAAAAAATATATATATTTACAAAAATATTTATTTTCAATGAGCACTTAATTTCCGTTTAAAATTAGTTCACAACAATCTGGGTATCCTTGGTTTCTTTCGCAGAAGTCTGTGGTTTCTTTCTATATAATTGTATCCCATGCAGCCAAGTCCACAGGAAAGAGGTGAACCGACTGCTTTGTCGCGCTTCAAATGATGGAACACTTTTCCTGTTTACGACCCATACACCATCATATTTCACTGAACTGTATATTTTTCAGTGATTGTTCACTTGCACGACACTTTGTTACGCAAAACAACACCAATTATACGAACCATAACTCACTATAGACAATAAAAATTCGATAAAATATGTGGACTCCAAACGTACGATAAATTCCCGCCAAAAACCCCAACCAACCCTGACTTTCAAAAATCGTACTGTAACATAAATATTCTTTATTTGATAACCAGAAATATACACCAACAAACCAGAAAAATAATCAATGAATTTGGACGACGTTTTTTTTCAAAGCAAATAAAATAATGAGGAGTTTTCTGACAGCTAGTCAAACGTAGTTCAACAAACCGGCGATAGATGGCGTTGACCAGAGAGGGGTCCGAAGCCGAAAATTGTAGGCTAAAAAGTGAATAAAAATGCATGTCACTGAGTCAGACGCATCCGTTGACGAAATAGATGTTCATATTTGGTTGTTTACTTAAAAACACAAATTCTTACTATTTTATTTGTATTTTATTATCTGCAAGGTCGTTCCGCCCTGTCTCGTCAACGCCATCTATCGAGCCATTAGGAACTACTTTTTCTTTTTTAATGGCTTTCGGAAAATCCCTCATTACTTGTTAGGTTCGTTCAAACCATAGACGAAAAATTTTTCGAACCTTCTCTTTCTACGGTTAAAACCAAAGAGTAATATAAGTATGTTAGAAGTTAAAACTTTGAAATACGTTTGAAATATGTATCACGACTTTTAACTCGTTCGTTCGCGCGCAAATAGAAAGAGAGCGAAGGTGTGATAGCGCTCTATCCCGGTGGCATGCTATCAAAGAGTAATATAAGTACCAGGCCACAGATTACACAAATTCTGATTCTTCTGCTGATTTGACTTTCAAAAATCATAGACGATAGGAAAGAAGACATCGGTATTTTCGGAATGCAAAATTTTATTGAATCAACCCAACATTATGATCATTAGCTGGTTTAGTTTTTTATTTCCTAATTACAAACTTTTAGTTAACATAATAATAATTAACATGTTATCAGACATTATTATGAGACTATGACTAGGTAATCTGGCAATATTACTAATCAGTCTTATTATAATACTATTCAAGGCGCCTTAATTATGTTAAAATTAAACTGTTACAATCTTAATCAACTTCTTCAACGGTTGGTCCGTCGTACCGTCCTCCTGGCTGTTGGTATTGATATCCACCTGGCATACCACCGGACATTCCGCCAGGCATTCCTCCAGACATACCACCGGGCATTCCGCCAGGCATTCCTCCCGGCATACCACCGGGCATTCCTCCAGGCATGCCGCCACCGGCGCCGCCTCCGTGCATCTTGGACATGATCGGCGAACAAACGCGCTGCGCCTCCTTCAGACGGTGCTCGTACTCTTCCTTCTCGGCCAGAGAGTTGTTGTCCAGCCACCGGAGCGCCTCCTCGCACTCGCTGCGTGCCGTATTCTTGTCCTGCTCGCTCAGTTTGTCTCCCGCGTCTTCGAGCGCCTGCTTCACGCCGAACACGTACGCTTCGAGCTGGTTGCGAGCCGCGACGCGCTGTCTCTGTCTCTCGTCCTCCTCCTTGTATCGCTCCGCCTCCGCCAACATGCGGTCGATGTCCGCCTGCGAGAGTCGTCCTCTGTCGTTCTTGATGACGATGTTCTTGCTGCGGCCGGTGCTGTTCTCCTTGGCGGACACGTTGAGGATACCGTTGGCGTCCAGGTCGAAAGTTACGTCTATTTTGGGAACGCCCCGCGGCGCCAGCGGGATGCCCGTCAGGTCGAACTTGCCGAGGTGGTTATTGTCTTTGGTCATGGCTCGCTCTCCCTCGAATACCTGGATGGTGACGGCCGGCTGGTTGTCCGAGTAGGTCGTGAAGGTCTGCGACTGCTTGCACGGTATCTTGCAGTTGCGCTCGATGATCTTCGCCATGACGCCCCCGGCGGTCTCGATGCCAAGCGACAGCGGCGCCACGTCGACCAGCAACACGTCCTGTATCCTGGAGTCCGTCGAGCCGGAGATGATGGCGGCCTGGACAGGTTCAGCTTTTTGCCGCAGAAGTAGTTCTGGAGCAGGTTCTGCACCTTGGGGATGCGCGTGGAGCCGCCGACGAGCACGACGTCGTGGATCTGGCCCTTGTCGAGCTTGGCGTCGCTCAGCGCCTTCTCGACGGGCTCGAGCGTGCCGCGGAACAGGTCGGCGCAGAGCTCTTCGAAGCGCGCGCGCGACACGCGCGTGTAGAAGTCGACGCCCTCGTGCAGCGCGTCGATCTCGATGTTGGCCTCCGTGCTGGAGGACAGCGTCCGCTTGGCGCGCTCGGCCGCCGTGCGCAGCCGCCGCAGGGCTCTCGAGTTGCCCCGCAGCTCCTTGCCGTGCTTCCTCCTGAACTCGTCCGCCAGGTGGCTCACCAGCCGGTTGTCGAAGTCCTCGCCGCCGAGGTGGGTGTCGCCGGCGGTTGCCCTCACCTCGAAGAGCGAGCCCTCGTCTATGGTGAGGACGGAGACGTCGAAGGTGCCGCCGCCGAGGTCGAATATCAGAACGTTGCGCTCGCCCTTCAGGTTCTTGTCGAGCCCGTAGGCGAGCGCGGCGGCGGTGGGCTCGTTGATGATGCGCAGCACGTTGAGGCCGGCGATGGCGCCCGCGTCCTTGGTGGCCTGCCGCTGCGAGTCGTTGAAGTACGCCGGCACCGTCACCACCGCGTCGCGCACCGCCGCCCCGAGGTACGCCTCCGCGGTCTGCTTCATCTTCGTCAGCACCATGCTGCTGATCTCCTCCGGCGCGAACCTCTTCGCCTCCCCCTTGAACTCCACCTGGATCTTGGGCTTGCCGCACTCGTCGACCACCTTGAAGGGCCAGTGCTTCATGTCCTGCTGGATCTTGGGGTCGTCGAACTTGCGGCCGATAAGTCGCTTCGCATCGAACACCGTGTTGTTGGGGTTGAGCGCGACCTGGTTCTTGGCCGCGTCGCCGATCAGTCGCTCCGTGTCCGTAAACGCGACGTACGAGGGCGTGGTCCTGTTGCCCTGGTCGTTGGCGATGATCTCCACGTTGCCGTGCTGCCACACTCCCACGCACGAGTACGTCGTGCCGAGGTCTATTCCCACTGCTGGCATTCTTGTTGATATACTTCAAATATCACTTGACTCTTGATATAAAATTTTGTGAATCAAATTGCGTAGATAAACTCGTAGAGTAGTTTTGTTTGAGAGTAATTCACCGCTCAAGCTTCACTTGTTTATTCGTTCAATGTTTTCAATAAACTGAATTTCCCGCGTTCGATGAGGCGCTTTTATACGTGCCAGTGCCGACCAATCACAAAGTCGTATTTTCCACAACGTTCTCGAAAACCAATCAAGATAATTCTAGAATCGAGGACAATAGAATCTTCTCGATTAGGGTCGCGTTTTAGACAGAGATAAAACTATATGTTGAATAGAAATGGACAATCAGTATTGCCATGGGTAAAAATATTTGCACATTTTTGTGAAAAAGAACCTCTATAGAAATCGTGCACAATTTTCCACTCTGGCACCACCAGCGAAAAGACCACCAATGACATTGGAGATTTTTCCCAATATTTTCGAGGGCCAATCTGGAAGCTTCGAGATCGTAATAATGAAAAGGATAGTTAAACAAGATGAAATGAGATGGAAAATGAACTCTGTTGAAATTTCTACTCGATACTAGATGTCGCTAGTATTTCGAAGTTTGTTTTTGGGCAAATAAAAAAATCTCAGAAAAAATTAATTAAAAATTGTATTTCGACGTTAGGTACACGGTCCACTACCACTAGTGATATGCCTAGGTCTACTTCTACCTACGCCTATACCTATACCTACGCCTACGCTCCATGACTTTCTTTTTTCAGTTTACTGCACACAATTCCTCTGATGCTCGGGATCAGTAGGTTCGTTATTTTTCGTTAAATAAAAGAAAAAACAATAGGTAGAACATTACCTAGGTATTTCTACCAGAGTTAATTTTATGTATCATTTTTAGGGTTCCGTACCCTATTACTAAGCCTACGTTGTCTGTTCGTCCGTCTGTCCTACCTATTTAGGGCTGTAACTTTTGAACCGTAAGAGATAGTTGACATTTTTACAAAATGTGCGTTATTATGGCGGATTTGCTAACAAATAAAAAAAAATTTCAAAAAGTAATAAATTAAGGGGGGTCCTCATACAAGGAACTAGTTTTTATCAACGTTTTTTCTTCTCGCTCTAGGGTAAAACGGTAATACATACAAGCGTCAAACTTGGTGTGATTATAGAGCAAACTCTACAGTATAACAACAAATAATAAAAAACGGCCAAGTGTGAGTCGGTCCCGAAATTTTTTTTTTTACTTTGATATGTTGTTGTGGTGTGGTACGGAACCCTCGGCCTCGGTGCGCGAGTAGCCCGACTCGCACTTGACCGATTTTCATTATGCATGTTATATAAATTGTTACCTATTTTATTTACTTATTTGATTTGAAATCAACCATTCCACGAACGATTCTATGGTAGGTAGGTAAATAAAGGACCCTACCTTTAGGATTATAAATTATCTTTGCTACAGGAGTGCGATTTTTTAATCTCATTCGCTGAGCTCAGCAGTTGATAATGTCAAAATAACTATGGAGATATGCATCTTTCTACTGCTGATTTAACTTTCAAAAATTATACTTTTGGAGTGCGATTTTTGAAAGTCCAATCAGCGGTAGAAAGGTGCATATCTCCATAGTTATTTTGACATTTTCAACTGCTGAGCTCAGCGAATGAGATTCAAAAATCGCACTCGACTATGCAAAAAAACTGGAGATAATAATTTAAAATCCTTAATTAATTTTGTGTATTTAAATTAATGCAGTCTTCATTTTCAAAAATATGACATTTGTTTTCATTGTGTCCAAGTTAAATTAAAACGCTTTATTGGATTCTCGTAGGTATCTATTTGAAATGGATATTAGTTTTGTGTTCTTTCTACGTAAGGTTTAAAATTGCATGAAAGTTAATTAAATTGATAACTATTATCTACAAAAAGATAGCTTTAAATCATGTTGATAAAGAAAATAAACAATCGTGGACACTGGGACATCGGAGGAACACTCTGGTTCCAACACATCAACATTCCAGAATTATCTATTCGCCGCTAGATGTCGTCCTCGGGTATAAAACCGAAGTAACCGAGCGCTTGTGCAGTGAATTCAACAAACGCATTTGAGGAGATAACTTTACTCCAATTTCAATAAACTTTCGCTGCAAAGCGTGTATTTTTAAATAATTAAAAATGAACAATAAAAGAGTAATGTCGCACTTCCTAGCACTGGCACTAATTTTCTCCATCGCATCTCAAACATTCGCTGACGAGCAATGCTCTAAACAGAAGGAGAAAAGTGACCAAAAATTATCGGGACAAGATTTCGGCTTCGCATTTTCTCCAGACGACTTTCTAACCTCGATGATGTCTCCATTCATGTTCCGGGATTACTATAGACCTTGGATACACCTCGCTCAGTTCCAGAAAGACCTGGGATCAACAATTAAAACTGACAAGGACCAGTTTCAGATCAACGTTGACGTTCAGCACTTCGCACCTGATGAAATAACAGTTAAGACTGCTGATGGTTACGTGGTGGTTGAAGCTAAGCATGAGGAGAAGAAAGATGAGCATGGATTTGTATCCAGACAGTTCGTAAGGAGATACGCGTTGCCAGAAGGCACGGAATCGGATGCGGTGGTGTCGCAACTGTCGAGTGATGGCGTCCTTACAGTCTCGGCTCCTCGGAAGTCGGTGGATGGCGAAAGAGTGGTCCCTATCACGAAAACTGGACCAGTGAGGAAGGAAGCTAAGGAGGAGTCGTGTGCTAGTGAAACTTGTTCGAAACCTTCAAAGTGATCAGCTTTGTAAGAGTCACAATGTAAGACTGATTTTTTAATAAAAGTCATTCCTTTTCTAACAATAATGTTGTTTAATTCTTTTCCCATGACGTTTCAAACAAAGACGTTTAGTTTGGAGATTAGATTGACGTGAACCCGTGGACCCTTTTGTTTGTGCCATAATTACAAACATTTCATACAACATACAAAGTCAGAACTTTTTTTCCGGTCTTTCGAACTTTATTTATTATTTTTTTATTTTTTATTTATGACGATATTAATTTTCCCAATGCAATGTTGATAGATAATTTTGACCTAAACTGAAATACATAGTTCGACAACCAATTTTGACGTAACTTTTGAATGGATCTATTCATAATTATCTCTAAGTCAATCCTAGCGGTACTACCTCATCATCATCAGCTTATATGTATTACTATACCTGCGTCCCAGTAGCACAGTCATTCACTGCCACCGTCAGCTCTAGTGGTTTCTTTATCTTTTATCGGATGCCCCCGACACAAATAGTTAAACAATCGGGTACACTTATTATACTGCCAGTGCCTCTGACGGTCAGACAACTCTGCGTGTGCATTTTTTTTTTTTGGAAATACAAGTATATTCCTATTAGAACTTTATGGTTTGTCCAACAAAAGACATACTGACGTACTAACTCTTTGGTACTGACTGGAATAAATCGGGCAATCCTGCGTGTCAAGCGGCACCCAGCGTAAGAATTATACAGACCAGCATAAGTGTTCAAAGGCACTAAGCATTACAGTTTTTTTGAACAACTATAAATGTTCAGGGCACACAGCTTTCCATGTTTTGAAGTGGCATCTAGGTGATTTAGGCTTACAGGTGAGGCAATGAATGCGGTAGTGCAGGGTTTCGGCCAACCCTCATGGAGGGAGTATGGGCGCTGCTCTAACTCGCGTGCCCAACGAAAACCAATGCGAATTGATAGCCTTCACGTACGATATACGAATGAGAAGTGGCTAGAGGTAGATCACTGCGTAGCCCAATTTCTTACTGGACATGGTAACTTTAAGGGAAAGCTATTTTATTTTAAATTGGTTGCGTCACCTTTATGTGAATGTTCTGTTGACAGTAACGAGTTCGAACAGACCACTCATCATATTCTTTGGGAGTGTGAGCTCTGGTATGCCGAGCGCCAGACCATGCTTGACTCAATAAAATCGTTTTCTGGTGTCCCTTACTACATGGATCTTGTTGCGACTAGGGATAACTTCCTTGCGTTCAGATGTTTTTGCCATACTTATTACTGGAAGCAAAATAGGTCATAGTTTCAGTACAATGTTAGGTTCCTATTGTTTTATTTTGTATTTTTGGTGCTTTTGCGGTCGTGTCTTCAACACTGCCATAAATGATCTCTTGAATTGGCTCTCTAATAGCCATATTTTTTCCTTCTTATTGCTGTCTCCCGTTTGCAATGGAGGGAAGTCGGATATTTCGTTTTCCTACTCCTCCTATCTTCTTTGATTATTTCATTGCGGGTTCCAAGACAGATTAGAGTCATCCCCCGGGCTCGCTGGACTTCATTGTCCAGTGTTGTGAATGGTCGCCGCTGTTGATCCTGGCTTACAGGAGTTACAGCGGTGGGAATGTGTGGTGGGCCTATGCCCGAAAAAAAAAAATACGAATGAGAACGATGATTGTATCATTGTATGAGAATTTGTTCTTCAGCAGATGCAGTAGGTTTCCTTACGATGTTTTCTACGTTTGAGAGCAGTCGGTATTATTACCTATGTATACATAAGTTAGGAAAACAGATTGGTACATGTCATGTCGTCCTTGCGGATTCGAACCCGGTTGTTCATGATTGAGTGTCCATACTAGTCCAACTCCACAATGCGCTACCGATGCTCTCGGTACAACCTATTTTCAGGAAATAAACTAACAATAGACATTAGGTGCATCACAGAACATTATAAGAGGGGTTAGAAGTGCAAAGTAGGCGTGGAACGCGTCGCCACAGGTTATGCAATGATTTGCATAACACCATAATGCGCACGGCGTGGTGCGAGCGAGAGGACATGATTAGTTCATTAGTTGTAGCAGCGTGATCGGGAAGAGAAGTGGTGGCGACAGCCGTCTCCGAAGCAAAAGCGCTACTTTGCATTTCTAACCCCTCTTATAACGTTCTGTGAGTGCATAATTTATATTATACAGGGTCAAAGATAAGTGAAAGGCTGAAAGGGTGTTACAAAACATCCTAGAAGGTAATATTTAAAGGGGTGGGTTTACAGTTTAGAATTAGACCATCACATGAACAACTTTTAATAATATGGCGACAACGAAACGAACATCGAAAAATAATCATAGGTACATAGTCGAGTTTGTTGGTCGATGCTACTGCAGTTTTGTATGAAACTTGTTGGCTCCATACCATGGTTGTTCAGTATGATGGTCTGAAGCACCCCCTTAAATTAATAACATGTATTTGTTACTAGGGTTTTGTTACACCGTAAATGAACTGTAGCGTGCCGAGCCGACATAGAAAATGTACTCTAACACATGCCGATCCAAATTACTTTTGTAAAGCAAGCCGTAAGGCTTGCTGTAATAATTTTTTCAACACACTTGCTCATAAAATGGCCCTTATTTCACCGCAATTAGGCACATAATGACACCTATAATCAAACTGTGACTTTTTCGTTACTATTATTCACAAGTGAGTTATAGGTTTTTTATAGTAGGTATCTAAACTTCTTGGTTGAGTTCTTGAGTTGCTTTGTTCTTAAAAAAGTTTCGATACAAAAAAGATCATATTCAATAGTACAAATAAATTCTCTAAATAAACTTTTTATTTACTAAATAAAATGATTTTTTATTATTATTTTCTTCACAAGTGTGTTGAAAAACGTCGTATGATACACGTGTGTATTGATGATTACCGTCCTCGACTCTCTTAAGACCCTCGCCTACGGCTCGGGTCTCAATGGCGCCTCAGCGGTAATCACCAACATTACACACTTGTACCATAATGTACTATAACAAACTAACGATACCTCACAGGTTACTCAAAAAAATATTATTCAATCTTAATTTTAAACACATTTTAAGAAACCTTAGAAACCTAAACGCATGGCAGTGTGTGATTTTTGTTTGTTAGGTGTATTATTAAAATGAAAAAAGGGTCAGTTCCAATGCAAAGATTATTAATAAACGAGCGTTAACCCGCGACTTTGTCCGCACAAATTATATACTAGATTTTAAGTCAGATCCTAAGCTACCGAACAAAAAAAGTTACATCAAAATCAGTTCAGTAGTTTTTGCGTGATGCTCGTTCAAACAAACAAACAAACAGACAGACAAAAAATCCAAAAATTGGTGATATGGAATCAGGGACACCTAAAAACCATATCGTAACTTTTTTTTTGTTAATATCGTCAATGTACACACGGCGACACACCAAGCTATACAAAACCAACATAAGCTGGCCGCGCGATGCTATACGTTACTCGACCTACGCGAGGTCAGCTTATGTTGGTTTTGTATAGCTTGATGTGTCGCCGTGTGTACAGACAAACTTTCTGCTACAGTTTTATAATAGTTTAGATTAGATTAAGTTCCACTGTCTGTCACTAACTGTTTTAGGACCAACTGTCCGAAATAAGGAATCAATTAATTTGAATTTAAGTTCAATTACGATTTAAGTCTTCTATAAAACCATCGACGATGTTCAGGATAGAGCGAAGTGGAAGAACAGACTAGGAAAGCAGACCCCTCTATCCATCGGGACAGCAGCTAGGAATATGATGATGGGTACGATTTAGACTGAGAAGGCGTTAAAGCAGATCATAAATTTATCTGATTGGTATGGTACCTAATAATTAATAACCTACAACAATACCTCAAGATGTACTTAGGTACTTGTCTCTTGTCTGCCTGAGTTAAATTTGATACATAACCTCACGACCATAATCCCCTTCAGGGTGGTTAGAAGGCTTGCTACCATTACTAACATAATTTTTAGGATACCAATGCTATTAATTTATAACGTAATAGCTAAAATATACCTAAGTTCCTGCTCTGTAAAGCAGTACATTTACTACAGGGCCGATTTCGGCGGCATACATTGCCGGATTTATAGAGAATAAACCCTTTTTTAAAGTGTAGCGATCAAAGCAAGCCATGTATGCCGACAATACCATGTTTTTATTAGTTGGGTTAGCATTGTAAATCTATACTATTATAAAACTGTAACAGGAAGTTTGTCTGTAGCATTTCAGTCGAGTTATGTTTGCATTTTTTTATGGGACAGCTGATTTCTGTGTTGGTCCCATAGTAAAGTGGTTCAGTTTGATGGTCTTAAGCTGAAGCACCCTTTTAAGTAAGTGTCCCATTTCATTTTACACCCTTTATACTATTTGAGTCGCGACCTCGCGCGTCGACATTGCAATTTAGTATGGAACAGCAGATTTTTTATTTGCTCCGATCGGTTTGCTCCTAGGACGACGTGGTTGTACATCTAACCAACGATATCGGCTAGCTTATTTCATGATCATGACTTCAAAATAAAATAATATGATACTTGATGATACAAAAAATAAACTAAGGTATGTAAGTAAATATTTTAACAACCAGGCAGGTACCTCGACGACTACCTACAAACATTTTTATAATGAAATAAAAACGCCAGAAAATAATTTTAGTAGTAGAACTTTTATTTAAAACTTATAAACAAACGAATAATACTAAATTCACATATCAGTCTTTATCACATAGAGAATTTTTACGAAAATGCAAATTAAGACTAATTTTTTAAGCACATCTTTGCCGAACCGTTTCACTTAGCTCCATTCTCGCTCGCCTGTGAAGTCTGGTCCTTGATCTCCTTCCTGACGGGGCCGGTCTGCGCGATGGGAACTGCTCTTTCATTCTTCAGCGCAGGAGCCACTTTCGGCGCGATGATGCTCAGCACTCCATCCGACGACAGTTTCGACTCCACGTTCTCAGGGTTACAGCCTTCCGGCAAAGCGTACCTTCTGGAGAACTGACGAGAAATGTATCCGTGCTCGTCCTGCTTCTCTTCGTGCTTGCCCTCGACGATCACGAAACCGTCTGCGGTTTTGACGGAGATCTCTTCAGGTGTGAAGTGCTGCACGTCCAGGTTGACTTGGAATTTATCTTTGTCAGACTTGATGGTGGAGCCGATGTCCCTCGCGGCGGCGGCCATCTGTCGCCACGGTCGGTAATAGTCACGGGAGAGCATGGGTGCCACGGCAGCTGTAAGCAGGTCGTCTGGAGTCAGCGCCAAGCCGAAATCCTGGTCGACGAGACGGTGGCGATGGTGTGGGTGGTCGTAGCCGATCAGGAATGGTAGAAGAGACATTTTGTTGAAGTGTTGATAAATTCGCTTCGAAAGTTGAGATCGCAGTGCGTTCGCAGCAAGTTGCTTGTTTAGTTGCTTGTTTCGAAATACATGCTCGATTCGCCGGCCGGCGAGTTTATATACGGTAGCGAGGCGACCTCTATCGGCGAGTAGATTTTTCTCGAATCGTCTAGGCTCGGCACACAATTGTAGCAGTACGATGTTTATTTGTGTGCGTGAGTCAGCTGTCCCACCCAATATTGATCGCTCGAAGCTTCGATGCCATGTGCGTTCTAGACATTTCTATCTACTTACTTGTGTTGTATTCTGTATGTGTTCGCTTTCGAATTATCTAGACGTGAAGGTTATTGACTGGGTTGAGAGGCCGACCGAGGGCATTGAAGGACTTCCCAAGGACAAACGGAGACAAATGCAATAATTGCATCGCGTAAATCGACTTCATTGAGCAGTTTCACAAACTGCATTGATGCAATTCGTATGCATTTTATTTCAATCAATGAATCACAATTTATTTTAACATAGATTTAATTACAGGTAGGTATGATTCAGCTTTACTCTGCCGATTATTTTCAATGAGATACACTTCTGGAGTCGTTTTTTTATTTATTAGGTATATTATTTTTCGTTTTAGTGTTCCTTGTCAAAATTAGTTCATTTCACAAGTTCATATAGATTAAGTAATTCCGCAGTCGTAGTTATACAGGTTGCAATAATAAATAGGTAGGTATTTTATTTAAGTATGGTACTTACCTGTGTGAATTCATTTTATTTATTATTATTATAGAACTTACCTATGTTAATTTAATATACTTACTAATCAATATTATTACTATCCTCAGAAGTTAAATTGGCACTTTAGAGCAGGTAAATGCGCCTTTGAACATAATCATTTAGGTATTTCCAATATTACCTATAGGTACGATTATTTTGTGTCTTGTTCTAGTCTAGCTAGACCGGTCGAAAGAGTAGGTAGGTAAGTAGGGTATGTATGTTTTTATCCTTTGTCTTGAAATAAAATCAAATATCTAAATCAGAACAAATATAAAATAGCCTGGAGTGCGATTTTTAAAACTCATTTGTTGAAATCAAGTTGTAAATGTTAAAATTACTATGCTGATATGCATCTTTCTACTGCTTATTTGACTTTCAAAAATCATACTCCAGGAGTGCGATTTTTAAAACTCATTTGTTGAAATCAAGTTGTAAATGTTAAAATTACTATGCTGATATGCATCTTTCTACTGCTTATTTGACTTTCAAAAATCATACTCCAGGAGTGCGATTTTTAAAACTCATTTGTTGAAATCAAGTTGTAAATGTTAAAATTACTATGCTGATATGCATCTTTCTACTGCTTATTTGACTTTCAAAAATCATACTCCAGGAGTGCGATTTTTTACCACTTGCGATTTTTTTTTTCCATACATTTTCAACTGCTGAGTTCAATGTATGAGATTCAAAAATCGCAATCCTGGTAGGTAGTCTTAGGTACTTATTTATAAATATGTGATTAACTTATTACATAATGCATAATGCTTAGTTTGAAACTGTAGTTAAAGTTCCAGACAGCGGCTTAAGGGGAATTTGCATAGACTCACGACCATAATCCCTTTCGGGGTGGTCAGAAACATTACTGTGACTACGAGTCTTGCACATAGTTTTTTTCGCGATTTCAATGTTGGTCCCATATAGAAAGTTGTTCAGTTTGATGGTCTGATCATCCCCTTAAATTAGTTTCACCTAATTTTGTTAGACCTCATATAACAACAACAAGGATTTACTTTATTTATTTATTTTATTGTTTATTAATTGTATCATTCTCTGTTATGCATGTTTAAATATTTATTTTCATTTTGGAACGCCAACAAATAATGCAATACTTACACTAAACAGGTAATAGTGCTAAATATACATCAAAACAGTACAGGGGTGTGATTTTTGAAACTCATACTTTGAACTCAGCAGTTGAAAATGTCAAAATTACTATGGAGATATGCATCTTTCTGCTGCTGATTTGACTTTCAAAAATAATACTCCAGGAGTGCGATTTTTGAAAGTCAAATCAGCAGTAGAAAGATGCATATCACCATAGTAATATTGACATTTTCAACTGCTGAGTTCAAAGAATGAGTTTCAAAAATCGCACTTCTGCTCTAAACATTGTGTAGATATATATCAGTTACTTCAGTTACTAGTAGATGGTTTCAAGATAAAATCACATATAAAGTGGTGTAGTATAGCAAATAGTATAGTGGTTATAGGAGGCTAACCTTTTGCCCATAAATAGGGTACACTAATACCTAAGTAAGAAAAGAAACCCTTATCCCTTAATCGCCTCGTACGATCATCCTTCCACCTCTCATCAAAAGAGAAAGTACAAGTTACAATGAGGGCAGCGCAGTACCGGTGGTTATGGCTATCCTTGGGGGAGGCCTATGTCCAGCAGTGGACGAGATGATGAAGTTACAATGTTTTGCATTCTAAACAAAGTGCATTTAGCATACGGCCGTGACTCTGCCAGACGCGCCGCGCCGCGCCCACACTCCGGCCCACTGCACGGATGCATTCTTTTATTTACTATGTACTTATTTAATAGTTAGGTATGTTGTGTAGCCAAGCAAGATATTTCATTTCGAACAAGCTTAGGTACAGTACCCGGTAAGCAACTTGAAAATTGGGCGGGAGATGTGTCCGTATAGCTTGAGTACACATGAAAGGAATCACCATAGTATTGAGAGCCAATAAATATTGCCTAATAGACTAAGAGATAAGTGGGTCATTATTTTATTCAGGGTACCATAACCCGGTCCCCTTCAAAGGCAACAGAACGAAGGCGATTTAGTTAGTAAAATAGTTCAATTCCAAAATAAAACTGTTATCGGTAGCTATCGAAAAGAAGCCAGTCTTAGAAAAACGTAGGAATTAAAGTAAAATACTATACTTGTATGCGAATTACAGTAACTCAGTTGTTTGTGTAAGCAACGCAATATAAGTTTGAGGGACGGTAACGCAGTGGTTATTTTGCTGAAAAAACATTTATAAATGTAAGAAGAATGTCTTAAATGATTACTATAAACAATCATGAACAAAAATCGGCATAAAACGGTAAAAAAAGACTTATACAATTAATACAATAAAAGAAAATAAAATTTTATCCAAATTGTACCCTGAATAAAATAATGGCCCAAGTATACTTTTTGAAACCATGAGCTGCAAGGATGATTCAGTGTTTATGGGGTGTAGATCATCTCTGTGATGGGGATGGACCAGGTCTGCCTGCATAACTCCAGTCGGTTTAGAAGTTACTGATGTTTAATAGTTAGTAAAAAATTAATGATCAGCTGTAAGGCTGCTCGTATGATATTATTGTTGTGTACACTGTAGCTATGTGAACAGTACAAAAACTGACATGAACTGCCAGTCGGTTTAGGAGATACAGCCGTTCAAAGTTCGGACCTTTGAACGGCTGTAACTCCTAAACCGACTCATGAACCATTTCGGTTTTTGTACTGTTCACATAGCTACAGTACACACTAAAATGATATCATACGATCAGCCTTACAGCTGATCATTAATTTTTTACTGACCTTTAAACATCAGTAACTTCTAAACCGACTGGAGTTATGCAGGCAGATCTAGTCCATCTCCATCACAGAGATGATCTACACCCCATAAACACTGAATCAGCCTTGCAG
Source organism: Agonopterix arenella (assembly GCA_927399405.1). Lineage (NCBI taxonomy): Eukaryota > Metazoa > Arthropoda > Insecta > Lepidoptera > Depressariidae > Agonopterix > Agonopterix arenella. The sequence continues at coordinate 4,193,723 of OV656714.1, forward strand.
CTTATGGTTGCAAAAAGTACACTTATCTCTTAGTCTATTTATTTATTTATTATTAGTGTCAAATAAATTCTCTTACTTTATGAGACATCGATTTTTTTACCAGGTTCATTGCCAGGTTCGTATGCTAGCTTGACGTCAAGGTACCCTACCTTGACGTCAAGCAACTCATTTTCTGTGGCAAAAACGGCTTGCATTACAGCAACAACGATTTAACATATAAAAAAATTGTGTTCAAATAGTACCCTATTTTAATTTTAACCATCTGCATTGTTATTGCATTCGAGATTCGAGAATAGTATCTTCTAAGAAACAGCTGTTTGCCTTGAAAAGAATGCGAGATAATAATGCTTTGTATAATAATAATCCATACGACGCGACGTATTGTGTTGAGATAGATCATGTTCGAACGATCGCCAGACATGTAGAATTATCTGGAATTTACTCGAAGTCCGGAAGCCATGCGCGTAATACTGTTATGTTATTTGTATGTGTGCGTTCACCGGTTCGTTGCATTTATCTTTAATGCTCGCTACTCGACGCTAGGTGTCACTGTTTCAATGCACTTTTAGTGCGTCCTTTTTAAACATGAATGAAATTCATATGTCTATCCTGCTGTCAGTTGTCAAACTCCAGCCACTTGTGTTTTCAGAGCTTTCTTTTTCGTCTTACGAATTTGTTGATATTTTAATATTCATTTATTTAAAATGTAAATTTCTGTTGTCATGAACAATTTCAAAACTAATAAAATAATCAGTTTGATTGAACAATATTTGAGTAGGTCAGATAAAATTCGAAATTCTTTGGATGAAATTTAACAAAGTTTGACTGAGAAAAAACTGCCACTGGAACAAGTTTATTTCTGTTTTTGTTTACTTGTGCATTATTTGGATTTTTTTCTGCAAATTTATTCACAAGGTTATTAATTAAAAAGATAGAAGCAATGGTAAACTATTGCTGCGTGTACGGCTGTGGCCGGAATAGCCGAACTCACAAGCATTTGAATTATTATAGCCTGCCAAAAGAAAGAGATAGGTAAGACGATATTTTTGATTTAAACTTCCTATTATCTTGAAATCAAGAATTTTTCATTTTTTGCTACTTACTAACATCAAAAACTACGATTCCCTTTTCATAAGATAACACTCTGACCATAAAGTCCTATTAAAAAAGATTCTAAGGTAATTTTTTTTTATGTAGACAAATACAATGGCTCAAGGCCGCTGGCAGAGACGACCTCCTCGACAAAGATCAGAAAAAGTTGACGGCTTCCAACAGGTTCTGTTCGCGACATTTCTCTCCTTCAAGCATAAAGAACAGACATCTTTGTCCAGATGCATGTCCCACTCTGTGCATACCGGGGACACATTGGAGCGACGGTAACAAAACAAACATACTTATCACTAGATTATAACTCTTTGACTATCTATCCAATAGTATCCCTCGCGGCACGAAACTTTAGCGCTCGACCAACATAAGCTGGCCGCGTGATGCTATATGTTACTTGACCTACGTGCGGTCAGCTTATGTTGGCTTTGTATAGCTTTACGTGTCGTGTGTACATACGATCAGCGCAATCAAGGCTAGAGATTCGTGCTGTGACTTATAATACAATATACCTGTGAAGGGCATGACATATCACTTAAAAGAAAGCGCTATGAGGAGGGGTGCACTTGCACCTCCCTAGGGAATTGCAGGGCAATACTTTCTAAAAAAACAGAAATTAGAAAGTTTATTTATAGAAAATAATAGGTCTCGAATGTGTTACCTAAAACTACCAATGATTTCACCAAATTACAATTAAATTACTTCATAATACTCTCTCTCTACCTTTAAATAAAAAAAAAAATAAAATAAAAATAATAATAAAGATAAAATAAAGAGATAATAATAAAAAGATATAATTGAGATAATTTTATAAATGATCTTTGACTTTGACTTTTTTTGACTTTAATTCAGTTTTAGCTTTGACCCTGGATGCACCGCCCTAAGAATAATCCTGCAGGTGCTCATATATACAGACTCCTCATATACCCTACTCATCAATATTTTATTCTGATATTAAGACAACAAACATAGAAATATGACTTTCATACTTTTGATTACAAAATTGAACATAATGATATGTCCCCCAGTGGAGTTATATAACACGTGACAAATAGTGACAATAGACAAGGAGTGGAATGCCCTGCCTGCGTCAGTATTTCCGAGCGCTTTCAACCCGAATAAATAAATAAATAAAATAAATATCTTGGACATTGTCACACAAATTATCTAGACACATTTAAAGTACGTGGACTTGTATTATGATGACTAGACAACGATATAGAATACATATATAGATACAAAAATCCATGACTTGGGTACAAATATTCATATTCATCATATAAATATTTGTCCCTTACGGGATTCGAACCCGCGACCCTCGGCACAGCAGGCAGGTTCACTACAGACTGTGCTACCAGGCCGTCCATTATAGTAAAGTACCTTTAAAGTACGAGTGAATAGGCTTCTTCTGGGTAAGCTTCATCTTCGACCCCAACTTCGTCCTGAGAGTCCTCAGATTGAGGTCAAGAGCAAATCCATCCTTAATAAAAAAAAATGAGGAATAATAATACGCGTTTCCCGGCTTTCGGTTTTCGACGCACATAAAAGGAGTGAAATTGGCAACCAAAAACTGCCTGGTCTAATGGTTAAGACTCTCGACTCGGAGGTTGTGGGTTCGATTCCAACGGAGGACACATAGTGAAATGTCACTTTGTGCTTTTTTCCCCAGTTGGTTAGGACATTGCAGGCTGAATCACCTGATTGTCTGAAAATAAAAATTATTCCCTACTTCAGATGGCACGTTAAGCCGTTGGTCCCGGCTACTATCTCTGGTGGTAGTAGTCGTTACATAAAAACCAAATCAGAGGCAGAGGAGTAAGGCGGTCTGAAAAACTCCACCACCACCACCTCCTCCTCCTCTACACCAGGGCTCTGCCCACACGATAAGAAGAAGACTTAAAAACGTGTATTTTCAGGTGTGATATTTTGCCAAATAGGCCATGTGAAGTGCCACCATAAGAATGCAATATACAAAAATATATAAATGTTTATTATTCGAAAAAGATTTACAACTTATAAAGATACCACTAGAATATTCAATAAGTATTAATATAATATTTTGCAGACGAATCAGAAGATGAAGTGCAAGCACATGACGATATAGTTTGCAACAGCTGCTCGGACCCGATCGTGGGGTTCCGCTACAAGTGTGTCTCGTGCCAGGACTTTGATCTGTGCCAAAAGTGTGAGATGCTGGAGTCTCACCCTAACCACTATATGCTCAGGATACCCAAGCCTATGAAATTTGTGAGTTATAGAGTTATTACATTAATTAGGTGGGTCATTATTTTATTCAGGGTACCATAATCCGGTCTCCTTTAAAGGTAACGGAACAAAGGCGATTTTGTTAGTAAAATTGGTAAATTCCAAAATAAAATGTTATCGGTAGCTACCAAATAACAAACCGACCAGTCTTAGAAAAACCTGGGAATTAAAGAAAAATACTATATTTTTTTGAAAATTACTGTAACTCAGTTGTTTGTGTAAGCAACGCAATATAATTTTGAGGGACTGTGGTTATTTTGTTGAAAAAACATCAATAATTTTAAGAAGTAGCAAGAAAACATCGCTGCAAATGTCTTTAATGATTACTTACAATGACAAACAAAAATCAGTATAAAACGGTAAAAAAAGTCTTATAGAATTTATACAATAAAAGAAAATAAAATTTTATCTAAATTGTACCCTGAATAAAATAATGGCCCAGCACGGCTAGCATGCCACCCACGACAAAGCGCTTAAACGAGAAAAATGTCATGCGCAATCTTTCTGGCCTACGTAAAATAATAAAGATGGAGGCGCATCTCGATTTTTATCGTTTTCTCGGGGGTGGCATGCTAGGCCTGCAGGTATCTACATCTAGTATATCACAACTTGACATGTCACTTACTCCAAGCTGAAATTGCAACTAAGTGCTTCAAAAGATAGTTGGTAGATGAAGCAAAGCTTCTGAACACACTCACTCTTATTTCATTTCTTGAAAATACTGTTTGAAATAAAAAGTACTAAAATCTTAATTAAGAAATGAAAGTACTACCTCTGTGGTCTAATGGTTAAGAGCATTGGGCTCTCGACACGGAGATCATGTGTTCGATTCCCACGGGGGACACCTAGTGATATGTCACTTTGTGCGTTTTCCCCACTTGGCTTAAAACATTGCAGGCTGAATACCTGATTGTCTGAAAAGAAAAATGATTTCATGCTTCGGATGGCACGTTATGCCGTTGGTCCCGGCTACTATCTCTGGTGGTAGTAGTCGTTACATAAAAACGACATCAAAGGCAGTAAGGCGGTCTGAAACAACTCTGACACCAGGGCTCTGCCCACACGATAAGAAGAAGAATGAAAGTAGTTCAAATCGAATCTATCTATACTATTATAAAACTGTAACAGGAAGTTTGTCTGTACATTGAAGATATTAACAAAAAAAAAGTTACGATTTGGTTTTTAGGTGTCCCTGATTCCATTTCACCAATTTTTGGATTTTTTGTCTGTCTGTTTGTTTGTTTGTGTGTTTGTTTGGGTGTTTGTTTGTGTGTTTGTTTATTTGAACGAGTATCACGCAAAAACTACTGAACCGATTTTGATGAAACTTTTTTTGTTTGATAGCTTATGATCTGACTTAAAATCTGGTATATAATTTGTGCGGACGAAGTCGCGGGTTAACGCTCGTTAAGAAATAAAAGTACTAAAATCCTAAGTAATAAAAAGAAGTACTAAAACTAAAAGGAAAAAAAAACATTTAGATTTTAGTTCTTAAAACATATATTTTCATAATTACAGAAATTAGCAGACAACCTAATAACGAAATGGAAGAAGCTGTTCAAATCTGAACACATAACACCGGACTTTAACGATAACGAAAACGACAATGACAGTGATGACTCCGTGACAGTCCTCAGCAGTGATGATGAACCCATCACCAAATACGCTAAAAACTATGACAGCGGGATAGACTTGTCCGAAGACATCAAAAACAGAATACGTAAAGAAGTCACCAGGGTCTTAAAAGTGAACCGAAATAAAACTAAAGAGAAACCAGTGAAACCTAAAGTTTGTAAGAAGTTTGATAGTAAAAGGACAGCGTCGAGCGAGGACGCAGAGCAAGCGAAGAGAATGAAGTTTGAAACGGAGGTCGTCGAAACAAACACACCGGAGCTCGTATTCGCTGATGTGAATGAGATAAAAGATGACATGAAAGGAGAATTCTCCTCTCTCGTTCATGTCCCCCGAATAAATATGTCTTCTGAAATAATACCAGTTGATTCGAACTTGAATGGAAATAACGCTAATACAATTTTAGGTGAGCACATTTTCTCGGCCAGTTCTCAAATGAGGCGGCGTTTCGATTCCTGGCCTGCACCACCTAAGTTCTATGGAATTTATGAACGGTTGTATTTATCATTATCAATAACTCGGCGGTGAAGGAAAACGTATTGTGAGGAAATCTGCATACCTGAGAATGAATAAAAAATACCATAAGTTCGGAGGTATGCGTAAAATAATGGTGAGCTTGGGGCGAACACAATAGACCAGCAATGGTCGCAATGTTCCACGACACTTGCTTGCATACAACCAACAATCAATGCAGCCAATTCGGCATCCATTGCTTGCTTTAATTACTACACTTTAAAAATAGAGAGACATCCGGTAACAGATGCTGAATCAGGCTCTGAATTTAGAGTAATGCTGGCTGCTTTTAAATTGACTCACACTATATTATATCGTAAGGAAACCTGCATATGCTGAAGAAGAAATTCTGATGCGTATGTGAAGTCTATAAATCCGTATTGGACATGTTTGGTGGACTAATGCCCGTACACCGTGAGGGAAGTCCTGTGTTGATTATGATGTTATTTGATAAAGCAAAATGAAATCCCGTAAAATCTAAAAAAAATTGGCATTTATAATTTACAATGCCTATTTTTCCCAACTTTGCTAAAAGTAACAACATTCACATCGCTCCACTTGTAAGTTTGTATGTAGAAATATAACTACAGGGTGAAATGATATCATTAGCATCCTTTTAAACTATGAGTCTACTAATCAAACTGAACAACTTTAACTATGGGAGCAAATCGATCGGAGCAAATAAAAAAATCAACTGTTCTATACTAAACTGAAATCTCGACGCGCGAGTTCGCGACTCAAATGTAGGATGCAACGGCAATTTTTTTTTTTTGCTCCGATCGGTTTGCTCCCATAGTAAAAGTTGTTCAGTTCGATGGGTAGACTCTTAGTTTAAAAGCATGCTAATGATAGGTATCAATTTCACCTTGAATATATTGTGTTACTTGCAGATATAGGAGGACAACAGCCAGTGATGCACGTGAAGCTGAGTGACGATCTGTCAGAACTCATGATCGAAGTCACTTCCAATAATCAGAAGACTTTTTACAAATACTCGGATGGGCCACCACAGTAGCGTTATGATGGAGGTCCAGCCAGCGACCAAATCGTAATAAAGAACAAGGCGTAAGAATATACAGTGCGACCAGGAAAATAATTCCGCTCGGCAATCTTCGTTTGCGCAGAGCAGGCCCGAGTCCTGCAGTCGGATAGCAGCGAAAAGGGCGCGAAAACAAATAAGCCAATAAAACGAGTTGAAGGTCATCATCCTGATTGGTGAATATAATTTCGCGCGCTATTAAAATTTGTCAACTGCGCAGGTACATTGGTAAGACTTATAAACCTGGTACTACTGTACCCTTGTAATATTTAAAGGGGATCCAACTGAATAACGGGGAGTCACGTTGCAGGTTCTGACCCGAGCACCCGTCTCCGGTGGATTACGCGCGTCGCTTTTTTGCCTGCCACGAGGCTCCGCAATCCTCAATCTCTTCTTGTTCTTGACCAAAAACGATCCCTGAGATTGGGATAGATTCTGCCATTAACACAGACACTGGCGGAAATGCAGTGCTAAGGCACAAGCAAGAGTCCATTAATTATAGATAAAAAAAAAAAAACTGACTAACTTTCACTATGGAGACGTATATTCAACGTCGAAATATATATTTTTTTAAATCTGATGTCCCTAAAATGTGAGTCGTTCATTTGAGTTTTGGTAGGGTGTTCTGTTACATCCAGTATTTGTAGGAGAATAAAGAATATAGTTCAGAAGTGTAACTTTCTTTGCAGACCGTACTGCATAGCAGGGTGCTTTTTCGTTCGCAGTTCTATAATAAACCGATTTCAAATAAATATTTTTTTAAATGTAAGTTGGGGTCAATCCACAAATAAATGTAAATCTTTAATATTATGTAACTGTATGTTTTTAGTCGTAAATGTTAATAAAATTAATATAATTAACTGTTTTTATTATTTGTCATCCTTGCTTGCCACATACCTAGTAGCCCAGTCATTTTACGGAGTTTTGTTAGGCGGGGTAGGGAGTAATTATTAATTGGACTTTTAAACTGTAACCGGCACCATTTAGTGACAAAAAGACTATCTTAAAACATATAAAAAAAATTCGCTACGCGACATAGAAATGAAAATTGTGTGTCCCAGAAAGCTTTTAAATTAATAATATTAATACCAATGCGCTCATTTGAATTAGATTTAAGAATATAAATTACATTTGAGCAATAAAATAGGCATTGAAATTTGAAAATGAGGTATTTATTATAAAATACCAATGTATTTTTCAAAACCTTCCTAGTAGACAAAAATATTTACACCAAGTTTGAAATATGTATTAGGCTGCCCGCCCACGTCAGACAATCGGTGACCGACTTTTTGTAGGAGAAAAATAGAACGTACTGCTCGCAATAGTGCAACGCCCACGTCCTACAAAAAGTCGGTCAAAAATAACGTTCATAAGTATCGGAGGAAAAGTCGGACCGTTTATCGGCCCTACAAAAAGTCTGACGTGCAGCCTTAATGGTAAAGCTTTAAATAGGTGCACAAAAAATTTACCATCAGGTTTTTTAGAACGAGATAATAGCTAAATTTTTGAATTGGAACTGATGCTGACGTGTTTTTTTTTTATTTTGGTACATTTCTAGGCTCAAATTAGCTCTTCAATGATATATCGAAAAAAATATCAATTATTAATTAGTCCCGGCTCAAACCGTAAAATGACTGGGCTATAGACCATAGTAGGTAAAAATAATAGTTCTATAGTATTATAACAGAACTATTAATATAGTGATTGTAAGCTGTAAGTTTTCCGAATAAAATAAAAAGTAAAGACCGGAGAACGATGAAGTTGCAATCAATGATATTATTATGAACGAGCGTTAACCCACGACTTCGTCCGCACAAATTATATACCAGATTTTAAGTCAGATCATAAGCTATCAAACAAAAAAAGTTTCATCAAAATCGGTTCAGTAGTTTTTGCGTGATACTCGTTCAAACAAACAAACAAACACACAAACAAACAGACAGACAAAAAATAAAAAAAATTGGTGAAATGGAATCAGGGACACCTAAAAACCATATCGTAACTTTTTTTTTGTTAATATCTTCAATGTACCTACAGACAAACTTCCTGTTACAGTTTTATAATAGTAAAGATATACCAATCGATATCCCTTACGTTATAAGTTCTGGCATAGTATGACTTTACATTATCATTAGTTGCAATGCCATACAAATATTTTCTTTAACACCTCTCTACTGTTACGATGTTCTTTACTACTAGATGGGACAACTACAGGATCAGTCCGGAAGCAGATCAAGGATTATTCAACGGATACCTAAGGAAAGGAAAAAAAGGTTGAGTTTGAGTTAGGACTTAGGAATGTTAAATTTTAAAGGCTGATAAATTTTAAGAAAACACTTTGTATTTATCAGCCTTTTTTAATTAAATTCCGTTAGGAGTAATTCCGCATGAATGTGTCCGACCGATGTGTGTGTCCCACTTACAGATTCGACAGTGAAATTTTTTCACTTATTTTCAACAGGTCCGTTTTGGCGCTGCTGTCGTCAATCCAATTTGTATACAGGGTGTAACAAAAATGGGACAGCTACTTAAAGGGGTTCTTCAGACCATCAAACTGAACAACTTTCTCTATGGGACAAATATTGAAATCGTGAAAAAAAATCGGCTGTCCCATACATTTCAGTCGAGTTATGTTTGCAGTTTTGTATGGGACAGCGGATTTTTTTTTCGCGATTTCAGTGTTGGTCCCACAGTAAAAGTAGTTCAGTTTGATGGTCTGAAGCACCCCTTTAAGTGACTGTCCCATTTTATATTACACGCTGTAGAACTTGTAGTTATACGTATGTATAGTAGCGATCAAATCAGGCAATGTATGCCGAAATCGGCCATAAAAGTTAGATAATGTAATCGCTGCTTATGTCGTTCATACAACGAAGAAGAATTAGGGCTTCTCAAGGATTCTTAGATCAAGCGAAAATAACAGAAAAAAACACAAGACATCTTCTGAGCTTTCTGACAACACGGCATGACGCTGCTGCTCTGCTGTAAGTTCAATATGGCGTCGCTATGATGACTGTAGCGCCAAAACGGACTTATCGGAACTAAAGTCGTCATATCTAGGCCTGACTGTAGGCATAGAAATATACCTACGTGTAGTCTTTGGTCGCGCCTCGACATCGAGGCCTAATTCATGTATCTTCTTTCAGGATCTCAGGATTATAAATTTTCTTCGATCTATCTGTATTACTATATATATCTACCTACGTCGAACTCGTCGGATGCGTAAAGCAATACCAATCAAAAAGAAAGATGGGTAAAAAATACTGCATAGCATTCGGGTGCTTAAATAAAAACACAGACCCGGACATCACATTGTTTGCACTCCCTAAGGACAAAGAAAGGTAAGAAATTGGCGCATAGGTACCTACCTACTATAGTATGAACCAAAAATGGTTTTAGTCTGTAGCATGGTTTTTTTTCGTTTGTTGACTCTTTTTAACCGACTTCAAAAAAGGAGGTTTCTCAATTCGACCGTATATTTTTATTAAGTTGTCAACAGATGGGGTCCTCTTCTCTTTTTTTTTAAACGTAGGTAGATTTTTAGCTTGTTTTTAGGTTATGCTAATATTGTCTTCTATACTATTATAAAACTGTAACAGGAAGTTTGTCTGTACATTGAAGATATTAACAAAAAAAAAGTTACGATATGGTTTTTATGTGTCCCTGATTCCGTATCACCAATTTTTGGATTTTTTGTCTGTCTGTTTGTTTGTGTGTTTGTTTGGGTGTTTGTTTGTTTGTTTGAACGAGTATCACGCAAAAACTACTGAACCGATTTTGAAGTCGCGGGTTTACGCTAGTATATTATATATTTATATTCTACGTCTACGGAGAGGAGGATTAGGGGTGCACTAAGAAAGGATTATTCTATATTCAAATTTTACAGTAACGAAGTCGCGGGAAAAGCTAGATTAATTATAAAAAGTAGGGGTGTATGAAGTTTTGCGCGTATTCATTATCACGTGGTAAGTATACTATAAACTAGGTTTGTAATATAGAATACTAGAGTTGTTCGTATTACTGTTCGTATGATATTTAACGTTCACTTTAGATGTATATTGTCATTTTAGAAAGTATCAGGAGGACGGTGAACCAGTGAGACACTTCATTACTTCAAATGGAGGAATATATTTCAGAATATAATAATTCGTTAAGTTACATCATTGTAAGCACTGTGTGCTAATTACCGCGGGACCGGGCTAGGCGCTAAGCGGGGAACGACTGGCGGGCACGCGAGGCGTGACCGCATGGTTTTCTGAAACTGCTGACACAATCATAACTGTACCCCTACAGAGTTAACCCGCGACTTCGTCCGCACAAATTATATACCAGATTTTAAGTCAGATCATAAACTATTAAACACAAAAAGTTTCATCAAAATCGGTTCAGTAGTTTGTGCCTGATGTTTGATCAAACAAAAAAACAAACAGACCGGCAAAAAATCCAAATAATAATAAAATTGGTAATATGGAATCAGGGACACCTAAAATCCATATCGTAATGTTTGTTTTGTTAATATCTTCAATGTACAGACAGAATTCTGTTACAGTTTTATAATTGTATTTAGATAGGTAAAAATGTACTCTTAAGGTGGTTTCAGTCCATACAAACGTTTGACGCACAATACGCGTCGACGGAATTAATAAAAGTAATATTTTATATGTGGAAAAATAGTTTAGAAAATCTAGATGCCGCGTAACGAATAACATTTACAATTTATAATATAATTACGAAGATATAAAGCTTTTAAAATTTTGTATGTAAAACTTCAAAGCTTTATATCTTCATAATTATTTTATAAATTGCAAATGTTATTCGTTACGCGGCATCTAGATATTCCAAACTATTTTTCCATATATACAAAGTTATATATATTACTACCGTCTACGCGTATTGTGCGTCAACGTTTTGTATAAAATGGACCCCTCTGCAACCGCCTTAAGTCCTTTTATTTTTAATAAACAAATGATTTTGACATCACTGTGCGTAAGTAAAAATGGTATATAATACTCTTTTATTTATTTATTATAATTTGGTTCAGTAAATGAAAATTCAGAATGAAGTTTAGAATTTGGTGGTATAAACAAAATACCCATATAATATTTAAAAAAAACATTTGTAATAAGTTGAAACCTTGATAAAACGATTCTACTCTCGGTTCTAGAATAAATTGTTTTCTATTTTTGCGATTATTCATTACCACGACGTATAAGACTAAATCAAATGAGACCAAAACCGCATAATTATGTAAGGTTTTGATAGAATTTAATGTTAACGTTTTTTGTATGGAGTATGGAGTCTGCAGGCTATTTTATATTCGCTACTAGACCACCACAAATAAAATCTTTTTTTTTCAGGCGCCATGAATGGTTAACAGCAATTAACAGAGAGGATTTAATAGACAGAGATTTTAAATATACAACTCATCATGTTTGTTCTTCACATTTTAAAGAATCAGCGATTAAGATACTTAAACAACTTAAATCTGATGCGGTTCCAGAGAAGTTTTTACCTGACCAACCACCGCAAGATAACATCCCATTCACATCTATACAATTCTACACAAACCAGCCCAAAAGTCCATGTACTATCTTATGAAATTAAACATAACAAAATAACTAATTCAGATGTTCAAACAGAACCAACCTTATCTTTGGAGAAGAAAGCACAGACACCTGTCGTATTATCGGCTGATACGACTCGCAAGAGAAAACTTACAAATGACCTTAAAACTTCGAAACAAAAATGGCGTCGGTTATCCCATGAAACAAAAAAAAAAAGGAAAACGAATTAGACTCCAGAAACACGTCTGTCACAAGTAATTATCCTGATGATGAAATAGGTGACAGATTCCGCAAACTAGTCGAGTCACAGAACAAATTAAAAAATAAATATAAAGGAAATCGATATAATTCGGAGTACAAAATGTTTGCATTAAACCTATATTATTCGAGCCCACATGCATTCAGATGCTTACAAACAGTATTAAAATTACCTAGCAAGAATGCGTTAAACAGATTTAAAATTAATATTCCTCCAAATATTGATAATAGAGTGCTGGATAGTTTAGAATTAAAACTTAAATCTTTCCCTGAAACCTCAAAGCAATGCATGATATGTGTTGATGAGATGACACTTAAAAGACATTTATACTACGACACAAAAACCGACGAAGTAATAGGCTTTCATTATATAAATGGGAAAATTACACCAGAAATCGCTAGCAATGCATATGTAATACTGCTCCAAGGAATTTTCGTCAAATGGAATCAACCACTACTTGCATATGCATTACTTGCAAACGCAAAGCCCTATGAAGAGCTTGATTTGTGGTTAAACGAAGTGATATCCAAATTATTTGCAATAGGAATCAAAGTGAGAGCTATTACTTCCAACCAAGGATCTAACTTTGATAAATTTGCTAAGGAGATAAAACGAGTTACCGTGGATAAACCATATTTCATTTTTAATGATATGAAGATCTTTTATATACTTAACGTGCCTCATTTGGTAAAAACTCTCACATAAACCCGAACAATTTGCAGAAAATGTAGGTTAAATATGCAGTACAAATATTAAGCCTTACTGTCTCTGCCGCACTTGAAACGTATATTGATTTAGGTAAAATTCCGGAAGAAGCCAGACCAACGGCAAGTTTTATACAGCTAATGAACGATCTTTTTGATATTTTTAATTTAAGCAAAATTAAATGTACTAACAAGTTTCAGACTGCTTTTAGAAATACCAAAGACCAGCAAAAAGTTCTTAACGACGCATGTTTGCAAATATTAAATGCGCAAATCGTAAAACCGGAATAAATAATACAGGACACCTACAATCTTTTGTGAATTTTCAAATATGAATCCAATCAATGAAAATGCTGTTTGATGATTTAAAAAAAGAGGATATTAAGTTTTTGTTTACACGTAGACTTAACCAAGACGGTTTGGAATTTTTTTTCGGCTTAATTAGGCAACAAGTTGGTTCCTGCACCGAACCCACACCAATACAATTTCAAAGAGCTTTTTCCAAGCTGTTTGTGTGCAATATGATAAAAAGTTCACCTTTTGCTGATTGTGACGTCGTAGATATTTGTGACATAATACTAAAAGCCGACGACGTTATGACCTTTAACACAAGGCGTCATCCAGAAATACCACAAACATCAGCTGTAAGCTTAGACGGGGAAACCGATTATAGAATGGACTTACCTGAAGAAAATGCAATAACGTACGTTTCAGGTTATCTTCTTTACAAGAGTGTTGGCAAACATAAATGCGATTATATGAATGAAACTTTGAAATCGGTTGCAGCATTTGACAGTGACACAAATTTATTCACTAAGTATAAAGCTTTCAACAAAAAATCCGGATTTTACGGTTCTTTACAAGTGCCATCCCAGGATTTTATTCAATATATTCAACGATTGGAGACTGCATTCGTACAAAATTTTTATACTGTCATTCAAAAGAACCCAGGCAAACAGCTTTATGGATTACGAGCGTTAACCCGCGACTTCGTCCGCACAAATTATATACCAGATTTTAAATCAGATCATAAGCTATCAAACAAAAAAAGTTTCATCAAAATCGGTTCAGTAGTTTTTGCGTGATACTCGTTCAAACAAACAAACAAACAAACAAACACAAACAAACAAACAGACAAAAAATCCAAAAATTGGTGAAATGGAATCAGGGACACCTAAAAACCATATCGTAACTTTTTTTTTGTTAATATCTTCAATGTACAGACAAACTTCCTGTTACAGTTTTATAATAGTATAGATATACCAATCGATATCCCTTACGTTATAAGTTCTGGCATAGTATGACTTTACATTATCATTAGTTGCAATGCAATACAAATATTTTCTTTAACACCTCTCTACTGTTACGATGTTCTTTACTACTAGATGGGACAACCACAGGATCAGTCCGGAAGCAGATCAAGGATTATTCAACGGATACCTAAGGAAAGGAAAAAAAGGTTGAGTTTGAGTTAGGACTTAGGAATGTTAAATTTTAAAGGCTGATAAATTTTAAGAAAACACTGTATTTATCAGCCTTTTTTAATTAAATTCCGTTAGGAGTAATTCCGCATGAATGTACAGACAAATTTCCTGTTACAGTTTTATAATAGTATAGATAGATTGACAGCTATTCGTCCACAGACTCCATGTACTTGTTTCCCTGTAAATTATATTGTAAAATTATTTATTAGATTCCGGATATACGCAACAACAAAATTAAATAACCGTCAGTTTAGAGACGGCAGAAAGGGTATTAAAAAGTATGTTAAAGTTATAACTTTATAATATAGCGAATAAAACCGTTTAAATCAATTTGAGTATTTATTTATTTTGCATAGCATAGCATATGCTCACAACTATATTCCCCGAGGGGTTTTATTTAATTTGGATCCGAGAAAATGTAGCACTTAAGGTGGTTTCAGTCCGTACAAAAGTTTGACGCACAATACGCGTAGACGGAATTAATAAAAGGAATATTTTATAAATGGAAAAATAGTTTAGAAAATCTAGTTCCCGCGTCACAAATAAGTTTTGCAATTTATAATATAATTACGAAGATATAAAGTTTTCAAAATTTTGTATAAAAATTTCAAAGCTTTATATCTTCGTAATTATTTTATAAATTGCAAATGTTATTTGTGACTCGGCATCTAGATTTTCTAAACTATTTTTCCATGTATACAAAGTTACTTATATTAATACCGTCTACGCGTATTGTGCGTCAAAGTTTTGTATATAACATTGACCCCTCTGCAACCACCTTAAGTAGTAGATATACATATACAAGTAAATTCTATACAACATCAAAAAAGGTTTATACCTCTTCTGAGACTTATTAAATATTTTAATTTTGAATCCAGTCTTAAAATTTTGTTTTTCATAAAATTATAGTGTACATAAACATGTAGGTAAGGTAAGCTATCTTTAGATTGTCTTAAAAAAATATTTAAGTTGTAAAAAAACACCCTAGATTAATATTTAAAGGGACCGCCCCTTTATACCATTAAACTGAACAACTTTCACTATGGAGACAAACATTCAGTTGCAAACGCTTATTAAAGTTACCGAAAATGACCCACTGACCTAATCCTCCATTAAATCTGTTGCTGTCACTTTTTGTCTTGTTGACTTAGTAAAAACTAGCAAGATATTTAGTGGAGGATTAACTCTGATGAGCGTTTCTGCAACTGAGAAAAAATCTGTTGTAGGAAGGGACGTACTGTCGTTTTTTATTAACCAGCTGACTTTATAATTGTTTCTCAATGTTCTTTCAATAGTAAAAGTTGTTAAGTTTGATGCTCTAAACCCCCTTTTAAATATTACTAGGGTGTTTTGTTACACCCTGAATGAAAGTTACGAAATGAATTTTTGAACAAAAATAATAAAAGTCAGGCCAGACGAGAAATATAAAATCTATAACGTTACCTACGTTATAGATTTCATATTTCGAATACTTAAGATAAGTAGTAAACTTACATACAAAAATAACATTGAAAATTAGTACTTAATAAATTAGGAATGTTGTGATCATAGAAGTATCTAAAATTATTTGTCTGGTTGGTTCGATAAAATCTCGCTGTCAACTCCTAGTCTATAATCGAATCGGTTCCTCTCGCTGCGCTGCGCGCCGCCTCACGCCATTTCCTAGCATTCCCCCAATCGTCGGGATCGTATGTCAGCGTTATATTCCTTGGTAGCAGAGACATCTGTTGTGGAATAGAAAATCTAGTAGCAACTAGAAAATTCGAGAATTCACACACACATTCACGATATACCAATGTGAATAGAAATGTCGAGATCGCCTTTTAGAGAAGGATAGAAATATGAAAGAAAGAATAAGACAACATTGTGTAATCTACTATTCAACTCTAGATGGCGTTACTAAAACTTACTTAATTCACTAAATAAGATTCATTCATAACCTTTTTTGACTTCCAGTTCATGTCTATTGAAGTTTTTAAGTTTATCATGCCGGGAAGACAAATTCCTTTCTTAACTTTAATTAAATTTCAAAAATGTATTACTTTGAAACTAATTAAATAAAATAAACGATAAACTAGCGACCTCTAGTATCGAGTAGAAATATTAACAAAACATTTGTGTTATCTCTTTTCAACATACCTCTCCGTCTTTTTCTTCTCGTTTCTGGAATAGGGGCGTGTCCGGGTCGTAGATTGGTTTACGACACTTTTCGAGACCGTTGTGGAAAATACGACTTTGTGATTGGTCGGCACTGGCAGGTATAAAAGCGCCTCATCAAACGCGGGAAATTCAGTCTATTGAAAACATTGAACGAATAAACAAGTGAAGCTTGAGCGGTGAATTACTCTCAAACAAAACTACTCTACGAGTTTATCTACGCAATTTGATTCACAAAATTTTATATCAAGAGTCAAGTGATATTTGAAGCATATCAACAAGAATGCCAGCAGTGGGAATAGATCTCGGCACGACGTACTCGTGCGTGGGAGTGTGGCAGCACGGCAACGTGGAGATCATCGCCAACGACCAGGGCAACAGGACCACGCCCTCGTACGTCGCGTTTACGGACACGGAGCGACTGATCGGCGACGCGGCCAAGAACCAGGTCGCGCTCAACCCCAACAACACGGTGTTCGATGCGAAGCGACTTATCGGTCGCAAGTTAGACGACCCCAAGATCCAGCAGGACATGAAACACTGGCCATTCAAGGTGGTCGACGAGTGCGGCAAGCCCAAGATCCAGGTGGAGTTCAAGGGGGAGGCGAAGAGGTTCGCGCCGGAGGAGATCAGCAGCATGGTGCTGACGAAGATGAAGCAGACCGCGGAGGCGTACCTCGGGGCGGCGGTGCGCGACGCGGTGGTGACGGTGCCGGCATACTTCAACGACTCGCAGCGGCAGGCCACCAAGGACGCGGGCGCCATCGCCGGCCTCAACGTGCTGCGCATCATCAACGAGCCCACCGCCGCCGCGCTCGCCTACGGGCTCGACAAGAACCTGAAGGGCGAGCGCAACGTTCTGATATTCGACCTCGGCGGCGGCACCTTCGACGTCTCCGTCCTCACCATAGACGAGGGCTCGCTCTTCGAGGTGAGGGCGACCGCCGGCGACACCCACCTCGGCGGCGAGGACTTCGACAACCGGCTGGTGAGCCACCTGGCGGACGAGTTCAGGAGGAAGCACGGCAAGGAGCTGCGGGGCAACTCGAGAGCCCTGCGGCGGCTGCGCACGGCGGCCGAGCGCGCCAAGCGGACGCTGTCCTCCAGCACGGAGGCCAACATCGAGATCGACGCGCTGCACGAGGGCGTCGACTTCTACACGCGCGTGTCGCGCGCGCGCTTCGAAGAGCTCTGCGCCGACCTGTTCCGCGGCACGCTCGAGCCCGTCGAGAAGGCGCTGAGCGACGCCAAGCTCGACAAGGGCCAGATCCACGACGTCGTGCTCGTCGGCGGCTCCACGCGCATCCCCAAGGTGCAGAACCTGCTCCAGAACTACTTCTGCGGCAAAAAGCTGAACCTGTCCATCAACCCCGACGAGGCGGTGGCTTACGGCGCCGCCGTCCAGGCCGCCATCCTCTCCGGCTCGACGGATTCCAGGATACAGGACGTGTTGCTGGTCGACGTGGCGCCGCTGTCGCTCGGCATCGAGACCGCCGGGGGCGTCATGGCGAAGATCATCGAGCGCAACTGCAAGATACCGTGCAAGCAGTCGCAGACCTTCACGACCTACTCGGACAACCAGCCGGCCGTCACCATCCAGGTATTCGAGGGAGAGCGAGCCATGACCAAAGACAATAACCACCTCGGCAAGTTCGACCTGACGGGCATCCCGCCGGCACCGCGGGGCGTTCCCAAAATAGACGTAACTTTCGACTTGGACGCCAACGGTATCCTCAACGTGTCCGCCAAGGAGAACAGCACCGGCCGCAGCAAGAACATCGTCATCAAGAACGACAGAGGACGACTCTCGCAGGCGGACATCGACCGCATGTTGGCGGAGGCGGAGCGATACAAGGAGGAGGACGAGAGACAGAGACAGCGCGTCGCGGCTCGCAACCAGCTCGAAGCGTACGTGTTCGGCGTGAAGCAGGCGCTCGAAGACGCGGGAGACAAACTGAGCGAGCAGGACAAGAATACGGCACGCAGCGAGTGCGAGGAGGCGCTCCGGTGGCTGGACAACAACTCTCTGGCCGAGAAGGAAGAGTACGAGCACCGTCTGAAGGAGGCGCAGCGCGTTTGTTCGCCGATCATGTCCAAGATGCACGGAGGCGGCGCCGGTGGTGGCATGCCTGGAGGAATGCCCGGTGGTATGCCTAGCGGAATGCCCGGTGGTATGCCTGGAGGAATGCCCGGTGGTATGCCAGGTGGATATCAATACCAACAGCAAGGAGGACAGTATGACGGGCCAACAGTTGAAGAAGTTGATTAAAAACCTGTTAATTTCTTAAACTATCATGCCTTTTGAATCTCGTGAGACTGATTATTTTGTAACTTTTTTTAATTTCTTAGTACAAAATTAGGTATGTGATGTTTCCTACTAGAAATTAAGTTGTAAATATTTAAATTATAAGAATAACTTATTCAACGTTATGATCATTTGCTGGAATGCTTTAATAAATAAGAATTGAATTTTATATACGTTGTTTCTTCTTACCTTTTTTCTGACTAGAACAAAAAGCTAAAGGTCCGATTACATTGACCACCAATTCATCAGGGCAGATTCGGAATATGTATCTTGCCTTGATCACTACACTTTAAAAAAGAAAAATACTCAGATAAAAATCGGCCACCTGACGAATTGGCAGTGTAATCGCACATTTATAGAATTTTGTTTGAGAGAATATAACTTGATATAATCGTATGTTTATGAACTTTGAATTACAATTCATTATAATTTAAAATTTAAAGGTATCGCAGGGCGATAAACAATGTATCCTGTCAAAATTCTACTTGACACGGAAATCAAATCATTCGATCTCGAATTGTATGACACAGCTGATTTTTATTCGAGAAAGTTGTTCGGTTTGATGGTCTGATCATCCCCTTAAAAAACCGTCAGCATATTAAGGGCCTATGTCGAAAAATAGTTGAAGCGAAATGGGCGCGTGATAGCTTATATTACTGCCTGATGCGAGAGAAAGAGAAGGCGCGGCGCGCGCACCTGAAACGATGCAAGCGTAAAACAAACTTTATTTAATTTTGATTCAATTCTGCTTTTATCAAAATTTGTAAAATATCAATCTCTTTTTTTAAAATCAAGTCTCGTGTTTCTATTATTCACCGTTTAGCAGTTCCAAGCGTTTATTAATAAAAACGGAGGCTACATTGGCTTGTTTTTCTATCGAGAAAATGTGTCTTAACACGTTCCGGGACAGTGACCGCCTATAGCCGTGATAACAATAAAAGTTCTATTGTGTCTCGTTCACTGTCCCGGAACGTGTTAATCATGTTTTGCCTCTTGTCAAAACTTCAATTATATGTTCAATTTACACATATCCGCTAATCATACTCCTACTGAACAGTACTTCATGATATATGACGCTTTGAAGAATCCAATTTTTTTATCATAGCCTCTTAAGTAGGACCCTGTAGATTCTTAGCACCCATAGATCAAAGTTAGTATTTTATCGATGATTCACCACATACTCGGAGGCTGCAAATTAAAACACACGACATTCTAAATAGTGGTATATTTTCAAAAATATTGTATTACATGACCTGCATTATCTATTTACAAAAATAAAATAAAATAAAAAACAGAATAAACCTATATTCTCAGCGTTACAACCGCAAGGTTTTGGTACCAAAATTAATTTTAATAAAGTACATAGATCGAAAGATTGTTGCGCTTGCGCAGTACATTCACTTACGAATTATATTTACACATAAACAAAACAAAGTCTTAAATTTTTTGATAAAAAAATTTCGTCACATAATTAAATACCGACATAAAAATAATACTATACAAATTTAGACGTTTTTGCCCAAATATCCAGTGTATTTGGTAATACAAATAAATGCAAAATACTTTTTAATAATTGCAGATAATTTAAAACATTTACAAAATTTGTTTGTAAAAATGTTTCATTCCACTAATTAGGTTTTAAGGTAAATTTCACATTACTTTGATTCGTTTCATTACACATTATTTTGTATTTTGTCTCTTTCTGACATAAAAAGTTTCGCGTCAAACAATAGGGCCTTTAAAATATTATGTCAAAGATAAAAAAGGTTTACAAATTTTTTAAACAATTTAATGTATTCCTTTCCTCCGAAAAATAATACGTAATAGTAATGAATTATTATCATTATGGTACAATTGGTCTAGGGTAGTTCAAGAAAGCAGTTTTCTAGATTTTTTTTCATGTTATTCAATTGTATGTCAACCTTGGAGTTGGCGGTCTGAAATTCCGATTAAATTCTCGTTTCGGTACTAGTCTCCCCACAAGCCTAGTTAATATGTTAGTGTGATGAGAAAATAAATTCCTTTTATTTATTTAAGTTTCATCTGCTGACTAAAACTAGCCAGTAATAAAAATGAATCAAAGTAACATGACAAATCTCTTTGAAATACAAAAAGCGCGTCGTTCTACTGCTATAATATAAGCGGTTCTGAGCTTGATTTCCATAATAATAATAATTTTGAACTTCTGATTAGAAGTTTTGTCGAATCGCTTCGAGTGAAATTGACAAACTCCCCTTTTTGAAGTCTGTAGAAAATAGAAAAGTATCGAAAGGAAAAAGGGGACGGGGGCGGGGCCTAATTTTAATACATCCATTCAGAAGCCCTTTGCACGAAAAATACTATAAATATTAGTAATATATAAGTCTTTATATAAAGATTAATTACGTTAAAAATTTGTAGAACCAAATACTTCTCTCGCCAATTTCACTCAAAGCGATCGATTATTTGTCTCCGAATTTTGTCTAGCCTAGCTTAAATCTAATTTCTCATAAAAAACGTTGTAACATTCCTAAGATTTACTCTTTATATAATAAATACAAAAAGCTAGAAAACACACTTCAGTCTCACACAGGGCTTGCACGCATTCCTTTATAAATAATAACTAAATTGAACACAATTTGTTGGAGATCACTATACGGTGAGATTTTTTAATTATTTTCACATTTCTATGCATTATTGACATTGAGCTATGTGCTACATTATACTAGAGATGACACTGCACTTCATTGCGTTGTCCCATTCAATTCGCTGCACTTCAATAAGTAAAAATCGATAGATTCTTTTTCACCGGCACTCCTACCCGCATATGGGGCAAGACGTTTGTACATAGCTCAATGATTATGGATGACACTGATTTTTTTAATGAAATAAGGGTAGAATTTAATATAAACATGCAATGATTATTTTTTTGCAACCCGTTCCACTATCTACAATCGGGTACATACGAGTACATAGGGTAGATATATTTTGAACACACTAACGAAAATACAGGGTGTAATTTTATTGTAGACAGTAGTATTACTTAAAGGTTGATTGTACTCATTATAGATGAACAATTTTCCCCAAGAAACACATAGGACAGTAGTAAAAATAAATTTGGACTTGCCATACAAAAGACCGGGTCCAAATTGAATATGCTGGCGGTTTTTTAAGGGGATAATCAGACCATCAAACTAAACAACTTTCTTTATGGGACCAACATTGAAATCGCGAAAAAAGAACAGCTGTCCTAATTGTCCCAGTATGAATTTTTTTTATGGAACATCAAATTATTTTTTTCGCGATTGTTATTGTTAGTGCCATGGAGAAGGGAGGAGTTTCATGGTCTGATCATCTCCTTAATAAAAAGCAGCATATTTAGAAGGACCATGTATAATGAGTTGATCGAACGTTTGTATGAAAAGATTTTAATGTTTTTGTATGTTTTTGCAAATTTCCCTTAGGTTCCATGAGGAAAAGACATTACCCAATCCCGTTTCGCCTACACAACTGGTAAATTTGAATTTTATAAGAAATCCCACGATAGAAAAGGATAATTTCCATTTCCTTGGGAAGTATGATATTCCTCCTATTTTGTGTATAATTTTAGCTAACATAAACGACCTCGGCCACCATGGCCTCATCTGTCGGCGCAGTGCTGGCCGTCTCCCACGCCATGCCAGCCCGAATGACATCATCCGCCGGGCCCTTGTTAGCGCCAACGTGCCGGCCATACTTGAGCCAAGGGGCCTTGCACGAGACGATGGCAGGAGACCCGACGGTATGACCGTCATTCCTTGGAGGAATGGCAGACCCCTGGTGTGGGACGCTACGTGTGTCGATACTGTGGCGCCCTCCCACCTCCCTGACCACTTCTCTAAGAGCGGGCGCGGCGGCGGCTGCTGCAGAGGGTCTCAAGCGGCGCACATATGCCACCCTGGGTGACGGCTACATTCTTGCGCCATTCGGTGTAGAGACCCTGGGGCCGTGGTGGCCGTGCGCCCGACAGCTCTTCAAAGAGTTGTCGTCGTGCTTGATTGATGTGTCCGGTGACCGAAGGGCTGGCGCGTACCTGGGGCAACGAATATCCATTGCCATCCAACGAGGTAACGCAGCCAGCGTCCTGGGCACCCTCCCGCAGGACGGTGGCCTCGAGCACGTCTTCGGTTTAGTGTAAGTCGAACGGAAGTCGTGCCCGATATAGTGGCTCACTTCTTCTTCGCCTATTTTATTTATTTTTATTTTTAATTATAGCCATATTTAGCCATAAGTTGTACATAATGTTGTAATTTTAGCTATCATACTCTTTGTGTTTGTTCTTTGATTATACTCATTCGTTAGTTGTGAAATGATTTGAAACGAACACAGTTCGTCATGTGGGCAATGTCTTTTGTACAATCACTCTTTAAAGTATTGCAACTGTCAAAAGTTACACCCTGTATATCTCCCACGTAGAACACAATACAATTTGACTAGCAACTGCTCGTAAATACAATTTCAATAGGCCTCATACTCAAGTAATCTCAATAGGTTATAAAAAGCGCCATTGATTGAAAAAAAGTATTTAAGGTGGTTTCAGTCGATACAAAAGTTTGACGCACAATACGCGTAGACGGAATTAATAAAAGTAATATTTTATACATGGAATAATAGTTTAGAAAATCTAGTTGCCGCGTCACAAATAACATTTGCAATTAATAAAATAATTACGAAGATATAAAGCTTTGAAACATAAAAAATTTGTAAAAGCTTTATATCTTCGTAATTATATTTTAAATTGCAAATCTTATTTGTGACGGGGCAACTAGATTTTCTAAACTATTTTTCCGTATATAAAATATTACTTTCATTAATTCCTTGTACGCGTATTGCGCGTCAAAATTTTGTATGGACTGAAACCATCTTAAACATCTTTCTCTATACGAATTCCGGCGAAACAAGATTCGTTCTAATATCATTCGCATAGAGGTTTTATTATGAAACTTCTATAATTTCCATAGCTACAGGCACTTTTTATAACTATTAAAAGTATAATAATAGTAGAAATAGCATGCAAACCCTATTATAAAAGAATCAATATCAGTCTAAAAAGTGGTAGAAAAGCGACTTTTTAGATATCAATGAATATTAATTAAATGTTACGGCATAAGTCTCATAATTGCATCCATCAGCATTGCAGATTACTTACAAGTTATTATTACGCCGGTCATAGGAACTAGCTTTCCTATTAATAATAAAATAACATACAAACTTGATCCTACAAGCGTTTCAACACTTTCGCTGCTATGACCTACGAGGTGAGCCACGTAGATCGTTTCGACGTTACGACACTTTGCACGCGACCTACGAGGGGGGTAAATTTTAGCACTGCTAAATTGTCATTGTTTTGAGCTTGGCAGCGAAATTGTTAAGCCGTTATAGGTTGATTCCACCACTCCTTAGGTTGAAATTGACACTTATTTCCTTTCCATAAAATGATTTAGTTGGACGACGTTAGTTAACGTTCAACTTTCACACTACAAGTACAAACCTTTCTGTTCCGGTCGTTCCGGTGGCCAAATTTTGGAACTGGCGCTTTAGTGTTCAATCAATACAAACATTGGAAGCGAAGACAGCGCCATCGATTACGGAACAAAAAGGTTTGTCGTAAGGCCGGGAAGATATCAAATAGCGTACCGAGCAGCGAACTAGAACGAGGATTGAATTTCAGGGCTGCCAGTAGAAAGTATAAAATTGCAAGAATTTACGATTTCTCTATAACGTTAATAGAACTGTGGCAGAATTGCGTAATTTGCCTCATTAGGCTTATATCGTACAGAAGGAGTCGAGGAGCGGGCGCGCGCCTTAAAGACCTTGATACCAATCCGAGCGGCGTCTTACATTTTACCTTCTACAGTATACAATTATCGATGGTACGTCAGTCGCCAAGGCGCGCCCGCGCCTTGACTCCTTCTGTATGCGATACCCCTTATGATATCGAATGGAGAGGATGTATAATTAATTGCCTACTTTCAAAGTTTCAATCTAAGCTTCTAGAATCTAGTCCAAATTTGTATAATATGGTGACTAGAAAGCAATATAAAATCTGTAGTTTCACATGATTATGAACTCCTACTCCCCGATACGTATGCAGGTTTACCATAATCTAAGCTATCGACCTATTAAAATGAACCTATTACATAGTACTCTATGCTATTTCCTTCTTACGAATGTATAAGGCACTTTATTTGATATCTCTCGGCCTATGCGATATCCAAACTTTTTCCAGGATTGTAATTTCTAAAATAACAAGAAAGAACGGATCCTACTTTAGAGAACTATGCGATCAACAGAATAAACATCTGTTTGACAAGAATCCAAGAGTTTGATCGAACCAGTCAGATTGACCAAATGTTTAGGTCAAATAGTTAGACTAGTCTATCCCTACACCTCGAGAAGTCCACGACGACGGAATGTCAGACCGAAGCGGGCAAACATTTTGAAATCTTTTTAAGGCGGGCATTATGCGTTTGCGAGTATACGAGAATGGTTTAGAGCAGGCATGTCAAACTCATTGGTGGGCCAAATGCATTATGATAGGAGAATCAGTGAAAAAAAACAGGAAGGTACTTATATTATAAGGCAAAATTTTCGGGACCCTTGTAAAAAGCGCTCCATATCATATAAAGAAGTGAGCGAGCGAAGCGAGCTCGAAATATTTCACATCATGTCTCAAGGCAGTGGTGGTACCTACATAACATGACTACCTAAGTACCTGCGTCTAAGTCTGCACGGTCGCGGGCCGCATCTGGAACCTGTTCTCAAAATTGGGTCGGGCCGCAAGAAAATGCACTGCGGGCCGCATGTTTGACATGCTATCTGATTAAAGCAAATGATGGAATCCATAGCCTGGGCTACATGCTGTAAAACATGATTGTGTTAAGTAAAAGTTTGAACATCGCATAATGTATTACGAAATTGTATTACGCAAGTACGATTTCTTTTCATTCAACAACAACGTGTATATTTTGTTTAGCTCATACAAAATCTAATTACAATACATATCTTAACCTAAATACAAATACATTAGACAGTCGTATGAAAGACTCAAAACGTCTTATCAAAAAAACCATAATTACGATAAAAATAATCAATTAAACACATCAAAAATCGCAGGGCAAAGTGCACACTTCGAAAAAATGTACATTTTATGTCTAATGTTTTATTTTAAATACTATTTTTTATAAAATGGATTATTTATCTATTTACATGTTACCGAAATATTTGATTGGTGTTTTTTTTGTGTGCACTTTTTGGGCTTTACAGTAAAAATGTTAAACCGAAGGAGGTTTAGGGGAGTGTGCAATTCATACTATAGCAGTGCTCTGAGTTAGAAAGAGACGCCAACCTAAAATGGACGATAACTTTTGAAGTCTTATGGCCTGTATCACCACTTCCTGATAAGAGTCAGATAGCATATGCAACAGATAAATAGACTTCTTCTTATCGTGTGGGCAGAGCTCTAGTGTCGGAGTTTTTTCAGACCGCCTTACGGCCTCTGACGTGGTTTTTATGTAACGCCTACTACCACCAGATATAGTAACCGGGACCTTAACATGCCATCCGAAGCACGCAATCATCTTTCTTTTCAGACAATCAGGTGATTCAGCCAGCAATGTCCTAACCAACTGGGGAAAAACGCACAAAGTGACATTTCACTAGTGTCCCCCGTGGGAATCGAACCCACGACCAACCTCTGTGTCGAGAGCCAATGCTCTTAACCATTAGACCACGGAGGCAGATACGGCAGAGGCGGAGGATAAATAGACTTGAATACTATCATATATTTCCCTTTTATCTGTTAGAAAGGCTATCTGAAACTTGTCACGAAGTATTGAAACAGGCCCTCAGCCTTGTCTTAGCATGAAGAACTGGTTCCTTCAATATAAAAACAATGTACATGGTTAAACCAAGCTTAAATTTGACAGTTCGACGACTTATATTTTCTATAAACTGTTATATTTAAACTTAGTTCTAAGTTAGTTTAACAGTTTTACAGTAAAGCAGTTTAAGTAAAATTTTGTGCTAAACTTGGGGTATAAATTTTTGGCCTTATTTTTTTTATTTACTGGTTTTACAAACCGTTAAAATATCTGTGATTAGAGATTATAAATAACTTAAAAACTGGGTACAAAATGCATACAATATGGCCTCGTCTGTTACCAAAAATAAATACATAAGTTTTTATTAAATTTTTTTTTATCAAATGATATTATCTCCTCACTTATCTTTGGACACGTACGTTTGGTATTGTTGTAATACCAATACAATAAATACAGAAAGCACCTAAAACCACGCATGAACCCATTGTGTTGAACAGATGCATAACTTGAGCCACTTTTACTTGACTTAGCTGTCATTTCATACAAACTGGTAAAACTTATACGACGATATAAAACGCACGAAATTATATTGACTAATCAGGATGTGACACCTTGCCCCTACTGGCTTATTGCTTTCGCGCCCTTTTCGCTGCCGAAGCATCCATAGTCTGCTATTCGAGTTGGAGCGAGATGGAGAATATCCGATTTTGTACTGCTCTGCGGAAACGAAGATTGACGAGCGGAATTATTTTCCTGGTCGTACTGTACTGTACTTTCACTCTGGGACTGTGGGAGTGCCTTATCAAACTTAGTGATGTATGCAGAACGTGTTCCAATAGTAGAAGTTTTTAACTTTCTTTTTAATTGTTTTGTTTCAAATGATTTCGTAATAGGCTTCTTCTGGGTGAGCTCGCTACATCTTCGACCCCATCTTCGTCCTGAGGACTAGATTGAGGTCAAGAGCAAACCCATACGTAATAAAAAAAATATCTGTTTTCTATCTATAATCCCAAGTCTCTTTCCAGAGAGGGGAGGGTATAGGGCAATCATTTTGTTTCAATCAGGCAACAGTACAATCTTAAAGCTTGCTTTTGAAGACCATCACCAACATGATATTGCTTTGTTTTTCTCTAGACCCCACAGTAAAAATGATATACACTACGCCACAGGCACGATGATGCACAAGATGAAACTTGCCGAGTGTGTGGAGGAAGGAGACCATGGACTCCTATTGTGACTGTGATGTCTTGGCGGCAAAACGCATGAGCCTCCTCGGATATGGGTACCCAAAACCGGGAGATCTTAGGTTTCTTCCCTTTAATGGTATTGCCTCCTTCATTGACCATGTATTTGAAGGGTGAAGAAAGCAAAAAGTATTGGGGCCAACACAAAAGATCCCACTTGGTCGAAGTGTTGTTGGCTTGCCAGCCCCCACAACAAGATAAGATAAAAATGTCATAGTTTTGATCATAGAGATCTAGAGAGATGCCAACCAACGCGCTGAGTACGAAACCTAGTGTCGCATCACCACCAGTACCACGCGATGGATAGTATTGTGTTAGCTTGAATGTGCTCATTATCCATTGCGGTATCAGAACTCAACGTTCGAATAATCTTTAGTACGACGCAAGCATTGTAAACTATTTACACATAATAACTCGACTGGCTTTCAGCCTCATAATATATTGAATCCTTACTGTCGCGAGCTATGTGTTCCGTTTTTGAGCATATTGCTGCGACACTGGCCCCGCCCCATTTCACATCTTCCTTTAGTTTTTATGATCTTTGGTTTTGATATTCTGAACATTAATGGTTTCTGTATGGTTTTAGGTGCATCGTGTATATTAGATTCTAATTATACACAAGTAAAGGACAGATCTATAACTAAATAAGTTCACCAGCGATTCTCTCGATCGATTTGTTTACATTTTGAGCTGATTTTTAATTATTTTGTGCACAACACTTTCATTAGTAAACTCACATTCTATGAGAGAAACAAATCTCAATTAACGATTCGAATTTCAAAATGGCTAATAATTAAGCAAAAGCGAATTTTCATACAAGCCTATCTACTATCACTTACAAAAAACGCATATAATGGTTAATGATAATAATCACTGATTTGTACATTAAAATTATAATAAAAAAAAACATCAGTCAAAAGGAATAAACAATAAAAAAACAAATAAAATTCGTGAGCGAAGGCAAATACAGTCATAGAAGCACCTATAGTATTCACAATAGGAAACAAAACGCCTATGCTATGAAATTTGCTAATAAAATATAAGAAAAATATACAGAACTAAGCTTAACTGGTATGCAAATGTTCTTTTAAATATAATAATCATGATCATGTCAAATAGGCGCACTACATTAGTGCTAAAGTGACATTAAACCTTATCATTGCCTAAATAAAGTTTATTTCTGTGATAAGAAAGTTAATAATTAAAAAAAAAGCTTAAAACTAATATCTTGCCATACCTTTTCTTCTTAGATGCCAAAAAATAATCTATTTACGCAAGTTTTTAATCGATAGATAAAAACAAAAGTATTTCCATACAAGTAGCTGCTAATTATTTTGTTCTACAAAATTTTCAATATAAAATCCCGTCATTTTTGGAGCAGCCATTGTAAAATGTACTTTACGTAGCAATAATAAAGACCAATATCATTCTAGCATTCTATGAAGCATGGGCTTGTCAAAAGCCAATCAAACTGATTCTGTACCGGTCTATCATACCATCTTCTTTCATCGCTAGTTTTCTGATAAAGATAACACAATTTCTCAAAAATCCTGACCTTGTTATGCCATCTTTGCATAACAAACGCTTTTCAAGCCTCAACATTTTGACTTTTAATTAAGTCCGTAAGGCTTAAAATGCCTTGGCAATTGAGACTACACTTCAAATGTAAAACTTTTCAAGCAGTAATCAACATTTTGACTCTATAGTTAACTCCATAAGGCTCAAAATGTGTTGGCAGTCGAGTGTGCACTTGGTGACGTCATAGCTACATAGAATAGTAAAACTATAGTTACATAGGAGTGGTGCGGGGAGTTTAACTGTCCTCCAGTAGGTTGTGGAGCTCCGCATAGTTGAGTATGGCACGGTGGAGGAATTCGTATTGCAGCTGTGGACATATTTATGGATCAGTCAATAATAACATAATTACTATTGTATAAAGAAAGTGGTTTAAACAAAAAGACAAAGGTTAAGCAACTAAAACGCGTACAGTTTTATTTCATGGTGTACCTCTGTCTATGTGCTTCATGATCACCCCTTTTCTGCACTCTGGAGTTGGCAATACTGACACCTTTTCCCCGCACGCCGCACCGCACCGCACGAGTATATAAATCGAATTCGTTTCGATAGTTTTACATCGGAATTTTTTTTTACCGTTCCGAAACATTCAGGGGTAGTTCAGACCATCAAATAGAACAACTTTTATAATGGGACCAAACCTGAAATCTTAAAAAGAAAAATCTGCTGTTCCATACTAAACTGCAATGCCTACTGGACTCAAATGTATGAGACAGCCGATTTTTTTTACGAATTCAGGTTTGCTTCCATAGTAAAAGTTGTTCAGTTTGATGGTCTGAACCACCCGGAACGCAAAAAATTCAATCGGTACAATTCTTGAGTCTACTAAATGTATCCCAAGGAGAAGAAAGATCCAGCGTCCCAAGAGTTTTCCCTTTCATTGGTATATTTCTGCAGGAATAGTAGATCATGATCAACGATCGCCATGATACTGAACTACTTTCCCAAATAAACCTTAAACTTTCCATACTACATGCATTCAGCTGATCGAAAGGTTGTATGAAAAGGCGATTTTTTTTTTGCGAATTTCCCTTATCTTTCAGAGGGAAAGTTATTCAGTATCATGAGTGCAATCACCCCTTAAAGTAATGCAACTGTTTAGCCTAATACCCTGTAGATAGTGTTGTACTCACGAAGGTATCTATGGTGGCGGCTCGCTGGGCGCGCACCTTGCGCGCGAGCGCGTTCACGTCGACGCGCCGCTCCGTGCGCAGCTGCGTGATCAGGATGCACAGCGCCACGAACAGCGCCGACCGCTCCGTGCCCAGCCTTAAACATTACACAACAAGTATTGTAGTCACAGATCGACTTGATCCTTTGACTACTTATATAGGGACTAGTTACGCGTGTAATTCTACTAACAAACATTTCTGCCACTTTTTGCGGGGGGCGAGGTAACATGAAATCCGCAACTTTGTATTTTATTCCCATAACTTTAGATTCTAATTTTGAACGTTAAAAATCATGAACAGTAGTCTCGCGTGAACCCCAAACGTTCTAAGTTCGAAATTATTCTTTCGCAATTATCGATATTATAGGCTGCCTCGTTTAGTGATAAGGTATAAAATTGAATGTAAATGCACATGATTAATTGATCTTATACAGTAGCAGAGGGGAAATGCTACCGCAAGGCTAGTCCTTATAATAAATAGTCAAAGACTTGATCGCATGTTAAAAACAGATTAGATTAGATACCTTTAGAAGCTCGCAGTTTCGCATGATTGCGCGCGGTAAAGAGCGTGTGTAATCACATACGCTTCGCATTGGTAACAACTGCAATCGCACGCGAAAACACGACCTTTTTTTAGCAAGATCTTCTTGCTTATACAGGTTTTATTACAGCGCGAAAAAAAAATTAAATCCCATAAGGTGGAGTCTTATAATTGCAACTATCTGGTAATTGCAACTATGGAGTAATTGCACTTATATGAATCACAAGAGTCCTTCTCTTTATACCAAAACCTGCCTTCTAGATGACTAGACATAAGTCTATTGAGAGAAGAACTTAATCGTGATTCTCATAAGTGCAATTGCTCCATAGTTGCAATTACAAGACTCCACCTTAGAGAAAGTTGTTCAGTTTGATGGTCTGAAGCACCCCTTTAAGTATCTGTCCCATTTTATGTTACAAGCTGTATAATACTTTTTTAACACTTACCGCAAACGAAGTAGCGGGCAAAAACTATCAAGCCACCACCTCGGGCACGTGTTATACTGTATACTCACAGGCAGTGCACGAGCATGGGCGCGCGCAGGTCCCCCACGGGCGCGCACGCGTCGGCCAGCTCGGCCAGGCCGCGCGTCACCTCGGGCACGTGTCCCGGCGCGGTGGGCCAGCCCTGGTACTGCAGCTGCTGGACCGACGTCACGTGCCCGCTCTAAGAACAACATTACACGTTACATTTACAACAATTCGATTTGAGCCGGATTTTTCATCTGGCAGCACGAAATAATGCAATTTTTCACGCTCGGAGAATCTTCTGTCGTTCAGGAACGTCATTTGCTAGAGCGAGAAACGTCGCAGCACTGCCGGTGCTGTCGCATTCCCGCTATCTTTCACGCTCTAGCAAATGACGTCCCTGTTAGACAGAAAAGGATGAAGCGTGAAAAAATTCAATTCAGTATACCGATTGCTTTCAAACGGTGAAGGAAAACATCATGAGGAAACCTGCATACGCTGAAGAAGAAATTACAATGCGTATGTTGAAGATCACATTTCTATGTGCACAAATTACTTGCTTGTTTTACCCAACAAGAGGACACATCTGAAAGACTGTCAAATTAGGCCAGCTTGACAGCAACTGGTCTACCTTGAGACAACTGACTGACTCGAATTTGAGAGTTGTTGCGGCGGGACATACAGAATGGGCGAAAGTATAAGGGTTTCTTGTTTAACTAAGGAACCAAAAAATAGACTTCCTGAACATTTTTGTAAATAACTTATCGCCCTTGGACATATGCCTATGACTGTAATTCATAGAAATGGGAAAAACTGACAAGATTTCAACGTTAGAGAAAGTTGTCCAATTTTATGGTGTAATCATCAAAACCATCAGCATATTAAGAAGGATCCTATATAAGTTACCTTGTTGTTGGTGACCCTGAACTGTCGCCTCGTGTAGTACGGACAGCATTCACTCTCGTCGTACTGCACTGAGATGTGTTCGTATTGCGCCGTGCCGTCGTCCCAGTACCGCGGGCATTTGCCGTCGCCCAGCTGTGGGCAAAACTATATGATATCGGTTGCTCAGCTGTTGGAGTCACTCAAGTGAATGCAGTAACATGCACGAGACAAAAAAGCTACACAGTTTCTTTTTTTTCTGGCCAACCTTTCAATAAAAAATAAATCCGGAACATAAAAATGAATTAGATACTAAATTCAATATTAACATACCTCACTTAACATAACAACAGTGGAGATGCTCTGCTCGGAGACCATCCGCCAGAAGTCGAAGATCGTGTTGGGGAGAGGATCTTGCGTTATTATGAACCCTTCCGAGTTGTCGTAGGCTGTGGACAAACGATTTTAGGAAATACTAGAGTTAACCCGCGACTTCGTCCGCACAAATTATATGTATACCAGATTGTAAGTCAGATCATAAGCTATCAAACAAAAAAAGTTTCATCATAATCGGTTCAGTAGTTTTTGCGTGATGCTTGATCAAACAAACAAACAGACAGACAAAAAAATCCAAAAATTGGTGATATAGAATCAGGGACACCTAAAAACCATATCGTAACTTTTTTTCCTTAATATCTTCAATGTACAGAGACACTTCTGTTACAGTTCTATATTAGTTAAGATTTAAAAATAAGCGACACGTATTTTTTCGATTAAATCATTCATAAATTCAATTTTATTATCTTTGAATTTTCTGACATTTTAGGCATCTGCCTTTGGCCGGAAAGATGATTAAGGCAATTTCAAAGAAATATAAAGAAATGTCAAATAATGATTCGATTCTGACTCAGGCAAAGGAAAATGCATTCTGATAATTTCAATGCTGGTTGTCTGTAAGAAATAGCTTTTTAGCTATAAGACCACATATTCTTTGAACCAGAATACAGAATATTTCCTGTCTGTTTACTCTCTCTACACTATGGTTTTTGCGTGAAATAATGTATCAATGTATAAAGGGGATCTTATACATAGGTAAAAAAAACAAGGAAAAGAGAATCAACTAAAAAAAAACCTATAAACAAAACACCTCATTTAAAGCCTCACCTTGGGACACCGTACCCAGGAGGCTGGCAGCATTCCCCCTCTGGATTGCTAGGCTTATCCGCTGCCGGAGGAAGCTGCCAGCTCTCCTGTCGCCTGTGCAGTCGACTAGGCGTGCGGACAGCTCTTTAATGAGAAGTTTAGCTTGCGGTCCCCATGGACCTAGGGTTTCTACCCCACAAGGCATGAATATGTATCCCTCCCCGATGTTGGCATATAAACGCCTTTTGAGGCGTTCCGCAGCGGCCGCAGCGGCACCCGCCCATTTTGTTAGTAATTACTTATTCTAATGGACATCTATCTTTATCTTATTCTTTTGGTTTCTTGAAATGGATTCTTACTAGAATCATTTCTTAAATTAAAATCTGGAGCAGACTAAAGATTCGAAGATAAAACATCAACATCAAGGTTGTTGCTTTGCAAATTTTCATACAAAATTTTAAATTAAATCATTTATTGCAACCATAGGTTTATCAGATGTTATATAGTTAAAAGCTTTATATCTTCATAATTATATTATAAATTGAAAATTTTATTTGTGACACGGCATTTAAATTTTCTAAACTATTTTTCCATTTATAAAATATTACTTTTATTAATTCCGTCTACGCGTATTGTGCGTCAAACTTTTGTATGGACTGAAATCACTGCTCAGTGAAAGTCGAGGTTCCGTTGCCCAGCAGTGGGACCCCACAGAAGCTTACCTTCAATGAAGGAGGCGTTGATGTAGGTGGAGTAGTCGCGGCCCGGTATGGGCGTCAGCATCACTCGGTTGCGGTCGTACGGGAGACAGTCTTGGCTTCGGTTTCGCGAGCGCAGCTCTTCAGCCTGCCCGGCGGAGCAGGATTTGACAGGTTCTAATACTGGTGTGTCTACCATTTTCTGTGAACAATACATCTACAGTATTATAAAACTGTAATGGAAATTAGTTACAAAAATAAAGGTTACGATTGCGATATGGTGTTTAGGTGACGCTGACTTCAAACCATAGAATTTTTAATTTTTTATCTTTTAAATCTATCTTTCAAACTAAAACTTATGGACCGATTTTGATGAAACTTTTTGTGTTTAAAAACTTATGATTCGATTTAAAAACTGTTACATATTTTATTTCACTACAATATCGTCGTGAGCATGTGTACAGTCAGCAATAAGTTGTATACACTTTAGTACTACGACGTAAAACAAAAGTGTATAGTATATAACTTATTGCTGCTGACTGGACTTTTGCTTAGACTTGACTAGGGGAAATATTGGTGCCTGTCTGTGGTACAGTACCTCGAACTCGTTCTCCATAAGGCACTTGTCTGCGCCCTCCGGCGTATTCCTCAGTCTGTCTATGGCACTCTTTAGTCTCGACGCCGGAATCTCTGTGTCGCCATAGTGCGCGTACTCAACCAGCGCTCGGTACACGAATACGTATTGTTTCTGTAACAGAATAGAGTTGATTATAGATTAAATAGTTTGGTAAAATTGTAGATAGGCTGTTGGAATGCCTGCAGTCCCTGCGGTTCAACTGTTATTAGTTGGATGTTTAGAATATAATTCTTTGCATATTTAGATGTGTATTCAAATGTGCACACCATGCCTGCCCCACATTATTAACTGCGTTTCTCTGTCTCGGATCTGCTGGAAGAAATCCGCCGTCGACAAGGTGGCGACAGCGGACGGCTTCCTATACTAAATGACATTTTTGTATGGGCCGGCCGCCGGTCATCGTCGGTAAATGTGTCTCAACCCTTATTGTGTTGTTTTCACCTGTATTTCCGTGTCCGTATAAATTGTTACAATAAATCAACGATATTGCATTAAAGGGGACTTCACAATGGCTGAAAGCCACCATGGTGAATGGATGAAGGCATTTTAGAACCCACCTGTGACTGGACTAGGAAGTTCCTCTGCCGCCTCAGCTCAGCGATGGTGTTGAAGACGGTGGCCTGGCCCGTGGCCTGCAGCTGCTCGAGCAGACAGTCGAGGGCCACCAGGGTGCCGGTGCGGCCCACCCCGGCCGAGCAGTGGACCACTACAGGCCGGCCCACCATGTTCGACCACGCCTCGTTAACCCTCTGATAAAAAATAATTGTGGATATTAAAATCTATCAAAGGTTTAAATTAAGAGGATATTCGAAAAAAAATCGATTCTTCAAAG
Organism: Agonopterix arenella; assembly: GCA_927399405.1. Classification (NCBI taxonomy): domain Eukaryota; kingdom Metazoa; phylum Arthropoda; class Insecta; order Lepidoptera; family Depressariidae; genus Agonopterix; species Agonopterix arenella. Next base: position 4,229,780 of record OV656714.1, read on the forward strand.
CGTCATATCATGAAGTACTAACAGTAGGAGTATGATTTGCGGATATGTGTAAATTGAACATATAATTGATGTTTTGATTAGAGCCTAAACACGATTAAAACACATTTTCTCGATAGAAAAACTAGCCAAAGTAGCCTCCGTCTTTATCTACAAACGCTTGGAACTGCTAAACGGTGAATAATAGAAACACGAGACTTGATTTAAAAAAGAGATTGATATTTTATAAAGTTTGATTAGAGCAGAATTGAACTTACATAAATAGTACAATCACAAAACTTTTACGCTTGCGTCGTTTGAGGCGCGCGCGCCGCCCCATCTCTTTCTCTCGCATCAGGCAGTAATATAAGCTATCACACGCCCATTTCGCTTCAATTATTTTTCGACATAGGCCCTTAACTTAGCTTATCCTTGTGGATGTAAGTGAAGGCTTAATCCATTCAAAGTCTCCAGACACAATAGAAAATACAAAGAATAATTTTCCTGCGCAGATCAACATGGCAGATCAAATCAATCATCACATCGAACCCGCCGACAAGGCCTTAAAACTATATAATTAGAATCTTCGTTTCATTTTCTCCGAATTTTCATTTCATTTCATTCATTTTCATTTCATCCATTTTTATTTCATTTCATTTCATTCATTTTCATTTCATTTCATTTCATTCATTTTCATTTCATTTCATTCATTTTTATTTCATTTCAATCATTTTCATTTCATTTCATTTCATTCAGGTTGTGTCGGGGGCTTGTCAGCAGGTTCAATGTGTAGACACTATAAGACACTATAGGTCTTAGGAGATATGTCTTATGATACACTTCGATTTCCACCATTTTTAAGAAATAATTATTGTTTACAGTAGTACATTAGTGTACAGCAGCTTTTCGAGTCCCCAGCAGCCTATAGTGTATCACTTCAACCTTCAGTAGATCTTTTCTGATGTTTAGTTCACTAGGGGCTGAATTAAGAAAAATCCTTTCTTCTTATCGTGTGGGCAGAGCCCTGGTGTCAAAGTTTATTCAGACCTCCTTACGGCCTCTGACGTGGTTTTTATGTAACGACTACTACCGCCAGAGATAGTAGCCGGGACCAACGGCTTAACGTGCCATCCGAAGCACGGAATTATTTTTATCCTTTCTTAGCGTACATCTTCCCCGATGGAAAAATTGTTTTATCATGAAATCTCTAAAAAGTATATAAACTAGATATTTGGCCAGAAAGATTCTCTTTCCTCTCAAGTTGACAAAAGGGTTGGAAGATTGTATGAGAATTAGGTAGCAAATCACAGGGAATCCTAATATAGTACCTTTATAAATTTAAGTATGGAATGTGGGTGCTCGGGCGCAGCGAAGTCCTTCCACATGAGGAAGTGGTACTGCCGCACGGTGCGCATCTCCAATTCCTTGTGCTCGCGCGGGGACGTGGGCACGCTGTCTGATGCTTCCTTTATATCTGCAAACACGTTTAAATCTTACTAGAGTTTAAACGCGACGTCGTCCGTGACGTCATAAGCTTTCAAACAAAAAAAGTTGCATTAAAATCGGTTCAGTACTTTTTGCGTGATGCTCGAACAAACAAACAGACAGACAAACAATCTAAAAATGGTTGATTTGGAGTCTCAGAGACCTAAAACCCATATCGTAATCTTTCTTGTAAATATCTTCAATGTCACTCATAGAGATCACAGACACATAGCCCAGTCATTTTACGGTTTGAGCCGGGACTAATTAATAATTGATATTTTTTTAGGTATGATATTGAAGAACCAATTAAGGTCAAGAAATGTACAAAAATTAAAAAAAATCACTTCGGCAACGGTTCCAATTTAAAAATTTTGCTATTAACTCGTTCTAAAAAACCTTTTTTTTTTCACATATTGAAGACTTTACCATTATACATACTTCAAACATGGTGTAAATATTTTTGTCTACTTAGCAGGTTTTGAAAAATACATTCGTATTTTCAAATAAATACCTCATTTTTAAAATTTCAATGCTTATTTTATTGCTCAAAAATGATTTTTATTGTTAAATCTAAGCAAATGAGTGCATTGGCATTAATATTATTAGTCTTTTCTATTTCATAATAGTCTTTTACCGGCACCATTTAGTGACAACTAAATGGTGCCGGTTACAGTTTAAAAGTCCAATTAATAATTACTCCCTACCCCGCCTCACAAAACTCCGTAAAATGACTGGGCTAACACTTCTTTTACAATTTTATAATAGTTTAGATTAGATTAGGAAAAACGATTTTTTCTATTATCGTAATTATTTTCCTAAACAATGTACAAAAATCATAACGTCCTGGATTCCTGAAAACGGTTGCCGGCGTCCACATCGACCTAAGAACAGGTGGCGTGATGTCCCTTGCCACCTGTCCTTCTAGTTTTCTAGTATCATTTCGCTAATCGCATGCGACGCACCTTCGCTGCATAGAAAATGACCAATTCTCGGGCTTTTCAGTAAGTGGACGTCATGCTTGCCGCGAAAAGTACTATGGAAAAAAAAAACGAGTCACGCGCAAGTAGAGAAATCATACTAGAGGGGCTGGATAAATTTTACGACCGCCAAGACTTTAGTTTTGAACATATTTAGGGAACAGGTGCGGATTTCTAACGCACCTCCGTTCCTCTTGGCAACGCCATTGTTTTCCACGATGGGCTGCCCGTCCGAGTTGGTCGGCTGTTTCGTTATTTTCAACTCCCTCACTATGTAATCAGAATACCTGAAACAACAAGTTCATTTGAAATCTTAAATAAAAAAGTTTCAGAAGACTGTATTGCTACAAACGCATCAGTCGCGCGTCATCGTCGATAATGTATCATTCATTTATTTACTTCCAGATATACTCTTTATCGATATAAACGCGCCACTGTATCGGGTGACATCGGGGGAAAGGGAAGAGCGAAGGCGGGTTGTAGCGATACAGAATCGTGTCTGCATGGGCTCTGGGTATGCGGCCAGAGACGGCATCGCGATTGTATCGCGACTGCATCACTGCAAAAAGTCGTTCACTTTGTATGAAGTGACAGTGAAGTGTCCAGGAAGTGCTGTCTTAAAACTAGTACACACGGCGACACATCAAGCTATACAAAACCAACATAAGCTGGCAGCGCGATGCTACACGTTACTTGACCTACGCGCGAGCAGCTTATGTTGGTTTTGTATAGGTTGATGTGACACCGTGTGTACATTACAATACGTGTAAAGTAGTCTAATACTGCACCGCGTGAAGTTAGCGCCCGAGAGGCCACTGAAGTCACGGAGAAGCGATTTAAGTGCGGTTTCAAGTCACACAATGCTATAATAAATAACAACTCACCGTTTCTCAGTCACGTGATGAACTTGCACAGCTCCGAAGGCCCTGGCGCCGCGCACCTCGTCCGGCCAGTACTTGGAGCACTTCACTTTGGAGTACTCCTCGAGGTTGGTCAGCATCACGATCAGCTCCAGCCCGTGCTCCCAGATCATGCGCCAGAAGTCGTTGACCGTCGTGTCAGTTGGTCCTTGCGCGCAGATGAACTTCTTGCGCTCCTGGGGATATAGAAAGTTGTAAATGTTATTGTGATAAGAAAATTCTCATCTCCATCTCCAAGTCAAGCCTCAAGGTTTCTCAGAAGGGTTATGGAGCGCAGCAGCATCCTTGTCTTAAAACTGACCGACAGGGTCAGAAATAAGATGAAACAGACGTCGCCACCACCGCTGTCAATCTAAAATGGGATTGGGCTGGACATGTCTGCCGCATGCCAGATGACCTATGAACTAAAACCACTACCAACTGGTCCCAAGCAAAACGAAATCGGCGTCAAGGCAGACCTAGATGGCGAGACGAAATCGGTAGCTTCTTAAAGAACTGTTCTATCGAATCGCAAAACCGGGACACATGGAGAGTACGGAGGGTGGCCATTGCACAACAATGGGGCAGCGACGGCAGATATAATAAAGGTACAGTAGTACCAGGTTTATAAGTCTTACCGATGTACCTGTGCAGTTGACAAATTTTAATAGCGCGCGAAACTTTTACACTATTGGCTGATTGGTTTTCTCGCCCTTTCCGCTGCTATCCGACTTTGCACCCTTTGATTACTAAATTACTTCGGGTTTTGTCGGGGACTCGGGCCTGCTCTGCGCAAACGAAGATTGACGAGCGGAATTATTTTTCTGGTCGTACTGTATACGGTACTAAGCCTTAAAAGTTTACTATAATACAACGCATGCTATGTAAAGTCAAATAATTTCTACATAATAGTCATCTATTAATAGAAGAAATCGATATAATAGTGGAATAGACAAAGAGACAGATTTTAAGATGATTACATAAATAATGAGCCGACTCCAGACGCCAATTATTAAGCTTTTATACCTTATTCCAGGTCTATTATTATATTTGAGAGCGGCTTACTTGACTTCCGTTTCCGAGCGAACATTACCTGGTGGTACCTTATTATCTGGTGGACACAATCAGCAGCCAGGCAGTGGGGGGCACGGCCAATGAAGCCGGTGCCCGCCATTTTATTTTCATTGGCGTTTTGAATTCCTACTGAGCGGACATGTAACGGAAAGCGCTGCCTTCCCGTTACCGCCATTTTTAAATATAAATTTTAAATTTCCTTTTTCTTAATATCGATTTGTTTTTCGATGGTTAAATGATTAATTTGCATAGTTATTGCATTAACAAGTGCCCTTAAATAGTAAAGTGCGTATTTTCGTCGTCGTGTCGTCGGGTCGCAGGAGTGATGGAGTCTTCGAGGGTGGACAAAGACGCGTTTGTTGCAGAAATCTGATAAGTAGACGTCGAGCATATTACTTATAGATTACAATTTCCATTGTTCGTATGGTGCAGTATGCTGAACATTTCCAAACAATTCTGAATGTATGGCGGTTGCATATTTCTGTGCATGAACCGTTAAATGTTACACTGCAGAGAAAAACATTCCTAAGTCGTTTTCGTCTGGTTTAATGAATGTGATTGAGTGGCAATCTATATGTGTGTCGTTAAAGATAACTAAGATGTTCGTAGTATTATTTTTCCTGTGTTTCTACCCCCGTCCAGGGAGGTATTTGTAATGTGTCTATAGGAACAGGTCTGCTGCGGATGAAGCGCAGAAGCGAAGACATTCAAGACTTAATATCCAGGCTTGCGCTGTCCGTGCGTAACGACAGTTCACCAAGCAGGTATCAGGTTAAGGTACGGTAACATAAGTGGCCTGGGGTCGACACTCGACGATTATCCCACCGTTTGGTTACTGTAGTATATAAAGAAGATTAGTAATGTCGTCGCATTGCTATTTTTCTGCCTTTGTAAAGCCGATACTGGACAAGCTACCGACCCGGTACGGCACTCCCTGCCGGTGTTCGCTTAGCTCACTGGTACCATGCGGCGGGCGGTCTCCCCACGCACTACCATTACCACGATGATCTGCCGTCCACGCTCCTGCTGGCTGCATGATACCGTGATGATCTGCCGCCCACGCTCCTGCTTGCGGCATACTACCGTGACCTGCCGCCTACATTCCTGCTGGCGGCATATTACCGTGATGATCTACTGCACACGCTCGTGCTGGCGGCGTAATACCGTGATGACCTGCTGCCTACATTCCTGCTGGCGGCATAATACCGTGATGACCTGCCGCACACGCTCCTGCTGGCGGCGTAATACCGTGAAGACCTGCCGCCTACATTCCTGCTGGCGGCATAATACCGTGATGATCTGCTGCACACGCTCGTGCTGGCGGCGTAATACCGTGATGACCTGCTGCCTACATTCCTGCTGGCGGCATAATACCGTGATGACCTGCCGCACACGCTCCTGCTGGCGGCGTAATACCGTGAAGACCTGCCGCCTACATTCCTGCTGGCGGCATAATACCGTGATGACCTGCCGCACACGCTCCTGCTGGCGGCGTAATACCGTGATGACTTGCCGCCCACGTGCCTATACTGGGGGCTCAACACCACGACGACCAGCCGACCACGTGCCTACTGCCTGGTGGGTCGGTATCCCGCGTGGCATCTAGCATCGGGAACCAAACACAAGGTAAAAGAATGGAGGGAATTAAGTGTCCCGGTACCTATCGGACATTAATTGCCCCCAATCTCCCATGACATACGCAGAAAGCCATTTCCATAAACTTTTTCTTTTCATGTTCTGTAATGGTCATCAAATTTTATGTCTGAAACTTTCCAGCGTACCGACTGCTACCTGGTCATCGTTTCTAGATGCGCCCGTATCCACGGAGGACTACGTAAATTTGAAATTCCTAATAAGATTAAAGACATTCATGATTTCGCGCAGGAATCGGAAAGCATTATCACGCTGTAATCACCGTTCGTGGTTTTTATTTGGATTCTGTCGTCTAAACGAGTCCCTTTTTTGTTTTAACAAGCTTTTATTTAACTTGCCCTGTTAAATGGGAGGATTCTTTGTTAAATGTGGGGTACCTACCTGCAATACCCACATACTAATCTAAATAAGACGATCCTAATTCGAACCTGTTGGGTGGTCCTCTTTGGTAAATATTACATTCAGTGAAAACAAGATTATGCAGAACTTATAAATCAGGATGACGTTCCGGTGCTCGAAATAATATATAAACTATACATAAGTGCTTAAGGGATCCAGGCTGTCCGTTTAACGAATATTCACTTATAAAGTTGCAGTACAAAGATCGAAATAAAAATGTTTACAGAAGGTCACGTAACTCTGTTCTTTCTGGCAATCCAATCCAGAATTTAGTAACCCTACGTTTGGTAAAGTTCAGTTAATTATTGGTGCCTTCTCCAAACACCAACATTTTCTATTTTTGCAAAGGATTCTAATCATTTCAATCGGAGCAGGAGTATCTGATGGTTACACAATACACGTTGGACGAATACCCAAGGTTGTTAATCAATAATTTTATATTTTGGTTTGTAATATCATGCAAGCAGTTTCAGAAAGTCACACACTTTCTGAAGTGCATTCTTTCAAAAATGCATTACTTTATAAATAATATATAATTATATCTACCTACTTTATGTAATAAAATAACTGATAGCTAAGCTATCTTTATATGTGGCTTGATGCGTCGGTCTGCTATTCTCCCACACAATTTTGTCCCATTAATTTGTTGCAGTATTAGCACCACGTAATAAATAATGTATGCACGTTACACAAAAACTGCAAAGAAGGAAGCTGAAAGATAGCTGCCTATAAGGTGTGTTCTTGGCATATCAATTATACCGCCGAAGAGTTCTATTCTATCCGATATTTCGTCATGCTTCGTATTGTGACTGTCGCTTTCTATATATTTAAATACTTGAAACCTGAACTGAAAAACATATGTGATGAAATCACACATAAATAAAATCCCTTTTACGAGGGTAGTTCAACATTTTTGTGATGTCGTGCCTGCGCGATATGCCTAGGCTTTTGTGAAATGCATTCTTATGACCGTGACCATGCCGTGACTATGTTTTCCTGGAGGATGTTCCGAATCCAGTCTATACGCTGTACGCTCATAATGTTTCTTATCTGTCATGTGCGTGTTGCGTAAGGTTACAATATTTGAAAAGCCGTTATTGAAAGACAATGGGTTAAAATCTTATACTTGAAAAGTTAGTCGTTTTCGTTTTTAATAATAATTCAGTATAAATTAAATAGTACGATTGAATCTTTTATGTGGAGTGAGCTACCAAAACATGCTATTCAGCTTGGGTTGACAATCGTTTTTTATGACATCATTTTATCAACTATCTTAATTTATGCTAACCGAGTGTTATCGGTTGACTGGGCATCTTTCAAACATTCTAATCGCTCGTTACATACCTACCTGACCTATATGCATAACTTAGGTAATATCCTTATTTTATCAGTTGGTGTTTTTATTATGCTGAATGAAGTCTATTATATTATTTGCTGATCAATCATCAAAATTTGTTCACGGTGACCGGTGGCTTGAGACCTGTTCGTACCGGAGGGAATTGATTCCTGCCGAATAATGACTTGCAAGAATTTTTGCCTCACCCTTAGAGGCCTTAAATGTAACCCAGAGCCAAATAAATAAAGCTTCGGTATAACTGCTAAGCTATTTGTAATATCTAGGTGTTATGAATGTCCTCTGCAAGGAGACTACGGATATGTGCATGTATGCGAGCAGAATTCTTAGATGAAATACTAACGTTGTTATATTGTCGCTATCGACATTCATACAAATAACAGTGACAGTTTGTGTATTTTACATTTGAAGTTTCTTTCTCAGTCAGCTTGTCACCCATTAATTTTTTATTACGTCCTACGGTACAAATCTACCTAGGTTTGATGATGAATTATTATTGTCACGCGTCGTATTTCTGGATTCATCAGAAGTCTGCAAAGCGAGTCGGATATTTGCAACTGACGGCTGACGAACCATCTTGTTGTAAAATTCAGTTGAACCTCATGAAACCACCACTCTCAGCTGAATGAACCCATTCACTCACTGCTATTCTATACGGTGCTGTACGGTGAAGATGAAGTCCGTTGAGATCAAGTCACGGCTTTGACTGTCGTTGCTCCCTACATTTATCTTTTTATCGATGTCAATATTACATTGTGCGTTCCTATGCCATTGTCAATGGTATTCTAATATCTTGTGATTGCAGTTTTTATTGGTATCAGTTTGAAATAATGTTGGTTCTCACACGAAACCACTCAAATTCAAAAACAAATTTGGGTCACGCACCATGCCAACCATATTCATAAAGAATGTTATATAAACTTTTTTGGTTTTCGCACAAAGCAAACCAATTTGAAATAATCAATGACCTTCGTATAAATCACATTGGCGTCAATCCAGAAGCAATCCAGCAGCCGATACCAAACACTTCTCAAATATAATAATAGACCTGGAATAAGGTATAAAAGCTTAATATAACAATTTTACCTGTAAATAAAATTATTATTAAGCATACTTACCTTATTCCAGGTCTATTTTGTACACCTGTCTGCTGTAATATCGTCCTTCCAGATCTTAAAGAACGAAATCATAAACTATTTTTTAAGGCATAGCAGGATATGATCGTGCTGGCGTAGTGGGATAGTCGTGCTCGCTCTCTGACACGGTCACACCTACACTAGTCGTGTTGTTTGCTCGCATTCTGCAGCACGATCACGCTGAACGCTAGCTGAATTCAAATCTTCAATGAAAATAAAATGGCGGGCACCGGCTTCATTGGCCGTGCCCCCCACTGCCTGGCTGCTGATTGTGTCCACCAGATGGCGCTTTACTAGGGTAATGTTCGCTCGGAAACGGAAGTCAAGTAAGCCGCTCTCAAATATAATAATAGACCTGGAATAAGGTAAGTATGCTTAATAATAATTTTATTTACAGGTAAAATTGTTATATTAAATTGACACATCGGTCAATAAAAAGCGATATTTTGTTTCGCTGTCTCTTTCACGCTTGTGTTAATGTAATAAAAGACCTTCTTGTTTGCACACTGGCGTCTATTATGCTAGTAACTTCTATGATATTAATATGAAGACAAAACAAATAGCACGGGTGAATCTAGGAACGCAAATAAAAAGTAAATTAAGGGTGAAAGCAATACCTGGTTGGGTTCCGAAGGGTCCTTAGTAAGCACAGAGGGCATACAAGTACTAGTTAGAAGACGGTACTAGATAGGAAGCATTGTAAAACACATGTTTAATAAAGAACGACCCGATTTTATAACACTTAACACCTTGTCGCATCTATAGTTTTACAATAAATGCCTTTGACTTTGACTTTTTTCATATGTAATATACGATTTTCAACATTTTCTATGAGAAACGCGTTTGCCCAGCCCTCCGAAAAGTGCGTGCGTGGGGGTCGTATTTTCGATTAAAAAGAATTAACAAAAGGACTTATTATAAAAAAAAAATATAAACTAATGGTGAATCTAAACTATAATAAAATTGTAGCAGAAAGTTTGTCTGTACATTGAAGATATTAACAAAAAAAAAGTTACTATATGGTTTTTAGGTGTTCCTGATTCCAAATCACTAATTTTTGAATTTTTTGTCTGTCTGTTTGTTTGTTTGTGTGTTTGTTTGTTTGAACGAGTATCACGCAAAAACTACTAAACCGATTTTGATGAAACTTTTTTGTTTGATAGCTAATGATGTGACTTAAAATCTGGTATATAATTTGTGCGGACAAAGTCGCGGGTTGACTCTAGTATGTTATAAATATGTTATTTGGTTATAAATACCAAAAAACTTCAAACTATTTTAAGTTCTTCTAAAACAAGAAAAATGTTTAAAAATACATGAAAATACGTCATCTTTGTGACGATTTTCTATCGAGTGACGTAATTCCAATCGTGTATTCAATTGATGATTTCACTAGATACAACTATCCAAAAAATACTGAGGACTATGACTTTGGTTTCGATAAATTGTATAAATCTACTCGAAAAATGAAAAATAAAAGATGCCTCCAAGGTGTTTTGTCCTACCATAGGGCCTTAAAAAATTTTAGCGCGTGCCCAATGATGATCCCATTTTAGTAGTTTGGCCGAAAAGAGTTCAAAACGGTGATAGAAGCAAATAAATATTTTTAGGAAAATGGGACTATCTAGCTAGGTTATGGGGGATTAAGACGTTCTTCCATAGAAAATGGCGCTGTCAGTTTCTTACTCTTTATGGCCAAGCTATAAATAACTATTTTATTAGTAAAATAACATCCAATGCCTTAGAATTTTTAAACGTGCAGTATTTTTAGGGCGGCAGTGCATTTTTCACTGCCAAACCATTATCGAACTTTCGTGCATTGAAATATTTCTTTTTTTATTACAGAATGCCAGGTGTGCCAGCTCTTAGGCGAAATGGTATTCGATACACATTCACAAAATGGCGAAGTATTTTAAAACCGGGTCAGAGTTAAGAATTGAAGTTTAACAATAACAATCGGTACAAAGTCACTTATTTTTTTTAATTGTCAGTAAAATTTAAACTCACCTTATAACCCCAAACATAGTTAGCGTTGATATAATCGGATCCTGTGACGCCATCTACCGGCGAAAGCTTCACTCTTGTCTGATCGTACGCCTTGATGTCGGGGTAGCGGTTCTTTGGTTGATTCTCTCGAGCTTCAGACGCGTGTGTCGTTCGGTCGGGGAAGCATTCTGATAGCATCTGTAGTAGCTGAAAGATAAGGTTCATTTTTAATTGTAAGTTAGTTATAGTTAATTTGGGGTGCAAGGAAAGATCCTCCGCGAGTGATGAAACTGGCAGTTTTTTAAGTATTTCGACCCAAGAACAAGAAACCAAAAATCTACGATGAGATTCTTTTAGAACTAAAACATTGACAAAATAAAATGACTACTTTCAAATTATTAATTACAGGTTTATGCCATGCAGTGGGTAGATACGGGCTGAAAATGATGATGACTTTCAAATTAAAATTACTTATACACGATGTAAATGACAGCCTGGCAAATACTGAACCGGTGAATTCAGACCATCAAACTGAACAACTTTCACTATGGAGCCACCCACAGGAAACGCAAAAAGAAATCAACTGCTCTATACAAAACAGCTGTACCTACTTTGGCAGAAATACTTTGTTTCTAGCTAGGTACACAAAATTTGTGTTATTATATCGAAGAAGACTAACCTCAAATTCCTTCTGGAAGCCATAGTCTGAATCGGCGTGTCGCTCAGCATACGCAGCTGCCAGGTCTTCCTTGGCGATGGGTGGAATGTCGGGCGGCACTGTTGAAACTAGCTGCTGACGTCCGCCCATGTGGCCGACCACGTATCTGAAAGGGATGGATAATAAGATTGATCTTATTAATGTTTGAACATTAAGAGGATAGGCGGGTACCTTTATTTCCATACAAACGTATTCCCGTTTCCTCCCTGGATAATGACAATAGACCAAAAAAAATATTTACCATATAATCTATGTTACCTCTGCCATGTCCCTATGTTTTGCTTTTTTGCATTTATTAATTACTGTGAGAACTAGGGACCTTCGAAAATGAACAATTTTACCACCCGTTTTCAGACATCCTGCAAACAAATTTGATGAATATTAACAAAAAAAAAGCAAAACATACAGACATAGCCAAAGTCTATCTCATATTATTTTTGAAAGAATTACTTTGCATTTCTAACCCCTCTTATAATGTTCTGTGTTTAGATAGTCCAGGGCCTCTACCATGTCTGTCGAATGCACCAGGAGACATGGGCAAAAAAACGCCCTGGATCCCAGAAAACGGTCGTTGGCGCCCGGGTCGTCCTAGGAAGAGGTGGCGGGATGATCTGGATGCATTTGACGTCAAGTGGCCAGAGCTTGCCCAGGACAGAGATGGTTGGAAGATTAAACGGGAGGCCTTTGCTCAGCAGTGCGATGAAATAGGCTAGGGAAAAAAAAGGGAAAAAGGGCCTTTACCCGGACATTCGAACTTCGCAATTGCGTGAACGTTTTCGTTCCAATGTCAACTCTATTACAATGAAGTTTGGACCGAAACGGTCGCGATATATCGAAAGTCCGGGTACAGGGCCATATTCAACAGAACTTTATCTCAAAACCTTTGGCTCTGGACTTGATTAGTTTAGAAGACAGTACCGGAATTGTTAGTTAACAAGTTGTTAAATTCAATAAAGGATCTTTCATGTTATGTTTATGTAAGCATATAGCATTCACGACTATGTTCTGCTAGAGGGTTGGGCTGGCTGGCTGGGTTAGGCTGGGGATAATGTTCTTACCTGTATGGTACGAACCACACAGCAAGCTAATGCTGAAGTAAGTAGATAAAGCTAAGGGATGCTGAAGGGGGTGGTGACTCCGAAGAGAGCTAAATAACCAAACCCAACGAGTGATGAATATACACTGATTTATTGTTTCCAACAAATGCTATGACGTTATAGCCCAGTCATTTTACGGAGTTTTGTTAGGCGGGGTAAGGAGTAATTATTAATTGGACTTTTAAACTGTAACCGGCACCATTTAGTGACAAAAAGACTATCTTAAAACATATTTTAAAAAAATCGCTACGCAACATAGAAATCGAAATTGTGTGTCCCAATACCAATGCACTAATTTGACTTAGATTTATCAAAATAAATTATTTTTGAGCAATAAAATAGGCATTAAAATTTAAAAAATGAGTTTTTTTTTTTAGAAAATACGACCTTTTTTTAAAAACCTTCTAAGTAGACAAAAATATTCACACCATGTTTGAAGTATGTATAATGGTAAAGCCTTAAATATGTGTAAAAAAAAAATCCGCCAGGTTTTTTAGAACGAGATAATAGCAAAATTTTAAAATTGGAACTGTTGCTGACTCCATTTTTTTTTAATTTTGGAACATTTCTAGGCTCAAATTGTGTCTTCAATATTATACCGAAAAAAAAAACAATTATTAATTAGTCCCGGCTCAAACCGTAAAATGACTGGGCTATTATTGCAACAATTACGTAGGTCGTGCAAGCTAAACGTAAATTTACTGTGTATGTGAGCGGTAGCTCGTACATACCTCAGTGCCATCTGTATGGGGTTCATCTCTTGGTGAGCGTGGGGCGGCAGCTTGCGCGAGCGCCGCGACTGCATCACGCAGAATATTATCATGCCGAGCAACACCACCGCTGCCACTGCGCATGTCGCCTGTAAGACAATTATTATATGGTCATAAGCTTGGATAAGTTATATGTCAAGAATGATAGTCGAAGCTACAAAAGCGGAGAAAAAAATTGTAATCAGTATTGGCCTCTAAACCCTATCCATACACACGCACACAGACATAATTAGTATGGCGCCTCACGCACACAAACCTAAGAAAGTTGGCCCCTTTTTTTATACGGTAGAAACGTGAGGCTCATTCTAGACATATACTTTTTATAAAGTCATAAGTAATTATATATTTGCATTTAATGTACAAAAAGTCTCCACTTATTGTCATGCCCATTTCCCATTATTTGGGGTCGGCGCAATATGTCATCCTCTTCCATTCATCTCTCTTAGCCGTCGTTTCAACACTCACTCCTTTTTTACACATCATCCTTCACACAATCCATCCATCTTTTCTTCGGTCGAGGAGACCGAATTATGTAATACATTACCTGTAAAGCGATCTCTAGCGCGGTGGAAGGCGCCGGCGCGACGGGGCTCGGCGCCGGCATCAACTGGTTTATGTAGTCGCTGAACATACCCTCCTCCTCCACCCTGCCCGCTGTTACATAACAATAAATAAATAGAAATGAGAACGATGTTTGTACACGTGACCAAGATCCTGGATGGAAACTAAAAAGTTTTTGTGATTGATACTAGATAATTCATCATCATAGGCTTTTCCATCCATTGCAAATGATTTAAGCAGTGTCGTAGGAGAAGTACTTTTTATTATCATGGCTGTAGAGTCTGGTACGAATTTCACCTATGAATTGTTAAATTTAGCTCGATACCTGTGACATCTGTCACATATGTGGGGATGGAACGTGTAGATAATGTGAGATAGATAGAATGCAGTGTTGTGTGATAGGGATGAAAGATGTAGGATGAATGAGAAGCTAGGTAAGAGAGGGATAGGAGACAAGGTGCGTATGTGCGAGAGAGATGAAAGAGAGTGTGACGTAGGAGGAAGCTGGGAGGAGGGATGCCTCTTTGATTGCAAGATGGACGGACGACGCAAGTGTGTACCTGTAGTGTACCTATTGTTGGAAGATAAATGTAATAAAACCGCCTTCAAAAAAAATAAAAAGTAAAAAAATATATTGCAGCCAATGACTTTTTCGTTCGGATCATAAGAACATTAATTTGTTTTATCGAAGTCGCTGTTAAGCCGGTGCGATTCGCGACAGGGCTTGCATAAGTTTTTTGGCTTGGCTTGACACCGACTTCTATGAAACAAATTAATGTTCTTATGATGTTAACGAAAAAGTCATTGGCTGCAATATATTTTTTTTACGTTTTAGTTTTTTTGAAGGCGGTTTGGATTTTTTGTTAAAATTTTGTTTATTTCACAATTTTCAGTGGTGAATTCATTAGTTCAATTAAATAGTAGTGCTTTAAATTAAAAAACTCACTAGCCGGCACTACGATGCCATCATCAGATCCTGGTTTCCTTATCATGGTACCACTCTTGGGATATCTTCTTTCCAACAAAAAAAGAATCATCAAAATCGGTTCATAAACGACGAAGTCCGCGAACACATAAGATAAACCTCCTTTTTTGAAGTCGGTTAAAAAGCAGATCATCATTAACAACGTTTGGTTTTACATGTCCACCATCCCCACACATATGTAAATTTTTCTCTGTCGCTCTTATTTCTGACACATCACTCTCTTCTGCTGACCTGCTTTCACAGGTATCAAGCAAAATATTACAAACTATAGCGGTGCCCAGTGCAGCGCATTTTAGAATTGGTAAAGGAAATGTATGATTTGTGTCCCACAATGCTCAACTTTTCTATGTATAAAAGACAACATGATTTAAACTCACGTATAAGCTCCACGAAGAGGGTGTAGTTGGCCTCGGAGTCCAGAGGACCGTCTTTGACTGTCACCTCTTTGAAGTCCTCCACGAGGGGCATAGGGTCCTTCATCATAACGTTGTTGCTGTAGTCACTGCAAGTTACACAACATTATTTTAAACATTACGAATTAATAAAAAATAAAAATGTAGTTTATTTACACACCAGTAACGTAATGCAAACATAAATGTAAATAAGAGACTATTCTTCATTAAAAAAAACTCTTTTATTATTATTATGTATATCTGTAAAAACCTTTGGAAGGCTTGCATGGGGCACAGATCCAACACAAAGAGGCCTCTTTGAGACACTTTTATCTAAATGCAAATGCACCAATCGTGGTCTTTCTCTGAATGCATTTTGCAAATGCACCAGAAGACATTCAACATTATTATTATTTGGTTATAAGGGCTTGGTCAATGACCAAATAGCTACTGCGACCTGGATAGATCTATTGTAGCTGTCACCCTAGACCTAAAGGTCATTTCCTAGGCCCACGGACTTCATGAACCGTGTTATGCTTTTGGAGAGGAGGTCCCTAATGTCAGTAGGTGTTATTATGTATCCACCTAGATGGCGACTTCTGCTGTGAATGAGCACTTCGCATTCGCAGAGGAGGTGTATGGGCGTTTCCTCTGCTTCACAGCAGAATCTGCAAGTGGGTGAATCTACAAGCCCCATTCTGTGTAGGTGTTTGTTTAACTAAGAGCCTTAAGTCGTTGCGGTTTGAATTGATGGCATCTGAGGTATGTCTGTTTGAGAAGCCGGTCACACGTTCTTTCGCATGCCTCAGTCCTGGTGTATCCTGTAATGTAGGTATAACAATAATTATGGATTAGTGACTCGGCAGGGTAGTCCGCGCCGCTTTGTCTGCCAATATACGTGTTAACAGAGAGACGTGTTTGATTTGCTCCTTAATACTTTACAGTGGCTACGAGACAAAAGAACAGTGGGCGTGCAGTTAAAATAAGTAAAAATTACAATATTATAATCATGTCGGTCGGGAAAATGGCGGAGTTTAATATCCATAAAGACAATTGGCGGTTGTACGTCGACAGACTGGAGGAATATTTCGTCGTAAATAAAGTAACGGATGAACTCCAAGTGTCAACATTAATTACGTTAATGGGTGCAGAGTGTTACGAGCTGCTAGTAGACTTGTGTACGCCAGTGAAACCTAAAGAAAAAACTTTTAAACAAATTGTCGACATTTTAGAATAACATTTGCAGCCTAAACCAAGTATTTTAGCAGAAAGGTATAAATTTCGTCACAGAACGCAGAAAAATAATGAGTCGATTTCGGAGTACATCGCGGTTCTCAAGAAAATGTCAAAAACCTGTGAGTTTGGCGGTTGGTTGGAGGAAAGTCTGCGTGATCAATTAGTTTGCGGGCTACGGAGCGAGACAATCCGACAGCGACTGTTCGCTGAGAGTGTATTGGCATACACGAGGGCATATAGTTTAGCCATAAGCATGGAAGCAGCAGAAAAAGATGCAGCACTTGTTGAAGGACACGGAAGGTCAACAAGCGATGCACCAACAACAGAATGCCAGGCGATAGCGGGGGAAAGATGGCGGCCGCGGAGAGGCGGAGCAACTACGGCAGCGGGAACACGTGACGTAGGCCGAGTCGGACAGGCGGTCGGCTCGCGCAGCTCGCGCGGAAACCGGTCGCAGGCGCCCCCAACGACCACGCTAACGGAGCGGAGTGGGCAGGCGAGAAACTTTCAGCCTTGCCGCGCCTGCGGTGGCTCACACGCGAGTTCGACGTGCAAATTTGCTCGCTACGTGTGTCGAGTATGTAATCGAGAGGGCCATCTACGTCGCATGTGTCCGAACGTAACGGATCAACACTGCGTGGGTGAGGTGGAAGGAAGCGAGAGTGAGGACAGTGAAGAGGTAATTTGCATTGATTTTAATCAGTTAACATTAGGTCAGTGTAAACCAATTATGTTATCGGTAAAAATTCAAAACAAAACAGTTGTAATGGAATGCGATACCGGCAGTGCTGTTTCATGCATAAATTTTGAAATGTATAAACAATTCTTTAGTAGCTTACAAATAAAAAAGAGTAAATTGGCATTGAGATACTATACGGGTGAGGTCGTTCACCCAATAGGTGTCTTTAAGCCCCGTGTATCGTATAAGGGTAAAACTAAGGAATTAGATTTATACGTAATAGAGAATGCGAAAAACTCATTATTGGGTAGACAGTGGATCGCAGAACTTGATGTACAGTTGCCAAAACTGGAATATGACAGTGTAAATGCATTGAATGTTAATGAGGAGTTTAATTTAGTGGAATTTAGTTCCAGATACTGTGAGGTGTTCGCGGAGGGACTGGGCCGGTGCACCGGGCCGCCGGTTAGCGTGCACGTGCGTCAGGGCTCGCGGCCCGTGTTCATGCGCGCGCGGCCCCTGCCGTACGCGCTGCGCGAGCCGGTGGAGCGCACCCTGCGCGAGCATGTGAGGGACGGCATCCTCACCCCCGTGGACCGCTCAGACTGGGCCACCCCCATCGTGCCTGTCGTCAAGAAGGACGGTAACATTCGAATCTGTGCCGACTATAAATTAACATTAAATAAAGTCTTGGAAGTTGACCGCTATCCACTACCCAGAGTAGAAGATTTATTAGTGCGTTTACACGGAGGACAGCGCTTTAGTAAAATTGACTTATCGCAGGCTTATGCTCAGCTCGTTTTAGACGATTCGAAGAAATACAGTGTCATAAATACACACAAGGGTCTGTTTAGGTATAATCGCTTAGTATATGGTTTGGCTTCGAGCCCAGGAATTTTTCAACGCCATTTGGAGGAACTGTTTTCAGACTTACCCCTCGTAGGGGTCTTTCTCGATGACGTCATTATAACTGGTAAATCGACAAAGGAGCATGTGGAGAATTTGCATAAGGTATTTCAGCGTTTAGAAAGCAACGGTTTGCGTGTGAAGAAAGAAAAATGTGAATTTTTTTCCGAATCGATCAGTTACCTGGGCCACGTCATAAGTACGAACGGCGTCCACACGTGTCCGAATAAGATTAAGGCGATCCGCGATACGCCTGCACCATCGAATGTATCCGAGCTTAGGTCCTTTATAGGTATGATTATGTATTACTCGAAATTTATACGGAATGTAAGCACAATATTAGCACCACTTTACGAATTATTGAAAGTTGGAACTAGTTTCAAATGGAATGAGAGGTGTCAGAACGCATTTGAAGTAGTGAAGGCGAAGCTGACGAGTAGTGAGGTACTGGTGCACTATGACGGTCAGGCGCCGGTGGTAATGACGGCGGACGCGAGCAGTGTGGGCGTGGGCGCCGTGCTGTCGCAGCTGACGGCCGACGGCGAGCGGCCTGTCGCGTACGCCTCGCGTGCTCTCTCACCTGCCGAGCGCCACTACTCGCAAATAGATAGGGAGGCACTAGCCATTATTTATGGCATTCGTAAATTCCATCAATTTTTATACGGTAGAAAATTTACTCTTAGAACTGACCATAAACCGCTGACATATATATTTGGAGATAAAGTTGGTATACCGGTGATGGCAGCGTCGCGTTTACAGCGTTGGGCAGTACTGCTATCGGGCTATAGCTACGATATACAGTATGTAACTTCAAAAAAAAATTGTGCCGATGCCCTGTCACGGCTACCGCCGGGGCGCAAGGTTGAGCCTAAGGCAGGTAGTGAGGTCACATATATAAACTTCGTAGAGAACTTTTTACCTATAACGAACAGTGAGGTAAGACAAGCGACAGCCAAAGATACACATTTGAGTAGAGTGAAAATGTATGTAGAATCAGGCTGGCCGGCGGCTTGTCCCAACGATGAGATTAAACCGTTTTTTAATCGACAGAATGAGTTGTATGTAGAATGTGGCTGCATCATGTGGGGGCACAGGATGATAATACCGTCGTCATTGAGACAGCTAGTACTAAAACAGTTGCATAGTAGTCATATGGGGATAGTTAAGACAAAGTGTTGGGCACGGAGCTACGTATGGTGGCCGCTAATCGACCAGAATGTGGAGACCATGTGCCGGGAGTGCGAGACCTGCGCATTGGAGGCAGCGGCACCACCGAAAGCTTCTCCACAGGCTTGGCCTTACCACGAACAGGCCTGGTCGCGTCTCCATGTGGATTTTCTCGGGCCTTACAGGGGTAGTACTTTTTTGGTGCTAGTTGACTCAAGTTCGAAATGGTTAGAAGTACAGGAAATGAAAACGACAAATGCAGCAAGTGTTATTAAAGTGCTTCGAGCAACTTTTGCTAGATTTGGTTTACCCGTTGAAATCGTATCCGACCAAGGGCCACCCTTTACAAGTTTAGAATATAGCAATTTCTTAAAAAATAACGGTATTACACAAAAATTAACCCCAGCATATCATCCTTCATCCAATGGTGCTGCCGAAAATGCTGTGAAACTGTGTAAACGAGCAATAAAGAAAGCTTTTAGAGATAACGTAGATATTGACGCGGCCATACAGACATTTTTACTAACGTACAGAAACACAATTCACAGCACTACCGGCGATACACCAGCGATGATATTACAAAAACGTTCTTTACGCACCCGTCTAGACTTATTACGCGGAGGCCGAGCGATAGATGAAAGGGTACGAACTGCTCAGGATAATCAGACTAAATACGCGGGAGGAACACAACGTGATTTTGTACAAGGCGAAACGGTCTGGGCCAGAGGTTACGGTAAGCAGGACAAGTGGGTTAAAGGTACGGTCCAAAATAAAGAGGGTTCTCGTAGATATAGTATTCTGGATAGTGGTAGTGGTCAATTATTTAAGAGGCACGTAGATCAAGTGCGGCGCCGATCTCGGTTTTCGGATGTTACGTGTCCTGACGACGCGGAGCCAGGAGAGGCCGCGACCTCATCACACCATGATACAGAGGATGTCGTTCCCCCGGCCGCGGTAGAGACGGTGGTGGATGGGAGTGGTCGTGATAGGCAAGTCGATGAACTTCTTTCCCACTCTGATCATGGCGAGAGTGTAGTCAGTACCCCTCTATCACCCCATGCACCACAACAGGCAACCGCGTCCCAATACCCAAAGCGAGATCGTAAACCGGTTCAGAGATACGGTTTTGAATTCGATTAAAATTGTATAAGTAACGATAAGTAGGCTAAGTAAAAATATTGTTGTAACCAAAAGATATATTTAAAATTAAGGAAAGATTGTTTAGTAATAGAATAGGTACCTCCTAGTTTATTATTAGTGTGTCTATGTTAAGATAGCAATTAAGTTTTAAATCTATGTATGTTCTGTGTTATCTAGTTTAAATATCGTGAAGCCTAAATTAATGTCGGAGGTGTAATGTAGGTATAACAATAATTATGGATTAGTGACTCGGCAGGGTAGTCCGCGCCGCTTTGTCTGCCAATATACGTGTTAACAGAGAGACGTGTTTGATTTGCTCCTTAATACCAGACCAGAGCCTACACGTCTAGAGGTGTTGCGAGAGATGCCGCAATAAGGCTCGGGGCCTATGGCGTCCTCTTCCGCCCCTCTTCGTGCCAGCTCGTCAGCAGCCTCATTTCCATCAATACCCGGTCCGGTGTGAAGAGTAGTTTGACTAAAGCTTATCTCTATCAATACATGCTAGGCTCGCTCTTTAAACTAATTACATAAAATACTCAACTCATCTCCAACAAGCTACTTACCCCCCGAAGTCATCGACAGCGCGCCTCTGCTTGGTGGGTTCATCAGGTATGTCCGTGGAGAGATCCTCCTCCTCGCTGGTGGTGGTTGTGGTCCTGGGGGTGGTGGGCTCCGGCGCTCGCGGTGGTCTCTGCAGGCAGCGCCGGCATTCCTTCGAGGTGAGGACGGGATCGGACTTGTTGAAGTGAGATCTGTCGTCGCCCATTATGATCTCGCCGTCGGTTGGGAAGTTGTCGCTGGAATATGAAGGTCACTTTTATTTAAGTTCACAAAACATAAAGCAAGGGTAAAGGTACAGGTGAGGAAACCGGCATACGCTGAAGAAGAAATTCTGATGTGTATGTGAAGTATACCAATCTGCACTGGACACGCGTGGACTAATAACACGCCATACACCTGCAAAATGATGACCAGACGTCAGATCGTCGATTTGTAAGGGGCAAATGCCCAAATAAATCAGTATGCACTAAGACTCAAAACTTTTCACTTCTCTGCCCTAACCACCACTGCAATCCTCATCATCATATCGTATGGCATTTTTATCTTCCTGCTTGGATCCGAGGAAGGGGGGGTCAGATTTCGAGATCAAGGAAGTTCTTCGATTCCACCGGGGAAACAGCGCAGAGTGCACTCATTTAACAACTTGGGAGAGGGTCTGGTCAGGTGCCCCGCAGTCGCACGTCGGAGACTCCCTTAAACCCCACTTGTGGAGGCAATCCTGTTCTCTCCGCACACGAGAAATCTTCAAACCGCCTATAAAACCGTTTCATTAACAGGGGGCCTATTGTTTTGTTATAAGAAATAAACTGTGATAAACTTACTTGGAGAATACATCGGTGATGTAAGCACCCAGTACCGGCTGGGGAGCGTGCGCCTCTTCGTAGTCTATGATATCGAGCTGCCTTTGAGATTTGAGGTTCTTGAGGTCCAGGTGAGGAAGCAACCGGACCATGTAGACTCTGCGGACATTTATAGACAAATTATTAGTACCTATGGTAAATAACTCTGCGGATTTTATTAGTAGGTAATGTAAATTAGACTTTATTGACACTGAATAAAATGCCACGATTATTACCTGTAGCAACAAATCGGTCCATTTCTCTCTGACACTTTCGGCAGGTACATTTTGAATAAGTATCTTTCATTCTCCATTATCTGGAACAAAAAAAATAATTACTTGCGAATCGCCATCGATCATTTAATGTTTTCAAAGTCAATCTTATTCCACTAGTCACTACACGTCAGATAACGGTTGAAATGAATTATACAGCTGTTGATTTATAGCTTCGTTGATTAAGGGTCGAGCCTCATCTGGCCGCACGGAATCGCATTTTTTCACGCTCCATCCTTTTCTGTCGCTCAGAAACGTCATTGGCTAGAGCGAGAAAGATACCGGGAATGCGATAGCACGCGGCAGCACATGTGGGTCAACCCTTAGAGCGTAGTTTTGTATTGTGGAGACTGGTGCCCGACTCAAGATACCTCTCCAACCCAAGGACAAAGTAACAGCGTATTGTATAACCTTCCTCCAGCGTGGTCGGGGCGGCGCGTCGGGGGGCGCGAGCTTGGTCCAGCAGTGGGCGACATACTCGTCGCCGCGCCGCCGCGTGCGCGTCATCGCGGTGAGACGCACCGTGAAGTTGGTGTTCGGCTGCAGGTCGTCGAACCTGCAACACCATACGATCAATAACGATACTCAACCCACAGAAAAGAAAACCAGTAGAGATCCCATGATCCATTTAGTTCAAGAAGTAGATGGAACTAATCAAATTAAATTCAACCTTTTCTTCATAAGTGAAGTGACTTATAGGTTTTTTCTCAACGACAAACAAACACTAACTAACCAAACTAAATTTGCGCACCAACAAGCAGACAAAATACAGCTACTGAACAAAATTGTAACATCCTTTTATAACAAAGTATTTTGGCAAATAACAATATTTTTATTATTTCTAACGTTTAAACATACCGAAAATCGAAATAAATAATAATTTTATACTTTGTTAAAACATGTTTCAAACCAATAAAAATTGGTATTGTGTTAAAATAGCTTTTTTTAGTAGCCTGGTGTTTACTTGACGGTGAAATCTTAAATTTTATAATGAGGGCGCTACTGTGTGGTGGCCTGTTCATTAATACACATTTTGCATTTTACACATCTTTTGGTTAAGAAACATTTCTGACGTAGATTTCTTGGTAACTCCATGCCTGAAAACAAACATTACCTGGCACTCCTGGAATCATTGCTCATGAATCTAGACAGAGGTCCAAACGTCACTTTCTTCCAGTGACCCGTCCGGTCCTTGTACGTCGCGAACCCTGTCAACTCCATCTGCAACAAATAAGTATAGTTGTGGTATACTTAATACTTTCTTTTTTGGTTTGATACGTTAATAATGAATACCAAAATGTCGCTTCAAAATGAAATTACTGTAGGTAATTATTTGTAAATTCTAAGACGAATTTTGCACCATTTCTGGACCGATTTTGATGAAAGTTTAATAACTTATTATTAGACTAAAAATCTAGCTAGAATGCCGTTTCTTTAACGGAAACTTTAACCTCCGTTTTAACACCCTTGGGGGTTAAGTAATTGCAAAAATTTCTTTTTAAGTAATTTGCCATAATCACCATGATGCGATGCGTTTGCGATGTTCCATACTAAACTACAGATCTACTAGAGCTAAATGTATGGGACAAAAGATTTTTTTTTTGCGATTTCGATGTTGGACTAGATAATTTGTGGGACAATGTCCAAGATATTTATTAGATATTTGTTTATATAGGGAAATTTGTGGTAAAATGAACGGATTTCAACTGCGGAACAACCTTTATGCTATACAATGAATAAATACCTACGTATGTAATTCGATATGTAAAGCTCATTTTTAGTATTAATTTTATATCTGTAAGACCGCCTCCGTGATCTAATGGTTAAGAGCATTGGCTCTCGACACGGAGGTCGTGGGTTCGATTCCCACGGGGGACACCTAGTGATATGTCACTTTGTGCGTTTTTCCCCGGATTGTCTGAAAAGAAAAATTATTCCGTGCTTCGGATGGCACGTTAAGCCGTTGGTCCCGACTACTATCTCTGGTAGTAGTAGTCGTTTCATTAAAACCACGTCAGAGGCCATAAGGCGGTCTGAATAAGAAGAAGATCTGTAAGACGAAGACGTCCCATTGCGCCGACCCGTAATAAAAAAAGTAAAAGAAGGAATGGTTTTCTATTCAGCCCTCTAAAGTAAAATCAAATCTTGACATACCGAATTGCTATATCTATCTATCCCAACAATTATAAAACTGTAACAGAAGTGTGTCTGTACATTGAAGATATGTACAAGAAAAAGATTACGATATGGTTTTAAGGCGCCCTGACTCCAACTCAACCTTTTTTAGAATATCTGCCTGTCTTTTGACTGCTTGTTTGTAGCAGTATCACGCAAAAACTATTGAACCGATTTTGTTTTGACCTAAAATCTGGTATCATCGTCATCATCATTCTATAAACGTCCCACTGCAAGGCACAGGCCTACCCCCGGGTGTATGGGCATTAGTCCACCACACGTGCCCAATGCGGATTGGTAGACTTCACATAAGCATCAGAATTTCTCCTTCAGCGTATGCAGGTTTCCTCACGATGTTTTCCTTCACCTTTCCTTTTATGGACATCCTATTATGGGGGGGTCTGGGTTCGAATCCGCACGGTCAACATGCTATGCACCAATGAGTTTTCCTAACTTTGTACGTAATACCGACTGCTCTCAAATGGTGAAGGAAAACATCGTGCGGAAAATTTGGTACATAATTTTTTATTTATTAATAAACCTACCGTGTATCCTTTGATCTCGGCGTTGGGTTTATCAGGAGGTTGCCAGGTGAGGAACATCTGGCTGGAGGAGCAGGTGATGGTCACGTTTGACGGCTTGCCCGGTATACCGTCCAGGGTCGCCGCTTCCATCTCCTCGGACCAGTTGCCGCATTGTCTTGTAAACTCTTGGCACGCTCGCACCTGAATACAGACAACTATCATGTATCTCAGCAGGTATTTTACGGGCCGTATCCCGGACCTTTGGAAGGTCTGCGTAACGTAGGTACAACATGTAGAAGCGCAGAAAAGTTCAGCAGAATTCATCTCGAAGGTTGCGTGTTCTTTGTCGGTGGTACCACTGTAGGGGTGACGGATGTTGCAGTGGGTATAGATAGTAAATAGTTATAGATTTCACAAGATTAAATTAAGTGCACTTAATTTATTCTACATGTCGACCTAGCGGTACGGAAGTATGGGAACGACTGGCGAACATTTCAATCGCTCCGTATAGGGCCAATGGAAAACCGC
The DNA here is from genome assembly GCA_927399405.1 of Agonopterix arenella. Classification (NCBI taxonomy): domain Eukaryota; kingdom Metazoa; phylum Arthropoda; class Insecta; order Lepidoptera; family Depressariidae; genus Agonopterix; species Agonopterix arenella. Next base: position 4,255,269 of record OV656714.1, read on the forward strand.
AGAATTAACTGATAATGATAACAAAATACAATTAAGTGTATAACTACACGGCAACAGTTTATAGCATAATCTTTGCATTTATTAATATTCATATTATTTATATCTGTGGGGAGCTTACCACAAATGGCATCACCCACAACAGCGCAAGTTATAGCAACGAAGCCAACAGATGGCGTTACCTGTCGCACGTGCAAATGTAGGACAACTTGCGACGTCACACTGGTTCACAATCGTATACAAGACATAAATCGCGCGGGAGATAGTACAACAGAGATTAGATATTAAATAAAAGGTCCAACTGAGAACCATTGGACCACGGCCGCTTTACACCTAGCCTGGCGGAAGATCTTCCCTTTTCAATGGAGGTACCTCCCAAGTAGTTCCTCCACAGTGTTTTTTATTGATCAGTGTTGCAGAATGCGTTCCAACTAGAAGTCTAGAACGATAGTTTATGATTACCACAGAAAGGCCCACCTTCGACCCCATCTTCGTCATGAGGACTGGATTGAGGTCAAGAGCAAACCCATCCTTAATAAAAAAAAAGAAAAGAAAGAGACAATAGAAGTTACAAACTTTACCTTGAAAATGTATGTGCTGTGAGGATCCAAAAGGTCAAACATGTACGGCAAATTCCTCGGATCCCTCTCATGGTATGCCTTCCTTGGATCTCCTCCGTCCTTCTTTCTCGCCTCCAAAAGGTAATAGTGAATGAGAGGGGCGATATTTTCCGGCGGTGGAGCCCACCCTATAGTTACAGATGTCGCCGAGAAACCGTTTATAGATATATTTGGTACAAATACCGGATCTTCGTCAAGGGTGCGAGCGGTTTTGGACCAATCCTTATTATCTCCATGTTCAGTTTTAACTTCTAATCTAAGAGTGTACTCAGTTGATTTGTTAAACCCCTTTATAACAAAAGATGTGCTGTTTGTCATGATTTTTTCCTCATTATAAATCTTCCATGTATCTCCAGAATTATAAGAAAGTACGTAGTTTAGTATTTTCGAATTAAAAGCTTCTGTCGTCCAGTTTAAATAGAGTTCAGATTTGCTTATAGCTATGACAGTTTCTATTTTGACTCTAGGTCTATCGTAGACGATTACATGAACTTGTCCTGATATGTTTGTTGAGTTGACAGCGTCCCAAACATTACATGTGTAGGTGCCGTTGTTCTGATTGCCTACTTTATGTATTGTGTATGTACTTTCTATCTCTTTTAGGCTGATTCTTGTAGAATTTGTTGTCTGTGGTTCGTCGTCGCCTCGGGTCCATGTTACTGGTTCAGTGTTGTACACTAAAAAGAAAAATTTAAAGGATTATTAGTTTTACTCATATTTATGACATTTGAAGAACTCAAACATGTTAAAATGCTACAGCTGCACGCTTAAAAAAAAGGTAATTGTAGCAAAGTTTCTGACTGTCAAGTTATTCATGGGATTTAGGATTCGATTTACTGAACTCTAAAGTATCAAACGAAGATAGACATTATTTCCATGAAAATTGTGTAATTGCATTTTTGTTTCAATCATAAGAAGCTACCACCAGGGTTTTTTTTAAACTAACCTTAAATAGAAAGCTTTTTTGGGATGGCAGAAGAGGTAAATGAAATAAAAAATCATAAGCCCACTATCTAAGTGGGAACTTGAAAACATGTTTTCCTACCTACACCTTTCTTTTTATTTATTTAAATTTTACAAAATTTTTATAATCTAGAATACACAATTTCTCTCCAAAACTCCTTAAGGAGTTTAGCGGGAGATCCACAGTTGCTGCGTGACGTTAGTCATCACACACTAATTACAGTTTCTACTAAATAATTTTTTGTTTATTAGAGATTTTTATATTACGGTTGAACCTCATCTGGTAGCACGAAATCGCATTTTTCCACGCTCAATCCTTTTCTGTCGGAACGTCATTTGCTAGATCGAAAAAGATAGCAGGAATGCGACAGCACCGCCTTTCTCGTTCTGGCGAATGACTTTCCTGAGCGACAGAAAGGATGGAGCGTGAAAAAAATCGATTTCGTGCTACCAGATGTGGCTAAACCCTAATACACCATCAAAGCAGCGATGATAGCCCATACGGAAGAGAGCTATCGCCTCAATCACGAGGCCGCGGTTCGATTCCTGGCCTGTACCACTAAGTTCTTCGGAATTTATGTACGGTTGTATTTATCATTTACTGCCTCGGTGGTGAAGGAAAACATCGTGAGGAAACCTGCATTACCGAGAATGAAAAGAAAATACCATAAGTTCGGAGGTATGCGTAAAATATGGTTGAGCTTGGGGCGAACACAAAAGACCTAACCCAACCACAAAAGACATAACCATTTCCTAACTGATTCCAAAACTTTAAGTACCATTAGACTTCAATGAAACGCTACTAAAAGCTTCATATCAAGCCACGGCAAGGAGACAAGATAAAATAATGACCATCAATAATTCAAGTACAATTAAATATACTTACACTCAAAAACACACTTCATAGGAACATCCTTCAAGTGCCCAGGTTCAACCAAATTAACTGTTATAGAGTCCGAAGCTTTCACAAATTTGCCGCGAAAACTCAAATCTAGAACTTCGACCTTCCTTGTCTCTCCTTCAGCCATCTTGGAGACGCAAGTATAGTTGCCAGCGTCGTCTAGTGTCGCGTTTATTATAGTTAAGTTTTTGTATTGATATTGTTCCAGTTCACCAGAATCTTGGATGGTCTGTTTGGACGTTCCATTTGTTTGTATTATTCTGTGGAATGAGAAGTCATTTTCAAAAAAGTTTGTTAAGTTATGACGTCTGGGAATAGTGGTAAAAAAGACCTCCTTAGGACGGTTTCCTAATCGGGAATATGATTATGTAAAAATTTTGAAAAAATGTGTGTATTAAACAATAATTAAAAAAAAAATTGCCTTATCCAATTATGTAAGGTCTAACAAAATTAGGTGAAACTATTTTAAGGGGATGATCAGACCATCAAACTGAACAACTTTCTATATGGGACCGATATCGAAATCGCGAAAAAAAAATCAGCTGTTCTATACAAACCTACTCGACCTAAATGTATGGGACAGCAGATTTTTTTTCCGCGATTTCAATATTAGTCCCATAGAGAAAGTTGTTCAGTTTGATGGTCTGATCATCCCATTAAAATAGTTTCACCTAACTTTGTTAGACCTTATATATTAACTTTGTTTCTGTGATCACCAGCCTCGCGCAACTCTCTAACAAAAAAATGTTATATGAAACGTGCACCGCCGCCATTAAAATCCTTTGAACGGTCGCACACGTTTGATACATTCTTTGATATCGGTCACGACCAGTTTTTAGTATGGAAGTCCCGACTCTTATAACGTAGTGTGTTACATTGTCTTTGGTGATCGCCATTATCCATTGTATTGTATAGTCATCCATGTATATGAGAGTAAAGAGTATTTTATCCATTCAACTGTACATAGAAATCGTTTTCGAATTGCGCAGTAGGCGAATGGCTCGAGTTGGCGAAACGCGCCAGTAGGCAAAACGAACTAGTTTGCGAACAACTTCAAATCCAAAAAGTCTTTATTCAGTTTACTATAGTTAATTGAAATTATTGTTATCAATATTTAGTTAAGTTTATTTAATTAGGAAGGGCGCATAATTTGTTTTATTTACTAAACAATTACACAGCTTCACAGAGGAACTCCAATACGCGATACTGTTTTTTTTTAATCACAATATGTAAGAGATTTTTTGGAAACTTCTTATTATATAAATGATTATGATTACTTCCTTATGGCGCCAAGCAATGCCATTCTATATGGGACTCACCACGTCATACAATAACAGAACCTGAAAATGGCACATGTCTCTAATGTCACCTTTGAATGCATCAGTTTTGCTTAGCTGTCATACATTGCCGCTGACATTCCAGTCCTTTCAAATCTTTCAAATGTATTCAGTCACAAAACAGTAATGTATAGCATAACTTAGTGGTCCCGTTAATAGCACAATGAGGTGAAGTCCTCCATGTATAGAATGTCTTTGGCGCCAAGCGATATTATCCCAATATTTAAAAAGCGTAGGTGGTTTTTCAGGTTTCTGTGTATTCAAATCTTACCGTTCACTTATCTCGACGGGTTTTTCACGGAACCACCATGCCACCTCTGCACCGATGGGAGACACCTTGCACATGAGCGTTGCATTGTCAGCTATTTGGCCATGCGATGACACTTGCACCTCTGGCACTTCTTGAGCTGGTGACAAAAGAATGGTTGACGATTAGATAGGTTAAGGACCTGGGTTTCATAAGGTTCTAGGCATAGAATCAGGGTTCAAAAGGGTATTATCATTGATAATTATCTTGATAAATATACAGGGTGTTACAGAAGTAAGAATAAAAATTGAAAACTTTTTAAGACGGTGGTTTAGACCAACAAACTGAAAAACTTTCACTATGGGACCCACATCGAAAACGCGAAAAAAAAATCTTTTGTCCCATACATTTAGCTCGAGTAGATCTGTAGTTTAGTATGGAACATCGCAAAGGCATCGCATCATGGCGATTATGACAAAAAAAGCAGTGGAAGTCTATCGGCTGATACGATGATGATGATGATGGAACATCCGATTTTTTTTTCGGTATTGGTACCATAGTGAAAGTCATAAAATTTTGTGTAAAAACAAAAAGAAGCGATGTCACACAACTATGTATCCGATTACGATTCGCGAAAAAAGAAGCTCAAAAACATGAAAAAATATTTTTTACCGTTCTCAAGCTTTTGACCCCTAAATCGCTGACCGTTGGACTTTGGTACAGGACTCTCCATAGTAAGCCACATTGGTTGCCCTGGTTTAGTTCGGCCAATCTTGCTAGGAAAACACTAGTCTCAGCATTTAGGCTGCATTCGGGGCATATTCCAGTTAATAAGTTTTATCATCTAATGGGTATTAAACCCTCCCCACTATGCACAGTGTGCAATAAAGTGGAGGACCTTATACATGTTATGCTGGAATGTGTCCAGCATGCAGATCTAAGAGTAAGGTTTTTTTTTTTTTTTTTTACTTTTATTTAACGGACTCTTGCTTGTGCGTTAGCACTGCATTTCCGCCAGTGTCACGTGTTTATGGGAGAATCTATCCCAATCTCAGGGATTGTTTTTGGTCAAGAACAAGAAGAGATTGAGGATTACGGAGCCTCGTGGCAGGCAAAAACGCGACGCGCGAAATCCACGCGAGACGTGTGCTCGGGTCAGAACCTGCAGCGTGACTCCTTTACCTTTACCGTTTTCGTGACTTTATAGGTACAAACAACTGTCACAATGGGCAGCTCAACTGCTGGTTGGCTGACCCTCTGTCTAGCAGAGCAGTAGGCTTATACCAGTTTGTTGGGCTGTCCCTTGCCCTAGATCGCTAAAAAAAATATATGTCTAAACGTATGAGGCTGACATTGTCACCACGCGTGACAAAAGCCTTAAAAAAAAAAAGAAAAAAATTTATTTTTTCGGAATGGTAATAAAAATTATCCGGTATACAGGGTGGAAAGTTGAGATGGGGCACAAAGGGCAGCTACATTATATCTACAAAAAAACGTTCTTAGGAGACTAACCCTAACTTTTGGAGCATTTTACTTCTGCATTCACATGTTGAAAATAATGTACAGACACCGAGAAAAACTGCAATTTTCACAAAACTGTTTGTACTGTTAGTGTAAGTTGTTGAATAAATAAATTGAATTAAATTGAAAACTTTTTTCATCCCATTCAATTCTCTTAGGAACATAAGGATCAGTCTCTATGGGGTTAACCGAGGTTGAGGTATTAGAACTCTCAGAAAACGCAAAATTAAATTCCCATACATTTAGTAGGGAAATTACAAAATCATCACTTTTCAAATTTACAGGGGTGGTTCAGACCATCAATCAGATCAACTTTTACTATAAGAGCAAACTTGGAATCGCAGAAATCCTCTGGTTCATACTAAAACTGCAAGGTTTAAAAAATCATCACAAGGTGATTTTGTTATTTCACTGAATGTATGGGAATTTAATTTTGTGTTTTCTGACAGTTCTAATACCTCGAACTTGGTTGACCCCATAAAGACTTATGTTCCTTATCAGTAAGAGAACCGAATGGAATGAAATTTTTTTTTTGTGGAAATTTCAGTTTTTCTCTATAACTACATTTTTTTCCAAACCTGTGAATGCTCCAAAATACTCCAAAAGTTAGGGTTAGTCTCCTAAGACCGTTTTCTTGTAGCTATAATGCTTTTAGCAGCTGCCCTTAGTGCCCCATCTCAACTTTCCACCCTGTATCCTATCCAAAATATCTTGGATGTTCCTAAAGCTGATCTAAAAATTAGTCAGGATAAGGTCTTGTTCACCACTACTTTTCTGAATAAGTTCTTTATTGCTCATTTGAAATATTTTTTTCGTACAAAACTAACAACAACTTAATTCAGAAGTGGTGAAACAAGCCCTAGTGTTTCAAATATCAAAGTCAAAGTCAACATAATTTATTCCATAGGAGCTTGAAGCACACTTATTAACCTTTGACGTCCCACCCTTTCCATTACTAAAAACCGTCAAATCCCAGGACCAACCAACAAACTTACCAACAAAAGCATCACTACAAGATTCATCTTTTAGCGGAACAAGCCAAGCTCGTGTAGCAGTTTTAGTCGAAAATTCATTTGTAAAGTAATTTTCCTCTATTTAAAACTTCAAACACATAAACATAGTACATAAAGTAGTTAAAGAAAATATTTATACTTATCCACAACAGTTTCTAGTTTTTATTCGTACCTATCACAAAAATTTATATGTAACATTTATTATATTATCTATTTATTTAAATTTTGCGTAGCATTTTTCTCATGGAGTGTTATTTATCAATCACACGTTCAAATCAGCAGTGAAAATGTCATAATTTATGCATCATTCGATCACAATTGGGGGTGTGAGTTTCAGAAATGGCACTTCTGGGGGGAGACTGAAAATCAGCGCTGGGCTCGTTGAGTCCAGCATAATGCTGAGTCGTATCCTTGTTTGCTGCTGCGGCACACACTGCTTTTAATTTTGTAATTTTTAAATTGCGTGTTAGTTTAGTTTTTATGTATAATTATGTTATGTACAATTTTGTGGTGTTTGCAAATAAAAGTATTTTCTTTCTTTCAACAAGAAGTTTTGAACTGTTGTATTTGAATGAGGACATCAAAAAATGAGCGAGTAAATTACTCTAATAGGAAGCTAGATTTATCATTCATCCACTCCTGTTTACCATACATTGCAATTGGAACTTTAAATTATTAAAATATAGTATAAAGTCGCATGCAGTATGCTGACGTACCAATGGGTCAGCGGGATGCAGAGGTATTTTTAGCTGACCTACAAGTAGGGTGGTGGTACGTGAGAGGTTAAACTATATGTTGCAATGACAAAAGATATAGTAGTCAGAAAGTGTTTGCTATAACTTTACAGTAATTATTATGTTTTTAATTAGTGTTTTGGCAGAATCATTTGGATGGAGCCTTAATTTTTTTTTTTTAAATAAATTAATTGACCTTATGCTTTATGGTGATTGAAATAAAGTTGAAAATAGCATGCATGAGATAAAGCAAATGCACATCACAGGGATAAATCTCTTGCACACTATTTTCAACCCTATTTCAATTTTAATTGAGTTCATTATCAATTCATTGCCTAATTCTGGCAAGGTACTATTTAGCGACTTTGTTCAGAATTTGAAGTCGACACGATAAGCAAGCAAGCAATTCATTAATGAAAACTGCTGGAGCATTTCCCCTCTATGTGCTCATTTTGACCTTTAGAGATATCATCTCTCATCAAATATCTCATAGTTATTACATACATACATTACATAGTTATTACTCATAGATATAATGCTAACTTATAATGACGAAATAAATAAAGCTTTGTTTGTAACAGTAAATTGGTTGACAGAAAATAATTTAAAAGTAAATATAAGTAAAACCAAATTTATCCAATTTCATACGCTCCAAGGCAATTCCCAGCCATTAAATATACATTTCAAAGGTGACAGTATAGAAGAAGCGTCAGTAACAACATTCTTAGGCATAAATATTTATTGTAACTGTACCTGGAAAGAACATGTAAATAGTGTGTGCTCAAAAGTAAACAGATTTGTATATGCTCTGAGAAAGGTTAGCCAAATTGTATCCATACAAGCAGCTGTAACAGCATATAATGGCTACGTTGATTCTGCTCTACGTTATGGCATCGTAATTTGGGGGAATTCAACTGACATAGGTAGGGTACTTCTAATCCAGAAAAGATGCATTAGAGCTATATTTGGGCTAGACCAAATAGATTCATGTCGACCGTACTTTAAACAATATTGTATTCTGTCTGTTCCATGTTTATATATACTTGAAGTCTGTTTATTTGTGTACAAACATAAATATCTATTTCAACTAAGACAAGATACAAGCTCATGATTGTTACGATGTCAATTTAAGCATACATTATATAAGCCAGATGTCAATTTAAGCACCGGTGAAATTGTCACTAGTATCAAATAACTCCTTTAGCATGTGTGTTGATATATTTAATAAATTGCCGGACTGTTTTAAGGATAAGAAACTAAACCTTAACCAAGAAATGGCTTATAGAAAAGTGTTTCTATAGCATCAAGGAATTCTTGGAGGACAAATTTTAATGATAATTTATAACTAATTCTTATGACATTGTATTGTGCTTTATTCTGTGCAGAGTTACACATATCTGGGCCAATCAATCACATTCAATGATCACACAGGAAAAGAGATAGAGAGACGTATAGCGATAGCGTGGAAGAAGTACTGGGGACTGAAAGAAGTAATGAAAAACAAACAAATAAGTATACAAATAAAAAGCAGGTTATTTGAAGTAGCAATACTACCTTGCCTTACGTACGGATGCCAAACATGGGCCTTAAGGAAACAAGATGAGGAAAAGCTAAAAATATGCCAAAGAAAGATGGAAAGAAGCATGTTAGGAATAAAACTATTGGATAAGATAAGTAATGTGAAAATAAGAAAGAAAACAAATATTTGTGACATCGTAGAAAGAATAAGATTGTTAAAGTGGAATTGGGCCGGACACATCTGCAGAATGGACAGCACCAGGTGGACTAAGAGGGCAATAGAATGGTTACCACATGACAGTCAGAGGAAAAGAGGAAGGCCAAAAATGAGATGGGCTGACATATTTGTTCAAAGATGTGGCCCAGATTGGATGAGGAAAGCCAGAGTAAGAAAATACTAGAAAAAATGGGGGGAGGCCTACGCTAAAGAAGCGACTACTATAGAATTGAATTAATGAACCATGATTAGTGAACCTGCCTGCTGTGCCGAGGGTCGCGGGTTCGAATCCCGTAACGGACAAATATTTATATGATGAATATGAATATTTGTACCCGAGTCATGGATGTTTGGTAACTATATATGTATTCTATATCGTTGTCTAGCCATCATAATACAAGTCCAGGTACTTTAAATGTGACTAGATAATTTGTGTGACAATGTCCAAGATATTTATTTTATTTATTTATTTATTTAATGAATGAATGAATGAAATATACTATAATTATGAGAATATAATAATCTTAATAATATTTAATTAATTAATTCGATAAAGTTAATGTTATTATTGTTTTGGTAACAAAATAATTTGTATAAAAATGTAACCCGTGCATGTGTAATAGTTAATTTAAGAACTTTTTTTTGTTATAATCTAGTAGAATAAAAGGCTTTTTTATTATTTTTTTATTTTATTTATTTTATTGTGCTTTATTTTACTTAATTTATATTGACATTTACTTAATTAATTTCTAATAACACTCTTTTTTTGTGTAAGTACGGGGTAGATAATTCCATTGACATTTTAAAATAACTAATATAAATGTTGACATTTTCCAGTTATAATTGCTATTGTGTAAGATTTAGCTTCTTGTTTGTATATAAATGTCATGTAAATTAATATTTCTATGATAAATGTGTGTACACCTGCGAAGGTAGGGTTTGGAGGGCCTGACAAAAAATGTGACTGTAACTGCAAATTGTATTACCCAAATTCCACATACAATAAATTATTATTTCATATTTCACATGGTAAACTGTCAGTTGCAGATGTTTTGTAAACCTCTGGCGACCACCAATTCTTATTGAGAAGGAAAGTTGAGCTTGCTTAATTCTTAAAGTTTCTTTTTTGCATGGACATACAATATAACTGACAACAACCTTATTAGTTGTAGCTACGCGCAAATTTCAAGCTCGTTCCTCTCGCTCCGTAATTTTTACATTTGCTTATATTTTTTTCAGACCGATTTTGCAGCCCCTTACTACCATATAGGTAGATAGTATGGGAGAAAGGGGGCGGAAAAAACGTTGTGCTCCTGGCGACAGAAAGTCACTCTACGCAACTGGTCAGTAAAAATAACAAAACCGCTACATATTTACACTAATTTCACAGGAAATACATCAATTGAAAAAATGCGCGTATCTAAAAGTTATATACATCATACAGCTCATTATATGGTTAAACTGGACGGAAACCTGAATTCAGGCCCAGTTTCATTGAAGCTAATTACAAAATAGTGGTCTACTTACCCAAAATTGGATAATACAACGCAATACACAGCAAATAAAGGGCCAATGGTTGTGAACACTTCCTGAAGATACGATCCATTGTAATGGCGGATTGGGTAGCTTTTTACGTGCAATACGCGAAATACTGTGATATAAAACACATCGCACGATTGTTAGACCATTTTCAGTTCAGTTTCAAAGCAATTTCACTTGTTATTTCAGTAATTCTTTCACAAAATATAATACGGTTGACACCCAAAGCCGACCGAACAAACAATCGTACTGGGGAGTGTTACCGGCATAATCTTTGAATTTACTAATAATTTGTCCTTATTTGGCACTTGTAAACATTTGTATTTGTTTATGTTGATTTCATAGAATTATTGATATTATTAAAGTAAAGTAGTAAAATGTTGTCTTGTTTAGGAAATAAATCGTATTATACTTATTTTTCGTATCTTATTATTGTGATGTCTTTTCGAGTGTAACATGTTGTTTTTTTAATCTTCTGCCATACATAGATGTCCAAAAGTTATTTTGATAAAGTTGGAACATTGCTTGTGAAAATATTTTTTATTTATATTATTACAATTATGTTATGTTTCACAATAGTTTACTATAAGTAGTAAATTCAATTAATGTTAACTTGTGAAAATTAGGCATTTAATATAATGAAACTGCTTTTGATGATTTTTACAAGGAAATTCAAACGCAAAATATTTCCCACATTTACAGCGATTTTTCCAACAGAAAACACTGAAAACCTTGTCTATGGTTTAAATTATTTCCTGATGGTTTCCTGTTGGCGAATGAAATGAACGGGCCCATGCGGGTGTGGTGATAACTTTTTAAAAAGTATTACCATAATCATCTACTTTCCCAAAATAACGACAAATATTAGCATGATTTAAATTCATTTCTGGCATCAAAAAATCAATCGATCTATGAGATAGAAAGATTATTCATTAAAATTGATTTTTTCATCATATTTATTGCTACACATGGAAGGTTTCTTTCCTTATTATGTGCAAGGCAATGAAAAAATTGAAAAAAATTGAGATACAATGGCAGCATTAGTTGTTTATTGACAAGTTGGAATGACAGGCGGCGGGGTCTTGCTCGATTGATGGCAGCTTGGAACAATTTACACTGATAAATGAGCCTATTTCGCGATTATTGCAGCTATCTAATATAATTGAAGTGAAAATGTGGTTTATTAAAAATATTTAAGTTAAATACGCATGTTTTGTACGTGCGTATCGTAGTGTAAAATGTATAGTCTTAGCTCGCTAGGAGCCATTTTTGCTATATTTATTTTGTGCGTTCATTGTGATAATGGAGCTAATTACAACGAAATTACGAAGATTTATGGTGAGTATTGCGTATTAATATTATCTTAGAACGAGGATTGATTAAATCATTCTTTATCTTTTAAGCCTGTTGTAAGTATAACGCCTATCTTCCTTCCATAAATTCTGAGTGTATATAGTCTATCAATCACTATAATTTACAGGTTTGCTTTATTTGGAAATCGCGTGTTGTATTGTTTTGTTTATTTGTAAACATAAATCGCGTCATGAACAAGATTGATTCAATTAACTTCATTCATCATTATGAAAATGCAATGTTAATTATAGATATACCTAAGTAATTCTCGCAACAGGTATAGTGGTATTATTCAACGAAATATCTGGTTAATATAAATGAGAGATTTATTAAAATATCATATAATTAAAGAAAACTTAATCTTTTTGTCGGGAAATACACCTTAGGATGCTATCCTAATTGGAAATTTAAGCAGCAAATTTAAAGATAAATTCAATAGTTTTAAAATGCTTCATAGATTTAAATCATCATCATACTCTGGTCACACCTACATACCTACACAAAATGAAACATCCATATTTCACTAGCAGTCCCCAAACCCTGCCCAGTGCTGTAGGTAGTGATAGTGACCCTGTTTCTCAAAATCACCTATGATATACAGGGTGAAATTGATATCATTAGCATCAAGCTGAACAACTTTTACTATGAGAGCAAACTGATTGGAGCAAAAAAAATCTGCTGTTGCATACATTTTAGTTGAGTAGGCAGCGGCGGCGGGTGCAGATTTGTATGGAACAGCAGACTTGTTTTTTTTGCTCCGATCAGTTTGCTCCTATAGTAAAAGTTGTTCAGTTTGATGTGTAGACTCTTAGTTTAAACGGATAATAAAGATATCAATTTCACCCTATATGTTGTAGACTTGTATGTTTGTAGGTTGGGGATATATCATCATTCTACATACATGATACGTAAACTCACGACTTTAATCCATTTCAGGGTAGTATGAACCATATTATTCTAATCTTCTATTCCATTATTCGGGGTTGGTGCCAAAAAGTCACCTACATAAAGATTGCAAAATGGATATTTGGAGTCATTATTCCAATTATCTCCATAATGTGACACTTTAGAACATTATGTATAGGTAATTTTTAAACAGTTTTATTTAGATTCACTAATACTAATTCTGTATACACTAGACCCAAATGTATGAAACAGCTAAGGTAAGGTAAGGTAAGGTAAGGTAAGGTCCAACGAGCCACAATGTAACATAACATATTTTGTGTAATAAATATATTTTTAATTTAATAGTGAATGTTGTTCAGTTCGATGGTCTGAACCACCCCTAAAGTATGTGTATGTAGCACATTTCAGTTTACAACCTGTGTATTTTTTGTTCATATAATATTTTCCCAATCCAAATATAAAATTAATAATGCAAAGTGGGTGTTCTGAGGTTTCAGAACATCTCTGAGTACCCCAGTAGGAATATAGTCGTGAGCATATGCTATGCATAATGTGAAGTGATTTTGAAAAAAAAACAAATGCAGATGGACAATGCCAAAAATTTTCCTCTTCTCCTCCTTACTCTACTTCTACTCCTTTACCTACTAAACCAATTAAGATGGTTTCAATCCATACAAAAGTTTGACGCACAATACGCGTGGACGGAATTAATAAAAGTAATATTTTTCATACGGAAAAATAGTTTAGAAAATCTAGTTGCCGCGTCACAAATAACATTTGCAATTTATAATATAATTACGAAGATATAAAGCTTTTAAAATTTTGTATGAAAAATTACAAAGCTTTATATCTTCGTAATTATTTTATAAATTGCAAATGTTATTTGTGACATGGCATCTAAATTTTCAAAACTATTTTTCCGTATATACAAAGTTACTTATATTAATACCGTCTACACGTATTGTGCGTCAAAGTTTTGTATATAATTTACCCCTCTGCTACCACCTTAAGAGACAGACTAGGGCCTTAAGTCCATACAAATATATTCCCCTGTTTCCTCCCTGGATACTGACACTAGAGCAAACAAATTTTTACCAAACAATCAATATCACTTCTGCCATGTCCCTATGTTTTGTTTTTTTCATAAATTAATTACTATAAGAGAACTAGGAGCCTTCGAAAATTACGAAAAATAGCTCAATTTTACCACTGTGTTCAGACATCCAGCAAGCAAATTAACGAATATAAACAAAAAAGGAAAACATTTAGACACAGCCAAAGTATTTTTCGTATTATTCTTGAAAGAATTATTAGAATCTGTTTAGTTTTGGAGGAGGAAATAGGGGAATACGAAACCGTGATTTCATCCATATTATGTAGGTAAAATCAGTACAAACTGCAGTTGCCACTTTCATACTGGTAGCTCGGTTGTTCGGGAACAGCGCGACAGCAATAGATCTGTTCTTCAAATTTCGTGCAGACAGTCTATCTTAAGCATACACTCTAGGCACCCAATTCCTTTGTGATAAAGTTCACATTCAATATAATTAGGATCTTATGATGAGACAACATTTTGTTATGTATATAATGCGGTTTCTTAGATTCTAGTCTAATGGACTTAGATAAGAGAAACAATTGTTTTTTATTAAAGTCAGGGTTATAAAATTATTATTATAATGTTTATTGTATAATTATGATCACTGTTAATTGGGCTGGAATAAAATCATTTCCTACATAAGTGTGTTTATTACACTTCTGGATCTTTTTTAATCTATCTATACTATTATAAAGCTGTAACATTGAAGATATTAACAAAAAAAAAAGTTACGATATGGTTTTTATGTGACACTGATTCCATTTCACCAATTTTTGGATTTTTTGTCTGTCTGGTCTGTTTGTTGGTGTGTGTGTTTGTTTGAACGAGCATCACTTAAACTCTGGCTGACTTAAAATCTGAAATATAATTTTTGCGGACAAAGTCGCGGGTTAACGCTCGCTATTTATAAATTAGCTTTTGCCTGCACTTTGTTCGCGTATCAAAATAATATAAAGCCTATGTACACACGGCGACACATCAAGCTACGCAAAACCAGAATAAGCTGGCCGCGCGTAGGTAGAGTAATGTACATAACGTCGCGCGGCCAGCTTATGTTTGTTTTGCGTAGCTTGATGTGTCGCCGTGAGTAGAATTGGTTCAGTAGTTTACCCTCTACATAAAAACAAACAAATTTTACCTTTATATATATTAGAATAGATGAATAATGTTTTGCTTGTGTCTAGCAGTACATTTCTGCCTGTGTCAAGTAGTTTGTAGTAGACAATGTCAAGAATATCTCTATCACCAATCTCAAATATTGTTTTTTGAGATAACGGAGCCGCCTGTACGTCGAGCATGGTTTTTCTACTTGCAAGCGACTCTGCTTTTTTCCATACTACAAGTCGCGGCATGCGCGGCTTACGCTCTTCAAAAAGCGCGGCAACAGGTTATTTTCTATGTAGCGAAGGCGCGACTCGCGCTTGTAGAGAAATCGTACTAGACGTGCTGGCAAGCTAAAACGCGAACCGCGCGAACACCAAACCAAAAGTCGGATATTTCGTTTTCCTACTCCTCCTATCTTCTTTGATTAATTCATTGCGGGTTCCAAGACAGATTAGAGTCATCCCCCGGGCTCGCTGGACTTCATTGTCCAATGTTGTGAATGGTCGCCGCTGTTGATCCTGGCTTACAGGAGTTACAGCGGTGGGAATGTGTGGTGGGCCTAAGCCCGATTAAAAAAAAAAAATACCACCAAACCAATGACACAAACACAACCAAGTACCCATCAAAATCTTAAGACACACATTCGGAATTCTGATCAGGAATTCCGAATTGGATTCGTATGGATTTTCCTTCTCCAATCCGTTCGGCATCAAACCCTATACAAAATCCAAATTCTGATTCGGAATTCCGTATGTTTGTGACAGGTGTTAGGGAGAGAGGGAGTGGGCCATACTCCACCATGTGGGCCCAGTGCTCATAAGTGCCAAATAAGGCTATGTAAATAAAAGAATTGAAACAAAAACAAACAAATTTTACCTCTAACATAATGGGGCATAAGGAACAATTATTTCTAAAAATCTTTCAAGATATTTACTCAGCTACCCAATGACATTCTATACAAGGAGGACTTCGCATCAGTGCGCTATTAACGGGATCACTAAGTTATGCCCAGTTGTTTTACATTACTGCTTTATAACCGAATACATTTGAAAGGACTCGAATGTCAGTGGCAATGTATGACAGCTGGACATAACTAACTGATGCATACAAAGGTGACAGAGACATATGCCGTGTTTAGGCTTTGTTATTGTATGACATGATGACTCTATGGTTATAAAAACTCATTGCAGCTACCTGATAAAATAACTGTACCACCTGACAGCCCATTAACCCAAAAAACGAGTGCACAGCAAAACAGTTATCTAATGCAGGTCGTTTATGGTCCATTTTCCAAGTTTCAAGCTTTTAAAACTGATAGGAATATTATCCCAGACCTCTATTCCTCAATGAGTCACTAATGGATTTGACCTTCCTCTCTCACTCGCGATGCACCCGCATCGTTGTCTCTTTTTGTTTTATTTATAGCTTGTTTAGTATGTCGTTGATTGGCCGAGCCTATAAAGTTATATTGTTGACTTTAACGCCTTGTAAAGATTACCTTTAAGTTTTAGTATTGCTTCTTCGCCCGCATGTTACGTCGGAAACAGTTAGTGTTGCCAGATCTCCAGATTCTACGGGAGATTTCTCGATTTTAGCACATTCTTCATCACATTCATTTAAGTTCTTACACATTTTCATGCAGTTGCTACAGTTGGACAGAAGAAGCTTGTTTTTTATATTTTACCACCTTTTGTATACCTCTTTTCAAAGCAAATAAATTATATATCTATTTCTCCCGATCTCCCGATTTTACAAACGAATCTCCCGATTTTACAAACGAATCTCCCGATTTTTACATTGTGTAAAAACGAATGCCGTGTGGTTCGGTTCGGGCTTAGAATAGTCTACCCCAGATCTTCCCGTGGGTGTCGTACGAGGCGACTAAGGGATTAAAGGTTTCTTAGACCACTTACCACTTGACTTGAAACGTCATTTCATTCAGAAACTTAAATTGCTAAATGTAAGCATTGCTACGACTAGGTAGGTACATTCTTAAACAGAAAGTTGGTTGTTGTCGCAATGTTTCAGACCAACCCGAATAGGATTACAGTCGTGAGTGTATACAGGGTCAAATTGATATCATTAGCATCCTTTTAAACTAACCATCAATCTGAACAACTTTTACTATGGGAGCAAACTGAACGGAGCAAAAAAAAAATCTGCTGTTCCGTACTAAACTGCACCCGCCGCCGCTGCCTACTCGACTCAAATGTATGCAACAGCAGATTTTTTTTTTGCTCCCATAGTAAAAGTTGTTCAGTTTGATGGGTAGTTTATAAGGATGCTAATGATATCAATTTCACCCTGTATATGTAAAAACGAATTATTTTATATCCGTAAACACCTGGATGAAACAGTACCATAGAATGATATTACATAAATGTTTATGATATTATTAATAATAGTTTTATGTCATGTATTGTCAGTATTGATTGTCACACAGCCCGCTGATGTGCATGTGCAAATACTCTCATCTCTTTCTCTTTTTTGCATTATGTAAAAAAAGTTCTCGAGAAAAATTACGAATCTACCGTAAAATGTACTCGACTATAACAAAACCCATGCATACGCAACAAATGTTATCAAAACACAATAACAGTGTTTGTTTAGGTTTGCGTACTCTTCTAGATAGTAAGTACCTATTCAAATATTTTCGGGGGAGTCTATTTTCTCAACTAAATTTTGGTTGTTGAGTTGTCTCTATGAGGAATTATATTCACCCGATTTTTTAAAATTTTTCTTGATACATCTTCCGATGTTTTCTTCTTACACCCGATGAATTTTAAAAATAGGACCTGACAACACTGGTCGGATATCATATCCGTTTGCGAGATAAAAAGTAAAGTGTGTATGTATATTTACATTCCATTCCCAGTAGGAATGCTTTAGGATGTAAAATATAAACAAAAATATTATTAATTAATGTATAATATGTGTGAGAGAGGTATGTCAAGACCGTCCAAAATGGAGATCCGTAGGACCACAGCATAAGATAGAGTATCTAGTTTTACATACAGTACGGACACCCCCTACCGCCCACTAATTTCTTACCTCACCCCCTCTGGCAGGATCGTGGCGTAAAATATAAGCAAATGCGTATTCCTCTCTTCATAAATCAAATCATCATCAGCCTATAAACGTCCCACTGCAGGGCACAGGCCTACCCTCAGGGAGGGTGTATGGGCATTAGTCCACCACGCGTGCCCAATGCGGATTGGTAGACTTCACATACATATCAGAATTTCTTCTTCAGCGTATGCAGGTTTCCTCACGATATTTTCCTTCACCGTTTGAGAGCAGTCGGTATTATGTACATAAGTTAGAAACACTCATTGGTACCTTACATGCCATGTCGTCCGTGCGGATTCGAACCCGGACCCCCTTAATTGGGTGTCCATACCTCTAATAATTACATAATTCCGTCCGCATTCGATTAGTGATGAAATAACAGAGAATATTTAGGGCCATTGACACAGCTAAGCGGTTTTGGGGCGTACACGTTTTGTAGTCGCGTTGTAGGTCTGCTTTTGGGTGTTCGCGTCGCGAGTCGTTGGTCGGTGGCCGCCTTACCGGCCTACAACGAAGTTCTTTTGCTACATAAACTTGACTTAGGCTAAATTAGAATAAAACATCTAAAACCAAGATAGTTTTGTAGCCCCGGGACTTTTTAATTACATAAAAGATTACCGATTGCCGTTTTGATATTGTTGTAGGATACGAAAGTACATACTACCTAATATAAAAACCCAAGTCTTAGATTACAACCCGCCGTAGCAAAAAAAGATGTCTTGGCGGTGCAGTTGCGACATCACCTATGCCTGTATGCCTAAACATTGTTTGTGTCATAGTTAACACTGGAAAATAATGTAGGGCTAAGTGTAATTACCACAGATCACAAAAACTAAAGGGAGATGTGAAAAGGGGGCGGGGCCAGTGTCGCAGCAATATGCGCAAAAACGGAACACATTGCTCGCGACAGTGATGATTCAATATATTATGAGGCTGAAAGCCAGTTGAGATATTATGTGTAAATAGTTTACAATGCTTGCGAAGTACTAAAGATTATTCGAACGTTGAGTTCTGATACCGCAATGGATAATGAGCACATACAAGCTAACCAAATACTTTGTATCGCGTGGTACTGGTGGTGATGCGACTCTAGGTTTGGTACTCAACGCGTTGGTTCGCATCTCTCTAGATTTCTATGATAATTACGATCTAAGCTTCAACCTCAACGAAAGTGTTGTTTTCAGTGACACAAACATCCTTAGTGGTTTCGTCAAGAAGTGGGTATATTTGTAAGCTAGCAACCACGGCAATAGCGCATTTATACGCTTCATAAATCCTTACCAAAACTCTTTGTTCGACGCAACGTGAAAACCGTTGTTTACCCTGCCAGCTCACGCGGCGAGTTGTAAACTTTATAATGGAAACGTTTAAAGTATATTCTATTAGGCACACTTTACAAGTATAAATACGTTACATCTACTTCCGACTCCCGATTTCTAAATTATTCAGCTTCCTCCATGGCGAAACAGCGTCGTCACAAGGTTGCCTATGAATATAACAATTATGACGGGGATATAATGTGGAATTTGGCTTACGTTTTGAGGGAACGACTATTAAGGTACCTATGTTTGCATTCCTGATGTGTTGTGTTGGGTCGATCAAAATGAAGTAATTAGACTTCGTTTACAATGGAGTTAATAACTTATAACTAATATGTTTTATTAAATACGAAATGGGCTTGCGTTTGCCTTCAGCTCACTTGATGTAATTGCAAGTGTAGATGAAGCTGAGGATGTAGAAAAAGGTCTATTAGCTCTTCTTTAAAAAATATCCTGGAGTGCGATTTTTGAAACTCATTCTTTGAACTCAGCAGTTGAAAAAGTGAATATTACTATGGAGATATGCATCTTTCTAGTGATGATTTGACATTCAAAAATCATACTCCAGGAGTGCGATTTTTGAAAGTCAAATCAGCAGTAGAAAGATGCGTATTTCCATACATTTTCAACTGCGATTTTTGAATCTCATTCGCTGAGTTCAGCAGAAAATGTCAAATTTACTATGGAGATACGGATCTTTCTACTGCTGATTTGACTTTAAAAAATTGCACTCCTGAAGTATGATTTTTGAAAGTCAAATCAGCAGTAGAAAGATGCGTATCTTCATACATTTTGGAGGATGCGAACCTATTTGTGCGAATTATTGGAATATCCACTACTATGGATGTAGTTTCGCAGTAAGTCTTATTGTTCGTTGATGAATGGAAAAAGATTATAAAAATAAGACTTAATTATAGAAATCCTAATAACGTGCGTGTTATTATCTTTTTACCTCTATTTCTCGTGCTTCGCGACGGAATCCTTATCTAAACTTTAATCCCTATTTTCACACCCTTAGAATATGGAGGTGCTACTGGGAATGTTCCTCCATTGAAAAGGGAAGATCTTCCACCAGGCTATGTGTGAAGCCTGGGGCCCGGCCATGGTCCAACAGTTCTTAGTTGGACCTTGTATATAATATGTATCGAATCTCTGTGATTATTTCTCTTGCGCGATGTATGTCTTGCATTAGATTGTGAACCTTATTTGTAGTATGTTACGAGTTACGTATTCACGGTAAACGTTGTCTATGTATGGAGCATATTTCTGAGAGCGACGGTATCGCCATCTGTTGGCATCTTTGCTATAACTTGTGGGTGCTGACATCTGTAGCAAGTCCCCACATGAATTACGATAAATTCTTTCCAAGCTGGAGACTTTGTAATGCGAGTATTTGTCTTATAACTCCCGTTCATTCGACACGAACACGACACTGTTGTCCTTCACTTTGACTAAAAGACAGTCTTTTTCAAACTATGTAGTACTCTTTTTTCCATCTCTAGTTCTCCAGCCAACTCCTATTTGCGATATAGTACTGTCGTGGTATTCATTTTACTTCGAAGGAACGTCTTCCATTTACCGGTTCAGACGGTAAATACGTTTGAACCAATTTTCTCGAGAGTGCGCGCAAATATGACGTCATTCCGATTAGCCTTATACATATAGTCTTACCACAGGGGCTCGGCTGTACTGTACCGCTAATTGGGTGCGACAAATCTCTGGATATTTTATCTCATGTGCGTATGACGTACACAGTCCAGTGCAAATAAAAAAATCGTTTTTCAGACCACATAGTCCATAGTACACTAAGTCTTACGAGGCATTATAAGAGAGCGTCGGTGGCGCGTTGCGGAGAGGTATGGAAACTCAATCTTGAGGTCCGGGTTTGAATCCGCACGAGCGACATACCTTGTACCAATAAGTTTTTCTTACTTATGTACGTAATACTACATGCTCCCAAACGGTGAAGGTAAGCATCGTGAGGAAACCTTCATACGCTGAAGAAGACATTCTGATGCGTTTGTGAAGTCTACCAATCCGCATAGGGCTAGCGTGGTGGATTAACGCCCATATACCCTAAGGGTAGGCCTGTGCCCTGCAGTGGGTCGTATATAGGCTGATAATTTTGAACTTATAAACTAAGTTAGTAGAGTACAAAGTTAAAACACCATTAATAGGCAGGTGAGACTAACTACTTCCCTACCTGGAAGATCTACCGCATGCCCAAGACGTGTAAATAGAACGGAAAGTTATGAGTTAAATTTTTGCCCGTCTTGGCATCTCGGTGCTCGCCCAAGATGGATTTTGCGAAATAAAAGCACTAAAGGTGAAAATATCGGTGAACAAATTGTATGGTAATTTCATAGCGAAGCATCGAATTACTAGAGATCCTTATTAAGTTTGTCTCAATGACGTCACTTCCCCATTATCATATCTTTGTTGTTGGTTCTGCTAACACTTAATTGATTAGGTTCGTGGGTAGAGAAGGAGACGTTATTTTCATTACTGAAATAGATACATGAGAATGTATTCTGAGAAATTAAATATAAAACCCGATCTGAGCATCTTTGTAAAGGGTATCAATCATCAAACATTGTTATACCCTTCGTGCGTGGGATTTAAAACAACTTGTAATTGTATCCTATGCGACGTATAATAGAAAACGATTCAACCTTAAATTATTAGGGGTATTAACGTATTTTATCATATTATTGGAAATAAATAATTTTATTCAATATTCTGACTCCTGATTTATAACTTGAACCAACAAAACTTTTGTTACGGTTTGGGGGAAAACTCGACTCTGAAGTTATGCGTGTGTGAAAGATGTCGATTAAAGATAAATGCTTCGGAAAAATGCCACTGGTTTTTTTTTCTATGTGCATATGTTCACGACTATATTCCCCGAGTCAGAGATATTCTGAAACCTCGGAACATCCACGTTTCACTAGTAGTACCGAAACTCTGTCCAGTGTGATGAGGAGTGAGTGAGCCCATCGCCAACACCAAGAAAGAAAAATCTGCTGTTTCATACAAGAATGATATGCGACTTAAATGTATGTGATAGCAGCACGGCTAGCATGCCACCCACGACAAAGCGTTTAAACGAGAAAATCGTCGTGCGCGCTCTTTTTGACATACGTAAAATAATAAAGATGGAGGCACATCTCGATTTTTGTCCCTTTCTCGGGGGTGGCATGCGAGGCCTACTGATTTTTTTTTCGACCGTCTCCCTTTGTCAAAGTTGTTCAGTTTGATGATCTAAACCACCCCTTTAAATATGTCTAGGGTGGTTTCTTACACCTTGCATACAGTCTATGTAAATTCCCGTGATATTAACATGCTGTTAAATATAAAAATAACCTATATCCAGGTTACCAAGAGTCACGGACGCACGGTGTTAAACGGGTTGCGCCCAAAAATTGCGATTGCATTGTCTAAGGCAAAGGCCATTGACATCCAGCAACAAATTGCACAACCATTGTCTTAACGACGATCTGTGTCGACGCTAATTGCCATGAAATTGTCTTTTAACTACAGAAAAGTTTTGCGGTTAGTAGAACATCCCTTTGATGAAACGATGGAGATATGGCAATTGATTCAAATGTTATACTTCGTTCCATATGGAAAGATATTCATTTCTATTTATATTTCTCTGGCCAATTCTTAGTAGCAATCAGAAAATGTTAAAAAGAAAATAAGAAATAAGAAAGAAAAGAAAAGTGAGAGATTTTTTGAATCCAATCAATCAATCCATCGATAATTATACTTCATAGATAGATAGATGACGACCCGGTTGGTGTAATGGTTACCACGCTGGACTACCAAACCAGGGTCCTGGGTTCGAATCCCGGTTCGGTCATGGATGTTATATGTGTGTGCAGTTGTTGTATGGTACCCATAATAAAAAGCCTAAGGCTTACTTGGGATCATTACAATGCATGTGCCTGTGAGCGTTATTTATTTATTTATATCATCATCATCTTCAGTTATAACACTTTATTGTACACTCACAGACACATTGATACAAACAATAGAAAAGACATGTACAAAGGGCGAGCTTATCTCTTATCTCTCAGTTTTTAAGTTTCAATAGCTTGTAAAAAGCTACATCAATATCGGTACAGTAGTTTTATACGTTGTGCTAAAAAAAAAAGACACAAAAAATAAACAAATCTGTGATTTAGGAGTCTGAAAAAATATGTCTAAACACAAAAACGTTTTTTTTTTAATATAAGGTCTAACAAAATTAGCTGAAACTATTTTTATTATATGAATGAGACAGCAGAGTTTTTTTTTACGGGTTCGATATTGGTCCCATAGAGAAAGTTGTTCAATTTGATGGTCTGATCGTCCTCTTAAAATAGTTTCAGCTAATTTTGTTACACCTTATATATCGTCAATACACTTCTTTTATAGTTTTATAATAGTGTAGAAGAGTGTTTCAAATCTCTCATAATTCTCTCTTTTTTTTATTTATAATTAAAGGATTCTTGCTTGTGCGTTAGCACTACATTTCCGCCAGTGTCAAGTAGTTTATGGGAGAATCTATTTGTTTATTATTTATTTATTTTAACATTTTATTGTACACACGGTACAATATACATGAAAACAACATAATAGACAATTACAAAGGGCGAACTTATCTATCCCAATCTCAGGAATTATTTTTGGTCAAGAACAAGAAGAGATTGAGCATTGCGGAGCCTCGTGGCAGGCAAACACACGACACGCGAAAACCACGTGAGTGCTCGGGTCAGAACCTACAACGTGACTCCATTATTCTCTTGTCTTTTTCCGTAGAAAGAGAAGGTACTAGAAGGAAACACGTGTCTTGTCATATTCGCACAATAAGAGATGCACATTGCTATATATAGCAAATACGCTCTAGTTAAAAAAGGAGATCGCTACCTTATTGCTGTCCTTATCGGCGTAACCACTTTTTTGTACTGACTCCACTTGACTCCGACATGTCACTTCATATAAATTGTATAGGATTTTATGACTATCGGTATCTCATACCCGGTTACACTGATATTTCGTCTACCAGCGAAAGCGAAAACATGTCCTTTTCCCAATTTTTCTTGGTGTCGTCGTCGCAATATGCCATCTTCCATAGCTGTCATATTAGCGCACCCCTTTCTTACAAATTATCATCTTTTATACTAGAGCAAATCAAATCAAAACAAATAAAAAAAAATTTTATTCAAAATAATATCACATAGATAGCTTTTTGACTCTACCCCCGCCATCGACATTCTGGTATTTCAAATGTCTGTTTAGGTAATTCCATTTAACCAAAATTATATTCTTATCTGGAAGATGTAATAGACTAAGAGATAAGTGTACTTTTTGCAACCATCAGCTGCGAGGCTGATTCAGTGTTTATCGGGTGTAGAGCATCTCTGTGATGGGGATGGACCCGGTCTGCCTGCATAACTCCAGCTTAGTCATGACCTAACCTATTAGCATCTGCCGGGTTGACGTCGGTTTACGGGACACCCTGTATATACCTGGGTTACGTTTGAAATATGTATAAACCTAGGCACGTGGAATCGATGATTCGTGACAGAGTATTTTCGGAAATGCTATAAAAATCTAAATTTACGGTCGGCTTAGAACCCGTTACAGAAGTGAAGTCTTTCTGCCACAAAGTATGTGTTGCAATTGACAATGTGACACTTATTGAACAAGAAATACAGTTGTGATTTTATTGAAGACACGGGTATGAATTTCGGTCATAAACTAGTGCATGTAAATTGTTTTTTGCACGCAAGATCCGCGCTGACGAAATCTTAATTTGTATATTCTAGAAAGTAATAGCAAATTCTGTTATTCGGCGGCTAAACATTATGTATGTTCATCATCTCAGCCGATGGACGTCCACTGCTGGACATAGGCCTCCCCAAGGATCGCCACAACGACCGGTCCTGCGCTGTTCTCATCCCACGGGTTCCCGCCGCCTTTACCAGGTAGATAGTCCACCGTGTGGGGACCTACCCACGCTGCGCTTTCTGGTACGCCGTCGCCACTCGAAAACTCTTCGGCCCAATCGGCCATCGGTTCTGCGAGCAATGTGCCCCGCCCACTGCTACTTTAGTTTAGCAATTCTTTGGGCTATGCCAGTCACTCTGGTTCTTCTGCGGATCTTTTCATTTCTGATTCGATCTCGCAGGGAAACTCCGAGCATAGCCCTCTCCATTGCCCTTTGGTTGACTTTCAGCCTTTTTATAAGGCCTTGAATGAGCGACCACGTCTTTGTTCCATTTGCCATCCATCACTGGCAACACACACTGACACATAATACAAGGTGTTACAAAACTACAAAAAAATCATTTAAGGGCCACCCCCTTAAATTTTAAACATTTAAGGGGGTAGTTAAGACCATCAAACTGAACAACTTTCACTATGGGACCAATATCGAAATCGCGAAAAAAATCTGATGTTCCATCATCATCATATCAGCCAATAGACGTCCACTGCTGGACATAGGCCTACCCCAAAATGGGGAGATTTGCTTTAATTGCCATGATGCGATGCGCTTGCGATGTTCCAAACTAAACTTCAGATCTACTCGATCTAAATGTATGGGACAATAGTTTTTTTTTTTCGCGATTTCGGTTATTGTATATTTTCTGTGATGTTGGTCCCATAGTGAAAGTTGTTACGTTCGATGGTAATATGTAGATTTGTAGATGACACGATTGTGTCAAGACTTCCGCTTCTAAGTACCTAGTAGACAAAGTTGTATTACGTTATGCAATACAACCTGCCCACCAAATAATTTCTACTCTACACGTGTTTCGCTCCACCAAGGAGCATCCTCAGGAGTTAGACCGACGAACGTTTGAAACAGAGTGGTTACTCCGCCGTGCGTCCGACACCGAGTGCTATAGGACTCGGTCTTGACACAATCGTGCCATCTACATATTAGTTATGGATTTCCGCAAAGTAACGCCTGATTCAATTAATTAAGTTCGATGGTCTCAACAAACCCCTTAGAAGTTTTAAATGTTTATTTTTACTTTTGTAACACCCTGTATATGTTCGGTCTCTCTTAAGTAAATATCTGCTAAATATTTTATGATATGACGGATTATTCCCGAGAATATTATTTGACTCTTTTCCTTGGACGCGCCGTGAAGGAAATTCGTTCGCCAATTTTCCGCGACGGAAACATAATTGCTGTCAGTTTAAGTGAAACAGCAGTCGCCTTAACACTAAACAGTGTAGCACTTTGTCCACCATGACTGACGGTGCTCTTAGGCTTAGGCTGCCTGTCCACCCTAAGGTGCTGTTTATACAGAAGAGACGCGTGACGGTGGCGGATAGTCAAAGTAACATAATATTCAACCTTGTAGTACGCAACATAGCGTCGTTTTTGTCGTAAAGGAAAATTGCGCCCGCGCCACCAGGCGACGTCGCCTGGAGGCGCGGGCGTAATTCTCCAAACGACCCTATGCTGCGTACTATAAGGTTTATATTGCCGCACCCCGCCCGCGTCACGTCCGCGCCACGTCACTTCTGTTTAAGGGCCGTATCACACAAGCGCTTTTTGAGCGTAGGCGTTGAGGGAACGATATCGTCGCTAGCCATGACATCGTCACGCAATCGCCGCGATATCGCAGCTATATTTCTGAGATCAAGCAGTGTCGCGACGGAATAGTGGCGATGTCGTGGTGATAGCCCTCAACCAACGCCTGTGCTTCATTGACCATGTATTTGAAGGGTGAAGAAAGCAAAAAAGTATTGGGGCTGACACAAAAGATCCCACTGGGTCGAAGTGTTTGCTGGCTTGCCCCCACAACAAGATAAGAAGAACGCCTGTGCTTGAAAATCGCGGTGATCCAGTTGCGCTTCTTAAAATCGCTTGTGTGCTAAAAGGCCGTGAATGAGAAAAAAATTGCATACAGAATCGCTTCGTAAGTGTCGCACCTGCTGACCCATCTGCGGAAATTATGCGTCCGAACTTCGACGACTAATAATTTTACATGAAAAATGGCCGCGCAATTTCAGCCTGGTGTGTCTCGGGTAATTTGAAAAGCATGAAAGGCGTAATCACGTCAAAATTCGGCCGCGTTGTGGTTCTACCCTTCCACACTACCTTTTTGATTGTCAATTTCATCATAGCCCAGTCATTTTACGGAGTTTTGTTGGAGAGGTGGGAAGTAATTATTAATTGGAGTTTTAAACTGTAACCGGCATCATTTAGTGACAAAAATACTATCTGAAAACATATTTAAAAAAAAAATCGCTACGCAACATAGAAATCAAAATTGTGAGTCCCAGAAGGCTTTTAAATTAATAATATTAATACCAATGAATTAGATTAAAAAATATAAATTATTTTTGAGCAATAAAATAGGCATTGAAATTTAAAAAAATCGGTTTTTATTAGAAAATACGAATGTATTTTTCAAAACCTTCTAAGTAGACAAAAATATTTACACCATGCTTGAAGTATGTATAATGGTAATTTATTAAATATGTGCAAAAATAATTACTATCAGGTTTTTTTATAACGAGATAATAGCTAAATTTTAAATTTGGAACTGTTGCTGACGGGATTTTTTTTTAATTTTGGTACATTTCTAAGCTCAAATTGGCTCTTAAAAACTATACCGAAGAAAAATATCAATTACTAATTAGTCCCGGCTCAAACCGTAAAATGACTGGGCTATGATGACAATTTCTCAGCGATTTTATTCTGAAAAACCGCCGATCGAAACGTCAGTTTTATTTGGGTTTTAAGTTAGCGATGCGGATGCTATTGGGGATTTTCTCCTCGTAAATCTCCGGTGTAAAGGCATCCTAACTTATGACTAATGAGTGCAAGCGTCCCCGCTTCATTTTGCTTCTTCTGGCTCAAGACATTAGCAATCATAATGACATTAGCAGATAGGATATAGCAGGACGTCGTTTAAGATATCATTATTTAAGTCAATAACGTTAAAGCATAATGATTATTGACAAACAGTTGATTTGATAAAGGTTGTCTTTCTGACACTTTTATGATATACACTGACGCCAGTGTTACGTATTTTATGGATATACAGGGTGTTACAAAAGTAAAATAAACATTTAAAACTTTTAAGGGGTTGTTGAGACCATCAAACTGAACAACTTTCGCTATGGGACCAACATCGAAATCGCAAAAGAAAAAAATCTTTTGTCCCATACATTTAGCTCGAGTAGATCTGTAGTTTAGTATGGAACATCGCAAACGCATCGCATCATGGCGATTATGGCAAATCTCCCCATTTTGGGGGAGGCCAATGTCCAGCAGTGGACGTCTGATCGGCTGATATGATGATGATGATGGAACAACAGATGTTTTTTCGCGATTTCCATATTGGTCCTTTTGTGAAAATTGTTCAGTTTGATGGTCTTAACCACCCCCTTAAATGTTTATTTGTTTTTTTGTAACACTTTGTATGTATTATATTTTGTCTGTGTGGAATTCGTCTTCTTTTCGGGATAATAATTATGTACGGACATAATTTTTAGCACGCCATTCCAAGTCATACATGCATACCGCATATTATAAAAAGCTTTTTCATTTTTTTTTAGTTTTTTTTTTCTATTCTTGTCTAGTAATCATATTTCTAATCTATCTACTTAAGATCATAGATTAATATGTATATTGGATATAGATAGGTAAGTCGCCTTGAATTTTAGGACGTCCTAATTATTAGCGTTGCCGCTTATTAGCACCAGGGGGAGCCACATTATGAAATAAATTTAAAAAGTCGATCGGCCGACACGAGGATCGAACCATAGTTACCCGAATCGTAAGCCAGTTGTCTATACCGCTAGACCAACAAGACGGGGTTTTATATGGGCGAAATCTCTTACTACTACAGCGCAGCGCGTGAAGTGTAGCGCGCTGTCACTCCGATATGAACCCTAGTTCAACACATAGTGCTGCGAAACATGACCGATAGATGGCGGAAGCTGTCTATGGAAAATCAGCGTTCTACTTAATTTGTACTAAGATAACATAGCATCTTAAGATGCTGTCAAACAGTGAAGTAAAACATCGTGAGGAAACTTGCACACGCAGAAGAAGATTGTGATGCGTATGTGATGTCTACCAATCCGCATTGGGGCACATGTGGTGGACTGACGCCCATTCACTCTCCCTGAGGGTAGGCCTGTGCCTTGCAGTGAGACGTATAAAGGGTACAAATTAATATGCTGACGGTTTTTAAGAGGATGATCAGACCATCAAACTGCAGTAGGATTGCAGTTTTGTATGAAACTTATGATTTTTTTTTCTCCATTTCAGATTTGGTCCCATAAAGTTGTTAAGTTGGGTCTGATCATTAAACTAAATAACTTTCTTTCAATTGTCAATCGTCGTCGTCCGTCAGTTTTTGTCGTATAAAGAAGCACCCAAAATAGGCTGATGATGATGTATCATATTTCTAACACCTTTTTGCCAATACAAAACCGAATGAGAAGTGTTTATATTTTTACATTATTATTACTTGCCTTTGACTACTTATATAGGGACTTGTTACGTGTGTCATTCTACTAACAAACATTTCGGCAACTTTTTTATTTATTTATTTTATTTATTTATTCTATGTTTACAATACACAATATCATCATTACAGGTTTTTCCTAATTCGATGACATTGACAACTTTTGCGGGGGGCGAGGTAACATGAAATCCGCAACTTTGGATTTGATTCCCCATAACTTTAGATTCTAATTTTGAATGTTAAAAGTAGTGAAAAGTAGTCCCGTGTGAACCCCAAACGTCATAAGTTCGTACTTATTGTTTCGCAATTATAGGCTGCTGTCTCGTTTAGTGATAAGGTATAAAAGTGAATGTAAATGCACATGATCAATTGTTCTTATACCGTGGCAGACAAGGCCAGTCCTTATAATAAATAGTCAAAGTTACTTGCTCAAATTCAAGGTCGCGCAGCGAGCTATGGAGAGAGCTATGCTCGGTGTTTCTCTGAGAGATCACATCAGAAATGAAGTGATACGTCAGAGAACGAAAGTGGTTGACATAGCTCAGAAAATTAGCAAGCTGAAGTGGCAATGGGCTGGTCATATCTGCCGAAGAACAGACAACCGGTGGGGTGTCAGGGTTCTGGAGTAGAGACCGCGAACTGGTAGACGTAGTGTGGGACGTCCTGTTGCCCGCTGGACAGACGACCTAAAAAAGGTAGCGGGGAGTGACTGGATGAGGAAGGCCGAGGACAGAGTTTTGTGGCGCACCTTGGGAGAGGCCTATGTTCAGCAGTGGACGATGATAGGCTGATGATGATGATGATGATGATGATGATGACTTGCTCATATAAA
The DNA here is from genome assembly GCA_927399405.1 of Agonopterix arenella. Lineage (NCBI taxonomy): Eukaryota > Metazoa > Arthropoda > Insecta > Lepidoptera > Depressariidae > Agonopterix > Agonopterix arenella. Next base: position 4,286,042 of record OV656714.1, read on the forward strand.
CTATTTTTCCAACATCCCATCTTATGCATCTCGCTTCGAGAATTATGGCGTACTACGCACGGCGACAGATCAACCTACCTATAGTATACTCTTTCAGATACTGTGCTATCTTATCTTATAGTTAAACTATATGTTCATTGCCATAGAGATCAACTATGGGTAGGTTGATCTGTCGCTTCGTTTACCTAGTACTATGATGATGATGACGAATCAGCGTGTCTCACAATAGTACCGTTTTCCCTCCTACTCGCTCAAGTCCCTGGGGTCTAGATTGTTGTAGGTACTAGAATAGAACAATACAATACGGTTCAAGGCAGTGTGCCTCTAATTAGATACACGTTTCTAGCAGCGGCATCATTGTTTTGATAGTTATGAAAATGTTCTAATTAATATGCTTCCAATTACTATTATTAAATATACATACATACTACACAAACTTGTGTTAGTGGTGAAAAAATACAGGTTTTAGTTCGTTTCGCGCCAGGTCTAGTGCTTATTTAGGACTTGTTGTTGTTTTCTAGTTTGAAACCTCTTTGAAGTCTTTTTTTTAAATTAAAATTGGGTTTGCTCTTGGCCTCAATCCAGTCCTTAGGACAAAGATGGGGTCAAAGATGTAGCGAGCTTACCCAGAAGAAGCCTATTCACTCGTACTTAAAAGGAATTCGGGTTGTAAGCGCTCGGAAATACTGACGCAGGCAGGGCGTTCCACTCCCTGGCTGTGCGTAATATAAAAGAATCAGAAAGGCGCTTTGCGCAGAAAGTCTACCGTATTTTGGGTGTTCTTTTCTTATTTACAGAAAGTTGGTAGTTGTAGCAATGTTTTTGAGTACCCCGAAAGGGATTACGGTCATGAGTTTACGTATGTATGCCTTCTTATTTTCGAAAAAAGGCAACACACTTATTACTTTTATAAACTATCGATTTCACACATACATCAGTGATTAAATGAATCAAGATTATTTTTAAAATCGATCAACTATGTAATTGATAAACTAATGAATCAGGAATGTCAGCCAAGAAGTTAGGCGCCGCCTGTAAAACGGGCTATACCTTTTAGCCGAGTTTAAGGCCGCTCTGATTTGATAAGCAGTCTCAATCTAGCGGTGTAAGTCAGGTTCAACTGGTTTTTAACACGTTATGATTAACGTTATGAACTGTTATCTCAGGTTATGTCTCATCAACACACACTTACCATACTCCTTGCTAGGGTTCCTGTCGTATTAGTTGATTGCTACTTATTTTTGACCCAATTTGTTCTCCTTTTGCAACATGGTGCATGCATGGTGATTTCGTATAATATTTCATTTATTAATTCACGGTGAAGGGCAATTTAACTCTTCGTATCATTCGTAGTTCGTATCACATTCCAGAGCACTATGTTTTATGAGAGCCAAAAATCGGAAGCCCCTTTTTTATTCCGAATTTTGTTAGGGTGCGTCCACATCTGGCGAATGCGCAGCTCGCGAGCCGCGCTAGTGAATTTTATGCTCGTGCGTTACTACTGCGCATTCGCGCCGCGTTTGTCAGATGTGGACGCACCCTTAGGTCTTAATATTTCCAATGCACTAGACGTGAACACCGAAGTGTCAATTTGCATTAGTTTATTTTTGAAAACAATCACATCAAGTGTTATAAGCTACAACATTTTCCATAAGCTTATTTGCGTGCAAAATCTAAACTATTATAAAACTGTAACCGAAGTGTGTCTGTACATTGAAGATATTAACAAAAAAAAGTTACGATATGGTTTTTAGGTGTCCCTGATTCCATATCACCAATTTTTGGATTTTTTGTTGTCAGTCTGTTTGTTTGTTTGTGTGTTTGTTTGTTTGAACGAGCATCACGCAAAAACTACTGAACCGATTTTGATGAAACTTTTTTGTTTGATAGCTTATGATCTGACTTAAAATCTGGTACAAAATTTGTGCGGACGAAGTCGCGGGTTATCGCTCGTTAATTAATAAAATTATTCTCCTTCGTTACAGTTCCGTCCGCGCCACAGAACCTCACAGCCAACCGAGTGACGTCCGAGGAGATCCACCTATCATGGGCCCCGCCACTGACTACCTACCAGGTCCCCCTCAAACCTTCAGACCCCAAACCACCGACAACCACCGAACGAGACCTCTCAGTGATCGCCAAGAACGAACCCCAAGCTGACTCCCCCATGAACTACGTCATCGAAAACCCAGACATTATATCCGACACATCCAACCAAAACTTTGACTTCAACTGGTATAAAAATGACAAGCAAAAGTACGATGACATTATCATAGATGGAGATAGGAGTAAAAGAGAGGTGCGGTCACATAGGCACAGAAAGAGAAGGCAGGAAAACGCTACTGAAACGAAAAGCTCTCATTTAGAAAAGATTGATGATATCGAAACTCATGTAGCTATAGACATGCCTGTGAAGAAGTCCTTGCCAGTAGTACCGTTGAAAGATCCGACTCAAATCGCTTATGTGTTGTATTACGAACAGGGCGTGCCTAGATATGACTCTACAACTGTAATAGATGTGCCAAACTCAGCAGATGTGAAGAAGAAGAATGTTTTTCCTAGTGATTTGGGAATGGAGCAATATTCGAGGGCGACTAAGAATCTGACGCTGTTGAATACATCGGGAGTTTTGACGAAGGTCGTCGGGTTTAGACTGAAAAGTTTGAGTAAGTTGGGTTGTTGATATTTTTGATTATTTTGTTACCCGGGCGCCAGATATAGCCGCAAAGTTGTGTTCAAAGGGTAGCTGTCTCTTTCCTCCTCTTTGAAGACAGGTATAGATCATATTTGAAGCTTTGCAAGCACAGCTTTGTGGCTAAAGGTAGACGTCGATACCAACAAGTAATTTCATAGAAGACGATAATATTTTCTATGAAACGATTGGTCGCATACGCGGTCACTGCCGCAGGCCGCGTTGTTCTAAAGTCTACCTTTAGTCTGGCGCCTACCTAGATACAGGGATTAGGGATAATTATAATACATATAAGGCGTAAACAGAGCGAAATTCAGCACCTTCCTAGCTATTATCTCGAAAGTGACCTGACAACTATCTTTTATGTACTTTTGAACAACATCAGACCATCAGAGTTCTGGCCTGCCTACGTCACGTTGACCTGGTAGATTAAAAGTAATGCTATATTGCCTGCATACTAAACGGAGCAAAACATTTACTATATTATTAATTCGGTATGATAGCTACCATTTATAATCTCAAAATCGCAGCAATTTGCATTAACTTCATGTTAACTTAGTTTTTTTATTTGCAAAATATTTTGGGGGCATGACCCTATGTACCGGAAAATTGATACTTCTGATTCTAAACTACATGGATGCTCTCTAGGTAAAATACTTCAATACTTCAATACTTCAATATTTTATTGCATTCATGTTGTACATAAGGTCTTAAATAACATACATTATAGTAGGTACAGCTTCAACACGAACCCTGAAAGGGCGCAGCAAAGAAAATAAAATAAAAATAAAAATATGTTAACACGGATAAATCTAACAATATGAAAATTACACTTAAGTCATAAACAATATAACAATATTACACAAAAAACTCTTGCAGCGAGTAGAAACATTTTTCGATTAGGAAATTTATCAACATGGTTTTAAATATGTTAGGATTTTGTTCTTCTTTAATATGTTCTGGGATTTGATTATATATTTTAACCGACATTGCGAATGGACCAGAATGAACTAGTTTTAATTTAGAGAAGGGAAAGGCTAGTCTATTTTGCGGTCTTAAATTTGGTGGTCGAGAGTATTGCGGGTATAGGTGCATGTTCTTTTTGACAAAAATACTGACTTCTAGTATGTAAATGCATGTTAAAGTTAAAATTTTTTGCTGTATGAAGTACTGTTTACAACTTACTGTTACATCAATGTTTACAAGGATTCTAAGGCATTTTTTCTGTAGTCTGAATAATTTTATTGTTTCAGTGCTGTTTCCCCACAACACTATGCCGTATTGGAGCCAGGAATGTGCATAAGCGTAATAAGCGCTGGTTGCTGTCTTGAGATCTGTTGCTTTTTTGAGTTGGTATAGGGCATACGTGAATCGGGATAATTTGGTTGTAACTTTCAGTATATGGTCTTTCCAATCGATATTAGAGTCAACGTTTATACCTAACAATGGGTAAGTAGCTACGCATTCTAATTGCTTATTTTGAAATGAATAGTTGATATTTAATTTTCGTTTTTGATAGGGTTTAAATTGCATGAGTTTCGTTTTCGTAAAGTTAACTTGGAGGTTGTGTTCATGGAGCCAGGTTACTATTTTTGTTAGAGTGTTATCTAAGTGATTGTTCAAGTCCAAGTCATCCTTGCAGGATACTACCACTGAAATATCGTCAGCGAATAGGGTACATTTATTTTCTATAATGCTTGGCAAATCGTTAATATAAAGCAGAAATAGTATGCAACCAAGGACGCTGCCTTGGGGTATTGATTTTGTTGTATTTAGTTTCTGTGATCGAACTTTATTTATTTCACCTGTAGTGTAATCGCAATGTTCTACTTCAACATATTGTGTACGATTACTAAGATATGAGATGAACCAGTTGTAGGCGAGACCCCGTACGCCTAAACCATAAAGCTTCTTTAATAAAATGTTATATAAAACCCTGTCGTACGCCTTACTCATATCCAGTAATATACCTATAGCATATTGTTTATTATTTATGATATTTAGTATTTCATGTATGTATTTATAAACAGCTAACGAGGTTGAGTGGTTTTTCCTAAATCCATTTTGACATTCACTAAACAAGTTAAATTTTTCGCAAAACGTGTAGAGACGGTTGGACATAGCAGTTTCATATATTTTAGAGATGGTTGGTAAGAGAGCTATTGGTCGGTAGTTGTTACAGTCAGTTTTGTTACCTTTTTTGTAAATGGGCTTAATAATTGAAACCTTTAACGAATCCGGTACGATGCTTTCAGCAAACGATTGGTTTATTAAATATGACAATACTGGGGCCAGTTCTGCAGCACAACTCTTAATTAATATGGGTGGTAACTCATCGTGGCCAAAGCTTCGTTTATTCTTAAGATTATTGATTATTTTGGAGATTTCTTGCGTGGTGACAGGTTTCAGGTACATAGAGTTTTCAGTGGGCACAACTACTGGACGGCCAGCCGGTGGAGCTCCGTCGCCGCTGCTGTCAGCCACTGATGAAAAGAAACTATTGAACGTGTTTGCTACTACTTTAGGATCATCCGTGGGCTTCTGTTTTGTGTCTAATTTAATGTTTTCTCTGTTTTTTCCTGTAACTTTATTTGTTTGTTCTTTTATTATGTTCCACATTGTTTTCACAATATTGTCAGCATTTTTAATTCTTTTTATATTTATAAGTTTCTTCGATGTTAAAACTGTCTTTTTTAATAATTTCTCATAATCCTTGTAATTTTTATTTAGGATAGGGTTATCAATTTGGGAAGCTAGGATTTTTAATAGCCTTTTATGTCTGCAAGATGTTTTTATCCCAGTTGTTAGCCAGGTTTTTTTATTTCTATTTTTTAGTCTCATGCGTATTTTAGGGATGCACAAATCCAATAGTGTTTTTAATGTATTGCTAAGAGCGTTGTAATTTTCATTTGCATTTTTTTCTTTGGTTATAATGTCCGTAAAATCAATTTTTCCTAATTCTGATTTAAAACATTGGATATTAAGCTGACTGAATTGCCTTTTTTCAATACACAAATTTTTTTGTACATTTGGAGTTTTAGTTGGTATGCTAATTCGTACACCTTTGTGATCTGAGAAACCATAGTCATATACAGATAAATTAAATTGTTTGTTTTGGAAGTTGACAAATAACAAGTCTATACAAGTAGCACTAGAATTGGTTACTCTGGTGGGTTCTTTTACGTGTTGTTGGAAGTTATAGCTAATCATTAAATCCAAAAGGGTTGTTGTTGGTGATGATGTTTCTAATATATTTACATTAAAGTCTCCACCGATAACTATATCCTTTGTTATATATTTGTTCTGTAAATGCTGCAAAAGTTTTGTTAAAGAATTAAAAAATATTTCTGGCATTCTTTTTCTATCTGGCCAATACAAACTAACTAAAACTAGGTTATACTTTTGAATTTCTATAGCACATAGTTCAATAATAAATTCTATAGACATATTTATGATATCTTTTAACTCTACGTAAGCTATGTCTTCTTCTAATAGTATGCATACGCCTCCTCCTTCATGCGTAGATCGACAATATGACGATGCTAGTTTGTAGCCATCCACGTGTAGGAGGTCTAGCTTTGATGTAGTTATCCAGGTTTCTGTTAGGCAAAGTATTTGCGGACTTTTTTCATCATCCATAGCTGCTTCTATTAAATGGCGTTTTTTATTCAGGCTTCTTATGTTTTGATACAAAATATGTAAATTACTTTCGAAAAAAATCTCTAGAGTGTTGTGGTTTTTGTACGTTCGATGATGATGGTGTTTGGCGGAGATTATTATTATTTGCTGTCGAATTTTGCGTTTGAACATCAGACGTATCGGTTTGGTTTCTGTCTATATTTATTGGAGACTCTTGTGTAATTTTATGTTCCTTTCCATCAATTATTAGTTTATTATTTATGATATTCGCACGGCAGCCATTTCTACGAGCTTCAACAAGGATTTCGACTAGTTTGTTTCTTCTTTGCAACGACTCTGATCCTAGCAGTTCTGTGATGGCTAATCCGGTGTTCTTGAAGAAACGTCGGTTGTGTAATATATTCCTAGTCATATTTTTGCTTAATAATTCAATTACCAGGGGTCTTCGGTATCCTTTTCTTCCTAATCTCTTCAAATCCTCTATATATCCTGACAGGTTAACATTCAATATGTCCTGGAAGATATTTATTATTCTATCATGCAGTTCATAATTATTTTCCCACTCGTTTTCGATTAGACCGTACAAGACGATTTTTTTATCATTATTTTCAGTTGGTTGAGATTTCGTTCTGTCAAGAGGTAAGAGTTTTTGTATTTCTTGGATTTCTTTTCGTAGTTTTAGGTTCTCCGTATCAAGCTGTGCTATGGTTTTTTCCATTTTAGTGATGTTTTGTTTTATGTCGATTTGCTCTACTTCAAGGGAATTAGTGGTTTGGGTCATTTCATTTTTCAGCTTAAAAATTTCAGTTGTTGTTACAGAGATAATTGTAGATTTTAATTCAGTAGGGACTGTTTGATAGTGTCTAGTTTTCTATCTAATAGAGCTTCTATTTGGTCGATGGTTATAGTAGGGTTTGAAGGCGTCTCCGCAGCTTTTTTAGGACTTGAATTGGTAGTATTTTCAGGAGGTATTGTGTCACCTAAGATACTTAATTCATCTTCTGAAGATGAAGCCGAGTTTTCATATGTTGTTGGTTTTCTGGGTCTGGTATTTACGTTATCTTGTAGTTTATTTTTTGGGATGGTGTCTTTATTTAGTTTAGTAAAACATGCACTAAATAAGAGTAGCACAAAGAGCCATGGAGCGTACCATGCTGGGTATATCCATTGTGGACAGTGTAATCAACGTATGAATCCGTCGAAGAACTAAGGTCGCTGGATAACGGATTATAAAGTTAAAGTGAAGTGAGTAAAGGGCGGAAAACTTGGCTAGAAGGGAAGAGGCCGTTGGACCAAGGAAATATCGGAATGTTAGATAAATAGATAAGGAGGGAAGGAGGTCAGGCAGACCACTATCACGTTGGTCAGACGACATTGTAAGGTCTGAAATGGATCAGATTAGCACAGGACCGTGAGCAGTGGTGCTATGAAAGGAGGCCTATGCCCAACTTTGGGTTGATTTGATTGATTGATTGAATAAACTTGCTTACTTTAGGTATAACTCGGAAAGAGAGCGTCGGTGGCGCGTTACGGCGAGGTATCGAAACTCAATCTTGAGGTCCGGGTTCCAATCCGCACTGACAACATGCCATGTACCAATGAGTTTTTCCCGACTGCTCTCAAACTGTGAAGGAAAACATCGTAAGGAAACCTGTATACGCTGAAGATGAAATTCCTATGCGTATGTGAAGTCTACCAATCCGCATCGGGCACGCGTGGTGGACTAACGCCTATACACCCTCCCTGAGGGTAGGCTAGTGCCCTGGAGTATATAGGCTGATGATAATGATTGACAGATACTATGGATACATATGTATATGCTATGATACATGTTTGGGCCCTGAAAGTATATATCTCGATTCTTTTCTCTCTATCTTGATTGTATTTTGCTAAACTATTGTGACACTATTTGATTTCCATAACTAAGTAAGCAACCGATAAGTGTTAGTCTAGTTTCTTCGCGGCACATCTGAAGCATGTCTAATTTATAAATAGAGAAAGTATTATTGCTTCGTTCGAAGCAATCTCGGAAATTACTCAATCAATTGATAATTCCTCCTCCATAGCCTACGTAACATCAGGGGCATTGATTTCCTAAGCTATAGTAAAGTTTTGTCAGTGTTTCATTAAATAACTAATTGTAACAGAGATTGGAGTAAGCAATGACCAGTAAGTGGGTACATACTTTGTATAAAAGGAAGTTGTCCAACAAAAAGCAAAATCAATTTCGGGGCTGCGACCCCTTCAAACAGATCAACCTCTGAATGTACGGTCAGAATCGGGAGAAATCGAACACCCTTGCGCTTCAAAATATTACGATAGAGGGGTCAGGTTTCTCTGATGCTGACTGTACCATACTGATGAACTGCCTTGAGTTGGGTTCTTTACATACATACATATGCTCACGCCCATGTCCTAATGTGGTAGGCAGAGACAATAGATCGCCACATGCTACGATTCTGATACACCTCTCGCCTCTTCAACATCCATAAGTCTCTTCTTATATGCCTGTCGAAATATCTGACTTCCCTCCATTGCAAACGGGAGACAGTAATAAGAGGGAAAAAAAACATGGCTATTAGAGAGCCAATTCCAGAGATCATTTATGGCAGTGTTGAAGACACTACCGCAAATGCACCAAAAATACAAAACAAAACAATAGGAACGTTTTCCTACTCCTCCTATCTTCTTTGATTAATTCATTGCGGGTTCCAAGACAGATTAGAGTCATCCCCCGGGCTCGCTGGACTTCATTGTCCAGTGTTGTGAATGGTCGCCGCTGTTGATCCTGGCTTACAGGAGTTACAGCGGTGGGAATGTGTGGTGGGCCTATGCCCGATACATGCTTGTCGGTTTACATTTTTATTTTTAGTTTGAGGCCGAGAACCAATAAGCTAAATGACGCCGTATGGACTTGATGACCGTGCATAAGCTGTACAACTGCGTATGCACCGCTCATAATCGTGCTCTAATTGGTTTACCTAAGCCCTAAGGACAGCTCATTTTCGTACAGCAGTCGATGAAAGATACGTTATTGGTCTGTGTTTGGAATCTAACAATTTTAGGAATGAACAAACATCCATTTTGTGACTGATTGATTAATAAGAGTCTTTAAAAAATTTTCAGAACCATTCACCCCCTACAAGATCTGGGTGCGAGCCTTCTACAACTTCTCCCTGGACAACGTCAAGTCGTCTGACCTGATAGACAGGCTGGGCCCTCATTCGAATCCTCTATACGTCCTCACAGATGTGAGGCCTCCGTCGGCACCTATTATACTGAATCTGACCTGCGATCAACCTAGAGGTAAGCTGTTGTTTTAGGGGATAAGGTAGAACTTGCAACTGCTTACCAACAACGGGAATGTTCAGATATATCGTCTGAATGATATACTCGGCCTTCCTTTGGAAAGGATTACAGATATTTTTGATAAAATAACGTCGTTTTTCGGTCCGACGAGTTACGTCACTCGCAGAACTGCAAATTCTTTATCGCTAAATTAGAGCGATACAAAATGGTGGAGCCACGTGTAAGAGAGAAGAAGATACGTGAACGCCCACTGTCAGATTTGCAGCGCGACTCCGAGACAAATATTTCAATCTTTAATTTGATTTAAAATAGCACAACCTGGCTGTAACATATTTGAAATTGTAATATTGTTAATTAGAGACTAAAATACGCCGTTCACACTGCAGATTTGTTCTGAACATACATTATATGACATCCTGACAAACACCAGCGTGATATTATAATTGACCTAATGAGGGATTTTCCGAAAGCCATTAAAAAAGAAAAAGTAGTTCCTAATGGCTCGATAGATGGCGTTGACGAGACAGGGGTGAGCGACCTTGCAGATAGTAAAATACAAATAAAATAGTAAGAATTTGTGTTTTTAAGTAAACAGCCAAATATGAACATATATTTCGTCAACGGATGCGTCTGACTCAGTGGCATGCATTTTTGTTTACTTTTTAGCGTAAAATTTTCGTCTTCGGACCCCTCTCTGGTCAACGCCATCTATCGCCGGTTTGCTAAACTACGTTTGACTAGCTGTCAGAAAACTCCTCATTGAATACATTATTTCATTGACGTAGAATACTGTGGACGCCGGGGCTAGTACGAAATTCTCCAAAAAAGTGTCGGAGTCTAAACTACACAAACCTAAATACGTGTAAACCAACTAAAATCATTGAAAATGCTAAAATTCTTTTGCGAAAGACTGTCGCGTAATTGGTTCTCTTTTTAACCGACTTCAAAAAAGGAGGAGGTTTCTCAATTCGACCGTATATATTTTTTTTATGTGTGTTCGCGGATACTTTGACGTTTATGAACCGATTTTGATAATTCTTTTTTTGTTGGAAAGAAGATATTCCAAGGGTGGTAACATGATAAGAAAACCAGGATCTGATGATGGCATCCCAGAGAAATCGGGGGGAACCTTTGAAAATCGTAGTGCCGGCTAGTGCATTTGTTAATTTACTATTAAATTGAACTAATGAATTCACCACTGAAAATTGTGAAATAAACAAAATTTTAACAAAAAATTAAAACCGCCTTCAAAAACTAAAAAACTAAAAAATAATATTGCAGCCGATCACTTTTTCGTTCGCATCATAAGAACATTAATTTGTTTTATAGAAGTCGGTGTCAAGCCAAGCCAAAAAACTAATGCAAGCCCTGTCGCGAATCGTACCGGCTTGACAGCGACTTTGATAAAACAAATTAATGTTCTTATGATGCGAACGAAAAAGTCATCTGCAATATCTGCAATATTATTTTTTAACTTTTTAGTTTTTTTGAAGGCGGTTTTAATTTTTACGTTTTGGTTCTCTTTTTGCGTCCAGTAGTTGGTAAGTCAATGCATTATTTCCTTATATCCAGGCATCCTCTACCTGCAATGGCGTCAGCCGCTAGAGTACAACAACTCTCTGGACCAATACGTCGTCACTATAAGGAAGATACCGGAGGAGACTCCCCGTACCAGACTCACGCTGCCGACCAATAAGAACGACATCGAAACTACTATCATGGTGGTGAGTTTTTAATATACATTTTTAGGGTTCCGTACCCAAAGGGTGAAAATGGGACCCTATTACTAAGCCTACGTTGTCCGTCCATCCGTCCGTCTGTCCTACCTATTTAGGGCTGTAACTTTTGAACCATAAGAGCTAGATAGTTGAATTTTTTACAGAATATGCGTTATTACGGCGGATTTGCTAACAAATAATAAAAATGACAAAAAGTTAAAAATTAAGGGGGGCCCTCTTACAAGGAACTAGTTTTTAGCAACGTTTTTTCATCTCGCTCTATGGTAAAAACAGTAATACATACAAGCGTCAAACTTGGTGTAATTATAGAGCAAACTCTACAGTATAACAACAAATAATAGAAACGGGCCAAGTGTGAGTCGGTCTAGTGATAAAGGTCCCGGAGTAAAAAAAAATTTTTTTCTTTAATATGATGTGATGGTGTGGTACAGAACCCTCGGCCTCGGTGCGTGAGTAGCCCGACTCGCACTTGACCGATTTATTTTGCTTTTATTGTACCCAAAGAGTGAAAACGGGACCCTATTACTGAGCCTACGTTGTCTGTCCTAGCGTCACAAGGCTTTATCTTCTGAACCGTAATAGGTAGCCGATTGAAATTTTCACAGAATTTGTATCGTTATATTAGACGAGCGTTAACCCGCGACTTCGTCCGCACAAATTATATAGCAGATTTTAAGTCAGATCATAAGCTATCAAACAAAAAAGTTTCATCAAAATCGGTTCAGTAGTTTTTGCGTGATACTCGTTCAAACAAACAAACAAACACACAAACAAACAGACAGACAAAAAATCCAAAAATTGTTGAAATGGAATCAGGGACACCTAAAAACCATATCGTAACTTTTTTTTTGTTAATATCTTCAATGTACAGACAAACTTCCTGTTACAGTTTTATAATTTTATTTTATTTTATTTTTATTTATTTGATTCACTTACAGTTATTACAATAGTATAGATATATTATATATTATAATAGTATAGATTTGATGACAAATAATTAAAAAAAAGTAATAACCCTCCTCTGGCGCATTCGGGTGAAAAATATCCCTTCCCTATACAAGAAACTAGTTTCTCTAACGTTTATTTTTCTTGCTCTATTGTCTAATTTATATTGTCGGTCGTAAAAACGGTAATACATACATATCCCATAGCCCAATTAAATAAGGATTCAACCTCGGAATGAGAGATAATCTTCTAATATATAAAATTCTCGTGTCCGTTTGTAACAAAACTCCTCCACGGCTGGACCGATTCTTATGAAATTTTGTGTGTATATTTGGTTTTGGTTTTGCGTAGTTTGATGTGTCGCCGGCCGTGAATACGAGAGTAAGATATTCAAGGTCAAATGTTTTTTGGGAAATATCTTTTTTCCTCCGCCGTGTGGTGTCGGCTAAGAATAGCACCATCCCATTTCCTCCCGTGGGTGTCGTAAAAGGCGACTATGGGATCTACTGAAGGATGGGCAGCAGCATCCTCTGAGTACACACATTGATTCAATCCAACTGCGATCGCCAACCCGCCTGCCAAGCGTGGCGATTATGGCAAATCCCCCCCATTTTGGGGGAGGCTTATGTCCAGCAGTGGACGTTTAATGGCTGATATGATGATGATCTTTTTTCCTATGCTCTAAATGACTTTCGAAGTTGTTACATAACTTATAGAGCATGCAATTCTTTCAGCCTTTTTATGATAAAAAAGGCATAAATATAATAAAAAAGAATGAAACCCAAGGGGCAATGGGGAGGGCTATGCTCGGAGTTTCCCTGCGAGATCGAATCAGAAATGAAGAGATCCGCCACGTAACTGACATAGCCCAAAGAATTGCTAAACTGAAGTAGCAGTGGGCGGGGCACATTGCTCGCAGAACCGATGGCCGATGGGGCCGAAAAGTTCTCGAGTGGCGACCGCGTACCGGAAAGCTCAGCATGGGTAGGGCCCTCACACGGTGGACCGACGACCTGGAGTGAGATTTTTGAATCTCATACGTTGAACTCAGCAATTGAAAATGTATGGAGATACGCATATTTCTATTGCTGATTTGACTTTCAAAAATCGCACTCCTGGAGTATGATTTTAGAATGTCAAATCAGCAGTAGAAAGATGCATATTTCCATAGTAATATTGACATTTTCAACTGTTGATTTCAAAGAATGAGTTTCGAAAATCGCACTTCTGGTAAAGGCGGCGGGAACCCGTTGGATGAGGGCAGCGCAGGACCGGTCGTTATGGTGATCCTTGGGGGAGGCCTATGTCCAGCGGTGGACGTCCATCGGCTGAGATGATGATGATGACAATTCTTTACAAATTTGCTCTTGGATCTCGTAAGTAACGAATTTAATCAAAGAAAATAGGAGGAGTACCCAGCCGGAGTACAGGAGGTATAAAGCCTCGTATCCACTTGGCAACAATTGACGCGCAACACGTAACGCTCAACATGTTGCGCAACGTTGCTAAACAACGCGCGACGTTGCCGAACATGTTGTGACAAACTAAGTTGAAGTTCCGCGACGTCGCGCGTTGTTTTGCAACGTTGCCCAACATGTTGAGCGTCACGTGTTGCGCGTCAAATGTTGCCTAGTGGATACGCGGCTTAAGTATACAAAAGATGGCCATAATATTAGCTCTGTGGGTTGGCATTAGGATTATTTCTGTACTGATTTGTGCAAATTATCCTGTATTTATTATTTCCGTTCTCGGCACCGTACATAGTACTCGTTTAGTTGTACGTACCTATTACTTTGACTATTTATTATAAGGACTAGCCTTGCGGTAGCATTTCCCCTCTGCCACGGTATAAGATTAATTAATCATGTGCATTTACATTCAATTTTATACCTTATCACTAAACGAGACACCCTATAATAGAGAAACAATAATTTCGAACTTAGAACGTTTGGGGTTCACACGAGATTTCTTTTCATGATTTTTAACGTTCAAAATTAGAATCTAAAGTTATGGGGAATAAAATCCAAGGTTGCGGATTTCGTGTTACCTCGCCCCCCCGCAAGAAGTGGCAGAAATGTTTGTTCGTAGAATTACACGCGTAACTAGTCCCTATATACGTAGTCAAAGACCTATTAGCATAGTGTTGAGGAAAATAATTTAAAATATCCTGTTTATGTTAAGGTTTTTCCATAAAAGTGATTTGTGCAAATAGCTTGTTTATTTCGGCTTCGGATTTTGTGGTAAGGACAGTTCTTTGTTTTAAATATTTATAGATTCCTGTAATACATGCTTTTATTTATTTTTTCGGGGTGTAATGAAGTGCATCATATCAGGTATCAAGGTATAATCATGTCAGAAATTTCACTTTTCGCTCCAAGCTGCTGGTTATACAGAAGAGACGTGTGACGGTGGCGGTGTAGTCCTTTTTCGCCGGATTCCTTATTGGACGGATAATCTTTTTAGTCGCCTAACTGATAGTACAATTTAATTGATTGATATGTATCATGGGTACAGACCAAATACCTTTGCCAGCTTCCTGATATGTATACATTTCCGATGAAAAATAAATTTGTCAAATGTAATCACTAGCGTTTCCAAATAAGAATCTGGCCAAAACGGAATCCGTCCAATAAGGAATCCGTCGAAAAAGGACTAAACCGCGGTGGCGGATTTTCAAAGCAACACCAATATGGACCTTATAGTACGTAGCATAGCTTTGTTTTTGTCGTAAAGGAAAATCGCGCCCGCGCCACAAGGAGACTATGCCTGGATAGGTGACCGATGTGGCCGAAGAGTTCTCCAGTGGCAGTAGGAACAGCTTGGGTTGGTACAAGGTGGATCAATGACCTGGTGAAGGCGGCGGGAACCCGTTGGATAAGGGCAGCGCAGGACCGGTTGTTGTGGCGATTCTTTGGGGAGGCCTATGTCCAGCAGTGAACGTCTTTCGGCTGAGATGATGATGATGAAATTTGAGGTGCTTATTCAATGTCTTGTATTTGTTGCAGAACGTGGACCTGTCGAACGTGACTCAGTACGAGGTGAAGCTGTACGCCGTAACTCTGTCGATGGCGCGCAACAATGTTCTCATTAACGGCTCTGAATCACCGCCTGAGGTGAGCTTTATCTTATACTAACTATATTTAGAATAAATGGTAAACATTTATGGGTCAATCAACTATTTTTTGTCCATACCTTGTCCTAGTCATTTGAATAAAATTTTCTCAATGATAAGGCTCAGGGTCAAGCTCAGGTTTTGCTTGCCCTAAAAATTTATGTTTGTTGAATAACTAAGGATTCCATTTATTAAATACATACACGGCAAAATTACTTGAATTTTGGCGGTTGTCCGATGGACGCAAAGTATCTTTTCATAGTACAACTATCGGTCCCCAAGCAATACTAGTTAACAAAACCTTATAAAGTCAAAAAAATACTATTGCCGCCCAAAAACTAATTTTACTATAATATTGCACCTTATTGTTTAGCTCTCAAAAGCGTGCAAAAATGTCTTTATTCTCCACCTTTTGGATAATTTCTGAATTATTTCGTTGTCCCCAAGCTTGTATGTCTATCGGACAACCGCTAAAAACTACTAGTAGTTCAACACAGATGGTGTAATGCGTATGCGTGTAGAAATATCATAATATTTGATGAATTATTATTCACAACTAATGAATGTCAAGAAAAAAGAACTAAAAACTTTTTTTTAAAACAGTACCAACAGGACAAAAAATAGTTGATTGACCCTTATAACAAAAGTATTGCTCTCAAATCAGCCCAGATCAAAACATTGCTAGGCATAGGTGTCCTTTTTATTGCGCCATTCCTCACAGAAATTGTTATATCCTGAAGCGAAACAGAAGGATTGCAGTTTTGAATGAAGAAAGAAAAAAAAATTTTTAGTTGCCGTTTTTATTTGCAGACACAACAAAACACACTGAAATAATGCTAAAAGCTAGTTTTTTTCGCGATTTCAACTTGTGCCCATAGAGAAAGCTATTCAGGTTTATGGTCTGATCAAATTTCAAAATTATATTAAGAAGGGTACTAGATTTTAACGCAGAGTAGAAATATCGTAGCGAAGATCGGCTAGTTAAAAAAACTGGTATAAAAAGCAATGACATTATATACACATGGACTCACCGCGTCATACAATAACAAAACTCAAAAATGGCACATGTCTCTAATGTCACCTTAGTATGCTTCAGTTATGCTCCGCTGCCGTACATTGCCGCTGACATACTAATTCTTTCAAATGTCATCGGTCACTAAACAGCAACGTAAAACAATTAAGCACACATTTGCGGTCCTGTTTACAGCGCGCACATGCGAAGTTCTTCTGTATTTATTTATTAATTTATTTATCGTATGGCTGATTCTATTATACATTAAAAAAATTAGAACATTGAAACACTGAGTTTTTGTGTATAGAATATAGTCATTGATAAAAAGCGTAGAAAGAGAAGGTACTAGAAGGAAGAACGTGTCTTGTCATATTCACTCAGTATAAGAGATGCATATAGCAAATTCGCTCTAGTTAAAAAAGGTGATAGCTACCTTATTGTTGTCCCTATCGGCGTAACCACTTTTTTGTACTACGGCCACCTGACTCAAAAATGTAATTTCATATAAATTGTACAGGACATTCCGTCTACCAGCGTAAGCGAAATTCTTCGACTTTGATAGAAAGAGACTAATCCATAAACATCTGTCATGCAGGAGGTATCAAGCGAGCTCTGCATAGCGCACTCGGCAGCGATGTCCCCCGGAGACATCCGGCAGGTGGCGCGCGGCGTCAGTACCGCGGCGCTGCTGGCCGTGCTGCCGCTAGCGCTGCTAGCCGCCGCCGGCGTGGCGCTCGTCTACTGGAGGTATTATTATTATTGTTGATGTGGGCTGACCGCGATATATCGCAGGCTGCCGCTCGAAGCCCGACCCTGTTATGACTTTGAGAGAGATTATTAAGGTACTAGAAACAAATAATGACATCAATCATCATCACATGATCTGATGATCTTCATCGCATATTCCAACAGATGCAGATCGCGACTGAGCAAGTGTATCAGCGCAGCATACAACTACCTGGAAGAGGGAGGGGAGAGGGCTGCGCGTGCGCCCCTTAATGCCTGTAAGAAACCTGGTAAGACTTACATTATTATAATAACAATTTGACAAACAAACAATGGAGAGGAACCCGAATAAGAAAGAACGCAAATCAAATCAAAGGAATATGGATCATGAGGACATAATAATATGGTCGAGTATTTTAGATGTTATATTTCGTGTACACTCATAAAAAAAACGAAAACATGGAGACGAATAGACAAAATTTTTCATTTTAGGAAAAGTACCGAAATTCGAAAACTCTTTGGAGATATAATCATACAAAGCTAATGAAAAAAATTAACAGATTTTTGTATCCATAACTCGAGAAACGAGTTATTTGAAAAATGTATTACAGGACGGAATGGGCAGCATTTCCTTTGCCTGAATCTGAATCATCGTTTTGTCCTTTCTTTACATATCACTCAAATTTTCTTAATCAACTACCATCTTCATTTCCGGCCAAGGTAACGTAACAATAGCCTCGTCCAAGCAATAGCCATAATACCGCCCAATTTCTGAAAAAACTAAGTGCACTAACATTTTAAATACTAAATATGAATTTAAATAAATATACAGGATGTAAGTGACAGCCTAGCAAATACTGAAACGGTGAGCTCAGACCATCAAACTGAGCAACTTTCACTATGGAGCCTACTTCAGGAAACGCAAAAAACATCTGCTGTCCCATACAAAATTGCTGTACCTAACCGACTAAAATGTATGGGACAGCTGATTTTTTTTTCGCGTTTCATGAGTTAGGCTCCATAGTGAAAGTTGCTCAGTTTGATGGTCTGAGTTCAGTATTTGCTAGACTGTCACTTACACCCTGTATACTATATCGCTTATATTTAAATATACATTTGTAATTTATGCTTTTAAAAAATGGTGATTAAAAGAAAGAAATTTAGAACCTCATCCTTTTTTGGAGTCGGTTAAAAACCGATTTCTATGTCTTTCTATCCCCGTATCACACATTGGCACAGTAAATATGTTGTTTAGTCTATTAGAGGCACATTGTATTGTAACTAAGGTATCCCTTGTTCAGTAGTAGCGTGCTCGCCGCTGGTGTCGTGCTCGGCGGGCGAGGCGGAGGCGGAGGCGGAGCAGGGCTGCGAGCCCGCCGCGAGGCCGCCCCGCATGGCCGGCCCGCTGCACCCCGCCGTACAGGCCAAGCTGTTCCCGAGGCATGTGGCAGCCCTACATGCTGACGGTGACATCGGCTTCAGGTTAGAACACTGTTTTAACATAATGCATTCATTCATTCACCTTTGATAAGTTATGTGTTCAGATAGACAGTGGACGCTACGAACACGACGAAAAAAATTGCGGCCAGTGATGGCCGATAAACCAACGCACACATCATAAATGCACGCACACAGAGATGATTTGTAAGATGCCTCACGCACACCAATCTAAGAAAGTCCATTTGTTTTAGTACGAAGAAGCGTGAGGCTCTATCTTGACATATAAACAGATAGATAAGTTTATTCATTAGGTAGTTATTCGACGTTATATCTAAGGATTGAAAAACCGTCCCTAAAAAGAATTAACAAATGGACTTTTTATAGATTTTTTTATGATTTCACTAAATAAACTAATAGAGAATATGTGAGTATAAATACCAAAAATCGGAAACTATTTTAAGTTCTTCAACAACGAGAAAAATGTTTAAAAATACATGAAAATGCGTCATCTTTGTGACGATTTTCTATCGAGTGAATTAATTCCAATCGTGTATTCAATTGATGATTTCAATAGATAAACTATCCAAAAATATTGAGGTATGGACTTTGGTTTCGATAAATTGTATAAATCTAGTCGAAAAATAAAAGATGCCTCCGAGGTGTTTCGTCCTACCATAGGGCCTTAAAACCAAAGTCTTCGATCAGTGTGTGATGGCATATGGAACAGAGACGTGGTCGCTCACTCAAGGCCTCATAAAAAGGCTGAAAATCACCTAAAGGGAGAGGGCTATGCTCGGAGTTTCCCTACGAGATCGAATCAGAAATGAAGAGATCTGCAGACGAACCAGAGTAGCTGACATAGCCCAATGAATTGCTCGCAGAACCGATGGCCGATCGGGCAGAAAAGTTCTCGAGGGTTCACCGTGTGGGTAGGCCCCCCACACGGTGGACCGAGGACCTGGTTCAGGCGGCGGGAACCCGTTGGATGAGGGCAGCGCAGGACTATGTTATGGCGATCCTTAGGGGAGGCCTATGTCCAGTGGACGTAAATCGGCTGAGATGATGATGATATTAGAGGAAGTTTGAAAGTAGCACCCATGATGGAAAAATTGTGGCGCTCTAGATTATCGTGTTATGGATAGTGATGCGGTGAGACGAGATTTAAGTATGAATTTAGAAAAGGAATGCTGAAGAAAACAAAGGTGGATGGATTGTGTGAAGGATGATATGTGTAAGTTGTCAAATTAAGGCTAAGAGAGAGTAAATTAAAGATTGAAAAATTTGTCTCGGGCGGGACTTGAACCCGCACTTTTCCAAACCGGGGAACTGCGTTATCCAATTTCGCCACTGAGCCCACCCAGAGAACGAAATCAATGGCGAAATTGGATAACGCAGTTCCCCGGTTTGGAAAAGTGCGGGTTCAAGTCCCGCCCGAGACAAATTTTTCAATCTTTAATTTGATTCGAAATAGCACAACATGGCTCTAACATGTTTAAAAATCAATAATATTTGAAATAAGAGAGAGTAATGGAAAAAGGCATACTGTGCCGACCCCAATAATGGGATCAGGGTAGAAGAATGGTGATGATCATGATGAACCGATTTCAAATACAGCGACTACTTTATTTGAACAGCAGTCAGGTATGAATGATATTGTTAACACGTTCCGGGGCGGTGAACGAGACACAATAGAACTTTTATTGTTATCACTGCTATAGCCGGTCACTGTCCCGGAACGTGTTAAAGTGCGTTATTTTTTTGCCTATCCATGCTGAATCCTTCGTGATAGTTGGCGGACTGAAGCACCTCTTTAAATATTACCATACCCTGTCGTTGTTTTCAGCAAGGAGTACGAGATTGTGGTGGCTAAGTCGGCCGCGTTGGGCCACACGAGCCACCACAGTCATCGCCCTGAGAATAGACTAAAGAACCGATACTTGAACATCACTGCATGTAAGTATAATTGATTATACGAGGATATTGCAATCTACTATTTGCACTGCGCTAATAGTGCACTTTGGACTCTGATTTCGGGAGGCGATGACGATATTCATTGAAAAAATAATTTAATAAGAACATAAATGAATAGAAATCATTGTATTATAGGATTTCGGGGAGGGGATAAATCGGTATGTAATGTTTTTGGAGGGCAATTGGTAACAGTTTTGAGTTTTTTTTTTTCAATTTAACATTGTTTTCTATATTAGAGATTTTAAAATGAATGGATCTCGGAATTCGTTGACTTATCAATTACATATTAAGCTTAATGGTCTATTAAGAACCAACTTTATTCTATTAATGTTTCTATTATTTAATGTTTTTTAGTAGAATTACACGCGTTACTAGTCCCTAATTCCCTATACAGGGTGAAATTGATATCATTAGCATCCTTTTAAACTAAGAGTCTTCCCATTAAACTGAACAACTTTTCCTAAGGTAGCAAATGCTAATGATATCAATTTCACCCTGTATAAGTAGTCAAAGGTTTTCTCCCATAGTAAAAGTTGTTCAGTTTGATGGGTAGACTCTTAGTTTAAAAGGATGCTAATGATATCAATTTCACCCTATATGATGGTGGAGTAATGTAGATGTTTCCTTCCCACAGACGACCACTCGCGCGTGTGCGTGTCGGACGGGTCTCGGTGCGGGGCGGCGGGGTGCGCGGGGGCGGGGCGCGGGCGCGGGGGCGGCGCTCCCTGCGACTACGTCAACGCTAACTTCATAGACGGCATGCTGCCCTCTCTCTCACCCACCCACGTGCGACGCATTAGACGCAAGCTGGAGAAGAGGAACCGGCCCAACAGGTTGGTTGTACCTTTGTACCACAGCATAACTATTATAGTCATTACAGTACGGCAACGGATGTAGTTGTGCAGAGCAACGGCGGGGGCCTTGCGGGGAAGCGGACGGCGGGGGTTACCGGATCAGCGGATCTGTTAGCCCAGTCATTTTACGGTTTGAGCTGGGACTAATTAGTAATTGATATTTTTTTCTGTATGGTATTTAAAAGCCAATTTGAGATTAGAAATGTAACAAAATTAAAAAAAAAAATCCCGTCTGCAACAGTTTCAAATTTAAAATTTAGTTATTATCTCGTTATAAAAATCCTAATGGTATGTTTTTTGCACATATTTAAGGCATTATCATTTTACATACTTCAAACGTGGTGTAAATATTTTTGTCTACTTACTAGGTTTTGAAAAATACATTCGTATTTTCTAATAAAAACCTTTTTTTTTTTTAATTTAATGCCTATGATATTGCTCAAAAACAATTTATATTGTTAATCTAATCAGCTGAGTGCATTGGTATTAACATTAATAATTTAAAAGCCTTCTGGGACTTACAATTTTGATTTCTATGTTGCGTACCGAAATTTGTTTTAATATGTTTTCAGATAGTCTCTTTGTCACTAAATGGTGCCGGTTACCGTTTAAAAGTCCAATTAATAATTACTTCCCACCTCTCCTAACAAAACTCCGTAAAATGACTGGGCTACGCATGACAGCGTAAGTACACGCGTAGCGGCGCCGGGGGCGGCGGCATCGCCCGCCATCAAGAGCGTTGCCATACTGTGAGGCTTATAGTAATACTGTGCTTGTACTATGATGTTCCTCACCTCAACGCTAACTTCATCGACGGCATGCTGCCCTCTCTCTCACCCAAGCACGTGGGCCGCATTAGACGCAAGCAGTTTAGTTATACATTTGTTATTTGTCTTTATAAACACGGCTACTCGTCAAGCTATACATAATCAACATAACCTGGCTTCGCGTAGGTTGAATGAGGTATGACGTCGCGTGGACAGCTTATGCCGGTTACCAGTATGTTCCGATTCATAAAAACACCCGTTTCATTTGCGCGAGCGCGACGGCAGCGCTAATAGCGTTCTATCAATTCGGATCGCTAGATATCGCGCTCACACCGTTCCCATCACAACACTCAAATATTCCTATTATTTTCTTCATCACTAATCGTTATTTAACTTTTATTCGTCTTTTTTAAAACCTAATTAAACCCAATACTACTAAAGAAACCTAAATCGAGGCCTAAACACAAAATAATAATGGTTAAATTATTGTATTGTGTGTCAAACTTTAAAATTTATTATTTATTTTATTTATTTTTCAATTTTGGACACAAACAGTCTTAATAAAAACAATAAATCTAAAACTAGTGAACAGATACCAGACTTGGAGGTCCCAAAAATTATTTTTACAATTTTTATAAGATACGTAGGTCAAAATGTTAAACTTTTACATTGTGTATATGTTCTGTGTGTTTTAAATGTAGATAATAGGTACTTAGCAATAGAATTAGAATCAATGTACATACATATAATTATTTAAATTCGAATACAATGTTAATTGTTAATGAATAAATGAAATTGAAAATTTAAAAAAGTTATGATTATGAGCCAATAAAGGTGCAATGAAACGTGCCTGGTACTTAGATCAAAGTAAAATCTTACTCGGATCTGCACGGCTAGCATGCCACCCAAGACAAAGCGTTTAAACGAGAAAACCGTCATGCGCGCTCTTTCTGGCATACGTAAAATAATCAAGATGGATGCACATCTCGTTTTCTCGGGGGTGGCGTGCGAGGCCTACAGATCTTACTTACAAATTCAATGAAAAACATTTCACTAAATTAGACCATCTTCTGCTGTCCCTATTTTTTTCTTCCGATAAAATGATATGATCTTTACTCGAAACTAAGTCAATAAGCATAAAAAAACTTGACAATTTGAATTTTTATGAACACGTACTGGTTTTCACAAACAAAGACCTAATGGTTCCTAAGACAGTTTCCCTGTATCTCCTATGGTTTCTGATTTTCCCATACCGTCCCAGTATTCCCAGTCAAATCTAAATTTATGCATATGCTTAGGACTATATTTCCCGAGGGGTAGTCAGAGATATTCTGGAACCTCAGAATATCCACATCTACCCAGTGTGAAGGGGAGTGAGACACTTGAACAGTGGGTACATTACATGCCTCGAAATTTAAGCACGCAGGTGGGCTGAATTCATGCACATTACTAAAGAATCTCTCTTCCAACAGACAACCATCAATAAAGCCAGCCAAGCCGCCGCCCAACCTCGCCGAGGGCATAGAGTCGGCGTTCCTAAACATAGAGTTCTCAGGCATCGTGGAGTCGGACGAACAGAACGAGGACTCCGATAGCGAGAGGAGCGACGATGACGGCGAGCTGGATGACGTTTATGTCGATATGGGTAAGGTTCAGTTTACTTTGAACAATTAAATTACTGTTGACATTGGTTTGAATTCGTCAGGTCTAGGATTGGAATATAGCGCAAACTTCGTTTGTCAACATTTTTGAATGGATTCTAGTGTAAACAATACTATTGAGAATGAAAAACTAAGCTATAAGTTATTATGTTCAATCTAAGAGCGCCTCGTTTTGAACCCGGTTCAAATGTGCCCAACTCGCTCGTAGCGTTTCCACGCTGTATGGCTAGAGTCCGATTTTTGAATTAACTTTTATTGGAAAGCTCAATGCTCTCACACAACAGAGAAAAGAAGAGCTTGAGAAAAGAAGAGAGTGTTGCCAAAACATTAAAAGTCGTCAGGACGCCCGTCATTATACGCGAAGGATCAAGCTCGCTAATTACCAACGGACGCGCGATTCGGCCACGAATCAAAACTTAGCCGGTTGCCACATTTCGGTCGCGCAGACATTTGCCGTGCACTCGCACTGTGCGATACGTGTTTATTGCGATTTTGGTCTGTAAACAATAATAATTCCTGCAGTTCCTACGTGGAAAACCACTTGAAAAACGGGCGAGGGTGAGGGGTATGCGCAGTAGCGGTTTCACGAACTAATTTTATTCTGCGAAGCCAAAGCTTTGCTCACGAAGTTTGCCGGCAACTTTACACTTCGTGGTTATTTTGATGTGCACGACTGTCAGAATGAAAAACCTAATAAAGTGTTTACTTTCTTTCAATTAATTATAAGCGAAGTTCACGTATTTGAAGTACGTCGCCGTTTCGTCAAAGTAAAGGGAATATTGACTAGCAATTGCTTTATCTTATTTTTCTCGTTTGAAATGTCCGCGAAAGGCCCAACCCAAGGATCTCTTTATTCTAAAGCATAGAGGGAGCCACACTATTGCATGGCTGTCCACTTTTTTTGACGTGCAAGCTTGTGTAATGTGGTATAGTTTGTCATATTAATTTGCCAAAAAAAAGAGTACTGCCCTATCACACAAGCACGTCAAAAAAGTTGACTGTCGTATAAACTGATATCTATAGTTCCATCTCCTTTTACTATTGAAGGTACGTCATAAGACACTCGACAGATAAATTCATGCGAAATCTATGCTTTAGAATAAAGAGGTCCTTGATCTTAGGCCCAAACATTCATTTTACTTTGATCTATGGATACGCCCTAGCCGCTAAGCATCTCTGCTCTTCTCCGCTTTTCCCTTCTCCGCTTTTCCCTTCTTCGCTTTGGTGGATATCGGGCCTAAATGTGAATATATTTTCTCAGACGGTGAAAGAACGCGTGTGAAACTAGAATGGTTGGTATGGCGGCGGCGCTACATAGCGACGCAGGGTCCCACGCCGGCAACACTGGACGCCTTCTGGAGGATGATCTGGCAACACCGGGTCCACACCCTCGTGATGATCACCAAC
Source organism: Agonopterix arenella (assembly GCA_927399405.1). Classification (NCBI taxonomy): domain Eukaryota; kingdom Metazoa; phylum Arthropoda; class Insecta; order Lepidoptera; family Depressariidae; genus Agonopterix; species Agonopterix arenella. The sequence continues at coordinate 4,311,316 of OV656714.1, forward strand.
CTCGTCGAGCGCGGCAGGGTATGTATCGGTCATCGTCAGCTTATACCGAATGATTTTTTTTACTGTTCCGAAATTTTCAGAGGTTGTTTAGTCCATCAAACTGAACAACTTTCACTACGGAGCCTACATCGAATTCGCGAAAAAAAAATCTGTTGTTCCATACAAAACTGCAGTACCGATACCGACTCGACTAAAATGTATGGGACAGCCTTATATAAGTTATATGTTAAGATTGACAGTCGAAGCTGCGAACGCGTCAAAAAAAATTATCTGTGAACCCTTGAGTAATAAACTGTGTCGGTATACACGCACAGAGATATATGACGCCTCACGCGCACCAACATAAGAAAGTTGGTTACTTTTGTTTTATACGGTAGACGCGTGAGGCGATAAAGGATTATTTTGAATTAGTTGGTATGGTCAACCAGCCTTCGATAGTCCTGGTCTCGCACACTTAGCAAACTATACTATTGCCGGACGACGCCCTGATTACGGCAGTACTGTGAGATTGGGACCAGTAGGCCGTAGAGAGCAGGCAGCTGATCTTGAGAGAGCAGGGAGCAGGGGTTTTTCGAATGAGAATACTTCAGTTTCTTCGCTAGCTTTTCTTCCGGTTTTCCTCTGGAGGACTCTTGTCGCGACTGATTGATTTTGCCCTGTGATCGAGCGTGTTCAGAGCAATACCGTAAGGACAGCCTCAGTTTATTGTGCAATTTAGTTTTATTTTACATCGTATTTTCATTTGAATATACATACATTTCAGCCTATATTTCTTAAACTATAAGACCTAGGTACAAGCTGAGTATTGATCTAGAAAGTCCTTACAATTTCCCGTATTTTGATATATAACAGTCTACTATAGCTATTACATCCAGGCGACTAAGACAGAGAAGCGGAAAAATATACCAATTTTTACCGCACTATTCCAAACTATTCTATGTCTAGACTATTCTAGGCACTCTATCCACGGCCTAGGGTTCTGTCTTAGTGCACCTGGACAAAAATTATTACTATCGTACGTGTCGTACACAGTGCAGGGCCGGCGGGCGGACATTGACCTCAGAATTACATGGTCGGGCGGCGGGTCATTACCACGCAATTGTACTTAGTAACTGATACCAAATGCGTTTGTTAAGTTTCGTCAACTAAATAGATTGAAACAGGCCCTTAATCTTATACTTCATCTAAGGGGACAGCTGTTTTTTTTCTCTATTTCGATGTTGGCTCCATAGTGAAAGTTGTTCGGTTTGATGGTGCGAAGCACCCTCTTTAGTATGACTTGGGTGTTTTGTTACATCTGTATAACAAAGTAATGTCCGTTTGCAGCGTAAGTGTGACATGTACTGGCCGGACGGGGGCCGCGGCAGCTCGTCGCAGTTCGGCGACGTGCACGTGACGCTCGTGCACGAGGACGTGCGCGCCGCCTACACCGTGCGACACATGCGCGTGCGCGTGCGCGCCTGCCGCCCTACCGCCACCCGAGCGACGCGTGACGTGAGTAGTCTGATTCTGGAAACGGAAATCGTGTCTCCCTACAATCAATCCGATCTCCGCGATCTGATATCTGACGTTATTGTATCGATTCGCTAGAAAATCGAATGGCTTTGATTCGATCCAAAAAAATCGCTGGATCGTATGCTCGTCATCTTTCCGAGGATCGAATCAGATCGGCACATCCCTACTAGGGAGAGGAATGGTAAGAAATTGCAACCTTTTAAAGGTGTTTAAATGTCGTAATGTTTAAGCAACAATGCCGTTACAAATCATCATTATCATTACCAGCCTATATATTATAAGAGATAAGTGTACTTTTTGTAACCATCAGCAGTAAGGCTGAATCAGTGTTTATGGGGTATAGAGCATTTCTCTGATGGGGATGGACTACGTCTGCCTGCATAACTTCGGTTTAGGAGTTACAGACCTTTAAATGTCAGTATAAAATTAACGATCAGCTCCAAGGCTGATCGTATGATATTATTGTAGTGTGCACTGTAGCTATGTGAACAGTACAAAAACTGACAGGAACTGCCAGTCGGTTTAGAAGTTACAGCCGTTCAAAGGTCGGATCTTTGAACGGCTGTAACTCCTAAAGCGAGTGATGAACCATGTCAGTTTTTGTACTGTTCACATAGCTACAATGCATACTACAATAATATCATACGATCAGACTTGCAGCTGATCGTGAATTTTTTACTGACCTTTAAACAGCAACTTCTAAACCGACTGGAGTCATGCAGGCAGACCTGGTCCGTCCCCATCACAGAGAAGCTCTACACCACATAAACACTGAATCAGCCTTGCTGCTGATGGTTGCAAAAACTACACTTATCTCTTAGTGATAAGGACTCTAATGCCATACACCGATGAGTTTTTCTAACTTATGTAGTGACTAGTGACCCGCTCCGGTTTTGCACAGGTGCAATTCTGATATATAAAACTTCCTCTTGAATCATTCTATCTATTTAAAAAAACCGCATCAAAATCCGTTACGTAGTTTTAAAGATCTATGGACATACAGATCTATTGCCGTGTGGTGTCGACTCAGAATAGCACCATCCCATTTCCTCTCGTGGGTGTCGTAAAAGGCGACTAAGGATCCTCTGAGTACACACATTCAATCCAACTACGATCGCCAACCCGCCTGCCAAGCGTGGCGATTATGGCAAATCCCCCCATTTTGGGGGAGGCTTATGTCCAGCAGTGGACGTCTGTCAGCTGATATGATGATGATGATTATGGACAGACAGACAAACAGCGGGAAGCGACTTTGTTTTATACTATGTAGTAACACCGACTGCTCTCAAACGGTGAAAGAAAACGTGGAGAAACGTACATACGCTGAAGTAAAGATTTTGATGCGTTTATATAGCATACCTTATGTTCACGACTATATTTCCCGAGGGGGTAGTCAAAGATAATAATAAGTTAGAAAAACTCATTGGTACATTGCATGTCGTCCGAGCGTATTCGAACCCAGATCCTCATGATTGAGTCTATGCTTCTCCGCAACGTTAAACGTTTAAATATGTATAATGTCGAATTTGATGTAATAACTACTATTTTACTACGCTTTGTCAAAGCAAATTTACATTGGAACTATTTTAACCCTAAGACCATCCCTATGTATAAGAATACCTACATGTAAATTATGGTAAATAAATAAATGAATGAACTATGAATAATAATGAATGTGCTATCGACACCGTTACAATGCTGATGATAAAAGGTTCTTACTCTAGAAAAATCTTTTATATGTTAATTCCAATGTTAAGGTCAAGAGGTGCAATTGCTCAGAACATTTTAGGGTTGAGACACATTTGCCAACGGCGACCGGCGGCCGGCCCATACAAAACTGTCATTTAGTATGGGAAGCTGTCCGCCATCGTCGCCGCGTCGACAACAACAATCAAGAGGTGCAAATGTGTCTCAACCCTTATCCCTTAAGTCTTATTTTATTCATAATGGGTTTGCGCTTGGCTTTCGCTCACCTGTGTATCTTATCGGCAGCTTTTATCCTTGAGTCTAATTTGTGTCTTCTATCGTCAGGACTCATCGCCGGACAGTACACCAAGCTCAGAGGAATCATACCGCAGCGTGGTCCAGTACCACTACACGGTGTGGCCCGACCACGGCACGCCCCGGCACCCCCTCGCAGTGCTTCCCTTCGTGCGCGCCGCCGCCGCCGACAGCGGCACCGTGCTAGTGCACTGCAGGTACCTACACTACACTACTCGTGTGGCCAAACCACCCTTCTTTATTTCTAAAAGATTTTAAAAACTTTGAAATACTGAATATAAACTTTCACTCAGTTGTAAAAACGCTCATTAGAGTGTGTGCCTAACCCCCCACACCCCAATCCTCCATTAAAACTCTTGCTAGCTTTTACTACGCCAACAAGACAAAGTGTCAGCAAGAGATTTAATGGAGGATTAACTTTAATGAGCGTTTCTGCAATTGAGTGATTATCTATCAAATTGATTTTAGATTGCTGTCATGTTAACGTAAATAATATAATTACGCCCAGATTGCAAAAAAAATTAACAGCTTTATATGACAACTTGGGTTATGATGCTGATTTAGACGACAATCAGAAAAATCATCAATGCCATAGTCATTCATAAATTATAATTACTACATATTTTATGAAATGGAGTTTAAACTTTCCAAATATTTTCGAGATTGTGAATTAAATGCAAAAAAAAAATTTGAATAAACTGTGGCAATGCCATCCATTTGACATCAATTTGAAATGCCTTTTAAAAATGATTTGATGATAAAAGATATAGAAATTTTTTCTTATTACCAACTTTTCAATTTGGCGAAGACTGTTTTTTGAAAAACTTAGCGATTTTGGTTCCTGAAATTTCGATGGTAATTTCGTATGATGGTAATGCAATGTCACTTTAAAATCGTCTAAAATTGTGTTACGCAATAAATCTAGTTTTAAAAACCCCTGAACTTACTCTTAAACAACAATTTTCTTTCCAGTGCCGGCGTAGGACGTACAGGCACGTACATAGTCCTCGACGCACAACTAAACCAGCTAAAACTAACTGGAACCCTCTCCCCACTCGGCTTCCTCTGCCGAGCGCGCACCCAACGAAACCACCTCGTCCAAACCGAAGAACAATACGTATTCGTACACGACGCCCTGTTAGAACACGTCAGATCCGGCGACACCGAAGTGGAATTCCCAAAAGCTAGACAATACCTCTATAAGCTACTACAACCTATATCCGAAGATGAGCTTGCTTTACTCGACTTAGCCCCTAAAAGCTGCAACGACCTTTCGAATGGCATCGAAAAAGATGAGACTGCGAGTGTGAAATCTAGTCAAAGTGAAAAAGAAGTTATTGAGAATGGTAGTCAAATGTCTATAAAAACTGATGAGTTGAATAGTGAGCAGAGTAAGTCTTCGAAGGAGGAGGAGAAAGAGGGGTTGGCTAATGGGGAGGAAGCTGAGGGGGTGTACGATTTAGCACCGAGGTCTACTGACACGTATAGCAAGAAGATGCAGGCGTATAATAATTTGAGTGAGCAGGAAAAAGAAGAGATTAGGAAGTGAGTTTTTTTTTATTTGTAGTTTTTTTGTTTTGACATGAGATAGGTAGCTGGGAGATTGATGCATAAGGCCGAAGGCAGAGCTTTTTTGGCGCGACTTGGGAAACGCTTATATTCAGCAGTGGACGATAATTTTTGATTATTATTTGAGATTGCGTTAATGTCTTTTTGGAGGAAGAGGGAAGATCTTCCAAAGGCTGCTGCACTGGAAGGCCCGAGACCGCGTTCCTACTGTTCTTCAAAAAAACTAAAAAGTTAAAAAATAATATTGCAGCCCATGACTTTTTCGTCCGTACCGGCTTGACAGCGACTTCGATAAATCAAATTAATGTTCTTATGATGCGAACGAAAAAGTCATCGGCTGCAATATTATTTTTTAACTTTTTAGTTTTTTTGAAGGCGGTTTTAATTTTTTGTTAAAAAAAAACGCACTAGCCGGCACTACGATTTTCAAAGGTTCCCCTCGATTTCTCTTCGATGCAATCATCAGATCCTGGTTTCCTTATCATGGTACCACCCTTGAAATATCTTCTTTCCAACAAAAAAAGAATCATCAAAATGGGTTCATAAACGACGAAGTTATCCGCGAACACACATAAAAAAAATTTTTATATATACGGTCGAATTGACAATTCTCCTCCTTTTTTGAAGTCGATTAAAAAAGGGCAACAATTTTTTAAATAGCTTATCAGTGTTTTATTTTGGAATAGCCGTATTGTTCTTGTGTGTTCTTTCGCTTTTACCTCTGTGAGGTCATCGGCACGCATGCCTCCCTAACAACGACAAGCCTGTGCTCTTCGAGTATGTCTAAATTGTAAAATGAACTTCACAGGACGAACCGTGCGGAGAACTACGCGCTTCTAGAGCGCATGCGTTCCCTGGCGAACAGGCATCACTCGTACCAAGGACCGGCCCCCGTCAACTTGCTGGAGAAACAGTTCCTGGTGAGTTGCCTCACTTTACATACGTCAGTTAGGCGGGCAAAGCTCGGTATTGTATGGGTTGTCTATGGTTTACCTCATCGTTCTCACCGATCCCCGCTTCCCAATCCGCCGCGTAGCCCCAGCAACGACCTATGCCGAGGTCCGTACCCCTCTGGGTGCCCCCAGGTCGGTTGCTTAAGTTCATTCATTTTGGTCGGTAGACCCTTCGTGGTCCCTCCAATAAAAAGTCCGCAGTAAAAAGCAGTAGTTGCTCCCTGAGCAGAGCTGTGATAGTAATCTGAAAAAAAAAATGGTATTGAGGTAAAATTATAATTTCACCCTCGCACGCACCACACGATTATCCTGTCACGACAGCGAGTCACAACTATGGGATTCTAAGAAGAATCTGTTTTTAATGGACTGTTCAGACCATCTAACAGAATAACATTCTTTCTGCGCGTTCCATACAAACACTGCAATCCTACTCGACCCAAAAACTTACTGCCCTTAGAAAACTGTCAGCATGTTAAGACCCGTCTTGAGCTTTAAACCACTTAAAACCCTTTGCGGTTGAAGTTAGAGTTCATTTCAAGTCCTATTTTTATAGTAGTTTTTGAGAACGGATAAATATTTTAAAATAACAATTCAACGAATTCAATCAATTCAATTCAAATTCAAATCAATTCAATCAATCAATTCATTCATTTCAATTTTTTTTCTGAACGGTTCGTTCCACTCCGGTGTCAGCCAGTAAAAGTGACGGCAAAGCTCGCAGTCACCGAGCGTGGTGGCTTTCCTGAAAGTTTTAATAGTAAACGTGTGGTTACTCTCAGATTTTATACTTTTAATAAATGTTTTAATAATAAAATTTCAGCTGATAACGCGATCGTGCGTTGAGCCGAGTGTTTGCGCGCGGGCAGCTCACAACGTGGAGAAGAATCGTCCCGGAGGCGTGCTGCCGTCAGACTCGGCGCGGGTGATGCTCGTGCCCAAACCTGGCGTTGAAGGTATGCTATTTAAGTTGAAAGTAGGCTTCTACATTAAACTTCCAGTCTGGAAGTGTTGGTAAACATTGTAATTGATTTCTTTCTATGCTCTCTCTCTGTCTCGGGTTTGCTGGAAGAAATCTCTTTAGAGATAAGCTCGCCCTTTGTAATTGTCTATTATGTTGTTTTCATGTATATTTCCGTGTGTACAATAAAGTGTTAAAATAAAATAAATAAAAATTGATTTATGTACTACAAAGTATCACAGCTTCATAGCCTATCCCACCGCCGCAGAGAAGCCTGCTTGTCGGTCTTCTACAGATTGTACTTCGGTGAGTGTGCCCAAGAGCTACATGAGCTCATCCCGCCTTCCCCTTTCTACTATCGGACTTCCAGACGCACCGCGGGATATCACCCCTTTTTGGTTGACATACCACATATCCGCACCAAGCGCCTTTCTGAACCTTTTATAATGCGCACAGCCAAGGAGTGGAACGCCCTGCTTGCGTCAGTATTTCCGAGCGCTTACAAACCGAATTCCTTTAAAGTACGAGTGAATAGGCTTCTTCTGGGTGAGCTCGCTACATGTTCGACCCCATCTTCATCCTGAGGACTAGATTGAAGTCAAGAGCAAACCCATACGTAATAAAAAAAAATCACCTGTTGTTGAAAAGGTTAATGTAGATATTTTTAGTTGTACTTCAAAATTGTTCTTTATCATAAGCAACGCAGTGTTGTAAGTCATGTAAAAATCTTTTTTTAGTGACTGCCTTTACCATGATCCAGATTTAAAACTTATTTATACGTTTTTAGACAGAATTTGGTAATTTTTTTATTTTTAATATAATGTAGACTTTTTGAATATTATGACCATTATTACGGTATATTTCTTTAGTTCATTTTTGAGTAAAAATATCTGTAAGGAATCAATATCGTGTTAGAAAATATTGTTATTGATATAATTATCTCGAAATGGATTTCGCTTCAGCCATCCCAAAAAAAACATGACATATCTTGCTCAGTGTAGCTTACATTAGTCAAAACTTTGTATGTAACATTGCAGGCAGCGAGTACGTGAACGCGTCGTGGGTATGCGGGCGCCGGCGCCTGCGCGAGTACGCGGTGGCGCAGCACCCCCCCGCGCCCCCCGCGCCCCCCGCCGCGCCCTCCCCCGCCGCCGCCGACCTGTGGCGCCTGCTGTGGGACCACACCGCGCAGCTCGTGCTGCTGCTGACAGACATGACCGACCCCGTAATATACACACTACTTTATTTTCCACTAGAGTATACTAGCGACTTCGTCCGCACAAATTATATACCACATTTTAAGTCAGATCATAAGCTATCAAACAAAAAAGTTTCATCAAAATCGGTTCAGTAGTTTTTGCGTAATACTCGATCAAAAAAGCAAACACACAAACAAACAGACAGACAATAATTCTAAAAAAAGGTTTATTTGGAGTCGGGGACTCCTAAATAACTTTTTTTTTGTTAATATCTTCAATGTAGACACACTTCTGTTACAGTTTTATAATAGTTAAGATTTATTTAAGTTCATCATGGAATTTACAAGCCCGCAACTCCAAGTGACGTCATAAACCTTGAAGACAGACAACATTGACAAGACAGAGAACAGTGAAGACAACATAATCGGACGCACGCTGTTCGAGCACGGAGTATTCGTACTCTGTTTCGAACGTTCGTCGGTCTAACTCCTGAGGATGCTCCATGGTGGAGCGAAACACGTATAGAGTAGAAATTATTTGGTCGGCAGGTTGTATTGCATACCTTAATACAACTGTGTCTACTTGGTATTTAGAAGCGGAAGTGTCTATGCAATCGTCTACCTATTAGTCATGGATTTCCGCAAAGTAAGGCCTGATACAATTGACCACATTTATCTTATTAAAAACTGACCCAGCCCTGTCCAACGTCAAATGACATTTGCGCACGTAATAGCAAAAATCCGATAGAAAAAGACACTTTCAGTTTTTCCCAAATTTTCCAGTTCTCTGGCCAACGTTTTCAGTTTTTCTTTCCCTCAAAACCTTAGTCAAAGTACCTATTATGAAAATTTTAAGAATAAACATTTACGAATCGGTCCAGCCAGCGCCTACCACCGAACAGCATTTAATTAATTGAAATAATTTACATGCCGAATTATATGCCACATGCCATAATGAAATCTTCAATATGCTAAAACTCAGCCTTATTACACTTGATATATTTGGTAGTTGTAGAAATTACCAAACTGTTTCTTTTCTCACAAGTCCAATGTGACTGTAAGTGTATCAATGTCATCTTCATCCTTCACTAAAAACCTTTCTCTCTTACAGGAATGCGAACCATTCTGGCCGACAGAAGATGAAAAAGAACTATTAATCGCCAATTTCAAAGCGAGCTTCGTATCGAAAGATACTTACGTAGCTTACCGAAAGACAGACCGGAAATCACCGGTTTCTACCCCCACCGAACCGGAAACCAACGGGTTTAGAAGGCAAGAGAGCGACTGTGCGGACGACGAAAGACTTATACCGGAAAACTCACCCGTTAACGACACCGAAACCAGATTCGACAGAACAGAATTACGATTAGAAAGACTGAGCGCAGGCAACCGAGATTTGTCAGCAAGAAAATCAATAGCCAACGGCGACCTATTCTCATCTCTATCAGAAAAGAAAAACGGTCCAAAATCACCTAGGAGCCCATCTAAAATGTCACTGAAAAACTTCAAATTGAGCTCGCCTACAAAATTCAAATTTCCCGAATGGGGCAATTCGAAGACAGCCGGATCACCGCCCGATACCGCGCCGCCTCCACCGCCAGTAGCGCCATCCCTGTCCGTCGAAGAGGAAGCCGAATTACGACGACCCTGTTACACATTCGAAAAAGTAAACGAAATACCAGAAAGCATACCATCAGACAGAATAATCGAAGTAACAAACGTCAGCGTGCATTCTCTACAAGACGACTATCAACTCAGTGTTAAATTCATAAAATGCAGCGGTTGGTTAGAAGGTGATACCACGGACTACGTGGCTGGTAAACCAGATGAGAATGAGTTCATAAAGGCTGTTAGAGAGGCGGTCAACGAGGAGCAGAGAGAGGAGGCTATGGATAGACTGATAGAGCCGTATAGGGACTCGTTTGGGTTGATAGAATATGTCGCTGGGTGTCAGATGGAGTATAAGAATGGGCCCGTTGTTGTGGTCGATAAGTGAGTATTGTTTTAAGGTGGAGTCTTGTAATTACAACTATCTGGTAATTGCAACTATGGAGCAATTGCACTTATAAGAATCACGATTCAGTTGTTCTCTCAATAGACTTATGTCTAGTCATCTAGAAGGCAGGTGTTGGTATAAAGAGAAGGACTGAATTGTGATTCTTATAAGTGCAATTGCTCCATAGTTGCAATTACAAGACTCTAACTTATTGTGTGTGTTGAATGTTATAGGATGTAGTTTTTGGACTTACTACTTAGCCTGTAGGTTTCCAATGCAGGGCAAAGGACTCACGAATAATGGAAGTGATGGCTATACCTGTCAGAATTAGATTCAGTAACAGAATAGAACGTTTCATCGCCAAGCAAAAGTCAGCTTTGTATCTACACTGACCTGCAAAACTAAGTACTACACTTTTAATATTTAAATTTTTTCTGAACTATAGAAATTAGAGATTCAAAATAAACAACGTTTTATGGCAAATGTTATCAGCTTTCTTTGTAAATTAAACTCTTTTTCGAGTCCTTTTTATTTCGAAAGAATATTTTGTGTACTGAACAAGTTATTGCAATTTTAAAAGTGTGATACTTAGTTTTGCAAGCCAGTGTATTATTTAGTGAAATTGATTCCAAAGATAATGGATGTAAAATAAATTGACTTTGTGTTGACGTAATTATTTCGGTTAAAATATTCGGAAGAAAACCGAATTGACTGTTGCCATTATGTCAATTCAACATTATTATTGAGGCTTGACTTTATTCTTGCTATGTACTTTCGCAGCAGGAGCTCCCATTTGTATGTTGTCGCGCGTTCCACTTTAAAACTAATGTTCTACAGAGTACAGAACTTGTAGAGCCCTTATGCGGGCACATTCTTGCCGAGAACGAGAGTGGATGCCCTTCATTGTTCTCGTGGCGTCATAAGCTGTAGTAATATTCCTTGAAAGCTCTCGCTAGTTGCCGGATTGTTCTCGTGAGAGTGTAGTGCCTGATTTACATTACATTCTCGCCGGGAACGTCCTTCGTCGTCACAGACGAGAAAGACCGAGAACGAGAGTGTGGATGTCCTTCGACGTTCTTCCGGCGACGTCGTGAGCCGTAGTAATTGTATTTGGAAGTTCTCGCGAGAGTAGTTCCTGCTTTATAAAGTATATATTCCGCAGATACGGTGGCTGGAAGGCGATGACGTTCTGCACGCTAAGCGCAGCGTGTGGCGGCGCCAGATCGCGTGACCTCCCCTTCCGGCCGCGCAGCGACGACTGCGCCTCCCCGTACTGCTGGGCAGCACTCGCAGCACACGCGCGCTGCCCCACGCACCACTCGCCGCACTCCCTGCGCGCGCTCTTAGCCGCCTACTGCGCGCTCGCGGCCAGACCCTGCCCCAGCAACAGCCACAACCACAACCACAACCACAACCCCGCGCCCCACGACAGGTGAAGCAGGTGATGTAATATCACAGAACGAGCTTTTGACCCGCGACTTCGTCTACGTGGATTACCCATTTACGCCTTAGTACACTGCTACGAATGCGAAACGGAAGCGAAACAAAATGAAACACCAACGAAACGGCGAAACGCTGTATAACACGATTTAGATTGGTGCGTCTCACACAGCAAGTGGACCGAACGCGAAACGAAACCGTTTCGCCTTGGGTTCGCGACAGGTTCGACCGTGTCGAGTGTCATCAGATTTTCGGTAGTCCGGCGCGTGTTGGAAACTTACTATGGCTAATTGACAATTGAACTAAGTGTCAAATAATGGGTAATCACTACCACTACCACTGTATAAAACAAATAAAATAATGTATAAAACAAAGTCGCTTCCCGCTGTCTGTCCCTATGTATGCTTAGATCTTTAAAACTACGGAACGGATTTTGAAGCGTTTTTTTTTAATAGATAGTGATTCAAGAGGAAGGTTTATATGTATATAATGACGGCCCGGTAGCACAGTCTGTAGTGAACCTGCCTGCTGTGCCGAGGGTAGCGGATTCGAATCCCGTAAGGGACGAATATTTATATGATGAATATGAATATTTGTACCTGAGTCATGGATGTTTGTATCTATATATTTATTCTATATCGTTGTCTAGTCATCATAATACAAGTCCAGGTACTTTAAATGTGACTAGATAATTTGTTTGATAATGTCCAAGATATATAATACATCAGCATTGCACCCGTGCGAAGCCGGGGCGGGTCGCTAGTTTAAAATAAAATTAATTAAAGCAGGAAGAGAAAGACCTTTTTTATAATTATATTATATGATGACTTGATGACTGATTGTGACCATATTGAAACCATAGATTGTAAAAATATTTTTTAAAAGACAGAAGCTTGGACAGATATTGTTAATGAAATATAGGACATGATATTTGTTTTATAATTCTGTTTCTTGTCACAATACCAACATTACCAATCGTGTTGTTCGACACCAAACTGGCACGGATTCTGTCCGCATCCGGTGTATCGTTCAGACACGTTTACTACTCGAGAAAGCGTACCGAACACTCCGTTCCGTTACCGCTCCGCTTTCGCATCTCTGTGTGCTAAGGCGTTAGGGATCGATTTTTGAAAAATCCTTAGAGATATCGCGCACAAGCAACTTTTGTCTCCGCAACTAATTTGTCTCTCACATCAAGTCTAAGGGTTTGTATGAAAGTGCGCGCATGTAACGACGCGACCGACGGGAGACTTGATATAAACCCGTAGACTTGATGTGAGAGACAAATTACTTGCGGAGACAAAAGTTGCACGTGCGCGCTATCTCTTAGTGCACCCATACATCCTCTGTAGAATATATATTCCAAATTTCATTTATTTATTTATTTAACACTTTATTGTACACATAACATTACAGAAAAAACAATTAAAGTAGACATGTACAAAGGGCGAGCTTATCTCTAAAGAGATCTCTTCCAGCAAACCCGCAACAGAGACAGTTCTGAAGTGTGAGGCAGACAAAATGTGTACAGCACAAATGATAAAAACTAGATACTTGTAGTTAAATGGAAGTTAATTATATATATATATATATATATATATTATATATATATATATATATATATATATATATATATATATATATATTTCATGTTTCTATCTTCAGCGGTTTCGGTTGTCCGTTGTCTGTCTGTCAGTCAGACACGGAACTCTTTTATAAGTAGGTATAGATAATAATCACTACGGAACCAACACAAAAATTACCAACAAATAATCTAATTGAACGAATAGGCTTGCAGTTTTGAACAAAGCAGCTGTTTTTTTTGTGATTTCGATGTTGGTTGTATGGTAATCCTGTTTGCAATATTTGAACATTTTCATTCTTTTCCAGGTTTTCGGACTCGTCGCAGGCATCAAGGTAATAAATGAACGTAGTGTATAGTGAATACTCAGTGCGTTCTTACACATATAACGCGAACAAACGCACGAGCGCGCTCCATGCAGAGCCGCCGCGCATTTGTCCCTACTCCCCTATTTAGCAGCGTTGTTAACCTTTTATACACTGTTACTTTCGCTTTAAAACGTAGCACTATTATTTTAAGAAACTCGACTCTATTTTCTAGTTGATAACGTTTATTATCCAGAACACATTAGCATTTATTATTGTGTAGTATTTTTTTTCACGACCGCAAGAAACTGGAATGCTCAAAGTGTAATACAACAATAATTTAGTGAAAAATTTTCTAAGAGGCTTAGCGATGATAGGTGTTGACTAGCTCTTAAATTCATAGAGGTCATTATCGTTGGCTAGGCCTCGATTCGAAGGCTTCTTTTCTTATGAAATAAGAGATGGTTGTGTGTATTAATATTTATGGCAGTAATATGGACTTTTCTAGCATTTTTTTGAAGGTAGACCAGTGTTCAGCGTAGTTTGAAAATTATCTATGATATTGTTTGTAGATAATTTTGTTTATGCTCGTTACTATGTGAACTCATTGAATTCTCGCTTTCGTGTTACACATTCGAGAACAAACGTATTATTCTAAGGTCGATTAGATAAGATGAAAATCGGAGCAGCTATAATTTAATTAATATATTTAACAATTCTTAGATGTGATTTGATCTAATACTGTCTTAGTATTCTTAGGTATGTACGACATCTCGGCTATACGTCAAGCTATAAATAACCAGTACAAGCTGGCCACGCGACGTTATACGCGATTGAACTTTCGAGAGCCAGGTTACGCTGGTTATATCGTATGGTTTTCATAATAAAAAGCCTCTTAGCTTAAGTTTGGGATCGTTACAATGTATACCTGTGAGCGTTATTTATTTATTTATTTATGTATAGTTTGATGTGTCGCCGTGTGTACATAATTGATTTGGTAACAGTTTTACTACCTATATCTAAAACTAAACATAAGGTTCAAAGTTATATAAAATAATAGTTGCAATAATACCAGCTTTATGTAGTATTCTTCTATTATTTAACATTGTTACCGAAAACGTTTAAAACATTGAAGCGAAAATAAGATGAGTTCGTACAGTAGTACCACTGGGTAATTCACAATAGCCATATTAGATTTACAATCATAGACATTACTAGCGTAATAGACAAACATTTTGCAAGAGAACAAGAAGTATTTTATGGCACAAACTCAGGTACGATAGCAAAATTGAAACTATTTTTCACAAAATGGTTCCAATGTTCAATGCTATGTTGAACAGTGGGCAACGAAAGTTGATTAGCATTTATCATCATTATTTCTATGAGTCTTTCTAACTTATGTGTACGTAGCACAGACTGCTCTCAAACGGTTAAGAAAACAATCGTGAGGAAACCTGCATACGCTGATGTAGAAATTCTGATGCGTATTTGAAGTCTACCAATACCTTAGACTAGCCTTGCGGTAGCATTTCCCCTCTGCCACGGTATAAGAACAATTGATCATGTGCATTTACATTCAATTTTATACCTTATCACTAAGCGAGACAGCCTATAATTGCGAAACAATAACTACGAACTTATGGTTTCGCAATTATAGGCTGTCTCGTATAAAATTGAATGTAAATGCACATGATCAAATTGGTCTCATACCGTGGCTGAGGGGAAATGCTACCGCAAGGCTAGTCCTTATAATAAATAGTCGAAGTTTCCTGCCCTCGGTGTGTAATCTACTATGTCATCATCCCTATTATTTTTGCAAGTAATCAATTGTCAGAATGTTTGTCTGTATGCGCAGTAAAATAAAAGAACCAGTAGAATAGACGCAGTGCAATAGTTTATTTTTACGCATTTCAATCACAAGAAATATATTTTTCATATTTTCTTTTTTTCGTAGCTGAGCATCTTAATGAGACAGTTTTTTCTAGATAAATAGGAGATGTGTATAATGTATGTGTAATTTCCTATTAAATCAAGTTTATGGTCCAGTATTTTTTATTATAATAATAATTAATAATCATAGTTGTAATTATAATTATGTAAATGTGAAGACTGCTTTTTAGTGGTTTGTCAATTAAGGCGAAGTGACAGGTTTTGTTGATTGAAAATGTTTCGACTCATTTTCGAAACATTTTCAGTTATCGAATAAGATTATGTTGGGTTTTGTTAGGAAATCAATCGCCCAATTCTTTCAAATTGAAAACACTTTTCGATTGTTTACGTTTTTGTTGGAGTTGGGGTTTTTGATTCGTTTTGTGAAATGATCGAGATTTCAAAAGTATAGATAGTTTTGATTGCTTTTTCTACTCTAATTAGTATAATTATATTTGAGGACTGATTATGTAATATCGTGTTGACAAACATCACTTAGAAATACCATTTTTGGCTTAAACAGAGTATACAGAATATTCTATAAAAAAATGACTTTAAAACGAGGTAATTTTGGAAAATTACCCAATTTCATCTTAAGGATCTCAAATCGGGATCATGAAAGATATTCGGTTACATTTAGTTTTTATACTTAGTAAGTATAGTTTTTTTCACAAATTAATTTATTAAAAACTTCAATATATTGACAGGCTCTTTGCATAAAAACTACTAGCGAAAACAGAACTATTTCTTTTGTAGCAAGAGTGAACAAGACACAACTATGTCATAAAAGGCTGCCATTTTAGTTACATCCATGGTGCAACTTATGATGTAGGTATATTCTCGAGGGTCTAAGATGTTTGGACATCACACGCGTATCGTTTGAAAGCGTGGATAATATACAGGGTGTCCCGTAAACCGATGTCAACCCGGTGGATGCTGATAGGTTAGTTCATGCCTAACCAGAATATACTAAAATAAAATAAAAATCAGTCAGTCAATCAATAAATCTGTCAACGTTTTTCTTTAGGAAAAGGTTCTTAGTTTTCAAGATAAGGACAGTTTTATGAAATTCGTGAATCTCTTTACCTATTTTGAGTGCCACGGCTACAAATGTTCTATGCAGTATCTGTGTTAAAACTGTAAATATCTCAAAAACTAAGACACTTTTACTAAAGTCAAATTTTGATATTCTGCTTAGTCATGACCTAACCTATCAGCATCTGCCGGGTTGACGTCGGTTTACGGGACACCCTGTATATTTGGCGCATAGAGCCTTTCTGTATCTTGAAGTAGCCATTGAAGTAGCCGAAGTAGCCTGACTTATTGAAGTAGTTGACTTATTAAAATCTGGATCATTAACACAAAACCGAAGGTAAAAATACTGAAAATTATTTAGCGATTGAAAGACGAGGCGGGTGTTTGTGCGTCCAATATAGTGCCATTTTATACTTAGCTAAATATATTGCGTAGTTAGCTTAATTCCGTTTTCCGTCGCTTCATTATTCCGCTACTGTACTTTCAAGTTCATTGATATGTACAGGGTGTTAGGGAAAACAGTTGCATTTAAGGGGTGATTCTATCCATGATACTAAACAACTTTCCCTAAGAAACCTTTAGGAAATTCGCAAAAATATTTTTAGACTTTCCATACTAAATGTAATCAGCCGATCGAACGTTTTTATGGAAAGTCGAAAAATATTTTTGGGAATTTCATATAGGTTTCTTAGGGAAAGTTGTTCAGTATCATGGATACAATCACCCAGTAGTTCAATTGTTTACCCTATCAACCTGTATAATTACAAGTTATATGACATGTCATCATCATCAACTCGATAGAAAAAGACTTTACAAATGTTATCGTAGTTTACGTAAAATATGAGCTATGGTCAACGTTGGGAGACGAGGCAAGGCGGGTCGTTGACAGCGAGTATTATGCCCGCACTACATTCTCGCTGAGAACAGACAAGAAAGGCCGAGAATGAGAGTATATGTCCTTCATTGTTGCTTGCGGCGTCGTTAGCCGTAGTTATTTTCTTGAGAGGTTCTTGCCGAAAAGTTCTCGCGAGAGTGTAGTGCCTGCTTTATGATAACCAATTTTGGAAACGATACTTTCAAAATGTGTGGAATTTCGGGACAAATGTGACTAAACCACAGATCACAAAAACTAAAGGGAGATGTGAAAAGGGGGCGGGGTCAGTGTCGCAGCAATATGCGCAAAAACGGAACACATTGCTCGCGACAGTAATGATTCAATATATTATGAGGCTGAAAGCCAGTCGAGATGTTATGTGTAAATAGTTTACAATGCTTGCGTAGTACTAAAGATTATTCGAACGTTGAGTTCTGATAACGCAATGGATAATGAACACATTCAAGCTGACAAAATACTTTGTATCTCGTGGTACTGGTGGTGATGCGACACTAGGTTTCGTACTCAGCGCGTGGGTTGGCATCTCTCTAGATCTCTATGGACTAAACCGTATCGTAGTCTAGGGACCGATTAATAATGTGTCCCGGTCCGTAACAGGTTACGTAAATTATAGGCCTTTGTTGAAAGACTTCATATTCCAATTAAGAAAATTCAATTAAAACTGGCAAAAAAAGACATTGGTACATTTCAATGAACGTAACTGTACTTTGGTAGTGGGTTGTAACTAAAACAGCCGACTGCGAACACAAGGCAAGAGCGAACGAAATACAAAATTATGACCACTTATACAATCGACGGAGTACCATCACGGGCTAATATAAATATAAATTTTAACCCTTTTTGCTTCGCTGTAGGTATTCGTGTAAATAAAAAGTGGCGAATAAAGGAATACACGAGTAAAAGATATAAAAATAATAATTATATTTTTCTGTCTTCTGATTTACAGTCGATCGATTTTGATAAAACATAACTTCAAACTGTTTCAGTTTCGTAATTTTTGAATGAATCAAAATAGAGACACTAAACAGATTAAAGCGCTTTAAGTTGAAGCACGCAACAACTAGCACACTTCATTACAAACTAGCGCACTTGGTCGGTCATCTCAGTACATATTTGAAGTAAAACGGTCAATTGTTTTGCCTCATTTTTCTGGTTTGAAATGTTCGCGTAAGGCCGGTCCATTCTTGTTTACTAATGTAGTTGATTTTAAATAATAATCTAGCTTTTCATAGTTTCAGAAATATTACTTAGTTATCTCAATATAATTATAGATAATTATCTCATTATAGATCTTCTCTTTTTATGGGAGCAATACTTTAGCGAACATTATAGTTTATTGTTTATGCTATCTTTATCGTAAAGGTATACTATATTATAATTATTATTATACAGTTATTATCATTTCAGTAACAACTTCGGAATCGTTTGGGTTTTTTTGTTTTTCGACAAATTCCGGTTAAAAATAAATGCAAGTATGTATTTTGGATACCTAGGCTTCGTTCCGAACCTACGCCCCAGGTGCACCCCGAGTGCTACTTTTCGCACTAACGCCGTTCCGAGCCTCGGTGAAAAACGTTCTATTGCAACTCGGTTGTCACAACTCAACCGTTCCGAACCTCTGACGGGTTGCAACTTTTAACCATCAAATTTGATGGTTAAAAAACACTCTGACGTTTTGATTATCTGTGGTTATACGACTTTTCGCTCATTTTGAATAAATTTTTGTTTTTCAAATTATTTTTATTCGCTTTTTGATTCGCTAATATGGAAGATGAGTTTTTTTATTGTATTTGGAAATGATGGAAGCCCTGGAAGCCCATATTACTGTCAATGTCAAAATTTGAGGTTATAAAACAACCGTGATCGTTCCGTATCTCATAGCGAGTTAAAAATTGGCGCGGTCGTTCCGTAACATAGAGCGTTTTGAAAAACAACCGCTCACAAAGGTTGTGAACGCAGCCCTATGCGGCAATCGTCGACATAATTTGAAGTCGAAAATCACATTGTTTTGCAGAAATTGGAAAATACAACAAAACTCGAATGATTCCGAAATTTAAAAGCGAGCATTCGATTTATTTAAATATTTATATTTATTTTGCTATAAAATTATTCTTTACGCGCAAACACCGCCTTTAAATGGTTTACCAAAGATGCGCGTCTATGTATATCGTTTAACGGTAAAAGTCGATTAAGAAGAAGTGACGATGTTCGAAATTGAGCTCTAAATGTTTTTTTTATAAAGATAAGCATTTGCGTTATCGATTTTTATATAATTCATATCTATAATCAGCGTATTGCATTTTATTTCAATGAGCGTTTTTCTTTTGGTTTTCTAAGGGAACGATAGATGGCTTTACGGTCTGTTCGAATTAAGGTCAAAATTTCAAAAAGTGTTAAATTAAAATAAAAAAGAGGCAGAAGATGGTCAAAAAGATGCCAACGCATCTTTTGATTGACTATTTCATTATTTTGCGAATCATTTTAATCGAAAATATGAAACTGTTTACGTCTGACATGGTTGCATGGACTCGATCCCTTGGCTTTTTAAAAAGGCAGGCACAGTCTTGACATTATTGCGACAGGATGTCGCGAGCGTCTCTATGGAACGATAAACGTGTCATCTATCGAGTTTTTTAGGAACTAAATTTAAAAAAGAAATGAAAAACGCTCATTGCAATTTGAATACCGTTTTCTAGTGGAAAGACGACTTTTATTATGACAAATGTCATTGTTGAAATGAAATCTTTATTTGCAACGAATAGGTATAGTAAATAATACCATCAGCGCCAAACAATATATGTAATTTGAGTCGCGCGCATTCCGACGCTTTTCTTTCTAGACTTCAATATCGAACTCTCCAGCATAAAATGATTTATTTAAAAATCTTATGAATCAAGCAACAGACTCATTTGACGTCTCGCTTTAAGCCTTTTTGACAAAAAGAGATCTAATATCGTCACTTCTTGCTTAGATCGAGTATGGTAGGAATGTAGGCAAATTGGATGTTGCAGCTATTTAGGGTACGTTTAGACTAAGATAATCATGTAATTAACATTATTAATACTTCAGCGGTTGTATCGGAGAGTACATCACGTATATTTGTTGAAACTCTATCCTTTATTCAAATTTTTTCCGTTTGTAATACTTTCAGTGATTTTATATCACAGTTGATTGTATTAAAGCCCTTTCTCTAGAACAGGACTGAATTCAAAATAAAGGATACAAGCGCAATCATAATTGTGATGTAACTGTTTGACGTTTGTTTAGAAAAGGACTGACGTGTAAACGCACACATATTTAGTATGAAAATTACGGCGCGGACGCGCTGTCCGTTCACACGAATTACGCGGCGCGGATACGTGAGCGTTCACCTTAAAAGAATATAACATAGTTTGAAATGGAGCTACAGCATGTGTTTCAAAGCTAACATTTCATAAAACTAAGACATTCACGTGTCCTATTCAAACGAATCTCTAACAAAAAAGAAATTTAGAAATGTTTTTTTGGAAACAAATGTCAAACAACTCTTACCGATATCAACTGATATTCTTGTTGACTTGAATACACTAAATACTTCCTACGAGAGCAATATACACAAGATGCGTGAGTGAGATTTAGGCATTTTTTTCGTCAGTGTTTACGTAATGAATGTTCTTAATAAATTTATGCAAAAAAGAGACAGGTACAGAAGGGCGATTCCACGAGCGAAAAAAGCGCACATTATAGTCGTACGGACATAAAATAGATATATAGTAATGGCGTTCGACCGACTTGATCCGAGATCGCTTCTGTACCTTTCTCTTTTGTGGTATAAATATGGTTGTAATGAATAGGACTGTACTAGATACAAGCAATATGTGTTATTGTTAATTATAGCATGTTATTTTAGTGTATTCTTATCATCAAATAAAATCCTACAGTTCAATGTTCTGGCATCTATATATAATACCGTATGTATTTAGAAACTAATCTGGCTCAATTTTATACTTTTGAAAAATTACGATTTCGCATCCTTTTGAAATTGATATCGTTACTGAAATTTCAACCTTAAAACGATGGCATGGAGAAACTAGTTTTGCTTTACAATTTGACATATTTCTGTCGTTCATATTATGGTTACAACTAGGTAAAAAATCATTGTTAATAATCAGGGTATATTCATGCAATCATGGAATATTATCATTAATTAGTGTTTTTTATATTGTGCCTAAGCTATTCCTTTTATGTGGTTTAAGGTGGTTTCAGTCCATACAAAAGTTTGACGCACAATACGCGTAGACGGAATTAATAAAAGTAATATTTTATATATGGAAAATAGTTTAGAAAATCTAGTTGCCACGTAACAAATAACATTAGCAATTTATTATATAATTACGAAGATATTAGCTATAAAAATAGCGATATAGCTTTTAAAATTTTGTATGAAAAATTTCAAAGCTTTATATCTTCGTAATTATTTTATAAATTGCAAATGTTATTTGTTACGCAGCATCTAGATTTTCTAACCTATTTTTCCGTACACACAAAGTTACTTATATTAATATCGTCTACGCGTATTGTGCGTCAAAGTTTTGTATAAAATTGACCCCTCTGCAACCACCTTAAGTATCGGCATACTAAATTACATAAGTTGAAGTAGATAAGAAAAACACGACGAAATATCTTTACTTCAGAATTATGATTTGATTACACTTTTGAAACCGATGTCAACATTATGGTCCAAGGAATAATATTTTAAGGGGATGATCAGCAATTAGCTCTTGAAACTGTAATTAAGAGGGCATCAAGCCTCCAGAGGTCCCCTCAATCGTATTTTTTAAATTTCTTAACAAGGAATTACATACAACAAAACCAAAAAACAGGAATATCACTTTTAGTAATTGCTGATTTTGAATTAATCGAAATATTTTTCTTTCTTTTTTTGGAAAAGTTTTATAAGAATTTTATAGATACGATTGAGAGCAGAACTGAAGGCTCGATACCATCTTTATTACTACTGTATTTGACGCACACTTTGTATGTCAAAAATAGTTCTCGAAGTAACAGCTGTACTAAATTTAATATACAAATGCGAGTAAAATCTATTGTAGTACCTATTAGGCCTATAGACTATCAAACTAAAAAAAACATTGTCTATGAGATGGTCTGATCATCCCCTTAACATAATTTATTTCTAATGAGTAAATAATTATGGTATATTTCCTTTTTATTAGGCCCATATTTCAAATTAGCCCCAACCCCATGTGTTAACGGGATCTGAAGCTCAAGTTTTAGTATGCGTTAAAGCCAATGCATACCTGGCGAAGAGTGCAGAGCATTTTTCACTGCCAAACCAGTATCGATTTTGCTAGCGTTGAAATTAAATCGAAAATGAATTGCCTACAAGTGCGCTTCAAGTTGCTCGATGCTCTCGGGGACTAGTATTTGATTTTCGATGTTATATAAAAGCAAGCACTGTCGATAATGGTTTGGCAGTGGCAAATGCTCTGCGTTGCGCTTCGCCAAGTTTTTTCCGGCCCTTAACACTTTAACTGCTGACGACATACGTCGTAGGTCAGCAACAAATGGGCCGCAGTGCGCACGACTCGCCCGGTGAGTCAGAATTGTATAGCATTTCACAGAGTTAGCACTGCGCGAGTATCATTGTTTTGAGCTTAGCAGCGAAAGTGTTAAGCGTATCGCATACAGAAGAAGAGTCGAGGCAGCTTCGAGGCGCGGGTGCGCCTAACGTCCTTGACATGCGGTCAGTAATTGTATATCTTACCAATCCGAGCGGCGCTCGCATTTATTCTTGGTATACAATTATGGACCGTATGTTAAGGTGTTTATGCTATACGCCTTAGAGGTGACTTAAGAACTTGCTAGCGCGTAATAGTGTGTAATACTGATCTTTAAACCCACGGTTCTTAATATAACTGTAACTAATAAACTTAAGTTTTTGTCACTCATTAGTAGATAGGACTTAAAATTTAATAAGTATGCTTGATATAAAATACCTTACTTGAAGACTGTTTATTTAAACATCGTTTTAAATATTTTGTCATTTATACTCGTGCAGTTTTGCTTAAGGTGACCAGAAAGGCAAATACTTGAAATAGAAAATATAAGTTATTTAAATAAAACGTCGTACTATTTAGCGACTTTGTTCAGAATTTGAAGTCGACACGATAAGTAAGCAACAAAACGACGAGTTCTATCTGCACGTGTTATATGTATCTATTATTGTATTCTCTTCATTTTTATTTATTTCACTATAAATTATTTATTATTCAGTAAGTCATTTAAATAAAATAATTTAATTACACCATATTTTATCGAGTTTTTTGTATAATTTCATTTTTAAAAGTTATGTTTGGATGTTGGTGGTTTAAAAAGTCCATAATCTAGATATTGTATGTGAATTGAATGAAATTATGTTTATAATTTAACATGGCATAATCTTTAGCTTTAGTGCTAGTGTTTATGAGCGTCAATAAAATTATTTTCTAAAGGAACTTATCAAAATTATTACTTTACATTTACTTTTATTATTTCCGAATTTTAATCAAATACCGCTTTTATAATGTGAAATTGATTCTATTTGGCTCCCCATCGCCTTAAGTGTGGCCTGTGACAAAATATTCAAAATGATGCCTAGATATTAACCGTTTTAAGTAAGGTTATAAATGTTCCATGTTGTATAATGTAAGCCTGAGAGTGTTGCCGTAGCGATTAAGATGTAAAAATGTTGCCAGGTTTTTAATACTAATTAAAAAACAACTATAATACCGCCTTCGTACTGTATTGTGCCAATTTTTTAATATTTACTCACCGGATTGAGGCATTCCACATTTTGTTATAAAAAGCTGCTGATTTTGCATATGTATGAAAATCTGAATTCTGCTACCGTTTTTTCTATTGTGACTGGTGTGAGGATTTGTTTTTTTATTACTAACTAAATACTCCATAATTATTGTTTTGTAATTGCTAAAACTTCATTCCTGTCAGAGTAGTGACTTGTGTGAAAATAATAAAAAGCACACTTATCCACTTAAATATATCCTGTGTACGTGTTTAGTTTCCTTATTATGTAGTTGCTGCAGTCAAAATAAACGTTGAGTGTAACAACGACATAATTCAAAATGTGTCTTATTGAGACGATTGATATTTCCATAACTTTCGTGTTAGCGCTGACAGGAATGAGGTAGAAAACGGTCGCCAGACTTAGTCCCTAAGTTGTGTTTAAATATTAAGGTCTAACAAAATTAGATGAAACTCTTTTAAGGGGATGATCAGACCATCAAACTGAACAACTTTCTCTATGGGACCAATATCGAAATCGCGAAAAAAAAATCTGCTGTCCCATACAGTTAGGTCGAGTACGTTTGTATGGAACAACTGATATTTTTCTCGCGATTTCGATATTGGTCCCATAGAGAAAGTTTTTCAGTTTGATAGTCTGATTATCCCCTTAATATAGTTTCAGCTAGTTTTGTTAGACCTTATATAATATAATGTCATTCTATCTTTATATATTTTTTTTATTACGTATGGGTTTGCTCTTGACCTCAATCTAGTCCTCAGGACGAAGATGGGGTCGAAGATGTAGCGAGCTCACCCAGAAGAAGCCTATTCACTCGTACTTTAAAGGAATTCGGGTTTTATAGAGGACTTTGAACACATTCGCGGCTATAAGAGGCAGCTACACTTTTGAACAATCATCTGGCGCTCGGGTTAAAGTAAGGGCCTTTACACAGTACACACGGCGCCGCTGTTGGTAGTCGCCCTTGCATGTTTAAGTGCTTTCATATTCATACTGGCACCGCGCCGGCGCCTTGGCAGCAGCGAATCGCTATACCGCGGGAAGTGGTGCTGGTCACGTAACGTATGTAGTCAATATTTGACACTTTCAAAGCATTTTTTTTTACAATTTACTTATTTCTGTTAATACTCTTTTGTACTGCTTTTAATAATGTTTTTATAAGTTGACACATAATATAAGCACAGTAAAATACTTGTAATGTAGAAAAATGAACGGAACTCTTGTAATCGAAATCTACTAACGTTTAGTTTGTAAGTAAATGACACTTTTTGTATAAAAGAAGAGTGTCACAATCACGTTGTTAGAGCTATAATGACACAAAATTCATTTTTTTACCTTTTTACACGAATATCATAGACTTCTTTGTGAGGTCACATGACTTTTCTTTTTTTTTACGGACGACTATTTTTTTTTCAGTGTCTGTTATTCCTCTAGTGATTGTTTTTTTTTTCTAATTTTGTACAGTTCGTCTATGACATTGTATTGTAAACATCACATTCGTAAATTGTAAGACTTATTTATTTTTTATGTAACCGCCTGTATTATTTCAAATGTAAAAATATATAAGAAATTTATCTAAAATCTCTCGTTTGTTTCT
Organism: Agonopterix arenella; assembly: GCA_927399405.1. Classification (NCBI taxonomy): domain Eukaryota; kingdom Metazoa; phylum Arthropoda; class Insecta; order Lepidoptera; family Depressariidae; genus Agonopterix; species Agonopterix arenella. The sequence continues at coordinate 4,337,091 of OV656714.1, forward strand.
TTCCTTCTATCTCATACAAAGTCACTGTATAAGAAAGAGTACTACGTACACACTCCCTGCCTGTCCCCAATGACATTAGTAAACAGTAATGTCATTGCCTGTCCCCCCCATAATTTTGACCTTACCCAATTCGTTCAAGCCTCACCCCCTCTCGGTGGTATACGGGACGAGGCCGATAGTTAAACATCGGTGTTGTCCTCTCACTCACACTCAGTATGCATGTGCTAACCTCTTGTCAGGTTAGTATTAGTATAGAATCACAACTATCAGCCTAGGTCCCACTGCTGGACACACAAATATTAGGGCGAGAAAGCATAATAAAAATAATAATCTTACTATAGGGTAATTGCACCATGGGCATGGGGGCATGGTCATTACGGTCTCATTGCTGGTGGTTGGTGGCGGTGGAGTTACAAAAACATAAGTATAATAAGGTCTAACAAAATTACCTGAAACTATTTTAAGGGGAGGATCAGACCATCAAACTGAACAACTTTATGTATAACATCTAAATTGCGAAAAATACTTATATCTGCTGTCCCATACCTAACTAGGCCCAAATGTATGGGACAGCAGATATTTTTTTGTTTTCGATGTTGTTCCCATACAGAAAGTTGTTCAGTTTGATGGTGTGATCATCCCTATAAAATAGTTTAAGCTAATTTTGATAGACCTATTATAACATAATAAACACTCTATTAATAGGAGCATTTGTATAGTTACTAGCTATTTCACAGCGAAGCGAGATTATTCTGAAAGCGCTAATGCGCGCTGCATACAAACAAAGTTCCGTCCTAGTTTCAATATTAACCAAAAGTCTATGACATTTTTTATACACTATCTAGAAAGCAATATCTGTGCTTTAGATTTGTCAGATTTCTTTTATATTTAAAATACACATAAGTATACCTAGTTTCAAATATGGAAAACTTTGAGCCACGATAACTTCGAAACTATACAGAGCAAACCTTTCAGAACAAAAAAAAAGTAAGCTGTTCCATACGTTTGAGTCGAGTAGGTATTGAAATATATAAATATGTATGGAACAGCAGATTTTATTTTCGTTCTGACAGGTTTGCTCCCATAATAAAAATTGTTCAGTTTGATGGGTAGAGTATGTGGTTTAAAGGTTTAATGATACTATATTCCTTACACCCTGTATATTCTAAACGGAAATCTGACAAATATAAAGCACAGATATTGGTTTCTAGAAAGTGTCTAAAAAATTGCATTGACTTTATTTTATTTTGTTTTATTTTTATTTTCTTTATTGATTTCCCAACAATTGTTACACTAATACAATACAACAATATATATCTTCAGAAACATTTAAGCTAAATGTAAGTATAACTAATTATAGGAAAATAATACAGCATGCACTGAAACAAACATATTAACAAGTTTACTTAGATTAATGATACATTTACTTACTATTAATTAAATTACATACACAGTATAACTGTTCCGCTCCCAAAAGTCTTTTCGAGATCTTATTCGTCCCAATAAAAAAAAAAAATAATACTTAGGTTTATAATTTATCCTAAACTGTCAGCAAGGCATCAACTTTTAATTATGTAAAAAGGAAGAGGGAAACAATTTAGCATCAAAATAATTCAAGTACATAGCTACACACACGTAGTCACGAAGATTATTTAATACGAAACGCTTTAATTGATTAATATCCAAAATATAATCAAACTTCGTTTTAATGGAGCGCGCTAACGATAATATCCCCCTTAAGAGCCCTTTTACCACTCGATGGCGCCCTCATAACAAAATTTTAGATTTCTTGTCATCCTACGTAGGATGGTTCTTCATGAATTTATTTCGCGAGTTTTTCAAGATAGTTACGATCACAAATCATAATATATTTTTTTACGAGTAGGTACCTACCAGGCAGACGAAGTCTCTGTTTCGAATTAGCAATAAACGCTCCTAATCCAATTTTTTTACATCAATGTCTATCCAATACATCTCAATAAACCATAAGGGCCACATACAACCCTTCTACGCAACATAAAATCCGATTTTCAATATGTGTCGCATGAAAAGATCCGTCTCAACCACTAAAGTTATATGTTACTAAAAATACATTTCGGTACAGCGAGACCCGGGAACGACGAAGGCAGGGCCGGATTCAGGGGTAGCTACTGTGGCCCTTATCCTCGATAATATTATACAGGTAGTGAACGATGACTAAAAACTTAATAAAAGTAAATTTATACTCTTTTTAGAGAGCGAGAGTTATGAATACAAAAAAATCATAAATTGAAATACCAACTTATAAACATAAGAAAATATAAACCTAACAGAAGTATAATATAAAGCCAAAATTACTAAAAGATCGAGGCACTATCTCACAGGTGGAATGTAGATAATATCGATCGGTGAACCAGACATTTAAATCGGCTTGAAATATAAATATGTTTGTTTTGTTTGTTTGTGATCTTAAAGCTGGGATTTAACATTTAATTGTTATGATGAAATGAAAAGAGATCAATACTTTTGCAGTTTATATTAAACACCTAATAATTCTTAAAAAAGATTTTGTCCGGATGGGACTTGAACCCGTAACCAGCCAAACCGGGGCTGTGCTCTCGTCCAATTAAGCTGCAGAGCTTACTACGTCAGTGAGAATTAGAGTCGAATATTATCAAAAACGGGGTTTACCCTGTTATCGCATAACTTTTTTTCGCAGAATTTTCTAATGCATGATCACTATAGGCAAACATGACTAGTGGCATAACTTCACTTGGCATACTTTGTTTGGCATCCATTCATAACGCATAGTCTTCTATGGCAGATCAGTTAAATTGCATTAAGTTTATTTTCAGAAGTATTGTATGGCATTATTGCCTTTTCGCAGAGTATTGTTACGGCTCTCACTATTGTCGCATAATTTTGTAATGCATATGATCACTATATGCATAAATTACTAATGGCATCATAAATGGCATAAACAACTACAGTAGTACCTAGTCCATCCCTTAATATTTTAAATGCGAAAGTAAGTTGGTTTGTTACGCTTTCACGCAAAAACTATCATGAAATTTTGTACACACATTCTTGAAGGTATTAGAAGTGATGAAAATTTTTGAAGGCAATAGGAGCTAATTTAAGATTAGTTTAACGTATATTGTCTTAATATTCATAAATTATGCATGTTCTCGAATCGAATCGAATCGAAAATCGAATAATAACTTATTATGCACATACCATGTTGTTTTTTATTTTGTTACTTACCTAATGATACAAACTAAAATCTACCATCTAGCCTAACCTAACCTGCAGTTTTGAAGCTAGGTACCTTTCTGCGCCCGAAGCAACTAGCATGCAGCATGCAAGCAAGCATGCAGCATGCAAGCTAGCGTACAACATGCAAGCAAGCATGCAGCATGCAAGCAAGAATGATGATGCTCCGCTCGCTTCGCTCGCTCCGCTTAGTGTTATACATGTTCTAACCTAACCTAACCTAGAATTTTAACAAGCACCAATTTGTTTTTCTCAGGCAGGGGGCTTCCGCCCCCCGCACCCCCCGAGCGGGGGGCGTAGCCCCCCTGCTCCCCCCCAACATGCAGACAAGCAAGCAAGCAATCATGCACACAAGCAAGCATGCATGCACGCATCCAGCAAGCAAACAAGCATGCACTATGCATACACGCATCCTGAAAGCAAGCAAGCATGCAGCATGCAAGCAAGAATGCAGCATGCAAGGCAAGCAAGCAGCATGCCAACGCAGCTTCCATCCACTGCCCTAATGCCACATGATCATTATGCTAAGCGAAATTATTCTAAACCGCCTTAATGCCACATGATCATTATGCTGAGCGAAATAATGCCACATGATCATTATGCTATGCAAAATTATTCAATATTAAATTCGATTATGGTAGTAGTATGCCATATTAAATTCGCATATATTCTGCCACTTAGTTGTTATACCAAATAAAGCTTTCTGCATTGTTAATATTCGTCCAAGAACAATTATGCCAAGTATGTTATGCTACATATGTTTCGGACAATGAAAGTTATGCCAGATAGACGGCACCCCAAAAACGGCTATCTTTCCAGACACAATGGATTTTATCATTGTGTCTGGATTTATGACCGGTTTTGATACTAAACAACATAATTGGTAGTTTAAAAAAATGACTAGATGAACGCCTACGTCTCTTAAGACTTAAGACATGGGTTGAAGAATTTATTTCTATGACCAAGTAGGTTCGGAGCTTAATTGGGAAAAAGCATAGACCGGTTTGGCAGGTTGCGGGTTCAAGTTCCGTCAGAAATTTAATTTTTCAATCTTTACTTTGATATGACTTGAAATATACATAATATAGCACATGGCTGTAACATGTCAATCTATACTATTATAAAACTGTAACAGGAAGTTTGTCTGTACATTGAAGATATTAACAAAAAAAAAGTTACGATATGGTTTTTAGGTGTCCCTGATTCCATTTCACCAATTTTTGGATTTTTTGTCTGTCTGTTTGTGTGTTTGTTGGTTTGTTTGTTTGTTTGAACGAGTATCACGCAAAAACTACTGAACCGATTTTGATGAAACTTTTTTTGTTTGATAGCTTATGATCTGACTTAAAATCTGGTATATAATTTGTGCGGACGAAGTCGCGGGTTACGCTCGTAATCTATAATATTTGAAAGCTAATCACTCTTATTTTCCAGGGCCTTGAACTAGGAGTTAACTACTAATTACATCCCTGTTATATCTACGTGATATCTTTTACAACTCGGAAGGATGACGGCCCTTTCCACATTTTGAGGGACATGAAATTTTTTAGGGCACATTTTCAGGGTCCCTTATAAACAAGTCGAAGGTCGCGCAAGCTGTTCAAACTAGTTTTATCTTAACTCGAAGTTTGGACAGTCTAAATCCAAAGTTACGTAAGTTGTTTTTTAAAGTATTTTGTAAGCTGAAGTGGCAATGGACTAATCATTATCTGCCGAAGAACTGACCACCGATTGGAAGTATGACCATAAGAATTATGAATTAGTTATTCTATGGTATGACTTTTCCCCCATGCCCACCCCAGAATTGTCTGGTGCCCACCCCAGGATGTTGGGTCCAAAATTCTAGGATATTCTTAGGTACTATAATTTCATACAAATATTATTTGAAATAAATAATCTACGGCCGAGGAACTAACATAATTTCTTTCTTTTCTTTCTTTCTTTTTGAATCTCATTCGCTGAGCTCAGCAGTTGAAAATGTCACATTCACTAATGGAGATATGCATCTTTTTACTGCTGATTTGACTTTCAAAAATCATACTTCAGGAGTGCGATTTTTGAAAGTCAAATCAGCAGTAGAAAGATGCGAATCTCCATACATTTTCAACTGCTGAGTTCAACGTATGAGATTCAAAAATCGCACTCCTGGCTATAAATGATTCTTGATATCATTGATATCTTGATAAGTTTCTGTTTTAATTAGGTAGGTACTTAACTGCACACATAATTCAAGAGTTGGTTTTAACAGCCCAATCGTGAAGAGTCGTGGTGCTAAAAATTTCGAGCTCGCATCGCTCGCTCCATAGTTTTTACATGGGTGCACATATTTTGTATACTGAAAGCTACAATCGATTTGTGTTCGAAACGTGCGGTCTCTGCATAGTTAAACCAACAGTTTTCTGACCACAACCGTGAGTAGGTAGTTGTGCTAAACGATTTCGAGCTCACTTCGCACGCTCCGTTATTCTCTGTATAGGCACAGATAATACAGGGTGTAAGTGACAGCCTAGCAAATACTGAATCGGTGAACTCAGACCATCAAACTGTACAACTTTCACTATGAAGCCTGAGACGCGAAAAAAAATCAGCTGTCCCATACATTTTAGTCGGGAAGGCACAGCAGTTTTGTATGGGACTGCTGATTTTTTTCGCGTCTCCTGAGGTAGGCTTCATAGTGAAAGTTGATCAGTTTGATGATCTGAGTTCGCCGTTTCAGTATTTGCTAGGCTGTCACTTACCCCCTGTATATGTATAATACTATACTAGGTATAGGGTAAGGAACGGCAAATACAATCACTGCCTGACCGGCAGAAACCTACGCTACGCCACTGGGGGCCAGGCCCCACCCCCCTCGAAAATAACCCTACGTCAATGACCATAAGCATAAACAGGCTGATCGTTCTTTTGTTATGTTAACACATATGTAATATGCTAGGTATATGCATGTAAGCAACAGTATCAATGTAAATTATAAAATATTCTAAATTTGTAATATACTAGCTACCACGAAACATTTCACAAGGCCTCACATCGTGGAATTTCCCAACAATATAATTACCTATCTTACGCATATCTCATTTCGTCTATCAGCGTTTAATTACGAAACTTATTCGAAGTTACATTAAAATACCCAGAAGTTTGAGCCAACGAAAATTTCGTGTTGAGAAATCGAGAGCCAATTGTGGTTAAGTTGCGAGTTGCGACAATGTAAAATTTTGTTAAAATATTTGTTATGTATGCCTACTTATTTGCCGCTAGTACTACCAGTCGAACCACAGATAATGTGATTATGTGAATTGCCCGTGGTTCGACTGGTAGAACCACGGGCAAATAAAATTGCCCTTGGTACTACTAGTAGAAACTAGAGGATATATAAGGTCTCAAAAAACTAGCTGAAACTATTTTAAGGGGATGATCGGACCATCAAACTGAACAACTTTCTCTATGGGACTAATATCGAAATCGCAAAAAAAATCAGCTGTTTCCTACATTTAAGTCGAGTTATGTTTGCAGTTTTGTATGGGACCGCAGATTTTTTTTTTTCGCTAATTCGATATTGGTCCCATAGAGAAAGTTTTTCAGTTTGATGGTCTGATATTCCCCTTTGAATAGTTTCAGCTAATTTTGTTATATCTACCTTATATAGCCCAGTCATTTTACGGAGTTTTATTAGGAGAGGGGGGGGGGGGGGACAATTATGAATGGGACTTTTAAACTGTAACCTGCACCGAGAAGGGTTCTAACTTAATAATATTAATACCAATGCACTCATTTTAATTAGATTTAACAATATATGTTATTTTCGAGCAATAAAACAGGCATTAAAATTTTAAAAATAAGGTATTCATTAGAAAAATACTAATGTATTTTTTAAAGCCTTAAAAGTAGACAAAATTATTAACTCCATGTTTGAAGTATGAATTACCATCAGGTTTTTCAGAACGAGGTAAATGCTAAATTTTAAATTTTGGGATGTTGATGTGCAGAAATCAGTCAAATTCTCTAACTTCTCATTACCAATTCATGTTGTATTTTGTTTTTTACGCTACCTACACTTATCTAGATTGTAGAAATAATCATCCAATTCACAACATTACTGTTTTATGCAAAAAAACAACGAAAAAAAACACCACACGGCAAGCTCGCGACTCGTCATTCAAGAAAATTCTCTAGTCTGTCAATCACACTCTTTGTTTACATTGTAACTTTTTAAGCAGCTACAGTACAGGGCCCATTCTGCCTCTTGTTGTTTCGTTGAAATGTACAATTATATACGAACCTACTTTGTTTTAAAGTTACAGTGGCTCAATGATTTTCATATACTTAAATCTTAAATTATTACTAGCATTGAATTGAAATAAATATGACAAACCACACACATATAGATAGATTAGTTTCTAGTGGTTTCTAGATCATGTTTAAAAAAAACATTGACTTTAAATGGTTAATATTCAAAATAGGGTCAAACTTCGTTTACTTCTATGCACCGTTCTTGGGCGTGCTCACATGTACTTATAGGTAATCCTCATAATTTGGTATAATAAATATTGAAGTATACAGGGTGTAAGTGACAGCCTAGCAAATACTGAAACGGTCAAAATCAAAAACCAAATTTTTTTATTCAAAATTATATTACATAGATAGCTTTTTGCAGTCATTTTTTGACTCTACCACCGCGTCGGAAGGTGTTCCGGTGAACTTAGACCATCAAAACGAACAACTTTTACTATCGAGCCTACCTCAGGAAACGCGAAAAAAAATCAGCTGTCCCACACCTTTTAGGCGGGTAGGTAGCAGTTTTGTATGGGACAGCTGATTTTTTTTAGCGTTTCCTTAGGTAGGCTCCATAGTAAAAGTTGTTCGGTTTGATGGTCTAAGTTCACCGTTTCAGTATTTGCTAGGCTGTCACTTACACCCTGTATTTAAAATAGCCTTATGACTGATTTAGGAATGACATAGGCCGTAGGCACTTACGTTGATTTAGCAAACAAATTGTTTGTATGGAGTACCTATAAATTTTTGTTTACCTATTAACAGCAAGGCTTAAATCAAGAATCAACATAATAATGTTTGACGTCATTCCCTATGAGCCTATAACGGTTCGATTGCCGTTAACAATTTGCTTGTTCATGGCTTCCTATTATTGCTATAATAGTATTATTGTCAGGAAGCTGGCATAGGTATTGGATGATTATTGTAGTTCCGACATAGAGAACATTGTTTCTTGGTCTATGTGTTCCGAGCTCACGCGGAACCTATGAGGGTCACCGTCGACTGATACGTCGTGGAGGATATCATCATCATCATTACAGTAGTACCAGGTTTATAAGTCTCACTGATGTACACACGGCGACACATCAAGCTATACAAAACGAACATAAGCTGGTCGCGTGACGTTATACATTTACTTGTCCTACGCGAGGTCAGCTTATTTTGGTTTTGTATAGCTTGATGTGTCGCCGTGTGTACCTGCGCAGGGCTGCGTTCACGACCTTTGGGTGCGGTTGTTTTTTCAACACGCTCTATGGTACGGAACCGTTCACCGAGGCTCAGAACGGCGTTAGTGCGAAAAGTTGCGCTCGGGGTGCACCTGGGGCGTAGGTTCGGAACATATCCCAGTTGACAAATTTTGAAAGCGCGCGAAATTATATTGACCAATCAGGATGTGACACCTTGCCGCTATTAGCTTATTGCTTTCGCGCCCTTTTAGCTGCCCAAGCATCCATAGCATAGAGATCTAATCCATAGTCTGGGTTGCGTTCCGAACCTACGCCCCAGGTTGCACCCCGAGTGCAACTTTTCGCACTAACGCCGTTCCGAGTCTCGGTGAAAAACGTTCTATTGCACAACTCAACCGTTCCGAACCTCTGACGGGTTGCAACTTTTAACTATCAAATTCGATGGTTAAAAAACACTCTGACGTTTTGATTATCTGTGGTTACTTGACTTTTCGCTCGTTTTGAATAAAAGTTTGTTTTTCAAATTATTTTTATTCACTTTTTGATTCGCTAACATGGAAGATGAGTTTTTTTATTGTATTTGGATATGATGGACGCCTTGGAAGCCCATATTACTGTCAATGTCAAAATTTGAGGTTATAAAACAACCGTGATCGTTCCGTACCTCACAGCGAGTTAAAAATTGGCGCGGTCGTTCCGTACCTTAGAGCGAGTTGAAAAAACAACCGCACCCAAAGGTCGTGAACGCAGCCCTGCTATTCGAGTTGGAGCGAGATAGAGAATACCCGATTTTGCTCTGCTCTGCGCAAACGAAGATTAACGAGCGGAATTATTTTCCTGGTCGTACTGTACTATTGTAGTTTACATTCGAAAGGAGTCAATTTATTGTACACGAACGGTTACGTTTATTGATGGTATTACACTCTAAAAACATAATTTAATTTACTTTAGTAATCGGACGAAAGATTAGGTAAAAATGCAAACCGAATTGTGAAATAAATATAAAAAATGCACCGGTTCCTATTAAAACGGCACATGTAAAGTTATGCGTGTATAGGAACATCTTAGATATTATAATACGAAAATAAAAATAAAACAATCATATTTTACAAGATGTGCGCCAACTGCGATTACGCGACACTCCGTTTAGATGAGGTATAGCTAATATTACCACTATAATCTAGAGATTATGATAAACAAATCGACATGAGTTCCATAACTATACGTATTTCCCATACTAAAGATTGAGGATCTTATTTTGGTTCTGAAATTTAAAAAAAACCGAGGAGATTACTGGAATCTTGTTTATTTTATTGATTTATTTAGTAGGTAGGTACATACATAAAATTGCACGCTTAAGATATACAGGGTGTAAGTAACAAATAGTAATATTTAAAGGGGTAGTTTACAGTCTTAAAAAGAACAACTGTCACTACACTAACAACTGGCGCAACCAGCATTGAGAAAAATACAAAAAATCTGCTGTTTCATAGAAAACTGCAGTATCTACCGACTAGACTCAGTACGGAACAGCTTATTTTTAGGGTTCCGTACCAAAAAGGCCTTAACGGACCTATTCATAAGTCCGTTCGTCCATCCGTCTGTCTCTCTGTCTGTCCTACCTAAAAACTGTTTACTGATGTCATTGCCTCCTTTGAACTATAATATTTTTGGCTTTTATTTACTTGTCATTGGTATAATGGTAGTACGGAGCTCTCCGTACGCGAGTCCGACTCGAACTTGGCCAGTTTTTATTTAAATTTTATTTCGATTGTGGCTGGCCCAGTGAAAGTTGTTCAGTTTGTATAGTACAATTTGAGCTTATGTACTTGTAATGTTCAATTATCGATTCTTGATAAATACCTAAATGGTTTCCACATTTGGTTTCGTTTTCGTTATTTGCATTATCATCAGATGATGATTGCACCAAATTGACTGATGTCAGTCATCGTCCACTGCTGAACATACAGGGCTTTAGGGTTAACAGTTGCATTACTTTAAGGGGTGATTGTACCCATGATGATACTGAACAACTTTCCCTAAGAAACCTATAAGAAATAAGCAAAACGTTTTTTTAACTTTCTACAGAAACGTTCGATCAGGGAAAGTACGATTTTTTTTGCGAATTTCGTCTGGGTTTCTTAGGGAAAGTTGTTCAGTATCATGGGTAGAATCACCCCTTAATGTAATGCAACTGTTTACCCTGTTGTAGACCTGTCCTAAGGAGCGCCACACAACTCTACAGGGTGAAATTGATATCATTAGCATCCTTTTAAACTAAGAGTCTAACCATCAAACTGAACAACTTTGGCGCAAACCAATCAGAGCAACAAAAAAAAATCAGCTGTTCCATACTAAACTGCAATGCCTACGCGACACAAATGTATGCAACAGCTGATTTTTTTTTGCTCCAATTGGTTTTCTCCCATAGTAAAAGTTGTTCAGTTTGATGGTTAGACTCTTAGTTTAAAAGGATACTAATGATATCGATTTCACCCTGTTTACTCGGTCTTCATCATCCAGTCGCTCCCCACCATGAATCACAGGTCGTCAGTCCAGCAGGCAGCAGGGCGTCCCACACTACGCCTGCCAATTCATGGTCTCCACTCTAGAACTCTGACTCCCCGTTAGTTATTTGAATAAGAATTTTATTTCTTCCTTCTTTTTTTGGGAAAAAGTTGACGTGGCCACCAACTAATAAAAAATAATTCTGCTCAGGAGTAGGTAACTATCTTTATTTCTCAAAAAAACCACCAATTCATTATACATTTTCAAAACATTAATCATTACGGATAGGTTAATTGTATACCTAATTCAAAAACAGACGCGGTCTCTCACATTGTTAAGGTAAAATGTGTTTTATTGTCATAGACATATGGTGAAGTCAGCACTTTGAATATTTCGTACCCCAGTTTGTACTCAAAGTACCTGAGAAATAATATACTAGTATTATTTTAAAAACAAAATCTTGTGACAGTGTTTTGTTTTGCCTCGATATTTAGGTTCATTATTACAAGTACTGACTCCAACCATTTCTAAATAATAATTATTGTCACATGTCATTTCAAACCGCGCTGTAATATACAATATTTCTGAATAACACCGATTTTTACAGGAGCTAGTATTTATTTTGTATCTTTTATGCTACCTATTTTATATTTAAAAGCCATCGAATGTTCGAACTACCTTCTTATTGTATTACTAAAATATATTATTATTGTCATCGGACTTGAGTTGAAAGGTGAATTCTGAAACATTTGAAAATTCTGTGGCTCTTGTGAATGAAAAGGTAAGTACCATTTTTAAGGAAAATTTTTATTTATTCAGTAGGTGTTGAGTTTGAGTTTTAAATTACGATTTTTTTTGCTAATTCTCATTCGATAGCTTAACTGATTCGGTTACATAATACTGATATGATTATTTTCATATTTAATGTGACTTTTTAGTCGCAAAGATATGTATTTGCGAAATGTCTACTGTTAAAACTGATATCAGATATTAATTAAAACACCTATTTATGTATATTTAATTGCAATACGTTTCAGATAAACACTACTCAATGTATTATCCACTAACTATCTATCTATTAATGACTTTTAAAAGACAATAAAATAATTTTGTAAAACTCTACAGAATATTGTTAGAAAATTATTAAATATATAAATAAAATATGTATAGATATTCTCGCTAAATCGTAACATGTAGGATGTGACTTGTCGTAAGACTGTCAGTTACAATAAATAGAAGAATGAATTCATTGACTTGCTTAAAGCCATTATACATGTGTAATATATTTTAAAGCCAAATTTCATAGTCTGTGAGGTTATGCCGACGTACCGCGTCGATACTTAAGTCGATAGACAATTAGATACAATAATAAATATAGTACACAAATAGGTAACAACTTCCTTAGTATTACAGCCTTCAACTTTCAGTACAATACTGACGATCAATTTGCTCAATGAGCAGGAGTCCAGAGCTGCAGAATTAATGACGTTTACATAATAGGCAACCCTAACATGGAGAATAGCGTGGTTATTTACCAATGAAATAGACGCTCTCGTGCGGTCGTGCGCTCTCATTGGTTGCCAATGACGTGACAGTCCTAGGGACGCCACACGTTCGAAATTTCGAACTGCGATTTCGCTAACGTCCATGAAACTAACGATAGGTACGACTGATTAAATAATAATTACCTACACCAAAACAATTTTTGGAAATTTTAGAACATTGTAGTTGTAATGGACTGCAATAATTTAGGTACTTAAAATAAACAGCCGTAAAAAAGTCATGAATATGCCAGTAACGTTTCTTTCCTTTACTTAGTTCTAAATTTCCATCATGTCAAAGAGCCATTCCTCCATTAGGCTGCCTCCACCTATGCCTAGAATCCAATAGTTACAATAAATACTGAATAAGCCGCGGGCGGCGCATCAATTGCTAATTTACAATTAACTATTACGATAAACATGAAACATTTTAATGTAGTTAAAGCATTTATCTGCCGGGATCGGTCGCCATACATACCCGGATCTCGGAAAGATGGCAGCGCTTGTCTAAGAAATGTTGACACACACGAAAGAAAAATTAGCACATTGTTACATCTCCACCTTTATTATTGGGAGTTGAGGGCCACCGCAATCATCGCTGGTCTATTGTGAACGCCCCTTTTATAGTTTCCCCACAGATCACCACTGCAGTCAGAAATCGCAGTAGGTTTCTAACAGGGAGGGCTTGTATCTCATCTGGTGCTTACCTGTTTACCCAGATGGATACTTCGTTCTCCTTTTTGATCTATAGGTATAGACAATGATGAATGAATGAGAGCTAAAGACAAGAAGTTCATTTAATTAGGAGTGTAAAAAAAACTCTGAAACTACAAGACCTCGGTCACAGACTGCCTGGGTTAAGAACCTGCGTGAATGGTTCGATATGAACACCACCTCACTATCCAAGGATCCGGTTTCCAGGTTCCGAAAAGCCCTAATGACAGCCAACCTCCGATAGGCGATGCCTTAACACGAAGAAGGATATTACGTATTAATATAACAAACAGAGACCATTGACGTAGGTAGAGTAACAATTATACTTAGTCAAGTATTGTATGTACTACCGAACTATTAACAGAACATATTTTTAATATGAAAATTTCACTGTTCCCCTTGATTTTTTGGGGAAAGACGAGGCAGGGCCATGAATCTATGTGGTCATGGTTAATTGTAGATTATAAAGCAGCCACGTCAGCCACCTTCTCAAGAAATAGTTTTTTTTCGAATTTGAAATTACAGCCGGAGGGACTACGAAAGGACGAAGAAAGAACGTAAGGAGCCAGTAAATGCGGGTACTGGGGCTACAAGGCGGATTCAGTAGCGGGGATCGGTGAGAAGCGGGCTGGGATGTGCCGGTAGCGTCTGTAGACGCCAGAAGAAAAAGGAGTGGCAGAGGTCGCGGATGTCCAGGCGTGGACGTGGATAACAGAGACAACGCATTGTTATCGTGTTACCGGTCCTGTTGCGTGAGTTTGCGGTTGCGACACGTGTCTCATCGGCCGTTTTTGCTTGTCGTAGGTCGTCCCCATAGGTGGTTGGGTACACTGTTAGGCCTCCGTCACTCGGCCGTAGGTAACGAGATAAGCACCTACACTTTGGCGCATCTTAAGCGATGCGCTTGCTCGATTTCTGCCACTTGCTCCAGACGGCAGCGTCATTCGTCGCGCGCTGCTCGAATAAGCAGCGGCAAGCTTCACTAGTTACATTTTTGCGTGTAGGTACCGTCTGGCAGTAGGTGAATTTATAGTTTTATGAGGAAGTGGTATCTGTTACGAAGTAACTAGGAAACTGTGCTTATATTTACAACATTTCTTAGACGAAGCACGAGTATATTTGTCATTCGCCGAAACCAACGTAGCCGTCATGAAGGCTTTTATACAATAATGATTACTTAGCGACTAATCACAACGATAATAATTATGTTTATATATTTGGTAAAATACTATATTGAATATATGGGGATCGCAGATATTATTGTCATATTTTATCTTTTTTATCTAAACAGATTTTGGCTACGTTTAAGTTTAGTTTTAAAAAAAAGTGTATTAGGTATCCAACTTATAAATAAATAAGCAAAACATTAAATGTAATCTAAATAAATAGGTAAGTATTAATGATTAAAATTACAGATTAGGTATTTATAGGTAGTTTTTTAACTTAATGTAAACATCTAACTGAACTGACATATAAAAGCGTAAACATTTAACTTAATTAATAAAAATATAATACTGTTCAATACATGTTTTACTTTAACTTTTAAGTACAAAGAAGAATCAGTAAGTATTATTTTCTCAATTATTTTAAAGTGTAAAGAAATGTAGCTAATATTTTCGCTTCGATTCGCCGAGGTCGTCGGGCTCAGATCATACCTCGAGAGTTAGAACAAAAAAAGCTCAGATAATTTTTTCTTAAAAGAAAATCGAAATACACGTATATTGGATTTAGATTGTAATTTAAAATATTCATCACAAAGTAAATGAATCGAAGCGAAAAGTAGACGATTTCCATTCGGCCGTTCACATCCCCCATTATTGGAAACAATAAATTCAAGATAATTCTATTTTACAGACAAAGATTTTCTTTTTGACACGCTTAAATCCTATTAAACATCAATTGTAAAACACCAATTTTTAATTTTCAGTTTCATTTTGCCACAAATTTTATTGTCAAAGTTATATTTTATTGTCAAAGTTATATTTTATTGTCAAATTCTTTAACTTAACGAGAATTGACGGCGGTGAAGATAATAATTGATCGATTTGTATACGACATGTGCATTTTTATTGTCTTCTTTGGAAGTACCGTATAATTAGTTACATATAAGTCATCCCCAGCCTATCGCCGACGGACTAGAATATTAAACTCCAGGGTATTTCCCTTCAAACCTTAAACCTATCGAAAAATACAATGCGAATACCTATTCAAAACGGGTATATTAAAAAATTCTGGGCACCGCATATCTAAATGGAATAACCCTCGGTTTTATAAATATAAAAATATTGCAAGTAGAATAGATAAGAAGGAAGCTCGAGTTTTAAGAGATAAAGAGAGTATTGTCGAAGCGAAAGCGTTTATAAAAAGATATGCTTTCGATATGAAGATTCATTGATATTCGGGATTTAAAGCCAGCGAAGTTTTTTTGTACAAGGGAGAGAGATCTCCATAGAGAATGTTCTAGAACAAGCTAGAAGTTCGCTCCCTGGGTGGGAAGGTGTCTGTGACGTCCCCTTGAGTTCAGTACGCGTAGGGGATGTAGTCGGGGGCGGCGTAGTCGAAGTAGGGGTGGTAGAAGGTGCGGCGAGCGGGGGGCAGCATCACGTCGGAGTAGCGGGAGAACTGGGAGACCTGGCGACTGCCTGGGGACGGTGGTTTCCTGGAAGAGATGTATTTCATTGTATCATTCTAGCACTAGGTCCTTAAAGCATCGTCGAAATTAAATACTTGTTGCTATATCAGTATAATACAGGGTGTAAGGAAAAGTATTATTAACCTTTACTTTCTACCCATCAAACTGAACAACTTTTAACGTTTTAAAAAAATCTTCTGTTCCATAATAAACTGCAATGCCTACTCGACTCAGACGTATGGAACAGCTTATCGTCCATGGTAAAAGTTGTTCAGTTTGATGGATTGAGTATTGTTGTTTGAAGGTTAATTATATTTTTCCTTACACCCTGTATAACAACATAACATAGACTTTAATTCAATATTTAAATCAAAGTCAAAGTTTTAATCAAAATTTAAGTCCCATGTTAAACAAGTCCTCTGTAAAAAAGGCTACTATAAACTCGATGACTATTTGAATGACCAAAATGTCTGGCCTTGACAATGTTACTCTATGTAATGCAATATTGTATTTTAATTGTACTTTGTATATTTTGTTTTGTTTAAAAGATATGTGTTGTAGAGTTTCTGGTCGCATCTTCTCTCAACGGAACACCTTCCGACGCGGTGGTAGAGTCAAAAAATGACGTCAAAAAGCTATCTATGTGATATTATTTTGAATAAAAACATTTTGAATTTTGAATTTTTGAATTGCACATTACAAAAATAGAAAAACACAATTTATAACAAGAATGAGAAGGGTACAAAAGGCGGTCTAATAACAAGCGGTATATTTAACGTTAACGTGTAATTAATACGATAGATTTAGTATTTAGCTATAGCTATAGATAATTTAGCTATTTGTCTGTTCGAGCATCACGCAAAAACTACTGAACCGATATCGATGATTTTTTTTAAAGCTTACTTAAAATGTAGTATAATACCTAATTTGTGCGGACGAAGTAGTAATAAGTGTAAAAAGGTAGAATCTTACTTATTGTGCCTGGCGCTGGGCTCATCAGACGGATACTCCACCTGGAGGGTCTGCAGACCACGGGGCTCCTGCTCCCCGTAGCTCCCGTAGGCATAGTCCTCACTGCAACAAAGCAAAAACATATACTTCAAAAACGCATGCATTTATAGAGTGAGTAGATCAGCAGTCTGTACTGGAGTTTTCTGCCTCACAGACTGCACGGAACGTTTTCTTATGCTTCTTCTGTTCGTGTCAATGGTACTTCTGTGGTGTTTTTATATTTTAGTAGCCAGGTGTTCGGCAAGCCTGACACCGTCAGGAGTAGCTATATTTAAAACCTCTTTCGTGCAGGTGTTTGGGCACAGCGGACATTCCAGCAGATGACCCATCGACTGGATAGGTTTTGCTTTTTAGGGCTCCGTAGTCAAAAAACCCTTATGCTTTAGTCCATTCTGTCTGCCGGTCTGTCTGTATGCTCCGCCTCAATTATTCGCTCATTATTGCACCTCATCATCATCATCATCATCATATCGATATTTAGCATGAAGATAGATAAAAATAACAGCATCTTCGACCCCATCTTTGTCCTGAGGACTGGATTGAGGTCAAGAGCAAAACCAGTTGAAATAAAAAAAAACAAAAAAAACAGAAATGTGGTAGTTTTTGCAATATAATATTGATGACTCTATATCATAAGACTATCGATAGTTTACATTCATTTCATTCACAATTTCACCTTTCACCATTATTTATCGGGTAAAAAGTATATATACAAATACAGAATATTGAGACTAAAAAGTAAGTAAGTATGTACAAATTTGCATCTTAATAGTAGGTGAGTATAATATACAGATTTACAGGGGGCCACCGCACAGTCGAATGCATTTTCTATCTATCTTACGACAGATAGAAAATGCATTCGAGGTTGCTATCGAGAGGGAGAGTGCCCAGGACGCTGGCGGCGTTACCTCGCTGTATCGCAATGCTGATACGTTGCCCGAGGTATGCGCCGGCCCTGTTGTCCCCCGAGACCTCTACAAGGCGTGACGACGCGCGTAGTTAAGAATAAACAATTTTTTTCGACCTCGCCACCCAACTTTTCCCCATACAACGAAAAGGGGCTGAGAAAAAATTCAGTTTGATGGTCTGAAGCTCTTAAAAAGAAAATGAAAAATTGTGTTATTTCAATGTTGGTCCCATAGTTCGTTGTTACTTGGGATCATTACACTACGTGCATGGAAGCATTATTTGTTTATAATAAAATTTGTTCAGTTTGATCGTCTGAAACATCCTCTTAAGTAGGTTACGCATTTAACTTTACACTCTGTAGGTATATGACCTTACATCGAAAAAGCTCTCCTTATACATTTAATTTTTTTCTCAGAGGCTTGGAAATAGGACTGACCATTTGCTGGTCAGTCCAATTTCCAAGCAACACGTAAGCTGTATAATAGCTGTACAGTAGCTGAATAAACGAACTTAACTTTATTCAGCTATACAGCTTACGTGTCGCAGTGGTTATATAAAGCTAAAATATAAAATATGTTGTTTTTCCAAACCCCTTTGTTACCTGCCACGAAGCTTGCGGATTAAGTCATTAAAACAAAATAGCCAATACTTATAATTATTAGAGACTAAAAATAACCGATTGACATTCAAAAGTCTATCTTATCTCGTTATGTCAGTATGTATATTTCAATGGCCCGTTTCGTCCCCTATAGACCATTATTATACACGGGTCGGCGTTAGGGTTGTCAACTTTTTGTTACCGAATTTATTCTCGAGACCTGGAGTGCGATTTTTGAAACTCATTCAGCAGTTCATCATCATCATCATCATCATATCAGCCGATAGACGTCCACTGCTGGACATAGGCCTCCCCCAAAATGGGGGGATTTGCCATAATCGCCACGCTTGGCAGGCGGGTTGGCATTCAGCAGTTGATAATGTTAAAATTACTATGGAGATATGCTTATCTACGCTCATCAGCTGTAGAAAGATGCTTCTTTCTACAGCTGATTTGACATTCAAAAATCATACTACAGGAGTGTGATTTTTGAAAGTCAAATTAGCAGTAGAAAGATGCGTATCTCCATACATTTTCAACTGCTGAGTTCAACGTATGAGATTCAAAAATCGCACTCCAGCACCCACAAAATATAAGAAATAAAATAGAATTAGAATAAAATAACGGTTCATATTTTATTTTTAAACCTGTATTTTCAGTAATATTGAGTTTTAAAAAAAAGTTGTTATTTTAAATTTTATCTTGCCTTATTCGACCAATTCTTGATACTTGGGTTTAGTTATCTCGGAAGGTGAGTTATTTTTTATTTGTAATATAACATACCAAGGTATTAAGGGAAAACAAAAACTAATAAGTTTCTCAAGATAGATTTATCTGATATCAAGATAGATTAGAGATTCTATACAAACTATTTTATATTTAGGGTGGCAACAGCAGGCGTGGCAACCCTAGTTTCTCTAAAGAAAACCCTTTTGGGTCATCGTAAAATTGAAATACCTTTAAATAGGTAATATTTATTACATTGGAAATAGGTCGCATTTTTAGAACATTCAACGAATATTGGAAAACGATATTTTTCGAATTTTCAACACAAAAGAAAATATGGCTAGAA
The DNA here is from genome assembly GCA_927399405.1 of Agonopterix arenella. Taxonomy (NCBI): domain Eukaryota; kingdom Metazoa; phylum Arthropoda; class Insecta; order Lepidoptera; family Depressariidae; genus Agonopterix; species Agonopterix arenella. Next base: position 4,356,787 of record OV656714.1, read on the forward strand.
TATTGAATTACCAAAGGCATTTGAACAAAGAATATTTAAAATTCAGTTCTGAATATGTTTTGTTATAAAGATTTCTTGTGTGCTATGTTTTAGGTATCTATTACTAATTAACGTAACTTTTATATGTAACTAGCTGTGCCCGCCATGAATTGCAATGCGGCTATTTTATCAGACATGCTTATAGGTATGTGCTCAAACGCCCACCAAAGCTTCATCGCAATCGGACGAATGGTATAGGAACGCATAAGGGACAAACAGACAGACAGACAGACATCGCCTAAAATATAATCTTCCAGGCGCGAGCATCCCTATCATCGGGATTTCTTCTTAAAATTTTTCACTGGGTGAAGCCAAACGAGCGTAATTTTGTGAGTTGTGAGTCGCGTTATTTGAGTCCGTTTCATATAAAATCCGGAAATGCATTGTCTATGACCTCAGCCTTTAGGGTGAAGCCAAACGAGCGTAATTTTGTGAGTTGTGTGTCGCGTATTTTGAGTCCGTTCATATAAAGGCTGACGACATAGATAATGCATTCCCGGATTTTATATGAAACGGACCCATAATAGGTGACTCACAACTTACAAAATTACTCTCGTTTAGCTTCACCCTAAAAGTCGCCGTTTGCAGCAAACTGAGACGATAACAAAAAAGCTGAACACTTATAAATCTTAACAAGGAAAATCCGGCGATATTCCGTGATATAACAATTTAAAAAGTTGCGGATTACATTCTGCTGAAATAACGCTTTTTAATTTTATCCCAGAGAGCGAAGAAACATCCAAAATCCACTGTGAGAGAAGCTGGGGACGGTGTTACAGGAGTGAACTTTAAGAAAAAAGTCGGGTTCCGATTACTCCATAAAAACGTAGGTATTCCCCAAAGATAAAAAAAAACTAAAGGGAGATGTGAAAAGGGGGCGGGGCCAGTGTCGCAGCAATATGCGCAAAAGCGGAACACATTGCTCGCGACAGTAATGATTCAATATATTATGAAGCTGGCTTTCAGTCGAGATATCATGTGTAAATAGTTTACAATGCTTGCGTAGTACTAAAGATTATTCGAACGTTGAGTTCTGATACCGCATTGGATAATGAGCACATTCAAGCTAACAAAATACTTTCTATCGCGTGGTACTGGTGGTGATGCGACACTAGGTTTCGTACTCAGCGCGTTGGTTGGCATCTCTCTAGATCTCTATGGTATTCCCCTATTACCTCCATAGATACTAGAGCAATTTTTTTTACTACATTGTCTATTTTACTTCTATCATGTCATGTCTCTGTTTTTTTTTATAAACCTAGATAAATCCAAAGAGAATATAACCACTACGTTTAGATAAATCGACGAATTCGTTCTGGGCAGCGTTCGGGAGGCTATATAGTATCTTCACGTCCCAAATACCGCAGTGTCTTAAAATTAGAGTCTTCGACCAGTGTGTGTTGATCGTGCGGTCGCTCACTCAAGGCCTCATAAAAAGGCTGAAAGTCACCCAAAGGGCAATGGAGAGGGCTATGCTCGGACTTTCCTTACGAGATCAGAATCAGAAATGATGAGTTTCCAGAAGAACCAGAGAAGCTGCCATAGCCCAAAGAATTGCTAAACTAAAGTGGCAAAAAGTTCTCGAGTGGCAACCGCGTACCGGAAAGCGCAGTGTGGACAGACGACCTGGTGAAGGCGCCGGGTACCCGTTGGCGTTCGATGAGGGCAGCGCAGGACGGACAGACGTCCATCGACTGAGATGGACACATGGATGGAGGACATATGGAAGAAAGGGCCCTTTAAAAAGCAAAAAAGCTTACTCCTCTAAAACCTAGCCATCCTCCATAAAATCCCAGGATTAAGGTGAAGAATATAAGCAAGCTGTCTCTTCGTAAGAGATTTGCCGAGATGAAGAGAGCTCCAAGATTTCGCTTCAAATGTTTGTTTAACGGCTGTTTACGTAAGGGATGTTCGAATAGGGGTGAAATAAATGTCTAACCTTTTATTATGTGTTGGTGGTTTATATGTTCACAATAAGGTATATAGGTGTGTGTTGCGGTCGCCGAAGACAACGTTTTTTTGGATTGTCTATAATAATAACTATAATGTATGTGTGGCATACCCAGGTGAACTGTGAAGGAAGACATCGTAATGAAACCTGCATACGCTGAAGAAGAAATTCTGATCCTTATGTGTAGACCACCAGTTCATATTAGGCACGCGTGGTAGACCAAAGCCCCTCCCTCCCTCCCTCCGCCCCTCGTAGGCCTGTGCTTTGCAGTGGGTCGTGTATAGGCTTGATATGATGATGATGATGATGACATGAAAAACCGTGTTGATTGATTGATTGATTGATCTTTAGAGAAGCACTTTTCTTCAAGTTCGTTCCTATACAAGAACAGCATACAACCGCATACTCGAGAACAGAACCACCTATCCATCCCCTATCTGGATACGTGCTTGCCTTACTATTTTACTATATAAGGTCTAACAAAATTAGCTGAAACTATTTTTAAGGGATAATCAGACTATCAAACTGAACAACTTTCTTTATGGGACCAATGTTGAAATCGCGAAAAAAAATCTGCTGTTCCATACAAACCTACTCGACCTATATGTATGGGACAGCATATTTTTTATTCGCGATTTCAATATTGGTCCCATAGAGAAAGTTGTTCAGTTTGATGGTCTGATCATCCACTTAAAATAGTTTCACCTAATTTATATTATTATGTTTTAAACAGACATAATTAACATTCTTGGTTAGATAGTTTTGGCATTTCTCTTTCTCATTAGCCTTGAACACTTCTTGAGTTCAGATTCCCTCACGATATTACCCCAGAGGTTGTTTCACGTACAATAAACAAGTTGAAAGCCGTGCGACCTTAATAAAAATTAACGAAGTTAATTATCGTTAAAAGTTTGTTAAATGAAAAGGAAATTGTTACAGAAATTCGTTTTGTTCCCTTTTCCTTTTTCCGTTTTTTTTTTCTAAAAGTTTTTTCGATAACAAAGTTTGGGATATTGAAGAGAGGAAATTGTATCAAAGAGAAGTTAATATATATTAGTATGTATATCTACTCTAACAAAATTAGCTGAAACTATTTTAAAGGGACGATCAGACCATCAAACTGAACAACTTTCTCTATGGGAGCAATATCGAAATCGCAAAAAAAAAAATCAGCTGTCCCATACTAAACTGCAAACATAACTCGACTGAAATGTATGGGACAACTGATTTTTTTTTCGCGATTTCTATATTGGTCCGATAGTGAAAGTTGTTCAATTTGATGGTCAGATCATCTCCTTAAAATAGTTTCAGCTAATTTTGTAAGACTGAAATTTATATAATTAGCATCCTTTTAAACTAAGAGTGTACCCATCAAACTGAACAACTTTCACTATGGGAGCAAACCGATAAGAGCAAAAAAAAAATGCTGTTGCATACATTTGAGCCGAGTAGGCATTGCAGTTTAGTATGGAACAGGAGATAATTTTTTTGCTCCGATTGGTTTGCTCCCATAGTAAAAGTTGTTCAGTTTGATGGCTTAGTTTAAAACGATGCTAATGATATCAATTTCACCCTGTAGACTGTAGAGAGAAATACTTATTAGAGTTAATCCTCCATTAAATCTCTTGCTAGCTTTTACTACGTTAACAAGACAAAAAGTGTCAGCAAGAGATTTAATGGAGGATTAACTTTAATGAGCGTTTCTGGAACTGAGGCATAGTGTGTAAGAACAGTTTTGGATTATTTGTGTCAATATTTTGTTTACTAAAATTAGTGAGATGAAAGTCCCTTTTGCCTTGGTGACCTTTTAACCCAACAGAGAACAAAAAAAGATAATTTAACTCTGAAACGGAAAGTATATCGATTGTCATAAATACTACAGAGTCCAACAGACTATTAGAACTAAGTAAGTTTAAATTTATTTGAGGCTTTACGACTTTTAATGGTTGTTTATACAACTGAAGGGCAACTCGAACTTACAAACTTCGATAATATCGTTGTAGTTATCATTGAGTGAGAAATAAGTACAATTTTTTTAGAGGATTTGAAAACTTGTGATGAGGCAATGATACATTCAGTGGAAATGTCATTGTTTAAGGATCCTTAAAAAAAATGGATTTCCACCAAGTCAAATTAGGGATGTCACAATCCCTTGGCAGCCGAATACAAGAATCTTGTTCCTGTTGTTCAATTCAATTCATTTATTTATCCAAAAGACATTACAAAATGGTATCTTTACATTAAATCTGCCAAACTGCATGACAGTTTGTTGTTGGCAGATGTAAGCTCTCATTTTTTACAGTTTTAATTCTAATACTAATGCCAACTAATACAATACTATACTAATTTATATATACATATTATTTATGCATTTATATGTAATTTTAATTATTATACGTTTTACGTTTTGCCTATTTACTAGTACTAATCCAATGTGTTACAGTTTTCCAAGAGTATCTTATATAATTTTGATTTGAAAGTAAATTTTGTGATTTTATCTTATCTAAGTTTAAGTTCTGAAGGAATCTCATTGTAAATTTTAGGTATCAAATAATGTCTTGTTCGTTGGCCGTAATAATTACAGATTCTAGGTACACGCAAAGCTCTTCTTTTGACTGCTCTAGTTCTATAGGTATGAGATACGGGTATTTTAAATTCGTCACTGTTTAACATTTCTACAGCTAGCAGAAACTTCACTTTATCCTGGATTGGCAGTATTTTACAGACTCTAAACAACTTATCATAATTTGTGCTATATTTTCTTTTTGTACGTTTGTCTACTAATATTTTCATAAATCGAACTTGCAGTTGTTTTATTTGTAATAGATATGAAGAAAAGGTACGACCATAACTACTCAATCCATATGAAAGCAAAGACTCCACCAGTGCATGATAAACCGCGTACAATGTTGCCCTATTAACATAGAAACGAAGGTGGTGAAATGTACTTAGCATATATCTAAGTTTCGCACATACTGTATTTACGTGAGTTCTCCATGACATGTTGTTGTCTATGGTTAGCCCAAGATATTTGTATTTATCAACAACTTCAATCCTGTTACAATTGCATGTTTTCATATTGTCATGGAGACACTCATAGCCATGTCCTATTACATTTGATACCCTGCTTATGGTTCTATTATACGGTGAATATATATGCATGCATTGTGTTTTTTTCAGATTAATTAATATTCCATTATCATGAGCCCACTTTATAACATTATCTATATCTTCTTGAATTTTACCTTCAATTTGATCTAGGCATTTATCCGCGTATAATAGACAAGTATCACCTGCATACATATACATTTTACAGTGTTTTACAACGTTACACATAGCGTTAACATGCATTATGTATCCAACGGGACCGTACACAGAGCCGGTTGGGACACCATAAATGATATCGGCCATATTTCCCGTGGTCCCATTCACAACTGTTTGTAACTTTCTATTATATAAATATGCACGAAACCAGCTATTGTGCTATTGTATTATATTAAAACCTTCCCAGAAGAGAGGAGATTTCGTATGTGGAAGAATCATCAAAACCAGTTAAATAGTTTTCGAGTAAATATTTGCCATTCGTTGACCAAACATAACTTTTTGCCTTTTATCATTGAGAAATGTTTTTTTAGTTACCAAATTAAATCCGCAATCATCAGTTCCATACAAAACTGCAAACCTACTCGACCCAAATGGACAGTTTTTTTTTGTCGCAATTTCGATGTTAGTCCCATAAAGAAATTTCATGGTTTTATTCATCCCCTTAGTGAAAATATGGCGATATTATCCGTTCTTGTTTAAAACAGCGGCGTCGTAATGAAGCAGCTAGCATCTCCTCAAAGCGTAGCATCTACATAATAGCTCAATGATTATGATTAAGATGGTTTCAGTCCATACAAAAGTTTGACGCACAATACGCGTAGTTGGAATTAATAAAAGTAATATTTTATATAAGGTCTAACAAAACTAGCTGAAACTATTTTAAGGGGATGATCAGACCATCAAACTGAACAGCTTTCCCTATGGGACCAATATCGAAATCGCGAAAAAAAATCAGCTGTTCCATACAAAAGTACTCGATCTAAATGTATGGGACAGCAGATATTATTTTTCGCTATTTGTGTATTGGTCCTATAGAGAAAGTTGTTCAGTTTGATGGTCTGATCATCCCCTTAAAATAGTTTCACCTAATTTTGTTAGACCTTATATATGGAAAAATAGTTTAGAAAATCTAGTTGCCGCGTAACAAATAACATTTGCAATTTATAATATAATACAAAGTTACTTATATTAATACCGTCTACTCGTATTGTGCGTCAAAGTTTTGTATAAAATTGACCCCTCTGCAACCGCTTTAAGAAGGATCCTGTATAATTATACCGACATTATCGTATAAAGTAACTATCAGTAGATCCTTTATGACTTTCGTTAGACAAAACTTTATTAGCAATAAAGTTGGATAATAAACAAGAAACTAAGCTAAATTGTTTGAACCCGGAAGAAACATTAACTGAGTTATGTACTCGTTAACTAGGTAGTTTACGCTTTGAGTTAGGTACTTTGTTGTAACTGCAATACAAGCGTGGGTGTGGGCTTATATAGGACCACCTACTCTTGGATCTTGCTTGGCTGTAGTCAAGACAACTATAATAGACTAAGAGATAAGTGTACTTTTTGCAACCATCAGCTGCAAGGCTGAATCAGTGTTTATGAGGTGTAGAACATCTTTGTGATGGGGATGGACCAAGTCTGCCTGCATAACTCCAGTCGGTTTAGAAGTTACTGATGTTTAAAAGTCTGTAAAAAATTAACGATCAGCTGCAAGGCTGCACTGTAGCTATGTGAACAGTATTAAAACTGACATGGTTCATCAAGCGGTTTAGGAGATACAGCCTTTCAAAGGTCCGAACTTTGAACGGCTGTATCTCTTAAACCGACTGGCAGTTCATGTTAGTTTTTGTACTGTTCACATAGCTACAGTGCACACTACAATAATATCATACGATCAGCCTTGCAGCCCATAGTTAATTTTTTACTGACCTTTAAACGTCTGTAACTCCTAAACCGATTGAAGTTATGCAGGAAGACCTAGTTCATCCCCATGACAGAGATGCTCTACACCCCATAAACACTGTTTCAGCCTTGCTGCTGATGGTTGCAAAAAGTACACATATCTCTTAGTCTATAAGAGGTACCAAGTTTATAATGCTTACGAATGTACCACGAACCAACCACGATACACAATCCTCTACGGTTACCCGCCAAAAATGATCTGCTTCTTTTTGTTTATTGAATGGATCCAGTGGGCCGAAAAATGTGTTGGATCCAGCTGGATTGCCAGATGCTGGATCCAGCAATTGCAAGTCCCAATACTAGAAACTTGAAAATTCTCTAGCAGCAAGTTGACCACTTATACAACGTGTTAATGAATGAACGCAAAACAAGAAAGTAGTCTGTTTAGAATCAAGAGCAAAATTGAATTATCATGGTTTCAACATACCTAGGTAATTTTTTTCAAAATATTAAATAATTTGTTTGTAAAATTTAAAATTTACTGAACCCGATGTCAACCCACCGCACGGGCACACTCACGACCAAAACAAGATTATTATTAAAATGTATCCATGAGTACTGGTAGCGCTTTCATTCATTGCTGAAATGATAACAAATCATGTTTGCCTCAAAACTTAAAATCCGAATAACTTTAAATTTTAAGTATCAAAATAATGAAAATATTGTTTCAATCTAATTATTTTGTTATAAATCAGTTGGGGTGTATGAGGTTTTGCGCTTATTCATTAACGCGTTGTATATCTCGAGTCGACCAATCCGCACTGGGTCCGCGTGGTGGAGTATGGCCCGCTCCCTCTCCACTATTGGTGAGGACTTGCATTTGGTTGAGAGGCTACTAACTTTTACTACCTAATATTAGCAAAATTCGCCTTGCTACCATTTTTCAAGGTTTTAGGGTAGATGGCACAGTAGTACCAGGTTTATAAGTCTTATCGATTTACCTGCGCAGTTGACAAATTTTAATAGCGTGCGAAATTATATTGACCAATCATGATGTGCCATCTTGAATGATTTGCCGGTATTGGCTGATTGTTTTCGCGCCCTTTTTGCTGCTATCCGACTTTGCACCCTTTGATTACGGGTTTTGTCGGGGACTCGGGTCTTGCGCAAACAAAGATTGACGAGCGGAATTATTTTTCTGGTCGTACTGTACAACTGTGTATGTGGTGAGTCGAGTTATTAACAAATGTATAAGCCCTTACCCTCGCCCAGAAGCCAGTTCCTTGAGCTCCTGTTTCTGCTCAGTCTCGTACTTCCTCTGCAGCTCGCGCACGTGCTCCTGTCTGATCAACTTCTTGAGAGCATCGAACCTGCAAAACATTCGCTGGTAAGTTATAAAGTGACATATGTTTGGCCCATAGAGATCTAGAGAGATGCCAACCAACGCGCTGAGTACGAAACCTAGTGTCGCATTACCACCAGTACCACGCGATCTAAAGTATTTTGTTAGCTTGAATGTGCTCATTATCCATTGCGGTATCAGAACTCAACGTTCGAATAATCTTTACTACTACGCAAGCATTGTAAACTATTTACACATAATATCTCAACTGGCTTTCAATTTTTTCAATTCATTTATTTATCCAAAAGACATTACAAAAAGGTTTCTTTACATTAAATCTGCCAAACTGCATGACAGTTTGTTGGCAGATGTAAGCTCTCATTTTTTACAGTTTTAATTCTTATACTAATGCCAACTAATACAATACTATACTAATTTATATATACATATTATTTATGCATTTATAGGTACCATATATACGTTTTACGTTTTGCCTATTTACTAGTACTAATCCAATGTGTTACAGTTTTCTAAGAGTATCTTATATAATTTTGATTTGAAAGTAAATTTTGTGATTTTATCTTGTCTAAGTTTAAGTTCTGAAGGAATCTCATTGTAAATTTTAGGTATCAAATAATGTCTTGTTCTTTGGCCGTAATAATTACAGATTCTAGGTACACGCAAAGCTCTTCTTTTGACTGCTCTAGTTCTATAGGTATGAGATACGGGTATTTTAAATTCGTCACTGTTTAACATTTCTACAGCTATTTCTTCAGCCTCACAATATCTATATATATTTAATCATTACTATCGCGAGCAATGTGTTCCGTTTTTGCGCATATTGCTGCGACACTGGCCCCGCCCCCTTTTCACATCTCCCTTTAGTTCTTCCGTTGTAGCCAAGTGTCTCCCTCCCGCCCATCTCCACTACAACTTTATAATCCGCTCTCTAAAGTCATCGACCTTTAGTTCTTCGACGGATTTATACGTTGGGTACACGGTCCACAAGCCTATAGCAAAATAAGTACTTCCCGTCACACTGCATAGAGTTTCTATAGTCTAGGAAAAATACGGTTTGAGATTGCATTAAATACACTTTAGCAAATTGTGTTTGAACTAGTATTACTGTTAGTTTATAACACTTTTGTCGAGATTTGGTGGTTATATAGGCTTAGGACCCTGAGAAATACCTTAAAATCTATATAAATGTGCAAAGAGCTAGCTTATTTCTAAAGATATTTCTTCCAGCATACCAGCAAAAGAGACAGTTAATTATCACAAGGCAAATTTATTGTGTACAAACAAACAGTAAATAATTAAGTTTTGAGGTTATAATTTTTTTATGCTTACAAAATATTAAATGTCTACTCAAATTTACGATATTAACCGGTGATTATTATTGTTATAAGTAAAACGTATTGAACGAAGCCGTCCTGTACAAAATCACCAGTTTTCCATTTTTTGTTCATACCTAAATTTAATGTTTTGTAAATGTCTTAATTATTCCATAATACAAATTACAAAATCGGTGATTATTGAGAATTTATGTTTTTCAGGTATGTATCTACTAATATTTCAAACTATCACCTAAAGTGAAATTAATGCAACCTACTCCATACAAAAATCCGTAGATTTCCCCGACTACTAGTGAAACGTAGATATTCAGAGTTTACAGAATATCTCTGATAGGTAGTCAGAGATATTCTGTAAACCCCCTCGGGGAATATTATCGTAAGCATAACAATAATGCTATGTTATATATTCGAGATTGTCTGGAACGTGGATTTTCAGAGTTTTCAGAATATCTGTGACTACTCCCTCGGGGAACATAGTCGTGAGCATATGCTTATGCTTTGTTGTCATCCAGATTATCTGACCTCATTTTAAAGTACCACAATTTTGCCTGGAATTGTAATACACATACCTACAAACATCCATGACTGGTACAAAATATTCATAATTATTTATATAATTAATTTCTCCTTCCGGGATTCGAACCCACTACTTCCACCAAGAACCAACAACAGGTTCCTACCAGCTAGTTAAAGCTATCGGGTCGTCAAATTAGACTTTTTCACATTGAGATTCGGAAAGAAGTTGGGCAGCTGAGCGGCGGGTCTATGCTCGCGCGGTGTGCGGGGGATGAGGCAAAGTCGGTACCGCATGCAGGTAAGTCGTTACTGGCACGTACTGGGACATGCTCCCCCGACCCCCGCTCACCGCGCACGATTGGCCTGTTGCGACCGCCGAGCGCAACCACTAGTTTAATTACACTATGGCCGAGGCGTGTGAAATATTTTACACCATTAGGTATTCTTACCTATCCCGCTGCGGAGGTACCATGAAGGTAGGGGCACCTCGAGGCCGCGAGGGTCCAGGGTACCGGAGGATCTTGCCTGATGTGTGCGGAATGTTTAGCATACCAAACATCTGCAACAAAATATAATAAGTATCAACATTTTGTCTTTCGGTGGCGCTTTGCGGAGAGCCTTAATGGGAGATGTGTGCCGACATACACAAAAAAAAATTATCTGCTGTCCCATATGTTTGAGTCTTGTTAATATGGTTTTGTATGAAACAGCAGATTTTTTTGTTTTTTCTCAGTGTTTTCTACATAGTCAAAGTTGTTCTTAGATTCTTTATTGTACACAAAAAACAACATTATTATGAAAAATTACAATAAGTCATATACAATACAATGACGAGCTTAACACTAAAAGAGTTTTCTTCCACCAAACCTTTGAGTTTGATGGTCTAAAGTCAAAGCCACACCATTAAATATTTATTTTCATTTTATTTTATTCATTTTAGAAAAAATTTACGGACTAACTACGGGATACCAGGGTTATTTTGTTACAGCTTGTAGAAACGATCTCGGCATTAAAATTTTCCATGGCACAAACTACTAAAGCTTGAAATATTAATCAGATCTGAAAGTTGATAGTTTATAGAATCCAAAATTTTCCCGTTCGATGAAATTCAAACAGAATGGCGAACTATATACCCCACCAGTGCTGCCACCTTAGCGCTTTCGGAGCTAGATCTAGAGCTTTTTTGGTACCCTAAGCGCCGTATCTCAGGATTCAGCGCCTAGCAGAGAATCTAGCGCCTTTTTAACTTTTAATAAAGCAACATTATTAGTGTGTGAATATGCTATATTTTGTGTTTTTTGATTGGAATATGATAAATATTGATAGCATTTTGTGCTCAAAACATGTCCATAGAGTGTACAGTGTTCGGGAGATTCAAATACGAACGCTTATTTGAAGAGTTATCATGAATTTTACAGGGGACTTACGAATGGACTTATAAATGGTTTTCGGAAAGGCTAATTAGACTTTTTAGAGAACTTTAGAGGACTTTTTATGTGATAAGAATTTAGCGCCGAATCTAGAGCTTTTTTGAGATGCGAAAATTTTGGAATCTAGCGCTTTTTTCACAGTTTTAGCGCCCAATCGATTTTTTGAGGTGGCAGCCCTGCCGCACATTGTTAGTTCTATCTAATGGAATAGAATCCCTGACCGAAGTGTGCCGAAGTTACTAACGACCCGTAGTTGGAACATAGTCTCTGAGATACTAACTAATTTCCCGAATCTCCTATATCTTTGATTAAATTCTATTTGGGATCCAAAACAGTTAAATAGTCCCTGACTCGCTGGACTTCGTTGTCTAGTTTCCGAATGGTCATCGGCTTCCAGGTTTGGTTTACAAATTCGCGCATACTAAGAACGTCGGTGTCGGGTTGCGGAGATGTATGGACACTCATTCTCGAGGTCCAAGTTCGAATCCGCACGAACGATATGCCACGTACCAATGAGTTTTTGAATTGAAACTTTTTGTATGAGGGCATTGAAATTCGGATCCGCGACCTTTTCGTGATCAAATCACGGTTCGAAGTTCGAAAGTTAAATTTGACAGCTGCGGAAGTTTCATTTCTGCCGGGCGTCCCGTGGCGTAACTTTTTTGTAACTTATGTACTACGTAATACCGACTGCTCTCAAACGGTGAAAATCATCCTAAGGAAACCTGTATACGCTAAAGAAGACATTCTGATGCATAAGTGTATAGTCCACCAATCCGCATTGGGCACGCGTGGCACGGTGGGCTAACGCCTATACGTATATATAACATACACGGTGAAATTGATATCATTAGCATCTTTTTAAACTAAGAGTCTACCCATCAAACTGAACAACTTTTACTATGGAAGCAAACCGATCGGAGCAAATAAAAAATCTGCTGCTCCATACTAAACTGCAATCTCGACGCGCGAGTTCGCGACTCAAATGTATGCAACAGCAGATTTTTTTTGCTCCGATCGGTTTGCTCCCATAGTAAAAGTTGTTCAGTTTTCGGTAGACTCTTAGTTCAAAAGGATGCTAATGATATCAATTTCACCCTATATAGGGTGATGGTGATAATGATGGGGGGGCCACACCAGTGACGACGAAACGTCGAGGTAGGTCAACGTAACCAGTGAAAGAACTCAAGCAACCTTCCCAAGGACACCCCGAAGTTTAAAAAATTATAATAATAATAAAAAGTACTATAAGGTTCTAGTTGTGTTTTTTTTCTATAAAACGACAAAACTTAAAAGGCATGCCTCGTATACGAGCTTTTGACCCGCGACTTCCTCCGCGTGGATTGCCTCATTAGGTTGGTTTCAGAGTCACGTCGAAATAGCGAAAAAAAATTGCTCTTCCATACAAAACTGCAAACCTGCTCGAGCCAAATGTATGGGACACCTGATTATTTCGCGATTTCGATTTTCGTTTACTTCCGTAGAGAAAGTTGTTCAGTTTGATGGTCTGATCATCTCCTTAAAAAAGTGTCAGCATATTAAGAAGGACCCTGTATACTTCAAAATTTCATGTTTCTGTCTTCAGCGGTTTAGGCTATACGTTGTTTGTCAGTCAGTCAGTCACGGAACTCTTTTATAAGTATAGAAGATTTCATGGCAACTCCCTCCCACGACGTTCCACGGATTTACTCGAACTCCTTATAACATAATTGATTATGTATTACATACACCAGAAGGACCCACTAACTGCCAGACATAAGCGCACTTGAGTAAGTGCCTAAGTACCTTCGAAACTACCTCGCTCACCGCCTCCGTCATTGCGTAGGCGTGACAGGGACGTACTCTGTTACTGGTGCCATTGTTATGCCCCCGAAAAACAATACACACTATGCCCCACTTGCATCAACCCGGGTTAGCGATAAAGTAGGTTAAGTTGGTGGCCCATGATTGTTTGTATATAAAAATTCACAGATCTCGTGTCTTCCACGACCTTCGGATACATTGAAAATTAATCTGCCAAATGAACTGAACTAAATTTTGTCTCATTGTCAGGCACAAATTACGAATAACCCATAACATAAGTGATACGCACCTCCAATAATTATTTAAATGTAACCCAAAGTCATATCTGTAGGTTTTTATTTTTTCAATATCTCATTTCATTTTCAAGATATGATTTTTTTTTATACGGAAAGGGACAAAAAAATCATTTTCGATGTTAAAACAATTGAGAGAGCTCTTTACCAGGAGACGCCCGGAGTATACGGTTATTAGTTTGCTTGTTGTGCCCCTCAAGAGGGCACATCTGATTGTCTGTCAAATTAGTCCAGCTTGACAGCATCTGGTTTACCGTGAGGCAACTGACGCCCGGAGTGCTAACCCAGGTAGACGCAAGTGTGGCTAATAATGATATAATATGATTTAGAAAAACTTTACGCTTGATTCAGTCACTTCTAAGTTTAGATAAAACGAGCGTTAACCTGCTTCTTTGTCCGCACACATTATATACCCGATTTTAAGTCAGATAATAAGCTATCAAACAAAAAAGTTTCATCAAAATCGGTTCAGTAGTTTTTGCGTGATGCTCGTTCAAACAAATAAACAAACAAACACACAAACAAACAGACAGACAAAAAATTCAAAAATTGGTGATATGGAATCAAGGATACCTAAAAACCATATCGTAACTTTTTTTTTGTTAATATCTTCAATGTACAGACAAACTTCCTGTTACAGTTTTATAATAGTTTAGATTGTAGATTGTGCGCCGCCGCCGCAGTCTTCGTGTCGAATTTTAGTGTGCAGTTGTTATGTATTAGAACCATCAGAATCATAATTAAAAGCCAATGACAAAAAATGGCGCCTTTTCTCTTTTCGCCTCTTTTTTTAGCGCGGCCATTAATTAAACTTGAATATTATAGTTCAGAATAAAGCTGCAAACAAACTTTATGACAATAGATATCTCCAAACTCAGTCCGAAAGGAGAGATAAAGGATTGGTGTAAACGTAATGAATATATTTTCAACTACAAGCCTCTATATCTCCGTCCAGACTGAGTTTGGAGATATACATGTGGTAATAAGTTTTGTTTTAAATTAAAGATTGAAAAATTTTGTCTCGGGCGGGACTTGAACCCGCACTCTTCCAAACCGGGGAACTGCGTTATCCAATTTCGCCACCGAGCCCACTACCCAGAGAACGAAATTTTCAAAATTAATCTTAGTTATGACCATTGAAGTTACGAAAAGTTTTAACAGTATAGAAGTATAATTAATAAAAAAATTAATCTCATAACCGTTAATGACATGGGTACTTATAAAAACTATAGCCCAGTCATTTTACGGTTTGAGCCGGGCGGGACTAATTAATAATTGATATTTTTTTTCGGTATAATATTTAAGACCCAATGTACCAACGTTTAAAAAAAAATCACGTCAGCAACAATTCCAATTTTAAAATTTAGCTATTATCTCGTTCTATAAAAACTGAGGGTAATTTTTTTTGCACATATTTAAGGCTTTACCATTATTATACATACTTAAAACATGGTGTAAATATTTTTGTCAACATAGAAGGTTTGGAATTAAATTTTCTAATAAGTACCTCATTTTTTTAAATTTCAATGTCTATTTTATAGCTCAAAAATAATTTATTTTGTTAAATCTAAGTCATATGAGTGCTTTGGTATTAATATTATTAAATTAAAAGCCTTCTTGGACACACAAATTTGATTTCTATGTTGCGAAGCGAATTTTTTTTTAATGTTTTAAGATAGTATTTTTGTCACTAAACGGTGCCGGTTACAGTTTAAAAGTCCAATTAATAATTACTCCCTACCCCGCCTAACAAAACTTCGTAAAAAGACTGGGCTACTATGTTTACTCACACAATTATGTAAGTAGCCCAGAAAAATTGGGTCCCTTCTTAATACATCCCTGCAGTGACAGTGGGCCTAACGATCAGGCATTTTATAAAGGTCAACTGAACTGTTTAGCTTTCATATTATATAGCTACTACATTGTTGCTATGTAGACGCCGCAACCTTGTTTCATTTTCTTTATTACAATATACCTACTTACATACTTCAAGTTGAAGTACTATAATAATTAATAACGTTGTTTACAAATAAGCCACTTATCTAGCACAACGTATGTATCTATTTACAAAATGCGATTAATTAAATTTACTCAAGAAAGATTATGTTATATGGATAAAATGAAATGGAGTATGGTATTTGTAAGTTTAATTTCAATTTGCAATAAATGATTTGATTTGAGGAAAAAAGTTTACCGTGTGCATCAAGGACCAAGAACAAAATAAAAAAAACAAAAAGGAATTTCGCGACCCTGCCAGGATTCGAACCTGGAATCTTCTGATCCGTAGTCAGACGCGTTATCCGTTGCGCCACAGGGCCAGTTGACGACATTGTTGAAAATTACGTTCTATTGTCGAAGGAGATATCTAGCTAAGACATCACTGAATATAGACCAGTGTAGTTTCGAAGTGTTCTATTTTTTAAATTAAAACTGGTAGTGAATATTTTTTGTTTTTCGCACCATTGTTCGGGGCAAGTAAGTAATGAGCCATACAGCCTTGACTTATCGCCTAGAATAAAAAAAAATTATCTATAATTTGTAACGAAGAAAACAGAATGAAAATTAAAATCTATTTTTGAAACAAAAACTCGTTTGCAAAGCAACTCGATTGACATTAACCTACGCGTTTTTTTTCTCAAAAAGAGACGAATTAATTCATACACTTACTTCAAAGGCGTCTTTGACGGAATAAATTGCGTCGTCACAAATGAAATAATAGAAAAAAATACTTTCTCGCTTTGTATGTATGGCTACGGAGTAAAGCTCCGTGTAGACTTTTGTTAAACGTTTTGATACCTTGACATTTACAACTTTATGAATGGGGTACAGATTTCCCGCGCATTTCTTTAACTCCATTGTTTTCCAAAGAAAATTAATGCTCTCGTTGGATGTTTTTGTTTTTACTTATTTTTATGAAAAGTAGACGTTTGAGAATAGTCCTTTGACTACTTATATAAGGTCTAACAAAATTAGGTGAAACTATTTTAAGGGGATGATCAGACCATCAAACTGAAACACTTTCTCTATGGGACAATATATTGAAATCGCGAAAAAAAAATTTGCTGTTCCAAACAAACCTACTCGACCTCAATGTATGAGACAGCAGATTTTTTTTCGCGATTTCAATATGGGTCCCATAGAGAAAGTTGTTCAGTTTGATGGTCTGATCATCCCCTTAAAATAGTTTCACCTTATTTTGTTAGACCTTATATAGGGACTAGTTACGCGTGTAATTCTACTAACAAACATTTTTGCTACTTTTTGCGGGGGGCCACAGGTAACATGAAATCCGCAGCTTTGAATTGTATTCCTCATAACTTTAGATTCTAATTTAGATTGTTAAAAATCATGAAACTAGTCTCGTGTGAACACAAACGATCTAAGTTCGAAGTTATTGTTTCGCAATTATAGGCTGTCTCGTTTAGTGATGAAGTATAAAATTGAATATAAATGCACATGATCAATTGTTCTTATTCCGTGGCAGAGGGGAAATGCTACCGCAAGGCCAGTCTTTATAATAAAAAGTCTAAGGTCCTTGCAGAGCACCCAAGCGCGCTGCATACAAAAAAAGGTAGATATTCTCTCCAGCTAACCAATTAAATTCAATAACATTTTTTAAATACGATCTAGATATAAATATATAAATAACGCTCACAGGCACATACATTGTAATGATCCCAAGTAAGCCTTAGGTTTTTTTGTTATGGGAATAAAAAGTCATTGTATGGGAATCATACAACAACGGCATAAACATATAACAGACAGAGTATATATCGGGCAGAGATTAACTGTGTGCTTGTGTAGTTTGTCAGATATCTATACTATTATAAAACTGTAACAGCAAGTTTGTCTGTACATTGAAGATATTAACAAAAAAAAGTTACGATATGGTTTTTAGGTATCCCTGATTCCATTTCACCAATTTTTGGATTTTTTGTCTGTCTGTTTGTGTTTTTGTTTGGGTGTTTGTTTGTTTGTTTGTTTGTTTGAACGAGTATCACGCAAAAACTACTGAACCGATTTTGATGAAACTTTTTTTGTTTGATAGCTTATGATCTGACTTAAAATCTGGTATATAATTTGTGCGGACGAAGTCGCGGGTTAACGCTCGTCCGTTTATAAAATAGGAATACAGTTTCAATGCTTGGATGAATTTAACATATACGTGTATTTTACTTTTTAATTTTCTAAAATATAATAATAAACAGTACCTAAGTTATTTGTCATCTGAGGTCAATGTTTCTCTTTCATTGGGTGAAACGTTCTGTTTTTTTTCCTTTTGTGCCTGTAAATTACGCATGTTGTGTTCACTTTTAAGTGGTTATGCATTTAGCTTAAGACGTAGTTAAGTATCACAATGATTGTATGAGTGTAATAACTGTAAGTGAATCAAATAAATAAATAAAATAAAATAAAACATTTGTATGGAAATCTTTGAACCACTTGTTCAGCAATTTTTCTGAACCGCTAGGTGGAAAAAGATAGTTGCAAATGAAGGCGTAATAGTGGAGGAGCATACGGACAGACATACAAACAAACAAATAAGCAGAAAAAAGTGGGCCAAAGTATAAGGGTCGTTTGCGACGGAACCCTAAAAAAAAAATCAAAATTATGCCGAACCATTTACTTTATAACCTAAATATAATATGTCCAATCTAGTAGTTATTTCAAAAATAATTTAGAAGCGAAAGTAAATAAGTCACTTTTACCCATTATTGCATTTTCTACCCGACCCTACGAAAACATAAGTAGTTAGGTAATTATAGTAGGTGCTCTGTGGAAATATTAATTCAGTAATTTCAGCACCGACTTAAGTACAGCAAAAAAAAGTTTTGTAAATTCAAAACTGGTATTTCAACGAATTTCTTAAGTTACGTTAGTCAAAAAGCACGTTTTAAATTGCGAAAATGTAAGCACTAAGTTTTGTTTTACGAAGTTGAAAAATTTATCCAGAAATAAACAACTAATAAAGAAAAAGTTTTGTGATATTTCCGAAAAATCACGAGGTTTTTTGGTAACTTTTCTTTACTATCAGAAACCTTAAAGTGTTTGTTAAAATGTTTACAGTTTACTTCTGAAGTTCATGTTGCAAGGGTACCTACCTACGTCTACTTATGGCTTCTACTAAATTTGTAAATCGTAAAAATCCTTAAAGTATTTCAAAGGTTAGATATTGGTATGCTTTGACTATGTATTATAAGGACTAGCCTTGCGGGAGCATTTCCCCTCTGCCACGGTATAACATCAATTAATCATGTGCATTTACATTAAATTTTATACCTTACCACTAAACGTAACGTAAACTTACAACGTTTGGGGTTCACGCGAGACTACTTTTCATGATTGAAATATGAAATAAAATCCAAAGTTCCGGATTTCATGTTACCTCGCCCCCAGCAAAAAGTGGCAGAAATGTTTGTTAATAGAATTAAACGCGAGTCAAAGGTATGTAGGTAAAATACGGCATACACGTACGTACTTTTCCGAGGGCTGGGCAATCGCGTTTCTCATAGAAAATATTCGCCTGAACCTATGGCCCCAAGGCGGCTTGAAAATTATCTGAAAGAAAATTGACCACTAACTTAACTTGAGCCTGCGTGGTGGAGTATGTGACCCTCTAAGTCATGATTAATCTTGCAAAATTGCAGGAGAGTTTGTTCTGCAATTTTGCAAGGATTTATGGGTGGATAGAATGTTATAGATATGTACCTCGTCATAGTCAGGAGTGCGCACGACGTTGGGCGGCGCCTTCGTGACAACTCTGCCGTAAGCCTCCCTCGGCACCGGCGGGTACTGGTATCTGAACCTGGAACAAGAAATTAATCATTTATGTGTTGTAAGGGTTTTACAGTCAACACCAAAAGTAAATGATGACGAAAATAAGTTACAAAATTACTGTCTGTTTCACAATACCTAAAGAATATTTTGTATTTGTGTTATAAAGGGTGTAAACTTAAATGCGTTAAATACTTAAGGGGTAAGTCAAGTATTTAACGCATTTAATTTTTAAAAAAGTCTGAAGCCCCTTCAGACCACCAAACTGAATAACATTCACTATGGAACCAGTAATAAAATTAGCTGATTCCTACATTTGGGTCTAGTCATCGTTTACAATTTTCTGTGGAAAAGCCTATAAAATAAACGAACGTCCCACTGAACTGCCAAATGCGGATTGGTAGACTTCACATACGCATCAGAATTTCTTCTTCAGCGTATGCAGGTTTCCTCAAGATGTTTTCCTTCACCGTTTGAGAGCAGTCGGTGTTACGTGTACATCATCATCATCAGCCTATAAACGTCCCACATTGCAGGGTAAAGGCCTACCCTCAGGGAGCGCGTGCCCAATGCGAATTGGTAGACTTCACATACACATCAGAATTTCTTCTTCAGCGTATGCAGGTTTCCTCACGGTGTTTTCCTTCACCGTTTGAGAGCAGTCGGTGTTACGTACATAAGTTAGTAAAGCTCATTGACACATGACACGTCGTCCGCGCGGATTCGAACCTGATACTCAAGATTGAGTTTCCGTAGCTGTCAGCAACGCGCCACCAATGCTCCTTCTCACTCTTTCTCGACTTTTTGTTTTTCTTATAATCATCAGCATCGTTGCCAGATCGAATTTTTAGAAATCCGGTGAAATCCGTAGATTTACCTCTTGAAAAATCCGTATATCTACAGACTTATTTTAAATGCTTTATCTGACTATTTTGGAGTGAACTGACAATAAACATCGCTCTAAGGCGAAGAAATCGAAAATTTAGACAAGTTTAAGCGAGAATAATGACCAGACAACGTGAAAATCAATCTGTCAGTCCTTTTGTCATACATCGACGACCCGGTTGGTGTAATGGTTACCACCCTGGACTTCCAAACCAGGGTCCTGGGTTCGAATCTCGGTTCGGTCATGGATGTTTATATGTTTTTGCCGTTGTTGTATGGTTTCCATAATAAACAGCCTATAGTGCTTGCTTGAGATTATTAAAATGTATGTGCCTGTGAGCGTTATTTATTTATTTATCATCATCATCTCAGCCGGTGGACGTCCACTGCTGGACATAGGCCTCCCCCAAGGATCGTCATAACGACTTGTCAAACATGTTACAGTTAAACATTGCTGTCGTGTCTGTACAGCGACAGAAATTTCTGTCGTTGTAGGTAGAAGATAAAAAAAAAGAATTCAGGAGGTGGAAGAGAGTAGGGACGAACTAAACAGGGTGTAAGTGACAGCCTAGCAAATACTGAAATGGTGAACTCAGACCATCAAACTGAACAACTTTCACTATGGAGCCTACCTCAGGAGACGCGAAAAAAAATCAGCTGTCCCATACAAAATTGCTTTACCTATCGACTCAAATGTATGGGACAGCTGATTTTTTTCGCGTCCCCTGTGATAGGCTCCATAGTGAAAGTTGTTCAGTTTGATGGTCTGAGTTCAACGTATTGTACGGAACACAGTCCAAACTCTGATTAGGTATCTAATCTAGTCTCCCAAATACTGATCGTTGTCGGAAACCTCGTTCATTATTAACCAATTAGAACAAATGGCAGGCTGTAATGGAATACGATAATAACTCAATATCAGATATTACCCAAACGAGCCCTTTCACTGAAATCCTATAATCAATTGACTAAGCATTTATAATTAGGCCTAATTTATCCGATTTCAGCCTACTGCTGCCGTTTTGAAATAACTGCTTTCAATTAGAGAGAAAATTTAATTTTGTGTGGGGTTATTTGAATTTATGAGCTTTCATTTGAGTTGTAGTATGCTTTCGGAGTTGACGCTTAATTGAACTAAGAATAATTCAATAAAGGGTTAAGATTTAATTGAGTTTATAATTGGTTAATTGAAAGATTAATCATTCAATCCGTAAAAAGTTTGCTGATTTAGTATGCTAAAAGTTAATAACAATGTGTCATCATCATCATCCACCACGTTGGCCCAATGCGGATTGGTTAGACTTCACATACACATTAGAATTTCTTCTCCAGCGTATGCAGGTTTCCTCACGATGTTTTCCTTCACCGTTTGAGAGCAGTCGGTATAACGTACATAAGTTAGAAAAACTCATTGGTACATGGCATTTTGTCCGTACGGATTCGAACCCGGACCCCCATATTTGAGTCCATACCTCTCCGCAACGCGCCACCGACGCTATTAACTCCTCCTCTCCTCAAAAACTCTTCTTATAACAATGTGTCCTTTCTGTAATTTCTAAACATTTCGACTTAGAAATTTATTGTTGACCCCCAATGAAAATTGTTTCGGGTATCCTGTGAATTCCTTGCAGTACTGACGCCATGAATGCATATGCAACGCAAGCAGACAATGCACGCATTTTAGAATTGATTGCGTGTATTGTTTGCGTGTAACCTTTTAGATTAGACGCGTGTTGATACTGATTGCTTGATTAGGATTGTGTGAGGTGAACAGATTGACGTAGCTTCGGAAGAATAATCACACGTCATGGGTTTTAAACGCAGCGGTTTCACCTCAGCATAGCTCGATCAATGTATACTCGATATGTTGGTTAAGAGGATAGGCGGGCTTAAATTCTAATTTGGAGAATAGGTCACTTTTCCCACTGAATACGTATTTGTCCGATCCGCCCCACCCATACAACCCGCCGACTAGAGTGCGAAAGAGACAACTGCAGCTCGGACCGATTTTATATACAAAAAATCGTCGAAATCCGTATTTCGTATTCCCCTGTTTCCTCCTCCAAAATTAAACCGATTTTAATATATGAAAAAGACTGGCTATGTCTGTATGTTTTGCTTTTTTTGTTTATGAATATAAAAAGTAAAAAACTGAAAACAGGTGGTAAAATAGGCCATTTTCGAAGGTCCCTAGATCTTACAGTTATTAATTAAATGCAAAAAACATAACATAGGGACACGGCAGAGGTGACATAGATTGTATGGTAAAAAAATATTTGCTCTAGTGTCATGGGAGAAAAAGGAGGGGGTTTTATCCAGGGAGAAAACAGGGGAATACGTTTGTATGGATTAAACCGTACTGGTCTATCCTCTTAAACCTGGTCATGGTATAGTTCTGGCAATGTTTCTGACCATCCGTAAAGGGAAGCGTGGAGTTTATAAATATTAATCATTATCGTCGTCATCTCAGCTGATCGCTGTTCACTGTGGGACATGGGCCTCCCATGCAGATCTCCACATCAACAGTTCATGCGCTGCCCTCATCCAACGCCCCAACGGGTTCCCGCCGCCTTCAGCAGGTCGTCGGTCCACCTTGTGGAGTACCGACGCTGCGCTTTCCGGTACGCGGTCGCCACTCGAGAACTCTTCGGCCCCATCGGCCATTGGTAAAATTGTAATTTTCAATGGCAATTCAGGGTACAATTGATGGTTATTTATGGCGTTAAACAACATGTGGCCTAACATTCTCGGTAATGTATATGAAATTGTAATTGTAAATTACTATTGTAATGTTGCCTAATGTTTATGAAATAGGCGCCAGGTCACCTTGTGCGGCGTACCCACGCTGCGCTTTCGGGTAGGTACACACGGCGACAGAGCGACCTACGCATAGTTGACCTCTTTATTCATGGACATAGAGTTCAAATATGAGTAGGTTGATCTGTCGCCGTGTGTACGTGTGTGTAGTGTTAATGTATGGGTGCACAGGGTAATAAGACCCTTTGTAGCCTAGTCATTTTACGGTTTGAGCCGGGACTAATTAATAGTTGATTTTTTTTCGGTATAGTATTTAAGGGCCAATTTGAGATTAGAAATGTATCAAAATTAAAAAAAATCCCGTTAGCAACAGTTCCAAATTTAAAATTTAGCTATTATCTCGTTATAAAAATCCAGATGGTAATTTTTTTTGCACATATTTAAGGACCATTTTGCACCATTTATACATACTTCAAACATGGATGGTGTAAATATTTTTGTCCACTTAGGTTTTGAAAATTACATTCGTATTTTCTACTAAAAATAACATTTTAAAAATTTAAATGCCTATTTTATTGTTCAAAAATAAAAAATTGTAAATAAAAAAAAATCTCTTATAATAAATTGTATTGTTAAATTTAATTCAAATGAGTGCTTTAGTATTCATATTATTATTTTAAAAGCCTTCTGGGACTCACAATTTTGATTTCTATGTTGCGTAGCGATTTTTTTATATGTTTTCAGATAGTCTTTTTGTTACTAAATGGTGCCACTTACAGTTTTAAAGTCCAATTAATAATTACTTCCCACCTTTCCTAAAAAAACTCCGTAAAATGACTGGGCTATTGTGGACTGACCTGGGCGCGGCGCGGGGCATAGCGGTGTAGACGGGCCACTCGTTGTACATCAGCGGGTCGCGGTAGGAGCTCACTTCGTTCATTATCTCCGGCGCACGCGCCTGCCGCTTCGAGAACCTGCCGACAAATTCAATCAATCATTACTTTTTATTGGACACAAAAAAAAACAAAGAGATACTGATTCAAGAGGGAAGCAAAAGAGTCAATCTGTCATTTTTGGTGGCTCGGGTCGGGACCGGCCAAGTTTTCGACCCGCGCACAGAGGGTTCCGTACTACGAATAAAAATAACTTATTCGTAGGTTCCATACCACCATACAATATTACCAAAAAAATGTGTTTTCACAATAGGGGGTAAATTTTGTATCACTGCGGACAACTTCAGGATGTATTCTACTCATCAAACTGAACAACTTTCACCATGGCGCCAACTTCGAAATCGTGAAAAAAAATCAGCTGTCCCATACAAAACTACATTACCTACTCAACTCAAATGTATGGGACAGCAGATTTTTTTTCACGATTTCGAAGTTGGCTCCATACTAGTGAAAGTTGTTAAATTTGATGAGTAGAATACATGCTGAAGTTATCCGCAGTGATATAAAATTTACCCTGAATATTTTAGTTCATAAGAAACAGCCCTAAGGTAGGACAGACGGACGGATTGATAGCGTAGGCTTATGAATAGGATTCCGTTAGAACCATTTGGGTACGGAGCCCTTCAGGGACACATGCCAACCCTTACTCTGACGTGACAAATTGGTGGGCTTCCGCATTAAAATTTCTTCAGCGAATGCAGATTTCCTCACAAAGTTTCCTTTACCAAGGACAGTAGTGTCACAAATTGCGTCATCGGATAATGTTGGCATAACTTCTCTCGCCAACTCGTGCTCTTCCGCAACAGTGAACATCTCCGACACAAAGCCGTGCCCGTGGTATGTGAAGCGTGTGGTAGTTACAAGGAATTCCTTTCAGCAGCCGTGTCAAATTCTACCTCGCCCTGAATTCTACGCCCGTATTTGTCACGCTTTCAAATATGTTGTCTCAAACGTGTATAATTCTGTATCTTTGACTTATATGAGGTGTTACGCGTGTAATTCTAGTAACAAACATTTCTGCCACTTTTTGCGGGGGGCGAGGTAACATGAAATCCTCAACTTTGTATTTTATTCCCCATAACTTTAGATTCTAATTTTAAATGATAAAAATCATGAAAAGTACTCTCGTGTAAAACCCAAACGTTCTAAGTTCGAAATTATTGTATCGCAATTATAGGCTGTCTCGTTTAGTATACCGTGGCAGAGGGGAAATGCTACCGCAAGGCTAGTCCTTATAATAAATAGTCAAATTTCTGTATGGATAAATTTTAATTTTAAGTCAGTACGTAATCTTTAACGAGGCATTCTTCACGTCAAACTGAACAACTTTTACAATGGAGCTAACTTCAGAATAATTATCTTAAAAATTGTCCTGTATATTGGGTACCTACGTATTAAACAATTTATCCAATAATATGACACAGGCTACAATAGGGGTTTTAGGGGAGGTTTCTACTGCTGATTTGAACGTGTGAGTTTCAAAAAGTTACACGTTGAAATCAGCAGTAGAAAAGGAATGTCAACATTACTATGGAGATTATGCATCTTTCTACTGCTGATTTGAACGTGTGTGTTTTAAAAATCTAAGATAAATATGTTAATAATGAATAAGTTACAACTACATTTAGTTTGCAGTGCCTTTACAGTGTGCAAGTGCGCACATTGTTTTAGTCCTTTTTCGCCGGATTCCTTATTGGACGGATAACCTTTATAGTCGCCTAACTGATGGTACAATTTAATTGATTGATATGTATCATGAGTACAAACCAAATACCTTTGCCAGCTTCCTGATATGTATACATTTCCGATGAAAAATAAATTTGTCAAATGGAATCACTAGCGTTTCCAAACAAGAATCTTGCCAAAACGGAATTCGTCCAATAAGTAATCCGGCGAAAAAGGACTTCGCCCATTGGCGCAGCTAGAGATTTTCCCTGTTCACTTTCCTATGGCTTTCGTAACTAGAATTTGGCTTGGGATGGCTTGCTTTTAATGAGGTTGTAGATCATGTTATAAAGGTGAAAGAACGCGATTATTTCATAAACAATAACAGTTATGGTATGAGTGCCCCAGTCCTTGCATGCCTATAAATCTAGAGCGAGCGAAGCGAGCTCGAAATTTTGCAGCATTGCTTCACAAGATGATGTTGAAACCGTGCCTACTACTGTTTAATTATTTCTATACTACTTTCCATTTTTCTAAGGGTAGCCCAGTCATTTTACGGAGTTTTGTTAGGCGGGGTAGGGAGTAATTATTAATTGGACTTTTAAACTGTAACCTGCACCATTTAGGGACAAAAAGACTATCTTAAAAGGTATCAAAAAAAAATTCGTTACGCAACACAAATCAAAATTGTGTGTCCCAGAAGGCTTTTAATTAAATAATAATAATACCAATGCACTCATTTGACTTAGATTTAACAATATAAATTATTTTTAAGCAATAAAATAGGCATTGAAATTTAAAAAATACCTTCTAAGTAAACAAAATTATTTACACCATGTTTGATGTGTGTATAATGATAAAGCCTTAAATGTCTGCAAAAAAAAATTTACCATCAGGTTTTTAGAACGAAATAATAGCTATCTATTAAAATTGTAACTATTGCTGACATGATTTTTTTTATTTTGCTACATTTCTAGACTCAAATTGGCTCTTCAATATTATACCGAAAAAAAAAATTACTAATTAGTCCCGGCTCAAACCGTAAAATGACTGGGCTAGGGGGGCAACGAGCTTTCTGAGGTGAGCGTCGCCCACCTCTGCCCCTGCTACGCCTGCTACGCTAATGCGTGTGCCCTATTTTTTTATAGGTGTCCACCTCAATGCATATGAAGCAAAACTATTATGACTATAATTAATAGAAAAAATAATTATCACGTCCACAGGCGATATTATCGATTAGCAAACTAGCAAACTTAATGATTAATTATTCTTGGCAGACTTTCCAGTTCTTACCCTCAAGCCACTTAAGCGGATCGATGACAAATTGACACCAATTCCCTGAAGTGACGCGGGAAACACTTAGCTCGGGTGTTCTTAGACTTTCCTAAGATATGCTCACGACTATATCCCCTATAGGGAGTGGTAACCGTAGAGGACGAAGGCATAGAGGTCATTACATGTTTGGTCCTATTCACTCAATAGGTACCTATAACAAATTCGCTCTAGTTAAAAAAAGGTGATCGCTACTTTATTGCTGTTCTTATTGTCGACGTTACCATAATTATTGTACTACGGCTGTAAATTGTGGCGGCGAATGTATACAGGGTGTAAGTGACAGCCTAGCAAATACTGAAACGGTGAACTCAGACCATCAACCTGAACAACTTTCGCAACGGAGCCTACCTCAGAAAACGCGAAAAAAATCAGCTGTCCCATACAAAACTGCTGTACCTACCAGACTAAAATGTATGGGACAGCAGATTTTTTTTCGCGTTTCCTGAGGTAGGCTCCATAGTGAAAGTGGTTCAGTTTGATGGTCTGAGTTCACCACTACAGTATTTGCTAGGCTTACTACACCCTGTATAAATTGTATAATTATTATCTCCAACTTCATATTGCTATGTCACACAGTGAAGTCATCGATATTTAATTACCTTTTATAGTTTTTATTCTGTTAATAAAAACAGTTCTCATAAAAATGTTAATTTAGCGTTATTTTCAAACTCCTCTTTACTGAAAAGATAAAACTAAAACATTGTTTTTTCAGTCAACTACCAAATTCAGGCTGACATAGCCGTATGTTAAAACCTCCATAAAAAAAAACTCATAATTCCTAAACCATCATTCTCTTAACGCACAGGGCGTAAAATGTGCGCCATTGCGCAATTCTATACAAGTCGTGCAAATATTGTACAAATGCAATTTGTTTTGACGAATTAAGCGTAATAGAAAAGAAACAAAGTAGATTAAAACAACATCGTATTTAACATTCAGTCTGCGTAAACTAATTATGCAAATATTAGACGACGACCGCATTCTTCATTTTACTTCCTATCTTCAAAGCTTGTTCAACAATACAAATAAGACTTAGTTTCCACTGAGCAGTTGATCTGTAAATTCTTCTTCAGTCTTTAAAGAAGACAATTATGTGAATAAGGATTTGGTCTCCTTTGGACATTGCCATACAAAATTTTCTAGCCTTAGGGCTAAAAGTAACATTAAGACAGTTTATGCAGTGATTAAACGCAGCTAAGGAATTACTGAAAATATTAGTTTAGCGTTATTATCAAAAAATAGGGCTGACGTAACCTCAGGGTTAAAAGCTCCAAAAAAAACAAGAATTAAAAAAAAAAGAACTGAAATATTGTTTTTGCTGTCAACTACCCAATTCGGGCCACTTCGGGCTGACATAACCGTATGGTTAAAAGCATAAGAAAAAGAAATAAAAATAACAATTGTTAAACCATCATTCTCCTTAACGCACAGTGCGTTAAATGTGCGCCATTCCATCTATCGTCGTATCTTAAGGTGGTTGCTTAAGGGGTCAATTTTATACAAAACTTTGACGCACAATACACGTAGACGGTATTAATATTAGTAACTTTGTATATATGGAAAAATAGTTTAGAAAATCTAGATGCCGCATAACAAATAACATTTGCAGTTTATAAAATAGTTACGAAGATATAGAGCTTTGAAATTTTACATACAAAATTTTAAAAGCTTTGTATCTTCGTAATTATATTATAAATTGCAAATGTTATTTGGGACGCGAATTAAAATTAGTATACTTTATGAAAAGTGTTAGAAGAAACAGAGAAGAGCTCTTTTATCTAAAACAGCATCGTATTTAGCATTCTGTCAGCGTAAACTAATTATGCAAATATCTGACAAAGCTAGAATCACAAGATGGCGCTGTCTGCATTTTACTTCCTATCTCCAAGCTTGTTCAACAATACAAATAGACGGAGTTTCCACTGAGCAGTAGATCTGTAAATTCCTGGAGAAGAAAATTATCCAGTATTTGACGTAACAATGAATAAATTAAAACGTATGCTTTGATCCATGTTACCTTAGGATAGACATATTTATTAAGTTTCCTACTTATTTTTCGGCTTAATAAATTTTCAGGATGATAATGCTTTTTTGATTATTATGATCATAAAAGAATTATGTTCATCTTTTTTGTAGGAACAGTTGTATTAAAACATGTTCATATACAGGTGCAAAATTAAATGGGACACTTACTTAAAGGGGTGCTTCAGACCATCAAACTGAACAACTTTATCTATGGGACCAATATCGAAATCGTGAAAAAAAATCTGCTGTCCCATACATTTCAGTCGAGTTATGTTTGGAGTTTTGTATGGGATTATTTTTCGCGATTTCAGTGTTGGTCCCATACTAAAAGTTGTTCAGTTTGATGGTCTGAAGCACCCAATATAATAGCGCCTTCAGGATCCTACTGGGGCTGCCGCGCTTCTGCAGTGCGTCTGACATGTTCGCGGACGCTCATGTCGATGGGTTTCCCACCACGATCCGCAAACGTTGTGCCGCCGCACTGCAGAGGGTTCGCGCCAGCACCAATAGCATCCTGAACATGGTTTCCAGCAGATTCTGTGACAGTAGCTTAACTAACATAGTTATTTAAGTGTAATACTAACAACATATGGATGTAACTAATATCTGAATTAAAGAATTTTTATTTATTTATTTAAGTAAGTGTCCCATTTAATTTTACACCCTGCATTTCATTGGGTAAAAAAATACCGATTCGCGTCGATGTTCTCGGGATCTGAGTAATTCTGTATTCGTCAATTAGAAAGAGAAAAAACTAATTTGTATCATACAGGTGTTAGCTTGAATGCGTTACATGACCATCAAACTGAACAACTTTTACTACGGGTGGCAATATTAAATCGCGAAATAAAAATTGCTTTCCATAGAAACTGTCAATGGCTAGGTACTCGGCCCAAATAAATAAGAGCAGTTTTTTTTTATGATTTCAATATTTAATCCCTCTGTAAAAGTGGTTTAGTTTGATCGCCTGAATCATCCCATAAAGTATTATTTAAGTTTATGTCCCTGTGTCGTAAATTACATGCTAAGTTTTGTAATAGCATTTCCATAAAATATAAAAATATTTAAGTAAATAGCTACTTGTAAATAGCCATTGTCACATGTCCTCCTAAATAAAACAATGCGGACTAATGCCGTAATAACGATGTGCCTTGCAACTGTTGGCTGTATAATTAATTAATGTTATCTCATAATTAGTTTACACACAGAGCATAATAGAGATTGTAGGTATAATGCACGAATGTGATTTATATTACATGAAAGGACGACACACAGGTATTATCAAGCTTTTCAGCTGAAAGACTGAGATTATTGTAGTATCAACTCATGAAACTCTTCATGATGTCTTAAAAATTAAATGTTTGGTAGGGGAGCAAAAAAGATAGGTGGCCTGTTTCACTAATCGAAAGTTCTGAGAAATTTCAAGCTTTAGATTGACAAATCTCTAGTTATTAATCGATTCACAGTGCTAGAATTTTGTTGTTTGCTTCGCTCGCTTCAAATTTTCAATTTAACTAGAACCTAACCCAAAACCAAATGTTACGATACTGGCCACAATCGAGAGGCAGTGTTCTGAAATTTGGAGTTCGCTTCGCTCACTCCGGAAGTTAAAGCAGGTTACCTGACGAATTTGAGCCACAACTGAAATAATTATTATTCTTCTGCACAATGTGTCCTATATCCTTCTGAAAATATCGGTTACCTAGACCATTCTCGGACAAAATCCTAGCTTCGATCAGTTCCCCCTAAAATGAAATCCTATATCCGCTCTTGCTCAGCCCTGAGATTTACACTATTATTATTATTTGGGGGTATTCTGGGCCTTGACAGGCTTATCAAGCCTGTGCCACGTAGACCATCGCTGGTCCTTTGTGAACGCCCTTTTTAAAATTCTCTACCAATCCCCACTGCGGCCAGAAAACGCAGTAGATTTTTGATAGGGATAGTTTGTATCTCATCTGGTGTCAGAACCTGCCTACCTAGATGAGTACTACGTTTGTACATCAGGGGGCCACAGTCACATAGGAGGTATATAGGAGTTTCCATCTCCTCCTTGCAGAATCTGCAGCCGGTGGTATCACTTAAATTCAGTGTGTGCTTGTGTTTATTTAATTTGCAGTGGCCTGTGAGTGACCTTGCTATTGTACAAATTTGATCCTTGCTGAGGGCAAGGAGACCGTTCGCAAGTTTGCGATTGTAGCCTTTGATAAGTGCTTTGGAGTGGCCCATGCCTGGGGTGTTGCACCAAAGCTTTATTGCCTCTCCAAAGCTGACCCTATTCAAGGAATCTCGCGTTAGACTGCCAGGTATTCCCAGAAAGGGTTCGGGGCCTATGAAGTGGTTTTCTGTGCCCCTTCTGGCCAACTCATCCGCCCTTTCGTTCCCTTCTATGTCTGAGTGTCCTGGCACCCATTGTAGCACAAGCTGATTGTTATTGCCTAGAGCGTTCAGTTGTGATACGCCGTTCTGTACTAGAAACTTACTTACACTAAGAAGATCATCGTAGGCAGAATACCTTGTTCTTTCCCTTGGCAACTAAAGGATAGGGATGACGCTCACGTACCTCCACATGGCTTTAAGCTGGTCGCAAGTGGGCTCATCAGTCTTGCCGAGCTCCCGGTCTCTCACGCGGGCTGGTCTCGGGGACAGCAGCGGCTCCTGATCTATGCGCTGCGCCGCGACTGCGCACGCGCACGCCACCAAACTCCACGCTCGCCAGAAAGACCACATCCTGTTGGCAACGGAAAAGGTAGATTAGTCAGCATCACTTAAGAAGAAGTAAGAAGATATCCGTAACTCACCATGATCACCAGTTTTTTATTTAGAAATTTGGTGAAGGAAAACATCATGAGGAAACCTGCATGCTTCAATTTTGAGGCATGTGTTGTTCCCGCTGTCCATTACAAGTGGCAACGGGTTCACTCCTACGTCACACCGGACCACTAGTGAAACGTGGATGTTCTGACGGTTCATATAAATTGTATCAGAAGATTCAGAAGCGATTCAGGTGGATTTTTGCGCTGCGGCCCGCTTCAAAACTCAAAAAGGACCTCGAAATTCTGACTTTCTGACGTTATTTTTTGACTCTTCCACCGCTTCGGAATGTGTTGAGAGTGAAAAGAGTGAAGAAATGAGTTTAAAAAGTGTAGAAATAGAATGCGTCTAATAAATTAATAAGCAGGATAAAGTCCCAACTTCAAACACACGTCTGAACAAGAACGTTCAACAAGTCCACATATCGGATTATCTGGAACGTACGTCTCTCAAATATAATATCTATTGTAAAACTTTGTCCGCCATTGTGAAGTGGTTGACGTTGTGGGATATACTTAGAGTGGATATATTTCGTTCTGTTAAGTTCTACCTATGGTTCTACTGAAAGTTGGCTGTAGTTGAGTTAATTGTTAGTCGGTGTCCTTTTGTTCAAGCTTTATGGTTACAGAGAAGTTTGAAGCAAGGATTAAAGTGGAATAAGACAACCTCAAACTCGATCTTGACTACACTAAAAAAAAAATATTTCTTTTTGTAAATTTTCCACATTCTTTTAAAATACAAATACAAATAATTTATTTGCCAATAAATAGGGTAGGTACAATTCAGATGTAATTAGATAAAATTTTGATCACGCCTATTTAGCCATTATTAGCTATTTACCTCTTCTTTCGTATTTTAAGACGCTACCCCAATCTATCTATCTATACTATTATAAAACTGTAACAGGAAGTTTGTCTGTACATTGAAGATATTAACAAAAAAAAAGTTACGATATGGTTTTTAGGTGTCCCTGATTCCATATCACCAATTTTTGGATTTTTTGTCTGTCTTTTTGTGTGTTTGTTTGTGTGTTTGTTTGTTTGAACGAGTATCACGCAAAAACTACTGAACCGGTTTTGATGAAACTTTTTTTGTTTGATAGCTTATGATATGACTTAAAATCTGGTATGTAATTTGTGCGGACAAAGTCGCGGGTTAACGCTCGTAAGATCTAAAGCTGAAAAATTTCTTTTTTTTAACCAATTGCCAGGCTTTGAGATCAAGGGATTTTTTTAAGCATAGTATAGCAGCATATGCTCACGACTATATTCCCCGAGGGGGTAGTCAGAGATATTCTGAAACCTCAGAACATCCACGTTTTACTAGTAGTACCGAAACTCTGATCAGTGTGACGGGGAGTGAGCCCGTCGCCACTTGTAATGGACAGTAGGTACAATACATGCCACGAAATTGAAGCATGCAGGTTTCCTCACGATGTTTTCCTTCACCGAAAAAGCCAGTGGTGTTGCAAATCGTACATAAATTCCGAAAAACTCATTGGTACGAGTCGGCCTGGACGGGGATCGAACCATCGCCTGCTGCACACAGGCAACGTTACTCGCCACTGGACCACCACGGCTTTTTTTAAGCATAGTATAGCATATAATAATAATCTCACGACTATATTCTTTGAAGTGTCCCTTTATCTTCAATTTATGTAAGCCTAAAAGCAATTTTTAACCGACTTCAAAAAAGGAGGAGATTTCTCAATTCGACCGTATATATATATATATGTATATATATTTTTTTTTTATGTGTTTTCGCGGATAACTTCGTCGTTTATGAACCGATTTTGATGATTCTTTTTTTGTCGGAAAGGAGATATTCTAAGGGTGGTACCATGATAAGGAAACCAGGATCTGATTATGGCATCCCAGAGAAATCGAGGGGAACCTTTGAAAATCGTAGTGCCGGCTAATGTTTTAGGTAATTTAAAGCACTACTATTAAATTGAACTAATGAATTCACCATTGAAAGAGTGAAATAAAAAAAATAAAAAAAACGTTAAAACCGCCTTCAAAAAAACTAAAAAGTTAAAAAATAATATTGCAGCCGATGACTTTTTCGTTCGTATCATAAGAACATTAATTTATTTTATAGAAGTCGGTGTCAAGCCAAGCCAAAAAACTAATGTAAGCCCTGTCGCGAATCGTACCGGCTTGACAGCGACATCGATGAAACAAATTAACGTTCTTATGATACGAACGAAAAAGACATCGGCTGCAATATTATTTTTTAACTTTTTAGTTTTTTGAAGGCGGTTTTTTATACAATAGTTTTATACATACGCACAAAATTAAAAATTCTTCCATAAAATAAAAAAGAAATGGAAAAAATCTGCATTCGCTCACCTCCGCGCGCCCACGCCGCGCTCTTGTTCAAACACAGTGTTTACCTAACCGGCCAGTCATCCGGGCGCTCCGCCCCGCTCTGTTTGAGTTACAGAGTGGCTGGCGGTGGACCGTTCACGCGGAATGGAGGCACACTGTGCGGTATTGCGCACTATTGGGTGGCGGGGAAAATGACGGAAAAAAGGATTTTATTTATATCGAAATGTGGCGGTCGTGGCTTGCACAAGGGAAATATAGTAGTACTAGCTGTTGCCCGCGACTTCGTCTGCGTTACCCGGATAAAAAGTACCCTATGTGTTAATCCAGGCCATGGTCTATCTGTATGCTAAATTTCATCGAAATCCGTTCAGTAGTTTTTGCGTGAAAGAGTAACAAACATCCATACATCCATACATCCATACATCCATACTTACAAACTTTCGCCTTTATAATAGTAGTAGGATATAATGTACAACTAGGTACTTAAATTTATTTTAGCAGGTTTTACTAGATTTTTTTTTCAGACTGTGGATTTTGGATCTACCAGAATTAAATCACTCTCAAGGCACTCCACGTCTTGTTTGGCACATGTTAGAGGTACGCAGAGGCACACGGCCTCAGGTACAATACTAAAAAGAGCGAACTACTCATTTTAAAAGCAGGGAATAAAAAACCTAAGTCTGTACCACCAGTCAGACTTGGAGGAGTGCCATTGAGTAGAGTCACCAAGTTCAAGTACCTTGGGCATTGGGTCACTGAGGACCTCTCTGATGACTTAGACATTGAACGGGAGCGTAGGGCACTTGCTGTAAGGTGTAATATGGTGGCTCGTAGGTTTGCACGGTGTACAAAACATGTTAAAATAACCCTTTTTAAATCGTACTGTCAGACTTTTTACACCTGCAGCCTAGGGGTCAATTACACATGCAAAGCTTTTAATGCCCTACGCGTCCAGTACAATAAAGGTTTCAGGATACTACTGGGGCTGCCCCGATTTTGTAGCGCATCAGGTATGTTTGCAGAGGCCAATACAGACTGTTTTCAAGCAATAATCAGAAAGAGAGTGGCCTCCCTGATGCGTCGAGTGCGGGACAGCTCTAGTGGCCTCCTGAACACCATACTGGAGAGGACTGATTGCCCGGTCGTGCGGCACTGGAACCATGTGCACATGGGGTCCAGACCCACCTTATTTAATACTAAATAACAACTGTTATCGCTTCTGTGTACTAATATAGTTTTTAAGAAATACTAACATAAATATGGATTTATATCTGAAATAAATGATTTTATTATTATTATTATTAAAGTCTGCTAAAATAAATAGTTTTTTCACCCCTCCGGATGGAAAGCGTCAACTTTCGTCCCGCTGCGCTAAACGAAGTTGCCGCTTTCCGCCTCCGTCGAGGAGAAAAATAGTGTACTGACCTCGGGCAGTAAATTTTATTTTATTTTATTTTATTTTATTTTCTTGGGAAGACCAACAGCTGTTGACACAATACAAAATATGGATGGCTAACAGAAAGCCAATTTATAGGTCTCCGCTGATAGAAACATAATTAAAAAAAAAAAAAAACAGAGCAGAGCTAACACTAAAAATACAAAGTGGTTAACAAAAAGATAACGAACGTATTCAAGTTACAACAATCGACTGAATAAGAAGCAGTCTTCCTCGCAATAAAACTAATTACAAAGCAACATCATCATTAAATAAGAAAGCCTCAGATCGGTTTACCCTGTTATCGCATAACTTTTTTTCGCAGAATTTTCTAATGCATGATCACTATAGGCATACATGACTAGTGGCATAACTTCACTTGGCATACTTTATTTGGCATCCATTCATAACGCATAGTCTTCTATGGCAGATCAGTTGAATTGCATTAAGTTTATTTTCAGAAGTATTGTATGCCATTATTGCCTTTACGCAGAGTATTGTTACGGCTCTCACTATTGTCGCATAATTTTGTAATGCATATGATCACTATATGCATAAATTACTAATGGCATCATAAATGGCATAAACAACTACAGTAGTACCTAGTCCATCCCTTAATATTTTAAATGCGAAAGTAAGTTGGTTTGTTACGCTTTCACGCAAAAACTATCATGATTATGCACATACCATGTTGTTTTTTATTTTGTTACTTACCTAATGATACAAACTAAAATATACCATCTAGCCTAACCTAACCTACAGTTTTGAAGCTAGGTACCTTTCTGCGCCCGAAGCAACTAGCATGCAGCATGCAAGCAAGCATGCAGCATGCAAGCTAGCGTGCAACATGCAAGCAAGCATGCAGCATGCAAGCAAGCATGCAGCATGCAAGCAAGCATGATGATGCTCCGCTTAGTGTTATACATGTTCTAACCGAACCTAACCTAGAATTTTACAAGCACCAATTTGTTTTTCTCAGGCAGGGGGCTTCCGCCCCTCACACCCCCCGAGCGGGGGGCGCAGCCTCCCCCAACATGCAGACAAGCAAGCAAGCAATCATGCACACAAGCAAGCATGCATGCACGCATCCAGCAAGCAAACAAGCATGCACTATGCAAGCAAGAATGCAGCATGCAAGGCAAGCAAGCATGCAGCATGCAAGCATGCAGCATGCAAGCATGCAGCATGCAAGCATGCAGCATGCCAACGCAGCTTCCATCCACTGCCCTAATGCCACATGATCATTATGCTAAGCGAAATTATTCTAAACCGCCCTAATGCCACATGATCGTTATGCTGAGCGAAATAATGCCACATGATCATTATGCTATGCAAAATTATTCAATATTAAATTCGATTATGGTAGTAGTATGCCATATTAAATTCGCATAAATTAATATTCTGCCACTTAGTTGTTATACCAAATAAAGCTTTCTGCATTGTTAATATTCGTCCAAGAACAATTATGCCAAGTACGTTATGCTACATATGTTTCGGACAATGAAAGTTATGCCAGATAGACGGCACCCCCTCAGATCACATGTTTGTTGACCTCGGCTTCGCTTCGGCCAACAATTACATGAGACCTTTCATACTTTTCTGCCCCCGGTGTGGTCACACACTAGGTCATTTTTAAACATTTTCAAAATTTTAAGGTGGGCTTTAGACCATCAAATTGAACGACTTTCACTATTCATAGTCATTCATTCATTCGTTCATTCATTGTCTTCAGACAACTTCAGCAAAATAAAATCAGAATCTAATTTTGAAATAATGTCCCATACATTTCATTCGAGTAAGTACCTAAGTAAGTTCATTTAGGTAACCTAGGTCTTATTCTAGGCCCGTCGTTTTAGAATGTTGTCCTATTCTTTTCAGGACATTTGCTGAGTATATCATGTTCTAGGTCTGTAGGTAACCGATCGGAGCAAAAAAAAAATCTGCTGTTCCGTACTAAACTGCACCCACCGCCGCTGCCTACTGGACTCAAATGTATGCAACAGCAGATTTTTTTTTGCTCCCATCGGTTTGCTCCTATAGTAAAAGTTGTTCAGTTTGATGGGTAGACTCTTAGTTTAAAAGGATGCTAATGACATGAATTTGTTGTATAGTGAAAGTTGTTCAGTGCGTCTAGTATGATTTCTCTACACGTGCGCGACGCGCCTTCGCTGCATACAAAATAACCTGGGTCTATACCCACACATTTGAACTTTGCAATTGCGTGAACGTTTTCGTTCCAATGTCAACTCTATTGCAATGAAGTTAGGACCGAAACGGTCGCGATATATCGAAAATCTAAAGTCCACAGGGCCTGGGCCTCTACCTGCTCATCCGAACTTCGCAATTGCGTGAACGTTTTCGTTCGAATGTCAACTCTATTACAATGAAGTGCAGACCGAAACAGTGGGGATATATCGACCATCGAAAGTCCGGGTACAGGGCCTGTTTCCGCGCTATTCAGAGAGTACAAGCCGCGCTTTCCGCGACTTGTAGTATGGAAAAAAGCCGAGTCGCGCGCGTGTAGAGAAATCATGCTAGACATGCAGTTTAATGGTGTAATCTAAACCAGCCCTTTGATTATTGCTAGGGTGTTTTGTTACACCCTGTAGAAGTGAAGTAACATCTAGGTTTATTTGTTAAACTCATCATCATCATATCAGCCGACAGACGTCCACTGCTGGACATAAGCCTCCCCCAAAATGGGGGGGATTTGCCATAATCGCCACGCTTGGCAGGCGGGTTTACGATCGCAGTGGGATTGAATGTGTGTACTCAGAGGATGCTGCTGCACATCCTCCGGTAGATCCCTTAGTCGCCTTTTACGATACCCACGGGAGGAAATGGGATAGTGCTATTCTTAACCACACGAGTTATTTGTTAACTATCCAGACTAAAGTCAGAGGCAAACAAAGTCCCTATATTCCAAATAACCCCTAAAACCCCTTATAAAAAACAAACGCACGTGAGCGATTTGCGACTACCCACGTAGTTTCTGAACTAAGTCCATAGATATCCGCCCACGCCGCGGTCTCTGTTACAGCCCTTACTTATGTCTGAGACAGGTAATCTGAATATATAATACGAATAGGAGATGGACGAGCGAAAATCTGTGATGGTAATATAAACCCATACATACATACATATGCTCACGCCTATGTCCCACTACTGGGGTAGGCAGAGACAACAGATCGCCACATGCTACGATTCTGACACACATCTTTAGCTTCCTCAACATTCATAAGTTTCTTCATACAAGCTCGTCGGTTCCGGGTACATTTTATTTGGCCCTTCTTCAGTACGCATCCGATTTGGTCAGCATACGTGCGCCTAGGGCGACCCCTTTCAACCATTCCATTCACACTTGCCTTGTAAATTTCATACGTCAACCTACTTTCGCTCATTCTTTCCACATGGCCAAACCACCTCAACATACCTTTTTCAATCCTAGTCACTATATCTTCTTTCATACCACATCTTTCTCTAATCACACTATTCCGTAACCGGTCATTCAAAGTCACACCACACATATTACGGAGGGAGCGCATTTCAACCGCATTTATTCTAGATTCATGCTTCTTCTGCCACGCTCTGAATTATGCTAAAATGTGATCCTTGCCACAATTGCCTAAAAATGTGTCGGTTTGTAGTTGTAGCAATTTATTTCAGGCTACCCCGAAAGGGATTATGGTATATTTTGTTATTCGTCTGCCATTATCTACAATTCTTACATAAAGTTAAACTTGACTCTTGACAAGACTGTTCTGGTTCTTTGAACTTTTTAAAAATAAAGATATAAAAGAAAAAAAAATAATTGTTTTAGTTTACTTCAATTCAATTCAATGTTTTATTGCATTCATATGAATAAAGAAAGAAAAACATTTTTTTACAATATTGTAACAGGGTACGTTACTGCGTCAAACACAAGTTTAAAATAAAGCCAGAAATTAAATTAGTAATTGTTACAAATCTGCAATTGAACTTTTTTGCCATTGCCTTTCTTTGAACTATATATTTTTTATTTCATAATTAATTTATTGATTAATTATGAAATAAAAAATAAATAAAAGAGCAAACCCATACATAATAAAAAAAAAATTTAAGATTTTTTTTACAGTTTTGGTACATTTCCAGGCTTAAATTGGCTCTTCAATATTATACCGAAATAAAATGTCAATTATTAGTTAGTCCCGGCTCAAACCGTAAAATGACTGGGCTATAACCCCAAATATCAGCCCTGAATCTTGCCACAATTACACTCTGAAAAATGTGTCGGTTCAATCAATCAATCAATAAATTATTTTATATTATCGGTTAGTAGTTGTAGGAATAATTCCGGCTACCCCGAAAGGGATTATGGTCGTTATTCATGTTCATGGGGGAAGTACTTATCTACGTTTATTCACGTTTTTTATACAGGGTGTAAGTGACAGCCTAGCAAATACTGAAACGGTGAACACAGACCATCAAACTGAACAACTTTCACTATGGAGGCTACCTCAGGAAACGCGAAAAAAATCAACTGTCCCATACAAAATACACCCTGTATAATTATTGGACTCTTGCTTGTGCGTTAGCACTGCATTTCCGCCAATGTCAAGTAGTTAATGGGAAAATCTATACCAATCTCAGGGATTGTTTTTGGTCAATAACAAGAAGAGATTGAGGATTGCGGAGCCTCCTGGCAGGCAAAAACGCGAATAAAACTATAAATGAAAAAAAAATCATTGTTTTATTTTACTTCAATTCAATTCAATGTTTTATTGCATTCATATTGTAACAATCGTAACAGGTTATCTACAATTGAACTGTGGTAAAACGTTTCTTTGAATCTAATAGAATCTTCTTATCCTGTGGTCCCTGTAGCCCTGGTGTCAGAGTTTTTTCAGACCGCCTTACGGCCTCTGACGTGGTTTTTATGTAACGGCTACTTTGACTATTTATTATAAGGACTAGCCTTTCGGTAGCATTTCCCCTCTGCCACGGTATAAGATCAATTAATCTTGTGCATTTACATTCAATTTTATACCTTATCACTAAACGAGACAGCCTATAATTGCGAAACCATAATTTCGAACTTAGAACGTTTGGGGTTCAGACGAGACTGCTTTTCATGATTTTAAACGTTCAAAATCTAAATCTATTAAACTATTATAAAACTGTAACAGAAGTTTGTCTGTACATTGAAGATATTAACAAAAAAAAAGGCACGATATGGTTTTTAGGTATCCCTGATTCCATATCATCAATTTTTGGATTTTTTGTCTGTCTGTTTGTTTGTTTGTTTCTTTGTGTGTTTATTTGTTTGAACGAGTATCACGCAAAAACTACTAAACCGATTTTGATGAAACTTTTTTTGTTTGATAGCTTATGATGTGACTTAAAATCTGGTATATAATTTGTGCGGACAAAGTCGCGGGTTAACGCTTGTTAGAATCTAAATTTATGGGGAATAAAATTCAAAGTTGCGGATTTCATGTTACCTCGCTCCCCGCAAAAAGTGGCAGAAATGTTTGTTAGTAAAATTACACGCGTAACTAGTCCTCGTATAAGTAGTCAAAGAACGGCCACTACCACCAGAGATAGTAGCCGGGACCAACGGCTTAACGTGCCATCCGAAGTACGGAATCATTTATCTTTTCAGACAATCGAGAGGGAAAAACGCAAAAAGTGACATCACTAGGTGTCCCCCGTGGGAATCGAACCCACGACCATCGTGTCGAGAGCCCAATGCTCTTAACCATTAGACCACGGAGGCACCATACTAATAGAATAATGACTAGGTATACATAACGTAGTAGGTAACTTTTGAATAATCTGTGTGTGATTGAGAACTGAAAATGAAATTACAGTATCTTTTAAAAGTGAACCATTGAAATGGAATGAAAAATTATTCTCCTGAAACAAAAGCTTTCCAA
The DNA here is from genome assembly GCA_927399405.1 of Agonopterix arenella. Classification (NCBI taxonomy): domain Eukaryota; kingdom Metazoa; phylum Arthropoda; class Insecta; order Lepidoptera; family Depressariidae; genus Agonopterix; species Agonopterix arenella. The sequence continues at coordinate 4,398,421 of OV656714.1, forward strand.
CTTGGAACCAGCAATGCAACCGGACGCGTCCGGATTCCAAATGCAATAACCGGTCGAGACCGGCTCGTTCCGGAACTATCCAGTCACAGTCCAGTGGTTATCAGACATTTCTTTGTGAGGCTGAAAGGTTTTAGGAAAAAAGGTGAAAATTCTTACAACGGAATATTTTTCGGTTAGAAAATGCTATCTGGCTTTTTTAAATTAATACGCGTAGTACCTACTCTTTAGAATATACCGGATGATTTTTTTTCCGTTCCGAAAGTTTAAGTTTGCGATGTGTTTATGATTATGTTTGCAGAAACAAACAAACAAACATGAAAACGCAAAAAAAAAATCAGCTGTTCCATACTAAATCGAAATGCCTACACGACTCCCATATGTATAAGACAGCAGATTTTTTTATGAATTCAGGTTTGCTTCCATAGTAAAAGTTGTTCAGTTTGATCAGACCACCAAACTGAACAACTTTTGAACCACCCCTGAAAGTAAACGGTAAAAAAAAATCATCCGGTATATTCCAACATTTCTAATTTCCTAATTTCATGTTTCTATCTTCAGTGGTTAAGAATGTGCGCCTGACTGTTTTAAAAAGTACTGTTTGGAGTCCCGTTGCAAGTTTTGCCGCGAGCAGTTGTCTTTCGCGTGGTATTCACGCGGTTCGCATTTGAGCCTTGATCTCTTCTCAGCTCTGTTTTTTCTCAAAAACAATCCCTGAGATTGGGATAAAATAATCCCACAAAACTGGCAGTGCTAACGCACAAGCAAGAGTCCGTTAAGAGCCTATGTCGAAAAATAATTGAAGTGAAATGGGCGTGTGATAGCTTATATTACTGCCTGATGCGAGAGAAATAGATGGGGTAGCGCGCGCGCCTGAAACGACGCAAGCGTTAAACAAACTTTATTTAATTGTGATTGTACTATTTATGTAAGTTCAATTCTGCTCTTATCAAAATTTGTAAAATATTAATTTAAATCAAGTCTCGTGTTTCTATTATTCACCGTTTAGCAGTTCCAAGCGTTTATCGATAAATACGGAGGGTACTTTGGCTTGTTTTTCTATCGAGAAAATGCGTCTTAATCGTATTTTGGCTCTTATCAAAACTTCAATTATATGTTCAATTTACACATATCCGCTAATCATACTCCTACTGTTAGTACTTCACGATATATGACGCTTTGAAGAATCCTACCTTTTTCACATAGCCTCGTAGTAAATCAGCCATAGTAATAAATAAAAAGTACTGTTTTGCTTTATAAGTATAGATACTCAGAATATAGACGGTAGACACGTTGTATAGAGGCGTATTTATGTCGAAAACAAAAGCCAACCAGCGATCCATTACTAGAACGGAACGGTAATACGTCATCGTTAATAACAACGTTCGCGAGGCGATAGATGATCACACAAATCCAATATTGCGGCTTTGTTCCAGAAATAGATCGGAGTTCCATTGAACACATTGTCTGCGATCGGAGACACATACATTCTTGCCCTATGGACTACGAATGCCGGGCATAACGCTTTTTGTTTACGAATAGATTATTGAGGCATGAGAAAGTGTGAAAAATCTTAGTAAAATAGGAGCAAAGTGTACCCCACTGTGATAGAAGTGGGTATTTTCTTTTCTTTTCATTCCAGTATTACAGGTTTCCTCACGACGTTTTCCTTCACCGCCGAGCTAGTGATAATGATAAATACAACCGTACATAAATTCCGTAGAACTAGTGGTACAGGCCAGGAATCGAACCGCCGCCTCATGATTGACTCGCTAGTTCTCTTCCGTATGAACTACCATCGCTCTTAAAGAGGAGGGACGTCATTAATACAAATATTTGATGTTGATATTTCGTCCCATATAAAGGATAAGATTCCTCATGCACTGTTCCTATTTATCAATCCATAGGAACACTTTTACGCATGATCCGTCATTCCATAGTAAAATGTTAACATGCTACGCTATGCTGTCACTTTTAGTGATGAGGCCGCCTTTTGTACCCTTCTTGTTCATATTGTTGTTGTTTTTTTTTGTTTATTTTGGTGTGCAAATAAAGAATATTTATCTTATCTTATCTTACGGTAAACCTGGTTACAACTTTAAAAGAGGTGCAGTTGGTAGTTGTGGCAAGGGTAAAAGGAAAAAAGGTCCTGAAATTACGTATTTTGGTACAATCGAAGTGTCTTCAAACAAAAAAATTATTAAAAAAAGGTTTTTCTTTAAAAAATATGTATGCCAAGTTTCAGCTTCCTGCTTTATGTCTAACGGTCAATGAGAAAAACGCGTGCACCAGACGGACGTACAGACACAGAAGTTAAAAAAGTGTTCCATTTCACCAATTTCTGCCTGGTCTGGAACTCTAAAACAGTGCTATGTACGAGGACGGCATCAAGTTAAAATGTGGGACAAAGTAGCACCTTGCTGAAACAATGTACAGGCATTGTGGCATTTTTAAGCATATTAAGCATTGTTTTGTAATTTGGATTGACTCTACTTGCTTGAGAAGTCTATAGGGTAAGTAGTCTACGATCTAAGCTGATATCGCGGTCGTAATAAGCTTGTCATTAATTTGTGTATTGGGTTATTGATAACTAATTTTAGTTAAATTTATTTTGGGTTAAGTGATTTGCTTGCGAATCGATATTGTCCTATGAAGTCTTATAAAGGTTTTATGTTATGATTCAATGTTTACAAAGTGACCTACGTGAAGGTTATTTCAGGGTTAATTTTGAAATAGATGTACTTACATTATAAATAATGGGTTGTTTAACAATAGAATAATACTTTATTGCACACCAAAAATAAATTCAGAGTGTTAGGGTAGGTAAAAAGTTGCAATACGTACTTTAAGGGGTGATTGTACCCATGATTTAATCGAAAACATTTTGGACTTTCCATACTAAATCCAATCAGCTGATTGAACGTTTGTATAAATACTTGATATTTTTTTTGCGAATTAGTTCTTTTGGGAAAGTTGTTCAGTAACTGTCTACCCTAACACCCTGTATACACTTGGTTCATACGGCCAAAGAAATATAATGAGCGTACTTACAAAAACCAAACAAGGCGATCTTGTATACATCGTGTTAATGAATTAACGCAAAACTAGAAAGTAGTTTGTTTAGAATCGAGAACAGAATCGAATTATCATGGTTTCAACATAGGTAATTTTTTTCAAAATATTAAATAATTTGTTCGTAAAATTTACTGAACTCGATGTCATCCCACCGCACGGGTACACTAACACTACTTACTACCAACACAAGGTTCTTAAAATGTATCCATGAGTACATTAGCGCTTTCATTTATTGCTGAAATGATAACAAATAATTTTTGCCTCAAAACTTAAAATGCGAATAATTTTCAATTTTAATTATCAAAATAATGAAATTATTGTTTCAATCTAATTATTTTGTTATAAAGCAGTTGGGGTGTAAGAGGTTTTGCGCTTATTCATTAACACGTTGTATATGTACAAAATCTAAAAAAATTAATTTAAGGTGGTTGCAGAGGGGTCAATTTTATACAAAACTTTGACGCTCAATACGCGTAGATGGTATTAATATAAGTAACGTTGTATATATGGCAAAATAGTTTAGAAAATCTAGATGCCGCGTCACAAATAACATTTGCAATTTATAAAATAATTACGAAGATATAAAGCTTTGAAATTTTTAATAAAAAATTTTAAAAGTTTTGTATCTTCGTAATCATTTTATAAATTGCAAATGTTATTTGTTACGCGGTAACTAGATTTCCTAAACAATTTTTCCATATATAAGGTCTAACAAAATTAGCTGAAACTATTTTAAGGGTATGCTCAGACCATCAAACTGAACAACTCTCTCTACGGGACCAATATCGAAAACGCGAAAAAAAAATTTGATGTTCCATACAAAACTGTAAACACAACTTGACTCAAATGTATGGGGCAGCAGATTTGTTTTTCGAGATTTCGATATTGGTCCCGTAGAGAAAGTTGTTCAGTTTGATGGTCTGAGCATACCCTTAAAATAGTTTCACCTAATTTTGTTAGACATCATATAAAATATTACTTTTATTAATTCCGTTTTTATTAATTAGTTTGTATGGACTGAAATCACCTTAACAATGAAAACATAAAATAATTACAATGGGTACCTATAATAATAGTAAAGAAGTTTAATTTAATCCGCATCAAATTTTGTATTCAATTAATTTATGTTAATTGTTTCATTTCAATTGCAGTTGCTGATGACATTTTGGATCCAAATTAAATATAATAAACTCCAATGATATTGGACTGTATAATATTTATTTATATTACACACCTACGTTGACTACAGGGTGTAAGGGACATCCCTCCGCAATTTATATGAAGTGTCATTTTTGAGTCAGGTGGTTGTAGTACAAAATAATGGTTACGCTGATAAGGACAGGAATAAGGTAGCGATCTCCTTTTTTAACTTGAAAGAATTTGCTATGTGCATCTCTTATTGAGTGAATAAGACAAGACACGTTCGTGCTTCCTTCTAGTACCTTCTCTTTCTACTGCTATTTCTAAGCCTACGTTGACCGTCCGTCTATCCTAGCTTCAGAAGGCTGTATCTTCTGAACCGTAATATGTAACCGGTTGACATTTTCACAAAGAGTATCATTAAATTGGATTTGATAACAAATAATTTAAAGAGACGTTGCAGGTTCTGACCCGAGCACTCGTCTCATGTGGATTTCGCGCGTCGCGTTTTTGCCTGCCACGAGGCTCCGCAATCTTCAATCTTTTCTTGTTCTTGACCAAAAACAATCCCAGCACTGCTAGCATGCCACCCACGACAAAGCGTTTAAACGAGAAAAACGTCATGCGCGCTCTTTCTGGCCTACGTAAAATAATAAAGATGGAGGCACTTCTCGATTTTTATCGTTTTCTCGGGGGTGGCATGCTAGGCCTACTGAGATCTCCCCAAGATTCTCCCATAAACACTTGACCCTGGCGGAAATGCAGTGCTAACGCACAAGCAAGAGTCCATTAATTACAAATAAAGAAAAAAAAATTAAAAAGAGGAAAAAAAATTATGGGGGTTAAATTATGTCTTGTAAGGGGTTACAAGAAACTAGTTTTTTCTATGTTTTTTTCTTCTCACTCTATCGTAAAAACGGTAATACATGCAAGCGATAAACATGGTGTTATAGTGCAAACTCTACAATATAACACATTTTTTTTGTGGCATTTTAATAATATTGTGTGGTGGTACAGAACCCTCGTTGCGCGAGTAGTTTGATTCGCACTTGGCTGGTTTTTTTTTAACATTTTCTATATAATTAATTAACAGCTACAGCTTTGGTGCCATAATAATGATAAATGCGATGAAAAAGTTTTAACAGAATATTGCATTATAGTTTTATGGCACTTTCACATTTGGACTAAAAACGAATGAAACCTGGTTCAAAAAACGTATCAAATCCGGATCAATCAATGAATTAAATCAGCCCAAATAAATCCACTGCTTGTCATAGGCCTTATATTATTCTAATACTATTATTCTTTTTATTGCGTCATTCTTCACGGTCCTGTGCTAATCTGATCCAATGAGAACCCGTTACTTTCACAATGTCATCGGACCAACGTACTGGTGGTCTGCCTACTGACCTCCGTGGACCAAGGCAATATCAGACTGGTGGCCAAAAAAGGGAGGAAGGGGGAGGCCTTGGTCCACTAGCCGTCTTCCCGTTATACCTAGTTGCAACAAGATCCATGTAGTAAGAGACACCAGAAAACGATTTTATTGAGTCAAGCATGGTCTGGCGCTCGGTTTCCGTGCGTTCAGATGTTTTTGCCATATTTATGGAAGCAAAATAGGTCATAGTTTCAGTACAATGTTAGGTTCCTATTGTTTTATTTTTATTTTTGGTGCTCTTGCGGTACGGTCTCCGGAATTGGCTCTCTAATAGCCCTGTAAATGTTTTTCTTTTTTATTGCTGTCTCCCGTTTGCAATGCAGGGAAGTCGGATTCTTTTTCCTACTCCTCCTATCTTCTTTGATTAATTCATTGTGGGTTCCAAGACAGATTAGAGTCATCCCCCGGGCTCGCTGGACTTCATTGTCTAGTGTTGTGAATGGTCGCCGCTGTTGATCCTGGCTTACAAGAGTTACAGCGGTGGGAATGTGTGGTGGACCTATGCCCGAAAAATAAATAGCCATCTTCCCGTCTAGCCAAGTGTCCTGCCCATCTCCACTAACTTTCAACCTCAACTTCAACCTGGAGGATGTCATTTAATACCTCTACAATAATTACGCCTAAGTAAAGTTTACACGTGTCGGAGTCGATGAACTCTACTACAAAATGAATCAATGCGAGACTAAGCCTTCTTATCCGGTTACCCTTTGACAGTGTTATCAACCCACAATTTACCAATCCTTACAAATTACAAAGATTAATTTGTATTCCAGCCGAGTTAGGGCTGTAACAAATTTAATAATTTTCATGCGAAAGAAGACACCGGTAGACACTTTCAACAACGATATAGAATTTGTACGTAGATACACACATCCATGACTCGGGTACAATACAAATATTCGTATTCATCATATAAATATTTGCCCCTTGCGGGATTCGAACCCGTGATCTCGACACAGCAGGACTGAGCTAACGAGTCATCAACACAGCATAAAATATAGGTACTACAATGAATAAGTAAGTATACATATTAATCTATTCTATTCTATTTTTATTAAATGGCGTTTCCTTAAAGATTTCGCCCGTATCAAGTGTTGAAGATATTATTATAATTCAAGTTAACGTTCATTGTACGGTAATTGATATGGCGAATCCCAGCCCTGTTTTTATACAAAAACACACACCCGAAACCGCCATAAAATGGCGGAGCCGCGCGGCTACCTAAATCGCGAGCCAAACGAAAGACGTCTACTTGAGAGACCTCTAGCCACGCGACTCCATATTAATCTATGAAGTAAGTCAGAGTTATAAATAACATTCGATTGAACGCTTTTCGAAGTAAATAGGATTACAATAATTTTGCAGGCAATGCCCTCAGCTAATCCTAAACTAATTCAATTAGTGTAGTTTTAGTAAGAAAGCATTCTTGCATGTGCGGTGACGTCACTGATAATTCGTCATTGCTGCCAATTGCATGCAATCTGAAGCAGGTAGTACCTATATTATAAGAGATAAGTGTGCTTTTTGCAACCATCAGCAGCAAGGCTGATTCAGTGTTTATGGGGTGTAGAGCATCTCTGTGATGGGGATGGACCAGGTCTGCCTGCATAGCTACTTGAACAGTACAAAAACTGACATGAACTGCCAGTCGGTTTACTCCTTAACCGACTGGCAGTTCATGTCAGTATCTCCATACAGCCGTTCAAAGGTCGGACCTTTAAACGGCTGTAACTCCTAAACAGACTGATGAACCATGACAGTTTTTGTACTGTTCACATAGCTACAGTGCACACTACAATAATATCATACGATCAGCCTTGCAGCTGATCGTTAATTTTTTACTGACTTTTAAACATCAGTAACTTCTAAACCGGCTGAAGTTATGCAGGCAGATCTGGTCCATCTCCTTCCCCATCACAGAGATGCTCTACACCCCATAAACACTGAATCAGCCTTGCTGCTGATGGTTGCAAAAAGTACACTTATCTCTTAGTCTACTATATCGGCCGATCAGTATGAAATTAATTTGAAACGCGCTCACACTGAAATGTACAGTGGGCTTCAGTGAAACCTGTCCCCTCTATTTCAATTTTCGATTTTTATAAGCGCTATAGGAGGTTAGGTAGATTTCTCTAACGCTGACTGTACGCACGCTGATTGCATGCAATTGGCAGCATAATGTATTGCGGCTTTAACAGCTATCTTGCTACAACTGCACGCTTAAAAGATTGTTAGTAGTTGTAGCAAAGTGTTTAATCACCCGGAAGCGGTTATGGTCGTGAGTGTACGTATGTATCCTAAACTCTTATTATAAAATTGTAACAGAAGAGTGTGTGTACATTAAAGATAACGATATGATTTTTAGTTGTCCCTGACCCTAATTGAAAAAATCAGCAATTTTTGGATTTGTCTGTTTGTTTGTTCGGGCATCACGCAAAAACTACTGAACTGATTTTGATGAAATTTTTTTTGTTTGAAAGCTTTTGCTTAATTAAAAAAGAATTAAAGTATATAAAAACTATAATTTGAAGGCAAATATACTTAAAATAAAAGTATTTATATGAAAACTTTACTTAAAGTATACAATTTGTGCGGACGAAGTCGCAGGTAAAAGCTCGTATGAATGAACTAAAAGCCCAACGTATTTGAAACCAATAATAGTAAAAGTGCATGATTGAAACCAGGCAAAGAGAGATCTAAAAATAAAACTGGCATTCCAAAAATAGAATTTGAACAACCTACCCACTGCCAGAGTTGAGTGGGTAGGTAGTTCCCAATCTATTTTTAGATGTGAACCGTATGACTGAATTTTTGTTACAGAAATAATGATTTACTGGAAGAGGGACCTGGGTAATGAAGCAAAAAGATAAGATTTAAAACTGCCATAAAGCAGAGTCGATGTTTATGTTTACTTTTTTTTATAATATTTTTTATTACTTTTTAACTTTATATTTAATGAGAAAAAGTATAAAAAAATAGTAAACATAAACATTTTTGAAATTGCTTTATTGACGTTTGATATGAGGATATTATAAGTCGTTTGGCGTATGTTTGACAAAAATTTATTCAGCCGTTTCCTACCTGGAGGAGCCCAAACTTATTAATAAAACTATTGGCTGAAAGGTAATTGTGTAGTATATTTTTAGAACCGGCTTATGAAGCCCTTTCATTTGATACCCCACAAGATAGGTTTCAGAACGATTTGTTTAATCCCATAAAAAAAATTTATGACCTCATGAGACCCTGACACCTTAGAGACTTTCAAAAATCACACTCCTGAAGTATTTTTTTGAAGTCAAATCAGCATTAGAAAGATGCATATCTCCATAGTAATTTTGACATTTACAACTGCTGAGTCCAACGAATGAGTTTCAAAAATCGCACTCCTGAAGTGCCATTTTCGAATTGTGCGATTGAAAATCGTATCCGAATTATGCATAATCTCCAAAGTAAATTTGTCATTTTCTATGTTGCTGCTGATTTGAACGTGGGACTTTGACAAATCGTATTCCAATATCTGTTATCCATGCAATAAAGGATTTCTATTTCCATTTTATTTAGTGCGCTCTTGGCCTTGCAGAGACAGTAAGGAACACACCCAGGTTCCATAGACAAGCAAGTGGCCTTATGGCTCTTATACTTTCAATGAAAACTACAATGGATGCTGTAAAGTGTCAGAAAATAACAAACCAACCGCTTCTGAACGAAGTGTGTGCAAACTTGTAAAATGGCTACTAGTGCACTGCCTTAATGGAAATAAAGTTCGCTTCCGGATACCAGCACCAAATTTTTGTATGTTGTTAGGTATGTTCTCCAGACCCCAAAACTACCGGGTATATCATCTCAGCATATCAGCATATCTTCACAGTAATATTGACATTTTCAACTGCTGAGTTCAAAGTACGAGTTTAAAAAATCGCACTCCTACTACTCCTCGTACAGGTATGATCACGTGATGCGCTCGTCCAATGTCTACCATAGAATTTCCACTAGCGCGATAGTGTTGAAGCTTTCTTTCTGACGGATATTTACTCATGTGTTAGAATATAATAGCCAGACTCTGCAATAATAATAACCCTCTTTTTGCATTAAAAATGAAAATTAATTACTCCTCCCAGTTGGGAATTTAAGTCTTCAATAATTAATATTGAAGACTTGGATCGTTTATCTCAAAATAGATTCCAGAAAAGGTCTAGTCTACTTTAGAGCACGCTTGGAATTCTTACAATTTCATTATTTTCATTTTACTTGGCGTGGGTGTGAAGTGCACCATTTGTTATTCGGAAATAATGCAATTATGGAAGTATTTATTTAGTAGTACTCTCTATTAGGTATTTATTGTTTGGAGAGTTCGTTTAATGGAATTCAACTGATATCTATGTAGTTTGTTATTAAATACTTGTTATTTGATTTTAGTTACTTACCAAAACCGTAACCACTTTTGCGGATAGAAGCATAGCGAAAACTATCATTTTAAGTGTGCAGCTATATCAAGGTATACTTTTATCATATTTATGGTTTCAAAATGGAATAATGTATCCAGTGGTGATTGGTGGTTTGTTAGCTTTTCGCCCACTCTAGGATGGGACGTGTCAAGAGGTGGAATAGCCTTTTGAAAGGCAAAAAGAAAACTTTTCCCTTTAGCACCTTTTGCTGTCTTCAAGGGAATACAGGGTGTAAGGAAAGTATAATTAACCTTTAAAACAAATACTGCGAATACGTCTGCTTGGGCGTGTACTGTGCTATCTGACATATCTGTTGGTATTTGTTTGTATTTAGTTTGTACTATTCATTCATCATTTGAAACAGAGTTAACAATACATGGTGTAAGGAAAAGTATCATTAACCTTTAAACCACATACTCTACCCATCAAGTATGTGGTTCAAAGGTTAATAATACTTTTTCTTACACCCTGTATATGGCCTTTTTAAACCCCAGGACCATATGGCAGTGCATTAACCAACACTCATGTCCCACCAAGTTTATCAACCATTGAAAGCAGGAACTTCGAATTAAGGCGTTGCTGGGACTAAGCGGAGAATTGGGTATTGTAGATAAGTGAGAAGGTAGTGGAAATCGTCGAGAATCTGGACAACAGTGATATTGTACTCGGGATCGATGAGAATGTAGTGGAGATCAGTGAGAATGCAGTGGGGATAGATGAGAATGTACTTAGTGGGGATCGAGAATGTAGTGGAGATCGGTGAGAATGTAGTGTTCAAGCATTTAGCATTCAAGTGTCCAAGGGATGCTATTGGCACAGTATAAGAAAGAGTATTTATTACTACATACAGTATGGACACCCGCATCCTCCCACCAACTAGCCCAGTCATTTTACCGAGTTTGGTTAGGAGAGGTGGGAAGTAATTATTACTTGGACTTTTAAACTGTAACCGGCACCATTTAGTGACAAAAAGGCTATCTGAAAACATATTTAAAAAAATTCGCTGCGCAACATAGAAATCAAAACTGTGAGTCCCAGAAGGCTTTTACATTAATAAAATTAAACCTAATGCACTCATTTTAATTAGATTTAACATTATAAATCATTTTTGAGCAATAAAATAGGCATTTAAATTTTATAAAATGATGTTTTTATTAGAAAATAAAAGTTTTCAAAACCTTCGAAGTAGACAATAATATTTACAATATGAAGTATGTATAATGGTAATGCCTTAAATTATGTGCAAAAAGAAATTACTATCAGGTTTTTTTTAACGATATAATAGCTAAATTTTTAATTTGGAACTGCTGCTGACGGGATTTTTTTTTAAATTTTGGTATATTTCAAATTGGCAATTAAATATTATACCAAAAAAAAATCTATTATTAATTAGTCCCGGCTCAAACCGTAAAATGACTGGGCTAAACTTTTTACCTCACCCCCTCTATCGCCCTCTGGTTACCCGCCAGTTACCTAAGAAGAACACTTAAGGTTCAATTTCTTTGGTTTCGCATGTGCTGACGTCATCCTGTCAATTTCTTTTTTTTTTAGCAGTGTCCGGGCTATTGCTTACAGAGCACTTTCGACAGGCCTTTGGATGGCTAGGTTTAATGAATACATACATAATCTAACGGTTAAGCCATAGGCTCTTCCAGATAAACTAAATCTAGTGATTCCGTGGTTATGTAAGACCCAGATTCGACGCCCACTCGCCTTAGGTATATCAATAATGCTTTGTGAACGATTTATTGTTCAAACGAATTTAAACTCTGTGAATTGTATTTTCTGGTTTATTTTTTGTTCTTGATTTAAGGACACAAGATTAATTAAAGTTACTAGTTTAGTAGTATACGATGTTTTGAACTATTTTTCTTCGTTTACGGGAATTGAATTTTGTTAAAGCATATAACGTAGCATTAGAGTTCTTTCTTATGCTGTGGTATAACAAGTTATTTCAAACAACTGTCACATTTCATATTGAAATTAATATCTAAGAATTTTTTTGTTGGTAAACTTTTACGATCAGTCATTTCACTTCTTTTTCATCTATAATTTTGTCACACCGACCCGTTCTTTGTTCTATTTCCTCTACGCTTCTTAGCGATAAGACCGCCTTATTTGTACCATAATCAGTTTTTGTTTTGGTGTGAATAAAGTATATTTCATTCATTCATTCATTCAATGTCATGATATGCCGTTATCGTGCCCACTGTTGCTGTTCAGTTTGATGAAACTAGCACTTTAAATATTACTAGCTTGTTTTGTTATACCTTATATAAGATACCACTGTCCATTACAACTGGCGACGACGGGCTCACTCCCCGTCACACGGGAAAGAGTTTCGGTACTATCTAGTGAAACGTGGATGTTCCGAGTTTTCAGAATATCTCTTGACTACTCGGGGAATATGGTCGTGAGCATATCCTTTATACAGGGTGTTAGGGTAAACAGTTGGATTACTTTAAGGGGTGATTGTACCCATAGTTGTACTGAACAACTTTCTCCAAGAACCCTATAGGAAATTAGCAAAAAAAATTTCTGACTAATTGCAATCAGCTGATCGAACGTTTGTATAAAAAATTAAAAAAAGAATCTCTAATTTCCTATAGGTTTCTTAGGGAAAGTCGTTCAGTATCATGGGTACAATCATCCCTTAAAGTAATGCAACTGTTTACCCTAACAACCCATATAAGATGTAAATTCTACTAAATATAAAGGTTAAAATCGCTCTCAATATTTGCGTTTTCAATTAAAAACCTAAATGAAACTAATTAAAACGTTTCACCACTTGTTGTGGTTGTTAGGCGCTTAACGCTACTTAAGCCCGGATCCCGGATCCCGGACCCCGGACACCGGACCTCTCCTCCCATTAACCCATATTAGCTTAGAGACGGATTTAGACATCATTTTTGGTGGAGTATGGCGAATTTTGTGTATTATAAATCTATCTTTTTAAAAACTGGCCAAGAGCATACCAGATGTTACAAAAATACAAATAAACGTTTAAGGGCCACCCCCTTAAACGTTTATTTGTATTTTTATTAGAAATAAACATTTTCACGGGTTCTTACCGCGTTTTGGTATATTTGAGTTCCCGATATTTCGAATATACCAAAACGCGGTAAGAACCCGTGAAAATGTTTATTTCTAGATTACTTATATTAATACCGTCTACGCGTAATGTGCGTCAAAGTTTTGTATAAAATTGACCCCTCTGCAACCGCCTTAACGAATTCTTAGGCTCTGCGCAAACGAGCCACCGGCCACAGCCACCGATGGCTGTCGCGGTTGCCGACACTGCGCTGTAGCGAGTGACAGCCACCAGCCGAGCCTCACGTGTGTGACGAGGCCCTACAAAATATACGAAAAAACGTGTGAACTGCTTTGCTGGCCACCGGTGGCTGTGGCTGGTAGCTCGTTCGTGCTTAGCCTTAGATTACAACTGCTTAACGTGCCTTCCGAAGTACGGAAACGCTCGAGATTTCCGAACCACCAAAACGGGAAAAACACCACTCGAAATACGTTCCAGCAATTGAATTGCTTTTGATAGTTTTCATTATTCAAAAACCAGCTTGGCAAATTGAAATGGAATGTTAAAATACTGGAAAACAATTATTAAATCAGAAAGTAACGAGAATCCGAAGTATCAATCGAATAATGGGAAACAGTTATTGAAAAAAGAATAAAAACAACTGCATCGGACGTAATGAAGGAAGGCTCGATAGCTCAGTCGCAATGAACCTGCCTGCTGAGCCTAGGGTCGCGGGTTTGAATTTGAAGGATGTTACAGGGTCCTTCTTATTAAGAAGGACCCTGTAACATCCTTCAAATTACTAACAGTTTTTTAAGGGGATGATCAGACCATAAAACTGAACAACTTTATACATGGGACCAACGTCGAAATCGCGAAAGAAAGGGCTCTACCCCATACAACAAAAAAGTATATACCAAAACGCGGTAAGAACCCGTTAAAATGTTTATTTCTAGATTAAATAATAACCGCGTAACTCTCAAAAACTGTATTAATATAAGTAACTTTGTTATACGGAAAAATAGTTTTAATGTGAAAAATGTTTGGAAAATTTTGTGTGAAAAATTTCGAAGTTTTATATCTTCGTAATTATTTTATAAATTGCAAATGTTATTTGTTATGCGGCATCTAGGTTTTCTAAACTATTTTTCCATATATAAAATATTACTTTTATTAATTCCGTCTACGCGTATTGTGCGTCAAACTTTTGTATGGACTGAAACCATCTTAAGCTAGTTCGGAGTAGGTCTATGCAATTCTCTTTAAGGACGTTGACCACTAGGTCGCCTCTACCTACCAATCTGTACTGGGCCTCTGTTTGGTTTTGGTAGAGTGTGGCCCACTACCTCTCGTATTCTTATTCGTGAGAGGGCTTTGCCCTACAGTGGGACCCTAGACTAACTTAATAGACATTAATTTGAATAACACGTCGTTAGTTTTATAAACAAACTTCCACAAAGTAATTTTTAAAACAGTTTTTCTTTACAAAAAGTTAAGTACAAATTCTTTCTAGTTGTTGATAGTTTCAAAGTAAATAAATATGCTAAGTTCTTTGCAAGACATTTTTCATAACATTTTATTTAAAACGCTCAAGCACTCACTGCACTTTCATTTCATCCTTGTTATTTATATCTTCTCTGTCAAATAAAATACACATTATTTCTTTAATATCTGATGGGATTACAAATAGCCCAGTCATTTTACGAAGTTTTGTTAGGTTTTGTAACTGGCACCATTTAGTGACAAAAAGACAATCTGAAAACATATTTAAAAAAAATCGCTACACAACACAGAAATCAAAATTGTATCTCCCAGAAGGCTTTTAAATTAATGATATGCCTAATGCATAATGATATTAACCAATGCACTCATTTTAATTAGATTTAACAAGACAAATATTTTTTGAGCAATAAAATAGGTATTGAAATTATAAAAATGAGATATTCATTATAAAATACTAATGTATTTTTCATAGTCTTCTAAGTAGACAAAAATATTAACACTATGTTTGAAGTATATAATGGTAAAGACTTAAAAATGTGTAAAAAAAAATTACCATTTGGATATTTAGAACAAGATAAATACTAAATTTTAAATTTGGGGCTGACGTATTTTTTTTATTTTGGTACTTTTCTAAGCTCAAATTGGCTCTTAAATACCATACCAAAAATATCAATTATTAATTAGTCCCGGCTCAAACCGTAAAATGACTGGGCTAAATAATAGGTGCTTTTATGTACTGACTATGATCCCGTTATGAGTTTTCTACACTTATGTGCCTAGGCCAAGGCAATGATACAAATTCCAGTGGAAATTCGTTACATAATTATTAAACAAAGTGCTGCGGATCATCATACTGAACAACTTTCAATATGGTGCCAATATCGAAATTGCGAAAAGCTTTTTTGTTGTTCGTTATAAAACAGAAATGGCTACTCGACCTACTATGATAGAACAAAATTTTTTTTACGATACCTTGTTGGCTCCATAGCCAAAGTTGTTCAGTTTGATAGTCTGAAGCACCTCCTGAATGTAACGCATTTAAATTTAGCTTCGTTTTTTTTTCTCCTCTTTATTTAAGGAGCTTTTTCTTTACACAAGATGCCGCTCCATACGTCTACAATTTGACACCCTTAATCAACACACTGTGATACACTACTCTGATACATTTTATATAGTGCTTTGGCTGTATCCGAGGAGGGAGACGCCAGAACACTGTTACATACACCTATTTGACTTAAATTTTTAAGGATCTGTCTTCTAAGAGAATCGTTCCGAGCACACTCCATCAACACGTGGTGCACATCTTCGACCACGCCACAAACGTCACAGTTTGGGGAGGGAACTTTTTTTAGCTTAGTTGTAGCACAATATCCATTATCAGCCTATAAACGTCCCACTGCTGGGCACAGGCCTACCCTCAAGGAGGGTGTATGGGCATTAGTCTACCACGCGTGCCCAATGCGGATTTGTAGACTTCACATACACGTCAGAATTTCTTCTTCACCGTTTGAGAGCAGTCGGTATTACGTATCTACATAAGTTAGAAAACTGATTGGTACATGGCATGTTGTCCGTGCGGATTCAAACCCGGAGCCCCATTATTGGGAGACCACACCTCTCCGCAACGCGCCACCGACGCTCTGTAGCACAGTATAAGAAAGTGTATCTATAACTAAATACAGTACGGACACTCCCTGCCCCCGACCAACTTTTTACCTCACCCCCTCTATCGCCCTCCAGTTACCCGGCAGTTACCAAAGATGAAGACTTAAGGTTCAATTTCTTTGGTTTGTCAATTTCAATTTTTTGTATGCAGTCTCCGGCCTGTGGTTGAAGCAAAGTTACTGAGCATCCGAAAACATTTTACAACATAACATAAAATATTCTTTATTTTGATTGAACCTATGTTCAGCAGTGGACGATGATAGGCTGATGATGATGATGATGACAAATTTTAGTTTCTTGTGCCTCTCCCAAGGCGCGCCACAAAACTCTGTCCTCGGCCTTCCTCATCCAGTCGCTCCCCGCTACCTTTTTTAGGTCGTCTGTCCAGCGGGCAACAGGACGTCCCACACTACGTCTACCAGTTCGCGGTCTCCACTCCAGAACCCTGACACCCCACCGGTTGTCAGTTCTTCGACAGATATGACCAGCCCATTGCCACTTCAGCTTGCTAATTTTCTGAGCTATGTCAACCACTTTCGTTCTCTGACGTATCACTTCATTTCTGATGTGATCTCTCAGGGAAACACCGAGCATAGCTCTCTCCATAGCTCGCTGCGCGACCTTGAATTTATGAACTAGTCCTATCGTCAGGGTCCATGTTTCCGCACCATAGGTCATTACTGACAGGACGCACTGATCGAACACCTTCGTTTTGAGGCACTAAAATTTGTGTGGTTACGTAAAAATGTATATTTTTGTTGTTGCTTTTTCTGTGTCTATATTTTTTTATTTAGTCTAATCTAATCCATTGAATTACCTCTCAAAGAGGAAATACCTATTTGTAAAAATACCACTTATTCCTTATATTACGGCAATAACAATTTAATAGAAATATTTTCTTCATAAAACCTCAAAATGCACGTATCATCCGAGAATCCTGAATAAACCCTCCCCGCCCCGTCGCTGAGGCGGCGCGGCGGCGCGTGTAAAAAGGGAGTGGGAAGCACTTACCATAACCAAGTCGGGGTTAAAAATACATCTCGAGTCATGCTTTCTTATTTCACATTTGTCTAGTGAGTTTTGTTTATTGTGACACTGCTTATATTGACATTTCTTATTACTTTACAGTCTAGTGTTGATAATAATAATAATAACTAATTTTCCACACGCTCTTTATCTCACCGCTTTGAGGTTCATAATGTAACTTATAAAACACGCGTGCGTTTTACTTTACATTACCGCACTGTGCGGTAACACCAACGCATCGAAAACTAATTCACGAAGACACGGGAAACTAGATACCGGGACAGGCGCCATTTTTCTTAAATATTTGTAATTTTATTAATTTTCTCGCAAGTGTGTTGAAAAACGTTGTATGAATCGCATGAGCATTGGTCATTACAGTTTCAGCTCGTCTATATCCCTCGCCTGCGGCTCGTGCTGCAGTCCAGCCTCGACCGTAATGACCAAGTTAGTATTGTCACTTGTATCATAATATAATTAAACCAAAACAATATCCTACCGGTTACAGGTTGCTTATTTTAAGTACAATGTTAGATAATTTACAAAAAATTACAGGCGAGGTGCGGCATGTTTATGCTAGTATTAATAATTAATTAGTTTTTAACTGGGCTATGATTACTAGCTTACACCCAAGCCCAGAAAAATTATTCCATGCCAAGTAGCGAATCAAACTCAGTCTGAGTTTGATTCTATACTTGGCGAATAAAATAATATTCCGTGACTCCGATAAAACAAAATTGTCTTATAGATGCTAATTTAAAAGACGCTGGACGTTGGTATTTTAATTTTTATATTTGAAATATGTTTTTATTTTAGTAAGACAAGTATAACAATATTTGTTAAGTATTTATTCTATTTGGTAAGCCACCTAAGTGTAAAACAGGCAAAAATAGCTTTTTATGACTCCGCTTATAGTGACAATCGCATTAGTCGTCTAATTCGGTGTTAAGGATCTGTGACAAGTAATGTGAATATCCCTCTGTAACGACCCGTATAATCTGTGGGGAGTTTTTATGGGATGAACACTTATCATGATTTTTTTCTGAGTTGCAAAATAAAAATACATACACGCTTTGTGACTTAGCGTGTATCCGCGGCTTAGCTCAGAGACGCTTGGTACTAGAAAGCTGTAATTTGGCAAGGCTATACATATTAACCACGTCGAGAAAGTGGTATAATAAAATGTTGAAAAATATTTTTTTAGGGTACACGTGAAGTAGGGATGAAATTTTTTGTTGTCGCCTATTCCATGTTGTGGGGTATCGTTAAAAATATTGCGGGTGTGGGAAAACCATTTTTCGATTTAGGGATCAGTAAGCGAAATATTAAACTTTAAAGCAAACATTTTTGTTAGAGTCAAGTGTCCCTCTCCCGGCTAAACGGTTGTAGTTGGAGATGTGGAAAAATTCTCGGCAATAGTATATATAATGAATTTGAAAGGAAAACTATCATGTCTAATTAGGCTTTACAAGTTAACAAGTTTTAGTCGACCCACTTAAAAAATGTACCGAGTACATGCGATACAGGCATTCCTTTAAAGTACGAGTGAATAGGCTTCTTCTGGGTGACCTCGCTACATCTTCGACCCTAGCTTCGTCCTGAGGACTAGATTGAGGTCAAGAGCAAACCCATAAGTAATAAAAAAAAAGGTGGTTAAACCGTAGTGTAAAACAAAAATACCCTTCTAAGTCCATATATTTTGAAGGGTAACTACTAAACCCTACACTGCGCGTGGCCCGACACTCATTCAGCCGGTTTAAAAAAAAAATGGTTTTAGGAAGATAACTAAACACTTTTTTTACTCCTTTTATTTTAACTTTATAGTATCCATAGCAATGAAAGTGTCCATTGAAATAACATAAATGAGATCAAGAACAAATGTTTTCCTACAATACAGGGTGAAATTGATATCATTAGCATCCTTTTAAACTAAGAGTCTACCCATCAAACTGAACAAATTTTACTATGGGAGCAAACCGATCGGAGCACAAAAAAAAATCTGCTATTCCATACTAAACTGCAATGCTTACTCAACTCAAATGTATGCAATAGCAGATTTTTATTGTGCTCCGATCGGTTTGCTCCCGTAGTAAAAGTTGTTCAGTTTGATGGATAGACTCTTAGTTTAAAAGGATGCTAATGATATCAATTTCACCCTGTAAATCAAAGAGAATTGAGTTTTGTTTGGAACAGCTTATTTATTTTACGCGTTTCCGAAGTTGGCTCCATAGTGAAAGTTGGGTGTTTTGATACAGTCATCCTGTATAGTTAGATAGCTTAGAAGTTGAATAAAATCGTTGAATTAAAAAACAGGAAGCTAAAAAGAAGAAACCAAGTCTACGCTTCATTGAAGAAATGCCTACATTAATTTTGATCAACCTATAATACGAGATAGTCACTCGACTTACCATTAATAGACCGAGGGGATAAAAATAGTCTCGGATTAATAAGTCGAATGTGAATGAAATCGATGAATTAAAAAAAAGAAAACTAAGAAGAAGAAACCAAGTCTTCGCTTCATTGAAGAAACGCCTACATTAATCTTGAACTACTTACAATAAGAGATAGTCACTCGACTTACTATTAATAGACCGAGGGGATAAAAATAGTCTCGGATTAATAAGCTGCTTTGTTGAAAGAAATAGTGAAGAATGAGCGTTTTTCTTTTCTTTTTCGGGCTCCGGTACGGAGCGGTGAACGGAGGGTGAAAAGGAAATTACTACGTTGTCACTTTATTACTAAAGTCTACGTTGTTGTCCGTCCATCCGTCTGTCTGTCATATCTATTTAGGGCTGTTACTTTTGAACAATAATAGCAAGAAAGTTGAATGTGCGTTAGTATTAGTGTTATTACGGCGGATTTTCTAACAACTAATAAAAATGTCATAGAGAAAAAATTATGAGGGGGTCCTATTTTGGGGTCCTCATAAAAGAAACTAGTTTTTATCAAAGCTTTTTCTTTCTTCACTCTATCGTTAAAACGGCAATACATACTAGCGTGATTATTGTGCATTAAAATATAATAAAAACCTTCCAAGTGCTAAAGGTCAACGAACGAACAAAGGTAAAAAGCCAAACGAGCGTAATTTTGTGAGTTGTGAGTCGCGTATTTTGAGTCCGTTTCATATAAAAGCTGAGGTCATAGACAATGCATTCCCGGATTTTATATGAAACGGACTCAAAATACGCGACTCACAACTCACAAAGTGACGCTCGGTTAGCGTTACCCCTAAACTTCAACTCGACGATATCAGAAACACCACGAGTGATCCAAGGTCGGCATAGCTCATGCAGGTAGCTCGTGGTATGCAGGTAGCTCGTGGTATGTAGGAAGCCGGGGTAGGGCCAGACAAAGAAAGAGATGGCGCGATGACTTGGATGCCCACGGGAAAGGCTGAAAAAGCTTGCGGTAGACCTATGCCCAACAACAGAATCTAAATCCTAAGAAACATGGGTCGAAAAACGAGCAAATTTAGAAAATCGATCAGCAGCTCCGCACTTTTGTGTGGGAGGTTGGAAGTCTTTTTCTCATTTTTCAACCCATGTAAAAGGTTTTAGTAAAATAAAATAATATGGGTGTATTAAATTAAGTATCTTTTAGTAAATATATGAAAAACTGGATTTTGCCCGCGCGACTTCGTTCGCGTTAAATTAGAATATCGAAAAATCCTTTCTTAGTGCACCTTCTACATCCTCCGTAGAATCTATATTCCAGATTTCATGTTTCTATCTTCAGTGGTTTAGGCTGTACGTTGTCAGTCAGTCAGATAGTCACGGAACTGTTTTTATAAGTATAGATAAACACTCAGTTGCATAAACCCTCATTAGAGTTTATCCTCCATTAAATCTCTTGCAGTATTTTATCAATAAGACAAAAAGTGACAGTAACAATCAGTTGCAGTAACGCTCATTAGAGTTTAGCCTCCATTAAATCTCTTCCTAACTTTTACTACGTCAACGAGAAAAAAAGTGACAGCAAGAGATTAAGGCTGCGCCGAGCCTATGTGCTGCCCCCAATCGTATTTTTTTTTGTTTCTTAATAATTAAACAATATTTCCAAAAAACAAAGATGTCACATTGTAGTCACTGCTGATTTTCAATTTATCAGGTGACTGCGGATTTGATTTTATAATGTTTAATGCTACAAGCATAAAACATAATAATCCGTAATGTTTCGATAAATTGAAAGCCTATCAGGACTACAATGTGCCATTCTTGTTTTTTGGAAATGTTGTTTAATTGTTTGGAAATAAAAAAAATACGATTGAGGGCAGCCCGGTAGGCTCGGCGCAGCCTTAACTTTAATGAGCGTTTCTCCATTGAGTATAAGAGATTTAACGGAGGATTGCTGACTGTAAGAGTGTTTAACTTACTTTTAATTAACGTAACCTCTAAGCGACTCTAATAATACGGTTTTCGTTACGATGTTTTTCCTTCACTGAAAAGCTAAACTCTAACGTTACATCATTATAAGTACTTGATACAATTTGTTACGAGTCACCCTGAGCAGGGATCCAACCGCGCTAAATTGTGATAGTAATTTCAACACTTTATCCCATTAACTTTACTGTCGATAGGGATTTCGTTTAACCATATCTGTCACCAGCTACGGATTAAGTCGAGTCCCGGAGTTGTGCGGGATTTGTTAGGATTCCCGGATTGCCGGGAATGTTAGGTCAGTGCGATTAGATTAATTACATCCTAAATGTTGACACTGTTTAGTGTTAAGTCCTAAAGGGTGAATCTACAGAGTGTTTATACGCCATAATGAAACTGCCCTTTGCAGCCTTCTCATTCTTGTTATTAAATTGTCTATTAGATATCTACATACGGTGTTGACGACCACTTGGTGCAGGCACTAAAATCTCTATGATGTACGCTGATGATCAAGTGATACTTGCATCGTCAGCGGGAGAGTTACAAGACATGGTAACTCTCAGGAATAAAGCATTGAAGAAAAAAGGAATGAAAATGAATGTGAATAAAACTAATGTAATGGTAATGGAGAGGGATGAATGTGTGACTGATTGTTGTATAATGATTGAGAATGAAAAAGTGCAACAAGTGAATGGGTTTGTATATTTAGGATACATGTTTACTAGAGATGGGAAATGTTAGGGTGATGTGCATAGGCGAGTAACAGCGGGAAACAAAGTAAACGGTGCTCTACATACCATTGTGGCTAGCCAATTAGTGTCCAAAAAGGCGCGACTTGTTATACATAATGGTGTGTTGGTGCCTACACTTATGTATGGCAGTGAGTGCTGGGTATGGCAGAAGAAGCATGCAAGTAAAATTAATGCTGTTGAAATGCGTTCCTTGCGAAGTATGTGTGGTGTGACGCTGAAAGATAGAGTGAGAAATTGTGTAATAAGAGATAGATGTAAATTAAAAGAAGATGTAGTGACAAGAATACAGAAAGGTATGCTTCGTTGGTTTGGTCATTTGGAGAGGATGAGTGATAGCAGATGTACGAAAGAGATATATGTTGCTAATGTGAGTGAAAGAGTCGGCAGAGGGCGCCCTCGTAGGACGTATGCTGATCAAATCAGTTGCGTCCTACAAAAAGCGAAGGTGCGGAGTACTCGAAACCGACGGGCATGTATGAAGAGATGTATGGATGTGCATGAGGCAAAAGAAGTATGTAAGGATCGTAGTAAGTGGCGCGCCCTGGTCTCTGCCTACCCCACTGGGAAAGAGGCGTGACGTTATAGATAGATAGATAGCAAATAAAGAGTAATTATCATTATGTTATATTAGACTATACAGGTGTAGTTTAAAATGGGACAGTCACTTAAAGGGGTGCTTCAGACCATCAAACTGAACAACTTTTATTATGGGACCAACACTGAAATGTCGACAAAAATCCGCTGTCCCAAAAAAAAAAAACTGCAAACATAACTCGACTGAAATGTATGGGACAGAAGATTTTTTTTTCGCGATTTCAATATTGGTCCCATTGAGAAAGTTGTTCAGTTTGATGGTCTGAAGCACCCCTTTAAGTAACTGTCCCATTTTATGTTACACCCTGTATACATTTTTAGAATATTCAATCTCGTCTTTTCTTTACGGGATGATTTACGAAACAAGATTCATTCATGTCTTTTGCCTTTGTCATGATCATGAATCCCTAAAATCGTAAAGTACCTGGACTTATATTAGGATGACTAGACAACGATATAGAATACATATATGTAGTAAAGATACAAACATCCATGACTCGGGTACAAATATTCATATTCATCATATAAATATTTCTCTTACGGGATTCGAACCCGCGACCCTCAGCAAAGCAGGCAGGTTCACTACAGACTGTGCTACCGGGCCGGATATAGAAAATAGATGGCAGACCTCGTGGCAAGCCTAAACGCGAACCACGCGAACACCGCATGATACAACCGATTGTGGCCGAACTTGCGACGTGACTCTTCCATCCATTGTTATCTTAAAGCCGGGTATACAAGCGGTTAAAATGGTGATTCTGTAAAAAATCTACAACAATTATTTAAAAATATATTCACCCAAAAAAAAAAGGTTAAGGGACCAAAAAACAGGCTCAGGACAACGTGTAGGCGTGATTAAGCTATCCTCATATTATTTAAGCCGGCCCACACACAGCAAACACATTATGCAAATCACAAAGGTTTCGATGACGTGTGTGGGGACCTTTACAGGGCTTGTTTTGTATAAGTTAGGTTTTAATGTGCTTAACAGACGACTAAGATTTTTAGGTCGTGTTGCTGGTCTGTTACTTGGCGGTCACCTGTTTTCTGGCTTGCCACGAAACTCAAGAGTAAGCTTGTGTTATTGTTCAAAAACAAGCTTTCAGATTACCCAAATATCTATTACCGAACAACGTCAAACACATTTGCTATTTAAACATAGCGGAGATTGGCAAAATAATCGACACCAAATAGGCGGCTCAATTTTAAGATTATACAATAGAAGGTTTTTAAGGCTGCTTTTCCACCAGAGATGTGCGAGGAAACAATCCGCCAATAGCGCGCTCGCTCAATCACGTCATTGGGAAATTAAAGCACTGTCATTGGTCGATTTCTTCCTCGCTCACCGCCTAGCTACCTCGCACATCTCTGGTGGAAACGGAGCCTTAGGATGAAAATATTCCATATTTATGAATACAGAGGGAGTTAAGAAAAGGTTATATTTAAAGGGACGCTTTAGACCATAAAACGGAACAACTTTTACTATAGAGCCAACCTTACAGATCACAAAAGAAATGTATCTTACATACAAACAAAAACTTTATAAAAATCAATAACCACCCCCTCGATCGTTCCCGGATTCGATAAAGGTTTGAAAACTTAGATTCAATCAAAAGAAGAAGAAACAGCTCCTACTTGAGTATAAGTTCTTTCTTCAAGTGCTTTCAAGGGCTCACCCCTTGAATCAAAATAATTATTCAAATAAATTGAGACTAAGTTAAAATATCGAAGTTCTGTTCTTATCCAATTTCAGTTCTAATCACATTGCATTCCGATTACTATTCCACTGTGCTGAATTCCGCATCGCGCTAAACTCTATGTAACTGACAGCCAATAACGTCTGAGCGATCTGTCAAAGCTGTCAAGAGCAGTACCGCGATTAGCGCAATACCAAACGTGTCAAATGTTATGGTTCGTACGTAGTCCAATAACAGTTCAATCACCGAATATTTACCGCGATTGCAGCACTGTTATGTTAAGTAAAGTATTGATGGTGTATTGTGTATGATTTCAATTGTATGTATGCAACCAATTTTCAAGTAATATTTTGTTTCTGTTCTTCTTCTTATCGTGTGGGCAGAGCCCTGGTGTCAGAGTTTTTTCAGACCGCCTTACGGTCTCTGACGTGGTTTTTTTATGTAACGACTTCTACCACCAGAGATAGTAGCCGGGACCAACGGCCTAACGTGCCATCCGAAGCACGGAATCATTTCTCTTTTCAGACAATCAGGCGATTCAGCCTGCAATGTCCTAACCAACTGGGGAAAAACGCACAAAGTGACATTTCACTAGGTGTCCCCCGTGGGAATCGAACCCACGACCTCCTTGTCGAGAGCCAATGCTCTTAACCATTAGACCCCGGAGGCAGTTTGTTTCTGCGATTATTATTTACTAGCTTTTTTTTTCTGGCAGTTCTTAGCAATTCTCATCATAGAAACAAAATATTACTTAAAAATTTTAGCAAAAAATTCAAACCACCTTAAAAAAAACTAAAAATTTAAAAAATAATATTACAGCCGATAACTTTTTCGTTATCATCATAAGAACATTAATTTGTTTAATCGAAGTCGCTGTCAAGCCAGTACGATTCGCGATAGAGCTTGCATTAGTTTTTTGGCTTGGCTTGACACCCACTTCTATAAAACAAAATGATGCGAACGAAAAAGTCATCGGCTGCAATATTATTTTTTTACATTAAAGGTTTTTTTAAGGCGGTTTTAATTTTTGTTAAAATTATGTTCAGTTCACAATTTTCGTGGTGAATTCATTAGTTCAATGTAATAGTAGTGCTTTAATTAACAAACGCACTAGTCGGCATTACGATTTTCGAAGGTTTCCTTCGATTTCTCTAGGATGCCATCATCAGATCCTGGTTTCTACTACCCTTGGGATATCTCCTTTCCAACAAAAAAAGAATCATCAAAATCGGTTAATAAACGACGAAGACACATACGCGAATACACATAATAAAAAAAATATACGGTCGAATTGAGAAACCTCCTCGTTTTTTGAAAAATTGCCTATTGCAGTCATAATACTTTACCGATCGTAAACGACATAATCGGAAGCTTACACAATAGTCTATCAAAATAAGTAATCAAAATTCATAAATATTTCGCTTATTGCCTCTTTTACATATTACTTTTATTTTCACCCTGGACCATTTTTTTATTTATTTATATTTATTTATTTATTTATTTCAGGCAACGGTACAAACTTAATTATAACAGGCCCATATTATAAATACCTTAATCTAGAATATATAAGGTCTAACAAAATTAGGTGAAACTATTTTAAGGGTATGCTCAGACCATTAAACTGAACAACTTTCTCTATGGAACCAATATCGAAATCGCGAAAAAAAATCAGCTGTTCCATACAAACCTACTCGACCTAAATGTATGGGACAGCAGATTTTTTTTCGCGATTTCAATATTGGTCCCATAGAGAAAGTTGTTCAGTTTGATGGTCTGATCATTCCCTTAAAATAGTTTCACCTAATTTTGTTAGACTTTATATATATAACATAGTTTAACTTAGATTAAACACTACACTCCCTAGGGTTTCTTTGTTTTCGATACCCTGTAGCGTCGAAAGACGACTCCGGCAGGCCATAAGTCAGGCGTCAGGAAACTCTTCAGGTTAGCGGCACGAACATGGATTTTGAAGACCTTGAAGTCAGATGACCTACTTTCCAGCTCGTACACGCTGGCGGGGAGAGGCCTGTTATCCTGACCCAGGCACCTGGCGGCAAGGTGACGTGCGATGTCGCTCATAGTCGTCATCTTGTCCAGGCGGGAGATGTATACCCAAGACGTCGGCGTGGCTGCTTTGATGGTTATAAGTAAAACATTCCACGTCTTCTCCTTTTGACTTTATCTTAGCCGGAAAATGAAATCATTCATGTGGAAATGCTTTTACCATACATTCACTTAAGTAAACCACCGAAACTTCGTACATTAGCCAGACTTGCCTTCCATCTGTGAGACGTCACGAATCAGCTAGGGCTGCCAGGCATCTGGATTCAATTGGACACGTTTTATTAACATCCGGGTTTTATTAACATTCGGGTTTTTTTAAGATATACCTAGTCGTAGGTAAGCCACTGTTAATAATGACTACGGAGAAAAAGAAGGTAATGTAGTTTTATGACCATGTTCATGTGACACGCTGGAAACTAGTAATAAAACCGGAAAACTATTACTTTGGAAATTAATATCCAATCAAAAACATTTCATGTATAAAGTAGCCAAGACTCACGACCCTTTCACTCTTAAATAGTTATGAGATCTATTTTTAAGCCATGTCTTGAGTGAGTGTTCGGTTCAGTTCAGACACGCTAAAAACTAGTCATAAAACCGGAAAACTGGTAATCTGGAAATTAATATTATACTTCCTTCCGATGTTGTACATTTGCCTAAATAAACGGATGGAATTTTTTTTAAATTAAAAATGGGTTTGCTCTTGACCTCAATCCAGTCCTTAGGACAATGATGGAGTCGAAGATGTAGCGAGCTAACCTAGAAGAAGCCTATTCACTCGTACTTTTGGAGAAAATACTACATACATAACATACACTACACCATTAACCTTAAAGAAAATTATTTCTCTCAGTTTAATTTGTTTTCACGTTGTATAATTTTTATACGATGTCATTAGTTACAACAAGAAGGTTGTTATATTTCTATGCAGCAATACGTTAGCATTTTACGTCATTCCATAAAACACGGAAAGCAATAAAACCGCCTTCAAAAAAACTAAAAAGTAAAAAAATAATATTGCAGCCGATGACTTTTTCGTTTGCATCTTAAGAACATTAATTTGTTTTTCGAAGTCGCTGTCAAGCCGGTACGATTCGCGACAGGGCTTGCATTCGTTTTACGGCTTGGCTTGACACCGACTTCTATAAAACAAATTAATGTTCTTTAAATGCGAACGAAAAAGTCATCGGCTGCAATATTATTTTCTAACTTTTTAGTTTTTTTGAAGGCGGTTTTAATTTTTTTGTTAAAATTTTGTTTATTTCACAATTTTCAGTGGTGAATTTATTAGATCAATTTAATAGTAGTGCTTTAAATTAACGAACGCACTAGCCGGCACTACGATTTTCAAAGGTTCCCCTCGATTCCTCTAGGATGCCATCATCAGATCCTGGTTTCCTTATCATGGTACCACCCTTGGAATACCTTCTTTCCAACAAAAAAAAGAATCATCAAAATCGGTTCATAAACGAGGAAGTTATCCGCGAACACATAAAAAAAAATTTATATATATACGGTTGAGAAACCTCCTACTTTTTTGAAGTCGGTTAAAATATAATTTGTCAGTAAAAACTCAGTAACGGAGAATAAAATTCAATAAATATTTTTATGATGAAATGAGTAATTTTTTTTATTTTTTATGTTCGTACTTACTAAACAAATGTCAGGCATTATAGCAAAGTCCGGCTTTTCGGATTAAGTTGACAGCCCTATTTTCCACCGAGTGCTCAAAGGTCCGTGCAGCATATTTGTTCAGTCAAGTTGGACCTTTGAAACTAACGTTCGAGTTGATGTTATACTTAATTGCAATGCGAGTGCAGATTACGCTTTCCGTTGAATGTTGACAGAGTTTAGATTACTTAGGTATGTTTTAGTTGAAAAGTTACTTATTCATGTGAAACATCTATTGGTGCGCCTTGTAGCCCAGTCATTTTACGGAGTTTTCTTAGGAGAGGTGGGGAATAAGGACTAGCCTTGCGGTATAATTTCCCCTCTGCCACGGTATAAGATTAATTGATCATGTGCATTAACATTCAATTTTATACCTTATCACTAAACGAGACAGCCTATAATTGCGAAACAATAATTTCGAACTTAGAACGTTTGGGGTTCACAATAGACTTCTTTTCATGATTTTTAGCGTTCAAAATTAGAATCTAAAGTTATGAGGAATAAAATCCAAAGTTGCGGATTTCGTGTTACCTCGCCCCCCGCAAAAAGTGGCAGAAATGTTTGTTAGTAGAATTACACGCGTGACCAGTCCCTATATAAGTAGTCAAAGGTGGGGAGTCATTATCAATGTGACTTTTAAACTGTAACCGGCACCATTTAGTGACAAAAAGAATATCTGAAACATATTTAAAAAAAATTTGCTAAGTAACATAGTAATCAAAATTGTATCTCCCAGAATGCCAATGTTGCGGAAAATCACAGGCAGTAATTTTTGTACTGCCACTGACAAGAGATAAAGCGTACAGTTTTCAGAGCTTTTCGACAGTCGATGTACACGTGCAGCTTGTGGGTCAGCTATACGCAGAGAGCCTACAATGCTCTGCGTATCCAGTACAATAATGGGTTCAGGATGCTGATGGGGCTCTCGAGGTTTTGTAGCGCGTCAGGGATGTTCGCGGCGGCAAGTGTGACTTCCTTTCACGCCATAATACGCAGTAGAGTCACCTCCCTGATGCGTCGCGTCCAAAGTAGCACCAACAGTCTCCTGAAGACCATTTCAAACCGGCCACACTGTCCCTTCTGGAGGCACTGGACGGAACTACACCTCTCTGCTGCCCCCTCTATCAGAAAATAGGCTATTTTTAAATTATATGACTGTTATGTATTATTCTATACTAACCTAGTTCTTAAGTATATACTAACAATATATGGACTGTTTCTGAAATAAAATTATTTTCATTTTTTTTATTAAAAGTTATAGTCGATTACAGCGCCCCCATAGGTTTTTTAAATTACTGGTCAGTACTTTGTTTACTTTGCACATGTTATATAGGTGACGTCGAAGAACAGTCGAGCTAAAAAATTTCGAGCTCGCTTGCACCATTATTTTTTATATAAGGTCTAACAAAATTAGGTGAAACTATTTTAAGGGGATGGTCAGACCACCAAACTGAACAACTTTCTCTATGGGACCAATACTGAAATCGCGAAAAAAAAATCTGCTTTTCCACACATTTAGGGCGAGTAGGTTTGTATGGAACAGCTGATTTTTTTTTCGCGAATTCGATATTGGTCCCATAGAGAAAGTTGTTCAGTTTGATGGTCTGATCGGCCCTTTAAAATAGTTTCACCTAATTTTGTTAGACCTTATATAGGTCTTTTTATAAAGATCAGAGGGCGGCAAAATTGGTAAGCAAAACAACTTTGGCTTACCCAAGCTACGCCACTGAGTATTGGTGTATATGTGGCTAGGCTAAGGTCGATAACAAGAAAATACACAGCCAAAAATGTACCTCTCACCAAATAACATACCTAAAATAGACACAGAAATCAATTTGCCCGAATGATTGCTATGAAAACCGTTTAAGTAGACCTCGCCTACCCCTTGCAACCGCTGTCTACCCTCTTCAGTTGTAGGATGCTCTAATTTGGAGGAATTGGAGCTAAATTGAGGAAAGCTATATTTAGCACGCGTTTGGTATTAGAAAGGCCAATTTGTTAAGAGGATATTACCGTTGCCGCACTTCATACAAATGAAGTTTGATTACGTTTTAGAATATTAAAGTCGATAATCGTTTTGAAAAACAATCTCAACATTTGTCAGATTTTTATTAAAATATGCTGACGGTCCTTCTTATTATGCTGACACTTTTTTAAAATGATGATCAGACCATCAAACTGAACAACTTTCTCTATGGGACCAATATCGAAATCGCGAAAAAAAAATTAGCTGTCCAATACATTTGTCTCGAGGTTTGCAGTTTTGTATGGGACAGCTGTTTTTTTTTCGCGATTTCGCCGTTGGTCCCATATAGAAAGTTGTTCAGTGTGATGGTCTGATCATCCCCTTAAAAAAAATGTCAGCATATTAAGAAGGACCCTGTATAGATTACAAGTTATCGTGGCTCAACGTTTTCTATACAAATCGAACAAACAAACAGACAGACCAAAAGTTTAAAAAAATCTGTGAGAGGAATCAGTTGGACAGTTTGAGGTATTTTACAAAAAAGTTTACGATATGAGAAACACCATAATCTTGTAAATATTTTCATCTTGTTGGTACTTACTTACATACTTCTCAGTTTTATAATAGCGTAGACTAAGACGACTATGTAAGACTAAAATAATACAGGATGCTTTTTTACGAAGTATCATAAAGTTAAAGACATCATCAAGATTTTGTTGATTTTTCATACAAGGTGTTCCTCATGCATCATGTAGGTAGTTTAAATGAAAACAAATTTTTTAACATACCTCAAACATTAACCATGCAATATAATCAGATTTACGATTATAGGTCGATATAAATACAATATTTTAATAATTTAAAATCAAACGTAACACGTAATATGTATTACACGTAATATAATCTAATATAACACTTAATAGAATCAATATAACACATAACTGCGTCATCATAATTAAATTCCGTACCGTCTCAGAGTAAACCGTATTATGAAACCCAATTATAAAGGAATTGAGGATAATTCACTTACTAAGCGAAGACGTGTCATGAGATACCTACTATATTTAGTCGGGTAATTAGATCTCCCTAGTCCTTAGTGAATGGCGCGGATATTATGTGTCAAAATTAGTTCCCAAAGTAGCCTCTAGGAGAGCTGTACGAAATTCAATGTAATTCAATACGAAAATTGAATAATAATATTTATTAATAATTATTATACTACATGCTGCTTCGAAACTGGAATCAGGAGCATGGCTGCACGCGCTGCCGTCGCCACACCTAGGCACCCTCCTGGATAATGACACCCTGCGAATTGCTGCTGCCTTAAGGCTGGGATGCAATGTACGTGTCCCCCACCGGTGCATATGCGGCACAATGGTAGAGGCCAATGGCCATCACGACCTAAGTTGCCTGAAATGCGCAGGTCGTTTCCCACGGCACCATGCCTTGAACGACATCATCCGACGGACGCTGGTCTCGGCTAATATTCCATGCACTACGGAACCACCAGCCTTGAGCCGCCGAGATGGCAGGAGACTGGATGGCCTTACCCTGGTGCCTTGGGATAAGGGTCAGTCTCTATTATGGGACGCCACCTGCGTGAGCACGTTTGCACCATCCCACTTGCCGGGCACCATGAACTGCGGCAGAAACCGCTGCTCAGAAAAAGCACACGAAATACCAAGATCTAGAAGGCTCATATCTGTTTGTGCCTCTTGCGGTAGAAACGGCGGGTCCTTGGGCTGCCGAAGCCTAAGTGTTTGCCAGGGACTTGAGCCGCAGGCTGAGAGAGAGGGGCTTGGACCCCCACTCTGGGTCTTTTATCGTCCAACGTATCTCATTGGCCGTCCAACGCGGCAATGCTGCGAGCATAATGGGTACGTTTGGCTCGACCCGGGGTGGGCTATTGGACTAGACAGTTGTCAGGTTTGGTTGCTTTGTTTGTTCTTTTAGTAGTAGTTAGTCTTAGGATACTGTGTACATTTCTTCTTATTCTTATTCTTATATTGTAAATAATAAAATCTACATTAATAATTATTAATTAATTAATAAAATTAATAATGTTCGTTCCCCATACAAATGAAGTCTGGTTATATTTTCAATACTAACCAGTTAAAGTCAATGAAATTTTTCAGAAACAATCTAGAAACTAATCTCTATGCTTGTATGTAGATATTAAAGTTGCAGTGCCTCAAAAATTTGCACCCAAATCTTAGATTAATCCTAGCATTAAAACTTTATATTTAAGGAAAATCTGACAACATACAAGCATAGACATTCGTTTCTAGATTGTTTAAGAAACATTTCATTTTTCATTGACTTTAATTGGTTAGTATTGAAAATATAACCAGACTTCGTTTTTATGGGGCGCGGTCCGGAGTCACTCACGTTTGACAGTTGCGATAAGTACCTAAAGCGCCTTGTATTTCTTGAGGTACATGCTGTCGCGCATACACATAAGGCGCATTTTAGTTCGTCGTTCCTTACGGTGGTTTCAGTCCATACAAAAGTTTAACGCACAATGCGCGTAGACGGAATTAATTAAAGTAATATTTTATATATGGAAAAATAGTTTAAATAATCTAGTGGCCGCGCAACAAATAATAGAAGATATAAAGCTTTTAAAATTTTGTATGAAAAATTTCAAAGCTTTATATCTTCGAAATTATTTTATAAATTGCAAATGTTATTTGTTACGCGGCATCTAGATTTTCTAAACAATTTTTGCATATATACAAAGTTAATTATATTAATACCGTCTACGCGTATTGTGCGTCAAAGTTTTGTATAAAATTGACCCCTCTGCAACCGCCTTAAGCGCAATGTTCGAAATTCGAAAAAGCGCGCCAAATTGGGAGAGTGTGGTATTTGTCGTACCATTAATTAACAATGTAATCTAGTATAAAATAATCTGTGGTTAAGGCAGTTGTAAGTGGAAATGTTGGAAGGAGAACTATAACGAAATCGAAAGCGAAATCTAACTAAATATAAGTCAAAAAAAACAAAATTATGAAATCATTTCTACTTCATTTTTATACAATAAACAGGTAAAATGTTGGTAACACATCCTCCCCGCTCGGATAGCGTTCTCAGTAAATGCAAATTACGTCGGAGGGAGCATTTACGGAGGGAGTTAAACTTTATTGCTGTCATGATGAAGATATTTCTGTTTAGGGCTTATGCGACCGCTGACGTTGACCGTTTTGTTGGAAAATATAATAGGTTGAGGTATTCCTTACTTCGAGAACGTCGGTGGCGCATTGCGCAGAGGTATAGACACACAATCATGAGGGTCTAGGTTCGAATCCGCACGGACGGCATACCATGTACCAATGAGTTTTTCTAACTTAAGAGGATAGACCAGTACGGTTTTCTCCATACAAACGTATTCCCCTGTTTCTCCTTGCATAATAGCACTAGAGCAAATATTTTTCTACCATACAATCTATGTCACCTCTGCCATGTCCCTATGTTTTGGTTTCTTGCATTATATAGTTACTGTAAGAACTAGGGACCTTCGAAAATGATCAATTTTACCGCCCGTTTTCAGACATCCTGTAAACAAATTTGACGAATATAACCAAAAAAAAAAAACATACGGACATAGTCAAAGTCTTTCTCGTATTATTTTTGAAAGAATTATTAAAATCGGTCAAGTTTCGTAGGAGAAACAGGGGAATACGTAAAGCTGATTTCGTTGATTTTTTTTTGTATATAAAATCGGTCCGAGCTGCAGTTGTCTCTTTTGCACTCTAGTCGGCGGGGTGTGTGGGCTGATAAATACGTATACAGTTGGGAAAGTGACCTATTCTCCAAATTACCATTTCAGTCCGCCTATGCTCTTAAATGTATGTAATACCGACTGAAATCCTGATGCGTAGTCTAACAATTGACATTCGTCACGCGTGGTGGTCTAATGCCCATGCTACACCTTCCTTGAGATGTATATACAGGGTGTCCCAAAATTCAACGTCAAACAGGAGTTAGGTGAATTTATAACTGTTCAGGGAAAAAATTAACACTGAAGAAAAGTGAGGAAGAATAATCGTTAACATCTTGGCTTATCATACCCAATAGTGACCATGAACACGAAATCCTATTAATCTTCGATATCACAGATTACCCGGGCAAAGCAGACCACAAGTGTCTATAAATAGGCCGACAGTGATTTCATGCATCCGCTACCATAGGGGAGTAGGGGGTAGTAAGGTTCGTTTATTTACCCCTAAATATAAGGGTAGGCCGGGGTTTACGGTTAGTAGCCAAGTTTTTGTGTATCGTAAAACATGAATGAGAAAGCTAGTAGAAAATGGTTGGATGGGCTCAAGGAATAAATGTCCCTTAGTCATCATGTACGTCACGATATAGTTTTGTGATAAAAAGTATTTATGTACAGGTAGTTAGGGTAGATGGTTTCATTACTTTAATGGGTGATTGTACTCATGATACTGATGAAATCAAATCAAATCAAAATTTTTTATTCAAAATAATATCACATAGATAGCTTTTTGACGTCATTTTTTGAGTCTACCACCGCGTCGGAAGGTGTTCCGTTGGGAGAAGATGTGGCCAGAAACTCTACAACACACATCTTTTAAACAAAACAAAACAAAATATACAAATTACAATTAAAATACAATATTGCATTACATAGAGTAACATTGTCAAGACCAGACATTTTGGTCATTCAAATAGTCATCGAGTTTATAGTAGCCTTTTTTACAGAGGACTTGTTTAACATGGGACTTAAAATTTTAGTCTGGCAAGTTTATAATATCCTCTGGTATCTTATTATAATAGCGTATACAGTGCCCCATGAAAGATGTGACTTCAAACCAGATCTTCAAAAAGCGCCTGGGCGCCGGGACCCCACGGACCAAGGGTTTCGACACCGAATGCTATGAATTTGTATTGGGTGCCGATACCCTTGTATTTACCCTCTTTTTGCCTTTTCGACATATTCCACCGCCGAGCCAACTCTTTTGCTCTTTCCCTGTAGATGGGACGGCGCCAGAGTGTCCACACAGGTGGCATTCCACACCAGCACCCGACCCATCTTCCAGGGGACGAGAGACATCCCGTCTGGTCTCTTGCCATCCTCCCGTACAATACCTTTCGGCTCATTTGCGGCCGGTACGTTAAAAGTGAGTGAGTGAGTAAGAGACCTGTGTATGATGTGGTTAAGAGTGGAATGGCGAGGAAACCTGCCGGCACTTCGTTGGCATGAGAGCCCTTGGAGAATAAGATGAGGACTTGGTTTTAAACAAACTTTATTACAAGAAATCTTGTTTAAAACCATGCATTGCATTTTAAGCAAACGAATTTTGTTTGGAAACTTAAAATGCAAATAACTTTGAATTTAAATTAATAAAATAATGAAATTATTGTTTTAATGCAAATATCACGTTATAAATCAGTTGGGGTGTATGAGGTTTTGCGCTTATTTATGCTGCCAGTGTCGTCGGCACTCTCCCACGGGCGGCAGCCTCGAGCACATCTATTTAGCATGAGCCGAGCAGAAGATGTGCTCGACGAAGACTCATTTTGCGTTTAAGTTTTATTTTTTCTATTTTATTTAAAAAAAAAAATGTTTGTTCTTACTTTAATAAGGTTATTTAGATTATTGTTAATGTACCTGTCTAATGTAATGTGTAAATAAAAACGTGGAATAAAACACATTCATTAACACGTTGTATTATACAGGGTGTAAGCGACAGCCTAGTACTGAAACGGTGAACTCAGACCATCAAACTGAACAACTTTCACTATGGAGCCTACCTCAGGAAACGCGAATAAAAATCAGCTGTCCCATACAAAACTACTGTACCTACCCGACTTAAATGTATGGAAGAGCTGATTTTTTTCGCGCAGTTTTTGCTAGGCTTTCACTTACACCCTGTATGTACATATAGGTAAGAAAGTAAGTAAGTATAATACTTATATTATTATTATTATTATTTGGTTATAAGGGCTTGGTCAATGACCAAATAGCTACTGCGACCTAGATAGATCTATTGTAGCTGTCACCCTAGACCTAAAGGTCATTTCCTAGGCCCACGGACTTCATGAACCTTGTTATGCTTTTGGAGGGGAGGTCCCTGATGTCAGTAGGTGTTATTATGTATCCACCTAGATGGCGACTCCTGCTGTGAATGAGCACTTCGCATTCGCAGAGGAGATGTATGGGCGTTTCCTCTGCTTCACAGCAAAATCTGCAAGTGGGTGAGTCAGCAAGCCCCATTCTGTGTAGGTGTTTGTTTAACTTGCAGTGTCCTGTTAAGGCTCGTACTAATGCGGTTTGAATTGATGGCATCTGAGGTATGTCTGTTTGAGAAGCCGGTCACAAGTTCTTTCGCATGCCTCAGTCCTGGTGTCCGACCAGAGCTTACGGCTTTGGTCCACGGCCCATTCCTTTAGCACACGTCTAGAGGTGTTGCGGGAGATGCCGCAATAAGGCTCGGGGCCTATGACGTCCTCTTCCGCCCCTATTCGTGCCAGCGCGTCAGCAGCCTCATTTCCATCAATACCGCAGTGTCCGGGCACCCAGCCTAGGGTGACAGAGTTTGTCCGTCCTAGCTGGTTGAGTGCTCGGGCACAATAATACTTATAACAATTGTAACTATACTATAGACTATGATACTAGTCTTGAGTTACGAGTTCGTAGCACCGCTAGAAGTTTAGAAGTACTTTAGTTTCAACGCTACGCCGTAGCACTTTGTTACGCCTACGTAGTCCATTTTTATAGTTGTAGTAAAACCTTCTGAGAATACTTTAGATTTTAGTACGTCAGCTCATGTCCATTTATATTATACATTTGTTTACGATGATTTTTTTAACTTACATATTTGAAAAATATTATGTGTTCGTTGGTTCTCATAGAAGACATTTCTGATCATTCGAAGCGAGGTAATTTGGACAGTTTTTTTTTCAAAACTGACAATTGCTTCGTTTTCTGAGTAATTTTTTTAATAATTGTCTCTCCGAATTGGCTTTTAACGTAATAATATTATAACCAATCCACTCATTTTAATTAGATTTAACAATATAAATGATTTAAGAGCAATAAAATAGGCACTGAAATTTTAAAAATGAGGTATTCATTAGAAAACACTTATGTATTTTTCAAAGCCTTCTAATTAGACAAAAATATTAACACCGTGTTTGAAGTATGTATAATGGTAAAGCCTTAAAAATGTGCAAAAAAAAAAATTTACCGTCAGGTTTTTTAGAACGAGATAAATGCTAAATTTTAAATTTGGTGCTATTGCTGACGTAATTATTTATTTATTTTATTTCGTTTCAAGGCTCAAATTGGTTCTTAAATACTGAACCGAAAA
This sequence comes from Agonopterix arenella, assembly GCA_927399405.1. Classification (NCBI taxonomy): domain Eukaryota; kingdom Metazoa; phylum Arthropoda; class Insecta; order Lepidoptera; family Depressariidae; genus Agonopterix; species Agonopterix arenella. Next base: position 4,436,195 of record OV656714.1, read on the forward strand.
AAATATTAATTAGTCCCGGTTCAAACCGTAAAATGACTGGGCTAAATATAGTCGTAAGCATATGCATAATCTACACTGACACACAGATTACTTCTACAATACGCTCATTAGAGCAGCGCTTCTGTTTTGCAACGTGGAGCCACAGGGCTGAAGCTAGTTTGTGCAAATGGTAAAACCATAGAGATTCTATTCTATTCTATTTTTATTTAATGGCGTCCGATGCGTTATCACAATAGTGCCAATGTCCCGTTATGTGGAGAGTACACGTAGGAAAATGATTAGTAGCATTTCTGCCAATGTCAAGTAGTTTATTATAATCTCAAGTTAACGTTTTATAGTTAAACCACAAAAGAGTTTACAAAATGGCGGACCCACGTGCAAGCCTAACAGATGCCAATACGCACGCGTCTGACCTCCCCCAGACTCGCAGCGCGACTCCTCAACCATAAAGATCTAGAGAGATGCCAACCAACGCGCTGAGTACGAAACCTAGTGTCGCATTACCACCAGTACCACGCGATAGAAAGTATTTTGTTAGCTTGAATGTGCTCATTATCCATTGCGGTATCAGAACTCAACGTTCGAATAATCTTTAGTACTACGCAAGCATTGTAAACTATTTACACATAATATCTCGACTGGCTTTCAGGCTCATAATATATTGAATTATTACTGTCGCGAGCAATGTGTTCCGTTTTGGCGCATATTGCTGCGACACTGGCCCCGCCCCCTTTTCACATCTCCCTTTAGTCTTTGTGATATGTGGGTAAAACAATGTTAGAGTTACACAGTTACGTGTTGTAATGGACTTGACCCCCGACGTAATTGAAAATAGTTTCGTTAATTACTTTAAGGTCAGGGCTCAGGGTGTTAACTGTTAAATGAAAGAGAAATTACTGCTTTGGTACTTGCTAGCTTTTGCCCGCGACTTTGCTGCTTGGATTTCGGACACCTTTCCACTTTTTCACCCCAAAATTTATATCAAAGATTGAATGTATGTAAATCCACATACACACTCAACATGAAATCCAACTTAAAATTTGGCATGGATGTTGGATTAGATAGTTCTTTTTTGAGATACTGGGTCAAGTCATGTATCCGTTGACTTAGCCCAGTCATTTTACGGTTTGAGCCGGAACTAATTAATAATTTATATTTTTTTCAGTATAGTATTTATGAGCCAATTTGAGCTGTACCAAAATTAAAAAAAAATCCCATCAGCAACAGTTTCAAATTTAAAATTTAGCTATTATCTCGTTATCAAAAACAAGATGATAATTTTTTTGCACATATTTAAGGCATTACCATTATAGGTAAATACTGCAAACACAGTGTAAATATTTTTGTCCACTTTAGAAGCATTTGAAAAATACATTCGTATTTTCTAATAAAAACCCAATTTTTAAAATTTCAATGCCTATTTTATTGCTCAAAAATAATTTATATTGTTAAATCTAATTCAAATGAGTGCATTGGTGTAGAGTGCATATTATTAATTTAAAAGCCTTCTGGGACTCACAATTTTGATTTCTATGTTGCGTAACAAATTTTTTGTTAATATGATGTCAGTCTTTTTGTCACTAAAATGCTGCAGGTTACAGAATAAAAGTGCAATTAATAATTACTTCCCAACTCTCGTAACAAAACTCCGTCAAATGACTGGGCTAACTCGGGAGGGAACAAAATAAACAAATAATAATTGTTCTTACATTGTATTTACAAACATAGTTCTTAGTTTGTATAATACTTATAGTAACATAAGCATATGCTCACGACTGTATTCTCCGAGAGGGTAGTCAAAGACACTATAGTGTACCTATCTACCCCTCAGAATACTTCTAGTGCTCACTTAAAAAGCTTTTTTCGCAATTCAACCCCCCAAAAAGGTGTGTAAACAGGGGTGAAAATTTATACGGGAATCTCGTGTCGAACAAAGAGGATTCCTGCTAGTTAGGTATAATTTAAAAGTAAACGAAGGTAAATATGTACATTAAAAATCAATAAAAATATTGAGACAATAAAACTAACTTAACCTAAAATATGGTGCAGGTTTGGACCGCGCGGGATGCGGATTGCTAGATGCTAATGCTGGCAGCGTTTCCTCGCTGAACGGGTAAACTGATCCGTTGAGCGAGAAAAGCGCTAGCCCTTGGATCCCCTTGGTCGAGTCTACCAGGACCTTTGCCAGATTTAAAAAGCGCCTGGGCGCCGGGACCCCACCAAGGGCTTCGACACCAAATGCTATGAATTTGTATTGGGTGCCGATACCCTTCTATTTACCTTATTTTGTCTTTTCGGCAGATTCCGCCGCCGAGCCAACTCTTTTGCTCGTTCCCCGTAGATGGGAAGGCGCCAGAGTGTCCACACAGGTGACATCCCACACTAGCACCCGACCCATCTTCCAATATTAGGTATTATATTTTAATATCGATATTCTACGACAGTAATACGTCGTATCACAAATAAATAGAATTAACGCTCGTCTGTTTCGGGTAAATTTTATTTGTCCCTTTTTAAGTGCCGGAATTTCTTATAAATAAACAATATTGAAAAGGTTTTAATATACCTAAATAGACACATTTATGTAGGATTCCACAAGAACAATTTGGAATGTGTGGGCGAAGAATATTCTGAGGAATAAATGCCTGGCTTTTTAATTTCCACATATTATTCCAAATGTGAGTGTTATAAATGGTTATAAAGCATTTTTTCCATTTCATTTGTTAGCAATGATCAAATATTCCGGTGCTTATTTACCTAAGCTTTATTTTTCGCAAAAATAAATTGTGACACGTCTTAAAAAAATTATTTGTTTTATGAAAAATTTGCATTGCTAAAAATTTTACCAACTTAAAAAATATTGTAGAACTTCTTGTAACAATGTTGTTTTAATTTATTTAATAATGTTTTCATGGTTACTTTTAAAAGCTATTTGTTTTATTTACACGTTTTACTGAATGAGTACCGGGAAGTCGGGATTTTTAAAATTATTCGATATAGAACAAATAAGGAGCAAAATACAGGGTGAAATTGATATCATCAGCATCCTTTTAAACCAAGAGTCTACCCATAAAACTGAACAACTTTTACCATGGGAGCAAACCGATCGGAGCAAAAAAATCAGATGTTCCATACTAAACTACAGTGCCGTTTACTACAGTGCAGCAGCAGATTTTATTTGTGCTCCGATTGGTTTGCTCCCATAGTAAAAGTTGTTCAGTTTGATGGGTAGCTTCAAAGGATGCTAATGATATAAATTTCATCCTGTATAATTATGTTTAGATCCCTCCAAAAGTAAAATGGTCGATTGGTCTTGACTTCGAGAATTTCGAGATCAATTAAATTACACACGTTATGTGCGTGTGTGGATGCTTGCGTGTGTGCTTGCATGCGCGTACGTGCGTGTGTTTATGTGTTTGTATGTAAAAAATTCTGATTTACATATTTTCTGCAATAAATCTAAACTATTATAAAACTGTAACAGAAGTCTGTCTGTACATTGAAGATATTTAAAAAACAAAAATTATGATATGGTTTTTAGGTGTCCCCGATTCCATATCACCAATTTTTGGATTTTTTGTCTGTCTGTTTGTTTGTTTGATCGAGCGTCACGCAAAAAACTGAACCGATTTTGACTAAACTTTTTTTGTTTGATACCTTATGATCTGATTTAAAATCTGGTATATAATTTGTGCGGACAAAGTCGCGGGCTAACTCTAGTTATAAATAATTTCATTTAATTTGTTTATCACTAGGGTAGTATTTTAGTTCGCTGCACTAGAGCTAAATTTAGCTATTAATTTAATAGTTTATCTCTGACGACGTTTTATAAAGGTCACTTGACTCGCGGACATTTTAATTATTCAAACGACCCCAATCCTCTTGGGTGTCTGTCGACATTCACTGCCTCCTTAAGCTACCTACGCGGGAGCTTTAAGGTGGCGATTAAGTATATTATGATTATTTCAAATTAGTTAGCGAAACTGAACCAACGCACTTGTTAATGATAACAGATCGCATTATCAACGTTTATAATTGGTATTTATGATTAACAAAATTATTATTGTTAAATAAAATCGCTGCCGCGCCGCCGCCGCCCGTGCCGGAAGTTATTAAAAATCCTACTAATATTATAAACGCGAAAGTTTGTAAGTATGGATGGATGTTTGTTACTCTTTCACGTAAAAATTACTGAATGGATTTTAATGAAACTTTAAAATTTTTAAAATTGTGTGAATTGTCCAGACGAAGCGTAGACGAAGTCGCGGGCACCAGCTAGTAATATAATAAATATTATCACGCAATTGTACTTAGCAAAATAACTAAAGCGTAGTTTGTATGTATACTTTTATTTTAACATCGAAACATCAACAACATTAAAAGTTAAATAATAATGTTCGTAGAATTGTTTGTGTGACTTAATAAAGTGATTTTAGTTCTAAATCTGAAAATAGAATAAACCTAGCACTTAAAAGTCTGTAGTTAGGTAATTCACTTTCAGGAGTGAGGTGGGAGGGTCTACTGTTGACGTGTTGCAATAGTCGCATAATAACATTTTATACCTTGCTGATATGGCAGTCAGGTGCTAGATAAAACTTAATTGTGGTGTATTAACTTACGACGCTACGTAGTATCTTCACGTCCCAAATACCGCAGTGTCTTAAAACGAAAGTCTTCGATCAGTGTGTGTTGCCATTGATGACATATGGAACAGAGACGTGGTCGTTCACTCAAGGCCTCATAAAAAGGCTGAAAGTCACCCAAAGGGCAATGGAGAGGGCTATGCTCGAAGTTTCCCTGCGAGTTTGAATCAGAAATGAAGAGATCCGCAGAAGAACCAGAGTAACTGACATAGCCCAAAGAATTGCTAAACTAAAGTGGCAGTGGGCGGGGCACATTGCTCGCAGAACCGATGGCCTATGGGGCCGAAAAGTTCTCGAGTGGCGACCGCGTACCGGAAAGCGCAGCGTGGGTAGGCCCCTCACACGGTGGACCGACGACCTTGTGAAGGCGGCGCGAACACGTTGGATGAGGGCAGGGCAGGACCGGTCGTTATGGCGATCCTTGGGGGAGGCCTATGTCCAGTAGTGGACGCCCATCGGCTGAGATGATGATGATGAACTTAAGATGGTGACAATGGTAACTGTTATTCAGGATATTTGGTTGCCTGGCGTACTCCTGGGTTAGCATTTGACTCCTGGTAAAATAGCTCTCTCAGCTATTTTTCTATATGAAAACTCATGGGTCACCAGCTTAACCTGGAGTTTATTGTTAGCCCAGGAGTGCGCAAGTAGGGCTAAGTTACTAAAGCTTTAGTCTATACGAGCGTTAACTCGCGACTTTGTCCGCACAAATTATGTACTAGATTTTAAGGCAGATAATAAGCTATCAAACAAAAAAAGATTCATCGAAATCGGTTCTGTAGTTTTTGCGTGATGCTCGTTCAAACCAACAAACCAACACACAAACAAACAAACAGACAGACAAAAAATTCAAAAATTACTAGATTCAAAGAGTACTACAGTTTTGTATGAAACAACTGTTTTTTCCCCAATTTCGATGTTGGCGCCATAGTGAAAGTTATTTAGTTTGATGTTCTGAAACACCATTTACATATGTTACATGTTTTATACAAAACCTAACGCTTCGACCGGCGACATTTTCAAAAAGCAAACACTATCTAGTAGGTAAATACAATGGTTATGGCGTTAGTTCAAACGATGCAGCTGAAAGCATCCGCATGCATTGTTACCATTTGATTTTGAATTGTATTGTCGTACAATAGGGGGCAATTAACAATAGAGAACTGTTCACCGTGTAGGAATCTGAACATTCCATAAAGCCTACTGTCCATTGTAAGTGGGGACGGGTGTGAACCCGTGGGGAGTGATCCCCATCACAGGGAATAATATAAGGTGTTAGGGTAAAAAGTTGTGTAAAATGCACCTTTTCACTCAGGGTTAGTTGAGGTTGATTAAAACACAGATATAGTTTTCAAGTTGGCGAGTGAATACCGAGCGAATGCACGATATATATTCACCACAGACTGCGCGTGCCGATAGTACTGTACACTACAAGTTGCATTACTTTAATGGGTGATTTTACCCATGATACTGAACCACTTTCCCAAAGAAACCAATAGAAAACTAGCAAAAAAAAATTATACTTTTCATTCGATCAGCTGATCGTATTTAGTATGGGAAGTCCAAATTTTTTTTTTCGAATTTCTTATTGGGTTCTTTTGGAAAGTTGTTCAGTATCATGGGTACAATCACCCCTTAAAGTAATGCAACTGTTTACCCTAACACCCTGTATATGCCTCGAAATTGAAGAACGTAAGTTTCTTCGCGCTGTTTTCCTTCACCGAAAAGTTTATTCAAATCGTACATAAATTCAGAAGAACTACTGTACTGCTACGAGTCTGCCTGGACGGGGATCGAACCATCGCCTTCTGCAAGGCAGGCAAGGTTCGCCACTGGACCACCACGGCTAATTTATGTAATTGAACGTTTGATAAATTATGTAAAAATCTGTGAATGATTATTTGTATACAAGGTGTTACAAAAGTAAAAGCAAAAATTAAAAAATTTTAAGGCGTTTGTTTAGACAAGCGCGTAATTTTTCTATGGCTTAGACCATCAAACTTCACTCTGGGGAAAAAAATCAGCTGTCCCATACATTTGGCACGAGTTGATTTGCAGTTTTGTATGGAAGAGCAGTTTTTTTTCGCGTTTTCGATGTTGGTGCCATAGAGAAAGTTATTCAGTTTGTCGGTCTGGAGTGCGATTTTTGAATCTCATTCGCTGAGCTCAGCAGTTGAAAATGTCAAAATTACTATGGAGATATGCATCTTTCTGCTGCTGATTTGACTTTCAAAAATCATACTCGAGGAGTGCGATTTTTGAAAGTCAAATCAGCAGTAGAAAGATGCGTATCTCTATTAAAAATAAAATAAATAAAAATAAAACGCACTTTATTGCCACACAAAATACAAAAAAGGTACAGAAACAATACACAGATTCATCAAACAGAAAAATCAAATATATATAAAAACACATTGTGGCAATGGGTTAGGACTCAGTGTCCGCTGGCAGGAGCTAATAAGATCTATTCATTTTCAACTGCTTAGTTCGACGTATGAGATTCAAAAATCGCACTCCTGATCATCCCCTTAAAAAAGTGTCAGCATTGAAGGAATTCGTAGGTCATTTTGTAAAAACTTTCCAAATTACGGCTGGTTCAAACCATGAAACTTAAATTTTGATTGTGTAAAATTTGATAGTAGATGAGTACTGCTTATTCCTTCTTCGTATTATCAAAGATTATAAAAGAGAAAGAGATTAATTTGTGGCTTCCTCCGGCCAATAATTTCCCTGTGGACGTCTTCATCGAACACCGTAATAAGATTAAAGATTATATAATTTAGAACGTGATATTTTAATTTATCTTTCAACGAAGATTATTCTTCATTATTATAAGATAAGTTCATATGCAATTGGAAAAATTGTTATGAATAATGGCTATGAAGCTTTATCATAATAGTGTTATCTATTAAGCTATTTTATTTATACAGGGGCAGGGCTTTGACTATTTATTATAAGGACTAGCCTTGCGGTAGCATTTCCCTTCTGCCACGGTATAAGAACAATTAATCATGTGCATTTAAATTAAATTTTATACCTTATCACTAAACGAGACAGCCTATAATTGCGAAACAATAAATTCGAACTTGGAACGTTTGGGGTTCACACGAGACTACTTTTCATGATTTTTATCATTCAAAATTAGAATCAAAACTTATGGGGAAAAAAATCAAAAGTTGCGGATTTCATGTTACCTCGCCCCCAGCAAAAAATGGCAATAATGTTTGTTAGTAGAATTACATGCGAAACTAGTTCTCATATAAGTAGTCAAAGATACAGGGTATAACAAAATACCTTGGTAATATTTAAAGGAAGGAATAAACCACCCGGTTTAGACCACCAAACTGAACAACTTTCACTACGCAGCCAACATCGAGAAAAAACATCAACTAATTCATACACCACGTCAGAAGCCGTAAGGCGGTCTGAAAAAACTCTGACACCAGGGCTCTGCCCACACGATAAGAAGAAGATTCATAAAAAACTGCAGTACCTTACCATTTTTTTGTTGTTGAACCGTATATGTTTTTTAATGGATATAATAAAATAATTTTTTTTCAATAACAATAAAATAAATTAACTAAATAAAATACAACTAGCTTGATAAAATATTTACAATCGTACTTACTCGACTCAATTGTATGGGTAATTATCTCGTGATTTCAGCTTTGCTGCATTTTAAAAGTTGTTGATGGTCTAAACAAAACCACCCCTTACCCACACCTGTTACAACCAGTATAATACAGAAAACATCTTAAAATGAATAAAAGCAGCAAAGGTATTGTGAATTCCTCACCGTCTACCTTTCACACACAAATTTAATTTTGTGTGAATATTTCCTTAGAAATGAAAAATATTTTTCGTGGCACGTGTGTTATAAAGTGAGATATGACAAATTGAATTTGAAATGCAGACAAAAGATGTAGACTTAGACTTAGGAGCCCAGTGTGACATGTAGTGAGCCAGTAGCCACTTTTCAATGGGCAGTGGATTAAATACAAGGCTCAAATTGAACTGGATCCTGAAATTGAATGGATGAAATGACGCGAACTTACAACATCCAGTACCGGTTCAGTTTTATATAAGTCTAGAATTAACCCGCGACTTCGTCCGCACAAATTATATATAATTTATATATATTTTGGTATATATATATATATCAGATTTTAATCATAATCATAATTTATTCGTAATATTCATTACATGTCACAAAATAAAAAAATATAATAATAATACTACAATTTAAAAAAGATAATCATTATAAAAGTAATAATGTCAAATATAAAAATAATCAATTTGTGGTTGTTACTTTATATAACATATATTCATTAAGATTGTAGAAGGACTGCTCGATAAGCCATTTACGCAGTTTGTATTTAAAATTTATAAAGCTCGGGGCGTCCCGTATTTCAACAGGCTGTTGTACACCGGGGGACCCATCGCATGTATCGTTCTGGTTGCTTTCTCCAATGAATGTGGGATTGAACTAAGCAGTTTTCTACTTCTCGTATTGTACGTGTGACGTTCCCCTAGCTTCTGGTACTTGTCGAGGTTCACTCTCACATACGTGGCAGATCTTTTTGAGTCAGATCGTAAGCTATAAAAAAAAAAGTTTCATCAAAATCGGTTTAGTAGTTTTTGCGTGATGCTCGCACAAACAAACAAACATTCAGACAAACATTCTAAAAAAAAAAGGTTGATATTTGGAGTCAGGGACACCTAAAAACCATATCGTAATCTTTTTTTGTAAATATCTTTAATGTACAGACACACTTCTGTTTGAGTTTTATAATAGTTTAGATTAGATAGGTATCAATAGCAATGTTTACCGGACTCGAATTCGAACTCAGGACTTCTGATTTGGCAGTCCGGCGTAGCAATCATTGCAGCAACTGGGTCGTCATATGTCGTATATGTGTACACACGGCGACACATCAAGCTATACAAAACCAATCCAAAATAAGCTTTGCCGCACGACGTTGTATGTTTTTTCCCCTACAGGCGACCAGCTTATACACCACGTAATTTAGTTACGTGACAACTAAAAGATTGTGTTATTACTAGCTTGTTGAGCCATTAGTAGACAAACTGCATTAACTACGCGCACGCTCATAATTCTGTCAGCTAAATAAATTGTAACTTTTAAACTGCACTCCATCACAGTCAAAGTATAAACTCGTTTAGAAATAAAGTTGAAACTTCATTTTGTGATTTGTAGATGAAATTAAATTGTAGATGTAGATCTAAGCACATTTAGATCTAAGGCTATTTAACAGACTTCAAAAAAGGAGGAGGTTTCTCAATTCGACCCTATATATAACATATAATCGTTTTTTTCCTATTAAAACGGAACATGCAAAGCAATGCGTGCATAGGAACATATTTAAGTCAATTGTTAAATTATGCTCTGCTCTGTTTCATTTTTGGTTATATTTGTTTTTATTGTTATTATTAAGTATTATTTTTATTTTATTATTTTATTTTTTTGTAATTTCTTTTAATTTCTGTGTCCTGTGTCCTTTATATATGGCGTAGAAAAAGAAACTGTGTGTATTATACTGTAACTGTCCCTTTATATGATGATTTTGTCTAGTTGTAGTGAATGTTGTGCCCACCTGTAACTGGGTTATGTATCAGAACTATACCTAACTAAAGATGTACATGTGAGTGTTTTAATATGTAATCTGTTGGTGAGCCTAAATAAATAAATAAAATAAATAAATAAATCTTAGATTTTAATACGAAAATAAAAATAAAAAACGAACATATCTTACCAAGACGAGCACCAGCTGCGATTACGCGACTCTCCATTTAGGTGTGGTATAGCTAATATTACCACTATAATCTAGAGATTATGAGAAACAAATCGACATGAGTTCCATAACTATACGGTAACATTTTTATGTTTGCCTATTTCCCATACTAATTTTGCGGATCTCTTTTACATTGCGCGAGCTTTGAAAATTATTTATGCAAAAGATTTTAACAATGAAAAATTTATTTAGGGAAGCACTAAAATAAAATGAAAAAAAAAGATCAACTCATAGCTTCAGAAAAATATTATGTACTTACCTACTTACCTCTTTTACTTAAAGCTGTAAGCCATTAGAAATATTTTCTATTTTTAGAAAAAACTGTCGCTTATTCCCTGGAAACGTGGCAGACCGCTGGTGTGGGACGCCACATGTGTGGATACTGTGGCGCCCTCACATTTCTCTGCCACCTCTCTTAGAGCAGGCGCGGTGGCTGCTTTTTAAGGAGTCTCTTTAAGGAGTTCTCTTGCAGCATTGCGATACAGCGAGGTAACGCCGCCAGCGTCCTGGGCACTCTCCCGCTTGATAGCGACCTCGACCTCGACCTCGACTGTGCGGTGGCCCCGTGTAAATAATTACTATTAAGATTGTAAATTTGTGCATACTTACTTACTTTTTAGTCTCAATATTCTATATTTGTATATATACTTTTTACCCGATAAATAATATAGTAGGTTAAGTTAATATTAATTGAATTTACTACTTAGAGTAAACTATTGTGAAACATAACATAATTTTAAGAGCTAATCCGAGATCACCTGGATATTAATTATTAGTCACCACTTTTTCTTTTTTATCTAACATTTGAATCTGATTTTCGCTCACTTCATTTCAACCAATTAAGTTGAAATGTCTCTTCATTGACAACAGCTAACAAAAAATCGTCGAGTCAAGACCCTGAAAAAGATGGGGAGATAACCAGGCGTATTGGCCAAGGCTTGCTATAATAGAGACGATTGGAGAAAGAGAGGGGAGGCCTCCCAGCAGTGGGATACCGAACAGGCCACGAAAAGAAAAAGAAAACTTGTCTTTTATGTAGCTGATATTTAGCACACGGATTGGTTCTAGATTAACACAATATGATTTTTAACGACAACGCAGACCAAGTCTCATCATCATCAGCCTATAAACGTCCCACTGCAGGGCACAGGCCTACCCTCAGGGAGGGTGTATGGGCGTTAGTCCACCACGCGTGTCAAATACAAAGTCTAATCCTACATAAATAAGTAAAGTGAGTAAAAATAAAAATTTTAAACTTTTAATGGGGTTGTTTAAACCATCAAACTTAACAACTTTCACTATTGGACTAATATCGAAATCACAAAAAAAAATATCGCTGTCCCATACATTTAGCTCGAGTAGATTTGTAGTGTAGTATGGAACATCCGATTTTTTTTTAGACATCATGAAATTTTATTGGGGAACTAGTTACAAATAAATATTTAGATCTTAACTGAAGAATACTTCGAATCACAGTTCGTACCTAGATCAGGCATGCAATTATAGGTGAATAACATTTTTACACTGGCTACTAATAATAAAATTCAACATTCTTTTAAACATAATGTGTGACACCACCACCTTCTTGTTATTTTACAATTTCTCATGATAATAATCATTTCTCATTTTTCGCCATTTCGATATTGATCCCATAGTGAAAGTTATTCATTTGATGGTCTAAACTCTAAACCATCCACCCCCTTAAATGTTTATTTGTATTTTTGTAACACCTTGTATACAGTACTATTCTATGGGCAATCACTGCCTGTTTACCATTTCGTATTGATCCAGACCCGTGATGGAAACACTGTAATCATTCTACAGATTTTAAGCCAATGTTGGTTTGGCGACAACCCTAGTTGTCGCTCAATTTTAATTAAATATTCATCGGGTTGGACCGAGTTTGTGCTCCGATCGGTTTGAAAGTTTTTGAATTTGAAATTCTTTCTCTAACCGCGCTATGACTTGATACGATATTATTTTTTATCACCAAATTAGCATTATCTTTTTTCACGCTTCATTTTTTGTTACTTAAGGTCCGCCACACATATGGATTCAGGATTCAGTGTTGTCAGCTATGGTTACAAAAAATACTAGAGTGCTGTTTGAAAGATGCCTAAAATAAAAATGTATGAAATGTCAAATGAATGACAATTGCATTTTTAGGCATTTATTAAAACGAAACAAACAATTTCTATACATGATAATTATTATCACGTGATGTGGTCATGACGTTACGATGATGATTTGTTAATTGTATTTCAATATTATGCAACTATATATCAAAAGACTTTGGATAGTTTTAACATTAGACGTAATCTGCATACAAAATGGCATGTACCATTATCGTATAAGCCGACATTCGCAACTCTAAGAGTATTGCTATATTTTAAAAGAAAACGTAAGAGCACTATCTTTCTCTACCTTAAGTGATATTTATATATATAATTATATATTGTATGTTGTATGTTTATATTACATAATATATTTATTTATACTGTTTGTTTGTACACAATAAGTTTGTCTTGTAATTGTTAACTGTCTCTTTTACGGGTCTGCTGGAAGAAATCTCTTCATAGATAAGCTCGCCCTTTGTACATGTTTTCTCAACTTTATGTATTATTGTGTCCGTGTGTACAATAAAGTGTTATATATATAAGCGGTTTTTGAGCGTATGCGATTTCGCAACTATACCGCAACGACGTTGCAACTACAACGTCACGATACGGTATCGTCCCATCAACGCTTACGCTGAAAAATCACTTTAAAATATGCCACCTAAGCCATCAAAAAATCACTAGATGTAGTTAAAAGTCTCTGAAAGCGGCAACACTCCATACGGAATTCCGAATCAGGTTTATTCCGGATGTATATGGCGGACCTAAGAGAATTCATTCGAGATTAAAAATCGATCGAATGGCGATCGATCGATTATTCTTTATTTTACAAGTAATCAACTATTTAACTGTAATAACATGTTATCATGTTTCTGCAAATAAATACTTCTGATTCTAATTCTGTAATTTACCAAATTTATCTCTTAACTAACTACCTACTCGCGCCAGCTTTTTGCAATTAAAATATTCCTTAACTTCAAAGCGTAAAATTTTACATTTCCTACAAAATTTCAGACAAAATCCACAGGCTGAATTAAAGTTCTAGCGAATCTCAATGAGCTTGGTAGATTTTCAGAACAATAAATTTTATTTTAAAAATTCAATTTGGCCGTTAACCGCCCACGTAAATGAAACTTGTGGATTTTTTCTTCTTTTTAGGGTTCCATATCCAAAGGGCCAAGTCTACGATGTCCGTTCGTCCGTCCGTCCTAACTTTAAAGGGCTGTATCTTGAACAGTAATAAGTAGCGAGTTGAAATGTAAAACACATAATGTGTTATTATTTTGGATTTACTAACAAGTTCCCCATACAAATACAAAAAGTGTTTTTTCCACTTGGAATAAAAAAAAAACTTTTTTTTGTTTTTGCTCTATGATAAAAACGGCTTTACACACAAGCGTCAAACTTGGTGTGGTTATAGAACGTACTCTAAAGTAAAACAATTTATAAAAACCTGTCAAGTGAGGATCTCGCGGTAAGGATCCCGGAAAAAAGTTGTTTATTTAATATTTTTGTACGGAACCCTCGGTGCGCGAGTCCGACTCGCACTTGACCGGTTTTTTCTTTTATTTCAGCGCTTAATGGAAACGCTAATTACTTGGGTACTTTGGGGCTCGTCGGGCAAACCAAGTTTTAATTATTAATTCTTTTGATTAAGTTCAGCGCATAGCATATCATCAGAATCATTCAATTGTATTATACATGCTAGAAGCCGTGGTGGTCCAGTAGCGAGTAGCCTTACCTGCCGTGCAGGAGGCGATGGTTCGATCCCCGTCCAGGAGTGCGATTTTTGAATCTCACTCGCTGAGCTCAGCAGTTGAAAATGTCAAAATTACTATGGAGATATGGATCTTTCTACTGCTGATTTGACTCTCAAAAATCATACTCCAGGAGTGCGATTTTTGAAAGTCAAATCAGCAGTAGAAAGATGCGTATCTCCATACATTTTCAACTGCTGAGTTCAACGTATGAGGTTCAAAAATCGTCCTCCAGGCAGACTCGTACCAATGAGTGGTTCGGAATTATTGTAGGGTACGATTTGTAACACCCACCCAAATCGGTCAAGAAATGCCGAAGTTATCGTGTAAATACATACAAACCAGGCCGTCACACTTATACGTATTAGTCCATATCTACCGAACCGATTTTGATGAAACTTGCACTGTTCTCTAAGTTGGAGTAAATGTAAGGCAATAAAGAAAGAATGGTCACGATCTGATAAACAGTTTCGGAGAAATGCATGGACAAACATACTTAAATACATACATACACCTATACAATTTTTGTATATTTGTTTGGAAACCTTAATAGATTATCATTATGTGAATATATTCCAATTCCAATAATATTACATACATAAGTATCGAATTGATAACTTCCTTTTTTAAGTCGGGTAAAAAGAAAAGCACTCATTTAATTAAAGAATGACACATAGCCCAGTCATTTTACGGTTTGAGCAGGGACTAATTAGTAATGGAATTTTTTTTTCGGTATACTATTAAAGAGCCAATTTGAGCTTAGAAATATACCAAAATTAAAAAAAATACGTCAGCAACAATTCCAAATTTAAAATTTTGCTATTATCTCGTTCTAAAAAAACTGATGGTACATTTTTTTTTTGCACATATTTACTACAAACATGGTGTGAATATTTTTATCTACTTAGAACGTTTTGAAAAATATATTCGTATGTTCTAATATATAAATATATACCTCATTTTTCAAATTTCATTGCCTATTTTATTGCTCAAAAATAATTTATATTGTTAAATCTAAGCCAAATGAGTGCATTGGTCAATCAATCAATCAATTATACTTTATTTGACACCAAAAAACAGAGTATACAGAGAGCAATCAATCAGGAAATACAAAAGGCACAAAAACAGGCGGTCTTATCGCTAAAAAGCGATTTCTTCCAGACAACCTTATTGGTTTTAATATTAATCATTTAAAATCCTTCTGGGACACATAATTTTAATTTCTATGTTGCGTATGCGATTTTTTTTTAATATGCTTTAAGATAGTCCTTTTGTCACTTAATGGTTCCGGTTACAGTTTAAAAGTCCAATTAGTAATTACTCCCTACCCCGCCTAACAAAACTCCGTAAAATGACTGGACTAACAATTCAAAACTAACAATAAACATTTACAAAGTCACAATTGTAAACAAAACCACTAAACTCAAAACGATTCGCTTCACAAAGCTACTATGTCAATAGCAGCTTAAAGAAACTTTATTTGCAAAACATCTATAAATATAAATTAATCCCGTTGCTGTTACTGAAATATACTTACGTATAAATAAACTCAAAATAAACAGGCGTTTGCTTGAGATTATTCTTGACGTCTGTATCGACGTTAACGGATTATACTCAGCGTAGTCTTTGTATTAAAAAGCATGGAAAAATAGGGGCTCATAATTTGTGCGTATACGCTTTTTTAACCGACTCCATTAAGGTGGTTTCAGTCCATACAAACGTTTGACGCACAATACGCGTAGTCGGAATTAATAAAAGTAATATTTTATTAATGGAAAAATAGTTTAGAAAATCTAGTTGCCGCGTCACAAATAACATTTGCAATTTATAAAATAATTACGAAGATATAAAGCTTTGACATTTTTCATACAAAATTTTGGAAAATCTAGATGGCGCATCACAAATAACATTTGCAATTTATAAAATAATTACGAAAGCTTTGAAATTTTTCATACAAAATTTTAAAAGCTTTATATCTTCGTAATTATATTATAAATTGCAAATGTTATTTGTGATGCGCCATCTAGATTTTCCAAACTATTTTTCCATATATACAAAATTACTTATATTAATACCGTCTACGCGTATTGTGTGTCAAAGTTTTGTATAAAATTGACCCCTCTGCAACCGAACTACCGACTTCAAAAAGGAGGAGGCTTCTCAATTGGACAGTATATATATATATATTTTTTTTTTTATGTGTGTTCGCGGATAACTTCGTCGTTTATGAACCGATTTAGATGATTCTTTTGTTGGGAAGAAGATATTCCAAGGGTAGTATCATGATAAGGAAACCAGGATCTGATGATGGCATCCTTGAGAAATCGAGAGGAAGCTTTGAAAATCGTAGTGGCGGCTAGTGCGTTTACTACTAAATTGAACTAATGAATTCACCACTGTGAATGAAAATTGTGAAATAAACAAAATTTTAACAAAAAAAAATTAAAACCGCCTTCAATAAAACTAAAAGGTTAAAAAATAATATTGCAGCCGATGAGTTTTTCCTTCGCATCATAAGAACATTCATTTGTTTTATAGAAGTCGGTGTCAAGCCAAGCCAAAAAACTAATGCAAGCCCTGTCGCGAATCGCACCGGCTTTACAGCGACTTCGATAGAACAAATTAATGTTTGTGAGTGAAAGACTGGTCACCCTCTTGACATTCCATCCTACAAGTTACAATGTGCCGTCAAAATATAGTTGGTACCTGGAGCACTGTTTCTGACCACCCCAAAAGGTTTATGGTCGTGCGTATAGGTATGTCCAAGTATTATGCTGCAAGCATGTGATCAAAAGTAACACGAAATATCTATGTGTACTTATTAGTTAATTTTGAAAACTTCGCCTGAGCATTACCGTGCCGGTTATACAGGGTGTAAGGAAAAGTATAATTAACCTTTAAACCACATACCCATCAAACTGAACAACTATTACCATGGGAGCAAAAAAAATCTGCTGTTCCATACTAAACTGCAGAGCATACTCGACTCAAATAACAGCAGTTTTTTTTTGTTCTGACAGTTTTGCTCCCGTTGTAAAAGTTGATCAGTTTGATGGGTAGAGGGTTTAAAGTATAACGATACTTTTCCGTACACCCTGTATAGTTGTATATAACACAACAGTTCGTTGTAAATATAATGAATGGGGAAAGGGCTCAAGTGAAATAGTACGTAGGCGCTGGAAGTTAAATTGAAAAACTTTCTATTCAAGAAAACTTTCGATTTACTTCGTTATACCTACTGGAGGCCTATATTTTATTTTCTATCGTGTCTTGAGGAAAGAAATACATACAATACACAAACTCATAACCATTATCCCTTTCGGGGTTGTTTAATTTTTTTATTTTATGTTATTTGGAAGACCCTCTTGACACGATACAAAATATGTGTGGCTAACAGAAAGCCAATTATAGGTCTCCGCTGATAGAAACAGAATTTATAAAAAACAAAGCAGATCTAACACTAAAAATACAATAATATAGCAAAGAATAAGAAACAGTCAGAAGCTCTGCTACAACTAGCAGTTTTTTGTAGCAATGCTTACTTCTAGCGTAGGTACCTAAAATGTAAGGTACCTAAAGTGCTGTATGTACCTTATCATCATCATATGCCTTATTTCATCTAATTAGATATTTCAAATAGCACCGTTCGTGGCTCTATTTGCTGGCTGGCCAATTCGTTAAGCCGTTGGGCCTCTCTATTATCACTGCACGGCTAGCATGCCACCCACGACAAAGCGTTTAAACGAGAAAAACGTCATGCGCGCTCGTTCTAGCATACGTAAAACAATATGGATTTCTGTCGTTTTCTCGGGGATGGCATGCGAGGCCTACTGGTGGTAGTAGTCGTTACATAAAAACCACGTCAGAGGCCGTAAGGCGGACTGAAACAATTTTGACACCAGGTCTTGCTACCCAAACGATAAGAAGAAGACGATTACGAACACCCATACAGCATGTATTATGTACCTCATTTCTTTTGTAACTAAGCAATCATAATTACTTATTAAGCGCAGCGCGTATGCATTGAAACACTTCCGTATGTTTTCATCTTAATACGACAGTATGTGTGTCAGCACGCGATATTAAACAAGTTAAGCGGGTAAGGTATTAACTTGCTAGGATAAAATACTTAATTATCGATATTATTTCTCATAACACGTAATATCACAATTTGGTTGGCAACACTTTCACTTTCCAAAATTGTTTAACTATATCTAACTGTAAATCCTTAAACTAAAATCAAACTTATGTTAAGCCAAACACCTACGTATTTTTATAAAAACTGTAAAAATAATTTTTGGGACCTCCAAGTCTGGTATCTGTTCACTAGTTTTAGATTTATTGTTATTATTAAGACTGTTTGTGTCCAAAATTGAAAAATAAAAATAATATCTAAGAAAATAACGCGACAAAACATACCTTCGTTTGTCCATGCTATGTTATCTTAGTCAAAACTTAGTGGAACGCTGATTTTCCATAAACAGCTTCCGCCATCTATCGGTTATGTTTTGAAGCACTATGTTTTGAACTAGGGTTCATATCGGCGTAACAGCGCACTATCACGATCACGCGCTGCACTGTAATAGTGAGAGGTTTCGCCCATATCAATCACTGTCTTGTTGGTCTAGAGGTCTAGACAACCGGCTTACGATCCGGGTAGCTAAGGTTCGATCCTTGTGTCGGACGATCGTCTTTTTCAATTTATTTCATAATTTGGCGCCCCCTAGTGCTAATAAGCGGCAACACAATTAGAACGTCCTAAAATTCAAGGCGAGTTACCTATCTATATACAATATACATAGACATATTAATCTATGCGTTTGTCCACTGTCTGTTAGAAACACAGATCACAAAAACTAAAGGGAGATGTGAAAAGGGGGTGGGGCCAGTGTCGCAACAATATGCGCAAAAACGGAACACATTGCTCGCGACAGGGATTCAATATATTATGAGGCTGAAAGCCAGTCGAGATAATATATGAAAATAGTTTACAATGCTTGCGCAGTAGTAAAGATTGTTCGAACGTTGAGTTCTGATACCGCAATGGATAATGAGTTCAAGCTAACACAATACTTTCTATCGCGTGGTACTGGTGGTGATGCGTCACTAGTTTTCGTACTCAGCGCGTTGGTTGGCATCTCTCTAAACCTCTATGGTTAGAAAGTATCGACAGGCTCACTAAAACACACTTTTTAGTGTTTGAGTACCGTTAGTGAAATACATAACGATCTCCGGTGATGATAATATAATTACGAAGATATAAAGCTTTTAAAATTTTGTATGAAACATTTCAAAGCTTTATATCTTCGTAATTATATTATAAATTGCTAATGTTATTTGTGACGCGGCATCTAGATTTTCTAAACTATTTTTCCATAATACAAAGTTACTTATATTAATACGGTCTACGCGTATTGTGCTTCAAAGTTTTGTATAAAATTGACCCCTCTGCAACCACCTTAAGTAAGTATAACTGATGCATAATCGATGTAACATACAGGTTTAGAGTCGCTTACATTATGTGGCGTAAATGCATAGGTATGTTGCACTACATGCTTAATGAGTATGACCTCCGAACAAAGCTATAGTTTGGTAATATAAAACTAGTACTAGTGACCTCAATAACTGGTATTACATCATTCCTCCTCACTGAAATCGTATACAGATAAATTGACAATTACATTGCTTGTGATCTATCATCAGTAGTCTGGAAGAAATAAGATAGATAAGATAAGATAAATGTTTTGTTTAAAACTAATACATTAAGAAAAATAGGATTCTTCAAAGCGTCATA
Source organism: Agonopterix arenella (assembly GCA_927399405.1). NCBI lineage: Eukaryota > Metazoa > Arthropoda > Insecta > Lepidoptera > Depressariidae > Agonopterix > Agonopterix arenella. Next base: position 4,456,319 of record OV656714.1, read on the forward strand.
TATCATGAAGTACTAACAGTAGGAGTATGATTTGCGGATATGTGTAAATTGATCATATAATTGAAGTTTTGATTAGAGCCAAAACTCGATTAAGACACAGGTATTGTAGTACCTAAGTCTGTGGAAAGCACGATTTCTAAAAAAAACCTTCAATTAAATCGTTAACTAACGAATGTCAAGAAACCACGGTAAAAACATTGAAGTAGGAAAACTAAATTTAATCAGTTGTAGACGTTTAATTTGTCAACTCCCCAATCAGAGCTTAGGAGCTTAAGGGCGTAAGATGCGCTAGAGCTTTCTTACAATAGGCGGGTCCTATTGTGCTTTGAAGACATCGAAACAAAAGACGCTAAAGACTACAGTTTTACTTTAATTTCGTTGGTATTATGGTTACGTCACTATAGGGCTGGCACTAATTTAAAAGTCCCTAAGAATGCTTTAGATGATGTTGGATATAGTCAACTTTGGCAACAGTGATATAACTGCAATAGTCGCACAGTATCTGAGAATATTTTAAATTAACTATCACTTCTAACCATAAACATGTCATAATCATAAACTACAATAGTGTATTTTGTTGGTCATTGGATTTAGTTTTCCTTTCTTCAAAAACAATTGTAGCAAAGATTCTGACCACTCCAAAACTAATTATGGTCATGAGTTTATGTAAACAGGGTGAAATTGAAATCATTGGCATTCTTTTGAACTAAGACTTTACCTGAACAACTTACTATGGGAGCAAACAAGAAATCGCAAAATATCTGTTGACCTTTGAGTCGAGAAGGTATTCCAGTTTAGTATGGCACATGAGCTGATTTCTTTTGTTGTGATTTCAGATTTGCTCCCATAGTAAAAGTTATTCATTGATGGGTAGACTTTGTTTAAAAGAATGCCATTGATACCAATTCCATCTGTATTATGTATGTTACATTTATGGTTTCCTAATTCAGTATTCTTCTTTTTTCGTGTAAGGAGAACGAAAGAAGAAGAAGAATTGATATCAATGGCATTCTTTTAAACTAAGTCTACCCATGAATGAACAACTTTTACTATGGCAGCAAACCTGAAGTCACAAACAAAGAAATCAGCTCATGTGCCATGGTTGGCTCTTTCCACTACGAGTGTGATATGTGTATCACACGTGTAGTGGAAAGAGCCAGTCGGCAATCGTATCGAGGCTGACAGCCCTGGCTGCATCAGACGAACTCAGGTTTTGTCGCTCGGGTTATAGCCTCTTAACTTGCACCATCCCATCATTAAACCAAACACATTCATGGGGAATCATAAATAAAATAAAACTGAACGTTTGCAACCTTGGTCCCTTAACCAGCAGAATTGTCTTTATTCTAAGAGTTTCCGTTCTTTATGAAACTTTGTGAATGCTAACTAGTTGTATTCAGCGTGAGAGGTAGTTAACGCTGCTTCTATTTTCAGAGGCTTTATCAATAGACCATTGATTGTAAGTCTTATACTTATAGCAAGAATTTAAACGAGGGACTTGTTAGCGTACCGGAAAGCGCAGCTTGGGCAGGCCAACAAGGTGGACCGACGACCTGGTGAAAGCGGCGGGAACACTTTGGATGAGGGCAGCGCAGGACTGTTTTTTGTGGCCACTAAATTGCATAACACCATAAGGCGTGCGGCGTGATGCGAGCGAGAGGGCATGAGTAAGTGTAGCAGCGTGAGCGCGAAGACTAGTGGCGACAGCCGTCTCCGAAGCAAAAGCGCTACTTTGCATTTCTAACCCCTCTTATAATGTTCTGTGGTTCCTTGTGTGATGATGATGATTCGTTGGCGCAGTGGAGCTTAGCTTAGGTATTGGAAATGATAATCGAAGTAACGTTTAAACTACGGAACATATCCTGTTTGACTGCGATGTCTGGGCGGCTAAACGCATGTGCCTACTTGGAGATGGATATCCAAAACCAGGAGATTACACGTTTCTTCCCTTTAACGGTATTACTTCCTCATTTACCATGTTTTGAAGGGTGAAGAAAATAAATGTCTAGGGGTCAATACTTCCCTTTCCATACAAAGATCCCATATTGGTTCAAAGTGTTGCTGGCTTGCCAGTTTCCATAATACGATAAGTTGTCAAGAACTTCGATTAATCCACGTCACGTCCGGTCCGTTTCTGTATGGGTGACTGTTTTAGTGGTATTTCATCACGAGCGTCTCCGTGCTTCGGAAAGCACGCTAAGCTGTTTGTCCCTGATAGTTCCGACGGATGTAGGTTTAACTAACCACTCAATAAGTGAAGATTTGGTTGATGTAATGGTCACCACGCCTGACTGCCAAAAACAGGGTCTTGGGTTCGAATTCACGGTCGGTCATGGATGTTATAATAATTAATGTTTGTGTCCTTATTGTATGGTTTCCATAATAAAAAAATCTAGTAGCTTACTTGGGATGATTACAATGTTTGTGAATTTCTTCTTCCTGGTCAGGAGTGCGATTTTTGAATCTCATTCGCTGAGCTCAGCAGTTGAAAATGTCAAAATTACTATGGAAATATGCATCTTTCTACTGCTGATTTGACTTTCAAAAATCATACTCCAAGAGTGCGATTTTTGAAAGTCAAATCAGCAGTAGAAAGATGCGTATCTCCATACATTTTCAACTGCTGAGTTCAACGTATGAGATTAAAAAATCGCACTCCTGTATTCATTTGGAGTCAGAGCAATGTACAAATCCCGAAGAGCGCATTTTCTCTTTTTGGAATAATAATAAACTATAGATTGAAATTAGATAACAGAACATGACAATTGTCTGCTTCAAATCAGGGGAATGCTTTTCGAAAACCAAAATTGTTTCCCGATTAAAATAATTTAGCCATTAAAGTCATGGTTGAACTGATTATAAGCTTTTATAGCTTCCAATTCGAATAAGGAAAACATCGAAGACTCTCGTTGGCGTAGTGGACATTAGGACATTTTTTAAATTAAAAAAAAAGAAAAATACCTGCTTATGGAAATGATCAGCGAAACAAAGCAACGCCTAGTCTGGTCAGACTTTTGATGGGAGACTATTTTTTGGTATTTAACTTTCATCCTTGTCTCGGAAGGCATGTTAAGAAGAGTTGATCCCAAATAAATTAGTTTGATATCTATTCCATAAGCGGGCGCGGCGGCGGCTGCTGCAGAGGGTCTCAAGCGGCGCACATATGCCACCCTGGGTGATGGCTACATTCTTGCGCCATTCGGTGTAGAGACCCTGGGGCCGTGGTGGCCGGACGCCCGACAGCTCTTCAAAGAGTTGTCGTCGCGCTTGATTGAGGTGTCCGGTGACCGAAGGGCTGGCGCGTACCTCGGGCAACGAATATCCATAGCCATCCAACGAGTTAACGCAGCCAGCGTCCTGGGCACCCTCCCGCAGGCCTGCAGGCCTGCAGGCCGCCGATGGCCTCGAGCACGTCTTCTGTTTAGTGTAAGTCGAACGGAAGTCGTGCTCGATATAGTGTTTTAGTTGTTTTTATTTTTAATTATAGCCATATTTAGCCATAAGTTGTACATAATGTTGTAATTGTAAATACATTTCGATAAGCCACACACGTGTTTACACTAAACCGATGAAAGGATATTTAGAAAATCATCTAAAGATTTATAACGTGAAGAAGTTTTCCGAAATCTACGCGGACGAAGTATCGGGTAAAAGCTATCGTATAAGGTCTAAAAAACTATTTGAACGGGATGATCAGACCATCAAACTGAACAATTTTCTCAACGGGACAAAAGCAGTAATCGCGAAAAAAAATCTGCTGTTAAATACATTCTGCAAACCTACTCGACCCGAATATTATACAGGGTGTCCCGTAAACCGACGTCAACCCGGCGGATGCTGATAGGTTAGGTCATGACTAAACAGAATATCAAAATTTGACTTTAGTAAAAGTGTCTTAGTTTTCGAGATATTTACAGTTTTAACACAGATACTGCATAGAACATTTGTAGCCGTGACACTCAAAATAGTGACTAAGGTAAAGAGTTTCACGAATTTCATAAAACTGTCCTTATCTCTGAACCTTTTCCTAAAGAAAAATATTGACAGACTGATTGATTGACTGACTGATTTTTTTATTTTTTTTTATTTTAGTATAATATTCTGGTTAGGCACGAACTAACCCATCAGCATCCACCGGGTTGACTCGGTTTACGGGACACCCTGTATATGGGACAACTGATTCTTTTTTCGCGATTTTGATTTTGTTCCCATAGGAAAAGTTGTGCCGATGGTCTGCCCCATTAAGTAGTTTCAGCCAATTTTCTTAGACCGTACAGAATATTACAGTCTATAATTTGCACTTGAAATATTCCAGTAAATAGATATATCGTTGACATGTTATAGACTAAGAGATAAGTGTACTTTTTGCAAACATCAGCAGCAAGGCTGATTCAGTGTTTATGGGGTGTAAAGCATCTTTGTGATGGGGATGAACTAGGTCTGCATGCATAACTTCAGTCGTTTTAGGAGTTACAGACGCTTAAAGGTCAGTAAAAAATTAACGATCAGCTGCATGGCTGATCGTTTGATATTATTGTAGTATGCACTGTAGCTATGTGAACAGTACAAAAACTGACATGAACTACCAGTCGGTTTAGGAGATACAGCCGTTCAAAGGTCGGACCTTTGAACGGCTGTATCTCCTAAACCGACTCATGACGAAGTTTTTATGACATGTTTATGGTTTGAACCATGCCAGTTTTAGTACTGTTCACATAGCTACAGTGCATACTATAGTAATATGATACGATCAGTCTTGAAGCTGATCGATAATTTTTTACTGACCTTTAAACATCAGTAACTTCTAAAGCGACTGGAGTTATGCAGGCAGACCTGGTTCATCCCCATCACAGAGATGCTCTACACCTCATAAACACTGAATCAGCCTTGCAGCTGATGGTTGCAAAAAGTACACTTATCTCTTAGCCTAACCTCAATGTCAAAAGTTTCAAGAACAGTATTGAATTCGATTAAACTTCCTGAGTATTTCAAAATAGGTACCTAATATCTTCCAGATGGCGGTGTCTTGAATTAACCTTAATTACCCGCTATTGTACTTAGAATTCAAGGGAGAATGCGTTCGGGGTTTGTGTTAGAATATAAAGGAGATAAAAGAAATTAAAAGGTTTCTTTGGTTTAGGCCCTTGGTCGAATCCAAGTCTTTTTAAGCCATATGATTCTGTCTTAAAATAGACTACTCTATGTCCGGGGGTCCCGTACGAGGCAACTAAGGGATAAGGTTTTAGATATAGGCATAATATAAGAAAGACGGGATATGAAGGCGGCGGGAACCCGTTGGATGAGGGCAGCGCAGGACCGGTCGTTGTGATCCTTGGGGGAGGCCTATGTGCAGCAGTCATCAGTTGAGAGGATGATAATATAAGAATGGGTTCAAACACTCCCTGCCCACCAACAATTTTGACCTCACCCCCTTCCGGTGATATGGTGGCCGATAGTAAGATACCCTTTCTTACTCTTGGCTTAGCACACCACCTTACCAAAGTATAAGTAAGAAAATGACTGAAATCTGTATTTTTTAATTTGTATTGGACTTAGTAAACAAAAAAATTATATCTATCTATCTATCTATATCTATATCTATATACTATTATAAAACTGTAACAGGAAGTTTGTCTGTACATTGAAGATATTAACAAAAAAAAGTTACGATATGGTTTTTAGGTGTCCCTGATTCCATTTCACCAATTTTTGGATTTTTTGTCTGTGTGTTTGTTTGTGTGTTTGTTTGGGTGTTTGTTTGTTTGTTTGTTTGAACGAGTATCACGCAAAAACTACTGAACCGATTTTGATGAAACTTTTTTTGTTTGATAGCTTATGATCTGACTTAAAATCTGGTATATAATTTGTGCGGACGAAGTCGCGGGTTAACGCTCGTGTTCTCTAAAACTGCCTTAAAAACTAGCTTAAAAATGACCAACCAATATAACGTATTAAAGTTGTTTTTTGCATAGCCTAGAGACATTAGACGTATTCTGAAATACTAAGGAATGAAGTCGAATGAATGATTCAGACAATGAGACATAAGTGTAGTAGCCCAGTCATTTTACAGAGTTTTGTTAGGCGGGGTAGGGAGTAATTAATAATTGGACTTTTAAACTGTAACCGGAAACATTAAAAGACAAAATGACTATCTAAAAGCATATTAAAAAAAATTGCTAAGCAAGATATCAAAATTATGTGTCCCATAAGGATTTTAAATTAATGATATTAATACCAATGCACTCATTTGACTTACATTTAACAATATAAATTATTTTTGAGCAATAAAATAGGCAATGAAATTTATAAATGAAGTATTCATTAAAAAAATACTAATGCATTTTTCATAGTCTTCTAAGTAGACAAAAATATTAACACTATGTTTGAAGTATGTATAATGGTAAAGCCTTAAAAATGTCAGGGACTGTTGCTGACGTGATTTGTTTTTTATTCTGGTATATTTCCAGGCTCAAATTGGCCCTTCAATATTATACCGAAAAAAAATTCAATTACTAATTACTCCCGGCTCAAAGCGTAAAATGACTGGGCTATAGTAAGAAATACGATAGTTGTTATGATTTTAACCGCAAATTATAACAACTTACCTAAGCGGCTTTGTCGTTTTTTCTTACATTTCTTACAGTGAAGAAAAGTGACGCTGAATAATTAAAATAATTACTACAAATTCGGACAACAAAAGACAATTAAATAAATAAACGGTCACAGGCACATACATTGTAATGATCCCAAGTTAAGCACTATAGGCTTTTTAATATGGAAACCATACAACAACGGCATGAACATATAACATCCATGACCGAATCGGGATTCGAACCCAGGACCCGTGGTTTGGCAGTCCGGCTTGGTAACCGTTACACCAACCGGGTCGTCATATATTTTAAAGATTTTTTTGTGACTTAAGTGATATAATTGCCCGAGCTCTATTTACACGATTATAGGGGCCACGATATTTGTGATAGGCCGAGAGCCCCACTATATGATTTTGCCAAGGGCCTCACTGAAGGTTACACCACTGCCTGAATCTGAATTCCCTTAAAGTTATTGGTTTATATATTTTTTGTCAGCTTCTATTAGTTTCTTCTTGCGATTCCATCGCGAATGTGGTTACCACTTGCCCTGGCGTTTGGTTATCAATAAGGTTTTTCAGACCCTGTAGCTTTCACGTTTCTTTTATTACCAAACTAACATTTTACTTTGTATGTAGAGGCACAAACAAACCGAATACCTACTGAAAAACCCCGAAAATTTCAGCTACATTTTATTGTGAGAAAACCATTGCCGTAGGGTAGGATCAACATGTGGCAACAATAGATATAATTTTGAGATAGATTGCGATAAAAAATATTGTATAATTTAAAAAATAATTTTTGCACTTAAAATTTAGATAACAATGAACACTTAAAGCAATGAATCCTGCAAAACAATGGACCAACTCAAAATCATGATCGAATGATGCATAATCTATTGGTACTAATTTTGACATTTTCTACTGCTGCTTGAAACGTGTAACTTTCAAAAATCCGCACTCCAATTGGTTTGTGGTAGCTAAAATATAGCTATTTGCCTAGGCTATTTGTATAATACCGACTTGAATTTATTACCAATGGGACAACGTTGCAAAACATATTATGTTACACTTATTACACTTACTATAATTTTTTCTATAATATACAGGGTGTAAGTGCCAGCCTAGCAAATACTGAAACGATGAACTCAGACCATCAAACTGAACAACTTTCACTATGGAGTTTGATAAAAATCAGCTGTCCCATACAAAACTTCTGTACCTACCCGACTTAAATGTATGGGAGAGCTGATTTTTTTCCGCGTCTCCTGATTAAGGCTCCATAGTGAAAGTTGTTCAGTTTGATGGTCTGAGTTCACCGTTTCAGTATTTGCTAGGCTGTCACTTACACCCTGTATAGGTAAGTAATGTAAATAATTGAGAAAATATTATAAAATTGCTTGAATATCCATTCACAAAAATGTATAAATGAAAATTTATCAGGCACCTCATTTGGCTGTAAATGGAGCCAACAGTTTTCGTACGATATTTGTCACGCTGAAAATTATTATCGTAATAAATGTGACGTAACTCCCTGAAATAAGCACAAAAATAAAATCACGTCAAAGCGATTTCAGTAAAAAGCTTCCACTCACCTGTTGTTCGCGATAACAGCGCCCACCTGACCTAAACACTTTTAAATACGAAATAAATAGTTAAAAATACCAACAAACTCAATAATCAGTCAATTAATTATTGTCATTAATTATCTGTGACAGAAATTAAAAATTACTTTGTTGTTTTTACTTTTAATTCTTCAAACGTCAAAAATTCATCGCTGATTCGCTTTTTAAAATTCGAACGCGCTTTTTATTTATTCAAAATTTTATTGTCGATTTTTTTCATTAGCTGCCAGCTTTTTGGCTGCGTCGCGCGCGTTTGACGCCGTCTCTGGGCTTAAACTAACTGAAATGTGGGCTGAAAACAGGGGATGTATTACGTAGGTGTATCTGTGAGTGGGAGTCTTTGCGAACGAGACGTGCTTATGCACCGACGCGTTTGGGCGAGAAGGACGGTGATATAGGCCCAAGGGGAGCTCAATTCACGTAGTCGCTCTGCCAGGAAGAATTTGTAGGCGTTGGTAATTTTACCTCTGGAGCAGTTTTCCGAATATTGTAAATAGTTTTTTTTTGTGAAGATGTTAGTGCCTTGATTTACTTTGAAAGAAGTTTTCTTATGGATTAAGCTTTCTCCTTCTATGACGATGGGGCGGTTGCATTTCAGCCTGTGTTAGGCTAGGATTCGGAACTAAACGATTCTTAGCACAAGCCTTAGACACATACTAATGAGTTTGTAGATTATACTAAACCTAAACAATTTGTAACACCATTGGGTTTTCCGTGAAGAGAAACATCGTGAAGCTTTGCAGTGTGACCATATTTGAAAGATTTAGCTATATAATTTTCACTTTGGCAGAATAGATGTTGTTGACGAATTAGAAAAGTGGCAGCATTTAGCAGATTTGGGAATTCTTTATATTTTTTGGAGAAGAAATAGAAATTTTGATGTTAAACACAAATTACCAACATGAAATCATTTAGTTGACCAGGCACCTCCTGTCCCAAGGGCAGGGGTATGAAGTTTTTGTTTTTATTTTATTTTAAATTTGTTTTCGCAAAGGAAAATGATTAAAAAAATGCGATCAAAATTGATATGGTTCCTACGTACGAGGAAAAAAATGGATAGAATATGAAGCAAATGATGAGTGGACGTACAACAAGGTAAGTAACTTAAATTTTAAGGTAAACCCTGCACAAATTCTTTAAAAGTGTTTGGATACACTAAAATATATGTGGCGTTTTTTTGTAATTTTTCTTTAGGGTATTTGGCAGATTTTGGCAGAATATTAGCTAGTGTGTGGCAGATTCTCTATTCTTCTTTTTTTCGTATGAATGCGGTTCTTCCGTGGTGTTAGTAGCCAGGTGTTTGCAAAGGAAAATGATTCTCTATTTACCAGATTGCCACACTAGGGCTTTGTGAATATTGGGAACATACTTTGATTTCAAGGAGTGTATTGTGTTCATTGGCTACAGGCTCACTACTTAACACGCTAAGCAGTTTGGGTAGGTACTGCTAGTGAAGTGTGGATATTATTATTTGTGGTTGGGCTCGTCGTTATGTAACACGGAGACCAGCGCTGATCCTTTTGTGTTCGCCCCAAGCTCACCCATATTTTACGCATACCTCCGAACTTATGGTATTTTCTTTTCATCCTCGGGAATGCAGGTTTCCTCACGATGTTTTCCTTCACCGTCGAGCTAGTAAATGTTAAATACAACCGTACATACATTCCGAAGAACTTACTGGTACAGGCCAAGAATCGAACCGCGTCCTTAGGATTGAGGCGCTAGCTCTCTTCCGTATGGGCTATCATCGCTTGAAAGTGTGGATAGGTAATTCTGAATGTGCAATGTGTATTAATAGTTTTCACACATTCTAACATAATTTGGGAAATAAGAACCAGCAAGTATATCAAGACTGCAGTACCTATCATTATCAACACAACTCTACATCATCAGTGAGCATCTCATAGGTCCCGTTAATATTTTAAAACTTTTTTTGAGTCGAAGTTTTTTTAGTAGAGTATAGAAGTTATGATTTTTTACAGGGTCCTCCTTAACACGTTCCGGGGCGGTGAACGAGACACAATAGAACTTTTATTGTTATCACTGCTATAGCCGGTCACTGTCCCAGAACGTGTTAATATGCTGACACTTTTTTAAGGGCATGATCAGACCAACAAACTGAACAAATTTCAATTTAATTTATTTTAATTTGATAATGAGGATTAGAAGTTATACACGTTAATATATGTTAAATTATTTGACAAGTAAAAAGTGGACATGGTTCTTAAAATTTTTAAATTGAAAAAAAAAAATGAAACACCTGCTCTTTCTGCGATTTCGAAGCTTGTCCCATAGTAAAAGTTGTTCAGTTTGATAGTTTGAAGCAAAGTATGTAACGCATTTAAGTTTACACCCTGAATAACACATTCGTGGACAGTGAAAGTCAATAAAAAATCTGACTCGTTCACTGTCCGCGAATGCGTTAAAGGATCTAACCAACGAAAGTGCATGAACAGATCTATGAAAGTGATCAGTGACATAATGGTAGTGTGTGGCGGGTTGTGGTCTCACCAGACCCGGACTGGCTATACGGGCATACCGGACAAATGCCCGGTGGACCACGACTCTGGTGGGCCGGTCGGCCGACCAACGGGCCGCAAGTAGTTTTGGCGTTTCGGATATACGAGCAGCCCCATAAATAAAAAGAAAAACTTATTAAAAACAAGGTAAATCGACAATAACAACGACATCAACGTTTTTTTTTTAAACAAATGTGCGTAATCCGGCTGAGTCCACTATTTTTTTTGACTCGTCCCTATGTGGCGAGGGAACAGAAATTAAGTTGATTATGGCATAAGCTCCTCAATAAAGTTATAGTGTAGCAAAATCTCGAGCTCGCTATATTTGCTCCTGGATCTCGCCGGCTTAAATATATGTCTAGATAGAGCGTCACGCTTCTACCGTATATAACAAAAGTGGCCAACTTTCTTAGGTTGGTGTACGTGAGGCGTCATACAATTTACACAAAGGGTGTGTGTGTGCGTGTGTGTGATACCGACCGACACGGTTTATCACCCAAGAGTTCGGTGATATTTTTTAGCTTCGACTGTCTATCTTGCATCGAGATAGTATATCTATGCTATCTTGACGTATAACTTATCAAAGCTCGCCGGATTGGAAGGGCCGACTGTCTCTAAATGCCCGGGCCGTATCAGGTCCCAGTCCGGCCCTGGTCTCACTCATATGCCTCTGCCACCCCCGTGGAATAATGGGGCGGCATAAGTATCAGTTTAGGTATACACTGAAATGTGTTATTGATGAAATAACAGAAATTACTATTGGGAATTAATCATTATTTGATTTTTATAGAACATTAAAAGGAAAATGTTTTGATGGCTTTATATGTATTAATCAGTCTGTTGACAGTTACTTACCACATGCGTATATTATTAGACAGCTTAAGGTTCAGTCCATACAAAAGTTTGACGCACAATACGCGTAGACGGAATTAATAAAAGTAATATTTTATATATGGAAAAATTGTTTAGAAAATTTAGTTGCCGCGTCACAAGTAACATTTGCAATTTATAATACAATTACGAAGATATAAAGCTTTTAAAATTTTATATGAAAAATTTCAAAGCTTTATATCTTCGTAATTATTTTATTAATTGCAAATGTTATTTGTTACGCGGCATCTAGATTTACGTTGTATGGAAGCGTGATATAACGCAATCTCGCCTTAGCTCTCTTTCTATTTGGGCGCGAACGAACCAAATAATAGGTGTCGCCTTGTCGCGCGCATCATTCTACCGCCGCTAGAATAGGTAGGTATAGAATAAGTACGACAAGGAAAAAACAGTTTCTTTGTGTCAGATTAGAGAATGATATTTATGTTATAATATAAATTACTTATCTTAAGGCTGTACCGAGCCTATTGTGCTGCCCCCAATCGTAAGTTTTTTTCGCTTCAAAACAATTAAACGATATCTCGCTCAGTAAAGGTATTTGGTATAAGACCATTCAACCTGACCTACCGAGCGTCCCTTGGATTTGTGGAGCCGATATGAGCAGGAAGGACATTATCACGGCTTTTAGGCTTCGTTCGGGTCACATTCCTCTGAATAGTTTTGGCTACTTAATGGGCAAGGTAGCATCACCAGAATGTAGTGAGTGCGGAGTTCTTGAAGATGTGTATCACATTCTCATGGAGTTTGTCCGGAACGAAGCAGAGAGGTCACAGTTTCTATATCATAGTAACTTTAATTTAGAGGTTGGCCATTGTAATAGTGTTCTGGCTGAGCCCACATCGGGCCCAGCCAGACAGCTTTACAAAATGGTTCAATTGGGGATGAAGCGAAGAACTTTAATTGACTAATAATGTATCTTTTTCGGCAAATGATCTGTAGTAGCTGTAAGTGCTAGATATTATGGGGGTGACATTTTCTTGTAAGAAAAAACCCTCTCAAAATTATAATAAAGAGTAAAAAAAAACAAAAAAAATTAAACGATATTTAAAAAAAAACAATATTTTAATGACAAATTGGCACGGTTGGCATTGGCATTCTGGCTTGACGCATGCGGGGTCCATTGTATGAAGAGAAGTTAATTCTTCTCGAGAAAGCTTTTATTATTTCTATTACAGTCATAGACTAAAAAAAAAAGAAACTTGCTACAAAATTTCACCCGACGTTACTAATTGTAGCAAACTTTAAGTATACAGAATACAGGGTGTACAAACTGAACAACTTTTACTTCATACGGCACCAACTTTGCAGCGCCAAATCGTGAAATGCAGCTGTTTCATTCTTTTGGTCAAGTTTTTTTTTTTTTTGGAGATGACTATTAATTACAGCTCTGCTCATGGAGCAACTACTGCTTTTTACTGCGGACTATTGGAGGGACCACGAAGGGTCTACCGAGCCAAATGAATGAACTTAAGCAACCGACCTAGGGGCACCCAGAGGTGTACGGACCTCGGCATAGGACGTTGCTGGGGCTACGCGGCGGATTGGGTAGCGGGGATAGGTGAGAAGCGGTCTGCGATTGGCTTGTAGCGTCTGTAGGCGCCAGAAGTGAAAGGAGTGGGCAGAGGTCGCGGCTGTCCCCGCCGGCGGGGACGTTGATTACGGTGTCGACGCATTGATATCTTGTCGTGTGTTGTGAGTTTGCGATTGTTAGTCGTGTCTGTTGGGCTTGGTCAAGTAGCGATGATATTTTCTATCAGCAGATTTTTTCCCTACCCCTCTCAGTCCCTTTTTTGGAGAAAAAGGTATAGTTATAAAAGATATTTAGTTTGATGGTCTGAGCCTGATCCCTCTAAAGTTTGTCACGCATTTAAGTTTACACCCTGTATATTCTTAGGTTGAAGCAGTAATCGCTATAAAACAACAGCTATAGCATTAAAGCTTGGTTCAGTGACAAAGTCCCGCGTGTCAGATCATTTGGACCCTTACTTCGTTAGTATAAGAGTCTCCTCACGAGATTTCTTTAGTGGAAATAATTATTTAAACATTATTGCGAAAGTTTAGCAATTAGGTACAGGGCGAAGACAAGGCGGATGTCTTCTGACTTTTGAGGTTGGAGTCGGGGTTTAATCTTGGCTGCTGCCTGTGCTATTAAGGTAGGTAAGTTATTTTGAATCATATTTCTATAAAATGTATTTAATCTAAACTAAAATAAAACTGTAAAAGAAGTACATTAAAGATATTTACAAGAAAAATATCTTCATGGGCCTTGTGTTATCTAAATAGATGTTTCAATCAGTGTCTGTCTGGTTAAGACACCGACGTTCATGGTTGTATAAGCGAATTGACAACATTTAATTTTTTTAACCACCTGTTTTTAATAAAAAATATAAAAATAGGTTAAAAAATAAAAGATACGTATTTTTCCGATTTATTTTTTGACCGATATTTCTATTTTTAATTTACTTTTGAATTTTCTAAAAAACGTAGGATTGATTACCTAGGCCGCTAAAATAAAAACTATCAAATACAAATCAAATCAAATCAATCAAATATACTTTATTTTACACCAAAAACATAAACAGTAAAATACAGAAATAAAATACAAGAGGCACAAAATAAGGCGGTCTTATCGCTAAGAAGCGATTTCTTCCAGACAACCTTAGGGTAGAGGAAACGGTGAAAAGAAGAAAGGTAGGCGGTGTTTCCAGAAAAAAAAATATCAAAAATCTGCAGTTATTAGTAAAAACAAAAAGTAAGTATACAAAATAAACCTATTATAAATACATATATAATATACATACTCATATATATATATATATATATATATATATATACACACATACATCATACATAAATACGCGTACTACACAACAAAATACTATAGGAAAACATGAACCACAGGTTATTACAATAGAAAATCCAGGAGTTTTTGGCGGTTATTTGTCAGCTACGTTTGGAGTCCTCATATTTTATCGAATTTTTTTTATAGTATCGTAACAAAGTGTCGTGCAAGTAAACAATATACATTTCAGTGAAATATGATGGTGTAGGGTCGTAAACAGGAAAAGTGTTCCGTCATTAGTAGCGCGGCAAAGCAGTTGGTTCACCTCTTTCCTGTGGACTTCTCTGCGTTTCCTGCGTCTTTCAATTGTCTCTAAAAGCTCCAAAGAAGCGTCAAAACGTCGAACACCAACGTTTTGATTGCTATAAATGAAAGAAATTTATTAACACGTTCCGGGACAGTGACCGGCTATAGCAGTGATAACAATAAAAGTTCTATTGTGTCTCGTTCACCGCCCCGGAACGTGTTAAGGACATCGGTTGTCTGGGATATGTATACCCTTTACCTTGAACTGAACAAAAAAAAAATAGAAAAGCCAAGCAGGCAAAGGAATAAAATCTCATTCAACCTCTATTTTACTCGAGAAATAATGGATAGAAAAATCTGATAATTTTGATAATAAGCTTTAAATCACATAAACTTCAAATGGTTTTCTATTTGGTTATTCGGGAGCGGCAATGCCTGCCGCATTTACGGCATTTGTGCTGTGTGTTTTTTGGTGCAGACGCCTGTTCGTCCCTGTGCCTTTTTAATTTTTAGGTGTCCCTGACTCCAAATCACTTTAGAATTTGTGTCCGTCTGTATGTTTGTTTGTTTGGTCGAGCATCAAGCAAAAACTAAACAAAAACTACTGAACTGATTTGAAATTAAAAATAGTAAAATATTGTATAACACCAAAAAAGGAAAGACCTTTTCAGACATTAAATAAGCCTTTAAACAATAATTTTGGCTAATGCATTGTAATTGAGTTCATTAGCCTCGAAAACGTTTTGCTAATGGATCCTTTCTAAATATAGACACAGGATTATTAAGGTAACATTAATATTCGGGTCAATTTTATTTGGCAGCATCATTATTTCTGCTATTTTAGCTCTCTCTCTCATCACAATAACTTGCCAAGTTAATCCAATTATTATGTGAGTAGATCCATGCGCTTCCGGCTTAGTTTTCATTAACCATTTTTCTGTTGTGGATTTATCGAAATGTTTCTAAAAGAGTCAAGAGAGAGTAAGTATGTGTGGTGTGACTGTGATGGACAAATTGAAAAATAGTTTTATTAGAGAACGTTGTGGTTTGAAAGAGGATGTAGTGACAAAAATAGAGAAAGGTATGCTGAGATGGTTTGGTCATGTGGAAAGAATGGATGAGAGCAGATTGACGAGGGCAATCTATAAGGCAAGCGTAAGTGGAAATGTTGGAAGGGGACGGCCTAGACGTAAATATACGAACCAAATTGGCGACGTGCTTAAAAAGGGCCAGGTCAGATCTACCCGTAACCGACGAGCATGCATGAAAGGACTTATGAATGTGGAGGAAGCTAGAGAGGTATGTCAGGATCGTAGCAGGTGGCGTTCCGTTGTCTCTGCCTACCCCAGTGGGAGACAGGCGTGAGAATATTTATTTATTTATTTATCTTTATTGGTTATCAAACAGCAAATTACTTAATCTCTAATACAGCAACATTGAAATTTTACAGCGCCAATTACATGATAACACGTTTTAAAAACTGTTTAAGGTACAAAGGACAAAACGGAAAAAATATGAAAGATTTGGACAAATAAAAAGACTAATGTGCTTCTACTTAATGACCGAATTGTTTGTCTAGTATGTTAATGTTTTATGTGTGTAAATAATTGTGTTTGTGTGTATGTGTGTGAATGGGTGTCAATACTATAAAAAGATACTGAAATGAAATGAAATTTGTTTAAAAAAAAATGTTATTTATATTTGGTTTAATAGGCTGCATTCTTTACCGTCCCAGCGATATGAAGAAGATATCAGAATCGTACATAAGGTCCTCGTGAGCGTCAATACATCGGTTCAAAACAGAATTCCTGGCATAATTACTTTGTGCATGCGGATGGTGCAGAAGGCGAGGCCGCCGCAAACGAGAGGTGTTCGTACGCAACCCCACCCGTGCCAACAGTTCCGGGCAATCCAATGCACCATTGAGGATGGAGTGTAAAAATTTTAGATCCACGATCAGTCTTCTATCCCTCAGACTCACGATTCCAAATAATGCACGGCCTTCCTCATTTAAGGAATTTTAAAAATTTGTTTTGAACTGCCTCTATGCTGTTTGCATACGTGTTATATGCAGGAGACCAGACCGGAGAGGCATACTCGAGGATGCTACGAACGTACGCACAATACAATGTTTTCAGTGTTTGCGGTTTCCTAAAAGCCTTTGCTACACGAAAAACAAAGCCCAATAATCTACTTGCCTTTTGAATAATGCAATCATAATGCATTCTATAAAGCAGCTTTGAGTCGAGAGTAACACCGAGGTCCTTCACTTGCGACACGCGAGAAATAATCTCACCATTCAGTTTGTAAGGGAATTCTATAATCTTGCGCTTTCTAGTGAACGTGATCGTTTGACACTTGCCGACATTTAAGTCCAATTTATTACGGCTACAATATGCAGTCAGCCTATCGAGATCCTCTTGAAACCAAATGCAATCTTAGGTGTCCCGTATCGGCAAATATATCTTTGTATCATCTGCATACATTAAAAACTTAGCATGAACAAAACAGGAGTCAAAGTCGCTAAGGCAGATATTAAACAGCAAAGGACCGAGATGGGAGCCCTGAGGCACTCCAGTAGGGATGGGAGCCATACGTGAATGGAAACAGCCCAGTTTGACCGCCTGTGACCGATTTTTCATGTAGGAATCAAACCATCTTAACAAATCACCGTGTACACCGATGCTCGACAACTTAGACAACAGAATGTATATACAAATGTATATGTAAATGTATATGTATGTATTCTAAAAGAGCTATAAGAGACCCGGAAAGGATTGTCTTTGATCATTGCCCTAATACTAGTCTGTACAGAAATAATTGTTACCATATGTTTATAAAAAATTATAATAAATTACCCAATACACACAATGGCAAGCAATTTTCAAATAAACTGTAAATGTGGCTCACTTCTCAGTACTTCAAATTGAACGATTATTTTGATGAGTTTTTATTGAGATGAGACATGCTTAGTTCTATAGGTAATCGTTTCAAGGTTCAATTACATTTTATTGTGATAAGTAATTATTATTTAGCATAGCAGTTATTAAGGGGATATGTGAAAAAAATAGGATTCTTCAAAGCGTCATATATCATGAAGTACTAATAGTAGGAGTACGAATTGCGGATATGTGTAAATTGAACATATAATTGAAGTTTTGATTAGAGCCAAAACACGATTAAGACACATTTTCTCGATAGAAAAACAAGCCAAAGTAGCCTCCGTTTTTATTTGTAAACGCTTGGAACTGCTAAACGGTGAATAATAGAAACACGAGACTTGATTTAAAAAAAGAGATTGATATTTTAAAAAATTTGATAAGAGCAGAATTGAACTTACATAAATAGTACAATCACAATTAAATAAAGTGTGCTTTACGTTTGCGTCGTTTCATTCGCGCGCGCCGCCCCATCTGTTTCTCGCGCATCAGGCAGTAATTAAGCTATCACACGCGCATTTCGCTTCAATTATTTTTCGACATAGGCCCTTAATATTTAAATGTTTTTTTTTGTTTATAATGTATGTGTATAATATTGTACGTCCGTACTGCGGACCAAACTGTTGATTCTACCTTAATGTAACATCTTTTTTTTACACAGTTTGAACAATAAATATTCTTATTCTATTCTCATTCTATTCTTTTTCTATTCTTATTCTATTCTTATTCTATTCTTATTCTATTCTTATTCTATTCTCATTCTATTCTTATTCTATTCTTATTCTTATTATATTCTTATTCTATTCTTATTCTATTCTTATTCTATTCTTATTCTATTCTTATTCCATTCTTATTCTATTCTTATTCTTCCTAATGCAGATTGTTGAACCCAGTAGCGTAGTTAGCATGGGTGACACCCAGTGCGGAAATTGATGGCAGCAATGAGTTTGAGAGCAGTCGTTATTTTGTTTATAAATAATGAATGTAAAACTCTATATTTACGAATAACCATAGATTAAGTTTTAAGTTGTAGAGTTTCTGGCCGCATCTTTACAGCGACGACACGTTGCGACGCTGTGGTAGCATCAACCTGCTTCACCCAAGAGCATTGGCTTCACCAAAGATTTGGCATTAAAGGCTGGGCCACACAGAGTGCAGCTGCAGAACGGGTGCAGACCGGCTGCAGGCCGGCAGTAGTTGTAAACTATGGAATTATATGCGAGGTGTCACACTGAATGCAGTCCGGCGCGGCTGCGGAACAGCTCCGGAACGGTAGCCGCAGTGTGATACCTCGCATTATAATTCCATAGTTTACAACTACTACCGGCCTGCAGCCAGTCTGCACCCGTTCTGCAGCTGCACTCTGTGTGGCCCAGCCTTTAATAAGGCTTCAAGCATTGACCTGAAATCTGAAATACTATACAGAGTGTTACAGAAGTAAAAAAAAATTACTTTTGGTGTTGTTTGGACCATCAAATTGAACAACTTTCACTATGGCACCAACATCGAAATCGCGAAAAAAAAATCAGCTGTCCCATACATTTAGCTCGAGTAGTATTGGTATTTTAGTATGGAACATCCGATTTTTTTTGCGATTTCGATATTGGTCCCATAGTGAAAGTTGTTCAGTTTGATGGTTCAAATCACCCCCTTAAATGTTTATTTGTAATTTGTAACACCTTGTATAATATATATATGGCTTCAAGTTCCTATATTGTATAAATTATTTTGACTTTGATAGCATGCCGTGCTGGTCGTCAAGATAAAAATTCCACGCCACCCACGCTCTCTCAAAAAGAGGATATGTTTCAGATTTGTGCTTGAGGCACTGCACTGAGCAAAACTAACATTACCCAACGAGCTAAATATATCAAATGTATTTCTGTCCTTTAAAAGGAGCCATTCTGAAACGGTGCTGCGTTTTGAATAATGCATTAGTTTAGAGTAAAGTGCTATTATGAATTTTAAAATATATACTAAAGCACTATATCGTCATTGAATTATCATTAGTTAGGTTTATGTCTCTTACTTCACTAATATCATCATCTTTATGTGCGAGTTGATACGACAGAGTACTAAAGTGGTTGACGGAGTCACGTTGCAAGTTTGGTTACGAACGGTTTCTTCATTCCCGTGGTTCGCGTTTGAGCTTGCTACGGGGTTCCGCCATCTTTTCTCAAATGTTGTTTTGCTAAAACTAAGTCGACGCCAGAAACAGGGCAAGGTGGAGAGAAGAGGACGCAGATGGCTGACCCCACCACCATAGGGGACTAAAAGCCAGGAAGAGAGAGAGGTTTTTGTTTTTCTTGAGATTAGATACTCCCACAAACTACAAACTTGACATTGACAAAGATCCAGTGCAAAGTCACAAGCATACTGTCCAGTACTGTGTGATTGCGAGCGAGACAGGAATAAACATTTGCTTACATTTTATACCACGATCCTGCCAGAAGGGGTGAGGTAAGCAATTGGTGGGAGAAAGGGAGTATGTTTTTCCCAAAGTCCATTATACTAATTTATGTCGTGCTACATGAGTTCTAAGGTTCATATTTGTACATCACCAAGGAAGCCTTATTAAATTATTTTAATTCGCCATTCGATCTGACTCCCGACAAGGTTTTGTATTTCAATAAGAGGTAATAACTTCGGGTTACATCTAGTGTTGCCCAACAATAGTATTGAGAGTCTATCGAGACTATCGTGACCTCGAAAATAGTAACAACATTGAAAGTTTTATCGATATTTTCGATTGAGTTTTTACTTAAATACCAAATGTCATGTTTTTTTGGAGAGCTGTATCGAAAAACATTTGGCCATTAAAAAAATATATATATATTAAAAATCAAAACAGAAAAGGCGATATCAAAAGTCAAATTCTATTAGAAAGAGAATACAGGTGATTTTACTTTTTTAGGCAAAGGTTTTTGTCCATGGAGTTCGAATTATTTTCTCTATCAAAGAATATAAAATAATGACAAAAAAAACTTGACATACCTAATTGATACCGTCGCTACTATCCAACTAACAATTTGGTCGTATAAGTGTCGTATAGTCGAACATTAGACGCATAATGCAGCAGTATGTGATGAAATTACTTAATTTAATTTAATATAACTTTTATAACTGAAAATAGTCACATAAATGGGGGGCCTGCTACGACCCAATTGTGTGCTGGGTGTCCATAGTATTGAATCCCAATACTATCAATAGTATCGATAGTATTGCCTCTCAATTCTATCGATAGTATCAATTGTTTTAAACCAATACTGTATCTGTGCTGTATGTACATGAATGCAAATAAATGACTATGAAACATTGATGCTATCGATAGCACTATCGAGGTCAAAGTCATCGATATTTAACTATATTTATTATTTATAGTTAAATATCGATGACCTTGACCTCGATAGTGCTATCGAAATTTTTATGGCGCCTTGGTAGAAACTTATGTTCAGCAGTTATGTGGCGTGTACGAGGTAAGGGGTGATTTTAAATCTTGCTAGCTTGACTACGAGCATTTTAGTTTCGTTTACAGACGGAATGAACGAAATTTTTTTTTTGCTCGATTTGTGTATCTCAGGCTGTTAGAATCGATAATTTTTTGAGTCCGTTTCTGAGACGTGTGAGATCTCTCGGAGAGTCTAGCATAAAATATCCCCGTATGGGTTTTCTCTTTCGTATTGGCAATCCGAGTGATTCTCGCACGTTGCGATATGAATCCAAACGTAGTTCATGATATTTTTGGTGCAGTGCAAGTGCAGTTTGTATCAGTATGTATGTTTTTACGTTCCGTTCCACGCACGTTAGCTAAATTATTATTTCTTTTCTTTTAATGTTTTTGTACTCCATGTGTTGTGTAATTATCCTACATGTACTGTGTAATTTGTTTTCGTTTCCTGATCTTTCTGCTGGCGGGTAGAGGAGTGAGCAAATTTTTATTGTTCTATATATTTTTTATTTTTTTATTTAAATTTTTATTTATTATTTTTATTTTGTTTATATAGGTATATATATATTTTTTCTGTACTACGTCAATGAATACCAGCGATGACAGCGAACATTTCCTCTCTTTTTCGTCTACATCTGAAATACAGAGCAGCGATGACAGTTTTCACAGCACCACTTCTCTCTCTCTGAACGATCATCTGAACTGCCAGTTTTCGGATGTATCGAAGAATTTTAATGTGGTTCATATCAATGCCCAGAGCATCCCTGCTCATTATACTGACCTACTAACAACTTTCGACAATAGAAACATTCACGCAGTTCTTGTCTCTGAATCCTTCCTACATCCATGTCTCCCTTCCACATCTTATTCCTTACCTGGCTTTATACTAATTCGTAACGATCGCACCAATACCTGTCATGGTGGTGTTGCGATCTATCTCCGTAGCCATATTCCCTTTTCTATCATCAGCAAGTCTCCCCAACCCCCTCCTCCCGGCACTGCTGAGCATCTTTTTTTGGAGGTTACTCTCTCCCACACAAAAGTTCTTCTTGGTGTATTTTATAGTCCGTCTTTAACAATCGACTACTTTTCCAGCTTCGAACATCTTTTGGAAGATTTTTCAACTTGTTATAGTCACACTGTCATTATGGGTGACTTTAACACGTGTCTCCTTAAAAACGACTCCCGTTCCCAACGTTTGAAATCCCTTGCCAATTCAAGCAACCTGCATATCCTCCCTCTTTCTGCTACCCACAATTTTCCAAATTGCCTTCCTTCTCTTCTTGACCTGATGTTAGTCAGTTCCCTTGATCATGTTTCTAAACATGGTCAGTTAAGTGCTGATGCTTTTTCTTACCATGACCTTATCTACTTATCCTATAAAATCCGTCCTCCAAAAGCCAAACCTAAAATCCTGTTGCAGCGCAATTTTCATGCTATGGATACAGAACAACTGCGTAAAGACGCTGCAAATATCGACTGGTCAATTCTCGACGACGCAGCTACAGTTGATGAACAAGTTCTGCTTTTCAACTCGAAAATAATTCAACTGTATGACAAACATGCTCCTATTCGGCCGGTAAGAGTCAAGCATCTTCCTGCTCCGTGGTTGACGGAGGAGATTAAAACTCTTATTTGTAAGAAAAACCGTGCAAAGGCGAAATATAAGGCTGAATCCTCCGAGGCAAACCGTGACAAATATCACAATATTAGAAATCGCTGCAATCGAGTGTGTAGAGATGCACAAAGACGTCACATTCATAGTTCCGTTGAAAACGGAGATCCAGCGAGAGTCTGGAAATTTCTAAAATCCTTAGGAATTGGCAAAACTCGTACTAATCCTGCTTCAAAAGACCTAGATATTAATTCTTTAAACAAACATTTTTCGGCTGCATCAACATTAGATGACATTACCAAGGCTAATACTCTGAACATTCTTTCTTCACAGCCAACTCCTAATTTTTCTTCTTTTTCTTTCTGTCAATTTACTGATTGTGATGTTAAGAGGAACATTATCTCCATTGCCTCGAATGCTGTCGGAGGTGACAAGGTTAGCCGTAATATGATCATTCCTCTTCTTAATTCCCTTGCTCCCATAATCACCAAGATCTTCAACAGATCTATTTCCTCTTCCACCTTTCCCAAGATCTGGAAAGATGCTGAAGTAATTCCTTTACCTAAAAAGTGTAACCCATCCACCTTCTCCGAATATCGCCCTATTTCCATCCTTCCTTTCCTTTCTAAGGTCCTAGAACGTCTGGTCCACAGGCAACTCAGTCTTTTCCTATCAAAAAACCAACTCCTTAATCCTTATCAGTCCGGT
Source organism: Agonopterix arenella (assembly GCA_927399405.1). Lineage (NCBI taxonomy): Eukaryota > Metazoa > Arthropoda > Insecta > Lepidoptera > Depressariidae > Agonopterix > Agonopterix arenella. Next base: position 4,479,738 of record OV656714.1, read on the forward strand.
TTCCGACCTGGTCATAGTACGGTTACAGCTCTAGTTAAAATCTCCGACGACATTCGTTTCGGAATAGAAAACAAACAACTTACCGTTCTAACATTGCTGGATTTCAGCAACGCTTTTAATAATGTTGACTTTGATATCTTATTAGGACTTTTACGTACTCTTAACATATCTCCAACGGTAGTTGACTGGTTTCATAGTTACCTGTTTGGGCGCCGGCAGCGTATAAAGGTTGAAGACACCTTTTCTTCATGGTGTGATACCTCTGCAGGCGTGCCGCAGGGTGGCGTGCTATCTCCCCTCCTGTTCGCTCTTTTCATTAATTCAATCACCTCTCAACTCACTTCCTCCTACCACTTGTATGCAGACGATCTTCAGATATATTCACAGTCGTGTATGGATAATTTCTCTCAAGCCATCAATACCACCAATGACGACCTAAACCGCATTCGTGACTGGAGCTTGTCTTATGGCCTTAAGGTAAATCCCAACAAGACCCAAGTTATCGTCATAGGGAGTCCATGGTTTACTTCGAGGATTCCTCTTGACCAGTTACCACCTGTAGTATTCGATGGTATATGCATACCCTACAGTACTACTGTTAAAAACTTGGGCATTATCTTCGATAACACGCTTTCTTGGGGCCCTCAGGTCGCTGAAGTCAGTAGGAAGATGTTTGCTGCTTATATCTCTTTAAAACGACTACGCAATTTTCTACCCACTAGCACCAAGATTGCGCTTGCGCAATCCCTCCTATTACCCATCCTAGACTACGCTGACTCCTGCTACCTTGACCTGACTGTGGAGCTACTTAATAAACTCGAGCGACTCCAAAACCTGTGCATTAGGTTTATTTTTGGCCTGCGTAAGTACGACCATGTGTCGGAATTCCGCGCCCGACTTAAGTGGCTCCCGATCAAACGTCGTAGGGAAGCTCACATCCTTAACCTTCTCTATTCCATCCTCTTCAATCCCATGACCCCTAATTACCTCAAGGAACGCTTTGTTTTCTCTTCCTCCACCACTGGCCGTCATCTGCGTTCCTCTGAAAACCTCTCCCTCAATATGCCCATCCACTCCACTAATTTCTACACCTATTCCTTCTCCGTGCATGCCGTTCGGCTTTGGAACTTATTGCCAGAGTCGATCAGACGTGCACCTTCCTTGAATGTTTTTAAGTCGAAAGTTAAGTCTCATTTCCTTGAAAACTGAACTGACCCTCGATCTGTTTTCATAGGTACATCTTTTCCTATGTCTGTGGTTCATGTTTTCCTATAGTATTTTGTTGTGTAGTACGCGTAGTTATGTATGATGTATGTGTATATATATATATATATATATATATATATATATATTTATATGAGTATGTATATAATATATGTATTTATAATAGGTTTATTTTGTATATTTACTTTTTGTTTTTACTAATAACTGCTGATTTTTGATATTTTTTTCTGGAAACACCGCCTACCTTTCTTCTTTTCACCGTTTCCTCTACCCTAAGGTTGTCTGGAAGAAATCGCTTCTTAGCGATAAGACCGCCTTATTTTGTGCCTCTTGTATTTTATTTCTGTATTTTACTGTTTATGTTTTTGGTGTAAAATAAAGTATATTTGATTGATTGATTGATTGAATGACGTATGGTTTCGAGATGCTCAGGACATGGCATAGGCCTATAGGCCTCCATTTGTTTATGTGTGCTTTGTTTATGCAGTGTATACACAGCTGTGTAATCCACCCGATTTAAACCTTCCCGCCTAGGAAGTATTATATTCTATGATTCATGATATTTAAATATAATTATTATTTATGAGCGTTAACCCGCGACTTTGTCCGCACAAATTATATACCAGATTTTAAGTCAGATAATAAGCTATCAAACATAAAAGTTTCATCAAAATCGGTTCAGTAGTTTTTGCGTGATGCTCGTTCAAACAAACAAACACACAAACAAACAGACAGACAAAAAATCCAAAAATTGGTGAAGTGGAATCAGGGACACCTAAAAACCATGTCGTAACTTTTTTTTTAATATCTTCAATGTTCAGGCAAACTTACTGTTACAGTTTTATAATAGTTAAGATAGTTAAATGTCGATGACCTTGACCTTGAAATCAAAGACAACTATCGATAATCAAACTATCGATATTTAGGCAAGACTATTTGCGACTCATAAATACTATTCAAATCAGACATATTTTTCTATCAGAGTGGGCGAATTGGAAACCATTTGAAAAGTTACAATTAATTAAAATAGTCCATGACAGACAGACATACCGAAACGTGGGCGTTGATGGTTGGATTAAAATTGTTTAAAATCAAATAGGTATTGGCTCAAGGGTTAGCCACTAATCACCATTTATCAGGTCGTTCCATTCTGGGGGTCAACACGGTCTTTCGATATTTAGGGTTCCGTACTCAAAGGCTATTAATAAGCCTGCGAGACGTCCGTCTGTCTTACCTATAAAGGGTTGTATCTTTTGCACCGTAAAAGCTAGTCGTAGATTTACTAACCATATACAAAAAAATTTTTAGGAAATTAAGAACAGTCTCCATACAAGAAAAGCGATTTCTTCAAAGTTTTTTTTTACCTTTATCATTAAAATGGTAAAAAAAAGTAATGGAATAAAATCCAAAGTTGCGGATTTCTAGGCTACGGCTCCCACCGTACAAGTGTCGTAAAAGTTCATTAGTAGAATTACACACGTAATTCGTCCTTCGTTAAATTGTCGAAGCCTACAGGTTTCGTTGAAGTAATCCAGGTGTTAGAACACACTGTATACCATCACGTTTCTTCTTTATCGTACCTTCGCGGCGACTAAGGGTATATGGTTTCTTTCTTTTCTTTCTTATGTATTTTCTAGTGTTTCAAGTTTAATATGGAATAAAAAAAAATAACATAACATAACATAACATAAATATTCTTTATTTGCACACCAAAATATACAGTAACAAAAACGAATAAAAATAACTTAAGGGTACAAATGGCGGTCTTATCACTAAAAGCGATTTAAAAAAAAAATAAAAAAAATTTTAAAATTTAAAAAAAAATTAAAAAAAATAATAAAAAAAAAAATTTAAAAATCAAATAAAAAAAAAAGAAATAAGATAAAATTTTTGTTTTGTTTTCGTGGGAGAAAGACTACGAAATGCCTACGTCGTAGCACTTTGCTACGTAATTTGTTTCTTTTTGTATTATAGTTCATAACAATGTAAAGTAATGCTCTAGTTAAGGTAATGGTAAAAACAGAATATAACAAAGCCGAACGAAGTCAATCAGTCATAAGTAGTTAAGTCGATTCATCAATTTCTAGTTCCATTTCCAAGAAACTCTCAAAGGCAACGAGGAAAATATAATATCACTACACACATCTATCTATCTATCTATACTATTATAAAACTGTAACAGGAAGTTTGTCTGTACATTGAAGATATTAACAAAAAAAAAGTTACGATATGGTTTTTAGGTGTCCCTGATTCCATTTCACCAATTTTTGGATTTTTTGTCTGTCTGTTTGTTTGTGTTTGTTTGTTTGAACGAGCATCACGCAAAAAGTACTGAACCGATTTTGATGAAACTTTTTTTGTTTGATAGCTTATGATCTGACTTAAAATCTGGTATATAATTTGTGCGGACGAAGTCGCGGGTTAACGCTCGTTTCTAATAATATCAAACCGATGGAACTTCGTTTGAAGCATATATTCTTCAGAATTTAAATTGACTGTAAAATAATGAGGAGCTTTTGTTAAAAAAGAAAATTGTTCAACAGAGTAGAAAGAGAAGGTACTAAAAGGAAGCACGTGTCTTTTCATATTCACTCAATAGAGATGCACATAGCAAATTCGCTCTAGTTAAAAAAGGAGATCGCTACCTATTGCTGTCATTATCGACGTAACCACTTTGACGACCCGGTTGGTGCTTTGACTACTTATATAGGGACTAGTTACGCGTGTAATTCTACTAATAAACATTTCTGCCACTTTTTGCGGGGGGCGAGGTAATATGAAATCCGCAACTTTGGATTTTATTCCCATATCTTTAGATTCTAATTTTGAACGTTAAAAATCATGAAAAGTAGTATCTTGTGAACCCGAAACGTTCTTAGTTCGAAATTATTGTTTCGCAATTATAGGCTGTCTCGTTAATGCACATGATTAATTGATCTTATACCGTGGCAGAGGGGAAATGCCACCGCAAGGGTAGTCCTTATAATAAATAGTCAAAGGGTTGGTGTAATAGTTACCTCGGCGGACTGCCAAGCCAGGGTCATCCTGGGTCCTGGGTTCGGATCCCGGTTCGGTCATGGATGTTATATGTGTGTGCCGTTGTTGTGTATGGTTCCCATAACAAGGTGGTTTCAATCCATACAAAAGTTTGACGCACAATACGCGTAGACGGAATTAATAAAAGTAATATTTTATATATGGAAAAATTGTTTAGAAAATCTAATTGCCGCGTCACAAATAACATTTGCAATTTATAATATAATAACGAAGATATAAAGCTGTTAAAATTTTGTATGAAAAATTTCAAAGCTTTATATCTTTGTAATTATTTTATAAATTGCAAATGTTATTTGTGACGCGGCATTTAGATTTTCTAAACTATTGTTCCATATATACAAAGTTACTTATATTAATACCGTCTACGCGTATTGTGCTTCAAAGTTTTGTATAAAATTGACCCCTCTGCAACCATCTTAATTTGGGATCATTACAATGTATGTGCCTTTGAGCGTTATTTATTAATTATTATATATTACTTTTTTGTACTAAGACGGGAGTCAGTCGTCTAGCTTCATATAAATTGAATAGGATTTTATAACTATCGCTATCTCATACACTTATGGAGGTGCTACTTGGGAATGTTCCTCCATTGAAAAGGGAAGATCTTCCACCAGGCTATGTGTGAAGCCTGGGGACCGGCCGTGGTCCAACAGTTCTTAGTTGGACCTTGTATATATATCGAATCTCTGTGATTATTCCTCTTGCGCGATGTATGTCTTTCATTCGATTGTGAACCTTATTTGTAGTGGGTTACGAGTTACGTATTCACGGTGAACGTTGTCTATGTATGGAGCGTATTTCCGAGAGCGACGGTATCGCCATCTGTTGGCATCTTTGCTATAACTTGTGGGTGCTGACATCTGTAGCAAGTCCCCACGCACTGATATTCCGTCTACCAGCGTAAGCGAAAAAATTCTTCGTCTATGTTCAACAGACACTGGAATAAAAATTTTGTTGTCAGATCGAACGTGTTCCGAGTTTCTTTAATTCCCTGAATTCAGAGAGTAATTTTTAGGGTTCCGAAGCCAACAAGGAACCCTTATAGTTTCCCCATGTCCGTCCGTCCGTCCGTCCATCTGTCCGCGGCTTAGCTCAGAGACGCTTAGTACTAGAAAGCTGTAATTTGGCATGAATATACATATTAATCATGCCGATAAAGTGGTAAAATAACATCTTGAAAAATATTTTTTTTAGTGTACCTACCATACACTTGAAGTGGGGATGACATTTTTATTTCTTCGCTTATCCCATGGTGATGGGTATCAGATCATGAGTCGTTTAAAAATATTGTTTCCTATTTTTCGATTTAGGGATCCATTAGCGAAATATTAAGCTTTAAAGTGAAATTTTTTGTTAGAGTCAAGTGTCCCCCCCTCTCGTGCCAGCTAAACGGCTATTTCTGGATATGTGAAAAAAATTCACTACAGTATTATATGTATATAAAGAAATTAAAAGGAAAACTATCACCGCTAAGTAGGCTTTACAAGTTTACGAGTTATTAAAATGAATCCTCCATTAAATCTCTTGTCGTAATTTTTTGTCTTGTTGACGTAGTCAAAGCTAGCAAGAAATTTAACGGAGGATTAACTCTAATAAGCGTTTCTGCGACTGAGTGTTAGTCGACCAACTTATTAAATGTACTTTTTAGACTTTATTAGCCGTTAAACCGTAGTATATAACAAAAAGCCTCCTTCTAAGTCCATGTTATATTATATTATGACGGGAAACTAATGGAACCCTACCCTACGCGTGGTCCGACACAAATTTACCCAATTATTTATATTCGTAAACAGAATTAATGATGGTTTTAATATGAAAGATGTTTTGATTCTTTGAATTCATCGACTTTTGCTGTATAACAAACTAAAATTTTTGATGTTATTGCGTATTTATTGGGAGTGAACAATTTATCCATTGGCAACACCACAAGTTAGACATAATCAGGAAGCTAGCATAGGTATTGTCTATATCTGGAGAGCAGACTACTTTACAAGGCTCCAAAAAAAACAAAAGATTTAAAAAAAGGGGTGAAACATGAGTGATAGGTTGTTTTTGGTGGGTGGAGGTTGGTTCTTTCCCAAAGCACCATCTTTGGGAAAGAACCATTATTATCTAGAAAAAATCCATGAAATATTTGAACATAAAGACATCATATTCTACTAGCGTTAACCCGCGACTTCGTCCGCACAAATTATATACCAGATTTTAAGTCAGACCATAAGCTATCAAACAAAAAAGGTTCATCAAAATCGGTTTAGTAGTTTTCGCGTGATGCTCGATCAAACAAACAAACAAACAAACTTCTTTTTTTTAATTTACAGTTTTATAATAGCACTACCGTTAACCCGCGACTTCGTCCGCAGAAATTATATATCAGATTTTAAGTAAGATCATAAGCTATTGAATAAACAAAGTTTCATCAAAATCGGTTCAGTAGTTTTTGCGTGATGCTCGTTCAAACAAACAAACAAACAGACATTCAAAAAATCCAAAAATTGGTGACATGGAATATGGATACCTAAAAACCATATCGTAACTTTTTTTTTTGTTAAGGGCCTATATCGAAAAATTATTGAATCGAAATGGACGTGTGATAGCTTATATTACTGCCTAATGCGCGAGAAAGAGATGGGGTGGCGCGCGAAACCTGAAACGACGCAAGCGTAAAACAAACTTTATTTAATTGTGATTGTACTATTTATGTAAGTTCAATCTTTTATAAAATATCAATCTCTTTTTTTTTAAATCAAGTCTCGTGTTTCTATTATTCACCGTTTAGCAGTTCCAAGCGTTTATCGATAAAAACGGAGGCTACTTTGGCTTGTTTTTCTATCGAGAAAATGTGTCTTAATCGTGTTTTGGCTCTAATCAAAACTTCAATGAGGGATTTTCCAAAAGCCATTAAAAAAGAAAAAGTAGTTCCTAATGGCTCGATAGATGGCGTTGACGAGACAGGGGTGAGCGACCTTGCAGATAATAAAATGCAAATAAAGTAGTAAGAATACCAGCAAAATATGAACATATATTTCGTAAACGGATGCGTCTGACTGAGCGTCTGACTCAATGACATGCATTTTTGTTCACTTTTTAGCCTAAAATTTTCGTCTTCGGACCCCTCTCTGGTCAACGCCATCTATCGCCGGTTTGATGAACTACGTTTGACTAGCTGTCTCCTCATTATATGGTCAATTTACACTTATCCGTAAATCATACTCTTACTGTTAGTACTTCATGATATATGACGCTTTGAAAAATCCTATTTTTTCATATATCCTCTTAATATCTTCAATGTATAGACAAACTTCCTGTTAAAGTTTTGTAATAGTTTAGATTCATCATCTCAGCCGATGGACGCCCACTGCTGGACATAGGCCTCCCCCAAGGATCGCCATAACGACCGGTCCTGCGCTGCCCTCATCCAACGGGATCCCGCCGCCTTCACAAGGTCGTCGGTCCACCGTGTGCGGGGCCTACCCACGCTACGCTTTCCGGTACGCGGTCGCCACTCGAGAACTTTTCGGACCCATCGGCCATCGGTTCTGCGAGCAATATGCCCCGACCACTGCCACTTTAATTTAGCAATTCTTTGGGCTATGTCAGTTACTCTGGTTCTTCTGCGGATCTCTTCATTTCTGATTCGATCTCGCAGGGAAACTCAGAGCATAGCCCTCTCCATTGCTCTTTGGGTGACTTTCAGCCTTTTTATGAGGCCTTGAGTGAACGACCACGTCTCTGTTCCATATGTCATCACTGGCAACACACACTGATCGAAGACTTTCGTTTTAAGACACTGCGGTATTTGGGACGTGAAGATACTACGTAGCTTCCCGAACGCTGCCCAACCGAGTTGGATTCGACGGTTGATCTCTTTCTCGATTTAGATTTAGATTTCGATTTCTAGTTTAGATTAGATAGATAGTAATAGTAGATTACACAGAGGGCAGGAAAGTAAGAAAGGTCTCAGATCTCATGTAATTGTTGGCCGTGTGTGATCTGAGGCTTTCTTATTTAATGCCTGAGGTATTTTGGAGGTGGAACGCGGCAACTTTGTTAAGCGCAGCGGTGCGAAAGTTGACGCCATAGATTAATATGTATATTGGATATAGATAGGTAACTCGCCTTGCATTTTAGGACGTCCTAATTGTGTTGCCGCTTATTAGCACTAGGGGGCGCTACATTATGAAATAAATTGAAAAAGACGATCGGCGGACACGGGGATCGAACTTTAGCTACCCGAATCGTAAGCCGGTTGTCTAGACCGCTAGACCGCTAGACCAACAAGACAGTGATTAATAAGGGCGAAATCTCTTACTACTACAGCGCAGCGCGTGAGGTGTAGTGCGCTGTTACTCCGATATGAACCCTAGTTCAACACATAGTGCTTCGATACATAACCGATAGATGGCGGAAGCTGTCTATGGAAAATCAGCGTTCCACTTAGTTTGTACTAAGATAACATAGCATGGTTGACGCTTTCCGCTCGGAAGGGTGGAAAATATTTTTTTATTTCATCATCATCATCACATTTATTGCACAATAATATGGTACATAAGGCCTTAAATGCTACTTAGTCTCACATATGATACCCTATAAGGACACAGCAAAATTTAAGAAACAGGCATGTATTTAAGTACATAAAGCTATACGTTTTACATGTTATAGGAAAAATGTAATTATAATTCGGACATTATAAGGTAATATCTATTAGACAAATTGTATGTGTGTAAACATAAACACAGTTTCAATTTTAAGACATTAAATATTATACATGAAACTTAAATTGCACTTTGAAACAAGATGAGCGCAGAAAGATTGTTTAATCGCAGAGCACTAAAAAAATTGTTCGAGATCTTACACTATTTAACTAGATATGAGAAAAAATAGTCGCTTACTTTTGATTTTAATAAGTAGTTTTCTGACAGCTAGTCAAACGCAGTTCAACATATCGGCGATAGATGGCGTTGACCAGAGAGGGGTCCGATGATGAAAATTTTTGGCTAAAAAGTAAACAAAAATGCATGTCAATCAGTCAGACGCATCCGTTAACGAAATATACGTTCGTATTTCGCTGTTTACTTAAAAACACAAATTCTTACTATTTTATTATCTGCAAGGTCGCTCACCCCTGTCTCGTTAACGCCATCTATCGAGCCATTAGGAACTACTTTTTCTTTTTTAATGGCTTTCGGAAAATCCCTCATTAATGAATACTCGCTCACTTAAAGCCATACCTATCACACAAGGTATTTTTGAGCGTAGGCGATCTCGCAACATCAAAACAACGACGTCTCAACTATACCACCGAGACGTCGCAACTGAATCGCCGCGATTTTTACTAAACGTCATTGCCGCGACATCACCGCGATTCCGTCGCGATACTTATTGATTTCAGCACGGCTAGCATGCCACCCACGACAAAGCGTTTAAACGGAAAAACGTTATGCGCGCTCTTTCTGGCATACCTATAATAATATCAGGAGGCACATCTCGATTTTTATGGTATTCTCGGGGGTGGCATGCGAGGCCTACAGAAAAATATATAGCGGCGATAACGCGGCGATGTCGCGTCGTTATCGTGTCGATATAGCGAAGATATCGCCGCCAAACGTGATAGGGCTCTTTACACACTCACTCTCTCTCACTCTAGGTTGGACTCAAACAGCTACATCACCCAACATTTAGGGCCGATTTCGGTATACATTGCTTGCTTTGATCGCTACACTTTAATATAGAGAGAACATATCCGGCAATGTATGCCGAAATCAGGCCCGACAAACTGCAAGTGTGAATGCTGCTTCAAATTTATTTAGGAGGGAAAGGACGCGAGAATGTGTAATTTTGTACCAATTTAGCGCAATCTTTTATGCTCTTGGTTTAGTTCTTTTTCGCTGGCTTCCTTTTTGCACAGATGAACTTTTTCGTCGTCTAACTGACCGTACATTTTCATTTATTGATATGTATCGTGGATACAAACCAAATACCTTTACCAGCTTCCTGATATCATATCCGGGGAAAAAGGAATCTGGTCAAAAAATAATCTTGCCAAAACGGAATCCGTCCAATAAGGAATCCGGCGAAAAAGGACTAAACCATTCAGTATTGTATTGACGTGGAAGTTCAATTTGATTTTTATCTCTATACGGATACCGTGAGTAGTTTTTCTCGCTCTGTGTCTTAACCTACGCTTCAACTAAGCTTTGTAGAACACTGACTACATAGACAAAAGACAATTTAATGGTTCAGTTAGCTTTTATGTGCAAATTGTTCTCTCTGACATAAAATATGTAAGACTAAACAGATGATTATAAACTGAGTTGCTTGTATCATACTATTATTATTAGGGGGGGTTTTTGGGCCTTGACAGGCTTGCTGAGCCTGTGCCACGTAGACCATCGCTGGTCCTTTGTGAACGCCCTTTTTTAAAGTTCCTTACCAATCCCCACTGCGGCCAGAAAACGCAGTAGATTCTTGATAGGGATAGTTTGTATCTCATCTGGTGACAGAACCTGCCTACCTAGATGAGTACTGCGTTTGTACATCAGGGGCCCACAGTCACATAGGAGGTGCAGAGGAGTCTCCATTTCCTCCTTGCAGAATCTGCAGCCGGTGGTGTCACTTAGTTTCAGTGTGTGCATGTGCTTATTTAATTGCAGATTGAGGTCAAGAGCAAACCCATACGTAATAAAAAAAAAAAAAAAAAAAAAAAAATTTGCAGTGGCCTGTGAGTGACCTTACTACTGCTATCATACTAAGATGTTTTTATGCTGTAGATGCGTTGCTCGCGCTCCAAAAAGAACAACAAAGTTACAAGAAAGCATGGTAATTCAATGACGTTTTACAAATACAGATAACCATGCAATGTTATCTTAGTCCAAACTAAGTGGAACGCTGATTTTCCATAGACAGCTTCCGCCATCTATCGGTTATGTTTCGAAGCACTATGTGTTGAACTAGGGTTCATATCGGAGTAACAGCGCACTACACCTCACGCGCTGCGCTGTAGTAGTGAGAGATTTCGACCAACGGTCTAGACAACCGGCCTACGATCCAGGTAGCTAAGGTTCGATCCTCGTGTCGGCCGATCGTCTTTTTCAATTTATTTCTTAATGTGGCGCCCCCTACTGCTAATAAGAGGCAACGCAATTAGGACGTCCTAAAATTCAAGGCGAGTTACCTATCTATATCCAATATACATATTAATCTATGCAGATAACTATATATAAACATCACTGCACTTTAAAATGGCGCGGTATAGTGACGTGTAGCCCGTACACTAGACAGCGCGTGACTATGTGAAAGCCGGGTAATTACCTTACTTTTTTGTCGCCATTTTGGAGCGCGGGCAACGCATCTACATATAAAAACATCTTAGAGGTAATTGCCCGGATTTCACATAGTCACGCGCCGCGCCGTCTACTGTAAGCACTACACAAGCAGTGATGTTAGTATGACGCGTCTATTTCTAAAACAATTGCAAATGTTATTTGAGACGCGGCAACTAGATTTTCTAAACTATTTTCTCATATACAGGGTGTAAGTGACAGCCTAGTAAATACTGAAACGGTGTAATCAGACCATCAAACTGAACAACGTTTACTATGGAGCCTACCTTAGGAGACGCGAAAAAAAATTAGATTTCCCATACATTTGAGTCGGGTAGGTACTGCAGTTTTGTATGGGACAGCTGATTTTTTTTCGCGTCTCCTGAGGTAGGCTCCATAGTGAAAGTTGTTCAGTTTGATGGTCTGAGTTCACCGTTTCAGTATTTGCTAGGCTGTCACTTACACCCTGTATATAATATACCGCGGGATACCACCCCTTCTTGGTTGATATCCCACAAATCCGCACTAAGCGCCTTTCTGATTCTTTTATAATGGGCACAGCCAAGGAGTGGAATGCCCTGCCTGCGTCAGTATTTCCGAGCGCTTACAACCCGAATTACTTTAAAGTACGAGTGAATAGACATCTTCTGGGTAAGCTCGCTACATTTTCGACCCCATCTTTGTCCTGAGAACTGGATTGAGGTCAAGAGCAAACCCATTTGAAATAAAATAAAAATATATATATATATTTCTTTTATTAATTCCGTCTACGCGTATTGTGCGTCAAACTTTTGTATGGACTGAAACCACTTTAATATGAATGTGGATGGCTGCATGAAGAGAGGACGACCAAAGAAAAGATGGATGGATTGGGTGAAATATGACATGTGTAGAAAAGGAGTATGCCGGCTAAAAGAGATGAATGGAGGAAGACTACATATTGCGCCGACCCCAAGTAATGGGATAAAAGCAGGAAGAAGAAGATGGCGATTGATTGGTAATTCGGTTATTAAAAAAAAAAACGATTCTACTTTTGGGATTCCTTTGCCCATCTCTACACCGACACCAATATATCCGAAATCCACAACTAGATCGATGTAGCTCCTACATTTATGAGACAGCTCATTGCTATCATTTAAAATTATAATAAGGTCAAGTCAAACCATTTATTACCATAATAGCCCAGTCATTTTACGGAGTTTTGTTAGGCGGGGTAGGGAGTAATTATTAATTGGACTTTTAAACTGTAACCGGCACCATTTAGTGACAAAAAGACTATCTTAAAACATATTAAAATAAAAATCGCTACGCAACATTGAAATCAAAATTGTGTTTCCCAGAATGTTTTTTAACTAATAATATTAATACCAATGCACTCATTTGACTTAGATTTAACAATATAAATTATTTTTTTGCAATAAAATAGGCACAGAAATTTTAAAAATGAGTTATTTATTACAAAATACGAATGGATTTTTTAAAACCTTCTAAGAAACCAAAAATATTTACACCATGTTTGAAGTATGTAATAATGGTAAAGCCTTAAACATGTGAAAAAAAATTACCATCAGGTTTTTTAGAACGAGGTAATAGCTAAATTTTAAAATTGGAACTGTTGCTGACGCGATTTTTTTTATTTTGGTACATTTCTAGGCTTAAATTGGCTCCTCAATATTATACCGAAAAAAAATATCAATTATTAATTAGTCCCGGCTCAAACCGTAAATTGACTGGGCTAATAAGTAAACAAACAGTTTTGAGTCCTGGTATCTAGAACCTCATCTTCCATTTCGTGGGAGGCTTATTATTAATATCCAAGAATTTCATTATTTATTTCTATATTAAAAAGTCGTTTTTCAAAGAAACGGGCGCGAGGGAAAGAATGAAAAGCAAAACGAAAAGCAAAAAGGTTAAGATTTAAAGCAATATTAATCACATCTGCGGTGTGGTTGTTTGTGTCGCTTTAGTATTAAGGTGACGAGATAAGAAAAACATTTTATTTGATTAATGTTTTTCGTTCGATATCACAGGGTGTTAACAAAATTAAAAAATTCAAAATTCGAAATTTTTTTATTCAAAATAATATCACATAGTAGGCTTTTTGACGTCATTTTTTGACTCTACCACCGCGTCGGAAGGTGTTCCGTTGAGAGAAGATGCGGCTAGAAACTCTACAACACACATCTTTTAAACAAAACAAAATATACAAAGTAGAATTAAAATACAATATTGCATTACATAGAGTAACATTGTCAAGACCAGACATTTTGATCATTCAAATAGTCATCGAGTTTATAGTAGCCTTTTTTACTTGGACTTGTTTAACATGGGACTTAAACTTTTTGTCTGGCAAGTTTAGCATATCCTCTGGTATCTTATTATAATAGAGTATACAGTGCCCCATGAAAGATGTGTTTACCTTACTGAGTCGAAAATGTGGGAATACTAATTTATTTTTATTTCTTGTATTGTAATTATGAACGTCACTGTTTTTGGGAAAGAGATACAAATTTTTCCGAACGTATAAAATATTTTCGTAAATATATTGACTGTAGAAAGTCAAGATACTGATATCTTTAAAAAGATCTCGTAGTGAATCTCGACAACGCAGATTATAAATGGCTCGAATTGCCCTCTTTTGAAGGATAAAGATCGCCTCAACATCTGCAGCACGGCCCCACAGCAAAGTACCATAAGACATGACTTAAATGCGTTTCATAATTTAAGGGCTGCTTTAGACTATCGTACTAAACAACGTTGTCTTAGGGATGAAATTCACCTTTAAAAACAGCTGTTATGAACAAATGTATGGACATTTTGTTTGAGTAGCCAGTGTCGTTTGCTATCAAAAAACATTTTTATTGTTGCGGTTCAAATATTGGTCCTGTAGTGAAAGTTTGTTTAGTTTGATGGTCTGATGCACCTCCCTAAATTATGTAACGAATTTAAGAGGATACATTGGTACACGGCGTTGTAGTTCATGCGGATTCGATGTCGAATCCTCATGATTGAGTATCTATACCTCTCGGAACGCGCCGCCGGCGACGCTCTTATTAAAATATAAATAGTCTTTATCTGAAAAAAAAACCAAAAAGAAAAATGAGTCACCATTTTAAAAATCCAATTTGAGTAGCAGAAAAATCCTATTTCACCCTTTATAAAAGACATTTCATCCCATCTTGACTTTTACATTCGATCGCTATAAATACGAAGTTTCCTTTTGGAAAAAGTAATTATTGAGAAAATAAACACGTTTAAAACTAATGCGTGGTTTACATTTTTCCATTCTAATAATCCAGTGAGTCAATCCAGCGCAGTATTGGACTAGATATCGTCTACATTATTACAGTCATTTAGAAGCCATTGAAGTGTAAACACTACGACACTGGATTGACCGTGTACATTGATCCAGTTGCGCTGGATTCAAAAGTAGACCGCCAACCCAGTCATTGGACTGAATTGCTCACTAGAATGAACTCACCTCACGATGCTCATTAGAATTCCAGTGCCGATATACAGTATTCCAGAGTCAAGAATTATTGGAGAAGGTCAAAAACGAAAAAAGTTATGGCCGAAATATTGAAAAAAAAAAAACATTTTTTTCCGAATTTTTCATTTTGGCGCTCGATATTTTGGAAACGAAGAATGATATCATAAATTTGAGCAAAGTTCCTCTGGACAATTTGAGCCTAAAACAAAGAAAATCGTGTTAAGGGTTTGCCCTGTAGCCTAACCTTTTTGAGACAATATTTTTTCGAATTCTGTAGATTCATTTCCAATGTGCTCGATAGTCGTGTGAGGCAATTTTTTTCGTATAGATACTAGAGACTCTCCCCGGCTTTGCACTGGTACAACAAATAACAGAAACCTTCCTCGTGAATCAGTCTATCTATTAGTGGAAACCATATCCTAATTCCTACTTTAGTTTTAAAGATTAGGTTAGACATACAGACAGGACGACCGACAAACGTGGCGGGCGGCGAGTTTTAATTTACTCATATAATATTGTAGCTTTTTGCCCGCGACATCGTCCGCGAGAGATTATTATAACGAAAAATCCTTTGCTAGTGCACCCCTGCATCCTCTACTCTACACTATCTACTAGAATTCCAGTGCGGGTTTACATTATTCCAGTTGCATTCCTGGGCTAGATTCGATCGCTGGACTGGATAATGTAAACCGGGCATAAATAGTTCATACTATTTTATTGTCAGTGTACATCGCACCAGTGCGCACTGTCTGTATTAAACTACACACATCAGTTTGTACCCTAGAGTTGATTAAGGCGTTACCTGGGCCCACTTGCGCCAAATGCTGGGTTAAATTGCGTAACCTCGTCTTTAGTAGCACCGACCTAAAGATTGAACGAGTGTTATCGAAGATTGTCTTGCGCTAATGAAAACTAGTTCATAGTTAACTAACCTGACAGTTCTCTATTTTTCGCTGGCAACATCCTAAATGATCATAGAGTTTATGTAATCCGACAAAATATGAAAAGTTAATGATGAATGAATATAATATATGCTCGTCTCTTTCACACTACATCTCATTGTATTTGTCTGTCTCATTTGTTTTATTTTGGCAATGACATTTCGTTTTCATCGTTCATTCATGTTATCAAAGAGCATGTAACAAACTACGTTATGAGTCGGGACTTCCTTACTAAAAACTGGTCGTGCCCGATTATCCAGAATGTATGACACGTGTGCAACCGTTCAAAGGAATTAAATGGCGTTGGTGCACGTTTCATATAATTTTTTTTTGTTATAGAGTTGCGCGAGCCTACAACAAAACTGTAAAAACAGCTGTTGCCTCAATTTTGACATTTAGCACGTAGTTTAGTGACTTAAACCTACCACATCGGCGGTTTAAATATAACACAAGTTTAGCCCCTAAAACAGGATGGTTCAAGACATAATTATAATTTAATTCCAAATTAGCGTCTAGTTCCGAGTTAATAACGATAAGCCTGCTAGGTGCAAGCGGGCGTTAGGTCCTGTCCTTATTTTAGAATAAAAAATACACAGTGTAAGGCAAAGCAAGGAATAAATAATAAATACTGAAATGGTGAATTCAGACCATCAAACAGGAAACGCTTTCCTGAGTTGGCTCCATTGTGAAAGTTGTACAGTTGTCAATGGTCTCAATTCACCGTTTCAGTATTTGCCTAGCTGTCCTTTACGTAGCGTTTGCATTTTGTTAAGTAAAATCTACAGTTAAATCCATTTAATGTAAATTTCACTCACTAATTAATTTCATTCATTCAGTCACTAATTCAGTGATTTGGTCATTGTTCCCGACCGTCATTTCAGACTCTGAAGGTCTGCTTACACTGTTGTTTAAATTATGAGCGTTTATTTTATTTTTTATCGTTATTTATTCTCTTATAAAATTCGTATTAGTAATTATAATAAATAAAATTTTATTTATTCGAATAACCATAATTCATTTTGTTAGTAACACACTTATGTAAACTATGTTAGTAGGTACTTAAAATTCAAATTACAATGGTTCAATGTCACATTTAAACAATACAATACAATTAAATTAAATACAATTAAATTCCATTCATTACAATTACATTCAATTCAATTAGGTACGTTAATTCAATATGTCAAACATTCATTAGTTGGGAGACAGGTGCGGTGCATCCTACAACAATGACCCGATTACGGCCCGTCCAGTCTGTCGGCAATCATCGCGAGGATGCTGTTGGTGCTGTCCCGTACCCTGCGGATTAAAGAACCACATCTCTTGCGAATGGTGGCATAAAAACAATCCGTGCGCACCTCCGCGAACATAGTGCAAATAAATTAAAGAAATAAAATAACCCGGGAAGGCTCGACACAAAAAAGGTCATAGACTAAGAGATAAGTGTACTTTTTGCAACCATCAGCTGCAAGGCTGATTCAGTGTTTATGGGGTGTAGAGCATCTCTGTGATGGGGATAGACCAGGTCTGCCTGCATACCTCCAGTCGGTTTAGAAGTTACTGATGTTTAAAGATTAGTAAAAAATTAACGATCAGCTGCAAGGCGGATCGTATGATATTATTGTAGTATGCACTGTGTGAACAGTACAAAAACTGACATGGTTCATCAGTCGGTTTAGGAGATACAGCCGTTCAAAGCTCCGACCTTTGAACGGCTGTATCTTCTTAACCGACTGGCTGTTCATCTCATTTTTTGTACTGTTCACACAGTGCACACTACAATAATACCATACGATCAGCCTTGCAGCTGATCGTAAATTTTTTACTGACCTTTAAACGGCTGTAATTCCTAAACCGACTGAAGTTATGCATGCAGACCTAGTTCATCCCCATCACAGAAATGCTCTACAATCCATAAACACTGAATCAGCCTTGCTGCTGATGGTTGCAAAAAAACACTTATCTCTTAGTCTATCAGGAAACCGTGGGTTCGATACAATATTGATTAATGGTCACCAAGTTACATATTTAATGTTCTTTGTTGAATCTTGTTGTGTCAATGGTTCTACAATGGTGTTTCTAGATTTTACTAGCCAGTTAAGTTTACAGCAGATTGGCATTTTGGTCCACAAAGGTATTAATTAATTCTGAATCGTTTCTCGTGTTTTAGGTGTAGGTAGCGCCTTAAAGCACTAAACGAAGTATTTGCGGACGAGAAAATAATAATTTCTCGAGGATTCTCTCGAATAAAAAAACCTTTACCGAGAATTTAATACGCGAAGTTTTTATCTTATTTGCTTCTCGCCGAGTTTTACCGCGCTGCTGCGAGTGGAGTTTTAAATTATTTCTTTGAGTGTTAACTTTAAACAGTTCATCTGGGTTTTTGTATTAAGCCGTAAAGTCAAAAGTTAGGTAAGGGTGTAAACTTAAATGCGTTACATACTAAAGGGGGTATATCAGACCATCAAACTGAACAACTTTTACTTAGAGACCAATTTCGAAATCATGAAAAAATCTGCTGTTTCATTTTGTTCGAGCAGCTATTTCTATATTGGTCCTATAGTGAACGTTTTTCAGTTTGATGGTCTGAAGCACCCCCTTACGTATGTCCCGAATATAAGTTTATACTCTCTGTTACAAGTCAAGACTAGATTTTGGTACGTTAAATATGACTAGATAATTTGTGTGACGTTGTCCAAGATATTTGAGATATTAAGATATTAATCACCGTTAAAATATACTTTAACATAAGCACTATACAGGGTGGAAAAAAAAGGCCGTGGTTGGAGGGAAAGTACCCTTAATATTTATGATGGCAAATTTTACTGAAAGGAAACATTCCTTTATTTTCAAAAATAATTAAAACTGCATTTAAAGATTTTTGAAAAATCATCTGCTTGAGCCGGGAATCGAACCGGTGAAACGTGAAAAAAAACATCCTGTATTTTATGATTCCAACCGAAAGAGTCATTCATAAGGATCTTCATAAGGAAGGAGGAGGATAAGGAGGAGGAGGAGGATTCTTTTGAACAACATATCTTAAATTAAAGAAAGACCAAGAAAAAATGATTTTTTTATAGTTAAACTTACTATCTAAAGAAAATTCTTTACTTAACTTATAAATTGCTCAAAATCATATAATATTTATTGAAACCTAGAAATGCAAAATGTCTGTATCTGGAACATGCTTCGTCAAGAATATATACATTTAACCAGGAACCCAATCAGCAACACGCTTCGTCAAAAACTTAATCCTGTACATTCTAAATCTGCAACACGCTTCGTCAACATAAAGACTAAGGCCCATTCAAAGGGCCAGCTCCACGCAACCCCGGCTCCACTATTAACCTAAAGAAAAGACAAAAAAGAAACAAAACTTATAATTTTAATTCCTTAAAATATTGAAAATAAAGAACAGAGTTTTTATTTCAGAGAGATTTTATTTTTCTATTTTAGATTTCATAAGATTGTGTTGGTTTAATCCCAGGCGTTTATTTCCAGTAGTTCTGAGATGAAAGTTCAGTGGAAATAGTAAGACTTCTTTTCCACGTAATCGACTTTCAATGCCTATCACCACGCAGAAGCGGCGGAAGGCGTGGGCGGCGTGGCCATCCGCCCACGACCTCGCGGTCCGAGGGGCCTCGCGCCCTTAGTTCGCGCCTCAGAGGTTTATGCAGCTTTCTTCAAATTCATGAAAAATATTTAGCCGCATAACCACAGTTTTGACCACATCCAAATCATAGTGCTAAAAATTTCGAGCCCGCTTCGTTCTATCTATGATAATTATTACACTGTATTCATGCACTATCTGATTTCTGGCCACAGGCGAAGCAGTACTAAATAATTTCAAACTCACTTCGTTCGCTCCAGTTATTTTTCATACAGGAACCGACAGAGCTTTATTACTTAACGGTTTTATTATCTTCACTCTGTATGTTTCTTCTTCTTCTTATCGTGTGGGCATAGCCCTGGTGTCAGAGTTTTTTCAGACCGCCTAACGGCCTCTGACGTGGTTTTTATGTAACGACTACTACCCACTAGAGATAGTAGCCGGGACCAACGGCTTAACGTGCCATCCGAAGCACAGAATCATTTTTCTTTTCAGACAATCAGGTGATTCAGCCTGCAATGTCCTAACTAACTGGGGAAAAATGCACAAAGGGACATATCACTAGGTGACCCCCGTGGGAATCGAACCCACAACCTCCGTGTCGAGAGCCACGGTTTCATGTTTGTTTATATATATATATAACAAAGTCGGATTAGTTGTTAGTTACACCATTTATAACTCAAGAACGGCTGGTCCATTTTTATATCTTTGATTTTTTTGATTAATAACTATTGAAACATGGGAAAAATTAAAGTTTTTTTATCAACATATATTGTATGGAACGACTTTTTTGATGAAATCTCGAAAACGGTTCCGATACATTTTGTATGGAACGGCTATACAAAGTGAAAATCTCATTATGCAATGTGAGAAAAGTGGATAATCTGACATAAAAGTGAGAATTTCATTATGCAAAGTGAGAAGAGTGAGAATCTCATATAAAAGTAATAGGAGTTCTTACATACGGGAGGGGAAGCTTTCACATAACTGACGTTCTAGAAGATAAGTTAACACAACTTTTATCGATAAGTGAGAGAATTATGAGGCGGTTCGAAGTTCACCGGGTCAACTAGTTAGTGTCTAAATACTTGATGTCGAGCCCGCAGTTTTTTAATGACAAACTTTCTTAAAAAGTGACCTGCAATCAAAAGTACCGGGGCCATGGGGCCTCGCGAACCTCATCTTGCCCACATAAAAAAGCCTTGCGCCGCCTCTGTAACCACGCTGCAACACTCACCCCTGACGTTTTTGCTGACCGCGCTGCTCTAATTGCTTACGGGAAATGCCTGACCTTTTCTGAGAACGTTTAAACTGTAGAGTTAGTGCTGGAGAAAAATTTAATGTTTTTGTTTGATTAATTATTACATGGCGTATTGGAGTCTCTTTGTGAAGCTGTGTAATTGTTTAATAAATAAAATAAATTAGTTTAGTTTTAGTTTTGGTTTTGGTTTTGGTTTTGGTTTTGGTTTTGGTTTTGGTTTTGGTTTTGGTTTTGGTTTTAGTTTTAGTTTTAGTTTATTTCATTTTATAAATATCTTGGACATTGTCACATAAATTATCTAGTCACATTTAAAGTACCTGGACTTGTATTATGATGAGTAGACAACGACATAGACTAAATATATAGATATAGATACAAACATCCATTACTCGGGTACAAATATTCATATTCATCATAAGAATATTTGTCCCCGCGATTTTGACCCGCGACTCTCGGCACAGCAGGTAGGTTCACTACAGTCTGTGCTACCGGGCCGTCAAATCACTAACTAAAAAAATCATCATCCACTTCCCTTATATCTACTTCTATCACTAATCCAATATTTAACTCAAGTACATTTTTCTCGTCAGACGTTTAGGCCAATCGTTGACGGCTAAACCGTGTAGCTGCCGGTTACAGCCATTGTATTCGACCCCACCTCTGATCGTATCGGTCTCCCGTTCCATCATACATAGGAGGGTAAAGACGAGAGTGCATCTGTGTTTAGCGTACCTACACTTAACTACTTTAAAATATCCTGCGAACCTGACTACTTTTCAATAAAGATTAGCAGTCGCCTAACTCGAAATCACCTATCAAAGCACTTATCAAAGGCTACAATCGCAAACTTGCGAACGGTCTCCTTGCCCTCAGCAAGGATCAAATTTGTACAATAGCAAGGTCACTCACAGGCCACTGCAAATTAAATAAGCACATGCACACACTGAATTTAAGTGACACCACCAGCTGCAGATTCTGCATGGAGGAGATGGAAACTCCTCTGCACCTCCTATGTGACTGTGGCCCCCTGATGTACAAACGTAGTACTCATCTAGGTAGGCAGGTTCTGACACCAGATGAGATACAAACTATCCCTATCAAGAATCTACTGCGTTTTCTGGCTGCAGTGGGGATTGGTAAGGAACTTTAAAAAGGGCGTCTATCACTATTCAACTCAATTAATAATTAACTTGTGGCCCACTCCCTCTCAAATTTGCCCAGCAGTGGGATATTACATTATTTTATAATTTTTTTATTTTTACACAGTGATTTTCTAGAATACACAATTTCTCTCCAAAACCCAATTTAAGGAGTTTAGCGGGAGATCCACAGTTGCTGCGTGACGTTAGCCATCATACACTAATTAGAGTGCAATCAAAAGTACTGTTACAGGGCTTAGTTTAATTTTTAACTATAGGTAGTTAACTAACTTAACAACTTCATCATCATCAACAGGCCTACCCTCATGGAGGTTGTTTGGCCGTTAAGCCCACCACGCGTGCCCAATGCGGATTGGTAGACTTTACATATGCATCTATCATCATGTCTGATCTTGACAATGTTACACTATGTAATGCAATATTGTATTTTAATTGTACTTTGTATATTTTGTTTTATTTAAAAGATATGTGTTGTAGAGTTTCTGGCCGCATTTTCTCTCAACGGATCACCTTCCAATGCGGTGGTAGTATAAAAAATGACGTCAAAAATCTATGTGATATATTATGAATAAAAAATATTGATTTTGCAACAGAATGTCTTCTTCAGCGTATGCAGGCTCAAGATGTTTTCCTTCACCGTCTGAAAGCAGTCGGTAATACGTACCCAAGTTAGAAAAACTCTTTGGTACATTGGCATGTCGTTAGTCTGGATTCGAACCCGGACCTCATGTTTAACTGTCCATACCTCTCCGCAAAGCGCCACCGACGCTCTCTAACCAACAACTTTACTAACTAATGAAGCACGGAATAACTATTTACCGTCCGTATAATCTAAACGATATGTAGCACAAATTCCCGTAATTCATCCAATTTCCAGCGTCCACGATTGCGGTTATATCAACAGCAGCTCCCGTGGAATTGTTGCCGGACTTTGATGAATGGTCCGGTTAATAATTCCGGTAAAACAGCCCCCGGATATAAATTGAAGTTAGTTTTGCGGGGGAGGAGAATAAAGCTTGTTTGCGAGAGTTTTTTGGGGATTCTGGGCTTCTAGGAAATCATTTTACAGTAGGGTTCTTCTTAATAATATGCTGTTTTAAGGGGATGATCAGACCATCAAACTGGACATCTTTTTCTATGGAACCAACATCGAAATCGCGAAAAAAAGCAACTGCTCTATATGAAAATGCAAAAATACTCGTCCCAAATTTGTGTAGGACAGAATTTTTTTGTCGCAATTTCGATGTTAGTAAAAAACCGTAGGCATTTGAAGAAGGTCCCTATATTTATTGTATGAGAACAAGTCTTTTGATGCAAATCTCATGGCACATGAGTAAATAGCCCACAGAAATAGATCTCTGAGTACCCTCTAGCCTTATGGCGAATACTGTAACTATCTATAAGGAACAGTTCACAGTTTTACTATTTAATCATTAGCAGCAAAGATTGATATACAAAGCCAAATTTTTAACTTGTCTTAATTATACTAAGAACACAATGTATAATGCAACTTTACTTGCAAATAAAGATTTATAATTATTAATATTAATTTGTTTTGTTTTCATTTCTCCCAGTTGGTCCTGGGGTAGTTTCCATTACTGCGGGCTTTTGGTCAAACTATAGTGGGTTGCTGGTCTGTGTAGTTTGGATGCGTGAGCTGATAAATTAAGTGTGTTTTTATTACTTTATTGTAAAGAGCGCACAAAATGATTACGTTACGCGGTCGTCCATAGATTGTAACTGACCGAGGTGATTTTTCCACGAGCGGCGTGTAGGTGAACTCATAGGTGAAAGGTCACGCACACATCGCCGCGCCGCGCCTAGTAGTAGTCTACCTATCGCGACTGTATGAAGCTTTCTTTCTGTGGGTTATTTACTCAAGGGCTGAAATGTAGTTATCAATTTTATGATAAAAACAATTACTGTAGCAAAATAAAAACGATCTAGCAGAAAGAAAGAAAGCATTCTTAGACGTTCTTTTATCTTTCAATGTGTATGTAACTTAATAGGAATGTTCTATCTAGTACATAATTTATTTGGAACATAGTAATTGTGTCGTTGTAATGCATGCATCTCGCAAATAGCGTTCCATTCTTGAACCGTGATCGATCAACGTGACCGTATCACTAAGTACTAAGGGTACAGGAGGTCTTCTACCATTGAATAATTATGTATAGATCAGACAACGCGAACAAAATCTGTGCACCACGATCATCAGTGCGGGGCGCGCACTGGGGGCATCGCGGTGCAGCACGCACCCAGAGGTAAGGTTGAGCCAATTAGCTTAAACGAGTGTTACAAAAAATTTTGTCTGGGTGTCGCCTCTAGTAGGTACCTCAATGTCTGCTACAGACATGTGATCAAGGTGTGTAGAGAATTAGCTGTTCCATATATTTGAGTCTAGAAGGTATTGAAGTTTTTTATGGAACGGCAGTTTTTTTTATCTATTTCGCGATTTCGATGTTGGCTCCATAGTGTTTTTTTTTGCAAGTTTTTCAGTTTGATTGTATGAAGCACCCAGTTTACTGCTACCACACTTTCTGTAACACTCTTGTATATCTCATCTTCACAACAATACTGTCACAACTTGAGAAATGTTCATGTAAATCGTAGAGGGACAAGAAATATAGGTTAGTACGTGTTTTGTCCTATTCGCTATATAAGAGATGCATATTGCTCAAGTTAAAAAAAGGAGACCGCTACCATATTACTGTCCTTATAAACGTAATCATATTTTTGTTCTATGGCTAAGTGGGATCACACACGATGACACATGACGGAGCGGCAGACGTCAGTCCGTCATTTGTGAAGCAAGGAATTGTATGAAACCGCACGTAAAAGCATACACGGTGACGTATTGACGCACCGTGTGTGCTTCTACGTGCGGTTTCATACAACTCCTTTCTTCACAAATGACGGACTGACGTCTGCCGCACGTGCGTGATCGTGCGTGTGATTCCATTAAGAGGATATGTGAAAAAAATATGATTTTTCAAAGCGACATATATCATGAAGTACTAACAGTAGGAGTATGATTTGCGGATATTTTATGTGTAAATTGAACATATAATTGAATTTTTGATTAGAGCCAAAACACGATTAGGACACCACAAAAACACGATAAAAACGACAAAAACAAGCCAAAGTAGCCTTCGTAAGCCTCCTCGATAAACGCTTGGAACTGCTAAACGGTGAATAATGGAAACACGAGACATGATTTAAAAAAAAGAGATGGATATTTTATAAAGTTTAATTAGAGCAGAATTGAACTTACATTAATAGTACAAAAGTTTGTTTTACGCTTGCGTCGTTTCAGGCGCATGCGCTGCCCCATCTCTTTCTCTCGCATCAGGCAGTAATATAAGCTATCACACGCTCATTTCGCTTCAATTATTTTTCGACATAGGCCCTTAAGTGACCCGTTCAAAAAGGTCAAATTGTATGTAAATATATTTATAATTTATTGGATAACAATATAAATTAATATTAATAGAACAAGAAAAAACAAAACAAACAGAAAAAAGAAAAACACCTAGGCTACTTAAAGGTAAAAAATGTCCTCTAAAGCCCGTACTCGGGGCAGAGTGCCTAGGAGGCTGGCAGCGTTGCCTCTTTGGATCGCAAGGCCGATCATTTGCGCAAAATAGCTGTCGCCTGTAGCCTCGAATAGGCGCTTTGAGAGGCATTTAAGGAACATTTTCCCCTCAGGACCCCAGCAACCTAGGGTCTCCACGGCGAAGGGCAGGACAATATAGCTGTCACCCAATCCCTGGTAGATCCTTTTTTTTTCTGATTCTGCTAAGGCAGCAGCTACACCTGCGCGGCAGGAAGACGCACGAACATGTGAGGGTGCCAGAGTGTCGACACAGGTGGCGTCCCAAACCAAACACTTTCCACGGGACCAGGGTATGAGGGACAGGCCGTCCGGTCTTTTCCCAATATATCTCCAACTCCACATCGCTATCTCACACGCGTTTAGGCAGACTGGCTGACGTTCAATCTACTAGTGTATTTGTAAGCAATAATGTAAATACAATTAGTATAGAATGACATTAGGTACGCGGCGATACCCTGCTTTGCGCTGCTCAAAGCATCACGTCGTGAAAGGCCTAGGGCCGTCAGCTCTTTACCCAGGCTTCGTTCTATTCGTGACCGCTGAATTTCGCGTGAATATCTTTAAACTGGTAGATGTGATCACAGTTTAAAGTAATAAATAAATAATAATAAATAACGCTCACAGGCACATACATTGTAATGATCCCAAGAAAGCACTAATAGGCTGTTTATTATGGAAACCATACAACAACGGCACAAACATATAAACATCCATGACCGAACCGGGATTCGAACCCAGGACCCTGGTTTGGCAGTGCGGCGTGGTAACCATTACACCGGGTCGTCGCCAGTGAAGCAACTGTACCTTCAGTTCTCTTTGTATTAGTTCTGTGACCTGATGCGAATTTGTAATATAAGTCCGATATTCCGACCCTTATTCAACGTTCGTGTTTCACGATCGTACGTTACTTGAATCTACTCCACACGACATGCTCTTATATAGAACTTAAGAACACGTGTAGGAATTGATATGATGTCGCTTACGCTCATATTCTCCGAAGGCATATTTGGAGATTCTAGCATAATATTAGGACATCTCTTCGATCGCAAATGAAGAAAAAAACTGACCAAGAGCGTATCGGAGAAATTTTAGTTTCTTCATAACTACCTCATTTCAGTTTTTGGGTTACTGTTATCTGTCTTCAGGTTAAACGATTCAATAGGTGCAAAAATGAGCAAGTTATTAAGGCGGAGCATACAGAAAGACATACAGAATGGACGAAAGTGTAAGGTTTCCTTGTTTGACTACGGAACCCTAAAATACTATATAAGGTCTAACAAAATTAGCTGAAACTATTTTAAGGGTATGCTCAGACCATCAAACTGAACAACTTTCTCTACGGAACCAATATCGAAATCTCGAAAAAAAAATCTGCTGCTCCATACATTTGAGTCAAGTTGTGTTTGCAGTTTTGTATGGGATATCAATTTTTTTTTTCGCGATTTCGATATTGGTCCCATAGAGAAAGTTGTTGAGTTTGATGGTCTGAGCATACCCTTAAAATAGTTTCAGCTAATTTTGTTGTTGACATGTTTTCTATCAGCGAGATAGCGCGATACTAACACCACCAGGTTGGTGTAATGGTCACCACGCCGGACTGCAAAACCGGGGTCCTGGGTTCGAATCCCGGTTTGGTCATGGATGTCACATTTTTGTGCAGCTGTTGTATGGTTCCCATACCAAAAAGCCTGTGGCTTACTTGTGATCATTACAATGTGTTATTTATTTATTTTATTTTAATTTATCCGATAGAGTATAGATACTGTGGTATAAGCTAAGATTGAACCTTGCTACAACTTGCACCTTTATAAACTACGAGCGTTAACCCGCGACTTCGTCCGCACAAATTATATACCAGATTTTAAGTCAGATCATAAGCTATCAAACAAAAAAAGTTTCATCAAAATCGGTTCAGTTGTTTTTACGTGATACTCGTTCAAACAAACAAACAAACACCCAAACAAACACAAAAACAAACACACAAACAAACAGACAGACAAAAAATCCAAAAATTGGTGAAATGGAATCAGGGACACCTAAAAACTATATCGTAACTTTTTTTTTGTTAATATCTTTAATGTACAGACAAACTTCCTATTACAGTTTTATAATAGTATAGATAGACTAGGGTTAGAAATTGTAATCGGATAATTATCCAAACAAAAGTTCCAAAATTGCTGTCTTTGCTCAACTCGTATCCAGACTAAACAGCGCCTACCTAGGCATCGGCATTTTCATTTCGTATCACATCGAATAAAAAATTATTTACAAAACCTCCTCCTTTTTTGATGTCGGTTAAAAAATAACAGAAAATAACATTATTTCATGTTTACTGGTGTGAAATTATTTTTTCGCGAAACGTGATCGGATACATAATATAGTGTGACATTTTTTGCGCAAGCTTTTTGTTTTTCCAATTAATTTTATAATTATCAAGACAAGCGTATGTACATATTATTTTATCAATATAATTAACCTTAGGAACCACCACAATGATATAATAAAAGGTTCAAGTTATCTAACAATTCGATAGCCTCTTTCATATGGTTAAATTAGATAATAGGTAAATGAAGATTGCTCAAAACTTTCCTTTATGGATTATAACCTTTGTAATGCGGGGTGTCATGCAAAGTATTCATTATCATCATCAGCCTATAAACGTCCCACTGCAGGGCACAGGCCTACCCTCAGGGAGGGTGTATGGGCATTAGTCCACCACGCGTGCCCAATGCGGATTGGTAGACTTCACATACACATCAGAATTTCCTCTTCAGTGTATGCAGGTTTCCTCACGATGTTTTCCTTCACCGTTTGAGAGCAGTCGGTATTACGTACATAAGTTAGAAAAACTCATTGGTACATGGCATGTTTGTCGTGCGGATTCGAACCCGGACCCCCATAATTGGGTGTCCATACCTCTCCGAAACGCGCCACTGACGCTCTTGCTGATGCATAGGATTATATAAAATAAGGAGGATACGAAAAGATTGCACTGTAATTTATTATGTAATTATCTATTGCACAAGTAGAAAAATTGTTAACAATTGTTTTTCTTACAGTAACTAGGTATGTGAGCGCGATATATAAGGTCGAACAAAATTAGCTGAAACTATTTTAAGGGGATGATCAGACCATCAAACTGAACAACTTTCTCTATGGGACCAATATCGAAATCGCGAAAAAAAATCAGCTGTTCCATACAATCATACTCGACCTAAATGTATGGGACAGCAGTTTTTTTTCGCGATTTCGATATTGGTCCCATAGAGAAAGTTGTTCAGTTTGATGGTCTGATTATCCCCTTAAAATAGTTTCACCTAATTTTGTTAGACCTTATATAATTTCGGAAACATCTATCAAATTAGATTAATTCAACGTAAAATGAGTCCAATATTTGGTTCCAACAACAAAGGACCGTCAACAGGTCACGTGGACAATATCTTGACCTAATTACGAACCAATTTTCAAAATGTCAACCGAACGAGCGTGCTATTGACATTTATCGTTCCAAAAAACGACTAATAGCAACGATCAATCAAAAAATGAAACCGATCACAAATCCTATTCTCCTATACCAATCGATCAGTAAAAATTTTGCATCCTAACCCGCTTGTGATAAAGTCGATTTTGGTTCACTCTGATATTGTGCTTACGCCTACGCCTCGAGTACTATAGAACGTTGTTAGTATATGTTAGTTCATTCTGAAGGCACCAGTTGCTCCATGAATGGGCTCATTCAATACTGAGGGGGGCACGGCGCTTGCGCGGGATCGATCCGGCGGCGTGTGGGGAGGGAGGGGTCGGTCGTGAGGTTTTCCATTGGAGTTGAAAATGCCGATTGTCGATCGGGAATGTTTGGAATATTTTGAAAAGGATAAATTATTAAATGGACAACTTTTGTATCTGACTGCTTTTAAAACCTTGGTGTCATTATTTTTCTCCCATCAGGGCTCTATTTAGGGTGATGCCAAACGAGCGTAATTTTGTGAGTTGTGATGCATTGTCTATGACCTCAGCTTTTATATGAAACGGACTCAAAATACGTGACTCACAACTTACAAAATTACGCTCATTTGGCTACACCTTTAATAAACGTGACAATTGACAATGACAATTCAGAGTATATTGCTGAGAATGCTATAACACATGAAGCACTGCAAGTTTAGAGTCATTTGTAAGTAGTAACCAGCACTGTACTCTAAATTGTCAATGTCAATTGTCGCGTTTATTAAAAAAGGCCCTGGTGGCATGTAATACGCACGAGACTTTGAAACAAAAAAAATAATCATTTTTGCGTTCTTTTGTACATTCTAGGAACACACAAAATTAGTTTAATTTTTTTTATTAGGATATCATTATCATCTCAACCGATGAACGGCCATTGCTGGGTATAGGCCTCCCCCAAGGATCGCCACAACGTTCGGTCCCGCGTTGCCCTTATTCATCGGGTTCCCGCCACCTTCAACAGGTCTTCGGTCGACCTCATGGAGGCCTACCCACGCAGCCCTCTCCAAACATGCCACTCGAGAACTCTTCGGCCCCATCGAAGGGCTATTTATTAGGTTCCTAGATTAAATTATTATAAGTACCAAAAGCTATTATCAGGAGCATATTATTAACCTAAAATACCTACATCCTTTAATTTAATACAATAAATATAACACGTATCTTTTATCTGAAAGATAATTAAGCATTTATTTTTTACTGAAGCAGAGATCCCATCAAGCAGTCATAAGCAAGCAACACCGCTAGGGTGTCCAATAAGCAGGCGTTTACATGACGGGATTCAGGATTATTTTAGTTCAGGACTAATTAGTACCTAACTCAAAAGAATGTAGCCACAGGTCTGGCAGTCAGTGGATGCTTACTGGGATCACACATGATGACGCATTGACGGAATTATGTTACCGAACTAGTTAAATAGCAGGCACTGCTGGAATATACACTCAAACACTCTTCCCCGTTATGCTTTGCTTGGCGACGTAGAAGCACACACGGTGACGGATTGACGCACCGTGTGTGCTGCTACGTGCGGTTTCACACAACTCCTTGCTTCATAAATGTCGGACTGACGTCTGCCGCTCCGTCAATGCGTCAACGTGTGTGATCTCACACATGCTTAAAGCTATAGATGAGGCGCCAAGCAAATCATAACGTGGAAGAGTGTTTGAGTGGATATTCCAGCAGTGCCTGCTATTTAGTGCGGCTTACCACGCCTATATAGGTTCTTTCCTTAGATACGGACTTATAATGTGGGGCAATAGTACGAATGTAAACAAGGCATTTATTGCACAAAAAAAATGTATACGGGCCATATGTGGTGTACCTTCAGATGTCTCATGCAGACCTCTCTTTAGATCATTAAACATACTGCCTCTTCCATGCTTATGCATTGCATGATTACTTACTTACTTACTTACTTTAACTAGTTCCGTAACATAATTAGAAATTTTAATTTGTTTTCAAGTGAAAATGACGACAGGCAGCTTTAATCGACTATTTCCGACACATGTTATGGAAAACCTCCACCAACCAGAATGTTACGTTTTCGGCAAATAGTGTAGCTATATGCCTATCGGTACTTACTTGCCGTGCTTATAGCACTATAAATAGTTTTGGGCTCTCAATACTTTCCTAGTTTTATGTCTGTCACGGATTGTATCTTTATTTAAAAGATGTTCTCAGAAATATTCAGAATGAATATAAAAATATGGTTAAAAGTTAAGTACATTTACGATGAATGAATTTAAGTAGATACCCTATATTATTTTACCCTTTTTGTCATTAACGTAAAGAGGGGTGCAAACAGTTTTGAAGCCTTTTTCGGTGTGTAGGTGTAGGCTACGGCTATAGGTTCCATCTAAATCTAACTGGAAACCACTATTTTAAAAGGGAAAATTGACTTGCAGTCTGTGCGTACGCAACTTTAAATCCAAGATAGGTTAAATCAGCGACCTGAGAGCACATCAACGAAGCTCTCAAATAGCCCAGTAATTTTACGGAGTTTTGTTAGGCGGGGTAGGGAGTAATTATTAATTGGACTTTTAAACTGTAACCGGCACCATTTAGTGACAAAAAGACTATCATAAATCATTTTAAAATAAAAATCGCTACGCAACATAGAAATCAAAATTGTGTTTCCCAGAATGCTTTTTCATTAATAATATTAATACCAATGCACTCATTTGACTTAGATTTAACAATATAAATTATTTTTTAGCAATAAAATAGGCATTTACATTTAAAACATGAAGTATTTATTAGAAAATACGAATGGATTTTTCAAAACCTTCTAAGTAGCCAAAAATATTTACACCGTGTTTGAAGTATGTAAAGTAGGTAAAGCCTTAAATATGTGAAAAAAAAATTACCAGCAGGTTTTTAGAACGAGATAATAGATAAATTTTAAAATTGGAACTGTTACTGACGTGATTTTTTTTTAATTTTGTTACATTTCTAGGCTTAAATTGGCTCTTCAATATTATACCGAAAAAATATCAATTATTAATTAGTCCCGGCTCAAAACGTAAAATGACTGGGCTAAAAATCAAATTCACTGTGGTCGAACATGGTCATGAAGCATCATAAGTTCCATCTATGGCATTTTATCTTAGTACAAGGACCTATTGATTCAGTGCGACTAAGGTAGGAAGATACTGGAAAGAACTATTTGAGAGAGACATGACGATTCCAGTCGAGAAGACTTTTCTTACCCGATGAATGGATCTTGAAATCGATATGACTATTCATCATCAGCCTATACGGGTGTAAGGAAAAGTATAATTAACCATTAAACTACTCTACTCATCAAACTGAACAACTTTTACTATAAGAGCAAGCCTCAACAACGTCAAACGTCAGAACAAAACAAATCTGACTGGTTTGCTTCCATACTAAAAGTTGTTCAGTTTGATGGGTAGAGTATGTTTCTTAAAGGTTAATGATACTTTGGGGCTAACACAAAAGATCCCACTGGGTCGAAGTGTTGCTGGCTTGCCAGCCCCCACAACAGGATAAGATAATGATACTTTTCCTTACACCCTGTATACGTCCCACTGCAGGGCCTGGCCTTGGGGTCTACCCTCAGGAACGGTGTATAGGCTCTAGTTCACCACACGTGCCCAATGCAGATTCGTA
This sequence comes from Agonopterix arenella, assembly GCA_927399405.1. Lineage (NCBI taxonomy): Eukaryota > Metazoa > Arthropoda > Insecta > Lepidoptera > Depressariidae > Agonopterix > Agonopterix arenella. The sequence continues at coordinate 4,512,559 of OV656714.1, forward strand.
GACTTATCACATACGCATTGGAATTTCATCTTCAGCGCATGCAGGTTTCCTCGCGATGTACCCATTCCTTCACCGTTTGAGAGCAGTCGGTATTACGTACATAAGTCATTAGTACGTTATCCGTGGAGATTCTAACCCCGGAACTCAAGATAGAGATTTATAACAAAATAATTCGATTGAAACAATGATTTCATTATTTTGATAGTTACAATTTAAAGTTATTCGCATTCTAAGTTATAAGGCAAAAATGATTTGTTATCATTTCAGCAACGAATGAAAGCGCTAACGTACTCATGTGAGTGTGCCCGTGCTGTAGGTTGACATCGGTTTCAGAAAATTAAAAATTTTTCAAACAAAAAATTTAATATTTCGAAAAAAATTACCTATGTTGAAACCATGATAATTCGATTCTGCTCTCGATTCTAAACAAACTACTTTCTAGTTTTGTTTTAATTCATTAACACGTTGTAATCTATTGATGTCATAAAATTACATTGATGTACTTAGTTTTATTGCGCAAAAAAAATCACCTATTCCATGCATTTCAGCGACGCGACGTTTCTTTTTTATGAAAACTACATCAAATAGATAGTGCCTGAAATAGTGCCTTTGCCAGTTCTAATATTTAATGTAAATTCGTAGTGAAACAATAAAAAAAATCGACGCAAAACTCAATCTATCTATCTATACTATTATAAAACTGTAACAGGAAGTTTGTCTGTACATTGAAGATATTAACAAAAAAAAAGTTACGATATGGTTTTTAGGTGTCCCTGATTCCATTTCACCAATTTTTGGATTTTTTATTTGTCTGTTTGTTTGTGTGTTTGTTTGTTTGTTTGAACGAGTATCACGCAAAAACTACTGAACCGATTTTGATGAAACTTTTTTTGTTTGATAGCTTATGATCTGACTTAAAATCTGGTATATAATTTGTGCGGACGATGTCGCGGGTTAACGCTCGTACTATTATAAAACTGTAACAGGAAGTTTGTCTGTACCTTGAAGATATTAACAAAAAAAAGTTACGATGTGGTTTTTAGGTGTCCCTGATTCCATTTCATCAATTTTTGGATTTTTGGGCTGTCTGTTTGTTTGTGTGTTTGTTTGAACGAGTATCACGCAAAAACGACTGAACCGATTTTGATGAAACTTTTTTTGTTTGATAGCTTATGATCTGACTTAAAATCTGTTATATAATTTGTGCGGACGAAGTCGCGGGTTAACGCTCGTATACATATAAATAAATAAATAACGCTCACAGGCACTTACATTGTAATGATCCCAAATTAAGCCTTAGGCATTTTGTTATGGGAACCATATAAAACAAAGGCACATATAACGTAGGTAAGTAATTAGCTACTGTCTGTCTTGATATTATTAAAAATTAATTAATGTATGTAGTAATGTTGTAATCTACTAACATAGTTTATAAGTTCTCCAATACCTACTAACATTTTTTATATGGACTTAGAGAATACAATCCCGACCGTCTTCTGGCCCCGAAAATCCCGGGACTGTACTTGGCTAATCTCGGGATTTTCGGGATTGCCACAAACAAGTCTAGTTTGTATTCCGTAGTCCGCTGCGCCTTGAAAATAACCTTGCCTAGGTTATTTTAATACATTACGACAAAAAGCGTACAAAACTCGTACAATACGTAGGTACCCACTATTTACTACACAGGTACAGTCCTAATAATATGTTTGTCGTAGAACTTAGAAGGGACTTCCCCACTCAGAATACTTTAATACAATACTCTTAAGGTAATTCCCCAACGAACCAACAGGGGAATCACCCGATCATCTCATATCATAATATTGTTGCGGGAAGAAAGTATAAATATGCAAATCAGGTTTTATTTTTTTCATTTATTGTTCTGTCAGTGACGCTGACGGGTTACGTAGGCTACGTCATTAAAATTTAAAGTCTATTATCTGAAATTAAGTATTTCAAATGGCGGGAGACTTTGTTAAACATAAAAAAGACAATGATACGACGTCAGTGTGGAGTTATTATTTAGTTGCGAAGGACGGGAATAGTGCTAAATGTAAGCGATGCCCAGCCATCCTCAAGACTTTGGGTGGATCAACTAAGGGATTACATACACATTTGTTATTAAAACATAACATCTAACATCAAGGTTATATCAGCTTCAACAAGTCAAGATTCTGAAAATCTGAACACAGCACCGCCGCCAGCCAAGCGAAAGTTAGATAATTATTTTACTAAAAGTGACGACGATAGCCTGGATGATATTTTGGCAAGAATGATTGCATTAGATGGATTTCCATTCAGTGTATTCATAACCTCAGATAATTTGAGAAAATTGCTCTTAGCAAAATACACGGATTTACCAAAGTCAGCCGTCACTGTTCGAAAACGTGTTATGAATTACAGTGAAAAAATCAGAAAGCAAGTAACTGCAGAATTAAAACATTTGAAAAGTGCAGGTGAAAGATTTAGTCTTTCTTTCGACGAGTGGACTTCAACTTCCAATAAACGATACATGGCGGTCAACGTTCATTCATGTAAAAAATTTTGGAACTTAGGACTTGTTCCTATTTACGATAGTATGACAGCTGAAAATTGTCTTCGTATATTGCAAGAGCGTCTAAGTAAATTTGACATTTCCCTAGAAACTGACATCGTGGCTATTGTAACCGATGGACCGAATGTTATGATAAAGGTGGGGCGGCTTGTTTGCACTGAACAACAACTGTGTCTCGCACATGGCATCAATTTGGCGGTCTGTGATGTGCTTTATGAAAAACATAATAATTTGCAAGATAGCCCTACCTCAGATGATCCTATAAATGAACCAGCTGTTGATTATATGGACGACAGCGATGATGAACACCATTTAGAAGACTTAGACTGTCCAGAATCAGGTTTAATCGTAATGTCACAAAATGAGCTTGCGCCAGAACACGTACCAGAGTTAACACAATATGAAAATATTAATGAGCTGATAAAGAAAATCCGCAAAGTTGTAGTGTATTTTAAAAGATCTCCATTGAAAAATGAAACAGTACTTCAAAAATATGTGAAAATTGAACATGGAAAAGAGTTGTCACTTCTTTTGGACTGTAAAACCAGGTGGAATAGTCTTTTAACAATGCTGGAGCGATTTTATCTTTTAAAAGCATGCATTCAAAAAGCTCTTATAGATCTCAATCATCCAATTCGTTTAGAAGATGTTGATTTTGAATTGGTAAATAAAATTGTTGATGTGCTGACCCCAATTAAATTGACAGTAGAAGCAATCTGTCGGCGAGATGCTAATTTATGCACAGCTAATGCCGCTTTGAAATTTCTTATAAAACAACTGTCTAGCAAAAATTCAGCACTTGCCAAAAAAATTAAAACATCCTTAGTGGAACGTATAAAGCAACGACGAAGTGATGATTTAACTGGCGTGTTAAATTATTTACAAAATCCACGAATGGATGTTGAAAATCAGTTATTATCGGATTTGGAATGGCACGACTTATTTCCAGTTCCGACACAGGCTTTAGTGAGGAAGCAAATAAAGAGTATTGTTAAAAGACTTAATAGTCGAGATTACACGGAAGAAGAAGCAAGGTCAGGATCACAAACAGATGATGAGCTAAGGTCAGAAACCTTCCAACCCCAATTGACATTAAAGGAAAAGTTACAGCTGGAAATTAACAAGAGTATGAAATCCCCAGATCCTGAAGTACAAGTACAAAATGAATTGGGGTTGGCAAATAGTATTAGACGTGAAATGAGCCTGTTCGAAAATGGAGGAGTTCGTGGATATCACTTAGAAACAGCATATAAGTATCTATTGTCTATTCCTCCAACCAGCGTAGAAGCTGAACGAGCGTTTTCAGCTGCTGCTTATGTTGGCAATAAACTACGAAGCAGGCTCGGAAGTCAAACATTGGATGCTTTGATATTTCTGCGATTATATTTTCGAAATTCTAAATAGTTATTTTGTGCTGTTTTTTAATTTCTTGCAAAAGTATAGTATTTTTTGGTTTGTGTTTTTTCTTTTCTTATTATTATTCTGATTTGTGCAAAGACATTAAAGACATTTTTTTTTAATTACTCGTGTTTTTTTTATTTTAGCCCAATTAGAAACCACATAGTCTAATCCCGGGATAGGCCCGGGATCCCGGGAAAAGGCTTCAAAAATCCCGTAAGCCCGGGATTGAAAAACATGCTCGGGATTGTATTCTCTATATGGACTATATAAGATTGTCTGAAATAAAAGATTTTCATTTTATTATTTTATTTATTTTATAACATCCATGACTGAACCGGATTCGAACCCAGGACCCTGACTTGGCATTCCGGCGTGGTAACCATTACACCAACCGGGTCGTCATCCTCATATTATTATACCTACCATCAGTTTTTAGGTATAATCACAAAGCGTTTCATCATAATCGATTCTGTAGTTTTTGTATGATGCTCAAACAAACAAACAGATAGACAAAAATCTAAAAACCAGTGTTTTGGACTCAGGGACAGCTACAAACCGTAACTTCGTTTTTGTGAATATCTTTTATTCTAATCGTAAAATTGTGGTCCATCTTAGTGATGATGATTTTCAATCATCATCATCATCATCAGCCTATCTTCGTCCACTGCTGATCATAGGCCTCTCACAAGGCGCCAGGCAAGTTCTAGAGTGGAGACCACGAACTGGCAGGCGTAGTGTGGGACGCTCTACTGTCCGCTGGATAGACGACCTAAATAAATAAAAAAGATAGCGGGGAGTGACTGGATGAGGAAAGCCGAGGATAGAGACTTGGTTTTGTCAATATCTAAGTATAATGAGAGCGTCGGTGGCGCGTTGCGGAGAGGTATGGACACCCAATTATGGGGGTCCGGGTTCAAATCCACACGGACAACATGTCATGTACCAATGAGTTTTTCTAACTTATACGTACCTGTATATAGTTTTCTAAACCATTCTGATTTGAAAATGTAATTTCTTTATCAGAAAGTACTATCTGACATATCTTGGACGTTACTAAAGCTGTTCTAAGAATAAGTATCTTCTGTTTCTGTAATTCAAAATACCCTTAATGGAGTAAAGGTATTCAGAGACAATAATAGCTGCATAGAATATTAACAAAAACTTATTTTATAATCATTAGTATAAGCTAGAAAAACTTATTGGTACGAGTATTTATAACGTAATACCGACAGCTCTCAAACGGTGAAGAAAAACATCGTGAGGAAAACTGCATACGCTGAAGAAGAAATTCTTATGTGTATGTGAAATCTACCAATCCGCATTGGGCACGCGTGGTGGACTAATGCACATACGCCCTCCCTGAGGGTAGGCCTGTGCCCTGCAGTAGGTCGTTTATCGGCTGATGATGATGATGATGCAAAAGAATGTACAGACACACTTCTATTACCTACAGTTTTATAATACCTAGTGTAGATAGAAAAAGTAAATGCATTTCGATATGTACTCTAGTTAACTATCACGTGTGTGTGCTTTATCTTAACGAAATATGACATTCTACGTTAAACAAAGACCGAGCCGATACACTTAATTAATATATTCCTTGAACTTACAAGTAGGTACATATAGGTTGATAGATACATACTGGATCCTATGTCGATAGATTCGTAAAAGTTCGTCGAATTATTTCGTCTGTGTTATTAAAATCGTCAAAGGTAGGATTAAATCCCTTTCTATAAAACATGATTGGTAACAGATTATATTCTAAAGGTACTTGTAAACTTCAATGCCTTACATATCGAACAAAAGTTACAGACATTTAAAATGAACAACTTTTACTACAGGAATGGGACAAACTTTGAAATCGCGTAAAAAGTCAACTGTTTCAAATACATTTTGGTCAAACAGCTACTGACATTTTGTATGGATGTTTTTTTTAACGATAACGATGTTGGTCCCATAGTGAAAGTTGTTCAGTTTGATGGTTTGAATTACCCTGTCCGATATGAAACGCATTAAATTTTACACCATGTTGTTTAGAACTTGACATTTCCGAAAATTTATTATGAAAATTCTTATATAACAAACATTTAACAAGCAACAGACTAATAAACAATAAAACTTCAAAATCTTTCGAAAGTTCTTCAGACTTTCAAGATGAAAACAGGAGTCGGAAAGACGCAGACTGTCAACAGGAGTGCGATTTTTGAATCTCATTCGCTGAGCTCAGCAGTTGAAAATGTCAAAATTACAAAGAAGATATGCATTTTTCTACTGCTGATTTGACTTTCAAAAATCATTCTTCAGGAGTGCTATTTTTGAAAGTCAAATCAGCAGTAGAAAGATGCGTATCTCCATACATTATCAACTGCTGAGCTCAGCGAATGAGATTCAAAAATCGCACTCCAGCTTCTATTCTATTTTTAAAAAATGGCTGCCATCTTGGTGGTGATGATTTTGCCAATATCTAGTTTAAGGAGCAATTAGTGCTTGACATTGTACGGTAATGGATATGGCGATCTCAAAGCCCTGTTTTTATACAAAAACACACACCCGAAAACGCCATAAAATGGCGGAGCCGCGTGGCTACTTAAATCGCGAGCCGAACGAAAGACGTCTACTTGAGAGACCTCTAGCCACGCGACTCCGCACTCCAGCTTTAACAAGCACTACGTTCAAAGTAGTGAAACTAAAGTAGTTCTACAGATAATTAAATAGTTAGTAGTACCTACTTTGGTTTAGGAACATTTCACAATCAATTTTCCAAACATATTATCAAACTACGATGACGGGAGCCCATGCCGAAGTCGCGTTTTTTTTTCATATATTTAATTTTACCACTTTGTCGCGTGATTAATATACAGGGTGTAGAAGACAGCCTAGAAAATACTGAAACGGTGAACTCGGACCATCAAACTGAACAACTTTCATAAATTTTTAGTCGGGTAGGTACAGCAATTTTGTATGGGACAGCTGATTTTTTTCGCGTCTCCTGAGGTAGGCTCCATAGTGAAAGTTGTTCAGTTAGATGGTCTGAGTTCACCGTTTCAGTAATTGCTAAACTTATACCTTGTATTGCTTCCTAGTACTAAGAGTCTCTGAGCTAAGCCGCAGACAGACAGACGGACGGACATGGCGAAACTATAATTCTTCTTTGTTGACTACGGAATCCTAAAAAAGTTGTAGGTTGTAGAATACTTTTGAAATGTGGTTGTGTAAGGTACTTGCAGCAAATAACATTTTTTAACATAAATTTTTCTTATTGAAATTAATAAAAAAACTGTTAGAAGGCAAATTAGGTAGTTTATACTACGTTTGGAATTAGGTTTTTTGGCTTGAAAATATTAAATTTGGTTGGTTTGGTTTGCAAATGTTATAATTCTAATACCTCTGACATCTCTCTGCTCTTGAGCATTATTAAATCTTTGTTTTAATGCGATTAATGATTCGTGTACGAGGAGCTTTATTTTATATTTTGTCAAAACTTTTTGTTACGTACTCGAAGTTTAAAACGGTTACCTGTTCAGTTAAAAGTTAATAATATAACTTCTTATTTAATTAATTAAAGGGATTTCAGTTCTGTAAAGTAATCGAATTTATTTAGCCAGATATTGGGCAAGATGGGAGAACAATTTCGTAAAATTATATTTATGGCTGCAATTTACACGTGATTTAGTATTTCCGACTTATCACGTTGTACGTTTTGGCTATTATTATTATGTACCTATATCCAGACCATACTCATTAATAAAAATGGGTATTATGTTGTATTGTCAAACAACCAAATGTAAAATCGGTTTAATACAGTGGGTCTACCTGGACATTCGAACTTCGCAATTGCGTGAACGTTTTCGTTCCAATGTCAACTCTATTACAATGAAGTTCGGACCGAAACGGTCGCGATATATCGAAAATCGAAAGTCCGGGTACAGGGCCAGGGTGTAATCATAATCACGGAGCCTATACAGGTTGAAATTGATATCATTAGCATCCTTTTAAACTAAGAGTCTACCCATCAAACTGAACAACTTTTACTATGGAAGCAAACCGATCGGAACAAATAAAAAATCTGCTGTTCCATACTAAACTGCAATGTCGACGCGCGAGTTCGCGACTCAAATGTATGCAAGAGCAGATTTTTTTTTGCTCCTATCGGTTTGCTGCCATAGTAAAAGTTGTTCAGTTCGATGGGTAGACTCTTAGTTTAAAAGGAAGCTAATGATATCAATTTCACCCTGTATACGTCCCACTGCAGGGCACAGGCCTATGGAGTATGGGCGTTATCACCATGCGTGCCCAATGCGGATTGCTAGACTTCCCATACGCATCGGAATTTCTTCTTCAGCGTATGCAGGTTTCCTCACGATGTTTTCCTTCACCGTTTAGAGCAGTCGGTATTACGTACATAAGTTAGAAAAACTCATTGGTACATGGCATGTTGTCCGTGCGGATTCGAACCCGGACCCCCATAATTGGGTGTCCATACCTCTCCGCAACGCGCCACCGACGCTCTGTTCCAGATTGTAACTATACCTAATTCTTCTTCTTATCGTGTGGACAGAGCCCAGGGTGTCAGAGTTTTTTTCAGACTGCCTTACGGCCTCTGACGTGGTCTACCTTATTACTGTAATTACTTTAGAGTATAAAAGCTGAATTTTATACATACTTTATCATATAAAGTCATAAGTGTCATTTTCTAAATTTTACAGTAGAGCGCTTTAACACATTCGCGCAGATTGACCGGCTATACAGGAAGAAATTGATATCATTAGCATCCTTTTAAACTAAGAGTCTACCCATCAAACTGAACAACTTTCACTATGGGAGCAAAAAAATAATCAGCTGTTGCATACATTTGAGTCGAGCAGGCATTGCAGTTTTGTATGGAACAGCTGATTATTTTTTTGCTCCGATCGGTTTGCTCCCATAGTTAATGTTGTTCAGTTTGATGGTCGAGGTCGATGAAGAGTCTACCTCTTAGTTTAAAAAAAGATGCTAATGACACCAATTTCACCCTGTAGTAGTGATAACAATAAAAGTTCTATTGTGTCTCGTTAACTGTCCGCGAATGCGTTAAAGAATCAAGGTGCGTAACTTTTTTGACTAGAGCTCTAGAGCTCTAACGCACATATTGTTAAATTAAAAAAAAGATCTTTAAGCACTCAATGCATTAACATAAAAGGAATATTATGACATTGTTAACTCAATTTTGGATTTTTTTTTATTTATGACTTTTAAGAACTAGATGTTACTTGGGTAACCTGTGGGTAACTATTAGCACAGCATGTTTCTTTAGTAGCCCGACAGTTTTGATACATCAGGAATTCTGGATCAGGATTGTTGAGGGGGGAACTCCATACGAAAACGCACTCCTGATTCGGAATTCCGTATATGTGTGACAGATCTAAGATTGAAACAACGTAGTTATTTTTAGATATTCTCGTTTTAATTCCTAGAACTCATGAGGTAAACAACACTATTCTATTTTTCATACCAATTTTGTAATCTTCAAACAAACTGCTAAAATAATTTGACAATCGGAAACTGCATACATTTTAGTGAAAATAAATTCACGTTTAAAAAAAAGTTAATTTTATACGACACACTTGTCATTTTCCTTTCTATTTTATTTAAAAAAAAAAACACTCCAAGGTTCATAATACTTTTGCAGACAAAATACTGTATTTATAAGGGACAAATTTAATTTAAAAATTACTAAAATTAAAGCTAAGTATACTAAGATACATAAATACGTGATTAAATTACTAATAAAATAAGTTTGTGAAAGACGAAAACTTAAAAGTTGTTTGAAAAATAAAAGAAAAACATTAAAAACGTAAAATTAGATAACAAAACAAGACAGATTGTAACAACCAATAATGAGAGAAATTATAAGTTTATTGCAAAAAAAATTTTTTTTTTTTACTGTGACTCAAAACAATTTCATAAAATTATTGTCAAAAAAGTGATGTGCATATAAACAATTTTAATTTTAGAAAAATAATTGTAGTTGATGATACACTTATAACAAGAAACCATCATGAATATAATAATAATCAGAAAATCTATATTAAGTAGGTATTGAATAAAACGATGATTCTATATTCATACATCAAAATGTGACTAAATATTATATGGCACAGACTATTTTTTCGGAAAAATTCTAAAATAGTAAAAAAGATCAAGAATGTTTTACTCATCGACATTTCCGTAAATCTGTTTTTCTAGTAGCGATCGACTATTTTTCAAGAAATGTCAACAATGATAACATAGCATGATCATGCGATATCTGGCGTGAAACAATAGACATAGACATAGATTCACACGCTGCGTCCATGCCAGTTCTCGCAATACGAAACAAGAGTTAGACAAAATCGTAATGATAAATTGAAATTGTAGAAATAGTAGGAACAATGGGACAAAGCTTACGCTACAAAAAATACTGATACAAACTAGGTTTAGGATACGATACGTGGTTCGGTCACAAAAAGGTTGACAGTAAACCCCTATTGAGTATCTCTCATAGTGACATTAATTTTAACTTTTTACGACATATCCAACTGCTTTTCTGATCGTGAGACAAAACACATTTTTAAGAGAGTGTGACGAAGCTATTTGGCTTTTTACTAATTTTGTGACGAAGCCGTATGGCTTTTTACTAATTTTGTGACGAAGTCAGGCTTTTTACTAAATGTGTGGCGAATGATTATATATGGCTTCTCTATAAAACTTTCAATACTGTTTTCACATGGACCTGTAAGAGCGAAGTTGTAGACATAAGTGCAAATTAAAATTAATGTCATTTAGATTTACTCAGAATATTCTATAACTATTCGGGAATGGCTCAAGCTGCCGGGAATATAAACAGGAATGCAAAAGGTTTGAAGGTTGACATTTTCATAATACTGCTTCCAAAATATTTTATTGTTTAATTTATAATACTTACAAATGAATTTATGGCATTTTATGGCTAGCTACCTCATGAATCACAAACGTTAGCACTCTTTCTATACAGTAAATGTCCAAATTGTTTTTTTTTTTACACTAAACTTTTTTATACCAATATCTGTATAACAATTACATTTTATTAACATTATGTTTTTTAGATATATAGTTCTAATCTTATTTACAATGTTTTTTTTTATAGAATTGACATTTTTATTAAATAAGTTTCATTTTCAATTAAATATATTTTTGATTTCGTTTGTAAAACTAGTCGTATTATAATAATTTCTGGTAGTTTGTTTTATCTGTAGTATCAAAGTCAGGTGGATGAGTTAAATACAGATTTTAGAAACGTTTAATTTTTTAAATTAATATTTCTACCAGGAATTATCATAAAACCAAATATTGTCAAGGGTTTAACGCTCCAGGCACAAAATGGTGTTCTTAACCCAAATTTTATTGCCCTACTTTAGTTTTTTATGAAATCTAAATTAATAATACTATTCGTAAAAATGTCTTTTTTCATGGGGAAGTAATAAATATAAATATTTTATATAAACTAAGATCTAAAATTGGTCAGGATGAAGGATTTACATACACACTTCATATAATTAACATGCATTTCTATATTAGAAGTCCACATGTATTTTATTCATATATTTGTTACAAAGTATCTAAGACATGTGGGAAACATATTGTTTCTACGAGAATTGGTCTTTGAAAAGATACTATGCACAATCATGCATTTATAATACTTAATCAATTGTATTGTCATACATTAACAATCGTAATAATTTCATTTGGCACATGATTTGCCACATCACTAAAGGCTGGGTTTTATGTGATTGTCAGAACACTATCTGTCTTAGTCACACCTACACATGTTCTGTTAATTGATGTAGAGTCAGATAATGTAGCAATCTAGTTAAAACCAGAAAAATCCGCTAAGGGGCAAACTACATAATGATCAAAATCAAAGCACAGCCCCAGAATAAATTTGCATCTAAGGCACAATTTTGAGGGACAACATTCTACATTTTTGTCACAATCAGGATTTCCATTTCTTATTAATCATTTTGGCATCTTATTACCAACAATATAAATTTAATAATTGTCCATTTAAAGAAATTTAGTCTCTTTAATCCATTTGACTTTGTCCTAAAATAACTTGACAAAGCTTTTATAGTCTCATATAAATTCCAATCACTATTCTACACTCGTATACAAAAATTTACAGTAGATTTTAACGGAAATTTCCCGTCAGTTCGTGGAACTAGTGGAAGGTCCAAGGTTCGCTTCTTGGTGCTTATATTTGTGTGACGTCATCTGCGAGAGGCCTAAGACTGCGAAGCCGCATTGTAAGCAGTGGTAGTGTGTCTGTTTCTTGCTATGGATGCATTGAGGTTCATAACCGCATCCTGAAAAAAAAACAGAGTTTAAAGTTAGTTAATTGTGATTACAGATTATTTATATTTCTGTTGTTAGTTTCACACAATTTTACACCTAAATAAAACGTTATGAAGAGCGAATCAATTAAAACAATGAATTAACATTTGATATACCGCAAGGGTTTATCTTTGGTTTTGCATGTTTTCTAAAATACGCAAATAATCAAACTTTAACACTAAATCACTAAAATCTTAGAAGTTAAAAAATCACCTTTACTGGGCGGGAACTTCTCGAAGCCAGCCGCCTGGATAGAGTCAAGTTTCTGATGTTGACGACGATGGGCGACCACTTTGTTGGTGTCGGTGCATACGAAGTCACACTTGAGGCAATGGAAGTGAGATGCTTTGTTCTGGCCTGTACCTGCAAGTTTGAAGAATTTATGTCCCACCAACAAAACACAAATGCTAAAAAAAGTTCGGTAAAAAGAAGAATTGGGCTCGTTGGCTTCACCGGAAAATAATTGAGATTTATGTCCAGTTCTAATAAAGTTTCTTCAGACTTTTCTACATAGAATTATATTAAGCTAGGGATGAAGAATGAAAAGATTAACTTGTTTACTTTAATTAAAAATGAGTTGGTTTTTCCAATTACCTTACTCATTTCACTCATGTGATTATATGAATTGAGTTTTTCCCGCAATATTTGCCTTCATCATTTAAAATTAGTGGGTATTACGTACTACATACGTTGGAAAAACTCATTGCATGGCATGTCTTGCGTAGGTACGTCTTTGAACCCGTTCGCGTTCTACATAATTAAAAAACTTACCGAAAGTAGAAGCATGAGGACAGTCTGGTCTCTGGCAGTAAACATTTGCTCGGAATTGTTGGAAATCACCTCCCATCAGAGTATCTAATCTGAAAATATGAAGGAAGTAGGGTTAAGAGCTGTTGACAATGAATCAGACCTCAGAGAAATTGGTTTACAACTTTTTGTGTTACTGTTAAACTTAGGTCACTTAGAAAAGGACCCTAGCAAGAATCTAGACGCCTCGTTTTGATCTGTTTTTAGAACTGTTAAAGTAATCATCATTAGCAGTCAATGCTATATTTACCTTTCATGTCTAGCTGTATGCTGGACAAATCTAGTTTTGTCGCAGAACGAATATCCACAGTCTTTTCTTGTGCAGTGGAAATGAGTTTGATGTTCTCTGAAAAATAAATGAATATAATTAAATCTAAGTTATACATTTCGTGGAATAATGTAATGCATTTCTTTATTAATAGCCCTTTTGTTTTTAGCACTGAATTGCTGCCAGTTTCGAGTAGGGTTTGGGAGTATCGTAATCTCAAGCATTGTATACAGGAGGTGCACAACCGACACGACCGTCCACAAACCCACTAGCCACGAGACTCATGTAAGGTGTTCCTTAAGGTTGTAACTTTGGACCAACATTCATCAATCTTTCATATTTAATTAAATTTGAATCCTTCTCAAATAGGTCATTCCTTTTCTTCGCGACTTGGCCCTGTTGGCAGTAGTTAAGAAATAGAAACTTACCGGTAACCACAGTGTTGATAAGCGCAATCCTCGTTGAACCTGAAGCGAAGATAGCCCTCAGGAATAGGCTCGTCTTTCAGGACTCGCATGTGAGGACCTCTCGTGGTATGCGTCCGTCTGCTGTAAACATAGTTGTGTTAAATTAGTAGGGTAAAAAGTTTCTACGAAGATGCAAAGTAGATAGATGAGTCACAACTTTCCACTAAAGACAAGCTAGTTCCCATTACACTGTGTACTTACGATTTAGCAATCATTTCAGCTTCCTTGTCCATTCCTGGTGGAAGACCATGGCCTTGGAGAAGGCTCTGCTCTAACAGGAGCTCCGGTGGGTACAACATTGTTGGGTAGAGTGGGAAGGGAGAACCACTGATAACAAGAAAATGAGAAATGTTAGTTTTATTATTTGTTATGAAATGTAAATATTCGATTTATTTGACAGATGGAATGGCAGACAGGATCGGTGTTATGATAAAAATAAGATAAGAGTTTTCTGTCATGTTCTCATCGTATCGAATTTTAGGGATTTTTATACACAATACATTTTGTGTAGAGCTTTCTTTTTTGTCCGTTCAAGACACATTCTAAGCAATCAAGGGAATCTACTCAGCCGAATGCAGGTAACTAGGCTTAGAATATTCAGGGTGTAAGCGTTACTTGCATTTAAGGAGGTGTTTCAGACTGAACCATCAAACTAAACAACTTTCACCATCAACATTGAAGCTTTTTATAAGATTGTAGCAGAAGAAATCAAGTAAATCTTACCCCTGAGAAAATAATGCGACTTGAGCAAGTCCAGGTAAACCAGCCAATGACGCCGTGTATTGTTGCTGCATTTTGAGCTGGTCCTGCAGACTACCCTTACGGCCCCCTGCAAGGTACTGCTGGAGCAGAAGACTTTGTACTGCTTGGACCTGTGAAAGAATAATATTTGAATAAATGCTACTAATATTGTGGAAATGGAGATTGGCTTTTAGTTTTTTTGTAAGTTTTAACTGTAATTATTATAGATAAAGCTCATTGCAATTAAGCATCAATTATACTTACATGGTCAGCTGGGTTTGGTGGTCTCTGACTTGGAGAAGGAGACTGGATGGTTGATGATGAGGATGCGGTAGATGGTAGAATCGATATCTCTGGATATTCCCGCTCCAAAGTCTCCTGTAAAAAAGGACCACTGTTATATTGTACGAAAAGGGTTATCTAATAAATTATAATTCATAGTTCAATCTTCTTCAAAATATGAATTCATATTGAGACTCACCAAAATTAAAGCGTAACCAGAAAACTAAAAACCTGCCTTGGATGTGCTACAATTGACTTTTGGGACTATAATATAGCTATAATATTAATGTTGCAAATACAAAAACTTAATCCAATAATATCCCTCCATATGGCGAAGTGTTTTATTTTCCTGATCAGGCTTTGGCAAATTAGTGTAGAGCTTTTTGATGACTGAGTAAATCGGAAAAGAAACACACCTTAGTAGCGGCTAAGCCTACTGGTCCAGGGTCCATAGCATTACTATGCTTCTTCACCATATGGCTGAATAGCAACTTCAAGTCCACATACGCCTGACTACAGTGAGGGCAGTGGTAATGTAGGTTCATGCCACCAGCATTCTTGTTCAGGGGACATCCTTGATCATGGCATGAAGGCGGAATAGTAGGTCCAGAGTTCTTCGGAATCTCATACTTCTTCTGGTCACATTCCATTCTGAGCTTCATGTCTTTAGACGGTGAAGCATCATAAATGCTTCTTGGTGATGATGTATTGCTTCTTAGGTGCGATGATGGATAAAAGGTTCCCGTCGCTTTTACTACTGAAAAAAATATTTATTTAAGGATTAAAAACGAACCAGAGACGCTAATCTAAAGTATACTTTCAGTTCTAATATATAAGATTTAAATTAAGTTTCAAAACAAAGAGCAACACTCACCCGAAACGTTGTCCTGTTCTCTATCGAATTCACTCTTGATAGAGAAGTTTGTTGGCATATACTCATTAGTTTCCTTCATTGAGCTGACGCTGTCCACTGAACCGCGTTCCTTCAAAGAGTAGTCTTTAGCTTCTTCAAAAGATTTCTCAGTATCTTCACTTTTAATGACAGGAGTTCCTCTACCGTGTTTGTGGGTTGCAAGAGCTGAGTACTGAGTCAGAATCGCAGGGCAGTTGTTCCCTTGAGCGCAATGGAAGTGAGCTCTCAATTGATTTTTGAAACAACTTTTTCCACCGCATTGGTCGAAAGACGAGAAGTAATCAAACCCTTCTAGAAGAGGGCAAATTGAGTGAGACTCCCTCATATGGGTTTCCATGATGACGTGGGTTTCTCCAGCGAAGCTGCAGTTGAAGCAGTGGAGATGAAGTCTTGTCATTCTCAGTTGACAGTTTGAGTATGATTGCAAACAAGCATCAGGAGTTGTGTACACTTCAAAATGCTGGAATTTTATGCGCTGTGAAAAGAAAAAGACTACTTTAGTAACAATGTGATGGAGAATTCTGAAAAAAGTTGTTTGAGGGCAAGAACTTACCGGAAATTCCTCAACTGTGGTTATGACCGGCGATTGTATTACAGGCGGTAATTGGTTGCTCTTGGGCAATTTGAATGATGTGAATATTGCTTGAGGAGTTACCTGAAATAGAAATGACGGGTAAATAACATGTAGAGTCTATGTTATGGAAAAAAAACATTTGTATTTGATAAATTTTAACTTACATTATCAGTCCAAACTTCAACAACCCGGTTCTTTGGTGGTCTTCCCCTTTTTCTACTGAACATCTCATCTAAAGAACTCGAAGGGTTAACATGCTGAGGTGCTCCTGGGTTTGGTCCAAGATTCAATTGAGCTTGGAGATTAGGCGTCAGTTGTGACGTAAGACTAGGGGTCATTTGTGCTAATTGCGCCAAGTTTGGAGGAAGATTTGGGAGGGATGGCACTTGGAGTTGAGCAGCCATATTCGGGTGCAATTGAGCTGATAGCTGAGGTGTGAAGTTGGGAGCGAATCTCGCCGCTAAGTTCGGTGACATAGGGCTGAGGATTGCGTGTTGCCGATGATGCTCGAGACGTCTGAACGGTTGTTCTTCTGATGAGAGGATGACGGCTCCACAATTCTCCTGAAAAAGAAAAACATCATGATTAATCTATTGTAGGTTACTGATTTAGGAATTCTCAAGGAGAAGAATATTGTACGTGTAGGACAATTTTCAAGGCTTAACTTACCCAGGTGCAATGATAGTGCGTTATATCCCTGATGTGCTGGCAGGCGGAGTTGCCGCATGGATTATTTTGTGTGTACGTCACGAAGTAAGCCTCGGTAACTTGGTTCTGCTGCTCGTGCTCCATAACGTGCTTTATCATTGTGTTGTGGCAACTGGAAACAAAGGAGATTATCTTTTAAAGTTTATGATTGTGACGGCCAGACACTGTTTAGAAACATTTCATTTAGATGAGATTTCGAAGAGTATTTCGAAATGTATATGCTGGTCGCACAATTCTGCTGTAACTGTAGCTGATATTGGTAAGAATATAGCCGCCATCAATAAGCAATTACTGAATAAATTGACTTGAATAATATTATGAAGTTGAAGGCAGACAGTCTTTTTCCAAAATGATTGGAACCCGCATCGCTCGTTATTTAACTCTTATTAAAGATGACTTTTGTAATTAGAAAAGAAACACTCAAATCATTGCATACCTGTGAGCCATCTTGCAGCCCTCAGCCAAGCAGTGGTAGTGCTTGTTAAAAGCGCTGCATTTGCTGCATTTGTCCTCTGCTTCCTTTGCTCCGTTGAAGGTCTCGATGTATTTCCGAGCGATATCATCAACCATTGCTTGGTTCTGAAAATAGAAGATAATAGTTCTGTTAATCTTCGTTCCGATTTAACTTCTGTACTTAAATACTGTTCTGCTACTAAACATTAAAAGAAATAACCTGACGCAAATGACCCTAAAACCCCAAATTAACCCATCAAAATCATGATGTCACACTTTAAATATCTTTTATAGCATATAATTGATTACTCACGAATGAATGCGGGTAGTCTCCATCGAACATAGAATTTGACATGTCATCGTCGATGTGCAGGTTACTGCCAGGAGAGTACATGCTTAGATCAGCTCCTTGCTGCATCAGAGCTGATTGGATCACTGAGGTTGGTAGGCTGTGAAAGGTATATATTATAAATTAAGTTATTGGCATTCAAACTAATATAATTATCAAGGATAAGATTGGTGTACTGGTTTGAGTCATAGAATTATGTCTGAACCCAATGTGTCATGATTTCTAAATAACTGACACTTTTTAAGAACGTAATTACTCACCCAAAAGTCATCTCCTGTTCTTTCCTCTCATGCTTCCTTTTATGAGTGAAGATCTGACTGCTGGAGTGTAGCACGTAGTTGCAATGTGGCCTGATGCAGTGGATATGGTTGCAGGTCCGACTGAACCGACAGTCGCGGTACGGGCAGGCTTCGTTCTTCATGTACTTCTTGAAACCGTCTTTGGACAGAGCCTCGTCTTTTATGTGGTAAGTCTTGTGTTTTTCTGTGGACATTTTGGGAATAATGTTACACATTAATCAAATTATTGGAATTTCTTCTATAGCGGTTTTCTTGCTTCAGGTGATTTCAAGAGTCAGTTCGGATTTCCCGAAGACATAAATACATAAATGGATTGTTTACATAGATGACTTGATAAGAGATGTATTACCATAATCAATTACTGGAATAAACGGAAGTACCTAAATAATACAGCAAAGTTACTTAACCCAAACAAATTGAAGGCTACACTCACCCATATCAGCCTTATTCTTAAACGTATAAGTGCATCCAGGTCTCCTGCAGTGAAAATGCGTGGTCCTCTGGCCAGAGAACATGCAATGGGGAGCAGCACAGCTCTCAGTGGCCCTGAACCTCTGGAAACCCTCCTGTAGAATCGCAGAGTCCTTTCTGTGATAATTTGCGTGCATCTGCACGTCTGACGTCGATATGTACACCTGAAAAATGATTGTTCAGATTAATTTTCAGTGATTTTATTAAGATGTTATGAAGCTAGACAATTTCTACTTCTCTATTCCCTTGAGATCCTACTCGTCTTCATTGTCCAGTCTTTCTTGACTTGATGATTTTGACCTTAAGAAGTTAGTGGTGAGAAAAAATAGAACAGTGACTTGATGAGCATTGTCTTCAATATGTTTAGCTGTAGACAGTGGAATATAGTAACAAAATGGCCAAACATTGGAAATGAAAAAGCAAGATCTGGTCCAGAGAAATATCTTTTAGAGACCTGAAATGATTTAGTAGACGTTTTTAAGTCTTCTCAAGAACATGCGTCTGTATACTTATAGATTGTTCAATCAACGAAGACGCGCACTCTCTGTCGTAGATTTAACTATCTCTAGAAAGACTTTGAACAGGTGTTCCATTAAAACTTACCTTATCACAACCATCCTGTATGCAATGATAGTGGGTCTGACTGCGGTTGTGAGGGCAGTCGCTGAAGCGCTCGGAACAGTCGTCCAGAGGAGAGTACCTCATGAAACCGTGGGCCAGGGACTCGTCACGCTTCTTGTGCCACTGTGGATAAGGAAGTTAATACATGACGATACTGAGGAATAAACATATCCAATCCAATAAACATTGGATTGTGAGTTTTATGTAGCTGTTATTTATGGTAATTTTGATTCATTCATTGTCATCAGCTTTTTTATATACCTCCTGAAAATGAAACGGGCCTGCCCTTATGGTAAGGGTGTTAGTCTACCACTTAGGTACGGTACATTTCAAGAAAGACAATGTCTAATTATGTATAGCTATTCAAGATTCTTCTTGTCATCATATCAGCTTATGGACGTTCACTGCTGGAAATAGGCCTCCCCTAAGAATCCCCACAACGACCGGTCCTGCAGTGGTGCCGGCTAAGAATAGCATCATTCCATTTCTTCCTTAGGGTGTAGTAAAAGACTAAGGAATCCACCAGAGGATGGGAAACAGCATCCTCTGCTCTGTGTACACATATTGAATCCTACTGCGATCGCGAACCCGCCTGTTAAGTGTGGTGGTTATGGCAAAGTCCCCCCACTCTAGCCAGCACAACCATTTATCTTGTTACACCACCATCTTGTTATTTGTAAAACCAAAAAGAAGTACCAACCTTAAAGTGTCTGATCATCTCCTCCTTCTTGCAGAACACCCTGGCGGTGCAGTCCATGCAGTGGAAGTGTTCCCTGTAGCCCAGGTCCTTGCAGTACGATGACCCGCATTCCAGGGTCGAGCTGTACCTGATGAAGAATAAGGAAATGTCAGAGATGGTACGGTACAGGTACTATACGCTGAAGTAAGCAGGGACGCCAAAGATGGACACGGGCCGATTTCATAAACATAACAATAGTAATTTACAATGACAATTCAGGATACAGGATAACAATACTGGTTAGTTATGTCTTTAAGTACATCATGTGTCATAAATTCTTAGTAATGTATCTCAAATCGTGATTGTTACAATTTGTCATGTTTATGAAAAAGGCCCCAGGTCAATTTCTTGGTAAACCCGTTTTTGATGAGCAAATCAGCTGTCGGATTTGGAAGTAAACAATAGTAGAAAATATGAGTCTCTGAATCATATTTAGCAAGTTGCTAGATTTTTTTGTAGCCTGTAGACACCTAATAAAGCAAAGTACTTTATTAGTTATTAACCATTGAAAAATAATATATATGAATTTGACAATGGACGTCTATCGGCTGATATGAATAAAGTGAAAGAAATATCCGAATCGTAGCGTGTGGTAAGTTCTTGTTTCTGCCCGCTCCCGTGGAAAAAATGCGTGGCTATATGTACCTACATATGTTACTGACAACCATTTCGGATACTATGATAAAAACCATGAGCTATAGGTCACTTTATAGCCTATAACTGCGTTAATCTATACTATTATAAAACTGTAACAGGAAGTTTGTCTGTACATTGAAGATATTAACAAAAAAAAAGTTACGGTATGGTTTTTAGGTGTCCCTGATTCCATTTCACCAATTTTTGGATTGTTTGTCTGTCTGTTTGTTTGGGTGTTTGTTGATGTTGATTTTGATGAAACTTTTTTTGTTTGATAGCTTATGATCTGACTTAAAATCTGGTATATAATTTGTGCGGACGAAGTCGCGGGTTAACGCTCGTATAGTAATAAGACTAATAAAGGTTCTGTTGTTCCTTATTAAGGTTCAGAACTCTAAAAACTAGCTGACTGACAAAGCCCAATAATGTATATTCATATTCAGGAGGTTCATAAGCATCATCCTATCATCGTCCCCTGCTGAACATAGGCATCTCCTATCTTATCTTATCTTGTTGTGGGGGCTGGCAAGCCAGCAACACTTCGACCCAATGGAATCTTTTGTGTTATAGGCATCTCCTAAGAGGCGCCACAAAACTATAGTGTATTGCCGAGGATAGCCTCAGTATTCCTCATTAATTCGCTCCCTGCTACATTTCTCCGGGCGTCAGTCCAGCGCGGTGTCAAACACTACGCCTGCATCTTCATTCTAGAACTGGGACTCTGGGATTCTCCAAGGAGTTTAAAACTAAAAAGACAAACCTTTTAACATATCTAGAGTAATCCACTGTATTCTGAAGAGAATTCTTCCGAGCCTGATCCAAATGATTCAACGCCGACAGTAGACCTTTAACAAAAAACAAAATTCGTTAACAAAAAACTATGTTATGCTAATACACATCGAAACAATCATTACTAACGATACAACCGTTCCTTTTCCGTCAAAACTTATTCTTTTGTTTGGAACTTCCAAATCACCTCCATGCATCATATTCAAACGAACAATGTAGTGTTTTCATCGACGATATTTAAACATTTTTGGTAGGGTTACCGATGCCAAATTCCTATTTAGGGATGACAATATAAAGTACAATAATAATAATAAAAGACATTGTACGCAAATGTTGAGAATTTAATATCTAATTAAATCCTTCAACTCTTGTAAAACCAACGAGTTTTTCCTTGGTGTAATTACGTAAGGTGGAGTCTTATAATTGCAGCTATGGAACAAATGCACTTATAAGAATCACAATTCAGTCTTTCTCTTTATTCCAACACCTGCCTTCTAGATGACTAGACATAAGTCTATTGAGAGAAGAACTGAATCGTGATTCTTATAAGTGCA
This sequence comes from Agonopterix arenella, assembly GCA_927399405.1. Taxonomy (NCBI): domain Eukaryota; kingdom Metazoa; phylum Arthropoda; class Insecta; order Lepidoptera; family Depressariidae; genus Agonopterix; species Agonopterix arenella. The sequence continues at coordinate 4,534,570 of OV656714.1, forward strand.
ATTGCTCCATAGTTGCAATTACAAGACTCCACCTTACTTACATTGTCGATGTACAGGGTCGAAATTAGTTGTTATGTTGGTCCCATAGAGAATGTTGTTCAGTTTGATGGTCTCATCATCCCCTTAGAAATCGTCAGCGTATTAAGAAGAACCCTAAACAACCGTTTTTCCCGATTTCGAAGTTGGTCCCATAGTAAAAGTTGTTTAAGTGTTGTCTGAAGCACTCTGTTCGATATCTAACGTATTTAAGTTTAAACCCTCTATAGTCGAGCCGATAATAATCCTCACGACACGACAATACTATTAAGAACGCGGATGCTCTGAAATATACATCACAAGAATCATAAGAAACATCTAATATACATTTCATAATCAAATTAAAGATTGAAAAATTTGTCTCGGGCGGGACTTGAACCCGCACTCTTTCAAACCGGGGAACTGCGTTACCCAATTTCGCCACCGAGCCCACTACCCAGAGAACGAAACGACGTCGTGACGTCACCTGCATGTGACACTCATCTGTACGCGCAAATTTCTACATGCAGTTGACGTCATCAACCATTCGGCCAATCACAGTCGTTTACGATAACGTGGCTAAAGTAGACAAAAACAATATTTTCTTTGTCGATTTTCTCTTAAAAAATCCAGTATTTTTCTTAACTGACTAAATAGTTGGTTTCCAAAATTCATATTCAATACGAATGCTATCTATATATTTTACATGCTGTCACATGCCCTATTGTTCATCTTTAAAATCCGTGTGCTCAACCCTATCTTCGTATAATATCCCAAACTCTATCCTTAACGTGTTTTAGTTAAAAGAACTGGTAAGAACTCGGGTGTTGCGCAACGAAGGCCCCTCCCCATCAAGTTTTGGAGTATCAAATAAATTATTATGGTAATTAATCAATGTTTTCTCCTAGTCATTCTGGATCGCTCTCCATTGTGAGTGATCGTTGACTCTACATCTATGTACAGATGTGTGCACAAGTGCTAGGCGACTTTTTTTCAAGATGGCGTATGTTGTTTTAAAAAACTTGTCGGTTTTTTTGTGGTTTGAATTAAGATGTGGGTTTGTTGACTTTAAAATGTCATAGTTGTAATAGTTTTAATTTTTACTCGACTTTAAAACTGAAAGTTCGAGTAGGTAATTAAATTATGTATTGAAATAACTTTAGAGTTAATTTTTTAAATATTAAATTTCTACTCCCAATAGTAAAAAAACGGACTTTTTATTAGTTTTCATCTTAATTGTTGGTTCTTGGAGACTTTTACTTTTAATTTGACAATTTCTGTCTCTTTTATACGTAAATGAAACTTGACTTAACTTGACTGAAACTTGAGGCTCATAAATTGTTGCATTAGAACTAGTAACAATTTTCATAATTATTTTGTATTACGCACCTCTCTCTGTCTGTGTTTTTTTGCAACTTAAATGTTTTAGTGTATAGTAAAATAATATTTAACAAAATTTTAATTTGTTCAAATTTATTTGCATCGATAACACTTTCGTTCACACCATTACACCACACATACACACGGACACATACGTATTCATTGTATTGAAAATTCGGATTATTTTGTACCGTCTCCGAGAGATTAAACTTGTGTATTTGTTACAACTCGTGTCGAAATCTCCCACCTTCGACTTTTTTTTACAAAATCGTTTTTGAAAGACGTATTAATACCTATACTTATGTAGATTAGCATGCAGTACAATGGTTAACTTGCGGCCTGATAATTTGATATTACATAAGTCGTGCATGAGTAGATATTGTAATAATAGGTGGTTATACGAACGGGCTTAATAAATGAGATGGAGAAAAGAAATCACTAGTTTTTAGGGTTCCGTACCCAAAGGGAGCCAAAGGGCCCTATTCCTAAGTCTACGCTGTCCGTCTGTCCTAAGTACAAAAAGCTGTATGTTTGGAATTATAATAGTTAGACGGCTGGAATTTTCACAGAATATGCTTTATTATGGCGTAATTATAAAAAATACAAAATTAGAGGTGGTTCTCATACAAGAAACGTGTTTTTTTCAGTTTTTATTTTTGCTTTGTCTTAAAAACGGCAATACCATACAAGCGCCAAACTTGGTGTGATTATAGTCCATACTCTAAGGTATAACCACAAATAAAAAAACTGGTCAAGTGTGTGTGACACACACGCATGCGCACGTGGGGCATGCGCTAAAAGATACCGGAGAAAACATTTTTTTTTTGGTAATATTGTATCGTGGTATAGCCCAGTCATTTTACGGTTTGAGCCAGAAGTAATTAATAATTGATATTTTTTTTCGGTATAATATTGAAGAGCCTATTTGAGCCTAGAAATGTACAAAATTAAAAAAATCACGTCAGCAACAGTTCCAATTTCATAACTTTGATTTCTATGTTGCGTAGCGCATTTTATTTTAATTTGTTTTGAGATACTCTTTTTGTCACTAAATAGTGCCGGTTACAGTTTAAAAGTCCAATTAATAATTGCTCCCTACCCCGCCTAACAAAACTCCGTAAAATGACTGGGCTAGTACGGAACTCTCCGTGCGTGAGTCCGACTCGCACTTGGTCGTTTTTTTTTAAGTTTATAAGCGTTAATAGTCACGATTTTGTTGGTGATTGTGCGAAATAGATAAAAATTGTGTATTGTAATGTTTCACGTCGATTTGAGTTAATATTTTATTACCTCTAATTTATAGAATTTAGATAAGAGATTTGGAGCGGAATAACTAGTTTGGTTTGTCGGTATTTGTTAAAAACAGGTCGGCTAGGAATATTTTTGGGTTGTATTTAGTGTAAGCTTACTTATATACCTGTCATATTGGTCACAGCTATATGTAAATAAATGTGAATTTGATACAATTTAGAACATCCAATATACATATTAATCTATTTTTAGAATATCTCCGCATTGCAAGTGACGATATTTTCGACTCAGTAAGTTCAAAATCAACACACCTTTCATCCAGAGGATATTCTAAACTTGCTAGGTAAAAAGTTTAAGTCCCATGTTAAACAAGTCATCTGTAAAAAAAGTTACTATAAACTCGATGATTATGTGTAAATGCCTGGTCTTGACAATGTTACGCTATGTAATTCATTATTGTTTTGCAGATAATTGTACTCAGTATATTTTGATTAAAAGATGTGTGTTGTAGAGTTTCTGGCCGCATCTTTTTTACAACGGAACAGCTTTCGACGCAGTGGTAGAGTCAAAAAAAAAAATGACTCAAGAAAATGACATGATGGTGACATGATATTATTTTGCACGAGTCTGTCTGTCTGTTTGTTTGTCGATTTGACGTGTGCTTCGTTCGTAAATTAAACTAAAATTGTCGTACATGTTATAATCACAGTATGTCAGACAAATCAAATTATCTTCAGCGAACGAAAATTTTGAACTTAAAGAGTAAAACGAGAGTAAAACGCCTTTTTGTTAATCATCAGTTCGATTGCACGATTTTGTATCATCGTGAAAACAAAAAAAATTATAAGTACATAACCAAAAATCGACGATGGAAAGGAAAGACAATGGATATGTGCCGCATCAGATAATGCCCGTCCAACATAATAAACTTTTATAATACGAAGGTAAGTTTTTTAGGAAATTTCGTAAGATATTGTACCGGCTCATTCATCCAAAACAATGGGATGGTCGTAATGTAAAACATAATGGGTTTTTGAACTCATTCAATGGAACTTATGGATACTTGGTTTAAGGGATGTTGTGGAGAACGGTATCCGTAACCGAAAAAAGTTCCGGATGTATGTAATATTGGATAGAGTAGCGTTAAATGTCGCTTTTCGAAGTACAATTCTGTATTTTATTACTTACTTCAAATCGAGTGTTTTAAATTTTAAATAATAGGTTTAATTTCATCAATAACTACATTCACTGACTTCTTATATCACACCTTCTTGGTTGACATCCCATATATCCGCACCAAGCGCCTTTCTGAATCTTTTATAATGCGCACAGCCAAGGAGTGGAATGCCAGTAGTTCCGAGCGCTTACAACCCGAATTCCTTTAAAGTACGAGCGAATAGGCTTCTTCTGGGTGAGCTCGTCTTCGACCTCATCCTTATCCTAAGGACTGGATTGAGATCAAGAGCGTATGCTCATCCAAATCCGTAATAGAAAAAAATTATGTATATCTACAACAAGCCTCCTCTATTACTATTCTTAAGTGGAAACAATAAAATAAAAAAATAAAGGAGCTACAACTACAACCTCTCCAAAGCCTCTCCCTGTGGGATGGTTCGAAGAAGACATATGTTTCATTTATTCTTTTTGCAGTTAGCGTAGAAACCTAACATAGTCTCAAACAGTGATTCTACGCAATTAAAATACAACTGCTTTGAATATCCGAATCCGAAATCGTATCTCCGCAACATCACTAATCGAAAGTTCATAACTCTTTGATTCGTAGAACCATGGGTGTGACATCCTTTGACGAAAGCTATTGATAAACATAAAGATAAAATAAAGCTACTGTTTATATATTTGATAGATTTCAATGGAATATAAATATTTTATTAAACTTGTTAGTGTTGTGACAGGTTGTAAATTTCAATTCGATAAGATTATGTCGCCTACTGCTTTCTTAGGAATTGTGTTAGACAAATTATGAGCAATATATTTTATCACTGACTAATAGAATTTTAAATAGTCTTATACAGGGTGTTCGGTCATTTGGTGTCGGCTAAGAATAGCACCACCCCATTTCCTCCCGTGGGTGTCGTAAAAGGCGACTAAGGGATCTACCGGAGCATGGGCAGCAGCATCCTCTGAGTACATTCAATCTAACTGCGATCGCCAACCCGCCTGCCAAGCGTGGCGATTATGGCAAATCCCCCCATTTTGGGGGAGGCCTATGTCCAGCAGTGGACGTCTATCGGCTGATATGATGATGATGATGATGATACAGGGTGTTACAGAAGTAAAAATAATAATTTAAAACTTTTAAGGGGGTTGTTTAGACCATCAAACTGAACAACTTTCACTATGAGACCAACATCGAAATCGCGAAACAAAAAATCTGCTAATATTTAGGTCGAGCAGATTTGTAGTTTAGTAGGGAACAACAGATTTTTTTTCGCGATTTCGATATTGGTCCAATAGTGAAAGTTGTTCAGTTTGATGGTCTAAACCACCGCTCAAAAGTTTATTTGTATGTTTGTAACACCTTGTATAGGATGATCCGAACAAAGATATCAAAAAAAAAATTACAGCTGATTTTTTTCGCGATTTCGGTGTTTGCTAAATAGTGAAAGTTGTTCAGTTTGATTTACTCTACATACAACATACTACATACAACAAAATTTTGGTCATCTGTATTTGAGGCACCCGGTATGATTACATATTTAATGCAGGATTGGTGGAGGTGAGTAAGTGTTCAACTTGACGTCAGAGTATTTTCAATCCACCTTAATGGATCTCCGAAATGGTGAGAAAGAGATAGAAATAACACTTAGTTCTCACGTTGCTAAAATTCTGTGGTACAATTTTAATACCATGTCTTCCTTGAATGCATAATCCAAATTGACATTTGTCTAGTCGATAAGCTGAGCAGTTCTGATTCTTATAACAATGTTCTTAAGGTCAAAAGTATTAAGCGCTTAGCAGGAAGCCAAAATGTCAGTTTTTGAGGTACTTTTCAGAAACTAATTGAAGTGAAATGTCAATTGCAGATTTAGTTGAATGATTTTAAATTAAAGTTGATTATCTTGATTTTAGATGTAAAAACTTTGACATTTAAAAGCTGAAATATGTTAAGCTAATTAAAATTTACTTCGCACTTAGCAATTATTTTGTATTTAGTAGCCAAAGTTGTTTTTAATTGAATTACTTTATTTTTTTGCTACGACAACAAATTCACAAGTTTCGTTCATAATATATTAAATCATTAAGTAGGTATCTACAACTAAATATCAATCATCATTAGATCGGTAGGAACTTCGAGTAGATATACCTACTAGCTTCATTTGATAGGAGTAGTTCGAGATGACTAAGGGATAGTACGAGGCCTCTCTTCAAGTACACACGGCGACACATCAAGCTATACAAAACCAACATAATCTGGCCGCGCCTAGGTCAAGTAACGTATAACGACGCGCGGCCAGCTTATTTATACAGGGTGTCCGGTAAGTAATGGATAACCCTGTAACTGCCGATAGAGGACCTCAAACCCGTTCAGAATATGGACTTTCGTGTCCAGAAAAAGTGCCACGGTTTTCGAGATATTTGGACTTTTAATTTTTTTCTGGAATTTAGGACCTTTGTCACTCTTTTGACCGTCATGGCCACAAAAGAAGAGATTTTTGCAGTCGGCTTCTTGCATAATATTCTCTAAGAGTGGTGCTATCAGACATGCATAATAAAGTTAGTGTAGCTCGTAGGGTCGTTCTTTTAAAAAAATAATCTTCAAGTCAACATTAAATTTTTTCCGGAATTTTCACCCAAGTTCGAACATGTGTGGTTTAAAAAAATGTATGGAGACCAGGGTGGCCAACTTTCTCAAAAATTTCTTATTTAATGCAGATTCCAAAATAGTGTAACACATGCTATTTGTTTCATTAAAAATGGAGATATTGCTATTGAAACTTTATTTAAAAAAAAATTTATTTAAAATCGGTTAATACCTTATTTGCTCGAAGACAGCATTCATGAAACGGTTCATTTTTGTCAAAATAGCACTCTAGTTTCTTAAAAAGGTGTCTTGAATTGAACTAAACAAACGTATGCTTTCTTCATGAAAATAAATAATTGCGAAAGCATCAAGGTCAATTTACTACTATTTGGACTGCCAAGAACCATATTTTTGACCTGATCATCATCAGACTGTGAAGGTAAAGATGCGGAATTGCCACAAAGCAACTAGACATTAAATTTGTGCCAAAACTGGATGCTACTTGATGTGATAATGGCCGGGAAGTATAAATATCTCGAAAACCGTGGCACTTTTACTGGACATGAAAGTCCATTTTCTGAACGGGTTTGAGGTCCTCTATCGGCAGTTACAGGGTTATCCATTACTTACCGGACACACTGTATATACCAGCTTGTTGGTTTTGTATAGCTTGATGTGTCGCCGTGCGTAATTTTGTTAAGTATCATAATTTCTAATTGTTTTATAAAATCCTGAATTTGCTGATTGATAACCGATAAAGTTAAATACTGAACCAACATTAATTGACATACTGTAACAACTACATGTTGTTGGTAGTCGCAAAGGTCTTGACTACCCCAAAATACAATATGATCTTAGTTTCACATAATAACACTGAAGAAAAACATTGATTTTGGCAATATCTTTCAAAAACAGTATAGTGTTCAAAAAGACATTGACTAACGTAAATTAAATATAGAATGTTAATATCGTACCTTGGTTTAGTTTTAAATTGTTAATCATTTCCATGCTGTTGCTACAGCTGGACTGAAGAAGCTTATGTTTTTATATTTTGACGGCCCGGTAGCAGTCTGTAGTGAACCTGCCTGCTGTGCCGAGAGTCGCGGGTTTGAATCCCGTAAGGGACAAATATTTATACGATGAATATGAATATTTGTACCCGAGTCATGGATGTTTGTATCTATATATGTATTCTATATCGTTGTCTAGTCATCATAATACAAGTCGAGGTACTTTAAAATGTGAGTAGATAATTTGTGTGGCAATGTCCAAGATTTATATTTTACCACCTTTTTAATACCTGTTTTCAAAGCAAATAAATTTCACGTGACGAAGTGTATTCATTTCGGGTCGTTTCGCAGCTGGCGAATGTGTATGATCAAGGAACAAATACAAATCGTATGATAGCGGAAATTATACACAGGATAGGAGGAATATCGTGCTTCCTCAGGCAATGGAAATCATCGTTTTCTACAGTGGCATTTCTTATAAAATTCAAATTTACCAGTTTTGTAGTCGAAACGGGATTGGGCAATGTCTTTTGGGCTTTTAAGGATATGGCTTCCTAGCTTAATTGGATGAAAGCACAGCCCCTGTTTGGCAGGTTGCAGGTTCAAGTCCCGTCCAAAATTTTTGGATGTTTAATTTGTTCTTTTAACATGTTTTCACTATAGTACTTTTCTCTATAGCTACGACATACCTATTGATTTGTGCTAAGAGCTTTCTCTTCCAAGCGAAGCCAGGGCATATTCAGAGCTGGATGATAATCGAAACTCCTCAATAACTGCATCAATTTAGTTCAGTGCCCGTCTTTCATCCCATTGACATTTACTCTCCAAGCATCTCTAAAATATGCGGTTACTTACACACACTAATTCATATACCAACATACATAAACCTCTCATCACTCGACAATTTTTCACAAAATCAACCTTAACACTTTGACTTTAAGAGAAATTTATACTTAAACGACAGCAAATTATAAGTTTGTATAACCAGTGTTAGTTGAGACATGCAGTTAAAGAAACTGTTCGGAATGCTTATTGAATGTATAGGTCAAATGATTCTGGATAGAGATCAATGTGGTACGTTTTGTAAGGCTGTGTTCAATTCATTTGCAGTAATAAATCCCCTGATATAGTACTTAAAGTGACGTTGTAAGAACTATAATGGCTTGTTTTGGGGGACTTTGTATGTAGGATAAGTATAGGCAATGAGGCGGGGCAATGGGTGTATGTATGTTATTGACATACAACTTATAAGTATCTGCTTAGAATTCCTAAGCTTATTAATAAGTTGAAGACTTGTTTCTTTTGGATTAATTCGAAATATTGCAGTCTTATCTTTAATAATTTAATGACATACATGACATTATCTCTAACAATAAAAACTTAAGTCAGACTTTACAGTTAAAGTTTGCTCGTACTAATTTTATTTTAGACTTTTATTAAGGTTTAATTACAAACTTTATTACAATTACCAACATCAAATATTATTGATTTTAAACATGCTACAACCATGTTGTGTTATTACGAATCAATTTTTTTCGTCTTGGGCGGGACTTGAACCAGCACTCTTCCAAACCGGGGAATTGCGTTATCCAATTTCGCCACCGAGCCCACTACCCAGAGAACGAAATTTGGAAATGTGCGGGTTCAAGTCCCACCCGAGACAAATTTTTCAATCTTTAATTTGATTCGAAGTATCTCTTTCTTCTTCAAAGATCAGATGAGTAAGCTAGCCGAGCCAAAGACCTACCTAGAAAATTTTTTCAATCTTTAATTTGATTTAATTACCAACATGCTTTTTATTATAATTGTAGTATAATTAGCACAAATAACATTTGCAATTTATAATATAATTACGAAGATATAAAGCTTTAAAATTTTGTATGAAAAATTTCAAAGCTTATTTTATAAAAGACGCGGCATCTAGATTTTTTAAACTATTTTTCCATATATGCAAAGTTACTTATATTAATACCGTCTACGCGTATTGTGCGTCAAAATTTTGTATAAAATTGACCCCTCTGCAACCACCTTAAGAAGGACCCTGTCTTTCGTTATTCTGTGTACCATAGCATGTATTTTCGCTGTGGTATCAACTTTATCCAAAACTTCGGATCTGTATAAGTATACAATAATATCTAATAACGTAATAACAGAAGCATCCAAACATGATAGAATACGATTCCAAAATGATACCAAATTCTTTATATGGACATCTCTGCATGTCTAATTGAATTAAAATTGAATCGCATACCCCGATTTGTAAGACCAGATGAATCATATTTCGTTCGTACAGTCAATATGTGACCAACTTAACATTAACATTAAACAACCCAATTACAAACAAATTTAAACTTTAACTCGTCCAGTTAGAAACTAAGTGAGAATGCTAATGAGTCTAAGAACTGTAAACGTTAAAGTTGTAGGAATGTAGGTACTTTTTATTACGATATTTCGTTTTTAAGATATTCTTACGTGATAAGGTCGAACGTGCCTAGTTTTTTATTTTTATATCGATTAGGTTATTGTTGGTAAGAGATTGGGAATGTGTTTTTAAGTTTTCCTGTTTAGATAAATTTTTCATTGTTATATTCGCATCAGTATCGTGGGATCTTTATGTTGCTTGTTTGAAGTTTTTGTTATATTCTGAGGTGATTTATTTCTAAGAATTTGTTTGTGCAAATAATGTTTTTTTGTTTCGCTTTGCATAATCTTTTGACTTGCTATTTTATTTTAATATTTTCAATTCCACAATATGAAAAAAAATACATTTATCTTATTAAGAAGCAAAATATCACAAAGCAAAGTTTGGGTGTGGATCAATAATAAGAAATACTTTATAATTTGATCGGAACATGAAGGAAAATGCCGCAACATGGTCTTCATGCACAAACATGTACAGAGTGTAAACTGAACTGTTAAAAGTCATACAAAAACCATTTTCCGTTAAAATTACGCCCCTCTTCACTTATTTCGTAAAAGTAAACGAACGGTTAATTCAACCAATTAAATATGGACTACCACCAATTAAACATTAATTATTCCCAACAATACACTTAATAATACCAATCATTAAAGTTAATAATGTCCATTAATTACTAGCGAATATGATTTGAGACATTTACACTGCGCGAGCGCATGTCGTAAAGTTAGTTGGGAGTTCGGGCGGATGAAAGAGAGCAAGTAATTATGAACGTACATATGCGTAGATCAAATGATCCATCGATCGATAAGGGATCTAGATGTGTAGCGATGGGTTGGTATCATGTGTTTTAATGGCAATCATGACGATAGAGATTGGTTATGTCAATGGAAATCGTTATATTTAAAAATGAAGAAGTAAGTAAGACATTATTTTACTACAAATTCTTTAAACAAGTTTTTTAAACTAAATTTTGTCCTTGCCAAAACTTTTTGATAAATATCTTTTCTCTTATAATATTTCTTTATCATCAAAATTTTTAATTTTAGCATAAGTCATAACATAATTTCGAACGAACTTAACGAATACTTAAATTTTACACTTCCATTACTAGAATTTTAACTATTTTCCGGTTTAGATTAAGAAAATACATGTAATTTCAAACATGGAATTTAAAAACATTAGTAAAATATTTTATCTACACTCATATTCATTTTGGGATGCAGTTCGAGCTATGTTGCTTTGTTTAATCTAACTTTTCAGTGATGCGGAATTACATATTGCGGAAGTAAAATAGTTCGAAACTATTTTCTCGGCCGTTTCCGTCCGATCACAATTTCTATCGTCACCCCCATTTCTATCACCAATGTCCATGGCCATACAAAATAGGTGCCCATCTGTAACTCTCCGTCTTTGTTCGTCGATCTCCGCCTCTTGTGCGCGCGCGGTGATTGGAGTAAATGATTCCGCATGATCTTGTTTGGTTTTTGTTCTGTTTACGCTGCCTCACTTGATGGTTTCAGTTTTGTTCGTTTTATACGGTTGGTAGTCAATTAGAGTTTTGTTCGGAATGAGACTTTGGCTGTTTTTTACGTTTCGATTTAGTTTCTAGATGTTAGGATGTAGATAAAGCGTTTTGATTGATTGGCTTTTTTAGGTTTTTAGAGAGTTTTGAATTTGACTAAGAAATTCTAATGAATCGTTAGTGGTGTACCCGATGACACATTTAAAAAAAATCAATGGCATTTTGCTTGTGACTAGAACCAAGGAATACTAGCACTGCATTTCTGCTAATGTCAAGTAGTTTGTGTTTGTGTGGTGGATCTATTCGTGCTCTATCCAAATCCCAAGGAGTGTTTTTGAACAAAAACAAATTTAAAAAAAGAGATGGCATCGCATTCTACTGTTATTGTTATAAGTAGACAATTTTAAAGAACGTATTAGTCTAGCTTCTTCTTCTTATCGTGCGGGCAGAGCCCTGGTGCCAGTTTTTCAGACCGCCTTACGGCCTCTGACGTGGTTTTTATGTAACGACAACTAATACCACCAGAGGACCGACCAACGGCTTAACGTGCCATCCGAAGCACGGAATCATTTCTTTTTTCAGACAATCAGGCGATTCAGCCTGCAATGTCCTAACCGACTGGGGAAAACCGCACAAAGTGACATTACATCGAGTCGTATCGAGAGCCAATGCTCTTAACCATTAGACCACGGAGGCAGTTATTGGTCTAGCTAGAAAAGATGATATATTTTTAAAGAAATTCGTTATTAAAAATTCTACACAATAATCAATTTCACGAAACTCCATGTAAACTTAATCATAAAGAAACAATGTTAACCAACAATTAATTAAGCAAACTTTTATAATAATTACTACTTGAGCATCCCAAGTAAAAGAAAAAAAAAGGAAATAAAGGGCATCGCACAATGATGGATAAACGTTCACTAAGATCGGATCGACGAGCGAATCGATTATGTGGATTAAATACTACGATAATCGATACTTTTTGTTCGTATCGACAATCGATTTTATTTTATAGTAAGCAGGTGATATCGTGTAATGTTTCCTCTCGATTGTGTTTCTGTAAAATTGATGGGGTTTAAAAAAAACTCAAATGTTTTAATTTCTGTCTCATTTGACGGCAATTTTTTATACTAATTAGTTTTGGACGAGAACAGAATAGTATTTTTATTTTTTTACAAACAAAAACAGTTACCGACTGACTGACAACAAACAGCCTAAACCACTGATGATAGATATATGAAACTTTGGAAAACATATTCTACAGAGGATGTAAGGGTGCACTAAGAATTTTTCAAGTCCCTTCTTCTTCTATCGAGTCGATGGCATCTCATTTTATATTTTTCCAGCCCAGTATTTTGCCACACGGATAGCACTACCATCAGCATCCATAAGCTCCATTCGCGTGCAAGTTTGCGGGCAGGAAGGGCAAGATATGAGATAGGCCATTGTCTGAGGGACTACACCACATTCACACCTCAGGTCTGATCCATCGATAAAACCCCATGTGGACAGGTTCTCCTTACTACGGCCGACTTGACTTCGGAGCCTTTTTAAAGACCTCCAAATCGGCCTGGGTAGTTCATATCCTGGGTGAATGCTTTCCGAGGAGGGGACAAACCTAGTCCCTACCCCGTACTAGTATATCCCAAAACGGGGTCGTCAAAATATGTCCTACAGCTATGAACCACTTTCTAAGGTTTTCTAATTATCAGGATTCAGGGCGGTAAGACGTGTGAGGTGCCTTTAGGTTAGCCAAAAAAAAAACACTACTTATTTTTAAAATCCTTATATTCCACATACTCACTACCAGGGATAATGGTCGTTCGGGATGCAAAAGCTTTGCAACTATCAAAGGAATTTTTAAGCGTCGTTTGGAAGAAGAAGAAGAAGCACATTGAAAGCAGCATTAATATTTAAATAAATAAAATAAATTATAATGTCAAAAAAAAAATTCTAAGAAACTTAAAACAATTCTTTCACAAGAATAAAAATCCACAATCTACAAATCAAATAATACACGTACAAAATATAAAATCAGCATAATAAGTGCTTACGATTCTGCTTATAACATGCGAGAGGTGGGTCTACGTCGGTACGAGCGAATTCATTGACAATAGTCGAGTCATTAGTGAAGGTATGTCTGTCTGTCTGTTTGATTTGTACATTGGGATAAGTAGATAGGTGGTAAGGTAAAAATATTAAGTTAAAAATCAATGGAATTAAAAAAACAAATTGGGGCCAAACGAGGTTTGAGCATTGTAGTAAACGACGAAAAATTATTATGGTTGTTTAAATAGATTTTTGTTGATTGTGTATTATTTAGAATGTCTTTACTACTTCCTCGGGTATGATGTGGTAATATACTTATGAACTAAGAAGTAATTTTCAAAAATTTCATTGTATACATATTGGACGGCCCGATAGGTCTCTTGGTAGTGAACCTGCCTGCTGTACCGAGCGTGTCACGGGATCGAATCCCAAAAGCGGTAAATATTTGTATGGTAAATATTTGTATTTGCATCCAAGTCATGGATGTTTGTATCGGTATTAGTATTTATCGTTGTCTAGTTGCCATAATATAAGTCTGGATATTCTGGTACTTTAAATGGAACTTAATAATCAATACCCCAATAGCACAAATGTCTACAAAATATCTTCTTTCTTATCGTGTGGGCAGATCCTGGTGTCAGAGTTTTTTCAGACCGCCTTACGGCCTCTGACGTGGTTTTTATGTAACGACTACTACCACCAGAGATAGTAGCCGGGACCAACGGGCTTAACGTGCCATCCGAAGCACGGAATCATTTTTCTTTTCAGACAATTAGGTGATTCAGCCTGCAATATCCTAACCAACTGGGGAAAAACGCACTAAGTGAAATTTCACTAGGTGTCCCCGTGGGAATCGAACCCACGACCTCCGTGTCGAGAGCCAATGCTCTTAACCATTAGACCATGGAGGCAGATACAAAATATCTAAAAGATATCTAGTAGATATTATGTGCTTTGTGGATACAACACAATGCTCAATATAATTGAAAACAGATGAAACGAAGCTCAAAAAAGGTTAAAATATGTCTTAGACCTAACTAACTATAGTCCATAAAAAGACTAACAATACCAAGTACCTTTTACCTTTTATAACTTAAAAACGACCACGATGCATTGGGGTCACATAATGCATTATAATTTTATACAAAGATACAAACTGCAATACTCAAATGAATATGCAAAAGCCCTGAGCGTGTAGTGCGATTGAGTTATTGTGATCGCGCGTTAGTGTGCGATGCCCTTTACGTTACAACACTGTAGATTACATCCTAGTGTGTGTGAGCTCCAGTGTGTGTGCCCCTGCGTACACGCACAAGAAGAAATGCATATTTTATGACGTCTGCTCACATTCTGCGCGGTGCCACAAAGAAATTATACGCACATTAAATCCGTGGAGGTGTGATTTTTTTTTTCGTGTTAGTGTATAAAATGTATTGTTATTGTGTCTAGTTTATTAGTTAGTATTATTATCTACATAGTCGTTGTATAAATGTGTAGGTAATGTTGGAGGTGTTAACAGCAGTGACAGAAGAGTTGCATTTATTGCATTCTGAACACCAATTTTGATCAGGACCCAAAATTACGGAAATGGTGCTAATTGTTTAATACCTCCTATTTATATGTAGGTAGATAATTCAGAACTCTTTTATGCTAGTTATAAAATGTTTTAATAGTTTAATAAAAATGTGTCTAGGAATTATTTTATTTTTAGCAATTCGCAAAAAACTACATCTTTAAAAATACTTAGATTATAGACACCCCAGAATATATTCGTGAACATTGATTAGTTAATTTGACACAGATTCATAAATAAACTCAACCCCTTTCGGGATGGACAGAAACTTATCTGCAACAACCCAAGCAGGCACGTATCCAGGGGTGAGGGGGGGGATGGGTGGGTTTTATCCCCCCCCCCCCCCCCCGAAATCCGAATATTTGTATGGAAAAGTGATCACTTACTTTTTCATTGTTTTTTATGAATATCCCCCCTCCCCCCCGAAACTAAAGTCTGGATACGTGTTTGAATCCAAGTTCAAGAACTAACACGATACAATTTTATTTAGGCTTCATTTGTTTACTAAAATTTATATCAATATCCACTCCACTCATTTCCCTATGCTATCACTGAGAGGATATGCAAGTCGGGCCCTAAGTTAATTAACAAAAGAGCGTTCTTGATGCGAACAGCACATGTACGCAGTCATCCGAACGTTCGATACCATGTAGAGGAAATGTATGTTTTGATTTGTTGATAAGCCCCTTTATTGATTGGCCGAGCTAGTTTATTTGTGATTTGATAAACGCTAACATAACTGCCATGTAAAAATCTAAAATATATGTACAATAATGTAGGTTCTAATTTATAGTCTTTTTCTTCAATTGTATTTTATAAGGCCCCGTATCCAAAGGGTGGCAGATTGACAAGCCCATGCGCATGCGCATGTGATGCGGAGAGACGAGTGTCATGTTACAAGACGAGTGTTAAGTATGAATGCTGTGGCTGTATATGTAGCTGTGGTAGAAGAAGAAGGCCGAAGAATGGATGGATGGATTGTGTGAAGAATGATATGTGTATGAAAGGAGTGAGTGCTGAAATGACGGCTAAGAATGGAAGAGGATGACATATTGCGCCGACCCCAAACAATGGGAAATGGGCAAGAGAATGATGATGAGGTAAGCGAACGGTAGATACAATAGGGTATTTGACGGGTTTTAAAAACTGTTCCACGTTAATCACTGATGTCTAAGGACTCTATAGAAAATGTATATTATACGTTCCATTAAATATAGTGCAAGAAAAAACGAAAACAAAAAATATTATTTAAATATCCCGCGAAAATGCTTTTCTTGACAATATACGTGTCTACATGCAGATGACGTCACACTCATACTCTACATGCAGTTGACGTCATCGACTATTCGGCCAATTACAGACGTTTATGATCACGTGACTAAAGTAGAAAATAAATAGTATTAATATATAGTATTTTTCTTAACTGACTAAATTGTAGGTTTCCAAAATTCATATTCAATACGGATGCCATTAATAGATCCTGTATTTTAAATGCTGTCAAATACCCTATTGTCAAACTAAGAATATAGGAAGGTAATAAATCCTAAAAGAAATAAAGATTAGTATCATAAATAAAAGACCCTCATGATGGCAGCAATTTTAGTTTTATGAATTTTACTCCAAAGGAAGAAAGCTATTACCTACCACAACACACGTTATTTTCATCTTAGGTTTCTTGCTAAAAGATAACACTAATTTGTTTTACCATGTTTGGCTTCTAAAGTTATAATGTGGGATCACACACGATGACGCATTGACGGAACGGCAGACGTCAGGTCCGTCATTTGTGAAGCAAGGAGTTGTATGAAACCGCACGTAGGAGCACACACGGTGCGGATGACATTTTATTTTCTTCGCTCATCCCATGATGTGGGGTATCATTGGATAGGTCGTTTAAAATATTGTGGGTGTGGGAAAACCATTTTTCGATTTAGGGATCTGTAGCGAAATATTAAGCTTTAAAGCGAAAATTTTTGATAGAGTCAAAAGTCAAATATATTGTCACATATTGTGAAGGGCAATTGTGAAACCCTACAGTGCGCGTGGCCCGACATGCACTTGGCCAGTTTTTATTTATACTGCCGCCCGTTAGAAAACTCATTGAGAAAATCTAACCAATTACAATAACAACTTACTCCCAAAAATGGTTTACGGCATCTATTACCGTTCAACTACCAGTTTTTAGCAAAGAACAATTAACAACTATAAAGCGACCGGCTTACTCACCAATAACTGTATTTTTATTATACATAAATCCATATAAAGAATGAAATTGAGCAGTAAATATAAAGAGATAGTTTCCAATCGAAATCTAATTAAACGTACAACAACGTAATCGAATAATTAATCGATTAAAACATTCGGAGCAATCTCGTCAGTCTACCGAATTAGAACATACTTATTTATAGGACTTTTTTGTTAAGTGCGAGATGGAAATATTGTCAGGGTTCTGTATAATTCTTCTCAAGTTAATCTCAATACGGAAATGTGCCCTTGACATTGTTTAAAAATATAAAATTATATAACAAAAAAATATATAAAATATGAATATTGAAAATTTGAAACCAAAGAGCTTTATGAAGCGATATATGAAATTGCTAAGAAACTAGGTACATAGGCGTGAGTATAATTGCTTGCTTGTATACAGGGCGTGAGGCGACCACACAAAAAAAACGAAAACTGTTGTCTCATACTAAAATTAACTACCATCCGCGCAAAGTGTATGAAACATCAGTTTTTTTTTGAGTTCTTAGAGATGGTCTCATAGTTAAAGTTGTTAAAAGTTTTCCACATTGATGGGTACTTTCCAAACAATATTTACTATTACAGTTAAGTGTGAAGAGTTACTAGAGTCTCAGGAATAATGGCAGTATAAAACAGGAGTTTTTTTTACTATGTGTAAATAGCAATCGATCGAGATGAAACACCAGTTTCCTCCTTTTAAGATCACTTAAACTGATAAGTAAGTTCATAAACGAAAAATAAAGGTTCTTAACATTGCGTTCTAATACACAAGGAACCCTAAACCGATCCTAAAACATTATAAGCACGTAAACAGATAAAATATTGATAAATATTCACAAACACGTAATAAACATAGAAAACATCCGTACAGCCGCTTCTAATTGCTGTAATTAACGAATTTTTAAATAAATTATATCTCCATTGCCTCGGGAGCAAACGTTCTAATAAAATTTCTTAGACAGAGACGGAGAATTCAAGTTCTAACATGTAAGAGTGAGACACAAGAGTCCGGGTCAGAAATAAACATAATCGATGATTTTTATCGGACAATCGATATGTCATTTATAACTTATTTATTTTGAGTTCTTTAATTTTATATGGTAAGAGGTGATTTGGAGGTCTTTTGATCTCTTATTCTTCTCAATTCAGTGAGAATTTTATAGTTTTAAACTTTTTGTTGGGAAAGAAATATTTTTTGAAGTGAGGAATCGATTTTTTTTGCAGTATGGTAAGTACTGTGTGTAAAGTCACGTTGCAGGTTCTGACCCGAGCACTTGTTTCTCGTGGTTTTTGCCTGCCACGAGGCTCCGCAATCCTCAATCTCTTTTTGTTCTTAACCAAAAACAATCCGTGAGATTGGGATAGATTCTCCCATAAACTACTTGAAACTGGCGGAAATGCAGTGCTGACGCACAAGCAAGAGTCCATTAATTTATAAATTAAAAAAAAGTACTGTGTGTCTATCAATAGGTACTACAATACTACTACTTACTGTACATTTAGTTCGAAATTCGAGCAGGACAGGAATGTAGTAAAGTACTGGATACCCGAACTGTATACAGGGTGTAAAATTAAATAGGACACTTACATAAAGGGACTTTCAGACCGTCAAACTGAACAATTTTCTCTATGGGACCAATATCGAAATCGCGATAAAAAAATCAGCTGTCCCATACATTTCAATCGAGTTATTGTTTGCAGTTTCGTATGGGACAGCGGTTTTTTTTCGCGATTTCAGTGTTGGTCCCATAGTGAAAGTTGTTCAGTTTGATGGTCTGAAGCACCTCTTTGAGTAAGTGTCCCATTTAATTTTACACCTTGTATATGTATTAAGTTCGAGATTCAAGCGAGACAGGAATACGTCATTGCCTACATTTTCCGCGTCGCTTCCTACCAAGCGAGGTTGAGGTTAAAATTGGTGGGGAGCAGAGGTAGTGGAGAGTGTCCGTACTGTATATAGTTGAGTACGAGAAACTCTTTCTTAAACTGTGGTACCACATTCCCGATTTAAACCCAGTTTATTTATGACCTACAATGTTCCATTCATTGAATGATACTTGCCGTTTCCCCCACCACAATGGAGGGGCCTGTGGGACACCGAATAGGCAAATAGCGTTTCCCATTTACTGTATAATGGTCTAGTTTTATCCCGCGTCCGGTGTGCGCCCGCGCCGATTTGCTGCTTTATTGTCGTGTGACTGCAGTGAGATTGTTACAACATTTTGTTTTTGTAGTTTATTTTCTTTATCCTTTTATTTTTAAACTTTAAACTTACGACCATGTTCCCTTTCGACAGATTATCGAGCACATCGTTAAAGAGTGCCTGGCAGAAGATTTGACGGCGGAGTCCGAAAATTGAACAAATTGACCCCGACAGCCAAGCTTTGGCTTAAAAACTACAGGGTGAAATTGGTATCATTAGCATCCTTTTAAACTAAGAGTCTACCCATTAAACTGAACAACTTTTACTATGGGAGCAAACCGATCGGAGCAAATAAAAATCAGCTGTTCCATACTAAACTGCAATCTCGACGCGCGAGTTCGCGACTCAAATGTATGCAACAGCAGATTTTTTTTTGCTCCTATCGGTTTGCTCCCATTGTAAAAGTTGTTCAGTTTAATGGGTAGACTCTTGGTTTAAAAGGATGCTAATGATATCAATTTCACCCTGTATATAAACATGAACGTGTAATCTCCGCAGGAATGGAAAACCTTTCGAATGATAATTATAATTTTCTCTTTCGATTTTGAAATTATAGCTGTTACTACCTAAACAATCTATATTCACATAAAACAGTTCTGCGACTGACTGACGGACACACTAACCACTGAAGGTAGAAACATGAAAAAAAAAACCTACAGAGAATAGGATGGAAGGAAGGATGTAGAGACAGGATTTTTCTAAAATCAACCCTTCAACCTCTCGTATGCCGGGAAATTACAGACACAATAGAAATCGATTGTTTTCCTCACGCGGATCCGCGTTCCAGCATTCCAAAGGTTAAGGGGTGCAGTTTTCCGAAATCCGCATGGACAATGTCACGAGCAAGAACAAAAGCAAGTCTATTTATAGGCATAAAAATTAAATTCTGTTCGTTGATAAGCGAATCACTTAAGAACGGCTGGACCGATTTGGCAAATTGTTTTTATTTAATGCTCAATATATTTATTTTAAGACGTATGGTTGTTTTATAGGACAACGTTTGTCGTGTCAGCTAGTTTATCAATAAAAGACAGGCGGCTTGACCACGATCTTACCTGATGTTAAGAATTAAACTTGGTTGAAAATGGACTGCGCTTGTCAAACAAAAACCTATTCACTTTAGGAAAACATAGGTAACGGTAAATTTTCGGTAAGCTATTTTGTACGAACATAAATTAAATGAAAAAAAAAAAAATCAATCAGGAAGTCTTTACACTAATCAAATCTGAACCCTATCCCGCTAACTTTTAGGTAACAATCCAAACTTCCTCGACGGCCCCTAACCATAATTGTAGAAACCTCGGCATCTCTAATCTGGTCCAATAGAGACGAATTCACTCAATTGACTGCTGGGAGCGGGCCCCGCTAATATGAGCACTTTGTTTACTGTATCATAGTTGTACTTGGTTATTTCGTCACTCTATTTTAAGGACAAATGCGTAAATCGCTATAAGGTCTACCCATACATCGGGAATTGCTAAACGGAATCCTGATTCATGATTCTGTTTCAGAATTCCGGATACAGCAATTTCATATAAAACTCAACGACCACACACATTCAGAACTATTCCGTTGGCAATTTTGTCCAAACCGGAATTCCTGATCAGATTGAATGATTTCCTGATTGATTCCTATTTTCTGATTGAATTGGGCTAAGAAAAAACCGTTTAGGAGTTATAAACATTTTGTATGCGTCGCGAGACGCGACTAAAAACTTGTGACCATTGATCAAACATAAAATCTGGATGCACAGTCTCATGTAAATTCTTAGTAAATATACACTAGGTACAGGGTGTTAGGGTCTTTAACTACTTATATAGGTTCCAGTTACGCGTGTCATTCTACTAACAAACATTTCTGTCACTTTTTGCGGGGGGCGAGGTAACATGAAATCCGCAACTTTGGATTTTATTCCCCATAACATTAGATTCTAAATATACAAGCATGCACATCACGAAGTTATCCCCAAAATGCACTTTGCTTCCACAATTTTGAATCATTTTATAATTTATAAATAAAGTCACATCTGTCTAACATTCAAACGATTCTGAACCTTATTAACAAAGTAAACAATAAAACAGGTGTATCTCATAATGAGATGCATTTAAAACCAAACATAATTTAAATATTGCCTATAAAAGTTCGAGGCACTAGCGTTTCCTTCGAAAATCTTTCATTCTTTACACTTATCCGTTAAAAATGACACCGCACTAATTTATTCATTTATCGGTTATTTTTGACTTAATTATCTATTTTAGACAAATATTTAGCTTTTTGTACATTGAACTTTCTTTCAAAGATTTTAAAACTGTTAATATACGTCGCTCATGAAGATAATCCCTTTCGGGATGTTCAGATACATTGTCACAACTACCAAACTATATTTTTAAGAGGCTATGTGAAAAAATAGGATTCTTCAAAACATCATATATCATGAAGTACTAACAGTAGGAGTATGATTTGCGGATATATGTAAATTGAACTTATAATTGAAGTTTTGATTAGAGCCAAAACACGATTAAGACACATTTTCTCGATAGAAAAACAAGCCAAAGTAGCCTCCGTCCTTATCGATAAACGGAAATAAAAATAAAATAAAATCTTGGAACTGCTAAACGGTGAATAATAGAAAAACGAGATTGATTTAAAAAAAGAGATTGATATTTTACAAATGTTGATTAGAGCAGAATTGAACTTACATAAATAGTACAAGTTTGTTTTACGCTTGTGTCGTTTCAGGCGCGCGCGCCGCCCCATCTCTTTCTCTCGCATCAGGCAGTAATATAAGCTATCACACGCCCAATTCGCTTCAATTATTTTTCGACATAGACCCTTAAACGTACAATTTTGGGGCTCATCTATTGCATAATGATGTCAAGGTGGAAAGACTTTAAGGAATACTAGTATGAAGGTTACAGCGAGATGGAAAACTGAAATGTGCTAAATAAACTAAGTGTTTGTGAGAAACGGCTCATTTAGCGACGCTCGAAGGATGTCGTCGTGGACATGAAATGTCCCAGTTTACACATTTGCACTTATTCTGTAATTTGTTAGGAACGCGTTTCGATTTTCTTTTGTTTTTGCGGGCATATTTAGTTTCGAATCTTGTCTTTCGAAATTATTCTAATAACATGCCTACCTATAGGTAAATATCATAGAGAAATCACGCGCTCTCCTAGGTACATATTATGCAGTCCTCCTTATTATGCTGACGGTGTTTTATGGGGATGATCAGACCATGAAACTGAACAGCTTTCTGTAAGAGACCAACGTCGAAATAGGAAAAAAAAAAGATTTTCATACAAAACAGCAATCTTACTTGATGTTAATGTATAATATGGGACAGCTGATTTTTTCGCGATTTCAATGTTGATCCTGTTGGGAAAGTTGTTCAGTTTGATGGTCTAATCATTCCCTCAAGAAACCGTCAACATATTAAAAAGGACCCTGTATGTTTGGATGAGTAATACAATGAATAAATAAATAAATGAATTTGAGAGGATTTTTGTTTGTTTTTTATTTTGGAAATCATTTCAGAAACTAAATACCTATAATAATAATAATAGATATGATATGCTAATTTGGTTTTTCCCAAAAAATTTCAGGCCTTGTATGTCTAAATATGATGCATTAAGGTATTTAGAAGGCATATCTGTAATTTTACAAATGGTTAAATATTCTTGCACTTACCGCTAGCCTGAAGTTTTCTTTCTTGTGAATCTTCAGCATCCATCGGTGACTGTTTTTGAAAGAAACCCTGCAATAAAAGGTATTATTTCAGTACCTATTGTAAAATGACGGTTCACACAAAACAGTTTTATTTAAGTAGATCAATGATCTACTTAAATAAAAGAGTAATCAATGTTGCCCCAATAGTTTTTTGGGGAAAATCGCATTACTCTTCCCGGGGACAGGGAGAACCTCATTTTCAGGATTCTAATTGAAGTTTTTCAATCAGAATTTATCTTGAAATTACCTGTATTATTTTCCTGGATTATTATCTTACAGATAGGTGTGAATTCGGGAATCTTAGCATAAAGAATCGAAAAAAACAGGAAATGCTTAAGAGCCTACCGAGCCTATTGTGGTGCCCTCAATCGTATGTTTTTATTTCTAAACAATTAAACAACATTTCCAGAAAACAAGAATGTTAGTTGTAGTCATTGCTGATTTTCGATTAATTGTTAAGAAATAAAAATATACGATTGGCACTATAGGCTCTTTGCAGCCTTAAGATAAGCGTTTTGGAGTCTGATTTGTGTTTTTGGTTGCATTAACGCTAAAAAGTTTTATAACTTTTTCATGCCTGTTTTTTACCCAATCAGCAGTGCGATTTTTGAATCTCATACGTTGAACTCAGCAGTTGAAAATGTATGGAAATACGCATCTTTCTACTGCTGATTTGACTTTCAAAAATCGCACTCCTGGAGTATGATTTTTGAAAGTCAAATCAGCAGCAGAAAGATGCGTATCTCCATAGTAATATTGACATTTTCAACTGCTGAGCTCAGCGAATGAGATTCAAAAATCGCACTCCAGGTCTAATAGGAGAATAAGAAAATCTAGTAGATTACACTTCAATAAGATAATGAATACGGTAATAAAAAAACGTAGGGCTGTATTAATAAACCAAACTGTAATGCTCGAGTCACCTCAGTTTTAGTTTGATTAATTATTTCGAACCTTAAGGCGGTTACAGAGGGGTCAATTTTATACAAAACTTTGACGCACAATACGCGTAGACAGTATTAATATACGTAACTTTGTATATATGGAAAAATAGTTTGGAAAATCTAGATGCCGCGTCACAAATAACATTTGCAATTTATAAAATAATTACGAAGATATAAAGCTTTGAAATTTTTCATACAAAATTTTAAAAGCTTTATATCTTCGTAATTATATTATAAATTGCAATTTTGACGCGGCAACTAGATTTTCAAAACTATTTTTCCATATATAAAATATTACTTTTATTAATTCCGTCTAAGCGTATTGTGCGTCAAACGTTTGTATGGACTGAAACCACCTTAAACTAAGCAAGATGGTGTTCAAAACGCAACACTCACCTGCATTTGTAAATTAGCTAAATCCTCTAAGTTTTTCCTCATCAAGATACTTTGTTGTTCAAATTCGGACACACTGTTGCCTGCGCTCGAAGTTGTTGATTGTTCCTGCCCAAAAAATCTATTTTGTATCTATGGTATCTAAATTACAATCGTGTTCTACGTTGTAAGTATGTTTTAATCAATTGTGTGATTTATAAATGCCAATTGGAGTAAGTAGGATCTAGTTTTTGCTCGTTTGAGTGATTGATATCATAATATTAATTATTCTTTATTAGGCTGTCTTAAAATATTTTGAAATAAAATCTAACATAAAATTTTAGATTTTTACAAATTATAAATACACTGGTAGATTCTACATCGTGAATTATTGTCAGGACTACAGAAATAAATGATTTTAAACTATGTGTTTTAAATTTTATTTATTATCTTACTTTATACAAATTTTAAACATTTAATAATAACAATGGAACTGTCCAAAAAAGTGTTATACAATTTTGTTGTGGAAAGCCAATTTATAGATTTTCACTGAAAGAACCAGTCTTTTTTAGTTTTTTTTTATGGTGAGGCAAAGGTTCTCTACGCAGGTACCCACGTACTTTTTTTTAAACTGTGAGAGTATAAAGCTTTTAAAAATCACCCTATGAACATTTTTGATGCGTTGAATTGTAGCAAAACCCCGACAGCGTTTGCAATCTTAAGTTTATATAGTATGTGTTTTCTTTTACCTGTCCATCACCATCCCTGGAGACGCTCAAGTCCAAGGTCTGGTCTCCATCATCAGACCCACTCCCGTCTTCCTCCTGACCCTGGGATCTTCCGAACAGCCTCATTGACTGTTGGTTTATTATTTGTAACGCTCTTTGCCTGGTGGAAGAATATAGCTTGTTGAATGTTACATAAATGGATAATGATAAACTATTAGAAAAATGTAAAGGAGTTAAACTGAAATAGCGGAAATAGGCATAAAAATGGGTGCCTTATTATAGTCTAGGTCGAGGTAGACACCGGAAAAGATGGCGCGATGAGTTGGATGTCTACTGCAATGCATGGAGGGACATCACACAGGATAGAGAGATGTGGAAGAGTTTAGGTTTACCTTTGCCTACCAATAGGACAAAACAGGGTTAAAGAAGGTTAGGATAACTGAACAGATAAGATCTTTGTTTGGTACGTAGCGTAGGTTCAAAAATAGAAATTATAATTAGGTACGTAAAAAATAGGTATTTGGCACTATGCAATATTGAGTAAAGAACAATAAAAAAACTCAGATGGCCCCGATTAGGCAAGGTTCGACATTCGACTAGATACAATAATGCGCCATATTTTATTTTTGCCATTTTGATGTTACTTCCTGTTGTTTAGTTACTGAAAAAGTGGCTGTGACTGACAGACAGACGGGAGTGATCATATAATGGTTCCGTTTCTCCTTTTTCTGTAGCTCACATTATCATGATCAATCGATCACTCAATTAAAATATATTCATGATGATTATGATAATACAACAATCTTACCTCTGAGCTTCGATATCATTATCAGGTGTCTTAGGCGGAGTAATATTAGTTGAGCCCTCATCCTCGGTAGCTGATGATGATCTTCGCATACTCCTCTCAGTACCGTCCCCTGAGTCGTGTCGTCTTTTCAGACTTAACGGTATTTGGGTGAAGGGTTTTCCTGGGATGCAGAAATAATGATTAGGATTGATGAAAACCCATATAGGCTGTAAGATTTTATGTCAAATCATCAAACTAAACAACTTTCACTAAGGGACCAAAATTGTGCAAAAACAAAAATATTATGTTGCACATTTAACTTTACTTATATGGAACCACAGCTTTTTTTTTATTTTGGTTCCTCAGTGAAAATTGTTCATGGTCTAGAGCACCCCTCAAAATATGTTACGCATTTAAGTTTCCACCTACTAATAGGTATAATTGTTTTATCCGACTGTGGCCAAGCGAAAAATAGGGTAATAAATAGAGTAATAAAAGTAAGCAATAAAATAAAACATGTAATAAAAGACTTCAGGCTGTGCTTTAGGGTTAAATATTGGAGTTGCTAGATTGTAGAAAAATGATTGGCAAAACAAAATAAAGTAGAGACAGAGTGAAAACTTTATATCTAATGCCAACTCGAAAACTGTCACTTCCAAAATGCTAGCGACAATTTATTCTTTCCAAGACATACATCAACTACATCAACCTAATTTAAAGCTGTTTCAAATGTTATTAAAACGAGTTTGCTGTGACTCAGACGAGTCTCAGATTTACATTGTATCTACTTCAAACAACACAATCAAACGATGTCATCACAAAAGTAAGTATGGAATTACGAAACTCACCTTGAAGTGCTTCTAAAGCCCTGATCTGACCACTGATCGCATCAGCAACTTCGTTAGAAGACAGCCCATATATACCCAGTAGTTCCTTCATCGTGTTCATTGCGTAGTCCCTCAGAATTTTGTTTGTGGCATTAGAACCATCTCCATTCTGTTGAGTATCTGTCACATCTTGGTTTTCACCTATCCTTTCATTAGCATTTATATCCTGACCTTTCTCCTCATCTGACTCAGACTCCCTTCTTCTTGGAGGTGAATTAGTTTTAATTAGTTGAGAAATAGCAAAAGGATTTTTGGCACAGAAATTCTTATTTTGTAAACTACTAAAGTTTAATACGTTTCGTTCAGCTTCTTGGCTTATTTGTAAGCTATTTAGGTAAGAACGTTGAAACGTATCTACTTTTTTGTCATCAGGTAACCTATTTTGGTAATTTGAGTCTATGTTTTCATTTGAGTCGGTACTCAGTCTTCTGCTTAGGTCTACGGCTCCTCCTTTGAGCAGACTAAAGTTTTTGACTCCAATTTTAGCGAAATTCCCTTCGTCTTCCATTTGTTCCGGTGTTGTTCTATCGTTACCGTTTAAATGGGACCCATCATCTGCAGTTCCCCCATTGGAGTCATCAGAAAATGTTGTTGCGTTGGGTGCACATCGTGGCTTGAAATTTTTTCTCTTATTCCTCTTGGGCATGTTGTAGTAAGGAGACATGTCGGTGCTATGGTCTTCTTGGTGGTCGGAAGGTTCAGGCCATGATGCCGGTCCATGGTGGAGGTACAGGGGTTCCTCTGCTGGCTGAAGTCTCTCGTGGATAGACTCTTGGTGAGCAGCCATCGCAGTAGTCATTGCAGAGATTGTTGTCTTCCTAGGACTTCAATTTTAAATGAGTCCAACCTGGAACAGAAATGATAATTTCAATGTCAAGTTATAAAATATGCGTTCCCTACGTAAACCTATTTCAATAGTGCCTATAACGCCGGCAGCATTACCGCTTGGGATTGCTAGGGAGATCTTCTGGACCAAGAATGCGCCTGAGCGAGGGTCGTTAGTCATTACCCTTAGCTCTCAACACCGTCCAATCTCTTGTATAAAGCTTTTGGCATCAGTGTCCCAAATATCCCCAGTTTCTAATCTATGCCGTTAAAAAAATCGATTACGTTAAGTTTGGTTTTACGTGAATTTTGGTCCTAGTACCTACTAATTACGTGCTTACATCCATAATATCGAGCTCTACAATATTTCTATGATTGTAACTGCATTCAAAACGATTTCGATACAGAAATAAACCCATGATAAATAAAAATTGGAATGTTTAGTCTATACACGTATCAGAATACCGTAATGGAGTATTATCATTTTCTCAGTATGCAAATCTGACGCATGCAATAGTACCAGATCTTTGACCTTGGATGGATTTTCCAAACACATTTTCCCTCAGTAAGTACAATGTGGTTATAAATTTTCAAACTCTGTCATTTATGCCTTGGATTGGAATAACCCCATTTGACTAGGCCGTAAAGTTTAGGACTGAAGTTTTCCCGGATTTGCCGTGAGACACAATAGGTTGGAAAATACAGACAGTATAAATAGTATAAGAGATAAACGTACTTTTTGTTATCATCAGCTGCAAGGCTGATTCAGTAGTCATAGGGGGAAGATCATCTCTGTAATGGGGATGGACCAGGTGCCCGATCGCGCTAAGTTAAAACATCGAAGTTCTATTCTTATCCAATTTCAGTTCTAATCACATTGCAATCCAATTACTATTCATCATCATCATATCAGCCATTAAACGTCCACTGTTGGACATAAGCCTCCCCCAAAATGGGGGAGATTTGCCATAATCGCCACGCTTGGCAGGCGGGTTGGCGATCGCAGTTGGATCGAATCAATGTGTGTACTCAGAGGATGCTGCTGCCCATCCTTCAGTAGATCCCTTAGTCGCTTTTTACGACACCCACGGGAGGAAATGGGATGGTGCTATTCATAGCCGACACCACACGGCAATTACTATTCAACTGTGCTGAATTCCGCATCGCGCTAAACTCTATGTAACTGACAGCCAATAACGTCTGAGCGATCTGTCAAAACGGCTCTAACGGCTGTACCATAACGGTTCAATCACCAAATTTTTACCGCGATTGCAGCCCAGGTCTGCCTCCAGTCGGTCGGAGGTCAGTCTGAGTTACAGCAGTCTTTGTACTGTTGTGTGCATATTACAATAATACCTGCATATTGAACTTGTTGTCAGCGTCTGACCATCAATCTATCTTTGTAGAAACCACTGTTATGTAGCTGTAATTTCTCAAAAAAAAAAAAAATATTCATGCATATTCATTTTTTGCAACCGTAACAGACCATCGAACGGCTGTAACTCCTAAACCAACTGGAGTTATGTAGGCAGACCTAGCCCATCCCCAACACAGAGATGCTCTTCACCGTAACAATACTGTAGTTGATATGCTGCTGCGTCGCAGCTGATATTATGATAACAAAAAGCACGTCTAAGTCTATCTCTTATACTAAAAGATTGTCTTAAAGAAATTGCTAAAAATTTGATATAGAAGTTAGTTATAGCTTGTAAGATCCTGCTG
Source organism: Agonopterix arenella (assembly GCA_927399405.1). Classification (NCBI taxonomy): domain Eukaryota; kingdom Metazoa; phylum Arthropoda; class Insecta; order Lepidoptera; family Depressariidae; genus Agonopterix; species Agonopterix arenella. Next base: position 4,563,999 of record OV656714.1, read on the forward strand.
CGAGGTAAAGACGTTATCTCATGAATAAGTGACACCTAACACCGGTGAAGGGTGAAGTCAAGTTATTAGTCATCTTGCTGTCAGAGTATTATCTTGAATTAACGTGCTTTCGAAACACAAATAAAGATTGTCAAAAATTTTCGTTTTTAAATTCAACTTCTAAGGGGCAAAACGAGGGTATAGGCGATCTCATAGACGGTATGATATTGATAATTCCAGTCCAATTATATAAACAATCAAATTGTGTTTGAATAAAAATTTAGTTGAACCAAAACAGTGATTCATTTTAGTTATAATTCGAGACAATGTAACGAGAGACAATAGTCTTTTGTTGGCGTTAAGATTAGCTGAATACTGCGGACTGTTTTGAAATTTAATTTAAATTTTCTCTTCATTGTTTGAAAATAATGTAATTTGTATTGATTGTGGTTCGTTTTTTGGGTGTGAGAGGTTATATTTGGTAGGTATGTTAAGCTAGGTTACATGCTTCAATCAGACGGACATCGGACATGTCCGTCTGATTTGTAGCTGCATCATTGTACTTTGATCTAAGACTGCATCTAAAAAGCTACAAGATTATATGAAAATTATAATATTCACTTCGTCGGTATTTCATCCGAACCGACCTCCTTTGAAACTAATTTCAGACAAACAGTTAATTCTAATGCTGCAATATGGATGATGGTTGATGGAGGAAAACATCGTGAGGAAACCTGCATACGCTGAAGAAGAAATTCTGTTGCGTATGTGAAGTCTACCAATCCACATTGGGCACGCGTGGTGGACTAACGTTCATAAGATGAGGAAAGGGGTTGTGTTGCTGGGACGTATATAGGCTGATGATGATGATGGATGATAGGTTGGATGATAATTATTACATGTAGCACTGTTTTGGACTGTCCACTTTGAACACTTTTGATTTAGACTTTATTCCCTTTGGTTTAGGTAGGTAGTCTAGGCTGAAATACCTAGCCATAGCATAGGGAAAAATTTTCACTTACCGGAAAAAATTCTTCATGGATCTATCATTTCCTAATTTGTTTCATAAATATTATAATCAGTCTTCAAATTCAGCCAGTGGTTGTACAACATCTGAAACAAATAAAAAAACATTGTTAGTTCCTATTTTTAACATTTTTCAATCTGTGTTAAAATTAGCTTAAGTAGATAGTCGATGGTTGCATGTAGCAGTTAATGACCATCCCGAAAAGGAATGCACTCGTGATTATACGTAAATGTAGGTACTATGGATCAAACTAGTTCAAATAACAAATTGTATGATAATTTTGATAACCTATTTCCTATTCCATTTTATTGTAACACTTATTAATTCTATATTATTACCGCACAAAATTACATTTTATAATGAAATGAAATTCAAATTTTCGACATCACGGAATTATTTTGAATACGAAAAAAAACGAAACATGCAAAATTTGCGTAAACTAATTTTACTACAAAAAACGGTGCCGTTTTCTAGACGAATTGACGTAATACACTGTAATTTAAAAATAATGATACAAAAAAAAAACTAAAGGCAAGTAACACGCATCGATCAAGTTGGTATGAAATTAATTATATTCAACATATTAGATCTATTTTCGAGAAAACCAGATTGCTCCGAGCGAGGTAAGACGAAAAAAAAACATGTATTCATGTCGAAATAACGTTGGTGTACAATTACTTATTAAAACTAATACAAAGTATCGGCCTTCGAGTTTGGGTCACAATAACTATCAATATCTTGTTAACTGAGAGTACAGAAATTGGTACGTTTACCCTACTTTAGCTTGAAGCTACACTTATGTACTTAAAAAGATGAATATAGCTTACTCATCTGATCTTTGAAGAAGAAAGAGATACTTCGAATCAAATTAAAGATTGAAAAATTTGTCTCGGGTGGGACTTGAACCCGCACTTTTCCAGATTTCGTTCTCTGGGTAGTGGGCTCGGTGGCGAAATTGGATAACGCAGTTCCCCGGTTTGGAAAAGTGCGGGTTCAAGTCCCGCCCGAGACAAATTTTTCAATCTTTAATTTGATTCGAAATAGCTCAACATGGCTGTAACATGTTTAAAAATCAATAATATTTGAAAGAGATACTTGTCTAGCTATTTCCAATCACCTTGAAATAATTTTTTTTTTTAATTCTTTTGTTTTTTTTGGAGCTTTTAACCCTGAGGTTACGTCAGCCCCTTGACATAATTTTTAATACCTACTGTATAACGTTCTGTGAAGAAAACGCTTTTTAGCGATAAGTCCTTATTTTGTAGCTCTCGTATCTTCGCTATTGCTGTTTATGTTTTATGGCGACTACAGGATAAGGGTTTCTTTGTAGTGCTTTTCCGACAACTCATAAGTATTAAATTAGAGCTTAGAGATGATAAAATAACCTCTTCTGCCCCCCAAAGTAGAATTCAAGCTTTTTTTTGACCTCTTTTATGCCAAGTTTCAACTTCCTAAGTCAAACGGTCTCTGAGAGAAAAGCATGTTGCAAGAGGACGGACGGACAGACAGACGGGACTCATAAGTTCAGTTTTGTCAATTTTGTTACGAAACACTTCTTCTTCTTCTTATCGTGTGGGCAGAGCCCTGGTGTCAGAGTTTTTTCAGACCGCCTTACGGCCTCTGACGTGGTTTTTATGTAACGACTACTACCACAAGAGATAGTAGCCGGGACCAACGGCTTAACGTGCCATCCGAAGTACGGAATCATCTTTCTTTTCAGACAATCAGGTGATTCAGCCTGCATTGTCCTAACCAACTGGGGGAAAACGCACAAAGTGACATATCACTAGGCATGAGAAAGCCCAAATCTCTGAACCATTAGACCACGGAGGTGGCAGGAAAATTCATGATTTAAATGATTAAGTTTACAATGTAATTATAGTACTTTGTGCTAAGAATGTACACACGGCGACTCATCAACCTATACCAAACCAACATAAGCTGGCCGCACGACGTTATACCGTTACTCTACCTGCACGCGGCCAGCTTATTTTGGTTTTGTATAGCTTGATGTGTCGCCGTATGTACAAAACTGACATTTTAGATACCACATCCGTTTTTGCCTCCGCTTTTAACATTATAACTTGAATGATCTAATTCGAAACATATGTTATGTCCGTGTTCTGAAAACTTATATAAAAACTGTTCGGACTGCCTGTCTGTTTCGCTCATTACGTAGGTTGGATGGTAAAGTGTGGTAAGTCGAAAAGTAATTTTTTTACGAGACTAACTAAATATTGAAATAGCATTCTTTGAGAAAACTTCATTTAAAAGTACTCGAATCGCTTGTAATTTTGATACGAAATTATTAATCGCTATATAAGTTGTTTGTGATCAAGTTTCTTGGAATAATTAATTTCTAACTGTATTTTTGTTAGTTCCAAATCGTTGATTTCTTGTCTTAAAAACAGAGGCGCTAAGGCACGAGCAAAGAAGAAATAGGATTGGCGAATACTCTACCACTGTAACACCCTGTATTATATTTGACATTATTATTCAATTATGTTACACGTGCTCTTAAAATCATGACGAATGTATTTTATCACTACGTACATGATCAATCAACCTTATGGAAATGTTTTAATAGAGACTTGAGATGTCTCTAGTTTGGTTCACTAGATGTATAATTTTTTGTGTTTTAAATTTTACGATAAATAGCTTCAAATAAAATCCAGCCTGTTTACGCAGTGGGCATTGTTAAATATCATAATTACATATCTTTACCAATTATCACTGGACCAGCCTGGAATAATATGACACACTAGATCTTTTTCTTAGAGAGGATGCAATAATGCCCATGATATTTATGTAAATTCAGATGATAACACTCAATAATGAGGACCTAGGTTCCAATCCGCAATGACGACATGCCATATACCAATGAGTTTTTCTTTGACTGCTTTCAAATGATGAGGAAACTTGCGAACGCTGAAGAAGAAATTCTGATGTCCATACTTCACATACCTAATAAAAGTATTAGCTGACGATGATGATGATGAAGTAAAACTTTCAGACAGAGTAGAGCTAGTTATAGGTAAGTAATATTTGTTTACAAATTATCTATTCTTCGCTCTCTTAAAGACGTGGACCAACACTATCAATATAAATAAGTTAAAAATGTATTTTGCATTTAAACCAAATTAACAAAACGATACTAAAATATACAAAAGGGTAAATGATCATTTGGTTTATTGTTTAAGGAAATTCGCTTTTAATGACTTATAAGATAAAATAAACAAAAAGGTTTGGAATCTGATTCGTTTTACGAGTAAAACTTGATTTATTACGAATCCACTTTAAATTATGTTTGTTTTCGTCGAAATATACTTATACCTACTTAAAATCGAGGAATCGATCGATTCGAATGATTGCAACTTAAATACATTACGAGTTTCATAAATATATCGAAACCGAATTTTTTTTTGGCTCTTCAAAAATGCACCTCACAACGGATAGTACTAGGACCTATTTCGTTCGGTGACCTCACCAAATATGGTTAATTAAGTAAATGAAGATATCCGAAGCACACTTACACCAAAGCGTAGCATGTAAAAAAAAAATTGTTTCAGTCACGTGTACCTACTTTTCTAAAGCAATGAGATGTAAGAACTAAAACGCCCTATTTGCCTAGAAGTCGTGGAAGTGGCAAATCACTTAAGAACCAAACGCATGCTGTAGTAACTCGATTGTTTATCTTCATTCTCGCGCTTTTCTCGAAGGTGCAAAAACGGTCTACGGCATTTTTGCAGCAGATGAGCGAATCTTGAGAATCATAAATCTAGCCTAAAAACTTTACAAATGTCAGACAAAACAGTTCGTCAAAGGTACTCTAAACTATTCAAATATGTTGTAATGTAACTCTCTAATCTAAAACAAGTTCCACAAAATAATACCGATCGACACATATCGATAAAGTCCCTTCTCTTGATGTCATATTACAAAGATTTGACATCGGACATCGACAACTTACAACTGTCAAATATGTCACGACACTAGCCTTAGCCTTGTTTTGTCAACGAAATTATCCTATTCTACTTGTATTTTCGTTTTTTTATTCATACAATTAATTTTTCGTCTTCTGCTTATCATGTCAGTGGTTAAGGGTGGTGACCCACGCTCTGGCGCGTTTTTGGTGCAGAGGTTGTCTTTGACCATCCAAAGGGGAAATGCCGCTAGTGTCATGGGGACCATGGAGCCGGGGTTGCGTGGGGCTGGGCCTTTGAGTGTGCGATAGTCTTCATGTTGACGAAGCTTGTTGCAGATTTGGAGTGTATAGGTTTAAGTTTTGACGAAGCATGTTGCTGATTGGTATCCTGTTTATTTAATTTTTTTTTTTTTTGATAAATTTTGACGAAGCATGTTGCAAATACGGGCGTGTTGCCATTTGGGACGAAGCGTGTTGCAGATTTGGATTTTGTACTTTCCTATATCTAATAAGACTTGTAAACTATATTTGGTAAATAAATGAATTTATAATTTTTACTTTACATATTTTATAAATGATTTATACTCCACACGGAGAAAATTAGTAAGTACCTATAAGTGACGACTATAAAATTTGCAGACTTTACTAGAGTTGAATTGTAAAACCGAATTCTAGTAGATTTAACTGAAACTTAGTAGAGTTTAGTTAAATCTACCAGAATCAGAATTCGAGTTCTGATAATATTTATAGCTATATATTTTTCTCCGTTTAGCAAGTGGTGTCAAGCATTTACAAGCTCTCATATGGCCACACCTTCACTATCTATAATATCTAAACCTTGAAACAGCAAGAATGTGCCCCAATGAAAACTAGCCTATTGTTTGGTCACAAATAAAAATCGTTTTACAAACGTATTGTTTCTTTATCAGTATCATAATTGAAGTGTTAACATTATTCAGTAGATGTTAAAGGTTAGAGATTAAAGCAATGTAATTAAGGTTCAAAATTGGTTGTGAAAGAATTGGAAGACAATGAATTGGAAATCGTAAAAATTTTTTTTGTCATTGCCTAATGGTCAATTAAGTTTTGTTTCGATTACAAAATTATTGTAACTATTGTTATGGTGAGATCCAGATAAAAATGCGATTATGAATTATCAAAGGATTATTTCAACATGGCCACATGGCTAGCCTTTATCATATAGTATCAACTGTTCTCAAATGGTGAAGGAACAGATCGTGAGAAAACCTGCATACGCTGAAGAAGAAATTGTGATCCGTATGTGAAGTCTACCATTGCATGGGCACGCGTGATGGACTACCCCGCATACACTCTCCCTGAGGGTAGGCCTGTGCCCTGCAGTGGGACGTTTATATGCTGATGATCAGCCTATAATTTACTTCTGCTAAACATAAGCGTCTCGCAAGGCGCGCCACTAAACTCTATCCTCGGCCTTCCTAATCCAGTCACTCCCCGCTACCAGTCAGGTCATCAGTCCAGCGCTGAAGCGTCCCACACAACGCCTGCCAATTCGTGGTCTCCATTCTAGAATTCGGACTCTCCATTGGTTGTCAGTTCTTCGGCAGATATGACCAGCTTATTGCCACTTTAGCTTGGAAATTTTCAGAGCTATGTCAACTACTAGAGTTCTCTGAAATATCACTTCATTTCTTATCTATATCTGATAGCTATATCCATTGCAAAAAGTATGATTTATTCTAATTTGATCCAACATCATTTTTTATCGATCCATCATCAAACGATGACATCATACTTAACATACACACATACCTACATAATACATAAAGGGCTGTCATTATCCTTAACACGTACTACTAAAGTAAATCCATCAATGAGTTAACAGTCTCCTTAAACGTGAAACTTTACCTTTTTCGATACAGCCTTGGTACGAACAATATCCAATAATAACAATAAAACAGTCAGATACATGCGCGAGCGCATAAATATTGATCGCGATCCAATATGGCGGACACAAGCGCAAGATGGCTGTTTTTGAAGGACGACGGAAGTTATAATTATTCCTCTTTTTAATTAATTAATTTGTTTTAATATAGTTAAATTATTGTTTTAAAGGATTACTTATAATGGTTAGTCTTGACATTTCCATTGTCGAATATTTTAATTTGTTGATGGAAGCCGGGACCGGGGCAGACCAAGAAAGAGATGGCGCGACGACCTGGATGCCCACGAAGCGAAATGGCAACTTATGGCACAGGATAGGGATGGGTGGAAAAGCTTGGGGGAGACCTTTGCCCAACAATGGGACAGAATAGGTTAAAAAAATGTGTAATGAATATAATTTGATAGAGATATAATAACTTCGCGCATACTTGCATTTTTTCACGACGTATTTACCCAACTACTTTTTTCAGAATGATCAAAAAAGTTTCTACTTTAATTCTACGAAAAAGTGAAAAAGTAAATCATCAATGAGGGATTTTCCGAAAGCCTTTAAAAAAGAAAAAGTAGTTCCTAATGGCTCAATAGATAGCGTTGACGAGACAGGGGTGAGCGACCTTGCAGATGGTAAAATACATATAAAATAGTAAGAATTTGTGTTTTTAAGTAAACAGCAAAATATGAACATATATTTCGTCAACGGATGCGTCTGACTCAATGACATGCATTTTTGTTGACTTTTTAGTCTAAAATTTTCGTCTTCGCACCCCTCTCTGGTCAACGCCATCTATCGCCGGTTTATTGAACTACGTTTGACTAGCTGTCAGAAAACTCCTCATTATATTTTAGTAGGTAATTGGTTTAATTAAAACAAATCCGGACTCTTAACAAATTGTCTCCGCAAAAATCGAAACCGCCATTTCCGTTTCCGCACTCCGCAATCTGAGCAAAGCAAAAAATACATCGCTTAAAATTTGATTTCTTACCAAAAAAACTGTTCAAGTAATAAATTTAAAACGCAAAATATTATACAAAATTACTAGTTTTACATAACTACCTACGCGTAGAGGTAGTACAAAAAATTTGCCTAAAGCTATCTATAAATTATTCACAGAAAACTTGCTATTTTGAAATTACTTAATGTATGGAAAACAGATATAGTACACCCACGCGACTAACTCGATCTAATTAAATTATGTATCGATTCCGAATCGATGGAGTCGATTACGACATTCAATTAATCATTCGATTAATGATAAACAAGTTCTTGTTAATAAAATATTAGTAACCATTCTTTTATCAATAATTAACAAATAAAATAATCCAGATATTATTACACTTCTTCTTCTATCTTTTAATAGTGTAAATTCAAACATCTTTGACATTTACGACTTAAAAAACATTGAAAAAAAAACAAGTACTTGCGCTACATGTATACATATCGAAATTAGAATAACAGCTTTTGCAATGACAAATTGACCAAGTTAAAAATATCGATTTCAATTTTTAAAAGTAACTTTTTTAATAAACGCTAGCAAGGTTACATATCTAATCAATGTCATTCTGTTTTTAAATTTAAAAACAAAATTAGCAATAGAGGTTGTATGCAACAATAATTATGTCTGTGTGGTTTAAAAAAGTAATACAATTAAAAAAAAACAATTTTATTTTAAAAATCGAACATCCTCTCCGTTCCGGCCAGTTCTAAGTCGGGGAAATAACTCAAAGGCGCGTATTCTACAAGTGGTCATTATAGGCCGTAAAGTCACCAATAAAAACGATTAGCTCGATTTGAATATTCAAATATCGAATGCTTCCAAATTGTGAATGGATTTGGTCATCGATGTAGATGAAAGAAGAAAATAGAGACGGTGGTTATATTTTTTTAACATTTCATTCTAAACATGTAAAATTACTTAGTAATGTGTCTTTAAAAATTAAAAATCAAATTTTTAATAAAAAGTAACTTAACGCAAAATCATCGTGTCAGAAAATGTTTGAATTGACTTCGAGTTTGTTTCGTAGCACCTGTCTACGAGATTCGTAGCTCACATTCGGTAGTAAAATCGAGGCTTTCTCGAACAAAGTTTAGTACAGTAGTACTAAGCCTCAATTTTGGCGATAAACCTGGTACTACTGTACCAGGTTTATAAGTCTTACCGATGAAGGCTGCGCAGTAGACAAATTTTAATAGCGCGCGAAATTGTAATGACCAATCGGGACTCCTTGAATTTCTTGAATCCGTTGGCGCTATTGGCTATTTGTTTTCGCGCCCTTTTCGTTGCTATCCGACTTTGTACCCTTTGATTACTAAATGACTTCGGGTTTTGACAGAGACTCGGTCCTGCTCTGCACAAACGAAGATTGACGAACGGAATTATTTTTCTGGTTTTACTTGTGTAACTAACTTTTTTGCGTAAAAATTTTAACTTACAATATAGTACTACGGTGTCTACCATAGAGAGAGCCATAGAGATACCATAGAGTTTTTGTGATCTGTGGTATCTACTTTTTGTCGGTCATGCGTGATCTAGAGTAAGCCGAAAATGATTAAAAGCATCTTAATGCTCCACGATTTAACATTGGTATTAATCACTGTAATTATGGCTAGGTATCTGGGTACAGTCAGTAAGTCAGGTACCATTAACATTATTAGTAACTAACTAGCTTTTTTGCTCATTGTTCAGTTTCTTTTTGTTGTCATTCTTAGTAAATTAAATTCGTAGCAAGTGCGATTTTTTTTTAATTATTTTTTTAGATAGTTTTCAGTTTTGCGTACAACTAAATAATGCTGTTTTTTTAAGAGGATGATCAGACCATCAAATTCAACAACTTTCTCTATAATACCAACATCGAAATCGCAAAAAAAAACAGCTCTTTCATACAAAACTGCAATCCTACTCGACCCAAAATGTATGGGACTTATTTTTCGCTATTTTGATGTTGTTTACATAGAGAAAGTTATTTAGTTTGATGATCTGATCATCTCTTTAACACCTTCGTGGACAGTAACTGGCTATAGTAGTGATAGCAATAAAAGTTCTATTGTGTCTCGTTCACTGTCCGCGAAAGTGTTAAAAGACCTTCAGCATATTAAAAAGGATCCTACACAATGTATATTTTTGATTGTATCTGGAATTGCCGCATACGAGGGGTTAAAGAATGATTAGAAAAACAAACTCTAAATAAGTGAAGTAATAAATGAAGGGTAAACTCCCGCTATCCCTCAAACAAAGACTCATCGACATGTGTATCCTGCCTATCCTAACCTACGGTGCCCAGACCTGGTCTCTCACTGAGTCTCAAAAGTCCAAACTCAAGGTTTGCCAGAGGGCAAAAGAACGAATCATGTCAGAAACACTACACTGCGCTCCAAAACACGAATTTTTATTTTATTTATTAAGGACAACCAACAAGTAAAACACACGAATAGCCGATGTTGGGGGAAAAACCGCCAGATTAAAGTGGGATTGGGCCGGCAATGTCTGTCGAATGCATCAGAAAAGGTGGGCAAGAATTGTAACGCCCTGGATGCCAGAAAACGGTCGTCGACGTCCAGGTCGTCCTAGGAAGAGGTGGCGGGACGATCTGGATTCTTTCGATGACGCGTGGCCAGAGCATGCCCAAGATAGAGAGCGTTGGAGGATGAAAGGGGAGGCCTTTGCCCAGCAGTGGGATGAAGTTGGCGATTAAAAAAAAAATTAGTTAAGTAAACTTAAAAAAAGACTGGTTACAAGTGCCGTTTTACGGTATGCCTAAGAAGGTAGTTTGATATCGCGATAATTATTGGCATAATACATTAGTGTATACAATCTGTATAACGCACTGTACTTTTAATTAACTAACTATTTCAATAGCGAGCGATTTCAAAACCTGTCAACCAGAAAAGTGGTGAATTTGAAAACCAGTAGTTATCTCTGTCTATTTGGTTAACTCATAGTAAATGGCGTCCAACAAAAAAAAGTACTTAACATTCTATTCGGCAACAGAATAAAAATTAAAAAGTCGACGTTCTAAATTCAAAAAGTGGCGGTCGCACTCAGAGCAATAACTAAAGACATGCATATTAAATTCGATTTTAAAAAGTCAACATTTATTACGTTTTTCTCTTGTCAAGTCGATTTTATTTTTGTTTTCTTTTATACTTTACTTTATTAATGCAGTTATAGCGTAAAAATTACGGTAACTGGCTTACATTTCTCCGAATTTAGAGTAATTTTTGGACGAAGCTCTACATCTACGCGTTCCTTAATCAAAGCCGTTCGAATTATGATTTAAAACGTGTTCCGGAGAAACGTGGAGTTTCTAAAAACGGACATCTAGCCGCCATCATTATACATGCGGGTAATGAGTTGTTACAAGAGTCGTTCGGACATTTGTTGTCAATTACATTGTGACGTCATATGTTTTTTTCTTTTTTATTTACGTCAAGGCATCCTAATTTTTTTTGACCCACACCTGAATCTGTTATGTTATTGCTATAAGATTCTTTTAATTAGGGCGATTAAGATTAAACAGACCATGAATAAATTTATAGTTTACGAGCGTTAACCCGCGACTTCGTCCGCACAAATTATATACCAGATTTTAAGTCAGATCATAAGCTATCAAACAAAAAAAGTTTCATCAAAATCGGTTCAGTAGTTTTTGCGTGATACTCGTTCAAACAAACAAACAAACAAACACAGAAACAAACAGACAGACAAAAAATCCAAAAATTCCTACAAACCTAAAACCCTTTTCGTAACTTTTTTTGTTAATATCTTCAATGTACAGACACACTCTGTTACAGTTTTATAATAGTTTAGATTGTATTGTTTGCTTTTTGTATTTGTATTTTGTATTGTATTTAACTAAGTACTTGTTTATCATACTTATTTATTTATGACAAGGCTATAAGAAACATTTTATGGTTTTTAAGTAAACGTTACACAGGTTGTAAACATAAATTCGTTATATACTTAAAGGAGTGCTACAGACCAATTTTTACTCTGGGACCAACTTTGAAATGAAATGATTAGTTGTTCCATAGAAAGTTTCAATACAACAGGTATAGTTAATCTATCAAAATGAATGAACCAGCAGATTTTTTTTCTTCACCATTTTAAAGTTAAGTAAGAGTAGTTCAGTTTGATGATCTGAAGCACCCTTTTAAGTATGAAACTCATTTAAAAACTTAAACCCTTTAGAATAAAGAGTAATAATTCATTATATCATCGTCATCGCTAAACTTATGTTATGTTATGATTATGACGAACATTTTGAAAAAGGTCCCAGAGAGAGACCTAAAATCAAAATTATATGACTTACACTATATTGACAAGGTATATTTAAAAAGTAATAGACAAGGGAAAGTAGAAACACAAAGAGCGTTCTCGTTTACTTTCGAAGCTTATAATCAAAAAGTTCTAATGGCCGCATAACTCTTGTGTTGAAGATAGTGTACTTTATACTTAATAATATAATGTTTCAAATATTTCAAGGCTAACCGTTCTCAGCTGTCAATCATAATAAGCTATCTGTCTTTGTCTGATTTATGAGTTACTTTATATTTTTATCTCTCTCGAACTTACGCCCGATCGACCGACTCGAGTTCTTAAAATTTGATTTTAAATGTGGAATGAATAAGCATTATCTTAAGGAATCCGTTCTTTTATTTGAATTTTTAATTTCTTTTTTAGGACTGACTACTGGCTTTGTGATTTTTTCGTTTTAATCATTTTCGGCTTGGATTTTTGTATTGCTTTAAGATTTATTAGGAGATTTTAAATGTGTTTCGTTTCATTCTTTTTTTAAATGACGTAGTCTTTTTAAAAGCGTGTTCACAGTTTTGTAATGGCCTGTTCGTTTAATAAATGGTATTTTATTAAATTTTCAGCCAGTCATATAGTTTTGTTTATGTTATTCGATCCTTATAATTTTTCTGTGTCGTCGCAATCGGAATTCTACAAATGGAATTTGCAGTGTATGTTTTTTGTAAGACAATTCTTTATTGCTAGACTGTAATTTGCAGATTTTGCGTCTAGTACTCGCCCACGTGTTTCATAAAATTATGACTCTACTTAAAGGCCAGCCTTCACGGGAAGCATTCGCGAGCATGCAATTAATAATGGCAAAAAAAGCGAAGCAATCATTTTTCTGACAATTTACTCTAGAGAAATGCATTTAGTACCTATTTCAATACTAGGTAGGTAATCTTTATTATTCATCCATATTCAGAATGATTGAGTCGATCTCAGATTAATCACCATAGATGGCGCTTTCTATGAAAATCGTAACGCTTTTCAATCTGTCTTTATTGTGCTATTAAAGTCTTGTGTGTAGCCCTGTATTACATAACAATACATAAATAGCCTTTTTTCCATTGACCAATAATTTATGCTTACGTTATTTGACAGAGCCTCAGCGTAGGTACCTAACCATATAATGAGATAGAGATATATTGTCATTTGGGGCAAGTGCCTCTAAGGGGTAAGTGCTTCCAGCTTCAAAATTTCGAAAACTAGACATATTTAACTAGGAATATAGTCGTGAGCATAAGCAATAGTTCCGGCTTTGATGTTTGATGGCGGTATGTCTAAATATATGTCTAGTTTTTGAAATTTTGAAGCTGGAGGCACTTACCCCGTAGAGACCCCGACTACAAATTGAGTTTCTCAGTCTGACACATGTGCCCAACCATAGAACAAACATAATTATGGTTACGTCAATAAGGACAGCAAAAAGGTAGCGATCTCCTTTAATTAGAGTGCAAATGCATCTCTTATTGATTGAATATAACAAAACACGTAATTATCTGGAGTGATTTTAATCTGTACGCCTTTTCTACCAATTTTAGGCTTGCTTGAACCAACAAGTGAAGCTCAAACACACATAATTACTGGTGCAAGCCAGGCTAAATTTGTCACCATATTGCAATCTCAATGACAACTAAAAAGCGTTATTCTATTGTCTTGTTAAAAGTATAGGTAATTAGGTAAGTACCTACATTATCTCATTCTAACACAGAAAATGAACAAATGTTCGCGACAGCTCGTGTTTGTATCAAAATACTGGACCGCTGTTCTCCCCTGACCGAATGTTCGTTGCCGCGTCGAACAGTCTTGTTGGAGCCGCTCCTTAATTATTTCTTCGATCTAATTAATTATGTAACATCGTTCTTATTAAGATGCAATAAAGATCATGTTGCATTAACAAAAGATGCGTCATTAGTTTTTATTTAATATGGACTTTGATGTTCAAATGAGTCATAATTTTACGGTGAATCGTGAATTTGAGAATCATTATAATTGATCGGTTTTAGTTATTATCGGAATTTTTTTTTAACTTACATACTAACGTTAGATGAGGGCATCGCAAAAGTATAAAAAAGAGTCAGTACTAAAATTGGTGGGGGCCACTGTCATTGTCACCTCTCCTCCTCGTGGAAGACGAGGAAGACAACAACAGGCAATGGTGTAGTTCTATTTCATTCGCACTCACTCAGTATTCACACGTGCATACCTCTTCCTGACAGTTCACTTGTATGAAGTGACAGCTAAGTGTACAGGGTGTGGCCAAGTGTGGCAGCACAGGACCGATAGTTGTAGCGATCCCTGGGGAGACCTATGCCCAGCAGTGGACGTCTATCGGCAGAGATGATGATGATGACATACTCTATTCACTTCAAAAGCTTTTAAGGCTGCAATTACTTTGAGATATGTAGCTAGGCTTTTTCTTACAAAAAAGCTTATCCATTAGTCGCCTCGTCCTACCACACCCGCGAAAAAAGTTATGTATTCTATCTATTCATAGCCAGAAAATCTGAAAATTCTCCTTAAAAAGTACCGCTATAACAAACACTTTTTAGCAAACGAAACATCATAGATTTAGGCTATTTATAATTTAACTTAGGTCCTTAGGACCACCATGCAAAACCCTAGACCACCTAACGAATCCTACGCACAAATCTGCGAATCGACTCCACAATCATACGTAACTCAACACCCTCTATATAAACAAGGTAAAAATGTTATTGTTTAACCTAAGAGGGCCGTATTTACTTCTTAGAAACCGTTGTACGTATCAAAACATTACTGTAGACTACTTAAGAGGTCCTCCAATTAAGCTCTTATGCATTAAGGGGGCACCGTGTCTCCAGCGCTGCCCTCAATCATATTTTTTTTGATTTCTTAACAATAATACAACATTTTCAAAAATCTGTCGATTCGCAATTTATCGAAACATTACCGGTTGTTATGTTTTATGTGGCAGGCTAATTTATGTCTTTAAAACCGCCAAAAGTGGTAATTTACGGCGGTTTTAAAGATAGTTGCTACAACAATAAAAAAAAACAAAACCGTAATGTACCGATAAATTGAAAATCATCAATGACTACAATGTGACATTCTTGTTTATTTGTATGTAAACGATAAGATTGGGGGCAGCACTGGAAGCTCGGTGCCCTCTTAAGTAAAGGGGTACGAAGATTTTGGATCTTGGTAGTCATAGCAATAAAGTCGAATCTAAAGCAATCTCTTATTCTGCGAATGCCAAAAGCAGTGTGAATGATGCTTTACTTTGAAACGTTTGAAATGAGAACGCGTGCGTTGACAAAGTTTTTATTTGCTGTTTCTTAAAATCGCATACATAAAAAGTACGAAGGCTATAAGGTTCAAATTTAATAAAGCACATGTAATCGCAATGCAAGACATTTCGTCGCACGCAGGTGTCCTATTGGCTAATAATTTCTTTTTTATTGGTACACCGAATGCTCGTATTTAGTCTTCAGCCAGTAACAAGATTCTTTAATTTCTTTTTTTCTTGGAATAAATTAGAAGGAATTTTAATTTTATTTGCTCAGCCGGGATTTTTGACTTTGAACTAAAGTTGACATCAACGTTGTTTGCAAAAAGTATACACATAGAGTACGTGTAAATATTACGAGCGAACCAAACTTAATTTATTATTCTTTACGCAACTCGCAATACTAGGAGGTACCTAGATTATGAAAATGGCACACACATGTTTTTAATATTAAAATGCAAATTTTCCATTTAATCGATCACCATTTTCCTGCCTACGAAGGACAGACAGACTCACATTTATAATGCCACTGATCATTCTTAACTGTGTACAGAATTTATAATCTGTGGACGTTATAAATTATTATGTTAATTGTTAATAATATCAAACTATTATTGCCATACGAATATAAAGACATGCGCATTTAATGTGAAGGAAACGATGTCTGGGTTATGATGTGTACGTCCGCACTCATTTGCTATTGCTTGATGGTATAATTAATCAGTGTAAAGTTTTAATGAAGTGGTTGAGTAGCTAATATTAGTGTTTTACAGCTTTCTGTTTTTTTATACTTGACAATAGTTAAGTCAACACTAAAAAAAATATTTTTGCGAGGCAGAAAACTTTTTACAACTAGCAATTCGTGAATGAATTGAATAAAATTTTAAGTGGTATATAAAAAAGGTCAAAAGATAATAAACTAGTCAAGAACCTCCATCATCTATCAAGCATTAGCCATTTTAATACGATACGCACGCAAGCTGTCAAACAACGGTCGGCTTATTGCACAAAGAAATCTCCACCGGTTTTCCAAATTTCACCACACACAACGCGACATCAAAAAGAACCTAATCTATTTACATCTGAAATGTGGTAACAAATGATTGGGTAATGGTGAGTTTAAATACCAGTTCTTATTGATTATTAGAATTAATGTCAATGTATGAAACAATTGAATAACATTTGATAAGCGTTTCAAAACTAATACATATAACAGCAAGAGAACGTGGTATTCATACATAATATAATAAAATTGTAAACTTGGCTTGGATGTCCATTGAAGATATTTGCAATAATATTAATTGCGGGCGTTTTTAGGAGACGCATTGAACCATTTAAAAAAAAATTTGACTGTTTTTCGTGGGCTTACTTAAAAACTATTGAACTGATTTGGATTGTCACAAAAGTATAGCACTAAGTTTGGATTAGCATTTGGTTTTTTTTTCATTGCAATCGGTTCATTCAATCCTAAGTAAAATTTAAATCCTTTGCGACAACAATATGTATTAAATTCAACTTATTTATAATATTATTCAAATTTTGAAGCATGCTTCTAAACCTAGAAATTGATAAATACCTTTTTCTGAAATTTTGCTGTGCCCGTATAGGGTATCATATGTGAGACTAAGTAG
This sequence comes from Agonopterix arenella, assembly GCA_927399405.1. Classification (NCBI taxonomy): domain Eukaryota; kingdom Metazoa; phylum Arthropoda; class Insecta; order Lepidoptera; family Depressariidae; genus Agonopterix; species Agonopterix arenella. The sequence goes on from OV656714.1 coordinate 4,581,046, forward strand.
CATTTAAGACCTTATGTACCATATTATTGTGCAATAAATATTATGATAATGATTATGAGTTTTGAGTATTTAAAGTCATGCCATTCGTGAAATTTCGTTTTATGTACACTTTCATTAATTCACACTTGCAAGCACTTTAATTTTCAAGGAAAATTGAACTTCGAACGCTCGAATCCAAAACTTTTTTTATTAACGTTTTAATTCTAAACCGCGACAAAAGCCCATCAAAAAAGCCACCACCAAACAAGAGATGAAGAAATTCCAAGCGAGTTTCAAGATTACAATTTCGAGTGGCTAGATAATTTTCTATTAGCATACAAAGGAGTATTACCGTCTTGTGTGTCCGTATGTCACTATAGTTATATGTTGGTACCACGCCTTGTAACTGTCATATGTAGCCTAATTAGGTATGAGCGTTTATGTTGGGCAATTGTTGGGTTGTGTTGTTAAATTGTTGACTGTTTTTGAGAATAGTTTATTGTAACGATAATGTTTGTGGAATGACGTAAAGTTTAAAAAGTTTGTAGCGAAAATCCTGACCACACCCAAAGTCACGATTCGTTAGTTAATTATAAAGCATGACTTTGGTGACAAAACTCCGCGAAAACTCCAAAAAAAAATCAAAATGGTTGAATGCTTGATTAAAGATTTTCAGTTTGATGGTTGGAGGGGAACCCCTTAAAAAACCCTCAGCGTAATAAGAAAGACCGTAAATAATCCGGATTTTTTGTTTTGAACTTTGTGTATTTACCCCCAATCTTCTACTTACCAGGTCAAAATAGTTGACATCTTTAACAATTCCCCAAGTTTACACACATACATAATGCTCACGCCTATGTCCCACTGGGGTAGACAGATAATTGTCCCTAGTTCTTATTGAAGAACTCCTCATGTCACAATTCTGACACACAACAGTCCCTAAGTTCCCTTAGAACATACAGTGCCACCAACTTATCTGTAGAATGGCCAAAAGCGGAACTACTGATGCCATTTTGAAAACGTCATTTTGTTGCTGTCAGTCGATGTAGCCTGTGCTGTTCAATCGAGTTCTTGTTTTTCTAAATATTTCTGAGTATTTTTTTGTAAAAATCATGCTGAAAGTGGTGTACGAGAAATTATTCTTAAAATGAAATCATTCTTTGATACAGAAAGTGGCGCTATCGCATCATTCTACAGATAAGTTGGTGACACTGTACATTAAAATTGACCCATGAATTCGTCAAAACTTTAAAATTCAATATCCATAAACAATAAAACGAAAAATTTTACATAAAAAACCATTAAATATGAATGAAAGGGCACTAGGAAGACATATACGGTTTACTTCGAACTCTATATCATTAAATTCCTAACACTTTCTCATTTAAATTCATAAATTTCCGGTGTTAGTGTATTGTTTAATACACACTTCACGTTTGACCGATTGCACACACACACACACACACACAACACTCACGCATACACACACACTTATAAACAATACTTAAGAGGATGTAATTCGTACGGCGCTCCATACAAAACGAAATTCCGTCCTAGTTTGAACATTTACGCTCAGTTGCAAAAACGCGCATTAAAGTTAACCCTCCATTAAATTTCTTGCTGTCACTTTTTGTCTTGTTGACGTAGTTAACGCTAGAAAGATATTTAATGGAGGATTAACTCTAATCAGCGTTTCTGCAACTGAGTGTCAGTAATTAAAGTAAAAAAAAGGTTTTTACATAATATTTTACCTATTATTGCGAAACAATAACTACGAACTTATGGCGTTTGGGGTTCACACGAGACTACTTTTTATGATTTTTAACATTCCAAATTAGAATCTAAAGTTAAGGGGAATAAAATCCAAAGTTGCGGATTTCATGTTACCTCGCCCCCCGCAAAAAGTGGCAGAAATGTTTGTTAGTAGAATATCACGCGTAACTAGTCCCTATATAAGTAGTTAAAGACAGAGATACTCTACCCATCAAACTGAACGACTTTTACAGGGGGAGCAAACCTGTCGAAAAATCAGCTGCACCATAAGTTTGAGTCGAGTAGGTATTGCAGTTTAGTATGGAACAGTAGATTTTTTTTTACACGCTGACTAGTTTACTCCCAAGTTATTCAGTTTGAAGGGTAAAGTATTTCATTACACCCTGTATAATTTCAAAGTTAACGTGGCTCAAAGTTTTCCATACAAATCTTAATCTTTCGTTTATATACCTTGGGAATAAACTTCTCTTAATAGTCAATTCCATAATAAGAAGTCTATTGATAAAGTATTATTTCAACGTCATAAGATTGAAAATAGCTTGATTTAAGAGATTTTTTATTTACTTAATATCGACTTTGACGAATTTCACGCGAAAGTTTAATTGAGTTTTTTGAGTCTATTTAGTATTTTCTAGGTCAAACTTAAGTAACTAGAAACTACTATTGATTTATACATTCACATTCTTACGAAATTTCTTTTTAACAAGCAAAAATATATCTGCAAAGAGATCTCTATTGAATATTTTTGTAAAATGTTGCTCTGGCATTTGCGTTATATGACCAATTATTGAAGATCTATATATTGTTTATATCACTGCGTTACAAAGGTTCAAAATATGTTGGTTTTATTTTATAGGTAACAAAATGTACGCAACGTATATTACAAAGAATTCCATTTGCTACACAATAGAGCACACACGAATCCAAATTCAAATTTCAATTTTAAAAAAAGAACAGCGCGTAGGTACGTTGCCGCGCGAATTTCAAATATGGAATGCATTATATTCTGATTTCGTATTCTTAATTCGAATTCAATTATTATTTTCAATTACCGTGGGTTGGAGGCAAGCCCAATGGTATTGTCCTAGATTTTTTTATTTTGTTTGAAATAGTGGGTTGAATATGAAATACTTATTGTTTCGTAAAGCCATGTTCGTCGGTTTTTTACATGAATTAAAGTCGTTGATCGTAGGTACACACAATTTGAAAAAAAAGTGTTTTGTTTTAGAAAAAGGTACCTACTTTACCTACTGGGTGATTTTGTAAATACTTTCCAAATTTTCAGGAGTGGTTTAGACCATCAAACTTTGACGCACTAAAATCGTAAAAAAAAATCTGGGTTTCCATACTAAACTGCCATACTATACGTAGTATACGACTCATATGCAGTAAAACGTAATTTTTTACGATTTCAGGTTTTTTTTTCATGCTAAAAGATCTTCAGTTTGATGGTCTTAACCACCCTTGAAAAATGTTTTAAAATTCCCTAAATAGGTACTTACTTGTAATTTCTATAAGTAATAGGTATTTCTAGTTTTAAGATTATGTGTAGGTGTGACAAAAAAGTGTGAATAAAAAATTGTCTATGGTTGAATTCTCATTTTCTTTCATTCATCCTACAACTAATTAAAAAAAGACAAATTGTCTATTGCTAAACACTACACCGGTAAACATATTACATTATTTTGACCCGAACAGTCATTTATCTCTCTCTGATCCAAAACTGTCTGTTTTGTTTCAAAAATGAAGTTTAACTGGATCAGTGACGTCATTCTTTGAAAACTAATTAACTTAACTGTTATTAATTATTAGTTAAAACTTACGCTCTACATAAAAGAGAGCTTTGTCGAAAAGTTGTAAATGGACTTTAGAAACATTAGACGGACGTTTTGTTGTAAATTTTAATTTCGCATATACAGTGTTTAAGACTAGGTTATGTACCTAGATCCTAGTTTAGAGTAGACTATTCAATTCTACCCGCATTGGTGTTATATTTACGAAACAACTAAGGGATTTAAATTGTTTTGATCAATTGATAATTTTTTGGTTTAGCTAGACCTGTCACATTACCTATTTAGAAAAGAAGTTAAAAGTTAGTAAATCCTGAATATCCCTTGCTAAATTAGGCACCTACTTATAAAGATAGCTATGGCACAGATTCTGACTTTTAATCTAAACACTAATATCCTTAATCGCATTGAGAAGTTCTAATAAATTCTTAAAATAAATTCGATTTTGGAAATACTAACCGTCACAGTTCCTAGAACAGTTCCAAGTTTGAAATTCCGAAAGGCTATAAAGTTGAAATTTCAAGAAAATATTATTATTTAAAAAAGGAACACCAATAACAGACGTCGGTAAACAGAGCTGTTATTATAACAGAAGAAAAAAAGGGGTCATCGAACCACGAGTATTCCCAGCCACTCGAATGTTTTATAGAGAAAACACTTCAAAACGAATATTACTATTTCCATACTTTAATTACGTACTTAGACACCCACACATACGCACTCACGCAGACACGTAAAGAAGTAATTATAAGATAAACACATGGCTTTTTAAGCGAAGCAACAGTTGAACATACGTAGGTACATATACTTTGGTAATATTAGGTTACTTTCCTGTACATGTGGTTACAAAGCTTTTACTGATACGAGTTCTTAAGAAAAAAGCAAAGAAGGCAACCTCATTGCTTACACAATTCGAAAATATCAAAGAAACTTTTTACAAACCATAAAGTTAATATGCAGACGTGGAGTTGTCTCTAACACAGGCTGGAAATTTTTAAAAACAGTTTGTTGATTAAAGGTGACGTAATTTAGTTACAAGAACAATAAAGCACTAAAGTCTAAGAAAAATCGATTAAAAATAATAATTGCTTATTGTATTATATTCTATGGAAATGTTACTGGCAGTTCTACACGCACTAGCTACTCAACAGGAAAAAGAACTCGTTCCAAATTCAAATTGGAAAAGGAATTTGAATACGCGATTGTCATTGGTTGACAATCAATCATTATAGTTTTTGAATTTCGAATTCTTCGACATACGTGATGTTCGATTCGATCGGTAAGGAGAGTATGGCCAGTTTTTTCTACGTACATATTTTAGACATTGTTTTTTTCAATCTGATGTAGATGTTGTGCACGATTTGCTCTGTTATTTATTTATTTCATTTTACAAGTAACCGGAACTTTGAGTTAGTTTTTTAAACATTCATATTCTAATGTGAAAAAATAAGTGCCCAATTTCATTGTTTTCACACCTCTTAGTTAGATACTTTTTTATATATAAAATTCTTTATTTTATAATTTAGTATCGAATTAAGGCGCTATTTCACTTTTCGTATCTTGCCTGTTAGCGAACAGAAAATATCTAGTTTTCAATCAAAAATGTTGTATAACATTATATACAATGTTCTTGTTTTCAGTAATTGTTCTTCAGCTGAAAAAGCGACAACGTTTCTGGTCACCGTGAAACAGAAGAAAAAAACAAAATTACATGCATTTCTTAAGTCTAAACACATAATAAAATATGAAGTTAACGTGAAAAACAAATAAAGAGACAATTTTCGAGTACACTTTATAATGTTGTTCCAAAAAGCTTGAATATTTATTCCCGATTCTCGACGAGTAAGCACGGAGGCAAACACTAGTCGGAGGCGACAAAAAATTTACATTTTTCTCTAGTATTGACATTCGGGATTTAGAAATGTAAACATTTTTGATTGGTTCGGTGGAACGTTTGTTTCATTTGATATGTTTCCTACTTTGCTTAGTTTCGTAGTTTGTTTTTTTAAGACCTTATTGAGACTTGCTTAACATTATTAGATTATGTGTCTAATGAAAAAGGTACTATTCTTTCGAGTAATTAGAACAACAATAAAAAAATGACTTAAATAAAAAAAAATTGTTGGTTCTTCAGTTTTTCGCCATTATTGGAGTTTCGCATATTTCTGCAAATCATGAAAAATCTGCTGTTCAATACATTTGGGTCAAGTCGGTTCGCAGTTTTGTATGCAGACAATTTAGATGTTCTCATAGAGAAAGTTGTTCAGTTTGATGGTCTGATCAGCACCTAAAAAGCCTCAGCATATTAAAAAAAGACTTTGTATAAGCTCAAAAGGCCAAATAAATAAAAAGAAAATTATATAAAAAAAAATTAGCTTTTTAATTTATTCTTTTGGTAACACTTAAAAAAAAAGCACAAACATCCGATAATGGATGGCCGGTAACTGTTTTCCATCAAACTCTAACATCTAATCGGAATCTGACAGACGAGGTATGTGGAGCAAATTTACCGTAAACGCCTCAAGCAATCTAAAACTTGGCATAATAATGTATTTTTTTACTTCTACACATGTCTATGTAATGAGATATTTCTCTAAGATTCGACTAATGTGTTTTCGGAAAAAAAAGCTTTACAGGTAAAAGCTTCGAGCATTTGAGAGAATATTTGAGTACGAATTTTTAATCGTTGTACCTATCAAACTACAAATAATTGACTGTTTTGATAGAATATGTTAGTTCTAGTATTGACCAAAAAGCAAAGCATGCGTAGCATATGCTCACGACTACATTCCCCGAAGGGGTAGTCAGAGATATTCTGAAACCTCAGAATATCCACAGTTCTCTATCCAGTGTGACGGGGAGTGACCCCGTCGCCACTTATAATGGACAGTGGGTACAATACATGCCTTGAAATTGAGGCATGCAGATTTTCTCACGATGTTTTCCTTCACCGAAAAACCAGTGATGTTACAAATCGTACATGAATTCCGAAAAACTCATTGGTACGAGTCGGCCTGGACGGGGATCGAACCAGCGCCTCCTTCACGGCAGGCAAGGTTACTCGCCACTGGACCACCACGGCTTTTTTGACCAAAGGGGCTCCGGAATTTCGTTTGAGTAATGAAATGAAAAGACCAACCAAAATTATTAGATGAATGAATGAATGAAAATGTATGAAAAACATAAATCTAAGTGAACAAAAATTACGCATTCGGTACGAAAGTGATAACTGATATTGCAAACTCGTGCTTCCTTTTAAGTCTTTATAGTAAGACGGATAAACCCATTTAAAAACTTTAAGTAAAATGACATTTTAATTCTGCCATGACATTTACAAAGATCCAAATATGAAAGTATCATAATAAGCATTGTTTAATTCGTGTTTCCAAATTTAAAAAGCGTGAAATTTAAATAAATTGGACAGCATGTTCTGAGACTCAATCATTATCTTCAAAAGTAAAAAAGAATATTACGCAAAAAAAAAACTATTTGCCATTAGTAGATTTAACGCCATTCTAAAGAATTAGGTTAATCGTGCAAGTTTCAAACCGGATTTTTAGCTATAAAGCTTTTTGATTAAATCATTTGCATATTTGAGAAACGTTAAATTACAAATTGAATGTTATCAAAATAACAATCAAAGCTACTATAATTTATTCACTTTTCGTATTGTTTTCTTCTTGATTACTTATCAACACAGATTTTAACAACTGGCCAGTAATGACCCTTAATTTAATTTAAATTTCGAATCTTTTCATTGAAACTTTTTTTTAAATTGATATTAATTTGAAAATAAATTCGAATAGGAACTAATACTAACTTTGTCTATGGTAAGTTAAAGAGTGAATAACTAAGATATCATAGCTATGTACCTTTTGTTTCATATGCTAATAAGTAGTTTCCATTGGTTGGCTTAATGTTTAGGTATTTATTCGAGATAGAGCTCATTATCGTGCGATTGCGGTATCAGGGTTGACAAAAATCTTAATATTATTTGTAATGGCCGCCGGCTTCGAACACGTGGCTCTAAGTACGGATAACAGAAAAAGGACTAAATTTTGCAAGCATTTTGCGAAAAATTATTAGGTAAAGATTATTTAATTGGGAGAGACTTGACATGTCTTAGAATTCGTGAATTTTTACCTAAAGATTATTTGAGGCGGATTGAATTCTTTTTCTTATGAATTCTTAAACTTTTTCTTTCTTAATGAGTTTAACTTTAGTGTAACCTCACACAGTGGCAAAATATTTTTTCTTTCAATCATTAATCATAAACAATCACCATACCTAAGCTTGCGTCACGTCGTAGATACAATACAAACAACAGATGTCTCTGTCGCGTCAACAAAAAACTAAATCTTTGATCTATGGCCGCCAAATCCTATGTGATCGATACGGACACCGCATGAAATTAATTAACTTGATGCAATGCTTTGCGTAACAGTGTAGTGATGGCCAGTTTGACAAGTTAGGTTGGGTTGTTTCAAAATTGGAGTTGTATTGTTATAATCATGTACGATGTTTGACATAAGTAAGTACATACTTAAACTTATGACGTTATGGCCGTAATTCTTTACGGGATTATCAGAAACATTGCTACAAACAAGTGATCCCAGTTAAAGGGTGCAACTATGAACATGGTTGACTTTTTTACTTATTTAGGATATAGGAGGTGATGAGTTGTATAACTCATTTAATTTGACCAATACATATTTTTTTGTGGTTAAATTTGAGAAACAGACATAAAATCCAAACACAATAGATTTTCCATTGTGTCTGAATGTTATGCCCGTCTTGATCCCAAACGACTCATATTTAACAGATGTTTACATTTGATCTAAAAGCATGATGGGTCTTGGGTCTAGGGGAATGGCGCAATAAAATGGATGCCTATGCCCAGCAGTGGGTTGATGTGGGCTGATTTGATTGATTGATTGGTCTTGCCTTTGTCTTAATATTATGGAAAATCGAGGTATGATTCTGCGATGCGCAAATATCATTATTTTCGGTAGGTACATAATTTTATTTAATGTTACTATTTTATGGATCTTTCGAATATACTACAACTTAAAAAATCTAAACTAGGTATACCTACTATTACATTTCATATGCAAATACATGTCAAAACAAATAAAATTACCTATACATCATCGCATGCGTAACTTTTAGATCGATAGGCAATAACCAAGCATTCAATTCTCGGCCTTCTGCCTAATTAATCTGTGGCAACATTGGTAGCTGCTATCCGTACAGGTTTTATCTGAGTCGTGCATCAAAGTTAGCATTATTTTGAGAAGTAATTACTGTTACCGAATTTCAGGTCGGTGTAGTACAGTCGGACGCAACAATGAACTAATGAATAATAGAAAAGTGGACCCGACTGTCCAAGTAGCCGATAAAGTTGGGAGATAAATGATGAATGCGTTTTCGGTGGAGATTTTTTTTTTTAGTAATTATCGGATGGAATGTCTACTTTCTTTTTTTGTCTCTTAAGTTTTTTGGTTTAATGTTTAATTTTAATTGCAACTGTTGAGATTTATTGCTGAATTAAAAAAAAATCTTGTTTCAGTCTATACGTAGGACCTAAAACCATAGCAAGAAAAGGAGAATTATGGAATAAACGTTTTCGAATGAAATAAGTAAGAATACAGGGTGTAAATTCAAATGCGTTACATATGAAACTGGGATGCTTTCGACAATCAGATTGAACAACTTTTACTATGGAGCGAACGAAATCGCAAGAAAAGAAACTGCTGTTCTACATATTTGAGTCGAGAAGCCACTGATGTTTTCTATGGAACAAAAACCATTTTTTTGCGATTTCCATGTTGACTCCATTGTAAAAGTTGTTCAGTTTGATGGTCTAAAGCACCATGTTTAATATGTAACGCATTTATTTTTACTCCCTGTATAGATGCATTGTATAATTCAGTTGAACTTCATATAAAGTACAAGTTTGTTAAGTTAGCGAAGATTTTTTAATTTTCATTATAGTTATTGAAACATGAAACTGGAGTTAGCTAATATTTTAGTTAGTTGTTCAGATACCGAGGTGGTTCTTCAAAACTTTTAAATAATGATCTCATTATTTAAATAAATAAATAAACGAGAGCTTACATACTCAGAATGGTAAGGTTTCTGCTTACGCTGAAATATATCAACGGAATATTCGATAAAAAACTAACTGTAATGTTTGCACCTACCTACCTACTCATAAACATTTTGCATGATTTATTTTTTGAACGTAATGTGTAGGTAAATAACATTTTCGGCTTTGATTGAAAAAGGAGTAGATATCCAAAACAAAACATTAGGTGTCGATCTACACAGAAGCCGAAATTCGTTTTCAGTTTCGACTCAAAGAGCACTAATTCCATCATCAAATAACGTTTTTTCGGTTTCGATTCTCGGATTATACGTATACAGCTGCGTGAGAATTTCGTCCGCCCTTATTAAAGGAAAAATATTTTTAACGTATTTTCGTCAGACATAATAACAGTCAGAAAAACGGACGTAGACGATGATTTCGGTAAAGAATCCACCAGTTTAAAGACAGTCGCTTTATACGGGAGCCTCGACGTAAATTTGACAAAAGAATTTTATGAACGTAATACATTTCGTGATGCGGTGAACGTCATTCGATCGGTACACTTTAATACTTCGCTTCAATTCTCAGAAACATCATACTTTTTGCGAACTTCGCGTATTCACAACCAGTTCAATTACAGACGAAATTAATGATTGAACACATATCATATGTGTTCGTACAGGGTGTTCATTGTATGATCAGAATGGAGTGAACACTGAAATATTAATGATGTACTCCTGACCGATTTTTGAGGACTGACGACCTGGTGAAGGTGGTGGGAACCCGTTGGACTGGTCGTTTTTCAGATTCTTGGGGGATGCCTTTGTCCAGCAGTGGACGTTTACCGGCTGAGAAGATGCTGATGAGCTCTCTTTGCTGTCGTTCATCATCTCAGCCGATAGACGTCCGCTGCTGGACATAACATAGGCTTCTTAACTAACACTTTAAAATCACCGAAAATGTTACGAATAAATAATTTTCTTTCTTTCTTTCCCCAAGCATCGCAACAACGACCGGTCCTACGCTGCCCTCATCCAACGGTTTCCCGTCGCCTTCACCAGCTCAACAGTCCTCCTGGTGGGCCCACGATGCGCTTACCTAATACTGTGTGCTGAGAAAAGATACGGATATCTAAGTAAGAATGTGATGCTCTCCTTTCTAGCTTTTGAATGCATCAAAATCTTGCTGGCGTAAAGCAGACATATCAACCACTCTGTGGTTTGCCTCTTCTTCCATTGCTTGCAAATTGTTGGATTAACATGGCCTTCAGCAGCGAAAACAAAAAGATCTGCATTTTCATACAATCATTTCCAACTTTTCAACCCTTGCAATCTTGCCATGAACTTTTTCAATTGTCTCGTTTAAAATTTTCTCATCAACAGTTATGACAATTTCAGACTTCTGTTATTAAAATTTGATGAGTGTGACGCCCTATGAAGACTTAAAATCACCCTGTATGAACACACACATGTATTATAGAGTCAGGATCTTTACAATAGGATAACATGGCCATAAATGGATCGGAATAACCAGTTATGATCGCTTATGATTCTACTATGTTCGCTGCTTTACATTTTTGTAACTTTTGTTTCCAATGCGACTGTGTCCGTGCATTTTAATTTGAGCTTAGGGATTATTTTAAATGTTAGTAGTCGATACGGCTCTTTGTAAAGGCTTAGGAAGTTCTCTTTGGTTTCATTTTTGGTCCTTTAATACCGGGGGGATTTTTGTGAATGATGTTTAATTCTACTTTTTAGTGATCAAAGCTAGTGTTGCTAAAGTTACGTAAGATAAGTAATAAAACTAATAATCAATTACATAAAACGGATACACAATCAGCAAAGTTGAAAAAAGGTAAAGCGGGCTTTTTGATTCGGAATCGATTGCCATTATCAATCTTTGTAAAGATATAAAACCTAACGATGTCTCACTTCCATTTAAACATTTTTATGGATAACCCGGGCAATTAATGACCATCAAACGGAAGCACCTTAACAGGCGTCTAGTAAAAATTTTAATAAACCATGTGAATTGGAATTGAAAAAAAAAACAAGAAAAAACGGAACGTTATAAAAATTCGGAGGCCCGGATCGAAAGCAATATTTCAAATTAGGAACAATTCAAATCAAATCTTCGAATTCTCGTTAGAGCAGGACGCCCATAGGGTTGATGACCCGTTGAAATGTCAGCACTTATCCATCTCATTCGCTCTTTACGCTTCCGTAACTAACCATCTCATTCACTCTATGAGATGTTGATCTTGATACGTCACATTTTTAATAAACGAACTCCGTATGACATGCACCAAGGAAATTCAAATGATTAATATGGCCGCCGCGCTCAAAACGAAACTAATATACTTTGTTTTTAAATGTTATTAGAAATATTGATAGTTTCATGTCATTGCTCGTGTTTGTGATCAAACGATAAACGATTCGTAGATAGAAAGTCTGTCGGAGAACAATTAATATGAATTAGAATAGACAATATGTAGGCAGTGAACGCAAAAAACCTATCGAGTTGTCTATCTATAAATCTCCTATGTTAATCTACGTTATTGTTTTAATATATAATTTTTTACTTGTCTAGAAATTTTAAACGAGCCATCTAATATGTACTTAGTGGAATATTGTGCGATAATTTTGGCATCATCGACCATTAATTAGGACGTTGCCTCTAGATGAACGACTTTAATAACGTAATAATCTTGTCGCTTACGGCGTTCCGCGCCATCTCTCGGATTCTTATTTTAATTTTGACATTAATAAGTATACCAGACGTGTATGGACAAAACAAAATGAAAAACGACTGACGTGATCCGACAAAAAACCTCAAAGATGTTGTACTAGACATCATACTGAGCGGCGTTTCATTACAACGGAAATAAAAAAGTTCATATTTGACGTTTAACAAATTGTTCCTTTTTCAAATCGACCAATGAGACCATTGTGTTCACTCCTAATGGCGTGTTCTATTTTCAAATCTCATTCTCTTTTCAAATCTCGCTCGCCTTTCAGATTCATTCGAATTTGGAATGCGTTGGTTGGTACATTTTCCCACACGTCTTTTTTTGAGGTTGTTTGTCTTTTAAATGCGCTGATTAATAGGATGTAATGTAACGTTTGCGTTGATTGTTCTTGCAGTTTACGGCCGTGTATAGACGATACATCGCACTACGATGTTGTACGTCGCTTTGACTAGAACGCACATCCTGTAGCTAAATAATCATATCAACATTGATAGAGTGCAGCCTGTAACAAAAGTGAAACATATGATTTATTACAATCAAATAAATTGGCTACGACGACGTACGGGTGGGCAAAGAGTGGCATTAAAGTTTTAATCTAAAATATGCATCGGTGAAATCCCCGAAATGGCCAAATGTCGCGTCTATCAAAGCGGGAGATATTGCCGAAATGCATAAACATCAAAGGGGTTTTTGTTCAAAAAAGATTTAAAATTTTGAAGGGCGCGTCCCCAATAGGCTAGGCCGTGTAGGCAAAATGGCGTCCGAGATTATAATAACGATTTTAAAAGTCCCCTCCGGTTTTTTATTTTTAGTTTTTTTTTGGGAAGGGGTTGCGTAAGTGGACGCGGGGACCGATGGAAAATTTGACACTAAAACTGTATCGAAAATGGGGTGAAACCTGTGTTTGTGTTGGTATCGGATAATAGTTTTACAGGCGCCATTTTAAAAATCGATGGCTCTAAAACGAGATTTTGGAGGGAAACTGTTTTGAGCAGAATTCTGCATCAATGCGCAGAATATTCTTAATTTAGAAGCGCACAAGCGTATTTCGACAGTTAAAATTTATCGTTAATTTTGGGTATTGTCGAATGTTTGAACACTTTTGCTTAAATTCAGGCATGGATTCGCGATTCAGCGAGTGTAAAAAGATATCGTGTGAAACTTTGATGTTTTGAGGTTTATGGATATCTCTGACTACCCCTTCTGGGAATATATAGTCGTGAGCTTATGGTTATATGATGTATGAAATATATCGAATGAGTTAGTGAAAATTTTCAATTCAATGGAAAAATAAAATACGGAATCAGGAACCTAAGGACCTGTTTTTCTTAAAAAGGTAGATTCTTGTCGTAATAGGAAAGTTACTGACCCGAACCAGGAAGGGGGAAGGGGGAGTGAGAAAATACACAAAAATTTTTGTGTATGAGATCTTTTTAAACAAAAAAATTTGCTCTATGTAAAGTCTCTATTTTTATTACCTTGTGCATTTTTAAATAATTCCTTTCATTCCTCATTAATAAATTAGTAATTCCAATGCATGCCCTATAATCCAGTGCGCATACGCATCGCCAATACGTTCCCATCTTCCGTCGTTTTCATAGAAAACACGTCGCGGAATCGTGTCATTTAGATGGAAAAGTAGCAATAACTTATGGCAATCAGTATGCAAGTCCTGGGTTCGATTCCCGCCTCACGTATGAGTGAAAATATTCGTTCGTGCTACTTCGGTATTAGGTATATTATGTACTTTCTAGACCTTTTTGGGTTCGCCAATGGTCCAGTCCGTTATTGGTCGAAAATTGTTGTTAAATAATTACTTTTATTGCGTCATTTATGACTCTAGAATACAAATTGATAATTATAAATCAGATTTACATATTTCTCGTTAAGGCTTGTAAATACAACATCTTTGACACTTTGTAAAAGTGAACTCACACTGACAAGAAGAGGCAAGCACATGTATGCTAAGTGAGTGCGAGTGAAAGAGGAATATATCACTGTTTAATGTCGTCCACCTCGCGCACCGCCGCCGCCGTGAGGGGGCGAGGTCGAAATTGGGGGACCGGAAGTGTCCGTACTTATGTATCATAAATAGTACTGTAAAATACTGAAACTGCAAGGTGATTTTTTGTTCAGTCAAGTTGTTCAGTTTGACAGGCTGATCAACCTCTTAAAAACTGTCAGCATATTAAAAAATAACGATGATGATGATGATATACAGGGTGTAACCTTAAATGCGTTACATACTTATGGGACCAAAACGGAAATCGCGAAAAAAAATCTGCTGCTTCATACATTTTAGTCGAGTTATAATAAGCTATTCATATTTTCTCTGAAATGGTTCCATACTGAAAGATGATTTCTAATAAGAAATAACGAAACATAAACGATTATAATTGATTTCAAAATCAACAAACAAATTTGAACTATAAACCGTAAAGCAATAAAGTTTAAATTGATACAGCAGTAGACCGTGCGTCAAACATGGTGAATTGGTGACTTCCTCGGCATTTTTATTTTTATTGACAAAAGCTCCTCGACAACAATTGGTACGGATTTGGTCTTGAATTGGTCGAATCACGGAGCGGCCGGCCTTAATAGCGCCTTGTTGGGTATTTTGTAACACATGTTCGTAGTTAAGATACTTTAATACTTACAATCTGTTGAATACTACAATCGAAATAAAGTACGCCGCTGGTACACCGAGCGCCAGACCATGCCTGACTCAATAAAATCGTTTTCTGGTGTCCCTTACTACATGGATCTTGTTGCGACTAGGGATAACTTCCGTGCGTTCAGATATTTATGCCATATTTATTACTGGAAGCAAAATAGGTCATAGTTTCAGTACAATGTTAGGTTCCTATTGTTTTATTTTGTATTTTTGGTGCTTTTGCGGTAGTGTCTTCAACACTGCCATAAATGATCTCTGGAATTGGCTCTCTAATAGCCATGTTTTTTTCCTTCTTATTGCTGTCTCCCATTTGCAATGGAGGGAAGTCGGATATTTCGTTTTCCTACTCCTTCTATCTTCTTTGATTAATTCATTGCGGGTTCCAAGACAGATTAGAGGCATCCCTCGGGCTCGCTGGACTTCATTGTTCAGTGTTGTGAATGGTCGCCGCTGTTGATCCTGGCTTACAGGAGTTACAGCGGTGGGAATGTGTGGTGGGCCTGTGCCCGATATAAAGTTTTAAAATGATACTTATCACTATACATTTATAGATTTTTAGGGTAAATAGTGGGGTGATTGTAGGTACCCATGATACTGAACAACTTTTCCCAAGAAACCTAGACTAAATTTCGACTTTTCATACAAACGTTTCATGAGCTGATTGCATTTGAACTTTGACTACTTATATAGGGACTAGTTACGCGTGTAATTCTACTAACAAACATTTCTGACACTTTTTGCGGGGGGCGAGGTAAAATGAAATCCGCAACTTTGGATTTTATTCCCATAACTTTAGATTCTAATTTTGAACGTTAAAAATCATGAAAAGTAGTCTCGCGTGAACCCCAAACGTTCTAAGTTCGAAATTATTGTTTCGCAATTATAGGCTGTCTCGTTTAGTGATAAGGTATAAAATTAAATGTTAATGCACATGATCAATTGATCTTATACCGTGGCAGAGGGGAAATGCTACCGCAAGGCTAGTCCTTATAATATATAGTCAAAGCATTTGAAGAAGTATATG
Source organism: Agonopterix arenella (assembly GCA_927399405.1). Taxonomy (NCBI): domain Eukaryota; kingdom Metazoa; phylum Arthropoda; class Insecta; order Lepidoptera; family Depressariidae; genus Agonopterix; species Agonopterix arenella. Next base: position 4,597,123 of record OV656714.1, read on the forward strand.
TCTAGAATGAGCCTCACGCTTCTACCGTATAAAATAAAAGGGGCCAATTTTCTAAGGTTGGTGTGCGTGAGGCGTCGTCTGTGTGCGTGTATATGGATAGGGTTTAGATTCTAGTCCTGGTTGCAATTTTTTTCTACGCGTTTTTAGTTTCGACTGTCTATCTTGACATATAACTTATCAATGCATTTAGTATGGAAAGTCCAAATTTTTTTGCAAATATCCTGTAGGTTTCTTACCGAAAGTTGTTCAGTATCATGGGTACAATTACACCTTAAAGTAATGCAACTGTTTTCCCTAACACCCCGTAAATTTAAATGCGTTACAGTACGACCAGGAAAATAATTCCGCTCGTCAGTCTTCGTTTGCGCAGAGCAGGCCCGAGTCCCCGACAAAACCTGAAGTAATTTAGTAATCAAAGGGTGCAAAGTCGGATAGCAGCGGAAAGGGCGCGAAAACAAATAAGCCAATAGCGTAAACGGATTGAAGGTGGCACATCCTGATTGGTCAATATAATTTCGCGCGGTATTAAAATTTGTCAACTGCGCAGGTGCATCGGTAAGACTTATAAACCTAGTTACTACCATAGGTACTTCAGGGGGTGCTTCAGACCACCAAGGGATCGACTAATTAGTATAAGTATAGTATAGTAATATCCCTACTATAACCTACTCAAACTTAAATAATTAAATACACTAACTTAAGTTATTCGATCGAACTAAATAAATGAGCTATCGATTCAACGTGACAAATTCGACCTTGATTTTTAATGATAGATTATTATCATTACAATAAAGTCATTAAAACAATTTTTTCTGCTACTAAAAGTTCACCAATAAAATTAAATTGTAACTTCGAATAAATAAAGAAACCTCAACTATGGACAGTAATTCTAGACGGCCATATTGCCACTTGAATCCATTGTGAAACTTCAATAACGCATGCGTAACCCGCATATTAAAAACCATCGCTCGAACTATACTGTTCGACAAACTTATCCGTGCATTCGATGAGGGAGCCACTTACAACGAACTGTTGATCACCAGTGTATAGGATTCCATTAGTTCCTAATTTAACCACCTGTCTCTACATATTTGCAGGAACTACGAGCGAAAACGGGAAACAATCGAACATTCCATATTTGAAAACCGAAGTTTGAATATGGAACTATTTAAAATTTCGAATCCGTTTGCGTTATCGCCGTTACGTGCCAGCGTTTTCCGATTGTTTTTAATTCAGAATTGGAACGCGTACAATATCCGTTTTTAAGCCTTTAGTTGTCGCCGATTTCTAACGGTCGCTGGCTATAAAGGTTCCCTGTAAGCCGAAACGTCAAAGAGTTTTAGCATCTATGGGTACTATTTCCTGCTTTAAATTTAAAAAAAAACTTATTGATAGGTACCAAAGTTATATTTGCCTATTGTATTATTAATCACAGTAAGTTAATATGACCTGGTGAAGTAAGAATGAAGTCTAATTAAAACATTAGGTATAAAATTTCTTAATACTACTTCTTACACAGGCTGTTATATAAAAATGACTTACATACTAGGGTGCTTACATATTGAACAGGGTGCTTCAGACCATCAAACTGAACAACTTTTACTATGGGGCCTACTTTGAAATCGTGAAAAACAGTCTACATTTTTGTCGAGTATTCTATGGGACAGCTGTTTTTTTTTCGCAATTTCGATGTTGAGTACGTGTTAAAAGTTGTTCAGTTTGATGGTCCGAAGCACCCTATTCGATATGTAACGCACTTAATTTTACACCCTGTATATTGATAGATTGCTATTTCTATTAAGAATCTAAGTAGATTTTTATCTTCAATGAGAACCTAACAATAAAAAAAAAAAGAAAAGAACTAATTTCCATTTAACTAAAGAAAAAAAAACATTTTCAACACGTTCTCTCAGTAAAGTAATGAAATTCCAAAATTTCTTTTTAAAAGAAAAATAACATTGTTACAAAGTATCTCACGATCGAATCGCGAAACGATTTTGGGTTGTTCAAAGCCAAAACTTGTCTTTTTTCTCTAACTAAATATGGTATTCATAAAACCGCGGGCTTTTTCGTAGAACAACGATTAAGTTCGAATTTAGAATTGTTTAGCCATCTTATTTCGGATGTCCTTTTCTAATTTTTAAAAGAAAATTGGATGTAGAGTCGATCATGAACAAACTTCTTTTTTTTTATGATCAGTGTTGGTTTAATCGTTGGCATACATTTCAGTTCGCAGATGTTATAGACATTATATAAGAGTCACAGTATTTATTTTCAAGTAGGTACATTTATATGAAATGTGTCAACATATTTTTCAGTTTTTGCAAAGAATTTTTCGAGACAATCGTTTTACTTTCGACAATTCCCGTTTCATCCGTGTGTCCGGTACGACCACATAAATAATGTTAATGCTGTATAAAAGGCGTTTTTCGATGAATTTATTCCCAAAAACGTCCGCTTTTGTGCCGAAACGGGCCCGGGAAGTATAAAGTTGTTCATAAATTATTCATTCCACCATACATTTTTGGAACTTAGTCACCTTACTGTTGCAATTCTGATAAAATAAACTTTTCAACATCGAAAACTGTCACGAAACGAATTTCTTTTTTATTTTTTCTGATTTTTCTTTATGCCCCTTAAATGGCAATCATTAGTGGCCAGTATCAAAAGGCTCAACGGTGTTGCTCAATCAAAAATTTATTTTCTAAATTAAACTTTGTAAGTTACATTGTTGGCCGCAATCGACGTCCAATCTCAATTATTAACGACAATTATCTAAGGAAACTTGAGTAGAAAAAAAATTAAATACATCGTTTTGTGAATGCAGACGGACAGACAAAGAAGACCGTACTAAATGCAAGTCACTTCATACGAATTACCGCTGCTTTGTTTCAATGTTCAACGAACAAAAACAGCATTTTTAATATCAATACAGTTAAAGTCGATCCACGATTGTTAATTATATACACTTTGATTGTAATGCAACGCAATAGAGCTTTGTTCTAATAAAACCTGTCAATGCATCACATGAATTTGGAACGCGCCGTTTAAAAATTTATGACTTTAAAAATTTGGGCGCGCGAGTTCCAAATATGAAAATCGAACGTCACTGCGTTTAGCGCCCAGCTACATAAAATTTTATTATTTCATTGTTTGTTTTTTCTTTTTTTCCACCAAAACCTTTAACGGCGATCGGTCATTTCTACCGCGGTACATTGCCAGTGACAGTTTTGAAATATGTTTTTTATGACAAACTTGCAGCAAAAGTTAGCTTCTTTACAGTGATATTTATTACAAATTACGATTACTTATAAGTAATATTAATAAGTTATGATTACCTACTTATAAGTGAAATACTTGTGTACTTGTGAGAGTTACTCTGACACCAGGGCTTGCGGCCCACACGATAAGAAGAAATGAAATTAATAAAGTTATGATTACTAATAAGTGATGATTACTTATACGTGATATTTACAAGTTATGATTACTTATAAGTGATATTCACAAGATATGATTACATAAAAGTGATATTTACAAGTTATGATTATTATAACTCTATTTTATTAATTTTTCGTACATACACTCTGATGCCTGCACGAGGTAACGAGATTACTAAGGGGGTGAGTCCAGGAACATCATCAATTATTTTTACATACGCGCTCTGCTTTCCATTTTTAAAATAAACTCGTGAAGGAAGGGGATTCTAATAAAATTACGCATGCGTAATATGAGGGTGCTGTTAGCTAAATCCTTTAAAAAACATTTTTTACTTTTTTGTGTTAAATTAGATCGATGTGGCGCGCACTCACTCTTTCTCGGAAGAGTTCGTGACAATTCTCTTCTTTTCGAAGATCCTTCTGCTTTGATTTCCAAACATGATGAGGTTGTTCAAAATACCTGTAAATAAAGAAATAAAAGCGTCAGTAAAAAACTTAAAAGACAAATTTAATTACTAAATTCGAAACGTACCAATAAGAATCTTAGATCGATCGATTCCAAAATCAAAAATCTCGATTGAACGGCAGCCGTATTGATCTCGATACAATGCTATAGATCGAGCATGACGGTTCAAATATTTTCGAAAATGGAATATTAAGCGGGGCTATTATACGAGCGAATGATTATTATTGGTTTTTCAAAGCTTCTCGCGTACTCTATTATTAAAACTATATTTTGGGTATCTTATTACAAAAGATGACGTGAAATAACTTCGATCGATAAAAATTTAATATCGATATAATTTTTAATATCGATTATAGATGTCGATAAGTTACCATTTGCGTATTGGGGTCAACGGCTTGCGTATGCTTGGTTCGTGTGATGCTACGACAACTGACCTCTTAATATGTACTTATTGGTTACTCATTTAAAGTGCATGCCCATTGCCCTGCTACAGAGTACATAATTCTATACAACATTCTTTACATACTGCGTTCAACAGACTAAAGTAAACTGAGCATTTTATAATCTGTGGTCTTATTGGTTTCTTATAAGGGCCCATTGTGATATCATATACAAAATTGCTTGTTGAACGTTTAAGTAGCGGCCATAACATTTTATCATCGAAATAGCCTTATATTAAGGTCGATATACTTAATAATATCGGAGACAAAAACTGATGGATCGACGGAAGCGACCGATAAATTAAACTCTATCTAAGATGTGAACGAAAAAGCCTATAGAACGCCTACACATGTCGAAACAAAAACAGATCGTGGAGAGTTACACAAAACATCATTAAATTCAATATTTCGTTTAAAAAGCACTCCACATATCTCCACCATTAATCACTAAAACTACCGACCTTCAAGGAGAACATCGGAATAAAATCGGCAATCGAAATAAAGCACTTAAACCGAAACGTCATTATCGCACAACATAAATAAAAAACACTGAAATCGAACGCAAAAATTGAATATCGAAGCCGATTTAAAACAGAATACAAATTTTAAAAATACGAGCACGCCCGAGCGGCATTAATTAAAAATTCTCGGTAGAATATTCAAAAATAGAATTCGCATTCGAACGCTCCTTGTACGGATCCCAAGTTTGAATTTGGTAGGAACAAAAGAAGAAGAGCGCGGGAGCAACCCTTTTAGCGCTGATAATCTGTTCTTTGCCCGTGTTTTGTTTCCTTTTTTTATTTGTTGTCACTTTTTTGTCCGAACCGAGATTGTACACAACATTCTTTACTTCGAAACGAAGCTTTTTAAACTCGATCCGAGATTCATTTCTTTTTTATTCGCTTAATAACGAGTCCCTGCGTCCGATTTAATTGACGAATGGTCACGAGCAAAATTTTCAAATAACTTTTAAAGGGGTTTTTTAAATTGACATTTTTAAAACGGGTGACTAATCATGTTCACTTCAGCCATTAAGTACTTATAAATCTCTCATATAAAAGTAACCTTCAATATTTATATTTTTAAATCAAATAAAGAATTCTAAAAAGGCATTAAACATACGTAAGTAGAAAGAGGCTGGTTCGTTCTGAATTGCTTCGAAAATAATATAAAAATTTAAAAATAGAATTCAATCCTTCCGCCCTCGGTCGTCGGTTAGTGCTTTACATGAAATATTATTTTATGGAATAACCATCTGCGGCCGTTTCCATGTGTGCGTGCGTATTATACCGAAGTGCTCGAACACTCTTATGTACACATACACAAGTAAAATTACTTAAAAGTACATTTCAAGTGGTTGGGAATTTGGTACGATATCTGAACTCTTTCGTGTTGTTAAATTTAGATTCGGGGTTATCTTTGATTAATTTTAATTAAGATCTTTAACTTCAGATGTGTTTTAATCTCTATCAAATATCGTCCGTGGTAATTTAAAATTATTGACATCTACGCTTAGCTTTTGCTTGAACCAGTGTATTAAATAAAAGTATGTTAAAAATGTCTATCCCAAGATCTAAATGGTGCAGTGGTGTTTGTGTGTGTGAGGAACAAATTAAATTATGAGATTTTTAGTTTGAATAAACTAGAAAAACACTCGTATGTGTAAAAGGTATTGAAATTGTTCTCTCCTGCATCGAGTAATCCATTTTACAATCCGTCCGAATCGTCAAATCACTCGTCGCGGGTTCATTTTTTAAAATTGGAACGAAAAGCGAAACCCTTCCATTTTTAAATTGCTTTCGTCATGGCGCTCCCTTTGCCACTATTTTGTTCATTCAACAACAAAGAATCCCGAGTTTTTAAATTCATTTGTTACTAAAGATTATTAGGAACTCAAAATTTGAATTTACTCAATGATTTTGTTAAAAACTTCTTTTATTTTCTAATCAATCTTACAACAAAAATTATAAAAGGTTTTGCGTGGATTATAAAAGACCCAACAGATTTTTATTTTTAAATTTGGATTCGTATGATTTAAAAGCTCTGTCGCTCAAAAAATGCATCCAAAACTAGTTTATTGTGAGATCCGCTCAGCTGTGTTAGTTTTGGGATTACGTTTTTTCTCTACCCTTCATTTTTAAATTTAACTCTTTTGACTATTTTAATATTTCTGGAACAATTTTTAGGTTGGGGCGAGGGTGATGTGGGTGTTTTTTCGTAGACATTACAATGGGTTAAACTTATTTTTGTTGTCGGATGCGGGCGGAGCGCAGTGAATTTATTATTTTGAATTGATTGAATCTTTGAATGATAAAAATTGAAAGGGTTTAGTTATGGTTGTGAAGTTCTCTTATATCTGATTTAATTTTATGTTCACTTTAATTGAAGTTCGTATTACAATGTAATTTTTAATCCGAAAGCAAAAATTTTATTTTATTTTAATATTCTAATTTAAATTGACTAATGGATTTGTTACCGCTCTAAATCCAGAAAAAACAATAATGATCCAAAAAATCGAACCATAAAGCATAGACAATTAATCAAAATGACTTGTCAACATTATACGGACAAAAACTTAACCCTTCACAATTAAATTCGAATAAAAACTTTCGACCGAAAAAAGGAAGCGATCGGTTTCGGAGAAAAAAAATCAGGGTTAATGTCCTTGGTAAGGGATAAGGGAAGTATGTTATAAGAACTACTACATCGCTCTGTTCGACATATAATACCGTTTTAGTACAAACGAAACAAACTACGCGTTCTTTGATAACAAGCAATGGATGAGGGACTATGCGAGAATTTGATAAAAGGTAAATTACAGGAAGTTCACTTCGAAGACGTTGGGTGTTATAATATTACGTGTTAGAATAATTTGGTTTATGAACAGCTGTCTGTATTTATTGTAAAGAGATCGAATTTAAAATAAACGAACAAAGGTAAGATTCTAATCAAAATTTACTGTATTATGAAATAATTTCGAAGCGTTTGAAATGTATTCCGTAAATAAGTAATGTTTTTTTTCGGAACTTCAAGCAAAGGCTCTATTTTAATTCCACCTCTATTTTTTTAAAACATCTCGTTTTGCTCAAATAGATAGTCACAACCATAATATTCACCTTCCGGGTCGATCAGAAGCTTTACTACAACTACCATCTATATTGTTAAGCATGGCATTGTAGAAATTGTCTGTTTCTGCATTAATCAAGGTTTCAGAAAATAATCAGATGCGTATCAAAAGCTGTGAACCAAATAAAAGACTCAATTCGTAACTTAGAATCACAATTAAAAATTTTAATAAAATATTTCGATCAAAACCAAATGTTTTAGCAACAGAAACCGTGTCAGCTTATGGACTAAGCTAGATGGATTGAACGGCAATTCACTAAAACATAGTCCGTAGACTAGTTTACGATACAAGGGATTCATAAAAGAGCTGTAAACGCCATTTTATGATGGCACACACAATAAACGAAAACGTTACACACATTGTAATGTCTTCGTTAAGCTGTTCATTTGACGTTAATATTATATACCGAATTATGAAAATTGATGCAGTTTAAAAAAAATAGAAAACAAGAATCGGATTAGTTGCGAACCAAAATTTAATTAAAAAGCTATAGAGCGATATGAAAACTCCTAATCAATAATATTGTAATCTAAATTTGAATTTTCACCTTTAAAATAAAACAATACTAGCTACTGTATTTGAAATTCGAATGTTGTCTTCTATTTGATTTTAAAATTAATAAAATAACCCTTTGTCGTAATTGGTAAAAAAATATTGTTAAAATACGATATATGGTTTATTGAATTACCTATTAGAATAAAATGTATTCAAACTATGTTTGTATATGTTACTGCAACAGTCGTCTGGCTATTCGTGTCGATGTGTTTTGTTGTTCATTTAGAACACAATTCTCTAGTGTTACGTATTACAAGTCCCACTGAAGATAAATCGTCTTTGCTATTTCAGATAGACAAATACAACGAAAATTTTGCATAGAATTTAACGCATAAGTATATAACTTCTTTTTGTTAATAAAAAGCAATCAATACAGTCATAAACTCATGAACTCATGATCCCATCTCCTTTCAAGGTGGCCAGAAGCTTTTACTATAACTACCAACCCTCTTTTAATTTCAGGCTGTAATTGTAGCAAAGTTATCTTTTAACATTTTTGAAGAACTTATGGTACTTTTCGCTCACTACACTTTACTTTTAAAACATAATAATCAATTTAAAATGTTTAATGTTCATTTTGAACCATTAATTCAAATATACACTTATCACACTGATCACAAAATGTATAATTGCAAAGCAGAATAACTGTCAAAACTTTCCGTAGAGAATATTGTAGTAACGAAAGACAAGTATTATTCAAATAATTATATCGTGTAATGCATTCATCACAGGATACACCTACAAACAGCAATAACTCTCCACCAGGTGTAATTAACTATTAAAATAGTTACTTTGAATACAGAAATCAGTAACATCAAGATTGTTAATATCAGATGCAGACGCATAAATAACAACAATATTTCGTCGGATCTAAAATAGTGTATAATATTAATTAAGCGTGAGTACGCCGCGTATTCGCGTATTTCATTTTAATCGGCGTTTCTCGTTTTCGCACAACGCGCGGGAATGCGTACGCACCTGTCGCGCACTTTGTATGCGCTTGCGCCCGTTGTTAGTTCAGTTATTGTGACTTGGTTTTGCATTGATGTTAAGTTATGCTATTAATATTGATGGTAATAGAAACATATTTTTTATTATTGACATTATAAATAGCTAGTAAGTATTTGATGTATTTAACAATATGAATAATTAGGTAATGAGAAGTATTATTGGAATAGAAAATATTTATAAATGTTTTAAGTTTAAAACAAAATGGCAAAATATAATCATAGCGAGATCGCTAAAATAGATATTTTGCCTTATTAAACGTAATGATAAGATTAAGAGAAATGTAAGTCGAATAATGCATCAATAATTCAATAACTTTAACTTGTCATCGACTTAAGATAAAATAATTGAAAACAATATCAAACCCACGATTGCGTTTACGCACGATAATAGACTACGCGGAAAGCGGAACGATAAATCTGCGTGCATTTTTCACAAACGCATAAAATCCGAACGCACCTATTATTGAATTTTCGAGCAGCCGTGGAACTATGACTATCTTTATCAGGCTGAATACGACGCTCTCCCTTGCTCTGTGCATACGCCGCTATTGTGTCTGGCGCGACTTCGCGAGCGCTACCGTACTCCCTCGCCCGCGCTAGCGCCGTCCCGCTCGAGAGCATGTCAATGCAGTTTATTGTAGACGTTAATGGCTCTGATTACAAATGTAAATTTTCAGCGCGCGACGGCGTTGGTCGGCTTTTTTCTCTTCGATTTCTCTTTATGGTATTAAATTGTAGCAGAAATTAATAGCGAACCTCGCGGTGTTTTGTTCTTTTTTTAAGAAAACATTGAACGGTCTATTGTTTCGCTTTTAAACCAGTTTCGTAATGGCACTGCATTTGGAATTTATGTTTGATGTAAGCTATAAAAATGTGTGTTTTACAATATAATTTTAAAACAATGAATCAAATATTTAATTAGAATTTTTATTATTTCCCAGTCTCAGATTGTAAAGCTTTACCATTATAATGATAATAACATTTAAAATTTATTGCTTCACTATTCTAAAACATAATTTAGAATTAGCAATGCAGTTGGCAAACAAAGGACATCAAATCCAATGCAAGTTAGACGAAAATAAAATCGTCAAGACACGCATGTCGAACGCACTGACGACTTACCTATTATTCGCATATCAGGGCACTTTATTTATAAAACCCGCCCAGTTTTATTTGACACATCCCTCTTATCTCTTTCGCTAACAATCAGTTTTAGTTGTTAGGTCATGTTAGACTGGCTACAGGCACAACGGTTTCCCAACCGAATACCGTTCGCAAAAGATCCCACTCGGCTGCCAATTTTCAGAAAGACAGAGCTAAAATAATTGCTGCAAACGCGCCCTATTTCGAGCCGGCGCGCTACGGTTTAGATAGATTTAATTCTAGAACGTTATTATTCTACAACGTCTTGTCTTACTCATCTAGTGTTTGTTGGTGGATTCGGGAAATCGAATCAAAACGCTGCGTCGGCGTCGTCGCGTCAGTTTTCGGCATACGTCGTCGTTCGAAGGGTTACAGAGAGCATTCGAAGTTTAAACTTTAGATTTTTTTTTCTTAATTATTAGTGTACTTAACTAACTATTATTTCTTTTTCTTCGTAGTGGTTGAGAAACCTTTGCCAAAACCAAAATTTTTAAGGTTTAAAAATGGTATTTTTTAAGAATTTATTTAAAAACTAAACATCTAATCAACATCATCATCGAACCGTAATAAATAAATTGGACATTTGGTTAAAAGGAATATAAGATAATTAAAGCCTGTAATATGAAAATGGATAGGTTTGGAATGGAATTTTCGTACCTTTCGTAAAATGAAATTTTAACCATTAACAAACAAATCACCAGAAATAAGCACAATAATTACCTCCACTTTTACACTAAACAATAATAAGATACTAGGAAGACAATAAATTTACGACCAACATTTAATTTAACGGACATTCAGTACATTTCGCAGCCAGTCCCGACAAGTCATATAACATAATGACACTTACTGACGTTTCCTACGACCATAATGTCTCAAGAGACGTCAGATGTCCCGAATTTTACGTGTTCCGTTGAAATGTCCCGAATGTCCCATGCGCAGCTTGTTAAGGGTTGAGTAACGATAGTTAACAATTATTTTATGACTTAATTACGTTCAAGAGCTTACAAAATAAAATACTTAGCGCGATTAGCGGAATTCACAGCTAAATGCTCAAGCCATTTTATTTATAAATTGATAAAGAATCACATCACAATAAATATGACAACAACAGATACCTAGTTTCCTGGGCATATGTTCGAGCACGCTATTTTCAACTCTATTTTAGTTGTGATTTATTTCATAAAAACTGATCGAGCATTTTACTACTAGGTGTGTACTGACCCTTACGCTGCTACTATTTGCGACAATAGACTTTTTAAAACTGCACTGAATTTGAAAGTTTCACTTAAGTCTGTCGTCGGATTAAAATTATAATATTTATTTGATTGGGAACGTAGACATCTTAAAATGTCCCGTATTTTAAAAAAATCGTGACAACCCTAAAAATCTATAATTGCGACGTCAAAATGTAACAAAACAATATAATTGTCACGGACAGAGTTGCATCAAACGTAGCCTAGCCTATAAATCGGATCCAATACGAAATTTGGCAGTATCTTTACTTGGCACGGCAGTACAATACCAATTGCAATTTCTGTTTACTTGCATTCCCCATGTTTATTTTAAAATCATCAATCGCATTACATTTCCTGTCTAATGTCTATATTATTACATAACGAGCGTTAACCCGCGACTTCGTCCGCACAAATTATATACCAGATTTTAAGTCAGATCATAAGCTATCAAACAAAAAAAGTTTCATCAAAATCGGTTCAGTAGTTTTTGCGTGATACTCGTTCAAACAAACAAACAAACAAACACGCAAACAAACACACAAACAAACAGACAGACAAAAAATCCAAAAATTGGTTAAATGGAATCAGGGACACCTAAAAACCATATCGTAACTTTTTTTTGTTAATATCTTGAATGTACAGACAAACTTCCTGTTACAGTTTTATAATAGTATAGATAAACATTTTATGTTATATCATTAAATTTACATACATTTGTAAAAATGTCAGAGGGGTAAGTAATTATAGTTGACACTAAGCGATATGTCTTCGCGAATTCGCGTTCTAGTACATAATAATCATACGAACTCCCGCGTCGAAGAAATGTCAATTCTTCTTCTGATACATTTATTTAAACTTCAAAATTTTCACTTACAAAAAAATTATTGTCACTTAAAAGTTCACTTTATAAATAAAAGTTTATCCGCGACTTCGTCGGGTTTACCGAAATAAATGATACTTATACTTAACTTACTTACCTTAAGACTTTAAGTGTTAATACAGAATTTAAGTTGAAACATAAAAAGTTTCATCAAAATTGGTCCCGTAGTTTTCATGTGATGCGCGAAAAAACAAACAAACAGACAAAAATCCAAAAATTTGTGATTTGAAATCAGCGACACTTATAAACCATAACATAACTTTTTTCTTATATCTGCAATGTCTTTATACTATATACAAAATACTTCAGTATACTTCTGTTATACAGTTTTATAATATGTAGTTAAGATAACTTTTGGCATCTAACAGTGCATGCTAGATGTACCTAGTGTAAGGGGCAATAAGTATGTCACTTTATGACTTAAGTTATGTCTGTGACGCAATAACAAATCGCACCAAACAATTACATTAGCACACAATCGCGCCACATAAAGAAAGCAAAATAATCAGCTTTTCTAAATTCGAATACAAAGCGTTCGAAATACGAAAAGGTATAGCCAATAGCTAGAGCGTATGCCAAAATGCCAACGCGCGACAAACAATCAAGAATGCGCTCTATTCCAAATTCAAATACAAGTATTACAATTTGAATTTGGAATAAATTATATTCAGTCACGGCTCTGATTCGTCAACGCGATCTCGTTCCAATTTTAAAATCTTACCGAATTATGCATGAGTAGTTATTAATTTAATTTATAAATAGTTAGTGAGAATTTATTCCGCCGCGTATTTATAAATTCGTTTAAATGTCACGGGAACAATGGAGTGGCCGTGTCTATTTGAGATTGATGAGTAACAAATAATCCAGTTGTTGTCGGAAGGCGGAAAGTCACTTGCGTAACGATTCAACTACTCTCGTATATGAGAATGTCAGATTAACGACTGGTATTATTTTCGGTAAACGATACGTATCTTGTCTGTTTGGAGTCGACGGTGCGTTTAATAGTTCGAGCATACTAAGTAGAGGAATCTCTTCTAATCTTGACACACGATTTCACTTAATTTTTTTTTTTAATGACCGTCCAAGTCAACTTTGCAGAATTTTAATGAAAATCGTGATTGAGATTCTAAAAGCCAAATTTAATCGCGGAGTCTTAATCGCCACTAAAAGACGTCTTAAAATTCGACGGGCGCATTCATCAAAAATAAGAAAATAATTAATACACGCTTCGGAACGAAACGAAACATTTTAAAACGGACATAACAATAAAACAATACGCCGCTCTCAAACCGAAACAAAACACAGAAAAATATGAATTCCGATCGAACTGCCCGGGGAAACAAAAGATGGCGGATTTAATGAAATGAAATAAAATATAAATTCCTTTTGCAAGCGAGAATTCTTACATTTTTAATTTGTTGGCGCGGAATGGGGCGAAAAACGGTCAAATTCCAGATTCATAAGCTGGTCCCGGTGATTGAGCGGCGAGTCTTTACGAAAAACGAATATTCATTCATTTATTATTGAATATCAATTTCATTATTCTGCGTCGCGTCGCGTAGCCCGTGAATTTGTTTAAATTCGAAATAACTTTTGAATTGTGAAAGCGGAACCTTTAATTTCGTTATTTATTCTGTTATTTCCAGGAATTACTTTTTTCAATTTTCACGATTGACAAATCTATACTATTATAAAACTGTAACAGGAAGTTTGTCTGTACATTGAAGATATTAACAAAAAAAAAGTTACGATATGGTTTTTAGGTGTCCCTGATTCCATTTCACCAATTTTTGGATTTTTTGTCTGTCTGTTTGTTTGTGTGTTTGTTTGTGTGTTTGTTTGTTTGTTTGAACGAGTATCACGCAAAAACTACTGAACCGATTTTGATGAAACTTTTTTTGTTTGATAGCTTATGATCTGACTTAAAATCTGGTATATAATTTGTGCGGACGAAGTCGCGGGTTAACGCTCGTACGATATAAATTTCAGATTTATTTTTATCGAGATGCATATTTACATACCATGCTCCAATGAAGATACTCTTTTTACCATTTCGTAGAGTACGTTATAGTTTTATTCCTATAATAATATGATGTTTGTTTTTTGTATCATTTAAGTTTACGATTTAAGTATAAATAACGCAATATTATTAATTTAACCAAATGGAAATTATAAAAATGTTTATCAACATTCATCAGCTCATTATGCATCCCACTGTAGGACAAAGGTTTGTCCAACAAATGTGTTGACAACTTTACACCACGCGTGAACCCAGTCAGCATTATAATTATTACCTCCCGCTAAACACCTTGTCGAATTTTGGAGAGAAATTGTGTATTCTTGATCATAAATAAATAAAATTAAAATAAAAAGATACGTTAAGGCGGTTGCAGAGGGGTCAATTTTATACAAAACTTTGATGCACAATACGCGTAGACGGTATTAATATAAGTAACTTTGTATATATGGAAAAATAGTTTAGAAAATCTAAATGCCGCGTAACAAATAACATTTGCAATTTATAAAATAATTACGAAGATATAAAGCTTTGAAACTTTTCATACAAAATTTTAAAAGCTTTATATCTTCGTAATTATATTATAAATTGCAAATGTTATTTGTTACGCGGCAACTAGATTTTCTATACTATTTTTCCATATATAAAATATTACTTTTATTAATTCGGTTTACGCGTGTTGTGCGTCAAACGTTTGTATGGACTGAAACCACCTTAAGCCAAAATCGTCAGTCCCTTGGAATAGCACCCTGAGTATCTTTTGCTATTTTTTAGAGAACAGCACGTTAAAATATAATAATCTACAGTCAGCAGCAATAAGTTATATACACTTACTACGACGTAGAACAAAAGTGTGTACAACTTATTGCTGCAGACTGTACCTACCTACTTAAAGTGTATAAATAATTGATTCACTAATTGATTGAATATTCCTGATTCGAATTGTGTATCTTCTATCTAACTTTGAAATTCTTCAGTTCGACAGAAGTGTCTAAATAACAGTAGACTGTTGGGACTTGGGCATTCCCAAGTGTTGATATAAATTTGATAATGTATTATACAACACGTTAATGGATAAGCGCAAAATCTCATACAGGGTGTAAGTGACAGCCTAGCAAATACTCAAGCGGTGAACTCAGACCATCAAACTGAACAACTTTCACTATGGAGCCTACCTCAGACTCGAAAAAACATAACTGGTCCCATACAAAACAGCTGTACCTACCCGACTCAAATGTATGGCTGATTTTTTTTCGCGTCTCCTGAGGTAGGCTCCGTAGTGAAAGTTTTTCAGTTTGATGGTCTGTGTTCACCGTTTCAGTATATGCTAGGCTGTCACTTACACCCTGCATACCCTAACTGATTTATAACAAAATAATTTGATTGAAACAATAATTTCATTATTGTTTCGCATTTTAAGTTTTGGGGCAAAAATGATTTGTTATTATTTCAGCAATGAATGAAAGCGCTAACGTACTCATGGATACATTTTAATAATCTTGTTTTGGTAGTGAGTAGGGTGAGTGTGCCCGTGCAGATGGTTGACATCGTGTTCAGTATAAATTTAAAATTTTACAAACAAATTATTTAATATTTTCTTAAAATTACTCATGTTGAAACCATGATAATTCGATTCTGCTCTCGATTCTAAACAAACTACTTTCTAGTTTTGCGTTAATTATGTGAAAAAATAGGATTCTTCAAAGCGTCATATATCATGAAGTACTAACAGTAGGAGTATGATTAGCGGTTATGTGTAAATTGAACGTATAATTTAAGTTTTGATTAGAGCCAAAACACGATTAAGACATATTTTCTCGATAGAAAAACAAGACAAAGTAGCCTCCATTTTTTATTTATAAACGCTTGGAACTGCTAAACGGTGAATAATAGAAACACGAGACTTGATTTAAAAAAAGAGATTGATATTTTAAAAATTTTGATAAGAGCAGAATTGAACTTACATAAATAGTACAATCACAATTAAATAAAGTTTGTTTTACGCTTGCGTCGTTTCAGGCGCGCGCGCCGCCCCATGTCTTTCTCTCGCATCAGGCAGTAATATAAGCTAATAGGCCCTTAACAAGTGCAACCATGTTTCATGTACATACCTACAAAGTTAACTGCATTCTTACAAAGTTACTCAACAATGAATGACAATGACGTTCTCCTTGCTATAATCCTAATTGATATTCTACGAGTTGTTCAAGTGACACATCTCGATTGATACCTACTTTATCGATGTACTTATGTTGATCAAATAATTGATTAGACGTGCAATTAGTTACCTAATTCAAAATCTACATAGAGTCGATAACAGAACGAATATTTACCAAGGATATGTTATGGAAGTAAATTTTCAGGAGAAAGAAAAGCTTTTAATTGCATAGGGAAGCCACGCCTCCAATAAAATGAAATAGCAATACAGGGTCCTTTCTTAATATTAATACAGTTTTTTTATGGGGATGATCAGACCATAAAACTGAACAGCTTTCTCTATGGGACTAACATCAAAATCGCGAATAAAAAATCTGCTGTCCCATATATTGTAATTTTATTGAATATTATTTAATTATTGATTGAATTATTGTAGATTTGTATGATTTCCTTTCACAATGTATAATAAATTAGGTACCTAAGTAATATTGAATCTATCTATCTAAACTATTATAAAACTGTAACAGGAAGTTTGTCTGTACATTGAAGATATTAACAAAAAAAAAGTTACGATATGGTTTTTAGGTGTCCCTGATTCCATTTCACCAATTTTTGGATTTTTTGTCTGTCTGTTTGTTTGTTTGTTTGTTTGAACGAGTATCACGCAAAAACTACTGAACCGATTTTGATGAAACTTTTTTTGTTTGATAGCTTATGATCTGACTTAAAATCTGGTATATAATTTGTGCGGACGAAGTCGCGGGTTAACGCTCGTACTATTATAAAGCTGTAACAGAAGTGTGTCTGAACATGAACATTGAAGAACATTGAAGATATTAACAAAAAATAAGTTACGATATGGTTTTTAGGTATCCCTGATTCCATATCACCAATTTTTGGATTTTTTGTCTGTCTGTTTGTTTGGGTGTTTGTTTGTTTGTTTGAACGAGTATCACGCAAAGACTACTGAACCGATTTTGATGAAACTTTTTTCGATTGATAGCTTATGATCTGACTTAAAATCTGGTATATAATTTGTGCGGACGAAGTCGCGGGTTAACGCTCGTATTGTTATAAATGAACGAATGTTAATCGGTTTGCACCCAATTTTGTTATTCAATTTAATTTAACCTAATTTTTTTTTCTTTTTTATTGCATGTAAGTACTTGAATTTTAATGAGTTTTTTATTTTCTTGATTATGTTTGTAATTTAAACAAATACTCTCTCGAACATTGCTGTGCCCACCCGGGTTCACATGTCTTACCTACTTATATTCTAAATGTAACACCCTTGTTTTTATGTATTCATATGAAAGGCAATGAATAAATGAATTATGAATAATATTTGAGTCAAGTAACATTGTAGTTTTGTATGGAGCAGCAGATTTTTTTTTTCAATTTCGACAGGTGAAGCCAAACGAGCGTAATTTTATTAGTAAATATTTAATAAAAAAATTCTCGGCTTTATTAATAAAAAAAAAAACGATAAGTATTCTCCCAAAAGTTTTATCTCGTAACTTTGGTACAGAGTGGTACACAGAATGGGGCTCGTACTTGCAGATTCTGCTGTGATGCAGAGGAAACGCCCATACACCTCCTCTGCGAATGCGAAGTGTTCATTCACAGCAGAAGTCGCCATCTAGGTGGATACGTAGTAACACCTACTGACATTAGGGACCTCCCCTCCAAAAGCATAACACGGTTCAAGAAGTCCGTGGGCCTAGGAAATGACCTTTAGGTCTAGGGTGACAGCTACAATAGATCTGTCCAGGTCGCAGTAGCTATTTGGTCATTCACCAAGCTCTTATAACCAAATAATAAATTCCCCAAAAAGGTTTTACCTCGCAACTTTGGTACATCAAGTATGGAAGAGTACCAGATGTTCTCCCGATATTGAGAGAAAACAGACGCCGTTTAACTTCCAATAAGATGAGTAATTCGTTCGTATTGTTTATTTTTACAAGACTCTTATGAGTAAACATGGTTCGTGAATATGTTGCTTATGTAATAAAAGTTATTCAGTAAAAATAATCGATGAAATTGGAGGTTCAATAATCTTTGACATTCCTAAAAAAAAAACGATTGAAAATATTAATACAATATAACAATAAGTACCTACTTCTACTTACCTAAGTAACTTAAAAAGCACTTAGAACTCTATTTCAAGCCTATAAGGAATCCATTTCAAGCCCATAGGAATCTATTTAAAGCTTTCTCGTACCCAGTAATTAGAATTAAAGAGTAGTTAGCACAAAAAAAACTAATAACTGTCACCTAATATATCACAGTGAAAACTGTATTACCTACCATCCATGACAAAATACAAATAGGTAATGTAAGTAATAAAATTGAAAGGTCAATGTCATTGACTATTTTTGTAATTGGTATTACAAACTTTAATTGTTGATATCTGATTAGTGATAAGATTAATGATCATGAATTGATAAGTGCATCTTTGAGACATTTCTTATTTGAAACGATCTCATCTTCTATTTGAAATAAGAACATAAATTCGTTTTCTTATTTTAATGAACTGAACGTTTTTCGTAAATCGAACACTGGCACAAAATGGCCAGAACGCGAGTATTTTAAAACATCGATTCTGGAACGCAATAAAATCAATCATTTTGTTCGTAACGACTGCTCGAGATATGAATTTTTTACATTTGCCTGCCATTCGATGAGGAATACCTACTGGCTGGGGCAGGACTGGATTCAGGAAACAGTAATCTAAACTATTATAAAACTGTAACAGGAAGTTTGTCTGTACATTGAAGATATTAACCAAAAAAAGATACGATATGGTTTTTAGGTATCCCTGATTCCATATCACCAATTTTTTTTATTTTTTTGTCTGTCTGTTTGTTTGTGTGTTTATTTAAACGAGCATCACGCAAAAACTACTGAACCGATTTTGATGAAATTTTTGTTGTTTGATAGCTTATTATCTGACTTAAAATCTGGTATATAATTTGTGCGGATAAAGTTGCGGGTTAACGCTCGTAATTTATATTTATGAACTTTTAACATAGACTTCTGATTGCTTCGGAGAAAAAAACATAGGTGTTTTATTGACACACCGTTCGATCCATCGTTGAATTGTGTAGAGAATGTCGTCATGTTTGGTTAAAATTCTAGGTTGAATTGACCGGAAAAAGTGCAAAGGAATAAATTATAAAAAAGATCAAAAACATGGGAAAAAAGAAGGCAACTACGCTGGAGAAGAACTTTCAGTTACCATGACCAAAGACAAGAGGAGCATTCTATGGTTCACATTTACTTTTATTTTCTTCCGCCTAATCCCGATGCTCATAATTTGTGATAGGTAAAGATAATGTATAATAAAATAGTGAATTATTCTTGAAATACTTCCCTACTCAAATGTTTTTTTTTTTAATTTTAATAAATTCGAAAAGCCAAGCGGCGGCAATTTAGAAGACATTTTTTATTTGTAAGTAGTATTAGTTTTGTTTCTTTTTTGTTTTTTCTTTAGGTTAATGGTTATGTATATAGTGCTTATTTTAATGTATATTTTTATTTATTTATACAATAAAGTCTAAAAGCACTTTTACTTTATATAATCTAAGAGCCCAACTTTCCCAAAACCAACCCTGGCTTCAGTTTTAGCTTAAAAATAGATATTTTGAGTGGTTCGTCCGAGATAAGTTAGATGAACGACGTGTTTTAAGCAGATGGATGAACGGTTTATACTTTTTAGTTGCGGGTTTACCTCATAATTCATAGGAAATAATTAGTCTAGTATATTTTAAGACTAAAACGTATTTCGAAAAGAAAAAAAAGAATCATTGAAAAAGAAGAGAATAGAACTAAGTAGGTAATATGTAACATCATAATAGTTGCAAAAATGAGACAAGCTTATTCGCTAATTGAATAAAGTGAGCGAGATAACATCTACCTTGTTTGTCATTTTATGCGTATTGTTTTTTTGTTGTTGTTTACTAAGTTGAAATCTATGTTCTATCTGTACTATTATATAACTGTAACAGGAAGTTTGTCTGTAAATTGAAGATATTAACAAAAAAAAAGTTACGATATGGTTTTTAGGTGTCCCTGATTCCATTTCACCAATTTTTGGATTTTTTGTCAGTCTGTTTGTTTGTGTGTTTGTTTGTTTGAACGAGTATCACGCAAAAACTACTGAACCGATTTTGATGAAACTTTTTTTGTTTGTTAGCTTATGATCTGACTTAAAATCTGGTATATAATTCGTTGCGGACGAAGTCGCGGGTTAACGCTCGTTGCTTATAAAATCTTGCAATTTAGTTTAGATATAAAGGCACGATTTTTCATACATTTTTGTCACAATCTCCATCCCTTTCCAGTATACGCGCTCAGCTAGTCTTGATAATATTCAGTCAACGATTAAAAAAAAAAAAGAATGGTTGCGGCAGATTAAAATACAATAATAGCGAAAGAAACTTTTTTTTAAATCCGGCAAAGTCATAAACTTTATTCAACCAATCTTTAAAGTTCGAAACGGAAACGTTACAATCGTAACTAACTCTACGCGTCAAGGGTCACATCTCGAAGACAATGCTCAATGAAGGCACGCGTCGAGGGGGGGGGGAGTACTAGGTATTCAAGGGGGGGGGGGGGGGGAGTATAATTATTCGCCGCTAGCTCGTGAACCACGCCCGCCATTGTCCCACTAAATATGGGCTTTTATGGAGATGGAGAAGAGTGTCGACTTCATAATATGTTCCTTTGGAAATTGATATGTTTTTGTTAGTTTTCGTAAAATGTGTTCGTATCTTATTAGATAAGAATAGAGTTCAAAATGGTGCTGATAAAACAAAAACCCTTATTTTTTAATTACTGTTAAGGGTGTTTTCAGATAGTGAAACTACAAGACGAGAAAATATAATCGACCTCCTGTAAAAAAATCGAACTTTCTCGTTTTTCAACCCATGGTCCTTAAGGTGGTTTCAGTCCATACAAAAGTTTGACACACAATACGCGTAGACGGAATTAATAAAAGTAATATTTTATATATGGAAAAATAGTTTAGAAAATCTAGTAGCCGCGTCACAAATAACATTTGCAATTTATAATATAATTACGAAGATATAAGGCTTTTAAAATATTGTAAGAAAACTTTCAATGCTTTATATCTACGTAATTATTTTATAAATTTCAAATGTTAGTTGTGACGCGGCATCTAGATTTTCTAAACTATTTTTCCATATATACAAAGTTACTTAATATTAATACAGTCTACGCGTATTGTGCGTCAAAGTTTTCTATAAAATTGAGCCCTCTGCAACCACCTTAAGGAGTTAGTTAGAGTTGAGTTTAGTTTCATTATCTGAGTAAATACCTACCTAAGTGTCAGTTGCAGAAACACTTATTAAAGTTAAACCTCCATTAAATATATTGCTGTCACTTTTCGTCTTGTTGACTTAGTAAAAGCTAGCAAGAGATTTAATGAAGAATTAACTCTAATAAGCGTTTCTGCAACTTAATGTAAGTAAGTATATCCTTAAATTATTTTAGTACTTAAAATAGTGATGTATATGTGTAGTACTTACCTATCTGATCTAATAAACGGAAATAAAAAATGGCATAATAAAATTTAGCAACACGTAATTTTTTGCTAGAATTTAGCATCAAATGTCACGTTTTCTATCAATAGGTTCGTAAAAGAATGTGACGGCCACCCCAGTGATTGCGGACACGAGGTGGCGCGTGCCGGCCTAGCATGCACAATACATCCAACTTACGTAACCCGACGCGCACAGAATTTCTGAATCGCGATTTCTCTACCTTTCATACGCCCAACAATGATACAAGACAATAGATTGCTAGACAATTTACGATTGCCACTAAAAAACGTCTAGACGCAAAACACACATGCAACATTTTTTAAACCGAACGTCGAAACAAAAAGAATTCTTATCTCAAACTCGTTCTAAATTCAAAATATAAAGTGAAGCAATTGAAAAACGAAACGAAAGTTCATATTACGAGCGCGTTCCAAATTCGAATGTATTCAAATATCGAACGAGAGATGGATTATGACGGGTGTGGGGAGATGGAACGCTGGAAATACTAATCTTGATCCACAATAAATGTTTTTATTCTATTTTGAAACAGTTCTTCGACTCACATTTTTTGTTTAAAGCCGTTACTATATTATTTTAACAGTAATTTAAATTGCAAATTAATGTGTAACTAGCAACTAGTTAATAAACAATATTTATAGCCTAACATTCTGAGATCATAAAACCGAAAATCTTGACGAGTAACATTCAATCAAGCGAAGATTTGAATAAAATATTACTCAAACTTATAAAATCATAATCTTGAGCGCAGCCAGTTTGGAATGATTCTATTGATTGATGGGTGACCACGCGGAGTTCAGATTTCTATACGACCAGTATTATTATACCTCCTCACTAACAGCTACCTAGTGATAACCAGGGTTCAATATGAGCTGGTCAAATAATATTTTAAGTGTGTTGACCCCAGACCACATGGTCTAGTCTACCATGTATTGAACTTAATTAAAAATGTATAAAGAATTTATGTAACGTGTCGAAAACGCCTCCGTATTTGTCGGCCTGGTTTTAATTGATATTAATAAGTTAATAGATAGGTTTTTCTCGTATGTAACGAAATATTTTTCACGGTTAAAGTATTTATTCTAATTTCCTGTTGGAGTCAGGTTTCTGTCAAAAACTATCTGAGTCATAAGA
This sequence comes from Agonopterix arenella, assembly GCA_927399405.1. Taxonomy (NCBI): domain Eukaryota; kingdom Metazoa; phylum Arthropoda; class Insecta; order Lepidoptera; family Depressariidae; genus Agonopterix; species Agonopterix arenella. The sequence goes on from OV656714.1 coordinate 4,620,309, forward strand.
CGTGACAGTTTTGGATAAAACTGTTTTTTGTTTGTCGGTCTGTAAGTGAGTGAGTGCTGTTAATATCGACTTCCTTATCCTACTTATTAGTTAACAAAATAACTTTTGCAATCCTATTTTTTATATTATATTTATATGTAAGTATTCTTGGATTTAGAAATTGATATGATCGATTTGGAAATTATTACAACATTTTCGTCATAAAAAAACAAAAATGCGGCATATGTGTGAATCAACTGCCATCGAACAAATTAATAAGTTAAATATTTATTATTTGATCGAAGTATTTTTATTAATTTTATTTTATTTTCTTGGGAAGACCAACAGCTGTTGACACAATACAGAATACGGGTGGCTAACAGAAAGCCAAGCTGATAGAAAAATAATTAAAAATAAAACAAAGCAGAGCTAACACTAAAAATACAAAGTGGATAACAAAAAGATAACGAACGTATTCAAGTTACAACAATCGCCTGAATAAAAACAGTCTTCCTCGCAATAAAAATAATTACAATTATCTTTAAAAACTGCTGAAAAACTGCTATCCTACGCTTTGACACTATTTGTATCTATCTTATATTTATACTTAAAATGTCTACCAACTATGTACTAATAATTATTTAATTAATCGTGCAGTTGTAGCAAGGCTTACATTTACCATTTTGATGGTTTCATGATGGGAAAGAGAGAATAAAGTAATTAAATTGCCTACTAATTAGACCAATAGAATAATAACTGATAATTAATGATATGACTAGGTCCAGAACTTTTGTTTAATGTCTTTAAGATGTAACTTTTATTGTTATATACAATTTTTGTAATTTTTTTTTAATTTTTACCTTTTACGTCAGCACAAATTAACTTCGAGTCTTTTATTTGGGAATTTGTGTACACTCTCAGTCATTTTAACTTAAATTAAAAAAAATTTTTGTTCTAAAACCTAACGAACTCAAAAGAAGTAAATTTGAATATGAACCGTAACATTCCAAAGCTCCCAGTGTTTGTAATTCGTCCGTTTGAAAAACGGAACGTCTTATTCTTATTATGAATGCGCTAAGGATGCGTAAGAGCATGCGTCTGACGGTTTAGTAACTGATGCATTAATGCCTCGAATCATCTCTTTTTAGGGTACCTTCGTTGAATGGACGAACCCTGTAATTGCTAATATAGGATTTTATAAGTAACTTAAGGCGGTTGCAGAGGGGTCAATTTTATACAAAACTTTGACGCACAATACGCGTAGACGGTATTAATATAAGTAAGCTTTGTATATATGCAAAAATAGATTGGAAAATCGAGATGCCGCGTAACAAATAACATTTGCAATTTATAAAATAATTACGAAGATATAAAGCTTTGAAATTTTTCATACAAAATTTTAAAAGCTTTATATCTTCATAATTATATTATAAAATGCAAATGTTATTTGTTACGCGGCAACTAGATTTTCTATACTATTTTTACATATATAAAATATTACTATTATTAATTCCGTCTACGCGTATTATGCGTCAAACGTTTGTATGGACTGAAACCACCTTAAAGCACATTTCAGTTTGAAAAGTTGGTTTTCAAACGATGTAAAATATTTATAGACGCTCCGCTAATTTTTTAATTGTATTTGGTTTCATCGACTCAATACTTTCTAATAAGATATTATCATTCTGGTCACTTATTGGAAAACGTAGCTAAAATAGTTAAGAGTATAATTTTCTTTACTAAAAAAATTCACTTTTTTCGTTTTTTGATGATGTGCAAGATAGTTAATAATATTTGTCTTACCATTGAAAAGTTGTTAATAGAATATTTATAATCACACCGAAATGGAAATACCGATGGAGGTTTTTTTTCTCATAAAGTTTTAATGTTACGGAACCCTCCTCGTAACAGTTTGAGTTCAACTTTTTTTCACTGCCCGGAGATTGGTCATTACACATCTGAATATGTGTTCTACACAAAAAAGATCACGATTTAAAAAAAAGTCGATTATTAAGTAGGTAGCAACGTGCTCTCTTGAAGTTTCCGGATTGATTTTTGAAAGTTTGGCTATCACGACGACGGCTACTTAATTTGGTTTAAAATTTCTATGAGAAACTACTTACTTTGTGAGTGTTTGGAATAATTTTAACAATTTTCTATATTAAATTGTCTTTAAAACACTATAAAATTAGTACCAGTTATAATATAATGGCATTATTTAAAGAAAAAAACAATTGTATTAAAGTTCAAAGTATCAAAAATATTAATTAAACATTCTTAAGAAATAAAATGTCATTATTTGTCGACAAAGTCTCTTTAGTCTTTACTAACGTCAAAAAAAACTTTTCTCTTTTCTGGAAATAACATCTCATTTGAAATTCGAACATAAACTTTAAAAGCGTTCCGTTTCTCAGCTGCCAGTGTCGATGGCGTATAGGTTAAACTGCCGTGTCACACGCTTCCAGAAAGCTGAATAGTACACAAGTAAGTAATTTAAATAGAGCGATCCCTCAATTGGGGTTAATTCTCGTGTTTAAGGAATATGTAGAGTTTAATTACGGACTGTGAACGCTGTTGGCGGTTAACGTCATGGTAAAATGACGTTTTTGTTTTTTTTTTATCGATTCGTGGGAAATTTTAGGAGATTTTATTATCTTGGTGTGTAGATGCTGTATATTTAAAATATAGATATTTACACCTTTTACCTGAGAATATTGTAGGTACTACATAAACATAGTTGACTGAGGTATACACAAAAGGTTATTTTTTTTTTTTAAGCTGTTTGCTATATTTTTTTCACCTTTTTGTTAAATGTCGTTTTTAGTAAAATTCGTGGAAAAGAAAAGAAGAGATTATATTATCTTGGTATGTAGATGGTGTATATTTAGAATATAGATATAACACCTTTTCCCGAGAATATTCTTGGTACCTACTACATAAGCTGTTTGCTATATTTTTTTCACCTTTTTGTTAAATGTCGTTTTCAGTAAAATTCGTGGAAAGGAAAAGAAGAGATTATATTATCTTGGTATGTAGATGGTGTATATTTAGAATATAGATATAACACCTTTTCCCGAGAATATTCTTGGTACCTACTACATAAGCTGTTTGCTATATTTTTTTCACCTTTTTGTTAAATGTCGTTTTCAGTAAAATTCGTGGAAAGGAAAAGAAGAGATTATATTATCTTGGTATGTAGATGGTGTATATTTAGAATATAGATATAACACCTTTTCCCTAGAATATTCTTGGTACCTACTACATAAACATAGTTGACTGAGGTATAAACAAAAGGTTATTTTCTAGTTTTTTTTTAAGCTTTTTGCTATATTTTTTCACGACAATACGAACAAACGACAAATAGTCGTTATCATTAAAATTATCCTATTTTCGAATGCTTAACATTTTTTTTTCTATATTCAAAACTGTTCTAATTTCAAATGTAACTTTTAATGTGACTGACAAGTTGTAAAAACTCAATTAATAAGTAGTTGGAAGTAAAGAGAACGTTAACACCGTAAATTTTATTACGCAGTAATTACTAAAGGAAAGAGTTTGCGAAAAAAAAATTACTAACTCGTAATCATTTAAAAATAACACGTTCAAATTGAGTTTAAACCGGAGAAAGAAGTTATAACACCGCGTTTCCGGTTTTAAAAAAACCTTTTTTATTCATAACCGGAATTTCTTGATGGATTTCCGTCCTTACAAATTTTAGCATTAAAATAGCATCGCTATTGTACCATACAAAGCTGTTAAATTATCATAAGATTCATAAGCAGCCATACAAAGTAATAGTCTCACATTTGAGCCCATCCCGTCCGCCATCTTTAAAACAATGAACGTTATTGTCCTCTTAATTCCATTTTTGAAAAAATAATCCATTTCGCATTTCATCACAAGCATTGATTACAGAACAATAAGCTAAACTGAACTTTATTGGAAGTTATTAAAGTTCATATCGGATCAAGTGGCTACGTTACAGCTGGTTTCTTAACATTTTATTTGCTTAACCGAAAAGGGATCTTATCTCAAAGAATAAAGAGTGAGAATTGTTTACTAATTGGTTTAAGACAACTGCATGTGCGAGGAGAGAGAGGGATATATTGGATGAGAGAGAGGCCGTAATGCACGATTTTGCAGTGTCCCTTTTATTATGATAATTATGCGATGACAAAATCGATTTAAATCAATATTAATGTTAACAATACTCGAATCGATCACAGAACGTGTTTGAAATTATCGAAAATTCTTGAATATGATTTTTATTTCGTTACAATTTTGGGCAGACAAGTTTTAATAAAAGTTTTATAAAGGGCAAATTAATGCAAAATGTGAGAACCATTTGGAAAACTAACAGACAACTCAAGAACAATTAAAACACGGTCAATTTCGATAATTTATGGAAAGACAAAAGAGATAAATAGATAATAGTGAAATACAAAAATGTTATAACTATTTATAAGATTAATTATTTAAAATTATATTCAGTTACAATAATAAATATTTTTTAAGTGTAAAAAACATTTATTGTCTCCATTAGCATAATATCTACACAACATGTAGAATTTATAAATATCAGAAAAAAACATAATCCTCTTTCTGACGCAGTCGGGTAAAAAATAGAGGCTCAGCTTGTCGTGGTCTCAAGAAATAGTTTTCACGTTTTATTTACTACACCCTGTATTATACCGATATTGTCCAAAACAACAGACGAATTCCGATTCTTTTTTTTCTCGAATTTTTTTTTTTCATAAAACCATTCCATCTTGTAGAGATGTCATAATGTAATAACAATTAAATTCGAAACGCATCGGCATCTTATTGGACAACCGATAAATGTCAAAAATAATTATTTCCTTTTAAAGTATGAAAGCTGCGTAATTTAGCAATAAATAAATTGCCTATTTACAATTGTAAATAACAATTAATATGTTCCGTACATGGTATGGCTACCGGCCTCTGACAGACGGACAGACATCTCCCTGTTATGGGAAAACTGAAGAGTTTGCGATTTTACGATCTTTACTATTTTGCTGTTTTGTTCATTTTAAATGGTAAAGTTTATTTAAATGGTTTCTTTATATTAATTCTCTTTTAGAGTTTTATTGTCTAATAAGATTTTAATTATCACAAAAATAAAAATAAAAATAGACGACAATTTTTTTTAAATAAAGCTTAGAAAAAAACGAACACAGATTTTTTTTAATGTTCTTCTCTTGGCATTTTAATATCCATTTAGGTACCTAACGGTACTTTAGGTACATTACGTCTCATCATAAATACCTATCTCAAAATACAACAGACAAATAATCACATTATGGACGTCTAACATCCTAATTTCAATAATTAAAAAAAAATAATAAACATAGTCTAAACATGATTTGATAGTTTTTTCTGAGAAGTCAATTTTATTTCCGTCCAACGTTATGTCAATTGTATTTCTTACGCATGCTTCTGCGCACTGACGTTTATTAAAGTTAATTTACACTTGTACCAGTTTTACGATGTCGATTTAATAATGTCCTATAAGCTTATTAGAATTCCATTTCTACACATTCAAGGAAATTGGAAATTTTATAGACGTATTAAAAAGTATACAATCCTGTAAACAATGAACAAAACTATTAATTTCAAAAATCGAATCGTAAAAAGAAAAATCCATTTAGCGCGCATTTTCGAATAAGGAACGGAACTAAGATTGAATCGCATAGACAGGTAGTTACTTTTTGAAAAAAGAACATTATGGTTTTTAATTAAAGTCCAAAGGTAAACACAAGTAAGTGAAAATTTTGTTGAATGTTGTTAAAATTGAAAAATAACACTTAAATGGCCTGAAGTTTTAATATAAACACGGGGCCTAAGCTAAGACTACTTTTTTGTGACTGAAAGGATTGTAAACAAATTCTGTATTTCTCTAGCCCTGAGGTATATTTCAGCAATAAGGCTGCCATTCAGATGTATCTGAATGTAACTGGTTTATACAACAACAACAAAAATCTACAAGAGACGACCAAACTGCTCTTCAAACTTTTTTCCTCACGATTTCTCGAAGATATTCCCTATTATTTACTCTCTCCACGGTAACGTTACAAATAAGGATATCATCTTCAAAATTTAGTTCATTCATTCGTTCATTTATCGCTCTAATGTTCGTTATAAAACTAAGACGGCGGTTTTGTTCAAAAGTAGTGTTATCGAGGGCGTATAAAACCTTTATTTGAATGAATCACATCACTGAGTCAACGTTCATTGTTCGATTTGTACTTAGGTCCCTGTAAATTAGGAAATGTGTTTTTTATTGGTACGGCGCGTGGAATTACAATTGGGATGTGTATGAGGAGCGACACGTACGCTTCCAGTTAGTTTCGTGAGAATATTTGAATGTTATCATTATAGATTCTTTTTTTGAGACGGTCTTTTTGCCAGGTTTGAATAAAATTATATTTTACACAACCACAACTCGGACACTTCGCTGTCACTTCATATAAATGACAAAAACTGACAAGAAGAGGTAAGCATGTGCGATACTTATTATCTCTATGGTGCGATGGTGATTGCTGAGTGAATGCGAGCGAGAGAAGCCTATACTGTAAAAGAAAAATATACTTTAACGCCTACTGTCTTCTTCTCCAGTCTTCCGAGAGGGTGTGAGGTTAAAAATGTTGGGCGGGGGGCAAGGAGTGACCGTACTGTATGTAGTACCATACTCTTTCTTATACATTGACATAGGTGCATTTACTAGCAAAAATTACAATTTGGAAGCTTGTCTATGATTATATTTCATCACCATCCTCCTAATATGAATAATGGATGCTGATTAAATGAACGAATTAATTATTTTTATAGCCATAAAAGACATTGCCCACGTGACAAAATGCATTCGTTTCATATCGTTTTACAACTAACGAATAGTATGATCAATGAAAACAACATATACACAAAATAGGAGGAATATAATACTTCCCAAGGAAATGGAAATTATCCTTTTCTGTTGTAGCATTTCTGATAACATTCAAATTAAAATTTACCATTTTTGAAGCGAACGGGATTGGGCGTTTTTTTTTTGGTATGTTAAAGTATTACATTTACATTTCAGAAGACAAGCTATACAAAGGAGGCTTCAAATGACTGAAAATACTCTGAAAGCCGGAATAAAGATAACGAATATAACGATAAGAATATTATTCAGCTATCTTACTACACTACAGTATCTAACGCTGGCTACAGGGTGTTAGAGTAAACAGTTACATTACTTTATGGGGTGATTGTACCTATGATACTGAACAACTATCCCTAAGAAACATATAGGAAAGCAAAATTCAGTATCATGGGTACAATCACCCCTTAAAGTAATGCTACTGTTTACCTTGACACCCTGTATGTAACTACAGTACTTAACATGCAAATTTTTTTGTATACTTACCTTTCTATTTTCTTCTTCAGACTGATACCAAAACATACCATATTTTAAAAATCTAGCTCTATTTCAAAACTATTTCTTACAATCTCATAAAATATATCTAATGTTAAAAACTAGCTTGATTTACGATTAAACTTTAAAACAGATGTTCGGAGTCTTCCCCCTTTTCAACGCATGCAACGATACAATATTACAACATCTCTGACTCATTCAAAATATTTTCATTCATTCATGCACAAAATTGCTTCCTCAACATCTTTAGTTTTACTTTAAAATTAAACTTAATAATTGTTTATTTAAACATTTCCCGGTTTGCATTGTTTTACGGAGAACTGAAAAAAAAGTTATTTTATTTATAAAACAATCACGTTCGGCTCACATTGATTGTGTTTGAGTGACGTCACGTCCGGTCGCCTGATAAGGGCCGCTTCCGGTCGAAATCCTGACTGAAGTGAATGAGTGAACGAATGAACGGAACGGCCTTTGGTTTGAGGACGTGTTGATAAGAATTTGAGGCTTCTATTTTTGAATGCTGCCTAACTGTATTTTTAAGAACCAAGCTACCTATTTCTCTAAAGAAAAATGACCTTGATATTCCTAAACGCTAATATAGTTTTTCCACTGACTATTTTAAACAGCTTTCAGGATTCTAACAAAAAAATAACTAATACATTTTTGACGAAACATGAAAATCAATGAGATCATACTTTGTTATAAAAATTAAGGAACTTTAAATCAACAAGCAAACAAAAAAGTTAAGCATTCTTGAGTTTTACAAATAGGTGCTTATTATTTTTATCTTGTTTGGGATTTTCCATAAATTATAATTTTCGTTGAAATAACAGAAAAAATTGTTTAAAAGATGTAGGAAAACATTGCTCATAAATAAGATTCACATAAAAAACACTTTTCGTACGTTATGGCTATGGCACTAAAAATAAAAGGACTTCGGAAGAAAGCGACATTCTGGAAAAGATACATTTAGAAAAAGGAACGTTACGAATATAAACGTTTTAAAATCAATGTTTCTGAGTGAGCAAGTTACATCCTCGTGTTCATCTACACTTTTCAACAGGGAAGCCAAGTTTAGGACATTATGAAAATGGCAATACCTAGGTTAGGTTAGGTTAGGTTAGTATAGTATTTTACAACAATCCAAACTATTATAAAACTGTAGCAGAAAGTTTGTCTGTACATTGAAGATATTAACAAAAAAAAGTTACGATATGGTTTTTAGGTGTCCCTGATTCCATATCACCAATAGCTACCGCCCCAGTGGCAAGACCCACATTTCTCGTGGCAAGGTCGGATCCAAAAGTTCATTTTCCTAAGGCTCCAACAATATGGTTGATTCCATATCACCAAATTTTGGATTTTTTATCTGTCTGTTTGTTGGTTTGAACGAGCATCACGCAAAAACTACTGAACCTATTTTTTGATGAAACTTTTTTTGTTTGATAGCTTACGATCTGACTTAAAATCTGGTATATAATTTGTGCGGACAAAGTCGCGGGTTAATGCTCGTAGTATATATTATTGTCCAAAATAAATGATTATGTATTTAATCCAATGAAATAGTAAAAACAGCTATATAAACTTGCATACTTTCAAATAAGTTAAATCTAAAAATCTGTCTAGATTCTAACAAAGATTTGAACACAGATAGACTGAGCTGGTACTGGATTGAATTCCGTACAAGTTTTGATGTGTCTTGATCTTTTAACCACTCGACCTATGGCCTCATCCTTCTATCTGTGTCTTCACTTATCTGATCCAACTGATTCTTTGATAAACATTATTTTGCGGCAATTTTTTGTAAAGTTGGATATTCCAACTTTACAATTTCTATTTTGTTTGCCTTAGAGAGCCTTCAATTTTATATCCTAGGTATCATTAGCACAATATAATACTATAATAAAATAAGTATTACTATCGACTAGTACCTACACCTGTATTTACCTCAATAAAGACTACTCTCATCCACTGGTTGTGTGAAAAAATCTCTTTCATTGGTAAGGCCGCCGTTTGTATCCTTCTTTTTTAGTGTATATTGTTGTTTTCTGTGTATTCTTTCTTTCTTATCGTGTGTTCTTCCTTGGTGTCAGATTTTTCAGACCGCCTTACGGCATCTGACGTGGTTTATTGTGTAACGATTACTACCACCCGAGATTGTAGCCAGGGCAGACGGCTTAACATGCCATCCGAAGCACGTTATCATCTGTGTATTGTGGTGTGCAAATAAATAATATATTATCTTATATTAATATTTTCTTATGCTTACGACTATATTCAGAGGTGGTTAGATATGTTTCAGGATATTCCAAATATAGGTTATTTAAAATAATAATATCAACTTTTCACTGTCAGTGCCCAAACTTTATTCAGTGTGATGTATTGAGCCCGTCGCCACTTTTAATAGTTAAATGAATAATAAAAAATACCTAGTTTAAAGTTAATAAAGACACTAATTAGATACCTAAATAGCCTATCTTGGCTCATTACTTGTTCCATCGATCACTTTTTTTCCAACTTAAGATCGAGTCATACTTCAGCTTAATCATTAATTAAATATGTAAGTTTTGAACAAAAAAGTTAGTTCTTTTAACTTTTAATTAACATTTGAATTTATTTTTAATGTTCCTCATTAGTTTTAGACTAACTATAGACATGCATGTATAACTTCACGACCGTTTTTCCTTTGAAGGCGATCAAACACTTTGCTACAACTACAACTTTTTTTTTAAGCATGCAGTTGTAGAAAGTTTCTGTTTTACCTTGTTTAGGGTTTGAAATGAAGAGAAGAGTTGAGAAACATAACATTAACATAACATAAACGTCCTTAATACTTTTTCGTTTCTTTATTTAGTATCCTACTTATAATTGATTATTAATTAATTTAATATGATTAATCTGAAAGTTAGTGATAATGTCTAGATGGACAATCACGCATAAATGGCTGGACGGATTTGAATTAAATTTGGCAGACATATATAAGGTCTAACAAAATTAGCTGAAACTATTTTAAGGGTATGCTCAGACCATCAAACTGAACAACTTTCTCTACGGGACCAATATCGAAATCTCGAAAAAAGAATCTGCTGCCCTACATAACATAACATAAATATTCTTTATTTGCACACCAAAATATACAGTAACAAAAACGAATAAAAAGAACGTAAGAGTACAAATGGCGGTCTTATCACTAAAAGCGATTTCTTCCAGACAACCAGACATACATACATCCATATATTTGAGTCAAGTTGTGTTGGCAGTTTTGTATGGGACATCAATTTTTTTTTCGCGATTTCGATGTTGGTCCCATTGAGAAAGTTGTTCAGTTTGATGGTCTGAGCATACCCTTAAAATAGTTTCAGCTAATTTTGTTAGACCTTATAGAATATGTACTGGATTAACATATTGGACACTTTTTTAAGGTCAAAGCAGACGAAGTCGTAGGCCAAAGCTAGTTATAGTAAAGTTTTGCGACTAAAGCACGAATATAATGCCAATTCGCGTATACCTACATATCTTTATCGAATCGAATGCGGCATGATAATAATTTTTCAGTCTGTTTCAACGCAATTTAGATATTCATCAGCAAACACATTAGATATTTCAAACTTTCTGAAAAAGGGCTTACTTTGTCTCTACATAACTCTATGTTCTAGGTATTATGTACTTTTTTATACATAACTATATACCTGATCTATCTTCTGAAAAAGTTCGTGAAAGAAGTGTGCTGAAAGTGCATTTTATCTAGTTTTATTTAAATCTTAAATTATTTTTAGTGCCCTAGAATCTGTGAACAAAAACACACACATTCACACTTTATGTTTATAACATTTTGAAAAGTTTTAACCCAAGCTTTTCAGGAGCTTTTCTAACAAAGATGAAAGATTATTTTTGACAAGTAATTTAAGGGTTAAGCTTGTTTAGTTACAAGGTTACAATTAATTATAGAATATAGTTGATATAATAAAAATAACTTAAATCGAAAAATCATACAAACTACCAAACTTTAAACAAAAATAGAAACTTAACCCTTGCACTGGCTACCGCTTTTTGTTTACACAAAAATTTTACAAATACTTATTCTCTGATGAATACTTAATAAAAAAATCACTCACCTTAATCTAAGACATCCAAACTCGAACTGAATGACAGAAAACAAAACACGGTAGAACACAATGTCACTCGAATATCACCATAAATCCAGCCAGTGTCACTTCACAGCAAACAAACACTTTCAGTACAGGCACAGTGTAAAAAAAATAAGTTCACGTCTTAAAAACCTATTTACAGTATCCTGAAAAAAGTTTTACGCTCGCTAAAAAGTTCCTATGGCCGCGCGGGAAAAACCTCGAAACTCAAAAATCGTCCGAAACCGCGGAAAATGCAGCAGCCGCGCGCGCCATACACACGCGACTGAAAAAAATTGCCACATCTGCGTAAGACTTGGAAACTAAATCAAAATACTCGCTAGGAGAGGGACGAGTCAACTGAGGCCCCACCCTTCTCCCACCACCGGCCCATACGCAAAAACATTCATAAAAACCACGCTCGACTCCTCCGCGAAATTATCAATTGTTTATATCCGACAAAAATGTAAACCCAAACGAATTCATCTCGACAAAGCCCTAGATTAAGCAAAACATTAAACAATTAAGAATCACACAATAGAATTCCGACAATGTCGAAATATTTAAAACAATACACGGTTTAATTTGTACGAATCATAATAATAAACACTGGCCGGTTACAGTGTTATCGAAAATTATTACTAATGCTGTTCCGAGTAGATTTTTAATAAAAAAAAAATTTATTTGTGTTCTGAATTTAAAAATTAGTTTTCGAGTTTTCCCGCGCTCCTGGAAAATGATCGGTTTTGAGTAGATTGTATACGTTTGCTCGGTTACGCGACCGCCCGCCGCAGCCGCCTGGCTACGAATACTCATTTTTGGTGAGAGAACCGCGTTCCGCTTTTTTTTTTTCTGGCAAAAAAGTCGTAAGAAAAGGACCCCTTCAGTTTAGGGTTAACTGTAAGATCCGATGTTTTTGTAAAGCTGCGGGTCGGAGGAAGTGGATTGGAATGGGCTTGACCTTCGACCGATGTCTTGTGACCTAGTGTTTTATAAAGTTTTTTTTTTATCGAATGCCACGGGCGATTTCGTAGTCTCGTACGCAGTTTTGTTTCAAATTATTTTTAGTTTTTAAAAGTTTGTTTTTGGATCATTTTTGGAATACAGTATAAAATTTTGGTTTCCTGTTTTGTTTAACTTTAGTTATAAGAGTTAATCTTGACAAAGTATAATAAAATTACTTAGGTATACAATTAAATCATGTGTAGATTCAAAAATTCAAAACTGAAAGTTAAATAATATTTTTTTTTTAATGTAAGTTACAACTTTTTTGATAATGAACTTTGTTATAATTATATTTGTTAAAAGTTAGTTGTTGTTATAATCGACTAGAATTACTTGAATCTCATCTATACTATTATAAAACTGTAACAGGAAGTTTGTCTGTACATTGAAGATATTAACAAAAAAAATGTTACGATATGGTTTTTAGGTGTCCCTGATTACATTTCACCAATTTTTGGATTTTTTGTCTGTCTGTTTGTTTGTGTGTTTGTTTGTTTGTTTGAACGAGTATCACGCAAAAACTACTGAACCGATTTTGATGAAACTTTTTTTGTTTGATAGCTTATGATCTGACTTAAAATCTGGTATATAATTTGTGCGGACGAAGTCGCGGGTTAACGCTCGTGTTAAATAAAATCGTTATTTTTAACGATTTATATGGATACAATTAAACCGAAGCGGAGACAACGTGTTAAGACTTGAAAATACTTTAGCAGCAAGTTGACTACACTAGACTTGTCTCCACTCACGCGTATGCAAATAGTGGAGTATGGCTCACTCCCTCTGATCCTCTTTCTTTATACAGGGTGAAATTGATATCATTAGCATCCTTTTAAACTAAGAGTCTACCCTTCAAACTGAACAACTTTTACTATGGGAGCAAAGCGATCGGAGCAAAAAAAATCTGCTGTTCCATACTAAACTGCACCCTCCGCCGCTGCCTACTGCCTACTCGACTCAAATGTATGCAACAGCAGTTTGTTTGCTCCCATATAGTAAAAGTTGTTCAGTTTGATTGGTAGACTCTCAGTTTAAAAGGATGCTAATGATATCAATTTCACCCTGTAAACACCGTAACCCTTGTAGTCGATGTTACAATGTAAAATTGCATGGCAATGAAAATTAATATTTTGCTCTTGACAACCGAGGAAAGGTCGTGATTTTTTCACGTTTTGTTTCTCCATAATACAAATGTTTTTGTATCTATTTAGATTTCTGTATCATTTGATACAGTTCGTTGCTCAATCGTTCGTTCGTTGATGGTTGCTCGAAATGCAGACAATTTCTTTGAACAACTTGTGGAACTCACTCCCCGCCGATATTCGTGATTGTCAAACATTTGCGTCCTTCAAAAAGCAAGTGAATGAACACTATCACTCTCTAAAATAAGCCATAGTTTATGTATGTTTATTGTATCTATTTGTTTATTTATAATTATGTTTATTTATATTATATTTATATATATATATTTAACTTCCATTTAACAACAAGTATCTAGTTTTTATCATTTGTGCTGTACACATTTTGCTGCCTCACACTTCAGAACTGTCTCTGTTGCGGGTTTGCTGGAAGAGATCTCTTTAGAGATAAGCTCGCCCTTTGTACATGTCTACTTTAATTGTTTTTTCTGTATTGTTATGTGTACAATAAAGTGTTAAATAAATAAATAAACTTTCTTTATGGGACCAATATCGAAATCGCGAAAAAAATCTGCTGTCTCATACATTTCATTCGAGTTATGTGTTTGCAGTTTTGTATGGGACAGCGGATTTTTTTTTTCGCGATTTCAGTGTTGGTCCCATAGTAAAAGTTGTTCAGTTTGATGGTCTAAAGCACCCCTTTAAATAAGTGTCCCATATAATTTTACACCCTGTATGAGACATGATCTAGATAATTAAATAATAATAATAATTTCTTTATTTGCAGGCAAAAAAAAAACATATTTGTGCAGTACATATCACGTCATATTAATTAAAATGTAAAAATAAAATAAGTTAAAAATAAAAGTAAAGATAAAAATGGTAATCAATTTTAATAAAGAAAATATGTAGATGAATGTAGAGCATTGATCTCTAAGAATGCAAAGATGTAGAGTCGATCGTTAGGTATTAAATTTTAAAAAATTTGTCTGTTAGGTGCTTTATAAGACTTCCCAATTAAAACAATTACATAAATTAGTGTTTGTTATACTTCTTTCAAAAGGCAGTAAAATGTCAGGTTATTTTTGCGCGACATAATGTCTTGCGTCCGTCACCGCGTCGCGTCGCATCGCCTTGCGTACGCGCACCCTTTTGTTTTGTTTTGCGAACTCCGTGTTTTGTCTTCCTTGTTCTTCTGGGGTGCCTTCCAAAATATTTCGGTCAGTTAGATTCGATTAGATTGATTTTCTATTTATTTTTAAAAAATTACCCTTGCAATTTACCTTCCAGGGTTTCTACTCGTATGTCTCGTACATTGTACCTACCTACTAACCTAAAACCTAAGACCATGTATACAACTATACAGGGTGTAAACTGAAATGAGTTACATGTAGCCCAGTCATTTTACGGTTTGAGCCGGGACTAATTAATAATAGATATTTTTTTTCGGTATAGTATTTAAGAGCCAATTGGAGCTTAGAAATGTAACTACGAAAATTAAAAAAAAATCCCGGCAGCTACAGTTCCAAATTTAAAATTTTGCTATTATCTCTGCTACTAATGTCATTGTACCTACCTATCTGTAATTAGCACATAGAAAAGCAATAAATGGATATAGCTATAAGTTGTGTATTATCTAATTAAGGTTGTTTCAGTCCATACAAAAGTTTGACGCACAATACACATAATATTTTATAATATATAGAAAAATAATTGAGAAAATCTAGTTGCCGTGTCACAAATAACATTTGCAATTTATAATATAATTAGGAAGATATAAAGCTTTTAAAATTTTATATGAAAATTTTCAAAGCTTCATATCTTCGTAATTATTTTATAAATTGCAAATGTTATTTGTTACGCGGCATCTAGATTATCGAAACTATTTTTCCATATATACAAAGTTACTTATATTTATACTGTCTACGCGTATTGTGCCTCAAAGTTTTGTATAAAATTGACCCCTCTGCAACCACCTTAATATTATTCTATTATTGTAGGTACTTTCATTTTATGTTTGTTAGTCATTCATAATGTATGAATATGAATTATAAACTCTATCTCACCTCTATTCCTGAGAGGAGGCCACAGAACATTATAAGAGGAGCTAGAAGTGCAAAGTAGGCGTGGAACGTGTTACCACAGGTTATGCAATGATTTGCATATATAAATTACTAGTAAAATAGACAAATCATCCAAAAAGCAGTAGCAAAACGCAAACACGACAGCTATTTTCATCGAATATTATCACTGAGGTATTTTTGATCGTTGCGGAATGAATTTGACTTGGTTGAGCTGATTGTTCGTGATTTCGTTTTCTTCCATTATCATAATATTATCGTGAATTTGCATTAAAATAAACACAATGAATCCGTATATGATTGAATTGACTATCTAATAAGAAAGATTATGAGTTTCGTACACTTGCTACAAAAGGTATCATAAGGAGAAATACCTTTCCCCCAACTTCTACAGGTTACAACCAATATACTTTTTTTTTAGTTTTGTTTCACTCTACACGTATTACTAAGTCTCATTCATGTACGGGACCTCTAAGGTCCGCCACATACATCCGGAATAAACCTGATTCGGAATTAGATTCCGTATGGAGTGTTGCCTTTCAGAGACTTTTTCACTAGATCTAGTGATTTTTTGATGTCGAAAGGTGGCATATTTTAAAGTGATTTTTGAGCGTAGGCGTTGATGGAACGATACCGTATCGTGACGGTGCAGTTGCGACGTCGTTGCGGCATAGTTGCGAAATCGCCTACGCTTAAAAACCGCTTGTGTGATGATGGTTCATGCCATTTTGTATGCAGATTATGTCTAATGTTAAAACTATCGAGTCTTTTGATATAGTTGCATTAATATTGGAATACAATTTACAAACCATCATCGTAACATTCGTAACGTCATGACCTCATCTCATGATAGTAATTATCATGTATAGAAATTGTGTTTTGTTTTAATAAATAACTTTAAATGCAATTATTGTCATTCATTTGGCGTTTCATACATTTTTATTTTAGGCATTTTTTAAACAGCACTCTAGTATTTTTTGTAACCATAGTTGACAACACTGAATCTTGAAACGGGATTCCGGATCTCAATTCCGTCTGTGTGTGGCGGACCTAAGTCTGGGTCTCAATTTACATGGCCGTCCGCCAAACTTCTTTTGCAAAATCAAGTAGAAATCGAGTAGAGTAAAGAGCGAATTCTCTTGTTCAGTAAGTTTAAGAAACACACGTTCTCACACGACCATAATTTCAAAAACTCAAACCCTCACGCAAAACTTCACAAATCATAAACAAAATTACATTAACGAACGATCAAACGTGGAACAAAAGTATTATTTATGTCTCCAGTAGACTACCGCCCTTATTAATTTATGAATTTACACTTGTGTGTGTAATCGCCTTTATTAACAAACTTACACTTACCATCACTGTTGCAAAAAATTTACTAATATCAACTCTATTTCAACTACTTTAAGATGCATGAAAAACATTACAAACTAAACAACAAACGTTGTCATAAGATGGACCCAGCTTCAACAATATAAAGTGTGTGTATGTGTGAGTGATTTTATTAAGTGTAGAGTAGCTATATGCCGATAGATTTAAGATGGTCATTAGTTGCAATGATAGCATGTTGCCGGCCGTGTGTATCTTTAATGGCCGGTTAACATTGAATGTTGTGACAGATTTTGATTTGAATTTAATGTATTGATAGGTTATTTCATCGGAATATTGTTATAGGAATTTGTGAATGCTGTAAGTTGTAGAAATTGTAACTTTTCTGTTTGGATATGTACATCAGTAATATAGAGGGTCCTTCTTAATATGCTGACACTTTTTTAAAGAGATGATCAGACCATCAAACTGAACAACTTTCACTGTGGGACCAGCATCGAAATCCTGAAAAAAAACAGCTGTTCAATACATTTGGGTCAAGAAGTTTTGTCATTTTCTACGAAACAACCAATCTTAAGTTTTCCTTGATATTACCATTAGTTTGTTATAACCACTATTTTATTTTTTTATTATTTAGAAAAATTAGAGTTGTGTTTTGTAGAGTTTCTAGCCGCAACTTCTCTACATCAGAAAACCATCTGAAGCGGTGAAGTAGAGTCAAAAAAATGACGTCAGAAAGCATATATGCTCACGACTATATTCCCTGAGGGGGTAGTCAGAGATATTCTGGAAAAAAAGAAAGCAATGTTAAATTATTTTGAACAAGAGTTTACGCGCGACTTCGTCCGCACAAATTATATTCCAGATTTTAAGTCAGATCATAAGCTATAAAACAAAAAAAGTTTCATCGGTTCAGCAGTTTTTGCGTGATGTTGTTACAAACAAACAGACAGACAAAATTTATAAAAAAGGTTGATCTGGAGAGGGAATCCTACCTAAAAACCATATCGAAATCTTTTTCATGTAAATATCTTCAATGTACAGACACACTTCTGTTACAGTTTTATTAATAGCTTTATGTTAAACACATTTTGACTTTGAGTTTGAATTGGATGACAAAAGCACTATAAATCCTATAATCTAGTACCGGCTCACTGTAATCTACTAAACAGTAGATTAAGGTCCGCGTACAAGCAAGAATTAATTAGAATCACTTGCCAAAACTCAAACATAATGCTGCCATTCATCTGAATGCCACATCACCACTAATCATACGTTTCCAGCCATCTCTCCTGACACTATTGTAAAATCTCTGCATAATAATGCACAGAAATATATTTGGTTTCTTTCAGTTTGTTTGTTCTTCTCATAAGCTACGCAATGTGCCGTCCCACCCACTACGAGTAGTACCAATCCAGCTGGGAGTCGATGTCGTCTGAAGCGACTGTCTATTTCATCCATTACAGCCCTTAAACCGACTTCGAACCCAGGTCGGTCGCAGTAAGGACAACATGGTCAGGTGGGGATTCTCGGATGCGCAAAATGTGACTTGCATGTGTGGATCTCCAAAAACGATGGCCCATCTCACATCGTGCCCTGCGTGCATTAACAGCTGCACGCAGAAGGTGCTCATGAACGCTAGCGACGGTGCAGTATCGGTTGCCCAATTCTGGCAAGGTGCTATTTAGCGACTTTGTTCAGAATTTGAAGTCAACACGATAAGCAAGCCCTTTATCAGTCTATCTTCGGACATACTTCTCCATATGGATGGATGGAATAGACTAAGAGATAAGTGTACTTTTTGCAACCATCAGCTGCAAGGCTGATTCAGTGTTTATTGGGTTTAGAGCATCTCCGTGATGGGGATGGACCAGGTCTGCCTGCATAACTCCAGTCGGTTTAGAAGTTACTGAAAAAATTAACGATCAGCTGCAAGTTTGATTGTATGATAGTATTGTAGTATGCACTGTACCTATTTGTAGTACAAAAACTGACATGGTTCATCAGTCGGTTTAGGAGTTACAGCCGTTCAAAGGTCCGACTTTTGAAAGGCTGTATCTTCTAAACCGACTGGCAGTTCTTGTACTGTTTACATAGCTACAGTGCACACTACAATAATATCATACGATCAGCTGCAATGCAGAAAAAAAATGCTGCTGCTTTAATTTTTAACTGACCTTTAAACGTCTGTAACTCCTAAACCGTCTAAAGTTATGCAGGCAGACCCAGATCGTCTCCATCACAGAGATGCTTTACTCCCCATAAACTCTGAATCATCCTTGCTGCTGATGGTTGTAAAAAGTACACTTATCTCTTATAATATAATGGTGAGGACACCCAGATAAACGCAGGGTAGACCCGGCTTGAAAGATCCGCTCACCAGAAAGATGGGCCAACAATCGCGGATCATTATCATTAGCCTATACAACGTGTTAATGAATTAACGCAAAACTAGAAAGTAGTTTGTTTAGAATCGAGAGCAGAATCCAATTATCATGGTTTCAACATAGGTACCTTTTTTCAAAATATTGTGTGTGTTCCTAGCCTATTTCATCCCACTGCTGAGCAAAGGCCTCCCCTTTAATCTTCCAACCATCTCTATCCTGGAAAAACTCTGGCCACTTGTCGTCAAATGCATCCAGATCATCCCGCCACCTCTTCCTCTTTTCAAAATATTAAATATTTTTTTTGTAAAATTAAAAAGTTTCTGAACTCGATCTCAACGCACCACACAGGCATACTCACCCTACCAAAACAAGATTATTAAAATGTATCCATGAGTACGTTAGCAATTTCATTCATTGCAGAAATGATAACAAATCATTTTTGCCTCAAAACTGAAAATGCGAATAACTTTAAATTGGAACTATCAAAATCATGAAATTATTGTTTCAATCTAATTATTTTGTTATAAATCAATTGGGGTGTATGAGGTTTTGCATTTATTCATTAACACGTTGTATACGTCCCACTGCAGGGCACATGTGTACCCTCTGTCTAATGCGGATTGGTAGACTTCACATACGTATCAGAATTTCTTCTTCAGTGAATATATATGTGCGTTTCCTCACAATAACATAACATAACCATAAATATTCTTTAGCAATTTTTTCCTTCACCGTTTGAGAGCAGTCTGTATTACGTACATAAGTTAGAAAAACTCATTGATACATGGCATGTTGTCCGTGCGGATTCAAACCTGGGCACTCACGATTAATGTCCATACCTCTCTGCAACGCGCTTCCGACACTCTTGCGTTTAATTCCAATATAAAATAAGACAAGACAAGACAACCCACGCGTAACACTAGTCGCTTCCAAAATAAAGTCCTATAAATTAGAACATGATTTCTTTGAATCATTAAAAACATCTTCAGTCTAGCTTTTAACTAAGAATGATTCTAATTATGTTTATTTATAGAAATGCCATTGCGCTGCCAGTCAGTTTTAACATTAAACCTTTGGTAATTAGGTTGCGTTTTAAGTAATATCAAATTCGGGGGTTGAAATGAAATGAAATGAAGTGTTTTATTTGCATAAATACAGTTTCAAAAAGTTGTTCATTATTATTGTAGGTAAGTCTCTGTATTTGATTTGTCGTACAGATGTGCAAATTATGTTATAGCTCGTGAATTTACCCTTATATAGCATTAAAATAATCAAGCATATTTATAATTATTATCATTAGAAACCTTTACAATTTATAGTACCTTAATTATAAGAGTCTAACGTCATGATCGATATATTATTTTACAATGTAGAAAAAGTGCCCGAAGACTTTACGAATAGCTTTCACGTATTTTGTGGGTCTACTAGATTTAACATTTCGTATCTTCCTTCATAATTATCAGCCTATGCAAGATGTAACATTAAATGCGTTACAATGAAGGTAAAACTTATTTATCTTTCTCTATTAGTAATGCAGTATTTAACTGCCAAGTTATTTACTTAACTATACGCTGAAATTGTTTACGTCTAACTATAACTGTAATTAAGTCTAATCTCAATTTATATAAAGTCATAAAACTGATGTTATTTTTTATCTATTATGCTACATTTTGGTTGGCAACACTTTCACTTTCCAAAATTGTTTAACTATATCTAACTGTAAATCCTTAAACTAAAATCAAACTTATGTTAAGCCAAACACCTACGTATTTTTATAAAAACTGTAAAAATAATGTTTGGGACCTCCAAGTCTGGTATCTGTTCACTAGTTTTAGATTTATTGTTATTATTAAGACTGTTTGTGTCAAAAATAAAAAATAAAATAAATAAATGCTCTAAAACATGATTTCGATGTTGATGGTCTGAAGTTCCATTAATAGGTAACCATTGGCGGCGGTCTGAAAAACTCTGACACCAGGACTCTGCCCACACGATAAGAAGAATAGATAACCGTTACATATTAATGGAGTTTCAGACCA
The DNA here is from genome assembly GCA_927399405.1 of Agonopterix arenella. Lineage (NCBI taxonomy): Eukaryota > Metazoa > Arthropoda > Insecta > Lepidoptera > Depressariidae > Agonopterix > Agonopterix arenella. Next base: position 4,641,833 of record OV656714.1, read on the forward strand.
TCAAACTGAATAACTTCACAATAGAGCCAACATCGAAACCACGATTTTTTTTCCATAGAAAATATCAATGGCGAATCAGCTCCAAATTATGGAACATCAGATTTTTTATCGCGATTTCAGTTTGGCTCCATCGTGAAAGTTGTTCAGTTCTGAAGTCTTCATGGTATGAAGCACCCTGTTCGATATTTTATACATAGTTTAGAGTTTTAGACCACCAAACTGAGAACAACTTTTAATATGAAGCCAAAATTAAATCGTGAAAAAATATGCTGTTCCATACTTTGAAGCTGATAAGTCTCGCTGGACTGAACTACTGGTTTCAGCACTGCTAGCATGCCACCCACGACAAAGCGTTTAAACGAGAAAAACCTCATGCGCGCTCTTTCTGGCATACGTAAAATAATAAGGATGGAGGCACATCTCGATTTTTATCGTTTTCTCGGGGGTGGCATGCGAGGCCTACGGAACACATTGTTTGTCTATGTTGGCTCCATAGTTGGTTTGTTTGATGGTCTAACTAAACCACCCCTTTTAAATGTTACTACATGTGTATATATGTGTATATGTGGGCCGTGTGGTGTCGGCTAACAATAGCACCATCCCATTTCCTCCCGTGGGTGTCGTAAAAGGTGACTAAGGGATCTACCGGAGGATGGGCAGCAGCATCCTCTGAGTACACACATTTAATCCAACTGCGATCGCGAACCCTCCTGCCAAGCGTGGCGATTATGGCAAATCCCCCCATTTTGGGGGAGGCTTATGTCCAGCAGTGGACGTTTGTCGGCTGATATGATGATGATGACATGTGTATATGGATTACACCATTCTGTGATACCCTGTGTTATATTGAGAGTAACCAGCTCTATACATTTTAGCCCAGTCATTTTAGGGAGTTTTGCTAGGAGAGGAGGGAAGTGATTATTAATTGGACTTTTAAACTGTAACCGGCACCATTTATTGACAAAAAGACTATCCGAAAATATATTTTAAAAAAATCACTACGCAACATAGAAATCAAAATTGTGAGTCCCAGAAGGCTTTTAAATTAACAATATCAATACCAATGCACTCATTTGAATTAGATTTAATAATGTACCTAAATTATTTTTGATTAATAAAATGGGCATAGAAATTACAAAAAAATGTTTTTATTAGAAAATACGAATGTATTTTTCGAAACCTTCTAAATATACAAAAATATTTACACCATGTTTGAAGTATGAACAATGGTAATGCCTTAAATAGGTGCAAAAAAAATTACCATCAGGTTTTTCATAACGAGATAATAGCTAAATTTTAAATTTGGAACTGTAAAACGACGAGATATTTTTTTAACTTTGGTACATCTCTAAGCTCAAATTGGCTCTTAAATACTATACCGAAAAAAATATCAATTATTAATTAGTTCCGGCTCAAACCGTAAAATGACTGAATGGCTATTTACAAAATTTCATTCATTTCGAAGTTCTGATTTTGATACTTCCCTTGTTAGTTTGAAGTTAATCAACTGGCGCCGTTTTTAAACTCTCCTCATCCACAGAAACCCCGACAGATACCGAGTATGAATTCATAAAAGCTGCATTTCCCTGGACCTCTCACGTACAGGCGAGCTTCGCATAATAATCTCCTGTTATATGTGTGCGTGCTTGCGCGTGTGTGGGTGCGAATGATACTTTCCACACATGAGTTGTTGCCCGTGTTAAACAATAAATCATATGAATGTATTTGTGATCGGCCGGCCGGTAGGGCTGTCGATTCTACTATGTCGGTAGGTTTAAATTAGTTGGAAGGAAAATAAGCTAGAAAAGTTCTATCCTTCGTCGGTAGTTCAATAAATATTTCTAAAATGTAGCAGTAGTTTCAATTTTATCGTTTATTTTGTCTTGTATTTTCTTTGTGTCTGTACAATAAATAAGTATAAATATAATGTTATACTTTTTTTTTTTTTTTTTTAAATAATCAAAAATAATTTAAATTGTATCAGAATCTGCTTCAGCAACATGCGTCGTCGTAATGGATTACAAATACCCCTTCAGCAACATGCGTCGTCAAAATTCCTAAAATGTTATACTTATAAGATATATTATATTATTGTAGCTCTGCGATTGGTGATTTTTTCTTCATATTGCAAATCTTATTCAAATACAAACAAATTCGGGAACTTTAGCTCTTACATGACCTCCTCTCTAAATATTTTGAGTCCTTGAAAAGCATACGAAAAAAAATAGCAAACAATACTTTGGCACACGCAGACTGCCAATCTGAGGAACAATCCATGCTTTACCACGACAGAGGCCATGCTAGACCTTCTCATATAAATGTGTAGAGCTCATTCCAAAGAAGAAATGTATAAAAAATACTTCATCAACTATTATTTTGGATGATTTACTAACACTAATATTTTAATTGAAATTTAAATTTAAATGATCCACTAACAAATTGACATTGCACTTAATTTTTATTTTTCCATTTTCTTTAATTTAATTTTCTAACGATTGACATTATAATTAATAACTGCTTTCTTATTTTTATATCATCAACAGCCTATAAACGCCCCACTGCAGGGCACAGACCTACCCTCAAGGAAGGTGTATGGGCATTAGTCCTCCACGCGTACCCAATGTTCATATACAAATCCGAATTTCTTTTCTTCAGTGTATGCAAGTTTCCTCACGATGTTTTCTTTCGCCGTTTGAGAGCAGTCGGCATTACGTACATAAGTTAGAAAAACTCATTGGTACATGGCATGCGGGTTCGAACCCGGACCCCCATAATTGGGTGTCCACACCGTTCTGCAACGCGACACCGGCGCTCTTATTTTTATAATTACATGATAATATTGCTGTGCCCTTTCAGGGTTCATGTACCCGCTTTAGCTACTAAGTAACACCTATGCTGTAATTGTATATGAATGCGAATAAACGAATATGAATAGGAATTTGACACGTCTGCCGAATTTACGCGACTCGACGTATAATACGCGTGCAATGCTTTTCCCTTTACCAGCGAACCATTTTTCGTAGTACACCCATAAATTACGCTGCGTAAATTCACCAGTGTGTTATCAATTATCATACACTTAGGCCGGATTCGACCAAACTTTGATTTATAGAAGAGTAACTATACAAGGAACAATTTTACTCATAGCGTTTACTCCAAAATAACTTCATTTGTCTTCTACTACACTAAACACATACTGAAAGAACGAATATATAATCCACCCAAAGAAAGAGGTCGTTGTATCCATACTTATTGCAATGTGAGGTTATACAGTTGTAATTTGTTAGATTTCCATTTATTAAATTTTTTTTATTTTCATTGATCTCGGTGTAAGCTTTACACCGTCAAAATTGGCCGTGTAAAATTTACTCTCAACTTATTCATAGATTAGGGTTACTAAAATGCAAAATCAGTTTACTCTAGAGTAACCGGCGACATAATCTAAGTATCAAATTTACGCGTTTGGTCTAATCGGGCCGTACTTATTAATCTTATGATGGTAAAAAAATCATGCTACAAGTGAAATTATATAATTTAAAATTACAGTACCATTATTGCTTCGATTCTTTAATCTCTATTTTCTATAGGCTATTTGCACTACCTAGTCAAATCAGCAACTTTTTCAGAATCAAAAAATTTCAGAAAATGTGAAATTAGCGTTATTTTTAAACGTGTTTTTTAAACGATGAGAAAGATAAAACAAAATACCTTATAATTTATGTAGGCAAATACCCCATTACGTTTATTACTCTAGTTAAGATTACAAAAACAAAACATTTCGACAAGACTCATTTGCATCATAATTATGATTTATACCAAATTAATTATAATAACATGGCCAATATTTAATAATTAAAAAAAAATCGACAACGCACACCCCTAAGTTCGCCTGTATGAGTCCATACACACATTTCTGCATCTGTGTTAGTATCGAGCTGCATTTCTTTCTCGTATTGTAATTTATTGGCCTGTAACGAAGTTAATTATTGCGATTTTTGTATTAAACGTTGAAAATTATTTTTAGCATTGCAGATGCTGGTCCCTGTGTACTTTTTACCGAGAAATGGCTCTTTGGCGAGATCATTTTTTGTATCAATACTTAAGTTTATGTATGGTGTTGGGTGACTTGGTTCGCAACGTTTTTAATCGGAATTGTAATAATCTTTGTATGATTTGGATTAATATTATACTTATAAATTTTAATAGTCCATAGTAACTTTTAGTGTTAAAACCGCCTTTTGTACTTACCCTTTTTTAGATTCTTCATATTATTATTTTTAAATTAATTGAAGTTCAGTTGTGGCAAGACATGAATTACTTTTATGTATTGTAATAATTTTTATGTATGATGTATATATATATATATATATATCAAAAATGAGCAGTTTTTTGATCATTTTTTCTGGAAACACCGCCTACCTTTCTTCTTTCACCGTTTCCTCTACCCTAAGTTGGTCTGGAAGAAATCGCTTAGCTTCTCACTCTCTCTCTCTCTCTCTTCTCGATCTCTGTATTTTACTGTTTATGTTTTGGTGTAAAAAAAAGTATATTTGATTTGATTTGAATGACCAAAATGACTGGTCTTGATAATATGTTGTGTTGAAATTCAATGTTGAATTTATGTTATAGTTATGTACTTTGTACATTTTTTGTTTTTTTATAGACGTGTTTTTTAGAGTTTATAGCCGCATCTTTTCTACAACACCTTCCGACGTGTTGATAGAGTCAAAAGATGACATCAAAAAGCCAATGAATAAACGATTTTGAGAGAGTGACGTGTAAAATTATGATTTTTATTGACTTTTGTAGCCATGAGTGCGATTTTTGAATCTCATTCGCTGAGCTCATCAGTTGAAAATGTCAAAATTACTATGGAGATATGCATCTTTCTACTGCTGATTTGACTTTCAAAAATCATACTCCAGGAGTGCTATTTTTGAGAAACAAATCAGCAGTAGAAAGATGCGTATTTCCGTACATTTTCGACTGCTGAGTTCAACGTATGAGATTCAAAAATCGCACTCCAGATCTTTGTCTGTATAATTAAGAATATTTGCATTAGGAATATTTTATACGTGGCGATGACATAGACCCAAATGTAGGGAACAGCCGATTTCAATTTTGGTCCATAGTAAAAGTTGTTCAGTTGGATAGTCTGAATCACCCTCTAAAATATGTAACGCATTTAAGTTTACGTACTATGTAAAATGTTAATAATTACCTTAATTTTCCCACGAGCGAAGCTAAATTCAAGTTCTAAGTAAACAGAACAAGTATTCGATGCTCGTTTCACCATCTTTTTGTAGTTACAACTTAAATCAGTCGCTAATTACGTGGGAAAATGCGAAAAATTTTGCTTTTTACAGGAATTTTCTGATACCTACTGTGTTTTAATACTAAAATGTCTTGTTTTTCACATATTATTAACGAATGTAAAATGACGTATTCGAATCGATTTTTTCGGATAATTTAATTATGAAGTCTACATGTTTGTAATTTATTTATGTTTTTGTAAATTTTTCAATTCGGTTTTAACGTTATTAAAATTCATTTTTGGAGTCACGTTGCAGGTTCTGACCCGAGCACTCGTCTCGCGTGGATTTCGCGCGTCGCGTATTTGCCTGCCACGAGGCTCCACAATCCTCAATCTCTTCTTGTTCTTGACCAAAAACAATCCCTGAGATTGGGATAGATTCTCCCACAAACACTTGACACTGACGGAAATGCAGTGCTAACGCACAAGCAAGAGTCAATTAATTATATTTAAAAAAAAAATTCATTTCATTTAGAAATTTTAAGTATATTGACATGACACAATAATGGTCTGAAAACTTTAAAAGAATAAAAAACAGAAAATAGAAATAACGCACAGTAAAAAAAAACGTAGAACCTACTTAGATTTCGTCTTAACATTTATTGATATTTCATCTTCCCACAAGAAAATCTGCACAATAAGTAAAAAGACTAAACAATCCATCAATAACTTCGCCAAAAAATGTCGGAAAAAAAAACCTAACCGGATCGAATTTCAAAATAGGCAGGGTTAAACTTAGTTCACAATGTCGAGACCTCATCACGAAACGGGGTCACCTTTTTTATCATTTTTTACTTATTTTTAGTTAAAAAAAATAATGGTACTTTATGGTACCACTTCTAAATGATCTAGTTTTTGATGCGCGCCCGGCGTAAAAAGAGATAACCCTAAAATTGGGGTGAATCGTGGGAAATGGTACTGGTTGTAATAAGGGGCGGCAGAGGTCGCGAATTTGTAAAGAATCTTTCAAGGATTAATCTACATTTTTAAAGAAAGATTTTTAATGTTCCTTTTTATTGATAGCGCTTTATTTTAATATAAAGTATTAGAGCTATACGATTATTATGATAGTGGTTTACGTTTTTTCTTTCTTTGAATCATACACATGAATTAAGGAGCCGTTGTTTCGTCGTTTTTATTCGTTTGGATTCTACACACAAAATGAGAATACATAATTAACAAATGGCATAAAATATAAATAAACAAATTCATTTAATTTTGAAATGTAAAATTGATGACCTAATGCTAATGGTAACCTAATCAATTTAAGGTCCGCCACACACATACGGAATTGCGATTCGGAATCCTGATTCAGGATTCAGTGTTGTCAACTATGATTACAAAAAATACTAGAGTGCTATTTAAAAAATGCCTAAAATAAAAATGTATGAAACGCCAAATGAATGACAATTAATGCATTTTTAGGTATTTATTAAATCAAAACAAACAATTTCTGTACATGATAATTACTATCATGTAATGAGGTCATGACGTTACGAATGTTACGATGATGGTTTGTAAATTGTATTCCAATATTAATGCAACTATATCAAAAGACTATCGATAGTTTTAACATTAGACATAATCTGCATACAAAGGCAAAATAGGCATGAACCCTTATCACACAAGCGGTTTTTGAGCGTAGGCAATTTCGCAACGACGTCGCAACTGCACCATCACGATACGGGCTCATTCCATCAACGCCTACGCTCAAAAATCACTTTAAAATAAGCCATCAAAAAATCACTAGATCTAGTGAAAAAGTCTCTGAAAGCGGCAACACTCCATACGGAATCTAATTCAGAATCAGGTTTATTCCGGATGTACGTGGCGGACCTAAATGTCGGCATTCGTAGGTACATTACCAATGTAATATTATCTACTCGTTCGTATCCATACCATTACTAGAAAACATGTCTCATTAAAGCAAAATCAACAAAGTCTGTTTATTAAAAAAAACGGTAGAGTGATTATTATTCACCGTGGGAGTTCCTAGTCGCAAATAATTGTCTATGGTTATTGGTATAAAAAAAATCAGAATGCAAGTAAATAATAATTTACTTATTTATTTTATTAGATTTTTTGTTTGCAACCAATAGACAATATTAAATTTTTTTAACCACCTGTTTTAATGAAAAATATAAAAATACGTTAGGAAATAAGAAATACGTATTTTTCCGTTTTAATTTCTGACCGATATTTCTATTTTTAATTTACTTTTGAATTTTCTGAAAAACGTAGGATTTATGGCTATAATACCTTGGCAGCAATAAAATTAAAAATGAAAACTGTCAAATTCATTAGAAAAGCCAAGCAGGCAAAGGAATAAAATCTCATTCAACCTCTTTTTTATTTTTCAGCATTTTTCGAATAACTCGAGAAATAATGGATAGAAAAAATCTGATAATTTTGATATAAGCTTTAAATCACATAATCCTTTTATATTTTTGGTACCTTTCTTAAAATGAAATTTTGTCAATTCGTAACGCAATTTGACTAGCAGTGCCCTAACTCTAACTATCAAAACAGAGCATGAGCGCTTTGATACCTTTAAATAGTTTTTTGGTTGTAATTGTAACTGTAGGTGCATATTTTTCCAATTCTTTTACGTATATAAGGTCTAACAAAATTAAGTGCAACTATTTTAAGAGGATGATCAGACTATCAAACTGAAAAACTTGCTCTATGGGACCAATATCGAAATCGCAAAAAAACCTCTGTCTCATACATTTGAGTCGAGTTACGTTTGCAGTTTTGTATGGGACAGCTGATTTTTTTTCGCGATTTCGATATTGGTTCCATAGAGAATGTTGTTCAGTTTGATGGTCTGATCCTCCCATTAAAATAGTTTCAGCTAATTTTGTTAGACCTTCTATAAGGTTTAACAAAACTAGCTGAAACTATTTTAAGGTTATGCTCTGACCATCAAACTGGACAACTTTCTCTACCGGGCCAATATCGAAATCTCGAAAAAAAATCTGTTGCCCCATACATTTGAGTCAAGTTGTGTTTGCAGTTTTGTATGGGACATCAAATCTTTTTTCGCGATTTCGATATTGGTCCCATAGAGAAAGTTGTTCAGTTTGATGGTCCGAGCATACCCTTAAAATAGTTTCAGCTAATTTTGTGAGACCTTATATAAGTAGGTAGGTACTATAAAATACGTCTTTATATCTAGGAAGACCAAAAAAGGAACTTACTCGTTTCACAAAGTACTTTCTTTTAATCAAAGAATAGTATTGTTAAATATCGATTAACACTTAACCCTATCGGTGCCTGCCTATACAAAAAGTATAAAATTGTACATCACGATCCAAACTGACCCGGGGTCACACAAATATCATATTTCTTTACAAAACCGCACATTTCTGGAATCCGAACCCGTAAAAATTCACAAGGGTATCAATTTGACCTCCTTAACAAAAATAACATAAGAAATAGTGACCCTTTTAAATGATGACTTATGACCCGATTGACCTTTTGTGTTTTTTTTTCACAAGATGGTCAAAAAGCGAGACATTTGTGAATTGGTGGACAATGGCTTCTGATTGAGAATGAAGCAAAAAATGGCCACAATGGTTTGGCTATTGTAGAAAAAAAAAACGGTCGTGTGCATGTTTTTTTAAGTAATCACGTACGATAAATTTATATTTGTTTGGTTTGATAGTTCAGTTTAAGAATAATGTGCGAAATTTTGTTTTGATAATCTGTTCGACGTTATAATTTTTCTTATAAATCATACTTATTTACCTACTTGCTACCTAATTGAAAAAGTAGGTAAAAGTAAATTACGTAAAAGGGAAGAAAAAATTGTGACTTCATTTCACTCCAAATGACTCCGCATCTTTTGTACAGAAAACCGTTATTAAATCCTCCCCAAAAATCTCCTACAATCGCTAAGAATTCTATAAAATTCTCAAATTACTGCAAACAGTTATAAATCAAACGGCGAAAAATTGAAAAAAAAAATAGTATCTCACGCGTCTTGAATCATCCGCAGCTTCCTAAAAGGGGTGAATTTTGTAATATTTTTCAACGGTACAATAGCAAAACGGTATAGCTAAACAGTTACGCAAAAAAAAAAAAAATCTTCCGCAATTTTTTTCCGTGTCTAACTCTTTCCCATGGGTCTTAACCTTGGCGAAGTTTTTTTGTCAAAAATTGAGACACCTTTGCCATCTTTCCGCTTTTTTGTAATTGTCTTTTTTTTGAGCGCTGCCGATGAGCTCAGGGCGAGGGGTCGGGCCCTTTCATTGTGCTTGCCCTGGCCCTTTATATCTGCGTTAAGATTTAGCAGGTGGGTCAGATGTACACTGATGATATTTTTGGGTGATATGTGAGATTATTTTCTTAAAAATCTTTTGTTGTTTTTAGATTTTTAATTTGGATCGTGAGCTATTTTTTGAAATGCCATTTACTTGTTGGCTATCAAACATCTCTGTGCATTTAGATCAAAACTAAAACATTTACGTACCTAGATAGGTATTTATTATATTTTTATTCCATACTCAATGATTTCTTTTTAAGTTTACTTTCACCTTAATTCAAATTGAATTTAATAGCAACTATAAAACACATAATAATTATTATTCCCTTGGTAATACGTGTAAGGAAAAATATCATTAACCTGTAAACCACATACTCTACCCATCAAACTGAACAACATTTAATATGGGAGCAAACCGATTGGAGCAACAAAAAATCATCTGTTGCATACATTTGAGTCGAGTAGGCGATGCCGTTGCAGTTTAGTATGGAACAGCTGATTTTTAACTATGGTAAATCAGCAAAATACAATTTGGACTGGTCATACTAAATGCAGTTAGCTGATCGAATTATATGAAAAGTATAATTTATTATTGCGAATTATCTATAGGTTCCTTATTATATATTAAATTAGTTCAGTTCCTTTCTTCATTCACAGTTTCCTTTACCCAAAGGTTGTATGGAAGAAATCACTTCTTAGCGATACGACCGCCTTATTTTGTGCCTCTTGTATTTTCATCTCTATATTTTACTGTTTTTGTTTTGGTGTAAAACAAAGTATATTTGATTTGATTTGATTTGATTCAGTATCATGAGTAGGTAAATTGCAAATCATTCAGTCATTGCCCTTGAAAGTTATGCACCTGCAACCCACCCTCTAAATACTTATAAATTAATTATGTATAAGATTCCTTCATTCTAACCCGAGAAGGCAACGAAGTAGTCAGTCAGTTGTTTAAAAGTATTATAACACAGCTATTTGCAAGTAAAACTTTGAAGTTCGAAACAAAAAGAAAACATTGTTAAAACGGCTCGAAGGTCCATCGAGGCGAAAATACAGCAATTACAGTCATGTCAAAGAAAAACGGCGATCGAATCAAAATAGGTATAATTACAGTTTGGTCGAACTTAGCCGCCTTGCGAGTGAATTTTCCAAAAATTACAAGGCGACAAAAACACAGCATTTTCGGAAATTCGTTGCGTCCGGCCGGCCGGTTGGCAAAGTTGTGTAAAGACCGTTTTGTTATTTTTTAACGTAGAACGCTGTAGGACACCGGTTGGTTGTAATTGTGAATAAATTGTTATTCAATTCATTTACTGATTAAGAATTATTTTCATAAATTTCCACAGTTCTATTTTGAAATATTAATGAAAAGAAATATCAACTTCAAAAATGTGAGATGCTAAATGATAATATTTTCGAGTCTGTTGTCTAAATATTTTCTTCTTGTTAGATGTAGCTATCTACCTACTTATAATCTTTTAAATCTTATTTTAGTCAATATTTAATAGAATAATATTTTACTACGATTCGGAAAATATTTGAAAAGACATTGTGACAATTTGCAAGTGTGTACAATTTGCATTTCTAATTATGTCAAGATACAAAAAATAAAAATGTAATATCTATATCTCCCATATCTAGAAATATTGAAAAAGTTAAGTTACGACGTTTATTCACTTTCACTGCTCACTCTGTCCATCCCGTTCTCTTGAAAGAAAACCTGTCTCCCGTCCCGCTCACATCCGAAGCCGTTTCAAAAATGGAACACAAAAATGTTTGCCGCGCAAAATGTCTGGCATAGTTGTCGAACTGAGAAATGTCAGTTTTGTTTAAATTTTGAAAATTAATAACGAGCTTCGTCCGCCGCATTTTTGCTCGTCCCGTCCTCTAATTAGAAATATTTTGGGATATATTTTTTTGCCAGTCGACCGCTGCGGAGAGATTGAAATAAAAATTAAATTAAAAAGCTCCAATGTCAAAGGAAATGACTGCTAGGTTACAGGCTGCTGCATTTATATCCAAATCAAATTAATTTTAATAAGAATAACGCTATGGTAGAATCATAAAAGAAAGAAATATCTTCAACCATAGGTTTTTCTCTCTCTTTCTTTATCTCTTTTTATATTGAAAGAATTTTGAGCAATAAAGTAGGTGTTTATTCAATTAATTAAACAAGGCCTATGTCCAGCAGTGGACGTCTATCGGCTGATATGATGTTTTACTTTATTTTATTATTCTTAGGAAGATTTACAGCATTGATTACATACTAAACACATCTAATTACAAATTAATTACAAATCTCCACATATAAATTTCATTTTTTTTTTTGAAAACGTGCTTGGTGGTCGGTATAGGTACAAACAAAATTAATAATGTGATAAACAAAATATGCAGTCGCAGTCGGAGAAACAGCTAGCTATTTAAAAATCTCATTCGCTATACTAGTTTTAATGGTGACGATGATGATGATGAATTAAACAAGTAGATATCAAATAAAATTAAAACAGAGGTCACCGTTATGGAAGAAACGTTAGGTAATGGCAATGATGGTAATTTTACAAGTAATATACTTCATTTATTGATGAAATTAACATTACGATTTATTAAAAGGATAAATAGGGCTAACTAAGGGCTAATAATTTGAGGTATTCCACGAAGAGCAGAAGCACTAGCGGTCAATCGACAACAGCAAAACATTTGAAGTCAAAACTTTTATTTATCATTGGTGTAGTAATTATGAAATGCAATGTCGACGCGCGAGTTCGCGACTCAAATGTATGTAACAGCTGATTTTTTTTTTGCTCCGTTCGTTTTGCTGCCATAGTAAAAGTTCGGCAGGCTCTTACTTTAAAAGGATGCTAGTGATATCAATTTCACCCTGTAGTACTCTGTGTTAGTACTAAATAAAACACAATGACGTCATCAATATTTCATGACTTTTTAATCGCGCGATAGACGGAGCGTGTATTTAAGCGAAAAAATTCCTGAAAATTTAATTTTAGCGCCAATTTCGAACGTTTTTTAAATGAGAATAAAATATATACAGGGTGAAATTGATATCATTAGCATTCTTTTAAACTAAGAGTCTACCCATCAAACTGAACAACTTTTAGTATGGGAGATAACCGATCGAATACCGTAGACTTGTATGAAAACTTCTGACTAGGTGGTTCATTCAAAGATTTTTAATTTTTAATTTAATTTAAAGTCTGAATTATTACCAAATTTTAAGTTAATATTTTTTAATAATAAAACTAGATCGAAACGAAAGGTCTGTCATCGAATCTAACATCTCAAATCGGAACCAGTCATTCTAAAAAAAAAAGATTTATAATAATTTCTCACATCCGCCTCGAGAAATCTGTCGCTTTGTAACAATGTTTTTTTTTTCAACCCTTGCATAAGGCAGTAACATGACTCCGCAGTTTTGTCAAAATATTACACTGTTGCATACACTTTTTTTTTCGAAAAATTACCCCTTTACGGTAAGATTATTTTTTGACGAAGGGTTACTGCATTATTCTTGGTGACATCTGATAGTTTTTGCGATAAAAGATAAATATCAAAACCGTTGCAAACTATACTCGGTAAGTTAGTTTTTTGACTGATTTAAAAGTAAAAAATAAAACTGTCATACAAAAGAACGCCAGAACTGAAGGTAAATTATTCCGTTTTTAAATATTGTTTTATTCATAAGTAGGTAAGATATTGAGTAAAAACCGAAAAAGGAAGCAAGAGCCGTTACTCTAATCCATATTTCGAAGTTTCGAACACTCGTCTTCCATTTTTGAACCGTTTCCAAATTCAAAAGAACTAAAAACTAAATTCTCATTCCGTGCGCGTCTCGTTCTAAATATAAAAACTCTTTTTTGTCAAATATGGAAGGGTTAAGTTAAAAACATTCTATTTTCGAATTGTTAAAAAGTCCACATTGTATGGAATACGTCAAAACTTCATAGTCTGTGTAGTATACATAAAAACGTAACATCAATTTAATATCTTTAAATCTCAGTCATGCTCGTGCTATTCAGCTTATTCTATCTAAATATTTGAAGGAAATACTTGTTTATGCTAAAGCTATGTAAATCGTAATTGATAAGTTTATTAACAGTTGCTATGTTGGTATGACTATGAGTAATTGGAATTTTCTCAAAATTGTGGAGTCAAGCTTAGATAAAATATAGTGTCTAGATTGAGCTTTTACCATATAAAACGAAACGGGCCAACTTTCTTAGGTTGTTAGTGTGCTTGAGGTGTCATACAAATTATATTTGTGTGTGTGCATACGGAGCGAGCGATACGGCTTATTTTTTTTTTGACGCGTTTGTAGCTTTGTTTTTCTATCTTGACATATCAAAGAAGTCAAGTTAATAACTCATGATTCAATTCTATACAGAGTTTGACAAAATTGATACAGCTCTAACATTAAAAACATTAAAAAATATTAAAAGTAATTAGTCTATAGGAAGTAATCAATCACCATTCAGTCTCAATGTAGGTTGAGAGAGGCAAGTTAGTAGCTAACAGCTATTAAAGTATAATCGGCAAACTCAAAGCTCAAACTCAGAATTTTTATATCCAACATAATATCACATAGAAAGCTTTTCTGTTTATTTTTGACTCTACCACCGCGTCGGAAGGTGTTTCGTTGTAGAGAAGATGCGGCCAGAAACTACAACACACGTCTTCTATTATCATTATTTTGATATTGTCGTAAAAAATACAACTATTGTTGATATTATATTTAAATGGCTAGGACGAAAATATTATTTATTAAATATTAAGAAGATGAAATTAGTGCTTTATCTGACAGTTTGCGACATACTACACAAGCATTATTCCTTTTTCAAATGATACGAAAGACACAGGAAGCGTAAGTTTTTTTGTCACTTCCACATCTGAACGAAACTTTTCTCAATCGCCATCTCTTTTCTTCCCTCGCATAATCACAATGAAAAACAGAGATAGATAGAACACAGTCAATCTCAGGTGTGACAACAGATGTTCAAGTATATTACACAATTACAAATTCTATTTAATTATTTTTTCTTGGTTCATTATTTAGGATTCTTGATGTGGGCGTCAGTTAGTCATGATAGTTATTCCACATACGTTACTTGACGTGACTCTTATTTATCTACTAATAAATGTGTAAATGCCTTGACTCGCGTGTCTTCGTATGTCGAAAAGTTTCTAGGTGCGTTTACAGAGTAGGTTTAGAAGACAATCGTAACTTTTTTCCGCATGTCATGTTTACAAAGATAGTTCCGTTAAATTTTCCGAAAGATTTGACTTGTTAATGTTTGCCTGATGGGCGGAGGTATTAATTTAGATGCAATTATGATGTCAGTGGCTTTGTTTTAAATAAATGTTTGATGTATATTGATAATATATTTAATTAAGTCGGGAAATAGTGAAAGCTTTTTAATTGGGTATTTGACTACATTTAAATATAAGGTCTAACAAAATTAGGTGAAAATATTTTAAGGGGATGATCAGACCATCAAACTGAACAACTTTATCTATGGGACCAATATCGAAATCGCGAAAAAAAAATCAGCTGTTCCGTACAAACGTACTCGACCTAAATGTATGGGACAGCAGATTTTTTTTTTCGCGATTTCGATATTGGTCCCATAGAGAAAGTTGTTCAGTTTGGTGGTCTGATTATCCCCTTAAAATAGTTTCAGCTAATTTTGTTAGACCTTATATATTTTATTCGGTGCGGATATTTTGACCATGCATTCATCTCATCAAACTTAACAACTTTCACTAGGCCAACATGAAAAACGCGAAAAAAATTATCTGCTGTTCCATACATTTGACCCGAGTACCTAGTACTGCATCAGTTTTGTTTGTAATAAAAAAAAACTTGTGAGTCAGCTTTAAGGGTGTATTCAGAGTCTAAATAAACCCTTCAATTCTCATCGACAAATTTTAGACAACGAAACTAAACAACTTTCCCTATGGGTAGAAAAACGAAAAAGGAATGTGGTCCTCCCATAGAAAATCGATCGTCTGATTTGCAGTTTTGTATGAGAGGTCCAAAAAAGTTTCATTGTCGGAATCGAAGAGAATAAAAAAAAAATAAAAAAACCAAATCTTTAAAAAAAAATCTATTAAATCTCACAATCATTTTAACTTCGCTCACTCTGTACTAAAATTAGTAATCTTTTTCCTGACAAATCGTAGAGGATTCCCGAGATTCTGGCTTGCCGCATGCGGGGTCCATTGTATTATGTGTGGGTACTGAATTTCTCTTCTATCTATCTATCTATCTATACTATTATAAAACTGTAACAGGAAGTTTGTCTGTACATTGAAAATATTAACAAAAAAAAAGTTACGATATGGTTTTTAGGTGTCCCTGATTCCATTTCACAAATTTTTGGATTTTTTGTCTGTCTGTTTGTTTGTGTGTTTGTTTGTTTGTTTGAACGAGTATCACGCAAAAACTACTGAACCGATTTTGATGAAACTTTTTTTGTTTGATAGCTTATGATCTGACTTAAAATCTGGTATATAATTTGTGCGGACGAAGTCGCGAGTTAACGCTCGTTTGCTAATAAAAGTATTTGTATTTGTATTTTGAACATACCCTTTAAATTCTGTTAGTAATTAAAAACTGGTGTGGTGGTAATACACTGGTAAGAAGCCCTCGGTGCGCAAGGAGTCCAACTCGCACTTGGCCGTTTGTTATAATTAGTCACGCCTAATTATTTTCTTTTCTTCTCACCTAATATCTACACAGATAAAATAACATTGTAGACGTGTAGGTAAATAAACTTACAAAATACAGTTAAAAAGCAAGTTTATTTCTAAAAAAAAATATTTCAAGAGTAATTTATAAAATAATACCAAAACTACCACCACGCATGCGCAAACAAAGAATGATTTAAACCCGACCGAATTCTAAACTTTAAACTTTGACAAAAGCCCGAAATACAATATCTCATTATGTTTAAAAAATCAATGAGAAAATACGAGATTTGACCCAAAAAAAATCATCACCCTTCAAAGGGTTAAAGGAAAGAGAAACCAAATGTTTTGTACTGAGTTAAAAAGAGACAGGTATATCAACCCTTTAACTGCACCTGGTCCTTTTGTGCTTCGGCTTTTTGTGTAAAAATTTAAAAAAGTGCAAAATTTAGTTCAGCTAGGGGTCAATATTGATTTTTGAGTTCAAATAAAATGTCGCGACACAATAGAAGTTCGTTATCTAACTATGTTCAAATGACGCTATTACTCTTTTGACTCTGTTGTAATGGGTGACAGTTATCGCTGTCAATATATACTACTTTTTTTATGCACTAGATTTTGTCTGCGACTTCGTTCGCACCGGATCCTGTCATCGATCGTAGCGAAATAAGTATATACATACATATGCTCACGCCTAATTCCCACTTCTGGGGTAGGCAGAGACAACAGATCTCCACATGCTACGATTCTGACACACATCTTTCGCCTCCTCAACATCCATAAGTTTCTTCATACAAGCTCGTCGGTTCCGGGTACATTTTATTTGGCCCTTCAGTACGCATCCGATTTGGTCAGCATACGTGCGCCTAGGGCGAGCCCTTTCAACCATTCCATTCACACTTGCCTTGTAAATTTCATACGTCAACCTACTTTCGCTCATTCTTTCCACATGGCCGAACCATACTTTAGAGTCTAATCATTTATTTAACTTCTAAACACAAAAACTTGTATTTTTAAATGGTTCCAGTAGATTTTTGTGATCCTCGAAACAAACAGTTCAAAATTTAAAATCTATAAATTTGGAGTCAGGGACCTAAGCACCATATAATAACTTTTCTTTTTAATATTCAATATCACTTCTGTTACAGTTTTTATAATTATGTAGTAAATATATCATTTAAAAATATATCCAAGCCGTAAATCGTAAAAGGCGCGCAAAATTGATGATTTTGACATTTGGGTAAAGAACAAAGTGATAAAAATTTATGAATATTGTTAAAATGAAGTACGTATTTACGTCGTCCTTGATGCATTTATTCTTTACTAACTTTTGCCCGATACTTTGTCTGCATCGACTTTGTAAAAGTACCCTAAATCCTAAATTATCTCTGACTATTTATTATAAGGACTAGCCTTGCGTTAGCATTTCCCCTCTGCTATGTATCCATGTACGAAATTAAAAAAAATTATACCTTACGATGAATGATGGATTGACTGACGTATGACTGGTGAGATTTGAGATGGCTACCTAGAAGACATGAATTTTTAAGTTATTTCCCGTGTTTCAATCCATATCTCTCATTTGGGTAAGCTCGCTACATCTTCGACTCCATCTTTGTCCTGAAGATTCTTTGGCTACTTATTATAAGGACTAGCCTTGCTGTAACATTTCCCCTCTGCCACGGTATAAGATAAATTGATCATGTGCATTTACATTCAATTTTATACCTTATCACTAAACGAGACAGCCTATAATTGCGAAACAATAATTTCGAACTTAGAACGTTTGGGGTTCACACGAGAGTACTTTTCAGTTATGGGGAATAAAATCCAAAATTGCGGATTTCATGTTACCTCGCCCCCCGTAAAAAGTGGCAGAAATGTTTGTTAGTAGAATTAGACGCGTAAGTAGTCAAAGTAAATTATGTGTTAAGTGGTAATGGAGACTAGCTGTTCGCCCACAAATACACTGCAAAAGAAATATATATGGTCTAACAAGTAAACAATTAATGATTGATTGATTGACATGATGCTGTAAAACTTGCCCAAAGGAACAAATGGAAATTCGAAAAGTCAACTTTTTAAACGGTCGATCTGCTGATTGCATTTAGTATGGAAAATCAAAATTTAATAAAAATTGTAAGAAGGTAATACTGACATAGGAACCTAAAACTCGTAGAAGCAAACGCCACACACACTTAAATGTCAAAACAAAAGATATACATAGATAACTATCTGTTTTATAAGGAATAAAATACTAAAAGCACAAAATAGTCACACTTGGTCTAACAAAATTAGCTGAAACTATTTTAAGGGGATGATCAGACCATCAAACTGAACAACTTTCTCTAAGGGACCAATATCGAAATCGTTTACAGTTAGAGTGGGTACATCCACGTTAATTATGTAATCAAATTTTATTACATTAACGACTTTATAACATTGAATCAAGAGAACAAAAGTATAATTCGTTGTATTGTGTCGGACACAGGTATCGTCTTCGTAAATCTAAGTTAATGCAGAAACAGCGAGCCCTTTAAGGAGCATCGAGAAAAAAGTCAAAAAGTAAGACAATCAAATGAGGGACGCACAAAAACGGGAATAAAAGAGACAACAAAAAGCAATATGGCGGATTGTTTTTAATTATCGAGTATCGGCATAAATCGATGCACGTCGCCGCGGGCCCGCCGAACGAGCGGCGCGCGCGCTGCCGTGGAGTCGCCCTGGAGGATATTGCTATGTGTTAGAAACACTGGTGGAAATTGTATTGCTGAATTGATTAATTAACAAAGGAATATGAAAAAATAACAAACTGCTCTCCATAAAAGCTCACGATCGTTTTCCATTTCTATGACAAGAATCTATGCTACAACTATAGAGATCTAGAGAGATGCCAACTAACGTGCTGAGTACGAAACCTACTGTCGCATCACCACCAGTACCACGCGATTGAAAGTATTTTGTTAGCTTGAATGTGCTCATTATCCATTGCGGTATCAGAACTCAACGTTCGAATAATCTTTAGTACTACGCAAGTATTGTAAACTATTTACACATAATATCTCGATTTGCTTTCAGCCTCATAATATATTGAATCAATACTGTTCCGAGCAATGTGTTCCGTTTTTGTGCATATTGCTGCGACACTTGCCCCGCCCCCTTTTCACGTCTCCCTTTAGTTTTTGTGATCTGTGGCTACAACCTACCAGTGGTATTTATTTTGCACTTGTACTAGTGCATACGGGGTGTTAGGGTAAACAGTTGTATTACTTAAAGGGGGGATTGTACCCATGATACTGAACAACTTTCCTACAGAAACTTACAGGAAATTAGCAAAATCCTCCCTAGCCCGACTCCCTCCGACTCGACTGCCTATGTGGTCTAATGGTTAAGAGCATTGGGCCCTTGATGCGGAGGTCCTGGGTTCGATACCATGGGGGACACCTAGTAATATGTCACTTTGTGCGTTTTTCCCCAGTTGGTTGGGATATTTCAGGCTAAATCACCTGGTTGTCTGAAAAGGAAGATGATTTAGTGGTTCGGATGACATGTTAAGCCGTTGGTCCCGGCTACTATCTTTGGTGGTAAAATCGGGCATAGGCCTATCACACATTCCCACAACTGTAACTCCTGTAAGCCAGGATCAACAGCGGCCACCATTCACAAAACTAGACAGTGAAGTCCAGCAAGCCCGGGGATGACTCTAATCTGTCTTGGAACCCGCAATGAATTAATCAAAGAAGATAGGAGGAATAGGAAAACGAAATATCCGACTTCCCTCCATTGGAAACGGGAGACAGCAATAAGAAAGAAAAACATGGCTATTAGAGAGCCAATTCCAGAGATCATTTATGGCAGTGTTGAAGACACTACCGCAAAAGCACAAAAAAAATAAACAACAGGAACCTAACATTGTACTGAAACTATGACCTATTTTGCTTCCAGTAATAAGTATGGTAAAAACATCTGAACGCAACTTTGGTGGTAGTAGTCGTTACATAAAAACCACGTCAGAGGCCGTAACCGTAAGGCGGTCTGAAAAAACTCTCGACCACCACACGATAAGAAGAAGAAGCAAAGTAAAGGTCTTTCGATACTAAATTCACTCAGATTATCGAACGTTTGTATGAAAAATTTGAAAAGTTTCATTGCAAATTTCCTTATATTACGTTCCTTGGGGAAAGTTATTTCGTATCATGAGTACAATCTATACTATCTATCTTATCTAAACTATTATAAAACTGTAGCAGAAAGTTTGTCTGTACATTGAAGATATTAACAAAAAAAAAGTTACGATATGGTTTTTAGGTGTCCCTGATTCCATTTTGTTTGAACGAGCATCACGCAAAAACTGCTGACCTGATTTTGATGAAACTTTTTTGTTTGATCGCTAATGATCTGACTTAAAATCTGGTATATAATTTGTGCGGACAAAGTCGCGGGTTAACGCTAGTCACTCATAAAAGTAAAGTACTGCTCCTGCTCTGCGTCCCTAATAATCTGTCTTAACTCAACGAACAAGACCATCTAAGAAATGACAAAAAGGGAAGGAGAAAGGATTACCTATCAGAGAGCAATATCATTTTTATCAATCAATAGTTTTCGATATAAGACATATTGTAGTCTTAAATGGTGATATTATATATTTTTATTTATGTACCTATTAAGCGCTATATTGAAAGCGACCTCATATATCGCACTTCATATAAACCCTGTGGTTTCTGAAGTGCGGTTAATATTTATACCTAAATAGTGATTATAAAGTAATGTATTGAATAAATAAATAAAAAAAAAAGTGATTTATTTTTATTTCTATTTCAATCGCTTATTATGTACGATTTTCCTACATTTCCATCAACAAAATGCTCGTAGAACCGATGGCCGATGGGGCCGAAAAGTTCTCGAGTGGCGACCGCGTACCGGAAAGCGCACCGTGGGTAGGGTCCTCACACGTTGGACTGACGACCTGGTGAAGGCGGCGAGGACCCGTTGGATGAGGGCAGCGCAGGACCGGTCGTTATGGCGGTCCTTTGGGGAGGCCTATGTCCAGCAGTGGACGTCCATCGGCTGAGATGATGAAACGAATCAGCGTACTTTTTGTATCATCACCATTATTTGCCTGCGTAAACCCACTGCAGGGCATATCGCCGTTAGTCCACCACGCGTGCCAAATGCGGATGTGGACTTTTCCTGTGAAATAATAACATAAAGTAGTATATTTTTTTTACGGCTAGATACCGTGTTCAAACTGGTACCTACGTATTTGATACGTTGATTTCATACTGAAAAATGTATATGAAAATACTTTTTTTTTTATATCTCAGCAAATATATTTTAAAATTCGACTCTAAGCCTTTCTGAAACCACGATTCATAAAATTCATATGTATGGGTGAAGCCGACGCGATCTCGCGGGATGTATCATACATTTTACTTATAAAGAACATTGTTGTATGTCTGTAAGTCTGTATGTGCGTTTGCGCACCTTTGTCAATGCCCCGCAAAGTATTTATAGATCGAAAGTACTACAAATCTAGATGCGCTAATTTATCTAGTATTGCTTCGGGCGTTCGGCTATTTTCGGTTGCAATCGGTATTTGAGAGTTGATTATAATTATGGCTAGTACAATGATAACAATAGGTTCTTCTCTAGCTTTTGCCTTCGACTTTGTCTGTGTTGACTTTAAGAGGCTATGTGAATAAAATAAAATTCTTCAAAGTGTGCTTGAGTCATACAGCCTTTAGTGATAGAGATGGTAGTAGAAATGATATTGATATTGTTTACGATGTAATGATTTATTGATAACTGATAGATTGTATGATAATTTGATAGTTGAATGCACAGTACGGAGGTGCACGGTACACTGATTGATTCTATACAAATATAATGCAATGAGGTAAAAATGCTGACCCGCGCGGAACCACTGTGCGGTTGTAGACCGAACACAAAGTGTCATATATCATGAAGTACTAACAGTAGGAGTATGATTAGCGGATATGTGTAAATTGAACATATAATTGAAGTTTTGATTAGAGCTAAAACACGATTAACATACATTTTCTCGATAGAAAAACAAGCCAAAGTAGCCTCTTTCTATAAACGCTTGGAACTGCTAAACGGTGAATAATAGAAACACGAGACTTGATTTAAAAAAACAGATTGATATTTTAAAAATTTTAATTAGAGCAGAATTGAACTTACATAAATAGTACAATCACAATTGAATATAGTTTGTTTTACGCTTGCGTCGTTTCAGGCGCGCGCCTCCCCATATCTTTCCCTCGCATCAGGCAGTAATATAAGCTATCACACGCCCATTTCGCTTCAATTATTTTTCGACAAATCCCTTAAAAGTACCTAGGTATCCTAAGTATCCAGAACTTGGTCTATCTTCTTGCCGAATTTCATTCAAATCTATTCAGCAGTTTATGTGTTATTGAGTCACAAACAATCCTATGCTTATAATATGCATAGGCATATGTCTATGCCTATTATAAGCATATGAGCATATGCTCACGACTATATTCACCGAGGGGGTAGTCAGAGATCTCGAAATATTCAAGTTTCACTAGTATTAGCAGGTGAAACGTGGTACGTTTATAAGTGGAGTCTTGTAATTGCATCTATCTGGTAATTTCTAATACGGAACAATTGTACTTATTAGAATCACGATTCAGTTATTCTCTCAATAGACTATATATAAATTCGGGCATAGGCCCACCACACATTCCCACCGCTGTAACTCCTGTAAGCCAGGATCAACAGCGGCGACCATTCACAACACTAGACAATGAAGTCCAGCGAGCCCAGGGGATGACTCTAATCTGTCTTGGAACCCGCAATGAATTAATCAAAGAAGATAGGAGGAGTAGGAAAATGAAATATCCGACTTCCCTCCATTGCAAACGGGAGACAGCAATAAGAAGGAAAAAAAACATGGCTATTAGAGAGCCAATTCAAAAGATCATTTATGGCAGTGTTGAAGACACGACCGTAAAAGCACCAAAA
This sequence comes from Agonopterix arenella, assembly GCA_927399405.1. Taxonomy (NCBI): domain Eukaryota; kingdom Metazoa; phylum Arthropoda; class Insecta; order Lepidoptera; family Depressariidae; genus Agonopterix; species Agonopterix arenella. The sequence goes on from OV656714.1 coordinate 4,665,124, forward strand.
ATACAAAATAAAACAATAGGAGCCTAACATTGTACTGAAACTATGACCTATTTTGCTTCCAGTAATAAGTATGGCAAAAACATCTGAACGCATGGAAGTTATCCCTAGTCGCAACAAGATCCATGTAGTAAGGGACACCAGAAAACGTTTTATTGAGTCAAGCATGGTCTGGCGCTCGGCGTACCAGAGCTCACACTCCCAAAGAATATGATGAGCGGTCTGTTCGAGCTCGTTACTGTCAACAGAACATTCACATAAAGGTGACGCAACCAATTTAAAATAAAATAGCTTTCCCTTAAAGTTACCATGTCCAGTAAGAAATTGGGCTACGCAGTGATCTACCTCTAGCCACGCTTTGTCTAGACGATCGCGAACAGATGGAAAAAATTGGATGTCGACCCTTTGTAGACCCTTGCCACCGTAGTTCCCAGTCTAATAAAAGTTCATCAAAGATGCTGCAATCAAAGTTAAATAATTTACTAATTCTATTTCGGTCGCGAGGTTTTAAGAAGTTATGACTATCAATAGACTATACTCATCTAGACATAAGTCTATTGAGAGAATGCAGGTGTTGGTATAAAGAGAAGGATTGAATTATGATTCTTATAAGGGCAATTGCTCCATACTTGCAATTACCCGATAGTTGCAATTACAAGATTCCACCTTACATCATTATTTGCAGGATTAAGGTCAACCGATGCGCCTAATTTTATTCACAAAATACTGAGTAAGACACCTTTATTCTTTAGTCACCTCGTACGACACTCGTAGAATGAAATGTGGTTGGCCATTTATAGGGTTCATCATCATCACCCCGTCCCATTCTGTAGGTCACAGGCCTAAATTGAACAATATAAATTGTTTTTGAGCAATAAAATAGGCATTTACATTTAAAAAATGAGATTTTTAAGAAAATACGAATCTATTTTTCAAAACCTTCTAAGTAGACAAAAATATTTACACCATGTTTGAAGTATGTATTATGGTAATGCCTTAAATAATTATGTGCAAAGATAAATTACCATCAGGTTTTTTATAAAGAGATAATAGCTAAATTCTAAATTTGGAACTGTTGCTGACGGGATTTTTTTTTAATTTTGGTACATTTCTAAGCTCAAATTGGCTCTTAAATACTATACCGAAAAAAGAGTATCAATTATTGATTAGTCCCGGCTTAAACCGTAAAATGACTGGGCTATGAGAGGTGAGAGCAAGGATAGAGAAATTGGCATGAAATGGTAGGTAGCCCGATGTAGGCCGGTGAAGTGTAAATAAAACAACAAGCGTACATTCTGAAAACTAATTTAAAGGGTGGAAACTTAAAACTGCGTTATACTGGGTGATTTTTTCATAATATTTTTTTGCGATTTCTCGTTTGTTCACAAAAGGCTCGCAAAGTAAAAGTTGTTCAGTTTGATGGTCTGAACCATCCCTGGAAAGCAAAGTATTTACAAAATCATCTTGTATAGTTTAGGGGATGCTTTAGAGTTAGACCATCACAAAGGGACCAACATTGAAAGCGTGAATAAACATCAGCTGTACTTTGGTCGAACAGCCATTTAAGTTTTGAACTGTGGCAAGCTTAGGGCCCAAAAAAATCCAGCATTAGAAGCCCTTAGTAGCCTCGTAACAAGACGTCCAATCCCAACAATCATGATGATTTGATGATCTACCAATAATTTTGATAGGAATGTCATAAAAATGTCAAAATCTTGTATAAATTCCAGACCAATAATATTCGATTCCAGACCAATAATATTCGATTCCAGAACAATCAAAAGATAATTTTAATCGTTGCAAGTATCATTCGCGAAATATCACGGTAAAAATTACCATAAATCCCTAATAACTATGGCTGGCCGAAACGTATGCGGCCCATCGCCGAAGGGGTCTGTCTTCAAATTTTTATAATCCGAGGGTCGGTGACCCCGGGGCCCGGGCCCTATTGTCTCTGGCCACACAAAAGGGCGTTAAAGCGGTGTAGATGTGATCTAAATTAGATTCTTTGAGGGTTCCGGAGAAAATTACATTTTAGTAGAATATTAATAATAATAAACTCAAACTCGGAGAATCCTCATCGCCTACTAGGTAGATGTTGATGCTCAGAATAGAATCATCAACCACTAAGGTAGAATGTATAAAAGATAGAAAGACAAACAAAAATCATGCTCTATGAGCGGCAGCCGGTGAAGGGAACGGGGGGCGCGCACAAACAGATCACAGAGAGAGAGAGAGAGAGAGAGAGAGAGAGAGAGAGAGAGAGAGAGAGAGAGAGATAAAAGATAGTCGAAATTATACGCGCGAGAAACACAAAAAATTATGTTGCCAAATTAACGAACTTTGCTTAGTTTCGTGCATACTATTGTCTTCTCTTTTTCGCGTATAAGTTTGTCTTTCATTATAATCTATACCAGTGGCAATATCTCTTGTCTTCTCTTTTTTTTGTGTATAGGTTTGTCCTGGTTTGCATTATAATTTAACAAATTTTAGAGGGCGGGAAAAAATATTGTTCGAAAATGCATTTTAATAATTAATTCATCTTGCTTACCTATGAAAAGTTATTCCTTTACATTTGCTTAATAGCCCAGTCATTTTACGGTTTGAGCCGGGACTAATTAATAATTGATATTTTTTTTCAGTTTAAATTTCAATAAAGAACCAATTTGAGCCTAGAAATGTACCAAAATTAAAAAAATCACGTCAGCAACAGTTCCAATTTCAAAATTTAGCTATTATCTCGTTCTAAAAAACCTGATGTTAAATTTTTTTTTCACATATTTAAAAGGCTTTACCATTATTACATACTTCAAACATGGTGTAAATATTTTTGGCAACTTAGACGGTTTTGAAAAATCCATTCGTATTTTCTAATAAATACCTCATTTTTTAAATTTCAATGCCTATTTTATTTCTCAAAAATAATTTACATTGTTAAATCTAAGGCAAATGAGTGCAATGGTATTAATATTATTAATTTAAAAGCCTTCTGGGACACACAATTTCGATTTCTATGTTGCGTAGCGAATTTTTTTTTAATATGTTTTCAGATAGTCTTTTTGTCATTCATCATCTCAACCGACGGACGTCCACTGCTGGACATAGGCCTCCCCCAAGGATCGCCATAACGACCGGTCCTGCGCTGCCCTCATCCAACGGGATCCCGCCGCCTTCACAAGGTCGTCGGTCCACCGTGTGCGGGGCCTACCCACGCTACGCTTTCCGGTACGCGGTCGCCACTCGAGAACTTTTCGGCCCCATCGGCCATCGGTTCTGCGAGCAATATGCCCCGCCCACTGCCACTTTAATTTAGCAATTCTTTGGGCTATGTCAGTTACTCTGGTTCTTCTGCGGATCTCTTCATTTCTGATTCGATCTCGCAGGGAAACTCCGAGCATAGCCCTCTCCATTGCTCTTTGGGTGACTTTCAGCCTTTTTATGAGGCCTTGAGTGAACGACCACGTCTCTGTTCCATATGTCATCACTGGCAACACACACTGATCGAAGATTTTCGTTTTAAGACACTGCGGTATTTGGGACGTGAAGATACTACGTAGCTTCCCGAACGCTGCCCAACCGAGTTGGATTCGACGGTTGATCTCTTTCTCGAAGTTGGACCTACCTAACTGAATAGTTTGTCCCAGGTAAACATAATAGTCAACAACTTCGAGCGCCGAGTTTCCGATCATAACAGGAGTAGGTACAACATGGGCATTTGACATGATCTTCGTTTTGTCCATGTTCATCTTCAGACCAACTCATTCGGAGGCTCTGCTAAGATCATCGAGCATTCGACTGAGCTCCTCCATAGTCTCCGCCATGATGACTATATCATCGGCAAACCGAAGGTGACTGATGTACTCGCCGTTTATATTGATGCCTAGTCCTTTCCAGTCCAGAACCTTGAAAACATCTTCCAGTGCAGCTGTGAACAGTTTCGGAGATATAACGTCTCCCTGCCTCACACCTCGCTGCAGTAGGATAGGTTTCGAGTTCTGGTCCTGTAGTCGGACTGACATAGTGGCGTTTTTGTACAAGCATTTCAGCACTTCGATGTACCGGTAGAGTCTACTTGGCATCGCTGAAGAGACTGCAGTACAGCCCAAGTCTCGATCGAATCAAAGGCTTTCTCGTAGTCCACGTACGTCTGTCCACGTACGTTTTGTCATTAAATGGTGCCAATTACAGTTTAAAAGTCCAATTAATAATTACTCCCTACCCCGCCTAACAAAACTCCGTAAAATGACTGGGCTATAAGTTTCTTGAATTGTTTGTACAGTATCTCAGTACACATCACAGCATTTTCTATGCGGATTACATTTTTTGAGTGACTTTATCGCCGCAGTAGCATGGGACAACGTCATGATCGGCGGAGTTAAGGGCCTATGTCGAAAAATAATTGAAGCGAAATGTGCGTGTGACAGCTTAAATTACTGCCTGATGCGAGAGAAAGAGATGGGACGGCGCGCGCGCCTGAAACGACGCAAGCGTAAAACAAACTTTATTTAATTGTGATTGTACTATTTATGTAAGTTCAATTCTGCTGTAATCAAAATTTGTAAAATATCAATCTCTTTTTTTTTAAATCGAGTCTCGTGTTTCTATTATTCACCGTTTAGCAGTTCCAAGCATTTATCGATAAAGCCGGAGGCTACATTGGCTTGTTTTTCTATCGAGAAAATGTGTCTTAATCGTGTTTTGGCTCTAATCAAAACGTCAATTAAATGTTCAATTTACACATATCCTCTAATTATACTCCTACTGTTAGTACTTCATGATATATGACGCTTTGAAGAATCCTATTTTTTTCACATAGCCTCTTAACTCTATACATCCTACCTCAGTGTCATCAACCCATTTCTTACCGTGGATGTCGCACTAAGCGACAAAGAGGTATAGTTTATATCACGATGCTTCCGAGCAAAACGCTACCACCATCACCACATTCTGCCTGAAGCCTGCATTATACTACAGGGCTGCGTTCACGACCTTTGGGTGCGGTTCTTTTATCAACTCACTCTATAGTACGGAACGACCACGCCAAGTTTTCAACTCGCTATGAGGTACGGAACGAACACGGCTGTTTCATAACCTCAAATTAGACATTGACAGTAATATGGGCTTCCAGGAGTGCGATTTTTGAATCTCGTACGTTTTTATCTAGTTTTGTAGTAAGTATCTAGTTTTTATCATTTGTGCTGTACACATTTTGTCTGCCTCACACTTCAGAACTGTCTCTGTTGCGGGTTTGCTGGAAGAGATCTCTTTAGAGATAAGCTCGCCCTTTGTACATGTCTACTTTAATTGTTTTTTCTGTATTGTTATGTGTACAATAAAGTGTTAAATAAATAAATAAATAAACTCAGCAGTTGAAAATGTATGGAGATACGCATCTATCTACTGCTGATTTGACTTTCAAAAATCGTGCTCCAGGAGTGCGATTTTTGAAAATGAAAATGAATTGAAATGTGAAAATTACTATGGAGATATGCATATATCTCTATAGTAATTTTCACATTTCAACTGCTGAGCTCAGCGAATGAGATTCAAAAATCGCACTCCAGGGCTTCAATCATTTTCAAATACAATAAAAAAACTCATCTTTCTTGTTAGCGAATCAAAAAGTGAATAAAAATAATTTGAAAAACCAACTTTTATTCAAAACGAGCGATAAGTCAAGTAACCACAGATAATCAAAACGTCATAGAGTTTTTGAACCATCGAATTTGATGGTTAAAAGTTGCAACCCGTCAGAGGTTCGGAACGGTTGAATTGTGACAACCGAGTTGCAATAGAACGTTTTTCACCGAGGCTCGGAACGGCGTTAGTGCGAAAATTGCGCTCGGGGTGCACCTGGGGCGTAGGTTCCCAACGCAGCCCTGGCTATAAACTTAAAAGTTACGTATTAGGGATAGCCAGGCAAATACTTAACGAAACGGTGAATTCAGAACATCAAACTGAACAACTTTTACTGTGAAGCCAACATCAGGAAACGCGAGAAAATCAGCTGTTCCATACAAAACTGCTGTATCTAATCCTACCCGACTCAAATGTATGTAACAGCGAGCGAAGATTTAAATGACTGCTCGACCCCAAAGGTAAAAAAACTATAAAAAAAAGATCCTCATTATAACCGAAGAACAATCGGTTACGATAACTACAAAATGTCGGTAGATGGCGCTGCATGATGAAATCCCGCCTATCCCCCCCCCCCCCCCCGCTGTAAATATAAATATAAATAAAAATTATTTATGCTGTTTTAGAAAAAGATGTGCCAAGTGTGATACCATTTTGAAAAGGTGATTAGATTGGCCAACTTTTAAAATAACTTGCCAGGTTAGCGCCATACATTTTTTATACGAGGTATAGTCTCAAAGTTGACATAGAAAAATGTACCGCAGAGGTCTTATAGAAAATTGTGTTTTCTGTAAAAAGTATTTTCATGAAAATTAAAAATTTGTGACTACATCTAAAAGTTGAGCTCAATTTTCCAATTTTAAAAAAATTTCAAAATCAAATGAAATACCTATTGAAAAATTTGTCTCGGGCGGGACTTGAACCCGCACTTTTCCAAACCGGGGAACTTTGTTATCCAATTTCGCCACCGAGCCCACTACCCAGAGAACGAAATGTTCAATCTGTTGCGTCTTAAGGGGACGTGATTCGAAATAGCACAACATGGCTGTAACATGTTTAAATATCAATAATTTTTGAAATTTCAAAATATCGAAAACTATCAAACATGTAACTTTTTTTGATATTTTTCTCTGAACAGTTATAAACTCACCTATCTCTTGTTTTCGGCTTGACGTTGAGTTTTGGGACACCCTGTATAAATTACGGTCTATTTTAACACGGGACCCATTCCATTCACGGAACCCTAAATAAAGGCTCAATATTCCGTCATTGTAAGGCTGTCATTGATCATTTTTCAAAAAACCTACAAAATTCCGTCCGGGCTCAAATTGAATTTGGTTTTGAAAAGGGTACAAATAAAAAGGGCTGAGATGGTTTTTTCGAAGTTTTATAGTTTTCTTACGCAGCTTTTTGTTTAGGCTTCTCTTTGGAATTGGAAATGTACCTACCTATGCTGTTCCATAATAAACTGCACCCGCCGCGCCGTCAAATGTATGCAACAGCAGTTTGTGTTTTTTTTGTTTTTGCTCCGATCGGTTTGCTCCCATAGTAAAAGTTGTTCAGTTTGATGGGTAGATTCTTAGTTTAAAAGGATGCTAATGATATCAATTTCACCCTGAATAAATGAGACTATAATTTAAATAAATGACTATTTCAATGACAACATAGGATTCATATTTTCGTTTTGCTTATAGTGACAGTAATTTTTAAACATACATCAATTTCATCATTATATCATGTTATCTTCTTTATGTATAATTTATTGACAATTGTTGTAAAAGTCTAATCATAAGCTTTCAAACGCAAAAAAATTCATCAAAATCGGTTCAGTAATTTTTGCGTGATGCTCGTTCAAACAAACAAACAAAATAATAAAGTGAATAAAGTTAGTATTGGTAAGTTATAGCTTTTATCCCTCCCCACTGTTGGGCAAAGACCTTCTCTCACCAATAAGTGAGAGTGAGAGGGAGTAGGCCATACTCCACCACACGATTCCAGGGCTGCAATCGCGGTAAATATTCGGTGTTTGAACTGTTATTGGACTACGTACGAACCATAACTTTTGACACATTTGGTATTGCGCTAATCGCGGTACTGCTCTTGACAGCCGTTAGAGCCGTTTTGACAAATCGCTCAGACGTTATTGGCTGTCAGTTACATAGAGTTTAACTTGATGCGGAATTCAGTACAGTTGAATAGTAATCGGATTGCAATGTGAATGAATGAATGAATGAAATATACTTTATAGAATGTGATTAGAACTGAAATTGGATAAGAATAGAACTTCGATACTTACAGTATTTGTACTATAATTTCATATTGAGTACTATATACTATCGTCTATATAGGATAGTACGCTAAAATACTATAATTTGTCAATACCTCCGATATATACATATTACTCAATTTTTTTTTTGTAATGTATTGCGGTAAATTTCATTGAGGATGCGTTCAAAAATGAACATTTATGTTGTCTTTCGACACTAACAGCAGGATGGCGCATACATTATTATTATGGTGCGAGAGAAATGGCAATAGAATGAATGTTTGATCGTAAGAAATACTAAAATTGTATTGAATTTGAGCCAACCGACGACGACTTCGTAAAATAAGTTTTTCTGATGAAATAATCTTACGATAACAATTTTACCTTTGAATTTAATTGTGTGAAAACGATTTTTCTGTGTTATCTTTACTCAAATTAAGCTTATTTAAAAAATGGTACTATAATTTTTGTCAAATACTATTCTTGTCATTTCCATAAACTATAATTTTACATAGCCCGAATGCAACAATGTCGATGTTTTAACTTAGCGCGATCGGGCTCCAGTGCGGATTGGTGGAGGCAGAGAATTTTCAAGCCGCCTTTGATCTGACGTGTACAACCCGGGCGAATTAACTTGACACCTGGCTCGAACGACGTTGGTGTAAACAATAACAAATAACAGCAAAAGAATACCTCGAAAATTATAAAGCGCAGGAACACGTGCAACGGTAACTGAGATGCTATCGCTACTGGCCTCGTCATCCAAAGACTGACCAGGGCCCTATATAATGAACGTGACAATTGATAATGACAATTCAGAGTACATTGCTGAGAATGATATGACACATGAAGCACTGCAAGTTTAGCGTCATTAGTAACCAGCAATGTACTTTGAATTGTCATTGTCAAATGTCAATTGTGGCGTTTGCTGAGTATGATAGGACACATGAAGCACTGCAAGTTTAGCGTCATTAGTAACCAGCAATGTACTTTGAATTGTCGTTGTCAAATGTCAATTGTGGCGTTTGCTGAGAATGATAGGACACATGAAGCACTGCAAGTTTAGCGTCATTAGTAACCAGCAATGTACTTTGAATTGTCATTGTCAAATGTCAATTGTGGCGTTTGCTGAGAATGATAGGACACATGAAGCACTGCAAGTTTAGCGTCATTAGTAACCAGCAATGTACTTTGAATTGTCGTTGTCAAATGTCAATTGTGGCGTTTGCTGAGAATGATAGGACACATGAAGCACTGCAAGTTTAGCGTCATTAGTAACCAGCAATGTACTTTGAATTGTCATTGTCAAATGTCAATTGTGGCGTTTGCTGAGAATGAAAGGACACATGAAGCACTGCAAGTTTAGCGTCATTAGTAACCAGCAATGTACTATGAATTGTCATTGTCAAATGTCAATTGTGGAGGACCCTGAACTAACATTGATTTAACGTATAATAGCGTAGATAAAATAATAACCGTGTAACTCTTTATTTTAAATAAAACTTTTAATTATCTGTAAACAATGATTTTAAACAAAAATCAATCATATTACCCTATTAACAAAGACTTTATATACAACGAGCGTTAACCCGCGACTTCGTCCGCACAAATCATATACCAGATTTTAAGTCAGATCATAAGCTATCAAACAAAAAAAGTTTCATCAAAATCGGTTCAGTAGTTTTTGCGTGATACTCGTTCAAACAAACAAACAAACAAACAAACACACAAACAAACAGACAGACAAAAAATCCAATAATTGGTGAAATGGAATCAGGGACACCTAAAAACCATATCGTAACTTTTTTTTGATAATATTTTCAATGTACAGACAAACTTCCTGTTACAGTTTTATAATAGTATAGATGTGAGATGGAAAAGCACCCAAGTCGGGAATCAAACCGAAGACACACGGTTTAAATCAGTACCACTCCATCGCGCAAATAAACGACCAAAGGACGACGTAATAAAGTATTGTAAGTGAGGAACAAAGAGACGAATGGAGTCGCCACATTAAATTGTGTTAAATTTGACGGCCCGGTAGCACAGTCTGTAGTGAACCTGCCTGCTGTGTCGAGGGTCGCGGGTTCGAATCCCGTAAGGGACAAATATTTATATGATGAATATGAATATTTGTACCAGAGTCATGGATGTTTGTATATATATATGTATTCTATATCGTTGTTTAGTCATCGTAATACAAGTCCAGGTACTTAAGATGTGACTAGATAATTTGTGTGACAATGTCCAAGATACATTTATAATAATTAATTATAATTTTAAAATGTAGCAATTGTTTATTATTCACTGCTTTTGAGGTTCTTCTTCTTCTTATCGTGTGGGCAGCAAGCCCTGGTGTCAGAGCTTTTTTAAAGACCGCTTTACGGCGTCTGACGTGGTTTTTATGTAACGACTACTACCGCCAGAGATAGTAGCCGGGACCAACGGCTTATTTTTTACGCTTACCAAGACAGGACATATTTATTGTTCAAAAGCATTTAAAAAAAACATAAAGTCGACTCTACGCCATCTCTGTCTTAACTCCGAGAATAAAATAAGTTATGTAAAAATTAGCAAAGGTGTGCTCCGTGTCCGGCTCTTTTAAGGGTTCCGCCTGAATGTATATTGCATAATTTTAGTAAACATCTCATAAGCAATTTCATTTGAAGGACATTTAGATTGTAGATGCAGGTAAAGATAGACAATTTAACTTATTTAAAGTGTCATCGTATTGAGATACTAATGCTGTCGTGAAACGTGAAACTTCATAAATTATGTTCGTTGTACTAGCTTATGTGTGTTTTTATTATAGCTTTTGCCCGCGACTTAGTTTGCCTAGACTTTAAAAAGTATAATATTATGTGTTATAAACAGGGTGAAATTGATATCATTAGCATCCTTTTAAACTAAGAGTCTACCCATCAAACTGAACAACTTTTACTATGCGAGTAAACCGATCGGAAAATCAAAAAAATCAACTGTTGCTTACATTTGAGTCGAGTATGCACTGTAGTATGGAACTGCTGATTTTTTTTTTGTTCCGGTCGGTTTGCTCCCATAGTAAAAGTTATTCAGTTTGATGGGTAGACTCTTAGTTAAAAAGGATGCTAATGATATCGATTTCACCTTGTAGATCATATTCTAACTGAGTGACAAATTTTATCGAAATTAGTTCAGCCGTTTATGCGTGATTGGGAGTCACGTTGCAGGTTCTGACCCGAGCACTCGTCTCGCGTGGATTTCGCGGGTCGCGTTTTTACCAGGCTCCGCAATCCTCAATCTCTTCTTGTTCTTGACCAAAAACAATCCCTGAGATTGGGATAGATTCTCCCATAAACACTTGACACTGGCGAAATCATCAAGGAAACACCAGTACACAAAAAAAATTAAAAAATAGAACAGAATAAGCGTGATTGAATCACAAACAATGCAAATATTTAAAAATATTAAATCAGGAATACTCCTGATTTAATATTTTTAAATATTAACCCGTAATCAAAAGATATAAGGTAAATAATACTATTTACCTTATATCTTTTGATTACGGGTTTGCCCGCGTGGAAATGAATACGTTTTGTTTTCGAGATAAAAAAGTACGACAATCTTTGATCAAATTGTGACGTGAAAGTGAATGAATTAAACTAAAATACATAAAATTAGGTTCTCAATAAGGATTATTATTTCAAATTTTATAATTGGTTTAGTTAGATACCTTAACAAACATGGATATGAAATTCACAAATGAAAACCCAGTAAATCTGTTTACAAATTACATATATCTTTAACAGAAAAACCGTAGCGCGTATTGAACCCTAAAAATCAAGAAACGATTTGAAGTTTACAAAACCGAGTTAAAATCTCTATAGTATACGCCATGCTTTATGATAATGTTAAGTATAGATTTGTATAAAACTCTAGAATTTTATTGTTGTTTGTGTATATAAGGTCTAACAAAATTAGCTGAAACTATTTTAAGGGGATGATCAGATCATCAAACTGAACCACTTTCTGTATGGGACCAAAATCGAAATAGCGATTGTAAAATCAGTTGTCTCATACATTTCAGTCGAGTTATGTTTTCAGTTTTGTATGGGACAGCTGTTTTTTTTTTCGCGATTTCGATATTGGTCCCATAGAGAAAGTTGTTCAGTTTGATGGTCTCATCATACCCTTAAAATAGTTTCAGCTAATTTTGTTAGACCTTATATATTACCTAGCCATTGTTTTGCTTTTATACAGGGTGCTAGCAGTTGCATTACTTTAAGGAGTGATTGTATCCATGGTACTGATCAACTTTCCCTAAGAAATATAATTGTAAAAAATTCTAAAAAAAAGTCACTTTCCATACTAAATGCAATCAGCTGATCGAACGAATGCATGAAAAGTGGATTTTTGCAAATTTTCTATAGGTTTCTTAGGGAAAAAGTAATGCAACTGTCTACCCTAACACCCTGTAGTTAAAGTGTGAAATTGATATCAGTTGCATCCTTTTAAACTAAGAGTCTACCCATCAAACTGAACAACAAAAAAATCAGCTGTTTAAAAGGATGCCAATGATATCAATTTCACCCTGTAGAAAAAGTTTCTCATTAGCGCGCTCTATACAAACGAAGTTTAATTATAAGTATTATGGGTATTAACTAATTAAAGTCAATGATTTTTTCAGGCACACTCTAGTAACAGCTTATCTCTACACCTATTGTTTATCACATTTTTGTTGAAATGTATAGTTTCTTTACGCTAAAAGATTTCGATACAAATGTTGAATTAATTCTAGCATTGACACTGTATATTTTAATCATAGACGAAGAATTTTTCGCTTACGCTGGTAGACGGAATATCAGTGTAACCGGGTATGAGATAGCGATAGTTATAAAATCCTATACAATTTATATGAAGTGACATGTCGGAGTCAGGAGGAGTCAGTACCAAAAAGTGGTTACGTCGATAAGGACAGCAATAAGGTAGCGATCTCCTTTTTGAACTAGAGCGAATTTGCTATGTGCACCTCTTATTGAGTGAATATGACGTCTAGTACCTTCTCTTTCTACGATTTTAACGGAAATCTGACAAACCATAGGCACAGAGATTTGTATGTAGATCGTGTTTAAAAATTTTATTCACTTTAATTAGTTAGTATTAAAAATGGGATCTTACTTCGTCTGTATGCAGCGCGCTCGGGCGCTCTGCATAGACTATTCTCTTAAGGAGGTTGCAGAGGGGTCAATTTTATACAAAACTTTGACGCACAATACGCGTAGACGGTATTAATATAAGTAACTTTGTATATATAAGGAAAAATAGTTTAGAAAATCTAGTTGCCGCGTCACAAATAACATTTGCAATTTATAAAATAATTACGAAGATATAAAGCTTTGAAATTTTTCATACAAAATTTTAAAAGCTTTATATCTTCGTAATTATATTATAAATTGCAAATGTTACTTGTGACGCGGCAACTAAATTTTCTAAACAATTTTTCCATATATCATATCATATCATATCATATCATTTATTGCGTTATGTGGTTACAAAAGATCTTATAAATATGGTACAGCTCACACATAAACCCTGAAAGGGCACGGCAATATCTTAAAACTAATAAAAAACAGCACATAAAAAATCTAAAAACAAAAAATCTTAAAAATCATATAAAAATTATACCATTTCTTTACATTCAAAATATTCCTGAATGCTATAGAAACATTTAGCTATTAAAAAGTCTTTTAAAGCTTTGTAGAAAAATGATGCCTTTTCTATATTTCTTATGTGTACAGGGAGTTTGTTAAAAATTTTAATAGACATGTAGTATACACCTGAGCTAACTAAATGCAACTTTGTAGTAGGTAGAGCCAATCTGTCTTTATGCCGTAAGTTGTGAGGTCTGGATAAAAAGTCTTTCACTAGTGGGTAAAGGTTCTTATGGTTTTTTACAAAGCTACAGATTTCTAGAATGTACATCGAAGTTAGAGTAAGTATTTTGTGATCTTTGAAGTGAGGCCTGCAACTCTCCATTTCATTTATATTTACTATAATTCGGATACATCTTTTCTGTAGTATGAATAGCTGCTTGGCATCTGTACAATTTCCCCATAATATTAATCCGTAACTTAACCATGCATGGGCATATCCATAGTAAGCACTAATTGTAGTTTTTAAATCCGTAGACTTTTTTAGGTTGTATAATGCATAAGTGAACCTAGACAGCTTACCGGCGACTTTCTCTACGTGTTGTTTCCAAGAAATATAACTATCAAATTCTACACCCAGTAGTGTGCAGCAATCTACTGACTCAACTTTTGTGCTATTATATGTGAAATTTATATTTATCGGTGCTTTTTGACGGGGCCTAAATTGCATTAGTTTAGTTTTAGTTAAATTTAGTTGTAGGTTATGTTCTGTTAACCAGTCTACGATGGGGTTAAGTGTAGTATTTAATAAGTTTGTTAATTCTTCATTGCTGTTACACGGAAAAACTACTGTAATATCGTCTGCGTATAAAATGCTTTTGTTAGTGATCGTTTTTGGCAAATCGTTAATATATATCAAAAAGAGGATACAGCCTAGTACACTGCCCTGTGGTATTGAATTTTCAGTATATAGTTTTTGAGATTTAACCTTATTCAAAGTATTATCAGCAAAATGTTCTATCTCTACATACTGTACACGATTTTCCAAATAGGATTTAAACCATTTATGAGCTTGTCCTCGCACTCCTATACCAAATAGTTTGTTCAAAAGTATTCTATGTGAGACTGTGTCGTAGGCTTTGCTCATATCTAGCATTATTCCAATTGCGTATTTGTGATCGTTAATAATATTTAGAATTTCATTTGTGTAGTCAAACAATGCTGTTACAGTAGATCTTTCTTTTCTGAAACCATGTTGACTATTATTATAGATGTTATATTTTTCGCAAAAACTGTTTAATCTTCTAGACATATATAAAATATTACTTTTATTAATTCCGTCTACGCGTATTGTGCTTCAAACTTTTGTATGGACTGAAACCACCTTAATATAAAGTAAACTATCGACACGTCAATCTATCTTGAAAACCTGAAACAAGCGCATTCTTAGAAAGATTGGTTGTAAGTTGTAGCAATGTCTCAGACCACCCCGAAAGGGATTACGGTCGCGGTCGTTTATAATTGTCAGATATTGTGTAAGTAAATAAGTTTCCGCAAATGAAACCTTGCGTGCGAAATGAAAGATTACATTTTAGAGTGAACGAACATTTACGTCGGAGTAATATTAACTGATTTTTAATTAATTTTAAATTTTAATGATTATGTTTGGATTACGATGGATATGACAGTAAGAAAGAATAATGGTACATACCTTCTATTTACTACTACCTAACTTATACAAGGTGTTAGTGTAAACAGTTGCATTACTTTAAGGGGCGATTGTACCCATGATACTGATCAACTTTCCCTAAGAAACCTATAGCAAATTCTCAAAAAAAAATTACAATTTCCATACAAAATGCTGATCGAACGTTTGTATGAAAAGCTGAAATTTTTTTTTTTGCTTTATTCCTATAGGTTTCTTTGGAAAAGTTGATCAGTATAATGGGTACCCCTTAAAGTAATGCAATTATTTACCCTAACACCCTGTAGTACGGACACTCTCTCCCTACCCTCCACCAAATTTACCTTACCACCTCCTGAAAGACGGAATAAAGACGACAGTAGGCAATAGTGTACCTACTCTCACACTAACACTACTCACCCGTATCACAAGTGCCAGCGGCCGTAGTATGGCAGCGTGATACAGCGGTATCGCGTCTACGCTCTCTTTCTTCTTGCGCGCAAACGAACGAGATAAAATGCGTGATATAGCTGTATCACGCGCAACGGCTTGAAGTGCTATTTTTGAATCATGATATGATCGAATGACGACTCGGTTGGTACAATGGTTACCACGCCGGACAGCCAAACCAGGGTCCAAGGTTCGATTCCCTGTTCGGGTCCCGGTTCATGGATGTTTATATACAATATTTGTGCCGTTGTTGTATGGTTTCCATAATAAAAAGCCTACAGTGCTTGCTTGGGATCATTACAATGTATGTGCCTGTGAGCGTTATAATTATTATTAATGATGCATAATTTCCATATACTTAAATTTCGACATTTTCTACTGCTGACTTTCAATAATCGCACTCCAGAAGCCGTAGCATGTTGCGCGTGACAAAGCCATATCACGCCTTTTTTCTCTTTCGTTCGCGCGTAAATAGAAAGAGAGCGAATGTGTGATAGCGCTGTATCACGGTGGCAAGCTACCCGTGCAGAAGTCGTAGCATGTTGCGTGCGATACGCCCATATCAACATCAGCCTAGCTAGCATGCCACCCCCGAGAAAACGACAAAAATCGAGATGTGCCTCCATCTTTATTATTCAACGTAGGCCAGAAAGAGCGCGCATGACGTTTTTCTCGTTTAAACGCTTTGTCGTGGGTGGCATGTTAGCTAGGCTGGTGAGATTGTGGTTAAATGTTTACCTATCACACATAAAAAAAAAAAATATATATATATCACGCCTTTTATCTCGTTCGTTCGCGCGCAAATATGCTGCCATACTACGGCCGCTGGAGTATCCGTGCTGAATCTGTCTGTAGGTACCATACTTTTTCCCTTATACTGTTGTGTTATACTCTCTCGTTTCACGTTGAACTAGTGGTTAAGTTAATTCATAATGTCTCCTACCAGCTTAAACCTACTTTGTCTTAGGAACTCCGATATCAATTTAAAGGTAGGTATCTATGTACGTAAAAAGTTAATTTCCTATATAAATTGTACGTTTTAAAGTCCAGTATTGTAGTCTGCATGTTGAATAAATCGTTTCGGATTAGCTTTTTATAAATATAGAATTGCTAGATGGTAGGATGGCTTGAATACATTTCCCATCATCATCCGTCATGTCCATATCATTCCAATTTAAAAATAAATCCAATCTCCGAGAATCACGTAAGAAATTCAAAAACGGAATGATTTTTTAAAAAATGTATTCGGCCAGCCGAGCTCATTTATAATAAGAGAAACCGAATGGAAACAAAGAAAAAAAAACAGTTTAAAGCATACCCTTTTCGAATTTTGTTCGAAAACGGACGATCTTGTGATAAATATTGAAATATGGAATGGAGATACGATATTTTTTGTTCTCATTGGCCAGGCTTTTTCTTTTTTTCTGTTCTTTTTTAAAGTTTTTATTCGTCGTTCCTAATGGCGTTTTGAACACGAGTTAATGGCGGGATCCTGCAGCGGCCTATGCTACCGTTTTATTGACTATTAATTTTACTGGCGCTCGATGTGAAACAGTGTGATATACACATTTAATATGCTGTCTTCAACGTCCTATTTTGTATGTCCAATCTTTAATTGGAACGTCATAAATAATTTAGTGATTCAACGCTGAAAACTAAAGTTAATATTCACATTTTTAGAAAAGTTCATCGTACTCCATTCGTGGCAACTAGATTCAAAATCATTTTTTTCCTGCGATACAATCTTTTCTATTTGACGGGGCAATAGAAACAAAAAGTAAAGCCCCCACCATACTTTACATAATAAAGAACACATCCATTTCGCCGCGTCACTTCACTCATCGCTTCGTCGATCTGATTTAAAAAAAAAAGAAATAAAAAGAAAACATTATAACTCGTTTCTCTGAGGATTTCATATTTTAAAATAAGAATTTGTTTTGAATAAGGAACGAGTTGAAGTTAGTGCTAAGTCACGTTCGAAGTAAAGATTGTATTTAATGTTTCTTTGATTGTATTCTTAGAGAAACATTTATTTTCTCTATCATTTTAAACTTGGTTACTTCTGTTATGAAATTAATTTGTGTAGGTATTTATAATACAATCATAAAGTACAAAAGCTTGTACAGGCTCACGAAAAAGCTTTACGACTATCAACCACAGGCGCAGGCGGGCTTTAGATCGGGCTTTGGAACAAATGACCATTACCAAACTATCAAAACGGTGATAGATAAATGCCATGAGTACCAGTTGGTACCGGCAACCTTAGATCAAAGTAAAATCCTTACGCGAACATTTTTTTTCGGGCACAGGCCCACCACACATTCCCACCGCTGTAACTCCTGTAAGCCAGGATCAACATTTACATTACGCGAACATTTCAAACAAGAAAAATGAGGCAAAACAATTGACAGTTTTACTTCAAATATGTACCGAGATGACAGACCAAGTGTGCTAGTTTGTATGGACCAAGTGTGCTAGTTGCGTGCTTCAACTTAAAGCAACTAAAAACGCTTTGGGCCTCTCCATTAATTTTACTTTGATCTAAGTCGGCAACCTTTAATCGTAGCATTCATGGATTATGAAAAGGCGTTTGACTCTGTCGAAAACTGGGCGGTTAAAGGGGCCCTCGCGGATTGCAGAGTAGATGAGAGATGACACATTACAATTAATTAAACATCTCCAACAAACCTCTTCATCTGTCGGCCTCCATAAGGTCTATGAACTGAACCGTTTAAACTGGGCAGAGGAGTGCGTCAAGGTGACAAAATTTCTCCCAAGCTATTCACAGCTGCACTGGAGAACATCTTCAAGAAACTCAACTGGGACACTAAATGCCTGAATATCGATGGCGAACGACTTGCCAACCTTCAGTTTGCTTACGACATAGCGTTGTTTGCCGATAGTGAGGACGATATGGTGAAGATGATACATGCGCTGCAGGTGGAATCTGAGATGATAGGCCTCATGATGAACAAGACCAAGATCATGACCAACATTCCTTTTTTACGCGACTGTATTCTACCGGTCAAAGTCGTAGACCACTACATAATATTTATGGGCCACAAAATTACACTTGGCTCCGTAAATCAAACAGCCGAAGTCGATCGCAGGATAGCTCAAGGCTGGTCCGCATATGGGGCAAATAAACATGGGCTCCAAACATGTACCAGAATACCTCAAGACGAGAGTATACAACCGCGTATCCTCCCGGTGCTGACCTACGGCATGGAGACTACTATAATGTCGGAAAAGTTCGACGAAGAACTCTGAGTCGCGCAACGAGCAATGGAGAGAGGCACTAGCTGCTCGGCATCACGCTGCGTAAAGAGCGAGCGCTCGCAGATATTTGCGATTCGATGCGAATTCGCAGAGTTATGTGTGTGGGAAAAAGCCAAGAAAAAGCTCTATGGGAAAAAGACAAGAGAACCTTTTAGCTCCATCTAGCGATAAAAGGCGGAACCAAAACGTTGGTTGCTTTTCGTGGTGGCCATTGTTGGAACTAATGAACTAAGTTTGGTTCAATCTTATCTATGTATGGTTTTGTTTGGTTCGCAGATTTCTAGTAGATCTCATTCAAGCCGCAGGATGGAGCTTAAATTAATAAGTCAATGATTACGATGTTGTTGGAATAATTTGGCATTAAAACAGACGGTGCTGATTAAAATTAAATGTTCGGTTGATAGTTTAAGCGATTTGTTCCAAACAAGTTTATTTAAAAAAATATTATCAATCAATCAATCATTTATTTGCATATTTCATTTATTTATTGGTACTAAACCTATCATAGTACCTAATATCATCGATTAGTAGTGTATAATTATATAACTCTGTGGTTGTATATTATAAGGGTTGTATACCGGTGGTTCATCATAAATAATAAATGATCTCTTGAATTGGCTCTCTAATAGCCATGTTTTTTCCTTCTTATTGCTGTCTCCCGTTTGCAATGGAGGGAAGTCGGATATTTCGTTTTCCTACTCCTCCTATCTTCTTTGATTAATTCATTGCGGGTTCCAAGACAGATTAGAGTCATCCCCCGGGCTCGCTGGACTTCATTGTCCAGTGTTGTGAATGGTCGCCGCTGTTGATTCTGGCTTACAGGAGTTACAGCGGTGGGAAAGTGTGGTGGGCCTATGCCCGATGGTGGTTCATCATCATCATCTCAGCCGATGGAAGTCCACTGCTGGACATGTGAAGGCGGCGGGAACCCGTTGGATGAGGGCAGCGCAGGACCGGTCGTTATGGCGATCTTTGGGAGAGGCCTACTGGAGGTTGAGGATTCAAAATTTATAGTAAGGGTTGTTTACTGGAGGTTTAGGTTTCAAAATTTATACTAAATCTTTCCTCTGGATTCAAGCTATCACTTCACTATACCCAGTTCAGTTCAGTAACAGAAAAACAGACAGAATTAATTTCGCATTTATAGTAAAAGAGTAATTTCCGTATAATGTATCAAAGATATAACAAACTGTTTTTTGTTACGAATAAATTCAAAGCTACCAAAATGAAACGACAGAAATAAATTTTTAAGGTATACATATTTATTTATAAATTACGCGGTCACATGATATAAATTAAATTATGTACAATTAAATAATACAGTTAAAATATAAAAATAATATTACAGATTTCGTTCGAAGACGATCGTCCTAACGGTACTAAATGGTGGCGCCAATAATACCGAAAGGAGGATCGAATTTGTTAAAAAAACGAACTTACAAATCCATTGCAACATTGATTAACAAGCTTTTAAAGTTAGATCGGATTTTAACCAAAAAGAAAAGAAATAAATAGAGACAATCTCGCAGCGACAGGATAACACTTAACTTAGACAATAAATTAATAAATATATTTGTTTTGTTGTATATAAAAAAACGAACTTGTTGTATAAAAAGCTCAGTATTGAATCAGTCCATTAATTAATGTCGGCGACGTTTAGATAGAAGGCTGCGCAGGAGTCTGCCTTGGTGCCGACCGCGCGGGCCTGGTACTGTCCGCTGTCGTCCGAGGTACACTTGGCTATCTCGAGCCGGTACCGGGATGTACCTTCCATCGTGAATCGGTACCGGGGCGACGTTTCGTCGATTGGCTTGCCGTCCTTCAGCCATTGAAGTTGGAGTGGTGGCTGTAAGGGATAAGAGGTATGTTAATTACGTTTTAAATAGATTGAAATCATTTTTTGAACGAAACAGTTGGAATAAAACACCTTAGTAATATTTACTGGGATGGTTTAGATTTACGCCATCAAATTAAACAACTCACTATGTAGCCAACATCGAGAAAAAAGTCTACTATTGTTGCTGCTGTGTGTGCACGAAACTGCAGTACCGACTCGACTCGTATGGAACAGTAGATCTTTTTTTTTCGTTATTGCCCCCAAAGAAAGTTTAGTTTAATGTTCTAAACCAACCCCTATATAAGGTTGAGTATTGTAATTGCAACTATCTGGTAATTGCAACTATGGAGCAATTGCTCTTATAAGAATCACAATTGACGAAACGAGTTGTGGATCTGAGTGATATATTTCCTTTGACGAAGCCTGTTGTGGATGTGAGTGATGTATATACCTATGACAAAGCCTGTTGTGGATGTGAGTGATGTATATAACTATGACGAAGCCTGTCGTGGATATGAGTGATGTATTTTGTTTAGAATCACAATTCAGTCCTTTTATATTAACACCTGCCTTCTAGATGACTAGACATAAGTCTATTGAGAGAAGAACTGAATCGTGATTCTTATAGGTGCAATTGCTCTATAGTTGCAATTAAAAGACTCCCCCTTAGCAAGAATTGCTTTAAATTATGTCGAAGTAAAAGCTTGACAATTATTTCGTTAACAATCTTAAAGGATTCGGTTTTTCCGAACAGACTTTAGATAAAAATAAATTCTTTTTTTTAAATGTTTAATTTATCCAATTTTATCGGACGACGAATTCAACTGAATAAGGCATGGAATTTTGATCCGACGTAGGCAGTTTAATTTTGTGTCATAAACATACAAAACTTTGACTATTTGTTATAAGGACTAGCCTTGCGGTAGCATTTCCCCTCTGCCACGGTATAAGATCAATTGATCATGTGCATTTATATTCAATTTTATACCTTATCACTAATCGAGACAGCCTATAATTGCGAAACAATAATTTCGAACTTAGAACGTTTGGGGTTCACACGAAACTACTTTTCATGATTTTTAACGTTCAAAATTAGAATCTAAAGTTATAGGAATAAAATCCAAAGTTGTGGATTTCATGTTACCTCGCCACCTGCAAAAAGTGGCAGAAATGTTTGTTAGTAGAATTACACGCGTGGCTAGTCCCTATATAAGTAGTCAAAGGACGACGAAGTCAACTGAATAAGGCATGGAATTGATCCAACAGAGGCCGAATTTTGTGTCATAAACATGTAAAAATAAGTTATTGACACTATACACTCAACGTTTTGATTGCATTGTTTACCGTTAGATGGCGTTAAAGGTACCACTGAAGAAGGAACATGAGGATAGGCGTCGAAGCTTGAAGGGATAACCAACCAGTAAACTTCTGTTGATTCCGGGATATTTTTTACAGGTGTTCAAAATCAGTCAGTTAGTGTTACCTTGTCGAGTCCGGCGCTGAAGACGGCGGGCTCGGCGGGGCAGACGGTGGCGGAGGCGGGGAAGGCGGAGTAGTGCGGGCCGGGGGGAGTCTCCCCGGGCACCGACACCACTACCGTACACGACGAGAACGATTCCCCGGCGTCGTTGAATGCCTCGCATGTGTATACACCTGCGGGTAACAGTGCGGTTAGACTTGCTTTAGCAACTATTGACGATGACTGAAATATAAAACAACGTATAAGGACATTATAGGTAGGTTCATAACACTTTATAAAAATAAGTATCTTGAACATTGCCACACAGACTGCCTAGTCTCGTTCATAGTACCAGAGTCGAGCCCGGACTTGTATTATGATGACTAGACACCACACAGTTTTTATTGTAAGTTTACATTTTAAAAGGAGATTTTTGCATATAAAACACAACTTCAACGGACTTATGCAAAGACTAATGCATCATCATATCAGGCGGTAGACGTCCACTGCTGGACATAGGCCTCCCCCAAAATGCCATTTATTATTATTATTAGGGGGGTTTTGGGCCTTGACAGGCTTGCTGAGCCTGTGCCACGTAGACCATCGCTGGTCCTTTGTGAACGCCCTATTTTAAAGTTCCTTACCAATCCCCACTGCGGCCAGAAATCGCAGTAGATTCTTGATAAGGATAGTTTGTATCTCATCTGGTGACAGAACCTGCCTACCTAGATGAGTACTACGTTTGTACATCAGGGGGCCACAGTCACATAGGAGGTGCAGAGGAGTCTCCATTTCCTCCTTGCAGAATCTGCAGCCGGTGGTGTCACTTAGTTTCAGTGTGTGCATGTGCTTATTCAATTTGCAGTGGCCTGTGAGTGATCTTGCTATTGTACAAATTTGATCTTTGCTGAGGGCAAGGAGACCGTTCGCAAGTTTGCGATTGTAGCTTTTGATAAGTGCTTTGGAGTGGCCCATGCCTGGGGTGTTGCACCAAAGCTTTATTGCCTCTCCAAAGCTGACCTTATTCAAAGAATCGCGTGTTAGACTGCCAGGTACTGCAAGAAAGGGTTCGGGGCCTATGAAGTGGTTTTCTGTTCCTCTTCTGGCCAACTCGTCCGCCCTTTCGTTCCCTTCTATGTCTGAGTATCCTGGCACCCATTGTAGCACAAGCTGATTGTTATTGCCTAGAGCATTCAGTTGTGATACGCAGTCCTGTACTAGCCTAGACTTTATGATCGGAGAGTCTATGGCTAGCAAGGCTGCTTGGCCATCGGAGTTAATAGTGATATGTTGATTGACGTAGCGCTTGCTCAAATTAATTTCAGCGCAGGCTGTAAAAATGCCATTTGCCATAATCGCCACGCTTGGCAGGCGGGTTGGCGATCGCAGTTGGATTGAATGTGTGTACTCAGAGGATGCTGCTGCCCATCCTCCGGTAGATCCCTTAGTCGCCTTTTACGACACCCACGCCCACGGGAGGAAATGGGATGGTGCTATTCTTAGCCGCCACCACACGGACATAGTGAAAGTTATTATACCTTACAGTAATAGATGAACTGACATGAGTTGTCAAATGAAACCATTTTAGGAGGTTTTCAGGAGATTATCGGCAGGCAAAAATTTGAGCAGTCTACAGGGTGACTGGTAATTCGACCTATTCCTTGAAAGGGGTTATACTAGAGTTCATTTGCAACAATTTTTCCCCAGTTAACTGGGGGTCGAAAATCGCTTGTTTTCGAGTTCTCTCATTTTTAAGAATTTTTTGAATATTTCCGTTTTTCGACCTAAAAATGACAATTGTGAAAAAAATACTCCACTCTCTGCACTCTGTAAGCATTTTTCTAGTAGCTGATGAATGAGCGACTACTTTAAACTAAAATACATGTGAAAAATACCCAAAACCACCGAAATAAAAGGTTATAAACCGCAAGACAACAATTTTTTATTTGGATTTTGTTTCAATCCAAAGAGGATTACTCAAAAAAAATTTATGACACTTGGCGTACAAATTGCGGAAATAACTTCCTCAATTACTAAGCTTTCCAAAAAGATGCAAAAGTTTGGAAAATAAACCTTATTAAACACGCAGATGTGAATTTTATTCAAAAAGTTATTGGTTTGGTGAAAATAAAAAAAAGAGTAAAATAATAATGTTTAGTACCTAATCATATGAAATTACAAATTTTGTTTTAAAGTTTTACATTTAAAAATCACAAGTCTTGCTCAAATTGTCTTCCTCCGTTACGTATGCAAGCACGAAGCCTGCGACGTACTTCGCTTACTGTCACTCGAGTTGAAAGCGTGTCTTTAATTTGTTGGGCAGCTGCCAAAATCCTCTCTCTTAATTCTTCTTGAGAAGAGATAGGTGTACGATACACCAATGTCTTCATATGACCCCAAATGTAGAAGTCGCATGGGGTTAGATCGGGACTCCTAGCCGGCCAAGGGATCGGGCCGCCTCGACCAATCCATCTCAGTGGATAGTTCTCATCCATCCACTGTCGCACGCCCCGGTAATAGTGGGCTGGGCAGCCATCATGTTGATACACCAAAGCTGTTCTTGTGGTAAGCGGCACATCCTCCAGCAGCGGACGTAACTCTTCTCTTAAAAAGTTTTCATAGGCGATGCCGGTTAGGCGTGCCGGCAGAAAGAATGGCCCGATTAAATTATTGTGCACGATTCCCATCCACACATTAAGTGAGAATCTGTGCTGGTGAGCTCCTTCGTTAGATTTTCTCGGATTCTGACCTTTAGGGGCCCAAAAATGCAGATTATGATAGTTTGTAATACCATCACGGTCGAAGTTCGATTCATCTGTCCACAAGATTGTTTTTAGATACTCAGGGTCTTCAATGTCTGCATTTATTAGAAATCTGCAGAAATCCATCCTTCTGACAGGATCTCCCTCCTCGATAGCTTGTACTGGCGTGTAATGGAATGGATACTGCCGTGCTGTGTGCTGAGTGAACCAGACTTTCCACTGAGACATACCAAGCTGCCTAGCCACAATTCTTGTTGAAGTAGTGCCGTCTGCTTGAAAACACTGCAAAATTTGCTCCTCTTCGATTGGATCACTAACGCTAGGTCTACCAGCGTCGGTTTGGCGACGTCGAACCGATCCCGTTTCTCGAATGCGCCGATATGTCGTACCAAACACGCTGACATCAGGTAAACGGCGGGTAGGAAAACGTCTTTGATAGTCTCTTCGAGCAGCAGCAGCGTCACCATCACAAAACCCGTAACAATACATGATATCCGCGTATTCTTCATTTTGGTAAGCAGCCATTTGAAAAGGAAGCTGTTTTAGCGCAGAATTTAAGTTAGTTAACAACGACACGTCCGAACTCCAAGATGGTTGAAACTAACTGATTACTTAATGAATTGAGCGAATGAGTGGGCCTCGATTGTGAACCTTAGTACAAACATTCCCGAATACTTACAAAAGAGAAACAATGTAAGCAATAAAATGAAAGAGACAAAAGCAAATCGGCATCTTGTAAGGTTCGCTTCTAGGAAATCCGCTACCTGCTCTGCCATTGTTAACAATTTTTTTCAAACTCTTGTCAAAGTAGACAACATTTGCACCTTTTTGGAAAGTTTAGGAATTGAGGAAGTTATTTCCGTAATTTGTACGCCAAGTGTGATACATTTTTTTTAAGTAATCCTCTTTGGATTGAAACGAAATCCAAATAAAAAAATTTTGTCGTGCGGTTTATAACCTTTTATTTCAGTGGTTTCGGGTATTTTACACATGTATTTTAGTTTAATGTAGTCGCTCATTCATCAGCTATTAGAAAAATGCTTACTTAGTGCAGAGAGTGGAGTATTTTTTTCACAATTGTCAGTTTTAGGTGGAAAAATGGATTTTTTCAAAAAAATCTTAAAAATGAGATAACTCGAAAACAAGCGATTTTCGACCCCCAGTTAACTGGGGCAAAATTGTTGCAAATGAACTCTAGTATAACCCCTTTCAAGGAATAGGTCGAATTACCAGTCACCCTGTATAATACGGAGTCAAACGTGAAATCGTGGATTATTTTATGAAATAGTGTTAGTATATTTCACAAAATTATCTACGATTTCACTTTCGATTCGCAATTATTCACAGAAACCGTATTTTTACCCTGCGATAAAATCCCGAAAAACGGTTCTATTGCCTCGCGTCTCGTATCTCTTTCTATTATACAGTGGTTACGCTAGGTACATCTCGCTCTCTCTGCTCCTCTATTCCGTAAGGTATAATAGCTTTATGGTCGCAACGTACCGGCATCCTCAGGGAATATCTCAGCGATGGTCAGCTTGTGAATGTTGGCCTCGCTGGAGTACTGGAAGTCCTTGGAGGGCTTGATCTCCTTGTTGTTGTGCAGCCATACGACGTCGAACCTCTCCGCTCCGACGATCCTGCAATATTTGTTCATTTTACAATACCACCAGCATAATAATTCCGCTCGTCAATCTTCGACGAGTCCCCGTCAAAACCCGAAGTCATTTAGTAATCAAAGGGTCCACGCGGACGAACATTTGTGTTTTTCTAACTTATGCACGTAATACCGACAGCTGAAGGAAAACATCGTGAGGAAACCTGCATACGCTTAACAAGATATTCTGATGTGTATGTGAAGTCTACCAATCCGCATTGAGCGCATGGTGGACTAATGTACATACACTAGACCTATAATTGGCTTTCTGTTTCTGTCAGCGGAGACCTATAATTGGCTTTCTGTTAGCCATCTATATTTTGTATTGTGTCAACAGCTGTTGGTCTTCCCAGGAAAATAAAATAAAAATAAATAAAACACTATCTTTTAAGCCCGTTCCCTGCAATCGGACATTATAGGCTGATAATGATAGCGGAGTTCTACGAATTGGCGAATGCACATAATCCGGCGACAAGAACGTCTAGCATGCCAATTACGACAAAGCGGCAAAACGAGAAAAACCGTCATGCGCGCTATTTTCAGCATACGTGATAACCACAGAACATTATAAGAGGGGTTAGAAATGCAAAGTAGCGCTTTTGCTTCGGAGACGGCTGTCGCCACTTATCTTCCCGCTCACGCTGCTACAATTACTCATGCCGTCTCGCTCGCACCACGCCGCGCTTCTTTTGGTTTGACGACTCGGTTGCTGTAATGGTTACCACGCCGGACTGCCAGTCCAGGGTCCTGGGTTCGAATCCCGGTTCCATCATGGATGTTATATGTTCGTGCTGTATGGTTTCCATATTTAAAAAGCCTATAGTGCTTACTTGGGATCATTACAATGTATGTGCCTGTGTGCGTTTCTTTTATTTTTTTTATTGTGTTCATCAATCATTGCATAACCTGTGGCGACACGTTCCACGCCTACTTTGCACTTCTAACCCCTCTTATAATGTTCTATGGTAATAACAACGATGGATGCACATCTCGATTTTTATCCTTTTCTCGGGGGTGGCATGCGAGGCTTACAGGAAGACACTTGCCACTTGAAAGTGCAGAAAAGGAGCACCCGGTACGTATAGAAGGGACTGCTATAAACCATGTTTCTGGATTAGACTGCTATATGTGTTTACCTGCAGGAGAGCGTGACCGCGTCTCCGTCGGCGACGATTTGTGAGAGCGTGTGGTCGACGATCCTGGGCGGCTTGTCACCTGTCTTCACTACACCAGGTGCCGCCGCACTGCCGTCCATAGCTGCAACGAAACTTCATGTTATTTTGTGCTCTCCGTTGTGATTAGAGATTTCAGGGACTTAATCTAAACTATTATAAAACTGTAACAGGAAGTTTGTCTGTACATTGAAGATATTAACAAAAAAAAGATACGATATGGTTTTTAGTTATCCCTGATTCCATATCACCAATTTTTGGATTTTTTGTCTGTCTGTTTGTTTGTGTGTTTGTGTGTTTCTTTGAACGAGCATCACGATTTTTGATGAAACTTTTTTTGTTTGATAGCTTATTATCTGACTTAAAATGTGGTATATAATTTGTGCGGACAAACTCGCGGGTTAACGCTCGTAATTGAATAATACAGTTCATTAACGATTTCAAGTCAGAATTCATATCTGCTCCGGGAATGTGAATATGCAACGATTTCGATTCACCATCAATTTGACTATACAAATACTTGAAACTAACGACCATGATCCCTTTTGCGGTGGTCAGAAACTTCACTAGATTATCAACGAAGTAGCAAAGTAGTATTACTGCACGTTTCAAGGTTCACATTTAAGGTTTCAATGTCAGGATGCCTCTGTGGTCTAATGGTTAAGAGCTTTGCTTTAGGCTCTCGACACGGAGGTCGTGGGTTCGATTCCCACGGGGGACACCTAGAGAAATGTCACTTTTTGCGTTTTTCCCCAGTTGGTTAGGACATTGCAGGCTGAACCACCTGATTGTCTGAAAGAAAAATGATTCCGTGCTTCGGATGGCACGTTAAGCCGTTGGTCCCGGCTACTATCTCTGGTGGTAGTAGTCGTTACATAAAAACCACGTCAGAGGCCGTAAGGCGGTCTGAAAAAACTCTGACACCAGGGCTCTGCCCACACGATAAGAAGAAGAATGTCAGGATGGTAAGACGTTAGACGGACTCGCGGCGGGGGCTTCATACCATACTACCTAAATTAACACAAACTTCCTCGTGATTCTGTAGTGATTCTATTAGTGAATACCATATCTAAAACCCTACAGAAGTTTCTGAGATTAGCCTACGACAGACAGGACGACACAAAAACGCGGCGGAAAACTTTTAATTTTTAATTATTATGTTGTAGTGTTTTTTATTCATTGCAGTGTTTGTAGGCCTCCACAAGGTGGACCGAAGACCTGGTGAAGGCGGCGCGAACACGTTGGATGAGGGCAGCGCAGTACCGGTCGTTGTGGCGATCCTTGGGGGAGGCCTATGTCCAGCAGTGGACGTCCATCGGCTGAGATGATGATGAGTGATGTTTTTGCTCGCTCCGTAAGGTATGTACAGTGAACACCTCATTATTTAAAACAGCCTTTTTAAATCAGGCACCGCGGTCTCCACAACATCTAATGCAACTATTATAAATAACTAGAGTTAACCCGCGACTTCGTCCGCACAAATTATATACCAGATTTTAAGTCAGATCATAAGATATCAAACAAACAAACAGACCTACAAAAAATAAAAAAAAATTGTGATATAGAATCAGGGACACCTAAAAACTAAATCGTAACCTTTTTCTTGTAAATATCTTCAATGTACAGACACACTTCTGTTACAGTTTTATAATAGTTGTTGGCGAGACAACTATATACCTACATACCTATACATACGCGTCTATTCAACCGGATTGCCCTACTACTCGAGCCGATGTCCTTCCCATCACGTAAGGAAGAACCAATCGCGATGGTTTATCGCGTGATTATCGGCCAATGAGCGACGGTTTAAAGAGCTGGAGGTGGCAGCCAACGCGTCCTTCACTTAGATAGATATAGATTATGTATGATTGTATAACAAATAATTAATATACTCACGCTTGACGGTAACTTTGCACTTGGTCTCGCACTCCCCTTGGCTGTTGATGGCCTTCAGGGAGTACTCGCCTTCATCCTCAGGGAATACCTCGCCTATCGCTAGTGAGGCGACGCCGTTTTTGTATTTAAGGTCCACGACCTGTGAAACAAAACGAGACC
Source organism: Agonopterix arenella (assembly GCA_927399405.1). Classification (NCBI taxonomy): domain Eukaryota; kingdom Metazoa; phylum Arthropoda; class Insecta; order Lepidoptera; family Depressariidae; genus Agonopterix; species Agonopterix arenella. Next base: position 4,695,009 of record OV656714.1, read on the forward strand.
ATAGTTTAAGAAACAGCCCAACTAAAAATTAGTCTTATAGTCTAGTATTAGTAGTATAGTCGAACATCAGACTGTCATTTCCACCATTTTAACGTCTGCAAACCAGGATCAAAAGTGGCTACCACTCACAACGCTAGACAATGAAGTCCAGCGAGCCCGGGGATTACTCTAAATCGGTTTTGGAAAAGGATACAAATTCAGAAAAAAATCTTTTTTTTTTGTTCCATAATTTTAACCCAAAACTTGTGTCAGGCAGTTAATTCAATATTCTTCTTTAACCGTTTACTTTATTCAATTTTTTTCGAACGTTATTTGCTACATTTCACGCATGTTGAGTTGGTAACACTGGTTATAGCCTCTTGCAGTGGGTACTAAGAGTACTAACCTCGGAGGAGTGTAGCGGCTTGCCGTTCTTGAGCCACTCGACCCTGGGGTCGGGGTCGCCTCGCACTGCGCAGGACAGTAGCAGGGGCGCTCCGTCTCGAGCCTGCAGCACATCGGGCAGGGCACGCGCGAACGATGGTTTACACATCGTCGAGTCTGAAGCTGGTACTGTGGAGGGAAAAGAGAACCGTAGAATTATCTCTGGTATTACTTGGGTTAAAGTTCGAAATTGACGGCCCCACGATAGATAACAATTAAAATTGTAAGGGAAAATACAAAAGGTAGATGCTACTGTGTTTATTGGCTATGAAATTAGTCATTAAAAAGCCGTGGTGGTCCAGTGGTGAGTAAATGCCTGCCGTGCAGGAGGCCCATGTTTCGATTCCTGCCTAAACCGACCCGTACTAATGAGTTTTTCGGAACTATGTAAGATTCTTAACACCACTGGCTTTTCGGTGACGGAAAATATCGAGAGGAGACCTATATGGTTCAATTTCGAGGCACGTATTGTACCCACTGTCCATTACAATAAACCACTACGGAGTACCCGTCACACTGGACAGAGTTCGGTACTACTAGTGAAACGAGGATGTTCTTTGTTTCCAGATAAATTACTGATTCTTTAATCGAATTGGCCATTTAGAAAATTGCGACTTTTACTGGTAGCCATTTTGGATATCTTGCGCCCGTCTAGAACCACTAGTAGTAACAAAGGACTCACAGACTAATTCCTTGGTTGTACTTCTAGACCTCGAGGACGCGTCTGAGTCCAGCTTAGCGCCGTACTTTTTCTTGCTGGCGTCCACTGATGTCTGAGGTGATATCTTCGGCCGCAGCGCCGGGTGGCTCTTGGGCGGTGGGTCGATGGTCACCTAGAGATAACGTTAGGTTAAGAGGATATGTGAAAAAAATAGGATTCTTCAAAGCTTAATATATCATGAAGTAGTAACAGTAGGAGTATGATTTGCGGATGATGTGTAAATTGAACATACAAGTTTTGATTAGAGCCAAAACACGATTAAGACACATTTTCTCGATAGAAAAATATTTAGTAGTTGTATGGAGAAGTGATTACAGCACTTACTTTTTCATTGTTTTTCTATGAATCCCCCCGAAAATCAAATGCCCCCCCCCCCCCCCCCCGAAACTAAACTCTGGATACGTGCTTGCCTGGTCGTACTGTACCTTAGTCTTGGTGATGATCGGCGGCGGCGCAGGTTTGAGAGGCTTCTCTATGTACCGCCTGTCTCCGGAATACAGGAAGTTGTGCGCGAGCTGCGCCTGCTCAGGTGGTACTACTTCGCCTGGGGGAGAATAATATTCACATTAGTGGGCTTTAGATTCCACAATTTAGACCTAGAGGATACGGGATAGGGGCTGCGTTACCCGCTAGTGGTCATTTCTGGTTCAACGCAAAGACCTGGCCGTCAAACGTGGTCGTCCAGAATGGGTCAGGTCAAAATTAGACCTCGTTTTACCCACATTTAATTTCTGTTTATTGAATTGTCCGAATGCTGGTTTCAAACTTTTTTCTATCAAGAGACGTAAATAATAAAAGAAGCAAGCTATCTATATCTATACTATTATAAAACTGTAACAGGAAGTTTGTCTGTACATTGAAGATATTAACAAAAAAAAAGTTACGATATTGTTTTTAGGTGTCCCTGATTCCATTTCACTAATGTTTGGATTTTTTGTCTGTCTGTTTGTTTGTGTGTTTGTTTGTTTGTTTGAACGAGTATCACGCAAAAACTACTGAACCGATTTATATGAAACTTTTTTTGTTTGATAGCTTATGATCTGACTTAAAATCTTGTATATAACTTGTGCGGACGAAGTCGCGGGTTAACGCTCGTCTATACTATTATAAAACTGTAACAGGAAGTTTGTCTGTACATTGAAGATATTAACAAAAAAAAAGGTTACGATATGGTTTTTAGGTGTCCCTCCCTGATTCCATTTCAGTAATTTTTGGATTTTTTGTCTGTCTGTTTGTTTGTGTGTTTGTTTGGGTGTTTGTTTGTTTGTTTGAACGAGTATCACGCAAAAACTACTGAACCGATTTTGATGAAACTTTTTTGTTTGATAGCTTATGATCTGACTTAAAATCTGGTATATAATTTTGTGCGCACGAAGTCGCGGGTTAACGCTCGTACTATTATAAAACTGTAACAGAAGTGTGTCTGTACATTGAAGATTACCAAAAAAAAGTTACGATATGGTTTTTAGGTGTCCCTGATTCAATATCAGCAATTTTTGGATTTTTTGTCTGTCTGTTTGTTTGAACGAGCATCACAAAAAAACTAGTGAACCGATTTTGATGAAACTTTTTGGATTGATTGCTAATGATCTGACTTAAAATCTGGTATATAATTTGTGCGGACAAAGTCGCTAGTAGCCTATAATTCGCGACTAAATCTGCAATCTTAAAAGAGAGTGAGCAATACTGTCCCAGTGAACTACATTGGCCCAGTTAGTATGTCTCATGAATCTGTAGTTGTCAGAGCCTATAGGTACAAAAAATAAAAACCCTCGCCATGCCACAGGAAATAGTTTGAACGAATTTTTTCATTCCCTTAATATTCCGAGTTTGCATTATATTGCCCCAAAGGTTTTTTTGTTTTATGGATATAAGTTTACCAACAGGTGATTCATGAATCTATGCGTTCCAAACAGTTGCGAAAGATGGTGGTCGCGCTAACTCAATCCAGAGGGGCAGGTGAGGTAAAGAGGCTACGTCTTGTTGGAATCGCGCGCACCTTAACAGCTTCCTAACTATAATTATGTTGAATGGACTGTGATATTATGTTATGTACCTTCAACGATGACGACGCACGACGTTTCGTCAGTGCCGTGTACGTTGGTGGCTATACAGCTATATTTGCCGCTGTCCTCCGGCCGGCAGTCTATAATCTCCATGGTGACCACGCCGTCCGAGTGCGTCATCGAGTAGTCGAACTTGGATAGCTCCTTTCTGTCCTTGTACCTGGGTAGTTAAATATTAAGATTAGATCTATTTATGAAAGGTAAGATAGCCTAGCTTTTCCAGGTTTTAAAAATCGGCCCTTAATATCCCTTTAATATCTCTTACCATTTGACAGTAGGTAGCCGCTGCCGTTTAGAAAGCACAGCAGCATGCAAGCGTCATCCATGTCACCCGTAATTTTTTGTAGCTATCTTTGAACCTTGTCTAGTTAATATTAGAGTCTACTCTTGCTTACCACTTGACAGTACGCGTGGGTCTGCTTGCAGGTGCCCCGATCCTCCATGACTACGTTGAACCTTGTACACTTTATTAAAGTCTTCAGCTGGACCGTGAACACGGGCGCCGTCTCGTTGGACTCCTACCAGAAGGAGTAGCAGCGCCTTGTTGAGCCTTGTGCAGTCAACATTAGAGTCTACTCTCGCTTACCACTTGACAGTGGGTGTAGGTCTGCCGCTGAGACAGCAGAGCAGCTTGCAGGTGTCGCGGGCCTGCATGACGCGCGGCCGCAGCTGGAACGTGAACACGGGCGCCGTCTCGCTGGACTCCTGCCAGAACGTGTAGGGCAGCGCCTCGCGGCGTCGCGGCGCTTCTTGTAGGTGCTGTCTTTGGACCTTGGGCACCGCTGGAGGGAGATACAGATTATATGAAACGAAATGTTTATTCGCTACAACATAGTAGTTAGGTGTTACAATAATAATAGTTAAGTATCCTATGTTCTACCTTAGATGGCATGAACATCCTTTCTTAGAAAACAATGATCGGTATAGAGATATAAATATTCAGAATAAGTAGCTACAATACCGCGCAAATGGACGCTTTTTAGGCTAATATTAATAAACCGATGTCAAAAGCGCAAGCGGTCTAATGCTCCTTTTATGGTAGTCGAGAGAGAGAGAGAACTGAAGATTTTAAAAAATACGGTGGTTATGAAAACGGCTATAGCTTTCACGTTTTTCCATGAAAACGTTATATTGATCCCGTGATCGACACCCCATTCTTAACCCTTTAAATTGTTAACTGACCAAATATCACTGGAAGCCAAAGCCAACCTGTCAAATAGCAACCTTTTGAAACACATTAAATTACCTCTTTCAAAACGATTCTCTAGATCTAAATATCTAGGTTACGAGTAGATAGATTCTCTTTCCAAATAAATTGAGCGCAGACAGAAACCTTTATCAGCAGTGTATCCCAAACATCAATATCAATCTAACACTGATCACTATATCACTTTAAAATTCCTCGCACAATTACTGATACCTGAGTTCCGCGTAGCTTCGGAGAGAGTACTACAATAAAATTAAACCTAGGCTCGAGAATAGATCGGCGTGCGACCTGAATTCTAGTGTAATCGACTGTTTGTTTTATTTGTTCTTTGATCTCTCACTCCGGTCGTTAATTATAAGCTGCTGACAAATTTATTTGAGTGGGAAATAGTAAATTGATTTAAGAAATAAAAGAGATATAAATACAATTATTAAATGTAAGCTTAAATTATCTGTTGGTTGTATATCATGATATAGTTAATATTTCATCGTGAGGAAACCTGCGTACTTCAATTTTGAGGCATGTATTGTACCTACTGTCCATTATAAGTGTTGAAGGGCTCACTCCCCGTCACACTGGACAGAGTTTCGGTACTAGTGAAACGTGGATGTTCTGAGGTTTTAGAATATCTCTGACTACCCCCTCGGGGAATATAGTCGTAAGCATATACTATGCTAGTAAATATTATAAAATACAACCAACAGATAATTAAGCTTAGCATGTTTCACTATACCGATTCCTTGGAGAAAGTAGGTTTCCAAAATGTTTTTATTCCCTGTCTACATTATTTTACAGTAAACATTTCTTTTCTCATGCTCGTCTTACGTTTAACCAACATTTTATAAAGAGTGAAGCTTGATTACCAAATTACATACGTTTCCCAATCTCAGAACGTCATGTGAATCGAAAAAGTTGATAAAAATTTAACAACATAGAGCACCTACAATACTTTTAGATTCAAAATGCATGCTGATAAAAAATATTTCTTAAACTGTAATATTGTAATATGAATTATGTCAACGCGGAAATGCGGCCAGCATTATAGGCACCTTTGGGCCAGGTATGACCTGGGGCGGGATTTTCAACTAAGTATAATTAGTAAAATTTGTAGTTTAGAATGCTTAGAATTGTTTAAGTTAAGTTTTGTCTGTGCTTTTACTATTTCATTCCCTTAATAAATTACGTTATTGATATTATTAAAATTATGTGACAGTAAACGATTATTCTATTTTATAATCTGACAAGGTGTGGTGATAGGAGCCGTAAGGTTAAACCGTGGGGACCAAGTGCAGATATAACACAAATATAATAAGACACTTACGTTGCACGTTTAGGAAGACAACCTCCTCTCTGAACCCGTAGTGGTTCTCAGCTCTGATAATATATTCTCCTCTGTCTTCCAGCTTCGCTCTGTTTATAATGAAGTAGTAGTCGTCTCCGGCGTACCTGCGTCAAACGTCACCGTTAGTCGCATTTTGAAAATTTTATTCAAGTTAAATTTAAGTTATTAAAATCGAACTATAGAATAAGAACTATCGATACTATACCTCGAAAAATAGTAACAATATCGATAAGCGCTATCAATACTATTAATATTGTCGATACCTTCGATAGTATTGCTAATTAAGACAATCGATATCGATACTATTGAGATGCAATAAGCAATAAACGCAACTATATTGTGGCTTTTATATTTTTTTAAGCCCGCCAGCAAGTTTTTTTTTTTACTTTGTTTTGAGGTTTTAAACGGGATCACTTTTTTCTGTCTGCTTATAATTTTTACAAAAGTCTCCAAATAACAAAAAATTAAACTTTTATTATAATTCAAATATTTTGATCATAATAGTTATAAAAAAATAAGAATTAATATAATTTTATTGAATAGTGGTTGTATAGGTGGCCTTTGATCAGTATAGACGTTAGGGCGGAAAAGTATCACTTTCAATCCGCATCTTAGATAAACAATGACATACTTTCAGAGTATGAGAGATGAAAAATTAGTTCCGTTCGACTCCTTCAGCTCTTTCGCCGCGGATATAAATGCGTCCACCTTAATACTCAATGACTTGACAGAAGCTTACCTCTTCATGAACTTGACGGACTGTCTCAGCTCGTGGTTGTTGTGTGTCCACGTGACTGTGGGTGTTGCCACGGCGATAATGCGGCAGTACAGCTTGACGGATTGACCCTCGTAGCAGAACGCAGACTGTGGCCTGATCACGAATCGCGGCGCTGCTTGTCTGCGGTCTGGTGGATAAAGGTAAATGTTACGGTTATTGTTTAAATAAATATGTTGGACTTGTCCCGAAGTGCTTGAAGTTATTGTAGAATTAAAATATACTATTAGAAGTAACAATCAAGATTAGGGTACCAATATCTGACTCCATTATAAATAGGAAATATATCTTTCTCGTAAATGTTTTATACCGCATTGAGATAAATTCGTAAGCATATCTATTTTGAAGGCTTGCTATTCTAAGAGCCTGCCTCACCACTTCTGAAAACAGTTCCTAAAAGCAGTGGTAAAATAGGGGCTCTCAGGTACCGGAGTTTTCAAAAATCTTACAGAAGATTCTTCCTGAAAATAAATAAAAATAAGCCATACTAAGAATTTGCCAATTCTCAAAATTACCATTCAGGAAATTTGTCATTTTGATATTGGCAACGTCTTAAATAATTGAGTCGATTATTATCAAAAACAGCTATCTTTCCAGACGCAATAGATTTTACCATTGTGTCTGGATTTATGACCGGTTTTGATACTAAACAACATAATTATGATTAGATGATTTAGAGAATTGGTTCTTTGGATTTGCCCTTTTGAAAATTTGCCCTTCTTAAACTCATATGCCATTACGAGATCTGGGCGCTTTACGCTCAGTTCCAGAAACCCTCCATTAAATCTCTTGCTGTCACTTTTTGTCTCGTTGACGTAGTAAAAGCTAGCAAAAGATTTAATGGAGGATTAACTCTAATGAGCGTTTCTGCAACTGAGTGTTAGCCACCTACTTTTAAACATAATCTGCAATTAACTTACCGAACTGTCCATCATATATCTTCCACTTCTCAATGAGTAGTTTCCTCAGCGAGCTGTACTCGCTCAGCCTGCCGATGGGCAGTGAGAAGGACGCCCAGTTGTCATATCTGGACCGTAGTCTATTGCGCATGGTCTCATAGCGGCGTGACTCTATGGTCGTAGTGCGAGAGGCGGTACCGTCTCCGGCTAGCCATCTGTGCATGAGACACTCGTGCGCTGTCAAACGTTTTCTGTAAAACATTTGGTGGATTAGGTTTTTGAAGGGATATAAATGGTGACAGTATTCTTTGATATACTCACACACACATTCACAAACAAATACACTTATATATTCACTTATTATTACTATTGTTAATCTTAGTTAAAGATGCTTTTATAATAATTATTATTTTTTCCCGTACTATAATAGAATAGAATAACAGCTTTAACTCTAGCGATCAGGGGTGGGTGATCCGTCAGAAGGGTACTCCTAGTTCGGGCACCAGTCTCTCACAAAAGTTTAAAGAACCATTCTATCCTATCCTAATGTGTCGCATTTGTTTAACCTTTGTGAAGAGAGAAAAAATACTTTTTCATTCATTCATTTGATGCATTCCATGCCGACACGGCTACGAAGACTACTGTTGGTATGATGGGTTTCGCTGGTCTGATCGGGTGTTAATAACGTAGTCAATCTTTGCGGTAACATAGTATGTCCGCATATGTTAGATTTTACCGTACCATTCTGATTGCAAAACGTATAAGGGGTGATCGGAGTTAGAGTTGATCCAGATTAAGCATGGAGATTTTCTCTAATCTTCGCCTCGAATAATGCTTTGATTTACAAAACGGAATTTTCTCTAAATTCGACCACTTTCCGTGGATGTCGTCCGAGACAAAGTCCGTTTAAAAGAACATTTCTACTTTATTATAGTACAAAGAAACCTGAAACGATATTTCATCATGAATTCCTATTTATACTGTATGCAAATGATATCAATTTCGCCCTATCACACAGCACAGGGTCACACATTACACATTAGCATCCTTTTAAACTAAGAGTCTACCTATCAAACTGAACAACTTTTAGTATGGGAGCAAACCGATCGGAGCAAAAAAAAACCTGCTGTTCCATACTAAACTGCACCCGCCGCCCGCCGCTGCCTACTCGACTCAGATGTATGCAACAGCAGATTTTTTTTGCTCCGATTGGTTTGCTCCCATAGTTAAACTTGTTCAGTTTGATGGGTAGACTCTTAGTTTAAAAGGATGCTAATGATATCAATTTCACCCTGTAGATTGAGGTATGTCTTCACGTAGCAATAAGAACGCTGTGGCAAACTTCACTGGGTAAATGTTTGCGCGTACCATCTGGCAGGAGGTGATTAAAGAGAGTGAGAATTTATCAACGTAATTATTTTCAACGGCGTTTACGAAGTTACTAGTAATCTGTGCTAAGGAACGGATTGGGAAGCGGGGATATGTGATAAACAATGACGTGTAATGACCAACTTACTCCTTATTCTTAACCAGTAGCCGCCTGATGAAGTCCTTGGCGTCATCGGACACGTGCATGAAGGCCTCCTCGTCGAACTCCCAGTCGCACGCCTTCACGTTCTTCAGCGTCTCTATGTCGTTGTTACCCGCGAACGGCGATAGGCCGGACAATCTAAAAGTTTAAGATGGGGTTAGAAGTTGTTTAAAATTTTATATACTATTCTAAGATATTAGATTATGGTTGTTCTAATCAAATTTGACGTCAGAGTCAGAGAACGAAAGTGGTTGACATAGCTCAGAAAATTAGCAAGCTAAAGTGGCAATGGGCTGGTCATATCTGCCGAAGAACTGACAACCGGTGGGGTGTCAGAGTTCTGGAGTGGAGACCGCGAACTGGTAGACGTAGTGTGGGACGTCCTGCTGCCCGCTGGACAGACGACCTAAAAAAGGTAGCGGGGAGCGACTGGATGAGGAAGGCCGAGGACAGAGATTTGTGGCGCGCCTTGGGAGAGGCCTATGTCCAGCAGTGGACGATGATAGGCTGATGATGAATCAAATTTGGTTTTTCTTCATAATTCCAGTTGAAGACCCCTATTATCTATAAAAAAACCAATGATTACCGCAATTGCTATCTGCGAAATTTCGCATTTATTTTGAGTCACTTTTTGATGGATGAAATAGATATAAAAGCTGCAATAGCTCTCTTGAACACAGTTATAGGAAAGAGCAAGAGAAACTCCCCGTCAAACTAGATAGAGTTTCGGTACTACTACTGAAACGTGGATGTTCTGCTATGCAAGATATACGAGTAAGCGTTCCATTAGATCAAATGTCATTTGTAAATGTCCAGATAGTCCAGCTACCTCTTTCTAGGTCAACCTGAAGACCGACGATAATTTTCTGTAATCCAGAACACAAAAGAAACAGGTACAAAACGGCGACTTTATAAATTTCCCTCGTCAATCTGTTTTCATCCATTTTGACCGAACCAGTACAAAGTAAAATGAGCTTTGCTGCATGTAGTTACAGTCGTTACTTACAGCACGTAGGATAGAACGCCGACGGCCCACATGTCGGTGTAGAAGCCGACGGGCTCGCGTTCCACTATCTCTGGTGCTGCGAACTCGGCGGTGCCTGTTGATATCTTCACCACTTCGTTCGGGTCCAACTTCGTCGCTAGGCCGAAGTCGATTATCTGTTTTGAGATTTAACATGTGTTATTAAGGTTTAAATTTGAATAACTGTTTCATACGGTAGTAGAAATAATAGTTGACAAATATAAAAGAAGGCTAAGAGCTACTCTTAGGAGCTTGAATGAATTAATTGTAACATTTTGTACACCTAGCTTTTTATTCTTGATCGAAGCTAATTTTAGATTTTTTTTATTAATTATTAAACATGAAAAATTAACGTCTTTATTTACTTTTGATATTGACAGAATCAGTTTGATCAGTGAATGTATTGACTGCATTTGGAACATTTACTTTGATGCATGTTCGACCAGCGAATTAAGACTATTTGCAGGAACATTTTTAACCCACCTTAACATCAGTGCCTGTCCTTGTCTGGCACATGACATTCTCGGGCTTCAGGTCGAGATGTATGATGTTCTGCTCGTGCATATGTCTGACGCCCTCGCAGATCTGTCTCATGTAGTGCGCCGCTTCGGCCTCGCTCATGTTGTAGCCGGGCTCTGTGATGCGCTCGAACAGTTCACCGCCCGAGAGGCTTCAAGGAAAACAATATTTGTGAACACAGTTTTGGAGAGCTATGCGGTTCAAAATCAATAAAAAGGCGAACCCGCGTAAGAACCCGTTGAAATGATTAACTTTAGCTTAATATTTGTGAAATTGAAAATAAGAGTCATAGCGCAAGACTAATGCAAGTTCCATTGCAGTTCAGGGCAATGATTCTTGCTAAGAGAGGGTACGAGTAGGATAGTTGAAAAATTTATAGAACATCACATTGGCACACAATGTCTATCACATTATCTGGCTATCTTGAGAATCGTATGTTGAGAAATATACGATACTAGCTATTGCCCGCGACTTCGTCCACTTGGATTTTGGAAACTTCAGCAGCCTGTTGCACCTTTAGGGGTTGATTTTCGAAAAATCCTTCTTCGTGAACCCCTACATCCTCTGTAGAATATGTTTTGCAAATTTCATGTTTCTATCTGTAGCAGTTTAGGCTGTGTGTTGTCTGTCAGTTAGTCATTCAGTCATACAGTCACGGAAATGTTTATAAGTATAGAAGAAGATAGATAGAAGATTAACAAGAGTGAAAAACAAACGCGTCAGGTTTGTTCAAATTTATGTTTGTTCGATTACAAAGTATCTATTTTGATATGGTACGAAAGAGAGATCGCTTTAGAAATAAAAATTCCACGCAGATGAAGGCACCAATAACTAGTTCAAACTCATACATAGTATAAAACAAAGTAGCTTCCCGCTGTCTGTCTGTCCCTATGTATGCTTAGATCTTTAAAACTACGCAACGGATTTTGATGCGGTTTTTTTTAATAGATAGAGTGATTCAAGAGGAAGGTTTATATGTATATAATTGCAGTAGCATTGCACCCGTACGAAGCCGGGGCGGGTCGCTAGTAATCTATACTATTATAAAACTGTAACAGTAAGTTTGTCTGTACATTGAAGATATTAACAAAAAAGTTACGATATGGTTTTAGGTGTCCCTGATTCCATTTCACCAATTTTTGGATTTTTTGTCTGTCTGTTTGTTTGTGTGTTTGTTAGTTTGTTTGTTTGAATGAGTATCACGCAAAAATTACTGGTCCGATTTTGATGAAACTTTTTTTGTTTGATAGCTTATGATCTGACTTAAAATCTGGTATATAATTTGTGCGGACGAAGTCGCGGGTTAACGCTCGTAAATAAATAATTATACTCACAATTCGAAGATCAAGACCATTTCGTCGTCGTCTTCAAACGCATCATGCAAGTTTATTAACTTGCGATGGTGCAATTGGTTCATGATATCTATTTCCTTCTTAATCAACTCCTTCTCCATGGCGCCGGTGACTGGAATGAACTTAGCGGCGAAGTAGTTGCCGGTGGAACGTTCCCGGCATCTATGGACGACACCGAACGCGCCTGTGCCTACAACAATGGGTCGTAAATTAGTAGGTTAGAGTTGATTTTTGAATGTGCTGGTTAGGGCATTTAAGATGCTTCTTGTCTTATTGGTAGTAAAGACAAGGTTATATTCGTGATTATCGAAATGATTTTGCTACGAAATTTTGAATAAAGTTTACTACCGGCGCTATTAAGGTGAAAGATATTTTTTTATGAATTTTGTTCGAAATACCGAATTTATGATCCATTCGAACTAGTAGATTAGTAACGCTTATAATGGTAGACTCAATTTTTTTGTCGGATTGGTGTGTTATATTTGAAAGTCACATAAACTTCATAGTTTTTGACATTTTTGTGTACGAATTAGACTTTGAGATATTCTAAAATTGCACTCTTGGACATAACATCTTGTACTTGTAATGATGAAATGTTTTATATATTTTGATATTCAGATATTTAATAATATTTATCCACTTTCCAAGAATCACGAATATATTCTAATTTTATGTTTATTCTACATAGTGTATACTAAATAAAATTGTAACTAGGAAGACGCGCATTCCCGTTATGTCAATATTGTGTGTAAATAAATATAAATACATAAATATTTTATATAAAGCTTAAACCGTGCAGTTCGAACTACAATATATAATTAAAAGTATAACAACTATTTCTTTTATATAAATTCCTCATATGTTTCCATTATTTGTATTTATACTAATAAAAAATGCTCTTAAATAAATACTTTTTTAACGAATAAGTTTGGAGTTATTGGAAAAATAATTTTAGTTTCCAAATGCCCTAAACTTACTCCAGAGCCTACAAAAAACATGCTCCTAATTTGTGAAAAAATAAATTTAAAAAAGATATGCATGTGAGACAGAGAGATGCAGAAAGAGACGCACTACATCGATCTATTCACACACAGACCTCCTGCTCGGTTCCTTTTAGACGCTCTCACGAAGTCACCTGCGAAATTCATCACTATTTGTATACGTAGTAAGATTCAAAATCGTCTACTGTTAGTACGTCTATGTTAAAAAAAACTCTAGTTAAAAATGTTTCTCTCAAGCAACTTCGTGAGTGTTTTTTAGTTCTAGAGTAACTTAGAGTAACTTTTACTTTCATGCTGAATATATTTTACGTTGTAATTTCTTTAAATTAAAGTATTACATTTATCAACGGCTGTTGTTGTAGTTTTAATTTGTTTTTATTAATGGTCAACAGTACATGTTATATTCATCATCTTATTGGTTTTTTTTTCTTAATTAAATATAAACTTTCAATAGTGGCTTCAAATATAAGTGTGTATTAGTGACATGCTGACTTACCATTAAAGACATGCACGTTTTTTAAATAAATATTTCACAGAATTTCAAACTTTGACATTTTAATTTATATTTTTATCTATTGCAATAAAGTACATTTTTATCTATAAGTGTAAAACACTTTACATACAATGTCTATGTATTGAAAGATCTCTTAAATGTTAGAAATTAAGCCACTTGCTTATCTCAGTTTCAGAATTAGATGAACCCAACAAATAGTTAAACATAATATTTTAGTTTGTTCCTTTTCCATTAAAGCTTACCCTCTTAGAGCCAGCGCAAACCTAGAGAAGCGCAGTGCAGAGAATTTTTCACTTCCAAACAATTAACGACTTTGTTTCTGTTGATATAATATCGAAAATCAATTAACACCAGTTTCGAATCAATTCGTTTCCATGCTTTCGGGGACTAGTAGTTGCGTTAATTGATTTTCGGCATTATTTCAACGCAAGCAAAGCCGATAATGGTTTGGCAGTGAAATATATTCTTCGCTGCGCTTCGCCCAGCGCTTTTGAGTAAAATATTTTAGGCAATGTCTTATAAAACCTTTTGAACAAACCGATATCTGATCATTTGATAAGCAACTTTTTTTTTTTGCAGGATTAGGCCCACCACACTTTCCCACCGCTGTAACTCCTGTAAGCCAAGATCAACAGCGGCGACCATTCACAACACTGGACAATGAAGTCCAGCGAGCCCGGGGGATGACTCTAATCTGTCTTAGAACCCGCAATGAATTAATCAAAGAAGATAGGAGGAGTAGGAAAACGAAATATCCAACTTCCCTCCATTGATAAGCAACTTCTTAAGTTCGCAATAAGGTCGAATTTACGCTAAAAATTTTAAACTACACCACCATATTCTGAAACTTCATTTCCCACTAACCAAACAACTCTAAAAGCAATAAGTTCGCAGTAAACACTCACCGATCTCCTCTAGAATGTCGTATTTGTCGTAAACGGAGCATGTGTTGATATCGACGGGCTGGGGCACGTATTTGCTGTATATGTCGAACACGTAACTGTCGTAGTCCTTCACGGGGCCGTGGTCTGCGTTCGTTCGGATACGCTTGCCTGATTCGTCCACTGTGGAAGATAGTTTGATTAGTAATGTGAAAGAAAAAAGTTTGGTGCTTTGAAAGTAATTGAAAGTAAGGATTTATTGAAAATAGTGACGACTGCGACATTGAACAAACTGAACAAATAGGTACTGAATAATTATTGTTTTAATCGAACGCTTAGACTGATCATTAATTTTGAACCTTTTTTGTGTTCCGTACCAAAAATGGAATCACTCTTGTATACGTTCGTTTGTGGGGACTTGTAGACTAAGAGATAAGTGTACTTTTTGCAACCATCAGCTGCAAGGCTGATTCAGTGTTTATGAGGTGTAGAGCATCTCTGTGATGGGGATGGACCAGGTCTCCAGGTCTGCCTGCATAACTCCAGTCGGTTTAGAAGTTACTGATGTTTAAAGGTCAGTAAAAAATTAACGATCAGCTGCAAGGCTGATCGTATCATATTATTGTAGTATGCACTGTAGCTATGTGAACAGCACTAAAACTGACATGGTTCATCAGTCGGTTTAGGAGATACAGCCGTTCAAAGGTCCGACCTTTAAATGGCTGTATCTCCTAAACCGACTGGCAGTTCATGTCAGTTTTTGTACTTTTTACAAAGCTACAGTGCACACTACAATAATATCATACGATCAGCCTTGCACCTGATCGTAAATTTTTTACTGACCTTTAAATGTCTGTAACTCCTAAACCGACTGATGTTATGCAGGCAGACCTAGTTCATCCCCATCACAGAGAAGCTCTACACGCCATAAACACTGAATCAGCCTTGCTGCTGATGGTTGCAAAAAGTACACTTATCTCTTAGTCTATTGCTACAGACACGTCAGCACCCACAAGTTATAGCAAAGATGCCAACAGATGGCGATACCGTCGCCCTCGGAAATATGCTCCATACATAGACAACGTTCACCGTGAATACGTAACTCGTAATCTAGTACAAATAAGGTTCACAATCGAATGCAAGACATACATCGCGCAAGAGAAATAATCACAGTAGAGATTTGATACATATAGAAGGTCCAACTAAGAACTGTTGGACCACAGGCCGGTGCCCAGGCTTCACACATAGCCTGGTGAAAGATCTTCGCTTTTCAATGGAGAAGGATTGGATTTTAGAACGTTTGGGGTTCACACGAGACTTCTTTTCATGATTTCAACCAAAATCATTTCGTTCAAAATTAGAATCTAAAGTTATGGGGAATTAAACCCAAAGTTGCAGATCTCACCTCGCCCCCCGCAAAAAGTGTCAGAAATGTTTGTTAGTAGAATTACACGCGTGGATAGTCCCTCTATAAGTAGTCAAAGTGTATTTATCATTAAAGAACGTACCAGGATATTCCTTCTTCTTGAACTCCTTCTTGATGATGGCCTTGGTCTGTATGAGTGAGGTAGTATCGCTAGGGTCCGAGCGTCCGTAGATGTTCTCAGCGTACACTCTGAACTCGTACTGCTTGCCTGGTACCAGTCCGGTGATTGCCATTGTTGTGAACCTTTCAGGGGAAACAAGACTTTTAGTAAAGGGAAAATAAAGACGATGTCCGACTAACATGACATGGATTTTACCTATTCCGTCTGTCTTTCATCCATTCTACCTGTCTATGCCCATGGTCTCGATTTGGGAAAGAGGGTGTGCAAAACGGCAAAACACAGTAAAATACGCTGAGTCAAAAACTAATTTATTTTTTCAGCAACACTCATTTATTGTCAATTGTGATAAATTAACAACCAGAAGCAAAAATAAGGGTATTATAAGTTTGACAGGTCTGTGTGTGTATGTGCGTAAGCTTGTCTATAAATTAGTCCAAGTCCGAATAACTTGCCGTGTGGTGTCGGCTAAGAATAGCACCATCCCATTTCCTCCCGTGGGTGTCGTAAAAGGCGACTAAGGGATCTACCGGAGGATGGGCAGCAGCATCCTCTGAGTACAGACATCCAATCCAACTGCGATTGCCATGCCGCCTGCCAAGCATGGCGATTATGGCAAATCCCTCCATTTTGGGGGAGGCTTATGTCCAGCAGTGGACGTTTAATGGCTGATATGATGATGATGATGAATAACTTACCTAGTGTTACCAACTCTGATCCAACTGGACATAGGGTGTTCTCTCTTCTCGACGAGGTAGTTGGTGATGTCTGAACCGCCGTCCCAGACTGGAGCCTTCCAGCTGAGGGCCAGCGAGTCCACGCCGATGTTATCCACCGCTGGGAATCGAGGCGGGTCAGGACGGTCTGGAAGGGAGGAAACGTGTCAACAGCATATTGAAGATGTGTAGCAAATATCGTCCCTGTATGGAAATGGATAGATCATCATCGTCCACTGCCGAACATAGGATGTCAGAGCAGGAGTCCAGTAGTTCATACTCCACCAGAATCCTGACCATGTGGTCAGGAGGTCTAGGTATGTACCTAGGCCTTGAGGAAGGTGTATTGGTGGACTTCACATATAAAGCAGAATGTCATCTTCAGCATATACGGCCCGATAGCTTAGTCGGTAGTGAAACTGTCTGCTCTGCTGAGGGTCGCGGGTTCGAATTCCGTAAGGGACAAATATTTGAATGATTAATATGAATATTTATACCCGAGTCATGGATGTTTGTATCTATATATGTATTATATATCGTTGTCTAGTCATCATAATACAAGTCCAGGCTAGATTCTGGTACTTTAAATGTGACTAGATAATTTGTGTGTCAATATCCAAGATATTTATATGCAGGTTTTCTCACGATATTTTCCTTCACTGTTGGTGTACGCTGGGTCCCTGGGGCCCAGTGCGTGTCAATGATACATCTGGTGACCGCGGAGCTGGTAGCTTCCTGGCTGAAGAATTATAGTCTCGCTATCCAGAGAGGGAATGCCAGCCAGCCAGCCTACTGGGCGCCATGTCTTACGGCGACGCAGTGGTGTGAATTTTTTATAATTGTATATTTATTATTGCAGTGTCTTGATTTATGTGTCCGACTCTAACATCTTTCATTATTTTTTTGCTTCACCGTTTGAGAACAGACGATATTCGATTTTCAAAACCGTGCATCTGACTCTTTTGTTGATCGATGTAATAACCTGACTCGTACACTCTCGCAAACAACCACATATACACGCTCACTAACACTTTCACACAGCACTATACACTACACATCCACACCACACAGTCACATCTCATTGTTACTGTCAGCTCCTAAAATTTATAAATTAGAATAGCAAAGCTTTAGTTGTATACCCTCAAGTAGTTTTCTTAATTTGTTGTTACTCTCATAACGTTTCAAATTGCAACTATGCTTAAAATGTCTGAGGGGTGGAGGCCTGGTATCCAGAATAACAAGATCTACTTGATTCAGGAGCCAGTCTCTCACTACCCTAATCTAATATGTTGATGAACTTGTATCTTATAAACCCAAAGTGTGAGAAATAAATAAACATTTATAATAATTACTATAGGTATAGCGCGATATTTGAAATAAAAAAGGAAACTTACCGCTGATCTCAATGTTGATGACGGCGGTGTCCTGTCCCAACTCGTTCTCAGCGGAGATCCTGTACGGTCCGGAGTCAAGCTTGCTCGCGTCACGGATCGTCAGGATAGCGTGCCGTTCTGCAACAATTTATAATTTCGAATGTAATAGCTATTGACGACCAGCTGTTATTTCAGAATTCGTCTGCCTGGTTTTAGGCCAGTATCATTCCTCATGGTTCAATCTTTATACCAAAGTAGGTTCAGCGGTTTATCCGTAAAAAAACAGAAAGATAGGTACATTTTAGTCATTTACCCAGATTTTAAAGAAAACCTGTCGGAACTACTTAGTTTGGGATTTTATAATATAAAATCGAAGTAATTATTAAATCGAAGTAATTATTAAATCGAAGTAATTATAAATAATTTATAACTAGCAACTACTTAGAATAATAATGTCAATTCTTCTGGCCCCTGGCCGTTCTCTCCCCAATATAACTGCCTTTAGACTTGCCGCTGAAAGTTGATCAATTAAATAAAAAATAAAAATAAATTAGTATTCCCACATTTTCGACTCAGTAAGGTCAACACATCTTTCATGGGGCACTGTATACGCTATTATAATAAGATATCAGAGGATATTCTAAACATGCCAGACAAAAAGTTTATGTTCCATGTTAAAGAAGTCCTCTGTAAAAAAGGCTATAAACTCGATGACTAATTGAATTACCAAAATGTCTGGTCTTGACAATGTTACTCTATGTAATGCAGTATTGTATTTTAATTGTACTTTGTATATCTTGTTTTGTTTAAAAGATGTGTGTTGTAGAGTTTCTGGCCGCATCTTGTCTCAACGGAACACCTTCCGACGCGGTGGTAGAGTCAAAAAATGACATCAAAAAGCTATCTATGTGATACTGTTTTGAATAAAACATTTTGATTTGATTTGATTAATTAACCCTTTTCACAAATATGGTAAGATTTATTTTTAAAAATAATGTAATCTATTATGATTTTTCTTTGAGTATCTACTCACCTTTCCTCTCCACATGATAATGGCCTCCAGACTCGATAGTCTCTCCCTCTCGCACCCACGTGATCTTAGGCACGGGGTGACCGGTGAAGGGAATCTTAATGATTACGTTTTCACCCTTGTCGAAGTATGCCGAAACTCTGAATCGAGGCGGCACGTTGAGTTTAGGCGCAGCTGTGGATCAAATAATAGATTTGATTATTTTTGAAACATTTTATTATTTATTTGAAATTATGGCTAGAAAGGAAGGATCTACTTCAGTATACAGGATGTATATGGGCATTAGTCCACCACACCGTACTCAATGCGGATTTGCGTTAATTTTTTTTTCCGCGCCTCGGACATTCGATGTTCGATAAAATTGAAGTCTCTTATAAAAGAAAAAGAAAGAAAACTCTATTCCAATGAAATCGATATATCAAGTAGAGAGCAGTTTGAGAGCAGTTAATATTACGTATATATATATAAGTCAGAAAAACTACATAGCATTTCGTTCTTGCGGATTCGAACTCGAACCTTCGTGATTAAAAGTTTCTCCACAACGAGTCACCGATGTTCTTACACTTCACATCATCATCATCATCAGCCTATATACGTCCCACTGCAGGGAACAGGCCAACTCTCCTTAAGGAGTATGGGCGTTAGTCCACCACGCGTCGTCAATGCGAATTGGTTGCTAGACATCACAAACGCATCAGAATTTCATCATCAGCGTATACAAGTTCCTCACGATCAACTTACAGTCCGTGAGCTCTCAGAATAGGATTCAACTGTCAGGTAAAATTGTTTATATTCGTATAATTTACTTCTCGAGAGTTTAATTGTTTCTGATTTCAAAAAGATTGTCACTGGCCGCGATCGAGAAGGTTATAATTATACTGGCCGCAATCTTATACGAATATAACCCCCGACAGCCAAATCCTATTCATCACGGACTGTACAAATACGGTTCAAATCATACATACATACACAAATACTCTCACGGCCGTAATCCCTTTTGGGGTGGTTAAAAACAAATCGCATCATAAGAACATTAATTTGTTTTATCGAAATCGCTGTCAAGCCGGTACGATTCGCGACAGGGCTTGCATTCGAAAAAGTCATCAGCTGCAATATTGATATTTTTTAACATTTTAGTTTTTTTGAAGGCGGTTTTAATTTTTTGTTTAAATTTTGTTTATTTCACAATTTTCAGTGGTGAATTCATTAGTTCAATTTAATAGTAGTGCTTTAATTTAACAAACGCACTAGCCGCCACTACGATTTTCAAAGGTTCCCCTCGATTTCTCTGGGATGCCATCACCAGATCCTGGTTTCCTTATCATGGTACCACCGTTGGAATAGCTTCTTTCCAACAAAAAAAGAATCATCCAAATCGGGTCATAAACGACGAAGTTATCCGCGAACACACATAAAAAAAATATATATTTATATACGGTCGAATTGAGAAACCTACTTTTTTTTTAAGTCGGTTCAAAATGCAGTTGTAGCAATGCTCACAGATAGCAATTTAACTTTCAGGATGGAATGACGTAGCAAGTGGTGAGACGTTTCGCACGACACTGCAAAAAACCAACTTACTCATAATGAGTAGCTCAGCCCTGGTGCTCTTGACGCCGGCCTTGTTGACAGCCCTGCACACGTACTCGTCCGCGTCCTCTCCGAACACGTCCATCACAGTCAGGAAATGATTGTCACCCTCGCTCCAGATACGGTGACGAGGTCCGTTCGTTATTTCACGGGCACCTGAGGAATTTAGGTCGGGATTAAAGAATTATTCTCTCTTGTTTATATTACGAGCGTTAACCCGCGACAAATTATATACCAGATTTTAAGTCAGATCATAAGCTTTCAAACAAAACAAGTTTCATCAAAATCGGTTCAGTAGTTTTTGCGTGATGCTTGTTCAAACAAATAAAACAATCACACAAACAAACAAACAAAGAGACAGACAAAAAATCCAAAAATTGGTGATACGGAATCAGGGACACCTAAAAACCATATCGTAACTTTTTTTTTGTTAATATTTTCAATGTACACACGGCGACACATCAAGCTATACAAAACCAACATAAGCTGGCCGCGCGTAGGTCGAGTAACGTATAACGTCGCGCGGCCAGCTTATGTTGGGATTGTATATTGGTTTAAAGTGTGCGGCAGCTTATTGGTTTGAAGTGTGCGGCAGCTTATTGGTTTAAAGCATGCCCAGTAAAAGTAGGTTACGGGTTCGAGTAGTTTCGCGAACCTTTTTCTTTCTTTAATAAGTCAGGTTTTTCAATAGTTTTATTTTAAAGTCTTCAATAGAACTCTACGGTTATGATTCACTTTTATCAAAATCATTGACTTGCTTTCATGAAAACTGGCATAAAATTGTGAATAACAACGACTGGGTCACGCAAAATTTATGGTTTGCTTTCAAGACCTGATAGCCTCTTATCAGAACAAATTTCTAGATTTTATAGTGGTAGTGAGTGAATCTTACCCTTGTACCACGTAATAGTGGGTTTGGGTTGTCCAGTTATGGTGCACTGGAACTTGGCGTTGTGGTACTGGATGCAGTTGGCGTTCTTCAGCGGCTTCACGATCTCTGGCGGTGTCGCGGCTGAAGGAAAGAGGAATACTATAGTTTTTTGTATGTGATGCACAAGATTGAATTATTATACTCATCAAGCTAACCAATTCTATGAACTTTTGGAAAGTAGATTTACTCAAACAAAAGTCTACTGATGTGCTGAACCAATTTCTTCGTTCTGAGCTGTGACCCTAAACACGTACTGGCGACCCTCTTAACAGTTCAACATTTTGGGTAGGCAATACAAAACTAAATCTTAAACACTTACCCTTAGGGTCGACGACCTTGACTTGCTGGCTGGCCGTGCTCGGCGGCGACAGACCGGCCTCGTTCTGAGCGGTGACCCTGAATTCGTACTGGCGACCCTCGATCAGGTTCGAACAGTTGAACATGTTGGGTAGGCAGAGAGATATGTTTACGCGTTGCCAGGTCGAAGCTCCGACTTCGCGCTTGTCTACCCAATAGCCTGAGGGAAAAGATTGAATATGCATAAAAAGTATAACATAGCATGTGACATACCACGACAAGGCATGCTTTAAATTGCTTTCTTTCTTTGCGTGTCAATGGTTCTGCAGTGATGTTTTTATATTTTAGTAGCCAGGTTTTCGGCAAGCCTGACAGCGTAAGGAGTAGCTGTATTTAAATCCTCTCTCGTGCAGGTGTTCGGGCACAGCGGACATTCCAGCAGATGTCCCATCGACTAAATAGGTTCGCCGTTCGTGTCAGACCAGGATCCCTATACCCCCAGTTACACAGATTTAGTCTGCAACGGTTAACCTGAGTGCGAAGCCGATTTAAGGATTTCCACACTTGCCATTGCAGATTGTGTCCGAGCGGTAGTTGTTCCTATGGGGAAATGAACTCAGCTGGTGGGGGTACCCTTTCTTTCCACAGAGTGGATCTTGTAGCAGACGGGTCATTATGTATAGCCGACGTATTAGCGTTGGAAGCTCCTGCGGCTCTTGAGGCGCGTTTGTGGGCTTTGGTGGCCATATAGAAGGTGTCGGCTATCGCTATTTAAACTGCTACAAGTACATAAGAACTAGTTTAAATCGTATCGGTAGGAAAATTGACACAAAGAGCTAAACTCTAGTCCGCGTCTTCACTCAAGTGGCTATTGACTTCTTGTCGAATAAGGGTTACGCAAATAGTTACCTTGAACCCGTGCGCCTCCGTCGTTCTCAGGTTTGTCCCATTCCAGGTGGACGAAGTCTCCTCCGACCTCCTTGATCTTGGGAATGCCAGGAGCTGACGGTGGGTCGAATGGTGCCTTGGCCTATAAGAAAAAAAAGGTAATTAGGTCCATACATTTTTGCTAATTTTCCTTAGGTTCCTTAGGGAAACTAGTTCAGTATCAAGTACAACTTTTGAACCCTCTAAAACACTTCTATTACATGACACCCAACCCAACTAACAATTTGGTCATATAAGTATCGTATAGTCGAACATTAGAAGCATAAAGCACCAGTATATGACGAAATTACCGTAATATAAACTTTTATAAGTCAAAATAGTCTTATAAATGGGGGCCTAATACGACCAAATTGTTTGCTGGGAATAGCCACCTCTACTCAACACTAACCTTGATAGGGTTGGCGGCATCGCAGGCGGGTCCCATTCCGTTCTCATTGCAGGCGTGTACCCTGAAGTTGTACTCCTGTCCCTCGGTGAGACCCTGGACGGTGAACCTTGTGTCGCGCACGGATGATGCTATCGTTATCCACGCTGTGCCCGATGTGTCGTTACGTTCTACCACGTAGTGCGTTACTGTGGGAAAGAGCAAGTTTTTGTAAAAAGGGTAAGAATTGGAAGATGTATAGTATTTCACAGGCTATACTCGGAGTTTCCCTGCGAGATCGAATCAGAAATGAAGAGATCCGCAGAAGAACCAGAGTAACTGGCATAGCCCAAAGAATTGCTAAATTAAAGTGGCAGTGGGCGGGGCACATTGCTCGCAGAAGCGATGGCCGATGGGGCCGAAAAGTTCTCGAGTGGCGACCGCGTACGGAAAGCGCAGCGTGGTTAGGCCCCCCACACGGTGGACCGACGACCTTGTGAAGGCGGGCGGCAGGAACCCGTTGGATGAGGGCAGCGCAGGACCGGTCGTTATGGTGATCCTTGGGGAGGCCTATGTCCAGCAGTGGACGTCCATCGGCTGAGATGATGATAGTAATTCACATACGGGTAGGCAGAGACAATAGGTCGCTGTTAAGTTGGTAACCCATGATTTTTGTGCAGAAAAACACCAGAGCTATTTTTCCCGGATATAATTGCTAACCCAGTAGGGCAAGTCTAAGTCTCTTCATACATCCTCGTCGGTTTTAGTTTATTACTATGAGACACATCTTTACCGTAGTAACGCAGAAAAGTTTTTTTTATTACTTATGGGTTTGCTCTTGACTTCAATCTAGTCTCAAATATTATTGATTTTTAAACATGTTACAGCCATGTTGTGCTATTTCGAATCAAATTAAAGATTGAAAAATTTGTCTGGGGCGGGACTTGAACCCGCACTCTTCCAAACCGGGGAACTGCGTTATCCAATTTCGCCACCGAGCCCACTACCCAGAGAACGAAATTTTCAATCTATTGCGTCTTAAGGGGACGTGAGCGCCATCTACTGGTACTACTCTCTACTATACTATTTCGTGATATTTCATGATTCTCTCTACTATACTATGGCGAAATTGGATAACGCAGTTCCCCGGTTTGGAAAAGTGCGGGTTCAAGTCCCGCCCGAGACAAATTTTTCAATCTTTAATTTGATTCAATCTAGTCTTCACTGTAACTACTCTACTTATATAGGGACTAGTTACGCGTGTAATTCTACGAACAAATATTTCTGCCACTTTTTGCGGGGGGGGGGGGGGGGGGGAGGTAACACAAAATCCGCAACTTTGGATTTTATTCCCTATAACTTTAGATCCTAATTTTGAACGTTA
The DNA here is from genome assembly GCA_927399405.1 of Agonopterix arenella. Classification (NCBI taxonomy): domain Eukaryota; kingdom Metazoa; phylum Arthropoda; class Insecta; order Lepidoptera; family Depressariidae; genus Agonopterix; species Agonopterix arenella. The sequence goes on from OV656714.1 coordinate 4,719,441, forward strand.
AAAATCATGAAAAGAAGTCTCGTGTGAACCCCAAACGTCTTAAGTTCGAAATTATGGTTTCGCAATTATAGGCTGTCTCGTTTAGTGATAAGGTATAAAATTGAATGTAAATGCACATTATTAATTAATCTTATACCGTGGCAGAGGGGAAATGTTACCACAAGGCTAGTCCTTATAATAAGTAGTCAAAGAGTCTTCAGGACAAAGATGGAGTCGAAGATGTAGCGAGCTTACCCAAATGAGAGATATGGATTGAGACACGGGAAATAATTTAAAAATTCATGTCTTCTGGGTAGCCATCTCAAATCTCACCAGTCATACGTCAGTCAATCCATCATTCATCGTAAGGTATAATTTTTTTTAATTTCCTACATGGATACAAATTTCAAGGTCAAGGCATTTCAGCCAGTCTTCCGCTACCAGGGTTAACCTACAGAGTTCTTCAATTCCACAAGGGAAAAAAAAAAAATACTTCGAAAATTCTTGCCAATTCATATTCTAATTAATCTTTACAATTAATAACGCACACAGGCACATATATTGTAATGATCCCAAGCAAGCACTAATAGGCTGTTTATCATGGTAACCATACAACAACGGCACAAACATATAAACATCCATGACCGAACAGGGATTCAAACCCAGGGCCCTGGTTTGGCAGTCCGGCGTGGTAACCATTACACCAACCGGGTCGTAAACAGCGTAGATTTCACTAATTTACCAAAGAGATTTAACATCGACATTTACATATTATTCCTGGTGTTTACGTATTTAAATGTTGTAACAATGAAGCAAGGCAGACGCTTACCAGGTAGACCGCCGTCGTAAGAAGGCGGCTTCCATGTCAGCGTGCAGGAATGTCTCGACACGTCGCTGGTCTCCAGACACTGCGGCGGTCCGGGTAGACCGGTGACTGTCACCGAGAACGTATCCGACGTCTCGCCGGAGTTGTTCTTTATCGTTATCTTGTATGTGCCTGGAAGAAGAGGTTATGGTTAGAGGAATATTCTAATATTTGACAAATAATTTAAAGTGGCGAGCACAAAAAAAATCTGATGTTCCATACTAAGCTACAGTGCCGTGCCGTGCCGTGCCGACTCGACTCAAATGTATGCAACAGCAGATTTTTTTTTGTGCTCCGATTGCTTTGCTCCCAACGTAAAAGTTGTTCAGTTTGATGGATAGACTCTTAGTTTAAAAAGATGCTAATGATATCAATTTCACCGTGTATACCAGATTTTAAGTCAGATCATAAGCTATAAAAAAAAAAGTTTCTTTAAAATAGGTTCAGTAGTTTTGGCGTGATGCTGTTACAAACATACAAACAAACAAACAGACGTACAGACAAAAATTCTAAAAAAGGTTGATTTCTTCGGGATATCTAAAAAACATATCGTAATCTTTTTCATGGAAATATCGTACAGACACACTTCTGTTACAGTTTTATAATAATTAAGATATGACTAAGGGTCTGTTTTACCAGTCATAAATAAGTTCCCAATAGCTTATATGATAGTGCATTTGACATATCTTACATATGATATAAAATATGTCAAATGTTCTGTCAGATAAGCTATTAAGAACTTATCCAGAAGTGGTGAAACAGGCCCTAAATAAGTTAAATGAATCCTTACACTATCCAGCACATAAAATATAAACTCACCCATATCATCCTTGCAGATGTCCTTAATAAAGATGAGTATGTAGTCGTCGAAGACTGTGAACTTGGTGTGTGCTGAGTCTGTGACCTTGTGGCCGTCCTTCATGATGGTGACGTCGGCAGGCTGGTCGCCCGTGTAGAGAATCTTGATCTTAGTGTTGTCGTGCTCGGGCAAGTGAAGGTCGCCAGGCATGCGAGTGATGCGCGGCGGGTCTGAGGGAGGAATATAATGAGGGTGATTAGCACTAGGAAATTTGGTTTTTTGGCCATGAAATAAAAGTAATCGTCATAGAAGTACTTAATCGTTAATCAATCAATCAAATCAGCTGACATCAACCCACTGCTGGGCTTCTTTTTATTGCGCCGCTTAAAGTCATGTGACAATCAGATCCATCTCTGACCTGCAACCCTTACAATGTCGTCTGATCAAGTAGAAGTATTTAAGGATGCACGTTGCATTTATTTTTTTCCTTTCTACACAAGGAAAAGTAACACCGTTCTAGATTAATAAATTTATTTAGTAGCCTATGTCATCCCACCGCTGGGAAAAGGCCTCCCCCTTACTCTTCCATTCGTTTCTGTCTTAGGCAACTTTTGGTCATCGAATTTATCCAGATCATCCCGCCATCTCCTCCTGGGTCGACCCGGACGCCGACCCCGGTGACTATTTTCGGGGATCCAGGACATAATGGTTTCTGTCTATCTTTCAGGGCGCATTCGACAGACATGACGGCCCACTTACATTTATCAATTATCATCAATTATTCATCTTACTTAAAAACGCCTAGGCAGATTTGGGGCCCTGTCCATTTATTTAGGGCTCAATTGTAGACATGATAAATCTACACTTTTTTTCCAGCATTATGTTGTTGGGTCTGAACATGAATCCTGCCAAAAAGAACACTCACTTCCGATCTTAAGGTGTCCAGTGCAGTAAATGAAGCCGATAGTGTTGACGGCCTCGCACGTGTAGTCACCGTCGTCGGCGTCCGTCGCCTCTAGGATGTTCAGCTTCAGCACACCCTCGCGGGACTCCGCGATGAATCTATGAACGAGAACATTAGTTAAGATACTCCGATTTTTAAGGATCGGATTGTTTATATAAATTAAGCCCTTGCGTCAACTTGGGTTGGATTAAGATTCACTCTGGGTTAAATTGTTGTCTCAGGTTTTTGTCTATACTCAAAATCATGGATTACCAACTTAACGTGTAGTTAGTTGCTAACATCAGTTAACGTTTGTGCTGGTGTCAGGTCGACGCAAGTGGGACTAAAAGTTTAAGTAGAAAGTTAGTGTCCAGTGATTAGTTGTATGGAACCTAGTTTTTAGGAAATCAAATCAGATTCGATTTTGTAACATTTTTATCCAGAAAATGCAAAGCATATGTTCAAGACTATATTCCGCGAGAGAAGTAGTAAAAAATATTGGTTAGAACATCCACGTTTCACAGTTAGCACCAAAACTCTCCAGTGTGATGGGGAGTGGGCGTTGCCACTTATAATGGACCGTAAGTACAATACATGCCTCGAAATTGAAGCATGCAGATTTTTCTCCTTATATTATTGTATAGTACATATGATCGATATGTAAGAAAGGTTTTAGATTTCATCAACCGGTGTAAAAAAGTCTGAATAAAGAAATTAAGTAGATGATGATGATTTTTGGCATAGCTTTTTTTTAATGGGCATAGGCCCACCACACATTCCTACCGCTGTAACTCCTGTAAGCCAGGATCAACAGCGGCGACCATTCACATCACTGGACAATGAAGTCCAGCCAGCCCGGGGATGACTCTAATCTGTCTTGGAACCCGCAATGAATTAATTAAAGAAGATAGGAGGAGTAGGAAAACGAAATATCCGACTTCCCTCCATTGCAAACGGGAGACAGCAATAAGAAGGAAAAAACATGGCTATTAGAGAGCCAATTCAAGAGATCATTTATGGCAATTTTTGGCATAGCTAACAATATATATCTCGTCTTAATTTTCGCGACTAAATATTAGGAACCAGAATAACCAAGAACTGTAATTTCGATCTCAACTCACCTGGTGCCAAGTATGATCTCCCTGCCGTTCTTCAGCCACCTGCCAGTAGGCACGGGGTTGCCGGTGGCGACGCACTCGAGGGTGAAGGGTCGGCCGAGCGGCGCGCACATGTGCGGCGGCATCTGCTTCACCCACTCCGGCTTAGTGCCGCCGATCTCCTCGCCGGTGCGGACCGGTGTCGTGCATGTTGATGGCTCTGATTTGCCTGTGGATGGGAATGTATGTTACAGCTTGCAGTATTCTAGGGCAAATAGCCCAGTCATTTTACGGAGTTTTATTAGGCGGGGTAGGGAGTAATTACTAATTGGACTTTTAAACTGTAACCGGAACCATTAAGTGACAAAAGGACTATCTTAAAACATATTAAAAAAAATTCGCTGCGCAACATAGAAATCAAAATTATGTGTCCCAGAAAGATATTAAATTATTAATATTAATACCAATGCACTCATGTGACTTAGATTTAAAAATATAATTTATTTTTGAGCAATATTACCAATAACAACAATAGGCAATAACATTTTAAAAATGATGTATTTGTTTGAAAATACGAATGTATTTTTCAAATCCTTCTAAGTAGACAAAAGTATTCACACCGTGTTTGTAGTATATATAAGGTCTAACAAAATTAGGTGAAACTATTTTAAGGGGATGATCAGACCATCAAACTGAACCACTTTCTCTATGGGACCAATATAGAAATCGAGAAAAAAAAATCTGCTGTCCCATACATTTAGGTCGAGTAGGTTTGTACGGAACAGCAGATTTTTTTTTCGCGATTTCGATATTGTTCCCATAGAGAAAGTTGTTCGGTTTGATGGTCTGATCATACCCTTAAAATAGTTTCACCTAATTTTGTTAGACCTTATATAATGGTAAAGCCTTAAATATGTGCAAAAAAAAATTTAGCATTAGGTTTTTTAGAGCGAAATAATAGCTAAATTTTAAAATTGGAACTGTTGCTGACGTGATTTTTTTTATTTTGGTACATTTCTAGGCTCAAATTGGCTCTTCAATATTATACGGAAAAAAAATGTCAATTACTAATTAGTCCCGGCTCAAACCGTAAAATGACTGGGCTAAAAGGTCCCTTTTCCACTATTCCCAAAATGGTGAATTAGTTGGTGGGGAACCACGTCAGAGGCCATAAGGCGGTCTGAAAAAACTCAGACACGTGAGCTATGCCCACACGATAAGAAGAAGTGGGTGATTATAATTCCGGTTGGTTTTGATAGTACAACACAATCTTTTGTTATTTCTCTTAAAAATAAATAAATAAAAAAATATAGTGGGACTAGATTTGCGAGACGAGAGTTGGTGGGAGAAAAAAAATCTACATTTTACAATGCTACTGACCCAAGGCGGGTTGATAGAGACAAGGTAAGCGCATATTACGATGGGTCGCATTGGAGCTAGCCGCAGCGCCAAAATCCGCCCTAATCGCTTCCATATGAATCATCGCATAGTACTACGCCAGGTGAGAGCTGGACGCATTTTTGTGCGGCGAATTTCCGTCCGTGCGATGCAGCCCCCGATGTAGCCCGTCCTAATGTGCCATACCAAGCTGATTTTTTCATTACGCTTCTTTATATGCTGATAGTATCTTAAGAGGATATTCAGACCATCAAATTATACATTCGCTGCATCATAAAATTTTCATTCTTAATTTGATATTAGTCCCATAGAGAAAGTTGTTCAATTTTATAGTCTGATCATCTCCTTTAAAAAACTGTCAGCACATTAAGAAAGATTCTGTATATTCGCAAGAAAACCATTATTCTTCTTTTAACGTCGCCCTAGTTAACAGGTTACCTGCAGCGTTGATGGCGATGATCCTGAACTCGTAGTCTGCCTTCTCGCTGAGGTTCATGGCGGTGAACGTGGTGTCCTGCACGTGGTAGTCGTTGCACTTCACCCAGACTGTGGCGCCGACGTCGCGGCGCTCGATTATGTAGCCGGTTACGCGAGAACCTGAGGGGAGATTGTTATGTTAAGAGATTTCTCTTATTTTAGGTTCCTTGCTTGTGAAATTATAGTTTTGTGTGGATACAATGAAACCAGCATAATTTACTCACTTTCAATGTTGACGGCCTACGTGTAGGGTTTACAATGCCCATGTACAATAGGGTATTTGACAGCATGTAAAATATAGGATATATAAGGTCTAACAAAATTAGGTGAAACTATTTTAAGTGGATGATCAGACAGTCAAACTGAACAACTTTTTCTATGGGACCAATATCGAAATCGCGAAAAAAAATCAGCTGTTCCATACAAACCTACTCGACCTAAATGTATGGGACAGCAGATTTTTTTCGCGATTTCGATATTGGTCTCATAGAGAAAGTTGTTCAGTTTGATGGTCTGATCATCCCCTTAAAATAGTTTCACCTAATTTTTTAGACCTTATATAGATGGCATCCGGATTGAATAAGAATTTTTGAAACCAACTATTTAGTCAGTTGAGAAAAATACTCCGACAAAGAAAATATTTTTTTAGTCTACTTTAGTCACGAGATCGTAAACGACTGTGATTGGCCGAATGGTTGATGACGTCAACTACTTGTAAGCAGTTTGGTAACTACTTGTAAGCATTTGACATCACGATGACGTCACCTGCTTGTTGCCACCTTTGACTATTTATTATAAGGACTAGCCTTGCGGTAGCATTTCCCCTCTGCCACGGTTTAAGATCAATTAATCATGTGCATTTACATTCAACTTTATACCTTATCACTAAACGAGACAGCCTATAATTGTAAAACAATAATTTATAAATATACATTTTCTATAGTGCTTAGACATCAGTGATTAACGTAGAAGTTTTTATAAAAACCTGTCAGATACCATATTTCACCTACGGCGCGGCGCTGCTAATCTTTATAGAAAAGCTTGGTACGCAAGATATTTTGAAGTGAAGGAGTGTACGTGCTAAACACAGATGCACTTTCATCTCCTTACCTTTTTTGTCTGATGAAACGGAAGGCCGATACGATTGGTAATAGCAACGGAACGTCTCAGTTGCAATGACTACACCACCTCACCTTTTTGGTGTAATTCTTATGGCTTCAAATTGAAGCACGTTTGCGGTTTCTAGTTAGTTCTCTTAGTTAGAATGATGATGACTTAGCAACAAGACGTACCTCCATCGGTGGTGGGCGGGTCCCAGCTGAGGTCGACGTAGTTGCGACCCACTCGCATGACCCTGGGCGCGTGGGGAGGTCCGGGCGGGCCACAGCGCGGCTTCACGCGGAACTTCTGTGAGCTGGCCGAGTACTTGCTGAATCCGGCCGCGTTCTTCGCTCGCACGCGGAATTCGTACTCGTGTCCGTCTTCCAGGTTGTATGCCTGGGGGAATACAATTTAGTTATAACAATAGTTATAACAAGAAAGCGCAGAATAGGTACTCTTGGAGAGAATTTTTTTGACCTAACGGAGAGTAACGGCTAATATAATAAAAGATTTATAAACTTGAGTGAGGTATATTATTTTTTCGGGGAGGGTTATTGCAAGCCGTTGCCTGGCATATTGTGGCCATTTACTGGTCTGTTTTGCTCGCATGCATGTTTATACACATACTTCTAAACTTACCGTTTTTTCTTTTTGTAAATACTTTGCATTTTAAGAATATCTATTTATCACGTCACTCATTTTCAAGTGGTGTAGGTAGAGGAGTCAGAACCTTTTCCCTAGTGGTGTATGTAGAGAATAGTTCTTTCAGTCAGAAGCATTTGGGCGAGACTTCCACCCAAGGTTGCGTTGGACTGATGTACTTATGTGTCTAAATGGAAGTCATAGAAGAATTATGCATAAGGTCGTCAGTCCCAAAGTAATTTTGTTAGAATTGCGCCCAAATGCCTCCGAGTGGAAGAGTTTTTCTTAAGAATTTTTTGGATCTAGCTATGCCTCATCTTTGTGAAAATAATTTATCATCTCACGTAAGACTAACTGAGCGTAACTCAATAAATAGTACAGAGAAGAAACCATCACATTCAAGATGACAACAACCAGTAAATCTAGACCCCTATTCTCCTACACCTGACCTGGTAGAATGATCAGTAAGGCAGGACCTCCTCGCTCATACAACTCACCTGGTAATTGCAATCCTTGACGAGGTAGTCGGCGCTGTTCCACACGCCGTCCTGCACGTCCCTGAACTCGACCTTGTAGCCCTGTATGCGCGCGCCGCCGTCGGACCTCGGTCGGTCCCATACAACGGTCGCGGTGGATCCGTCCCAGTCCGTGACGCGGGGAGTGCCGGGCGGGTCGGGGATCGTGAATGGGAACTGTGGATTAATGTTACATTAATTTATCGTAGTTAGAAAGTGAGTTCTGGTTTTTTTTTATCGGGCATAGGCCCACCACACATTCCCACCGCTGTAACTCCTGTAAGCCAGGATCAACAGCGGCGACCATTCACAACACTAGAAAATGAAGTCCAGCGAGCCCAGGGGATGAATCTAATCTGTCTTGGAACCCGAAATGAATTAATCAAAGAAGATAGGAGGAGTAGGAAAACGAAATATCCGACTTCCCTCCATTGCAAATGGGAGACAGCAATAAGAAGGAAAAAACATGGCTATTAGAGAGCCGATTCCAGAGATCATTTATGGCAGTGTTGAAGACACTACCACAAAAGCAGTGAGTTATGGCTTGTAGGATTCTGCAGAGCCTTCTCTCACGAATAAGGAAAAAAATAGAATTGCAATTGAGTTAAAATAATATTCTGGAGGTCACTTTTAAAGTTTCTGACATTTCTAGTAACAGAAGGCCCGTTTTAATAATCCAAACTCCAACGTTCACCTGTTCTTAAGTCACCTAAAACTTTAAAACACGTACTGGAGAGAGTTTGTTTTATTAATACGGACTTAATTCAGTTGGTGCAGTAATCTTTTAATCTTTATAAGACACTAGCTTTTAGTTATGATCAGGTATTTGTATCATAGTACATTTGTTTGCGCCAAAGATTTCAGTAGGTACCCATTTGTATTTTTTCCAGTTATATGTTTGTTTAGGGCCTGGCATGATGCGCGACAACGTTATACCGCGCCTGTCTTTGACTCTGTAACTCGCCAAGTGAAAGAGAGATAAGGCGACATTTTTATATAGGACACACCATTCAAACATAATTAAAATAACTCTACAACAGACAAAAAAAGTACCTTAGCAGTGATGGAGTCGTCCATGGTCAAAGGATCGGACACTCCGTACTGGTTCTCCGCACGTACTCTGAACGTGTACTTGCGGTTTGATTCCAAACCCATGACGTTGTAATGGCAGTTGCGGACGAATGATGAGATCTTTGCCCATACCTGCAGGAAGAAAATTGTGTTTAGAAGATCGAGATGTACATCTGTCTTTATTACTGCGCATGTTAAAATGAACCTGCCTGCTTGTCGGTCTTCTACAGATTGTACATCGGTGAGTGTGCCCAAGAGCTACATGAGCTCATCCCGCCTTCCCCTTTCTACTATCGGACTTCCAGACGCACCGCGGGATATCACCCCTTTTTGGTCGACATTCCACATATCCGCACCAAGCGCCTTTCTGAATCTTTTATAATGCGCACAGCCAAGGAGTGGAACGCCCTACCTGCGTCAGTATTTCCGAGTGCTTACAACCCGAATTCCTTTAAAGTACGAGTGAATAGGCTTCTTCTGGGTGAGCTCGCTACGTCTTCGACCCCATCTTCGTCCTGAGGACTAGATTGAGGTCAAGAGCAAACCCACACGTAATAAAAAAAAAAACGCGCATTACTGTTTCTGTCTCGTTTTATCGCTTTGTCGTTTTTGGCATGCTAGCCCAACTGATGAAAGAGGTGGCAATTTAAGCTTGACTGGACGTCTATGAAAATACTACCGGCGTACTAAAATAATTAGTTCCACCTGTAACCACGTCCAACTAATTTTAGCCAAGCTATATGCTTGTTGTTTCTAGATTTGACGACCCGGTTGGTGTAATGGTTACTACGCCGGACTGCCAAACCAGGGTCCTGGGTTCGAATCCCGGTTCGGTCATGGATGTTTATATGTTTGTGCCGTTGTTGTATGCTTTCCATAACAAACAGCCTATTAGTACTTGCTTGGGATCATTACAATGTATGTGCATGTGAGGGTTATTTATTTCTTTATTATTAATTTATTTAGATGAGAACCTAAAATGTTTTAAAATTTCATCAGACTTTTTATAGAAAAATGTGAATCATTCATCTTCCACCCATGCAAGCTTCTTCTTCTTGTGGTGCCATCTCCTATCGGAGGTTGGCTATCATTCGGACCCTGGAGGCTGCAGCCCTGAACAGTGAGGAGGTGTTCACATCGAACCATTCGCATAGGTTTTTAAGCCAGGACGTCCTTCTTCTACAAGGCATTCGTCTTCCCAAAATGTACCCCTGAAGAATAATCTGGAGAAGTTGGTATTTATCACTTCTCATAAAGTGACGGAGGTACTGTAATTTCCGAGTTTTTATAGTTATTAGGATTTCTACTCTCTTGTTCATCCTCTGCAGGACCACGTCGTTACTAATTTTGCCCGTCCATGATATCTTTAACATCCTCCTGTATACCCACATCAAAAGCCTCAAGTCGTTTGCACATGGTTTGAGCACTGCAAGCTACCTCCCCCCCCCCCCCCACCCCCCTAATTAAAACCTACCAATTCGACTTAAGACCTAAAACACAAAATCATAACATTCGATACTTACGCCCATATCCATCTTTTCAACGACGTAGTTGGTGATGGGCGAGCCGCCGTCATCGAGCGGCGGTCTCCACGACAACGAGCAGCCGTCTGGCGTGATGTCGTACGCGTCTAGAGGCGCGACAGGCGGCGATGGCCTGTCTACCACTAGGACCTGCAAGAATATATTACGATTATTACAGGAACAAAAACGTTGGAGATAAATCTATACTTATAAAAGAGTTCCGTGACTGACTGACTAGACAGACAACGCATAGCCTAAATTACTGAAGAACGGATGATGCTGGTAGCGGTGCTTTAAGAAAGGTTTTTTGAACATCAACCCCTGGGGGTGAAATGGGGAGATTATGTTTCAGTCAAAAACTAGCAACACAACATCTTGATTTGGCAAAAACTTATTTCTTTACTTTTTATAAGTGTCGTAAAACGTAGATGTTCTGAATTTCCAGAATATCTCTGACTGCCCCTTCGGGGAATATAATCGTGAACATATGCTTATGCTTATTTATTTTAGATATTTCCAAGTATCTTCCAATCAAAGTGAACATAATAACTTGACTTGAAAGGGGCTATTTAGTCTTTCCCGAGATCCGTAGGATTCTTATCAAGATGTGGATCAAACTAAAACTGATCTACTTACCCTACAAGTAGCACTGTCGGATCCTTCGCTGTTAGTCAGCTGAATAGTGTAAGAGCCGGTGTCGGATCTATTGGCGCGGTCGTTGTGGAATACGGTGTCGATGTCAGACGTGACGAAGCGTACGCGACTGTCGGGGAACACCTCCTCGTTGTTTATTATCCACGATACCTGTTGGAAGATGTTGTTTTTAGTTAGGTATAGTTTTAGCTGTGTGTTAAACTAACAAAAAGTAATAAAACCGCAGATTCTTCAATTTAACAAATCGCTTTATTTAGAGAGCACCTTTCGGGTTGTTGGCCAAATCGAGAGTGACACAAAATGACAGTTATTGTTTTAAAATCTTATGTTCGGTGTTGCTAACATGCAATAGATGTATTTTCTAGGCTTTTTATTTTGAGAGTTTTTATAAGGTTTCAAATCATGGCTAGATTCTCGTGGTGAAGGATGCAGTTGAATATACAAACATCTTTTGTTTGATATTATTTGTTGGGAAGATTTGAAATTTGTAAGATCACAAGCAAGGTAATATTTATCTAAAATTTGGTTTAGATTCCATTAACAATGTCTATTTTGAAATAGGACGACAGAAAATAAGAAATGAAATGTACAACTCACCTTAGGCCTAGGGTTGCCAGTGAAAGGCACAGTAATCTTGATCTCCTCTCCTGCAATAACAGTGATGTCCCGAAGACTGATATCGCTTGTAATCTTCGGGCTATTAGGCGCAGCACAAGCCCTGATCGCGTCAGAGCTCTGCGAGTAAGGTCCCTGACCGGCGGCGTTGATAGCCGCAACCCTGAACTCGTATTCATGGTTCTCTATCAACCCTGTGACCTTGTAGGTAGTGTCTGGAATGTGTGCATGGGACGCCTTGGTCCATTTATCTTCGGTTATCAACCTCTTTTCAACGACGTAGCCAGTGATAGGTGAGCCGCCGTCGTGACGTGGCTTCGTCCATGTGATGGTGATGGACGATTCGGTTGTTTCGACGGATTTTGGCGCTCCGGGTGCTCCTGGTGGGTCGAAGGGATGTCTTGCCTTGATTGGCTCGGTGGTTTGCGCTGGGTCTGATTGACCGTACTGGTTCTCAGCCATGACTCTGAACTCGTAATCGCGTCCTACGGTCAAGTTCTTCACGCGCAGGAACGGAGTGGTGACGTAGCCGGAAACCTTGGACCAGTTCTGTGTCCTGGCTTCACGTTTCTCGACAACGTAGTTTGTGATTTCACCGCCGCCATTGTCTTTAGGCGGGTTCCAGTACAGAGTGAGGGCTTCGCCTTCGAACTCGTCGGCTCTGAGGTTCTCTGGTTTAGCAGGCCTGTCGAGCACTCTAACGTTAATAGTGGCAGTATCGTAGCCGGATGGATTACGCAGTTGAAGCCTGTATTGTCCTGCGTCTGTTCGCTTCGCGTTTTTGACGACAAGCGATGCTGATTCTGGCGTGATCTTCTGGAAGATTCTTGAGTCTCCATCGACGTCAAGTAGGTTGTCTTCGTAGAACCATGAGGCAGTTGGTTGTGGGAAGCCAGTGTACGGTACATGGATGGAGAAGTCTTCTCCAGCGCGTACTGTAATGTCTCTGACTCCACCGAGGTCCATGCAAGGTTTGTTCGCTTGTTCAGCGATGGTGATATCGCTGGTCGGCTTGCTCGGGTCTGATCGACCGACGTCGTTAACAGCGATGACCCTGAATTGATATTCGTCACCTTCCTTGAGTTTAGGAATAGTGTGGATAAGGTTCGGAATAGGTACTTCGTTGACATCCTTCCAGTCCTTGTCGCCCTTGCCCTTCTGTTGGATGATGTATCCCTTGATCTTGGAGCCTCCATCGCTCTTCGGTGGTCTCCAGGACAACGTGACGGAGTCCTTGGTAACCCTGTCCGGTTTGGGCGCTTCGGGAGCGCTGGGCTTAAGACGCTGAGTCTCAGCTGTGATTGGTTCAGTCGGCTTGCTAGGTTTGCCAGGGCCGGCTTCGTTGACGGCGATGACTCTGAATTCGTATCTGTTTCCTTCACGGAGGTCTGAGACCGTGTAGCAAGTGTTGGGTGTTGGGTAGTTGTTGACCTTGACCCATTCACCGCCACGTTCCCTCTTCTCGACGTAGTAACCAGTGATTGGTTTGCCGCCGCAGTTCTTTGGTGGTTCCCATTCGAGGGCACAGCTGTTTGAACTGTAGCCTGTGATCTTAGGCGTGTCAGGCGCATCTGGTGGGTCGAATGGCGACTTAGCAAGGATAGGCTTGCTCTCCAACGGATCTGAGACTCCGTAAAGATTCTCAGCGCGCACTCTGAAGATGTATTTCTTTCCTTCCGTCAAATTCTTGACAGTAAATGAGCATTTTGGACAGAAACCAGCAACGGTGCGCCAGTCGTTGACACCGAACTCGGCTACTTCTACGACGTAGCCGGTGATCTCACTGCCGCCATCGTCTGTTGGCGGACTCCATGTTAGGCTGATAGAGTCGTGTGTAACAGGAGTGCACATAAGTGGTCCCTTAGGTACTCCTGGCTTGTCAACGACGATAACTTCAATGTCAGCAGAATCTTTGCCGTGAGCGTTTGATGCTGTGATAGTGTATTTGCCAGCGTCTTCTCGTGTAGATTTATCAATGCCGAGCTTGGTCTCATCATTCTTAGTTTCGGTTGAAACTCTATTTGAGGGAAGCAGTTTGATGGAGCCCTTGGTCCAGGAAATTTCAGGTGTGGGCGCACCGGTGATTGGAATGTTAATGTTGATCGGTTCACCTGCGCGTACCTTGATCTTGCGTCCAATGAGGTGGTCTAACCACAGTTTAGGCTTCTCCTTCATCGGTTTGGCTATAATCACGTTGGATGGGTCGGAATGTTGGCCAGGTCCTGCTGCATTGACAGCGGCCACTCTATATTCGTATTGATGTCCTTCCTGTACCCTGTCATCTTCGTATTCATTGGTCCTGACAGGATCTTTGTTCATTTTTATCCAGCGGCCGGTAGCCTTGTCTCTCCTTTCGACATCGTAGCCAATAATGTTAGATCCTCCATTGGAGATAGGTGAAGACCATCTGACCTTAATATGATCCTTGTCTGCGGAAACCAGCTCTGGTTTTCCTGGCTTTCCGGGAACAGTGTATTGGTTCTTGGCGACGATAGACTTGTCTGTGACCAATGGTTCCGATCTGCCCTGAAGATTTTCAGCGAAGACTCTGAATTCGTACTTAGTTCCTTCTTGTAGCCTCGGTACAGTAGCGTGATTGTATTTCGGGTTGATGTAAGTTACAGCTGGTACCCAGCCACCTCCATGAGTCAAATCACGCTTCTCGATGACGTATGCAGTCAATTCACTACCACCATTATCTTTAGGTGGTTTCCATGACATCGTAACGGATTGAGCGGTGATTTCTTCATATTCGAACGGAGGTTCTGGTGGTGCAGGCACGTCAAGAACAATCACCTCGAAGCTTCCTTCGTCAGATCCCGAGTCGTTCTTTAAAGAGAGACGGTATTTTCCAGCATCAGAACGTTTGCAGTTAACCGTGTGGACGATCGTGTGGTGACCAACTGAAGTGACTGTGGTCCTTTCGTTAGCGATCACAGGTTTGCCGTTAGAAGTCCAGTTGACCTCAGGTGTAGGCTCTCCTATGAAGTCAATGTCCACGTGGAATATGAGACCAGCTTTGATGCGGATCTCTTTGAGGGGCGTAAGGATCTTCGGTGCGACGAATCTGTCCTTAGCGGTGATGACGTCAGATGGTTCGCTGGGTTCTGATGGTCCGGCTTGGTTGACTGCAATAACTCTGAACTCGTAATCTTGACCTTCAGTTAAATCTGGTACAGTCGCCTTATTCTTATTTGAAGGTACATGTACAGCATTGACCCAGTATGGGCTGCCCTTTTCCTTCTTCTGAATGATATAGCCAGTGATCGGAGATCCACCGTCAGATTTCGGCGTGGTCCATTGTAAGTCGACGTGGTTCTTGCTCCAGTCGGTAGCTTCAGGTTTGCCAGGTGCAGATGGCTCGTCGAATTCGTTCTTCGCGACGATAGCCCTGTCTAATTCCAAAGGCTCTGATTGGCCGATAGCGTTGACAGCGCTTACCCTGAATAGATACTCCTTCATGTGAATGAGGCGGGTTACTTGGTGGGTTAGGAATGTGCTCATTCCAGCGTCCGACCATGTACCACGGGTAAGGTCCATCTTCTCGATAACGTAGTGCAAGATTGGTGATCCACCATCGTCCAAAGGAGTCTTCCAGTTGAGGACGCATGATTCTTTAGTGATCTCTGATACTGCAAGAGGCTTCTCTGGTCTTGAAGGTTTATCGAGTACGGTGACTTGAGCGGTTCCCGAACAGATTCCAAGGTCGTTCTTGAGGGTCAATTTGTAAACTCCTCCATCAGCTCTGATGGAGAATGGAATGTCTAGAACAACCCTGTTGTGCATGATTTGGATATCAATCCTATCTGTAGGATGAACGACTTTGCCGTTGATCTGCCATTCGACAGTAGGCTTCGGAGATGCTTCGATAGGGATTTCGTATTGGATCCTTTGTCCAGCCTTGACTGTTTTGTCGGCCAGAAGCATTTTGTCGAAGTGTGGAGCGCAGAAGCGTGCCTTGGCCACTTGTGGGGAAGACGCATCACTGGGCTCACCGTTTCCTGCCTTGTTCACAGCAATAATCCTGAACTCATATTCCTCACCCTCTACAAGATTTGGTACAGTAGCAGTTGTCTGGTTTCCAGGAACAGTAGCCGCAACCTCCCAAGGTCCGTACCTCTTCTTAGCTTCAATAACGTATCCAGTAATAGGAGAACCGCCATCCTTCTTCGGTGGCACCCATTCCAAGTCCATATGATCTTTGTCCCAATCCTTGACGACTGGGGTACCAGGTTTGTCAGGGGTACCGTAGGGATCTTTAGCGGTGACCGGTTCGTGGCCAGTAAGGGGTTGAGATTCACCCTGCTTATTGACAGCTCGTACCCTGAAGTTGTAGTCGTGACCTTCAATCAGGTGGTCAATCCTGATGCTGCAGGCTTGAACTTCGCCGGCTGGAACCCATCGCATGTTCTCCTGGTCCATTTTTTCGACGACGTAGTGCGAGATTTCGCTGCCGCCGTCATCTTTAGGCGGTTTCCATCTCAAAGTGCAACCAGACTTTGTGATATCATCAGCACGAAGAGGTCCTTCTGGTGGCAGTGGAACATCGAGTACCACGATCTTGACAGTAGCCGTATCAACACCGTTAACGTTCTTAGCTTTGAGAGTGTAACTGCCGGCATCAGAACGTTTCGAATCGACGACCCTAAACTTGGTGCTGTGGTCGTCGTTGATGATTTTGATTCTGTCTGTGTTGAGGACGACATTGTCGCCGTGGGTCCATTCCTTGGTCGGAGTAGGTTCTCCAGCGACGGGTACGTCGAGTTCGAAGTTCTGTCCGGCCTTGACCTTGATGTTGAACATGAAGTTCCTGTCGATCTTGGGGGCCAGGTTCTTGGGCCTGGCGAGGTGAGGAGCGGTCCCATCGCTGGGCTCTCCCTTGCCGGCCTTGTTGACGGCTCGCACGCGGAACTCGTAGGTGTTGCCTTCGATGAGGTCCGGCACTTTGCCCGTTGTTACGTCCCCTTCGATCTGCGGAAGGAAGGTCAGGTTAGACGTTGTAAATAACACTTATGTTAGCATGGAATATTTATTTTTCAGTCAGACTTTAACCACATACAAACATCTCTAACATTCTTTCATGCAAACAGGTTCACACTGGTATGAAGACACACATGTATGCTGAGTGCGAGTGAGAGTGGAATACAGCACAGCTTATTGTCATCCAACTCCCATACGACCGAGAAGGGGTAAGGTTAGAATGGGTGGGGAACAGAGTGCCCGTAGATACACACTCTGTTTATACTGTGCCGCACTTCTGGCACTTCATAAAACAAACTCATGATGCTTGAACAGAACTTTCTCGATTGCCCTGAAGTTACCCTCGAAGTGCGGGGTGTGCTGAAGTTAGTGAGAGGTAGGGGTGGCCATTCTGTGTGTAGTACCTACACAAAATAGATGTGTAATTTGATAGAAATATCGTTGCGCGAATTGCGCATGTCGGGATATACCGGCCGCCAAGGGCTTGTATGATGCTGTTTTAATAGTAGGATTTCCAGATAGTTTGCTCTCTGTATACTCTGTTTTTTTGGTTTCAAATAAAGTATACTTGATTGATTGATATCTATTCAGTGGTACCTACTACATACAAGTATCTATTTTGTGACTGTGTTTGAACTCAGAAACCCATTGTAACCCTCACCTGAGCACACTCCTCCCAGTCAGGCGAGAACCTGTCCTTCTTCTCGACGACGTAGCCGGTGATGGGGGCTCCACCGTCGGTCTGAGGCCTGGTCCACTCGAGCTCCACGAAGTCTCGATCGAAGTCCTTGATCTTGGGCGTGCCGGGCTTGCCGGCGACGTCGTACGGGTTCTTGGCTTCCGTTGCGTGTGGTGTTGTGAGAGGCTCCGATTTGCCTTGTCTATGGAAGAAAAGAAGATTTTCTTTACTTTTTATAGTTTTTTACAGATTCACCGGCTTTGAATTAGATTGGACGTAATGATGTAACTAATAACACACTTTTGGAGTTGCCAAACGTGATTGTTTTACGTTTTGCGTGTGTTTTATATTTCTGATAATGCAGAAAGAGCCTGAAACAATACGTATTGTAACTAGAAAGTTTTTAGTTACAATACGTATATTATATGAAGAGACCATGAGGATTAGGTTCATATAAGCCATGACATATTCTTTTACTGTTTGTATTTTAAAGTATTCACATTTGGAATTTCTTTGTTACCTAATTATTCTTTAATTTTAAATCTATATTTACAGCTTGTCCAAAAAAGAGAAGGAAGATAAACTTTTAAATTTTTTTTTACGTAGCCTGTTCAATATCCCACTGCTGGGCAAAGGCCTCCCCTTTTACTATCCAATCCTCTCTATTGTGTGCAACTTCTGGCCAACTCTCCAAAAATGCATCGACGTTGTCTCTCCACCTTTTTCTTGGTCTGCCTCGACGCCGGCGACCATCCTGGGGAACCCAGTCTGTGGTGATTTTGACTCATCTTTCCGAATGCATGCGAAATCTTTTAAATACAACATTTTTATTGTTCTCGCCAGCTTGTGTAATTTGACGTTCTTGCAAAGAAAGTGGCTCACTCAATTTATTTCTACTGTTTATAGCCAAACTTCACTCGCTTTAGTATCAAAAGTAATTTCATAACTACCAAGATATTCATTTTAAATAGCATAAACCTTACCTGTTGACAGCCCTGACGCGGAACTTGTACTTGTGCCCGGGCGTGAGTCCGTCGACCTCGAGGTTGGTCTTGGGCCCGTCGGTCTCTCCCGCGGTCACCCAGCGCCCGGTGGCCTCGTCCATGCGCTCGACGACGTACTTGTCGATTGGCTGGCCGCCGTCGTCCGATGGCGGGTTCCATGATAGTTTCGCACCGTTTGCGTGTACGTCTGACACCTGGATGGGTTTAGAAGTTTTTATAGTAATTTTCCTCGAGATTTAAAGATTAATTTATAATTATAACATAATTTAATCATATAAATATGCTTTATTTTCACGTAAAAAACATACATCAACAAGTAAAAAAATAAAAAGAACGAAAGGGTACATAGGGTAGGGTAGGGTTTTTCAATCTTTAATTTGATTTGAAAGGGTACAAATTTATATTGTTTAACCTTTCGTCTGTTGACATTCCAGACACAATAGAAATGTTATTGTCTTTGGATCGGATCCGTGACAACAAAAATGAAAGGTTAATACAGTTATAGCCCATAGGATCCCACTGCACTGCAAAGGAGGATGCTGACTTATTGTTTATATTGCATGCTTTGTATAATAACCTAACCTAACCCAAAACTTCATCATATTATAGGTTGCTAATGAAGTTTCTTGTCGTTTCTTCTCCATAGGACTTTTACTTGTGATAAATGTCAAGTCAATGAAAGAAATAAATGGAAAGTAATAAAAAATAATGATTATATGGAGTTCTCATCTTTCATTTCGTTTACGAACGTTTCAATTTGTATCACATTGATTGACAGCTTCATTAAAGTGAGTCTTTTGTACCTGCTTACAATTTGGTAGCCGAATTTAACTTTCTTCTTCCTTTCAGTTATGTATTTCATTTAGACGACCCGGTTAGAGTAATGGTTGCCACGCAGGACTGCCAAACCAGGGTCCTAGGTTAGAATCTCGGTTCGGTCATGGCTGTTAATGTTTGTACCGTTGTTGTATGGCTCCGATAACAAAAAGCCTAAGGCTTACTAGGGATCATTACAATGTATGTGCCTGTAAGCGTTATTTATTTATTTAATAAGTAAATATAAACCAACTAACCTTGAGCGGTCCACCGGGTGGGCTCGGTACACTAAGCACAATAACTTCAACTTCCGCCACGTCCTTGCCGTTGGCGTTCTCAGCGGTGATAGTGTATCGACCACTGTCTGCCCTGGTAGCAGCCTTGCAGTTCAACTTGGTGTTGTAGTCCGAGTGTTGGACCTTCATGTCTCCGCCGGACTTAACTTCCTTCTTAGCGAGGAACCATTTCGTTTCTGGCATTGGTTCACCGGTCACCTGGGGGAAAAGATATTATAATTTAACATTATTTTATAATCGGAATTATGACGAATTGTTCTCTGCTGTTTTTTTTTTTTAACTGTTGAGGTAATTCACGTTGGACGTAAGCGACAGGTTCGATCGTAAATCTGTCGCATACATATTATTATGACGAAATTGTCGCAAGCGTCGAACTTCGTAAGACAGCCATCGCAACGTGAATGGTAGAAAATAATAGACTAAGAGTACTTTTTGCAACCATTAGCAGCAAGGCTGATTCAGTGTTTATGGGGTGTAGAGCATCTCTGTGATGGGGATGAACTAGGTCTGCCTGCATAACTTAAGTCGGTTTAGGAGTAAAATTGATAGCATGATCTGGTTTCAACGTCATCTAACGGATTCATTCGGGACCAACTGCTTATCTATCTATCTATCTATCTATACTATTATAAAACTGTAACAGGAAGTTTGTCTGTACATTGAAGATATTAACAAAAAAAAAGTTACGATATGGTTTTTAGGTGTCCCTGATTCCATTTCACCAATTTTTGGATTTTTTGTCTGTCTGTTTGTTTGTGTGTTTGTTTGTTTGAACGAGTATCACGCAAAAACCACTGAACCGATTTTGACGAAACTTTTTTTGTTTGATAGCTTATGATCTGACTTAAAATCTGGTATATAATTTGTGCGGACGAAGTCGCGGGTTAACGCTCGTCTATACTATTATAAAACTGTAACAGGAAGTTTGTCTGTACATTGAAGATATTAACAAAAAAAAAGGTTACGATATGGTTTTTAGGTGTCCCTCCCTGATTCCATTTCAGCAATTTTTGGATTTTTTGTCTGTCTGTTTTTGTTTGTGTGTTTGTTTGTTTGTTTGAACGAGCATCACGCAAAAACTACTGAATCGATTTTGATGAAACTTTTTTTTTGATAGCTTATCATCTGACTTACAATCTGGTATATATAATTTGTGCGGACAAAGTCGCGGGTTAACGCTCGTACTATTATAAAACTGTAACATAAGTGTGTCTGTACATTGAAGATATTAACAAAAAAAAGTAACGATATGGTTTTTAGGTGTCCCTGATTCCATATCAGCAATTTTTGGATTTTTTGTCTGTCTGTTTGTTTGTGTGTTTGTTTGTTTGAACGAGTATCACGCAAAAACTACTGAACCGATTTTGATGAAACTTTTTTTGTTTGATAGCTAATGATCGGACTTAAAATCTGGTATATAATTTGTGCGGACAAAATCGCGGGTTAAAGCTCGTTCTTTCTAAACACGAAGTGTAGAGCGAGTATTCACTCAATAAGAGATTCATAATTAGCAAATTTGCTCCAGTTAAAAAAGATCGCTACCTTATTAACGTAACCACATTTTTTTTAATTATGGTTGCGCACGTGTGTCACACCATGAAACTCATATTGTATGTAATTTGTATATTTACAACTCCATGTCGCTATCTCATACGCGCTGACGTTCTGTCTCGTAGCAAAAGCGAAATTATTGGCTCTCAAGATTATGTAAATTTAAAGCAGCATTTGAATCATACCTTGACATCGAAGCCGAACTTCTGTCCGACCTTGATCTTGATGTCGATGAGGTTGGCGCGGTCGATCTTAGGCGCCAGGTTCCTCGGCTTGGCCACGATCGGGTGCGTACTCTCGCTGGGCTCGCCGGGCCCTGCCTTGTTCACTGCACGGACTCTGTTTATATGGACAGATGGTTTAGATAACATGTCAATACATACGTGGGAAGATCAGATACTTCGTCTTAATTTTAGATGTGTTTTTGTCTTAAGAGTCGGAATACCCTACGGCCTATTTGACTTATATGTCAAAAGTTGGTCAAAAATAATAGACCGATCGATGGCCGACAACAAAATCAAATCACAATCAAAATCAATTTTTTTTATTCAAAATAAGATGACATAGATAGCTTTTTGACGTCATTTTTTGACTCTACCACCGCGTCGGAAGGTGTTCTGTTCTGATAATATAATACTATACTATAATACGGAGTCAAACGTGAAATCGTGGATTATTTAATGAAATAGTGTTAGTATATTTCACAAAATTATCTACCATTTCACTTTCGTTTCGCAATTATTCACAGAAACCGAATTTTTACTCTGCGATAAGATCCCGAAAAACGGTTCTATTGCCTCACGTCACGTATCTCTTTCTATGGTGCCGCTAGGTACATCTCGATCTCTCAGCTGTCAGTTCGTCTATTCCGTAAGGTATAATAACTTTATGCCTTGAACACACTTAGCAGTCATTTCAAAAAATTTGGAAAACCGAGACATAGCAAGCGAGCGAGACAGGAATACACACTAAACCATCATCATCACCAACCTGAACTCATAAGTCTGTCCCTCGATGAGATCGGGAACGGTGCAGTTAGTCTTATCGGCCGGCACTTCGAGCGCCTTCTCCCAGTTGCCGAATTTGTCCTTCTTCTCGACGATGTAGCCCTCGATGGGGGCGCCACCGTCCTCGCGCGGGGGGGTCCACTTGAGGTCCACGTGGTCCTTGTCCCAGTCTGTGACGCTCGGCGTTCCGGGTGCACCTTTTATGAAGAGTTTGAATAAGCATTGTACATACAAGTAAAACATAAACTAAGAAACAATAAGAACCCAAACGTAGGTAGAATATCATATTCATAAGCATATGCTCACGACTATATTCCCCTAGGTGGTAGTAAGAGATATTCTGAAAACTCAGATCATCCACGTTTCACTGGTAGACGGAATATTGAGCGTAAATTAGACTGCCAATATAAAGAAAAGCGATAATTTATTTTCGCGGTGTCTTTTCCCCCGGTTTATTTTCACCGGACTGTTTATGTCATACGCACTTGAGATTAAATATCCAGAGCTCTGACGCACCCAATGAGCAGTCCAGCCCTTGCCCTTCGAAACAGGTACATTTATGCTAATCCTCTCCGTTTGACAAAAAAAACTTTTCGTTCTTCAATTTTTTTTTAATTTAATTTTAGTTTAGATTTGTATACTATGAACTATAACGACCGATCCTCCATAACGATCCTTGGGGGAGGCCTATGTCTAGCAGTGGACGTTCATCGGCTGAGATGATGATGATGATGACTATTAACCATATTACTGTCTCTTCAATAAACATATAATATAGCGCAGAACGCGCCAACTTTCGTCCCACTGCGCTTAACGAAGTTGCCGCTTTCCACCTCCGACGAGGAGAAAAATAGGGCATTAAATAAGAAAGCCTCAGATCACATGCTTGTTGGCCGAGGCGAAGCCGATTACATGAGATCTGAGACCTTTCTTATTTTCCTGCCCTCGGCGTGTAATCTCCTATCTCCCATTTCTTCACAGCAACAACAAGTTATAGAACCAAATGCTCACCGGGCTCGTCGAATGGATTCTTGGCGATGATGCTCTGTTCGGAGTCGAGCGGCTCCGACTCTCCCTCCGAGTTGACGGCAGACACTCTGAACCTGTACTCTTTGCCAGGCGTGAGGCCTGTCACGTCACATTCTGCAAATAACAAGACAGATTAGTATGTTAATTGGAGACGCAAATGCCTAACGGTATGCTGAAGAAGAAATTCTAATGTACTATAAAAATCTCCTCAAGATTTTAAAGGTACACCTGATTATGATCAATAATTTCAATTTTGAAATTATGACTGCAAACTTTAAATTCGTTGATCTGATTCCACCAGGATGTAACAAGACATCGTTGATAGTTTAAAGAGGTAGTTTAGACCATAAAACTGGACTACTTTCATTATGGAGCCAACATCGAGAATAATAAAACAGCTGTTTCATACAAAACTGCAGTTACAGACTCAACTAAAATGTGTAGGACAGCTGATTGTCATCAAAGTGAAAGTTGTTGAATCGAATTTTTTCACGTTCTATTAATTTCTATCGCTCAGGAACGTCATTAGCTAGAGCGAGAAAGGTCGCAGCACTGCCGGTGCGGCCGCGTGCGGTCTCATTCCCGCTATCTTTCTCGCTCTAGCAAATGACGTTCCTGAGCGACAGAAAAGGATGGAGCAAACCACTGCTTACTTTATATTTTAATTATCAGTATGTAGCATTGTTATAGGATATCTATAATACTAACTGGGCTCATCGGAACGTGCGCAGGGCACCCAGCAACCAGTCTCCGTGTCCAACTTGTCCACTTGGTAGTACTCGATGGGGGCGCCACCGTCGTCCTTGGGCCGCTTCCACTTGAGCGTGGCTCCTTCTTTGTGCACGTCCGAAATCTGGAGAAAGAAGTGTTATTATTAGTTTAACTTATTGATTATTCCCTTTGGTATTGTAATTTAGATTGCAGACTTTTTAAGGCTGGACCACACAGAGTGCAGCTGCGGAACGGCTGCAGGCCGGCAGTAGTTGTAAACTATGGAATTATATGCGAGGTGTCGGGGCGGCTGCGGAACAGCTGCGGAACGGTAGCCGCGGTGTGACGCTCGCATATAATTCCATAATAGTTTACAACTACTGCCGGCCTGCAGCGGTTCCGCAGCCGCAGCCTTTAATCTCAAAATATAGCGTATCTGTCTACGCCACAGAAATAAATCAAGATAGAACGGTGAAGTGCGCGGGGCACGCGTGCCAACATTAAGCAATAAATTTCTTAATTTTTCATATATTTTCTTTATTCATTACGCACAGTCGCACTAGGATAAACATGGATGACAAATCAGAGAAAATACCTTATTGCGCGGATTTTAACTGTAGAAACAAAATGTCTGAGTTGACTCTGAAGATTTGAGTACTTAATTTTAATTAAAAACTTTATTTAATGACAAAAAATAAATTCAAAAACACACAGATGGTTCGAAACAGGCACGGACTGAACACAAATAAAATAAAGATTATAACCTTTCAATCTTGATTATTCTGTGGTCTACGCTGTTTAAAAATGTGTCCATGGGGCACACACATGGAGAAAAGAAAGGAGCGGAGTTGAGGCAAGGCAGTGAGGTCAGTCGCCATCGATGAGGTCATGACGTCACAGTGGGCGTGACCTATGCTGCTCAGTTCGAATCGGACCGCCATTGTTTTCGTACGTCATTATTTTGTTTTCTGAGAGGGGTTTTGTCAATAAAAAGCATCTAGAACGATGAAGTGCGCTGTTCCTGGATGTAAAAATTGTTCAGGATCACAGACAAAGCTTGCAGATGGCATAACTTTTCATAGGTAAGTCCAATATAATTTAATAAGAGTTGTTTTTTGAAAATAATTCTCGAATTAGAAGGAAAATTGGTTTTGCTACTACCCGCAAGATGCCGCTCTTTAAGATGGTAAAAAATTGGAATGGAATGGACGATTTTAGAAACTTAAAGTGTAAATGATAGATGAAAATAACGATAAAAACAAAGTGTTTAACTCGTTTATATCGATTTAACTTTTATGTCTTTGTTGAATTGGTCAATTACTAAAAAAATCGTTCAAATCTAAGACGACATCTACCGGCGAGTAGATAACGGTCACAGCAGACGGCACTAGTTGGTTGTCATGTTACTGTGCATTTGTTGTAGTTACTCCTTTCGCCGCTAGATGGATTTGGGTTTTTGGGGCGGAGTCTACGCCCATCTCGTACCTCGTCCCCCGCATTTTGGCGACACATACTTGAATAAAAAAATTGCCTTGTTTTACCTCCGCTCCCTTCTTTTCTTCGTGGGCACACAAAACAAATAATTCACTAGCTATTTCTACGCGTAGGCGTTTCCGCAACGACCTTGAAAAATGCATCGCCACGACGTGGCAACTGAACCATCGCAATTTTTACTGAACGTTATCGCCGGATTCGTCCCGTCTGACAGACCGTATTATTAGCTTGGTGAAGTAGTCGGGATTGTCAATTTTGACTGCTTTCAATTGACGAAGCGGGATATAATAGTCACGAACTGACCTGTAGCGGACCCTCAGGCTTGGTCGGCTTGTCAGTGACGACCACGTTGATGGTGACGGTGTCCTTGCCGCTGGAGTTGACGGCCGAGACGGTGTACTCGCCGGAGTCGTCCCTTCTGACGGGACGTATCACCAGCTTCGTGAAGTAGTCGGGGCTGTCGATGTTGACCGCCTTCGATGGACGGAGCGGCATGTTTTGGAATCTGTGGGTGGAGTTTTTTGGTTAGTGTTTTACCACTGTGTGAAACCAAAGATTGCTGGTTACCCTGTAGAAAAAAAGGAAGAAAGGTAGAAAATATGGTAGTGGCTAGAGGTTGTGCAAGATCGAGAAAAGTTGTGTTCTCTCGTTTGAGCCTGTTCTGTTTTTTTTTCCAAAACCCACTTTGGATCGCTGAGCCAGCTGAGTTAGTTAGTTAGCTAGGTAGAGAATACCCCTGAACCTATGGACAGAAATTAAACACAGAAGAAAATAGTTCGTTGCGAAGTAGATCGTAAGGCGTAGGCCTTACCTTCGCCGAAAGTTGAATCGTGTTAGCAATTAGAAAAAAAAAATTTCTGGCTTTTACAAAAACATGCTTTTGTGACGAGACTGTAAGTAAGGATTACCTAATGGATGACTGTTCCATAGACAGTGGATAACAGGATAACAACATCCACCTCTATTTTCCTGCAGATATGGTGGTTAATATCGTGATGACACTAAAATAATGCCTATTCAAAATGATTATGTCCCAGCTCAGTAAAACAATAAATTTTAAACCTATTTCTCTACACAAAAGACCTTATTTCCCTCACCTCCATTCAACAGCAGGAGCTGGTTCTCCAGTAATAACAGCTTCCATCTTCAGCGTGGATCCAGAAGAGATGGTGACGTCACGGAGATGACGCCTGTCGATCTTGGGCACCAGGAACCTCGGCTTGGCGATGAAGTTCTTGCTGGCGTCCGAGGGTTTGCTCTGACCGGCCTTGTTGATTGCGATGACGCGGAATTGGTATTCGTTGCCTTCGATTAATCTGTAAAGAGGTTTGGAATTAGCATGATGTCTTTATGGGTTGGTAAACTTGTTGGTAATTTGCAGTCCGGAATTTTGGTAGCACTTTTAAATGTCAAAGGGATTGCACGTTCATCGACTTTTTCATATCGATATATTTCACGACTTCTGTTTCGTGCAAGTAAATATCATTAAATCTATTAAAAAAATCATGTTTAGTACCCGACGCATGAGTTTTTGTACGATGTGATTCATTCGACACGTGTTTCTCGACATTATGTTTTTTTTCACTGTTTTAAATTAACACCACAAACAGAACATTATATCGAGGAATCTTCTTCTTTAAAAATAAGCTCTGGGTATTTTTCTAATCATTTCTCGATCGTATTTTTCTTATTAGGAGACATTTTCGATATTAGATACCGAATGATTGACATTATGTTGACATACGTCTTTAAAACAGTAATCAAAGTTCAATAGAATAACTGCCAGTATCAATATGATAAGAACCTAACAATCTATTTCATATTTAATATATCGACACCTGATCGACACAATCGGAAGTCGATAAACGTGCAATCCCTTTGACATATTAAAAGTGCTACCATAATTCCGGACTCTGGTAATTAGTAGTGGTAGTTTTCCGCAACTCGACGTCCTAAGCGCGTATTTTGCGTGTATATTTGCGTGTTTATGGTGATATTATTTGTATTTTCACTACCAATGTATCATCTTTTAGATCCAGTATCTAGGCAGCAACCTAAAATTGTTTATAACAGTCTAAGAGCATGAACGAATAAACGTACTAATGTAATATAGTAGAAGGAAATTGCATAAGCAGGTTTCGGGTAAGACCAATCCGAAACAAAATTTTTCAATCTTTAATTTGAGAAAGGTATTTGGATCCTAAATGGTCGCTGTATTTTCAGAAGAATTGAAAGAGCTTTTTGGTTGCTTGTAGAACTGATGCAAAAGGTAGACTGCCGATCTTTTGATAGATTTGGAGAGCCAATGGATGCATCACCATAAGAGCTACGCTCTTGTCTTTTCCGCTAGTGCCTGGAGCAAGTTGATACCACGCAATGGATGCAAGCTACATAAAACCAATGGCTGAGAAAATAATGAGGAAGCTTTACGACCATGTCGATCATTAGAAGGTCAAAAATATTTATAACATAAAGATAATAATCTTACCCGTTAACAGTAGCGCTGGGTGCAGGCGTGTGGGTTTCCACAGCCTTCTCCCAGAGCGGGCTGTACTTGTCCTTCTTCTCGACGATGTAGCCAATGATCGGTGACCCGCCGTCCGATAGCGGCGCCTCCCACTTGAGGTCCACGTGGCTGGCCGACCAGTCGTCCGGTACCGGCGCTGACGGCGCGTCTGGCACGGCTGGACGGAAATTATAGCATTTTCATAAGAAATCTTAGAATCGAAGATCTTCTTAAGGTGGTTTCAGTCCATACAAAAGTTTGACGCACAATACGCGTATACGGAATTAATGAAAGTAATATTTTATATACGGAAATATAGTTTAGAAAATCTAGTTGCCGCGTCACAAATAACATTTGCAATTTATAATATAATTACGGAGATATAAAGCTTTTAAAGTTTAGTATGAAAAATTTCAAAGCTTTATATCTTCGTAATTATTGTATAAATTGCAAATGTTATTTGTGACGCGGCATCTAGATTTTCTAAACTATTTTTCCATATATACAAAGTTACTTATTCTACGCGTATTGTGCGTCATAGTTTTGTATAAAATTGACCCCTCTACAACCACCATAATTGATGGCTTAGATCAGGAATTCAACTAGATACATAATCAACGCTCTGAAAATGGCAGATTCAAAAGTTCCCCAAACGAATATCTACGGGCACTTTGTGTTAGTACTGCTACATTTCGCTGACGGTAAACATATCGATTTCGAAAAAAAATTGCTAAGAGTTTAGAAGTGACTGTGAAGTATCTTACTATTTGGTCGATGTTTGAAACGTACATAAAATCAGGAATTGAATCCCTTTCGGGATGCTCAAAATCTCTGCTATTTCCTTTTATAGCATTCAATTGTATCAATGATTTTTTCTAACTTTGGCAATAAAAGAGTTAAAAAAAATTAGGGCGCTACTTTCTTTACAAGAGCGATAAATCAAGCGTAACCTGACAAGACCATCCAATATTTTCTACTCTAATATTGCATTCTTACTCTCACCGTTTTCTACTTTTTTTGGCCAAGACATACGTAAAAACGACTGCTCTAAAACTGTGAAGGAAAACATCGTGAGGAAACCTGCATACGCCGAAGAAGACATTCTGACCAGTATGTGAAGTCTACCAATTCGCGTTAGTCCACTCGCTACACCCTCCTTGAGGGCTTGTTGATGATTATTGAACTTACTGAAGGGATCCTTGGCGATGATAGAGCCAAAGGTCTCCAGCGGCTCAGACTCGCCCTCCTTGTTGAGCGCCTTCACACGGAATTTGTATTCGTGTCCGGGGATCAGGCCGTCCACCTGTGGAAATCATTTATTTTGTTAGAATACAATCAAAGAACGTAGTTAAAGTTGTTTCTAGCTGACGAAAGCTATTTTCGCTGCTGCTATTTTATTGGAGTAAAACAATTTTTGATACATCTGAAAGTCATATAACGACACACACGGTTCTAATACTTATTGCATTTCAAGAGTGTCAATAACATGGATTCCAAATCTAACTTAAAACTGGAATCTAGCAGCAATATCGACAAATTCATCGTAGTGTCAGTCAATGAGTATCAGGTGCCTATTGCTTGGCATTACATATAACTTTGACGTAATTATGGATGTAACCATTCACAAGTTACGGTCTTCGTATTATGAATTTGAGTTTAGTATTATAGTATATCTCACCTCCATCTCGGGCACGTTGCCGAGGGTCTTGCCGACTGGCACCCAGCTGCCGGTCTCCGGGTCGTACTTCTCGACGAGGTACGCCTCGATGGGCTCGCCGCCGTCGTCTTTAGGCCGCTTCCAGTTCAACTTGCATCCATCCTTGTGGATGTCGGACACTTCTAATGGGCCTTCTGGCTTCTCGGGCTTGGCTGGGGGAAGATTTTAGATGTTTAGTTAACTCTGTGAATTATTTGTATTATAAAATTGGCACATATTATCAATCATCCCCTAAAAGACAATACGCTTCATAAAGTCCGAATAACACTTATAACAAACACTTACAAATGACGATAATCTCGAGTTCTGCGGTGTCCTGTCCGTACTTGTTGACGGCTTGGATCTTGTAAGTGCCGGAGTCCTTCCTCCTCGGGCTGGAGTGCTGGTACTTGCTCATGTATGGGATGTTTATCACTGGAGGGAGAAAAAAATAGTGTTACTTCATCATGCAATACCAACGCAATAATGCATGGATTTATTAAAAGAGTCTAGGCTTCGTTCGCAAAGAATTCGATTTGTTTTTGGGATAAAAAGCAACTTTAAAACTTGCTTTTTATCTCAAATGAGGTTTATGAAGTCGCAAATACCTTCAATCTTCTTCTACTTCTATCTACCTATTATCATTTTCTGTCTGAAAGTTTTGGATATAGAGAAAGAAAAAAATCATAACTATGCTTTTTTCTGTCAAAAACGTTCTTCTAGATCTCATTCTATTTATTAAACTACACTCAAAGTAACTATGTACTAGAAGCGATATACAAAATTTAGTACAAAACAAAAAAGGAGGAAAACTACTGCAGTACAGGGCCTACTGATTGCGATTTACTCTGCAAGTATAGCACCTGGCGAAAATCTTAAAAAAGAATGGGGGTGAGGGGGCTACGCAGTAGCGCTTCTGCTTACAATTTTTTTGCGCGCGCAAAGCCATGCTCACGCTGTAGCATGGACCTTAACAAAATTGAAAGGAACCATCTAATAGAACCGAAGCCTCTAACGACCCCAATCCTTATCTATACTATTATAAAACTGTAACAGGAAGTTTGTCTGTACATTGAAGATATTAACAAAAAAAAAGTTACGATATGGTTTTTAGGTGTCCCTATTTGGATTTTTTGTCTGTCTGTTTGTTTGTGTGTTTGTTTGTTTGTTTGAACGAGTATCACGCAAAAACTACTGAACCGATTTTGATGAAACTTTTTTTGTTTGATAGCTTATGATCTGACTTAAAATCTGGTATATAATTTGTGCGGACGAAGTCGCGGGTTAACGCTCGTTTAAGAGGCTATGTGAAAAAAATAGGATTCTTCAAAGCGGCATATATCAGGAAGTATTATATAAGGTCTAACAAAACTAGCTGAAACTATTTTAAGGGTATGCTCAGACCATCAAATTGAACAACTTTCTCTATGGGACCAATATCGAAATCACGAAAAAAAAATCAGCTATCTCATACATTCGAGTCTATTTATGTTTGCAGTTTTGTATGGGACAGCAGATTTTTTTTCGCGATTTCGATATTGGTCCCATAGAGAAAGTTGTTCAATTTGATGGTCTGATCATGCCCTTAAAATAGTTTCAGCTAATTTTGTTAGACCTTATATATATGTATGTGTAAATTAAACATATAATTGAAGTTTTGACAAAAGCCAAAACACGATTAAGACACATTTTCTCGATAGAAAAACAAGCCAAAGTAGCCTCCATTTTTTATTTATAAACGCTTGGAAATGCTAAACGGTGAATAATAGAAACACGAGACTTGATTTAAAAAAAGAGATTGATATTTTAAAAATTTTGATAATAGCAGAATTGAACTTACATAAATAGTACAATCACAATTAAATAAAGTTTGTTTTACGCTTGCGTCGTTTCAGGCGCGCGCGCCGCCCCATGTCTTTCTCTCGCATCAGGCAGTAATATAAACTACCACACGCCCATTTCGCTTCAATTATTTTTCGACATAGGCCCTTAATATCAATACTCACATCTAAGGCCGTTGCCCTCCGAGACGGACTTGCCGTTCAGAGCCCAGGTGATGTCAGGCGCCGGCTCCCCGGTCGCCTTAACGTCCAGAGCGATCGGTTCGCCCTCACGCACCTTAATAGTGCGCAAGTTGCGACGGTCGATTCTTGGAGCCACTGTGGAGATAAACATTTTATTCAGGAGTTTGTTTCTTGGTATAGAAATGTTGGAAAGGAGAAATCCTGCATGGTTGCATTTTCGGATCGCAGGCTTTTTAGTTAACCACAACTGGGCTAAAGCTTTGTACAGCCCACTTTGATGTAATTTTTTTATTGAACTTCTAGCCTATATTAACTTTTCGGTTTATTATTATTTTAGCTTTTGCAAGGTGTTGCAATTTTTAACATTGCAATTTACTGATCTACCATTCTAGTGCATAAGTTCTTTTTCTAATATGCAAATTACTTTAGAAACATAGCGCGTTACAGAGTAAGAGAAAAGGCACATTGTCGCGCGCATAATGCTAGCCCTAAGGGCTAGCATGATGACAGTAATACTACATTTTATACTTTTACCATAAGGCATTTACAATCAGAGAGGTAAAGTGCGACTTTGCTATGTCGCGGTGCCATGCTAGCCGGCAAGAAGTCAAACTCGTCTTAGATCAAAGTAAAATAAATGGGTAGGCCCAAAGCGCATTTAGTTGAAGCACACAAAGTAGAGCATATCCGTAAAGTATACCTGACGTTCCGTCTAGCCTAGCAATTTTTAATTTATTTTTCACGTTTGAACTTCATTTTACTTTGATGTAAGATCACCGTATATCAATACTAGGTTGTTCAAGATACTTACATCTCCTAGGCTTGCAGACGACAGATTTGCTCTGATCGCTGGGCTCACCGGGGCCGGCTTCGTTGATCGCCCTCACCCTGAACTCGTATTCAGAACCCTCGTCCAGGTTAGGAACTGTCGCCTTGTCATTGTCGTTAGGTCCAACCTGACAAATATTATACATTTTCAAATATTATTGATTTTTAAACATGTTACAGCCATGTTGTGCTATTTCGAATCATACATTTTAATTAGACACCAATATAACAATACCAAACAATGTAGACTATTCATATATATTAAGATCTAGCTAAGGAATATACCATCATTACTATTGGGTGTAGTACGAATGGACTAAAACTTTATCAAGGAATAAGCGACAGCCAATACAATGACAATAATTTTAATATAAAAAAACATTATTTACGAATCATTTTAATCGAAAATACAAAAATGTTTACGTCTGACATGGATGTATGGGCTCGATCCCTTGGCCGATTAAAAGGCAGGCACTGTCATGTTTATCAGTAACGTAAAGTCTAAATAGCTTACCTCCATAGAGGAAGATGTAATAGAGTTCGGAGCTTTTTGTAATATTCACTCAATAAGAGATGCATATAGGAAATTCGCTCTAGTTAAAAAAGGAGATCTCTACCTTATTGCTGTCCGTATCGTAACCACTTTTTTATATTATGGCCACTTGACTCAGATATGTCACTTGATATAAATTGTATAGAATTTTATGACTATCGTTCATACGCGGTTACACTGACATTCCGTCTACTGGCGTAAGCGAAAAAAAATATATTGGTCAATGCTTTACCTCGCAGGCTTTCACCCACTTCGGAGACCCAACTTCCCTCTTCTCGATGATGTAGCCAGAGATGGGGGCGCCACCATCGTTGATGGGCTTCTCCCATTTAAGGTCCACGTGGTCCTTGTCCCAGTCCAGAATTTCTGGTGTTCCGGGTTTGCCAGGTTCATCTAAGGGACACAAAAATGATGTATTGAATGTAACAGTCAAAGACGTTTTTGGTCTAGATTGTCCCAGTTATTAGTCGTTCCGATGAGAAATTTCATGAATAATTAAGCTGGCTTCACTCTCTCTCATCTTGAGCTTACTTTCATATTGGTAGTGGTATATCAATCTATATTTATCGATATAATGGAGACTAAGTTGGGAAGTTTGAAGATTTTGTGTTGGTGCGCTTTTGTCGATGATCTATTGTCATTATGGGATAACAATCAAAACAACTTGTATCAATAGCTCACTTTTAAATAACGGAAAATTTATGATTTTAACCTACTCCAAGATTAAAAGAAAAAGAAAATAGGTTTAGATAATCATGTGAAGATGGCGCGCGGATTTCATTTTTTGCGCGCTGTGCATCTGTGGTTAAGTTATTTAAGCGCGCGCGGATATTACCGCACAAGCTGCATTATGAACCTAAAAACAGTGCAATATGACCCACTTAACGAGCATGATTATTGAAAAGTCTTTTTAAAACTAATTTACGAGAACTTAACAAAAATCTACCACATTCAAACCACAACTTACCGAATGGATTCTTCGCAATAATAGCGTGGTCAGCATCCAAAGGTTCGGAGACACCCTCGTTATTGACAGCGGACACCCTGAACTTGTACTCGTGGCCGGGCTCCAGGTTCTCGACCTCGGCCTTCAGGTCCTTGGTCTTCAGCGCTGGCATCCAGCGGCCGGTCTCCGTGTCCAGCTTCTCGACGAGGTAGTGGTCGATGGGGGCGCCGCCGTCGTCTAGCGGCGGGTTCCATTTGAGCGTGCAGCCTTCTTTGTGGATGTCTGAGATCTGGAGAGGAAACAGTTGTGTTAGCAATCTCACCATCATCATCTATACTTATAATAGTTCCGAGACTGACTGACTGACAAACAACGCACAGCCTAAACCGCTGAAGATAGAAATATGAAATTTGGAATATACAGAGTGTCCCG
Organism: Agonopterix arenella; assembly: GCA_927399405.1. Lineage (NCBI taxonomy): Eukaryota > Metazoa > Arthropoda > Insecta > Lepidoptera > Depressariidae > Agonopterix > Agonopterix arenella. Next base: position 4,753,672 of record OV656714.1, read on the forward strand.
TAAACCGACGTCAAACCGGTGGATTCTAATAGGTTAGTTTGTGCCTATCCAGAATATACTAAAATAAAAAAAATAAAAATAATCAGTCAATCAATCTATCAACATTTTACTTTAGGAAAAGGTTCTTAATTTTCGAGATAAGGACAGTTTTATCAAATTCGTGAAACTCTTTACCTTTGTCACTATTTTGAGTGCCACGGCTACAAATGTTCTATGCAGTATCTGTGTTAAAACTGTCAATATCTCGAAAACTAAGACACTTTTACTAAAGTAAAATTTTGATATTCAGCTTAGTCATGACGTAACCTATCAGCATCCTCCGGGTTGACGTCGAGTTACGGGACACCCTGTATAAGGTCTAACAAAATTAGGTGAAACTATTTTAAGGGGATGATCAGACCATCAAACTGAACAACTTTCTCTATGGGATCAATATAGAAATCACGAAAAAAATTCTGCTGTTTAGGTCGAGTACGATTGTATGGAACAGCTGATTTTTTTTTCGAGATTTCGATATTGGTCCCATAGAGAAAGTTGTTCAGGTTGATGGTCTGAACATCCCCTTAAAATAGTTTCAGCTAGTTTTGTTAGCAGATTTTTGAAAATATGCCAATAGAAGTATGAATCTACTGGGGTAAGGATTTTGGAAAAAAAATTAAGTTTGTTCTTTGTTCGATTTAATAAAACAAACAACAAACTTTTCCCAACAGAATGAATCTACTGGAATACAATTTTTGTCAACAATTTTTATGTTTCCGGATTTGTTCGATTTAAATTAAGCTATGGTGGCATAAAGATAGTTCAAATCCAAAAAAAAACATAACTACTATATTTACTTCACGCCACGAATTCAATAAATCTAAACTGTTATAAAACTGTAACAGGAAGTTTGTCTGTACATTAAAGATATTAACAAAAAAAAGTTACGATATGGTTTTTAGGTATCCCTGATCCCATGTATGAAAAATTTGAAAAGTTTCATTGCAAATTTCCTTATATTACATTCCTTGGGGAAAGTTATTTCGTATCATGAGTACAATACTATCTATCTTATCTAAACTATTATAAAACTGTAACAAGAAGTTTGTCTGTACATTGAAGATATTAACAAAAAAAAGTTACGATATGGTTTTTAGGTATCCCTGATTCCCTATCATCAATTTTTGGATTTTTTGTCTGTCTGTTTGTTTGTTTGTTTGTGTGTGTGTTTGTTTGTTTGAACGATCATCACGCAAAAACTACTGAACCGATTTTGATGAAACTTTTTTGTTTGATAGCTTATGATCTGACTTAAATTCTGGTATATAATTTGTGCGGACAAAGTCGCGGGTTAACGCTCGTTATTCATAAAATTTAACTGTCAGCGAAGACCTTTCCTCCACTCACACTGATCTTAAAGTTCAATTTACCTTGAGCGGTCCCTCAGGCTTGGCCGGCACGTCCAATACGTTGATCTGTATGGTGGCTTCATCCTTGCCGCTGCTATTCTCAGCCTTGAGGACGTACGTGCCGCTGTGCTTGCGGGTCGCGACTACGACCGACAACTTGACCTTGTAGTCTTCGGCGTCCACGTTGAGGTCGTCGCGGGTTGATAGACGCTGTTTGTTGTGGAACCTGCGAAGTTGGGGTTAGGGGTTTACTACAACTGTAGATAAGGGTAATTTTTCTAACCCAGATATTATAATATGCATACATAAAGAATGAGTTGCGCTGAAAGCATGAACGGAATAATGAATAACGCTCTCACACTCAGTTGCAGAAACGCTTATTAGAGTTAATCCTCCATTAAATCTCTTGCTAGCTTTTACTACGTCAACAAGACAAAAAGTGACAGCAAGAGATTTAATTAAGGATTAACTTTAATGAGCGTTTCTGCAACTGCAGAAACATAGGGTTAGAAACATTGGCACGTAGATTGTTCAATTCCAAAATTCAAACTATAACTACAAGGATTTAAGGCCGATTCAGAGAAGTTGTTTAAGTTAGAGATCGAATTCCCATAATATGTCTATTCATTTTCAATCCTACTCAAGGTAAACTTGAAAAACACCGCAGCGAGCTTAAAATAAATAGACCTAGACGCGTACGCATTCCGTGGAGCCTGCCTTCTGAACCAGTTTACTTTGTGCTCACTGCACCTACTGCGTGCCGCGGATTTCTAAAGTCTACCGGCATATTGCTTAAATCCTTCACTGCCACCATAACGTCAGAACTGACTTTCTTCTTGCATTTACTTCGTTTTTTATTCACATCGAATCCTCATTCGTTAGTAAACCTTATCTTAACTATATTAACGTGTTATATTTAGTACAAAAACTTACCAGGTCTTGGTTGGTGGAGGTTCACCGGACACCTTGATGTCCAGGCGGATGTTCTGGCCTGCCTTGATCGTGATGTCACGCATGTTCGTGCGGTCGATCTTGGGCGCAGCTGTAACCAAAATTACACATTAAGAGAACGCATTAAAAAATATATTTTGGAAATGATATCTGTGTCGTTTATAGTTGTAGAGGATGGACCATAAAAAAAGAACAAAATCCCACGTCAAAAAATTCGGGACATGGTTTTTTAATCAGCCAAAAGTATGGAAATGTTCTCGGCCTATCTTTTCCTGATACGTTAGTATACGTCATACATACATAAATTCACTTCCATTTTACCTTTCGGGATGATAAAAAAATTTTGTTATCACTACCAACTGTTATTCCTTTAAGAGCACAATTGCAGCAAGGTTCAACTGAGCTGGAACTTCTTATGTTTTTGGGGACATTTCCCTCAATCTTATCATAAGACTTTCTGTCCTCTGTACCAATTTTATTATAGCAGAATAATCAGCAAGCCTCTCTTGCTGATTGGCAAATCTTTGCCACGATACCGATGGCAAGTCAAACTCAATGACTTTATCATCGACACGACAGAAGAAGGTAAACTTACCGAATCTGTCCTTGGCAAGCAAGTTGTCGGACACGGCGGAAGGTTTGCCGGGTCCGGCCTTGTTGACCGCCTTCACCCTGAACTGGTAGGTCTTGCCCTCGATCAGGTCCGGCACGCGAGCTTCCGTCTTGTTTCCAGGTACCTACGATGAAATGGTGTAGAAATGTATATTTTATGGTGGGCTGGGGTGTAATGGTTACCAGACAGTCACGTCTGAGGACCTACTGGGTTCGACAAAGCACTCGACAGGGCAACAACAGGAAATAAATAAAACGGCGCAAGGTGTGCCGTTGTATTTATGCATTCTCTTGCATTTTATAGTGTGATCGATTTGTTTGGTTGAAACTCGACTTAAAATGTTTTGTTTGTATCGCCTCTATGCATCTTCATCTCTTCATCAGCCTATAAACGAACCACTGCAGGGCACAGGCCTCCCTCAGGAAGGGTGTATTGTATTGGCGCGTCTACCACGCGTGCCCAATGCGGGTTGGTAGACTTTTTCTTATACAGTGTATGCAGGTTTCCTCACGATGTTTTCCTTCACCGTCCTCGGCACATCGCTACATTGAACTCTGTTACAATGTGCATGTTATTTCAAGCAAGGACTAATACCTATTCTTAAGTTCCTTGGAGCTTTTAGCCTTTGGCTACATCAAACCCATTGTGAATTAGTGACCTTAGACAATTTGGATTGCAGCTGAATAAACAATAACTACATAATTTTTGTAACAAAAGTATAATACCTATTCTTGGCAAAAAGATTATTCCATTTATTTCCAAAGAACTTCAAGATCTGAGCAGACGACATTTTGTCACATTATCCGTTAAAATAGACTAGTATAGAACTCAATTAACTAACGCACACGGCGGACGCCTTAAAGCAATAATTATCAAAGAATGCTCACCTCGGCAGCCTTCACCCACTTGCCGGTGTCCCTGTCCTTCTTCTCGACGATGTAGGCTGTGATGGGGGCGCCACCGTCGCTCGGCGGCTTCTCCCACTTGAGGTCCACGTGCTCCTTGCTCCAGTCCTTGAACTCGGGCTTGCCAGGCGGGTCCGGCTCGCCTGTGGGATTTGTTAGATGTTATAGTTTGGTCGTCTAGTTAACACTTTCGCTGCTCGTCACAAAATTGAAACTATTGAGAGAATGCGATATAAACCGTCCCGCTAGGAGGGTTCTTGAGTACGCCTGGTCGCCACCCACATTATTGCGGACCTACGAGGTAGGTCGAGAGCAGCAAATGTGTTTAATATGGATATAACCTTGAAATTTTTTTGGACTTCCCATACTAAATGCAATCAGCTGATCGAACGTTTGTATGAAAAAGTCGTTTTTTTTTTAGAATTTTATATAGGTTTCTTTGGCAAAGTTGTTCAGTATGAATCACCCCTTAAAGTAATGCAACTGTTTACCATAACACCTTGTTATTAGTAAAAAAAGTTAAGAGCTTTTATTTAAAAAATCGATACGGAAGTATGTCTTAACACAATAATCTTTATATCTGCATTCTACATTTTGCCGCTTAAGTATGTTGCCGCGTAACTGATAAACTTACCATAAGGATTCTTAGCAGTGGTAGCGGTATCAGTGACCAGGGGCTCACTCTCGCCCTCCGGATTGACTGCCTTCACCCTGAACATGTAGTCCTTGCCCTCGTTGAGCCCCGTGACGTCAGCCTCGGGCACCTTGGTGGTGCACACGGGCACCCAGCGACCCGACTCCGTGTCCATACGTTCCACAACGTAGTTCTCCACGGGGGAGCCACCGTCGTCTTCTGGGGGCTCCCATTTGAGGTGGCAGCCGTCCGCTTTCACGTCCGATACCTGATTGAGATTCAACAAAAAATTTAAAACCTACTTCATAACTAGACTTAGCTAGACGGCAAGAGGTGTAGTAAAAAAAAATCTGAGTAGCGCGCAAGTAGAGAAATCATTCTGGAATCACTGCCAAGCTGTTAAAAATATACGACTAGACTTGACGTTACTTGTTTAATGCTTAGAAAATTTTTCTCAGCCTGTATCAGCCCTCTACCACATTAGTACACCCTACATATCCTACAGAGGGAAAGCTTCGACACAATCGCGCTAGTGGACAATCTATAGGAGTCAGCAAAGGATGCTGAATCAGCATCCGACATCCAGTTGAAGTAAAGTAGATCACTACGGAACTGCTGATGCTCATGACGCACTTTGCACCTTTGCCTATTAATCTGGGCCAGCATCCGATGCTCGGTTAGCATAAAATTAGTTTCTAATCTATCTATACTATTATAAAACTGTAACAGGAAGTTTGTCTGTACATTGAAGATATTAACAAAAAAAAAGTTACGATATGGTTTTTAGGTGTCCCTGATTCCATTTCACCAATTTTTGGATTTTTTGTCTGTCTGTTTGTTTGTTTGTTTGTTTGAACGAGTATCACGCAAAAACAACTGAACCGATTTTGATGAAATTTTTTTTGTTTGATAGCTAATGATCTGACTTAAAATCTGGTATATAATTTGCGCGGACAAAGTCGCGGGTTAACGCTAGTAGCTTATATACTAACGAGCGTACCAGCGAGCGAGTTTCATCAAAATCGGTTTAGAAGTTTTTGCGTGATGCTCTTTCAAACAAACACACAGACAAAAAATCCAAAAATTGGTGATATGGAATCAGGGACACCTAAAAACCATATCTTAACTTTTTTTTTGTCTTCAATATCTTCAATGTACAGACACTTTCTGTTACAGTTTTATAATAGTATAGATTGTAATCTTTGACTACTTATTATAAGGACTAGCCTTGCGGTAGCATTTCCCCTCTGCCACGGTATAAGATCAATTTTATCATGTGCATTTACATTCAATTTTATACCTTATCGCTAAACGAGACAGCCTATAATTGCGAAACAATAATTTCGAACTTAGAACATTTGGGTTTCACACTTTTCATGATTTTTATCATTCAAAATTAGAATCTAAAGTTATGGGGAATAAAATCCAAAGTTGCGGATTTCATGTTACCTCGCCCCCCGCAAAAAGCGGCTGAAATGTTTGTTAGTAGAATTACATGCTTAACTAGTCCACATATAAGTAGTCAAAGATTGTAATCGTTTATAAGATCTCTTACTCTTTGCGGACGTTCCGACCCACAATAATATATACTCCCGTAATTCTGCGTATCATTCTTAATTAACGCGTAACATGATCATTTTGTGCACCTCTGGCCCTGGCCCCACAGGGACAAAGCTTTTAGGAGCACACAAAATGATCACGTAAGACAGATTGTCAACTAACGCAATTGTGTCGATGATTTCCCTGATTCTATAAGGTCACTACTGAGCAACTCATGTGCCACTACTGAGCAAAATACTCTTTTTCAATCTTTCAACCATCCCTGTTCTTGAAAAAATGTGGCTCCTTATCATCCATAAAAGCTCAAAGCGTTCAGATGATACTGCCATGTCTTTATAGGTCCACCTTGACACCGACGACCATTCTCTGCATAATCTCTGTTTTACTCACTTCTCCTGGTGCTAGAAATTTCTTCTGTAAAATGGTTATATAACAACGAACCTTCAAAGGACCCTTAGGTTTGGACGGCTTGCTCACGACCTCCACTTCGATCTCCACGGTGTCGGTTCCCGAGTCGTTCTTGGCCGTCACCACGTACTTGCCAGTGTCCTTACGCGTGCACTGTTGCATTATGAAGGATAGGTGGTATTCCTTGTTTTCTATCTTCAACCTGAGCGAAAGAAAATTATTTTTGAAACAAGAATAAGGCTTAGAATAGACCATTTCATACTTTGGATGTCGTACAAGGCGACTAAGGGATAATGTGCTAGCCACCCCTTAGCAGCATCGTGATCATTGCTACAACTGTACGCTTAGAGCCATATCACATAAGCGATTTTTGAGCGTATAAGCGATGTAACAACTGCACCTCAACGACATCGCACCTGCACCGCCGCAACGTCGCAACTGAATCTAGGATTTTTACTGAGCGTTATCGCCGTGATTCCACCGCAGTACCGATTTAACTTCGAAATACCGCGGCGATATCGCGACGGTATCGTTCTGTCAACGCCTACTCTAGCCTAGCCAGAAATAGCTTGTGCGATATACGAAGATAGCAAATCGTAACACAGATTCTGACCACCCCGAACGGGAATGTGGTCATGAGTTTATGAAACAGTTTTAACAACTTCCGAACTCTATGAATACAGGAGAAAAGAAACAAAAATGTCAATGAAAGTTACCGATTGAACTTCACAGAGCGAGCGAGCATTTGAGTTGAAGGTTTTACTTAGTTACTAACCTCTCTTCAGGTTTGAGCGCACTGCCGTTGAAGGTCCATGTGATAGTTGGTTCAGGTTCACCCTTGACATCGGCCTCCATCTTGAGCGCCTCCCCGACCTTGACCTTCTTCTTCTGCAGGTTCTTGCGGTCGATTTGGGGCGCCACTGTTGGGAATAATTTGATTAGATTTTATGTCAACCTTGTTCTTTTATATTCTGCCCTTCTTGCTCGAATACTTGTACTCGAACGGGGCTTATGGACACTACGGGTAAAATACTGGGCTAGAACTATAAAAATATAAAATGACATGCCATCGCCCCGATAGAAGAAGAGGAATTTTAATAATTAAATTAAATATCAATGTTGTCGATTCCACTTTAGAATATCTGATTTTCTTAAGCGCATTAGTTTACCTCTGTAACTAATAAATATACTCACGCCTAACTGCTTCTGGAGAACACAGACCACAAATCGCAGATTCGGTGGTATGTGCAAAAAAATATTAGGCAAGTGCAATGGACCAACGATGCTAACAGCATTATAAGCCACGGCTAGCAATTGCCTTCCCTAAAATATTGTCGATTGTGGCGCAAAGCAGGTTTTTCATTTTTCGGGTTAGGCTTTACATACAACAATTTCTTAAACTAAGGTTCGTGAATTGATGGTTCACTCTTGCCTTGAATACATAAAGGTCGATTATTTATCTAACCCGCACGGCTAGCATGTAACCCACGCCAAAGCGTTTAAACGAGAAAAACGTCATGGGTGCTCCTTTTGGCATTCGTAAAATAATAAAGATGGAGGCACATCTCGATTTTTATATCTCGGGGGTGGCATGCGAGGCCTACTTGTATTATAAACTGAACTTACAGAATCTAGGCTTGGTGATGACAGAGCGGCTGGGGTCGGACGGCTCGCCCGGCCCCGCCTTGTTGACGGCCATCACTCTGAACTCGTACTCGCGACCCTCGTCTACATCCGTCACGCGGCCTGTGGGCCTGTCGCCCGATGTACGGAGACAGTCTTGCCATGATCTGTTGATAATATACAACGTTTTAGTAGGTGACAAACGAGGCGTGTTGGTAACTAGGCTATAAGTTCTACGTCAAGTGATTCGCTGAACTAACTTATCATATTATATAGTTTACCTTGCTTATCAACATCTGTATGAGGCTTGAAACAATAATATTAAAATTAAATTAGTTAAGAAATGCTAAGCTTCACATGACTTCACTAATGAATTTGAGAATGCTACAAATAATCTCGCAGGCACTCAGTACTTCGGTGCGAATCCGCTTTTGAGTATGGTTCGCTCCCTCTCACCTAGATACATGGTGATGATGATAATTGATAATGCTTTAGACTAGAGAAGAGGGAAAACAAGTATTTGCTCATCCCCTGTCTGGGCTACCGCAGTAACTCCTGTAAAACCGGACTAACAAAGTCTTGTATGTTGTAACCCACTAGGATATAAAAATACACAAACTGCGGTTAAAAGAATATACATGGTGATATTGATAATATTAGCATCCTTTTAAACTAACAGTCTACCCATTAAACTCAACTAATTTTATTATGGGAGCAAACCGATCGGAGCAAAAAATCTGCAGTTACATACATTTGAGTCGAGTACGCATTGCAGTTTAGTATGGTACAGCAGTTTTTTATTGGTCCGATGGGTTGGCTCCCATTGTTAAAGTTGTTCAGTTTGATGGGTAGACTCACAGAACAATATAAGAGGGGTAAGAAGTGCAAAGTGGGCGAGCGAGAGGGCATAAGTAGTTGTAGCAGCGTGAGTGGGAAGACAAGTGGCGACAGTCGTCTCCGAAGCAAAAGCCCTCCTTTGCATTTCGAACCTCCCTTCTGTTGTGTGGGTAGACTAGTGTAAAAAGATACTAATGATATGAATTCCACACCGTATAGGAGAAATAGGAACTTATATCCGATTTCCCTCCATTACAAGTAAGAGTTAGCTATAAGGAAAATTAATATGATTATTATCACATACCGTCCTCCCTTCTCTCGCTTCTGCACGACGTAGCCGGTGATGGGCGCGCCGCCGTCGTCCTTGGGCGGCGACCACTCCAGCTCCACGAAGTCCTTGTCCCAGTTGCGGGGCTCCGGACGTCCGGGTTTACCGGGCTCGTCTGCGGAGAGGAAAAGTTGTGTTAGTGGGAACTTTATAAAAAACAGTGAGTTCTTAGAACGCGTTCGAAATAATTTGTTATACGGGTATGACCGAATGAATGGGACAGCCGATTTTTTTTCGCGATTTTGATTTTGGTCTCATAGAGAAAGTTGTTCAGTTTGATGGTCAGATCATCCTCTTAAAAACCGTCTGAATATTAAGTTGGACCCTGTATTGGATTAATAAAAAAGATCGTAACCAGACGAAACAAACGTGACATTCATGAGCAAAATGGAATTCGAACACAGGACATCTGATTTGGCAGTCAGCCGGCGCGATAACCATTACATCAAACGGATTTTTGCTTTTGTAGGTTTTGAACAATTCCTAGTTTAATCTAAAATTACTAATTTTAAACGGCTTCTCACCGCGTTTTGATATATTTCAGAACACGAAATTTTTTATTTATTTGGATAATAACCGTGTAATTCTCAAATGAAGCAATTCCTAGTTTATTCTTGCAAACTTGTTGCAAACAAACTTCGTTCGTTCGTTTCCAAATGTTGCTATAATTTAGTAATGGTAGGAGGATTTCGAGCGAGCTATTCTAATTTGGCGACGTTTTTTTAGAGATCATCAATAACATTAGAACTGCATTCCAACACAGCCGTAGAAGACATTCGCAATTTCTCCGCACATATTAGTAAGTAAACACTCACCGAATGGATTCTTGGCGATGATAGGTTTCTCAGTCTCTAATTCCTCGGACTCTCCCTCCTTGTTGACTGCCTTCACCCTGAACTTGTACGGCTTGCCCTCCTGCAGGCCGGTGACGTTTGCCTTGCAGTCCTTCGCTGTGCCGCACGGAATCCATTGTCCTGCAGAAAAAAACATATATTATAATCTGTTTTTAATGGATGTGGTGTGTGTATAAAACTGGATGTAAATAAAAACTACAATGGTGTGAGTAAGTTGATAAATAGTCATGTTTCAAATCACATTGGTAAAATATTGATGAGTCAGATTAACATTTGGAACATATCCATTAAAAAAAAAAGTATTGGGGCTAACACAAAAGATTCCACTGGGTAGAAGTGTAGCTGGCTTGCCAGCCCCCACAACAAGATAATTAACATTTTCTTTAATATTACTTTGTTCACTGCTGCTTCTAAGGGTGCGTCCACATCGTCCTTACACTCCTAATCTATATCTGATGAAAAGGGGCATCGGTACAGTCAGAAGTAGGGTCAGATGCAGTGGCTATAACCGGCAGCCACACAGTTTTGGCGTCGACACCCGACTGGGTTGGTGCTATTCGAAGCCGTGTAGTTATGCCACACGGTAAAACTCAGTTAAAATACTAACCGGTAAGCGGGTCAAGTTTCTCGATCTCGTAGTAGTCGATGGGTGATCCGCCATCGTCTTCCGGTTTCTGCCACGTGAGCGTACAGCCGTTCTTTGTGATGTCTGCCACCTCCAGCGGACCTTTGGGCTTCGATGGCTTGCCTGAGGAATGAATTAAGAACACAAGAATTAAGATCACTTTATCAAATTATATAGATATAGATTCATCATTTCAGCCTTTTTATTCGTCCACTGCTGGACATAGGCCTCCCCCAAAAGGGGGGTTCGGCCATAATCGCCACGCGTGTAAGGCGGATTGGCGATCGCAGTTGGGTGTTAATATACTCCGAAAACGCTGCTTCCCATCCTCCACTTAATCCCTTTTTAATCGCCTTTTACGACATCCACGTGGGTGGATTTGTTTGATGCTAAACTAATCAAATCATCAAAGTAGTTTAATAAAATGCCAAAACTCACCAAGAATAGTAATCTCAACTTCGGCCTCATCTTCGCCTACTTCGTTCTTGGCTTTAATCACGTATTTTCCAGTGCTAGCCCGCTTGCTCTTGGTCATCAAGAACTTGGTGTTGTAGTCCACATTGATGATCTCGAGGTTCTCGCTGGTCTTCAGCTCCTGGTCCTTGAAGAACCAGGTGACTGTCGCCGGTGGCTCTCCAAACACCTTGATGTCTAGGGAGACTGGCAGGCCAGCCTTGACTGAGATGGGGTTGAGGTTTGTGCGGTCGATTCTAGGTTTCACTGTGGAGAAAGGAAGGTGTAAGTTTTCAGAACATTTTAAGGGTTTTTAATAACAAATAAATAGAGCTAATTTAATCTATCCGTTTCATCAAAGTTATGTCTATTTCTTTACAAAAACATGATCAACCGAACCCACAAACTTTCAACTAAACGTAGACTCAGGATCTTTAGATCTCTTCAGATACATGAATGTTCGCTCTTTGTCCTTTAATTATAATAGTTGCCGATCAGGCGGTCAAAGCGAATACGCAAAACAGCGTAAAAGTCTACGTTGTAGAAAATCTATGAAATTAACGAGAGATATACATCCACACTAACATAACGTTCACCAAACAAAAGAATGTAACCAGTCGTATCACTCGCAGAGCTAGCTTCCTAGTCCTACCCAAGGCACGAACAAATTACGGCAAAACAATGATTACTTTTGAAGGAGCACAAATCTATAATAAAATACCCTCATATATAAAAAATGTTAACTCGTTTAACGTATTCAAGAAGGAACTTTCTCAGTACATTATCGCTAATCACCATTGAATCTAATAACTAATCTAATCTAGTCAGTCACTAAGTGAATACAATACGTTAAAAGGGTCATTCTAAATTAATATTCCATTATTGTTAATGTTTTTGTTTTTGGATTGTAGGTACATAACCATTTGTTTTTCTGTTGCGACAACGAACTATCTTAAAATTTTTTATGTATTTAACCATGTTCTCATGTAAGTGGCAATTATGTCTTTTTGAGAATAAATTTCTTTAAACCTAGATATCCCACCAAAAACCAATGCGTGCAGCGCGTAAGAAATGTAAATGCTAGGCGTTTCGGTGTGTAATTTTTAAATGATTAAAACACCAATTAAGATACCTCATGAGCTCTTGTACAATTCGCATCATCCCTACAACCAATATACAAAAGGGTCAGCGGGAACCTAGCAGCAAAAGCTCGAGCCGTTTTAATCGATAAAAAACTAAATCACAAATAAATAAAATAGAGATACAAGAATCTATCTATAACTATATTTTGCACGCTATTTTCAACTCCACTTTAAATGTAATTTAGATCATTATCATTTTATCAATAAAAACAGTTCGAACATTTTGCTAGGTGTGCCCTGATCCTAAAGTTGCAGTGGCATATTCATCAAAGTTGTAGTTTGAGTATAGACCACTAAATACTTACAGAAACGAGCCTTGGCAGTGTGCCAGTTGGTGTTCTCCGAGGGTTCGGACTGGCCGGCCTTGTTGACCGCTCTGATGCGGAACTGGTACTGGTTTCCTTCCTCCAGCTTAGGCACGGTTCCCTGGCAGATGTTGCCTTGGATTTCAGCCGCCTGTGAGGAGAATTGCAAAAGGGTATGTTGAAAAAGAGAAACTTAAGCAGGATGACCCCACTACAGGGCAAAGTAGGCCCTCACGAATAAGGGTGAAAGGGGGGCCATACTCCACATTTCGGACTCAATGCTGTTTGGTGAAGCCTTTAAGCAGGGCACTCTCCAATCGATGATATATACCTTATTGTTAAAGTTAACGTATTGCACCCGTATTATGCCTTATAAAGGGTTAAAAATGACCTGTTGTGTAAGATATATGGCATATTAGTTATATCACGTGCCGTATATGTCGAACGAGGTGACTAAGGACCAAGTTTGTGCCTCTTAGCGCTCTTACAGACGAGCGACATTTTGCGGTCACAGAGGGTCGCGCCACCCACGGCGACCGTTAAGTCTATGAGCGCGACTCTCTGCGACACACGGCGATTGCAAAGTGTCGCTCGTCTGTAAGAGCCCTAAGGTAATTTTATGTTCTCTTGCACTTCGTTTTCCGTAAACCTTGAGTTTAGTAGATGGCAAAGTACGTAATTCGTAAGCCAAATAAGAAGCTTACTCAAACGCCTTGTTGTTGTACGGCCAGTTCTGAACATAGCGCTGCTTAGGCATTTAGATTTGTAGACGATATAACGTCTGGACAATTATATAGTGAAGATTAAGCAATCTGCTTCTTTGTCAACTGGCGTGATAGGTATGATTGCAGCAGTGGCATTCATTTTAGGTACTGTGCTCATAACCCGAATATCGCCCTCTTCATCTCAACCTTAACGATACAGTGACTAAAGCAGCTATACAGGCTGTCAAAGATTCTTTTTTCTGTCAATAGAACCATCAAACTTACCTTAACAAACTCTCCCCTATCGCGATCCATGAGCTCGATAATGTAGCCAGTGATGGGAGCACCGTTGTCCCTTATGGGCGGGTCCCACTTCAGCTTGGCGGACTTCTCGTCCCAGTCGACGATCTCGGGCAGGCCGGGCGGGGCGGGGACGTCGTACGGGTTCTTGGCGAGGATCGCGTGGTCGGTGTCCAGGGGTTCCGACTCGCCTTCCTCGTTGAGGGCTTTGACGCGGAACTGGTACGTGTGTTGTGGCTCCAGACCTGTTGAGAAAGTTAGAATTAGAGATATATCATGGATTGATACATAGTAATCATAATTTCAGTCGAAAGACGTCCACTTTTCGACGAATGCTTCCATAGCGAAAGATTTTGTGCTCTTAATCTCATCTATGAAAACCTAGTCATTTTGTCGTGCGTGGCATGCTAGTACGCACAGTGACAAAACGAGAAAACGGCCATGCGCACTCGCTTTCGCATACGCAAAGGCACGTCTCGATTTTTGATGTTTTCTCGGGGGTGGCATGCTACGCCCACTGAGCAGATTATAGATGATGATAGACACAGAAATATTCCCAGGTAGTAGTATCTCCTTATTGAAAAGTAAATCAGCCGGGACCAATGCCAATGTAAAAAAAAATGGGCAATGAAGAAACTGTCTGGGATCAATAACGATTTTCATCAAACAAGAGTCGAAGTAGGCAAAACAAGTGTCCGTCTTCTCACCAATGCAAGAGGAAGGCTGCTTAAAACATGAGGCTAATAATAAATATACTTCAGAGTTAAGTTTCATGTATGGTTGTGGACTCTATCGCAGTAACCAATTATTTCGTAATAACACTTCCTTGATCCCGGTCCACCTTAATCCTACTCCTTGCTATACTATCATGTTAAAAGACTTCGTTTACTAAGGAATGGACTGGAGCAATCACTATGTCCATCTAACTAAAATTACTAAATGCCTGCCAAACGCGTTTATATCTATCTATCTATACTATTATAAAACTGTAACAGGAAGTTTGTCTGTACATTGAAGATATTAACAAAAAAAAAGTTTCGATATGGTTTTTAGGTGTCCCTGATTCCATTTCACCAATTTTTGGATTTTTTGTCTGTCTGTTTGTTTGTGTGTTTGTTTGGGTGTTTGTTTGTTTGAACGAGTATCACGCAAAAACTACAGAACCGATTTTGATGAAACTTTTTTTGTTTGATAGCTTATGATCTGACTTAAAATCTGGTATATAATTTGTGCGGACGAAGTCGCGGGTTAACGCTCGTACTATTATAAAACTGTAACAGGAAGTTTGTCTGTACATTGAAGATATTAACAAAAAAAAGTTACGGTATGGTTTTTAGGTGTCCCTGATTCCATTTTACCAATTTTTGGATTTTTTGTCTGTGTTTGTTTGTGTGTTTGTTTGGGTGTTTGTTTGGTTGTTTGTTTGAATGAGTATCACGCAAAAACTACTGAACCGATTTTGATGAAACTTTTTTTGTTTGATAGCTTATGATCTGACTTAAAATCTGGTATATAATTTGTGCGGACGAAGTCGCGGGTTAACGCTCGTATAGTATGTATTACATACCTGTTCAAAACATGATGGTGGACCTTATCTGTACTTGTACTTGTACTTTTTATGTGGGCTTCAAGCTCCTATATTGAATAAATTATTTTGATTTTGACTTCGACTTGACGCTTCTAACGTATAAAACAAAAGGGGCCAACTTAGTTAGGTTGGTGTGCGTGAGGCGTCACACAAATAAAAACACGTCTGTGTGCGTGTATATGGATAGGGTTTAGAGGCCAGTGCTGGTTAAATTTTTTTCGACGCGTTCGTAGCTTCGACTATCTATCTTGACATACAACTTATCAAAGTTTATCACGTTTAAATCCTTACCGGTAACAGTGGCCTCATATTTGTCCGGGTCGACGGTGCCAGCGGGCACCCACTTCCCGGTGAGCGTGTCCATCTTCTCCACCACGAAGGCGCTGAGCGGCAGGCCGCCGGTGTGCTTGGGCTTCTTCCACGCTAGCTTCACGTGGTCGGCGTGGATGTCGGACACCTCCAGCGGGCCTTCTGGCTTGCCGGGCTTGTCTGGAGAGCGAAGTTGGTCGTGAGTATATGGGAATGATTAGAAGTTACATGTCGGCAGTGTATCAAGATTTACTACTGCATTTTATTTTGTAATGAGAAATACGGTTAGTGTCGATGTTGTTATAATTCATAGAATGACCGTTTTTCTTTTGGTTTTCTAGAGGATCGATAGATGGCGCTACGTTCTGCGCGAATAAATGTCATGTTATAGTAAATACTGTCACAAATATCAGCATACGTATAACAGGTTTCAATGGTCTCTTATTTGTAGTAAATATAAAGTGCATCTTACCCAAGACAATGATCTCGACGGTGGCTTCATCTACCCCCGACTCGTTCTCCGCCTTGAGCGTGTACACGCCGGAGTTCTTCCACGACGAGTCGAAGATCTGGAACTTGGTGTTGTAGTCCTCGTTCTCGATCTTGTGACCAGGCCCTGTCTCCAGAGGCTGTTGGAAACAATGTAGGATACAGTAGGTGAATAGAAAACTCAACGGAATGCGGAATCTATGAACGAAACAGTATTAGAAACCATAGGACATTTAGTAGTTCCGCCTGAAAAGTTTTACACCAAAAACTGTAATATATTTTATGTCTACATGTATATTTTATGTCTACAGGTCTAAGGCTCTTCTTTCGCTACATTATATCTGAATCAATGTTATGTATTTAATTCTATAACCCTATGCGATTTTCAAGCAGTTAGCGACAATTCATACTACCCGTTCTAATCTGGGGCATGCAAATGGAGAGGTTGCGGAGTGCTTCACCTTTGATGTGCGCGTCATCCTTTGACTATTTATTATAAGGACTAGCCTTGCGGTAGCATTTCCCGTCTGCCACGGTATAAGATTAATTGATCACGTGCATTTACGTTCAATTTTATACCTTAACACGAAACGAGACAGCCTATAATTGCGAAACAATAATTTCGAACTTAGAACGTTTGGGGTTCGCACGAGGCTTCTTTTCATGATTTTTAACGTTCAAAATTAGAATCTAAAGTTATGGGGAATAAAATCCAAAGTGGTGGATTTCGTATGACCTCGCCCCCCGCAAAAAGTGGCAGAAAGTTTTGTTCGTAGAATTACACGCGTTGCTAATCCCTATATAAGTAGTCAAAGGCGTCATCTAATGGTACCCCATTTCTCGCATTCTCTCGATGGGTTCATTGTGTTCGGTAACAATATTATAATTTACATTGTCACCACGATGACAAAACATACTGTCAACATACTGTAGTAGTTTTGTATGAAAACATCTTTTTTTAGCAAATTCGAAATTGACTCCTACCTAAAATTTATTATTAGAATAGAGTATGAAAATATTCGCACAAACTAAAAATTTACCTAGTTTATTGCGCTTATTGCAAATGAGATGGGATTATTTATTATTATTATTAGGGGGGGTTTTGGGCCTTGACAGGCTTGCTAAGCCTGTGCCACGTGGACCATCGCTGGTCCTTTGTGAACGCCCTTTTTTTAAAGTTCCTTACCAATCCCCATTGCGGCCAGAAAACGCAGTAGATTCTTGATAGGGATAGTTTGTATCTCATCTGGTGACAGAACCTGCCTACCTAGATGAGTACTACGTTTGTACATCAGGGGGCCACAGTCACATAGGAGGTGCAGAGAAGTCTCCATTTCCTCCTTGCAGAATCTGCAGCCGGTGGTGTCACTTAGTTTCAGTGTGTGCATGTGCTTATTCAATTTGCAGTGGCCTATGAGTGATCTTGCTATTGTACAAATTTGATCTTTGCTGAGGGCAAGGAGACCGTTCGCAAGTTTGCGATTGTAGCCTTTGATAAGTGCTTTGGAGTGGCTCATGCCTGGGGTGTTGCACAAAAGCTTTATTGCCTCTCCAAAGCTGACCTTGTCCAAAGAATCGCGTGTTAGACTGCCAGGTACTCCAAGAAAGGGTTCGGGGCCTATGAAGTGGTTTTCTGTTCCTCTTCTGGCCAACTCTTCCGCCTTTTCGTTACCTTCTATGTCTGAGTGTCCTGGCACCCATTGTAGCACAAGCTGATTGTTATTGCCTAGAGCATTCAGTTGTGATACGCAGTCCTGTACTAGCCTAGACTTGATCGGAGAGTCTATGGCTAGCAAGGCTGCTTGGCATGAGATGGGATAGAGTCAGAAGTTCCATACAAATATTTATTTGTTAACATTACCTTGTTGCTGAAGATCCAGGTCTTGGTTGGTGGGGGTTCACCCTTGATGTCGACGTCGAGTTTGATGTTGGCGCCGGCGCGGACGCGGACAGGTATCATCTTGTCGCGGTTGATAAGCGGCTTCACTGTTTTACAAACAACATTGTTATTTACTTGGATCTATGATATCTATGGAGCTATGCGAACGTGGCCCACTCATGTACAAAAGTGATACAATACATTTTGATATAAATTATACTTACAGAACCTAGCCTTGGCTAGGTGAGGTAGGGTAGGCTCGCCGGGTTCTCCCGGGCCCGCCTTGTTGACGGCTCGCACGCGGAACTGGTACGTGTTACCCTCCTTCAGGTCTGGCACACGCGCCTTGCATTCTGGCGTCTGGAATAATCGTGATAAATATTAACTCTGAAGTAGTATTGTTCCCTAGTCGATAATGATTACATTCTATTCTATTCAAGTCGTTTTATAAACGCTCGTCGGTTTCGGGTACATTTGATCTGACCCTTCTTAAGTACGTTGCCAATTTGGTCTGCATACGTACTTCTAGGGCGGCCACTTTCGATTGTTCCATTCACACTCCCTTTATATATCACATCACACGCACAGATTACCCCCAATAGATACCGCATACAAGGCCAGCGACACGCACCACTCATCTATGATTTTGCACTAATATAAGCAACGCGAGTGAGCGAGCTCGAAGTAGTGCGACCTTGAAATGGCCAATCACGTTGCATTGTTTCGCGCCCCGCTACCCGCACCTACCGCCGAAAATAGTGACTTCGGGCCTGTACAAAATTTTCATCATGCGGTATCTATTGGGGGTAATCTGTGATCACAAGTCAGTCTACTATCACTCATCCTTTCTACATGACCAAACCATCTCAGCATTCCATTTTCAATCCTTGTCAACAATATATTTTCAAATTATAGTCTATAAGACGTACGATACAATCCGCAACGAGTATGAGCGAGGTAGCCTAGGTGTTAGTGACATTGCAGATAAGCTTCAGGATCATAGGCTTAGGTGGTTTGGACACGTGAAAAGAAAACCACCCGACTATGTAGGAAATATGGCACTGCAACTGTCGATTCCAGGACAGAGACCAAGAGGACGTCCGAAGACTAGATGGATGAACACAGTTCGTTGTGATATGACCGAGTGCAATGTCTCCGAAGACGATGTCAGAAATAGGGCAAGGTGGAGAGAGCAGATACAGAAGGCTGACCCCACCCCCTATGGTTATGGGATTAAAAGCCAGGAAGAGAGAGACAGAGAGTCTATAAGACGTACCTCGGTAGTAAGGGCCTCCTGCCACTGTCCAAACTTCTCCTTCTTCTCGATGACGTAGCCGGTGATGGGGGCGCCACCATTGTTCTTGGGCGCCTCCCACTTGAGGTCCACGCGGTCCACGTCCCAGTCCTCGATCGTCGGCACTGAAGGCTTGCCGGGCGGGTCTGTGAGTTCACAAGTTTTTTATTTAAGAATGAAAACAGAAACATAACTAGAGTTTCATAAATCATAAGATATTGATAGGTTCTTATTAGGAATATCGAGTTAGTTTTATAAAGTTTATGAATACTAGAAGGATGATTTCTTCCTGAGAATTACTTAATTCTATTTACACTGCGCTTTCCGGTACGCCGTCACCACTCAAGAACTCTTCGCCACCATCGGCCATCGGTTCTGCCCCGTCCACTGCCACTTTAGTTTAGCAATTCTTTGGGCTATGTCGGCTACTCTGGTTCTTCTGCGAATCTCTTCATTTGTGATTCGGTCTCGCAGGAAAACTCGAGAGCATAGCCAGGCAGGACAGAAAGTAATAGATTAAATATAGGTCGAAGGTGGACTGATCAAGGACTGTGATACACGAGGACTTCGCATCAGAGCGCCGTTAACGGGACCGCAAAAGTGTGTTTAATTGTTTCACGTTATTATTTTGACCGAAGACATTTGAAAGGACTGGAATGTCAGCGGCAATGTATGACAGTCGAGCATAACTGAAGCATAGATTAATATGTATATTGGATATAGATAGGTAAGTCGCCTTGAATTTTAGGACGTCCTAATTATTAGCGTTGCCGCTTAATAGAACTAGGGGGCGCCACATTATGAAATAAATTGAAAAAGACGATCGGCCGACACGAGGATCGAACCATAGCTACCCGGATTGTAAGCCGGTTGTCTAGACCGCTAGACCAACAAGACAGTGATTGATATGGGCGAAATCTCGCACTAGTACAGCGCAGCGGTGAGGTGTAGCGCGCTCTCACTCCGATATGAACCCTAGTTCAATACATAGTGCTTCGAAACATAACCGATAGATGGCGGAAGCTGTCTATAGAAAATCAGCGTTCCACTTAGTTTGTACTAAGATAACATAGCATGGACTGAAGCAAACTAAGGTGACATTAGAAACATGTGTAATTCTTTGGTTTTGTTCTTGTGTGACGTAGTGAGTCCATGTGTATAGAATTTAATTGGATGGATGGTATATGTCAACACTCACCGAAAGGATTCTTGGCGATGATAGCGTGGTCGGTCTTCAGAGGTTCCGATTCGCCCTCCTCGTTGACCGCCTTCACTCTGAACTCGTACTCCTCTCCCTCCTGGAGGCCTCGCACGTCCATCTCCGTGTCGTCGGTCTTACCGACCGGCACCCAGCGGCCGGTAGCCTTGTTCAGCTTCTCTACTATGTAGCCGGTTACTGGTTTGCCTGTGACAAGATTGAAGAAATTAGAATTAAATTTTACTCCCTTTTTCCAGGACGGATAGATAGGGAAACTAGATTCATGTATGTACATACATTATAATTGATTTCAGGTACATTTGACACAGAGTGCTATTTTTGAATGTCACACGTTCTAATTCATATTCGAAAGTTATAAGATGGATTTCATGCATTATTCGATAATGAGTTTAAAAACTCTGTTTCTTAAATCGCCTTTATTCATCCTTTTATATGTCCAAACCATCGAATCGTTCTTCACTCTAGTAAAACCCAACTGTCATCCCAATTTTGACAGCAAAACGACTTTAGGAAAACACATTTTGGAATTTAGGCACAATTTTTCGAGATTAGCGACCGAAGTTTTTATTTCACATTTATATGCAGTAGTACCAGTATGCTGCAAAACCTCAGCGATTGCGGGTGCCTAGCAATACGTCTTGAAAGCTTTGACTATTTATTATAAGGACTGGCCTTGCGGTAGCATTTCCCCTCTGTCACGGAATGAGAACAATTGATCATGTGCATTTACATACAATTTTATACCGTATCACTAAACGAGACAGCCTATAATTGCGAAACAATAACTACGAAAAAATTACCTAATTATATTTACTTATTTGGAACTATTTAATTTTTTAATAACACTATTTGTAGTTCGGAGAGAAAAATTGTTAATTTTTTCTTGTTATATGCTTATTAATTTTGAAGAGAAAATTGTGAACTCAAATAATTATCTACTATCACCAATTTTGTTTTTCTGCTAAGAGGAATAAAATTGTTGATATGTAAAAAAAAGACACGTTTACGTCCCATGCCGATTACAGCCTTTGACTATTTATTATAAGGACTAGCCTTGCGGTAGCATTTCCCCTCTGCCACGGTATAAGATCAATTAATCATGTGCATTTACATTCAACTTTATACCTTATCACTAAACGAGACAGCCTATAATTGTGAAACAATAATTTCGAACTTAGAACGTTTGGGGTTCACACGAGACTTCTTTTCATGATTTTTAACGTTCAAAATTAGAATCTAAAGTTATGGGGAATAAAATCCAAAGTTGCAGATTTCATGTTACCTCGCCCCCCACAAAAGGTGGCTGAAATGTTTTTTAGTAGAATATCATGCGTAACTAGTCCCTATGTAAGTAGTCAAAGCTTGAAAGTAACCGACAAGTACCCGTGTGCCTCCGACTAAGAATGGACTCCAATTCTTCCCATGGGTGTCGTGCGAGGCGACTAAGGGATTAAAGGTTTCTGATGCAGTGTTTATGTGGGCGAAAGGCTAGCCACCTCTCACAACTTGACATGTCATTTCATCCTAAATCTTAAATTGCTAAATGTGACCATTGCTACAACTACATTATTAAGAGCTTACCAAGCCTATTGTGCGGCCCCCAGTCGTATTTTTTTTATTTCTCAACAATAAAACAACATTTCCAAAAAACAATAACGTCACATTGTATTCCTCATTGGCGTTTAAATTTATCGAAACATTACGGATTATTATGTCAGCCAAAAGTGGCAAATTTTGGCGGTTTTAAAGATTATAAAAACAAATCCGCAGTGACCCTATAAATTGAAAATCGGCAAATAACTACAATGTGATATTCTTGTTTTTTTTAAAATAGTGTTTAATTGTTGACATATAAAAAATACGATTGGGGGCAGCACAATAGGCTCGGTGCAGCCTTAGACAGAATGTTGGTAGTTGTAGCAATATTTCTGACCACCCCGAAAGGGATTACGGTCGTGAGTTCATATATGTGTGAAAATAATTAAAAGTAAAAATTTATGTATTAAAGTAATTTTGACATGTAAAATTATTTTTATGATATAAATGATTATGATTATGATTAGTAACCCACCTCCATCATCCTCAGGTTTCTTCCAAGCCAGCTTGCAGCCGGCCTTGGTAACATCGGCGACCTTCAGCGGGCCGCCAGGCTTGCCGGGCGCGGACAGGACTGTGATCTCGACGTCCGCCTCGTCTTTCCCGTGCTCGTTGGTCGCCAGGATGCGGTACGTGCCGGTCATGGCGCGCGCGGACTCCTTTATGTCCAGTTTCGTGTTGTAGTCTACGTTGATGACGTTCTCTGTCACCTGTGGAGTTAGTAGAAATGTTTATTATCTAGTCACATCTAAAGTGGATTTAAACCTGGACTTGTATTATGATGACTAGACAACGATATAGAATACATATATAGATATAAACATCCATGACTCGGGTAAAAATATTCATATTCATCATATAAATAGTTGTCCCTTACGGGATTCGAACCCGCGACCCTCGGCACAGCAGGCAGGTTCACTACAGACTGTGCTACCGGGACGTCGAAGAAATTTTTCAGATTGATCAATTGACCATGGTTTCCCAATGGAATGCCAATGCATATATGACTCATTTAGTCGTGTCTAAAATCCATAGGTTTATAATGGTTTTGCAACACTGTTCATCCTAATTGTATTGTATTTATTGTACAACCAAAGAAATTACAAAGGTATACCGATTCATAAACACGAGTAAGCGCTACACAAAATTGTGTACCCCAAAAAGACCAAAGCCAATGCTAGGGTTAGCTAATAAACAAAAAAAAACCGATATGAAAAACGACGATTGGGTTAAAATTTTAGCATTTCCAAATCAGATCCAGTTCTAAGTAGATATTTCCTTGAGATGTCCTTACCTCCTTCTCGTCAGCCTTCCACTTCTGGAACCACTGCACCTTGGGCGCGGGTTCACCCTTGACGTTGACGTCGAAGAAGATAGGCTTGCCGGCGCGCACCGCCACAGCCTTGAGGTTCGTCCGGTCGATGCGGGGTTTCACTGCGGGAAGAGGTTTTTATATAGGAGCGGTAAATTTGCAACGGTTTATGGTTCTTAGCTGTAAACTATTGTACATCGTTGGGTGTCTCCTTCTGTCGAGTCGATGGCATAAGTTTAACATGACATCGTGGTAAAGAGGTTTGTCAACCAGCGTTAGAAGCATGCTGATAACCCAGAGTGTGCAGGACTAACCAAAGGGGTAACCCTTTGGCATGCTGGGCTCAGATGCTTGAAGAGAGCTCCTGTACCTAGCATGGCACCCTGGCAAAAAAAAGACAAAAAATCGAGACGTGCCCCTGTCTACGTAGCAGGCAAAAGCGAGCGCATGACAGTTTTATCGTTTTATCGCATCGTCGTGCTTGGCATGCTATGCGCCAACGAGGTTTTTTTTCAGTATTTTGTAGGTAAACGGGAATCATATCACCGTTTGACACATCATTCTACCCTAGAAATCCTTAAACCTTCAATATGGTAAAACTGAGGTTACATCGATATGTCAGACGAATATCTGAGGGCACTTTAGTCTTAGTATTGTTCCATCTCGCTGACAGTAAACACGTCAATACAGCCAACAATTTGAGATTTTACATGAGACTGCATCTAGTTATTTGATCGACGACTGAAACTCATTATAACAAAGAGTATGGTACCACATACAGTACTACCCCCTAGTGACATCATCGCACATGCTCACCTCTCAGTTTATCCCATTTGTATAAAGTGACAGTGAAGTATTCAGTGCCCTGAACCCAAATGAGATAAGGGCAGGAGAATCTTAACTGTAACAGAAGTGTGTCTATACATTGAAGATATTAATAAAAAAAAAGTTACGATATGGTTTTTAGGTACCTGATACCATATCACCATTTTTTTTGTCTGTCTGTTTGTTTAATTTTTTTGATCGAGCATCACGCAAAAACTACTAAACCAATTTTGATGAAACTTTTTTGTTTGATAGCTTACTTAAAATCAGACTTAAAAAATGCGCCCGCGGCATGGCGCCTCGATAAACGTTTTATCGCGCCTGCTGGCTCGTTCGTTGGCGCGCAAAAAAAAAAGAGGTAGGGTGAAATAGATATGTATCGCGCCGTCATGCCGCGGGGGCTGGTATATAATTAGTGCGGACGAAGTCGCGGGTTAACTCTAGTGATAAATATTGTTGTTTGTTCTATACTCACAAGCCTTGTGCCTAATAGTAGTCATCTTGGTAGGGTCTGAAGGTTCGGACTGGCCGGCCTTGTTGACGGCTATCACGCGGAACTGGTACTCGCTTCCCTCGGGCAGGCCGTCTACCTTGCCTGACGTCGCGTTTCCGGGCACCTGGTGAAATGACACTCATGTTGAGATCATAGGGTTTATTTTAGTTTGGAACTCTTTGATTGGCCTTTGAAGAGATGTACCAATTTATAGACTCTAGACAATCGGCAGAGATTCCTGATTTGCCATGCACTTAGTATGATACTTTCGTAGTGGCCATAGTGTTGATTGTAATTTGAAGTTTAGACAAGAATGTAGTTTGAAAAGTAGGGGTGATCTGATTTCGTAAAAAATAAGTATTTCGTTGTGATTCGATTTTGTTCGTGATCATATTTGCCCACACCGTTCACCATCTCAGCCGATGGACGTCCACTGCTGGACATAGGCCTCCCCCAAGGATCGCCTACCCACGCTGCGCTTTCCGGTACGCGGTGGCCACTCGAGAACTTTTCTGCCCCATCGGTCATCGGTTCTGCGAGCAATGTGTCCCGCCCACTGCTACTTCAGTTTAGCAATTCTTTGGGCTATGTCAGTTACTCTGGTTCTTCTGCGGATCTCTTCATTTCTGATTCGATCTCGCAGGGAAACTCCGAGCATAGCCCTCTCTATTGCCCTTTGGGTGACTTTCAGCCTTTTTAGGAGGCCTTGACACACCGTTCATTAACCATTATTCCAAAAAAAAACATTCTAATCAGTTGCTTCATACTTAGTGATTGATCATACAACATATTTAAATCTCTCTTTAATTGTGGTGATACGCCACTTTAACTTTAATTGAAGACGTTGATTGGTAATATCCACCGCAATAATTACGGTAGCATTCCTCTATAACCAACAGCGACTATTATGTCCAACTAGACTAGTATATTGGCCGGCAAACATCTCGAGCAAGATCTTGACTGCGCAGAATAAAATTTGTCTAAAGAGCAATTTTCAAGTTGATGCCGGGTACAGTACACTAGACAATAAAGTCCTCTAAACTGTCTTAGAACCCTTAGAACCCGCAACTAATATAACCGACGAAGATAAAAGAAGTGGAACTTACCTCTAGAGCGTTCTCCCAATCGCCGCCCTTGGGCTTCTTCTGTATGATGTACTTCTGTATGGGAGCACCGTTGTCTGACTTCGGTGGGTCCCATTTGATCTCCGCGCTTTGGTTGTCGTGATCCGCAACTTCGCAGTTCAATGGCTTTTCGGAGACATCTAAATAGCAGAAGATAATTTTGTAGTTACTTGATTTATGTAAAGTTATGTCCAACAGAGATCCTATAGGCTTTATTACAGTAAGGCCAAACTCTTAAAAGAGGAATTATAAAAGGGAAAGGAAAGAACAAAAGATACTCAAGCACATGTACCGTACAGTTTTTCGTACATAGGAGAACGAGACAACATATGAACAAACATTATTACCGAATGGATTCTTGGCGAGCATAGCCTTCTCGGTCTCCAGCGGTTCGGAGTCACCCTCGTCGTTGCAGGCCGTGACCCTGAACTTGTACTGGTGTCCGGGCTCCAGGCCGGTCACCTCCATTTCTAGAGGCTTCTTGTCGCCGGCCACTCTGTTGGGGAGAAGTATTTATCGTACTATATTCGTAAATTCAAGATCGCTCTAAAACATCACTTAAGACGTACACACGGCGACACATCAAGCTGTACAAAACCAACATAAGCTGGCCGCGCGTAGGTCGAGTAACGTATAACGTCGCGCGGCCAGCTTATGTTGGGATTGTATAGCTTGATGTGTCGCCGTGTGTACATTATGATACAAGTGAGTACTGTATTTATGTGTTTGGTGTAAATAATGTATATTTCATTCATTCATTCAAGTGAGCTAAATTCATCATTACAGTCGAGGCTAGATTGCAGCACGAGCCGCAGGCGAGAACTGTAAACGAGTCGAGACTATAATAACCACGCGTTTCATACGACGTTTTACAACATACTTGCGAAGAATGCAGGTAAGGTCAAGCAGATAACAATTTTTGCAGAAGTCACCAACTTGGTCAGCGTACGCATACTTAGGCCACCGCTGTTTTAAATCTTACTCCTTTCATGTATTATCTCTGCATAACCTTGGCTCTCATAGAAGTAACTTAGAAGCTATAGAAAGTTTACTCTTAATACAATATCCTTCACTTAGATACCAATAATGATGTACAAGTTTAACCGAGGTAAGTAGAACCAGATATCACTGGATAGACCAGGTCACCAAGGGTTTTGAGAACTGGCCAACTGGATTAAGATGGCACAGAAAAGATTTGCGTGTTTTGTCGTCGTAGGTAGACCCATTTCGGGACCCTAGGTAAGTCTAACTGACCTGCCAACCCTGACCCATTTGCCGGTAGCCACGTCCATCTTCTCAAGCTCATACTCCTTGACTGGGGAGCCGCCATCGTCTTCAGGCTTCTCCCATTTGACCTTGCAGCCTTCTGCGTGCACGTCGAATACGTCCAGTGGGCCTAAGAGAAAAAAATGTATTGGTGTTTATTTCATAATACAGAAGGTTCCTTTGAAAACCGCGTGAAATAGTTGGAGCAGTTGAAAAGAAAAACGCCGTTATAGACTAAGAGATAAGTGTACTTTTGCATCCAACAGCTGCAAGTCTGATTCAGTGTTTATGGGGTGTAGAGCATCTCTGTGATGGGGATGGACCAGGTGTGCCTGCATAACTCCAGTCGGTTTAGAAGTTACTGATGTTTAAAGGTCAGTGAAAAATTAAAGTATGATATTATTGTAGTATGGTATGCACTGTAGCTATGAGAACAGTACAAAAACTGACATGGTTCATCAGTCGGTTTAGGAGTTACAGCCGTTCAAAGGTCCGACCTTTGAACGGCTGTATCTCCTAAACCGACTGACAGTTCATGTTAGTTTTTGTACTGTTCACATAGCTACAGTGCACACTACAATAAAATCATACGATCAGCCTTGCAGCTGGTCGTTAATTTTTTACTGACCTTTAAACGTCTGTAACTCCTAAACCGACGAAAGATATGCAGGCAGACCTAGTCCATCCCTATCACAGAGATTGTCTACACCCTATAAACACTGAATCAGCCTTGCTGCTGATGGTTGCAAAAAGTGCACTTATCTCTTATAATATTATGATATTAATTTGTAACTGACCGCAAAACGATCGTTTTGGATCTTTGTTCTAAAGTCCGAAAGAAACTACCAAAGAGTAGCACCCTCTTGGTAACGAAAATCATAGATTCGAGCGCATCACGCGATCATTGTGTGCGTTCCTTAGAAGCGTGGTCTTTGTGGGGTATACAATGGTATTAATTTACTCATGTATTATACAGGGTGTAACAAAACACCCTAGTAATATTTAAAGGGGTGGTCAAGAACATAAAACTGAAAAACTTTCACTATTGAGCCAACATCGAGAAAAAATTCTGCTGCCTCATACATTTGACTTGAGTAGACTGTAGTTTTGTATGAAACAGCATTTTTCTCGATGTTGGCTCCATAGTGAAAGCTGTTCTGTTTGATAGTCTAAACCACAGATAATATAATACTATACTATTAGTCTAAACTAAGCCACCCCTTTAAATATTACTTCGGATGTTTTATTACACCCTGCATTGTATTAAAAAAATACTTTAACTTACCTTTAGGCGAACTAGGTTTGCTCAGTACAGTAAGCTCGACGGTCTCCTGGTCGAAGCCGTTGCAGTTCTCTGCGCGCAGAGTGTACATGCCAGTGTCGCGGCGCACCGCGTTCACGACAGAGAAGTCCGTGTGGTACTCCTTGTTCTCTATCTTGATGCGCTCTGTGTTCACTAGCTTTATGTTCTCGCGCCATGACCTGGTGGAAGATAACACAATAGGTATACCGTTTAACTGAGGAGGTGCCTGCGGTAGTGGAGCGGTGCGGGAGGGTGTGAAAGAAACATACATAATTTAAATCTGTAATGAGGCCAGATTTTGTTATCCTTGACATTTTTATAAATTAGTGACGTCGTTTCGTTATATACAGGGTGAAATTGATATCATTACAATCCTTTTAAACTAAGAGTCTACCCATCAAACTGAACAACTTTTACTATGGGAGCAAAACCAAAACACAAAAAAAAATTGCTGTTCCATACATTTGAGTCGAGTCGGCACGGCACTGCACTGTTGTTTAGTATGGAACATCCGATTTTTTTTTTGCTCCGATCGGTTTGCTGCCATAGTAAAAGTTCAGTTTAATGGGTAGACTTTTAGTTTAAATGGACGCTACTGATATCAATTTCACCCTGTAGATGAATTAGCTCATTGCTCCATTCAGTAAAAGTATAATTCCACTAATTACCTAAATAGAGTGGATGCCAGTCCCTGGTTAGAGCAAGGTGAATGATCATTTAACTTTATCTTTAAAAGAAAGAAGGTGTAATTATAAACTCTTTCAGCCCATAATGCCAACCACTCGCAAATCGCCGACTTTTAATAATGCTAACTTCGAATAATGCAGGTCATGCGTCATTCGTTGCCGGATTTGTCATTAGACAACTTCTCAAAATGAAAAAAAAAATGTATATTGATTTGTTTTCCGTTCTCTTAGTGCCGGATTATATCAGGCGCACAAAGCGCGTTTTTCAAAATTGTATGAATTTATATGCAACCAATTACATTTATAGCTGCCACCCGTCGGACAAAGTTGTACAGTGTAACGGGCGCGCGCGTCGGTCGCCTATTATGATAATGACAGATCAAATATAAAATCAAATGAAATCAATTTATTTCCTAGAATACCTAATGAATCAGAATCTTACCAAGTCATCTCTGGTGCTGGTTCACCGGTGACATCGACGGACCACTTGTGAGTGCGGCCCGCCTTGATGATCACCGACTTGAACATGCTACGTTCGATGCGCGGCTTCACTGTTTAATAAAAATAAACATTAATATCTGATTAAAATTGTCTTAGACTAAGAGATGAGTGTACTTTTTGAAACCATCAGCTGCAAAGCTGATTCAGTGTTTGAGGTGTAGAGCATCTCTGTGTTGGGGATGGACCAGGTCTGCCTGCATAACTACAGTCGGTTTAGAAGTTACTGATGTTTAAAGGTCAGTAAAAAATTAACGATCAGCTGCAAGGCTGCAAGGCTCGTATAATAGTATTGTAGTATGCACTGTAGCTATGTGAACAGTACTAAAACTGACATAAAAAATAAAACTGACACCCCATAAACACTGAATCAGCCTTGCTGCTGATGGTTGCAAAAAGTACGATTTTGTTTTTTTTTAAGAAGTAGGCTTAAAAGTGCTAAGTAACACCAAACAGAGAGACGTGGAAAGGTTTGGGGGAGACCTTTGCCCAGTAGTGGGACAAAACAGGTTTAAAAAAAAGGAAAAAAATAAAGAATAGAAGGAATTATTAGAAGCCGAGAGAGACGTGGAAGAGTTTGGGTGAGACCTTTGCCCAGTAGTGGGACAAAACACGTTTAAAATAAAAGCTTAAAAGGAAAAAATAAAGAATAGAAGGAATTATTAGTAGCCGTTATTTTTAACCTAACACTTTTGGGCCTTCACTCATGAAGATGTATTGGTGTTACTCCACCACCAGTGCCCAATGCTGATTGGTGGAATAGAATGATGTATAGAATAAAATATTTGTTTTAAATTTTTTATTCTTTGTCATGATGTAATGCATTCACAAGTCAGTTCCCCCAGCCTTCAGACCTCATCCAGTGCATCCTTTGCTGTCCAAACAGCAAAACAAGTCTAAAGCTTCTGATCGACTTATAGTCGGATTCGTGAGACGTCTTTTTAGTCTAAGGGCTCTTAAAGACGAGCGACATTTTGCTGTGCCGTGGGTCGCAGAGCCTCTTTCTTTCGCGACCGGTCTTTGGCGACCGCAAAGTGTCGCTCGTCTGTAAGAGCGCTAAGATGGGTCGAAAATGTATGGATTTCGGACTACGGTATAAAACGTCTCTAAATCCTCAACTTAGGACCTTTTTACAGACATGCGGGCGAACATACGGGCGGCACGCATTTACGTGCATGGCTGGATACATTTGATGTATCATAAGAACATTACACGAATCATGTAATGCCGCATGACTGAAAAAAGGCCCTTAGAGTTGTGTGGCAAACTAAATGCCAACACTTACAGTTCTTATGCTTGCAGAGATGGTTGTCAGTGGGCTGTGACGCCTCACCGACTCCGGCCTTGTTGTGCCCCTTCACACGGAACTGGTAGATCATCTTCTCCTTAAGTCCTTCCACCTTATACTCTGTCTTAGTGTCTTCAGTTTTGACCACCTGAGAAAAATTCAATAATAATAATAAATAAATAAAACTCACAAGCACATACCGACATTGTTCTGATCTCAAACAGTCATGAACTCATGACCGAGCTGGGATTCGAATCCACGACCTCGGCAGCCCTAGTACGATTCCTTTACTCGCCCGCGACGTGCCTTTGCTGCATAGAAGATTAATTCTTCTCACGGTTTTCAGTTGCACTTGCTGTGATGGGAAGTATGAGAAAAGGCAGAGTCGCACTTAAGTAGAGAAATCATGCTAGAGGTTCTGGATTGGCAGTGGTGATCGGCGTGATAAGTTAACCTTAATACCAGCCATCTCAAACATGCGGCCCGCACTGCACTTTCTTCTTGCAGCCCGATCCATATTTAAGAACAGCATCGAACAGCAGCACGGACCGAAAGATTTCAGACTTAAACTTATATGCACTCAGGTTCTCACATTATGTAGGATGGTAGGTTAATACTACTGTTTTAAATCATGATAATGATGTGAAAAATTTTGAGCGCGCTACGCTTGCTAACTTTTTTCCCTTGTTATGCAGAGTGGAGACAAGGTCTGGTCTTTCCATGCTCTACGATATAAAGCTTTGAAATTTTTCAAACAAAATTTTAAAAGGTTTATATCTTCGTAATCTATCTATACTATTATAAAACTGTAACAGGAAGTTTGTCTGTACATTGAAGATATTAACAAAAAAAAAGTTACGATATGGTTTTTAGGTGTCCCTGATTCCATTTCACCAATTTTTGGATTTTTTGTCTGTCTGTTTGTTTGTGTGTTTGTTTGTTTGAACGAGTATCACGCAAAAACTACTGAACCGATTTTGATGAAACTTTTTTTGTTTGATAGCTTATGATCTGACTTAAAATCTGGTATATAATTTGTGCGGACGAAGTCGCGGGTTAACGCTCGTACTATTATAAAACTGTAACAGGAAGTTTGTCTGTACATTGAAGATATTAACAAAAAAAAAGTTATGGTATGGTTTTTAGGTGTCCCTGATTCCATTTCACCAATTTTTGGATTTTTTGTCTGTGTTTGTTTGTGTGTTTGTTTGGGTGTTTGTTTGTTTGAACGAGTATCACGCAAAAACTACTGAACCGATTTTGATGAAACTTTTTTTGTTTGATAGCTTATGATCTGACTTAAAATCTGGTATATAATTTGTGCGGACGAAGTCGCGGGTTAACGCTCGTTATATTATAAATTGCAAATGTTATTTGTGACGCGGCAACTAGATTTTCCATATATAAAATATTACTTTTATTAATTCCGTCTATGCGTATTGTGCGTCAAACTTTTTTTTGTATGGACTAAAGCCACCTTATCAACAATTTGAATTTTGATTAGCCAGCCAAAACTTGCCAAGAAAGTTTATTCTACGGAAAACCATAGAATTATGATCTTGAAAAAGACAGGGGTCAAGCTTGCTTGGTAATAGCGTATAACAAACCTCGATCCAGTCGGGAGAGAACTTGTCCTTCATCTCGACCACGTATCCGAGGATCGGTCTGCCGCCATCGTCGGTCGGCGGCTCCCACTGAAGAGTTGCCGACATGTTGTCGTAGTCGATGATGACGGGCTTGCTTGGCGCCTTTGGTGGGTCTGGTGGACAAGATTTAACATTTTGTATAGTTTTGTTGAAGAAACTAGTGTTTTCGGAAGTTTATTTACAAAATAAACTCGAAAAGGCCGCGTCAACGTCAATTTTGACATTGACAGTTGCGAATCGCAGTCCGTTTCAAAGCGTATAAAATCACTCGGAGAGGCCATCTATCTCAATCTAACGTATATTTGCTTTTATTTCTTATGCATCTCCTGCTGCCACAGCAAAGATATCAAGCAAAATTTGAGAAACTATAGGTTGAATTAGGTAGCGTTCGTTTATTTCCAATGTTGCTAAAAACAAAACTACGAAAACGCATCGTTAATTTCGCGCGCTTTTGTTTCGAAAATCGAAATGATTTTTTTCCAACCGTTATTTGTTTTTTTTTTGGCCAGTTCGTATCTATTTACTTTCGGCCTTTTGCTTACCGTAAGGATTCTTGGCAAGAATGAAACTGTCGGTCTCCAGCGGTTCGGACTCGCCCTCCTTGTTGACGGCTCGCACCCTGAACTTGTACTTGTGGTTCGGAGTCAGGCCCTTGACCGTGAGCTGCGTTGGCTCCGGTCCCGTTTCACCGCACGGCACCCAGTTGCCGGTGTCCTAAAAAACAAGTAGGTAGGTATAAATAACTAACTAGGTACCCTTTATAGTTAAGTTATAGCTTGCAGGATCTCACAGCAGGGCAAAGGCCTCCTCTGATCCTCTCAAGAATCAGGTTGAGAGGAGTGGGCCATACTTCACCATTCAGGACTAGTGCCACAGACATTGGTGGACACAAGTTAGTGGACAACTTGCTGTCAGGAAATTTATGTCACCCTAAATAGGCGTCTGACCTGAGGGCTTAGTAATGTACGTAGTAGGTATGTAGGTATACTCAGATACTCAGTTTAGTTGCATGGCCGTCTACCGGAACCCCAGGATCAACTGCTTAACGTGCCTTCCGAATCACGGAGATGCTCGTGATGAAATTCTACTAAACAGTCACCCATCCAAGGACTGACTGGACCTCACGTTGCTTAACTTCGGTGATCATTTCCAATATCGAGGCTCCTACTAACGCCAACGAGCGCTGCTAAGTCAACTTTTGTATATTTGAGTATCAGAATCAGACAACGCCAAAGTACAAGGGTCCAGCAGCAAAGAAGGCACAGGCTGCTGACAATCCGTGGCTGACTTTTTGGTTATAAGTAAGTAAAATTAAGATAAAGATTTATGTAGTATTCGTACCATGTCCATCTTCTCGAGCACGTATCCAGTGATGTCTGAACCTTGCCAGTCGTCGGGCTTCTTCCATTTGACAGTAGCCTTCTCGGCACGGATGTCCTCGACCTCGATGGGACCATTGGGACGGTTGGGTTTGTCTGTAAAATGAAGGATTACAAAATATTATGAGACTTGCTTTACCTAACTTAAAAGCGCAAGGTGTCCAATATAAGGTCCATTTAAATCACAAGGATTTATAACGGTCTATCGAAGTTTTCAAGGGCACCAAGTAGGTGTCCGAGCCCTATACCCCACGTACCTCCAGGTGACAGGAAGAGAAAAAGTAAGTATAAATATACAATACATATAATAACAAAAATCCACACAAAAAACGATTAGAGCCCGACAATCAACACCGAAAATTGGCTTAAGATAATAAATATCTTTCAATTCAGGACCTCGTTCTCCATTTGTGCGTAAATGTCCTAAAAAGGCAATCCGTAATGATTTCAAATTTGAATATCCTATGTCCAGCAGTGGACGTCTATTGGCTGAGATGATGATGAATCATTACAATGAAGACTTACCTATCCTTTGTTAATAGATTAGCAAAATATTCGATGTATTAGTGTACTAGATTTACCAAGAACAACGACGTCAGCGATACTCTCGCAGGTTCCCGAAGAGTTGGTAAGCACCAGCTTGTACTTCCCACTGTCGGGCCTGGTGGTCTTCCTCACGTTGAGGACAGAGTTCTTCTCGTACTTATCGATGGTGACGCGGTCGCCATCGTCCTTGATCTCCTAGAGTTTTACGAAAATGTTAGCTATGGTTTCGTGGACGGATAGCGTCTGATTTTTGCTGATGATTATGATGTTCATGAAGATGAAATTTAGAAGTTGGTAGAAAGATGTAATACTAAGTATGTATGTAATTGAAAACATTATAGGAAGAGAGAGCTGGTAAATATTAATCATTTAGAAGACACAAAATTAGTACTTAATAATGAAGGAGACAGATGAACAAGAATAAACAGATTGAAATATCCAAATAAGAAAATAAATTGAGAATTTATGCAAAAACTAAAACTGCATGGTCCCTGGATAGGAAATACCTGCACCGTACCTATACCATGGAAGGAAAGAATGAGCCGAAGAAGGAAGTTTTAATGTTGAGCAGTGGATTTTATTTAGCATAATGATGAGGGTTCAAAAACAGAAATAAGTTTACATAAGAACAAAGAAAAAAGAGAAACGGGAAGAACGGGAGAACGTATAAGAGAAGGGAGACATGATTTCCGTGTTGGGTCGTACTTGGTCTTTAGCAATACAACGCGGAAACGCAGCAAGCATTATGGGCACGTTTGGGCCAGGTACGGCTAGGGGCAGACTTTCCGATTAAGTGTTTGACGTGGCATGTTGCTGAAGGAAATTTTGTCAGCAATTTTGACGACGCATGTTGCTGAAGCAGATTTTGTTACTATTAATTTCATTCAATAAATAATTCATTATTTATAACCATAGAATAAAGATTATTTAAATTATGTTACAAAATAAAGACGAATATATAAAAGAGGAATGAATAAATAACAACATTATTATACCTAGATCGATAGGAAATAAAGAGAACCAAGAAACAAAAATGACAAAATGTAATGATAGCAAAGTCAGACGCTGTCCTAAATCAATATAACATAGAGCATTTAGTAAATATGTAATTATTGTAATTATCTCGAGAATTTGAGATAGTGTTAGGATATTATGTATTGGCAGTTCTCGACAAAACACTGTCGTACTGACAAGTCAATAATGTTATCACAAAGTTTTATAAAAGTCTGTGAAGTGAAAGGTCACCACTCGCTGGCTGTTTCATTGACCAAGATGGTAATGGCAGTGCTTCTTTTCTATTTCGAAGATAAGATCCAAGTTTTGTACATAATTGAAGTGGTGAAGTTATGCTACAAAAATTGTGTTTTAAGTGTTACAACATTGAAAGCGAGTGTCGTAAAAATGTTTACGTTGAATTTTTCATAAACCAAAGTAAACAATCGCATTCTTTGCGATTTTATATAAATAACAATATTTTACTGAATGTATAGGTATTAGTAAAAATTATATCTAACAATATAGGTAATGTTAAAACCTCTTGAATAATTTTTCTTTAGAAATTTCTCGATGGATCCCGATATCTTTTTCAGCAGAATATTGTTTTTCAAATTTAATTATTTTTACGTATGTATGTAGTTATGTTAGTCACATAAAGTGTAGAGATAGATAAAATATAATATTCGTGAGTCTGTTTAGATTTTAGAACATAAAGAGAAAAAAATTGGAGACAACATTCAGTTTCATCGATCCTGACCTTCTCCGTGTACGCCTTTCCACGTTTCTTTTTGGAAAAAAATAAAATTTGTTAATGATTTTGTTTTTGTTGTAAATGAATAATGATGAATGATACATTTGTCCTTGAAGTATGGAATCTTCCCGAATGCTGCATCTTCTTTATAGAGATCATTAACGACATCAACAGATTCTTCAAGTGCTTTGAGCATATTATTCCTTTTACTTAAAAATGTATCCATTGCTATAAAATGATCAGTTAAAATATTGTGAAAAGAATCAATAGTTACCTCTTCACCCTTCATCCATTTGACTTCAGGTTCAGGTTCACCACCATACTTAATATCGAAGGTGATAACCTGGCCCTTCTTGATGATCATGTTCTGAAGACCATCTCCAACGATGAAAGGTTTGACTGGAAGAACAATACACCGTCAATGCCTGGTTTTAACGATGTCATGCTTTTAGGATTAACGATTGAAGTGAGATCTTACCAAATCTGCATTTAGCAACAATAGGCTTCGTGGTGTCACTAGGTTCACCAGGGCCAGCCTTGTTAATGGCACGGACCCTGAACTCATAAGTGCCTCCTTCCTTCAGACCATCTTGAGTGGCCGAAAGGCAATCTCCGGGCACTTCCTTTCCTTTCACCCAGTCCTTGCCGAACTTCTCCTGGAGAAACAAAAAGGAATTGTTAATTTCGAATTAGGTACAGTGTTATCTGAAATATATAACCAAGTCTGTCATTTTTCGAACCTTGTACTCGATGACGTATCCAGTAATTGGTGCGCCGCCATCGCTATCAGGCTTTTGCCATTTGAGATCTGCATGGTCTTTGTCCCAGTCTGTGAGTTCCACAGCCTTTGGCTTCGACGGTTCATCTAAAATGAGCATTGATTATTTTTAAAACGATAAATGACAAATGAACTTTATTGTGTATGGACTCAGGTGTAGGTACAAACATTTGCAGGTGATTTGGCATTGATAAGTTTCACTGAGGCCTACTTTTGCAGGCATTTACACAAAGTCTACAATACAATTATACTCAAAACTCTGTTCAGTTGAAGAACATATTAAAACTGATTCCTTACCCCATGGGTCTTTAGCAAGCACTGGTTTAGCGAAAAGACCAGGTTCACTGGAACCAATTTTGTTGACAGCACGAATCCTGAACTTGTATGTCTTCTTCGCGATGAGATCCTCCACTTTGTGTTTAAGGGGTTGACCAAGAGGTACTTCAGCCACATTGTCCCAACCAGCCTTGAGTGATAGGTCCTGGAAAACAAAAAATACTTATTTAAGACTCAGTTCTATTTGATGCTGACATGTAAAATCGTGATGGAGGACTGAATAATGAACTCCAAATTTAACTTTACTTACCTGTCTCTCAATGACGTATTTAACAATGGCAGAACCACCATCGTCTTGTGGTGCCTTCCATGATACCACACACGACGTTTGGAATACTTCAGCAACCTCCACATCCAGAGGAGGTGTGGGTACACTCTGCATGTTGATTGTGACATCTTTAGCATCCTCGCCCTGGGCGTTGGACAGCTTGATCTGGTATTTACCAGAGCCCTCTCTTGTCGGTTTCTTGATTTTGAACAGGATCTTCTCCTGTTCAACCACCACCTCGACTTCCTTGACGGGCAAAGCCTTGCCATCCTTGAACAATTTTGCTTCGATTGGCGTTACTCTGGTGCCGGTAACTGTGGAGATAATTATTAAAATGTTTAATTGCCGTCGTCTACACATTTCCTCGAAGACCCTGTTTCCTTGGTAGCGGTTTTACTAACCTTTGTAAGGCACCTCAATGACGAAAGGCTGTCCGGCAGGTCCGTGGAACTCATCAGGGCAGTCGATAGCAGGCTTCGACTCTCCCTTCTTGACACTTAGTTTACAAGAAGAGCTGAGCTTGCCGGACTCGCAGAGGATTTCACCGTCATCTTCCATCTCCAGCTTGTTAAATATGAGCTGGTGTTTGCCACCGCCCAGGTTCTTGATTTCGATTCTGCAGGAAAGATTTTCTTTAATGTAGTACGGATAATAGTTGAAGGCATATTATTATTAGCAAATTAATTTAGACTATTATAGGCATACCTCTCATTAGGCACAATGGGCTGTCCGTTGAAAGACCATACGGCCTCAGCGGTCTGGTCCTGAAGTTCCACCTCTAGAACCACCTTGTCCCTCTCAATTGCTTCGGTGTCCTTCAACTTCTTGTTGAAGCGATTCGAGTCTTTAAAAAGAAAACAAACAATTTCAGAACGATCCTAACCAACCGGACTTTACCTAGACGATGATTCGTATGTTGTTTTGAGCTAAAACTTTAAGTCTTAGGTCCAATGAATTCGAACAATAGCAAAGCCCAACCTAACTTGCATCAGCTTCATTAATTATATTAGTAACGATGTCGGCACGTCATGTCATAAAATATATCTATACTATTATAAAACTGTAACAGGAAGTTTGTCTGTACATTGAAGATATTAACAAAAAAAAAGTTACGATATGGTTTTTAGGTGTCCCTGATTCCATTTCACCAATTTTTTGATTTTTTTGTCTGTCTGTTTGTTTGTGTGTTTGTTTGTTTGTTTGAACGAGTATCACGAAACTACTGAACCGATTTTGATGAAACTTTTTTTGTTTGATAGCTTATGATCTGATCATTGAAGATATTAACAAAAAAAAAGTTACGATATGGTTTTTAGGTGTCCCTGATTCCATTTCACCAATTTTTTGATTTTTTGTCTGTCTGTTTGTTTGTGTGTTTGTTTGTTTGTTTGTTTGAACGAGTATCACGAAACTACTGAACCGATTTTGATGAAACTTTTTTTGTTTGATAGCTTATGATCTGACTTAAAATCTGGTATATAATTTGTGCGGACGAAGTCGCGGGTTAACGCTCGTATTCTATACTATTATAAAGCTGTAACAGGAAGTTTGTCTGTACATTGAAGATATTAACAAAAAAAAGATTCGATATGGTTTTTAGGTGTCCCTGATTCCATTTCACCAATTTTTGGATTTTTTGTCTGTCTGTTTGTTTGTGTGTTTGTTTTTTGATGAAACTTTTTTTGTTTGATAGCTTATGATCTGACTTAAAATCTGGTATATAATTTGTGCGGACGAAGTCGCGGGTTAACGCTCGTATACTATATAGATATAGTATATACCAAGAATTTAAAGTCAACTATTTTCTGGCAAACATTTTCTAAATAAATGCATTTTAGAAAATGATAGATTATATTCCCCTATTATAATTTTTTAAGGAAATAAAATGGATTTTCAGTTTGTTTTTGTTGTTTATTTAGATTTAATATCAATGACACGGTCCACAAAGCCTGTGATGAAATCTGTTGATTTGATTGAGTGAGTAAGAAGTTTCCACAAATTATACCTTTCAAATAATCAAAGAAATAGGTACTCACAATTGACGATCAACTCGCATTTCGTTTCGTCAGCGTTACTATTACACCTGTAATTGCCAGCGTCAGTGACCTTAGCGTCCTTGATCACAATCTTGCGCTTACGACCATCTTTTACGATAGTGACGCGCTTATCTGTCTTAACTGGCTCGTCGTTCTTGAACCTGCATCAAGATTAAAGCATCAGCGTTAGCTCAATAAAATATCTAAAATCATGATTTGTTGATTAAAAGTAAGAAGATTTAACTCACCATTCTACTTCACCACTAGCATCGTCCAACTCGCAAAGTAGTGTAATGGTATCCTTTTCGATCGCTTGTTGCGATTTAAGGACCTTGGTGAATTTATATGGGTATTCTGAAAACAATAATATCGTTATTAAACTTATTTTCAAGATCCTGCATGCTCCCTTTTCCATTGAATATCAAACTCACCAACAATCTTAACATCAGTTTCAGTTCTGTCAGTTTGCTTCTCAATTCTACAAGAATATTTGCCAGCATCTTCGAGTTTGGAACTCTTGATGGTGAGTCTGCAAACTCCTGACAGTTCCTTAGCAATAGCGAACTGATCGCCATCCTCCAGTTTGACTTCTTCCTTCCACCAGGACACAATGGCCAAGCTGTTTGAGATAGCACACTCAAGGACTGTCTCGTGTAATGTGTAACCACTAATTGTCTTCTTCAACTGCTTCGTGAAGGTGTAAACTGGGTCTGGCTCGTCAACTTGCAAGAAAGCGGTGCAAGTGATGCCGCCGACTTCTATCGTAATTTTACCCGTGTCTTCCACTTTCGGGCCTGTGATAATCAGTTTGTAAGAGTCTCCTTCGTTGGTCATCTTATATTTAGAGCCGGGGAATAATTCCTGTGCGATGAAATAAATCCGTGAGTGGAAATCCGTGAGTTATAGAGGAGGTTTTCTCAAGACAATTATACTTACATCCTTACGGAAGTACCACTTCGGTTTGGCATTAGGCTTCGTGAATATGGCTTCGAATACCACCTTCTTATCCTTGCCTTCCTTTGCGAATTGATCTACGAGGGGCTTCAAGAAGGACTCTTGTTTCTGAAACGTATGCAGTGCTATTAATGTACCTATTCATTACTGAGACATTAAACGGTGCAGTTACAGAAAAAGTGCTCTTCAAAAAAGCTGAAAGTGCTGACCAAGAAATCCTCAGATTCATCTTAAGGTGGGTTTAAGTCATGGGTCTCATCAGATGGTACCGGGTTATAGAAATGAATATATTGGAACCAATGATATTGAAATGTTTATCAAGTACGAAAACCAATTCTTGACAAATGATTTACCTGGGTGTATGAAAAAATGGTTTGTGTAAAGTGTTTGTTGTTCAGCATCATCTAATGACACTCAGGGCATAAAAAAGACCTCACCTTTCCACGGTCACTCAGATGCAAGTAAATGGAAACGAAAACAGTCGAAGACTATAGTAACCGAGGCGTTAGAATCATCAGCCGTTCTTTCATCCACTTGCGTAATTTCAAAATCCATGCTTATAGTACAGAAATTGGAATTTCCATATTGTATTTTTGTTTAATAAAGTGTGCAAATACACGTGACGTGATTTAAAGAATTTTACTTCCATTTCAAGAAAGAAATATTTAACAGAAACTGGTGATACAAAAATGATGAATTTGACTGTACAAATCCCAGTTGAGGCTTGAAATAAATGGTGATCAACAAAATCC
The DNA here is from genome assembly GCA_927399405.1 of Agonopterix arenella. Classification (NCBI taxonomy): domain Eukaryota; kingdom Metazoa; phylum Arthropoda; class Insecta; order Lepidoptera; family Depressariidae; genus Agonopterix; species Agonopterix arenella. Next base: position 4,794,913 of record OV656714.1, read on the forward strand.
ATCATTTTTTAATATGAACACAGACAAATCCTAGAACATCGATGACACTGTGCATAATATTTAACATCATGTGCGATGTGCTGCTATTTTTGGAGAAGTGCACAGAAATGTTGCTAAGAAGAGAATAGAAGATGAAGTACCATAGTTGTGTTGTGCTATCTATAGATTGTCTAGGGTGTCTTCATTGCTGAGATTCAAATAATTGAGCTAAACCAGGAAATCGTATTTGCACTAGAATCTGTTAAACTGGAAAATGATATGAAAGATTGATGCAGCTATAATGAAATTCTGAACATAATTATGTTTTAGTGAGACTTCTCGTGTCTCATACAGTAGTGATGAATTAACTGAGGTTGGTTGTGTATTGATTTTAGAAACTATTTTAGATTAATATCTCCTTCGATAATCTTAATTAGCACCAAATTATTCATGAGGAAAAAAGAAAAATAGATATTTATAAGTTTACCAGACACTAATGGAATGTCAATTCTAAATCCAGCTCAACTAATTGAAAATTCAACTGTGTAAAGTTCTGTGCAACAAATATTTGTGCGTTTCGTGACCCATAGAGATGCACAGTGTTCTAGAGAACGGTGCTCGTTTCAAACCTCGTCTTTTTTGAACGAGTGCAGAACCGGCCAATCGGGAATCAGTTCCGCCAGTGAGGGTCTTCTGTTATGGGATCTCTATAAAATATCCATTCATTCGTACTCTATTATTTGAAATTAACTTTTTATTTTCTGAATTAACCCTGTCTTTTGTTTTTGAATTATAATGCTTTAACACTCCATTAATTAATTATGACTGCAGTTTAATCATTATCAATTTGAAAAACAATGACATTAGAGATAATGTCAATTACAAAATACATTTAAATTTAAAATACGTAACTGTCGATCTTAAACTAAAAGTTAATAATTAATAATTATAACATGATAATGTCACCAAGACAATAACAATTTTGTTTCCATGCTAACTAAACCACATAAAATTATCAGCAATAAAAACGTAGTCATTATATTCAAAAATTCCAACATCTGCAAAACACCGGATGCATCAGCTGAAATTAATAATGATGTAAATGAAGACGGAAATAAATATTTTAATAATGACGTGACAGAAGCTCCTCAATCCGACGTCAAAGAGAAACCTGTGAAACATACGACTGACAAAAATCCAAGAGACATAGTCACCAAATTCATTCCACTTACATTCCCTGAAAATCATGTTCAAGTTAAGAAACGTGAAGTGGTGATACAAAAACTTTGGTGCGAGTTATTTAAACAAATTCAGTTTATGCAGTTGTTTATTTAAATCGCTCTGTTATTGTCATCTTCAAGTCTGTCATATTATAACAATTATATTATCTACAAAGTTTTAAACCTTTAAAATTAACGTGTTAAAATCTACTGCCATTCTTTGAAAACGACAATCTCAAAGGATAAATTTAGTTTAGTTATTTTATTATTCATTATTTTATTTCATTCCTTTATTTAAAAGATTGCTACTGTCCTTTCGAGACCTAATATATTCCATTCAACTTTTCAAGTATATTTATCTCCTAGGTTCATTCTAATTTTCGTAAGATAGTTTCGAAAGGGCAGTGAAATCTCGGTTTACTTTATTCGTCCTTTTTATCGAACCTTTATTTTGACAGCCTCCATCAAAGCGGGCCAATCGGGTATCATTTCAGAGAGAGACATGCGTCTCCTCTTGTCATAAATATCCTAGAATTGATAATTTAAGTTACTTTTATAGTTATATTTCCGCTTTATCTAAGCCGGTGTTTTATGACGCAAAGCCAAGTTAATTAAAAGCCTGTTTTTGGCATGCCAAGTGATGCTGTAAAAGAAATTCTGTGAGTGTGAATTTCCAAATCTCAATGAAAATTGTATTGATGTTGTATGGATGTGCGAGTGTACGGGGTCATTATAATTTTATCATACTAACGTGAAATAATCTGATTATTCTTCTAAAAAACCATCCAGCCATATCTATAGTAAACTGAATGGAATTATTTACGAATGATTTCTTATAAATATCCATGACACCATGGCACTTTGATAACATCAATTTTCTTGACATTTTACCAAAAACTATTAGGTCTAGATTTCGTTTAGAGGTTGGTTAGGTTTTTATAATAAATATTTTCATAATATTTACATTTTACAGTTCATTTATTTATTTAACTTGTTATTCTGTTATTTACAATACAGCCGACGAATAAATCACTGTCTAGAATAGTAAAAAACTATATTATGATTATAATTTCATATATGAAACATCGTACTTACTTTGCAGAAACCAAACACAAATCCAGACGATTCCGACAACATTATTTAGGATAAAATACCCCACTTGTAGGTAAAAAGTGCGTATTGATTTATGTAATGTTGTGCTATTCAAATATTCGGATTGGCACCCTCTGACTCTACTTTATTTTTTATACAATAAAGTTTAAGAAACTACTGTACATTCTTTTGTATTTTCCTAGGCACTTATCGACAAACCTACCGGATTTATTCGAGCTCCATTCAGATTCTTACTTTATTCATCTTTGGTATCGTTGGCTGACATCGAATCACACAACGACACCTAAATAAGTCCGCAAACAGGATGTGTGCTGGCTTACCAGTAGCAATACTTCTCGAAAATTCATCCAAAATCAACAACCTCTAGATTGAGTTCGGACCCGAATATGTGTATAGCAAACCTATTCAATGTACTAGTTAATATAAACAAATGATCAAAATGCAAAATGGAATGAACGATGAAATAGTCTAAAATGCTGAGGACCTTAACCCAGGACCAATTTGAGGAGTTCCTGCGCTTATCAGCCGGGAATCTATAAATCTCGACACCTTCCGATACGACCACTACGAAGCCGTCTTCTTCAAAATATCCGGTCTCTAAGCCCTATGGACCAACGATGCATACGATGTTTTACTTATTTGATTTTATCATTATAATTTATTAGTGTTTAAGCTTGAATGGTTGTTGGGTTTAATAAATACAATGAATGCAACAACTATGTTAGAATACTTGAAGATAATAATGATAGTACAAGTCTAGGATTCGAATATAGTATTTTTAGTTTTGTATTAACCCATTCAACCTATTCATTTAAAAGCACTTATTTTTTATATTATAACTGCCACCACCGATGTAGTAATTGTACTACTCGATGAGTCAATAAAGGAAAGAAGCTGCTGAAACGATAAAAGCTGTTTTTTGACTCCATTTTCTTAGAGCCTGATGGATCTGTCATTTTAACTTAAATTTTATTTTAATTTTCTTTTTAATGTAGGATAATGTTGATATCTGTTATATCAGTACACGATTCCTCTAATCCGATTATTATAATAATTTCTTCATCTTTAACGTCATTTCAAAATCATCCTTCATGTTTTTAATTTTTATTCATTTGTTTTTATAGCATTTATATCACCACCGTTTACCCTATAAGTATTAAATACATATATTTTATAAAGTATATTTACCTTCTCGACCTTCTTTAGTGGTGGTCCAGGCTTCTCTGTTTCCTTGAGATCATAGCTCGGTTCCTCTTTCTTTTCGCCCCATTTGGCGTATTTCCTCTTCTTGAGCATAGCACGGAAGTCCATTCCACTGGAATCTAGTTATGGAAAGAAAATCTTGTAAAACATTTGCAATAATCTACGTAATAAAAAGAGTTTATTTGTATTAAAACATTTGAAATCTATTGGAATATTTTAAGTCAATCGACTTGGATTTTAATTTTTTTAGTCCATCGGCTGAGATGATGATGATGATGATTTCAGTAAGTAATTTTACGTTGAATTTAATTTACACAAATTGTACACAAATTAGAACGTGTATGATAAGAAACCTCCTCCATTTTTGAAGACGGTTAAAAAAGGTACCTAAAATGAAAGAAATATAAAATTTTCGGATGAAAATAGCCTAATTTAAATAAGATATTGTTATTTTTAAGCCTTACCGGACACATAGAGCTGCATCTCAGCAGAGTCCTCTCCATGGATATTGCTGACCACAACCTTGTATTTTCCCTCATCGTTAGGCTTCACCTTCCTCATGCATAAAGTGATGAGACCAGTTTCACCATCGGTGACAAACTTGAATCGGCCACCCTCAATGATTTCGGTAACGCCCTTGTAGAATTTGAAGGTTGGTGGTGGATTACCCTCCACTTGCACCGTGAGGTATCCGGTTTGATCTGAGGAAGAAAAATAATTAGTCAGAAAGTATTTTGAGTACAGACCAGAATGAAGGAATCTATCTGATCTTACAAGCAACGTGACATACTAGATTATTCATACCATAACTGCAGGATTGTTGTTGACAGAATAGTTTAACTTCAATAAAATGCAGGGTACGTCTTTAATTAAGCTGTTGTGCTTATGCCAGATTAGTCGCCGATTGTTGATTTGTTTATGTTTTACTATTTTAAGACCATGAGGTATAGTATGAAAGCATGAAAAATGTATAGGTAGGTATATCTCACAATGCATCTGAATAATCATGAAATAATTGGAAAAAATAATTAATTCCAATATATTTCTTTCATAATTTGAAAAATGTTTATATCCATTATGCAAATATTTACCCCTTTTAGGATACCAGTCAATGAACCTAGCGCTAACAAATTTATTATCGAGCTATCAATATAACGATGTATTTTCATTCTATAAGGTACCTCTAGAAAATGTAGATAATATTACTCATCTCATAGCTACAAAACGATAATAACTTGCTATAGAATCTTAGTTAATAAACTTACCTTCCACAGCGGAGTAGCTCTCCTGCACATCCACGATGACGGGTGGACCTTCATTTCCGAGCGGCTTCAGAGGCACCGAGGGTTTGTTGATAAGATCCTCCAGGTCCTGGATGGACGGCCTCCTCACATCCGATGACTTGCGTCGCTATATCATCAAGACAATGTGAGTTTTTGGCATAGGTTTTAAGGTTCATTGTTAATTACATAAAACAGAAGTCAGTAACAGAGCTTTTTGACTTAAATTTTGATTCTCGTATTGCTTGTTTTTTGTAATTTTGTTCTTTAAACAACAGAAGCATTGAACGTAATATTTTTATTCGATTCAGTTGTGACAACTTTCGAAATATCCTCTTCATCAAAACGGATTTTGATATTAAAAACATCTACACCTATCTATGTAACCAAAAACTCATGCCATCAACACCAATGGCATCTCAGAGTCAGGTTACAATTCTAAAAATGAAATAGTTAACATCAAAAGTCATCGAAAACATTAAACGGTGACAGTAACAAATTTAATAAAAGTATAACTAAATACGAGACATATTTTGGTACGTGTTATGTATGAGAGATGTAGTAAGTCTGAGCGTTAGCCAAATGACCTGACAATGAAAACCTGGACTTCCTGATATATGTTACACAAGTGGCGCTTGATGAAATATGACAATAGTAAGTCAGTATGCATTAGCATTACAGTCATAATTAATGTCAATGAAAGATTAAAGTTTTGGCAGAAGAGAAAATATTAAATCAAAATAAACAGCGACGCTATGATTTGTTTTATTATTTTATTGGCTTAAGTTAATGCTAAAGGATAATAAGAGAATTCGAAAAATCAATGGGAGCTGGCAATAATCTATCTATTTATATTATAAATGCGAAAGCTTTTTATGTATGCTTATTCCAAATTCACGTCACTTATACCATTTGGTAAAAGAGGTATTATAGTACCTACATTCTGGAATAAAATAAGTAAGATTTAGGGAAAAATCTATGTTCTGGCAAAAGTTATTAAATTATTATTATATCAGACGTCGCTGTTCCATTCTTGGACAACGGCTTTCCTCCGTTCTCTTCATGAGTCCCGGTTTTGTGCTTCGATAAGCAAAAGTTAGTAACCAATAAGTACAATGAAATGAAATTGTTTATTTGCAGAAACATGGTTAAGATGTTTTGTACCGCCTGGTACAAAATTTTAAAGAGTACACACATTTCACCAATACTTGGTATGCAAAATTGTAACATTATAATTATTAGTATTACATTAAAATTTCAAGAAATACAATTAATGAAGGACAAAATATGGGATATCTACAATATTGTTTTTGATTACATGTCACACATACGCATTATAACATTATTTTAAAGCTAAATTATTGCGAACCGTACACAAATTAATAGCGTAAACCATTTAATTTATGAACGTATTTTGCTTGTTGATTTTAGTAATTGAACAGTTATGTAGCTCATATCTTTATGTATTAAATACACTAATTTGTAACTGACTGCTACGTTAAATTTATCGTTGTAGATAAGACACCTATGTCTAGGTTTGAAATTATGCGTTTCATCGCGTGCGCAAGTGAACTAGTTCAAATTTTTTACATGTATTCTATAAAATAGTACATAAATTTATTAAAACAATCTCAATTGTAATATCTTTTCAATTATGCTGATGGTTTTTAAAGGGATGATCAGATTATCAAACTGAATAACTTTCTCTATATGGGACCAATGTCGAAATCGCGAAAGAAAACAGTAGTTTTGAATTTTTGATACAAAACGGCAATCCTAGTTACTCGACTCAATTTTTTGGACAGCTAATTTTTTCTTCTCTATTTCGACGTTAGTCCCATAGAGAAAGTTGTTCAGCTTGATGGTCTTATCAGCCCTTTAAAAACCGTCAGCATTGTATTAAGTTGTACCCTGTATATGTCGCTTATCCGATGCAACAACCACGCAAATGCAAGAAAATATAAAATAGTTTAAGAAGTGTCACAACTGCATAACAAAAGACTCAAATGCTAGACAGCTAGAGATACCACTGCTGCAAGAAAGACTCAAATAAAATTAGCAAATTTGTCATACAGTATTTTTATTGCATAGCACTAATAATGTATTTGTACAGAATCTAAAATGCTTGTGTCATTTTTCTACCGAGTCTACGATACAGACAAAATATTAAGTACATAATAAAGTTTCATTTATTTGGTAAACTCGTACAAGTTTGTAACTATACATAGTGCTGGAATAGGTCGCGCCTCAGACTTTTATGAAATAAATAAAATGCATTATACAATCATATATTCACAACCATGATTCCTTTTGGGTGTACAGAAACTTTAGTACAACTACCAACCATGTTTCGCAAGGCTCATCAACATTGCTGTCTAAATCTATTCAAAGTTTTCGATGACTTTTGATGAAAATTATATTTTGGAATTTATCTAGCATTGTTTTATAGCTCAGTACTTACCGCATCGCCACCTTTAGATTTTTTCAGTTTAGTAAGGGCAACGGGCTGTTTAGCCACTAATGTCGCCATATTGTTAGAACAGTTACAATATTAAAAAGTGCCACAAAACAACCAAAAACTTTTGCCACCAAAAAGTTTTTGAAAAAAATCACAGTTTCAATATTACAGTTGCATCACTATGTCACGCATTATAAAAGATAGTTTTGAAAAATGTTAATATCTCCGTTTTCATACCGCAGTATTCTTTTTTAACCATTTTAACATTAAATGCTATTTTATATTAATTATTTTTACTATTTTTATTTTATTTTATACCACAATTTTTATTTATTTGTCGTTAGTAAGTCGATTTAGGGTTTCGTTAGTCGTTCCATCTAAAAATGGGCGCGAATGTCAAAAGACTGAGGATGGGGTAGGTGGGACATGGTCGGCCTCAGGGAAGAGAGGTGCGGGGAGGGATCGTATCTATTTATGCGCAGCACAAATCAGAAGACCGATTCAATTAATTATCAGATTAAGGTGAGCTATCCGTGCGATCTTGGACGATGCTAATAAGTGTGAAATAATCGTCATTCGCTAACTGCCCTATTTTCCGCATTTTGGCGCATTTGGGCAGCAGTGATCCAGTCCCCTCCCACATTCGAAAGGGGTTTAATATGGAACATTTTGTTATATGCGGCACAAATATCTGTTCGATAGAAAAAAAGATATAAGATGTTTTGATTAGCGGCTATTCATACAAATGTTAGCATTTCACCGCTATTTTTATCTGATGGTTGAGTTCCTTGTTTCATATTGTTAGTATTATTGTTTTTTTCATTATAAATGCAAAAAATCTTTAAACATTAGCATACTTGAAAACCGTTATTCTGTCCTGAAATTGGCCTTCTTACTGTTGCACGCTTACTAATAATTTTTTGTAATTGTAAGTTGGGTACTTTTTGGGCCATAATGTAAAAATAATTTCTTCCTAAGTAAAAATAAAACACCTTGTATCTTTTTTTTCGAAAATATTTTGATGCCCGTTGACACCATGTAATGTACGTTAGGGTATCCTCTAACTGTCCCTACCTGTGCCATAGCGGGGGGACTCATGGACCAGTCCTTTGTGATAGCATTAGACTTCTTGTTGATTTTTTAAGTTTAAATTTATCTCATAATTATAATTTCATTTTCAATGCTTTTTTAAATTTGCCTGAAATAAACAGATTTTTTATTTTTCCTTTGTTTTTGTTCAAAATTTTTTGAAGCGGTCTTCTATTTATATTTTTCGCTTTTTTTATCGTTTGCAGACTTTTTAAACGAAATAGCTTTTGGATTTCTGGATTACTTCATCGCTTAAATTAATATATTTGTTACCGCTTTTTATAACAATGCAATTAAAATTTTTATGGATTAATAATATGCGTTCAGATACCTAACGAATGAGTTAAATCATACAGGCTTTTAGGAATCCTTTACCTAAATGTTTTTCTCAGCATTGAGGACAATAAAAATGCAGCGAAGGACTCTAATTTGGTAAGATTTTTTAGATTTTACAAGTATCGTCCTAACCAAAAGCTAAAAGGGCAAGAAACATGAAACAACAGTCTCAGTGACAAAGAAAAATGCTTTTCAAATAAAAGCACATAATAATATTTTATTAACGTGGATTTGTAACAAAATAATAGTAAGTGCCATTTATAAACTAAACTAAACTAGACTAAACATAAAAATAACCAGCTAAAAGAACAATAAAATTAATAATAGTCATAGATGTCAATACACATTCGATTTCATTGTAATGACTAATTGAATCTAACTTGCTCTTGGCCGGGGCTATCGCGTCGTTTCTAATACTTTATAATATGTCACTATTGACACGAAGAGCGATCATCTAGGTGCTGAAGCCAATTTTATGTTTAAAGGGTTTATGTATAGATAGATACGTAATACCTACAAAAAGGCACTACTGTAATCCCTATCGAAGTAGCCAGAAAGCTAGATGCAAAATAATTTTTGGACTGCATATACAAATTTAATAACAGTAGGACCAACAATAGAAAAGTGAGGAATTGGTCTTGAAATGCGCAATAAAACATGACCTAAAAGGAGTACAAGCCAGCTATTTGGAAGCTGATGAGCTGATTTACGGAGATCACAAGCATTTTGGTATGCTTGAATGTAACCCTAACGCAAAAGCAAAGAATAAAACTGCAATATTACAAAATAATATCACAAAAAAGGAACCTAGGTTTATAGGAAGGTTTGATAAATAAAGATACAATCAGCTAGTGATATTGTATCATTGACATGAGTCAAAAGTGTCATGAGTACTTAAGTACAACAAATTCGAAACATGTACGTCCGAACAAATAGTCTGCCCATATTTTCAATGTCAACTAAGCCATTCCATCAACATTTAAAACTACATCAAATCAAATAACCCATACGAAAACACCTTAACATGTCTCAAAGAGACAAATTTGTAACATGTCTAAAACCATGTATTAAACAAGATTGAGGGGTTGAGAAAAGATCAAAAGATTGATTACCGATATGAATGCTATTATCTCAAGCGTTGTCATCGCTGGCAAGCATCGTAACGTTAGGAATAGTCGCATCTTTGCCGAGGCGACAAATTCTGTGCGACTGATCGATGACAGAGCTACTATTTGGTCTGGTCTGGTCGCTTAGTTAGTCGGGATTAGTTCTGTCTTATATTAAAATAGTTGTCTTAAATACTAAGGTTCACTGAGATCTTCCCATTGCAGAATAATTTTCAGTATTTTTACGAAAATAACGGAAAAACATCCAAATCGCAGGCTTTCCGGAATCACTTCCGATACATCTAAGCCCGTATGTCTTTTTTCGACTAGACTCTCTTTTATATTTATTTGGTATAGTTATTTAAAGTGTTAATACCTACATTATTATTACAATATTTATCTATAAAGGGCTTCACTCTAGCTTCACTATTAATAGCCGAAGTCATGAAAAAATTTAAATCATTTCTGTTTCTAAATTAGTTTTCTCTCAGTTATAATTATAAGTGACTGGTGTCTGGTCTATATTTGGATTTATTTTTAAAAATAGTCCTGAATAGCGACGGCTGTCAATAAACTGATAAATAGATGTACTAATAGCCAATAACGTCATGACTGCACCATTGCCAATGTCTTGGTCTGCATTTTTGCTTGCAGGCCACGATGATCGCCCACGCTGCCCGTAAGGTATTTTGATTTTTATCCACCTCAACTGTCAATCATTGGTCACCGTTTTATTTGTGGCTTGTCCTTTAGTTTTATTATTGGCTTAATTTATTGTCGCTTTGGTTGACATGCTTAATTGAAACTCGATTAACCGTGATCTGATCGATTCTTTCTGTTGAACAGTTAGTATTCTTTTGTCGTTCTTCGTTCATAATAGTTGACCTAAATAATAACTGGACTTATTTAATTACTGTGTTTTGCTATACATGCGACTTTAAAATTATTAATATCATATCAGATAGGTGTCTAATCCAACTCAAGACTCTAGATTTCTTATCAGATGTCATTGTTATAAATCCCGTTTAAAATGAATTATTATCTTCTAATAATAAATGTTGTATGTACTGTTAAACATAATTCACTCAATAATTATCTCTTCTGCATATCTTCTTAATTAAATCGCTATCCTTACATCCTATTTCCTTTAAAAGACAATTAACAAAAGCTTCTTTATCCGACAGATCATCTGTCATGGCTGAATTCTTAGAAGAGATATATCTTTTTAACAGTACAATGTGGTGCTATAATTCATCAGGCCTGGCAACTGGGAGTAGTTAAGGGTGAGAACGTTTCAAGATTGTATACTTGGCCTAATTCTTGCAGTCATATTTATAAGAAGTAAGATCAATCATAATGCTGCATGGATCTGGCCGTCGGCTCGGCTTCATTAAGAGAACTGTGGTAGACTAAAACAGGTGCGTGTTATATCTCTTCATGTATCTTCTTTATTGATTAGTTTTCATAAGATTTATGTTTTGTTATATTTCTATGACAGGTGGGGTCGTTTGTCTTTCTCTTAGTTTAGTTTTATTTATTAGGGGTCAGCCTTTTTAGAGATATTTCAAATTTGTGGTCTTACGTCTTTACCTACATACTATTACGACATATTATTAGGAAGAGTTATTATCAATATTTATATTGGATAATTTATTAGGCTTTTACGAAATTTACACATAATGTGTTCGATCAAATGTCACTTACATTATATGTGATAATGTGACTCAGATTTTGGCGTTACTTTTAAACACAAATCATGTTATTTGCGTCATAGATACAAGTTTGGCTCCAAACAGCATTCAATGGTTGTTAATAATAGATTCTTTGTTTAGCTTCCGTATCTATATTAAAATCAGTTTGATTTATTATGATTGAATGCGACGTAATTAGAAGTCACATAATGAAATGCATTTTCTATTTTTATTTTTAAACTTTGGGATGTTTTGTGGCATCTTCTTTGTTAAGTCTGTCTGGAATCAGCATTTTATTCAATTATAAAATATTTATAGAGATATTAAAATATTATTTCTAAAGTTGTTGCTTCTAATCTTCGTAAACCAGTTAGTTGATCACAGACATTCTTTATTAGGATACAGTGCTCGTTTTGGTTAGCTTTACTTTTGGAATTACGCAGTTTTGTTACATTAAATTTACGGGGTCTTTCAATACAAATAAATTTACTTTTTATCGTTACAATTAGGTAGATCAAACAAAACTTTATAGTAACGTTTTTTTATTTTGATCTTACTGCTCCGTAATTATTGAAATAAATTCCCATAAATTTATTGTTGTTATCAAATTAGTTAGAACATTTTATTTAAAGTGCGTGGCTATTTATATGAAAGCGTTTATCATGCATGCGTTTATTTTTCTACATACAATTTTTAAAGACTTTCTTTAATATCGTCGTTTAATAGCAGTAATAAAATGTTAGTAGGTACGACAAGTTGTTATATTGCACTATACTAGACTATTATACATAAATTTAATTTACAATATCGGAATGCTGGAACAGAAATTCTAAGGAACCTATTTGAAGTCCGTCATAAACGTAAATATTTTATCATACAACTGACTTCGTTAAACATAAATGAATATTTTCGGAGGAATATTGATTATTTACTTTAAAATTAATCACTTTTAAACAAATCTATGTTAGCCACGTATCTAGGATCTCCTCTATGACATATATTTCTAAACATATATTTTTCACACATCATTATACCTCATCCTTGACTTCACCCGGTCTGCTGCGTTTCTTTTTTGGAAAAAGAAATAATTTGTTTAGTATATAACATTCTCTGTTAATTTTGTGCAAAAATTAATAAAAAATGTTGTTGAAGTCTCCATCAGTGTCTTTAACATAACATGTGTGTATGATCTTGCGTATGTGTGCTAGGACTGTTTGGTTGTGCAATTATATTAAATTGGTTTATTGTATTAGCATTGTAAAAGTTAATGTGTTTCTAGTGTCATGTCATGTGTTAGCTAAAATCTAAAAACTAATTAGAGGAACATTACTTCTTCATAAACATTAGTAAATTGGAATCTGGAAACGGAAAACTAAAGCCATTCTATAAGTAATCTACGAAGCTTTGTTAAAGACAGAACCACTTATCAACCGTTTTTTTAATGAAACTAAAGATGTCGAAGTAAAAATATTGAATCATTGTGGATAAAATGATTCTGTCACCAACAAAAGTAAATTCAAACAATTTGCTCCAGCGCATCGTTTCTGTATCGATTTCCCGCTGGAAGGCAAAGCAGCAGCTTACTATATCGGGGTCAGAAAAGAACATCTAGAGAAATCTAAAAAGAGTTGTATAGAGTTTTTTGGAATGGACAAGATTGATACTATAACTAATAGAGGATTCTAAAGTGTAATAATAGGGGTTGGAATGATATAATATTGGAGTGTATTGATATCTACAGGAAATGAAATAATACAGATTTTTTTAAATATTTCAAGTATTGGTAGCTTTGTATTTAATGGAGATTTTTACAAAAGAAAACCATGTATTTTGACCTTGGTAGTCCGTAGTGTCAAGTGTAAAGATAAAAAGAAAAAAAGACAAAATGCTTTGCAAAAGCGAGCAGAGTCCACCTAAAACTGACGCAGTCAATCTCACCTTTTTGTCGTCTAAAACTTCGCCGGGACGTAATTTGTTGACCTGTTGTTAAAAAACATTGATAATAATCCCTTACTACTTTGCGTAACCTATTGTCTCTGCCGCCGAACCTGATGCGCCTAGAAACCCTAACTTTAGTGCTTATTATTGGTGCATCCCTATCCAGCAAGTGCATAAGTTATTACGTTATATATTGCAGAGTTATGTTAATCGTACTTGTTAGTGTCCGCTTCAAGACCATGATCAACAACACGTACTTGAATTACCCTGTAAATAATTTCTATCTTTATGACGGTTGTTTTAAAGACGTTATTCGTGTGCTATACGTGCTTCCAAGCTGTGCAGTTTATCGATGTGTGTGCGTACTTCACAATAATGTGCTAAGCTTTTGTGCCATAGACGATAAAACGTTTTGTTTAAATATCAACGCTGGATAATAACATATTACTAGAAAAATAATTTATTTAAAACAGTATTTTATGTGATTATCCAGAATTTATGACGTGTACGAAACCGCGTCGGATGCAAATTAATATACCGTATACAGAAATAGTTAAGTCTTTGTCACGGCATTATAACGGATAGCATTCATGTAATACTCTTAACATTTTTGCTTTTACCTTCTTCTCTTCGACCACCTCACCCGGTCTTAGTTTTCTATTCTCCTGTGGATTACGTTTTTGACGTATTTTATTATCGCTACACACAATACTCTCAATATCAGTGTATTTGACATTACCTACATGTGTCATCTAGAAGCAGGGAATGAGGGAAACTAAGCTTTCTCAACCAACTAATTGAAAAGCATTCGAGGTAGGAGGCTATTGAAGCTTCATCTTTCTATAGATGAATATAGGCATAATCTTACAGGGATCGTTCTGAAGGGCGATGTTATGGGTTCGGCTTGAGAGAATAGGGTATCTAAACTACATAAAAGGGCGTAAAATTTGTGTTGGCATGTGTGTTCACGAAAACATAAAATTCGTTTATAAGATTCGAGTAATGGAACATAAGATTATTCTTAATCTACGGTTAAATCCCTTGATATCTAAACTTCTAAAAACTGATTTTTTCCTATAGAATATAAATGGATTCTATATTTTCGCTAATAATAACATACTAGTCTACATACAATTTTGGGTAACACAATTCAATAGTTTTAATATCTATTTACCAGTATAGTTGAAAATAGATTCCAAAAGCTTATTCAAAAATATTTGTTTACTTATGAAAATTCACTTTTTAATATCAATATTGAATTTACATACCTCATCGCTGATGATGAGGGAAGGACGTCTTCCCATTTCCTCCGGAGGAGGAATAAGGGAACCACGTCTTCCGACGGGAGCGCCAGGTACCAAGGAAGTCTTCCTTGGCATTTCTGGTTTCGGTGATCTCTCACGTATAACCTCGATCTTCGGTGCTGCTAGCTTATCTTCAGGTGCCTTGATTTCAGGCACCTTTGGCTAAACGAAAGATAATTTAGCTTTAAATCAGACTAATTGAAATTCACCTTTATTGTTTTAAACTTTTGTTGGTTACCTTGAGATCTTTCTCCGGCTTCTCCCGCTTGGTTGGAGTAAAGTCTGACGCTTCATATTTCTCAAGTTCAGGCCTTTCGTAGTCAGCAATCTCGGGCAGAGGCTCTGCCTTCTTTTTGACTGAAGTGACTTTAGCCTTTTTGGCTTCTTCTACAACTTTCTCTTCTTTTACTGCCACTTTCTGTAAAATCAATTATTTATCAATTTCTTTGCATAACTTGAGCAATTTATTTGTCTTCACGTGAACGTTCCCGGTTTTCCTTTGCTTTAACCCGCTGATCGTCACTTGATCATTTTCATGCTCGACACCTAGATTTTGTTAAATTAAAGAGTTCGAAAATTTAAAGAGTCCTGGCTAGTTTATTTGAGAATAGTAACATTTTATTGAAGTGAAATACTAATTTGAGGTAGACAATTTACTCAAAGTATTACTTACCTCTACAACAGGAACAACCTCTTATATCAAATAAAACATACAACATAAAGAAAAAGTAACTAGTAGTAGTGTGTTAAAAATAAGAATATTATGGAGAATTAAAAGAAGCAAAAGCGGATGCAGGAAGAAATAAAAATTACAATAAAAAACATATAACAGATAGTAATAGAAAACAAGTGGTGTCATTTGTATTTGAAACAAAGTTTGATTTACTAATACATAACATCGTGTATTAACATTTTCGATTCTTCACTGACTACATGCTAGTTCATATCAAAGTGCTGTGTTATTTGTATCTAAAGGATATATTTTTTCCTAAATTTTCAGGTGCATTTCTAATAAAAAGTACTCGTGTTCTATCGATCACTTCACAAGAATATTGTGATAGTTATGATTTGATTGTCACAATAATTAATCTTAAAATCAGTTTCTCTTTCTTCATTCATTGTTTACAATCATTTGTCAAAACACCTTATCTTTGAATATGTGGTTAACAATAATTAATTTTAAAATCAGTTTCTCTTTCTTCATTGAATGTTTACAATCATTTGTCAAAACACATTATCTTTGACTGGATGGTTACAAAATATTTGGCTTCTCTACTAGTTTCTGATTTAATTTTTGAGCTATAAGAAGAGTTAAGCAAGAAAGCAATCGATAGAGTACAGTCTCAGTAATAAAAATTTTGGTGCAAAAGTGCTTGTGCGTTATTATAAGTTCATGGTGAACTATGTGCGATGCAATGTGCTAATTTTGGTGCCGTTTTACTATCCGTGCCAATATGTATACCTCGTCAGGTGTTTGAAGCCTGCTGCTAAAAGCTGGCTGTGGTATCCCTAATGTTGCCGGATTATCGTCTTTGGTGTCTGTCATCTCAGCCTACAGATTAATATGCATTAATGGCGACCATACGAATGTGTGCTTTGATATTTTATGAAAAAAGAAAATGTAGCAGACTATCTTACTTAAAGTGACGATCTGTTACATTATTCTGTTTTATTTTGAAAATGTAAATGGTTACATGAATATGTTTGTCTGTTTAAGTATGTATTATGGATGTATTTTTATGTTATTGTGTATAAATTCTGAACAGATTTTCGCAAAATTGTAACATGAAGAAGTTGATTCATGAAATTAAGATGCATCAAAGTTCTTCGTTGTGATTTCGTTATTATGTTCGTGGAACACACATGTTTTGTTTACATGGACGATCAAAATGTTCTCGATGATCGTGATTATGTACCTGAGGAGACTTTGCTCTTCTCCAAGGTGCCGCTATATCAGTTTCAAGTAGTGTGGGTTTGTATTTGTCTTCTAACTCTGGTGTTTGTTCAGCCTAATCAAAATAATCGTTAACTGTAGTGTCCTTATTACCTATACGTAACTGTTATGAAAATAAATGATTTTTTGTATACCTGTGGTATTTCAGGAATAACTTCCCATGAGAATGGCACTTCATTTGGTTTTGTGTCTACTTCTGGCGTTTCAATTCTTGGTACCTAATAGCATTTTGTTTAATTAATTTCAGTTTTACATGAAACAGATGGATATAAGTATACTTATTTAAAATGTAAATCTACCTCTAAAATTGATTGTTTCTTCCACGGCATGAAGGGAGATTGTTTAGGTTTTTCTGGTAACTGCTCCACTTTTGGTGTTTCAACTGGTTTCGGTATATTTCTCTCTGGTTCCTATCAAAATAGTACCGTGATGTAAATTTTTTATCGTCATCCCATTTCTCATTATATTCACTTCTTTAAAAATTGTCTTATTAAAATGATTAATTAATTTTAAATACAAGAACTTAATTACCTCTATTTGCGACATTTTCCGCAGTGGAACGTATGGCGGTAGGTCATCATCCTATTGAATTAATTTTTTTTATTAAAATGTAATCGGAATTAAGAAATATAATATTACGCAAATAGATTTAAGTCATAAAGATTACCTCCATACTCAACCGTTTCTTCCACGGACAGAACGGCGATTGGATCGGTTTGTCTAATGGCTTTTCGGGTTTAATGTCGTCAGGGTCCTAATCAAAAGATTTTCACATTAAATTTTATGTTTTTAGTCTAATGTGAAATAATTTTAAATATAGAAAGAAATAAAATACCTTTACAATTTTGCTAATGTCTATCGTTTCCGTTTCCTCGTTAACTTCTGTCTCCTAGGAAGTAATAATATTATTTAGTATTCTAATACATAACGTTTTCAAAAAAATCAAAATGTTACTTTTTAGATTGTAAGATTTGTATCTACCTCGACAGGTTTACTAGGACGCCTCCCAGGGTAAGATGGTTCACTAGGTTTCTCAGAAGGTTTATCAATAGTAATCTTTTTAACTTCAGCCGTTTCTTTATCTGTCACCTCATTGACCATTTCAGTATCCTGGCATAAAATCGTCAATATCAATGTTTGATTTAATTAAGAATCTACATAATGTATTTTATTTTTTAATGTGTAATACCTTAGTTTTGCTTTGTCGCCTCCAAGGATATGAAGGTTCTGATGGCTTATCAAGACTTTTCTTAGATTCAGGTTCCACTATAACCGTTGGTTCCTAATAAATTATATATATTTTAAGTTATGTTTAAAATTTTGTTGCTTGTTTTGAATGGGCTATGAAATGAATGTGTATAATGTATGTATACCTTTGCATCGATTTTCGTAGGTCGCCACGCATTTGTTTTTTCTGAAGGCTTACTGACAGATTGTGTTGTTTTCTCCTCTTTACTTTCATCCTATTTACAAAATACAAAACCATAAATTCTTTGTGTCTGTGCTTTTAACGCATTGATGTCATTTCGTGTCTTTTTCATAATCGTGTACGTAAAAACAGTGTATAAAATAAAAGTATTATTAACGAAACGTTATTTACTAGACACACGATTTCAAACAAAAGTCATAATTTTGTTTGAAAACATAAATTATTGACAAAGATTGTTTATTTACAAAAAGAAGAGATAGAAGAATAAATTAAGAAACTTTTTGTCTGATAATTTTGTTTCTTAAACGAAACATGTTTGAACATGCATGTAGACTTCACCGAACTTACCTTAAGTTTAACTTGTTCCACGGTAGCTGTTTCTGGTTCTTTAATGCCGACCTTTAAAATTAAAGTTATTGGGATTGTGTATAAGCATAAATTCAGGGTTTGCGTCTAGAACTACAGGGGTATATTGGTTGTGTTCTTGCTACGGGTAAAATGGTTATATCACTCTGTATTTTATACGTAAGTATCTATAGGTGTATGATAGTTTTGTAGAAGTTGTAAAAGTAGCTGGCATTTCCCATCGTGATGTGAATATGTTTACTGTAACGTATAGACGTAATGGTTTGACGTATAGTTTATGTATTGGTAGCAAGAATACAACCAATTTTAGCTCAAATTTTTACACTACAATATTATAATTACATACGAAGCAGTGAAAACTGTTCACAATCTAAATTCACAAGCTTATGGCAGTTCTACGCGTCAGGGAATGAGGAGTGATAAAAATAATGTTAAATTTAATCAGGATTTTACAAACAATCAAATTGTAGAAAGAGCTTAGAAGATCAAATATTTAGAAATGATAATGTTTCTCATTTTGACAGACATCAGATTGGCTACCGAAAGCTATTTCTACAAATAAATAGTAGGTCTGGGATGTCAATAAAATGATATTTTAAATATCTGCGTCAAACGGGTATTGCTTTGCAGTGGTACTTTAAGGAAATATGAATGCAGGCATTTAACTAATGCCTTACGTTTAATTTATCATCCGTCTCAGTTTTCATTTTGAAAACCTTATTTCAAATACATACCTTTTGTGCAGTTTTCTTTAATGTCGACACTTGTTGTTGCTCAGCCACTGATGAAACTGATGACTTTCTGCTCTCGGCAGTTTCCTTTGTTAGCTTAATGAAAATAGGATCTGTGTTATTATCTGAGATTACAAAAAAGGTATCGTTCGGTCTAAACAAGTTGCTAACATTAGTCAATGTTAAAACTGAAAACCTTTTCTCCAGAATCAATAATAATATTGAACAACATTAGTTATAATATAACTGTTTGCGAAATTCAAAAAGCTTAAAAAAAATAAATCGACTTTTGTGGACCTTTGAAAAATAGTTGAGTTTATTTTAAATAATTTGTTGCTTGTTCATATAATATTATGTTTGCGATTACATGTAATATCTGACTATTTTGTGTAATATTTTATTCGCTAATAAGTACTTACTTTGGTAGCCTTGGTTTCAATAATGGAACCCTTACGGCTGTCTGTCTGAATTTCTTCTTTGACCTGTAAAAACAAATATCAGTTTTACATAGTACCAAATAAAACTCGTAATTTTAACAGACCAGCTTCACTACTCGATATTTTGTAATCGTATTCTTTTACGTTAAGAAAAATTATGAACGACGACAAAACATTGAAAGTAGTGTTGTTAGTGGCCAACCACACTAAAGTACCTATTATTAATTTATAAAAAATTTAATTTATTCTTAGGCCCGATTCGACCAAACGCGAGTAAATTTTATTCTTAGATTAAGTCGCCGGTTACTCTCGAGTAAACTGATTTTGCGTTTTACTAACCCTAATCTATGAATAACTTGAGAGTAAATTTTACACGGCCAATTTTGACGGTGTAACTTTATAACGAGACTAAGGAAATGTCAATGTCATATAATTAAAAAAATTTAAATAAAAAGAAACCTAACAAATTAAAACTGTATAACCTGACATTGCAATAAGTAAGGATACAATAACTTCTTTCTTTAGGTGGATTATACATTCGTTCTTTTAGTATAGGTTTTGAGTGGTAGAAGACAAGTGAAGTTATTTCGGAGTAAACACTAGGAGTTAAATTGTTCCTTGTATAGTTTCTTGTTTCTTCTATAAATCACAGTTTGGTCGAATCCGGCCTTAGATGATGAACACACTAACCTCGCTCTGGAACGATGTCCTTCGGCTTTCAGTCTAAGGGAAGGGAAAAATCTTATTAGCACTGAGGTAGGTACAAGTTTAGCGACGTAAAAACAACTATTGACAAAATTGTGGAATGAAAAAATAAAGGGACAACGGGTAACAAAAATATATACATATACGGTCGAATTGAGAAACCTCCTCCTTTTTTGAAGTCGGTTCAAAATGGAGATGGAATGACAAAAATAACTGTGCATAATAATGTGTGAAACACAATTATAGGTACAACAGTGGAATATTAATACAACCTTGTATTTACATTGTGTCTGATTGTTGGCAAAAATCGTACCAAATTCTGATTTTCCAACAAATATTTTTGTAATGTATATTTTTAATCAAGTTATGCTTAATTTGACGTGCAATTTTCATAAAAACCTTAAACAATGAATGTATTCAGTATATCATAGGATACTGCTATGATACTCGTACATTTTTTATTTTAGGTTAAAATTGTTATACTGCAAGTCAATATTAAGCTTTAAAGCCTTGATATATACAATATAATCGTCGTCATCAAAAGTTATCAGTAGTGAGCCACAATCTAGGTATACTATTTTATTAATAACATTTAACATTTCATACACATTCGTAGAAAACTACTGATACATTTCGATATAGACATTCACAGAAAACAAAACGTTGAAATAAATTTTGTTTGTGGAATTATTTACAAAGGTTTCCGAAATAGGGTCAGGGGTACATGCTAACTCTTTCATTTCTACCTTTACTTCTAGTCGTTGTTGTTGTGCTACCATCGTCACCTGCTGTATTGAAATCTCTTTTTCAGTGCATTCATATTTATTTCTACATCTTCTCCAACTCTTGAACTTTTATATAGTTACGTCAGTAACTCAAGCAATGTTTAGTAGCGTATCGGCGTCGTATTCGAAACATAATTGTTTGTATGAACGTATATTATTCGTACTAGTCATTTGTTATGACGCATTCAATGCGTTAGTAAACTCGTGCCTCCCCTTTTCATCAGCAGGAATATTATTAGATTTATTATAATGTAAGACTACTAAACGTAGCATTAATCATTTTTATTAACTTAGCAGTCAATCTATAAACTTAATTTGTTATTCAATCTCTACTACACCTATTTTAGTTATTATTTATCTACGGGCGTACTAATAGATTGTCAGTAGAATGTTAAAATTAAAGTTATCTTACCGTCTTTTGTTCCTTTTCTTTCTTCTCCCTGACTGTGGGAGTGGGTGTAATCTTTTCATATTTCTCAAGGACTGGCCTCTCGTAGTCATCAACAAAGTCCAGTTCCAACTGAAATTATAGAAATATATTAGTTTTCGATGAAAACGATGTCATTATAAAGTGCACTAGATCTGGAAATGATGATTTTGATTTTAATATAATTATGACAATTCAATTATGCTTGATACCAGCTCAGAAATATGACGAAGATTTCAAATTTAAACTCTATTGTAGATAAAGTAAGTAATTTCAAAAACAATCAATCCAACTTCCAACTGAAAGTCAATGATTACTTACCAACTTCAAACTGTAAAACAAAAAAACATGTATACAAGCATTGCAACATGCGATAGCAACCAATTCTCCTCCCATAACAACGACGACGGAAACATGAACAATCCCAAGGAATCAACTGAAGAGTTCCACTTTAGATGTAGACGGTAAGGTTTGTGCTAATTTAAGGTGTGCATAGAGATATCATAAATGTGCAAATAAAGAAAATGTGTTTTCAGAAAGTGCAATAAAAGGAGAAATGCGACGACACATAAAAGAAGGTAACAATTTTACCCCATCTTTATTTTCTTTAGCTTCAGTTCCATCTTTTTTATCTTTATCAGTGGTCTTCTTAGCAGTTTTCTTGAGTTGTGGCTTTTCAAATTTACCATCTTGTACAGCCAAAGGATCCTATAGAAGCAATTAACGCTTTAAATGTTTTCTAAATTAAGCTGACCAGTTTTAAGTGCGGGTGAACTAGTGTTAATGTGGTTGTGCAATGTATAAAATAGAAAATTGTGATGTTAAAGAAAATAACGTGCACAGGAGTAAAGAGGCTTGGTAATTAGTTTTAGTCACACAATTTTTTAACTGTCTCAGTCCACATCTTTGTTTCAAACTATGAAGCTCGTAAATAGAAACCCAAGGTATCGTTGTTTTTTCTACCTCATCATCATCTCCCTTTTTGACGACAGCTGGTTTCTTAACCTTGAGTTCTGCTGCCTCTGCACCCTCCTATTATAGAATACCAAGTTTTGCATTAAACCATATACAATGTTTATTAAAAACATGTAATTATAGATTCTTTATCTTTTGCGCTGAGATAATTAAAAAAAGAAAAGAGGAGATATACCGTAGGCTTTTTCTTAGCAGGTGTCTTTTGTGTGAGAGATGCTTCTTCGGGAGCTGTGGTGCTGGTCTTAGATCGAGGCTTGGTGATATTAACAGACTCCTCTGTGTCCTCGCCCTAGCCCCACAACCAAACACATAAGGGTCATTATCGTGCTGTACATGTCAAGACATAAAGAAGTAAAAAGAAGTCACGATCCATGTGACAGTGTTAGGAAGAGAGAGTGTAGGAGAAACATTTTCAGAATGTTTTATCTTTGTACAATGTTAATTAAATCAAAACAGATAGGAGTGTAGTGCTTGTGTGTTCAATACAATGTGTAGTGTTGCGTCATCTAGAATGTCTTTGTATTTATATAATATTGTGCTAAAAGTGCTTTTCTATGTTCTTAATGATCACTAATTTACAGATAATACCTTTCTTTAGGTATACCTTAACGAGAACAAATGTTCTTCTTAATTTAGGTGTTAATGATTCGATATTTGTATCGATTGGCTTCAGTTTTGGCTGTGAATTATTTGAGAAATGTTTAGTCTGTTTCATATAGTAAGTTCTAGTTGACTAAGAAATTGTAATTAAAAATTATTTTACTTTTATTATATAACCGTACCGTACCTTTGTAGGCTTATCTTTAGCTGAAGGTCTCTTAAGAGTTTTCTCTTCAACTATTTCTGGTTTCTTAACGCTGAGTTTAGCTTCAGCTTCGCCCTCCTAAATAAAGTTATTTTTTTGTTATTTTCATCTTCTTGAGCAATACTTTGAAAACACTATTTGTATATTATACATTGTGTAAAATTAAAATGGTACGAACCGTAGGTTTTATTTCAGCTGGAGTTTTGTGTGTAAGTGAAACGTCTTCTGGTTCCTTGCCAGGCTTAGCCGGTGTCTTTGGTTTGGTAAGACTAACGCTTTCGTCGACTTCCATTGGCTGGAGGAATATTAATTGTTAGTGTATACATTTGAAGTGTGAACAGCTCAAAACCGTTCGACGTTATGCACGAAATACTATGCAAATTTTTAGACGTCGACAAGTTTTGAGCTAATTTACGTTGTTTATATTTGTAAGTGTCATACCTCTGGCTTGTCTTTGTCTTTGACCGATCGTCGCCTAGCAGTAGCCGTAGCTGAAGGAACTTCTTCTGGCTCTGGCTTTTTATCGTCCTAATAAATTGTAAAGTTACAGTTTAGGTAAACTAGTATTGACTTTAGTCCAACATCGGAACCATTCTAATTTTGCTGTCATACAACAACTGGAATGGTTCCGAAGCTTGAACTTTATTTAAGCGAACTAAACTTATTTGATAAAGCAATGTGTATTCGTTTAAGCGAGGCGGGTCATAATGTGTGTACCTTCTTCTTTTTCTCAAGAGGTGTTGGTGTGATTTTCTCGTATTTCTCGAGGACTGGCCTTTCGTAATCGTCAATAAATTCTTCCACGACGACCTTTAAAATAGTATAGATGTGAGTTGTGAATTCAAATAATGTCTACATTATCTACAAAAATATACAAATTGTTCGGATACGTATAAATAAAAGTTGAGCTATTTCTTCGAATTGATAAAACCGGATCAAATTAAAGACCAATCAGATGATTCACCATCAGCATCGTTTATCGGCTACGCTGAAATATTTTTTTGCAAAAAAGACATACAAAGCATAGCGTTTATACAGCGTTAGCCATGCAAAGTTAGCACTTTTATTATTGTACTTACTTTTACCTGAAAGAATAGCAAGAGCTAAAAATTTTGAGCATAGTATATCGCGATAGAGGATTATGGCGTAAAACTCGTGTACTGTGAAGCTGAAACTGTGAAACTTAGTGTTGTGTTATCTAAGATAGTCGTTTGCGTAAATATGAACTCTTATTACCCTGTTACTACAAAACGGTGTTATAGTGTTACAAGTAAAATGTAGAGTGTATAAATGTCTACCTCTTTCTCTTTGATTGATGGACGCTTTTTAGTCTCAGGTTCGTCTTTTTTGACTGGTTTTGCCTTTGGCTTTTCCTCTGGTTTTTTCTCCTCCTCCTAAGTAATAGTTTTTATTATTTATAACTTATTCTATGTTTTGTTTGTATTTAGATTTGAACATTTAAAACATATACCTTGTCTTTTGTGACAGGACGTTTACGAAGTGAAGGAACTTCTGGTTCTGGCTCCTTTTCTTTAGGTTTGATTTTACCTTTCATGATGTCAGTTTCATCGTCCTATTTAAAATTAATAACCGTTATTTATAGTCCTATATTTTTGTATGATTGTAATAAAATTCATGGTATAATTTAATTATTCTCATTTTTACCTGTATTTCACTAGGACGACGCTTGTCCTTAGGTGTAGGAGTAACCTTTTCATATTTTTCGAGTTCAGGTCTTTCATAATCGTCAACGAATTCGGGTGCGGCCTATAAGAATTTTTCAATCACTACCATTGTTCATTGCAAACTATGTATTTTTTTAATAGTTTTTTTTTTAAGTTTGATGTCGAAAGGCAACATTAACTAAGTTGCAGTGTCATTAGCGATTCGTTCTTTACTTTATATATTAAATAAAATTAAAATTGACATCCATTTATTTATGTAATTTCATTAACGTTGACTTCCACATCTAGGTAATCGATTGTAGGTATGTCATTTAAACTACTTGTTAATACAAATACCTCAACTCCATTTTGTTTTTTAGTCCTATCTGTAGGAGTCGGAGTCATTTTGTCATATTTCTCTAGATCCGGCCGCTCGTAATCATCCACAAATTCTTTTTCAGCTTCCGGCTTTAAAATAACGTTTAATTAAAAAACAAATTACTTATAGAATTTTCAAGTGATTTTTATCAGACTACAATAACGGTAATTTTATTACCTTTTTAACTGCCTTTTTAACTTTAGCAACCTGTGGTTCTTCAACGTTTTCTTCAGTTGGTTTGACAGGAGACTTAGCCAGTTTAACTTTAGATACTTCATCAACCGGTTCTTCCGGTTTAGGAAGACCCTTTTTGATGCTTGGCCGTTTGGGTTTCTCTTCCTCAACCTAAGTATATAGATTTAAAATTAAGACTCATATTATATTGAATAGAATCTTGTTTTTACTAGTTATAATAATTATTAGGTTTTTCTGTGTAAAAGTGGTTTTAAAATACCTGTTCCTTCGTGTCAGGTTTAGGTTTTTTCTCTGGAGCAGGACCAGCGACTGATGGCTCTTCTTCGCTTTCATATTCACTTTTAACACTCTCTGATACTGAAGCGCGTTTAGCCTAAATAGTTTTTAAAAATCATTAAAATCGCACTTCTCGTTTAAGTCATATGACAGTAATTCAAGTTGTATTATTGTAAGTATAGTATAGTGTAGTATGTGATTACCTTAGGAGTGTCATCCTCTTTGGGTTTTTTATCAAGTGGCGTCGGTGTAAACTTTTCGTACTTCTCCAAAACAGGTCGCTCGTAATCGTCGACGAACTCGATTTCGTCCTATGTTCAAATATAGTTTAGCACATACAAAACGTTAACACAACACACAACAGAACAATGAGTTATCACTTCTAAGAACAATATACAGTTAAAGACCCAGTAATTTACGAGACAGATCTGTAAATCAAAACTACATCGGTCATCACTAATGTAGATGGTATCGTCCAATGAATCTTTTTGTTTTACTTTTATACAATGCTCCACTTATTGGAACACTTCTGCGTTTTGTCTATAACGAAAGCCAATTTTACACTGCAAAATAAAATTAAACAATCTAAAACTTACTTCTTCCTTCTTTGCAACAACCTTCTTTTTGACGACCTTCTTCTTCTCTTCGGTTTTTTTGACGGCCTCTTTCTTTTCCTCAGCCGGTACTTCTTTAGGCTTGACTGGTTTGAGTTTTGGAATGCCTTCAATCTTAGCCTCTTCCGGTTCTTTTTTCTTCTTCTCAAGCTTCTCAAGAAGTGATTTCTTTTCTTCTTCGGTCTTAGCCGTTTTCTTTTCAATAATCTTTTTGGCTTCTTCGGCTTCCAGTTCGGCCTTCTTTATTTCTTCCTTCTTTTCAACCTTTTTAGCCTCAACTTTAGTTTCGGTCTTCTTGGCTTCAATACTAACCTCATCTGTTTTTTGTTCAATCTTTACTTCTTCCTTCTTTGTTATTTTCTTCGCTTCCATCTAGATAAATGATTAAAATAAAAAACTTAACAATATTTTGTTGTATGAGACGTTGTGATAGTTATATTGTGTTTATGCTTTTTACCTACCTTCTTTTTCTCTTCAACGTGGTTTTCTTCGATCACAGACTTTTCTTCCACGATTGACATTTCTTCCTCAGATTCCTCCACAACGGTCTTCTCTTCTTCTTCCTCCTCCTCCTTCTTTTTCTGAAATTGCCAAAATTAAATCGTAATAATTTTAAAGTGTGTAGTGCCAACTAACCGCGCCTCTAAATAAATTTAAAATATTTGTATGACAAGTTTTTAATTGTATTTAATTTTATGTTTTGTGTTTATTATTATTATTATTATTATATATGATACACTAGCAGCTCAAAGCTGATGCTTGTATTTGGAATTTTAATTGTTATCCTGCCTGCATTTTTGTTACTAATACATATGGACAAAAAAGAAGTCTGAAATAAATTATATCTAATACAATACAATTTAAACTGCTTGAAGTCATGAATTATATCCATATTGTGTAACAATAAGTATGCCTTGTAATCGTTAACTGTCTCTTTTACGGGTCTGCTGTAAGAAATCTCTTCAAAAATAAGCTCGCCCTTTGTACATGTTTTCGTAACTTTGTGTATTATTATGTCCGTGTGTACAAAAAAGTGTTATTATAATAATAATTAATATTCATAGGAATGGATATATTATCTCTCTTATATCACACTAATAAACCCACCTTTTCCTCAACCAGTGTCAAGTCAGCACTGGTTTCATCTTCTCCGAATTCGTTTTTGATCACCACCTTGTAAGTGGCGACGTACTTTGAAGATACCTTCCTGATGATCAGGCGAGCGTTGGTGCCATCGAATGAGGTGTTCACCTCAGACGAATCTCTGAGAACTGTGGAGTTCTTGTACCAGGAGCATCTGCATGACTGATCTGAGGTCTTGAGGACAGCTACGAACTCTGCTTCTTCGTTTTCTTTCCTTGCCTGGAATCGGAAATAGTGTGTCGCGTAAATGTTAATTATTGTAAAATTTTACTTTTAAACTGTTTGGTTTGGGTAAGATTCTGAGAGCAATTGCTTCCAAGATTTGCAATGGGCACAATGAAACATTAATTTGCGTATTATAATTTAATTTTGCATAAATTGTATGAAATGGATTGCGAAACATTTTTGACTGGAATAGTAGTAACTTCTTTTTTGTACTTTTACTCACCACACTCCTAAAGTGTTTGATGATCTGTGGCTTGTCTCCCTTCTCTTCAGGGATGTCGGTGATGTCGACCTGTTGTGATGTCGCTTCACCCTTTTCGTTCTTCGCGACGAGCTTGTACGATCCCTTGTCGGTTTGTGTAATGTTCGAAATTTCCAATTTGACTGTGAATTCGCCCTGAAATTATAAATGTTTATCTGGTTACTTTTTTTTTTATCTTTATTGAAGAGCTTGGCATCCTGTTAGTTTATATCATAAATAATATGAAAATAATTATTTTCATATCCAGCTGAGAAGAACAAAAAATGCATAGTTTTGCTTGGTAGGTTAAAAAGTTTGCCTAGATGGAGCTTTTTCCCGATGAGGAATAAAAAGACTAAAAAAACTAGAAAGGATAGAAAGAAAAGACAGAACGAATAAAAGGACTAAAGAAGAACAGGACTTCACCGTGATGATAAAAATAGATTTTTTTATACTTACTTCTCTAAGAGGCTCGATCAACACGGTGTGCCTTGAGTCCTCCCTGACGGCGCTAACTTCTTTGAACCAAGTGCATGAAGGTGCGAATTTACTTAATACTTTACATTCAATAATAACAGTCTTCTTTTTAATTATCTTAATGATCTTTGGTTTCTCTTTGATAACTGGAATGACTGTAAATAAAACGATTATTTTAAGTATCAGACTCAAAATCATGATCATTTCGTTAAGCTAGAATCGTAAGAACTTACTTTCAATATTGAGCGTAAGATTTGCATTGAGCTCCCCAAGTTCATTTTTGATATTGCATTTATACAATCCGGAGTCTTCAATACCAGGATCGATAAGTTCCAAGACGATGGTGTAAATGTCTTCCTTTACTTCAATCCTGGTCTTAATTTTCGACGAGTCCCTGATTTCCTTACCCTCGTGGTACCAAACGATCGTCGGTTTCGGGCTAGCTTTGACTTTGCATCCCATAATTACTAGTTTGCCGTTGTCCTTTGATTGAATTGTGGGTTTCTCAACGAACGTTGGGCCATCACCTTCTGGTTCTGGTTCGGCCTCAATGTTCAGATTTAGATTAGCACTGCTTTCACCGTATTCGTTCTTGACGTGACAGCGGTAGGCGCCACCATCCGCTGACGTCGGGTTGGCTAAGAGCAACACTAATTCGTATGTGTCTTCACCCATGTCGTTTGATTTGATTTCGATTTTACTGCTAGCCTTTATGACGGTCGTGCCTCGATACCACGTTACCTCAGCCGCCGGCTTGGCTTTGCACACGCAGCGCATGCTTATGAGTGTGCCATCTTCGTTGGGAATGATTCGAGGTTTCTCGATGAACGACGGAGCGAAACCGTTCTCGTCATCCCCACCTAAAGTAACAAGCATTATTGTTAAGATTTGTGAGTTTGATAAGCCTCATGCAGCTTAAAAGCCAAAGCTGAGCATGCTTATGCTACTGTATGCGTACGTATTAATATTTTATTTCAAATAAGTAATCAGAATTAATATCCTGTTTTACCTGAGAAATTGAGAGCAATATTTGCATTGCTCTCACCAAACAAGTTGAAGGCATTACACTTATAATTTCCACCATCTTCCCTAGTGGGACTTATTATTTCTAACGTCAGATTAAAAGTGTCTTTTGCAATGGCTTTTCTGGACATCTTCATTTTAACTCCATCCTTTATTTCTTTTTCTCCATGGAACCATGTGATATCTGGTAATGGATATGCTTCTAGAACACATTCCATCAATAAAATATCCCCTTCCTGCCTTATGGTAGGTTTTTTCGGGAATCTAGGTGCTTTACCATCGGGAATTCTGTTTAAAAGACAAACATTTTAATACAGGTCCTGCCAACTATATAATTGGCAGATAAATATGAAAAAGTGCTTACTTAGGCTTGTCCCCTGATTCGAAATTTAGATTAATTTTAGCTATGCCTTCACCGTGTTTGTTTTTCGCCAACGCCCTGTATTCTCCTTTATCCGAATTCTCTACGCCTATTATTTCTAGTCGCGCCATGTGATACAAAGTTTGATCTTCTTCTAAGGTTATTCTATATCTACTACTTTCTTTTATTAATTTTTTTCCATGGTACCTGTAGTTGGTAATGAAAAATGTTAGTATTTGTTGCATTTTTCATAAAAAACATTATGTAATGTTTAATGGTTTCTTCTTACCATGCGATGGTTGGTTTCGGTTTGCCAACGCATCGACATTCGAACGTGATTTTGGTACCATCCTCCGATTGCCTGATGACAGGTCTCTCCGTAAACGTCGGTTTGATAAAGTCTTCAGGCACGGGCGCTTCGTCGCCTGTTTCATCAGTTCATTTGTTAATTACACCCTTAATCTTATCGTTCAAACGAAGTTTTGCAGCTGCATTTTCGATGTCATATTTAAGATGTTTTCTTTCAGTATCGTGTATTTATTAATTGAACACATCAGTTTCAGAGTTAATCGAGGGATGTATATAAGAAAATAGATATGATAATTGAATAGATACATAAATATATAAATTTGGATTATACGGTACTTTCCTCAATCTACATTTCATGTCACAAACGGTACGCATGACAGTTGCTTGTGTTATATAATTTTTATTAATTGTGCGTACGCTAAAGCAAATCTAACTACAAAATATATGCAAGGGTGTGGATTATGGTTAATAGAAGCATTGTAGCAAAAGGAATGGTTAAAGATGATAATGATGGCAATAAATGCATAGATAGAAAAAAAATAATGTACTTAGGTAAAGTGATGTGCAGTGTCAATCGAGATGTTGTGCTTATTGTTATTTATGTTTAGGTGTATCTGTATGTGTATGTGTTTATAGTAAAATATGTAATACTTATAACTAAATATATTAAAATAAATAATACAGCAGATTAAAGAAAACATCTTAAATTTAGAGGGACAAATACAATGTTAACTATTTTTAAATACAGTAACTTAGGTGTATTATGTAGAGTAACTGATATTCTGAAGGAAATTAGTTAATGATTTAAAGCTTTGCTGCAAAATCTACGTTTACGATTAACAAATAACAACTATAACAGATAAAGGATTAGGTTCACACAGTAAAACTAAGGTTAAATAATTTAAGCTCAACATTTTAATGCTATTATTCTACTAACACTTCAGTTGTATAGTGTTCTTTCATATTTGAATGTTGGGAAGTCGAGATCTTTAGATCTAGTTCTAATCTTAAAATTTTCAGTGAAAAATAATGATTCCGGTTAACATAACTATGCTGCTTTAATTTTGGTACAACCAAAAATGTATTAAGATAAAATATACCTCACGTTTTATCAAATTTAGTTTGATATATCTTCAAAAGTCAAAAAAATTTGATCAATATTAATATTTTTCGAATATTTTTAAAGTAATTTTCTGCTCCCTAGTTAAAAGTAAAAAAATTATGATAATGCAGTACTTACTGTCGAAGTTCAAACTAATTGTGGCGTTACTCTCGCCGAGTTCGTTCTTGGCTGTCACCTTGTATTTTCCAGCGTCCTCCACAGTAACGTTGTTGATCTCCAGCGAGGAATTGTAAGATTTGCCATCCTTGTCTACCGTCAACTGTAGGATAGATATACAAATATTTATTATTTGCTGGAATCATTTCGAGGTTCAACACTTTGTATTCCAGTGAAGGCGATATCAAAGAAGACATAGAACGAAAGGACATGATTGAAGAACCAGTAACGAAATATTAAGAAAAAATAGTGTCTCAAAAATAAAGAAATCTTGCAATCATCGCGTAAGTTTATGATGACAAAAAATTTGAAAATAAGCAAAGGCGTTGGTATATTACAATTTAAAAACCAAAGAAGAATATTTTAAACTAAGAAACATTTCAGTAATTAGTCTAAAAATGTTTTAAACAATAGACTAACTAGCCAAATCTATCCCGTATGACACCCAGAGATCATGACATAGAAATCAAAATCAATCACAATAAAAGTGCAATGATAATAACGCATATATTTAGGTCAGAAGGTCATCGTGCGTCGAGACACACCTGGCTACTGTCCCAGCCAACTGAATTGAGGTCAAGGCCATTTCTAAGCACTTCTAAAACTAGAGTATATGCAATGGTTACTGATATTATTACTTTCACAGCTCCGTAATGTCATTATGATGTCTAAATGTATTCTGGCAAACGTGACGGAGTTGCATAATTGTTTCAGACTACTTTTCTCCAGGGAAAATAGTATAGTTACGCTTTATATCAGCTGTTGTTTTCTATTATACACAAAGTTTTTGATCTAGTTTATCTTCTGGATCTTGCATCACATTTCGTAATGCTTTTCACGCATTGTAACTTTTGTGTTTTATGGTTTTACAAGATAGAGATCTGTGTGTTCTGATAAATTACTGTCGGTGTTTGTGAATTTTAATTTTGATGACAATTTCAACAGCATTCGAAGTTATTCTTTTCGACATCTTTGATACATTATATATGCATTGAATAAAGCCCTCCCCGTGTGGCATACTGAATTTACTGTCGCACCCTGAGCAATCATAAAATAGAAATATAATTTATTTGCTCAAAAAGCCCCTAACGCTGATGTGCAAAATCTTCACCGCGATGGCAAATCAAAGACCTTCCATCTATTAGAAAAGATTCCATTATTTACTTTATGCCTCGGACTGGGAGCAATTTTCATGGTATTGTGGAACCATGTAACGCCGGGCACAGGCTCTGCCTCGCTACGAACCTGATGCGGCATTCAAAGATGAGTCGGTTGCCATCGTCCTGGTGCCTGATGGTAGGCTTGCGTGCGAATTCTGTTACTAACCTTATGCCTCGGACTGGGAGCAACTTCCATGGTATTGTGGAACCATGTGACGCTGGGCACGGGTTCTGCCTCGATGCGGCACTCGAAGATGAGCCGCTTGCCATCGTCCTCCTGCCTGATGGCAGGCTTGCGCGCGAATGTTGGCGCTTTTCCGTCCACTTGTCTGTAGAAGTTTATTATTGTCGTTAATTTAGATAGTAGTATTATTATTGAAAATAAACATACCTAACATTTTTTGGAAACTAAGATTAAATGAGCGAACATAAAGTAACATCATCACCTAAACTATAATAGCATATTATTGTCAAATCAAAGAAGACTAGTATTACCCAGATTGTACGGTCTTATACAATCTCATATCGCGCCTTAGATAAAACATTGTCTATGTAATAGCAGTAATAATAGTAATATTTAATTAATCTTAATGTTAATAAATAAAAATAGTAATATTTAGTTACATTGCATATTATTCATGATCACTACTCTAGGCAACGCCTGTATCTTTGGGATCAAGCAAAATAGTGTTACAACAATAAAATTAAGTCTCCATAAAATTTTAAATTATACTGTCAAAGAGGTATTTGCACTGCTCGAGCATGGTTTTACATAGATATTTTGTCACAAAAACATTTGAATGCTATTAATGATACAAAGGTTGCATTATGCTTCTGAAGTAGGAGTATTAGTTCTACAGGATGTAAGAAAAATTATCATTAACCTTTAACTCTACCCATCAAACTGAACAACTTTTACTATGAGAACAAACCTATCGGTGCAAAAAAAAACAGCTGTTCCATACTAAACTACGGCACCTACTTGACTGATATGCAGATTATGTAGGTATGGCAGCAGCAGGATTTTTTTGCTTCGATCTGTTTGCTCCCATAGTAAAAGTTGTTCAGTTTGAAGGGTAGAGTACGTGGTTCAAATGAAACTTTTCCTTACACCCTGTATACGTAAAGTTAACATAGTGAATTTAACTTTTAATTAATACCTTATTGAATTAGCAAAATACTCACTTCTGTTTTTCTTCGTCAGCGGCTGAAAAAATAAAAGACTCATTAGTTATTTATTTGGGATAATTTTAAAACTAAACCTGACTAAGAAATTGAGTTCTTTTCATTGAAATAATATCAAATTGAAACGTTCAACGGAATTGGAATTGGAGCAGAATGTTCGCAGAACATTTTGAAGTAGCAAAATGTTTATAATTTTGGAATAACATCTTGCAGACGTAAACAGAATCGCTAACCCAGAAATATACCGAGGTATTTCGCGATTAACATTCAATTCACTGTAGCATTGTGGCATGAGATTTATATTTTTTTCATCATTCTGAATTTTGATAAACCATTGTTCTCTAAAATACCTTTTCTGATATTCACAGTGTTACCTTAGCTGCAATAATAATTACGGTAGTTAACCATTTTAATTATGCAAGATACGTCATAAGAATATTTTCTAAGCATTTTATGGCTTGGTAACAAACTTTATTCAGTACCTACGTTTCTTCATTCATAACAACTTATTCTAATTTGTGGTCGATTTTACAGGCACTCGCTGCCAAATCAACAAGATAACTTGAACGAAAATGTATGTTCTGTTCTCTTATTAATTTATTTCCGTTGTGTTGGTCGGTTTACGCAAATGTTTCGTGCACAATTCGCACGGAATTATGTCATGAACTTCAAATAAAACCGAAATGTTCACAAAAATATCATCCAAACCATGAGGAATTTAATCGATCAGTGTTTTATGAATAAAATGACAGTTGCGATTCGTTATTAAAACTCAACGTGTAATTTTTACATTAACTCTACTGGTCTGTGGTCTAATAATTAATGGTTAAGAGCACTATAATGTTCTCTGGTTAAGAGCATTGGGCTTTTGACACGGAGGTCGTGGATTCCCACAAGGGGGCACCTAGTGAAATGTTTCTTTGTGCGTTTTTACCTAGTTGGTTAGGACATTGCAGGCTGAATCACCTGATTGTCTGAAAAGAAAGATGATTCCGTGCTTCGGATGGCACGATAAGCCGCTCCGGCTACTATCTCTGGTGGTAGTAGTCGTCAATTGCCGTTAAAAACCTTTAACACAAGGGCTTGCTGCCCACACGATAAGAAGATTAATGCTCAGTTGCAGAAACGCTCATTAAAGTTAATTCTCCATTAAATCTCTTGCTGTCACTCTTTGTCTTGTTGACGTAGTAAAAGCTAGCAAGAGATTTAATGCAGGATTAACTCTAATGGGCGTTTCTGCAACTGAGTGTTACTCTACTATTTTGGTAAATTATCATCAGATGATTTAAGCTCGCTGACCGAGGATCCATTGTATCTTGGCCAGACAATTACTCACAT
The DNA here is from genome assembly GCA_927399405.1 of Agonopterix arenella. Taxonomy (NCBI): domain Eukaryota; kingdom Metazoa; phylum Arthropoda; class Insecta; order Lepidoptera; family Depressariidae; genus Agonopterix; species Agonopterix arenella. The sequence goes on from OV656714.1 coordinate 4,830,113, forward strand.
GACTAGGAGTGCGTCCATAGTATCCGTCATCTTTGGAACGAACGAATATAATGATTCAAAAGTATTTTTGGCACTTTTAAAGCGTCTAATGAGTGATAAAGTTAAAATTGGCTTTCTGTCCGTCACGATGTTTACAAAGTTTGATTTTTCATAAGTCTATTGTCGTCATGTACAATTTAGCAAAGCGCCTCAACTATTTTAACATTCTTTCGCCGAGGAGACGTTCATAAATTACGTATGAGAGAAATAGGATTTAATTTGTTCAAATTTCAGCACACCGTAGTTTCATAAATTTTACATACATCACATAAACATATTTATAAATGGGGCATATAAATGCATTAATATAGTGACTGAAAATAAATTTTCTGAGCAAAATAACAAATGTGTATATAACGCTCTCATATTTCATTACGAGGAGACGAAAAAGCAAAGAAAGTAGTTCCAAGAAGTAGTCCGTCAATTAAATTTATTGCAACACTTTTTTGCCAAACTGTCGCTCAGTAACGTGTCGACAGATCTAGTTCACGTCACACATAGGTCGCAGATTCAATTCCCGACTCGGGACCTTGTTTTCTTCGTGAATTTTTATAAAGAAGTATAATATACACCTACTATTCACATACTAAAATGCTAATAGCGCTCTTATGCTTACATATTTTGTAATGTAGGTAATGTTAGTGTAAATGAGTATAATAAATTGAAATTGTTATACCCATGATGTCTAGAAAGGCAATTCTTTAAAGTACAAAGTAGACAACGAAGCTACAAATATTTTTGGACTATCTCTTATAACGTTTATGCTATGATGAGCTAGAACATATAATTCTACAGGGTGAAATTGATATCATTAGCATCCTTTTAAACTAAGAGTCTACCCATTAAACTGAACAACTTTTACTATGGGAGCAAACCGATTGGAGCAAAAAAGAAATCAGCTGTTGCATATATTTGAGTCTAGTAGGCATTGCAGTTTAGTATGGAACAGCTGGTATTCTATCTGCTCCAATCGGTTTGCTCCTATAGTAAAAGTTCTTCAGTTTGATGGAAAGACTCTCAGTTTAAGAGGTTGCTAATGATATCAATTTCACCCTGTATAAAGTTAACAAAATTATTAAAGTACTTTCTTTTTGTATGGCCGGAGCCTATCACAGGCTGTCTATCATTATCTTTAATTTATTTTTATTTATAGTAAGATGCACATTAGCGTTACTGGAGCTTTATTAAAGTGGAATTATGAGTTTACTAGGTAGGTAAAATTAACATAGCGTATGCAATATTGATAAGGTTGCCTTTGCCATGTCAATTTGAGAGAAAGCTTCTACAATCCTTTAATAGTATTAAAAGATAAGCAGTAAAATGTTTTGACGTATATGCATGTAGTATCTGCTTAGGTACTTACATTGCTGTGACTCCAAGCCAAACTAGATACTGGGCTTTTATTTATGGAAATCAGACAAAAAATGACACAAAGAATTTATGACATTCAAAAACAGGCCCTTTGGCTTGGCAGTTGCGTGCTAACCATCACACTTACCGGATCGTCAAAGCACATAATAAATATTAGCAAAGTAAGGCGCGGTTTACACAGAAGAGACGTGTGGCGGTGGCGGATAGACAAAGTAACACAATAAAAACCTAATATTACGTAGCATAGCGGCGTTTGGCGTTTTTACGCCCACGCCTCCAGGTGACGTCGCCTGGAGTCGCGGGCGCGAGTCTCCTTTACGACAAAAACGACGCTATGCTACGTACTATAAGGTTTATATTGTGTTGCTTTGACTATCCGCCACCGCCACACGTCTCTGTATAAACCGCACCTAAGACTATTTAGGATAGGGTGATCAGATCAGACATGTTCTAAATACTATGACATGTAATTTCACTAACAGTGTAAGCATAATGCATAACGTAGTTTATAATCTATCCCAGCGCGTGCGGTCAACCTCTTGGCTCAAAACCCGGCGTGGGTTAGTTTAGTTCCCAACAGTATAACTTTTTGTCTACATTTATTTCTGTCTATGACTAACAGCGTAAAGGTATTTTTATTTCACAGTATTGGATTACTGCCTAATGTTGTGACAAATGTTTGCTTATTTCACACTGTGTTTTGGTTTTGTTCGATTGATTGCCAAACCTGTCGGTCGGCGATCGAAAGGGTTGGGCTAAACATTGATTTGTATCCCAACAACCATTGTGCAGTACAATCAGTTTCACAGTTGACTTATCTACTCCTTTGGAATAATGTATAAAACACTCCGTACGTAGGTAATTCATTACTATCTCTAACTTAACTTTCGCCCATGAAACAAATGAGTGCAATCTACGCTGTTTCCCCGGTAGAATTAAGGGAATTTAATTCGGAGCGCGCTCCATACAAACAAATTGTGGTGACATTTTCAATACTAAAATCAATTAAAGTCAATGAAATTTATCAGAAATAATATAGGAACTAATCTCTATGTTCGTATGAAGTTTTTTTTTTTTAATTTTTAGTTAAAAGCAAAAGCAAGATTTTCGTTAAAATGTAGAGTTTTAAAGTTACAGTGCATCAAAGATTTCCATAGAAATCTTAAATTAATCCCAGCACTAAAACTGTATATTTTAACAAAAATCTGACTTCATGCAAACATAGATAGTCCCTAAATTGTTTTTGAAAAATTTCATTCGTTTGTATGCAGCGCGCATTTACTCATTCGGAATGCGAAAGACTGGCTGAAACACCATGACATCGAAATTTTACCCACCCCAGATCCAGGCCGAAATACAAAAAATTACTAACGATATAATGGTCTCTAATCCTAGGTTTGATGAAACTTGCATCGGTACCTAATCGATGTTGCTTTGTTACTGATCAAACGGATAATTAAGACTGGTCAAAGTTCTATTTAGTAAAAAATATGTTTAAATGAAATGTGCTTTTGAATGCGTTAGTAAAGATACACCTTTAACGTTTAAAGCAATAAAGTTGAAAATACTTACGGCTGAAGTTAAGATTGATGGAGGCGGCCACCTCGCCCATCTTGTTCTTAGCTTTAACTTTGTAGAGCCCCGCATCGCTCTCGATCACGTCGTCCAGTTCGAGCACCACCAGGAACTTGTTGTTGGCGATGCTTTGGATCCTGAGGAATAAGCAGATATTAATATACAGGACTGTCGCTACATCCACGTCTCACTAGTACCGAAACTCTGTCCAGTGTGACGGGGAGTGAACCCGTCGCCACTTGTAATGAACAGTGGGTACAATACATGCCTCGAAATTGAAACATGAAGGGTTTCCTCACGATGTTTTCCTTCACAGAAACGTGTGATGAAACGTGGATGTTCTGAGGTTTCAGAATATAGTCGTTAGCCTATATACTATGCTACGGTCGCTGCATACTAAATTTATACAACTGGGATTGCAGGGATTCTGGCCGAACACAGTGTGATTGCGACGAACATATCCAGTCAATCGGATACTTGCATGAATGCTCCTATTGTTCGAACACCTACTCGAGAGATGACTTGACGCTACTCCTGACACTATCAGACTTGACGAATACCAGGCAAAAAAAACTAAGTTTTTTAATACCTGGCAAGTAAAATATAGAAACACCATCTTAAAACAATTGACACGAAAAGAAGAAAAATATAGAATGATCGGTACTCCTCCAATGCTGCTTGTAAAGGAAAACTCAATGACACTATCGACTCTACAAAATTCAAGAAGAATAGAGGACGTGATTGAAATACAAGCCCTTTGGGATGGACGGAAAAAATCATCGTTAATTAGATGATCGTTATTAAACATCAACTGCATAGGAAGGAGGAAAGAATCATCGTTAATTAGATGATAGTTATTAAACATCAGCTGCATAAGAATGATCACATTGGCATATAAAAGAAACAAAAATCACCAATACATTTTTCTTGAATATGGATGGTATTTTGAGTAAAATGCAAAACAAGTTTATGATACTCAGAATAGCAACACTGCAAGCTATTTTCAATGAAATATACCTAAAGAATTACTGTTTAAAATAATCAATTCATCGAGAAGGTGACAATAATATGATTAGCAATATTATTAATAATCCTGTACCTTCGTGGGATGTTGATGAAAGAGAGACACAACTGAGAAAATTATACCTTCACAAACCACAAAAGGTCGGACCGAACAGAAAATTTATCAAATAAACTAACACTATAGTGCTTGATTTATAAATCCAAGGATAAAATAACAAATAATAGTATTTTGGAGAAAACTCTTTCAATGATTTATTTTCCAACAGAAATTAAACAAACATGTCAATCATTCCCAAAAGTTTATGAAATGTGAACATTACCACATTACGTTCAAGGTCATTCAAACTAAAATAGATTTATTTCTGACAACATATCAGTTACAATATGTTTTTGTATTTTATATTTCTACCAAATTTTGCATCTGTAATAATAGAGCCAACAAAAAAGAATGTGAATGAATACAATAGTTTATTCATGGAACGGTTGCCCAATGGAATTAGCGAAAATGATAAGGATGATCAGACCATCATACTGAACAATCTTTAAGGGACGAACAAAGAAATCACAAAAAAAAAACTCAACTGTCCCATTTCTATTACGGTCAAATAGGATTGCAGTTTTGTGTGGAATAAATCCAGGGAGTGAAAAAAAGTTCCCAATCATTCCCAAAGACCGAAAGAAGGTATTCTAATAAAACACTGCACCACTTTAATAATTTGCCTACCACTTGAATATCATTAGATTGCAGATGCGTGCCAACTGTGTCAGCTTACTCTCTTTGGCTCCAATACTCATCAAAGGAAGTATTAGAGAAAACAAATCGTAAAGCTCCTTCAAGGTGATAGGAACGTTGACCTGATATCTACCGTATGTCGCTTGTTGGCTTCGATAGATTGAGACAAATTAATCATATTATACAGATGTACGTAATACCGAATGGAGGGAAAGAGAGGTAGAGGACGCATTCTTACGAGATGGACCGATACGGTGAAAGAAATTACCGAAATAACACTATAGGCCAGCGTACAACGGGCCCAGGATCGATCGGTCTAGAGAGCTGTGGGCCATGATGATCACATCCCTCAGCCAGGAGGTTACTACTCAGAATAAGAGACGAAAACCGACTGCTCTCAAACTGTGAAGGACAACATCGTGAGGAAACCTGCACACGCTGAAGGGAAAATTTCGTACAGGCAGGCGAGGTGGATTAACGCTCATTCATCCTTGAGGGTAGGTCTGCAGTGGGAACAATGGAGTCTCGTATAGATGGAGAAGAATGATATGCAGTTTTATTAGAAGAAGATTAAATAAAGACTAAAGTGCAAGCAGAAATGTAGCATTGTTTAACATATGAGAGGAATACAACCCATTGTTTAACCCATCGTACAATTCCAGAAAAATTCATTCTCTGGAAAAAGAAATAATTCGACCTACATTGACAGCAACTAATGGTGCCAATCATCTAAATGTTCCAACTGTACACTATTAGTTGTTAATGTGCTACGGATAATTTCCCAGAGTAAATTTACGGTGACAAGAACTTTCACAACTACATTGTAGCTGGGATTTATAACTGGTCATTAATTACTGTAGCTCAAGGATTCTATTTCTATCACATCATCAAATGCGTCAATACGATGGCTATCAATCCAGGCAAGAACAAAAGTTACTCTGGTATATTCATCAAGAAATTATGTTATTATTCATACAGGATGAAATTAATATTCATAAGCATCCTTTTAAACGAAGAGTCTACCCATCAACCTAAACAACTTTTTCTATGGGAGCAAGCCGATCGAGGCAAAAGCCCGTCGCCACTTTCGAAACTTCATAAGGTCAACTTTAGAATAGAATAGGTTTCCTCACGATATACGTCCCAGGGCTCAGATCTACCCTCAGAGAGGGCATGGGGAACCAAAAACCTTTAACGTACACCTGACGCTAATTTAGAAAAAGAAAATAAACTGCGTTATGAAAAGTGTATTTCAATTCGCATCTTGTTGACTATGATTTGTAGGACACTAGACTAGAAATATCAAATATGATAGGCAGGTCTTTGTTGTGATTCTATCCTCTATTACGATGACCTAGTTGCAGAAAAGAATGAAACGAACAGCAGCTGTTTAACACAGAAATGTCATAATTAACATGAATAACAAATTAAAGATATACGAAGGATCCTTTTTGTAATCGAAACATACATCAAATGTAAATTATAACAATAATAAAGAAGAAAACGAGATGAAACGAACCCAGAGACAGCACTAGAAACAAGCGACTAATGCTAACCGAATTAGAAAATGACTTTATTAACCCATCACATTCATTACTAAAGGTATTTAATGGGACAGATTTTACTAAAGCTTTTTAAGAACAGATAAAATCGGTCAATTAGTAATAATGAGCTATTCATTTAAAATAAACGGATAGAGTTTGTCCGAAAGAGCGAGCGACAGATATACATAGGCAGATTCTATATTACAACACTCAAAATAGCATACTAATACTAGACAACATTTAAAGTAACATATAATTATCATTATTTATTTTTAACAACTAGTGTAAATATAATATATATATAAAATATTTTACACTTAATTTGTATATTTTAGCAGGTGATCGCCTTATGCATGATTGATGTACAGCTAACTAAAGTGCATTATCAATTTTCTAAAAATTTTCAAGAGTATCATTAATTGCGAAGGAGTCACTCACTCTATAGGAGCTGTCAGTCACTCTATAAATTTCTTTAACATGGTGATGATTACATCGAATTCCATAGTTTTAGTTGTCGAAACTAAAGCCTACAATTAGATGTGAATACCTAACGATGACACTTAGGAACTCCTCGAAATAATCGATGCCCAGAATGGACTAGAATGAATTGATATCATGATAACGATGAAACATTAATGACAGACTCAGGCCACAATGATTCCGAAATTATAGAGCCCCATGTGGCGATAACCAACAACGAATATTGACGTATTCAGTTTTACACTACTTGTGGGGAGCTTGCCACAGATGGCCTCGCCCACAACAGCGCAAGTTATAGAAATGAAGCCAAAAGATAGCGCATCATGTCGCACCCGCAAATAAGTAAGACAACTTGCGACGTCACACTGGTAACCTGTCAACTGCTACATATAATGTTCACAATCGTATACAAAACCTATATCGCACAAGAGAAATAATCATTGAGATTTGATATATATACAAGGTCCAACTAAGAACTGTTGGACCACGGCCGGTCCCCGGGCTTGACACCGAGCCTGGCGGGATCCATTTTCAGTGGAGGAAACCACAAAATAGTTTCTCCACATAACACTCCCCAACTATTAACCCCGTCACTTCACAACACAGACACTCACTTAAATACAGTCCTACTATCTTCCTTGAGCAGTTCATCGCTTCGGTACCAGCATATTTCGGGCTTAGGAGCCGCCAGCAGCTGGCATTCGAAGATGAGCTTGTTTCCCTCATCTTCTTGACGCAGCTGCGGCTTCTGCGTAAAGCTCGGGGCTAAATCGTCTGTCACCCCCATCGTGCTAGCTGGTCATCACGGCATTGGACAACTTGCTGCCGTTTTCTATTGGGAAGAGACTGGCTCTTCGATCTGTTAAAGAAAGGGAATAGTTAATATTCAGAGTTATAGTTTATTTAACTAGTCAACTCTCGGTATAAGTACTTATAAGCATGCATACAATTTCTTGCAGTCAGAGAAGTTTGGACGTGGGGCTGGTTAAACACACAGCCATATCACATAAGCTATTTTTGATCGTAGGTGTTGCCGGTACGATATTGTCGCGATATGGCTGCGACATCTCCGCGGCCTTGATATTTCTGATATCTTAGTGTTTCGACGGAATCGCGGGGGCACTGCTCAGCAAAAATCGCAGCGATTCAGTTGCGACATCACCTACGCCCAAAAATACCTTGTGTGATCAATTATCATTTACACATCCCGGTGTGCAACAGTAAGTAAACTTGGGAGCCTGGCAATTTAAGTAGAAATCATCGTTTCGACTACTGTTTCAACTTATGATTTAAAAAGATTTAAATAGAAGTATTTAAAGAGAAACGCGGGAGAGGTCAGTTGGAATTAAATTTTGATCTATAGATACGTTTATTTTCCAAATTGTTTTTGATAATGTTCCATCGTGATTTTAAAATGAGTTGAAGAAGATACAGTACACATAAGTCAATGATTCGTCCAATGTGTCCTGCCGCATCCTTCATTTTATCAAAACAATTTATGCAAGCTTCAATCATAATATTAATTGTACCTAATTGTGGAGGTTTACGCATTAATGAACTAATTAAAAAAGTTAACGAAATCAATATCAAAACTCTAGATAAGGAAGCTAGCATAGGTACGAGTATATTGCACTATATTATACTTTACATATTTAACACTCCTAATATTCGTCTATTTCATTAGTGGTAAATTTAATTTCCTACTTTCTATGCGTCCTGAAAACATTTCAAAGTCGATGTAGTACTCGAATAAAATAATAGAGGCTGGTTATTTTATTTATAGAAGCTGTTTGACATTTGTTTTGATGATAATGCCTACCTAAACCCTGTGGTAAACAATGTTAAATTCAATTTCAAATAAAAATAAAATCGTTCTACGAAGTTGAATACTATAAGAAAAAAAAATAAACTGACAAATTACTATTAATCAAATTCGTAAAAAAACAACAGATTAATTGCTCGAATACACTTCAATTGCTCTTCTGAATCACACAACCACCTACAAAAATTCTTGAGGAAAATTTGTGAATGCAACCAAAAATACACCTGTGGACGTTCAAAGTGTCTGCAAGTTTATTTATTACTTGATCCGAAATAATGCAATGACAGAGTTAATGCAACGGCAATGTAACCATTTGGCAAGACATGTGATTATGGTCCAGAAATAGATAGAAAAGTCGTAGAAAACAAAAAACACTACTAAGCTTAATGGGGGTCAGAATGAACGTTTGGCACGCTGAAATTCTGATGTTATTTACCTATATTCTATTGTATACTTTTCGAACAGTTTTGAATAGTCCGTTCGTAACAGCTAGTCACCTTCTAAGACATTCGAGTGGATCTATAAGGACCCGTGTTTTTGGGGATGCCTTTACATGGTGTTAAAGTAAACAGTTGCATTACTTTAAGGGGTGATTGTACCCATAAAACTGAACAACTTTTCCTAATTACTGAGTATTTTACATTACCTATTCATGTTGTTTCACGCCATAAGAAACTAGCACTACCTACCTACCTTGAATTTTCATTGTAAATTACTATTGTCATGTGTATTAGGCTCCTGGTCCCACAACTTTTGTCTAGGGACAGGTGGTGTCTAGGTCTTGTGCGAATACTTTAGTACCTATGTCGTCAAGTCTAGTTTTTAATGCAAAATAAGTGATGACGGGTTTGGGCTATGCTTACCCAGTTGACCTATTACTCTTGTACGTGTAAAATACAGACCTACATAGTTTGTGCAAAAGATTCCATGGAAATGAATAAGTCGAAACAAACGCACTACCGACTAAAAATATTCAATTGTGTTTTCAATAACTTTAAATGTAAATAATTCAGATCACGTGATTTTAAAAGAGAAAGTATTGGAGTAACATTTTTCATTCCATCTAAGACTTATTTCTTTTTTTGTCGGGTCTAGCTCATACCTTAGACATGTCAAGAATTTCGACAAAAAAAATGTTTTAACACATTCACGGACACGACTACAATTGCATCCGAAATATTGTACCTTTGTGTGACGCGGATGCCGAAGCAATCACTGTCACATTCTAACATGCAATGGTTATGTACCTAATATGGCAGAGGCTAGTAGCTCCAAATTTTTCGTACAAAACCTTAGGTACAACATGGGTGACTTAGTGTCCACGAACGTGTTAAGTAATAGAATAACCTTTGTAGTACAAAGTTTATGAAGCAGATAACATGTAACTTCCTAAACTTTGCCATACTAAGGTTATATTATAGCGTGCCATAAATATTACTGAAAAGATGTAAGTCTTTCTACAGGATCTGCCAGCAAACATTGTCTCAACATAATTAGGTACCTCTTTTTCGTGCTAATTGCGAACAAATTTCATCACAACTGTGTTAATTTTACTTCTTCGCTGACTAAAGTTTCCTTTTCAATAAATACAACTGAAGACCATACAAATTAAAGACAACTATCATCACTTCATTTATTTGCATCATTTCGTCGCATACTCGTGTCGACCGAAGCGAATATAAGAGCAAAACAACTTGTCAACAATCCAAAAGTCTTGCCTGCAGTGTCAGTTTCAATGACAAAACTGTTAATTTTCACTAAGATACTCAATAAGACTTATCATAAAACAGAAACATCCATCATCCGTTGAACAGCGTCTTGAGATGTATTAAAATTTTAGATCTTGGCTCTTGGATTTACGCAAGTGACTCATTCGCAAGTCACAACGGTCAGCGCCATCTACACGAACAAGGTGAAGTGTAACTGTGTGGGTGATCAGTGTTAAAATCTTCAGTGTAAACGAATCGTCTCGTGCTATTTCTGTAAAGACTGAAGGCCTCAGAAACTCGGCGTTTGAAACTTTTATAACTTACACCTTACTTCCGACGATTACCTAACGTTTCAGCGTATTCGTTTCACATTTACTCATATTTAACCAAACATTCAGAATTAGTAAGCTCGAATTTAGCTTCTGTAACGCTTTCTAATATGTCTGAATTCTTTTTTGCAGCAAAATTTACAATATTGAAACTAAATACGCTATGAGTCATCGACGCTCATAGATTTAGATTATGAAACTTTCTGCAGAAAATCGTTCCCAAATTTTTCCATATATCCAACGTTTAGTTTCAATAATCCCCAAAGTAATAATAACAAAAATCTACATACCTAAAAACAGTAAATTAATCCAATAGCTCCAATTCGATTCACGACACTCAAGTCAAAAAACCACACACTTAGAACCTATACTAAGACTTTCGAGAACTTAACGAAGGTTATCCGAAACTTTTCGAGATTCGGGGCGGTTGCCGGCGGCGGACGCGTCGGGTCGTTTTCGAAATCGTAACTAAACTATGAAAATGTTGGCGATGGGCCGAGGCGGGCGGTACGGAATGCGAGTGGGTGTACGAAGCCAGTTGGATAACTGGCTCGTCACGTCGTGACGTTAGATGCAGAGGTGTTTTCCGCTGAAGATAGAAGCTGAGCTAACGCAGTGCAATTTTGTTCTTTAGTTAGAAATCGATTCATGTTTTGTTGTTCGCTACATGGGCTTAAGAGTCGTTTTCCAAAAATATCTGTTGCAGTGGCTATATCTACTGACCTATCTGCGAGGAATACGCGTTTCATAGAGCTTACGCATGACGCTTCTTGGGCGGGAGTTCCCTAGTCTTATCCACTATCAGATATATTCACATAACGAGATATATTCACACACACACATTCACATTGTATATTCTTTGATATAACCTGTTACGAGGCTTCAAGAAGCCGTGACTACTCTCAAAAAGTATCAGAAGAGTCAAATCTTAAGTAGGTTTGCAAGACGAACTGATCTTGCTCCGCACTCTGATGGGTGACACTGACCAAACTATATAGCATCTCATGCTACTGCACGTGGAAGAATTTGTGAGGGGAAATCAAAGAGCACTGGCTGCATACAGGATTTAAAGAAATCAGACAGAGACACGAAAGCAGTTTAAATAATTTTGCGAAGTTTTAGACGGAATCAAGACTAAGGTATATCCACTTCCAACACAATGTGCCTCGCCAAGCGAACCGACACGTGCTTAGCCTTCGACACTGCTGAATGGCAACGTCTCTTTACCACGATGGCAAGTCAAAGTCAATGATATCGAAGTTAACTAGACTTAACTCGTTAGACTTTTGCGGACAGTGAACGAGACAAAATATAACTTTTATTGTTATCACTGCTAGAGCCAGTTACTGTCCACGAACTTGTTAAATCGCTTTGCAAATCTTTTTGGGTGCGGTCGTGTGTCAGTTTGATGTTTTTGGGCTTACGGCGAGCCTCCACATTTTGTATTTAACTTAAACAATTCTTTAGATTACGATAGTTCCCAAAAGTACCTACTTGACACTTGCAAAAGGCCGTCTAGGTAGGCCTCCTTCTTCTTTGGTTTCTTCTCCATTACTGGAGGTTGGCAGTCGGCTATGTAGGTATATCACTCTCTATCTCCCACAAAACGAAACAGCTCTTCGACGCTGCCGATGCCTGTCCACTCTGTCGGGTTCGCGAGGCACGACATTCATCGCCTACCGACGCTTCCAAGGATTTTAGAATCATCAATACCTATGCCAGCTTCCTGGACGCTTCCTTTGCCCTATTCTTTCTACTAGGTCTCCTTACGAAAACTAAAAATGTTTAAGACACGAGCCTGTTCTTCTCCCAGGGTCTAAAGGTCAATAAACTAATTGGTTTTTTGATAACTCTTCACAGCTGTACGCTGTATCATGAAGCCAACGTGACATTATACGAATTTCTGGTTAATGGAAAGTAATGTATTACAACAGGTGGATCAATTTAAGTGTTTCTTATGTGTCGTGTACATCTAGATATAAACGTATTCCCGTACGTCGATGACTTCATTGAGTTGAGTTGGTATCGATTGATTCAGTTACCTACCTAGATTGATTACTATAGTTATTTGTGTAGTTTGGAAGAGCTAGAGATATGAATGTGTGACAGTCTGTTGAGAAATTTAGATAAATTATATTATTTTGTGATGTTCAAATCATTTTTAAAGCATGCCGTGCACGCTTTTTTGGATATACTAGTAGTTGTTTCAGAAAGAAAGTCACAGGCACATACATTGTAATGATCCCAAGCAAGCACTAATAGGCTGTTTATTATGGAAACCATACAACAACGGCACAAACATATAACCATCCATGACCGAACCGGGATTCGAACCCAGGACCCTGGTTTGGCAGTTCGGCGTGGTAACCATTAAACCCACCGGGTCGTCTATCGATCGTCGATATTGAATTATGAGAATGGTGTCCTGACGTGATCCTATTGCGCACGTACATTCTCAAGAAAAATCGGCTATATTTCAGCGGATCAGAGGCAGTCGCCGTAGCCGAAATCGGCTAGGAGGAGTAGCATAGCATAGCAGTTTGTAGCAATGTTTTTGAGCACCCCGAAAGGGATTACGGTCATAAGCTTATGTATGTATATTTTGTTCTGGAACCACTACAGTCATATATCTATTATCGGTTTGTATGTCATTGAATATTGGTCTGAAAGAGGATGTAGTGACAAAGATAAACGAAAGTATTTGGAGATGGTTTGGTCATATTGAAAGAATGGATGAGAGCAGATTGAAGAGTGCGATTTATAAGGCAAGCATAAATGGGAATGTTGCAAGGAGACAACCTAGACGTACACACACACTGATCAAATTGATGTGCCTAAAAAGAGTCAGGTCAGATCTTCCGGAAAACGTCGAGCACGCATCAATGGACTAATGAATGGCGAGGAAACGAGACAGATACGTCGGGATCGTAGCAAGTGGCGTTCTAGTGTCTCTGTCTACCCCAATGGGCGACAGACGTGAAAATATGTATCTATGTATGTAAAAATTGAATTAAATAAATATTAGTTCAGTGCTCTGATAAGTTATAAGTAGGTAAATGCTTACATTAGTCTAGCCCTAAACGGAGGCTACGAATACCACACTTTGAAACGAAAAATACAGCGCATTATTTAATGCATCATCAGCCTTATGATGTTCCATACTAAACTACAGATCTACTCGATCTAAATGTATGGGACAATAGATTTTTTTTTCGCGATTTCGATGTTGGTCCCATAGTGAAAGTTGTTCAGTTTGATGGTCTCAACAACCCCTTTAAAAGTTTTAAATGTTTATTTTTACTTTTGTGACACCCTGTATACGTCCCCTGCAGGGCACAGGTCTACCGTCAGGGAGGGTGTATGGGCATTATTCACCACGCGTGCCCAATGCGGATTGGTAGACTTCACATCAGAATTTCTTCTTCAGCGTATGCAGGTTTCCTCGCGATGTTTCCCTTCACCGTTTGAGACCAGTCGATATTACATACACAAGTTAGGAAAATTCGTTGTTACATGGGATGTCATCCAAGCGGATTCGAACATGGACCCTCTTGATTGAGTGTCCATGCCTCTCCGCGACATGCCACCGATGCTCCCATTTAATACGTTTACCTCAAAACAAAACCTACCAACCGTTTTACAACTTTCAAAATATTGGCATCATTACAACTTCACAATTCGTTTCGAACGCACGCGTACTAACAAATGGCTTAGGTTTTATTATTTGTCATAAATAAAGAAGATATAGTCGTAAAACTTTGTTGGCTAGTGCCTTGGCAACTGGAAGATGGCAGAAAACATATATTAATATTTAAACCCTGCTATATGTATAAAGTGGTAACAAATGAAAGTCCTTGGCAAAGAATAGCTTATTATAAACTTGATGATTAGGTATATGAATGATCAAAATTTCACGCTTTGGCTATGTAACTTCATGTACCTTCTATTTTTTTATTTTCTAGGTACTCTGTGTAGGTATATAGATTTTATTTTTTAATTGTGTTGTGTAGCCCAGTCATTTTACGGAGTTTTGTTAGGAGGGGTGGGGAGTAATTATCAATGGGACTTTTAAACTGTAACCGGCACCATTTAGTGACAAAAAGACTACCTGAAAACAAATTAAAAAAAATTATCGCCGCTACATAGAAATCAAAATTGTATCTCCCAGAAGACTTTTAATTCAATAATATTATTAGCAATGCACTCATTTTAATTAGATTTAACAATATAAATGATTTGAAAATTTTAAATTTGGGGCTGTTGCTGATGTAATTTTTTTTTAATTATGGTACATTTCTAAGCTCAAATTAGCCTAGATACTATATCGAAAAAAAAATCAATTTTTAATTCGTTCCGGCTCAAACCGTAAAATGACTGGGCTAGTGGGGTTTTTGGCCGCATCTTCTCTACAGCAGCAGTAACACTTTACAATGCGGAGGTAGAATCACAAAAAATAAGGCCAAAAAGATATTAAAAATAAAATTATAGCTTGTCTTATTACAAATTTAAATAAATTAAATTATATAATAATGAATACAGATTGTATATAGATACGAATCTTTTTGAATATAATGAATGACTCTTGCGTAAAGACTACCTGCGACCTAGGCCCTTTATTTTGGAAACATTTGAGAAACACCAACTTGCACGTGTCAAAGTATTATTTTGAGCTACTGCTTTTATTCTTGGTTTTCGGGAAACAGAAACTTAACCTTTTTTTTATAGTTTAAGTGTTGAGCCTCATCTGGCAGCACTTAATAGCATTTTTTCACGCTCTATCCTTTTCTGTCGCTCAGGAACGTCATTTGCTAGAGCGAAAAAGGTCGCAGCACCATGCTTCCGCGTGCGATCGCATTCCCGCTATCTTTCTCACTCCAGCAAATGACGTTCTCAAACGACAGAAAAGTATGGAGCGTGAAAAAATTCGATTCCGTGCTGCCAGATCAGGTACAACCCTTAATGGACTTTTGCTTGTGACTAGCACTGCATTTCTGCCAATGTCAAGTAGGTACCTAGTTGTGGGAGTATCTATCCCAATCTCAAGGAATGTTTTTGAGCAAAACCGCAGTTGAGAAGAGAGGGCGGAACCTAGTGGCAAGCTTAACGGCCTATGTCAAAAAATAATTGAAGCGAAATGGGCGTGTGATAGCTAATATTACTGTCTGATGCGAGAGAATGAGATGGGGAGGCGTGCGCGCCTGAAACGACGCAAGCGTAAAACAAACTTTATTTAAATTTTGATTGTACTATTTATGTAAGTTCAATTCTGCTCTAATCAAAATTTATAAAATATCAATCTCTTTTTTTAAATCAAGTCTCGTGTTTCTATTATTCACCGTTTAGCAGTTCCAAGTATCGACAAAGGCGGAGGCTACTTTGGCTTGTTTTTCTATCGAGAAAATGTGTCTTAATCGTGTTTTGGCTCTAATCAAAACTTCAATTATATCTTCAATTTACACATATCCGCAAATCATACTCCTACTGTTAGTACTTCATGATATATGACGCTTTGAAGTATCCTATTTTTTAAATAACCTCTTAAACGCGAACACCAACGTGAATGCCACAACCGCTCGCGGCCAAACTTGCAACGTGGCTCTCGATGGCGCAGCGGCAATCTTGAGAAGATAATTACAAAGTCATCAGATGCAATCAAATCAGATTTACAGTCACATTGGATGAATTGCATATGAGTGCAATATCTGTCTTGAGTTCTTGACCCATAATGTCCGTGTGGGTGGTTTTGACATGCAATTATAATTCATACAGCTATGATTGATAGTTTGCGGGGAAAATTAATTTTGATACTTTTATGACAATGATGCATATGCTTATAATTCGGGTGGTCATTACGAAAATTATAAATCATCGGTTTTAATTGAATGTAATAGAGCCAACGCAGTTGTTTTGGATGAAATTACTTTAAATGCATAACTGCCTCCGTTGTTTAATGATTAAGAGCATCGGCTCTCGACACGGAGGTCGTGGGTTCGATTCCCACGGGGGACACCTTGTGAAATGTCACTTTGTGCGTTTTTGCGACATTGCAGGCTGAAACGCCTGTTTGTCTGAAAAGAGAAATGATTCCGTGCTTCGGATGGCACGATCTCTGGTGGTGGGAGTAGTCGTTACATAAAAACCACGTCAGAGGCCGTAAGGCGGTCGGAAAAAACTCTGACACCAGGGCTCTGCCCACACGATAAGAAAGAAAGAATGCATTTTATGTTATTGAGACCTGAGGTGACAAGGTCGTAATGTTATAGTGTGTCCAAGATAGCATCTTGATTTTGACAGGCAGTTTCAGTTTTTTTTAAATTTTTTGAAATGTTCGATCCTTCAAAACTTTATAATTCACTAAAAGTATACAAGATTAATTAACATTTATACTGGCTGATTTTTTTTACCGTTCCGAAACTTTCAGGGGTGGTTCAGATCATCAAACTGAACAACTTTTACTATTGGAGCAAAACTGAAATTGCAACAAAAAATATGCTGTTCCATACTAAATTGCAATTCCTACTCGTCTCAAATGTATGACACAGCTGCTTAAAACCGCCCCTGGAAGTTTCGGAACGGGTAAAAAGAATCACTGGTATAAAACTAAAGTTTTTACTGCTCAAACATTTAAAAAAAAGTAAAATAATAGCTCTTTAACGATCTGTCAAAACCACGAAGCTATATTAGACGCACTTATAATAAAATAAACAGAAAGAGAAAAATATTTTCCAGTATAGTAAATACCGCTATGGCAAAATAAGGTATATCGGAGTTCGTCTGACGCACCCTAGTAGACTAAGAGATAAGTGTACTTTTTGCAACCATCAGCTGCAAGGCTGATTGTGTGTTTATGAGGTGTAGAGCATCTCCGTGATGAGGATGGACCAGGTCTGCCTGCATAACTCCAGTCGGTTTAGAAGTTACTGATGTTTAAAGGTCAGTAAAAATTAACTGATCGTATCATATTATTGTAGTACGCACTGTAGCTATGTGAACAGTACTAAAACTGGCATGGTAAAGGTCCGACCTTTGAACGGCTGTATCTCCTAAACCGACTGGCAGTTCATGTCAGTTTTTTTACTTTTTACATAGCTACAGTGCACACTACAATAATATCATACGATCAGTCTTGCAGCTGATCGTTAATTTTTTACTGACCTTTAAACGTCTGTAACTCCTAAACCGACTGAAGTTATACAGGCAGACCTAGTTCATCCCCATCGCAGAGATGCTCTACATCCCATAAACACTGAATCAGCCTTGCTGCTGATGGTTGCAAAAAGTACACTTATCTCTTAGTCTATAGGCAGCCAGTGTCGATACTACCTTTGCTGACTGGCTAATCTTTTCACTACAGCATGAGTGATTATCATGCGATAGAACTCATGCTGTCACGAAAAGAAGAAGAACACGGACAAAAGAAGAAAAAATGTCTTTGTCCCATACATTTAGCTCTAGTAGATCTGTAGTTTAGTATGGAACATCGCAAAGGCATCGCATCATAGCGATTATGGAAAATCTCCTCATTTTGGGGGAGGCCTATGTCCAGCAGTGGACGTCTATTGGCTGATGTGATGATGATGATGGAACATCCGATTTTTTGTTCGCGATTTCGTTATTGGTCCCATAGTGAAAGTTTTTTAGTTTGAAGGTCTTAGTATAGGTCTCTGTATAGTTGGATCATACTGCACCACGCCGGCCCAGTGCAGATTAGAAACCGCCAATAACACAAGCATACAGCTAAAAGATAATAAAATAATAAATGACGTATAAAACTTCGTTAAAAATAAATTTAATTCAGTAACTGTTGCAAATAACTCCCACGTTTTCTCTCCGTCTACTCTCTCACATGACCGGCTTTATTTTCATCTGCAAGTTTCGGAAAACTTTATTCGTCACGTGCCTAGAGTTTCCTCTTACAAAGTCACACTAGCAACGTAAAACATATATCTTTCTTTTCTAATATATAAAATTGTCGTGTCCGATGTTTCTAACAAAACTCCTCCGAAACGGCTTGACCGAGTCTTATTAAATTTTATGTGTATATTCAGTAGGTCTCAGAATAGGACGTAAAGTAAAAAAAACCGATCAAGTGTGTGTCGGGGAAAAAAGGGCGTTACCACGCACGCCGGGCACAGCTAGTCTATATAAAATTCTCGGTTACGGTGTTTGTAACAAAACTCCTCCTAAATGGCTTGACCGATTCATATAAAATTTTGTGTATGTTCAGTAGGTCTGAGAATAGGTCGTTAAGTATATTTCAGTGTTCTGCGCGTACAAAGTCGCGGGCAACAGCTAGTCAAAAATTCTAAACTCAAAATTCAAAAATTTTTTATTCAAAATAATATAACCGCGTCGGAAGGTGTTCCGTTGAGAGAAGATGCGGCCAGAAACTCTACAACACACATCTTTTAAACAAAACAAAATATACAAAGTACAAATAAAATACAATATTGCATTACATAGAGTAACATTGTCAAGACCAGATATTTTGGTCATTTAAATAGTCATCGAGTTTTAGGTAGCCTTTTTTTACAGAGGACTTGTTTAACATGGGACTTAAACTTTTTGTCTGGCAAGTTTAGAATATCCTCTGGCTTATTATAATAACGTATACAGTGCCCCATGAAAGATGTGTTGACCTTACTGAGTCGAAAATGTGGGAATACTAATTTATTTTTATTTCTTGTATTGTAATTATGAACGTCACTGTTTTTGGGAAAGAGATACAAATTTTTCCGAACGTATAAAATATTTTCGTAAATATATTGACTGTAGAAAGTCAAGATACTGATATCTTTAAAAAGATCTCGTAGTGAATCTCGACAACGCAGATTATAAATGGCTCGAATTGCCCTCTTTTGAAGGATAAAGATCGCCTCAACATCTGCAGCATGGCCCCACAGCAAAATACCATAAGACATGATACTATGGAAGTAGCTGAAGTATACAAGTCTTGCAGTAGCTATATCAGATAGCTGTCTAATTTTTCCAACTGCATAAGCTGCCGAGCTCAGCCTACCCGCTAGGGTTTCTATATGTGGACCCCATTGCAGCTTCGAGTCAATCTTTATCCCTAGTTATATAAGGTCTAACCAAATTAGGTGAAACTATTTTAAGGGGGTGATCAGACCATCAAACTGAACAACTTTCTCTATGGGACCAATATTGAAATCGCGAATAAAAAATCTGCTGTCCCATACATTCATGTCGAGTAGGTTTGTATGGAACAGCAGATTTTTTTTTCACGATTTCGATATTGGTCCCATAGAGAAAATTGTTCAGTTTTGATGGTCTGATCATCCCTTTAAAATAGTTTCACCCAATTTTGTTAGACCTTATATAGAATTACGTTGATGCAAAAGTCAAGTCAGTTACCTATTTGACTTTCTTTTGCATCTCTTACCCAGATTATGTCTTTTGATATTCACTCTTGTTTTGAGTCTTCAAGACCGCCATTATCAATTCATCCCAATACATCAGCACTGTGCTGTGTTGTGTCTAGCCTAGAATAGCACCAACCTAGACGATTGTCTTATGTAGGTGCTGCTGGGAATGTTCCTCCATTGAAAAGAGAAGATCTTCCACCAGGCTATGTGTGAAGCCTAGGGACCGGCCGTGGTCCAACAGTTCTTAGTTGGATCTTGTATATGTATCGAATCTCTGTGATTATTTCTCTTGCGCGATGGTCGTCGTCTATGTATGGAGCATATTTCCGAGAACGACGGTATCGCCATCTGTTGGCATCTTTGCTATAACTTGTGGGTACTGACATCTGTAGCAAGTCCCCACAGTCGTAAGAACGATGTATTTTGTGGATTTTCTGAATATGTTATTATTTGTATCTCTGACTTTTCCGGGAATTTAGTCGTGATCATAGGATTTGCTATTCAATCAAATGACGTAATGATGATCATAGAAAAATGACGTTTACTTTTGTGGTATGATAGCTAGTATTTCAGCTGTATACTAATAAAGCACAAACTTAAAACTCGAACGTGAACTCGAAAGTGATGCCTCGCTAATATAACATTCGTACAGTAGTACCAGGTTCCCCCGATGTACCTGCGCAGTTGACAAATTTTAATAGTGCGTGAAATTACGTCGACCAATCAGGATGCCTTGCAACGATTGGCTAATTTGTTTTCGCGCCCTTTTCGCTGCTATCCGACTATGCACCCTTTGATTTCTAAAAAATCTTAAAACTGCTCTAACTTTTTTATAAAACGCCTTAAGTTATGATGCCTTAAAATAAGATGATGGTATTATTCAGGTCTTTATTTTCAGGAAAGTAAAATCGACTGCACCCAGGGTTCATATAAAATAGCCTATTGTTCTTTCCAAGGTTCAAAGCCTGGTAAATCTGACTTCTTTCTTTCGTGTTTCCAGTTTGTGGTTTACAAAATAACAATGTAGTTTTTAACTACTAACGAGATATTCCAGGAATAACTCTGATTTCGAATAACACCTTAGTTTGAGCACCTAAAATATGCCGCGAAGAACACCTGGACTGGTGCAATTTAATATTTTTAATCACGAATTCTCTCTGAAAACACACTGTATTTTGAGGAATGTTATTCCGCAATAATAAGATCACAGGAAGCGGCGTTCAAACACAGAATTTAACCAAACAAACAAATATACCCCACTCGATAATTTAAACTTCTTGACATAACATCCGTGGTAGTACGTACTTTGAGAAATTAGTGCGAAATACACCAAGCTGAAAGAGCTTTGAAATTCACCATGTTGATATTGTGACTCGAATACAGCTCTTGCAGGCCTAGTATGATTCCTCTACAGGCGCGCGATCGCTGCATAGAAAATAACCTGTTCCCGCGCTTTTCGGAGAGCGAAAGCCGCGCTTTCTGCGACATGTAGTATGGGAAAAAGCGGAGTCGTGCGCAAGTAGAGAAATCATGCTAGAGGGTCTGATGTTCAATAAAGAAGACACGGTTATGGTATCGATATCGAATGCAGCAATTCACGAAACATGTGCACTTAAAACATTATCAATATCTATAAAAATGTTATGCTTTCGATGCTTTAGATATATATTTTATTAAATGCTCGTTGTATTCCAAATAAGGCTTTTAGACAGGACAAAGTTTGTCAGGTCAGGTAGTTACTATTCAATCTTTAGTTTTACACCTGCAGTTATTAACTCCGGACAAGATCTGTTAAGGTGGTTGCACAGGGGTCAATTTTATACAAAACTTTGACGCACAATACGCGTAGACGGTATTAATATAAGTAACTTTGTATATATGGAAAAATAGTTTAGAAAATCTAGATGCCGCGTCAGAAATAACATTTGCAATTTTTAAAATAATTACGAAGATATAAAGCTTTGAAATTTTTCATAAAAAATTTTAAAAGCTTTATATCTTTGTAATTATATTATAAAATGCAAATGTTATTTGTGATGCGGCAACTAGATTTTTTAAACTATTTTTCCATATATAAAATATTACTTTTATTAATTCCGTCTACGCGTATTGTGCGTCAACCTTTTGTATGGACTGAAAGCATGAACTTAAATAACATGAGTTATTTCTATTTGTTGTGAGTTGTGACCCACTCCTTACCCTTTTGAATGGGTGGAACCTTGTGCCCTACAGTGGAACTTACATAGTTAGCCTGATGATGATGATAACTTACTGACTCATCACTGACACAGGACGTGAAACTAACAAAAACAATGTTTGTACTAAAGTACAGCCCACTTACAACATGACAAATTGGCTATAGATGAGATCACTATATCAAAACAGTGATCACTTTCATATAGTATCGAATATTCGTCCAAAAGCTCAATTACTCACGAGTGATCGTGATTTGGCAAGGATGTTGCGCTCACGCTGGGTTTCACTTTAGATACATTGATGTGGTTTTTAGTGATCCGTAGCAAAATGTAAAAAACGGAATAGTTTATTCATTAAAGATGCAGCGAAACATTATTGGTGTCTTTTTGTACGTACTTTTCTCAGGATCGTATTTTATACAGGGTGTTACAAAAATACAAACAAACATTTAAGGGGTAAGACCAACTCTGGTCGCAGTATTAAAAAAGCCACTGGCACAAGAGGCTTGCAATAGTCCTTCCCAAAATAAAAATATAAAGGTGGGAATTTATATCCTAGGTACTAAACAAGCCAGGGTAAATACCGAGCGTAGTAATCGTGATATAGCCATACTAAAAATAGAGTTGGAGTTAATTATGTATGCGGAACACTTATAACGCTTATCCAACTCGCATTTGATAGACTTTTCAATGTAGATTCTTTTGATGATGATATGATATTAATGAGAATTATGACATGACCTATCTAGAGTTATATCTTCTCTAATCTTCTAATATATAAAATTCTCGATCACGGTGTTTGTAACAAAACTCCTCCGAAACGGCTTGACGGATCTTATGAAATTTTTTGTGTATATTCAGTAGGTCTGAGAATAGGTCTTAAAGTATATTTCAGTGGTCTGCGCACACGAAGTCGCGGGCAAAAGCTAGTATTATTTAGCAACGATGAACGTTTTAGAGGTGTGCCAAGATAACCAGGTGGTAGATATTAGTACAAGTTTGTCAGTTTGCAATGATTCGATTGCTATGATTTGTATTTGTATGGACTTAATTCTGACCTTAATATTCGGTTAGGATTTTCCATTACCGTATAACTGTTTAATGATTATTAATATCCATACAGGGCGCAAGGAAAGAGCCTCCGTGAGTGACGAAACTGGAGTTCGTCTGGCGCACCCTGGGCAGTCAGCCTCGATACGACCATTGATGATTGGCTAATCTTGACACTACAGCATGAGTGGTTATTACACGTATACTACATCTATGGTCGAAGTACTACATGCGGAATGATCAGACCATCAAACTGAACAACTTTCTCTATGAAACTAAAGTCAAAATCTGAAAAAAAAATCAGTGTCCTATACATTTGGGAAGAAAATCCAATAGAAAACAAATATGTCCTAAAAAGATAAGGTTTGCAGTTTTGCATGCAACAGCAGATTTTTTTTTCCGAAGTGAAAGTCGTCCAGTTTGATGACCTACACCACCCCTTTAAATATAAGGGTATTTTGTTAAATTCACGTATCTATTCTATAAATGCATATGCTCAGGACTATATTCCCCGAGGGGATAGTCAGAGATATTCTGAAACCTCAGAACATCCACGTAAAAAATTAAATAAATCCACGAGTGCAAAGCTTTTAAAATAAACTACGCTAACTAACTACTAACTATTATTCTTAAAAGAAGCGATAACAGAACCAAGATGGCCCTGACATAATTTCCAAATGAAATTTAAGAACTACCTCCACCTGCTCATCACAATGGACCCGACGAGTGACACGTTGACAGCCGAGGTTCGTAACATTACACTTGCACATTTATTTATGTTCACTCTTAATGGGTATCAGTGACCTCTTTATTACAGCTAGCCAAAATGCTTACAACAAATAAAATTCTCATCAACATCTTTTTGACCCGTTCTTTGTTATATTTCCTCTACCCTAAGGTTGTATGGAAGAAATAGCTTTTTAGCGATAAGACCGCCTTATTTGTACCATATTCAGTATGTATTTTCTTTTGGTGTAAATAAAGTATATTTCATTCATTTTTGCGCTTATCTCTTTACTATTACTGATAGCCTATTTAGTACTTCTTCTTATCGTGTAGGCAACTAGCAAGCCCTGGTGTCAGAGTTTTTTCAGACCGCCTTACGGCCTCTGACGTGGTTTTCATGTACCGACTACTACCACCAGAGATAGTAGCCGGGACCAACGGCTTAACGTGCTATCCGAAGCATGGAATCATCATTCTTTTCAGACAATCAGGTGATTCAACCTGCAATGTCCTAACCAACTGGGGAAAAACGCACAAAGTGACAGTATCACTAGGTGTCCCCCGTGGGAATCGAACCCACGAACTCCGTGTCGAGAGCCCAAGGCTCTTAACGATTAGACAAACGGAGGCAGTTTAGTACTGAATCTGCCTGATAAGAAAGGAAAACAAATCTGAATATATTTGTATTCTATATGGGGTTACATAGTCTTAAACCATATTTTAGTATGAATTGAGTAGTTCATCAGCATTTTGGGTGATTATTGGCAAATATTATTTTTAAATTTAAAAACAGAAAGAACAAAATTATTGTAATTGCTTCACTGGTAATACCAAAAAAATCCCAACGCTAAAAACAAACATTTAAAAAGTGAAAAATAAATCATTCTCCTATTATGTTTGATTAAGGAAATGTATGTTTAACTCTCTTTATGATATTTTGGGTCAATTAATGCATTGGGGACCGCTATGAAACGACCATAGATTTTTTTATTCCTAAAATATCTTAAAGAAAGTTAAAAAGTTAAACATACTATTTGCTTACATCAAAAATAATAGGTGCCTGAATTATTATTTTTCACTTTTAAAATTAGCGTTAGGGGGTTTTTTTTAAATTAATTTTTTAATGTTATTTCGTAATTTTTAAAGTTACTAGACAACTGCTGAACCGATTTTCATGAAAAAAGCCGCGAAAATTGGCTTTCTATTACAAAAAACCGCATCGAAATCGGTCCACCCATTTGGGCGCTACGGTGCCACAGACAGACACACAGACCGACATAGGCGTCAAACTTATAACATCCCTCTTTTTGCGTCGGGACTTAAAAAATACCCCTTGATCAAGATTTGCGACAAAATGTTCTATAAAATATTCCCGGTAAGATGCAAATGAAAGTGGCAAAGAAGAGTTGCGGACTGCCTTGTTCTTTTGGCCTCCGCTTCCGTGCGGTACGTGAACTTAGCAATACGTGAAATGTATGGATGTAGTTAATTTTGAGACTCAGCTTATGATGCCCTTTTATTTGCTACCCCATACGAAACGGAAAAAAAAGTTTAATGTTAAATAGAAAAAATGTATGACATCACACAATTTTTTTGGACCACAAAACTCGCCAGCAACATCAAAACTATACATCCCTGATACCTCAAGAATAAATTATACAGGGTGTTACAAAAGTAAAAATAAAAATTGAAAACTTTTAAGGGGGTGGTTTAGGCCAACGAACTAAACAACTTTCACTATGGGACCAACATCGAAATCGCGAAAAAAAATCTTTTGTTCCATTTTTTTTCGCGATTTCGATGTTGGTCCCATAGTGAAAGTTGTTCAGTTTGATGGTCTTAACCACCCTCTTAAATGTTTATTTCTATTTTTGTAACACCCTGTAGAAGTCGAATCGCGGCATTATTTTGCAAACGAAATAGTAGATGACGCAAAGATGTAGAATCCTATACTATTGACAGACACTGAATCAATAAATAACAAATTATATTTAGGTCACGTTTTCACGTGGGAGTTCTTAGTAACCACACCACGCTAAACCTAAACGTGGGTGCGCATTGTTGGTACTAGACCAGCTATTTTAAAATGCTATCCATTTCCGTTCTATAAATGATATATTTAGTATGGATACCTACTTGTTATTTGCTGAACTAATGTAGAGGTAGATTTATTTATAAAGAATCAATACATAGTGCGTATTCAGAGCAGGTTACGTCAAAGGAAATGCATCACTCACATCCACAACTCGTTTCGAGGAGTCGCGTTGTGGGTCTGACCCTGTACCCTTTCGATTTTCAATATATCGAGACCATTTCGGTCCGATCTTCATTGTAATAAAGTTCACATTGGATCGAAAACGTACACGCAATAGCAAAGTTCGAGTGTCCGGGTAGAGGCCATGCTATTGGGTAGTCTCGTCGCTCGTCAATTGTCGGTTGCCCCCTCCTGGGCCTACAACGAAGCTTCAGTGGTGGCTCAAGATAGTTTTCTTTTCGAAAAACAATATTTGAAGTCAGCAAAATACATAAACTACCGTACAACGCACTCTTGCTAAATAAACTAGACATTGGCAAAATCATCACAACCAAGATGGCAGCCATTTAAAAAAAAATACTGTAGAATAGATCTCGTTTCGTCTATAACTAGTACATAGTGCTAAATAAATAAAAATAAATGAATAAAATAAATTTCATATTCAGAGGTAGATTAATATACAGGGTGTATTACATATCTTAGGAGGTGCTTCAGTTCAGAGCATCAAACTGAACAACTTTCACTATGAAGCCAAAATCGAAATCGCTGAAAATAAAAAATGGGCTGTTCTGATGTTAGATAGATAGATAGATAGATAACTCATTTATTTCACCAGAACAATACAGGATAAACAGTGACAGACAAAGGCAGTAGGTAACATTTTAGAGTCCACATAAGGAGGTCCGTGTTGTTCACTTCTTAGAAAAAGTATGTGTCTAGAATGAGCCTCACGCTTCTACCGAATAAAACAAAAGGGGCCAACTTTCTTAGGTTGGTGTGCGTGAGGCGTCATACAAATTATGTCTGTGCTGGTTGCAATTTTTTTCGTCGTGTTCGTTTCATTTCCTAAAACACTGCATCAGACACCTTATCCCTTAGTCACCTTGGACGACATCCACGACACGTGGTCTATTCTAAGCCGGAACCACATGGCAACCTAACTATTAAACATATGCTACAATTACTAACGCCATGAGGTTTTTTTTTTCGGGCGTAGGCCCACCACACATTCCCACCACAGCGGTGGGAATGTGTGGTGGGACTACGCCCGAAAAAAAAAACCTCATGGTCGCCGCTGTTGATCCTGGCTTACAAGAGTTGCTGTAACTCTTGTAAGCCAGGATCAACAGCGGCGACCATTCATAACACTGGACAATGAAGTCCAGCGAGCGCGGGGGATGACTCTAATCTGTCTTGGAACCCGCAATGAATTAATCAAAGAAGATAGGAGGAGTAGGAAAGCGAAATATCCGACTTCCCTCCATTGCAAACGGGAGACAGCAATAAGAAGGAAAAAACATGGCTATTAGAGAGCCAATTCAAGAGATCATTTATGACAGTGTTGAAGACACGACCGCAAAAGCACCAAAAATACAAAATAAAACAATAGGAACCTAACATTGTACTGAAACTATGACCTATTTTGCTTCCAGTAATAAGTATGGCAAAAACATCTGAACGCACGGAAGTTATCCCTAGTCGCAACAAGATCCATGTAGTAAGGGACACCAGAAAACGATTCTATTGAGTCAAGCATGGTCTGGCGCTCGGCGTACCAGAGCTCACACTCCCAAAGAATATGATGAGCGGTCTGTTCGAACTCGTTACTGTCAACAGAACATTCACATAAAGGTGACGCCATGAGGTCACGATGCTATTAATTAAACTGCACTCTACCAGTGGTTGTGAACATTGTTAATAGGTATGTACCTGACATGCTATTTTAGTCAGGGAACACAAACAGTTGGCTAATCTATTAATACCCTGATAAATCTATTGTTATGAAGTGTTCGTGACAACAATGTATTATGTATTACTAATTGTGTTACAGCAATTGACATCAATTATTAGTTCATTTAAAATTAGTGTTTTATAGTTTTGTGGTCCATTTTGAATCTATACAGGGTATAAAATAAAATGGGGCACTTACTTAAAGGGGTGCTTCAGACCATGAAACTGAACAACTTTCTCTATGGGACCAATATCTAATATATCTCGAGTAGATCTGTAGTTTAGTATGGATCGCAAACGCATCGCATCATGGTGATTATGGCAAATCTCCTCACTTTGGGGGAGGCCTATGTCCAGCAGTAGACGTCTATCGGCTGATATGATGATGATGATGATGATGGAACATCCGATTTTTTGTAACACCCTGTATCTACAAGGTCCAACTAAGAACTGTTGGACCAAGGCCGGTCCCTAGGCTTCACACATAGCCTGGTGGAAGATCTTCCCTTTTCAATGGAGGAACATTCCCAGTAGCACCTCCATATATTATTTGGTCAATAACATTTCCTGTATGAATGTTTCGATATGAAAACCACATCACTGTTCAGGGCTGCAGTTTCCAGGGTCTGAATAGCACTAATAATAAAACTAAACACGTTCAATGGGAAATTACACCACAAGTATTTCTTGATATACCTAGATGTAAATAGGTAAATCCCCCAGCAACACTATATGTCAATGCGGACTACCACAAACCACCAGTGCCGGATTTATCTATATCTATACTATTATAAAACTGTAACAGGAAGTTTGTCTGTACATTGAAGATATTAACAAAAAAAAAAGTTACGATATGGTTTTTAGGTGTCCCTGATTCCATTTCACCAATTTTTGGATTTTTTGTCCGTCTGTTTGTTTGTGTGTTTGTTTGTTTGTTTGTTTGTTTGAACGAGTATCACGCAAAAACCACTGAACCGATTTTAATGAAACTTTTTTTGTTTGATAGTTTATGATCTGACTTAAAATCTGGTGCGGACGAAGTCGCGGTTAACCCGCTCGTTAGTATAAAAAACCATAAGATAACCAGTGAACTTGTTTGACTTTTATCCTCTGAAATCTGCCGCCTAGGGGACGCAGCCGCCCTTAGGACTCTTTAGCCCTTAGGCCGCGGTCTATACGGCCTATTGACAAATCCAGGACTGCAAACCACCCCGCACCTAACAGTCTGTACAATGTGGAGAGGAGGACCTAATGAGCGCATCAACCAGTGCGACAGTGGTGGCAAGATACTGGGAATTGACGATTTGAAGAAGACGTAACGATTCCACACGAAGAAGAAGAATAGGTTAATCATTAATTACGATAAAAGTTACTCAACAGTTTAACTGTTCTAAGAGTTCAATGGCTTATATACAGGGTGTAAAATAAAATGCATTACAATACTTAAAGGAGGTTTAAACCACCAAACAGAACAAGTTTCACTATGAGACCAACATTGAAATCTTAAAAAAAAACTGCTGTTCTATACATTTGGGTCGAGTAGTTCTACATAATATGTGGTCATTTTCTATAGAACAGTAGGCCTCGCATGCCACCCCAGAGAAAAAGATAACAATTGAGATGTGCCTCCATCTTTATTATTTTACGTATGCCAGAAAGAGCGAGCATGACGTTTTTTTCGTTTAAACACTTTGTCGTGGGCGGCATGCTAGCCGTGCAGGTATGTAACGCATTTATCTAACACTCGGTGTATCGCATGATAATTACTCAAACAAAACAAGTTTTGACGGCCCGGTAGCACAGTAGACGGCCCGGTAGCTAGTGAACCTGCCTGCTGTACCGAGGGTTGCGGGTTCGAATCCCGTAAGGGAAAAATATTTATATGATGAATATGAATATTTGTACCCGAGTCTTGGATGTTTGTATCTATATACAGGTTGGAAAAAAAAGGCCGTGGTTGGAGGGAAAGTACCCTTAATATTTATGATGGCAAATTTTAATGAAAGGAAACATTCCTTTATTTTCAAATTTAATTAAAACTGCATTTAAAGATTTTTGAAAAATCATCTGCTTGAGCCGGGAATTGAACCGGTGAAACGTGAAAAAAAAAACATCCTGTATTTTATGATACCAACCGAAAGAGTCATTCATAAGGATCAATTTCTTTTAAACAACATAGTATCTTAAATTAAAGAAAGACCAAGAAAAATGATTTTTTTATTGTTAAACTTACTATCTAAAGAAAAACTTATACTCATACTTTAAAGTATTTTCTTTAGATAGTGAGTAAGTTTAACAATAAAAAAATCATTTTTTCTTGGTCTTTCTTTAATTTAAGATACTATGTTGTTTAAAAGAAATTGATCCTTATGAATGACTCTTTTGGTTGGTATCATAAAATACAGGATGTTGCCATCATAAATATTAAGGGTACTTTCCCTCCAACCACGGCCTTTTTTTCCACCCTGTATATATTCTATATTGTTGTCTAGTCATCATAATACAAGTCCAGGTACTTTAAATGTGGCTATATAATTTGTATGACAATGTCCAAGATATTAAAAAGAAAAGAAAACCAACAAAGCCTGGTGGAAGATCTTCCCATTTCAATGGAGGAACATTTCCATACCGTCCCAATTTGAATTTATAATGTTCACGTAATCAACCAAACATTTTGATAAAATTTTTCGCGAATGATCTAAAAACATCCGTCCGGCAGTCGTTAAAACTGCCAATAGCTGTTAATACTAACAATTATAGTTAACTATGTGACTGTACACATTAAAATAGGTGTTAAATCCGCCAGTAAAACTACGGTTTATTACTGTGGCAAATTACTGCTCGGTGCGTGTGCAAAAACCTAGTTTCATATGAAAAATGGCTAGAAAATCTTAATTTTCTTGGCAGACTTATTCACATGAAATAAATTATAAACAATTAATATAACTTTATTATATAAGGTCTAACAAAATTAGGTGAAACAATTTTAATGGGATGATCAGACCATCAAACTGAACAACTTTCTCTATGGGACCAATATTGAAATCGCGAAAATAAAATCTGCTGTCCCATACATTTAGGTCGAGTACGTTTGTACGGAACAGCTGATTTTTTTTTCGCGATTTCGATATTGGTCCCATAGAGAAAGTTGTTCAGTTTGATGGTCTTATCATCCCCTTAAAATAGTTTCAGCTAATTTTGTTAGACCTTATATAGTTACACTGTATAATTATAAATACTGAAATGGTGAACTCAGACCATGAAACTGAGAAACTTTCACTATGGAGCCTACCTCAGGAAACGCGAAAAAAAATCAGCTGTCCCATACAAAACTGCAGTACCTACCCTACTAAAATGTATGGGACAGCTGATTTTTTTCGCGTTTCCTGAGGTAGGCTCCATAGTGAAAGTTGTTCAGTTTGATGGTCTGAGTTCACAGTTTAAGTATTTGCTAGGCTGTCACTTACACCCTGTATCTATCTATCTATACTATTATAAAACTGTAGCAGGAAGTTTGTCTGTACATAGAAGATATTAACAAAAAAAAAGTTATGATATGGTTTTTAGGTGTCCCTAATTCCATTTCACCATTTTTTGGATTTTTTGTCTGTCTGTTTGTTTTTTTGTTTGAACGAGTATCACGCAAAAACTACTGAACCGATTTTGATGAAACTTTTTTTGTTTGATAGCTTATGATCTGACTTAAAATCTGGTATATAATTTGTGCGGACGAAGTCGCGGGTTAACGCTCGTTATAATATAAAACTTGTTTTGGTAGTTCATACAGTGTGCTACGAAATACATGCTACGAATCTCGTAGAGATATCGAGAGGTCTACGCCGTAGCATGGGCGTAGTTTGACCTCTTCATTATTTTTATGACTATTTGTGTCTCTTTGGAAGCATTCGTTTGTGAGTGCAAAAATCTTTATTTGGACCTTAATTTATCTTTACTTTTATCTGAATTTTATACTAATACGAGCGTTAACCCGCGACTTCGTCCGCACAAATTATATACCAGATTTTAAGTCAGATCATAAGCTATCAAACAAAAAAAGTTTCATCAAAATCGGTTCAGTAGTTTTTGCGTGATACTCGTTCAAATAAACAAACAAACAAACAGACAGACAAAAAATCCAAAAATTGGTGAAATGGAATCAGGGACACCTAAAAACCATATCGTAACTTTTTTTTTGTTAATATCTTCAATGTACAGACAAATTTCCTGTTACAGTTTTATAATAGTACGAGCGTTAACCCGCGACTTCGTCCGCACAAATTATATACCAGATTTTAAGTCAGATCATAAGCTATCAAACAAACAAAGTTTAATCAAGATCGGTTCAGTAGTTTTTGCGTGATACTCGTTCAAACAAACAAACACACAAACAAACACCCAAACAAACACACAAACAAACAGACAGACAAAAAATCCAAAAATTTGGTGAAATGGAATCAGGGACACCTAAAAACCATATCGTAACTTTTTTTGTTAATATCTTCAATGTACAGACAAACTTCCTGTTACAGTTTTATAATAGTATATAAGATTAGAGGAAAAAAGGAGGCCGTGTGGTGTCGGCTAAGAATAGCACCATCCCATTTCCTCCCGTGGGTGTCGTTAAAGGCGACTAAGGGATCTCCTGAAGGATGGGCAGCAGCATCCTCCGAGTACACATATTGATTCGATCCAACTGCGATCGCCAACCCGCCTGCCAAGCGTGGCGATTATGGCAAATCCCCCCATTTTGGGGGAGGCTCATGTCCAGCAGTGGACGTTTAATAATAAATAACGCTCACAAGCACATACATTGTAATGATCCCAAGCAAGCACTAATAGGCTGTTTATAATGGAAACCATACAACAACGGCACAAACATATAAACATCCATGACCGAACCGGGATTCGAACCCAGGACCCTGGTTTGGCAGTCCGGCGTGGTAACCATTACACCAACCGGGTCGTCAATGGTTGATATGATGATGATGATGATGTTTAGAGGAAGAGATTGGATTTTTGTTTGTCTGTTTATTAATTTGTTTGTATTGAATAGGCTCCGAAAATGCTGGACCGATCTGAATAATTCTTTCACTATTATAATGCTACATTATTCGTGATGAACATAGGTTAAAAGAAACGGCAAAGTGTGTGTCGGGAAGATTCTAAGGCGGAACAAAGTTCGCCGTGGTCATCTAGTCGTACAATATTTTTGATTCCTTCCCTTTATCACTCAAACGCAGACTCGTTGACATGTGTATCCTGCCTAACCTAACCTACGAATCCTGAGGATGAGGACGCATCCTGAGGATGTCAAGGTCAGAGTATAGTGTAGGTACCACCGATAATTTTGTTACACAAGAGAAAGAGTACAAATTGCCATATTATGATAATATGGCAAGTTTGTACTTAGGAACGAAAATAGTAAGAACCGCAAATCTTGAAGTTTCCTCAAAAACTGAACTACCTTAGCGTGTCTAATTTTTAATTAATGTGTTATATGATTGCTTTAAAATATGATCCTCTAGATATTAAAATTGTTAAGTTAATTAAGAAAAGACTGACTAGAATAATACACCTTTTATTTATATTATAACAAATATACAAATGTTATAAAACTAGTCACACGATATAAAATATTCTCCGAACAATTTTATCGGAGACTAGAGGAATGACAAATTGAGGTTTTTAGCCGGTAGGCGTCCGGCACTATCTGGGTTTCCTTCCCAGATGTCCATGATGGATTTTCCTATTTTTGTCCAAATGTAAAAAAAAAAACAAAACCTAACCTACAGTGCTCAAAAATGGACATTAACAGAACGGTAAAATACTGGGCTGGAAAATATAAAATGACATGCCATCGACTCTATAGAAGAAGAATTCATTTTTGCGGACATGCGCAGAGCGAGAGCTTGCTTTCATGAACGTCTGTTGAAGTGTAATAATGAAATAGTTGCAGTAGTACTATGTAACTTATACATGTATGACGCAAGCTTCATAAGTTTAAGATAATGTGACAGTGATGACATCAAAGATTCATTAATTAAGATGTATATTTAATTAATTAATTTTTAAGTACCTTATATTTTTGTATAAGTGTATATTATTATTATTGTATTTTATTTATCGAATTCTTTTTTCAAAATCAAATGTTCAAATGTTTATGTTTTGGGACAAAGTACCTGAAATAAAAATTTTATTCTTATTAACAGAATCATAAAAGTCCAAACTCAAGATTTGCTAGAGAGCGATGGAGCATAGCATATTGTGGATCAAACGTACAGATCGCGTCAGGAATACCACAATACGCCGAAAAACGCAAATAACCGAAGTTGGTGAGAAAACCGCCAAATTGAAATGGTATCGGGCCGGCCATGTCTGTCGTTTGCACTCGGAAAGATGGGCCATAATCTTAACACACTGGATCCCGGAGAATGGACGTTGCCGTCAGGCACGACCCCAGAAGAGATTGAGAGGCGATCACCTAGGTCCTTCGACGAAGGGTGGTTGGAGTTGGATGAAATAATCTAAGGAAAAATCTTTTTTTCAATTATAATGCAATTATAGTGGCGCTGAAGTGACTCTTCACTATCAACATTTACCAATTAACACCAAATTCAAACCGACAAAATAATTTTCCTTAATTTTACATTACATAGAGGGTCCTTCTTAATAATTATGCTAACACTTTTTTAAGGGGATGATCAGACCGTCAAACTGAACAACTTTCTCTATGGCACCAACATCGAAATCGCGAAAAAAAATGTGCTGTTCCATACAAAACTGCAAACCTACTCGAGCCAAATGTATGGAACAGCTGTTTTTTTTCGCGATTTCGATGTTGGTCCCATAGTGAAAGTTGTTCAGTTTGATGGTCAAAACAACCCACTTAAAAAATTTTTATTTTTACTTTTGTAACACCCTGTATAGGATCTAACTTCGTTTGTATGCAGCGCGTTTGGGCTTTGCTAGGACTAGTCTCTGAAATAATAATGTTGTGAAATGTATAAAATACATCGCTACTTACTCACACAGTAGGTAAGAGCTAGTGCCAAAATGTTTAGCTTTTTAAATGAGCGGTGACAATGACTAATTTTAATGATCAACGTGACCAACTGCTATCTTCACTTGCTACTATTTGCTCGCCAACTGTTACCAGCTTTTAATCGAGATTGTCGCGACATTTCTACTTGGAATTCTAATAGAAGTAATTGTTTCTTGTTTTAAAATAAATGTTGATGTATTTTTTATGTACAAAAAATAGCCAGTGGTTTCATAGTTTTGTTTTCAATCCGCGAGAGAGTCGGTGGCGCGTTGCGGATAGGTTTGGACACTCAATGACGGGGGACCGGATTCGAATCCGCACGGACCACATGCCATGTACTAATGAGTTTTTCTAACTTATGTACACGTAATACCGACTGCTCTTAAACGGTGAAGAATAACATCGTGAGGAAACCTGAATGAAGAAGAAATTCTGATCCATATGCTATCTTTCGTAATCGTCAGAAACTAGAGGCTATAGAAATGTGCTTCTACTGAAGAATGTTGCGAATTAGTTTGGTTCAACGAGTCACCAATGTGGAAGTTCTACGATGTGTCAAGAACTTCCGAGAGCTGTTGCAAACCATTAAAAGGAGGAAAGTCGCCTATCTTGGTCATATCTTGAGGAATGAGCGATACCAACTGCTCCAGACTATAATAATGCCAATGTTATGGCTCACGAACCTGAAAGAGTGGACAGGCATCGCCAGCGCCGAAGAGTTGTGTCGTTAGGCGAGAGATAGACACAGATATGCAGAGCTGACTGCCAACCTCCAGCGATGGAGATGAACCCGAAGAAGAAGAAGATGCTATGTTTAGTCCATTAACCAGCATTGGGCACACGTGGAGGACTAACATATGAATAATAAACCCTTCATGGAGAGAAGGTCTGTGTCCTGCAGTGGGACGTAGATAAGCTGATGCATTCGTCATTCGATGGATACTAAAAAATACAGATTACAGCCAGAAAGCCCGATATTTTTTTTATGTCGGGTGTAGCAAAACATGCTTAATATTGAAATGGGGTGGTTCGGACTATCAAACTGACCAAATCACTAATGGAATCAACATAGAAATAAAATAATACTAATAAATAGTGCAGTTTTTGAAACAACAGTTTTTTTATCGATGTTGGCTCCATAGTGAAAGTTGTTCAGTTTTATGGTCTTATCAACCCCTTTAGATATCACTAGCATGTTTTGCTACATCCTGTATATATATATATTTTTTTTATTCATAATGGGTTTGCGCTTGGCTTCATCTCACCTGATGGGAAGTGTAGACGAAGCCGAGGATGTAGCGCGCTCACCCAGAAAAAGCCTATTAACTCTTCTTTTGAAAATATCCTGATTGTATTTGCTTGGAAACACAGACGCAGGGAGTGAGTTCCAAACCTTACCGGTTCTCATTATAAAAGAGGACGCGAACCTTTTTGTGCGGATTGTTAGAATATCGACTACGTATGGATGCAGACTCGCACTACGTCTTGTCGTACGTTGGTGGAAGGGGGATGGTGGAATCAGGTCATGTAGCTCCTGGGCACACTCGTCGAAGTGTATCCGATATAAAACCGACAGACAAGCGACCAATCGCCGGTGTTCCAGACTATGTAACTTAGCCTCGACGAGTGCGTCATCGTCATATTATACTAATAAAACATTGCAGCCAGGGCCCTTTTATTAAGTCTACGTCGTTTGTCTATCCTACCTTTAAAGAGCTTTATTTTTTGAACCGTAATAGGTAATTGGTTGAAATTTTTACAGAATATCTATTACTATATAGAATATCCTAAAAAATAATTAAAAAAACAAGAAAATGTAAGAACGTTTATGTTTCAACTTTTTTTTTTGTTTTTGCTCTATCGTAAAAACTGTGATTCATACAAGCGTCAAACTTGGTGTGATTACAGTGCAAACTCTAGAATTCTTTTTTCTTTTCTTTTTCTTTCTATTTCTTTTTTATTATTTCAGTAGTCTGCGCATACGAAGACGCGTGCGCAGCTAGTCAAATAATAAAAGCCGGCCAAGTGAGTGTCGCGCTAAGGATCCCGAACTGAATAAAGGAAAAATGTTTTTTTTGTAAATACCTAACACATATATAAGGTCAAACAAAATTAGCTGAAACTATTTTAAGGAGATAATCAGACCATCAAACTGAACAACTTTCTCTATGGGACCAATATCGAAATCGCGAAAAAAAATCAGCTGTCTCATACATTTGGCTCGAGTAGGTTTGCAGCTTTGTAAGGAAGAGTAAATTTTTTTTTCGCGATTTCGATATTGGTCCCATAGAGAAAGTTGTTCAGTTTGATGGTCTGATCATCCCTTTAAAATAGTTTCAGTTAATTTTGTTAGACCTTATACAGGGTGTAAGTGACAGCCTAGCAAATACTGAAACAATGAAATCAGACCATCAAACTGAACAACTTTCACTATGGAGCCTACCTCAGGAGACGCGAAAAAAAATCAGCTCTCCCATACATTTAAGTCGGGTAGGTACAGTAGTTTTGTATGGGTCAGCTGATTTTTTTGCGTCTCCTGAGGTAGGCTCCATAGTGAAAGTTGTTCAGTTTGATGGTCTGGGTTCACCGTTTCAGTATTTGCTAGGCTATCACTTACACCCTGTATATTGTGCCTTATTTTGTGCCTCTAGTATTTTTATCTCTGTACTTTACTGTTTATGTTTTGGTGTAAAATAAAGTATATTTGATTGATTGATTGATTGAAATATAAGGAACACATGGTGCGCAAGTTCGATTCGCACTCGGTTCTTTTTCTTAAATGATGTCTAGTACACATTATTATTTTATCTATCCCGTTTTTAAACCACATCATTAATATTACTCTGTAACCGAATTTAGAATATCAATTTGGTTTTAATTACACCTTTCATCATTGAACATTGACTCCTGCCAGCCAGGCTTTTGCAATATACACTTTTAACATGTCAATTAATATAAATTATTAAACAACTAATTATTACAACAAATGCATTATTAATAACATTTTCATAATTAGATTTTATATTTCGTAACGTTGTCATGACGAAAATTTGGCTTGTGTCCATCCTGAGGGAGACAGTGATATGGCCATGGTTGAGTGCGAATGGGACAGGTGATAATCTTGTGTGAAAAATATTTATGCTACGGCCTTCTGCTGTATATACTCTATGAATAGTCGAAGTCGGTTGAACTGGGCGCTATTTTAGTGATCAGTCGATGCGAAGGTTATAAGGTGGATGTTTGCGGAGAATTTTCTGGTTAAATTTTATGAAATATACCTACATAAACACGTGACACAGGAACGCGTCCTGTCATGGTGGTTATAAACATGGCTACAACTACCTTTGAAAGTTGTAGTTTTATTGACATGAGTTTTTTGTAGGTCAAAAAAGGTTTAAGTTTCAGAAAAGTAGATCTAAAATTACCGTAATTTTTTTCGACGATTCTATACCTACACATAAGTTTATTTTTAGTCTAGCTACTATGATTATATTATTTATTTATTATTATTACAGGCTGATTATATTACTTATATTTTCAGCTAGAAGTCACTGAGTTATCTTATCTTCTTATCTTGTTGTGGGGGCTGGCAAGCCAGCAACACTTCGACCCAGTGGGATCTTTTGTGTTGGCCCCAATACTTTTCATTTTCTTCACCCTTCAAATACATGGTCAATGAAGGAGGCGATACCGTTGAGGGGAAGAAACCTAAGGTCTTCCGGTTTTGGAAATCCATTTCCGAGAAGGCTCATACGTTTTGCCGCCAAGACATCACAGTCACAAAGGAAATGTTCCATGGTCTCCTCATCCTCTCCGCAAGCTCGGCAGCTGGGATCTAGGGTAAGTTTCATCTTGTGCATCATCGTGCACGTCACTGAGTTGTTACTTAATA
The DNA here is from genome assembly GCA_927399405.1 of Agonopterix arenella. Classification (NCBI taxonomy): domain Eukaryota; kingdom Metazoa; phylum Arthropoda; class Insecta; order Lepidoptera; family Depressariidae; genus Agonopterix; species Agonopterix arenella. The sequence goes on from OV656714.1 coordinate 4,869,014, forward strand.
ATCATGCTTATTATGATGTTTATTAAACACTGATCCATAATCCGACCAGGAATTATAGTGACATGTAAGAAACAAATACAAATAATAAGCCATGTTCATTTGTTTAAAAGTAGACAAATTATGATAATTCAAAAAGTAACAATGGCACTATTCCAAAGCCGACTGCCGACTGCAAATTTACTGCAGGCTGCAAGTGCAGTGCAGGCTTTAGAATAGTACCTTAAATAGCTTCATATTTCGTGACAAGACAATAAGCGACGGTGGGAGGATGATTTTCTAAAGGGTTGCAGAATAAGAAGAATAAAGGCAAAAGACAGAACGGAGTAAAGACTTTCGGAGAGGCCTATTTCTCAGGGCTACCCGACCAAATGTGCGAGTAAGCTCTGTTTTATGTAACTTTTGATTGAGGAATCAATTTCCTCGGTGAATACCTAAATTAAATTTTTTAATTTATTAATCTATATTTATTTATTTGTGTACATATAAAAATGAATCCCTATTTCTCTTGGTCACGACATCACGCGAGAACGGCTGGACCGATTGTGATGAAACTTTGGTGGGTTGTTGTGCACATGCCAGAAAAGGTTTATAAACAAAAAAACGGCCAAGTGTGTGTCGGGTAAAACTGATTCTGAGATTGTTAGGCAAAAATTTTCAATCTGAAGAATAACTTCAAATAATAACCCTCCTTCTGGCGCATTCGGGTAAAAACAACATGTTTACGCTGAAGCGATGAATGACAATGTTACTCATATCCACAAAAATGTAATAAACGTAGGCAGTTCACAATTTGTCTCATTAGTATTCTCAAAGTGACATTGTCGTCTTGGCGGTGTCTACATATTATCTACAGAATCACGGGTGATGTTGAATTATTAGGACAAACCTTTATAAAGGGGGTTTGGAGATTTTAATATGGAAGGTGGCTACTATGACCAGCCGCCAATTTAATTATTTTCCAAATTCACTGTTGCACCTAGAAACCTGTGTAAATCGCTCTAAGATACTCAGATAATCACAAAATACAATAAGTAATTTTGTGCTTAACCCACCAGTTTCAGAGTTATTTTATTTCAAAGATTTATTGATCAGAATGTAGATCACGAAATTAATAAAGTGAGCAAAGTTGGTCATTGCAGCACGAGCCGCCAGCCGAGTGATGCATACTAGCCGAGGGCTGTAATCACCAACGCTCACGCGTTTCATACGACGTTTTTCAACATACTTGCGAGGAAAAAGTAATAAAATTTTGTAAAATACAACAATTTTAGATAAATATTTGTGGAAAATGGCGCTGAGCTTCTTTTTTTTTTGCGTTCCGTACCTTTGGTTGAGATAGCTATGCGCGCGCAGGTCGACGAAAAGGCAAAGACGTTAACCGACATTCAACCAGCGATATTTTGTTCCAAACAACATGATATTAAAAACGTTATAAACTGTAATAAATTGTTTGATGAAATGAAGCGTTTATCATATTTTAACTAAAACAGAATAATTTATCCAGATAAAAGATTTTTTTTTACATAAAAACTCTTTGCTGAGATTGAAAAACAAACTATAATATACATATATAGAAAAAAAGTAACATTACCGCACTAGTGCGCGTAAATATATTATCTTTATAACTGGCAGTTTTGCCATAGAATGGCCTATTACATTATTGTAAAGGTCGATATAAATAGCTTTCAGATGTGACACTATTTTTGTGAAAATTTAAGATGACTAACTTACTGGTATGCCTAAACTCTGTCCTGCGGCTAAATCGCCAATCTGCCAATCGTTACTTTTCACAGACAGTGGACACAATGCACTTCCCGATATTGAAGCATGTAAGTTTTCTTTATGTCACACTAAATTTATATAACTTTACATCCCTCCGGGCCTAAAGCGTCAACTCTCGTCTCGCTGCGTTAAAAGAAGTTGCCACTTTCCGCCTCAGTCGGGGAGTAAAATAGTGTACTAACCTCGGGCAGTAAATAAAAAAGCCTCAGATCACATGTTTGTTGGCCTCGGCTTCGCATCGGTCATCAATTACATGAGATCTGGGACCTTTCTTACTTTACTGCCCTCGGTGTGTAATCTACTATTAAAAAAATCTACATCTAAATCACGGAGTGGTCACGGCCCATCATCAATACGGCCCATACAGAAATGTTATGCTTCCGCTTCTGTCATGCGCTGTTAATTTTTTATAATACATACTTTTGTTTTGTATTTGTAACATTTCTTAGCTCGGCGATGAAGGAAAACGTCGTAAAAATTGGATACCAGAATATAAAATCTGAAATATTTACAAGAGTGAAATATTTACCTTCTATAACGGCTACCACACACTAAAGTACACATTATACCTCACACTTTAGAACCGTCTCTGTTACGGGCATGCTGGAAGAAATCTCTTTAGAGATAAGCTCGCCATTTGTACATGTCTACTCTAATTGTTTTATCTGTAATATTTTGTGTACAATAAAATGTTAAACAGAAAATAAAATAAATACAGTTTTTCATACTCTACTCATATCGCCTCGGTGGGCTTTACATCGTATATTATAAAAGTACAAAGTCGATAATAATGCACGAGTGGACCGCGAGTCGTCAACTCGACGACATGGTCAACAGCATAGAGATCTAGAGAGATGCCAACCAACGCGCTGAGTACGAAACCTAGTGTCGCATCACCACCAGTACCACGCGATAGAAAGTATTTTGTTAGATTGAATGCTTAGCTCATTATCCATTGCGGTATCAGAACTCAACGTTCGAATAATCTTTAGTAGTACGCGAGCATTGTAAATTATTTACACATAATATCTCGACTGGCTTTCAGCCTCGTAATATATTGAATCCTTACTATCGCGAGCAATGTGTTCCGTTTTTGCGCATATTGCTGCGACACTGGCCCCGCCCCCTTTACACATCTCCCTTTAGTTTTTGTGATCTATGGTCCACAACTTTAAAATAAAATCTACCGAATGGTACCATTACGATTGAATGTTTCAATAGCTTCTCGGTGAAGGAAAACATCGTGAGGAAACCTGCATACGCTGAAGAAGAAATTCTGATGTGTGTGTGAAGTCTACCAATCTGCATTGGGCACGCGTGGTGGACTAATGCCCAACTGCCATGCAATTGCCAATGCCAAACCCACCCTGAGGGGAGGCCTGTGCCCTGTAGTGGGACGTTTATAGGCTGATGACGATGATGATGAATAGCTTCTCGAAAAAAAAGGATTATGAAACAACTAATTATTTTTGTCTCGCTTTCAAAGTTGGTCCCATAGTAAAAGTTGTTCAGTTTGATGGTCTAAACTTCATACTCTAAAGCACCCTGCGTATACCCCGTTGTATACGTCCCACTACAGGGCTCAGGCCTACCCTCAGGGAGGTTTGTATACTGGAGTTAGTTAACCACTCGTAACCAATGCTGATTGGTAGACTTCACATTACATTTTTTTCTTCAGCGTATGCTGCAAGTGAAATTACGAAAATAGTCCAAAGCCGAACCGAAGTAATGATCGTTCAAAAATACACCGAATCGCTTTGATAAAAGGTACGGCAGTGCCTTACTATAGGTACTTTAGGTTTCAGGGGCACTCTATTATGTGTAAATAGTTTACAATGCTTGCGTAATGCTAAAGATTATTCGAACGTTGAGTGCTTATCAGCACTCATTATCCATTGCGGTATCCCGCAATGGATAATGAGCACATTCAAGCTAACAAAATACTTTCAATCGCGTGGTACTGGTGGTGATGCGACACTAGGTTTCGTACTCAGCGCGTTGGTTGGCATCTCTCTAGATCTCTTTGACTAGACTGTTTATTGTTAAGGATTCCCAATCGTAGACCTCGCGTATCAGGCTTGCCTCGTTTTTGGTCTACCGTTTAATGTAATAGTTTTAAGCAAAAGTTAAAAATAAACATTTATCTTATCTTATCTATCTTAGACTATCCACTCTGGAGATAATAATCAATGCTAATATCTCTGAAATTGCTAAATATTTTCTAAACCATCCTGTAAAGTATCTAATTGCACAATTCTGTCGGTCATTATCAGATCTGGCAAACTTCAAGCAGTCGTGTTGCATGTTTAATGAAGTCAGTCTTGTCCCAAGTGCCACTTTCATAAACGCTTTGACTTTCAGAACTATAAGGGTTTTGGCATTTTTCCTACCTGAATGATTCATTTCTATATTCTCCTCGACTTTGCATAGCAACCTTGCCTACATCCATTAGCCTTATTTTTAAGAGAAGGCGTTTAGCTTGCAGTACACACGGCGACACATCAAGCTATAAGAAAACCAACATAAGCTGGCCGCGTTGGAAAATTAAAGTAATTGTAAAAATCTATTTACAATCTATACTATTATAAAACTGTAACAGGAAGTTTGTCTGTACATTGAAGATATTAACAAAAAAAAAGTTACGATATAGTTTTTAGGTGTCCCTGATTCCATTTCACCAATTTTTGGATTTTTTGTCTGTCTGTTTGTTTGTGTGTTTGTTTGGGTGTTTGTTTGTTTGTTTGAACGAGTATCACGCAAAAACTACTGAACCGATTTTGATGAAACTTTTTTTGTTTGATAGCTTATGATCTGACTTAAAATCTGGTGTATAATTTGTGCGGACGAAGTTGCGGGTTAACGCTCGTTATTGGATAAAGACATAGATAGCAACATAGGTATATATGGTCCTTCTTAATATGCTGACAGTTTTTAAGGGGATGATTAGATCGTCAAACTGAACAACTTTCACTATGGCACCAAAATCGAAATCGCGAAAAACAAATCAGCTCATCCATACAAAACTTTGACTACTTATACAAAATTTCAAACCTACTCCAGCCAAATGTTTGGGATAACTGATTTTTTTTCGCGATTTCGTTGTTGGCCCCATAGAGAAAATTGTTCAGTTTGACCATCAAACTCTCATCCCACTAAAACAGTGTCGGCATATTAAGAAGGACTCTGCATATAATTTATTATATTAGTTACTTCAGTGTTGGAGGAGAATGGAGGGGATAAGTTGGACAGAACGAATAACAAATGAAGAGGAGAAGAATGGTTAAAGAAAAGAGAAACATTCTGAAAAAAATCGAAAACCGGAGGGGAAAAATGATCGAATACTTGATACGAAACGACAATTTCTTAAAACCATACTGGAAGGGAAGATAGGCAGAGGAAGACCTAGACAGAGTTATCTAGCCCAAGTGAAGGAAAAGGTTGATATCGTGTCGTATCAAGAACTCAAGAGACTAGCGGAAAAGAGACAGAATTGGCGAATACTCCACCGACAAGAGCGTTGCTCTTAAATAAGATGATGATGATGATGAAATTAAGTTATTCAAATATTTTCGCTTTATATTCGTCATTTTTATATAAAAATCTTAAAGGGTATTAGAGAATTTCAAGCCCATAAATTCGGATACGAGACAAATTGTCATGAACCCTTCAATATTGTCAAAATGTAATCCTTGCTACTCTTGATAGTTAGTTTTAGCAAGGTTCCTGACAGCCGAGAACGATTAGATGAGTGACATTGATGAAAGAACCTAGCTGCGAAGTAGCAATGTTTCTGACTATCCCAACAAAGAGTGCAGGCGTGAGTTAAAGTATGTTTGCATTTATTGGGTCACAGATGTGACGATCAATCACAAATACTGAACCAAAACTGAAATACCAAGGTCGTTGTCACAATAAAATACTTATAATAATTATAATTTAAGTCATACTTTATGAGTAATGAATAGGCACTTATTTCAAAATATTATTGATGTTTTGGCAAGAGTCAGCGAAATGATTCTTGCAACTCGATAGTAAATTGAAAGATATATCAGTTAGTTTGTCTGCTATATATTAATAACAGTGATAGTGTTAGAAATAATGCATTCAGAGATAGACCACGATTGGTGCATCTCATTCTCATCGCATATAAAAGTGTCTCAAAGAGTCCTCTACGTGTCGGATCTGTGACCCTACGCAAGCCTTCAAAAGAACCAGGCTTACTGCCCGTGAAACGCCTTTTGAATGTGAAATGTCAAAAAGAGACCCAAAATATAAAGACAACACAACTATAAAGTTCTGATTTGATTCGAAGAAGATGCTGAAGTGTTTTTAAAAAATTGACCTAAAAAGAAATAGATTCCTAAAAATAATTTTGTGGACTAACACCTTCTCGTCTACAGGGTGAAATTAATATCATTAGCATCCTTCTAAACTAAGAGTCTACCCATCAAACTGAACAACTTTTTCTATGGGAGCAAACCGATTGAAGCAAAAAAAATCAGGTGTTGCATACATATGAGTCGAGTAGGCACTGCAGTTTAGTATGGAACAGCTGATTTTTTTTTTGCTCCGATCGGTTTGCTCCTATAGTAGAAGTTGTTCAGTTTGATGGGTAGTTTCTTAGTTTAAAAGGATGCTAATGATATCAATTTCACCCTGTATATCGCCACCTTACATTATAGTAACATTTCTTTTTCCATTAAGTATTATTTGACAGAAGAATTGATGTAGGAACAAAATAAAATTCAAAGATTACAATAACCATTCCAAATTGTTAAGCAGACTTCTTTCCATGTAAAATTTAACATTTAGATAACTATCGGATCTATATTTAAGAATGGTTCGTTCTAGACGACACTGGGTTCGATGCTCCGATGATGCATCGATCAACGTCCACGAAGCGAACGTTGAAGTATGAACCGAAAACGTAACAGGTTACAAGACTGTTCGGAAGATCATTTGTCTTCTGTAGTTAGAAGCTGCGAAGCTGCTTTTTCATAGGTTAGAACTAGCTATTGACAACAGTAGATATTGTAATTATAAATTTTCAAAAAAGATATTGAAAAATACGGGGCTTGAACCTGTTACCTGTAAATCCGGGGCTGTCTCTTATGATATGACTTTTCATACAAATTTATATGAGAGTAGTTTGTAATTTCTGGTCGCATCTTCTCTTCAACAGAACAACTTCCAACGCGGTGGTAGAGTCAAAAAAATGATGCCAGAAAGCTATCTATGTGATATTTTGATACAACATTTTAAGTTTGATAAATCGAAATCAGTTTCAAAGTCAGAAAAATCAATCATTAATCAAACTTCTGAAAATGAAGTTTAGCTTTGTTGTTTATTAATAATATTTTTTTAATTTATTGTAAGAAAAATGACAAAAGATTTGAACAATTGAACTTCCAAAAACCATCGAAGGTTTATCCGGAGGTGCAACATAAACAGTACAGTTACATCAATTAGAGGACAATTTTGTAGGTACTACATATACATTCAATACAAAGTAACATAATTTCCGTACTTTTAACTAAAACTCGACAATCTTGTGAACTGCAAAAATTTAGTTTGCGGTTCAAAAAGAAAATAAAGAGCAATTGGTTAAATTATGTTTCGTACTTAATAAATAATTAACCGAAAAAGTTTGTGTAACACTATTGAAGACGTTACAGACTAAATAGACAAAACTAGGTACAAGTAGTAGGTAGTACCTATGTAAAGTATCTATGATTGATCGATGCACTTATGATAATGCTATGCATTAGTTGGTACCAAGGTTTGTGAACGAGAGCGTAGAATGGTTGGCTTTGAAATTTGTAATTTATTTTATTTAACGTTGCAGATTTCGATATTTTTGAATTCTATGTTGGCGCGAAACAAAACCTTCGGCATCTTATTGACAAGTTTTTCTGGTCTATTTGTACATTTTAGTTATAATTTTTTAGGCTAATTTTTAATGTTATGTTATGTACACAACATTAAACCATTTCCTGAAAGTTATTCGCTCTAGCAAATCTAATTTTTAACATGCGATTATAAATCTCATCCCTAACAGTATCTTTGTTTTTAATAATTTACGAATTTTGCAGATCGATCAATAAACCATGCGAACAATTACCCCCCAACTAACAATTTGGTCATTTAGGTGTCGTATAGTCGAACATTGGACGCATAAAGCACCAGTATATGACGAAATTACCGTAATGTAACTTTTATAAGTCAAAATAGTCATTTAAATGGGGGCCTAATACGACCAAATTGTTTGCTGGGCCGTTACCAGTTGTAGCAGTTAAGAAACAAAGTAAAAAAGGTAAGTAAAGTGTTACCTAAACCAAAACTGCTGCTGCTTCAGCTAACAAACTTAATTAGTTTAAAATTTTTTTACTGTGTAAGAAAATGTAGGAATTTAATTAATTTATTAATTATTTCGGAAGTAGATTCTAATCTACTTCTACGATACAAGTCCTTCTTTTTTTTTAAATAATTTATCCTTTCGGAAAGGCAATGGGAACCAGCCCTTACAGCCTGGTCATAAGTTATATTTTTCTATATCGAGCCGATAGCACGCCATAGAGTTTGAATTTTCATCGTGGTAAAGAGATTTGCTAACCAAGAAGGTTGCTGAAAGAGAAGGTACATAAATTCTTCGTCTATGGTTGCTGATTGTCCACGATACGTTATCAGGCGGACCCTGACGTATCGTGGGTTCAGTACGTCACCCGGGAAGGCTCTCTTCGTGTATGTTCTTCGGAGTGTCATTGTATATGATTTGATTACTTATGATCTGATTTTATAAGGGTCGAAAACAGGGACTCTTCGAGAGAACTGAGGGAAACCTTTGCCCACCATTGAAACAGCAAAAACAGCAGCAATGAATAATATAGTATCGTATTAATCGTTTCTTTTCTTTCATAGTCAAATTATGAGCAAGAAGGTACTGCACGGCAGTTAGATTCCAGTCTGGAATAACATTTACACAATTCATGGAAAAACAGTGCTACCTACGCAATTTTTGTACTATGCGCTGCCGAAGGCAGAAATAGTTTAAAAATGTTATCTTAGATTTTTGTTTTCAGATATTACAGTTTACATAACTCTCAATATTATCTACTATATATTATATGTGACAATTCTTGTATGTTCAATGTTAGAGTTTACTATTAACATTATCAGTACCATGCAAAGCCAAACCATTTGAAAACGCCACGTTTTCTCTTCGCCCCTGTAACCTACTCCTGGAATGAAACATAAAACGGCCGGCGCACGCGCTTGGCCTGTCACAAACTTCATAATATCCAGATTAATGAAACGCGGCCGTCGCTAGCGGCTGCGCTCGGAAAATAGCCGAAATATCGCTAGGCGACGCGGACGCACGTACAAAAATAGTCCGCCTCACCCGCCCGACCAGCCGCTGCATACAAAAGTGGCTCGCCGTCGACACACATCGCCTTATCAAATTTCCCAGCCCACGAACCTGCCCACGCAACACTCAAAAACCACTCTGACCTCAACCCTCGCCGACTGCGGTCATGCATTAGTATGTTAGCACAGCATTTGTCATGTTAGAAGAGTTAATTGTTCACTTAATCCGCGCGGCGACACCACTGAAGCACTGAAGCACTCGAAGCTAAAACACTGCCTAACTTACACTTATAGTGGTCACTGCACGAGTTCACTGGTCACTAAGGAACTAAGGAAGCGGGACGGAGCGCTCGCGTCTTGCGCCTGCCACTGCTACACTGCTGTACGAGGGTCCGCCGCGCCGTCGGACGCTCCCAAAATATACCCCTCATTGTGTACACTACACTCATACCTAAAACTTGAATACCTCATATAAATCTTGCGAACTTTATAAATAGGTACTGATATAAAACTAAAGTAGGATTAGTGGGTGCAGTGGAGCTATTAACCTAAATGATCAGGTCGGCCTGGATCCAGTGGGAGATAAATAGCGCGTGCACATCGTCGATTGCTGTGATTTAGATCGGCTGCAGTATCGTATAGTTCTGTTCTCAGAATTGCAACTCTATTAGTCTTAGTTACATTTTGATAGTTTTTGGTAGTTAGTAAAGATTATTGCAGTGTTGACTATAATTTTCTTGATGTTTGATGACGGTCCCGATAGAAAGTTTAAAAATCGCAGATATTTTCGTTAACCGAAATTGCGAACGAACTAGTTTCGATAGTTTACATTACTTTCTTCCTAGTGACACACATAATTGTAATTAGAACATTATGTTTTCGTTGATCAATTATCAACAATCAAAGACATTTCCTTTCTTCATTTCGCTTATGTGGAAAATAGACATTCAATTATTTAATTCAAAAAACGTTTTGACAATATTCGTAAAAAAAATATTGGACTTCCCATACTAAATGCACACAGCAAGCACTCAGCTGATTTTCTTTTTCATATTTCCTATTATTTTTTTTCTTTTTATTTATATTATTTCAATGGTCCGCGCGTACAAAGTCGCGGGCACAGTTAGTATATAAAAACTGCATATTGTTAACGTATATTATTTTACTTTGATAAATATTATAATACGATCTAAAAGAGATCGAAGGCAATACCTAATTACCTCCACTAACAAGTATGAGAAATCATTAGTGATGTTTACCACACCAGACTATAAAACCAAAGGTCCTGGGTTCGTAAATGGTTCGAAATCAAAAACGTTTTTATCTACTTCATAATAAAAGTCATTTCTAGCTTCATATTACATGCTAGTGGTACAGAAAACATTAAAATCATTCCTGACTTCAGCATATACATGGTGTTACAAAAATACAAATAAACATTTAAAGGGGTAGGTTAGACCATAAAAATGAACAACTTTCACTATGGGACCAAAATAAAAATCGCGAAAAAAAAATTTGATGTTCCATACTAAACTACAAATCTACTCGAGCTAAATGTATGGGACATCCAATTTTTTTTTCGCCATTTCGGTGGTGGTCCCATAGTGAAAGTTGTTCAGTTTGATGGTCTAAAGAACCCCCTTACAAGTAATAAACTTTTATTTTTATTTTTGTAACACCCTGTATAATTTTAATTATGTTAGTTACTGAAAATATTATACATGATTGCATGCCAAGTACTAGATCTAAAAGTATGGCGCAGTTCGTAAAAAAAAAATTGAAAACTAAAAAACTGTTTATTTTTTTTTTCCTGAACAGCCATAAAGTTGCCTATCTCCTGTTTACGGGTTGACGTTGAGTTTTGGGATAGCCTGTATAATATAGCTACAAACATCCAGAAATCGGGTACAAATATTCACATTCATCATTCAAATATTTGCAATGCGGGATTAGAACTCACGACACTCGGATCAGCAGGCTGGTTCAATACCAACTGAGGTATCGAGCCGTCAAACTTATGTTTCCCACAGTTGTAACGTACCCTGTGTTCAGGGTACGTTTTTTCTACTTCGAACTTTATTTATTCATCAAGTCAATAACTCCGCAGTCCAATTTCACCGAAACCTCAACTGACATTGTGGATCCGTCAGATTTATATCTCCGATCATGAGCCAAATCCCAAACTCCATTACTCAAATGGATTCATGAGAAAATCTTTAAGAATGGATTCAACCATTAATTAGAACATTTTTAAACATAAAAGAAACAACGATTTGGCTTTGATTGTTTGAGTTTGATGCGAATGCGGCTGAATTTTGTTTAGACAATCAATCTGGATGAAAATTTGCAATTTGAGGAAAATAAAATAAACAAGGTTTAAAAATAAATGCCTTATAATGCCGGGTATCGAACTGGGTGCTTGAGAAAACTGAACAACTTTGACAAGGGAGCCATTGAAATAGCGAAAACAAAACAACTTTGCATATAAAATATCAAAAGCTACTCTACTCGGCCAAATGTAGAAATAGAAATATTTATTTGCATTAAATAGGGAACATGGTTGGTTGTTACAATAATCCTACACATTTATCTTAACTATTATAAAACTGTAACAGAAGTGTGTCTGTACATTGAAGATATTTACATGAAAAAGATTAAGATATGGTTTTTAGGTCCCTTGTGCAGTATGTGACTTCTCAATTTGACTGGTGAGACCTGCTGGTGGGAGGCCAGTCAAACCGATTCACTTACTCCACGTAGGATACACCAAATACACGAAGTTGAAGCTCGAAGGACCATAAAGATGTTGGGTTTGGTGCCAACAGCTTTTGCTGATGATAATGATTGATAACAACGGAGAAGCTTGAAAGTGTATCTTGATTGTTGATTACTGCTATGATAATTACGACTAAGATTTGATATAATGATAGGTATTGATAGTAAATAGTGAGCCACGGAACGCTTGATTGTCCGAAATGTACAGAATCAACAGTAGTAAATTCTATGCGATCCAAGTGCTATGAAACAGTGTCGCGGTAGGCGCTGACACAAGCTAAACTGTACGGTGTGTTGGACCGTACACCGGACTCGAAATCAAACCTTTTTAGAATTTGTGTCTGTCTGTCTATTTGTTTGTATGTTTGTAACAGCATCACGCAAAAACTAATACGGAACCGATTTTGTTGAAACTTTTTTGTTTGATAGCTTATGATCTGACTTAAAATCTGGTATATTTATAATTTGTGCGGATGAAGTCGCGGGTTAACTCTATTTTTTTATAAAAAACAAAATACATTTACATTTAGCTCAAGTTGTTAGGTATGTACAATATCGTATATTAAAAATTTATCATTTATTTATTATTATTAATTTTAGGTAGGTATATTTATTATTCAATTATTATTATTTAATTCCATTCTATAAAACAGATGATTTTATATCGCGATTTCAATTGTAAGTGTTGTAACACCCTGTATAGAATGACGAAGTTGCCTAGCTCTTAAAATAAATATTTGCTATGAAAAAATATATTTTGTTTTCGCGATTTTGATGTTGACTCCATAGTGCAAGTTTACCGGCCTAAATTACGTAACTAATTTAAATGTACACCCTGTGTGAATAAAAATGATTTTATTATTATTGAGATTTATGCATATGCTCACGACTATATTCCCCGAGGGGGTAGTCAGAGATATTCTGAAAGTTCAGAACATCCACGTTTCACTAGTAGTACCGAAAGTCTGTCCAGTGTGACGGGGAGTGAGCCCGTCGCCACTTGTAATGGACAGTAGGTACAATACATGCCTCGATATAGAAGCATGCAGGTTTCCTCACGATGTTTTCCTTCACCGAAAAGCCAGTGGTGGCCAAAGCCAAATCGGTACGAGTCGGCCTGGACGGGGATCGAACCATCGCCTCCTGCACGGCAGGCAAGGTTACTCGCCACTGGACCACCACGGCTATTTTATTTAATTATTGAGATTTATCTACAGTAATTTTCACAGGTTCTTGTGAAACCGGTGCATTTGTCGACACAAGCTCAGTATTCAATGCCCTATATAAAGTAGAAGTAGGTCAACGCGTAACCATTCCAAATTGTTTGTTATTAGAAGGATTGGAAAATACTTTTCAAGGAGCCATGTATTTTATGTTTCATAGAAAACTCTCTTAGTTCATCATCATCATCATAGTCCAAAGTCGTCTATCGCTGGACATAAATATGCTTTAGACATATCTAGAAGGATTCCAATAGCGTATTGTTTGTTATTTAATATATTTAAGACTTCTTGTATATATTTATATGTTGCTAATATCGTAGATCGGTTTTTCCTGAAGCCATTTTGGCTTTCATCGAAAACATTATATTTTTCGCAGAAGGAGTATAGTCTATTGCACATAGCCTTTTCAAATATTTTGGATGCCGTCGGTAAAAGTGCTATGGGACGATAGTTAGTGCGATCTGATTTTTTACCTTTTTTGTGTATCGGTTTTATCAACGATATTTTTAAAAGGTCCGGGAACGTACCCTCTGAGAACGATTGTTTAATTAGGTAGTAGATGGGTAAGTGTAATTCATCGGCACATTTCCTATAAAGAGTGGGAGGTATTTCATCGATTCCGTAGATGTGTTTAAATTTTAAATTTCGTATGATAGAAAGGATTTCGCGCGGTTCGACGGGACTAAGGTACATGGTGTTTTCTAATAGATGTAGACCTTTCGGCCTTGGTGGGTGGTCCGACGACCTGGTGAAGGTAGCAGGAACCCTTTGGACGAGGGCAGCGCAGGTTCGGTCGTTGTAGCGATATCTTAGTAAGATAATTTATAAATTAATAACGCTCATAGGAACATGCATTGTAATCAGGCATTATCTTTGAAAATCTTTTGTATCTTTTATAATTACATAGCATTTAGATAGTCATATCAGTTTAAGGTGGTTTCAGTCCATACAAAAGTTTGACGCAAAATACGCGTAGACGGAATTAATAAAAGTAATATTTTATATATGGAAAAATTGTTTAGAAAATCTAGTTGACGCGTCACAAATAATATTTGCAATTTATAATATATTTAAGAAGATAATAAAGCTTTTAAAATTTTGTATGAAAAATTTCAAAGCTTTATATCTTCGTAACTATTTTATAAATTGCAAATGTTATTTGTGACGCGGCATCTAGATTTTCTAAACTATTTTTCCATATATACAAATTTATACAAAAACTAATACGGAACCGATACCGATCGATTACTTATATTAAGGCCAGGATATCCCGAACCGCCTGTTTTTGATAAAGCTGTAAACATAGTAATATTCGTTTTTATGATTCGCAATAAATATATGTTTTAGTTTAATATACTTTCTTGATTATTCAACGGTTCAAAACACGATACTTGTAACTTGCCTCGATAAAAAAAAATCACAAAGATAGGATGTTTTTGATTGGTTTTCTTGTTTTACTTGAAGATTATCAGGTTTTAAGTAACAATAATCACATGTAAAAATAGGTAATAACAAATCAAAGAATATTTAACGATTACTTTTTTAAATAAATGTTTTAATATTTTTAAATATCAAATTATACAAGGTGTCTCAAAAGAAAGTTCACATTTAAATCTTTTTTTAAAAGAAAAGTCTTAGCTTTATTGAAAAAATGTTTATTTTATATTGAAGTACACTGTTTGGGAATTTATTTCAAAATGGGTTGAGAAGTTTGAAGAGACTGGGTCAACTCTGGAGAAACCAAAATCTGGGCGGCCAAGAACATCAAGAACAGCCGAAAACGTGGACAGTGTTACTCAGTCTATTCGAGATGATCCAAACCTCTCGATTCGGAAACGTGCTGTTGCTTTAAATGTGCACAGATCTTCATTATGCCGCATTTTACACACTTAAAAGGCTGGCACAATTAAAAGAAAATATCCGTCATGAAATGGCAGCCATCACGGAGACTACCTGCCGAGCTGTCATAGGCAATTTTAGTGCCCGACTAAATGAATGCCGAGAGCGCAACGGTTTACATTTGGACGATGTTATTTTTAAAAAATAAATTCCCAAACAGTGTACTTCAATATAAAATAAACATTTTTTCAATAAAGCTAAGACTTTTCTTTTAAAAAAAGATTTAAATGTGAACTTTCTTTTGAGACACCTTGTATAAAAGATCCTGTGATCCTGCTTTCAATTAAAGTGGGATGGCTAATTGCAAACGTATGCTTGTAAGAAAGAGACGCTTGCACTGGGATAACCTGCCCTTAATACCGTCTACGCGTATTGTGCGTCAAAGTTTTGTATAAAATTGACCCCTCTACAACCTCCTTAATAAAGTATATTAATTTATTTGTTAATATACTATTAAGCAGGCACTTCACTCTCGCGAGAACTGCTCGGCGAGAATTCTCGGCGAGAACTTTCAAGGAAAATTACTACGGCTTATGACGCCACGAGAATAATGAAGGGCATCCACACTCTCGTTCTCGGCGAGAATATAGTGCCCTCATTAGATACAGTCAATCAGTATGCGTGGGGGACAAAATTGATGAGGGCAGACCTCAGAGGAAGGATCTCTTTATTCTAAAGCATAGAGTCCGCATCAGTTTACGATTGTAGTTAGTCTCTTTTGTCTTATGACGTACCTTTAGTACTAGAAGGAGACGGAACTATAGATATTTGTTTATGCGGCTGTCCACTTTTTTTTAGTGCTAGTGTGTGTAAAAAGTGACCGTAAACATTATGCGGGTACTACATTCTCGCCGAGAACAGCCGAGAACGAGGGTGGATACCTTTCATTGTTCTCGTGGTGTCATAAGCCGTAGTAATTTTCCATGAAAGTTCTCGCGAGAGTGAAATGCCTGCTTTAGGGTAGTTGTTACTTTGGTCTACTTGGTCTTTTTGTCCATACTACTTGACACCACACACTCAAACACAAACGTCAAAGTGGACATTCTTGCTTGCAATGGTATGGCTCCCTCTATGTCTTTAGGTATAATCTTTTTGGGGCGTCTGCCCCAAAAAGATTATACCTAAAGGCTAGGCGGACGTACCTAGCCCAGATTGGGGACGTCATTATAAAATGCAAGTATGCCTGCAGTAATATAAGCCTGAATCTACAAGAATTTATGACAAGATGTTTGGATCTAGAATTTTAACTATTATAAAACGGTGTCAGAAGTATGATTGAAGATGTTTAAAAAATTTACGATATTATGGTTTTTGATATTTTTGTTGTCTGTCTGTTCATTTAAACAAACAAACAAATTAAAACTAATGAACCGATTTCGATGATAATTTTTTGTTTGAAAGCTTATGATTTGACTTAAAATCTAATAGACATTACACATACATTACTTAAAATCTGGTATATAATTTGTACGGACGAAGTCACGGGTAAACTCTAGTAGTCTATAAAATCTGAGATAAAATATTAATTTTGATCGCGCCTAGGAAGGTGGCATAGGTATTGTCTAATCGCACCTCTAAAATATATCAAGTAAGATCTTCCTGTTCCAGACCTAAAAAAGAACGCAATACAAAACATACAGAACCTCTTCCGCTCAACGACTATGACAGAAAAGAACAAACATCAAACGTCAGTCCTCACCAAAGCTCGTCACAGATGCCACTCAAAATCCCATAGTGTTACTTTTATAACCAAAAAAATAGAAAAACCATAAAAAATTAAAATGTGAACTACCCGGGATGATTATTATGTTAATTGCCAAAGGATTACTCCTGGTAATGTTTAGTAGCTCAGTCATAGTAGCCTTTCTCAACATCCCAAACCCTGTCGTCGCATTTTCTGGATTAAGACACTGGTCTAGGAAAGCACTCTACCATAAAATCGACCTCTGCACTCAATCCTGTTACAGCGAAATAATCCCAGGACTATATCTCAGCAATGCTAGGGCGGCAGCAGACAGAAATGTATTACGACATCTTAATATCACCCATGTGCTCACAATTGAGGCTCATAGGCTACCGAAATCAACTTTTATGGATACCAATATCAGTACACTCTTCATTAGGGCCTATGACACTCCTGAAACCAATCTGCTGCCCTACTTCCCAATGGCCAACGCATTCATCAACGAGGGACTGCAGAAAGGAAACGTGCTTGTACACTGCCATTTCGGAGTATCTCGATCAGCTACCCTGGTTATCGCCTTTATTATGGAAAAATACAGATTAAACTATGATCAGGCGTACAACTTCGTCAGACAGAGGAGAAGATTCATCAATCCAAACCCTGGATTCGTTATACAGTTGCATGAATACGCGAGAATGAATTACGACGTGAAAGGATTCCACAGGTTCGAAGCATACATGAATGTGAACGCGAGGAGGCATAAATACAAAATCGCTTCGTTAGCAGCAGTCGCTGTAGGAATTATTGTGCCTATTGTCGTTTTGGTGGGTTAAAAATAATTAAAGTAATCATAACTGCTTAATTTAGTGTAAAACTATGCACCTTATGAATCGGTTTTGTATTTCAGCTGCGTTTTTAATTTCAGGTAGTGTATGTGCGGCCGATCTTTAGGATACTTAGAAGGGGTTATTATAGACATTAACCAATTATATATTACATTAACCAGTTGTAAGATGTTAAATACTATAATTGATTTTATAAATAAAGTAACAAATCCTTGTAAAATACCGCAATATAAGACGAAAGATAGTCTTGATCTTTTATTTAGCAGATTCAAAGCTATCTTACGGATACATCAACGTTTGCTAAAGTTAAAACAATAAATTGCAAAAGGAAAGCTTGGACGCGTTGGCAAGCACTCTTGCGCAGGCTGATGGCAGGAAGCGAATAATTAATTGGTCGAGAAGATTTGAACTGAAATCGAGCGCGAAATCATAATACTTACTAATAATAGGAATATCTCAATCTAAAATTAGTATTTGGTTCTGGACCGGTGTTATTTGTGAATATGTATATGTGAAGACTTTTCATATTGCTAACAGCTGTTGCAGAAGTGATCTTCTCATATTTTAGAAGTAAACAGTATTCTAAAGTTTCGTAGTTTGCTCGCGTGAGGCAACGATTATTATGTAAAAGCATATACAGGGTGAAATCGATATCATTAGCATCCTTTTAAACTAAGTCTACCCATCAAACTGAACAACTTTAGCTATGGGAGCAAAACCTATCGGAGCAAAAACCGGCGCCGTCTACTCGACTCAATTGTATGCAACAGCAGATTTTTTTTGGTCCAATCGGTTTGCTCCCATAGTAAAAGTTGTTCAGTTTGATGGGTAGACTCTTAGTTTAAAAGGATGCTAATGATATCAATTTCACCCTGTATAGACAGATCAGATTATAGACTGCTAATATACTAGCAAATATGCCAGCTTCCTGTGGCCAGTAATTATAGGTAGAGATACTTCTGGTACGTACCTCTATCTCATAGGGCAACTTGGTATGTCTAAAAATTATGTACCTAGTTTAATATGTCACTTTTGTAAACTAAACACTAACTCATCATCATCAGCCTATATACGTCCCACTACAGGGCTCAGGCCTACCCTGGGATTGGTAGACTTCACATACACATCAAAATTTCTTCTTCAGTGTACGCAGGTTTGCTCACGATGTTTTCCTTCAGCGTTTAAGTTTCGGGTTCGAATCCGCATGAACCACATGCCATGTATGATACCATGATAACTTATGTATGTAATACCGAAACACTAACTAAACAAGTAAAATAAATCTCTATTATAATAAGATTTCAAGAGTCTAGCTTGTCAAATATGGAAAATCTGAATATACATACCTATATATACGCACAGAAAGGAAAATCGTACTGTACAGCCATGTCATAATCTGTTGTTATTTTAATTTTTCTGTTTGATGAATCTGTTTATTGTTTCTGTACTTTTTTTGTATTTTTGTCTGGCAATAAAGTGAGTTTTATTTTTATTTATTTATTTATATCTACCATATTTGACTACCTAGACTCTAGTTAACTATTTAAAATATCCCAGACTATATAGTCGTGCGCATATGTTATACTATGCGAGATGATGATGATTGATACTGCTATTCCAATTTAACGTCTATTTGAAAGAAAGCCCTATGTGATGGGTTGGATTAAAGGAGAACGGTCACGGCCCATAGAAAAAAAACCCAGGCCCGACAGTTACGAGACATATGTCTTTTTTTTTGTAATTTTTTATACAGTCGAAAAAAACAAAATTTATATTCAACATCGATGGCTAACACCAAAATATTGCCTTATGCTTTTATTAAGGCGTAACATTAAAAAATATATATAATGCCTATTTTTACGTAAATGTATGTAAGTAAATAATGATACAATAGCTATGGGATGTATCCACCTTATGACTAGGACTCATTACCAACTTAAGGCTCCTACACACGGGTCCTATGATTTATAACCAAGAATATAAAATAAAAGCTTCCCATAGCTTTTTGTTATATAGCATTGTATCATCATTTACTCACATACATTTACGTAAAAATAGGCATTATATATATTTTTTAATGTTACGCCTTAATAAAAGCATAAGGCAATATTTTTGTGTTAGCCATCGATTTTGAATATGAATTTTGTTTTTTTCTACTTTATAAAAAATAACAAAAAAATTACATATGATTCGTTACTGTCGGGCCTGGGTCACAAATGACCGTTCTCCTTTGCTCGTCTATTTTAAATATCAAAAGCAACTGATTAAAACAAATACGGATGTTTACAATGGTGTTCACACACAGTTGTCTCTCCCTCATAGGCCTATATAACCTTTGTTGCCAGATTGTTTAGCTTATAGAAAATTGTCAAATAAAAACTCAAAATGGTAATTGGTCTATTTGTAAAAATCTCATATTGTGGTAGTGCTTATTTTCTTTAACAAAATCAAAGAAATCTACGCTTGAATAATAATAAATTATTTCTTTCTGTTTTCTTTTTCTTTGTGTTATTTTACTGGTCTACGCGTTCGAAGTCGCGGGCACATCTAGTAATAAATAATTATATTAATTAAAATCGCTAGGCGGAAAGACGGCATGTGGAACAAAGCAGTATCATAGTAGTAGCCAAGAGATGGACGGAGGTGTGTAGTGACGGGTTCGCAATGGATCAGATCAGCTCAGGACCGTCAGGAATGGCGCAAAAAAATGGAGGCATAGCAGTATCTTGATGTAGGCTGATTTAATTGAAAAACGTTTAAGATGATCCTTTAACAGCACTAACAAAACAAAAGAACAATTTGTTGGAGGGGGACGACCTAGACGTACATAAATTGGAGACGTGCTTAAAAAGGGCCAGGTCAGATCTACCCGAAACCAACGAGCATGCATGAAAGGACTTATGAATGTGGAGGAAGCTAGAGAGGTATGTCAGGATCGTAGCAGGTGGCGTTCCGTTGTATCTGCCTACCCCAGTGGGAGACAGGCGTGAGAATATATATGTGTGTATAAACTGGTACTCGATATTTGCTAATCAGATCAATGAATACCAGCAATTTGACAAGACAAATTCGTCACTGACGCGACCTTTTCAAAGATTAATCATTATTGGACGACTGAGTAAGTGAAAGCAATAGAGATGGAGACAAATGACTTGTATCGACATTTTGTTTTAGTTGCAGAGATAGCCAATTCAACAATGCCCAGTTGAAGATGAGCAATGTTCGCAAGTAAATAAAACTTTTAAACTTCTGCGTCGGTGGTACGTAAAAACGTAGTGGTTACTTGTTCAGTGGTGGCACATTGCGGAGAGGTATGGACTCTCCATCTTTAAGATCCGGGTTCAAATTAGCACGTATAAAAATAGGTATAAAAGGAAAATTATTCATCAACTTAGAGTGGTATTAATGAATGGCCTTCATGTAGTAATTAAAATAATAGCATAAGGGTTGAATGTTCATTCCACTTTGACATACAATCGCACACACTCACACACACACACAGGCTAGGTCATTGACAAAGCCCTAACAACCAAATAATAATAATAACTTCTCGCATATCAGCCTCCACTAAGTCGTTCCAGCGATACCAGTCGATCCACTGGAAGAACTAGGATTGATTTCAAAGATTGATATCACGCCTAAACCGTGTGGCTACCAGCTATAACTACTGCATCTGACCCTTTCTCTGATCGTATCGATCTCCCATTCGATAAGACATAAGGAGGGTAAGAACGAGAAAGTGCCGTGTGTTTAGCGCGTATAGCCCAGTCATTTTACGGTTTGAGCCGGGACTAATTAATAATTGATATTTTTTTCGGTATAATATTGAAAAGCCAATTTAAGCCTAAAAATGTACCAAAATTAAAAAAAAAGCAACAGTTCCAATTTTAAAATTTAGCTATTATCTCGTTCTAAGAAACCTGATGGTAATTTTTTTTTCACACATTTAAGGCTTAACCATTATTACATACTTCAAACATGGTGTAAATATTTTTGGCTACTTAGAAGGTTTTGAAAAATCCATTCGTATTTTCTAATAAACACATTTTTTTTTAATTCTCAATGCCTATTTTATTGCTAAAAAATAATTTATATTGTTAAGTCTAAGTCAAATGAGTGGGTTGGTATTAATATTATTAATTAAAAAGCATTCTGGGAAACACAATTTTGATTTCTATGTTGCGTAGCGATTTTTATTTTAATATGTTTTAAGATAGTCTTTTTGTCACTAAATGGTGCCGGTTACAGTTTAAAAGTCCAATTAATAATTACTCCCTACCCCGCCTAACAAAACTCCGTAAAATGACTGGGATATAAGCACTATAAAGTATCCCGCGTACCTGACTGATTTTCTATAAAGATTAGTAGTTATGGTAACTACTAACAACTAATGGTTTCCTAGTCGAAAATCTACTAGGAAACCATCATCATAATCGTCATAATACGATATAGACCACGTAGCAAGTACAAACGTTTTGTTGTTCTTCGCTCGGCTATTAATTGGCCCGATATTTCTGTACCATCTATATTTAGTTCAGAGGTTAACACAGGTGCTCGTGGCTACTGTTACAAAATATGTGCTAGAGATTGAAATTCAATATTATTTTGCAGTTTAGGATTGAGTCGTGAAATTGAAGATTGAAATATGATAAAAATCTGGTGGTAGACAGCATCGTGAGGGTTGCGGGAACAGATTAGTATAGTACCGTGAGGATTGGCGTAATAAAAAGGACACCTATTATTATTATTTTTTAGGGGGGTTTTGGGTCTTGACAGCTTGCTGAGCCTGTGCCACGTAGACCATCGCTGGTCCTTTGTGAACGCCCTTTTTAAAGTTCCTTACCAATCCCCACTGCGGCCAGAAAACGCAGTAGATTCTTGATCGGGATAGTTTTGATCTCATCTGGTGTCAGTACCTGCCTACCTAGATGAGTACTACGTTTGTACATCAGGGGGCCCCAGTCACATAGAAGTTGCAGAGGAGTTTCCATCTCCTCCTTGCAGAATCTGCAGCCGGTGGTGTCACTTAAATTCGGTGTATGGATGTGCTTATTTAATTTGCAGTGGCCTGTGAGTGACCTTGTTATTGTACAAATTTGATCCTTGCTGAGGGCAAGGAGATCGTTCGCAAGTTTGCGATTGTAGCCTTTGATAAGTGCTTTGGAGGCCTATGGCCAGCAGTGGGTTAGTGTGAGCTGATTTGATTAATTTGAAATTCCTCAAGCTATTTTATTTATCAGAAATCCAGGTGCTGTGCAGGTTTATACCTATTGATAAGTATGTGATGAAAACGCCACCAAGCAGCACAAAACGTCATTTCCTTCATTATGCGAATCTCTCATGAAATGTTTAAAGGTATTTAACTTTTTTTTGTACCATAAAAAAAAGTTCTATGCCCAGAAATAAGCATTGTGCCTAAAACAGGAATCATCATCATCATCATCATCTCAGCCGATAGACGTCCACTGCTGGACATAGGCCTCCCCCAAGGATCGCCGCAATGACCGGTCCTGCGCTGCCGTCATCCAACGGGTTCCCGCCGCATTCACCAGGACGTCGGTCCACCGTGTGGGGGGCCTAACCACGCTGCGCTTTCCGGTACGCGGTCGCCACTCGAGAACTTCGGCCCCATCGGGCATCCCTTCTGCGAGCAATGTGCCCTGCCCACTGCCACTTTAGTTTAGCAATTCTTTGGGTTATGTCAGTTACTCTAGTTCTTCTGCGGATCTATTCATTTCTGATTCGATCTCGCAGTGAAACTCCGAGCATATCCCTCTCCATTGCCCTTTGGGTGACTTTCAGCCTTTTTATAAGGCCTTGAGTGAGCGACCACGTCTCTGTTCCAATATGTCATCACTGGCAACATACACTGATCGAAGACTTTCGTTTTAAGACACCTATACTAAGGACTACCTATAATATGAATCGGAATAAGCAAACTACGTTTTTATAAATGTCAGCAATTATGATTGGGAATACGATAATCATAATCGCATTGAACTCTCAAAATCTTATCAGTATCGAGCTATAATTATATACATTATACAATAGCTCTACTCAAACTTCGTGAAAGATTAAAACATGAAATACCTTGCCCTTGATTTATCTCAGAATTTATTCTAAAATAATTGTTTAGTGGCAAGCTGTGCAATATCTTCTCATTTAAAAATAGCATTTATTTGGATTTATTCGTGCAGTGAAACAGTTTTAGAGCCCATAAGACAGGCATTAAATTTGCATTGTCTGGCACCATGGCATTTCTTCTTTACAGTTTTAGTATAGCATCCAGTAAAATGATTAATGGTGAAAATAAAAATATCATGAAGACTGAAGATTTTAGAGAATAATCTGAAATCCGTTTTTTATGATGATCTCTTCTCTGATCTCTTTTAGTGCTTTATGTTTTCAGGAAACTCAAACTTGAAATTTTTACTCAAAATAACATCACATAGGTAGCTTTCTGGCGTCAATTATATTGACTCTACCACCGCGTCGGAAAGTATATTCCGTTGTAGAGAAGATGCGGCCAAAAACTCTTCAACAAACATCTTTTGAACAAAACAAAATAATACAATATAGGTACAATTACAAATACAATATTGAAGGTATTTGATTACATAGCAATTTAATATCGCATTGTCAATACCCGACATTTCGGTCATTCATATTATTATCGATTCATATTTTCATTACCTACGAAAAATTAAAAAAAAAAAAAAAAAAAAAAAATTAAAAAAATCGCGGTTAAATTTTTTTATGATAATGTTTTGCTCAGGACAGGGATGCATGGAGGATAAAAGGAGAGGCCTTTGCCCCGTAGTGGGATGAAATATGTTTAAAAAAAATGTTTTGTGAACTTGATCAACAAACCACTTTGGCACAAGCTACCATAAATGTAAATTATTTTCAAACATCAATCAGCTTCTGCCCTGGCTTACCTGCCTTGATGCAGATTTCCTCAATTTTTTTCCTTCACTGCTTGAGAGGTATGGACACTCAGTTATATGGATTCGATTCGCACACACGATAATCCCATGCACTAATTAGTTTTTCTTATATCCGTAATGCCGACTGCTGTCAAACATTGACGGAAAACATCCTGCATTAGATAAAGAAGAATTTTTTATGCTTATCTTGTAGTCCACCAAACCGCAATGGGCACACGTGGTGGACTGTCGGACATACACTCCCCTTGAGGGTACAAGTCTACCCGCTTGCGCCCTGCAGTGGGCTATAGGCTGATGCTGCTGCTGTTTGACGTGCATAGATTAGAAAAGTTCATCAGTTTGTAAGTATATGGCATGAAGAGCGTGCGGATTCGAATCCTATGAAAATCTTTATCATTTAAATAATATATAAGGTCTAACAAAATTAGGTGAAACTATTTGAAGGGTATGCTCAGACCATCAAACTGAACAACTTTCCCTACGGAATAGATCCCAATATCAAAATCTCGAAAAAAAAATCTGCTGCCCCATACATTTGAGTCAAGTTGTGTTTGCAGTTTTGTATGGGACAACCAAATTTTATTTCGCGATTTCGATATTTGTCCAGTTGTTCAATTTGATGGTAGACCTTATATTCTCACAATCATCTACATACATTATCAAATTACTAATTCTCACAACGTATTTTTTTTAAATAGTACCATATTTTATAGATGCCGTCTGGCAACATATACCGAAATAATCCGTCTATTTTCATTACCAATATGACGCAACCGTGCGGAATGTGTACGACAGAGTACGTTATTTCTGCTCCATACTGATTTTAAGAATGGTAGGATTATAATTCTTGATAAATATTCTTTTGAACGTTAAGGTTTTTAGCATAGCACAATGTTCACAACTATATTCCCCGAAGGGATCAGAGATTTTCTGGTAACTCAGAACATTCACGTTTCACTAGTAGGTAGTAGATAGATAGATAAACAATTTATTTGCATAAGTAACACACAAATAATATTACAGTTCACAACAAGTTTACAAAACAAGAATACAACGAAACATCAATAGAACAACATGTAATTTATTGTATGCTACAGCAGCAAATAGGTCCCAGCTCAACATAGACCTTGCCCGAAAGCAGGGTGTTGATTTTCAGATAAAACCTTTTTAGTAGTACAGGTAGTCAGACGCAGCAACCAATGAAATGAGTGATAATAAATAAGTAAGTGTAAGTTCAAATGAAATTTATTCATGGAAGAAAGTGTAAAAAGAATTTGAATAATATTATAAATAAGTATTAATACATAAATAAAATGTTTATTATATTGTAAATTATTATTATAATTATGTATAGCCTAAAATTGGGTACCAAAACTCTGTCGGTGACGGGGACTGTGTGACGGGGAGTGAGCCCGTCACCACTTATAATGGACAGTGGTTACAAATATATGTCTCGAAATTGAAGCATGTAGGTAGTAGATTTCACGATGTTTTCCTTTACTGAAAAGCAAGTGGTGTTATAATTGTACATAAATTTCGAAAAACTCATTGGTACAGTCGCCATCAGATATATCGTAGCATACAAGGTGTTCAAATATTTCTGAACAATACTAATTTTCAATAAATTCCTTACAGTAAATGTTACCAATTATATCTAAACATGTATTTTGTCATAAATATCTGAACAGCTAATTTTCAATAATTTCTTCACAATGTTGTTTAAAATTGAAATGTATAACAACGGATTAAGGTCTTTTTTCCTACACTGCTCAGATGTTTATGATCACCCTGACTGCGTTGATATATTTGATGTTCTGGGCGTTCAGATATTTTTGATTGGTTATGTGTAAAGAAATTATTGAAAATTAGAACTGCTTAGAAATATTTGAACACTTTGTTTGCTATGATATATCTGATGGTGACTGTACCGAGACATGGTTTGTCGTCCGTGCGGATTTAAACCCGGACTCTTATGATTGAGTGTCCAGGCCTCTCTGCAACGCGCCACCGACGTGATATTTTTCGAAAATAGTCTCCTTTATTTGTTTGACATTGGAAATGTTTTTTTAACCGACTTCAAAAAAGGAGGAGGTTTCTCAATTCGGCCGTATATGTATATATAAATATAAAAAAAATTTATCGTTTTCTCCAGCCTATAGGCTCCGATTTCACGAAAAAGTGCGATCCCCTTATATCTCGGAAAGTTGTGAAGATATGATATTCAAAAAAGGCTTAAAAAACGCAAATTTGCGAGAGATGTAAGGTGCAAAACGAGTTATTCGAGAAAGTCAAAAACGAAAAGAGTTATGGCCGAAATAATGAAAAAAAAAAAAATTCCGAAAATTTTATTTTGGCGCTCGACATTTTGGAAATATCAAAAATTTTTATAATTGGTCCTTCCTAATATGCTGACATTTTTTTAAGGGTATGATCAAACCGTCAAACTGAACAACTTTATCTATGGCACCAACATCGAAATCGCGGAAAAAAAATTCTGTTCTTCCGTACAAAAACTGCAAACCTACTCGAGCCAAATGTATGGGACTGCCATTTTTCGCGACTTGGATTTTGGTTCCATAGATAAAGTTGTTCAGTTTGATAATCTGATAATCCCCTTAAAAAAGTGTCAGCATATAAGAAGAACCGTGCGTTAAGAAGGATCCTTGTTTGTTTTTCGAGAAATAGTAAAACAACTGTAAATGAAACTGCCACATGTCACTGAAATTATTGCCTTGTATTTTAAACGGGGGCATTTATATGAAAATACTGTCGCTAGTTCATAGAATGCAGATGACCTAGGTCTAGTTAGCTTTTAGAACATCTAAAAAGTCTAGGATTAGTGTCCGTATAGCTAGCGTACACATGACAGGAATCTGGATTACTTTAGTGCCATTAAATATGACCAAAATAGTGCCTAATTAGTGCCTGGATCAAATTAAGTTGTAGTTTATGTATTGTACAATTTTTTTACCTGGTACGTAGCTTTGCATTGATTGTTTAAACTACGAAGTTACGTTAGTACAGGCAGAGGCACTATTTCAGGAACTTTGATTTCGTTTTTATATCAAGAAAAAACGTGTTAACACGATAGGTGACAAAAAACTAAAGGGAGATGTGAAAAGTGGGCGGGGTCAGTGTCGCAGCAATATGCGCAAAAACGGAACACATTGCTCGCGACAGTAAGGATTCAATATATTATGAGGCTGAAAGCCGGTCGAGATATTATGTGTAAATAGTTTACAATGCTTCCGAAGTACTAAAGATTATTCGAACGTTGATTTCTGATACCGCAATGGACAATGAGCACATTCAAGCTAACAAAATTACTTTCCATCGCGTGGTACTGGTTGTGATGCGACACTACGTTTCGTACTCAGTGCGTTGGTTGGCATCTCTCTAGATCTCTATGGTTAATTCATATGTACGTCAGCGCAACGCCATCGCCATCTCTTTATTTTATTCAAAAAGATTTGTATAAATCTGTTCCTTGAAGACCTATAATTATGAAATTTTTGATGCCTATGGCCACTATTAGGGAACACATTTTTTGTGTATTAAATCTTTGCTGTAATATACAATTTTGTCACAGAAAATGTATAAGCTAGCTTGACGTCAAGCTAACGTATCAGGTAAAAATGTATATTTCTTTAATTACAGAGGCACTACTTAAGGCCTAAGCACTAATTAGAAAATATTGTTGAAGTATTTAATGGCACTAAAGGAATCCTGATTTCCGTCATGTGTATACGGCACTAGCAGTAGCATTAACTAAAACACATTTTCATGATAAGACATTTTATTTAATAGTTTCATTAAAATATTGTTCACAGATGTTCATTGAGGGTTAAAAACAATAATTTATTACAAATTACAATGATACTTGTTCTATTACAAATATTTTGTGCGTTGATTGTTCCATTTTTTAAATAAACAAAATTAACAAATTACTTAAACCTAGTAATCTCATATAATAGAAGTGTTAACTAGGAGATTCGATGTACCAACATTAAGAAAGTTTACTCGTTATAATTATGTATTTTACAATCTATAATAATTATAATTAATATAAAATGTACGTAAGTAGCTTAATCCTAAAACTAAAATTTTCAACAATGTAAAAATTCTAGAAAATTTTCTGTTGTTTTTTTTTGTACAGTCCTATTTGTTATTCTATCTAATAATCTCATTTATTACTTAAAATTAAAGTCAAAAGTTATCAATACAATTATAAGTATTTAAAAAATATTAATTACTTAAGAATTCGTAAAATTTAAGGCACTGATATAATTCCCTTGTAAAACAATTGTAAACATAACACTGTGTTATGTACAATGATTTATGTACATTAAGGCACTTCCTGAACTTCAATAGTTTCATGTAAATGCATCTAACTATATAAAATATTGTACTTAATTACTCGAACGTGGAAGACATTAAAAACAAGGTTTACATTTTGTACAAAATCTATGAGCTGTCTTTTTCTCAATCCATTTTTAGAATATGTACTTCGAAATTGTTAGACGATTTTTAGAATAAGTTTTTATAATTAATCAGTCTCTATTAGAGATAAGCTTTGTTTAACAACCATTATTTTCTTGACACTAACATCAATTTCGACTACCAAAATAAAAGTATCAACTAACATTGAACACATTAAAATAAACTATTGAATCATTTGGAGGTATTGATTTTCTTCATAAAACGAAGATAAAGAAGTCTGGAGATCGTTCACAACCATATTGTCTCCGCCCTGAAGAGGATGCGTGCTGCTTGACACCATTTCAGAACTCTTCCAGTTCTCACAATTCTCCACGTACTCCAAGGTCCTTTGATATGTCTCCTGGCGCATCGTGTTGTTCGTATTCTGATTCTTATTCTTTCTTCCATTCGTCGCTTCGATTTGCGACTGCGATATATCCCACACTTGGACATCAGCTGTGGGATTGTTCTGACTCCGCAAACTATTCATACTGCAATCAGTTTGTTGGTCTCCATTTTTTACCACCTGGTTGCAATTTGTTGGCAACCGTGTTCCATTTATAGGCTTCTGATTTTGACTTCCAGTTGACATATTTACTGAGTTCTGTGCGGATTTTTGCATGTTGTGCTTGTTGAACTGGTTTCCAGGGTAGTCCCACTGATTGTACGGCCTCTGGTGATTGTAGTATTGGTTATTATTCATCATCGCTTGGTTGTACTGGTGATTGTTCTTCGGCGGTGGCGGACCCATGACATTTGCTGCGTTGACAACTGAGTTGTATGGAGGTGGTTGAGGATACTGGATGTTTTGGTTGTATTGAGCGTTTTGCATCGGTGGGCATTGTGTTTGTTGTTCGCAGTAACTGTTCATGGCTCCACGGCTCATGTTAGCGCTGTTGTCGACACTCATCACTGAAGACCTGGACATTTGAAGAGGATGAATCTGAGGCTGGTTTTGATAGGCTACCATTTGCGGGTAATTCATCATTTGGTTGTTGTACGCCATGTTTTGGTTCTGAGGCATCGGCTGCATATTCTGCATCTGATTTTGATTAAACTGCTGCATCATTTGATATTGCTGTAAGTTTTGGTTTCTGATGTTAGCGTGTTGTTGATTTTGGACAGGGTAAGGCGGTGCTTGATTGTAGTTCTGGTTTTGGAATTGTTGGTTTGGAATATTGTTTAAGTTCTTGTTAGGTACTTTTTGGTTGCAATTCTGTCGGTTTATGTAATTTGGAGGGACTTGTTGCATCTGAGGTTGCTGGTTCATATTGATTGGCATTTGCGTTTGAGTCATATTCATGTTCATCATCATATTCTGGTTTTGATTTGGAACCGGATTCATTGTCATATTGGACATGTTTTGGACCATAGGGCTTGTCATTCCTTGTGCCATTGGACTTTGTAACCCTGGATGCATAGGACTAGGCATGCCGTGACTCATCGGACTGGATATTTGAGTCATGGGACTAGCCATGTTCATCATTGGACTCGCCATGTTTTGAGACAATGGGCTACCGATGTTATTGTGTCTTGGACTCATCATGATCTGATTCGGCATTTGAGGGCTCATTAATCCTTGCATACTCTGCGGGCTCATAGCGTTGTGTTGAGGAGACATGACGCTCATGTGGCTTTGTGGGCTCATTACGTTATACACGCTTGCTGGGCTCATGACGCTGTGGGGCATGTTGTGAGGACTCATAACACTTCGCGGGCTCATTGCGCTGTGAGGAAGACTCTGCGGGCTCATCATGCTGTGCGCTAAGCTTTGAGGACTCATAACATTCTGCGGACTCATAACCATCGTTTTAGGACTCATTGCCGGTTTCTGCTTTTGAGGTAGAGGATTGTTGACTCTCATTCTATTTGATTGCTCAGTTTGATTTGCTGCCATGGTCTGCAATGATTGCAATGGATTATTTGCAGGAACGTTATTAGGAGGAGGTTTAGAGAAGTCTTTCTCATTTTCAGGATTAACTTCAGGAATAACTTGCTCTTGTAGCGGTGGATTCTTGTCATCGGGTGATTTAGCAGCTAAGAGGGAGCCGCTGTTACCCGACATACTAACGTCTAACGACCTTAAATCGACTGGGATATCACTTATATTGAGATCACTTCCTATGGCACCTAGGTTTTTGAGTAGAGAATCGTCACTGGTCGCAACATCACTGATTTTGTCACTGGAATTGTTCGTGCAGTCTTCACTGGTGTCTTTGGTTGCACTTTCAGGTTCTTTAGAGCCTTCTGGTTCAGGATTGGTGGAGTCGGTTTTTGGTGGTGCTACCGATTCGGTTCCCAATATTGATTGGTTAAGATATTGCATCATTTCGTCTGGTATTACTAGTTTGTTCTCCACCATCTCTCCTTCAGCGACCTGTGAAAGAGGAACATTGGTAAGTTTTGCTGAATTTGCTGTATGTAAGGTAAACGGTGTGTTAGGTTTGCTAGTTTAATGATCTTATTCTGACTTGAGTCAAGTAACATTTTCGCTATCATCTCCAATTACGTGTACATAATTGTGCATGAAATTGCAACCGTATTTGGTGTTTGGTGCTTTGTTTTAACTGCCCTTAATTTACCACATTATCTGATAAATATTATTATTCACTAGTTTCCGAAAAAAAATTTCACCATCCAGTAGTATACATCAATTAATTACCTGTTCCAGGTTGACCTCCTGGTTGGGGTGGTGGACCTGCGCGGTGGTGATCACCGTGTTGGTTGAGTTGGACCGAGACTCCTTGTACGTCACCGCCTCGTGCTCGTCCTCAGTCTTGAACGGAAACGGCGCGTCACCCTGGAAGGACATTTACATTCATCATCATCGTCATTATCAAATCATGTAGGTGCCTCTTTAGGGCACAGGTCTTTTCTATCTAAGAAGGTGGTTTAGTTAACCCATAGTCCTCACGTCTCGTGGGTTTGGATCTACAACTTCACATATCTTCAACGCTCGCATGGCCACTTAACATTAGAGGTGGGAAAAGAATAGTATATAACATTGAATCAAATTTCATCCTCTGCTATGTTTTGTAGACGAATAGAATACAATCTGCTATCGGATATATAAGGTCTAACAAAATTAGATGAAACTATTTTAAGGGAATGATCAGACCATCAAACTGATCAACTTTCTCTATGGGACCAATATCGAAATCGCGAAAAAATAATCAGCTGTCCCATACATTTGAGTCGAGTTATGTTTGCAGTTTTGTATGAGATAGCTGATTATTTTTTCGCGATTTCGATATTGGTCCCATAGAGAAAGTTGTTCAGTTTGATGGTCTGATCATCCCCTTAAAATAGTTTCACTTAATTTTGTTATACCTTATATAGGTAGGTATGTAAGGATTATGTAGAAAACTTTCTTTTTCTGTCTATTTATTTGACTACAAATACGGATTATATTTTGTTAAAAACAGCTAAGTCTCCTAAACTCTACTTTCAAATATGTAAATTATTTCAATTATTTAGATATTCTTAAAAACATACCACATCATCGTTGCCGCAGGGGTAAGGTTGATAGCTCTGCGTCTGGTCACTCAGGTTCGATTGTTCAGATAATCTCCTCGCCTCTTCCTTGACCTGAACGTTGGGGTCCAACTCCAGAGTCAACTCCTCAGCTCTGACTTCCGAGCATGTCACTCCTCGGAGAAGTACAGCCTGGAGAAAAGAATAGGAAAATCAGTTTAATGTATTTATGAAATAGTACAGAGCTCAAAGGATTTTTAAGTCCATGCTGAACTTAACCAACAGGTTATACTCGTAAATAATAAAACTCTTGAATATGCGCTATAAGACCATTACCTACAGTGTATACTATATTTGGAACACATGACTTGTATCGTGCCCATTGAAGCTGGATAGCAAGAACAGTATAAGATCTACTTCTCACAGTAACAGAAGTGAAACTGCACACATTGCAAAGTTACGATTATACGAAATATAGTCCGAACTACTACTAACAAACGTTTCATACCTGATTGCCCTGAGATGTCCTTACAGCTTGAACGGCAGCAAGAGCTGACGATGGCGCTGGAGCATACCCCACACATGATACTTGACTAGATCTGGAAGCAAATAACATCTTGTGAGTATTTACAGTAACTTGAATTAATTTCATAATAATAAAAACATATCTAATCCACCAGCGACTTGGCCTAAATGAGAATTATCGCAATTTAGGAAATCGAGAAGGAGCACGAAGAGATCATTTCCGCGTGACTTACTGAATCCCCTTGACGCCTGGCGTACTTTGGGCAGAAGTAAAGGCAAGGTAATATAGGCAGGCAGATATAGGCAGTAAGGCAATAAATAATTTTTTATTTATTTAAGTGAGCTGATTAGCAAGTCTCTTCACCACGATTGCAAGACACACACATGCAGTCGACTCAACAGGAGAAAAGCGTAGAAAAAGTAGACGCGATAGGCTTTTGGAATTGCCACAAGTTCACGACGATATTGCAGAGTTTTTCCTTTATACAAAGTCATGGCGCGTGAAGTGATCTCACCTGCACTCGTTTACTTGACCCTTCAAGAGTATCTATTTATTCCACAGATAACTTTATTAAGAAAGAGGTATAAAGATTGTAGCTACCTTCGACTGCTATCAGGAGACAACTGGTCGTAGACAGTGGTGTGTTGAGAGACTATTCTCTGGGGCCCGGCGACGCCTGTGGTGGTTGCTACTGCCCCAGATACCATTGAGGCTTGACTGCTTTTCCGGGATATGTCTGATGACCTGGTGATGGAAAATTATAAATGTTATTTAACAAAGAACAAGAATCGTATTATGGATGAAAATAATTTGTTAGCAAATCCTCACATCTATGCTTTTTAAAGAATTAATTTTATACACATCGCTAAAACGAGAACCACAATGGCTTTATGGTGATGTTTTTTTTCTTTTACATTCTCAGATCTTTACAACAAATTGTCATAAATGGCTCTTTGATGTGTTGTGTTGATTCAAGATAATTGAGATGTGATTTGTTTTATTATGATGAATTGAGGACTGCTGAATAAAATGATCCTCTATTTACAAACCTGGCACTATACAGACTGCTTCCCGAAGATATCCCGGAATCCCTCCTCGTATTGGGAAGACCTGTTTTCAGTTCCACCGCTACGGTCGTGTTTCCCAGTTCAGTTCGACCTTGGATTCCCCCTGGTGAAAACAATTTAATGTTGAATGAAAATAATACTTACCGACATCGTATAGTTCATCAGCGGCATGAGTTTAGTTAAAATACTATCCGATAAATTTGTGGCCTCTGTTTTAGTATGATAGATTTCAAACTTGTTTGGAATAATGCGTCCTTTGTGATTCGAACTATAATTGAATGTCCCATTCATTTCGATAACCTTGAGGCCAAAATTTAGTTCTTACTAAGTCCAAACTAGTATGGATATTTACCTCCGCCAATGTCAGCAGCATGAGAAGGCGGCATCAGTCTCCCCAATCCCATCTTGTTCCCAAATCGCGGCATGTGGTGATGAGCTCGAGGTTCCCCTATGGCCACCATAGCACGCAGCATGAGGGGCAGCTGACCTACTTCCCCCACCACTTCTTGTTCCACCTGTTGAAAATACTATTGATATAAATTTTTGAACAGCTTCTTCTCCTGATTGCATTTCGAACAACGTTTGCTCCAAGCAGCGTATCAAAAAGGTGGACTCGAGCATACACAGATGTTGTAAACATTTTCAGCACTTCATCATATTCAATTTATATATCCATGCCATAATTATCACCTATTTAGGTTCCCTGATTTAGTGAGACGTAAAAAGTACCTATTCATTTAATTTATAAATGCTATTCATGCGGAAGTCATGAGAATAAATGAAGAATGGCACTTACATCTCCATCCAGCCTGAAGTAAGGAGCGCCGTTTTCATCACTAAAACCACCAAGTCCAGAGCCACCAAAGTCCAACTCTCCACCACATTGCGCAGACAACTGTAAAAACATGATAATGTTTTATTCCCGGAGTACAAACTTCATCTACCTACATCAAACAAGTATTTTATTAGATGAAACCTTATAAAGTTTATCAGCTTTAATTAACACCCCAATTTTCCCGATAGAATTGATGGAAACTCAAAGACATGCTTCTTTTGGAGGCATAAGATCAAGTAACAAACCTGATGAGCAGAAGTATGCAATCCATGAGGAATCGGCGAAGCTGGACTTTCGCTCTTGACTGAAGCTGAAGACGTGTGTCCTCTAACTCCGATCGGTACTCCTCCCTCCTCGGAACGCGGTGAGGATCCTGCCCCACCACCTCCCGATTCAGCAGAATCGTCTCCTCGACTGCATCCTGAAAGAAAAGTGAGAAAGAAAATTAGTTTCATGGACCTATAGAATTCTTTAGCATATTATTTCAGCCAAATGAAAGCCTGGAAAGCTTGGCCTGGAAGGCTAGACATAGGTTTCTTTTAACGATTTTCACGACGTTGTATTTTGTACATAGTTTGCATCTTGAAAAAAAAACCGTCATCAAGTAGCGGGTTGACAAACAGGAATTTTAATTCCTTACTTCTTGGGTATATAGCTATGGAATTTAAAATTTAGAATGATATCAGAATAATAATGTTGACACTTACCTTTGTGTTTCTTACTGGCATAGAATTCTGCACCATGAACGGTTTTAACATGTTTCCGAAGAGACGATGGGTCGGTGTACCTTTTTGTGCATCCTGGTGCTTTACATACGTAAGGTTTCTGCAAACATGAATTAGTCATTTAGAAATTTGATGGAAACTTGATATAGCAACCTTTTGTTGGTCACTCTGATAAAATCGTTGACAGCTTACCTCATTACTATGAGTTCTATTCTGATGCTTAGCCCTGTCACTGGCGTTGGAGAATGCCTTCGCACAGCCAGGATATTCACAGGTGTATGGCTTTTCTCCTGTGTGACTTCTCAGATGGGTCTTCAGGTTCTCGAGTCTGGAGTATGCTTTGCAGCAACCTTCGAACTGGAAGAAGAATACATCTATTGAGATAATGGTTATTAATTTAAATGTTGTTCAGTGATGGGTTCATCAGTGAAATAATAATCACAATTCAAGGAAAAAATCATTATGTCCCTTTCAAAACTTCACATTATTCAATACTCACAGTGCATTTATGAGGCTTCTCTCCAGTATGTCTCCTCATGTGGACCACCAGCATGTACTGCGCTTTGAAAGGTTTCTCGTCTCTGGAACATCCAACCCAGCGACAAACGAAGGCCTTCTTGCTGGCGTGGATATGGTCCGTATTTATGTGTTTAACCAGGTCATCTTGAGTTGGGAACTCGAGCTTGCAATCCACCTGAATAAGGAAAGTTACGTTTAGATCATGTTATAAAAACGTCTTAAAGTAAAATGACAGCTCCTGTTCTGAAAAACTTTCTACATAAACAAGTGATGTTATGAATGAGTAGCACCAACTGGATCTCTAAATCTTTGACCTCATGATGATATACCGTCTGAGGTGATGTTAAGAGCATGAGAGGATATAAAAGTTCTTCAGTCCATTCATCCATCCATCATGGCCCTTGATCAGTCTGTCACTCTCTGCACCCAGTTGGGACCCACTTGCGTGTCGCCTAATATCATTGATCCATCTTTCTAGTCGGCAAAAGTTCTTCTGTATTCTTCTAACTAAAAAGATGTGCTTCAAAATTTTCCCATACTTACCCAATGACAATTCGTTTCAATAAAATCTCCAGGTTCGTCCTTAGAGTCCAATCCATCGTGGACTGTACTCTCTGCGGCGGCTGACATAGGCTTGTTACTGTGCATGTTTTCTCTGTGAGACATAAGGCTTTGTGGTGACTTCCTCTGGGTCATGCCCGATGCACTGTGGAAGAATTAGGAAATGAGTATAGTGTAATGATGAATCTATGCTTTACGGTTATGAAGCGGTTTATCGAATTACAGAACGATTTTTTTAGAACATCCTAACAAGAATAGCAATAGCATGGTGATGGAAGATATTGAAAAAATGGAAAACAATTTCGTGTCAAATAATCATACCAGGAGAATGACACCCATTAGTTACATGACCTACATGCGATAGCTCCACTGATAAGAATGTGGGTTTTAAGTAAGATGATAGTATACCTGTCAGCTTCCATGATACTGGTGACTTCAGGCTGCTGTTGTGGCTGCTGAAGATGTGAAGGTGGCGTTCCATCTAGCATTGGTCGGACGTCCACAGCACTCATCAGGAGTTGTGTTGGTGACGAGATATGAGATCTAGAAAGAGACGATTTGTTAATTAGGAACTGATCTAGAAATAAAAATACTAGTGATGTTCTGATTACTTTTCTTTCTTTATTATTGCACGTTTTAATAGACCCTGCGCCTTAAAAGACAGTTTGAGCATCTGATTCCTGATACTTGCTCTTAGATGGAAGTGGTATTGGTAACCCAAGTCAGATACCTTTGAGTCGGCTTAATAATAATCTAACAGCATCTTGACTACCTTGAGTCCACAATCATTTCTTATCCATATTCGTCAGAGAAAACTTGTATCCTGTAGTATGATATTATAAGGCAAACACATAGATGGTGGTATTGCTAAATCTTTAACCGCTCGTCTGTTGCAATTCCAGACCAGATTTGTGACTAAACAAACCAGTGGTTAATAGAACCTTGAGATGGAAGAAGTAGTGGACTAAAAGGTCAAATTTTTAGAACTCACCTATGAATACCAGCGACTAAATGCGCGTGGGCAGCGTGGTGTGCCGCCGCGGCCGCAGCCTGCTGATGCGCGGGGTCCAGCAGCACCCCTCCCGCCAGCACTGCACTCCCCCCCACGACCCCGCCCCGCGCAAGTAGCTGCTGCGCGAGGGACGCGTGAGAAAGCGATAGGGCCGGTGATATTGCACCTGGAATTGTTTAAGATTTCTTGTAGATCTTTGGCTATTGGTTAAATATAGGGTCCTTCTTAATATGCTGACACTTTTGTAAGGGGAGGATCAGATCGTCAAACTGAACAACTTTCTCTGTCACTGGCAACAAGTACAAAATCGCGGAAAAAATCAGCTGCTCCGTACAAAACTGCAATCCTACTCGCGCCAAGTGTATGGGACAGCTGATTTTTTTTTCGCTATTTCTATGTTGGTCCCATAGAGAAAGTTGTTCAGTTTGATGGTCTGATCATCCCCATAAAAAAGTGTCAGCATATTAAAAAGGACCCTGTATTTAAAGTTTAAGTAATGTAATGTCACTCTACGCCAAAATTACATTAAATAATTATATTTTTGTAGAGATTGATCTTACGACAGTAATCCCTTTCTAGGTGGCCAGAGACCATAATAAAACTATCATTAAAGATAGATAAAAAAATTGATCAAATAAATAACTTTCACAGACACATAAATTGTAAAGGTCTCAAGTAAGCTCAAGCTTTTTATTATGGGAACCATACATTAACGGCCGAAATATATAACTTCCTTGACCGAACTGGGATTCGAACCCAGGACCCTGGTTTGGGAGTCCGGCGTGGTAACCGGGTCGTCTTCATTGAACGTGTCCCACCACATAATATATGAAACTCTCTCTCGTCACCTCATCCAACAACCAAGGGAAGAAATAGACCCTACTACTCGAATTAGATGTTATAACTCAAACTGAATATTATGTAATTAATGATGAACGCGGTAACTCATTAAAAATAAATAATACAAAAAATGCAGTACCACAAAACATACCAGCGCTAAGATGTCCATAGCTGCCAGTGGAAGCAGCGGACGGTGCTCGGACAGCTAAGCTGGCGGGGGACGCCCTGATGACAGCAGCCAGGTCTAAGGACTCGGCTGAGTATGGGCTCCAGGAGACGGCTCGCTTGCGGTTCGCTGAAGCACCTATGGCCCCGCCTGAGAGCCTTAGACGAGTTGGGGAAGCTATTCTTGAACCTGGAATTTAGGTGGTAATGAATTGGTTATTTACCATAAGAAAAATTATAAGGACATATTATTCCCCGAAGAGGTAGTCATCAGATTCTAAATATTCCATATTCAAAATATTCGTTTTCTCTACCAGCACCCATACATTGTCCAGTATGTCAGGTAGTGAGCCCGTGGACACTGTAATTGGTAGTGAACACAATATTCCTCAAACAATACGCATCGAAACTGAAGCATTTATAGTTTTCACTATGCTTTCCTTCACAGAAAAGACAGTGGTTACAAATCATACACATTTTACTAAAAACGCATTGGTACGAGTCGGTTTACCCTTGCCTATCTAGAACATCACCACTTTTTTCATAAAAAAGACGACATTTTGTGAATCTATCTCAATGCTGTCTTTGAAAACCAACCTAAACATTTCTTTAACATTTTCTGATCTCAATGTTTTTGGGTATGTTAACACGTGCATCAAGGCATGTCCTTAATGTAAAATATGGTTTTTCAATTTAAAATTCATACCTTCTAAACTAAGCTGGAAGTCTTGACTGGCGAGAGTACTCCCGACGTGAAGCTCTGGATGCAAACTCCTCGCTGCACTTAAATATTCTAAACCTGAAACAAACAAAAAACATCTTTAAGCTAAAAAGTTTATAGCTTCAAACAATGTGTCACAATCCGAAACATTAGAGTTCAAAATGTGATAGGAAAGTGAAGAATTGGATTATGGTCACTTCCAAACTTCGAAATCCCAGCATTCAAGACATTTTAGCATTTATTAAGAAGGAATAAAACTCCTTCCAGGGGTCTTGGTAGTGGAATTGTATGGAGATGATTAAAAATGAAGATAATGATCCAATCGATCCATGATCGATCCAATCAGGGTATGCTCGTCACGATCGGCGATCTAATGATCGACCATTTAGCTGCCGCAATGATTAGCATAGCAAACAGTGCATCTTGTGGGAACCAAATATGTTTTTTTTAATATGAAGTTTATGGAGTTAATTTTATTAATAAGATAGGAAAATAATGGAGATCTAAAGTAAAGTTTTCATCAACATTATTATTATAGCGATGATGATGAGGAACTCTAAAATAAGTTTTATATATTTCTTCATTTTAATCATTTTGATGAGATTCTTCGATTCCTTATCCTTACTCAATATTATAAAAGCGAGAGTGTCTGTTTGTACGTTTGTTTTCACGTTTAAACCGCTAAACCGATTTTGATGAAATTTCGAAAGGAAATAGTTCGCAAAGCGAAGATGTGTATGAAAATGTATAATTATTATCATGAACCTAATCGCAATGAACAAAATTAGGTTTTTTAAATACCGTAGAGAGAGCGGCAATTTGTAAAGAACAGAACCACGAAAAATGTCAATGCTAAGATCATCCTAAATATGTTTTCATTGCTATTGCAATTCATTGCAATAGCAATCGCAAATGCCATGCATTCGACTCATACATAAAATTATTATCTAAAGTATTTCTAAAGCAGGAATTACATTCTTGCCGAGAACAGACTAGAAAAGCCGAGAACAATAGAATGGACAGCGTTTATTGTTCTCGCAGCATCTTGAGCCTTAGTTATTTACCTTTGGAAGTTCTTGCCGAGAATTTCTTGCGAGAGTTTAGTGCCTGCTTAAGAAACCCCATAAACGTGTCTAAAGCCTATTAAAACACTAAATAAAGCGTAGTTAGTCACCCTTGGCATAATAACTGTAGATTGAGATGTCAACAACTGCAGACCAGTTTGAATATAAACGGCTCTAACACTTTACTTGGTTCCCTGACATACCTCTAAATACCTATGGAGGAAGGTTTAAAGTTGTCTGGTTCATAGGACTTCGTAGTTGTATTAAAGTTTAGTTTAAACTGTAAAGTGGTGATTAATAACATGCTATGGGTGTTGGAGATGGGGTCTAGTAAGGCGATAGCTCAGGTTGGTTATATGTAAATATAAATTAGAAAAGATATAAAAATCTATTAGTGGATGAATTTTTGAACAAAAAAAAACTTAGAGAAATGTAAACCGAGGAGTATACGACATGCTCATACCCATACCATTTTCTTATGCGAAAATAAATTTCTTAATGAATCAATTGACTATTTTTTAGATAGCTCATAAATCTGTTTATCGATTTAATCTCATCTCATCTTATTTAAAAGCTACGCTCTTGTCGGTGGAGTATTCGCCAATCCTGTCTCTTTTCTGCTAGTCTCTTGAGTTCTTGATAGGACACGACATCAACGTTTTCCTTCACTTGGGATAGATAACTCTGTCTAGGTCTTCATCTGCATCTTTTCTCCTCTATCATCCCTTCCAATATACTTTTCAAGAAATTGTCATTTCGTATCAAGTGTTCGATCATTTTTCCTCTCTGGTTTTAATGTCTGATTTATTCTGTGATTCCTATTATTGTTTTCGTATGACTACAATGATGAATGGTGCATCAGAAAATAAAAATAAACTAAATGTAGTCAACGTTTTATATTTAAGTTATTTCATCATCTACGATGTGGAAGATTGATGGGGACCAGTTAGTGGTCTTCTCGCTATTCACAGTATTTTCATGTTCTGTGCCAAAAGGATTAATAATAATGTTTATTCATAAGATAAATGACTATGTATGTAATCTTCAAATGAATGATACGATTAATTAGAAAACACTTCGTTCAAATTTCAAGATTTCTAAATGCTTTAACCTTTTTAAGATCGTTCTAAAAATCTGCCACGTCCTGAGTATTTCCTCTACACTACACCAACGGGTATGTTTTACGAGTTATTTCACCAGAAATTTCGTACTTTTGCTAAACTTGGAAGGTCCTAATATGCTGTCAACTAATTGGGTGTCCAGTGTCCACAGTTCTGATTACATTAAAGATTTTCTGTTTTTAGACAATGTTGCGCTCGTAATTCGCTTAAGCGATTTCGAGGTGACACATTTTATGTCCAAGTTTATTATGTGGCGTATAAATTATACTGTCAACGAATTTATTATACTTTGGAGCTGTTAAATTTTTGTTTTTTGGGTTCCGATTTAAATTAAATGAGAAGAAAAAATAAGAATAACGGATGTGCAAGATTTATAGGGAAGTGGGAAGGATTGCAAAGAATCTGTGAACGATCATTAACAAAGATTTTCTTATCAGTCAGGGACATTCTTAATGCCGGTTCTTTCTTAATATGCTGACGGTTGATGATCAGATCATCGAACTGAACAAATTTTTCTATCAGACCAAGGTCGAAATCGAGAAAACTAAATCTGTTGCTCGTTACAAAACTGCAATTCTACTCGACCCAAATGTATAGGAAAGATGATTTGTTTCGCGATTTCGATGTTAGTCCCATTGAGAATGTGGTGCAGTTTGATGGTCTGATCATCCTCTGAAAAACCGTCAGCAAATTAGGTTGAACCCTGCAGTATATCACATTTTACTATAAGTGCCCAAATAATGTTCAGCGTGAAAGGTAGTGACACTTTTGCCTGTTAACCCACTGTTGACCCAGTACAATGCCTCGAAATTGAATTTAGTTTTTCTCACTAGTGTCTTCCTACATCGAAGAACCTATTTACAAATCGTTCCTCAGAACTCTTCGGTTTGATTTTGACGAATATATTTCTTTCTTAAAATTTCCAAAAGCCAGACTAATACCACAGACTAACCACTTTTAAAGAAGTTGTAACAAGGTAAGTACATCTTTAAAATTTCGGGACGAAATGAAGACGAGATCAGATAAACTCTTAGTCACAAAATTTAATGATTCTAAATGTAAGAAAGCACTCAGTGCTAAGGAATGCTTCAACTGATTAATTCCCGAAGAACCTTAAGCGTAACGATAATAATTCAGCCTTTAATTTCCATAATAATCACATATCTGATACCCTCGAAAACAAACACGCTCCGGGTTAACCAAAAAAAAAAGGTTTAAAACGACTTGATTTGTTGATCACGCTCCTTTGCCGGTGTTCTGAGGCGGTCGTTTGGCTAAAAATAATAGGTTCGATGCAAAAGGCGTGAGCGACCACCAATTTGGCCGATACCTCGCCAAACAAGAAAATGAGAATTCTTAAAAACCTCCACGAAAATTGTATGTGGTCTTCTTTTGACGCGCCGCTCGATGCGACGACTTCCCAAATTTTTATGTCTTCATTCTGTGAGAACCTACGGAAACGTCGATATTCTTGACAAATAAAAAAAGGCCTATCATCGATCGGATTTAAGCCCAATAAGTCTGAACCGTTTCGAAT
Organism: Agonopterix arenella; assembly: GCA_927399405.1. Lineage (NCBI taxonomy): Eukaryota > Metazoa > Arthropoda > Insecta > Lepidoptera > Depressariidae > Agonopterix > Agonopterix arenella. The sequence goes on from OV656714.1 coordinate 4,912,180, forward strand.
TCCATTAGTGCGCTGGCGGCTGGTCACCCTAACGACATTGCTGTAACCGCTCGCAAAAAAGTTTATTCGAAAACTGTCTTTACGTTCTTTTTTCAAATAGTTGAATATTTAACGTTTCGCTGGTTCGATTGAGTCGATTTTTGTTCGTCGTATTTTGGATAAAGATTTTTGATGTATTAATTTTTATCGTTTTCGATTGGGCGTAAAATTAGTATCTCGATCGTCGACGTCTAGTGGCTCTGCGGTCACGTTTAGCGTTAAAATATGAATGTCAATGGCTTTGTTCGGCGGCGTCTTTTAATACTATATTATGTTATAGTTTTACTAATGAGGATACGTAGGTAAGTTATGGATTGGGAATTGAAACGCGGCGAGATGAAGGAACTGTGAAGTGACTTTGTAATGTCGGTATTTATGGTTTCTAATTTTGAATAATTCAATGAGAGATATATTTAAATAAATAATGTTTCTTTTAACTTAATTATAGACATGCAAGTGAGTCATAAAGACCTTTTGTCCGCTATTTGATTTAGGTATGCTAATTTTATGTTTTTGGTCTTGGATTAAATTGATTGAAGGACAATGATATGTTTTAATGTTATTTTAAACACAACATATTTCTTATCTGATGTTGAAAATTATGCTAATTCTTTAATTATGATCTTTATCATTTTAAAGGTGTTCCACTATTTTTATGGTTTACTGTACAAAAAATGTAGATAGACTGTTTTACGTTTAAGATCTAATATTCGAAATAATATCACATAGAAATGAGAAGTGAATGTGCCCAGGAGCTACATGACCTGATTCCATCATCCCCCTTCCACCAACGTACGACAAGACGTAGTGCGAGACTGCATCCATACGTAGTCGATATTCCAACAATCCGCACAAATAGGTTTGCATCCTCTTTTATAATGAGAACCGGTAAGGTTTGGAACTCTCTCCCTGCGTCTGTTTTCCCGGGCAAATATAATCAGGATATTTTTAAAAGAAGAGTTAATAGGCTTTTTCTGGGCGAGCGCGCTACATCCTCGGCTTCATCTACACTTTCCATCAGGTGAGCTGAAGCCAAGCGCAAACCCATTATGAATAAAAAAAAAAGCTTTTCGACGTAATTTTTGACTCTACCACTGCGTCGGAAGATGTTCCGTTTGAGAGAAGATGCGGCCAGAAACTCTACATTGATTCTGACTAAACCTGAAGGTAATACGGTCTTCAGCTATGTAGATGTAGAACTATGTATACAGGGTGTAAACTTAAATGCGTCAAATACTTAAGGGGGTGCTTGAGACCATCAAACTGAACAACTTTTACCAATTTTGGAATCACGAAAAAAAATCAGCTGATCCATAGAAAATGTCAATAGCTAATCAACCAAAATGTATGACACGGCTGATTTTTATTAGCGATTTCTTAGTAGGTCCCATAATAAAAATTGTTGAGTTTGATGCTCTGAAGCACCCCTTTTATTTTTTGCCACGCTTTCAAAGTTGGTCCTTTGGTAAAAGCATTCTGAAACGTTCGTCTCGTCCTTATTTTGACTCCAGGTTTCTTACCATTTTTAATTCTGAATTGCATTTTCTTATTGTGCAAACATTAGGACATTTCTGAAACTTTGTAATTTTGTTGTTTTGCATTTTTATAATTGTAAAATTAATTTATGAAACTGTTTTGTATCTTTTAAATCTTGGTTTATACTGTTCAGTTTGATGGTCTGAAAGCACGCCTTTAAGTGTGTAATTCATTTATACTTCTATTTACTTTGTGCGTCAGCTTATGTATGTAAAAACAAACTAGGAAAAAGAACCAAATCGATTTGACCAATAAACCAACATTCAAAGTCAATCAAACACACAACTGCTGTAGTTTCATCAATTTTTTTCAATATTCCCAGAAACACCTGCCCTTGATCACACTACCTGGGATCACACCTACCTTATAGTTTGATCTAAATTTGAAGTCCCACTAATCAGGCTATATTCACACTTATTTAAAAGCCTTTAGAGTGGTCTTAGGGGACATGTTTCTTGAAATTGAAGTTGTATAAAATGGTTGGTGGTATAAAAACCTCGTTAGTGCACCAGCTTTTTGCCAACTTGTTAAACAAATCGGTTTATGACATTTGATCGTTTAATGACGACGCTTTTTGACTGACATCGTGTTTTGTTTCGATTTACGGAATTGAATTCCTGGGTGCTTGTTCCTAGCTACATTTTATATTGCACTAGAGTTAACCGCTTTGTCCGCACAAATTATATACCAGATTTTAAGTCAGATCATTAGCTAGGTATCAAACAAAAAGAGTTTCATCAAAATCGGTTCAGTAGTTTTTGCGTGATACTCGTTCAAACAAACAAACAAACAGACAGACAAAAAATCCAAAAATTGGTGATATGGAATCAGGGATACCTAAAAACCATATCGTAACTTTTTTTTGTTAATATCTTCAATGTACAGACAAACTTTCTGCTACAGTTTTATAATAGTTTAGATATTGCATTTCTTCTCCATAGTAGTTTTACTTGATAAACGGTGGTAAATGTATACTCAGTGAAAGAAATCAAAGAAAGTAATAGAAGATAATGATCATACGGAGTTCTCACAATTTTAACTATTTTAAAACTAACAAAAGTGTGTCTGTCCATTGAAGATATTAACAAAAAAAGTTACGATATGGTTTTTAGGTGTCCCTGATTCCATATCACAAATTTTTGGATTTATTGTCTGTCTGTTTGTTTGTCTGTGTGTTTTTTTGTTTGATCGAGCATCACGCAAAAACTACTACACGAAACTTTTTTTGTTTGATAGCTTATGATCTGACTTAAAATCTGGTATATAATTTGTCCGGACCAAGTCGCGGGTTAGCTCTATTCTCATTTAAATTCATTATCACCCACCCATCTATGTAGCCGATAGATTAATACATTATTATAATATCCACCTTTTCTCCAACACAATGCCCTAAATGCCCAGCGTGTGATAGTGAGGCTTTTTTACAACAGCAACAAACAGCGCGATTTTTTTTGCGATTTTGACGTTAGTCCCATAGAGAAAGTGGTGCAATTTGACGGTCCGATCCTCGTCATAAAAACGGTCAATACTTTCGCTGCTGACGACCTACGTCGTAGGTCGGTGACAAATGGGCCGCAGTGCTGAAGAACCCAATTCAATTGCATTTCGCCTATGCTCATGACCTACCGCGTGGGTCACCGAAAACCTTACGCCGGCGCGAGTGACCCACGAAGCGAGCCACATTTATCGTTTCTACGTTACGACTGTGCGTACGACCTACGATGGGGGTCAAGTTCTATTGCATTTCGCCTGTGCTCATGACCTACAGCGTGAGTCACCCAAACCTTACGCCTGTGCGGGTGAACCACGAGGTGAGACGCATTGGTCTTTTTACGTTACGACTGTGCGCATTACCCATGAGGGGCGTCAGTTTTAGCACTGCGCGAGGATCATGGTTTTAAGTGGAAAGTGTTAAGAAGGACCCTATGAAACATATCATTGCAGTGAAACAAGTATATTTTTACAAAACCTAAACTAACAATCATTAACTGTAAAACCTACTTATATAGCCATTAAAACTATCAAAACGTGTTAATCAACGTATAATATTTAAAAAATACTATAATGTGACGCATCCATCGCCTTAACAACCTGAAATTATATTCTTAACAGCATAATTACACCTCGGAGAACCTATTTATATTCATCTCTTTCTTTCTCATCAAACACGTATAAACCCATCTCGTTTTAAACGAACCTTTTTAGTTATATTTCGCGTTTGTGCGATGATTTATTCATAAATGTTTCTTGTTTTTTAATGATCATCTTATCATGTTCGTGGAAGCGGTTTAGAACTGAGATTTGAGGCACTACTGGATAAATGGCCCGCTTAATTTGAAGGTAGTTTAATTGAAGAGTTTTGAAAATAATAATCGGTTTTGGCGATTTTTGTTAATGTTCTCTCTCTTTTCTCGTTATTCAACCGATGAGCTTGAGTTTATGATAAGATTTTATGTCTAATAATTTTGTTCTTTGCATATTTCGGATTGTTTCTTGTTGACCTTAGACCGTAAGCCCTGGTCTTTGATTGAACATCAAAAATCCAGCCTCAAGATCTGCCAAAGAGCGATAGATCGCAGTATTTTAGGTGTAAGACTAACTGATCGGATTAGAAACACGGAACTGCGCTCCAGAACTGGCAGAACTGGCATAGCGGACGTGGGGCGCAAGACAGCTCAGCTGAAGTGGGACTGGGCTGGACATGTCTGTCGCATGCATTCGGAAAGATGGGCCAAAATCACCACGGACTGGGTTCCCCAGGATGGTCGCCGGCGTCGAGGCAGACCCAGAAAAAGGTGGAGAGACAACATGGATGCCTTCTTGGAGAGTTGCCCAGAAGTTGCACACAATAGAGAGGATTGGAGAGTAAAAGGGGAGGCTTTTGCCCAGCAGTGGGACATTGTAAAGGCTACTTAAAAAAAATTGTTCTGTCCAAGACTTCATCTCTAACTATTTAGCGTACACAGTTTTATACTTTATCAGGCGTGTTTCAGACTTTTAATGATTATGACTTTACGACAGAATTACTTAAATTAATGACTTTACACTCAGGGGATCATATAGTTAGCTACAACAACCAACAACCTAAATAGCCCAGTCATTTTACGGTTTGAGCCGGGACTAAATAATAATTGATATTTTTTTTCGGTATAATATTGAAGACCCAATTTAAGCCTGGAAATGTACCAAAATTAAAAAAAAATTACAGTTCCAATATTAAAATTTAGCTGTTATCTCTTTCTAAAAAACCTGATGGTAATTTTTTTTTCACATATTTAAGGCTTTACCATTATTACATACTTCAAACACGGTGTAAATATTTTTGGATACTTAGGTTTTGAAAAATCCATTCGTATTTTCTAATAAATACCTATTTTTTAATGTCAATGCTTATTTTATTGCTAAAAAATAATTTATTTGTTTTAGTATTAATATTATTAGGTAATTAAAAAGCATTCTGGGAAACACAATCTTGATTTCTATATTGCGTAGCGATTTTTATTTTAATATTTTTTAAGATAATCTTTTTGTCACTAAATGGTGCCGGTTACAGTTTAAAAGTCCAATTAATAGTTACTCACTACCCCGCCTAACAAAAATCCGTAAAATGACTGGGCTAAAAAACAAACCTAGTCGAGATAAACCACAATATTTTACTTATTGCTATTCTACATGCATAATTAAAGTAATGCAAGTAAATTACTAAACTGTGATTATCTACAGGTAATGCTCTCTTCTGTAAAATTTTAAATGACTTTTTTAATTCTAATGCGTATCATCATAATTCATATAAAGTTATCAACTCTAATTCAATTCAATTACTGTCAATGATTGAACCCCTAATGTTTTTTACATACATTTTTTTGAACTGATATGACTTATTTTTTTTTATTCATTGTTATTATAATATTCATGTGTATATGAATTATTTTTGTTGTAAAGAATAAAAGTTTATTTTTATTTACATAAATAAATAATAATAAATATCTTGGACATTGTCACAAAATTATCTAGTCACATTTAAAGTGCCTACCTGGACTTGTATTATGATTTATTATCACATATAATTTATTTATAAATATTATTATTCTACATGCTCGGCCACTTTTGTATTTTCTTGGAAGACTGTTAAGGTAGGTAACTAAAAGATTTTGCGCATTATATTCTTAGAGATGCTACCGTTTATAACCTTTGTAACCCCAAAACAGAAACCAGAACATAAACAGAAATGCCCATTAAAACATAATGTTCAAAACTAAAGAGCATAAAAAGTAATTTTACAAAAAATATTTTAATATCTTTGTTGTGTCCCTTTTGTAAATCGAATATACAAAATTGTACAAAAATAAATTACAAATACGTAAGTTTTTAAATCAAATACGTATCTTTTTTTTTATCGCTTACAGGCACATACATTGTAATGATCCCAAGCAAGCACTAATAGGCTGTTTATTATGGAAACCATACAACAACGGTACAAACATATAAACATCCAGGACCGAACTGGGATTCGAACCTAGGACCCTGGTTTGGCAGTTCAGCGTTGTAACCATTATACCAACCGGGTCGTCTTGCTCATCTTTATTTAAAAAAAAGCAATTTCACCAACAAATGATTTTTCAATTAAAAAAGACGTTTCAAAATTGAAGCGTTATGTCCATTCAAGTTTAATAAACTTGATGATTTTAATTGCAAGCTAAATTACTAAATTTAATTGACTATCCGGCTCTGAAGGATTTTTACGGTCTTTTGAGTAATTTTCCGCAAATCAACCGCTTGTTTATTAAATTATCTGCAAAATTGTGGAACTGTTAATTTGATTGTCTCAATAAAATAATGGTTTATTAAATGTGTTGTGTAGTTCTAATCTTCGACCAAATTGGTTTTTAAGATGGTAGTGTGCGAACAGCTGTTTCATACTAAAGTGCAATGCCTACTAGACTCAAATTTATATGATACTAGAGTTAACCCGCGACTTCGTCCGCACAAATTATATACCAGATTTTAAATCATGAAACTTTTTTCGTAGTATCATCAATATCGGTTCAGTAGTTTATGCGAGATGCTCAATCAAACAAACAGACGGACAAAAAATCCAAAAATTGGTGATTTGAAATCAGCGGACACCTAAAAACGATATTGTAACTTTTTTTTTGTAATGTACAGACAGACAAACTTCTGTTACAGTATCATAATGTTTAAGATACAGCTGCTTATTTTTTTTTTCAATTTCAGGCTTGCTCCCATAATAAAAGTTGTTCAGTTTGATGGTCTGAACTAACCCTAAAAATTTAAAGATTCATTTAAATGACACCCTGTAGTTAGTGTATAACAATTCTCCATCTCTTTCATTCTCTAATCTTAAGTAGAAAGGCAACTAATAAAAAGCAATTTTCGAAAGAAATACAAAACCAAGCAGACTGCGCACACATGCCCTTCCGGTTCCTTAATTACTCGTTAAGGGGCCAGCGCGTCGAGCTTTAATTATTATCAAGAATAGTCTTGTTTGAAATGTTTTGGTTGTTAAAATTTTAACTCGAAAGTGTCAAGTGGTTTGTGACCTTAAGTTAACTTTGAGACGTATCTGATTATGGTTTTGTTTTGTTTGAGTAATTTGCATGCGATACACACAGGGTGTTAAATAAATGCATTATACATATATTTGTTTACGGGGTTGAAATCGCGAAAAAAATACGGCTGTTCCATAGAAAATGTCGTCACATGTAGAACTACTCGACCCAAATGTTCTATACATTGATACCACTGATTTTTTTTCAACGATTTCAATGTTGGTCTCACATTGAAACTTGTTCAGTTTGATGGTTCGAACCTCCTTTAAGTATGTAACGCATTTAATTTTACACCCTGTATATTAACCATTGGTCTCTTTAAGGTTATCTATTGCTGATATTAGCTAATGCTGAAACGAAACATGAAGAACGGTTAAAATGTTGAGTAACTTTTATCCCAATTATTGATTACCTATTTACGAATAATATAACCTGTAAATATCTAAGTTTTTTGGTGTCTATGGTTAGAAGACTAATTAAGGTATCATCAGACGATTCTATTTCGTTCACTTATTCATTATCTTTGTAAATTGTTCGTATTCTTCATCAGATATTGATACCGTCTTCTAGAATTTTGATTCTAAACAAATTAAAGAACGACTATAAACTAAGGTACGATCAGTATAACACAAAAACTCTCCCTTCTAAATAAATATATCTTTAGGTTACTATACTCATACCCCATAAATTGTGTTTAGTACTTGTCGCCGTCTGCTCGACGATTTATTTGTTGGTACTTAATGAGAGGAAAGAATATGAATCAGTTCTTAAGAGATTTATTTTGAGGACTTTCGTGATTTCAATAATAATGAGAATTTAAAGGTTATTCAGATTGATCGTCAAATGAAATGGCTGATATTACAAATTCGTGAAATGACAGATTCTATAAATAACTTATTCTAAAAATAAACTAGGACCTTGTGAAAATAAATAATAATTAATTGTAATAGCTAATTTCAACTATACCCGTTGAAGTGGTACTTACACCACTTTTAAGATGAGGTTATTGATTGTACCAGGAGATCAGAAGTTTATGAGGGCTTATACAAACAAAGTCTGTTAACCCCTGACGCAAAAAGAGAAGTGTTATAAGTTTAACGTGACTGTCAGTGTATCTGTCTGTGGTATCATAGCTCCCAAACGGATGAAACGATTTTCGTTTAGTTTTTTAATAAAGAAATTTGCATTGCAATATTGCAACTCGCACTTGTCCGACTTTTTTACAAAGGTGGTACATTTTTGATTCAGCACATCGGTAGGAGCAACAGAAATAGGTGTCCCTGGTGGACCTACTAGTCGGACAAAACAGTAGGACCATGAGTGAAAAACCAAAAATCTGTCTAAAACAATTTTTTTCTGTTATACTAAGTAAATTTCTATATCGAAAATTGATCCCAAAGTATCTCCTCGACATGTGGGACCCAAAATTTTCGCATTTGTGCACAAAAACATGTGCTAAGTTGTTAATTAGCTTTCTCGGAAACCAACGGAACGAGATTCGAAGCCGGCTGATGCGTTCATGATTTATGTTTCCCTTAACACACATTTTTGTTGACAACACATCCAATTATATGACACAACATAACAAGTCTTTTAAGGTTTTCTCTGTTCATTTACAAAGGCGGGTATTCGTGCACTTTTATTATCTGTGCACTCACAACCTTTGACATCTGTCAGATTATAATTTTATTCTAACCTTTAAACATTTTTATCTGAAAGCACCACTGTAAAACGAAAAATAAAAGAAGCCACGAGTTTTGGATATTAATCTACTTTTATTTCACACCACAATCATCAACAATTTATGGCGACCGCCTATTATTGTATTGCAGAGAAAATTATAATTTGACAGATGTCAAAAGTTGTGAGTGCACAGATAATGAAAGTGCACAAACAGCGGCTGTTTTACTACTTTTACATACGGCTTTAGTAAACGATTGTAGTACTCTGCGGTAAACGTATGAATCTTTGGCCTCAAATTTATCAGATATACATCCACGGCTGAGGTACAAGAGGAAGACAGAAGAAAAAATGGATTCTGTGAAGGATAATTATGAGTAAGAAAGGAGTGAGTGCTGTCATGACGGCTAACAAACATAATGTGGCAGGTCATGATTTTGACATGGTAACTTTAAGGGAAAGCTATTTTATTTTAAATTGGTTGCTTCACCTTTATGTGAATGTTCTGTAGACAGTAACGAGTTTGAACAGACCGCTCATCATATTCTTTGGGAGTGTGAGCTCTGGTACGCCGAGCGCCAGACCATGCTTGACTCAATAAAATCGTTTTCTGGTGTCCCTTACTACATGGATCTTGTTGCGACTAGGGATAACTTCCGTGTGTTCAGATGTTTTTGCCATACTTATTACTGGAAGCAAAATAGGTCATAGTTTCAGTACAATGTTAGGTTCCTATTGTTTTATTTTGTATTTTTGGTGCTTTTGCGGTCGTGTCTTCAACACTGCCATAAATGATTCTTGAATTGGCTCTCTAATAGCCATGTTTTTTCCTTCTTATTGCTGTCTCCCGTTTGCAATGAAGGGAAGTCGGATATTTCGTTTTCCTACTCCTCCTATCTTCTTTGATTAATTCATTGCGGGTTCCAAGACAGATTAGAGTCATCCCCCGGGCTCGCTGGACTTCATTGTCCAGTGTTGTGAATGGTCGCCGCTGTTGATCCTGGCTTACAGGAGTTACAGCGGTGGGAATGTGTGGTGGGCCTATGCCCGAAAAAAAAAAAAAAAACATGATTTTAAGTTTATTTGACTACGAGCGTTAACCCGCGACTTCGTCCGCACAAATTATATACCAGATTTTAAGTCAGATCATAAGCTATCAAACAAAAAAAGTTTCATCAAAATCGGTTCAGTAGTTTTTGCGTGATACTCGTTCAAACAAACAAGCAAACAAACAAACACACAAACAAACAGACAGACAAAAAATCCAAAAATTGGTGAAATGGAATCAGGGACACCTAAAAACCATATCGTAACTTTTTTTTTGTTAATATCTTCAATGTACAGACAAACTTTCTGTTACAGTTATATAATAGTTTAGATACAATGTTATAATATCAGATAGCAAAGTTAACCCTTTGCTTTGACACCTTAATAATAAATTCAACCCATGACTCCCAAAAATACCTGCATTTTTCTGATTGGCGTAAATAAAGTATTTTTCATTCATCATCAAAACAACATTCATGAAATTTTAATGTAGCAAATTAAAGTGTACCTAACTACAACGTGTTAATGAATTATTGCAAAACTAGAAATTAGTTTGTTTATATAAAATAATTTGTTTGTAAAATTAAAAATTTACTGAACCCGATGTCAACTCACCGAACGGGCACACTCACCATACTTACTACCTAAACAAGATTGTTAAAATGTATCCATGAGTACATTACCGCTTTCATTCGTTGCTGAAATGATAACAAATCATTTTTGCCTCAAAACTTAAAATGCGAATAACTTTAAATTTTAACTATCAAAATAATGAAATTATTGTTTCAATCTAATTATTTTGATATAAATCAGTTGGGGTGTATGAGGTTTTGCGCTAATTCATTAACACGTTGTATAATTAGAAACCTGACTTATCGCGGAAGTAAAAGACAAGAAATCGTTTGCATATAAAAGTAATTCGTCAATACTTTTAGACATTTATAATGAACCAGCTTGCCTGCATAACTATTGCCACTCCTTATCAGATCAAGCCAATAAAATTAAGTTATTAAAAACATGCTTGATCGCCGACGGTATTTTATAAATCGATGTTTAAGTATGTGTGACTAATCGGGGTAGACTAAATAAAGAGATACTAGTTTTAAAGTAGTCTACTAATATCTATCTATCAATTTAATGAACCTAATGAGCGCATCGGCCAGTGCGAAAGAGGTGGCAAGATACTGAAAATGAACGGTCTGAGGAATGAATGAATGAATATTTATTGTACGAATCATAGTTTTACATCTGCAGATTTTATATACACAATTAACAATTAGATCCAATGCAACCCTACCTTTCCTTTACAATTGTCCAGAGGAACTTTATATAAAAAAAATCAGCTTATTGCCATTATAAACATTTACCATCAAATAAATAATAATCAATTGAACCTATGTTAGTTAAACCTATAATAGTGGCATAAAAAAATAAAAATAATAAGCTATGATGATTCCACATGACATGTGATGTGAAGACATGATGATTCCACACGAACAGAATAAGATAAACTTGATACTACTTACTGTAATAAGAGCAAGATCATAATACTGATGATGAAGACATTGTATTGTCAATTATTAGTTCATCATCATCATCATCAGCCTACATCCGTCCCACTGCAGGGCACAGGCCTACCCTCCATGGAGGGTGTATGAGCGTGTGTCTACCACGTGTGCCTAGTGCGGATTGGTAAACTTCACATACGCATCAGAATTTCTTCTACAGCGTATGCAGGTTTCCCCACAATCGTTTACCCTGTATAGAAGACAGGGTGTTACAGAAGTAAAAACTTTTAAGGGGTGGTTTAGACCAACAAATCGAACAACTTTCACTATGGGACCAACATCGAAACCGCGAAAAAAAAAATCTTTTGTACCATACATTTGGCTCGCGTAGATCTGTAGTTTAGTATGGAACATCGTTAACGCATCGCATCATGACGATTGGGGCAAATCTCCACATTTTGGGGGATGCCTATGTCCAGCAGTGGACGACTATCGGCTGATATGATGATGATGGAACATCCGGTTTTTTTCGCGATTTCAATATTGGTCCCATAGTGAAAGTTGTTCAGTTTGATGGTCTTAACCACTTAAGGGGGTGGCCCTTAAATGTTTATTTGTATTTTTTGTAAAAGCCTGTATAATTTAGAAAAATTTGTTGGTACATGGCATCTCAACTGTGCGCATTCGAACCCGGACCCTTATTATCGAGTCCACCTCTCCTCAAAACGTCACAGACACTCCAATAATTAGTTGTCAAACTATAACATAAGTTAAAAATTAGTAAAATCACTTCTTACAATTGACTAAGTTTAAGCTTTACCGTGACCAATCAGTCAGGTCATGACCTCACGTCTAAATAATCAGACAAATAAGCATTCTCCAAAAAACGAAACCAATTTTCAAATAACATAAAGAACGTAGAAATAATCATAGGTTAACCAACACCGCGAGCGTTATACAAGACACTCAATACTATCCAAACTCGAGAAGCAATTAAGTTTCCTATCTGAGCTTGGATTAAAGAACCGGGATCAAAGTTTTCTGGGAACAATTATTATGTACGTGAGGCGTGGGTGTTACCGTTTGGGTTAAGTTTATAAGTGAGAGCGGGGAAAGACAAACACAGAAAAAATAAGCATAATAATAATTATTATTGTCACGATAATAATCATGAATACGTAGCCGCGTAGTTCCCGGAAAAGAATAGGACTACCCTATCTCCACTCATGGGTGTCGTAAGAGGTGACTAAGAGAGGGGCAGAGTCCCCCTCTTGACCTGGATACCATCTTACGTCCTTGGTCACCCGTATAGTGGCGGGGAAACCACTACAATCGCATTCCGAAAGAGAATTAGCGTCAGGCAGGCGGCCGGCTGTAAAACATAAGCCTAAACCGTAGCAATATGAGTCATAGAAAAGGGAGTGTGCGCAGAAATGACAGCTAAAAGAGATGAATGGAGGAAGACGACATATTGCGCGGACCCCAAATAATGGGATAAGGGCAGGAAGAAGAAGAAAAATAATCATGAATACCCAAGCAGATTAGCTGTAAACTTTGTGAGTCTGTGGGTGACCTGGAGAGCAATCACGCTAAATAAATCTCAACAGAACCATGATTGTACCGCGTGCGAACTACATCTATTAACAAATTCGGTATTGCGCTATTCAATTTGACAGTATTTGAGCCATTTTGACAGATCGCTCAGACGTTAATGGCTGTGGCTGTTTAGCGCGATGCGGAATTCAGCACAGTTGAATAGTAATTGAATTACAATGTTATTAGAACTGAAATTGGATTAGGATTGAACTTGGATATTTTAAATTAGCGTGATCACTGATCACCCTGCAGGTGTAACTGTACTACAGGGTCTGGTAAATAGATCCTCAACCACCAGTCTCCACCACAAATGTACAAATCACCCTGCACCTAAAAGCTTTAACACTATTATTGTAAGATTTTGTGTTTTTGAGAAAATAAATATTTTTTAAAATTATTTTGTATTTTGAAATTAAAAAAAAACATTTTATAGGACTTGCTAATATTCAGTATGATTATCCCTAAATAATCTAGGTAGTTTCATTAAATTTGGATGTATTACACATGCTCCGCTGTATACAGGGTGTTACAGAAGTAAAAATAAAAATTTGAAGCTCTTAACTTGTTTAGACCATCAAACTGAACAACTTTCACTATGGGACCAACATTGAAATCGCGAAAAAAAATCTGCTGTCCCATTTATTCACCTAGAGTAGATTTGTAGTTTAATATGGAACATCAATTTTTTTTTTCGATTTCTATATTGGTCCCATAGTGTTATTTGTTCATTTTGATGGTCTAAACCACCCCCTTAAATGTTTATTTGTATCACCTTGTAAAGGCATCAGTTTTCTTTTATTATTCATAACACTAATAATAACCAAATCAAAAAAAAAAACACGCGGTCATATTCCTTTGTGTCTAGAGTGTCCGAGAACAAGGCATGTGTACACTAAACGCTACCTCTTATATTTCAAACCGAACGGTAAAGCCTACGCCAAAGAGATGGAACTCGTTCCACGATGTCTCAATCTCGATACGGACCGGATCAATCGGCGCCGACGCACGAGTTTTTTCATCGATCATGATCGAACAGGTTCTCGGGGAGAAATTGTTGGAGACGAAGAAGTTGTGATCTTTTATACTAAGTACTGTTGTTAGTAAGTGAAGTGTAACTATACAATTACTTTGTTGATCTCTTTTTCACTTAAATTGAGATTGTGATGAATGAAAGAGGTAGAGATAGTCTGATAGATGACATATCAGATAGAAGAGATAATAGAAAAACGTTTTGTTTATTTTCAAACAAACAATTAACAAAATTAGCAAATCTATACATAGGTTCGCTAGCAGTGGTGCTTACATAAGCGAATTGAGTACCTAAATCAGAATTTCGCTCTGGATAGTTATCTATTGTATAACTGCCTACACTCAATGGAAAACAAGGCTAAATATACTAAGTGATTCTTTAAACACTTTCTACATTTTTACTGATGGTTCAGACCATCAATCTGAACAACTTTTATTACGGGCGGAAACCTGAAATAGCAAAAAAACCAGCTGTTTCATACATTTTGAGTCGGTAGTTTAGTATAGAATAGCAGATTTTTGTTTTGCGTTTTCAGGTTTCTTCCATAGTTAAAGATGTTCAGAATGATGGTATGAAAAAAACACCCAGTTAGAGGAAAAATAAAGAGTAAAAATAGTAAAATCAAAGGTTTAAAGTTCTATAGCAACGTGCTGTGAATATTACGCAATTTAAAAAAGAAAACCACCTAACGAAGGTCGTATAAAACTTAATCAAGCAAACAATTTCAATCAATAACAATAAACACCGAGGGCTGGCATTAAATAAAATTAATACGTCATTAATAACACACAACCCTCAACTTGTTAAATGGACACAGAACTATAGAATGCGATGAAAAATATAAATTGCCCCATTTATATTAACACACAAAAGAGACTTAAGGCGATAGGTTAAGCTTCTCCATTCATATTAGTGTGGGTAGGTTCTACTTTGAAGATAGAGGTAGTTGATTTGAAAAATATTGAAATAATTTTGACCGATTTGACTAAACATTTTTTTTCTTTCATAACCCATAAATTAATAACGGATAAAACAGGTTTTGAGCTGATATGTAGGTAGATATTTCACCTATAAGGAGACAAAATAATAGATTGATGTGACATACTTGGGCTGATGTGTGTACAGAAATCTGAAATCATTTATTGTCACAAACTGGTATACATGCAGGTCTTATCATATCAGGTAATACTACGCAGTATGACCATAAGCAAGAAACATGTATTTACGCCTTATAATCTTATCTCCCAATAATATGAGATGGCACCACAAGAAGAAGATGATGACCTTATCAAAGAGGGTATTGATTATTATACTTTTTTGATGGACTGGTCAACCTAGTAATATGTTAACATAAAAGTTTATGATGATGTTTGGATGATTGCGACTCAATCGCGAATAAACAGATCTTGCGCATGAACGTATTTTGATAAAATTTGGCACACAGATTAGAACATCGCAAAGATATTCACTCTACGCTGTTTCCCTTTAACCTTGAATCTAAGCAGGAAGACAACAAATTCCATTCCTGATGACAAAGATTAGCACAGGAATCCATCGACTTAACTCATAGGATAGGTTACTTTTTCAAGTCAACATAGATGCTTAGTTTCAGATACAAATAAAATAGTAATGCCTTCTCTTGCCGCCTTAAAGGAGAAATTATCGACATTACCGAGACCTACAGAGATATTTATTAAAATGTTCCTTCAGACACAGCAGGCAAAGGAACGTAGATCGTAAGTATTTCAATATGGACATCGTCAATCATACAACAGAGAAACAAGTTGAGAACAGTCGGTGGCTCTCATCGAGCCTGAGTGATAAATAGATTATAAATTATAATTTATTTTTTGTGAATCGCTCTCATATCAATTACTTTGTCACTTAATTGATTCTGGATCGCCTTTTTGTTTGATTGGATTTTAATGTTGGGTTTTTGTTTTATGCAGAAATTATATTTAAAAAAGTAGAGATGAATAAAATATATTTTGCTATTTGACCAATGAGAGTTCAAAAAGAATAAAATAGTTAAATCACTAAAACAAACAAGATGAAGACTATTTAATTACAAAAACAATCAATCAATTATACTTTACACCAACCAAACCAAAAAAACATAGGAGACAGAGAGCAATAAATCAGGAAATACAAAAGGCACAAAAACAGGCGGTCTTATCGCTAAAAAGCGATAACAAACAAACAAACAAATTGCCTGATCTACAAATAACACAAATCAAATGAAATACTCGAAACAGTTTTTAAAGGAAATAAGAAAAAATACCAAAGAAAAACTATATGCATATTTACTAACAGGGAAAAAACCCTTTGAATTTCTAAAAAAAGTATTTTCAAACGATACAAATAAATTTAAAAACGTCGTTCTTTTAGAAACGGTAGTCATTTTCAAAATTCATCTTGTAAAATTCAAACATAAAGTCATTCAATTAAAGGTCCCGAGATCAAAATTAAGCCTTCTTCGTTTAAAATGCATTAATCCGGTCACTTGTCATGCTCAGGCGCACGCTCGCCTCGTCTCTTTCTAAAACCCGTTCCGGTTGCATCTCGCTTCTTCCTTGACAAAGATTAAGGTTTTAAACAGTGTTTGACAAAGGTAATTAAAAAAAATACGTTTCTTAAATGTCAAATCCGGCATGACGTTTTGTAAATTGGAATTTGTTGTAATTTATTTTGGAGCAAAAAGGTAATAAATCGTCTTATAGAGATCTAAAAGTTACGGCTATTTCACTTTGACAACACGTCTGTTTTTATTGGCTAACTTTTCCAGTTCAAATCCAGTTTCGATCAATTAATCAATTTACTTCCTCTGAGAGACATCCTTATTTAGCTCCAAAACGTCTTTTCTCACCTTTTTAACCCTTTGGGCATCTGCTGTAGTACCCTCTCTGTTTCACGTTCGAAGCTCTTAAATTCTTGTTCGTTTTTCATTTTGGGAGTAACATGAACTCTCAATCTCTCGCTTACAGTTTTTACGCTCGGTTAAACCAGAGTTGGGCCTTAATTTACGATTATCGAATGAAGACATATACATGTATCGATTTTATATCGACCACGCATACGGTTATAATAATTTTTCGGTATATCGACTTTTACGATAGCAATGTTTAAAGATTTTATGGTCTCACACTCGCAGAATAAGTTTTTTACGACTTCAGTTGTAATTGCAATCAAATGCATTTTTGATTGCGAATCTACATAAGTGTGTTTTTTAGCGTTCACATCAATTCTTGCATTTATGTCCTTTATGACATTAAAGTTTCGATCGGCAGCTGCGTAATCAGTAACTTTATTAAAATGTTTCATAAGATTCTGTCGAGCAAAAACTTTGGACAGGTAAGTATGGTGATTAACATTTCGTGCGGAATAACTCTTCATTCATAATGAGAGGTATCGGTGCGAACAAGTTTATCAAAAAGGTAAACGCAAGTATTCAATCATATTGGAAGGTTATCCTTGCGCACCTTTAAAGGGAAACTATCATTACTTAATACCAAAATCAATGCGACTGCATCGAATACTTGAAATATCTCTTTAGTATCCTGTTGGTCTACACGGTCTCCACAACAAGAATGAAAAGGCTACAAATTGAGTGAAAAAGTGTCCCAATGAACCTCTAAATTGTTCTCTGTATATGTCTGAGGAATACCATCTCCGTTTACATCATTATCCGTGGTCTTATCTGATTTTTCACAGTCATTCAACTCTGACTCTTGAATGTAAACGATTACAGTATCATTTACATTGTATGTTTCACGCACTTATTTCGTTTCACGTTTCGCTAAAAGTGTTGTAACAGGATTACTTATTTCAGGAACTACAACTCTGTTACTGCAACTGTAAAGTTTGTTGTTGTCTGTATGATGATCAGTTTGTGATTCTGCGTCAGGGTCAGCTTTATCGCTTTGTGTTAGTGTTGTTATTCGTTTGACTTTTTCTTCTGAATAAGCAGTTATTTGTTTTAAGAGGGCTTTATCGCGGCACGTAGGTTGGATTTGAATAAAAATACAATTTATATGTGTCGGAGAGTCGGGTAAGGCAGTGTAGGGTTACAGAGCCGGTCGGACGACTCGGCTCCCAATTTGCTGGTGCATTTCTGAGTAAGTTATTAAGTTTCGGCTTGTCACTTTGGTTGCGAAATTTTGCAGCATCGAAGGAGAGTAACATTTTGTATAATGAACGCAGTGAAGTGGATCTAGGTCTTTTTAGTCGTTTGCGTCAGCTTGATGGATGATTGCCTGTTAAATTATGCTCCTGTAGATTTTCTTCTTAATTTTGAAGATATTCCAGACATTTTAAGTGCCTAACTTACAAATTGAAACCGAGTCTTAATGTCATACGTCTAAAGGTCGAATTATGAAAAACTAGGTCTCCGCAGTATGAGTTCATCCGGTGCAGTAGACGAAACCCGAGTGTCGAGTAAACAAACTGACATTAGTGACACATTTCCAGCTAGCCACCCAGGATCGGTTTATGCTATACGTGACAATTGTATCAGGAAACTGTAAATTTTATAATATTGAGGACGTTATTAAAGAGAGTTTACAGTGATGCTGATGTATGGTACGAAATATGACGAGTCTCCTAAAAATTAAATCCATATAAATATAAAAGATTCAACTTCCTTTCGTATGTTTTTTGTAATTATGTTTGTATGAATTCGTCATTCCTATATAGATGATTTAAGTAGAAGCTGTACAAAACACACATAGAACAGGCTGTAACAAAACACCTTCCCTAGTGGTATTTAAAGAGGTGGTTTAGTTTAGACCATCAAACTGAACAACTTTCACTATGTAGCCAAAATAGAGAAAAATAAAAATAATCTGCTGCTTTCTTACAAAACTGCAGTCAGTCGACACAAATGTATGGCATAGCAGACTTATGTTTTTTTTACCTTGTTCTAATCTAAACCATCTCTTTAAATATTACTAGGAGTCTAGAATGTTTTGTTATACTCTGTACTGTAGTGAGCACGAGATACGCCTCGAAATAGAAGCATGTGAAAAGACTAATGAAAAGAATCATCTTTATTACACTCATAAATATGAATGAAGCAAGATTGTTATGTCAAGATCGCAGCACCTGGTAATCCAACAATCCTCAACCAGTTTTTAACTCTTATATTTCTTTACCAAGGCAGCTACCGAGCAAGATCAAGATATAACTATGAAGAAAAAACTATGACATCTTATTCTAGAACTAATCAGTTCTATAATTATCCTGCTAAGTCTATTTTCATTCCTAGACATTTCAAACAATAGCTGGCCTGAACAATAACTATTGTGTACCGTAACATGGGTACCAGATCCCAGACGATTCTTTAAATAACTTAGACAATTTAAAAAAAACTTGTCATTCTCTTACAATGAAGACATTTAGACAAAGTTATTTCGTCTTGAATAAAATTAAGGATCAGACAAAATTCTTGACTTAATTGGCGGCCAATCGACTCTATTTTGTTAAGTTGTTGGTGTTTCTCGTGTTTTGCGCCTATGAGACCACCTGTGTTTTTAATTGAGAGTTTAAAAAAAGGAATTTTATAAAATTTGATGATTAACTGCGTTGTAAATTAATTTTTTTGACTTTAAGAGTCTTGTCAAATAACAAAATAATTTTTAGGGAATCTCTGTCATCATCATCAGCCTATATACGTCCCACTGCAGAGCACAGGACAGGCCTACCCTCACGCAGGGGGTATGGATGTTAGTCCACCACGAGTGCCTAATGTGGTTTGATAGACTTCAAATATGCATCCGAATTACTTCTTCAGCGTCTGCAGGTTTCCTCGCGATGTTTTCCTTCACCGTTTAAAAGCAATCGGTATTACGTAACATAGCATAGCGTATAATAGCATAGCATATGCTCACGACTATATTCCCCGAGGGGGTAGTCAGAGATATTCTGAAACTTCAGAACATCCACGTTTCACTAGTAGTACCGAAACTCTGTCCAGTGTGACGGGGAGTGAGCCCGTCGTCACTTGTATTGGACAGTAGGTACAATACATGCCTCGAAATTGAAGCATGCAGGTTTCCTCACGATGTTTTCCTTCACCGAAAAGCCAGTGGTGGTACAACTCGTACATAAATTCAGAAAAACTCGTTACTACTCATTATTGCTTACCTACTCATTGTCGGTATTACGTAAAATAAGAAAAACTCATTGGTAAATGGCTTGTCGTTCGTGCGGATTCGATCCCGGACCTTCATGATTGAGCGTGTCTCGTGGCACCGACGTGACACTCTCATCTCATCAAATAAAAATCATTTATCTCTCAAAATCAATATAAAAATAATATTATTTTTAAACTAAATTCGGCATGCTGTCTTACTGCATGATGCGATCCCAAAAAACTTGAACAGAAAAAAATTACAGCTAATTGAGCGTTATCAAAAGATGCGCCTCATGTAAGCCGATCTCGGTTACCGTGGTAACTAGATACTGTGATGCGAATTTTTTTAACCGTATAACCGTTTTGGGTTAAAAATAACGTCATCCGTAAAGGACGGTGAAGGGTTGAATTTCGCAGAACCGCATGTTTCACTTTCTGAGTATAAAATATGTTATGACTAGAAGATTTAGTTGCTTATACTTTTGTTCTTGGAAAAAGTTTTAAAATAAGTAAGAGTGGGACGTGAGAAAGTAAAGATATGCAGTAATAGGTACTCTTTCTTATACTATGGTAAATGGTTATACCCTGGAAATTGCTTGTAAATTATAAATACGGCTTTTTGAAATTGACAGAAAAAGCTTTTCATCGTAAAGAAATGTACTACCTTCAATTTCGAGGCGTGTATTTTTGCGTCCATTACAAAGTGTCAACGGGCTCACTACCTGTCACATCAGACATAATTTAGACACTTCTAGTGAGACTTGGATAGTGAGTCGCGTGGCTAGAGGTCTCTCGAGTAGACGTCTTTCGTTCGGCTCGCGATTTAGGTAGCCACGCGGCTCCGCCATTTTATGGCGGTTTCGGGTGTGTGTTTTTGTATAAAAACAGGACTTTGAGATCGCCATATCAATTACCGTACAATGAACGTTAACTTGAATTATAATAATATCTTCAACACTTGATACTGGCGAAATCTTTAAGGAAACGCCATTTAATAAAAATAGAATAGAGACTTGGATATTCAGGATATCGTATATTTATAACCCTGACTATCTAGACCCTCGGGGAATTTATTGCTTACCTACTTTTTGAAGTTCTCAGTAAAAGGAAGTTTCAAAATTCAGCATGCCTTAATTTTCATTCAAATTCCATTATATTGAAAAAAAAATGGAATTCTATCCCTTTGTTTTTCCAAGCACACTCCACAAGCGCGTTACATCCTCGGCTTCATCTACACTTTGCATTCAGGGCCCTAGACAAAGTACTTTCGATTAGCGTTAACGACAGTAGAAAACATAAATAATGTATGTACTTGACGTAGGTACATAAATGGTGACGAAAGCAAACGTCAAAATCTGTCATTTCTACTAGCGTCTACCTATGATAATAGAAACGTTACCTTGTCTGGCTTAGGGGCCTAAAGCTAAAGCCAAGCGCAAGCTAAAGTCGAAGATTTTTTTTCCAATACCACTAAATGTGCTAAAGACCAACACATTTCATCGTTTATTAGCAGACAATGATTAATACCTCAACGATTCGTCCCATGAAACAAATAAACAGCTATCTTACGCATACACTGCGCCCGCG
This sequence comes from Agonopterix arenella, assembly GCA_927399405.1. Classification (NCBI taxonomy): domain Eukaryota; kingdom Metazoa; phylum Arthropoda; class Insecta; order Lepidoptera; family Depressariidae; genus Agonopterix; species Agonopterix arenella. Next base: position 4,933,903 of record OV656714.1, read on the forward strand.
CCGAACATCGACAACTCCACGTCGAATCGCTAATACGCACTGCAGGCGCAACTCTCGTAGGACCATACATTTATTTAACAGTCTATGTTACGAACTGTTAGAGATAAATACTATGGATCTAATTAATGGACGATGAAGGGCCAAGACCAATCGAGGATTGGGAGTTGGGTCTAAGAAAAATGTTAGTTATTAAAGACACATACATAACCTCATGTTATCACCTTTATACCTTCTAATATAAACCCTAGAGGTTTCTGAATGATAGGTACTAAGTACTACATGTATAATTTCATTTTTAATGTTTTGTGGAAAAATTAAAAAAAAATTCTTCAGAAACCCTGCTACAACTATAAATTATCGTTGTTTCAGTTGTAGTTGTAGTTGTAGTACTAAGGCTCACGTCTAGCATATTGAAGGTTTCAGGATGTGGGTTGTGTCAAGTGATCGCTAGCCTTTTGCCCACATAACTGAATCTATCTAAACTATTATAAAACTGTAACAGGAAGTTTGTCTGTACATTGAAGATATTTAAAAAAAAAAAGTTACGATATGGTTTTTAGGTATCCCTGATTCCATATCACCAATTTTTGGATTTTTTGTCTGTCTGTTTGTTTGTTTGTGTGTTTGTTTGTTTGAACGAGCATCACGCAAAAACTACTGAACCGATTTTGATGAAACTTTTTTTGTTTGATAGCTTATTATCTGACTTAAAATCTGGTATAAAATTTGTGCGGACGAAGTCGCAGGTTAACGCTCGTACTATTATAAAACTGTAAATTTAAAAAAGAAGTTTGTTTGTTTGATCGAGCATCACGCGAAAACTACTGAATCGATTTTGATGAAACTTTTTTTGATTGATATCTTATGATCTGACTTAAAATCTGGTATATAATTTGTGCGGACGAAGTCGCGGGTTAACGCTAGTAAGACACTATATCTCCAAGTACCTTATTGTAAAAGATAATGTTATGTCTTCTGTGAATACTTTGAATAAAAATATGTTTTAATTATTTTCACCATTTTTGTAAAAAATTAAGGAGGTAATTTAATTCAGACTGGATTCACTTAGTCATGAGAGGAGGCCTTAGCCATTCAGTGACATTCTACATGCTTACTTTTTCTTTACTTTTATATATATATATTTTCAAACTACAGGCCTGCCAAATGTCAGTACAATTAATCCAGTAGTTTAAACCAGAAGACCTAACAAACATAAAGATTATAACACAGTAGAGTCAGTAAGAAAACAAAGATAATTGGCATGATAATCAGCAGTTAAAGAGCGGCGAAGATTCCGCTCTCAGTTTAACACTGGTCCCTAATGCATTACTTCCATTAATGCATCTGTTACGGTCTCGACCGATAGACAATATTAGTTATGGTACTTTAAAACGGAGAATAACTAAAATTATTCAGAGTTTGTTTGTAGAGGATGTTTCACTAGGCTTTTGTTCAGATCGAGCTTAAGCTGGCAAACGTACTGTGATGTTTTTTAAAATAACAAACCTATATGGATGTCATAAAAGGCGTCTTATTCTTCAGATATCGTCTACATCTCTATGCGCCCAAACTGAATGGCTACCAGGCCTACCAGTTAGATTTACTGCATCAGACCTCACTGATCATAGCGGTTGCTCGTTCGATCATATTCTGGAGGTAAGGTAGATAGAAGTGTATCTGTGTGTGTATATAAATGGCTAGGTTACTGAATTTCATTGCATGTCTTCGTTACCTATATTAATTGTAATTTAATTTTCTGTAGGTACTAAAATTTCTTCGTTAAATTGTTTCAAATGTTAAATCTCATTATCATTTTAACTTCGCTCGCTCTGTACTAAAATTAGTAATCTTAACACGTTCCGGGACAGTGAACGAGACACAATAGAACTTTTATTGTTATCACGGCTATAGGCGGTCACTGTCCCGGAACGTGTTAATCATAATCATAATCATTTATTGTATCAAAAAAGTTTGTTACATAGTGGGTATACACTAGACTTCACATGAGGATTCCCTGGTGTGTGAAGGCTAGGCTCTTTCGTGAGTACAAGTGATACATAATTATAAAATATATTAAACAAGAAGAAATTGATATACATAAGCAAAGTAACTATTAATTTTACAGGGTATGTCTGTTTTCGTATAGGTGTGCGTGCGTGTGAGGGTGTGTGCGCGCGTGAGGGTGTAGGGGGGCGGGGGGGGGGGGGGGGGGGGGGGGTGTTTGTGACTTCGTGTTTTCATTGTCATCGTGTTACAATTCTGCAATTTCTATTATAGATCACAATACATGTCTACAATATTTCCTTTATGTGTTTTCTAGTTTTTAGGCATCTATGGCGAGATCTTATTCCTGACAAATTGTAGAGGATTCCCGAGATTCTGGCTTGCCGCATGCGGGGTTCATTGTATTATGTGTACTGAATTTATCTTTTGCTAATAACGATATTTGTATTCGTGTTTAGCGCGTTTGTGTTTTTTTTTTGTTTTACAAATTTTATCTGCAATCGGCCAACGATGGTCATAATCAGATGGTTTCTATGTTTTTGCTCGTGAGTTTCTTCTATGTGTGATTCTTCATCAAGCCTCATGCCCATTTTTAACTATCGCGTATGTTGTGTTCAGTTATGTCGTAACTATGAGAAAGAGTAAATTTACCTACGTTCTGTATGTCCCTGACTACCACTAAATTTGGACCTCAGTATCTCAGTGGTATGGGTGGTAATACAGTATACAGTACTACAGTATTGTAGTCCTCTCTTGGACTGACTCTTGGAATGACAATAATTGTGACAACCTCTCCTTGCCAGTGTGAGGCTGTTTGTATGAAGTGTCCAAGGTGTGGTACTAGTATTAGGATAGCCTCTGGCTGGTCAAATTAAATGGTCAAACAGATAGATGGCGATAAGATTCAGTTGCGAGGCGCTACGAATAGAAAAAAACTGAAGAATAGAACTAGCGAAAAATTTGCGTATCAAATGTGTTAAAACTATTGAATGTTTGCTTAAAATACATACAAAAGAGGCGTCACAAATTCATTAGAATTTACGGATTCGATTCTGTTTTCAATTCAATAACCATGCAAAATGTATCGTGCCGTACATTATCCATACAAAAGTAAGTCTCTAGTCCATACGTAAATTATCTATACAATTTATCTATACACTGAGGTGTTAATTAGGCTTTGAACTCACGACTTCTACCATTCGTTTTCTAAACCCAAACCAAATTCAACCATATACAGACACATTTGAATCCAAACTCGTCTGAAAACCCCGAATGATGACAGATACGTAAAAGCGAGCTATTAAAGGACTAACCGCGGTTAAGTCATGGGATAAAATTGGTATGCATTTGAGAAAAGGGTTGGTATTTCGACCTTGCAATTAAGACGTTTCGAAAGATTAACTTCGTTTCCTTTTACGGTAGGTATAAGGTAGTTCTAAAATGGTATGTGGGGATTTTAAAATAGGCTCTTCCCTAAAGAAAAGGAAGCAAGATTTTGATGACTTACCTATGAGTCTTAGGATATGACATTTTTGGAGCAGCGCTTCTTTTATGTCTTATAAAATTATATGAAATTGGATATGTCCAGATCTTCGTGTAAATGGGGCGCCTTTGTCTCTGCCAACCACGATGGGAAAGAGGCGTGATGTTATAGACAGATGAAACTAATAATCAATTGTGATCAACTTACTATACCTAAACCAACTCATGAGTATATATCTCTCCCTCTCATACTTATAATCGTTGAAAATTATAATTTATATTGTCACCATAAATTTTCCAGCTACCTAATACTCATACCAAAAGGATCAGAACGATTACTTTAGATACCTTGTTTTATTTTATATAAATTTTTAGATTGGATGAGGAAGACCATGGATAGTTTTGAAGCGCGCCCTGGAAGTGGATTATGTTAACGGGCCATGACTACGAGTATGATAAAAGCTTTGATCAAACAAAACGTCATTCAAATAAAAAGCAACATTGAAATTATAAAAACAATTTGCTTTTCTGGAAACACCGCCTACCTTTCTTCGTTCACCGATTCCTCTACCCTAAGGCTGTCAGGAAGAAATCACTTCTTAGCGATAAGACCGCCTTATTTTGTACCTCTTGTATTTTTGTCTCTGTATTTTACTGTTTATGTTTTGGTGTGAAATAAAATATATTTGATTGATTGAAAACGAATTCAATCACCCTTGAAACAATTTTGTGCAGTGACAAAAATCTCCATAGTGAAAAATTTTGTTGACATGCCAACAGCCCAACTGCCATGCAGTTCATAATATGCACCGTAGCTTCTCATATTCTACAATTCATGCACATATTACTAATAAACACTGTCTGAGTATGTTATATCCAATTAGTTTATTGTTACAGACTTTATCACAATTGCAGAGTAATGTTACAAATGCGAATATCTGCTTCTTTTATCAAAACATCGTAACTGACAAAATCATTTAGGGTATTTGGAACTTTGTGGTCTTGGAGGAATAGTTGAAAGTCAAATGGTTGTTGAAACAACATACACCGTTTGGTGTCTAAGGTTTCAATTTGATAGAGAAGTTTCAGGTTCTGACGCGACGTGCTTTGCTTGTTGAATCTGTTACGGACAGAAATTGCAATAAGACTTTCGGAATAATGCCTGTAATTTAAAGAGTCGGGGTGATGAGGGATTTTTTCTTTAATCCGTTAACTAACTTAATAGCTTTCATAGACAGTTTGTACATGTTCGCATGTAAGTAGGACGTATAATGTATGCACGTATAGATATAAATAAAGTGTTAGTGTACTCAATCTAGAGCTAGATGAATGCAGTCAGCACAAAATTGATTGTTGTTATGGGTTGGAATCATGGATAAAGTGGTCAGGGTAAACAGTTGCATTAGTCTAAAGGGTTATAGTACCCATGATACTGATTAACTTTCCCTAAGAAACCTAAAGGAAATTCTGAACAAAAAATTTCTTTTAGATTTCTTAGGGAAAGTTTATCAGTACACACGGCGACACATCAAGCTATACAAAACCAAAATAAGCTGGCCGCGCTTAGGACGAGTAACGTATAACGGCTCGCGACCTTTATATTGGTTTTGTATAGCTTGATGTGCGGAAAAGAGACAGGATTGGCGAATACTCCACCGACAAGAGCGTAGCTCTTAAATAAGATGATGATGATAGCTTGATGTGTCGCCGTGTGTACAGTGGGAACAATCACCCCTTACAGTAATGCAACTGTTTACCCTAACACCCTCTAGAGCTAGATGAATGCAGTCAGCACAAAATAGATTATTGTTATAGCTGGAATCGTGATGATATCGATATCGATACTTTACTTCCTTGTCATGACTAATTGTTATACGGAGTGTTACAAAAAAGGAATGATTCAGACTTTCCAGACCATAAAAAAAATCTGCTGTTGATTAGACAAGGATTTTTATTTCGATATTTCTATATTGGCTCTGGAGTGAAAGTTGTTCAGGTTAATGGTCTGAATCACCCCTTTCTGTAACACTAAGTAGAAAATCCGATGGTTGCCTTTATTTTGACTCTTCCTTGAAAAACATAGGCTGTTTTGTTGTCTTGCATCTACATAACTTTTCCTGCATATATTCCAAAATTTTAATAAGAATCTTACCTCGTAAAGTATTAGCACCGTAGAGGGGGTGGTCGTATGGCACGGGGCGGTACGCGGGGTGGAGGGCGGCGAGGTAGCTCAGCTCACTTGTCGCCCCCGCTGCCGCCGCCGCTGCTGCTGCTAGCCTGTTGAAGGAAATCGATTTTAAGTTTTTTATGGAATTAGGATCATCACTATCATCATTAGCCTGTACTAGTCCACTGCTGGACATAGGCATTTCCAATACATGCCCATTACCTATCTGTACAGGCTATTAAGAAAGATGGTAACTAATCTAAACTATTATAAAACTGTAACAGGAAGTTTGTCTGTACATTGAAGATATTAACAAAAAAAAGTTACGATATGGTTTTTAGGTATCCCTGATTCCATATCACAAATTTTTTTGATTTTTGGTCTGTCTGTTTGTTTGTTTGAACGAGCATCATGCAAAAACTACTGAACCGATTTTGATCAAATTTTTTTTTGTTTGATAGGTTATTATCTGACTTAAAATCTGGCATATAATTTGTGCGGACAAAGTCGCGGGTTAACGCTAGTAATATTTAAAGGTGGTTACGTAAGAACATCAAACTGAACATCTTTCACTATTAATAAGCCAGCATTGAAATCAGGAAAAATAATCATCCGTTTCATATAAAACTGCAGTACCTACTTACTTCACTCAAATGTATGGATCAGCAGATAATGTTCTTTTTGATATTTATTACTACCACCGTTAGCTACACCCAATAGGTATTGAATCGATACCAATACGTGGTTTTGTCAGTATAACAATATTCTGGTTTCTAATTGTTTTCATCAACTCCAATCAGGTACATCAAGCTATACAAAACCAATATAAGCTGGTCGCGAGACGTTATACGTTACTCATCCTACGCGCGGCCAGCTTATTTTGGTTTTGTATAGCTTGATGTGTCGCCGTGAGTACATATGGACCAAGTATTGCTTTCTATCTCGACTGATCTTCAGTTCTGATCTATCCATTACATTATTGAAATGAAATGAAATTCTATTATTTCAGTTATATACTACTAGCTGTTGCCCGCGACTGTGTCTGCGTTACCCGGATAAAAAGTACCCTATGTGTTAATCCAGGCCATGGTCTATCTGTATGTCAAATTTAATCGAAATCCGTTAAGTAGTTTTTGCGTGAAAGAGTAACAAACATCCATCCACACAAACTTTTGCATTAATAATATTATATATATTATATATTAAGTAGGATAGTAGGATTAGAGCAGCAAATAAAACAAAAACATCTGCTAATAATCAAGAACAGTTTCTCAATAAAGGAACTCATCTTTGACCCTTATGAAACCAATTTAAAGTCTGTTAAACTAACAAACGTCGCATCCTGGAAAACCACAGGGCGTCCAATTCTCAATATGCCAACCAACCGACAACTGACTGCTACATTGACACTTTTTTTCAGCCAAGGCATTCGAGTCGAGGTCCCAGTGCGAACCTCAAGGCCCAACAGCAGGGTTCCGCATAAAAAGAGGGCAGACTGACGTAATGTGTCTGGACATCTCCGAAGGTTTGCGAACAAAAAAGATTGAGAACAGCTGGACAAAGGGGTCAAATCTACAAGAATGAAGTCGTAAATTTGTTGAGATTGGAGGCCACAGATTATTTTGAAATAAAACAACAGTTTTTCAACTTTATGCCCTCGTTTATTAAGTCCACTTTTCGTGGAGACGTACCCGAGTAAGAATAGAAAAGGAAGAAATAATAAATCCTTGTTCGGCACGAAAACCATTAAAACCGATAAAGTGTTTAAATTAATAAACAATGAGTAAACAATCAACATTCCCACGTTAGTACAAAACGAAAACGAGCGCTAAGAGCGCAAACCTAACAAACAAAACAATACCGGCACAAGCGCAATGCGCCCAGTAATAAAATTATTATACAAATCAAGCTCATAATAATCTGGCCTCAGAAAATTGTCGGGTGGGTCTCGAGTAGAATAAAGAAATTATCCAACTTACCAGCCATGGACGACTGCGAGCCCCCCGAACCCGAACAAAGACGTAGCTCTAAACGAAAAAAGAAACAAAAAAAAAGATGGCGGCTGAGAAAATAAACAAAACAAGTGCAAGAACACTCGCGCGCCTTCGCTCCGCGTGACGTCTTCATGTATTCTATCCCTTTTACGCTCTTCAATTCGTGATGCTGTTCAACAAGTCGGACAAGGACAGAGAGTTGAAGATTGCTCTCTGAATAGGAAGAAAGTTTTTGAAACTGTTGCGCTGGATGTTGGAACAAGTTTTACAGATTTCGCGCAGACTTACTTTTTTTTAGGTTTTTTAACGGTGTTTTTCAAAGGTTGACAAAGCTGTCGGTTTGTTCGCACTCAAATTGGTATTAAACACTTTGAAAAATTTGTCGAACAATTAATTTCTGTTTATATCATCTTAACATTTCTATTGAAACGGAAGAAATAATGATCAATCTCGAAGGCAGTATGGATAAACTAGTCCAAAGACATAAATGAAACTAAATTATTATAACGGGCCGCTGATGCTTGTTAGTCCTCAAAAACAAATACCAAGGAAGAAATGGTATTCCATTCATAAACTGAATTAATTTGAGTATAATTTTGCACTGAATTTCCTCGGCCCTTTATTTTCTGTAGTTAATCTTATGACATATACAATAAATTACGAGAAATACTGACTTTATAAGTTGTAAAATAAATAAAATAATTACCATTAAAGTGTATAAACATTTTACAGATCGCTATAGAATTGTAAAATTTATTAACGATGATAGTTGAGCAGAATCCCGAATAATAAAACTGCATAAAAATAATAAACGAATTAATTGTTATTGACCCCAAGACAGTACGAAATTTAACTGTTTAATAGGAAGGAAAAAAGTAAAAGAAACCAACATTATGTTGGTAATGTTACTGAAGCTTCTGAAAGAAACAATTGATGTAATAAGCAGATAGACCCTGGGTTTGAGACATCAGCTAAGTTAACAGTCTAAACGCTGACAGCATAACTTCTTAATCGCAGAGAAAAGTCTCTGCCAGTCCTCCGAACTTATCCTTTTTATTATCTACACCATTCTAAAACAGAACAGAAATGTCTGCACATTGAAGACATTTACTAAAGAAAGATTACAATATGGTGTTTACTGACTTCAAATCACCGATTGTTGTTTGTGTTTGATTGTATATGATACTAAATACTATACCTACATGTCTAGAATGAGCCTCACCTTTCTACCATATAAAGCAAAAGAAGCCAACTTTCTCAGGTTGGTGTGCGTGAGACGTCATACAAATTATGTCTGTGTGCGTGTATATGGATAGCGTTTAGAGGCCAGTACTGGCTGCAATTTTTTTCTAAGTTTTTTTAGCTTCGCCTGCCAATCTTGACATATATGACTTATCCAAGTGTATACGTTTGTTCGGGCATACTAGACAGATTTTGATGAAACTTTCTGTGTCTAAAAGCATAATATGATTAGACTTAAAAACTGTCATACATTTTTTCTTGCTACCATGACTGGAACTGCTATACGAATGAAGTCGAAGGCAAAAAATAGTCCATCCAAAATCCGTATCAATTATGCAACACATATGTCAAATACATTTCAGTTAATTACAGCTATCTTTTTACTTATTTTTGCAAGGTGGCAATCAACAATTGACAGCGACCAGACTGACGGCCATTTTGAAATTCTAAGTACGTCTCGAATGTGAGCATCTCAATCATGGAGTCATGAATGTTTCATGGGAACCAGTTGGCAATTACAGTGTTTTCTTGTACGTAAGGACATGCTTTGGTTTTTTCGTTGAATCACCGATTAGATGTTACTTGCTACTACATAATAATGGGTAAAATTTTGAAAAGGAAACGTTTCTTGAGTTACTTGTTCTCTGTTTTTTATATTAGTTGCAATGACAATCAAGAAAAGAGGTGCTTCTTTTGTCCGTAAATGGAACAAAATTGTTCAGGATAATCATGTCTCTGGTCGGTGTTGGTCCAGTAGGGAAAGTTATGTAGTTTAATGTAAGCACCCTTTAAGAACATACTTTAGGGAGTGCTTCAGGGTAATCAGCCTCAATTAAATAGTTTTTAAAGTTTGGACAATCAATCAATAAATTTTTTTTATTCAAAGTGATATCACACCGCGTCGGAAGGTATTCCGTTGAGAGAAGATGCGGCCAGAAACTCTCAAACACACATCTTTTAAACAATACAAAATATACAAAGTACAATTAAAATACAATATTGCATTACATAGAGTAACATTGTCAAGACCAGACATTTTGGTCATTCAAATAGTCATCGAGTTTATAGTAGCCTTTTTTACAGAGGATTTATTTAACATGGGACTTAAACTTTTTGTCTGGCAAGTTTAGAATATCCTCTGGTATCTTATTATATTTTTATTTCTTCAACATTCAAAAACAACCATTTTTTGGATTTTGGTTTCCCGATTTAAGTAATCAACCGTAACATAATTTTATCATTTATTCAAAAAATCAAAATTTTTTATTCAAAATAATATCACATAGATTTAAGCAATGACCACACTTTCAAATCCTGTATTTAAACTTATTAGTCCTGCAAGACTAAACCATGATGGATTGTAAACACAGGACGTGATCAGATTAAAACATGTCATCAATAACCATCGATGAAGGAGATATGCGCAAACGCACGTCGTGTGTACAGGCCTCGTTTTAATCTGTGGAGTTATCTTCTCGGTTCACCGCGCAGGGTATGAGCAGTCAAGTTAAGTGATAGATAAGGAACGGATATGTTATTGGAAATTAATGAATTGAAAATGTTTTTTTATTTTTTTAAATAAGAATGTTAGTAAATAGTATAGCAAAAATAATGCGTTAAAGTCTACACAAACCAAGTAGTCAGCAATGCAATTCACTAAGCGCAAATATCGTCACAACCTTAAATTCGTCGTTGAAACAAAGAGATTTAACTAAAAGTTAATATTGAATGTCTTTGCGTTGAAACGTGTCGGCGTGCTTTCAATTTCATGTGTCAAACTCATATCAAATCCATAGATATAGGAAGTACACACGGCGACACATCAAGCTATACAAAACCAACATAAGCTGGCCGCGCGACGTTATACGTTACGCAACCTACGCGCGGCCAGCTTATGTTGGTTTTGTATAGCTTGATGTGTCGCCGTGCGTACATGATAAAAATCTTCGATGATTTGAAGGATACGAGCTCGTCGATGTTTTTGACCGCGATGTGACGCTTACTGCCAGTTGCATGTACGTTGATTAAAGATAATCCTCCATTAAATCTCATGCTGTCACTTTTTGTTTTGTTGACATAATAAAAGCTAGCAAGAGATTTAATAGAGGATTACCTTTAATGAACGTACGTGCAACTGGCGGTTAGTGAACTGCACTCCGGCAGGAAAGATGGGCCAAAATCACCACGGACTGGGTTCCCCAGGATGGAAAAAGGTGGAGGGACAACATGGATGCCTTCTTGGACAGTTGGCCAGAAGTTGCACACAATAGAGGGGATTGGAGAGTAAAAGGGGAGGCCTTTGCCCACCAGTGGGACATTCAACAGGCTACGTAAAAAAAAATACTGGTAGAAACAGAGCGTCGGTGGCGCGTTGCGGAGAGGTATGGACACCCAATTATGGGGGTCCGGGTTCGACTCCGCACGTACAACATGCTATGTACTAATGAGTTTTTCGAACTTATGTACGTAATACCGACTGCTCTCAAACGGTGAAGGAAAACATCGTGAGGAAACCTGCATACGCTGAAGAAGAAATTCTGATGCAATTATGTGAAGTCTACCAATCCGCATTGGGCACGCGTGGTGGACTAACGCCCATACACCCTTCCTGAGGGTAGGCCTGTGCCCTGCAGTGGGTCGTTTATAGGCTGACGATGATGATGATGATACTGGTAGAATCGTATTCAATGATTAACAACAGCTCTTTTTTGACAGTCGAATAATATTTCTTAAAAACCCATAAAACTTAACGCACTGATAATGACTGGGCTTTTATCGGAGCTTTCGTCGAAATCCACCACTTCATCAGGATTTGGTGGACAAATAATGCAAAAGCTTAATTCTCGGGCCCTTAAAGTAGAAGTCAGATTTATTGAGGTCTCAACGGGAACTGGACAAAGGTAAAAAAAAAAGAATGTCCTTTGGAACGTTTGGTGAGAATTAACACGACTGAATGGATACCGATACAGGGTGATTTATTTTATTTTAATTTTATTCGGAAAACTTACAACTTACAATCACAATAATAGTCATAATAGTTTATTGCTTCGTGTGGTTACATAGGGCGGACACATATAAAAATAGTTGAGTAAAATGCTATCTAATCAGGGTGTAAAAAAACACCCTAGTAATACTAAAGAGGGTGCTACAGACCATCAAACTGAACAACTTTTACTATGGAGCCAACATCGAAATCGCGAAAAAAAACGCTGTTACCATACACTGCATATACTGCAGTACCTACTCGACTCAAATGTATGGAACAGCAGATATTTTTTCTGCCGGTGTTGTCTCTATAGTAAATGTTTTTCAGTGGGCCTTCTAACCTTATTAGACCGAGATGAACACTTACTCAAGACTTGGCTTGAAATGAGATCTCATAACTATTTTAAGAGTAAAAGGATTGAGAGTCTTGGCTACTTTTTTACATGAAATGTTTTTGATGGGATTTGCTTCGGGTTTTGAAGCGCCTTTCTGATTCATTTATAATGCGCACAGCCAAGTAGTGGAATGCCCTGCCTGCGTCAGTATTTCCGAGCGCTTACAACCTGAATCACTTTAAAGTACGAGTGAATAGGCTTCTTCTAGGTTAGTTCGCTACATCTTCGACCCCATCATTGTCCTAAGGACTGGATTGAGGTCAAGCGCAAAATCATTTAAAAAAAAAAAAAAAAAACTTATTCTATACTACTTTTAGAGATCAATCGGCCTCCCTTTTATATTCTATGCCACCCTTGTTTTGGGCCAGGTCCATCCAATTTTCATGAATTACTCATTTATTAAAATGTGTGATGCAATGCGATATCACATAACATTATAATTAAAACAGACGTTTCTGTGAGTACCAACCCCAATTAATATTAACATTTGCAAAACGTTAATCCAAACAAAAAACCAACCAATGTCACTCATGTAACTTATTTTTTATCCTCAAAATGAAGAGTGACAGCTCAATTAAAACATGTGTAAGTTGAATCACCCTGTATATGATTCCTCTTCTGAGAAGGATTCAAGTGGTCACCGCGGGACACTCCGACCTATTGTCCGGTGGCCATATTTTATGGTCACACTATTACCAACGTCTGGTAGTTTGGGCTAATTGTAAAAAAAAGTTTGATATTTAAGTAACCGTTTATGATTTGAATGTTAGGTCTAAAATGTGTCTTTAAATTATTTACTTAGGTTTTATATATGTGTGCTGTAAATTGATTGATCATCATCATCACCCTCTATCATCCCCACTAGGAGTGCATAGGACAGGCTAGCTAATTCGGAATTTGAATTCGACTATCTGGAATTATAAATGACCAAAAATGCAAATATGTTATTGTGCTTTATAAAATACCTATTTGTTTTTTTGTTAATGAACGTATATTTATTCAAAAAAAAATAAAAAAACATCTCGACCATGAATCGAACCTCCACCTCTTGCGTGAAAATCTAACCATTTACCGACTACGCTACACAGCTGTTGTGCGAAGTGTTGAAAAAGGCAACTATGTTAACGCAAAATTAACATATTTTCATTATTTCAATCGTTTAGAAATTACCACTTACGCCATCTATTGAGATGTATCAGAACATTTATTTATTGGTGTTTACAACATTATGTACAACTTATTTTTGTTTAAAAGATGTGTTGTTGTATAGTTTGACCGCATCTTCTCAATAACTTTGTACAGTTAGGGCCTGTTTTACTACATCCGAATAAGTTCTTGTTAGCTTATCCGACAGATATTTTGACATATTCTTCATACAAAATATGTCAAATGAGCTGTCGGTTAAGCTAACAAGAACTTATCAAAAAACGGTGAAACAGGCCCTAACAGTAGTAATGGAGTCGAAAAAAAAAACATCATAAAGCTATCTATGATTAATTGATTATTTTAAATAAATTAGATTTAGCCCAGTTTATATCTTATTCATTCTATTCTATTTCTTCTTCTATTCTATTTTTTTTTTTATTTTGGAGATAACAAAATGAATGAGAATTCAATCGCGTTCTAAAACAAACGAAACTTATTTACTTCTTAGCTATATGTATTGAGACGTGTCAATGAAATTTTGCTAAAACATCTTCGTTGAAAGAGACCAGACGACATTAAATATAAATAAACACTTGGACAAAGACGCGATTCTGTCCGTCTGTCTGTCCGATTCTGTATGTAGGTATGCGTCTCTATTAAAGCAGAGCATTAATGTAATAGCTTAACAAGCTTCGACAAGCCATAGAATCTAGAAACTGTAGAGTATTTTTAGACATGACTGACCAATGATAATTAAATAATTTTATACATGCACAGTTTATGCTCACGCCTATGTCCTATATAACCAAAAAATCTGCTGGTCCATACTAAACTGCAATGCCTACTCGACTCAAATGTATAAACAGCAGATTTCATTTTACCAAATGGCGGTTCAGGCTATTTACCTTGCCGCTATTTGGTGAAATGGCGCTTCAGTCTTTTAACTTAGAGCCATTTGATGAAATGGCGCTTCAGTCTTTTAACTAAGAGCCATTTGATGAAATAGCGCTTCAGTCTTTTAACTTAGAGCCATTTGATGAAATGGCGATTCAGTCTTTTAACTTAAAGCCATTTGATGAAATAGCGCTTCAGTCTTTTAACTTAGAGCCATTTGATGAAATGGCGCTTCAGTCTTTTAACTTAGAGCCATTTGATGAAATGGCGCTTCAGTCTTTTAACTTAGAGCCATTTGATGAAATGGCGCTTCAGTCTTTTAACTAAGAGCCATTTGATGAAATAGCGCTTCAGTCTTTTAACTTAGAGCCATTTGATGAAATGGCGATTCAGTCTTTTAACTTAAAGCCATTTGATGAAATAGCGCTTCAGTCTTTTAACTTAGAGCCATTTGATGAAATGGCACTTCAGTCTTTTAACTTAGAGCCATTTGATGAAATGGCGCTTCAGTCTTTTAACTTAGAGCCTTTTGATGAAATGGCGCTTCAGTCTTTTAACTTAGAGCCATTTGATGAAATGGCGCTTCAGTCTTTTAACTTAGAGCCATTTGATGAAATGGCGCTTCAGTCTTTTAACTTAGAGCCATTTGATGAAATGGCGCTTCAGTCTTTTAACTTAGAGCCATTTGATGAAATGGCGATTCAGTCTTTTAACTTAGAGCCATTTGATGAAATGGCGCTTCAGTCTTTTAACTTAGAGCCATTTGATGAAATGGCGCTTCAGTCTTTTAACTTAGAGCCATTTGATGAAATGGCGATTCAGTCTTTTAACTTAGAGCCATTTGATGAAATGGCGCTTCAGTCTTTTAACTTAGAGCCATTTGATGAAATGGCGATTCAGTCTTTTAACTTAGAGCCATTTGATGAAATGGCGCTTCAGTCTTTTTACATTGGCGCCATTTGGTGAAATGGCGCAGCCTTTTTAATTTGGTGGTGACGAATATGCAATTGCCGTTACTAGGATGAAAACCTGAATCCGTTTTATTGTGTTGAAAATATTTTCCTAATAAAACCCACAAAGAACCACATCGCGTCTATGAGCTTCTGTCTTAATGTAGGCAGACGGTGCGCTGGCGCAGCGCAGACGTGTTCCTGCATTATTCACTAGTTAGATTGACACGTCAATATGGATTGCTATTGAAGGGAGAGGTGGTTGACTCTGTTATCTTAGCTATCCAGTCTAGGCATTGGATGATGATGTATTTAATGTTCTAGTAGCCATATTTTCGTTTACGAAAATGATATACAGGGTGAAAT
This sequence comes from Agonopterix arenella, assembly GCA_927399405.1. Lineage (NCBI taxonomy): Eukaryota > Metazoa > Arthropoda > Insecta > Lepidoptera > Depressariidae > Agonopterix > Agonopterix arenella. The sequence continues at coordinate 4,949,528 of OV656714.1, forward strand.
TGATATCTTTTGCATCCTTTTAAACTATGAGTCTACCCATCAAACTTTTACTATGGGAGCAAACCGATCGGAGCAAAAAAAAATCTGCTGTTCCATACTAAAATGCAATGCCTACTCGACTCAAATGTATGCAACAGCAGATTTTTTTTTTGCTCCCATCGGTTTGCTCCCATAGTAAAAGTTGTTCAGTTTGATGGGTAGACTCTTAGTTTAAAAAGATGCTAATGATATCGATTTCACCCTGTAAACTGTATGGAATTTAAGCTTTAATCTACAAATTCCAGAATTCTACACATGCTTTTATAACGTGCCATGTACCATTTTTTGTGCTTCATGTAAGGTTTTGATGAAACACTATGAGAACGAAGTGAACACAAATGTACGATGCACGATGTACACTTCGATAGAACTAAATCGAGGAATACATTGAATTTTCAGTACCTACTCATAAATTGTACGTCTCAGTAACGAACTAAATAATTAGATTTAGATATTCCCTTCACCCCCTCCAAATCAAATAATAGTTATGTGCTAGATACGAATATTAATAACATCGGAAGTTAGACTAGAGTCTGATTACCGTCAGGTTTTATTCATTTGGCATTTTTGGCATCACTTCGCCACAAACAACTTTGTATAAAAAAAGGGAAACCTATCATTGGCCTTACCAGTTATTTTTAAGAATTTATTGTAAGTATGTTTAATAAACTGTTGGTTTTCTCAATAAACAAAAAAAAAAGGTGCCTCCCCGAGTGAAGAAACCTGAGTGGGTCTGGCATACCCTGGGCTGTCAGTCTTGTCTATCATTGCTAACTGGCTAATATTTCCACTAAAGCATGAGATTTACTTGTATCCTGCCTTTCTAACACCAGCCTGAAAATAGAGCTTCATATGACGCTGCCGGCAGTGCTAAGCCTTTGACTACTTATATGAGGACTAGTTACGCGTGTAATTCTACTAACAAACATTTCTGCCACTTTTTGCGAAGGGCGAGGTAACATGAAATCCGCAACTTTGGATTTTATTCCCCATAACTTAGATTCTAATTTTAATTGTTAACAATTATGTAAAGTAGTCTCGTGTGAACCCCAAACGTTCTAAGTGCGAAATTATTTTCTCGTTTGGTGATAAGGTATAAAATTGAGTGTAAATGCACATGATCAATTGTTCTTATACCGTGGCAGAGGGGCAATGCTACCGCAAGGCTAGTCCTATATAGCTAATGGTGACACGAAAGAAGTAATATATTAGTTCGTAGAACATGTTTACGAATTCGTACATTGAATTATCAAATTGACCCAATTGTTTGGGTTTGTTTACAAGTAATTAAGATAAAGTCGGGTTAAAGTTGCCTATACTAAATCACAGACGATAATTAAATTTCATAACTCTTATATTGTTTCACAATGAAATAATTAACATATATTTTTTACTATTATTAAAGAAGAAGGGTGACAAAAAAGTGACCTATCCCAGTTTTTTTGTTGTATTTAGTATGACTATAGTATGTTTTTTTTTAAATTTGTATGGCTATATAAGGTCTAACAAAATTAGGTGAAACTATTTTAAGGGGATCATCAGACCATCAAACTGAACAACTTTCAAAATCGCGAAAAAAAAATCTGCTGTCCCATACATTTAGGCCGAGTTGGTTTGTATGGAACAGCTGATTTTTTTTCGCGATTTCAATATTGGTCCCATAGAGAAAGTTGTTCAGTTTGATGGTGTTATCATCCCCTTAAAATAGTTTCACCTAATTTTGTTAGGCCTTATATAATAATTCATTAAGGGTGGATCTCTTCGGGGCGGATTTTTATATGGGTGTCAAAGATTTAAATATTTGATAAAATACGTACTGAAAAAGTTATTATGACGGACCCATGCTATCTTATCTTAGTACAAACTAAGTAGAACGCTGATTTTCCATAGACAGCTTCCGCCATCTATCGGTTGTATTTCGAAGCCCTATGTGTTGAACTAGGGTTCATATCAGAGTAACAGCGCACTACAGCTCACGCGCTGCGCTGTAGTAGTGAGAGATTTCGCCCATAACAATCACTGTCTTGTTGGTGTAGCGGTCTAGACAACCGGCTTACGATCCGGGTAGCTAAGGTTCGATCCTCGTGTCGGCCGATCGTCTTTTTCAATTTATTTCATGATGTGGCGCCCCCTAGTGCTTATAAGCCACAACGCAATTAGGACGTCCTAAAATTCAAGGCGAGTTACCTATCTATATCCAATATACATATTAATCTATGAACGGACCAACAGACGGTCACAGCTGACTTTGAGGGTCTTATTTATTATCCGTGTTTCTTTTTCGAGGCCCAGAATCATAAAATATGTCCCATTCGATTCGACAGCAAAAAAAAATTATTCCTAATTCCTACACACTGTATTTCTTTACAGAAAACTTTATAAATTGAAGTCTATTGCAAGTTTCCTTCCTTTCTGCTTAGAAGTTAATTCCAGATGTTAGATGATCTGATGGAGTAACTATAAATATAACCAATTAAACAAATCAATTATGCACGATTATCCCGAAGGCCACATAATTAGCTACTAATTGAATGCGCCTACGCCGATTGCACAGTACATTAAGTCAAACAGTAAGTGCTACTAAGAAGGCACTAGTAGAGCGCTTGATATTGGCTTTACCTGGACAAGGTTTTGTGAATCTAAACTTCTAAGTATTACTGGGTTTTTGTCTAAGAGGGAGAAGACATATTGGTATTTATGTAAGTGTTTAGTCTCATTCACTCAAAAAGAGATGCATTATAGCAAATTTTGTCTCGTTAAAAAAAATCGCTACCTTCTTCTTATCGTGTCGTGTCACCTTATTGCTGTCCTTATCGACGTAAAAATGTTTTTGTACTATGAATGGGAACGCATGTGCCCATCCATGAAGCTCAAATTGTATTGTAAATTGTATAATTATAAATCGCTATCTCATTTTCAGAACTATAATGCAGTTTTATTACATTACGAGCGTTAACCCGCGACTTTGTCCGCACAAATTATATACCAGATTTTAAGTCAGATCATAAGCTATCAAACAAAAAAAGTTTCATCAAAATCGGTTCAGTAGTTTTTGCGGGATACTCGTTCAAACAAACAAACAAACACCCAAACAAACACACAAACAAACAGACAGACAAAAAATCCAAAAATTGGTGAAATGGAATCAAGGACACCTAATAACCATATCGTAACTTTTTTTTGTTAATATCTTCAATGTACAGACAAACTTCCTGTTACAGTTTTATAATAGTATAGATTTATCTGCCAAACTGCAGAGCAGTTTGTTGGCAGTCAAATACAGTTCTCACACATGGGTACGATATAATATATAAATTTACTTAAATGTATATTTTTAATTTAATTTAACACCGAAACATGAACATGCCTTAAAGACACTTAAATTATGCAAAATAAATATGACTGATATGATTCTTTACAAGTTTTCTTCGATAAATTAAAGCATTATCTTTTTTCTTATATGTTGGTGAATGGTTTTGGCAGATAACTGAAGTCAGTCTGAAGTCAGTGAGATGTTCTACTGCTTACTTATTTACCTGTGGTGGTGACAATTCTGCGCGTGCGGCAGCCATGTTTGTTTTAGATGCGCGCGCAAGTGCGCGCAAGCGTAATCGCTTCATCGGGTGTAAGTTAACTGGATTCACTGTGTAATTAATTTCTATGGTTGTCAATACTGGTTTGTTAGAAACGTTCTGATTAATTTCATTGATGGTGGGATAGTAGATAAAGAACGTGTAGGCAAAACCAATCAAAGTGAAAATAGAAATACCGGTTTTTAATAAAATGTGTAAATGCGTTCATATTTTACAGGATGCTTTAGACCATAAAACTGAACAACTTTCACTATGGGACCAACATTGAAATCGCCATTTTGGGTCGAGTAAATTGATATTTTGGAACGACCGATTTGTTTTTGGTGATTTCTGTTTTGGTCCCATTGTAAACGTTGTTCAGTTAGATGGTCTGATCTACAGTATGTAAGGCATACCTATCTATAATGTTTTCTAAAGTAAGGGCCTGTTTCACCACTTCTGGATAAGGTCTTGTTAGCTTATTTCAAAGATCATTTGACATAATTATCTTTCTTACGAATATTTCAAACGATCTGTTAAATAAGTTAACAATACCATAGCCTGAAGTGATGAAACAGGCCCTAAGACATACAAAAAGACAAATTAAAATGTATCAGATATTGCTCCATAAACAAATACGAGGATAAACCTCTGACCTATTAATTAAAAAGCCACCATAGTTCACTATAAAACGGACCGCCAAAATCGTAAAACACTATCTCCATATTAAGCAATGCTAACGTCTCAATTTAAAAATATAAAACATTTTTTATTGCTTTTTCTTTATGGCAATACTGGCACCCACGCGGTAGTTAGCTTCTTCAATAAAATAAAAAAAACCGGCCAAGTGCGAGGTGGACTCGCGCACGGAGGGCTCCGTCCATACCAACACACAATGCTTACTTATCGTGTCGACTTCAAATTCTGAACAAAGTCGCTAAATACGACCTTGCCAGAATTGGGCAACCGATACTGCAGCGTCGCTAGCGGCCATGAGCTACTCTTGCGTGCAGATGTTAGGGCAGGGCACGATGTGAGATGGGCCATCTTTTGTGGAGCTCCACACAAGCAAGTCACATTTTGCGCATCCGAGAATCCCCACCTACCCATGTTGACCTTACTGCGACCGACCTGGGTTCGAAGTCCACACACACAATTAAATATTGCAAAAAAAAATGTCTTCTCCGGGACCCTTAGCGCGATCTCGACACACACTTGTTAGGCTTTTTACCTTAGAGTATGCAATATAACCACACCAAGGGTTGGGCGCTTGCATGTACTATAATTTTTAAGATAGAGCAAGAAAAAAAACTGAAAAATCTTGTTTCTTGTATGGGGACCCCGTAATTTTCCACTTTTTGTTTTTTTTATTCTTTTTTCAAAAATGCGCCTTAATAAGGCATCTTCTATGCTATTGTGGTTCAAAAAATACAGCCCTTTATACATAGGGAAAACGGACAGACGGACAGCATAGGCTTATGAATAGGGTCCCGTTGGCACTCTTTGGGTACGCACGGCGACACATCAAGCTGTACAAAACCAACATAAGATGGTCACGCGACAATATACGCGCGGCCAGTTATAAAATTATAAGACTTACGCGCGGCCAGCTTATTTTGGTTTTGTATAGCTTGATCGCCGTGTGTACAGAACCCTAAAAAGAAGAAGCATACATTTTTGTATTATCTGTGGCCACCTGCGTGACGACACGGGTCGCAAGCGCAGGTGTTTAGATCAGCCGTATCTGGGATTGTTAAAAATTTTGAGACTCGAATTAAAGCGAATCGTCTGCATAAAATAATTGGACGATCATCCCCATCACTGATTATTACAAGTCCGTCTTTAATTGGATTAGAATTTTGATTGCATTGAATTTTTTAAAATTTCTTGATCGGTGTTTATAAACTTTTGTTCTAATTGTTTGCTAAAATTATTTTATAAGCTGGCTGGCTGGCTTTATTCAATTCAAGCTGGCTGGCTTCTTTTTTTCATTCTTTTATATTCCTAATTTTTTCTTTTTTATTTTTCGTCTTTCATTTTAGGATCCTGGATTTCCTGGTGCAATGAAACAAATCAAACAGGTACTTCCTTAATAACCTAAACGTATCTGACGTTATTCTGAATAACATTTTTAACTTTTCCATTTTTTGTCTACCTATACATATCTACAAGATAGCAGATCCGCACACTTGTACTTTAGGTCAGAACAATCATTTTGACTGGCAGTTCTTATAAATATTTCCCTTAGGGGGGGAGTTATGACGTCATAAATTTTCAAGCAATGTGCAATACTGAGTGAGTGCGAGCTGGACAGGAATACGCCATTGCCTAGATTTTACGCAACGCTTCCTACCACTGGGGATGAGGTTAAAATTGGTGGGGAGTGGAGAGTGTCCGTACCGTATGTAGTACCTAGCTTTTACTATTTATTATAAGGACTAGTCCCTATATAAGTAGTCAAAGAGTACTAGCTAGATACCCTGTCTTATACTGTGGCTATGTTATGCAATAATTTCAAAGACAGAAAACTGTAGCTTACTTTTTATGATAGAAACAAACCTACGAATAAAATAAAAACGTCAATAAAAGCAACACGTCTAGTTAGTAACTACTAAAAGTTACTGTTTTACAACTTTATAACCAAACGCGTCGAAGTAGGTTTCTGAGGTTATATTTACGAGCTTATTTCACAATTTTGTTGTTTGTGGTTTTAATCACGTGTTTAAAATCTCAGTAGATGATCACCATTTCTGAATCCCGAATTTGCTTGCAAACCTAGTCATTCCAATACTGTCTGTTTTTGCTATGTAGAAGCCAAGGAATTTGTTTTAGTAACAGGCATTGACCCACTACACAATTCCACCGCTGTAACTCCTGTAAACCAGGATCAACTGCGGTGACCATTCACAACACTGGACAATGAAGTCCAGCGAGCCCGGGGGATGACTCTAATCTGTCTTGGATCCCGCATTGAATTCAATCAAAGAAGATAGGAGGAGTAGGGAAAAAACATGGCTATTAGTAAGCCAACTCCAGTACACTACCAATTACAGATTATCACCTAAAAAAATTTCCAAATCTATATCCCAAGAGTTTAGGGTCCCTCGGGCTTACTAAACTTCATTGTCATATTCAATGCTAAAAAATAAAAAAAACTTCGAGAAGGTAAGTATAAAACACAGATTTTTCCCCTAATAAATATACATTGTTTACTCATAAAGTAAATGCAACGGTGCAATGTGTAAATAAAACAAACTATAAACGTCCTGGAAGTGAGTTTGGAAGCTTTTTAATCCATATGCAGCGAAAATAAACAGCATCGGCCATCGTAAACAATTGCCATTACATGAAGGTGTGTACAGGCTAAGGGGATATTGTCAGGACTTTTTAGTCATAATTTTAGGTTTTCTTGCAACACCAATATATTTTTTCATGAAACTTTTAAGTACCTACCTGTTTGTTTTTAATTTGTTAAATACGTGCATTAGGTACAGAAAACGAGTTGTACGTACAAAAATTGCATGTACTTTACATTCGGGCTATAAAAACTTTCCGAGTCGTTAGAAACTTTTTTTTACAACTTAGGGTACTTAACTTAGTTGTAGTAACTATCAAGGTTTACTTTGATGATGCCTTCGGAAAGATGGACCAAAATTAGGCTACATAAAAGAGTCGATCTGTGATTATTTTGGTCATCTAAATAGAAATGAAGGAAAAAATTGAACACATTTCCGAAGATTTGTCTAGTATTAGTAGACAATAGAGTTAGGAGAGGTGAGACATGTGCCTATTAGTAGCTAGGGTTACAGTCATCCCCTAGGTTTTCTGGACTTCAATGTGCGAGCAGCCGCTGTTAATCTAGATACAGGAGTACACAAAGTGGCCCATTTCCCAATAACAGTAGGGTACTGAACAGGATACAACAAATTAATTGGTGTCTAAAGTACGGAATCAACAGCGTGTGTACACAATATTGCGGGCAAGCGCTGACGGGCCAGCGCGCGTTCTTGACTGTTTACAAATAAATCATCTGGCATTATTTTATTGCCTTCCTCGGTGTTGCCAGGGGAATGAGGAAGTCTTTTGTTCTACCATCGGTGTTTGTGAAACATGGGAATAATAATACTTATAACAGTTTAGGTTGAATCAAGTAGGTACATAACCATATAAAAAATAGATAGGTATCAACTTGCCTCCACCATTCTACATTGGGACCATACGGTGGAGTAAAGTTCAGTTCCTTTCACTCTTGTTCGTCCATGGCTAATGATGTTTAGAAATAAATTCAAGTTGCCTTTAATTTTACAAATACGGTTCTTAATATGCATACGGTTTTTAAGGGAATTAGAAAGCCATAAAACTGAACACCTTTCTCTATGGTATTATGGGATCAAAGTCAAAATCGCAAAAAAATAAAGCGTTTCCATATAGCCCAGTCATTTTACGGTTTGAGCCGGGACTAATTAATAATTGATATTTTTATTCGGTATAATATTGAAGAGCCAATTTGAGCCTCGAAATGTACCAAAATTAAAAAAAATAACGTCAGCAACAGTTCCAATTTTAAAATTTAGCTATTATCTCGTTCTAAAAAACCTGAAAAAAACCTGTATTTTCTAATAAATACCAAATTTTTTTAAATTCCAATGCCTATTTTATTGCTCAAAAATAATTTATATTGTTAAATCTAAGTCAAATGAGTGCATTAGTATAAATATTATTAATTTAAAAGCCTTCTGGGACACACAATTTCAATTTCTATGTTGCGTAGCGTATTTTTTTAAATATGTTTTAAGATAGTCTTTTTGTCCATAAATGGTGCCGGTTACAGTTTAAAAGTCAAATTAATAATTACTTCCTAACCCGACTAACAAAACTTCGTAAAATGACTGGGCTAATATAAAACTGCAATCCTTCTCGACCCTAATGTATGAGAATCTGCTGTCCCGTACATTTAGGTCGAGTAGGTTTGTATGGAACAGCTGAGTTTTTTTTTGCGATTTTGATATTAGTCCCGTAGAGAAAGTTGTTCAGTTTGATGGTCTGGTCATCCACTTAAAATAGTTTCACCTAATTTTGTTAGAACTTATATAAAAGATGAATAGTAACTTCCGCTGGCAAAGTCGAAGTAGTAACTGAATAAAATTAGTAGGTACGTAAAATCTGTATTTGTAAGGAATTCCAAAACACGAAGCGAACCCGAGATCACACATTTATTTGACTATTTTGACTTATAAAAGTTATATTACGGTATTTTCGTCATATACTGGTGCTTTATGCATCTGATGTTCGACTATACGACACCTATACGACCAAGTTAGTTGGGACATTAATTATAACAAATGGTAACTAAATTTCAAAACTGGCAGCACTGGAGGTATGGTACAGTACAGCGGCACGGAGCTGTGTACGGTCACTTCCGTTCGGGTGTACACTGCGGGTCAACGACCTGTGAATTGTGATGTTATTTGTACTACGGATGTGACAGGTTTAGAGCGGAACTGTTTCTCGTAAACCTTACACGGAATTTTATTTAAGGGTTAAGGACTACCTTAACTCACTAGAGTTAGAGGATGATTAGTTAAAAATTGAAGATTGTCAGATAACTGTACCTATTTTGAATATGTACCACATATTTTTCACAAAAATCGGCTGGGTACCGAGCCTCCACTGCTGTCCTTAATCGTATTTTTTTTCCACTTCACCCTGTATATACCAAAGCGAAGACGGGTGTCTTCGCTTTGGTATATATAGGGTGAAATTGATATCATTAGCATCCTTTTAAACTAAGAGTCTACCCAGCAAACTGAACAACTTTTACTATGAGAGCAAATCGATCGGAGCAAGTGAGCAGTGGGTTTGTTCTTTTAGCAGTTAGTTTTAGGATACTGTGTGTATTTAGAAATCAATGAAAATCTCAATTTGTGAAAGTGAAATGAAAATTTGTGCAGCACTTTTCAACAAAGTTTTTCCCAATTTGTAACTGTTCAAACATTCAAGAACCTAATTACAAAATTTTGAATACTTTGACCTCAATCTACTTTACAAATAAGTACAAGAAGCATTACTATACATATACAGGGTGTTAAAAAAATACAAATAAACATTTAAGGGGGTGGTTTAGACCATCAACCAGAACAACTTTCACTATGGGACCTATATCGAAATCGCGAAAAAAAAATCTGATGTTCCATCATCATCATCATAATATCAGCCGATAGACGTCCACTGCTGGACATAGGCCTCCCCCAATATGAGGAGATTGGCCATACGATACGATGCGTTTGCGATGTTTTATACAAAACTACAGATCTACTCGAGCTAAATGTATGGGACAAAGAATTTTTTTTCGCGATTTCGATATTGATCCCATAGTGAAAGTTGTTCAGTTTGATGGTCTCAACAACTCCTTTAAAAGTTTTAAATGTTTATTTCTTTTGTAACACCCTGTATACTTCGATCATGTTTGAATCATACTTCCTCCATGATAAATCGTCCCCTTTTCAATGTTTAATACATTACCTTACTTTATTATTATAAACAAATAGAATATTGTTAGTTATCTGCCACTTGGGTCAAACTGAGATAGCCTGTTGCAATAATATTGATTAATAAATGTACAATTAAAGAACAGCATGCCCTCTGTTCGATATCTCTTTTATAGAACGCTGTACATTTTTTTTTTAATTAATCTGTTTTTTTTTTATATATGATGAAACTGTCCTTATAAATTAAATGGAAGGTCGTAAGAACAACCGATACTATAAGAAGGAAGGTACTTAATAAATATAAATTTTTTAAAGGTCTGAAAAAATATTAAAATTTACTAGGTATTTAATAATTTTACTGTGTAGGCTTATGAATAGGGTCCCGACTGCACCCTTTGGGTACGTCACCCTGAAAATTACAGCTTAAATTAAAGTTTTTATTCAGCGTATTCCTTGCTTCAGAAACTAACAAATTTTTTAATTATCCTACTCGTATGTACAGGGCCGTATTTACCCGGTGGGGGTGCAAGGGATGCGTGGCACCCAGGCGCAAGGGCCTAATAGTGCACTGCCTTACGGTCAAAAAAGGCTGAAAAAGTTCACTTCCGGATACCAGCACCAAATTTTAGTATGTTATTAGGTATGTTCTCTAGACCCCAAAACTGCCGGGAGACAGTCTTTTAGGTGTCAGGGTCTTCAGTTATGACGTCATAAATTTTGTGTATAGGATTTAAAAAAACATTGTTCTGAAACCTATCGTATGGGGTATCAAATGAAAGGGCTTCATAAGCCGGTTCTAAAAATTCATCCTGTATACACATAAATGTATAAACCGTTAGGGTATAAACCCTGTATAGGTACCCACGCGCATGTTTTTTGTTCGCCAGGGGGGCGCAGGCTGATTTTCGCCCCCCGGCCAGTGCCCCGGCGCCCAATATGGTTAAGACGGCCCTGAGTATGTATTCACATTTAGTGATTTCCTGAAATAATTCTAAACAGTTTATAACTTTAAAAAACTAAATCGACTAAAAAAAGAGTAGAAGATCACGTACCTAAGAATATGACTCATCAATCATCATTAACGTTTACAAGCCTTTCAGATCTAAGATCAAAACAAACAAAAGATGCCCTTGCGACTGTCAACGAACGCATATTGACCTCTCTGAACGCATGCGCGTTGCAAACAGTAAATTTAGATTTAAAATAGATCGAAGTGTCTCATGACGTCATAAGTTGATGAAAACGAACTTTGGCTTGGAAAGTAAACATGAGAGAAGTTGAGTTAGGTTATGTTAGGAAATGATGATGATGATTAATGAAATGATGACAGAGTTGGAAAGGATAAGACAATATTCATAGATCATAGATCATAGATCATAGACAATAGAGTTTAATGAAAAAAAAATAGCCCATAGGATTCCACTCCAAGGCTAAATAAAAATAAAAATTCTTTATTTGATTACAATTTAGTGGACTCTCAAAGTGTCAGTTGCAGAAACGTTCATTAAATATAATCCTCCCCTCCATTAAATCTCATGCTGTCACTTTTTGTTTTGTTGACATAATAAAAGCTAGCAAGAGATTTTTTGGAGGATTATCTTTAATGAACGTTTCTGCAACTGACCGAAAGTCGAAAAACCTTGAATTGGGCCTCCAAATACCAGTATTCGGTTGTAAATAGGCCTCCTCTTGAATGAGGGTGACAGAGAATTGACTATACTTACAGGGTGTAAATTTTAAGTGTCTATCATATTTATTTTTAGGGGGTGCTTCAAACCATCGAACTGGAGCCCGATTGCGCTAAGTTAAAACATCGAAGTTCTATTCTTATCCAATTTCAGTTCTAATCACATTGCAATCCAATTATTATTCAACAATGCTGAATTCGAGTCACGTTGCAGGTTCTGACCCGAGCACACGTCTCGCGTGGATTTCGCGCGTCGCGTTTTTGCCTGCCACGAGGCTCCGTAATCCTCAATCTCTTCTTGTTCTTGACCAAAAACAATCCCTGAGATTGGGATAGATTCTCCCATAAACACGTGACACTGGCGGAAATGCAGTGCTAACGCACAAGCAAGAGTCCATTTAATATAAGTAAAAAAAAAAATGCTGAATTCCGTATCGCGCTAAACTCTGTAACTTACAGCCGATAACGTCTGAGAGATTTGTCAAAACGGCTCTAACGGCTGTCAAGAGCAGTACTATTTTATTTAGATTAGATTAGAGCAATACCAAATGTGTCAAAAGTAATGGTTCGTACGTAGTCCAATAACAGTTCAATCACCGAATGTTTACCGCGATTGCAGCCTTGGACAACTTTAACTGAGCAGGAGTGCGATTTTTGAATCTCATTCGCTGAGTTCAGCAGTTGAAAATGTCAAAATTACTATGGAAATATGCATCTTTCTACTGCCGATTTAGCATTCAAAAATCATGCTCCAGGAGTGCGATTTTTGAAAGTCAGATCAGCAGTAGAAAGATGCGTATCTCCATACATTTCAACTACTGAGTTCAACATATGAGATTCAAAAACACTCCTGAGCTGTTAAATACATTTTGGTCTATTAGCCGTTGACATTTTCTATGAAACAGACGATTTTTTATCGCCATTTCGATGTTGGTACCATAGTGAAAGAGTTTGAAGAGTGTGTGAGTGAAAGTTGTTCAGTTTGATGGGAAGCACCCTATTTGATATGTAACGCATTTAAAGTTTACACCATAAATCTATAATATAAATAACTTAATTTCTAATTAAATCAATGAGGAACCACATAGACCCCAGACAAAGACTCAGTTTCAACTTTTTGACTCTGGTCTAACACTGACAGTGACAGTGACAGTGATCAGTGTTGCCAACTGGTATGTTAGCGCTGTAGCTAGTAGTGGATGAAGTTTTTATTAACGGTATAGGTATTTACAATTACAACATTATGTTCAACTTATGGCTAAAATTATCTATTTCGTGGTCATAGTAAAGTATAATTTGCAAATAACTTTTTCTAAATTGTCTCTAATAAACAGTAGATCTATAAACAGTAGTACGAGAAGACTAATAAATATTTCCTTTCTAAAACCAGGCGCCTTTTTAATTACCAATCCCTATTTACAAACCTATAATGTTTAGTAAAATATATTTATATACACAGGGTGTTATAAAACTTGGAATGGGTCATAAAATGGCTGGTTGCAGCGTCTAGGGCATTTTTTATTGAGACGCTGCGTTTTAACGAGCGACTGACAACCCTAGGTTTTTGACCTTTAATGTTAACAAAAGAAGGGTGTTGGTTTTTTTAGGACATATTGTCATCATCAGCCTGTGTAGATCCGTACTGATTGGGCACGGGCCTACCCTCAACGATAGTGATAACAGCATATGCTCACGACTATATTCCCCGAGGAGTTAGTCAAAGATATTCTGAAACCTCAGAACATCCACGTTTCACTAGTACCGAAACTCTGTCCAGTGTGACGGGGAGTGAGCACGTTGCCACTTGTAATGGACAGTGGGCACAATACATGCCTCGAAATTGAAGCATGCAGGTTTCCTCACGATGTTTTCCTTCACCGAAAAGCCAGTGGTGTTACAAATCGTACATAAATTCCGAAAAACTCATTGGTACGAGTCGGCCTGGACGGGGATCGAACCGTCGCAACCATTAGGTAAAGTGCGTTTGTAAGGAACAGTTTTTTTTTCTCGAGATTTCGATATTGGTCCCATAGAAAAAGTTGTTCAGTTTGATGGTCTGATCATCCCCTTAAAATAGTTTCACCTAATTTTGTTAGACCTTAAGATATAACATTTTCAAATAAAGTTTCTTCTTCTTTTTTTTCTTTTTTTTATTTTGACGTGAAACTTCTTTTATTTTGGTCAGTAAAGGGTCAATTGCAAAGACTATAATAGGGGATCGGACAATAAGTCAAATTAGCAACTTTTGATCGAACGTCAAAACGCGCGCGATGTATGAAAAATTGTGCTAAATACCCACAAGTGACGTCATCAACATTTCATCGTGTTATTAAAAACAGTATTCTAGCTAAAAAAAAACTAAAAATGTGAGTATAGCGTTATTTTTTTTTTAATGTTTTTTTTTACTAAGAAGATAAAACTAAAATATATTTTATGCAGTCCGCTCCCCTATTATGAGGTATCGGAAATATTTTATGATATGATCGCTTATTACTTTGGAAGTATAGCACCTACAAGCTTTATTCCTATTATTTAGAGGATAGAAGCCATTAAGAGGATATGTGAAAAAAATAGGTTTCTTCAAAGCGTTATATATCATGGAGTACTAAAAGTAGGAGTATGATTTGCGGATATGTGTAAATTGAACATATAAATGAAGTTTTGATTAAAGCCAAAACACTATTAAGACACATTTTCTCGATAGAAAAACAAGCCAAAGTAGCCTCCGTCTTTATCGATAACACTTGAAACTGCTAAACAATTTATAATAAAAATACGAGACTTGATTAAAAAAAAGAGATTGATATTTTATAAAGTTTGATTAGAGCAGAATTGAACTTACATAAATAGTACAATCACAATTTAATAAAGTTTGTTTAACGCTTGCGTCGTTGCAGGCGCGCGCGCCATCCTATCTCTTTCTATCGCATCAGGAAGTAATTTAAGCTATCACACCATTTCGCTCCAATTATTTTTCGACATAGGCCCTTAATCGGTACAAGACGTTCCACTGCAGGATGAACTATAAAAAGTTCGTCATGTTACTAAAAATAGTATTCTAGCTAAAAAAAAACTAAAAATGTGAGTATAGCGTTTTTTTAGATGTTTTTTTTACGAAGAAAATAAAACTAAAATATATTTTATGCAGTCCGCTCCCCTATTGCATTTAGTTTAACTGAAATACAACAAATTAAATAATAAAAAAGCTGTAAAAAAAATCCACACGAACTTCTTATTCCGCATGACATCATCACCTGTCATAAATGGCGATATAAATGTTATAAAAATCGTTATACAAAGTGTTAATAACAACAAAATATTTGACTGCTACCTTTTAACAAGGGAACTGAAAGCAGGTCAAAGTCGTTCCAGCCCAAACATGGGAAAGTGGCACTTGCTACGGTTCTGATATGACTCCCACGCGATTCAATACATTTTAGTATTTATAGATAGGGTTCCTTTGTCGAAAATCCAAAACCATTAAGTTCATCACCTATCTTTACCATTCTACTTGGTCACAGGCCTACTCTCGTGGTATGAGTAGGTATTCGTGGACTTTATGTAAAGTCACACACAAATACGCATCAAATTTTCTTCATTTTCATGCCGGTTTCCTCACAAACCTTTATGTAATTATTCGTTACTAGTCGTTTCCCATGAGTCCACGAGGAATTTTTATCCCTAAGTCCTTAGAGTTCAAGCTATCTCTGTACCAAATTTCATTAAAATCAGTTTGTTTTAGCCATGAAAACCTAACAGACGAACAGAGAGAATTTCGCATTTATAATATAAGTGTTTTTTTAATAATGTTAATATGGATTCGATATGTAATTTTATTAGAATGTAAAGTTTAAAAAAAAAAGATATTCTACTAATCTAAACTATTATAAAACTGTAACAGGAAATTTGTCTGTACATTGAAGTAATTTAAAAAAGTAACGATATGGTTTTTAGGTATCCCTGATTCCATATCATCAATTTTTGGATTTTTTGTCTGTCTGTTTGTTTGTTTGTGTGTTTGTTTGTTTGTTTGTTTGAACGAGCATCACGCAAAAACTACTGAAACGATTTTGATGAAACTTTTTTGTTTGATAGCTTATGATCTGACTTAAAATCTGGTATATAATTTGTGCAGATAAAGTCGCGGGTTAACGCTCGTATTAAATATTTCTACTAATATAAGCTAATAAGCTTGTTTGCCCACATGAACGCTAGGACGAAGCGAGAGCTGAAGATAAATCTTGTGTGTAAAAGTGTAAGTTCTGTAACTACTAAATAACCTTTTATTCAGTCGTAGAATGGAATCAGAAGATATTTTAGAGAATCGAATAAAAAAATATGTTTAAAGGTGGTTTGTATGCAGGTATGTAGCGTTTGAAATAAAAGCTTCTAATACTTATCAAACACACGCGCATTTATATAAGGCCTAACAAAATTAGGTGAAACTATTTAAAGGGGATGATCAGACCATCAAACTGAACAACTTTCTCTATGGGACCAATATTGAAATCACGAAAAAAAAATCTGCTGTCCCATACATATAGGTCAAGTAGGCTTGTATGGAACAGCTGATTTTTTTTCGCGATTTCGATATTGGTCCCATAGAGAAAGTTGTTCAGTTTGATGGTCTGATCATCACCTTAAAATAGTTTCAGCTAATATTGTTAGACCTTATATACGCGTTTTTAAGCGAGAGAATAATAACATTTTATACAGTAAGAATAATAAACCCATAAACTGTCGAATTAATTCAACTTTTATTTTTATGTACGGAATCCATAATGAAATTCCGACTTGCACTTGAAAAGCTTTTTATTTTCATTGCAAATGTACCACTTCGTACAGTCGAAATGAAATTGTAAAATAACAATTTACGATTATTGTAGTTTGGAATTCAATCGCAATTTGCGAATGACCGACAGTTGAGTGTCAAATAACATACATTTTTTAAGTGAGAAGCGTAAAGACAATGATTGTCTTAAATTCATGTGATCATGGTCCTGACATCATTGAAAGCTTTGATGCATATTTTATATTCACACGTTGCATGTTTTTTATACATTATTATATACGTTGGTACCTTTGACTATTTATTATAAGGACTAGCCTTACCCTTACGTACTTAACCCGACTTTATCTTAATAACTTGTAAACAAACCCGAACAATTGGGTCAATTTGATAATTTAATGTACGAATTCGTAAACATGTTCTACGAATTAACATATTACTTCTTTCGTGTCAGCATTAGCTACATAGGACTAGCCTTGCGGTAGCATTTCCCCTCTGCCACGGTATAAGATCAATTTGATTATGTGCATTTACATTCAATTTTATACCTTATCACTAAACGAGACAGCCTATAATTGCGAAACAATAATTTCGAACTTAGAACGTTTGGTTTCACACGAGATTACTTTTCATGATTTTTATCATTCAAAATTAGAATCTAAAGTTAAGGGGAATAAAATCCAAAGTTGCGTATTACATGTTACCTCGCCCCCCGCAAAAAGTGGCAGAAATGTTTGTTAGTAGAATGACACGCGTAAATAGTCCACATATAAGTATTCAAAGGTTGGTACATAAATTCTCGACGAAATCTGTAATTGGCCATTCTGTTAGACTGTAAGTTAGCATAATTAATTCTGTAACGCTGTAGATTTTCCAAATAAATAAATAAATAAATAAATACTTCCTACTGGACTGGATGGAAAAGCTTTGCTAAATTTACCACACTATCCCATGTCTGTGGGTCCGACGTCGGACCCAAACATTTTTCATACGTAGAGAGTCTGTGGGTCCTACGTCGGACCCTTAAGCATAGTGCCGCCATTGGTTGGGCGGTTGTGCAGGCGCGTTTCGTTCTACCTCACGTTTTATATTTTTTATAGACTTAGTGTACTGTTGGGATGTCACTTAATTTTTTGGAGTGTGGTTTGGGAAAAATGAAACGCAATAAAAAATAAAAATGTGGTTCGCGGGCAGTGCCGACGTGCGGCAATGGCGGCTGGTTTTTGTTTTGTTATTTAGTTATTGTGGCGTAATTCTAGTGTTTAGAAACAAAGTATTGTTACTATAAAGTGATAAAATAAGAGCTTATTATATTATCGTGTAGTAAGTGTGATCTGTGAAGTGCAAACAGTGAAAAAAGTTAATGTGATTGTAAATTTCGTTCGAGGTCATGTCGGAAAAAACTCGAAATCAAAATTTGATTTGAATCAAAAAAATTGATAATTCTATTTGAATATCAGGTACGTAATTCAGCTCTCATATAACATAATATCACTGTGGCAAATATTGTGAGCTTTCCATTGATATTTTTTTTATACCATAGGGTCAAACATAACCTCCACAAATAATTATTTTGTAAAGGTAGTCGAAAATAAAACAAATGACGTAATATTCCCAGACATTTGGGGCACTTTTTTTGCGCGGGAGGTCGACACGAAACGGGTTAAGAAGAATGCAATTGTAGCATGCTCATTTTTAGTATTTTTATTAGTTCTTCAAAAAATACCTAACAATTTCCTTGAATATACAATGTAAAGTTGTAATCTACATACTAAAACTTATATAATACTTCAAGGGGTTCATTACATCATCAGAAAAATGTTCTATGGAAAAATAAATAATACTTACTCCTCTCCGGGCGTTGACAGGAGACACGTTTTTCTTTAAGGCGAAAGCAAACGAAAATGAATGCGATTCGAATCAGAACAAAAGCACTCAAAGAAAATTATAAAAAGCTCGATAAATCCGCTGCCGCTTATGTCTTGTGATTGTATAAAAATACATAAGTGTTTTATTAAAATTAGTCACAAAATAACTGTACAGTAACAATCTTGATATTAAAAATTTAGACATGCGTATGCGTGTCTTAAAGGTGCTACCATAAAAATACTTTTTTAAATTTTATTGTTTTTATTATTTTGTTGTTCCGGATGTAATTTTTAAGGCGTTGTAATTGTGGTTATTCGATGTAATAAAAGTCTCATAATATCATAAAACTTACGATTTGTATGTATGTATTTGTGGTATACATTACCGTAACAATAATTCAAACCCAGTGTTTTTTTTCACGTGGTTCATTAAAGTCGGTAAAATAGAGGATATAGTTTTTTTTTTAATTTGAGAATTATTCATAACTTTCTTAGCTATTTCTAAGTAATATTTGGTGTGTGCCTAAAACATAATAACAATTTTTTTTTCTTTAATTTAATAGTTTCGTATAAAGTTATAAACGCAAGATGATATTTATTTCACATTTTTATTTTGAACGAGCGTTAACCCGCGACTTCGTCCGCACAAATTATATACCAGATTTTAAGTCAGATCATAAGCTATCAAACAAAAAAAGTTTCATCAAAATCGGTTCAGTAGTTTTTGCGTGATACTCGTTCAAACAAATACCGAAACAAAAAGACAAACAAACAGACAAAAAAAATCCAAAAATTGGTGAAATGGAATCAGGGACACCTAAAAACCATATCGTAACTTTTTTTTTGTTAATATCTTCAATGTACAGACAAACTTCCTGTTACAGTTTTATAATAGTATAGATATAAATAGTTTGTGTTTGATCATTTTTTTTGTAATTAATAAAACATCAAAGTGAAAAATTAAAAAAAAAGTTTTAAAACAAAGTGAACAAAGCTATTTATAGTGAAAATAGACAACTAAATTCTATTATTCTTCCGATCCATCAACCCTCATCAGCGAAGGCGATTCATCAACAAAAACGTGTATAAATTTAACCCTTCACGCGACTATATTTACCACGATTCAAAATGGATGGGTTATGTTACAGGCGATCAGCGATTTTTCTGAAAGACTAGTCATTGTTTGCAATGGATGCAATCACAGATATCATCATCTGAAAATTACTAAATGTTATCAAAGACTTTATCCCGTATTAAAACTATCAAAACACAGTGTCTCAAAATCAATCATAGACTGAGAAAATTATAGTAACATTTGATTTAAATACTATCAACGCTGGCCGTAAATAGTTAAAAACATGAGCGCTACTTTCTTTGCAGGAATGTCAAAATCACGCATAACCTAAAAAGAAAACGTCCAATAGTTTGTAACTAAAATATTTAGCTCCGGCTGCCACCTTTAATCTAGATACTCTTTTTGGCCAAGCTGTACTTACGTCCTATCTCAATCTAATTTCTAAACGTTTCTCGGTTCCCGCTACAGCGTATAACTTAACCCTAACATTACTAACGTTGTTGTCTCTGTAAACACGTGAACAGGTGCACAGTTTCCGAATGAACGCGCTTTGATACCGTATTGTGTTACAGGGTTAACTTTACGCTACGGGTTTTAAAATAAATGTGTACTATTTAAATATCTTGTCATTTTGAAAAGTCGCCATTACTTTATTGCAGCAGTCTCCAAACTAGTTTTGTTTATAAAACTACTGTAACGCGTTGCATGACTCTGTAGTTCATGCAAAGAGGTACATAAATTTATATAGCCCAGTCATGTTACGGAGTTTTGTTAGGTGGGGTAGGGAGTAATTATTAATTGGACTTTTAAACTGTAACCGGCACCATTTAGTGACAAAAAGACAATCTTAAAACATATTAAAAAAAAATTCGCTACGCAACATAGAAATCAAAATTATGTGTCCCAGAAGGTTTTTAAATTAATAATATTAATACCAATGTACTCATTTGACTTAGATTTAACAATATACATAATTTTTGAGCAATAAAATAAGCATTGACATTTAAAAAATTAGGTATTTGTTAGAAAATACGAATTTATTTTTCAAGACCTTCTAAGTACACAAAAATATTTACACCATGTTTGAAGTATGTCTAATGGTAAAGATTTAAATATGCGTAGAAACAAATTTACCACCACGTTTTTTTAGAACGAGATAATAGCTAAATTTTAAAATTGGAACTGTTGCTGACGTGATTTTTTTTTTAATTTTGGTACATTTCTAGGCTCAAATATCGGCTCTTCAATTTTATACCGAAAAAAATATCAATTACTAATTAGTCCCGGCTCAAACCGTAAAATGACTGGGCTATATATCTGTGTGATTGATTCTCGGGGTGTTCAGAAAATTTGTAACAGCTAGCTACCACCTTTTACTATGGGTGATATTTTATTTACAATTAATGAAATGTAATGTTGGTTTTCAGAAGGATATTAAGTGGCAAGTGGTAATAATGACAAGCCAAGACAACCTTAAAAACCTCAGCCAACCTAGGAAATGGAGTGGTCTATTAAGGTGGTTTCAGTCCATACAAATGTTTGACGCACAATACGCGTAGACGGAATTAATAAAAGTAATATTTTATATATGGAAAAATAGTTTAGAAAATCTAGATACCGCGTAACAAATAACATTTGCAATTTATAAAATAATTACGAAGATATAAAGCGTTGAAATTTTTCATACAAAATTTTAAAAGCTTTATATCTTCGTAATTATATTATAAATTGCAAATGTTATTTGTTACGCGGCAACTAGATTTTCTAAACTATTTTTCCATATATAACATATTACTTATATTAATACCGTCTACGCGTATTTTGCGTCAAAGTTTTGTATAAAATTGACTCCTCTGCAACCGCCTTAAGGAAAATCGCTTGAAAATGAACTTTATCGTAGGGTTTTTTTTAATATGCTACTAGGCAAAGGCCTCCTTAATTCTCGAACCATCCCTGTCCTGGGAAAGCCCCGGCCACTTGTCATGACGGGACTTGACGGGATCGTCCCGTCGCCTCTTTTTAGGTCGGCCTAAACAGCAGCGACACCTTCTCTGCAGCGACAACGCGTTCCGACGCGGTGGTAGTGGGCTTCAAGCTCCTATATTGAATAAAAATAATGATTTTTGACTTTAACTTTTTTTTTACTTTGACTTTGATAGCCAACCTCCGAGAGGAGATGGAACTACAAGAAAAAGAAATGGCTTGCAATACAATTTTGTTTCCAATGTTTTTTTTTCGGTTCTCGCGACTTTTGTCCCTGACTGCACTTTTTAAGCCCCCATTCGATAACAGCATTAATTGACGATCGACTATAAATCTTTTGCGATTTACGTACGATTGTCTCGCGTCCTACACCGTGTCGTATTAAAAGTTTCATAAAAACTGGCCCTTAATCAAATTGCAAAAGAAACGAGAGGATATGTTTGTTAAATGCAAAATGAAGGAGCTTTCGTTTAGGCTTTCGTCGTAAAGGGCTGGTGATATTAATTTCGAAATAGTAGGGTAGATAGGTATTTCTTAATTTACTAACGATTTTTAAACAACTTTCTCTATGGGAACAGTGTCGACATAGCGAACAAAATCAGCTGTACATCTCTTTGCATACAAAACTGCAATCGATCCAAATGTATGGGACAGTTGATTCAAAAATATTGCTACTTCTACCCGATCCAAATGAATAGGACACCTGATAAAAAAACATTGCCGTTTCTTTTTCTTCTTCTTGTGGTGCCATCTTCTATCGGCGGTTGGCTATCATTATGGTTATTCGGACCCTGGAGACTGCAGCCCTGAACAGTGGGGTGGTGTTGTGGTGGTGTATCGGACCATTTACATAGGTTTTTAAGCCAGGACGTCCTTCTTCTACCAGGCAATCGTCTTCCCAAAATTTCCCCTGCTGCAATTGCTGTTTCTGTTTGTAAGCGAAACAAGATTCATATATATCATATATATCAGCAACAATAACGTTTTTACCTGGAATAAATCGTTCATTATCCGATAATAGTATTCCAGAACAACCCTTAAGGCATTGAACTGTTTTCTTACTAAACAATTTTCGAAACGCCGTCCATTGAAAACCTAACAAAAGACCTTTGCAAAAATAAACTTCTATCCCATTACTGGCCAGTCAATCACTCCATTAAGTTCTTAAGGCTTCACACGCCATGTTTTAATGAGAGTTGCCCCGGCGCACACGACGCGATTGTTTAGCTACTGTGCGCGCACGCACGCGACGTTGCATGACCCGCCGTTTTTTTTTCTTTTGAGGCTGTGTGGCGATTATTTGGAGTTTAAAAAGGTATTGTTCTGATTTTAATGTTTTGTAGAACTATTTTATACTTTTTTTGAGTATTGATTTTCTTTCGTGAGCTTGGATAGATAATCAGATTATTTCCGGTGGGTATCGTACGATAAGACTAAGGTATAACGTATCTTTCGCTGTTTTTGGGGCGAAACTCCTGTCACCACTTTGTTTACACGTCATATCATTTTGAAACCCCAAATACGCTATAAGCGATTTCTCATAAATTTTTCATAGCTAAGGCGTTAGTTGTGGCAAAGCTTCTGTCCACCCCAAAACGAATTATGATCTTGAGTGTTTATACACAGTGTGTAAACTTAAATCCGCTACATATTTTAACTAAGGGCTGCCTCAGACCATCATAAATCGAACAACTTTTACTAGAACTTGTACTGAAGCACTCCTTTATAAGTAACACATTTAAATGTAAACCCTTTATAAAGTATTAAAGTAGAGGTACTTAACCTATACTGCTACATTTCGAAAATCAAGAGACAAAAATAATAATCCTAAGATGCAATTCTTTGACCCCATTAAAAACCACAAAATACAACCTTCATACAACTACCCTAAATACAGGCTTTCTATATATGGGACCAACATAGAAATCGCGAAAAAATCAACTATTCCATACAAAACTGCAAACCGACTCGAGTTAAATGTTTGGGACAGCTGATTTTTATTTCGAGATTTTGATGTTGGTCCCATAGAGAAAGTTATTCAGTTTGATAGCCTGATCCCTTAAAAAAGTGTCAGCATATTAAGTTGAACCCTGGATTGTATAGCACGCAAAAATCTATCATCCCTACCAGTACCAACCCAATAAATCTTTGAATTACAGTGTTTTGCTCAGCTATCGTAAACCTATTAGTATTGATACTTTGAGAGTGCAATTCATACTGCCATGGAAGTATTATTACTAACCACCTACTTAATAAAGTAAGCCGAAGAAACTTATCACTTGCTGTTACTACGAATCTATTAACTTAGTTTAAGTAGAAACGTATAAGAGTACTTAGTAGTATTGTACTTAGATATTACTTAGAATAGGAGCTACTAGCCGAGGCTGAATAGCCAACCAATCAATGCAGCCAACCCAATAAAGGTTCATAACTCAATGAATATTCATCTCACAATACACATAACTATGATGACAAATATTATTTGCTTACAATTAAACATAAAGATCCGTAATAAGTGTCTCTAAATAGTTCGAAATAAGTTCTAAGTTTAGTTGAACGTGGTGGGAGTTCAGTTGATGAGTTAAAAGTGATTAACCCGAATTTGTATTGGCGCTTAGCTAATTTGTTAAAGGGTTATGTAATTATTATGTCCTATAAATAGTTTATGGAGCTCATCTGATTATTGTGTAGTACCTTACTTAGTAAAACCATAAAGTAAAAGACAAAGAAGAGTGTTATACTCAATACTAAGTGACGTACGTCGGGAAAGGCTCAAAAGCCCGTCTCCTACTTGGCGCTGACTCCTTGCCCGCGAGTAGATGGATTGCGAATATATGCCACCCCTCGGTCAAGGCTTTGCTCCATCTGCTGTCTGTTCTAGCTACGTGTCCTTGTCCTGCCCACCGCAACTTAACCCAACTATTCTATCTTCGACGTCCTGAACCTTAATTCGACGTCGGATCCCAACGTCTGTGACACCACATGCCCTATGGGTATTGTTGCGACATATGGGGAAATTAACGCTAACAATGGAGTCAAGAAGACGCAGTTGAATGCGGCCTGGGAGAACATCATTTTAAGTTTTGAGCCTTTTTAGTTATAAGTGTCCCTACTACATTCGCCAAGCGCTCATAGACCATTGCGCGACCTGTTGAACCATTGGTACAAAAAGAAGAAGAATAAGACACAAACACTCCTTAGATTCCCTATTCCAATTATAACCTATCCCGTTCATTCCCATAAAATTTATAGGAAGAGCGGGATGACAAAGCATCTCTGTTTGTACCGACAGCTACAGGATGCTCGGGATGACCAATTTATGACCGGAACTCGTTCATGGGACGATTGACCGAACTTATTCTTTTTTTTTTTAGATTTACTAGGAAGATTTGAGGTTTAGCAAGATCGGTAGTTTGAAAAGGGGACCTTTTTTTGTTAATATGTAGGATGGTGAACAGCGTTGAAATTACGAAAACAAAAACAGGGATCATTTGAAATGTGTGGAGGCCATGCAGTTTTAAAAATAAACTCTTCATTTTATAACTAGGTCATTTATATTTTCAAACACCCCGCTTGAAACAAAGTCTTTTTTCTTCATTTAGATTTAGAGCATGTCAAGTCCATGCCGAAAAAAAATGCATGTCTTTCAAAAAGATACCTACACTTTCTTATGCTGTTTTAGAAGTATAGAAAAGGATTTCAACTTTGCATTAATTTGTTAAGAAGCTGTATGGATAAATCATACAGGCCATTGTTTTCAAAAATACACAATAAATCTCCTTTCCGTTCTCTTATAATTTTCAAAAACCGATAATTTCCTTTCCGACGTTAATATTTATTTGCTTTCCGTCCATTTCTGCTCAAAAACTCTGAACGCAAACTAATAAATCAATCACAGTACTGCAGAAATGTGTTGCAACTTTAGTCGGTTTTTGCTTTTCCAAGAATAATTTGACAAGAGACTACTGTGAACTAATGTTAATACTGAAGGCAAACCGGCAGACAAAAATAATATGAATATATTATATGCAAGTATTGTACCCACGCCCCAGTGGTAGGAACAATAGATGCTGAAGATGACGATGATACAAATGCTGTGGTGTTGAAGACATAGGAAATATTGTAAAAGAAAGAAGGATTTAAAGATAAAGGTAAAAGTTTGTAATTGCGTACGTAATCTTGATATTTCGGAAGTGATAAATTAGGTACAATTATCATAACAAGTAAACTGATGAATTGCAAATAGATTTAGAATAACCGACAAATACATTATTAGACCTTGTTCCTTGTTTGTTTTTGACAAGGAAAAAAATTATTACAAACTGGATGCGAAACAATGATTCTTTAGTTCCGATAGTCACGATGTAACATCGAAAGAAAATTAAAAAAAGGAATTAAGAAAAGATATAAGGTACATGAGTAAAAACATCATTGTATAGATACAATTCTAGAGAAAACAACCATATAATCAGATTCAAAACAATCCCGCGCTCAAACCACATAAAACCCAAAATTACGATCGAAACAAACCCTATCAGCGTTAGATATCACAATAAAAGAAGTTTACACCGATAATAACATACTAGATTTAAT
The DNA here is from genome assembly GCA_927399405.1 of Agonopterix arenella. Lineage (NCBI taxonomy): Eukaryota > Metazoa > Arthropoda > Insecta > Lepidoptera > Depressariidae > Agonopterix > Agonopterix arenella. Next base: position 4,975,622 of record OV656714.1, read on the forward strand.
ACTTGATAAAGAGATCTCACCTAATTGCTCTCGACACGTTTTCTTGTAACAATGGCCAACCACACACATCGACCAATCACGGCTCGATAATGCTTTTGTCTTTTACATCAATAATGATGCCTTTTTTCTTGTCTCGATGATTTGTGAAGGCAGGACGCAATCACAATGGGGACGTAGGATGCGGGCTATAGAATGGCACTTTATTGTTGAGCTTTTGTGGCGCATGTGTTAGATGAAGTCTTGTAAACCTCTATTGGATCTTGCGGCTAGAATACCCACTTATACAGATAAATCTTAAGATACGAAAATAGTGCTGGTTGAACTACTGACATTTCTCTGAATGGAGATAAAAAGACAAACGTTCGTGACAATACATGAATAACAAATGGTAGCGAAAACGACAAAGCAAATGATGCAAAACGTCAATCCCGTACACAAAGCTATCGTCAAAGCGCAACTAAAAAGGTTGAACCAGAATTAATAGGCGAAGTGGCACGCGATGCCGATCCATCAGCTCAAAGGGTTCTTTAATGAATTAAGCGACAGCCGACTCGCAACACCTCCTTTGTGGCCGGACAAAATTGACTTTGACGGAGCGAACGGAGCCAAAATAACCGATCGTGTCCAACCCATTGTGCGAGCTATAATTAGACTGCTTCGAAATAAACACGTGGTGGCAATTATCGCAGCAGCGGGTTAAATGAGGCACCGAGAAACTGTCGTTAATGGGCGCACCGGGCCCACGGCATCCGGCGACGGCACGGAACTCACCAGATACCATGCATAAAGGATTACTGGACTTCAGAGAAAGCAAACGTCTTTATACCACCAATTTTATACTTGACTTTATATTCAACATAACGAGTTACGCAATCACTATAAATAAGACGTAGGAATAACAAGTTTATTGCACAGGTAAGGGCCGTTAAATAAATTGAGCGTGTGTCCCATCCATCTTCCAGAGTGATTTAAAGAACTCGGTGCAGTACTGCAGATGCTATGGTCACACAAAAGGTCTTTTGATAGTGGAACACAAATAATGTTGTATAACATATTGCAAATGTGACGGGGAACGATTCCGGAGTCACATCCATCAGGTTAAACTAAAACTGTTTAGTGGCTTGCTGTTTTAACGTTTTTAAATTCGACGAGTATGTTGTCGGTTGGAAAGACGCCCCGAGCACCGTCCAACCGTCCTGGACATTAATCATCTCAGCCGAGCGAACAGCCTCGGCCCCCGTCATATTTCACGTACCCTTTGAGCGCGAGCAACTCATTTGTTCAAACGCACCATCCACCTTTTATTAACGTCCTAACATTGTAAACGTCTCAATTCCTTTGATGACTTCCTGCTCGTCATTTGTCCACCTTATTGATTCGGGTGCGGATCGGTCCTTTTTTTAAAGGTTTTATAGCGGGTAGTTTCACAAGATTAATGCTGTCGTCAAAGCCGGCTTCGTGTCCGATGTTGTGCAATAAATTATCATTAAGTAACACCTTGTCTCACCTGGACTGGGTTTATGGGCTCTCGGCCGTAAAGCACGGTTAATACGCCGTCTCTAATCTAATCTAAAAGTCTACCTGCTCTCGTTATAAATTTTCCTATAACAATAATGGGGAGGCCAGTCAGAGACGTGGAAATAATCAATTCGTAAGCGCAAATGGAACGGCATATGCATGAAGGTGTACAAGAAATAAATGCGAATATTATTGCTGATAGCAAAAAAAACATTTTTAATCGAGAACAGTGTTCAACTAAGTATTGAAAAATTGTAATATTGCAAAAAGGTATCATGTGCAATTATGCAATAAAAAGGACTCTGGGCGTTCTTGTACGTTTAATGAACCACTCTATTTTATGGAGTAGTCCAATAAATGAGTGGATGTTTCGGAACGGGTGGAAAACACGAAACGGCCGTAATACTAAAGGACACTTGCCGCGCAGGGAGTCGTCATAAAATTACGTATGCAGATAGATTCGTTTTGATATTAACACGATTAACTTTTACTTTATGCATCCATTAGAATATGATAAAGAGCTTTAACGAAAAAGGTTAAATTATGAAACGTTTTACGATGCGCTGTTAAAATTTTAATTGGTAAGTTACACGTAAAGGCAGTCGGGAGTGGTACCTACCGGGTAATTTAGAACTAATGAGTTCGGGATACTTACACGCGAGGAAATTATAGGGATTTTAATACATTTGTCAGGACAAAATACTCCACTGTTGTTTAAAAGGACGTTGGGCACTTTATGTTATAAACTGGTCTCACATTTGACCAAGGAATTTTTAATCTGACTTTAAAGTCATGTGATCATCTGGAAAGGAAGGATCTAACAAACGATTGGCTCTATAATCGTACCAGTCAGCTGAACTACTGGGAAGTTAGGCAACCGGGGCCTAAGTGCACCCAAGGGGTATAGACCTAGAATTAGGGCGTTACTGATTATGCTCTGTCCGAGACGCTGGGATCAGATTCTGAATTAACATTACACGATTATCAATTAATTTACTCCACTAAAAATTTCAGAAAAACTAGCTGCATCAACTATTGAATCAAGTAAAATAGCCAATAGAAGAATAGTACCTTAAGAACACGGAAGGACCATGCTGGTCCAGTGTAGGCTCGCATATGCAAACATCTCTACGTGGCCGGCAAACTCCTTGAGCACGGCCTTGACTGCACGGAATAAAACTTGTACGTGGAACCGCTACTGCTCATACCCCTCACCCACGCCCATTTTTCAAGATGTTTGCCGGGTACTGTACCTTAAATATAGATAAACATAAAATCACTTACTGAGCATGGTGGTGATAATGCGTGGCGTGGTGCATGGCTGTTGCCTGTGCACTAGGCGGCGTCGAAGCATGGAAAGCCGCGAAGGCAGAGGGGAACTGTAGCGGCAAGAATCCACCACTGCCAGCTGTCCCAGGTCCCACCGCCTCTCGGTCAGGCATTATTCAGACTCCTGGCTTCGATAACATAGTCCCACTACATTAAAAACATCACTTATGTCTATTCACTTTAGTTCTTCGGTTGTCAAGTCAATTCTAATCTTATTTTGTGCATTTTCTTCTTCATTGTCATTTTGTTGCTATAAGTTTTTGTTTGGAGCATTATTTTCGGTGCGTGCGTTTGTCGTTCTCATTGTACCTGTAACAAAATGAAATTACCTATTAGCATTGTTATCGAAATTAATCCTTTCACTCTATCCCACGAGATGCCAAGAAATGTAAAATTTCAGAAGAGTTGTGTCCGTATAGAAATGAGCAACACGGCGACAGCAATACCTCAGCAGCACACCAGAGCTGTGCGAGGTAGTGAGATTGTGAACGAGGAAAAAGTACACCAATAGCTCGCTCGCTCGATCGTGTCATAAGGAAATTGAAGCCATTCTATTGGTGGATTTTAAATTTTTCACCTCGCTGACCACCTCGCCACTTCGTACACATTTGGTATTAAGCCAGCCTATAAGGGTATGCTGTCGGTTTTTTAAGCGGATGATCAGACCGCCAAACTAATCAATATTCTCTTTGGGACCAAATCTAAATCGCGAAAAAAAACAGCTGGCCCATTGATTTGGGTAGAGTATGATTCACATATTTGTTTGGAACAGCGGATTTTTTTTCGCGATTTCTACGTTTATCCTGCATAGAAAATGTTGTTAGTTAGGTAGTGATCATCCCCTTGTTGGAACTTGGAACCTGTATAACTGGACTGGACATAGCGAACAAAAATGCACCTTACCATATGTGCTACATCATAATCATAACTGACATAACTGCCTAATATAAAAGGCAGTCAGGTGAAGCATTATTAAACAAAAAGCTGAGCTTTCATTATGGAGTTTTCCTTATAAGTATCCTTACGCATAATGAATTAGGTAGCTAATTCTTTCATAATGATGAAAGAAATATGTTATATTTCATATTACAAGACGAATGTTGATTATGAATGTGGATGGCTGCATGAAGAGAGGACGACCAAAGAAAAGATGGATGGATTGTATGAAAGATGACAATGTCATCTAATGCGAATGCAATGTCATCATCTCATACACATTTCATGTGTAAAAAGGGAGTGTGCGTAGAAATTACGGCTAAAAGAGATGAATGGAGGAAGACGATATATTGCGCCGACCCCAAATAATGGGATAAGGGCAGGAAGAAGAAGATGAAAGAAATTTGTATTCATATAAATATTCTTCGAAATCTAAAAATGCCAAAGCTATGTTAAATTTGGCAAATAAGGTATATCTGTTTAAATTTTCAATTCTTAATTTGCTTATTCTTTGCTTACTTACAATTTGTATTGAAATGTAGTAGCGTCGTACTTAATTACTAAATTAATGTGTATTGTATTAGTGTTAACAAAAAAGAATGCTGTGAAGTTTGCGTGCATGTCCGTTGTTTCTTCAATTGCCCTCTATTATGTCTTCATTTTACGAGTGTTACAAATTATATACTTGTTTATTTTTTGTACTGCAATTCGATTTGCGTAGACAAGTTACTTTTACAGCTGCTGGTTTTTATAATTTTGTTAAATCTTTATGATTTGCGGCAGATTTTCTCACGATTTCATGTTTTCTCTTTAGCAAAATTCAAATTAATCTATTCAATGCATACTACGTGGGCATATTCTCAGTACGGAATTCTAATTCGTAGCATTCAGAAACCTTTTTGCTACAAAAATGTTGCAGTTGCATGGTACACTTTTAGCAATAGTCTTCAGAAATGATCATTCATGATGGGCTTTCTAATAAAATGTTTCTTTATTGAGCTTTATCTAAAAGAAGATAAAAGCTTATCGCATATCGTCGTGATGTGATGCGGAAGAGTGTTAAATAATTATGAATGTGGCTGTTTATAAAAGGAGAAAAGGACTTAGAATTGATAGAGTGGAACACGGCAATGAACACTGAAATGATGCCTAATATAAATAAGAGATGGCATATTGCACCGACCTCAAATAATACCTGGTACAAGGGCAGAAGATTGATTGAGTTGTACCTCATTTGGTTCGGATCGTACAAGACCTGCACCGTCGAGGAGAGCAATAAACCTAGTCGTTAGAACACGCAAAATACAGACCTGTAACGTTCAACCAAGACTTTAATCTGCTTTTGTTTCTCTATTTCCATCATCTTAAAGTTCAATATCCAGCGTATCTAAACTAAAAGTAAAAGCTTCACGTCTATTCTGAGCCTTAAAGTGGCAACAGGAATCTCTCCAAATGACCTCATCATCATATTTCATACGTCATTATGTTTAACAACTTTGTCTCTAACGTGTATGTAAATAGCCATCGTTTTTACTTGATGTTGTTTACATTTGTTAGATATTCTGTAAGGGAGTTTAAATTGATGCTTATGGTTGTTGAATTGTACCATGTAATATAGCTTGAGTAGATAAGAATCTGAGTGGTTAGAGGAAGATAGTAAATGAATGAACGAACGGAATATACTATTATTTACACCAAAACAAACAGCTACAGCTTAAAAGAAGAAACAAATATAATAACGGTACAAATAAGGCGATCTCACTAGATCACTGATAGACAACTGTCTATGATAGTGATGGGAATAAATAAATAAATCATTTGTTATTTGAGCATACTCAATTATGGGTCCGCAAATCCGCACGGACATCATGCCATGTACCAATGAGTTTTTCTAACTTATGTACGTAATACCGACTGCTCTCAAACGGTGAAGGAAAACATCGTGAGGAAACTTGCGTACACTGAAGAGTAAATTCTGATGTGTATGTGAAGTCTACCAATCCGCATTGGGCACGCGTGGTGGACTAATACCCATACACCCTCCCTGGGGATAGGCCTGTGCCGTGCAGTGGGACGTTTATAGACTGACGATGATGATGATGATTTGGTATTTGATTGGGTTCCTATTGTAGGTACTGGAATTCTTTCAGGCTGTGAGCAGATGACTAAATTTTTGTCCGCCTGACAGAAATTTTGCCGAAGCCGATATGAAATTAAATATTCACATTTTGTCCACCTTGTGCCTCCTAGAGTTCTATATTGTCTAATTTAATGGACAATGTGCCTGGAGGACAAATGTTCCGCGCCTTAAGTTGAGGTCTTGGTTTGAACTAATTTTTGTCTAAAGTAAACCATTAAATTCACTATTCAAGCTTTAGCGAAATACCACACATATGTGCAATACACCTTCAGTGTGCCTCAACAGTATTTTAATCTGGCGGGTTTTAGTGTCGATACTGAATGATTAATATCTTGCGCCTGAAAAGGTTTACTTTGATGAAATGATAAAACTGGAAACTTCAAATTAAACAAAATTAAATTCTGTGAAATCAATACCAGTTTCGGTAACCTAAATGAATTTCAAGAAAAGATTTGTGAATTAACTTTTAAATACCCCTGATAACATCTTAAAGCCTTTTAACATATTATAATTTATGTTTTAATTACCATACCACGTACCACAGACATGGGAAACAGAACTGGTGTAATTACATCTGATTTTGGACAAGATGCGATGCGGGTATTTGACAAAAAGTCGAGCGACAAATTGAAGCTGGTTGGGCTGGTTGTTATTATCACTACATGGTTGTTTGGTTTGAGTATAAAGAAAATCGAGGTAGGTTTTTTCAATAGTGTTGCAACAATTACAATTATTATTATAGTTAATTGCTCTTATTCAAGGAGCGTACGCACGGCGACACATCAAGCTATACAAAACCAAGATAAGCTGAGCGCGCGTAGGTCGAGTAAAGTATAGCATCACGCGGCCAGCTTATGTTGGTTTTGTAAAGCTTGATGTGTCGCCGTGTGTACATGCTGGGCATATCGCTTTTGGACCGCGTACCCAACTTAGAAATCCGTTGAAGAACTATGGTCGTCGAAGTTGGAGAGCAGATTAGCCCAGTCATTTTACGGTTTCCGGGACTAATTAGTAATTGATTTTTTTTCGGCATAGTATTTAACAGAAAATTTGAGCTTAGAAATGTACCAAAATTAAAAAAATATCTCGTCAGCAACATCCCCAAATTTTAAATTTAACATTTGTCTCGTTCTAAAAAAACTAATGGTACATTTTTTTTTCAAAATTTTAACTCTTTACCATTTGTACATACTTCAAACATGGTGTTAATATTTTTGTCTACTTACAAGGCTTTGGAAAATACGTTAGTATTTTCTATTAAGTATCTCATTTTTAAAATTTAAATGCCTTTTTTGTTGCTCAAAAAATAATTTATATTGTTAAATCTAATTAAAAAGAGTGCATTAGTATTAATATTAATAATTTAAAAGCCTTCTGGGAGATACAATTTTGATATCTATGTTGCGTAGCGAATTTTTTTGTAATATGTTTTCTGATATTTTTTTTGTTACTAAATGGTGCCGGTTGCAGTTTAAAAGTCCAATTCTTAATTTCTCTCCACCACTCCTAACAAAACTCCGTAAAATGACTGGGCTAGATCATAAAGTTAAAGTGGAGATGGGCACTGGCAGAAGGGAAGACGGCCGGTGGATTGAGGCTATATCGGAATGGTGGCCAAGAGAAGGAAGGAGGTCAGGCATACCACCGATGCGTTGGTCAGACGACATTGTAAGGGTTGCGTGAGGAGTGTGTGTGAGTTAAGAGGAGGCCTTTGCCCAGCAGTGAGTCGATGTGGGCTGATTTGATTAATTTGATTGATTCAAGGTTTTCCGATCAATTGTAATCGTCGATTATTAAACATGGCTAATACAGGGTGAAATTGATATCATTAGACTCTAAGTTTAAAAGGATGCTAATGATATCATTTTCACCCTGTATAGCGCTATCGCGCCAATATCGTCGCGCCTGACTTGAATCTGAGGAATAGTTCATTAATCTCTACTTATTTAAAAGTTTTGTTGTTGATTCTGCCAATGCTGAGTTGAGAAAAACACGCGATCTAAAAAGACAAAATAAAAACTAACTGAAGAGAATGACGTTAATTAAGAATTTAGATTCTAACATCATTCCAGCTCCCACCATTCCTACTACATAGTTTATGAGACAGAAACGCTTATCCAATTAAACCAAAAATAAATAAAAAACAGTACAAAAAAAACACCATTTCACGCTTCACGCTTTTTATTTACGCCACCAAAATCAAAAAGGGTACGCCATCAAAAAAATTCCTTCAGTAATTAATGAAGATGTGATTGTTTCGGACGTGACCGACCATTGTCCCCTCAACGAGGCCAAGAGTTATAGTCACGTAATTAATCGATAACATAAACATCGATATCGATATCGATACACATTTTCATTGAATGAGATTTACGATGTTTATGTGTGCGAAATTGGCGGGCGGTGCAGTGTCGGGTTTTATCGGCCATTCAAATATCGAATCGTGAATTTTGAATGCATTCGATAAATGGGGTCTTTTGTTTTTAAAGCTTTTGTAGGCGTCAAAGTGTTTTGAGATTTTATGTTCTTTTAGTTGACTGAAAAAGGTCTTATTAATTAAGTGTTTTTATGTACAACAAATCAGAACAGAAGGCATTATCTAGGTATATCGTTTTAAAATAAGTTAGACGAGTTTAGTCTTCACACTCTAAAATTCAAAATCATATATTTATTTATTTTTTCAGCCTTTTCGCAGTTACAACATACAACAATATTTAATTTTTTTTTAAAATCACCCTTATACGCCTATGCATATTAAGGGTAAAGGACACCTATGTGTCCTTTAGTATTTTCCACTGCATTCTGTCTGTCCGGACCCATGTAAATCTGGGCCTCTACCCGAACATTCGAACTTCACAATTGCGAGAACGTTTTTGTTTCAATGTCAACTCTATTACAATGAAGTTCGGACCGAAACGGTCGCGATATATCAAAAATCGAAAGTCCGGGTACAAAGCCTGGTACGTAAGGGACTTGGAGTTTATCTGAGGTCTAAATGAAATACCTCTTGTCAAATACATGAGTATAAGTACTCCTAAATTATGTATTTTCGATAGACCTCAAGAATTGTCAGTGTAATAGTAATACACATCCGTGAATCTTCCCCCTTTTTATCGACAACGACAACTCATTGAAACCCATCCCTATACCTAAAATGAGTGCTGCAATGCGCAGACGCATGCCGGCCTCTTAATACGGCCCTTAATTACGATTTAATTGTTTTTTACCCGTCGAATTGTTTCGGAGTCTTCTTGGAATCGAAGGACTTGGTTTTTAATATTATTGCGGCCGGTCTAGATTTCACCGCTGATCTTTAATTAAGTATGTTTAAACTAATGAAGCAAATTTTGTTATATATTCGATGTGCGAAAGAGATATTGGAAGTGTCGGCCCTCTGGGGGTCTACCCGGACATTCGAACTCCACAATTGCGTGAACGTTTTTTGTTCCAATGTCAACTCTATAACAATGAAATTCGGATATATCGGTCGCGACATATCGAAAATCGAAAGTCCGGGTACAGAGCCTGATCAAATCGGTTACGTACTATAAAAAAGTGATGAGCGGTGTACTTGAAAGCGACTGACTCGTTGATCGTATGTATGTGAATGAGGCGTAAGATGGATGTAAGGATCGTAGTAGATGGCGTGGCCTAGTCTCTGCCTACCCCACTGAGAAACAGGCGTGACTTGATAGACAGATATTAGATTTAGTTAGAGTATTTCTAAGCTGCATATGAAACCATTTCCTAGTTAGGAACAGGCCCTGCACCCGGACATTCTGATTTTCGATATGACGCGACCGTTTTGGTCGGTAGAGTTGAAATCAGAACAAAAATGTTCACGCAATTGCGAAGTTCAAATGTCCGGGTAGAGGCCCAGGTTAATGTTGAACCCCTATAACTACAATGGATGAAGAAAGTAGGAAACCATGATATAGCCATTGCACACCTTGAACGCATCATAAAAACGAGCTCGCACTGAAAAGAAGAAGCTAGCATATTGTATGCTGAGTGAGTGCGAGAGAGAGTCTATCTCCCATACCAACGAGAGAGGGTGAGGTCAAAATTGGTGCGGGGTAGGGATTGTCCGCACTGTACGTAGATATTAGTACTCTTTCTTACAATGCACTGAAAAAAATGGCATGTCAATATAACCAAATTGTTACTTCCAAACTGTTTTGTAGGCTTTTAGCAAATAAGTTCAAACGTTTGTTTATGTCCCACAAAAAAGTTTGGATGTCAAACTTTAGTTTGAATACAAAACATTTTTTCAGTGTGTGGCCGTAATAAGTAATTTTGTAAAAAAAAAAAGAATTGCATTAACTCACGATCATAATTAAGTAGGTAACTATTAAATAATCGGTGACCATAATCCCATTCGGGGTGGTCAGAAACATCCCAACAATTATTAACTTTAGCATGCAAGGATCACTTTATAGCATTATGGAATGTTAAAAAAATCTTAAAAAAGATTATCAGATGATCTTCATGTGAGGCCTATAATAGTTATTTCTGTAGCAACATAATTAAGTCGCAGTTATTAAACAATTTTGCGCCAGACTCAACTTGTCAACAATTAAAGTGTTGACCACTACAACATTCCTGAAATGTAAGCAGGATTACAATGTTTAAAAGATGCTTTGTTTTTAATCTTATAATTATAAGTAATTTTCTCTTAGTAACTACTAATTATAAACTACTCAAAAATAAAAACAAATTACATACATTGGCATCGCCTATTTTTTAGATTCGTATGAAGAGACGTGGCTAGGTATGAAAAATATCTGTGCAGAATATAAGGTCTAACAAAATTAGGTGAAACTATTTTAAGGGGATGATCAGACCATCAAACTGAAAAACTTTCTCTATGGGACCAATATCGAAATCGCGATAAAAAAATCTGCTGTTCCATACAAACCTACTCGACCTAAATGTATGGGACAGCAGATTTCTTTTTCGCGATTTCAATATTGGTCCCATAGAGAAAGTTGTTCAGTTTGATGGTCTTATCATCCCCTTAAAATAGTTTCACCTAATTTTGTTAAACCTTATATATATCGTTCACATTGTTCATAAGTTGTTCGTAAGTAGCAGACTAAATCAGATTCATAAACCTGAACTACAGGTGCCCATGTGTAGGACAGCCTCGGATCAGCGTACTGCAATGTATAACGCTGTTATTGTGTAAAATAGGTTGCCCGAGGATGTCAAGTCTCTCAGTGGTAATAAATTTATGAAGAAGTTAAAATCCATGCTTGTAACAATGTGTCCATATAATTTAAATGAATTTCTTAATAAATGACTAAGTGTTTAGATACTTATTTGAATTGAATTTGTCGCTATTCTAACTGTTGAACTTATATTCCAATTAATTAAACTTATGGACATTAGAAATTGTATCAATTAATTCATTGACATCACTGTATCTTAATTATTGTTTTTTAGTAGCTGACATTGTAAATTTAATATTGTTATTTAATAAGTTATTCTTAAGCTACACCTCTGGGTAAAATTGCATTGGAACCCAATCAAATAATGTAACACCACACTTCTGTACATACATGCAATTTAAGGCTGAATAAATAAATGAAAATGAAGTTATATGGATTTATTTTTGTTAACCTTTGAACTGCGGGAACGTAGATAGATCTACGCGACAAAATAATTGATTTGCTATTATAACTGAAATTGCGGCAGTCCTAGGGCTAAATTTTGTTTAATAAATCATTGAAGTATCATTAAATAGTCTCCAGAGTCCGAATAACCCTAAAGATAGCCAACCTCCGATAGGAGATGGCACCACAAGAAGAAGAAGTATTAGAAAAGGAATTTTTTTATTTTAACCCTTTATTGTACACACGGAAATATAAATGAAAACAGCATAATAGACCATTACAAAGAGCGAGCTTATCTCTAAAGAGATTTCTTCCAGTAAACCCGTGAAAGAGAGAGAGCATTATTAAGTGAGGCAGGCATAGTGTGAACATTTAACAAATAAAACAGTATTTAACACTAATAAATAAAAATATGATTATATAAAGATACAGGTATATACATACATAAATACATACCTACATACATATATATAAAGTATGATAAACAAATAAATATACTAGTATATTGAATGATGAGAGAAAGCAATTGTTTGACAGTCTCTTATATTAAATGGGAGAGTTCCAGAGCCGGACTGCATGGGCAGTGAAGGAATAGGAATAGAAGTCAGTAGAACAGGATGGGATATTAAGGAGGGTACGGAAGGAGAAGCGTACTAATCAACAGATGGGATCACCATGACCAACAAACTAGTCTCAACACTCGATGTAAGTAAAAAAATCTGGATAAAGAAATCTGCGAACCTATAAAATGTTTCCATATTAAAACACTATCAATTATCTGCACTCTAAAACCGCAAACAGTTTACGTAACCACAGCACAGTATATGATTCAAGCAGTAACGATATTGGTCCCACATTATCCAGATAAACTTATCACAATGACAGCGAGCATACGCGCACAAAGGTGCACACGTAAGATGGCAGGTAAGGTACCATATTGAAAGAAAACAAAACTTGAAAAACGTTTTTCCACAATGGGAAAATGTAATACTTTTATACTACGCCCACGTAACCACATAGTTTAGATGTAGGATGGAAAAGGCACTACTTTTCCATCCTACATCTAAACTTCCACCTTTACGTAAAGCATGGTTTTGGAAATAAAGACTACGCTTTACAACAAACGTAAAATAAGATAATGTTTAAATATAATTCTGAGAATTTCTTTCAGTACATTTTCTCTGTAGATATCTATCTATCTAATCGCGGCTATATTTATTTTATGATACTTCTTTATAATACTTTTCATAATTTTGGTCTTCACACAAATTGTCGACTGTGGTTTTAAATGTTGTCTGAAAAGTTAAAAAAGAACGTAGTTTCAAATGTTATTCAGTTATCGATTCTAAAAAAAATTGTGTGCTTTATGACCATACACGGTAGAAGAGAAAATTTTCAATTGGAGCCGAGTATACTCGATTCAGCGTCACCGACCCGAGCGTAATGGTCCAGTTCCGTTCACTGTCTCAAAAAGGACGCCTAAAGAAGTCATTCACTACAAAAACGCCTTGCAAGTTTATCGTTCATTTGTTAACATTAACACCTTTTAATACCGCTACTGTTTGCTTTATACATTGTACAACAGCTCTCTAATTAGACGATTCGCGTTCCGCGCATGCGTCCACAAGTAGAGGCCATATCTAATGACCAGTGTCACCATTGTCCCGGCTTATACTGAGTTAGCTGACTTATAGGTAATGTGTCAGGAATGAATGCGTGATGGGAACTCTTAATGGGTTTGTTAACAAAGTTTGGTAGTGGACGCTTGTGATTCGCATAATTAGTGTGCTGATTGCATTTCCATTGTAGTTGTAGTTCCAAGGTCATTGGATTTATGTTGGCTCAGGATTTAAGCGCCGAGTGAATAGAGGTAAAGGGGAACAAGCATCGGTGGCACGCAAGGTGGCACGTTGCGGAGAGGTATGAACACTTAATCATGAGGTCCGGGTTCGAATCCGTACGGAAGACACGCCATGTATCAATAAGTTTTTCTTACTTATGTATGGGACGAAGTAGGTTGAAGAAAAATAATGTATGTAATGCCGACTACCCTCAAACGGTGAAAGAAAACATCGTGAGGACGCCTGCATACACAGAAGAAGAAATTCTGATTATGTGAAGTCTACTAATCCACATTGGGCATGCGTGGTACCCACACGAACGATGAAGTATACCCATACTCCCTTCCTGAAGCTGATGATTATGAATTGGGGTAAAGGCCCTGAAAAGATTTTTGGAACAGTCATGAAAGAATCCCTTATTTAACAGAGGATGTGGTTGATGAATTAGCTACAGATCGCGCAACGAATCATGAGCGATGAGATGACCTTGAAGGCACAGAAATAAAATTCGGGTTTATTTGGCGGGGGGAAGTGGGAGACGGCTTGGCCGATCAGCCGCCTGTTACACCATCAACCTGCACGAAAATCCCTACCACTTTCCCCGAGCACTCTTCATCCGTTGCGCGACCTGCACTTGGTTCCATTGGCATAATTATATAAACCGTGGAATCGGGGTCGTTTTGAGGCCGGAACTGAGTGCTTCAGACCATCAAACTGAACGACTTTCAATATGGAGACAATATCAAAAACGTGTAAAAAAAATCTGCTGTTCCATATCAAATTTTAATAGCTTCTCGAAAAAACTGTATAAAACAGTTAATCTATCTATACTTATAAAAGAGTTCCGAGACTGACTAACTGACAGACAATGCACAGCCTATACCACTGAAGAGAGAAACATGAAATTTTGAATATATATTCTACAGAGGACTTAGGGTTGCACTAAGAAAAGATTTTTCAAAAACGACCCCTAAAGGCATAATCCACGCGGACGAAGTCGCGGGTCAAAAGCTTGTTCCTTATGATGGGATTTCGAAATTGGTCCCATAGTGAAAGTTGCTCAGTTTGATGATCTGAATCATCCTGTTCAGGCTTCATAACGACCCCAATTCCACAGTACAGGCCGCTTGTTCAGACCATAATGAACGCTTGAAAATATAAGAATAAGAATATTTATCGTTCAAACTGTGTACAAAAGGTGATAGTTGGTTGTTTTAGCAATGACGACGACGACGACTCCGATAGGGATTATGGTCGTAAGTTTACGTATGTACCATCATATAAACAAAAAGAACAATTTAAAGCTACAACAACTACGTCATAAACCGTTATGCTACTTATCACTACAGCGGCTAATCCTTTCATCGGCTCCTTAGCATTCCCTGTGCGCGGTGAAGGTACATCCATAAATTACAATGAGACGTAGAGGAACTCGGCCTTAGGAGCGGTGTCACCAAAAGAGGGCTCCGTACGTGCGTCCGGCGGTCGGTTAGGTACCCGTGGCAGTATAGACGATGGGTCAAATTGTTTTGTGTTTGTGGCGGATAAGTTATACGAATACATATATGAATTTGGATTGCTGCATGAAGAGATGACGATCAAAGAAATTATGGATTCTGTGAAGAAAAACATGAGAAGAAAAGGAGTGAACACTGAAATGACGGCTAACAGAGATGAATGGAGGAAGACGACATATTGCGCCCACCTACAAGTTAAGGGCAGAAAGACGACCCGACAATAAGTAAAAATACGTCCGATATCAGAAATTATGTTTTCTGTTGTTCGAATATCCACATTTTTTATGCGCAGTTGACTGTTTCTATTATTGACTTAGCTTTACTTAGCTGGTAAACACCTTGGACACTTGGCAGTCACTTCATGCAAATGGGAAAAACTGACAAGAAGTAAGCATGTGCAATACTGAGTGAGTTCAAGTGAGACAGGAATACATCATTGCTCACTATTTTCTGCCACACTTCCAACCAAGAGCGGGTTAGGAAAATAGGCAGGCAGGTTATAGCCATACTTACTGTATGTAATACGATACTCGTTCTTAATGCTGTGGCTGGACCAACAACAGATAAACTGTTCTAATTTTAAGATACGCTGAGTGAAGATAGGGGTTCGACGAAAATTATTGGAGAGATGTCCACACTGCGTGACATGATCGGAACCTCCCATAATGTCACGCTGTGAATATCTCGGAAGCTATTTTCAAGGCTTGCTACATCGTGAATGATCGGGGAAAATGATAATGGAGCTTTCGGTGGTCACTTAAAAGCGTATAGCGTAAACGCGACAATCTGTAGCAGGTCTTTTTGAGCAAACGTAGCGTGACGGTACCGAGGCTTAATAAGGGGTCGTTTAGCTTAATAATATGCTTGTAATTAACAAGTACCAAACAAGTCATGATTATATGCTATCGAAGGATGAATCTTTTCGGGTTTAATCGGGGAGTCTGGGCAGGAGCAGTAGCACAGATTATTAATATAAATAAAATTAAAATAAAAAAGAGTTTATTTTCATAATAAAAGATAAAAATACCATCGTGTGTGCTGCAAGGGCGATAGGTAAGGTTACAATCGGAAAATTAAAGGTATCATTAGAAAATATATGGCCCTGACTTCCAAGAAAGGTAGTCCTGGATCCTGGAAGACAGTGGTTCTATCATATTTACATTTGATGAGGTATTAAAAAAATACAGTTATCATTATTTATTTATTTTATTTATTGTCATCATCATCTTATTTAAGAGCTGCGCTCTTGTCGGTGGAGTTTTCGCCAATCCTGTCTCCTTTCCGCTAGTCTCTTGAGTTCTTGATACGATACGACATCAACCTTTTCCTTCACTTGGGCCAGATAACTCTGTCTAGGTCTTCCTCTGCCTCTCTTCCCCTCTATCTTCCCTTCCAGAATGGTTTTAAAGAAATTGTCGTTTCGTATCAAGTGTCCAATCATTTTTCCTCTCCGGTTTTCGATTGTTTTTAAAATGTTTCTCTTTTCTTTAACCATTCTTAGCACCTCTTCATTTGTTATGCGTTCCGTCCAACTTATCCCCTCCATTCGCCTCCAACACCACATCTCAAAAGCTTCCAGCCTATCTCGATCTCGTTTAGTCAATGTCCACGTCTCGCTACCGTACAATGCAATGCTCCAGATGTACACTTTGATAAGGCGTTTTCGGATTTTGCTCGATATTTTTGCTTTCAGAAGGTGTTTTTTGTCGTTGAAAGCTCTTTTTGCCATAGCAATCCTTGCAACGATGTCAGGGGTGCATCTGGAGTCATTTGTAATGAGACTACCCAAATATCTAAATGTATTTACTTGTTCTATTGGAGTGTTGTTGATTTTGACGGAACTAATAACTGGTCCATTTTTTGCTGTTACCATTATTTTTGTTTTATTGATGTTTATGTTCAACCCAAATTCTCCGAAGACAGTGTCCATTATTTTCAATAGTTTTTCTAGTTGTTGTGTGTCTTCTGCCAGAGCAGCAATATCATCCGCAAACCTAATGAAATGTATCTTTTCCCCGTTACTTTTGATACCCCCTCTCTCTATTGTATAACACAAAAATAGTTTTAACATACGTAAGTACTGTAAAAGAAACAGCACTGTTCCGTATTCGAATTTTGCTTTTCAGGAACGACTAACTAATACGTCTATGCGCGACAGCCTGTATCGCGTGCGATACGTGGCGCCGTAGTAGGCCCTTATCGCAGCTGTCAAACGTGGGTGACCGTGCACTGGCAATCAGAGAAAAGAGAAACAGTAGTAGAATTAGCATCAAGACTGTTTTAGTTCCAGAACTGACCAAAAAAGCAAATCAAATCAAATTCAACCGTATAAGTCTATGACCGAATCTCCTTAAAATTGTCACAGTGACTTAATTATCTTTTGTTGTGTGAAATATATGGACAGATATGGGGAGTAGCACATATCAGTGGGACGCGGACTGCACCTATGCACCTGTATTGGAAAAAGTGTCATTTATCACTCTCTCAAGCCTGCTTCTATACATGCTGCTATAAATGGATCTATATTTGTTTCTGTCTTCTTCTTCTTCGGGTTCCTCTCAATTACTGGAGGTTGGCAGTCAGCTCTGCATATCCCTGTCTATCTCTCGCCAAACGAAACAGCTCTTCGACGCTGGCGATGCCTGTCCTCTCTTTAAGGTTCGCGAGCCATGACATTCGTGGCCTACCGACGCTTCTTGTGCCCATTATTATAGTCTGGAGCAGTTGGTATCGCTCATTCCTCAAAATATGACCAAGGTAGGCGACTTTCCTCCTTTTAACGGTTTGCAACAGCTCCCGGGACTTCTTGACACGTCGTAGAACCTCCACATTGGTGACTCGTTGAAGCCAACTAATTCGCAGCATTCTTCGGTAGAACCACATTAGCCTCTAGTTTCTGGCGAGTAGCTTCCTTAATGGTCCATGCCTCGCAACCGTATAGAACTATCGGCCAGATGTAACAGATGTAATTGTTTCTGTAGATTCCCGAAATATTTAACTAATTAGTTATCAAATCACAATCCTCTCTGCTAGATATTGCAGGCGCGTAACTGCCATGTTCATTCATAGTAAAACTTTATTTATGTTTTCGACTTTTTATTGCTTTTCGGCGTCGACTGCTTAATGACTTAACGCCTGCATTTCTACAAACATAAATTTACTGTCCACAAACAGAAGTTTATAGCTTAATTGGTAAGCAATAGAGTTCAAACCAGAGTTGGTGGTTTGAACCATATTTGGTGCCGTTTTGGTTAGTGTATTCCCAACATCAACACGGTTAAAGGAAGTAAAGTATAAAACGGGGCATCGAATAAATTCGGACAATAAAATTGGAGGTGAGACTTATTTATTTACACTATAATGTATTTTTGTACTAGATTGGTAGTCATTTTCTAGATTTATTAGCGTTTAAATTGAGGTTTGTTTTATATTTAAATAATATGGCCATGTGGTAGTACATTAACGTTTCTTAAAGAGGCAAGAGATTGATGAATTTTGAAGGTATCGACAGAAATGTTAGCAGCTTAATTGGACGCACAGATTACCCCCAATAGATACCGCTTACAAGGCCGCCGTCGCGCGCCACATATCTATGATTTTGCACTGATATAAGCAACGCGAGTGAGCTCGAAGTAGTGCGTCCTTGAAATGACCAATCATGTTGCATTATTTCGTGCCCCGCTGCCCGCACCTACCGCCAAAAATTGTGACATCGGGCCTGTATAAAATTTTCATTATGCAGTATCTATTGGGGGTAATCTTTAAGTGGACGAAACCAACAGGCCAAATAGGTAGGATTACCTACCGATATTATTTTTCAATCTTTAATTTGATAAGTTTAGAGAGCATAGCCTTATAGCTCACCTCTGTCCCGCTTTTCGTCTCGCTCATATCTCGATGCGGGGGTTGGAAAAAATAGGTCTTGTATGTAGTCGGTTTTAAATGGTAGAAAACACCCGTACAAACTATGTCGTTAAAATGCTTATATGCGCTCAAAAGGCTACTGGCGTTCGCATCAGTCACTACTCATACAATGACTACGGAACCCTATCATGAGCGATCCCGGCACGCTCCTGGCCGGTTTATTTTATTTTATTTTAATATGGCCTCCATAGTGAAAGTTGTTCAGTTTGATGGTCTAAGGCGCAGTTTATATAGAAGCGACGACGTGGCGCGGACGTGGCGCGGGTGGGGTGCGGCAATATAAACCTTATAGCACGAAGCATAGCGTCGTTTGGAGAATTACGCCCGCGCCTCCAGGCGACGTCCTTTACGACAAAAACGACGCTATGTTGCGTACTATAAGGTTTAGTATTATTATATATGATACACTAGCAGCTCAAAGCTGATGCGTGTATATCACTGCACTTGTTTAGTTTTTTAAATATTTGTCCAGTCTATTTTTGAAAGAGTTCACTGAAGGTGCACTTATTACAGTCTTATATTGGTGTTACATTGACAATCCACCACCGCCACACGTCTCTTCTGTATGAACAGTACCTAACATGGTGTTTCGTTACACCCTGTATTAGAAGAAAACCTTGACAATATCATTGTGAAATGAATCAAAACAACTACTATGCCGCTGCAAAAACATTATTGAAGGAAAATTTAAACTCTGGCGTGTAGCCAAACTCAATCTCGCGGTTTTTTTATCGAACCTCTACCGTGAAATGCGATAACATATTTATATCAATTCATTTATATTTATATGCTCCGTAAATAAACTGAAAATAAAGTTATCTACACCTTGAAGGATGGAGAGGAAATAAGTCAATCAAAATAACTGAAATACTTTGATGGTATCAAAACAATTTGTACTCAATTCATAAATTTGAAACATGAATCAAACTGAAATTAAATAATTTTTCCTTCTTGGTATAAAAGTTAGTCACAACTTCAAGGAAATATTATTTATAATTTTCATCGTTCATTTAGGTGTTATACAGGGTGTAAAGTTAAATGCGTTGCATATACAGGGTGAAATTGATATCATTAGCATCCTTTTAAACTTCTTGGTTTCAAAAAAAACTTGGAAACTTGGGAACTTGGTTGGTTGGAAAAATCAGCAGCTGCATACATTTGAGTCGAGTAGGCATTGCAGCTTAGTATGGAACAGCAGATTATTTTTTTGCTCCGATCGATTTGCTCCCATAGTGTAAGTTGTTCAGATATACAGGGTGAAATTGATATCATTAGCATCCTTTTAAACCAAGAAGTTTAAAAGGACGAACAACTTTCACTATGGGAGCAAATCGATCGGAGCAAAAAAACAATCTGCTGTTCCATACTAAGCTGCAATGCCTACTCGACACAAATGTATGCAACAGCTGATTTTTTTTGCTCCGATCGGGTGCTCCCATAGTGAAAGTTGTTCAGTTTGTTGGGTAGACTCTTAGCTTAAAAGGATGCTAATGACATCAATTTAACCCTGTATAGGGTCTTTCTTTATATGCTGACACTTTTTAAGGGGATGATCAGACCGTCAAACTGAACAACTTTCTCTATGGCACGAACATCAAAATCGCGAAAAAAAATCTGCTCTTCCATACAAAACCGCAAACCTACTCGTGCCAAATGAATGGGATAGCAGATTTCTTTTTCGCTATTTCGATGTTGGTCCCATAGAGAAAGTTGTTCAGTTTGATGGTCTGATCATCCCCTTAAAAAAGTGTCAGCATATTAAGTAGGACCCTGTGTGTAGAACAGGGTTGATGTTTTCTTTCATGGTCTGAAGCATCCTGTTCAATATGTAACGTATTTAATATTAGGGTCCTGGGTTCGAATCCCGGTCATGGATGTTTACCTATATGTTTGTGCCGTTGTTGTATGGTTTCCATAATAAACGGCCTATAGTGCTTGCTTGGGATCGTTACAATGTATGTGCCTGTGAGCGTTTTTTTTTTTTTTTTTTGCTCCCTTTATCCTCCCTCCTATATACGGATCGTGAATCGTGATATTTAGGAAATGAACGTCTAGAGTTCGTCTAACTTGAGCTCGCTACTGTTTAAACTCAGTTGCTAGTATCATGTACTTCGTTTGTCCACCAGCCCACTTTGCTGACCATCCGTTAAATGTGTAACTAATTCGAAAACCTAAAAACAAAACGTTTTAACATAAACATTACTATTCTAAATTCTTCTTGTTCAAAACAAAAACATCGGCAGTCCTTATGTTTTCAGTTTTAAGATTGAAAATCCCACAGAAACAAAACATACAAATATTTGTCCTAAAATCTGTTTAGGTATTGACGTTACGGAACGAATTTAAAGTTTCGTAAGCGTCCATACAAAATATTTTGTAACAAAAGCCTGAAGTATTTAGGGAGATCGTGACTAAAATGTCAAAATTTCCGACAGACGTGTTTTTCAAAAGCATAAAATAATAGCTACTGTTATATTAGTCATAGCATGTCAGTTTATGAGAATTGTGGAAAGGCCGAACTCCACCAAAGATGTAAAAAGTGAGGTATTTATTTATTACACACAAACATAATTATTAAAAAGATAATAATTAAGTTACTAACGAAATAAAGAACAACAACTGATTAAACTAAAATATCCTAAAACTAAAATATAACTAGACTAAATTATATAAACAACATCTTATCTCAAAACATAAAAGCCTACAAATAATACAAACACTCTAGAGCGTCGCCGCAAGACATGGTGCCCAACAGGCTAGCAGCATTCCCCCTCTGGATGGTGAAGCTGATTCTTTGTGCCAGGAAGCTGCCAGCTCTGCGGTCACCAGAGGTCTCATTGAGACGACCGGATAGGTCTGCAAGAAATGCTTTGGCCTCTGGGCCCCAAGGACCTAGCGTCTCAAAACCTATTGGCGTGAATATGTAGCTGCCGGCCAGATCGCGGTACTTTCTACACTTGTCGACCTCAGCACCCGCAGCAGCAGCGCCAGCGCGCTCAGAAGTGGCCTGGACGTGAGATGGAGCTAGGGTGTCCACGCAGGTCACATCCCACAAAGATGTATAACATTACCATTCAAAGAATCTCTTTGAAATTATTCTGAAAACTTTCTGATCCGTTAGAAATTCAAGTATACGAATTCTAGCATTTCATTGTCGTAATAAAATGAAGCCCTAGCAGAATCGAAAAAAAGGACCTACCAGGGATTGGGTGACAGCTACATTTTCCTGCCGTTCGCCGTGGAGACCCTAGGTTGCTGGGGTCCTGAGGGGAAAATGTTCCTCAAATGCCTCTCAAAGCGCCTATTCCAGGCTACAGGCGACAGGAGGGCTGGCAGCTATTTTGCGCAAAGGATCAGCCTTGCGATCCAAAGAGGCAACGCTGCCAGCCTCCTAGGCACTCTGCCCAGAGTAGCCTAGATGTTTTTTTCCGTTTGTTTTGTTTTTTCTATCGGTTGTTCTGTTATATTGTATTCTATATTAATTATTTCGTTAATACAAATTATAATAATATAATAAAGAGAATTTTTCCAAGGGCAGTAGAAATATAAGGTCTAACAAAATTAGCTGAAACTATTTTAAGTGGATTATCAGACCATCAAACTGAACAACTTTCTCTATGGGACCAATATCGAAATCGCGAAAAAAATCAGCTGTCCCATACAAAACTGCAAAATTAACTCGACTCAAATGTATGGGACAGCTGATATTTTTTCGCGATTTCGATATTGGTCCCATAGAGAAAGTTATTTAGTTTGATGGTCTGATCATCCCTTTAAAATAGTTTCAGCTAATTTTGTTAGACCTTATATAAATCAGCAGATGGCGTTATTAAATTTTACAAAAACCTGTCAATTTGAAGGTGAAAAAGGTGTTAGAAATAGGTGGTAGTTTTTGGTGTGGCCAATAGATTAAACTGCTTATTTCAAAATCAAAATCATCAACTTTCTCTTCAAGTTTTGTCTCCAGATCATGTACAATTATAAATTACCATGCACCACCACCTCACGGGTCGGTATGTGAATCGATTTCACATTCGACACATAAATCGATTTCGGCACTCGATGCATAAATCGAGTAAACACCGTGAATAATCTTCTCGATAAACTACTAATTGGCATGGACGCGAGGAATGTAGATTAACGTTATTTATCGATATTACTTGAAGAATTTATAAGTCGTTCTGTATCAATTGTAGTAGATACGTAGCAAAGCGGGCTTTGACAGCGAGTTCATTATGATATAACATTTTGAAACATTCAAAATGAAACGATAGTCTATCTAAATCTAACACACTCCAGTGTTATAAAACTTTTACAGAAGTGTGTCTGTATATTGAAGATAATTATGTACCTATCTATACTATTATAAAACTGTAACAGGAAGTTTGTCTGTAAATTGAAGATATTAACAAAAAAAAGTTACGATATGGTTTTTAGGTGTCCCTGATTCCATTTCACCAATTTTTGGATTTTTTGTCGGTCTGTTTGTTTGTGTGTTTGTTTGTGTGTTTGTTTGTGTGTTTGTTTGTTTGAACGAGTATCACGCAAAAAGTACTGAACCGATTTTGATGAAACTTTTTTTGTTTGATAGCTTATGATCTGACTTAAAATCTGGTATATAATTTGTGCGGACGAAGTCGCGGGTTACCGCTCGTATTATATAAAAGAATTACAAATTTAATAACCCCCAACACCAAAAAAAATAACATTTAAAAAGTAAAAAATAATTCGGTCAACGATTATTTTTGTGTGATACAAATGTTGGTATATTTTACTTTTTAATTCTCTATAAGATATTTTAGGTCAATTAATGTGTCGGGGACCGAATAATTTTTTACTTTTTAAATGTTTTTTTTTTGGTGTTCACGGTTTTTAAATTTGTAATTTAATGTTATTTCATAATTTTTAAAGTTACATCAAAACTACTGAACCGATTTTCAAGAAACATGGCTAAGAACACTCGGGATAAAATTATCTATGACACAAAAAACTAAACTAAACGAAAATCGTTTCATCCGTTTGGGAGCTACGATACCACAGACAGATACACAGACAGACACGTTAAACTTTTAACACTGTTTGCGTCGGACATTAAAAAGGATAGGATCCATATCCTATCCTCAAAAAACTTACAAAAAATCAAAAAGATTTGGAGTAAGGGACACCCAAACACCACACCAAAAAATCCAAATCTTTTTAAGTTTTTTGATTGAACTTATTGGACAAATTTTGATGAAACTTTTTGTATTTGACAGCTTAGACTTAAAACTGCTTAATCTATATACTATTATAAAACTGTAACAGGAAGTTTGTCTGTACATTGAAGATATTAACAAAAAAAAAGTTACGATATGGTTTTTAGGTCTCCCTGATTCCGTATCACCAATTTTTGGATTTTTTGTCTGTCTGTTTGTTTGTGTGTTTGTTTGAAAGAGTATCACGCAAAAACTGCTGAACCGATTTTGATGAAACTTTTTTGTTTGATAGCTTATGATCTGACTTAAAATCTGGTATATAATTTGTGCGGACGAAGTCGCGGGTTAACGCTCGTATTGTTATAAAACTACTACAATAGGTTGCTGTTAGTTTCCCAATAAAAAAAACCTGGTATATATTTTATTTATCTTGCTACGAAGGGAAACGGTGCAAACGAAGTCGCAGGCAAAAGCTCACGAACAATAAAATTGTATCATTTGTATTTTACAATAAAAACAACTTAACTTATTCTATCTTGCAAATGAAACAACCAATGATCCTAGACCTTCATTATCCAATCCTATCGAACGTTGTCGCATCTTCAGTAGCTCTAAATAAACTGGTCATCAGATTGAAAGCTCTTCTCTATTGAAGTGTGAAAACCACATGGTCATTTAATGCTTTCCTGTCATTACTGTCGACCGCTGTCCGTCTTCCCATAGATTGTAAGTACGAGTTAACTATTGGTGCTATATTACTTTGGGCTAGCGCTTATCTGAGTAGGAACATTTTTAGCAATATGATTCGCCTGTGGTCAGAAATCAGATAGTGCATGAATCCAGTGTAATAATTATGTTTAAGCGAGCAAAGCGTGCTCGAAATTTTTAGCAATATGAGTCAGAAATGACCATATTGCAAAAAAATTTTCATTTGTTTGAAGAAAGCTGCATAAACCTTTGAGAAGCGAGCTAAGGGCGCGAGGCCCATCGGACCGCGAGTGCAGAACAACTATGGAGCCACCCTCAGGAAACGCAAAAGAAAATCATCAATTGCTAGGCTGTCACTTACACCTTGTACTTGTATACTGAATGCACTGTATGTATAGCAGGAGACTCACTCTTACACATACTCTACTAGAGCTGTGCACCACTCCGCCCCAGTATGGTTTGGTGATAGCGAAATGGTGATCACCAGCAGAATGGTGGTGACTACTAAGCTAGAGTTCGCAACCAGCGTAAGCTTAACCATTTCTATATTAATTCCCCTCAATACTAACAAACCGCGATCAATTCACACTTTTCTTGCGCGTGCGCATAGCTCTGCGGTTATATCTTAGTTCTTTTTTCAAATTCAAACTAAGCGTGAAAACGTTGACCGCAGCTCGCGGTTCCTTGGATAGTCCAATTATTTCTAATAGAGCTTTTAGTATGGGACTTAATCAGTTTTTGTTTAGTTTTATAACTTTGTGAACCTCACACGTTGACGGTGCTATATTTCTAATTCAAGAAAAAAGATTTTATTAATTTCTACTACTAGAATTATTGTAAGTAAAAAAATTTTCATTTTCTAATGAAAGCTAGCTTTAAGATAAATTTAACTATTTTGGACAAAAGATGTGATAAAGGAATTAGAACTTACAAAAACCTTCTGTAAAGGTCGTAGATAAAGGTTAACACCTCAGAACATTATAAGAGGGGTTAGAAATGCAAAGTAGCGCTTTTGCTTTTTGGAGACGGCTGTCGCCACTTGTCTTCCTGCTCACGCTGCTACAATTACTCATGCCCGTTCGCTCGCACCACGCCGCGCCCCTTATGGTGTTATGCAAATCATTGCATAACCTGTGGCGACACGTTTCACGCCTACTTTGCACTTCTAACCTTTGCACTTATAATGTTCTGTGGTTAACACCATTTTGGTAACAGCGGAAACATTCAAACAATTTTCCCCGCTAACTCTACCATTAAACGATAAATGATAAACCGATGTAATGCAGTCTATTATAAGTAAGATAATAAAGAATGAGTCATTTAGAGTGAAGTGACATCTTACATCCAAACATTGTAACCTATACGCATGACTAGTTAAGGCGAACTATCTCATCGAAATATTTGTAGGAACTATAGATAATTATCAAACTAATCATTTAATTTGAAAACATAATAAAATGGTACAACCAGGGATTGCAATTTGAATCTATACTATTATAAAACTGTAACAGGAAGTTTGTCTGTACATTGAAGATATAAACAAAAAAAAAGTTACGATATGGTTTTTAGGTGTCCCTGATTCCATTTCACCAATTTACAACATTTCCAAAAAACAAGAATGTCACATTGTACTCATTGTTTTTAGCGTTGGTATTCAATTTATCGAAACATTACCTATTATAGGATTACTATGTTTTATGCTTGTAATTATTAAGTTTCCTGTGCTTTCGAAGATGCGTGGCCAGATCATGCCTGAGCAGGATAGAGATGGTTGGAGGATAAAAGGAGAGGCCTTTGCCCAGCAGTGGGATGAAGTGGGCTAGTAACAAAAATTATTAAATTGCCACTTTTGGCGGTTTTAAAGATGGTAACTACAAACATTATAAAAAAACAAATTCTTAGCGACCCCATAAATTGAAAATCAAGTGACTACAATGTGACATTCTTGTTTCTATGAAATATTTTATAATACTTAGTTAAGAAATTAAAAAATACTATTTATGGCAGCAATGAAGGCTCGTTGCCCCCTTAAGAATTAACAAAAATGTAACATTTTAGAGTTAGATTTTTGTCTAATATTGAATACAACATCACCTTAATCAGGTAGCTATAGTTCGGTATGCGCAAACGCAGACGCACTTCTAAGAATCGAGATAAAAACCGCCGGCGACACTCAATTTATTGTGCTTTTTGAATAATTTTATATTCTTTTTTTGTATCCCTTGTTACTTTGTGTAAATGGTGGGCAATTTGTTCAGCATATATTTAGTTATAGGGTTATATGTTATAGGATTATCGGTAAGGAATTGACGGAGATGTGACAAATAATATAATGCCTATTTGGAATATCTTTTTTATGTGAAAATGTGAGTGTGAGAAGCTTAATGTAGAATATGTACGAACGCATATATTTATTTGTATTTGTACATTAAATCCCTCAGTTTCATAACCCAACGTGTATGTATGTAAAAATAACTTATTGGATAGATGAGATGGCATCGATCTTATAAGAAAGTTAGAATCATCATCAGCCTATAAGGGAGCCTCAGGCCTCAGGGAGGGTGTATGGGCATTAGTCCACCACGCGTGCCCAATGCGGATTGGTAGACTTCACATACACATCAGAATTTCTTCTTCAGTGTATGCAGGTTTCCTCACGATGTTTTCCTTCACCGTTTGAGAGCAGTCGGTATTTCGTACATAAGTTAGAAAAACTCATTGGTACATATGGCATGTTGTCCGTGCGGATTTGAACCCGGACCCCCATAATTGGGTGTCCACATCGCAACTACGCGACGTCCTATCCGCAACGCGCGACCGATGCTCTAGAAAGTTAGAATAACATCGAAATATAAATCGTGATACCTAGTCGAATGTCAGAAAAACATTATCCAATCTTTCTTTGATTAAGTTATGAATGACAAATAATTTAATTATAATTTAGGCTCTCTATTTTGTAAGGGTTTTTAGAAGTCAAGCCATACTACTGCTGTATGATTTTCGTGTGTTACTTGTAAGATGTGGAAAAAAATGATTTATTGTCAAAAATATGACCTTCAGAGTATATCTCTCATCGCAGATAAATCTATTACCTTAATACTTCAGAAAAAGCTACAAAAAGAAATTCCAATTTCTTTCCTCAATGATGCAAAAGGAAACGGCCTGAACAAAAAGTGCCAACAAATGTAAACAAATACATGCTCCATCCGGCTCTTACAAGGTAAATGACCAGTGCAAAAAGTGAAATGGGTTTCCATGTCCACTAGACATGCAAATAAACATAGTAGATTGAATAAACATTAAATATTATGAATAGAATCAGCCAGGCAGTCATGAAATATGATTCAATTTCGAGTCGTGTTGTATCCACTCTGCATTCAGTTTGGATCCACGCCTTGTGTCGCTTAATATCATTGACCTGTTTTTCTGGTGAGCGGCCTTACCCCGCGTGGTTTCTCTGGGGCTCCACTCCAGTGTTCTTCTGATCCAGTGTGGAACATGTCCTGCCCATCTTCAATTCAATTCTGGGGCAGAACGTCGTCACGTAGAAATCAGGAGCGACCTATGTCCGAAGATGGACTGATCGAGGGATGTGATGGATGGATTGTATCCACTGCCACTGCGCAATAATCATTGCGATTGATAACTGCCTCGTGGTCTAACGGTTAGGAGCATTGGCTCTCGACACGGATGTCGTGGGTTCGATTCCCAAGGGGGACACCTAGTGAAATGTCACTTTGTGCGTTTTTCCCCAGTTGGTTAGGACATTGCAGGTTGAATCCACCTGATTGTCTAAAAAAAAGGAATAATTCCGTGCTTCGGATGGCACCTTAAGTCGTTGGTCCCGGCTACTATCTCTGGTGGTAGTAGTAGTCGTTACATAAAAACCATGTCCGGGCTCTGCCCACACGATAAGAAGAAGATTGCAACAGGCTCACTACCTATCACTACTGTACCTACAGAGTTTAGACACTACTAGTGAAATATGGTTATTCTGAATACGGTATACCAACTAAGAAAAACTCTGCTCCACTCATAATAACGGGCAAAATATAAGGCTAAAGATGCGTCGGCAAGTCAAGAATGTCGTGGCTGGCGAACTAGGAGAAAGTTGTGGCGAACCAGGAGGAGTGGACAGGCATCGCCAGCGTCCAAAATCTGTTTCGTTTGGCCAGATATGCCAACCTCCAGTAATGGAGAGGAACATGAAAAAGAGAAAAATAACTCGGGGAATATAGTTGTGATACTTATACTTTAGTTTAGCAATTGTTTAGGCTATGTCAGGAAACTCCGAACATAGCAACTAAAGTGGCAGTGGGCAGGGCACATTGTTCGCAGAACCGACGGCCGATGGGGCCGAAAAGTTCACGAACGGTGGACCGACGAACTGGTGAAGGCGGCGGGAACCCGTGGGATGAGGGCAGCGTAGGACCGGTCATTATGGCGAGCCTTGGGGGAGCGAGGCCTATGTCCAGCAGTGGACGTCCATCGGCTGAGATGATGATGATAATGAATTATGCTTTATGTGCAAGCCTCTATAATGGTGGTTGGTAAATCTTTTCACCACTATGACATGCCATCAACAGTAGAAGAGATCCAAAGATTACCGTTTTAACTTCTAAGATTAAGGATAATCATAAATTCGTTTCATTTCGTTACACTTTGATGAGATTTTAATAAATAAGTCATTGTAAATCTACTATTTAATACGGCCACCACTCGCTTCCATAAATCTATGCATGATTAAATGAAGTGATCTTATAAATTACTAACATAACTGCATAAATGTCATTTCATAAAATTAAAGATAGTTTTACTATCAATAAATCGTGGTTTTATCTTTATTCAACACTAAGCTTCGCATGAGACTTCACCAGCGTAGCATGGATTTCGTTTTTGGGGATGGAGACTAACTAGCCGATGTAAGGGGGATTCTCCAGAGGATCATTGGAATAAATAAAATAAATGAACTAACCCTCACATTACAGGGCACATAATGATCCCAAACGTAAGCTAAGTGCTAAAGGATTTCAACCTTGGCTCCATAGTGAAAATCTCTATAAAACGCTATGTTCTGCCTGCGTTTTGACCCGCGTAGCGTTCGTTTTTGGGGATGGAGACTAGCTAGCTTATGTAAGCGAGATTCTCCAGGGGATTTGTCTTTTTTTTTTATTACAGATGGGTTTGCTCTTGACCTCAATCCAGTCCTCAGGACGAAGATGGGGTCGAAGAAGTAGCGAGCTTACCTAGAAGAAGCCTATTCACTCGTGATTTAAAGGAATTCGGGTTGTAAGTGCTCGGAAATACTGACGCAAGCAATATTCCACTCCTTGGATGTGCGCATTATAAAACATTCTGAAAGGCGCGGGTTTCTCAGCACCACTGAGTGCGAATATATGGGAGGTCAACCAAGAGGGGGTGATATCCCGCGGTGCATCTGGAAGTCCGATAGTAGAAAGGAAGTCCAAGTCGAAACAACCCCTTTAAATATTGCTAGAGTGTTTTGTTATTTTTTTTTTATTTATTTATTGTAGAAACAAACAGTCACTTAACATTTACATTACATTTTTTTTAAAGATTCACTTACAGACCTTGAGTTCCCTAAATTATAATTAAGTTTAGAAATTTGTTAATTTGTCTACTAGTTTAGCAACTCATGATGAAAATAGGGAATCCTCCGAAAGCCAGTCAACAAGAAACATAGCATTTATGCCAGACGGCATCGGTAGTGCAACCAGACTACTAATAAATAAAATGAATTAATTGTTATACCCTGTATATCATGTCGATAAGTTTGAAAATAAAAATGTAAATAAAAGGTATATGTAATGTAAATGTAATAAACTTGTACGAAGTCAGGAAGCGAGAATAGTTCAAAACAAAGAGTTAGTTGTACTTAGCTTATGCCTACCAACTATCTCAGGCCGTTTATTAAACTTGTGAGAAGTCAATCTATTTTGGTTTACCGCTTTCTTTAGCGTTCCCTGAAAGTTTAGCAAACTTAGTTGTGAGCGTCGCGTCGTTAAAATTGTATTTTAACGGAAATAAATGCGGCAGCTTTCGGCTGTGCTGGCTTTTCGTTGAAGGAAAACATCGTGAGTAAACCTGCATGTTTCAATTTCGAGGCATGTATTGTGTCGAGGCATTCTCTGTCCATTACAAGTGGCGACGAGAGACGGGGTCACTCCCCGTCACACTGGACAGAGTTTCGGTACTTCTAGCGAAACATGAATGTTCTGAAGTTTCAGAATATCTTTGACTACCCCCTTGGGGAATATAATCGTGAGCATATGCTATGCTAAATGCGGTAGCGTCGGTGGTGCGTTGCGGAGAGATAACACGGACGACATGCCATGTACAAATTAGTTTTTCTAACTTAAATACGTAATACCGACTGCTCCCAAACGGTTAAGGAAAGCATCTTGAGGAAACCAGCTTACGCTAAAGATGCGTATGTGAAGTCTACCAATCCACATTGGGTACGCGTGGTGGACTAACGACCATACACCCTCCTCGAGGGTAGACCTGTGCCCTGCAGTGGGACGTAGATAGAATAGCGTTAGTGCTTTTAATGCAGAAGATGTAGGGGTGTGCACGAAAGGTATTTCGAAAATCAACCCCTAAAGGACAACAACGAGGGTGTTGACATTTTCAAAACGGCGTGTCGAGGGCAAATCAAAGATGCTAAAAGTAGACCCTACAAAAAGTTGGTTGGTAGAGTTGTAGCAAGGTATCTGACCACATCAAAAGGGAACACGGTCGTGAGTTTACGTACAAGTAGTAAGAGAATAAGCAAATCATTTTATTATTCATTGTTGGTTTAATTCCAAAGCCGGTTTACTGAACTTTAATGTATTTTAAAATTATTGTTGCTCCTTGCAATTGCAACCTTACATTGTATGTGCAGTTTACTGGGTATAAGTCACGCACTGCAATGCTTTATTGTCGTGTTTACTAAATTAAAATTGTTTTTGTTACTTATTATGAAATTGTTTACTTTTCTTTCCATTTTTACTTTTGTAAGGAAAAGTGAAAGTTACTGTTTGTTTTGTTTTGTGAAACTTTGTTACAAAATGAGACTGAGACTGGTTTTCTCACTATGTTTTCCTTTATAATCCTTTTTTTATGATATATACACCGTCCTTCTTAATATGCGGATTTTTTTTAAGGGGATGATCAGACCATCAAACTTTCTCTATGAGACCAACATCGAATTCGCAAAAAAAAAATTCTGTCCCATACATTTGGCTCGAGTAGGTTTGCAGTTTTGTATGGAAGAGCAAATTATTTTTTTCGCGATTTCGATGTTGGTGCCGTAGAGAAAGTTGTTCAGTTTGACGGTCTGATCATCCCCTTAAAAAGTGTCAGCATATTAAGAACGAAGAAGATTCGAACTAATCAATTTTCACTGCGGACCCGACAGCAAAATCGCGAAAAAATCAATGAATCAACTATACCTTATTGCACACCAAAATAAGAAGAATATATAAGGTCTAACAAAATTAGGTGAAACTATTTTAAGGGGATGATAAGACCATCAAACTGAACAACTTTCTCTATGGGACCAATATCGAAATCGCGAAAAAAAAATCTGCTGTCCGATACATTTAGGTCGTGTACGTTTGTATTGAACAGATGATTTTTTTTCGCGATTTCGATATTGGTCCCATAGAGAAAGTTGTTCAGTTTGATGGTCTGATCATCCCCTTAAAATAGTTTCAGCTAGTTTTGTTAGACCTTATATACCAAAATAGAAATAGAATAGACTGTTTCTTACAATACTGCAATAAATAATTACAATAATGCAACTTATTCGAACCAAATATGTATATGGAACAACTGTTTTTTTCGCTATTTCGACGTTGGTCCCGTACAGAAAGTTGTTCAGTTTGATGGTCTGACCATCCCCTTAAAAAACCTATAGTCACAAATGAATACCTAACACGTAATTCTATCCTGAAACGCTGAATGCTGCACGCCGTTGTTGTTATGTTTGTAACCACCCCCAAAGAGTTTTATCTTTACAAAGAAAAAAGTTACTTAACATTGTAAAATTTAAATACTTACCAGTGACTTTGTCACTTACGACCGTGCAAGTGGTCAAACACCTGCATCGCTTCCAGTTCCAAAAACATAAAGTTATGAATAAATTTTAACGTTTAAGCAACTACATTATTAAGTTATCTTACAAAATATTCTTAAACCGTGTTAAAATAAAAAACCGGCTAAGTGCGAATCGGATTCGCGCACCGAGGTTTCCGTACCAATAACAACACAAAAATTTTACTCCGGGAACCTTATTGCGAGCCCGATACACACTTGGCCGGTTTTTAATATTTTTTGTTTTACTTTAGAGTATGTTCTATAAGCACATCAAGTTTGACGCTTGTGTGTGATACGATTTACGATAGAGCAAAAAAAAGTTTATTTTATGGGGAACCCCTTAATTTTTTACTTTTTAAATTTGTTATTATTTGTTAGCAAATCCAAAATAATAACACATATTCTGTGAAAATTTCACTTCGCTACCTATTACGGTTCAATAGATATAGCCCTTAAGTGGGTTCACGCACGATGACGCATTGGCACACGTCAGTCCGTCATATGTGACGCAAGGAGTTGTATGAAACCGCACGTAGAAGCACTGAAGCACACACGGTGACGGATTGACTCACCGTGTGTGCTCCTACGTGCGGTTTCATGCAACTCCTTGCTTCACAAATGACGGACTGACGTCTGCCGCTCCGTCATGCGTCATCGTATGTGCTCCCACTAAGAGTTTGACGGACGGACAGAGCATAGGCTTAGAAATAGGGTCCCGTCGCCACCTTTTTAATACGGAACCCTAAAAAGGCTTTTATAAATGCTCTATTTAATACTAAAGAGCATTACATGGCCATGTTTTATCTCTTTTAAATTGGCAAGTTTGATTACGACTCCGCCGTTAAGGCAGGGCAGGTGCAATCAATTGATAAAGTGAATAATTAGAATAATATGTGATAGGGCATTAATACTATAAGTTAACCGACCGCTGAATGTATAAGTTTAATTGGTAATTAAATTAATTCGTCGCTAACATGCACTCTGATCTACAATTGGAGTATAATTTTGTAGCCTTTTGCAAATAAATTACTTATGGCTTTCATTTCAATGAGCATTAGGGTCTTAACGGGTCCGGTCCTTAACCACGTCAGAGGCCGTAAGGCGGTCTGAAAAAACTCTGACACCAGGGCTCTGCCCACACGTTAAGAAGAAGAAGGGTCCTCATTTTTGAGTTTATGTATATGTACGTAAACTAGAATAATAACAACAACACAACCAGATGGTTAGTATTTGTTACCTATTTCTTTTTCCGTGTCCGTTATACACTATGTAAGGAACTACCCATCAAACTGAACCTTTACTATTGGGAGCAAGCCGATCGGAGCAAAATCTACTGTTGCATATTTGATTCGAGTAGGTATTGGAGTTTAGTATGAAACAACTGATTATTTTAATGTTCTGACAGGTTTGCTCCCATAGTAAAAGTTGTTCAGTTTGATGGGTAGAGTATGTGGTTAAAAGGTTAATGATACTTTTCCTTACACCCTGTTTTAATATGTATATTTTAAAAATATATACACTTTT
Organism: Agonopterix arenella; assembly: GCA_927399405.1. NCBI lineage: Eukaryota > Metazoa > Arthropoda > Insecta > Lepidoptera > Depressariidae > Agonopterix > Agonopterix arenella. The sequence goes on from OV656714.1 coordinate 5,009,972, forward strand.
TTTTTTAATTTGTTTGTACACTTACCACATTCGAGATTTCTTCCAATCCAACTTTCTACGTCTGAACAACCATCTGTAAACAAAGAAACATAATGTCTTTATAATTCATTCCAATTGTCCAACAATAAAAATATTTGAACAAAAAATTTCGTTTTACAACTTTTTTCGAACCCAGCTGCCTTAATTAAGATAAAATTTTAAAGTCATCGCACCATGTATAGTATTTTTTAATACTATTATTGAGTAATTTTTGATTGCATTTAAGTTTATTATAGAGGTGCTTTTTGCAATAATTTATTGTTTTTACATCGCGTTGATTGCTGTGATATTTATCTTTGTTATTACGTCAGATGCCATTCTTAATTTATTTTCGATTCAATTTATTAAGCCTTCAACAGCTGGGTGTGATCATTTTTTTAAATCTACACACGGAAAAAATGTTGTGACAACTGATGACCCTTTTATTTTGTAGACTTAAATATTAGATTAATATATATCAATATCGGTGTGTATACGCCGTGTGGTGTCGGCTATGAATAGCACCATCCCATTTCCTCCCGTGGGTGTCGTAAAAGGCGATTAAGGGATCTACCGGAGGATGGGCAGCAGCATCCTCTGAGTACACACATTCAATCCAACTGCGATCGCTAACCCGCCTGCCAAGCGTGGCATTTTGGAGGAGGCTTATGTCCAGCAACAACTACAAAATTATAGGGTTTTCACAAAAACTCTTTTCCGTGCATGAAGAAGAAATTTTTGTTAAAGTCTACCAAAACAAAGATAATAGTCGTCACATTTTCGAGTGGAGACTAATTCCTTCAGGCATCACCAACATCTCTGATGCCGTCACCATGTGGCTGCCAGTTATAGCCACTGCCACTGCATTCTAATCCTACCCAAATTCGTTTGAATCTTATGATTCAGGTACTTTGTTAAGGTGGTTTCAGTCCATACAAAAGTTTGACGCACAATACGCGTAGACTGAATTAATAAAAGTAATATTTTATATATGGAAAAATAGTTTAGAAAATCTAGTTGCCGCGTAACAAATAACATTTGCAATTTATAATATAATTACGAAGATATAAAGCTTTTAAAATTTTGTATGAAAAGTTTCAAAGCTTTATATCTTCGTAATTATTTTATAAATTGCAAATGTTTTTTATTACGCGGCATCTAAATTTTCTATACTATTTTTCCATATATACAAAGTTACTTATATTAATACCGTCTACGCGTATTGTGCGTCAAAGTTTTGTATAAAATTGACCCCTCTGCAACCGCCTTAAGTGCGTACAATTATGCACTTGAAAATATTCTGAGTATCCTGACTTTTTCTAATAAAGCAGTCGGCAGTTAAAAGCTATTCCTTCAAAAAAATGCTAGGTATCTACAGGGCGAAATTGATATCGTTGGCATCATTTTATACTAAGAGTCTACACATCAAACTGAACAACTTGAAACGAGGAATGATATCAAAAACTTGAGCAAAACTCTTCTGGACAATTTAGTCAGCTACAATTCGAGCCTAAAACACAGAGGATCGGGTTAAGGGTTTACCCTGTAGCCTAACCTTTTTGAGACAATATTTTTTCGAATTCCGTAGATTCATTTCCAATGTGGTCGATAATCGTGTGAGGCACGAAATCTGTGAATTTTTGTTGCTACGATCGGTTTGGGAGCAAACCATATTAATAGTTGTTCAGTTTTTTTTTTAATTATTATTATATCATAAGTTACATGAATCTCGCAAAACCAATTGCGGGCCAGTTTGATGGAAAGTTTAAAAGAATACCAATGATATACATTTTATCCTCTACTTATATGAAAAGACGAATAAGATATTAGCAAAAGAATAATGTATCTTATGTATTACCTACGTAAGTAATTTAGTTTTTATATCGACACCTTTGTCAAGCAAAAGTCAGACCAATTTACAAACCGTTTAAGGTTAGAATTACCATATTAAGATCGATACAGCTGTAATAAAACGAAATAACTCATGTTATAGTAGTAATTATCTAGTAGCAAACCAGTAATTATCCACTAAGTTTAAAGTTTAAATTACTCTAGTCTACTTAGGGTTTATGATGTTGTTTTCGAGCCAATGTTTTTGCGTAATTTTGAAGTGCGGAAGCTGTTTAGTACTTGACTAAATGTACATTGATCATTCACTACCACAAGTTGGGTACGTATACAGGGTGAAATTGATATCATTAGTATCCTTTTCAACTACGAGACTTTCTATCAAACTGAACAACTTTTACTATGGGAGCAAATAGATCGAGGCAAAAAAATATATGCTGTTCCATACTAAACTACACTAAGCTGTAATGCCTACTCTACTGCAGCAGATTTTTTTGTTGGTCCGATCGGTTTGCTCCCATAGTAAAAGTAGTTCAGTTTGGTTCTCACTGGTTTGGGACTCTTAGTTCAAAAGGATGTTAATGATATCAATTTCACCTTGTAGTTAGAACATAGAATTTTCATTGAGCAAATGGTCAATGAAATCATACAAATATTTTGACTGGATTTCTTCATTCGATTTGTTGTTTCTTAGAATTTTTCTCACAATTTATGAAAAAAAGTTGAATGTTGTTGTTGTTTGTTGTTGTTATTGTTGAATGTTGTTTGTTGATGTCGAATGTTTATCTCCGCCATCTATTCACATACAGAGATAGATATACAGGGTGTAAACTTGCGTTACGTATCGAACAGGTGCTTCAGTCCATCAAACTGAAGAACTTTTGCTATGAGTCCCACTTTTAAATAGAAAACATTATCTGCTTTTTAGCATCCTTTTAAACTATGGGAGCAAACCGATCGGAGCACAAAAAAAAATCTGCTGTTGCGTTTGAGTCGAGTAGACATTGCAGTTTAGTATGGAACAGCAGATTTTTTTGTGCTCCGATCGGTTTGCCAGTAAAAGTTGTTCAGTTTGATGAGTAAACTCTTAGTTTCAAAGGATGCTAATGATATCAATTTCACCCTGTAGAATTTTTTTTCGCGATTTCTTAGTTGATTCCTTAGTGAAAGTTGTTCAGTTTGATGGTCTGAACTGGCTCTTCGATGTTTTTTTTAACGCCTTTAATTTTACACTCAGAACAGAAAATTTACACGCATTTATTTTACACCCTGTATTTTCAACTCACTGCAACCTCCTGGTCTTGCCTCAATCGTACCCAAGACCAATCCCCAAAGACCTTATAAGGACCGAAATAATTGAACAGTAAAAAAGTGAACTCCAAAAAACCGGAACTGTCAAAACGCACCCTCTCGTAAGCTCAACGACTTCATAAAGCCCCCCCTCTCTCTCCCCCCACACACTGCAACTAAGGCCGGACTTGTAATTAAAGAGGCAAAGATGATAAATAACGAACTGTCCGCGTTTTTACCGCAAGATGTCATTATCTCGACCGACTCTATCAAGCGTCAGTGGATAGAGTGAGAGATGGTAGATACCCCCAGAAGATTCAATTGAAAATGTTTCTTTTGATGTGCTTCTTATGGTGCGAATGCGGTGTTTCTCCTCAGACTATGATCCATTTTGTATCTTGCCCTGCTTGCCTGGACACCAACACAGACGGAGCTTATGGACGCTATCCGTGTGGCAAAATATTGGACTGAAAAAAATTTAAATGACATTTCCATCGACTCGATAGACCAAAAGTCCAACCTAAAGTTTATGTAATAGATGATTATGCGATGTATATTGCGATTATCATTTTGGCTTCATATCGAAAGTTGTTAAGTTTGATTGTCAGCAGCACCCCATTTTTAAATAATTATTTTTTTAACATCTTTCCCACAATATTTCATTTCATTTTACAGCTATGAGTAAGAATTACTTAAAAATACTTTAAAAGATACTGGTTAAGTCTAAATATTTTGTATGCGCCTTCTGACCAGAGATTCTCGCTGTATATAAGGTCTAACAAAATTAGCTGAAACTATTTTAAGGGGATGATCAGACCATCAAACTGAACAACTTTCTCTATGGGAACAATATGGAAATCGCAAAAAAAAATTAGCTGTCCCATACAAAACTGCAAACATAACTCGACTCAAATTTCAGCAGATTTTTTTTTCGCGGTTTCGATATTGGTCCCGTAGAGAAAGTTGCCCAGTTTGATGGTCTGATCATCCCCTTAATTTTGTTAGACCTTATATAGAAGGGTATTAGTACCTACCTGAGGAGGAATCTGGCTCCCAATGCACGGTTATCCAATATTGGGAGTCAGGGACCCAACTCTTTGATGTAAATGTATCACTGTTGTTCTCAAATAAAGACATTTTTTATTTTATTTATTTATTTTATTTTTTACCGATCCAATCCAAACGAAAACAGTTAAACAACAGCCCTTCTGATCCACCTGAATTCTCTCAAAATGTAAAAACATCATTATCAGTCCACAGTCACTGAGCCAAATGTGGATTGTTAGACTTTACAATCATCATCATCATCACCCACTGCCACTTCAATTTAGCAACTCTTTGGGATAGACATATCTGACATATCGTAACTGACAAGTTACTCTGGTTTTTCTGCGGATCTCTTCATTTCTGAATCGATCTCGCAGGGAAACTCCGAGCATAGCCCTCTCCATTGCTCTTTGGGTGACTTTCAGCCTTTTTATGAGGCCTTGAGTGAACGACCACGTCTCTGTTCCATATGTCATCATTGGCAACACACACTGATCGAAGACTTTCGTTTTAAGACACTGCGGTATTTGGGACGTGAAGATACTACGTAGCTTCCCAAAAGCTGCCCAACCGAGTTGGATTCGACGGTTGATCTCTTTCTCGAAGTTGGACCTACCTAACTGAATAGTTTGTCCCAGGTAAACATAAGTTGTTGACGACTTTACAATACGTGTCAGAATTTCATCTTTCTTGTATGCAGGTTTCCTCACGATGTTTTCCTTCACCGTTTCAGAGCAGTTGGTATTTAAGTTATACATATTGAAAAATTCCTTGGGACATGTCGATTCCAACCCGTACACACATCTCCGCAACACGCCACAAACGCTCTCTGATGTATTAACAGCTCTAGATAAATAACAATGTCGTATGACAGCGTAGCACATGAATAATCGAAGGTACAACTTGATGAGAGTGCGTGAGAGCCTTTTTGTCGTGACCGCGGCCGACAAAACATGGCTCGACAAAAAATTTATCGAGAAACAAATAAATTATTAAAGAGCGGGAAAAAATGTCGCGTTAACGATTAGACGGTTCGGTTGTTAATTGGCGATTATGATAAAAAGTTGATGCGGTGTTTTCCTGATGACCATTGTTCTAGGAGGGAAGAGTAGTTATATACAGGGTGTACATTTCAACTACCTCAAAATTAGATCACTGACAAACTTAGAGCTGATAAAAAAATAGATGCAATTTTTTGGGTATGAGCAACAACATCTTGGTATATATGTTTCTGTCAATGAAAAGCACTATAAAACATAGTTAGTTCGCGGCGAGCTTCCTTTCGCTCAAAATCGCTCTCAAATCATGGTTTGCCTACAACTTGTATTTATCAACATCGATGTCTAAGAAATTACCCTAAAGACCAACAATAAAGAATTACTCTCTGCTCGCCGCTGCCAATCAAACATCAAAAAGCCAGTCTTAACGCCCCGGGCGTTAGTTTAAATAGAGTAATCCAGCAATCGAGGTGCAATTAAAAACATTTTTTCAATCACAATATTTTTCAATTAACCTCGATATGAAATCGATTTTGAGGACCGGTTGGTCACTATATCAGCGAGTGACACACGGTCGGTGCAATATATCTTGTAAGGTTAATTAGCTGCCAGCACAATGCTTTATAAGTGTTTAAGGCGAGTTGTGGAGACTGTGTGGACTTGGGTTTAAACTGAAGCGGGGTGGAGAAGGAAAGTTACGATTCGATAAGCCAAAGTGATATTTCAAATTAGGAGTAGAAAATGACAAAATTACTATGGAGATTAAGCATTATTCGATCTTGAAAGTATGAGTTTAAAAATAGTACTTCAGGTTGTTGGTGGAATGATTACCACGCCGGACTGCTAAACCAGCATTCTGGGTTCTTGTTGTTTGTGTCATGGTTTCTATAATAAAAACCCCAGCAGATTACGTTTGGGATCTTTACAATGAATGTCTCAACATCATGTCTATGAACGTTATTTATTCATTTACTTGTATTGAAGGAGATCTAACAGAGAAGGACCTAAACGCAATGCTGCCAATCAAAATGTTAAATCGATTTCTGGTACCTATTTTAGTCAAAGTCAAAAAAAATTGTTACTAAATAAAATGAACGTATTTTAAATAACAAGGAGACTGTGGGTCAGAGAGTAAGAATTACATTACAAAAACCACTTTTTAAACTTTAGACGAGGGGAGCATCTTAGGTACCGATAACCTCAAGAATATAAGGCCACCAGGGAAAGGAATAGGGCCAGGGAATATCTGGCTAGCCATCCGCTCAAAAAATACTGCTGTTAAATTTAAAACATTTTTATTCATAATGGGTTTGCGCTTGGCTTCAGCTATCCTGATGGAAAGTGCAGATGAAGCCGAGGCCGAGGATGACTTCTTCATTTCAATTCTCCCGCTTATAACTTGGACCAAACAAAAAGGAACGCGCTAATACACACTCTGATTAAGATCTTAGCAGGAACTTTATACTAACCCTATCTGCCAATATCTGGTAACATCGCGCCTTAGGAGTACGGGGACAGACTGGCTTGAGAAATGTTTAGATTTCACAGATAACTGAGATTAATGATGGGCACTTACAGGGCACGAGTCGAAGGGCTGGCGCAGCGGCGGAGGCGGCCGAAAAACGAAAGGCCTTCTGGTACCGGGATATCGGCCCCCAATACCATTTTATGGGTTTTGGTGTCGAAACTCTTGGGCCGTGGGGACATAATGCGCAGGCGCTTTTTAAAGACCTGTCAAAGCGCCTGATAGACTCGACCCAAGAGCTGGCACTTTCCTCGCTCAACGGATCAGCATAGCCATTCAGCGAGGAAATGCGGCCAGCGTTCTGGGTACCCTCCCACAAGGACCGAACCTGCACCACATCCTAGTTTAGTTTAGTTTAGTTTTAAGTCTCTTTATTTATAATTTTATTTAATGTTACTATTTTATGGATCTTTCGAATAAACAATTAATACAGATTAATGAATAAGTATATTGGTTAAGAGTATAATACCGACTACTCTCAAACTGTGAAGGAAAATATCGTGAGGAAAGCTGCATACGCTGAAGTGGAAATTCTGATGCATATATGTCATCATTGTCTTGCCCATTTCCCATTATTTGGGGTCGGCGCAATATGTCATCCTCTTCCATTCATCTCTCTTAGTTACTCACTCCTTTTTCACACATATCATCCTTCACACAATCCATCCAACTTTTCTTCGGCCTCCCTCTCCTACTACAGCCATCCAAATTCATACTTAGCATTCGTCTCGTAACATGACACTTGTCTCTCCGCATTAGATGCCCATACCACGATAATCTATTACCCTGCAATTTTTCCGTTATAGGTGCTACTTTCAAACTTCCTCTAATATACTCATTCCTAATTTTGTCCATTCTAGTTACACCACACTTCCATCTCAACATTCTCATCTCGACATAACGACAGGTCTTATTACGGTCTTATATGGATATATGTGAATTATATTAATCCGCATTAGCCACGCGTGGTGGACTACATACAGGTGAGACATACATCCTTGATGTGAGGGTAGGCCTGTGCCCTGCAGTGGAACGTATACAGGGTGTAAAAAGACACCTCCCTAAAACTCAAAGAAGTGAAAATACTTATCAATATGATCAACTTTACTATGGGATGGGAGCAACATGAGAAATCAAAACAAATTCAGCTATTTCATCAATGAGTTTTTATAACCATAGAGTCATCATGTCATACAATAACAAAGCCTTAACATGGCACATGTCTCTAATGTCACCTTTGTATGCATCAGTTATGCTTAGCTGTCATACATTGCCGCTGATATTCCTTCAAATCTATTCGGTTATAAAGCAGTAATGTAAAACAATTGGGCATAACTTAGTGGTCCTGTTAATAGCGCACTGATGCGAAGTCCTCCTTGTATAGAATGTCATTGTATGTCATGGTATAATTAAATACCTACCGAGCAAAATGTTTTAAGTTGTTCATATTTATGGATTCTGTGCGTCCCTTTGATTTTTCGGGAGATGTCTTTTTACACCCTGTATAGGTTGATGATGATGTCGACGACGATGTACATACATTGTTATGATTCCAAACGTTTGCTAATAGGCTTTTTACTATGGAAATCATACAACGACGGCACAAACATAACATCCCTGACCGAACCGGGATTCAAATCCAGGAACTTTGGGTTGGACTGTCAATCTTGACATATAACTTATCAAAGGTACGTGTATTAGCATCCTGTTGGATATAAGAAATATTTCTGTGTCGTTTTTACGCAGATGTTTACATCCTATGTCGGTTCTATTGGAATCGGTTATTATAGGTAGCTTAGTACCCATAGAAACTTCAATTACATGGCAGTAAATCAAAATATGGGATCAATAAAAAAGGGATTAACTCAACCATCATATATTTCCATGAAGTGGGGGAATTAACTTATAAATCGTTGGGTTTCGTTCGACAAGGTAAATGAGAGACGAATCAGGGATGGCAAAACCACTTAAAAATGTTGTGTAGCAGCACTATAAATTAATTATTTTCATTTAAAATACTAATTTAAAAGTGACGTTAAACTATTATCTGAGGCTAATACCCCCCTATTGTAAGTGCCATCTACATAACAGTGTATTTTTATATTGCAATTTCGACGATAGGTACGTGAGACTGTGACTTTTTGTTTTAATTATTATGAAACGCTATGTTTATTCCAATTCCACGATACGATCATTCGTTTATCAGTCAAAAGTAATCCTCAACATACAAAGAAAAACTATATATGTATAGTTTTTTGCTTCTTGAGTCACTGAAATTTTTTTTTTTACCTTATGTGCGCAGCTTGTCACCTTTCAACCCTTACACAAACACGTTTTTAATTATTATAATAAGATCACATTGATTCCTGGGTATTTTAGAGCCGCAGATTTCAATTCTTCTGGGAAAATCCAGAAAGAGGGGCTGAAACTGCTGAAATTTTTGATGATAAATATTTTACCATTATCCGTGTACAACTTGTAATGGAATTAGTAAGATTTTAGTAGAAAAATAAAAGTGGTTATCAATAATCATACTACCATTGTTTTATTAAGGGTTAAATAAAATGTTTTTCTGAAAACTTAATTCGGATTAGGTCAGTAGATATTGATAAATAACTCTACCTTGGCGTATGTTGTCACAGTAACAATAAAGTAAAAGAATTTGAGGAGAGTATTTTATCTATTTATTGTACCTTTGTTTCTTCTTCGTGGTACATACTACCTCACAGTCTCACACGCTCATCTCACACATTTGACATATACATCCTTATACAATAGCATTGACGACTTTCGCTTGGCGAAAATCTCCCGAAGATAATGATCTAGATTGTAAGTCTAGCTTTCGTTTAAAACACCTATCTATTTATAAGAAAGGTGTTTTAATATAGATAAAGCTAAAGATGTAGCATGATTTTGTCTACCCTACCTCGAAAGGGAAAACAGCCCTGATAATAATAGGGTCCTTCTTAATATGCTGACGGTGTTTAAGGAGATTATCAGATCCTCAAACTGTCCTAACGTTTGGGTCGACTTGGATAGCTATTTTGTATGAAATAGTAAATTTTTTCGGGATTTCCACTTTGGTCCCATAGAGAAAGTTGTTCAGTTTGATGGTTTGATCAATCCTCTTAAAAACCGTCAACATGTAAGTTGAACCCTGTATGTGTATGTGTAGTCAAGTTAATGCTGCCCCTTCTTTATAATTGTATTAAAAAAATTACATAAATGAAAAATGTCTGTCAAAAAGGTAACAACCCTATGAAGAAAAATGCAATGGCGTCCGCCATGATAGGATATTCGCGCGATATCGACACATTCGATCGACCACACGTGAAACTATTCGAGAATCGATTTAGTGACTAATCGATTAAATCTATTAAAAGTGATTAATTTGCGACAACTTTTAATTTTATGGGATGACTGTGACTGTCTTACACTCAGTTGCAGAAACGCTCGTTAAAGTGAATCCTCTATTAAATCTCTTGCTGTCACTTTTTGTCTTGCTGACGTAGTAAAAGCTAGCAAGAGATTTAATGGAGGATTAACTCTAATGAGCGTTTCTGCAACTGACTGTTAGCCGATTTTCTAATGAAATAAAATATGTCAATATTATTAGGGTTGACCAAATTCTGTCTTTTTATATTTTAATATATTTTCTAAGCTATTTATAATACCTATACAAAAATAAGTATTACATATAACGGAAAAACCGTTCTAATACACAAAAGAGATCCTCAAAAAATCAGTTACAAATATTAACAATCATCCAATTAACCTATTGGCTTCGCACAATTTTATAACCACAAGTTCATCCAAATAGTGAGGCGAACGAATAAAAAAGTCACGCGTTATCGATGAATCGGCGGGCACTTGCTCATTGCGTTCACGAGGGCCACACGGATCGAAGTCGTGCTAAACTTTAAGCTCACCATCACTGTTATTTTAAACCCTACACCTTACATCTTAAGGTGCCTAAAGACTGCACTAAAATGATTGTAATACCATAGTTGCATGCCGGCATTTATTAAGTAGTATACGTTTCAATTGCTCGACGTGTGCTCACTATATTTATTGCACCTTTTCAATGGCTGAATAGAGATAAACACATGTTTGCGTTCAGATTAATGTTGTTTTTGTATGCGGGAGATTTAAGATTGTGGTCAACATTGTTGTTGTATGTTTGTCTACGACAATGGTACGGATGTTCTGTGAAATTTAATAGGTGTATTGACATTAAAATAACTTAAATCAATTAAATTTTAGGTACTTTATTGCATACCAAAGCAAAACATTTATTTGAATATAGATAATACATTACAAGTAGGTAGGTTTTTTTCCAGACAACCTTATCCATCATCAGCCTATAAACTAACGGCATGGTAGAGACCACCTTTAGAGAAAAAAGGTGTGAAACGACTGTGTAATTAAATTACTGGTTTAAATTTTTATTTTGCAACTAGCTGACCCGGCGAACTTCGTACCGCCTCAGAATCACTTTTACCCGAGACACAGTTTGCCGTTTTTTTATTTATAGACCTTCCCTGGCATGTGCACAACAACTCACCAAAGTTTCATCGCTAGCGGTCCAGCCGTTCTCGAGTGATGTCGTGAGTCGTGACCAAGGGAAATAGGGATTCATTTATATATATAATATGTAACGTTGAACATTTAATTCATAGATACATCTCAACTAGATGTGGCAAACAAACAAAAAAAAGGTCAGTGTTACCCTAAAATTAATGCTTCCGCGATTACAAATTACCAATTCCCCGAAAAAATACACAGCGCTCGCACGGCATACCTAATTACAAGGCGTAAAATAAAACGAATCACGCTTCAAACCAGATACTAAAATAAGAAATTCGAAGGTAATTCTTCAACGAATTTACGAGAGGACCTGTCATTACTTGAGGCCCGATTGAGGACCCCCGTGACGGTAAATTGGCACTTAACCAGTGAGGGGACACTCTTTATCGATTAATTATAGTCTGGTATCACTGGAAGAGATACCAATTACGTGCACAGATTTATTTCTCTTTTTCTTCAGAAAACCATAAAGATATTTAAACATTTTTACGACCTGTCTTCTCCGATTTCAGAAACATAATAATGGATCCCGATGAAAATGTAGTCTGACAAGCAAGAAGCCACCGGAATTCGTTGAAAATTAAATAACGATCACAGAATCACCTCACCGTTCTTGGACCGCAAAATTGCGACGGAAACCATACAAGAGCTATCTTAAAAAGTTGAAACCGAGCACATAATTGCGTAATAACTCAGAAACGATTACCGTAACAATTTCGATTGAGCATTATTATTATTCCATCGCTCCTAAAACACGTGAAATTTGAGTGCATCTTGATCTCGCCGGGTTGTAAGTGTGGCCAGTTTTTGCGGGCGGCCCCCAAGCTTCTTTCCAAGATTCCGAGTGGTATAATGAAGCCATTACCCGTAAGAACAAGCTTGGTCGAGGGCAACCACATCGGCATGGAGGAAAAAAAATGCCCAAATCGCCCGGAGGAACTCTCGTGCGCCGACATGCTGTCTTGCCAGAGTAGAAAAAGAATTAAAAAGGTATTTAAGTTCGTTAGGACTCGTTTCGCGGTCTCGCTTTCGAATTCAAATGTTTTAGTTCTTTTTATTTTGGATACTAAATTGAGAGCGTCGGTTAACTGAATCTTTTGGTTTTAAATGCTACGAGTAAGATCTCAACAACTGGAATTTTGATGAGTTTTTAAATAGTGGCGCGTATTGAAAAATATTTCGAAAGCTCTCAAAATATTTAATTAATTGCTTCTCTACAAAGAAAAAGCAACTCACTACATCATTAGTAAAGAACCCAACAGATTGCGTCTAAATCAAATACGGGATGACAAAGCAATATCTATGGACAAACAATTCAAAAAAATTCTAATCATGCAACGTAAAGATTGTATTCTAGAAAATATTTTAAGGAACTTTGAAGTATGTACAAACTGATACATTTAGGGATATAATTTTTAAGAATATATTAGCCATATTTCAAGAGACATAAATATTCATTAAAATGTTGTTTCATTGAGATAATCTTTGACAAAAGTGATGTGTGGCTTCATTTTAACAAATCGATGTTTTTTACCAATATTCAAATCATTTATTTTTAGTTTCTTCGATTGATCTGTCTACATTTACATGGACATGGATGTGTTTAATATTACTTTTAAGTTTATATCGTTTAAGTATTCTAAAAAAGCATTCGTTTATTGTAAAGTAGTAAAACTTATTTATACATGTAATATCATTCATTATATTCTAATGACATTCATTATATTCGAATGTCTGTTAGACCGACGATACCAAAGAATACCATTAAAATAGTACAAAACACAATTTTTCGGCCTCGTCATCACAACCCCATCACTTCAGTCATCAGAACATGTTAATCCAAGATCATTAAGTACGATAGTGACGTGCGGTGATTACCCTACAATGCGAGACAAAAAACACCTTAATCAATTCGAGAGGGACGCAAGAAAGCGACAAACTTACGCCCACGATCCGGCTCGAAGGACCAGAGAATAATAAGGTAATTTGTAAGAGAAAAAAATGTGTGTGATGGTTAATTAAGTCGATTGTCCCTTTCATGGCCCTTGGGCTACGTTTGACTAGAGGAGTGAAATATATGACAATCATTGTTCAGTTACATTACAAAGTCATTAACATATGATTATTCAAAGTAGTCTTGTATCGTTATGATTATGTGTAAATTTCGTGACGTAATTATCCCATACTATTTTTAAAGTCAACGACCCCAGCTCAAAATACATTTTCAACCATAAAATTCGATAAAGATCACACTATTTAACTCATGTCGTATAAAATTTGAATCTAAATCGTTTCCTAATGTCGATTTCGTCACCGAAACCATTCAAAACATCTTAATTGAACACGAAACCAAAACTCAATCTAAACTAATGCGTGATACTCAAAAAGTTCCCTCACACTCAACGCTCCATATCAAAATCACATTAAGACGTCCAAAAACCGAACACATTAAACCAGTACCCGTTTATACTGGTATCTTCAGACGTACTACTAATAACTCAATCTGTACTAAATTATATAGAACCGAGAGCACATCACTATCATTACAGCTCGCTCCACGTAAAACAGTGCGACTTTTGAGTCACGAAGCATTACTTTTGTAATTAGTTACTTTGTTGGGCGCAGGTAGACTTTTCAATTATTTTACTCTTTTTAACCATAGCTTAGCTTTGGAAGGTACGGCGATAAGAATTGTATACAAAAGTCTACCTTAATTGAAAAAAGATTTGCATAATTAATTCCTCTGATCAATCAAGATTCATTTCCATTCGTCGAGCAATACATCAAACATAATCTCTTTTAGATAAAAACCATCGCTCTTTCAAGCCCACACATTTCAAGACAGGTAGCTAGTTTCAAGTTACGTGTACCAACGTATTGAGGAAGGAATCGCTACCAAATGAACTACGTCGTCATTTTACAGGCAGTCAATTTCTTATATCATAATATTAATGTTTTATAAAAGATAGAGACTTACCTCCACCGTTTGCTCAATTCTTTCTTTTTATTATCTGTTAATCATACCAAAAAATGTAACAACGCTTCTTTTGATTTTTGCAATCAATCAATTATACTTAATTTTACACCAAAAACATGGCATAGTATTTTTTGGCCATTATTAGGATATGAAGTCTACAAATTACGATAAGATTTTTGGGTACATTTTTTTTCATGCAGTCTAGATATTCGATGACGTTTGGCGATGCGTTTAAATTGCCTATCATGAATTTATTTATTATTTGCACACATAAATCGTGCGTGTGTTTATTCAACATATTCGTCACGTGGTAATAACAATATATACCTGTTTGTGGCTTGTTCGTTTTGTGTTCGCTGTACCACGCCCAGACTATTATAGTTGGAGAAGAAAGCGTAGAGGTGGGTTTTGAAGGTCGATGCTTGAAATTATACGTTCTTCATGTACGTGTCTGGTTCCCATAGTTTTTATGGGATAATCAACTAATCAGATTTCAAGCTTGATAAATGATAAGTATATTGGTCCATAATTTACATGAACATACAAGTAGATTTTTTTTTGTTACTTTCACTAGGCTTTATCATTTAAGTAAGAGATTAGGAAAAAACCACAATAAATATTAAAACTGAAATAACAATGAGCTGTCCTTCTAAATACTTTGAAAATTTCAACATAATATTTTTATTTTTTAGTGGAGTGAAAAGTATTATATCGATATCAACGTTTTGGAAACTGGTGCAGCTCTAAAAACTTGAAGACGGGTCGAATCGAGCTCATGCAGGGACTATATCTTGCCATAGGACAAAAACCCATACACAACTATAACGTAACTATAATTTTGAAGTTTTTATCGACCTTTAATGCCCACAACGTTTTCTTACAGAGTAAAATAGACACATTTTTAGACTGAGGGACTGAGGGTTCAAGCTAGGATTTGTAGCCTTTGTAGATATTACTATGACGTTATATTTCACGCTTGATAATATTTATAGTAAATAATTTTAGTGCAATATTTAGTTTTCCTTTATTAAAAGCGTGACTATACACTTCAGGCTTGATGCCAAGTGCCAACCAAGCAGCAAGGTGCATTAGTGAGTTTGAGATATTACTATGTTATGTTATGTGAACATTAAAAAAAACATCAAGGCACAAGTATAAAAGTTTAAGCGTCCTCTCACAAAAGTTAAACAACGACGATCTTTTCTGTGTTACTTAGGTATTGAAATAAGTACACTTATTTTCAGTTGTCAATTACAATCATGCATTATTTATTTATTTATTTTAACACTTTATTGTACTCACGGCGACATATCAAGCTATACAAAACCAACATAAGCTGGGCGCGCGTAGGTCGAGTAACGTATACCGTCGCGCGGCCAGCTTATGTTGGTTTTGTATAGCTTGATGTGTCTCCGTGTGTACACAGGGAAATATAAATGAAAACAGCATAATAGACAATTACAAAGGGCGAGCTAGTCGTGTTAGCGGAGTCTTGAAGAATTTTGAATATTATACTTTAATCCATAGCAAGTTGACCAATAACTTGCCTTCTCCACTTGTGCTGTGGATTAGGTATGGCCCTTTCCTTTATACCTTCACGAGCGTTAACCCGCGACTTCGTCTGCACAAATTATATACCAGATTTTAAGTCAGATCATAAGCTATCAAACAAAAAAAGTTTCATCAAAATCGGTTCAGTAGTTTTTGCGTGATACTCGTTCAAACAAACAAACACACAGATTAAAAATCCAAAAATTGGTGAAATGGAATCAGGGACACCTAAAAACCATATCGTAACTTTTTTTTTGTTAATATCTTCAATGTACAGACAAACTTCCTGTTACAATTTTATAATAGTATAGATAGATTAGTAGAACATATCGGCTTAAGTAGGTACCTACCTACGTATTGCCGACTAACTCTCAAATTGTGAAAGAAAACATCGTGAGGAAACCTGCATATATAAGGTCTAACAAAATTAGGTGAAACTATTTTAAGGGGATGATCAGACCATCAAACTGAACAACTTACTCTATGGGACCAATATTGAAATCGCGAAAAAAAATCTGCTGTCCCATACATTTAGGTCGAGTAGATTTGTATGGAACAACTGATTTTTTTTCGCGATTTCAATATCGGTCCCATAGAGAAAGTTGTTCAGTTTGATGGTCTGATCATTCCCTTAAAATAGTTCCACCTAATTTTGTTAGACCTTATATACGCTAAAGAAGAAATTCTGGTGCGTATGTGAAGTCTATCAATCCGCGTTGGGCACGCGTGGTGGACTAACGCCCATGATGGTAAGCCTGTGCCCTGCAGTGGGACGTATATAGGCTGATGATGATAATAACAAACGGTCAGCCTCAATCTTAAAACACGCAAACAAACAAAAATTCAGAATGCATCCACGTAAAATGCATTATAACATAGCAAGTATAGCAAATAGTTAAATATTGATCTAGAGGCAGGCCAGGTTTGCCGTGACGCGTCGTCAACTTACTGAGCTAGTCAATATTGACTTGGCGTGCGCACGGGCAGGGTTGTGAGATTTTTGTTCAATGTAATAAGAAAATAACATTATTTAATTTTAACAAACTTTCATAGTGTTATTGTTATAAATAAGTTGAGTTAACATTTTTAGGCGTAGATTTCATTACTTAATGGATCAAGATCGATTTTTTTGGTGATATTTAGTATTTACGGACAAACGCATTGGTGCTTTTCCTACTAAAACTAAACACATACCTATCATACCTATAAGTTCAAGACAATTTTAAATGATGTGAAACAGTGAAAAGGGTAAAGTCTAAGTAGGTACTAAATCTGTCTAAAGAAAAATGAAATAAATATTTTTCTTGGTAGGTATCTTCTTTTAAGTGATAAAATTCAGTCGATAAAATATTTTCATTTACTTTTCCGTCTCATACTATTTATTTTGGTTATAAGGGCTTGGTCGATGACCAAATAGCTACTGCGACCTGGATAGATCTATTGTAGCTGACCTAACCTCACCCTAGACCTAAAGGTCATTTCCTAGGCCCACGGACTTCATGAACCGTGTTATGCTTTTGGAGGGAAGGTCCCTAATGTCAGTAGGTGTTATTATGTATCCACCTAGATGGCGACATCTGCTGTGAATGAGCACTTCGCATTCGCAGAGGAGGTGTATGGGCGTTTCTTCTGCTTCACAGCAGAATCTGCAAGTGGGTGAATCTACAAGCCCCATTCTGTGTAGGTGTTTGTTTAACTTGCAGTGTCCTGTTAAGGCTCGTACTAAGAGCCTTAAGTCGTTGCGGTTTGAATTGATGACATCCGTCTGTTTGAAAAGCCGGTCACAAGTTCTTTCGCATGCCTCAGTCCTGGTGTATCCGACCAGAGCCTACGGCTTTGGTTCACAGCCCATTTATCCGCCATCCTTTAGCACACGTCTAGAGGTGTTGCGAGAGATGCCGCAATAAGGCTCGGGGCCTATGGCGTCCTCTTCCGCCCCTCTTCGTGCCAGCTCGTCAGCAGCCTCATTTCCATCAATACCGCAGTGTCCGGGCACCCAGCCTAGGGTGACAGAGTTTGTCAGTCCGAGCTGGTTGAGTGCTCGGGCACATTCTAATGTTAGCTTCGACTCTATTTCGTCAGATCCTAGCGCTTTCAGAGCAGCCTGGCTATCTGATAAAATAACAATATGTTTCCCCTTTGGGCATCCTTTTAGATTCTCATGTACGCAATCTATGATAGCGTACATTTCAGTCTGGAATACTGTGGCATGCTGTCCAAGGTGAATCGCCTTTTTTCCGTCTCATAGCAAAACTAGATAAATTTTGTATTTAAACAAGCAATAAATTAGTAAGAATTAATCGAAATTAACAACTAAGTTCATTATGTATATTGAAACGCAAACTAAGTAGTGACAACCCTACCAATGTTTGTACTAAGAGAATTTCTAGAGCAAACTTTAAAATAATAAGGAAATCTCGTCAGTTCCCTCCACAATCCACATTGCTACATGTTAACGTGATACTGACACTTAATAGTGACCTAAGCACGAGTTAATTTATCGTAAATCAGTAATTTTTTTATTACATTGCCTGTTGTGGCGATAGATTGACATAACCTCAGGGTTAAAAGCTCCAACAAAAGAAAAGAATTAAAAAAAAAGTGTGCAGACCTATTTTCTGTTTCCTTTTCTATTGATTTTATAAAAATAAAAAAAGCTGATTTATATAATGTTAATGTGTAATAAAGTGCGATTTTTTGAGGAAAATACAGCGTTGACTGTAATACATATAGTTATGAACACATTTTCTAATTTGTTTTTATCTTACTTTTGTACCAAAATAATTTTTTTTTTATGATTGATGAGTGGCAACAACATAAGCGTTTTCTCAAACTCGTTTTATTTTATTTATTTCTTCTTTTACTTCTAAAAATGAAACCCTATTTCCCTCAGTCACGTCATCATCGACACGAGATCGAGAACGACTGGACCGATTGCGATGAAACTTTGGTGGCTTGTGGCTCACATGCCAGGGAAGGTTTATAAACAAAAAACGGCCAAGTGTGTGTCGGGAAAAACAGATTCTGAGGCGGTACGAAGTTCGCCGGGTCAGCTAGTCTTAAATAAATAAAAATGAATAACTATTTCCCTTGGTCACGATATCACTCGAGAACGGCTGGACCGATTGCGATGAAACTTTGGTGGGTTGTTGCTCACATGCCAGGGAAGGTTTATAAACAAAAAACGGCCAAGTGTGTGTCGGGAAAAACAGATTCTGAGGCGGTACGAAGTTCGCCGGGTCAGCTAGTCTTAAATAAATAAAAATGAATAACTATTTCCCTTGGTCACGACATCACTCGAGAATGGCTGGACCGATTGCGATGAAAAATGGCGGTACGAAGTTCGCCGGGTCAGCTAGTCTTAAATAAATGGAACTAAAATACTAATGACAATATTTTTGTAAACTCGTGCTTGCCCCATCAAATACAAGTGTTTTTCATGAAATATATATGTCATTTAATGTAACATGTATGTTTGTTTTAATTTAGAAGCTTGGACTCTATTTGTAGAGGTGTTGGGATGATTTCAAAAAGTATTACTTTGAAATAATATTTACTTGGACGATATGACATGACTTTGTTTTATCTGGGTAGTGAAATGCAATTTCTATAGTTGGTTTCAATGTTTTTTTTATTATGTGTAGTAAATAGGCGATTGTTAAATTAATGTTATGGAATTATAACTGGTTGACTATTTTATTATAATAAAATATTTAAAAAAATCCATATTAAATACGATTTTTTTAATGAATTTTAGGACTTATCAAAAATATTCACAAAATATAAAATCGTTTGTTAAATGGATAGATGAATTAAATATTTTTCTTTGTATATGTCGCTGTGAAAGCCTGAAGTATGGTAAATCCTAAGTTTTCTGGTAAAACCTAAGATATAGGTTAGGTTGGGTTCGCTTTTTTAGGTTTTACCGGAAAATGTTAGGACTTACCGTAGTTCGAGCTTTTACTATTTGTCAAGATTGACAGTCGAAGCTACAAAAGCGTAGAAAAAAAATTTAACTAGTATTGGCCTCTAAACCCTATCCATATACACGCACACAGACATAATTTGTAAGGCGCCTCACGCACACCAACCTAAGAAAGTTGGCCCCTTTTGTTTTATACGGCAGAAGCACGAGGCTCTTTCTAGACATATACTTTTTCTAAGGGTAACATATACAGAGTAAAACAATCCTATATGTATTTACAGATAAAAAATTTAAGAACAATGTATCTTGGATTCAATTTCATCAAATATGAGTTTAATATATCGTCACATTCACATCTTTCGTAAAAAACACTGATTTGTGAAAATATCCACGTTTTTAGACTACCACAGGACGAAAAGGAATCTTATAACAAGTTATTGAACAACAAAGAATACCAGATTTTCTACTAAACCCTTCAATTAGTTCAGACAAACAACCCTCTCAACCTAAACCAACCCCTAACACAATTCCACAACGATCAAAATCCATTAACCAAGTAAGTTTACCCACAAATCACACTGTAACACTAAAAGTGATTCTGGGAATACATTTTAAGTACATTCCTAGTCCGAAATCCTTAAAAAACTCTTATTGATATGACTTAAAGTTGAAAAAGGCTTGATTTTAAGGACTATGGGCAATAAGTACGTTCAATATTGACCGAGTGAGACCGGGAGGCGTACAGTAGCTTATTGGCGTTTTGGATTCTGGTTCAGACTGGTAAATATTGGATTTTACTTGTAAACAGTCACTAGGTTTGGTGGTTTGGTATGGATTTTATTTTTAGTACATTCGATAATATATGTAGGTGTTTCTTTTTGTAAAATAAACATTCTTAAAAGAAAAAGATTTTTTATTTTTCCGATGGGACTTGAACCGGTAACCTGCCAATCCTGGACGTGCTTTCGTCCAATGAACCGACACTATCGATAAGTACCTTCTGAATCTTTTAACCTCTTACACAACAAAAATATTTGGAAATTCTTAATTTTTTTAAGTTTAAGTTTTTACAAAAGGTACTAATTGCGATTTGCGATTATCAGATTCTAGACCAATTTTTTTAAGTATCAAAATTTTTAATTCTTTTTGGAACCTTAGGCCTAAAGTGGTTTTAGAACCGTTTTCTAAGTATGAAACGCACTACTGCCTGCAAGCCTACTCCTAGCTCCTACCTATTATGGCGGCCTAGTAGACCTATTATGAAGTTTCCTATTATATCGTTTACAAGATCGGTAACGCATTCTAACTGACTGAACTAAGTAATTTTTAAATCAATATTTTAATACTCTTATTTTATATTTTAATCAATAATCAATAATTTAATATTTTAATCATCGTATCCACTATCTGAAATAAACGAATTTTTTTATTTGATTTTATACCTATTGATTACACTAATACAGGGTGTAAGTGACGGCCTAGCAAATACTGAAACGGTGAATTCAGACCAACAAATTGAACAACTTTCACTATGGAGCCTACCTCAGGAGACGCGAAAAAAAATCAGCTGCCCCATACAAAACTGCTGTACCTTCCCGACTTAAATGTATGGGAGAGCTGATTTTTTTCGCGTCTCCTGAGGTAGTCTCTATAGTGAAAGTTGTTCAGTTTGATGGTCTGATTTCACCGTTTCAGTATTTGCTAGGCTGTCACTTACACCCTGTATTAAGAAGCAGAATCGCTAATGTAAGCTCGACAGTTAGCATAATTAATCAAACTCGTTCATTGCCAACAATTATAGTTTATTACTAATCACTTCACTTGTTTTATACATTATACGATTCAATCACTTCATAATTAATATTTAGCATCACTGTGCACGAAACATGTTAACACGGCAATAGCTAGTTTTGGAATGATAACCGTTCTGGAAGAGTGAGCGACCGAACGAGCGTTGAATGAATCGATGCAAAGAATGATCGTTAACGAATGGAGTTTATGAGCTGTACCTCAATGTTGCCAGCATAGATATAAAGTAAATAGGCGGCCCTATCGATATGCTCGTTACACTAAGAACTGCCAAAAACCTCATGTCGTTTAGATACCGACTGAATCGGACAGTTACAGAATAAGACTCCTGGTTTAATAGCAGGAGCAAGGCTCGTGCCATAGTCGGAGCCCTCACTGGGCACTACGTTACAGGTGCGATGATGCACAAAATGAAACTCACCCTGGATCCTAGCTGCAGAGCATGCGGAGATGATGAAGAGACTATGAAGCATGTTCTTTGTGACTGTGATGTCCTGGCGGTAAAACGCATTTGCCTCCTCGGAGATGGATACCCGAAACCGGGAGATCTTAGGTTTTTTCCCCTCAATGGTGTCGCCTCCTTCATTGACCATGTATTTGAAGGGTGAAGAAAACAAAAAGTATTGGGGCTAACACAAAAGATCCCACTGGGTCGAAGTGTTGCTGGCTTGCCAGCCCCCACAACAAGATAAGAGATAAGAAGACTCCTGGTTACTACATTATGAACGTATTGACAATAAAATCAACATTTCCACTACCTATCAATTGTACAAACTACCTGACAAAAAATTCAAATACTGCCAAGAGACGGCCGCATTCAATTCCAAAGTACCTTACATCCTTATTCAAATAAGGTATTAAAACTCGTAATTTTCACAAATCCTCACATTGTCAAAAACCATATTTAACCTGTCATACCATTCTACGGCACAATGGCATATTCATACTTGAAGAGGCCACTTGTTCAAACAATAACCTATTAGGGATTAAATATTCTTCTTCTTTTTTTTTCTGAAACCTTTCGGTGCAAATGTTCGTTGGTTAGTTTGTAGTTTTTAAATATCGCAATAAAATGTTATTTCATACCTGTCAGTATTTAATTTTTTTCCCCCGACGCAAAAAGAGGGGTGTTATAAGTTTAACTTGTCAGTCTGTGGTGCTCCCAAACGGATGAACCAATTTTCGTTTAGTTTTTTTGTGTCATAGATAATTTTATCCCGAGTGATCTTAGCCATATTTCATGAAAATCGGTTCAGTAGTTTTTGATGTAATTTTAAAAATCATGAAATAACATTAAATTATAAATTTAAAAATCCCTCACGCTAAAAAAAAAAACATTTAAAAAGTAAAAATAATTTCGGTCAATGTTTTACTTTTTAATTTTCTAAAGATATTTTAGGTCAATTATTCTATTTAGATGTCACAGATTTTTCGAAAAACGTAGGTAAGTAATTACATTTTTCGTTCATAGAAAAGGTTTTTTTTTATTTTATACTGTCTACGGTAATCCCAATGGACCCCCTCTTGATATGTGCTTGATACAGCTAGTTGTTAGCATAATATGTATGTATCGCATTCTAAAGCAGATCATTTATTTTAACCTGTTATATCCCACTGCTGGGCAAAGGTCTCCCCCAAACTCTTCCGCTTTTCTCTGTTCGGTGCTTAATCCCGCCACTTATTGCAATATGCATCCAGCTCGTCAAACAAGCAGATAAATACTTTAGAAAAAATAGTGAATCAAAAGAAAGTTGCTCTAAAATCTCTCATTAGAGAATCCAACCAAACCAAAAACCGTTTATTTACAACATAAATTCAAGAAGAGATCGCCATAAATACGAAAGCGGCAATTAATGTTTATCCCGAGGCATATCATAACGAAGAACAAGTATTATTATTGTGTTATATGATCTGTAATCACAATACACCCCGCGCTGTAAAGCTGTCGAGTCTTCTTTCTGACTTTAATAAGGGCAAATAATAAGGCTGTCGGGCCAGAGCTGAGGAAGAGGAAAAAACGCGTATCTTTACCGATAGCTGAGAATTTTCTTCCCAGAGCAGAGGTTCATTTATTTCCGTTGTAGACAACGGGTCTGGAGTGCATTTGTAAAAGCAATACCTCTGGGGAGAAAAGCTTAAAATTAGGCTTAAAAACTGGGTGCAAGGAAAGAGTGTCCTGGGCAGTCAGCCTCGATACTACCATTGCTGACTTTAATAAGGGCAAATAATAAGGCTGTCAGTCCAGAGCTGGAAGGGGAAAAACGTGTATTCCCATTAATACCGCTAAATTATTTCTTTTTTAGACAACGGGTTGGGAGACATTTGATGAAGTAATAGAACATCTAGGAAGAAAACTTTTGTGTTTAAAAGCTTATGATTGGGCTTAAAAACTGGATGCAAGGAAAGAGTCTCCACGAGTGACGATATACCTGAGTTCGTCAGGCGCACCCTGGGCAGTCAGCCTCGATACCTACCATTGCTGACTGACTAATCGTTTCACTACAGCATGAGTGATTGTCATGCGATATAGCTCTTGCTGACACGAAAGAAGAACACTGGGTTACTGGTATACATTTTATCTCTCTAATACGATGGCAAGGAGCCGGTAAGGATGAAGTCGCGGCTAAAAAGTAGTCTCTTCTCTAAATAGTATAAAAAGTCTGGAACCATGTTCGTCCTCATCATTTCTCTTTCTCCGCTTATTTCTTATAAACAACGCAAAGGATTTTTATACCATTTTCACTTTCCATTCTTTCTATTCATATTTCCTAGTACCTAATATTATAAATGTCAAAGTTTGTGACGATGTTTGTAAGATTGTATGTTTGTGGTTCAATCACGTATAAACGGCTGAACAGATTTGGATGAAATTTGGCACACAGATAAAGAACATAGCCAGTTATAACCGGTAATTTGTTTATCATGAAGTACACTAACTTAGTGAACAATCTCTCAACTTTTCTACATCTACAGTATGCCCCTAATAAACCACTACACAGGGTGTTAAACTATAGAAAGGTTTCATCACAAGCCGAAACGTTTCTTATCCAAACAGACCAGGGATCGAACCGAACAGCGCCCACTCGCATTCCTATTTAAAACTGGTTTTAGTACCTTTGAATTAACCACTTATTAGTCCGTTGGTTTTGAGGTTAAGTCTAGATAAAGTTTAGCGCTTAATTGAAGACCTATTTTAGATGTTAATGCTTCAGAAACAAAGGGGTTAACGTTAGCAATTTATTTATTTAAACATAATCCAATGTGAGTGGAACAGTCGGGAATGGGCGTCCGAGGAGAACTTGTTTATCTCTATTGTTTATCTATCTTATCTATCTAACTTACCACGACCAAATAAATGGTCTTCTCCGAAAAGGACAAGTGCGTAGCATCCTCAACCGACGGAAGTACATAAAGAGATGTATGAAAGTGGATGAGGCGAGAGGAGTATGTCAGAATCGAAGTGTGTGGCGAGCCATAGTCTCGGGCCCTACGCCTGTTGAATAGTGGCGTGAGAATATGTATGATTTATACACATACATAAGACTCATGAGCATAATCCCTTTCGGGGTAGTCAGGAGCTTTGGTACAAGTATAAGCCTCTTTTAAGTAGGTAGTAAAAAATGAGAATGTAAGAACGAACCGATCACAATACTATTTTCTTGGATATAAAAAAAAAACAGAATAGCCGTTTTGAAACACAAATAATTGATTGCTATCACTATCACACACTAACTAATTTCAACTTACAAACAAATTACAATAACAATAATTTTTGAACTACTTTTTAAGCGTACATCTGTTGAAAAGTTCCCTTTTCTAATATGTTGCCTATTTTAGGAACCTACAATGTTAACAGCAATAATTGATTGCTGTGACACAGTAAGTAATTTCAAATTACAATGACAATAATTGTGAACTACTTTTTTTAAGCGTAGAGTTGTTGAAAAGTCCACTTTTAGCCTATTTTATGGACCTAAAATATTTAAATATACCTTTAAACAATTTTCAGAATATACAGGGTAAAATTGATATCATTAAGCATCCTTTTAAACTAAGAGTAACTACAGTTTAGTACGGAACAGCAGATTCTTTATTTGCTCCGATCGCGATCGGTTTGCTCCCATAGTAAAAATTGTTCAGTTTGATGGGTCGACTCTTAGTTTAAAAGGATGCTAATGATATCAATTTCACCCTGTAGATCAATTAACTTTAATAATTTAGTACATTTCATCTCCGAAAATAAATAAAACATATCACAATTGCATAAATAATAATAAAACCAAAGAGCAACAACTTAAAAGCATCATCATCGTCACGAGTCGACTAATAAGTTATCTCTCTATAAAAAGTTAACAAAACAATACCTTCCGTCCAAAACTAACGCACCATAATCCTGCGCGCACGCAGCCTAAATCAACGTCAAGATAATAACGCTCAAACATAACTTGAAGTGGTACTATCGGTTTTTGTTTTGATTAGAACTCGAAACCAACTCACTTCGAATCACAAGCGTGACAATCTAAACTAAATCTAACTATCCCATCCTTATCCTATAACAGCCTCCTTCATTAGAATTTTTCTTTTATGCCTAAGAAAGTAGATTTTATTTGTTGCCTGTTTAGTTTCTCATTTATTGCAAGATTTCGTTGAGCAAATTTGCAGAAATTATAAAAACTTGAACGTTTTGGAACAGCAGACGACTTGAAATGCGATAATAAACTTTCTAGTATAATTTGCCGAAAATAAGAATTACTTAGGCTTGTAATTGAAACGCTGGCATCAACTCAAACAAATTGTCCCCATCACTATCAAACTGGTTACGAGTGAGTTACCAATGACATTGTTTACAGTAGTACCACTCTCAACAATATTCGGCAGAGATGCGCGCACGCAGTCAGTAGCTCGCACAGCTACGTTAACTGACAGAGTAAACTGTGATTATCACCTGCAACTTACAAACACACAATGTTTCTAAGCTTGTCTTTTACTTGGCTTTATGTGTGGGGTAAGTGATTTTTAAATAGGTATGTACCTAAGACGTGTTGAGGCTCATTACACGCAAGTTCTCTCCCTAGTAATATATATATATTTTTTTATTTTTTTTATTTATTGAATAAGGAAATTTACAATAACACAAATAAATGATGAAACCCGTCCCACGAAAACCTATATGGGTTTATCTGGGGAAGGGGCGTTCACGTTCGCGGACCACCTGTCCATACACACAATGCATACACATAACTGCAGATTTAAAGAATATAGTCTATGTCGGTAAGTAATGTTTTTTTACAATGGATTTAAACTTTGAAATGTATGTATTTTCAAATATTATTGATTTTAAACATGTTACAGCCATGTTGTGCTATTTCGAATCAAATTAAAGATTGAGATTGTATGTATTTTGTACCTCAACTGGTAGAATTTAAAGAGGTGGACACAATCAAACTGAACTACTTTTACTATTGAGCTTAGACCTTTGAATACTTATACAGGGAGAAATTGATATATCATTGGCATCCTTTTAAACTAAGATTCTACTCATTAATCTGAACAAATTTTACTATGCTGTATACCTATATTTTTTCTATACCAGAGCTGATTTTTTTTTTGCATCTTTTTGCTCCCATAGTAAAAATTGTTCAGTTCAATGGGTAGACTCTTAGTTTAAATTTAAAAGGATGCTACTAATATTAATTTCACCCTGTTTAGTAGGGACTAGTTACGCGTGTAATTCTAATAACAAACATATCTGCCACTTTTTGCGGGGGGCGAGGTAACATGACATCCGCAACTTTGGATTTTATCCCCCATAACTTTAGATTCTAATTTTGATTGTTAAAAATCATGAAAAGTAATCTCGTGTGAACCCCAAACGTTCTAAGTTCGAAGTTATTGTTTCGCAATTATAGGCTGCCTTGTTTAGTGATAAGGTATAAAATTGAATGTAAATGCACATGATCAATTGTTCTAATACCGTGGCAGAGGGGAAATGCTACTGCAAGGCTAGTCCTTATAATAAATAGTCAAAGGCTTAGACTATAGAAAGAATAAAATAAATCTGCTGTTTCATATAAACTGGCGTAGTTATCTCTGACACCAGGGCTTGCCCACACGATAAGAAGAAGTAGTTACCTACACTCGACTCAAATGTATGGGACAGCTGATTTTTTTTTTGTCGTTATGACGTTGTTTCTACAGTGAAAGTTTTTCAGTTTGATGGTCTGGCACGTGTTTTGTGACACCCTGTATATTTGATTATTTGATTATTTTTGACACTCTAAAATATTCATTTCTTCTTGTGATTATGGAGATTAAAAAATGCAATGAAAAATATCCTCACTAAGAATGACCCACATCACATCATAATCATCATACTAACAATATGTTTGCTCCGGGATCTGTCTGTCACTCTAGATGGGCTAACACGAACATCCTGTCTGTCTGTCTGTCCGTCCAGATAAGAAAACTCCGAAACGTACTCCAGTGCTTGATTGTTTAATGTGAGCTTCATAATTTCCGGTACTTAAAGTTAAAAGATTAATTTAAGACGTGAGTTGAGATAGATTTATGGACTTTATCTCGAACTTGAGGGAGATAGCATGTTTGTGTTTAACTGTTTGTTAAACAGATTTGTAGATGAATAAGTTACTGCATTTTATGAACGTTTTTTTCAATTATTTTAAACTCGAAACACGAGTTTGTTGTATTCAATTTCACTTCATTGCACACCAAAGCATTGTAAATCTAAACTATTATAAAACTGTAGCAGAAAGTTTGTCTGTACATTAAAGATATTAACAAAAAAAAAGTTACGATATGGTTTTTAGGTATCCCTGATGCCATATCACCAATTTTTGGATTTTTTGTCTGTCTGTTTGTTTGTGTGTTTGTTTGGGTGTTTGTTTGTTTGAACGAGTATCACGCAAAAACTACTGAACCGATTTTGATGAAACTTTTTTTGTTTGATAGCTTATGATCTGACTTAAAATCTGGTATATAATTTGTGCGGACGAAGTCGCGGGTTAACGCTCGTATTAAATAATACTAAAAATATAGAAAACAGTTAGGTAAGGTTATATTATAAGGCAGATACTACATGGCGTCTTATATCATCTATATATATTACGAGCGTTAACCCGCGACTTCGTCCGCACAAATTATATACCAGATTTTAAGTCAGATCATAAGCTATCAAACAAAAAAGTTTCATCAAAATCGGTTCAGTAGTTTTTGCGTGATACTCGTTCAAACAAACAAACAAACAAACAAACAAACACATAAACAAACACACAAACAAACAGACAGACAAAAAATACAAAAATTGGTGAAATGGAATTAGGGACACCTAAAAACCATATCGTAACTTTTTTTTTGTTAATATCTTCAATGTACAGACAAAATTCCTGTTACAGTTTTTTAATAGTATAGATATCTGCTATTTCTGACATTATAGTGTTATAGGTTAGAGAAATTGATTTCAATGAAAATAGTATAGGTGGTGTTACTAGAACTAGTTGTTTTGTTGTATCGTTGACGTATTGGATTGAATTGAATTCAATAACCTAATATCATAACTTAGGTAAAATCCAGGATTGCCTCGATAATTTCTGTAATAGTAGATTACACACCGAGGGCAGGAAATCAAGAAAGGTCCCAGATCTCATGTGATATGAGGATTTCTTATTTACTGCCCGAGATTAGTACACAATTTTTCTCCCCGACTGAGGCGGAAAGCGGCAACTTCGTTTAGCGCAGCGCTTTCCGCCCGGAGGGGTGAAAAAGGAATTTACAACGTTCTTAAATCCGGGATTCGTTTTCTATTTAAAACATTCCACGACATTATTTTACGTAGGTAGTCTCTAAAACATTGTTCTAATTGTAAAACTTACCAATAAGGAGTAAAATATAATGATACATTTTAATTAATGACAATAAATTAAAGATATACGAAAAATAATTTGTAAAATTATATCCCTGAATACTTACGTAATAATAAGCAAAGATAATAACGGTAGAAGGCCTAATACAGTTATCCATATCTCAATTCAACACGATGATCTCGATGATCTCAAATTATAAGGGGATATAGTTAGACAAAACACCTGTACCCCGCCTACCTACCCACTTATAAATATGTAGGCTATTGTCCTCGAAGAGTCTATCCGAAGACTTGCTAACAAGGATTTTTTTTTTCAAAAAAGAACTTGAATGCTCACCAGATTTCTTGGATATAACAATGGGGCAGACGGTCAGGTAGAATGAATTCTCTTTTGTTGATTTCCATTAGGATGTAAAGCTTTTAGATTTTTGGATGTAATTTTGGTGAATAGGTAGCAAATTTTATGAAATAGAGCGCTTGAATGTTTGTTGATTTTGAGACTTATTATCGAACATTAAAGAAAACTTTTTATTAATGCCAGTAACTTTCTAATTAAGCGTATTTTACGATTAATAAAATCATTACTAGTTTTGTAATATCTTCCAAAAAATTACGACGATGATAAACAGAGCCTTATCCATATTTTCACATCTTGATCAAATAATATAGATAAAGAAAATTATTTAAAAAATTTAAATTCTTCCCAAACTTGTGCCTGGCAGACGAGCGTTAAAATTAATGACATTTCTTTCACCAAAAGCCGAGAACTGACCCTCTACCTGCCCTGGCGTGCTATTTAGACATCAAAATTTACTTCTTCCCACTTTTTTTGTCCAACTATATCTGTGAAACTAGTTTCGTGAACACAAAACAATTTCTTTTGTGCGGCACCCTTAATGATTTTCGACACTTTTGTCGATTTGAACGGATCTATTCTGCGAATAGTTCACGTGGTGTATAGAGAAGCAATGTGCGTTTTATTTATGTCAAATGTAGTTATTTACGATGACGCAAAACGTGGTAAATCCGTTGTAAGTGATACTTATTGTTGTATAATAAAATTTAAGGAAGAAATGTGAGTGGTAAAGATTGCACCTGCTCCTAACTTTACTAACTGTCTAATATTTATAATCATAATAAACTGTAGTGTGGTAAGTAAATTAGAACATAGGTAGATGTTTAAGATTATCATAACCTATAGCCCTAATCCTAAGCTAAGATCTAGATGTAAGAACTAATAAGCTACATTTAATACTATGAAATTACTATAATTAATAAATAGTTACCGAATGGAGCTTGTGTTGTTTTCACTTCAGCTGCTCCTCTCCCTACAAACCAACCGTTTCATTCAGAGCATCGGTAGCGCATTGCGGAGAGGTATGACCACTCAATCACGAGGGTTCTGGTTCGAATCCGCACGGACAACATGCCATGTACCAAAAAGTTTGTCTAATTTATGTATGTTATACCGACTGCTCTCAAACGGTGAAGGAAAACATCGGTAGAAAACCTGTTAGGTTGAAGAAGAAATTCTGTTGCATAGGTATAATGTGAAGTCTACCAATAACATACACCTTTTCAGAGGGAAGACCTGCAGTGCCCTGCAGTGGGACGTATATAGTAGGCTGATGTGGTGATGTATCGTTTCATTAATGTACTGACGCTTCATGAGATTCATAATATCTAAGAAACTATCCGCTGTAATTATGTGTGTAAGTTAGGTACAACCCCAAAAACGCTGCTCAGAATGTGCTTGTCTCATTGAAGGTTTGGACAATTTTGAGCTAAAATTTTACAAAAACCAATGATTATTACTGGAGGAATAGCCCGTCGAAACAATGTGTCAAAGGCTGGTCAAAACAAAATGAGTGTTTGAATGAAAACTTGTATTTAGTTAGGTTGTATTAAAATGCTGATTAAATAATAGTTTCTTAAAATTAAAATCCCCATCAGCAATCTGAAGTGAATAACAGCTTTTACCTTGTTTAATTTAATTATCGCATTTGATACGTTGACGTACTTTTAACTTATTTCCACCTTTGCAACTTCAGTAAACCAGTCAACAGCGGGAACCAATCACAACACTAGATAATGAGGTCTTGCAAGCTCGGGGGATGACTCTAATGTCTAAAATCATGTGTTTGAAAAAAAATTATTGCATCGTCTTGAAAATATTTCAGAGAAATCTCGAGCTCGCTTCGCTCGCTCCAGGTTTTAGATCTTATTGCAGAGATCTCATTAATATTTCAGTAAAACATCGAGCTCGCTTCGCTCGATCCTGGTTTTCTATTGTATATTTGTATTGAGACTGTTGTAATGCAAAAGTAGTTCCAGGTTTTAGATAATATTGCTACTAGCTAATCGTATTGCAATTTATAATCTTGAGCTCGCTTCCCTCTCTCCAGGTCATAGATTTTGTTGCAACCTCATCTAGACCTGACCAATCTGGGAAAAGAATTATTGCTACGCGCCGCTTGGAGGGGGCGACAAAGTCAAGTATTTGCCCCGGCTAGGAAAAATCTTAGATCTGGGGCTGGTTTTTCTATCTATTATCTTTTCCCTTAAATGGTAGGTAGTTATTATTAATTATATTAGGTTTTATATAAATTTTTCAAAGCGTTATTAGGTCTCAACTAATAAAAACTGTTACCTATAACAAAACTCAATCGCCGGCCGCTGCCGCTGTAAAG
This sequence comes from Agonopterix arenella, assembly GCA_927399405.1. NCBI lineage: Eukaryota > Metazoa > Arthropoda > Insecta > Lepidoptera > Depressariidae > Agonopterix > Agonopterix arenella. The sequence continues at coordinate 5,042,116 of OV656714.1, forward strand.
AACACATAATTTCGGAGGCAATCCAGATATTTTTTGCTGTCCTAAACCTCACGTTTGGACCTCTGAAGATCAATCAAAACAGTGTTACGAGTTTAACAAATAACTTTTTTAACTACGGCCAGCGCACCAATTAGTTCTACCTCAGAAAGATGGCTCTTTCGATGGCCAACGTTTTTTTTTTCGAATTTTTATTTGGAGATGGACCCGATTGGATGCGCTTCTGTGTGTATTTCGAAGGTGACTGTTCAAATATTTTGTAGTCGTATTTTCTGGTCGTGTCACGGTTCCCGGCGGAATTTTGATGAAAATGTGTATTGGTTTAAATCGCAATAGGTTCAATGCGGTCTTTTACTGGAAATTATTCGGGCAAAATGAAACGTCATGCCGCCGCCGCCGCCGCCGTTTGCATGCAAGCACGGTTCATAATTTTACACTATGTCAAAAGGAGCCAATAACGTACGCTGCGCGCTGCTTTCAACCAACTTCAAATAACAAGGTTATATTTTATTCAATTTAAGACAATCTTACATAGAATATTTTTCTTAAATCTTAGATTTTTTTATTAACATTGTTTGACCACTTACGAAAATATCATCAAAAGAAAATAAACACTTTGAAGTTAGGTACGAGAAATTTAAAAAGACAAAGATTTAATAATGTAAAAAATATATATCCTGTACCTACCTAAAATAGAACATTTTTAATGTTGTAGTAAAACTATAACAGTAGTGTTTTTACCAAACGTCTAGATTTGAAAGTGGTTGCCTGGTTATTTGGATTGAGACAGTGTAAATTTTCCAACAATGAAGTATTTTTCGTCGGCAGCTTTGGTTTTTAAAAAAGTTGTTAATAAATAAATAAAAATGTACTGTAATACTTTCCATTCAATCAAAACTCCTATTGCTTATCTTTCATTAATTAATATTGTTAGCATTACCTCTCAGAAAAACGAATAACAAATTGAACAAAAAAGCCTAATAAAATTCTCACCACCCTGTTAATTTAATAAGAAAGTTATTTCAAATCCTTTTCAAATTGTCTGTTGCTCAATAGTAAATGTAATTGATGAAACCACAAGAATCGTTGAAGTTATAATTAATGAAACCCGTGGTATGAGCGTCGTTACATCGAGAAGAAATAATATATCACCATAGTCGATAGTTATGAGTTAGAGTTAGCAATAAAAATGTTTAGGTTCGTACAGCGAATTGAGTGGACAAGACGTTTTAATATGATTTAAAAGAGGTTCGTATACGTGTAAAGATTTAAGACTTCCGTTTGGACTTTTAAATAATTTACGATTGTGAAAATGGTAGTGAACGTCAAAAGGAAATATTAGTAGGTAGGTAACGTGGGAATGAGTTAATGGAATTATTGTTTGAAAATGATTATTTTGTAATATACTTTGGACAGCGGTGTAATATGCTTTATACTTTTAACATTCATAACGGCTTAAGTTCTAGTTAATATTAAAATATATGCCATCAAATAATATTCAGATGAATTGTGATATTTTCTCCGTCTGATACCTCTACTGCGGCAACATCCCAAGGCTTATTATTATTATTAGTAGTTGATTCAGTAGTTCAGATGGCGATGTAAGCAACAGACAGACCACATTTTTCAAAATAATAATAATGATGAAGATGATTATTTCAGACCTTTCTTTTTGTTCAAAAACAAAAGTAACGATCAAGACGCTCCTCCGCACCTCTGTCCCGCCCGAATGTCTTCATCTAAGGCCGTGACCGCACTTGACCCATACCCGACCAGTTCCTGAGATAGCTTCGACCAAATAACTAAACGACTTAACGATATCGGCGAAATTGCACCGACCGGGATGAATTTATTTTATATTTATGGTTCTTTAACCCGCGAGTACCTCGCTTTGATATATAGTCGATATTATTGTATGTATCATACATTTATATTCAAAATCGTGAAATGAAAATAGCAAAGCCTACAAGTTACAAGCCAATCAGTTTCCGACTAACTTCTCAATGAAGCAATTTTTCAGTAATATAAATTCGCTTGTAACATCGGCATGATTCCGTAACATAAAGTAAAGAAGAGTTATGTACTCTCCGAGATGTATTTTGAGTTATTATGTTGTAGCAACAAGTCGTATCCTTTTTGCTACAGTGTGAGAAAGTTTTCGAACTTGCACAGGAACAGTGTTGATTTTCCGTAGTGCAACATTGAAATATATCTATCTTTATACCTTTTTAAGACCTTCCAGGGTATCATAGCGGGATTTCAATTCGAATGAAAGGGGATAAATTGCCTACTGGAATTCTATTTAAATATGCTTGAAGTATAATTATTTTCTGCAACCTGTGTTTTTGCAACTTCAGTTATTTTTAAAATATTTACTCACTAAACATGGTAAAAGTTAACGTTTTTAAGGGTACAGTTGAAACTCTACCCTTAAAAACGTTGCCAGTTGGTAAAGGAGTGAATTTATTAATATAAATTTATAATTTCATTATAAATACTATTGATTTACAATTTACCGAGAAAATATGTGCAACATTAGGAAAAACTATCATTTGCCCATCCAAAATGGTCAAAACAAACCTAAGACTATTGAATCACAAATCGTCTACAAGAAGAGTTACAAACAGACCCAGTTCTAGCTGGTTCCAACCAGACAGAAGCGTTACCATCAATAACACTAATGAACTAAGCATTTAAAAGCTCAAGTAACGAATCAAGAAATCTAGTGGCAAAGAAACGTGTAGTTTCGGTAATTGCTTAATCAAGTCAACCGAGGATCAATAGAGAGATCGAATCGGCGTTTAAAAGTCGACGACCGACCTGCGCGGGAGTCGATGCTGGTAACAGAGCAATAAACGGTTTAGATGTGGATGAAGGAATTTGTGAAAGCAGAGTAATTTAATTTAAACTTCGTATTTTATTGATTTTGTATCAGGTTCTGAATCGATAACTGGTCCCATCACTTTGCAAATGATATCGTAACGTGAGTGAGTTGTGAGGGTTTATTGTATTTACATTCTGGAATTTAAATTGAAATTTTTGATTACATCTTTTGATGAACAACACAACTTTAATTCTGTATTGGTTAGAGAAATAAATATAACATAGATTCAAGCACCAGTACACATGAGGATAGAGGTTGAGATATACTTAAAGATGATAATTATAGTTAGTTAATATAAAAAAACTAGATACGAAATTACGAACTGAATTAATATCAAAAATAGTAATAAAGTTGGAGAAGTTATACAGAGAACATAAGATGTCAAAGCAATCTGAACTTTTTGTTTAAATATCCAAAGATTATTTGTGTTGGTAATGGTACAATTTTTATGCTGAAGTAAAATGTTAGAATTTTAAGTTAAGTTTATAAAGTAATGATTAAGATAACATAAATGAATCCTAAAATTATAGATGGTGATAATATTGACGAAGAAATGGATAATTTAAAATAAGTTAATGATCTACCAAGTTCAAACGAGATTAAAAGACATAATAATGATATCATCTATTAATATTAAACTCTGTGGAATCGATTGTGCGATACAAACAAATCATTACTCTATCTCCGTGTTCGTGATCGGTACGATCAGGTCAGGCCTCCTTCGGTATTTCTCGTGAATCTTCGACGAAGATCGTGAAATGCAAAGTTATTATGACGTTACGAAAATTGGTGTTCCGCTGTGCAGGTTTTAATGTCTTTATGTATGGGATAGGATAGCTATTATAATAATGGTGCATTGGGAAAGTTTTTTGGTTTAGTTTTGGACTTATTTTATCATTGACATTATATTTGTTGCCATACCAAACCAAATTTTATTAATCTTGCTATATTTGATTTGATTCGTTTTCTTTTCTCTATTATACTTATAATACAGTATTCGTCATTGTTTTTGAGTGCGATTTTTTAAGTCGTACTTTCAAATCAGCCAGGAAATGTCAAAATTAATAGGTATCGAGATTATGCATCATTGGATCATGATATTCATGATTTAGAATCTCACGATTTAAAAATAGCACTTCTGGGCTTAGGCGCACCTATTAATCCCTAGCTGATTTAACATATTCTATATTATAACCATGTAACATTATAATATAAAAATAAATATTTATTAAAAAAAAGGTTTAGTTATAAATTATAGTATACCTTAATATTTATTCTAGGTTCGCAGGTTCTAGTGTTTTTATAATGACATTTTTCAATTGTAATACGTGTAAATTTTGCAAAGTTTTTCTATTCAATAGTACCTATAGGTAAATTGCTTTTATAAAATATATTAAGATAATCATGAGGATCATTTTGTTTCTCACGTATCACTTGCTATTTCTTTTGAGGCAATTAAATGGGTACTCCACAGATAATCATGGAAATTTAATGTCCAGCCTTTTAAAACCTATAAAATATTATTGCGTCTGTGTTCTAGAATCCTATAAACAGTCCAGTTAAAAAATAAACGTGTAATGAGATGATATCGAGCGGATTTTTTTTTACTTTTAGCCACAAATATTGTGAGAATTGCGGAGCATTATTAAACACAATTTATAATGTCTCAAACATTTTTATGACACTATTTTCAATATAGTTTATTACCTACAGTGAATGTTTTTAGGTTGGTGTTTGTTTTGTATTGTATATTTTATAACTTGGATGTTTTTTAAGAAGGATACCTACATCAGCTAGGGTAGGTGCATTTTCTATGATAAAGTTATCGATAAAACGTGATTGACGTGAATTCTTGTATAAAAATTATTTGATGTAGACCAAGTTGTACAAAACAAAACAAACGATACTTGAATTGTTAAAATACGTTAAGTACTGCATTTGATTGGTACAAAATAATATACAAAACTAGCTTATAGAGATCGTACTCTAGCATTAGCAACATCATAGTTGTTGAAGGCTGTGAATTGTTAACTTAATTTGGAATGCAAATTTACAAGAAATAATCAATTTGTATTTTAACGCAAAATACAAATTTTCTGAATAAAATAAACATATCCGTTGGCAACTTAACAAGTGTTAAATATTCCAGTAATTTCCTGGAAAGACTTAAAACGTGACTTGACTGCAACACGGCCGGCGGGCTCCCCGTCGTCGTCGCTGGGATTTCTTTGTTTTTAACTTACAAAAAGTCAGCCCCTTCTCGTTCTGACCGAAGCAGGTACAAAATATGCTCTTTGGACCACATGTTGAAAGCTTTTGCTAAACCGAAAACGTGTCACTGAAGTCAAAAAGACGACTATTCCGTCGGATAGTATAAAGAAACATTGCCACTGTTTATGTATAAAATAAGGCTTTCCAGAAAAAGTCCTGGAAAGTTTGACAGTTGTTAAAGAATGACATTTAAAAAGATGTTCGTTAGGGATAAGGAAAAAAGTTACTTACTGTGCTGATACTGTTTTTGTCAGGTCATCAGATGTCAAGCTATATCTGAGCGGTAGCAATCCATTTGCAATAATATAAATACAACACAGATCACATGGTCACTTATCAATAATTAATGATTAAGAAAAAAAAATATCGGTCACAATTCAAAATATTAATAAAAACATCCAGTCACTGCCACTTGCACTTGAATCCAAAAAGTCACTGTTCGCAAAGAAAAAAATTATAAAAACGATTGTTTATTATAAAATAACAAAAGAAAAAATTGGTAGCGACGTCCGTCGCGCGCGCGGCACCAACCGATATAGCAAACCACTAGCGGGAGGACATGGATGGAACGCGCCGATGGCGATTTCATCTCAATCTCGCCCGTCGAAACGAGACAGTAACATGACAATAAACGATTGTAAAACGTCTGGAGCGAAAGAGACAACACTTTTCTCATTATGCGCGCGTCGAGCCTGACATTTCAATCTCGCCGTCTCTCTCCCACGGAAAGTTATTTCCGTACAAATTATATGCGGGCGTATTTATTCTTCGTCCCGTTCTAGCGCGGATAGTGCTAACCAGATAATGTCTTAATCGCATTTTCTTAGCGCTATGCTGACTGATGCACTAACATAAACAATGATAATTCATGTATTTGCATATTCGATAAATGGTTTTTTATTGAGTCAACTATTAGTGGGAGGTCTGAAAACACTTGATTTATGCAGTTTTAAAATGATAACAGATCTGTATTTATATGTATACAAACAAACTAACCAATTGGTGACATAAATATTAATTGAAACTGACCACATCTATCTATACTATTATAAAACTGTAACAGGAAGTTTGTCTGTACATTGAAGATATTAACAAATAAAAAGGTTACGATATGGTTTTTAGGTGTCCCCGATTCCATTTCACCGATTTTTGGATTTTTTGTCTGTCTATTTGTTTGTGTGTTTGTTTGTTTGTTTGTTTGAACGAGTATCACGCAAAAACTACTGAACCGATTTTGATGAAACTTTTTTTGTTTGATAGCTTATGATCTGACTTAAAATCTGGTAAATAATTTGTGCGGACGAAGTCGCGGGTTAACGCTCGTAATAATATACAGGAGGCCGTGTCCAGCAGTGAACGTCTATCGGCTGATACGATGATCTACATATACTGGGTTGGGTCCTACTTAATACCCTGACGGTTTTTTAAGGGGATGACCAGACCATCAAACTGAACAACTTTCACTGTATGACGTCGAAATCACGATAAGATATCTGCTACATAAACATAACATAAACATATGCTCACGACTATATTCCCCGAGGGGGTAGTCAGAGATATTCGGAAAACTCAGAACATCCACGTTTCACTAGTAGTACCGAAACTCTGTCCAGTGTGACGGGGTGTGAGCCCGTCGCCACTTGTAATGGAAGACAGTAGGTCAATATATGCCTCGAAATTGAAGCATGCAGGTTTCCTCACGATGTTTTCCTTCACCGAAAAGCCAGTGGTGTTACAAATCGTACATATCTGCTATTCCTTCTTTAATCATATTCGACCGACGATTTCGACGTTGGTTCAAAAGGGAAAATAGTTTAGTTTGATGGTCCGATCATCCCCTTAAACAACTGTCAGCACATTAATAATAATAATATAATAATAATAATATATCTTTATTTCAGAACCAGGTTCCATATTACATTACATTTATATTTATATTTACATTTACATTTTAGCATTCCACCCTTTACATTTTTACAATTTTGATTTTAAATTCAACATTATCAGGTACAGAATAATATACAATTTATTACATATGTGCAACGCAAGCCTGTACATATCACAAAAAGTAAATCGCAAATAGCCATTAGATTTAAATTTACAAAAATTTAAAAGAAAAAAAAATGGAGACACATAATGAAATGTGATTGGATGTCATCTACCAACAGTCAAGCAGCCAGTTCAAGCCAAAATTTGTACAATGATGTCGTATGGAGTCTGCTGTGAAGTTCCCTAATAATTGTATTTTTACACATGCCAACCCTGTCCATAAACGATGCCACTCTGCGCCTCACGATGGCATTGAAAGTGTTCACTCGCTCCTCCAGGAACATCCCATAGGTCCTTTAAGAAGGACATTAAGAAGGACATTAACATTAAGAAGGACCGTATAATGGAAATACAAAACAATGCATAGCTTATAAAAATCATAGCAAAATGCTTGTGATTTAACAAAGAAAATCTTAAATACAGATTCTAAAAATAATACAAGGAATGAGCAAGTATCATCTCGAAAACTAGAATAAAAATGATGTTTGAATAAATCAGAAACTTATACAAAAACAACAGTAATCAAACTTCTTTTTAAAACTTCTTTTTAAAACAACATCCCAGATAAACTACCTGCAGAAGAATAAACTAGTAGATAACAAAATTTACTTATCACTAAGAAAAAGGATAGTAACTGTTAAATAATAAAATTAAGTAAAAACACATTAGGTAAATGAGGACTTTAAGAAATAACATAAAACAAAAGGACCTACCTATTTGTAAGTCCTACGTAATCTATACTATTATAAAAATGTAACAGGAAGTTTGTCTGTACATTGAAGATATTAACAAAAAAAAAGTTACGATATGGTTTTTAGGTGTCCCTAATTCCATTTCACCAATTTTTGGATTTTTTGTCTGTCTGTTTGTTTGTTTGTTTGAACGAGTATCACGCAAAAACTACTGAACCGATTTTGATGAAACTTTTTTTGTTTGATAGCTTATGATCTGACTTAAAATCTGGTATATTATTTGTGCGGACTTAGTATTATAAGCACAAAAAAGTAATATAATACCTATACAAAGTATTAGGAAACAATAAATATGCTGATTAATGTGAGCCTTGCTATACAACTGCATATACCGGGACAACAGTATATAGCCCAGTCATTTTACGGTTTGAGCTGGGACTAATTAGTAATTAAATATTTTTTTCGGTATAGTATTTAAGAGCCAATTTGAGCTTAGAAATGTACCAAAATTAAAAAAAAATCCTGTCGGCAACAGTTTTAAGTTTAAAATTTAGGTATTATCTCGTTAAAAAACCTTAAGGTAATTTATTTTTTGCATATATTTGAGGCATAAACCAAATAGGCCATTAAACATACTTCAAACATGGTGTAAATATTTTTGTCCACTTACAAAGTTTTGAAAAATACATTCCTATTTTCTACTAAAAACCTAATTTTTTAAATTTCAATGCCTATTATATTGCTCCAAAACAATTTATATTGTTAAATCTAATTCAAATAAGTGCATACAATTTTGATTTCTATGTTGCGTACCGACATTTTTTTAAATATGTTTTCAGATAGTCTCTTTGTGACTAAATGGTGCCGAGGTCGTTGGAAGCTGTAAGTTGTAACAATGTTTCTGGCCGACCCGAAAGGAATTAACTCATGGTATGTACGAGTATATCTTAAGTAACGTAGGGCAAATTTTCTGTATTTTTACAGCGCAGAAAAATTATTTACTGAAACCCTTTTACTATTTTGGGCCTTCATTTTCTAAAAAAAGGTTTTGATTTTAAAAAATAATTTTTGTAACATAAGTTAACTGGCGATAAATAAACGATAAATACTAATAGCACGTTGCCGTTGTTATTTCATACCTATAAAGAAACAAGACGAGAATGTCAACGAGAATATACCCTCAAGCTAAACCTCAGTACAATTATAATGATTACAATAATTTAAACATTGGTTTGCGTGCAACGATATGAAACTCTTTACATAAACTTACGAACGTATTATTTGCCAAAATACTCCGATACCAACCAACCACAATTATGAGCGTATAGTACGTTTAGCCCAGTCATTTTACGGAGATTTGTTAGGCGGGGTAGGGAGTAATTACTAATTGAACTTTTAAACTGTAACCATTAAGTGACAAAAGGACTATCTTAAAGCATATTAAAAAAAATCGCTACGCAACATAGAAATTAAAATTATGTGTCCCAGAAGGATTTTAAATTATTAATATTAATACCAATGCACTCATTTGACTAAGATTTAACAATATAAATTATTTTTGAACATTAAAATAGGCGAGGTATTTATTATAAATTTTTTTTTTTTTTTTTTTTTTTTAAATCCTCTTTCTAATACAATCTGTCCTGCATGGGACATTCGGCAATGATTTGTGTTAATTTCTTTTAAGAAGATGTCATTCAAGGAATGGAACCACTGTCCCACCCTTATACAATGTTCTAATCTGTGAGAAGATCTTGAGGTGCTTTTCTTTTTAATCTTGTGAATGTCTTTTGATCTTTCATTAATTCCACAGCCTCTTGGTTTGGATGTTGTTTAAGTCTGTCTCTATACGTAGCAGTTCTGATTTTGATTTCTTCCTTTATTGTAGTAATGTTAAGATCGTGGTGAATTTGTTCATTTGTGACGTACCACGGAGCATCTACTATTATTCTCAGTGTTTTAGATTGGAAACGCTGTAGAATTTCCAGGTTAGAATTGGCTGCTGTTCCCCACAGTTGCAACCCATAACTCCATATAGGTTTCAGGATACATTTATAAAGTAGCAATTTACTTTCTAGAGATAATTGTGACTTTCTGTTCATTAGCCAATACAGATTTCGAAGCTGTTGTCCGAGAGCTTTTCGCTTTGTAAATATATGTTTCCTCCACGTGAGTCGTCGGTCTAAGTATATCCCAAGGTATCTAGTTTCCTCAGCTTGGGGGATTTGCGTTCCATTTAAGGTTACTGTTGGGCAAGTGTCACGTCGAGTAGTGAATGTAACTTGTATTGACTTAGTTTCATTCGCTTTTATCTTCCAGTCTTTAAGCCACTTTGAAATTGCGTCCAAACTAGATTGTAATTTGGCGGAGGCGCTGTTTGGACATTTATCCGTGGCGAGTATTGCCGTGTCATCGGCGAACGTTCCGGTTACTACTTCATCACTAACTGGTAAGTCGGCAGTGTATAAGATATACAGGGTGGGGCCAAGGACGCTACCCTGTGGTACGCCCGCTTGAATCTGATAAAGTTTAGTAATTTCTTCTCCTTGCTTTACCAAGAAAAGTCTATCACTTAAGTATGCTCTAAGAAACAGATAGTAATTTGTAGGTAGTATAGTTTTAATTTTGGCTAACAAACCTTGATGCCAAACACGATCAAATGCCTGAGATATGTCCAAGAATACAGCAGAGCAGTATTCCTTTTTCTCAAAGGTATAATTAATTTTTTCTACCAGTCTGTGTACTTGTTCTATGGTGCTGTGTTTTTCTCGAAATCCAAATTGATGCTCAGGTATAAGATTTCTTTCTTGAATAAGTGGCAGTAGGCGTTTGAGAAAAAGAGTTTCTAGTAGTTTAGAGGCAATCGGGAGCAAGCTTATTGGACGGTACGATTTAGCATCCCTTGCACATTTTCCAGGTTTCAATATCATTATGATTTGTGCAACCTTCCATTGCTGTGGTACATAGCCTCGCACAAGTATTGCATTGTAAAGATAGGTCAGGAATCTAACTGCTTCATCTGGTAGCTGTTTCAGGATGATCCCAGTTATCAAATCATATCCCGGCGCTTTGCCATTTTGAAGTCTATTTATGGCAGTACGTACTTCTTCTATAGAAAACTTATTTATTGGATAGTCCATCTGATGTGTTGAGTTCAGTATATCAGAGATTTCCTGGTGTTTTGTAGAACCTTCATCTAGGTTGGGAGTGAATACGCTCTCAAGATGGTTTGCAAAAACCTCCGCCCTCTCAGCATCACTGCTGGCCCAAGTATTGTCTGGCTTTCGAATGGGGGGCTGGTGTGATTTAGGTCGTTTCAGGTTTTTTGTTGCCTTCCAAAGCGAGTAATTTGTAGAAGCTGTGCCATCTAATTTTCTTAAATAGTTTTGTAGTCCTTCATTCTTGATCTCTGCAAGCAGCCGCTTTAATTTAGCCGTGACAGTGTTGAGCTTTGTCTTATCACCTGGGTACCTAGTGGTTTGCCAGATTTTCCGTAGTCTGCGTTTTTCAGCGAGCAATTCTTTCACTGATGATGGAAATTCAGGAGTCGCTTTATTTTTATACATGGGTGTAGCTTCCCATGCAGATATTTGAATACTATTAGAAAATACGAATGTTTTTTTCAAAACCTAAGTACATAAAAATATTCACACCATGTTTGTAGCATGTAATAATGGTACAGCCTTAAATATGTGCATACAAAAATTGACCACCAGGTTTTTTAGAACGAGATAATAGCTAAATTTTAAAATTGGAACTGTTGCTGACGTGATTTTTTTTTATTTGGTACATTTCTAGGCTCAAATTGGCACTTCAATATTATACCGAAAATAAAATTTCAATTACTAGTTAGTCCCGGCTCAAACCGTAAAATGACTGTGCTATTTATAATATAAACTATAATAATACTCGTAGCAGGGTGAAACGTTAAATCGGCAAGAGTTTCGCCGCCGAAAACACTGCAATGTGATTTTTGAAAGTTGAAATCAGCAGTACAAAATTACCTAAACAGTATGAAGTTTATATGTATTTATTAGGTCATTCAAAAATAGCACTTTTCGAAAAGAAATTTGACCTGACCCTCCAAACCCTCCAATCCGCCATAAATGATATACTTTTTGTACTGCATCCGAATGATTATACGGTGATACGTTAGTATGTATCGTCAAAAAGTGTATAGAGTCAAACCTGAGAATAACGTATTGTGCCTGCCAAAACCAAAACTTTTTTCGATGATATGTGTTTTCTTGAGCCACACGTTAAAATCAGCAGTAGAATTTTCTAGGTTTTTTTTTGGTCATTTGACCTAAACAGTATGAAGTTTGTGAATTCATTCGGTCATGATTTTGTATCTTACGATTCAAACATAGCACTTCTGATTGGATACAGAGCGAAAGCACCCTTAGGAAGACATATTTCTTTTAAATCGAGCTGAAAATAGGTATAAATGACTTCCGAAGAAACACCGCTTTAAAGATAAAGCACAATGTGAAATCCTTTGGTCACATCTCCAGAAACGAATACTCAATTGGTCGACTTGTATTGCAAGGTTTGATAGAAGGCGAACAATCGATTGGAAGATCACCTTACATTTAATGGACATACCGGGGCAAGACAGCGACCCAAAAGACCGTAGTTCATTTTGCGAATAATGCCACCAACCGCCCCGCCGCCAGGAAGTGGAGAAACATGACAAGAATGTACAAGAATAAGAATAAGTCTATGTAATAACAATTTATGTAACTTATAATACCACTATTTTTGATAAGTAGAAAAATTTTAATTGTGTATTTAGAGAATGAAACTAAAGAACTTTCCTCTTAGGAACATGAGTCGAAAAACGAAAAAATTTTTTGGACCTTCCATACAAAAGTGCAGATCAGCTCATTTTCTATGGAAGGTAAAATAAGTCTCGTTTGTCGACCCATATTCCTTAGGGAATGTCCAGCGTAAGCGAAAAATATTCTTCGTCTACGCGGAAAGTGATTTTGTTTTATACCCAATGACAAATAACATTGGATATACTCTTAAAATAGAGCTGTTCTAAAATGACATTTAAAATGACCCAGTGGGTATACTGGGTCAGTTGTAAGTTATTATCATAATCCCCATAATCAGACAACAAAGAGAGTATGGAAGTCAAAAAGCCAAATCTAAAAGTTCTCAGACCGAAAATTCCAAGCTTTCTTGCTTTTCAAGGAATCCAATGCACATGCAATATGTAAATCTAGGGACGGACTAAATAATTATCTATTTGTGAAGTGGCCAGCAAATACTCATCACGGCCGCGTGTTTGCGGTGCTGACTACTGAGCAAATGTTTGTAGAACGATGACAGGCTGACGACTCAAGTAAGAATTGAACAATTTTCTGAGAAAACTTTACAAAAATTCCTTAATCATACAGAAGCTGGACTAGTTCTCGTAGCTTTTGAGGTTTGTATTCGTAGAACGTTTTTGTAAATTTTGTAATAGAAAGAACTAACTTAGTTTGTCATTGAAGGAAGTTAAAGGTGTACTGCCTTATGAATTTTGAACAGGCTAAAGAAGTGTGTAACAAGTAGCGTTCAATGGACTCTATAGTACTGTGTTGCGTGGCTCTAATCAAAAATTAATTAATTATAGTATATCTGAATGTACATCTCTTTCCCAAAAACAGTGACGTTCATAAATACAATACAAGAAATAAAAATAAATTAGTCCCCACATTTTCGACTCAGTAAGGTCAACACATCTTTCAGGGGGCACTGTATACGCTATTATAATAAGATACCAGAGGATATTCTAAACTTGCCAGACAAAAAGTTTAAGTCCCATGTTAAACAAGTCCTCTGTAAAAAGGGCTACTATAAACTCGATGACTATTTGAATGACCAAAATGTCTGGTCTTGACAATGTTACTCTATGTAATGCAATATTGTATTTTAATTGTACTTTGTATATTTTGTTTTGTTTAAAAGATGTGTGTTGTAGAGTTTCTGGCCGCATCTTCTCTCAACGAAACACCTTCCGACGCGGTGGTAGACTCAAAAAATGACGTCAAAAAGCTATCTATGTGATATTATTTTGAATAAAAAAATTTTGAATTTTGAATTTTTTGAATTTTGTACACTGTTATAAAACTTTAACAGAAGTGTGTGTGTATACATTGATGATATTACAAAAAAAGTATCGCTATAGTGTTTAGGTGTCGCTGATCACAGATTTTTTTTGCCTGTCTGCTTGTTTGTTCGAGCAAAAATTACTAGACCGATTTTAATGAAACTTTTGAGTTTAGAAGCTTATGATATGACTTAAAAACTGGTATACATTTTATCTCGTTAATATGATGACGAGAGCCGGTGTGGACGAAGTCACAGGCAAAAGCTGGTGCAATATTAAAGATCAGGTTAAATATGGAGACGGAGGTTGAAATGGCGTTTAGATTTATGATTCCGAATTTAACTTTCGTCTGAAGTCCATCTAAAAAGCTGAGGATACTACCTATTATGTTTGTGTCATTGTTGTCGGTTCCCATAATACCTAAAAGCCTTAGCTATAGTTTGGGATCAGATCATTGTGAGCATGTGAGAGTTTTTTTTAAATAAAATAAATTAATTGCCTTAAGCTAAATAAAGAATCTGAGAATTACTTGATAAAGATACAAGTACCTAGGGTACTTATAAAGAACTAACTTGAAACAATAGACTACTGAATCCTAGTAAAACTTAAAACATTTGAACTTTTTATTTACAATTGTAAAAAACAGTCCTACGAACGTTCTCAGTCTCATTTGCAAAAGAATGTCGCTGTCAGAGGCATGCGTGAAATCACATCACTCGCCGGCTTCCATATGAATCATGCATCAGCTTCATGAGCCAAGGGAACCATAGTAAAGTGCAATGCCATGCCAGTATGTCTTAATGCACTAACAACAAAAAGAGAAACCTCTTTCGTATCGATAGAACGTGACAGTAACATCTTTACGAAAATAAATCAAACAACCTAACTTTATACGAATGCTTAGTCAAAATTTCACCTTAACTTCAAAGGTATAAAGTTTGTTATAAAATATACAATGGATTGTATTAAAGGGAATTGTAGAATTGAACACGTTTTCGTTACGAATGAAATCCACTAAGAAAAGGGATAGGACTACAAAAAGCAATCGCGCGACGACGTTGAGCAACTAAACTCGAAAGCTCAAAGGACTTGTGCTGTATTTTGTTTTGTCTGAGCGAGATAACTTGATCATTCTTCCAGCTTACCAAAAGTAATATAACGCTAATAAAAATCTTATAATCACTCTTATTTCAAAAGAAATAAAAGTCAAAATTTAATCAAACGAACACACATTATGACGTTCTATCCTGGGCAGAACGTAAAAAGAACAATTTACAAGTTCGTCTGGCGCAAACAGAGATAGGGATAAGTTTTGTGCTAGTTAGAAAGGGATGCTGCATTTCGAAGACCGGAGTTGGAGGCTGTGTATTTTTTCTGAGTTATTATGCCGGTTTTCGATATAATTAAGACATTTTGTGCATTAATAATGAAATAACAATATGAGTCGACGTTACCGGCACCTACTAAAATCGGACCGTGAACTGTTTGACCTCAGATTGAATTATTTAAAACTTACATGTTTATTCGTAGTTTTTTGTGCAGACTGCATTTTTTGTTCTACACAGCATGTTTATTTTATTGCGACTTCCTATTTGGACTCATGTTTTTAGTTTTACATTTGTTAAATATATTATCTTTTTGTTAAATAATTTATAATTCGATCGATTTCGTCTTTGACAGCTGAGATTGCTACTTGGTTTTTTTTTTAGTAAGTAATTTTTTTATTTTTTCCGATACTTAAATCTTTTATGGTTATTTTTCGCAATTTTTGACCCTTGTCATTTTTAGAGCAGCTTAGTTTTAAATTTTTCACATGGTTTCAGTTTTAAATTGGTTACTAAAACTCTTTACACCGATCATTCTAGATAAGAAGAATGAATGAATGTATGTGGAGGAAGCTAGAGAGGTATGTCAGGATCGTAGCAGCACGGCTAGCATGCCACCGACGAAAAAGCGTTTAAACGAGAAAACCGTCATGCGCGCTCTTTCTGGCATACGTAAAATTATAAAGATGGAGGCACATCTCGATTTTTATCGTTTTCTCGGTGGTGGCATGCTAGCCGTGCAGGTGGCGTTCTGTTGTCTCTGCCTACCCCAGTGGGAGACAGGCGTGAGAATATGTATGTATGTACGTATTCTAGATAAGATTAACTAGAACAACAAAATAGAAAAGGCATCAGACTATCGTTTCGTCCTCGTATCGAATACCTAAGCCGAAATTGTTGGGCCATAAATGGCATTACATTTTTAAACGCTTTCCAATGGGGATAATCTTAAAATACTGATCATGACTTATGACTTGACGATCCTTAGCAGTAATAGAGCAATTTCAACTCTAAAAACAGATGTTTATCCTACTTCCTACTATACATATAATATTATAAATGCGAAAGTTTGTGAGTATTGATGTTTGTTACACTTTCACGCAAAAACTACTGAACGGATTTCGATGAAATTTGACATAAAGATAGACCATGGCCTGTAGGCCTAGCATGCCACCCCCGAGAAAACGATAAAAATCGAGACGTGCCTCCATCTTTATTATTTTACGTATGCCAGAAAGAGCGCGCATGACGTTTTTCTCGTTTAAACGCTTTGTCGTGGGTGGCATGCTAGCTGTGCTGGATATGGTACTTTTTAACCGGGTAACGCAGACGAAATCGCGGCAACAGCTAGTTTATAATAAAATAAATTTACACTTGATTAATTAAATAATAAATCAATTGACGACCCGGTTGGTGTAATGGTTACCACGCCGGACTGCCAATCCAGGGTCCTGGGTTCGAATCCCGGTTCGGTCATGGATGTTTATATGTTTGTGCCGTTGTTGTATGGTTTCCATAATAAACAGCCTATTAGTGCTTGCTTGGGATCATTACAATGTATGTGCCTGTGAGCGTTATTTATTTATTATTTATTTATTTAATTACAGCTTGACTATTCGATTAAGTGTTTGACGTGGCATGTTGCTGAATAGTGTTTTGTTTTGACGACGCATGTTGCTGAAGGGGTATTTCTAAGCAATTTTGACTACGCATGTTTTTGTAATTCAGGTAAATGTGGCTTTCAGAACATATGCTTTTATTACACTGACATCTTTCATGTTTATTGAATAAACAACGTTACGTCGACCAGGGGCGGGTTGCCTGAGCTTGTATTTCATTGTATTGACGAAGCATGTTGCTGATTTATGTCTGTTTTTGTATCTTTGTTTTTGACGACCCTTGTGCTGACCGATTTACCGTTTTAATTAATTCCAAACAATAAATAAATTAAAGATTGCAAAATTTGTCTCGGGCGGGACTTGAACCCGCACTTTTCCAATCCGGGGAACTGCGTTATCCAATTTCGCCACCGAGCCCACTACCCAGAGAACGAAATTTTCAATCTGTTGCGTCTTAAGGGGACGTGAGCGCCATCTACTGGTAGTTATTATAAACTAACCAACCCGCAAGTCCAGCATTACAACTGGAATTCTTACGATATATAAGTTCTAACAAAACTAGCTGAAACTATTTTATGGAGATGATCAGACCATCAAACTGAACAACTTTCTCTATGGGACCAATATCGAAATCGCGAAAAAAAAATCTGCTGTTCCATACAAACATACTTGACCTAAATGTATGGGACAGCTGATTTTTTTTCGCGATTTCGATATTGGTCCCATAGAGAAAGTTGTTCAGTTTGATGGTCTGATCATCCCCTTAAAATAGTTTCATCTAATTTTGTTAGACCTTATAGATGATAAATAAATTCCGATACATTACAACAACATAAACAACGTTACAGCTTAGAATGTTTATTATTTTCAACACCCTGTACCTTGTCCTCTCTCGCTCACGACTTTGCGGTCTGACTCTGTCACAACATGAAGTATAGTCATTGGTTTGCTTCAATATTTAAATTTTACTGCAAAAATGGGGTTGTTATTACAAATGTAGAAAAATACTCGTAAAACTGACCCTGACGCCCGCATTCTTTGACATTTTGTAGTTGTCCCGCATTTTTTTAAACGAATTTTTCAATTTTTTTCTATTGCGGTGTCTCGTAAAATGTAGAAGGTGCAACTCAATATTCATTTAATAATAGGTTGTTAGGTACTTACTAGAATTTTCAACAAAAGTTTCCAATACATATCGGTCAAATGGAAATCCCAACTATCAAGGAGGAGGTCAAAAAGTTCTGTATAAGATACAAGAGAAGGCTCAAAGGACACACAAACAGATTGGCCAGAAGTCTGTGCAATCATAATCAGAAGACGCGGCTTAAGAGGTGGCATATTCTAGATCTCGATTCGAGATAGTTAAAAAATGGGCATGAGGCTTGATGAAGAATCACCCATAGAAGAAACTCACGAGCAAGAACATGGAAACCATCTGATTATGGCCATCGTTGGCCGATTGCAGAAAGTTGATCAGTATCAAAATCAGTATCAAAAGGGCTAAAATCAACCCTTAAAGTAATGCAACTGTTTACCCTAATATCCTGTATTGTGAATAATGTGGATTGGATAGATAACAGAAAGATATTACGCTTATATTAATATACACGCGTTAACCCGGGACTTTGTCCGCACAAATTATATACCAGATTTTAAGTCAGATCATAAGCTGTCAAACAAAAAAAGTTTCATCAAAATCGGTTCGGTAGTTTTTGCTTGATGCTCGTTCAAACAAACAAACACACAAACAAACAGGCAGACAAAAAATCCAAAAATTGGTGATATGGAATCAGGGATACCTAAAAACCATATCGTAACTTTTTTTTGTTAATATCTTCAATGTACAGACAAACTTCCTGTTACAGTTTTATAATCTATAATCTATCTGATTATAAAACTGTAACAGGAAGTTTGTCTGTACATTGAAGATATTAACAAAAAAAAGTTACGATATGGTTTTTAGGTGTCCCTGATTCCATTTCACCAATTTTTGGATTTTTTGTCTGTCTGTTTGTTTGTGTGTTTGTTTGTTTGTGTGTTTGTTTGTGTGTTTGTTTGTTTGAACGAGTATCACGCAAAAACTACTGAACCTATTTTGATGAAACTTTTTTTGTTTGATAGCTTATGATCTGACTTAAAATCTGGTATATAATTTGTGCGGACGAAGTCGCGGGTTAACGCTCGTACTATTATAAAACTGTAACAGAAACGTGTCTGTACATTGAAGATATTAACAAAAAAAAGTTACGATATGGTTTTAAGGTGTCCCTGATTCCATATCAGTAATTTTTGGATGTTTTGTCTGTCTGTTTGTTTGTGTGTTTGTTTGTTTGTTTGAACGAGCCTCAAGCAAAAACTACTGAACCGATTTTGATGAAACTTTTTTTGTTTGATAGCTTATGATCTGACTTAAAATCTGGTAAATAATTTGTGCAGACAAAGTCGCGGGTTAACGCTAGTAGTTTAGATGAAACTGCAACGTGCAAATTCCCTACCACCTGCGAATTTGATGATAATGTCTTTTTATAGCCGTGTGAATGTTTATACTTATTTCATTCATTAATCACCACACAATTATGCAAGATAAGCTAGTTGGATCAAAACAACTTAAACGTTACTTGAGAGCAGTAAATAAGGGCCTGTTCACACTAGCGATTTGTCCGACGAGTGAACAGGCCCTAATGGTTAATTGATAAATTAAAAGGAAACCAGGAAAATACCTGTAATAATAATTATAATTAGGTAACATTGACGTATGAATTGTATAGACATCGTCATCGTCCTACATATTGTTGTCATCTTCTATACTATTATAAACTGTAACAGGAAGTTTGTCTGTACATTGAAGATATTAACAAAAAAAAAGTTATGATATGGTTTTTAGGTATCCCTGATTCCATTTCACAAATTTTTGGATTTTTGTCCGTCTGTTTGTTTGTGTGTTTGTTTGTTTATTTGAACGAGTATCACGCAAAAACTACTGAACCGATTTTGATGAAACTTTTTTTGTTTGATAGCTTATGATGTGACTTAAAATCTGGTATATAATTTGTGCGGACGAAGTCGCGGGTTAACGCTCGTAATAATATACAGGAGGCCGTGTCCAGCAGTGAACGTCTATCGGCAGATACGATGAACTATATACATATACTGGGTTGGGTCCTACTTAATACCCTGACGGTTTTTTAAGGGGATGACCAGACCATCAAACTGAACAACTTTCACTATATGACGTCGAAATCACGAAAAGATATCTGCTACATAAACATAACATAAACATATGCTCACGACTATATTCCCCGAGGGGGTAGTCAGAGATATTCGGAAAACTCAGAACATCCACGTTTCACTAGTAGTACCGAAACTCTGTCCAGTGTGACGGGGTGTGAGCCCGTCGCCACTTGTAATGGAAGACAGTAGGTACAATATATGCCTCGAAATTGAAGCATGCAGGTTTCCTCACGATGTTTTCGACGAAGTCGCGGGTTAACGCTCGTAATCAAATAAGTACGTTACATATCTAACGGGGTACTTCAAACCCTCAAACTAAACAACTTTCACTATGGGACCAACGTTGACATAGCGAAAAAAAAGGTTGGTTCCATAGAAAATGTCCATGGCAACTCGACCAAAATGTCTGGAACAGCTGATTATTTTTTCGCGATTTCAATGTAGGTCCTATAGTTCAGTTACCTATTTTTTTTTTTTTCGAATTGACAAATACAGCATTGCCCAGGGAGCATCGACTGTTTATTACTGCGGACTATGGGGGGACCACACCAGTGACGGCGAAGCGCCCTGGTAGGTCTACCGAACCAATGCATGAGCTTAAGCAACCTGCCCAAGGGGCACCCCTAAGGGGTACGGACCTCGGCAATGGGCGTTGCTGGGAACAGTTACCTATAGTTCAGGTACCAGTTCAGTTTGATGGTCTGAAGCCACCCTTTAAGTATGTTACGCATTTAATTTTACACCCTGTATATTATGTCCCAATTCAGGGCACAGGCCTACCTTCAGGGAGGGTGTATGGGCATCAGTCCACAACGCGTGCCCAATTCGGAGTGGTGGACTATGGTGGACAGTGGACACACAGACAGAATTTCTTCTTCAGCGTATGCAGGTGTCCTCACAATGTTTTCCTTCACCGTTTGAAATGAGAGCAGTCGGTATTACGTAGGTAGGAAGTATTTTTTGTATTAGCCCGTTTCACCCCACTGCTGGGCAAAGGCCTCCCCTTTAGTCCTCCGGTATACAGGGTGTAAGTGTAGCAAATACTGAAACGGTGAACTCAAACCATAAAACTTAACAATATTTACTATGAAGCCTGCCACAGGAGACACCAAAAAAAATCAGCTGTCCCATACAAAACTGCTGTACCTACCCAGCTAAAATGTATGGGCATTTTAGTTGGGTAGGTACAGCAGTTTTGTATGGGACAGCTGATTTTTTTAGAGTTTCCTGAGGCATGCTCCATAAGAAAATTTGTTCAGTTTGATCGTCTGAGTACACCGCTTCAGTATTTGCTAGGCTGTTACTTACACCCTCATTAATTATACCTTCATTTACTTATACAAATAAAATATAAAATAATGTACGAACGACGAACATTCGTGTTCTCACCAGAACCGGTCCAAGGAATAAGTGATCAGTTTTATTAAGGATAACTAAACCCTTTTTGAAAAAAATAAACAATTTGATAAGAGTAACGTGTCACAGGTAAAGCCGATGGAATTTATGTTAATCGAGTGGTGGAAAAAAAATTCGGGTCCAGCCCGTTCCGCTTGGGGCCAGAGTGGGACACCGTTATTTTAGGAACAGTATTTTACCTACATTTGAAGGTATACAGGGTGAAATTGATATCATTAGCATCCTTTTAAACTAAGAGTCTACCCATCAAACTGAACAACTTTTACTATGGGAGCAAACAGATTGGTGCAAATAAAAAATCTGCTGGTCCATACTAAATAGCCCAGTCATTTTACGGAGTTTTGTTAGGCGGGGTAGGGAGAAATTATTAATTGGACTTTTAAACTGTTACCGGCACCATTTAGTGACAAAAAGACTATCTTAAAACATATTAAAATAAAAATCGCTACGAAACATAGAAATCAAAATTGTGTGTCCCAGAATACTTTTTAATTAATAATATTAATACCAATGCCCTCATTT
This sequence comes from Agonopterix arenella, assembly GCA_927399405.1. NCBI lineage: Eukaryota > Metazoa > Arthropoda > Insecta > Lepidoptera > Depressariidae > Agonopterix > Agonopterix arenella. The sequence goes on from OV656714.1 coordinate 5,064,222, forward strand.
GACTTAGATTTAACAACATAAATTATTTTTTAGCAATAAAATATGCATTGAAATTTAAAAAATTAGGTATTTATTAGAAAATGCGAATGGATTTTTCAAATACTTCTAAGTAGTCAAAAATATTTACACCATGTTTGAAGTATGTAATAATAGTAAAGCCATAAATGTGTGAAAAAAATATACCATCAGGTTTTTTAGAACGAGATAATAGCAAAATTTTAAAATTGGAACTGTTGCTGACGTGATTTTTTTTTAATTTTGGTACAGCTTAAATTGGCTCTTCAATATTATTCCGAAAAAAAATATAAATTATTAATTAGTCCCGGCTCAAACCGTAAAATGACTGGACTAAAACTGCAATGTTGACGCGCGAGTTCGCGACTCAAAAATGTATGCAACAGCAGATTTTTTTTGTAGACTCTTAGTTTAAAAGGATGCTAATGATATCAATTTCACCCTGTATAGATACAAACATTCATGACTCGGGTACAAATATTAATATTCATCATATAAATATTTGTCCCTTACGGGATTCGAACCCGCGACTCTCGGCAGGTTCACCACAGACTGTGCTACCGGGCCGTCATGTGCAATAAAGTTTCAGCTTCAGAAACTCTACACTATTTCTTTTAAAAATTAAAATCGTGCGTCAAATAATTTTAACTAACAGAAAAGAAATAATACAAGAACAAAGTGGAACGCAATCTTCAGCATCACTACAAGTTACGGCTATGACTGGTGGTAAGAGGATAGTGGATATCTCTCCACCGCTTTATTGACCATGGGTTGCCACGTAATATACTTGTCTTGCTAAATCTATGGGTTTTCTTTCCAGAGCAATAAAGGGAAGTCAGGCTTTAGAAACTAGGTTATTAAATGGTTATTAAATAACTTGGCCTGAGTCGCACAAGGAGGTTAAAGTGGTAAAAATTCATAATAGTTAAATGTTCAGCAGTGGTTCAGAAAATCAAACTGAACAACTTTTACTATGGGAGCCATAGACGACGACGTAACTCAACGTTGACACGAGTTACTTCGTTCTCTATGATGGGAGCAAAGCAAACCTGAAACCGCAATAGTACACACGGCGACACATCAAACTATACAAAACCAACATAAGCTGGCCGCACGTAGGTCGAGTAAAGTATAACGTCGCGCGGCCAGCTTATGTTGGTTTTGTATAGCTTGATGTGTCGCCGTGCGTACATTATGATACAAGTGAGCAAAGTTAGTCAATACAGCCGAGGTGGGATTGCATTGCAGCATGAGCTGCCAGGCGAGTGTTGCTCACGCGGTTTCATACGACGTTTTTAAACAAACTTGCGAGGAAAAAGTGATAAAATTTCGTAAAATATGCAACAATTTTCGATTAAATATTTGTGGAAAATGGCGCTGGGCTTTTTTTTGCGTTCCGTACCTTTGGTTGAGATAGCTATGCGCGCGCAGGTCGACGAAGAGGCAAAGACGTTATCTGACATTCAACCAGCGATTATTTTGTAGCAAACAACATGATATTAAAAATTTTATAAACTTGATATTTATGTATTTATAACACAAATTAATGTTAATTTGTTAACTAAAATAAATTGTTTGATGAAATGAGGCGTTTATTTATCATATTTTTATAAAATTAAATTTATTTAGAAAAAGTTTCTTTTATTTTACATAAAAACTCTTTGCTGAGATTTAAAAACAAACTGTAGAAAAAAAGTAACATTACCGCACTAGTGCGGTTATGCGTGTTCTATAAGCTGCATTATGTATCTAAAAGCGATGCAATAAGAGCCACTTTACAAGCAAGTGTGTTGAAAAAAAACAGGTGTTCCTTTAAAACTGCAATGCCTGATTTTATTTTTTGCGATTTCAGATTTGCCACTAGAGCAAATATTTTTTTACCATACAATCTATGTTACGTCTGCCATGTCCCTATGTTCTTTTTTCATAAATTAATTACTATCAGAGCCTTAAAAAATTACGAAAAATAGCTAAATGTAACCGCTGTGTTGAAACCAGTTGAGACATCCAGAAAGCAAATTTGACGAATATAATCAATAAATAGCTAAAGACTTTCTCATATTATTCTTGAAATAATTATTAAAATCAATTTAGTATTGGAGGAGGAAACACGGGAATACGAAATCGTGTTTTCGTCCATTTTATGTAGGTAAGATCTGTCCGAGCTACAAGGTTATCACTTTTGCACTGGTAGCTCGGTTGCTCTGGAACAGCGCGACAGCAATAGATCTGTTAAGAGGATATGTGAAAAAAATAGAATTCTTCAAAGCGTCATATATCATGAAGTACTAACAGTAGGAGTATGATTTGTGGATATGTGTAAATTGAAGTTTTGATTAGAGTCAAAACACGATTAAGACACATTTTCTCGATAGAAAAACAAGCCAAAGTAGCCTCCGTCTTTATCAATAAAAGCTTGGAACTGCTAAACGGTGAATAATAGAAACACGAGACTTGATTTAAAAAAAGAGATTGATATTTTATAAAGTTTGATTAGAGCAGAATTGAACTTACGTAAATAGTACAATCACAATTAAATAAAGTTTGTATTACGCTTGCGTCGTTTCAGGCGCGTGCGCCGCCCCATCTCTTTCTCTCGCATCAGGCAGTAATATAAGCTATCACACGCCCATTTCGCTTCAATTATTTTCCGACATAGGCCCTTAAATACCTATTCTTCAAATTTTACGCAGACCGCCTTTCCTCTTATCTGCGGTGATCATTTCCAATACCGAAACTCCGCTAAACCAATAAGCAATAAGAAACCTTACAAATTTATAATAAGTACCTCCATTAACAAACACACATTTATACCACAGGACCATTGCACAAATAAATTGCATTCAAGTTTAAACGTTATCATGTCATGCACCTGTGTTGTATCAATTTACTAAATACCAAGTAATGTCGGCTTCACATCGAGTAAGTATTGCCAACTTTACAAGATCTGCTAGTGGTATGCTTCTTCTTCTTATAGTGTGGGCAGAGCCCTGGTGTCAAAGTTTTTTCAGACCGCCTCACGGCCTCTGACGTGGTTTTAATGTAACGACTACTACCACCAGAGATAGTAGCCGGGACCAACGGCTTAACATGCCATCCGAAGCACGGAATCATCTTTCTTTTCAGACAATCAGGTGATTCAGCCTGCAATGTCCTAATCAACTATGGAAAAACGCATAAAGTGAGATATCACTAGGTGTCCCCCGTGGGAATCGAACCCACGACCTCCATGTCGAGAGCCCAATGCTCTTAACCATTAGACCACCGGAGGCAGTTAAGTGCTATGCTTATACGGGACTAGATGTAAAGCAAGTAGAATTAGTTTGGTGGCGAGAAGAAATTGATAATGGTGAGGAGAGGTTGGGATTTTGGTGGTCGGCGATTTTTTTTTATTTTTTAGCTCCTAGCAATCTTCAAATCCATTAAACCTCCCTCGTGAATCAGTCTAACAATTAAGTGAAAACTGTATCAAAATCCCTTCAGTATTTTCTAAGATTAGCCTTTACCACAGAACATTATAAGAAGGGTTAGAATTGCAAAGTAGGCGTGGAACATGTCGCCACAGGTTATGCAATGATTTGCATAACACCATAAGACACGCGGTGTGATGCGAGCGAGAGGGTATGAGTAATTGTAGCAGCGTGAGCGGGAAGACAAGTGGCGACAGCCGTCTTCGAAGCAAAAGCGCTAATTTGCATTTCTAACCCCTCTTATAATGTTCTGTGGCCTTTATAGACAGACAGGAGGGACGACGACAGAAAAATGCAGCGGTGGATTTTAATTACTAGCTTTTATTTATAACTACTGACCCGCCTCGGCTTTGCACGGGTGCAATGCCGACATATAAACCTTCCTCTTGAATCACTCTATCTATTAAAAAAAACGCATCAAAATCCGTTGCGTAGTTTTAAAGATCTAAGCATACATAGGGACAGACAGACAGACAGCGGGAAGCGACTTTGTTTTATACTATGTAGTGATGATGATTATTCACATAATAATTTAAATTATGGGGTAGGTATCATGAAGAGACCTCCTCCATGTACTCAGCAGTGAGGGGCGGCCGGAATGGAAAATAGTGGTAAAATCTTCAGCTCGCTTCGCTTGCTTCCGTTTGTAGATGTCGTATTGCAACCTTATCATATTGCAGTATTTTGAGTTTAAATAAAATAAATAAAAAATAACGCTCACAGGGTACTTCCTATCTCTATGCTCACAGGCACATACATTGTAATGATCCCAAGCAAGCACTATAGGCTGTTTATTATGGAAACCATATAACAACGGCACAAACATATAAACATCCATGACCGAACCGGGATTCGAACCCAAATCCCTGGCTTGGTAGTCCGGCGTGGTAACCATTACACCAACCGTCGTCAGTTTGCATCGCTCGCTTATTTTATTATTCATATTTATTGCTATCCAACTGTTGGAAAATATCGAGCTGGCTTCGCTCGCTCCTGTTTTTTTTATACCCAGCTACAGAATTGAAAATAACGCACATAACTACCTACGTTCGTTTGAAATGTCTTGTAAGAGCATCTATAAATTTTATAAGTCTCCATAGTCCTAATAAATTCCGCCTCCTTCAATATTAAACGCGTAACGAAGTACATGAGGCGGCAAATGAGAACACGATCTCATCTAGCCTTCATTAGTTTAGTATTAGACGCTTTGCTTTAAGTACATGCTTTGCTTTTAGATAAATAAATAAAATAATGCTCACAGGCACATTTATAATACTGGGCAATTTTTTAAACTCTTTCCAGTGATTCACAGTGTTGCTTTTGTAACCTTTTAGGTGATTTTTAGCTCTGTCAGGTTACTTTTAGGTTACACGATTCAAAAGGTTACTTTTAGGTGATTTTTCGGAATTTGTATAATCGACTTTAAAATTATTAGTTTTCTATGAAACGGAAAGCTTTTTTATATTTTTTGCAATGTTTTATAACGCAAAACGTTCGTAACGTAGTGAGTGCAACTCCTAATAAAATGTTTTTCTCTCTCGCTAACACGTTTTTCTCTCTCTCTAAAGTATACCAAATCTGAGACCAAATCACAAATGATTAAAGCTTCTGATTTACTCGGTCGATCAATCAATCGGATGAAAAATGCAACTTGAAAAGGAAAACGCTACTAAATCTAAACTATTATAAAACTGTAACAGGAAGTTTGTCTGTACATTGAAGATATTAACGAAAAAAAAGTTACGATATGGTTTTTAGGTATCCCTGATTCCATATCATCAATTTTTGGATTTTTGTTTGTCTGTTTGTTTGTGTGTTTGTTTGAACGAGCATCACGCAAAAACTACTGAACCGATTTTGATGAAATTTTTGTTTGATAGCTTATGATCTGACTTAAAATCTGGTATTTAAGTTGTGCGGACAAAGTCGCGGGTTTATGCTTGTTATTTATATTTCTTTAAGTTAATAAACTAACATCTGTCTATCCATTTTTAATACCTTATTACTGGAAAAAAATATGAAAGATTTTTTTCTATTTCCGGTTACTTTTGAAAAGATCCGGTTGGCAACACTGGTGATTCAGGCCATCAAACTGAACCTTTTTTACTATGAGAGCTAAGCTGAAATCGTAAAACAAAATCTGCTATTCCAAACATTTGAATCGAGTTAAGTACGGAAAAGCTTTTTTTTGGCAATTTCAGATTTGCCCCAACCAAAAGTAATATGAACCAAAGAGTAATATAAGTATATAAGAAAAGAGAACCCACTCGTGGCAACATTATGCATCCACCTTATGTCAAATTGAGGGCTAGCTAGCGCCATCTATGTTTCACCGACAATAATTCAACCTATACTATACATACCTACTTATATCTACTCATACCGATGGATATTATTGTTTTGAATGCTAGTTTTCGTTCAATCCCGCACGGATCGAGTGAAATTCCAGTATCCTTACTATTCCTGTAATCTAAACATTGGTAAGAGAACAATAGAAACTCCAGAACATCACCAAATCGACCCGAAATTGAACGAACACTACAAACAACCCGCACGTTACGCAAGATAGGTAGCCATTTTGTGAATTTGTCAATTTGACATTGACATAGACAATAAAATCCTTTTTCTTTCATAATTCTGCGAAATATTTAATAGATGGCAGCACATTCTATGCAAACTGAAGCGGAAAAAGCCACCAAAAGGCGACTGTCCTCCGCCTGGTCTGAACCAACCCTGAAAATTTGTAAATGACAAAATCATCTAGTAAGTTTAACCCTTTATAAGGCAGAAGAAATGAGAGGACATAATAAAATAAAAGATTGTGATATGGTAATATATGGTATTAGAGAATAAAACTGGGTTTATTTTTTTTCTTAATTAAAAAAAAAGTGTCGTTATGTCGTATTTATTACAGCGGGTTTATGAAAATCGGCAAAACATGGCACTATCTACGTTCCGTTTTAGTATTACGTCAGAATCTGAAATTCGTTCCATTACCGGCATATTTTTGAAAACATGGAACGAAACATGGTGTCCAATATATGACCAGAGCCGTATAAAGGGATAATGATCCCAAACTTAAGATACTAAACTTTTTAGATGGCAGCATCTATTAAGTCAAAGGACTTGAAAACATTTATGGCAAATTAGAACAACTGCCGCCGTATCATGATGCACGTGATACGGCTATATCACGCCTCTTATATCATTCGTTCGCGCGCCAATAGAAAGAGAGCGAAAGCGTGAAAACGCTATATCACGCTGCCATGCTACGGCCGCTGGGCGCTTCTTCGTCACTGGTAATGGTCCCCTCATAGTCCGCAGTAATAAGCAGTCGATGCTCTCCGAGTAATGATGTAATTCCCATTTCGAAAAAAAAGTCTCTTTCGAACTCTACTGATAGGCTCACGTAATGGATTAATCATCATCATCATCATCTCGACCGCGTCCCTACTATTTTATGCATAATTGATACCAGTTATAATTTCAATTTCCAACATACCGACAACCACCTGCTAATCTTAACTGAATATTTATTAAAAATCGAAATATCAAAGTACTCTGAACAAGTAAAATGCAATCATAGATAACCAGCGGGAATGCTAGACAGAGAGGTCGCATAAAACAAATCGTAAGTTAGAAAGAGACAAAAAGATATAAAGTCATAAATATCACGCAGCTGGATTCTCCTCTATACTTTTTTCTCCAAAAACGAAGATCTGAGAGACTTTTTACGAGCTAAGACAGTCGGTGACACAAGTGTTTCTGAGAATTTTGTGTTAAAAGAAAGTTGGCATTGGCAATCTTTTGTCAGAATAATAGACAATGATTGAATACAGTAGTTGATTGTTACGATTAAAGAATAGTAAGGAAGGTAGACAGGTTGTTTTTGTATTGTTACAAGGGATTGTTATTATACATATAATATAGGATTGACACCATTATTTTTAAAATTTTAGATTTCTAACAGCTAAGGTTTATTCTCTTACGTTATATATTATTGTTCAGATATAGATTCTGGGGTACAGGTTTTAACGTTCTGTGGAAATTTGCATGTATGAGTACATCATTATCATCATCATCATCTCAGCCGATGAATATCCACTGGTGGACAACATTATAAAGGGTGTAATTGCAATACAAATTAAAGGGGGTTAGTCAGACCATAAAACTGTACAACTTTCACTATGTAGCCCAACATCGAAATCATAAGCCCTTCCATAATATTTGGGTCGAGTAGCCATTGACATTTTCTATGGAACAACAAAGAACAAACATTTTTTTTTGCGATTTCGATCTTGTCTCCATATCGAAAGACACACAATAAGAGAGGTTAGAAGTGCAAAGTAGGCGTGGAACGTGTCGCCACAGGCTATGCAATGATTTGCATAACACCATAAGGCGCGCGGCGTGGTGCGAGCGAGAGGGCATGAGTAATAGTAGCAGCGTGAGCGAGAAGACAAGTGGCGACACGACAGCCGTCTCGGAAGCAAAAGTGCTACTTTGCATTTCTAACCCATCTTTTATTTTATTTAATATGGCACACCAACAGTATACATATTTAAACATTTACAATAACATAGGAACGCTAAAAAATCTATCAGGCGCACACAGCATTGGCCAGTTACACAAGTAGTCTATAAATAAATGAATAAATCAATCTATATCTATACTATTATAAAACTGTAACAGGAAGTTTGTCTGTACATTGAAGATATTAACAAAAAAAAAAGTTACGATATGGTTTTTAGGTGTCCCTGATTCCATTTCACCAATTTTTGGATTTTTTGTCTGTCTGTTTGTTTGTGTGTTTGTTAGTTTGTTTGTTTGAACGAGTATCACGCAAAAACTACTGAACCGATTTTGATGAAACTTTTTTTGTTTGATAGCTTATGATCTGACTTAAAATCTAGTATATAATTTGTGCGGACGAAGTCGTGGGTTAACGCTCGTACTATTATAAAACTGTAACAGGAAGTTTGTCTGTACATTGAAGATATTAACAAAAAAAAAGTTACGATATGGTTTTTAGGTGTTCCTGATTCCATTTCACCAATTTTTGGACTTTTTGTCTGTCTGTTTGTATGTGTGTTTGTTTGGGTGTTTGTTTGTTTGTTTGAACGAGTATCACGCAAAAACTACTGAACCGATTTTGATGAAACTTTTTTTGTTTGATAGCTTATGATCTGACTTAAAATCTGGTATATAATTTGTGCGGACGAAGTCGCGGGTTAACGCTCGTACTATTATAAAACTGTAACAGGAAGTTTGTCTGTACATTGAAGATATTAACAAAAAAAAAAGTTACGATATGGTTTTTAGGTGTCCCTGATTCCATTTCACCAATTTTTGGATTTTTTGTCTGTCTGTTTGTTTGTGTGTTTGTTAGTTTGTTTGTTTGAACGAGTATCACGCAAAAACTACTGAACCGATTTTGATGAAACTTTTTTTGTTTGATAGCTTATGATCTGACTTAAAATCTGGTATATAATTTGTGCGGACGAAGTCGCGGGTTAACGCTCGTACTATTATAAAACTGTAACAGGAAGTTTGTCTGTACATTGAAGATATTAACAAAAAAAAAGTTACGATATGGTTTTTAGGTGTTCCTGATTCCATTTCACCAATTTTTGGACTTTTTGTCTGTCTGTTTGTTTGTGTGTTTGTTTGTTTGAACGAGTATCACGCAAAAACTACTGAACCGATTTTGATGAAACTTTCTTTGTTTGATAGCTTATGATCTGACTTAAAATCTGGTATATAATTTGTGCGGACGAAGTCGCGGGTTAACGCTCGTATCTTATTATTAACAATTTAGGTAATTTGGGTATAGCAATTTAGGTAACAATCGACAAACAAACAGGAAAATAACAATAAAAAGTACAATAAAGAGAAGAGGACTAACGGTTGCGACTGTTCCCATGACACTATTGGTCAAATACCTCAGCACCTTGGATTTAAACCGATTCAAAGAGTCGTGAAAAATGTCCAGATCTTGAATCTCTTCACCAACGCGGTTGTACTCGCGACATATTCTTATGAGCGGTGAACTCAGTCGTACGTTTGCCCTGCAGTAAGGTGTATGGAAAGTTTTCGTCATAGGGTATCTAGGTAGACGTTGTGGGACCGAGAGTGGTATCCTGCCAATACTCTGCGAGCAATCAATGTTACCATTTGCGACTTTGTGTAGAAGACCTCTTATAATGTTCTGTGGAGAATGTTGTTCAAACTCAAACTCAAAATCATTTCTTCCATATAGGAGCCTACTTATTAAACGCCAATTTTTTTTTGAATCATCGAAACTTTTTTTCGATGTACAGAAGATGCGACCAGAAACAGCGTTCAATTTGATGGTCTCAAGCACCGTAACGTATTTAATTGTAATCCATATATTAAAAGGTTTGCCTTTAGTTAGTTTACATATTGTATATTACGCTTTTGCTCTTGCCAGTACAGTTAGGACAGGCTAATAAATCCAAATAGGCTTTATTGGGAACCCTACGGAGGCATCTGACACCGTGGCTGTATCAATATAGGATTTTTTATTAATTCTATCGCTGCCCTCATCGATTAGTCATTGCGTTATCGGATTAAGAAGCCATTTTTAATTTTGTTTAGGAGTATAAGTGGGAGAAGAGGAAATTACTAATTAATAAGTATATTATAGAAGTAATTTACAATTAACGACGGGTTAACGCTCATTCCTTGGCGACAGGGGATGAACCTGGTAAGGAATGTGACCTACGTCCGACACCCTGGCCCCGTCTCACCTCCAGGCCACTTCCGAGCGCGCTGGTTCTGCTGCTGAGGTACTGAAGTACCGAGATTTGACCGGCAGCTATGTGTTCACGCCAATAGGTTCCGAGACGCTGCCACTAGGTCCTTGGGGCCCAGAGGCAAAAGCGTTCGTTACAGACCCATCGGGGCGTCTCAATGACGTCTCTGGTGACCACAGAGCTGGCAGCTTTCTGGAACAAGGAATCAGTCTCGCCATCCAGAGGGGGAATGCTGTTAGCCTGTTGCGCACTATGTCTAGCGGCGACGCTCTGGAGTTTGTGTTTTATTTGTAATTTTTGTATTTTTTGTTTTTTGTTGACGACTTGGTTGGTCTAATGGTTACCACGCCGGACTGCCAAACCAGGGTCCTGGGTTCGAATCCCGGTTCGGTTATTATTATTTATTTTGTATTGTATTAGTTATTTTTGTGTATATTTTAGTTAGTTTATGTTATACTCAGTTTATAAATTAGGTAAACAAGTTTTTTAAACTTATGTACACGTGACGACATGAGGCTTGCCGATGGCTGCCGAGGCTGTCCAGGGTGCGCCAGCCCTAACTTGAGGAGGTTCTTTTCTTATGTTATGGTAATGTAAAATTATAATGATGCACTAGCAGGCTTCCTAGCAGGTAGTTCATCATCATCATCATCACAGCTTATATTCCCAATGCAGGGCACAGCATCAGGCAAGTTGTATGTGCGTAAGTCCACCACGCGTACCTAAAGCGGATTGGTAGACTTCTTCACATACGCATCGTAATTACCTCTTCTGCGTATGCAGGTTTCGTCACGATGTTTTCCTTCACCGTTTGAGAGCAGTCGGTATTTCGTAACTAAGTTAGAAACTCATTGGTACATGCCGATTCGAACCTGGAGTGCTATTTTTGAATCTCATTCGCTGAGCTCAGCAGTTCAAAATGTAAAATGGAGATTATGCATCTTTCTACTGCTGATTTGGCTTTCAAAAATCGCACTCCTGAACTATGATTTTTGAAAGTCAAATCAGAAGGATGCGTATCTCCATACATTTTCAACTGCTTAGTTCAACGTATGAGATTAAAAAATTGCACTCCTGAACTTCAAAATTTAATTCCACAGTTCTTAGTACAGTTAAAGAACATTTATTTCTCAAAAGAATAATTTGCATTCACATATGAATGTATTTCATTTTGGAACAAATTTTATTTGGAAAGCAAGGGAGTCTGCTATTTTCGAGATAGTGCGTATAATCATATATAGGTAGGTCATTAGGTTCCTAGGACCTAATACAGAAAATTTATATGAAACTATATAGGTAAGTATATAAGGTCTAACAAAATTAACTAAAACTATTTTAAGGGGATGATCAGACCATCAAACTGAACAACTTTCTCTATGGGACCAATATCGAAATCGCAAAAAAAAGTCAGCTGTTCCATACAAACCTACTCGATCTAAATGTATGGGACAGCAGATTTTTTTTCGCGTTTTCGATATTGGTCCCATAGAGAAAGTTATTCAGTTTGATGGCCTGATCATCCCCTTAAAATAGTTTCACCTAATTTTGTTAGACCTTATATAACCATAGTATTGAGCCACATCGCTGCCGTTGCGGCGGGAACGTTAACGAACTCGGCCACCATGGCCTCTTCTGTCAGCGCAGTGCTGGCCGTCTCCCACGTCATGCCAGCTTGAATGACATCATCCGCCGGGCCCTTGTCAGCGCCAACGTGCCGGCCATACTTGAGCCAAGGGGCCTTGCACGAGACGTTGGCAGGAGACCCGACGGTATGACCGTCATTCCTTGGAGGAATTGCAGACCCCTGGTGTGGGACGCTACGTGTGTCGACACTGTGGCGCCCTCACACCTCCCTGCCACTTCTCTAAGGGCGCGGCGGCGGCTGCTGCAGAGGGTCTCAAGCGGCGCACATATGCCACCCTGGGTGACGGCTACATTCTTGCGCGATTCGGTGTAGAGACCCTGGGGACGTGGGGGCCGGGCGCCCGACAGCTCTTCAAAGAGTTGTCGTCGCGCTTGATTGAGGTGTCCTGTGACCGAATGGCTGGCACGTACCTCGGGCAACGAATATCCATTGCCATCAAACGAGGTAACGCAGCCAGCGTCCTGGGCACCCTCCCGCAGGACGGTGGCCTCGAGCACGTCTTCTGTTTAGTGTAAGTCGAACGGAAGTCGTGCTCGATATAGTGGCTCATTTTTTCTTCGCCTACTTTATTTGTTTTTATTTTTATTTTTATTTATAGCCATATTTAGCCATAAGTTGTACATAATGTTTTAATTGTAAATACCTATACCGTTAATAAAAACTTCCTACACTAATAAAAAAAAAAAAGTATATAACTAGATCCCATTTCGGAGACTATTATAAAAACTTGTTTATAGTGCCCGTGACGATAGGTCGGTGCGGGTTCCGTTCCCTATCTACTAATTATCACGTCTGAGGCCGATAGAGATATTTTTATTTTTTCTGCTCACCTCCACTTAATAACATTCTTCACGCCGCAGAACAGAAATGCCGTAGAGTCGAATCTATTTTGTTTAGATTATACAGGGTGAAATTGATATCATTAGCATTTTAAACTAAGAGTCTACCAATCAAACTGAACAATTTTCACTATGGGAGCAACCACCTATGCGACACAAATGCATGCAACATCTGATTTTTTTTGCGCCAATTGGTTTGCTCCCATAGTAAAAGTTGTTCAGTTTGATGGGTAGAAGTACGAAATCTAGTGTCGCATTACCACCAGTACCACGCGATAGAAAGTATTTTGTTAGCTTGAATGTGCTCATTATTCATTGCGGTATCAGAACTCAACGTTAGAACAATCTTTAGTACTACGCAAGCATTGTAAACTATTTACAAATAATATCTCGACTGGCTTTCAGCCTCATAATATATTGAATCATTACTGTCGCGAGCAATGTGTTCCGCCTTTGCGCATATTGCTGCGACACCGGCCCCGCCCCCTTTTCACATCTCCCTTTAATTTTTGTGATCTGTGCGAAACACCCACAGGAAAGGAAAGAACGGCGTAGTCTCTGTGACTGGCAACGAACGACCTGCAAACAAGTAATATGGCATGCGCGTGATACGGCTATATCGCGCCTTTTATCGCGTTTCTTCGCGAGCAATAAGAAAGAGAGCTAAGCCTCGACAGCGCTATATCGCGCTGCCATGCAGAGCGGTAGAGTAAAGTCAATTTTACTCTACCACCACCGGCTCACTCGCAGTACCCAGGTGGTCCTTTTTATTACTTGACCAAACCATAATACAACGTGTTAAAGAATAAACGCAAAACTAGAAATTAGTTTGGAATCGAAAGCAGAATCTAATTATATCTTTATTTGTCTTTAATAAAATTATCACAATTATTAAGGCTAGATCATAGGTTATCAAGGTTATAGGTTAGGTCATAGGCAATTTTTTTTTTAAATATCAAGTAATTTGCTAGTTTAATTTAAAATTTACTGAACTCGATGTCAGAACACCGCACTGGCACACTCACCCTTCTTACTACCAAATAACATTCTTAATTAAAATATACTTATTCATGACCATGCTATGAATATGCGCTTTCATTCATTGCTGAAATAAGTTTTCCATGAAAACTTAAAATGTGAATTACTTTAAATTTTAATTAATAAAATAATGAAATTATTGTTTCAATGCCATTTATTTCGTTATAAATCAGTTGGGGTGTATGAGGTTCTGCGCTTATTCATTAACACGTTGTATACTAGTTTTTCACCTAAGTCTTTTAAAACAGGTAAAAAGTCTAAAGTCCCTACATACATAATAATAGCATGATATATAAAATATCTGTGAATTTGATGGAGTGGTAGGCGTTGCTTTCGCAAAGAACAGCCTTTTTAATAATACGCCCATTTCGTGGAAGGGGAAACTAGGTAGGTATTACATAAAAGACTTGAAGTTTCTTCACATTTGGCAAAACCACAAACGACTTTTATAATAACATGATTCTTACCTATCTAGAGTAAAAAAAACTCAAAATTTTCATTCGATTCTTTTCGTATTCGTAACGTGTGGCGGGCCAGTCTCTGCCTAGGCCCTTGGAATGACGGTGTGATTATAATGTATGCTTTTTATAATACCTTAGTAGGTATGATACTTTCATAATGAAACTAGTCTTGAATCAAGTATCTAATGAATGAAATGAATGTTCATGCATTAAAAATCTTTTTTCGCAGACGACGGCGACGGCCCTAGGATTAGGATTGCCTAGACAGGGTGAAATTGATATCATTACCATAATTTAAGTCACTGAGAGTCTACCCATCAAACTGAACAACTATTACTATGGGGGCAAACCGATCTGAGCAAAAAAAAAAACAGCTGTTCCATACTAAACTGCAGTGCCTAGTCGACTCAAAATGTATGCAACAGCAGATTTTTTTTGATCTGAGTTGTTTACTCCCATAGTAAAAGTTGTTCACTTTGTTGGGTAGACTCTCAGTTTAAAACGATGCTAACTTCGACCCCATCTTTGTCCTGAAGACTGGATTGAGGTCAAGAGCAAGAGCAAACCCATTTGATACTAAAAAAAAAATAGAATATTGTCGCGTCAGAATTTGGTACTGTAAGTTGCGCGATTTTAATTTAATTGCGAGATTTTGATTCTGTCATAATTTGGAGCGTAGATTCTGTTGGTTATCTAAACTCGAAATTATACTTATTTTGACGATACCTAACTTACAAAAGGATGCATTCATACCTACTCGTCGGCAGTCAATACAATAAAACAGTCTTACTCTTACTCTTCTATTCTCTCTTAGTCTTTTTCTCTTAATTACTTTATCTCTTACTGTTACATTCAGTTTAGGGAGGTATCTAATTTTGTATAAGTTAGTGATCTATGAATCTGTCCACTCTATTCATTTCCTAGTGCGCACCCTAATGCCCTCGTGTCGCCAGCGGTCATCTCGAGCGGAAGTACCAAAACCGTTCATTTCGAGTTCTTCAACAGAGTCCCACTTTTTTCTCCCACTCACCTCTTTTTCTAAAGTTAGTTAGCTTAGTAATTTTGTATAAGAAAAGAGGAAAGAAAAAAATGTTGGTGATCTATGAACGAATGAATCTTTAGATTATACAGGGTGAAATTGATATCATTAGCATCCTTTTAAACTAAGAGTCTACCCATGAAACTGAACAACTTTTACTATGGGAGCAATCCGAACGGAGCAAAAAAAATCTGCTGTTCCGTACTAAACTGCACCCGCCGCCGCGCCGCTGCCTACTCGTCTCAAGTGTATGCAACAGCAAATGTTTTTTTGCTCCGATCGGTTTGCTCCCATAGTAAAAGTTGTTCAGTTTGATGGGTAGACTCTTAGTTTAAAAGGATGCTAATGATATCAATTTCACCCCGTATAATAGAAATCTAAAGTAAGTGCAAATGTTTCGGTTCAGAAGTAACGTGTTTCAGAATAGACGGTTATAACAAATGCTGACTGAAAATTTCAAGCAACAGCCCTTCAAGAGCCATAATTATTTTACACTTCTAGATTTTGTTGATGTATTGATAACAAAATGTATTAAAAAGTATTTTCCTAGATTTAGACAATTCAGGTAATAAAAAAAAGAGAGAAAGAAAATAAAAGCAAATAAACTGTAAAGTTTTTGAAAACAAAACTTTTCACTTTTTTAAGCTATAACACTTCCAGTGCTGAGGCTGCCAAAACTAAACAACGCCATCTCAATTTTTCAGCCGAAGAAATTAAAAGCTACGATTGCTTCTATGTTTACTAGTAGTTCCGTAATTCGATAGCAGATGGCGCAAATTTGATGGACAGCGCCATCTATCTTGGTAGCTTTTTAACAGGCGAACATTGTACTAGGCATAAATTACTTCCTAAAATCGCTAGATGTCGCTGGAAGAAAAACTTTTTAAGTAGACCATAAACAATATTGTTGTCGATTGTCGTCAATAGATGGCAGTAGTATTATACCGTCTAATTTGGAATGTCATCTTTTGCCTACCACCCCTATACACGGGTAGAGCTCTTTCAATTTGGCCGGGTAATACAAAAAACGGCCTTTGAAGTCAATAACAATGATCCGTGTCTATGGGCGTCCGAATGAATTTATTTTCTGCCAGTCTGTTGCCGCTACTCTTTCGGTTGGTTCTTGTGTCAGTTTGTGAACAAGCGGATTCGTCAAGAAAATGCTGTGAAAGTGTTTTTTTACATAGTTGTGACTGAAATTTATATAAAATTGTAAGTTTATGAGTCAGTAATTAAAGTGAAGTGCTTGTTAATGTGTTTGAGTGAACATTTTTGTGTTTTAACGTTGTCTGGAGCGGTGAACTGGTGCGATTATATGAAGTTCGCCGGTTTATCTTATTATGGTGAGTTCATAATCGATATTTACCCCCTTTTAGCCTTCATTTGGTTGTTTTTTTATTGTAATTACGATGGGCGTGCATGCTTTGCGGATGTCGCGACTCCAAACGTGGTTTTGCTGTATGAAAATAACAGTTTTATATCGTGTTCGTATAGATACTTGGTAATACATTGCATTCGTGAATAGAACCTTTCGTACCTATTGTTTCCCATTGGATTGCTATTAGTTCCAGCTTATTAAGTACCTGTTGGTTGGACATTATCAATTTATAACAAGCTGGTTTTTTTCATTGTTTATTTGAACTTTCTTGATGGTTGTTTGTGTTGGTTGGTATATTTCCTGTCGTCTTTTAAATTATTCATAGTTCTTGTGATCATAAAATACAGTGATATGGAATCACGGTATTACATTATTAAAAAACTATTTTTAACCGACTTCATTATAAAGTAAAGTTACACAAAAAGCAAACATTTTCTGTCCTTAGATTTTGAATGTCCTATTCAAAAACAATAATTTCACTATTCCATCATTCCATGACACCTGCAATCGTGGGACTAGTTACGCATGTAATTCTACTAATAAACATTTCTGCCATTTTTTGCGGGGGGCGAGGTAACATAAAATCCGCAACTTTGGATTTTATTCCCATAACTTTAGATTCATATTTTGAACGTTAAAAATCATGAAAAGTAGTCTCGTGTGAACCCCAAACGTTCTAAGTTCGAAATAATTTTTTCGCAATTATATGTTGTCTCGTTTAGTGATAAGGTATAAAATTGAATGTAAATACACATGATTAATTGATCTTATACCGTGGCAGAGAGGAAATGCTACCGCAAGGCTAGTCCTTGCAAAAATAGTTGTCAAAGGTAAAATGAAAAAGAAGTCATAATTATTGCTTAATTTTCTGTTCACTTCTCTTATACCTACATATTGTAGTCTGTGGACATAATTATGTATCAGCAAATCAACTGCAGTAATACTAATAATAATAAACTTAATTCATCCATTCATAAGCTCAGGCTATTGTCCCATAAGGGCAGCAATTAATTTTTAATAGCTGCAGAAACAATGATAATTATAGGTACATAGGTCCCAACCAAATCACAGATCATAAACTGGGTCTTCATAAATAAATAGGTGGAAAAATATTTATTTTACCGATTTAGGAATATTTTTAATTTAAAATGGGCTGTATTGGTATTTGACCTTTGCCTTCGCAATGAACTGATGGTAAGCTCTGCGACCAGGAATGGATCATTGCTTGCGTTACTCCTATAAATATGCACTAGGTAGGTAGGTATTTACTTAGTGGAGACTACTTACTGAAGTACTTGGATTTAAATGTGCCATCTCATGATCCACCAAAAATTTAAAACAGATTTTTTTTTTTATAATTAACGGACTCTTGCTTGTGCGTTAGCACTGCATTTCCGCCAGTCTCAAGTAGTTTATGGGAGAATCTATTCCAATCTCAGGGATTGTTTTTGGTCAAGAACAAGAAGAGATTGAGGATTGCGGAGCCTCGTGGCAGGCAAAAACGCGACACTCGCGACACAAGTGCTCAGGTCAGAACCTGCAACGTCACTTTTTAAACCGATCGAAAAAGATAAACACAGAGCGGCACTTTGTTATATTTGTCAACACATACATCTGTTATGTTTGGTTTAACACCCCACTTATTGGGGTGTCATTCTCACACTCTGGGTAAAATTAGAACAAGCGTGGGGAGTGATATTTGATGGGTAAGAATTATGAATACTGTGATATATTATAACATCCTTGGGTAGGGATACCATACCAAAGAGAAAGAAACTTTAAAAGTTTGAGTTTCTTATTTAGTATCATGTCGATTTCTTGTGTAAAGCGATTCTAATTACTCGATACAATTTAAAAGATGTATTGTGTGAAATGTTTTATTAAAATAATATGAAAGAGACAGAAGTGCCGCAGGGTAGGCTATATAATACCTGGCAAACAACTTGGCAGAAACATTCACTGCGAAGAACAAAATTTGTAGGCGAAAGTGCTTTTGATGAAGAGCGAAAGTCACTAATGGGTAAGATCACAAAGTTAGATTGAATATGGGCGGGGACACTAAACTATAATCAGCAGGTCTACTGGAAGAAATCTCTTAATAGATAAGCTCGTCATTTGTACATGTCTATTCTTATTTATGTATCAATATGTCTGTTTGTACATTAAAGTGTTGTAATATAATACAATTTAAGGGATGATCCTCAGGCCATCTTCAATTCCAATCCAAAGGAGGGACAGAGGTCAGGAGGCAAACTAAAAGTATTTTAATAATACGTCATGTCCAAAGGCAGGGAATGCAACAGATCAGATGAGCATAGGACCATGAAATATTGACTAAGGAAGCTATACTGAGTGGATTACTTAGATAAAAATATGCGTTTGCAGTTCACAAGTCCAGCAGCCTATGTACAGCAGTGGACGTCCATCGGCTGATAATATCGCTCTCTTGCGACAAGAATGTGTTAAGTCTGAAACCAGATTTTTCAGATAACGCCTTTAAAAGCGCTATTAACCATATGCATTGTCTTTTTCTGTTTTTTTACACAAATCACAAGAAATATCTCGTATAAGTAGCAAGTAGAGCGCGATGTGGCGATTTTTTTACATCAACTATTTATTTCAAAATGATGTTTTGAGCAGATAACATGTTCTTGTCACAAGAGTGCGATATGATGATGATGGTCTCACAAATCTGCAAATTAACAAATAAAACATTTTTCTTCTTATCTAATCAGCCCTCATGAACCCATTGCTGGGCATAGCCTTATCAATGCGAATACTGAACAATTGATAATAATATGAAAAGATTACTATAAAATAGTTCAGTATTCGCGTTTAGTTGTTAATTCACAGTATTAGTTGGTATGTAGATTTATCCAAATAGCACAAAATGTTGTCTGTTACAATACGACGGGCCGGCAACAAGCAATTAGACAAACATATGGTAATGAATACTACCTATTTGGCCTTGAATATTACCTGGAATGGTTACATCATATTATTACTATTTTTGCAATATGAGATACTAGCTTGTGCCCGCGACATTGTCCGCGTGGATTTCGGAAAACTTCAACGTCAACACCTCCTTGCCCCTTTAGGGGTTGATTTTCGAAAAAAATTAATACAACATTCTCTATTATTGAGGATATCAATACCGGATGATTATTTTTACAGTTCCGAAACTTTCAGGGGTGGTTTAGACCATCAAACTGAACAACTTTTACTATGGGAGCAATGCTGAAATCGCTAAAAAAAATTGCATGCATTTTTGCACAGACATTTTGCTAGGTCATTAAAAGGCTTGAAATGCGGCTTTGTTAACATTGAAGTCATTTAGGTATCATTTAAATGTTACAGAGTAAAAATAGAATGCTATTAATGCTCTGGAAAAGTGTACAACTAATAAATCTAGCATTTTATCTTAAACCAAAATAAAACAAATTAAGTAGGTACTTTTATTAATTATTCATATGCATAGGTACATCATTCAATCTTGAACACAATGTGCTAAAGATGAGCCTTTTGATTATTTGTGGTTGTGCTATTGCAAGCAAAACAGATCAGCAACTGAGACCAGCGCTGGTCCTTTGTGTTCGCCCCAAGCTCACCTATATTTTACGCATACCTCTGAACTTATGGTTTTTTTTAATTCTCGGGAATGCAGGTTTCCTCACGATGTTTTCCTTCACCGCCGAGCTAGTAAATGATAAATACAACCGTACATAAATTCCAAAGAACTTAGTGGTACAGGCCAGGAATCGAACCGCGGCCTCATGAATGAGGCGCTAGCTCTCTTCCGTATGGGCTATCATCGCTCTAAAATGAACGAGAAGATCAGCCTTGCTACAAGATAGTTGGTGATGATGATTTTAACCAAATGGCATAATACTCTGCTATTGTGAAAAAGGCGTAACGTAGGTTTTCGTTTTTATTTAGCAAATCCAAAATATCCAGAAAATGATGATACGACCATGACAAAGATCTTGGAAACCTTAGTCAACAATTATGTCACTCGAACAAACATTTTCATTCGCTTTTCTCAGTAAACGTCCATGACCAACTGCGTCCGTGACGTAGACAGTACTGCCACAGTGTAATAAAAACTAATAGTGGTGAAGGTCAGTGGTCGTGACGGATCAATCGAACGCGGTGTGTGAGGGCCGGGAAAAGTTCGCCCCGGCCGGGCCCCCTCTGCTTGCGCGCGCTGATTACATTACCCAACGTTTAGTGCCGATTTCGGCATACATTGCTTGCTTTGATCGGTACACTCTAAAATAGAGAGAACGAATCCGGTAATGTATGCCGAAATCGGGCCCGACCAACTGCAAGTGTAATCGCTGATTATGGCGAAAATTATACAGAAAAGGCATAAGGCGAAGCAGGGTTCGAAATTATCAAGATAATTATTTTCTTTGATAATTATCATGATAATTATCCAAGCTGATTCTTAGTTTTGAGTAAAATTTCTAACTCCAAAGTTCTAAAATAGCTATTTTTGCTTTAATGCACTCGTATTCAGACCAATCAGCAAACCTAGTCTTCAGCATTTTCGTTTCGTATTACAATGAATAACAAATTATTGAGAAAAGTAACAGAAAACAGTGAGTAAAACTATTTCGTGTTTGTAAGCTTCTTTTTTCGCAAATCTTGATCGGATACACATTGCTAGTACAAGCTCTTTCTTTTTCCGATTATTTTTATAATTATCAACGTTTATTTATCAAGACAAGAATTATCTTGATTATTATCTTAATAATTAGCTTGTGCCGCGCCGCTTGAGTATAATTCACGACGCGTCGCTTGCATACAATGTCTGTGCCATACGTTCGCGTTTTCTGTATAATTTGCACCTTAGGAATGCCCGTCCCCCGCACACCGCTCGAGCATAGACCCGCCGCGACCGCTGAGCCTCACCTCTATCCGTTTTTATTATACCATGGCACTGTACTGAGTCAGAGCAGATGTGAAGATAGCATTGTTTTTGACTTTAACGACGCATGTGGCGGCGCAAGATGAAGAAAAAAGTTTTTGGTTGGTTAGGGCGTTGCTCTTTAATAGTGACCTTAAATTTGGTGAGCTTTGGACATTACCCTATATTGCCAAGAGGCGGAGTTATTGAAAATGAGTTAAAAATATTATTGTATATACAGGGTGAAATTGATATCATTAGCATCCTTTTAAACTAAGAGTCTACCCATCAAACTGACCAACTTTTACTATGGGAGCAAACCAATGGGAGCAAAAAACGAATCAGCTGTTGAATACATTTGAGTCGAGTAGGCAGCGGCGGCGGGTGCAGTTTAGTATGGAACAGCAGATTTTTTTTTTGCTCCGTTCGGTTTACTCCCATAGTAAAAGTTGTTCAGTTTGATGGGTAGTCTCTTAGTTTAAAAGGATGCTAATGATATCAATTTCACCCTGTACATCGCCTACATAAAAATGTGTATCATCGGGTTGGTATTGGTATAAACCGACACTCGATTGAACTTTTATTACACATTTTCAAAGTTTGAATCATTATTCAAACTTTGTACAAATAGTCAAATACCCGGCCCACAAGGCGCGACTTTATAGGTATTTTATTTACTTATTATTATGTGAAGCTAAATGTGACGCTGGGCTGGGGTCATGCCATTTCTTTCTAATTAAGATAGAAAGTTATTAAAATGCATTAACTTAAAAATAGAGTAAAATCTGTAGGTTTCGAAACTAAGTCCAAAATCAGTATAAAATAGAGTAAAATCTGTTTTCTGTAAATGCAGAGAAATCTGTATAAAAAGCAACACTATGTTTGATGGAAATAATTTGGAATAAACAGGTTCCCAAGAGTTACCTAAACCTAAAACGTTTAACAAACGTGGTTACGTTACGTTGAATACTTACTGGTAATACCCTCGACGCTAAGTAAACGTTGATTTAAATATTTTAATACCGTGAGATCGAAGTAAAACGCTCATCGTAACCTCACTGATAAGACCATCAAAATCCTTGAAAGTTCCATTTAAAGACAGCTAAATTAACTCTGTACATTATGGTTTATTCTCATGCCAACTTTAGCAAATCTCGCAAAGAAATCTCAATGAGAGAACACATTTAAGACCTGGTTTCTTTTATAAGCTTTTATGAGAGAGGCAATCGTCATAAGCCCGTTAGCTTCCACAGCTTTGAGCTTTCTTAAAACAAACTGTATGAAAACCAGAAACTGTACCTATTGAACTCTGGTTTCGCACGGTTTTACTAGAATACAGATAAAACAAACTGCTATAGGTTACCTAAAATAAAAAAATAATCTTTGACATTTTCACACAAATTATCTACTCACATTTAAAGTACCAGAATCTAGCCTGGACTTGTATTATGATGACAAGACAACAATATTTATATACAGAATACATATATAGTTACAAGCATGCAAGACTCATCATCATCGTAGTCTTGCCCATTTCCCATTGTTACCATTGTCCTCTTCCTATCATCTCTCTTAACCGTCGTTTCATTCAACACTCACTCCTTTTTTACACATATCATCCTTCAAACACAAGCATGCAAGACTCTGATACAAATATTCATATTCATCATACCGGCAAATAGGTATTTGTCCCTTACGGGATCCCGCGACCCTCGGCACAGCAGTCATGATGCGAACGAAAAAGTCATCGGCTGCAATATTATTTTTTACTTTTTAGTTTTTTATGCTTATGCCAATTGTACTACGGTGGTGTTTCAGTATTTTACTATTCAGCTATTCGGCGAGCATGATAGCGTTAGATGTAGCTAAATTTGAAAAAATCTATTTCTAACATACCATCCATATTTCTGTTAGTTTCAAACTTACATTAATGCTAATTTTAAGACCTCGCAGTACTCTCTTTGAAATGCTCTGAATACATGCTTACTTTCGCGATGTTATTTATGTTTATGCCTAACATAATTCCGCCCAAAATATGTGTTACTATACACCTCTCGAGATCCTGGCTGGTGATAACCGGATGATCGAGAGATATTCATATTCATATTCATTTATCCAGTAATGAGTTTACAATGTCAATAGTTTAGAATTAAGGTCGTAGTAGGTACATGTCAATTACAATGTCTGTAAGTACTTAAATAGACTAACGAGACTAACGATGGAGTGAGATACAGAAATAAGCTAAAACAAACACAGCAAATAATTCTGAACCAACCACAACCAGTCATTGGAATAGTTCGACAGCTCCTATAGCTACCTATAAGATGCGCGGGATTACCCATAAGAAGTCAAGCCACCCAATGCGTCTACGCGGCGAATCATAACGGCAAGCGCAAGCGACACTATTTCGAGGTGATGATCTCAAAGGAGAAAAGGATAGTTATATCGGTCATTGTCGTTCTTCACGGTCCAAGAGAAACGCTTTTACTTATTTTTGCAATCTGCACAGTTTTAGTAATGTTTTTTTTAGATCTACAAACTAACGGCTTCGTCCATTTACCAACATTTAGTTGGAGACAAAGAGAAACAGTTCCGTGACTAACTGACAGGATAACGCGAAGCCTTAACCACTGAAGATAGAAACATGAAATTTGGAATACTTATTCTACAGAAGATGTAGAGGTGCACTTAGAAAGGATTTTTCGAAAATCTACCCCTAAAGGGGTTTAACAAGCTGTTGTTTTTTCCAAAATTCACGCGGACGAAGTTACGGGTAAAAACCAGCTTAATATTATATAACTAAGCTTTTCCCGCGACATCTATGTGACTGAATAAATAAAGGAAAATTCACCCAATTCCGTTCAGCAGTTACAAGATTGGATCACAAACATCCAACTTTCACATTTATATCACTATAATTTCCCAATTGATTCATCTCTCATATTTAAATGGTGAAACATAGTTTAATAGCCTTTGTCCAAAATTCATGCTGTCCTAAAAACACAATAGTTATTATAGCGAATCCTTTTATCTCCACAATGAAACGTTTTATTCGTCATCAGGGTCCTTTTACGTAGGCCCTATCGCCTTCGGATTTCACCATATTAAGTTCAAAACCCACATGTTCTGTTCATATTATAGCAAATTGACTATCCACGTGGAAACAACGTTTATCTGGTCAAGTATCTCTTAAGTAGCAAATCTTGAGTATATTGAGTAAACATTTAGAAGGTGTGGTGCCGGCCAAGAATATTGCACCAACTCAGCCCATCCCGTGGGTCTCGTAAAAGTCGACAAAAGGGATTAACCGGAGGATGAGCAGCAGCTTTCTCCGAGTATAATAACACCCAACTGCGATCGCCAAGCCGCCTGCCAAGCGTTGCGATTATGGCAACCTTCCTTTTGGAGGAGGCCTATGTCCAGCAGTGGACGTGTCAAAAAGGCTGAAATGATGATCATGATACAGGGTCTTAATTAATATGCTGACGGTTTTTAAGAAGACGATCAGACCATCAAACTGAACACCTTTCTCTATGGGACTAACATCGAAATCGCATAAAAAGGATAAATCTCATAATAAGAAATAACTATCATAATATGGGGATTTCATTTTTTAGCAAATCATCATCGGATTACCCTGAAGGTCATAGGTATATAATCCCCACAAGGTACTAAACATTTGAGCCCAAACGATCGATGTTTCTAGGTGTGGTATTGGCTAAGATCGCTTTAAAGCTCTCAAAAGCTGTTCCTATCTTGAAAACTGCTTAACTGATTTCCACGAAACGACACTGAAAACTGTCTTGCAAATATTAACTTCCGATTACGAAAGACATCATCCAAATCGGTGAACCCGCGTCTTCGCTAGGTGGCCATTGAACAAGGGCAGACCAGTCAAACTCTTTACGTCACATCATTGGTAAAATAAGTTTTAAGAGCGGCAATGTAGACCCGTTTGTCCGGTATAATTAGCAGCAGTTGGTTTGTCGCTTTCATGCCTTCTGGCTCCTTTGTAAAACACATAATTACTCCCTTACAAAACATTTGACATACAAGATTACGTCCTACAAGGTACCTAGTAATCTGTGTATCACTTAATGTACAGTACGACCAGGAAAATAATTCCGCTCGTCAATCTTCGTTTGCGCAGAGCAGGCCCGAGTCCCCGACAAAACCCGAAGTCATTTAGTAATCAAAGGGTGCATTAGTCGGATAGCAGCGAAAAGGGCGCGAAACAAATTAGCCAATAGCGTAACCGGATTGAAGGTAGCACATACTGATTGGTCAATATAATATCGCGCGCTATTAAAATTTGTCAACTGCGCAGGTACATCGGGGAGACTTATAAACCTGGTACCACTGTAATGCAGTGCCAACAAAAACTGTGAGTAACATGCAATTAAACTTTGCACTGAAATTCTGCCAACAACGTCAAGTACTTTGTAGGAGGTTTGTTTGTGAGACATGATCTTAAGGATTGTTTTACGTTCAAAAGCATATTTGAGCAACTACCAAATGGTGAAGCCTCGTGCCAAGTCAGAGAGTACCCGATAAGCGACACTCGCGATATACCACAATCAGACTTGCAACGCGACTGCTAAACATTTAAATAGTATTTTTCCATCGATCATGCACGAGCAAAGCACCGTGGGTAAACATAGTGACTCACAATAGAATTACAATCAGTACCATCTTGATAATGTGACCCCATCTTTTCTGTGTTCTGCGAAAGAGGCCAAGTGCGACAACGTTTGCGCATCTACCGTAAATTGACCTCTGGCGAGGTTATAATATGTGCTAGGTATTGTAGATAGATCTAGTCTAGAGAGTTCAAACAATTGTGGTCTGTCGGCATTCATAAATCAATAAATGCTATAAATACAATACTGACGGAGTGGAACGAGTATAAATGTGAATTTGATTGGGAATTTACAAATTATCTCATAAAATACAGCATCACTATACCTGAATACCAGGGCGTGGCGCGAAGTCACTAAGCCCCTCTTGTGATAACATAGGTTAGCAATTAACTCCTGGTAAAATAGCTCTCTCAATTGTTTTTAACCGACTTCACAAAAGGAGGAGGTTTCTCAATTCGACCGTATATGTTTTTTTTTATATGTGTGTTCGTTGATAACTTCGTCGTTTATGAATCGATTTTGATGATTCTTTTTTTGTTCGAAAGAAGATATTCCAAGGGTTGTACCATGATAAGGAAACCAGGATCTGATGATGGCATCCCAGAGAAATCGAGGGGAACCTTTGAAAATCGTAGTGCCGGCTAGTGCGTTTGTTAATTTAAAGCACTACTATTAAATTGAACTAATGAATTCACCACTGAAAACCGCCTTCAAAAAAACTAACGACTTCGATAAAACAAATTAATGTTCTTATGATGCGAACGAAAAAGTCATCGGCTGCAATATTATTTTTTTACTTTTTTTGAAGGCGGTTTTAATTTTTTGTTAAAATTTTTCTATACAAAATATCATGGGGCACCAACTTAACCTGGAATTAATTGCTAATCCAGGTTGTCGCAAGTGGGAGTATACCAAAGCATGAGCAGTATCAAACACTACGTTCATCAAACCTTTATGAAGAGAACTTACGTTTGATCGCGACTTCGTCCGCGTGGATAACAAACGTTTTTCCTATTTAGGTGATGTTTTTCTAAAAATCCTTTTCTACTTATTTATGTGTGGATGGCTGTGGTAGGAGAGGAAGGCCGAAAAAAAGATGGATAGATCGTGTGAAGGAAAAAAGGAGTGTGTTGAAATGACTGCTTAGACAAATGAATGGAAGAGGATGACATATCTGGTCCAAACAATGGGAAATGGGCAAGAGAATGATGATGTGCCTCTGGTGTATTCCAACTCTCATATTTCTATCTTTTGTGTTGTCTGTCAGGTAGTCAGTCGAAACTGTTTAGTTAAAAAAATATAACAAATATAGCAAAGTAAAAGGAATGATGCTAGCAAAACCGCAGCTGTTCGATTTATAAAACAAATTGCATCTCATATAAGAAACAACTAAAGTCGGGGTCGAACTCCAGTTTATAATAAACTGTGGGTGGTACAGTAGCTCTATCCTAACTGGTACAGGTGTATAAAGCGACCAGTCGATATCTAACCACAACTCCTAAGATATTCTATTACTATATGAGCTCAACTTAAAATGGTTTTAGTGAAACAATAAATGCAGTCGCTGTAACAACGGTTGCATCATCGACTCATTCAATTGTTTGTTTATGATGTTAGTTCAGCTGTTTTTTTGTTCAGCAAACGTTAAAATTGACAAATTATCTGTGAGATCAAATTGTAGATTGCGCAATTTGAAACAATTTTTATAAAAGACTGCGTAACAATACTTTTTGACTATTGTAATTTGAAAGAAGAAATACAAAACAAAAGAAGCATCAGATAGGAATAGGTATAATAGGAATCCTTCTTCTGCCGTGTCGATAGCATGTCATATATTATACAGGGTGAAATTGATATCATTAGCATCCGTTTAAACAAAGAGTCTACAAATCAAACTGTACAACTTTTACTATGAGAGCAAACCGATCGGAGCAAATAAAAAATCTGCTGTTCCATACTAAACCGCAATGTCGACGCGCGAGTTCGCGACTCAAATGTATGCAACAGCTGATTTTTTTTTTTGCTTCGATCGGTTTCCTGCCATTGCAAAAGTTGTTCAGTTCGATGGGTAGACTCTTAGTTTAAAAGGATGTTAATGACATTAATTTCACCCTCTAGTTTGACTTGTCATCATTCATGGTGAAGTGATTAGTCAACCAATTAGTGTCGGAGATTCAGTACGTCACTCGAGGAGCCTCTCTTCGTGAGCTTTAGTATTCTTCTTTTCGATACAGCATGAGTTACATCGCATGACAAGCCCTTCCTAGAAAGGAAGAAATGCGAAACGAGAGTTGATAAAAATATTATTTAAACTTACTTATTTTTAAATCACTTAACAATACGGGTTGATCTTTAGGAATCAAGACCTGTAAATTTCGGATACTACTCTAGATATGGCCCTCTCCCTCTTACCTACCCTTACTCATGAGAGGAGGCCTTTGCTCTGCAGTGGAGTCGTTATATGTAGATAGGGTGTAAAATAGGTATATGATTTAAAAGTGTCTTGCCTGCACTTCACGCTAAAGTTTTGTCGAGCCGTCGCGTCGGTGGCGCGTTTCGGAGAGGTATGGACACCCAATTATGGGACTCCGGGTTTGAATCCGCACGGACAACATGCCATGTACTAATGAGTTTTTCTAACTTATGTACGTAATTCCGATTGCTCTCGCTGCATACGCTGAAGAAGAAATTCTGATGCGTCCACCAGGGCACGCGTGGTGGACTAATGCCTCTACATCCTCCCTGAGGGTAAGCCTGTGCCCTGCAGTGGGACGTTTATAGGCTGATGATGATGATGAAAGTTTTGTATATTAATATTATGCTTCTTAATATTATAAAAAATTCCTTAAAAAAGTTTTAAAATCAGTAAACATAATTTAAAACTGGGTACTCAACCCTCTCTGTAACATCAACAATCTCACAATCCTGTCTATCCCAATGGGAGTGGACGTGAGTGCAAGATTGAAAGTATTAACTTTTGACCGCGACTTCGCTCAGTTTGCTCGATTCCCCTCTGGAATATGATTCGATTCCGGAGTATGAAAGTATCATATATATTTTGAACCAGACTTGATTCATGGCATGCCAAGTTTTATCGATATTTAATCTCTTTGTTGAGACTTGATTGTGTTTTGTATTACAATTTGTAGCTGTCCAGCACCCGTGGCATGGCGGCGCGATATAGCGCAATCGCACCCTAGCTATCTTTCTTTTCCTCGCGAACGAACAAGATAGCAGGCGCGATAAAACGTTCACCGAGGTGACATATTGCGGGCGCAGGACTAAAAGGCGAGCTTCACTTATGAAGTCATTGTCTTAGCGACACACGGAGGCGCAGAAATGTGTACCTAAGCCGCTCTACACTTAAAGCCCCTTTTGCTTGGACTGCCACTTATTTATTACTTGTTTCATTAAATTGGAGTAATCGGACATAGGCCCACCACACATTGCCACCGCTGTAACTCCTGTAAGCCAAGATCAACAGCGGCGACCATTCACAACACTGGACAATGAATTCCAGCGAGCCCTGGGGATGACTCTAATCTGTCTTAGAACCCGCAATGAATTAATCAAAGAAGATAGGAGGAGTAGGAAAACGAAATATCCGACTACCCTCGGCCAATTCCAGAGATCATTAATGGCAGTGTTGCATAAAGGTGACCAACCAATTTAAAATAAAATAGCGTTCCCTTAAAGTTACCATGTCCAGTAAGAAAGAAAGTGATCTACCTCTAGCCACGCTTTGTCTAGACGATCGCGAACAGATGCAATTGGAGTAAGTCAAATCTTGTAAGATTCCACTACATGACATTTGTGTCCTTTCTCAAAAATAGGAAAGGAAGTGGTGGAATGGACCATAATACACGAAACTAGCACAGTAATAAGAAAGAGTATTAGACTATGTACATTACGGAAACTCCCTGCCCCCACCAATTTTTTACCTCACCTCCTCGTGAAAGACGGGGGAAGACGACAGTAAACGTTAGAGTATATTTTTCTTTGATGAGGACTATACTGCAATCACTCAGTATTGCACATGCTTACTCTTACCTCTTGTGAGTTTTTCATTTGTATGAAGTGACAGCGGAGTGTTTAGGTTGTGACACTTATCTGTGGGTTGTTAGGTCTCTCAAGTCAAAACCAATTTACAGCCAGTCGATTAAATTGCAATATTAACTTTAAGCACATGCACATAAGTTATGTAATTTCAAGTTAGATTAACTTAATGCAACCAACATGCAGTATGTTATATATACTTCGAACGTATGTCTATCCGTTAAACATTCAACTTAATTAGTTTACCTATATTAATTCCTCTTAAGATGTTTATGTGAGAATTCTTAAACCAACGTCGTAAGTACGATAATACCTAGATTCGTGGGACTCCTTACACGGAGCAATTTGTAACATGGTAAACGTCTTCAAAGCGTGCTTTACTTTAATAAGTAAGTACCTATCTTATTATAATAAATTCAGTTAAGAAAATTGGCCCGAAATTGAGGAATAATGTATTCTAACTTCTTGAAGATAAAGTGCAAGATGAATAAATAATGAGATCGGCACGTGATTTAGACGTTTCGAAGCTGCGAAATGCTATTGTTGTGAACTGCTATAATGCCACGTTAGTTGGTCCAAGTGGCGTAGGGCTTACTACTTCTTCTTCTTATCATGTGGGCAGCAAGTCCTGGTGTCAGACTTTTTTCAGACCGCCTCACTGCCTCTGACGTGGTTTTTATGTAACGACTACTACCACCAGGGATAGTAGCCGGAACCAACCGCTTAACGTGCCATCCGAAGCACGGAATCTTTTATCTTTTTAGACAATCAAGTGATTCAACCTGCAATGTCCTAACCAACTGGGGAAAAATGCGACATATCACTAGGTGTCCTCCGTCGGAATCAAACCCACGACCTCCGTGTCAAGAGCCCAATGCTCTTAACCATTGGACTACGAAGGCAGTAACTACTTGTCACGCTGAACACAGTATGGGAACTGCTAGTGAAATGTTAATATTATTGACATGCTACCCCATCATCATCATCTCAGCCATCAGACGTCCACTCATAGAATAACTAATACACACTGCTGGACATAGGCCCCTCCCGAGGATCGCGACAATCACCGGTCCTGCGCTGCCCTTATTCAACAGTTTCCCGCCGCCTTCCCCAGGTCGTCGGTCCAACTTGTGGGGTGGGGGTCTACCCACTCGGTTGCAACTCGATAACTTTTCGCTATGCTACCTATGTAAAGTTGAATACGTTACATACTTTCAGGATCGCTTCAGACCAACAAACTGAACAACATTAGTACTAACTTATCTTGAAATTGCGAAAGAAAGAATAAAGCCGCGTTCAGACGACCCGCACCCGCCCCACACCCGCCACGCACCCGGCCCGCACCCGCCCCCTGTTCACCCTGCGTCCTGAAATGCATTGCTTGCAATTTGAGTCTTCAAGTCATACAATACGAGATTTATTATCGTGTTACATAGAGATCTAGAGAGATGCCAACCAGCGCGTTGAGTACGAAACCTAGTGTTGCATTACCACCAGTACCACGCGATAGAAAGTATTTTGTTAGCTTGAATGTGCTCATTATCCATTGCGGTATCAGAATTCAACGTTCGAATAATCTTTAGTACAACGCAATCATTGTAAACTATTTACACATAATATCTCGACTGGCTTTCAGCCTCATAATATATTTAATCATTACTGTCGCGAGCAATATGTTCCGTTTTTTCGCATATTGCTGCGACACTGGCCACGCCCCCTTTCACATCTCCCTTTAGTTTTTGTGATCTGTGGTGTTATAAGACTCAAATTGCAAGCGATGGATTTAAGGACGGGGGGTGAACGCGGGCCGGGTGCAGGGCGGGTGCGGGTGGTCTGAACGCGGCGAGTGAGTGATGAACCCGGTGCTTATTATTGGTGGAAGCAAGTTATTGATCAGACTAACTTGCCAATAACTGTAAAATATCAACACAACAAACAATGCGATCTCACTTCGATCGATGATCAAAACAATGACGCACGCTTAGTCAGACTTCAGATTACAGTATTTTACGGCTTATTTCCCAAACAAGCGCATTAACCCTAAATGTGACTGCAATCTCGGTAAACGAGACTGGTGTCCAATAACCGCAGCTTCTATGTGTACGTTAACTCGCTGGTTCACCATTGGGTGATCAGATCATAGGAAGAAATTCCAATGTATTTATTGGTTCTAACAACTTCTGTCTATCAATACTAGGTATTTAATTAAAAAAATTACTGAAAAATTCAATCTTTTTTTAGCACTCGAAAAAAAAGTCATGTATAAATTCTAGCTTTTATTCTGTTACTTATTGACCCCAATTTAGCATTTATTATAGTATAGTAAAATTTTGTGAACTTTTTTTTACCTATTATGTTTTTTATTAATTTTAATAATTGTCTAATAATTGAAACTGCCTAATGGCCTAAATATCTAGCCCATATGGAGGAAAAGGTGATGTATGGTGTCATATCAAGAACTCAAGACAGTATCTTGAGTTCTTGATAAGCGGAAAAGAGATAAGGTAAGGGAATACTCCAACGACAAGAACATAGCTCTTAATTAAGATGTTTATGAATTGTCTAAATTAAAAAATATGGTGGTCCCGCGAGTGAGACGTACTGTTTCGATTTCGGGCTCACTTACGCATGCTCTTACGCAACTCTATGAGGTTTTATCTAGGCTATGGCGGTGGTTACTTTATGATAAACCAAGTATTTACCGTGGTTAGTGACCTGGATGTGTTGCAAGAGGTTTGACTTTTTTTTAAATGTCACTTAAATTTTTTTTTAAATGTCAACTTGTTAGTGTCATATGACGAGATTTGAGGTAAGAACAACCTTTAATATTTTGACCTTACCACCAGTGTCTTTTCTACAAGAAATTGACATGATTTGGGTAGGTTACAGAAATAATAGTAGTAGGATATAGTATAGTATACTGAAGAAGAAATTCTGCTGCGTATGTGAAGTCAGCCAACCCGCATAGAGTACCTTCGCGTGGCGGTATTAACACCCATACATCCTCCTGGAGTACCTTGCTCTGCCCTGCAGTGGGACGTATATTGGCTAATAACAATGATGAAGCATGTTCAAATTCTTCTCACCTAATATCTTGTCCCTTAACTTCCCGGCTAGTTAAACATATTATATATATGTGGTGGTGAGGTCATCCTCCGCCTCTGTTCTCTCCATCTGTCGTCGTCTTTCGAGACATTGACCTTGCATATATTTAGACGGGTCGGTAGCACAGTCGGTAGTGATCCTGCCTGCTGTGCCGAGCGTCGCGGGTTCGAATCCCGTAAGGGACAAATATTTGTATGATGAATATGAATATTAGTATCCGAGTCATAGATGTTTGTATCTATATATGTGTTCTATATCGTTGTCTAGTCATCATAATACAAATCCAGGCTAGATTCTGAAACTTTAAATGTGACTAGATAATTTTTTTGACATTGGCCAAGGTATTTATTTATTTATATAACTGGAAACTGTGATCATCCATTTAGTCTTAAGGACGTCCTCTTTCTACCAGCTTAATGTGCCCAAATTTGCCGTCGATCTGTATGTTAATGGGACACTAAACTAAAATGCTCCAAGATTCAACAAATCAATAAGTAACTCGGTAACTAGCTAGTGATACGAGTACAATACTGTGTTGCATTGCGTGTCTTCATTTCACTCTATTGGGTTTATATGTCAAGACTAACTTAATTACACTCAGAAAAACGTGCAAATCGTATTGTGCGTTCATCTCTCATTTCATATCAAGAACAGGATTATCTCGGTTATATTGCAATGCAATTAAAGTGACTTGAAAATAATCTGGCAGCAGTGTGGTGATGGCCTACTCTCTCACACCTTGTTAAGTGCGATCCATTTTTCGTAAGATTGATTCCAATAGTTTATTGAAATGAGTGATTGCTAAAGTCTTATTATTGTCATATCCAAGACAAGCAAGCATCTAATTAATATTGATTGGCAACTGTCTTCACGATGGCAAACCATTAACTCGACAGAAGATTGAACATTTTTACACGGATTTTTTAAAGTCTCGTTTAAAATTCCAAAATCACCAAAAAAAATTCCAAAATCTCGTTTAAAATTCCAAATTTCCAATCTCTAAAAAATTGCACTCCTGAAGAATGATTTTTGAAAGTCAAATCAGCAGTAGAAAGATGCACATCTCCATAGTAATTTTGACATTTTCAACTGCTGACCTCAGCGAATGAGATTCAAAAATCGCACTCCTGACCTTTATAATGATGACTAGACAA
This sequence comes from Agonopterix arenella, assembly GCA_927399405.1. Lineage (NCBI taxonomy): Eukaryota > Metazoa > Arthropoda > Insecta > Lepidoptera > Depressariidae > Agonopterix > Agonopterix arenella. The sequence continues at coordinate 5,098,747 of OV656714.1, forward strand.
CGATATAAAATACTACAAATAATACAAAAGTATAGATTTAGTGTATAGATCAAGAATGGTAATGATAACTGATAAGAGTAATCTGTCTGCTATAATATCCTGCAGGTTTTAACTTTGCTGTTCAACGACATTATTTACAGCCGAGAATACTATGAAATTAAGATCAATATATTCACATTCTCATTACAATCACGCTTTCACGGGCAAAAAAGCAATTAATGTACATTCTTGGCATATTGGTGTTCTTATTAAAATTGTCATCTCGTGGACTGAAACGTTTGAAATGTTAATATCTGGCCAATTATTGCGGACACGAATGTTGAATTGCATTCGGACGTTATAGTGTAAGATCCCATCGTGAGATAACTACACATTACATGTTTAAAGAAATGGAATTTAAATAAAAGGTTGCTCATTTACGAGCAATACAACTACATCTTACTGCAATTAGGTACGTTGTATTCGAAAAACGATACTTTAACACAGTATATGACCGTTTTTGTACTGAAAGTGTATTTTTTCTTCACTTCGTCTTTTACTTGGTTTGATGCTACAATTTACTAAAATACTCGTACTAAGAGCGAAATAATGAGATCCATTTTAAAGCTTTCTGACAGAAAGTTGTCTAGCGCTAAAGAACGATAATGGTGATGATGAATGAACTATTATGTTACATAAGTTTCTATTGATGTACGATATGGATAACTTTTCTCATTTAAAAGCGTCTAAGGTTTTTGTCATCCATCCTCATTCAATCGCAATGTTCTTTAAATCGAAGTTATTATTTTTTTTTTTCGAACTTTTCGCTTGAATAATCTTCATCATCATCGTCATCATCTCAGCCGATGGACGTCCACTGCTGGACATAGGCCTCCCCCAAGGATCGCCATAACGACCGGTAAATAATCTTTATAAATTAACATTTTAATTAATAATTATTATTTTGAAATATTACTATTTATTTTTAAGTTCGTTAAAATATGAGTGACCGTATTTATTTTTACGTCGGATCTTGTACTATTATTTAACCACTTGTGTTGGAAATTGAAATAGTTTGTGAGGTGGTGAATGAAATGCTTTAGCATTTGTTTTTCTAATGTAAAATGTTTCGCTACATTGTATGGAGCTGCAGAGTCGAATGAGTGAATGTTTCATAAATATCTATGTATATTTGAAATGTATAATGATATCATCGGTTGTTTTTCTACTTTTAAAGGCCGTTGTGTGGCAATGACTTGAGCGATTGGGTGTCTTGTCTACGTATATATATGTCTTGTATTATGAATGTGTTTCTGTGACAAAACCTGCTAAAAAATGTTATACGTGATTTTTTTTAGTTCAGTTTTCATTACAGGCTGTAAATTTAAAATGCTTAACATTTTGTGCCGACCCCAAATATACAGGGTGTAAAATTAAATGGGACACTTACTTAAAGGGGTGCTTCAGACCATCAAGTTGAACAACTTTTGCTATGGGACACTGAAATCGCGAAAAAATCCAATCACACTGAAGTCGCATACAAAACTGCAAACATAACTCGACTGAAATGTAAATATAATATGTAAATATGGGCAAGAGAATCTTCTGTCATACATTGAAAAAAGAAAGAAAAGAAAGAAGAAAGGTCCCGGATGCGAAGTCCTTGTGTATAAAATGTTACTGTAGGAAACAGTTGATTTTTTTCGCGATTTCGTTTTTATTCGGTCCCTTAGTTAAAGTTGTGTTGATGGTTTCAGGTCACCCCCTTAAGTATGTAACGCATTTTAAGTTTACACCATGTTAGTTAAAATGAATTAACAATGCTTTTCGAGATTACAATTATAATCTATTTCAGTGTATCAAAAACATAACAAAGCAATAACGTAATTTAGACAAGCTATCCATCTAATTGTCCTGAATAATATCTTGCGTCAATATTTGTTCTAACACGGAAGCAATTACCGGATCCATTTGTCAGACAATGCTTCTATGATCATTGTTAATTCTTAATTAATTTAATCTGTGGTGACAAAGTTGGTGGTCTGTTTTTTAAGTGTTTGTTTGGTAGGGTTTTGACTTTGGTCGTGTCTTGTAGTCCTAAAAGACCCGTTTACTGCCACCTAAATGTACAAGATGAGGGCAGCGCAGGACCGGTCGTTAAGGCGATCCTTTGGTGAGGCCTATGTCCAGCAGTGGACGTCCATATGATGATGATGAAGGTACAATGTGGGCAGTTTATAGGACTATCGCGTAAGATACATTTTAAATTATCTGATTGTCATATTGACTGTGGTCTTCGTTGACAAATGTGACGTTCTCTGGGCAAAGGGACCTTGTTCTCGGTTTTAGGTTCCAAGATATTTGTAGACTTTGAATACTTTAAAAACCCAGTACCAACGACAAGATCCCTTAAATTGTGGCATCCATCTTTGTGTTGATGATTTTGCCAATGTCTAGTTCAAATAGAAAAATGTGCTCGACAAAAGACCGTACTCAAGGATAAAAACACACTTGAGGCACCATAGAAAGGCGGAATCCTGTGGCAAGCCAGACAGTAGGCGTCCGCCTAGTAACAGACTTGCAACGCGACTCCACAAAAACTTTCAAAATCCTTTTTTTTAACAATGTTTGAGTCACCTTATTTCAATCGACAAAAAATTTAATAAAGCTAACATTAGTCTACAAATCATGACGTAATACTAATAGCGAATGTTTCTTCCATTAAGCGCTTAGAATCTAAGTAAGTTCGCTAAGTGAAATATACTGTCCGAGCCTTATGAGGAAACTTAAGCCTGCTAGGAAAGAGGCTTGGGACGTAAGTAGAGTAATAGTTTTCTTAGTTTGCGACTTGCTGTCTGTTTAGATTTAGACTCTAATGTTGTGAACTTTAGGTCAAGATTGTTGTGTAGATTTTTTTTAAAGAACGTTTCAATCGACATTTTGTAGTGGTGGTTAGGTATATGTCTACTTACTAAACGCTGCTGTATTACAATCAAACATGTACGTAGCAGGCCGCGTAAGAACTAGATAGGAGGGGTGGTCAACTTGATTCAACCCAAAATCGACTTTTACTGGCTAGATTCTATGCGATCTACCAATTATAAGATCAGTACTTCTTCACAAACTCGTTCGTCCTATTTAAAATAATACGATAAGATAAGATAGATAAGATAATGTTTATTTTTAACTATTGCTTAAAACTATTACATTAAACGGTAGACCAAAAACGAGGCAAGCCTAATACGCGAGGTCTACGATTGGGAATCCTTAACAATAAACAATAATTTAGTTACGAACTAGTACAATTGAAACAAAGTACGAGGGTGTGAGTGGGGGAAGGGGGGGGGGTTGTGTAGGTGTGTATCTGATTGCGTGTGTATATGCCTTCTATGTTAAGATATATCCTTGATTAAGTCTTCAGTTCCATCGTAAGTCAAAGTCTGCAACCAGTTCTCAATCTCGAATTTTGCACGGCGCACTGCGGTGCACAATACATTCACATATAACGTATCATATAGGGTCTTTCTTATTATGCAGTCGTTATTTAATAGATATGATTAGACCATCGAACCCAACAACTTTTCCTGTAGGACTAAGGTCCAAATCACGAGAAAAAAAAATCTGCTGTTCCATAGAAAACTGCTATTCTACTCGATCCAAAAGTATGGGACAGCAGATTTTTTTTGGCGATTTCGATGTTGGTCCCATTGAGAAAGTTGTTCAGTTTGATGGTCTGATCATCCCCTTAAAAAAGTGTCAGCATGTTAAGAAGGATATAGGGTAAACAGTTGCATTACTTTAAAGGTTGATTGTACCCATGATACTAAGCATTAAACAACATTCCCTAAAAAAATTATAGGGATCTAGCTCAGCTAATCGAACGTTGAAAAGACGAAACTTTTTTGCAAATTTCCATTATGTTCCTTTGGAAAAGTTATTCAGTTTCATGAGCACAATCTCCCATTGAAGTTACGGGCAGAGGACAAAACAAACGTCGGTCGGTATGCCACACATATGACTCGCAAACATGGAGGAATGGACAGACCAGCCAGCGTCGAAAAACTGTTACGTTTAGCAAGAGATAGGCAGGCAACACAGATTACACCCAATCTTTGACTTTTTATTATAAGGACTAGCCTTGCGGTAGCATTTCCCCTCTGCCACGGTATAAGATCAATTTGATCATGTGCATTTATATTCAATTTTATACCTTTTCACTAAATGAGACAGCCTATAATTGCGAAACAATAATTTCGAACTTAGAACGTTTGGGTTTCACACGAGAGTACTTTTCACGATTTTTATCATTCAAAATTAGAATCTAAATTTATGGAGAATAAAATCCAAAGTTGCGGATTTCATGTTACCTCGCCCCCGGCAAAAAGTGGCAGAAATGTTTGTTAGTAGAATTACACGCGTAACTAGTCCACATATAAGTAGTCAAAGCCCCCAATAGATACCGCATACAAGGCCGCCGATGCGCGCAACACATCTATGTTTTTGCACTGATATAAGCGACGCGACTGACCGAGGTGGAAGTAGTGCGACCTTGAAATGGCCAATAATGTTGCATTATTTCGTGCCCCGCTACCCGCACCTACCGCCGAAAATAGTGACTTCGAGCCTGTATAAAATTTTCATCATGCGGTATCTATTGGGGGTAATCTGTGGCAGGCAACCACCTTCAATAATGGAGAGGATGGCCTATTTAGGGTAAATCGAGGAAACCCTCCATAATTAACCAATAATTAACATACCTACACCGTTTCGTCTCCTTTATTTATAAAGCTAATTGATGATTCCAATTCATTTTATTTCAATCTTCCTATCCTATTCAACAGTAAGAAATCAATGTTTTTATTTAATTTAAATCGAATTGTACCGTTAAAAACCTTATTGACCACGAAGCGAGGTCAAGCGGGACGATGCGGTTAATCGGATTCATAAATTTTTAACAGACTTCAAAAAAGGAGGAGGTTTCTCAATTCGACCGTATATATATATATTTTTTTTTATGTGTGTTCGCGGATAACTTCTTATTTTTATATGGCTCTGACTATTGGATTTAAGTAAATTTATGTAATTAAAACTAAGTTCTACCCGCGATTGCCTGGATTTTTTTTACTAATTCAGCCTTCAGGATGCAAACGGTCCCTGCAAACATCAAAAAATCAGTTAAACGGTTTTACCGTAAAAAGATAACAAACAGACAGATGCACTTTCGCATCTATAATAGCAATGCTATCGTAATTTAGAAACTTGTGTCCGATTTGTAACACCCTGGTTTTTCGGCTTCGGATGCTTCAATTTCGAGACATATTTTATATCCACTGGCACTGACTCATTTAAAGAAGCGAATGCCTCACTAGTCTGAACTACTTAGCTATCACACTGGACTGATTTTGGGCCTGGATTGGAAATGAACGGTTTTATAGTTTATCACTTAGTTTTGACTATCTTTTTAATTATTCATGATGATGATGATGTTCTCTACGACTGACGTATCCGTCAACGGCGACACTAATGGGTTTTATGATGTAAACTCGGATGTGCCTGGAGAATCCGAGTTTTGTCTAGAAGGGAATATAATTCGGCGCGCTCCATACAAACGAAGTCTGGTTATATTTTCAATACTAATTAATATACAGTTTCAATGCTAGAATTCATTTAAGACTTGTATGGAAATCTTTGAAACACTGTAACTTTTAAACACATTTTAACGAAAATCTGAAAACAAACAAGATTGATATTTTCAATTTCTAGATTGTTTCTGAAAAATTTCATTGATTTTAATTGGTTAGTATTGAAAATATAGTAACCTGACTTCGTTTGTATGGAGAGCGCTCCGAAGTATATCCTCTTAAATAATCTGTTACATGCAGCACAATACAGTTGGACACTAGACTGTTAATTATACTGTGATACTATCTTAATATTACTAGATTGTAACTATCCTTAAGGTAATAAACAGTTTTGAGCCTCAATAAAGATTAGAATCAGGGTAGTCATAAAAATTCAAGATGAGGAATGATTCATATGTTGGTATTAGCCAATATGCATTTTATTATCTAATAATAACCAGTTAATAGCTTATTAATCCAAAAAACTTTATGACTTCCAGGTGTTTGATATAGATTCTAAAAATTATTGAATTCTGATTGCATAATTGTTAAAATGGTTTCTTGAGAACGGTTAAGAAATCCTAGGCTATCCGAAAATATAGTTGGCCTCAAAACTGGTAAATTTAAATTTGAATTTTATAAAAAACTAGCGTTAACCCGCGACTTTGTCCGACCAAATTATATAACAGATTTTAAGTCAGAACATTAGCTATCAAACAAAAAAATGTTTCATCAAAATCGGTTCAGTAGTTTTTGCGTGATGCTCGTTCAAACAATCAAACAGACAGACAAAAAATTGCTGATATGGAATCAGGGTCACCTAAAAACCATATTGTAACTTTATTTTTTGTTAATACCTTCAATGTACAGACACACTTCTGTTACAGTTTTATAATAGTTTAGATGTCACAATAGAAAAGGATAATTTCCATTTCCTTGGGGAGCACGATATTTATCCTATCCTGTGTATAATTTCAGCTATCATACGATTTGTATGTGTTCTTTGATCATACACATTCGCCAGCTGCGAAACGACGGAAACAAATACACTTCGTCACTCGGGCAATGTCTTTTATTGTAGCTAGTCCATTTCTTTAATGAACCAAATTACAAATTTAAAAAACCCCTACGCTGAAACAAACATTTAAAAATTAAAAAATAATTCGGTCAGTAACAAACATTTAAAAAGTGAAAAATAATGCGGTCACATATTATTGTTGATGTAAGCTAATGTATGTTTTACTTCTTAACTCTCTTTAAGATATTTTAGGTCAATTAATGCGTAGGAGATCGCTATGAAATGACCAGTGATTTTTTTACAATCACCTCGGTCTCCGACACAAAGCTAAGAACACTCCAGCAAAAATTTGCTGTTTATTTAAAAAAAAACGGCATCGAAATCGGTCCAGCCGCTTGGGCGCTACGATGCCACAGACAAACATACTGACAGACAGAACGACAGACAGACACACTGACATAGGCGTCAAACTTATAACACCCCTCTCTTTGTGTCGGGGGTTATAAATTTATTATCAAATAATGTTTAATGCAGATCATACTCAACATTAGCCGGTGGCATTTCTAGGTGCCACTTCAGCTTGCTAATTTTCTGAGCTATGTCAACCACTTTCGTTCTCTGACGTATCACGTATGGGCTGGTCATATCTGCCGAAGAACAGACAACCGGTGGGGTGTCACGGTTCTGGAGTGGAGACCGCGAACTGGTAGACGTAGTGTGGGACGTCCTGTTGCCCGCTGGACAGACGACCTAAAAAAGGTAGCGGGGAGTGACTGGATGAGGAAGGCCGAGGACAGAGTTTTGTGGCGCACGTTGGGAGAGGCCTATGTTCAGCAGTGGACGATGATAGGCTGATGATGATGATGATGATGATGATTTCTAGGTGATTCACATTCTTATTTTGAACTAATGGTTCCTACTTCCTACGTGCTACTGTGCTTCTAATTAAGACTTTTGAATAAACTTCTGTGTTTTATGTACACAATTCACTTTCAATTATTTCAGATATTTAGCATTTTAATGGTTTCCTGCCTAAAAACAGTACCAACGTAACCACATGAAGAACAAAATTGAACGTTTTTATAACAATTCAAAAAGGCTGTAATAAAACAATACAGTATTGTGCGTTCTTTTTAATTTCGTTCGTCCGCTGTATTCACTTATTTCGTTTTGTTACAGCGGCCTTGCGTTACTTTTAATAAAAAATTTTATTATTTAAAGTAACAATTAAACTTCCTACTTTTAACTATCGTCATCATCATCATCATCAGCCTATACTTATACGTTCCACTGCAGGGCACAGGCCTACCCTCAAGGAGGTTGAATGGGCGTCAGTCCACGCTTGCCCAATGCGGATTGGTAAGACTTCACATTTTTTTTATTAAGGATAGGTTTGCTCTTGACCTCAATCCAGTCCTCAGGACGAAGATGGGGTTGAAGATGTAGCGAGCTTTCCCAGAAGATGCCTATTCACTCGTACTTTAAAGGAATTCGGGTTGTAAGTGCTCGGAAATACTGACGCAGGCAAGGCATTCCGCTCCCTGGCTGTGCGCATTATAAAAGATTCAGAAAGGCGCTTGGTGCGGATATGTGGGATGTCAACCAAGAAAGGTTTATATCCCGCGGTGCGTCTGGAAGTCCGATAGTGGAAAGGGGAAGGTGGGATGAGCTCACGTAGCTCTTGGGCACTTTCACCGAAGTATAATCTGTAGAACATATGCATCAGATTCTCTTCTTCAGCGTATGCAGGTTTCCTTACGATGCTGTTTTCCTTCACCGTTTAAAGAGCAACCGGTAGCCGAAGTTAGAAAAACTCATTGGTATATGCCATGTCGTCCCTCAGGATTGAGTGTCCAAGTTATAAATAAGGTACCTAAAGCATACTGCAGTACATTTTAAAGAGTAATATTTATGAGGTAAGCGTGAGTGGTAATTTCGAAAGGGGACTACCTAGAGTCTAGACGTACATATACCACGTACACGGACACTAATCAAATTGGTGATGTCCTTAAAAGGGTCAGGTCACCGATGAGCATGCAGGAAAAGACTGATAAATTTCCAGGAATGTGTAATGTTGAACCTATATTTTAACGATTAAAGTTTGCTGACAAAAAAATTGTGGACGATTTGTTATATAAATCTTTTAAATTTTTAACTACATACATACGTAATTGTTATCAACGGGTACAGTCAGCATCAGAGAAGCCTTTATCGAAATCTTTAAAAGTGCAAGGGGTTTAGATTTCTCTGATGCTCACCGTATTACCGCTTTTCTAATATTTACGTAATGTTTACACCCAATTCAAACGCTTTACCAAGTCGGAACATCAGAAATGTAATAATTTTTATTTTACCTTGATCTAATCAAGAGCACTTTAATTTTAGACACATTATTGATAAAAAATATAGTAAGTACTTTGAAATCAATTCAAGTGGTAAGAAAATACCACTATATAAGTAGTATTGCGTTTCGTACAAACCAACGATAATAATTAAGTATATTCTTATTCGTAGTCTTTGGTACAAACCTTTGACTATTTATTACTAGTTACGCAAGTAATTCTACTAACAAACATTTCTGCCACTTTTTGCGGGGGGCGAGGTAACATGAAATCCGCAACTTTGGATTTTATTCCCCATAACTTTAGATTCTAATTTTGAATGTTAAAAATGATGAAAAGTAGTCTCGTGTGAACCCCAAACGTTCTATGTTCGAAATTATTGTTTCGAATTATAGGCTGTCTCGTTTAGTGATAAGGTATAAAATTGAATGTAAATGCACATGATCAATTGTTCTTATACCGTGGCAGAGGGGAAATCCTACCGCAAGGCTAGTCCTTATAATAAATAGTCAAAGGTATTAACATAGGAATCCATACCGCTTCTTAAGTCTCTACGGATCTTTCATTCATATCATTAAAGTGTGAAAAATTCTGCGTAGTATTTCCAAAAACATCCATTAATAACTTTTTTCTCCACGTCCTTTTGTATGGGTACCTATTCGTCATCGCGAAACGATTAAATCTAAACACCGCGTTGGTATACCGAATTTAACTTCTCGCTCCCACCGGTGGATGAGAAGTTACTCATAAGCTCAGAACACTAATAATTTGTATTTATTAGAAATATGGAATTGAGAGAAAGAAGATACGTTTGATGAAGTACAAATACCTTTTATCTTACATTTTCAGTGCTAGGTGCATTGAGAGATCAATTTATAATTATTATTTGTTTGCTGATATTGCCAAATTTTGCCTACTCCATCATTTATGGTAGGGATGTGAAGCAAAATTAGAGGTGATTCTGAAAGCTGCACCGTATGGACACTTACGTGAGGTATCTTACGTATTGTTTTAGTTGACACTGATTTTGTAAAAATTTTTTTAATTACCTATTTAACACTTATGATATAATAACAAAATAATTATGTACCTAAATTGTTTTTATGCTATCTTGTATGGAATTGCTACATCTTGTTTAGTATCTATACTATTATAAAACTGTAACAGGAAATTTGTATGTACATTGAAGATATTAACAAAAAAAAAGTTACGATATGGTTTTTAGGTGTCCCTGATTCCATTTAACCAATTTTTGGATTTTTTGTCTGTCTGTTTGTTTGTGTGTTTGTTTGTTTGTTTGAACGAGTATCACGCAAAAACTACAGAACCGATTTTGATGAAACATTTTTTGTTTGATAGCTTATGATCTGACTTAAAATCTGGTATATAATTTGTGCGGACGAAGTCGCGGGTTAACGCTCGTATTATTATAATTACCTGCAGTAGCTATACTATAGACTAAATTTTTCAATTATGTATACCGAATTTGAATGCCATGCTCATGGCGAAACATGCTGTACTAAATTAAATAAAACTGTCCACCTGTACTATGTTACCGTGTTTCCGCAAATAAATGATTTCTATTTCTACTTCTATGTATGTATTCTATGTACGGTTTATTATCAAAAATCATGAGGCGCCATCCTCCACGAGTGATATTATCACAACGGTCGATATAAGATCGATATATACACAAAGTTCCGTTCTAAATGTACGAGCGTGTCGCCGCGTTGAAATTGCCGAAAGGAGATTGACTCTTAAGTACATTTAGTGTAGGATTTGGTGGCTCTGTTTTGGTGCTTTTAGTGGAGTCTAACAGGTAAAACCAAAGGCAAAAGCTACTTGAACATCTCCTGTAATAATAAATTTTGCCGTTCGAAGAGGAAAGTTTTGGAACAAGTTAGATGTTTCACGGCTGAATTGTTGTTTCAGTGTTGAATACTTCAAATTTTATTCAAACTTTCGATAGGTTCTTGACGGTTGTAGCTGTAAGTTTCTTTTGAATAATAATTTTGTTTCAGAATTCTGAACTTGAGTTGTTTTTAATTTATTCATCTTTTGGTTTTTGTTTTTTTTTAATTTCAAGCAAGCTTTTTAGGTTGTATAATCATCATTAGCCAATATACCTATGTCCCACTGCAGGGCACAGGTCTACTCTCCAGAAGGGTCCACGCGTACCAAATCCGGATTGGGTGACTTTGACTTCACATTCGCATCGGTATTTCTTCTTTATCAAATCCGGGTTTCCTCTCGATGTTTTCCTTTACCGTTTGAGAGCAGTCGGTATTACTCATTGGTCCGTGCGGATTCGAACCCGGACCTCAAGATTGAGTTTCCATATCTCGCCGCAACGCGCTACATACGCCATTACTGTTGTTTTTTTTTCGATTTCGATGTTGGCTCCATAGTAAAAATTGTTCAGTTTGATGATCTGAAGCTTTTTGTTTAATATTTAACGCATTTAAATTTACATCCTGTATAATAATCGGGAATCGCCAGCTATCGGCCATTAGAGAGCTCAAAGCCATATTTATCTTAAGTTTGCATTCCACCAAAACAGTATTAAAACAGGCGTGTTTTACTACTAAAACATGGGTATATTTTTTATGGTAGCATCTTTACCACAAACACCAATATTTTGGTAAAAAAAATCCCATCCGAAGCCGTACAAAAATAAACGACGCGTTATCGTGATCTAATTCGGTTCCATCGGCGCGCGCGCATGGTATGAGATGCACTTGACTGAGTCATGGACACGGTCGCGCACGGCCACTGCACCCGAATAGAGTTTGTTTTGACTTGTGGCTGTTTATATGTTTACGTTAGTGTGTAGTATATGTTTTAGCGTGAGAAATCTAAATTTGATATAATATTACATATATGTATCTCGCAAACACGGGTCCGTCTTAGCATACCCCATTCTTATTATCCCCCGTCTTGTTACGACCCGTTCTTACTATACCCCGAAAGCGTGCCATTTGAAGTACATTGACGGCTTAGTTTACCTACACTATTCTATGAAGACGTGGTGGTCCAGTGGCGAGTAACTTTGCCGTGCAGGAGGCGATAGTTCGATCCCCGTCGAGGCCCAACGAGCAAATTAGTCACATAAGATTGAGCTTATTCAGATTTGACATCATATAAAAGTCATATAATCGCAAATTATACTGTATAATTATGTCACATAAAACCGCACCACCACCAATAACGGCAATGACGTAAAAGCTGAATAAGCTCAATCTTATATAAGTAATTTGCTAGTTGGGCCTAGACGGGGATCGAACCATCGCCTCCTGCACGGCAGGCAAGGTCACTCGCCAGTGGAACACCACGTCTTCATAGAATAGTGTAGGCAGACTAAGCCGTCAATGTATTTCAAATGGCACGCTTTCGGGGTATAGTAAGAACGAGTCGTAACAAGACAGGGGATAATAACGGCCTTATTTTGTGCCTCTTGTATTTTATTTCTGTATTTTACTGTTTATGTTTTGGTGTAAAATAAAGTATATTTGATTGATTGATTGATTGATAATAAGAATGGGGTATGCTAAGACGGACCCCACGCACGCAACACAAGTAACACAACAACAACACTGACAACAACGACGACACTGACGACAATTTTAAAACTGAATATGCTTTCGTATTTAAGCTTGTGACACTACTTTGACATCACCCTAGTAAAGTTAAGCTTACAAATGATCCTTAGTCATCATCATTATCATCACATCATAAATGAATCGGCGTCGACTGCTGAACATAGGCTTCGTCATCGTTTTCCTACTCCTCCTATCTTCTTTGATTAATTCATTGCGGGTTCCAAGACAGATTAGAGTCATCCCCCGGGCTCGCTGGACTTCATTGTCCAGTGTTGTGAATGGTCGCCGCTGTTGATCCTGGCTTACAGGAGTTGCAGCGGTGGGAGTGTGTGGTGGGCCTATGCCCGTAATTTTGCTGAACATAGGCCTCTCCCAAGGCGCGTCACTCTATCCTCGGCCTTCCTCGTCCATATCAACTTAAACGGACTGAGTCTCGTGGAGTGGATTTTGGAGATCAATGACTCTGATTTATTAAACTGTAACACATTATGTGTATAGCAGTCATAACAATAGGAAGCTATATGCTATCTCACGTTGTAAATGTCCACAAACGTGTTACGGGCTGATTATGATTAGTAACCAGCCAACTCCATTATTTGTTTTTTGTACCCTGTCCAGTGTAACACTGCTGGGTAAAGACTTCTCCTCTCTCTTTTTTCCAATGATCTCTATACAGGTTGTCCCGTAAACCGACAACATTTTACTTTAGGAAAAGGTTCTTAATTTTCGAGATAAGGACAGTTTTATGAAATTCGTGAAACTCTTTACCTTAGTCACTATTTTGAGTGTCACGGCTACAAATGTTCTGTGCAGTGTCTGTGTTAAAACTTTCAATATCTCGATAACTATGACACTTTTACTAAAGTCAAATTTTGATATTCTGCTTAGTCATGACCTAACCTATCAGGATCCGCCGGGTTGACGTCGGTCGGTTTACGGGACACCCTGTATATGCAAACCGTGACGACGACCACCGTCTTACGAGGCCCAGTCTGACTCTGTGGTGATTTGAAAATAAAACAGCACTAATCAAGTCGGTCAGCATTAAGCTGAGTCCTGCCCTTTTTGTATTTCGTATTATCCTTAGATAACCTTAATGAAAAAATGTACACTGTGACAATAAACTTTTTCATTTCAATTAATTTTTGACCACTGCTCCGAAGGCAGGTATTTGTCCATTAATAAGTATATCAACAATGTTTTGCATGTTTCTTTACAGTTCTTTTGACATTTAAAACCATTTCAAGTTATTGATTTCAATATGCTTCCGCTTGTATAAACTATTTAATTATGCTCCGCTACTTAAATTAACGTTGAATTTACTTAGCTCTGAAGAAGCCGGCAATTAATGCTCACTTCGGAAATTATCAGTTCTGCATGACCTGAGAATTCTTTTATAATTGTTTGATCACTTTTTGTTTAATTTCTTTAATTAGGAATTTATTTATTGATTTTAATTAATTAAAAAACAGTAAATCGGTCAGCACAAGCGTCATCAAAAACAAAGATACAAAAACAGACATAAATCAGCAACATGCTTCGTCAAAACAATGAAATACAAGCTCAGTCAAATAACCCGCCCCTGGTTGATCCCGGCGCAAAGGAACCCATTATGCTAGCAGCGATGCCACGTTGAATTGCTATGGCTAGCCTTTGCACCAGAAACGACCCGGAACGGGGTCACAATTTCGCTCCCTCAGTCGACGGCCAACCTCCGCAACGAAGGTCTTAGCCTCGGCAGCCCAAACCCCCGTGGTCTCAACGGCATTGCTTTAATTGCCTTTACGTCCTCAAGTGTAAACACCAGACCATTAAACTGAACAACTTTCATTAAGGGACCAACATCGAAATCGCAAAAATAAAATCAGGTGTTCCTTAGAAAACGTCAATTGTTGCTCGACCGAAATGCCCATACACTGATTATTATTTCGCGATTTCAGTGTTGGTCCTCTGCCTCCGTGGTCTAATGGTTAAGAGCATTGGCTCTCGACACGGAGGTCGTGGGTTCGATTGCCACGGGGGACACCTAGTGAAATGTCACTTTGTGCGTTTTTCCCCAGTTGGTTAGGACATTGCAGGCTGAATCACCTGATTGTCTGAAAAGAAAAATTACACGTTAAGCCGTTGGTCCCGGCTTCTATCTCTGGTGGTAGTAGTCGTTACATAAAAACCACGGCAGAGCCCGTAAGGCGGTCTGATAAAACTCTGACACCAGGGCTTGCCCACACGATAAGAGAAGAGTGTGGGTCCCATTGTGAAAGTTGTTCAGTTCTATGACCCTGTTTAATATTTAACGCATTTAATATTACACTCTGTCTATGTAGGTATTCGGTAGGTATACACGTTTTTAATTACTAATATCACCTTAATGCTAATCTTAATACCCCCTTAGGTGTAGAAAGACAATGAATCTAAACAACTTTGCCTAAGGAACATGGGACGAAAAACGGGTTTTTTTGTGTGGATAGGTTTATAATATGATAGTGTAGATAGCTTCAAGAAAAGCTAATAATAGCCAAAGTGAATTTATATCGTCTGATCCCCACTTTCCTTTATTGCTCCTTTATTCTTTAACGTACCACTATAAATTCAACAAGGATCCAATTTCACACTCACTGTTTGAATCTAAACTAGAATTGATTGACATCAGTCACGGTTGATCTACCTACAGTAAAACCGATAGTAAATCAAAGACAGCATGAGAAGTAAGTGCCGACACTTCAGAGAATTGAGGGGTCAGAGGTGGTCTTTTTATAACAGAACCTGTACGGAACGCGGATGAAAAGAACGACATCTTTGATGTTTTTAAAAGCAATATGAGAGGAAAAGTTGTGTAAGTATAAGTAGGTCCGATTTTACGCTCAGGGGATATACCTTTGGGGATATTACTTCTGCTCGTAAGATTGGTACTTTCGTTTATAAAAGTTTGATGCCGGCCGTATACTCTCGCGCGAAGCAGAGGTCGATGTACATTGTCATTTTTGTAAACAGAACTACTAACAATTACTTTATAGACGAGACGATGTACAGCGACCTCGGCCTGCCTAGCGGAAAGTTTTCGGCCACAGATTACTAAGTTATTTCGTAACAAATACATCACTTCCTTGTAAAACGAATAATTCGCACGCTTTAATTACCTGCTGAATGCCAAAAATGTACCTGCAGAGCGTGACGTATGCGATTTTACCGTCTAGAGCGAGTGGCAGAAATCAAGCAAGCCAGCTTGCCAAGGTATAGGTACTTATCTTGGTACCTAAAACCAAGCGAGTGACAGACGCCTGGTAAACCCGCCATATGCCGCCGCTGGTATGGCCAAGCTCTCGTAGTCTTAATCCGTTCTCATTATTAATTTGCTAACTGGACTATCTAATTATACTTTATGTATGTCATAGCTGGGTGCTTGACATTAGGTGAGCATTAGGATATATCGATATATCATTGAACAGACCAGATTACCAAGGATCTCAGAAAAGCTGGAGTTATCTAACTGGATTAAATAAATAAATATCTTGGACAATTAGCACACAAATTATCTAGTCACATTTAAAGTGCCAGAGTCTAGCCTGGACTAGACAACGATATAGAATAAATATATAGATACAAACATCCATTTACTTGGTTGATTAATGTAGCGAAGGCGTCCTTTGTTGTCGCATGCCAAGACCGAATTCGGGTCGAAGATAAGTACTTCAGTATTGGTGATAACTTTTGTTGTTTTGCATCACGAAAGCCTCCTTACTCGGAAGACACGTTCGGAGACCCAAAGGGAAGGTTTAAACTACTGTACTGGTATAAAAGCTATTGGTTTGCTAGTCTTTCCGGAGATCAGTCTTTAGTCATCAAGTATATCTCCAAAACTTTGGAACCGCACGAACTTACTATAAATTAAAAACTTTGGACCACCTTAATTGCGTCATCGATTAAAGAGACGACTGATTACTAAAGTTTCACTAATCTATGTCTTAAGAAAGTGTTCAGAAGTTGAAGAATGGTACGGTACCATAGAATGACGAGCTTTAAAACTTAAGGATATACTTGCAAGAAACTAAGTTTCTCATCGGGTCCCGTGCAACTTCGAAGGCTGTCTTTTTTTTTCTTGTTACGGCTACGATAGAACTAATAGACTAAGAGATAAGTGTACTTTTTGCAACCATCAGCAGCAAGGCTGATTCAGTGTTTATGGGGTGTAGAACATCTCTGTGATAGGGATGAACCAGGTCTGTCTGCATAACTTCAGTCGGTTTAGGAGTTACAGACGTTTTAAGTTCTTACGAATTTACGGTCAGCTGAAAGGCTGATCGTATGATATTATTGTAGTGTGCACTGTAGCTATGTAAAAAGTACAAAAACTGCCAGTCGGTTTAGGAGATACAGCCGTTCAAAGATCGGACCTTTGAACGGCTGTATCTCTTAAACCGACTGATGAACCATGTCAGTTTTAGTACTGTTCACATAGCTACAGTGCATACTACAATTAATATCATACGATACGCCTTTCAGCTGATCGTTAATTTTTTACTGACCTTTAAACATCAGTAACTTCTAAACCGACTGGAGTTATGTAGGCAGACCTGGTCCATCCCCATCACAGAGATGCTCTACACCTCATAAACACTGAATCAGCCTTGCAGCTGAAAGTTGCAAAAAGTACACTTATCTCTTAGTCTATAAAAGTGATGTGGCACTTTCTTACCATACGTGTGACTGCTCAACTGACTACAGAATTTATTAGTTTTTGATAACGTGTGCTTGTCAGCAAGTTGGCTGCTAAATTGCCTTCACCAATCCGTACTGGGCTCGCTTGGTTGAGTATGGCCTACTCCCATCTCACCTTTATTCTTGAGAGGAGGCCTTTGCAGTGGGTTACAGGCTACAACTTACTTACTTTTTATGTATGATTTACTTCTTCTTATCGTGTGGACAGAGCCCTAGTGTCATAGTTTTTTCAGACCGCCTTACGGCCTCTGACGTGGTTTTTTTGTAACGACTACTACCACCAGAGATAGTAGCCGAGACCAACAGCTTAACGTGCCGTCCGAGGCACGGAATCATTTTTCTTTTCAGACAATCAGATGGATTTACCCTGCAATGTAGTAACCAACTGGGGAAAAACGCACAAAGTGACATTTCACTAGGTGTCCCCCGTGGGAATCGAACCCACGACCTCCGTGTCGAGAGCCAATGCTCTTAACCATTAGACCACGGAGGCAGTTATGATCTACTGAATCATTGACAATGGTCAACCTAAAGAGGAGAAAAAGAAAATTGCAATGAGTAAATAAAACCATGGAATTACGTATCTAAAAGTTTGGCGCTTTTATGAACCATTTATCACTTATTCTTATCTATTTTAATTAGAGATAAACGAGCTTCCTGTGTCTACTGAAATAAATTATCGTCCATTCAATTATGACTTTATGACACAGATAAAAAGTCGTTAACATTAATCCTAATATAAAATCTTTTTAGAGGTCCGTTTTCGTGTTCCAACCATAAAGAACCACTTTTGCATCTGTCAGTCTCAGTACCCATATTACATTACAAGTAACTTTTTTAACCGACTTCAAAAAAGGAGGAGGTTTCTCAATTCGACCGTATATATATAATTTTTTACATGTGTTCGCGGATAACTTCGTCATTCTGAACCGATTTCGATGATTCTCTTTTTGTTGGAAAGAAGATATCCCAAGGGTGGTACCATGATAAGGAAACCAGGATCTGATGATGGCATCCTAGAGAAATTGAGGGGAACCATTGAAAATCGTAGTGCCGGCTAGTGCGTTTGTTAATTTAAAGCACTTCTGTTAAATTGAACGAATGAATTCACCACTGAAAATTGTGAAATAATCAAAATTTTAACAAAAAATTATAACCGCCTTCAAAAAAACTAAAAAGTTAAAAAATAATATTGCAGCTGATGAATTTTTCGTTCGCATCATAAGAACATTAATGTGTTTTATAGAAGTCGGTGTCTAACTTTTTAGTTTTTTTGAATGCAGTTTTATTTTTTTTCTTCTGTTCAGTCGATGGCATTATCGTTGAGTTTGCACTCGTGGTCAGATTTGCCAACCAGCATTAGATGCTTGTTGGTTATCCAATGTCCAGGGTGCGCCTGACTTATCGGGGGTTCAGTATCTACGTCACTTGCCAAAGTTGCTTCAGAACGTTTTAGAAAGGACTAGCGTAACCCGCGACTTCGTCCGCACAAATTATATACTAGATTTTAAGTCAGATCATAAGCTATCAAACAAAAAAAGTTTCTTCAAAATCGGTTCAGTAGTTTTTGCGTGATGCTCGATCAAACAAACAAACAAACAGACAGACAAAAAGTAAAAAAAATTGTGATATGGAATCACGGACACCTAAAAACCATACGCACATCCGGTAGAACAAAGTCAGAACTGTCAAAATTTACGAAACTGAGTTAATAATGACAAAATGTTCCATCACCTGTTACGCGTTTTGTAGCAGAAAGACACTTTGTTAGTTCAAATAGATTATTAAGATTAAAACATACTTAGCATAATTCTTTAAAGGTTTCAAGTCCAAATCTAGAATTTAAAAATTTAAAATCTTTACTTTGCTCTATTGAACAATTTGTGAAATGTAAGTTCTGACTTTGTTCTACCGGATGTGCGAATATCGTAATCTTTTTTGTTAATATCTTCAATGTACAGACACACTTCTGTTACAGTTTTATAATAGTACTTGCGTTAACCCGCGACTTCGTCCGCACAAATTATATACTAGATTTTAAGTCAGATCATAAGCTATCAAACATAAAAAGTTTCATCAAAATCGGTTCAGTAGTTTTGGCGTGATGCTCGATCAAACAAACAAACAAACTTCTTTTAGTATAGATAGATTACCATATTTTATTAGAAATATGATTTCTTTAACAGTGTTTTAGTGGACTAAAGGCTAGATCTTTCATCACTAGCGTCATACCGTCATAGGGTCATAGCGTCATAGGGATGTTTTAAATATGCTGCAACGAAAATTTGAAACAACTTGCCTCCGCCTTTACGTAAAAAGTTATGCTCCCAAACCTTTAAACACAAATATAAGGAACTAATTAAAAAAAGATAAAACTAACGCAGCAAAACAACACACACACACACACACACACACACACACACACACACACACACACACACACACACACACACACACACACCCACAAATTTTTTAATCTATAATCCTAGTTTAACTTTAAGATGATAATAATATCCTAAATACCATAATGAAGATAATGTAATGTGATATAGTATAACTTTAGTCAAAATTGTGTAGTGCCTACTTACCCTGTACCCTCGATGTCTGTATGCTGATATAAGAGCAGGTTGGGACTGCAAATCAGTGCTGAGCAGCAGATCTTATTAGGTCCTGCCAGCGGACACTGAGTCCTAACCCATTGCCACAGTGTGTGTTTTTATATATATTTGATTAATCTGTCTATTGTTTCTGTACCTTTTCTTTTTTTGTATTTTGTGTGGCAATAAAGTGCATTTTCATTTTCATTTTTCATTTCATTTCATTACCATCCTTTTTTTTCCGTGTCAATTGTTCTACAATGATGATTCTGTATTTTACTAGCCAGGTAATAGACTAGCTTCAGTGCAGTTCAGTATATTCAGTGTAGCTTTATTGAGGTCCTCTCTCGTGCAGGTGTTCAAGCACAAGGGACATTCCAGTAGGTGTCCCATCTACTGGATAGGTTCGCCACAATCACACTACGTTCGGCCAGGGTCACTGTACCAACAATACCATCCTAAAACCTTATAATAAATGTGAGCCGAGTTACAATTAACAACCTTTAAATTTCTTTACGACAAGTTTTAGTTTCTTTGCTCTTCTCACGTGTCTCATTATACGTAGATATCGAAACCAGAAAGGTTCTCAATATTCGTTCCACTAAAATCCCCAGTCAAAACTCTTATTAGAACGAAATAAAGATGCTCATTTCATGATTCAAGGGACAAAGTAAAATGGATAATACTGGGTAAGTGTTTAAGTACTGGCAATAGGGTGTATATTTGAATGTTTTCCGTTATCTAATAGAAACAAGCGGGCCAATAAATCTCACTGATCCGGGTGTCTGACCGATGCCTATTCGGGGAGAGATTTTGTTTTGGCTGAAATACGGTTGCGCTCGTATTACGTTTGGTCAGTAATTATGTATAAAGATAAATGTCATTATTTACTGGAAAGAGAGACTGCAGATTGCTTTTGTTTTACCGTATTATACGAGTACATATTTGTAAAGTGTTTTACAATTTTGTAGGGATGATTATTATTTTACTTTGGTAGAAGTTGATAATGGTAAGTTTTAATTGATTGTGCTTTTGTATTAAGGTGGTTGCAGAGGGGTCAATTTTATACAAAACTTTGACGCACAATACACGTAGACGGTATTAATATCAGTAACTTTGTATATATGGAAAAATCGTTTAGAAAATCTAGATGCCGCGTAACAAATAACATTTGCAATTTATAAAATAATTACAAAAAAATAAAGCTTTGAAATTTTTTATACAAAATTTTATAAGCTTTATATCTTAGTAATTATATTATAAATTGCAAATGTTATTTGTGACGCGGCAACTAGATTTTCTAAACTATTTTTTCATATATAAAATACACGTATTACTTTTATTAATTCCGTCTACGCGTATTGTGCGTCATAACTTTGTATGGACTGAAACCACCTTAAGAAAAAATGTTTACAGTTTTTTAATTCAAATAATTTTTAATAATAAATAATAAGATAATATCGGCGCAACATTTAAATTTATGTCCATGACCGAATGGGGACTTCAACCCGGATTTTTCTATCTTGGTAACTAGTCAGAAAAAAGTAGGTATATGAAACTATTAACCGAGTTTACTTCTTTTTCTTTTAACCATCGCAACAGCCTGCAACTGCAATTTAAAATAACGTGCCTAATGAGAAAATAATGTTCTGCATACAAGATGCAATTAGTGTCACTACTTCAAGAACCTAACAATAATAAGACGAAAGCAAAATATTCATGGAGACAAAACTTAAAATAGTAAATGCAGTTAAGTTAGACGAGAGCCTGCAGGATTCTCGTTTACATACATTTCCATCCTTTTGACTCGTAACTTTAAACTGAAGTCTGAACATATTTCCTGACATTTCAGAGAATATTACGTTACTTTAGTGAGAAACTTCGTTGTCTTCAGAATAAAATGGGTTTCAGTCATTTCCATAACACGTAAGAGACATATCATGTTGTAATTCTGCAACGGAATGACGGTGTAGTGTGTTTGCTTGCTACAGAATTAACTTCCTTATGTTATGAGATATTATGTTGTAGACTTACTCATAATTGCGGTGCACCGTGATTCTTTTCATGATTTCAAAATACTTAAAACGCTTTTCTAAGAGTTCATAAATAGCTCGCAGGCACATTACATAATACATTATTATAGTACCAAGTTAAAGCTTCCTACCTAGTTTTTTTTATAATGGAAACCAAACAGCAACTGCACAAAAAATACCTTGTTTGGCAGTTCAAGTGGTCACACCAACCAGGTCGCCAATCTAAGAGAAAGACAGCAACGGCAAATTATAAGTAGACACTCATTTATAATATTTCAACGAACCGGCTTTCGAATTCAAGTCTTTGGGTTTGACAGTCAGACGTGATAACTATCTTGCAAAGCAGTTTTCAAGATTAATGTGGTCGTTTGCTTTTGACTTCCACCAGGTTGATCTCGCAACATCTGTTGGTCATAAGAAAATGTTCCCTAGGCACGACAATATTTATATACAACGACAGAACATGGCCTGCTAATTCGATAACAGATCCTCAGGATTGAGATTCGGACGTTCATCCCACTATCTTCCAAAAGACAGAAGGATGTACAAACAGAGAAAAGGTTTATACAGTACTTTGTCACCAAAACGGTGGAGGTAATATATGCCCGCGGCAACCAAAGCGCCAAAGATATTTGAACATTAATCTCCTCACAGACAGCTCTCGCCTCCATTCCTCTACGACCACGCCAGCGATTCTCTGCTTAGCTATCCGGAAAATGCGATCTCTAATCTCCGCTCATCTTTGCCCCCTAAAGGAAAACAGACTCAACGGAGAGATCATACAATAAAGAAATCGTATTGATTGTTTTCTGAATTATCACACATACTCCTTTATATCTTATTTGGTATATCATCATAATTATCTCAGCCGATAGACGTCTACTGCTGGGCATAGACCTCCCCCAAGGATCGCTACAACGATTGGTCTCGCGCTGCCCTCATCTAACAGGTCCCCGCCGCCTTCACCAGGTCGTCTCGGTCCACCTCGTCGGCCTATCCACGCTGCGCTTTCCGGTACGCGGTAGCCACCCGAGACACTTTACCCGACTTACTGACTAAACCCTAATTGCCACTTTAGTTTATCAATAATTTCAGCTATGACGGTTGCTCTGGTTCTTCTGCGATTGCTGCTACTGTTATTACACAATGTCACTCATCTCCAATTTAGTGAATAATAGTATTAATCTAACGCACCACAGCCAGAGGCTCCGTCAAGTCGGTTCCCTAAATAAATGAAATATTACCACGTATCTCGGTTTAACATCTGTTTCTTGTCGTTTGTGGGCTGTCCCCAAGTTAATGAGAACGTCTGGATGACTTATGGTTGCGTTTATTATTGAAATTTGAAACCAACTTCTATTTCACTTCTGTGTGACGACAGAGACGTATTGCTTTTCAAGTTTTCTTGTAAAATGTATGTAAGTTATTATTGTTAGTTCTCTATTGGTTCAATGACTTCAAAATGGAAAACATTGAATGAGTTCTTTTAAATTTCAACACATTTAGTATTTGTAAGGTTTCAGAATGGTATGACGTGTGGAGTCGCAGATCACAAAAACTAAAGGGAGATGTGAAAAGGGGGCGGGGCCAGTGTCGCAGCAATATGCGCAAAAACGGAACACATTGCTCGCGACAGTAGTTTACTATGCTTGCGTAGTACTAAATGTTATTCGAACGTTGAGTTCTGATACCGCAATGGATAATGAGCACATTCAAGCTAACAAAATACTTTGAATCTTGTGGTACTAGTGATGATGCGACACTAGGTTTCGGTACTCAGCGCGTTGGTTGGCATCTCTCTAGATTTCTATGTGTGGAGTCAATCAATCAAATGAACCCACATCTACCCACTGCTGGGCATATGCCTCCTTTTTATTGCGCAACTCCTCACGGTCCTGTGCTAATCTGATCCATTTCTGACCCGCAACCCTTACAATGTCGTCTGACTAAAGCATAGGTGGTGTTCCCGCTGACCTCCTTCCTTCCCTTGGCCACCATTCCGATGTGAAATTTGGAATAAAATAATTTATTTCCAACTATAGAGAAAAGGTGGGTAGGCCCCTCACACGGTGGAACGAAGACCTGGTGGTGGATGAGGGCAGCGCAAGACCGGTCGTTATCCTTGGGGGAGGCCTATGTCCAGCAGTGGACGTCTATCGGCTGAGATGATGATAGAGAAAAGGTCTTATCATCAAGAAATGTTGACAAAATTGGTTTCTAAAAATTTTAAAGCTAGAGTGTATTAAGTCTAGACAAAAAAATAAAACAAAGAGCAAACCATCTTAAATTATCCGTGAACCTCCTGTCTCCACTTTCTCTCTCGAACGTTTTAAGTTTTGGTTTTATTTCGTCAATTTTAAACCAGACAATGTTTAGCTGATGATAGTCAAAAGACAATACAAGCTAGAGTTCTATTTTATTTATGAGTCTGTCAAATCTCTCTTATCTTTAAATCTCGTTGGTTATGTAGGTAGCTAGCGAATTCTGCTTATTAATGCATGTATGGAACATAATAATACATTTTGTTATCATTAACATAAATGATAAATTTCAGTATATTTGTGCTGATTACCATCAATGTTTTTACTCCTATTATTATTTGAGTGGGCTATTGCCAGCAAGGTTCGTATTTAAACCTGCGACCATTGCTGGTCTATTGTGTTCGCCTCAATATAGCTCACCTATATTTTTACACATACCTCCGAACTTATGGTATATTCTTTTCATTCTCGGGTGTACAGGTCTTTTTCCTTCACCGCCGACCCAATTATTTGTTTTCGATTTAATATCTACTACGCACTGCTTCTATAACTTCTTAAGAATAAGAGCATCCTTGTGATATTAGAATAAATCATATCCAAAGAATGTCATCATCCAGTTGCCATTATCTCATTATTTGGTGTCGGCACAATATGTCATCTTCCATCCGTTCATATAGCAGTAATTTCAGCACTCACTGCTTTCTTACACATCTTTCACAATACATCCTGCTTTTCTTCGGTCCTTTCTTACAACCTTCTCCTAATATGAAATTCATCTCTCCGCATAAATTTAATGGCAATCACTCTCAATTTTACGTAACGTTACCGACCGGTGAAAGAAAACATCGTAAAGAAATTGCATAATAATATGCTGAATAAAAATGTCTAGTGCGTGTGTGAAGTCTACCAATCCGCATTGGGCACGCTCGGTGGACTAATTCCCATAGACCCTCCTTGAGTTGACGGTAGGCCTGCGCCCTGCAGTGGTAAGTATATAAGGTCTAACAAAATTAGGTGAAACTATTTTAAGGGGATGATCAGACCATCAAACTGAACAACTTTCTCTATGGGACCAATATTGAAATCGCGAAAAAAAAGACTGCTGTTCCATACATTTAGGTTGAGTACATTTGTATGGAACAGCAGATTTTTTTTCGCGATTTCGATATTGGTCCCATAGAAAAAGTTGTCCAGTTTGATGGTCTGATCATCCCCTTAAAATAGTTTCACCTAATTTTGTTAGACCTTATATAGGCTGATGATGATTCTCAATTTTGAAACAAATACACAATCAACAAGTGACATTAAATTTTATCTATGTTGTACAGATGTACTCGTAGATATTCTAGTAAAATTCCATGTCGAGAACAATGTAACTGTAATATGAAGTAAAAACTGTTTACGATAGCATTTACGAGTCGCCGCGACAGCATATTTATTGACGCATGCTTTATAGCTTCACTAACTGACATGTGGAAGAAACATGCGAGCTGTGGTTGGGAGTGCTTGGGTTTATTTCATACTTTCGTTTGGGTATGTATGACTGCGGAACATTATCTTTTCGGTGAGGATAATGAAATTGACTTGGCAGTATAATTACTGGAATGCCTAGACTAGAGCTTCTCAACCTTTTTGTAGTCGCAGACAAATTTCTAAAATCGTGGACCCTGCTTGGTCCCCTTTCGAATAGAATTGTAGAACAGAATGTTAGACATACCATGCGCAGCATTAAAAATTGTTGCGTTTAGTATTATCTTAATAAATTATCTTAGGCATATAAGGCCCGGGCCAGACAGAAGGGGCGCGAACGCGGATAGTTTCATACAAAATGAATAGAATAGAATAAATTGTTTAGCCTTGGACTCCGACACTTATTTCATGAACCCCAGGGTAAGAAATTCTGGCCTAGATTGTCTCTAGGTTATGCAAAATGACGAAGACTTGGAAAAAGCCCTCTTTAATCCTTTAAGGCCCGATTCGACCAAATAGTAATTTTTATTTTTAGATTAAGTCGCCGGTTACTCTAGAGAAAACTGATTTTGCGGTTTACCAACCGTAATCTATGAATAAGTTGAGAGTAAATTTTATACGGCAAATTTTAACGGTGTAAAGCTTATACCAAGACTAATGAAATGTCAATGTCACATAATTAAAAAAAAATAAAAGAAAAAAGGAAACTTACAAATTAAAACTGTATAACCTCACATTGCAATAAGTGCGGATACAACGACCTCTTTCTTTAGGTGGATTATACATTCGTTCTTTTAGTGTGGTAGAAGACAAATGAAGTTATTTCGGAGTAAACGCTAAGAGTAAAATTGTTCCTTGTATAGTTACTCTTCTATAAATCAAAGTTTGGTCGAAGCATTAACAATTAGTAATGTTAAGTGAATTAAATGACAAGTAACTCAAAGCAGCTCGTGACCGTGATTTTTACTATTATAGAGTGTAAGAAAAAATGGTTCGAGCCTAAATTTAATGCCTATATTTGGTTAGGAACTACGATCGAACATGTGAACCGCAAATCCCCGGATTAACGTAAAAATCCTCCCTTTTAGCTTCGCTCTTATCGGGTTAACACTAAAAACGTGCCATTGCCCTCTGCAATGGAAATCAATATCAAGTTCACGCAGGAACGAGAGGCATTGTACACAATTTCGTTTTGGAATAACGTACTAATTCTTTTTCTGTGACAATATTTACATAATTGCAATACGACTTGTCTCTGTAGGTCTTAATTGTTTTGACAATTTTACATTTATAGAAATTGCGGTTCTTTTATATTTCGTATTCACTTTTGTTTTTAGGCTCAATATTATCCTCCCTTTCATGATATACAAGGTGAAATTGATATCATTAGCATCCTTTTAAACTAAAATTCTACCCATCAAACTGAACAACTTTTACTAAGGGAGCAAACCAATCGGAGCAAAAAAAAAATCTGCTGTTGCATATATTTAAATCGAGTAGGGCACTGCAGTTTAGTTGCAAAGGCCCTTGACTTTGCTTGCAAACAGATCCTCTACCAACTAGCCTCTCTCTCTTCCTGACTTAACTAGCCATCCTATATACAGGGTGAAATTGATATCATTAGCATCCTTTGAAACTAAGAGTCTACCCATCAAACTGAACAACTTTTACTATGGGAGCAAACGGGAGCAGAAAAAAATCTGCTGTTGCCTACATTTGTGTCGAGTAGGCATTGCAGTTTAGTATGGAACAGTTGATTTTTGCTCCGATTGGTTTGCTCCCGTAGTAAAAGTTGTTCAGTTTGATGGGTAGACTCTTAGTGTGCTAATGATATTAATTTCACCCTGTAGTTACATAATGCTGGTGTCTTCTTTTCGTAGCAGCATGACTTATAATGGCATGACAATCACTCATGCTGTAGTCTAAAGATTAACCAGTCAGCAATGGTCGTATCGAGGCTGACTGCCCAGGGTGCGACAAACGAACTCCAGGTTTTGTCACATTGGGAGGTTCTTTTCATGCACCCCTTGAAATGTTAACGTGACTCAGCCTCTCATATTAGACCATTAGAGTAAATAATGTAAAATGTTAATAATTTTCTTCTCTGGTTCGAATCATTTACTCATTAAGATAACCAAATATCAGTACGAAGATCGGTCCTTGAAGTAAGTGCTCAGTAAGTGTATCTATACTATTATAAAACTGTAACAGAAGATTGTCTGTACATTAAAGATATTAACAAAAAAAATCAAGATATGGTTTTTAGTTGTCCCTGATTCCATATCACCAATTTTTGGATTTTTTGTCTGTCTGTTTGTGTGTTTCTTTGTTTCTGTGTTTGTTTGAACGAGCATCACGCAAAAACTACTGAACCGATTTTGATGAAACTTTTTGATTTGATAGCTAATGATCTGACTTAATCTATACTATTGTAAAACTGTAACAGAAGATTGTCTGTACATTGAAGACATTAACAAAAAAAAATTACGATATGGTTTTTAGTTGTCCCTGATTCCATATCACAATTTTTGGATTTTTTGTCTGTCTGTTTGTTTGTTTGTGTGTTTGTTTGAACGAGCATCACGCAAAAACTACTAAACCGATTTTGATGAAACTTTTTTTTTTGATAGCTAATGATCTGACTTAAAATCTGGTATATAATTTGTGCGGACAAAGTCGCGGGTTAACGCTCGTTGATTATATTAACCGTGCCAAGAACTTCTAAATTCAAGCCGATCAGACCAGGGGGTCTAGCATGCCACCCCCGAAAAAACGACAAAAATCGAGACATGCCTCCGTCTCTGTTACTTTGAGTAAGCGGAAGTGAGCGCTCATGATGGTTTTCTCGTTTTGTTGCTTTGTCGTGCGTGGCATGCTAGCCCTACTTGTCTCATTTCTCTCTTCTCTCAACGTTGATATCCATAACTACTGATAATATCAGTTACACTATCAAACTAAACAACTTTCAATATGGAGCCAACATCGAAATCGCAATAGAAAATCAGCTGTTCCTTACATGATTCGCGATTTCGATGTTGGTTTCATAGTGAAGTTTTTGTTCAGTTTGATTGTCTGAAGCACCCCTCTTTAATATTAATAATGATAATACAGAACGCATTTCATTTTATATCCTGTATTAAAACTACACACTGAAGTTTTCCACTTTTCCCTGATCATTAATTGAGAAAGTGGTATAACGTTTTATTTTGTTTGTTGAGTACTGCTTATAGTCTAGGAAAAATACGGTTTGAGATTGAATTAAAGACACTTTAGTAAATTGTGTTTGAACTAATATTACTGTTTGTTTATATAACACTTTTGTCGAGATTTTGTGGTTATATAGGATGAGGACCCTGAGAAATATCTTAATATCGATATAAATGTACAAAAGGCAAGCTTATTTCTAAAGATATTTCTTCCATCACACCTGCAAAAGAGACAGTTAAAAATCACAAAGCAAATTTTTTGTGTACAAACAAACAGTAAATAATTAAGTTTTGAGGTTATAAGTTTTTAATACAAAATATTAAATATCTACTCAAATTTACGATATTAACCGGGGATTATTATTGTTATAAGTAAATCGTATTGAACGAAGCCGTCCTGTGCAAAATCACCAGTTTTTCATTTTTTGTTCATACCTAAATTTAATGTTTTATAAATATCTTATTTGTTCCATAGTACACAATAAAAAATCGGGGATTATTGAGATTTTATGTTTTTCTGGTATGTATCTACTAATATTTCCAACTATCACCTAAAGTGCAATTAATGCAACCTACTCCATACAAAAATCCGTGGATTTCCCCGACTATTACTGGCTAAGTAAACGCTTACTTGTCGTTTTAGTTACTATTTCATTTTATTTCCAATGCCTACTTTCTCTAGTCGATCGTAAACTGATTTACAGCTTTCAGTAAATTGCTTAGTTGCCCACTCAACTTGTTCGATACTGACGTCTAGTAATTTGATTTCATTTTGCTTTGAAATGTCGCTTTAGCTCCTTTTGGTTGAAATGCTTAGTTTCTTTTACAGCTTTGTCGTTTTTGGATTTATTATTATAATCCTTCTTATCGGCTTATTGGTAGAGTTTAGTAAACTAAAGCTTTAGTGGTTTTGCTTTTAATACATTTTCTTCTAGGACCTAAAATCTATGGAGGTGCTACTGGGAATGTTCCTCCATTGAAAAGGGAAGATCGTAAGGGAAGAGACGTGTGAAGCCTGGGGACCGGCCGTGGTCCAACAGTTCTTAGTTGGACCTTGTATATGTATTGAATCTCTGCCTCTGCTCTGTATGTCTTGCATTCGATTGTGAACCTTATTTGTAGTAGGTTACGAGTTACGTATTCACGGTGAACGTTGTCTATCTATGGAGCATACGAGAGCGACGGTATCGCCATCTGTTGGCATCTTTGCTATAACTTGTGGGTGCTGACATCTGTAGCAATCCCCACAAATCTTTGGGATATAATCTAGTCCAGTTTTTGACGAAATTTCTTTCATCCTCTAACCTCTAATCTCTAATAGGAATTTCAGAATTTCATGACTCTAATAGAGTTTAAATTGGAATGATAATGTATAGAAAGAGACCCAGGTTCGTTTTGTTCATTCAAATGTTACGTGTTCTACATGATGTTCTTCATTGTATGGCTTTATGTAAAAGGTAGCATACAGAGATAACTAAATAAACTTAAATATTATACGTAACATATACCCAAAGGGCTGTTTCATCCATTTTAGTAATGTAATTTTTTTTTATCTATTTACAACTGCTATAAATAAAATACATTGAAATCGGGAAAAAAGAATGTACTGTTTCATCCATTTTGGGTAAAGTAGTTTTTTTAAATTTATTTACAACTGCTGTAAATAAAATACATTGAAATCGGGAAAAAAGAATCTGCTGTTTCATACATTTTGGTAAAGCAGTTTTTTTTTTTATTTATTTACAACTGCTATAAATAAAATACAAATTCGCACGAACTGCAGAACAGTTTGTTGCCGATACGCTTTTGGTATAATTACACTTCTAAATAGTCAGTCAGTGTCTATTGATATTTTCTATGGAACAGCCGATTTTGTTTCACGATTTCAATGTTGGTTGGTCCCATAGTAAAAGTTATTCAGTTTGTATGTAACGCATTTTATTTTACACCCTATATAAGGTCTAACAAAATTAGGTGAAACTACTTTAAGGGGATAATCAGACCATCAAACTGAACAACTTTCTCTATGGGACCAATAATGAAATCGCGAAAAAAAAATCAGCTGTTCCATACAAACCTACTCGACCTAAATGTATGGGACAGCAGATTTTTTTTTCGCGATTTCAATATTAGTCCCATAGAGAAAGGTGTTCATTTTGATGGTCTGATCATCCCCTTAAAATAGTTTCACCTAATTTTGTTCGACCTTATATACAATTAACTAGCCTATTTCTTTGTTCCTTTGTCCAAAACTAAAAAGCACTTGTGCAGACGTTTCCAATTACGAAGTTCGTCGAATATTTTTCGCCGCTATCGATCCATACTGCACCCTGAATTGCACTGCTTGCAGTAATTTATAGCGAAAGGGGCGTTGTGCTCCACTTAA
Source organism: Agonopterix arenella (assembly GCA_927399405.1). NCBI lineage: Eukaryota > Metazoa > Arthropoda > Insecta > Lepidoptera > Depressariidae > Agonopterix > Agonopterix arenella. Next base: position 5,129,975 of record OV656714.1, read on the forward strand.
TAATTATCGTCTCTATTTATAACGTGATAAAGTCTAAATTGAATCCGTTTTCAGTCCGTAGGGGAAACAAGCAAGGGGTTTGACCCACGTGTTACATGCATTATTGCGTGATCTGTTTTTTTTTTTCGATGTCAGAATGAAAGGAACGCGTCATGGATGTACTTCAAGTGTTGTTTGCTCGTTAAATTCAACTTTGTGTTTGTTCTATAGAGTTTCTTGTTTGTTTTTTTATTGTTATTCTGTTTATCATTGGGACTTTCTAATATGTTAGGCAACTTTGTATTTTGATTTTATACAGGGTGCAACATTTAATGCGTTAACACGTTCGTGGACAGTGAACGAGACACAATAGAACTTTTATTGTTATCATGCTATAGCCGGTCACTGTCCGCGAATGTGTTGAGGCGGTCTTAAGACCATCAAACTGAGCAACTTTCCCCATAGGGCCAAGATTCAAATCGAGGAAAAAACTCTGCTGTTCCATAGAAAACTTTAACAACGAAAGAATAATGCTACTGGGTGGCTCCCTGTAATACTTCAAAAACATACCTAGTAAAATGTGGATAGTCTTCTTATATTAAGAATATCTCTGACTCGGGCCCGGGAATTTCAGCCAACTTCAGCTGTTCCATACATTTGAGTCTGAGTCGAGTAGGTAGGTACTGCAGTTTAGTAAGCACTTAATTTTCATTATTGAGATTTCGATGCTTGCTGCATAGAGAAAGTTGTTCAGTTTGACAAGTATGATTTCCGCACTGACTGAAATGTATGCTGTATTATATTAGTGCATATTTATCACATGATTTAATCTTGTTGCTTACTTAATTTATGTTCATTTATTGTATGTCACCCTATGTCTATATTTTGTTATTTGCCATCCTGTTTAATTGATAGTAGATAATAATAATGCCTCATTCTATAAACCTGTTTTCATGAACACTTGTTTTCTTTGCTCTACAAACAAAAAGAACCATTATTTATAGGCTTTGAATACTTATATAGGGACTAGTTACGCGTGTAATTTTACTAACAAACATTTCTGCCACTTTTTGCGGAGGGCGCATCCGCTACTTCGGATTTTATTCCCATAACTTTAGATTCTAATTTTGAACGTTAAAAATCATGAAAAGTAGTCTCGTGTGAACCCCAAACGTTCTAAGTTCGAAATTATTGTTTCGCAATTATAGGCTGTCTCGTTTAGTGATAAGGTATAAAATTGAATGTAAATGCACATTATTAATTGATCTTATACCGTGGCAGAGGGGAAATGATACCGCAAGGCTAGTCCTTATAGTAAATAGTCAAAGTTTATAGGATATTTAGATTCAACGATAGTATTGTTCATTTTTAATTTCGTTTGGTTGTTGACATTTCTTCGTTTATCGTTTTCGACATTGTTTGTTTGTTATGCCAGTTGTCCAATTTTTTAATTGTTTTTTGTTTGTTTCAGGAAAGGCAGATATTTTATAGGTAAGCATCAAATGTATGAATCAATATCGAATTGATTAATTACTTTTCTTTTCTTACTGACTCAATGTCCATGACTTTGGTTTTATGGAACAAAAGTGAAAAGAAGAGTTCGTCACCGAATTTTCAATGTACTCACTTGTACTGATGCTTTCGTCGGACATGGCCTACTGTATTTTGGAGGTTTCTCCTTAACGTTTGCTATTTGTTTTCAGAAACATCATCTTCCTGCCCTTATCCCATTACTTGGGGTCCGCGCAATATGTTGTCATTTCAGCACTCAGTCCTTTTTTACACATTTCATCTTTCATATAATCCATCCATCTTATCTTTGGTAGTTCTCTCTTCATGCACATTCATATTTTAATACTCGATTTAATATGACACTCATCTCTCCGCATCACAATGCCCATGCCGCGCCTGTAGCATCTAATAGCCATGTAATTTTACGGAGTTTTGTTAGGTGGAGTAGGGAGTAATTATTAATTGGATCTTTTAAACTGTAAACAGTGTAGTGTACAGCAATAAAGAGTAGTTAATGTGGAAAGCGCCGGTAGCGCCATCTATCGGCACGCGCAGTCTGTGGTGAATATCTATTGTGCATTCGCTCGGTATTCAGTCGCCGACCGCCGTGCCGTGCATAGATTAATATGTATATTTGATATAGATAGGTAACTCGCCTTGAACTTTAGGACGTCCTAATTGCGTTGCCGCTTATTAGCACTAGGGGGCGCCTCATTATGAAATAAATTGAAAATGACGATCGGCCGACGCGAGGATCGAACCTTAGCTACCCGGATCGTAAGCCGGTTGCCTAGACCGCTAGACCAACAAGACAGTGATTGATATGGGCGAAATCTCTCACTACTACAGCGCAGCGCGTGAGGTGTAGTGCGCTGTTACTCCGATATGAACCCTAGTGCAACACATAGTGCTTCGATACATCACCGATAGATGGCGGACGCTGTCCATGGAAAATCAGCGATCCACTTAGTTTGTACTAAGATAACATAGCATGGTGCCGTCCGGACGTGCGCTGGCCACATTCACTAGTGAAAACTATATCTGTGTTTTAATCAACCTCAACTAACCCTGAGTGAAAAGGAGCATTTTACAAACGGCACCATTTAGTTACAAAAGGACTATCTTAAAACATATTTAAAAAAATTCGTTACGCAACATAGAAATCATGTGTGTCCCAGAAGGCTTTTAAATTAATAATATTAATACTTATGCACAATTTGAACAAGATTTAACAATTTAAATTGTTATTGAGAAATAAAATAGGCATTGAAATTTTAAAAATGAGTTATTTTATTTATTAGAAAATACGAATGTATTTTTCAAACCTTCTAAGTAGACAAAAATATTTACACCAAGTTTGGAGAATGAATAATTTGTGCAAAAAAATTTACCATCAGGTTCTTTAGAACGAGATAATAGCTAAATTTTAAAATTGGAACTGATGTTAAAGTGATTTTTTTTTAATTTTAGTACATTTCTAGGCTCAAATTGGCTCTTCAATATTATACCGAAAAAAAAAATCTATTATTGATTAGTCCCGGCTCAAACCGTAAAATGACTGGGCTATAATATAATAATAATAATCATCATATCAGCCATTAAACATCCACTGCTGGACATAAGCCTCCCCCAAAATGGGGAGATTTGCCATAATCGCCACGCTTGGCAGGCGGGTTGGCGATCGCAGTTGGATCGAATCAATGTGTGTACCCAGAGGATGCTGCTGCCCATCCTTCAGTAGATCCCTTAGTCGCCTTTTACGACACCCACGGGAGGAAATGGGATGGTGCTATTCTTAGCCGACACCACACGGCCTTAATAATAATACTTATTCCTAATCCTCTCCAATCTAGTAATACCACACGTCCTTGTGAGTGAAGAATTGAAGAATGTTAAGATACATTCGCATCTCACCTGCATGCCGTCGTTTTTCACCCGTACGTCTGTGAATAAAAAAAATTGACGTTTTTTTTTTTTTTTAATCACGACTCTTCCCTGTAATCTCAATTAATCTCTTTTTAAAGTTTTATGAAGTGTCCCGTTTACAGGTGTACTGTTCCCTGAAGGATTTAAATTAAAACTCAATTAAACTCGCAACTTTGTCCGTTTACCTCTTTAGACCTCTCTTGAGAGGTAAATTTGTGATACCTTAGTGGATTCCTGATTGCCTTTGACTCTAATTGCAGTGGTCGACCAGCTCTGAATTTTAATTGTTTTCTTCGTATTTTAAAAGAGTCTCATACTCCATTTCAACTGCAGTGACTGCTTTTTTAACCGACTTCAAAAAAGGAAGAGGTTTCTCATTTACAAGAGCAGTAAGATGCGTAATATGTTAAACGCACGTGTGTGTGTGTGCTAATTGCTAAAAATAAACTAAGTATATATATATGCACTCTCTCGTTCTCTTCTTCTGTCGAGTCGATGGCATGTCATAGATTTTGACTTGGCACGTGCATCGGGATAAAGAGATTTGCCGACCAGCATTCGAGCGCCACAAGTAACCAGAAGAGAACTTGCAGCCACGCTTGATATTGTAGTCTTAAGGGAATATGATTCGGAGCGCGCTCCATACAAACGAAGTCTGGTTATATTTTCAATAATAACCACTTAAAGTCAATTATTTTTTTCTGAAACAATCTAGAAACTAATCTGTCAGTCTGATTTTCGTTAAAATGTATAGTTTTAGGGTTGCAGTGCCTCAAAGATCTCCATACAAATCTAAAATTAATCCTAGCATTGAAACTATATACCTAAATAAAAAAATCATATAAATAAATAAAAAAAATTTAACGAAAATTTTACTCATTATAAGCATAGAGATAAGTGTCTAGATTGTTTCTAAAAAAAAATCATTTTACGTACTTTAATTGGTTAATATTGAAACTGCGACCAAACTTCGTTTGTATGCACCGCGCATTAGCGCTTTAGGAATAAACTTCTCTTAAGTTGCATATGATTACCAGCCCGTCGCCCATATTGATGGTCCATCATTTTGGAGGAATCCTCTATGATGATAAAATCGTCCCATCATGAAAAATTAATACCTGAAAGTCTGCAGCGAACTACTAATTTTTAAAAGCGTATTTTTTTACCCGCCTGTGCCTGGAGGGTTTTTACTATTGCTAAACCCCCTAACGTGACCGCAGTCCGCCTTGATTTAATCTTATCTTTATTTCTTACGATATCTTGTTAACGACATCAAAAGTATGACGTCATTCATATCATGTTTAGTAAACAGATCGTAACTCGCTAAATTACCTACCCTAGTTGTGACTAATTACCATAATCATGTGCTCCAGTGGAAATTTGTACCGTTTTGCTGGCATGTTTTGCGTGTTATACATGGGATGGCGGTTTGTGTATGTTTGTGTGAAGTTTGGGAAAGAGGTGCGGGACTTAGCCCAGTCATTTTACGGAGTTTTGTTAGGAGGGGTGGGGAGTAATTATGAACTGTAACCGGCATCATATAGTGACAAAAAGACTATCTGAAACATATTTAAAAAAAAATCGCTTCTCAACATAGAAATCAAAATTATATCTCCCAGAAGGCTTTTAAAAGAGTAATATTAATACCAATGCACTCATTTTAGTTAGGTTTAACAATGTAAATAATTTTTGAGCAATACAATAGGCATTGAAATTTAAAAAGCGAGATATTTAATAGAAAATACTAATGTATTTTTCAAAGCCTTGTAAGTAGACAAAATAATAAGTATGTATATATAATGGTAAAGCCTTAAATATGTGAAAAAAAAATTACATTCGTTTTTTTAGAACGGGACAAAAGCTAAATTTAAAATTTGGGGCTGTTGCCGACGTGATATTTTTTTAATTCTGGTACCTTTTTAAGCTCAAATTAGCTCTTAAATACTATACCGAAAAAAAATATAAATTATTAATTAGTCCCGGCTGAAACCGTGAAATGACTGGGCTAATTTGGAATATAGCTGCAAGGTTTTATAGTAATCTGTATGTTTTTGATGTTCGGTTTTCTACAGGGTCCTTCTTAATATGCTGGCAGTTTTTAAGGGGATGATCAGACCATCAAACTGGGCATCTTTTTCTATGGGGACCAACATCGAATTCGCGAAAAAAATCAGTTGTTTCAGTTATGGGATCTGTTGTACCTACTGGCCACCGAAAATGTGTATGACCCAGCAAACAATTTGGTCGTATTAGGCCCCCATTTGTATGACTATTTTGACTAAGTTATATAACTGTAATTTCGTCATATACTGGTGCTTTATGCGTCTAAAGTTCGACTATACGACTAAATTGTTAGTTGGGGAAGCTGTTTTCCTGGTAGGATATGTGTTCTGTGGTACAGCCAAACCATTTTTCGTTCGTAACAAATCATGACGCAATTGATCATGCGCAAACCCGCCAGTCCCGAACAAGTACAAAATAAAATGAGCAAATGATCGCCCCTAGCGTTCCACAAAATTTATGTTAACTTATTCCACTCCTAAGTAAACAATGTATCTGTATGAATTTGCGATGCTTTTCAACCGTTAATACGAGTGCTCTTTCAGACGGAAAATTTTAGCTCCGAGATTTTCACCGTTGATGAATTATTGTGCGATGTGTTGTATAATTATTTTGTATTCACTGTAAGTGTTTTAGTTTTTAATAATTTCATAGTGTGAAACGTTTGATGCATGCATTTGCAGCTGCAACATTTAGATTCAAAATGATGAAATATTCTGCTTTTAATGTTCATTCTAATTTACTTGGAGTTTTGTTGCATCGTGTGAATTGCTCTAGCTTGTGCCCAGTCAGCTAGCTGGTAAAACTAGCTTCATGTCTGTCTGTCTGTCTCTCAAGACCTTGAGGACCCTTTTTCTCAGAAATGGGTAGAGGGTATTATCAAATACATAGGTGTAAACAATGTAAGCTTCTAAGTCAATGCAATCGAAATTTACGTCTCTCATATGTCGTATTTTGAAACCCTCAACTCGCAGATTAAAACCTAGGTATAGGGTACTTCCCGTTGACCTAGAATCATGAAATGTGGTAAAAAGCAAGGTCTCACAACACTAGTAAAGGAATAAATCCGTAAATTGTTAATTTGTAGCTATATCGCATCAAAAATTCGATTCGATTTCAAACTTACATTTTCAGTTGGAGCATCGACCGTGATGTGGACCGATGTTGGAGAGAAAATTTTTTTGATTACGAGAGGCGATTTTGGAGATTTTTCGTCAGTTTTTGGTTCATTCCTCAGACATCAGTTAGTCAATAATACATTTCTTTACATATACAAAGGATTAACCCACTTACTTATCGAAGTTATTTCAGTTTCGCAATCAATTTTATAAAGATAAGTGCATGAATCACTTTACAGTTATTTATTGCATATTTACGTTAAATATTTTTATACGTAATTTTATTAAAACACACAAATAAAAAATAACAGTTTTTTCTTTTGATTAAACATGTATTAAGAGAGTCGCTGGCGCGTTGCGGAGAAGTATGGACACTCAATCATATGGGTCCAGGTTCAAATTCGCACGGACGACATGCCATGTACCGATGAGTTTTTCTAACTTATACATGTACGTTATATCCACTGCTCTTAAACGGTGAAGGAAAACATACATAGGAAACCTGCATACGCTGACGAAGAAATTCTGATGTGCATGTGAAGTCTACCAATCCGCATTGAGGACGCATTGTGTCCTGCAGTGGGAATTATACGAAAGGTGTTACAAAAGTAATTATAAACATTTAAAACTTTTAAGGGGGTTGTTTATTTAGATTAGACCGTCAAGCTGAAAAACTTTCACTATGGGACCAACATCGAAATCGCGATAAAAAATCTCTTATCTCTCTCATAGTAAAAGTTGTTCAGTTTGATGGTCTAAACCACCCCTTAAATATTTATTTGTATTTTTGTAACACCTTCTATAGGATGATGATGATTTTTTTTTGCATATTTGTAGGGAGCAACTACTGATTTTTACTGCGGACTATTGGAGGGACCACGAAGGGTCTACCAAGCCAAATGAATGAACTTAAGCAACCGACCTAGGGGCACCCAGAGGGGTACGGACCTCGGCATAGGACGTTGCTGGGGCTACGCGATGGTGATGATGATGACATAGTTACTTACACTAACGCACATAGTCCCTGATGGGAGAACAGAGCATCAATTCGAAATAAAATAAAAATTTGCTGTTTGAGTCGACTAACGTTTAGCTATTTCGAAATTGGCTTCGAATTCATCTGTATGCAAATTCCGAATGACTTCGCGGACATAAAACTTATACTACACTACACAATAAAACTACGTATCAGAAAGCAGTTCTAAACCCTCGTATTCTCACGGCACAAACGTAGACTGTCATTTTCTAGTCCATTGGACTCCAACTATTCACTTTTTTTCAATTCCAAGCCTCTTTATGGCAATGAATGGATAATTATAGGGGGCTGGCCTGTTAAGACACCAGTGATTTTTCTCGGATAAGTGAACGAAGATTAATGGTCACTTAAGTGGTTAATAAGAGTATACTGTGTGACTTGATTGACTGTTATACAAGTTGTGCTCTCATTTAGTATCACTAGACAAGCCACGTTAGCTACGTATTCTACACATGTTTTATAAAGGGTTGTTTTGTTATAAAAGGGATGTTGGGAGCTATGAAACAAGCAAAGAGATATTGTGATAAAGATTAGATCGAGTACATGGTCTCAATTGGAATGTGGCCAACGATGTCCATGTTGAGTTTCGAATAAAGTATTTTGTATACAGGATTAGAGTGTAAGAAAAAGTGTCATTAACCTTTAAACCACATACTCTACCCATCAAACTGAACAACTTTTACTATGGGAGTAAACCTGTCAGAACGATAAAAAAATCTGCTGTTCCATACTAAACTGCAATGCCTAGTTGCCAACTCGACTCAAACGAAAATCGTAATGATACTTTTCCTTAATCCCTGTATAAGGTCCAACAAAATTAGCTGAAACTATTTTAAGGGGATGATCAAACCATCAAACTGAACAACTTTCTCTGTAGGACCAATGTAGAAATTGAGAAAAAAATCTGTCCTATACATTCGGGTCGAGTAGGTTAGCAGTTCTGTGTGGACCCGACGATTTTTTTAGAATCACCAAGTCTTTAAATAGTTTTACCTCCACCTCCATTATGGCTCCTCTTACTTTCATTTGCCGGAGTAGGCAAAAGGCATGTGCTTTGCAGTTCTGTGATTTGGCATGTGCTTTGATTGACGTCCCGGTTGGTGTAATGGTTACCACGTCGGACTGCCATAATAAACATGCTTGCTTGGGATCATTACAATGTATGTGCCTGTGAGCGTTATTTATTTATTTGCAGTAGGACCAATACATAATGGTGATGATGATGATGATAATAACATTATTTTCCTGTCGAGACAGTTTTCGATTTATGATCCCTGTATTGTGGAGTACTAAACAATGCGCGAGTCAAAAGATCAATCCCAGCTTCATTCATCTTATAAAGCTGCAAATGTGGGAGTTAACGAGAAAACGGAATGGTTTTCTGTTTATTGCTTTACCGTTACTGTACCATTATCTTTATAAAGTCTTATTTGAATGATATACTTTTGTTCAGTGGTTTCTTCATTTTGGATAGTAAAAAAAATCGTGTATGTCACAGGTTTTCTCCGCCTAATCATTTTCTATCCTTACTATTTAATGACGTTGCTGTGTAATACAGGGTTTAAACAAAACAACGCAACTTTAGGCAAGTCCTGGTGTCAGAGTTTTTTCACACCGCCTTACGGCCTCTGACGTGGTTTTTATGTAACGACTACTACCACCAGAGATAGTAGGCGGGACCAACGGCTTAACGTGCCATCCGAAGAATCATCTTTATTTTCAGGCAATCAGGTGATTCAACCTGCAATGTCCTAACCAACTGGGGAAAAATGCACAAAGTGAGATATCAATAGGTGTCCCCCGTGGGAATTGAACCCACAATCTCCGTGTTGAGAGCCCAATGCTCTTAACCATTAGACCACAGAGGCAGTAATACTTAAGGGGGTGCTTCAGACCATCAAACTGAACAACTTTCACTGTGGAGCCATCATCGTAATCGCGAACAAAAAAGACATCTGTTCCCTACAAAACTGCAGTTACGACTCTACTCAAATGTATGGGACAGCTGACTCTTTTTTAACTCTGTATGTGGCATGAAGTAAAATAGGTATCTTTAGATTAAAAAAAAATATGGTTGTGTAGATTAAGATTTCCATGGCCCGTTGGTCGTTCATTGTATGTTCCTGTGTAAGTAGAGATAAAATCTAATTATTTTGTACAACTTACCTACTTATGTCAAGTAATTCTACTCATTGCAACAGTTATTTAGTGAGAACACTCGCAAGTCACTCTGATATTAATTAAAATGACGTCTTTGTTACGCTTTATGATTCCATATAGAGGTATTGTTATTACAGTTTCTTTGTATTTGGGGGACATTAAGATTTTGACCGGTACGATATACCTGTTTAGGAAGCCAAGCATGACTTTGTTTTAATTAATTGGATTGTCTTTCGAAAAGCGAGTTGGCCACTGAAGCCACTTTTTAACATCTTTTTATCTTTTATCCTTTCATTTTAAAATCTCTGACTTATTGAGACAATTATCTCGAAATTAAGTTTATTATTTAAACACTTACTCGGCCCTGGTGGCCGATTATCTTTTTGTACCTGTCGCCGTTGAGACCACGGGGGTTTGGGCTGCCGAGGCTAAGACCTTCATTGCGGAGGTTGGCCGTCGACTGAGGGAGCGAAATTGTGACCCCCGTTCCGGGTCGTTTCTGGTGCAAAGGCTAGCCATAGCAATTCCACGTGGCAACGCTGCTAGCATAATGGGCTCCTTTGCGCCGGGATCGCCCAGAGGCGGGTTATTTGACTGAGCTTGTATTTCATTGTTTTGACGAAGCATGTTGCTTATTTATGTCTATTTTTGTATCTTTGTTTTTGACGACGCTTGAGCTGACCGATTTAATATTTTAATTAATTCCAATCAATAAAATTAAATTCTAATTAAAAAAAAAATTTTAAACTATTAACTAAACTAAATCTTATTTGCATTATATTACTTTAAGGGGCGATATGATACAATATAGATAGAAGATCATGTTAAAACAGATCACTTTAATTCAAATTATCAAGCAATTAATTCATATTCTCAATTTTGTGTACTAGGGGCCCAGACGTCGAAGAATGTTAATACCAACCAACCGATCGGTAACCCCCTGAGTCATCTAATAAAATTGGGGAGAGCTCACAATGAGACGTTCCTAGTTCGTAAGGACTGCTTCTAAGTTTTCTGAGCACGTTCTGATTTTATTAGTTTCGTTTAGCATTAATTAAAACGAAGCTATGATGGTGATTATCGAAAAAATCGTGAGGAAACCTGTATACACTGCAGAACAAAATTCTGATGTGTATGAAGTCTACCAATCCGCATTGGGCACGCATGAATGCCCATACACCCTGAGGGTAGGCCTGTGCCCTGCAGTGAGACGTGTATAGGCTGATGATGATGGTGATTATATTGCTCATATTAAATTCCTTAAAAAGTGGGCATAGGATGCTGCCTTCGAGAAAGATGTAGACATGTCTCTGTCTTTGTTACTTTGCGAACGACAAAACGATCACGAATGACAGTTTACTCGTTTTCTTATGCGTTACATGTTAGGTCCGCCACACACAGACGGAATTGCGATCCGGAATCCTGATTCAGGATTCAGTGTTGTCAACTATGGTTACAAAAAATACTAGAGTGCTGTTTAAAATGCCTAAAATAAAAATGTATGAAAAGCAAAATTAATGACATTAATTGAATTTTTAGGTATTTATTATAACAAAACAAACAATTACTATGCATGATAATTACTATCATGTAATGATGTCATGACGTTACGAATTTTACGATGATGGTTTGTAAATTGTATTCCAATATTAATGCTACTATATCAAAAGACTCAATAGTTTTACATTAGACATAATCTGCATACAAAATGGCATGAACCATTATCACACAAGCGGTTTTTGAGCGTAGGCGATTTCGCAACTATGTCGCAACGACGTCGCAACTGCACCGTCACGATACGGTATCGTTCCATCAACGCCTACGCTCAAAATGCACTTTAAAATATGCCACCTAAGACATCAAAAAATCGCTAGATCTAGTGAAAAAATCTCTGAAAGCGGCAACATTCCATACGGAATCTAATTCCGAATCAGGTTTATTCCGGATGTATGTGGCGGACCTGATAGCCATATTACCCAAGCGATTTTTGAGCGTAGGCGTTGTTGCAATTGCGCCGCAACGACGCGACTTCACAGCTAAATCGCCGCTATATGTTACGTACGCTTCATGCTTCACCTTTATGTAACTAAAGTGTGTAAAACCTACTTCTATTTGACGTATTTGAAACTTTGTAAGCGTTCATTCGGATGACAATACAATAATTTGGTATCATCGAGCTGATTGAAGATGGAGCCAGGTGGTAAATAGTGGAACTCTTCAATGGCTACCCTCAAGTTTGGGCTCATTTGGTTTGTTTTAACGAGTCTTTAATACTTTTTACTTACAAAACGTGTTTTTTAGTTTTTTGAAACTATTTAATTTATTACTGAGCGTTAGCGCCTCCACATCGCCGTTTTCTATGGAATAAAAAATTTTTTTTTCGCGATTCCGACGTAGGTTTCGTAGTGAAAGTTTTTCAGTTTTATTGTCTGGGCACCGCCTTAGATATGTAACATATTTAAGTTTAGACCTTTTACATTTAATGTCTTGTTATATACTCGCGTTGAACCGTACAGATGAATTTTAATTAAATTTACTGTTTGTTTAGAGCTCGAAACATAGTGATATTGTACGAGAGCAAACTCACAACTATGTCATGGAATTTCAATTAATTTTCTGTTAACAATTTGTCGTTAATATCTCAGTATGTTGCTAACCAATTAAAATAGCATAGATGTGCGTATCAAATACTTCAAACGTAACGCTTTGTAGCAAGTAAAGTTACACGACCACATCATCTTTTGAAGTGGTCAGAATGTTTGCTACAAGTGCTATCAATCAGAGCGTTGTAGTTGTAGCAAAGATGACTTTTTGCATCTTTAGCGTGGTGTCTGGTGTGTTAAGTATTGATAACTGATAAACATAGGAAATTTATTTTTGACGTAAAATGTATTTCATTTCAGTCAGTATAGTTCACTCAATGAATGGCTCATAAGGGGGCGTAGAGTGCGTGAGCTGGGACCTAAGCGATTTCTTTTGAAATTTGTTCAGGCTTAGGGAGTAAACATACTAAAGTCGCGCCGGTGGGGGGGGGGGGGGGGGGGGGGGGTAAAGATCCCACTTTTGAGTTTTTCGTGAATATATCCAAAACAGTGCGTCGTAGAGTAAAGTGGTCCGGTAATAAATGAAACTTTATAAAATTCGCTACACCTTTTATTCTATACACTTTTTCTTATGTACCAATAGTTTTCGAGCGACACGCTCCGGAAAAGTAAAAATTTAAGTCATCTTTTGAACCGCAACAGCTATTAGTTGAAATTTTCACAAAACCAGCGTTACTATGGCGGGTTTGCTAACAAATACTAAAAATTTCAAAAAGTTGGACCCCCCCTCCGGCGCGACTCCTAGAGGAGGGGTCTTTTAGTATGTTTACTCCCTAAGAACCCTGAACAAATTTCAGAAGAAATCGCTTAGGTACAGCTCACGCACTCTACAACTCCTTTGTTGAGTAGACTAGTATGGAAGTAGGGGGTCACTTGCAAAAACCATAATGTATCGAAATATGTTATGACAAAATCGGTTATAACTTTGGAAGTATAGCACCTACCGGCATTATTATATTAGCATTATTTAGAGTATAAAAGCAATTATTTGGTACAAGACTTAGAAATATAGAAAAAATTTCTCGGTTCAAGAATATTTGATTTGATTGATTGATTGACTTTTCACGTACTCCACTGCGGCTGCGTTCCTGATACAGTCTACCCAATTCTGCCTTCTCTTTTTCTCCTTGATTAAATTCATTGTGAGTTCCAAGACAGATAGAGTCATGCCCCGGGCTTGCTGGACTTCATTGTCTATAGTGTTTTGGGTCACCGCTATTGATCCTGGTCCACTTAGATTGTGTTGGACATATGCATGTTGAAATAGTTTAAATAATAAGTGGCTAGCCTTACAAAAACAATGGAAAAGAAATATTATCTCTTGGTCGTCTCAACTCACTGGAGGAAATAGGTTTATGAAACGGTTTTCATGCCCGAGTCTCGAGATCAAGGTTTTAATTTTTCTAATCTCTTTTCTCGTTGGAGCTTTAGCAAGTTGACGTCTTCAAAATAATTATGTTTGTTATAAAACGCTTTCTACCAAGTTAATGTGCTTATGTCTCGAACCCTCTGAAATTCGGTTATAGAGATGCCTCCATTTGTCCGCACTGGGCCCCTTTTGGTAGACTGCCCCCTTTTCTCACCCTTATTCATTAAAGCAGGCGGTGGCAATGACCAATAATGTTGATATACCTAGCCAATCCAAGTCAGAGACCTGTTGAGGCTGCTTGAATATATATTTTGAGTTTTTGACAGGTCCGCTCAGCAATTTAAAAAAAAAGACAAATACTGCAATACTGAGGGATTATCGACTGCTTTATTACTGCGGATAATTGGACCACGAAGGGTCAACGGGGCCAGTGAAAAACTTAAGCAATGTGACCTAGGGTACGCTGAATGGGTACGGACTTCGGCATATTAAAATATCTTTCGTACCCGACTGTTTTTATAATAAGCAGCGCTGTAGTTGGAATCGTCTATGAGAAATCATCTTTCCCGTGTGTTAGAAAACCTTACCCATTACGAATGTACGACTAACTATAAAACCCTCATATAGGCTTTAAAGCGACATAAAGCAATTGTGCTCCCCCTTTCCTTCCTTATATTGCAAGGCGTAACTAAAAACCTATTGTTCATACGAGAACGTGGCACTGTACATTTCTAGTTATGTACCACCTTGGTAGTTCGTGATAAAGTTTATATTTCAAAGAACTAATGTGTTTAAACTTACAAGCGAACGCGACGATGGCTTTCACACGTTTAGATCTTGTTTTTTTTAATAACCTATAAATAACATATAACCTATTATGCTTTGTTTCTCCTAACTCCTTACTGTATCAAGGATCAATCAGATTAATATTACAAACTTTTGTTACTTAAATAAGCTGCGGGTGGCGGTGCCTGGAGACTTACAATTCTCAGGTTTACCTACGTTAGGCTCCAGTCTCCCTCAAATTATTTTGTATAGGAATGCTTGTATTTACTGTGTATCTATGTCTATTTGTATATTTGTATGTGAAGATTTGTGGAAAAATAAAATTATTTATTATTATTACTTAATAGGAATTTTAAGAACGAGAGAAAACAGAAATACATTATTTATTCTCAATTTCGCAGACGGTTAATATTATTGAAATATTTTTTTTAGAAAATAAGTTAATGTCGTACTCATTCTGTAGAAAATACAGTCGTCCAGTTTTTTAAAAAGAGCTTTGTTTGCAATCTTTATAAAAATGACCTGACAAAGATGAGCACGATTTATAAGGGTACCTACTTCTTCATTAGATTCTGTCTTCAACAATTAATTGTGGACATCGATTTTCTATTCTGCGTCATCTGCTTCCCGTAGGAGTGCAAACAATCTAGTGATTGTTTGTGTCGTTTGTGATAAAATTTCAGGGGTGCTGCGAAAAAATCAACATCATCTTGTTCAAGCGCTACGCTCTTACGGTGGAGTGTTCACCAATCTTGCCTCTTTCTGCAAGTGCCTTGATTTTTTCATGCTACGGCCTCTGGTCTAGGTGTTTCTCGTGAAAGCTCAGGCGAGCTTTATTATCTAAAATGCAGCAACAACACACTCATTGTTCTCCCACACTTTGATATTCTAATACCCTGTCAGTTTGTGCATATATCCAGTTAGTTCCAATTAACAATTCTAGTACGGAAACCGTAATCCGTTTGTATGTACAAAGCAACAGCTATTGTATCAACGCAAACTGCCAATATCCATTTTCCCTATTACTACTGCACCTGTTCCAAATGTTAGATGAGTAATTTCATTCAAGTGTAAGCTTTATCACGATGGAGTAAGACCCTTTGGTTTACCTGACTAAGGCATGATCAAGATTACTATCGGTATACGTCATAGTTTCGATTATTCAAATGGTTTTTAGGGTTCTGTATTCAAAGGGTCGGAATGGAACTTGATGGCACTTGCTTTTCTATCTACCTGTCCGTCATTGGTCTCGAAACGATCTGAAATGAGGCATATTATGCTCGCTTTTCCGTCTCTCCGTCTCAGTCGGGCTTTTATTTGTAAACACAATGAGGTAGGGACTGTTTTCACCGCATTTCTCTGTAGATTGGTCGTTTGCTCCTTTGTCTGAATAGCAGTCGATTTAACTTAAGCTGTCTGTCATTTAGAAGTGTAATAAATTACGTAATTTGTTGGTAATTTCTCCCTTTGTATAGTACTGTTTATTTCAAAATGTATAATAAACAATGACATTCTATATTGGACCCACCACGTCATACAATAACAGAACCAAAAAATGGCACATGTCTCTAATGTCACCTTTGTATGCATAAGTTATGCCCAGCTGTCATACATTGTCACTGACATTCCAGTCCTTTCAAATCTTTCAAATGTAACCATTCGATATACTATTAAGTCTGGTTGCGGACAAAGCCATAAAACATCGGCGTATTTTTCGCTTTCTTCCATTTATGGTTGTTATTGCTAGGTGTAGCGTCGCGTATAACTCGTATCAATACATTCCAAGGATGAAAACCTTTACAACGAATTTGTTATGGATCATGAGCGAAAACTTTAATATGTTTAATTATTGACTGTTACAACGTCTTCTTTTTGTATGAGATTATACCTATAGGTAGTTATCATCATTTAGTTTCATACTATACGGAACTCTTCAGCGTGACGATTTCACACTTGGCCCATTTTTATGTATTGAGGGCCTTGTAGGGTAGGTCGGGGTTTTTGACAAATTGCCCGGAGGCTAGACGAAGGGGAATATATTGCGGACGAAGCTCGAAGGGTCGTCGGTACGTTTCTGACAGTAGATTTTGGGGTTTTTGTAGGTTTTCCACGCGCTGCAATCTTGTGATGGAAGTAGATTGATAGAATTTCTTCGGGCGTCAAAATTCAATTCTGCCTAGAAATTTAATACTGTTTCTCTTCGTGGGGTAGTAAAGTATGCAACTTTGCTACAAATACGTATCGTCTTTTGCCGTGTTCCAGCTCAGAGTAGACCACCACTTTTCTTCTCATGGCTTTCGTACTAGGTCAGACGCTAGTCACTTATCTTTACTTCCTAATACGATATTCAATCCTTTTATTAATGTACTGTTATACAGAGTCCTTCTTAATATGCTGACACTTTTTTAAGGGGGTGATCAGACCGTCAAACTGAACAATTTTCTCTATGGGACCAATATAGAAATCGCGGAAAAAATTATCAGCTGCTGTCCCATACATTTGGCTCGAGTAGGTTTGCAGTTTTGTATGGGACAGCTGATTTTTTTTCGTGATTTCGATGTTGGTGCCATAGAGAAAGTTGTTCAGTTTGACGGTCTGATCATCCCCTTGAAAAAGTGTCAGCATATTAAGAAGGACCCCATATATTCGGTGCCGTTAATAATGCCAAAAGTTTGTTTCAACTGTACGCTTTAAAATAGATGTTAGTTGGTATTTGTAGCAAAGTTTCTGATCACCTCGAATAGAATTGTAATAATGGTTTTATGTCTATTTTACTCCAGTTATTCTTGTAAAACGTATTGGCCAGTTTCGTTTGCTTAGTACTGATCAAAGTCTGGAGTGGTTCCCTTATTTATTACTTTAAGTGCACTAGCACAACCTACCTTTGTTTCAGCCAATTCTTTCTTATCACGCTCCCAGTAAATTCACTTTACGATGTTTACTCTACAGACAAACAATGGATTAGTCTTGTACCTACGTTGGCTTTACCTTCCCTAAGTTACGTTTTTCATTGCTTCCCCCTGTTAGGCATATACCCTTATTAAACCTAACCAAGTCACTTCAAAACAAACCTTAAACTACAGTTTTACAGTAGACTTTTGAATGGCGTCTTTCTTCTTCTAAGTGTACAAAGGATGTTGATCTTTAATGTAATGATCCTTAAGACGTTAGTTCCGTTACAGGGATTGGTTGTTGGTGTGTAATAGGATATTGCTCTAGGTGCCACCGGCGGCCCCAAGTTGGGCGCCATTTATGAGGTGGGCTCAAGTTGGGCGCCAGTTATGAGGTGGCAAGACTGGCAAGGGACTATTTATGACGTTGAACGCTGGTTAACACCTCGCCCAAACAACTTTGTTGTTTATTTGCTAGGATACTCGTGTTTCTTATTAATTAAGATATTGTTTTCGTTCTGAAACAATTGGTTACTTCGTAAACTCGTGATTCTTGCGGATTATAATTAGCTTCGATGTTTATTTGGAAGTCAGCAGCATAATAACAGTTAGAATTAAATATCTATTGTGTATTTGGACAAAAACACAATTAACATAATGAGGTTGACTAAAAGGCTTTCTCTTCTATCGCTTTTGAGCGATAAGACGAGTTTGGGTTTGGAATAAAGTATAATTTATTAAAAGGGTTAAAAGAGCGGTCTTACTTGCTCGTCGTCATCTTATTTTCAAGCTGCGTTTATGTCTTTGGAGTTTTCGCCAGTACAGCCTCTTTTCTCCAAGTGTATGAAGTTCCAGTTTCGACGCGACATCAACCTTATCTTTCATGTATGCTAGATAACTCAGTATAGGTCCTCTTCTGACTCTCTTCCCATGTATCTGTACCTTTCAAAATAGTTTTCAAGAAATACTAAAGATGATTTTCTTTCTAGACAGCCATTATTTTAAAGAACCAACTTCGGAAATTCGGAAGGAATTCTGTAAAGCCGAAATTTTTGAATAAGAACCAAATATATATACATTTTTTATCAAATCTTTTCGGCTAGTCTAACACAAGCCTTCCGAAATCAGTCGACAAAATATTTTCTTACTTCGTTTAATCCTAAGGACGTTTAGGATTCAAAGATGCCCGAAACCAACGAGTAGCATACCTAAGTACCCTAGAAATTCCCTTATTGTCGGAACTGACGTATTAGCTCTCGGTGGATTTCATTACGTTCATCAGGGGATCTGGGGAATACTTTAGATTGTCCAATCTGTTATTTAAATATCGAAGGCCAGGAGACGAAAAATGTGTAGATTCTCTAGATGTACAGAATATTGGAAGACATCGATTTTACGGTCACATACAGGGTGTAAGTGACAGCCTAGCAAATGCTGAAACGGTGAACTCAGACCATCAAACTGAACAAATTTTACTATGGAGCCTACATCAGGAGACGCGAAAAAAAATCAGCTGTCCCTTACAAAACTGAAGTACCTACCCGACTTAAATGTATGGAACAGCTGATTTTTTTTCGCGTCTCCTGAGGTAGGCTACAAAGTGAAAGTCGTTCAGTTTGATGGTCTGATTACACCGTTTCAGTATTTGCTAGGCTGTCATTTACACCCTGTATACTTCTCCGACTCATGACTATCCCGACTATTTGGGGTTATCAGTAACAAACAGATGATAGAGTTTCTGGTTAGAATGGCGCATTGCGTAATTGGCATATCAAGTAAACAAAACATTTATTCAAATAAGTGTATGGCTCGCTCCTTATTTCGAAGCAAAGGAAGATTACAAAAAAATTCTCGATCCAAAACCAAACATGAGGCTATGAAAATACATTAAGCTTTGAATAAAAACATGAGTCCTCGATACAAACGAATCTCTAGGACTTATTTACACAGTCACTAACCAAAAAGATCTTAGTAACCGTTGTTATATACCTAGTAAATAAATGCCTAGTGAGATAGCCCGGTATTTTACTATGCATAGCTTTTTATCCGTCGCTTCTGGGCCTTCATCTTTAATTCCAGTGCCCAAAGATACTGCTAATGTTGACACATGTGATTGGATGGTTCCTCGTATTTACATTGGTATCCCTTGACGTGAGCTTTTGGAGGTTACCTGGAAAAAGGTTCTTTTATTGATATAAGAGCGGTGGTAGCCTAGATATAATCATTTTACTTTGATCTAAGGGTCTAAAAGTCTTGACATAGCTCAGAAAAGCAGGCTGAAGTGGCAATGGGCTGGTCATATCTGCCGAAGAACTGACAACCGGTGGGGTGTCAGAGATCTAGAGTGGAGACCGCGAACTGGTAGGCGTAGTGGGACGACCTGCTGCCCGCTGGACAGTCGACCTAAAAAAAGTAGCGGGGAGCGACTGGATCAGGAAGGCCGAGGACAGAGTTTTGTGACGCGCCTTGGGAGAGGCCTATGTTCAGCAGTGGACGATGATAGGCTGATGATCATGATGAAGGGTCTAAAAAAAGGTGTGGATGATACTGTGACATGGATTGAAAAGGGAATGCTGATTGCTGAGATGGTTTGGTCATGTGGAAAGGATGATTCATAGTAGACTGACGTATGGCGAGTGAGTGGAACAGTCGAAAGGGGTCGCCCTATTATAGACATACATAAGCGGTCCAAATTGGAAGCGTACCTAAGATCAAAATTAATCTAATGTACTCGAAACCGACGACGAGTATGAAACGACTCATGACTTTGGAAGAGGTAAAAGGGGTGTTTCAGGATTGTAGCCGATGGCGATCAGCTGTCTCTGCCTATCCCAATGAGACATAGGAAGTAGTATTTGTATGTATGCATGATATGCCATCGACTCCATTGAATAACAATTGTGTAGGAAGTAGTATTTGTATGTATGCATGATATGCCATCGACTCCATTGAATAACAATTGTGTCTATGTTTAGTTTCAGTTAAACAGTCTAAACGTTTACTGTTCGAGTTCGAGTGTTCGAGTCCTGAATAGGTAACAAAACTTTGAAGGACACCTACACACAACAACAACAAATTGAAAACAAACAAATCGGAAGACAACGTTAAACATAAAACAACAGAGTCGAGATCAACAGAAGATAACAAGGACGTTGGATAAACAAAGTCGTAATTCAGACTTGCTTTCCGAACTGTCTGCGAGTTTATGTTTCGTGTAACATGTTACAGGGTTACGTGTAAGATAAAATGAAAGATATACATACATGTTGGAAATTGTTCAGAAAATTTGGCAGAAAATAATGAGGTTCCTCGTGGGATCTTTCTTTTTCGAATTAATGGTTACGGCCATAGCTGTGCGAGGTGGCGAGGCTGCGAGCTAGGAAAAAATCCACCAATGGAATATCTTCAATTTCCTTATGACGCGATCGAGCGAGCGAGCTATTGGTCAATTTATCCTCGCTTACCGTTTTTCGCACAGCTTTCAAAAGCCAAGCCTAATAAAGTAATAGCACACCCCGGATACTGCTAACAAAAAACAGAAATTGACAAGATGACGTCAGCACATGCGAAACCAAAGAAATTGAACCTTAAGTCTTGTTCTTGGGTCACTGCTGAGGTAACTGGAGAGCGATAGAGGGGGTGAGGTAAAAAGTTGGTGGGAGGCAGGGAGTGTCCATACTGTATGTAGTACTAGATACTCTTTCTTATACTATTGTGATAGTTCGAATTTTGTATACATGGTCAATACTGTGTCGCGTCGATAATATGTAATTTGCTGAGGCTTAGGTATAGGTAATGTTCGTGAAAATTTAAATAAAAAGTTTCGTCTTTTTTTGTAAAAATTTTACTTAGTAATCTTAAGCTGGCTTGCACCAAAAAGTGTTCAAGCTTAAACCCTATTATATTACTGATCGCTCTATCTCTCACACTGTTACGCATCGCAACCATTAACAGTTTATAAGGTCTAACAAAATTAGCTGAACTATTTAAGGGGTTGATCAGACCATCAAACTGGACAACTTTCTCAATGAGACCAATATCGAAATCGCGAAAAAAAATCAGCAGTCCCATACGAAACTGCAAACATAACTAAACTCAAATGTATCGGACAGCAGATTTTTTTTTGCGATTTCGATATTGGTCTCATAGAGAAAGTTGTTCAATTTGATGGTCTGAACATCCCCTTAAAATAGTTTCAGCTAATTAAGATAAGATAAATTATTCTTTATTTGCACACCAAAATAAACAAAAAACAACAACAATATACACGAACAAGAAGAGTACAAAAGGCGGCCTAATTTTGTTAGACCTTATATTTTGCTGCCCACTGTCACTGATGTTAAACGTAACACTCTTTTGAAACTAATTAAAAAAGTCAACAATGTCAGCTTAATGGAGTTACCAGAAACAAGGGATTCCATGGAATCCCTTCCGTGTATTTAAATATGGGTTTGGGTATGCATAACCCTTTGATCGTTACGAATTGAGTTTAATTGGCCGTAAGCATTGTTTGTTAATACGCGTCAAAGGGTTTACTGGAATTTTTATATTTTGGATAACAATATCAAATACTTTGGAGAAAGAAGTGCTTAGATCTCTGACAAATGTTGTTAATACACATCTACTTTTAACAAAAAAATAATTAAAAGAAATATAAATTATAAAAAAAACCGAAACCCTTTGAAATAAATACTCATCATCTTTGAGACACACACTCTTATTAGTAGAGCTACGTATGCATACATACATAGATATTTGAAATCATAAATTCATAGGACAAGCCTAGGGGAGCGTGTAATTGAATTGAATTGAATTGAATTTATCTATGGCACAAACACATACATATTCACGCCTATTCCTCGTAGGGTTCCTTATAGTTAAGATCCAATAAAAACAATGTTAAGTCCAATTCCCTATTCCCGATCTCTGACAACAATTTAACATATATCGGATAATATCCAATACAAAAGACAACGCCCAAAACCAGGCCAAAGATGCGTCATCATCATTAATTTACCAAAAATATTCGTCTGAATCACAAATCACAAAAACTAAAGGGAGATGTGAAAAGGGGGCGGGGCCAGTGTCGCAGCAATATGCGCAAAAACGGAACACATTGCTCGCGACAGTAAGGATTCAATATATTATGAGGCTGAAAGCCAATCGAGATATGTGTAAATAGTTTACAATGCTTGGCGTAGTACTAAAGATTATTCGAACGTTGAGTTCTGATACCGCAATGGATAATGAGCACATTCAAGCTAACAAAATACTTTCTATCGCGTGATACTGGTGGTAGGTAATGCGACACTAGGTTTCGTACTCGGCGCGTTGTTTGGCATCTCTCTAGATCTCTATGGTCTGAATTATGAATCCCTTCATATTATTTATTTTTAGCCCTGTGTGAATGGGGGTTTAAAAATATTTTTTGTAAGGAATGAATGGTTTTATTTTTATATCCTATCTGTTTTTTAAATTAGGATTTTTTATATATTTCCCATCAAAATCTTCAAAAATGCTTATAGTACTAACATACATTTCCTATCTTTAGGTGACAATTTGGCCAGACGCAAGTTTAGCCTAACTTTTATATAATTTTAGGCATGATCTTTTTGCAATGCTATGAATTTTACATACGTTGCGGTAAAATTTTCCATTACAAAACATCAATGCCAGTGAATTGTAGTTATCAGTAAATAGCAGGAGTTCTATATTACTGTATTTACCTGCGTTGCTAAGTATACAGGGTGTCCCGTAAACGTCCCGGTGGATGCTGATAGGTTAGTTCATGCCTAACCAGAATATACTTAAATAAAAAAACATCTGTCAATCAATCCATCAATCTCTCAACATTTTACTTTAGGAAAAGGTTCTTAGTTTTTGAGATAAGGACAGTTTTATGAAATTCTTAAAACTCTTTTCCTTAGTCACGTTTTTGAGTGCCACGACTACAAATGTTCTATGCAGTATCTGCGTTAAAACTGTCAATGTCTCGAAAACTAAGACACTTTTACTGAAGTAAAATTTTGATATTCTGCTTAGTCATGACTTAAACAAATAAGCATCCGCCCGGTTGACGTCGGTTTCTGGGACACCCTGTATATCTAAGAACAATATAAATTCCCAAGATAGAAGATAAGATTGTCGGGGCCCTTGATATGATATAATAGATGAATATTGATAAAATCGTCTTGTTTAATATGTCAGTTCGTCTTGAAGGAAAATAATTCGGAGCGCGCTCCATACAAACTTAGTCTGGTGATATTTTCAATACTATCCAATTATAGTCAATGAAAATTTTCAGAAACAATCTAGAAACTAATTTCTATGTCTGTATGAAGTCAGATTTGCGTTAAAATTTATAGTTTAAAATTTTCAGTGCCTCAAATATTTCCATACAAATCTTAAACTAATCCTAGCATTAAAACTGTATCTGTTAACGAAAATCTGACTTCATACATAACAGACATAGTCTAGTTTCTAGATTGTTTCTGAAAAATGTCATTGACTTTAATTTGATACTATTGAAAATATCACCAGACTTCGTTTGTATGCAGCGCGCATTTGCGCTCTCGGAATAAACTTCTCTTAAGAGGAATCTTCCTGAATAATGCTCTGGAAACATAAAATTGTTTCAAGAATTTACCTAAACAAAATTTGATGTAAAAATGGATGCAAGATCTGCAGTGCTATTTTTTAATTTCACCCATCTTAATTTAAATACCAATACCTAATGCATGATCCACGCGTGCGGATAGGTAGACTTCACATACGCATCAGAATTATTTCTTCAACGTATGCATGCAGATCTCCTCACGATGTTTTCCTTCACCGTTTGAGAGCAACCGGTTTTACGCACATAAAATAGAAAAACTCATTTGTACATTACATAGCCTGGGGGCTCGAACCCGGACCCTGGTGATTGAGTGTCCATACCTCGACAACGCGCCACCGACGCGACGACGCTGTCCAAAAATATTATTGCACGAACATAATATCCACGTATATGTGTTATTATCAATTACATAAGTAATTAAAACATCCAACAATATGAACTCATGAACCCGTCCGGTGTTCAGTGTAACAGTTATTATAATTTTCAGTTCATTTTTGTGGTCGGGCTGGAAAATAATATTAGTTAGCGGCTTCGTAGCTTGTTATTTTATTTATCGAGGCTGTGATCAGCTTATTCACTGAAAACTGTCTTTCTTTATTATAGTGTATATTTTGGCTTTTAAAACCATATTAAAAGGGAAGAAAGTCACAGGAAGACCTAGACAGAGTTATCTAGCCCAAGTAAAGGAAAAGGTTGATGTCGTGTCGAATCAAGAACTCAAGAGACTAGCGGAAAAGAGACAAGATTGGTGAATACTCCACCGACAAGAGCGTAGCTCTTAAATCTTCGTCTAGTCGTCTAGTCGAGTCGATGGCAAGTCATTCTAAAGCTCTTAAATATAAGATGATGATAATATTTTGGTGTGCAAAAATAAAATTAATTGTAATATGTATCATGTATCGTAAAAATGTCGTGTCCAATAAATAATTGAACTAATTCAGTACAAATCCATAAAACTTACTAACTTTCGCTCATAACATTATATTAGTAACAGTAAATATTGAACGAAAGTAGAAAGTTACAAACATTGTAAAAGTATCTACTTTATATCGTGTACCAAAGAGTGTCTAGATGTAAACAAAAGACTAACTTCAGAACTATGCCAATATCTAGTTAAAGTGATAGGAAAAGCGTTTTTGTTGTGGTTATTCGGTGTATGAAACTATCACCGAAGAACCCGATCTGTCTTTTGGCGGGTGACCGTTTTAGTTGTATTTGATCTTGAACGACTCCATGCCTCTCAAGGCATATTAAGAGGATATGTGAAAAAATAGGATTCTTCAAAGCGTCATATAACATGAAGTACTAACAGTAGGAGTATGAATTGCGGATATGTGTAAATTGAAGTTTTGATTAGAGCCAAAACACGATTAAGACAATTTTTCTCGATAGAAAAACAAGTCAAAGTAGCCTCCTTTTTTATTTATAAACGCTTGGAACTGCTAAACGGTGAATAATAGAAACACGAGACTTGATTTAAAAAAAAAATCTGATATTTTACAACTTTTGATAAGAGCAGAATTGAACTTACATAAATAGTACAATCACAATTAAATAAAGTTTGTTTTACGCTTGCGTCGTTTTAGGCACGCGCGCCGCCCCATCTCTTTCTCTCGCATCAGGCAGTAATATAAGCTATCACACGCCCATTTCGCGTCAATTATTTTTCGACATAGGCCCTTAAGGCCAGGCCACACAGAGGCGGTTTTGCGGGAAAGCGGGCCAGAGGCGGACCTGCGGGAAGCGAATATCTCCGGACTCGCGCATATTTCTGTGTGGTAGGGTACATACAAACTCGAACGTTACTACCACAGTGGTGTGGCGAAATATATTCGCCACCCGCAGGTCCGCCTCCGGCCCGCTTTCCTGCAAAGCCGCCTCTGCGTGGCCTGGCTTTTAATATGCCTTTTGACGCATGGAGCTGGCAATCTCCATACAAAAAGAGGAAACGTTTTTTTCCTCTTTAAAATCTTACAGAAATCAATGGTTTTGGTCTCATTTGACTCAGTGAACAATATGTACAGGGTTAATACATAAACAGTTTTATTTAAAGTCGCTTTATTATTGCGTAACAATTTATTTTGGCGTCGACAGTAGTGTTTTTATCAAAATTCATATTTTAGTAAACAGTGACTTAAATATGATTCAATCAATTTGCCGCTTCATCATCATCATCATCATATCAGCCGACAGACGTCCACTGCTGGACATAAGCCTCCCCCAAAATGGGGGGATTTGCCATGATCGCCACGCTTGGCAGGCGGGTTGGCGATCGCAGTTGGATTGAATGTGTGTACTCAGAGGATGCTGCTGCCCATTCTCCGGCAGATCCCTTAGTCGCCTTTTACGACACCCACTGGAGGAAATGGGATGGTGCTATTCTTAGCCGACACCACACGGTAATTTATATATTATATTTATTTATTTATAATTTATTAATAAATTTGCCTGAATACCATTTAGATATCACCTTGGGTTGTATGCTATATTAAATGTATGAAAACGTCATTATCACATCATTATCCTGTATCAGAAATCTTCAGAAAACTCACGCATTGCTTCAATCAGTTATAGCATTTATGTATAGGATGTTACACATATTTACAAACTTACACCCTCTGTAAAAAAGTACCATGGCTTCTAAGTCGGGTAAGAAGCGAGATTCGGAGGCACAGCTGTGACTGTATGGAGTGATTTAAGGAAACTTTAGAGGTGCCATTCTTTGTCATTTCCCTCGGAACCCTGAAAGCATATAAGGTACAATAGTGGAGTTGAAAAGTGTACGGTCAGCGGAATAGTTACATTAAGGTAGATTGTGGGTAGTTTGTGATTTATGTCGGGTAAACCTTTGGGTTCTCTTTGGTAGAATTGAATGAAGGTAACATCAATAACATTATAATAGGTAGGTACTACATAATTTTGTTGTTGTTATTTGGGTCTTTGCTGGTAGATTAATATAGGTTCCTTCCTAAAATGCTGACGGTTTATTAAAGGAAGGATCAGACCATCAAACTGATCAACTTTCTTTTTGACCCTTAACATGAAGTGCGGATACTTCCTGCCCCCCACCAATTTTGACCTCCCCCCTCGGTGGAACGGGAGGAGGCAGACTGGAAGCAGTTGTGTATTCCTTTGTCAGTACTAGTATGCTTGAAGTGTCCAGTGATCCATCTTAGCCTTGCCTATAGATCGTGGCTTTATATTAGTCATTATTTTTTTTCATGCATGTGCCCATCAGACTTTCCCACCACACTCCTGTAAACCAGGATCAATAGCAGCGACTATTCACAACACTAGACAATGAAGTCCAGCGAGCCCAGGGGATGACTCTAATCTGTCTTGGATCCCGCAATGAATTTAATCAAAGAACGGAGAAGTAGGAACATCAAATATCCGACTTCCCTTCAATGCAAACGGGAGACACCAATAAGTAAAATCATGGCTATTAGAAAGCCAAATCTTGAGATCATTTATGGCAGAGTAATCCCACCGCAAGAGGACCAGAAAATATAACATTACAAAAACAAAATAATAAGTAAGATCCTTCTGACTTATTTTGCTTCCAGTAATAAGTATGGTAAAAATATCTGTGCGCACTAAAGTAATCCGTTAGTCCATACCATAAGTCCATAGTTGCAACAACTTACAGAAAACGACTGTGTTTTAAACACATTAAGAAATCTGCCGAAAATATTTAAATAAGAACTAAACAGAATCCGTCTTCTTGTAATCCTACACACAACATAAAACTATCAAGGAAAACCGGAACGTTGCGATCAGTCGAAAGATTAATCCTTAGTAAATCACATCCGACCATTTTAAGGAAATTCCACACACCCAAAGTTTTGGTAGTTGTAAAACACAACATAAACTGAGTTATTTCTGTTCTGGCCCTTTTTTTGCTGACTGCACGATGACCCATATAAAGAGACAGTCGGCTTCATATCGATTTTCCTTACCCACGTGTATACTTTTTTTTTAATGAACGTTTATAGGCGGTTTTTACTTGCAGTGGGTGCTTTGTTTAGGCTTCGTTTGATAAGCTCTGTAATGGAAATATATGAAGTTAATTAATTGAATTTGTTTTGGGTTTAGCGTTGTCTGTCGTTGGTCTGCTTTTGTTTTGTCCTTTTCGACGTCGCGTCGTATCGTTCTGAAGTTTATTTGTATTTTAAACTTTATTACAACAGACACCTAAAATACATAGTGACATTAAATAAAATTTCAAATAAATGGAGTTAAGGTAATAATATTTATAATATTTGATATGTTAATACGTTACATTTACATACTTAAGGTGGTTGCAGAGGGGTCAATTTTATACAAAACTAATACGCGTAGAAGGTGTTAATATAAGTAACTTTGTATATATGGAAAAATAGTTTAGAAAATCTAGATGCCGCCTCACAAATAACATTTGCAATTTATAAAATAATTACGAAGATATAAAGCTTTGATATTTTTCATAAAAAATTTTAAAAGCTTTATATCTTCGTAATGAATTAAAAATTGCAAATGTTATTTGTGACGCGACCACTAGATTTTCTAAACTATTTTTCCATATATAAAATATTACTTTTATTAATTCCGTCTACGCGTATTGTGCGTCAAACTTTTGTATGGACTGAAACCATCTTAAACCATCTTAAATACTAAATACGAATATTTGTATTCGCGGAATCAGGAAGATATTCGTAATGAAATATTTTCGCAAAACTGTGATTTTTTTTTTTCAGAAAGACGTACATTTTCCTACGCTAAAGAAATGTTTGTCAGAAAGAATGCTTTCAATAGCAATAAGTATATAAACATTTAGGAATCACCTAAGGCCCAAAAACAATCATATTCAATTTTGGAATTTAGTAAAGTTATTTAATCTCTTTCAGTTATCGATTTTATACTAACTGTTGATTTGTGAACACAAAATATTTAAAAAAAAATCTTGTCGAATCGGTACATTTTATCATTTTTAACTGACGAAAACAAAAAAAAAACGGAGGAGGTTCTCAATTCGACGCGTATATATATATATATATTTTTTTGTTTGATCAAGCATAACTTTCTACAGAGTAGTCCGATTTTCGTTTTTGATAATTCTTTTTTTATTGGAAAGGGTATACTGCCGAGGTTGGTGAAGATCTGATGACTTATTACTGCAAGCTCAGTCTCGAATCGTACAGGCTTGACAGTGACATCGATAAAACAAATGAATAGTCTTATAGATGCGAACGTAAAATTCATCGGCTGCAATATTATTTTTTACTTTTTGAGTTTTGAAGTCGGTTTAAATTTTTTGTAAAAAAAAATTTATACTGTACAAGAATCTATAAAGTCAGAATCTTTAGCTTTTCCCAATATTCCGTCAATTTAGACAATTCATTGTACCGTTCGCTATCCTTGTAAAAATGTCTGTTCTTTTTTGAGAAATGTTAAAAGATACAAAAGGATAAGAATTAATTTTGCTTTTATCTGTTACTTTGATCAGGTCTTCTGAAAGTTGAAAGACTTGTAGGTACACGTGCTTTGTAAGTTATGAAACCTTTGAAGTGAGATGGTGCGTGGAGATGTCATTACTGATTTGTATTTTAATGGAAAGTTGTTTAAATTTAACTCACGGGTTCGAATCTCGATAATGTTCAGTGAATACGAATATTTAGTCGAGTTTTTGATGTTTGTTTGTATCTATTGTAGACATATTTTTTATTGGGTTCTTTTTAATATGGTGGTTTTTTAAGGGGATGACTAGACCATCATACTGAATTACCATTTGGGACCAACAGTGAGATCGGAAAAAAATGCTGCTGTTGAATCGACCGGAGTAACTGATTAATAATAACCCAGTATGTGACCGCTGCTTTATTCCTTCCGCGAGTTGGATGTTGGTTCCTTACTCCCTTAGAGAAAGTTGATCAGTATGTATTCTACAGGGTGTTACAAAAATACAAATAAACATTTAAGGGGGTGGTTAAGACGATCAAACTGAACAACTTTCACTATGGGACCAAAATCGGAATCGCGAAAAAAACTTTGATGTTCGATGATCATCATATCAGCCGATAGACGTCCACTGCTGGACATAGGCTTCCCCCAAAATGGGGAGATTTGCCATAATCGCCATTGTTCTTCTTCTTTTCGTGTCAATGGTTCTGCAGTGATGTTTTTATATTTTAGTAGCTGTATTTAAATCCTCCCTCGTGCACAGCGGCCATTCCAGCAGATGACCCATAGACTGGATCGGTTCGCCGCTATCACACTGTGTCAGATCAAGATCCCTATCGCCATGATGCGATGCGTTTGCGTACTAAACTACAGATCTACTCAAGCTAAATGTCCCATTCATTTAATACGTTTTTTAAAAGATTTTTTTTTTGCGTTCTCGATGTTGGTCCCGTAGTGAAAGTTGTTCAGTTTGATGGTCTCAACAACCCCTTAAAAGTTTTAAAAGTATTTTTTCACTTTTGTAACACCCTGTATATCAATGTCTATCTGGATTTAATTCTGATACTTCGATTGGGATTGGGTTCTAGATAATTTGTGTGATAATTTCGAAGATATCTATTTGTAAACGTCGCAGGACCATTTTAAAAGCTGGAAATATATTATATTCTGTAATACTAATATAACTAATAAAGGAAGGAAGGAAGTGGGACACGTACTCGGCCCTGGTGGCCGATTATCTTTTTGTGCCTGTCGCCGTTGTGACCACGGGGGTTTGGGGTGCCGAGGCTAAGACCTTCGTTGCGGAGGTTGGCCGTCGACTGAGGGAGCGAAATTGTTACCCCCGTTCCGGGTCGTTTTTGGTGCAGAGGCTAGCCATAGCAATTCAACGTGGCAACGCTTCTAGCATTATGGGCTCCTTTGCGCCGGGATCGACAAGGGGCGGGTTATTTGACTGAGCTTGTATTTAATTGTTTTGACGAAGCATGTTGCTTGTTTATGTCTATTTTTGTATCTTTGTTTTTGACGACGCTTGATTTATGTCTTTATTTTTTTTTGTAACCATATATATGTCGAAGCTTGTGCTGACCTATTTTTTTTTTTTTTTTTTTTAATTTTATATAAGTAATAATACTGAGTTACGTTGCAGGTTCTGACCCGAGAACACGTCTCGCGTGGATTTCGCGCGTCGCGTTTTTGCCTGCCACGAGGCTCCGCAATCCTCAATCTCTTCTTGTTCTTGACCAAAAACAATCCCTGAGATTGGGATAGATTCTCCCATAAACACTTGACACTGGCGGAAATGCAGTGCTAACGCACAAGCAAGAGTCCATTAATTATAAACAAAAAAAAACTAATAATACTGTTTTTCTTATTTGTTCCAGGTAATGATTATCATAATTCATCAATCAGCATCGCTCATCGGTAAATGTTAGCTAAGAAATATGATACTGAAAAATGATATCCATACATTTATTTTGTGTTTTATCTACATTATTTATTAATCTTCAAATTAAGGGTTGAAACAGCACAGCATGGCTATAACATGTTCATAACCGTTAAAATTTGGAAACATCTTCATCTTGCTACCTACATCTACATGTCTCGTCTGTGAAAAGCTACGCACACACCGCCTTGCCTTGTAGTAATGCTCCTATCGTTGCGCGATTCCATGAAGTTTTATCTCTGTGAAGTATTTTACTCATGTGTTTTTTAGTTACGTACATAAAGCTCACGCCATTGTCCCATGGGGGTAGGCAGAGACCACGGACCGCCACACGCTACGACTCTGACACAACTCTTTAGCCTCACTCACATTCATACACCTTTTTTTATCGTTACGTCACGTTTTTAATTTAACTTTGGGAATACAGGGTGAAATTGATATCATTAGCATCCTTTTAAACTAAGAGTCTACCCATCGAACTGAACATTTTTTACTATAGGAGCAAACCGATCGGAGCAAAAAAAAATCTGCTGTTGCATACATAGAGTCGCAAACTCGTGCGTCGAGATTGCAGTTTAGTATGGAACAGTTCATTTTTTATTTGCTCCAATCGGTTTGCTTCCATAGTAAAAGTTGTTCAGTTTGATGGGTAGACTCTTAGTTTAAAAGGATGCTAATGATATCAATTTCACCCTGTATATATATTTGTGATCATCAGCCGATATAGTTCACGGACCTCCTCTTCCAAATAAGAGCAATGCAATTGACCGTATACTTGGCGTCAGACCCTTGCAATTTTCCATTAAAATTTCAGCATAGTTCCTGCTTCCGCAAAGTTAAACTACCGGCAACCTACCTAACTCAAATAAGCTTAATGGTAATTCCCACAACATTCCCTAATATGCATTACCATGTCACCAGTTAAGCGGCAATTACTATGACCCCGGGAGCAATCATTCAATTGTGGCTTGAAGCGCACGAGTTGCGTTCTGTACGCACTCCAGTTCACCAGGTCAATTTTTCTGACACTTTTATTGCAAACTTTGATTGTTGGTGTGCTTTCGTTGAAATCCATGTTTCAGTTTGGGTGCGTACAGTCATCAGCAATATAAGTTGTATACACTTTTGTTCTACGTCGTAGTACTAAAGTGTATACAGGGTGTAAATGACAGCCTAGAAAATACAGTTATTCAGATTTTTAAGGTACAGTCAGCAGTAATAATTAATATGTATTACTTATTACTGCTGACTGTACCTTAAAAATCTTAATACTGTATATTAAGATTTTTTAAACATAAATGCGTTATACAAGGTGAAATTGATATCATTGGCATCCTTTTAAACTAAGAGTCTACCCATCAAACTGAACAACTTTTACTATGGGAGCAAAACGATCGGAGCAAAAAAAAATCTGCTGTTCCATACTAAACTGCAGTGCCTACTCGACTCAAATGTATGCAACAGCTGATTTATTTTTTTGCTCCGATCGGTTTGCTTCCATAGTAAAAGTTGTTCAGTTTGATGGGTAGACTCTTAGCTTAAAAGGATGCTAATGATATCGATTTCACCCTGTATACTTAAGGGGGTGCTTCCGACCATCAAAATGAAACTAACTTTATCAATGAACGAAATTTCAAACCTCGAAAACAAAATCTGTTTTTTGGTTATTGTTGGTTCCATAGTGAAAGTTGTTCCGTTTGATGGTCTCAAGCATCCCCTTTAATTTATAACGCATATAAATCTAATCTATTCAGTCTGTGTTTTAAGTATGGATTATGGAACAGATCTAATTCGCCACGATTCGACTTCGAATAGACCAGTCGAATTCTTTCTAAGGATCTCTAATTAGCGACTACAGGAAAGTTACTGACATGCTTTTCCACCCCAAGCTATTATTATTATTTGGTTATAAGGGCTTGGTCAATGACCAAATAGCTACTGCTACCTGGACATTGTAGCTGTCACCCTAGACCTAAAGGTCATTTCCTAGGCCCACGGACTTCGTGAACCGTGTTATGCTTTTGGAGGGGAGGTCCCTAATGTAAGTAGGTGTTATTATGTATCCACCTAGATGGCGACTCCTGCTGTGAATGAGCACTTCGCATTCCCAGAGCTAAAATAGAAGCTAAAATTTGATAACAAAGGCCGACGATCTTTGGTTTTGCTTTTCTTGTCTAAAACCTCTCGATCGTTTGTTTCGGCACGTACAGACTTAAGCTAATTGACTTAGGAAAAGTTGAACGATACTTGAAACTCTTTCTTGCGTTTCCATTGAAGGAAACACAGAACAGCTGGCGATTACAATGCGATTTAAGTTCTTTTTGTTAAAAAAAATGCCACAGACAAAGTGAGAAGTAATGTACAAAGATGCGCACCAGCTTCATACGTTCTAATGTATAGCTACATATACAGGTTGAAATTGATATTATTAGCATGGTTTTAAACTAAGAGTCTACCCATCAAACTGAACAACTTTTACTATGGGAGCAAACCGATCGGAGCAAAAAAAAAACAGATGTTCCGTACTAAACTGCACACGCCGCCGCTGCGTACTCGACTAGAATGTATGCAACAGCTGTTTTTTTTTTGCTCCGATTGGTTTGCGCCTATAGTAAAAG
Source organism: Agonopterix arenella (assembly GCA_927399405.1). NCBI lineage: Eukaryota > Metazoa > Arthropoda > Insecta > Lepidoptera > Depressariidae > Agonopterix > Agonopterix arenella. The sequence continues at coordinate 5,164,034 of OV656714.1, forward strand.
TTGTTCAGTTTGATGGGTAGAATCTTAGTTTAAAAGGATGCTAATGATATAAATTACACCCTGTATACATAACGATTGTACTCGTTCTTTTTATACGTCTTCAAGTTTTTATACGTCTTCCAGTATACAACTAACTCTCAGTTTCATTCAACAAGTTAGTAAGTGGGCGGGGGTTTTTGTCCTCACTAGTATTATGTTTTGACAGGCGTTGATATACCTACCACACCTACCACCGTAACAGTAATCGATAGATACTGTATTATTTGTAACAGATTATACGTTAGCGTGTAGCGTGTAGTTTCTAGTTCTCGAAGTAAATAGTCCTCATGCGGTTTCTAGTGGTTCTCTTTTTACGCACGACACTGCGGATAACTTCAGTATGTGTTCTACTCATCAAACTGATCAACTTTCACTATGGAGCCAACTTTGAAATCGCGAAAGAAAAATCAGCTGTCCCATAGAAAACTGCAGTACCTATTCGACTCTAATGTATGGGACAGCTGATTTTTTTTCGCGATTTCGATGATGGCTCCATAGTGAAAGTTGTTCAGTTTGATGAGTAGAATACATGCTGAAGTGATCCGCAGTGATATAAAATTTACCCTGTAGGCCTCGCATGCCACCCCCGAGAAAACGATAAAAATCGAGATCTGCCTCCACGTTTATTATTTTAAATATGCCAGAAAGAGCGCACATGATGTTTTTCTCGTTTAAACGCTTTGTCGTGGCATGCTAGCCATGCTGTATAGGGTAAAAGGTTGTTTTTTTTGTGTTAATTAGATATTTTCGGTCAATTACCCGACTACCGCTATAAAATGACAATTGTTTTTTTTATTCGGCAGTCACCTGCGGTCTCCGTTAAATCTACCTAAAATATCTTATTGACTATAGAGAGTTAATTAGGAACATATTGTCTACATGACAGACCTCGCGACAAATCAACCCTTTTTAAAAGGCTTTTTTATTTTGTGGTTACTTATTTCCTTTTAGACAGGGGTTTTTTCGGTGAAGGAAAACATCGTGAGGAAACATGCATGCTTCAATTTCGAGGCATGTATTGTTGTACCTACTGTCCATTACAAGTGGCGACGGGCTCACTCCCCGTCACACTGGACAGAGTTTCGGTACTACTAGTGAAACGTGGATGTTCTGAGGTTTCAGAATATCTCTGACTACCCCCTCGGGGAATATAGTCGTGAGCATATGCAATGCTATGCTATGCTTTAAAAAAAATTATTTACCCCTTTTTGGATTACGTTTAAACATCCGACGCCGACGTGGGCATTTATCAAAAAAAAATTATCTTTTTCCGTGTATTACTATTACATTATAGTAACGACAACCCCTATCGACTGCGTCACCTTTATGTGAATGTTCTGTTGACGGTAACGAGTTCGAACAGACCGCTCATCATATTCTTTGGGAGTGTGAGCTCTGGTACGCCGAGCGCCAGACCATGCTTGACTCAATAAAATCGTTTTCTGGTGTCCCTTACTACATGGATCTTGTTGCGACTAGGGATAACTTCCGTGCGTTTAGATGTTTTTTGCCATACTTATTACTGGAAGCAAAATAGGTCATAGTTTCAGTACAATGTTAGGTTCCTATTGTTTTATTTTGTATTTTTGGTGCTTTTGCGGTCGTGTCTTCAACACTGCCATAAATGATCTCTTGAATTGGCTCTCTAATAGCCATGTTTTTTCCTTCTTATTGCTGTCTCCCGTTTGCAATGGAGGGAAGTCGGATATTTCGTTTTCCTACTCCTCCTATCTTCTTTGATTAATTCATTGCGGGTTCCAAGACAGATTAGAGTCATCCCCCGGGCTCGCTGGACTTCATTGTCCAGTGTTGTGAATGGTCGCCGCTGTTGATCCTGGCTTACAGGAGTTACAGCGGTGGGAATGTGTGGTGGGCCTATGCCCGTTAAAAAAACCCCTATCGACTGTATTGCATTGGTACAGACTGATAATCATGCTTGAATCACCAGGTTTGTTTTTGTTACGTTACCTTGTGGGTGAAGGTTGCTTGTTATTGCGATATTCAGTTCAGGTTTAGTGTTTTAACCTTCTTTACTAGGCTAATGACTTATAACGCCTTCTTACTGTTTATATTTTACGTGTGTAATTGAAAGTGGCAGGCTTGCTGCCATGCTGGACAGGACTTTAAGTTAATCTCTGCCAACCCCTAGGGGTGAGCGTTTGTCTGTGGTTATTATTAATTTTCATTAGCGTACCTAGCGTGAGTAGGTTAGCACCTTTAGGGTTTGACTACTTATATGAGGACTAGTTACGCGTGTAATTCTACTAACAAACATTTCTGCCACTTTTTGCGGGGGCGAGGTAACATGAATTTCGCAACTTTGGATTTTATTCCCTATAACTTTAGATTCTAAATTTGAATGATCAAAATCATGAAATGTACTCTCGTGTTAAACCCAAACGTTCTACGTTCGAAATTATTGTTTCGCAATTATAGGCTATCTCGTTTAGTGATAAGGTATAAAATTGAATGTAAATGCACATGATCAAATTGATCTTATACCGTGGCAGAGGGGAAATGCTACCGCAAGGCTAGTCCTTATAATAAATAGTCAAAGCCTTTAGGTTAAAAGTGCTCTGAAATTCTTGAAGTCACAAGTCTTGTTATGTGGTGGTGATAGGTGGTTAGCCTGTGTATATGTTCATCATCATCAGCCTATATTAGTCCTATCTTCAGGGCATAGGAGTTCCCTCAAGGAGGGTGTATGGACATCAGTCCACCACGCGCGCGGATTTGTTGTCTATACATAACGCATCAGAATTTCTTCTTCAGCTTATGCAGGTTTCCTCACGACGTTTTCTTTCACCGTTTGAGAGCAGTCAGTATTACGTAGGTACATAAGTTAGAAAAATACTTTGGTACATGGCATGTCATCCGTGCGAATTGGAACCCGGATCCTCATGATAAGGTGGTCAATACCTCTCTGCAACGCGCTACCTACACGCTCTCTTGTATATCTTCAGTTGATAAATAAAAAACCAGAGTCATTTCGTTCGTTCCAACAGTCGTTTTTAAAACCGTATGATTGATTATATCAACCATTGTTTGTAAATAACCATGTGAGTTGACAGCGCATTCGTTCCACTTGTCTTCGCTTCAACTGTCAGCGTGTGACGTTCGCCCGGCGCACGCGCACGAGCAAGGATGTGACGTCACAACCACTCGCTGTAGCGGTACACTACCGTAGCTCATTATCAATTTGCTCTTCGTCTGACGTCGACATAGAGATCAACAGAGATGCCAATCAACGCTGAGTACGAAACCTAGTGTCGCATTACCACCAGTACCACGCGATAGAAAGTATTTTGTTGGCTTGCATGTGCTTATTATCCATTGCGGTATCAGAACTCGACGTTCGAATAATCTGTAGTACTTCACAAGCATTGTAAACTCATCATCATCATATCAGCCATTAGACGTCCACTGCTGGACATAAGCCTCCCCCAAAATGGGGGGGATTTGCCATAATCGCCACGCTTGGCAGGCGGGTTGGTGATCGCAGTTGGATCGAATCAATGTGTGTACTCAGAGGATGCTGCTGCCCATCCTTCAGTAGATCCCTTAGTCGCGTTTTACGACACCCACGGGAGGAAATGGGATGGTGCTATTCATAGCCGACACCACACGACAAACATGGCATTGTAAACTATTTACACATAATATCTCGACTGGCTTTCAGCCTCATAATATATTGAATCCTTACTGTCGCGAGCAATGTGTTCCGTTTTTGCGCATATTGCTGCGACACTGGTCCCGTCTCCTTTTCACATTTTCCTTTAGTTTTTGTGATCTGTGGACGTGGACGTGTTTAATGCTTATTTTGTAAGGGAGGGGTGTTTAATGGACTTGGACATGGGTAGTCCATTGAGCAATTCATGTACCAGAGGTGATGCGATAAACTAAGGCAGCGCGTCTCATGCGCATCGATGGAATGCGGGCGTGTGATAGAAAACTATATTGGGTCCTTCGTAATGAAATGCTGACGGTTTTCTAAAGGGATGATTAGACTATTAAATAGCCCAGCCATTTTACGGCTTGAGCCGGGACTAATTAATAATTGATTTTTTTTTCGGTATCATACTGAAGAACCAATTTGAGCCTAGAAAAGTACCAAAATTAAAAAAATCACGTCCGTTCCAATTTTAAAATTTAGTTATTATCTCGTTCTTAAAAACCTGACTGTAATTTTTTTGCACATATTTTAAGTCTTTACCATTATACTTCAAACATGGTGTAAATATTTTTGTCTACTCAGAAGGTTTTGAAAAATACTAATAAATACCTCATTTTTTAAATTGTATTGCTCAAAAATAATTTATATTGTTAATCTAAGTCAAATGGGTGCATTGGTATTAATATTATTAATTTAAAAGCCTTCTGGGACACATAATTTCGATTTCTATGTTGCGTAACGATTTTTTTTAATAAGTTTTAAGAAAGTCCAATTAATAATTACTCCCTCAAAACTCGTTAAAATGACTGAGCTAAAACTGAAACCATGTATGGGACCAACATGGTAATCTCGAAAAAATACTCGACCCAAATATTCAGCAGATTTTTTTTTCAAGATTTATGTTGTCCTATAGAGAAAGTTGGTCAGCTTGATGGTTTGATCATCCCCTTAAGAGGCTATGTCAAAAAAATAGGATTCTTCAAAGCGTCATATATCATGAAGTACTAACAGTAGGAGTATGATTAGCGGATATGTGTAAATTGAACACATAATTGAAGTTTTGATAAGAGCCAAAACACGATTAAGACACATTTTCTCGACAGATATAGTAGCCTCCGTTTTTATTTATAAACTCTCTTAGAACTGCTAAACGGTGAATAATAGAAACACGAGACTTGATTTAAAAAAAAAGAGGTTGATATTTTACAAATTTTGATAAGAGCAGAATTGAACTTACATAAATAGTACAATCACAATTAAATAAAGTTTACGCTTGCGTCGTTTCAGTCGCGCGCGCCGCCCCATCTCTTTCTCTCGCATCAGGCAGTAATATAAGCTATCACACGCCCATTTCGCTTCAATTATTTTTCGACATAGGCCCTTAACAAACTGTCCGCATATTGAGTTGGACCATATATAGTAAGTGACTAAGTAAGAGAGGTGCTTGAATGATACAGATTAAAGAAATTTTGTATCTCCTCTAGTACAAAAAACTCAATGGGATAGTCCGAAGAACTTTTGATTGAAAGCACTGCATAATTTCTACATTAGAGTTCGTTCTCTGGATGCCTCACGTCAAGATAGTTTATGATGGCTTTTATACAAGAGGAGCTTATTTTCCAAACTTAGTGTAAGAACATGAGTGCAATAAAGATAATAAAACAGACGCTAAAGTCTCGCGAAAACTTCCAAAGAAAATTACTCTTATTAAGGCTTTCGACGCCACGATAATAAAGAACGGCATCTACAGGGTGAAATTGATATTATTAGCATCCTTTTAAACTAAGAGTCTACCCATCAAACAGAACAACTTTTATTATGGGAGTGAACCGGTCGGAGCTAATAAAAAATCTTCTGTTCCATACTAAACTGCAATGTTGACGCGAGAGTTCGCGACTCAAATGTATAGCTGATTTATTTTTTGCTCCGATCGGTTTGCTCCCATAGTAAAAGTTGTTCAGTTCAAAGGGTAGACTCTTAGTTTAAAACGCTGCTAATGATATCAATTTCACTCTGTATACTCTCGTTCTCGGCCTTTCTCATCTGTTCTCGGCGAGAATATAACGCAAGCTTAAGAAGTAGGCGTAAGGAAAAGCCTGGTTTAATCATTTCAACGAGATTATAATCGGCTTAACCGATCCTCAGAAATTAAATTGGGATTTTTTACTGTATAGACAACTCATTTGAAATATAGAACCTTGAAACTTTGTCACAGTAACCTGCATTTACATCATTATGCTTCTATGGCAAATATCTGCAAATAGTTTGCTGTGACAAAGGTTCTACGATTCTCCGTTTCAAATTAGTTGAAGAGTCGTTCCTAGTAAGCTGACAGTTTTGTACCACCAAACCACAGTATAAGAAAGAGTTTCTATTACTACATAACCAAACTGAACAATTTGTCTATGGGATCAACATCGAAATCGTGGAAAAAAAAATCCGCTGTACCATAATCTTTAAGCTACGCGGCAATCGATTATCGTGGTATGGACATGTGATGAGAAGAGATAAGTTTCGCATTACAGGACGAATGTTGAATAATTATGAATGTGGATGGCTGTTTGTTTAACTTGCAGTGCACCTCAGATGCCATCAATTCAAACCGCAACGACTTAAGGCTCTTAGTACGAGCCTTAACAGGACACTGCAAGTTAAACAAACACCTACACAGAATGGGGCTTGTAGACTCACCCACTTGCAGATTTTGCTGTGAAGCAGAGGAAACGCCCATACATCTCCTCTGCGAATGCGAAGTGCTCATTCACATCAGGAGTCGCCATCTAGGTGGATACATAATAACACCTACTTACATTAGGGACCTCCCCTCCAAAAGCATAACACGGTTCATGAAGTCCGTCGGCCTAGGAAATGACCTGTAGGTCTAGGGTGACAGCTACAATAGTTCTATCCAGGTCGCAGTAGCTATTTGTTCATTGACCAAGCCCTTATAACCAATTAATAATAAATAATAATGTGGATGGCTGCATGAAGAGAGGACGACCAAAGAGAACATGGATGAATTGTGTGAAAGATGACATGTGTAAAAAAGGAGTGTGCGAAGAATTTACGGCTATAAGAGATGAATGGAGGAAGACGACATACTGCGCCGACCCCAAATAACGGGATAAGGGCAGGAAGAAGAAGATACATCTTTAACTTTATGTCGTGTAGGTTTGCTGTTTTGTAAGAAACAGCAGACGCGGTCCGGTTCGCGGTTTAGATGTTGATCCTATAGATAAAGTTGTTCAGTTTGATAGACTGATCGTCCCGTTCAAAAAAGTCTAAAATTTAATCAAAAGATCAAGCAGCTAACCCACTTTTCAAATTCTATTAATCGTCCTTCATCATCGAAAGTAGACTCATAAAAAACATGGTCATTACTATTACGTAATTAACTTATTAAAATAAATATACTTATTAAATGTCATTGACTTCGGCCCACGATATGGCCAAATTGCCATTAGGTCAGTATGTCTTTACACCTACACCTACGTACGATACGATTATGATGTGAAAATGGCCAGTGGCTTTGACAGAGTTGAGCAACTGTCGGTCGCAAAACTAACTTAAGTTTCTTGAGATTCAAGGAAAGAAAATAAAAAATATTGTGCCTTTTGTATTTCCTGATTTATTTTGCTCTCTGTAGGTATACTCTGTTTTTTGGTGTCAAATAAAGTATAATTGAATTGAAATATATATAATTTGTAGCATAACGATCAGTTGCATAAACGCTCATTAAAGTTTATCCTCCATCTCTTGCTGCCACATTTTGTCTTGTTGACGTAGTAAAAGCTAGCAATAAATAATTGCATTACAATTAGTTCCATTTCATGAACATTTTATTTTTATTTTTTTAAGAAAAGAAAGCAAATAAATTGAGGATCATAAATTAATAATAATTAATTATTTATTTTCCAAATTAATGATAATTAATTTCAATTAAGAGTAAACCTTGGGCACTGATAGTGGTAGTGGATATGTATATAATATTATGAATTCAGAATCTTTAAGAACTGCCATCGGAAAACATAGTCGTGAGGATAAGGTATGCTTATACTTTGTATCATACATAGTATAAGCATGTACACAAGGCGACACACCAAGCTATACAAAACCAACTTAAGCTGGCCGCGTCTAGGTCGAGCAACGAATAACGACGCGCGGCCACCTTATGTTGGTTTTGTTTAGATTGATGTGTCGCCGTGTGTACATATTGCTTGTACAACAATTATTAATTCTTAATTAGGTGATTGTATTGTACACGGCGACCCCACCAAAAGATATGGGGGGGGGGGGGGACTATTTTAATCTAAAACGGGACTTCATAGCAATATTTTAAAAGTGTGTTACATAGGTGATTTTTTATATATTTTTCAGTATAGTATTTTCTTTAACTTTTAAGCGTTTTCAGTAAGCTAATAGAAAGTATGCTAACTACACACAATTTCAAAACGAAAAGTTTGCGAACCCGAGTTTGTACACCTCTGCAGCAAACAGTAGCTTACTCTTTCTCGCAACTTATTCACTTGAACTTTTGATATATTATTGCTATTTCTGACTTCTGACCCGCTCCCACGCGTCCTCTGGAGGATTCTAGCTTGAACCAGTGTTTACTCATTCTGCCCACGTGCTACATTTGCTCTTAAAACTATAGCTTTTGTATGTTTACTATGTTTAAGTGCTTTTATTTGAAGTTTACTTACAGAACAATATTTAACTACTCTAAATGCATATATTTGTATTTCGGTCACAAATTCACAATATACAAATCAACCAGTAGCGGCGATACACCCTGAGACCGCAAGACGGCTTCAGCATAGCATGATAGAGAGGTTTAATTTCTCGATCGCGTGAGCTTAGTGTCGGTCGGTATTGATATTGCTAAATTCGACTTTTCCTATTATTATTAGAGGAAGCAGTGTCGTTTCCTTATTTCAATAAGCGTTTCGTCTCTTCCCATTTGTTGTTTTCTAGCATAAAATTGGAGTAGGAGTTCGTAGTTGGATCTGTCAAAATTAATGTAACTCTTGACATTTAAAAGTTCGTCTCTGAATCTCAGCTTTAGTGTCGGTACTGTTTTGTTTCTATATAGAATCTGAAAACAAATGTCAGTTACGAAAAGTCAATTTGTCTTAGGCTCGACGCAAACGAGTTAACGAGCCACCCGTTGCCAGAGACAAGCAGTTCATACGCCATTTTAATTTTGTAGGCACTCGCCGCACATGTGTGGCCAGTGGCCGCCACCTCGCTATAGCAGTGTCCGCAACCGAGACTGCCACCGGTGGCTCGTTTAAACCGAGCGTTACTATTTAGTTTAAAAACAAATGTCAGTTACACAAAGTCAATTTGTCTTAGGCTCGACGCAAACGAGCCACCGGCCACAGCCATCGGTTACCAGCGACAATTAGTTTACAGTCACACGCCCTTTTTAATACATTTTGTAGGGCCCCGCATACATGTAGCAGTCGGCCTCGCATGCCACCCCCGAGAAAATGACAAAAGTCGAGATGTGCCTCCATCTTTATAATTTTGCGTCTGCCAGAAAGAGCGCGCATGACGTTTTTCTCGTTTTAACGATTTGTCGTGGGTGGCATGCTAGCTGTGCAGGTGGCCGCCACCTCGCTATAGCAGTGTCCGTGACCACGACAGCCGCCGGTAGTTCGTTTGCGGCGAGTCTTACTGTCGCTACTGTTTTATTTCTATATTGGGTCTTCAAACAAATGCCAGTTACGCAAAGTCGATTTGTCTTATTGTCAACAGTTACCTGATCTGAAATAAACTTACTATGCTTCATCCGTATTCCACCGAATTTCCACCATATCGTTACGTTTTCAAATTCACATAACGTGCCGTTTCGAACACGCACTGCAGTAACAAGGAAACGTCTCGGCAGTCATCTCCTGTTCCCCCCCCCCCCTCCTACTTTTATCAGCACCCCTCCTTTGCCCCCCACCTGTCTCGCACATCTCCGGGAGAGTCGAGATATTACATTGTTCTCAAATCTTTCTGCGTGAAATGGAAACGCTGATTTAATCAGTGAATCTACTTTTCTTTTTTGTTATTAAATTTTGAGAAATTTTATTGCGGGTAATTTCATGTTAAGATTTTGTACAGATTTAGCAGAGTTTAAAAAAACTCTTCAAGAAAATCTTGCTAAGTAAAATTAATCTTGCTTGCTAAGTTCTTTAATTATGTTTTTTTAATGCTGAATCTGTATACTTGAGGATAATAAGGATTCAGTTCTTACAAAAGTTTGACGCACAATACGCGTAGACGGAATTAATAAAAGTAATATTTTATGTATGGGAAAATAGTTTAGAAAATCTAGATGCCGCGTTACAAATAACATTTGCAATTTATAATATAATTACGAAGATATAAAGCTTTGAAATTTTTCATACAAAAGTGTGAGTTGTAAGTTAATTTAGTACCTATATTGACTACTATTTCGGGACATTGCGCACAATCTATTTATTTTTACCCTTATTCCAAAATGGCCACTTCCATAGAACATTAATAAGAGGGGGACACAGTCATGTAACGTAATACCGACTGCTCTCAAACGGTGAAGGAGAACATCGTGAGGAAATCTTCATACTCTGAAGAAGATATTCTGATGCTTACGTGTAGTCCACCAATCCGCATTGAGCGTGTGCGCGTGGTGGACTAACGCCAACGCCTCCTTGGGGTAGGCGGACCTGCAGTAGGACGTATAAGCCGATCATCCTTTATTAACACATCCGACTTTATAAAGACTTTATTACTTCAATAATTCGTTCATTATAATTGAATTAAATAACATCGAACATGTTAATTGAATAATAAAGTACGTAAAAGATTATAAGTTGGTGTAAATCCTCTGTAAGCGTACAATCCTCTTAACTACTCATTTTGATGAAATTCATAATTTGTGTCGGATCAAATATGTAACTACGAAGCTTTTTCAGGAAAACACGTATTAAGCGCCTATTGGCACATTTTACGATAAGTTTTTTTTCTCTTTAAAATGGTAGAAAATGGAACGTCACTTGACGTAGATGTGTATATGTATGTGCAGTGGTATAACTTATTTTGTATGTTAAAAATATGTTCAAGTTGGTGCAGCTATGAATATACCTACTTAAATTAATATGTATAAAATCTAATAAAATTAGCTGAAACTGTTTTAATGGGATAGCCAGGCTATCAAACTGAACAACTTTCTATATGGGATCAATAACGAAATCGGGGAAAAAAAATCAGCTGTCCCATACATTTCAGACAGCAGATGTTTTCTTCGCGGTTTCGATATTGGTCCCTTAGAGAAAGTTGTTCAGTTTGATGGATCTTCCCCTTAAAATAGTTTCAGCTAATTTTGTTAGACCTTATATTTTAACTTCATCAAATTATGGATTTAAAAAAAAATACGTCCTTTAAAAGCCAGTATCATAGATCCTTACCACGCCACGCTAAAAGAATGTATTTTAATAACTTACTGGCGATATAGACTTGACACACTCTACTTCAAAACAAAACAATCAAAATGTCATTTTCACTCACAAAATAAATGAATTTTCCATTCCTCACTCGCAACCAGAAACAAAACAGGTTGGATATTTTATTTTCATTACAAATTGTAATTTGAAACTGTGAGCTAGTGTTCTAGGAAAAATATTTCAGCGAAATAACTTAGGTGTACGTTTTGAAAGTTTCATATATTTTGAAACGAACAACTTTAATTAGGAAATGTTTCTGTCGCGTACAGATATTTCGTAGAGCGTTAATTTAGTTAACTTACGAAGTAATATGGTGGTTGGTGGATCTCTAGTGCTTAACACTTTCGCGGGCACTGAACGAGACACAATAGAACTTTTATTGTTATCATTATCACTGCTATAGCCGGTCACTGTCCGCGAACGTGTTAAAAGAACTTTTGAACACTCTTGCTCATAAATAGCCTCTGACTGCCAATCTAGGGTCCTGGGTTTGAATCCCGGTTCGGTCATGGATGTTTATATGTTTGTGCCGTTGTTGTATAGTTTACTTAATAAACAGCCTATAGTGCTTGCCTGAGATCATTACAATGTATGTGCCTGTGAGCGTTATTTATTTTATTATTTATTGCACTGCTTTTAGGTTCATAAATTCATAATACAGCTTATAAAACATACATTCTTTTTAAACCCCGACGAAAAAGAGGGGTGTTGTAAGTTTGACGCAATTGTCGGTCTGTCTGTCTGTCTCTGTCTGTCGCTCTGTCTGTCTTTGGCATCGTAGCGCCCAAACAGGTGGACCGATTTCGATGCGTTTTTTTTAAATAGAAAGCTAATTTTTGCGGAAGTGTTCTTAGCTTTGTTTCAAGAAAATCGGTTCAGCGGTTCTCTCTAGTTCTCTATGATTATTATGGTCTCAGCTGTTTACAGCTCTCGTCTTCTACTCGAGCTTGGAATCCAGCCTCGACTGTAATAACCAACATAGCGCACTTGTATCATTATGTTTTATTATATGCCATTGACGTGTGGCATTCGGCATCGAGTAGAACCAATAAGAGGCGACATCTCATTAGGCATATCTGACGGAAAATTTTGATAGTCACTTGTTACGATTCTAACACATAAAAACACTAAAGAACCATTGACACGAAAAGAAGAAGAAGAAGAACACATCTCTCGTCTTACGTAGCCTGTTCTGTGTCCCACTGCTGGACAAAGGCCTCCTGGGTCTTGTTACGGGATATATTATAACACAGCAACACCTATTGTCTATGCCCGGACATCCACTCTCGAGACGCGGCCCAACAATGTCTGCCGTGCCGTGGCCCTCAAGTCTCCAAGAGCAATATAATAAAGGACTGTGAGATCAACGCTGTTTTACTATAATATCACCTGGACCATACAACGATACAGGTCTGGAGGCCTTTTTATCCGATTTAAAAAAAACGTGGTTCACTGGATTGTATTCTGCTTACACTATAATATGTGGTTTAAAGGTTAATTATATGGTTTTCCTTATACCCTATACAGGGTGAAATTGATATCATTAGCATCCTTTTAAACTAAGAGTCTACCCATCAAACTGAACAACTTTTGATATAGGAGCAAACTAATCGGAGCAAATAAAAAATCTGGTGTTCCATACTAAACTGCAATGTCGACGCACGAGTTCGCGACTCAAATGTATGCAGAAGCTGATTTTTTTTTTGCTCCTATCGGTATGCTGCTATAGTAACAGGTGTTCAACTTCACCCTGTGTAAACAATTTTTTTTCGTTTAGATTGTACTATCCCAGATTATCTTAATTTAGCCCAGACAAGTCTTTTAAATCATTGTTAACTTGTTAGCTTTACTAAACTTGTTCCTTTAAGAACCAGAGGAACCAAAATTAAATTCTCAAGTAGCAAATCTGAAAGTTTTTCAGTGGAACAACAATTTTCCTTTTCAAAGGCCGCCCACGTGTTGCTTTCGTAAATAAGTGTCTTTATTCTGGTCATTTGCCTTTATTTTATATTTACAAATCAGGCGCAGTTCTTCTTTTATACATGGTGTATTAGTGTAGACAGTTTGTAATCATGGTACCGAACAACTTTCCCCAAGGAACCTATTAAAAATTAGCAAAAACGTTTTTGGACTACCATACTACACTGACCTGCAAAACTAAGTACTACACTTTGAATATTTAAATTTTTTCTGAACTATAGAAATTAGAGATTTAAAATAAAAAACGTTTTTTATTGTTTGTAAATATTCTTTAGAATTAAACTCTATTTCGATTCCTTTTTATTTGGAAAGTATATTTGTGTACTGAAAAAGTTATAGCAATTTTAAAAGTGTGATACTTAGTTTTGCAGGCCAGTGTAGTATAGTATGGTAGTCCAAAAACTTTTAGTTAAATGCAATCATCTGATCAAACGTTTGTATAAAAAGTAGAATTTCTTTTTTACGAATTTCTCTTAGGTTCCTTCAGGTTAGTTGTTCAGTATCATTACGCAAAAAAAATTCAACTGTGCAGGTACATCGGTAAGACTTATAAACCAGTGCTGCCACTTTAGCGCTGTCGGAGCTAGATCTAGAGCTTTTTTGGTATCTTTAGCGCCGTATCTCAGAATTTAGCGCCTAGCGGAGATTCTAGCGCTTTTTTTACATTTAATAAAGCCACATTAATTATGTTTGAATGTGAGATATTTTCTGTTTTTTGATTGGAATATGATAAATATTGTCAATAGAGTGTAGTGTCCAGGAGATTCAAATACGAACGCTTATTTGTTAATTTTACAGGGGACTTGCGAATTAACTGACTTAAATTGACTTATAAATGGGTTTCTTAAAAGCTGATTAGACTTTTTAGAGAACCTTAAAGGACTTTTTATGTGATAAGAATTCAGCGCCGATTCAAGCGCTTTTTTGAGACGCGAAAATTTTGGAATCTAGCACTTTTTTCACAGTTTTCGCGCCCAATCGATTTTTTGTCGTGGCAGCCCTGTTATAAACCTGGAACTGCTTTACCTACTAACTACCTACACAAAAATGCGATATCCCTTTTATACAAACGAAAGTAAAAACCCAGAATAGGCGCTTAGATTAAGTAGAAAGAGGCAATTTAACGCGAATTTCTGCTAATCGGTGACCAGGTGCCGGAAAATTTTGTGCTTAATTTGAAAAGTTTTTTGCCCCGTGCCCTGTAATAATATCAATAAGGCGTATCAAGGGATGTGATTTACAATTCATTCTTCCCTTTAAAAGAAATTTGAGTTCTGTTTTTGTTTTTTAATTGAAACGGTTCACTTTTGTACAGCAGTTTTGGTTCGTTTAAACGAGGTATTCTACGTTGGGGACCAATTTCAAAAAGCATCTGAATTAGAGCACTGAAATTATTCCAAGTCAAAATTGTAGTATTTCTTTATCATAATTTATAATAGGCTAGCGTTTTGTAGATGCCAACTTACTATGGAAGAACTAAGAAGGGTAACGGGGAGCGTCTGGATGAGGAAGGCCGAGGACAAGAGTTTTGTGGCGCGCCTTGGGAGAGCCCACAGATTACCCCCAATAGATACCGCATGATGAAAATTTTGTACAGGCCCGAAGTCACCATTTTTGGCGGTAGGTGCGGGTAGCGGGGCACGAAACAATGCAACATGATTGGCCGTTTCAAGGTCGCACTACTTCGAGCTCGCTCACTCGCGTTGCTTATATCAATGCAAAATCATACATGTGTGGCGCGCGTCTGCGGCCTTGTATGCGGTATCTATTGGGGTTAATCTGTGGGAGAGCCTTAGTTCAGCAGTGGACGATGATAGGCTGATGATGATGTCTCCTCGTATCAAGAACTCAAGACGGAAGAGATAGGGTTAGCGAATATTAGCGTCAAAAGCGTACCTAAAATCAATCCTCTGATGATAATGGAAATAGTGATCGTTGTCTTGTCGGTCAGGAAGATTAATAGACAAGTGGGTCTTATTATTAAACAGTCTTAAAATAAGATAAGGATGATGAATCTTATCTTAAAAAAGTGAATGTTAATTAATACTCATATTATCAATCGGAAATGGCTCTACATGAAATTAATCGGATGATCAAACTTAATAAAAAAATCGTTTTTAGCTTTCCTTTCTTCCGTATTTTTTTTAATTGACTATTTCATAAGGTTATGATTACTTTAAAGGAGCATTTCCGCAATGTTTTCTTCTACAGTATTCAACATTGGAACGTAAATTTAACTCTACCATTAACAATATTTTTAATTTTCAATTTCAAGCAAAGTCCATTACACCATAAACCGGCTACCTTTATTAACCCCCTTTCAACTAAACTAACATGTCACATGCAATCTCATATAAATGGAAATCGGGTCACTATTACCCTTTGTTGTTAAAATTGCCATCTCGCCAGATATCAGAGTATGCAGCCGACAGGTAATCTGGTCGTTTCACGTACCAAGAACGGTGGAACAAGCGATTTTCGTACTAAAAACGACGATAAAAGAGCATTGTTGGGTGACTTTAAAAATTGTAGTTGCAATTTTGCGGAATCGGAAGTATACGTTTTTGTGGTTCAAAGGCTGGAGGAGAAAAAGTTACAGGGTTGCGAGACGTGGAAAATTTTTCCTGGTTTTGCTTACAAACTTCGTACATTAATTTAAAATGTAAAATAAAAACTAAGAAATAAAATAGGCATATTTAAAACGTTTCACATTTTTATAATGTTTTTTATTAAATTTTTTAATGTTTTAGGGATGAAAAGAAAAAAAAATTGTTTTTCTCCAAAACACAAATGTTGCAATGGTATGGTAAAGGTATTTTGTGCAGGGTGATTTATACATTTGTCGGGGAAAAAAAACAACAATAAACAAAAAAAAATATGTAAAGATCAGCTAATGTTAGGGAAAAACCATCAGCAATGTTCAAATCTCTGGAATATCCCGTCAAATAACAAATTAACCATCAAAATGTTAGTTTTAAATGTACCTTTAACGTATTTATTCTCCAAAATGTCGTCTGCACTGAAAAATCGTGTTACAATTTCCCCTTATAAACCTGGTACATATTGGTACGAGGCTGACAGGATCCTCGTACCTCGTACAAAAAGCCACAAATCTCTTATTTAGGAGAAACCTCGTACGTCTGGCAACCCTGAAATGTTATCACTTTTGTGGTGCAGCAGGAAATGGAATGACTAAGGTCTCTTGGTCACTTTTTGTTTTGTTACTTTGATACTTTTTGCTGTGGTAAAAAGATGACATTGTGTAATAATAGTGAAATTGAAGTCTTAAAGAGATATGGCTTGAAAAGGTGGTTTGACCTTTAGTAAGTAATTACTTTTTTTATTATGGTTCAATAGGAAAGATGTTCTGGTTGGAGTGATATATCGGACTGTCTAGATTTGAATAGTGGTTTAAACTGAGTGGAACAAAATGATCCACTATTCAGAAAAATTCATGTTAATGTTTCTATCCGGTTTCAACGGAGAACTTTAGGTAGACATAAAAACATTATTAACTTATCATCATCATTATCACAGCCTATACAGGGTAGGGTAAACAGTTGCATTACTTCAAAGGGTGATTTTACTCATAATACTGAACAACATTCCCTAAGAAACCTATAGGAAATTAGGAAAAAAATTTTGGACTTTCTATACTAAATGCAATCAGCTGATCGAATGTTTGTATGGAAAGACGATTTTTTTTGCGAATTTCCTATACCTAGGTTTCTTCGAGAATGTTGTTCAGTGTCATGGGTCATGGGTACAATCACCCCCTAAAGTAATGAAACTGTTTACCCTAAAACCCTGCATACGTCCCTCTGCAGGGCCAAGGCCTGCCCTCTGAGAGGGTGTATTTATGCTACAATAATTTTTTTTTCGTCTAACCTTTATGGTACTTATAAACATACATTGTTAATTAATTAATTACACTTACCAAGAAGTTTTCTGGAAAATGGGTCGTTATGCTCCACCCAGTGCAATAAATAAATAAATAAATAAATTCTTTAATTCTGGATCTTATTATTTGCCTCGACTTGAATTTAGAGTGCTTCTATTTCATTTCTCAAGTTCTAATTTGTTTGTACGCAAATGGCATAAACACTGAAACTAGAAGGCTTTTGACATTCTCGCATACGAATAATTTATTGACTTCAAAAATAGCACTCCAGAACGCGTATGCCTGTCAAAGTTTTAATATCTATACTATTATAAAACTGTAACAGGAAGTTTGTCTGTACATTGAAGATATTAACAAAAAAAAAGTTACGATACTTATGGTTTTTAGGTGTCCCTGATTCCATTTCACAAATTTTTGGATTTTTTGTCTGTCTGTTTGTTTGTGTGTTTATTTGTTTGAACGAGTATCACGCAAAAACTACTGAACCGATTTTGATGAAACTTTTTTTGTTTGATAGCTTATGATCTGACGTAAAATCTGGTATATAATTTGTGCGGACGAAGTCGCGGGTTAACGCTCGTAAGTAAATAAAATTTTAATGTCTCCAATATAACGAAATTCCGATAACTTTGGGAAAGAACTCCGTAACTTTTAAGGCAAATCTTTCGATATAAAATTATGTACATACTCATCGACTTCCGAATTAATGCTGGCTGTAACTTTTCCAATCGAATTAGGTATGGACCCCGTATTTTGCTATTGCGTATGGCTTTCTGCCAAGACTTGTTCTCGCTGAGTTGTCGGTTCTCTCAGTTGTTTCTGTAATTACCATATTATTATTACAATATTATGTTTTACGAGCGTTAACCCGCGACTTCGTCCGCACAAATTATATACCAGATTTTAAGTCAGATCATAAGCTATCAAACAAAAAAAGTTTCATCAAAATCGGTTCAGTAGTTTTTGCGTGATACTCGTTCAAACAAACAAACAAACAACCAGACAGAGAAAAAATCCAAAAATTGGTGAAATGGAATCAGGGACACCAATGACTTCAATGTACAGACAAACTTCCTGTTACAGTTTTATAATAGTATAGATTATCGTTTATAAACATATTTATTTGATGTCGGATATATCATAAATACTAGGTAATTTTGTAAACCCTTTTTTAAATTTTCGTGTGCCGTTCAGACCATCAAACTGGAAACTTACAATGGGAGCAAGCCTGAAATTCGGTTGTTCATACATTACATTTGAGTCGAGTTGGTATTGTAATTTAGTATAGAACAGTTTTTTTTTGCGTTTTCAGTTTGTTTGGTTTGTTTGATGGTCTGAACCAAAGAGAATGTAAACTCACTACGTTATAAGAGTCGGGACTTTCATACTAAAAACTCGTCGTGACCGATATACAGAATGTTTGAAACGTGCGCTACCGTTCAAAGGAATTTAATGGCGTCAGTGCACGTTTCATATAACATTTTTTTGTAAGAGAGTTGCGCAAGCCTGGTCTGAACCATCCCTAAATATTAAGAAAGTGTTTACAAAATCACCCAGTTGACAAGCAGTGTCTCACCTCCACCATTATCACACACTGAACGCTCCATACAAATGGACTCGCACTTACAAGAGGTTTGATATTGAGTGAGTTAGTATGAACTACATTATGTACCTACTCTTGCTTATGATGAGTTTGATGATCATGAGTCTCATGAGGGTACTTGTGCTTTAGCAGTAGGGCATTAGAGGTTGATGATGATGTCTGGTCGTTTTAATAACATACGTCCACAACTAACCTACTCCATTACAATAATTAAGCCTTAGAGAGCTACAAAATTAGGACGTAATATATTATTTAGTGACCTAGTACCTACACCTTGCTTTCTCAAAAACATACTAATTTAGGCGCTAAAATGAGATCACACGCTTGCAAAAAGGGTTGTGGACTTGCGGGTGTAGCTAAAACAGAGGCATGTCTTTAGATGAAACAAAAAGAAGAAGGTGCAAGAATAAACGTAAAGCTGTTAGCTGGACTAAACGGTGCAGTGGACTGTGTAGGTAGCCCAGTCATTTTACTGAGTTTTGTTAGGCGGGGTAGGGAGTAATTAGTAATTGGACTTTAAAACTGTAACCGGAACCATTAAGTGACAAAAGGACTATCTTAAAGCATATTAAAAAAAAATCGCTACGCAACATAGAAATCAAAATTATGTGTCCCAGAAGGATTTTAAATTATTAATATTAATACCAATGTACTCATTTGACTGAGATTTAATAATATAAATTTTTTTTTAGCAATAAAATAGGCAATGAAATTTAAAAAATGAGGTATTTATTAGAAAATACGAATGTATTTTTCAAAACCTTCTAAGTAGACAAGAATATTCACACCATATTTGTAGTATGTATAATGGTAAAGCCTTAAATGTGGTCAAATAAAATTTTCCGTCAAGTTTTTTAGAACGAGATAATAGCAAAATTTTAAAATTGGAACTGTTGCTGACGTGATTTTTTTTTAATTTGGTACATTTCTAGGCTCAAATTGACTCTTCAATATTATACCGAAAAAAAAATGTCAATTACTAATTAGTCCCGGCTCAAACCGTAAAATGGCTGGGCTAAGGTGTAAGAAAAGAGCCTCCCCGAGTCGCGGAACCTGAGTTCGTCTGACGCACCCTGGGCAGTCAGTGTAGTTTAGTGTGTGTCTAGACCCCATATAAATCGCAACGAAAAATGCGCGCGCAAAAAATGCAATGTGCATGTAATATACGCAATCTTTCCAGGAATATAACTTACGAGCGTTAACCCGCGACTTTGTCCGCACAAATTATATACCAGATTTGAAGTCAGATAATAAGCTATCAAACAAAAAAAGTTTCATCAAAATCGGTTCAGTAGTTTTGCGTGATGCTCGTTCAAACAAACACAAACAGACAGATAAAAAATCCAAAAATTGGTGATATGGAATCAGGGATACCTAAAAACCATATCGTAACTCTTTTTTTGTTAATATCTTCAATGTACAGACAAACTTCCTGTTACAGTTTTATAATAGTTTAGATATATCCTAACTAAGAGCTATGTGTGTGTGGGGGGCTAGACACACACTATATCAGCCTCGATTCGACTATTACTGACTGGCTAATCTAACCACTACGCTATGCGATATCGCTCATTTCATGTTGACACGAAAGAAGAAGAAACGAACTGTCTCATCACAATCATGCATCAAGATTATAATTATGTTACTTATATAAATGTTGTATTTAAGTTTGAGTAACAAATTCGGGTATTTTCGTTTATTGCTATTCCATCAAAATAGCGTGTCACTTACAAAGTGCATATAAGTCACTGTCTCGCTCGCACTCGCCACAAGAATGAACATAGGTATAGAATCTTCCTATTTTTGGTTTTATCTAAAGCCTTGTCCCTAAGCCTGACATCAAAGAGGGACCCGCGGGCACTTCTATTTAGAATGACTTCAGAGGTCCTTGTTAATTACTCAGTCGTGTTATACAAGGGTTATGATTATGAATTTTATTTTGAAACATAATTTTATGTAACACACTGTTAGATATCAGTATTTGCAGATTTCTTTTGACTTAAAAATACTTCGGAAGCATGTCAACGGCTGTCTTACTTCCACCATCTCACGGACCCCGTTACCCTTTATTTATTATAAGGACTGGCCTTGCGGTAGCATTTCCCCTCTGCCACGGTATAAGATTAATTAATCATATGCATTTACATTCAAGGTCGCGCAGCGAGCTATGGAGAGAGCTATGCTCGGTGTTTCTCTGAGAGATCACATCAGAAATGAAGTAATACGTCAGAGAACGAAAGTGGTTGACATAGCTCATAAAATTAGCAAGCTGAAGTGGCAATGGGCTGGTCATATCTGCCGAAGAACTGATAACCGGTGGGGGTTCAGGGTTCTGGAGTGGAGACCGCGAACTGGTAGACGTAGTGTGGGACGTCCTGCTGCCCGCTGGACAGGCGACCTAAAAAAGGTAGCGGAGAGCGACTGGATGAGGAAGGCCGAGGACAGAGTTTTGTGGCGCGCCTTGGGAGAGGCCTTTGTTCAGCAGTGGACGATGATAGGCTGATGATGATGATTTACATTCAATTTTATACCTTATCGCTAAACGAGACAGCCTATAATTGCGAAACAATAATTTCGAACTTAGAACGTTTGGGGTTCACACGATACTTCTTTTCATGATTTTTAACGTTCAAAATTAGAATATAAAGTTATGAGGAATAAAATCCAAAGTTGCAGATTTCATGTTACCTCGCCCCCCGCAAAAAGTGGCAGAAATGTTTGTTAGTAGAATTACACGCGTGGCTAGTCACTATAGGTATAAGTAGTCAAAGCCGTTACGCAATCTTCCCCGTATTCCCAGCAACGTCCAATTTTGAGGTCCATGCCCCTTCTGGATGCTCTTCGGTTGATATACCAGAGTGCTTCGTCGTCTCTGGTGTAGTCCCCTCATAGTCAGCAGTAATAAGTAGATAATGCTTTCTGAGTAATGCTGTATTGGTCATTCCGATCAACAACAAAAAATGCCTCCATCAATACGAAAAGATGTCTTAATAGCTAAATCGACACTTTGATCTGTTCCAATTTTGCTATTCATATACAGGGATGGAAAATGGTCAGTAGAGTCAGTTTTTTTGGCTAAGCTCAGTAAAAGTCAGTTTTTTCGAAAAATGGTCAGTAAAGTCAGTATGTTGAGGATCAGGGGCTACGTTCCCATAAAAGTGGTCTGCTTTCAGAAGATTGAGGTAAAAAAAAAATGCTGTCCTGGACTGGGAGTCGCTTAAAAATATCTTAACATATCTTTTTCTTTTTGTTAGATCCCTAACTTACCTTTAACTAAGAATTTGCATAATATCACAGTTCTTTTTATTGTTTCGATGATTAATTCATCAAATCATAACAAAACATTTAAAGCAGCGGAAGAAAAACATTGTCCAATTTTGTAGTCACAGGTAAAATTTGATAGAGATTTTGTCAGTAAATGGTCAGTATTTTAGAGGGTTTTAGTCACTAAAATCAGTATTTTCGGCCATGGAATCAGTTTCCACCCCTGTATTATACCATTTAAGACACAAACATATTATCCGGGACATTGTTATAGCTCTAAGTATAATCAAAGTACACTTCTAGGTATAGTTCCCTATCCTAGATACAACCAGTCCATAATTGGCATAGCAGCCACAACTTTAAAGCTTCGCTCAATGTAATCGCACATTCGAAATACGTGCTTTTATCCTGATAGAGGCATGTGCCCTGCAGTGGGACGCTTATTGTACTAATATGAAAATATCAGGTACGCATTCGGTAATGGCTTCTATCCTCTAAATAATGGTAATAAAATAATGCTAGTAGTTGCAGCTATACTTTCAAAGTAATAAGCGATCTTGTCATAACATATTTCGTTACATATGGTTTTTGCAAGTAACCCAACTTTTGGACAGCTGGACAACCCTCTACTGATCGAAATGAAAGACGTTTCAAGTCAAATGAAAATTATTAATCTCGAATCTCGTATAACGATTTTGCAGTGAAAATTGCAGATAACAGAACAAAGGATGGGATACATTTATCGATCGTCATTATTTATAGCCCGTACAGGTGACGGTTTTAGCATAGCGACATTTAAAAGGATGGTAGACACGCAATGACCATAACTACAATTTGATCTAATAAAATCAGGTTCAGTTACAAAGGTTAGTTCATCTATACTATTATAAAACTGTAACAGAAGTGTGTCTGTAAATTGAACATATTAACAAAAAAAAATTTACGATATGGTTTTTAGGTGTTCCTGATTCCATATCAGCAATTTTTGGATTTTTGTCTGTCTGTTTGTGTGTTTGTTTGTTTGTGTGTTTTTTTGAACGAGCATCACGCAAAAACTACTGAACCAATTTTGATGAAACTTTTTTGATTGATAGCTAATGATCTGACTTAATAGATCGTGATACCGTCACCGTCAAGATCACGCTTAACTGAGTAGGTGCCTTAGGTAGCGGAGCGGTGCGGGAGGGGGTAAAAGTGACGCAACTAAGCATCACTTCAGTCGACAACGAAATTTTTCGCTAAACTCTAAACTTTCTATATCGGGGGTAAGGAATAAGCCCTAACACAAACTGAAACGGTGAACTCAGACCATACAACTGCTCAACTATGGAGCCTAACTCAGAAAACGCAAAAAAAAAATCAGCTGTCCCATACATTTGAGACAGGTAGGTAGACAAGTTTCGTTTGAAACAGCAGATTTTTTATGGCGTTTCCTAAGGTAGGCTCTATAGTGAAAGTTGTTCAGTTTGATGGTCTGAGTTCACCGTTTCAGTTTGCGGAGGGCTGTCTCTTACCCCTGTATACATCGATATAGGATAGAACAAGCAACAGTTACAGGGTGAACTGAAATGTTCTTGTAATAGTTTTAGCAAAGTTAAAAATAAACATTTATCTTATCTTATCTAATCATGAAATTGAGGAGCGGCTATTTTGAAGAGTTTTCTGAGTTAGGCTCCATAGTTGAGCAGTTGTATGGTCTGAGTTCACCGTTTCAGTTTGTGTTAGGGCTTATTCCTTACACCTGGTATAGAAAGTTTAGAGTTTAGCGAAAAATGTCGTTGTCGACAGAAGTGATGCTATAGTTGCGTCACTTTTACCCCCTCCCGCACCGCTCCGCTACCTAAGGCACGTACTCAGTTAAGCGTGATCTTGACGGTGACGGTATCACGATCTATTAAGTCAGATCATTAGCTATCAATCAAAAAAGTTTCATCAAAATTGGTTCAGTAGTTTTTGCGTGAAGGATCATAACAGCTTGCAGTCAGTTTTCGCTGCCTTTTTGCGTTTGTTACACACGCACATTCGATTAAATATTAGGTTAGGTTAGACGAATCATTCGCGAAATGGCCAATTCGCGAAATGGCTAATTCGTGAAATGGCCAATTCTGAAAATGCCTAATTCGCGAAATGGCTAACTTTACTTTTATGATGTATGTAAAATAATGTAAATTTACAAATGGGACGACATGAGTCCATCTCATAGGAACGCTTTGGTCTAGGATACCATCACTAACACTACCTTTATTCTTAGCATCTGAGCAATGAATTTTTCAATCCGTCGAATTCCTTACAAAATTTATTAGCATGACTCCAATAAAAAAACAAAATAATAAGTAGGAATTTATTGTTTTTGCTACTTTTATTTGAATAGTTCCACAACTAAAGCTTGTTATTTAAGTAAGAATGTTTAGTACATTATCATTAGTATGACGTGTCCATTTTCCCCGTGAGTCACATTATGGGCTACACGTGTCGCATTGCGTGCACTAATTATATGTTCGGAGACAGCTCAACCACAGTCCTGATTTGTTTAGTTTTAAAATGTGTAACAAGATAATTGCGTATGCAGAATGGGGATGGGGTTTCACGCACCACTGATTTCAAGCATGAGACTTCGTACCGACATTAAAAATGTTCTTTACCATAAATGAGTTCTTTCATTTATCATCCACAGACCTCATCCACCCACTGCTGAATAGAGGCTTTCTCTTGCTTATGCTCCTGGGCAAAAACTGCAGTTGCTTCATGTGGCACATAATTTAGCCCATCGCAATCCTGCGGCCGAAGCATAGTAGCGTGATGTAAAGTGCTATCGTGTCCTAACGTCTTTTTATTGGTGCGCGAATGAACGAGATAAAGCTTGATATAGTCTTATCGCACGCATCATGCTACAGCCGCTGGAAGAACCGCGCTTTGTTTCTCTTCCGTTGACCATCAAGTCAACGATTTTCACGATCTGCCGCTCATCATCTCTTGTCGGTGGAATATTCATCAATTCTGTCTCTTTTCCGCTACTGCCTTGAGTTCTTGCTACAACACGGCATCAACCACAGAGATCTAGGGAGATGCCAACCAACGCGCTGAGTACGAAACGTAGTGTCGCATTACCACCAGTACCACGCGATAGAAAGTATTTTGTTAGCTTGAAAGTGCTCATTATCCATTGCGGTATCAGAATTCAACGTTCGAATAATCTTTAGTACTTTGCAAGCATTGTAAACTATTTACACATAATATCTCGACTGGCTTTCAGCCTCATAATATATTGATTCCTTACTGTCGCGAGCAATGTGTTCCGTTTTTGCGCATATTGCTGCGACACTGGCCCCGCCCCCTTTTCACATCTCCCTTTAATTTTTGTGATCTGTGGCATCAACCTTTTTCTTTCACCTTAGATAACTATGTCTAGGTCTTGCCTATCTTCCCCTGTATTTTGCCGTTATTTTGTATATAACAAAAATTGTTTATATGTATTTTTTATAAAAATATTCATTCAGTACGGTGATTTTTTGTAATTTGTAGTCATCTCATTTGGCTGGCATTGTCTGTCGAACTGAAATGAAATCGGTAGTTCTATAAATTACGTTAGTATTATTATCTATTCTGTTTATGTCATTTTTTAACAATTGTTCTGTATTCTGTCATTCCGGAGGCTTTGTTAATCAGTATGGTGCATAATTATCTCATTTACCTAATGTCATCAACAACATTAATTGTTATATTGTTGGTCGTAGAATGGTTTGTCCGAATCTGTTCATGTTTTGTCCTGATAAAAATACTAATGTT
Source organism: Agonopterix arenella (assembly GCA_927399405.1). Lineage (NCBI taxonomy): Eukaryota > Metazoa > Arthropoda > Insecta > Lepidoptera > Depressariidae > Agonopterix > Agonopterix arenella. Next base: position 5,189,755 of record OV656714.1, read on the forward strand.
AGTTGCAAACTCACAGCAATGTTTTTTATTGACTATTCTATTTCGGATTACCGTACTCATTAAACTCTTAAATAAGTTTTATTACAACTCACGACAGTACTATCTTTCCGGGTGGTCTGAAACTTTGCTAAAACTACAAACCACCTTCCAAGGTTAAAGTTTTTGCAAGGTTCTCTTTTAACGTTGCATTAACATAATACCTACAAGTATATATGTAGATAAGTAGGTACCTTTAAAAGCAACTTCCTCTTATTATTCAAAAGATACTGAAGGCTGTGTTTTTGGTCTTCTTATCCTTGACTTTAATAAACTGTTCATTAAATAGAAATGGCGTCGTTAAAAAATTTACATGACAATAACCTCGTCTACGTCCTTACAGAGATATTCACGAACGGTTGGAATTAGTACAGCAGTTTTTAAGTTAGATCGTATTCTTCTTTCGAACATTGAAAATCAGATCAGAATCGACTAAGACCCGCCACACTTACGAAATCATTACGGGTCGAATTAGGATTTCGTATGGATTCGCCCCCTTCAGAATTCCGCTACAAAATCGTAATTCCGTCCGGTAGGTAGTCCGGTGGTCCGCATGTAGGTATGTGGCGGGCCTAAGTGGTTTTTGCGTGATGAACAAACAAACAGACAAATTATAAAAAAATATACGGAGTCCAACTTAATATGTGTTTCGGTTTAATGGTCTGATCATCCCCTTAAAAATCCGTCACCATATTAAGAAATACCCTATATATTTTGCGGCATTGACTGGCTCCCCCCACTCCCACCATAATCCGACTAAGACCGAGCAAATCTTGTGGGTTTTCCCAAATCAAATCGTACTTATTATTATTTCATAATCAAAATGACATTTACTTTAAGAATTAACATACAAGTCACAATATTCTTTTTCTTATCGTGTGGGCAGAGCCCTGGTGTCAGACCGCCTTACGGCCTCTGACATTGTTTTTATGTAACGACTACTATCCATATCCAGAGATAGTAGCCGGGACCAACGGCCTGACTGCCATCCGAAGCACGGAATCATTTTTCTTTTCAGACAATCAGGTGATTCAGCATGCAATGTCCTAACCAACTGGGGAAAAAACGCACAAAGTGACATAAGTATCACTAGGTGTCCCCCGTAGGAATCGAACCTACGACCTCCAAACCTTTCAAAATTCTTATATCTAAACTATTATAAAACTGTAACAGGAAGTTGGTCTGTACATTGAAATATTAACAAAAAAAAGTTATGATATGGTTTTTAGGTATCCTTGATTCCATATCACAATTTTTTTTATTTTTTGTCTGTCTGTCTGTTTGTTTGAACGAGCAACAACTTTTTTTGTTTGATAGCTTATTATCTGACTTAAAATCTGGTATATAATTCGTGCGGACAAAGTATCTGGTTAACGCTCGTATATATTATAATTATAACACTTTATTGTACACACAGACATAATATTAAATAATAATATAACATAATATCACTTCATTCTTCATAATATTACTTCTACATTAAAATTGCTATTCAAAATCATCTTTAAGGCAAGCTCAAGGTATTTCTGTAGCCGTATGCAGTCTCTGAGCCAGGTGCGCCGGCGCATCTGCTCACTTGTTTACGGAGATATTGCGCACGTGCGCCTTTATTGTCCATTATGTTTTTGTATATTACGATGTGCGGTTCTACCGAGTCGAGATCTCGTGGAGAGGTTATTTTGAGATCATATTTGTAAGAGTTTTTGAATTATTAGTGCCGCCTATGGTATGAACCTACAGCTCGATAGCTCTACAGGGTGTTACAAAAGTAAAAATAAATCAATTCTAAGACGACACGGCCATTTGGACCATATTTGGACCGTATTTTCTGTCTGTATATTATTGTTTGGTAGTTGAAGTAGGTACATATTTCGTTTGTTCTACTTGTTTGATGGATGGTCTTTGACTATTTATTTTAAGGACATTTCATTTCATTAGCATTTCCCCTCCGCCACGGTATAAGATCAATTAATCATGTGCATTTACATTCCATTTTGTACCTTATAACTAAACGAGACAGCCTATCATTGCGAAACAATAATTTCGAACTTAGAACGTTTCGGGTTCACACGACACTATTTTTCATGATTTTTAACGTTCAAAATTAAAATCTAAAGTTATGGGAATAAAATCCAAAGTTGCGGATTTCATGTTACCTCGCCCCCCGCAAAAAGTGGCAGAAATGTTTGTTAGTAGAATTACACGCGTAACTAGTCCCTATATAAGTAGTCAAAGACGTAGAGTAAGTAAGTAAGTATAATTAAATATTATCAGAGTTTAATAAATATTTTAATTCCATGTAAGATTTGGTTGACATAATAAAATTATTAACAACGATTGTCTCGCTGACATACATTGATAAAGTGCATACGATGCACTGTGCAATGTCGTGGACGTGGTAGGTATAAACATTAAATAATAGGCCGTTTAAAATTACAAATTGTTAAATATTTATTGGAGGTCACATGTAAACGTTTAAGGCCCAAAAGTCCAAGCTTAAGGTTTGCCAGAGAGCGATGGAGCGCAGCATTCTAGGTGTAAAACAAACCGACCGGGTCAGAAACACCACGTTGCGCTCCAAAACTCAAATAGCTGACGTCGGAGAGAAAAGTGCCAAACTTAAATGGGAGTGGGCCGGTCATGTCTGTCGGATGCATCCTGAGAGATGGGCAAAAATCATCATGCCCTGGATCCCCTAAAACGGTCGGCGGCGTCAATGTCGACCGAGGAAGAGGTGGCGTGATGACCTGGACAAATTCGACGACCAATGGCCAGAGGTTGCCCACAACAGGAACAAGTGGAAGAGCAGGGGAGAGGCCTTTGCCCAGCAGTGGGATGAAATAGGCTAATAAAAAAAAATAAGAAAAAAAAACATGTAAACGAAATTAATAGTAATAAAATCTGCTTCAGCAACATGCGTCGTCAAAATTGCTTACAAATATCCTTATTTCTTTTCTTTTTTTTTTTAATTACAACCGGACCGTTTAGTTTTTAATTTAGCCCCATTATTTTAAAAGGTAATGGAAGAAATTGTGTTAGGCATAAAGGAAAATTCGAAAAAATTGTTGCTTAACCGACTTCAAAAAAGGAGGTTTCTCAATTCGACCGTATATAAATATATATATATTTTTTTTTTATGCGTGTTCGCCTATAACTTCGTCGTTTATGAACTGATTTTGATGATTCTTTTTTTGTTGGATAGAAGATATTCCAAGGGTGGTACTATCATAAGGTAACCAGGATTTGATGATGACATCCCAGAGAAATCGAGGGGAACCTTTGAAAATCGTAATAGTGCCGGCTAGTGCGTTTGCTAATTTAAAGCACTACTATTACATTAAACGAATTAATTCACCAATAAAAATTGTGAAAATTTTTTTTTTTACAAAAATTAAAACCGCCTTCAAAAATACTAAAAAGTTAAAAAATAATATTGCAGCCGATGACTTTTTCGTTCGCATCATAAGAACATTAATTTGTTTTATAGAAGTCAGTGTCAAGCCAAGCAAAAAAACTAATGCAACCCCTTTCGCGAATCGTACCGGCTTGACAGCGACTTAATACGAAAAAAAATTAATGTTCTTATGATGCGAACGAAAAAGTCCATCGGCTGCAATATTATTTTTTAACTTTTTAGTTTATTTGAAGGCGGTTTAAATTTTTTGTTAATCATATAAACTTTCGCTCAGCTTTTTGCATGTAGTATGAGAAGTCCAAAACGTATTTCCTTTTTGTTTCGTAGGGAAAGTTGTTTCATGTATGATGGGCTTAATTACCCCTTAAGGCTTAAAGTAATGCAACCGTTTACCCTAACACCTTGTAAGCATAGCCCCTGCAGGGCGGCCAGTAGCACCCTGTATTAGGAAGTTAATGTATGTATCCCGTAGAAGCACTTTTTTGTACGTTTTATTTATGGACCCTAAATAGTTTTTGAAACGTGTTATCATCTAACATCTAATTGGCGTAGTAACATTTTAATTTTGTTATAATATAAATTAATTAATTTGCTGTTTGCTAACCAATAAAGATAAATTAAATACCTAAATGGCCCTTGGGGGAATATATTCACAACCATTACGATATGTTGAAATTTAAAAGATATAATGGACTGCAAAAACAAACATGTTAATTAAAAAAAATGTTCTAGCTTGCACCCTCGGTGTTGGCACGTAAATTAAAAATCGATAGGTACCTATCCACCTTCCACCCATTTTCCGGTCTACTGGGTTGATTCCATAACAAAAGCACAAACGGGTCAATGAACTCAGGTAATTGATAGGTGATCGGTCCTTTGTTAATCTAATTGTTAATAATAACATTAGGGCTTTTTCATATGACAAAATAACGACATAAATTCAGAGTTCGACTTCGAGCATTTTGCTGAGTTGGGACGTTTTTGTGACTGCGGGGCACAAAAATCTCTTTTGATATTCTGTTTTTAATATTTAATAAAAATGTATCTGTGGTAATGTAAAAGATTGTATGTGTGTCGGAGATCCAAATAAATAATTTTTCTTTAAATAAAGTTTAGATTAGCATTCACAGAATACAGGGTCCAAGGGTTTTTAAGGGGATGATCTGAACATCGAACTAAGTAACTTTCTTTAAAGGAAAAACATCGAAATCATGAGAAAAAAGTCAGCTGTCCCATACATTTAGGTCGAGTAGAATATGCAGTTTTGAATCGAACAGCTGTTTGTATTTTCGCGATTGCAACGTTGGTCCCATAGAAAAAGTTGTTCACGTTGATGAACTGATCGTCCCCTTAAACTGTAACATATTAAGAAGGACCTAATAGATTCACCAAATCATTCAGTTCAAGTGGTTGGATTTTTTTCAATAACTTATTCCACTTGAGTTGGCTGACCTTTTCATTCGAGGATCAGACAAGCATCTTGCACCTCCACTTCAATATTCTAACCGGTTTCTGTCGCACTTCTGGACAAAAGACCCCAAGTCCTAAGCCCTTTAGGTATGGCTTGATAGATGAAACCAGAGCACCTAATTCTAAATTGTAAAGTTCTAAAGCCTACGCTTAATTCAGAATAAGTGATAAGAATAATTAAAACCAAGATGGCTACAGAATGGGTTCCACAAGATGGTTTCCGACGTCGTCGGGGAAGATCCAAAAGAAGATAGAAAAGTTGTAGAGCAGAGTGCTCGGAACCAAGCAGTGACACTATTTAATAAGTTGCCTAAAGATTTAAAAGTAATGAATCGCTTAAGCATTTTTAAAAACAAACTTAGAGCTATTTTGATTGAGAAGTGTTGTTGTAGTATTAGTGGGTCATTAGTATTACCTATATAATAATTATGTAAATATTAAGCACATAATATTAACTATTTAATGTGACATAATCGTAATTTTAAATGATTGTTTTGGTTCCATTTTAGATATAAGTTTTAGTTGTAAAATATTTCAAACACAATTTATATTGTCATTGAATAAATAAAATGAAATGAAAAGAAGATGGGCCATAACTTGGATACCTTCCTGAACTGTTGGCCCGAGTTTGCATTGCATGGGTAGGATTTTAGGTGAAGTGTGACACAAAACATTCTAAATAATTAACAAAAAAATTAATTCGGCGGTAATAAATAAGGCGGTTTTAATTTTTTATTAAAATTTTGTTTATTTCACAATTTTCAGTGGAGAATCCATTAGTTCAATTTAATAGTAGTGCTTTTTTAAATTTCCAAACGCACTAGCCGGCACTATGATTTTTAAAGGTTCCCCTCGATTTCTCTTGGATGCCATTATGAGATCCTGGTTTCCTTATCATGGTACCACCCTTCGAATATCTTCTTTCCAACAAAAAATCATCAAAATCGACGAAGTTATCCGCGAACACACATAAAAAAAAATATTTATATACTTTACGGTCGAATGGAGAAACCTACTCCTTTTTTGAAGTCGGTTAAACATTATAAATACCTATACCTACTACTGTATTGTAGTTTCTGTCTGGCGATAACTTTTTTCTTATTAAACTATAAAACAAAAGACGAACTACTCTCCAACGTGTTAAGTTTACTTAACTAAGTGTCCGTGTAAATAAAGTTTGCGATAGCGTTGCCTGAACTTCCTCTAAGTTGAGTGACCTCAGGTAAGGTGCCGATAGTACCCATTTTACTTAACAAGGCCCTTGATAACACTCTTTTGACCACGTTATAAGTTCTATTATGGCTTGAATAGAGGGTTTTTGTGTATGGTACGAACTTTGCGTCCTTAAGGCTGTCGTTAAAGGCTTGGTGGAAGCTTAGTAAAGTTTCAGTGCGGAAACAACGACAAATCAAATTATAAAATAATCGACACTTTACTTCATGAGTACTATATTTTTGAAAGTCAAACATCCTATAGCCCAGTCATTTTACGGTTTGAGCCGGGAATGATTAGTAATTGACGTTTCTTTCCGTATAATATTGAAGAGCCAATGTGAGCCTAGAAATGTAACGAAAATAAAAAAAATCACGTCAGCAACAGCTACAAATCATCATCATCATATCAGCCATTAAACTTCCACTGCTGGACATAAGCTTCCCCCAAAATGGGGGGATTTGCCATAATCGCCACGCTTGGCAGGCGGGTTGGCGATCGCAGTTGGATTGAATGTGTGTACTCAGAGGATGCTGCTGCCCATCTGCCGGTAGATCCCTTAGTCGCCTTTTACGACACCCACGGGAGGAAATGGGATGGTGCTATTCTTAGCCGACACTACAAATATGGTGTGAATATTTTTGTCTTCTTAGAAGGTTTCGAAAAATACATTCGTATTTTATAATAAATACCTAATTTTTTTAAATTTCGTTGCCTATTTTATTCCTCAAAATAATTTATATTGTTAAATCTAAGTCAGATGAGTGCATTGGTATTAATATTAATAATTTAAAATCCTTCTGGGACACATAATTTTGATTTCTATGTTGCGTAGCGATTTTTTTTAATATGTTTTAAGATAGTCCTTTTGTCACTTAATGGTTCCGGTTACAGTTTAAAAGTCAAATTAGTAATTACTCCCTACCCCACCTAACAAAACTCCGTAAAATGACTGGGCTACTAATCGTCATCATCAAGTGATGCCCAACTCTATGTAATGTATGTATTATTCGTATACTTGGACCATAATAACTATGAACGAGTTACGCTTGTAAGAAACTAACAAACATTTCTCCCACCTTTTGCGGGAGAGGAGATAGTATGAAATCCGCAACTTGATTCTAATTTTGATTGTTGAAAATAGTCTCGTGTGAACCCCAAACTAGACTAGTTTCAAGTTATTATTCCGCAATTATAAGCCGTCTCGTTTAGTGATAAAGTATAAAATGGTATGTAAATGCACATGATCAAATTGATCGTGCAACGTTGTAATGTTGTATAGCCTAGTTTCAAGAACTAAATAACTAAAATTTGGTGTTTCGAGTGTGAGCCATATAAAATAAAAGTAACGTCACATACATACCTAGAAATTTGTCTTGTTCTACAATCACATGAAAGCATCGGTTTTGCCTGTAGGTGAGTGACCCGGTTTCTTTTTTTTATCACTTACGAGCGTTAACCCGCGACTTTGTCCGCACAAATTATATACCATATTTTAAGTCAGATCAAGAGCTATCAAACAAAAAAAGTTTCATCAAAATCGGTTCAGTTGTTTTTGCGTGATGCTCGTTCAAACAAACAAACACACAAACAAACAGACAGACAAAAAATCCAAAAATTGGTGATATTGAATCAGGGATACCTAAAAACCATATCGTAACTTTTTTTTTGTTAATATCTTCAATGTACAGACAAACTTCCTGTTACAGTTTTATAATAGTTTAGATATTGTGACTTTTTTGTTTTGTTCTTCTATTTGTGTAATTTCTCTTTTTGAAAATGTATTTATCAAACATAACCTTTTCTTGTTATCTAAACTATTATAAAACTGTAGCAGAAGGTTTGTCTGTACATTGAAGATATCAAAAAAAAAAAGTTACAATGTGGTTTTTAGGTGTCCCTGATTCCATTTCACCAATTTTTGGATTTTTTGTCTGTCTGTTTGTTTGTGTGTTTGTTTGTTTGAACGAGTATCACGCAAAAACTACTGAACCGATTTTGATGAAACTATTTTTGTTTGATAGCTTATGATCTGACATAAAATCTGGTATATAATTTGTGCGGACAAAGTCGCGGGTTAACGCTCGTTCGTTATAATTTTAAGCATAAGATAAAAGTTTCCAGGATCACGTACCTACCGTATCATAGTGAAATGAAACTATTATCAAACCCATAAATAGATATTGTAACTACTTAGCATTGTTTAGTGGTATCTAAGGGTGAAAGGCCTAGCTACCCATAGGACAGGGAATCCTTGTTTGGGAGCTAGGCACTGTTTTTCTAATCTATCTATACTATTATAAAACTGTAACAGGGAGTTTGTCTGTACATTGAAGATATTAACAAAAAAAAGGTTACGATATGGTTTTTAGGTGTCCCTGATTCCATTTCACCAATTTTTGGATTTTTTGTCAGTCTGTTTGTTTGTGTGTTTGTTTGTTTGTTTGAACGAGTATCGCGCAAAAATTACTGAACCGATTTTGATGAAACTTTTTTTGTTTGATAGCTTATGATCTGACTTAAAATCTGGTATATAATTTGTGCGGACGAAGTCGCGGGTTAACGCTCGTTGTGCTATAAAGATGCACATAGAGTTATTTAAAAAAAAAATTTATTTAACTTTGCACAGGGGAATTCTAATGCGAGGCTGGTCCCTAGTTATTATGGTCTTAGTTTAAAAATCGCAAAGTCTGTCTCAGTGGGTGGCATGAAAAACAATAAGCAACATATTGGGAAACATTCTGCTGATAATGTCAACACGTTTTTTAATATTTATTGAACAGTCGTTCATTATACATTTCGAGAGAGTTCGTGCTTCTGCCAATTTTGCAAAACTTGTTTATCGCCAAATATAGGCTTTTCGAGGGGAAAATATTCGATGTTCAATGAATTCGGTATTGATAACCAATAAATGGAATCGAACACGGTTTGGTAGGTCGTGTTTTTTAAATTTATTGTTGTTTTAGCTTTTTTTATTGGACTTTGAAGTTAAGTTTGCTTAAATTAATTCAGAGGAGACGAATGCCTGGTAGGAGATCCTGGTTTCACCTCTGTGAACCTGTTCAGGGCTGTAGTCTTTAGGGTCCGAATACCAAAATCAATATCAGCATAATTTTATTCAATACGAGCGTTAACCCGCGACTTTGTTCGCACAAATTATATACCAGATTTTAAGTCAGATAAAAAGCTATCAAACAAAAAAAGTTTCATCAAAATCGGTTCAGTAGTTTTTGCGTGATGCTCGTACAAACAAACAAACACACAAATAAACAAACAGAGACACAAAAAAATCCAAAAATTTGTGATATGGAATCAGGGATACCTAAAAACAATATTGTAACTTTTTTTTGTTAATATCTTCAATCAATCAATCAAATATACTTATATCTTCAATGTACAGACAAACTTTCTGTTACAGTTTTATAATAGTTTAGATAGGAACTTGGAGCCTACTTATGAAAGCCCTAATGATAGCCGACCTCTGGTAGGAGGTGACCTGGCACCGCAAGAAAAATCTTATAATAATTTTACGTGTAGTTTAATAAGTGATAACTCATTAGATTACTTAATACAATTAAAGATTCTTATTGTGAGCGAGATTTCCCGAGATTATTGGTCGAAAATGATATTACCAATATCACAAAATTAACTTTTTTGAACAGCGGTTATAAGTATTTGTTTCTTTCTTTCCTGAACAAACTGACTTTATTATTTCTATCGTCATCCGCTGAGAAAATACAGTAGTGCATTGAGTTTAAGTCGGATCTGAAGGCTTTCTGAAATACTAATCTTCTTTCTTATCTTGTGGGCAGAGCCCTGGTGTCAGAGTTTTTCAGACCGCCTTACGGCCTCTGACGTGGTTTTTATGTAACGACTACTACAACCAGAGATAGTAGCCGGGACCAACGGCTTAACGTGCCATCCGAAGTACGGAATCATTTCTCTTTTCAGACAATCAGGCGATTCAGCCTGCAATGTCCTAACCAACTGGGGTAAAATGCACAAAGTGACATTTCACTAGGTGTCCCCCGTGGGAATCGAACCCACGACCTCCGTGTCGAGAGCCAATGCTCTTAACCATTAGACCACGGAGGCAAATACTAATGAGGAGTCGTCGTTTTCATATACAGTCATTTATCTGAAAAAAATTCAAAGACTTTTAGCCGTCGTATTTCTTCTTTAACCATTATTGCGTTTTAATGATTGCATTCCTCTCGATAGGTGTAAAATTTTTTCGTAAGCGAGATTTGATGAGAAACTTCATCATTTTCCATATAATTAATTAACAGAACCTCTTAACGGAGTCGCGTGGCTAGAGGTCTTTCGTTCGGCTCGCGATTTAAGTAGCCACGTGGCTCCGCCATTTTATGGCGGTTTCGGGTGTGTGTTTTTGTATAAAAACAGGGCTTTGAGATCGCCATAACCGTACAATGTCAAGCACTATTGCTCTTAAACTAGATATTGGCAAAATTATCACTACCAAGATGGCAGCCATTTTTTAAAAATAGAATAGAACCTCTTAACTTCAATAATAAACAAACAAAGGAAATAACCGTTAGGGGGTGAATTAAATGGGAGCGATCTAGGTCGTTCGTTGCGGCTGCAATAATTTCCTTACGCTCCAGTAGTTGGCTTTGTAGATACGAGATAATGCTATTTAGTCAGATAGATGTGCGAGATAACTCGGTTAAGGTGATACGTCTCCTGTCGTGCTCTAGATACAGACGTAAATACACCAATTTGAGGATTAAAGCCAAATTAAAATAGGTACTAGAAGGAATTACCAAAGTAATGTGTATGTAGTAGTTATGTTCTTATGATGCGAATGAAAAAGTCATCGGCTGCAATATTATTTTAAACTGTTTAGTTTTATGAAGGCGGTTTTAATTTTTTGTTAAAATTTTGATTATTTCATAATTTTCAGTGGTGAAATCATTAGTTCAATTTAATAGTAGTGCTTTAAATTAACAATCGCACTAGCCGGCACTACGATTTTCAAAGGTTCCTCTCGATTTCTTTGAGATGCAATCATCAGATCCTGGTTTCTTTATCATGGTCGGTACCATTGGAATATCTTCTTTCCAACAAAAAAAGAATCATTAAAATCGGTTCACAAACGACAAAGTTATCCGCGAACACACATTCAAAAAATATATATACGGTCGAATAGAGAAACCTCCTCCTTTTTTGAAGTCTGTTAATAAAAAAGGAATCATCAAAATCGGATCATAAACGACGAAGTTTTTTTTTCTGGAAACACCACCTACCTTTCTTCTTTTCACCGTTTCCTCTACCCTAAGGTTGTCTGGAAGAAATCGCTTCTTAGCGATAAGACCGCCTTATTTTGTGCCTCTTGTATTTTATTTCTGTATTTTACTGTTTATGTTGTTGGTGTAAAATAAAGTATATTTGATTGATTGATTGATTGAAGTTATCAGCAAACACACATAACAAAAAAAATATATATGTATACGGTCGAATTGAGAAACCTCCTCCTTTTTTGAAGACGGTTAAAAATAAACAACAACCCCCTTAAAAGTTTTAAGGGGGTTGTTTAGACCTTCAAACTGAACAACTTTCACTTTAGGACCAACATCGGCGATACGCGAAAATAAAAATAAATAAATAATATACGGTCGAATTGAGAAACCTCCTTTTTTGAAGTCGGTTAAAAATAAACAACAACCCCCTTAAAAGTTTTAAACTTTTAAGGGGGTTGTTTAGACCATCAAACTGAACAACTTTCACTTTAGGACCAACATCGGCGATACGCGAAAATAAAAATAAATATGGCGAAAAAAAAACTTCTGTCCATACATCTAGCTCGAGAGTAGATTTCTAGTTTAGTATGGAACATCAGATTTTATTTTCGCGATTTCAGTATTGGTCCCATTGTGAAAGTTGTTCAGTTTGATTGTCTAAACCATGTTACATTTTTATTTGTATTTTTGTAACACCTTGTACATACAGGGTCCTTCTTAATATGGTAACGGTTTTCAAGGAGATGATCAGACCATCAAACTGAATATTTTTCTTTACGGGAGCCGCATATAAATCGCAATGAAAAAAAATCTGAAAAAAGAGCAAAACTGCAAATCTTCTCTACTCAAATGTATATGGGACAGCAGATTTTTTTTCGCGATTCCGATGTTGGTTTCACAGAGAAAGTTGTTCGGTTTGATGGTCTTGATCATCCCCTTAAAAACCGTCAAGATAACCTCAAGTACTCAATGTTTTTTTGCTCATCATAAAATAAAGAGTACTTACCTAATATTTTTTTACAATTTTATAAAAGAAAACAGATTTGTACGCGAGTTTGTATTGTATTGAAAATGTATTTTCACAAAAATAACACTCATGTTTGTTTAGTGGAGTGGTTCTTAATAAAAATATTGTATTATTTTAGAGAGAGATTTACCGCTGAGACAATTATTATTTATTAATATTGTATTATACAGGGTCCTTTTGAAATATTCCTATTCATTTGGAACGAGAACGTACTGCAGTTTTAGTATCAGATTTAGTTTATGGGATTTCTCCGTCCCATAGAGTAAGTTGTATTATTTGATGGTCTGATCATCATCAACCTATATACGTCCCACTGCAGTGCCCATGCGGATTGGTAGACTTCACATAAGCATCAGAATTTCTTCTTCAGTTTATGCAGGTTTCCTCACGATGTTTTTCTTCACCATTTGAGAGCAGTCTATATTACGTATACCCTCATAAGTTAGTCTAGATCTGATCTGATCTGGTCTTATTACGACCTTCAAAATATTGTGCACTATTTCAGAAGGGCACCTAACTTCAGCTTACATATCTATCATTTACATAATTCTAGGCTTCGAATAGGTTTATTTGTTTATGTTTCTACATTGATAAATTAAAATACCTTTATTGAAAGTGCTTATATGAAGCGGGACTCGATGCGGGACGTTCCACCTTTAATCTAATAATGGGCGTAGGATTAATATCTCCGGAACAGAAGATAAGACTTTATTGTAATTGGCCTATTGGTTCAAAATTGCATGGAGATTACGAAGTGAAGCTAATAACATTGATTAGTAATCAATGCTACCTAATGATATTAATCAGCAGTGGATAAGCTTGGAAATTACTACCCGCTATTAAAATACAAAATGATCGGGGCCTGTATCCACGCATCATCATCAGCCTGTACTAGTCCACTGCTGGACATAGGCCTCTCCCAATAAACGCTACCTAGATCGGTCCGGTGCTTCTTGTATCCATTTTCCCTTCCAACTACTTTGCGCATATCGTCGCGGCACACTTCGTCTGCCCAAACGTGGTCTCCATCATGATGGAGTGAGTGGGAGTGGATCCACAGATATATTATAACAAATTCTACCCACCTTTGCTTTTGATGGCTTATCCACCTTGTGTATGTGTCTATGTATCGCTCCCACTCATCTTTATTCGCGAGAGGAAACTATTGCCTCGTAGTGCCACAACTTACTATCTTAACTATCGTGTTTATAAATTATGAAGATATCTCAAAAATATTCCAGTTTAAAGATACCGAGGACCTAGTAGAAAAAGGAACTAGAGAACGAGAACTAGAACCAGTAGAAACAGCTTTAGGATATTTAATTTATCTACTAATGTGACAAATAAAAACAAGTTTGTGTTACCGACTGACATATGGCGCTTTTTCTGAAAGATATTGATGAAAACGTTGAAGTGGAGATGGGCGGGACACTTGGCTAGAAGGGAAGACGGCCGGTGCGTTGGACCAAGGCTATATCGGAATGGTATAGAAGAGAGAAGAAAGGAGGTCCGTGGGTAGACCACCGATGCGTTGGTAAGGGTTGGGGTCAGAGATGGATCAGATTGGCACAGGGCCGTGAGGAGTGGCGCAATTAAAAGGAGGCCTATGCCTAGCCGTGGGTAGATGTGGGCTGATTTGATTGATTGATTTATGAAAAGATATTATAATTATTATATATCGACCATATTCAGTGGCAAGGGGGTTCACCTGCATGCTTCTTCCATTAGGGTGGAGCCGGGCTATCTCTTCTGTGCTAAAGACAGCTAAAAAAATAAATAAATAAAAATAAAAGGAAATAACCGTGACTTAAAATAATTTAAGCGGAAAAAATCCACCACAAAGCGGGCAGTAAAAGCGCGTGAATTAGCCGTATTCGCGCCTTTTTTTCGAGTGGCTCCAAATTAAGTATTAAATGAGGGAAGAGGGTATAAAATGATCCTTTTTGAGGGCTACGTAAAAGCATTTCTGGGTAGGTATTAGAGGGTTCTGTCGTAGGCCTAACATTAGTAAAGGATGACTTATTTTTGGACTGATGGTTAAAATGTAATCGCAACTAACATTATACAGGGTGTTAGGGTAAACAGTTGTATCACTTTAAGGGGTGACTGTACCCATGATACTGAACAACTTCCCCAAAGAAATTTTGGACTTTCCGTACTAAATGCAATCAGCTGATCGAAAGTTTGTATGAAAAGTCGAATTTCCTGCAGGTTTTTTTGGGAAATTTGTTCAGTATCATGGGACAATCGCCCCTTAAAGTAATGCAACTGTTGACCCTAACACTGTATTCTTTGATCAAAGGACGAAAATGGTGTGATCAGGTCATTCTGGTCTAATCGGACCACATAGCTTTTTAGATACTTCAAGGAATTTTCTAGTAAATTAAATAGGTATCTTCTTTTTGTACAAAATTACGTTATAATAAAATACGAAGCTTAAAATGTGCCAATTTCGGATAACCTTTACAATTTTCCTGTAAGGAAACACCTTCAAATAACCGACATGAATTTTCTTTTAGACAATATTTTGACACCATTTCCATTTAATATCTTTCGTAAAGAAATTGTGGTTAGACTTTTACATCAAACATTTCTACTGTCTATTAAAAGTAACGGGCTCAATACCTGTAACACTGGGCAGATTTTGGGCACTGCATCACCGAAGGAATTAGTCTCTGACGCACGCGTGGGTAGACCCTCATAAGATGGACCGACGACCTGGTAAACGCGGCGGGAACCCGTTGGATGAGGGCAGCGCAGGACCAGTATTTTGTGGCGATCCTTGGGGGAGGCCTATGTCCAGCAGTGGACGTCTATCTGTTGAAATGTTAAAGGCATATATAATTTACAAATTGTTCCAGGTTACTTAATAAAATTATGAATTAAAAAAGATTAGGTACGTTAATATATGTCAGTCGCTTAGTTCTAGAAATTCATTCAAATTGTATGGACACTTACTAACTAGATATACTTTTAGTTCATGAATGAATTTTTTTTGTAGGTCTATTCGAAGTCGGACACAACAGCAAAATTAGGTATTAATCTAGTAGCCCAGTTCTTTTTTTTACATTTCCGCAGCGTACAATATTTCTTGTGAATAAATTTACAGCGCGTTCCTCGACGGCAATAGATTTCCCCAAGGTATGTTTGGTGGCTGTTTCCATGGCGTGCGACATTGTATTGTTACTTTGTTTAAGATTGCCTTTTAAAGTGATAATAGTGATTACCATTTCTGTTATATAGTGGATAGATAAACGAATGCAGTATTTGTCTAATCATTTGAATTACAGTTCTGTACCTTTTTGAATTTGACTAGCTTTTTAGCTTAAACGTGTGAGCAGGCCTGTGCTCTGCAATTCACTAAGGCCCGCTTGCGCCTAGCAGGGCTATCGTTATTAACTCGGAACTAGACGCCAATTAGGAATTAAATTATAATTATGTCTTGCACCATCCTGTTTTAGGGGCTAAACTTGTGTTATATTTAAACCGCCGATGTGGTAGGTTTAAGTAACTAAACTACGTGCTAAAAGTCAAAATTGAGGCAACAGCTGTTTTTACAGTATTGTTGTAGGCTCGCGCAACTTTCTAACAAAAAAATTTATATGAAACGTGCACCGCGCCATTTAATTCCTTTGAACGGTTGCACACGTTTCATACATTCTGGATAATCGGTCACGACCAGTTTTTATTATGGAAGTCCCGACTCATAACGTAGTGTGTTACATGCTCTTTGATAACATGAATGAACGATGAAAACGAAATGTCATTGCCAAAATAAAACAAATGAAACAGACAAATACAAAGAGATGCAGTGTGAAAGAGACGTGCATATATTATGATCATTCATCATTCACTTTTCATATTTTGTCGGATTACATAAACTCTATGGTCATTTAGGATGTTGCCAGCGAAAAACAGAGAACTGTCAGGTTAGTTAACTATGAACTAGTTTTCATTGGCGCAAGACAATCTTCGATAACACTCGTTAAATCTTTAGGTCGGTGCTACTAAAGACGGGGTTACGCAATTTAACCCAGCCTTTGGCGCAAGTGGGCCTAAGCGTCACATCGCTGTCAAAAACATCGACGAGCTCACAAATGTAACGTCCTTCTTGCATCCTTAAGATCTTCGACGTTTTTATATGAGTTTGACACATGACATAACCATAGAGTCAATAGTGAATATTGTCAGATCGCCGATGTTTCAACGACGAATTTAAGGTTGTGACGATGTTTGCACTTAGTGAATTGCATTGCTGCAGTGGGACATTATAAAGGATGTATAATTAAATGCGTTACATGTTAAACGGGGTGCATCAGACCATCAAACTGAACAACTTCCACTAAGTAGCAAACAAAGATATCGCGAAAAAAATCTGCTGTTATATTCATTTTGGTCGAGTAGCTATTGGAAATTTCTATGCAAACCCTAATATATTTTTTCGCGATTTCATTAGTGGTCCCATTATAAAAGTTGTTCAATTTGATGGTCTGCAGAATCTCCTTAAGGTGGCTTCAGTCCATACAAAAGTTTGACGCACAATACTCGTAGACGGAATTATTAAAAGTAATATTTTACATATGGAAAAATAGTTTAGAAAATCTAGTTGCTGCGTCACAAATAATATATATAATTTATAATATATTTACGAAGATTTAAAGCTTTTAAAATTTTGTATGAAAAATTCCGTCACCGCCTACGCGTATTGTGCGTCAAAGTTTTGTATAAAATTGACCCCTCTGCAACCACCTTAAGTACTTATGTAAATGTAACCTATTAACGTTTATACCCTATATCAAATATACGGACATACAAAGTTGACTGTTTTATTTTGAGTTTAGATATAGAATACATTTATCTTCAAGCAGCCTTTATTTCGACAGAGATCACATACATTATTGTCAAGCATGACTATTAATAACATGAAAGTATTGCTCCAAAGAAGTTCTATTCACAACAAACGCGACACAAAATATAAAAGTGGCCCCAAAATGTCTACTTGTAGCACCATATAAGTGCAGTAAAATTAATCATAGCATCCATACATGGCAATGCGTTGATAGTAACGTACTGACGTGCTCGGACTTCTAATGGGTTCCCTTTAATGGTTGGTGACAGAATGACCGATTGAAATTGTGTACCTATTTGAATATTCTGACCAAGTTGAAAATATTTAGTTAAATTAATAGGTCATTCACTGTAATACCGAGTGTAAGGGACAGCTGGGCAAATACTGAAACTTAAAACAGATCATCAAACTGAACAACTTTCACTATGGAGCCAAACTCAGAAAAAGCAAAAAAAAAACAGCTTTTCCATACATTGAGTCGGGTAGGTACATCCGTTTTGTATGGACTGTACAACTGCACCGCCGGGACATCGCAACTGAATCGCATTAAATTTTTACAGAGCGTTATCGCCGCGACATAGACACAATTCCGCTGCGACACTGATTACGACTTTGAAATAACGTGGCGATATCGCTGTGCAACCGCCTGCACTCAAAAATCACTTGTGTGAAATGTACCCAACATTTCCAGTAAATCTCAATCAGTGTCTTTTCACTTAAATGCCCCAATAACAATTAAATCTACCACGCCTTTTAAAACAGCATAAGTAACATTGTTTACACCTATCAATTACGTCCACTTCCCACTAAATCCTTTCCAGTCTTTCGAAATCCTTTGGCGCCACTCACAATATCACCACCAGTAGTGCCCATGTTTAAATCCTATTTCCAAGTCATAAAGCCGAAGATGGCATGGTTCAGGAGACTTCTGGGACAGATCATAAATCAAGCCGGTTGGTATGCCACAAGCGCGCAGAGTGAAACTGCGTCCGCGCACGTATTAGGAATGCCGAGTAAAAGTGTATCCCGAACGCATCGTTGGGGTGGATACGCTGATGAGCGTTTTTGGGACTTTGTCTTAAATCATCTGTTGTGGGAAAGTAGCTCTGTTCAATTATCATCATCGGCCTATAACATCACACTTCAGGGCAGAAGCCTCAGGAAGCTTGAGAGGGAACAGCTCTTAACTTACTCCACCTCAATAATAATAATTTATTCAAAAAAGGGTACAAAGGTTTCCACTTACACATATCCAACATAAATCATTATAAAGTTGTACATAATTACATTATAATGGACCTCTAACTCCTTATGTCTAGGTAACACCTGTGCATTAGGAGATTTAGGAGCGGTGACAGGGTGAACTTATTCTTGCCTGGGCCGACACGAATGATGATCCTTTACCTCCTCAATTCGTAGGGGTTACTGAGATTCTTAGCAATCTCAGTCCAGTTGGGCATCTCCAGCTCCTCGAGGTCCTTGGTGACCTGGTCTATCCAGCGTTACGTGGGTGCCCACCGGGCGACGACGCCATGTTTCATTAAATTGGGTTCCTTTTGGCGTAAAAAAAATGGATTGACTTACCAACACTTTTTCGTCTCCGATTATTGTATTGCGTTCGGATCCGGAAATATTTAATTGCAGCTTAATGTTAAGATCACGAAGTGTGTCGGAAAATAAATGTTTAAAACAGCGTATCTGATTGGCACGACACGTCAATCAAAGTCTCACAAAAACTTGTCTAAGTTTGCTACGGTTATAAACCGTAAATAAATTCAATCAAACCATTTATTGATAATTAAATTACTTCTATATCAATTCAGAGTAACCTTGCTCTGAATTGTGGTTTCATATTGAATATTCTGTTGGACAATCACTGTCTTTAAAGTCTGTTATTCGTGAAATAAATCTATTAAAAATGTTATCGACAAAATGTAACAGATTTATTAACTATATAGAGGAAATCAAATATGTTATTATCCTGTAATTGACATTAAGTTTTATGACTTTTATGAGTCCTATAAAAGCCAGAATCCAATGTCACCCTACCGATAACAGTATTCAAGAAGGATTATTGTCATAAGACTTGCAGTTTTATGCTTCGTTTTCACTTTCGCTTTGCGAAATTGAACGTGACGTTAACATATTTTGTGAAAATTATGTTACGAGGTCTTTTTTCGCACTTTTGTAAGAGTCACCTTTCTTCAATGTGTAAATGTATTCAAATTCAATTTCGGCACCAACGGCTTAATGTGCCATCCGAAGCACGAAATCATTTTTCTTTTCAGACAATCAGGTGATTCAGCCAGCAATGTCCCAACCAACTGGGGAAAAACGCACAAAGTTATCTTTCACTAGGTGTCCCCCGTGGGAATCGAACCCACGACCTCCGTGTCGAGAGCCAATGCTCTTAACCATTAGACCACGCGAAGGCAGTTAATGCACAGGCTAAGCTAATGCATAGGTGCTGATCCAGTCGCTGCTGGCAACTAGTATTCGGTTTCGGTTACCGGCAGGCTATCCAAATTTAACTATCAAATATCGAATCAAACCCGGCCATTGTGCCTTTGTGTCGGTATACGACCTCTTACAGTACTTACTAAGTATTCCCTAACAATGGTAAAACTGACGCAGAATACGCGTAGACGGTACTAATATAAGTAACTTTGTATACATGGAAAAATAGTTTAGAAAATCTAGTTGCCGCGTCACAAATAACATTTGCAATTTATAGAATAATTACAAAGATAAAGCTTTAAAATTTTTCATACAAAATTTTAAAAGCTTTATATCTTCGTAATTATATTATAAATTGCAAATGTTATTTGTCACGCGGCAACTAGATTTGCAAAACTATTTTTCCATGTATAAAATTTTACTTTTATTAATTCCGTTTACGCGTATTGTCGTCTAACTTTTGTATGGACTGAAACCACTTTAAGACAAATTAATACTAAAGTAATACTATCTATTAACAGCATTATCGATATTGTAATTATTTTGAACGGCCAATTATCAATAGTTAAGGCAAGACTGGTACCTTACCTACCTGGGATGCTGTGCCTGGTCTCTTTGTGCCTAGGACACCCTGATATATATCACAAATTTTAAACATCTCAATCAAAATTCAAAGTATACTACTCAATTGACAAGCTGCGTAAACAAACGTCCACCCATTCCTGTTACAAAATTCAATTAAACGCAAGAAACTAAAACATAAACGTTTTTAGGCCAGTCAGAAAATGAAAGTCTCCTATAAAAAAGTGGAATCTGGAACGTTCCCCATTAAAGTTTTACAGCCAATCACGGTAGCATACAGCTCAAATATTTAATTGGGCCAAACGTAGAATGGTCCGGGAATTTCTATGCAACCGACTTAGAACGTACTGATTTACGTTCCACGGCACGGGAATAGGGTACCCACTTTACTCTATTAATGAAAAAATTATAAAACTATATTATTATGGTAGTTTTCGCTATACAGGGTGAAATTGAATTTTTATTTCACATTTCTAAAACCGATTAGTGCTATTAACACTTATTTAAAATTAACATTTTAAATTTTCACGCTAAAAAGGAAGCCGCCATGTAGCTTCACTAGTGACGTCATAAATATAGTAAACATGTAAACTTTTTGCGCTTGACATTTGACAAAAGCCGTAACATGTTTAATTACTATACTGATGACGTCACATCGGAAACACAATGGCGGCTTCCGTTTTGCACGTTTGTACATCAGATTACTAAAGTCTTTAGATTCTTTATTGTACACAAAAACATAATTATGAAAAAGTCGATTTTTAAAAATGAATTATAAAATTCATTTTGAGTTTTCGTAACCCGAGACCGAAATTATTCGGTTACCTTTTATACAGGGTGAAATTGATATCATTAGCGTCCTTTTAAACTAAGAGTCTACTCATCAAACTGAACTTGGTTAGGACATTGCAGGCTGAATCGCCTGGTTGTCTGAAAAGAGAAATGATTCCGTGCTTCGGATGGCACGTTAAGCCGTTGGTCCCGGCTACTATATGTGGTTGTAGTAGTCGTTACATAAAAACCACGTCAGAGGCCGTAAGGCGGTCTGACTAAACTCTGACACCAGGGCTCTGCTCACACAATAGGAAGAAGATCGAATTAAGACATATTTCTAAAAATGGCGTAATACTCTATTAGTTGGGTGGTTATGGGAATTTTTGTATGCGCTGGCCCTTTGGCAAAGAAAATATACTACGCGATGAAAGAAGCATGGATTGGATATGTTGACCGTGTGGTGTCAGTTTCTCTCCATTTTGTTCACAAATCACAATGTTTCTTTTCACCGAAACGCCAGTTGCAGTGGTGCTACAAATCGTATGTAATTTTAAAGCACAATTTATCATGGCTCATATTATTTATAGTTATTATAACTATTTGAAAAATACCATTTTATTATGTTCTTTTCTTAGTTAATAATTAACAAACAAGTGAAGCCTTTCAAACAACTGTATTTAAGAGCCTTTTATTATCCAATTATAAATTAAACCCCCAGAGGTTTTAGATGACTAAAGACAGGATCTCTTTTCCAGAAGCTTTTAGTTAAATAAAATGCCAAACAACTTGTAGAAAACATGGTTTCTGTTTCGAAAGCCTAATTTTGTCTTTTGTTTTGATTTAATAAAGCGTTTTCCTTTAATCTGTTATTTAATATTAATGTTGTTTAATTTATGATGTTATAAATAAAAGAATAGATTTCAGGAAAACGTTTGAATGTCTCAAGTCAATGATATTAAAATTTTACGAAAAAATTTGTTTCTGTTTCCTCTCTTTTCCTTATTGGCTGGTAAAATTTTAAATCCAATATAGCTTACATTTCTTTATCTTCAATATTTTATTTGCATTGAAACTTTTTAGAATTTTTTTTGATAACATTTTATTTATTAAATTGATCACATTATGTTGTCGTTTCCATAATGAGAAATAATTACTATAAAACACACTTTCTTCAGTCATTTCCTAAACAGCTCCGCAGTTAGCGCTTCTACTAGTTATTATTAAGAAAACAAATTGAGAACAACGGTTTTCGCTTATTATGTCATTCAATTGGACACATTCTTAAAATATATTTATATTCAACCATTTGACCTCTTTCTTCAGTTCGGCAAGGTCTTTAATTGTTAGGAAGTTTTTTGAAAAATACGTAATTTTGGCTGACGCCAAACGAGCGTAATTTTCTAAGTTGCGTGTCGCGTATTTTGAGTCCGTTTAACTGAAATAGACATAATGCATTCCCGGATTTTATATGAAACGGACTCAAAATACTCAGCCTAATACTTAATTGGCTAATTATATTTACTTATTTGGAGCTATTTAATTTTTTAATAACACTTTCTGGGAGCAATTTGTAGTTCTGAGAGAAGATTGTTTATTTTTTCTTGTGATATGCCTATTAATTGTGAAGAGAAAATTTTGAACTCAAATAATTTTCTACTGTCACCAATTTTATTTCCTGCTAAGAGGAATAAAATTGTTGCTACGTAAAAAAAGACACGTTTACGTCCCATGTCGATTACAGCGAACTTTGACTACTTATATAGGGACTAGTTACGCGTGTAATTCTACTAACAAACATTTCTGCCACTTTTTGCGGGGGGCGAGGTAACATGAAATCCGTAACTTTGGATTTTATTCCCCATAACTATAGATTCTAATTTTGAACGTTAAAAATCATGAAAAGAAGTCTCGTGTAAACCCGAAACGTTCTAAGTTCGAAATTATTGTTTCGCAATTATAGGCTGTCTCGTTTAGTGATAAATGTTATGATTTTATATTTTTAGGAGATTTTATATCTTCGAATTTTATTATAATAAAGTTCAGACTATTTAACCAAATATATCACCTTTATTTTAAATAAGTACAATGTGATTATATTATTCTCTTTGAGTACAATTTAAATTTAGTTTTTCAGTTACAGAGATTTCACTTAAGTATCGACTACTCTTCTTGCTGGCTCGAACAGAAATTAACCGCCACTGATTTTCATTCCCACTAACGAGCTTTCAACGCCCTCACCATGCGGAGCTCCACTAGGCAGGCGACACCAGGTGGCGCCTCTAGCGGCACCAGGCGGCGCCACTAGCACCGCGTAAAAGTAAAAAGGCGCGCCAACCTAGTGTTGCCACTTCGAAGATATAAAATCTCCTAAAATATAAAATCATAACATAAGGTATAAAATTGAATGTAAATGCACAGGATTAATTGATCTTGTACCGTGGCAGAGGGGAAATGCTACCGCAAGGCTAGTCCTTATAATAAATAGTCATAGACAGCGAACTATAAAAGCCCTACTGTCCGACTGAATGCTCCAGATTTCCTGATAGTTGTTTACTTTACACGGGGGGGCGGGGGAGGTACGGTCCCATTTCACTTTTTAGGGTTCCGTGATCAAACATGGAACCCCCTCATATTTGTATAGACATTTTATTGGGTAACTTTTGGGACTTCGGGACTTTGAGGCGAATTTTGGCAGTTATTGATCCCGTTGAAGCGCTTATGTACAGTAATTCGAGGACGAAAAGCTTGTATTTGCGTCAGTATCAATTAAATGAAAATGTACCACTTTAATTCAAAACCATGAAAATAATTCACTTGAGTCAAAAATGCATCAGCAGTTGAACTTCGTGGTATATTCTTAATTTGTTAGTGGTTTTATACAGGGTGTAATTGATATCATTGGCATCCTTTTAAACTAAGAGTCTACCCATCAAACTAAACAACTTTTACTATGGGACCAAACCGATCGGAGCAAACCCGCCGCCGCTGCCTACTCGACTCAAATGTATGCAACAGCAGATTTTTTTTGCTCTCATAGTAAAAGTTGTTCAGTTTGATGGGTAGACTCTTAGCTTAAAAGGATGCTAATGATACTAATTTCACCCTGTATAAAGAAGCTGCCTACGGAACCTCGCATTATATATGGTCAAACTCGGCTTCACCGCCTTTTTCTTTTCGGACGTTAGATGAAACTTTTAAATTGGATTTTGATCGAAAACGTTTGTGGATTCTGGTTTCTAGGCTCTTTTGATGACACGAATGTTAGATTCTTTCAAAACTTGATTGCTTTTCGCTTTGACACTTTAACGCTTTATCTGAAGCCATATTTTTTATGTTAGGTAAGTACATATAAAGTATTCGTCCTCTATAAGGTCCGCCACACACTGACGGAATTGCGATCCGGAATCCTGATTCAGGATTCAGTGTTGTTAACTGTGGTTACAAAAAATACTAGAGGGCTGTTTAAAAAATGCCTAAAATAAAAATGTATGAAACGCCAAATGAATGACAATAATTGCATTTTTAGGTATTTACGAGCGTTAACCCGCGACTTCGTCCGCACAAATTATATACCAGATTTTAAGTCAGATCTAAGCTATCAAACAAAAAAAGTTTCATCAAAATCGGTTCAGTAGTTTTTGCGTAATACTCGTTCAAACAAACAAACAAACACGCAAACAAACACCCAAACAAACACACAAACAAACAGACAAAAAATCCAAAAATTGGTGAAATGGAATCAGGGACACCTAAAAACTATATCGTAACTTTTTTTTGTTAATATCTTCAATGTACAG
The DNA here is from genome assembly GCA_927399405.1 of Agonopterix arenella. Classification (NCBI taxonomy): domain Eukaryota; kingdom Metazoa; phylum Arthropoda; class Insecta; order Lepidoptera; family Depressariidae; genus Agonopterix; species Agonopterix arenella. The sequence continues at coordinate 5,214,635 of OV656714.1, forward strand.
ACAAACTTCCTGTTAGAGTTTTATAATAGTATAGATTAAAACAAAACAAACAATTTCTATACATGATAATTACTATCATGTGATGAGGTGATGACGTTACGAATGTTACAATGATGGTTTATAAACTGTATTCCAATATTAATGCAACTATATCAAAAGACTATCGATAGTTTTAACATTAGACATAATCTGCATACAAAATGGCATGAACCATTATCACACAAGCGGTTTTTGAGCGTAGGCGATTTAGCAACTATGCCGCAACGACGTCGCAACTGCACCGTCACGATACGGTATCGGTCCATCAACGCCTACGCTCAAAAATCACTTTAAAATATGCCACCTCAGACATAAAAACATCAATAGATCTAGTGAAAAAATCTCTGAAAGCAGCAACAGTTTATACGGGATCTAATTCCGAATCAGGTTTATTCCGGATGTATGTGGCCGACCTAAAGCGTGTCCCTCACACTAATTTGAAGATTATATATTTTATGGGACTCTTCCATCACATAATTCAGAGAGGTCCGTAAGGCGAGTTGACCCGTTTCCCCCCTATAAAAGTGTGTAATATTTCCATTCATAGGTGCTACTTAAATTAACAATTTAAAAACTATTGTTAATTAAAGTTTCACCAGGGATGGCATGTAGGTCCATCAACAAAACTTTTTGTAGTTTCACTACTTCTTAGTAAGTTCTTGTAAGCTTATCTGACAGGTCGTTTAACATATTTTATATGAAAGATGTCAAACGATCTGTCAGATAAGTTAACAAGAACATACTAAGTAGGTAAGATGAGTAGTGGTGAAACAGGCCCTTGATTAAAAAAATAACATGTAATACTCGTACCAACTGTTTCAAACAAAACATCAAAAATTGGGTGATGTTTTTTTTCATCAATTTTTTTAAATATATATACTAAATATTTTGATAGCCAAGTAGCGACATCTATCGCAATTTTTACTTTCACTCTTCCGTATCAGCTGAGATCGACGCATGCGTCGGTTGTATTATGCTCTTTAACGTGATTTCCTAGATCATTCATAGATGGCACTACTTGTGGTGATCATTATATTTTCTAAACAAACAGTTACTGAAACTAATGATTACGATCAAAAAGTTTAAGGACTTACGCAGCGGACAATTGAAACGTATCCGGGCATAGCTAGTAAGTAATCTATATACTATTATACTGTAACAGGAAGTTTGTCTGTACATTGAAGATATTAACAAAAAAAAAGTTACGATATGGTTTTTAGGTGTCCTGATTCCATTTCACCAATTTATGGATTTTTTGTCTGTCTGTTTGTTTGTGTGTTTGTTTGTTTGTTTGTTTGAACGAGTATCACGCAAAAACTACTGAACCGATTTTGATGAAACTTTTTTTGTTTGATAGCTTATGATCTGACTTAAAATCTGGTATATAATTTGTGCGGACGAAGTCGCGGGTTAACGCTCGTAATAAATAAAAATTATCTTGGAAACTGTCACTAAGATCTAGTCCCAAAAATACATAATATACAGGGTGAAATTGATATCATTAGCATCTTTTTAAACTTAGAGTCTACCCATGCCTACTCGACTCAAATGTATGCAACAGCTGATTTTTTTTGCTCCGATTGGTTTGCTCCCATAGTAAAAGTTGTTCAGTTTGATGGGTAGACTCTTAGTTTAAAAGGATGTTAATGATATCAATTTCACCCTGGAGATACACAAACATCCACTTGGGAAGAAAATTCGTATTTGATCCCGCGACCCTTGGCTTAGGTTAGAAGTCAGGTTCACTACCGACTGAGCCATCTAGCACTTCTAGTAAAATTGAATCTTATTAAAATGTTTTTAAAAATAAATAATAATACCGCTTTGCACCACTCCCTCATTGCCCCAGTTACAAAATTATCTCTACTGCAAACTTATGATTACGATTAACGTAATAAGCTTCATGCTGCAAGCTGAATTAGATGAAGTTTTATAATAATCGGGTTAAAGTTTAATTTCGCTTAGATAAATTTTCGTAAAAATTCGGAATAAGAATTGAAGTAAAACGTTAAAACTCAAAATTGCAAATGAGCAGTACATAACGTTTTTTATTAGGTCCAAGCTAAAAACTATAAATTATTACTCTACGACAAGACAAAATGAGAAAAATCATTTGCAATAAACTTATTTTACATAGTTTTAGCACTCTAGACCTCAATGTAGTATACCTAGGTCATGAAGAATAGGCTCCTTCGAAAGATTATTCCTCCTTATTGCAGTTGTTGTTGTTGTTGTCCTATGGTACTCGTGAGACGCCGCCACCTCTCCCTTGTCCTGCGCCTGGTATTCTATGTCGCGCCAACTCAACCCAGCTGCTCGTAGCTCGGCGTCGACGGTGCGCCGGCGCCGCCACGTGTGTGCGGGTCGCCCCCGCCGCCTGCTCCCACTATGCTATTGCAGTTAATATTGCTATATTGTTACTTCCTCATTTGATACTGTAATGACACCATTTAATTTATGGCGTCTGTCACTAATGCGTATAGAAACAGGTGTACAGTGTATTAGAAAAAAAAAAAAAGAGAAATAACAAAAAAAAAAAATTAAAAATAGAATATATTATAAAGAATATTTATGTTATGTTATGTTATTAGGCGATTTTGCGCCAGGTTAAGTACACGCGCTTAGTACGAGATAAGTACTAATGTTGTTGGATTAATTATTTGTACCTATAGTGGATCGTTTTAGTCTAGACACAATAATGAATATTTTTTGGCCTGGCCTAAAGAAGCGCATAACCGGGACGCATGGAGAGAACGGAGGGAGGCCTTTGCCCAACAATGGGACAGCGATATAATAATAATAATAAGAACAAATGTTTTCGCTGAATTGTTAAAGGATAACGTTGTAAATACTACCTCGTTTGATACTGTATGATACAATTTAGTTCATGATGTCTCATCACTAATGCGTATAGACACAGGTGTACTGTAGATGAGGCGATCTTGCGGCAGGTTAATTATACAAGCTTCACCTGCGTCGCTTGATAAGTACTACCGACGTCGCTGGTTTTATAGGTAGGTACACATACAAAAATAAATTTGTTTGAGCACGAATTATGTGGAAACAATCGCACTGATACGGATGCATTTTTCTGGATTGAAGGTGGTTTCAGTCCATACAAAAGTTTGACGCACAATACGCGTAGACGGAATTAATAAAAGTAATATTTTATGTAACGTCTAACAAAATTAGGTGAAACTATTTTAAGGGGATGATCAGACCATCAAACTGAACAACTTTCTCTATGGGACCAATATCGAAATCGCGAAAAAAATCAGCTGTTCCATACAAACCTACTCGACCTAAATGTATGGGACAGTAGATTTTTTTTTCGCGATTTCAATATTATTCCCATAGAGAAAGTTGTTCAGTTTGATGGTCTGATCATCCCCTTAAAATAGTATCACCTTATTTTGTTGGACCTTATATATGAAAAAATAGTTTAAAAAAAAATCTAGTTGCCACATCACAAATAAGATTTGCAATTTATAATATAATTACGAAGATCATCATCTCAGCCGATGGACGTATTAAGCTTTTAATATTTTATATGAAAAATGTCAAAGCTTTATATCTTCATAATTATTTTAAAAATTGCAAATGTTATTTGTGACGCGCCATCTAGATTTTCTAAACAATTTTTCCATATATACAAAGTTACTTATATTAATACCGTCTACGCGTATTGTGCATCAAAGTTTTGTATAAAATTGACCCCTCTGCAACCACCTTAATTTGAAGCATTCTCTTTAATTCAAATACATGCGCATTTCCAGTTTTCATGTATTGAAACACTTTGTGTTTAGATTCTTTACATTTTTTAAATGTACACAAAAAACAAGACTGTAACTCACGACAACTGACAACCCTAGTGCAACACTTATGTCGTTCTAGAATCGAATTAGGAATCCGTGCAACATACTTAGCTAACAGATTAAAAGGATCATGTAATAAATACTTCATTGCAAACTTCATTATCAATCTCATTATCATTATACTTTATTTATAATTACATTATACTTTATACTTTATTATCATTATATCCCCCGTAGGCATCGTCGTCGTAGTATACAGGGTGAAATTGAAATCATTGGCATCCTTTTAAACTAAGAGTCTACCCATCAAACTGAACAACTTTTACTATGGGAGCAAAACGATCGGCGCAAAAAAAAACAGCTGTTGCATACATTTGAGTGGCGAACTCGCGCGTCGTGATTGCAGTTTAGTATGGAACAGCTGATTATTTTTCTGCTCCGATCGGTTTGCTCCCATATAGTAAAAGTTGTTCCGTTTGATGGGTAGACTCATAGTTTAAAAGGATGCTAATGATATCAATTTCACCCTGTAGAATAGAATGGACGGTTAAGGGAAGACTTTAGTTCTATTTTTTTGAGCTAAAAGCTAGCCAAGATAGCCATCTATCATCATTCGATATACCATTTGTATCGTGTCAGTGTCAGCAGCTGTTGGTCTTCCAAAGAAAATAAAAAGAAAAAAAAATTCCAGTCAAAAAGTCTCGGGTACAGTCCTAGATCTGAATCAACATATAGTTTACATACAGTCCCATACATTTTGGGTCAAGTTAGACTGCAGTTTTGTATGGAACAGCAGATTTTTTGTCGCTATTTCGTTGTTAGTCCCATAGAGAAAGTTGTTCAGTTCGATGCTTCGGATCATCCACGTAAAAAACCGTCAGATTTTTAGAACCCCGCATTTAAACAAAAAAAAATATAGACTTTTATTTTAATTATGGTATTATGTAACACTTCTCAATTTATGGATGAGCTCACAATCTTCTTTCTCACTTCCACCAGCACAGCCAGCTATTTCCCTCTCGAACAATGATAACGTAAAAACAATTGAATCAAACAGACCTACACGGCTATTATTCTTGTGGCTACCGTAATTGGTAAATTAAGTAATTTCTCAGTTCTCACTTTTAATTGTCGTATAATTTATCTGTGCCGTCTGTCTGTCCGTCCAAGGTAAGACTAGCTATACCCGGAATCGAAGTTGAAATATGGTACAAGTGTTAAGGTTAAGCGTAAACCCGAACAATGCTAGCTTAGCTCAGCATCTACGTCTGTTTCGTTTTCATTTTGTATCTGATTATTAGTTGCTGTTGTTGTTTTATTTCAGTCCCCACCACGAAGTTTGAGCTTAAGGGCCTATGTCGAAAAATAATTGAAGCGAAATGGGCGTGTGATAGCTTATATTACTGCCTGATGCGATAGAAAGAGATGGGGCGGCGCGCGCGCCTGAAACGACGCAAGCGTAAGACAAACTTTATTCAATTGTGATTGTACTATTTATGTAAGTTCAATTCTGCTCTTATCAAAATTTGTAAAATATCAATCTCTTTTTTTTAAATCTAGTCTCGTGTTTCTATTATTTCACCGTTTAGCAGTTCCAAGCGTTTATAAATAAAAACGGAGGCTACTTTGGCTTGTTTTTCTATAGAGAAAATGGGTCAAGAAAATGTCTCTTGTCAAAACTTCAATTATATGTTCAATTTACACATATCCGCTAGTCATACTTCTACCGTTAGTACTTCATGATATATGACGCTTTGAAGACTCCTATTTTTTCACATAGCCTCTCAATATGAAATAAATTACAAATTAAAGGGCGATTTCAGGTTTGCTCCCGTGGTAAAAGTTATCGGAGGTTTAATTTAAAAGGATGCCAACGATTTTAATATACGGTATGAATTATTACAGCCTGTAATCCATCGGTAAAATCGAAAAGGCTTAATAAGTTTTTTTATAATTACACTAGTAGTTGTGGTACACCGCCCATAGTTAGGTCATGTTTATGAATTCGGTTTGGCAATGGTTTTTATAGCTGACTTTACGGTTATGAAAGACCTTTCTCCCCCCTCTGTAACCACCTTGTTCCTACTTGTAATCTTCAGCCATGTTTCTATATATTTATTGATACTCTGCTCATCGCTTGTCATTTAGACCACGCAATAAACACGTGCATTTAAATAGTCCTTAGAACTTTAACAGTATACAGATAACTTAATGTTTCTTGTTAAAAATGTATATATAGCTTAATTGATGCCGTAACCTATTAATTGTCGTTTTGTTGACAAGTAACAACTAAGTAGTTGTCTACGTTTCTGTTGTGTTACCTACTGATCCAACTATAGCTTATAGGGTTGATTATCGAAACATTTTAGATGCACGAGACTGTGTTAAATCTTAACAATTGATTGACTTTGTATACCCGTGGTCAAAAAGCCATGGTGGTCCATTGGCGAGTAACCTTGCCTGCCGTGCAGCAGGCGATGGTTCTCTCCTTGTTCAGGCCGACTAGTACCAATGTGTTTTTCGGAATTCATGTACGATTTGTAACTTAACTGGCTTTTCGGTTAAGGAAAACATTGTGAGGAAACCTGCATGCTTCCATTTCGAGGAATGTATTGTACCCACTGTCCATTATAAGTAGCGACGGGTTCACTACCCGTCATACTGGACAGGGTTTCGGTACTACCAGGTGAAAAGTGGATGTTCTGAGTTTTCAGAATATCTCTGTGAATCAGCATATGCTCACGACTACCTATTCCCGAAATATAGCCGAGAGCATAATACTGATTTTAAATGCACAGTACCATGTAAAATCCTCGCAATTGCTCTTAACTGTGCATATACAGGGTGAAATTGATATCATTAGCATCTTTTAAACTAAGAGTCTGCCCATAAAACTGAACAACTTTTACTACGGGAGCAAACAAATCTGCTCTTGCATACATTTGAGTCGAGTAGGCGTTGCAGTTTAGTATGGAACAGCAGTTTTTTATTTGCTCCGATAGTATAAGTTTTTCAGTTTGATGGGTAGACTCTTACTTTAAAAGATGCTAATGATATCAATTTCACCCTGTATATTGTCAATTATCGCTATTATACCTGCTATTGTTTCATTTAGTCTCTTTCACAAACTACGTAATTTAAAATTCTTTTCTGGCACAAAGATAATGATTAAGTAAGGACAATTTGGATCGTCTGTTAACCAAAAGTGTCTATTGTTTCAGATTTAACTGTTTCACTTCCTTATGTTAGAGAATCAAGCTAGATTTAAAAATCTAGGCAGTCTTTGTTCTCATTTTACTGAAGTCTTTCCGTACTAGGCTACTTTTCATTTGCAAGTAAATGTCATGATTAGAAGCTGTTTGCCTTCGGCTTTGTATTATACAAGGTGTTACAAAAATACAAATAAATATTTAAGGAGGGTTGGTTAAGACCATCAAACTGAACAACTTTCACTATGGGCCCAATATCGAAATCGCGAAAAAAAAATCTGATGCTCCATTATCATCATTATCATATCAGCCGACAGAAGTCCAACGCTGGTCATAAGCCTCCTCCAAAATGGGGAGATTTGCCATAATCGCCATGATGCGATGCGTTTGCGATGTTCCATAATAAACTACAGATCTACTCGAGCTAAATGTATGGGAACAATTATTTTTTCGCCATTTCCATGTCCCCCTTAAAATTGTAACACCCTGTATAGGCACTAGTGATGTCACTTTATGCGTTTTCCCCAGTTGTGTTACCCACGAACTTTTACCCGACTTAATCCGCACAAATTATACAGGGTGAGATTGGACGCGAGTGGTGGACTAACGCCCATTCAACCCCCTTGAGAAGGGCCCTGCACTGGGACGTATATAAGGTCTAACAAAATTAGGTGAAACCATTTAAGGGGATGATCAGACTATCAAACTGAATAACTTTCTCTATGGGACCAATATCGAAATCGCGAATAAAAATCAGCTGTTCCATACAAACCTACTCCACCTAAATGTATGGGACAAAAGATTTTTTTTCGCGATTTCAATATTGGTCCCATAGAGAAAGTTGTTCAATTTGATTGTCTTATCATCCCCTTAAAATAGTTTCACCTAATTTTGTTAGACCTTATATAGGCTGGTGATGATGTTGTTGACACGTATAAAGTGAATAAATAAGAAAGAAATATCAATTTATTCAAACATCAACACTTTCTTAGTACGTATTCGTTTTCTATAGACTTATTACTATTGTTTTCAAAAACAATTTTATTCATAACCTCAGTTTTTCAAACCATTACACAAACTAGCCGATAAGTGTTAACCATGCTATGTTATCTTAGTACGAACTAAGTGGAACGCTGATTTTCCATAGACAGCTTCCGCCATCTATCGGTTATGTTTCGAAGCACTATGTGTTCATATCTGAGTAACAGCGCACTACACCTCACGCGCTGCGTTGTAGTAGTGAGAGATTTCGCCCATATCAATCACGGTCTTGTTGGTCTAGCGGTCTAGACAACCGGCTTACGATCCGGGTAGCTAAGGTTCGATACTCGTGTCGGCCGATCCGTCTTTTTCAATTTATTTCAAAATGTGACGCCCCCTAGTGCTAATAAGCGGCAACGCAATTAGGACGTCTTAAAATTCAAGGCGAGTTACCTATCTATATCCAATATACATATTAATCTATGGTGTTAACGTAAATCATTTCAATAATCGTGCAGTCTATATCAGTTCAATGACTATACCTTATACCGTTCAAAATAGAGTTCATAATGAACCTTCAAATTTTCAGCTGCAAAAATGTACTTAATGCCGTTAATAGATGGAAAACTTTATTGTAGTATTGCGTGATGAAATTGGTTGTTTACCACGCGATCCATCCATCAAACTTAAGCTTAATGACGTCATGTAGACTTATAGATGTAAGTCTGAAGTATATTGAGGGTGAGTCGTCATAACTTAGTGGTCCCGTTAATAGCGCACTGATGCGAAGTCCTCCTTGCTCCTTGTATAGCATACGACGTTTTTAGGCCGAATGAAAAAAAAATCTTGATGTTTATAAAAATAGTACAGTTCCTTTGTAAACTGTGTAGCCCAGTCATTTTACGGAGTTTTGTTAGGAGAGGTGGGAAGTAACTATTAATTGGACTTTTAAACTGTAACCGGCACTATTTAGTGACAAAAAGACTATCTAAAAACATTGAAAAAAAAATTGGCTACGCAACATAGAAATCAAAATTGTGAGTCCCAGAAGGCTTTTAAAATAATAATATTAAATACCGATGCACTAATTTGAATTAGATTTAATTATTTTTGAGCAATAAAATAGGCATTAAAATTTAAATAAAATAGTGGTTTTTATTAGAAAATACGGATGTATTTTTCAAAACCTTCTGATTAGACAAAAATATTTACACCATGTTTGAAGTATGTATAATGGTTAACATGTGCAAAAAAAATGACTATCACTTTTTTTATAACGAGATTTTAAATTTGGAACTGTTGCTGACGGGTTTTTTTTTTAATTGTGGTACATTTCTAAGCTCAAATTTGCTCTTAAAAACTGTACCGAAATAAAAATATCAATTACTATTTGTCCCGGCTCTATGACTGGGCTAATGGTTCCATGTAGCCCTTATTTCCAATCCTAATCCTGTCATATCCTATTGAAATGACAAAGTCGTGTGTACATTTTCATTTTGAAATATCTCGAACATATGGAAACCTTAAATTTTAAACAAAACGTAAACGGAAAGAAAGGTTGTGGACTGAGGTAGGCATATAACAATTCAAAATTTAAAATTCCACACAGAGCACCAATCCAGGTGCTCAAAATCGATGCTCTCCATGGAATACCTCTATATTTTAAACATTTTCTTTTGAGAAACTAATAATAAAACAATGAAATTCAGGAATAAGGAGAAGGTTGCCAATTCGATTATAATGTAATACCACAGAATGGGTAGATATATAGTTCTAATACTTACACCCCTATTTTTATTACCAGTACAATTTTTAAGAGCATATTCAGATAATGAAACTAAACTACTTTACCTAGAGACCATGGGTCGAAAAATTAGATTTTTTTTGGGCCTTTCACACAAAAGTGCGGATCAGCCGATCGGTTTTCTTTAGAAGGTCAAAAAAATCTCGTTTTAGATCCATGTGCCAAAATGTATTGCCGTAGAATTATATCACATCAAAAAAAGAATCATCAAAATCGGTTCATAAACGACGAAGACACATAAAAAAATATATATATACGGTCGAATTGAGAAACCTTCTCCTTTTTTAAGTCGGTTAAAAAGAACGGCTTCACAAAACCCGACACGGACGTAAACATTTACCAGGTTATAATTTAGACAACCATCCATGCGAAATACAAGCACGAAAAACAAAACAGGCAATAAAGTCAACTATTCCAGTTATTTATGCTTTCATATTACCATAGCTCCCATACTTGTAACTTCATACGTTCCCGCTGTAGTTTATGAACAAAATATTCTGAATTCTCATACCAACTCCGCAGTTTTTTACTCACAGTGATTTATTGTTTCAGATGATGTAGCCGAGGAAACAGAGCAACAAAAAAATATAAAATCGAGTACGTAAATTTCACATCTCTATGAAATTGGTGCCGCGCGTGCGTGTCGACGGTACAGTTTAAAATGCGCGAACGTGATTGGCCGGTGCGCTCAGTGGACTCGTGACTAGTGATGTGCCGTGTCGGTAGTTATCGATAGTCGTCGATATGGCGACGATGGATTTGACGAACGAGGTGATTCGGTTGCGGTCCGAACTGGAGAAGGTGTCTTCTGAGCGGGACATGCTTCTCTGCGAGGTGTCCAACTTACGAAGGGAGCTGGAGCTCAGCGAGTTAAAGAACTTGCAGGATGACAGGTGAGCGGATTGTTCTTTTTTCTTTTGTCAAACTTTAGGTACCTACGCTATTATCCCTAACGAGGGATAACTTCCGTGATTTCAAATGTTTTTGCCATACTTAAGAGTTACCACACAAGCTATTTTTAAGCGTAGATGTAGTCGGAACGATATCGTCGCAATATCGCTGCAACATCGCCTCGATATTTCTGAGATCAATCAGTGTCATGGCGGAATCGCGGCTATATCCCTCCCGATATTGCATTTGCGACATCGTTGCGGTGCAGTTGCGAAATCGCCTGCTATTTAATTGGTGCTTTTGCGGTAAGGTCTTCAACTCTGCCATGAATTAGGTATCTACTAATAGCCGTGCTCCTCCCATTTGCAATGAAGGGATGTCGGATGTAATTTTTTCCATCTTCTTTGATTAAATTTATTGCGGGATCGAAGATTAGAGCTTGCTGGACTTTATTATCTAGTGTTGTGACTGGACGCTGTTGATTTTGGTTTACATGAGTTACAGTGGTGGGAATGTGTGGGGCATTGACAGAATAAAAAGAAACTTTAGGCGCGTGAGTGGCGTGTATATAACAACCGTTTCCGAATAAACAATGGGTGTTCTACGTCTTGTGAGTCCTTTGAAAGGCTCGTCAGTTCGTCGGAGACCTCTCATACCTACCTACCGTGTTTAAGCGGTGGTATAAGTTGTGTGAGACATAACTCTTTCTTCGCGCGCCAAAAACACGAAAAACCAAGCTTAGGAATTACGATACAGTTGGACTACCATGAGCTTTCACCGTACGTTACTATTATAGTCGCGGCGCGAATTTTGTATGACATAATTAGTTCTCGACGTAACCACTAGAAGCGCTGTACGAAATTCACTACAGTAGTTTTACTGTAGTTTTACTGTAGTTTTACTGTAGTTTTACTGTAGTTTTACTGTAGTTTTACTGTAGTTTTACTGTAGTTTTACTGTAGTTTTACTGTAGTTTTACTGTAGTTTTACTGTAGTTTTACTGTAGTTTACTGCTGTAAACTTCATGGTAGGCCTACCGGTTAGTACATTTAACTACAGATACTCTTTCTACTATACTACTACAGTATACTACGTACAGCATTTTGATTCTTCTTTGATGATTCTGTGACTGCCTCCGTTGTCTAATGGTTAAGAGCATTGGCTCTCGACACGGAGATCATGGGTTCGGATTCCCACGGGGGACACCTAGTGAAATGTCACTTTGTGCGTTTTTCCCCATTTGGTTAGGACATTGCAGGCTGAATCGCCTGACTGTCTGAAAAGAGAAATGATTGCGTGCTTCGGATGGCACGTTAAATCTCTGATGGTAGTCGTTACATAAAAACCACGCCAGAGGCCGTAAAAGGCGGTCTGAAAAATCTCTGACACCAGGGCTCTGCCCACACGATAAGAAAGAAAGAAAGAAGGGATTTGTATCCAACAGTTGTTTTTCTTTTGATAAAAGGTAACACCTTAATCTCAATCATTATGTTTTTGTGTAAAATATATATAATTTTTTTTTAATCAAACTGTCGGTTTTTTTTTTTTATTTATTTATTTATTTATTTCATATAAAGGAAAATACAATAACAATATTGCTTCGTGTCATTAAACATTACAATGTTTATATTGACACTGCACACTCGTCTTAGATTACGTAATATAAAAATTTAATATAGTTAGTGGTGATGTATACTTATTCTATAGTTAAACCATAATACATAGTACTTATTTAGTATTTCTATGAGACTAAATGACTCTAGGTAGGTAGACACCCTAACTGGCTGTGTCGCTGTCAGTGTCCAGAAGTGCTATTCTTAAATCGTCGATTCAAAATCATGATCGAATGATGCATAATCTCCATAGTAGTTTTAACATTATCTACTGCTGATCCGAATGTGTAACATTAAGAAATCGCACTCCAGGCCAACGCACACCACAATACAGCGACACGAGCCATATCCATATTTATAATGCGTTTTTATTTGTGACATTGATGCGCCTTGCTTACCTAACCAGTTCTAGCAAAGCGCAAATACAGGCTGCTCCCTCTTAGAGATAAATAGGTAAGTAATTATAATTATTTTTAAAAGTTATACCACGAGAACGCGATAGGTAGGCCGCTAACTACATTGAACCATATGTTTTTTTAATACTTTTTTAATATTTTTTAAATTAAGGTTATGAAAGCGGTGGTCCATTTGATGTTTCGTATGCAGACACTATCAATGTTAAAATTTAGGTATCGGTAGTTGACCATCTGCCATAAAGTTTCTGCTCAGTTTTCCTATTCCCACACTATTATGATATATTTACTCCATACTTCGATCATTAATGCATTCTGAGCGCTGCCCTCGCGCTGTCTTTAGCGTAAGTAAGACCGATGCATTTCTGAATATAGCCCAGTCATTTTACGTAGTTTTGTTAGGCGGGGTAGGAAGTAATTGTTAATTGGACTTTTAAACTGTAACCGGCACCATTTAGTGACAAAAAGACTATCTTAAAATCTCAAAATCTTAAAACTATCTTACAAGAAATTCGCTACGCAACATACAAATCAAAATTGTGTGTCCCAGAAGGCTTTTAAATTAATAATATTAATACCAATGCACTCCTTTGAATTAAATTTAACAATATACATTATATTGTAGCAATAAAATAGGCATTGAAATTTAAAAAATAAGGTATTTATTATAAAATACGAATGTATTTTTCGAAACCTTCTAAGAATAAGCCTTAAATACGTGCAGAAAAAAATTAACATCAGGTTTTTTAAAACGAGATAATAGCTAAATTTTAAAATTGGAACTGATGCTGGCGTGATTTTTTTTTAATTTTGGTACATTTCTAGGCTCAAATTGGCTCTTCAATATTATATCGAAAAAAATATCAAGTATTTATTAGTTCCGATTCAAACCGTAAAATGACTGGGCTACTAGGTTTTCGTCCAAATTCCTTCCGCTCGCGGTCCTTACTTAGACCAAACACACCCATCCCTATTACCGCCATTGTTCCCGAGGAGGTTTCCGACGCGAGTGACGTCAGAAGGTCCTCTCTGAATAGGTCCCTTTTAACGTACTACCCTCACATGCCACAAATATTATGTAGACTTCGGATGGAGACAAGTATTGTACTATTTTCTGGTGTTGGAATGAAACTGTGTAATGAAAAACCTTGTTTTTTAAGGAGAAGATTAATATTTAATTTGGGCTTTGCCCATTTGAATATAATATTATTTTAGAAATGCTTTTAGTGATATTATAAGAAACTGCAAACAGTTCAGCAGTTTGGCGATATAAAAAATTGTAAACTTTGATGTAAGATTCTGTAATAAAAAAAATAAAAATTAATAAAAAAAACAAAAGAAGTATCACTTTCCGAACTTGCATTATTTCATTTAAGCTCACGCCTGTATTCCCATTTCGGGAGTGGATAGATTCTTTCTTCTTTATTTTAAGAGAGCAAACCGAGTTAGGTTTAGTTCAGGAGTGCGATTTTTGAAAGTCACACGTTCAAATCAGCAGTAGAAAATGTCATAATCTCCATAGTAATTTTGACATTTTCAACTGCTGATTTAAAAGGACGTGTAAGGTGGAGATAGGTTCTTTCAGGTGCTCTGTTTTTACGTCGCAAATTGGTCGTTAAATTCTCATTTTGACCACGTATCGTCTTTGAGCGGTGATAGCCCACAGAAGTGAGCTAGCAACTCAATCACGACACGGCGGTTCGATTCCTGGCCTGTACCTCTAAGTTCTACGGGACTTATACACGGTTGTATTTATCATTATCACAAGCTCGTCGGTGAAGGAAAACATACATACATACATATGCTCACGCCTATGTCCCACTACTGGGGTAGGCAGAGACAACAGATCGCCACATGCTACGATTCTGACACACATCTTTAGCTTCCTCAACATCCATAAGTTTCTTCATACAAGCTCGTCGGTTCCGGATACATTTTATTTGGCCCTTCTTCAGTACGCATCCGATTTGGTCAGCATACGTGCGCCTAGGGCGACCCCTTTCAACCATTCCATTCACACTTGCCTTGTAAATTTGATACGCCAACCTACTTTCGCTCATTCTTTCCACTTGGCCAAACCACCTCAACATACCTTTTTCAATCCTAGTCACTACATCTTCTTTCATACCAAAACATCGTGAGGAAACCTGCATACTCGAGAATAAATAGAAAAGATCGCCTTTCAGCACCCGCGGCATGACGGCGCGATACATATCTATAGCACCCTACCTTTTTTTTCAATTTATTTTATTTGAGAACTATAATACAGTTTTATTACATTATTTATCTGCCGAACTGCAGAGCAGTTTGTTGGCAGTCAAATACAGTTCTCACACCTGGGTACGATATAATATAATATATTTACTTTATCGAGGCGTCATGCCGCGGGCGCTGGTCTTCTTCTTCTTATCTTGTGGGCAGAGCCCTGGTGTCGAGAGTTTTTTCAGACCGCCTTCGGCCTCTGACGTGGTTTTCACCGTGCCTTAAATTTGATCTATTTTGAACTGTTTCACTATGATTTACCTTGAATTTAAAATTGTGTTTCAAAACTAATTATAATTCTCCGTATTTGGTATTTATTGTTTTTTTTATGTGTACATTAATTGCAAAAAACATAAAATTACGTAAATATATTAAAGTTTATCAAATGTAACGGTTGTGTTGTTTTATGCGGGTGTTTTAACACCCATGGACGCGTGTAATGTTTTATTGCGATAGTACGGTGAAAGTTAGTTTCACATAACATTCATATATCACCGTGGGGTGGGCAGACCCTGACACAGCTCTCGTCTCCACCACGTTCATAAGTCATGTACGCTTGTCGGGCTTTTGGGTACATTAGGTTTCACCCTTTTTAAGTAATAGGTACTTGTGGTCGGCATTGTACTCCTTTTTATCTTATTATTTTGTATAAGCTGAAGGTTTTAATACTTCTTAGGTAATGCAATCAGCGAGCCTCTTAATAACGCTTATATACATAAATTTATTCTAACGGCTGACGATAATATCAAACTGGTTTCCTTGCTATAGATTCGACAGAAGATAGTTTTTATCGGGATAAAAAGCGGCCTGGATTTTAGAATTTTTTTAGCTAAACAGTGAAAACTGCATCAAAATTGATTTAGTAGCATACAACTACAATATGGCAGACAACAATTTTATAACTGATATTTTTGGATTCCACTGGTCTTTGGTTTAATAAGTTATTTTAAATAATGCCTAGTAACACTTATTGTATTGTATGGACTATGTGATCAGAAATAAAAGATTTTCTTTTTGTTTTTTAGTAGAGCCTAGGGCTAGTTTTTTTCTTTTTAAACAATGCTCTCAAACAATTGTTTACTGTTTATTGACTCTATTCAGTAAACATTAAAAAAAATAATAATATAACAGATTTTTTTTTGACTTAGACGTAATTTTTTTAGACTCTACCACTCCGCGTCGGAAGGTGGTGGAAATTTCCGTTAATAAGAAGTTAATTAAAATTTCCGTTAATAAGAATTTAATTAAAATTTCCGTTAATAAGAATTTAATTAGAATTTCCAATTTAATGAATAGTACTGCCATCGTCATCGCCGGCCCATTTGATTTCACTGCTGGGTAAGGGGCATTTCTAATTAGTGTAAGTACCTACTAAAACTTTACTACCGACATGTAATAAGCTTAAAGAGATGGAAGATGACATTTGGTGTCGACTCCAAATAAAGGGATAAGGGTAGGATGATGATGTAATAAAATGATACACATTATTATAGAAGATAAGTATAAAATCATATGCTCACGACTATATCCGCCGAGGGAGTAGTCAGTGATATTCTGAAACCTCATACGATCCACGTTTCACTGTAGTACGTTTGTGCTTTTGAAGTCAACGACAGAGAATCTTTGACTTTAAATGACAAATTATTTTTAACATTACAATCTAATTTAATTACAATACTAAAAGCAACACGAAGAGAACCTTATTACACAAAACAAAAGGTAAACAAAAAAAATAATGCTAAAATGAAAGAATATTTAAGAAATTAAATACAAATGAAAAAGATGAACTTTAATCTATACAGGGTGAAATTGACATCAACAAACTGAACAACTTTTACTATGGGAGCAAACAAATCGGAGCAAAAAAAATATCTGCTGTTGCATACATTTAAGTCGCTTTTTGCTCCGATCGGTTTGCCCCCATAGTAAAAGTTGTTCAGTGTGATGGGTAGACTCTTAGTTTAAAAGGATTCTCCTGATATCAATTTCACCCTGTATAAAGTATTAAAAGTGGCAAAATTCACGGCTGTGCACGTATTCAGTCATTCTGTATGTGAATATTGAATTATATTTCGTTCCATCAATACATTTTCAACAATAAAATAAGCATGCTATTACAATATAGGTTCCTATTCTCTTTCAGCTTTTAAAAAATTCAAATAAAGGAAATTGATATTGCGAAAGACGACTACAAAGATCAAAGGTCACTTCAAAATTGTCACCAACTTTGTATTTCTTAAGTTATTGAATTTTGAGAGATAAAGTTTGGGAAATTGTTATAGATTTTCTGAGAACAATAAATCTTGGGTTGGTTGGCAGACTAGGGACAGGAACGTATCGATTGCTACAGATTTATATAGGTACAGGGCTTATACTGACAGTCCTTTATACTACGTGGGATATTTAACAAGTAAAACCAAAATGATTTCCGTGTTGAGTCGTACTTGGTCCAACGCGTGTCTTTAGCTATACAAAGCGGAAACGCAGCAAGCATTATGGACACGTTTGGGCCAGCACGGCTAGCATGCCACCCACGACAAAGCGTTTTAACGAGAAAAACGTCATGCGCGCTCTTTCTGGCATACGTAAAATAATAAAGATGGAGGCACATCTCGATTTTTATCGTTTTCTTGGGGGTGGCATGCTAGGCCTACTGGTACGGCTAGGGGCGGACTTTCCGATTAAAATTTTGACGTGGCATGTTGCTGAATAGTGTTTTGTTTTGACGACGCATGTTGCTAAAGGAAAATTTTGTAGGAATTTTGACAACGCATGTTGCTGAAGGGGTATTTGTAAGCAATTTCGACGACGCATGTTGCTGAAGCAGATTCTGTTACTATTAATTTCATTCAATACTGATGTTCTTCGTTTTATTTATCTTCCGACAATACATCTTTTTACCCCTGACGCGAAAAGTTATAAGACGCGTTATAAGTTTGACGCCTACGTCGGTCTGTCTGTCGGTCAGACTGTCTGTTTGTGGCATCGTAGCTTCCAAACGGGTGGACCGATTTCGATGAGTTTTTTTTAATAGAAAGCTAATTTTTGCAAGAGTGCTCTTAGCCTTGTTTCATGAAAATCGGTTCAGTAGTTTACAAGTAACTTTAAAAATTACGAAATAACATTAAATTACAAATTAAAAAAAAACCTCTAACGCCAAAAACAAACATTTAAAAATTGAAAAATAATTCGGTAATTTATTATTTTTGATGTAAGTAAATGTATGTTTAACTTTTTATATCTATATAACAATTAATGTGTGGACTGCAAGTTACTGCCGAATAAAAAAATTTATGGCCATATCATAGCAGTCCTGATATAAATGAGACTACCATTTAGTAGCTCAGCCGGTTTATTACTGCCTTCTTAAATCTACGTACAAAGGTGCGCACTTCTAATGTGTAGCTACGTAGGCACATATACATTAGGTCCCCTACGCATCAATTGCGCTAAAATATCTTAAAGAGAGAAGTTTATAAAGTAAATATAAATTTGCTTACATCAAACATAATAGGTCACAGAATTATTTTTCACCTGTTAATGTTTTTTGATAGCCGTGGTGGTCCAGTGGCGAGTAACCTTGCCTGCCGTGCAGGAGGCGATGGTTCGATCCCCATCCAGGCCGACTCGTACCAATGAGTTTTTCGGAATTTATGTACGATTTGTAACACCACTGGCTTTTCGGTGAAGGAAAACATCAATATCGAGGCATGTATTGTACCTACTGTCCATTACAAGTGGCGACGGGCTCACTCCCCGTCACACTGGACAGAGTTTCGGTACTACTAGTGAAACGTGGATGTTCTGAACTTTCAGAATATCTCTGACTACCCCCTCGGGGAATATAGTCGTGAGCATATGCTTTTAATGTTTTTTTAGATAATAATTTTACATAGGATTTGCAAAGCTCACTTCAACGTCCGTCCATCTTGAACAGGAAGAAATACCTACCTCGAAGAAAAAAAATCTGCTGTTTCATACATTTTGGTCGAGTAGCTATTTACATTTTCTATGGAACAGCTGTTTTTTCACGGTTTAGAAGTTGTTCAATTTGACGATCTAAAACACCCTGTTTAATATGTAACGCATTAAATTTTACATCCTGTATATCAAGGTATTATAACTTAGTCGTGGACACTTGATAGTGATTAATAACGATGTGAGGATAGGTAAATTAATGTTCGGATACATCTGCCTGCTCTATTTGTTACCTTCCGAATTATATTGTTACCAGAATATTAATAGGCATAGGAGAATAATGTTGTGGCGATCATTTGTGGTTGATTAGTGTGATTAATTTCTATCTTCTATCATGCTTCTATCCGACTATTTTCGGGGTTGGAGTATTCGTCAATATTATCTCTTTTGACATCAACCTTTTCTTTCACATGTTCTAGAGTAGCTATTCTGGGTTGGCCTCTGTTTCTATTTTTCCTTCCAATAAAGTTTTAAAAAATATGTCGTGTCGTTTCAAGTATTCCATCATATTTCCTCTCCATTTGTCTTTGGTCTCCAAAATATTGTACGGTGGATAGCCCAGTCATTTTACGGATTTTTGTTAGGAGAGGTGGAAAGTAATTATTAATTGGACTTTTAAACTGTAAGCGGCACCATTCAGTGACAAAGAGATTATCTGAAAACAAATTTAAAAAAAAATTCGCTTCGCAACATAGAAATCAAAATTGTGAGTCCCAGAAGGATTTTAAATTATTAATATTAATACCAATACACTCATTTGACTTGATTTAACAATATAAATTATTTTTGAGCAATAAAATAGGCACTGAAGTTTAAAAAATGAGATTTTTATAAGAAAAAACGAATGTATTAATTCAAAACCTTTTAAGTAGACAAAAATATTAACATCATGTTTGAAGTACCTATAATGGTAATGCCTTAAGTATGTGCAAAAAAATTACCATCAGGTTTTTTATAACGAGATAATAGCAAAATTTTAAATTTGGAACTGTTGCTGACGGGATTTTTTTTATTTTGGAACCTTTTTGAGCTCAAATTGACTCTTAAATACTATATTGAAAAAAAATATCAATTACTAATTAGTCCCGGCTCAAACCGTAAAATGACTGGGCTAGGATCTCTGTTGATATCAGAGAAAGTTGTTTATTAGTTTTTATGTAAAACATAACATGTGTTTAACCTCTTATCTGATGGAAAGTGACGATTAAATGTTCGTCGAGGTCAAGCGAAGGCTAGTAATAGAGATAGCAAGAAACAGATTTAGCTTCGAAGTTAATTAACTTCTATCAAATAAAAAAATCACCTTAAAACATTTTGGTTCTAAAGTTGCTGAAACTTTTTCAGTTTCAGTACCTACGAGTATAATGCTAATATGTATAATAAATGAAACATCAGACAAAAAAAAACCAAAAATATTATGGCGAGACAAAAGAATTTTGCCTTCGGTGGCTTGGCCTCATTGAAAGAATGGGTGAGGATCAGCATGTCAGGAGAGCATAGCTAAGTCGATCTACTGGCCGGTATCCAGTGAGACGCTATATGTATCGTAGGAACGACGTATAGTGGAGGCTGATGTGCGTAAACTTCAAGCCAGCTACTGACGAGAGGTAGCGCGGGATCAGGAAAAGTGGCGCTCTAACGGAGGCCTAGACCCACTTTAGGTCGCAGTGCCAATGGAGTTAGGTTATGGGCTTGGGCGGCCGAAGCTGGTTTAACAAAGTTGATTTTTGCGAACCGCCCACGTACGCTCACGTTTTAGTGTGTCGCATTTGCGCAAAAGTAGTTCCTGCATAAAACAAGGGTCATCTTCATCGAACCAAGTTTAACGAGTCATTCGTCACCATTTCCTATCCTCAACAGAGTCTATCAGAACTTGAGAAACGCTTGTCATCTTATAGTATTGCCTCTTAGACTAAGAGATAAGTGTACTTTTTGTAACCATCAGCTGCAAGGCTGATTCAGTGTTTATGAGGTGTAGAGTATCTCTGTAATGGGGATGGACCAGGTCTCCTAAGCCGACTGATGAACCATGTCAGTTTTAGTGCTGTTCACATAGCTACACTGCTACAGTGCATACTTCAATAATATGATACGATCAGCCTTGCAGCTGATCGTTAATTTTTTGCTGACCTTTAAACATCAGTATTTTCTAAACCGACTGGAGTTATGCAGGCAGACCTAGTTCATCCCCATCATAGAGATGCTCTACACCCCATAAACACAGAATTAGCCTTGCTGCTGATGGTTGCAAAAAGTACACTTATCTCTTAGTCTATCTGAATGACCCTGGATTACTTGCAATATTCTAATTGATGGTCACCCGTACTCGTGGAGATGCGGCACAGATTAGTTTTAGAAACTCACGGGCCACAGGCGACAGCCACAAATGGCTAGCTTTTTTGATCGCTAAGTAAGTTCTATTTTTTTTATCAATAAATCAATCAATCAATTATACTTTATTTGACACCAAAAAAACAGAGTATACAGACAGCAAACAATCAGGAAATAGATCCATATATATATAAAAAAAAAAAAAAAAATAATAAATAAAAAAATAATCATAAATATATCTATAACTATCTATCTATACTATTATAAAACTGTAACAGAAAGTTTGTCTGTACATTGAAGATATTAACAAAAAAAAAGTTACGATATGGTTTTTAGGTGTCCCTGATTCCATTTCACCAATTTTTGGATTTTTTGTCTGTCTGTTTGTTTGTGTGTTTGTTTGTTTGTTTGTTTGTTTGTTTGAACGAGTATCACGCAAAAACTACTGAACCGATTTTGATGAAACAAATTTTTTGTTTGATAGCTTATGATCTGACTTAAAATCTGCTATATAATTTGTGCGGACGAAGTCGCGGGTTAACGCTCGTAATATATATTTTATGCTGGAAGCGGTCATACAAAATGTATGACCGCTTCCAGCCTTTAAACACATGCAATTTTTTAAAACATTCCTATCCTGTACAATTTTGAAACAAAATTATGTCTTTGATTGTTCAAAATGTCAATTTCGGACGATATATTTTGAAAGACTCTAAAAATAAACTGAAAATTGGAAAAGACGGAAAATGAAGCAATTCTATTGATGGACCTGGTTTTTTACTCACTTTCAAATATTATTGATTTTAAACATGTTACAGCCATGTTGTGCTATTTCGAATGAAAGATTTTTGTATTTTTTACGCACTTCTTCGCTTAGCTCAGTTGAACAGTAATACCGTATGCGTTGCGGAACAACTTAAATCTAACATCTCTGTTTTGTCTGCTCCCATATTCGCAAAAATAAATTATATTTTATTTAAATTATAGATAAAAAAATAAAAATTTTTCTTTCTTGCAATATCAACGTCTTTAGTTTGCTCTGTCATGGAGTCCACGACTTATGGCTGTACCTAGTAATCTGTCTGCATGTGACCTTAATAATCACTTCGTGGTAAATTACATAGAATATAGTTAGATTCTCACAACGGGGTACCATATGTAAATTTTCCATTAGGTACGCTGGTAAGCAACATTAATTAATTTCTTGTTTTTCTTACATCCACCATGTAATCATTTTCGATCTATAAACACTGCATAGTACATATGCAGTTTTTGAACTGTATGACTTTGACGCAAATACCTACGAAGTTTCCTTAAATTCAACCTTTAAGATCAAGCCACCACCTATTTAATACCTGTGTGGTAGGTTGCATTAGATAGGTAGTGGCTTAAACACATGTATATAGAAAGCTACCAAGTGGTAGCTCACCGATTTTCTTTAGATATGCGTTCATTAGTAAGAACTAAGATTGACAAAGACGTGTGAGCGGATCACAAAGTTAAAGTGGAGATGGACGGACCAAGGTAGTGAATGGTAGCCAAGAGAAGAAAGGAGGTCAGGAGCTGCGCAGACCACAACACGTTGCCGTTGGTCAGACGAGTCGTCTGACTGAGACGACATTGTTAAGGTTGTGGATCAGAAATGGATCAGATGAGAACAGGACCGCGAGGAGCATATATATTTTTCAGAGATAGTCTGAAAACTCAGAACATCCACGTTTCACTAGTAGTACCAAACTCTGGACCGTGAGGAATGGCGCAATAAAAGGGAGGCCTATGCCCGGAAGTGAGTTGATGTTGGCTGATTTGATGAAATTATTGATTGATGTGTTTATAACAATTATAGGCGATTGTGCTTCCTAATACTTAACCAAATAAGGCAATTTGTAGCCTCAGCGAAGAAGAATTGGAACATGAACATACAATAGCACTTTACAATTGATTACCACCATAAAAAATTCGTATCATTTCATTATCGATTGATCATAGAAAGATTATACAATCACGTACAATACTGTTCTTTGTTCTAGATATTACGTGCTATGACTTAAATAATGAGTCTTTGCTATTATAGTATTAACATAATCTTTAAACGTTTGGACTTATGCAAAGTTACAAAACAAACAAAACAATAGATACAATTTTTTTTTAACTTTCTACGAGCTCATGTCGTGTCATACTTCACGGTAGCCTAATGATTTGCATAGTAAAAGTGCCATTAACGCTATGAAAGTGAAATTGTACTTAATGTTTTGGTAAGTTACATGGTTTGTTACACTTATTAAAACAAATTATTGTTCTAATACATTATACAATGATTATAAAAGAAAAGTCTAAAAAAATCATAACGGGGCAAATATGTTCAAATAAAAAATTATACAATTTTTATAAAATTTTGTGATTTAAAACTAAAAGTTGAATGAAAAAGCATTTATGCGTTCCGTTAGAATAATACAATTATCTTGGATAAGTTATATGTCAAGATTGACAGTCGAAGCTACGAAAACGTAAAAAAAATATTGCGACCAGTACTGGCCGCTAAACCCTATCCATATACACGCACACAGACATAATTTGTATGACGCCTCAAGCACACCAAGCTAAGAAAGTTGGCCCCTTTCGTTTTATACGGTAGAAACGTGATGCTCATTCTAGACATATACTTTGTCTAACACAATTATGTTATTAGATACAAAATTTTCAATTGGCGGCCGGTCGCTGGATACAAGAATGGTTTGCTTTTGCTTGCCGTTCAGATGATGTTTTTGTTGATTGCAAAATAAGAAGAAAAAAAACACAAAATTAAGTATGAAATATAAATTTTTCTTACCCACCGTTCAGCACTTCCTTAATTCTTGTCCCTAGGGTCGTGTTTGGTTCGTCTCCGCTCCCCATTTTAATTTCGATAAAGTGACGACATCACCGCACCCTGCCACTTAAGTAGTGTTGCCCCGGAGAATATTATCATGATATCAAAGTAGTTTCAACATCTTTACATCAAAAAAAGTCCTTTCGACACTTTTGATTAGAAGAGTCGTGGTATTTATGTTGAGTATCGATTGTCAAAAGCAGACATAATTAATGAATGTTTAATAAGACAGAAGACTAGCTGCCCAAACTCGTTCGTAGCTGTAGTAAGAATCTAAGAATAGAAGAAAAACCATGATCATCATTTACACTCCAAACCTCCAAACGTAGGACCATTCATAAATGTTTTTCCTACCCTACGGTATTTCACTGAAAGAGCAACGGGCAAAGGCATTCCACTCATCCCTATTCTATGCTAGTTCCTCCTCTTTTCGAAACCATCAGGTAATTGCTGATCTATTATCATAGTTCCTCGTTAAGTCCTGCTGCGACAGTAAGGCTTGTTCACGACAAGGTTTTTCGCCGGAGCTATAAAATATTTCACTACTTATTATGGAGGCTCGCCGCTGGACCCTCGTTTGCTTCGGGGCCTTCAAAAGGTCTATTCTATAATGTCCAATACATAACTGGCAATCGGCCCGTGACCAGAGAAACCGTGCGTAGCTTAACCGAAAAACAGTGTCGAGAACAGCCTTATGTACAAGGAAAACATATCGGACGCCCCTATAAGGTTCGTTATCATAAATCACTGGCAATCAGTCCGTGGGCAGGTACTGTGACGTCACTACTCCCGACCTTGGCTGGACCTATCGAGGTCACACGGCCACTTTCGATTTCGCAAACAAAAACTGGTATGATGGATAGAAAAGTTATTTGGAGAGAGAAACGTCTGAATAAAGTCTGATTAAATAATTTCCGATTCAAATGTTTTTTGCTTTGGGGTTTTGCACAATTGAGTTCACTTTGATTCACAAAATACAACACGAAATATTTTGTAGAAGATAGTATTTTGTATGTTTATTATATAATTTTTTGTCGTCAACCCAACGTTTGGAAGGTGATGGAAGATTGTCACATCATAGACATTTCTTTGGTCATCATCTCTTTTATGTCACTTTTCTGTGAGCTTATCCATAAGATACGACACTGATAATTTCATCAGTTTTGCATCAGCATCTCTCCCCGTGTTCTTTTCCATCCAGCTTGGCTGGTGGGTGAAGCGTCTTCTCCAAAGACGCCGACTCGCCTGGGACGCACTTTCATACGATTGGCTTTGCCAGCACCTATACCAAAATATTAACGCCTATACTACGCTCTCGACCTTACTAGCTAGGCCCCCAGAAGTGACAAGTCACAACGTGGGGAGCTTGCCAAAAATTTATAAAAATTACAACTTCTGTTCATTAAAATTTGACTCAGTTGCTATAAACATGTGGGTGGTACAAAGTCTCCTCAGATTACCTACTGTTGCCAAATTATTTAACGTTAAACACGCTAATGTGTCATTATTAATGTGGTCAGCATTAAATGGTAAACGATTGCTGCAGGTGTGTAGCAACCATCTCTTAAGGTCTCCGTCCTTAACCTGCGTGTTGCTGCAACTGACCTCCGGGCTATTGGCATTTGATTTTGTATTATATGGGTTTTAATGTGTCTATTAATTCATCGTTAACATTTAAAAGTAGCGGAACGCCTTACATTATTGTAAGATGATACGCTGTGGTCTATACTAAACTAATCATTCATTTCATTCATTAATTCCATACTGAATTATAACAAAAAAATCAAACTGACTTATACCTGGGGGCGACTCACTCATCAATATCACCATCAGCCTATATATACATCCCAATGCAGGGCACAGGCCTTACGCATGCACATTGCCGATTGGTAGACTTTGCATACGCTCACAATGACTTCCGCGTATGCAGGTTTCCTCACGATGTTTCCCTTCACCGTTTGAGAGCAGTCGTTATTACCCTTTTATGTACACATAAGCCCTCATATTTTAGTGTCCATAGAATGAACACGATGATGCACAAGATGAAGCTTACCCTGGAATGTCCTGGATCTTAGCTGCAGAGCATGCGGAGGGGAGGACCTAAACATGGAACTATCCTTTATGACTGTGATGTCTTGGCGGCTAAACTGCCTCCTGGGAGATGGTTATCCAAAATCGGGAATTGCTTCCCTCATTTACCATGTTTTGGAAGGGTGAAGAAATAAATATGTATGGGATAACACAAAAGATCCCATTTCACCGAAGTGGTGCTAGATTGCCAGCCCCCAAAACAAGATATGATAAATAAATAAATAATAAATAACGCTCACAGGCACATACATTGTAATTCCCAAGCAAGCACTATAGGCTGTTTATTATGGAAACCACACAAAACTGCACAAACAAATAAACATCCATGACCGAACCGGGATTCGAACCCAGGATTGGTTTGGCAGTCCGGCGTGATAACCATTACACCAAACGGGTCGATAAGCTGCATACATAAAGCGTCGCGTCGGTGGCGGTTGCGGGTAGGTATGAACTCATTGGGCACCATACCTCTCCGCAACGCACCATCGACGCTCTCAATCTTTTATTGTTATTAAGCCATTATAGTTTAATAATAATAAAAAAATATTATTTCTTAGAAATGTCAACCAGCGTTTGAAACAACGAAGAGGATAAATCGCAATACAGAGCTCGCCCATTTTAGTTCTGTTGTTATAATTACTAGACGTTAGAAATTCTGGTAACAACGACGAGACGGTAAACACTCGGGGCATTTTGTTCTCTAAAATGTCGCTTCAATATGAACAAAATATCTTTCTAGAGGTAGCTTGACCTTTTGCTTTATTTCTATTTATTTAAGTTCTCATTTTAACAAATTAATACACATTTTGGAAATGAGTTCACGAAGACTCTTTATAAAGTAATTTTTAAAGGACTACTCGTCCTTTATTTTTGAAGAACTATTCCTCTGCTAAATGTCATCGAAATCGGTTATACCTATTGTAAAAATCTTGAAAAGATACCCGGCTCTTTAGGGGAGGATCACTAAACTCGTGGTCCTCCTCAGGCCATGGGGAAGTTATGTGCGTGCACAACCCTCCTCGCGCTCAAGAAGCTCTCCTGGCTCGACAATGATGCCGCAGACAGGGCATCTGCTCTAACAATAGCAACCTACAAGTTATAACTTACGAAGCTCTACAATGTAAACGTTGTTAATAATTGTAAGTGTTAGAACCATGTTTCTGTCCCAAGCCGAAAGGCCAATAAGTCTCAATAAATATGAATCTCGACATATAACCTACGTGACCACATTTAGTAGATTTTTAATTTCAGATTTAAAAAATTAAGATTAAAATTTGTTTTTGTTTTATTAAAAATTTTTTTTTATTTCATCATCTTCGATTCCATTGAAGTTTTTTACAACCAAATGTGGTCAGACTGCATATAAAATCAAAATAATCGAACGCACTAATTCATTGCAACGAAGTATACAAAACTCCGTGACTCGATAGCAGAATTTGTGACATTCCAAAACAACAAACCTTGTTAATACCAACGCTTTAAAACTACCCTGAATATTTTCGAAAAGAATCCCAACTCGCCTCGTAAACGTTTCAAAGCGGCATTTTTGCTCTCCTCTTAAATTGCGTGGGCTTCAGCCTGTTTGAGGTCAAAGCAACAACCTCAGGGGGTATGGTTTTGATGAACCTCTGCCTTCATATTTTTATTAAGGTATTTGAGATCGTGAGGTGAAATATTAATATCATTTGTGATCCATTGTTTTATGTTATGTTTTGTTTGGTCGATCTAGATTTAATATTAAGGTATTAGCATCAGCACCGGCAGCATGGCAGCGCGATAATATAGGTATCGCGCCTTAACCATAAAAATTTTCTATTTGCGCGCGAACGAACGTGATGAAAGACGCGATATAACCTTATAGCGTGCATTATGTTGCGGATGCTGTGCTAGGTAAATCAATTTACTCATACATTCATACATATAAACATCATTGTAACATTAATTGTAACTAATGGGAATGAGAGTCTCTCATGTCTGAGGTACCAAAAAGTACATCAAAGCCACTTTTGAAAAAATTGGCACCCATGGGCCGCGGGCTACCAAGTTGTTACAAATGTGACATGTTGTCAGCCTGTCGCGTATCATTTGGGACACTATTGCCCATACCCTCGTCGACTTCAATTAAGGTGTGCAATTTACAAGGAAACAGTGAATAGAATAAAGGAAAGGGACCTCTTTGGATACCCACGTACGCAACCCAAATGACGTCGAAAGGGCAAAATATAAAAATGCATCTGAAATGTGTTTAGGGGCTTACGAATGTTGAATACGGGGCGATAGTATCGTAGCATTGGCAATCAATAGTCTCTTCCTACAAGTCTTAGGTTCAAATCCCGTCCAGTACTAAATATTACAATCAATGAATTTTTATAACCATAGAGTCATCATGTCATACAATAACAAAACCTAAACATGACACATGTCTCTAATGTCACCTTTGTATGCATCAGTTATGCAGCTGTCATACACTGCCGCTGACATTCCAGTCCTTTCAAATCTTCGAAATGTATTCGGTTACAAAGCAGTAATGTAAACCAACTGGGCACAACTTATTGGTCCCGTTAATAGCGCACTGATGCAAAGTCCTCCTTTTATAGAATGTCATTGATTACAATCTTTAATTTGATAAGATTCCATCAACATCTGCTCCATGATTTAGTAAACCATCTCATACACATTTTAGCACTGTTGTCATACCATTGCACGTTACACCAGATTTCCTAGAAGCGCACCATGCACCTATCATCAGCTACAGTTACCAAAAGTAAACATCCCGGCTTTACCAAGGTAGCTCAAAAGCCATTGAGTACTGTGTTACGCTTTGTGACAAATTCCCTTGTGTAATGAGTCCATTTGGTGTAAATTGGTAAAGCTCTGTAGTGGATGTACATTGTACAGTATTATCTAAAGCTCATTCTGCATAGCTGCAGTTATGACTTCGCTTTTGGGTCCTTCGTGCCTTTAGGTTCCGGACATTACTCATTAGCACTTTAATTTATCAACTAATTTCGCAACCTAGAAACAAGAGAGCGCCACTTTTCCCGATCCTGCGCAATCTCTTCGCAATATCTGACTTGCAGTTCACGCAGGTCAGCCTCTACTTCGTCGTTCCATTTTCTTCATTTCTATGAAATCGTTTACAACTTTTTAAGTCTACCGATAAAAGATTTCTAGTATCATTAACAGTCCCCGATATGGATCTTGCAGATACATGTCTCTGCTATCTTACAACGGGATCACATTGTACATACAATACATTATAACCAACGAACACTGTACCTAATCGCTAGATAGCCTTCTTTAGTATCCCTGAATATAGAGTCCTTTTTTACAGCTCCTGCTGTCATCACCAATGCCGCAAGCTGCTTCTTGTTTAATTAAAGATTACCTCTTTAAATTTCTTTTGTCCATAATGTTTTACCATTCTACGTAGAGCCATCAATCTTGCACCAACCTACTTCCTATTTAGTTTCTTCATCCACTACGAATCCTAGTTCAGTAAACTTGCGTTTCTCGTAAACAACCCACGCGTTGAAGTTAAACTGTATATTTTCTTAGTACAACACTTCTTTGAACAGATGGTCTGGACATTGTATTAGCAAGCCACGTTTCTTCAGTTTATTTCTAATAAGCTATGTAGTAAAACTCATAAAAGCTTTTGCTTATGCAAACGATGTATCCATTTCACGTGCTACCGCTTCTGTGTTTGCAGTTAAGGCTAAGTTGTTTTTAGACTCGAAATTAAGTTCCTCATCATCATGTAAGAAAATGAAAATCTTCATACCACGCCTTGTCGCGTATATTGCTGGCATAAAAAACAGACCCAAAAAAAATATTTTCTTTTTTTGTATGGATGTCGGTTTTTATATTTACTTCGTAGGTGCAGACTTTAAATACTCATCACTTTTGAATTTGTAAACCGATTGCCTAATGTTAATCCAAAATTCCAAACTAAGCCCTATGCTTTTGTGAAAATAAGACCCAATCTAAATCGGTTAAGTAGTTTTTAAGTGATGTGCACAAACAAACAGATGAAAATTCTAAAAATGGTCTCAATGTATTCCGTTACGTATCCTTATCACCTCAATTATTTCTTTTGCAAATATCTTTAAGTACATCCACCCCAAATTTAGAATTTATCATATGCATAGATAGTTAAAAGGTTCCCGCATTTCATTCATATTACATTCGATTACATCATCACTTCATCACTTTTCTGCGTTTCAGCATCACGATTTGATCAAAATCAAGGTGCAGCTTTCCCGTCTTCTCCTTAACCATCTCAAACAAGCAACGCCTCATCAATATGCTGCGCTCGCGCGTCCTCAATAAGGCGTACTTTGGAAAACAAATAAATTTTAAATATATAAAAATAGCGTACGACTTGCGCTCTCTGAATAATTGGGACACCTTGCTACAGTTGATGTTTCCCGCCAAACGTGTTAAATTTCCAGGGTATTTCCTTACCATGGGAATTTGGGAATTAATCTGAAAGTCGACCAAGATTAACTTTTGTGGGTTAAAGAAGTTATGGTGTAGTATTAGCTTGAGATTTCCGACTTAAAAGAAGCCATTCCATTTCATAACGAGGGTATCGTTGGAGGCAACCAAGGGAAATGTGTTCTTTGCATTGTTTTTACTGAAGGGCGACTCTGCGTAAGTTTTCGACTATCAGTCGACCAAAAATCTATTTTTTGGCTTAACACGTTCCGGGACAGTGACCGGCTATAGACGTGATAACAATAAAAGTTCTATTGTGTCTCGTTCACTGTCCCGGAACGTGTTAATACAATTTGTAGTATGGCAACAGCGTGCGGTTCCTAACTTAGAAGAAATTACCCCATTTTTTTTACGAAGGTGTCTTCGGAGGCAACCGAGGGTAATGGTTTCTTGGCAATTTTCACACTGCAGGGCGATGTTGTGGCATCGTTGTCTGAATCCTTAAATAATTTTAATGATAACAGTAGGTACACATCAAAATTAAAATAAAACCTTAATCTAGATAATGTTTGGCTGCAGTAAGCTGGTACTTAATTCCAAAACGCATTTTGTAACTAGTTTAAGTTTTCTTATTGTGTTTTTTAATTGATGTCGTCACTTGATGCTACTTAGTATGCGCATGTGGTATTTACCTGTAATTGGTTGTGCAATTAGACATTAAGCCCTATAATCTATGATATATCATGTGTATGTATTATTGTAACAACTGTTGGTAAATCAATAAATAAAATAAAATAAAAAATAACGATTTGTAGGATAATTTTGAGGTCAAGTCTGAGCAGCGAGCTTTGTTTAGGGTGCTTTTCCATCAGAGCTGTCCAAGTGTCCAAGGAAACTAAGCTGTGCGAAGATGGATAGCGGAGCTGTGAAACTATGTGACTCTTTCAACCACACCTGTGCGACACGACAATGCGGATACATGGTAGCTTAAAAAAACAATTTACATTTAAGAAAGGCTAAGTTCAAGTTCCTATATTAAGTAAATTATTTTGAATTTTACTTTTACACGCGTATACCTTGCACGCATCTGTCGCTTGCATTTCGAGCACAAATCTCTAGCTCGCATTGTATTTAAAAAACCTCGCTCTGCTAAGACCTTTTCCACTAGAGCTGCGCTGTGCGAGGCTAAGAAAATGAAGCAATGCTATTGGTGATTTTTTCCTCGCTTATAGCTTAACTTCCCCGCACAGCTTTGGTGGAAATGGACCCTTATTATGGAACTCTACATCATATTTATCACCCGAAAAAATCCCAAGTATAGGTCTGTGTTGTCACAAGTTCTAAAAATAAACATCTCTTGTTGATTTTCAATATAAATATAATTTTCACCACTTCCGTCAAAAATATCCGTCGGCAACGTTAGTAAGGGCTCAGGCCTAAGCAGAGGAAATAAGTAGCGGTTCAATTTCCCCCAGAGAGGTGGAATCTAAACGTGAATTTTGCATGGAAATGCTCGGCATATTTGTAGTCCCCGAGAGCCACTGGCCTCCAGATCTCTCTTGCCAAGGTTGATAAATGTTTCGGCATTATGATGATGGATTCGGTTGCTTCTTTTTGTTGCTTCTGCTGTTCCACAGATTATTTCTTGTAACAAATCAGTCGTAGTTATGATAGTGTTATTAGTATATAATATTAATGAAGATACAGATATTCTGACTTGCGGGATTTCCTGTTCTTTTTAAGGTCAACTTTCATACCCTTTGGAAAGAAAAGTTTTTTTCTCAACAGGAATGCGCCAGAAGGAGGGCAATGTACTATTGTAGCTACATCTATTACATACATAATATATTACTTAAACGGGGTGTTAGGGCAAACAGTTGCATTACTTTATGAGTGATTGTACCCATGATACTGAACAACTTTCCCTAAGAAACTATTTTTTTTAATTTCCCTTGTGTTCTTTTGGGAATCTTGGGTTCAGTTGTTCAGTATCATGAGTACAATCACCACTTTATTTCAATTTCAATTTATTTATTGCACATCATAATGTTACAAAGGTGTTACAATAGAAAGCTAACAGTTCATTATGAACCCTATTTGTAGGGTATGGCAAATTAGAAGAGAGGAGGACCATTAGGTATTAATAACATCATTAAAGTATTCATTTATATTGTAATAGGATTTGATCAGTAAAAACTGTTTCAATTTTGTAAGAAATATTTTTCGTGTCTAGTGATATGTGGCTAGCCTTTCATCCATAAAACACTACATAAGAAACCTTTTATGATCTTTTCATCCAAACTTTCCATAGAAGGACAAAAATGTTTCTCTGAATAAAAAAAATCTCAATTTAATCATGTAGTTCGAAGAACCAGGCACGTTTTACAACACCCTTTCGTACGAAACAAATGGTTGTTCTCGACTGCTCGTGTACAAATATTTGTGGATCCTGCGTCCTTTCGCTTCGCGAGCCAACTGGGTCGATGGCATAAACTTGTCTAATTTATTGTCTGGTTTATCTTGGTCACCATCACCCTTTCGAGCGGGTTTTATTGGCGATCTCAAAAAGGTGTTAGCTATGTACAATGGTAATAGAACAAGTACTATGTCACATTTTAAGAAAGAGAATCGAACTACATACTGTACGGACACTGCCTTAACCAAACAATTTTTACTTCACCTCCTCGTGGAAAACGGGCGGTAGATTACAGTAGGCAATCGCACCTGAACTTTGTGACCATTTTCTCTTACCACCGAGAGGTGGTGTGGTAAAATTGGCAGGGATTTTCCGTACTGTACCTACTACACACGGCGATACATCAAGCTATACAAAACCGAAGCTGACCGTGCCACGTTGTACATTATTCAACCTACGCGCGGCCAGCTTATGTTGGTTCTGTACATTTATATCGCCGTGTGTACGTAGGTATTATAACTCTTTCTACATACATACATATTCTCACGACTGTCTCCCACTGGGGTAGGCAGAGACAATGGAACGCTACCTGCTACGATTCTGACAAACCTCTCTAGCTTCCTCCACAATCATTAGTCTTTTCATGCATGCTCGTCGTAGATCTAATAAGGTCCTTTTAAGCACGTCGCCAATTTGGTCTGTGTAGGCCGTCCCCATCTAACATGTCCACTTACGCTTGCCTTATAGATTGCATTTGTCAATCTGCTCTCATCCATTCTTTCCATATGACCAAACCTTCTCAACATACTTTCCTCTATCTTTGTCACTACATCCTCTTTCCTCTTTCCAGCTTAGCTATTCTAAGCTCTAATAAATAAGGAATAAAGTGTTTTCCCTAATTGAAAAGTATAGCGTATTAAACTATCTTTACCTAAATATTATTGCCAGTTTTATACATCGTAATCAATTTATCATCTTCCAATACCGCCCACATATAAGTAACTCTGTTATACGCCCACCGTTATTGTCACTTT
Source organism: Agonopterix arenella (assembly GCA_927399405.1). Lineage (NCBI taxonomy): Eukaryota > Metazoa > Arthropoda > Insecta > Lepidoptera > Depressariidae > Agonopterix > Agonopterix arenella. The sequence continues at coordinate 5,248,821 of OV656714.1, forward strand.
AGTACTTCGTTTCTCATTACGCTGATCGGTTAGTGGGTGGTTTGTTAGAAATGTAATAAAAACAAAGAATTGCGTTGGTAACGATAGGAATAAACATATGCATATGGAGAAGATAAGAACTTGGACAGTTTAGAATTCGTAACCTGACTTTGAAATAGTGTGTGACTTTTAAGAGTGGAGGATGCGAGCTGGAAGAAGATATCCATTCGTTTGTTTGATTACTGAATGCGAATGCTCCTATAAGAGGTAAGTTTCGGAACCCCGTATTTATGCAATCTTAGCTTTAGGCGCTGAGCAGTCGATGGGATTTTTTATCCGCCGCAGAGAAGTTGGCCATGTGCGTTACTAGTAACCTCCTACCATATTATGTTTCTACAATAGTTCCATACTATTTTCACGCATAATGTGGCTGGCGGACAACATGCTCGTTACGGCGTCTGCCTTTGATTCAGTTTGATAGTCTTGTCGCCCCCTTAAAAACAGCATATTAAATAAAGACCCTATTTGTATCTTCCTGGTTCTAAGACCAATGTATATTTCGATTATAATTTATTATGTATATCTAGTTAATGAGATTATTCAATGCAAGATGTCATTATTGAAATAGATATAGAAATCACTTGTTCTAGTTAAAACTAAGACAAATCGCACAAATATCCGCCGTTGTTACGGAACATTCATCATATCCGAATACTAACGTTCTTATTACATCATCTTATTTAAGAGCCTTACCTACTCTTCTAGATGGAATACCTATTCGCTAATCCTGTCTCCTTTTTACACAAGAATCTCAGGATTCCTTTCGATCTTTTTCCTTCTCATGTGCTAAATTACTCTTGTCTAGTTCTTTCTCTCTCTTTTTTTTGTCTTCTAATTCGAAGAATAGTCCTAGAAAACTCAGCACAAACCCAGTTAGTTGGGTGTCGTAAGAGGCTACTTTATTCTTTCAGACGTATTACACATCTTTGACGCCCAAACCGTGTGGCTGCCGGTAATAGCCACTGCATCTGAACCCACCTCTAAACGTTTTGATCTCACGTTTCATCAGTCTCTGGAGGGAAAGGACGAGAGAGTGCATCTGTGTTAAGCGCGTACACTTATGCACTTCAAAATATCCTGCGTACATGACGAGCTTTTCTATAAAGATTAGCAGTAGCTTTAACCGACTAGGAATCCATTATAGTCTTAAATCAATTACCGTCGTATCGTTCGGTCGTAGTATCAAAGAATAATGGGCAGTTTTGTATGGACCCTGGGCCCAGTACTGTAGCACTTTCTTACCTACTTTAAATTAAAGACCTAAATAATACTAACATTTTATTATTTAGCAGCATAACTGTAACGCTTTAAATAAAAAAGTTACAGCCGTTTAAACATTCAATCAATTACCTATATGAATGCTTATATTTTTTTACCTAATAATGCCCATACAGTAGAAGAAAGAGTATGGTACTGTGGGAGCTTGCCAAAACCAAACATAAACCGCCCAAGACCAACAACCAAACATCCAACGCCCATCACCCACCAGACCAGGCATCACCCACCAACCACCAGGCAACACCCACCACCCACCACCCAACACCCAACACCCACCACCCAACACACACCATCCACCAGGCAACACCCAATAGCTAGCTAGCTCTTAGAGTACCATACTCTTTCTTCTACTGTTGGGCATTATTAGGTCAAAAATATACGCATTCATATGGGTAATTAATTGAATTTTTAAACGGCTGTAACTTTTTTATTTCACGCGTTACAGTTATGCTGCCGTATAATAAGATGTTGGTCTTATTCAGGCCTTTAATTTAAAGTAGATAAAAAAGTTTTACAGTGCTGAGCCCATTCTGCCCCATGTTCTTTATTTAAAATACAATATATCACAACGTTATTGCAATATGAAATATATCCGGAACGTATCTCCTCGTGCGTAAATCACATGTTGATTTAGGCTTGTTTTTCGTAAATGGCTAACAAGCATGCAAATGTTATTGAGATCAGTTGTGTAACACTCTCATCCATCATAATCGCATATTTTTCAATCGATAATATGTGTTTTAGCGATGTAGATAAAGTATAAAATGCTGCGAAACTGAAATCGTGCTGCTGGCCGCTGCTATTTTGGTGTAAATTGAGTCTAAGACCTATAGCTTGGTACCACACGGAACTTAGGAAATAGTTTCCGCAAATTCAACACTTTACAAGCAAGAGATAAGTAAAGTGTTTATAATTAAAGGAAACTCATTAATGGTACGAATTATTCAAAACAACCAGAAACAAAACGTAACAATTTGATAAAAACACTACCGCCTGGCCACATCTTAACAATTCCATTTACTTATCCAATCAGGATAATTAACGAAACTTTCTTCAGAAGAAAACCAGTTATTTCCTTACGCAATCTGACATGGAATCCTTAAGAAAGTTTAACTCTATAGTGAACTGTATTCGAAGCGATCTCATAGGAACTGTATTTAAAAAAAGCGGCCAAGTGTGAGTCTGACTCGCGCACGGAGGGTTCCGGACAAACATTCAATATAAATAAAAAATGTGGTTTCTCCGGGATCCTAAGCGCAACCCAGACACACACTTAGCCAGTTTCTGTTTTTTTATTATTTTTTAGCAAATCCCCCACGATGACGTATATTCTTTTATAGGAAGGACGGACGGACAGCGTAGGTGAATAGTGTCCCGTTGGCAACCTTCGGGTACGGAACCCTCAAAGTCGTCGCATGTAGCATAATCTTAAATAAAATATTAAATGATGTAACATGAGAGATTGAGACCTGCCCCGACAGTTGCGCGAGCGCAGTGTAACTAGATCGGTAGACCACCTCTTGCAATGTGACGTTATTGTAAGTTAAGTCAAGCTTCAATACGGTATGGTTCATATTTTTAGTACCTATTCGACTTATTGTAGATCTGGTTTATGTTACTTGGTGATAAGGAAATTGGAAATTAAATGATTATGCGATAGTTTAATTAAATCTTTTGAAAAAAGCGTCATCTTAAATGCCAAACCATTTACTTGTGGTTTGTGGAGCAGCGAGAGGTGATGGCCCCTCCACAGGAGAAAAGTTCATAATACCAAACCAATTCGTGGTCTGAAAAGCAGCGAGGGGTGATTCTACTCCCAAGGAAGATCTTCGGTTTGACTAGTTGTAATAACTGGAGACCGTGGTTCAGCTGTTAGAAGGATCAGCTGTCGGTCATGACCCACGATGGCGTTATTTAGGAATCCTTAAAAACTGTTCCTAAACTAGGATGCCAGTTTTTACATCATGAGATGAATGGAATTAACAGGTCAACGGCATCTGTGCGTAGTTCTAGTCAAATTTTCTTGCCCAGACTTATTTTTTGCAACTACACAAGATACGCTGCAGTAATCAATACAGATAGGCATTTATAAATACCGGTTACATTTCAAACAGATAATGAAACTATAAAGATTCTGTTAAAAGTATTCCAACAGATTACAATACGCCTGGTGAAGAAAGACGAGTAGAGCAGACCCTTATTCAAATAGGATAAGTCCAATAAGAGAGAAACTTGATAAAAATCGCTCTTCTCAAATTAAAATATTCTCAGCACAAGGTGCCATACGGAACATGCTCCTAACACTGTTACCCAGTTAACGCTGCCCACCGAACCGTTGTCCAGTAACTGTAGAACACAAAGTAGACTTGCAACAATGTTACTGATACATTACTGTTGACGCGGAACGAATTGACATTTAAACAGAAACCTGGAATGGTAAGTTGGCTGACGATATAAGAGCAATTTTGAAATGGGTTTGGACGAATGTAGATTTTGAACCTGGTAAAATCGGGATGTACAATTATTTTGGATGTGAAAGGTGGACATAATTCGCCATATGCCAACTTGGAAAGAAGCAAAGCAAGTGGCAAGATGATCTTTGCTTTCGTGGTAGATTAATGGAGGGAATGTTGAATTTACCCAGCAAAAACTAGGCTAAAATATGTATTCATGGAGGCGAAGTCGTTTTGCGTTGAATCCCATTATTCATTTAATTGGCATTCCAACTGGATACAACTGGATTGAACCTAGATATAGAACTGGAATTTTATATTCGTAGTTTATTGAATGATATAGTAGAAGCTTCGCGAAGCGTGGAACTTCGGTATTGGAAACGATCACCGAAGTTAAACAACGTCAGGTCCGGTCAGTCTTTGGATGGGTGACCGTTTAGAGGTATTTCATTTCGAGCGTCTCCATGCTTCAGAAGGCAGTTGGTCCCGGATGGTTCCGTTAGATGGCTAGTACATATCAATTCCTTACGCTAGATCATAGGCCTATTCAAGTGACTTGAAAAATTGTATTGGAAATTCTTTGGCAGCAAGTTGACCAATGACCCCTAACTTACCTCCACCAACCCGCACGGGGCCAGCGTGATGAAATATGACCCATTCTCTCTCACCCTTATTCGTGAGAGGCCTTTGCCCTTCAATGGGATCCTAAAGGCTAAAACTTTTTTTGAAATAGAAGCGTGCTCGATGATATCAGGATATCAGTAAAGTAATATGTCATCATTGCTTACTTCAAAAGTAAGCATAGTGCATACATAATACTCAGTGCATGCCTTCATTGTCTGCCAGTACAATGGTAAACAGGTGTGAGCACTGAGCATTCAAATAAAAAGACAAACAGACAAAAATGACAGGCATTGTTCTTGTAATTCCTAGCTCTATCAATTCTTTATTATGACTGAATTCGGTAGGTTTCGGTGTCTCATAAAAAATATAACATCGCTGTCCAAAAAGGCTTGGATGCTTAATACAATGGTTTTTATCTGACTATTATATTTATTCCCCATCTGACTAGTATATTTAGTATTTACCACACGTGCCCAATGCAGATTCGTAAATTTCAGATACGCATCCGAATTTCTTCTTCAGCGTATGCAGGTTTCATCACGATGTTTTCCGGCACGCTCATACACCAGTAGGGTATTCCCCAGCAGGGTAGGCCTGATGTGCCCTGCATTAGGAGTTATATAGGCTTGTGATGATGATTACAGGGTGTAATCTTAAATGTGTTACATACTTAAAAGGGCTTCAGACCATCAAAATGAACAACTTTTAATATGGGACCATCATTGAAAACAAAAAATTCTGCTTTTCCGTACATTTGGATACATTTTATGGAACAGAAGATTTTTTTCGCGATTTCGACATTGGTGTATATGATTCAGATTGATTGTCCGAAACACCTTCTTTAATAACGCTTTCAAAACACCCTTGTATTTAAAGCTTTTGAATTATTTAATTATTCGCATTTTATTAGATCAGCAATTAAAAACATGCACCTAAGGGTGCAATGTCACTCAACGCTGTCAGTAATCCATCCTACAACTTTAAAACACCTGTCTCCTCATCCTCATATCTATTCATCAACCTGCGCTACTAGTTTTTACTTTTTACCCATTCCGCTTATAACTTTAAGCAATTAATATCTCCGGGCCACCTGCTTAACTACATTCAACGAAACACGTTCCTTATCACAACTCTTAAAGCCTACGTCATGAATGTGAAAATTGCATGGTCGGCGAGACTTTTAAAGACCTGGTTACGGCAACTGATCATAATAACGGGGTGACCGTAGCAGTGGGTTAACCGCAGTCCGGTGCGCGGGCGCCGGTTGTCGGCCTTGCGTACACGCATCGATTCAACACGAGATCTAACCTAGTTGCAGACTGTAGATTGCTATCTGGAGTGGTATATTGAAGTAGTAGCTCGCGTTGAATCATAATATGAAGTCTCTGTTATAGAAGTTGATGTGGGCGTAGATCTGGATGACCACTAATAATAAATATCTCTTCTCTTCATAACCATTTTCAACAGCAATGGTTTAGGAATCGTTCAGTCTATGTCAACCTTCTTGATCTTGTGCCTTCTGCATCTATTTCAATTCAGCTCAGTGGAGATCGTGGGGTGAAAACCGCCCAAGACGAAGATTATTACTGTGCGTTGGTATAATAGCCGGCAAATAACTTAGCAAAAACCTGGACTGCGCATGACACAATTTATAGGTGAAAACGCTACTGCGCACACGGCGTACACCAAAAGTGGTCAAGTGGACAATATCAAGAGATTTTTATTTATTTATCAGTAAATTATGTATAGGTACAAACGGTGAACATCAATGGTAACTTGATCGAAGTAACAGTTTTTTGCCAGGGTTTGTGAGAACCTCTGCGTCTCGGGATTAAATTTAAAATTATATTCAAATTAATAGCAAAATCTCAACATAATCTGAATTACAGATTACCTAATAGTTGGAATTGGAAGCCAATACCAATCGTCAAGTCGTCAACCCACGAACGATATTAAATGATATAATGTTACTTCGAATCAAGGCTCTAACAATCTGAATAATTTATTTCCATTGCCTAATAAGGTATCTTGTTTTAACCTATTGATAGACTCGCATAATATATTGGTCAGCAAAGCTGATATTTCTCCAGATCTAATATTAAAACCAAAGAGCTGAATCGGTCAGCAAGACCGGTTTGTACGGCCTTGCGTCCACACACCTTCACTTTGTGATCTATAGATTGCCGTTTTAATTATTTGCTGTAAAGGTGATCTGATTTGTTATTGTTTCTTTAATTTCGGAAATGATTGATTTAATCTTTAAATCCATGGACGCTAAAATCTTTCTTAATTACAGGTCAAAGATGATGTCACTTAATGTCTCGTAAGCCACAACGATATACGCTCAGCTTAAGCAATATGATGATGATAGTTACCACAATGCCATTGACCTTCAGCTTGAACATCACCTTGAATCACTCCCATTGTTGCCAAGCAACAGGTGTTTCAGTCTATTTGTTTTTGAGTGACGCACGGATGTTCCTTTTGTACATATGCCACTGTTATGAGGCTTCGTCAGATTAATAGCGATACAGGAAGACCATATGGTAGACATGGAAGTGATGACAGGATTACTAACGAAGCCGTTTAATGAACAACATTACCTGTTGGATTACCTTTCAGATATATCTGCAACTTTTCTCAAAGCATTAGCGAAGAAACTGACCATCGTAGAAAGCATGTCTCTGGTCGATACAGCAAAATCAGCGCTTGATGCATTTGAAAATGCTGGTTGTTTTGCGCAGGAGGCTTTCTCTGAAGCCTTTGATCAAGCGATTCGTTCGCTGAAGGTGCGCAGGCGCGAAGCCAGTCGCTCACGGCCGTCCGGAGAGGCCGCACGCGTGTCTGAATCAAGATTCCGCGAATGCATTGAACAGTTCGCCTCAGTACGGCAGTTAATGGAGTGGTGTTGTGTGTACAGTGTAAAAACAAATATTGTGTTACAAAACAGTTGAATTTACCCAAGGTGAATGCCAAAACAGTGTTGCAAAAACGAAAAACCTGTGGACTGTGGATCTCCTGTGTTTTTACTCGATTATCGTCACGCGCTTTGACTCTTTTTTACAGAGGTTTGCACTACAGTAATTGTGTTTGTAATTATTATTCTCGATTGGTCCGAGGTTTTGATTGTTATAATGTTTTGATTGGTCGAGCGTTGCTTCCTTATCTCCGTCACCTGTTGTTAATATCTGATGTTTTATTACTATTATTTTAATATTTTATGTCCTTTTATGTATGCAGCGTTCAGTTCTCATCGTGATTCATTTGCATTCAATGTATCTGAACGAGATTTGAGTAGGAAGCTTTAATTCCCAATACTGAACCACCTTGAAGGCTTGGTTCTTGATACAAGATGATATAACATCGGGTGTTGTTTTGAAGGTGAACTGATGATTTGTCTTTTCCTTCGCTTTTTTTAAAACAATGGAAAGTAAATCGCATTGTCCAGATATTGTATTTATCGTTGCACTACCTATCGTGCGGTTATAATTTCAATTGGACAAGGCAGTGTTTTGATTGGCCGTGTTGAAAGCACTTTTGTTTCATAACACTGTGTAATTTCGTTGTCACTGTCTCTAACTTGAAATTCGTCTTTTTTTCTTTTCTTTATTCACCTTTTGTATTCAGTAATAGTTTTCTCACACTTTTATTATCTTTTTCACACAGTTTATCGATGTGTGAGTCTTTTACGTCAAAGTGGCAGGATAAATCTAGTCAGATAAGTCGAAAAAGATTGTTGATATACTCGTTTAAATAGGTCAAGAATAAGTCACAATAATCGTCGTTTCAATACAAATAATGAGCTCGTTTGTAATTGCATGGAATGCAATATACAAGAACTCTAATCGTTACAAGACTCGATAGACATTCCGTTCTTAATGATTAAAATGCGTCAATAATGTCTAACTAGATCATAATGGTAAAATTGATTGATCAGTGATATCAATCAATCAATTAATTATATACATAGAAATAGTGTAGGAAATACAGAAGATATGAATTGGATATTTAATCATTATCTTATCAAATAACTTTAAATTATGTAGCTCTTACGTATTACTGATAGGTACATAATGCAAAATAGTATTATGCATTTTTACTTAGAGGACAATTTTAATCAAAGAGTTTGATCGCATTTCAGACAGTATTTAAAAGTGGCACATACTCTATAGAATATGGCATTATTCATATACTAATAAGAATGCGAAAAATTCAAAAATGGCACCCCAGTTAGTAGAATTGTTATCGTCAGCTGAGAATTTAAATTTATGTTTCATTTTGTCACTATTGCTCAATGAACCATTTAGCTCAGTTTCATTCTAGACATAAGTAATCACTTCGTTGGCGATGCGAAACAAATATTTGTAGGCGTAGTACAAATTTGTTCCGGGTCTAACTCGTTACATGCTGTTGATTTTGAACCCTATGTTATACTGGTTTGTGTTGACGGCAATTAGTAGTGATTATCTTTGACGTTATCCCTTCTATCATACACTTCAACACAATAGTCATTAGAACTTCACAGTTCCGTAACTCGTAAGTTAAAAAGCATGTTAACTTGCCTCTCGACAGATCTTGCCAACTTTTGCAATGCAATGCCTTCTTGTAACACCACTTTCTCCTTGTTTAGGTACTAAATAACTATGTATATATATATATATATATATATATATATGTTGTAGGAAACTTTTTGTGAGCGTTCTTTTTGAGATAGATTTTATCTCTATTGGACATTACATCTTTGTAGATGTGTAATTTGTCGCTTAATCTAAACTGACCAATTTTGACGTTATTGATGAATGAACTATGAATGGATTCATTCACAAGTTACGTCAACATTGGTTGTCTAGTTATGATTTCCAGTATAGATCTTACTTCATCATCTAAGAGCTCATCAACGGAGTCCACAAAATCAACAGTCATAATCAGTCGCTTTGGTCGTAAACGGCCATGAAGTATTATCATCATCATCAACATTTTTTACATCTTATCTTCAATTGTTGGAAAAGCTGATATCGAGAGCATTTAGCATGATTGAAAAAATTCATAGGTATATAAATATAAATTGATTGATTTATTGATTTGTCTGTGCTCTGCAGTGAAACGTATATAGGCTATGAAGACGATTGAAATAAACAAATTACTTCCAAAATTTGAAATTTTATCATAAACGCTTTTTCAATTCTATCAGTTCCATACATACATATTCTCACGCCTGTCTCCCACTTGGGTAGGCAGGGACAATGGAACGCCACCTGCTACGATCCTGACAAACCTCTAGCTTCCTCCACATTCATTACTCCTTTCATGCATGCTCGTTGGTTTCGGGGACCTGGCCCTAGTTATTCTTATTCGTAGTATGAACCACTTTATCTTTCTTTAGATTTTATTGTATAATCAATATGTTTGATCAATCATTTATATCTTCGACGAATATGTAATATATGGCTAATATTAGTGTATTTAGTTCCGCGAATTCTAAATTAACAACATGTGCTACTAATTTATGATAATTTGTATTTCAAACATTCTACGCGGATGTGGTTTTGATTCGAAGCTGTTTATTGGAGTCGATGAATTAATTTCGTTATCATTACGATCACTAGTAACCATAAAGGTTCTTTTTAACTGACTGACTGTTTGCATGAACTCTGTACTTCAAGCAATAAAGATCATATTGGCATTAAAAGAAGAAATTAATCATGCTAATTTTATTTCCGATGTTATATTTTATCAGAGACAGGATTGGCGAATACTCTGCTAAGAGCGTGGCTCTTAAATAAGATGATGATATTTTATCAAATGCTAAGAAATTAAGATCAAGAATTAAAACAGATGCACTAGTGCCCGCCCTCAATAAAATATATCAGAAACCACTTTTGTCTTAATATTGCTTCATGTAGCTATAAAATCAGACAAACATGTTCTAATAATTGAAAATGTATACAGGTCATGTATAAAAACATCCCAAACATGGAACATCGATTTTAGTTTATTATACTTAGTTTGTTGGTTTGATCATCCCCTGAAAAAGCAGTCACCATATTAAGAAAGACCTTGTAGGTATACTTCTTTATATTTGATCGATGCATAAATGTTAATAAACTAAGCATTTTATTATAGCTACTCAAAATAGCGAAATTACATGTTATTTTTAATGCAATGTATTCATCATTACCTAAAGAGTTGCTTTGTTATAAATCGTTACCTTATTGAGAAGGGCCCTATGTAAGATCTAAGAACACTCTAATTTGTACTGGCAATAGTTTCTTGTAATTGAGTTATTTTATTCAAAGTGATATAATAATTTTATTAAAGACAAATAAAGTAAGATATGTACATTAAAAATAAATAAAAATATTGAGAAAATAAAACTAACTTAACCTAAAATATGGTGCAGGTTTGGACCGCGCGGGAGGGTAGCCAAGATGCTTGCAGCGTTTCCTCGCTGAACGGCTAAACTGATCCGTTGAGCGAGGAAAGCGCCAGCCCTTGGATCCCCGGTCGAGTCTACCATCTTTAAAAAGCGCCTGGGCGCCGGGACCCCACGGACCAAGGGTTTTATTCAAATAGTTTTTCAAATCACCAGAAATCACCAGATTGGTACCTATTAAAACCAAATTCGGTTCGTTACCATTGATGACATTGTCTATTTCAGTTCATCCGTCATGGTTTAGTGAACTCAGCGTTTACGTCAATTCATTATTTGCCAAGCGGAATTGTTCTCTTTGTATATTATTCTGTGGGATTTTTGGGATTCCGTAGTCAAACAAGGAACCAAGGAACTTTCGTTCATTCTGTCAGTATCTCTCGCTTCAATTACTCGCCAATTTTTACACAATTTTTTAATTGAAATTTGGCATGAAAACAGTAACCCAAAAACATTAAATATGTGGTAGTTAAGAAGAAATAAATTTATTTTCATACCTGTTACTGTAGAGGTCGCTGACCCAAATTAAAACCTCCTTCATTCAAATCTCCTTAAGTAAGAAAATAAATTATTAATAGTTTCTTTACATCCTATCTTGTCATATCAGTCCGACATGCTCTTGGCTGGTCTTATTTTTTTGTAAGAGTCCGAATACCCGATTTTGCAATGCTAGCGATAAACGATTTCTTGACAGTTTTAATTTTGCTTTATTTTTAATTGTCACTTTCTGCTTGCTATAGTCACTTTACTTTCTATGAGTATTATTATTTTATCTAATCGAAATCTTCATCGGGATTCGTAAATTGCTTTCCTCTCTTTCTTGTTATGTTCATTATAATTATTTTAGTTTTTACATCGTAAATCGTGTATTATTGCGTTTTCCCTATTACCATTGTTTTCCCTAAAAACTTTAATTTTAGAATTCTTCGCAAATTTTTCCTCCTCTTTGTTTTTAATACCTATGCATAGTGTATACAGGGTGAAATTGATATCATTAGCATCCTTTTAAACTAAGAGTGTACCCATCAAACTGCACAACTTTCACTACGGGAGCAAACCGATCGGAGCAAAAAGAAATCAGCTATTGCATACGTTTGTCGAGGCGGCAGGTTACGGCATTGTAGTTTAGTATGGAACTTCAGATTTTTTTTTTTTGCTTTGCGGAAAGTTGTTCAGTTTGATGGGTAGACTCTTAGTTCAAAAGGATGCTAATGATATCAATTTCACTCTGTATACAAGGTCTAACAAAATAAGGTGAAACTATTTTAAGGGGATGATCAGACCATCAAACTGAACAACTTTCTCTACGGGACCAATATCGAAATCGCGAAAAAAATGTCTGCTGTCTCATACATTTAGGTCGACTAGGTTTGTATGGAACAGCTGATTTTTTTTTCGCGATTTCGATATTGGTCCCATAGAGAAAATTGTTCAGTTTGATGGTCTGAAGCACCCCTTTAAGTAAGTGTCCCATTTAATTTTACACCCTGTATATGGGGATAAACATAAAGTTAAATGTATATTTCATTAATCATTATAATACTATTTCGTAACTATATAAGTACGTTAAGGGGAAGATAGCTTATCTAATTACCTAAAACTAATATAAATTGTAAAAAAAATACAACATAAAGCTCTTGTTAAAAAAGGAGATCGCTACCATATGAATAGATAATTATAGTAGGCACACTATAAAAACGAAACTCCCGCGAATGTCAAGACACGCCTACCAACCTCGTGTTGGTTTAACCATAGTTTCGCTTCTATAGGGTACTATTATTATCTATTCATATGTCTTGTAGCTATAGCTATCCTTATCGACTTAACCATATTTTTGTACAATGGCTGGGCACATGCACCTACCTATCCAAGAAATTGCATGTAAATTGTATGTCTCCAACACTATAATATCGCTATGTCATACGCGATGTCGTGTCGCTGACGTTTTGTCTGCTAGCTTAATAAACTTCTTGGTCAATGAGTGATTAGTGATTACCGTAGAGATCTAGAGAGATGCCAACCAATGCGCTGAGTACGAAGCGTCGTGTCGCATCACACTAGTACCACGCGATAGAAAGTATTTTGTTAGCTTGAATGAGCTCACATAATATCTCGACTCAAATTAAAGATTGAAAAATTTGTCTCGGGCGGGACTTGAACCCGCACTCTTCCAAACCGGGGAACTGCGTTATCCAATTTCGTCACCGAGCCCACTACCCAGAGAAGGAAATTTTCAATCGGACCGGGTAGTGTGCTCGGTGGCGAAATTGGATAACGCAGTTCCCCGGTTTGGAAGAGTGCGGTTTCAAGTCCCGCCCGAGACAAATTTTTCAATCTTTAATTTGATTCGAAAAGCGCAACATGGCTGTAACATGTTTAAAATCAATAATAATTGAAATATCTCGACTGGCTTTCAGCCTCATAATATATTGAATCATTACTGCCGCGAGCAAGGTGTTCCGTTTTTGCGCATATTGCTGCGACACTGGCCCCGCCCCCTTTTCACATCTCCCATTAGTTTGTGATCTGTGGTCGTCTTCCTCCATTCATCTCTTTTAGCCTTCATTTCTGCGCACACTCCCTTTTTACACATGTCATCTTTCACACAATACATCCATCTTTTCTTTGGTCGTCCTCTGTCTGCTAGCTTAATAAACTTCTTGGTCAATGACTGATAAGTGATTACACTTAATTAGTTGTGAAACTGATAAAGAAAGAGTCGGAAGCAAAAAAAACCAGTGTCATCTGAGACGGAAATAACTTTTGTTTTTATTTATTTCCAGCAGTTTCATAATAAAATGCGATTCGTTTCGGTCCGTGGGAGATATTTCTGTTCGAAGCTTATCTGAAGCATGTCTTTGTTGGTTAAAAAACTAGTTCTGATAACCCACTTTTCAATTCGTTTTTGATAAAAAAATGTATTCACCACTTTCGTTTGGTATTTATGTTTTTGCCTTTTTAATATCGTTTTCTACTGGGGTTTACAGGGTGTAAAGTAAAATGAGTTATATACAGGGTGAAATCGATATCATTAGCATCTTTTTAAACTAAGAGTCTACCCATCAAACTGAACAACTTTTACTATGGGAGCAAACCGATCGGAGCAACAAAAAAATCAGCTGTTCCATACATTTGAGTCGAGTAGGCACTACAGTTTAGTATGGAACAGCTGATTTTTTTGTTGCCCCGATTGGTTTGCTCCCATAGTAAAAGTTGTTCAGTTTGATGGGTAGACTCTTAGTTTAAAAGGATGCTAATGATATCAATTTCACTCTGTATATTAAACACGGTAGTTCAAAACATCAAACTGATCAACTTTTACAAATGGACCAAAGCGGAAAACGCAAGAAAAAAAACTGTTTTTTCATTCATTTGAGTCGAGTTGTAGGCATTGCAGTTTAGTATGGAACAGCTGATTTCATGTTTGCTCTCATATACAATTTTTTTTTTCAGTTTTTGGTCTGAACGATCTCTGAAAATTTTTAAAGTGTTCATAAAATAAAGAAGAAGGTTTTTCTCAAACTAAACATTAGAGCCTCTCTTTCTGCTAAATTTAATAAAATATAGACCGCATTTTAGGGACAAAGAACTAACAAAAAGATAGAAATTCTTTCGGATTTAGTTTATTGATTGTACCAAAGGGTCGTTCGTCAAAAAGTGTTTTCAGTTCTTATTCTAACCCGATTTTCTTCATAAATATTATCGTAACCCAGTTTAAAAATAATGTCAATATCATTCTATTTTCCCTTACCGTCCTCTGTCCACTTCATTGATCACTTATTTTAGACGCGTTGCTTTTTTTCTTCGCTCAAGTGCGTCAGTTGCGACGGTGGAAGGTTATAAAAAAACCGGCCAAATGCGAGTCGGACTTGCGCACCGAGGGTTCCATACCAACATACTATTTAAGAAAACTATTCTCCAAGATCCTTAGCACGAGCCCTACATACACTTGGCTGGTGTTTACTTCAGTACTACTTTATTCTACTCTTCAAACTGAACAACAGCTGTCCCATACATTTGAGTCTAAAAGGTACTGCAGTTTTGTATGGGACGGCTATTTTTTTTTCGCGATTTCGAAGTTTGCTCCATAGTGAACGTTGTTCAGTTTGATGAGTAGAATACAATGCTGAAGTTAGAGTGTGATATAAAATTTACCCTGTAGATTATACACGCTAGTATGTATTGCCGTTTCTACGATACAGTAAAAACCAAAATCCTTGAAGAAACACGTTCCTTGTATGGGGATTAAATTTTTTACTGTTTGTTGGAAAATTCTATTTTTACTTGTGCCGTTGTTGTATTCAGCCATCGATATTCTATGAAAATTTTAACCCTCTGTCTATTACTGTTCAAAAGATACAACCCTTTAGAGCTAGGACGGATAAAAAGCGTACGCTTAGTAAGTGTCCCGTTGGCATCCTTTGAGCACGGAACCCTAAAAGATGAAATGTCCACACGGGTTGTGTAAGTGGATAGTAAATAATCTGGAACGCGAGATAACTGGGGAAGCGGCGAAAAATTTGAAGATATTTTTCACGAAAATTCCTGTTGCGGTTTTTTTTTAAACACAGTTTGGAATTTAATATCGGGTTTTTCTTTTAAGTCTCTCCTTACGTTTTGAGCTCTTTTGGTAAAAAAATACATAGGTACATAAAACATATTTAATACGGGGTAAATTTTATATCACTGCGGATACCTTCGGCATGTATTCTACTCATCAAACTGAACAACTTTCTTTACAAAAATTTAACAATTTAACAACTTTTATTATTTATTTTATTCTATTTTATTATATTGTATTTTATAATAATATATAATTATTTATCTATACTATTATAAAACTGTAATAGGAAGTTTGTCTGTACATTGAAGATATTAACAAAAAAAAAGTTACGATATGGTTTTTAGGTGTCCCTGATTCCATTTCACCATTTTTTGAATTTTTTGTCCGTCTGTTTGTTTGTGTGTTTGTTTGGGTGTTTGTTTGAACGAGTATCACGCTCGTTATATTATATTTTTATTATATGTTTTTTTTATTTAATTATTATTTTACATACATACATACATATACTCACGCCTGTGTCCCATTGGGGTAGGCAGAGACAACGGATCGCCATCGGCTACGATCCTGACACACCTTTTTCGATTCTTCCACAGTCATAAGTCGCTTCATACACACTCGTCGGTTTCGGGTACATTTGATCTGACCCTTCTTAAGTACGCTGCCAATTTGGTCCGCATACGTACGTCTAGGGCGACCTTTTTTGACTGTCCCATTCACACTCGCTTTATATATTTCATTCGTCAGTCTGCTATCACTCATTCTTTCCACATGACCAAACCATCTCAGCATTCCCTTTTCAATCCATCGTTTATTATTTTATTTTATTATAATTTGTGAAACAATACCTACATAAGCCCACGACCATAATTTCATTCCGGGGTGTTCGCTAATTTTGGCAAAGGGTACGTAACACTAAATAAGAATACGATTGAGGGCAATGAGGCTAGGCTCGGTGTCCTCTTAAGGTGACGTGAGTCTAGCGCTTATTTTCCTACAATAATAGTTTTATCTTTCGTAAAAACAGTTTTTTAAGCTATAAAATGAGATTAACCTACACCTTAAAACAAGGCATTTTACAAAGCCACCCCCGTGAAAACGATAAAAATCGAGATGTGCCTCCATCTTTATTATTTATACGTATGCCAGATAGAGCGCGCATGGCGTTTTTCTCGCTTAAACGCTTTATCGTGGGTGGCATGCTAGCCGTGCTGCATAACTTGATAAAGATTTAGTCAAACATCAAATTTTCATTATAAAATAATTATAAAATATTGCCCTTTAATTACATTATTTAGCTTATCTCACTTTCTGTTTCACTTTCACGATGTTGCCACTTTTTTCTTTTTCGTCTTAACTGCCATCATTTATCAACTTAAGTTTTATGCACAAAGGCGCTTAGTTTTCTTGTTTGTGTAGAAAATTAAAATTTAATGCTTCGTTTATTTTTATGCGTTGAAGTTTTTGCAGTTTTCTTTTTAATGTTTTAATCATTTTATGCCACTTGGATTATACAGGGTGAAATTGATATCATTAGCATCCTTTTAAACTAAGAGTCTACCCATCAAACCGAACAACTTTTACTATGGGAGCAAAACGATCGGAGAAAAAAAAAATACTGTTCCATACTAAACTGCAATTTGCAATGCCTCCTACTCGACACAAATGTATGCAACAGCTGTTTTTTTTGTGCTCCGATCGGTTTGCTCCCATGGTAAAAGTTGTTCAGTTTGATGGTTAGACTCTTAGTTTAAAAGGATGCTATCAATTTCACCCTATATTTATAAGTTTTCGTTATGATGAGAGTATACATGGTTTAAGGAAAAGTATCAATAACATTTAAACCACATATACTCTAGCCATCAAACTTCTTCTTTTCGTGTCAAGGGTTCTGCAGTGATGTTTTAATATTTTAGTAGCCAGGTGCTCGGAAAGCCTGACAGCGTAAGGAGTAGCAAACAAACATCAAATAAACAAACAAAATCATCAAAATCAAATCATCATCAAACTGAACAACTTTGACTATGGGAGCAAACCAGTCTGAGCAAAAAATATATCAGCTGCTGCATACTAAACTGCAATACCTACTTGACTCAAATGTATGAGACAGACGATTTTTTTTCTAACCAGGATGAATAAGCCTTCAGGAACGTATAGCAGCACAATAAAACTCGTCCATTTCTATATTAAGAGAAAGTACTGACTGCCTATTACAGGTATTAAAACCGTGAATATAATTTATACTTACCTATCATAAATATCCAGACTTAGGTACATCATATGAATATTATTTTACTGCACCAATTTAAATGCGCTTCAAACCATTAAACTGAACAACTTTTCCTTAGGGAGCAATTATGAAATCGCGAATTTAATGTAATGTTGCATCGCATCGCATAGGTGTTGCATCAGTGTGTTTTATGAAATAACTGGAATTTTCTTGCATTTTGATAAGATAAAATAATGAAAATATAAATACTAGTCGCGACTTGATACACGCAGACAAATGTAATACCGAATCATCATCATCTCAGCCGATGGACGTCCTCTGCTGGACATAGGCCTCCCCCAAGGATCGCCATAACCACCGGTCCTGCGCTGCCCTCATCCAACAGGTTCCAACCACTTTCACCAGGTCTTCGGTCCCTCATGGGCCTACCCACGCTGCGCTTTCCGGTACGCGGTCGCCACTCGGACTTTTCGGCCCCATCAGCCATCGGTTCTGCGGGCAATGTATCCCGCTCACTACCATTTTAGTTTAGCAATTCTTTGGGCTATGTCAGCTACTCTGGTTCTTCTGCCGGATTACTGCGATTAATATTCGATATTTCTTCTTCTTCTGCCGCAGAAGCAGCAGATACCGAATGTTAATTACAATTGTCATGTTTGGGGCCCAAGTACTTTTTGGACGTATAGCGCCTTAAGTTGACATTCATATTTATTTATAGACCAGGTTTACATTTCCTCATATCGTTTAAGATTAGATAGAATCAACTCGACAACTTATCACTTGTCAACCAAGGATTACGGAATTCCAGCACGTAACGAACTATTGTAACCGCCTTGATAAATGTCCCTAAGGTTTGAACTATGATTTATATAACCGTAGGTCGTCATTAGTTCTGTGCGATGTCATCGGATGAGTGATGGCTGAATTTTGTCATGTTTTTGATGTTATTATGAAGATTTATGAAATGTTTGATACGGTTTTGGACTTCGAACACAAGACAAGTCTCGTAATTTAATCATTTGGTTTTTTGATTCTCAGGTTGCTTTCTGTTACAGAAAAGACAATGTTTTTCAAATTGTCGATGATTTCAGCCGTCGGTGCACTAGCATGCATAGACGATATTTGAATCATATCAGAAGAATCATTTTTTAAGCTATCTGAAGCACGTAGTGCACTTTTGAATTTTACGCTTTCAAAATCATGATCGAATAATGCATAAACTCCGTACTGCTGATTCATACATGAATTAGGACTTGTGTCATTCAAAAATAGCACTCCTGTGCGGTTTTCTCACGTTGCTATTTCCTTTACAAAAAAAAAAAACGATTGTTACAATTCGTACTAAAGCTGTGTTAGAAACTTATTTGTGAAAATCTGATCTAGGCTTGAATCGAACAGCTGCCTAATGCACGGAAGCAAGTTTAACTTGCCACTGAACCACCACGCTTTTTTGCTTACAATGTTATTAAGTACAATACACAATGTGCAATAAACCTCCGTCGGTTAAGTCGCTAAAATCGCTCGTATTTCTCCTCTAATCACAATGCAGTATTTACTCTGCCTTACGTAATGGTTCGAATTTCCCGGAACCGATATTCTGAGAACTATCCAAGCTTTAAAGCCCGGGGTTTTTCCCGGGATTACGTTCACGGTTTTCGAGCTTTTTTTCTGTACGCGTCGTTTTTTGCCTTTTTAAGATTTATGTAAAATTCGTTTGTTCGGCTTTGAGTTAAAAACAAATTTAATCTTTATTCATTTTAATTAAGGTACTTATAAAGTGCTGTGTCTGCGGTATCATTTTTGAAATAAAAAAGAAAATGATCTAAAATCTTTGTGAATTTATTCTCTTTAGCAAGAAAAGTAAATCAATAAAAACATTATTTTTATAGTATTGAAATATAAATAACGCTCACAGGCACGTATATACCTATGTGTATTGTAATTATCCCATACGTGGGCTACTGGTTTTCATTTTGGTAACCATACAATAGCGACATAAACATAATAATGTCCATGACCGAACTGGGATTCGAACCCAGGACCCCTGGCTTGGCAGTCCAGCATGTAACCATAACACCAACCAGGTAGTCCTTCTTCATATTTTTTTTTATTACATATGGGTTTGCTCTTGACCTCAATCTAGTCCTCAGGACGAAGATAGGGTCGAAGATGTAGCGAGCTCACCCAGAAGAAGCCTATTCACTCGTACTTTAAAGGAATTCGGGTTGTAAGCGCTCGGAAATACTGACGCAGGGCGTTCCACTCCATGGCTGTGCGCATTATAAAATATTCAGAAAGGCGCTTTGGAGTTTCGAATACCATGACGAAATGGTGGTAGATTCAGGACGAAATTGACGTAAATCATGTTATACAAATAATATGAATTTGAGTTTCGTACCACCCGAGTTAATATTCGGCTCAAGTCTAGGCTACATGAATTATTAAATCCAGTGCTACTGCTAGCCTAGGGCGAGTTAATGAACGTTAAGTCTAACATTTTGGTTACGCTAGGGTTCTCAAAATGTCTGCACCAAATCGTCCTGGGGCGCTATGGAGAGAGTTCGAGGACGTCCCGCACCGTGAGGTTTTGATTGATCTTAGAAATCTATCGATAGGTAATAAACATTATACAATAATTTAACGTCTAACATTTTGGTTACGCTAGGGTTATCAAACGCATGTGTGCCAAAACGCCCTGGGGCGCTATGAAGAGAGATTGGGGACGCCGCGAGCTTTTGATTGATCTTCTTAGAAATAGCTAGACTTCTCAAAATGTATGCACCAAAGCGCCCTGGTGCGCTATGGAAAATTGGAGAGATATCAGGGTCGCTGTGAGGATTTGAGTGATCTTAGAAATCTATGTATAATGCACATAAAGATTTAACGTCTAATATTTTGGCTACGCTAGGATTCTCAAAATGTCTGCCGCAGCGCCTTGGGGCGCCATGAAGAATCGAATGTGTGTCTCTTTGGCAGATTAATGACAATTCTTTTTGTCTAATATGGACTTGGTTCGACTCACAGATCTATGGTCTAACCTGATGGTAAGTGATGGATGACAAGGGTGAAATACGTTTACCCAGAAGATGGCCTATTCAATCCATTTATTTCTATAAGTGCCAGATTAATATCTACGCATAGTTATGGTGGGACCCTGGGCGCCGTAAAAATTCATATTCTTTATGAGCGTTGCGAAATGAATATGTTTGGGAACCCGTGGGTTACGCCATTACATAAATGAGTAGGTCTTAATATTTGGTCGTGTGAAACTTTAACGTGCTTATACCGAACCCATTCGTTAATTACCCAATGAACTTTGGGTACGCCCACTGACGTATTTTGTAATTAAGTTTGCGATTTTCCCAAGCTCCCTAAAAACACATTGTATTTTACCTAATTACGTGCGAAACTTTTCCTTGAGATGTTAGAGTAAAAATTCAACTAAAAACAATTCGTGGAAAAATGAAGCGCGCTAATTAGTATTAAAATACAGAAGCACCGCATTCAGGGGATATCAGAAACATTGCTACAACTACCAACAACCCCCTTTTTAGGTTGTAATTGTAGTAAGGTTCATTTCTAGCAATTTTAAGGTTATAGGATTATATGACGTGTCAAGTGGTGTGGTCAGTATGGGGGGGGGGGGGGGGGGGAGTGTTCGTACTGTATAACTATATATAAAGACTAGCAACATCGGCTAACAAAATTTCGCCACTTTTATAAAGCCACAAATATCAATCTTATGCTAAGGACATAACGAAAAGCCTCCAAATGGATCCAGAGCGCAAGAAGGCATCTCTATACTTAGTACTTACTATTTGTCGTGTGTGAATAGATGTCCAGTAGCATTTTTATGTCTTCTACCTACCCCTATATTTTATCTTTATATGGAGGTAATATTACTCCTTATACAGGTTAAATAATCAGCTGTTCCATACTAAACTGCAATGCCTACTCGACTCAAATGTATTATTTATATATTATTTTTTTGCTCCGATCTGTTTGCTGCTATAGTAAAAGTTGTTCAGTTTGATGGGTAGACTCTTAGTTTAAAAAGATGTTAATGATATCGATCCTAAATACTGTGGCTAAGGCTAACTTTTAATTACTGCCACTGATTATTTAATAGTTAGTATTACCAGTTATTACCGTAACAGATACCGCACTGTCTCGACTTGGCGCGCTTTTTCGATTTTCGAACTTTGCGCTTCTTCTTCTTCTTGTGGTCTCCTATCCGAGGTTGGCTATCAATAGGGCTATTCGGACCCTTGAGACTGCAGCCCTGAACAGTGAGGTTGTGTCCACATCGAACCATTCGCACAGGTTTTTAAGCCAGGACGTCCTTCTTCTACCAGGTATTCGTCTTCCCAAAACTTTCCCCTGCAGAATAATTTGGAGAAGTTGCGCTTCAGGAACGACGAACTAAAATGCGCCTTATTGTCAATGCGTGACAGCCTGTGTCTCATGAGATACAAGGCGCAGTAGGTACTTATCGCAGCGTTCAAACCTGCTGAAACCATATCGCTTAACCCACAGAACATTATAAGAGGGGTTAGAAGTGCAAAGTAGGCGTGGAACGTGTCGCCACAGGTTATGCAATGCGAGCGAAAGGGCATGAGTAATTGTAGCAGCGTGAGCGGGAAGACAAGTGGCGACAGCCGTCTCCGAAGCAAAAGCGCTACTTTGCATTTATAACCCCTCTTATAATGTTCTGTGGTTTAACCCCCTCGCTTAGCTGAATTCTATTTTCTTTCAGGTTTTCGCAGCCGAAAACAAAGTCCAATTACGCCTATTTAAAAACACTCCGATTAAAAAAGGGTTATCTAACAACCGAGATTGTTCCTTTGCTTGACCTTTTTAAGGCTTTTTGTTAAAACAAGAGCAGAGCTGTCATCGCCAATGGCTTCTGCTATGACGGTGAGGCAGGGTTGCCAGACGTACGAGAAATCTCATACGAATATGGATCCTAAGTTGCTTCCCCAAAAGCTTCCTTGACTTAAAATCTACAGGGTGAAATTGATATTATTAGCATCCTTTTAAACTAAGAGTCTACCCATCAAACTGAACAACTTTCACTATGGGAGCAAACAGATCGGAGCAAAAAAATAATCAGCTGTTGCAGACATTTGAGTCAAGCAGGCATTGCAGTTTAGTATGGAACAGCTGATTTTTTTTTTGCTCCGATCGGTTTGCTGCCATAGTAAAAGTTATTTGATGGGTAGACTCTTAGTTTAAAAGGATGCTAATGATATCAATTTTATCCTGTATATTTGCAGTCATAATCTCAACTCGAGGTTCCTCCAGTGAGGTCGACCCAAATTTGAAATAATGATGGAATTTTAGGTCCCTTGTTCCTTTTTTTCACGATGTTTAGTATTCTACGTACAACGACAAAAACGTACCATAATTTTATGCGTAATCCAATCCGAATTTTTCGTTTTTCCACATTTTAGATTAATGTACGAGGTTTGATAGCCAAAGTAGGAGATTTTTCTTTCTTTTGTACGAGGAAAAATTTTCTGGCAACCCTGCGTTTAAGTTACGCCCACGGCAATCGTGGGTGTTTTAGTATGGCCTTATTTTTCGTCTGAAATAAGAAGATCCGCGAATCAAACCATTTTCGTACTTAAAACGTAAGGATAAGGGTTCCGTTTAGAGTTTTCGAATGCTGTAAGTTTCGGGCATTTTCTATCTTTGAGGTGAAATGTTTGGTTTGGACGTGTTGTTCTTTTCAGATAGGCAAAGGTCGTAAGATTGTAAGAGCATTTCTTGGTACGGAGTTTTATTATGGTTATAACTTTTACAGGCTTTATTTTAATACTCAGGTCACGGATTGAATAACAATAATTAAGACTGGTAAAGAAGTTAATTAAATTTCTCTGGGAGAAGATCTAAAGCTCAGTCTATCATCATCAGCCAAAACAGGATGTATTTAATGCGTAACATATGGGGTATTTCAGATCATAAAAGAGAACAACTTTCACTATGAGATCAACATTGAAATAGCGAAAACAATATCAGTTCTTCCACATCTTTAGGTAGAGTCACCAATTTTCTATGACATTTTATATGGAAGAGTAGATTTTTTTCCAGATAACAATGTTGGTCCTATAGTGAAAGTTGTTCAGTTTGATGGTCTGAAGCACCCTGTTCAATAAATGTAACGCATTTAATGTCACACCCCATACAGGGTGTTACAAAAGTAAAAATAAACATTTCAAACTTTTAAGGAGGTAGTTGATGACCATCAAACTGAACAACTTTCACTATGGGACCAACATCGAAATCGCGAAAAAAAATCTTTAGTCCCATACCTTTAGCTTGAGTAGATCTGTAGTTTAGTATGGAACATCGCAAACGCATCGCATCATGGCGATTATGGCAAATCTCCCTATTTTGGGGGATGCCTATGTCCAGCAGTGGACGTCTATCGGCTGATATGAGGTTTTTTTTCGCGATTTCGTTATTGGTCCCATATCGAAAGTTGTTCAGTTTGATGGTCTTAACCACCCCCTTAAATGTTTATTTGTACTTTTGTAACACCCTGTATACTTTTCCCCTGCTCTTATGAAGCGTGTCAAACTATCTTTAGAACTGATGCTTCATATTCAGTAAATTATCTAGTCATATTTTTTATATATTCATATTAGTATGCGTAAGAGTTCAAAGTCCTTACCAGACGGAAGAGAATAAAGAGGGTCAGACGACACTCTTGCTAGAATACAAATTACCCACAGTATTTGCAAATTCAACGAAGATTTTTTTGAACGTACGTAGCTTAGAGGTTTCATACTTTACACGAAACATTTCACTGGATATATATATACTTTTTCTCACTCCTAAATCGATTGATCATACTCGTAGGTAGGTACGTTATTTCCAGGAAGCTGGAAAAGGTGTTGCTTATTTCACACCTAAATTACAGAGAAAGAGCACATACAGGAAATACTAAAGATACAAAATAAGGAGGTCTTATCGATGTTTTATTAGAATTAATAATGTCCGTAATACTTACAGTACTTTGTGATAATACTGACAACCACTTACCTACGTGCTTTCGTAATGTAGACACTTCAAACAAATCAAATCAATCAAATATACTTTATTTTACATCAAAACATAAACAGTAAAATACTGAAATAAAAATACAAGAGGCACAAAATGAGGCGGTCTTATCGCTAAGAAGCGATTTCTTCCAGACAAACTTAGGGTAGAGGAAACAGTGAAAGAAGAAAGGTAGGCGGTGTTTCCAGAAAAAATTATCAAAAATGAGCAGTTATCAGTAAAAACAAAATGTAAGTATACAAAATAAACCTATTATAAATACATATATTATAATATACATAAATATATATATACACACACATACATCATACATAAATACGCGTACTACACAACAAAACACTTCAAACTGAACAATAAAGAAATAGTTTGGAGACGAAGCAGGTTTTATAAAAGATTGGCGATGTAAAATGTTGGTCCCATAATTAATTTGTTTACCAAGTCATCATCATCATCAGCCTATCATCGTCCACTGCCGAAAAATAGGCCTCTCCCAAGGCGCGCCACAAAACCCTATCCTCGGCCTTCCTCATCCAGTCGCTCCCCGCTACCAGTCTCAGGTCATGTCGTCGGTCTTGCGGGTCGCAGGGCGTCCCACATTACGCCTGCCAGTTCGTTCGGTTCGGTTCGGTTGTCAGTTCTTCGAAAGATATGACCAACCCTTTGACTATTTATTATAAGGACTAGCCTTGCGGTAGCATTTGCCCTCTGCAACGGTATAAGATCAATTAACCATGTGCATTTACATTCAATTTTATACCGTATCACTAAACGAGACAGCCTATAATTGCGAAACTATAATTTCGAACTTTGAACGTTTGGGGTTGACACGAGACTACTTTTCATGATTATTAATTTTGAACTCCCGTATGGCTCAAAAGACGTCTCTGATTCTCGGTCTGAGGAGGTACGCGCCACACACATACAAGAACCTATACAATATGTGTGGTTGTGTACCAACCATTCAAGTCTTCTCAACATATTGTGCGTTGAAACGAATCACATAGCGACTGATCCAGATAGGTCGTTTAGCCAATCGTCTATGGCGAAATCAACAAACGGACAATGCCCGATTGGTTACGTTACGTCATAGCGCAGCACAGATGGCGCTCTCACTTTCACTCGACCAATCGTAGAGCGGTATCGCTTGGAATTCGAAATTTAATATTTTGACATTGTTCTTTTCTGGATGTCCAGGCTTTCAATTTTATTAGGTACGAGCTTTTGACCCGCGACTTCGTCCGCGTGGACTTAGGGGTCGATTTTCAAAAAATAGTAGTTAGGTGTTACAATAATAATGGTTAAGTATCTTATGTTCTACCTTAGATGGCATGCAAATCCATTGATAGAAAACTGTTTTCCTCACTTCGTTTTTAGTACCTATTCATGCCAAAAATTATCCTTGTAGATTGCGAATCAAAATGTAAGGCGGAAAAAACCTTCAGTCCTTTTATGTTCACCGTGTGTTCGTACCTGTACAATTACTTTTATTTTAAAAGCTCTAAGATTTATTGCTTAAGATCTTATTAATGTCAAGGTAATTATTTTTATGCTGAAGACTAATTAATTCAGGTTTAAAAACTTATTTCTGATCCAGAGTTCTAGACTGCCATAGTTTTTGTGTAGATTTTTAAAACATCTGAATAAAAATGTTAAGAAGCTTTTGCTCTTATACATTTTGTCTAAACATTCTCAGTAATAGGAATCCTTTTATATCCTACTAGGGTTAACCCGGGACTTCGGCGGTTAAGTAGTTTTTGCGTTATGCTCGATCAGACAAACAAAGAAATAAACAAACACACAAACAAACAGACAAAAAATCCAAAAATTGGTGATATGGAATCAGGGACACCTAAAAACCATATCGTAACTTTTTTTTTGTTAATATCTTCAATGTACAGACACACTTTCTGTTACAGTTTTATAATAGAAGTAATGTTAAAACAACTGCGTTAACTTTGTATAGAAGACAGATTCTGCCATTGCTGCACCAATAACAGCGTAGGCTTCAAATAAGGTGATGGTTATCATTAGATGTATTATCTGTTGTATTGTGGCTGCCTACCCCAATGGAAGACAGGCATGAGTATTATGTATTTATGTACCTATAATATGTAAAAAAAATAGTTTTTAAAGATACAATGATTTCACTGCTCCACATCCTAAGTGCATGATCATAATACGCACCTAAAGCTACAGGATCTTTCTCAGTTTTTTAACGGGTTGATCAGACTATCAAATAAGACTAGATCTTTCTCTATGAGACAAACATTAAAATTGCAAAAAAAAATTATGTTAACGTCAACAAAAGAAGTTTTATGATCCCCCTATCTGATCATCGCCTTTAAAAACCGTCAGTACATTAACACTACCCTGAATCCAGGAAACCAATGTTTACCAGAGGTATCAAAACTACGAAAGCGACCTACAAAGGTCATTGCCGGCGTGACCTCGTGTCCGACCTCGGTGATGCACAAACTGGTTGTCGACTGGTTACCGGACTTCTTGCTTCGTGCTCGGGACCGGGGTTAGTGTCGTGCGTGGGTCGATTGCCTTGTTTGTTTTGGATTCCTCTTCGGTTTCTGGTTATAGGCTTAGATCAAAGTAAAATTAATGGATAGGCCCAAGTTATAGGCTAGTTTTTGAAGTTTCAAGAAGAGATTTCATGAGGAAACCTGCATATTTCGTTTTCCTACTCCTCCTATCTTCTTTGATTAATTCATTGCGGGTTCCAAGACAGATTAGAGTCATCCCCCGGGCTCGCTGGACTTCATTGTCCAGTGTTGTGAATGGTCGCCGCTTTTGATCCTGGCTTACAGGAGTTACAGCGGTGGGAATGTGAGGTGGGCCTAAGCCCGTAAAAAAAAAATTGCTGCTTCAATTTACGAAAACTGTGTGCCTTGCAGCGGGAATGAGCCTTTGAGCTTCTTCTTTATTATGAGCGTCGAGCGTTACTAAGAAAATAAAGTATGCAGATAGTCACTATGTAGTCATGTGCCAGTACGCAGTTACGCAGGTAGTCACTACATCTAAAAGTTCGGCATAGGATGGCGATTTTCCAAATATACAAAAGAAAAAAAATCTCGTAAACATTGAAACTTAGATCACCGCTTCGTGTTGTGGTCTTATCGCTGTGGAGAAGAAATAGCCAGAAACTCTACAAGTAACACTTCTTATATTTATTACAACATAAATTCTTAAAAACTCACAATTTTTCCACTTTTCTTCACTGACTGGCGTACAGACCGTATAATGAAGTAAATTGCATCATATTTGTTGATACAGATAGTGATTGAAATGTGCTAAGTTTCGTCGAAGGAATCCTGAATGTTTCGAAGTGTTTCGCACTGCAATATGTTGCAAACAAACTTTTGCTCCATATTGGTTGAATATGCAACACAAATGCGTAGTTTCTTTATTTTTATCTGTCATTCTCAGAACACGTTCTAGATCTGTCATAACGTTCTCAAAAAAAAAAGTTAAAAACACTCAACGTGTAAACCTGTAATCTTTTTATCGTGTTACTTTTAAATTCGTGTTTATTTTTGTATAAAATTGTATTGTAAACAAAGTGGTTTGTTTCTTTGGAGTGGTCAACATTAAAGGCTTACCTGGTTTTGGCTTTGAAGTGGTACAGTCAGCATCACAACGCGACGTTTTATTTTTTATTTTTAGATGGCTGTAAAACTTTCTTTTCGTAGTAATGTCAGTTCAGTAGTTGATCGTCATATTAGCTGCAATTTCTTTTGAATGAGCATTTTTCCTTTCTTTTTTAAATTTAGTTCCTAAAAAACTCGACAGATAGCATGTTTACCGCTCCATCGAGACGTTCACGAGATCCTGTCAAAATCGTGTCAAGACTGTGCCTGACTTTTTTAAAAGGCCAAGGGATCGAGCCCATATACAACCATGTCACACGTAAAAACTTTCATATTTTCGATAAAAATGATTCGAAAATAATGAAATATTCAATCAAAAGATGCGTAGGCAACTTTTTGATAATTTTTTCCCTGTTTATTATTTTAAAGAAACACTTTTTGAAATTGTGACCTTTATTCGCACAGACCGTAGCGCCATGTATCGATCCTCTAGAAAACCAAAAGAAAAACGCTCATTGTTACTTTTACACATACTTACTCGTATATAAATAAACGACTATAATCCCTTTTGAGGTGGTCAGGAAACATTGCTATAACTGCTAATTTTATTGCAGACACTTGTAGCAAGGTTCACGTTTAGCATATTGTAGGTTTCTAGATTGAATGACGAGTAGAGGCGATACCGGCTAGCCTTTCGCCCACAAACACACTGCAAATGTTTTCTTCTTCTACATACATAATAGGCTCACGACCATAATCCCTTTCGGGGTGGTCAGAAACATTGCTACACCTGTTAATTTTATTATAGGCAGTTGTAGAAGAAATGCTCACGTTTAGCATAAAAATAAAATAAATAACGCTCACAGGCACATACATTGTAATGATCCCAAGCAAGCACTAATAGGCTGTTTATTATTGAAACCATACAACAAGAGCACAAACATATAAACATCCATGACCGAACCGGGATTCGAATCGAGGACCCTGGTTTGGCAGTCCGGCGTGGTAACCATTACACCAACCGGGTCATATCGAAAAGCGTTTAGCGTTTCAAGATGGAATGAAGAGAAAAGCGGTGATAGGTGGCTAGCCTTTCGCCCTCAAATACACTGCAAATGAAACCTTATAGTCACTTCGTACGACACCCAAGGGAAGAAATAGGGTGGTCCATTACCCACGCTACACCCTAGCCCACATAAGCCAGAACAACACGGCAGATAAATGTTTACCTGTAGGCCTCGCATGCCAACCCCGAGAAAACGATAAAAATCGAGATGTGCCTCCATCTTTATTATTTTTCGTACGCCAGAAAGAGTGCGCATGACGTTTTTCTCGTTTAAACGCTTTGTCGTGGGTGGCATGCTAGCCGTGCTGTTGTGATAATATTTCAGATTCTTTCAAGGGTCTTTATTTAGCTGTTTAGTTTTCTACATTAGTTTTGCGGAAAAAAACTTGTAACCTATAATTGTACATGTCACAAGCATCTAGACGAGAGAATGTTGTAATAATCCTCCATTAAGATTAAATCCAAGCATCAGATCAACATGATTGCAACAATCAGATCAGGTGACCTGGTACGCTGACCGTATTTGCATCGAGGATCGAGGCCGCATCATAATGCTTCGCAAAGAATTCGCCACTTCACTTACACTTAGTGCCAACATCGCACTTACATGCAACTTGTGTCTTCGAACTGTATTTTTGGGTCAATTCGGTGTCGCGGTCGTTTCTGTATTTGAATGGAGCTCAATGTATATCGTCTTCAAATTAGCTAAATATTAGTGCGTGCGTTAATTGGTCTTTTGTAAAGGAACCAACCCGGATAGGCGTCGCAAAGAGGCGATTTATACGTCTGACGTCGTGGTTAGCAATTTCATCAGATTCATGAGGCTAAGGACAAAAGCAATAAAGATTGCATTGTGTTCAGTGCACATACTTATGTATTTAAAAATACCTTTCGTACCAGACTGCTTATACATAAGCATTTAAAAATATCCTTCGTACCAGACTTTTCCTATAGAATAATTAAACAAATTAGGTACCTATGTTTTTTAAATAAATCCAACGCAATCAATCACAGACTAACGTATTTACACTAAAGATATATATTTTTTTTACCAGCCCATTTCATCCCACTGCTGGGCAAGGCCTCCCCTTTCATCCTCCAACCATCCCATGCATGCTCAGGCTGCAACGCGTGCTAAAGATATGTATTTTGATAAATCTCACGTGAGATTGGGGAGGAGCGAGCCAAATCTCACCAAGGGGGGAGAGAGGATCGTAAAATCGTCGAAATCGCCACACGTAATAAATATAATTACAAAAAAATTTATATAACTTTTTTAAAAACTCTTTGATTAACAGGTGTTAGACATCACTTTCTGTACAGGACACACTAAGGACCGTATAGACAACTGGCACGTCAGTGAAGATGTGTCCATGTCTGATCACAGACATGTTATATTCGATATTCTGGGTAACAAAAACAGACATATTGAACACTATCGTGACCGAAGGAAGACTGATTGGGATGGGTTTAGCTCCGATCTCGAAGACAGCCTAGGGTCGATAGGGAAAAGTGTAAGATCCAGGGAACAACTGGAATACACAGTGGCTGCAGTTGAGACTGGGTTAATCTCAGCCTTCTATAACAACTGCCCGCTTAAAACCATAGCTTCGAACAGAAGAGTACCATGGTGGAACAATAAGCTTCAAATACTCAGACAGAGGGCCCGAACCTTATTCAATCGGGCAAAAAAACACTGTAACTGGGATGCATATCGCAAGGCCTTAACGGATTTTAATAAAGAACTGAGGAAGGCGAAAAGGAAGTCGTGGCATAGGTTCTGCGAGGAAATAAATGGAGCCGCACACCTTGCAAAAATTTATAAGATTATGTCCAAATCGCCAACCTCTCATCTGGGGCTACTGAGGAAACCAGATGGAAATTTTACCAGAACTGTTGAGGAAACCCTAACACTTATGACCAGTGTCCACTTCCCAGGTTCAACAGTTCTGGAACCAGGATCCGAGCCACCTTCACAAAGCGGGACTAAATCCAAACCAAGGATTGAAGACTGGCGTATGTCGGCACTGGTCTTTAAACCCGACCGAGTCAAATGGGCTATAAATAGCTTCAAACCATTCAAGACTGGCGGAGAAGATGAAATCTTCCCTGCTCTCCTACAACAGGGAAGAGAGATCATCCAACCACTGGTAGTTAAAATCTTTAGAACGAGCTTTGCTTGGGGATACCTACCAGAGAAATGGACTAAGGTTAGGGTTACCTTTATTCCCAAAGCTGGGGATAAAGATAAATCACAACCCAAATCTTATAGACCAATTAGTCTTACCTCTTTCCTTCTAAAAACCATGGAAAAGGTAATAAACCTGCATATTAGGGAGACCTACCTTAAGGGTAGGCCATTGCACTTCAGGCAACATGCGTACCAGAAAGGCAAATCCACAGAAAGTGCTCTGCTAGAACTGGTCGACAGAGTGGAAAAAGCTCTCGATGATCAGGAGATTGCACTCTGTGCCTTTCTGGACATAGAGGGTGCATTTGACAATACCTCTACTGAAATCATACTAAAATGTATGGATGATCGAAATGTCGACTCCACTACCAAAAAGTGGATTGAGGCAATGTTAACGACAAGAACAGTCAGGACCTCACTTCTAGGTAAAACCCTAGAGGTAAAGGTATCCAAAGGCTGTCCGCAGGGGGGAGTGCTCTCACCTCTGGCCTGGTCGGTGGTGGTGGACTGCCTCCTGTGGGACCTTAACAACGCCTACCTAGATACTCAAGGGTATGCTGATGACCTGGTAGTGATGATTGTGGGCCCATGTCCCAGCACTATATCCAGTCTCATGCAGACAGCACTACACAAGATAGAAAGGTGGTGCAAAAACTTCGGTCTTTCAGTAAATGCCGATAAAACGGTTATAGTACCCTTCACAAGAAGGCGAAAATTGGAGCGCCTTAGACCTCCAACACTCTTCAACAAATCTATACCGTTTTCCAAGGAGGTTAAATATCTAGGAGTAATTCTAGACCAAAAACTCACTTGGAACCAACACCTTGACCACATTGTGCGAAAGGCAAAAATAGGACTAGGGACATGCTGTCGCTTAGCGGGCTCCAGGTGGGGCCTGAAACCGAGTTCGGTTATGTGGATCTACACTGCGATAGTGAGGCCTATGGTATCCTACTGCAGTGTAGCCTGGCATAAGAAAACCGAACAAGCGAAGTGTGTAAACACCCTAAATAGCCTACAAGGATTAGTATGCAGAATAGCAACGGGGGCAATGAAATCTACACCCACGGCTGCTATGGAGGCAATATTAGGTTTGCCTCCACTACACATCCATGTGCAGAAAGAGGCAAAAATTGCAATGCTCCGAGCCTTGGAACGAGGAGATTCCAAATGGAAGTCCTCTGTTATGAGAGGGTTACATGAAACTCTCTTAACAATTCCGATCATGTGTATGCCGAAAGTCACCATGAACAAAGAATATAACTTCAACAGGTTATACAAGGTAATCCTACCCCAAAGAGAGGACTGGAACGGGAATACCCCACAATCCTTCAGCGCTGGAGATGTCGTCTGGTTTACAGATGGCTCCAGGAAGGACAACCGTGCTGGAGCTGGAATATGTGGCGGCAATCCAGGAATTAAAAAGGCGATTCACCTTGGACAGCATGCCACAGTATTCCAGACTGAAATGTACGCTATCATAGATTGCGTACATGAGAATCTGAAAAGATGCCCAAAGGGGAAACATATTGTTATTTTATCAGATAGCCAGGCTGCTCTAAAAGCGCTAGGATCTGATGAAATAGAGTCAAAACTAACATTAGAATGTGCCCGAGCACTCAACCAGCTAGGACGGACAAACTCTGTCACCCTAGGCTGGGTGCCCGGACACTGCGGTATTGATGGAAATGAGGCTGCTGACGAGCTGGCACGAAGAGGGGCGGAAGAGGACGCCATAGGCCCCGAGCCTTATTGCGGCATCTCCCGCAACACCTCTAGACGTGTGCTAAAGGAATGGGCCGTGGACCAAAGCCGCAAGCTCTGGTCGGATACACCAGGACTGAGGCATGCGAAAGAACTTGTGACCGGCTTTTCAAACAGACATACCTCAGATGCCATCAATTCAAACCGCAACGACTTAAGGCTCTTAGTACGAGCCTTAACAGGACACTGCAAGTTAAACAAACACCTACACAGAATGGGGCTTGTAGACTCACCCACTTGCAGATTTTGCTGTGAAGCAGAGGAAACGCCCATACATCTCCTCTGCGAATGCGAAGTGCTCATTCACAGCAGGAGTCGCCATCTAGGTGGATACATAATAACACCTACTGACATCAGGGACCTCCCCTCCAAAAGCATAACACGGTTCATGAAGTCCGTGGGCCTAGGAAATGACCTTTAGGTCTAGGGTGACAGCTACAATAGATCTATCTAGGTCGCAGTAGCTATTGGGTCATTGACCAAGCCCTTATAACCAAATAATAAAACTCTTTGATATCTTAAACACACGTTTTGCATGAAAGAGATAGAAGGCGATACAAAACATTTTTCAATAGCTTATAACTTTTTTGTTTTCGATCCAATTGTAATTTCGTTTGAACATTATGCTATTAAATTTAGCCTATTTCTGTAATTCGGTACAATATATGGATTTCCAGGATCAGTCATCAGCCCTATTAATGGACGCCCCCAAATTTGTCAATCACCAGTTTCTTATTTTAATTTCATTATCAACCTGTTAAAAACCACTGCTAGGTCGTCACTGTCATCTGATTCAGGTTGCCAGCACTCCTTCGTGCCCCATTCCATTTATTGATTCTCCCATTTTACTTCACCTGTATCTTAATCCAATAAGAAACTTGACTAAAATATGCTAAAAGAATTGTAGGCGATAGCTTACAGCTTGTACCTGACCTTGACTGAAACTTGTTGCTCTTTAATACCAGAATTATTCAAATTTATTGCTGTTGACATTTTCAGTTTTGCTATTTATTATTTTAGTGTTTTTTGTCTGTCTTTTCTACCTGACATAACGACGAACCACTTAACAATCTTGAATACCTTAGGTACTACTATTATTTAAATTGTGCTTTGGATGAGACTGACGACATGTTTTGTACCATTGAGTTTTTCTAACTTGTGAACGTAATACCGACTCAAACGGTGAAGGTAAATATCGTGAGGACACCTGCATAATCTGAAGAAGCAATTCTGATGTGTATATGACATCTTCCAATCCGCATTGGGCTAGCGTGGTGGACTGCCCGTACACCCTCCGCGAGGGTAGGCCTGTGCCCTGCAGTGGGACGTATAAAGGCTGATGATGATAAGTGGTCCTTTTAATGCAATTTGAATCTCGAGCCTTCGTATTAAAACACATATTAATTGTTCCCAGATCAACATCTTTCTATACTTATCCCATTTCTTGCAGTCGGCGCAATATGTTAGTCTTCCTCCATTCATCTCTTTTAGCCGTCATTTCAGCGTTCACTCGTTTTGTACACATGCCATCTTTCACTCAACCCATCCATCTTTTCTTTGGTTTTCCTCTCTTCATGCAGCCATCCACATTCATATTCACTCGTCTTGTAATATGACTCATCTCTCCGCATCACATGCCCATACCACGATAATTATTATTTCCAGATATTGCCTCTAAATTTAAGCAACAATTACAAGTAGACCACTAACCTCTATCAATTTAACATCATACAAATTTCCAACTTTAAAGAGTTATAGTATAAAAACGCGAACAGTATCAAAACACATTATGGACCCGACACACGTAACCTATCAACAGCACCTTTCGCTGCGCAAACGCAACTAACAGGTGACTGATATACTGCGCGTGCGTGAGATTTAGGTTAATAGGTGACTATTTCTGTTCTAACTCTCGTCTGGTATGGACGTGTTTATTTTTTCGTTTCTACGATTTTTTAGAATCATGAGAGCAGCAGTTTTTTTACAAGCTTATACTCACGAATATACATCTAGGGCGTAGTCAGAAGTACTCTACATAAACACATAATAATTATCGTGACTCCAAAAGTGGCAACGTGCCTAAATTTGATGGACAGTGAATACAACACGCACTTTATAATTTACGCACACATCTAAAATTGCGATTTGTTGCTAAGTTTTTCACCACATCGAAAATCTATCGGGTTGAGTTTACGGAGGCAGGCATTTACTACAAAAATATTGTATTCAATATCATCCAATAGAAAGATACACAACACATTATAAAAATACAGGGTGTAAGGAAAAGTATCATTAGCCTTTAATTGTCACATTCTCTACTCATCAAACTGAACAACTTTTACTATGGTAGCAATTCGATCGGAGTAAAAAAAAAATCTGCTGTTCCATACTAAACTCCAATACCTACTCGACTCAAATTTATGTAACAGCTGATTTTTTTTTTGCTCTGATGGGTTTGCTCATAGTAAAAGTTGTTCAGCTTGATAGGCAGAGTATGTGGTTTAAAGGTTAATGATACTTTTCCTTACACCCTGTATAACATAGATAGTGAAATGAAAATTACTATTACTCAATAGGTATCTTAACATTGATGTCAATCAATCATAGCTTTGACTAGAGCCAATATCAAACTTATCAGCATAATATCTGACAGTCATTTACAATTAATTATTTCACTACACACCTAAGAAACTTGACATAAGACTCAAAACAGGTCAACACCATTTCGTTATACAAATTACAAAACTGACCCATACAATAACATTCAACAATAGATGCTTTTAACTTAGTTACAATATTGCCAAATTTAATAGCAAGTAGATTATGAAATTAGTTTATAAAGTAATTTTATAAAGTAAGCTTCACACGGGTGTTACGCGTTTTACGCGTTTTACCAGTGTTATGCCATAAAGGTGTCAAGTGTGAAAACAATGCTCCGACGAGTCTCGTGTGAAAGGGTCATTTGTTAGTACAAGCTATGTTACTAATATAATCTATGATATCAATATACTTTTTCTTATGTTGAATTTGAAATACTTTTAAAAACAATAACCTATTCTCTGTTCGATCACAGTAATAATAACAAGGAAGAGTATCTAGTACTACATACAGACTACATACAGTACGGCCACTCTCTGCCCCTCATCAATTTTAATCTCACCCCCGCTTGGTAGAAAGCGTGGCAGAAAATGTAGAGATGCCAACCAACGCGCTGAGTACGAAACAGAGTGTCGCATTACCACCAGTACCACGCGATAGAAAGTATTTTGTTAGCTTGAATGTGCTCATTATCCATTGCGGTATCAGAACTCAACGTTCGAATAATCTTTAGTACTACGCAAGCATTGTAAACTAATTACACATAATATCTCGACTGGCTTTCAGCCTCATAATATGTTGAATCCTTACTGTCGCGAGCAATGTATTCCGTTTTTGCGCATATTGATGCGACGCTGGCCCCGCCCTCTTTTCACATCTCTCTTTAGTTTTTGTGATCTGAGGGCGTATTCCTGACTCGCTTAAAAAATCGATCAAAAATACACTTGCAAGCATTTCCCCTACAGGATGGTCTAGCATGGCTTGATAAAGAGCTGCAGCACCTTTGCTCTCATTTTCTTTTCTCTTTTTCTTGGCTTTAGGAATTTAAGGATACTAAGCAGTTCTTCTAATGCGTCTGTATGCTTGTGAAATTAGTTCTTGAGTTTAGCCTGCACTAAAAGACAAACGTGTTCGTGCAAATAATGGTTGTCAGTTATTTTCACTTTCTTGACAACATACATACATACATATACTCACGCCTGTCTCCCAATGGGGTAGTTAGAGACTCACGGAACGCCACCTGCTACAATCACCTGCTACCTGTCTAGCTTCCTCCATATTCATAAGTCCTTTCATGCATGCTCGTCGGTTTCGGGTAGATCTGACCTGGCCCTTTTTAAGCACGTCGCTAATTTGGTCCGTATATGTACGTATATTGCCGTGCCATCAAAAGCACCATCCCATTTCCTTCCGTGGGCGTCGTAAAAGGCGACTAAGGGATTTACTGAAGGATGGGCAGCAGCATCCTCTGAGTACACAAATTGATTCGATCCAACTGCGATCGCCAACCCGCCTGTCAAGCGTGGCGATTATGGCAAATCCCCCCCCCCCCCCCATTTTGGGGAAGCCTTATTTCCAGCAGTGGACGTTTAATGGCTGATATGATGATGATGATGTACGTCTAGGCCGTCCCCTTCCAACATTTCCACTTACTTACTTATAGATTGCCCTCGTCAATCTGAAATTCACTCCTATAGTGTTTTATTTAACTATTCCCAACGCGAAGCATCACTCCTATAGTTTTTTATTCAACTATTCCCAACGCGAAGCAAAACCTGGACCTTCGTTAGTAATTAGATTCAACCCGAGCTGTCATCGTTAACCTCTCCAGTCCAGTCTGTGCATATTAATTGTCCAACAATATTATTATTGGCAATAGGGTACTCTAGAGACCGTCTGGACAAAGTGAATCTATAATGACGTATGGTATTGCTTTTGAACGATAAAACACATGTGGTCCTGATGTATTTCGCGTTGTTATGGTTTGCAATTTAACGATTTGTATCGGATAGCTTTATTTTAATGGCCGCTTCATTCCGAGTCATTAAAATGAAATAGAGATATCCAACTGGTGCTTGTGTATAAACTCTTTGGGATAGTCAGTAAGTTTACAACTACCATATCAACCTTCTTTTTTAACCGACGAAAAAAAACGGAGGAGTTTGTCAAGTCAACGCGTATTTTTTTTAAATATTTGATCACACATAACTTTTTACAGATTAGTCCGATTTTGATAATTCTTTTTTTGTTTGGTAGGCCATACTTCAGAGGTGGTCCCATTTTAATTTGGTGAAGATTTGGTTAAGGGCTTCGGAGATAGACAATGGAACTCCTCGAAAATGTATAGCATGTCATCGGCGATTGAAATAATAAGTGATTCGTATTGATTTTCCCCTTACGTGTACAACGGATATGGCAACCCAATATAATACCAACACTAAAAATTGTTGAAATAAAAAAACTTTAACAAAAAACTAAAACCGACTTCAAAACTAAAAAGTGCTAAAATTATAATATAACCAGTGTATTTTAAATTCGCATATATCAGAATATTAAATTGTTTGAATGGAGTCGCTGTCAAGCTAAGCCCAAAAAATAAATCTCTAAGCCCAATCGCGAATCATACCAGCTTGACAGCGACCCCAATAAAACAAATTAATATTCTGATAGATTTGGCATTTAAAATACGCTGCTTATGTTATTATTTTAGTACTTTTTAGTTTTTTAGTCGTTTAGTTGCAAGAAGGCTCGCCTTTTCCGTATTTGGGGTTTCAGGGGGGAATGATGTCATATTGATTAATCTGTGAATGTTGTTTTAAGAGGTGGCTAGGCTTTTGAACAAAATGTTTCAAAGGAGGTAAATTACGTACACTAGCATACATTGTTCTCACCCCAAATTCTAGCTACATGGCCTTTATTCTGTGAACCAGACAACAACAGCATTATATAATTATACTTATTACATGCATTAGTCATTACTGAAAATGGCACGTTGAGCCATTGGTCCCGGCTACTATCTCTGGTGGTAGTAGTCGCTAGATAAAAACCACGTCAGAGGCCGTAAGGCGGTCTGAAAAAACTCTGACACCAGGGCTCTGCCCCCACGATAAGAAGGAGATGCTCGAATAAAAGTTATTTTTAATTGTAGCAAAATGTATGGCCTATTTGAAAGGGTATGATTAATTATCATATGGTTATGTTTATTTTTTACACAAAATTCAAATTAAGTATAAAGCCTCACACAAAACTGCTACAAAACAATAGCAATACAAAAATATTCTTATTTACGTGTATGTATGTTGTACCTATATATAATATATATACAGGTTGTATAACGAACAGGGTGCTTCAGACCATCAAACTGAATAACTATTAACTTCGGGACCAATTTTGGAATCGCGAAAAGAAAATCAGCTTTTTCTTACATTTTGGTCGAGTAGCTAATTATATTTTTGTATGGAACAGTTGTATCTTTTGTCGCG
The DNA here is from genome assembly GCA_927399405.1 of Agonopterix arenella. Classification (NCBI taxonomy): domain Eukaryota; kingdom Metazoa; phylum Arthropoda; class Insecta; order Lepidoptera; family Depressariidae; genus Agonopterix; species Agonopterix arenella. The sequence goes on from OV656714.1 coordinate 5,288,198, forward strand.
TTTTCGATGTTGGCTCTATAGCCGAAATAAATCAGTTTGATGGTCTGAAGAGCACCCCACATCTTGTATAATCATGATCGAAGCGAGATTCGAATTCAGGACCTTTATTCTGGCAGTCCGGCATTATCATAATAATCATATAATATTAATAATATCATATCATTTTAAAATCTTAACTACAATTATTAGACTGTTCAATTCATTTTTCTTATTCCGACGTACAGCGTCGTATTAGACAAAACAACATTTTAAAATTTTAGACAAAACAACATTTACCAAAAAAAATTTGTGTTTTGAATGGAATAAGCATAAGTACACTTTTGGTTTGCCTTACCAGCACGGCTAGCATGCCACCCACGACAAAGCGTTTAAACGAGAAAAACGTCATGCGCGCTCTTTCTGGCGTACGTAAAATAATAAAGATGGAGGCATATCTCGATTTTTATCGTTTTCTCGGGGGTGGCATGCGAGGTCTACTGGTGTCCCTGGTATGATTTAATCATCTGAATTATCAGGTTTTTCGTAAATGTGGATGTATTACTACTTCTTCTTGCATTTAAAACTAGTTTGTGACATCTTGCTCTTGAGGCTGACATTATGAATGTTCTGACTAAATATAAACACCAAAAACATAAAACCGATTTAAACCACTAGTTTTTAAATAAATCGCAAGCGCAGTAAACAACAATGTATTCCTCGGATCCTCGGAACGAAATCGGTTGAGACAATACAAGCAATAGGTTGCAAGCAATAAGTATAAGTAATAAGTTGTAAGCAATACAACTGTGTACCAAACAGGATTAGAAGCCACGTTATACCAACTAAGTAACTTTACGGTAAATTGATAAAAAAAAGATAAATACATCAATCTATAGAATTGTTTTAGTTGCATCGAAGAAGCTAAAAAAGAAAATTTTTGGTTTTTTCATATACTACAGTGTTAGACGACAACGACGATATCACATCAACCGTATCGTAGAGATGTTCTTTTCCTTATGAAATATCATGAATCCAGAGTTATTTCCTTAGATTAGATTGACTGTGGCATGTCTCTCGATTGGTTTTCTTATCCAACCAGCTAATCAATCACATGTTCCTAACTAGGCCGGGTCACACACGCCCTCTGTTTTCTCTATGTAATTTGTGATACCTACTGATATAAACTACATATGCTCACGACTATATTCCCCGAGGGGGTAGTCAGAGATATTCTGAAATTTCAGAACATCCACGTTTCACTAGTAGTACCGAAACTCTGTCCAGTGTGACGGGTAGTGAGTCCGTCGCCACTTTTAATGGACAGTGGGTACAATACATGCCTCGAAAATGAAGCATGCAGGTTTCCTCACGATGTTTTCCTTCACCGAAAAGCCAGTGGTGTTACAAATCGTACATAAATTCCGAAAAAGTCATTGGTACGAGTCGGCCTGGATGGGGATCGAACCATCGCCTTCTGCACGGCAGGCAAGGTTACTCGCCACTGGACCACCACGGCTCTGATATAAACTACGTTCTTCTTAATACGTTTTTCTTTTGCTTTCGCTATGATATACAAACCATCAAATTGAACAACTTTTACAATGAGACCAACTTTGAAAACGCGAAAAATAAATCGGCTGTGTTACACAGTCAAGTTCTATAGGTACCTATATATTATTGACATTTTCTATGGAACAGCTATTTCTTTTTTCGCGATTACCATGTTGGTTCTATAGTGAAAGTTGTTCTGTTTGATGGTCTGAAACATCCTATTCGATATGTAACGTATTTCGTTTTACACCTTGTAGAAATCAGTTTGATATCAATATTATATCAACATCATCGTTTGGATGAGGGCAGTACAGGACCGGTCGTTATGGCGATCCTTGGAGGAGGTCATAGAGATCTAGAGAGATGCCAACCAACGGCAACGCGGCGTACGAAACCTAGTGTCGCATATCCACGAGTACCACGCGATAGAAAGTATTTTGTTAGCTTGAATGTGCTCATTATCCATTGCGGTATCAGAACTCAACGTTCGAATAATCTTTAGTACTACGCAAGCATTGTAAACTATTTACACATAATATCTCGACTGGCTTTCAGCCTCATAATATATTGAATCCTTACTGTCGCGAGCAATGTGTTCCGTTTTTGCGCATATTGCTGCGACACTGACCCCGCCCCCTTTTCACATCTCCCTTTAGTTTTTGTGATCTGTGGGGGAGGCCTATGTCCAGCAGTGGACATCCATTGGCTGAGATGATGATGATGATCGTTTGATTCCTCTGCTTAACATAGACATCTTCTTTCTCATGCATAGTGATATGGAAGTAAGTTTCAATATGTCTTTTTACTAAATCATCGTTAGGTATCTTCCTCATCATAACTTCGACTGAAAGTTGTCCACTGCCAAAAATGTGGCACATGATAATATGGATATGAAAATTTCATGAAATCTGATGATTCTGATTTCTGAAATTCATGAGTGAACGGAGAGATGACCATGCACTTCAATACTTACTGTCGGTCACCTACCGTACCATCGAGAAGGGGAACCGTACCATTACGAAATCAAAATTGGTGGATGATAGGGGGTATCCGTACTGTACGTAGTACTGTACGTAGTACTCTTTCTTATACTGTGCTTCCGTCGCAATAGTTTAATCAATAAATTCCTCGAAATTCAAGCGTGTTAGGTCATGTCGCCATTTAGGAATCGCCCGTAGGAATCGAACCTACGACCTCCAAACCTTTCAAAATTCTTATATCTAAACTATTATAAAACTGTAGCAGAAACTTTGTCTGTACATTGAAGATATTAACAAAAAAAGTTACGATATGGTTTTTAGGTGTCCCTGATTTCATATCACCAATTTTTTGATTTTTTGTCTGTCTGTTTGTTTGTTTGTGTGTTTGTTTGAACGAGTATCACGCAAAAACTACTGAACCGATTTTGATGAAACTTTTTTTGTTTGTTAGCTTTGTTGTGCGGACAAAGTCGCGGGTTAACTCTAGTAATATCTAAATGTTCTGAGTTGTTTCATTATTTCGCAAAGACCCCCAAATAGCTTTACGAACCTTGACAATCCTTATCGGTCCAATTCAGGATTGACAATGACACTGTTTTCTGTAATAGATACCTCCTACACCTTGGTATCTCATATTTGCTGACTATTTATAGGTTTTAGCTAATTCTGACTAAATATGACACATGTCTGTTATTTCATAGTAAGTAGGTAACCAACGTACAAATGTAAGTCCTTAGATTAAAATATAGGGAGGGCCAAGATGTCCTAAAAATCTATCTGCTTAAGATAAGCCTACCTGTGTCAAGGGTAACGTCATCATCATCATCTCAGCCGATAAACATCCACTGCTGGACGTAGGTCTCCCCCAAGGACCGCCACAACGACCGGTCCTGCGCTGCCCTCATCCAACGGGCTCCCGCCGCCTTCACCAGGTCGTCAGTCCAACACACTGCACTTTAGTACGCGGTCGTCACTCTAGAACTCTTCAGCTCCATCGGCCATCGGTTCTGCGAGCAATGTGCCACGCCTGTTGCAACTTTTGTTTGGCAACTCTTTAGGCTATGTCGGCTACTCTGGTTCTTCTGCGAATGTCTTCATTTCTGATTCAATCTCGCTAGGAAACTACGAGCATAGCTCTTTCCATGGCTAAAGGTAACGTTTAAGAAAGAAATCATCAATATCCTATTTAAGAGCACGTTCTTGTCGGTGGAGTATACGGCACGACGGCGACATCATAATTTTCTTTTACCTGAAAAGTTGTTTTACCTGTTTCTTTTACCTAGTGCTAGGTAACGCTGCCTAGGTCTTCCTCTGTTCCTCTTCCCATCTATTTTTTTTAAAGAAAGAATCAGAACCAAATCGCAGAATATGTAGACCTAATATAAAGTACGCATTGTCACCAAAACCTTATTGTGTCATGCTTAGTTTTCGCGTTACTACTATCTAAAACCATTAGTTTTACTTCACTCGTATAATTGTAACGATAATAACACCAATCATGGTCGCAATATCCGCCATATTTTACGATCCGCCATTATTAATGGGCACGTTTTCTCTGCGCGTGCGCAGCGCAGGCAGAATCGCGTGCGCCACGTGAAGGTGCGATCCGGTCTAGTTGCGACTTTCATGTGTTTACAGCCTTAGTTTGATATGCCATTTATATTGTTATAATAATGTTATTCTAATGTGTATCATTGACACTTTAGTGTGCTTGATCCGGAAAATTTGCATCTTGAATTAGCCTTAGTGTGCCTTATGTCTTTTGGTTTAGAGTTCATAATTTGAAATTGTTACTTATGATTATGACCCAGTTTGTTTTACTTAAATTAGTATTATGACTGTCATGCTCTTAGAACTGTATTTTGTCACTGAAGAAGAAATTCTGATGCGTATGTGAAGTCTACCAATCCGCGTTGGTATTGGGCATGCATTGTGGACTAACAACTATACTCCCACACTCCTTGAACCCGTAGGCCTTTGCCCTGCAGAGGGACGTAGGTATATAGGCTAAATATGATGATGAGATGCCTTTAGAACTCAATACTAATTTAAGACATTTATGACAACACTACTGGTGTTTCGGTGAACGGAAACATGTTTAGTAGACTTTTTAATTTTGTAATGTTGTGTCTAATCTACATAAAGAAGCTTCCGGTACAGTACAACCAAAAACCAAATCGTCTCTTTCCCATATTGACTGAAATTCAAATCGCTTAGTCCAAATGAGGTACAGTAGTACCAGGTTTATAAGTCTTACCGATGTATCTGCGCAGTAGAAACATTTTAATAGCGCGCGAAATTATATTGACCAATCACCTTGAATCCGTAGGCAATATTGGCTAATTTGTTTTCGCGCCCTTTTCGTTGCTATCCGACTTTGCACCCTTTGGTTACTAAATGACTGCAGGTTTTGACGGAGACTCGGTCCTGCTCTGCGCGAACGAAGATTGACGAGCGGAATTATTTTCCTGGTCGTACTGTAGCCACATGCTCAACTTCCACGAGCATGTTCTGAGGTATTAGAATATATCTGACTACCCCCTCGGGGAATATAGTCGTGAGCATATTATGCTTATGCTATGCTTATCGGGGGCGGTATGCTAGGTTGCTGGGTCTACCTGGGACATCTCGTAATCGTAAAACACAAATGTCCGTTTTCGTCAACGAACATTGTACAAATTGATAAACTGACAGAAAAGAGTAGCCCATAGATTATTAATATTGGATATAGATAGGTAACTCGCCTTGAATTTTAGGACGTCCTAAATGCGTTGCCGCTTATTAGCACTAGGGGGCGCCACGTTATGAAATAAATGGAAAAAGACGATCGGCCGACACGAGGATCGTAAGCCGGTTGTCTAGACCGCTAGACCAACAAGACAGTGATTGATATGGGCGAAATCTCTCATTACTACAGCGCAGCGCGTGAGGTCTAGTGCGCTGTTACTCTAGTTCAACACATAGTGCTTCGGAACATAACCGATAGATGGCGGAAGCTGTCTATGGAAAATCAGCGTTCCACTTAGTTTGTACTAAGATGACATAGCATGGAGTAGCCGGGCCATTTTATTCAGGGTACAATTTGTATAAAATTTTATTTTCTTTTATTATTGTATAAATTCTATAAGTCTTTTTTACCGTTTTATGCAAATTTTTGTTCATCATTGTTTATAGTAATCATTTAAGACATTTCTAGCGATGTTTTCTTGCTACTTCTTACATTTATTGTCCCTTAAAATTATATTGCGTTGCTCACACAAACAACTGAGTTACCGTAATTTGCAAAAAAGTACAGTATTTTACTTTAATTCCTACGTTTTTCTAAGACTGGCTTCTTATTCGGTAGCTACCGATAACAGTTTTATTTTGGAATTTACCTATTTTACTAACAAAATCGCCTTTGTTCCGTTGTCTTTGAAGGGGACCGGATTATGGTACCCTGAATAAAATAATGACCCAGCCGTCTCCTGCTTGCATACAGCACTATTAAATCTTAACGTTTTCCTTTATTTTCTTGATAAAGAATATAATAAAAAATTATCGATTATTACAATAATTTTTATAAATGCAATATTTTCTATAGACACAAAAAACAATGGTATAATTTTTTCACAGGAATATTCAAGCAGGTAGCGATACTCAACAAAACTATTAAAATACAATAATAGATAAAAACAATCTACTCATTTTTCTTCGTGACCACATAAGTAATTAAATTTTATTTATAGCAAATGACAGATAAAGGTTATAATCACCTGTTTCTTGCTATATGAGTTTTTATCAAGACTTTAGGTATGAAATGCACGTTTATTAAGTAACTGTGGATGTTGTTCGAGTATTTGGCGATAACACTGAAACGAAAACGTTTTTTGGTGGAAAATTTAACGTTAAAATTTAAATTAAAGTAAAGATAGCTTGAAGTTAAAATAATTGAAAAAGATAAAAAAAACCTACTTTTTCAATATAATTTTATTTAACAACATTATATTTAGTTTATGAGATTAGAGTTATAATATAATTCTAAAGGGTGACATTGAAATCATTGGCATTAATTTAAACTAAGACTATACAACTCTTACTATACAGGGTGTTACAGAAGTAAGAATAAAACTTTTAAGGGGGTGGTTTAGACCAACAAACTGAACAACTTTCACTATAGGACCAACATCGAAAACGCGAAAAAAAATATCTTATGTCCCATACATTTAGCTCGAGTAGATCTGTAGTTTAGTATGGAACATCGCAAACGGATCGCATCATGGCGATTATGGCAAATCTCCTCATTTTGGGGGAGGCCTATGTCCAGCAGTGGACGTCTATCGGCTGATATGGTGATCATGATGATGATGGAACATCCGATTTATTTTTCGCGATCTCGATATTGGTCCCATAGTGAAAGTTGTTCAGTTTGATGGTCTTAACCACCCCCTTAAGTGTTTATTTGTATTTTTGTAACAGCCTGTAGAGGAAAAGCAGAAATCGAAAAAGAGAAAATCTACTGTTCCATACCAAACTACAATGCCTAGGAATGAAATTTTTGCGTTACTTTGTTATACCTATTAATCTTAGTCTATTATTCAAAATAAATAACGTTGATTGCAACACTCGAACAACATTTTCAATTCGTCTGTTTGACATTCTTTGTTTAATAAACACTTGCAAAGTTGAAGACATCTCCATCGACGCAAATTATCATGTAGTGATGACAGAATTCTGATGACATCATGATTGCAATGTTTGTCCACGTACCGCGTGTCATCGTACCTACCTGTCATCGACTATCGTTCAAGCAAAGAAAATACAGTGTGTAAAATTAAATGCGTTACAGGCTGTTTCTTCATATGCTGACGGTTTTTTCAGAGAATGATCAGATTATCAAACTAATCTAAAAGTATCATTGTAGTTTTGTATGGAACAGCTGATTTTTATTCGCGATTTTTACTATTTTTTAAGTGGATAATCAGACCAGTAAAGTGAACCCGTGATTAAAAAACCATCAGCATAAGAAGACCATAAGAAGGACCATATAAATTAAATGGGGTGCTTCAGTCCAACAAACTGAACAACTTTCACAATGGAATCAACATTGAAATCGAGAAAAGAATTCTGTTGTTCCATAGAAAAAGTCAACGGCTGCTCAACCCAAATGTATGGAACATCAGATTCGTTTTTGGCAATTTCAATGTTTTCTCTTGTGAAAGTTGTTTAGTATGACGGTCTGAAACACCCTTAAAGGGGTGCCCTTTAATATGACAACGTATTTAAGTTTACACCCTGTATTGATTATTTGTGGTTGGGCTATCGCAAGCAAGGGTCGTTGTAACACTGAGACCAGCGCTGGTCCTTTGTGTTCGCCCCAAGCTCACCCATATTTTACGCATACCTCCGAACTTATGGTATTTTCTTTTCATCCTGGGGAATGCAGGCCTCCTTACGATGTTTTCCTTCACCGCCGAGCTACTAAATGATAAATGCAACCGTACATAAATTCCGAAGAACTTAGTGGTACAGGCCAGGAATCGAACCGCGGCCTCAGGATTGAGGCGCTAGCTCTTTTCCGTATGGGCTAACATCGCTCTTTACACCCTGTATACTCGAGTTGAAGTTCGTGCCACTTCCATATTTGTTATTATTAACAAAAGAAAACAACCTTTGCCTTGAAAAACGTAAATACGTGACGATTAACTAACCCGTTGGTAATTACTAAATAATATTGCTGAAGCAATAGTTTTTATTACTAAGACCATAGAGTCTTATTTGTCTTGAAGATTATAACTTATAGGTTTCATGACAAGACAATCACCTTATACCAATCTGTGCAAACAGTCTCAGTGTCGTTGAAAACGATACCTTAATCTGTTTGGCTTTAAGTCTCAAGTTACATGGCATGTGTTCAATATGGGATGTGAATTTGATATCAACGGTTAGGTTTGCTTGACTAATGTTATTGACAAAGAAAATCGGCGCTGGTTAAATGATTACCGAAATAATATACGTTTCATGCCACGGACGAAATGTCATATACCAATGAGTTTTTCTAACTTATGTTCTTAATACCGACTACTCTCAAACGATGAAGGAAAACATCGTGAGGAAACCTGCATACGCTGAAGAAGAAATTCCGATGCGTATGTGAAGTCTACCAATCCGCATTGGGCACGCGTGGTGGGCTTTGGTCCATACACATACCCTGAAGGTAGGCCTGTGCCCTGCAGTGGGATCTATACAGGCTAAGGATGATATGTTTCATTCGAAAGACCTAAACTATTGGTTATAAACATCCTACTTCGGTTTGCTCCCTACTTAGTAAAATCGATCTTCTTCGCCTTAAATTAATCCTAGCATTGAAACTGTATATTTTAACGAAAATCTGACAACGTACAAGCATATACAGGGTGAAATTGATATCATTAGCATCCTTTTAAATTAACAGTCTACCCATCAAACTGAACAACTTTTGCTATGGAAGCAAACCGATCGGAACAAAAAAAATCTGATGTTGCATACATTTGAGTCGAGTAGGCATTGTAGTTTAGTATGGAACAGCAGATTTTTTTGTTGCTCCGATCGGTTTGCTCCCATAGTAAAAGTTGTTTAGTTGGATGGGTAGACTCTTAGTTTAAAAGGATGCTAATGATATCAATGTCACCCTGTAGATTAGTGTCTAGATTGTTTCTGAAAATTTTTAATGACGTTACTATTGAAAATATAACAAGACTTCGTTTGTATGGAGCGCGCTCCGAATAATATCCCCTTAAGAATAAATCAAAAGGCCAATGGAATCCTCAGACGAAATATTAAAATTTTCTTTTCTGTGTTTCCCAGAAGTATGAAATGTTTCTACATAATTAAAATTTCAATTAAGTTTCGAAACGCTAACTGAAAACTCGGAATTCAATTAAACGCCTGTATTTGATATGTTTGTGTTTCCTACGATCCTAACATGAGTTCTGAAAGCTTCAGTTTCTCACACTCAAATAACAAACGTAAAACCTTAGCAATAAAACTCATTTTATTACAGCACATTAAACCCAGCATCATTGTAAAATTTACGTTATTGCTCATTTCGTTTTGAGCTCTAATCCCTTTGAAGCACTATACCTTTCAGATACGGCCGGTAAATCAGAGCATTTTCTCTCTTATTACGTTGGCTTTAAGAGTATTTAAGATGAGTTCTATAAGGGAATGTAATGTGGTATAATTGTTGGTGGTTTGTTCGATTTTATATTTTATTGCTGAGGGAATTGGGTTTGTTTTAGGTTATTGGTCGACTGTGTAAGGCGGCGATGTCGCTGCTCCGGCCAGTATCGGTTTGCCTGATTACGGTTTAGTCTCTTGTAAGTTATGAGCACATAGCGGAAATGCGAAATCGTAATTAATTTATCATCTTGTCCTAAATATTTTCCTTTGCACGCGCAAAGCGCTACAATTTACGTGAAAAATTTGAACTTATATTTTCATTCCCACCCCACTCAATAACACGGACAGTTGTGTTTTTTCCAATGTGATAACTAACCATGACAAAAATGGAACAAACTTCATTGTCTAAAAGGCAACCAACGATATTAATGTACTGAGTCTATGTCTATGTAGGCAACCATTTTTTTTCCGTTTTCGATTTTGTTCCAAGTGGTCTGTGACCAGTAAATTTAAATCTGTCGTCATCATCTCAGCCGATAGACGTCCACTGCTGGACATAGGCCTCCCCCAACCCAAGGATGATGATGAGGATGATTTAAATCTGTACAGTAATAAATTAAGTTAATTAAAATTATTTATTGAAACCATAATATTATTATAGTTGAATCTTTAACAAAGTGTTTAAAATCAGTTAATCATTTACGGTTGTACAGAAGACTCGACCAAAAACTCTAAAAATGCATCTTTTAATAAGTTATTTTGTCCTCAATCTAGATTCATTCTTGATCTAAGTTTGCAACTAAAACAATGCGTAACGTGTAGCCTAAAATTCACAGGAATATACCCTGAATTGTCATTGCAAATCTTAATTTTACAATTGTCCAGGTTTCCTGTGATATTGCCGCTGCGTTACGCGCTAGTCTCTTGTGACTTACAGACGAACACATTGTAAAGCCTTGATTGGTCTCGAAGGCCGCCCGTGGACCTTTAGTACACCTTAACCTTTCCACTAGTCGCATAACGGTTTTCGCTGAAAATTACCGTAGAAAATTACACCTGAACGTTTCTTGTGATGTTTTAATTATCCGTCGAAAGTGACAGTGTCGAGAGGTCAGCAATTTTTTTTTAATTGTGCATGATTTGCGCTTCGCAATTTGCACTTTCGTTTTTGCATTGTTGGTATGAATTTTGTTGTATAGTATTTTTTATAGGGTTGGTACTTTTGTTGTTAGATCGTACAAAGTACTATACGATCGGATAATATTCTTAAAGTTAAAGTTCTTCTTTTCGTGTCAGAATCAATTATACCGGACCCAACTTATTAAGATGATTATCATACCATCAAAATGAACAACTTTCTCTATGCGACCAACATCGAAAACGTGAAAAAATAATCTGCATCCATCGACACCGGTCGAGAAGAATTGCAGTTTTATATGGAACAGCAGATTTTTTTCGCGATTTCAATCTTGGTTCCGTAGAGAAAGTTATTCAATTTTATGGTCAGATCATCCCCTTACAAAACCGTCAGCATATTAAGAAGGAAGGATGTATCTAATGTTATAAGGTCGTCTAATACTTCTGCAATAGGTTGTTTTCATAAAAGCAGTAAACTAGAGCACAGCAATATACTTCAAACGCATACTGTATGAAATGAAATTTGCATTATTGTTGTAAACAGACTACATAATTAAAGATATTTTATCATGTAGATGCAAAAAATCTCATGCAAAAGTCTCATGTGGATTAATAAAACAAGGGCCTTCAGTTACTTTGTACAAATACATAGATAACCTATTTTTATTTTAGATCGTATTTTACTATAGTTAAAACAATCTATGGTTATACAATGGCTTAAATTACGAAGTTGTGCATATGATTTTATATACCCATTATAATCGATGGTCATATAACATAAAATTTTCTAAGTATCGATAAATTCGAGGTTACTAAAGGCTTTTATTTAAAGAAAAACAAAATAACGAGCTATCTATACTATTATAAAACTGTGACAGGAAGTTTGTCTGTACATTGAAGATATTAACAAAAAAAAAGTTACGATATGGTTTTTAGGTGTCCCTGATTCCATTTCACCAATTTTTGGATTTTTTGTCTGTCTGTTTGTTTGTGTGTTTGTTTGGGTGTTTGTTTGTTTGTTTGAACGATAGAACTAATGATAGATAGAATATATGCAAAAACTAATGAACCGATTTTGATGAAACTTTTTTTGTTTGATAGCTTATGATCTGACTTAAAATCTGGTATATAATTTGTGCGGACGAAGTCGCGGGTTAACGCTCGTATCTTATAAAACTATATTAACATAACCAAACAATAATTAACATAGGTACCTAGTTCCACGGCGAAAATTTTACTGCAAAGGTAACACTCACATTTGCGGTAATGTGGGTGGTTTTCCATACCACTGCTGGGCAAAGGCCTCCCCTTTTACCCTTCATTCATCTGTCTTGAACCAGCTCCATCCACCCATCATTGAAGGAATCCAAGTCAACCCTCCCATCTCTTCCGAGGCGGGCCCTGACGGCAACGTCCATTCTCCGGGATTCAAACTGTTAGAACTGTATCCAATATAAAGGGTGTAAACTTGGGTGTAAAAAAGGGTGTGACACTTACTTAAAGGGGTGCTTCAGACCATTAAACTGAAAAACTTTTACTATGGGACCAACACTGAAATCGCGAAAAAAAATTCGCTGTCCCATACAAAACTGCAAAGTGCAAGTACAACTCGACTGAAATGTATGGGACAGCAGATTTTTTTTTCGCTATTTCGATATTGGTCCCATAGAGAAAGTTCTTCAGTTTGATGGTCTGAAGCACCCCTTTAAGTAGCTGTTCTATTTAATTTTACACTCTGTATAAAGAGTGAAAATAGTTGATTCACGCCAGTGCTACTGCTAATAATATCTTAAATCACAAAACCCACTTTTATTAATTTAGCACCACCACGGAAACAATCTAGTTAAACACTTACGCAACGTCCAATAAAGCACGAGCTGGAGTGGCAATAAATATCAGCTGATCAACTATCGTCTGACATAACTGACGACCTTGCCGTACTTCCCCGTTTCACTACACTTCATTTCACCTGACAAAACTCTTATGTACAAGGCTTAGGTACGAAAGTGGTTTAACTTGCGAGGCTTCGTATTTCAAAGCGCAGGCTACTTGCCTCGGTCGATTACTGACCCGAATCGCTGTAAACGAATCACGGACTGCTAATTTGCTTACGTCATAGATCGAGATTAGTTAATAGGCATTATTTTGCACGCGATTCTGTTTTGTTTTGTATCTTTTTAGTGTAGTTTTAAAATTATTTACGAATCAGATTTATAAGCACAGTGGGGCCAGAGTTGGGGTGGTTAATATGATTTTTATCGCAGTTGGATGTTAATATTATACTCGCTGCTGCCCATCCTCCGGTTATTCCCTTTAGTCGCCTTTTGCGACACCCACGGGATGGGCTGGGGTGGTGCAATATTCTTGACCGGCACCACACGGCTATTTTAACATAGAAAAATAATAATTAATTGTTCGTCACCAAGCATTATCTTACTTGTTGTGGGGGCTAGCAAGCCAGCAACACTTCGACCCAGTGGCCAAGCATTGACACCTAATATCCTTTAGTAACCAAATACATCCACTGAGAAAGTATTTCTCTATTTTGGAACTTACAATTGTCCTTAATGACATGTTCCTCTCTTGGCCACTACTCTGACACCTTGACCGGCCGTCTTCCCATCTAGCCAAGTGTCCTGCCCATCTCCACTTCAACTGCATCCGCTTACCTACTCGTACGTCTTCGAACTTTATTCTTTGGCGAAGTTTGACGCTAGTTAAGTACTCAGTCCACTAGTGATATGCCTTTTTCACTAGTCACTTCTTTTTCTGATTAACAACACTAGATAAAACAATTTATCAACTACACGGCAGCTAATACTCCAGTTTCAAAGACTCGATTATTTTTATCCCCAGAACTAGAGCCCATTTCTTCGTATTGTCAAGACTATTATTGTTCATTCACAGACAAAACTTCAAATCTCTTGAAATTCCAGTCGAACAGACCTTTGACTGTCACAGCTCAGCAAATGCACTTAAAACGCTTATTTCAGTTTTACTGCCTAGGAAATAAAGTGCAGATTTAGTTGACGACCGGTAAGGGCAATTCACGTGAAAAGCAAGGATTACGAGCGGTTTTACGATTCACAAGTGGCTTGTTTCGACGCATAGGTGTTTGGAAAATGCTTTTTATTTCGGATTTTATTGACTGGTCGTTCTGATTTTTAACTAGGAAAGACACTGGAAATTATAGCTTTATTTTTTTTTTGACATTCGTAATACTTCCGTGGATATTTAAAAATCTAAAGAGGTGACAAGACGTCCGTCCTATCTAATAGGGCAATCTATTAGCGAAAGCAACCTAGCAATCCATACTCATCACTGAGTCAATTTATTTGTTTTTGAATGCACTCCTGATCTCATTGCTGAATATTCACACTTCTTACGTTTTATAGATCTTTGTTCATATCCCACAAATCCGCACTAAGCGCCTTTCTAATTCTTTTATAATGCGCTCAGCCAAGGAGTAAAATGCCCTTGTTTAAACCCGAATTACTTTAAAGTACGAGTTTTATTTACTTATTTTTTTTATTTTTATTTAATTTCTACAAACACAAGAACATTATCATCACAGGTATATACCCAATACGATAACATTAAATTGTATTAATATTGCTATTTAACTTACATAAGTGTTTTAATGCTACTGTTGTTTTGAGTTAATAGGTATCTTCTGGGTTAGCTCGCTACATCTTCGACCCCATCTTTGTCCTGAGGACTGGATTGAGGTCAAGAGCAAACCCATTTGAAATAAAAAAAATAGAATTTATGAGATTTTGCCTGAATACAGTATACCAGAAGAATTAGTATAATCAGAGAGAGAGTGGCCCATCCATTTGCTTATAGCAAAAACTTAAGTGAGATTAAAATTTCTAAAAGCCCGTGAAATCCACAAAAAAGAGCAGCGAAACTGATGGCATAGCCAAGAATACTCAATAGGTATTGAAATATCATAAAGATTTTAGGAAACCATAAATAAAAGTCACACGTAAACAAATAGATAACGTGCCAATTCAAGCGTGAAGTAACTGAGATTTAAGTCTCGAGTCTAGACTCTTCGTTTTGTGTTCACGCGTCGATGCACCGAGCTTTCTCCAGTTTTTGAACATCCAAGCTTTATGTTATTGCAATTTTTGGGTGGATTGGTTGCAGTGGAGCGGTTTTTATCGTGAGATAACCCAGATTCCGTAATGTTGGCTCAAGCTAGGCTGGATTGCTTAAATGGGTCACTTCTGTTGGTTTTTTATCTTCGATGTACTTGCAAGCGGTGAAGTATAGAATCGTTAACGTTAAAATCCACTGATGCCATGGCTGTATTCCTTAGCAGGCTATTTTAGTCAGAAATAGTCAGAATATATTCAATTATCAGTCATCAGCATCAAATACAACCTTAAAAGTTATTTAGGGATCCGAATACAAGTACATAATCATATTATGATGATTTAATACCACCATCTCAGCTGATGGACGTCCACTGCTCAGCTGGAAATACACCAGTTGGTCGGTCCACCATAGGCGGGGGCTACTCACGCTGCGCTTTCCGGTACCGCGGTCACCACTCGATCTTCACTCACTAAGTCGTCTTCGGCTCAATCGGCCATCGGTGATTTAATACCATAGCATACCGAAAACACAAAAATAAGAGAAAAAAAGCTAAAGAAAAAGGTTACAAAGTTTTTAAAAGCACAATGTTTATAAATTTTATAATATTTATTAATAGTCAACAAGTTTATTAGTAGGTACAAATTAAGGTTGACAGACAGTTTATAATATACAACGTGTTAATGAATTAACGCAAAACTAGAAAGTAGTTTGTTTAGAATCGAATTATCATGTAGAATTAAAAATTTTAACGGGTTCTACCACGTTTATTTCTAGATTAAATAATAACCGCGTAACTCTCAAAAACTCGAATTATCATAGTTTCCATATGGGTAATTTTTTCAAAACATAATTAATTTAAAATTTACTGAACCCGATGTCAACCCACCGCACGGGCACACACACCCTACTTACTACCAAAACAAGATTATTAAAATGTATCCATGAGTACGTTAGCGCTTTCATTCCTTTGCTATAATGATAACAAATCATTTTTGCCCCAAAACTTAAAATGCGAATAACTTTAACTATCAAAATAATGAAATTATTGTTTCTATCTAATTATTTTGTTATCAATCAGTTGGGGTGTATGAGGTTTTGCGTTAATTTATTAACACGTTGTATAGTTGACTTGTTTCCAAATCCTAAATTCACACATTACATACATAACTTGACTCACTTCCGCGTTTTAAGGCCGATTAAAAACTTGTTATTAACTGGTGATATGGTAATTAGTGACAAAATGAATTCACTAATAGGATTTCGGTCATATTAAGGTCGTTTTACTGTCATCCGACAATGCATGTCGGCTTTGCGTAATGTTGTATAATGAGACCTATCGAATGTAGCCAGCAACATACATACGCAAATGTGTACAGTGAGAGTAAAAACTCTCTGAAAAAAGCTGGGCCACCTTCAATAGATGCTACAACTACAACAGGCAAAGATGGTTGGTAGCTGTAGCAACGTTTTTGACTACAAGAAAAATAACAGTGTATATACTTTACACAAGGCCTTCTTTTTATGCTGACGGTATTTAAGGGGATGACCGAAAACCATCAGACTACGCAGCTTTCTCTATATAATTCATCTATTCTGAATGTCTAACTTGACAGCTGAATTTTTCTTGATTTTGATGTTAACTTAGTTTCATATTGAACTAGAGAATTTCTTCTTCAGCGTATGCACTGTGCAGGTTTCCTCACTATTTTTTTCTTCACTGTTTGAGCGCAGTCGGTATTACGTAATAAGTTAGCAAAACTCATTGGCGCATGGCATGCCGTCCGTGCAGATTCTAACCCCTTATGAGTGTTCATATATAACCTCTATACAGGGTGAAATTGATATCATTATCATTCTTTTAAACTAAGAGTCTATCCATCAAACTGAACAACTTTTACTATGGGAGCAAAGAAAAAATCTGCTGTTCCATACGAAACTGCAATCTAGACGCGCGAGTTCGCGACCCAAATGTATGCAACACCTGATTTTCTTTTTGCTCCGATCGTTTTGCTCCCATATGGGTAGACTCTTAGTTTAAAAGGATGCTAATGATATTAATTTCACCCTGTATACATATAGGGTCCTTCTTGATATGCTGACACTTTGTTAAGGGGATGATCAGACCGTCAAATTGAACAACTTTCTCTATGGAACCTACATCGAAATCGCTAAAAAACAATCAGCTCTTCCACATAAAACTGCAAACTATTTCTATGGTGGTCCCATAGAGAAAGTTGTTCAGTTTAATTGTCTGATCATCCCCCTTAAAAAGTGTCAGCATATAAGTAGGACCCTGTATGTATGTGTATATAATTCGCTTTTGCCAATATATCTCTAGCGAACATATCCGTATACCGTATCGATTTCAGAGTAACGGGTATAATGCCGGACGTTCCATCGAAATTAGATTGTATCGCCAAACAAATATCACGAACGGATTGTTTACCCAGATTCCCTCGTCCGATGACCCTTTTAGTTTATTGTGTATCTAAAAATAGGTCAGACATATCTTCCTGTTTCGTTTATCAACCCTATCTTGTCTGTTACCTACTCCAATTTTATATTCAGCTTACCGTTTTATCTTTAGTTGAATATTGTTGTGAATGAATTTTGTATTCATTATTAATTCTTTTTTTTTCATTATCGTAATTAATCTATTGTTAAACTGTTAATGTAATAGTTGTGTTGTGTTCACTTTGAAACATATTTGGGTTTCTACGTTTCACAAAGAAAATCCCTTTTTTTGTGTTCGGGCAACACGTGAAATCAACTGAACGTATTTTGAAGCTGTTTTCACAGTCCAAGACTTCGGTTCCACTAAAGTTCCAATCGCATGAATCTTTTTCTTCTTCATCTCACACATAATTTTAGTTCACAAACAAAGGCACAAAATGACAATGTTGACTTGTAGACTTATAATATTATGTGAAAGACAATTGCCTGCCATAGATTAATAATCACACACACACAGTGTTTATAGATCTGTGTGACAGTTCACCGGGCTCGCACCTCACGGAGTTGATATAGATCTTGAAGATCAACATTCGTAAGACGTAATTCGTCGACTTCGTACTTCGTCGGTTCAAGGTACACTTTCTTTTGGCATTTCTTAATGGTCTGCTAAGAAGATATTTTTTTAGGTTCAAGTTACACCAAAATATAAATAAGTTTTGATCTGCACATCACGGCTATTATTTTATTTTGGTAAACAAACAGTAATCACAATCATACTTTTGAAGGTTACCAATGCCATTGTTGGTATCAAAACAATAAAACTTCTTACTGATATGACTTTTGGACTTGCGCAATCGATTGATGAATCAATTATTCGTGACTGATTGCTAATTTTATAATCTTTTCGCCTTTCGAGCAATTACTTTATGCTTATCTCGGTAGAGTAGGGACTGTGCTACGTTCCAGAAGGTCTATCGTTTACTCACATACATTTCATGATCATGCTCTTTTTTAGTGATGTTGATTTCTAAAAAATACAACGATATTACTATATGGCTACCAGTAATAATATAGTTTTCCAAGTCCCGCCCGAGACAAATTTTTCAATCTTTACTTTTATATTACTATAGTTGAATAAATGAATTTAAATGTTCGGTTATACCAGAAGGTTGTACCAAAGGTTTACTCCTTTGCTATATTTATTACAGTGCGGTTCCCACTTTGAATTGACCACTCATTTGTTCACGTTGTTTCTGAGGGCGTTTAGTTTTCCGAGAGATTTTCTGTACATGCTGACGGTTTTTTAAGGCGATGATCAAACCATAAAATCAATCTATACAACTTTGTCTATGGGACTGACATCCTGATCATCTCCTTAAACCACGTCAGGATATTTTTAAGAAAGACCCTACAATAATATGCATAAATATAATGTAACTTAGTTATCATCAAAATACTACATCTATCCCTGAATCTTATTCCATTTCGATGAATTGATTATCAACTACAGTATGATATCAGATGAGTCCCTGGAGTATTATAGATCAATGCATAACTTGGTAACCTCCCAAAAGATAACGTGTGAACGGATCTATTAATTTGTGCCATTGTATAGCTATGAATCGATGTCATCATCCGTCACCATTCCATGCTAACGTAATGGATGAGAAGTGCTTCGATAAATATGAATTTAGTTGTTAGTTTGTCGTCGATAGTTGTTAATTGAAGGGTATTGGACGTTCAAGCTTAATATTGTATCTGGTTTGAAAATTATCGCTCCTTTCTTTCATAGTTTTGGACTATTCTTGCGTAATATTAGTAGTTTTTGTTATACGAAATGTGTTATTTTTTTCCGAAATCTTTTTGTATTAGTAACTTTTGTAAGTTTGTGGAACTTTTTGAAACCTTGAAACTGATATTCGAGAATTAAGTATAGAAGTAATTAATAAAGTATACAGGGTGACTGGTAATTCGACCTATTCCTTGAAAGGGGTTATACTAGAGTTCATTTGCAACAATTTTTCCCCAGTTAACTGGGGGTCGAAAATCGCTTGTTTTCGAGTTCTCTCATTTTTAAGAATTTTTTGAATATTTCCGTTTTTCGACCTAAAAATGACAATTGTGAAAAAAATACTCCACTCTCTGCACTCTGTAAGCATTTTTCTAGTAGCTGATGAATGAGCGACTACTTTAAACTAAAATACATGTGAAAAATACCCAAAACCACCGAAATAAAAGGTTATAAACCGCAAGACAACAATTTTTTATTTGGATTTTGTTTCAATCCAAAGAGGATTACTCAAAAAAAATTTATGACACTTGGCGTACAAATTGCGGAAATAACTTCCTCAATTCCTAAGCTTTCCAAAAAGATGCAAAAGTTGTGTACTTTAGTTCAAGTTTGGAAAATAAACCTTATTAAACACGCAGATGTGAATTTTATTCAAAAAGTTATTGGTTTGGTGAAAATAAAAAAAAGAGTAAAATAATAATGTTTAGTACCTAATCATATGAAATTACAAATTTTGTTTTAAAGTTTTACATTTAAAAATCACAAGTCTTGCTCAAATTGTCTTCCTCCGTTACGTATGCAAGCACGAAGCCTGCGACGTACTTCGCTTACTGTCACTCGAGTTGAAAGCGTGTCTTTAATTTGTTGGGCAGCTGCCAAAATCCTCTCTCTTAATTCTTCTTGAGAAGAGATAGGTGTACGATACACCAATGTCTTCATATGACCCCAAATGTAGAAGTCGCATGGGGTTAGATCGGGACTCCTAACCGGCCAAGGGATCGGGCCGCCTCGACCAATCCATCTCAGTGGATAGTTCTCATCCATCCACTGTCGCACGCCCCGGTAATAGTGGGCTGGGCAGCCATCATGTTGATACACCAAAGCTGTTCTTGTGGTAAGCGGCACATCCTCCAGCAGCGGACGTAACTCTTCTCTTAAAAAGTTTTCATAGGCGATGCCGGTTAGGCGTGCCGGCAGAAAGAATGGCCCGATTAAATTATTGTGCACGATTCCCATCCACACATTAAGTGAGAATCTGTGCTGGTGAGCTCCTTCGTTAGATTTTCTCGGACTCTGACCTTTAGGGGCCCAAAAATGCAGATTATGATAGTTTGTAATACCATCACGGTCGAAGTTCGATTCATCTGTCCACAAGATTGTTTTTAGATACTCAGGGTCTTCAATGTCTGCATTTATTAGAAATCTGCAGAAATCCATCCTTCTGACAGGATCTCCCTCCTCGATAGCTTGTACTGGCGTGTAATGGAATGGATACTGCCGTGCTGTGTGCTGAGTGAACCAGACTTTCCACTGAGACATACCAAGCTGCCTAGCCACAATTCTTGTTGAAGTAGTGCCGTCTGCTTGAAAACACTGCAAAATTTGCTCCTCTTCGATTGGATCACTAACGCTAGGTCTACCAGCGTCGGTTTGGCGACGTCGAACCGATCCCGTTTCTCGAATGCGCCGATATGTCGTACCAAACACGCTGACATCAGGTAAACGGCGGGTAGGAAAACGTCTTTGATAGTCTCTTCGAGCAGCAGCAGCGTCACCATCACAAAACCCGTAACAATACATGATATCCGCGTATTCTTCATTTTGGTAAGCAGCCATTTGAAAAGGAAGCTGTTTTAGCGCAGAATTTAAGTTAGTTAACAACGACACGTCCGAACTCCAAGATGGTTGAAACTAACTGATTACTTAATGAATTGAGCGAATGAGTGGGCCTCGATTGTGAACCTTAGTACAAACATTCCCGAATACTTACAAAAGAGAAACAATGTAAGCAATAAAATGAAAGAGACAAAAGCAAATCGGCATCTTGTAAGGTTCGCTTCTAGGAAATCCGCTACCTGCTCTGCCATTGTTAACAATTTTTTTCAAACTCTTGTCAAAGTAGACAACATTTGCACCTTTTTGGAAAGTTTAGGAATTGAGGAAGTTATTTCCGTAATTTGTACGCCAAGTGTGATACATTTTTTTTAAGTAATCCTCTTTGGATTGAAACGAAATCCAAATAAAAAAATTTTGTCGTGCGGTTTATAACCTTTTATTTCAGTGGTTTCGGGTATTTTACACATGTATTTTAGTTTAATGTAGTCGCTCATTCATCAGCTATTAGAAAAATGCTTACTTAGTGCAGAGAGTGGAGTATTTTTTTCACAATTGTCAGTTTTAGGTGGAAAAATGGATTTTTTCAAAAAAATCTTAAAAATGAGATAACTCGAAAACAAGCGATTTTCGACCCCCAGTTAACTGGGGCAAAATTGTTGCAAATGAACTCTAGTATAACCCCTTTCAAGGAATAGGTCGAATTACCAGTCACCCTGTATAGTTATAAAGCCCTGGATTCCAGGGAATAGTACCTAGTCGGTGTCCAATTTGAACTGGACTAGAAAAAGGTGGCGGGATAATCTAAAAGCTTTCGGTTGCAATTGGCCAGAAACTAGAATAATTGGAAGAATAGCCTGGCTATGATAAATCGTTGTACATAGTTTGTAAAATTTTGCTTGATTCATACCTACCATGTGACAGTGGGACGCAGCGATGCGTAAGAAATAAAGAGTGACAGAGACTTACTTCAAAAATGTACGTATGTAACAGATGTCAAAGGTATCTTAATTCTACAAACTGTAAAAATAACGATTACTATTTTTACCCTTACTTACTATTTATATGTCTTTGTTTCTTCGTCAAAACTTGAGACTTCCTTATTTCTCTGTCTGAATGGGAACTTTATTTGTATTGTGAATAGTTTACGATAATCTATGTATTGCAAAGAATATGTTGGTTACTATAATGAAAGTGTACCATAGACATGAATACCATGACTGATTGATCCGCTTTCTGAATCTTCGCGTCCAGTCGGTAATGTAAATATGATGACTGTGCTGTGTCACTGTGATCTTGTAACTTTTTAGTTTCTCCAATTTATTCTTCGATATTTATAGTGTTTCCATCGATTTCTTAACTCGTTATGAGAGTGTGATTGTTGATTTTCTGTTATGTCTAGAAAGGAAGTTTATGTAGTTTAAGTACCGACCTGATCGTAAATACATACTATTCGGATAGTAGATTACTAGTGAGCCTAGTAGGGTCTACAAAATTGGTCCCGAAAAAGTCCCGAAAACGAATGAGGTACGAATATTTTCTATCCAAGTTTCGGATAAACCGAATAAATAATAACCGCGTAACTCTCAAATATTGTGTTACTAACCTATCTTTTTCTAGTAACAGGGTTAGATTCTGAAACCTCCATTGGGTTTGGATAATATTTTGTATCAATCAGGATGAAAAGGTACTTTATGTGCCTTATTTCGGGTGTATCTTTTCCCTCAACTCAGGTCATCCTAGGGGTTATTCCAGGTTTTTTCTGCATATTTTTGTATACTCATTTTTTAAATACTAATATAAAATTTTCATGTCCGTGTGGTGTCGGCTAAGAATTGCACCATCCCATTTCCTCCCGCGGGTGTTGTAAAAGGCGACTAAGGGATCTACCGGAGAATGGGCAGCAGCATCCTCTGAGTGCACACATTCAATCCAACTGCGATCGCCAACCCGCCTGCCAAGCGTGGCGATTATGGCAAATCCCCCCATTTTGGGGGCAGGCCTATGTCCAGCAGTGGACGTCTATCGGCTGATATGAGATGATAATAAAATTTTCATTTCATTGTTTATTATTTGTCGACTGGGTTATGTTTTCGAATATTTGTATCGAAGTCGGTGATGTTTGTTATCTATATTTGTATTATAGGTTAAGACTAGATTCTATGGCTTCGATTGGGACGTTTATGTGTGACTATGCCCACCCACATAGATAATTGTTGAGTATGAAAACGGACTTAGAATTATGTTTATGATTCTACTTTCAAGTTTTATACTTTGCATGAGAATAAACTTGAACATAAAAGATGTTAAAGAACAATATGGTCCCGTGATGTTCAAAACTCTTGTAGTGGTATCTTGCAAGTTTCAGGGAACCATTTTCTTTGTCAACATTCTTCGTTATCTTGTACCTTTTTTATTACTTAGTTCAAGTACATTTAATGGTTCATGTACGTGTTTCTTCATTCATTTCCTCACGTTCTCGCTTTATTTGTTCGTCGCAAAACTTTTATGCAATATGGCGTACAAATATCGCTACGTCCACAGCATACTAATTGGTCCAGTCCTCAGGTGACGGCCTATAGTTAGGCAAGTCTTTTGTCCTTAATGGCATTTCATTTACGTAACCGCTAATGGGCCCATTTTCATTGCATCTGTATCGATACTTGTTTCAATTTTCGGTTATTGCCTGCAATTTGGAGTGATGTTATGTCCTCGTGGTTATTGCGTGTCCATTGTTCCGCGTCACTTATTTTTTAATTTGTCTCTTTTAGGATACAAAGTGTCTGCCAAATATGCAAATTATGTTCTGTTATAAATCAATGCAGTGTTAACTGGCGTTCAAGTGGAATACAGTGAATACATTTTGTGAAAATAATAAATGAATATATTTTTGGAAGTATCTCAACCATCGCTCAAATCTCCCTTAAATTACGGCAAAAAAAAAACTTTAAAATTTAGAGGACGTGGGATTTGAACTCTGGTCCAAAGTGGCGAAGTCGGAGTCACGTCTGGTGTTAGTGGGTGAAGGAGAAAGTGATGGATGCTGCTCTTGCTCTGGCATGAGGATTGACCTTGGAGGAGTGCTTCTAGAAGCTGCCAAGCTGACGAGGTCCTGGTTCTGTCAGAAGCCTGGATACGGGTAAGTGTTAGCGTTTTTAACCGACTGCCCCAGAAAGAGTGTAATGTTTTTATAATTGCTTATTTTTTCAAATGTGAATTAGTAGAAAATTAATCTTACACTTATTAATACGTCAATTATTGTAAATGAATGGTCACAAAAATACTATAAAAACTGAATACAAAACATATATTGGGAACGACCAACAAACTGAACAACTTTCTCTATGGGATCAAAACGTCGAATTGGCATATAAACTCTGCTGTTCCATACAAAAATGCAATCCTACTCTTCCCAAATGTATGGGACGGCAGATTATTATTTCGACAGTCCAATACAGAATATTGTTTAGAATTATGATCTGATCATCCGTCAGCATATTAACAAAGACCTTGTATTTACTTATTTGTATAAAAAAGAAAAGAAAGAAAGAAAATATTTAAGCAGACTTTTTCATTACATTGTGCAATGATTGTGTTTCACATCATCGACTCTCAGCTCAAACAACTTGCGCAAATGTAGATAAAAATGCAATTTAATGTATATTAGTCACACTGCTAGTTTAACCAATAATTAGACCAATTAATTAATAATTAATGATGATATAAACGATGTTAGGGATAGTGCCTAATTGATACTAACATTATACCCAAAATATATAGCATAGCTTCATACAAATTATGTCAAAAACATTCTCGATTTGAGTGAGGACACCTCTACAAAACAACTAAGAATGGGGTTGTTAGAGTTCACGAACGTGTTAATTTTTATTTTGAAATTTGGAAGCAGGAGTTAAAAAAATTGTGTTTCTTTCATATCGGAAATGGGAACTTTTCAACCAATTTTTCAATAAACTCATACTGAACCTAGCTTAGCGAAAGAATTCCCGTTGCTAAAGCACTCTACACCAGAAATAACCTTACACGGGTTAAATTAAAGTTCAAATTGTAATGTTCAAACCTAAGACTCGTTGGAACATTTTCAAGAAGTGCCTTACTCAGTACTTATTATCACGCCATCTCCTGCGATACCTTGCAACTTAGATTAACTCAAACACAGAAGTTTCTCAAAGGAAACTGAGAAATGGTCGAGATGAAATTGCACCTCAACTGCATTCATTACTAAGCATCTCAGTTATGTTGGCATAACTTGTTCGTACTTAATTAAAGTCTTGGGAAATGTTGAGGTTTGGATTAAGATTTCTGTATGTACACATAAAATCACGCTTTTTATCCCTCAAGTTTCCTTATAAAATATAGGTCAAATGTTATTTCATAGCACTGCAAATATATATAAAGCGAGGGTGTAAGACACGGAAATTATAACTTTTTTTTTCAATTTACTATTACATCATTGCTCAAGGAGCAGCTACTGCTTATTACTGCGGACTATTGGAGGGAGACCACGAAAAGTATACCGAGCTAGTGAATGAACTTCAGCAACCTAGGTGCACCCAGAATGGGTACGGACCTCGGCATAGGACGTTGCTGGGGCTACGCGGCGGATTGGGTAGCTGAGATGGGTGAGATGCGGCCTAGGAATCCTGGGAGGTGCCAGTAACGCCTGAAGAAAAGGGAACCTGTCCCCGCTGGCGGGGACGTCGATTACGGTGACTATTGTTATCGTGAGCCTCTTGTTGCTACCTTTTCCACATCATCAATGTTTGATATCAATTGACGCTTTTTTGGAGGACAAAAGTGACAATGTAGTAATATCTGAAGGATACAATAAGTTTATTCCAAAACAAAAAGACTGACGATTTAAAAAATGTTCTGTGTTGTTAATAAAAAGCTGTAGAATCTCTGGTACCGACATCTAAATATGCAGAATTCCGCAAAATCTCAAAACAGCTTTTCCCGACTGGCAAATATATTTTAAAATGTAACAGCGAATTCTCGCAAGCATTTTATGACCTAGATTCAACATGTAAGCTGGAGCTCGATCTAGATTCCAGCCTGACCTAGGCTCGTGGGCTCCTAGGAATACTAGAAAAGGGTACAATCTGGCCGCAAGCCAATGAAATGAATGTTTCAAATTTTCGTGAAGATGGTCCTCCTTGACTAATGTACGGATGCATGACGATTTTGGAATTTAAAGTGCCTCGTAGGAAGTGAGTATGTTAGAGGAATTTGCATCCTTGTAAAACTAAATGCGTTACATAGGTTCTTAACGGGGTGCTTCAGATCATCAAACTGAACAACTTTTTATAGAAAAATTTCATAGGGAACCAATATTGAATTTTCGAAAAAAAATCGGTTGTTCCATAGAAAACATAGAGAATTTTAATTATTCAAACCTTTAAAAAACAGAAATACACGGTACATTCATTTTCTCTTCCATCCAAAGCTTAAAACTCTGTATAAACTAATCGCCATAGATCAGTTGACCAATGAAAAAGTTTCCGAGAGCCTACCGAGTACCATTTATCTCGCGTGCAGTTTGTCAACCCCGCTCGACGATGATGGGGGGAAGGGGATGGTTCCATTCAGTTGCAGCTAGTAGGGTTGCCATTCGTCCAGAACTAGTCTAACAAACAGGTCTAACAAAATTAGCTGAAACTATTTTAATGGGATGATCAGACCATCAAACTGAACAACTTTATCCATCGGACCAATATCGAAATTGCAAAAAAAATCTGCTGTTCTTTACATTTAGGTCTAGTAGGTTTGTATGGAACAGCTGATTTTTTCGCGTTTTTCTCCCTTAAATAGTATCAGCTAATTTTGTTAGACCTTATATAATGTGCTTCCCAAGATCGCAACCGGGGTGGAGAGCTATTATCCGAGCCCTATAACCCGACGTAGCATAGTGGTGATAGGAAAAGACGAAGAAGAAAACCCGTGCATATTCGAGCATCTCTTATTAATGTCGGTCCAATGTACTGATAAAAGAAATAGTTTGCTCCCAGATACCTACTGTAGAATGGATATGACAGTGTCAAGTTGACTATGACATGATTTCCACAGAGTTATGCAAATATATTAAAGGGTAAAACGAATAGCAGAAAGAAATAATTTTTTTATGGAAAATATCGCGATCCAAATTTTTACCTCTTGTTATGTTACCCTGATAAATACATTTGTCTTAAATTATTTATCACGAAATTGCGTAGAGCTATCCAAAAGAAGCGACACTCACTTAACCTCTTCAATTTACCCCGTAACGTAACAGTACGCCCAGCAGTATCGCACGTGTACGGACAGCCTCTCGTGCTCCTGTGGAACCTGTTGTAGTGGGTAATTAAATCGGTTCGCTTGTATGAAGTGTCGGGGGTGTGCTAGAACGTTCCGATGAGACTCTAGCGAAATGTGGCAACCCTAAGCTACTGGATTAATACGCTTGAATGCAGCTCACTGAACCGACCCAGTTTCAGGAACGGGCATAAAAAATTTTGTGCTTATTAAACCAATGTTTGTTGAAAACGCCGAGCCTTCATTAGCCCGTATTCATTTTAGTATACTTTTGTCTTTTTGGTACTTCTGATTATGATTTGTCACTCTTGATAGAATGAGAGAGAAATTAAAAAATTCGGCACGAAAAATGTTTCATAACAAAGTTTGTGTGTTTTATTTATTAATCAAACGATTTTTTATTCAACTTCAAAGCTGTGTAATGAACATTCGAATTTTAAGTTAAAATTTTCGCCCACTTCCTGTCAACTGATTATGTTGAAATTTAACACGCGTAGTTCCGATGACAATACAATATTATGATGACATGGAGCTGATCTGATGATGGAGTCGTCAGGTTGTCGCGGGATCTCCTCTCCTCAATGTATTGTAGTGTAGGAAAACAATAGTGTTTGATACCGGCGTTTGGTTCTCTTTTATGTACCTTTTAGTGCATTAGTATTGTGTGTTTAGTATTTTTTTCCCTGTATTTTCCCCGTTTTGGTGTAATATAAAGTAGGTATATTTGATTGATTAATTTTTTTAAATTTAAATCGTATACTTTTTTTATTTTTATTTTCTAATTAGTCTTCAAAAACCCTTCTTTTGTCGAACCATCATTACCAAATTGCATTAGAAGCTTATCGATTCCCGTGGTTCCCACTTTTCCAGTTTCTTTTACCCAGTTTTCTTAAATGATTAACCCAAAGCTTTTGTATTTTTGAGTAGCTAACTAGTGTTAAACACGATGTACTAAGCTTGAAACCTTAAAACTTTGGCATCGATCCAACCAAACGAGAGGCTAGTGGATAATTGCAACAGTTTATAGCCGCAATTTAACGTTACAATACATAAAAAGTTATAGCTTTGTTAATTACTTACGTTATGAGAAAAAGTAGCGAAAGTAAATGGTAAATGAAGCCAAATAATTAGAATTTTAGCTTAAAAGTGACTATAAAAACTTTGCTTCTTTGTGGTAATATGCAAATAAAAACTTAATACCAAACCAAGAGTTAGCCGAATGTTAGTAAACAGGGTCCTACTTAATATGCTGACAATTTTTTTAAGGGGATGCTAAGACCTTCAAACTGAACAACTTTCTCTAAGGGACCAACATCGAAATCGCGAAAAAAATCTACTGTCCCATACATTTGGCTCGAGTAGGTTTGCAGTTTTGTATGGAACTGCTGTTTTTTTTTTTCGAGATTTCGATGTCATAGAGAAAGTTGTTCAGTTCGACGGTCTGATCATCCCATTAAGAAGAGTCAGCATATTAAGAAGGACCCCATATACCTGCAAGAGACTACTGCTCCTAACTACCCTTAGAGAGATCTGAATGGTAAGTCGGTAGAGGGCGTTTGAAGAACATAGACATACAATGATCAAATCGGTTACATTCTACAAATATGAGATGTCGAGCATGTATGAAAAGATGATTGTGGTGGATTCTCATGGATTCACCAGGAAAGAGCAGTGATGTCATAAGTAGATATTCTAGATGTACTCTGTATACCTTTGAAACGTAAAATTTTTAATGAAGTACCGACGTCCCTTTTTCAGAGTTTCCATTGTTTGTTTTGTGTATCCACATGCCTACCTACACCTTTTTTTAAAACCAATATTCAATTAGCAACTGTAGAGTGTAACGTCTTTGTAGTTAAGGCACGGTTCGCGTTTGAGCTTGCTAAGAGTCTCCGCCATTTAAAAAACAATCCTTGAGATTGGGACAGATACTCCCACAAACTACTTGACATGGGCAGAAATGCAGTCATAGTCCTGTAGTGCAATTTTTGAAAGTAACACGTTTAAATCTACAGTTGCAAATGTCAAAATTAGATCGTGAGATCTTTCTCTCAAT
This sequence comes from Agonopterix arenella, assembly GCA_927399405.1. Lineage (NCBI taxonomy): Eukaryota > Metazoa > Arthropoda > Insecta > Lepidoptera > Depressariidae > Agonopterix > Agonopterix arenella. The sequence continues at coordinate 5,317,533 of OV656714.1, forward strand.
TGCTGATTTGAACGTGGGATTTTCAAAAATCGCGCTCCTGGTCACAAGCAATAAATAATGACTACAAAATGTTTTGTTACAACCCGCTTGCTTAAAAAGTAGGTAATTGTAGCGGTATGAAATGTTTTCTCTTCATTCTCACATCATCATCTCAGCCGATGGATGTCCACTGCTGGACATGCTTTTTATTCTCACATAACGATTGGTAATACAAATTGGTCTCACATAGCGAAATATGAAATCTTTACCCACATAACGTAACACACTGCATAGATTTACACTATACCTTACAATCAATCGTGCCTTTCAATTTAGCATAAAGAAAATATCCACCAATACAAGTATAAGTCACGATTCCGCATAGAAAGTTTGTGAAAACGTTAAGCCCACTATAATTTGTATAGTTAGCGATCTGCGAATTTGTGTCGGGATGACAGAATGATGGTTATATTTACTAAAACTGTGTCTAGAAATCGGAACGTTGGCGATGGGTGTTTGTTGATAGGTCTTATGGCAGACGTAATAGAGACGAGATTTGATGTTCGTACCTTATTAGATTCGACTTAGATTGTGAATGTCTCAATTTTAATAATACCAATGAAATGCTTCTGCACGAATGATAAAGCAGTATTCAATTTCAACACATAAACTACACTCCAACTATTGTATAATTTCTCTATTGTACTTCTTACCTGTGATTACGAATACATTTTTCTGATTTATGGCCAATAAACTCATGATCGTAGATAATACAATCTAGAAATAAACATTTTAACGGGTTCTTACCGCGTTTTGGTATATTTGAGTTCCCGATTTTTCTGCAGTGTTACAACTTCCATGATCACGGGATGACCATGATATCTGGAACTCAAATTTACCAAAACGCGTAAGAACCCGTTAAAATGTTTATTTCTGGATTAAATAATAACCGCGTAACTCTCAAAAACTGTATAGATAATACACATCGGGTGATCTGCGCCCTGTTTAATAAACGCGACAATTGACAATTCAGAGTACATTGCTGAGAATGCTAGGACACATGAAGCACTGCAAGTTTAGCGTCATTAATAACCAGCAATGTACTCGGAATTGTCATTGCCAATTGTCAATTGTCGCGTTTATTAAACAGGGTCCAGATAGACGGCGCGATAGCTCAGTTAGTAGTCATTTTAAGGGATTTCAATGTTGGTCCCATAGTGAAAGTTAATCAGTTTAATAATTCACTCATCTGCAGAAACAATGACATAACTGCAGAAAATTCAAAATTGAGTTAATATTTTTTAAATTCAAAACATGCATGCGTTGCATTATGAGAATTTTAAATAAACTGTATATGTTTAGATTGAAAGCCATATTCTTGGATTGAACGTTATTTATAGCTTTAAATGCGTTTCTTGTAAACGTTATTTAATACTTTAATCGCTTTTCCTATAAATGTGTGATTGTCTGAAGCACCCCTTAAGTATCAAAGTTAGTTCAGTATTCCTTCAGTTTATATTCTAGGCTACCTGAATTTTAGGTTACATAAGTATTCGATTTACGTTCAACATTTACAAAACGGGAATAATTGCTTCAAGTACACTTTTACTGAAGGAACCAGGAGTTCCAGAAACCAGGAACTAAAACGTAACTGCTAACGAGCGATATTTACCTGGGATTAGTTCCCAACATTCCCACAGTTTCCCAACTGCATCGGATATGTTTACATTTCCTCCTAAATGCAACTAGGAACTTATACCCTTATCGCTTTGGGAACAGAGTTCATTATTGCTTTAGTTTGTAATCGTTAACAAGTTCGCTGTTTCGGACTTTGTGAACTTTGTACGAATACGAATATCATAAACTGGGGGTTTGTTAATATGTTAATTTTATGTTTATGTAATTTGTTGTTATTTAGTTATCCTGTTATCAGATGTTGTTAGTATAACTATAACATTTAATTGGAGGGCTTGTATAGGCTATATTGTGCATAGATATATTGTTTCAATAAAACTGTGGCGAAAACTGCATAATTCAATCAATCAAACATAAGTACTTTATTTTGCACGTGGGTAGTAAAAATACAGAGAGAAAATACAAGAGGCACAACATACGGCGGCCTTATCGCTAAGTAGCGATTTCTTCAAGACAACCTTTAATAATTTGACTAGATAACAGAGAGGTTTCATTAATTATGTTAATGTCAGTCAATACCTCTATAGAAAAACAAGCTGGTGTGTTGGTTAAGAAACACAATAGCCAAACTGGATTCAAAATTCACATTCTGCTTTTGAATCGCATAATAAAGGTCATATTTGTCAGTTCGCCTTAGTTTCAGATTGATATAATTACATCTTTTGCTTCATCTTCGCTCTTGTTATATTCATTTTGTTTTTCTTATTGTTGCTGTAAGTGTAAGTTATTAACAGTCTCAATACGTCCTTCGCAATTACTAAAGCATGCAATTGTTTAATCTAGAAATAAACATTTTAACGGGTTCTTACCGCGTTTTGGTATATTTGAGTTCCCGATATTTCGGCAGTGTTACAACTGCCATGATCACGGGATGACTGAGGAACTGCAGGTAGATTTTTAAGAGCAGACAAATCTGTCTACCCTCACTCTTCGTCGTTTGCTCTGCACACTATCGGAACTCACTCGATTGTCATTGTCACTTTTGACATGCAACTGTTAACATAAAACAACATTAACATTTGAGATAGACAGCAAATTCTCTACAAATGCACAAAATGAAAAGTAAACACTAAAAGATCTGACTATTCCAATATTTCCCAGCGAAACATTCCTGCCCTTTCAGCCGTTTTCATCAACAAACAAGTTTAATTACCAGCTGTTATCGTGAAAATGTTTTTCTCTTCCGTTTCGCAGATATTGTAGCTAATTATTGCTGAACTAACAGACTGGCAATTAACTCTTGACGAAGATTTAGTGGTTCCTAAAATCAACATTGAGGTATTATATTGATTAGGTTTGAAGTTTGTTGACCTTAGCGTCTTGGCTGGCGCTCGGTACCAATGAGTTTTTCTAACTTCTACAGGGTGTTAGGGTAGACAGGTTTCTTAGGGAAAGTTGTTTAATACCATGGTGTACCCATGGTAATCATCATCTCTAAAATTAAAGTAATGCAACTATTTACCCTAACATGCCATGTATACGTAATACCGACTGCATCCAAACGGAGAAGGAAAACATAGCAAGGAAACTGGTAACTGAAGAAGACATTCAGTTACGCATTGGCTACGCGTGGTGGTCTTATTATTTATGCTCACCCATATTTTACGCATACCTCCGAACTTATGGTATTTTCTTTTCATTCTCGGGAATGCAGGTTTCCTCACGATGTTTTCCTTCACCGCCGAGCTAGTAAATTATAAATACAACCGTACATAAATTCCGAAAAACTTAGTGGTACAGGCCAGGAATCGAACCGCGTCCTCGTGATTGAGGGGCTAGCTCTCTTCCGTATGGGCTAACATCGCTCTTTTCTTTGTGGTGGTCTTGCTTTCATGTATTCTCGTGGCTTGTGCCTCAGTAGTTGCCAATTTGGTTGAGGTCAGAAAGGCCTCTATTGAACAAGATACATTCACGCCCTAGTCCGTACCGATCGTAGTATGCAAAACGCCTAAAGATCAGAAAAAATACGCATTTTTCTCCTATAGTCTCGCTTGTTTTTAATCGGTCTAAAGCTGCAACGGGATCATCTAGAATCTAGATGTACCTGTATAAAACATAGATGTCTTTTTTCTGATGAATGAAACCATGAGGGCACGCGTGAGTAATCATAAAACGCTTAACAGTACTAATATGATAATTACGACTGCATAAACTGGGGGATCGGCAGAGCGTGTAAAAATTACGGTAATATAAGTATTGTACTGTCTTATATGACCACTATATTTTAGATAAGATTGATAATATATTGTAGGACAGCGTACGTTCCCTACACACGTTATAGAATATAATAGCTATAGAAAACTACTTTTCCTACTTTTATAAAAGTTGATAAATACAAACTTTAGGAAAAGTTGCGTACTGACATGAAATAATAGATAACAGGTTATACATTTGTATAAGAGAACAGGAGTGCGATTTTTGAAACTCGCACGTTGAACTCAGCAGTTGAAAATGACAAAATATAGGTACTCATCTCTCTACTGCTGATTCAAAAATCACACTCCTGGAGTATGATTTTTGAAAGTCAAATCAGCAGTAGAAAGGTGCATATCTCCATATTAATTTTAAAATTTTCAATTGCTGAGTTCAACGTCTGAATTTCAAAAATCGCACTCCTGAACAAACATTTTTCATTTCTGGTTTTGGAATAGTTCAGTTCATAGTGTTGGCAGAGACCTTTGCCCACCAATGGATTCGAAGAACATAATGTAAAAAATCCGTGTCATGTGATACCCCACTATTTTAATTTTCTTATCGAGCTTTAATTTTCTTATTGCCCAAAATAAGTGTCTGTAAAAAGGGATTATCGTAATTTTAACTGTTTTGAAATATTGCATGAAGTTCCCTGAAGCTCTAGCAGTCAAAGCCATACACTAGATATTGCATTCAAGCCGGCGTCATGTCGGCGGGGACTGAAGAAGGCTTTTTGGCATTGTGCCTTATGCCAGAACGGTTCTTGTATCCATTGTATTAAATACTGTTTGAGAGTCGAAGTAGATTATCTCTATTTAACTTTACAAAGATCAAACTAGCTTGAAGTATTTTATAATTTTGTTGCGCTTCGTCTTCTTTCTTCTCGAAGGGGACAATGGGCTTAAGGTTTGGCTTCCGATCTTCTTTCCTGAAATCAATGAGAATTGCTGCCAAATTTTAGGCGGAATATGTTGTCTATCTTGAAGGCAGACGGGCATAAGTCCAACTAAATGAAATACGACCTTTACGGGTATATCAGGGCTTAATCCATGGTCTTCTTATTTCATGTTTGAATCTTCTATTGAGTTGAGAGGACATGTTATTTTCTTCCAGTATTTTGTGGTGCATATTTGAAGCTATAAAGTTAATTTTCCTTTGTCGCCAGCTTCTCGCAAAAGGTGGACGAGGAGGAGGGGGGAGGCGGCGTGACGCTGCATCCGCCGGACGGCTTCTACTCCCACCAGCATTCGATCCACAGTGGGCATCATGCTCACCACGCGGAGCTCGACCGCGGGTACATGGAGGGAAATAGATACGTGACCGCTGTCCATCGCCCACTGCCTGGTAAGTTAAAGTACTTATATATCTTTACAGAGTTCAGGGGTGTACGGGCGCATCGCGCTTTTTATCTTAGGTGAGGAACTAGTAAATGTCGTGCGACAGGCATTGAGCCTTAAATCTTGTTCTGATACCCACGGAAGAGAGCTAAGGCGTGACTGTTCTGTCGCGTGGCTATGTATGGTTTAGAATGGCAGACTTAAAAAATAATAGACGCAGCTGAGCCCACTCGCGCATCGTGCAAAGTCCTCGGGTCCAGTCCTTGAACATAAGTATGCAACTGAGTTTTGTCACGCACGTCGCCTTGCTGGACTATCTAATGTCTTGATATTTTAAGCATTATACCTTGCTCTGTATATCCTTCTAGTATAAACAAAGTGTGCTTTTGAAAATACGAAACTTAAGAGATCAATAAAACAATTACACTGGAGAAAGATAAAAAGCTCGAAGATATTAATGTCCTCGTCCATATTTGTGTGTTAGAGACTGCGGCTTGCAATATAGCCCAGTCATTTTACGGTTTGAGCCGGGACTAATTAATAATTGATATTTTTTTCGGTATAATATTGAAGAGCCAATTTGAGCCTAGAAATGTATCAGGATTAAAAAAAAAAATACGTCAGCAGTTCCAAATTTTAAAATTTAGCTATTATCTCGTTCTAAAAAATCTGATGGTAAATTTTTGTTGTTGTACAAATTTAAGGCTTTACTATTATACATACTTCAAATATGGTGTAAATATTTTAGTCTAAGAATAGAAGGTTTTGAAAAATACATTCGTATTTTCTAATAAATACCTCATTTTTTAAATTTCAATGCCTGTTTTTATTGCTCAAAAATAATTTATATTGTTAAATCTAAGTCAATTGAATGCATTGGTATTAATATTATTAATTAAAAATCCTTCTGGAACACATAATTTTGATTTCTATGTTGCGTAGCGATTTTTTTAAATATGTTTTAAGATACTCTTTTTGTCCCTCAATGGTGTCGGTTACAGTTTAAAAGTCCAATCAATAATTACTCCCTACACCGCCTAGCAAAACTCCGTAAAATGACTGGGCTAATAGCCCTTTCGAAAATAATGAACAACTAGGCTGGATTATTATTTCAATAAACCTAACAATATCATAGTCTATTTTGGCATTCTATACGCAAGGACTTTCGCATCAGCGCGCAGTTACCGGGAAACAAAAGTGTGATTAATTGATTTACATTACTGCTTAGTGACCGAGCACATTTGAAAGGACTGGAATGTCAGCGGCAATGTATGGCAGCCGAGCATAACTGAAGCATACTAAGGTGACATTAGAGACATGTGACATCTTTGGGTTTTGTTATTATATGAAGTCATGACTACACCCATTGCATTAGTTCCTTGGATTGTAACAAGTGATCTTAACATTTCAGCACTGAACCACTCGAACTCGTCATGCTCGTCGGCATCGAACGCGTCGACGGGCGTCGGGATGTGCGCGGGCGCACAGGAGCCGGCGCCGCCTCTTTACATCGCTGCCCCGCCGGAGGGGTTCGGTCATGCTGTACATACCAACAGGTGAACTTCTTTACTTTAGTACTGTAAAATATTTTAATGGCCAATCTTTGGGCTGGCTGTCCACTAGATTAGGGCGAAGAATAAGGACCGCGTGTTGTGCTGAGAAATTATCATCATCCAATGATATTGCCTTACATATCGATAAGAGGAATTTTATTGGTGGAATTTGTTTGCTCATCTTCCTCCCTGCATGTAAAGTGAACAACCAGTCTAATGCGGTTGCATGCCTGGTTTTTTTGGTATGAATAAATATCAGGTAACAGTTTTATCGGGCCAGAGGGCTGGAATAGGACTGTCACTAGTTCTGAGTCTGGTAGGAGCTGGGTTTTCTTTGGTAAAGGATACAGTTTTAATTAGTCTTTCAGTAAACGGTGCTAGTGGTGTGGTATTTATTACTTTGGACTTAAAAGGCAAATCTACCTGGTCAAAAAAGATTTTACATGCTCAATATTTGTAATCGGTTTGCGGACCTCCAAATGTGTACTGTGTAGTACTTTAACGTTGGATACTTTGATTCATAAACAGTACAGCATACAGATCTCAATAAATTAGTATTTCGTTGTATGGAGGAAATCTAATTCTTTTCCGCCAATCTGCGCATTTCTTTGCTATAAACTAAAAACTTGTTATAATTATGTTGTGACTTAAATTTTTTTGTTGTAAATAAAATTATGTACTTATTTTCTTTATAAAAGTAATTTTTTTTTCTATAAATAATTGGCGGGTATTTCATGAGATATATAGATACTAATTTATGTAACTAATTACATGTAATTTTTGTTGGTAATAGTATTATTATTTCTTATGTTGTAATTTAATTCTTTCCATAGGCGTGGCACAGACGTGTCCATCATTGGGACAACTGGGATAACACAAAAAGATCCAACTTTACCCCATAAAAGGGGTAAATTGACTAGAGGGTACGTCCCAGACTAACCTCAGGAATGTCTGTCTTGTGAACCTTTTATAACCTGTCCTAGAAGCATAACCTCTCCTTCACTCATGCTTATTGTGAAAGGGACAACAAATATAGCCAATGAGAACTACTTTTATTTTTGGCAGTAAAAATAAAAAATAAGTTTTCATTGGCTAAAATTTGAAATGGTTTTTTTAATACTTAATAGCATGGTGTTTAAAATTTGCTCGTGAAATTAAAAAATACTCGACTGTAATTTTAATATTAATTAATTAATATTTACCTACTTTCAAATTCATTTTAAATATATTTTAGGTTTAAAATTCTGTCACGTTCCATAAGTTATGTTTATGTATAACAACAAGTATTTATTAAATAAATAATGAAACTTTATTGGTAAAATTAACTTATCTTTACGTTAAGATTTAAGAGTCCTCCAAACATTGCAATTGATTTTTATGACAAAATTGCATGTACTAAATTGTGAACTTATAAAAATCATTATCATTTCAAATCATCAGTTCAAAACTAGCCACGATTTCTTCTCGTGTAATTTCACATCTTTTCAACTATTAGATTCTGTTTCCATTTTGTAGTTAGAATCCAATATTTATAACATTGTTTATAGCATATATATCCAAAAAATTCTCGCAAATTTTTCTTCAAGAATATTTCAATAAGGACTTAGTTTTTTCAGCACTAAACCTAAATCCATTTAACCAACCTGTTAATGATGCTAAAAACCTTCACAATTCTAAAAGCATGTACAATAATTCAAAACAATGTGCGATAATTCCTTAACTTGCAACCTAGAATCTATGAATTCAAAACAATGTGCGATAATTCCTTAACTTGCAACCTAGAATCTATGTTACAACTTACCCTACATAATCGATCTTATCTCACCTAAACGCAAACCATAACCTAAAACGTAACTTTTCCAGCCGTTATGAAATGTCTCAAGACTTACTGGACAAGCAAGTTGAAATACTGGAAAGGCGATACGGAGGCCCAAGAGCCAGGAGGGCTGCAGTCATCATCCAGAGGGCGTTCAGAAGACGTCAACTACTGAAGAAGTTCAGCGCCATAACTGCTATGGCGAAAGCAGCTGATTCCAATGCGAGGAGGTTGCAAGATGGCCAGGATCACGTACAACTAGTCAATGGTTAGTGTTCGATCTCATATATATCAATAGGTACTAGTTCCGCTGGCAAGCCGCGAGTAACCTTGCCTGCCGTGTAGGAAGCGATATGGTTCGATCCCCGTCCAGGCCGACTCGTACCAATGAGTTTTTCGGAATTTATGTACGATTTGTAACACAACTAGCTTTTCGGTGAAGGAAAACATCGTGAGAAAAACTGCGTGCTTCAATTTCGAGGGATATATTGTACCCACTATTCATTATAAGCGGCGACGGGCTCACTCCCCGTCATACTGGACAGAGTTTCAGTACTACTGGTGAAACGTAGATGTTCCATCTCTGACAAGGGAAATATAGTCGTGTGGATATGCATGCACATCAGTCACATGAAAGATCTCAGTCGACCGTTTCCTTAGTATAGATCGACCACGAAACTAAGGCAGCTGTCAAATGAGACATCGCAGTATCGTCTCTGCGGTTTGTTAGTGATGAGAAACTCGCTCAACTGTGTCCAATTATTGTGGAGCAGTTGCATTGGTATTTCCTGCTACATAAATAATGATCAGCTGTTTATGTTAGTGCAGTGAAACTGTCTGCGATTTCGCTAGTTTGTTGTAGATTTAGTGGAATATGAGTGTTGGTAATGGGCGAAGCATATTGCTCGTAGAAATGACACCAAAATAAAGGTTCTAGTGTCATCCTTGAGTAGATTTGACGTGTAAAGTTATTTTTATGAAATAAATGAATATGAATTGGAAGACAACTCCTGACTGACGTTAGTAAAGGACGCTGGGAGTCGATGTATGCAAGTTGTATAAAATATATCGTTGCGGTAATTATTGAGGAAGAACCAAATACCGCAAAGTTCGATTAGTGTTTTCAGCAATTGGGGCAATCATCTGTATATAAAAAAAGGCTTCTATTGACACCACCGGTAATCAGAAACTTCGATGGCAAGTCAAACTCAATCACATTCCATCAATTCTACAGAAGTACATCGCTAAAGTTTTACTAATTAATTATGTTTAACAATTTAATTTACAGGCGGTAGCGATATCTACGCGAACACACTGCTGCAGAAGAGTCCGGGGGGCGCTGAGAAGGTGCTAGCACTCACCAGGCCCATGCGGTCCATGTCTTTGCGGGAACGACACGATATTGACATGAGGTACGATTATTGTAGACTGAAGGGCTTCAATGTGATCTTGTGGTTTTTGATCATTATATTATAACACTTTATTGTACTCCCTTGGGTGTCGTAAAAGGCGACTAAGGGATCTACCGGAGGATGGACAGCAGCATCCTCTGAGTACACACATTCAATCCAACTGCGATCGCCAACCCGCCTGCCAAGCGTGGTGATTATGGCAAATCCCCCCATTTTGGGGGAGGCCTATGTCCAGCAGTGGACGTCTATCGGCTGATATGATGACTTTATTGTACACACAGACTCATCGATACAAACAATAGAAAAGATATTTACAAAAGGCGAGGGCGATCATTCTTATTTTGTTCCCTGGGTAGTGGGCTCGGTGGCTAAATTGGAAAAAGCAATTCCCCGGTTTGGAAGATTGCGGGTTCAAGTCCCCGCCCGAGACTTAATTTTAAATTTTTAGTTTGTAGGATGAAGTTTGATTTTGATCATTCTTCTTTTTCTGGTGCCATCTCTGAGGTTGGTTATCATTAGGGCTTATTCAGACCCTGAAGACTGCAGCCCTGGATAGTGAGGTGGTGGTCATATCGGACCATTTACACAGGTTCTTAAGCGAGGAGGTCCTTGATTTGATCAAGACCGTTTACTATCACAATTCTTCGATGAGGAGACGTTGATAATGGTAGCTAGCTCTGTTTCTGCGACAAGAATGCACTCATTTTTAATGTATAACAATTTCTAAATTCCAGCAATCACTTGCAATGCGAGAGTCAAGAAGTGGAAGCCATGGTAGCGAGGGTGCAGCAATCAGCTCACCAGATCCACATGATTGCCTCTGAGATGCCACATCATCGCGGCGATACTGATAGTGGGGTAAGCTGCGTATTATAATGTTATGTTCGAAGAGTTAGGTTGATTAGTTATTCGATTTTTTTAAATTTGTAAATTAATGGCTTTCTGCTGGTGTCTAGCACTGCATTTTAGCCAAAATCAAGTGGTTTATCTAATCTCAGGTATTATTTTAATTCCCAAAAACACATAAGAGCTATACAAAATGCCGGAGCCACGTGGCTACCTAACCCACATGCCGAAAACACGTCCACCCATGAATCATCTAGCCACGTGACTACGTTGTTTGATTTGTTCTCTTAATTGGACAGCTGACGTGAAGGAATTTAGGGTAGTGCATGTAATTAATATCAACGAGTTTTCATGTGATAAGAAAACGCTATCATCCTTATCAGTTATAATCATGACGTTGAATCAACACGACGTGTGCCGTATATTCCAGTATTCTCCGCAGATGGTTAATAGTGGTTAACATGAATATTGAATTTTGCAAATCCAGAAATCTGTTTAAAAGTGTCGTGAGAAGGAATTGCTTGAAAAGAAGATTGAACAATGTGTTAGGGATTAAATTTGGGCGAGAGAAGTATCATGTAGGTTATTATGCGATTATTTATTACTTTTAATCCTGTTTGATATGCTAATCTTTTTAAAATTATTCACATTCATTATCATCATAATATAAATATTATTTGTTTGCACACCAAATATACAAGGTCCTTCTTAATATGCTGACACTTTTTCAGGGGATGATCAGAGACCATCAAATTAAACAACTTTCTCTATGGGACCAACAACGAAGTCATACTCACATTTTGCTCAAGGTTTGCAGTTTTGTATGGAACAGATGTTTTTTTTTTCGCGATTTCGATGTTGGTGCCATAGAGAAAGTTGTTCAGTTTGACGGTCTGATATTCCCCTTAAAAAAGTGGCAACATATTAAATAGGCCCCTGTATACATGAATGGCAACGCAAGAAGCACCCATCATCATCAAAATCATGAAAAAGAGGAGTTCAATGTATGGATATTGCTTGAAAATTAAAAAATTCAGTTCGTTATGCCTTGCCTCCACCAATGCGCACTGTGCCCGCGTGTTGAAGTGAAGTATGACCCACTCCCTCTGACCCTTGTTTGTAAGAATTTGGGGGGGGGGGGGGGGGGGGGACATTTAAAATTATGTACTGAAATCACGTTTCCATACAAATAGGTATTCGGATTTCGGGAGGGGGGGGGGGGGGATAAAACCCTCCTAAGGGGCGGGGGGCCCCTGGATACGTGCCTAATTACTAGTTACTTCGTAACAGGATACATCACATCCTTAGAAAGCGCTAAGTTTTCACGCGTTAATCGTTTACTGCTAGGCGCGAAAATGTATCTAATGGCGCTTGACTCAGCGTTGTTATTACTTCGTACAGCGTGCGAAGTATGTGACGTTGGCGTCTGGAGCGAGTGGCAGAATTCATACAAGCGCATCGCTTACGATGCGCCAAAGTGTATGTACTCATCTCGGTTCCTATGGCCGAGTGACTACGTGTCGAGTGAGGCCTGCTACCCCAGTCATTTTACGGAGTTTTGTTAGGAGGGGTGGGGAGTAATTATGAATTTGACTTTTAAAATGTAACTGGCACCATTTAGTGACAAAAAGACTATCTGAAAACATATTAAAAAAAAATCGCTACGCAACATAGAAATCAAAATTGTATCTCCCCGAAGGCTTTTCAATTAATAATATTAATACCAATGCAGTCATTTTAATTAGATTTAACAACATAAATTATTTTTGAGCAGTAAAATAGCCATTGAAATTTGAAAAATGAGATATTTAATAGAAAATACTAATGTATTTTTCAAAGCCTTCTAAGGAGAAAAAAATATTAACACACATTGTTAAATCTAAGTCAAATGAGTGCATTGGTATTAATATTAATAATTTAAAATCCTTCTGGGACACATAATTTTGATTTCTATGTTGTGTAGCGATTTTTTTTTAAATATGCTTTAAGATAGTCCTTTTGTCACTTAATGGTTACAGTTTAAAAGTCCAATTAGTAATTACTCCCTACCCCGCCTAACAAAACTCCGTAAACTGACTGGGCTAGTATGTAAAATGGTAAAGCCTTAAAAGATTGGAAAAAAAATTTACCATTCGTTTTTTTAGAACGAGATAAATGCTAAATTTAAAATTTGGGGCTGTTGCTGACGTGATATTTTTTTAATTTTGCTCAAATTGGCCCTTAAATACTATACCGAAAAAAAAAATCTATTACTAATAAGTCCCGGCTCAAGCCGTAAAATGACTGGGCTATGCTACTACCTATGACTTGTTTTTTACTTTCAAAATTGAACCTTAAATGTATGTTGTTACAGGTGTGCAGTTGCTCAGTGAGCGGGTCAGTGACCAACATATCGACGTCATCGTCGCACAATGAATCTCTACACAATCATCAGTTGTTAAATAATTCAGGTTTGTATAGTTCACATTTTAATAATACACCATAATCCTTTACGATAAGGTATATTTTAGAAATTACTTGATCCTTGTGTAAACATACTATTGTAGCGTGGTTCATTTTTAGTATAATTAGGGTTTTTAGATAGAACAAAATGTACGGTGTTATTTATCAAAACATACCTTTTCCACCTATTGTTTCACGGTACACCTATGTCACAGAATGAGTTACTACGTACATACGGTCATAGTGTAATTAAAACTACTAGTGTTGAAGCTCAGCGGTCACCGAGCTTCATCACTAGTAGTTTTTATTACATTATGGTATGGACAAGTCCACCTTATGTAACCACATCAAGCAATAAACTATTATGAATATGACTATCGGTTTAAAGGCCAGGCCACACAGAGGCGGTTTTGAGGGAAAGCGGGGAGGCGGACCTGTGGGAAGTAAATATCTCCGGACCCGCTCGGTTTTCTGTGTGTTGTGTCGTGTGGTGGTAATGTTCGAGTTTGTATGTACCCTACCACATAGAAATACCCGTGGGTTTGGAGATATTCGCTTCCCGCAGGTCCGCCTCCGGCCCGCTTTGCCGCAAAACCGCCTCTGTGTGGCCTGGCCTTTACAGTTTCCTAAAGATTCATTATGGACCCGGCGAAAATCTTCACCTCCATCCGTCGTGAAGAATTCGTGCGTATAAAGCTGAAAAAAGTTCGACGTCTCAACAAGAAAAGAAGAATATAGTTTTGAATGCGTTTTAAATGATTATAATGTACGTTTCATATTCCAGGCCCAATATACGGGAATCTGCTGTCGACTGGCGGCAAACCGCTGTCATCGCCGACAGCACGACAGCAACAATTGGCAGCAATAGCCGCTGCGAACGCAAGGCGACTGCCTCCTGAAGTGCCGAAGAGAACTAGCAGTATTACGCTCAAGTAAGTATAGGTGCCATAAAGTGAATAAAAATAATTTGTTTACTACGAGTACCGTTATTACGCATGCGGAAACGTTCGTGATAGGGTTTCGTAGGCATTATCATCATCATCATCATATCAGCCGATATACGTCCACTGCTGGACATAAGCCTACCCCAAAATGGGGGGATTTGCCATAATCGCCACGCTTGGCAGGCGGGTTGGCGATTGCAGTTAGAAAAGGAAACTAATTTCACTAGTAGGTCAGCTTTAGGTAATAATAACTTAATCTTAATGCATTTACGTATAAAACCGCTAGTCGGTTGGGTTCCGCGAGTGTACGTACCTACCTTACATGTCTGTACCATTAGCGTTAAGTGCTATGATTGTTAATTGTTTGTAATTGTTATCAAGAGCTCATTGTATGCCGACAAACTGTTATGCAGTTTGGCATAAAATGTGTCTGTAATACTGTACTGTGTTATGTGAGAAAAATTAAATTTAAAAAAATTAAATTAAATTGAATGTGTGTACTCAGAGGATGCTGCTGCCCATCCTCGGGTAGATCCCTTAGTCGCCTTTTACGATACCCACGGGAAGAAATGGGGTGGTACTTTTCTTAGCCGACACCACACGGCAAGCGTAGCCATTATACAGGTAGTAAAATTAAAGGGGTGCTTCAGACCATCAAAATGAACAACTTTTACTATGGGACCAACACTGAAATCGCGAATCCCTATTATTAAACTAGTTTTGTTCTGTAGTATGTGAAGTATGTGAGGTGTTACGCTGAGAGATAGAGTGAGAAATTGTATGATTTGGGATAGGTGTAAATTGAAAGATGTTGTGACAAGAATTGAGAAAGTTATGCTTCGTTGGTTTGGCCATGTGGAGAGGATGAGTAATGGTAGATGTACGAAAGAGATATATACAACTAATATTAATGGAAGGGCGCCTTCGTAGGACGTACTCTGATCTAATCGGTTACGTCCTACAAAAAAGCCAACTACCACCAACAACCAACATGAGATTGACATTTTGTAGGCAAATTTTGACATTTATCGCAGACTTTCGTTTCTATAGTGTACTAATTTATCTATGCATATAGTGCGGAGTAATCGAAACCGACGGGAGATATATGGATGTGAATGAGGCGATAGAGGTATGTAAAGATACTATTTTATAACCTAGGCTATTTTATTAAAATATACTAAACCTAATTATTTCCAGCGCTGAGAGCCCAGTGTCTCTAAGACGGGCGGAGTGCGGCGCCGTGGTGCGTGGAGGTTCGATGTCCTCTGTGCAATCATCGTCATCATCATCCTCGCAGGAGCACAGACACCATTACCATCAGCCCTATCAACCTAGAGCTCCCGTAAGTGTAACTAATTTTAACATGACAGTATTCCCTAATGTTTTACGTTGAAAAAGAAACTCTGATGCGGATGTGAAGGCCACCAATCCGCATAGGGCACGCGTGATGAGCTAATGGTAATATACATGGGTGCGCATGGGCGCTCGAGCGAAGCGAGGGAGTTTAGACTAGGATCCTGAGTGCAGCGATGGGTTCAAGCTTGCCCAAGACAAGTGTCTTTCCGGGGCGACGAGTACACTTTACTTTTTCCACCTTCTGCGACAATAAAAAACAATACTATTTGAAACGTATTCGCGCCTTTTTCATTTTTTTGTGTTCTACCTTTGGTGGCCAGTTAGATTTTCTTTTTGCTGCAGATCTCTATGATTCGTTTTCATAAGAATTTTGGGTTGCGGACGTATGCGACGCTGATGTTGATGTTTTTTTTCCAGGAACCCCACGTCCACATAACTCAAGAGCAGCACTTCCAACAGCACCAGCGCACAGCATCAGGCACCCTGTTCGAAGGTCCAGAGCGCTACGCCGTCTGGAAGAGACAGGAGGCCCCCCCGTACTACGAGGCCCCCGCACCCCCCGCCGCCTGTTGCCGACCTCAGCATCCCCATCATACTGCAGCACAGCCGCTCAAGGTATACTGTACTGTGATATTACTTAATACCAGGTAAATAATCTTTATTTGCACAACAAAAATAACCAAAAACAATTTACAACAAGAATACACTACTGCACTGATCAGAATATATTTTTAAAGAACCCTCAGATGGCATCGGTGTCGAAAAATCTGCATAATCACCCCCAACATTTGAGCCCAAACTATAAGTTCCTGTGATAGCTGAGATCCGCTCAAACTCGCAATGAATGTTGACTATCTTGAAAATTGCTAAACCGATTTTCTCGAAACTTAGATTAGAACCATTTTGCAACAATAATAATAAAAGCATGCTATTACGAAAAAAATACATTGATATCGAACCACTCGTTTTGTTGCTAAACGGCCACAGACAGACAGTCTGTCACGTCTGGATTTAAAAATAATAACGAATTAATTTTTCTTACAGATTTCAGAAACAGTACGCAAACGGCAATACCGTGTCGGTCTAAACCTCTTCAACAAGAAGCCTGAGCGAGGTATCGCGTACCTGATCTCCCGCGGCTTCCTCGAGAATTCTCCGCGAGGAGTGGCCCGCTTCCTCATCACGCGCAAGGGACTCAGCAAACAGATGATCGGAGAATATCTCGGCAATCTGCAAAATCCTTTCAACATGGCTGTTTTGGAGTAAGTACAGGGTGTCCGGTGGCAGATTTAGGATTTAAATTTCGAATTTCTCCGTAACCGTTGCACGGAGGAGCGGGGAGGGGGCCGCGTTGGCTTCGTCATTCGTGCGGGTTTTTTAGTCGCAATGTCGCAGTGGACGGGTGAACAACGTGCGTTCGCAATCGAAGCGTATTTTAAAGCCAATGATTCGTGTGCAATTTCTCGTCGAAGATTTTGTTCACGTTACAATATTCGACGGTTACGTGACGCCCCAAGTGAAGATTTGATTCGATCATGGGTGCGAAGGTTCCGGGCAACAAGTTCAGCAGAAAATAACCCACGACCGGGGCCCAGCCGGACGTCGAGAACAAATGAAAACATCGAACTCGTCGCGTCCAGTTTGAGCGATAATCCGCGTCAGTCCGTTCGCAAGAGAGCGGCTGCCTTGGGGCTTCCAAAAACTATAGTGCACGAGATATTGAAGAAGGATCTTAAACTTCATCCATTTAAAATTCAAATTGTGCAAGCGCTTAAGCCTAATGATTACAACTTGCGTAAAAATTACTGTGAGACAATGTTGGAGCGATTTCGCACGGTGAACACTATTTTTTGGAGTGATGAAGCCCACTTTCACTTAAATGGCAGTGTAAACAAGCAGAATTGTCGTTATTGGTCTCCTAAAGGACAAAACCCCCACTTAAAACACCAAAAGCCACTTCACAGTCCCAAAGTGACGGTTTGGTGTGCATTATCAAGCAGGGGAATAATTGGACCCTATTTTTTTGAAAATGGTCAAGGGCACGCAATTTCTGTGACTGGTGTTGCTTATCGGCGAATGCTCAATGATTTTTTTTTTCCAACATTGAGAGACCATCCTTCCTACACTTCACGGACATGGTTTCAGCAAGATGGCGCCACCCCGCACACTGCTAGGGAGACCATGGCGCTACTGCGTGATTTCTTCCCCAACCAACTGATAAGTCGTTTCGGTGACATCCCCTGGCCACCCAGGTCACCGGATCTTACACCCATGGACTTTTTTCTGTGGGGATATCTCAAAAATAAAGTCTACGAAACAAACCCGGCGACTATCTCATCATTAAAAGAAAATATCGTTCGCGAAGTTCATGGCATCTCGGCGGCACTTCTCCAGCGAGTGGCAAGAAATACTGAAGCCAGATTCCATGAATGTATCCGACGTGACGGTCAACATTTAGACGACATAATTTTTAAGAAATAAAACCCGCATTTGTCTTCTTTATAATGATTAAAAATATAAATGTATATTTCACGTAGTTTTTTTGTTATTTATATTTTAAATCCTAATTCTGCTACCGGACACCCCGTATTTGAATTCGCATTTCCAGCAATTTTTCTGTGGATTACTAGATGGCGCCACAGATCTGTACCAATCTACATCGAAATTTCAAAATGTTGTTCCTCGTGAATTCTGGTATATGCAAGCGATCGGTAAGTTGTACTGACCGCTGGTCGCTAAATTTAAAATTATTATGAAAATGAATAAAAGTGCGGATATCAAATAAATCCCAGAAGTAATTTGTTGCCGTGACTTGGCCGTCGCGTCCTGGTCTCCCAGTGCCACAGAATAGGTAATAGTATATGATATGTATAGTCTTTACATACAGAACGGCCACTCCCTGCTCCCTTTCTGACTTCAGATACCCCACCTCACCTCACACTTTCTAGGAATACTTTAGGAGAGCCGGGTAAGGGAATGCTGTCAGGCGCGCTCACCCATTGGATTTGACTACATAAAATGGTGTCTTTTAAGTGCATAAAAAAGATTGAAAAATAACGCTAAATTCACATTTTCACTAATTCTTTATCTAAAATAGAAATAAGATGACGTTAAATGCAAAGCGCGGCTTTCAAACGTACACATACAATGTCATGGACAGTTTTCACAAAGTGCGCATGTGCAGACGCTATTTCGAAATTAAAAAGCGTTCTATAGAGTGCCGGACCTGTGGCAATACTAACGAAAGTCTTCCCTTTCAGATGTTTCGTCAACGAGCTGGACTTATCAGGCATGGCTGTGGACGTAGCACTTCGTCGATACCAAGCTCACTTCAGACTGCCGGGTGAGGCGCAGAAGATAGAGCGTCTAGTCGAGGCATTCGCGCGTCGCTACTGCGTCTGTAATACTGACTTTGTGCAACGTTTGCGGACACAGGATACGGTGAGTAACAGGACGTATTAACTCCTAACCCTGAACCTTATCTTATAAATATAATAAAGTTGTTCGCATAAAATAGGTGACTTGTAGACGACCCGGTTGGTGAATGGTTACCTCACACCGGACTGATATACCAGTGTCCTGGGTTCGAATCCTGGTTCGCTCATGGATGTTATATATTATGGTTGTGCCGTTGTGTTGTATGGTTTCCATAATAAAAAAGCCTAGTAGCTTAGTCTATTATATTTATGTTCTATGGCTGCTCATCTTAATTTTAAATAACTCTAAACTCTCTAATCTCGTTTTCAGATATTCGTGCTAGCCTTCGCAATAATAATGCTGAACACGGACCTCCACACCCCGAACCTGAAGCCGGAAGCGCGCATGTGTCTCGACGACTTCGTGCGCAACCTGCGCGGCATCGACGACTGCGGCGACATCGACCGCGACATGCTGGCCGGCATTTACGAGAGGGTTAAATCTAGTGAATTTAGACCTGGCAGCGATCATGTTACGCAGGTACGTTGATTTTAATACAGGGTGAACAGGTTCATTAATTTAAGGGGTGATTGTACCCATGATACGAATGAACTTTCTCTCTGAAACCTATAGAGGAAATTCGCAAAAAAATCTTTGTACTTCCCATAATAAATGCAATCAGCTGATCGAACGTGTGTATGAAAAGTAAAATGGCACGTTCATTGAATTCGACTTACCATGGAAAGAAATGTTCCAATAAGGCTTGTTAACTGTCTTAGGCCCGCTGGAAATATCGTTTAACATTCAATCGCAATTCGCAACATAATGAATTTTCCTATTGCAGGTGATGAAAGTGCAAGCGACCATAGTGGGCAAGAAGCCGCATCTTGCGCTGCCGCACCGCCGCCTGGTGTGCTACTGTCGCCTCTACGAGATACCCGACATTCACAAGAAGGAACGCCCCGGCGTTCATCAGAGAGAGGTAAGTCCCGCTTGCTGACATCATTTTAAACCTTCGTTAAACAGAAAGGCCCGTGAAATTGGACTAAGACTGGCATGCACTGTGTTTAGGCATATTTAGCGATCGGTGGGGAGGGTGGGGGACATTTAATTTTCGGGGGAGGGGGGATATTCATAGAAAAACAAAGAAAATGTAAGTGCTGTAATCACTTTTCCATACAAATATCCGGATTTCGCACCTATCCCCTGATTTGACTTTCAAAAATCATACTTCAGGAGTGCTATTTTTGAAAGTCAAATCAGCAGGAGAAAGATGCATATCTCAATAGTAAATTTGACATTTACAACTGCTGAACTCACCGAATGAGATTCAATAAATCGCACTCCTGGAAGTCATTATACATTCTTTAATATTTAGGTACTGTGTTTCACTCAGTTTATTTCTGGCTATGGCAGAATAACAGAGGCAGCTGATTTATTCAACTGCCTTAGACCTTTTTGTCTTGTATTATTTTTATATTAATTGTTATTCTAGTGGCACTTATCTCAGAGTATAAGTGTACAAGCAAACTTGTTTGTGTATAGGTACTCTAGGGAAGAATCATTATCATAGTATAGCAGCTGAAAACAAAACTTTTATTTTTAATGTCCTTCTGCCTCGTATTACCTACTTCTGTTTGTGTACAAATGTAAAAGACAAATAAAAGATTTTTAATTTAATTTAACCAATCTTCTTTTGCCAGGTATTCCTGTTCAACGACCTGCTGGTGATAACGAAGATCTTCAGCAAGAAGAAGTCATCAGTGACGTACACGTTCCGGCAGTCCTTCCCACTGTGTGGCATGATCGTCAACATGTTTTCCGTACCGCGTGAGTATGACATAACATAAGATTCTTTATTTGCATACCAATAATACACAAAACTATTGCTATGCTAAAACTGACGTGCTTACCTGCCCGCTATGACTATGACAGCTCATCATCGCCAACAACGGAGTTGAAGCAGTCGCTGTGGCCGAAATAGGTCAGGAGCAATACGCGTTCACTGGCAATACAATATTTATGATTATTTTCCTTTTTTTTCTTAGGGTTGGACGTGACTTCAATCAATCAATCAATTATACTTTATTTGACACCAAAACAAAACAGAGTGTACAAAAGGCACAAAAACAGGCGGTCTTATCGCTAAAAAGCGATTTCTTCCATACAACCTTAGGGTAGAGGAAATAGTGAAAGAAGATTGGTAGGCGGTGTAGATCACAATAACACAATATAGATAACATACACAGATAATGTTATACAAATACAAACATACTGTAATATAAAAATATATATGTAATATAAATACCTATTACGAATACATATTCATACCTACAAATGCATATCATACATAAAAGAGTACTAAGACAACAATTATTTATCAAAGAGAGGAAAACATGAACCAGAGAGGTGACCATTCAGGATAGATAGTCAGTGCTCGAGGAAATGAGCTTTGACCTTCGACTTAAAAACATGTGACTTGTCAGCAAGGATCAGTATTTTTAACATTATTTTTATTAAAACTAGAATAACTTGTAACCGTTTTAGCTTATCTAGCGAAATCTAAAAATGAATCTATAAAAAGTAACCTACATTTATTAATTTTCTTTAATCAAAAATACAGCACACGCACGCACTTTTCGGAGGGCTGGGCAATCCCGTTTCTCATAGAAAATATTCGCCTGAACATATGATCCCTTAATGAATTTAAAGAACTATTTAAAGAGCCAAATGCTATGACGGTGCATTATGCTTATTTCCTACCTTTTATCACAGACTACCCGTTCGGCATCCGTCTCTCCCGACGCGTCGACGGCCGCCGCCTCGCTACATTCAACGCCCGCAACGAGCACGACCGATGCAAGTTCGCTGAGGACCTGCGCGAGAGCATCGCCGAGATGGACGACATGGAGGCCATGAGGATAGAGGGGGAGCTGAGTCGCGGGAAGGGAAGGGGCACTAACAATAGTGGCAGGAATGGTGAGTTGTTGATGTTACCTATAGGCGTACAGGGCTAGTTACAGGTCATAGAGGAGGGTATGATGGCTCTAGAGACAAACATAAAAATGTCTTTAGCATCATCGCATCATAGACTTCCACTGCTGGACATGGACACCTTGGACACTGTCAGCCGATAGCTGTATACAAATGGTAAAAATTGCAAAGAAGAGTATAGAGAGAGCATGTGCGATTCTGTGGCGTGCGACCGAGACATAGCGAGAATAAGCTTTTGCTTAAGAGGTAAACACGAAGTAACCCCTCGGGGGTGAGGTAATAAGTCAGTGGGAGGCAGGGAGTGTCCATGCAGTATGCAGTACTAGATATATTTCTTATACCGTGACATAGGCCTCTCCCAAGGATCGCCACAATGACCGGTCTAGCGCTGCCCTCATCCAATTGGTTCCCGCCACTTTCACAAGGTCTTTGGCCCCATTGGACATCGGTTCTGCGAGCAATGTGCCCCGCTTATTCCCACTTTAGTTTAGCAATTTCTTTGGGCTATGTTGGCTACTCTGGGTCTTCTGCGAATCTCTTCATTTCTGATTTGATCTCGCAGGAAACTCGCAGCATAGCCCATCCATTGCCCTTTGGGTGACTTTCAGTCGTAGAAAGAGAAGATACTAGAATGAAGCACGTGTATTGTCATATTCATCAATCAGAGATGCAAATAGCAAAGTCGTTCTAGTTAAAAAAGGAGATCGCTACTTATTGCTATCCTTATCGACGTAACCATATTTTTGTACTACGACGGCTGTCTGACTCCGGAGTCAGTCATCTAGCTTCATATAAATTGTATAGGATTTTAAGACTATCAGCGTAAGCGAAAAAATTTTCACCTATGCTTTCAGTCTTTTAAGAAGGCCTTGAGTGAGTCGACGTGGTCGTCATCGCAGTTCCGTATGCGTGTGTTCACGGGCAGCACACACTACTGGTCAAAGACTTTCGTCATAAGTCACTGCGTTATTTAGGACGAGAAGATACTACGTATTTTTTTGTCCCCGCCCGTCTCAGCACAGATGGACACGCAAGAGTGAGACTTGCATGGGTGGATAATGGTCATTAAAGTCAGTAAGAGTCCGTTTTTTTTGGCTAGGGTCAGTAAAAGTCAGTTTTTTTCGAAAAATGGTCAGTAAAGTCAGTATTGTGAGTATAAGTGAGGATCAGGAGCTACGTTCCCACAAAAGTGGTCTGGTTCCAGTGGATTGAGGTGAAAAAAATGCCGTTTTGAAGTGGGTAGTCCCTTAAAAATCTCTTAACATATCTTTTTCTTTTTGGTAGGTCCCTAAACTTAACATTAATAAAGAATTTGTATAATATCACATTTCTTTTTATTGTTTCGGTTATTAATTCATCAAATCATAACAAAAAATTTAAAGCAGCGGAAGCAAAACATTGTCCAATTTTGTAGTCACAGGTAAAATTTGATAAGATTATATAGAGATTTAGTCAGTAAATGGTCAGTATTTTTGGCCATCGAATCAGTTTCCACCCCTGGACTTGTAAACACTTTGAAAATACTTGTAAACTCTTTGACGCGAGTCCTGTTATCGTAGTATATCTCTAGTTGCATTGCAACTAAAATAATGATGATAATTGAATGTTTATCTTACAGTGATGGAGAACCGAGATAGCGGAGTAGCTGACGTTGATGTGGATCACCAGCAGTGTGATCATATTCACGTGCATGGGTAAGAATCATTGAGCTATCACTACAACAGTCTAACCTAGGTTTAAAGAATTTTATTTCCAAATGGAACAACAGATTTGTTGATGATGTATACAGGGTGAAATTGATATCATTAGCATCCATTTAAACTAAGAGTCTACCCATGAAATTGAGCAACTTTTACTATGGGAGCAAACCGATCGGAGCAAAAAAAACTCTGCTCTTCCATACTAAACTGCAACGTCTACTGGACTCAAATGTATGCAACAGCAGTTTTTTTTTGTTGCTCCAATTGAATAGCTCCCATAGTAAAAGTTGTTCAGTTTGATGGGTAGACTCTTAGTTTAAAAGGATGCTCATGATATCAATTTCACCTTGTATAATTATTGTACGTTGCGGAGAGGTATCGACACCCAATTATGGGGGTCTGGGTTCGAATCAGCACAGACGACATGCCATGTACACACGGCAACACATCAAACTATACAAAACCAACATAAACTGGCCGCTCGACGTTATACAGTTACTCCACCTGC
Organism: Agonopterix arenella; assembly: GCA_927399405.1. Classification (NCBI taxonomy): domain Eukaryota; kingdom Metazoa; phylum Arthropoda; class Insecta; order Lepidoptera; family Depressariidae; genus Agonopterix; species Agonopterix arenella. The sequence goes on from OV656714.1 coordinate 5,341,725, forward strand.
GCGCGGCCAGCTTATTTTGGTTTTGTATAGCTTGATGTGTCACCGTGTGTACAAACGGCCTGATCAACCTACCCATGAACCCACCCACCTACCCACAGACGACCCGGTTGGTATAAAGGGTACCAACTGCCAAACTCGGGTCCTGGGTTCGAATCCCGGTTCGGTCATGGATATTATGTTTGTGCCGTTGTTGTATGTTTCCCATAACAAAATGCCTAAGGCTTACTTTGAATCATTACAATATAATTATGTGCCTGTGAGCGTTATTTATTGATTTATTTATTATTGAAATCTATGTCCATGAACATAAAGTTCAGCTTTGTACAAATGAGTTTTTCTAACTTATTTACGTAATACCAAATGCTCCCAAACGGTTGAGGAAAACATCGTGAGGAAACCTGCATACCTACGCTAAAGAAGAAATTCTGATGCATATTGTGAAGTCTACCAATCCGCATTGGGCAACCGTGGTAGACTGACTCCCATACCCCCTGATGTTAGGTCTGTATACATACAGGGTCCAACGTAATATGTTGACAGTTTTTAAGAGGGTGTTCAGACCATCAAACTGAACAACTTTCTCTATGGGGCTAACAATGAAAGTTGTTCAGTATGACAGTCTGATCATCCCCTTAAAAAGTGTCAGGATGAAGAACCCTATATGCTGATGACGGACGATGAGTTCACATTTTAATGTAAACATTAATATTGGTGCAGCGTGGTGGTACCTCCGCCGCCGAGCTGCCCCGCGCCGGCCGCGCCCCGCCTCACCTCCAACCCTCCCCCCACCAGCATCATCAAGCGCAACGTGCTGAGCAACTCACTCGTCGATATCAACGATCCTGGTATGTGCTTACACTTGGTTCTCCCTTTTCAAAGTCAGATATTTCCCATTCCTATAGTTCTAGTCAAAGATTTTTATTGAGATTCACAGGTAAATAAAGGTCTAAGGTACAATATTTAATTTTGCGCGCTGTGAATTGCCTACAAGCGTACAGTACATTAAAATTAAATTAACATTAATTTAAAAGTGCATCCTTCATATTTTATTGATATCGCATTGCATTTTATTAATACATAATATAAACTACAGAATACTCTCACAAAATAAAATCAAATTAAAAATAGTTCCTTCCGTTCAATTTCGGCATCATTCATTCGTATCATACTATTTTTATTAGCGCGATTAAATTAGGAATGAAGAGAGTCGCAGGAATATCAGAGTCATCGACATAGATTGAAATACAGACCTATATTAAAGAAAGACCTTGTATGAAATAGCAGTTGACTACAAAAGTTGTAAAACTGATAAACAATGTGGAATGAAAGTTATTAAGTGAGACCAGAAGTTATTCTTAACTGGTTTTGGTGGAGGTTGCGGGAAGCCGATTGATGCGAGCTGAGAGCTGCCCGATCCAGCAACATTGACTTCCTATTTTTTGTCGATCTGTTTGAACGTTGTTAAACATATTGACACCTGAGTAAACCTGTGCAATATACTTCCACGATTAGTCTTGTTGTGTAAGAAAGTGTATCTCACAACAATATATTTTCACAGTGGCACTAGCAGCAGAGCGGTTACAGCGACGAGGCTCTGTGGGGTCGCTAGACAGTGGCATGTCGGTGTCCTTCCAGCAGGGCAGCCGCAACGCACTGCATGCCACCTCGCCGAGGCACCCGGGCGAGCAGAGGTCACCCGGTCAGTATCAAAGGTCATGATGTATAACAGTGGCAATGACGAGGGTCTGTGGGGTCGCTAGACAGCGGAACACAAGAATACAATGCTTAATTACGCGGTAGTCATGTAGACACAGTACTGTGGAGGCGTACACTCAGTGGTAGATTAAAATAAAAGCTTTATTTAATTATTTAACTTTTTATATTTTTTTCTTGTATCGTTTTGAATCTATCTTCGACTCTCCCTTGTCTAATAATAATTGAAAATCCACCACGGGATTCGACAACGTTCCAAATTTAAATAAGAACCAGCCAGCAAGCTATGGCTATATAACCTTCTTACATTCACCCCCCCCCTGATCAAAAATTTGGAACGTCGAGCTCCCCAAGCTCCCCATTTACCTGACCTACACTAATACGACTACCTTGGCAGGAAAATAATATACAATGCTAACACATGGACACCGGCCTAGTTACTGCTAGTAACCAGTATCAGCATATCGGTGGGCCGTGACAATGGTTCGTCAGCCTTGACCCCTTAAATAAACCCCATGAAAGCACCCCAAAATTAAACCATAACTAATGAACTGACTGACAAGGATTTACCTTACCAACCGACAAGCCCACCGGGTATGCCGCGTACCCTGGTACCCCAAACCTGCCAAAGCGAGTACCATAGACCAAGCCTCCATGGTCTACTCTTCCTACCCCTATGGGATATTTGTGGCCACCCTGACATTCCGTAGACCGACCTGAATCATTAAATCGATAGAAAGTGGTGGCCGGTCCCATCCCGTCAGGAGGATCACAGATCCGACCTGCAATACAAGTTGCTCGCTAAAATCTATATAAAAGCAACCCTATTTTCTATCCAGAGAGAAATATAATAGAAATTTTCTATCCAGAGAGAAGAGACCAACATATGTCCGACCATCCCCCTAATAGATAAAATATAAACACAACCTCCCCGGATAATACCTTTATGGTTACCTTGCATAGGCGGACCTCCTCTCTCCAAGCGACCGTATGTCTATGTTCGCCAGAAGGACTCGATTTTCAAATATAAAATCTGCGATGTCGCTCGACGTTCCGTCGAACGAACTCATTCTGCCCCCAAATATTAATCCTTATATAATTTAAACACCACTTAACTTTCGCAAGGATATCGGATTCTCTGCTTTTCTCCACTCTCTTCGGGGACTCTGCTTGGATGTCGTCTTTCTGCTTCGCCTTCTTACTTTCTTACTTTTTATATAATTCACTCGCGATTCTACTTATTTTACTCGCTGCCTACCCGGCGCCTCCACCATGTGGAGGCGTACACTCAGTGGTAGATTAAAATAAAAGCTTTATTTAATTATTTAACTTTTTATATTTTTTTCTTGTATCGTTTTGAATCTATCTTCGACTCTCCCTTGTCTAATAATAATTGAAAATCCACCACGGGATTCGACAACGTTCCAAATTTAAATAAGAACCAGCCAGCAAGCTATGGCTATATAACCTTCTTACCTAGGTACCTTCTAGACACAGTACCTATTCCAGACACAGTCCTTTCTTGTTGTTGTCCTCCATTTGCTTTTTTATTTTATTTTTCATACTGAAAAGTTACTATGAAAAAATGTGATTATTTAATTTAAGTCTTTTATTATTTATTATCCATCTCTTTCGGCGTTGTGAAATGAATGTTTCTGGCCACCCAGATGGGGAAACTGTCGCGAGTTTATAAATATAAAATTTTATTTTTCAGGTCGTCTCTTCGGCGGAATCGGAGGCATATTCCCAAGTCGCCAACGGAAGCTCAGCGCATCCGGGGTCCCGGATTCGAAGCAGGGACAAGTTGGAAAGAGCACTGAGGTTTAACCGCGTCAACACACTGGTTACCACTAGATTGAACGTCGTCAAAAATATCGAATAACAAGCACATAAAATATCGAAAGATTTTATAATCTGATATTTTACCTTTTACTGTAATTTGAAAAGTTTGGTTATTGCATTTTTACAATGAGATTTGAACTCTCATTTCTGTGCCATCTTGATTTTTTTCTTAATATTTGCAAGAAAAATATGAGTAAAATTATGTCTATGAATTTGAAGTAGTTTTCATACAATCACTTGAAAGTGATTTTTGATTCAGGGTATACGGTTTTTAATGGGATTATATGGTAGGGTTTGGACTTCCAATATTTAAAAGTGCCAATAACTGGTATTCGAATTTATTCATTTCTTATAATACTAGTACAATTTCTGAGCAGGTTTTGACAATATTGTCTTTCATTGCAACGATTGTTGAAATATAAACGGTATTTTTCGTACATAAAGCTCAGTTTTACGTGACAGTATAAAAGAAGATTGTACGAATATATTGGAAATTAAATTTGTCTTGGTGGAAGGGTAGTCTTTATTCAGAATATCGAATTTGGGTCCATGTTTGGGAGTAGTTATACGTAATTGTTGGTAAAATATTCCTACATAAAATTGATACAGGATTTCTCTGACCGTAAAAAATTTAATGCTTACTAAGTCTGGAATCATATCAAAAATTCTCGGATCAAATACTTATATAAGTTATCCGACATTCTGATATGTTTTCTAATTTAGAACTCACTAAATATTATAGGGAACGATTGACAAAAAAGTCATTTATACGGGTTTTTGAAATCGCACTAATTCAGCATAATTAAATCAAAGTAGCTTATGTTTACCGTAATTTTCATTGCACGTTACCATACAAAAAGTATTAAATGTTACTTAGAGAAAACTAAAGGTTTTAAGATTTCATACATCTTTCTTTAGAATAAATGTACATACGTTCATAATAGAGATGCAATAGAATGAAAATGTAGGATCACTGATATTTTTAATTTCTTCTCGAGCACGACAAGCTTATAATATAAATCTTCTAAAGGCAGCGCCATGCCGAAAGCGGTTTTTCAGGTTTAGATTGGCATCGTAGCTGAAGTTTCCAGTTTTTGGCACCTAAAAACGATGTCAGTGACTGGCCTGGATCGGATTATCTGGCGTGACGGCGTCTGGAGTAACACTACTAAAGATCGCGCAGGCAAAAGTGACGGCACTTTATTGAAAAGATGCAGCCAGTATTTGTGACTAGATCCAGCTGCCAGATTTTAAACCTGCCTTTGCCCTTCTGCCTTGATTTGGCGACCTGTTTTTGACCTAACATACTTTATTCGCTGTCTCTAGAATATTTATATTCTAAAACAATAAGCAATATGATAAAATATTATACCACATCACAGTAAATTATACTAAATATATTAAATAATAAAAAAAATACGAATTTATTCAAAATATTGTTGACGAAAATTAGTATGTATAGTCATTTGAGAAATCTTAAAAATAGGCTAGTAAACTTTCTTTGCAAGATTTTGCGGTAATTTTGGCAAAGTGTTACCCCAGGTGTATCGACACAGAATTACGTCAAGCTGACCATGTTTATTTGGCGTGTCGTCAATCTTCGTTCGCGCAGTCAAAGATTGAATGTGTGTCGGAGATCCAAATACACGGGTTCACGCAAGACTACTTTTCATGATTTTTAACGTTCAAAACTAGAATCTAAAGTTATGGGAATAAATCCAAAGTTGCGGATTGCATGTTACCTCGCCCCCCGCAAAAAGTGGCAGAAATGTTTGTCAGTAGAATTACACGCGTAACTAGTCCCTATATAGTGTTAAAGCTTTCAATAATCTTTATGCCGTTAACACACAGTCAATGACATAGTGACTACACTACCTGCCTTCACAAATCTACACTAGGCTAGGGTGGTGCATTATCTTACCAACTTTAGTGAGAGGTCTGCGGGATTCTGCGTCAATACAATGGGGAGACTACCTACAAAAACAACGTCTTTTTGATCCATTTCTACCTTTTCGTCCATAATTAAGAATACCTATCCAGAATTATATTACCAAGTTAGATAGCTAAGGAAATTTTATGTTCATTTCTAACTATTCTAAGAAGGCTGGTTATGTTTTTAAGTAACCCTATCTTTCCCAAATGTTACCTTGACTTCCCATGGATTTACCATAACTTATACTTAAATAACTAATTATAAGTATTTATTAAAATATTAATTAACTGGTCGGTCTTATTATAAATTTATAAGAATGTCATCATTATCAAACTATATTCTCGACCTCCACGTCTAGAACCAGTAGTTGGCATAGCTCTGAAAATTTGAAAACTGAAGTGGCAATGTGCTGGTCATATCTGCCGAAGAACTGACCACCGATAGGGAGGGAGTCTGAGTTCTAGAATAGAGATCAAGAACTGGCAGGCGTAGCGCAGGACGCGTTCCGGTGCTGGAGCGATGACATGAGATAGTTAGCAGGGAGCAACTGGACGAGGAAGGCCGAGGATTTCTTTCAAACATCAATAAAGACCGACTAAAAATTCATAAAGTAAAAACGTTGACTAATCTACTAGTAGCTACTGTTGACTTTGTACCAGTTACGTAGGGCTTGTTGTTTCTACTATTTGATACGAGGGTAGATAGAAAAATAAACGACTCTTTGAATTCGGTGACATGCGTTTAATAACGTTTTTTTTTACTATGATTCCTATGCTGTTTGTTAAATTGAGAATGACTGTGACGGAGGTTTGAGTGTCGAAATTTGAGTTGTTTACCCTATAGTTTTAAAGTACATTTTTCTTCGCACTTGTACTGCTGGTCAGGCATTTTGTTATTCCATAAATTTCACAGTATATTTTAGTACGGACAGTAATATCATCACATATTTGCTAATACATTGAAGTGCACTAATTGTATTTCAATACACTGTGTGTATTTCAATATACTGTGTACCCAAACCTTGGTTCTATTGTGGCCAAGAACTAGTGTGCATACTATCTTAACATAATGTCTTTTCTAAAAATGTACCAAATGTCAACGATATCTATTTGATAACTCTAGATACGCTATTTATATAAAACAAGTATTAATTTGCATTTGAACTACCTTTGGATAGACATTTATTGTTGTAAGGAGGTTGGCTGCTTTTTGAACACATCAAATATAATATTATTGTTCTAAATGGCGTATCTATTGATGTCGTTGCCTTGAATAAAAGTTTTCTTACCAAACCATACGTTTAACTATCGGTATACTCTGTCCATTTTGAAACCCATTGAATCTCCATCTTTATACTTCGTATTTTGTAAGTGTTTATCGATAATTTTTTCACAAAAATTTGATGAAAAATGCATGTCTATGCTAGCTCTAAAACAATGTAATGCATGACAAAATGAAAGGAATTGATCAAAGTTTTCTTCGTTGGATTTTTAATCTAAAATAAAATAAAAATTACATTTAAAATACCTAATTAAAAAAAACATTTCGACTAATGTTATTCCTTTTAACCTGTGAATTTTAAACTTAAATATTTCGTGAACGTATTTCAGGCGAAATGCGTTATTTTCTTAGGAATATGGTTCAATTTTGAGTTTTGTGATAGTCAAAGCATTTTTCAGTTATTGGCCAAAACCGTATTAGATTGCCTTGTTTGTTTGGACGGGTTTTCTCTGTAATTGATTGTAATTTGTCTTGATTCGTTTTTTTTAATGTGTACAATATTGTTTCATTTATCGACATGGCCAATAACTGAAATTCGCTTACACTTGCGTGGGTTTATAAAAATTGATTGTAATGCTTTTGTAAATTTCGCTTGAAGCCAAAGATATATAATTTTGTGTTCACACGGTAAACCATTTTGTTCTAAAAAGTCTTTTATAAAAAAAAATACGTTGTTTTATTTTTATTTGTAAATGCCTCTGATATTTGAGAAAGACAGAATTTGAAAAAATGTCTTAGAGGCAATTTTTTTTTAGTTTTAGTGTTTATTTTTAAGTTGGCGATTTTTTCTAGTTTTCTGTAACATACCCTTTACTAACTTATTATAAAACTTTGTATGTATATCGAAGAGTACATCTAATATATATCCCTTAGTTATTAAATTGTTATATAAAAGTAGAAGTAAGCAATAACGCTGCGCGCGTCACCTTTTAGATACAGGATGGTCACAAATTTTGACTTTTTTCGGAATATAAAGGATGCTAAAACAGAAAAAGCATTTCTTAAAAACAGAATCAGATATTAAATCCATAGTGTTTGCAATATAATTTGTGAATTTTCTCAAAGTCTTACAGCAGCAAATTAAAATAGCATTTGGAAAAAGTTGTCAGTTGTAAACCATCCTATAAGTTGTATTATAATAACGTTGTTGAGAGTTGCTACAACTAAGTCACTTACAATAGTTTTATTTTAAAAAAACAATGAAAATGTATTTATTTATTAAATATGAATTAACATTCATGATGATATTTTGTGTTTTATTTTGTACTCTATAATTAGCTTGAAAAGTTACCTGATTGCGTTCGTTGATTATGACGTTATTGTTTTAAGCGCCTATGTCGAAAAATAATTGAAGCGAAATGGACGTGTGATAGCTTGCGTGATGCGAGAGAAAGGGATGGGGCGGCGCGCGCGCCTGAAACGACGCAAGCGTAAAACAAACTGTATTTAATCTAGAAATAAAATTTTAATGGATTCTTACCGCGTTTTGCGCGTGTAATATCGGGAACTCAAATATACCAAAACGCGGTAAGAACCCGTTAAAATGTTTATTTCTAGATTAAATAATAACCGCGTAACTCTCAAAAACTGTATTTAATTGTGATTGTACTATTTATGTAAGTTCAATTCTGCTCTAATCAAACTTTATAAAATCAATCTCTTTTTTTTTTAAATCAAGTCTCGTGTTTCTATTATTCACCGTTTAGCAGTTCCAAGCGTTTATCGATAAAGACGGAAGCTACTTTGGCTTGTTTTTTCTATCGAGACAATGAGTCTTAATCGTGTTTTGGCTCTAATCAAAACTTCAATTATATGTTCAATTTACACATATCCGCAAATCATACTCCTACTGTTAGTACTTCATGATGTATGACGCTTTGAAGAATCATGTTTTTTTCACATTTCCTCTTAATCTGGAGAGCTGAAGAACTACAGAGGAACCGAAAAATGCAAGCGACGACTGCTCTAAGGCATTTTTTCAGACTTGATATTTTTTTTATCGCGATTTCGTAGTTTTGGCCCTATTGAAAAAGATGTTTAGTTCGATGGTCTGATCATCCATTTAAAAACCGTCAGAATAATAAGAAGGATCTTATACAGGGTGTAAGGAAAAGTATCATTAAACATTAAACCACATACTCTACCCATCAAACTGAACACCATGGGAGTAAAGCTGTTAGAACAAAAAAAAATTTGCTGTTTCGTACATTTGAGTCGAGTAGATTTATTATTTTTATTTTATTTTTCAATTTTGGACACAAACAGTCTTAATAATAACAATAAATCTAAAACTAGTGAACAGATACCAGACTTGGAGGTCCCAAAAATTATTTTTACAGTTTTTATAAAAATACGTAGGTGTTTGGCTTAACATAAGTTTGATTTTAGTTTAAGGATTTACAGTTAGATATAGTTAAACAATTTTGGAAAGTGAAAGTGTTGCCAACCAAAATATAGTATAATAGATAAAAAATGACATCAGTTTTATGACTTTATATAAATTGAGATTAGACTTAAGATATTACAGTTATAGTTAGACGTAAACAATTTCAGCTTATAGTTAAGTAAATAACTTGGCAGTTAAATATTTCATTACTAATAGAGAAAGATAAATAAGTTTCTAAAGGAGTTTACAGTTACAGTGAAAATTTTGCCATCTTGAACATTGGATTATAGAGAAATACATAAGGATTTATAAGTAAATTTCAAGAACATTTTAGATTGAAATTAAAAGTTTAGGCGATTAGATATACAGACAACTAGGTACGGCAAATTCGCCGAACAAAACATTGAATTGCAGGAGTACATTTATTCTGATGTTGCAATTTAGTATGGAACAGCTGATTTTCTTTCCGCTAACGCTGAAGGTTTTAATGATACCTTTAAACGACACACTCTACCCATCAACCTGAACAACTACTATGGGAGCAAACCTGTCAGAGCAAAAAAAACATCTGCTGCTCCATACGTTTGAGTCGGGTAAGTATTGTAGTTTAGTATCAGCAGATTTTTTTGTCGTTCTGTCCGGTTTTCTCGCATAGCAAAAGTTGTTCAGTTTGGTGGGTAGAGAATAATTATTTTCCTTACCAAATGATATCAAATTCACACTATACAGGGTTGTATACTGTATACACTAAGAGTCTATCCATCAAACTGAACACCTTTTACTATTTGCTCCCCGATCGGAGCAAAAAAAAATCTGCTGTTCCATACTAAACTGCAAAGCCTACTCGACTCAAAATGTATGCAACAGCAGATTTTTTTTTGCTCCGATCGGTTTGCTCCCGTAGTAAAAGTTGTTCAGTTTGATGGGTAGAATCTTAGTTTAAAATAATGATATCAATTTCACCCTGTATAAAGATATCTTCAGAATAAACATTTTTAAAACAACATGCAATAATCTAAGTTGTAGGTACAGTCTTTCACTATTTCCATTCAACCAATGAGTGCTGGAGGATTTTAGAAAACTCACGTTGAACTCTGCAGTAGAAAATGTCAAAATTACTATGGAGTTAAGCATGTTTCTACTGCTGACTTGACTTTCAAAAATCATACTCCAGGAGTGCGATTTTTGAATCTCATACGTTGAACTCAGCAGTTGAAAATGTATGGAGATACGCATCTTTCTTCTGGTGATTTGACTTTCAAAAATCGCACATATATTTTCAACTGCTGAGTTCAACGGATGAGATTCAAAAATCGCACTCCTGGAGTATGATCTTTTAATGTCAAATCAGCAGTAGAAAGATGCATATCTCCATAGTTATTTTGACATTTTCAACTGCTGAGCTCAGCGTATGAGATTCAAAAATCGCACTCCAGAAGTGCGATTTTCGAATCTCATACGTTGAACTCAGTAGTTGAAAATGTATGGAGATACGCATCTTTCTAATGCTGATTTGACTGTCAAAAATCGCACTCCTGGGGTATGATTTTTGAAAGTCAAATCATCAGTAGAAAGATGCGTATCTCCATATATTTTCAACTGCTGAGTTCAACGTATGAGATTCAAAAATCGCACTCCTGGAGTGCGATTTTCGAAACTCAAATCAGCAGTAGGAAGACGCATATCTTCATTGTAATTTTGACATTTTCTACTGCTGAGTTCAACGTGACTTTCAAAAATCGCACTCGAGGACTATACCACAATTAACCACCTATATAAGGTCTATCAAAATTAGGTGAAACTATTTTAAGGGGATGATCAGACCATCAAACTGAACAACTTTCTCTACGGGACCAATATCGAAATCGCGAAAAAAATCAGCTGTCCCATACATTTAGGTCGATTACGTTAGTACGGAACAGCTGATTTTTTTTTCGCGATTTCGGTATTGGTCCCATAGAGAAAGTTGTTCAGTTTGATGGTCTGATCATCCCCTTAAAATAGTTTCACCTAATTTTGTTAGACCTTATATATTAATTTTCTCATATTACTTATAGATTTTCCAGCCAGTTTTCGAACCAAACAGATCATAAGAACAAAGCCGCAACACGGCACCGATCCTGCACTCGTAGGGCATCGCTGCCGTAAGCTAAGCTTAACTTTATGACTTATACTATATACTATACATAGACAAGTTACCTACATGTACGTACGTTTATATTGTCGTAATAGTAAACGTCATGATGCTCTAGGCGGTTGTGGAAAGGTGTAGAGTGGTTTTAATGTAGGGAACTGCGTATTTTTTATTTTATTTTGACGTTTCCATAGTGTAAGTTGTTCAGTTTGATGGTCCTAACGTAAACCATTAAATATGACATGGGTCTTTTGTTCCACCTGTACAGGCACATACTTTTTTTTTCTATCTGTAAGTAAGTAGGAAATTAAGCATCAACTCACTTGAAATGTAAGTCACCTCAGAACCTTTTCACCATCACATGCACCAACGTCATTTAGCTTCTAGGCACAGAATAGGGAATAGTATATAGCTCTACATATTCTGGGGCAAACATCTGTAAATAGTATGTTGTGCCAAAGAACATTTACCACAAGGTGGACCGACGACCTGGTAAGGCGGCGGGACGGGAACCCGTTGGATGATGGCAGCGGACCGGTGGTTGTGGCGATCCTTGAGAAAGGCCTATGTCCAGCAGTGAACGTCCAAGCGTGAATCGGCTGAGATGATGATAATGAAGTGAGTTAGTCATCTAATGAAAGGAAAATAAAGAACTACAGATAAATGTTGAAGTAAACAAGGCTATTTTATATTTTAACGAGCGTTAACCCGCGACTTCGTCCGCACAAATTATATACCAGATTTTAAGTCAGATCTTAAGCTATCAAACAAAAAAAGTTTCATCAAAATCGGTTCAGTAGTTCTTGCGTGATACTCGTTCAAACAAACAAACAAACAAACAAACAAACACACAAACAAACAGACAGACAAAAAATCCAAAAATTGGTGAAATGGAATCAGGGACACCTAAAAACCATATTGTAACTTTTTTTTTGTTAATATCTTCAATGTACAGACAAACGTTCTGCTACAGTTTTATAATAGTATAGATTAAATACCGTAAATAACAGTCTATTTGAATGCATTTCCAAAGCAAATTGGAAACAATTGATAATCAATTAGTTTCGTCGTATAAAAAATAAAGAACAGCTCTATGTAACCTGTATTAAAATTAGGTAAGTGTTTAATTATATACTATTAATAAAGAAATTAATTTTTGAACCAGCCAATATTACCAATAATAATAATTTTGAAACGAGTCCACTCCACGTATTTCCCTGTTCTTATAGCGACTGTCGATCCGCGGCTATTCACTTCAGTACAACTGACCACGTGACAATAGTTACAGCCTTCAGTTAAAACACTGCTATTTTATTTTATTGTTTTTTAATTATTAGAGGTGGAAAAATATTTGGAGGAATGGAGACGCTGATTTGATTTTAAGGTAAGATTTTAAGAATTTTTATAAATTGGGATATTGAAGGATAATAGTGAACTTTTGAAAATCAGTTGGTATTTGAATCTACATAATATAATTATTACCGATACTTCCAAGTTTACTACCAAAATATTTTCTAATCTATTATGGAAGATCTTAGACTGATATACAGGGACGTGTTTTAAAATTTCATACTCCTGTACCTATGTCAAACTCCATACATTTTAGCCCCTATTTAGACTTACGCTGAAGACGTTTCTGAATCTCGGGTTAAGACTTATTTTAATTCCTTGATGTACTTATTAAAATCTTACATACTTTTAATAAATTCCACACAGGAAAAAATAAGGTAAAGCTTGATATAGTAACATAAAATATTAGTATTTGAAAATACTAATAATTTAATAGGATAATTAGGTAGGTATTTTAGATTCTGGAGTGCGATTTTTGAATCTCATACGTTGAACTCAGCAGTTGAAAATGTATGGAAATACGCATCTTTCTACTGCTGATTTGACTTTCAAAAATCGCACTCCTGAAGTATGATTTTTGAAAGTCAAATCAGCAGTAGAAAGATGCGTATCTCCTTAGTAATTTTTACATTTTCAACTGCTAATCTCTCCGAATGAGATTCAAAAATCGCACTCCTGAAAGCGTTCGTCTTACGTTTTGTGGAATTTTTAATTGAAGGACCAAGATAAAAGGGTGTTAGGGTAATCAGTTGCATTACCCACATTAAGGGGTGAATCGACCTATGATACTGAACAAATTTCCCTAAGAAAGCTATAGAATTTCGCAAAAAAAAACTAAATACAATCATCTGATCGAACGTTTGAATCTTTCGAAAAAAAATGTATTTCCTATAGGTTTCTTAGGGAAAGTTGTTCAGTATCATGGGTTAAAATAACCCCTTAAAGTAATTCAACTGATCACTCTACCACCCTGTATGTTTTTAAATGATTAAATGGTAAGTGAGAATAGCCTGCAGGATGAATATGGATGAACACTCCACTTCACGGACCCTGACCCTGTGCAGATTGGTGTGCTAAGTCCTTTTCCTAGAACAAAACCCAAGTCCCAAGACAACAATTTAAAAACAATTACATTTATATCCATCTGGTCTGGACCACCTTGTATGTACTTATTTGAATGTTATTCATCGTTCTACAGAAGTTTTTCACTTTTGTAGAAACACCTTTTAACCACAGCCCAAAACACTCTTTCACTACCAACTCAAAAACACGTTTACGCTACAAACCATTTTAGTCGGTATTATTCGCCATTTATTTCCAAAAATCGAAACTCAACACAAATGACAGCTGTTTTAAAATACTTTTCCCGCCCATTTCCACTTTAAACTGACAGCTGTCAAACTTTTGGCGCGAAAACCTCAACGCAACTCGGTAGCTTATACAAAACTGTCTTGCGACACCGGCAAAAGGAAAAACGATACAAATTACACTCATTTAGTGGTAATTTAATAAACTTAACTAAATTATAGGCATTTAATTCAATTTGAGCAGCGTAGTAGAACTAGTGGACAATGGTTGCAAGTAATGCGCGGTCAATCACCTAAGTATTAAGTTACTGAATTGGCTGTTTTAGACGCTGATTTGAAGTCGTTTTTCGATGAAAATTGATTGTTTAAATGTTTATGACGGTTATCAAACTATTACAAATCAATTTAATCGCAAGTAGGATGGTAAAACATTGATTTGCCGTAAAACTAAAATTTTATCCCACGTATAGTATAGCCCAGCCATTTTACGGTTTGAGCCGGAACTAATTAATAATTGATATTTTTTTCGGTATAATATTGAAGAGCCAATTTCAGCCTAGAAATGTACTGAAATTTAAAAAAATCACGTCAGAAACAGTTCCAATTTTAAAATTTTGCTATTATCTCGTTCTAAAAATTGATGGTAAATTTTTTCGCACATAATTTCAGGCTTTACCATTATACATAGGTACTTGAATCATGGTGTAAATATTTTTGTCTACTTAGAAGGAAAAATACATTCGAATTTTCTAATAAATAACTCATTTTTTAAATTTTAATGCCTATTTTATTGCTCAAAAATAATTTATATTGTTAAATCTAAGTCAAATGAGTGCATTGGTATTAATATTATTAATTTAAAAGCCTTCTGGGACACATAATTTCGATTTCTATGTTGCGTAGCGATTTTTTGTAAATATGTTTTAAGATAGTCTTTTTGTCACTAAATGGTGCCGGTTACTGTTTAAAAGTCCAATTAATAATTAATAACCCCGCCTAACAAAACTCCGTAAAATGACTGGGCTATGGTCACAGATTACTTGGAGTGGTATTAGTGGAGAAAATACCATGAAAGTTCTGAGCGCTGATTCTGGTTGAATTTTTTCAACAATTCTCTGACATGAACCAGGGGTCACCGGGGGGGGGGGGGGGGGGGTAAAGGTTTTCGCACTCATGTGCTCGGTGGAGAAAATAGGTAGGTAACAAGACAGTTCTGAGCGGCGATTCTGGCACTTCTCCGGTCTGAACCTGGAGTCAATATGTTTTCGTGTGCGACACAAAACTATTAGTTAACGAGCTTAAACTCGAGATTTCAGGACTACGAAAGTTTTACTACCAAGTCGAACCACATGTAATGTGAATTGCCCGTGGTTCAAGTGGTAGAACTACGGGCAAAATGAATTGCCGTTGGTACTGCTAGTAGAATCTCGATAGGACCACGGGAAACAAACGTTAAATAGATAAATAAAATATAAAAAAAAAATTATACTTTATGGCTAGATTATGATGTTTGCTAGGTAATGTGGATTGCTAGGTAATAAAAGAGACAACCTAGCACAGGCATGTCAAACTCAAAGTCACTGGTGGGCCAAATGCATAACAATAGTAAGAATCAGTAGGCCGCAAAGAACGTAAGGAAATAAAACTCAATGTATGTATCGTAGAACAGGACGATACTATCAGGACCCTTGTTAAAAACGCTAAATAGTAAATATACCTATTTACTCGGCGACACATCACGCTATACAAAACCAACATAAGCTGGCCACGCGACATTATTCGTTACTCGACCTACGCATGGCCAGCTTATTTTGGTTTTGTATAGCTTGATGTGTCGCCGTGTGTACCATAATTATTTAAAAAGTGAGCGAGCGAAGCGACCTCGAAATATTTCACACCATGATCAATAAAGTGGTGGTTCCTTCATAATATGGGTACCTATTCTTAAAATTGGATAGGGTCGCAAGAAAACACACTGCGGTCTACCATAGTCTACCGGTAGACTACGGTAGGCAGTGGTAGGCTACGTAGCATTTACAACTCTAGTAATAATACGCTGTGACAAAAGCTTCAACGTAAGCTAAGTCTAACTAAGGCTAACTTCAAAGCTAAGTACGTATACCATCTAGCAGTAGAGCATGATAATTTATCGTTTTCTAAGGAAGTGATCTATCTGTTATGAAGTCACTAGTAGGTAGTCTGTGACCTATGACAGAGAACTTTCCCATTTTGACCTATTTGCAGACTACACCACTGCTGATTGGGTATCTCTCTCTATCTATGGTGATATTTCTGTGGATAGGTTTCTCCCAAAGTCATTGATTGCTTAATCTTACCCACAAGATGGAGGAATCCCTGGATGGTAGAGAAGCCGGTTCGAGCGCAGCTGGCTTCGACTCGGCGGCCATCTTGAATGACGACGTGTCGCCCACTACGAGCTTCTGCTACAATATACCTAATCTATTCAACGGGTACGTAGTGTGATCTAATTGATAAGGTTATCAAATTTGCGACCATTGTCTGTGGGTCGGTCCGCCTACAAGAAAAATATGGGTAGGTAACATTGACATACAAAATAATGAACTCTAAATTCTCAAAAAAAGTATCCGAAACTAACCTGCATACAGACTTACGTGTATAGAAATATAAACCAATTGAAAATTAAAATGAATAACATTGAAATTGAAAATGCTGAAATTCTTTTTCATTTTGCTTGCTTAGTTTTTACCTCATCACGGCACGGCGCACGACGGACGCGCGCCCTCGAGTGCGCGTATTCGGCCGATCAAACTAATCCGTCGCGTAATTGGTTCTCTTTTTACGTTTTGGTACACCTCTACTCTTTATACGTCTGTACACGTATGAGCGCGTACCCAACGTCCAGTAGTTGGTAAGTCAATGGTAGGTAACTAGGTATTTCAACTTGATTTCTAGAAAAAATCTAGTAGAATTATAATTATAACAACAACATTTTCTAGCAAGAGTTATCACATAAACTACAAAATTCTTGTAAAATGTAAGTAGATATTCCTCTCCGTGTAGGTGGACTGTGCCAGTATGTAAACATTACGGGAAGGTGATTGATTAATGCTGTAGAAAATCATTCGATTTGAGCCGAGGTAATGCATCACCCCGAAAGGGAAATCATCACTGTTTTCAGAAGCTTTAATACAACTAGACCTTTGTATGATGAAGGTATTATTTTGTGTGATGGTACACACGGCGACACATCAAGCTAAGCAAAACAAACGTATGCTGGCCGCGCGACGTTATACATTAACTCTACCTACGGGCGGCCAGCTTATTGTGGTTTTGCATAGCTTGATGTGTCGCTGTGTGTACGTATAATTTTCGGCTTTTAATTCGGTTTAATTATTCGGTTCCTCTGTAAAAGATTAGCTAACGTCACTTCAAGAATAAGGCATGATCTCACATACGGTACAGCAGGAGTCGCCATCTAGGTGGATATATAATAATACCTACTGACATTAGGGACCTCCCCTCCAAAAGCATAACACGGTTCATGAAGTCCGTGGGCCTAGAAAATGACCTTTAGGTCTAGGGTGACAGCTACAATAGATCTGTCCAAGTCGCAGTAGCAATTTGGCCACTGACCAAGCCTTTATAACCAAATAATAATCACAAAGGGTACGCTTTTATGTGAATTGATACATATTTTACCTACCACAGGTTAGGCCCAGGGTCGGTGTTGTGTGAGCGACCAGATGCAGAGTCTACGGAACCCTACGCGCCTGCGGAACCTTCCGAAGAGCCAGTGGAACACCAGTATGATGATGACGAGGAATACTCGCCTAAATCTAGTAAATTTTCTTTCTTTCTTTTTGTTTTATTTGATTGGGAATCTGAAAGGTCCGTGCAATGCAGTTTAAGTACCTACAGGCTACACTATTATAATAACTGTAACAGAATTGTATGTCTATACATTGAAGATATACAGGGTGTAAGTGACAGCTTAGCAAATACTGAAACGGTGAACCCAGACCATCAAACTGAACAACTTTCACTATTTAGCCTACCTCAGGAAACGCGAAAGAAAATCAGCTGTCCCATACATTTTAGTCGGGTAGGTAGGTACAGCAGTTTTGTAAGCTACCTAAAAAGAAATCTTCGACGATTTTCAGAACCCTAAAAAAAATATTGCAGCCGACGACTTTTTCGTTCACATCATAAGAACATTAATTTGTTTTATGAAGTCGCTGTCAAGCCGGTACGATACGCAACAGGGCTTGCATTAGTTTATTGGCTTGGCTTGACACTGACTTCTATAAAACAATTTAATGTTCTTATGATGCGAACGAAAAAATCATCGGCTGCAATATTATTTATTTTTTTGAAGGTGGTTTCATATTTTGTAAAAATTTTGTTTATCACAAAATTTTCAGTAGTGAATTCATTAGTTCAATTTAATAGTAGTGCTTTAAATTAACAAACGCACTAGCCGGCACTACGATTGTTAAAGGTTCCCCTCGATTTTTCTGGGATGCCATCATCAGATCCTGGTTTCCTTATGGTCCCAACAAAAAAGAATCATCAAAATCGGTTCATAAACGACGAAGTTAATCCCGGACACACATAAAATATATATATTATACATACGGTCGAATTGAGAAACCTCCTCATTTTTTGAAGTCGGTTAAAAACGAACGCAAGTAAAGAAAAATAATAAACTAAATCAACTTCTTTATTTAGATACTAAAAACTATAAAGCCCGCAGTCACCGGCACTAGTTTACGAGTTCAATTTCACAACTCACAAAACATACTGCACTTTCCACTTATATATGTGACTCTCATATCTTTCCAGTACTATCTTGTTGTATAAGATTGCATTTCATGTAAAGTCCACTCAGATAACTGTTTTGCTAACTACGCAGCTGTAGCTTGATTTGTAAAAAATTATAATGAATATGAATATGAATTCTATCGTACTTCAATTCCAATGTAACTTCCACACTTTATTGTAGGTAGAATCAAGTAATCTTCTATATATCTATATCTATATATCTATATCTATATATCTATATCTATATCTATATCTATATCTATATCTATATCTATATCTATATCTATATTATACTATAAAACTGTAACAGGAAGTTTGTCTGTACATTGAAGATATTAACAAAAAAAAAGTTACGATATGGTTTTTAGTTGTCCCTGATTCCATTTCACCAATTTTTGGATTTTTTGTCTGTCTGTTTGTTTGTGTGTTTGTTTGTTTGTTTGTTTGTTTGTTTGAACGAGTATCACGCAAAAACTACTGAACCGATTTTGATGAAACTTTTTTTGTTTGATAGCTTATGATCTGACTTAAAATCTGGTATATAATTTGTGCGGACGAAGTCGCGGGTTAACGCTCGTATAGTATATAACAAAATAAATTATTGTCTATTAATTTATTTTGTTGTATACAGTCTTTTTTTTACTAGCCCATTCCATCCCACTGCTGGGGAAAGGCCTCCCCTTTCATCCTCCAACCATCTCTGTCCTGGGCATAATCTGGCCACGCGTCATCGACAGCATCCAGATCGTCCCGCCACCTCTTCCTAGGACGACATGGACGCCGACGACCGTTTTCTGGGATCCAGAGCGTTACAATACTTGCCCACCTTTCCTGGTGCATTCGACAGACATGGCCGGCCCATCCCACTCTAATCTGGCGGTTTTGCCCACCTATGCCCTATACCCCCTGGATACGTGCCTGATTGGAGAAACACAATATTACTTAGTACATACCTTCTTATTAAATTGCCTCATACCTCGTACAGTAGTACCAGATTTATAAGTTCCCCCGATGTACCTGCGCAGTTAACACATTTTAATAGCGCGCGAAATTAAGTTGACCAATCAGGATGTGCCACCTTCAATCTCTTGCAACGATTGGCTATTGTTTTCGCGCCCTTTTTTGCAGCGATCCGACTTTGCCTTTGATTACTAAACGACTTCGGGTTTAGTCGGGGACTAAGCGCAAACTAATAGACTAAGAGATAAGTGTACTTTTTGCAACCATCAAATGCAAGGCTGATTCAGTGTTTATGAGGTATAGAGCATCTCTGTGATGGGGATGGACCAGGTCTGCCTGCATAACTTCAGTCGGTTTAGAAGTTACTGATGTTAAAAGGTCAGTAAAAAATTAAAGATCAGCTGCAAGGCTGATCGTATCATATTATTGTAGTATGCACTGTAGCTATGTGAACAGTACTAAAACTGACATGGTTCATCAGTCGATTCAGGAGATACAGCAGTTCAAAGGTCCGACCTTTGAACGGCTGTATCTCCTAAACCGACTGGCGGTCCATGTCAGTTTTTGTACTGTTCACATAGCTACAGTGCACAAATCAATCTACTATAGCTGATCGTTGTTTACTGACCTTTAAACGTCTGTACCTCCTAAACCGACTGAAGTTATGCAGGCAGACCTGGTTCATCCCCATTACAGAGATGCTCTACACCCCATAAACACTGAATCAGCCTTACTGCTGATGGTTGCAAAAAGTACACTTATCTCTTAGTCTATAAGATTGCCGAGGTTAATTATTTTCCTGGTCGTAACTGTACACTCATAAATACATTATCTATCTTGTATCGATATAATTAGAAACATACCTATAAAGGTTTTTGTTTCCATTATAACTCAGTAATATAGTTATAAAATATGTTATCATAAATGTTGCATCAGATAACGTTCTCGCATTATTTTCAAAGCAAACTTCTCCTCCTGTTTGTCAGCCAAACACAAAGCTTTGCGAAGCTTCGAAGATTCAGACTAGTTTTGATATGACATTTAACTCGTACTGCATAGAGTTCAAATTAGAACGATTCTTTGATTTACTTTGTGACAGACTAATATTTCTAACTAGCTTTTATTTGCAACTTTGTCTGTACCTGCTCGAATCATCCTAGGGAGATCAAATTATACACCAGTTTTCTAAACACAAGAACACATAAACACCATAACAAAAACATCTTTAATGTAAACACACTTCTGTAATAGCAGTATCTATACTATTATAAAACTGTAACAGGAAGTTTGTCTGTACATTGAAGATATTAACAAAAAAAAAGTTACGATGTGGTTTTTAGGTGTCCCTGATTCCATTTCACCAATTTTTGGATTTTTTGTATGTCTGTTTGTTTGTGTGTTTGTTTGTGTGTTTGTTTGGGTGTTTGTTTGTTTGAACGAGTATCACGCAAAAACTACTGAACCGATTTTGATGAAACTTTTTTTGTTTGATAGCTTATGATCTGACTTAAAATTTGTGCGGACGAAGTCGCGGGTTAACGCTCGTAGATAAATAAGACTGGAAATAATATACTTACTGTATCTTCGCAACTTCTTAAATTATTTAAATACCAATTTAAAGTTTTAAACCATAAAATAGATATTATTAAATACTACTTAGATTAGCATAATTAAGGCTCTGATTTTATTGTAGGTTCAAAAAGCGATATCCCGAAACGTAAACAAAGGAGATACAGGTGAGTAACGAAGTTATCTTTGATATAGGTTATTTATTTAAGGTGGTTTCAGTCCATACAAAAGTTTGACGCACAATACGCGTAGATGGAATTAATAAAAGTAATATTTTATATATGGAAAAATAGTTTAGAAAATGTAGTAGCCGCGTAACAAATAATATTTGCAATTTATAATATAATTACGAAGATATAAAGCTTTGAAATTTTACGCGGCATCTAGATTTTCTAAAATATTTTTCCATATATACAAAGTAACTTATATTAATACCATCTAGGCGTATTGTGCGTAAAAGTTTTGTATAAAATTAACCCCTCTGCAACCACCTTAAGGGAATTATAAGACCATCTAACTGAACAACTTTTCCTAATATGGGACCAACATCGAAAAGCGAAATAGCGAGAAAAAAAAATTGCTGTCCGATTTATGCAGTTTTGTATGGGACAGCTGTTTTTTTTGCGCTTTCGATAATGGTCGCATAGAGAAAGTTGCTCAGTTTGTTGGTCCGTTTGATCCCCTAAAAATAGTTTCAGCTAATTTTGTTACACAAAATTGGCGCCGCAATTACAGTAGTAACGTATAGTGAAAACTCATGGTAGGCCTACAGATAGTAATACTCTTTCTTATACTGTGACAAAGTGGTCTTCTTCTATGATGAGCTACAACGCGTGACAATTGCTCAAGCTGTAGTGTAAAGATTAGCTAGGCAGCAATAGCCGTTTTGATGCTGACTCCCCAAGGTGCTTCAGAACTCAGGTTTCATTAGTCTCATGGAGAATTTTTCCATGTACCCCAATGTGGTGAGACATTACTACAGACAAACTAGTTCAATAATAATAATGAGACTTCTAGAACACGTATGTGTGATCTATTGAGCAGCTTGATCAAATAAAATAATATTTTATACTTCTGCAAAGAATTGAAATAGCAGTTCGTAAAAAGATGAAAGAAACTCTGATTTACGACGTCGACAAGAGCGGCTTTTAAATTCATCGCTGTGATTGTAAATCTTGGTTCTGACTTCCATTTAAATCGTCACGTTTCTTTGAAATTCAATAGGCTCATTCTTAGCACATGCACATATATTTGATTTTCGATTCCATTAGTCTACAAATGACCAATTCTGAAAATGATTGGTGGCCTATGGTGGACTATGGTGTTAGGGTAAATAGTTGCATTACTTTAAAGAGTGAATAGAGCCATTCTACTGAAAAACTTTCCCTACGAGACCTATAATAATAAATAAATAAATCATAATAGGAAATTAGCAAATTAAACAATTTTGGACTTTCCCTGCTAAAAGCAATCAGTTGATCGAACGGCTGTTTGAAAAGTTTTTTTTTTTTTGCTATCTTCCCCTATGTTTCTTTGGGAAAGTTAAAGTCATTACTTTACGTTGTCTAGCCTACCACCGAATAAGTAACCGATTCGTGAAAGGACAGTCTCTAAAAATGTTATAGGAGTATTATATATTGCCATTACCCTGTCATGAAAACTGAATGTAGATTCTTGATGTAGTTCCGTCCGTAATATTTAATTTTGCAAACGGTACTACATTTCGATGAGTGACAGCAGATGTACGAAAGAGATATATGTTGCTAATGTTTGTGGAAACGTCGGCAGAGGGCGCCCTTGTAGGACGTTTGCTGATCAAATCAGTTGCGTCCTACAAAAAGGGGAGGTGCGGAGTACTCGAAACCGACGGGCATGTATGAAGAGATGTATGGATGTGCATGAGGCAAAAGAAGTATGTAAGGATCGTAGTAAGTGGCGCGCCCTACTCTGCCTACCCCACTGGGAAAGAGGCGTGATAGATACTACATTTTCATCATGATTGATAGAATGTCTTTGAGGACAGGTCATCTTTTGCCACAGGTCTATTCCCACGTAAACATAATCATTGAAAATGTTTCCAGAACGACTTTCTCGAACGTGCAACTTGAGCAGTTGGAGTCAGCGTTCCACAAGACCCATTACCCTGACGTGTTCTTCAGAGAGGAGCTGGCTATGAGGATAGACTTGACTGAAGCTAGGGTCCAGGTGAGACCAGCTTATTTATACCTACTTCTTCATGTTCATGGTTTGACAAAATATTAAATATTTTACTGGAGCATGTTTTCGATGACGCGTGGCCAGAGCATGCCCATGCAGCAGGACAGAGATGGTTGGAGGATGAAAGGGGAGGCCTTTGCCCAGCAGTGGGATGAAGTGGACTAGTAAAAAAAAATTGTGATAAAAAAGGAGATGTGGCCCACTGTAGGGCAAAGGCCTCCTTTCACGGATAAGGGTGAAAGGGAGTGTATGCTCCACCGCGCGGACCTAGCCTATTGCAGATCAGTGTAGGTAAGTTAGTGGTAAAGTTTAGCATTACTGGTATTCTAATTTTTTAAATTGTTTTCGTTTTAAATGTTGCATGGTTATTAAAAAAAAATTAAAGACGATCAAATCAAACGCCAAATTAGCTGTTCGTAGCCAACAGAGACGAGGGCATACATTTTTCTTTTTTGAACTCGCTTAAAGTTACTGCGGATAACGCTAATATACCTTTATACAATGTAGTACTGCTTACTTGATGCTGCTTGCTTTTTGCCGAAGAACTGATAACCGATGGGGTGTCAGAGTTCTAGATTGGAGACCGTGATCTGGTAAGCGTAGTGTGGGACGCCCTGCGGCCCGCTAAAAAAAGTAGCGGGGAGCGACTGAATGAGGAAGGCCGAGTACGCCGCCTTGGGACAGTCCTATGTTCAGCAGTGGACGATAATAGGCTGATGATGATGATGACTCCTTAAATTAGATCTTTTTCTCTCAGGTGTGGTTCCAGAACCGTCGAGCTAAGTGGCGGAAGCAGCAGAAGGCTGGCTGTGAGCCGTACCCTCGCTCCTCCAGGTCGCCGGACAGATCAACATCAACTCTCGCATTGGAGATGAGAGACTTCATCACTATACCTGGTATAATTTATTTTATGCTTAATTTCTTATCCTAACAGGGTATAAACATAAATGGTATATTTCCAGGGGTGATTTAAGATTAGAACATAAAACTTATACCGGGTGTAACAAAATACCCTAGTAATATTCAAAGGGGTAATTTAGACAATCAATTACTTTGATCTAAGTCATCAAACTGAGCAACTTTCACTATACCGCGTGTTTGGGTAAACTGTTGCATTATTTTGGTGATTGTATCCATAATATTGATCAACTTTCCTAAAGAAACCTAAAGGAAGTTCGCAACATTTCTTTTCAACTTTTCATACAAACGTTTGATCAGCTGATTGCATTTAGTATGGAAAGTGATTTTTTTTTTAGAATTTGCAATATGTTTCTTAGGGAAAGTTGATCAGTATCATGGGTACAATTACCCCTTAAAATAATTCAACTGTTTCTGTCTCTGTAGAGGCAACAAGAGCAAAAATACAAAAATATCACTCAAACTCGACTCAAATTTATGTCACAGCAGATTTTTTGAAATTTCCACTTTCCATAGTGAGTTGAGTTTGATGGTCTAAACCAACAAACCAACCCTTTAAATATTACACGCATGTTTTTTACACCTTGTTTATATACTTTATGGGCTGACTTTAGGGGCTAACACTATTTTTCACAAATGCCAGCTTTATATTATAACTACCATAACAATAAGGAAGCGATGCATATTTTTGAAATATTTCCGTGTAAACATAATAATGCACTTAACTGTACAATATATAATTGGTTGTAACCGTTAATTAATAATAATGTTGGCAATATAATTATTTGTGTATTCCCATGCCAATTGTTTACAATACGTCATTAATTTGATGAGGGAATGATTTTAGGTGTGAGTATTGTATAAACCCATGACACCGGGCAGAGCTCCGGTAATACTAGTGAAACGTGGATGTTCTGAGATTTCAGAATATCTCTGACCACCCTCTCATCGAATAAAGTCGTGAGAATATGCTGTGCTATGCTATACTGTTTAAAAGTCAAGTATTTAGCAAGTATTAAATGTGTGCCAAAATATGAAAATAATATTGGCAGCCGCCAGTTAGAGTCCAATTTTTTTTAGGATCGGTTAAGAGGATATGTGAAAAAAATAGGATTCTTCAAAGCGTCATATATCATGAAGTACTAACAGTAGGAGTATGAATTGCGGATATGTGTAAATTGAACATATAATTGAAGTTTTCATTACAGCCAAAACACGATTAAGACACATCTTCTCGATAGAAAAACAAGCCAAAGTAACCTCCGTTTTTATTTATAAGCGCTTGGAACTGCTAAACGGTTAATAATAGAAACACGAGACTTAATTAAAAAAAAAAAGATATTGATATTTTACAAATTTTGATTAGAGTAGAATTGAACTTACATAAATAGTACAATCACAATTAAATAAAGTGTGTTTTACGCTTGCGTCGTTTTAGTCTCTTCAGTTCCCATCCCTTTCTCTCGCATCAGGCAGTAATATAAGCTATAACACGCCCATTTCGCTTCAATTAATTTTCTACATAGGCCTTTAACTATGGTAATTTATATTTCCACATATGAACATACATATCTTTTGACATGGACTGGGAATACAACACACTTAGCAATTCACTGAATACCGCGGATTCGAATCCTGCTCGCCACCTGAATTATTTCAGTCATGTTTCTGAAATTGCCAAGCATTATGTTGGTGTATTTAATGAAATAACGATTTTTTTTCAGTTTCCTCATCCCAAATGGTGAACCTATCCGAAACCAACTACCAGAAGTCTAAGCAGCCACCGCCAGCCATCCACATATCTGCCTTGCCGACCAGACAAAATTCTCAAGTAGACCTACCCTCATTCTCCATACCTCTCCAATACAACCTTGGAAGCTTCAAGAAGATTGGTGAAGAAGTCCAACTAGATCTAGAAGCTACTACAGAACAACAATGGGATGGAAGAATGATGCCAAATTTCAACCTTATGAACTTAAAACCTCTGCTTGACCGAGAAAACGCTGGTGAAATGAAATATGAAATCAAAAATGAAAGCAATAGAGTCTATAATGATATACCTAACAATATTCCAACGAATATAGAAGAAGATATACTTGGTAAGGAAACTGTGAATGAAGGACAAACAATAGCACCAGATTTTGAGATAGAAAGATATCAGAATTACCAGAGTGAGAGCGATAAAAGATTTAGGGAGTCAACTTTCGAAGAAGCTATCATGGATGATGGAAGGAACGATTTCGTTGGAGATTTCCTAAGTAAGAACAATTTCGTAAAAGTGGACGATAAAAGAAGTGAGTTTGAAGACTGCCATTTGTTAGAAGCTGATAGTAATGTTACTATTACTAACTTTGAAAGTAATTTGTAATATTTTAATATAGACTACATGAATTATTTAAACCGCGCAGATGAAGTGTGGGATGGGCTGAAACTAAGGTTCGTTTGATCGTGACTTAAGTCTAAGTAAGGTAGAAAATGTATGCAATTTGATCTTAAAAAAACATCTCTGAATCTCAACCTAAGAAAACTATAGTTGACTCATTTACACCAAGCTTTAATTCGTAGCATTTAACATCCTGTGTAGTGAACCGTGTAAGGGGAACCTCTGGGAGGTGATCCGTGTGTAAGTGTAACCCAAAAAACTCCGTAAAATTGGACCTAGCGTTTAACTCCAATCCCGGAACCCGTCGCTCGTAACATTATGCTTACGACTATACAAGGTATTACAAAAATACAAATAAACATTTAAGGCGGTGGTTTTGACCATCAAACTGAACAACTTTCACTATGGAATCAATATCACAATCGCGAAAAAAATTGATGCTCCATACTAAACTACAAATCTACTCTAGCTAAATGTATGGGATAGCTGATTTTTTTCGCGATTTCGATGTTGGTCCCATAGTGATGGTTGATCAGTTTGATGGTCTAAACTAAACAACCCCGTTAAGGGCCTATGTCGAAAAATAATTGAAGCGAAATGGGAGTGTGATAGTTTATATTACTGCCTGATGCGAGAAAAAGAGATGAGGTGGCGCGCGCGCCTGAAACGACGCAAGCGTAAAACAAACTTTATTTAATTGTGATTGCACTATTTATGTAAGTTCAATTCTGCTCTAATCAAAATTTGTAAAATATCAATCTCTTTTTTTTTAAATCAAGTCTCGTGTTTCTATTATTCGCCGTTTAGCAGTTCCAAGCGTTTATCGATAAAGACGGAGGCTACTTTGGCTTGTTTTTCTATTAGAGAAAATGTGTCTTAATCGTGTTTTGGCTCTTGTCAAAACTTCAATTATATGTTCAATTTACACATATCCACTAATCATACTCTTACTGTTAGTACTTCATGATATATGAAGAATGAAGAATCCTATTTTTTCACATAGCCTCTTAAAAGTTTTAAATGTTTATTTTTACTTTTGAAACACCTTGTATATTCGCCGAGGAGGTAGTCAGAGATATTATGAAGTTACATTCACGTTTTACAAGTAGTAAAGAAAAACTGAGAGAGACTGACAGCTTTTATTTGTAAATATTACATTCTTGGTTTTAGCTCGTCCATTTTTTATTTATAAAACTAAGTGTGCGTAAAGTTATAATTAATAAATTTAATTGTTAAGAAATCTATTCTAGTCCAAGCTTTAAATTAACAATAAATAACAATTATTACCTTATCAATATTTTATTTTTTTCTAACACTATTATAAATCACTTGACGACACGCCATACCACCACCCTGAGACCATAAAAATGTTAGTGGAAGTGAAAAATGCTATAACAACCATAAAATATTGTCGGCAATTGTGACAAAGTGCGAATTATTTATAATCGTATCTTAGAAAGCATGGATGTTATCAAAAATCAAATCAAAAAACATAATAATTTTATTTCAAACACAGTCCATAGATTGTTAGTATATACTTAAAAACTATGTTAGTACAGTATAATACAAAACAGTCATATAATATAATTTAGAAATAGCCAATTTTCTGATAGAGGGGGCAGCGGAGAGGTATAGTTCCGTCCAGTGCCTCCAGAAGGGACAGTGTGGCCGGTTTGAAATGGTGTTCAGGAGACTGTTGGTGCTTCTTTGGACGCGACGCATCAGGGAGGCGACTCTACTGCGTATTATGGCGTGAAAGGAAGTCACACTTGCCGCCGCGAACATCCCTGACGCGCTATAAAACCTCGGGAGCCCCATCAGCATCCTGAACCCATTATTGTACTGGATACGCAGAGCATTATAGGCTCTCTGCGTATAGCTGACCCACAGGCTGCACGTGTACATCGACTGGCAAAAAGCTCTGAAAAGTGTACGCTTTACCTCTCAAGTGCATCGTGCAAACCTGCGCGCCAACATATTACAGTGCACCGTCAACGCTATGCGCTCCCGCTCCATATCAGAGTTATCCTTAAGGTCATTGGTGACCCAGTGTCCCAAATACTTGTTATGAGGATTCAGAATGTATCTAAATACCCCCCTCTGGGAAAATAGTCGTGGACATGATGCTCAGAAGGCACGATGATGATGTGTTGAAGAGCTTTCTCTTGCTATATTAGCCCTGACACACATTTCTAACCTTTGTTTAAAATACTAACATGAAAGCAGTATCTATAGACCGACCATAAATAACATGAACCAATGTAACCATAGGTTGGTTGCTCCACTTGGCACCTAAACAGTTTGATGCTTATCAAAATTGTCGATCGCTACTTACTACTAGAGATGCGCGACTGTCGAAAAGGAACAACAATCGAATTATTCGAATTCGGTCGGTGAATTTACGAATAACATGTGTCCCCACCTAGTGAAATGTTACTGTGTGCGTTTTTACCAAGTTGTGTAAGCTCGACGGGAAGCTGGATGAATCACACTCGTTCATTGCCAACAATTATATTTTATTACTTAGCACTTCACTTGTTTTATACATTAACACGATTCAATCACTTCATAATTAATATTTAGCATCACTATGCACGAAACATGTTAACACGGCAGCGGCTAGTTTTCGAATGATAGCCGTTCTGAAAGAGTGAGTGAGAGACCAAACGAGCGTTGAATGAATCGATGCAAAGAATGATCGTTATCGAATGGAGTTAAAGAGCTGTACCTCAATGTTGCCAGCATAGATATAAGAGTAAATAGGCGGCCCTATCGATATGCTCGTTACAGTTGGTTAGGACATTGCAGGCTGAATCACCTGATTGTCTGAAAAGAAAAATAATTCCGTGCTTCGGATGGCACGTTAAGCCGTTGGTCCCGGTTACTATCTCTGGTGGTAGTAGTCGTTACATATAAACCACGTCAGAGGCCGTAAGGCGGTCTGAAAAAACTCTGACACCAGGGCTCTGCCCACACGATAAGAAGAAGAGGAACCAGCCCCCGCCATAAGATAATACTGGGTGTTAGGGTAAATAGTTTCATTACTTTAAGGGGTGATTGTACCCATGATACTGACCAACTTTGAAGAAAGGTATGTATGTACCCATCGTACATGAATGCAAATAAATTAATAAATAAAAAATTAAGCTTTAGGAAATTAACAAAAAAAATTGTACTTTTCAGTTCCACACTAAATTCAGTCAGCTGATCGAACGTTTGTATGAAAAGTTGAGTTATTTTGCGAATTTCCCGAAGATTTTCTATTTTCTTAGTCATTTATTTACTTATTATTTATTTTAACACTTTATTGTACACACGGAAATTTACATGAAAACAACATAATAAACAATTACAAAGGGCGAGCTTATCTCTAAAGAGATTTCTTCCAGCAAACCCGAGACAGAGAGAGAGCATAGAAAGTGAGGCAGGCATAGTGTGCACATTGCATTTATATGCATCGGACGCCGATTATTTTTAGGAGTTGTCTTAACAAAGTTTCTGGTCACTTCGAGAAAGATGATGTAGCATGAATCATTCTGTTAATATTCGCCCATCACTATTTACTGGCGCATCAATGCTATGTTTGCAGTAAATAACGTAATGCAGGTTTAGGTGTTAGATGTGTTTTGCTTTAAATATACCACACTTCTTGCTTTCTGTGGGTGTCGTTTAAGGCGGATGAGATGTGTTTTCGGGCAAAAGGTTAAGTCACCTATCACCATCCTAAAACCTTATGAAACTGGGCTTAAGGTGGTTGCAGAGGGGTCAATTTTATACAAAACTTTGACGCACAATACGCGTAGACGGTATTAACATAAGTAATTTTGTATATATGGAAAAACAGTTTAGAAAATCTAGATGCCGCATCACAAATAACATTTGCTTAATTATTACAAATTCATAATTTGTAAAATAATTACGAAGATATAAAGCTTTGAAATTTTTCATACAAAATTTTAAAAGCCTTATTTTTATCTTCGTAATACTATTATAAATTGCAAATGTTATTTGTGACGCGGCAACTAGATTTTCTAAACTATTTTTCCATTCGCAAATCTAGTTCTTAAAAGTCATAAATGTAAAAAAATCCAAAATTTAGTTAACAATGCTATATCATCCCTTTTATGTAAATGCATTGAGTGCTTAAAGATCTTTTTTTAAATTCAACAACATGTGCCTTAGAGAGCGCCACTGTTATTATATCTCTAGTCAAAAAAGTTACGCGCCTTGAATCTTTAAAGCGCTCTTCTGTAAAATTTAGAAAATGACATTTATGACTTTATAGAACTAGATGTGCATTATATAAAATATTACTTTTATTAATTTTCCGGCTACGCGTATTGTGCGTCAAACTTTTGTATGGACTGAAACCACCTTAAGTTGCTTGCTTATCGTGTCGACTTTAAATTCTGAACGAAG
This sequence comes from Agonopterix arenella, assembly GCA_927399405.1. NCBI lineage: Eukaryota > Metazoa > Arthropoda > Insecta > Lepidoptera > Depressariidae > Agonopterix > Agonopterix arenella. The sequence continues at coordinate 5,372,940 of OV656714.1, forward strand.
TCGCTAAATCCTTGCCAGAATTGGGCAACCGATACCGGACTAAGTAAAATATTATAAAAATTTAATTTGTATGGTAGCAAACTTTGTGCAATTAAATAGTAGCTAAATAGTGACCAATTAGTACCTAGGTCAAGTAAATAGTTCCTCTGTAGTTTAAGAAATATTTTAGTATGACCTCAAACTAGCGTACCTAGCTTCACATGTACTGTGGCAAAAGCGGCTTATATACAGCAATAATCGTACTCACAAAAACACCAACGAAGTCGCGCGAAAGCTCCAGTAAAACATAATATTTGTTATAAGTAGGCGTTAAGTAGCTAATCAAATAAACTCAAATTGTAACTTAAACAAAACAACTTCAACTAGGTACAAATGTAAGCCTGGGTAGGCTTAGAGTCGTACCTAGTTTTGGTTGTTTATATTATATGAGGGTCATATAATATCTAGATTTGAAACAACCGGTGACCTGTGCTGCTACCAGTGACGTAAACACCCCTTTGTAAAAAGGGTTTTTACACTTACTCATTGTTTTACACGTCATTATTTTCTTTTCATTACGTTGGTAGCGCAATTTTGGTTTTGTAAAAGGTAAAAGTAAATACATATAAAAATAAAAAAGTATTATTGTAAACTTGGCGTGACATTGAAAATTTGGGGCACAGATGTGTTAGGTTCGAGGAAACGCGTTGTTTTTATTATTATTATAATTTTTTTTCCATGTGTTAAAATTTTATTAAAACAGGATACTCATCGACATGTGTATCCTGCCCATCTTAACTTACGGAGCTCAAACGTGGTCACTCACTGAGGCCCAAAAGTCCAAGCTTAAGGTTTGCCAGAGAGCGATGGAGCGCAGCATTCTAGGTGTTAAACGAACCGACCGGGTCAGAGACACCACGTTGCGCACCAAAACTCCAAAAGTCGGAGAGAAAAGTGCCAAACTTAAATGGGAGTGGGCCGGTCATGTTTGTCAGATGCATCCTGAGAGATGGGCAAAAATCATCATGCCCTGGATCCCCGAAAACGGTCGGCGGCGTCCAGGTCGACCGAGGAAGAGGTGGCGTGATGACCTGGACAAATTTGACGACCAATGGCCAGAGGTTGCCCACAACAGGAACGAGTGGAAGAGCAGGGGAGAGGCCTTTGCCCAGCTGTGGGATGAAATAGGCTAACAAAAAAAATATTCTAGTCATTGAACTTATTAAAAACTAGGGGATAACTGTAATATTATAATGTACAAAATTAAAATTATTTCGCTCTATCGTAAAAAATCTCAAATTTACCGTTTTATTTATTACTAAAACTCATTTTATAGGTAGAAGAAACTGTATTTAAGCAAAGAAAAACGATTATCTTAGTCACAACATAAGCAATAAATTATATACTTTAACAAAAACATTTATTAAATAAAAATAAATAAATAAAAATAAATAAATAAAAATAAATAAATAAAAATAAATAAATAAAAATAAATAAATAACGCTCACAGGCACATACATTGTAATGATCCCAAGCAAGCACTATAGGCTGTTTATTATGGAAACCATACAACAACGGCACAAACATATAAACATCCATGACCGAACCGGGGTATGAACCCAGGACCCTGGTTTGGCAGTCCGGCGTGGTAACCATTACACCAACCGGGTCGTCAAAAAACTCACTAAATACGAAAAGAAAAAAATATAAATAAAAAAAAAATCAATCATCATTCCATCCGTCAAATCCTTCACTAAATACGAATTCGATCCCAGGACCAGTTCGGAGTTCGTCGTGCTTAACCCTAACGACCTAGTAATCCAGCTAAGCAAACACATTACTTTCAGCCAATGACTAAGCCCCTTTAAAACAGTTTTTCTCCCACTAAAAATATAAGTTTTTAAAACAAAACTACAAGTTATAATAAGGCTGGTTTCTTGGCGTGATCACGCTATAGCCTGACCACCCAGTTACACGCCAGTTGAACGTTTAAGAACAGTTTAACTGGGAGCATCTAACTAAAGTTTCTTTTCATATCAGTTGTCCTATATATTTTGGTCCGAGTAGGTTTGCTGTTTTATATGGAACAGTAAAAAAAAACTCATTGGGAACAGTAGATAAAATGCATGAGTGATATTTAAGGATTTCACTACATAATATGCAGATGACGGCATGGTGCCGAAACAACCCACTGCTCACTAAGGAAACTATGTACAAAATTAAAGGAGCACAGAGAGCTGTGGAGCGCGCCATGCTCGGCGTGGCATCACCCTTCTTGACCATGTCACAAACATCCGTAGTGGAATTAAGGTTCAATGAGGAGTTTTCTGACAGCTAGTCAAATGTAGTTCAACAAACCGGCGATAGATGGCGTTGACCAGAGAGGGGTCCGAAGACGAAAATTTTAGTGTAAAAAGTGAACAAAAATGTATGTCACTGAGTCAGACGCATCCGTTGACGAAATATATGTTCATATTTAGCTGTTAACTTGAAAACACAAATTCTTACTATTTTATTTGTATTTTACTATCTGCAAGGTCGCTCACCCCTGTCTCGTCACCGCCATCTATCGAGTCTTTAGGAACTACTTTTTCTTTTTTAATGGCTTTCGGCAAATCCCTCCCGGGGTCGACATTGCTGGCTTAATGTGGCGGTTGGCAGAACACGTTCCTAGGCAAAGTGATGACTGGTGGATTAAAGCTTAAAGCAAAGTCATGGCCGATGGCCGAGATTAGGCAAAAGAGGAGTAGGTCGTCAGGCAACCAGGTGGGTTGATGACATCAATAGAAGCACCGTCAAGACTTGGATGCGATTGGCGCAAAACTAAAATGTATGGCAAAATGGAGAGGAGAAGAGGCCTATGCCCTGCAGTGGGTGGATACGAGCTGATGGCTATAATATAAGGTCTAACAAAATTAGCTGAAACTGTTTAAGGCTCTAGACAGACAGACTGCATTCCGACTGCAAAATTGCAGTTCAGATGCAGATTGAATGCAGAACTGCAAACCAAACGCGTAGTCCGATTGCAGTTTAATTGCAGTCGTGTCAACTGCACACCGACTGCATTCAAACTGCATCCGAACTGCACCATACCCACCCGCCCGCGGAATCGGACTGCGCGTTTGGTTTGCAGTTCTATTGCAGTCGTGTCAACTGCATTCAAACTGCATCTGAACTGCAATTTTGCAGTCGGAATGCAGTATGTCTGTCTAGAGCCTAACAGGATGATCAGACCATCAAACTACTTTCTCTATGGGACCAATTGAAATTGCGAAAAAAAAACAGCTGTCCCATACAAAACTGCAAACATAACTCGACTCAAATGTATGAGACAGCTGTTTTTTTTTCGCGATTTTGATATTGTTCCCATAGAGAAAGTTGTTCAGTTTGATGGTCTGATCATCCCCTTAAAATAGTTTCAGCTAATTTTGTTAGACCTTATATAATATGTAATTACTATTAGATTTAACAATGTCAGTGTTCAAAAGCAGTCAACAGACGCCTGTGCGTGCCAGGCGTGCATAGCCAGCGGTCACGTGACCTAACTTCTACGAACACCACAGCACTCTCAACACAGGGTGTTCATATACAGGGTCCTTCTTAATAATGCTGACGGTTTTTAAGCGGATGATTAAACCATCAAGCTGAACAATTTTTTCAGTGTGACTAAAATATAAATTTCGATAAAAAATCAGCTGTTCCCGATGAGTTTTTATAACCATAGAGTCATCATGTCATACAATAACAAAGCCTAAACATGGCACATGTCTCTAATGTCACCTTTGTATGCATCAGTTATGCCCAGCTGTCATACATTGCCGCTCACATTCCAGTCCTTTCAAATCTTTCAAATATATTCGGTTATAAAGCAGTAATGTAAAACAACTGGTTGTAATTTAGTGGTCCTGTTAATAGCGCACTGATGCGAAGTCCTCCTTGTATAGAATGTCCTTGGCTGTTCCATGCAAATCTGCAATCCTGCTCGACTGAAATGTATCATCATCATCATCAGCCTATAAACGTCCCACTGCAGGGCACAGGCCTACCATAAGGGGTGTATGGGCGTTAGTCCACCACGCACGACTAATGCGGACTGGTAGACTTTACACACACACCAGGATTTCTTTTTCTGTGCATGAAGGTTTCCTCACGATATTTTCCTTTACCGTTTGAGAGCAGTATCGGTCATGTTTTGTCATCGAATCGTCTCATTGAATAATTTTTTTTTAATACAGTTGCTCAAAAAGTGCAAATTGCAGGGACGTATAGCGTTCGGGATGTGGGCTATTACATACTCGTGCTTTTTTTTACCTTTCCCGAACTCGTGCGTTCTCTTTCCCAACTGTCAAAATAATGTCTATTAAAAAGAAAAACCAACCATGAAGTTTTTACTAAAAAATTCATAGAAGTTTTTATGATTCATGCAAATACGTATATTTCTAAAAAGAAGCTACAAATTTGTTTCAATATCAGATTTAATGAGTTTTTCATTTCATATCAATAAAAAACTTCTACTGAAGACTTGGCTGTATGGGCATTTGCCTACCAGAATGGGTGAAGAAAAAAAAACTGCTTATATTCTACGGTTGGCGCCATTTTTCAGAAATTTTTTGACAAATATACATGAACAATCATACGAAATTAATAATAGTTTGTCTCAAACAGTAAATATGCAACCTAAAACTTAACCAGTTAGTATAAAAAACTGTACCAATTTCAATGTATATGTGAATTATAACTTTTATAAGAAATAAATGTTAAGTTAGTTGAGTTTATTGTGTTTTTATTATTTTATTAAATTGCTTCATTTTTTCGCAACTGTATTAAAAATAGTCGTTCAGTACACGTGCGGAACCGTCATTGCAACTTGTTCCGACTGTCAACCCTCGCCTTCGGCTGCGCCTCGGCTCGGGTAGACATTTGTCGGAACTCTTTGTAATGACAGCCTTTCCACACTTGTAATGAAATATACTATTTTCTGGCCTTTAAGATTTCGAAAAGTTATTCAAACGTTTTCAAGAACATCCTATATTTATTTATGAATGTACTACGTAATAATCACGGTGCTGGACATTTAGCGACCGCTCGAAATTATTAATCGATAGTTGAGTGAGTTTTAAAAATATCACGTAAAGTCGCCAACAGTGTAGCTACGGGCTACAGCGCTACGGATTTGCTACGCTAGTTGGCTACAGTTTAGCTACGAGAGATTTTTCCATACTTCACGTTCACGTTGTACCATAATCTTTCTTATAAGTACGCTTATATTGTGCATCTGGTATGGACCGAAAATACTAGGTGAAATACTTTCAAAATTTTCAGGGGTGGCTCAGGCCATCAAACTGAACAACTTTTGGGAAAATATGTAAAATTGAATTAAATAAATAAATAAGAGCGTTATTTATTCCTGTCCTGGTCCTGGGAGGGGAGGGTTTGGCAATCCAGTATGGTAACCATTACACCAACCGGGTCGTCAATGATGAATGAATCAAAAAAAGTCCAGTTTGATAGTCTGAACGACCCCCGAATATGAAGTGTTTAAAAAAAATTGAGAGTGTTATCTTTTATCAATCACCCAGTATATTTTACTGACTGACCTTGCGTGGAATACAAGTATACAGGGTGTTTGGGTAAAAAGATGCAATACTTTAAGGGTTGATTGTACCCATGACAAACACCCCTTAAAGTATTGAAATTCGCAAATAAAAACGACTTTATACAAAATAATGTCGAATAACGTATTAATGAATTAACGCAAAACCTCAAACACCTCAATTGATTTATAACAAAATAATTAGATTGAAACAGTAATTTCATTATTATGATAGTTAACATTTCAAGTTATTTGCATTTTAAGTTTTGAGCCAAAAATGATTTGTTATCATTTCAGCAATGAATGAAAGCGCTAACGTAATCACGGATACATTTTAATAACCTTGTTTTGGTAGTAAGTAAGGTGAGTATGCCCTTGGGGTGGGTTGACATCGGGTTCAGTAAATTTTAAACTTTACAAAAAAATTATTTTATATTTTGATAAAATACCTATGTTGAAACCATGATAATTCGATTCTGCTCTCGATTCTGAACAAACTACTTTCTAGTTTTGCGTTAATTCATTAACACGTTGTATACACATACATACATAAACTCTCGACCGTAATCTCTTGTAGGGTGGTCAGAAACCTTACTATAACTACTAACCATCTTTTTAAGGCTCATAAGGCTCGATTTTGGAATATTGAAAGTTTTAGGATGTAAGGACAACACTTGTATAAGATGTACTACCTACCAATCCCCGCCATAACTGCTTCCTTGGTCTAATGGTTAAGAGCATTGGGCTCTTTACACGGATGTCGTGGGTTCGATTCCCACGGGGGACACCTAGTGATATATCACTTTGTGCATGCCCAGTTGGTTTGGACATTGCAGGCTGACTCACCAGATTGTCTGAAAAGATACATGATTCCGTGCTTCGGATGGCACTTTAAGCCGTTGGTCCCGGCTACTATCACTAGTGGTAGTAGTCATTACATAAAAACCACATCAGAGGCCGTAAGGCGGTCTCAAAAAACTCTGACACCAGGGCTCTGCCCACACGATAAGAAGAAGAAGAACCAACCCCCGCAATAAGATAATACAGGGTGTTAGGGTAGACAGTTGCATTACTTTAAGGAGTTATTGTACCCATGATACTGAACAACTCACGAAATATACGCACAAATCACAGAATTAATTTTAAGAATTTCTAGTTGTACTTTTAACTTTTTATTTATATCTTTAATCTTCCAAGGCACTCTTACTGATTGTGACACAATTAAGAAATAGTACTACTTTCGATAGGAGGGACCAGGTCTTCCAAAACAAGGGCACTGCCTAGTTTGGACTCCTGTCTCCCTTTACAATATTAGATGTTTTTGTTAATTTACTTTTTAGTTACTTTATTGTACTTAGTTTTAGATATCTGTATTTGTTGTAATGGGAGAACAATAAAAATTATCTTATCTTATCTTATCTTAACTTTCTCTGAGAAACCTATAGGAAATTAACAAAAAAATGTTGGACTTTCCATACCAAATTCAGTCAGCTTCATTGAACGTTTGTCTTAAAAGTTGAATAACCACTTAAAGTAATGCAACTGTTTACCCAAACACCCTGTATAAGCCACGGTAAGAAATGGGGTGGTCCATTCTAAGACGGAACCACACGGCTAAACACAAAAGCCACATTAAACGACAATCTATAGCTGCCTATATTAATAGGCACTTGGTCGGAAGCAGGTCAACGCGTCTGGGTCGAAAGAGGTTTAAAATATACACCTGGAGCTTTATAGTTAATTTCGTCTTGATTGTACTGGGGAAATTAGGTACTGGCAGCAAGAAAAGTGGTTGTATAACGTTGATTATCTTATTAAATTGGGGGATCGTTTGAACTTATTCTTATCACGTGATGAAAAATAAATCTTTGCTGGTTGATGAAAAAGATATTGATCAGGATGATTCTATTGTCAGTTTATCATTGTCCATTGCTGAACATCTTTGACTATGTATATAAAGATTAGTTACGCGTGATATTCTACTAACAAACATTTCTGCCACTTTTTGCGGGGGGCGAGGTAGCATGAAATCCGCAACTTTGGATTTTATTCGCCATAACTTTAGATTCTAATTTTGAATGTTAAAAATCATGAAAAGTAGCCTCATGTGAACCCCAAACGTCATAAGTTCGTAGTTATTGTTTCGCAATTATAAACTGTCTCGTTTAGTGATCTAAACTATTATAAAACTGTAACAGAAAGTGTCTCTGTACATTGAAGATATTAACAAAAAAAAAGTTACGATATGGTTTTTAGGTATCCTTGATTCCATATCAGCAATTTTTGGATTTTTTGTCTGTCTGTTTGTTTGTGTGTTTGTTTGAACGAGCATCACGCAGAAAAAACTGAACCGATTTTAATGAAACTTTTTTTGTTTTATAGCTAATGATCTGACTTAAATTCTGGTATATAATTTGTGCGGACAAAGTCGCGGGTTAACGCCAGTAAGGCATAAAATTGAATGTTAATGCACATGATCAATTATTCTTATACCGTGGCATAGGGGAAATGCTATCGCAAGACCAGTCCTTATAATAAATAGTCAAAGGCTGAACATAGACCTATCCCAAGGCATGCCACAAAACTATATCCTCCACCCTCCTCATCCAGTCGTTTAGAAGATCCGCCATAATGTCAACCTTCCCTCATCGAGTTTCATTTATATTTTATAAAAACTAATCGTACTAGGGTTGCCACCCTATATCCCTGCACAACTATTTTTATGAAAACAGTTTTTTATGCAGTTTCTTGAAAAATTTAGTATCAACCGAGAGTTAAAGATTTAAATAAAACGACATTGTTGGGCTGACTACCTTTTTTCAGGCATTGCCAGGTGAAACGAAAAATAAGGTAAAGCAAAATTGTACTATACCATGTTCGCAATCAAATTACCTACAAAATACTTTCAAGTTAACCTTTTAAAAAATATATCTTTTTATTACTAAAAACCCTTATTCTTTGTCATCTTTTTAGCGCGACCATCAATCAAACTTGAATATTAATTATTACAAATATCTCGACTCAGTCCGAATTGAGATATAAAGACTTGAAGTAAACGTAATGATTATATTTTTAACTTCAAGCCTTTATATAAATAAATATCTTGAACATTGTCACACAAATTATCTAGTCACATTTAAAGTACCTGGATTTTTATAATGATGAATAGACAACGATATAGAATACATATATAGATAGAAACATCAATGACGCGGGTACAGATATTCATATTCATCATATAAATATTTGTCCCTTACGGGATTCGAACCCGCGACTCTCGGCACAGCAGGCAGGTTCACTACAGACTGTGCTACCGGGTCGTATATCCGTTCGGACTGAGTTTAGGGATATATACATGTTAACAAGTTTTGTTTGCAACTTTATTGTGAAATAAAATATTCAAGTTTAGTTGCTGGCCGCGACAAAAACAACGTCGGAAAATAAGGCACCAACCATCCATACAAAACCAGCATTGTCTTTTAAAGGCCAACATATTTCCCATCGAAAAATAGCAACGTAGTTCCTTTTTTTTGGGATAGCGTTTTATGTGTGGTGTTAAAAAAAATATTTCCAGGAACGTGTGGCTTCCTGGAATGTCGGGTCTGTTTATTTTTAATCAACTCCGCCCATTTAGAAAATACCTATACATTTTGTTAACTGCCGTAATAAAATATATTTTTTATGCCAATTTGATATGTCCCTTATATCAATCAATCTGTCAACATTTTCTTTAGGAAAAGGTTCTTAGTTTTCGAGATAAGGACAGTTTTATGAAATTCGTGAAACTCTTTACCTTAGTCACTATTTTGAGTGCCACGGCTACAAATGCTCTATGCAGTATCTGTGTTAAAACTGTCAATATCTCGAAAACTAAGACACTTTTACTAAAGTCAAATTTTGATAGTCATGTCTTAACCTATCTGCATCCGCCGGGTTGACGTCGGTTTATGGGACACCCTGTATACTTTTGAAAATAATTGATCTGACCATATTTATAGACCAAACTTCGCACAATTCAAATTCAAGCCTTAACTAAGAATGAGACTTATCGGTTTTTTTATGTTTAACGACACATTTATTACGCTGGAAAAACATATCTCTTAAATATTTAAAAAAAAAGTAAATTTAGTTTAAGATACAATAAATAGAATAATAGCCCAGTCATTTTACGGAGTTTGTTAGGAGAGGTAGGAAGTAATTATTAATTGTACTTTCAAACTATAACCGGCACCATTTAGTGACAAATAGACTATTTGAAACATATTTAAAAAATATTCGCTACGCAACATAGAAATCAAAATTGCGAGTCCCAGAAGGCTTTCAAATTAATAATATTAATACTAATGCACTCATTTGAACTAGATTTAACAATAAAAATATGTTTTTATTAGATACGAATGTATTTTTCAAAACCTTCTAAGTAGACAAAAATATTTACACCACGTTTGAAGTATGTATAATAGTAATGCCTCAAATATGTGCAAAACAAAATTACCAACAGGTTTTATATCGAGATAATAGCTACATTTTAAATGTGGAACTGTGGCTGACGGGATTTTTTTTTAATTTTGGTACATTTCTAAGCTCGAATTGGCTCTTAAATACTATACCGAAAAAAAAAATCAATTATTAATTAGTCCCGGCACAAACCGTCAAATGACTGGGCTATGAAAATAATATATAATATAATCGTATAGAATAGAATACTAGAAATAATAAAAAAACATTAAATGTTACCAACCACTATCAGCAATAGCACATTGACACATTCGGCACGTCTGATATCATTTCTCTACTTGCGTTCGACCCGGGTTTTTTCCATGTCGCGGGCAAGAAGTAATTTTCTATGCAGCGAAGACGCGTCGCGAAATAAGGAAATTATACTAGACGTGCAGGTATCCAATGTGTATAACATTACCTACTTAGAAAAACATCTTCAGTCATTTCATAAGTACGTACGCCTACGAAAAGGTGACATATTCCATGCCACGAAAACCACACACGACATCCATACAAAACATTTAATCACCTAGTCACCTCGTACGACACCCACGGGAAGAATTGGTGTGGTCCATTATCAGCCGGAACCACACGACAACGATACACGAAAATAATGTAGAGCCATAGAAAATGACTCAACTTTAGTTAAGAAAGCATTTATCGTAACAAACTGCACTAATGCATTCAGTTCAAGAGAAAATGCACTCCTTATGACGCTCATTTGACAAAATCAGACCCTTGGTGTTAAATTTCGATTTTTCTCATAAAGCTCAAATTAACAAAAACAACCCTTAAAACGATGTTGCTAAAATACAAAATCCATTACAGTAACCCAAAGCTTTGTACCAGCTAATATGAACTGTGGAAGGAAAACAGTATGTACTTGATACACGAATATGCCCCTTACAATTAAGTAGATAAGGCCCATTATTACGCTACGCTACATAACAATTATATCGTAATCGAATTCGGACATTTGTGTACGTCTCACACACACATAATACGTTTTACTCACCTCTCTTAACTAGTTAAGTCAAAAATCATCCTTAAGTCTACACAATTGAGTCTAAAGCTGGACGATATAAATTTGAATAGTACTATTGACTTGTGAGACTGTCTGTGTACATTCGCTTTTCTTTCACACTTCCATAAAGTTTAATAAACAACCTCGTCTTTAAACGAAATTCGACCTTACCTCATTTAAGTTACGTAGAAATTTTCCGAGGAAAATTTTTGTTGGTTGAGTCAGTTTGGGAGTCAAGCAGTGGCCACGGCCGAGGGCTGAAAGGGGTGTGGGAGGGGAGGTGTCGGGGCAGCTAAAGGCTTTCCAGGTCTACTACGTTAGTAGCACCGCGTCTGTTGTGACCCACGCACGGATGGCGCGCTCTCAAACGCGCTTGCGCCTTTCGATTTTTTTAAAAGCGTAATTCTCCTTTTCACTTGCTTCTTTTAATCATTTATAAAACAAAAATGTGTTGTTTAAGTTAGTGTTTGTTGCCAGAATGAATGGATGTTAGATAGTAAGTTACAACTGGACCTCACCGGGTGAATGTATGACCTACTTATGTATACGATTACCTAGTAATAGCTCAACATTTCCGAACTACATAACCTCCAGTAATATTACGAAAAAGTTTCCATACGTGCCATTATGTAAAGAGACTTTTCTTTTTTTTGGAAAAGGCGCAATTTGAGATTGTAAGTGGAGTAGAGAACTCTTGAATTTTAAAAATAGAAGCCGTCTAGTGAAAGCGCGGGAATCCACATATGGAGTTAAATGGCGGGATAACCTGAACAACATAGTTATTAAAATTTCAAGACGAAATTTAAAATGGAAATTGTTCTATAATCCGGAACGCTGTTACATTAAGTTGGAGGAAAATTGGGTCTTAAAATATTAAGCAGTTCTTACGACTCGAGTTTTTGATGGAGTATCGTGTTTATGCTTCTTATATTGATTTAGATGTACAGTACTTTACTTGATTTGGTAAAAATGTGTACAGTCAACATAAAAATTCTCAGATTTCGTGCCTCACACGACTATCGAGCACATTGGAAATGAATCTACGGAATTCGAAAAAATATTGTCGCAAAAAGATTAGGCTACAGGGCCAACCCTTAACCCGATCGTCTTTATTTTAAGCTCAAATTGTAGCTGACTAAATTGTCATTATTCATGATATCGTTATAGAAGTAAAATTTAAATGTTTATTTTTACTTTTGTAACACCCTGTATAGGTTTCCACCACCACTTTTGGGAAAATTCAAGATTACTCGTAGGACCATATTTTTTATAACAAATCTTCAAGGGGTTCTTCACAGGGTTTGACAGTCAAAACCACACCAAAATCGGTTCAGCAGTGAATGTACTATTTTTAAAGCATTGATTTTATATTTAGTAGATCAAAAGAGTAATCCAGAGGCATTTTAATAAAAATCGAGTCTAAACTATCGACATTTTGAAAGTAGCAGAGATAAAATGCAAGATGCACCTTGAATTTAAAATGCCAAGCGGTAAAGGTCTACGAGAGTTCATAGCAAAATGCTACGGCGTAGTAAAACTATTCGTAGCAAGCAAAATTTTGTTGGTTTTAGAATGTTTACCCAATTATGTTGCAGTTTGACATTTTCGGTTAGTGTGGGAAAATATACAAGAAGTAGATTAACGCTGTGGGTATATATTATATTTACTCGTTTTCTAATTTTGATTTTTTCGGGAAACAAATTAAAATAATTGATTTAATGAAATTCATGCTTTATTTATTTTTTATTATTAGTTAAGAAATGTAAAGCCATAATTCGAAGTAATTTTAACTCTTTATCAGACATAGTACGTTTCTTCGATCACGTATAAGTAGAGTAGCTGCCATAATACTAAAATGTTATCAATATGGTTTATTATTGAATGTCAACGTGGTAGCCACGGCAAAGGTTTAATCAAAACGAGCGTTAACCCGCGACTTCGTCCGCACAAATTATATACCAGATTAGAAGTCAGATCATAAGCTATCAAACAAAAAAAGTTTCATCAAAATCGGTTCAGTACTTTTTGCGTGATGCTCGTTCAAACAAACAAACAAACACCCAAACAAACACACAAACAAACAGACAGACAAAAAATCCAAAAATTGGTGATATGGAATCAGGGATACCTAAAAACCTTAAAATTAATATCTTCAATGTACAGACACACTTCTGTTACAGCTTTATAATAGTATAGAAGATAGTTAAAGATTGAAAAATTGGTCTCTGACAGGACCTGCAAAACCAGTGCTGTGTTTTCGTCCATTTAATTATAGCAGCTTATCAGCTTATTTATATATAGCAGCTTTCATGATATTAAAATTAAAAATTTTCCATTTCACAATTAAAAATACCTGTTTTCATAATTAGAAGATAACACAAAATTGTAACATTTTTCTAATAAGGTAAAAAGAAAAAGAAAGTAAGTTAGTACGCCAAAATTCAAAATTCTTATATTATATTGTTATCTAAATTCAAAGGTCACAAGATCTCGATCATACGAAACCTTCATCTTTATAGTACATGTGCCCGTATCTATTTATTTCAAACAATTGTTTTCCTATTAAAATGGTGTGTGTAATTAAAATGTAAATCGATGTTTTATAAAAAAACAGCTTTTACCTGCGGCTTCGTTCGCGTTGATGTCCTGAAGTAACTCAAAATTTTAGAGTAGATACCGTCATTTTTATGATCATTATTAGTACTGTACGAAAGTATCATAATGTATGCAAATAAAACTCTAACTTTGAAGTTAGAGTTTTATGTGCAAAGGGTTAGAGCATTTTGTTGAAATTATGCACCTACATAATTATTGTTGAGGATATTAATGGTTTTTACATCTACATTTTTTCTGTCAAAGCAAAGTTAGGTAGGTACTACAGGTTTCCACTTTATCAAATTTCATTAAAATTGTTTCAATTTATTGAAAAGAAATACGTTTCAAACAGATAGACAAACAGACTTTATCAAAGTACACTTTATCGAATTTATTAACATTCATAACAATCAAAGTAAAACTTGGAAAATTTTAGTACAGGACGGGATTTGAAACCGCAATCTGTCAATCCAGTGCTGTGCTATCATAAAATTATAATAAAAGAACATCATATTAATGTATAACATTTCAGAGGATACAATTATCATTGACGTAGATATTGAATACTTTGGTAAACAAATGTGGAAGATAAGTGGACACAGGCAGGCTTACTATAACAATTTTTTTCTTCAAAAAGCAATATGTGATTCGTATAAGAAAGAACCAAATAAATCGTCCCTATGTAATTGTATTGTCTCCGATATGGTACCGAATAATCGAGTAGGTATCGATTCGAGACAAGGGCAAGTTGAATCGATGTCGGCTGAGTTATTTCGGATGTTGAGGCTATGTCGTTCGTATTGGAGAATAAGTAGATTTATTGATGTAAGGCAGTTATTTGGTTTACGAATATTTCGAACGAAATGATGTTACGATGTTCAAATTGTGTAAGTTGCACTAAAAAAAAGGTGGATTTAATGATTTCAACAAGATTTTTTATTTGGCTGTTTTTTTCATTGGGAATGGTCAGAAGCATTGGGGTTAAGGCACGATGGGGCTGACGTAACCTCGGGGTTAAAAGCTCCAAAAAAAAACAAAAGAATAAATAAAAAGAAAAGCTAAAATACTTTTTGAGGCCTGTGGATAGTTCACATTTAGATTTTTTTTTTAAAGGAACAAATTATAGTGGCTGTTGTTTTTTCATTGGGAATGGTCAGAAACATTAGGGTTCAGGCACGATGGGGCTGACGTAACCTCAGGGTTAAAAGCTCCAAAAAAAAACAATAGAATAAAAAAAAAAAAGCTAAAATACTTTTTGAGGCCTGTGGATAGTTCACATTTAGATTTTTTTTTAAAAGGAACAAATTATAGAGGCTGTTTTGTTTTCATTGGGAATGGTCAGAAACATACTTAAAAATACTTGTTGAGGCCTGTGTATAGTTCACATTTAGATTTTTTTTTTTAAGGAACAAATTGTGTTTTTAAACAATTTACACTCAGTTGCAGAAACACTCATTAGAGTTAATCCTCCATTATATCTCTTGCTAGCTTTAACTACGTCAACGAGAAAAAGAGTGACAGCAAGAGATTTAGTGGAGGGTTATCTTTAATGAGCGTTTCTGCAACTGAGCGTTAGTGTTACCTTTAATCACCATTCTAGTAACTATTTAAATAATCTGTATGACCGTACGAACTACCGCACGGACAACATGACATGTACCAATGAATTTTTCTAACATTGTGTAGGTAATACCAACTGCTCTCAAACTAGCCCAGTCATTTTACGGAGTTTTGTTAGGTGGGGTAGGGAGTAATTATTAATTGGACTTTTCAACTGTAACCAGCACAATTTAGTGACAAAAAGACTATCTTAAAACATATTAAAACATAATTCAAAATTGTGTGTCAAAGAAGGCCTTTAAATTAATAATATTAATACCAATGCACTCATTTGACTTCGATTTAACAATATTAATTATTTTTGAGCAATTCTTCTTCTTAACGTGTGGGCAGAGCCCTAGTGTCACAGTTTTTTCAGACCGCCTTACGGCCTCTGACGTGGTTTTTATGTAACGACTACTACCACCAGAGATAGTAGTCGGGACCAACGGCTTAACGTGCCATCCGAAGCACGGAATCATTTTTCTTTTCAGACAATCGGGTGATTCAGCCTGCAATGAGCAATAAAATGGGCATTTAAATTTAAAAAAATGAGGTGTTATTTAGAAAATACGAAAACATTTTCCAAAACCTTCTAAGTAGAAAAAAATATTTATGTTTGAAGTACAGTAATGGTAAAGCCTTAAATATGTACAAAAAAAATACCGTCAGGTTTTTTAGAACGAGATAATAAGCTAAATTTAAAAATTTGAACTGTTGCTGACGAGATTTTTTAAATTTTTTTTCATTACTATGCTTAAATTGGCTCTTCAATATTATACCGAAGAAAAATATCAATTATTAATTAGTCCCGGCTCAAACCGTAAAATAACTGGGCTAAAAACGTTGAAAGAAAACATCGTGACAAAGAAATTCTGATGCGTATGTGAAGTCTAGCAAGTGGACTTACGTGGTGGACTAACACCAATACACCGAGGAGGGTAGCCCTGTGGCCTGCAGCGGGACGTTTATAGGCTGAAGATAAAACTTTGACTATTTATTATAAAGATTGGCCTTGCGGTAGCATTTCCCCTCTGCCACGGTATAAGAACAATTGATCATGTGCATTTACATTCAATTTTATACCTTATCACTAAACGAGACAGCCTTATAACTGCGAAACAATAACTACGAACTTATGACGTTTCGAGTTCACACGAGGCTACTTTTCATGATTTTTAAAATTAGAATCTAAAGTTATGGGGAATAAAATCCAAAGTTGCGGATTTCATATTACCTCGCCCCCCGCAAAAAGTAGCAGAAATGTTTGTTAGTAGAATATCACGCGTCACTAGTCCGCGTAAGTTAGTCAAAGTACTAAAAGAATATAGATATCGATGTATGGATTGCTAGTCGATTTCAACTTATCGTGACTGCTACAGTCAGGTATACGTGGGTTATTTTGAAGTGCATAAGTGTACATGCTAAACACAGAATCACTATCTCGCCTTTATCTTGTCTGTATCCTATTGGAGGCCCTGGGCACTTTAGGATAATGGGGCCTCAATGACTATGATATGAATATAACACAGGACTATTTCTCCTTTCAATTCTGGCGCCTACAGACGCTACAGGCCAATCGCAGGCCGCTTCTCACCTATCCCAGCTACACAATCCGCCGCGTAGCCCCAGCAACGTCCTAGGCCGAGGTCCGTACCCCTCTGGGTGCCCCTAGGTCGGTTGCTTAAGTTCATTCAATTGGCTCGGTGACCTTCGTGGTCCCTCCAATAGCCCGCAGTAAAAAACAGTAGTTGCTCCCTGAGCAGAGCTGTAATAGTCAACTCAAAAAAAAAAACAGGTCTATTTTATTAACAATATGACAAATTCTAGATTTAGACCTACAAGTTGTAGGTATGCAATCAAATTGTAGCCACTGTTTGTTAGGCCCCTTGTTCATTAGAATACCAAAAAATGATATTTTTGTAAAATAATGGTATTTATCGGTAATATCGGGTATCGGTTGGTGATCGGGCAGGAACCAGGGCCTCTACCCGCATATTCGAACTTCGCAATTGCGTGAACGTTTTAGTTCCAATGTCAACTCTATTACAATGAAGTGCGGACCGAAACAGTGGCGATATATCGAACATCAAAAGTCCGGGTACAGGGCCTGGGGGGCCACATCGATCGCCGGGCCATGGGCACTTGCCCAGAGTGCCCAGTGGAAAAGATGGGCCTGATCCTTACCCTTGTCACCTTCGTTTCTTCCTTGACCTCGCTTTTGATATTACTTAAAGACAGAATTTATTAGTAAAAATAAAATTAAATATTAAATCAACATCTATCCTTACGTAAACGTTCCACTTTGAACTCTATAACCTCAGAAATAACGGACATAATAACCTTAAAACCACATTTGTATGTTCACAAACACATTTAACCGCAATATCCAAAACCGCTTCGTACACAAAATGTTTCCGGAATGCTTTATTTAAATAACAAAATATCTATATAAAAATACAAAATGAATGTACAGAAAGTTTGACTAACAGAGCTTAACTTATGAAATGTAACATTTTTAGTTGTATAAAGTGTAAATTTAAATGCGTTATTTATGGGGGTTTTCCAGACCATCAAACTAAACAACTTTATCCTAATCGAGAAAAGAGAAGAAAGTTTACACCCTGTATTTACCGTATAGTTCTAGTTTCGAATAAATCATCCCATTTTCTTCCTGTGCTTAATGAAGTGAATGAAAAATACGATTTGTTTTCTTATGAGCGAATGTTAGCCACATTTCTATGTATGTGATAGAGACTAGTTACGCATGTAATTCTACTAACAAACATTTCTGCCACTTTTTGCGGGGGGCGAGGTAACATGAAATCCGCGACTATGGATTTTATTCCCCATAACATTAGACTTTAAAAATATTGATTGTTAAAAATCATGAAAAGTAGTCTCGTGTGAACCCCAAACGTCATAAGTTCGTTGTTATTGTTTCGCAATTATAGGCTGTCTCGTTTAGTCATAAGGTATAAAATTGAATGTAAATGCACATGATCAATTGTTCTTATACTGTGGCAGAGGGCAAATGCTACCGCAAGGCTAGTCCTTATAATAATTAGTCAAAGGCCAACACCTGCCTTCTGGATTACTAGACATACGTTTACGAACAGTAGATACTCTTTACCTTGATCTAAATATCAGCTAGACCTTGAAGAGTAAAAACAAAATCTACATAATTTTTGGCATCTAATGAAAAATGACGTGTTGTATGAGTTTTGGCGGCAAGTTACAGTTTTTAAAGAACAAATTTAGAACACGGTACAGTTTTTTATGGTGCCACTTTTTGAGCTTGATTTACATTTGTATACATTCTTATTCATAGAGCTAGACATAATTCTCTACTGGCTCATTTCTCGATTAATCCCCAGAGAGTCAAGCATGCCAACCCCGAAAAAACGAAAAAATTCGAGACGTTCCTCTATCTTTATTACTTCTTCTTCTTATCGTGTGGGCAGAGCCCTGATGTCAGAGTTTTTTCAGACCGCCTTACGGCCTCTGACGTGGTTTTTACGTAACGACTACTACCACCAGAAATAGTAGCCGGGGCCAACGGATTAACGTGCCATCCAAAGCACGGAATCATTTTCAGACAATCAGGTGATTCAGCCTGCAATGCGTTTTTCCCCAGTTGGTTAGGACCAACTGGGGAAAAACGCACAAAGTGACATATCACTAGGTGTCCCCCGTGGGAATCGAACCCACGACCTTCGTGTCGAGAGCCCAATGCTCTTAACTATTTGACCAAGTCCTTATAATAAATAGTCAAAGGCTTAAAATGGCTTTGGCATTGAAATTCTTCTTTGATATCCTGTCTGGATTGAAAACTTCATATAAATGACAGCCCTGTTTCAAAACCAATAAAAAGCACATTTGAAAGTCCCAAAGAAGCGCACGATCCTTACTACAACTGGTTAAAGATGATTTTAAAATGGAAAATTCTAACCAAATTCGATATCGGAAGCTCGATTAGGATACCATTCCATAGATCCAGGTGGAATCGAACCCACGATCTCCGTGTCGAGAGCCCATGCTCTTAACCATTAGACCACGGAGGCATCTTTATTACTGTGCGTATGAGAAAGCGAGCGAGCTTGATCTTTTCTCGTTTTGTCGCTGTATAGTGCATGGCATGCTAGCTCTTAGCGTTATTTTCACTAGAATAAAAATGTATGAGTAAACGAACGGGTGAGTTACTAAGCCCTAAAAGAATAAACAGGTATTTATTTGTAAACTGTACCTACCTCGGGTAAAGTTGATCGTGCGTGTCTTGACCGGATCTCGGCCATTTTTTATTTATAGCCCTTTGCTTGAGCGCCAGAGAAATAGCCAAGACCTTTTAGTTTTATTGATTTTTATACAGCAACTCTGTAAGGTAACTTTACATTTAGAGTGACATTTTAATAGAGAACTAAAACTATCCTGTATAGTAACATAATAAAACACCCTAGTAATACTTAAGGGAGTGTTTCAGACCCTCACACTAAACAACTTTCAATATGGAGCCAACACCTGTTAAAAAAAATCTACTGTCCCATACAAACCCGCAGTATCGGCTCGACTCAAATGAATGGGACATTTTTTTTATTTTTTCTCGGTGTTCGCGCCATAGTGAAAGTTGTTCAGATGGTAGCCCAGTCATTTTACGGAGTTTTGTTAGGCGGGGTAGGGAGTAATTATTAACTGTAATCGGCACCATTTAGTGACAGAAAGACTATCTTAAAACATAATTCGCTACGCAACATAGAAATCAAAATTGTGTGTCCCAGAAGGCTTTCAAATTAATAATACTAATAAGAATACACTCATTTGACCTCGATTTAACAATACACATTATTTTTGAGCATTAAAATAGGCATAGAAATTTGAAAAATGAGGTATTTATTAGAAATTAAGAATGTATTTTTCAAAAACTTCTAAGTAGACAAAAATATTTACACCCATGTTTGAAGTATGTATAATGGTAAAGCCTTAAATATGTGAAAAAAAATTTACCATCAGGTTTTTTAGAACGAGATAATAACTAAATTTTAAAATTGGTACTGTTGTTGACGTGATTTTTTTTTAATTTTGTTACATTTCTAGGCTCAAATTGGCTCTTCAATATTATACCGCAAAAAAATTACAATTGTTAATTAGTCCTGGCTCAAACCGTAAAATGACTGGGCTATTGATGGTCTGAAGCACCCCCTTTAGTATTACTATTGGGTGTTTTGTTACACCCTGTATTTTGTTACGCTGGTTGGCTTAGTGGAAGTTTGGTATTGAAAACGATCACCTTAGTTAAGGAGGCACAGTGCCTTCAGTGCTGCCCTAAAATATATTTAAACGTTTTTCCTTTGAATTTCATCTGCTGTTCCATACTGTTGGCTCGAATAGTAATATTGACGTCTTATTATTCGATGTTGGCCCTGTTGTGAAAGTTCTTCAGTTTGATGGTCAGACTAGGTATTATCATCATCATCATCATAAACGTCCCACTGCAGGGCACAGGCCTACCCTCAGGGAGGGTGTATGGGCATTAGTCCAGCACGCGTGCCCAAAGCGGATTTGTAGCCTTCTCCATACACATTAGAATTTCTTCTTCAGCGTATGCAGGTTTCCTCACGATGTTTTCCTTCACCGTTTGAGAGCAGTCGGTATTACGTACATAAGTTAGAAAAACTCATTGGTACATGGCATGTCGTCCGTGCGGATTTGAACCAGGACCATTATTGGGTGTCCATAACTCTCCGCAACGCGCCACCGGCGCTCTATTACGTTAGTAGTTAATTACTATTCTATGTAGGTCTGATTATTATGCCGTATAAGTTTAATTTTGTTTACACCCTGTACAAATATTTCTTGTTTAATAGCATGAGTTAAGACAGAGTATGGTACAGTTAAATTTGTCAAAAAATTAGGGTGTGTTTTGTTTATTTCTCGTGAAACAGGGAATGGACAAATCAGGATGAATGAGGATGACATGAATGTTGGGTATTAGTAATACTGCGGTGGTCGTCTTAACTTCCGTTTATTTCGGTCAACAATAGCGATTTGCATCAAAATGAATGCGCTTCCCTCTTTGAGGAAATTTAAGATATTGTTCTCTTTTGTTTTGTGATATCAAAATAATTCTACAGGGTGTTTGGGTAAACAGTTGCATTACTTTAAGGGGTGATTGTACCCACGATACTGAATAACTTTCCCTAAGAAACCAAAAGAAAATTCTCTCTCTCTCCGTACTTAATGACGACCCGGTTGGTGAAATGGTTACATCGCCGGACTGCCAAACCAGGGTCCTGGTTTCGAATCCCGGTTCGGTCATGGGTGTAATATGTTCCCATAATAAAAAGCCTTATGCTTACCTGGGATCATTACAATGTCATTATTATTTTTATTTATTAATCAGCTGATCGTACGTTTGTATGAAAACTGAAAAGTCATAAATTTTTTTTCGAATTTCCTTTAGGTTTCTTAGGGAAAGTTACAATCACCTCTAAAAGGGATGTAACTGTTTACCCTAACACCCTGTATAGCCTGCCACTAAAATAGCTGGTTCATATAAAACTGCAGTATCTACCGACTCTATTCATAGTGAAAGTTTGTCAGTTTGATGGTCTAAGCCACCCCTTTCAATATTAGTAGGGTGTTTTGTTACACCCTGTACATACATATAACTGTAGTTAAGTATAGGATAGGTAATAAAATTGTCACGCAATATTAATACCATAATTAGTTTTCTATTATGATATAGGCATGTAAAGAGTTGACTTTCGTTGTAACTTATGAAACCTAATTTAAACGCAAAATCTGGATATAGATATGTGGGTACTTGCTACAGATGTCAGCACCCACAAGTTATAGCAAAGATGGCGATACCGTCGCCCTCGGAAATAACTCGTAACCTACTACAAATAAGGTTCACAATCGAATGCAAGACATACATCGCGCAAGAGAAATAATCACAGAGATTCGATACATATACAAGGTCCAACTAAGAACTGTTGGACCACGGCCGGTCCCCAGGCTTCACACATAGCCTGGTGGAAGATCTTCCCTTTTCAATGGAGGAACATTCCCAGTAGCACCTCCAAAGATATAATAAAAGAACTAATACCTACCTAATACTTTTTAAGTAAAAAGGGATTGCGTACGGATAGTTCCATTGTAGCTTCAAGCGAAAAGTGGCAATCTGACAAATATTGTTGATTTATTTTTGCTGTATAAAACTTTTAAATGTTAAAGGTCAATATTTTGAAGTATACTTCTTTGAATTTCTACGATACAGACTTTTGAGCTCATCTCTTTGACATAGCAAAGTAAACTTTGTGTCTAAGACATAACAGTCTGTCAGCCTGACACTAAAATAACAATCTAACGAGTTAACTAATAAAGTTTTATGTTATTTTAACTATATAGTTGTATTATAATTTATAGTTTTGACTTGATGTTTTAAGGTAGACAAAACTGATGTTTTTGAACGTTTCAACTTTCCCACTTTGATGTTATAATAATAAATATCTTAGACATTTTCAAACAAAATATCTAGCTGCATAACCACCTACACAGAATGGGGCTTGTAGACTCACCCACTTGCAGATTTTGCTGTGAAGCAGAGGAAACGCCCATACATCTCCTCTGCGAATGCGAAGTGCTCATTCACAGCAGGAGTCGCCATCTAGGTGGATACATAATAACACCTACTGACATTAGGGATCTCCCCTCCAAAAGCATAACACGTTTCATGAAGTCCGTGGGCCTAGAAAATGACCTTTAGGTCTAGGGTGACAGCTACAATAGATCTATCCAGGTCGCAGTAGCTATTTGGTCATTGACCAAGCCCTTATAACCAAATAATAATAATAGCTGCATTTAAAGTACCAAAATCTAGTCTGGACTTGCATTATGATGTCTAGACAACGATATAGAATACATGTAAAGAGACAAACATCCATGAGTTGAGTACAAATATTTATATTCAATAATGACAAATATTTGCTCTTTATGGGATACGAACCCGCGACCCTCGACACAGCAGGCAGGTTCACAGGCCAAGCGCACTCGCGCACGACTCGTTTTTACTTTTTGTTTTTTTACATAGATTCATAGATTCTTTATTGTACACAAAAATATAATAAAGAAAAAAAAAAATTACAATAAGTCGTGTTTTTACTATTTATTAGCAAATCCAATCCAAATAATAACACAATATTTGATGAAAATTTCAACTCGCTACGTATTACGGTTCAAAAGCTACAGCCTATTAGAGTAAGGACGGACGGATGGACAGACAGCGTAGACTTAGAACTAAGGTCCCGTAGTTACACTTTGGGTATGAAACCCTAAAAAAGAAAAAGAACAAAATTATCACAACTCTACAACAATTTTACTTCCTTTAAAACGAAAAAGTGAATAGGCCTAACTTAATAGACGAAAAAACTCCATAAAATTTGTGCCCCGTTTAATGTAATTTCGCTTAAATAGGATAAGTTTAAAACAAAAGTAATATTACTACGGATTCGAAGCAAAAAGTTAAATAGCGTATTAGGAATTCAATTTGTTTAATGCCCTCTTAAGCTACGGCCGAGTGTACACTTTAATACCTAACTCTCGTGTTTCGTAATTTTCTAGTGAATAGTAGACCTTAGATTTGTTTATAATCTTTGTTTTTGCTTTGAAATTGCTTATTCGATACTATAGGTGGTCGTATACAGGATTTTTGGAACAATTTTCAAAAGCCAATGCCTAAAATGGCGCCTTTTTTTTCTTTCGTATATTTTTTTTGGGCGGCCTTATATCAAACTTGAATATTATTATAGTTTAGAATAAAGTTACAAACAAAACTTATTATTAAAAGTATATCTCTAAAGTCAGTCCAAACGGAGATATAAAGGCTTGTAGTAATCCTAATGAATATATTATCAACTTCAAACCTTTATACATATCTCCGTTCGGAATGAGTTTAGAGATATACATGTAATAACAAATTTTGTTTATTACTTTCTGAACTAAAATATTCAAGTATGGTTGATGGCCGCGGTAAAAACAACGGCGAAAAATAAGGCGCTAACCTTCCATACAAAACCCGCATTGTCTTTTTCAGGGGTAGTTCAGACCATCAAACTGAAATAGTATAGAGGTGCAAACATGAAATTGAAAAAAACCTCTGTTCTAAAACACAAATAAGAACACACATACAACTATTTTTGGTCAAACATCTTGCATTTATTTTTCACTGCATATTGCGAATATCTACTTAAGTAACTGAAGGAATAAATTATTCAATAGTTTCTCAGTGCCGAACGGTATATAGCCGTACCATAGTTTCTTATAATAGATATTACCAAAATTAGACTGAGGCCGAATGCATTTTATACTTGTAGGCAGCGTCAATCGATCTCGGTTGTGATGATTTGCCAATGTCTAGTTTATTTAGCAAGAGTGCTTGACGTTGTACGGTAATTTATGTATTTTGGTGACTTTAGTGTTCTTTTCGAAACAAGACTAACATCTTATTTCACACAGCCTAGAAATTTTGCCATCATATATGGTATAAATTATTACCGATACCAATAACCGTAGAATATACAATTCTGACATTATTCCGAAATAAATTGAATGTTGAATGTGTGTGACAGGGTGTGTGTTGAAATGAAAGAATTCTTTTTAGGTACATTTTATTTTGCTGATATAATTTTAGTTGTCATATTTTTTTGTCTCTATATTTTATTTTGTTAAAATCACGTCACTTTTCTTACACTTTACTTTACAGATATAAATAAAGGAAAAGATATTTATAAAATATACAATAAAAAAATTAAGTTCCGAGAAATATTTCAAAGTCAATTATGTACGCGTAAGTGTCACAAAAAATATCAGACATATCATTGTTAGTAGGACATAGAATAAAACTTAGAAAAAAGTGTAATGTGAAATAAAAATCAGATGACAACTAAATACAGCAGAAATGACAACTATAAAAGGAAGGAGGGGAACAAGAAGGAAGAGGAAAACCCATTTCGAATGCAAGGACAAGTGGGGTTAAACCAAACAGTGAGTTCGTTCCATAAAATAGTGACTTCACAAGCCGTAAAACCGAGTTCATCAACCGTAAAATCGAGTTCATTACTCAAGCAAGTGAGTTCTTCAGTCGTAAAATCGAGTTCATCAGCCATAAAAACGAGTTCGTTTAAAAGAGTTCGAGTTCATTCATCAAATGCAAACAGTTTGATTTTCGCGAGGGTGGTGTGGTATATTGGAGTGGTAGCGTCGATGTTTCGCGGGTGTCCGAGGGTGAGTGGTGGAATATGGCGGGTGGTGGGGGCGATGGTACTGTTGGTGGCCTGGGTTGGGGGCAGCGAGTTCCCAGAGAGGGAATGCTGCGATCCAGTTTATCCTCCAAATACTGCTACTACAGCTGCCGCGCCAGTCACGCCACCTATCGGCAAAGTTGCAGGTGAGTTTTCTAAATTTTGTTTGTAAAATAAGACAAGCGAAGATAATAATTATGAGGACCTAAAATATACAGGGTGTTAGGGTAATTTTGAAAGTGTCAAAGATGTGTAAGATGCTTGAAGGAATTAGTCACCCCTTACGAAACCCGACTGAGTTGGTGCAGTGTGGTGTCCGGCTTCGATAATAATTAAAAGTATTATCGGGATATTCTTTCTGGAAAAAAAATTACTTGACCTACATCAAAATGTTTGACGGCCAGCCTAGCTAGCATGCCAGCCACGACAAAGCGTTTAAACGAGAAAAACGTCATGCGCGCTTATTCTGGCATTCGTAAAATAATAAAGATGGAGGCACATCTCGATTTTTGTCGTTTTCTCGGGGGTGGCATGCGAGGCTTACAGCTAGCACAGTCTATAGTGAACCTGCCTGCAGTGCCAAGGGTCGCGGGTTCGAATCCCGTAAGGAACAAATATATGGATGTTTGTATCTCTACAGGATGAAATTGATATCATTAGCATCTTTTTAAACTAAAAGTCTACCCATCAAACTGAATAACTTTTACTATGGGAGCAAACCGATCGGAGCAAATAAAAAATCAGCTATTCCATACTAACCTGCAATCTCGATGCGCGAGTTCGCGACTCAAATGTATGCTGATTTTTTATTTGCTTTGATCGGTTTGCTCCCATAGTAAAAGTTGTTCAGTTTGATGGGTAGACTATTAGTTAAAAGGATGCTAATGATATCAATTTCACCCTGTATATGTATTGTATATCGTTGTCTAGTCATCATAATACAAGTCCAGGTACTTTAAATGTGACTAGATAATTTGTGTGAACATGTCCAAGATATTTCTATTTACTATATAAAATATGTCCTTCGAAAACTGCATTTAACGGAACAATATACTTCCCAAGAAATGTTATTTGCTCAGCAATTTCTAAGCACATAGTTTCCGTTATTATACGTGTATTATTTAGGTCAATCCGTTTCCTTCAATAGTCGGTAACGTAATGACCTTCCACAAAAATCACATTGCGTGCGTAGTCAAAGCGTATCTGCCATTGAAGTAATGCCTCTTTGTGTTCATAATAGACCAACGCTATTTGTCCTCAGTTTACTTAAGGTGGTTTCAGCCCATGCAAAAGTTTGACGCACAATACGCGTAGACGGAATTAATAAAACTAATATTTTATATATGGCAAAATAGTATAGAAAATCTCAATCTCAATGTTATGCTTACAAGAATAATTTGTAAAACTTTTGTTACCCGCAGAAAATTAAGGCGGTTGCAGAGGGGTCAATTTTGAAGCACAATACGCGTAGACGGTATTCATATAAGTAACTTTGTATATATGGAAAAATAGTTTAGAAAATCTAGATGTCGCGTCACAAATAACATTTGCAATTTATAATATAATTACGAAAATATAAAGCTTAGAAATTTTTCATACAAAATTTTAAGAGCTTTTTATCTTCGTAATTATATTATAAATGGCAAATGTTATTTGTGACGCGGCAACTAGATTTTCTAAACTATTTTTCCGTATATACAAAATTACTTATTCTAATACCGTCTACGCGTATTGTGCGTCAAAGTTTGGTATAAAATTGACCCCTCTGCAACCACCTTAACATTAACAGTTGATTTTTATGACTGAAAATACTGTGTGCGTAATAATGGAAACTTTTCTTTGTCATAGTTTTAGGACTAAGGACTAATGTTAATAATAGACGGTAGGTAGTCTAAAGGGTTCAGACCAAAGTTTTTTTAATTTGTAATTGGCGACGTGCTTAAAAAAGGCCAGGTCAGATATACCCGAAACCGACGAGCATGCATGAAAGGACTTATGAATGTGGAGGAAGCTAGAGAGGTATGTCAGGATCGTAGCAGGTGGCGTTCCGTTGTTTCTGCCTACCCCAGTGGGAGACAGGCGTGAGAATATGTATTTATGTATATATGTAATTATGATACGAGATTTATACGGTGTTTCCATACAAGTGTTTCAATGTAAATTGTAGATTTCATTATATGCTGTTTCGAAATTACTTCTACGGAATAAAATTAGTTCTCATAATTTATTAGATTTTGAACCTTTATCTAATAAGTAGGTTCCTGAAATTACGGTGCCAAATAAGCAACTGGTAAACGATCAACGATAAAAACGAATAAACATATTTTCAATTCATAAATTTAGTAATTTTTTTTATTTGCGAATTTTTAATATTTTTTTCGAATAAATAATTATATATTTTTTTAATCTGTGGATTTTAAACATTCAGTACAATTATTCTTTCCTACATTGACATTATCATTATCCTATTTAAGAACTGCGCCCTTTTCAGTGTTTGAATCAAGTGCCAATATATTCACCAATTCTGTGTCCTTTCTGCAAGTGTCATTAGATTCTGATACAACATGATACCAATGGATAAAAAATCAACAAGTTTCAAAAAACCACAAATAACTACATAGATTTACTCGAACTCTCTTCAAATTTAGAACTATTTATTTTATTTTGATGAAATAAACATGTCGGTAGAATAGCTTATTGAATTCAACTTATATTATACATACCTACTTTTATGTATTTTGGTATATACAGTTTTAACAATGGAGGTTTATTCAGGGCGTGCACGTTTCGTAATAAGAAAAGAGTAACCATTGTTCGTGATTGGATCCTGTTTGACCATTGGGCACCTTTCTAACATTTTAGCCATTATACAGAGCTACATTCGCGATTACAGTAATGGTCCCATAGTAAAAAATATTCAGTTTCATGGTCTGAACCACCTCCTTGTTCGAGTAGGTATCCATTTAAGTTTACACTCTGTGTAGGTACTATACTAAATAGCTTAGCGTATCTTTGGCGAACAAGGCCTGGAGAGCAATCGCGCTAAATAAGTCTCAACTAAACCATAGTTGAACCGCGTGCGAACCACAACTTTTAACACATTCAGTATTGCGCTATTCATTTGACAGCCGTTAGAGCTGTTTTAACAGATCGCTCAGACGTTAAAGGCTGTCAGACTGTCAGTTACATAGAATTTAGCGCTATGCGGAATTCAGCACAGTTGAATAGTAATTGGATTGCGATGTGATTTGAACTGAAATCGGAGTAGGATTGAACTTTGATGTTTTAAATTAGCGCCATCCTGGACGGACACGATGGGCGAGCTGAGAATCTAAAAAGTTTGCGTATTATTAAACCATATTGTCACGCTTTTACAAATTTTTATTACTCTGCAATAGAAAATTCTGACTATACTGCACATCGCGAGACATCGTTGATTTTCCACCAAAAAAACCTTTAAAAATTTTTAACTACTTTCTTCTTGACAAGGGTCTTCGATTTCATTCCTAAAAATTTAAAACTACATTCTTAAAATTTTACGCTGGACAAGGGTCTTCCTGCGTCTTGTTTGTTAGCCGGTGGACGAGCACCTTTATCCAAACATGAAAGTAAAAGTTTTTATAAGAATCAACTTGGTGACACACTTAAAAAGGGTAAGGTCAAATGTACCCGAAATTGACGAGCATACATGAAGCGACTGTTCAATGCTAAAGAAGCGAAAAAGTAACTTGTTTCTGAAGTTTTAGCTATGTAAAAGTCAACAGTTATGACTAATTCGATACTTTGAAACTAGATTTTTTTTAAATTAAAAATGGGTTTGCTCTTGACCTCAATCCAGTCCTTAGGACAATGATGGGGTCGAAAATGTAGCGAGCTAACTCAGAAGAAGCCTATTCACTCGTACTTTAAAGTGATTCGAATTGTAAGCGCTCGGAAACACTGACGCAGGCACGGCATTCCACTCCTTGGCTGTGCGCATTATAAAAGAATCAGAAAGGCGCTTAGTGCGGATATATGGGATATCAACCAAGAAGGGGTGGTATCCCGCGGTGCGTTTGGAAGTCCGATAGTAAAAAGGGGGAGGTACAAATACTAACACATTCTTTGCAACAGTACGACCAGGAAAATAAGTCCGCTCATCAATTTTCGTTGGTGCAGAGCAGACCTGAGTCCCCGTCAAAACCCGAAGTCATTTAGTAATAAAAAATCTATCATGACATGTGCCAAGTCAAAGAATGCAAAATTCGGTGGTACTAAATCTATCTCTATCTCGCTCTAAGACGAATAGCAGATTGAAGAAAGCTTGGCCGGCAACAAGCGCCTGGAAACTATTAACAAATATAGGAAAGGGATTTTAGGCGCGCAAAAGCGGCACGGCACATCCTGGAGTGAGATTTTTGAAGATCACCCGTTTTGTAATCAGCAGTAGAAAATGTCAAAATTACTATGGAGATTATGTATCTTTCTACTGATGATTTGAACGTGTGATGTTCAAAAATAGCACTCCTGATTGGTAAATATCATTTCGCGCGCTAATAAAATTTCTCAACTGCGCAGGTACATCGGTAATGGCACGGAATATCTAAGAGTACAGTAATGGTAAGACTTATAAACACGGTATTATAAACTGCCTCCGTGGTTTAATGGTTAAGAGTATTGGCTCTCGACAAGGAGTTCGTGGGTTCGATTCCCACGGGGGAAACCTAGTGATATGTCACTTTGTGCATTTTTCCCCAGTTGGTTATGACATTGCAGGCTGAATCACCTGATTGTCTGAAAAGAAAAATGATTCCGTGCTTCGAATGGCATGTTAAGCCGTTGATCCCAGCTAATATCTCTGATGGTAGTAGTCGTTACATAAAAACCACGTCAGAGGCCGTAAAAGGCGGTCTGAAAAAACTCTGACACCAGGGCTCTGCCCACACGATAAGAAGAAGAACTGTACTGAGGAAGACCTTTTTTTCTACGGGACGGAACCCTAAAAATGAATGTCGTGACAGTATTAATTACAGAGACGTTGACAAATGGATGACAATATATCTTACGGTTGATGACAGACATGACTGTGCACTATTTTTAGTTGTTGCTCTTTTATTTGATTCATAAATAGCTTGTCTTTTGTACATGCCCTAATGTACATACAGCAATTACAACAGCTTTTGTATTTTGTGCTCAATAAGTAATTTTACTAGATTTCTTTTATCAGACGTACGTACAGTGATCAAATTGATGATGTGCTTAAAAAGGGTTAGTAAGGCCATCGTGTATGTTTCCGATTATACCATTTACAAGATTATACGACCAAATAACTAAAAAACATAAGTAATTGCAACTATCTGGTAATTGCAACTATGGAACAATTGCACTTATAAGAATCACAATTCAGTCCTTCTCTTTATACCCACACCTGCCTTCTATATGACTAGACATAGGTCTATTGAGAGAAGAACTGAATCATGATTCTTATAAGTGCAATTGCTCTATAGTTGCACTTATAAGAATCACAATTCAGTCCTTCTCTTTATACCAACACCTGCCTTCTAGATGACCAGACATAGGTCTATTGAGAGAAGAACTGAATCATGATTCTTATAAGTGCAATTGCTCTATAGTTGCACTTATAAGAATCACAATTCAGTCCTTCTCTTTATACCAACACCTGCCTTCTAGATGACCAGACATAGGTCTATTGAGAGAAGAACTGAATCATGATTCTTATAAGTGCAATTGCTCTATAGTTGCAATTACCAGATAGTTGCAATTACAAGACTCCACCATAACTAAAAAATTGAAAAAACTAGGTAATTCTTGATTGAAACTTGGTAATCTTTATATAATATTCTGTTTCTGCGATCATCATTATCCATTGTCTGAAATAATTAGGTAACTAAAATATTGATGGAAATGAGGCTGCTGACGAGCTGGCACGAAGAGGGGCGGAAGAGGACGCCATAGGCCCCGAGCCTTATTGCGGCATCTCCCGCAACACCTCTAGACGTGTGCTAAAGGAATGGGCCGTGGACCAAAGCCGTAAGCTCTGGTCGGATACACCAGGACTGAGGCATGCGAAAGAACTTGTGACCGGCTTCTCAAACAGACATACCTCAGATGCCATCAATTCAAACCGCAACGACTTAAGGCTCTTAGTACGAGCCTTAACAGGATACTGCAAGTTAAACAAACACCTACACAGAATGGGGCTTGTAGACTCACCCACTTGCAGATTTTGCTGTGAAGCAGAGGAAATGCCCATACATCTCCTCTGCGAATGCGAAGTGCTCATTCACAGCAGGAGTCGCCATCTAGGTGGATACATAATAACACCTACTGACATTAGGGACCTCCCCTCCAAAAGCATAACACGGTTCATGAAGTCCGTGGGCCTAGGAAATGACCTTTAGGTCTAGGGTGACAGCTACAATAGATCTATCCAGGTCGCAGTAGCTATTTGGTCATTGACCAAGCCCTTATAACAAAATAATAATAATAGGTAACTAAATATTAAAATCCTTCCTCAGTATGCAGGTTTTTTCACTATGTTTTCCTTTACCTACGGGTCAGTAGTGTTCTTCGACTTTGAGTTTAACTTGCAATCGTGGCGAAGATATTCTCCACGATGGAAAATCCAAGGTGCTCCGGATATATTGGGGGTGCAGGCATGCCAGTTGGGAAGTCTCAGTAGTATTAAAAATCTATAAAACGGTGCCGTGGCTGACTGACAGACATATTCCACAGAGACAAAGCTTCGAACTATCGCGCTAGTGGACAATCTATGGAAGACATTGAGCGACCGCGTCATGCGCTCCTATAAAAGCTTTCTCTGTGGGTCCAGCAATGCAATTCTCTAAGCGCAAACCTCGTCACAACCTTAAATTCGTCGTTGAAACATCGGCGAGCTCTCAATTCGATATTCGCTATGGTTATGTCATGTATCAACTCATATAACGTAGAAGATCTGAAGGATGCAAGAAGGATGTTACATTTGTGAGCTCGTTGATGCTTTTGACGGCGATGTGACACTTTGAGAATTGCACTCCTGGAACGCACAAAATCATCACGTAACGCGCTCGCCCAATGTCTCCTATATACAGGACGTTACAAAAATACCAATAAGCATTTAAGGGGGTTGTTTAGACCATCAAACTAAACAACTTTCACTAAGGGACCAACATCGAAAACGCGAAAAAAAAATTGGATGTTCCATTCAAAATTACAAATCCACTCGAGCTAAATGAATGGGACAGCAGATTTTTTTTTTCGCGATTTCGATGTTGGTCCCATAGTGAAAGTTGTTCAGTTTGATGGTTTAAACAACCCCCTTAAAAGTTTAAAATTTTTATTTTTAGTTTTGTAACAACCTGTAGATTAATTAATACAGCTTTTGAGAGTTACGCGGTTATTATTTAATCTAGAAATAAACATTTTAACGGGTTCTTACCGCGTTTTGGTATATTTGAGTTCCCGATATTTCGGCAGTGTTACAACTGCCATGATCACGGGATGACTGACCTGTACATTGTCCACTAAGGCAATTGTTCGATGCTTTGTCTTTGTGAGCTAATTACTCTTGTGGCCTTTAGGTTCAGTGGTGACCGAAGATAGAAACATGAAATTTGGAATAAATATTCAATACAGAGCATGTAAGGGTGTACATAGAAATAATTTATCGCAAATTAATCACTCAAAGATTCAACGAGGTGTTATCGTTTTAAGAACTTACCCACACGCGGTTGAAGTCGCGGGTAATAGCAAGTCGTAAATAAGTTTCTAAAAACTTAATAGGATCATACCGCCCCAGGCACGTTATAATAAGTTAGCCATTTTTATTTCATAAAAGGTAATTTAGAAACTGAGTAGGATGTAGGAGTCTAACTAAATTATAAAAATTTAAGAAAAAAAGAAACGAAACGTGTAGTTTATGTTTTTGCTACTGATTTTTGATAAAAGAAAAAACTATAATGAGATTTGCTAAAAAATGAATTTGCATTTTATTTTAGTTTCTCTGAAAACACAACATTTTTAAGAACACTATACCGTACTTTAAAATTTACCAAACATTTTTTTTCATGGGTGTCGTGTGAGGCGACTAAGGGAAAATATTTCTAACTTATAAATAATTTTTGTGGGCGAATATCTAGCTTCACCACTTATGAAACTTTTGTATTTTAATAAATATTTGCGGTTAACTGGTTTTTTCCGTGAACTACGGCCAATGCTACAGCGGCAGCAGCTAAATCCTCCGAGGGGCGAAAATATCAGAGCATAGGGGAAGGATACATTTTCATGCCTCTTGGAGTGGAGACTCTTGGGCCATGGGGTCCTGACGCAAAACAACCTGTCAGAGAGGTGTCTGCGCGGTTAAGAAGAAGAAGAAGCCACGGGTGACGTGACAAAAAGGCTGGTAATTTCCTTCGACAGCGCCCTAGTCTAGAAATTCAAAGAGGGAGCCACCTGTAGGTATATTTTTACGAAAATGCACTCCGCGTTCCACGTCTGGGTTTTCGTGCGCTGACTCTAGGGGTTTAAAACAATTTACCTAACCAATCTCCTAACTCTAGGTCACGTAGGTTATACAAGTTCATTTACACTTGAAAAATGGAACCTTCTTGCTTAGGTATAAAAAGCATTATAATAAAGAACAAGAATTTATTGGTCTGTTTCTAGAAACATATAAATTTTACTTTTTAAGTTAGGCCGTGTTATCGAAAAAGAGGATTTATTTCTAAAAATGCATTAGGTTGAGTAAGCATTTATTAAATATTCATTCTTTGATTTTGATGCTTTTTAAAAAGCTTTGCTTTTTTGCTTTCTGAATCTATGAACCTGTCGGTGACACTGGCCGCCGCCATCTATAGGTTTTTACAATTTTTAAGAACACTTTAATGTTTACCAAACATTTCTTTCCATGGGTACTTAGGTTTCCATACTGAGAATAAATCGAAAATAGATTAAAATAAGGGGTCACTTTGGTGACTTTTTTTTTCGATCTAGGAAATTCTCATCTTTTATGATTTTAATCAATATGCAAATAATAATTTTTTTTTTTTTTTTTTTTTTTTTTTTTTTTTCTAGCCTATTTCATCCCACTGCTGAGCAAAGGCCTCCCCTTTAATCTTCCAACCATCTCTATTCTGGGCAAGCTCTGGCCACTTGTCGTCAAAAGCATCCAGATCATCCCGCCACCTCTTCCTAGGACGACCCGGGCGCCGACGACCGTTTTCTGGGATCCAGGGCGTAACAATTTTTGCCCACCTCTCCTGGTGCATTCGACAGACATGGCCGGCCCATTCCCATTTTAGTTTAGCTGTTTTCTCCCCGACGTCGGCGATTTGTGTTTTGGAGCGCAGTGTAGTGTTCCTGACACGATCTTTTCTTTTAACACCTAATATACTGCGCTCCATCGCTCTCTGACAAACCTTGAGTTTGGACTTTTGAGACTCTGTGAGAGACCAGGTTTGGGCACCGTAGGTTAGGATAGGCAGGATACACATGTCAATGAGTCTTCGTTTGAGGGATAGCGGGAGTTCACCCTTCATTAACTCCTTCATGGACCAGTAGCTCTTCCAGGCGTTGTCGACACGACGTGCGACTTCTTTGTCCTGCCTGTTTTCGAAGGAGACTACCTGGCCCAAGTAAATATACTCATCAACATAGTGTATTACCTGCCCATCAACTTCAACTCTACGTTTGGTGCTGTTGGTCATTATTTGCGTCTTTGATCTGTTCATTGTGAGTCTAACCTCAAGGCTTGCCGTGCTCAGGTCTTGAAGCATTTGTTTAAGTTCTGGCGCAGATCGCGAGAAAAGAACAATGCCATCGGCGAAGCGAAGATTGGTTAGTCTTCGCTCCCCGACGACAATGCCTTTCATTTCCCACGAGACCGCCAGCTTCTTAAAAATCTCTTCAAGAGTACTGGTGAACAATTTTGGGGACAGGGGATCGCCTTGCTTAACTCCTTTCGCGATATTAAATATTGGACCAGTGGATTGTAATTTTATATTGGCTGTGCTATTGCAGTATATAGTTCGAATGAGGTTAATATATGTGGGTTCTATGTTCTGGTTGTGAAGAGCGGAAAATATGTTATTATGGTACACGCTATCAAAAGCCTTGGAATAATCAACAAACGCCAAGTACAAGGGTTTGTTATATTCGTTAGATTTTTCTATAATTTGGTTCAGGGTATGTAGGTGGTCGGTGGTGGAAAATGCTGAACGAAAACCGGCTTGTTCTGGGGGTTGATGCTTATCGAGCTGTCCTCTTATTCTTTTTTCTATAACTTTTATAAATGCTTTATATATGTGTGAAATTAAACTAATTGGTCTGTAATTTCCTATATCGCTTCTATCTCCTTTTTTATGAAGTAAAATGATGTTGGAGTGGCACATGTGTTTAGGAAATTTACCTGAATATAATATTCTATTGAAAAGTTTGGTGATATGGGGGATTAATATCTTTTTTCCTAATTTAAGCACCTCCGTTGTAACCCCATCTTCACCGGGACACTTGCTGTACTTCATGGTTTTTAAAGCTGACTCTACTTCGGAACATAATATCGGGGATATTGTGTCGCAGCAAACATATTCAATATCAGTGTACGTATTTGAGCTGTCAATACTAGGAGGAGCAGAATATAATGATTGATAAAAATTTGTACATATGTCTATTATTTGGTCTCTGTTTTTATGTTTCACTCCTCTATCATCCTTCAAACTGGTAATCCAACTCTTTCCAATTGAAATACCTTGTTTGGCTGTTCTAAGTGACTTGTTTTTCTCTAAAGCTATTTCTACTAAGTTGGTGTTGTATTTCCTAATATCTGTTCTGATGCTACGTTTTACTTGTTTATTCAATGCTCTGTACTGTTTTGTGTGCCTATCAAGATTTCCTCTCTTTTCAATGAGCGACAGAGTTTTGGTCGAGAGCTTGTTACTGTTTCTTCTATCTTGCTTTATTTTTCTACTCGCTGTTTCAATGCTTTTCTTTATATTGTTATATTGTGTTTCTACCTCTGTACTGTCATCTTCTGAGTGAAGTATTTCAAAGCTATTCTTCAACTCTATATTAAATTTTTCTGAATTACTGATAAGAATTTCTTTGCTATGTCTTCTAATAGTTGTCTTAAACATATTTTGGCGGAGTACTTTAAAATTGAACTTTATCTTTACGCGGATAGGTCTATGGTCGGAACTAAATTTGATTTTATTTATAATGCTCACATCATTAATAATATTATTATTTGAAGATAATATATAGTCTATCTCATTCTTGGTATTATTGTCTGGGGAGAGCCATGTCCAGCGACGTTGTGGTTTTTTGTGGAAGAAGGTGTTACTAATTTGAAGGGTTTGTCCGAAGGCAAATGAGATAAGACGGGAACCGCGTTCGTTTCGGGTTCCAAGGCCATACGGCCCAACTATTTCTTCATTATCCATCTCTTGTCTTCGTCCGACTTTTGCATTGAAGTCACCAAGCACTACATTCCACGTACCACGGCTTTCGTCGCAAGCCTTGTTGAGTGCTTGATAAAAATCCTCCACTTCGTCATCACTATGTGATTTAGTAGGTGCGTATGTTTGGATGAACGTTATGGTTTTCTTATGAGTTATTCTGAACTTCAAAGCAGCGACCCTGTCTGAATAGCTAGTAAACTCAATAATATTACTTTTCCACCTCTTTGCAACCAAAAACCCTACACCGTATAACCCTTTGGTTACTCCAAAATGATAAAATACATTATCTTCTCTTTCTATTGTGTTTTCGCCATCTCTTCTAACTTCAGAAAGGCCCATAATATCCCATTTTATATCCTTCAAGGCATTTTCCAGCTCCAATAACCTATCATCTGTCATTAAAGTTCTTACGTTATAAGTCAATACATTTAGCAAGTCAGAGTCCATAAGGCGCGCGTTAGTCGTTTGACGGGGGTTCGATCTCGCCCGGAGATTTTTAGCACCCCTGGCTCCAGCGCTGTTCCGGCTTCCGTCATCACCAGAGTAACTACTGGAGCCGCCGGGAACTTGGGGCCGGGGTATTGTTGTGTCTGTCATAGTTTAAAGGGGGTACGGACCATGACCCGCCACGCTGGTCCAGTGCGGGTTGGCGGGCCGCCAGAGCCTCGTTCGTTGAACAGCAGGGAGTACCACGTGCAGGTGAGGTTGGCTTGAGCCCCGATAGATGTTATATGGGACCCCTTACTACCCCAATATATAATAATTTAATATCAAAGATTTTTTTAAATTAATTTAGAATTGACTTAGTAATGTTAGCGGCACGAAAGAACTTCTTAACAAGACTACAGAACCCTGAAACCTTTAGTAAATGAAAATTCACTTAGCAAAAAATCGATATAGGTTACAATGTTGCTACAAATTGAAATTGATGTTTGAGTTCGCCTTTAATCCTTGCAAAGTGCATTTTTGCCCTCGACCGCAGTAAATATGGGCACACTTAGAAAATGGCGGGGCTCCATAAAGGGTCGTTTCCACGAACAAATCAGTTTGTAGACATATTGTCTAAGTCCTCACCTTTAGCGGGCAAAGTAGGTTAGCTTAGTAGTCAAGTGTGTCCAGTTTAGTAAACTGAAATTGAAGCACGTGGGTTTCCTACGTGCTAATTCAGGTCAATCAATCATATCATTTATTTAAATTAGTAAATATCATATAGACTACTTTCTGAAGACATTTTTGTACTTGTACCAACACGTCGGAAGGTGTTATTATTGTAAAGAGGATGCGGCCAGAAAATAAAGAATGATTTTTTTTTACCGTTCCTTACTTTCCGTCGGGAAAAAAATCACCGGTATAATTATACGGAGTATAAAAGAGATTGGGATTGAATTGCCGAGACGGCCACCCCCTGCAGGGATTGATAGCTTGATCCAAACCTCTACACTCTACAGGGTTGACAGTTTGTTGACAGTTGCATTACTTTGATGTGTGATACTGAGCAACTTTCCCAAAGGATAGGAGAAATTCGATTAAAAAATTTAATTGGTAAAAAAATTTACTTTCTGTACAAACTTTCGTTCGTACTCCTGGATATTCCGTACTTTTGTTTCGTTCAACTTAATGCATTTAGTATGAAAAGAGGAAGACTAACATTTTTTCCTATTTCCTATCAAGTCAGATCAAAATTTTTTATTCAAAATAATTATGACAAAGATAGCTTTTTGGCGTCATTTTTTGACTCTACCACCGCGTCGAAAGGTGTTCCGTTGAGAGAAGATGCGGCCAGAAATTGTACAACACAAATCATTTAAACAAAACAAAATATACAAAGTACAATTAAAATACAATATTGCATTACATAGTATAACATTGTTAAGATCAGACATAATACTACCAGACCAGACTATGTTTCTTAGAGAAAGTTGTTTAGTATCATGGGTTCAATCACTCCTTAAAGTAATGCAACTGTTTACCATCACACCCTGTATAATATTAGAAACAAATACATAGTCCATAAAAAAATTCACAGATTTCGTGCCCCACACGACTATCGACCACATTGGAAATGAATCTACGGAATTCGAAAAAATATTGTCTCAAAAAGGTTAGCCTAGAGGGCAAACCCTTAACCCGATCGTCTTTGTTTTAGGCTCAAATTGTAGCTCACAAAATTTTCCAGAGGAGTTTTACTCAAATTTTTGATATCATTCTTCGTTCCCTAAATATCGAGCGCCACAATCAAAAATACGGAAAAAAATTGTTTTTTTTTTTCACTATTTCGGCCATAACTTTTTTCGTGTTTGATTTTCTAGAATAATTCTTTTTGCACCTTACAGCTCTCATCAATACGAGTCTTTTGAGCCTTTTTTGAATATAATATCTTCACAACTGTCCGAGGTATAAGGGGATCGCACTTTTTCGTGAAATCGGAGCCTATTCTGGAGCGAACGAAAAGACATTTCCAATGTCAAAATCGCTCAATAATGCTGGAGGCGACGGGAACCCGTTGGATGGGTAGCGCAGGATGGGTCGTTATGGAAGATCCGGCGATCCTTGGGGAAGACCTATATCCAGCAGTGGACATCCAACGGCTGAGATGATGATTGCTGTTGATCCTGGTTTACAACAGTTACAATGATGGGAAGGAGTGGTAGGCCTGTGCTCTAAAAACCCCTGAGCTATTGAATTGAGCTCCGCTAGTAAAAGAGCCCGACCCCACCAGCTATC
The DNA here is from genome assembly GCA_927399405.1 of Agonopterix arenella. Taxonomy (NCBI): domain Eukaryota; kingdom Metazoa; phylum Arthropoda; class Insecta; order Lepidoptera; family Depressariidae; genus Agonopterix; species Agonopterix arenella. The sequence goes on from OV656714.1 coordinate 5,412,705, forward strand.
GGGTCGACCATCGGCTAGCGCTTATGAATATAAATGGAGTCGGCTATTTAGGGTTCCCTGCACTGCCCGATAGATGCCGCCTTATGTGTGTTATTATATCTTATCACAGAAGGAGCTCCTGGCATGATATCCCTTAGAGTCGCATTGTAGGTCTGCTATTGGGTAGTCGCGTCGCATGTCGGTCGTCCCCCTCCCCGGCCAACAACGAAGCTCCAGTGGTGGCTCAAGATAGTGTTCTTTTCGAAGAGCAATCCTTGAAGTCACCGCAATACTTATATAACCGTACGACGTGAAGCACTTTTTCAGCCATCAGCCTTTATACGTCCTCCTCTTACGAATAAGAGTGAGTGAGATATTTCCATGAGTCCTTTGACTAGGCTAAACAAATGTATGGAGAAGACCTGGATTTGAAATATAGTACCTAATTAACTGCCAGTTGCACGTACGTTCATTAAAGATAATCCTCCATTAAATCTCGTGCTGTCACTTTTGTTTTGTTGACATAATAAATCAAGCAAGAGATTTAATGGAGGATTATCTTTAGTGAACGTACTGCGCAACTGGCGGTAAATGGGGAGAAAATTAAAGTAAGTACATATTTGTTGTCACAACAACAAGCTTAATTTCGGAACACGGAGGTATTCGAGATGAAATACCCATCATTTAAAGCAGAACAGATAAAAACCTGAAAACTATTTCTGGGGTATCTATAACCCTATAACGTATATTTTTGAAACTTTTCTCTCAGTAGGTATTTAATCTCAGTTTGCGTTCGGTTATAAATGAAATGACTTAAATACCTAAGTATTAACTTTACTATAAACAAGAAAAGCCGCAGCAAAGTCAAGTTTACAATAAAACAAAACCCTTGCTCCATTTCCCATTCAAAATTATCAAGATCACCCTTCTCATTTCAAAAGTGAAACAAAGATAAAGACGGAAAGTTTCTAACCAATGAACTAACTCCATATCTTGAACATTTTCGAACCGTTATCATTAACAAATTGTATTGAAGTTGGCAAAATTTTACATATGAACTAGGGATGTCGTTGATATATCCGTGTTCGAACTTCGATCAAATATAGGTCGCAGTTTTCGAAAGTTTATGATACCCAAAAAATATCCTTAACTTACACTGTCACATCAGGTATTGCCCAACTAACAATTTGGTCGAGTCGCGTGGCTAGAGGTCTCTCGAGTAGACGTCTTTCGTTCGGCTCGCGATTTAAGTAGCCACGTGGCTCCGCCATTTTATGGCGGTTTCGGGTGTGTGTTTTTGTATAAAAACAGGGCTTTGAGATCGCCATATCCATTACTGTACAATGTCAAGCACTAATTGCTCCTTAAACTAGATATTGGCAAAATCATAACTATCAAGATGGCAGCCATTTTTTTTTTAATAGAATAGAACAATTTGGTCGGATAGGTTTCGTATAGTCGAACATTAGACGCATAAAGCACCACTATATGACGAAATTACCGTAATATAACTATTATAAGTCAAAATAGTCATATAAATGGGGGCCTAATATGACCAAATTGTTAGCTGGCTGATGATGAATATGAATTGATTATGAATTTTTATTATACGCCGATTAAAGGCAGATCATATTGAACTATTGTAATACTTTGTGAACAACTTCTTGACATTACGCACATAATAAATTGATTTCTATTTCTATTTAAATGCGAAAGTCAGACAGGCAGTCTTTGTTTATTACGTCCTTTTTATGGCTAAACCGCTGAACCAATCTTGATGAAATTTTGAAGGAAAATAGCTTCAATTCTAAAGACGTATAGGCATATACATTTCTCGCAGAAAAGTCTCGTGTAACAATTAGCCAAAAAAGATTTTGGTGATCCGGACCGGATCAAAAAATATCAAATCATCAGGCTTAAATGCCAGTTTGGGTTCAAGTATGAATATTATTAATGATATGCCGTTTTTATTCTGGTTTCTTTATTAAGGCTTCGTAGGCTCTTCAATATAGGATCAGAACAAGCTATCATATTTTAAAACAGTTGATTCGTTATAAACGAAACTACTTTTAAGAGGAGGTAGAAAGATAGTCTGCCGCCTAAAGAGGAATTATTGTAAGTACTGTTTAAATACTAGTTACGAATACAAAAAATATTTTATTGTATTTTGCTGTATTCGGCCTTGCCAACCCTTAGTCTAATTTTTAAGGTACTTATTAAAGCTCGTCACACTTATACTGCAACTACTATCAGAAATAATATCCGAATAATTAGCTCGGATGCAGTTACGGTTACGGATATAAAGGTATAAGGTCCCATCCCTAGAATAAAAGTTAACAAGTAAATTTTACACGTGAATTATATTGAACTTTATAGTTCAAGGCATAAGGATGAAAGTGTAAAGGTTTCTACGATACGACACATCTGGTCGGTCTGAAAGTTTCATTAGGAAAGGAAAGTTATTTGTGATGAAGAATGTGAGCTTTCGACCTTTTTATTTGAGGTCTAGAGAGTACGGAGTGAATTGTTTACTCGTGCCGATGCATTTTATATAATATCGCTTTTAAATAGATGTCTGCATGGTTTTTATTGCTTTGAAAATGTTTTGAAGGTGGTTTGTTAGAAGAACACTATGAAAAATTGAGTGGAGGGCATTCTTAGAAAAATTACACTCACGCATACCAAATGGAAAATGACGGCCCATTTGCTCAGTCGGTAGTGAACCTGCCTGCTGTGCGATCGAATCCCGCAAGGGGCAAATATTTGTATAGTGAATACGAATTTTAAAAGCTTTTTTGTACCCAAGTTTTGTTTGCACTTTTATGTTGAGTTCCGAAGCGGTGGTAGCTTCAATATAATATGACAAATAATGGATGTTTCACTCACAAATTGAACAAAAATTTTTGAGTTTGAATTTTGATGATAGCCCCATTTCGGAGTAGTCAGAAACATTCATATATTTTAGGAGTGCGGCTGTTTCAATACTCTTAGCATATTGAAGATTTCAGGATAATATGACGTGGTGATATGATAGGTGCTAGGTAGCTCTTCGCTCCAAAAAGCGACAGTTTGTTCGACACTCAGGGTAAGAATTAGTGTGGTCCCGTAGGGTGATATGAATGTGATTGACGTTGTTTGGTAATAAATATTTGACAATCTCAAGGATTTTTATATGCACAAAAATACGCAATTGAACCACTACAAAATGGTAGAACCTCGCGGCAAGCCGGAGAGCAGGCACCCGTGAGAGCCCATTATCAGACTTGCAACGCGACGTCCGTAGAATGGTCCACAGGACCCACAAAGCTTTTCTTAGTTTTAATATTACAAAGTTATCAAATCTAACCTTAGACCATACACCAAATCGTGTTGTCACAAAGTACCTTACATACTGAACATAATGCAAACAAGAAAAGAAAGAATCCACAGCTTTGTACTCAAATTGGTATTACTTTATCATACTGTCTTCGGTTTTCGGATTGAACATGAATATAGATTTGTCAAGTTTGCATAAGTTATGTAGTCTAGACATCACTCTCGACTTTTGACCCTAGATTTAGATTGTATACCTAATATTTATTAAGGATACAATCAAAACGTACAGGCTGTAAGGAAAAGTATCATTAACCTTTAAACCACATACTCTACCCATCAAACTAGACAAACTTTACTAGATTTCGAAGTTGACCCCATAGTGAAAGTTGTTCAGTTTCATTTCTAGCACTGATTTAAATTACTAGGGTGTTGGGTTACACCCTGTATTATACTCTTTTTTATTTTTATTTTATTTTCATTTATTTATCCAAAAGACTTTACAAAAAGGTTTCTTTACATTAGATCTGCCAAACTGCATGACAGTTTTAAATTTTGTGATTTTATCTTATCTAAGTTTAAGTTCTAAAGGAATCTCATTGTAGATTTTTGGTATCAAATATTTTCTTGTTCTTTGGCCGAAGTGAGAAATATACCTACTGTGGCTGAAGTGAGCGCTGAAATGACGGCTAAGAGAGATGAATGGAGAAAGGGTACTTTCCATTCCATGTCCATTCATTTCTCTTAGCCGATAAACTCGATGACTATTTGAATGACCAAAATGTCTGGTCTTGACAATGTTACTCTATGTAATGCAATATTGTATTTTAATTGTACTTTGTGTATTTTATTTTGTTTAAAAGATGTGTGTTGTAGAGTATCTGGTCGCATCTTCTCTCAACGGAACACCGTCAGACGCGGTGGTAGAGTCAAAAAATTACGTCGAAAAGCTATATTAGTGATATTATTTTGAATACAAAATTTTGATTTGATTTGGAAGACGTATTGTACCAACCCAAAGTAATGGCATAAGGGCAGAAGTTGGCCTTAGCTCATCCACATCTCTGTTTCACGAGATATCCCACCCCTTGCATCCAGGGTTATAAAAATGTCAAATAGCAGATTATCTTAGGATTTAACATTCATATCACATTGGTCTAATTTGCATAAGTTATGAAGTCTAGACCAATCATCTAGACTTTCGACCCTAGATTTAGATTCTAGATCGTATTCCAAATTGTTGTAATCACATTATGACATTGAATTTAGAATTTGATGAAGATAAATGTGAGAACTAAGTCTTGAAAATGGTTTCTGAAAAGATAAAGGGAAAGGTTGAATTTCCATAAATCTCTCATGAGCTAAATGCACCCTTGGAGTTTATTTTAAAGCTGAAACATTCTTCTTGTGATCTTTGTAAATAAATTATAAAAATTAAATGGTGTTCGTTGGTAAGCGCAACACTTGAGAAAGGATGTAAAAATAAATATTGAAAACTTTTAAGGGGATGGTTTAGACCAACAAACTGAACAACTTTCACTATGGGACCAACATCAAAATCGCGAAAAAAATCTTTTCTCCCATACATTTAGCTTAGTATGGAACAACGCAAACGCATCGCATCATGGCGATATGGCAAATCTCCTCATTTTGGGGAAGGTGTATGACCAGCAGTGGACGTCTATCGGCTGATATGATGATGATGATGATGGATCATCCGATTTTTTCCACACCCTTAAATGTTTATTTGTATATAAGGTCTAACAAAACTAGCTGAAACTATTTTAAGGGGATGATCAGACCATCAAACTAAACAACTTTCTCTATGGGACCAATATCGAATTTGCGAAAAAAAATCAGCTGTTCCATACAAAATGTATGGGACAGCAGATTTTTTTTTTCCCGATTTCGGTATTGGTCCCATAGAGAAAGTTCAGTTTGCTGGTCTGATCATCTCCTAATAGTTTCACCTAATTTTGTTAAACCTTATATTCTTGTTAGATGTTTTTAGACAGGACAAAGTCTGTTGGGTCAGCTAGTTATTTAAATAGAAATACGAGTAGATTATAACATTACTTATATTAGTGGGTAAGTACATTGTGTAGTATATTCACATAAACATTGACCAAGAGTTTTCGCTATACCAAATAAATGAGATTTTAGTGTTCAGAAACATGCTTCAACCACTACTGTTATTAGCTATTTAATCGTGCAGCAGAAGTACGAGTAGCAAGTTTAACTTTTATCACATTTATGGGATTTCAGGATTAATAGCCTGTCAATATAGTTCATTTTCCCTTATTCCAACTCCAGAAGGGGAAGTTAGGCTGAAAATGTTTACGTGTGCCACGCGGAAAAGGCGTGGTCGGGTTAGGTAGTAAAAATTCTCAAAATGGCCTCTACGTCTTGAAATAATGTCACGCAACCTTAAGAACTGGGCTTCGACCCGTTACAAGCCTGAGCTACAAAATGTGAACAGCAATTTAAACCGACTTCAAAAAGAGTTTTAATTTTATGTTCTTTGATGGAATTTGATGGTTTGTACATATCGCAAGGATGAATGAAAGTCGACATAATAACGCAACAGATGTACAGGGAACGATCGCGCTAAATAAATGTCCACTGATACCTCATTGGACATACGAATCACAATTCTTTACACATTCGATATCGCGCTAATCATTCGATAGCTCACGCTGTTTGACTGATTGCTCAGACATTTCTAACTGTCAATCACATAAGTCAAGTTTAGCTGAATACGGAATTTGGTACAGTTGGTCCCTTTTCAGGTCCGTGACAGTTGCATCGTAACAAAGTAACTTTTGGTTGAATTGCAACTGACATTGAATTATGTTACTTCGATGTTTTAAATTAGCACGTTGGGGGGCTTCGGTGTGAAATTAAATTCGTTACGTATATCTAACGTGGTGTTTCAGACCGTCAAACAACAACTGACTGAACAACTTTCCCAATGGATAAGGACATCAAACTCGCGAACAAAATCTGCTGAATCATCCCCTTTAAATATGTAACGTTTTTAATTTTAAACCCTGTACATCTTTGTCTACCCCTTCACGGAAATTCAAGATTAGGATGTCCAAATGCTTACAACAAGGTAATATAATTTAATATTTTATTAGGAGCGTCGGTGGCGCGTTGCGGAGAGGTACGTACACCTAATTATGGGGGTCCGGGTTCGAATCCGCACGGACAACATGCCATGTACTAATAAGTTTTTCTAACTTATGTACGTTATACCGACTGCTCTCAAACGGTGAAGGAAAACATATCGTGAGGAAACCTGCATACACTAAAGAAGAAATTCTGATGTGTATGTGAAGTCTACTAATCCGCTTTCGGCACGCGTGGCGGACTAATGTCCGTACACTTTCCTACCCAGGCCTGTACCCTGCAGTGGGACGTGTTTACAGTTTGATGATGATGATTTGTAATTGGACTTTGTAGGTGAGCGGAAGTGTTGGGAGAGGCCACCCGAGGAAAACATACCATGATCAAATCAACGATCTTTTCCGAAAAGGACAACTGCGCAACACCCTCAATCGACGGAACTGCATGAAAAGATGTTTGAATGTGAATGAGGCTATAGAGGTGTGTCAGAGTCGTAGCGTGTCGCGGTCCGTGGTCTCTGCCTACCCTTATGGGACAATGGCGTGAGCTTATGTATGTACTTTGTATAACAAATATGCTTTGTTTAAAACATGTGACGCGGTGACAGCGATCACGGTGACAGACACGGTGGTAAAGTCAAAAATATTACGTCAGAAATAGTCTAGGAAAAATACGGTTTGAGATTGCATTAAATACACTTTAGTAAATTGTGTTTGAACAAGTATTACTGTTAGTTTATAACACTTTTGTCGAGATTTCGTGGTTATATAGGCTGAGGACCCTGAGAAATACCTTAAAATCGATATAAATGTACAAAGGGCAAACGTATTTCTAAATATATTTCTTCCAGCATACTAGCAAAAGAGACAGTTAATTATCACAAGGCAAATTTATTGTGTACAAACAAACAGTAAATAATTAAGTTTTGAGGTTATAATTTTTTTACACTTACAAAATATTAAATATCTACTCAAATTTACGATATTAACCTGGGATTATTATTGTTATAAGTAAAACGTATTGAACGAAGCCGTCCTGTATAAAATCACCAGTTTTCCATTTTTTGTTCATACCTAAATTTAATGTTTTGTGTCTTAATTATTCCATAATACACAATACAAAATCGGGGATTATTGCGAATTTATGTTTTTCAGGTATGCATCTACTAATATTTCAAACTATCACCAAAAGTGCAATTAATGCAACCTACTCCATACAAAAATCCGTAGATTTCCCCGACTAAAAGCTATCTATGTATCATTACTGAATAATTTGAGTTTGAATTTTAAACATTTTCGTCAGTTCAAAACTTAAAAATGTCGCATTTTGACCACTTACAAGTCAAACAATGCGGTCTGCACGCATGACCCAAATCTGTTTATGTTCGTAATCGGTTATCACGCGAAGCCTTGCTCTTTTATTGCATTTTACTATTGTTTTATTGGTGACAAACTAACTAACATTGTGCATGTAAAAAAGGGGTTGTTAGAGAAATTATTTCGTGTCATAACACATTTCCATAATGACTGCTAATAACCTTATAAGTAGTTAGGTATACAAGGTGTTACGAAAATACAAATAAACATTAAAGGGGGGGCTTCAAATCATCAACTTTCACTGTGGAGCCAACTTCGTGATCGCGAAAACAAAAACTGCATTACGGACTCTACTCAAATGTATGAGCAGGCTCGCGCAACTCTCTATCAAAAAATGTTATATGAAACGTGCACCGCCGCCATTAAATTCCTTTGAACAGTTGCACACGTTTCATACATTCTTTGATATCGGTCACGATCAGTTTTTAGTATGGAAGTCCCGACTCTTATAACGTAGTGAGTTACATTCTCTTTGTGTATGAGGATTAATGTCTCTAACAACTCTATTTACATGTAATGGAAATAAAAATCCAGATGGTGTATAGTGTCTTACCAATTTCAGCTGCGGGGGTACTAAGTGAGATTTTAAGGGAGGGGAGGGGGCAGGTGGGGGGGGGGGTAAAATTTGTTGTAGTTTTCAGCTAGCTATGTGACTTACAGCTTGGGGTGGACTACATCGCGGGTCTCATACGTGATGATTATGGTGTTCCAAGTCTGTCATTCACCATAACAATGTTTACCTACCTCTTGAGTGATTCGAACCCGCGACCCTCAGGCAGGCAGGTTCACTACCGACTGAGCTATTGGGTCGTCGAAGTTCCTCACTATCTTCCTGAGAGCGAAATAAACTAGGGTCAGTTCACATCAGGCGGAAAAATGCACGAGCTCGAGCAATGTTTTCATTGCTAAATTGATAATAAACTCAATGGCAATCAGAATAGAGTCGAAAATAACGTGCAAGAAGTAAATCCTTGTGGCATGTGTTCGCGTTATCTATTGCACGCTATTTTCAACTCTATTTCTATTTAATTGAGTTCATTATCAATCTTCTAGTATATATAAAAATGAATCCCTATTTTCCTTGGTCACGACATCACACGAGAACGGCTGGACCGATTGCGATGAAACTTTGGTGGGTTGTTCTGCACATGCCAGGGAAGGTTTATAAACTAAAAACGGCCAAGTGTGTGTCGGGTAAAATTCTGAGGCTGATTCTGAGGCGGTACGAAGTTCGCCGGGTCAGCTAGTTTAACAATAAACACGGCTCGACCATTTTCCCTCCTGATGATGTGAAAAGTACCCACCAAGAAATATAGTCCAGTACATAAGAAAATAGAGAGATTTACCTTGTCAACCTACGTCTGTCACGAACACTAGTCCGGCCGGGATAAGATAATAGATGGGGTGGTTTTTAAGGGAGGAAGATTTCGAGAGTCTCAGAACATTCAACAACCCTTTAGGGATGGTCTGAACTTTATTGCAAACTAATGTTGCTCGCGACTTCGAACAATCAGAGTACTTAAATACAATGTAGGGACTTTATCATCATCATCAGCCTTTATACGTCCCACTGCAGGGCACAGACCTACCTTTAAGGAGGTATCACGAAGCTCAATGAGGAATGGTGGACCTCACAAACGCATTGCACAATGTACTTGTTTATAAACTTTAAATATTCATATAAATTATGTAAGACAAAACCGATTGCGATGCAATAAAAACTGAATGTCAATCCAAACGAAGTTCTATTCTTTCGAAATTTGAAAAAAAATAAAAACCTGTTAAGTGCGAGTCGGGCTACACGCGCACTAAGGTTTCCGTACCACACCACCACACAACATAATATTAACTAAAAAAAAACCTTTTGTTTTCTGCAGGACCTTTAGCGCGAGACCTACTCACACTTGACCGGTTTTATTATTTGTTTTTATACAGGGTGAAATTGATATCATTAGCATCCTTTGAAACTAAGAGTCTACCCATCAAACTGAACAACTTTCACTATGGGAGCAAACAGATCGAAGCAAAAAAAAAAGTCTGCTGTTCCATACTAAACTGCAATGCCTACTCGACTCAAATGTATGCAACAGCTGATTATTTTTTGCTCCGATCGGTTTGCTCCCATAGTGAAAGTTGTTCAGTTTGATGGGTAGACTCTTAGTTTCAAAGGATGCTAATGATATCAATTTCACCCTGTAGTGTAGAGTTTGCTCTATAATAACACCAAGTTGTCCAACTTTTATGTATTACCGTTTTTACGATAGAGCGAGAAGAAAAAACGTTGATAAAAACGAGTTTCTTTTATAAGGACCCCCCTTAATTTTTAGCTTTTTTACATTTTTATTATTTGTAAGCAAATCCGCCATAATGACTCACATTCTGTAAAAATGTCAACTGTCTAGCTATTACGGTTCAAAAGTAACAGCCCTAAATAAGTAGGACAGACGGACGGACGGACCCGTTACCACCCTTTGGGTACGGATCCCTAAAAACATACTGATAGATTCAGTAGTTTTCAAGGGATGCGTGCACAAACCAACCGATAACGACGACCCGGTTGGTGTAATAGTTACCACGCCGGACTGCCAAACCAGGGTCCTGGGTTCGAACCCCGATTCGGTGTTGTATGGTTTCCATAATAAATAGCCTGTAGTGCTTGCTTGGGATCATTACAATGTATGTGCATGTGAGCGTTATTTATTATTTATTTATTTATAACAATTAAAATGCATTTATGTTTACACCCTGTATAACGTAGATTTTCATGCCCCAAAACAATTTCTCCTATTTTATTTAACCCGTTTCTGCCAAACCAAATTGAGTTCTACGCTCAATCAAATATGTCTTTTACTTTGTTAAGTTCTAGCCTATTCACATAAGTCTAGAAAATCAAGACATTCTCACCTTTATTAACTTTAAATAAGAGTTTTGATATGGGACGTGAGTCGTGGAAATACAATCAGTCAACCGTTACGGATAAGGGTTGACATTTCACTATTGGTTTCTTGAATTATTTAGTTCAACCCTAATTTCTGTAAAATTTTGTGAGGCTTTTAACTGGGAAATAGAGAATTGCGATGATATTTCTATTTGTGCCAGAATACGACTAATTAGTTATAATATTTATTAAACTACAGACTAGTGATTTCTGTCCAAGTGTCACACCCTGTACACTTCATACAAACGGGCTCGCACTGACAAGAGAGAATTTAAAGGAGGATGCAAATCCTGGTCTCTAAAGCTATGTGTGATACATCGTTGGATAGTTTTTTTTGAGCTGAACAAAACTATAGCGCCAAGTTCCAAATCTTATTCCGTTCAGAGTTTTATATGAAATCTGGTCCCATCTTCCAATATCTATGATCCTGGTCCCACCGTCCAATAGCTATGTGTGATACATCGTTGGATAGGTATTTTTGAGCTGAACAAAAGTTACTATGGCGTCAAGTTCCAAATCTTAGTTCGTTCAGAGCATTATATGAAATCTGGTCCCACCCTCCTTGTTCCTGCATGACCGGACGAACGACCATACTCTGAACGGAGTAAGATTTGGAACGGAGTAACTTTTGTTGAGCTCAAAAATACCTATCCAACGATGTATAGCTATTGGAAGGTGGGACCAGATTTCATATAAACCCCAGGATTTATATGATGACCCAGGATAATGCCAGCATCATCCTCTGTAAAAATAACGCGTCTTCTGGGGCAGTCGGGTAAAAACATTATCCTAATTCTGAAGCGGTCGGGCAAGACTGAGCCTGAAGGGTAATGATTTTCGAGTGTATGTATATGTGTCAATTTTTTTGATACGCTCTGTAGCCTAAACGGATTTGAACTTGATGGGTTTTAACATAATGAGGTGTGCTTAGATTCATCTTAATTGTAAGAATGACATAGGGTATTTACCTATGTTGCAACCTTGGTATTGGTAGTCGATTCTACATTGCTCTTATACATTAACACGTTGTATACGTCCCACTGCTGGGCACAGGCCTACCGGGAGGGTGTATGAGCGATAGTCCACCACGCGTGCCCAAAGCGGATTGGTAGATTTCACACATGGAAAATATCGAAAAAAACATAAAAATTCCGTTGCGAATACATATACCCTACATAACATAATAAACCGGAACTTCTATGTTTGTTTTCGAAATTTTCTTTCACCTTTTGAGAGAAGTCGGTACATCAGTACATTTCATATAATAACCTGAAATATAATCCTGTCACTCAACCAAAAAACCGGCCTAGAGCGTGTCGGACTCGCCCAAGATAGAGTTCCGTAGTTATTACTTGAAATGAAAAGCTTACTTAAGAAATCTTCAAAACCAATCAATAGTGCGATTTAATTTCGTTCAGCGCCATCTATTGAATGCCACCGGCCGACGACACCGACACGTTGTAGCTTTATATTTGATTTTTCCGCCACAGATACCATAATGTTCATTGAAAGTACTTACGGGGAGCTACATTGTTAAATATAATAGTTTCAGATTTCTTACTTGTTATTTTATAAATCAGAGAGAGGGGGAAGAGAGATAGCACCACAGATCATAAAAACTAAAGGGAGATGTGAAATCGGGGCGGGGCCAGTGTTTCAGCAATATGTGCAAAAACGGAACACATTGCTCGCGGCAGTAAGGATTCAATATATTATGACGCTGAAAGCCAGTCGAGATATCATGTGTAAATAGTGTACAATGCTTGCGTAGTACTAAAGATTATTCGAACGTTGAGTTCTGATACCGCAATGGATAATGAGCACATTCAAGCTAACAAAATACTTTCTATCGCGTGGTACTGGTGGTAATGCGACACTACGTTTCGTACTCGGCGCGTTGGTTTGCATCTCTCTAGATCTCTATGGATAGCGCCTATTGAAGGTGCAATAATGAGCAAGTAATTACGACGTATGGCGGGGTATACAGACAGACAGAAAGAATGGACGAAAGTATAAGGATTCCTTGTTTGACTACAGAACCCAAAAAAGACCACCACCCAACTGATAATGGTGGAGCCATTTATCAGCCGAGCTCAATGTCACCGACTATCGACGTACCGCGGCGTTGCGTGCCCCACGACAGTTAGGGCTGTCCCCAATTCATTTTGGTGCCCCTGACTTTTAGCATACTCAAAGCAAGAGTTTGATTTAAGCTGGGCCTGCGTCGAATTTAGTTTATTGGTTCTAGATCCATTTAGCTAACTGTATAACATACAGGGTGTAGAAAACTGCCTATCTATCTATCTATCTATTATCTATTACTATTATAAAACTGTAACAGGAAGTTTGTCTGTACATTGAAGATATTAACAAAAAAAAAGTTACGATATGGTTTTTAGGTGTCCCTGATTCCATTTCACCATTTTTTGGATTTTTTGTCTGTCTGTTTGTGTGTTTGTTTGGGTGTTTGTTTGTTTGTTTGAACGAGTATCACGCAAAAACTACTGAACCGATTTTGATGAAACTTTTTTGTTTTATAGCTTATGATCTGACTTAAAATCTGGTATATAATTTGTGCGGACGAAGTCGCGGGTTAACGCTCGTTAATATTTAAAGGGGTGGTTCAGACAGTGAAACTGCCATAAGAACATTATGCTTTAAATACGTAGCCAACATCGAAAAAAATAAAGGAAATCATTTGTCTCATACATTTGAGTCAAGTCGTTACTGCAGTTTTGTAGATAGATAGATGAATAGATAACTCATTTATTTCACCAGAACAATACAGGATAAACCACAGAACATTATAAGAGGGGTTAGAACTTCAAAGTAGCGCTTTTGCTTCGGAGATGGCGTCGCCACTTGTCTTCCCGCTCACGCTACTACAATTACTCATGCGGGGGCTCGCACCACGCGACGCGCCTTATAGTGTTATGCAAATCATTGCATAACCTGTGGCAACACGTTCCACGCCTACTTTGCACTTCTAACCCCTCTTATAATGTTCTGTGGGATAAACAATGACAGTATGAAACTGCTGATCTTTTTATTTTTCTCAATGTTGAAACACTAGCTACATAGTGAAAGTTGTTCAGTTTGAATATCTAAACCACCCCTTAAAATAATTTAAAACGTGTGTTTTGTTACACCTTGAATAAGGTCCAACAAAATTAGCTAAACTATTTTAAGGGAATCATACTGAACAACCTTCTCTGTTGGGCCAGAGTCGAAATCGCGAAAAACAAAATCATCTGTTTCATACAAAACTGCAAACTTAGTCGATAGGAATGTATAGGAACGCAGATTTTTTTAGCAGTGTGCTAATAGACGAGGTATTATGAGGCTATGTAAAAAAATAGGATTCTTCAAAGCGTCATATATCATGAACTTGAAGTACTAACAGTAGGAGTATGATTAGCGGATATTGAACATATAATTGAAGTTTTGATAAGAGAAACACGATTAAGACGCATTGTCTCGATAGAAAAACAAGCCAAAGTAGCCTCCGTCTTTATCGATAAACGCTTGGAACTGCTAAACGGTGAATAATAAAAACACGAGACTTGATTTAAAAAAAAGAGATTGATATTTTACAAATTTTGATTAGAGCAGAATTGAACTTACATAAATAGTACAATCACAATTAAGTAAAGTTTGTTTTACGACTGCGTCGTTTCAGGCGCGCGCGCAGCCCCATCTCTTTCTCTCGCATCAGGCAGTGATATAAGCTACCACACGCCCATTTCGCTTCAATTATTTTTCGACATAGGCCCTTAACTTTGTTTAAAATTATTCATGGAGCCCTCTGCATACTGAAACGGCGGTGAACTCAGACCATCAAACTAAACAACTTTCAAGCATTCAAGCATGGGACAGCTGATTTTTATGCGTGTCCTGAGGTAGGCATCATAGTGAAAGTTGTTCAGTTTGATGGTCTGATCTGAGTTCACCGTTTCAGTTTGCGGAGGGATGTCCCTTACACCCTGTGTGACACATTGATAGTTTACAAAATAATACAGAAAGTATTATAAATGATAAGCTTGCTATCTATAAAGTGATTTCTCTCAGCAGACCGTTTTGCTGTGCAAATAATGAATATTTCCTGCTCAAATTTATACAAACTGTAAACTAAATAACTTGAAATGTTTGCCGTGGAATCCCGAAGGCAGTGCCTATCCCAAAGGACCGTTTAAACGGGTTAAAGAAACACAGAAAAGGATGTTGCATGGAAGTTCAACATTTTGATGTTATTTTTATACATTTTAGGGAAATTTCAACAAGTTGTTGTGATACCTACCCACTACATGCTTGTCCACCCTGCGACACATAAGTCTTGGGATCGGTCAATAGGTGGTTTGAGGAATTTTATAATGGCGATATAAAGGAGATACGCTCGGTGTTTCTCTGAGAGATCACATCAGAAATGAAGCGATACGTCAGAGAACTAAAGTGGTTGACATAGCTCAGAAAATTAGCAAGCTAAAGTGGCAATGGGCTGGTCATATTATCTGTCGCAGAACTGACAACCGGTCCCCACCGGTATCAGAGTTATAGAGTGGAGACCGCGAACTGGTAGACGTAGTGTGGGACGTCCTGCTGCCCGCTGGACAGACGACCTAAAAAAGGTAGCGGGGAGCGACTGGATGATGAAGGCCGAGGACAGAGTTATGTGGCGCGCCTTGGGAGAAGCCTATAACATAACATAAATATTCTTTATTTGCACACCAAAATATACAGTAACAAAAACTAATAAAAAGAACGTAAGGGTACAAATGGCGGTCTTATCACTAAAAGCGATTTCTTCCAGACAACCATGGGATGGACGAACTCTTAAGTAAAAAAACTTGCTATGGCGGTGTAATAAGATATAAAATATATAGCTTACAATACATTTCAGGTATATATATATATATATATATATATACGACAGCCTATGTCCAGCAGTGGACGATGATAGGCTGATGATGATAATGGCGAGGAATGACAACAAAATCTTTAGTAATCTTAGGTATCTACTAGATGTTTTATATATACAAAATGTAAACTTAAAGGGCTCATAGAACTGATGGCCGATGGAGCCGAAAAATTCTCGAGGGGCGACCTACCCACGCTTTTCCCTTACCCTTACCCTTGTCCACCAGGACAAGGTGGACCGACGACCTGGTGAAGGCGGCGGGAACCCGTTGGATGAGGGCAGCGCAGGACCGGTCGTTATGGCGATCCTTGGGGGAGGCCTATGCTATGTCCAGCTGTGGACGTCCATCGGCTGAGATTTATTTATTTATTTATTTTATATTCTGAAGATTTACAGCATTACAATTTTGTTAGTATTCTTAAATAAATCTAGACGCTAATTAAAAATCTTGATTTATATAAGAATACTCTTCCGTATCTATACTATTATAAAACTGTAACAGGAAGTTTGTCTGTACATTGATGATATTAACAAAAAAAAAGTTACGATATGGTTTTTAGGTGTCCCTGATTCCATTTAACCAATTTTTTGGATTTTTTGTCTGTTTGTTTGGGTGTTTGTTTGTTTGTTTGAACGAGTATCACGCAAAAACTACTGAACCGATTTTGATGAAACTTTTATTGTTTGATAGCTTATGATCTGACTTAAAATCTGGTATATAATTTGTGCGGACGAAGTCGCGGGTTAACGCTCGTATAAAATAAATAAATAAATAAATCTCAGCCGATGGTGATGATGAAATTTAAAGGGGTGAAGCACTCCTTTAACGCCCATCAATCTGAACAACTTTAACTTTGGTAGTAACTTTAAAATCACAAAAAAAATACAACTGATCCATGCAGTTACAAAATGCAGGTAAAAAGCCATTTTTTATTTGCGATTTATAAAGTTGGTGCCTTAGTTAAATTTTTTCAGTTTGATGGTCTGAAGGACCCTTCGAAGTATGTAACGTATTCAAGTTTACACCCTGTATATAGCGTCCAACGTAATAAGCTGACGGTTTGTTAATAAATTAATTTAATTTAATTAAAAAGTATTTATTTGTCTCTTATTTATACACAGGTACATAATAAATACAGGGTGTAAGTGACAGCCTAGCAATTACTGAAACGGTGAACTCAGACCATCAAACTGAACAACTTTCACTATGGAGCCTACCTCAGGAGATGCGAAAAAAAATCTGCTCTCCCATACATTTAAGTTGCAGCAGTTTTGTATAGCACGGTTTTAAAAAAAATAGATTATTTGATTACCTAACTAAACAATTTCGTCTATGGATGTAAAGTGTAATTTTTTTGCGATTTTGGTCCCACACATTGCAGTTTTGTATGGAACATCTGTTTTTTTTTCGTGATTTCGTGGTTTGTCCCATAGAAAAAATTGTTCATTTAATGGTCTGAAGCACCCTTTTAAGTAACGCATGTAAGTTTACACCTTGTATATTGTGAAGGTACCTACTCAATAGTAGTCGACTAGAAGCATCAGTTCTTTTTGAATTTAATGAGAAAAGTATCAAAATTTTACGTCGAACTAGAGATTTACGACAAAAGATTTTTTTTTCAAATAAAAGACGTGCGGTAATAACCACTCTATACTTACCATAATGAGGAAATAAATCAAGCTAGCTGAGAAGTGGCAAGCAATTGCTTTCGCTCCCAGTCCGCGTTTGGTTTTCTAACACCAATATAAATTGACCTCTCAATCTTAAATTTAACCCCCTCTGAGGTTTACATGTCTCCATATCAGAAGAGGGGGTATAGGCCAATGTATACTGGTTTTTATTTGTGGCCTATCTCCTGAGCTTTTCTGACATTCGCGGATCCACTCCTTTATTTGGTATTCTTGGGTTAGTGACGTCATTTTTCATGGGACGGGTAAAATATGGCCGGTTGGTACTTGTGGAAGGCACGTAGGCTTTTATGGTTGTAAATAAGGAAGAGTGATGGCCTAAATATATTTTTTATGTTCGTACATCGGTGGAGGTAGATTTAATTTGTTAAAAGTTGTAAATAGTATAAGTTTATGCTCACGACTTTATTCCAAGTATAGTAGTCTGGTGTGGTCATTTCAAAATGTTATCCAATATCTCTGAGTCGTAAAGCTATGAACTTTTATTTTATGACCCAGTTAATTTCACTAAGAAAATTCAACTTTCTAGTGACTTACATTAAAAAAAAATAGTCTTACAAAAACGGGAGCGGGAAGGTGAGAGTTTACGATTAAATAGATTATTTTTTTATTCTGATTATTGACACATTATTGGATGTTTCGGACTGACTATAGGCAATTAAAAGGTTCGATTCCTCATAGTCTAGGAAAAATACGGTTTGATATTGAATTATATACACTTTAGTAAATTGTGTTTGTACTAATAAGTTAGTTAGTTTATAACACTTTTGTCGAGATTCGGTGGTTATATAGGCTGAGGACCCTGAGAAATTCCTTAAAATCCTGAAACTGTACAAAGGGCAAGCTTATTTCTAAAGATATTTCTTCCACCAGAAGAGACAGTTAATTAACACCATACAAATTTATTGTGTACAAACAAACAGTAAATAATTAAGTTTTGAGGTTATAATTTTTAAATACTTACAAAACACTAAATATCTGCTCAAATTTACGATATTAACCTGGGATTATTATTGTTATAAGTAAAACGTATTGAACGAAGCCGTCCTGTATAAAATCACCAGTTTTCCATTTTTTGGTCATACCTAAATTTAATGTTTTGTAAGTGTCTTTATTATTCCATAATACACAATACAAAATCGGTGATTATTGCGAATTTATGTTTTTCAGGTATGTATCTACTAACATTTCAAACTATCACCAAAAGTGCAATTAATGCAACCTACTCCATACAAAAATCCGTAGATTTCCCCGACTAATATTGAAGGAAGTATGGTTTACAGCTATCAGTGGAGGGGATGCGTGCTAATATCATTATCATACTAACAACAGAAAACAACACTTTTATTTTTAATGTCCTTTTGTCTCGTATTACCAATACCTACTTCTGTTTGTGTACAAATGTAAAAGACAAATAAACGATATTTAATTTAATTTAATTTATAGGGGGATAGAACTATATAAGTTTTGTTTTTGTGGGATTCATTTCCAAATTATTATGTTGCAGCCAAGTTTGGACAGTTTGGAGCGTGTTTTGGATTTTTCATGGTAGTTTTCCGTTGCGTTAAATTGGAATAGTAGTGAGATGTCGTCTGCAAGCATTACAGTAAGGACGTCTAATATTTTCGGCAATTCGTTGATAAAAACCAAAAACAGGACACATCCAATTACGCTGCCCTGATAGTCGGGGAAATCTACGGATTTTTGTATGGAGTAGGTTGCATTAATTGCACTTTTGGTGATAGTTTGAAATATTAGTAGATATATACCTGAAAAACATAAATTCGCAATAATCACCGATTTTGTATTGTTTATTATGGAATAATAAAGACACTTACAAAACATTAAATTTAGGTATGAACAAAAAATGGAAAACTGGTGATTTTATACAGGACGGCTTCGTTCAATACGTTTCACATATAACAATAATAATCCCAGGTTAATATCGTAAATTTGAGTAGATATTTAATATTTTGTAAGGGTACAAAAATTATAACCTCAAAACTTAATTATTTACTGTTTGTTTGTACACAAACTAACCTAGGATGTGGTGCAAGTTCGGTCCTTGTGGGAGGGTACCCAGAACGCTGGCCGCATTTCCTCGCTGAATGGCTATGCTGATCCGTTGAGCGAGGAAAGTGCCAGCTCTTGGGTCACCTGTCGAGTCTATCAGGCGCTTTGACAGGTCTTTAAAAAGCGCCTGCGCATTAGGTCCCCACGGCCCAAGAGTTTCGACACCAAAACCCATAAAATGGTATTGGGGGCCGATATCCCGGTACCAGTAGGCCTTTCGTTTTTCGGCCGCCTCCGCCGCTGCGCCAGCCCTTCGACTCGTGCCCTGTAAGTGAGACGGGGCCAGTGTGTCCACGCAGGTAGCTTCCCACACTAGCGCCCGACCCATCTTCCAGGGGACGAGAGACATCCCGTCTGGTCTCTTGCCATCGCTCCGTATGATGCCAGTCGGCTCGAGAATGGCAGGAACGTTGACTGTGGCAAGAGACCTACGTATGATGTCGTTAAGAGTGACAATATGGCGAGGGAATCTGCCGGAACTCTTTTGACACGAGAGTCCGTGGTGACCCAAGCGATCGACGGCCGCACCACAAGGACATTGGTGACAATTGAAATTGAAATTATAGTTGTTGGACTGTTTGAGAATCAGAACATATTCTTTATCTTAAACTTAAATACGAATACTAAACTTTATGGACAAATAATTAGGTTCCTACAAAGCAGGAAGCTGGCATTGGTATTGCTACAAAGTATTAAACTATCTATGACTTGATTACCAGTCGTATGTCTATGTTTCAGTGAATCGGAATTTTTAAATCTAATTTATTATTCATTTTTTTATTAGCCGTGAGCATTTTGGTATCTTTTTACAAAAAAGGAGGTAATAACACCTCTCTACCGTTCCCCTAAAAGCTATAAATCAACAGCACTGGCATTACGTTATCAAAGCTGATAAACGCACCTATAAGATGCCGTGAGGGGGTAACCACTACTCTTTATTTATAATTTGGATAATGGCCTACTAAGTTATAAGAATCTATATTTTATTTTTAATACAGCATAATGTTATAATTGTGCACAATTTGGCACTTAAACGGTCTTTAAAACGGTACTAGAATAGTCATAGAATCGGTCCTAGAATCGAAACAATACATTTTCTATCGCGATGAAAATCTTGGTCCTAATCAACTAATAGTAAAAGTTGTTCAGTTTGATAGTCTAAAGCACACCCTAAATTTAAGCATTTAAGAGGACAGGTGGTCTGCAAGAAAGTTGGAGAAAAGATTTTTAACAGATCTATTTTGCTGTCGCGCTGCTACCGACCCCCAGCAATCGAGCTAAAAGTACGAAAGTGACAACTGCAGCATGGACTGATTTTTCCTACGTAAAATAGACGAAAACACAATTTCCTATTCCCCTGTTTCCTCCTCAAAAACTTCATCGATTTTTATATTTTTTTTCAAGAATAATAATTATGAGAAAAACGTTGGCTATGTCTAAGGGTGAAATTGATATCACTAGCATCCTTTAAAACTAAGAGTCTACCCATTAAACTGAACAACTTTTACTATGGGAGCAAACCGATCGGAGCAAAAACCAATCTGATGTTCCATACTAAACTACAGTGCCGTGCCGTGCCGAATCGACTCAAATGTATGCAACAGCAAATTTTTTGTGTGCTCCGATTGGTTTGCTCCCATAGTAAAAGTTGTTCTGTTTGATGGGTAGACTTTAGTTTCAAAGTATGCTAACGATATCAATTTCACTCTGTACATGTTTTCCTTTTATTTTTTATATTCGTCAAATATTTTTTGCTGGATGTATATGAACACAATGGTAAAATTGAGAAATTTTTCGTAATTTTCGATGGTTCTAGGGCTTATAGGAATTAATTTATCGAAAAAATCAAAACATAAGGATATGGCAGAGGTGATATAGATTATATGGTAAAAATTGTAATTTTAGGGGAATTCGTTTGTACGGACTAAACGGCACCCGCATGTCCTCTTAAGTTTACACCCTGCTAATAAACCAGTCAGGTCTTTTGTAACCAAGCAACCACTGTTGTTCGAATCAACTATGAAAATCATATTGATTACTGTACTCTGTACATTGACATAATCAAGTACAGTCTATTAACCCATCATACCCCCTCACTTGAACTGCCAATCAAACATCGATGTCATTACTCTGACCTAACCCTGTTCATATCGACGTCCCTCTCGCACTCACAGCAAACCGTGTTGACCATATGAGAGGCTCGTTAGACTGAAGTACCCTCATGTGAATAGGTAGAATTTGATGGAGTAATCCCTTTTCATGATAGTTGATTTCTATTGTATTTTGAAGAAAAATTATTTGCAAGTGGTTTTGACATTGTGTCTTGACCCTACTTTAGATTCTTTTGTTAAGGGCTGATTCTAGAACATTTCTTGGTGTTTCTGAATATATTTTTTTTAATATTTCGTTTCAAATGTTTCTTATTCATTCCATGTTAGTTAAGGTGGTTTCAGTCCATACAAAAGTTTGACGCACAAAACGCGTAGACGGAATTAATAAAAGTAATATTTTATATATAGGAAAATAGTTTAGAAAGTCTAGTTGCCGCGTAACAAATAACATTTGCAATTTATAAAATAATTACGAAGATATAAAGCTTTGAAATTTTTCATACAAAATTTTAAAAGCTTTATATCTTCGTAATTATATTATAAATTGCAAATGTTATTTGTTACGCGGCATCTAGATTTTCTAAACTATTTTTCCATATATACAAAGTTACTTATATTAATACCGTCTACGCGTATTGTGCGTCAAAGTTTTGTATAAAATTGACCCCTCTGCAACCGCCTTAAGAGATTTTGTCCAAACATTTTTCATATAATATAATGGTCGCGCCATACTAACTTATTCAGGATTGGGTTTCTGTAGCAGCTGTAACTGACGGTTTTTTAAGAGGATGATCAGATCATCAAATCGAACAACTTTCTCTATGGTACCAAGGTCAAAATCGCAAAAAAAATCAGCTGATCCTGTAATCCTGCTCGACCAAATTGCAGCATGTGTGTTTTATGCTATTTCGATTGTGGTCCCATAGAGAAAGTTGTTCAGTTTGATGGTCTGATCACACAGACAAAGCTTCATATAACCGCGCTTCAATATGTACACTACATGGCGGTGCCGGTGTGAGCGTGACCATTAACCGACAAGTTCACCCACACACCACCCTTGGATGAAACCGACTCAGCCAGCGGACAATCTACAGGGTGAAATTGATATCATAAGCATCCTTTTAAACCTTTAGGTCTAGGGTGAGAGCTCCAATAGATCTATTCAGGTCGCAGTAGCTACTGGTCATTGACCAAGCCCTTACAACCAAATAATAATAAAACCTTTTAAACTAAGAGTCTACCCATCAAACTGAACACTTTTACTATGGGACGAAACCTATCGGAGCAAAAAAAAATCAGCTGTTGCATACATTTTCAGTCGAGTAGGCAGCGGCGGCGGGTGCAGTTTAGTATAGAACAGCTGATTTTCTTTTTGCTCCGATCGGTTTGCTCCCATAGTAAAAGTTCTTAAGTTTGATGGGTAGACACTTAGTTTAAAAGGATGCTAATGATATCAATTTCACCTGTATATGCGAGAGCGTCAGTCACGTGATAATTTTTTGCGTTCCTTAGAAGCTTTGACTCGTGCCATGTGAACAACGAAAGGACGTATACACTTTTGTACACACGCGATAATTTTCTTCGAGCACCTTACCCTACACCATGATTTACTTCTTTCGCCTTAAAAGCTGTTAAGAAACTACGTAACTTTCAGCCCTTGATTCTGTAACTTCTTTATCCTACTTGAAGTCTGATATTCTATTGCCGCCTTAATCATTTCCAATCTGTCACTTACGAGGGCGATCGTTACAATTTATGTTGTTTGCGGTCGTCGAGTCGGTAAGGACAAGGTAATTACGTATGATCGATAACTAGTCGCCGGCCAGTCTGCGCCATACAAGCGCCATAGAAAACTTTTGTTTTGTAGGTTAACTGTTTTTTGTTGGAGGTAATTAGTTGGGTTGTGAGGGACGGAGTTTTGTTATTAAAAGGAAATTATTATTTAAGATTTTTAAAAGCATTTTCTTTTGAGTTTTCTTTTAATTTTCCTTCTGGCCTTGTCTTGATAATAAAAGTAACTCTGTACTGACTCATCCTCAAGAACTACAAGGTGTTATTGAATTTATACGAAGCTTGAAAACTAACTGAAAATAGTTTCCATAGATAGCTGAACAATATTAATTTGGTGAGTCACGCGTTGCAAGTTTTGCCACAAGTGGTTGTCATTCGCGGGTGTTTGCGCGGTTCGCGTATGGTTTGCCACGAGGCTCCGCAATCTCTTCTCAAGTGTATTTTTACCCTAAAACAATTCTTGAGATTGGTAAAGATAATCCCACAAACTACCTGACACTAGCGAAAATGCTTACGCACAAACAAGAGTTCATTAATTTATACTTATAGGTATAAAAAAATACAGGTGTAAACTTAAATGTGTTACATATTTTAGTGGATATTTTCACTAAGGAGCCAACATCGAAGATACAAAAAAATCTGCTGTTCCGTACATTTGTGTCAAGTATCCATTAATGTTTTCTATGGAACAGACACAATTTTTTCGCGAAGATTTAAAATATGTAACTATTTTGAGTTATCAACCTGTATATTAATTTGACACGGAACTTTTTGTATTTTTTTTTATATCAGGTGAAAGCGTGAAAATTTTTCAGCATCGTGAGTACAATCATCTTTTCCTATCCGATGATTATACAGGGCGAAATTGATATCATTAGCATCCCTTTAAACTAAGTGTCTACCCATCAAACCGAACAACTTTTACTATGGGAGCAAACCAATCGGATCAAAAAAAAATCTGCTGTTGCATACATTTGAGTCGAGTTGGCATTGCAGTTTAGTATTGAACAGCTCATTATTTTTTTGCTACGATCGGTTTGCTCCCATAGTGAAAGTTTTTCAGTTTGATGGGTAGACTCTTAGTTTAAAATGATGCTAATGATATCAATTTCACCCTGAATAATTTTCAAAGAATTTCAAAAAATCTTTCCGCCCTTACAATCATAGTGGGCCATAATGTCCTACAAAATAGTTACTTAAAAGCCTGGTCGTGCCATTATCCTTTGCACGTGACCTTTTAAACCTATTAACTCCCTCGTTATCTCTTACTTACAAATGTTACTTAATAGTACTTATGGTGCCTCTTTATTTCCTTGTTAGTTATACAGGGTCCTTCTTAATATACTGACTGTTATTTTAAGGGGATGTTCATCATCATCATCTCAGCTGATGGACGTCCGCTGCTGGACATAGGCCTCCCCCAAGGATCGCCATAACGACCGGTCCTGCGCTGCCCTCATCCAACGGGTTCCCACCGCCTTCACAAGGTCGTCGGTCCACCGTGTGCGGGGCCTACCCACGCTGCGCTTTCCGGTACGCGGTCGCCACTCGAGAACTTTTCGGCCCCATCGGCCATCGGTTCTGCGAGCAATATGCCCCGCCCACTGCCACTTTAATTTAGCAATTCTTTGGGCTATGTCAGTTACTCTGGTTCTTCTGCGGATCTCTTCATTTCTGATTCGATCTCGCAGGGAAACTCCGAGCATAGCCATCTCCATTGCCCTTTGGGTGGCTTTCAGCCTTTTTATGAGGCCTTGAGTTTAGACCACGTCTCTGTTCCATATGTCATCACTGGCAACACACACTGATCGAAGACTTTCGTTTTAAGACACTGCGGTATTTGGGACGTGAAGATACTACGTAGCTTCCCGAATGCTGCCCAACCGAGTTGGATTCGACGGTTGATCTCTTTCTCGAAGTTGGACCTACCTAACTGAATAGTTTGTCCCAGGTAAACATAATCGTCAACAACTTCGAGCGCAGAGTTTCCGATCATTACAGGAGTAGGTACAAAATGGGCATTTGACATGATCTTCGTTTTGTCCATGTTCATCTTCAGACCAACTCGTTCGGAGGCTCTGCTAAGATCATCGAGCATTCGACTGAGCTCCTCCTTAGTCTCCGCCATGATGACTATATCATCGGCAATCAAAGGGGATGTTGAGACCATTAAATTCAACAACTTTCTCTACGGGACTAACATCGAAATCACACAAGAAAATCATTTCAGTCCATTACATTTTGGGTCGAATAGATGTATGCAGTTTTGTACGGAACGATTGAATTGCTTCTTGATTTTTATGTCCCATTAAGAAAGTTGTTCAGTTTGATGGTCTGACTATCCCTTTTAAAACCGTTAGCATATTAAGGAAAACCCTGAGTAGGCCAAGGGCCTGTCCGTGTTTTTGGAGATAATTTCTCGGCAAAGTGGTCTAGTGGCAAGTTATTACATATTTAGAATATCTCTCTCTAGGAAAACAGTCGTTTTTTTTATTTATTTATTATTTCTGAATCTTACATCTAAGTTTCCACGAGGACGCGGTTCGATTCCTGGCCTGTACCACTAAGTTTTTCTGAATTTATGTACGGTTGTATTTATCATTTACTAGCTCGGCGGTGAAGGAAAACATCGTGAGGAAACCTGCATTCCCGAGAATAAAAAGAAAATACCATAAGTTCGGAGGTATGCGTAAAATATGGGTGAGCTTGGGGCGAACACAATAGATCAGCGATGGTCGCAGTGTTACATAACGACCCTTGCTTGCAATAGCCCAGCCACAAATAATAATACATCTAAGTTTACAATTTTTGATATCGCCAAACTGCTGAGCAGTTTGTAGGCGTTGCGCTCGTTAATCACATTTTTACTTAAATGCTATATCTTTGTTATTAACAAATCTGTATTAACTTAAATTAGGTTAACCTAGCATACAGTCTTTTAGTGGTTTCTTTAAAGTTTCTTTACATTTAATTTTGTGCCCCGTATAACGTTTTCAATTTAATATACAGGGTCCTTCTTAATATGCTGTATACATTTTAAGGGGATGATCATACCGTCAAAATAAACATCATTCTCTCCGGGACCCTCAATCAGAACATCAATCAGCTCTTCCATACAAAACTACAAACCTATACTCGAGCCAAATGTATGGGATAGCTAGATTTTTTTTTCGCTATTTTGATGTTGGTCCCATGGAGAAAGTTGTTAAGTTTGATGGTCTGATCATCCCCTTAAAAAAGAGTCAGCATATTAAGTAGTCTGTATAGGTATACTAAAACTTCACTCTTAAAAGTTAGTTAGTACCTACTTGTAGCAAAGTTGCTGACCTGAGGTTGAGGTTTTAGTACCTATACAGGGTGTAAGTGACAGCCTAGCAAATACTGAAATGGTGAAGTCATACCATCAAACTGAACGTTTTCACTATGGAGCCTACCTCAGGAGACGCGAAAAAAAATCAGCTCTCACATAAATTTAAGTCTGGTAGGTACAGCCGTTTTGTAGGTAGGCTCCATAGTGAAAGTTGTTCAGTTTGATGGTCTGAGTTCACCGTTTCAGTATTTGCTAGGCTGTCAATTACACCCTGTATTATTAATAGAATACTATCATGACTATGTTCCCAGAGGCAGTCAGAGATATTGTAACGATATTCGTGAATTTTTGTAAGTATTGAAGAAAAAGCACTTCCTAACTAGCTGTTTAAATTACCAATCAACTCACAACCGCGTTTAATATTAGCCAACAACAGAAACAATTTAAATCTTTATGAACATCAACCAGTTATTGAAAAAGAAACTTTGTTCCCTGAAGATAAGTATCGTTAAAGTTGCATTGAATGCTCTATAAAGACAAAGCGAATTAGGTTCGGCCGTGGACCGAAGCGTTCCAGCTAATTTGATAGGTACGGGCAAACGAGCGGACATTAACGGCGGCCCAAACTATAGGCGATTAGCGTTTTTATGCCGATAATACAAGGTGTTACATAAATAAAAATAAACGTTTATGGGGGAGGTTTAGACCATAAAATTGAAGAACTTTCACAATGGAACCAATATCGAAATCGGGAAAAGAAACGGATGTTCCATACTAAACTACAAATCTAATCGACTCAATGAGTTTACTCAACTCAAAAATGTATGGGACATCCGATTTTTTTTCCTATTTCGATGTTGGCTCTACAGTGAAAGTTGTTCAGTTTGATGGTCTAACTGAACATTAAAAGTTTCAAATGCTTATTTTTACTTTTGTAACACCTTGTACAGGGTGTAACAAAACATCCCACTAATACTTAAGGTGGCTTTAGACCATTAAACTGAAAAACTTTCACTGTGGAGCCAACATCGAAATAGAGAAAAAATCTGCTGTCCCATACATTTGAGTCGAGTTGGTAAATATATGCAGTATTGTATGAAACAGCAGTTTTTTTTCGCAAAAACTTCCGATCCGATAAACGCTGTCGCCTATATCTTGTTGATTTCGGACATTAGGGTGACACACCCAACCCGTCACGTCACCCCGTGTGTTCGTGTCTCAATTTTGTCACGAATCTAAACCTTGCCTTAGGATAGGCTGAAACTTAGGTCCGCCACACACAGACGGAATTGCGATCCGGAATCCTGATTCAGTATTCAGTGTTGTCAACTATGGTTACAAAAAATACTAGAGTGCTGTTTAAAAAATGCCTAAAATAAAAATGTATAAAACGCGAAATGAATGACAGTAATTGCATTTTTAGGTATTTATTAAAACAAAACAAACAATTTTTATACACATGATAATTACTATCATGACTGTGATGAGGTCATGACGTTACGAATGTTACGATGATGGTTTGTAAATTGTATTCGAATATTAATGCAACTATATCGAAAGACTATCGATAAATCTGCATACAAAATGGCATGAAGCATTATCACACAAGCGGTTTTTGAGCGTAGGCGTTTTCGCAACTATGCCGCAACGACGTCGCAACTGCACCGTCACGATACGGTATCGTTCCATCAACGCCTTCGCTCAAAAATCACTTTAAAATATGCCACCTAAGACATCGAAAAATCACTAGATCTAGAGGAAAAATCTCTGAAAGCGGCAACACTCCATACAGAATCTTATTCCGAATCAGGTTTATTCCGGATGTATGTGGCGGACCTTAGAGTTATTTTAATGCAAAAAAAAAGGTTATACAGAATGTAAAAAACACCATCATGTTTTAGACCACCATGGTGTTTTAGACCATCAAACTGAACAACTTTCACTATAGACCCAATATCGAAATCGCGACAAATAAACGGCAATCCTTGTCCCATACATTTGAGTCGAGTCGGTAGAGCACATAAAAAAAACTGTTCCATACTAAACTGCCTCATCATCATCATATCAGCCGACAGACGTCCACTACTGGACATAAGCCTCCCCCAAAATGGGGGGATTTGCCATAATCGCCACGCTTGGCAGGCGTGTTGGCGATCGCAGTTGGATTGAATGTGTGTACTCAGAGGATGCTGCTGCCCATCCTTCAGTAGATCCTTTAGTCGCCTTTTACGACACCCACGGGAGGAAATGGGATGGTGCTATTCTTAGCCGACACCACACGGTTTTTTTTTGCTCAGAGCTATTTGCTCCCATAGTAAAAGTTGTTCAGTTTGATGGGTAGACTCTTAGTTTAAAAATAAAAATAAGTTAATGATATCAATTTCACCCAGTATACAGGGTGTCCCGTAAACCGACGTCAACCCGGTGGATGCTAATAGGTTAGTTTATGCCTAACCAAAATACTAAAATAAAACAATCTGTCAATCAATCTGTCAACATGTTACTTCAGGAAAAGTTTCTTAATTTTCGTGATAGGGACAGTTTTATGACATTCGTGAAACTCTTTACGTTAGTCACTATTTTGAATGCCATGGCTACAAATGTTCTATGCAGTACAAAGCGATATAAAAAAGTAGAAAATAAATAAGGGCGCCACTACTACGTGAGAACATCAAAATCACGCATAACCTGGCAAGACCGACCTACAGTTTGTACTAAAATATTTAGTTCCTGCTATCACCGTTTTCCACTCCTTTATGTCGCACTGTATCTGTGTTAAAACTGTCAATATCTCGAAAACTAAGACACTTTTACTAAAATGAAATATTAATATTTTGCTTAGTCATGACCATAGAGAACTAGAGAGATGCCAACCAACGCTGAGTACGAAACCTAGTGTCGCATCACCACCAGTACCACGCGATAGAAAGTATTTTGTTAGCTTGAATGAGCTCATTATCCATTGCGGTATTGGAACTCAACGAATAATCTTTAGTACTACGCAAGCATTGTAAACTATTTACACATAATATCTCGACTGGCTTTCAGCCTCATAATATATTGAGTCCTTACTGTCGCGAGCAATGTGTTCCGTTTTTGCGCATATTGCTGCGAAACTGGCCCCGCCCCCTTTTCACATCTCCTCTTAGTTTGTGTGATCTGTGGTCATGACCTAACCTAACAGCATCCGGCGAGTTGACGTCGGTTTACGGGACACCCTGTATAATACTTGAATAGAGTTTATATTATTGATTAATCAACTCGCCATACATTATTCATCATTCAGCGTTATATCTAATTCAAACATGTTTGTATGTGATGGCATGTGCTGTTATTTCTCACAGACACCCAAATTACAGTGTAGTGTAAACTGTTATTTATATCACAGACTACTATAATTACTACTTGATATCAGCCAACTACCAATTGACAAAGGTCACTGGTAATTAGAATTTATACAACGTGTTAAAAAAAGCGCAAAACCTCATACGCCCCAACTGATTTATAACGAAACACAATAATTTCATTATTTTACTAATTTAAATTTAAAGTTATTCGCGTTTTACGATTTCATGCAAAAACGATTTGTAATTATTTCAGCAATCAACGAAAGTGCTAGCGTGCTCATGTATACATTTTAGAAATCTTATTTTGTTACTAAGGATTACTATTGATATCGAGTTCAGTAAATTTTAAATTATACAAACAAATTAAGTATTTAATATTTTGAAAAAAAATTTACCTATGTTGAATCCTTGATGATTTGGTTCTGCTCTTGATTCTTTTTTTTTTTTTTTTTTTTTTTTCTAGCCTATTTCATCCCACTGCTGAGCAAAGGCCTCCCCTTTAATCTTCCAACCATCTCTATTCTGGGCAAGCTCTGGCCACTTGTCGTCAAAAGCATCCAGATCATCCCGCCACCTCTTCCTAGGACGACCCGGGCGCCGACGACCGTTTTCTGGGATCCAGGGCGTAACAATTTTTGCCCACCTCTCCTGGTGCATTCGACAGACATGGCCGGCCCATTCCCATTTTAGTTTAGCTGTTTTCTCCCCGACGTCGGCGATTTGTGTTTTGGAGCGCAGTGTAGTGTTCCTGACACGATCTTTTCTTTTAACACCTAATATACTGCGCTCCATCGCTCTCTGACAAACCTTGAGTTTGGACTTTTGAGACTCTGTGAGAGACCAGGTTTGGGCACCGTAGGTTAGGATAGGCAGGATACACATGTCAATGAGTCTTCGTTTGAGGGATAGCGGGAGTTCACCCTTCATTAACTCCTTCATGGACCAGTAGCTCTTCCAGGCGTTGTCGACACGACGTGCGACTTCTTTGTCCTGTCTGTTTTCGAAGGAGACTACCTGGCCCAAGTAAATATACTCATCAACATAGTGTATTACCTGCCCATCAACTTCAACTCTACGTTTGGTGCTGTTGGTCATTATTTGCGTCTTTGATCTGTTCATTGTGAGTCCAACCTCAAGGCTTGCCGTGCTCAGGTCTTGAAGCATTTGTTTAAGTTCTGGCGCAGATCGCGAGAAAAGAACAATGTCATCGGCGAAGCGAAGATTGGTTAGTCTTCGCTCCCCGACGACAATGCCTTTCATTTCCCACGAGACCGCCAGCTTCTTAAAAATCTCTTCAAGAGTACTGGTGAACAATTTTGGGGACAGGGGATCGCCTTGCTTAACTCCTTTCGCGATATTAAATATTGGACCAGTGGATTGTAATTTTATATTGGCTGTGCTATTGCAGTATATAGTTCGAATGAGGTTAATATATGCTCTTGATTCTAAACCAACTATTTTCTAGTTTTCCGTTTATTCATTAACACGTTGTATGTTAGGTAACTAACCTAATAGAAAAAAAAAAGTAGCTTTGGTGTATTATCTGTTTGGTAAAATATTTTGAAAATGTTTCAAATTTTAACAGTGTACCCAACGAACTCAGGTCATTAAGTGTAGGTACCTGGTTTATACAGGATATAAACATAAATGCGTTCGTGCTTCAGATCATCAAACTGAACAACTCTTACAGGGTATAAGGAAAAGTAGCATTGACCTTTAAACCATATACTCTACATATCAAACTGAACAACTTTTACTATGGGAGCACAAACGTGCCTGTACAAAACTTCTTTCTCAACTCATGCATCATCATCGGCCTATCATCGTCCGCTGGTGAACATAGGCCTCTGCCAAGGCGCGCCACAAAACTCTGTCCTCACATGGCGTCCCACACTACGCCTACCAGTTCGCGGTCTCCACTCCAGAACCCTGACACCCCACCGGTTGACAGTTTTTCGGCAGATATGACCAGCCCATTGCCACTTCAGCTAGCTAATTTTCTGAGCTATGTCACCACTTTAGTTCTCAGACGTATCAATTGATTTCTGATGTGATTTCTCAGAGACACACCGATCATAGCTCTCTTATCTCCATAGCTCGCGACCGTGAATTGATAAACTAGTCCTATCGTCAGGGTCCATGTTTCTGCATCATAGATCATTACTGGCAGGACGCACTGATCGAACACCTTCGTTTTGAAGCATTGTGGTAGGTAGGTGATTGTAGCAGCCCATCCTAGTTATTTAGGAGACAGCAGACTTTTTTAAATTTATAGTGAAGAGCGACTGGACGAGGAAGCCAAAGATCGAGTTTTGTAGCGATCCTTAGGAGAGGATTATGCTCAGCAGTGGACAATGACAGGCTGATGATGATGGTAACTAGAACTAATAACGAATGAAAGAGGATAAGTTTAAAGCATTGTTAATTTGTCATTTGAGTATTATGCTTGTTTTGCTTCAAAATGCTCCTCTTTTTCTTACTGAAACAAAAAGAGGAGATAAGGTTTAAAATGGAACATAAAGAAGGAATTTTACCCTAAAAGCTTAAACAAGCGAGATAGAATTACTCTAAAAAATCAAAAGCGTGACGTTTCAGGCGACCATATAAAACCGTAACAAAATATGGGACTTCAAATAAAAAAGTAGAACAGAAAAAAAGGGCCGGGAAATAAAAAGTGTGCCAAAATAAGTAGCTCGACGTGCAACTGGACCCGTGGTGTACATTTATCTAAACCAGGGATTCTCAAACTGTTATTTCGCGTACCAGTTTTAGTCAATTTTCTAGATCGATAGATGGCGCTACGGTTTGCGCGTATAAAGATTGCGTACAGCAAGTAGCTGCGTAGTTAGATTAGATAAATATATAATATATTATATATGGATTTAGTAAAATAAATATGTCAATAATGAATAGGATAAATATTGTAATAAGTTAAGTTAATAATCAATAAGTTATAACTACATTTAGTTTGCAGTGCCCTTACAGGGTTCATATGCGCCCTATTTTTATATGTGTCCACCATATGTAACCACATGAAGCAATAAACTATAATGACTATGACTACATGTCAAAATGTGTTTCCTTAAAATAATAAACAGGGAAATTATGATCGAAATAATGCCAAATCATGTCTTTTATTTCATTATTTGAGAATCATTTTAATATAAAATTTGAAACTGTTTACGTCTGAAATAGGTGCATCGACTCTTATTTAAAAAAGAATAGAAAAATGCTCATTACCTCTTTTACGATTTTTCCGGACATAAGCGTACACTTCCACCACTGTAAATTCTGTAACCCAGGGGCGTACATTAAAACTAGACAATTTAGTCAAGCGAGCACAATAGGGATGACTCGTATCCAGGGCTTGGAACTGGTACCAAAAGTACAGGTTCTGTACCGTTACTTAGCCGTTCTTGCCATTTCAATACCTGGTTTCTGATTCCTGACGGGGACCGGTACTCCGCCTAACAAGTGCCGGTACCCAATTCAGGTACCCGCCGCGTATGAGAATGCCGATTAACTATCCTTCTTACTACATCTGTTTTCTCACTCTTACTAACCTAAATATTTGTTTGGTACCGGTATAATACCGATTAGAAAGTACACGTCTGGTACTGGTACCAATAGAACAAGTAAGACGTCTGGTATCGCTATCACACCAAGGTCAATGGTACCGGTTCCCGAAAATACCGGTATTTCAAAGCCTGCTCGTATATTTCTTTTAAATGTCTTGCGAATCTTTGAGCTTAACAAACTATGTCACACCCTCGATACTTCATACAAACGGGCTATCACTTACACGATTGACTATGACTGGCTAGTAATAACCACTTAATTATTAGCTATATTAAGCTTTATGATTTTGGCGGTACGCGTACCAAAAGTGCCACAGTTTAAGAAGCCCAGACCTATACAAGACAGTGTAATTCAATTTGTTACTGATGTCGGGCGACTTTTATACACCCAGGTGAATGTCGACGATACAAGTTTTATCTATTTTATCTTGTTTTTTAGTTTACTTTTCTTTTGTGAAGATTTGACTTTGTTCCTTTCGTACTTTGAAGATAAATGATAGGGGTTTTCTTTCTTGTTTTGTTATTACATAGTAACGAACACGCATAAACAATTCTGGTTGATTGATTTTCTCGTTGTGTTTCCTAGGAAAACCTTCCTACTTCTCTCACAAGGTGGACCTTCGACCTGGTGAAGGCGGCGTGAACCCGCTGGATGGCAGCGCAGTAATGGTCGTTGTGGCGATCCTTTGGAGAGGCCTATGTTGAGCAGTGGACGTCCATCGGCTGAGATGATGAAGACTTCGGTCTCATAAAAAAATATTACAAAATTAAATTCAAATTACGAATTTTAAGATGTCATACGTTAAAATTCTACTACGTCTTTGTACCATGGGGGTAAGCAGAGACTACGACATTTCAGTCGGTTAAGGGTTTAAGTTGAGGGCATCAATAGTCTATACTATAGACCATGCCAGCTACCTGGTTGAGGGCAGGAAGCTGGAAAAGGTATTGTTTGAGGGTCATGGAAGTAGAGACACTAATCTTTTTGGTTGAGGGTGCTGCGCACTGTTCTGTTCCACTATGTACGTGTTTAAAGCTTCTTGGGTCTACCGGTCCTTTTCGGAAAAGAACATAAATACTCTTTGCTGGAATGTTATTTTACCATTTTTAGGGTTCGGAAGTCGACAAAGAACCCTTATAGTTTCGCCATGTCCGTCCATCTGTCTGTCTGTCTGTCCGCGGCTTAGCTCAATATTAGGCTTTTAAGTGAAAATTTACTCTAGGCAAGGTTACTCGCCGCTGGACCACCACGGCTGTCTGACTTTCAGACTTTATTAGCCGTTAAACCGTAGATAAAAACAAACAGCCCATATTATATTCTATGTCCATATTATATTGTGACGGACAACTACGGAACCCTACCCTACCCTACGCGTAGCCCGACACGCACTTGCCTAGTTATTTTCACTGACCTCAATGATATAATATTTTAGAAGCTGGGAAAGCTATTGGTTTATACAGGGTGAAATTAATAACATTGGCATCCTTTTAAACTAAGAGTCTACCCATTAGACTGAAGAACTTTTACTATTTAAAAACAAATTTAAGAAAAAATCTGCTGTTGCATACATTTGAGTTGAGTGGGCATTGCCACAGACTTTTGTAATACAGAAGTGAACGTTTTTATGGGAGGGCCTTGAAATTCGGATTCGCAACCTTTTCGTGTGACGGAAGTTCGAAATTTAAATTTGACAGCTGCGAACTTCTGCCGGGCGTCCCGTGACGGCCAACTTTTTTTTGATATCCATGTTTTTTGTGTCGATGGATATGGAGAATAGACAATGCTGGGGAAGTTTCACTTCTGCAAGGCGTCCCGTGACGGCCAACTTTTTTTGATATCCATTTTTTTTTGTGAGAATAGACAATAACTTACATACAGACTTACGAAATCAGAACAATACAGTTAACATTTGTGGTGATTTTGGCGGGATCGCACGTGCTTCCAAGATCAATGGTACCGACATTGACAAAACTTTACAATAATCGGCTGTATGGGCTAGATCCCTATGCCTTGAATTTAACCATTGTCAGTTGTCAATGTCAGGTAGGAATACTTCGAGCAAACTTCGAGCACTGCCAGCTTCGAGTTTTAGGTTAAAATATTAAATTTAGATTGTAAACTATCGAATATGTGATTTATTTAATAAATCTTCTTTTAAAGCCTCTCGTGCCTTACCAAAATTGAGAAAGTAAATTAAAAACTCTAAAATACGTAATCAAGCAAAATGTGTCGAACGGCTCACGCGGTCTTCTCGTCAGTAAAATGTGGCATCCAAGCCGTGATAAGAGTCACCATGACCAACCTCTTAATGCTAGAAAACGAGGCCAGAATGATTATGCAAACAGTTTACAACCTTATCGCTTTCATATTACAGATGATTTCACTTGTACCCATCTGCGTTGTGTTTTTACTAACATCTAGATTGAAATGCTTTATGTGCGGAGGTGGTGGTCCTTGTTTAGTAAACAGAGGTGGTGCCTGTGATTGTTTAATGTCATTGGTTGCTGTAGTTATGCTGTTTTTCATATTCAGAGCAACTGGAGTATTAGATAAAATATTCTACTCTATCGGTTTTGCTAAAACAACAGTGTCTATTGTAGGATTTGTGCCGAGCCCTGGTGATATAACAGAATGTTCGAGAGATGAGACAGTAGACACCATAGAGCCACTATTAGATTATGATGAAAAATATTATTCAATAGAAACTGGCGTGCCAGCAACAGTGTATTGGGCAAATTTATCAGATGTGCATGATTTTGTTGAGAATATTGTCAATGATGTGATGCGGCTGAAATCAAGACGATTGAAATTGATGTAAAGTGTAAGATGGCAAGCCATCGAAGGAAAAATCACTGCTCGATAGACGCACATCCACCTTATTTTGATAAAACGTTGACTGTTATTGTAATACAATTTTAAAAATACTAACCTGTTCAAGGGTATAATATAACAATTAGGAAGCTGGCATAGATATTGGTAATAACAATGCTGAGAAAATAAAGTGATCGTTTAATTTTTTATCTAAAAAGCCCACCTCCGAAAGTCCGTTGCCTCCACACAAAAATCGATATTATTGTAGAAATAATTAAATAATTACGCATTATTTTATTTTATCACCACTGAAAACTTTTGTTTAAAGTCCGCAAAATCCGAGGAAAAAAAACACAATTTTCCACGCTGGGTTCCAAAGCGTTTTAATCACATGCCGACCTACTCATTAGTAAAATATCGAGCTCGCTTCGCTTGCTCCAGGTATTAGATCCCATTGTCATGTGCTTATCTATTCATATGTTGCACACCAAAAATATAAAATAACGCTTTGCTCGCACTTGGTTTTAGATCATATGGCGACGACCTTATATCGTATTGCAATAAAATTTCGAGCTCGCTTCGCTCGCTCTAGGTTTTAGATCGTATTATCACATGCTGACCTATATTTTAGTCAATTTTGAGTAGCGGTAGCTGATGGATGTTAGGTAAAATTCCTAGCTACGCCAATGATCTGAGATTGTCTTTAACGTAGGTCAATAATTTTTATCATAGAGGTTTTTATCAATTTTGTATGTTCTTTTCTGTGCGAAAATGTCACTTGTCAAATGTCAGGGAGGGATGCTTTGTTGTGGTTTTAGTTGTAAGGTATATATATTTAGAATGTAATTGTAAACTATGTGATATATTAAATTAATATTCAATAAAGTTAAGCATCTCATGCTTTACCAAAATTGAGAAAGTAAATTCAAAATTCAAAATTCGCCGTATAAATACAAGAAATCTAGCGAAATGTGTAAAACGGCTCACGTGGTCCTCACGGCAATATTATGTTCCATCCAAGCTGTGGTCAGAGTGATCATGACCATCATGCTAATGATAGAAAACGTGGCCAGAATGATCATGCAAACAGTTTACAACTTTATCGCTTTCTTATTACAGATGATTTCACTTGTACCCATCTGCGTTGTGTTTTTAATAACATCTAGATTGAAATGCTTTATGTGCGGAGGTGGTGGTCCTTGCTTAGTAAACAGAGGTGGGGCCTGTGATTGTTTGATGTCATTGGCGGCTGTAGTTATGCTGTTTTTCATATTCAGAGCAACTGGAGTTTTAGATAAAGTATTCTACACTATCGGCTATGCTAAAACCACAGTGTCTGTTTTAAGATTTGTGCCGACCCCTGGTGATATAACAGAATGTTCGAGAGATGACACAATAGACACTGAGCCACTAACAGATAATGATGAATATTATAATTATATAATGGATACTGAGTCACCACGGCCATAATTATAAATATGAGCCACAAACTGACTCTCCACCGCCAGGTTGAGTCCCAGTCTACCGCCAAGGGTGTGGTGGATATGTCACGCCAGACTTTTCTGAAGTTGATCATGATTTTCTTGGGAATATTGTGATGTGATGCAGCTTAAATCAAGTTGATTGAAATTTAGTTAAAGTGTGTATGATGATAAAACGTTGACGGAAAAATCACCTTCCCGACGGACGACATGACCAACACAAAGACCCAAGAGTCTTATAAGTCCTGTGCGCGTGATGGAAAGCTAAGAAGAAAAACTAATATTAAAATGCTTCAAAAATGGCGCATAAGGGTTGTACTAATTTATAGTCATCAAAAATGATGTCAAGATGGATGCAGTCTAGTCTTGAGCCAGCGATCTTATTCGTATATTTTGTATTCCCTCTTTGCTTCAATACCTAGCACATCCACCCTTATTTTGTAACAATCTTGACTGTTATACTCATATACAAACCTGTGTAAGGGTTTTTATAACAATGCTGAGGAAAGAATGTGATTTATAATGTTTATTTGTCAAATATAACTAAAAACACGACAGTACAACTTGAATGTAAATGCGTATTATTTAATTTTCATTAGGCTATTCCTGTGACAAGCTTCAAGTTCAGCTTTCACTACACAAGTTTTTAAGACCTATTTGAAATATTTACCTTTTTAAAAAAAATCTGCTGTTCCATACTAAATTGCACCCGTCGCCGCTGCCTACTCGACACAAATGTATGCTACAGCTGATTTTTTTTGTTGCTCCGATCGATTTGCTCCCATAGTAAAAGTTGTTCAGTTTGATGGGTAGACTCTTAGTTTAAAAAGGATGCTTATGATATCAATTTCACTCTGTATATTGCGCCGACCCCTAATAATGGTTTAAGGGCAGGGAGGATGATGATTATTTTAATATATAAAATAAATAAATAAAAAACAACAAGTTTGGAAAGAGCATAATTTTATTGTAATGTTAAAATAGTAATTTTTCTTCTTTTCTTAATTTTTGGCATCACTTCGCCACAAATGACTTTGTATAAAAAAAGGGGAAACCTATCATTGGCCTTAGCAGTTATTTTTAAGAATTTATTGTAACTATCTAGAAATAAACATTATAACGGGTTCTTACCGCGTTTAGGTATATGCGGTAAGAACCCGTTAAAATGTTTTTCAACACACTTGCTCATAAAATGGCCCTTATTTCACCGCAATTAGGCACATAATGACACCTATAATCAAACTGTGACTTTTTCATTACTATTATTCACAAGGGAGTTATAGGTTTTTTATAGTAGGTATCTAAACTTCTTGGTTGAGTTCTTGAGTTGCTTTGTTCTTAAAAAAGTTTCGATACAAAAAAGATCATATTCAATAGTACAAGTAAATTCTCTAAATAAACTTTTTATTTACTAAATAAAATGATCTTTTATTATTATTTTCTTCACAAGTGTGTTGAAAAACGTCGTATGATACACGTGTGTATTGATGATTACCGTTCTCGGCTCTCTTAAGACCATCGCCTACGGCTCGGGTCTCAATGGCGCCTCAGCGGTAATCACCAACATTTCACACTTGTACCATAATGTACTATATTTTTAGATTAAATAATAACCGCGTAACTCTCAAAAACGGTATTATATCTATGTTTAATACGCTGTTGGTTTTCTAAATAAACAAATAAATAACGACTTTACCTTAGTAGACTCATACATACATAATTTAGAAATAAATACTCAGGCCCAATATGATGAAAAAAAAATACGTTTGAAAAACTCAATAAAACATAAAAATGTATTTGTACTTTTTTATAGCAAATTCTCCGAAAGTACTATATTTTTAGAGAGTTCTCGAAAAAATGATATATTTCCTACATTATTAAAAAAAGGTGGCAACTCTAAATGCTAATAGCTTGATGAGTTCCTTCATCAGCAACAGCATCAGCATTGTATTAGTTATTCTTATCATCTTATCTTATCTTATCCCACTTCAGCTAAGCTGAACCAACTGAGCATTAACAAATTAAAATGGTTCGCTCCCTCTTACATCTGAGTTTTACGTACAAGTCAAAGTTTGCAAAATTTACGAAGTAATAAACCTAGTATGTCGAGGCTCTTAGATCGTAAAATTTCGACCCCTTGTCCCTTCTCTACCTTTCTCTTTCGCTCCACACACTAGCCGATCAACCTGGTAGTTTTACTTCATTAAATTAAATTGTACGATGTAGTTTACCCATTTTTATTGAAAGTGGTTTTTAACCGACTTCAAAAAAGGAGGAGGTTTCTAAATTCGACCCTATATATATATTTTTTTTTTTATGTGTGTTCGCGGATAACTTCGTCGTTTATGAACCGATTTTGATGATTCTTTTTTTGTTGGAAAGAAGATGATATCTCAAGGGTGGTACCATGATAAGGGAACCAGGATCTGATGATGGCATCTCAGGAAAATCGAGGGGAACCTTTGAAAATCGTAGTGCCGGCTAGTGCGTTTGTTAATTTAAAGCACTACTATTAAATTTAACTAATGAATTCACCACTGAAAATTGTGAAATAAACAAAATTTTAACAAAAAATTAAAACCGCCTTAAAAAAAACTAAAAAGTTAAAAAATAATATTGCAGCCGATGACTTTTTCGTTCGCATTAATTTGTTTTATAGAAGTCGGTGTCAAGCCAATCCAAAAAAGTAACGCAAGCCCTGTCGCGAATCGCACATGCTTGACAGCGACTTCGATAAAACAAATTAATGTTCTTATGATGCGAACGAAAAAGTCATCGGCTGCAATATTATTTTTTAACTTTTTAGTTTTTTTTAAGGCGGTTTTAATTTTTTGTTATTAGGTTTTATCTATCACCAATCCATACTAAATAAATTTTATAAATAAGAAAGTACACAGCTAAACCGTAGAACTTATTTTGGTGATATTTGGTATGATGATATTGGCTTGAACCCCTGAGGAAGGATTTAGGCATACCAAGGTTTTGTTATTACCTGTATATTTCATACGTCAGTCGTCATACCTTTCCACGTGACCAAACCATATCAGCATTCCCTTTCTTCTAACAAGGATTTATGTCGTAGCAAATCTGTTCACCCCGATATGTAAGTACCTACCCCTTTTATTTGTCTATGTATGAGTATGTAGGATTATAAATTATGCAAAATGTTTCAAAAACATATTAATGTATGCGAATTTCCAGAAAGCTTTTTCTTTACAATAAATCTTAAATGTCGCTATGGAGAAAAATATAGGGACGTGTTACCGAGAATTGAGATTTTATGAGTTTTTCTAAGGGTAATTCAAGGCCTGTCGTTTAGTTACAGTGAATTATTATGTACTTTGTCAGGAAAATGTGTGTACGTACATATACTTATATTGTGTATAAGAATTTTAAAGAAAAAACAAATTATTTATACTGATGCTAGAACTAGAGAGAGACTACAGTGAGTTACGATACTAGTGAAACGTGGATGTTCTGAGGTTTCAGAATATCTGTGACTACCCCCTCGGGGAATATAGTCGCGAGCATATGCTTATGCTATAGTTAGAGTTCTAACTATAGATAGATTTGAAGACTGACTTTTTTTTTGTTATTTTTATCAATCAGTCTTTTAGCTAGATATTATTTCTTAAATATTGATAATTCTGTTGTTATATAATGTTGTATATATCTATACACTGACAAACCTCCTCCTTTTTGAAGTCCGTTAAAAACGGTAACAGAACTGTGTTTGTACATTGAAGATATTAACAAAAAAAAAGTTACGATATGGTTTTTAGGTATCCCTGATTCCATATCAGAAATTTTTGGATTTTTTGTCTGTCTGTTTGTTTGTGTGTTGTTTGTTTGAACGAGCATCACAAAAACCACTGAAACGATTTTAATGAAACTTTTTTTGATTGATAGCTAATGATCTGACTTACAATCTGTTATATAATTTATGCGGTCAAAGTTGCGGGTTAACGCTAGTGTTTAATTAATTAAAAACGTGTCTTAAAATGCCCAAATCAACACAAGTAATAACATAACATTTATTAATTTAAGATCGAGAAGATCCATCATTCTATCGATATTATTTCTTACCTATGGTCTCGATTTCATTACTAAAGGCGACATGAAGACAAACTGCTACGCATTAGAAAAATAAAATATTACACTACATTATCAGTAGGTATCCATACCGAACGATCGAAAAAATTAGTTAATACTTTTTATAATTTTAGCAGTATATACTGTTTGTGTAACAAAAAGTGTTTAATTTCATTTCATCTCAAGAAAAGACGTATATCTCGGAGAAATCTTTCTGGACAATAGGACGGCATCGGTAAAAAAACATCCTCAAAGTTCAAAGTGATCGACAAAAATCTATAAAACCCGAGGGGACCACGAGATTTGCTTACAATTAAAACCAAAGCTTACAACACCTAATTTACCGTCTTCGTGCCGAACAAACGAAATTTATTATCTAAAATCTAAAGTAAAATCATTATTACCTTTCCTCCACGAAATTATAAGGGCCGTCTTAAATGGGACCGTGGGATAAACTGAAGCAGTGGCGGTAGCGAGTTCTCTTGGTTATAAACTGATAATATACTAGAGTTAACCCGCGACTTCGTCCGCAGCCATTAGCTATCAAACAAAAAACCTTAGAAAAAGTATATGTCTAGAAAGAGCATCATGCTTCTACCGTATAAAACAAAAGGGGCCAACTTTCTAAGGTTGGTGTGCGTGAGGCGCCATACAAATTAGGGTTTAGAGGCCAATTCTGGCTACAATTTTTTCTACGCTTTTGTAGCTTCGACTCTCAATCTTGACATATATCTTATCCAAGCAAAAAACGTTTCATCAAAATCGGTGCAGTAGTTTTTGTGTGATGCTCGATCAAACAAACAAACACACAAACAAACCAACAGACAAAAATCCCCAAATTTGTGATTTGGAATCGGGGGCACCTAAAAACCATATCATAATTTTTTTTCTGTTAATATCTAACAGTTTTAGAAGAAAAGATAATCGGGTTTAAAAAACAAAAAAAGAATTAAAAAAGGAGGTAATCCTAAAAAAAATATAAATCTCATTTCATTTCATTTCAAAATTGGTTATAAAACAAATAAAATAGTAGCACCAAACCCTGTCCAGTGTAATAGGTGTTTCCACTATTAATTGACAGTGGACTTAAATAATAAATAAATAAAATAATTTTTTAGTTCTCAACAAATTGTTACATACAAATAGACACCGATACACAGAAAATACAGGCATTTTTATACAAAACAATTTGAGGGAGAATGGAGTATAACATAGGTAAACCAGAAGGTAAACCTGTGAATTGTAAGTCTCCAGGCACCCCCACCCGCAGCGTATTTAAGTAACAAAAGTAATTCTAAATAAAGTCATTTAGATACGTCTCGAAAGCCTGTTTCAAGCGTATGATAGTGGAATTTTAATGTGGAATTGTAACTAGGTACGACAATATAAAAGAATTTTAACTCTAACTATTATTTTTAGTTAGTATCAACAATCCATTAAATTGAAAAAAAAAATTGAATCAGGCGTTACTTTGCGGAAATCCATGACTAATAGGTAGATGACACAATTGTGTCAAGACCTCCGCTTCTAAATACCTAGTAGACAAAGTTGTATTACGTTATGCAATACAATTTGAATACAACCAAATAATGTCTACTCCCATCACCACCATTAAATTGAGTTTTTAAATTGGAAATGTCTTTTCGTTCGCTCCAGTATCTCCAGTTCGCCGATTTCACGAAAAAGTCGATCCCCTTATATCTCGGAGACTTGTTAAGATATGATATTCAAAAAAGGCTCAAAAGACGCGTATTTACGAGAGCTGTACGGTTCAAAAAGAATTATTCGAGAAAATCAAACACGAAAATAGTTATGGCCAAAATAGTGAAATAAAAAACAATTTTTTTCGAATTTTTGATTTTGGCGCTCGATATTTTGGAAACGAAGAATGATATCAAAAAATTGAGCAAAATTCCTCTGGACAATTCA
This sequence comes from Agonopterix arenella, assembly GCA_927399405.1. Classification (NCBI taxonomy): domain Eukaryota; kingdom Metazoa; phylum Arthropoda; class Insecta; order Lepidoptera; family Depressariidae; genus Agonopterix; species Agonopterix arenella. The sequence goes on from OV656714.1 coordinate 5,456,567, forward strand.
GTCAGCTACAATTTGAGAAACAAAGACGATCGGGTTAAGGGTTGGCTATGTAACCTAACCTTTTTGAGACAATATTTTTTCGAATTCCGTAGATTCATTTCCAATGTGCTCGATAGTCGTGTGAGGCACGAAATCTGTGATTTTCTTCTACGATTCTCTTTTTCTTTTTCTGCTGTATGGGTCCGAAATTGACCACCCCATTTCTTTTCGTGGGTGTCGTACCTGGCTACAAAGGCATAAGTTTTCTTCTACAGTGTTTTGGTAGACGAAAAGCCACTTGACACGCGTCATACTTTCCATGCGAAATCCTTTAAAGTAGTTGCTTGCGTCCATAAGTTAGTCAATCACCTAAGCTATTCTCTTTTTTCTTCTGCTTCCGTTCCGTTTTTTGCTTCTTCCATGGCCCAAACTTCAAAGGGTTACCCTTGGGGCCCGCGAGTAATTAGGCCGAGTCGCAACGTTTTTCTCGCAATAACAGTATCTCGTCTTTCTTTTTTGTTAGAATAAAACGAAATTGATGATTAATCAGTTAGGGATGGTAGTGGGAAGTTAAACGTGGAGTAATTGGTGGAGTGTAGGTCACTTCTTCTCAAGCTTTTTTTGGAAGGGCTTTGCACTACAGTAGAAATATATCAATAACATTTCATTTAGTTAGATATCTTGTCTGGTGCTTCAGACCACCAAATTGAACCACTTTCACTATGTAGCCAACATCAAAATTGATAGAAAAAAAATCTATCAGTGAAAAATTTTAATTGGCTTTTTGCTTATTCTTGTAATTACTACAATACATAATTTGCACACCTAAAACACAAAATAACAATATTAAAAGCAAACAAAAAGGGTAAAAATGGCGTTCTCATCACTGAAAGATATTTCTTCCAGAAAACCACACTATAACTACCACTCTTCACATTGCTGTGGGTTTCCTAAAAAAATAACTTGATCAGGCTGAGATCGAAAAGAAGCCCTCTGTATAAAGGTTAAGCTAATAGCCACTACACCACCTCGGCCTGTTGAACCGGTGTCTATCAGAGTTACCCTTTCGCCAAAAGACAGTTCATGGATTTAGTCCTTTTTTGCCGGATTCCAGCCTAGCTAGCCTAGCCACCCACGACAAAGCGTTTAAACGAGAAAAACGTCATGCGCGCTCTTTCTGGCCTACGTAAAATAATAAAGATGGAGGCACATCTCGATTTTTGTCGTTTTTTCGGGGTTGGCATGCTAGCTAGGCTGGTGACTTAAAATCAGGTTACCTAGACAGCTGAAAGACAATACAGCTCGACCTTGCCTATTTCTTCTCGTATGTGTCTTATGAAGAGACTAAAGGATCAGGTTTCTTATCTGTAGCGCTTCTATGGGCAAAATGATAGGTCTCTATGGTTGTTTTAGCAATGCTTGTGACCACCCCTAAGGAATAATGGTAATGAGTTTATGTAGGTATGTATGTATCTGTAAAATATAAGCTAATATAATTAGCAAAAAGCGAAAAGGACGCTTTACAAATAGAGTTTTGAAGTGAATATGTCGAAATTAAACAAATCCCGACTATGAGTAGTGAATAAGGGTATGTGCAAACACGAGGGCCCTTTTTTGTGTATGACGCGCGGGGCCCCCCGAGTGGGTCCCCGGGGAAATTCCACGCCTGCTCTAATAGAGCGTGGCGTCTGGTCTATATCATACGCATAGCGATTTAAAGCTTTCTTCAAATGTATTATTATGTTGTTTCAGTTTGTCTATTATCAATTATCAATTTATACTTATAAAAGAGTTCCGTGACGTGACTGACTGACTGTACATTTTTAAAGTGTTCCGTGACTGACTGACTGATAGACAACGCACAGCCTAAACCACTCACTGAAGATAGAAACATGAAATTTTGAATATATGTTCTACAGAGGATGTGTAGGGGTGGGCTACGAAAGGATTTTTCGAAAATCTACCCCTAAAGACAAAAGTCGCGGGTCAAAAGCTCGTTATCAATAAACGAAAACCAGCCAAGTGTGGGTTGTACCGCGCATAGTGTAGGATTCCGAAGTCATAACTCATAATTTTTTGAAGGTTACCTTAAACAATTTTCATTCAGAGTTTCTACCATACCATTGCGACTAACATGTTACTTGGTCAATAAATAAATAGAATTACCCCACATCATCCCACCTCTGGGCATGAGCCTCCTTTTTATTGCGTCATTCCTCACAGTTCTAATCTGATCAATTTCTGACCGTTACAATGTCGTATGACCAACGTATTGGTGGTCTGCCTACTAACGTTCTTTCTTTCTTCAGCAACCATTCCGGTACTGCCTTTTATCACAGCTGTCTTCCCTTCTAGCAAAGTGTCCCACTCATCTTCACTTTAACTTTGTGATCCGCTCAGTAACGTGGTTGACCTTAGTTCTCCGACGAATTCTACTTTAGTTACGCGGTCCACAAGCGATATTGCCTAGCATGGTCAAACAGTTTACGAATTACAAGTGGACACATCATATTGTTAAAAAATTGCTGGCTGGCTAGCATTGTCATTTTAAATGATGACAAAAAAATGCGAATGTTAAAATTTGACTCCATAAATCCAGTGCGCAGTGGTTCAATACCAAATCGAGTCTTCTTCTATCAGAAACTTTCTGCCTTCAATGTTTAGGCACATTTGGGTTTTTCTAGCATTGTCATTATCATAGAGAAACACGTCGTTGACACAAGTTACGTGTTTCTCCATGGTCATTATTATTGATCCTTTTCTTACGCAGTTAATTCCGTGTTGCATTGAAGACGTGCGTAGTTTATACGCGGTGTATTGCCTTTACATTTTTTTATTTTTGACTGCCAAAAAGGTTTCCGGAGCTTGAAGCCTAGCCTGTTCTTTTATTTTTTATTTTATTTTATTTTATTTTCTTGGGAAGACCAACAGCTGTTGACACAATACAAAATATGGATGGCTAGATAGGTCTCCGCTGATAGAAACATAATTAAAAAAAAAAAAAACAAAACAGAGCTAACACTAAAAATACAAAGTGGATAACAAAAAGATAACGAACGTATTCAAGTTACAACAATCGACTGAATAAGAAGCAGTCTTCCTCGCAATTACAAAGCAACATCATTAAACGTAACAATAAACACTTATAAAGCCAATCTATCTAGAAGCATCTTAAGATGTGCATTGCCAAACTATCTTGGCTTGCTCATATAGTCGATGGCAAGGTCTTGACTGCCGTCCACACACTGCGTATGCCCGCTGTAAGCTCGTAACTCAAAGCGGTCCTTCACAAGGCTATTCGCCGTAAACAGTTAATGAACCACAAAATCTTGGTGAGGCGTAGTGCTTCACATCCACATGATACTTTATTTGAGGATTTCATTTTTATCATAATCGCTCTTCTATTCTTTTAGCTTTTTTATTCTCAGTTAGGGCTCGATTTATCTTCCTTTATTATATTTTAGTCTGATTTTTTTAAAGCTTTTTCTTTTAAGGCTTTTACTTTAAGGCCCAGAATGAAATTAAATCGCGCTATCATTTAGCATTTCGAAATTTCGTAAGTAATTCAAGCAATTGTTATATCAGTTTCTTGATCAATTCTTGCTATTATCCAAATCACCTCTTACAAACCTCTTCTGAACGAAGTTCATGGCTACGAAACCATATCATAGGCGAGTCGGACAATCTCTTGACCCGTTTTTCTCCTGTTCCACTGGAACGACGGAGACTGACTTATGTGAGCCTCAAGCGACCTACTGGCGAGAGTTTGTGGAGGTTCGGGAAAAGTGACGTTTTCTAGTTTCGGAGTCTTTGAGTCGCTGAGACAGTGGAGTAACTTAGTTCTTTTTGCATTTCATTATAATCAGCATATCATCGTCTACTGCTGAAAGCAGATCTTCCTCGAAGATTGGCCACAGTTTAACCTAACTTCGTCAAGTCGAGAGTGAATAGGATTTTACTTGTCAGGCCCGTTCAACAATACCTATGCCAGCTTCCTGGGCCCGTTATACCTTCGACTTCACTTCGAAATCATGGGCAGCCCCTGTAACATGACAGGGGTAAGAGCGACACAGCACGGTTAGCATGCCACCCACGACAAAGCGTTTAAACGAGAAAAACGTCATGCGTGCTCTTTCTGGCATACGTAAAATAATAAAGATGGAGGCACATCTCGATTTTTATCGTTTTCTCGGGGGTGGCATTCTAGTGCTAAGCCTACTGGAAACTTCTAAACGTCAAATTTAAGTGAGATGCCAGTTATCTCCATATAGTATCTCCAGCACGGTGTACGTAGTACTTACTATCTCTATGTATAGCACTTAAATTTGACGTTTAAAGTGACCTGTGTCGCTCTCACCCCTGTCATGTTACAGGAGCTGATGTATGATGTAGAAAAAACATCGTCGTCATGCTGTTGCTACCTCTGTCTTAGGTTCTCAGAACTCGAAATTATAACATGACATTATAATTTTAGCTAAGTTTAAAAAGGAAAATCTTTAACAAGGTATCGAATAATATCGATACACAAATCTTTTGTTCGTTATTTGTAATTTTTTGAAGAAACAAACAATTTATTTTCTTGTTAATCTTATAATGAGTGACCTTTGAAATGTGATCCGCTCGGCTTTGGCTTTGGTCTTTGTTCAAAAATTGTTTTGTTATTTCATTATGAACAGTTTTAGGAATTCAGTTAGTTTCATGAATCGCCATACGTCCCACAACCACAGCCTATATAAGGGTGAAGCCAAACGAGCGTAATTTAGTGAGTCGCGTATTTTGAGTCCGTTTCATATAAAGGCTGAGGCCATAGACAATGCCCGGATTTTATATAATACGGACTCAAAATACGCGACTCACAACTCACAGAATTACGCTCGTTTGGCTTCACCCTAAGTTGTATTTGCGTTCGTCCGCCGCCATTCGTGCCCAATGTGGATTGGCAGTTGGTAGGTTTCAAAATTTTAAATCATTTTGTGTACCTATCTATAGTATATAAGCTAACGACATTATCCCATGAGGGTAGGCAGAGACTACCTACGGTCCGCCGCATCGATCGCTAAGATTTAGACAAACTTTTTTTTTTGCCACAATATGCGTGTCTTAGACAAAATTATTTAAAAATTCAGGTTTTGATAAAGTTACATACCTAGATACCGTAACCAAAATTTACTTATTCAACATTTAAAAGTTTCCGAACCTCAATAATATCTTGTCGTAATTGTTACGATTGTAAAACGTTAAGAAACTCTTCAAGTTAAAATAAGTTATAGACTGATCCGACTACAGGGCAAATGCCTCCTCTCACGAATAAGAGAGTGGCCCATACTCCACTACGCGGGCCCAGTGTTTCTTAATAGAGGCAAGATAGAGAAGAAACTCTTACATAAGCAAAAGAAACGTTAAATGCAAATATCAAATCAAAACCCGACCAACAAGCACCAAGCAAAAGAAAGCCACAGTTTTACAATTCCCCACACAATCTAGCTCAAACAAGATTACTAAGGACCCTTTCTCTCCTGTGACGATATGTATGTATATATATACTTGCATATATGTAATGTGTGCAGACGAAGTGCATTTGTGTTGGGTATGCAATTGTGTATCTGTTAGAGATGGGAAAACGTATATCGATAAAGTGCATTTAGAAAAATAAGAAATAGTTCAATTTACAGTACGATTAATTCATTGATTAATTTAATCCAAATAAGCATAAACATATGCTTACAACTATATTCCCCAAGGGGGTAGTCAGAGATATTCTGAAACTCAGAATATCCACGTTTCACTAAGCATACCTTTGACTACTTATATAGGGACTAGTTACTCGTGTAATTCTACTAACAAACGTTTCTGCCACTTTTTGCGGGGGGCGAGGTAACATAAAATCCGCAACTTTGGATTTTATTCCCCATAACTTTAGATTGTAATTTTGAACGTTAAAAATCATGAAAAGTAGTCTCGTGTGAACCCCAAACGTTCTATGTTCGAAATTATTGTTTCGCAATTATAGGCTGTTTCGTTTAGTGATAAAGTATTAAATTGAATGTAAATGCACTTCTTATACCGTGGCAGAGGGGAAATTCTACCGCAAGGCTAGTCCTTATAATAAATAGTCAAAGAAGCGTACCAATATCCTGGCTGGATGTGTGTGTGTTAATAAACCTGAGGAAGAAAAATTCAATATCTGACGGGACTTGAACCTACAACCTGCCAATCAGGAGCCTTACTTCGTCCAATTAAGCTGCCGTCACTCTGTCGATTGGACTGAATTTTTAAATCTATAATTTGATTTAAAACAGCACAATAGTATTCCTATCCAATAACAATACTTGGAAAGTTTAGTGTGTATATGAATACAGATAAAACCAAAGAGTAATATAAGTATATAAGAAAAGAGAACCCACTCGTGGCAACATTATGCATCCACCTTATGTCAAATTGAAGGCTAGCTAGCGCCATCTATGTTTCACCGACAATAATTCAACCTATACTATACATACCTACTTATATCTACTTATACCGATGGATATATTATTGTTTTGAATGCTCGTTTTCATTCAATCCCGCACCGATCGGGTGAAATTCTAGTATCCTTACTATTCCTGTAATCTAAACATTGGTAAGAGAACAACAGAAACTCCAGAACATCACTAAATCGTCACGAAATTGAACGAAAACTACAAACAACCCGCACATTACGCAAAATAGGGCCATTTTGTGAATTAGTCAACAATACAATCTTTTTTTTTCATAGTTCTGCGAAATATTTAATAGATGGCAGCACATTCTATGCAAACTGAATCGGAAAAAGCCACCAAAAGGCGACTGTCCTCCGCCTGGATAAAACCTCAGGTGCGAATTTCGATTTTTATTTCAGACTATTTTATATCTCGGTTTGGTTGCATTTGCCAACTAAATTAAACTTTCCAAGTATTATTGGATAGGTATACTATTGTGAATAGGTACAGGTTATTTTGAGTTTATTATAAAGACCTCCAAATCTAGTCCAACTTTTTTAACTTTATAATTATAACCCAACACCGGTAATTCGCTGTACAAGCATACGAATAATTAATACTCTAGTATTATTGGTACTTTATGCTTTTAAATCAGAACACGGTGTGCAAGGAAAGATGAAACCGGAGTTCGTCTGGCGCACCCTGAGACGTCAGACTCGATACTAACATTGCTAACTAATCTTTCCACTACAGCATGAGTGATTGTCATACGAAAAAAGAAGATGAGAATCAAAACACCAGCAATATAAAATTATCGATATGAATCAAACTCTAGCGTGTAGCTTGGAGAGCGCTCAAGCGAGGGTCGCGGCCTATGTACGTTTCATTTATCCCGCCGTCTGCTTGAATTGTCTCCACCTAGCCTCGGCCGGTGCTAGGCGACATCCAGACACGGAGTAAGTGGGCCTCGCGGCGTGGTCAGGTGGCCTCGCGGCGTAGTCAGGCCTATGTACGTTTCATTTATTCCGCCGTCTGCTTGAATTGTCTCCACCTAGCCTCGGCCGGTGCTAGGCGACATCCAGACACGGAGTAAGTGGGCCTCGCGGCGTGGTCAGGTGGCCTCGCGGCGTAGTCAGGCCTATGTACGTTTCATTTATTCCGCCGTCTGCTTGAATTGTCTCCACCTAGCCTCGGCCGGTGCTAGGCGACATCCAGGCATGGAGTCAGGGGGCCTCGCGGCGTGGTCAGGTGGCCTCGCGGCGTAGTCAGGCCTATGTACGTTTCATTTATCCCGCCGTCTGCTTGAATAGTCTCCAACAAGCCTCGGCCGGTGCTAGGCGACATCCAGGCATGGAGTCAGGGGGCCTCGCGGCGTGGTCAGGTGGCCTCGCGGCGTAGGCCTATGTAAGTTTCATTTATCCCGCCGTCTGCTTGAATAGTCTCCACCTAGCCTCGACCAGTGCTAGGCGACGGAGTCAGAGGGCCTCGCGGCGTAGTCAGGGGGCAATAGTAGTACGAGAGCCCTAGTGTGAGGCCTATGACATTTGTATAGCTGTTAACCTAGGATTATACTAGGCAACATACAAACACACTCAGTAGCATCCAACAACCAGTGGCAGTCATTCCGCCACTGATTCTTTAAATGATTCGGAATTCATATAAGTCACCCTTTTCTAGCACATACCATGCGTCGATTTTAAACATAGTCACAAATTAGTAGAAGGTGGATTATACCATTAGTACGGAACCAACAATGAAATCGAAAAATGTACTCCTTTTCCATAGCAATCAGCTTGTATTGGAGTTCATAATATTGCTAAATAAAAGTAGTCCTCTTGTATCCACTTATTTGTAAATGAAAAGGGCCACGAATTTTCCTAAATCCAGTCCCTTTCAGCCAACTAGATTCCTTATCTAGATTTAAAATATGTTTTTGCTTGCATCTGAGTGAGAAAAAGATTTCTATCAGCTATAATAAATGAAAGCGAAATACCTAGTCATGTTTCTTTTTTTTTTAGTTTATTATTTAGTTAGTTACCTATCCTGTTATTCCTCTTTGTCTATATTGTACACAACATGTTATGTATTTTGTGTGTATTAACTATTTAATCTTTATATATGATGACGTAACACAAAACTAGTAATTGAAAAGGGCGGTCCAGACCGAAAAACTGTGTTCAGTTCCATGGGATCATTGTTACTTTCATTATAAAAGACAGAGAGTCAAAAAAACTGTCTCATTGTTTGAGGCGAGTAGTTCCTGCACTTCAGCAGTTTTATATGACACCGCAGATTATTTTATTTTTTCTCTATTTTATATCTATGGAGTTGTTCAGTTTGATGGTTAAAACCACCCCTTTAAATTTTACTAGGGTTTTTTTTACCACTAATAAGGCAAATACAGGGTGAAATTGATATCATTAGCATCCCTTTAAACTAAGATTGGGTACCCATCAAACTGAACAACTTTTACTGTGGGAGCAAACCGATCGGAGCAAAAAAAAATTAGCTGTTGCATACATTTGGGTCGAGTAGGCATTGCATTTTAGTATAGAACAGCTAATTTTTTTTTTGCTCCGATCTGTTTGCTTCCATAGTAAAAGTTGTGTAGTTTGATGGGTAGAATCTTAGTTTAAAAGGATGCTAATGTTATCAATTTCACCCTGTATAATTATTATATTCTCGCTCGTAAGGTTTGATTTAGCTTACATTCAGTGATTCCCTTCCCACTACGGCAATTATGAATCGGTGTTCAGTCAACATTCCTTTGACTTGGCTTTACAAATACCGCCATCTATCTACCGGCAAGAGATTTGCCTAACTGATCAAAATGATATGTTGAGAATGACTTTGACCACCGCCTCGGGGAATATAGTCGTGAGTATATGCTATAAACCGATCTCCGATTTATTTGATATATTATATCTGTTAGATAGACTGTCTGAAACTTATCAGGAACTGGGGAAATAGGCCCTAAGCATTAAAAACAAAGCGTTAAACGCATATAAAGGTTAACAGTAGACATATCGAGGCTCCAAGTAAGTTATAGGCCATCAGTTTAGACCTAGACCAGCCTTTGTTTGCAATACCTACTTAAGTAGGGTTGCCCCTCTGTACGATAACAATACGAAACTAAGGGATTCGAATGCCCCGGATTTTTGTTGTTGTAATTATTGAAGAAAAATTATAAAAATCTTTGTTTGAAAGTTCGTTCAGAGTTTCGGTACTACTAGTGAAACGTAGATGTTCTTGGGTTTCAGAATATCTCTGACTACCCCCGCGGGGAATATAGTTGTGAGCATATGCTATGGTATCCCTTTTCTTTCGATGCAGATTACACGATGTTTTTCTTAGCCAAAAAGCCAGTGGTATCTCAAATCGTAGGTACATTGGTACGCGTCGACCTGGATTGGTTATTATAGCCTGTTGGATCCATTCTAAACGGCAAAGGCCTCCGTTTACGAATGTTTATAGGCTGATGATGATGATGATGATGAAATGATAGGTAAGTGTCCAAGGTACGACTACGCCAACGACCGTCTCGGCAAAGTATATATAACAATATTATAATAGTAAGAGCGTTTCTAATAAACCGCAAGACACGCCGGCAATGCGGCAAGATGGCGGCCATGCTAAGGGTTGTTACAATTACGTTCCGAAGAAATGAAATACAATATGAGGCAATCAATATGAAATAAGTCTAATCATTTAATATTTTATTAATTATCTATCTATCTATCTATCTATCTAGTGATCCTAATACCTACCTAGGTATTTATTTTTGTTATGAACTCTTCTTCACGTTTTTAATTCAAAGTTTTATAAGAAAACACATTATTTTTCAAAAAATAACACGTTTTATGTACAAAAACAATTGAGTAGTACCGTAGCTTACCTATTTATAATAATTTTGTTATTTAAAAACAACAAAGTATCAAATCGCGTTAAAAATGCTTCAAAACACTTTAGTTCCAGCAAATTTTTATTTTTATACGATGTGGAATCACACCCCTACACAATACCATACAATATTCCGTGACAATTCGAACCATTGTGGTACGTGCGCGCTCTCGAGTATAACATTTGACACTGCTGCCGACGCGTACCAATACTCAAAGTACAGAATTGGTACCGCGCGCAGGCGGAGGGGGCCGAGACGCGCTCCTCCCGCACCCCGCACCCCGCGCTCAATTGGCCTTTCGCGACCATAGAGCGCTCTCACTATTATTTATATTTATGCTATGGTCTCGGTCAGCCTGGTTATGGGGATTGAACCGTAACAAAAAATCATGGGAATTTGGTTGATTGATATTGGCAACCCTGTCAGTTGCTGAGTAACCTAGGTTATTTGATATAGACATTAAGGTGATTGGGCCATACGTTTAGAACTGTATCCACTTAAGATAAGAGGGAAACGAATGCCCTTTGGTGGACGCAGGAAATGTATTGGACATTATGTGTTTAATGTGTATTAGTTTTATTATGTCAATAGCAAAGATTAGTTCGGAAGGAAAAACACAATTATTTACTTTACTTTCTACACAATTATATCAGCAATATGACAAGTCGAGTCTCAAGGTTCATACTGAACAACAGTAGAAGCAAGGCTCGTGCCATCGTCGGAGCCCTCACTGGGCACTACGCCATAGGCACGATGATGCACAAGATGAAACTCACCCTTGATCCCAGCTGCCGAGCGTGTGGAGAGGATGAGGAGACCACGGAACATATACTTTGTGATTGTGATGTTTTGACGGCAAAACGCATGAACCTCCTCGGAGATGGATATCCAAAACCGGGAGATCTTATGTTTCTTCCCCTCAATGGTATCGCCTCCTTCATTGACCATGTATTTGAAGGGTGAAGAAAGCAAAAAGTATTGGGGCTAACACAAAAAATCTCACTGGGTCGAAGTGTTGCTGGCTTGCCAGCCCCCACAACAAGATAAGACAAGATACACAATTATGTCGATATCATTGAGAGTGAGAAGGGAAAGAGGGATAGATAGGGATTAATAAAAGTTAGGCTGTACTGGCTATACAAGGTGTTACAAAAGTAAAAATCATCAAACTGAACAACTTTCACTATGAGACCAACATAGAAATCGCGAAAAAAAAATCTGCTGTCACATTTAGCTTGAGTAGATTTGTAGTTTTGTATGGAGTATCCGATTTTTTTTGCTATTTCGATGTTGGTCCCATAGTGAAAGTTGTTCAGTTTGATGGTCTAAACCACCCCCTTAATGTTTATTTGTATTTTTGTTACTTCTTGTACAGGGTCCAACTTAACATTCTGCCGTTTTTTAAGAGGATGATCAGACCATCAAACTGAACAACTTTCTCTATGGGACCAAAACGGCTGATAAAAGATACACAGATAGGATATTATGTTCTCGAATACAAGATATAGTTCTTTAAAATTAATGTAGACGAGTCGCTGGAAACAGGTAGTATAATATTTGTCTTAAAATATTGAAATAACCAATTTCTGTAATTTTTAATCTGTACTGGAGTGTTTGGTTTAATGAGTTTTCTGACAACTAATCAAACGTAGTTCAACGAAACGGCGATAGATGGCGTTGATCAGAGAGGGGTCCGAAGACGATTTTAGGCTAAAAAGTAAACAAAAATGCATGTCACTGAGTCAGACGCATCCGTTGACGAAATATATGTTCATATTTTACTGTTTACATAAAAACGAAAACTCTTACTATTTTATTTGTATTTCATTATCTGCAAGGTAGCTCACCTCTGTCTCGTCACCGCCCTCTATCGAGCCATTAGGAACTACTCTTTCTTTTTTAATGGCTTTCGGAAAATCCCTCATTAATCAATTTTCATTAATTTGTAGACGGAAATTTCAAAAGTTTATGCATTTATTCGTATACGAATTCGAACGGAAATAGCATTCCGGGATATTTGTATGAAAAATTCGAATTGTTTATTAAGTATTTCAAAAGTAAGTCATTGCATTCATTAATGCCTCGTTTAATCATGTTAAACACTCAATTAAAACCCAAAGCTAAGTGTTTATAATAAGGGTAATCATACAGTAATTAGGTGTTAATGTTAACTTTACCCTAGAACCCGTTTTACCCAAAATACCGCAAAGTGCACTAAAATTACCGAAACGGTTTCGTCAAGTACCCCTCAACTGCTACGGCCTAAAAATAAATACTCAGAGTTGCCAGCTTTAATAATATTTTGCTGGACCATTGTGCACTTTGACTACTTATATAGGGACTAGTTACGCGTGTCATTCTACCTTTGAACGGCTGTATCTCCTAAACCGATTGATGAACCATGCCAGTTTTAGTACTGTTCACATAGCTACAGTGCATACTACAATAATATGATACGATCAGCCTTATAGCTGATCGTTACTTTTTTACTGACCTTTAAATATCAGTAACTTCTGAACCGACTGGAGTTATGCAGGCAGATCTGGTCCATCTCCATCACAGAGATGCTCTACACCTCATAAACACCGAATCAGCCTTGCAGCTGATTTTTGCAAAAAGTACACTTATCTCTTAGTCTATCGTCACAACGTCGTCATTCGTTGTTGAAACGTCGGCGAGCTTTTAATTTCATGTGTCAAACTCTTATAAAATCTCCGACGATCTGAAAGATGCGGATGTGGCAGAGGGGAAATGCTACCGCAAGGCTAGTCCTTATAATAAATAGTCAAAGACTAGCAGCTAGAAGACAGCATAGCTAGAAAAATCATTTCATATTTTATATTATAAACAGTAGTGACCACAGTATTACTACAGGGTGAAATTGATATCATTAGCATCCTTTTAAACTAAGAGTCCACCCATCGAACTGAACAACTTTTACTATGGCAGCAAAAAACAGCTGTTGCATACATTTGAGTCGCGAACTCGCGCGTCGACAATGCAGCTTACTATGGATCAGCTAATTTTTTATGTGCTCCGATCGGTTTGCTCCCTTAGTAAAAGTTGTTCAGTTTGATGGGGAGACTCTTAGTTTAAAACGATGCTAATGATATCAATTTCACCCTGTATAAGCCTTACAGTATGTATGCCACAAAAGTGTTGTATATACAATGTTCTTGGTATGGCAACGCTATTGATAGCGGGCGATGCCGCCCGCTTCCCCGCAAGGCCGCCTCCGTTGCTCAGCTCAAGTACATCCGTTGCTGTACTGCAAGGACTTTATAGTTATGCTGTGGTTGTGACTATGATGATACCGCGATGATAGCCCATAAGGAAGAGAGCTAGCGCCTCAATCATGAGGCCGCAGTTCGATTCCTGGCCTGTACCACTAAGTTCTTTGGAATTTATGTACGGTTGTATTTATCATTTACTAGCTCGTCGGTGAAGGAAAACATCGCGAGGAAACCTGCATTCCCGAGAATGAAAAGAAAATATCATAAGTTCGGAGGTATGCGTAAAATATGGGTGAGCTTGGGGCGAACACAAAGGACCAGCGCTAGTCTCAGTGTTACAACGACCCTTGCTTGCAATAGCCCAACCACAAATAATCAATGATACCGCGATTTGTAATTTTTTTAGGGTTTCGTACCCAAAGGACCTAGACAGAGTTATCTGGCCCAAGTGAAGGCAAAGGTTGATGTCGTATCGTATCAAGAACTCAAGAGACTAGCGGAAAGGAGACAGGATTGGCGAAAACTCCTCCGACAAGAGCTATCTATAACGTCACGCCTCTTTCCCAGTGGGGTAGGCAGAGACCAGGGCGCGCCACTTACTACGATCCTTACATACTTCTTTTACCTCATGCACATCCATACATCTCTTTATACATGCCCGTCGGTTTCGAGTACTCCGCACCTCCCCTTTTTGTAGGACGCAACTGATTTGATCAGCATACGTCCTACGAGGGCGCCCTACAAGAGCGTAGGTCTTAAATAAGATGATGATGATCCAAAGGATGCGAACGGTACCCCATTACCACTATGCGGTATAAGAAAGAGTATCTAGTACATATCATTACTAAGCTTACGCTGTGTCCGTCCGTCTGTCCTAGCTCTAAAGGGCTGTGTCTTTTGAACCAAAATGACCATAATTAATAGGTAGCGAGTTGAAATTTTCTCCCGATTTTTTCCGTTGTGAAAGTTGTTCAATTTTAGTTTGATGGTCTAAGTTTACACTATCAAACTGAACAATTTTGAGCAAGTGGCGGACATCAAGCAAGCGTATCACTTACGATGCGCTAAAATGCAGGTACCTCGGTCCCTATGGCCGAGTGGCGTAGGCCTGGCAAATTGTTGGTTGTAGGTAAACTCTATTATTAGACATCTACACACAAACATGGAAGATAGGGATCATTCCGACCTAAACCAAGCTCATTACAAACGATCTCAAATTAGAAACCAACCATTTCCATTCCAAACTACGATGCAAATACGAAATGACTAACATTTTGCTCGGAACTTAATTAAGAAATCTCGCCATGCTATGACGTAACCGATTCCATTTCGACCCCCCGAAACTCCCCCTAAAACCCCCCGGCAAGGGGGACGGGGGAATAATCTCCTGAAGGACAAATCCCCAGTAAAATCGACATCTTATGCCCCGTGTGGACGTGGAAGGAATTAAAAATATCAGACACGAAAATTGGCTTTTTATATTTATTGTCTTCTTGCGGTTATACGTAACCGTATCTATAAGGTTCGATTGCCATTTTTGTTAGTAGCCCAGTCATTTTACAGTTTGAGCCGGGACTAATTAATAATTGATATTTTTTTTTCGGTATAGTATTAAGAGCCTATTTGAGCTTAGAAATATACCAAAATTAAAAAAAAATCCCGTCAGCAACAGTTTCAAATTTAAATTTGAGCTATTATCTCTTTATAAAAAACCTGACGGTAATTTTTTTGCACATATTTAAGGCATTACCATTATACATACATGGTGTAAATATTATTGTCTACTTAGAAGGTTTTGAAAAATACACCAGTATTTTCTAATAAAAATATCATTTTTTAATGCCTATTTTATTGCTCAAAAATAATTTATATTGTTAAATCTAATATAAATGAGTGCATTGGTATTAATAGTATTAATTTAATAGCCTTCTGGAACTCACAATTTTGATTTCTATGTAGGTAGCGAATTTTTTATTAATATGTTTTCAGATAGTCTTTTTGTCACTCAATGTTGCCGCTTACAGTTTAAAATCCCAATTAATAATTACTTCTCACCTCTCCTAACACAACTCGGTAAAATGACTGGGCTATAGTATGATCTGAAGACCCCGAGAGTTCTTCAGATCATTTTATATTTTTCCGTACCAAAAAATGGCAACAACCCAGCAAACAATTTGGTCGTATTAGGCCCCCATTTATATGACTATTTTGACTTATAAAAGTTATATTACTGTAATTTCGTCATATACTGGTGCTTTAGACGTCTAATGTTCGACTATACGATACCTATACGACCAAATTTTTAGTTGGGACGGAACACTTATGGAATCACCTCGGTGTCTGTCAAAACGTGTAGGTTATAGAATTCATAAGACAAATTTTTATTTGTTGGATTTTATATCACAGGTAGTTTAATATAATCAAAACAAAACCCATCATCATCAGCCTATATAAGGTCTAACAAAATTATCTGAAACCATTTTAAGGGGATGATCAGACCATCAAAATGAACAACTTTCTCTATGGGACCAGTATTGAAATCGCGAAAAAAATATCTGCTGTCCCATAAATTTAGGTCGAGTAGGTTTGTATGGGGCAGCTGATTTTTTTCGCGATTTCAATATTGGTCCCATTGAGAAAGTTGTTCTGTTTGATAGTCTGATCATCCCCTTCAAATAGTTTCAGTTAATTTTGTTACACCTTATATACGTCCCATTGCAGGGAGGGTGAATGCGGATTCGTAGACTTCACATGTTGGAATTTCTTCTTCAGCGTATACACATGCAGGTTTACTCACGATGTTTTTCTTCACCGTTTGAGAGCAGTCGGTATTACGTACAAAATTAAAAAAAAAACACATTGGTACATGTCGTCCGTGCGGATTTAAACCCGGACCGTTTTCATACCTCTCCGCAGTACGCCACCAACGGCGACGTTCTCTACCAAAACTAAATACCTATAATTTTCCCCCAGACAAATTAGCCTAAGAAATTGCTTTACTTAAAGGTAATTACACTTCTATTTATTTTAATCTATATCCGTCGAACTTAGCCCCATCATCTCAGCTGATATAGCCCAGTCATTTTACGGTTTGAGCCGGGACTAATTAGTAATTGAAATTTGTTTTCGGTGTAATATTGAAGAGCCAATTTGAGCCTAGAAATGTAACAAAATAAAAAAAAATCACGTCAGCAACAGATCCAATTTTAAAATTCCGCTTTTATCTCGTTCTAAAAAACCTGATGGTAAATTATTTTTCGTACATATTTAAGGCTTTACCATTATACATACTACAAACATGGTGTGAATATTTTTATCTACTTAGAAGGGTTAGTAAAATACATTCGTATTTTCTAATAAATACCTCATTTTTTAAATTTCATTGCCTATTTTATTGCTCAAAAATTATTTATATTGTTAAATCTAATTCAAATGACTGCATTCGTATTAATATTAATAATTTAAAATTCTTCTGGGACACATAATTTAGATTTCTATGTGGCGCACCCATTTTTTTTTAAATATGCTTTATGATAGTCCTTTTGTCACTTAATGGTTCCGGTTACAGTTTAAAGGACCAATTAGTAATTACTCCCTACCCCGCCTAACAAAACTCCGTAAAATTACTGGGCTAATAGACGTCCACTCTGCTAGACATAGGCCTCCCATAAAGATAGCCATAAGGTTCCCACCTTCGCCAGGTATTCATATAACGCTTAGCCTAAAGATGAAAAAAAATATATCCAAAGGAACAAAACCGGTATTTTTAACAAAGACATAAAATACCCATTAATCTAGAACTGCTTTACACAAAAAGACATACCAATTATTACGTCAGCCCTAAACCTTCGCTAACGGCAACCGAATCTCCGTGCTAAGAGGTCTGTAATAAAAAAGCAAGGACGCTTCAACAGCTAATTTCAAGAGGGCTATTCCACGTTTCTTCTTACACGGATATATAATTGGTTACTGGATGCGTCCGGCGACTGCTATTATTGTAATGGGCTTGCCTTTGACCATGCTTGACTCAATAAAATCGTTACTACGTCTCTCTTCGACTAGGGATAACTTCCGTGCGTTCAGATGTTTTTGCCATACTTATTACTGGAAGCAAAATAGGTCATAGTTTCAGTACAATGTTAGGTTCCTATTGTTTTATTTTGTATTTTTGGTGCTTTTGCGGTCGTGTCTTCAACACTGCCGTAAATGATCTCTTGAATTGGCTCTCTAATAGCCATGTTTTTTCCTTCTTATTGCTGTCTCCCGTTTGCAATGGTGGGAAGTCGGATATTTCGTTTTCCTACTCCTCCTATCTCCTTTGATTAATTCATTGCGGGTTCCAAGACAGATTAGAGTCATCCCCCGGGCTCGCTGGACTTCATTGTCCAGTGTTGTGAATGGTCGCCGCTGTTGATCCTGGCTTACAGGAGTTACAGCGGTGGGAATGTGTGGTGAGCCTATGCCCGTATTTATTGTAATGGGCTTTACGCTTAGCTTCAAGTTCACACAATCATCATCTTATTTAAGAGCTACTCTTATTTTAAGTGGAGTATCCGCCAATCCTGTCTCTTCTATGCTAGTGCCTTGGGTTCACCTGTAGATAACTCTGTCTTACTAGACACTGTCGGGCTAGAATGCCATGCACGATAAAACGAATAATCCTCACTCTCGCTTTCGCATACGCAAAGTACAAAGACACGGCTCGATTTTTGTTATGTTTTCTCGTAGGTAGCATCCAAGGCCCTTCCTCGGCCTCTCTAACCAGTTACAAGTGTCCTATCATTATTCTTCTCCAATTGTCTATTGTTTTCAGAATATTTCATTTCATCACCTGATTTAAAGGGCAAATGTAGCCAAAGTTGAAGCGGTCTCAAAATTTTCTTTTCTCTTTGGTTCTAGCTTAGTACCATCATCATCAGCCTCTATGCTTCTGATCTATGATCGTTAGCCCACCCCGTGGATTGGTAGACTTCACAAACGCATAATTTAACGCGAAATTTTGAGTTTGTAGTTTGCATCCGAATTTCTTCTTCAGCGTATACAGGCGTCGTGAGGAATGAAAAAAAATAAGGGCAAATAATTATAAAGCAAACCGAATATTATTAGATATAGTTATCCTTTATATTATTTTATATTATCCAGATTTAATTTAACATTTCATGCTTAAGTAGGTATTGTATTCTGGTCTTTTATATTTTCCTTGTTGTTCGATGTCTGGGCCAATATTCGGTGTGCCTATATTTACTACTTCTATTTTTAGTAAACTATTCTACCTTTATATTTATGATCCCGAATTTAAGTTGCCTTCGGTATTATTTTATGTTTTATCTCGAGGAAAATGTTTTTTTTGTTTGAATGTCAACTAAAAATAAACGTTGATTTATAAAACGATCAAAGAGAATGTTTAGTGAACCGAATTGTCGATCCTAAATAAATTATTGGTATTCTATCAATTATATTTATAAATAAGTTTGAACTCACGACAGAAGAAAGACGACATGCTTTATCTTAATTGTACCCAGTCTCCCCTTTATTAGTTAACGTCTGGTTATATCATGATTTGGCAAAAATATGGTTAGGTAATCATTCATACGTATTTCTAACAACAAAAAAATGTTCTTTTGGAAAACTTAAAGCTAAATAAGAACTTCTATCCGTACACGATAGTAAATCATGTCAAGTATGATTATAACATAAGTTATGTAAAGTAAAAACACACATCAAAACGACGGTAGTCCAGTATTGTTAACTTATGGTAGACCTACTACTATGATAGCCTTGTAGATCCACCTACTTGCAGATTCTGCTGTGAAGCAGAGGAAACGCCCATACGCCTCTGCGAAAGCGAAGTGCTCATTCACAGCAGGAGTCACCATCTAGGTGGGTACGTAATAACACCTACTGACATTAAGGAACTCCCCTCCAAAAGCATAACACGGTTCATAAAGTCCGTGGGCCTAGGAAATAGCCTTTAGGTCTAGGGTGACAGCTACAAAAGATGAATGAATGAAATATACTTTATTTACATAGATCTGTGGTCGCAGTAGCTTTTGTTTATTGACCAAGCCCTTACCACTAAATAATAATAATGATAGTCTTTTCTGCGAAATGTCCTATTATTATTATTTCTTTTAATTTATATAAATTTTACAAAAAAGTTTATAATCTGGAATACACAATTTCTCTCCAAAACTCTACTAACTAAAAAATACAGTTACAGGGCTAATTATTTGTGATATTTTTCCCGCACTTGACCACCATCAACCTACGCTCGCAGAAACCCAAATTTCACGTCCATTGACACTTCCATCTCCCCTACATCCGTGCAATAGGCATTCTCATGCCGGTCTCATGCCCTCTTATTAGAGCCTTCATATTGTGTTAGCATCACTTTTTTACAACACCGTGTTGTATAAATGTCACGTAGGGGATAGTTTTACTGGTGGGTTATTATGCCCTAGTTTTTGGTGATGGTTTTTTGAGTGGAAAAAGGCACGTATAATTTTTCAGGATATGAACAAGTATATTATAATTTATTTTTCAACACACTTGCTCATAAAATGGCCCTTATTTCACCGCAATTAGGCACATAATGACACCTATAATCAAACTGTGACTTTTTCATTACTATTATTCACAAGTGAGTTATAGGTTTTTTTTTTAGATAGTAGGTATCTAAACTTCTTGGTTGAGTTCTTGAGTTGCTTTGTTCTTAAAAAAGTTTCGATACAAAAAAGATCATATTCAATAGTACAAATAAATTCTCTAAATAAACTTTTTATTTACTAAATAAAATGATCTTTTATTATTATTTTCTTCACAAGTGTGTTGAAAAACGTCGTATGATACACGTGTGTATTGATGATTACCGTCCTCGGCTCTCTTAAGACCCTCGCTCACGGCTCGGGTCTCAATGGCGCCTCAGCGGTAATCACCAACATTACACGCTTGTACCATAATGTACTATTATGGATCGTATCGATGGCAACAATTAAAAAAAAACTATGATATCTACAAACTTTGGCACGTGTAGGTATGTTTTGCTTAGATTTGCAGTTCTTGCTGAGATGATTTTTCGAAATTGAATCCCTTTATACACCTTTAGGTCTGAAAATGGGAAGGGAAGTTTGTATGAGAGATTCGAAATAATCTCTATTCCGGACTAGCATGGTAGGGTAGCGAGTAGGGCTAGCTTGGTAGGATGCGACCAAAGAAATTGAACAAATTCTTTGGATGCCACGTATGACAAAGCGACAAAACCATCATACGCGCTCATTTTGGCAAGAGTAAAGTAAAAAAGACTTAGGAACATCTCGATTTTTCCCTTTTTTGTCGGCATGCTAGGCCACCACCAAAACGATAAAATCGAGATGTGCCTAAATCTTTATTATTTTACGAATGCCAGAAAGAGCGCGAATGACGTTTTACTCGTTTAAACGCTTTGTCGTGGGTGGCATGCTAGCAGTGCAGCCTAGCTAGCATGCCACGCCCGAGAAAACGACAAAAATCGAGATGTGCCTCCATCTTTATTATTTTACGTAGGCCAGAAAGAGCGCGCATGACGTTTTTCTCGTTTAAACGCTTTGTCGTGGGTGGCATGCCAGCAGTGCAGC
Organism: Agonopterix arenella; assembly: GCA_927399405.1. Taxonomy (NCBI): domain Eukaryota; kingdom Metazoa; phylum Arthropoda; class Insecta; order Lepidoptera; family Depressariidae; genus Agonopterix; species Agonopterix arenella. Next base: position 5,477,751 of record OV656714.1, read on the forward strand.
CTAGCTAACATGCCACGCCCGAGAAACCGACCAAAATCGAGATGTGCCTCCATCTTTATTATTTTACGTAGGCCAGAAAGAGCGCGCATGACGTTTTTCTCGTTTAAACGCTTTGTCGTGGGTGGCATGCTAGCTAGGCAGGACTTAAATATAAGGAGAATAAAAAGAGATTTAATATTCTGACAAATAAATGCAATACGTGAAAACCGTTTCTCTAGAATTTCATGGCTTTGATTTACTTAGCTATAATTTTTTGTTTTGAATTTTTTTTAAATTATGTCGTTGTAAGAGACAGTAGTGGAAGATCTTTCAGACCAGCCATTTTACAGTTTGAGCCGGAACTAATTAATAATTGAAATTTTTTTTCGGTATAATATTTAAGAGCCAATTTGATTTTAAAATTGTAACAAAATTTAAAAAAATACCGTCAGCAACAGTACCAAATTTTAAATTTAGCTATTATCTCGATATAAAAAACCTGAAGGTAATTTTTTATAAATAACCTAAGGGTAATTTTTTTGCACATATTTAAGACATTACCTTTATACATACTTCAAACATAACGTAAATATTTTTGTCTACTTAGAAGGTTTTGAAAAATACATTCGTATTTTCTAATAAAAACCAATTTTTTTTTAAATTCAATGCCTATTTAATCGTTAAAAAATAATTTGTATTGTTAAATCTAATTCAAATGAATGCATCGGGATTAATATTATTAATATAAAAGCCTCATGGGACCCAAAATTGTGATTTCTATGTTGCGTAGTGATTTTTTTAAATATGTTTTCAGATAGTCTTTTTGTCACTAAATAGTGCCGGTTACAGTTTAAAAGTCCAATTAATAATTACTACCCCGCCTTTCCTAACAACACTCCGTAAAATGACTGGGCTATTTGTCCAGCAGTTCATTATCAATGGGACCCTATTATTAAATATGAATTAATTTCCTAATAAATCTTGTAAATCACGAGTAAACATTCTTTCTTTTCTAACACCTTGTAAAAATAAAATATAAACATGCAAGGCTAATCCAAATTGGGGTCTACGCTTTCCAAAGGATAACACTGAAGCTCCCAACTAACTAGCAGTCAGTAATAATTATACTCGCATCAACAAAACACACAAATTACTCAAGAAGGAAATGCGACTACACAAACGCTCGTGCGCACGGAAACTTACTCGTACAAGTTCACGGAGCGTAGTTCGTTAAATATTAAGTAATAAGTTTCCGAGCAAACGCGGAACTGGAGCTGGTTGGGGTCTGTACACAATGGCTTAGTGAATAATAAAAATAATGCACAAGTTGGAAATTATTGGAGTGCAGATGTTTTTGTAAATATTTACTGGTTTTTTAGGGTTATGTGTCCAATTACTAAGCTTACGCTGTCTGTCCGTCCATCTATTCTAATCTTTCGAACATTTTGGACAATTTTATAAAATACTAGCTTTAACCAGCGACTTTGTCCACGAAACAAATTATATACCAGATTTTAAGTCAGTCAAGCTATCAAACAAAAAAAGTTTCATCAAAATCGGTTCAGCAGTTTTTGCGTGATGCTCGTTCAAACAAACAAACAAACAGACAGACATAAAATCCAAAAATTGCTGATATGGAATCAGGGACACCTAAAAACCAAATCGTAACTTTTTTTGTTAATATCTTCAATGTACACACTTCTGTTACAGTTTTATAATACTACGAGCGTTAACCCGCGACTTTGTCCGCACAAATTATATACCAGATTTTAAGTCAGTCAAGCTATCAAACATAAAAAGTTTCATCAAAATCGGTTCAGTAGTTTTTGCGTGATGCTTGTTCAAACAAACAGACACACAAACAAACAGACGACACAACACAAACAGAGAAATTGGTGATATGGAATCAGGGACACCGAAAAACCATATCATAATTTTTTTTTAAATATCTTCCATGTACAGACACACTTCTTTTACAGTTTTATAATACTATATCTAAACTATTATAAAACTGTAGCAGAAAGTGTGTCTGTACATTGAAGATATTAACAAAAAAAAGTTTCGATATGGTTTTTAGGTGTCCCTGATTCCATTTCATCAATTTTTGCATTTTTTGTCTGTCTGTTTGTTTGGGTGTTTGTTTGTTTGAACGAGTATCACGCAAAAACAACTGAACCGATTTTGATGAAACTTTTTTTGTTTGATAGCTTATGATCTGACTTAAAATCTGGTATATAATTTGTGCGGACAAAGTCGCGGGTTAACGCTCGTACTATTATAAAACTGTAATATCTATCTGTCACGTCTGAGATGTGTTATTGTTGGATTTGCATAAAAATATCTGTCAAAAATTACTACGGGGTGTTCGCAAACTATTTTCTAATACCTATATTTGAAACAAATTCCCGGATTCTTGTAGCGGCACTATTAATTTTAAATTAAGCTGCATCTACACCGAAGGTAATTCTCAAACATGGCCCAGTCACTTCACTCCGATGAATATCACGTACGAGATTTGTGTGTCGTGTCGTTTACACGTAAGGTTGACAATTATAATTAAAATTCGGTATATTTTCATTACCAACAACTCCACTTACTACAGAAAGTACGGAGCCGCGTTGTAGGTCTACTATTGGGTGGTAACGTCGCTCGCGTGTTGGTCGTAGGTTGCCCCCCTCCCCGGCCAACAACGAAACTCCAGTTGGGGCTCAGAATAGTGTTCTTTTCTAAGAACAACCCTTAAGGTCAGACCACACAGAAGCGGTTTTGCGGGAAAGCGGGTCGGAGGCGGACCTGCGGGAAGCGAATATCTTCGGACCCGCTCGGTTTTCTGTGTTTTGTTGTGTATGGTGTGGTGTGGTGGTATTATTCGAGTTTGTATGTACCCTACCACACAGAAATACGTGCGGGTCCGGAGATATTCGCTTCCCGCAGGTCCGCCTCCGGCCCGCTTTCCCGCAAAATCGCCTCTGTGTGGCCAGGCCTTTAGAGTCACCAACATCAATTTATAATCGTACAACGTCAAGCACTTTTGCTAAAAAAACTAGACATTGGCTAAATCATCTAAAACAAAGATGGACGCCATAATTTTAAAATTCTGAGGGTAGGTCTGTGCAGCCGGACGTATATAGGCTGATGATGATGATGATGATACTTTTCACTTATCCACTGTCAAACTTTCTCATCACAAAAGTCTACCTTAATAAAAAAATTTAATACCAAATAATTTTATAACCATTTGACAACCCTATTACGTGTATGTAACTGAACTGAACTTAACTACGAACTTCTATAGCGTTAGTTTAGTATCAGATAAGCAAATCTAGGTTAAACACAGTCTATGACTACGTTAGTTCAATCGTTAGGGGCCTAAAAGTTGGAAGGAAATGAAAATTGTTTGTTTATTTAGGCCTTTTAAGATGGTGTCAAGATAAAGGTGGCGGGCTTTAATTTAAATTGCCTGTTTGAAAAAAACTGCCTTATTGAAATAGGAGGTAACTCGCTGTGTCTATCGAATGCACCTTGGCAATCTAGGCTTGAAATACCGGTATTTTTGGGAATCGGTACCTTTGGCCTTAGTGTGATACCGGTACAACACGGAGGAGAGACATGACGTGACATCTGGTACATCTGAAATGTGTTACCTATACTATTGGTACCGGTATCAGACATCTTACCCACACTACAGGATGTTAGGGTAACCAGTTGCATTACTTTAAGGGGTGATTGTACCCATGATACTGATCAACTTTCTCTGAGAAACCTAATATGAAATTCGCAAAATTTACCCAAACGGTAAAACGGGGCCCTATTTCTAAGACTCCGCTGTCCGTCCCTCTGTTACCAGGATGTATCTCATGAACCGTGATAGTTAGACAGTTGAAATTTTCACAGATGATGTATTTCTGTTACCGCTATAACACCAAATACTAAAAAAACAGAATAAAATCAATATTTAAGGGGGCTCCCATACAACAAACGAGATTTTTTGCCGTTTTTGCTCGATAATGGTACGGAACCCTTCGTGTGCGAGTCCGAATCGCACTTGGCTTTTTAAATCTCCTATGTGAAACGGCAAGAACCGCTAAGTACTGGTACAGAACATGTACTTTTAGTACGGGTCCTAGTGGCGATACTAGTCATCATCATCCGCTAATATTTGCAAGCCTGGTCAGAAGACTATTGGGGACGCTTGAAAAAAAACTCTTGACAGCAAGTTGACTACGAACTTATCACCAACCGCGTGGTGGAGGTCCTTTCCTATTCACGCGTCGTCGTAATTGGCATCGCTTGCGCGATCGATGGCCAATCAGGACGACGTCTTATTCGTGTTTGTGTTCTGCAGTAGAACGTTTATGGACTGATAATGCCACTCTAATAACCGAATCCTGGCTTTTACCACGAAGTACTACGGAATTTATGTATGGTCGTATTTGTCATTATCACAAGCTCGGTGGTGAAGGAAAAACATCCTGAAGAAATCTGCATACTTACCGCCACCGGAAAACGAAAAGAAAACAATACCAAAAGTTCGGTTGTATAAAAATATAGTAAATAAAAGGGCGAGCATAAGGCAAATACAATTAAATAGTCCAGTGCTATAAGCCTCGGCTTGCAATAGCCCTCCCCAAATAATAATAAAATAAAAAATTGTGAACAAATAAAAAAATTATAAAGCCGAAATCTGTCACCAATGGATTTACCATGGTTTTGTCGTCACAAACCAAAACCAATATCAAAAGAGCTTTAGATTATAATTCTTAGCTTTTGACGTAGAGGTCACCCCGTATTCACATCGTGCACATATAAAAGCCCGTCTCAAAATAGACCAAGACTTTGCTCCAAACGTTAGATATGAAATTCTCTTTACTTTCGTATATGCGAGATCTTTTATGAACTTTTTTAGTACATTTTTGTTTTTATTTTGAAAGGTTTTTTTTTTTAAATTGAGATCAGAAATTGTTTTAGTTTACTGTGTCTAGATTCAGATATATTTAAAACTATCTGTTGCGTGGCATGCGTTGCAATGTCCCTTTTTTCCTTACATACATTAGCCCAGTCAATTTACGGAGTTTTGTTAGGCGAGGTGGGGAGTAATTATTAATTGGACTGTAACCGGCACCATTTCGCGACAAAAAGACTATCTTAAAAAATATTTAAAAAAAAATCGCTACGCAATATAGAAATCAAAATTGTGTGTTCCAGAAGGTTTTTAAAATAATAATTTTAATACCAATGCACTCATATGACTTAGATTTAACAATATAAATTATTTTTGAGCAATAAAATAGGCATTGAAATTTGAATTTATATTGTTACTTATATTGTTATTATTATATATAAATAAATATTTCATTTTGTAAATGTAATTTAAAAAATGAGGTATATATTAGAAAATACGAATCGATTTTTCAAAACCTTCTGAGTAGACTAAAATATTTACACCATGTTTGAAGTGTGTAAAGACTGAAATATGTGCAAAAAAAAAATTACCATCAGGTTTTTTAGAACGAGATAATAGCTAAATATTGAAATTGGAACTGTTGCTGACGTAAATTTTTTTTAATTTGGTACATTTCTAGGCTCAAATTGGCTCTTCAATATTATACCGAAAAAAAAAACAATTATTAATTAGTCCCGGCTCAAACCGTAAAATGACTGGGCAACATTTGGCCGTTTTTTTCATCACGGATAATGTAGCATTCTAATGGCAATATAATTATTCAGATCGATCCAGTAGTTTCGGAGCCTATTCAATGCAAACAAACAAACAAAAATCAAATCTTTCATCTTTATAAATATTACACTTTAAAAACCACGTAATAGGGATGGTGACAATTTTTTTTTTATTACTTTTTTAAAAACTCTTTGATATCCTAAACAATAAAGAGAAATTAATTTTTGAATATCTTTAAAAATGACAGTCTATAATAAATTTTTCTTATTACATAGCTATAAATATAAATTAGTTCAGCGTTCTATTCATCAGCGAGTTAAATAATATTTACTGTACAATCCTTTGTTAAGCACTATACTATGTTCCGCCACATACATCCGGAATAAACCTGATTCGGAATTAGATTCCGTTTGGAGTGTTTCCGCTTTCAGAGACTTTTTTACTAGATCTAGTGATTTTTTGATGTCTAAGGTGGCATATTTTAAAGTGATTTTTGAGCGTAGGCGTTGATGGAACGAAACCGTATCGTGAGGATGCAGTTGCGACGTCGTTGCGGCATAGTTGCGCAATCACCTACTCTCAAAAACCGCTTGTGTGATAATGGTTCATGTCATTTTGTATGCAGATTATGTCTAATGATAAAACTATCGATAGTCTTTTGATATAGTTGCATTAATATTGGAATACAATTTACAAACCATCATCGTAACATTCGCAACGTCATGACCTCATAACATGATAGTAATTATCATGTAAAGAAATTGTTTGTTTCGTTTTGATAAATATCTAAAAATACAATTGTCATTCATTTGGCATTTCATTTATTTTTATTCTAAACATTTTTTAAACAGCACTCTAAGTAATTTTTGTAACCATAGTTGACAACACTGAATCCTGAATCAGGATTCTGGATCGCAATTCCGTATGTATGTGGCGGACTTATGACATTGACTGTACCTCCTGGTATAATAAAGGAACTGACAGCTGAGAGACCGAGATGTACCTAGCGGCAGCACTGTATAGTAGAAAGAGATACGTGACGCGAGGCAATACAACCGTTTTGGGGAACTTATCGGCACAATCGACAGGGTAAATATTCGAGCTCTGTGAATAATTTGTGAATCTAAAGTGAAATCGTAGATTATTTTGTGAAATATATTAACACGATTTTATTAAAATGAACAGCTGCAAGGCTGATCGTATCATATTATTGTAGTATGCACTGTAGGTATGTGAACAGTACTAAAACTGACACGATTCATCAGTCGGTTTAGGAGATACAGCCGTTCAAAGGTCTGACCTTTGAACGGCTGTATCTCCTAAACAGACTGGCAGTTCATGTCAGTTTTTGTACTTTTTACATAGCTACAGTGCACACTACAATAATATCATACGATCAGTCTTGCAGCCGATCGTTAAGTAATTTTTTACTGACCTTTAAACGTCTGTAACTCCTAAACCGACTGAAGTTACGCAGACAGACCTAGTTCATCCCCATTACAGAGATGCTCTACACCCCATAAACACTGAATCAGCCTTGCTGCTGATGGTTGCAAAAAGTACACTTATATTGTATTATTGTCAATAACTTTATGACTGTACCACACTATTCTCATCTCGTTTACGACCTACGGAACTGTCGAGCTTCCATTAGACCCTTCAGCGTCGGAACCCTAAAAAGTCACACCTACTAATAACATTACAACCAATTAGATAACCAATTCACACAATATATTTACCCGAGACCAATTTTATATGAAAACTTTGTCAGAACAACGAATCTTAGCGAGTTTTGTTGGGACAAAACTGTTAGTTTATCTCTTGGGCGACAAATTCCCTCCGCTGGGATTACAACTATGTCGGGTTAGACCTAATCAGAAATTCTGCTTAGTTAATACTTTGTTGTATTTCTTCTTTTTATTATGGCTAGCATGGATAGAATGAATGAGAGATGCGTCGAGAAAAATAGTTTTACTACTAAAAGTTGGTTAAACTTTTTCCCACTGCAGGAATAAGGGTGATGGTGATAGAGTGTAGACAGTTGCATTACTTTAAGAGGGCACCGAGCCTATTGTGCTGCCCTCAATCGTATTTTTGTTATTTCTAAACAATTAAACAATATTTCCAAAAACAAGAATGTCACATTGTGGTCACTTAGTTTTAAGATATTGTTACTAATACGCTATGAGTCCCATGATGCTCAAAATATTTTTTTTTTTTTTTGTCCTGATAATGTTTTTAATTTACCGAAACCTTGGATAAGTTATATGTCAAGATTGACAATCGAAGCTACAAAAGCGTAGAAAATAATTGCAACCAGTACTGGCCTCTAATCCTATCTAAGGCCCCTATCCATATACACGCACACAGATATAATTTGTATGACGCCTCACGCACACGTTGGCCCCTTTTGTTTTATGCGGCAGAAACGTGAGGCTCATTCTAGACATATATACTTTTTCTACATTACGGATTATTATGTTTTATGCTTATATAGGTGGTTTTAAAGCTAGTAACTACAAACATTACTAGATTCATAGATTCTTTATTGTACACAAAAACATAATTATGAAAAAAATTACAATACGGCGAGCTTAACTCTAAAAGAGTTTTCTTCCAGCAAACCGTTGAGTGAGAGGAAAACTAATATGTTTGGGTAAAAACAGTGTGCACACAAATAAAAATCTACTTAATTATGAGATAGTAAAATGAATACCTATAAAATAAGAAATAATATAAGATAATAATATAATATATAAATATACTTACATAAATAATAATATCAAATATAATAATATGAACCTACATATATTATATACATACATATAACTACTACGACTTTATTTAGATAGGTAATGCTCCCTAACTCACCTCTTAAAGATGTCCAGCGAAGGACTAGCACAGATAGTATGCGGCAATGAATTCCATAACCTATGAATATAATGGCCGCATGAACTGTGAAAGAATTCCCATACAGACTAGAAGTGTGCAAGGGACACGCTAGAAGCAGCGATGTGATTGATCTGCAAGGCTTAACGCGTGGTACTTAATTAATTTGTGGTACTTACTAATTAATTTTAGTTTTAATTTAATTTTAATTAATTAACATTTAATTTAATTTTAATTAAGTAATATGCTAATTCAAAGGTTTGCTGGTTGTACAGCGACAGTTAAACTAACACTTTTCAAAGCATATTGTATCATTTTACACAAAAAGCTTACAATGCCTTGCGTATTCAATACAACAACAACTTCAGGGCTCTGTTCGGGCTCCCTCGCTACTGTAGTGCCTCCGGAATGTTTGCTGATGCAAGTACAGATGATTTTTAGGCAATTATGCGAAAGAAACTTGCATCAGCGGTACACCGTGTTCGTGCGAGCTCGAGCGAAGTGCTGAAGATGATTGCTGACAGAATGGACTCCCTGGCAGATTTACTGATTTACATGTCTTGGGCATGCGGTAGATCTGCCAGGTAGGGAAGTAATTAGCCACCCCTGTCTACTCTTGATAGTTTAATTAATTTATTTATTTATGTATTAATGTTTTCTTTTTTTTTGTAATCTACAAACATAGTTTATAAGTTCTCCAATACCTACTAACATTTTTTGTATGGACTATCTATGAGTTGTCTGAAATAAGAGATTTTTTATTTTATTTTATTATTTATTATTGAAATTCAGCAATGACTACAATGTGACATTCTTGTTTTTTGGAAATGTTGTTTAATTGTTTAAAAATAAAAAAAACGATTGAGGGCAGCACAATAGGATCGATGCCCCCTTAATAGTTGATTATACCCATGATGAAATTTGCAAAAAAATATGACGACTTTTCATACGAATGATCGATCAGTTGATTGCATTTAGATATGAAGCATTATTAGATATTTAGATTGATTGCATGATAGAAAGTCCAATTTTTTTCTTCTTATTTCTTATAGAAAGTTGTTCTGTATCATGGGTACAATCACCTTTTAAAGTAATGCATCTGTTTACCCTAACACCCTGTATAAAGGAAAAATAAAATATTTTCGGATTATAAAATTACCAATTAAAGTCTATTTAACAAGATCTAGAAACGAATGCCTATGAATATCTATTCTCTGCCAGTAGTCAGATTTTTATTAAAATGTAGTTTTTAAGTTTTTTTTTTTTTATTTATAATTAATGGACTCTTACTTGTGCGTTAGCACTGCATTTCCGCCAGTGTCAAGTGTTTATGGGATAATCTATCCCAATCTCAGGGATTGTTTTTGGTCAAGAACAAGAAGAGATTAAGGATTGCGGAGCCTCGTGGCAGGCAAAAACGCGACGCGCGAAATCCACGCGAGACGTGTGCTCGGGTCAGAACCTGCAACGTGACTCAGTTTCAAAGTTACAGTGGCTCGCAGAATTCCATGCAAATTTTAAATTAATCCTAGCATGAAAACCGAATATTTTAGCGAACATTTTAAAAACCACAGGCACTGAGATTAGCATTTAGATCGTGTTAAAAATAAAATTGACTTAATATTGGTTGAAAATAGAATCTAACTTAATTTGTATGCAGAAGATGTCTGGAGTTTCAGGTTTTTTTTTAATATACCTGACATAATAATGCATAATATTCGATATGATATGATATGATATTATATTTGATTGATTGATTGATTGATTGAATATTCAAATTTTACTAACAGCGCAGCGCCTAATTTCTGTCCAGCAAGGGTCACTTTCAACGGCCAGTGGGCACAATAATAATATAGAAATTAAAAAATATCTGCTGTTTCATACAAAACTGCTGCTCATACCTACCTATTCGATTCAAATGTGTGGGGGTGACGGATTGTGTTGCAGTGGGATGATGGAAAAGAGTTCTTGATAATACATATTAAGTGAACTTATTCAGAGTTACATATTAACCTAGCGGTTCGGTGGTATGGGAACGACTGGCGAATACTCCAGTCGCTACATCAGACTGAGACAAAATTGCATATTCTGCTAAACTAATTATAATACTAATACAATGTGTCCCTACAAAATGTATGGGACAATATTTATTTTTATTGACATTGTCACCACAGACTAGGTTTTTTTACACCCTGTATCGAGTTCAAGTCAGATCCATGCTGGTATCATGCACCAACATTGAAAAAATCATTCAAAAACCATTCATAACACTAACGCCATCTATTAACATTTCCCCGAAACTTTCCTTAAACTTTTCCTCCCTTAGCATACAAGGCTTTGTTTGCACTACGTAAACCCAGTCGCTAGAATCAAGCATTGGAAAGCGTCTACAGTGTAACAACATCGTAACTCTGAAATCTAATTGAACCCCGTAACGCCGTTAACACGGCTTTTGTTTAATTTGCGAGTTAACTGATACGTCTAGTTAGCAATGTTAATTAAAGGAAACTGCGTTGAAAACATTGTTTTTAAAACGTTGGCATTTATGGAGGCGCTCACTGGCACAGTGGAACTAGTGGAATAAGATTTGAGGCGATCTTTAAGATTCTCAAAAGAGGGCAATTCAAGCCATTTATAATCATATATATCTTGACTTTCTACAGTCAATATATTTACGAAAATATTTTATATGTTCGAAAAAATTGTATCTCTTTCCCAAAAACAGTGACGTTCATAATTACAATACAAGAAATAAAAATAAATTAGTATTCCCACATTTTCGACTCAGTAAGGTCAACACATCTTTCATGGGGCACTGTATACGCTATTATAATAAGATACCAGAGGATATTCTAAACTTGCCAGACAAAAAGATTAAGTCCCATGTTAAACAACTCCTCTGTAAAAAAGGCTACTATAAATTCGATGACTATTTGAATGACCAAAATGTCTGGTCTTGACAATGTTACTCTATGTAATGCAATATTGTATTTTAATTGTACTTTGTATATTTTGTTTAAAAGATGTGTGTTGTAGAGTTTCTGGCCGCATCTTCTCTCAACGGAACACCTTCCGACGAGGTGGTAGAGTCAAAAAAATGACGTCAAAAAGCTATCTATGTGATATTATTTTGAATAAAAAAAAAATTTTGGTTATTGATGTTTCATAAGTGGGCTTCATGCTCCTAATTTGAATAAATTATTTTGAATTGATATGAGTTCAGTATTTGAAAACATCATCAAAATTAAGCTAAGTTTATGGAAGGTTTTTTTTTATCACTGATGGGTTTGCTCTTGACCTCAATCGAGTCCTCAGAGCTAAGATGGGGTCGAAGATGTAGCGAGCTTACCCAGAAGAAGCCTATTCACTCGTACTTTAAAGGAATTCGGTTTTAGAGGTTTTATTCCATCTCGCACGCATCTGTGCTTCAGGAGGCACGTTAAGCATTTGGTCCTGGATAGTGCCGTTAGATGGTGATGTAAGTACTCTTAAAAAAAGACACAGGACGAAAGAAGTGTAATGTCGCCTCTTCGCTTCCCGAAATAAGAAAACATTTTTTTTTATACAATTTGTTAAATGTCCAGATGGTACAAATGAGGCATTCAAGTTTGGTTCTGTTAGGTTCCAGATGGTTTTCATGTTTTGTAGCCGTTTAGTTACCACCAAATAAAACCTTAGACTTTAAGAAATCATCATCATCACCCCAAACAATTAATGTCTATTAATCAACGTTACCTTTTTCACGATGACTTGTTTACAAAAAATCAAATCCACGTGAGACTTTACATTCACAGTCCTATTCCAACCAACCTAAAAAAAAGTAATTAATGTCCCCACTTCCGCCCGCCCACTGGGTCGCTTTTAACAAAAGAACGGACAAAATAATCGTATAACAATGGCCGTCCAATTTTCCCGCGCAAAACTGAGAAACGCAAGCGTGGTTACATGTCATAATGCGATAACGCAATCGCTTACATCGGCACGCTAGCTACCGAAATTAGTGAATCAAAACTGTAGAGGCATATTTACATAAGTTAAGTTGCTAGTTTGTAAGGCAAGTCGCAAGTAGTGTACAAATTAGTGGGAGAAAAGCTTCATTTGTCATTATGAATGAACGAAACTCACAGCCAACCAAATTCGGGATAATGGCCGGAATCATGCCACCAATTGGGTTGGAGAATAAAACTTAATTCACAGTATTAATAATGCTTCATGGAAATATTGAATAGGTGCATGGATAAAAGAAATTGGAAAAATGGGGGCACAGCTTTTGCAAGAAGAATGTCAAAATCAAGCGTAACCTAATCCACCGTGTAACTCCACCGTGCTAAAATACACTGGCCTGCAAAACTGTATCACACTTTTAAAATTGCAATAACTTTTTCAGTACACAAAATATACTTTCGAAATAAAAAGTACTCGAAAAAGAGTTTATTTTACAAAGAATAGTTACAAAGAAAGCTGATAATATTTGCTATAAAACGTTTTTTATTTTAAATCTCTAATTTCTTTATTTCCGAAAAAAATTAAATATTAAAAGTGTAGTACTTAGTTTTGCATGTCAGTGTAGTTAGTTCCACCTGTCAAGGTCAAACTCTTTTTTGCCAAGTTGTAATTATTTATCATGGAGTCGCGCTGCAAGTCTGAGGGAGGTCAGACGCGTGCGTATTGGCATCTGTTAGGCTTGCACGTGGCTCCGCCATTTTGTACACTCTTTTGTGTTTTAACTATAAAACGTTAACTTGAGATTATAATAAATTACTAAACTACTTGACATTGGCAGAAATGCTACTAATCATTTTCCTACGTGTACTCTCCACATAACGGGTCTTTGGCGCAATTGTGATAACACACCGGACGCCATAAACAAACAATTTAATTGAATTGAATTATTTATCATTAACATAAGCATACGCTCTCGTCTATAATGTTCTCCGAGTTGGTATGGAGGTTATGTTACGTTTTATTATTGACGCTATCCTATTTTTTTATTTAATAAGTCAATTAGCAACTAGTAACTAGACGATGTGTAAATCCGCCTTTACAATGTCAACGGTAACCCGAATGTGTCAAAAATGTCGCCCCCAAATATCACAACATTATGCTAATACCCCCACTAAGTGATTTTGCACCCAATTCTATGTTACTTTACTAATGGCTGGTTTAAGTCTTAGGCTTTTATTTAGTTTTTAGGTAGGTTAGGTTAGGTTGATGGTTGGCCCAGAACCAAGTGTGGGAATCCCAGCATGCAGCATAAGAATGGCCATTAGGGATTGGGCTGATAAAGCACACAGGCTGGAGTGGTCTAGCCTTGTAGGCCTACAACACTCCAAAAAATTTATCAGCAATATGACAACTCGTGTCTTAAAGTTCATACTGAATAATAGCAGGAGCAATACTCGTGCCATAGTCGTAGCCCTCACTGGGCGCTACGCCACAGGCATGATGATGCACAAAATGAAATTCACCCTGGATCCCAGCTGCCGAGCATGCGGAGAGGATGAAGAGACTATGGAGCATGTTCTTTGTGACTGAGATGTCCTGGCGGTAAAACGCATGTGCCTCCTCGAAAATAGATACCCGAAACCGGGAGATCTCCCCCTCCCATCCTCCCCGGTTTCTTCCCCTCAATGGTATTGCCTCCTTCATTGACCATGTTTTTGAAGGGTGAAGAAAACAAAAAGTATTGGGGCTAACACAAAAGATCCTACTGGGCCGAAGTGTTGCTGGCTTGCCAGCCCCCACAACAAGATAAGTAGGTTAGGTATGAATTAGGGATTTAAAATTTACATGGTGTGCCTGCGAAAAGGCACACGCACACGATATCATATATAATAAGCATTGGGGTATTCCTCTGTTACCCGCACTAACTCAGCATTTATGTGCTCTTCTGGTCAGTGCGAGTTCTTTTGTATGAAGTTTCCAGGGAGTCTACCCATCAAACTGAACAACTTTCACTACGGGAGCAAACAGATCGGAGCAAAAAACTAATGAGCTGTTGCATACATTTGAGTCGAGTAGGCATTGCTGTTTAGTATGGAACAGCTAATTATTTTTTTGCTCCGATCGGTTCGCTCCCATAGTGAACGTTGTTCAGTTTGATGGGTAGACTCTTAGTTTAAAAGGATGCCAATGATATCAATTTCACCCTGTATAAATGTGAATATTTAGAATAATGCAGTGTTTAGAATATATCTGACTAATCTCCCTTTAGGGAAATGGTCGTGAGCATAATGATATGGTAGTTGCAGCAAAGGTTCTGATGACCTCAATAAAAAATGCTATAGTGAATTTGTACAGAATTTATAAAATTGTGTGGAATGTTCAGTTTATTTTCCAACGCAATATTAAAATGAACATTTCGTTTTTAAAATGGGAATAAAAACAAAAATATGTCTATTTGATCTGATGTTTGATACCTATATAGATATTGGAAAATTTGTATGCTTTCAGACATTTTAATGCATCGTATAAATTATTTAGTACCAGGGGTTGATAGCCTGGGGTAATTACTGCCAAACGGGTAATAAGTCAATCCGATAGGGGTAATACTAACACGGCGGTTTATATTAATTTGCTCTTTAAAAATAACAACATTTTAAAATCCGAGGTGAAAAAGAAATGCCCTTTTGTTTTCACCTCGGATTTTAAAATGTTGTGAATAAAACTACGATCAACCGACGTCGGCGTGTGAGTTATTCGGTCTAGAATATTTTTTCCAAAAAAGAATAATAATTTTAGCCATTTCGTAGTTATTTTTTCCTCATGCTGTTTTTTATTTATAATTATGTGTTTAGAGTAATAACAAAAATTATATAATAATATAAGCCTTTTAGAAAAGTATTTTACATTTTTACAGATTTTAATATTTTAATAACTTTTCACTTAATCGCTGTATCCTCTCGGGCTCAGACGACATCGACAACCTCTTCTGTTGGCCCATATTTGATTAATTGAATCAGGCGTTACTTTGCGGAAATCCATGACTAATATGTAGATGACACGATTGTATCAAGACCTCCGCTTCTAAGTACCTAGTAGACAAAGTTGTATTACGTTATGCAACACAACCTGCCCACCTAATAATTTCTACTCTACACGTGTTTCCCTCCACCAAGGAGCATCCTCAGGAGTTAGACCGACGAACGTTCGAAACAGAGTTGTTACTCCGCCGAGCGTCCGACACCAGTGTAGAAATTATTTGGTGGGCAGTTTGCATAACCTAATACAACTTTGTCTACTAGGTACTTAGAAGCGGAGGTCTTGATACAATCGTGTCATCTACATATTGGCCCATATTTGGCAAAGGTCTCCTCCAATCTTCTCCATTCCTCTCTGTTTCTTGCGAGTCTGGTCCAGGTTTTCCCTGCTGTAGATTTCAATTCGTCCTCCCATCATTTATATTGCATTCCCCTTTTTCTAGTCTTATATGAAATGAAAATAGCCAGTCAGAAATAGCCGTGTCTTTAGAGTAATCTAGTTTTTAATGATTATTTAGGTTGTAATAAAAAATACGAAAAGGTTTCGAACCACTGATCTTAACGACTAATTTAAAACTTTTAAGCTTACTCCTTTTTCCTTTATGGGTGTAAGTCATATTGATTTTCTTAATACTTGTAAAATAAATGAAAATATTTTCGACGGTCGCGTGTAACAGTCGATTTATTAGAGCGCCGAACCATTTTTAATTTCGACTCTCGTGTCAAAACGGCTTGAGTTAATTCATTTATTTGAGACCTATGGCTGTTATTATTCAAATACAAGTATTATTTTAGGGATCTAAGGTTCCTTTTGGAGTGTTTTTGTGAAGCTGTCATACCTTGGAGGACTTCCTGGCTTTAAAAAACCTGTTGTAAATGGTTCATTCATTCATTCATTTATTTATTCAGCCTTAAATTGCATGTATGTACAGAAGTGTGGTGTTACATTATTTGATCATTGGTTCCGTATGAACACCCCTTTCATATTCATGCGTCTTTTTGTGTCCATGTTCAGGGTTCCGATTCGATCGATATAAAATCGGCATCCCGTTTTTTATAGTCATTGACGATTATGCTTCGTAATTTTAGTTCATCAATTTCAGACAATGGATATGATGAACGAAGAAACACAATAATTAATTACTTACTTAAAAATTACCCCTTACAGTCATAAGCAACCACCCTGTTAAGTTTGTAACGCTTTTAAGTTTACACCTTGTATACAGGTTGTTACAAAAATACAAATAAACATTTAAGGGGTAGGCTCTCTTCATGAATACAGGGTGTTGCAGAAGTAAGAATAAAAATTGAAAACTTTTAAGGGGGTGGTTTAGACTGAACAACTTTCACTATGGGACCAATATCGAAATCGCGAAAAAAAAATCTGATGTTCCATCATCATCATCATATCAGCCGATAGACGTACACTGCTGGACATAGGCCTCCCCCAAAATGAGGAGATTTGCCATAATCCCCACGATGCGATGATGATTGTGATGTTCCATACTAAACTACAGATCTTCTCGAGCTAAATGTATGGGAAAAAAGATTTTTTTTTCTCGATTTCGATGTTGGTCCCATAGTGAAAGTTGTTCAGTCTAAACCACCCCCTTAAAAGTTTTCAATTTTTATTCTTACTTCTGCAACACCCTGTATTCATGAAGAGAGCGTCGGTGGCGCGTTGCGGCGAGGTATGGATACTCGATCATGGGGGTCCGGGTTCGAATCCGCACGGACGATATACCATGTACCAACGAGTTTTTCTAACTTTATGTACGTTATACCGACAGCTCTCAAACGGTGAAGGAAAACATCATGAGGTAACATGCATACGCTGAAGGAGACATTCCGATGTGTATGTGAAGTCTTCCAATCCGTATTGGACACGCGTGGTGATCTAACGCCCATACTTTCTCCCTAAGGGTAGACCTGTGCCTTGCAGTGGGATGTTTATACGCTGGTGATGATGATAATGATATTCATGAGCATGATACTTATGCTATGCTCCAGTTACCAGTTAAAAGATGTTCAGATTTTGCGTCAGTTAGTAACACCTTGTAAACTATTAGCATTATTTCAGCGGCATCAATAAATATTGTGATACAAAAGGGTCAAGCAATTTCACCGAAACTCTAAGGGTCTGAATAAATCAGGAATTATGTTAACATGTATCTTAGAGGGTCGTGTGTAAGCTGATTAATTCATTGCGCAAAGTCAACCCTCACACCACGGCGGTCTTTTACAAACATAGTGTGTTTTGTACATTGTTATCCATAGACGATTTATATCCATACATACAAATAGTCTAAGGTGTTATCTTGTCTGAGAGTTTTTTGGACTTGAAAAGTACGTAATAGTAGTACTTAATAGTAGTTTGAAAAAACACCAGTAGATGGAACTTTGTCGACAGTGTTGAAAAATTTGAACTTCTGACGAACGGCTCGGTAGCTTGGCCCCGGTTTGGCAGGTTTCGGGTTCAAGTCCCGTAAAGAACACATTTTTTAATCTTTAAATTTATGAAACGTAGAGTTTCTGGCCGCATCTTCTCTGCAACGGAACACCTTCTGACGCGTTGGTAGAGTCAAAAATGACGTCAGAAAGCTATCCATGCGATGTTATCTATACTATTATAAAACTGTAACAGGAAGTTTGTCTGTACATTGAAGATATTAACAAAAAAAAAGGTTTTTAGGTGTCCCTGATTCCATTTCACCAATTTTTGGATTTTTGTCTGTTTGTTTGTGTGTTTGTTTGGGTGTTTGTTTGTTTGTTTGAACGAGTATCACGCAAAAACTACTGAACCGATTTTGATGAAACTTTTTTTGTTTGATAGCTTATGATCTGACTTAAAATCTGGTATATAATTTGTGCGGACGAAGTCGCGGGTTAACGCTCGTTTTGAATAAAATCAATCTTGTTAACGGGTTCTTTTTTGGTTAGTTGGTTTGATGATTAGCATCAAATATATATATAAAAAAATGCAATTAGCACATTTAAAAGGATGGAATGGAGTGATGTGGCCTTTCGCCTACAAAACCTTGTAAAAAACTCATTCTTTTAGTTGCTTCGTACAATTAATGTTAAATCTTAAATTGTTATAGGTAATGTGGAAATATTGGTGAAATCAACTTTATTTTGTAAGTAAACCTATTCTTTCACAGTTCATGCGGCCAGGTTATTTATTTATTTATTTATCTTTATTGGTTATCAAACAGCAAATTACTTAATCTCTAATACAGCAACATTTAAATTTTACAGCGGCAATTACATTATAACACGTTTTAAAAACTGTTTAAGGTACAAAGGACAAAACGGAAAAAATATGAAAGATTTTGACAAATAAAAAGACTAATGTGCTTCTACTTAATGACCGAATTGTTTGTCGAGTATGTTAATGTTTTATGTGTAAAAACAATTGTGTTTGTGTGTATGTGTGTGAATGGGTGTCAATGCTATAAAAAGATACTGAAATGAAATGAAATTTGTTTAAAAAAAAATGTTATTTATATGTGGTTTAATAGGCTGCATTCTTTACTGCGTCCTTTGCTCTTTTGGTATACTGTCCCAGCGACATGAAGAAGATATCAGAATCGTACATAATTATGGAATTCATTGCCTCATACTATCTTTGCTAGTCCTTCGCTGGACATCTTTAAGAGGAGAGTTAAGGAGCATTACCTATCTAAATAAAGTCGTAGTAGTTATATGTATGTATATAATATATGTAGGTTCATATTATTATATTTAATATTATTATTTATGTAAGTTAATTTATATATTATATTTATGTGTATCTTATATGATTTCTTATTGTATAGGTATTCATTTTACTATCTCATAATTACGCAGATTTTTATTTGTGTGCACACTGATTTTACCCAAACATATTAGTTTTCCTCTCACACAACGGTTTGCTGGAAGAAAACTCTTTTAGAGTTAAGCTCGCTTTGTACATCACGACTTACTGTAATTTTTTTTACATAATTATGTTTTTGTGTACAATAAAGAATCTATGAGTCTATGAATCTAAACCTAATTTATCGTTTATTTATCTATTGCAAGGTATAAGCTTTCTCCTGTTAGACGTATTAAAATATTTATAACAAACGAGCGTTAACCCGCGACTTCGTCCGCACAAATTATATACCAGATTTTAAGTCAGATCATAAGCTATCAAACAAAAAAGTTTCATCAAAATCGGTTCAGTAGTTTTTGCGTGAAACTCGTTCAAACAAACAAACACACAAACAAACAGACAGACAAAAAATCCAAAAATTGGTGAAATGGAATCAGGGACACCTAAAAACCATATTGTAACTTTTTTTTTGTTAATATCTTCAATGTACAGACAAACTTCCTGTTACAGTTTTATAATAGTACGAGCGTTAACCCGCAACTTCGTCCGCACAAATTATATACCAGATTTTAAGTCAGATCATAAGCTATCAAACAAAAAAAGTTTCATCAAAATCGGTTCAGTAGTTTTTGCGTGATACTCGTTCAAACAAACAAACACCCAAACAAACACCCAAACAAACACACAAACAAACACACAAACAAACAGACAGACAAAAAATCCAAAAATTGGTGAAATGGAATCAGGGACACCTAAAAACCATATTGTAGCTTTTTTTGTTAATATCTTCAATGTACAGACAAATTTCCTGTTACAGTTTTATAATAGTATAGATAGATAGATAGATTATTTTTCATTGCTTGTAACCCTTTCTGATCTAATATTCTTCTTCTGTCGAGTTGATGGTATTTCATAGAGTTTAACTAACTATTGCGGTAAGGTAAAGTGATTTTTCAACCTGCATTAGAAGCTTGTTGGTTGTCCAGGGTGCGCTGGACGTGTCGAGGGTTCACTTGGGAAGGCACTTTTCATGGACATCTGACATTGAAAAGGACTATCTAGTGGATATTTTCGAATGGACCATCCCATATCTTCCCATGAATATCGTACAATAAGCATTGCATTTGTGGGCAAAAAGCTAGCCACCGATCACCAATTTACACATCATACACGTCTTGAACGACCTTCAACGTGCTAAGAATTAGCTTTGTTACAATTCCCTGCAAGACACTTAGTCCATAGTAGTAGTAGCAATATTTCTGACTACCCTGAAAGGAATGATCGTCGTGTGTATGTATGTAAAAACTTATTAGCCCGTAGCATGATTCGAAATCACAGAACATTATAAGAGTGGTTAGAAAAGCAGAGTAGCGCTTTTGTTTCGGAGACGGCTGTCGCCACTTGTCTTCCCGCTCACGCTGCTACAATTCCTCATGCCCTCTCGCTCGCACCACGCCCGCGCGCCTTATGATGTTATGCAAATCATTGCATAACCTGTGGCGACACGTTCCACGCCTACTTTGCACTTCTAACCCCTCTTATAATGTTCTGTGTTCGAAATAGACATGACTTAAAGTGAAAGAGCGTCTCTCGCGGGCGCTCTGTGGAGAGGCATGGACTTTCAATGTGGAATATCTACATACCTAATAACAAATACATTCGCACAATATTCGTACCGAAAACACAGTCGGCACACGATTACGTAACACCTCAATTCCGAATTCAAATCCATTTGTTTCCCTCCACTCTCGAGTACTATCGACAAACTCCGCGCCCGAACCATTTATTTACATTTCCAACGAGCCCGTGACGTCACAGAAACAAAACACAATCAGCGAAGATTCGCTGACAGAGCCGAGTCATTACAGAAATTGTCGCTGGCAACACTTCATGTTTACTAATAAGCCTGCATCAAGACAGGGCCTAGTAATGTTCTTGTTATTGTTGTAATCAGAGGCTGTAGTTACATTTAGGTAAACGGAGTCTTATGTACCTATTCATTGAAGTTCAAGCATTGGAACCAAGCTTTTAGCTTGTATTTAAAAATTTAAGAAAAATTAGAAGAGTGGTAAGAGGAGAGGAGTGGAGTGTTGTAAGTGGTTTCGAAAATAAGCTCTATGGCTGGAAAATAATTGGATGACAAAATTCTACCAATTTTACGGAATTTACGAATCATAAAAAACTCGAATGAGTCAGAATTCCGGAGCCTCCGAACTGCAGTGAACAGTATTCTGTAAGTACTTAATCACTTATTATAAATCATTCGTGACGGGATTGTAATGATTTTCATTAAAAAATGAAATAGCATTGTAATTATGAACAACATGAAAATTGTGTTACAACATAAATAAAAGTGTTAACATATAAATTAAAATAGGAACACATAATTATATTCACGACCGTCCCATTGGAGTAGGCATTAGATACATTAGAATGACAACCTGTTATGATCATAATAAAAACACTCGTCTCTGACCTCTTAAAAATTGCATTCTCTTTTTTCCCTATACATCATCATCATCATCTCAGCCGATGGACGTCCACTGCTGCACATAGGCCTCCCCCAAGGATCGCCATAACGACCGGTCCTGCGCTGCCCTCATCCAACGGGTTCCCGCCGCCTTCACCAGGTCGTCGGTCCACCGTCGTCCACGGTCCGTCGGGGCACATTGGTCGCATAACCGATGGCTGACGGGGCCGTACATTATATATAACCTTATTTATTATTTAAAACCTCATCCCTTAGTCACCTCGTAAAACACGCACAAATTTTATAAACCAATCTTAGTAAACCGAAATGTGACAAAAACCATTTTTTTATTAAAAATTTCCGTGATGGTATGTATAGGTACAAGGTACCTTGATTAATTTTTGAAAGTAGGTCAGGTCATGTTCGAAAGATTTTGGCTGCACCGCTTTTCCTAAATGTATCAAATCGATTGCTGCATCAGTACCGAAAAAGAAACTAATGTTTGAAGCCGAAACAGCGTTGTAACTCGATGTTTTGTTTTCCGTTGACATGCAAGGCGGTTTCGGAGTGTTTTAGTAAAAGTCTAGGCAAGGGTAACATCGCGTGATTTGACCTAAAGCCATAACACGTTAAATGGAAAAGGTACTTATGAGGAATTGACTGCTAGTCAAACTACCTGAACTAATTTAGATTTCTGAATGATGAAGTTTTGGTGAAGAGTTGTTTCCTTGGTTTCGTTTCAAATCTTACTAGTCGTACTATTTAAAAATATTGTTCATAACAATTTAAAAATGCACCTATTTTGTCTGGGTGCTAATAAAAACTTAGGAAAGTATAAAAAAAAATTATGAAGTTGTTTTTTGAAAAACAAAAATTACAATGACACCTAATTTTATACCAATAAGAAAAGGAAAACATTTCTCAAGATTACTTATAAAATAATGCTGTGTAAAGTTCAGATAAAGTTTCACCAGTAGGTAATATATAAACTTATGTGGATTGATATACTATGCTCTTTGAATTTCAATATGGAGGGTTTTTTGCTACAGTGAAAATATTCATCCTTCAGGAGTGCGATTTTTTAATCTCATACGTTGAACTCAGCCTCTTGCCTATTGTACCCTTCTTGTTCGTGTATATTTTTGTTGTTTTTTGTTTATTTTGGTGTGTAAATAAAGAATATTGATCTTATCTTATCTCAGTATTTGAAATGTATGGAGATACGCATCTCTCTACTGCTGATTTGACTTTCGAAAATCGGACTCCTCGAGTATGATTTTTGAACGTCAAATCAGCAGTAGAAAGATGCATATTTCCATATAGACTAAGAGATGAGTGTACTTTTTGCAACTATCAGCAGCAAGGCTGATTCGGTGTTTATGGGGTGTAGAGCTTCTCTGTGATAGGGATGGACTAAGTCTGCCTGCAAAACTTCAGTCGGTTTAGGAGTTACAGATGTTTAAAGGTCAGTAAAAAATTAACGATCAGCTACAAGGCTGATCGTATGATATTATTGTAGTATGCACTGTAACTATGTGAACAGTACAAAAACTGACATGGTTGATCAGACGGTTTAGGAGTTACAACCGTTCAGAGGTCCGATCTTTGAACGAGAAAACTGTCATGCGCGCTCTTTCTGGCCTACGTAAAATAATAAAGATGGAGGCACATCTCGATTTTTATCGTTTTCTCGGGGGTAGCATGCGAGGGCTGATCACTTTTGTGGGTATATTTAGTTTAAAATTATGTGGGTTGTGGGTTGGAAACTATGCAAAACTACGTCCATTTACTAAACACTTAAATAAAATATCTAAAGCTAAACAGAATTAATTTTAAATTTATGATTTTTTACGAAGTTAGATTGTTGATCAATATACACAAACAAAAATACAACTTAAATAAAGACAGCGAAAGGTGAAATATCAAAGTTTATACTTCATAGAAGAAAACAAACTTCATTCTCATCATTGAAGCAAATAAAACATAAACAATCTTTCAGTTTGAATATTCTTAAAAACTTCATGAAACTTTCATACTGCTTGATATGACTTGCGATATTTTAATGTTTATCCATAACTTGCTTTATCTGTATCGATATTATTATTATATATAAGGTCTAACAAAATTAGGTGAAACTATTTCAAGAGGATGGTCAGACCATCAAACTGAACAACTTTCTCAATGGGACCAATATCGAAATCGCGAAAAAATAATCAGCTATCCCATACAAAACTGCAAACATAACTCGACTCAAATGTATGGGACAGCTGATTATTTTTTCGCGATTTCGATATTGGTCCCATTGAGAAAGTTGTTCAGTTTGATGGTCTGATTATCCCCTTAAAATAGTTTCACCTAATTTTGTTAGACCTTATATAGTGAAATTTATATCATTATCATCCTTACTTAACTAAACTTAACTGCCTCCGTTGTCTTATGGTTAAGAGCATTGGGCTCTCGATTCGGAGGTCGTGGGTTCGATTCCTACGGGGGACCGACCACGTTCCTACTACCACCAGAGATAGTAGCCGGGACCAACGGCTTAACGTGACATGCGAAGCACGGAATCATCTTTCTTTTCAGACAATCAGATGATTCAGCCTGCAATGTCCTAACCAACTGGGAAAAAACGCCCAAAGTGACATTTCACTAGGTGTCCCCCGTGGGAATCGAACCCATGACCTCGGTGTCGGGAGCCAATGCTACAAATTACTTTATTAAATTACGAGCGTTAACCCGCGACTTCGTCCGCACAAATTATACACCAGATTTTAAGTCAGATCATAAGCTATCAAACAAAAAAAGTTTCATCAAAATCGGTTCAGTAGTTTTTGCGTGATACTCGTTCAAACAAACAAACAAACACACAAACAAACAGACAGACAAAAAATCCAAAAATTGGTGCAATGGAATCAGGGACATCTAAAAACCATATCGTAACTTTTTTTTG
The DNA here is from genome assembly GCA_927399405.1 of Agonopterix arenella. Taxonomy (NCBI): domain Eukaryota; kingdom Metazoa; phylum Arthropoda; class Insecta; order Lepidoptera; family Depressariidae; genus Agonopterix; species Agonopterix arenella. The sequence continues at coordinate 5,502,552 of OV656714.1, forward strand.
TTAATATCTTCAATGTACAGACAAACTTCCTGTTACAGTTTTATAATAGTATAGATAGACTATGAAGACAATGCATCTTTCTACTGCTGATTTGACTTTAAAAAAATCGTACTTCTGTAGTATGATTTTTGAAAGTCAAATAATTAGTAGAAAGATGCATAACTCCATAGTAATAGTAATTCTGACATTTTCAACTGCTGAGTTCAACAAATGAGCTTCAAAAATCGCACTCCTGATCTAAATCTATAGACGTAATAAACGTGGTCTTTGTCTCACGCCATCTAGAGAATTTAACCTACACTAATATGCCAGCGTGTTTCCTAAAAACGGGTGTAGACCATAAAGTTGTTGTAAGGTGTAATAACTTTATAGTGTAGACAGACACGTGGTGTACTTCATTTTGTGACGTACTAGTTATAGTAGTTCATTTATTTCTATCTTTGTAATCAAAGACACATAGATTAATATGTAGGTATATTGGATATAGATAGGTAACTCGCCTTGAATTTTAGGACGTCATAATTGCGTTGCCGCTTATTAGCACAGGGGGCGCCACATTAAGAAATAAATTGAAAAAGACGATCGGCCGACACAAGGATCGAACCTTGGCTACCCTGTAAGCCGGTTGTCTAGACCGCTAAACCAACAAGACAGTTGATATGGGGCGAAATCTCTCACTACTACAGCGCAGCGCGTGAGGTGTAGTGCGCTGTTACTCCGATATAAACTCTAGTGCAACACATAGTGCTTCGAAACATAACCTATATATGGCGGAAGTTGTATATGGAAAATCAGTGTTCCACGTAGTTTGTACTAAGATAGCATAGCATGCAAAGACATTCTATACAAGGAGGACTTCGCCTCAGTGCGCTATTAACGGGACCGCTAAGTTATGCTTAATTATTGTACATTACTGTTTTGTGACCGAATACATTGGAAAGATTTGAGAGGACTGGAATGTCAGCGGCAATGTGACAGCTAAGCATAACTGATGCATACAAAGGTGACATTAGAGACATGTGTCATTTTTTGGTTCTGTTATCGTATGACGTGGTGAGTTCCATATAGAATGTCATTGTTTGTAATCATTGATCTTATATTCTTTTATAAGACATCAATGTTTGTAATATAACAAAAGTTTGCATTTTTTATTTAAGGAGGGTGAAATTTGAAAATTTGCTAAAAGAAAAAACCACAAATAAATTAGTTATGGTCCTTATTTGTAGCAAAGTTTAAAAGAGTATAATATGAATTTATATTTGCATAATTATTATTATACGATTTCGGTAGAAAAAAAAATATCTTGGACATTGTCACACAAAATAATTATCTGGTCACATTTTAAATACCAGAATCGAGCCTTGATTTTATGATGGGAGAGTCGCGTGGCTAGAGGTCTCTCGAGTAGACGTCTTTCGTTCGGCTCGCGATTTAGGTAGCCACGCGGCTCCGCCATTTTATGGCGGTTTCGGGTGTGTGTTTTTGTATAAAAACAGGGCTTTGAGATCGCCATATCAATTACCGTACAATGAACGTTAACTTGAATTATAATAATATCTTCAACACTTGATACTGGCGAAATCTTTAAGGAAACGCCATTTAATAAAAATAGAATAGAATAGACTTTATGATGACTAGACAACAATATAGAATACATAATTAATTATACACAGTGTTCCTGAGGATATGCATATTATCTTTTTGGCATGTTCTTCAAACAATTAAATATGTAATTTTTCACTATGGATGTAGATCACATTGAAATCACGAAAAAAATTATAGGGTCGGTCTTAATATTAGATAGAAGAAGAATGTCGACATTATATGGAGATTCCTGATTATTAAAATAAAACGCACTTTATTGCCACACAAAATACAAAAAAGGTACAGAAACAATACACAGATTCATCAAACAGATAAATCAAATATATATAAAACACATTGTGGCAATGGGTTAGGACTCAGTGTCCGCTGGCAGGAGCTAATAAGATCTGCTGCTCAGCACTGATTTGCAGTCCCAACCTGCTCTTATATCAGCATACAGACATCGAGGGTACAGGGTAAGTAGGCACTACACAATTCTGACTTAAGTTATACTATATCACATTACATTATCTTCATTATGGTATTTAGGATATTGCATAATGCACAGCGTCTTTGCAGGGCATTGTACGTAACATATACAAGTTAGGGTAAGTTTAGCGAATATAGGTAGAATGCTATGCAGTTTCACGAAATACGTTATTGAAATAAATGATAGTAATTTGTGGTGTTTAGTAGAATTGCATGTTCGGTTGTAATAATGCGTTTTCTAGCCTCAGGCATGACTCGAGTTATATGGTATAAGGTCATACTAAAATAGTGCACTCAATTTTAATGGTATAATCAGAACACCAAACTAAACTAAGAAATAAAAATAAATTAGTATTACCACATTTTCGACTCAGTAAGGTCAACACATCTTTAATGGGGCACTGTATACGCTATTATAATAAGATACCAGAGGATATTCTAAACTTGCCAGACAAAAAGTTTAAGTCCCATGTTAAACAACTCCTCTGTAAAAAAGGCTACTATAAACTCGATGACTATTTGAATGACCAAAATGTCTGGTCTTGACAATGTTACTCTATGTAATGCAATATTGTATTTTAATTGTACTTTGTATATTTTGTTTTTTTTTAAAAGATGTGTGTTGTAGAGTTTCTGGCCGCATCTTCTCTCAACGAAACACCTTCCGACGCGGTGGTAGACTCAAAAAATGACGTCAAAAAGCTATCTATGTGATATTATTTTGAATAAAACATTTTTTTTTTATTTTTTTTTTTGAAACAAACTGGAAATAAATCTGCAGTATCTTCTGAGGTCATATCATAGAAAATTGCGAATATATTAGACTCACATGGGTGGCCAGAACATAGAATACCAAAATTGATTTTTAGGGTGTATGTTATTCTGAACATTTTCAAAAATAAAACCACAGTTCCATATAAAACTGCTAGCCCAGTCATTTTACGGTTTGAGCCGGGACTAATTAATAATTGATTTTTTCGGTATAGTATTTAAGAGCCAATTTGAGCTTCAAAATGTACCAAAATGTAAAAAAAATCCCTGCAGCAACAGTTCCAAATTTAAAATTTTGTTACTATCTCGTTATAAAAAACCTGATACTAATTTTTTTTTGCACATATTTAAGGCATTACATTATACATACTTCAAACATGGTGTGAATATTTTTGTCTACTTAGAACGTTTTGAAAAATACATTCGTATTTAAAAATCTAATTTTTTAAATTTCAATGCCTATTTTATTGCTCGAAAATAATTTATATTGTCAAATCTAATTCAAATGAGTGCATTGGTATTAATATTATTAATTTAAAAGACTTCTGGGACTCACAATTTTGATTTCTATGTCGCGTCGCGTCTTTTTGTCACTAAACTTTTTGCCGCTTACAGTTTAAAAGTCCAATTAATAACTACTTCCCACCTCTCCTAACAAAACTCTGTAAAATGACTAGGCTATGCAGTACCCACTCGAATTAAGTTTATGTTTACCTTTTTTTTGCGATTTCGATCGTTGTTCCATTGTGAAAGTTGTTAAATTTTTATGTGGAGTAGGTTTGCTGTTTTATATGGGCCTCATCATTATCAACATCTCAGCCGATGGACGTCCATTGCTGGACATAGGCCTCCCTCAAGGATCGCCATAACGACCTGTCCCGCGCTGCCCTCATCCAACGGGTTCCCGCCGCCTTCACCAGGTCGTCGGTCCACCGTTTGGGGGGCCTGCCCACGCTGCGCTTTTAGGTCGGTCGCCACTCGAGAATTTTTCGGTCCCATCGGCCATCGGTTCTGCGAGCAATGTGCCCCGCCCATTGCCACTTCAGTTTAACAATTCTTTGGGCTATGTTAGTTACTCTGGTTCTTCTGCGGATCTCTTCATTTCTGATTCGATCTCGCAAGGAAACTCCGGGCATAGCCCTCTCCATTGCCCTTTGGGTGACTTTCAGCCTTTTTATGAGGCCTCGAGTGAACGACCACATCACTGTTCCATATGTCATCTGGCAACACACACTGTACCTATGGGAAAAGAAAAGTTTTTTTCGCGATTTCGTTGTTCGTCCAACATCGAGAAATGTTTGTCATTGTTAAGTTTTACGGTATGATCATCCCCTTAAAAAGCATCAACATACTAAGAAAGGACCTGTATAATCAACGTCATCAATTATAAACGACTGTTATCTATTACTTTCTACTCTAACAATAGTTCTAAACTCCAAACAACAATCACCCTTAAGAACGCAATATGTCATAGAAAATGTTGCTATATCTCAATGTACGTCAGGTATCAGTCACCGACAGGATAAATATCTCTAGTGTCAGTGTGCGCGCGCTACGTGCCTGCCTAGCCGGTTGCAGATGTAGGGACACGTCCACAGAGGTGCAGTTTTGAAAATGGTACGTTTTTTTGTTTTTTTTTTATTTAATCGTTGGGGAAGAGTTTTTTTCGGCCAGCGTTTTTCTTTGGTGAAAAAATGATTGCCTTTATAAATATCGAACAGCAAATTATTAGGCATCCTTGTTCAGTATTTTGAAAACAGATCGAAATTATTTTGTTTATTTTTGTTTTGAAAGATTTTCTTATGGAACTTGGTATATTGTTAAAAAAAATTGTTGTTAAGTAGGTAAAGAGCCAGAGCCGAAGCTTAGGCTCTGGATTGATAAGGTTAACCGTATAGATATATTATACACGAGCGTTAACCCGCGACTTCGTCCGCACAAATTATATACCAGATTTTAAGTCAGATCATAAGCTATCAAACTAAAAAGTTTCATCAAAATCGGTTCACTAGTTTTTGCGTGATACTCGTTCAAACAAACAAACAAACACCCAAACAAACACACAAACAAACAGACAGACAAAAAATCCAAAAATTGGTGAAATGGAATCAGGGACACCTAAAAACCATATCGTAACTTTTTTTTTGTTAATATCTTCAATGTACAGACAAACTTCCTGTTACAGTTTTATAATAGTATAGATAGATAACGTTAACCATCCAACAATATTGGTTCGCTTCTTTACATAATTATGTAACTGAGATAATCAGACACGTTCGCCGACAACTTAAGATGACGTTTTAGTCTTTGATAAGTTATATGTCAAGATAGACAGTCGAAGCTACGAACGCGTAGAAAATAATTGCAACCAGTTAAGGTTGCTAAACCCTATCACTATGCATGCACACAGAGATAAAAAAAGTTACACTATAAAAAAAGTTGGCCCGTTCGTTTTAGTACTTTGTTAGAAGCAAAGAGAATGTAAGTCACTACGTTATAAGAGTCAGGACCTCCATACAAAAAACTGGTCGTGACCGATATCAAAGAATGTATGAAACGTGTCCGACCGTTCAAAGGAATTTAATGGCGGCGGTGCACGTTTCATATAACATTTTTTTGTAAGAGTGTTGTGCGAGCCTGGTTAGAAGCGTGATGCCGCGCATCGATCAGAATCGACGTACGGAATTATTGAAAAAATCGTATAATGTGCAGCCGCTCTTAGCTTATTATTATTTTATTGGAATACCAACAGTAATATAATGCAGTAGTTACAAGAGTATAATGCAGAAAGCCAATAACAGGTTTTCACTGATAGAGCTTGTTTATAAACGCAGTCAGGTACGCAGGATATTTTAAGGGCACGAATGCGCTGAAAACAGATGCACTCTCTCGTCCTATCATTCGGAATCTGATGATACCTGTTTGGATTCGCCTATAAGACGTTCGGTTACACGTTCAGTCTCGCGTCAGTCTGGTTCATCAGTCTGGTCACGCATATTTGATTTGAAGGGAAACTGACGCGTGAGTGACCTGACTAGCATGGTGCTTCAGTATATCAGTTTCCCTTCAAATCAAATATACGTGACCAGACTGATGGACCAGACTGACGCGAGACTGAACGTTTAACCTTAGTCTAACGACACATACGGTTAATGCTATTTGAAGTAGGAGATCACACGGCAATAAAAAAGCTCGTTTTTATTTTATTTACTTTTTTTATTTAAAACAACTACAGCTACTACAATGTAACACGAAAAAATATGAAAAGATATGGTACAGAGCCAATGATGTTATTGTTGACACTTTAACAAACATTATATTATAAAAGATGCGACAGTATCTATCTATACTATTATAAAAATGTAACAGGAAGTTTGTCTGTACATTGAAGATATTAACAAAAAAAAAGTTACGATATGGTTTTTAGGTGTAACTGATTCCATTTCACCAATTTTTGGATTATTTGTCTGTCTGTTTGTTTGTGTGTTTGTTTGTGTGTTTGTTTGTTTGTTTGTTTGTTTGAACGAGTATCACGCAAAAACTACTGAACCGATTTTGATGAAACTTTTTTTTTGATAGCTTACGATCTGACTTAAAATCTGGTTTATAATTTGTGCGGACGAAGTCGCGGGTTAACGCTCGTAAAATTATAAACGGATAAGTATAAGAACTCGCTATGTCTATGTTATTTACCTAACAAAGTAAAAGTAATTTTGAAAGAAATGATAGAAATATTCCAATTATTTCAATAAACATTTGTTATCCAATCAGAAACCGAAAACGATTGCTAAAGAACTAAATAATAAAATTAACTACCACACTAAAAATTTTATACAATACAAACGAAATAAAATATATTATATTTCCTATAAAACTGTCGGTTTGCAATGCTCAGTAACCGCGGCTTAATAAATACGCATACGGCAATTCCTACTGCGCATGTCAGAGCCTCACTCATTCCGGACTATTTGTTTTGTCGTTACACTATCAAAAAGCTTCGGTTTGCTAGCAAAGTAGCATCTTCTCTGCTAATTGGGGTACTTCTGAACGCATCCTTTGCCGTCTGGAGTGTTCTTAAAAAAAAACTACGTGCGTTCGCGCTCGCGATTGGCTGGAATCAATCATCGAACTGTCAAGAGTTGGCGCCAATAGTTGACGTTTGACCGCGTGTTCGAAGTTCGAATTTTTAAGGGCTGTGCGTGTGGCCAGTGACTTGTTTTCGGTGTTAAATAGTGAAAAAGTGATATTTGGATAGTTGTATGACTGATAACTGCAATACGGCATAAAGCCGCAAAGGCTGCTGTGTTTAAAATCTAACTTTCTGTACATTAAATAAAGCCTAATTTAACTTGAAATTGTTCTAGTCACTTAAATTTTGAACTTTTGATTTTAGAAGTGTGTTAAGAACTCGTTAGAAACACTAGATTCAAAAAGGTTGTTTATAGTACCAACATGAATATCACGTCGACGACAGACGGTAAGTTTTTATGTTGAAATTTTAAACATCTGCAATGAAAAGTGCCTAATTGCCTTGCATTCCCAGATGCGCACCGCTGCGGTATTCGTCGAATTCACGAATTTGAACTTTAAACCGTGTGCTTTGAGAGCAGAATTGATTAACTGGGGGTGTTGTCTGTACAAATTTTGTTTCGACTGTTTGGATTACGATTTAAGGTTGAGTTTTGGTTGTCACTATATTTTGCGGGCCTATATGCTTTTGTATGTTGATGTATGATATTACATAGCTTAGAAGTAGTCCTTAAGCGCATGTTGGCGTGTCCCAAAATGTTTTTGTGTGGAATCATAATCTGGTACTTTCCGGTTTAGTTCTAAATTAGTTTTGTCAGGCAATGACTACCTCTCATTTACTTGGGTGAGCCTTCTGGTTTTCTTGTATATTTTCCTTTATTGAACAATATTATTTTGATATATCATCATTACCATTATCATGCCCTTTGATACATATATATAATCATAAAATCTTGACATACAATAATTATATTTTATATGTCAAGATAAACAGTCGAAGCCTAAGATGTTTTTATATGTAGATGCGATGCCCGCGCTCCAAAACGGCAACAAAAAAGCAAGGTAATTGCCCAGCTTTCACATAGTCACGCGCCGTCTAGTGTACGGGCTACACGTCATTATTTTAAAGTGCAGTGATGTTTGCGTATGACGCGTCTATTTGTAAAACGTCATTGGTCGAAGCTACGAACGCGTCAAAAAAAATATCAGGCAAGTTTAGGCTGATAAACCCTGTCACTATGCACGCACACAGACATAATTTGTATGACGCCTCAAGCACACCAAACTAAGAAACTTGGCCAGTTGTTTTTTAGCAGGTAAAAAGCGTGAGGCTTTATCTTGACATAATTTTAATTATTCAAAGATAATGTGAGAAAAGGACAGCTATAAAAGATTCTGACAACGAAGTCAATTTTGTATGAAAAGTATTTTTTTACTGAAATTGTGAACACCATGTACCATGTAGGTATAGACTTAGACATACAGTTATACTTTTTTATCTAGATGTTTCTGCTCTCAGCTTCCTCTACTAAGCTCGCTAATCAGATCAAGTGACGGAGATAAATGGTGTGTTTCAATCAACTGGGCTTACGACATTATATACAGGGTGTCCACCTATGAACGTATATTTTGTCTAAGGTTGACTTTCCATTTATGGTTCGTAATTATTGTCTTGCAATTTTTGACTTTCTACCCTCTCGTAGTTTTTGATTATATTCTCTTTGGTTTTTACTTTCTACCACTCTGGCTGAAGGTTTTTTTTTGGCGGTTATTGGTCAGTTACGTTTGGAGTCCTCATATTTTATTGAATTTTTATTGTTTATAGTGAGTTTTGTGAGTGAGGACCGGTCGTTATGGCGATCCTTGGGGGAGGCCTATGTCCAGCAGTGGACGTCCATCGGCTGAGATCATGATGATGATGACTATTTGTTTTTTTGGCACTACGGTACTACATACTCTTTTTTATACTGTGGTATGTATATTTTAGTATAACTATCATACGTACATTAGTACGTTGTTATACTATGTGCATTATAGTATAACCACTACTACGCGAGTCGATCAGACATTCTCCTTCTGTGGATGTTTTTAAATCGAAAGTCAAAGCACACTTCCTGGACCTCTGTTCCTGATTTTTCCTTTCCCCCCTTCTATTTTTCTATCTAAATTAATCCGGTACGTGTAGGTATGTTTATGTTTTGTTGTAGCATGTATGATATATATTATTATTTATATGTTATTTATCTATGTACCTTTAATTGTATGTAATATGTATGTATTTATGTATTTGTTGTATTCACTTCCTTTTCACCTATAATTTTGTTTTTTATAACACCGACCCGTTCTTTGTTATATTTCCTCTACCCTAAGGTTGTCTGGAAGAAATCGCTTTTTAGCGATAAGACCGCCTTATTTGTACCATATTCAGTTTATGTTTCCAATTGTGCATTGTATTTTCTTTTGGTGTAAATAAAGTATATTTCATTCATTTCATTCTATGCATATTTTAATACCACACTCGCCTATCACTAACTCAAAGAGAGGTATGACACCATTATTTTACAGCAATTAAATACTCCAACCTAATGCAAACTCTACTCCTTTACACAGAGAGTCTATTTTCCTAAACTAAGTGTAAACTTTTAGTAGACTGCGTCTCGTAGCACCAGCGTAGCGGAACGTAGCAGCAATGCGGAGCTACGGCGTAGTCTATGAGAATGCGTAGCGTACAGTACGATCTTTGTAAGAAAATTATTATTTTTGAATATGAAGTTGATATACAGGGTGTAAAATGCGTTAAAAACTTTATGGGGTGCTCCATAGAACTGAATAAATTTTAAAATGGTACCACTACTAATTTTCTAGGTTGGTCTAGAAAGTGCGAAAAAAGTCAGCTCTTTTCATACATTTTGGTCTTTTCATACATTTCCTATTGAACAGCTGTTTTTTTTCGCTATTTAGATGTTGGCTCCATTGTAAAAGTTTTTTGGTTTGATGGTCTAAACTAAAACACCGTGTTTACAACGCGTAAAATTTTACACCCTGTATTTGTAATTTTAATTCTAAATCCTTATTTGAGACAAAAAATGATTTATTTCCCGCTCCTTATCTTATCTACCCATAGACTAAGACCACGTTACAAGTTTTCTACGCCCATATGTTTAGGCAATTATAGAAATTATTTCTGTGGAAATTTCATAATTAAGGCCTGTCGCAAATCTATACGCTAATTTTGTTTAGGTAATAAATAATATACGAAGTGGAATATAATACAACGGGCTCTTAGTCTATTATCTTACCCGGGGGTAAATTGTATACTGAAAATTTTGACTATTTATTTATAAGGACTACCCTTGAGGTAGCATTTCCCCTCTGCCAAGGTATAAGAACAATTGATCATGTGCAATTTAATTCAATTATAAACTTTATCACTAAACGAGACAGCTTATAATTGCGAAACCATAACTTATCACGTTTGGGGTTCACACGAGACTGCTTTTCATGATTTTTATCATTCAAAATTAGAATCTAAAGTTATGGGGAATAAAACCTCCTCCTTTTTTGAAGTCGGTTAAAAATACAAAGTTGCGGATTTCATGTTACCTCGCCCCCCGCATAAAGTGGCAGAAATGTTTGTTAGTAGAATTACACGCGTAACTAATAAGTAGTCAAAGACTGAAAACGAAAAAATGAGGTTGTTGGCAATTTCGTCAACTTAGACCTTTGGTCTCTAAATTTAAATTAATATTTTGTTACATTTCTTGTGCGAGACATTTTGAGACAAATAAAAAACTTTTAATTTATTATTTTAAGAGGATAGACCAGTACGGTTTAGTCCATCCAAACGTATTCCCCTGTTTTCTTTCTTAATGACACTAGAGCAAATATTTTTACCATACAATCTCTGTCACCTCTGCCATGTCCCTATGTTTTGCTTTTTTGCATTAATTAATTACTGTAAGAAGTAGGGCCCTACGAAAATGACCAATTTTACCACCCGTTTTCAGCCACCCTGTAAACAAATTTGACGAATATAAACAAAAAAAAGCAAAACATACAGACATAACCAATTATTACTATGGATGAACCATATTGTGTTAGTAACAATTGGTTATGTATATATAAGGTCTAACAAAATTAGGTGAAACTATTTTAAAGGGATGATCAGACCATCAAACTGAACAACTTTCTCTATGGGACCAATATTGATATCGCGAAAAAAAAATCTGCTGTTCCATACAAACCTACTCGACCTAAATGTATGGGACAGCAGATTTTTTTTTCGCGATTTCAATATTGGTCCCATAGAGAAAGTTGTTCAGTTTGATGGTCTGATCATCCCCTTAAAATAGTTTCAGCTGATTTTGTTAGACCTTATATAAATAATTTTATAATAAATAAATAATTGACAATTTCAAATATTATTGATTTTTAAACATGTTACAGCCATGTTGTGCGGGTTCAAGTCCCGCCCGAGACAAATTTTTCAATCTTTAATTTGATTCGAAATAATTTTCAATTTTAATTTAAGTGTTTCTCATATTATTTTTGAGAGAATTATTAAAATCTGTTTAGTTTTAGACGAGGAAACAGGAGAATACGAAATGCTGATTTCGTCGAATTTTTTATATAAAATCGGTCCGAGCTGCAGTTATTTCTTTCGCACTCCAGTCCGCGAGCTGTATGGTTGAGGCGGATCGGAAAAATACGTATTCTGTCGAAAAAGTGACCTATTCTCCAAATGCCCGTGTTAGAGTAGAATAAGTGGGAACGGGAATTATTTATAACGAAACATGAGAATCGGTCTACTTATTATCTTTAATTTACTTTCGATTCGACACTTAAAACACAAGTTAAATGAACAGTAATTACAGTAACACACCAGTTATACTTAACTTTGGGCAGCGTGACGTCCTAGCCGGACAAGTAGTAAAGGAATCATCCTCTCTAATGACCAGACACGTCTTTTATATCAAACTGTCAATGGCGGCCAAACCAACCACATCCAACGACAAAACGTGTTAGATAAACAATCGAATATGCTTAACTCGAATATACATTAATTTATTGGTAATTATACTTAATATTCTACCGGTGACACCCGCCTATCCTCTTAAAACACTAAAACATTCCTCTCCAAATCAAGCTACCACAAAACTCAAGCATTTATGCATCAGACTCTTAACTGTATATTCACTTGAATAAGGATAAAAACACAATATTTATGTTTGGAACAACTTTGCCCGAAGCCAGGCTGCTGAATATTTGATCACAGTTTGTTCCGGACACAGCCTGTATGTGGAATAAGCGACATACACGACTGTTATTCTTTTGGGAGTGTTCGGACACTTTGTTACAACTCTTCAGCATATTTCACCGTTCTTCTTATTAAGGCAGCAAGCCCTGGTGTCCGAGTTTTGTAACTATTACCACCTACATAGATAGTAGCCGGGACCAATGGCTTAACGGGCCATCCGAAGCACGGAATCATCTTTCTTTTCAGACAATCATGTGATTCAGCTTGAAATGTCCTAACCAACTGGGGAAAAACGCACAAAGGAACATGACTAGGTGTCTCCCATGGGAATCGAACCCACGACCTCCGTGTCAAGAGCCCAATGCTTTTAATGCAATTAATAATTGATTACTTTTTTCGGTATTATATTGAAGAGCCAATTTGAGCCTAGAAATGTACCAAAATAAAAAAAAACAATTCAGCACCAGTTCCAATTTTAAAATTTAGCTATTATCTCGTTCTAAAAAACCTGATGGTAAATTTTTTTTGCACATATTTATGGCTTTACCATTTATACATACTACAAACATGGTGTGAATATTTTTTAGAAGGTTTTGAAAAATACATACGTATTTTCTAATAAATACCTAATTTTTTTTAATTTATATTGTTAAATGTAAGTCAAATGAGTGCATTGGTGTTAATATTAATAATTTTAAAGCCTTTTGGGACACATTATATTGATTTCTATATTGCGTAGCGAATTTTTTTAAATATGTTTTAAGATAGTCTTTTTGTCACGAAATGGTGCCGGTTACAGTTTAAAACTCCAATCAATAATTACTCCCTACCCCGCCTAACAAAACTCCGTAAAATAACTGGGCTATATTACTAGTTCACCGTCTGGTTCCGGCTTAGAATGGACGATCCCAATTCTTCCTGTGGTCGTTGGTGTAGTACCACGCGACTAAGGGAAAAGGGTTACTTATGCAGTCTATTTGTAGGCGAAAGGGTCCTCTGTACTTGGTAGCTAAAATTGTGTCTATTTTTTGTCTTAGCTACTGGTTTTTAGATCAAATAAATAATTTGACTTGTGGGGACTTACCAACAGATGTTTTTTTTTATTTTTTTTATTTTTTTGCATAAAGAAATTTACATTAACACAAATACAATGATGAAACCCGTTCCACGAAAACCTATATGAGTTTATCTGGGGAAGGGGCGTTCACTTTCGCGGACCAAATAGGTATTATACTTTTACAGAGGTATGTCTCATTAAGTTTATTAAGTAACGAGCGTTAACCCGCGACTTCGTCCGCACAAATTATATACCAGATTTTAAGTCAGATCATAAGCTATCAAACAAAAAAAGTTTCATCAAAATCGGTTCAGTAGTTTTTGCGTGATACTCGTTCAAACAAACAAACACACAAACAAACAGACAGACAAAAAATCCAAAAATTGGTGAAATGGAATCAGGGACACCTAAAAACTATATCGTAACTTTTTTTTTGTTAATATCTTCAATGTACAGACAAACTTCCTGTTACAGTTTTATAATAGTATAGATTTAGTTATGAATTTTAGGTGAGTTAATTTATATACTTAAGATTCTTAACTTTTAGGTAGGTATGATACAGACAAATGATGACTAGTATGAGCATTGCCACAATCACCACCCTAGCAGTAGGTTGGTAGTAGTGACAATGCCTGTGACCTCCCCAAAAGAGATTACGGTCAATACCCACAAGTTATAACAACGAAGCTAACAGATGGCGCTACGGTCGAACTCGCAAATGTGCATGTAAGACAACTTTCGACGTCACATTGGTAACCCGTCAGTTGCTACACATAAGGTTCACAATTGTATACAAGACATAAATCGCGCTAGAGAAATAATCACAGAGATTCGATATACAAGGTCCAACTTAGAACTATAAAAAAAAATATTTATTTCAGATTATTCATTCTATTGGACCACGGCCGGTCCCCAGGCTTCACACATAGCCTGGTAGAAGATCTTCCCTTTTCAATGGAGGAACATTCCCAGTAGCACCTCTCAGTAGACTCTTTCCCCAAAGTGGATAATTCGTCCGTTACCTAATTCTCTCCTAGAGTTTCATACCTTCGTCTGCTCAGCGCCTAATGTTATTTCCTAAGCCGGAAACCACAGAGCCATTATTCAACAGTTTATTTCGAAAAACAAACTTATTTTGACCTAAAAACAAACTCGTAAACATAAATAGCTACACGTTTTGTAGTAGTACTCATACGACCACTATATAACCTTTGTTTCGGAAACGCTCTATAAAAACTTTATGAGGCACTTTGCCAGCAGTAAATTTTCAACCTTACATACATTACCTTAGAGTTCAAAATATGAAACTGAGAGCGAGAATTTGACTGCAGTTCGTCCGAAATACGAAGTCTTGTAAATCAATCTATTTACGTACTTATGTCGTAGGAATACAAGTTCTATGAGGGGGTTTTATACTGTGCTGTGATACATGATCGTTTCTGATCAAATTAATCTTATTGCCAATTCTATTTATTCGGAAATAGATGTACAATACATAAACTTACGAACGTAAGGTGCTCAGAATTTTTTCTGTTATAACATAACTAAGACAAGTGGCAACCCTATGTTTTAGGATCCTATGAAAATATGATACTATAAAATTTCGCATCCGCTCCGGTACAGTACAACCCAAAGCCAAATCGTCTATTCCCCATATTGACTAAAATTCAAATAGCCTAGTACAAATTGAACATGTCTTAAGGTGCCTGTCCATTGACGCGGAGCTAGCTGGCGGAGCGGAGTAACGAGGAAATATTAACCAATCAGGATTGCATAAAATCTCAGCCGAGATTTTGATTGGTTAATATTTCCTCGTTTCTCCGCTCCGCCAGCTAGCTCAACGTCAATGAACAGGCAGCCTAACGCTCAGTTGCAGAAACGCTCATTAAAGTTAATCCTCCATTAAATATCTAGCTGTCACTTTTTGTATTGTTGACGTAGCAAAAGCTTGCAAGAGATTTAATGGAGGAGTATATGACCCAGAATGACTGAAATCCGAAATGCCCGTGCCCTATGACTTCCACTGGAATATATATTATTGCCATCAACATTATAGTGATAGAAAATTTGTAACTTGGTCTTAGACTATACATAGTCTAAGGGACAGCCCTCCGCAAACTAAAACAGTGAACTCAGATCATCAAACTGAACAACTTTCACTATCGAGCCTACCTTAGGAAACACAAAAAAAAATCAGCTGTCTCATACATTTGAGTCGAGTAAGTTCAGCAGTTTTGTATGGCACAGCACATTTTTTTCTCGGTGGCTGAATTAACACAACTACTAGCCCTCGAGAGCATCTTAGCGACTTGATGCGAAAGTTGTGCTAATTGATTTTCAATGTTATTTCAACGCCAGCAAAGTCGATAATGGTTTGGCAGTGAAAAATGTTCTGCGCTGTGCTTCGATAGGTGTGCGCCGGCCCTTAAACTTAAGAGGCTATGTGAAAAAAATGGATTCTTCAAAGCGTCATATATCATGAAGTAATAACAGTAGGAGTATGATTAGCGGATATGTGTAAATTGAACATATAAATTGAAGTTTTGACAAGAGCAAAAACAAGCCAAAGTAGCCTCCGTTTTTTATTTATAAACGCTTGGAACTGCTAAACGGTGAATAATAGAAACACGAGTCTTGATTTAAAAAAAAGAGATTGATATTTTGTAAAGTTTGATTAGAGCAGAATTGAACTTACATAAATAGTACAATCGAAGAGAAAGGAATAGAAAGAAGCTACATGAATTTAAAAATAATGGACAGAGTGAAAAATAATACAATTAGGAAAATAACTAAAGCAAAAGATGCAGTCGTAAAAATAAAAAAGTTGAAATGGAAATGGGCAGGACACATACAAAGAGTTAAAGACGAAAGATGGTCTCAAGTGGTAACAAATTGGACACCATTAGACACAAAAAGAAGACGAGGAAGGCCTTACAGTAGATGGAGAGATGACATTGTAAGAGTAGCGGGACCACTTTGGTCGAGACTGGCGAGAAACAGAAAGGACTGGAGTCATTTGGAGGAGGCTTTCACCGCTTAGGCGGCCCTTGCACTAATACTAATATACAATTAAAATAACATAACATAAGATAAATTCTACTAACAATACTAACAAAATGAAATATCTAAGTTTAATGTACATACCAGTTGTAAGGAATAAAGCTATAATAATAATAATAATTAGTACAATCACAATTAAATAAAGTTTGTTTTACGCTTGCGTCGTTTCAGGCGCGCGCGCCGCCCTTTATAATATAAGCAAAAACACGCCCATATCGCTTCAATTATTTTTTGACATAGGCCCTTAATTAGTAATCTTCAGTATTCCAGTGGAAATGTGGCCTACAATTCGAATTGGTGGACTCTTTAGCCCAAGCAATGTACTATCATAGTCTTCATTAAATTCGCAGTACGAGCACGTGAGAGAAAGTGTCACCTTAATGCATTAATGAATTCAGATCCGTCCTCATTATGAGGTAAATGTACTGGTTGTTGACTCTTTCAGTATTTGTATTTTCTCTATTTATTATACACATATTAAAGCACTACATCAATAACCATTAACCTAAAATAAAAACAAAAAAAAAAAAAAAAAAACTAATACTACTTACAAATAAAAAATGTCCTCGAAATTTCCGCCGCTTGGCGGCAAGGTGCCCAGGTGTTACTTCTTTGTATGGCCAGGCTGATGCGCTGACCGAGGTAGCTGCCAGCCCTCTGGTCACCGGAGACCTCGATTAGGCGCGCCGATAATTCTTTAAATAATCGGCGCGCCTCTGGCCCCCACGGACCCAATGTCTCGACCCCAAACGGTGCAAATATGTAAGCCTCGCCGAGGTTTATATATAAGCGCCGTTTGAGGTTTTCCGCGGTAGCCGCCACCGCACCCGCATTGGATGAGGTCGCATGGACGTGGGACGGTGCCAGTGTATCTACACAGGTAGCGTCCCAGACCAGCGACCTCCCCAATTTCCATGGAACGAGCGTTATTCCGTCGGGCCTCTTCCCATCGCTCCGCTTCAGTTATGTGTGGAAATTATTACCTAACAGTTACCTTATGGTATACAAACAACAACAATAAAATCAATAAATTATTGTTCTTCTTCTTATCGTGTGGACAGAGTCCTGGTGTCAGAGATTTTTCAGACCTCCTTACGGCTTCTGACGTGGTTTTTATGTACGACTACTACCACCAGATATAGTAGCCGGGACCAACGGCTTAACGTGCCAGCTGAAGCACGGTATCATTTTTCTTTTCAGACAATCAGGTGATTCAGCCTGCAATGTCCTAACCAAAAAGGGAAAAAAACCCTTTCCTGGGGAAAAAACGCACTAAAAGACATATCGCTAGATGTCTCCCGTGGGAATCGAACCCACGACCTCCGTGTCGAGAGCCCAATGCTCTTAACCATTAGACCACGAAGAAAATTATTGTTTAGAGGGCCTTATTACGGTTTTATAAATACCAGCGAATTATTATCCTATCAGCCCACGCTTGTCCACAACTGGACAAAAGCCTCTCCCAAGATAAAGATGAATGAGTTCGTCATAATACAATTAAACTTAAAAAGTAACCTAAACTTTTTACTTCAATATTTACCTTAGCAAAAAAGAACTTATAACTCTTACAAGTCCCGTCGTCGTTTTTCTTCAAGATGTCCAACACGGGCCCCGCTACCCTACTTCATAAAATATTCAGAGCTGGAAGATTGTCAACTTTGCAATTAGGTGGAATATTTTAATACGATCTGAGAGTTCCTTCGAAGTTAGGTGCTTACCATTGATCTCTAAAAACATTAGATTCGGTAAAACGTTTGTCGTTCGATTATTGGTGAAACCTAAAAAAAAATGTGAAAAAAATTATTTAAGATTGACCTTTTAAAGCGATAGAATTGATAAAAACAAAAGTTAGAGGTGTTCAGGATGCCAATACCAAAGGTTTAAATCAAGACGTAATCAATGAGGTACCTAAATAAATCATGCTAGTTGGTACGTATCATATTGCACTAATATTACACATATCATAATGTATTTTACTCGTATCAGCCATGTGGTACCGACTTAGAATTGACTATCGCATGCTACACAAAAGACTAGCCACTTATCACAATACACACCTACCTTATTTCACCGTGAAGCCTTCTATATGCTAAAAGTGAGGCTTCAATTCAATTCAATATTTCGTATAATGGGTCAACTGAGCTTCAATGGCTCGCTTCAAAAAACAGTTGGTAGTTGTGATGCCCATGACTATATTCTCTGAGGGAATAGTCAGAGATATTCTAAACATCCAATATCCAGAGTATCAACATTGTCCAGTGTCTCAATCTCAATTAGTGCCTTAGTGTCCAGTATGACACCTAGTCCCATAGCCCATCCCACCTAGCCCATCTTGCCATCTATCAATCAACCGGGATACATTTCAATGCATTTTAATTTAATGTATTTTAGGGACATCTACAGTTTTCTAAGATCAATGGTACTTATCTTGATACGTCTTCCCAGCAGATCGGGTCTACTTTAGCCATAGATTAATTGATAATAAGAAAGTTTGTCGCAAGTTTAATGCCTATTTCTGGAAGGAGTTTTTAATTGATACGGACGGCTTATAAGTTTTTCTACTAAGAGTAACTTCTTTCTAAAAAGACGATTGAATTTATCTTTGGTTCCTTTCTGCTATGTATAAATTTATATATAATATGTATAAACTACTTATACGACTGAAAATAGATGTTGATATAAAAACTTAATCAATTTCGACCATCATCATCAGCCTATAAACGTCCCATTACAGGGCACAGGCCTACCCTCAGGGAGGGTGTATGGGCATTAGTCCACCACGCGTGCCCAATGCGGATTGGTATACTTAACATACACATCAGAATTTCTTCTCCAGTGTATGCAGGTTTCAAAAATAGACGAAAATGTGAGGGTTCCTTGATAGACTACAGAAACTCTAAAAAATGGACAGGTACTTTCGCAGAATATATAAAAAACACACAACATTCAAAATTCTTAAAAAAAAAATGGTGGTAGTTGTAGAAATGTTTCTGACCACTCCAAAAGGGATTACGGTCGCAAGTTTATGTGTGTGTATGTATAAATAACCAATTGTTTCTTGAGCTGAAAAATCCACTAAAAAAAACCCCAAC
The DNA here is from genome assembly GCA_927399405.1 of Agonopterix arenella. NCBI lineage: Eukaryota > Metazoa > Arthropoda > Insecta > Lepidoptera > Depressariidae > Agonopterix > Agonopterix arenella. Next base: position 5,521,891 of record OV656714.1, read on the forward strand.
CACTAACTTGCCACCACCTTGCCTACTCGGGTGGTGTAATGGTCCACTCCCTCTCAATCATTATTCGTGACAGAGGGCCGATCCTACAGGCTACAACATACTAATAGAGGCAGACCTCCGTCATTCAGCCGTAGGAACCGAGATAAGTACCTACCCTTTGGCACAGTGATGTGATGCGCTTGCTTGATTTCTGCCACTCGCTCCAGACGACAAAGTCGCATAAGTCGCTCGCTGTACGAAGAAATAACAACGCTGTGTCAAAGTTCACTAGGTAAATTTTTGCGCGGACTGTCTGGTAAAAGCGTGATAATATTATCGTTTTCTAAGGAAATGATGCATCTGTTACGGAGTAACTTGTAATCTGTGGCATGGGGTAATTACCTTTCCCGTCGAAAATTACCTATCTATATTAACTAACTAATCTATGCGCCCAGAAATTTGAAGATAATTAGGTTCTGATAGCTTCTGGGTAATTATTAAATGCCGGTGCTAGACGGTTAATGCTAATAAACCAGGGAGAGATTATATTCGTGTATGTTTGCGTTTGGGGTGGAATTTACACTGGCGTTTGAATCATATGAGAGTAGCTTAATTACGACTTTTCTATTGTATTGTTTAATCGAATGAAAAAATATACATGGAAAAAAAAGTTTTGTTTTATTGTTCTGCTAGTTATACAAGGTGTTACAAAAATACAAATAAACATTTAAGGGGGTGGTTAAGACCATCAAACTGAACAACTTTTACTATGGGACCAATATCGAAATCGCGGAAAAAAAAATCGGATGTTCCATCATCATCATCAGCTTATAGACGTCTACTGCTGGACATAGGCCTCCCCCAAAATAGGGAGATATGCCATTATCACCATGATGCGATGCGTTTGCGATGTTCCATACTAAACTACAGATCTACTCGAGCTAAATATATGGGACAAAAAACTATTTTTTTCGTGATTTCGATGTTGGTCCAGTAGTGAAAGTTGTTCAGTTTGATGGTCTCAACAACCCCCTTAAAAGTTTTAAATGTTTATTTTTACTTTTGTAACAGCCTATATAACCAGATGTTAATCATTGTGTTACATAATAGATAGCTAGTCAATATACACTGACCTGCAAAACTAAGTACTACACTTTTAATATTTCATTTTTTTCTGAACTGTAGAAATTAGAGATTTAAAATAAAAAACGTTTTATAGCAAATGTTATCAGCTTTCTTTGTAACTATTCTTTGTAAATTAAACTCTTTTTCGAGTCCTTTTTATTTCTAAAGTATATTTTGTGTACTGAAAAAGTTATTTCAATTTTAAAAGTGTGAAACTTAGTTTTGCAGGCCAGTGTAGTTTGGTTATATTTAACAAAACCTTTCTTTTTCAGTGTATTATGTTATTAATACACTGAAAAAGTAGTAAATATTGTAATTAGCTGTTTTACGTCATTGTCATTGAACGCACATAATACGTATACTTATGTCATATTATTCGTATGTCTTTTCATGGGCAAAAACTAAATATGAGAAATAAGTCCTAAACTGTTCTTAAAATTCAATCAGAAGTGGTTCCATATAATACAGATTGAAACTGAAATAATTGGCATCATTTTAAACTAAGACTCTACCCATCAAACTAGACTTCTTTTAGTATGGAAACAGACGATTTTTTTCTATTTTAGGTATGGCTCTATAATAAAACTGGTTCAGTTTGATGGGTTGAGTGTTTGTATTAAAGGATGCCAATGAGATCAATATCACCCTGTAGTTTTTACGAAATGTGTGCACAAACAAGCTACCAAAATCCAATATTAGCCCAGTCATTTTACGGAGTTTTGTTAGAAGGGGTGGGGAGTAATTATGAATTGGACTTTTAAACTGTAACCGGCACCATTTAGTGACAAAAAGACGATCTGTAATTATCGATAATTATTTAGTTTATTTACAGTTGTGTATTCTTGAGAACATTTGTCTAACTTAATAATATCTGAAAACTTAGTAAAAAATAATTCGCTATGCAACATAGAAATCAAAATTGTATCTCCCAGAAGGCTTTTAAATTAATAATGCACTCATTTTAATTAGATTTAACAATATAAATTATTTTTGAGCAATAAAATACGCACTGAAATTTAAAAAATGAGATTTTCAATAGAAAATACTAATGAATTTTTCAAAGCCTTCTAAGTAGACAAAAATATTGACACCATGTTTATGAGTATGTATAAAAAATGTATGTATGTAAAGCCTAAAAAAAGTGCAAAAATATACCATTAGATTTTTAAAACGAGGTGAGTGCTAAATTTAAAATTTGGGGCTGCTGCAGACGTGATATTTTTTTACATTTAGATGCTCAAATAAATATTATACCGAAAAAAATATCAATGACTAATTAGTCCCAGCTCGAACCGTAAAATGACTGGGCTATATCAGGAGCTTCATTTTCGCAAATGAAGATTGACGTATTTAGGAGACTTAATGCCATTGAAAGTGGTAATAAAAGAAAATGGTCATTGTACTCTGTCTGGCAAATAGAGAAGCAAAAGCTCCACTGTCGGTTCTACCCCAGCTAAAAAGTTCTTCTTCAAAGATATGGACTCAGAAAGAACCTCCCTATTGTGTGGTAAAACTAAAAGTCAACGAGCAAGTAAATAGGACAATGTAAGAGCAAATAGTAACTCCAAGACCAAGGCTCCAAACTTCTAAGCACAGTGTAAGTTCAAGAAACAACTTTATATCGGCGCTCGATCGTTCAAGAACTTGTACGACGCTGTAACAAGGTTATTTGTTACGGAAAATAGTAGGAAAGTAATAGACTAAGAGATAAGTGTACTTTTTGCAACCATCAGCAGCAAGGCTGATTCAGTGTTTATGGGGTGTAGAGCATCTCTGTGATGGGGATGAACTAGGTCTGTCTGCATAACTTCAGTCGGTTTAGGAGTTACAGACGTTTAAAGGTCAGTAAAAAATTAACGATCAGCTGCAAGGCTGATCGTATGATATTATTGTAGTGTGCACTGCAGCTATGTGAACAGTATAAAAACTGACATGAACAGCCAGTCGGTTCAGGAGATACAGCCGTTTAAAGGTCGGACCTTTGAACGGCTGTATCTCCTAAACTGACTGATGAACCATGTCAGTTTTAGTACTGTTCACATAGCTACACTGCTACAGTGCATACTACAATAATATGATACGATCAGCCTTGCAGCTAATCGTTAATTTTTTACTGACCTTTAAACGTCTATAACTCCTAAACTGACTGAAGTTATGCAGGCAGACCTAGTTCATCCCCACCCCATCACAGAGATGCTCTATACTCCATAAACACTGAATCAGCCTTGCTGCTAATGGTTGCAAAAAGTACACTTATCTCTTAGTCTATAAGGTAAGGTACGTTACATCTGAAGTAAAAATGATTCATCATCATTATTTCTGTCGAAACTAGTTCAAAGCTGGACTTCCCTAACAACTACATACACAAATTCAAGACTATGTCCCTTTTAGGGTAGTCAGAAAATGCCACTGCTTTCACAGTAAACTATCTTTATCAGCGTGTATAACTACGCGAAGCTCACTTTTAGGAGACTGAAGGTTTTAAAAATAAGTTTTATCCTTTAAGATCCCATTGCTGGATAAAGACAGTAAAAAAAAAAAAGTAGACCATCTTCGGCCCCGTACGAGAGATAATTAGCTACCCACGCAGAGACACTCAGGGTTGCCTCACTACCGCATACGTGTACGTGGGCATACGTGGCAGGCGGAGATATTTTCAGTGTGTGCGTGCTACGAGGCGTACGGACTGGTGAGCACACATACAAGCCGCATTTGGTACCATTGTATGAAGATATTCTACTGCCTTATTCTGTGGTAAAGATGTCTGGGCCAATATGTACTTCACCACGCACCTGCTGTAAGAGAACTTTCAAGCCGCCTTAATAGGCCTGACTTGGCTTAACGATTAAGTACACCGCCATCTAACAACTTTGGTATATCTAAGACCAACTGCTTAACATGTCTTCCAAAGCACGAAGGCGCTCGAGATTAAATACCACTAAACCGACCACCCCCATCCAAAAACTAGGACCTGGCGTTGCTTATCTTTTATAGTTGGCATAGTGGAACTTCGGTATTGGCCTTTCCAATACCAAAGCTATGCCAAACTCCACTATGCCAACAAGAAGAAAATTAAGAAAGAATAAAAACAAAATCGACAAAATTATTCGGGATTCGAAACAATGAGTTCTTGGTGCCCAGAAGCCAACAAATTTGTTAAAGAGTTGTCGTTGCGTCTCCGCGAGAACACCGGTAACCATAGAGCTGGCAGCTTTCTTGGCCAACAAATCAGCTTGGCTATACGATGGGGAAAACGCTGCCAGCATCATCATCATCATCATCATCTCACTGCTGGACATAGGCCTCCCCCAAGGATCGCCATAACGACCGGTCCTGCGCTGCCCTCATCCAAAGGGTTCCCGTCGCCTCCTCCAGGTCGTACCAGGTGGTGCTGCCAGCATGCTTGGGACCATTTGTCTTTAAGTGTTTTTATACTTGAACTGGTTTTTATTTTTAATAATGAAATTGTCAATATAGCGAAAGCTTTTGCATCCATACATATTAAGCCTACTACTATATTCCCTGATGGTAGTCAGAGACTCAGAACTTCCACGAAAACTTACACAAAAGCTTTTTTATCTAATTTAATCCAACAACCCATAAAAGGCGACACATCATACAAGCCATAAACGGACCCCAACACATCATCGTCCTGACGCAATCAAAAACGCTGTAGTATCTACCCGGGCCCTAGATTTGATAGCGCGATAGATGACTGATCCCTGGAAAGGTCGGAAGGGTAGGCAATAAAACAAAAACTGTAGAGTGTGTGAAATAGTGGGGGTTCCGGACGTGTTTCGTTTTATTTTAGTAAGGTGTTGTTAAATTTTAGAAAGAGACGAGATTGTTTTTGGAGATTTCTAAGTCCTTATAATTTTATCTATTACCACGGTTTATGTATCTTTTTTTTCAGATGGGTTTGCTCTTGACTTAAATCTAGTCTTCAGGACAAAGATAGGGCCGAAGATGTAGTGAGCTTACCCAGAAAAAGCCTATTCACTCGTTTTTTAAGGAATTCGGATTGTAACGTTAGGAAATGCTGACGCAGGCAGGGCATTCACTCCTCTGCTGTGCATACATCATTCTGAAAGGCGCTTACTGCGAATATATGGAATATCAACCAAGTAGGGGTGATATCCTGCGGTGCAGCTGGGAAGGCAGAATGAGCTCATGTAGCTCCTGGGCACACTTACCGAAGTACACTCTGTCGAAGACTGACAAACAGGCTACTCTGCGGCGGTAGGCTAGTCTTTGAAGCTTGGTCTCCACCAGGTTACTGTCGTCAATGAGTCTCCTGGTTCTGCGTTCAACTGAGTCTAGTGAGGCTAGTTGATACTTGGCTGAGCCATCCCAAAGGTGGCAGCAATATTCCATACAAGATCGGACCTGAGGTTATGGGTATATGTATCGATGCCTATGAAGTCGCGTAACTCTATCTTGGACTGGACTACTCAGTTTCTTCGTATGAGACGAATAAGGGACAAGGTTTCTTTGATTCGGCGCAAACCGATGGCACAGTCCAACAAAGAGTACTAGGTATATCCGACGGAGTACCGGCGAGACAAATAATTTAGTAACGACTGAAAACCAACTTTAGACTGCTATTCATGCCACTGATATTGGTATAGCGAAAATAGGGCCTCCTAATGTGTTGTGTATGTTATTGATAGCCCAGTCATTTTACGGTTTGAGCCGGGACTAATTAATAATTGATATTTTTTTCGGTATAGTATTTAAGAGCCACCAAAATTAAAAAAAATTCCGTCAGCAACAGTTCCAAATTTAAAATTTAGCTATTATCTCGATATAAAAAACCTGAAGGTAATTTTTTTTGCACATATTTAAGGCCATTATAAATACTTGAAACATGGTGTAAATATTTTTGTTGGTTCTGAAAAATACATTCGTATTTTCTAATAAAAATACCATTTTTAAAATTTCTATGCTTATTTTATTGCTCAAAAATAATTTATATTGTAGAATTTAGTTCAAATGGTTTCATTGATTTTAAAATTATAAATTGAAAAGCCTTCTGGGAATCACAATTTTGATTTCTATGTTGCGCCGCGATTTTTTTTTAAATATGTTTTCAGCTAGTCTTTTTGTCACTAAATGGTGCCGGTTATAGTTTAAAAGATCAATTAATAATTACTTTCCACCTAACCTAACAAAAAAACTCCGTAAAATGACTGGGCTATGACCCGTAGGGTGGCCTTTCCGCTTGTTTTGTGTGGAAGCTAAGCTGTAAGCGAGGAAAAACCCTCCAATGGCATTGATTTATTTTCTTAGCACCGCACAGCGTAGCTCTGCTGGAAAAGGGCTTAACAGAGTGAGTTTTTTACATACAATGCGAGCTAGAGATATGTGTGGGTGTGTGTATAGGTAGAATGAATAACGTCACTGGTATCTATTGATAAGTTCGCACAACCGCCGAGATCATATGCGGAGACCTAGGTCAAACAGAGAGTGAAAATCTTTTTGAAATTAAAATTGTGAAACATTTTTATTTTTTTCTATAGGGTGTAAAAAACCCCCTAGTAATACTTAAGGGGTGTTTCAGACCATCAAACTGTACAAAATTTAATATAGAGCCAACTTCGAAATAACGAAAAAAAATCGAGTTGTTACAACAGTTTTTTATGTAACAGCTGAGTATTTTTTTTGCGATTTCGAAGTTTGCTCCATAGTGAAAGTTGGTCAGTTTAGTTGTCTGAAACACCCCCTTAAGTACAACTAGGGTGATTTGTTACACCCAGTATAATAGAACTATTTACCAGGGTAACCCTAAAACGAAATGTAATTTCTCACGATAGAAAAAAAAAAAGAAATCTATGGGACCCGCGGCTCCTTCGCGGCACTCAATAAGTGAATTGAGTGAGTGACCCATTTCTTGTTACAGATTTTAACGAGATTTTTTTTCTTTTTGGTTGTCATACTATTAAACCGTTGCTCGTATTATTTTACTATTAGAAGTCGAATTAAAGAATAATAGAAATGAAGATAGGTTGATTTTATGGCTACGTAAAATATTTTTGCAATCATAATAATGGTAACGACTACATTCCCCGAAGGGAGATATTAGATAGAGATATCCAAACGCCAAGTAGATGGCGCTGACTTCTCTTAGAGACGTAAGAAAATGTAGATTTTGGGACCTATCGGCATTGAAAGCACAGTCCTGGATTAGCGGGTTGCTGGTTCAATTCTACAAAGCCCAAGTGCGATCCTGCATGGAGTACTGCAGTCACCTCTGGGACGGTTCTGCGAAATCCCAACTGGATGCACTGGACTCAGTTGAACGCCGAGCCAAGAGACTCATCGACGATGACGCACTCGTCGAAGCTAAGTTGCATAGTCTGGAACACCGGCGATTGGTCGCTTGTCTGTTTTATCGGATACACTTCGGTGAGTGTGCCCAGGAGCTACATGACCTGATTCCACCATCCCCCTTCCACCAACGTACAACAAGACGTAGTGTGAGACTGCATCCATACGTAGTCGATATTCCAACAATCCGCACAAAAAGGTTCGCATCCTCTTTTATAATGAGAACCGGTAAGGTTTGGAACTCACTCCCTGCGTCTGTGTTTCCAAGCAAATACAATCAAGATATTTTTAAAAGAAGACTTAATAGGCTTTTTCTGGGCGAGCGCGCTACATCCTCGGCCTCATCTACTCTTCCCATCAGGTGAGATGAAGCCAAGCGCAAACCCATTATGAATAATAAAAAAAAAGACTACATTGCCCGAAGGGTTAGATATTAGATAGAGATATATCCAAACGCCAAGTAGATGGCGCTGACTTCTCTTAGAGACGTAAGAGAATGTAGATTTTGGAACCAATCGGCATTGAAAGCACAGTCCTGGATTGGTGGGTTGCTGGTTCAATTCCCGTTCGATACTACAAATTGTTAGAGCTGGTGCCCGATTGCGCTAAGTTAAAACATCGAAGTTCTATTCTTATCAAATTTCAGTTGCAATCAAATTACTATTCAACTGTGCTGAATTCCGCATCGCGCTAAACTCTATGTAACTGACAGCCAATAACGTCTGAGCGATCTGTCAAAACGGCTCTAACGGCTGTACCGCGATTAGCGCAATACCAAATATGTCAACAGTTATGGTTCGTACGTAGTCCCATAACGGTTCAATCACCAAATATTTACCGCGATTGCAGCCCTGATTTGGTCCCTTCGGCCGCATACGAAACCAGAGGTTCGTAACCAGTTACGATGGAAGAAAAATTCATCTTTATACGGTACTAGCTACGTTTTACCTCACGAGGAGCTGGGGCACGCAGGTCTATAGGTACCTATCAGGTACCTAGCCAAAATATTTTGTGTTCGAGAGGGGTCCAAATATTTTGTTGTCCATGATATTTATTTATTAACACTCTATTTTTATTCTTATTGCAGGTAAGTGCCACCGAATTTCAGTATCTTCGTTGTTGTAAGTATTTTTGTGTGTAATTTGATTACGCGAGAGTGAATTGGGCAGCAAGTTTTTTACAAAACTACAAAAATTGGTCTTTTAATAAAAATCTGTTTTATCGTTAAAAGCATCCAATTATTTCAATCACAAGTTCAATCAACTCATATTCAATGTTTAATTGTTTTAAATAAGCAATAAAGCTGACCAAGCTCGAGTTCCCACTTAAACAGAACCCATGTGATATGAGAGGTAACTATGGAAAAACTACTTAGGAGGTTCCTCCATTGAAAAGGGAAGATCTTCCGCCAGAATAGGTGTGAAATCTAGGGGTCGGCGGTGGTCCAACGGTTCTTAGTTGGTAACCTATGTTGTACCTACCTTGCATTTGTATTTATATAGAGTCCTTCTTAATATGCTGACACTTTTTTAAGAAGATGATCAGACCGTCAAACTGAACAACTTTCTCTATGGGACTAAGATCGTAATCGCGAAAAAAATATCAGCTCTTCCATACAAAGCTGCAAACCCACTCGAGTCAAATGTATGGGACAGCAGATTTTTTTCGCGTTTACGATGTTCGAGGTCCGATAGAGAAAGTTGTTCAGTTTGATGGTCTGATCACCCCCTTAAAAAAGTGTCAGCATATTAAGGACCCTGTATAGAATCTCTGTGATTAATTTCTCTTGCGCGATATATGTCTTGTATACGATTGTGAACCTTATGTGTAGCAGCTGACGGGTTACCAGTGTTACGTCGCAAGTTGTCTTACGTAAACATTTGTGAGGGCGACAGGTAACGCCATCTGTTGGCTTCGTTGCTATAACTTGCAAGCTCCCCACAGTAGTACCCATTGGTAGTACCTATCCGTCGTGATATAAAGAATCTATACTATTATAAAACTGTAACAGGAAGTTTGTCTGTACATTGAAGATATTAACAAAAAAAAAGTTACGATATGGTTTTTAGGTGTCCCTGATTCCATTTCACCAATTTTTGGATTTTTTGTCTGTCTGTTTGTTTGTGTGTTTGTTTGTTTGTTTGTTTGAACAAGTATCACGCAAAAACTACTGAACCGATTTTGATGAAACTTTTTTTATTTGATAGCTTATCTATAAATCTGGTATATAATTTGTGCGGACGAAGTCGCGGGTTAACGCTCGTAATTTATAAATTCAAATGTTACGGTAACTAAGGTTTAACATTAAGCAGTAGTCCAGATTTTTTTGTTATACAATGAAAATAAATATCTAGGGTAATACCATTTTAGGTCGCAGAATTACGAAGTATTTACAACTCGTCGCAGTTTCGTAACTGCTACGACACATGGTTTCTATGTGCGGTAACGGTTCAGTCACAATCCGATCGAAAAAGTTTCAACTGTGTGTTGTCGTTTTATCTACAAGTTACGTAATTTTTGTGATACCTGTAGGCCTAGCATGCCACCCCCGAGAAAACGATAAAAATCGAGATGTGCCTCCATCTTTATTATTTTACGTAGGCCAGAAAGAGCGCGCATGACGTTTTTCTCGTTTAAACGTTTTGTCGTGGGTGGCATGCTAGCCGTGCTGCCTAGCTAGCATGCCACCCGCGACAAAGCGTTTAAACGAGAAAAACGTCATGCGCGCGTGGGTGGCATGCTAGCCGTGCTGCCTAGCTAGCATGCCACCCGCGACAAAGCGTTTAAACGAGAAAAACGTCATGCGCGCTCTTTCTGGCCTACGTAAAATAATAAAGATGGAGGCACATCTCGATTTTTGTCGTTTTCTCGGGGGTGGCATGCTAGCTAGCGCTAGGCTGGCTAGAATGATACACAGCTGTGTAACTGTGCAATCTTTTCTGTATCGACGACTGTTTCCTATTTCTATTTCTAGTCGTGGCGACAAACACGCGTGTCGAGTCTCCGACACAAAAAATTGTTCGAAACCAAATCGGAGTCGACACTGTGTCGAAATTTTTTGTAACCATTACCAAAGTGGTTAGGTATAAGGGTACCATTATCTTGAGTTTGTCTTTGTGTTAAACGTTAAGAGCCGAAAATTGGACTCGAAAAACCAGTCATCGAAATTCTGTAATTATACAGGGTGTCCCGTAAACCGACGTCAACCCGGTGGATGCTGATAGGTTAGTTCATGCCTAACTAGAATATATTAAATAAAAAAATTCAATCAATCAGTCAACATTTTACTTTAGGAAAAGGTTGTTAGTTTTCAAGATTAGGACAGTTTTATAAAATTCCTGAAACTCTTTTCCTTAGTCTCTATTTTGAGTGCCACGGCTACAAATGTTTTATGCAGTATCTGTGTTAAAACTGTCAATATCTCGAAAACTAGGACACTTTTACTAAAGTCAAATTTTGATATTCTGCATAGTCATGACCTAACCTATCAGCATTCGTCGGATTGACGTTGGTTTACGGGACACCCTGTATATATTATATATATACGAGGGATAGTGAAAACGATTGTGAAATAAACTGTCATAGTGGTCAAGAAAAATTTTTCAACTACGGAACCCTAAAACAATTTGAAAATACTTAAAAGCGAAAAACAGGAAACATTTATATGAAATGAATGCTCATCGAGCAGCTTCCGTTCAATTAATCAAAATGAAGTATCGTTCGTTTTCGATACAATAACTGATATTATCTCTCTGTATTGTACACTTGTCGATATATTTTTGTTTGACTGTTTATCTACTTTATTTGTAATAGCATACGGTATAAGTATTTGTACAGGGTGTAAAATGAAATGGAACATTTACTCAAAGTGGTGCTTCAGACCATCAAACTGAACGACTTTAACCTTACAAAACTGCAAACATAACTCGACTGAAATGTATGGGACAGCAGATTTTTTTTTCGCGATTTCGATATTGGTCCCATAGACAAAGTTGTTCAGTTTGATGGTCTGAATTACGGCATGAGTTTTTTTAACTTATGCCGTAATAATATAAATACTGTTTACGTAATACCAACTGCTCGCAAACGTTTTTTTAATAACATTTTAATTTCATACTAGCGTTAACCCGCGACTTCGTCCGCACTAACTATATACCAGATTTTAAGTCTGATCATAAGCTATCAAACAAAAAAGTTTTATCAAAATCGGTTCAGTAGTTTTCGCGTGATGCTCGTTCAAACAAAAGACAGACAAAAAATAAAAAAATTGATGATATGGAATTAGGGACACCTAAAAACCATATCGTAACTTTCTTTTTGTTAATATCTTCAATGTACAGACACACTTCTGTCACAGTTTTATAATAGTTAAGATTGCAAGACATGGAGGCCTATGTCCAGCATAGGACGTCCATCGGCGGAGATGATGATGATTATTGCAAGATATTAATCTTCTGAAACATAAAACTTATTGTCAACACAAAGTTACTCAAGCAGACAAAAATAACAATGAAGCTTAAAAACATTGTCAAACAACTTTAAGAGCTTTCATAAAAAATTTGGCCGGAGATTGCATGAAAATAACACCTGTGTCCCAAATATACCTCTTAACTCTCTTTTATAAAAACGATGTGTAAAATCGACGTGCAAATGCTGGGACGTAAAAATATAAGCGTCGTCAATCTCGTCCCCGTTGGGTGCTCGGGGACTCCATCACCCAAAGAGAGTAAATAGTGGGTGCGAAACACCCATTACTACAAACATTAATAACTGACTAATAATCTTGGGTGATGCTTCTACTCCTATTGCGAGAGTGCGCTATCGATACGCACACATCCAAAAAATTATATTCTTTTCTATTCTTCTCATCTATCTCTACACGCACACGCACACACACCCTCACCCACTTACTAACAATAGTTCTAAGTTCATTATACTAAAGTTCCTAATCATGGTCAAAATATGTTAAATTCCGACTCCGTGGGGTGAGAGCCTGGTGACCCGTCACCCAGATCTATAAACATTGTGTTTATAAATCTATGGCAGGAACCAGTCTCTCACATAATATTATACCTAAGTCTATTATCCTACATTGTCATCCTTGTGAACTAATATTATGTGGGAGAAGAAATAAAGAAACATTTATTTATTATTTATCTCTATATTTTTAAACTGCAACATATATATTTTTTTGGTTTCTATCCTGTTGTCTGTCTGTTCGCTTATAACTTGAGTTCTACTAAAACGCAGATCAGAGAACATCCTCAAAAATTTTGATTTGATTTGATTGTACGGCATAATTATTAAATGCGTCAATACAACCGTTAAATATTAAAGCTCAGATCGCTATATTACTATTATTAAATTCTTTCTTTCTCTAGTGACATAGTTACTTACGTACACAAATACAAATACTTAATGTACCTGCCAAATTATAGGCTACATTCACGACCACTTACTAGCCAGAAGCCTAACTACAGGCTGGCAGAACTGGCAAAATGCCAGAGGCCTCAAAACCCCGGAAAACCTTTCCTTTAGTATGACAAAGATAAGCTTTTTACACGTATTTAGGTACCTTATTTTTTACTTTGATTGAGGTAAGCCGAGGGCCCCAATATTAGATTTTGCCAAGGGTCTAATACGCTGTAGTACGTCGCCGCTGATGCCAATATTGGCAAAAGAGCGTTTGGTGTACCTGAGGCTCTTCTCTCCTTATCATCATCATCATCGTCCCACTGCAGGGCATAAGCCTATCCTCAGGGAGAGCGTAGGCGTCTCTCGCGTCGTAGGAAGTGTGGGCGTCATCGTTAGACCACCACGCGTGCCCAATTTGGACTGGTAGTCTTCACAACGCATCAGAATTTCTTCTTCAGAGTATGCAGGTTTCCTCACGATGTTTTCCATCACCGTTTGAGAGCAGTCGGTATTACGTACATAAGTTAGGCAAACTCATAGGTACATAGCATGTCGCTTGTGCAGATTCGAAAGCAGGCCCCATGATTGAGTGTCCTAGCCATACCTCTCCGCAACGCGCCACCGACGCCTTCCCTATATCATCATCATCATCAGCCTATCCACTGCTAAATATATAGGCCTCTCCCAAGGCGCGCCACAAAACTCTGTCCTCGACCTTCCTCATACAGTCACTCCCCGCTGTACCTGTGTACTATTCTTCTTCTTATTGTGTGGGCAGAGCCTTGGTGTCAGAGTTTTTTCAGACCGCCTTACGGCCTCAAACGTGGTTTTTATTTAACGACTACTGCTATCAGAGATTCCCTATTAGGTTACTAACCTAGTAACCGGGACCGACGGCTTAACGTGCCATTCGAAGCAGGGAATCATCTTTCTTTTCAGACAATTAGGTGATTCAGCTTGAAATGTCCTAACCAACTGGGGAAAAACGCACAAAGTGAAATTTCACTGGGTGTCCCGTCCCCCCATTGGAATAGAACCCACGACCTCCGAGAGGTCAATGCTCTTAAACATTAGGCCACGGACGCAGTACAGTGTAATTATACTAAATTAAGTTATAAAACTACATTCACACCCACAATCAGCCGGTAATCTGTAAGGTATCTCAATTCTTCTCCATTAGGGGAGGTGTTACTCGCTATCCAGCGGTGATAAATCAGGATATCGACAAAATATCGACTGCAAGACGCTCGTCTACGTGCGCCTCGTCTCCGTGGAGCATGCTAATGAGAGGTGCTTTAGGGTGGGGGTAGACGGTTCGACTGTGCGATTTTTTAGTCACTGGTCGCCTTTGTAGCTTCTGCATTTTTCACAACTAGAATTATTGTTAAAAAGAAAGAGGCGTGACGTTATAGATAGATAGATAGATAGAATTATTGTTACTGTGTAGACCACAGCTTTACTTAAAATTATTGTTGTTTTTAGTTTGTTGTTTTACAACAATAAAATAAAAGATGGATATCTTTGGCATGGTCACAAATGCCTCATTTCCGACAAGTTTTAACAAATAAATGTCTGGCGATTTGACTGGAATTATGGTCTTGTGTATATGTTACGTATTGAGATTTTAGGGTTAATGAACAAAACAAAAATAGGATAGCTAGTAATGAAGTGTTGACAGGTTTAGTGATCATTTATAACTTTTATATTTATTTGTCATTACGAGATTAATCTAGTTTGTTCGACAATTAAAAGTCAATCGTAAGATTTGTCAGAAAACATTGTACCTTAGTTTTGCTATCAAACTTTGCAATAATCGCATTCCAATCGCTCGTCTACCAACACCCTTACCTCTTATATCGATCACGCTCCTCTATGGACAGGTAATAAATCGTCGAGTACGGAGTTAAAAAAAAAGTTGAAACTCAACTCGATGGAGAAAAATAAACGAATGAAATCGGAAAGTCAACTACAGCTGTTACTAATCGATTCTTTTTAATCGAGATAGGATCGATTATGTTCAATCTAGATAGGTTTGTTAGAATGAGTGAATCACGTGCCAATGCAATGCTATTGATGTTTTTTTAATTAACAGTTATTGCCAAGGCAATGTTTGTTCTGGGAACGTACGTTATTGTAAACTTTATGGAATGTTTGTGCATTCACGTTTTTTATTTTTATTTTCTTTTTGTAACAAAAGGATGTTACCAGGGCCCTGTTTAATAAATGCAACTAGAGGATCGATAGATGGCGGTACGGTCTGTGCGAATAAAGGTCAAAATTTCAAAAAGGGTTTCATTAAAATAATAAAGACGGAAAAGATGATCAAAAAGATGCCAAAGCATCTTTTCATGGAATATTTCACTATTCGAATCATTTTGATCGAAAATTTGAAACTGTTTACTTCAGACATGGTTGTATGGGCTCGATCCCTTGACCTTAAAAAAAATGGCAGGCACGGTCTTGACATGTAAACCTGTATTAACAAATTAATAAATGAATGAATAAATGATTTTGACAGGATCTCGCGAACGTCTCTATGTAGCGATCTCGGAGCGATAAACATGCCATCTGTTGGCTTTTTTAGGAACTAAAATTAAAAATGAAACGAAAAACGCTCATTGACAATGACAATTCAGAGTACATTGCTGGTTACTAATGACGCTAAACTTGCAGTGCTTCATGTGTCCTAGCATTCTTAGCAATGTACTCTGAATTGTCATTGTCAGTTGTCGCGTTTATTAAACAGGGCTCTTTTAACCACCCGTTGACGAACATAATTAATTTTACAATATTTTTATCAATTACATAAACAAACATTTTCCTGAAAAACTGTAACAAAAGTGTGTCTTTACTTTGAAGATATAATACCTACCTAAAAAAAAGTTTCGATATTGTTTTTGTTTGTTCGAGCATCACGCAAAAACTACTAAACCAGTTTAGATGATTTTTGTTTGAAAGCTTCTGATTTGACTTCAATTCTGGTACGTGAAACCTGGATATCTGGGACATTAAGGGACCCGGAAATTTGTCTGACTTAAAGAGGTATTCCACTTACCCAGTGTCTCAGATATCCAGGTATAAATAAATATCTGTCTCATTTACAGAGGGTTCCACTAATAGAGGTGAGAATAGAGGTTATTTCATTTATAGAGGTGCGATTATTATGTAAACAGAATGTCTCTCACAAAATGTTGTGCCTTTTCTTTGATCATAGGTCCGCTTATCGGAACGTTTTTGTTACGAAGTTATTGACCCATGTTAGCAAACACTTGTTTGCTAACATGGGTGAAGTTAGTAGTTTTCCTTGTCCTTCACAACATTGCGACTGAATTTAATTTCTACAAATAGTCGATTTTGACACATTAAATTCGACACAGACTTCGTTTCAGCATTTTCAAATAAACATCTGCGTGATAAAACTAAACCTGGAGGTCATTGAGACACAAAATTTGACAAGTGCGGAATTTGCGGGTAGACTTAGAATTAGTAAACTAATAGTGCGAGTTAGAGAGGTCATAAATTGATGCTATCTCAGTTACAGAGGTAGAAAAAGTATTCTTTAAAAATATAGTCTCAGTAAAAGAAGTAAAATATACTCGCTGTCTCAATTATAGAGGTAACTATTACTAACGATGTTATCTCAGTTACAGAGGTCAGAGGTAGAAAAAGTATTCTTTAAAATATAGTAAATAAAGTAAAATATACTCGCTGTCTCAATTATAGAGGTAACTATTACTAACGATATTATCTCAGTTACAGAGGTCAGAGGTAGAAAAAGTATTCTTTAAAATATAGTAAATAAAGTAAAATATACTCGCTGTCTCAATTATAGAGGTAACTATTCTAACGATGTTATCTCAGTTACAGAGGTCAGAGGTAGAAAAAGTATTCTTTAAAATATAGTAAAAGAAGTAAAATACACTTGCTGTCTCAATTATAGAGGTAACTATTACAGACGATGTTATCTGAGTTACAGAGGTCAGAGGTAGAAAAAGTATTCTTTAAAATATAGTAAATAAAGTAAAATATACTCGCTGTCTCAATTATAGAGGTAACTATTCTAACGATGTTATCTCAGTTACAGAGGTCAGAGGTAGAAAAAGTATTCTTTAAAATATAGTAAAAGAAGTAAAATACACTCGCTGTCTCAATTATAGAGGTAACTATTCTAACGATGTTATCTCAGAGGTCAGAGGTAGAAAAAGTATTCTTTAAAATATAGTCTCAGTAAAAGAGGTAAAGTACACTAGCTGTCTCATTTATAGAGGTAAAGCTTGACCAGAAATATAAAAAACCTGGTTTGGGGGCGCTGCAATCGACTATAACCTTTAATGTCAGTGTTTCAAGTAGAAAAATTAGTTCCAATGATTTTCCGCAACATGGTGCGGTTTTTTATTTTTCTGGTCGGGCTTTAACTATGACGATAAAATCGAAAAAACAGATATAGAGGTTTGCTTTGACCCACTAACATAGGTAATTCAGTGCTAAAGTGTCGGGACCTCAGCATGAGTTCCAGCTATAGAGTTTTCTCACTTATCTAGGTCCCACTTAACCAAGTTTCACTGTATACTGTGTATATCATTTATCTCGCGACGATACAGGGTGTAACAAAAATACAAATAAACATTTAAAGGGGTTGTTAAGACCATCAAACTGAACAACTTTCACTATAGGACCAATAACGAAATCGCGAAAAAAAAGGATGTTCCATCATCATCATCATCATATCAGCCGATAGACGTCCACTGCTGGACATATGGCTCCCCCAATATGAGGTGATTGGCCATAATCGCCATGATGCGATGTTCCATACTAAACTACAGATCTACTCGAGCTAAATGTATGGGACAAAAGATTTTTTTCGCGATTTCGATGGTGGTCCCATAGTGAAAGTTGTTCAGTTTGTTGGTCTAAACCACCCCCTTAAAAGTTTTCAATTTTTATTTTTACTTCTGTAACACCCTGTATATGAAGGGCAGACGAAGTCGCGGGTAAATTTTAGTATGGACTAAAAGCATTGATAAATCTTGGATAAACCCGATATCAGGTTTGTCCCAATAACAACTGCTCTCAAACGGTGAAGGAAAACGTCGTGAGAAAACCTGCATACACTGTATGTATGTGTAGTCCACCAATCCGCATTGGGCACGCGTGGTGGACTAACGTGGACTAACTTACATCCTGTGCTAGGCCTGTGCACTGCAGTGCGATGTATGTAGGCTGATATTTGTATTTGTACCTATATTATTAATCGCGGTTGTGGATGATGTTTTTAATTAATTTATATCAAAAATACTGAAAGATCAAATCAAAAGCATACCTAGTCACATTTTGTTTACCTACCTTGAAAATAATTACTTAATTTTCTTCGCATTTATAGATTTTCCCCGAAATAAGTGTTTGCGTTCAATTGACGTAAAGTAATTTCTTTAACAAGAAACAATCGTCAATAGTTGACAAAAGCAGGCCGAGGCTCTTAGAAATATACGTAATCGAAATCGAGAGAAAACCTTAATAAATATTCACCATTTTTGTAGACAAGCCCCTACTACTTGTTTCCATGCACCAAATGAGATTTGAGAATATGTGCAGTCCATACTCAAATGCTTTTCCCAAGCAGCGATTTCATTTCACTGTCTTCACAAGCTAGTGACCAGTGTGTGTTGCCAGTGAAGACAATATGGAATGAAACAGTGACGTGGTCGCTCACTGGAGGCCTCATAAAAAGGCTGAAAGTCACCCAAAGGGCAATAGAGAGGGCAATACTCGGAGTTTCCCTGCGAGATCTAATTAGAAATGAAGAGATCCGCACAAGAACCAGAGTATTTGACATAGCCCAAAGAATTGCTAAACTAAAGAGGCTGTGGGCGGGACAAATTGCTCGCAGAACCGATGGCCGATGGGGCCGAAAAGATCTCGAGTGGCGATCGCGTACCGAAAAGCGAAGCTTGGGTAGACAAGGTGGACTGACGACCTGGTAAAGGCGGCGGGAACCTGTTGGATGAGAGCAGCGCAGGACCGGTCGCTATGGCGGTCCTTGGGGGAGGCCTATGTCCAGCAGTGGACGTAAATCGGCTGAGTGTCACAGCTCTGCGGTCGCGGCAAGCGTGTGGTGTGTGCGGGCCGGCCCCTTCTTCTGTACGTACGTACCCAAATAGCGAATGCAGTTAGAGTACGCCTTGTCCCCCGCACACCGCGCTCGAGTGACCAGCCCGCGAGCTACTGCTAAGGTGTTAAACTATAGTGTTATTTCACTACGACCCAGTAAACGGCGGCAGTAACTACGGCTCATTGCAAATCGTACTGCGGGTAACGTAGAGGGCCAATTGTGATGTTTCTCTTGTACCATTATAGCTATCAGTGATTTCATGTCTCTGTTCTTTCTTTCCACAATGTTTGGTTCAGGATGATAGAATGGGGTCAATATTTGTTGAATACCCAATCAGTATGTAAGCTTTTGCATTATGGCTGATATGAACTGTACTCCGTTATCGCTGATAAGTTTTCTTGGTAACCCGTAGCGAAGGAATATTTCATTTAGTAATATTAATGCACAGTTTTGAGAACTTGCTTCTTTCATTGCAAATATTTCGATCCATCTTGAGGCTGTGTCCTCAACAATGAAAATCCATCTTTCTCCTGAAGGTCCTTTTGGTAATGGACCAAATAAATCAATCGACAATTCTTCAAACTTTTGGCAACTTGGGGTAGATTTGTATAATCCTGTAGGTTTTTGGTTTGACGGTTTATACTTCTGGCACTCAACACATGTCTTGATGTATTTTATGATGTCCTTACGCATTCCAGTAGTATTGCTTGGATATACGTTGCAGGGTACGATCTATTCCCATGTGCCCAGCAGTAGGTAAGTCATGAAGTGTTCTTTTACTGTTTTAGAGCCTCAGGTTGCCGAAACTCATTTATAATTCACTCGCAAATCAAAAAAACTTAAAAACCAATAGTAAGGGTGTTTCTTTTCTCTCAACAGCCAGGTACGGTTATTTATTGAAAGTCATGAATACAAAGCAGAGTCGTCTTGTACTTTTTACTATACCTTTTTTCCTGTTTTATTGTTTGTTTGTTTATCTTAAAACAGATGTATTTTGTTTATTGGCTGTCTTTGGGTGGTGGTTTTTATAAGAATTCGTGTTAACGCTTATTGAGTGCCAAGTGCCAACTACCTCCGTGGTCTAATGGGTAAGAGCATTGGCTCTCGACCTCGAGGTCGTGGGTTCGATTCCCACGGGGTACACCTAGTGAAATGTCACTTTTTGCGTTTTTCCCCAGTTGGTTAGGACATTTCAAGCTGAATCACCTAATTGTCTGAAAAGAGAAATGATTCCGTGCTTCGGATGGCACGTTAAGCCGTTGGTCCCGACTACTATCTCTGGTGGTAGTAGTCGTTACATAACAACCACGTCAGAGGCCGTAAGGCGGTCTGAAAAAACTCTAACACCCAGGCTCTGCCCACACGATAAGAAGAAGATTACCTATTGCAAAAATCAATAACCTCATTCTTCCATGTCGGTTAAAACCGCTTTAACAAAGTACTCGAAGACTGCGAAATGTTTCCAGGTAAAATCGAGATACCTCCCCAATCCCCAGTTGTAGTAAACCCACCAATATTTCTCCAATACGAAAGTAATACTATCAAACCCTACCTGCGAAAATACTGGTCAGGTCGACCTTTGTTCTTTTTAAGAGGGTTCTGTAGGCCTACCACGATTTATGCCGAAGTTTAGGGACCAGTTGTTTTTCAAACACGCACGGTTCATAAAATCCATGGGCCTAGGATGACCTTTACAGCTACAATGGATCTATCCAAGTCAGTTACCGAGCCCTATGAATCAGATAAGAATATTGTAGTTTTAGACGCATTTTGTATTCTCATATCGAGCTCTTCTCGCTCGATATCAAACTACTGTAGAATAGGTCCTACCTACTACAACAGCGTCATCCCATGGTAGGCCTAAATTGCTCCATTGAAAGATAGAAGTCTGTTTCAGGTATTAAATGACAAACTTATTGGAAATAAAAAGCGAATTTAATTCTTTTTATAACGAATACCTTCGTATTCCTATTTAGATTTTATTATATGGATATTGTACGAAGCGACTTAAGGATAATATGTTTTTAGGCTAAGCGATGGCTTTGCCTTTTGCTTTGCGAATGCACTTTCCAAAAGGCGAGCTTTGCTACAAAATAAATAGACACGACCGGGACTTCCAGTAATGACAAGGGTAACTACTGGTCCCTTCAGCAGTACTAGTTGTACCAAAGGGACAAGTTTGGTCCCAATAGCACAACCAGGGGCTGCCAGGGAAGGGAACTGCTCAAGGGCGACGCTAAAAGGGGGCAGGGGGAGAAATACTCGTCAGTACAATTAAATCCGCATCTTTAAAGTCGTACTTGATACCTCTCAAAAAGTATCAATTTTAACCAATCAAACCCCTAACCCGCGGAACCCTAACAAAGATATCGGTGCGTAAAACCTTCGTTCCAACACCTCGACCTATTGCCAACTGATTTATTTTCCTACCGCTCTTATTGGTTCCTATAAACAGGCGAGAGATGTGTTTTTACGGAGAGTAGTTTGATTAGAGCTGGGTCGTAGTAGGATTTAAAGAATATACACTCTTTTGAAGAAAAAAACTTATAGCGAATAGAAGGTACGTGATTTGCATAATTGTAAACAATCTGAAAATCTAATCGGCTGATGTTATTTAACAGCATGATTAAGAGCTATGGATGACGAATCTTAATTATGCCCAATTTGATGGGGCGCGAACTGTGAATGTGCCAAAAATACTTCAAAGAAACATTTTCAACAGCTCTAACTTTATGTAAACTAGTTGTGTTATGTCCCATGACTTTGTCTGCGTGGAATTTTTATGCTGTTGTCTTTTCTCAGGGTTCAAACTATCTCTATATCAAACAGCAAAATCGGTAAAGAAGTTTAGCCATATAAAAGTCACAGATAAACAGACACTTTCGCATTTATCATATTAGTTTAACGTTGGTACGTAAAAACTGAGCAAAATCACTCATTGTTTGATAGGCTGAACTGTATATGTAATTTTGAAAACTTCCAGAAACAAAAATCTATCCAACTTGTGTAGGATGGTCTGAAAACTTATCATGCCTGTAATTTGACACCCAGAGCAATTTGTATTCAATCGGTTCTGACGCGTCGTATACTTTAAAGCGAAGACAATACCATAGTTTAAACCTACGCATCTCACAACAACCAGTTACCCGTGCAAAGTAAATCTTGAAGTTGGTTCAGTAAAACACCTGGGGAAGGAAATTGTCTCTATTCTGCCAGGGTCGCTTTAAAGTTGTTATTGCTTACTATAATCTTCGCTTTTTCTTTGAAAAGAGTTCGCAATTACGTAGGCGTTGTTAGTGACTGTTTGTTCAAGTAAAATAAGTTCGTAGAATTTGCGGTGTTATGGAAAAATGGGAATTCTTGTTAGCGGCCTTTTGGCCTCTTGGATAGTTATTAATATTTTTATTTTGGATCGAAATAATATGTATGTACCTTTTTAGGGTACCATATTTAAACAGGGAACCCTTATACTTTCGTCCGTTCTGTCTGTCTGTCTGTATGCCCCGCTTAAATTATTCCCTCATTGTTGAACCTTTTGACAAGAAGATATAGATAATAACCCAAAAACAAGTAAGCGGGGATAAACTTCTAAACTTGGTGTAGGTTGTACATCTATCTATTCTTATAAAAGAGTTCCATGACTGACGGACTGACTAACAGACAACGCACAGTCTAAAACGCTGAATATAGAAACATGAGATTTGGAATACATATTTTTCAGGGGATGCACTAAGAAAGGATTTTTCGAAAATCGACCCCTAAAGGGGTTAACCACGCGGACGAATTCGCGGGTCAAAAGCTCGTTGAAGATATTTGCATAAACAATATTATTGGATTCGTTAAAGATAAATAGCAGCTACAATAGATCTATTCAGGTCGCAGTTGCTATTGGTTCATTGACCAAGCCGTTACAACCAAAAAGATACGTAATGGAATGCATTGAGATCACTTTTTACAATTTTTGTCTGTTTGTTTGTGCACGCACATAAGGCTTATAGTTTGGATTAACATATATAGGTTTTGTTTTATCGTTATCGGTTCACTGAATCAAACGTTATGAGTATTTAATTAAAGTCAGTGGTTTGCCCGTACGGAGCCACGGGCCCCGCTATTAAGGTGGTTGCAGAGGGGTCAATTTTATACAAAACTTTGGCGCACAATACGCGTAGACGGTATTAATATAAGTAACTTTGTATATATCGAAAAATATTTTACAAAATCTAGATGCCGCGTCACAAATAACATTTGCAATTTATAAAATAATTACGAAGATATAAAGCTTTGAAATTTTTCATACAAAATTTTAAAAGCTTTATATCTACCATTAACCTCTAACAATTTTAATATCATTTAAACCTTACTTTCTCGAGGCAATGTAGAGGAAGTAGGTAAGAGTACCACTTTTATAAATGGAGGCAAGACTAGCGACTTTTGTAAAGAATTGTCATGGAAGTCGCATCACAAACACGATAACAATAAAATTTCCCGGGTACTAGTTTAGTAAAGTAAAACATTGTAACTGACTGAATCGAGAATTCAGAATGTTTATTTTGACCTTACATTATTAGGATCTTGAATTTGCAGTATTGTTGCCATAAACTTAATATTACTACCGTAAGTAGACCAACACAGTGTGCGAATGAGATTCCGACCTTACCTTAAAACCTACGCGTGCGAAAGAGATTCTAATATAATAGCCGTACAACCACTTTTAGACAATGAAGTCTCGATTGGTAACCTGTCAAAAAATTATCGCTTATTATTTTATGATTTTCTTTATAATTCATTTTGTGTTTTATCAGAAAAATATAAAAAATCATTACAGTATCATATTCTGTATTGGAATGCAGAGTAACATGTACCAGCAAATCAAATACATAGAAGTTTCAAAGGTAAATACCATTAGTACAGTACTACTTTCATAATACTTTATTCATATATGTTATTTTTAAAATGATTTTTTAATGCATTCATTACACGCAGTAAACGTCCTATTTTTTATATAAATTATTATTTCAAATAATTATGTGTAAGATCAAAAAATATTGTATACGTGAAAAAAAAAAAACGTTTCGCATAGAGATTGATTTCCAAAATCTATCACTAAAACCACAGCTAAAACTCACAGACGTATCAATTTCGCACATATTGACATTTCGGTTTCGGTGATACAATAATGAGGAGACGGTTGGTCTATTGCGATAGTATATTAAGTTTATGATTGTTGCTATGAATGCGAATCCTTATTTCCAGAGACAGAAGCCAGTGATTACAATACCAACATATCACTAGCAGGTAACCTAATTCTGTTTAGTGATAACTAGTGAGCTCATAAAGTTTCCAAATTTGAAGCACAAGTTTTTAAAGAGTTCTAGGGTTGTGACCGCTTATCAGAGCGGAAGACCGTGCGTTGGACTCCACAAGGTGGTAGGAACCAGTTGGATGAGGGCAGCGCAGAACCGGTCGTTGTGACATCTTTCAGCTGAGAGTGATGACGCAGGTTTCCTCATAATATTTTCCTTTCTGAATATACTGCTAACCGGGATGTCTTCACTAATCCAAGCGAAAAAATGAAATTACTTTCAAGAAATGTCATATGCCACGTTCCAATTCACAGCAAAACGTGTTCGTCACGAATGTCAGGACAAAAAAACGTTTGTTAGTCGAATGACATTATATTAAATTTAGGATCCTCGCCCTACGGAGTGCCACGCTGTATAATCGGTTGGGATGACGGTTGTATATCCGTATACGTTTCCAAAACAGGATATCCGAAAAATTAATATCTGTAACCGAAACCAAAAGGTACAACAAAAACGATGGTAGGTTATGTGGTAATGCATTATAAAATATATATTTTTTTCCGATATGATATGAGATCGCTTTTGCCTCGTTACTCGGTCACATCGTTTTGCCTTTTGCAAAAAGATGTATCCAGGGCTATAAAATAACGCCTTATACACTATTTTTAAGCGTAGGCGTTGATGAAACGATACCGTATCGTGACGGTGCAGTTGCGACGTCGTTGCGGCATACGGCAAAAACCGCTTGTGTGATAATGGTTCATGCCATTTTGTATGCAGATTATGTCTAATGTTAAAACTATCTATAGTCTTTTGATATAGTTGCATTAATATTGGAATACAATTTACAAACCAACATCGTAACATTCGTAACGTCATGACCTCATCACATGATAGTAATTATCATGTATAGAAATTGTTTGTTTTGTTTTAATATATACCCAAAAATGCAATTATTGTCATTCATTTGGCGTTTCATACATTTTTATTTTAGGCATTTTTTAAACAGCACTGTAGTTTTTTTTGCAACCATAGTTGACAACACTGAATCCTGAATCAGGATTCCGGATCGGAATTCCGTCTATGTGTGGCGGACAAGCCATCCCATTTCTTTGGCAACAGATATAAACAAATGTGTTATCCAAATCCCTGTTCTAATATCCGTCACAACCCATCCCTAACAATGAGACTTACGTCTTTCTTTAGTTGTTTATGTACGGATGTAGGTACCTTTGATGTTATGCAGATGTTTATTTAATTATAATGAGGCCTACTTGTGTTTTATGGCAAGATGTTTCGCTTTATGATTAACGAGCGTTAACCCGCGACTTTGTCCGCACAAATTATATACCAGATTTTAAGTCAGATAATACGCTATCAAACAAAAAAGTTTCCTCAAAATCGGTTCAGTAGTTTTTGCGTGATGCTCGTTCAAACAAACAAACACACAAACAAACAAACAGACAGAAAAAATCCAAAAATTGGTGATATGGAATCAGGAATACCTAAAAATTATATCGTAACTTTTTTTTTTGTTAATATCTTCAATGTACAGACAAACTTCCTGTTACAGTTTTATAATAGTTTAGATTTAAAGGATTTTGCGTGAGTCGCTGTGGTCTTGTTGCGTGTAACCATGTCTGCCGTGTGGAAGGCGATGGTTCGATGCCCGTCCAGGCGATATTTTAGGGTTCCGTAGTCAAATATGTAGATGACACGATTGTATCAAGACCTCCGCTTCCAAGTACCTAGTAGACAAAGTTGTATTACGTTATGCAACACAATCTGCCCACCAAATAATTTCTACTCTACACGTGTTTCGCTCCACCAAGGAGCATCCTCAGGAGTTAGACCGACGAACGTTCGAAACAGAGTTGTTACTCCGCCGAGCGTCCGACACCGAGACGTGAGACTCGACCGACCGTGTCCGACTCGGTGTCGGACGCTCGGCGGAGTAACAACTCTGTTTCGAACGTTCGTCGGTCTAACTCCTGAGGATGCTCCTTGGTGGAGCGAAACACGTGTAGAGTAGAAATTATTTGGTGGGCAGGTTTTGTTGCATAACGTAATACAACTTTGTCTACTAGGTACTTGGAAGCGGAGGTCTTGATACAATCGTGTCATCTACATATTAGTCATGGATTTCCGCAAAGTAACGCCTGATTCAATTAATTAGTTCCCTAGTCAAACAAGGAATTCTGTCTGTCTGTATGCCCCGCCTTAATAACTCGCTCATTTTTGCACCTTTTGAACCTCGCCTCACCAGGAGCCTCTTGCGTTTCAGGAGACCTCAATTACGTCTAGTCACAGGAGCCTTGACTGGTCACTGTCCTTTTAACAAACATTTTTTTTTGCGTTTCTTGAGGTAGGCTCCATAGTGAAAGTTGTTCAGTTTGATGGTCTGAGTTCACCGTTTCAGTATTTGCTAGGCTGTCACTTACACCCTGTATACAAGGTGTTACAAAAATACGAATAAACATTCAATGGGAATATTTAGACCATCCAACTGAACAACTTTCACTATGTAGCCAACATCGAAATCGCAAAGAAACAATCAGCTGTCTCACGTCATTTGAGGCAAGCAGGCAATTTAGTATGGAACAGCAGATTTTTTTGTTTCGCGATTTCGATGTTGGCTCCATAGTGAAAGTTGTTCAGTTTGATGGTCTAAGCCACCCCATAAAATGTTTATTTGTATTTTTGTATCACCTTGTAACATACCTACTTTGGTAATCAAGGCCGGATTCGACCAAACTTTGATTTATAGAAGAGTAACTATACAAGGAACAATTTTACTCTTAGCGTTTACTCTGAAATAACTTTATTTGTGTTCTATCTACCACACTAAACCCATATAAAATTGAATGTATAATCCACCCAAAGAAAGAGGTAATTGTATCCGTACTTATTGCAATGTGAGGTTACAGTTTTAATTTGTCAGGTTTCTTTTTATTAATTTTTGTTTTATTTTGCGACATTGACATTTAATTAGTCTCGGTATACGCTTTACACCATCAAAATTGGCCGTGTAAAATGTACTCTCTATTCATAGACGAGGGTTGGTAAAACGCAAAATCAGTTTACTCTAGAGTAACCAGCGACTTAATGAAATAATAATTTATTGTATGTGGAATTTGGGTAATACAATTTGCAGTTACAGTCACATTTTTTGTCATGCCCTCCAAACCCTACCTTCGCAGGTGTACACACATTTATCATAGAAATATTAATTTACATGACATTTATATACAAACAAGAAGCTAAATCTTACACAATAGCAATTATAACTGGAAAATGTCAACATTTATATTAGTTATTTTAAAATGTCAATGGAATTATCTACCCCGTACTTACACAAAAAAAGAGTGTTATTAGAAATTAATTAAGTAAATGTCAATATAAATTAAGTAAAATAAAGCACAATACAATGTCATAAGAATTAGTTATAAATTATCATTAAAATTTGTCCTCCAAGAATTCCTTGATGCTATAGAAACACTTTTCTATAAGCCATTTCTTGGTTATCATTTTGAAATCGTTTAGTTTCTTATCCTTAAAACAGTCCGGCAATTTATTAAATATATCAACACACATGCTAAACGAGTTATTTGATACTAGTGACAATTTCACCGGTGGCTTATATAATGTATGCTTATATTGACATCGTAACAATCGTGAGCTCGAATCTTGTCTTAATTGAAATAGATATTTATGTTTGTACACAAATAAACAGTCTTCTAGTATATATAAACATGGAACAGACAGAATACAATATTGTTTAAAATACGGTCGACATGACTCTATTTGGTCTAGCCCAAATATAGCTCTAATGCATCGTTTCTGGATTAGAAGTACCCTACCTATGTCGATTGAATTCCCCCAAATTACGATGCCATAACGTAGAGCAGAATCAACGTAGCCATTATATGCTGTTACAGCTGCTTGTATGGATACAATTTGGCTAACCTTTCTCAGAGCATATACAAATCTGTTTACTTTTGAGCACACACTATTTACATGTTCTTTCCAGGTACAGTTACAATCAATATTTATGCCTAAGAATGTTGTTACTGACGCTTCTTCTATACTGTCACCTTTGAAATGTATATTTAATGGCTGGGAATTGCCTTGGAGCGTATGAAATTGGATAAATTTGGTTTTACTTATATTTACTTTTAAATTATTTTCTGTCAACTAATTTACTGTTACAAACAAAGCTTTATTTATTTCGTCATTATAAGTTAGCATATCTTTCCCATCTATAACTATAGTAGTGTCGTCCGCAAATAAAATACATTCATGAATCTAAGAATAAAATTTACTCGCGTTTGGTTGAAGTTAGTTCTATAATTTATCTCATCTTTTAAATCAGAAAATGGACCAATGAGATAAAGCTAGCGACAGTTTTTCATCCTATCTGTTTTGCTTTTCTCCTTTGAAGTTTCAGTTAGGCAGGCTCAAAGACAAGTTTCTTTCACATGATATTGATACTTGTGTTCAGTTCAAGTTTACTTTTAATCTAATTAGATTATAGACATTAAATTAAATCCTGTATTTATGATAACTATGTTATCCACAACTAATTAGGACAAACACTAAGGGTCGATTCAGACCTACCGGCTCGCATCGCAACAACGCGAAGGTCGATCGGATGTCAACGGAGCCGGTTATATAAGGTCTAACAAAATTAGGTGAAAATATTTTAAGGGGATGATCAGACCATCAAACTGAACAACTTTCTCTATGGGACCAATATTGAAATCGCGAAAATAAAATCTGCTGTCCCATACATTTAGGTGGAGTAGGTTTGTATGGAACAGCATATTTTTTTTTCGCGATTTCGATATTGGGAGCATAGAGAAAGTTGTTCAGTTTGACGGTCTGATCATCCCCTTAAAATAGTTTCAGCTAATTTTGTTAGACCTTATATATGTCGCGGAATCCGTCGGCAGCCGTATGGAGACGTATGCGTATGGCTGTCGCGACGCGTCGCTTAATGCGAACGGAAACAATAGAGCATAAGTTGCGTGCAAATATGAACTGTAATTCCTGTTGAAACATTTCAATATCCTATAGCCGGACCGATGCGAGAGTAGTCTTTAAAAGTTACGTAGTTACGTTGTCCTGAAAACCTGTATCAGACATTGGTTCAATAAATCTATCTATACTATTATAAAACTGTAACAGGAAGTTTGTCTGTACATTGAAGATATTAACAAAAAAAAAGTAACGATATGGTTTTTAGGTGTTCAAATCAATCAATCAATCAATCAATCAATTAAATATACTTTATTTTACACCAAAAACATAAACAGTAAAATACAGAAATAAAATACAAGAGGCACAAAATAAGGCGGTCTTATCGCTAAGAAGCGATTTCTTCCAGACAACCTTAGGGTAGAGGAAACGGCGAAAAGAAGAAAGGTAGGCGGTGTTTCCAGAAATTTTTTTTTTCAAAAATCAGCAGTTATTAGTAAAAACAAAAAGTAAGTATACAAAATAAACCTATGTAATATACATACTCCTATATATATACACACATACATCATACATAAATACGCGTACTACGCAACCACCAGATACCACCACCTACCTGATTCCATTTCACCAATTTTTGGATTTTTTGTCTGTCTGTTTGTTTGTGTGTTTGTTTGTTTGTTTGCTTGTTAGTTTGAACGAGTATCACGCAAAAACTACTGAACCGATTTTGATGAAACTTTTTTTGTTTGATAGCTTATGATCTGACTTAAAATCTGGTATATAATTTGTGCGGACGAAGTCGCGGGTTAACGCTCGTATTTTATATTTTTGTTTTTTGTACTTATACTATTTTTAACTGACTTCAAAAAAGATTCTTTGTAAATGTACCAGGGTCTTTTTTTAAACGATTTTTATTAAAAGGAAGATCAAACCATCAAATTGAACAACTTTTTTTGGTACTAACACCGAAATCGCGGAATTTGATGATCCCCCTAAAAAACCGTCAGCCCTCTATGTTCGTGATCCACTCGAAAACTACTACACCGATTTTGATGACTTTATTGGCATTAGTGGCATAGAATAACTAATACACTATAGAATGGAATCTCCTTTGTGCGTGTTCTAAACGCCGCGTTATAAACACCTACTTCCCCCCTCGGCCCGCAACGTCCCGCTGTCGCCCACGGGGGCCGCCAGGGCTGGTCCATAAAATAACTAATTTCGTAGGCTGTTATGTACTTCGTTTTTACAGGTAAGTTATTTAGGATGTATTTAAATTTATGTTACAACCTATTAACCGAATTCAACAAAAGAAGGAGGATTTAAAATTTATCATTATTTCACGATTTTGATTGGTAAAATAAGTATAGTAGTTCAACTCAGATATCAGTCATATTATACACCCAAAAACTGAAATAAGAAGTTAAATCTTAAAATTAGTAATTAAAATCGTACAGAACGTGCACGGGTGAGCGCGAGGCGACCGTCGCAAGCCCCGACAGACTTCTCTGTTTAGCAGAGGTGAGACGGTAGGCTATTAACGTGACCTTGAACGCGTCTGCCGTGCGAGTTTCGTATAATTATTCTTATGCTAGTGGCCTATATTACCTCTAAAACAAACTTTGAAACCTATACTAGAAAGCATGTATGGTTACTTGATTCTTACAAAACCCCCAAATTCTCTCAAAAACACGCGAGATTATCCTACTTTGGGCAGTAGAGTGTAATGTTATTTATTTATTTCCAACTCTTCTGAAGTGCCCCTTTCACACGACGAGCGCTTTTAATTCGAAAAGCCCGTAAATGGTGCTCGTGTGAAAACTTTCCAGTCAAGTGCTTGTTTTTGCCCTTTTTATGGAGTCACAGTCAAACGTGGGTTTTGGATTCTATTCCCGACAGTTATTTAGTTTTAGTAGGTTTTTTGTTATGACTCATATGCTTAATTTATTTTGATGATACTTTAGAATTTGTTTCAGATATAACAATATAATTGTCCTTTGGGTGACTGTCAGCCTTCGAATTCGACCTTTCTCGTTTCTAATTCGATCTAATCGAAAGTATCGTGTAATTCAAGAGACTTCCCTTTTCTTTTACGACACAAACCTGACACCCTCTTTTTAAAGGAAATCAAGATAAATTCATCATCATCATCATCATCATCAGCCTATTATCGTCCACTGCTGAACATAGGCCTCTCCCAAGGCGCGCCACAAAACTCTGTCCTCGGCCTTCCTCATCCAGTCGCTCCCCGCTACCTAAATTAATAATAAAAAATTAAATAATTTGTCAACAAATCGGCACAAAAGATCATTTTTCGTAATAAGAACACAAAAATAAACTTCTTAAATAATAAGCATTCTTATATGTTTCCTTTTATTCGAAAGAGAAAAGATCGTAAGAAAATAAGAATTATACAAACAAAATTAAATTGTCACCCAAAGTTTTGTAACTTTATATACAAATTCGTCCGAAAATGAGAAGGAAATAAAAAGTAAAAAAAACAACATGGAGGTAATCAGATTAGCCGTAATTACGGGGTTTTGAAACGAACCAGGGGGATACGGACGGGGATGGAATTTACATATTTTAATAACAATTATTGACTTGACTGTGAAAATTTACAATTCGTACGTTTTTATTACTTATGCCTTATTTTGGAAAAAGAGCTTTTTACGAAAGCGTCGCGCTGCTCGTTTTAGTGCAGCTACATAGCAAAATTTTTTTGCGTTTACGCGTACCAGATATTCAATCAATCAATCAATCAAATATACTTTATTTTACACCAAAAACATAAACAGTAAAATACAGAAATAAAATACAAGAGGCACAAAATAAGGCGGATATTATGGTGTAGCCCATTCATTTTACAGAGTTTTGTTAGGAGAGGTGGAAAGTAATTATTAATTGGACTTTTAAACTGTAACCAGCACCATTTAGTGACAAAAAAACTATCTGAAAACTTATTAAAAAAAAGTTCGCTACGCAACATAGAAATCGAAATTGTGAGTCCCAGAAGGCTTTTTAATTAATAATATTGATACCAATACACTCCAAGATGTTTCGTCCTACCATAGGGCCTTAATAAGAAGTTTTGCTTGCGGTCCCCATGGACCTAGGGTTTCTACCCCGCATATGATATGTAAATAAGTAAACATTTATTTATTTATTTTATTTTTATAAGGTACATAGGTCCAAATTTTTATATTATTTTTTAATATAGGGAAAGTTTTTTCGTTTCATTATCTCAAAAATATGATGATAATTAAAAAATAGGGGTGTATATTTTATCTCGCTACAATAACGGGAGCCGGTGCGCACCAAGTCGCGGGCAACAGTAAGGTCCGACACACACAGACGGAATTGCGATCCGGAATCCTGATTCAGGATTCAGTGTTGTCAACTATGGTTACAAAAAATACTAGAGTGCTGTTTAAAAAATGCCTAAAATAAAAATGTATGAAACGCCTAATGAATGACAATAATTGCATTTTTAGGTATTTATTAAAACAAAACAAACAATTTCTATACATGATTGTTACTATCATGTGATGAGGTCATGACGTTACGAATGTTACGATGATGGTTTGTAAATTGTATTCCAATATTAATGCAATTATATCAAAAGACTATCGATAGTTTTAACATTAGACATATAAATCTGCAGATATACATCTGCATATAAAATGGCATAAACCATTATCACACAAGCGGTTTTTGAGCGTAGGCGATTTCGCAACTATACTGCAACGACGTCGCAACTGCACCGTCACGCACGATACGGTATCGTTCCATCAATGCCTGCGCCCTAAAATCTCTTTAAAATATGCCACCTGAGACATAAAAAAATCACTAGATCTAGTGAAAGAGTCTCTGAAAGCGGCAACACTCCATACGGAATCTAATTCCGAATCAAGAAGTACCTATAAGCTACGATCAAAGTAAAACTAATGGATGGGACATTTCAAACCAGAAAAATAAAAGAAAACAAATGCCAGATATACTTCAAATATGTACCGAGATGACAGACAAGTGTGCTGGTTTGTATGGAAGTGTACTAGTTGTGTGCTTCAACTTTACGCGCTTTGGGCCTATCCATTAATTTTACTTTGATCTAAGCCTATAAGTAAAGCGCAAAGAGCAACCTAGCAACACAAAAAAGTTTGGACGATAATTTCTAAGTTCTTCAAAAAATCCAGACTCAATAAATAATTTCATAAAACACTTAAAATAAATTGAAGAAAACAAACTTTCATAAGAATTGGGATGGGCAAAATAAAAACAAAGATTAAATATTTATAAAGCATTAGGCTTAACAGATAGAAAAACTTTTAGCAGCTAGACAGACTGACTGGCATTAGTTAATAGAAATATACGTCTAAAGTACATACTTATATTATTTACTTACTTATCGTATATCTATACAGAGTCCTTCTTAATATGCTGACACTTTATAAGGGGCTGATCAGACCATCAAACTGAACAACATTCACTATGGGACCAATATCGAAATCGCGAAAAAAATCGGTGGTTCCATACTAAACTATAAATCTACTCGTATACCAGCAGATTCTTTTTTCTCGATTATGATGTTGGTCCCATATTGAAAGTTGTTCAGTTTGATGGTCTATTGTCAATTGGTAAAAAGAATGTTTTATTATTTACGAGCTTTAACCCGCGACTTTTTCCGCACTAATTATATACCAGATTTTAAGTCAGATCATTGGCTATCAAACGAAAAAAGCTTCATCAAAATCGGTTGAGTAGTTTTTGCGTGATACTCGTTCAAACAAACACACAAACAAACTCACAAACAAACAAACAGGCAGACAAAAAATCCAAAAATTGGTGATATGGAATCAGGGACACCTAAAAACCATATCGTAAATTTTTTTTTTGTTATTATCTTCAATGTACAGACAAACTTCCTGCTACAGTTTTATAATAGTTTAGATATACGTCTAAAGTACTTATATTATTTACTTGTCGTATACAAAGTCCTTCTTAATATGCTGACACTTTTTTAAGGGGATGATCAGACCATCAAACTGAACAACATTCACTATGGGACCAATATCGAAATCGCGAAAAAAAAATCGGTGGTTCCATACTAAACTATAAATCTACTCGTATACCAGCAGATTCTTTTTTCTCGATTATGATGTTGGTCCCATATTGAAAGTTGTTCAGTTTGATGGTCTAAACAACCCCCTTAAAAGTTTTAAATGTTTATTTTTACTTTTGTAACATCCTGTATACTATCTACACTTCTAAACAAATATTATAATGAGGTAAATTTTATTTTGTTCCATATTTGGTAATCGGAGGTCGTGGGTTCGATTCCCACGGGGACACCTAGTGATATCTCACTTTGTACGTTTTTCCCTAGTTGGTTAGGACATTGCAGGCTGAATCACCTGATTGTCTGTAAAGAAAGATGATTCCGAACTTCGGATGGCACGTTAAGCCGTTGGTCCCGGCTACTATGTCTGGTGGTAGTAGTCGTTACATAAAAACAACGTCAGAGGCCGTAAGGCGGTCTGCAAAACTCAGACACCAGGGCTCTGCCCACACGATAAGAAGAAGAAGAAGTTAGTTATCTCAATATCTATATCTATCTAAATCTAAACTATTATAAAACTGTAGCAGAACGTTTGTCTGTACATTGAAGATATTAACAAAAAAAAAGTTACGTTATGGTTTTTAGGTGTCCCTGATTCCATTCCACCAATTTTTGGATTTTTTGTCTGTCTGTTTGTTTGTGTGTTTGTTTGTTTGTTTATTTGTTTGTTTGTTTGTTTGTTTGAACGAGTATCACGCAAGAACTACTGAACCGATTTTGATGAAACTTTTTTTGTTTGATAGCTTATGATCTGACTTAAAATCTGGTATATAATTTATCTCGCTACGTTGACGGGAGCCGGAGATATAAACATATAACCGCAAGTGCAACCAATGTACGGTACCATTTCAATTTCAACTAAGTAACACTAATTAAAATTAAAAGACTTGTAATAAAGTAAGCTAATTCTGAAGACTGTTTGATTTATAAATAACGAAAATAACAATAAATTATAAAATAAATACCAATAATTATAAATTTTATCATTGTCCAGTGCTGATGACTGCACCGGTATAACATTGTTTTTCTTTTTTGGCTATAAAATCTTTCAAACTCCATGGAGAAAACCTTTGCATAACAAAAAAAACCTTAGTACTGGCCACAAGAAAACAAGATTCGAATTACAAACTTCTTGACATTTTGTAGAATTACAGTGCAAACAAAGCAGGAGTAATTATTAAAAAAAAGACTGCAAGCCAATTTCAAACAAAGAGAATATAATCATGATTTCAAATCAGCAGCCGAAAGATGTCTAAAACTCGATTTTTAATTCGGAATGTTTTTATTTACGGTGTAATCACACAGTTACGCAAGACTGGATAATAGCTAATATTTTAAAGCAATTACAAGACAGGTAAGGAACTATTTTGAAATACCGTAAATTATTACTAAAATACAAACGAACAACTCTAACAAATTAATAAGGGTCGGTTTTTTATGCCGCCGATGCGATGTGCCGCCGTGCATTTTGCGCATTTTTCTACGGCGCTCCATACAAAACGAAGCTTAGTTTGAACATTTAGTAATTAAAGTAAAAAATGAATGGTTTTAAAACAATCTAGAAACCAATATCTGTGATTTCCTTTTAAATGTTTAGTTCTAAAGTTATCTTGACTCAAAGTTTGTAGTCCGTCCGTGTCGTGTGTCGTCCACCATTTGGGCTCTCTCTGAGGAACCTGCCACCGCCCTGCGGACTGTCGCTTGATATGAGCTTTACATAAATTAATGTAACATTCGGCAATAGCCGACTGCGTCCTTCCGGAAAAAATTATTCGCTGGAATCCAGGCGCATACGTGCACCTCAGCCGTTGTTTCAAATGCACGCAAATTGACAGCGAGTGCTGACCAGGCGACGTTGCAGTGGAATGCGACCGTCACCGATTTTGCACGCATCTGACCGGATTGCAAGATGTATATGGTCCTTCTTATATGCAGACAGTTTTTTAAGGGTATGATCAGACCATCATACTGAACAACTTTCTGTATGGGACCAAAGTCAAAATCACGAAAAAAAATCAACTGTTCCATACAAAACTGCAATCCTACTCTACATAAATGTATGGGGCAGAAGATTTTTTATCGATATCGATGACAGTCCCATAGAGAAAGCTGTTTGATGGTCTGATCATCCTCTTAAAAAAGTGTCAGCATATTAAGTTAAATATATAAAAAATAAAGTAATATATATATAATGCGCCCAGCCGCGTTCCGTTCAGTGATAATCATACTTAAAAAATAATTTTGTATTTGCCAGTACACTTGATTGTTTTCAATAATGAAAAATGCCATCACGAAGAAGAACTAATAATCTCACTAATATTATAAACGTGAAAGTTTGTGACGATGTTTGTAAAGTTGTAATGTTGTATGTTTGTGGCGCAATCACGCATAAACGGCTGAATGGATTTTGATGAAATTTGGCACGCAGATAGAATGTGTTCTGGATTAACATATAGGATACTTTTTATCCTAGCAATGGGTTCCTGTGGGATAAATTACAATGTTTTATCATGCTGAAACATGTACCACGTTTTTATTCTATGCTCACTAGCGCCAATTTGACGCTGACAGATGCATTTGTGTAGATTGCAGTGATAAAAATATATTTACTTTTTTCAACAGTTTTGACAACAGCTGTGTAGTATATTTGGTATATGGTTAGATTTTCGTGCATGAGGTGGAGGTTCGATTCTTGGTCGAGAATGTTTTTTAATTTTTTTTTTAAATACATTCAACGACTATATCCATTTTTCACCGGATTAGACAGAAGCAGTTAGGCTTGATATGTTAAGGGCCCGACCTTCAATCATAATAATATCTTGAGATCATATCAGATCTAATATTAGCGCAGGATGTTTTATTTTGGTTTTTTTCTAATTTTAATCCTACCATCCTACCAGGTATCTCACTAATATTAATATTATGTTTGTGGTTCTATCATCAACACAAAAAATTCGGTTAATTTTACAGATTTGATTGTATAGGTACTTGGCGAATTGGAAAAATAATCTTCTTCTTATCGTGTCGACTTCAAATTCTGAACAAAGTCGCTAAATAGTAGCTTGCCAGAATCAGGCAACCGATACTGCACCGTCGCGTCGCTAGCAGTCATGAGCTCCTCCTGCGTGCAGATGTTAGGGCACGCAGGGCACGATGTGAGATGGGCCATCGTTTGTGGAGTTCCACACAAGCAAGTCACATTTTGCGCATCCGAGTATCCCCACCTGACCATGTTGTCCTTTCTGCGACCGACCTGGGTTCGAAGTCGGTTTAAAGACTTCCAGGTCGCCCAAGGCAAGTCATGTCTAGGCGTGAGGCTCTCAGACGGCGACACAAATGGAGTTGGGAGGGACACTTTTTGTCGCCATAGAGTACACCTTGCTTGCGCTGGGCCAGTATTAAGGGGGTCGACACACTTCATAAAGCTGCGTCGGCTTGGCAGCCTTTGCGGCGCAGGAATAAAGCCATGCATGGGATGTCGTGTGTCATCCACCATTTGGGCTCTCTTTGAGGAACCTGCCACAGCCCTACTTACATCTGGGGGCGCTATGCCAGCCAGTGGGTAAAGCAACTGTACTGGAGCCGGTTTCAAGCAACCAGTTATAATCCGACACGTTTTGTTTAGTGCCGGTATCCACCAGCTTGGCGTGGGCAGATCGGCCCCACACAAAAAACAAATAAATAAATAACGCTCACAGGCACAAACATTATTTTAATTATCCCAAGCAAGCTTTATAGGCTTTTTATTGTGGAAACCATACAACAACGGCATAAACATATAACATCCAAGACCGAACCGGGACTTGAACCCAGGACTCTGGTTTGGCAGTCTGGCGTGGTAACCATTACACCAACCGGGTCGGCAAATACTAAAAATCCTCTTTCTTTTAACCTTTTCTAAAGTTGGTGTTCATAATTTTATCGTAGTATTGTTTTCATCTTAATAGATGGCGTTGCGTGTTTTTTTGAAGCAAGTACCATACTCAATTCACGCTCAAGACATCTCAGATATTGGTCTTACAGATTTGATTGTATAGTTACTTACCGGCTGAATTAGAAAAATAATTAAATAAATAAATAACGCTTACAGGAACATTGTTATGATTCCAAGCAAGCACTATAGGCTTTTTATTATAGAAACCATACAACAACGGCACATACATTTATAACATCCATGACCGAACCGGGTTTCGAACCCAGGACCCTGGTTTGGCAGTCCGGCGACGTAACCATTACACCAACCGGGTCGTCAAATATTAAAAATCAAGTGTTCAAAAA
Organism: Agonopterix arenella; assembly: GCA_927399405.1. Classification (NCBI taxonomy): domain Eukaryota; kingdom Metazoa; phylum Arthropoda; class Insecta; order Lepidoptera; family Depressariidae; genus Agonopterix; species Agonopterix arenella. Next base: position 5,560,526 of record OV656714.1, read on the forward strand.
TTTTATCGTAGTATTGTTTTCATCTTAATAGATGGCGTTGGGAGTTTTTTTAAAGCAAGTGTGCTACAATTATTAATTCAAAAACCTAGCTATAGCAAGAGCTTACAAATTTAGTTGATTATATTATCGTTGTAATACATCGTTGTAAGTATATTGATTGTCTGAGTCCAATCTGAGCCAATGCTACGAAATGATAACCTTATTTTACAGAAAGGACGAATTTTGTTGCAGTAATTCTTATCAAATTTTTGTTTTGTTTGATTTTCGGTCTCAATTATGATTTTTTGAGGCTTGTGCAACTTAACTATAGAACATCATTCTACCACAACGTATAAAAAGGTACCTACGTATCTAAAAGTTCCTTATAATATAACACCACAGGTCGGTAATGTAGCTACTTACATAATTGAAAATCTTTTTTAGCAAATTGACCATTAGCTTGCTATAATATTATCGTTTTAGCTCTTGCCTTCACCATTTTACAGTAGCCCGCGTGGTAGAGTATCCTCTAACGCTTATACGTGAGTGGAGGTCTGTGACCCGCAGTAGGTCGTAAGATGATTATTATGCTGCTCGACATGAATAAAAAACTAATAAACGACGAACAGTAGAAAAATTAAAGTGATGGATCCAGTGAATGACTTTTAAATCTGATACCTACAGAATTACTTGGGGTACTTTCTGATTTTGATTTAGCTTAAGTTCATGACTTTCTTATCTTATTATGGGAAATGGCAAGCCAGCAACACTTCGACACAATGGTATCTTTTGTATTGAACCCTACATATTATTTTCTTCATCCTTGAAAAACTTGGAAAATGAGGGAGGCAATAGCGTTCAGGGTAAGAAACCTGTAATGAATAACCATCTCTCAGGAGTCACATACGTTTACCCACCAAGACATCGCAGTCACACAGTACAAATGTTCCATGGTTTCCTCCTCCTCTCCACACGCTCGGCAACCGGGATCTAGAGTGAGCTTTATCGTGCCTGTTGCGTAGTGCCCGGTGAGGGCTCCGACGATGGCACGAGCTTTGCTCCTGCTGTTGTTCAGTATGAACTGTGGGATTCGTGGTGTTATATTGCTATTATACTCTGACACCAGGGCTTTGCCCACACGATAATAAGAAGATTGCTGATGAATTTCCTGCAGTGTTGCAGACCCGAGAGGCCAGAGCATTCTAGCCTGTGTCTTTTATCAGCCCATTCCTTAATCGCCATTCTAATGTTACATGCCAGGATTCCTAGACTTGGTTCGGACCATGACCTTCATGACCTTAGACGAGAAATTAGACAAAATTACATGTCTACGCAGACGAAGTCGCGGGCAAAAGCTAGTACTATTATAAAACTGTAACAGGAAGTTTGTCTGCACATTGAAGATATTAACAAAAAAAAAGTTACGATATGGTTTTTAGATGTCCCTGATTCCATTTCACCAATTTTTGGATTTTTTGTCTGTCTGTTTGTTTGTGTGTTTGTCTGTTTGTTTGTTTGTTTGAACGAGTATCACGCAAAAACTACTGAACCGATTTTGATGAAACTTTTTTTGTTTGATAGCTTATGATCTGACTTAAAATCTGGTATATAATTTGTGCGAACGAAGTCGCGGGTTAACGCTCGTTTATAAATAAAGTCGTACAAAAAGGCACCGCCCGGTTGGCTGCTTTATTGACGTGCGCTGACCTCATGGTGGGATGTACGTGAAAATATATAGGTAATACAAAAACCAATAGATTTAAATAAAAGTTAGTGGCACGATATATCGAGCTTTTCAGTTTTTCTGTGTTCCACGCGGACGAAGCCGCAGGCAAAAGTGTACGTGTGTGTGTGTGTAGTGTGTAATGTTGGCTTAGATCAGGAATGATTTTTGAAACTCATTTATACGTTACACTCGTTACACATAAAGAGCGATGATAGCCCGTACGGAAGAGAGCTAGCGCCTCAATCACGAGGACGCGGTTCGATTCCTGGCCTGTACCACTAAGTTCTTCGGAATTTATGTACGGTTGTATTTATCATTTACTAGCTCGGAGGTGAAGGAAAACATCGTGAGGAAACCTGCATTCCCGAGAATGAAAAGAAAATACCATAAGTTCGGAGGTATGCGTAAAATATGGGTGAGCTTGGGGCGAACACAATAGATCAGCGATGGTCGCAGTGTTACTTAACGACCCTTGCTTGCAATAGCCCAACCACAAATAATTAATACACTCGTTACGTTTTACTCGTTTTTTTTAATTTTTTTTTATTTTCTTTCTTTCTTTCTTTCTTTCTTTCTTCCTTATTTATTGAACTCGGCAGTTAAAAATGTTAATATTACTATGGAGATATGCATCTTTCTACTGCTGATTTGACATTAAAAAGCTCCAGGAGTGCGATTTTTGAAAGTCAAATCAGCAGTAGAAAGATGCGTATCTCCATACATTTTCAACTGCTGAGATCAACATATGAGATTCAAAAATCGCAATCCAGACCATCAAACTGCACAACCTTCACGATTGAGAAACTTTCACCCCAGGAAACGCGAAAAAAATCAGCTGTCCCATACCAAACAGCTGTACCTAAACGACTAAAATGTATGGGAAAGAGGATTTTTTTTCGCGATTCCTGAGGTAGGCTCCATAGTGAAAGTTGTACAGTTACATGGTCTGAGTTCACCGTTTAAGTATTTGCTAGGTTGTCACTTACACCCTGTATAGTGTAGTGTCTGACTTAGAACACCACCAAAAGCACCAACCCAGAGAGGTATCGCAACAGGTAATTTAGTTGGTGAAAAACTTCCAAAAATGTAGATTTTATGGGTTTTGCGATGTAGGACATGTTAATATTTTGTCATGTTTTGGTTTAGTCATGTTCTGGTTTAGTCATTTTCTTGTTTAGTCATGGTTGAATCAGGTTAATTACACAATTTAAATTCTGATCAATCAATAAGTTCGAGTAGCCTGTAATATTCCACTGCAGGAAAAAACCTCCACTTACTGCGAGCTATTCAAGACTTTGACGAAAATCCTTTGTAAATCTGAATAAAGCAATAGAACCAAAACAGATCCTAAATAAAAAGTCAAGTTTGCCAAAGGATCAGTATCAAAGGATAAATCTACTATCTATTCCACGTAAGAAGCCATCTGAAAAAACTCTAAATCTTAATGTGGTAGGTACGAGATTGGCTCGATCCAAGGGCCTTTGTATTTCGATTGAACTTTAACTTCTAACTTTGGACCGATACTCGTAAATTTACAACTTCTATCCCGTTCTTAGAAACAAGTTTAGATATCTGCTTTATTTAGGGGGTTCTGAACAAGGTAAAGTTGCATATACAGGCTGTTAGGGTAAACAGTTGCATTACTTTAAGGGGTAATTGTACCCATGATACTGAACAACTTTCCCTAAGAAACCAATAGGAAATTCGCAAAAAAAAGACTTCATTCTATTCTATTCTATTTAAAAAATAACTGCCATCTTGGTTATGATGATTTTGCCAATGTCTAGTTTTTGTAGCAAGAGTGCTTGACGTTGTACCAGCGTTGTACGGTAGTTTATGTAACTTAGGTAACTTCAAGGATTGTTTTCTATCTTGAGCCACCATTGGAGTTTCGTTGTAGGCCCGGGAGGTGGCTACTAACAATTGACGAGTGATGCGACTACCCTATAGCTGACCTACAACGCGACATCGACTTTTCATACAAAAGTTTGATCAGCTAATTAGTCAGCGTTTAGTATGGGAAGTCCAAACAAATTTTTACGAATTTCCTATAGATTTCTTAGGGAAAGTTGTTCAATATCATGGATACAATCACCTCTTAAAATAATGCAACTGTTTACCCTAACACCCTGCCATTCCCGCAATAGATTTTGATGCTTCTGGACACTTGGCCAGGTAGAATGATGGCAGATGAACGAAGGCATTGACCGAGTGGCGGCCGTGGGGGGTGAAACGGTCATTTGGCAGAACAGCAGCCAGATGGTCGAATGACTTTATGTAGAGTAGAGTAGCCATGCCAGCAAACAGTGGATGAGACTAGCGTGGGACCATTCTGGTTGGCGTGAGAATGAAGAGTTCTATATCCAGCTGTGGGGTTTGCCCGGCTGATGATGAATTCAATTCAATTTCAATTCAATTTATTTATTGCTTTCATGTACGGTAATAAAAGTCTTATTGATTAGCTATAAGTACATGAACCCTGTTGATTAGGGCATTGCAAATTGAAGGCATGCAAGATAATTAACAACAATTATTAAAATGAACATCAAATGTTCATTTTAAAAATGGATTTGCCTTTTAATAAACTTGGTAATTCAATTAATGTTAACTTAACCTACAATATTATTTATCGGGTAAAAAGTATATATACAAATATAGAAAAAAAGTAAGTAAGTATGTACAAATTTACAATCTTAATAGTAGGTGAGTATAATATACAGATTTACAGGGGGCCACCGCACAGTCGAATGCATTTTCTGTCTATCTTAGGACAGATAGAAAATGCATTCGAGGTCGCTATCGAGAAAATATACAGATTTACAGGGGGCCACCGCACAGTCGAATGCATTTTCTATCTATCTTACGACAGATAGAAAATGCATTCGAGGTTGCGATCGAGAGGGAGAGTGCCCAGGACGCTGGCGGCGTTACCTCGCTGTATCGCAATGCTGATACATTGCCCGAGGTATGCGCCGGCCCTGTTGTCCCCCGAGACCTCTTCCAGATTTTAATAATTGTTGTTAATTACTACAGATAACTTCGAAATTATAAAGCTTTGTATAAATTTAAAATTGAAATAGAAAATTGTTATATAAGGACATCATACTAGCACACTATAGTAATACATAAGCTCATCAATCGTATAATAACATGATTGGGTTCGAAGCAGCTTACGCGTGAGCTTTTAATTCTAATCATTAAATTGACTTCATCGTGGTGTCGATAATTTTGCCAATATCCAGTATAAACAGCAAATGTGCTTGTCATTGTTTGGAAAATAATATTTTTGGGTGATTTCAAGGATTATTTTTCCAAAAAAAAAACACACACTTGAGCCACCAAAAGGATTTCGCCTCATGGCAAGCCGAAAAGCGCGTAATAAGAAATTGGTTGTTCCATATAAATATAGATGTCAAGGGCTGCTTGACCCAAATGTATGGAAGAACAGTTTTTTTCGCTATTTCAATATTGGTTCCATTGTAAAAAAATATCTGTTTGGTGGTCTGAAGCAACCCGTAAAGTATATAAGGTCTAACAAAATTAGCTGAAACTATTTTAAGGGGATGATCAGACCATCAAACTGAACAACTTTCTCTATGGGACCAATATCGAAATCGCGAAAAAAAAATCAGCTGTTCCGTACAAACGTAGTCGACCTAAATGTATGGGGTAGCAGATTTTTTTTTCGCGATTGCCGTTTTGATATTGTTGTATGGTACGAAATTACTAATATAAAAACCCAAGTGGCGACGGGCTCACTCCCTATCACACTGGTCAGAGTTTCGCACTACTAGTGAAACATGGATGTTCTGATGTTTCAGAATATCTCTGACTACCTCTCTCGGGGAATATAGTCGTGAGCATATGCTATGCTATGCTAAAAACTCAAGTCTTAAAGATCACAACCCGCCGTAACAAAAAAAATAGTCTTAAATTTTATAATTTCGAGATATCGTTTTTTTAATAATACTGTCATGTTTTTCACCTCAGTTTACCTATAATTTAATAACACTGGAACGTAGCCGTACAAAATGTTTAGACCGTGTAAAAAAATCACAGATTTCGTGCCTCACACGACTATCGAGCACATTGGAAATGAGTCTACGGAATTCGAAACCTATTGTCTCAAAAAGGTTAGCCTACAGAGCAAACCCTTAACCCGATCGTCTTCATTTTAGGCTCAAATTGTAGCTGACTAAATTTTACAGCGGGATTTTGCTCAAATTTTTGATATCATTCTTCGTTTCCAAAATATCGAGCGCCAAAATTAAAAAATTCTGATTTTTTTTTTTATTTCTCTATTTCGGCCATAACTTTTTTAGTTTTTGACTTTTTTTATAATTCTTTTTGCACCTTACAGCTCTTGTAAATACGCGTCTTTTGAGTGCGTCGCGCGAAACGCGTTTTTTAAAAAAATCATATCTCTCCGAGATATAAGGGGATCGCACTTTTGCACTTTCGCACACTTGAAATCGGGGCCTATACTGGAGCGAACGAAAAGACATTTCCAATGTCAAAGAGCTTTTTCATCTGCTCTTAAAACTTTTTACGGCTACTTTAGACAGTCAACGACGAACATGACAGTATACAAATAAAACGGTAATCTCGAAATTTAAATATTAAAGACCTTTTTTTTTTCTACTGTTGGTTGTGATCTTTCGTACCCTACATATCTAAACGACAATCAGTTATCTTTTTTTGTAACTAAAAAGTCTCTGGGCACAGTATACTATAAGATTTTAAATACAAAAAGTTTCATCAAATTCGGTTGAACAAACAATCAGATGACAATCAAAAATCTGTGCTTTACTTCATAGTCAGGGACACCTAAATATTAAATACCATATCGGGATCTTCTTTTTTAAATTCTTATTCTTATCGTGTGGGCAGAGCCCTAGTGTCAGAGTTTTTTCAGACCGCCTTACGGCCTCTGACGTGGTTTTTATGTAACGACTACTACCACCAGAGATAGTAGCCGGGACCAACGGCTTAACGTGCCATCCGAAGCACGGAATCATTTTTCTTTTCAGATAATTGTGATTCAGCTTGCAATGTCCTAACTTACTGGGGAAAAACGCACAAAGTGACATTTCACTAGGTGTCCCCCGTGGGAATCGAACCAACGACCTCCGTTTCGAGAGCCAATTCTCTTAACCATTAGACCACGAAGGCATCTTCAATGTACAGACACACTTCTTTTACAGTTTTATAACAGTGGAGATTAAAACTACTACGATGCGTAGTAAATGCTACGGATATGACTACGGCGTAGTACCGATTGAATAGCTTAGAAAAAGACCATCGGAACAATAATTTCAATGTTCTTCTGCACCTTTATTTCTGATAGATATTAAACGACTCTATAAACATTACATTAAGGTTTAATATTTAAGTCACAATGTACTCAAGTCCAGTCAAAGCAATAAAAACGGTACTTGCCAGTTGTAAGTGCTATCCAACGGGAACTATTCGCATTAGCGACATCTCTTCATCCTTGGTTGGAGACAAATCTGTGAAGTTCTCAGTCCCACCCTCTTTGTGCTGGTTTTTAAGGTAGGGTTGTCAGCGACCGGATTTTTTTCATTCATTCAGTCCGGCTTTTTAAGGAATAGAAATAGATTTTTTTTTAAATTAACACGTTCCGGGACAGTGACCGGCTATAGCAGTGATAACAATAAAAGTTCTATTGTGTCTCGTTCACCGCCCCGGAACGTGTTAATGACTTAACATTTTTCAAATTAAGTGCAATGATTGGAAATTACATAAAACACTAAATATTTACAAAATTAAATAATTACACAAAAAACCTCTTTCAAATTCAAATATTAAACCACTTAACGTCACCTTAGAGTGAAGCCCTCGGGAATGAAATTTTGGTATTTTTTTATGAGTACGTTTTTGGATATAAAATCTCACAAGCCGTGTCCTGATTTCACTCAAAATATAATCTGATACTCGTAATGCCATTCTCATTATATGCTGACGATTTTTTAACACTTTCGCGGACACTGAACGAGACACAATAGAACTTTTATTGTTATAACTGCTATAGCCTGTCCGCGAACGTGTTAAGGATGATTAGGCCAATCAAAACTTTCTCTATGGGACTAGCAAGCCTGCTGACTTTTTTTCACGACTTTTATATTAGTGTCATAGAGAAAATAATTCAGTTTTATAGTCTAGCCATATTCTTCAAAAACCGTCAGCATATTAAGAAGAGCTCTATATATTCTTGACCATGTTTATGCTTATGCAAAATTCGAAATATTTTACCACGTCCGGCTATCCGGCTTTTTCTCCAAACTGCCAACCCTAAACATTTCAACTGTATAAATAGTGGATTCTGTATGGATATAAAGCTAGGACGTTTTAGTTTAGGTCACGTAGAACGAATGAGTGAGATTTAGTACGAATATTTACGCAAGCTGCGGCATATTTGAATATATCGAGTTACACAAAAGTTGCGGAATATTTTACTTGAGGTTTTTTAGTGGTTTGTGCGATCTTTTGATGTTTTTTTGAGTATTTTTTAAAAACATAAATGTCTGGTTAACCTCGAAAGGTTATGAAATAAAATGAAATGCCACAATTTTTGAATGAAACAACTAAATACGTAAAATTGTACACATGGTTTTCACATCGTGTGTACACGGCCTTGATATAGAGGTATCGTGATCGTTTTTATCGGGAGTTCAGACTTTTGAACGAAATCATTAATTATATATCGAACATCGAGAGTCCGAGTAAGCCCCCAGAATCGATATAAAGGCCAATGAAACAAAATGTTTGTTGTTGTTGCATGTTTAATGTTTGATTGTTTAATGTTTTTGTTTAATGTTTAATGTTTTTTTCCGTTTATATATATTATAACACTTTATTGTACACACGGACATAATAATACACAAAGTTGAGAAAACATGTACAAAGGGCGAGCTTATCTCTGAAGAGATTTCTTCCAGCAGACCCGTAGAAGAGACAGTGAACAATTACAAGGCAAACTTATTGTGTACAAACAAACAGTATAAATAAATAGATAAATAAATGTAATATATACCTACAACATACAATATATATGCGTATCCGTTATATCCGTTTATAACTTTTGTTTACATTCTATATATAAGAATAGTAGATTCTTAATTACCTACCCCAACTATTTAAATACATTTTTAAATAAAACTAATAAACTGATTGACTTATTGACTTATTTATATGTAGCAGGGTTTCTCAAAGTGTACGACGTCTAAAGGTACGACAGGAGCGACGAGATTTAGGTTAAAAATTACTTTTAAAATTGACACAATTTGCGAGAAAAAACATGCCAACCCTTGACAAAAATTAAAAACACATTTAATATTCTTTTTATATTAAACAAAAATAAGACGCCAATTTTTTTTCTTGTTAGCTAGTTTTCTTTCATTTCTTTTAAAGGGGCTACGCAGTCGTCTAGAAAATCTAATAAGAGTACGCGGGGCTATAAGTACTTGCGAAACCCTTTTTTAGAGAAATGAGCAAAAAGTGTCATTTGAAAATAGTTAGTAGTGCTATTTTGTACTTTTGCAGGTAGTTCAATAGTAGATATCTATACTATTATAAAACTGTAACAGGAAGTTTGTCTGTACATTGAAGATATCAACAAAAAAAAAATTACGATATGGTTTTTAGTTGTCCCTGATTCCATTTCACCAATTTTTGGATTTTTTGTCTGTCTGTTTGTTTGTGTGTTTATTTGTTTGAACGAGTATCACGCAAAAACTAGTGAACCGATTTTGATGAAACTTTTTTTGTTTGATAGCTTATGATCTGACTTAAAATCTGGTATATAATTTGTGCGGCCGAAGTCGCGGGTTAACGCTCGTATTTACTAAACTAACTGGCACCTTCAAAAATATGAAATTCTAAATTTAGAACGCGAAGTTTTATTTTCAAATTGTGGCCTATAATTGGCCGGGTAGAATGATCGCGATTGGCAGACTCCCAGACGAGTTGTGTCACGAGGGCAAAGGTCAACATTCGAATATGGAACGTCAGGTACCCTCAGTGTTGGATTAAGTCCAAAATTGTAAGTAATAGTCGAGCTTGATACCTTTAAAATAGAATTGACTTTAGATTGCTTAGACTTTATGGTTGTTTGGGCTTATTGGACGAAAAAATTCTTATCGAGATCGTTTGAAAAAAGCTTTCGGAGTTGCTTCCAAAATACTATGTCATATAAACGGACATTGCATGGAGATTTATACGTACGAATTGTAACACTACTGGCTTTTTGTTGAAGGAAAACATTATGATAAAACCGGCCAAGTGCGAGTCTGACTCGCGCACCCAGGGTTCCGTACCACAATAAATACGAAAAAAATCTCCGTGATCCTTAGCGCGAACCCAACACACTCTTTGCTAGTTTTTATTATTTGTTGTATTACTAGTAATAATGCTCTAAAATCACACCAAGTTTGATGCTTGTAGGTATTGCCGCTTTTTACGTTACTTAGAGGGAAAAAAAACCTGAAAAATCACGTTTCTTGTATTGAGTTTCTGGTATTCTGTGAAAATGACAATTCGCTACCATTATATGGTTCAAATGATATAGCTTTTGGACATAGCTGTTTACAGAGTGTTAGGGTAAACAGAAGCACAACTTTAACGGGTAATTGTAACCTTGATACTGAACAACTTTCCAAAAGAAACATTATAGGAAACTCGCAAAAAAAAAATCGACATTTCATACTAAATGCAATCAGCTCATCGAAAGTTTGTATAAAAAGTTAACATTTTTTCTTTGCGAATTTGCTATAGCTTTTTTAGGGAAAGTTGTTCATAATCATGGGTTCAATCGCGCCTTAAAGTAATGCAACTGTTTACCCTAAAACTCTATATAGTTAGACTGACGCACGGACGGACAGCGTAGGCTAAGTAAAAGCACAATTAGCTGTTATTTTATACAAATGGGAAAAATTTACGAGACGAGGTAAGCATATAACGCGACACTGAGTATGTGCAAACGAGACAGGAATACCTACCCCATTTCCTACATTTTCCGCCAAGCGGTGAGTTTAAAATTGGTGGCATTTCTTATACTGTATTAATACGGTCCCAATGAATGCGGAACCCTAAAAAGAGGAATACAAGATTTAGAAAGAAGGAATAAGATCTTGATTCTCAAGTCCCTATTTAATGTTAATATTGGTGTATACAGGGTGTTACAGAAATAAAAATAAAAAAATTAAAACTTTCAAGGGGGTGGTTAAGACCAACAATCTGAACAACTTTCATTATGGGACCACCATCGAAATAATGGAAAAAAAAATATTTTTTCGCATACATTTAGCTCGAGATCTGTAGTTTAGTATGAAACATCGGAAAGACATCGCATTATGGCCATTATGGCCAATCTCCTCATTTTGGAGGAGGCCTATGTCCAGCAGTGTACCTCTATCGGCTGATATGATGATGAGGATGATGGAACATCCGATTTTTTTTCGCGATTTCGATGTTGGTCCCATAAAGAAAGTTGTTCAGTTTGATGGTCTTCACCACCCCCTTAAATGTTTTTTTTTATTTTTGTAACACCCGGTACATATAATATTTGTTCCGAGAGAAACCGGATGGGTGTGAAGTTTCACACATTGGCGACCAGTGACGACATTGCACAGTTGAGTGGGTGAGTTAACAAAGATCTATTTTTAGCATCCCTTGTCCAGTATTACGGGCAGTAAAGACGGATTACTAAGTGGTGGGAGGCGATGAATAGTTTCCTTACATTTTTGTAAAGTCCAATTTCAATTCAAGACAACTAAAAATTCACCGAAATAACTCTTATTAAAAAAAAATTGATCTTCATATCAATTTACACAAAAATAATTATGTTATAACATGACCAAACCAAAACATAACCGGACTAGTACATGATCATGCTAGAACATAACCATAAACCAGAACATGATGTAACTAGAAAATGACTATACTATAAAATGACTAAACTAGAACATAACCTCCTTGCACAACCCAATGATATTTTTTTAACCTCAGTACCTAGTTTTAGTATTCTCTCTTTTTATTTCATTGCAATGTATCCAAATATAACAGGACTGGTATATAGGATCGGTCGTTATGTCGATCCTTGGAGGGATTTAAAGACTTAAATTCATATGTCGTAAACCTTATAGCCCAGTCATTTTACGGAGTTTTGTTAGGAAGGGTAGGGAGTAATTATGAATTGGACTTTTAAACTATAACCGGCACCATTTAGTGACAAAAAGACTACCAGAAAAATTATTAAACAAAAATTTTCTACGCAACATGGAAATCAAAATTGTATCTCCCAGAAGACTTTTAAATTAATAATATTATTATTAATGCACCCATTCTAATTAGATTTAACAATATTAATTATTTTTGAGTAATAAAATAGAAATTGAAATATAAAAAATGAGATGTTTAATAGAAAATACTAATGTATTTTTCAAAGCCTTGTAATTAGACAAAATATTAACACCATGTTTGAAGTATGTATAATGGCAGAGCCTTAATAGCTTGCAAAAAAAAATTACTATTCGTTTTTTTTAGAACGAGATAAAAGCTAAAATAAAAATTTGGCGCTGTTGCTGGCGTGATATTTTTTAATTTTGGTACATTTCTAAGCTCAAATTGGCTCTTAAATACTATACCGAAAAAAAAATATCAATTATTAATTAGTCCCGGCTCAAACCGTAAAATGACCGGGCTATTAAAGGAACTGAACTTTCATACAAACGTTCGATCAGATAATTGCATTTAATATGGAATTAAATTTTTTATCTGCTAATGTTCTATGGGTTTCTGAGGGAAACATGTTCAGTATCATGATAAAAATAGATTTATTGTTAGTTGTGCTATTGCAAGCAAGGGTCGTTATGTAATGACTGACCATCGCTGGTCCAACCTCACCCAAGTTTTACCCCAAGCTCACCCATATTTCACGCATACCTCAACTTATGGTATCTACTTATGGTACCTATTTTCTTTTCATTCTCGGTTATGCAGGTTTCCTCACGATGTTTTCCTTCACCGCCGATACTATGAATGAAAATACAACCGTATATAAAGTCAGTAGAACTTAGTGACACAGGCCAGGAATCGAACCGCCGCCTCATGATTGAGTCGCTAGCTCTCTTCCTTATTATACGCTCATAATCACTCTCGTATCATGGGTAAAGTCACCCCTTAAAGTATGCAAAAATAGCCGAGGTAGTCCAGTGGCGAGTAACCTTGCCTGCCGTGCAGGAGGCGATGGTTCGATCCCCGTCCAGGCCGACTCGTACCAGTGAGTTTTTCGGAATATATGTACGATTTGTAAAACCACTGGCTTTTCGTTGAAGGAAAACATCGTGAGGAAACCTGCATGCTTCAATATCGAGGCATGTATTGTACCTACTGTCCATTACAAGTGGCGACGGGCTCACTCCCCGTCACACTGGACAGAGTTTCGGTACTACTAGTGAAACGTGGATGTTCTGAACTTTCAGAATATCTCTGACTACCCCCTCGGGGAATATAGTCGTGAGCATATGCTATGTAAAGTATGCAACTGTTTACTAGGGTAAGAGGCTGTTTACACCCTGTATAACAAACGTAGTTTGTATGTTCTAAGCCGAGCACCAAGCTCCTTAAATCAAAGTTATTCGATCTACATCTCGTCGGTACGTTACTCGTAACTTTATGAACATGAACATGTTGAAACTTGTTGATGGGAACAAGTCTGAGCAACTCTGGAGCTCCGCACTAATTGCTTGTAAGCTATTTTAGAGGATCTTAGAATTCAATTCTTGTCTAATTCAAGGCAAATGTGCTTGAAGGTCTACGTTGGGATTTCTTTCTATGTTGCCTACTACGTAATAAAATCCAATGAATACATTTTTAACAGACTTCAAAGAAAGGAGGTTTCTCAATTCGACCGTATATATATAAGGTCTAACAAAATTAGGTGAAACTATTTTAAGGGGATGATCAGACCATCAAACTGAACAACTTTCTCTATGGTACTAATATCGAAATCGCGAAAAAAAATCAGCTGTTCCATACAAACCTACTCGACCTAAATGTATGTAACAGCAGATTTTTTTTTCGCGATTTCGTTGTTCGTCCCATAGAAAAAGTTGTTCAGTTTGATGGTCTGATCATCCCCTTAAAATAGTTTCAGCTAATTTTGTTAGACCTTATATAATATTTTTTTATGTGTGTTCGCGGGTAACATGCGGATATGCACGAGCTCATCCCGCCTTCCCCTTTCTACTATCGGACTTCCAGACGCACCGCGGGATACCACCTTCCTGATTGATATCCCACAAATCCGCACTAAGCGCCTTTCTGATTCTTTTATAATGCGCACAGCCAAGGAGTGGAATGCCCTGCCTGCGTCAGTATTTCCGAGCGCTTAAGTGAATAGGCATCTTCTGGGTAAGCTCGACCCCATCTTTGTCCTGAGGACTGGATTGAGGTCAAAAGCAAACCCATTTGAAATAAATAAAAAAAAAACTTCGTCATTTATGAACCGATTTTAATGATTCTTTTTTTGTGGGAAAGAAAATATTCCAAGGGTGTTACCATGATAAGGAAACCAGGATCTGATGATGGCATCCCAGAGAAATCGAGGGGAACTTTTGAAAATCGTAGTTGCCGGCTAGTGCGTTTGTTAATTTAAAGCACTACTATTAAATTGAACTAATGAATTCACAACTGAAAATTATGAAATAAACAAAATTTTAACAAAAAATTAAAACCGCCATAAAAAAACTAAAAAGTTAAAAAATAATATTGCAGTGATGATTTTTTCGTTCGCGTCATAAGAACATTAATTTGTTTTACAGAAGTTGGTGTTAAACCAAGCCAAAAAACCAATGCAAGCCCTGTCGCGAATCGAAGCTTGACAGCGACAAAAAAAGAAACAAACAAAGAATCATCAAAATCGGTTCATAAATGGCGAAGTTATCCGCGAACACATTAAAAATACATATATATATATATACGGTCGAATTGAGAAAACTCCTCCTTTTTTTGAAGTCCGTTAAAAAGAAAGCAATTCCATGCGAACAAAGTAAGTAATATCATAGTCAAATGTCAAACGCTATGTTTGCAAGCTAGCTACAGATATATGAAGGCATGTGGTGTCCTTGAACGCTAAATCGCCGACACTCGAGCACGTATTTAAGGGTGCTCTGGCTAATGCTCTGATTCGCGCCTCGCTCCGAGGAGTTGTGAGTATCGACTGTTGCATTTTAGTACAGTTTATTGAATTTAATGTAGGCCGCAGGCCAGAACAACGCCGCACAAATCCTTTCCTGGTGGTTACGCCCTTGGATGTATCTCAGGCCCTTGCTACCTTCTACGGAAAGAGACCAGACGGCCTAACATTGGTACCTTGGAAGAAGGGTAGGTCCCTGTTGTGGGATGCGACTTGCGTCTGTACCTACGCACCATCTCATCTACAGGGTACCACGCGGGTGGCTGAATCGGCGGCAGAAAGCACAGCTCGCTTCAAGCACTCGTGGTACCAAGCCTTAGAGGGCACATATCTGTTCGTGCCAGTGGCAGTTGAAACCGCAGGGCCTTGGGGAGCTGAGGCCAAGAAGTTTATAAAAGACATGGGCTGTAGATTACGGGAGAGGGGGAATGACCCTCGCTCTGGGGCGTTTCTTGCCCAACGTATCTCCTTAGCCATCCAACGTGGCAATGCCGCCAGCGTCATGGGTACGTTCGGTACAGACACGACCAGGGGCGAGTTATTCGAGTTTTGTATTCGAGGTTTGTATTTGAAATTTGTTTTCCTACAGTTTTTATTCATTTAGACAACAATACATCATACATTTCACACCTTAGACTATAGTGATAATAAAGAGTGACTTAGATTTAATGTAGGTATTAATTGAACTCATTCGCGATTTCGTCTATTTTAGAAGTCCAGTCCTGCCGTTTTGCTATTTTAGTCATGTGGTTTCGGTTTGATTACTAATATAACCCGTTCCTTCCCGTGGATGTAAAAAGAAAAATCTTTTTTTTTTCCTGGCCTACAAAATTCTACTGATGGGCAGTTGGGCAGTCCTCAACTTTAATCCTCCAACCGTCCTTGTACTGGGCATACTCTGGCCACTTCAAATCGAATGCATCCAAATCGAACCACCAACATGCCAGGGATGAGAATATACAAAATCTTTTTTGTAGTATCAATCTTGTAGTAGGTACTTTGTTATAGTGGAACCATTCGTGGATAGTGAAACTAAGCTCTTCCAAAAAAAAACATTTCATTGCATAGAAGTTTCAGTTGCAGGTAGTATGGAATGGATTAGTTTCTATGTATCTTTTTGCGGTAGTTCTCTGTGGTTTATGTGAGATGCGCTCGGCCTGCGGCTCGCTTGGCGGGCAGACTGACCCCGGAGACCAGGTCCATTAGGTTCCAGGGGGGACGCTTCGGAGCTTCGCTCCTACGCGTAGCTCGGCCTTTAAAGTGAAACGAAATGAAATTGTTGAATCTGGTCAATTACACTCAAAATAATTTTGGGTCCTCATTATTCTAACTTGACCTTTCTTATAACTCATAATCATAAGCTAGTCACGAATAATAACGATTGAGCGAAGATTCTTGAGTTGGTTTTTCCATTTACCTTCTTTATTTTAGACATCTGGTTGTCACAGAAGTGCAGATGTTGGGGGATAGTAAGTATTAATTAAAACAAACTTAGCCAATCACCTGTAAAATAACAGTAAAATGATACGTTGCTTCAAACACTAGTGGATAGGATACCTCATTATAAACTTGTAATTGTAGACTTGTTTTAATTGATGTTAGTTCGCGGAACTGCGGTCTTCAAAGTGAGGCGTTGAGGTTTTGTGATCTGAATGGAAGTTTAAGGTGGTTGCAGAGGGGTCAATTTTATCCGAAACTTTGACGCACAATACGCGTAGACGGTATTAATACATATAAGTAACTTTGTATATATGGAAAAATAGTTTAGAAAATCTAATTGCCGCATCACAAATAACATTTGCAATTTATAAAATAATTACGAAGATATAAACCTTTGCAATTTTTCATACAAAATTTTAAAAGCTTTAAATCTTCGTAATTATATTAATTGTGACGCGGCATCTAGATTTTCTAAACTATTTTTCCATATATAAAATATGGCTTTTATTAATTCCGTCTACGTCTAAAACCACCTTAATGTTGAAGTTTTAGGAAAAAATTACAGTTGCTAATCGGACTCACACATGAAGGGTTTCTTTATACAATGGGTCTACCTGGACATTCGAACTTCGCAATTGCGTGACCGTTTTCGTTCCAATATCAACTCCATTACAATGGAGAGGGCTATGCTCGGAGTTTCCCTGCGAGATCGAATCAGAAATGAAGAGATCCGCACAAGAACCAGAGTAGCTGACATAGCCCAAAGAATTGCTAAACTAAAGTAGCATTGGGCGGGGCATATTGCTCGCAGAACCAATGGCCGATGGGGCCGAAAAGAGTGGGTAGGCCTCCCACACGGTGGAACGACGACCTGGTGAAGGCGGCGGGAACCCGTTGGATGAGGGCAGCGCCGGACCGGTCGTTATGGCGATCCTTGGGGGAGGCATATTGTCTAGCAGTGGACATCCATCGGCTGAGATGATGATGATGATGATGGTCAACCATCCAATGACTGACCGGACCGAACGTCAACTTCGGTAAATCATTTCCAATACCAAAGTGTAAGCTCCTCAAATCCGTACTTATTACTACCAATTACCACGTATATAAGGTCTATCAAAATTAGGTGAAACTATTTTAAGGGGATGATCAGACCATCAAACTGAACAACTTTCTCTATTGGACCAATATCGAAATAGCGAAAATAAAATCTGCGTTCCGATACAAAACACTCGAGTCAAATGTATGGGACAGCTGTTTTTTTTTCGATATTTCGATATTTGTCTCATAGAGAAAGTTGTTCAGTTTGATGGTCTGATCATCCCCTTAAAATAGTTTCACCTAATTTTGTTAGACCTTATATTATAAACCTACTTATAATTTTTATTAATCCTACAATATTTTGATTCATAAGGAAGTAATTTGGAACAATCAAGCGGTGGTTGAACCGCGATACTTCCACAAGATAACGCTAATAAATCACGGTCCATAAATAAATTTGATTGGTGGGTATAAAAACTGACCCGTCGGCCTGCGGCTCTAACTTATTTTCCCTTAGGAACCCTTAATATTATGAAAAAGGCTATTATAAGAACAAATATTGTAGCTTATAACTTATTTATAATAGATCCGCGTGGTGGATTATGGCTCCCAACACTGAATCGTGAGAGAAAGGATTTCCCTTCTGAGGAAAAATATTAGTTGATGATGATGATGAAGAGTTAATTAAGATTTCTGCACCGATTTGTTTAGGCAATAATATTTATTCCAGCGGAATGGTTTAAGAGTCCTCAAAAAATAGGGCTGCCACCCTAAAGCCTGTCGCAACCCCTTGGCAGCCGGTTATAACAATTGTGTTCCTGTCGATTGACTCTTAATTCTTTAGGCAACAAATTGTACAACAATCTGAAGCTCAACTTATAAGCTATACGAACAAATAAGATTGCCAGCGTAAAAATGCAGGTGGTCGCAACTTAGGGTTGGCTCACAATTTTCAGTCTTACAAATAGGTGAGATTTACTCAAAAACTATTGTACTGAGGACGGACTCAAAAACGCAAAGACACCCCTATTTTTGCGTCGGCTGTTAAAAGTAGCTTTGAAGTGAAAATTGACATAATTTAGCCTATTTATCGACACCCAACACTACACTCTCAAGCAACCGCACGAAACTGTGCGTGACGCGACCTTTTTTGTTTTTTTTTCGAGTCCTCAGAAAAAAACGTAACATTACACAATTTATTGCAACCGTATTAACGAAGCATTAAGAGCTATTATTGTTTACAATCAAAGCTAAACCGCAATGCGACGAATATGACAGACCTTTAATGGGTAAGTTTAACGTAAAAATTAAGGTAAAACCCGGTATTTAACATTGTTGATATGAGTCAGGTTATTACAAAATTTTATTACTTTCTTCGTGAGACGCCGTTTGTTTCTGTATAATTTCTCAAACGACCTTATTGTGTTGTTTGTTTGTATAATTTGTCCTCTGTCCTTTGCAAGTACCTAATGTATTTGGATTTTGGATAAATTCGAATCAGGCTTCAAAAACTTAACGTCAAATTAATGGTTTTACCAATAATTATTAGCATACAGGGTGAAATTGATATCATTAGCATCCTTTTAAACTAAGAGTCTACCCGTCAAACTGAAAAACTTTTACAATGGGAGCAAACCGATCGGAGCAACAAAAAAAAATCAGCTGTTGCATACATTTGAGTCGCGAACTCACGCGTCGAGATTGCAGTTTAGTATGGAACAGCAGATTTGTTTTTGCTCTGATCGGTTTGCTCCCTTAGTAAAAGTTGTTTAGTTTGATGGGTAGACTCTTAGTTTAAAGGGATGCTAATGATATCAATTTCACCCTGTATACGAATATAATGTAGAATGCAAGTAAGTTATAATAACAAGGGATAATATTGTTAACGAAGTGTAATTTTAATAATGAGACTTAAGAAAAAGGTAATTTACACAATAAGATTTAAAATTAGAAGTTAATCAAATCTTTTTTTTTTTTCTTGTCTGTTTGCATTTGAATCTTGCTCTCGCGAATCAGTCTATTTATTAATAAAAACCGGACCTATGAAAAACCCTACAATAGTTACTGACAAGACAGACAGACAGATAAGCTCACAAGACGATAAAAACGCGGTGGGAGAGTTGAACATTATCGTAATAATACTGTGCTTTAACTTATAAAAATGTTGTCCTAGTGACTGTCAATGTTTGTCTAAATCACTTCAGAATTTACTGATAAAAAAAGATAACTACAGCTAGCTACCTACTTTAAAATATCCTACCTACCTACCAGTTGTCGAAAATTATCATTTTCATTCTTTGACTATTTATTATAACTAGCCTTGCGGTAGAATTTCCCCTCTGCCACGGTATAAGATTAATTGATCATGTGCATTTACATTCAATTTTATACCTTACCACTAAACGAGACAGCCTATAATTGCGAAACAATAATTTCGAACTTAGAACGTTTGGGGTTCACACGAGACTACTTTTCATGATTTTTAACGTTCAAAATTAAAATCTAAAGTTATGGGGAATAAAATCCAAAGTTGCGGATTTCGTGTTACCTCGACCCCCGCAAAAAGTGGCGGAAATGTTTTTTCGTGGAATTACACGCGTAACTAGTCCCTATACAATGAGGGATTTTCCAAAAGAAAAAAAAGAAAAAGTTAGTTCCTAATTTCTCGATAGATGGCGTTGACCAGAGAAGGGTCCAATAGGTATGAGCAAATATATTAATTAATATTAATAGTAAAAATACACAGTACAAACCCTTTCTTATTGCTGTTGGTTTATTATTTAGCAATCTCGGTGTTATTGTCCGTGAACAACAAATCTAGTATCGGACGTGGCTGAATGGGCTAAGTATTCGTTTTAAATATACGAACAATAAACGAGAAACAATAACAAACTACAAAAATCTAACAGAAACTGAGAATTTCAATAAAAATAAACCGGAAATATTTAAATCGTACGTCAGATTCCGTGAATGAAAAGCAATAAGCCTTAGACGAAAAATTTCGTTCTTTATTAGCAAAGCAATTTCAATATTTTTCTTGAAAAGTGAAGTGACCAATTTAAATATTGTTCGTATATTCAAAATGGATACGAAGCCCATACAGCCAAGTCTGATACTTTATTTGTTTTTACACACAATAAATAAATAGTAAATAACGCTCACAGGCACATACTTTGTAATGATCCCAAGTAAGTTATGGGAACCATTCAACAAAGGCACAAACATATAACATCCATGACCGAGCCGGACTCGAACCCAGGACCCTGGTTTGATAGTACGGCGTGGCAATCATTACACCAACCGGGTCGTCAATAACACCCAGATTGTTAATAACTTGTGCTGTGTGTTTTTATTATTATTATTATTATTAATTAATATTTTTGCTCATACCTATTGGACCCCTCTCTGGTCAACGCCATCTGTTGAGAAATTAGAAACTAACTTTTTTTTCTTCTGGAAAATCCCTCATTAGTCAAAGTTTTCATTAGATAATCGTTCTTGTTTAGTTCCATAAAAACGCTTTAAAAAAACTAGAGTTGCGGTGCATACAATCTTTCAATCGATTTCTAAATTGGAATATGAAATCGAATAATGAAACACTCGATTCATAAACAAAGTTTGGACGTAAAACAATCGATTTCTACCAATTTGGAAGTCGATGCATTTTTAAACAGTCTACGTCGAATTCGGCCGATTCTGTAACTTTGTTAACTTGATATTTAAGTCAGATGTCATGAATTTTATTGAGTGTGGCTTCGATTTAATACTTAGTTTATTATTCATTTCTGACTTTATTTGATTGTGGTAAAAGTTTTAGATTTTTTAAATTCGATTCGCAAGTATTACTGGGGTATACAGGATGTGGCGATTAAAAAACCTGATGTTTCCTTACATTTAGGTCCTTAAGGTGGTTTCAGTCCATACAAACGTTTGACGCACAATACGCGTAGACGGAATTAATAAAAGTAATATTTTATATGTGGAAAAATAGTTTAGAAAATCTAGTTGCCGCGTAAACAAAAACATTTGCAATTTATTATATAATTACGAAGATATAAAGCTTTTAATATTTTGTATGAAAAATTTCAAAGCTTTATATCTTCGTAATTATTTTATAAATTGCAAATGTTATTTGTTACGCGGCAACTAGATTTTCCAAACTATTTTTCCATATATACAAAGTTACTTATACTAATACCGTCTTCGCGTATTGTGCGTCAAAGTTTTGTATAAAATTGACCCCTGTGCAACCGCCTTAATCTGACATTTTGGGTCCAGTCGCCACTGACGTTTTTTTATGGAACAAACTTTTTTTCAATATTAGTCCGATACTAAAAGTTATTCGGTTTGATGACCAATTTTGATTCTGAAAAATGTGATGAAGAAGTTATGTCAACAATAGTCATTTTTCAGAAAAAAAAAATAATCGTCTATTTTAATCGTTAACAACAGAACTCACCTTGCCTTTCCCGCTTTTGTAAAACAACAAAAATTACACATTTTATAATGAATTAAATTAAACTAGCGTATTCAATATCGCGATAAGATACATAAAAAGTAGAATTTTCTTTGTGAAATTTACTGAATCATAAAATAAAAGTTCATAGCTTTACGACTCGGAGATATTGGATAATATTTTGTAAGTGAATGCAATCGTTTACGGTCTACGGTATAAAAATCCTTGATAGACGAAGCGTTCCGTTACTTCAAAATCAAATCGTTCGTTTCTGGGGCGGTGTTTAAAAAACCGGTCAAGATTGTGTCGGACAAAACCAAAACTCAAAATCGTTTATTCATGATAGTGTAATGTCACACTAACTTTTCGATGTTTTTTTTAACCTACCATAAAAAAAAGATATACCTGCTGGGTGTAAACTAACATACGTAACATACATAAGCACATCAAACTGAACAACTTATGAGACGAAATTTTAAATCGCGAAAAAAAATCAGTTATAATCTCGCCAGTTCTCATAATAGTGAAAGTTGTTCAGTTTTTTTGTCTGAAGCACCCCGTTAATTGTCATATTGTACCGTGCATTTGAGTTCATACCCTGTATTATTTATGTTTATACATTATTATTATAATACTAGCTTTAACCCGCGACTTCATCCGCACAAATTATATGCCAGATTTTAAGTCAGATCATAAGCTATCAAACAAAAAAATCTCATCAAAATCGGTTCAGTAGTTTTTGCGTGATGCTCGATCAAACATACAAATAAACAGACAGACAAAAAATCCAAAAATTGGTGATATGGAATCAGGGACACCTAAAAACCATATCGTAACCTTTTTTTGTTAATATCTTCAATGTACAGACACACTTCTCTTACAGTTTTATAATAGTATAGATATAGATGGATACAGACGATCCAGATACTATATCTACGTCTACCATAGCTTCACCAATGAAAAACGTTATTTCTTAACCTAAATAAGACATATAACATTTGTATTTCTTCGTAAACGACTTAATAAATCAGAAGTTAAAAAAACGATTTAAACGTTTTTCTAGGTCACCTACAAAAAGGCCTGAAAGCATCCTCTGTAATAGAGCATTCTAAAAGCCATCCCTAAAAAGAGAAAGATCAAAAATTAATTAAAAACCTTAATCACTTGGGTACAAGAGCTCGAACCAAATTGGCTATAAAACCCTCGGGCAGGGATGGCCGCCAAAATTATTGATCCTTGTCCGTGAAAAATGTAAGCTTAGTGTTACACGGAAAGATAGTTTACTGGAAGTACAGAATACGATTTAAGTTAGGTACGTCACATTTTATTATTTGCCGTGTTTAAGATTATACAGGGTGTAAACTTAAATGCATTTTATACTTTATGGAGTGCTACAGACCATAAAGCTTAACAACTAATACTTAACAAATTAAAAAACAATTGTTAAACAAGCTTTTATTTACTTAAATAATTGATTTTATTAAAGACAAATAAAGGAAGGTAAGTATATACATTAAAAATAAATAAAAATATTGAGAAAATAAAACTAACTTAACCTAAAATATGGTGCAGGTGTGGACCGCGCGGGAGGGTAGCCAAGATGCTGGCAGCGTTTCCTCGCTGAACGGCTAAACTGATCCGTTGAGCGAGGAAAGAGCCAGCCCTTGGATCCCCGGTCGAGTCTACCAGGCGCTTTGGCAGATCTTTAAAAAGCGTCTGGGCGCCGGGACCCCACGGACCAAGGGTTTCGACACTGAATGCTATGAATTTGTATTGGGTGCCGATACCCTTGTATTTACCATCTTTTGCCTTTTCGGCAGATTCCGCCGCCGAGCCAACTTTTGCTCGTTCCCCATAGATGGGACGGCGCCAGAGTGCCCACACAGGTGGCATCCCATACCAGCACCGAACCCATCTTCCAGGGGACAAGAGACATCCCGTCTGGTCTCTTGCCATCCTCCCGTACAATACCTTTCGGCTCAAGGGTGGCCGGTACGTTGACAGTGGCAAGATACCTGTGTATGATGTCGTTAAGAGTGGAGTGGCGAGGAAACCTGCCGGCACTTCGTTGGCATGGGAACCCGTGGTGTCCCAGGCGATCGACATTCATGCCACAGGGGCACTGATGGTGGGTGCAGAGTTCCGCGCCGACTCGGAGGCCCATTGCTATGCGAAGGGTTTCGGGGTCCAGGTATGTCCCGGTGTTGGCGGACGGGTTTACTTAAATTAACAAAATAAGTTAATAATTTTATTGGGGCAGTGCTGAATTATATTTGTAAATAGATTATAATTATATTTCGCATGGTTTGAATATCTTATCTAACCTGTTACGCAAGTTTAGACAGACGAGAATATATTTACGCAGAAAATTCATGATACAACCGCATAATTATGATGATAATTGAAGAAAACTAAATGATGGACACTTTCAGCTCAACCAAACCAACGTTTCGTAACGAGCTAACGATAAAAAAAATACTTTTTATGTATTATTCAGATAATAGTTGCCATGGTTACTTTGTCTGCTTTTTGACTGCCTTTTCCAATTTACTTACAATTTTTACTTTTGAATACAAACTTTTGGAGCCTTGGATTGTTTTTTTTATTCCTGGATTTCGATTTTTTCTGTATAAAATAATTGTATGACCCGGAACCAGTACGGCTTTTAGTTTTCGTACAAAAGACTTGATCCAGATTCGCCACTGTTGTTAGTTGTTCAATGTAGACCAAAAATTACATAATTTCCAGACTGTTTTAGCACAGTTTTAGTGCTTAGTTACTATGTACTGCAGAGAATAACACTAAATCATAATTTGTTCAAAACTAGCTGGTGCCCGCGACTTTGTCTGCGCTTCGTCTGGACAATTCACACAATATCTTTATAAATTGTAGCCTATGTGTTATTCTGATGTATAAGCTATATTATTGTAAAGTTTCATTAAAATCCATTCAGTAGTATTTACGTGAAAGAGTAACAAACATCCATCCATACTTAGTAGGATGTAGGAAGTAGGTACTTAGTAGGAAGTAGGATGTCTCTTCCATCTATACATTATGGTATCACAAAAGACGTCGCAAATCAATTTTATTAAACATCTGTTTGGATTTCAGTAATTTAATTATGCTCTTCCATTTTATCCTCTTTTTCGGTATTGTTTGATATTAAAGCAACGAGAAATACTTTTGTAATTGTATTCAATTTAGACGGTTTTGGGGACACAGTAATCTTATTGTCTTCTTTTTTGTTTTCTTTCCAAATTTTCAATTTTTTGTTTACAAGAATAATTTGTAAAACTTTTGTTACCGGGAGAAAATTAAAGTAGAATATTATTGCAATAGCATATGCTCACGACTATATTCCCCGAGGGGGTAGTCAGAGATATTCTGAAACTTCAGAACATCCACGTCTCAATAGTACCGAAACTCTGTCCAGTGTGACGGGTAGTGAGCCACTTTTAATGGACAGTGGGTACAATACATGCCTCGAAAATGAAGCACGCAGCTCATTATTGCTATATGGAACGTAAAATATGATAAACATACGTAAAAGCAGGATTAGAATAGATAGTTGCTTTACTTTAATGGATTATTGTACCTACCCATGATACTGAACAACATTCCCAAAGGAGCATAAGGGAAATACGCGAAAATAATAGCTTTTCATACAAACGTCCGATCAGGTGATTGCTTTAGTATGAAAAGTCCAAAATGTTTTTTTCTTACTTCCTATACAGGGTGTAAGTGACAGCCTAGCAAATACAGAAACGGTGAACTCAGACCATCAAACTGAACAACTTTCACTATGGAGCCTACCGCAGGAGACGCGAAAAAAAATCAACTCTCCCATACATTTAAGTCGGGTAGTAACAGCAGTTTTGTATGGGAGAGCTGATTTTTTTTTCGCGTCTCCTGCGATAGGCTCCATAGTGAAAGTTGTTCAGTTTGATGGTCTGAGTTCACCGTTTCAGTATTTGCTAGGCTGTCACTTAAACCCTGTATGTTTCATATAAGTTGTTCAGTTCACAAAATTTAACATGAAAATTATATTGCAGTTTTTACAAATTGGGTGAGTTATATAGGTTAGTTAGTAAGGAAATATATTTCAGAAACAACACATAAATATCCTTCTGGCGCAGTCGGGTACAAAAAACTGTAGAAAAGAAATATCAAATACAAACGAGCTTACGGGAATAGTTTATAGTAACTTATTCGAAGATGGAAAATGCTGTATTTTATACGACAGTACATAAAATATTTAACAGATATACGAATGGATAATAAAAATACTCGATCGAGTGAATAATTAACAATAAAACTACGAGAATTAAATGAACAAGCGACGAATAGAGTTTTACCTTCGCATCGTTCGATTTCTGAAGTTAAGGAGAATACTTTAGTTTATAATACACTTGAATTATCTCTCCACCATGAACATGCAGGGTAAAATTGATATTATAAGCATCCTTTTAAACTAAGAGTCTGCCCATCAAACTGAACAACTTTCACTATTTGAGCAAACCGATCGGAGCAAAAAATAAAATCAGCTCTGTATAGAAGATTAAGTGGACTATCTTATGAAAAAGATTATGAGGTTTACATCAATGAAATTCTATACAAGGAGGACTTCGCATCAGTGCGCTATTAACGAGACCACTAAGTTATACCCAGTTGTTTTACATTACTGCTTTGTAACCGAATACAATTGAAAGATTTGAAAGGACTGGAATGTCAGCGGCAATGTATGACAGCTGGGCATAACTGATGCATATAAAAGCTTACAAAGGTGACATTAAAGACATGTGCCATGTTTAGGCTTTGTTATTGTATGACATGATGACTCTATGGTTATAAAAACTCATTGGGTTTACACACTTGACTGAAAAGGACAAGGAGAAACACGTTTCCCCGAACTGCTACAGGTTACAACCAATTAACTTTTTTGTTCGTTTTATTGAACTCTACACGTATTGTTAAGTCTCATTGATGTACGGTCGCTCTGAGACTGAGACCGAAATAACATGCGCATACGCCAATCATCTTTGGAAACCTTAGAGCGTAAGTTTATTGTACGGTTCCAGAAATGAAAATGCGATTCCTTCTCTTGATCGTATATTTCTTCGTAAGACACAATTATACACTGAACACTCTCAACAGACAACCGACTAGGTAGCCTGCCTCGAACTGAATGCCGATTCTACTGACCACCACCTCAACTAGGGTTTGTGGTGGGGATTGACAATTTCCTCCTCCACAAACCCGACGGTGCGATCAAGCTGAGTACTGTACTCATGACCAATAAATACATGAGAAATAAATATTGAATTTATGCAACTATTAATTAAATAATATGCATAATTATAATTAACGCTTACAAGTTCTAACTACGTAAACTAGAATTCTCTGTCATTATTGTGTACTACCTCGATCGTGAAAACCTGCATATGCTGAAGAAGAAATTCTGATGTGTATATGAAGTCTGCCGATCCGCATTGGGCACGCGTGGTTGACTAATGCCCATACACCCTCCCTGAGGGTAGGCATGTGCCCTGCAGTGGGACGCTGATGATGGTTATGAAGATTATAGTATAGTACTGGTACAACGCGCGCATGCACGCAAGCATGTACATATTTAATCACTACGCGCTAGAGCTTCTTTTACTCTGATGTCTCAAGGTTATATAAGTTATACAGAGTGAAATTGATATCATTAGCATCCTTTTAAACTAAGAGTCTACCCATCAAACTGAGCAACTTTTACTATGGGAGCAAACCGATAGGAGCAAAAAAGAAATCAGCTGGAGCATACGTTTGAGTTGAGCAGGCAGCAGCGGCGGGTACAGTTTTTTTATTTAGTAATAACTGCTCATTTTTGATCATTTTTTATGGAAACACCGCCTACCTGTCTACGTTCACCGTTTCCTCTACCCTAAGGTTGTCTGGAAGAAATCGCTTCTTAGCGATAAGACCACCTTATTTTGTACCTCTTGTATTTTTATCACTGTATTTTACTGTTTATGTTTTGGTGTAAAATAAAGTATATTTGATTGATTGATTGATTGTCTGTCACTGCTTGCTGTAGATGAGTAGACCTAGCGTGTCATATGTCATATGCCCAGGTAGGCCTCGTATTCCATCCCCGAGAAAACGATAATAATTAAGATGTGCCTCCATCTTTGTTATTTTACGTATGAGAGCTCGCATGACGTTTTATTCGTTTTGTCGCTTTGTCGTTGTAGGCATTTGGTAGTTTCATAGGCATTGACTTACCAATTACTGGACGTAGGGTCAGCGCTCAAAAGTGTCCGAACAAAAAGAGAAACAAAACACATAAAGAGAAAAAATTACGCGCCAGTCTTCGTTTGATTGACGGATTACGCGCACGTCTGCATGCTGTGCTGCTGTGCTGTAACAATTTGTAAAAACTAATAGGCAAGCAAAATAAAACAAAAATGTCATCAGTTTCAGTGTTTTTTAGTTAGATTCTATAATCTACTAACTCGTACTTTCGTTTTTGTACATTAGTCTGGGACACTTTTTTCGAGAATTTTGTATTAGACCCGACGCCGACGTCCATAAGGTTCACACCAGCAAGAGCAAGAGCATTTGCTCGCAATGGCAATCCTATCACTAGTGAACAAAGGAGTACCTAAATTGTGAAGTGTGCCTGTAACATGGCTGTTACAAAATATAGGCTGTACCGAGTTCTATCATTCTTACCTTCCGATTTACGCTTTAGTTTACAAAAAATATGATAAATCTACATTTAAATAATGTAATTCATACTCACATTATGTCCAATAAGTTCAAACAAACATTTAGTTAGTTAACGCACGAACAATTTTCCAAGTTAAATGTACCATAACGCTGAACACGCTTATTAATGTGTGTAAATATGTATGTATTATGTTAACGACTATATTCTCCGAGAGAGGGGTTTTTTCTGACCTACGACAATCCCACCACTGTACAGTACGACTAGGAAAATAATTCCGCTCGTCAATCTTCGTTTGCGCAGAGCAGTGCATAATCAGGTATTATCTATCTCGCTCCAACTTGAATAGCAGACTATGGATGTTTCGGCAACGAAAAGGGCGCGAAAGCAATAAGCCAATAGCGGTAAGGTGTCACATCCTGATTGGTCAATATAATTTCGCGCGCTTTTAAAATTTGTCTACTGCGCAGGTACATCGGTGAGACTTATAAACCTGGGACTACTGTAACTCCTGTAAACCAGGATCAACAGCGACCACTTACAACACTAGACAATGAAGTCCTGCGACCAGCGAGCGAGCGAGGGATGACTCTAGATGACACGGAGATCGTGGGTGTTCGATTCCCACGGGGGACACCTAGTGATATGTCACTTTCTGCGTTTTCCCCCAGTTGGTTCGACATTGCAGGTTGAATCACCTGATTGTCTGAAAAAAAGATGACTCCATGCTTCGGATGGCACGTTTTTGACACAATACAAAATACCTAAAACACAGAAAACATTCCTAAGATGGAAAACTTTCCCATCAGCCTGTGCCTTAACGAACTCTGTTTACATATGCATGGCAGTGGAATTGGAAACCAATTGAGTCACACACCCGTACCACGTTAGCTGTTAAACTTACACGAACCTTATTATATAAAATGTATATATACAAGTATATATTTAACCATACAGGGTGACTGGTAATTCGACCTATTCCTTGAAAGGGGTTATACTAGAGTTCATTTGCAACAATTTTGCCTCAGTTAACTGGGGGTCGAAAATCGCTTGTTTTCGAGTTATCTCATTTTTAAGATTTTTTTGAAAAAATCCATTTTTCCACCTAAAACTGACCATTGTGAAAAAAATACTCCACTCTCTGCACTAAGTAAGCATTTTTCTAATAGCTGATGAATGAGCGACTACATTAAACTAAAATACATGTGTAAAATACCCGAAACCACTGAAATAAAAGGTTATAAACCGCACGACAAAATTTTTTTATTTGGATTTCGTTTCAATCCAAAGAGGATTACTTAAAAAAAATGTATCACACTTGGCGTACAAATTACGGAAATAACTTCCTCAATTCCTAAACTTTCCAAAAAGGTGCAAATGTTGTCTACTTTGACAAGAGTTTGAAAAAAATTGTTAACAATGGCAGAGCAGGTAGCGGATTTCCTAGAAGCGAACCTTACAAGATGCCGATTTGCTTTTGTCTCTTTCATTTTATTGCTTACATTGTTTCTCTTTTGTAAGTATTCGGGAATGTTTGTACTAAGGTTCACAATCGAGGCCCACTCATTCGCTCAATTCATTAAGTAATCAGTTAGTTTCAACCATCTTGGAGTTCGGACGTGTCGTTGTTAACTAACTTAAATTCTGCGCTAAAACAGCTTCCTTTTCAAATGGCTGCTTACCAAAATGAAGAATACGCGGATATCATGTATTGTTACGGGTTTTGTGATGGTGACGCTGCTGCTGCTCGAAGAGACTATCAAAGACGTTTTCCTACCCGCCGTTTACCTGATGTCAGCGTGTTTGGTACGACATATCGGCGCATTCGAGAAACGGGATCGGTTCGACGTCGCCAAACCGACGCTGGTAGACCTAGCGTTAGTGATCCAATCGAAGAGGAGCAAATTTTGCAGTGTTTTCAAGCAGACGGCACTACTTCAACAAGAATTGTGGCTAGGCAGCTTGGTATGTCTCAGTGGAAAGTCTGGTTCACTCAGCACACAGCACGGCAGTATCCATTCCATTACACGCCAGTACAAGCTATCGAGGAGGGAGATCCTGTCAGAAGGATGGATTTCTGCAGATTTCTAATAAATGCAGACATTGAAGACCCTGAGTATCTAAAAACAATCTTGTGGACAGATGAATCGAACTTCGACCGTGATGGTATTACAAACTATCATAATCTGCATTTTTGGGCCCCTAAAGGTCAGAATCCGAGAAAATCTAACGAAGGAGCTCACCAGCACAGATTCTCACTTAATGTGTGGATGGGAATCGTGCACAATAATTTAATCGGGCCATTCTTTCTGCCGGCACGCCTAACCGGCATCGCCTATGAAAACTTTTTAAGAGAAGAGTTACGTCCGCTGCTGGAGGATGTGCCGCTTACCACAAGAACAGCTTTGGTGTATCAACATGATGGCTGCCCAGCCCACTATTACCGGGGCTTGCGACAGTGGATGGATGAGAACTATCCACTGAGATGGATTGGTCGAGGCGGCCCGATCCCTTGGCCGGCTAGGAGTCCCGATCTAACCCCATGCGACTTCTACATTTGGGGTCATATGAAGACATTGGTGTATCGTACACCTATCTCTTCTCAAGAAGAATTAAGAGAGAGGATTTTGGCAGCTGCCCAACAAATTAAAGACACGCTTTCAACTCGAGTGACAGTAAGCGAAGTACGTCGCAGGCTTCGTGCTTGCATACGTAACGGAGGAAGACAATTTGAGCAAGACTTGTGATTTTTAAATGTAAAACTTTAAAACAAAATTTGTAATTTCATATGATTAGGTACTAAACATTATTATTTTACTCTTTTTTTTATTTTCACCAAACCAATAACTTTTTGAATAAAATTCACATCTGCGTGTTTAATAAGGTTTATTTTCCAAACTTGAACTAAAGTACACAACTTTTGCATCTTTTTGGAAAGCTTAGGAATTGAGGAAGTTATTTCCGCAATTTGTACGCCAAGTGTCATAAATTTTTTTTGAGTAATCCTCTTTGGATTGAAACAAAATCCAAATAAAAAATTGTTGTCTTGCGGTTTATAACCTTTTATTTCGGTGGTTTTGGGTATTTTTCACATGTATTTTAGTTTAAAGTAGTCGCTCATTCATCAGCTACTAGAAAAATGCTTACAGAGTGCAGAGAGTGGAGTATTTTTTTCACAATTGTCATTTTTAGGTCGAAAAACGGAAATATTCAAAAAATTCTTAAAAATGAGAGAACTCGAAAACAAGCGATTTTCGACCCCCAGTTAACTGGGGAAAAATTGTTGCAAATGAACTCTAGTATAACCCCTTTCAAGGAATAGGTCGAATTACCAGTCACCCTGTATATTATGTATACCAGCTTTTGCCCGCGACTTCATCCTCGTGGATATCAGAAAACTTCAACTAAACTGACTAAACACCAACAAAACAACAACTTCAAAAAATCCGTTCTTAGTGTGCCACGTGAGTGTGTGTAGAATAACATAAGTATTCTTTCATGTTTAGTGGTGTAGTGGTTTAGGCACTATTACTATATTAAGTTTATGGGTTTAGGATGTGCGTTGTCTATCAGTGAGTCACGGAACTGTTTTATAAGTATAGAAAATAGATAGATAGTATGTTATTTTTAAGAGAATGTTCAGACCATAAAACTGAACAACTTTCCCAAAGGGACTGTAATATACAGGGTCCCACTTTTTAAGGGGCTCATCAGCCCATCATCATACTCAACAACTTTCTCTATTGGACCAACAAATAGAGAAAAAAATCAGCTGTCTCATAAATTTGGCTCGAGTAGATTTGCAGTTTTGTATGGAAGAGCTGATTTTTTTTTTTGCTATTTCGATGTTGGTGCCATAGAGGAAGTTGTTCAGTTTGACTATGATGGTCACATAATCCCCTTAAAAAGTGTTAGCATATATTTAGTTGGTAAGCATGCTGGACTACTACACGATTTATAACGCTACTGGAATGACTTTTAATCTTTAAATAGAGTATCAAAATGAAAATGATGATCAAAGATTTAAAACTCTCAAAAATGGCCCTTATACATCTGTAGTATGTATGTATGTATTACAAAACTGTAACAGGAAGTTTGTCTGTACATTGAAGATATTAACAAAAAAAAGTTACGATATGGTTTTTAGGTACTTATCCCTGATTCTATTTCACCAATTTTTGGATTTTTTGTTTGTGTGTTTGTTTGTTTGAACGAGTATCACGCAAAAACTACTGAACCGATTTTGATGAAACTTTTTTTTTTTGATAGCTTATGATCTGACTTAAAATCTGGTATATAATTTGTGCGGACGAAGTCGCGGGTTAACGCTCGTACTATTATAAAACTGTAACAGGAAGTTTGTCTGTACATTGAAGATATTAAGCAAAAAAAAGTTACGATTTGGTTTTTAGGTATCCCTGATTCCATTTCACCAATTTTTGGATTTTTTGTCTGTCTGTTTGTTTGTGTGTTTGTTTGTGTGTTTGTTTGTTTGTTTGTTTGAACGAGTATCACGCAAAAACTACTGAACCGATTTTGATGAAACTTTTTTTGTTTGATAGCTTATGATCTGACTTAAAATCTGGTATATAATTTGTGCGGACGAAGTCGCGGGTTAACGCTCGTACTATTATAAAACTGTAACAGGAAGTTTGTCTGTACATTGAAGATATTAACAAAAAAAAAGTTACGATATTGTTTTTAGGTATCCCTGATTCCATTTCACCAATTTTTGTATTTTTTGTCTGTCTGTTTGTTTGTGTGTTTGTTTGTTTGAACGAGTATCACGCAAAAACTACTGAACCGATTTTGATGAAACTTTTTTTGTTTGATAGCTTATGATCTGACTTAAAATCTGGTATATAATTTGTGCGGACGAAGTCGCGGGTTAACGCTCGTACTATTATAAAACTGTAACAGGAAGTTTGTCTGTACATTGAAGATATTAACCAAAAAAAAGTTACGATATGGTTTTTAGGTATCCCTGATTCCATTTCACCAATTTTCGAATTTTTTGTCTGTCTGTTTGTTTGTGTGTTTGTTTGTGTGTTTGTTTGTTTGTTTGTTTGAACGAGTATCACGCAAAAACTACTGAACCGATTTTGATGAAACTTTTTTTGTTTGATAGCTTATGATCTGACTTAAAATCTGGTATATAATTTGTGCGGACGAAGTCGCGGGTTAACGCTCGTACTATTATAAAACTGTAACAGGAAGTTTGTCTGTACATTGAAGATATTAACCAAAAAAAAGTTACGATATGGTTTTTAGGTATCCCTGATTCCATTTCACCAATTTTCGGATTTTTTGTCTGTCTGTTTGTTTGTGTGTTTGTTTGTGTGTTTGTTTGTTTGAACGAGTATCACACAAAAACTACTGAACCGATTTTGATGAAACTTTTTTTGTTTGATAGCTTATGATCTGACTTAAAATCTGGTATATAATTTGTGCGGACGAAGTCGCGGGTTAACGCTCGTACTATTATAAAACTGTAACAGGAAGTTTGTCTGTACATTGAAGATATTAACAAAAAAAAAGTTACAATATGGTTTTTAGGTATCCCTGATTCCATTTCACCAATTTTTGGATTTTTTGTCTGTCTGTTTGTTTGTGTGTTTGTTTGTTTGAACGAGTATCACGCAAAAACTACTGAACCGATTTTGATGAAACTCTTTTTGTTTGATAGCTTATGATCTGACTTAAAATCTGGTATATAATTTGTGCGGACGAAGTCGCGGGTTAACGCTCGTATAATTATAAAGGCATTACGTCAGATGCTCTGAGAGGCAGATTCAGTTATTACTAGTTGCACAACATAGTTAGTCTGCGAAATTGGACAGAACCGTGTATCGGACAGGACATGTCTGCTGACAATATTCTGTTGTACGGAATATTCTCTAAATTGGATTACATAGATTTTAACGATCTTAGCCTGCTCCGTGCCTCCGTGGTCTAATGGTTAAGAGCATTGGCTCTCGACACGGTGGACGTGGGTTCGATTCTCACGGGGGGCACCTAGTGATATATATTATAATGATATTTTTTTTTTATTTTTATTTATTTCATATAAAGGAAAATACAATAACAATATTGCTTCGTGTCATTAAACATTACAATGTTTATATTGACACTGCACACTCGTCTTAGATTACGTAATATAAAAATTTAATATAGTTAGTGGTGATGTATACTTATTCTATAGTTAAACCATAATACATAGTATTTATTTAGTATTTCTATGAGACTAAATGATTCTAGGTAGGTAGACACCCTAACTGGCTGTGTCGCTGTCAGTGTCCAGAAGTGCTATTCTTAAATCGAGTTCGATTCAAAATCATGATCGAATGATGCATAATCTCCATAGTAGTTTTAACATTATCTACTGCTGATCCGAATGTGTAACATTAAGAAATCGCACTCCAGGCCAACGCACACCACAATACAGCGACACGAGCCATATCCATATTTATAATGCGTTTGTATTTGTGACATTGAAGGCTGAATCACCTGATTGTCTGAAAAAAAAATGATTCCGTGTTTCGGATGGCACGTTAAGCCGTTGGTCCCGGCTACTATCTTTGGTGGTAGTAGTCGTTACATAAAAACCACGTCAGAGGCCGTAAGGCGGTCTGAAAAAAACTCTGACACCACACGATAAGAAAGAAAGAAAAGCGTGGCATTCAAGAACAATGCTGTCTGGTCATGGTCTTATAAAAACAGATACTACTACGTACTACTTATTCACTACTAAAGGCTTGGCCACATAGAGTACAGCTGCAGGCCGGAACGGAACAGCGACGGACCGGCTGCAGAACAGTTCGTGTCACACAGAGCCTGCAGTTGCCGTTCTGCAGCCGGTCCGTCGCTGTTGCTAGCTGCAGCAGTTTGATGCCGTATTTCGATACTCACATTCTTCCAAAATGGCAATAAATAAATAAATAAATATCTTGGACATTGTCACACAAATTATCTAGTCACATATTAAAGTACCTGGACTTGTATTATGATGGCTAGACAACGATATAGAATACATATATAGATACAAACATCCATGACTCGGGTACAAATATTCATATTCATCATATAAATATTTGTCCCTTACGGGATTCGAACCCGCGACCCTCGGCACAGCAGGCAGGTTCACTACAGACTGTGCTATCGGGCCGTCTGAGCAATGAGTGTGGAGTGTGACAACAGCAGTATTTATATTTTCGAATTTAGCTCATCTCATGAAGCAGAATTGTTAGTTTTCCTTTGTACATCAGAGCCAGAAATCAAGAAATACTTTGGGTTCACGAAATCAGTACTTAACGAGATGAAATAAGTGAATGTCATCGTTTTTTACATTTTCTTTTAATTCCTCCCTTTTAGAAGAGTAAATTATTGTAAATAAATACAACTGTCACATGCAGCAACCGTCCCGCAACTGTTCTGCATACGCACGCAAAGCTCTGTGTGACATCTAGTATGGCGTCATTCGTTATGTTGTCATTCGGGCCGAGCCAGGCAGTTCCCGTTCCGCAGCTATTTCGCAGCCGCGCCGGACTGCATTCAATGTGTCACCTCCCATATAATTCCATAGTTTACAACTACTGCCGGCCCGCACCCGGCCTGCATCCGTTCTGCAGTTGCACTCTGTGTGGCCCAGCCTTTACTACGGGTCTGAACTCATCATACAAACGAGCTTGAACTGTTGAGGCTAGCAAATGTTAATTGAGTGAGTGTGACGGAGAGAGGAATACATCACTTGTCGTACACTCCTTGTATCACCGAGAGGCGTGACGTCGTAATTAATAGTACTAACATAGAGATCCAGAGAGATGCCAACCAACGCGCTGAGTTCGAAACCTAGCATCGCATTACCACGCGATAGAAAGTATTTTTTTAGCTTGAATATGCTCATTATCCATTGCGGTATCAGTGCTCAACCTTCCAACAATCTTTAGTACTACGCAAGCGTTGTAAACTATTTAGACATAATATCTCGACTAGCTTTCAGCCTTATAATATATTGAATCCTTACTGTCGTGAGCAATGTGTTCCGTTTTTGCGCATATTGCTGCGACACTGACCCCGCCCCCTTTTCACATCTCCCTTTAGTTTTTTTTATCTGTGAGTACTAGTATTTATTCTGTGGAAATAGATGGGAGTCAGGGAGTGTTCGTTTGAGAGCAGTTTCGCATTTCAGCATCTCAGCCGATAAAATAAACGTCCACTGCTGGACAAAGGCCTCCCCCAAGGATCGCTACAATGACTGATACCTGCTACCCTCTCACCAGGTAATCAGTCCACCTTTTAGGGGGCCATCGAAACTCATTGGTGCACATGGCATGTCGTCATGTGCGGATTTGAAGTTGAACCCTCTCCGCAACGCGCTACCCATGCTCTTGCTATGTATACTGTCCTATTTGTTTATTCGTTGCGTAAGTATAACATGGTTAGGTCCACACAAATCTGCTACCCTATTCATAAAATCTATATGTATG
The DNA here is from genome assembly GCA_927399405.1 of Agonopterix arenella. Classification (NCBI taxonomy): domain Eukaryota; kingdom Metazoa; phylum Arthropoda; class Insecta; order Lepidoptera; family Depressariidae; genus Agonopterix; species Agonopterix arenella. The sequence goes on from OV656714.1 coordinate 5,597,582, forward strand.
TCAAAATATTCCGTTCTTTTCCGAATAGAGGGACAAAAGGCGATGAACCGGTTCTTGTGCAAATATACGAGTACCTCAATCACCAGACTTTCGGTCCACTATCGCAAATACTGTTTCACTATGTCAATATAACGTAATAATGTACATATGTAGATAAGATAGGTATGTTGATGCGGAGATACGGCGTGTCGTGCGAGCTTCAAGGTGCGAGGCATGGACTTATTTAACAAGATATTTTTGAGAACGAGATGGATTTGATTTTGAATTGATTTTGAGTGAAGATTCAGTATCTGAATTTGAAACCGCAACCTGCCAATACGGGGCTTGCTTTTATCAAATTATTGATTTCTTTAATTTAATTTCAAACGCAGGTAAAAGGGGAGGCCTTTGCCCAGCAGTGGGACATTAAACAGACTACGTAAAAACAAATATTCATACACCAAAACATGACTTTAGCAAGTTCATAACCAATAGAGCCAGAGATAGAAAATTTATCAAGTTGGTATCAGCCTGGTTTTGCCAGCTTTGAACAAGTTATTATTTTTCATAATCAACACAGATTATTTAAATTATTTTAACAAAATTTATATATACAGCGTGTTAATGAATTAACGTAAAACTAGAAAGTAGTTTGTTTAGAATCAAGAACAGAATCGAATTATCATGGTTTCAAAGTATGTAATTTTTTTCAAAATATTAAATAATTTGTTTGTAAAATTTAAAATTTACTGAACTCGATGTCATCCCACCGCACAGGTACACTCACCCTACTTACTACCAACTCAAGATTCTTAAAATGTATCCATGAGTACATTAGCGCTTTCATTCATTGCAATTGCAATGAAATTATTATAAGTAGACAAAAATATTTACACCATGATTGAAGTATGTATAATAGTAAAGCCTTAAATATGTGCAAAAAAAAATTTACCATCACGTTTTTAGAACGATAATAGCTAAATTTTAAAATTGGAACTGTTGCTGACGTGGCTCAAATTGGCTCTTCAATATTATACCGAAAAAAAAATCTATTTTTAATTAGTCCCGGCTCAAACCGTAAAATGGCTGGGCTAATATAATACCTAATACCTAATGTTTCACTATCATCATCAATAATATATTATGTAATGTAACAGAGCTGTTATAGATAACATAATCTATGTAAACGTGTTGGCGGTGGTTTAATAGGTTATCCTACTTCCTTCCTTCCTTCGTATCCCACGAGAGCTGGGGCAAGGTTAGAATTGGTGGGGGGCAAGGAGTGACCGTACTGAAGGTATGTAGTACCTAGTACCATACCTTTTCTTATCCTGTGCCGAAACCACATGGCGTGTTAAGTACTTAAGTAGGTGAATCAGAACTTCACGCACCCTCTTAACACCGAGAAATCCTAAAGATTCCTGCTAAAATAACACCAACGACGGCGTAAAAATGTTCTAAACGTAACCCTTCACACGCCAAAGTCACATTAAGAAGCCCTTATCTGAAGTTTTATATCAAATTCGGGTCATAAACAATAATGACGATTATCAATCTGACCGCTACCTACGATAATTTCTTGATTTATTGACTTCATAATCTGATGGTCTGCAGATCAGAGATGACAGAATAACCCGATTAAAAGCTTATAAATGTCCTCTCACCATCAGTCTTCGTCCGCGCACTTCAAGACATAAGCTTTCAGCCCTCTCCCCCTACACTGATCCACTGGAGTGGAATTTTAGAAAGTCATTCTTGGAAATCTTTTTTTTTTTACAATGGCCGATTAATTTATGTTCTTTTGTTTGTGTTTCTTTGAAATCAGCAGTAGAAAATGACAAAATTACTATGGAGGTAATGCATCTTTCTACTGCTGATTTCAAAATGTGACTTTCAAAAATCGCACTCCTGGGCACGCAGCGAACCCAACGTAGCATGTCGTCCGTTCGAACCCGGACCCCCAAAGCTGTGTCCATAACCATAATGAATAGATAATAGTAATACACTATAGAAACGAAACTCCCGTGTTAAATGTCAAGATTCGCCTAAAAATGTCAAGATACGCCTCCCAATCTCGTGTTTATTGTTCTATTATAATAATTTTTTTCATTTTTTTTCATCATTTTTGTATTATATGTCTCTGTGTACTATTATTATCTCATCATCATCATCATATCAGCCGACAGACGTCCACTGCTGGACATAAGCCTCCCCCAAAATGGGGGCATTTGCCATAATCGCCACGCTTGGCAGGCGGGTTGGCGATCGCAGTTGGATTGAATGTGTGTACTCAGAGGATGCTGCTGCCCATCCTCCGGTAGATCCCTTAGTCGCCTTTTACGACACCCACGGGAGGAAATGCGATGGTGCTATTCTTAGCCGACACCACACGGCAACTATTATTATCTATTCACAAATAATTATGCCTTCAGTTAAATATTATGTATTATCTATTCATATGCCATAACTCTCCGCAACACACCACCGATGCTCTCGGTATTGTATTAAACTCTCTCATTACAAAATTTTCCGACCTGCTCTATCACAGCTCTATGAAATTCTCATCGTAAAATGCATTAGCATGATTGATCAGATAAGTCCCCGGGCCCGGGGCACAATCGGCTACATCTGTCCCGGTTCACGGCCCATTTGCCTACAATTTTTATTATAAGAGATAAGTGTACTTTTTGCAACCATCAGCAGCAAGGCTGATTCAGTGTTTATGAGGTGTAGATCATCTCTGTGATGGGAATGGACTGGGTCTGCCTGTATAACTTCAGTCGGTTTAGGAGTTACAGACGTTTAAAGGTCAGTAAAAAATCAGCTGCAAGGCTGATTGTATAATATTATTGTAGTATGCACTGTAGCTATGTGAACAGTACAAAAACTGACGTGGTTCATCAGTCGGCTTAGGAGTTACAGCCGTTCAAAGGTCCGACCTTTAAACGGTTGTATCTCCTAAACCGACTGGCAGTATATGTAAATTTTTGTACTGTTCACATAGCTACAGTGCACACTACAATAATATCATACGATCAGCCTTGCAGCTGATCGTTAATTATTTACTGACCTTTAAACGTCAGTAACTCCTAAACCGACTGAAGTTATGCAGGCAGACCCCGTCCATTCCCATCACAGAGATGATCTACACCGCATAAACACTGAATCAACCTTGCTGCTGATGGTTGCAAAAAGTACACTTGTCTCTTAGTCTATTTGGGACATTTACGGGACAGTGTAATTATTGGGAACTGCTTTGAAATTTTTCGGTAAAATGTGATCGTCGAGACGTAGCCAATAATCATCTGATTCTGATTCGTCTAAATTGCCTCGGATGAGTGAGTCAGTGTGGGTGTTATAGAGCAAAGTAAATTATGTCGATCATTTTGTGCTTATTATTACTCGTATATTAACACCCACAGGCACATACGGTGCGTAGGTGGTGCGTAGAGCGAAGACTTCCAATTACTTCAATTATGTGAGGCGTAGTTCGAATCCAGACGCAGGGCATGACATTTCATAATCATCATCAGCCTATAGATACTGCATGACATAGCATCAGGACGGCCCGGTAGCACAGTCTGTAGTGAACCTGCCTGCTTTGCCGAGGGTCGCTGGTTCGAATCCCGTAAGGGACAAATATTTATATGATGAATATGAATATTTGTACCCGAGTCATGGATGTTTATATCTATATAATATGTATTCTATATCGTTGTCTAGTCATCATAGTACAAGTCCAGGTACTTTAAATGTGACTTGATGATTTGTGTGACCAAGATATTTATTTTTTATTTATTTATAGGCCTACCCTCAGGGAGGGTTTATGGGTGATAGTTCACCACGCTTGCCTAACTTCACATACACGTCAGAATGTCTTCCACAGTGTATGCAGGTGTCCTCACGATGTTTTCCTTCACAGTTTTAGAGCAGTCGGTATTACATACATAAGTAAGAGGTCTCTCATTGGTACATGGCATGTCGTCTGTGCAGATTCGAACCCGGACCCTCATGATTCAGTGTCCATACCTCTTTGCAACGCGCCACCGGCACCGGTATGTCACGTACCATTAAGATTCTCTTACTAAAAAGACTATGGTACCTTAACCTTACTTATTACATACATTAAAGGTGCCTGCCTCTCCCTCGATTTTTACCCCACAACCTCGTGGAAGACGGGAGAATTATTATTATTATTAGGGGGGGTTTTTTGGGCCTTGACAGGCTTGCTGAGCCTGTGCCACGTAGACCATCGCTGGTCCTTTGTGAACGCCCTTTTTTAAAGTTCCTTACGACGGGAGAAAGACTTTTGTAGACAATGGTGTAGTCTTCTCTCACTCGCACACACTCAGTATCACACATGTTTACCTCTTCTTGTCAGTGCAGTGCAAGCCCGTTAGGCAACCGTTAGGTGAACAAATGGTAAAGGAACACATCCATTACTAAACCAAGATTCAAATCGTTGTTTGTTTATGTATATGACAAATAAATATAATATAATATTACATCTGTTGTAATATTGTTAATAGGCAATAGATAGAAGGGATGTTACGGAGCTTCGACTCCGGTTCCGTTAAGTCGGAACTTCCGATTATTATTACACCTTCGGTTCCGACTTCGGCTCCGACACTTTTAAATCGAAGGTTTTAATCGGAGGTCGAAGCATAACATAGCGGCGGCGGCGGCGGCCTGTGCCGACTGTTATGAACAGGTTCATACATGTCGCGCGGGGAATCCCCCCGACTCCCACTATGTACTATTATGGACTTTAAATTCCTTTATTTTAATTTCTTGTTTATTTGGAAATATGCCAATTTTTTTTCATTGTTTGTGTGATTTTAATAATAATTAGAGTTCTGGAAATAAAACAACAACGTGCTAACTAGCTGACGAGCGAATGAAACACTTTTTATTTTTTTAGAATGAACGGAAGTTACATCATAGCATAGATAACCTACGTTCCTATTTTGATATAAACTATAACACCCCCACTATATCAAAAATAACAACAAACAATAGGGAATTTAATTAACACTTTGAATACCTAACATTTTCATGAAGTAAAAATGTTTTACAGTATTTAAGCTCTTTGTAAATAAGTCTGCTGGCATTTCTGAAGTCTTCAAGTACTGAAGTTCTACAACTTTATCATTAACACAGTCACGACAAAAATGATAACGCACATCAATGTGCTTAGTCCGTTTATGAAAGACATTATTTACAGACAGCCTAATTGCACTCTGGTTATCGTTAAACAGAACCACAGTATACAACTTATCAGTTATTTCTTTTAACAAGTTACGTAAGTATATTGCTTCCTTACAAGCCTCTGTGATACCCATGTATTCTGCCTCTGTGCTCGACAGTGCAACTGTTCTCTGTTTCTTGGTTTCCCATGAAATAACACACCCGGCTATAGTATAACACAACCCCGTATAAGACCTTCTGTCTACCACATTGTTTCCCCAGTCTGCATCGACAAAACCTTCTAATTTACAGTTACCACTTTTACTATATTTTAATCCATAATGCTTTGTTTTCTTTAAATACTTTAACACTCTCTTTGCATAAGACCAGTGTTCCTGACTGTGACAATTATTAAACTGACTTAGAAATCCAACACAATATGCTATATCGGGTCGTGTTAACACTGCGAGATACATCAAACTTCCAACAAGCTGTTGGTATGGGATTTGAGCTTTACATTTCTCTTCTTTATTAACATTTAATTTAGCCTCCATAGGAGTATCAGCTGTTTTACTTTCTGTCATATTAAATTTACTCAACAACTGATTCACATAATTTTCTTGACTCAAAGATACAGTACCATTAGCTTTATCTACATTAACACTCATACCTAGACATTGTTTAATCTCCCCCAAGTCCTTGAGTTTAAACTTAGAAGCTAATACATCTTTTAAATTCTTGATTTCAACTGTGTCATTTGAAAAAATGAAAAAATCATCCACATATAATGTAACAATAGTTTTACAGTTATTTTTCATTTTAGTATACAAACATGGTTCAATCTTTGACCTTATGAAACCCAAATCAATGAGACAATCATCTACTTTCTTGTACCAGGCCCTTGAGGACTGTTTTAGGCCATAAATTGCGCGTTTTAATTTTAAAACTTTACCATTACTATTAGGGCTCTCAAAACAATCTGGCTTTTGCATATAAATCGTCTCCTCAAGGTCCCCATTCAAGAATGCTGTAGTAATGTCAAGATGCGTTATATCCAATGCCATCTGTGCAGATAACGCAAATAACATTCTCAGTGTAGTATGCCTAACAACAGGAGAGAAAGTATCCACATAATCGATACCTTGTTTCTGCATGAATCCTTTCGCTACAAGTCGCGCACGGTAACGAACACTTTTATCACTGTTATATTTCTTTCTCAGAACCCACTTACACTTCACTATTGTACCAGTAGCCGGAGTGTCTACCAACTCCCACGCACTATTTTGTTCAAAACATTGAAGTTCTTCATTAACTGCTTTTAACCATTCTTCCTTTTCAGGTCCTCTTAATGCTTCTTCCAGCGACAAACCACTAGCATCATCCAACATTTGATCATCAATACATATGTTGAATCCATATCGCTCTGGTTTTCTTTTCATCCTTGTAGGCTTACAGCTTCTTTCAGGTAGGTCATCAGCATCTTCATATTCACTCGGAACATAATATGACTCATCACTGTCAGATAACAATCCTTCTGACAATGTACTGACCTTATTCTCATCAGTGTCCCCCACTGAATCTGAGCTTTCTTCAATATCCACGGTATCCTCATTTACTGGAATGGTACTCTCTAAATTCTTCATATCTTCCATAATTATGACATCGCGGCTTGTAGTAATGTTTTTGGTTCTGGGATTATAAACTCTGTATCCTTTTACATCTTCAGGATATCCAACTAAAATGTGTTCTTCTGACTTCTTATCCCATTTCTGCCGTTTTTCTTTGGCCACGTGAACCATAACTTTGCTGCCAAATATTCTAAGATGATTAATGTTTGGCTTAGTATTTGTCCACATTTCGAATGGTGTTTTGCCATTTAATCCCGTTGCCACAATACGATTTTGAAGATAGACTGCCGTATTAGCGGCTTCAGCCCAAAACTCCTTGCCCATGTTAGCGTCAAATAAAACACATCGAGCCTTCTCTACAATTGTGCGATTAAAACGTTCACACAATCCGTTTTGCTCTGGAGTATAAGCGTTTGTTCTCTGATGAATAACACCTTCCTTCTTTAAATATGTATCAAACTCTTTGTTGCAAAACTCGAGACCATTGTCACTTCTCAGAGTTTTAATTCTCTTGTTGGTTTGATTTTCAACATTTGCTTTAAAATCTTTAAAACAAGCCAGGGCTTCGCTTTTCCGTTTTAAAAAATATATAAATGTCATGCGACTGTAATCATCAACAAACAAAATGAAGTATCTGGAACCACCAATAGATATATTCTCCATCGGCCCACAAATATCGCTATGGATTATTTGTAGTATATCGTTACTACGAGCTCCAACATGATCGAATGGTAAACGGCACTGCTTACCTTCACAGCAGACTGAACATGTTGACTTATTTATATCAACCTTTGCTTCAAGTCTCATGCCTTCAACAGCACTTGACATTTTGTTGAGATAGTTGCTGTTGACGTGACCCAATCTGCGATGCCATAAGTCTCCTGATACTGCTGAGGCTGCCAACACACTTTCAGGCATTCTCAACTTGTAGACTCCGTTAACTAGTGTCGCCTCTGCCACCAATTGTCCAACTGCATTGTACATATTGCAGCCAGTGCTCGTGAACAACACTTTATTGCCATTACGTATCAACTGGCTCACAGACAATAGATTTGTGGTCAAATCTGGCACACACAAAACTTCTTTAACTGGCACATCAAATTCGCACTGATCAGTTTCAGTCACAATATTTACATCGCCGGTACACGATACACGTACTTTGGTGTTATTTGCAACGATGATCTCCTTATTTTCTTGATAAACGGGATTCACAACCCACTTTTCGTTAGCAGTTAAGTGCATACTAGCGCCCGAGTCTATATACCACTCGTTTTTGTTAAAATGGCTACTCAAAAATACGGCACTAAAAGCGTTTGTCTGCTTTCGCGTAGTTTTCTTATCATTATCATCTAAAGAATTTTCCGGGCACTGGTTTCGGTAATGTCCGTTTTGTTTACATCTGTAACACTTGACACTGACAGGCGTTTTGACATTTGCCTTCGGTGCGTTTACGGAGCCATCTTTGTTACCTCCACCCATAGATTTATTTTTGTTTCTATGTTGCCACTTTTGCCAACTCGCAAATGCACTGCTAACTTCATTCCCATTCTCGGTCACTTCCGTTTCCATGTCCAACAACTTTGTTTTAATGGCGTCCGTTGTGATCGAAATTCCGGAATGCTCAATAGCCATGATCATCGGACTAAACTTATCTGTTAATCCTGCCAATAATAAACACCCAATCCACTCGTCACTGATACTAAATCCTGTACCACTTAGTTTTTGACCACCTTCAACTATTTGAGTAACATACGAAGTCATAGAACTGCAATTTTCCAGCCGTATGGAAATCAGGTTACGCAGCAGGTTTATCCTCCTCGTGAAACCGGAGTCGTCAAACAATGCCTTCAGCTTCTCCCATAGTTCCTTTGCAGTCTTTACCTCCTTGATATGTACATATAGCGTCGGATCAATTGTTAATATCAGTTTAGCCATGGTTTTTTCGTCATCTGCGGCTTCTGGTACTTTTCCTGAATCTGGCCGAACACAATGCTTCATGCCTTCAAGTACAAGAAAATTCTCCGCGGCGAAGAGCCATTCTCTGTAGTTTTCGCGTCCTTTCAACTTCGGAACGTTGACTAGAAAGTGCGACGTCATTGTTACTATTTTGCACTCGACGAACTTCCTAACTGCCAACACTGATTTGAAACACTACTAATTACTATTTTAATACGAATCTGTTGCCCATAACCTGTGATTTTAATAATAATTAGAGTTCTGGAAATAAAACAACAACGTGCTAACTAGCTGACGAGCGAATGAAACACTTTTTATTTTTTTAGAATGAACGGAAGTTACATCATAGCATAGATAACCTACGTTCCTATTTTGATATAAACTATAACAGTTTGTTTTTTATTTTATAATTGAAAATTGAAATGAAAAAAATTTGACTAAATAATGTTTTACTTGTCCTTAAATAAAAATTCTCTCTCATGCCACCACTTCTGATCCCGCCTCAGACTCTGATTCCGACTCCGATAAAGCAAATTTAAAAACTCCGACTCCGCCTTCGGTTCCGTTCAAACTACCTCCGTTACCTCCCTGGATAGAATGTCTTTCATCATCATCAGTCTACATAGGTATTTCTCCTGGGTGTTTAAACGCTCGCCGTCATTGTCTCCCTATATCGGTGATTATTTTTAGCGTTCCGAAACTTTCAGGGATGGTTCAGACCATCAAACTGAATAACTTTTACTATAGATGCAAAATTTAAATCGCAAAAAGCACATCAAGTCTACGGGTTCGTATGAAAGTGCGCGCATGTAACGACGCGACGGACGGGAGACTTTTCATACAAACCCTGTGAGAGACAAATTAGTTGCGGAGACAAAAGTTGCTCGAAGTTTAGGCCGAAAATGTTCCAGCCTAGCTAGCATGCCACCCCCGAGAAAACGACAAAAATTGAGATGTGCCTCCATCTTTATTATTTTACGTAGGCCAGAAAGAGCGCGCATGACGTTTTTCTCGTTTAAACGCTTTGTCGTGGGTGGCATGCTAGCTAGGCTGGAGCGCAATGGTAAAAGAAGCATCTCCTTTTATTAATTACAAATATTTATTATCAATCTCTTTTAATTTAATGAAAAAAAGAAAAAAAATGTGTCAAAGTTTCATGCCCTCGGAGTACAATCACTCACAAAACTATTAATCACAAATTCGCCAACTTTTCCTTTTCCAACTGTTCAAAAGCTAATTGCTCTGAACGCGAAATTAGGACAAGTCAACATTAACATGTGCAAAAAACACCTAAGAGAAGTTATTAAAAGTTGCTTTCACATGTTCAGATAACGTATTCTCTGTGTTGCTATAATTCATTATGAAAATGGGATCCAGCAAAAGGTCACGTGATCCAGAAGGGGACGAAGATATACGTTTGCGGTTGGAGAGAAAGGGACGAAATGTCGTTAGCACATCATTTTCGCAAACATCAGATGACTGGGTTTTGCGTCGCTGGCTGACTTTCACCTTGCTGGAATTGCCCACTGGAGTAATTGAGGAAATATATGGAGATGTTAATAGGCTGTTAAAAAGTTACTTTTTCGGAGTAAAGATTTATTCGAGTTTTTGGTTTACAAAGTTTACGATGAGGAAAGATGAACATATATTTTTTTTATTAATATCCTTTCTTTATATAGATTGATCTGGCCATACTTTACGAAGTCGCGTAACTACCAAAATTCTAAATTATTAATACTATTATCCATAAATATCGTCTTCTAAGTTGTTATGCTCTAATTTCCACTACTTCTAGATTTAATCATGATTGTAATGCCATGTGATTTTTGAATATTTTGTATACCTTTAATTGGCCTATGTATTAAAGACTATACTTTTGTGGAAATTTTTATTTGAAATGCCAAATATAAAACGTAAATTCCAAAAAGGTAGACATTCTAATAAATAAAGCATACCAAGAACATCTACAGGGTGTAAGTGACAGCCTAGCTAATACTGAAACGGTGAACCTCAGACCATCAAACTGAACAACTTTCACTATCGAGTCTACCTCGAAAACGCGAAAAAATATCAGCTGTCCCATACAAAACTGCTGTACCTACCCGACTAAAATGTATGGGGCAGCTGATTTTTTTTCGCGTTTCCTGAGGTATAGGCTCCATAGTGAAAGTTGTTCAGTTCGATGGTGTGATCACCGTTTCAGTATTTGCTAGACTGTCACTTAAACCCTGTAGATGTTCTTGGTATGCTTTATTTATTAGAATGTCAACCATTATGGAATTTACGTTTTATTTACTAAGTAGTTACGCGCGACTTCATCTGCGTGAAATTATTACTTATCCGTCCGTCTTCAGGACACAAGATATCTCCCCGCCAAAGATCAGGATCCGTTCAGCGGTTTAGCCTTGAAAAAAAACAAATATACAAATACAAATATCATAAAATAAGATTTCTGTAATTATTTTCTTTTTTCATATTTAGTGCCTTTGACTACTTATACAGGGTGAAATTGATATCACTAGCATCCTTTTAAACTAAGAGTCTACCCATCAAACTGAACAACTTTTACTATAGGAGCAAACCAATCGGAGCAAAAAACGAAAAAAAATATCAGCTGTCCCATACAAAACTGCTGTACCTACCCGACTAAAATGTATGGGGCAGCTGATTTTTTTTCGCGTTTCCTGAGGTATAGGCTCCATAGTGAAAGTTGTTCAGTTCGATGGTGTGATCACCGTTTCAGTATTTGCTAGACTGTCACTTAAACCCTGTAGATGTTCTTGGTATGCTTTATTTATTAGAATGTCAACCATTATGGAATTTACGTTTTATTTACTAAGTAGTTACGCGCGACTTCATCTGCGTGAAATTATTACTTATCCGTCCGTCTTCAGGACACAAGATATCTCCCCGCCAAAGATCAGGATCCGTTCAGCGGTTTAGCCTTGAAAAAAAACAAATATACAAATACAAATATCATAAAATAAGATTTCTGTAATTATTTTCTTTTTTCATATTTAGTGCCTTTGACTACTTATACAGGGTGAAATTGATATCACTAGCATCCTTTTAAACTAAGAGTCTACCCATCAAACTGAACAACTTTTACTATAGGAGCAAACCAATCGGAGCAAAAAAAATCAACTGTTGCATACATTTGAGTCGAGTAGACAGCGACGGCGGGTGCAGTTTAGTACGGAACAGCTGATTTTTTTTTTGCTCCGATCACTTTGCTCCCATAGTAAAAGTTGTTCAGTTTGATTGGTAGCCTCTTAGTTTAAAAGGATGCTAATGATATCAATTTCACCCTTTATAGGGACTAGTTACGCGTGTAATTCTACTAACAAACATTTGTGCCACTTTTTGCGGGGGGCGAGGTAACATGAAATCCGCAACTTTGGATTTTATTTCCCATAACTTTAGATTCTAATTTTGAATGTTAAAAAAGTATATATACGGTCGAATTGAGAAACCTCCTCCTTTTTTGAAGTCAGTTAAAAATCATGATATAAGTAGTCTCGTGTGAACCCCAAACGTCATAACTTCGCTGTTATTGTTTCGCAATTATAGGCTGTCGCGTTTAGTGATAAGGTACAATATTGATTGTAAATGCACATGATCAATTGTTCTTATACCGTGGCAGAGGGGAAATGCTACCGCAAGGCTAGTCCTTGTAATAAACAGTCAAAGGCTGCTACAAAAGGTTACAAAGCTAAATCTTTCGTGATGACAACTCTGAATAGTTACCGAGATAAGGGTGGTGGAATCAAAAGGTCCCGAGCTCTGCCTACGGTCCCCTCATACACTATTCAATAGCACATCTTGTACACTCACTGGCAGCACTAATTCACTACTAAATGTCAACTTTAAAGCTATATTCTTACCCCCAACATTTGTACACGATTTTGAAGCATCTACAGTAAGCAGTGTAATGTTTGTTACCATTTACAGCCTACAGTTTCAGATTTAGGCAATTTGTTTGTTCAATCGTATTATTTAAAGGTTCACATCATCATCATCATCATCATTTTATACAGGGTGAAATTGATATCATTAGCATCCTTTTAAGCTAAGAGTCTACCCAGCAAACTGAACAACTTTTACTATGGGAGCAAACCAATTGGAGCAAAAAAAAAATATGCTGTTGCATACATTTAAGTCGAGTAGGCATTTCAGTTTAATATGGAACATCTGATTTTTTTTGCTCCGAGACTCTTAGTTTAAAAGGATGCTAATTATATCAATTTCACCCTGTATATAGTGTATGGGCGTTAGTCTACCACGCGTGCCCAACAATAAAAAAAGAACAGTCTGGTAGGTTAGGAATCGCTTTGTACCTACTCCTGCTATACTCTTAAATATTAATAATACGTAAATATTAATTAACTATTAAATTTTTTTTTATGAAATGTGTTAATGACATACGGAGCGAAGACGGACGCTATTCGGACCGTAGACTAACAATCATAAATTAATACACAGACAGATAGGAAAAAATAAACATAAAATATTAAAGATAAACGTAAAGAATTACCAGCTGTGAGCCGGCTGTAAGACAAGGACTCAGCTAAGCTACGATCAGTGAAACTATAACGTAATTAAAAAAAAATCTTTAATGATGCTTCCCTTAGGATGAGGGCAGCGCAAGACCGGTCTTTGTTACGATCCTTGGGGGAGGCCTAAAAGACGTCTATCGGCTGAGATGATGATGACAGTCTTCTTACTCTTATCCATTGACTTACCAACTACTGGACATCGGGTCCGCGCTCAAAAGTTTCCGAACTAAAAGAGTGACAAAATGCATAAAGAGTAACAATTACGCGTCAGTCTTTGTTTGACTGACCGACTCCATGCACGTCAAGCAAAACAAAAAAGAATTTCAACAGTTTCATTGTTTTTAGTTTGTTTATATTGCTAAAACGTACTCAGTTTTACGTAAATTAATTTAAGACACTTTTTTTGAGAATTTTGTATAAGACCTAACATCCATGAGTTTGTAAGTCAATGCTCTTATCCTATTATTTGGGGTCGGTGCAATACCGAAATCATCCATTCATCTCTTTTAGACGTCATTTGAGCATTCACTTCTCTCTTACTTACACATCGTTATTATATCTTTTAGACAATCCATACATCTTTTATTTGGTCTTCCTCTCCTGCTCTGCAGTCATTCACATTCAAACGTAATACTCGTCTCGTATTGTTATGCAAGTACCTAATTATTTATAACAGCTTCCTCTCGAAAATCTTATGAGATTTCCAAACATCTACATTTTTAAATTCGGTTAAGCAAACAGTTTAATTAAAACCGGTACTAACTAAGATTTTATGGGCCGGAATAAAGCGGTTAAAATTAAACGACCATATTTTACGAATATTACTCGTTTTTACAACCTTCTTAAATTTGGAAGGGTTTTTCTTCAGCAGTTAAGGAAATGTAATGGCGTCCATAAAATCAATGCTAGAAATAAAACGTAAATTTTTTTGTCTTGTACGCACGGCGACACATCAAGCTATACAAAACCAAAATAAGCTGGCCACGCGTAGGACGAATAACGTATAACATCGCGCGGCCAGCTTATGTTGGTTTTGTATAGCTTGATGTGTCGCCGTGTGTACCAACATAGGAAGAATAGACCGTTTATTTTTGACATACAGCTGTCTCTAGTGAAGTTATTGTAAATATATTGTACTAGCTGTTGCCCACGACTTTATCTGCGTTACCCGGATTACCCTATGTGTTAATCCAGGCCATAGTCTATCTGTATGCCAAATTTCATCGAAATCCTTTCAGTACTTTTTGCGTGAAAGAGTAACAAAAATACATCCACACTCACAATTTTCGCATTTATAATATTAGTAATAATAATATTATATATATAAAATAATAAGGCCCGCTTGCGCCAAATGCTGGGTTAAATTGCGTAACCCCGTCTTTAGTAGCACCGACCTAAAGATTGAACGAGTGTTATCGAAGATAGTCTTGCGCCAATGAAAACTAGTTCATAGTTAACTAACCTGACAGTTCTCTGTATTTCGCTGGCAACATCCTAAATGACCATAGAGTTTATGTAATCCGACAAAATATGAAAAGCGAATGATGAATGAACATAATATATGCACGTCTCTTTCACACTGCATCTCTTTGTATTTGTCTGTCTCCTTTGTTTTATTTTGGCAATGAGATTTCGTTTTCATCGTTCATTCATGTTATCAAAGAGCATGTAACACACTACGTTATGAGTCGGGACTTTCATAGTAAAAACTGGTCGTGACCGATTATCCAGAATGTATGAAACGTGTGCAACCGTTCAAAGGAATTACATGGCGCGGTGCACGTTTCATATAAAAATTTTTTGTTAGAGAGTTGCGCGAGCCTACAACAAAACTGTAAAAACAGCTGTTGCCTCAATTTTGACATTTAGCACGTAGTTTAGTGACTTAAACCTACCACATCGGCGGTTAAAATATAACACAAGTTTAGCCCCTAAAACAGGATGGTGCAAGACATAATTATAATTTAATTCCAAATTAGCGTCTAGTTCCGAGTTAATAACGATAACCCTGCTAGGCGCAAGCGGGCCTAAGATGGCTATTTTTAATTGACTGTTTAGCCTCACTTCGGTGCCCGTCCGCCATAAGACGATTTTCTTCAAAATTACTTATCAATAAATTTAATAATTATTTTAACTATTTGTAAGAATACAATGTCAACTAGGTATAACGTTTATTATGCAAAGTACATTGCGGTAAATATTTGAGAAGGAGGCTTTTGTGAAATCTTTTTTTTTTTACTTATCTTGTTTTAGTTTTATGTATCTGAAGTCAGTCGAAAAACGTGTAACTTCTTTATAACAAATACCTTTATTTACATTTAACCAGTATTTTTTGTGGCTGACTGTACCTTACACATTCACCCCATTAGCAGTAGAAACTTCGCAAGGTCTTTGGTTAGCTTTGAAACTACATTAATACTAGATAACGCACGAATATCTTGGAATTACTTACTTGAACAAAATTACGCACCCAAAAAGTAACCTAAGCATTTTCTAGATGAGCGTACTTACGATAAAATATTGTAACGAGCAAAGAGATCTTATAGTTAAGACAGGCCGAAAATAAAATTCGTCGTTATTTGAAATTTAAAAAAAGAAACCGAATCGGGAATGTTTTTGATAAAATCGCATTTGTTTTAAGTCTCCCTGTCTAGTAGGTTGTGGAAGTAGTGTTTTCAAGGAAGACATAATTTAGTGATATTTCGTAATTTATAGATTAAATATTACAGAATGAGGGAAATAGTACATATACAAGCTGGACAGTGTGGCAATCAGATTGGAGCAAAGGTAAGCATTTATTTGAGTTTTGGTCGATTTTTCCCAAGTCTTTTCATTTTTATACAATTGTAAGTCTAGACTTACTGCGTTATTTATGTGCTTCACGTTCTTCTTTGCGAAATAATGTCCTCCCTTTTTCCTTTCTTCAGAGTTCAGTTTTGACAGGTATCTTGAATCCAAACTATTTACTATGAATGCTCTAAAATGGTAAATTTGGCACAGTAATATGGTCTATCAGAAACCTCTAAAAATCTCAAAAAATTATAATAAGAACTTGTTACTAAATCATATCTCCTTTTTCAGTTCTGGGAGGTAATATCGGACGAGCATGGCATCGACCCTACCGGCACGTACCACGGTGACTCCGACCTTCAACTAGAAAGAATAAACGTCTACTACAATGAAGCAACAGGAGGAAAATACGTACCACGAGCTATCCTAGTAGACCTCGAACCTGGCACCATGGACTCCGTCAGATCAGGCCCTTTCGGACAGATATTTCGACCAGACAACTTCGTGTTCGGACAATCGGGAGCCGGCAACAACTGGGCGAAAGGACATTACACTGAAGGTGCAGAGCTGGTAGATTCAGTCTTAGATGTTGTAAGGAAGGAGGCGGAAGGCTGCGATTGCTTACAAGGGTTCCAGTTGACGCATTCACTTGGCGGAGGCACTGGGGCCGGCTTAGGAACGCTGCTTATCTCAAAGATCAGAGAAGAATACCCTGACCGCATCATGAACACATTCAGCGTCGTCCCGTCTCCCAAAGTATCGGACACTGTCGTAGAACCTTACAACGCAACTTTATCAGTCCATCAGCTAGTGGAAAACACTGATGAATCATACTGCATAGACAATGAGGCGCTATACGATATTTGCTTCCGAACCTTGAAACTTACCACGCCGACTTACGGAGATTTAAATCATTTGGTCTCCGCGACGATGTCTGGAGTCACAACCTGTCTTCGTTTCCCTGGTCAGTTGAACGCTGATTTGAGGAAACTTGCTGTAAACATGGTGCCGTTCCCTCGTCTTCATTTCTTTATTCCTGGATTCGCGCCTTTGACGTCCCGAGGCAGTCAACAGTACAGAGCATTGACTGTACCAGAGTTGACGCAACAGATGTTTGACGCAAAGAATATGATGGCAGCATGTGACCCTCGCCACGGGAGATACTTGACCGTAGCAGCTGTATTCAGAGGCCGTATGTCAATGAAGGAAGTCGATGAGCAGATGATGAATATCCAGAACAAGAACTCCTCGTACTTTGTGGAATGGATCCCGAATAACGTAAAGACAGCCGTGTGTGATATTCCACCTCGAGGTTTGAAGATGTCTGCGACGTTCATCGGTAACTCCACGGCTATCCAGGAGTTGTTCAAGCGTATTTCTGAGCAGTTCACTGCCATGTTTAGACGTAAGGCGTTCTTGCATTGGTACACTGGAGAGGGGATGGATGAGATGGAATTCACTGAAGCTGAGAGCAACATGAACGACTTAGTATCGGAGTACCAGCAGTACCAGGATGCCACAGCCGAGGAGGAGGGTGAATTTGATGAAGAGGAAGAGGGCGGTGATGAAGGAGACTAGACTGTTGCGTTTTAGTAAGATTTGCACCATTATTACATTGTATCTTTTTTATTTATTCGTTTTATTATATTGCTATGCTCAAAATATTAGTTTGGTGTTTTTATCTCCCCTCGTAATCTGAAACAGTGTGCAGTCTATTCCAGTTACATTTAATCGTATTCAAAATTATATGAAGAGGTACGTATGATCACGCAATTGTCACATGGGGGTAGATAGTTGACGTTATTTCATTTGCATCCTGTAAACTAAAGCTAGTACATCTCAACCGTTGGTCAATTCGCAAATTTTTCAGCTGGCTAAAATTTCAAATTCGCTCAACGTCCAATTCGCAACATGTCCATTTCGCAAATTGTCAAATTTGTAAAACGTCTGATTTGCAAATTGTCCAATTCACAAGTCTAATTTGTACATTGTCCAATTCACACTTTATCCTGTCAAAAACGCGTCATAAATCCTACACATCTTTGCAAAGTGGACAATTTGCGCTAACCAGTATGCTTACAAAACATGCGCCAAAGATATTTGAGCGTAGATTTTTACTGAACGTTACCTATCGCTCAAGATTAGTTATATTCTTTGCTATCGCTGCGACATATCGCCACGATTACAACGCGTCACTGATTGATCTCAGAAATATCGCAGCTAATGTTACGGTGATATGAATGTGTAAATGAAGTCTACCAATCCGCATTGGGCACGCGCATGGACAGCAGTGGACTGGAGCAGTGGACTAATGCCCATAAACCCTCCCTGAGGGTAGGCTATAGGCCTACCTGCCTGCCTGTAGTGGGACGTTTATAGGCTGATGATGATGAATAACGATGGATGTTGATAGATAAACAATTTATTTGCATAAGTAACAAACACATACATAATATTAAAGTTCACAAGATGTTTACAAAACAAGAATACAAATACAATGAAACATCAAAAACACCATGTAATTTGTTATACATAAGTACTAAAAGCATTAGCCTATTTTCTACACATACAGGCGCAATACTCACTCGCAAACTAAAATATTCTACGATACGTCATCATCAGGGTCGGATTAGCCAAAAGCTGCAAGCAGCATCTGCACAAATAGCTGGAGGGCTAAATTATTCAGCTGCCGTCCAGAGGAGTAGCTACACGGAAGGAGCGATTAGCGGGGAAGACATACGCTCACTTCTTGGAAAGCGGGTTGAGTACTTACTAGGACCATGAGTAAATACCAAACAGAGAAAAAGCTTCTAAGGAGCACACAAAATTATCACGTGACCCCCTTTCGGCTCATAAGGAATACTTCCTATAAAGACTACTTCCCAAAAGGACCACTTCCCAGAAAGGACAATTCCCAAAAGGTCCATAGATTGTTTTTCCGCGGGCGGCGCCTAGGTGAACTCTTTGGTGAAGGGTAACTATGGTTTATATTTATGAAGGTAACGCACACACTTCCTAGCCTTGTAGTAGTGTCTACGTATCGTAGCGAGATTGTATGAAACTTTCTGTGAAAACTGCTGCATTTACTCGACTCAAGTCTCTGTCCTCCCTTTGAAACTCAATGTACATAGAGAGTGTAAGGGACAAACCTCCGCAAACTAAAACGGTTAACTTAGACCATCAAATTGAACAACTATTAATATGGAGCCTACCTTAGGAAACGCGAAAAAAAATTAGCGGTCCCATTCATTTGACGCGGGTTAGGTACAGCAGTTTTGTATGAAAATGAAACATATGATTTTTCTTCACGTTTCCTGAGGTAGGCTCCATAGTGAAAGTTGTTCAGTTTTATGGTCTGAGTTCACAGTTTCAGTCTGCGGAGGGCTGTCCCTTACACCCTATATAAAAAGCCAGATTTTTTTCCGTAAATTGAAAGTTAGCCCCATGGTAGTGAAAGTTGTTCAGTTTGATGTATAGAATGCATAGTTATTGGTTAATGTTTCCGCAATGATAAAAATATCTATAGGGTGTTTAGAGGTATGCATTAATTATAATACCTTTCGATTTCTGGAAAAAATCTATAAAATTACGAATTAGGGATTTTTCGTGTCATACCTATGATAAAGGTGACACCTGCTACGGCAAGTTTAAAAAAAGATAGTTGATTGCTAAGTTGATATGCTAAGTTTGATAGCAAAATTTCCGTCCACCTTGAATGGAATTATGGTCGTGAGTTTATGTACGAAAAGTTTTTGATGTGCGATTTTTGTCGCTTAACGGTCTCCGCTATTCTTTCTCCCCATAGACTAACCGCAAGCACAGCACTTCGAGAATAAAGCTACTTATGTTGAGCTTTGAAACAGAATCGTAACTTTTTGAAAATATAGAAGACATGCATAGCAGACTTCATTACAGACCTACATTCTGGGAACTGAATAGGGGAGCGGACTGCATAAAATATATTTTATTTTATCTTCTTAGTAAAAAAACATTTGAAAATAACGCTATACTCGCATTTTTAGTTTTGTTTTTAGCTAGAATACTATTTTTAATAACATGATGAACTATAAAAAGTAATGAAATGTTGATGACGTCACTTGTGGGTATTTGGAAAAATTTTACATAAATCGCGCGCGTTTTGACGTTCGATTAAAAGTTGCTAATTTGACTAATTGTCCGATCCCCTATCTAATCTAAACTATTATAAAACTGTAACAGGAAGTTTTTCTGTACATTGAAGATATTAACAAAAAAAAGTTACGATATGGTTTTTAGGTATCCCTGATTCCATATCAACAATTTTTGGATTTTTTGTCTGTCTGTTTGTTTGTGTGTTTGTTTGGGTGTTCGTTTGTTTGAACGAGCATCACGCAAAAAACTACTGAACCGATTTTGATGAAACTTTTTTTGTTTGATAGCTTATTATCTGACTTAAAATCTGGTATATAATTTGTGCGGACAAAGTCGCGGGTTAACACTCGTAGTAATATAAGGTCTAACAAAATAACGTGAAACTATTTTAAGGGGATGATCAGACCATCAAACTGAACAACTTTCTCTATTGGATCAATATCGAAATAGCGAAAAAAAAATCTGCGGTCCGATACAAAACACTCGAGTCAAATGTATGGGACAGCTGTTTTTTTTCGATATTTCAATATTAGTCCCATAGAGAAAGTTGTTCAGTTTGATGGTCTGATCATCCCCTTAAAATAGTTTCCCCTAATTTTGTTAGACCTTATATAATATTCGTTTTTCAATTCTCGTCGCCTTAACAGCACAGCGGACTTTCTCGTTGTTTCCATCATTTTCTAATTACTAGGGACGAAAGAACGAAGGACATTCGATCTCTTCCAATCAGAACCAATGGGGAACGGAATTTTCGATTCTAAAAAGATCGGAGAAAACGCAATTCTGTCTAGACAATTTGTAATTTAGTCAATGGTAACTACATGATAATATCTGAATGATCACATCAGGACTAAGGTGACACCACAGACAACCCTAATAAAAAAGGAACTTATCTACTGAGCTGTATAATTATAATAAATTTTCATATAATTCGGGTAAAAGTTTAGAAGTTGGCAACATTATTTTTTGAAGCTCGAATTTCAGTTGCCGCATTTTAGGAGCCTTTGTTCTTAGGAAGGGCAGAATCTAGTCGTATAGACAAAAAAAATCTTTGGTACTGTGTACCTTTTTATTTATAGTCTTCA
Source organism: Agonopterix arenella (assembly GCA_927399405.1). NCBI lineage: Eukaryota > Metazoa > Arthropoda > Insecta > Lepidoptera > Depressariidae > Agonopterix > Agonopterix arenella. The sequence goes on from OV656714.1 coordinate 5,618,894, forward strand.
TCATCATCATATCAGCCGACAGACGTCCACTGCTGGACATAAGCCTCCCCCAAAATGGGGGGATTTGCCATAATCGCCACGCTTGGCAGGCGGGTTGGCGATCGCAGTTGGATTGAATGTGTGTACTCAGAGGATGCTGCTGCCCATCCTCCGGTAAATCCCTTAGTCGCCTTTTACGACACCCACGGAAGGAAATGGGATGGTGCTATTCTTAGCCTACTAGTGTTTAATATGTGTGTTTGTTTGTATATTCGTTAGGTAGTGTTAGGTTTTTATTTCATTGTAAAATTGTTTCATTTTGTAGAGTCTTAAGGGTTAAGGCACGATGGGGCTGACGTAACCTCAGGGTTAAAAGCTCAAAAAAAAAATAATAAAAAAAAAAATAATAATAATTACGTGATACCAAAGAATATATCGCACATCTAGTTCCTATAAAGTCATAAATGTAATTTTCTAAATTTACAGTAGAGCGCTTTAAAGATTCAAGACGCGTAACTTTTCTGACTGGTGATATAATGACAGTGGCGCTCTCTAACGCACATATTTTTGAATAAAAAAAAGATCTTTAAGCACTCAATGCATTTTCATAAAAGAAATGTTATGGCATTGTTAACTCAATATTGGATTTTTTTACATTTATGACTTTTAAGAACTAGATATGCGATATATAAGGTCTAACAAAATTAGGTGAAACTATTTTAAGGGGATGATCATACCATCAAACTGAACAACTTTCTCTATGGGATCAATATTGAAATCGCGAAAAAAAAATCAGCTATCCCATACATTTAGGTCGAGTAGGTTGTATGGAACAGCTGATTTTTTTCGTTGCGATTTCAATATCGGTCCCATAGAGAAAGTTGTTCAGTTTGATGGTCTGATCATCCCCTTAAAATAGTTTCACCTAATTTTGTTAGACCTTATATACTAAGTGATACTACAACTTCAGACAACTCACTTATAGATAACCTTCGGATAATTTCTTATTCGTAGGTAGTAATAATTATAGTACCTACTCTGTGTTCGTAGTATGAATCATTGAAAATTAGAAAGGTGGCAATGGCTTCGTTTTCAAACATTGTGTTTGGGCCGAAGGGTAGATATGAGACGAAGTTTTCATGTAAACGATAAAAACTTACTAGAAAAAGAGTTTTTATATTAAAAAAAAATAATGACCGGTATGGCTAACATTTTTACCTAATCTTTCGTCCGATTACTATAATAAATTAAATTATGTTTCTAGAGCGTAATACCATCAATAAACGTTACCGCTTTTGGGCCTAACATAAATTGACTCCTTTCGAACTTCCGTCACACTAAAAGGTTGCGGATCACAATTTCAAAGCCCTCCCATAAAAAGTTCCACATAAAAAAACAGTGAAAATATGTCTTCTCACATGTGTTGTTTGTTCATACCTATCTCAACTACTGAAGTTATGATTGTCCGTCCTCGCCGCCTTAAATAGATTTTCTTATCTTCGCTTTTACTCTCAAAGCTCTAGGATTCAAATTTGCATAGCGATGTAGTTTTGATTCTACGGCTGTAATCAGCTTATGTAAATCGAGAAGCTTTGGACATAGAAAGTTGAGATTGTAAAAGTGGCTTTGAAAAACCAGCAAAGTGCAAGTCGAACTTACAAAACAAAGTTTTGCCATCAATCTGTTTGCCCTCAGTCGCGACTTCTCGTAGCGTTCATTTCGACGACCCGGTTGGTGTAATGGTTACCACGCTGGACTGCCAAACGGTCCTGGGTTCAAATCCCGGTTCGGTCATGGATGTTTATATGTCTGTGCCGTTGTTGTATGGTTTCCATAATAAACAGCCTATAGTGCTTGCTTGGGATCATTACAATGTATGTGCATGTGAGCGTTATTTATTTATTTCTCTGAATAATTTTTCGAATAAAATATTGATGATTACGATCTCATGTAGGTACCTAAAATCATAGAAAATTTTTGTCTGAATTGACTGTCATCTGGATGGCGCGACCGGCTTCCTGGAGTTGGGTCCAATATTACTAACATTAAAGCCATCATATACTCTACGAGCATTGTTAGGGCGTTAACTGAGTATCTAGTTTTTATATTGATCTAAGGAATGAAAAAGAAAAAAACAAGTTTTGGTCCAGTGGCGAGTAACCTTGCCTACCGTGCAGGAGGCGATGGTTCGATCTCCGTCCATGCCGACTCGTACCAATTAATTTTTTCGGAATTCATGTACGATTTGTAACACCATTGGCTTTTCGGTGAAGGAAAACATCGTGAGGAAACCTGCATGCTTCAATTTCAAGGCATATATGCCATTCCATTACAAGTGGCGACGGGCTTACTCCTCGTCACACTGGACAGAGTTTCGATACGTGGATGTTGTGAGTTTTCAGAATATCCCTGACTACCCTTTCAGGGAATATAGTCGTGAGCATATGCTACCATTTACCTTATTTTTGGTTATGGAAGACATCGTGAGGAGATCAGGAGACCGTTATCCTTAACTTATTCGTGCGAGATCTGTGCCCAGCAGTGGGATCTGCATAGGCTCATGATGATGATGACACATACGTAAACCCACAGCCTCATTCCCATTCGAGGTAGCCAGCAACTTCTTTATATTAACTAAGCTTTGTGGTCAGCATCTGACTATTAATTTTTTTAGAAACCAAACTGTTATTTAGCTGTAAGTTCTCCAAAAAGGAAATAAATAAAAAAAAATTATGAATGCAAGACTAAACAAAGTAGGTACGATACGTATTTAAATAACTAACTTAAGGAAATAAAGATAATACTAAAAGGTCGCTTCTGGCCACACCTGGACCAAATTTTAGTTTTAGAATAATTATGCTCATTTGCTTTCTTTGATTATTTAAAAAAAGCGGAAGATTAGGTGACGTTCTTGCATTACGTACTCGAAAAATGGGCCGGCTTTTCCTGTATCTTACGAGTGAAAAATAATTCCGTGTGTTTTTTTTCCTCTTTGAATGATATTTACAACGAGTAAAAGCACACGAAGGCATTGTTGTAACTTTATTCCACCTAAAATCAAAAAAGTATCTCAGTCACGCAATACTGCTCGTATTGCGACTTAGGGGTATCACATACAGAAGGAGTCGAGGCGGCGTCGAGGCGCGGGCGCGCCGTTCGGATTCTTGGAATACAATTATCGGCCGTTATTCAAAATCGCCAAGGCGATACCCCTTAGTAAATTAGGCGACGGTGGCTCAATTTAAGCGGTCCATGCGCTATAGGCTAGTCACTTATCTATGCTATTTTAATTTAATCAAAGTTTGCTTTGTAACTAAACTACAGTACTTTACTAAAGAATAAATTATCATTTAGATAAATGCAATATTATTTTTGAAAGGTTAATGCGGTCGAGAATGTTTGGAAAGCGGACCGCGGGCCGGATAATATTTAAACATTAATCTTCTATTCAGGGATGGACAATGTAAGGCCCGCTAATAATGCGACTCTGGAATAAAAAAACAAAAATTAAAGAAAACATATATTTATTTTGATAAAAAAAAATACAGTACCTAATTACTGAAATTTTTGAGAACAATTTAGTGTTACAGAAAGAATCAAATCAATCAAATTTTTATTTATTAGTATTAAGCAACTACATCACAATTTTATAGGCTACAATTTTTGAATACTTAATGATAATGAGACAGTACATTTGCGAGAAATTACCAACTAAAGCCTAATTAGGCAAAGAAAATGCCTGACTTATTAAGCGATAGTCCTCTTCCAGGATGTATTAAGTTGATCAAGTACAGGGAGATAAGTTAAATAAAGGTGTTACATTACTTGAGGCCTATTGCAAGCAGAGAAATAAAAAGGGAAAAAAAAAATTAAATTTAAAGTTTTTTTTTCCTTTTTATTTCTCAGCTTGCAATAGGCAAAAATAGTAACCTAGAAGATAAGTACATTCAAGTAGATTATTGACTCATCATCTTTCATCATTATCAGTATGACTGCGCGGGTCACATGTTAACGTAGTAGATCTCTACATTTTACTGAAATTAAAATGGAAAACATTAATATTTATTTGTAAGTTTATTGTCATAGTTTAAATTCTTACTTCTATAAAGATGAAGAATAAAAAAAATATAAATATACAGGGTGTTACATAAATACAAATAAACATTTAAGGGGGTGGTCATCAAACTGAACAACTTTCACTATGGGACTAATATCGCGAAAAAAGCATCGGATGTTCCACCATCATCATCATCATCATATCGACCGATAGACGTCCACTGCTGGACATAGGCCTCCCCCAAAATGGGGAGATTTACCATAATCGCCATGATGTGATGCGTTTGCGATGTTCCATACTAAACTACATATCTACTCGAGCTAAATGTATGGGACAAAAGATTTTTTTTCGCGATTTCGTTGTTGGTCCCACCCCCTTAAAAGTTTTCAATTTTTACTTTTACTTCTGTAGCACCCTGTACTCTCCTGTACAAAACAAATATTTGTTAAAAACCAATCTTTTGATACTTCCAATTCAAAACTGTGTGTATGTAAGGTCTAACAAAATTAGCTGAAACTATTTTAAGGGTATGCTCAGACCATCAAACTGAACCACTTTCTCCTTGGGACCAATATCAAAATCACGACAAAAAAATCAGCTGTCTCATACATTCGAGTCTAGTTATGTTTGCAGTTTTGTATGGGACAGCTGTTTTTTTTTGTCGCGATTTCGATATTGGTCCCATAGAGAAAGTTGTTCAATTTGATGGTTTGATCATGCCCTTAAAATAGTTTCAGCTAATTTTGTTAGACCTTATAAAATAAAATATTTGGTTATTTGCAGCAAAAAAGTTATTCTTTGTATAATTAAACCAACCGTTGCCTATGTGGTACAAAAGAGTATGAAAGTCACTAAAGTTTGATTATATTTTTTAACAAAACATTTTTTTCTGTGTATCAGTAACATGCAAAAAAAACTAAATGAATGCAACCCACGTTTAAGCCGTAAACAACTTACACAAAACCTACCAAATCGAAGAACAAAAGAAAACTCGTGAAATAAAAATAAAATCGTTTCCAAAATTTCTTGTACCAAAATATTAGGCAAATTGGTACGCGACGGTTGTGGCCATAGCAGTCATCTCCGCAAACCCAATTAGATAACTATCCAATCTAATTTATTTTACCATTTCAATTAAAACAATGAACATTTTAGTGTTTAAATTCGTTAAATTCGGAACAACAGTTTTGTCTACCTCCAAATTTGAATTCAAAATAATCTTCAGACTTTTGTGTTTGGAAATGGGATTCTGTTATCGATTCTTCAATTTATATTACTAAATACAGATTGCGGTGAAGGAAAATATACTGAACAAAATGGCATACCCGATAAGATACCTATACAGGGTGAAATTGATATCATTAGCATCCTTTTAAACTAAGAATCTACCCATCAAACTGAACAACTTTTACTATAGGAGCAAACCGATCGGAGCAAAAAGAAAATCAGCTGTTGCATACATGTGAGTCGAGTAGGAGGCATTGCAGATTGCAGTTTAGTATGGAACAGCTGATTTTTTTAGTGCTCCGATCGGTTTGCTCCCATAGTAAAAGTTGTTCAGTTTGATGGGTAGACTCTTAGTTTAAAAGATGCTAAAGATATCAATTTCACCCTGTATAATTTTGATGAGGTTGGCATGTGATGGCATATTTGCTTTGAGTTTGACTCTACAGGGTGTAACAAAACAACCTAGTAATAGTTAAGGGGGTGCTTCAGACCATCAAACTGTACAACTTTCACTATGGAGCCAACACTGAGAAAAAATAAAAAAAATATGCTGTCCCTGCAGTTTTGTATGGGACAGCACATTTTTTTTCCTGGTGTAGGCTCCATAGTGAAAGTTGTTCCGTTTGATGGCCTGAAGCACCCCCATAGGTATTTACTAGGGTGTTTTGTTTACACCCTCTGACCCTGTAGAGTCAAACTCAAAGCAAATATGCCATCACACTGTATAGAAAGTATACACTTTTTTAAATACTCTATCCGTCCAATCTAATAGATAAAATCCCTTTTTCTCTCCTTCTCCAACCTAAAATGCAACACAAACTCTGAAACACCCATCAGAAGACTGCTTATTTCATCTCGCATATTCTAAATGCGACCCCCAAGTTACTACTTTCCGAACCAAAGTTGGTCAGCGCTGGTCATACCATTGTTTATTTTCCACAGTTCAAATGTACCCAGTTCACCGGAACGTATGTTTTCTGACAAACAATTGGTTGGACGAATAATAAAATGATATTTATTTAATGCCGAGTTGAAATTTCGTAAGCTGGAGTAAAACAACACTTTACACATTATACTTAACGAAAGACGAATTGGCTTGGAAGGAAATACATAGAAATTTTTTTTATTGACTCTTAAATGATATCAGGGGTTCGCTCACTCTAACTCTCTATTTCAATTTAACTTAAACCGACAGAGTTAAGACTGTTTAGTTAACTCGAACGAAGTTGTAGTGCTGAGACTTGTATTGCTGAGAATTTTCGAGCTCGCTTCGGGTATCTATTACTTTTCAATATCTGTCTGTGCAATAGCAAAATGTTGTGGCTACAGCCAAGGAATTGTACTTAAAATGTCGAGCTTGCTTCGGTCACGGTATCTTTTCATCTCAAGTATCTTCCTGCACAATACCTCAATGTAAGAGAAATGTGGAGCTCGCTTCGCTCGCTTGCTCGATTACGAAATCCTACTGAAGGGCGATTCCTAGCCACCAGATGCATCCCCCTAAAATGAATCCTGCCGGCGCCAATGCTTCAGTTGCGTAAATTAGAAAAACGTTTCATTCCTGTGGATGTCATTTCAATCATGACTATTCATGACTACAGAGTCATATTGATATCATTAGCATCCTTTTAAACTAAGAGTCTACACATCAAACTGAACAACTTTTACTATGGGAGCAAACAAATTGGAGCAAATAAAAAATTTGGTTTTCAGTGCTAAACTGCAATGTCGACACGCGAGTTCGCGACTCAAATGTATGCATCTGCTGATTTTTTTTTGTTGCTCGGATCGGTTTGCTCCTATAGTAAAAGTTGTTCAGTTCGATGGGTAGACTCTTAGTTTAAAAGGATGCTAGTGATATCAATTTCACCCTGTACAGTGTCAAAAAAAAACATTTTTTTTTTCTCAACTCTACCACCGCTCCGGAAAGTGTTCCGTTGTAGAGAAGATGCGGCCAGAAACTCTACACATATCTTTTATTGTGTGATTTAAAGGTCCATGTAATGTAGATTTTTAACCGACTTCAAAAAAGGAGGTTTCTCAATTCGACTGTATATTATATATTTTTTTAAATTGTTTTTTCACCCCTCCGGGCGGAAAGCTTCAACTTTCGTCCCGCTGCGCTAAACGAAGTTGCCGTTTTCCGCCTCTGTCGAGGAGAAAAATAGTATACTAACCTCGGGCAGTAAATAAGAAAGCCTCAGATCACATGTTTGTTGACCTCAGCTTCGCGTCGGTCAACAATTACATGAGATCTGAAACCTTTCTTACTTTCCTGCCCTCGGTGTGTAATCTACTATTTCGAGACTATGTCTATCTCATTACGCTACGACAATTACAGTTTTTAAAGTATTGAAGCCCTGAAGAAAAAATCGTTTAACCAAACGTTTGTTTCTATATTCTATTTATTCTCTAGTTAAGTGCAAGGTGAGTCCAGTCATACATACATATAGTATTGTATAAAACCCAAGGGAACAGTCGAATAGACTTGTTCGAATATACCTAGGTCTTGTTCTAGAGTCTAGAGTGTAGTACCACGCGGAATAGGATTTAAGCTATAATAAGTTATTTACCTATCTGACAAATACAGCATTGCTCAGGAAGCAGTTACTGCGTGTTACTGCGGACAATTGGAGGGACCACGAAGGGCCTACCTAGCCAGTGAATGAACTTAAGATAAGTTTATTCCGAAAGCTCCCGAGCGTATTGCGTACAATTTTCAATATTAACCAATTAGAATAAGAGATAGACGTACTTTTTGTTATCATCAGCTGCAAGGCTGATTCAGTATTCATAGGGTGAAGAGCATCTCTATAATGGGGATGGGCCAGGTCTGCCTGCATAACTTCAGTCAGTTTAGGTTTGTATGGCTGCATATCTCCTAAACTGACTGACACTCGTCTTCACGAAATCTAAATTTCTAATAAGTTTATTGTTTTTGTTAACTACCTTTAGAGCGAATAAAAAAAGGGTAATTTAAAAAAAAATGAAAAAGAAAAATTACAAAAACTTTTTTCAAGAAAAACATCACTTCCTCCGACGCGACGTAACTGTTTGAATATTCAAGATTACTAGAAAGTCTAGAAAGCTACGTCTGGTCTAGAATTCTAGAATATTCGTATCCGGGCGCATGGCGATCAATACTGAATCTGGGCTCTAGATTCCGATGCTATTTTGAAAGCGTAGACGTATTTTCAGCATGCCCCCGGTATCCAGTTCAATTATGTTCGTTCGGCCACTGATATTAGATGGACAAAAGATTGCTTTGATAGCGTTTTAAAAAAATAAAATATATCTGATATAACTGGAATTCTTTGTGATACTTAACATTATTATTTAAGATACTATTCTAAATGATAGCCGGAAGCATCCTTCACCGCTGTTCATTTCCTCGAAAACATATTTTGTCGACAGCTTTTGCCGACAACACGGTGCCGATTGCAAAGTACGACAAAATATTAAAAATAAATAATCTTAGACACTATCGCCAAAGTATATATAACAATAATAGTAAGAGCGCTTCTAAGAAACCGCGCGACACGCTGGAAATGCGGCAAGATGGCGGCCATGCTAAGGGTTGTACGGGGAGCACCGACATCAACTCAAGGGGTGAGTTACTCCATGACTTTACTCTAACCAACCGTCTCTTTATTTGTAACACAGGATGGAAACCCACCTTTGTAACAGCTAACAGACAGGAGGTCTTAGATGTTACTTTCGCAACAGAGGAAATCTTCAATTGCGTCAGTAATTGGCATGTTAGCGAGGAGGAGTCCATGTCTGATCACAGGCACATACGTTTTGACCTATTAACCGCTCCAATATACCAAACTAACACCTTTAGGAATCCGAAGGCGACATCCTGGGAACTATTTAGAACCCTACTAAAGGAGAACCTACTTGACCTTCCTAAAACAATCAAAAATCCTGAAAGCTTAGAACTGGCAGTACTCATTCTAAACAATGGCATCCTGGACGCCTACCACAAAAGCTGCCCTCTAAAAGAACCCAAGCAACGAAGGATCGTTCCCTGGTGGAATCGTAAGTTAGAAAAACTCCGAACCCAATCTCGTCGGCTATTCAATAAAGCCAAATCCCATAGGTGTAGTTGGGACACCTACAGGACCGTTCTAACAACTTACAAACGAGAAATTAAAAGAGCAAAGAAGAAAAACTGGCGGAAGTTCTGTGAGGAAGTTAACCAAACTCCTCAAGGAGCTAGACTACACAGGATTCTCACAAAAGCTCCAAAAAACCAATTAGGCCTTCTCAGAAAGCCTGATGGTAACTTCACCTGCTCTGAGAAGGAGACCCTGGAACTGCTCACTGCGGTCCATTTTCCTGGCTCCATCAGTGAAACAGACCCAAGCACTTTCACTAGTACAAGGGGTAACAAAGACGCTCATGCACCACAAAGGCCTCACGCAGAGGACTGGCGTAGAGCGTCTAAAATCTTCAGACCCAACCAGGTTAAATGGGCGCTTAAAACCTTTAAGCCCTTTAAATCAGCTGGAGATGACGGAATATTCCCAGGCCTCTTGCAACAAGGCGCGGAAATCCTAACTCCAATTCTAATAAAAATATTTAGAGCCAGCTTTGCGTGTAATGTTATACCTGAGCCATGGACTAAAGTCACCATTAAGTTCATACCAAAGACAGGAAAAAGGGACTACGCCCAACCAAAGTCCTACAGACCTATAAGTCTCACCTCTTTCATGCTGAAAGCCATGGAAAAGGTACTAGATCAAAACCTACGGGAAGGTGCTTTACTGACACACCCGTTGCACAAAGATCAGCATGCCTACCTAAAGGGCAAATCAACAGAAACCGCCTTGATAGATTTAGTAGACAAGATCGAAAAATCAATCGAGGACAGGCAAATTGCCCTTTGTGCATTCCTTGACATTGAAGGAGCCTTTGACAATACCCCTACAAAAACCATAATTAGTGGACTAACTGCCAAAGAGGCAGATCGGACCACTATAGGTTGGATAGAGTCAATGCTCCGCAATAGGTCTGCAAAACTAACACTGAATGGTCACATCCATACAGTTAAAACAACCAGAGGCTGTCCACAGGGAGGAGTACTATCCCCCCTCCTATGGTCAGTTGCGGTTGACCAACTCTTGCATCTACTGGCCGAGGAAAGACTTCCCACGCAGGGATATGCCGACGACCTTGTAGTAATCATTAGAGGACCGTGTCTAGACACAGTGTCCTCTCTTGTGCAAAGAGCTCTTCACATCATACAGAAATGGTGTGATGAAAACACTTTGTCTGTCAACGCAGACAAAACCGTCATAGTACCATTCACGAACAAACGGGACCTCAGAAAGTTAAGAGTCCCCCGTCTCAATGGGAAAACTATACCCTACTCCAAAACCGTTAAGTACTTAGGCGTAACTTTTGACCAACGCCTAAACTGGAATACGCATATTGAGACCGTCATTCAGAGGGCCAAGACCTCGCTCGGCATCAGCTATCGCATGGCAGGGACTAGATGGGGAATAACCCCTAAAATAGCCCTCTGGCTTTACACCGCCATAGTTAGGCCTATCGTATGCTACGCCGCAGCTGTCTGGTACAAAAAGACCCTCCAAAAATCCACAATAGACAAACTCAATAGCCTTCAAAGGACCGCGTGCCTAATCGTAACAGGCGCGATGTCCACCAGCCCTGGGCTAGCCCTTGATGCATTACTCAATCTCCAACCGCTGCACATCTTTGCACAAAGGGAAGCGAAGGCATGCATATTAAGAGTTAACCCAAACAGGAATCGTAACTGGCAATCGAAGTGTCTGATTAGCCTGCAGGAGGATGCCACGTGCCTCCCAGTGCTAAGAATGACCACAGACACTATGATGCCAACTTACAACTTCACCAAAAACTATACTGTTACATTTCCTTCGAGGGACGACTGGCTTGAAGGCCAAACGTCCATCAAAGACAACTGCCTAACCTGGTTCACAGATGGATCCAAGAAAGGCAATGACGTTGGCAGCGGAATATATGGCGAAAACCCAAGATTAGGGCAAATCCAAAATCTTGGCAACTACGCCTCCATATTCCAGGCGGAGGTATACGCCATCACAGCCTGCGCTGAAATTAATTTAAGCAAGCGCTACGTCAACCAACATATCACAATCAACTCCGATGGCCAAGCAGCCTTGCTAGCCATAGATTCTCCGATCATAAAGTCTAAGCTAGTACAGAACTGCGTAGCACAACTGAACGCTCTAGGCAATAACAATCAGCTTGTGCTACAATGGGTGCCAGGACACTCAGACATAGAAGGGAACGAAAGGGCGGATGAGTTGGCCAGAAGGGGCACAGAAAACCACTTCATAGGCCCCGAACCCTTTCTGGGAATACCTAGCAGTCTAACGCGAGATTCTTTGAATAAGGTCAGCTTTGGAGAGGCAATAAAGCTTTGGTGCGACACCCCAGGCATGGGCCACTCCAAAGCACTTATCAAAGGCTACAATCGCAAACTTGCGAACGGTCTCCTTGCCCTCAGCAAGGATCAAATTTGTACAGTAGCAAGGTCACTCACAGGCCACTGCAAATTAAATAAACACATGCACACACTAAATTTAAGTGATACCACCGGCTGCAGATTCTGCAAGGAGGAGATGGAGACTCCTATACACCTCCTATGTGACTGTGGCCCCCTGATGTACAAACGTAGTACTCATCTAGGTAGGCAGGTTCTGACACCAGATGAGATACAAACTATCCCTATCAAAAATCTACTGCGTTTTCTGGCCGCAGTGGGGATTGGTAGAGAACTTTAAAAAGGGCGTTCACAAAGGACCAGCGATGGTCTACGTGGCACAGGCGTGATAAGCCTGTCAAGGCCCAGAATACCCCCAAGGGTTGTACAATTACGTTCAGAAGAAATAAAATAAAATATAAGACAATCAATATGAAATGAGTCTAATTATTTAATATTTTATAAATTGGTAGTGATACCTACCTAGGTATTTATTTTTGTTATGAACTATTCTTTACGATTTTAATTCAAAGTTTTATAACAACAACATTTTTCAATTAATACATGTATTATGTACAAAAACAATTGAGTAGTACCGTAGCTTACCTATTTATAGTATTTTAAACGATATGTAACGGTAACCTTTAAACGGTATCTCCGGTAAAATCAAGAAAGTTTTAAATCGCGTTAAAAATACTTCAAACCACTTTAATTCCAGCAAATCTTTATTTTTATACAATGTGGAATCACACCCGCACACATTACCATATAATATTCCGTGAAAATACAAACAATTTAAACCATTGTGGTACGTGCGCGCTGTTGAGTATAACATTTGACACAGCTGCCGGCGCGTACCAATACTCAAAGTTCAGAATTGGTACCGCGCGCAGGCAGAGGGAGCCGAGACGCACTCCTCCCGCGCTCCGACCCCGCGCACAATTCGCCTGTCGCGATGATAGAGTGCTCTCGCTATTTTTTATATTTACGCTATGCTATCGCACAGTTTATATAGTCTAAATTAAAGTACTAAGCTTCCAGTATCTAGTATAATATGCTTATATAATATGATGACAAAATAACGATACAGAACGCATAATTATAATTATAAGTATATAGATTTTGATAAAGTAAACCTAGGACATAATTATTACTGATACTAAGAGGAACATAAGTAACTAGTTTTAAATGGCAGACCAACAGCATCATTGTTAAGAATATACGTGATGGAAAACACGAGCTAGAGTATCGGAACAATGTAATTTAACTTAACCGAAATAACGTTTCGTCGAAAGAAACTTTTGCCATTGTAAACAGTTTACAAAATCACTGTGAGCCGATTTTTTTTTCATTAATTAATTAATTCATTCATTCATTCATTCATTCATTCATTCATTCATTCATTCATTCATTCATTCATTAATTAATTAATTAATTAATTAATTAATTCATTCATTCATTCATTCATTCATTCATTCATTCATTCATTCATTCATTCATTCATTCATTCATTCATTCATTCATTCATTCATTCATTCATTCATTAATTCATTCATTCATTCATTCATTCATTCATTCATTCATTCATTCATTCATGCGTTCATTCATTCATTAATTCATTAATTCATTAATTCATTAATTCATTGATTCATTGATTCATTGATTCATTGATTCATTGATTCATTGATTCATTGATTCATTGATTCATTGATTCATTGATTCATTGATTCATTGATTCATTAATTCATTAATTCATTAATTCATTAATTCATTAATTCATTAATTCATTAATTCATTAATTCATTAATTCATTAATTCATTAATTCATTAATTCATTAATTCATTAATTCATTAATTCATTAATTCATTAATTCATTAATTCATTAATTCATTAATTCATTAATTCATTAATTCATTAATTCATTAATTCATTAATTCATTAATTCATTAATTCATTAATTCATTAATTCATTAATTCATTAATTCATTAATTCATTAATTCATTAATTCATTAATTCATTAATTCATTAATTCATCAATTCATTAATTCGTTAATTCATTCATTCATTCATCAATTCATTAATTCGTTAATTAGTTCATTCATTCATTCGTTCATTCATCAATTCATTAATTCGTTAATTAGTTCATTCATTCATTCATTCATTTATCCATTCATTCACTCATTCATTAATTAATTCATTCATTCATTCATTCATTCATTCATTTATTTATTTATTTATGCATTCATTAATTCATCCATTCATTCATTTATTTATTCATTCATTCATTCATCCATTCATTAATTCATTCATCCATTCGTTCATTCATTCATTCATTTATTTATTTTTTATTTATTTATTTATTTATTTATTTATTTATTCATTTATTTATTTATTTATTCATTTATTAATTAATTAATCCATTTATTTATTTATTATTTCATTCATTCATTAATTCATTCATTCATTCATTCATTCATTTATTTATTTATTTATTAGGTCAGCCTACAGCTATTACATCTGACACAAGTATTTATTAGTATAGTAGTAGTAGTATTTAGTTTTAGTTTATTCTAAGTTGTTGAGTCAAATAGTTATTAAGTACCTAGTTTTCTCACAGAGAAACCGAAACAAAAGTTTAACCAGTACTGTTTGTTTGTCCCCAGGGCCCGGCTTCAAAAGCACGATGGCTATCCTGAACTGTTTACTGGCTCGCCAACTCTGCTTCGAAGACGCCTCCTGCTCCGCCATCCTGGAAATCATCCCTCGTGTCTGTGGATCTGAACTTGGTGAGTGTTACACAATGTATAGTTTAAGTTTACACCCTGTATAATATACAGCCTGTATAATATACAACCTGTATAATATACATCCTATACAGAGTGTTAGGGACAGCCCTCCGCAAACTGAAACGGTGAACTCAGACCATCAAACTGAACAACATTCACTATGCCTACCTCAGGAAATGTGAAAAAAAGCAGCCGTCTTATACATTTGAGTCGGGTAGGTGCAGCAGTTTTGTATGGGACAGCTGATTTGTTTTCACGTTTCCTGAGGTGAGCCTACCTGTTGTGAAAGATGTTCAGTTTGATGGTCTGCGTTCACCGTTTCAGTTTGCGGAGGACTCGCCCTTACACCCTGTATAATATACTGAGTGTAAACTTAAATGCGGTATAATATTTAATGGATGATTCAGAGCATCAAATAGAACAACTGTAAAAAAGGTCGTTGCATGAACAATGTCAATGGCTACTCGACCCCAATTTATGGAACATCTGTTTTCTTTTTCAAGATGGTGATGTTAGTCCCATAGTAAAAATTGTTTAGAATGATGGTCTGAAACATCCCCTAAATATATAATGCATTTAAATTTACACCCTGTATATTTTAGGATTGAAAAACTAGCAAAAATACTTACTCAGCGTACCATCAAAACAAATGAGAAATCAGAGTTCATCATAGAAATATTAATTTACTAATGGAGTTCATTTCTTGTTTTTTTGTCTCTCCTCCCGACACTATGGTGGAGTATTGCTCATTCTATTTATTTGGATCCTTAGGAACAAATACGGAATTGCGATCCGAAATCCTGATTCAGGATTCAGTGTTGTCAACAATGGTTACAAAAATTACTTAGAGTGCTGTTTTAAAATGCCTAAAAAAAATTTATGAAATGCCAAATTAAGGACAGTTGTATTTTTAAGTATTTATTAAAACGAAACAAACAATTTCTATACATGATAATTCCTATCATGTGATGAGGTCATGACGTAAGGATGATGATTTGTAAATTGTATTTCAATATTATGCAACTATATCAAAAGGATATCGATAGTTTTAACATTAAAGATAATCTGCATACAAAATGGCATGAACCATTATCACACAAGCAATTTTTGAGCGTAGGCGATTTCGCAACTATACCGCAACGACGTCGCAACTGCACCGTCACGATACGGTATCGTTCCATCAACGCCTACGCTCAAAAATCACTTGTGTGATATGACTGTAAATCTTTAAAAAATGCCACCTAAGACATGAAAAAATCACTAGATCTAGTGAAAATGTCTCGGAAAGCGGCAACACTCCTTACGAAACTAATTCCGAATCAGGTTTATTCCGGGTGTATGTGGTGGGCCTAAGTTATAACCAAACTTATATCAGCACAAAAACCACGTTAGGTTTGTAGACGTTGTAAGCATACAAAAATTATAGTTACCACATATAGTTACTATACCAGAATAGTATAGTAACTATATGTGGTAACTATATGGTATATAGCCGTATCACGTGCAACGTGCTAGCACAACAGGAATAGAGAGACAGACAGCTAAGAGAGCGAGATGTATAAGGGTTGAGCGGTTGAACCTTATCTGGCAGCACGGCATCGCATTTTTTCGTCGCTCCATCCTTTTCACTCAGAAACGTCATTTGCTAGTAGCCCAGTCATTTTACGGCCGGGACTAATTAGTAATTGATTTTTTTTTTCGGTATAATATTGAAGAGCCAATTTGAACCTAGAAATATACCAAAATTAAAAAAAATCACGTCAGCAACAGTTCCAATTTTAAAATTTAGCTATTATTTCGTTCTGAAAAACCTAATGGTAAATTTTTTTTTGCACTTATTTAAGGCTTTACCATTTAATTTAATTATACACAAATCAAACATGGTGTAAATATTTTTGTTGTATTAGAAGGTTTTGAATCTCATTTTTAAATTTCAATGCCTATTTTATTGCTCAAAAATAATGTATATTGTTAAATCCAAGTGAAATGAGTGCATTGGTATTAATATTATTAATTTGAAAGACAAGAAAAAGACACACAATTTTGATTTCTATGTTGCGTAGCGATTTTTTTTTTTATATTTTTTAAGATACTCTTTTTGTCCCTAAATGGTGCCGGTTACAGTTTAAAAGTCTAATTAATAATTACTCCCTACCCCGCCTAACAAAACTCCGTAAAATGACTGGGCTATCATGTCAGTTCCTCTACTACTTTACGGTATTCCTATAGTAAATTTACGAGTAACCATGAACCTTTGACTACTTATATAGGGACTAGTTACACGTATAATTCCACTTACAAAAATTTCTGCCACTTTTTGCGGGGGGCGAGGTAACATGAAATCCGCAACTTTGGATTTTATTCCCCACTAGAGTTAACCCGCGACTTTGTCCGCACAAATTATATACCAGATTTTAAGTCAGATAATAAGCTATCAAATAAAAAAAGTTTCATCAAAATCGGTTCAGTAGTTTTTGTGTGATGCTCGTTCAAACAAAAAAACAAACACACAAACAAACAAACAGACAGACAAAAAATCCAAAAATATATCTAAAAACCATATCGTAACTTTTTTTTGTTAATATCTTCAATGTAAAGACAAACTTCCTGTTACAGTTTTATATAATAGTTTAGATTAGATTTAGATAACTTTAGATTCTAATTTTGAATGATAAAAATCATGAAAAGTAGTCTCGTGTGAACCCCAAACGTTCTAAGTTCGAAATTATTGATTCGCAATTATAGGCTGTCTCGTTTAGTGATAAGGTATAAAATTGAATGTAAATGCACATGATCAGTTGATTTTATACCGTGGCAGAGGGGAAATACTACCGCAAGGCCAGTCCTTATAATATATAGTCAAAGCCATGAAGTGAGGACCGTAACTCGTGACCGTCGTCGTGCTCGTGCCACCACCGCCTAACAAATATTTTATACCTACTTAAAAATTGCAAAGAATACATCGTATCCCAAAACCCTTACATTAAAGTTTACCCGCTTAAATCTTCCAGCGGTTTGTAGGTCTGCATGGAGTATATAGAAGCAGAGCTCAATTCTTTTGTTAAGGCGAAGGCATTATGCATGAGAAGCCGCGCTATGTGTAACCGCGAGATCCTGTGTCGGCAGTTTGGCTGTCTGTTACACTGACGCGTATCGTATTGTCACGTTCATTCGTTTCTTTAAGCCCCGACGCAAAAAGAGGCGTCAGGCCAGTGTTGCCACCTTAGCGCTTTCGGCGCTAGATCTAGAGCTTTTTTGGTATCTTTAGCGCCGTATCTCAGAATTTAACGCCTAGCGGAGAATATAGCGCATTTTAAATTTTTAATAAAGCAAAATTATATTTGAATATGCTATATTTTGTGTTTTATTATTGGAATAGGTATGATAAATATTGATAGCATATTGTGTTCAAAACATGTCCAAAGAGTGTAGTGTTCGGTAGATTCAAATACGAACGCTTGTTTGAAGTGTTATCATTAATTTTACAGGGGACTTAAGAATTGACTGACTTAAATTAACTTATAAATGGGTTTCGGAAAGGCTGATTAGTTAGACTATTTAGAGAACTTTAAAGGACTTTGTATGGGATAAGAACTTAGCGCCGAATCTAGCGCTTTTTTGAGCCGCGAATTTTTTTTCGAGGTGGCAGCCCTGCGTCAGACTTATTTGACGCCTATGTCGGTCTGTCTGTCGATCTGTATGTCGGTCTGTCTTTCTGTTGCGTAGCTCCCAAACGGGTGGACTGCTTTCGATGCGGTTTTTTTAATAGAAAGCTAATTTTTGCGAGAGTGTTCTTAGCAGTTCTTAGCTTGTTTCATGTAAATCGGTCAGCAGTTTTGAAGTAACTATAAAAAATTCATTAAACTAAAAAATTAAAAAAAACCCCAACACCAAAAACAAACATTTAAAAAGTGAAAAATAATTCTAACCTATTTATTTTTGATGTAAGCAAATGTATGTTTTTCTTTTTAACTCTCTTTAAGATATTTTAGGTCAATTAATGTGTCGGGGAACTCGGGGACCGCATGTGGGTCATTTCATAGCGGTCCCCCACGCATTAATTGACCTAAAATATGTTAAGAGAGTTATCATTCGAAGGATAAAAGCTGACACACAGGACACAACTGGATGCAAAAGGGCGAGAGATAGAACGTCATAAAAGAATATGGAGGAGGCCTATGTCCGAAGACTGACTTATCAAGGATTGTGACGGATAGAGATAGATACATAAGCTCACGCCAGCGCAATTGTCCCATGGGGTAGGCAGCGACTATGGCCCGCCATGCGCCACGATTCTAACACTTCGTACATCTTATCATGATACACTTCTATTACTTACTTACTATGCTGGCTCAGGGTCCGAAGTGGGTCTTTGCCTCCGACAACAAACCACGCCATTCATCCCTTTTCTGTTCCATCTCAGGCCAGTTGGGCACCTCCAGCTCCTTTAGAGTTTCTTAATAATCTGGTCTATCCAGCGATATCTAGGCCTTCCCACCGGGCGACGCCCTGAGGGTCGCCCCAGATACGCTCTCTTCACCGCACGATCTACCCCCATCCGTTGTATGCGTCCGAGCCAGCGAACTCGAGCAGATTTTTTTTCTCCTAGTACGTTGGGAGTAGAAACTGGGTCTTTTATTTCCATATTTTTTCCTTATGCGCGAGTAACCTTGCCTGCCGTGCAGGAGGCGATGGTTCAACTCGTACCAATGAGTTTTTCGGAATTTATATACGATTTGTAACACCACTGGCTTTTTCATCGTGAGGAAACCGCATGCTTCGATTTCGAGGCATGTATTGTACCTACTGTCCATTATAAGTGGCGACGGGCTCACTCCCCGTCACACTGGACAGAGTTTCAGTACTATACCAGTGAAACGTGGATGTTCTGAAGTTTCAGAATATCTCTGACTACCCCCTCGGGGAATATAGTCGTGAGCATATGCTATGCTATGCTATGCCCCAGCTTCCTATTCATTTTGTCACCTGAATGCACCTATGTTCTTACAAATAAAGTTCTGATTCTGATTCTGTCGGTGTATATCATCACAGCACGATACGGTGTAATTAAAGACCCCATTTGAGTATGTTGACCTACCGCCACATCCCCGGGGAGAGAATAAAATGGAAGCCATCTCGCAAAGTGTCGTCAAAATGTCACTTTCCTCGCAAATTACTGATGTTAGGGTTTAAACTTTATTCTCATCACAATAAAAGTGCTTATTTCTTTAGATTTTCCATTTGTTATCGGTTTATTAGGTCGTTAAGAATGAGAAGTACTTTATTATTTAAGTACTTTTGCAGTTCAGGTGGAATCATGAAGTAAATGCAGAGGGTGGAATGAATTTTATCTTAGGAGTCACATGGGACCAGATAAATCATAAAATTTGCTAATGTATATTTATCGTAGACTATAACTGACATAAAACAAACTTCAATTGATTCTGGAACAACTCTGATAATTATCACATAGGTCAGGTATATGAATGTATATTTATGTGTAAGTTGTTCAGTTTGATGGGTAGAGTATGTGGTTTAAAGGTTAATGATACTTTTCCTTACACTCTCTAGATAATGTCTTCATATACAGCGATTTCAAAGAACGTATCGAGCCTCCAGTTCTGCCCTCAATCGTATTTTTAAAATGAGAAACCTCCTCCTTTTTTGAAGTCGGTTAATAAACATATTTAACACTAGCTGGTGCCCGCGACTTCGTCTGCGATTCGTCTGGACAATTCACACAATATCTTTATTAATTGTAGCCTATGTATTATTCTGATGTATAAGCTATATTGTTGTAAAGTTTCATTAAAATCCATTTAGTAGTTTTTACGTGTAAGAGTAACAAACATCCATCCATACTTACAAACTTTCGCGATTATAATATTAGTAGGATAGTTATAAGACAATTGTTAATAACACAATATGGATGAAAAATCTGAAATAAATATATTTTTTTTAAAGTGTGAGAGGCCGTGTGGTTCCGACTTAGAATGTACCATCTCAATTCTTCCTGTGGGTGTTGTACGACGCAACGAAAGGATTAAAGGTTTCTGTTGCTTATGAGAGCTTACGCCCTAGCCTTACGGCTAGCCACCTCCCACCACTTGACAAGTCATTCCATTTGCTCAATGTGAGGATAGCTACAACTACAATCTTACTGCCTCCGTGGTCTAGTGGTTAAGAGCATTGGCTCTCGACACGGAGGTCGCGGCTTCGATTCCCACGGGGGACACATAGTGAAATGTCACTTTGTGCGTTTTTCCCCAGTTGGTTAGGACATTGCAGACTGAATCACCTGATTGTCTGAAAAGAAAGATGATTGCGTGCTTCGGATGGCACGTTAAGCCGTTGGGGTTCCGGCTACCGTCTCTGGTGGTAGTCGTCACATAAAAACCACGTCAGAGGCCGTAAGGCGGTCTGAAAAAACTCTGACACCAGGGCTCTGCCCACAAGATAAGAAGAAGAATTCTTCCCGTGGGTGTTGTACGAGGGAACGAAAGGATTAAAGGTTTATTGTGCAGTGTTTATTAGAGCGTAAGGCTACCTCCCACCACTTGACAAGTCATTCCATTTGCTAAATATGAGCATTGCTACAACAACATTCTTAAACAGAAAGTTGCTAGTTGTAGCAATGTTTCTGATCACCCCAAAAGGAATTATGGTCGTGAGTTTATCGATGTACTCGTATGTATGTAAGGGCGCATTTGTCCAAGGGCGTTTATAGAGCGCGAATTTCTTCATGCGATGTGCGTCTACAGCCTAATAGGATCATTTTCCAACCGCATAATCTATAGTCGTAAAAAAGTTTTCGAAAGATCCTTTGGTACTTCGGTGTAGAGTATTAGAGAGAGACTTATTTTCTTCTGCAATGGCCTGTGAAATGTGCCAGGTACCGTGTTTTATTACTAGGTATTATAATGCTGCCAGGCCTGTAAGCACTTAAATAAAATAGGTATCTTTACTACACCAAAAAATTTAAAACAGTTTTTTACTAATGTTGCCCCTCAGACTATGGCCCATCTCATATCTAGCCCTTTCTGCCCGCAAACTTGCACGCGAATGGAGCTTATGGACGCTGCTGGTAGTACTATCCGCTATCGACTCGATAGAAAAATAATTTTGCACAGAGCAAGCTGTTTTTATTTTATGTCTAAAAATATAAGGTCTATCATTTTAGAGGCATCCATTGTGTGACATGATATGATATAAGGGCTTCTCGAGCGAAGGCGTTGACGGAACGATATCGCCGCGAGATTGACGTGACATCGCCGCATTATCGTCGCGACAATGAAGAAGATAACCATTTTTTGTTTTATATGCCAAAAAAATCCACAAAAAATTACGAGAATAACTGTGTTTTAATTATTTTTTTATCCAAAAATGACCGAGATATAGAAGTGCAAAGTTTACATTTTCGGTCTAAGCCGCGGACCGAGCGCGATATCGTTGATGACGTCACGGTCCCCATCTCCGCGCGAGCGACTCGGGGATTCGAAGCATTTACCCGAATGTGCCCGTCGCGCGCGGAACTACATCTATCAAATATTGTATTGTGCCTCAGTGTAAAAATACGGCCATAAAAACACCCGAAAAGTTGTTTTTTTACGTACCCAAGGATCGGAAAATTTAAAAAAAATTAACAAAGTAGAAAAAACTCATGTCGCCCATGCGAATTCGATACCGGACCTCAAGATTGAGTTTCCAAATCTCACCTTAACGCACCACCGACGCTCTACTAAATAGCATAGCATATGCTAACGACTATATTCCCCATGGGAGTTAGTCACAGAAATTCTCACAACTCAGAACATCCACGGCTTCCTAGCAGTACTTACCGAAATCGCTCTATACTTCTTCTTTTTCTCTTCCTGTTACCCCTACGTGGGGTATAGGGCTCGAATAATAGCTCTCCACCGGTTACAATCTTAGGCAGCACTGTAGATATCCTCCCACGTCATGTTGCCACTTTTAACCTCTACTTCCACTGAGCGGCGCCAGGTTATTTCAGGGGTTTTTTTGTTTGTCTGGTGGGTGCCATTTTAAGGCTGTCTTGGATGGGTGATCGTCAGGCCTACTCAATACATGGCCTAGCCACTGCCACTTTCGAGTAAGGATCACTTTCTCCATACGCTTCTGACTCGTCCGTTGGTATGTTGTTTGGCCAGAAGATCATTAAGATTTGCCTGAGGCATTTGTTGATAAAGACTTCGAGTCTATTTCTCTACTAACTAACCAACCCTTAATCACCCAATAAAACGCAAAATCGATAGCCTATTCCAACTTTAGGTTAACATCAACCGCTGACCTCTTTCCAACCCATTGTCAGGCTCGCCGCACACTGGGCGACATAAGGCGCGCCCTACACCTATTGTCGGAGCCCTATTGTTGTAAGCCCGACTTTATTTAGGTATATTTTGATATATTGTTCAGAAAAAATGGGTTATTTTCGTGATTTATAGCGTTGATATAGTGTTTCTAATGAAATCCCACTTAGCTATAGGTGGTAGGTAGGTACAGTACTCATATTTACGTAATACCTAGTTATTTTGTTGTTGCCCAGATCGGTAATGGAGACCAAACCACATATATAATATTACAGGATGAATGAAGGAAAACATCGTGAAACCAGCATGCTTCAATTTCATGGCACGTATTTTTCCCTACTGTCAATGGACAGTCGGTAGCTTTAGGCACAGAATAAATACTAGCTTTAGGTTGAAGCTTACAATGGTAAGTGGCGACAGACAGACTCACTCCCCATCACACTGGACAGAGTTTCGGTCCTATTAGCGAAACGTGGATGTTCTGAGTTTTCCTAATATTTCTGACTAACCCTTCATAATAATATTAAGAAAGATAAAAGTATTATATTATATTAAATTATTTTGTAACATTTTAATTAATTTTACTTTATGGTACATGCTAATACAAAATACATACATGGTATCATCTAATCATCCTCATTCCCATCCTACGGTCAGACCATCAAACTGAACAACTTTCTCCATAAGACCAACAACATCGAAATGGCGAAAAAAAACAGCTGTTCCATACGAAAACTGCAAACCTACTCGATGCAAAACACATGGGACAGCAGATTCTTTTTTCGCGTCTTCGATGTCAGTCCCACAGATAAAGTTGTTCAGTTTTATGGTCTGATAATTACTTTAAAATATATGCATCAATCAGCATATTAGAAAGGACCCCATATACAAGATCCAACTAACAACCATCGTACCCGGCTGGTCCCCAGATTGCCTGGCGGAAAATGAAATGAAATGAAATTATTTATTTGTTGTGAATAGGTCCATAAAATTGATCTTAGGGTCTATGATAGTATCATATATTCGGCTAAAATACTGCAATCCATGCAAATATTTATTGAAAGTTATTATTTAAAAATTCTGAAACACTATAAAAATTATGTTTTTATTTGTAGTTTATTCGAAAGATCCATAAAATAGTAACATTAAATAAAATTATAAATAAAGAGACTTAAAACTAAACTAACCTAGGATGTGGTGCAGGTTCGGTCCTTGTGGGAGGGTACCCAGAACGCTGGCCGCATTTCCTCGCTGAATGGCTATGCTGATCCGTTGAGCGAGGAAAGTGCCAGCTCTTGGGTCCCCTGTCGAGTCTATCAGGCGCTTTGACAGGTCTTTAAAAAGCGCCTGCGCATTAGGTCCCCACGGCCCAAGAGTTTCGACACCAAAACCTATAAAATGGTATTGGAGGCCAATATCCCGGTACCAGTAGGCCTTTCGTTTTTCGGCCGCCTCCGCCGCTGCGCCAGCCCTTCGACTCGTGCCCTGTAAGTGAGACGGGGCCAGTGTGTCCACGCAGGTAGCGTTCCACACTAGCGCCCGACCCATCTTCCAGGGGACGAGAGACATCCCGTCTGGTCTCTTGCCATCGCTCCGTGTGATGCCAGTCGGCTCGAGAATGGCAGGAACGTTGACTGTGGCAAGAGACCTACGTATGATGTCGTTAAGGGTGACATGGCGAGGGAATCTGCAGGCACTCTTTTGACACGAGAGTCCGTGGTGACCCAAGCGATCGACGGCCGCACCACAAGGACATTGGTGGCGGATGCAAATTTCTGCGCCGACTCGAAGCCCGATTGCCACGCGCAGGGTGTTGGAGTCCAGGTAGGTTCCTGTGTTGACCGAAGGATAGGCGTGTAGCCAATACCCGGGCTCCTTTGTGGTCGATGCTAGCTCGGTCGTGGCCTTCTGTGTTGGTGACAAGTGTTTCAAAGGTGATTTTGCTAGTAATGTCGTCCCAGCTCCTCTGTATTTTCGGATCAGAAGGGAAATTTTGATTCGGGCCAGCAGTAACCCAGGCTTGTCTTGCCTCATCCAAACACGCGACCTCATAGTTTGAGGATACACCTAGGATATTTCCTATCAGGTCTGACGTGCTGTGGATGGAGGAAAGAAAGGCTGGCAGTGCGATGCTACTGGTGTTACGCATCCCTATGCCGCCGTGTCTTATGGGAAGGGATGCCTGCGTCCAAGAACGATCACTGAACTGAATGTTGAGAATTTTTTCCACTTGTGTTTTGAGCGTTTGATCTACTAAAAGGAGTAAACTTTGAAATTTCCATACAGGACAGCAGCGCAGTAGGTACGTAAATTTCGGAACCAAAAGACAGAATTTTAATAGAAAGATAGCCGAGTGTGTGTTAATTTTCAGTAACCGGTCAGAATTTTGATGAAATTTTGAAACTGAATTATTTATGAAGGGTTCTATGGCCTCGTCGAAAATTGGGGAGCCTAGGAGAGTCAGGTTGTTCTTTGAGAGAACTTTAATTTTGGGTGTCAAAACGTTAAACTTATCCACTATTTCGCTTCTGTTGGTTGCCGAAAATTATGTTGTGAAAGCCATGCGTACAATTTGTTTAACATCAGTTTCATGGGTGGCACCAAACCTATCAGGTATTTCCCGGAAGATCTTCCCATAACAATTGAGGAACCGCTCGTTCCTCCATACTACCATATATCTAAGTTAATCTAAAATCTTAGTTGGAAATCTATTATTAAACATTAGAATATCCTATCGAATTCTCATGTCTTCACAAATTTTTTCTCCATAATCTCGTACTTAAATAATATTCAAAGTGGTCTCAGGGAGACGTTGAGGGGTACTCAAGACCGTGCCCTTGAACGAAGGGTTCTTGAGTTTGGACTTATTCATAATAAATTCGAGACTAGGTACGTCCGCTGTTATGGGTTCGTTTCACATGTTTGCATATATTTTGAATATTCAATATCTCGGAAAAAATTTATTTTATTTTAAGACACAATCTGAGTATCAAGAAAGCAAAATATAGAAGCAAAATACTGCTTTCTATTTGACATTTTATTGTTTCCGAGATATTGAAAGGTTAAGAGATAAATAGGACTTGCCCTGACGGATTTTTATAACTAAACCATACTGTATCGAAACTATTATAAAACTTTTTTTTTTATTCATAATGCGTTTGCGCTTGGCTTCATCTCACCTGACACAGACTGTAACAGAAGTGTGTCTTGTACATTGAAGATATTTCAAAGAAAGAAATCTCTTCAGAGATAAACTCGCCCTTTGTACATGTTTTCTCAACTTTATGTATTTTTTATGTCCGTGTGTACAGTCTTCTTCTTATGGTGTGGGCAGAGCCCTGGTGTCGAGAGTTTTTTCAGACCGCCTTACGGCCTCTGACGTGGTTTTTATGTAACGACTGCTACCACCAGAGATAGCAGCCGGGACCAACGGCTTAACGTGCCATCCGAAGCACGAAATCATTTTTCTTTTCAGACAATCAGGTGGATTCAGCCTGCAATGTCCTAACCAACTGGGGAAAAACGCTCAGTAGTTTTTGCGACATAAATTCCAAAAAAGGTTAATTTGGAGCCGGGGACACCTAGAAACTATGTCGTAATCATTTTCTTGTAAATATTATTATTATAACACTTCATTGTACTCGCCTCCGTGGTCTAATGGTAAAGAGCATTGGCTCTCGACACGGAGGTCGTGGGTTCGATTCCCACGAGGGACACCTAGTGATATGTCACTTTGTGCGTTTTTCCCCAGTTGGTTAGGACATTGCAGGCTGAATCACCTGTCTGGAAAGAAAAATGATTCCGTGCTTCGGATGGCATGTTAAGCCGTTGGTCCCGGCTAATATCTCTGGTGGTAGTAGTCGTTACATAAAAACCACGTCAGAGGCCGTAAGGCGGTCTTAAAAAACTCTGACACCAGGGCTCTGCCCACACGATAAGAAGAAGAAGTGATAACAATAAAAGTTCTATTGTGTCTCATTCACCGCCCCGAAACATGTTAATATGTAACGAACATCCTAACCTAAACTAGATCTAAAAATTATGAACCTAGCTAACTAACCAAACTAACCGCCTAAAAACAAACGTTAACTGTAAATTTTGTGTGGAAAACTAAATGGGCTGTTAGTTTTTGTAGGTTAGTGTTTAAATTGTACGAATCCGTCGGCAAGCTAAGTAAAATAAACAGTGGAACGAACAGACTGTTTTATAATTTTAGAACGGGGAATTACTAGGCGGATAGGCCAAGAAGGATAAAGGTCAAAAATATGGGCAGACTACAAAAAAAATTTTTTTCGTTATTCATTGTCTATACCACTGTTGAACATAGGCATTTCCTTCATCAAACTTGTTTTATGGAGCTTAAAAGCAGCTGTCCCTTACATTTGAGTCGAGTAGGTACTGCAGTTTTGTATGAAAAAGCTGATTTGTTTGAAACAGCTACAAAAAATACCCAGCATATTTCGTGAACACAACCCTAAACCGAGAGCAGTTCTCTATTCAACTCAATTCTGTCGGCATTAGGGTTGACAAAACGTTTCGGTGTCGTAGGTCGGAGCTTCACATAGATTTATTAGGTCCCCTCGTCACTAGTCAGGGATCAGTCCATTGTGTTGTCGGGATGGCTGGACAGAACTGATAGGTAGGATAGGTATTGGAACTCAAAGGGATATGGTTCTTCAGTTTCAATTTTCTTCAGGATGTTTTCGTTTATCGAAAATTCAATGATATGTATGATAATTATGTATCAATGCTTTTTATACTTAAAAAGTTGAGAAGCAACAGTGATGACTAGCCCAGTTATTTTACGGTTTGAGCCGGGACTTATTAGTAATTGATATTTTTTTCCGCATAATAGGCATTTAAGAGCAAATTTGAGCTTAGAAATGTACCAAAATTAAAAAAAAATCCCGTCAGCATCAGTTCCAAATTTAAAATTAAGGTATTATCTCGTTATAAAAAAGTAATGGTAATTTTTTTTACCATTATACATACTTCAAACAAGGTGTAAATATGTTTGTCTACTTAGAAGGTTTTGAAAAATAAATACGTATTTTCTAATAAAAACCTCGTTTTTTAAATTTTTATTGCTCAAAAATTATTTATATTGGTAAATGTAATTCAAATGAGTGCATTGGTATTAATATTAATAATTTAAAAGCCTTCTGGGACTCGCAATTTTGATTTCTATGTTGCGTTGAGAATTTTTTTAAATATGTTTTCAGATAGTATTTTTGTCACTAAATAGTGCCGGTTACAGTTTAAAAGTCCAATTAATAATTACTACGTACCTCAGGTAACAAAACTCCGTAAAATGACTGGGCTTGACCTTTTATACGGCTTTTTGCAAACAGCCTTCGATCATTCTGCCAAACCCGGGTCCTGGGTTCGAATCCCGGTTCGGTCATGGATGTTTATATGTTAGTGCCGTTGTTGTATGGTTTCCATAATAAACAGCCTATAGTGCTTGCTTGGGATCATTACAATGTATGTGCCTGTGAGCGTTATTATTTATTATTATTCTATAGCTAACTGCCACTCAGTGTAAAGTTATGTCATTTCAAAAACGTAAGCACAATATTGATCCAGCCTCTCTAAAGTTCAACCTAATTAGTCATAGTCAAAGATACGCCAATTCATACCTTAACTATAACACCGGCATTTAAAATTCATCTTAAATCCACAGTTCACAAAGTACAAAACCCACCGAAGTCGAGGTTCCGAAGCTGGCATCCATCTTAATTAACTTTTCAAACAAACAACTTGTCACTGTCAAGGCCGAAGGCACCTCCTAATTAGACAATTTGCTGAGATAAATTGTGTACTTTATTTTGATCTATTCAAAAAGGATAATAGATCATAAAAAGTCATGTAATTCGTGTTAGCACAGAGTACTATAATTAATAAGAATTGCTAAACTAAAGTGGCAGTGGGCGGGGCACATTGCTCGCAGAACCGATGGCCGATGGGGCCGAAAAGTTCGATCATCAAACTTAACAATTTTCACTAT
The DNA here is from genome assembly GCA_927399405.1 of Agonopterix arenella. NCBI lineage: Eukaryota > Metazoa > Arthropoda > Insecta > Lepidoptera > Depressariidae > Agonopterix > Agonopterix arenella. The sequence goes on from OV656714.1 coordinate 5,647,772, forward strand.
GGAGACAACGTCGAAAAGAAATAAAAAAGATTCTGTCCCATACACAGAGCACAAAAACTATAGGGAGATGTGAAAAGGGGGCGGGGCCAGTGTCGCAGCAATATGCGCAAAAACGGAACACATTGCTCGCGAAAGTAATGATTCAATATATTTTGAGCCAGAAAGCCAGTCGAGATATTATGTGTAAATAGTTTACAATGTTTGCGTATTATTCGAACGTTGAGTTCTGATACCGCAATGGATAATGAGCACATTCAAGCTAACAAAATACTTTCTATCGCGTGGTACTGGTGGTGATGTGACACTAGGTTTCGTACTCAGCGCGTTGGTTGGCATCTCTCTAGATCTCTATGGTCCCATACATTCGAATACTAAGTTTGAATCAGGTAGGTACAGCAGTTTTGTATGAAACAGAAGATTTTTTTATTTTTTCACGGTGTTTGCTCCATTGTGAAAGCTATTCAGTTTGATGGTCTGAACCACCACCCGACCCCTTAAAATATTACTATGCTGTTTTATTGCACCTTGTTTGATTTTTTTTCTAGTTGTGGATGCAGGCTTCACTTTAAAACCACTAAACTAATCAGAGCAGGGTTTTCACTTATGCATAGAACTTAAATACATTACATTACATTATGCTGACGACTATATTATCCGAGGGGATTCTGAATAAGGCTCATTTTTACCACATTGAAAGTTTCAGGATGGAATGACGTGTCAATAGCCCAGTCATTTTACGGTTTGAGCTGGGACTAATTAATAATTGATATATTTTTTTCTGTATAGCATTTAAGAGCCAATTCGAGCTTAGAAATGTACCAAAATTGAAAAAAAAATCCCGTCAGCAACAGTTCCAAATTTAAAATTTAGCTATTATCTCGATATAAAAAACCTGATGGTTCTTTTTTTTTGCTCATATTTAAGGCATTACCATTAAACATAGTTCAAACATGGTGTAAATATTTTTGTTGTATTAAAGTTTTTGAAAAATACATTCGTATTTTCTAATTAAAATCTCATTTTATAAAATTTGATGCTTATTTTATTGCTCAAAAATAATTTATGTTGTTAAATTTAGTTCAAAGGAGTGCATTGGTATTAAAATTATAAATTGAAAAGCCTCCTGGGAATCAAAAATTTCGATTTCTATATTGCCCAGCGAATTTATTTTTTAAATGTTTTCAGATAGTCTTTTTGTCACTAAATGGTGCCGGTTGTAGTTTAAAAGTTCAATTAATAATTACTTCCCACCTCTCATAAAAAAACTCCTTAATTTGACTGGGCTTCAAGCTCGCTACTCATTCACCTACAAAAATACTGCTCAAGAAGAAGCTGCTTCGTACCACCCACGGGAAGAACTGAGGAGGTCTATTCTTAAGCTGGAACCACTTGGCTGTCAAGTAGTAGACACAAAAATAGTTGCACAGATATCCTCTTGACTGAGTGGCAACCCTAATGTACATTGTACAGCCAAATATCTTCAAATATTAAAACTTCCGAGTTGCAACACAATTTCCCACTTAATACTTAATTAACTTATCAGGAAATTCAATAGCATATATACGTCATTATACGCATACACGTCAGTTTCACGTACCGAGTAATTAATTTAATGTACTTCCCGTTGTCTATAGTCCTTATTTTCGAAGGAATAGAGTTTACAATTGTACGGCTGCGAAGGTTGATATTAGTGTTGTCTCCAGGGATAAGGAGCGGCACGTAAAATGTTTACTTGTAAACTGTTTTTTTACTTAGATGAAACAAAAAGAGGAAGATGTTCATGTGCAATAAATTACTTTGTATTATTTAATTTTGCGGTTGTTCAACTCTACATCTACGCCCTGCATGCATAATCAAAATCATAAATGCGTTCCATACATAAGAGCGTTTTTCAGACTATCAAACTGATCAACTTTGGGACCAATATTGAAATCGCGAAAAAACATGTTAGTTTTTCCATAGAAAATGTAAATAGAGCTATTCGATTCGAATGTACATATGGAACAGCTCATTTCTTTTTGCGATTTCAAATGTTGGTCCAATACGATAATGAAAGTTGTTCAGTTTGATGGTCTGAAATCTCCTTTTAGGTATGTAACGCATTCAAAATAATGTTTATGGCAAGAAATAATAAAGGCTTTTTTATTTTTTTATTTTTTTTGTATTTATTTATTAAACGCATTCAAGTTATATGTTTCTTAGAAAAACTAAAAATACGACAATTAATATTATATTTATATTGTTTATACCTACTTACCCTACCTTTACTCTGCTATGGGTATCATAATTATGATGTAAGCCATAACATTGCACCATATGATTTTAAATGAATAAGACTATATTTTCTCAATATTTTTATTTATTTTTAATGTTAGGTAATGTTAGGCACTGCTTACCTTTCTTTATTTGTCATTAAAAAATATATAATATTAAAAAAATGAATTGAATACTTCTTCTTTTCGTGTGAGCAGTAAGCCCTGTTGTCACAGTTTTTTCAGACCGCCTTACTGCCTCTGACGTGGTTTTATATAACAACTACTAATACAAGAGATAGTAGCCGGGACCAACGGCTTGACGTGCCATCCAAAGCACGAAATCATCTTTCTTTTTGGACAATCAGGTGATTCAGCGTGCAATGTCCTAACCAACTGGGGTAAAGCGCACAGTGACATATCACTAGGTGTCCCCCGATGAAATCGAACCTATATACGGCCTCCGTGTCGAGAGCCCAATGCTCTTAACCATTAGACCTTGGAGGTAGCTGAATATTGCTTACCGTACCTAAGACCAAACGCTTTCGTCATCAGCTCGATATAGGGAGACAAAAGGGACAGTCGATGTTCAGAGACTCACTGTTGGGAGACGATCGACGTAAAGGGAATGTTCAATTAAAAATTCAAAAAAAAAATTAAAACTGTCTTAAAAAAAATTTAAAAAATAATTTTGCATCCGATGACTTTTTCGTTCGCATCATAAGAACAATAATTTGTTTTATCGAAGTCGCTGTCAAGCTGGTACGATTCGCGACAGGGCTTGCTTGTTTTTTGGCTTGGCTTGTCACCGACTTCTATAAAACAAATTAATGTTCTTATGATGCGAACAAAAAAATCGTCGGCTGCAATATTATTTTTCAACTTTTTAGTTCATTGAAGGCGGTTTACATTTTTTTTTAATTTTGTTTATTTCACAATTTTCAGTGGTGAATTCATTAGTTCAATTTAATAGTAGTGATTTAAATTACCAAACGCACTAGCCGGCTCTACGATTTTCAAAGGTTCCCCTTGATTTCTCTGGGGTGCCATCATCAGATTCTAGTTTCCTTATCATAGTATCACCCTTGGAATATCTTCTTTCCAGCAATAAAAGAATCATCGAAATCGGTTCATAAACGACGAAGTTATCCGCGAACACACATAAAAAATATATATATATCCCTCCTCTCCTCCTCCTCCTTTTTTGAAGTCGGTTAAAAATAGGTACTCTTCTCACTGCGGTTCACTAAAATTTATATAAAAAATTTCTATCAAATCCAAAGATAATCTCTAACAATTTGTCCTAATGCCGCGTGCACAAAGAAAGTATCATGTCACGGCGCAATAATGGCCTTTTTGTCCCTCTAACAGGATAAAATAGACGACAAGATCACGGATTATTTTGAAACAATTAAAATGGTTAGCGTTTCGCTTTCGTACTTTTTCGCAAATTAACTTTTGTGGCTCTATTTCAAATTACGCATGGTTTTGCGGTTTGTAAATTGAATTGTTGTAAAAGACATATTACATGATCTATAAATCTATAATATTAGATAGGGAGACAAAAGCATCGTTAATTACTGACTATTACAATCATTGAAAGGGCTGCTTCATGGTTGCCAACCAACCAAGAGGTGGCCTTGGTTGGCGTACGGTCGGGACTGTTTCAGCTACACGGTCGCCAACAAGCCATTCTGTCTTGATATTCGAGCATTTCATTTCATTTATTTACCTTAAATTGTAGGTACATAGGTTACAGATGTAAAGTACAGAGTACACACTACGATTTTACCCGCAGGAAACAATGACATTAGTAAAATGTCATTGGCAGGAAAGACGTAACATGGACAATGATTTTAAATTTTCCATCTTTTCACTGATGCCACATTTGCATCTGGCTCAATGGTTTTCAATTTCCATTCTGAAGGCTATGGTTGATAAATTTTACTGTCCCATTCTGGCTCACTGGGTCAAACTGGTGAAACAGAGTGGATATTTGTGTGGGGACTTGCTACAGATGTTAGCATCCACAAGCTATAGCAAAGATGCCAACAGATGGCGATACCGTCGCTCTCAGAAATATGCTCCATTCAAAGACAACGTCCACCGTGAATACGTAACTCGTAACCTGGACCGTGGTCCCGCCACGGCCGGTCCCCAGGCTTCACACATAGCATGAGATCGTCCCTTTTCAATGGAGGAACATTCCCAGTAGCACCTCCATTGTAGTAATAATTGACATTGTTTTTATGTAATTTTATTCTGATTTTTTTTTTTAATTTCATTTTGTTATGTTAATATAATTGTATTGAATAATTTATGGTGTTGTTAATGTAATTGTATTAATTTTTAACTATGTTCGTGTTCCTACCTATAACTTATATGGGGAAAGTCTGAATTTTTTTTATAAGCTGAGATCCCACAGACAGGACAAATAAGTTTTAAATTGAAACTAACTTACTTGAGGATAAACTTATAATGTCCCCTGCAATGTAAATATACATAGTGGGAATGTATACTGGGCAAAGATGAATCCGCGAACAAAACTAATTAATTATTATCCTGACTTTTCCTGTACCGTTAGAAGTATTTTTTTTTTTGCCTGTACGGCCAAACTAATTAATAATTATCACTGGAGGCATCAAGGACATACACATATTAGGTATTTTAACTTTGCTCCTTTAAAATCCTTTATAAATTATGTAAAGCGTAGGGTACATACTACCCTTATAAACTAAAGCGTAGTCCACACTTGCGGCATCATTATGTCTCCCTGACAAGGGTACGGCACCGTTTTATCGGCTAATGCTTAAAAATCCCTCTGAATTCTCCCTAATTTGCCACTTGCTCTACGGCTTGTGAAATATTGGAGGCAATTTTTCATCTTTTAGTGATGTTTTTTTTCTTAATAATTTCACGTCAATTTTAACTTGAAATGGATTATTATTTTTGCGACAGATACCGGCTTAATAAAAGCACAGTATAAGAAAGAGTATCTTAGATGAAAGCTTGAGATAGGTTATATTTTGGAATGTAAGGATTTATTTATTTACCTACAGGGTATTAGGGTGAACAGTTATATTACTTTAAGGGGTGATCCTACCCATGATACTGAACAACTTTCCCTAAGAAACCTATAGCAAATTCGTAAAAAATCTACTTTTCACAGAAACGTTCGATCAGCTGATTGCATTTAGTATGGAAAGTAAAAAAAAATTGTTGCGTATTTCCTATAGGTTGCTTTGCGAAAGTTGTTCAGTATCATGTGTACAATCACCACTTAAATTAGTGCAACTGTTTACCCTAAAACCCTGTATACCATCTATGGTAGTTTTTTTAAACAAAGTCAGTTGTTCCATTTCCCCTACTTGTTGTTGTTCTCAGTTTAGAGCTTCCCCGAGTGACAAAACCCGAGTTCGTCTGGCGTATCCTGGACCGTCAGCCTTGATACAACCTGTAGTGTTTCGGTCTTCGTAGAGTTCGTAGTTTATATTATAATTGTTTATGAGATTGACAACTTGTCCGAAATAAACGTCTGAGGTGACGGTCGTGTTTTATTTTACACAACCATTGCTCACTAATCTTTTCACTACAGCATGAGTGATTGTTATACGATATACTCATGCTGAAAAAAAAATTTACAGTTCTCAGGAGCTAGAATAAACCTTCAGAAACTATTTGATTTTTTCGTTTTTCATCGATTTTCAAATCACAGCGGAGTTAAAGCAGTTTTCACTTCAAAAACTGTTCTATACAAAATTTCTGTCGGTCCTTCTCTACTCAATTCAAATGTATAAAACAGGAATTTTCGCCATTTCAAAGTTGGCTCCATAGTGAAAGTTGTTCAGTTCGGTTTTCTAAATCACCCATTTAAGTATCCACTTCTGTTACACCCTAAGCAAGAGAGGTGTTACGAAGCTAATCATCTATTTGATATTCTTGGTCAGCTTTCCTCTTCCTGCTACCACAAAAAAATATAATATCCGTCGGCCATCCCTTAATGTCTCCGGGGTACAAAAACGTCCCTAATTCTTCAGATAATCGCATCTAGTTTTTGCTGCACATCTGGGTTTTTGTTCTGTTAGGGGAGGAGCTACAACTGACTGGATGCGACCTTTCACCCTTTTGAGGATAGGAGTTTTTGTCGACAGTTTTGCGGGTTATCCGTGTCGATACCTTAAGAGACGTACTCTTGTGATTTTGTAAATTTCTAGTGTTGAAGCAGCAACATTTTAAAAACCAGAGTAGGTAGGTAGACAGTTTTATTACTTTAAGGGGTGATTGTACTAACGATGAGCAACATACCCTAACAAAACATAATAGATACAAACATAGAGATTTTAACAATATTTTGCCTGTAGGTAGAATAGTTTCATAATCTGTAGTAGAATTTAGAAAGTTGAAATTAGTCACCAAGAAAAATGAAAAAATATGGAAATAAGTATGAATTTTGTGCTAAAATTGGACTGATTTGATAATTTGTTAGTTATGTTGCAAAATTATTTACACTAACCCAGTTTTTTTAGTAATTACCTACTTATTTGAATCAATACTGTATTTTTTTAAATATGAATTCGGATTATAACATAATGTCATGTCAACTGACAAACGATCGATGGGGTGTCAGAGTTCTAGACTAGAGACCACGAACTGGCACGCGTAGTTTGGGAGGCCCTGCGGCCCGCTGGACCGACGACCCTAAGAAAGGTAGCAAGGAGCGTCTGGATGAGGAAGGCCGAGGATAGAGTTTGGGAGCGCCTCTTGGGAGAGGCTATGTTCAGCAGTGGATAGTAGATGATGATGATCCTGTCAAAGCCAGCAATATTATTTATATATTTTTTTAAAGGGGTAAAACAATGTTATTGTAGAGAATACAAAACATAGAAATAGTAGTAGCATAAAAAACAATCATGTATAAAAATTTTAACTATTCAAGGAATCCGGCGCGGTTCGTTTCTGGTCTAAACGAGGCCAAGACGCTTGCGGCATTACCCTGTTGGATGGCCAGGGCAATTTGTTTAACCAGAATCGAGCCTGACCGGGGATTGCAGCCCCCATCCCGCATTCTGCGACCAATCACTCGAGCCAGGTTTTTTACCTGGGCGCTCCAGGGACCGGCCCGGCCGTCTCAATTGAATAATTTCCCTCCTTTAATAAAAGTGTTTTGAGCGTGTCGATAAATTAATAACATAATATGTCTTGTTTTAGTGGCCTGCTCAACGGTGACCGTGACCAAGTGTCAAGCCGCGCTCCGGACTCTGCAAGCGTTCCCGTTCTTCAAGCCGACTTGCCTCTGCCGGGAGCCGAACGTGGACCCCGAGTGTAACTCCTTCCGCGACTTCCTCTTTGATCATCCCTGCGTTTTCGTCATGAAGAAGGGTAAGTCAAATTTATATCAAGAGATACAACAAAATAAACTATAAAGGTCTTGAAATTGAAACATGATAAAGTAAATAAATATTGAAATTTGAAATTGAATTGAAAATTAAAATACGATAAATAAATAATGTACACCTTGGAATTGGGGTCGTATTGAAAGGAAACAGGGTGCATCAGACCATCAAACTGAACAACTTTCACTATGGGAAAAACTTTGAAATCGGGAAAAAAAGTATGGCTGTTTCATAAATTTATATCGAGAAGAAATTGACATTTTTCTTTTTGATTGTCTGAAACACCCTGTTTCAGCTTCAAAATGACACTGATTCCACGGTATATTGTGTAGGTAGAGCGTCGATGGCGCGTTGCGGAGAGTTATGGGTTCGAATCCGCACGGACCACATTTAATGTACCAATTAGTTCTTGTGTACGTAATACCGACCGAAACCGTATACGATGAAAAAGAAATTCTGATGTGAAGTTTACCAATCCGCATTGGGTATGCGTGGTGGTCTAACCCCCATACAATCTCTCTGAGGGCCATAGAATCTCCCTGTGTCCCGTAGTGGAATGTATACAGGGTGTTACAAAAAGTAAAATTAAACATTTAAAACGTTTAAGGGGGTTGTTGAGACCATAAAACTGAACAACTTTCAACTTTGACCAACATCGAAATCGCGAAAAAAATAATCATTTGTCCCATACATTTAGCTCGAGTAGATCTGTAGTTTAGTATGGAACATCACAAACGCATCGCATCATGGCGATTATTTCCAATCCCCCATTTTGGGGGATGCCTATGTCCAGCAGTGGAATGAGGATGATGGAACATCAGATTTTTTTTCCCGAAAGTTGTTCAGTTTGATAGTTTTAACCACCCCCTTAAATGTTTATTTGTATTTTTGTAACCTTGTATAGTCTGACGATGATATATAGGTTAACCTAAAGACTGCTGCAATTCCAGACATAATAGAAAATCAATTGTTCGTAGCGTATATCTAAAGCTTCCGGTAGTTCCAAGGTAAAGACACTGAAACTACCTACATAATAGTGACAAAACTACACAAAATACTATCACAAATAATAATGCACGCATATTGTGGCTTTATGGACGCAGCCGGAAGTGCTATTCGTGTGGCAAATGGGCTAGAAACATGTCAAACATGTATAATGACTTGCAACCGACTCGATAGAAGAAGACCCAAAATCATCAAATATTTTCGATTGGTACAAATGAAGAGGATATACCTGCGAACACGCCCGAGCACGCGTACACAAACTAAGTTTGATCCTATTTTCAATATTAATCATTTAAAGTCAATGTATTTTCTTATAGGCACACGGTCCAGAAATAATTTCAGTGTCTTTTTCAAGAGGAGCGACTTTAACTTTGAAACTACCAATTTTAACGAAAATCGGACTTAGTTCCTAGATCGTATTTTAAAATATCATTGAATAGGTACAACAAGGCAAGGCAAGGTAGGTAGGTATTTACAACATTATGTACAACTTATGGCTAAATATGGCTATAATTAAAATAAAGATTAAAACAAATACAAATAAGCGAAGAAGAAATGAGCTGATCGAGCACGACTTCCGTTCTACTTACACTAAACAGAAGACGTGCACGAGGCCACCGTCCTGCGGGAGGGTGCCCAGGACGCTGGTGGCTGCGTTACCTCGTTGGATGGCAATGGATATTTGTTGCCCGAGGTACGCACCAGCCCTGCGGTCCCGGACACCTCGAACAAGCGCGACGACAACTCTTTGAAGAGCTGTCGGGCGTCCGGCCCCCACGGCCCCAGGGTCTCTACACAATGGCACAAGAATGTAGCCGTCACCCAGGGAGGCATATGTGCGCCGCTTGAGACCCTCTGCAGCAGCCGCTGCCGCGCCTGCTCTTAGAGAAGTGGCAGGGAGCTGTGAGGCGCCACAGTGTCGACACACGTAGCGTCCCACACCGGGGGTCTGCCATTCCTCCAAGGAATGACAGTCATACCGTCGGGTCTCCTGCCATCGTCTCGTGCCAGGCCCCTTGGCTCAAGTATGGCCGGCACTCGGCACGTTGGCGCTGACAAGGGCCCAGCGGATGATGGCGTGGCCATGGTGGCCGAGGTCGATAACGTTCCCGCCGCAACGGCAGCGATGTGGCTCAATCGTTCTGGTACCGAGTCTCAGACCGACTGCCAGTGTGAAGGAGGATCTGTCCAGAAGCGTGCCCACGTTTGCAGATGGCAACGCATTTAGCCAGAATCCTGACTCTGGCTCGCTTGAGGCTAGGAGGCGGGCTTTCTCTGCAGTACTGGTGGCGTTGTCTATAAGACTTTTTTGTTGGTTTAATATCCAAAATATAATTCAAGTTTTTGTTTGTATGGAGTGCGCTAGCTGGTAATTATAAAACAAAGAGGTATATTACCTCCGTCTATAAACACTGTTCATGGATTCTCTGAACAATATATTTCCATGACAAACACGTTTATTAATTAATTACCAAGGCGATACATTAAAGACCCAATTCTCAGAACTCTGATATACCCAGGATATACCTAACCTACCTAATTACGTTTTCCCTCTAAAAGTATCCGCCAAGTTGCTTGGCGTTTAGTAATGGAAGTGTCGGATAAATTAGGCTACATTCAAATCAATGCGGTATGCGGAATTTATGTTACAAAATCTTAAATTAGATTTTATTTTGTCTTATGTGCAACTTAATAGGTTTTCCTTAGCTTTTCTTTTTAACTCAAAGGGTATTTTGTGATCCTGATGTAATGTTAAAATATTAATTTAAGTTAATATTTAATTTCAAACACAATGTTAGTTGTTCATGAATAAATAAATCTGAATCTGTAAATGCAGATATTAGTATAATTCAGAGGCCAGTGAAGTCGTAGGTACTTATAGTCGATGGACGATGATAATAGGAAATTTATTTTATATTGAATGATTATTAATCTTAATCTATCCTATAGGTTTTACTAGTTGTAAACAGTTGCATTACTTTAAGGGGTGATTGTACCCATGATACTGATCAACTTTCCCTAAAAAACCTATAGGGTATTCGCGAAATTTGTTTAAGAATTTTCATATAAACTTTCGATCAGCTGATTGCATTTAATGAGGAAAGTCACAAAATTTTTTTGCGAATTTCGTCTAGGTTTCTTAGATAAAGTTGTTCAGTATCTTGGATACAACCACCCCATAACGTAATTACCCTTACACCCTAGAGGTAAAGGGTTTTGGACGTGACTGTATTAAGGGCCTATGTCGAAAAATAATTGAAGTGAAATGGGCGTGTGATAACTTATATTACTGCTTGAGAGCGAGAGAAAGTGCTGGGGCGGCGCGCGCGCCTGAAACGACGCAAGCGTAAAACAAACTTTATTTAATTGTGATTGTACTATTTATGTAAGTTCAATTCTGCTCTAATCAAACTTTATAAAATATCAATCTATTTTTTTTTTAAATCAAGCCTCGTGTTTCTATTATTCACCGTTTAGCAGTTCCAAGCGTTTATAAATAAAAACGGAGGCTACTTTGGCTTGTTTTTCTATCGAGAAAAGGTGTCTTAATCGTGTTTTGGCTCTAATCAAAACTTCAATTATATGTTCAATTAACACATTTCCGCAAATCATACTCCTACGTTTAGTACTTCATGATATATGACGCTTTGAAGAATCCTATTTTTTTCACATATTCTCTTGACCGCACTACCACGACTGCTAACCTCGTTGCTTAGACCGCACCGCATAATGTACGTTTGATAGAGTGCCTAACTTTACTGAGTCGGAACATCTAAGCTGTAAGAAGTTGGTTGGACGTAAACTGATGTAACCAAATTCAACCTTCGCAAGCACAAAAAATATAGTGTCATGAAAAAATGAGCAACGATTTTTTTTTAGATCTCTCCTTGTGATTTTAGATTTTCTTGACCTGGCGGACGTTCCAAAACGGTTTTGAGTGATCACACAATTAAAAAAAATATCTAGTCATATTCATATAATTTATTTATTACAGAAAACAATATCCCACACAAACAGGGTTTGAAGTGATAATTATCAATGATAATTATAAAACTAACCAGAAAAAGAAAGAGCTTGTACTAGCAATGTCGCGCCATGTGTCATCATGATCATGGTTTGCGAAATAAGAAGCTTACAAACACAAATTAGTTTTTCTAATTGTTTTCTGTTGCTTTTATCAATAATTTGTTATACATTGTGATACGAAACGAAAATGCCGAAAACTTAACTTTTAGGTCTTTGAGTTAGATATTTTACTCAAAACTAAGAATCAGCTTGGATAATTATCGGATAATTATGTGATAATTATTATTGATAATTATTATTTATTATTGTTAATTACGAACCCTGCACACAAACCGTATTCCCATTGGGGATGGATAGAAACATAAACTAGCCTTCAGTTTTGACTAGATGCAAAACCATATTCTCACACTCGAGTGCTCGAGTGGTGTTTTTCTTTGATTAATATAAAACGATGATGCGGATGATGAAGAAACTTACGATTCAATTCACAGAGACGTCATTATAGTTATTATTATTTAAAAAAGTTTAAGCTTAAATGCGAATGTTGTGTTGCAAGTAGACTTAATCTTCGGTTTTTAATTGGATTTATTTTTATTGATAAAACCTAATTGTGTACAAAACTCTTATAATAAAGAGAAAGAAACAAAACTCATACCTACTATTAAAAGCGGGCCTTGATTGCATTGCGTTTTTAATTGTATTCTCTAACAAAGACTAATTGTTCTAGAAAAAGACCCGTACCCGGTGGAGACTCTGCCTACATGCACCTACGCTCTGAGCGTCTGCCACAACGAGAAAGCCTGCTCTGTCCTGTTCGACCGCTTCAAGAACGCCTGCAAGGTCCGCGACGGAGAATGCCGCATGGAAGATAGGTATTATTACTATTTACGAGAAACGTGTTATCTCTCTATCATTTAATAATACCAAAAGTCCATGACATCATTTTTTGGAGACTGTGCATTAATTTCATATTATTTCATTCATCTCCGGTGAGAAGCCACCATTTCATTTCTCACCATCCTCCATCCATCCATCATTTTTTCTTTAGTTTTTCACTCCTAATGCAACCATCCATATTCATACATAATATCTCGTCTTTTCGCGTCAGAATGCCCTTACCAAGATAGGTAATCGCTTCGAAATTGTTCTATTGCAAGCCCTACTTTCAAACTTCCTCTAATTTAAATATACAGTACCTACATACCTATTCATTTCTTTAAGTATTCACATTAAGAGGATAGGCGGGCTGAAATGCTAATTTGGAGAATAGGTCACTTTTTCGACTGAATACGTATTTGTCCGATCCGCCTCACCCATACACCCCGCCGACTAGAGTGCGAAAGAGATAATGCACAAAGGTGCAGCTCGGACCGAATTTATATTCAAAAAATCGACGAAATCAGCATTTCGTATTCCCCTGTTTCCTGCTCTAAAACTAAACCAATTTTAATAATTATTTCAAAAAGTAATATGAGTAAGACTTTGGCTGCCCGTATGTTTTGCTTTTTTTTGTATGTTTAAAAAATATTTGCTCTAGTGTCATTATCCAGGGAGAAAACAGGGAAATACGTTTCTATGGACTAAATCGTACTTGTCTATCCTCTTAAGAGTCTTTGACCAATGGTCATTACCAATGACAGAATGTATGATAGTGTGGAAGTTAGACGAAGGTGAACCTCACCCTTGTGTGCGTCTGTTATGGAACGCTCGTTTGAAGCGTACCATACTCTCTATCAGTAATAACTTCTTTTAGTTGTACTAACCTCGTGTCATAGGAAAACAATGAATGCAATTAGAAAGACAGCGCGGCAGCGGTAAATAAAGTAAAACCCACGCAAACAAAATCGGTTTGACAAACCAAACGAAATTGTAGACATTTTCTTGGACGCTTTTTAGAGCGTAATCAGGACAAACTACAAATAGTTTTCACAGTTCGCATTACAGGCGATGGATTTTTTAATTATTGTTCTGTTCATGACAACTTAAGTTACAATCTATTTTAGGAAACAATGCTTTCAAAACTGTTTCCAGTCGAAATGTTTCCTTTACTGCCTACAACCAGATTTCTGGAATATTGATCGACCCTACCAAGTTTATTTTAAACTCGGATCGTTACACGATAGCAAGGGACTAGATGAATATTGTTATTGCAAGTCTACTGTATGCAGTCATAATAATGGGTTGCCATTCATCAATGGTACCTACGCTACATCGAATGTGAATAAACAATGCGAATAAATATAGGAGTAATATAAGGAGTGGAATGCCCTGCCTGCGTCAGTATTTCCGAGCGCTTACAACCCGAATTACTTTAAAGTACGAGTGAATAGGCTTGTTTGGGTTTGCTCGCTACATCTTCGACGCCATCGTTGTCCTGAAGACTGGATTGAAGTCAAGAGCAAAACCATTTGAAATAAAAAAAAAAGTAAATTTTTAGAAACCAAATAAACCAAATTTATTTTGAAAAGCCGCTGTTTAAACATAAATAAGATAACGGGTAAACAATTACACTCGTATTACCCGAAAACGGGCAATCTCAAAAAAAAATTACAGCCATAGATCAATCAAAAAGGGGAAAATCCAACATTTTTACACAATGCTTTTAGAAACACACATCCTCATCCTATGCCGATTGCGAAGACGCTAGATAACCTGCCAAATTCACGACTTCCATCGCGAAAACCTATATTGTCTGACCCATCGATGAGAAGCCAGCCGGACACTGCATCTGAGTGGCGGGATAAATGGCATGCTGAGGAATGCGCCCCTGTCGACCTAGTTCCGAAAGAGATGCTACCAGGTTTTAACGAACACCACTAGTTTTGGGTCCGCACGGCAGTAGCTCGGTGCAACAGCAGCATGCACAAATGGGGTATCAGGGCGTCCCCGGAGTGCGACTGTGGAGCGCCGGAGCAAACCGTGAGGCATATCATGGAGGAATGTCCTAAAAGAAGTTTCGAGGGGGGTCTAAGGGATATATGGAGGCTAACGCCGGAAGCTAGTATTTCGGTTCAAAATTTAGATATTAATTTGTAGTTTTATTTTATTTGCTATGTTAAAATAAAAATTTCATTATATTGTTTCTTGTACATTTTGGAGGAAATAAACGCCTTACGCAAATAATAATGCTTTTAAAGATCAGTCGTTCGAACCAAGTCGCCTAAATGCAATGACATAGGGCGAACGACTAGTCTAGGCTTTAGCAAAGTAATTCAAGCAACTCAACGTAAAGACCACGACACACCATCTACAATACTTTCTGCTCGCTTTAACAGGCAAACGTGAACCGGTTCGGCTCGTGGGTCGGCTTTATACGTGAATGACGCATCTTCCTTTGTTTGGTTTGATTTCTGGCTTATTATTGATCGTGTCGACCAAGTTTATTTTAAACGCCGCCGGGTCGTAGGCCTTTCGCTATTTCAGATTTGGCGAAAGCTGAAAATAAATGATTATGCATTCGTCGCAAAATTAAACAAGAGTCTAAAATAGATTATCTTTTTTTGTGGCAATGGAATTGAAAAGTACAATCTCTATTGGATATAAACTGACCTGGAAAACTAAGTACTACACTTTTGATATTTAAATTTTTTCTGAACTATACAAATTAGAGATTTAAAATAAGAAACGTTTTATAGCAAATGCTATCAGCTTTCTTTGTAAATATTCTTTGTAAATTAAACTCTTTTTCGAGTCCTTTTTATTTCGAAAGTATATTTTGTGTACTGAAAAAGTTATTGCAACTTTAAAAGTGTGATCCTTAGTTTTGCAGGCCAGTGTAGTAGTTTGGACAAGTCAAACTTAATAATAGATACGTGATACATCTGAGAACTAGAGTGGTTGAAATAGTTCTGAAAATTAGTAAGCTGAATTGGCAATGAGTTGGTCGCATCTTCCGAAGAACTGACAACCAATGGGAGGTTCTAGAATGGAGACCACGAGCCTGCAGGCGTATTGTGGGATAGCCCGCTGGACTGACGACCCTGATGCAATTAGGGGACCGACTGGATGAGAAAAGCCGTGGAAAGAGTTTTGTGGCGCTCATTGAGAGAGGTTTATAGTGGGGACTTGGGATGAATCCCCCCCATTACTCCGAACCAAAAGCCTTGAGTTGAAACGATTTTCAGACTATGCGTTTATCTAGACTATGCATTTATCTGTTAAGAGGATATTACCTCTGGCGTGTTCCATACAAACGAAGTATGATTATATTTCGGATATTTATCAATTCCCCCTCCCCCATCTCCTTCGGGGAATATAGTCGTGAGCATATGCTATATGCTCTTTATCAATCAATCAATGACATTTTTAGATACGATCTAGAAACCAATATCTGTGCTTTACATAATTGTCAGATTTCCGTAAGGATTAATTTAAGATTTGTATGGAAAACTTTGAGCCTACACGATAATTTTTAAACCATGTATAGGTATACCTGGTTTAAAAATTATCGTGTAGTATATAGTATATATAGTAACGGAAATCTGACAAAATTGTAAAGCACAGATATTGGTTTCTAGATCGTGTCTAAAAATATTGACTTTAATTGATTAATATCTAAAATATAATCAAACTTCGTTTGTATGGAACGCGCCAACGGTAATGTTTTCAAAAAATAGGTACCTTTGTTCATTAAACACTTTGACTATAATATTATAAGGACTAGCCTTGCGGTAGCATTTCCCCTCTGCCACGGTATAAGAACAATTGATCATGTGCATTTACATTCAAATTTATACCTTATCACTAAACGAGACACCCTATAATTGCGAAACAATAACTTCGAACTTAGAACGTTTGGGGTTCACATGAGACTACTTTCATGATTTTTAACAATCAAAATTAGAATCTAAAGTTATAGGGAATAAAATCCAAAGTCGCGGATTTCATGTTATCTCGCCCCCCGCAAAAAGTGGCAGAAATGATGAATAAATGAATTATGAAATGTTTGTAAGTAGAATTACACGCGTAACTAGTCCCTATATAAGGTCTAACAAAATTAGGTGAAACTATTTTAAGGGGATGATCAGACCATCAAACTGAACAACTTTCTCTATGGGACCAATATCGAAATCGCGAAAAAAAATCTGATGTCCCTTACATTTAGGTCGAATACGTTTGTATGGAACAGCTGATTTTTTTTTCGCGATTTCGATATTGATCCCATAGAGAAAATTGTTCAGTTTGATGGTCTGATCATCCCTTTAAAATAGTTTCAGCTAGTTTTGTTAGACCTTATATAAGTAGTCAAAGATTAAATATGTTAACACACTGTTTAACACCACATTTGTGAAACACAGGGAATCGTGCCGCGAGGCGTGGGCCGGCCTGCGACTGTCTCCGCTCTTCGGCTGCATCTGCCCCAACACCCACATGAAGAAGCGCTGCGACCGCATATTTTCAGTCGTGAACCACAACCCATGCGTCGGTGAGTACACACCTTTATATGTTAGGCTGACGCTCACTGTGCTAGCGGGGTTTGAGTGAGAAAAACGAAAGTTTTTTTTTGTAGTATCGTTTCGAGAAACTAACAACATGTAAAATTATCATCCTTGTTTATAAAAAGAACTGCTCTGCAATTTGGTGAATTTGTATTTAATTTATAGCTGTTGTTAGAACGAAGATAAAAAATGAATATTGGAGTTCCAGGACATAATTTTAAGGCGGTTTGGCATACCTTTGCAATGAATGCGATGACATTTTCGAGAATCAACATCAATTTACAAAGATCATAATTCTTTATTCAATTTTATGTAATTTTTTTTCTGTGGTATCTGCATTGAAGCCCACTATTAAACATCGAATCTTGAGAAATACGCTGAATACAGTAAGAAGTCATCTATCTATCTATACTATTATAAAGCTGTAACAGAAGTGTGTCTGTACATTGAAGATATTAACAAAAAATAAGTTACGATATGGTTTTTAGGTATCCCTGATTCCATATCACCAATTTTTGGATTTTTTGTCTGTCTGTTTGTTTGTGTGTTTGTTTGTTTGTTTGTTTGTTTGAACGAGCATCACGCAAAAAGTACTGAACCGATTTTTATGAAACTTTTTTTGTTGGATAGCTTATGATCTGACTTAAAATCTGGTATATAATTTGTGCGGACGAAGTCGCGGGTTAACGCTCGTAATTAATAAACGAATCAATTAAATCATTGCTACAGTTTAAAAAATATCAGTTTATAGTCAAAATACCTATAGGGTAACAGCTAGCGGCTATAGCATCAAAATATTGAAAAAAACTTAACTTTTCTGAAATGCTAAAAAATCTCTAGTTAATTGAAAATGAAAAAACTTAAAAATTTTTGTATTTCAACATGCATAACAAAAAATTATACAAAAATAAATAAAATTAATAATAAGTTGTCCGGATCTTAACTATGCATGTTGGCATGACATATTTATAGGCTTAGCTGGGTTAACATTGGTCCACTCACAAGGCAAGCCTGGAAATTGGGGTCCCAGAAAATTTAAAAACATTACAAAAACACAGGATTCCTCGAAATAACAGCTTCGGGTCTAAATAAATATTGTAGGAATAGGTAGTGGTAGTGGTACCTAGTGACCAATCTGAATGATTGGACATCTAACAGGTAAAAGACTATAGACTTAACTTATTATAACACAAAGTAAAGTTTATAATATATAAATATAATTTACATAAATAAATAAAGAGACTTAAAACTAAGCTAACCTAGGATGTGGTGCAGGTTCGGTCCTTGTGGGAGGGTACCCAGAACGCTGGCCGCATTTCCTCGCTGAATGGCTATGCTGATCCGTTGAGCGTGGAAAGTGCCAGCTCTTGGGTCGTGTCGAGTCTATCAGGCGCTTTGACAGGTCTTTAAAAAGCGCCTGCGCATTAGGTCCCCACGGCCCAAGAGTTTCGACACCAAAACCCATAAAATGGTATTGGGGGCCGATATCCCGGTACCAGTAGGCCTTTCGTTTTTCGGCCGCCTCCGACGCTGCGCCAGCCCTTCGACTCGTGCCCTGTAAGTGAGACGGGGCCAGTGTGTCCACGCAGGTAGCGTCCCACACTAGCGCCTGACCCATCTTCCAGGGGAATAAATAAATTGGTTTTCCTAATATTTAAATAATATTTTGTTTTATTATTTTCAGTTTCACCGTTCATACTTCTAAAAAGTTGATTTAATTAATAATTCTGTCTGCTCGTACGATAAGCCAGGTAATATAAACCAAAGAGTAATATAAGTATATAAGAAAAGAGAACCCACTCGTAGCAACATTATGCATCCACCTTATTTCAAATTGAAGGCTAGCTAGCGCCATCTATGTTTCAACGACAATAATTCAACCTATATTATACATACCTACTTATATCTACTCATACTGATGGATATTATTGTTTTTAATGCTAGTTTTCGTTCAATCCCGCACCGATCGAGTGAAATTCCAGTATCCTTACTATTCCTGTAATCTGAACAACAGAAACTCCAGAACATCACCAAATCGTCACGAAATTGAACGAAAACTACAAACAACCCGCACATTACGCAAGATAGGTAGCCATTTTGTGAATTAGTCAATTTGAAATTGACATAGACAATAAAATCTTTTTTTTCATAGTTCTGCGAAATATTTAATAGATGGCAGCACATTCTATGCAAACTGAATCGGAAAAAGCCACCAAAAGGCGACTGTCCTCCGCCTGATTTAAACCTTATATTACAAAATAATATTAAATAATACCTACAATACGTTAATACCAAAGCCAGGTATAAATAAACCAGTCATACATCACAAAACTAATAATTGCGTACATAAAACTAGGCTTCACATCCCATTGAATGGACGAAGTATTTTCATTAGCCACGAATCAATACGTCCCATTCTATCTAGTATCATTCGATAAGTAAGTACTCTAGCCAACTAATATAATGGACTAGTGATGGGGAAAACGGGTTATTCCCGTCAAACCGCGGGAATTATTGTTCGGCCGATAATGTGGCGAAATAAATCACTAAAGTTAATTTACATTACAAGTACACTCACGTATCTATTATATCCCTAATGCGATCTTCATAAAGCTTAATAATGAAATACAATATAGGCTGTTAGGGTAAACAGTTTCATTAGTTGAAGGGTTGATTGAACCCACCATGATATTGAACAACATAGAAACTTATAGGTTTATTTCTTTTTAACTTTTCATACAACCGCTCGGTCACTTTATTGCATTTAGTATGAACATTTTTATTTCCAATATAATATGTGTTTCTAAGAGAAAGAGTACAATCACCCCTTAAAGTAACGCAACTGTTTACCCTGACACCCTGTATAGGTACAAATACTTTATCGACCTTAACCTTAACTAAAGTGGAGAAACGTCGTCCAGCGAAGGGTGGTGCCCTGTGGAATGAAACCCAGGATGCTGGCTCCATTCCCATGCTGAACAGCGAGGCTGAGATACGAATCAGAAGTTCATTGGAATCTAAACTTCTTTTAAACATCTGCTCTAACTTCATGACGCATGTGAGTGCAGGGATTTTTATATGCAAGGAAGGTTTGTGTACCCGTTCGAATCCAAGTAGGATCGCTAGTATTATATACCTGCGAGGGCGCCCGAGCGTGCTGTATACAAATGAAGTTTGATCCTATTTATTCAATATTAATAAATTAAAGTCAATGCTTTTGCTGTACCACAAATTAATTATACTTTCTTATGTAACGTGTGCAATCACCAGTGAATAAATGGACAATACAATTTGTAAACATGTTTTAGATATATCTGTGTCTGTGGTTTGTCAGATTTCCGTTAAAATTATATAGTTTCAATGCTAGGAATAATTTAAGATTCATCTTTGCGCCACTGTAACTTCGCATGCAACGCGAACGTCATGAGTCTTTAGAACAGTAGAGAATAAACCAAACCACATAACTATCAATGGATACGTACTCAAATTCAATATAGGAGGGGAGCGTTTGATTCATTTCTTATAATCTCTCAAGAGTTCTTATTGCAAGGGCCCCGGGCCGGGAATCCTAATCCCGCGGTAATCCCGGGTTGATCCCGGCACGCCGCGTCAACTTTCAATCTCCTTTAAGACCTTTAATTCTATAAATTGATCTCGATTCTTGTTTGTATTTTGTCTATTAGTTTGTCTTGGTGACGTTGCTAAAACGACTTTCGAGCCTGCTTTGTCATGATTGGATTGTTTGCTTATAAAATTGTTTTATAAATGAAAAACAGCCAAGACCGCCTTTTTTGTACTTATTTGTAATTCTTTATCGTATAAAGAATAATTTAATTGAATTGAATTGAAGAAATCGGATGTTCTGAGATTGTTAAAAGGGACATGGATAGTTCTTTGCATGCTTTCCATCGATGATGTTCAGGAGAGAGCGAAATGGAGGAAAGATATAATGCAATCAAATAAAGCTAGGAAAATGATGACACAAATATAAAACAATAAATGTGCACATTCATATACAGGGTGTAAATTTAAAGGTGTACAATATTGAATTTGAGATGACGTTTTTGTACCGTTTTAACTACACTGTGGCATTATAATACTGACGGGTCAGATCTTTGACGCGCGCAGTAAAAGGGACTTAATCACATTCGTAAATATGACACATCTTGAAAGTTATACCCTGTATAAACTCGCTTCCGTATCCTCTTTGCGGATGGACTAAACCTGCTACAAAAATAATTTAGACAAAGTTAGGTTTAATGATGCGATGATGAATTGCGATCCGGAAGTCTGATTCAGGATTCAGTGTTGTCAACTATGGTTACAAAAAATACTCGAGTGCTGTTTAAAAAATGCCTAAAATAAAAATGTATGAAATGCCAAAAGAATGACAATTGGATTTTTAAGTATTTATTAAAACGAAACAAAAAATTTATATACATGATAATTACTATCATGTGATGAAGTCATGACGTTACGAATGCTACGATGATGGTTTGTAAATTGTATTCCAATATTAATGCAACTATATCCAAATACTATCGATAATTTTAATATTAGACATAATCTGCATACAAAATGGCATGAAACATTATCACACAAGCGGTTATTGAGCGTAGGCGATTTCGCAACTATGCCACAACGACGTCGCAACTGCACCGTCACGATACGGTATCGTTCCATCAACGCCTACGCTCAAAAATCACTTTAAAAAATGCCACCTAAGACATCAAAAAATCACTAGATCTAGTGAAAAGTCTCTAAAAGCGGCAACACTCCATACGGAATCTAATCAGGTTTATTCCGGATGTATGTGGCGTACCTTAGCCGTCTCCGAAAACATCCACGGGAAAAAATTGTGTGGTCGGTCCGGAATCGGGAACCTCACAGCCAAAACAGGGATCCACGTGGTCATTGGTTTTGCGATTTTTCGGGTTCCGTAATCAAACACCATTGTCACCAAATTCATGTCTGTCCTTCCGTCCGTCTGTATATCACATTCAAGAGGACGCACGTTCTTAAACCCCCTCTAACGCATATTAAAACGTGAGCTTAAGACTCCGCGAGGGCTTGGGATTTGTTTATTAATACGGGCCTTAAAGTGGTCAACCGCTTAACCCCCGTATTTCCCCTTTTCCCGGGGAATTAAATGGATCCGTAATTTTATCTCATCATAGCTATCTGACAAGCGAACTCTGATTCGCAGGAAATAGGGAACGTTTAAATTCACCGGTCTCGTCAGTCTTAGGCATAAGAGATAGCGTTTTTTGCATTTGGAACCACAATAAGTAAATAACGCTCTCTATAATGTAAGTAACCCAAGTAAGCATTATAGGCTTTTTATTATGAAAACCATACAACTACGGCACGAACCATAGAGATCTACAGAGATGCCAACCAACGCGCTGAGTACGATACCTAGTGTCGCATCACCACGCGATAGAATATATTTTGTTAGCTTGAATGTGCTCATTATCCATTGCGGTATCAGAACTCAACGTTCGAATAATCTTTAGTACTACGCAGGCATTGTAAACTATTTACATATAATATCTCGACTGGCTTTCAGCCTCATAATATATTGAATCATTACTGTCGCGAGCAATGTGTTCTGTTTTTACGCATATTGCTGCGACACTGGCCCCGCCCCCTTTTCACATCTCCCTTTAGTTTTTGTGATCTATGGCACGAACATATAACGTCCATAACCGAACCGGGATTTGAACCCGGGACCCTGGTTTGGCAGTCTGGCGTGATAACCATTACACCAATCGGGTCGTCTTACACCACCACGGTCGTCCAACAATGGAAAACCGGACGGTGTCCTACCGTAAATACATCACTGTTAATTGTTTGTCAGCTTTGAAACAGTTCGCGTTTCATTGTTATTTGACAATTTCCCTAAAATGATAATATTTTTCGTGGTGAGCACAATAGCTCTATGGAATTTAGTCAAAACAAAAACATTACATTTCCCAAACTTGATCTTCAATGACCTATATCAGCGTACATCCATAATCTTTATGATATCATTAATTTATTAAGGGAATGAAATAGTAAAAGCACAAACAAAACTTACCCTAAACTTAAACCATTCTAAACTACAAATTTTACTAATTATACTTAGTTGAAAAGCCCGCGCCAGGTCATACCTGGCCCGAAGGTGCCCATAATGCTGGCCGCATTTCCGCGTTGAATCGCTAATGATATGCGTTGGGCCAGGTATGACCCAGCACGAGGACCGCTACCCGCATCCCGTAAACGTTTGCCCAGGTCCCTCATAAAAGTTTTTGCTTCATGACCCCACGGGCCCGCCGTCTCCTCAGCAAAGGGCACGAATAAGTAGCTCTGCTCTAAAAACATCGTTATGATGGTATTTTACTTTTTGGTTTAGTCAGAAACCTGATGCAACTTTAAAGGGTGCAATGGTACGCTGCGTCCAAAATTGTTTCATTTTCCTGGATCATTTCACTTTCCTACCAGGATATTCTACAGTGCCAGGGCACGTGTGTGTGCGCTAAACACAGATACACTCGTCTTTTGTCCGTACCCTCTTGAAGCTATCGGAACCAAAGACGGATTCGATCAAAGAATCGAAAATCGAAGTTCGAAGGTTGTTTAAGTGAATCGAACCGGTAGCCTCAAAGAATAGGCATCAGAAATGTTGACGACGTCCGATGAAATTAGCCGCCTCGTATGACACGCGTCTGTTCGCTATCAACTTATCACTTGCACCAATCACAAACAAGTTTGAATTGTAACACGAAGCGACGGATTAAGGATTAGCAAAGATTAAACGAACAAACGTAAATAGGAAACGCAATTTAAATCTGCCATCTTTTCTAGTGGAACCCAAGGAAATGCAAGACTTTTCAGGGATTTTGAACAAATTGAAATCTTTTGATGTTGAATATAAAAGCTATTTTAGAATGTAAGATGGATTTCGATGACCTAGTTAGAAGGGAAAATGTATAAGATTTGCTGACTCCTTGTTTGTCGGGGCTATGTTATTTTTCTTGTTATTTGTCGTGGAAAATGGTTATTGATTTCCGAAGTTTTTTTTATAATTGCTGTATAATTTTCTGTTAGAAATAATGTTTTTATAATGAGTGTTAATTATACGTGTTGTGCCGTATTGTTCCGGCTTAGTATTTACCACCCCCTTTTTTCCGTATTTGTCGTATGAGGCAAGTAAAAATGCAGTGTATTTGTCTTTGACTACTTATATAGGGACTAGTTACGCGTGTAATTCTACTAACAAACATTTCTGCCACTTTATGCGGGGGGCGAGGTAACATGAAATCCACAACTTTGGATTTTATTCTCATAACTTTAGATTCTAATTTTCAACGTTAAAAATCATGAAAAGTAGTCTCGTGCGGACCCCAAACGTTCTAAGTTCGAAATTATTGTTTCGCAATTATAGGCTGTCTTGTTTAGTGATAAGGTATAAAGTTGAATGTAAATGCACTTAATTAGCATAAGCATAAGCATAAGCATGCCCTCAATAAGCTAAACGTGAGCCTTGCTACAACTGCCTGCACCAGAATCCAGGACCAGAATCTGATGAAAAATAGGGAAATCAAATTTTAGATTAAGCAACACTGGTGTAATTAGATTAGGGCCCTGTCAAAATCAAATCAAAATCAAAATAATTTTATTTCAGACTCAGTTCATAGATTGTTAATATATAATATCTAACAAAATTAGCTGAAACTATTTTAAGGGTATGCTCAGACCATTAAACTGAACTACTTTCTCAATAGGACCAATATCGAAATCGCGAAAAAAAATTAGCTGTCCCATACAAAACTGCAAACATAACTCGACTCAAATGTATGGGACAGCTGATTTTTTTTTCGCGATTTCGATTTTTATCCCGTAGAGAAAGTTGTTCAGTTTGATGGTCTGAGCATACCCTTAAAATAGTTTAAGCTAATTTTGTTAGACCTTATAAAAACTATGTTAGTACAGCGTGTGTCTTTACACACTGCGTTTTTTTACAGAGCAGAAGTGATGCAAAAAGCATCGACTGAGTCGCGATGCAGCATTGATGCAAACGCGATAAAGCATACATGCAAACGAGGTACAGCCACGATGCAAAACTTTCGTAATATTTTATCAGTTAGTTGGTGTCGCGTTGTAGGTCTGCTATTGGGTAGTAACGTGTCGCTCGTCCATTGTTGGTTGCCCTCTCCCGGGCCTACAACGAAGCTTCAGTGATGGCTCAAGATAGTGTTCTTTTCGAAAAACAATCCTTGAAGTGACCGACTACTGTACAACGTCAAGCACCCAGCAAACAATTTGGTCATATTAGGCCCCCATTTAAATGTTACGGTAATTTTGTCATATACTGGTGCTTTATGCGTCTAATGTTCGCCTATACGACCAAATTGTTAGTTGGGGCACTCTTGTTAAATAAACTAGTCTTTGGGAAAATCATCACAACCAAGATGGCAGCCATTATTTTAAAAATAGAATAGAATAGAATCAGTTAGTTGTCGACAGTCTTTGCCACAATGCACACGTGCGTGTGCATCAATGCAAATATTTGTGTGTGCATCGCTACAATCATGGGTTTGAATGTGGTTTGGATTGATACAAACGCCTATTAATTGCTAGTGAAGCGATTAAGTCACGCGCTGCAAAAAGGCTCAGTCTGGACAGGGCCTACTTTGACGAGACAGATGACATTTTGACATCTATATTTTTTCTAGTAATATATAAGTCATGAAAAAAAAAGGCTATGATTTTTTACTTTTTTAATTTCATGAGATTCTGGTCGACCTATTAGTAATGTTTCTGACAACCCCGAAGGGAATTATGGGCGTGAGTATGTTTGTTAATTTTCCTGTTTTAGATAAAACCAAACGAAGTCTTGAATTTGTTTCACATTCATTTATGTACGTTCCCTCTAAGATTGAAATCAGAAAAACAGCCCCTAACTGGAATTTTACTTAATAGCTTTCAAACCCATGATTGCTTAGTGACAGTTAATAAAACTCAAACAAACGAACTTCATAAAATAATCAGACAAGTCATTTCCACTACAGCAGAGCCCTTTATTAGGGTGACTATAATGTAACGCAAATCTGGGATATAGGAAAAACAAATTTAACACTTGTCAATTGGGTGTAAGACGCCATGATAGCTTGTATTTGAGCTTGCCTGTGAACACGAGATTCACGGGTGAGTATACACAAACAATATCGCTGTCTTGGCTGGACTAGAAGATATTACTAATATGTGAACATCCAGATAGATTTTGATGAAAGTTGGCATTTATGTGTAATTTGGGAGATAGGATAGTTTTTATTTCGATCAATGGTCTTAATAATTTATAATTAGCAATAAACTGATTATCAATAGTATACAGGGTGGAAAAAAAAGGCCGTGGTTGGAGGGAAAGTACCCTTAATATTTATGATGGCAAATTTTACTGAAAGGAAACATTTTGTATTTTATGATACCAACCGAAAGAGTCATTCATATGGATCAATTTCTTATAAACAACATAGTATCTTAAATTAAAGAAAGACCAAGAAAAAATGATTTTTTTATTGTTAAACTTACTATGTAAAGAAAATTCTTTACTTAACTTATAAATTGCTCAAAATGAGACCCATTTTCACGTATGCACAGACGTATTCTTCGAATAAATTCGCTACGTGTCGCCTTTTGTATTGAATTATGGTGAATATTTGAAATATTTTGTACTTCCGTTTTTAATTCCTCTACTGACCTGTAGTTCAGTAGTAGAATACATACTTTAAAGTATTTTCTTTAGATAGTGAGTAAGTTTAACAATGAAAAAATAATTTTTTCTTGGTCTTTCTTTAATTTAAGATACTATGTTGTTTAAAAGAAATTGATCCTTATGAATGACTCTTTCGGTTGGTATCATAAAATACAGGATGTTTTTTTCACATTTCACCGGTTCGATTCCCGGCTTAAGCAGATGATTTTTCAAAAATCTTTAAATGCAGTTTTAATTAAATTTGAAAATAAAGGAATGTTTCCTTTCATTAAAATTTGCCATCATAAATATTAAGGGTACTTTCCCTCCAACCACGGCCTTTTTTTTCCACCCTGTATAATATAAAACAAAGTCGGGTTTGTTTGAACACTTATAACTCGAGAACGGCTGGACTATTGGTCTCCGTCTCGAATAGCAGAATAACTAGGTGTAGGGTAGGTGTATAATAATATAATTTTTGATGTAGGCTTAAACCAGAAAATGTTTATATAACATAGTTAATTTTTGTTCCTATGTCCCGCTATTTTAAATATCAAGGTCACCCTAACCCGGAAACCTATCACATCGAAGCCGGAAATCTATCAACTTTGACAATTATGGGGGCATCCCCATAATTGTCAAAGTTGATCAACACCAATCAATTTAGTAAGGTTTACTTTCATTTCTTATTCATACAGGTAGTGGACTTGGGATCTATTGACCGTTGGAATTAACAGTTGGTATACTCTAAGGCCGGATTCGACCAAACTTTGATTTTTCCAATATTTTACTCTTAGTCATCATCATCATCATCATCTCAGCCGATGGACGTCCACTGCAGGACATAGGCCTCCCCCAAAGAACGCCATAACGACCGGTCCTGCGCTGCCCTCATCCAACGGGTTCCCGCCGCCTTCACAAGGTCGTCGGTCCACCGTGTGCGGGGCCTACCCACGCTGCGCTTTCCGGTACGCGGTCGCCACTCGAGAACTTTTCGGCCCCATCGGCCATCGGTTCTGCGAGCAATATGCCCCGCCCACTGCCACTTCAATTTAGCAACTCTTTGTGCTATGTCAGTTACTCTGGTTCTTCTGCGGATCTCTTTATTTCTGATTCGATCTCGCAGGGAAACTCCGAGCATAGCCATCTCCATTGCTCTTTGGGTGACTTTCAGCCTTTTTATGAGGCTCGAGGATTATTTACTCTTAGTATTTACTCCGAAATAACTTCATTTGTGTTCTACCGCACTAAACCCAGACTAAAGATATACTCGAATGAATGTTATGCACGAATGTATAATCCACCTAAAGAAAGAGGTCGTTGTATCCGTCCTTATTGAGTGCAATGTGAGGTTATACATTTTGAATTTGTTAGTGTCACAAGTGACATTGACATTTTTATTGGTCTCGGTATAAAAAAGATAATTTCTCCAGCTATGGGAAAAAGGCTTCCAAAAAATGTAAGCGTGTAGTTGACGTACAGTTATGGAACTCATGTCGATTTGTTTCTCATAATCTCTAGATTATAGTGGTAATATTAGCTATACCTCATCTAGACGGAGTGGCGCGTAATCGCAGTTGGCGCACATTGTGTCTTGGTAAAATATGTTTGTTTTTTTATATTTATTTTCGTATGAACATCTATCTATTCTATTTTTGTGTAATAGCGTTTCCTTGATGATTTCACCAGTATCAAGTGTTGAAGATATAGACTAAAACATAAATTCTAGCGTGTCTATTGTGGTGTCAGTCTAGGCTTCAGATAACTTCCGACGTAACTGGAGGGCAATAGAGGGGGTGAGGTAAAAATTTGGTGGGACGCAGGGAGTGTCCGTACCATAGGGGAGCGCGTAATTTCTCTATGGTCCGTACTTTATTGTATAAGTAGTAGTAATAGATACTGTTTCTTATACTGTGAAATTCAAAAAAAATAAAAATTCAAAAATTTTTTATTCAAAATAATATCACATAGATAGCTTTTTGACGTCATTTTTTGAGTCTACCACCGCGTCGGAAGGTGTTTCGTTGAGAGAAGATGCGGCCAGAAACTCTACAACACACATCTTTTAAACAAAACAAAATATACAAAGTACAATTAAAATACAATATTGCATTACATAGAGTAACATTGTCAAGACCAGACATTTTGGTCATTCAAATAGTCATCGAGTTTATAGTAGCCTTTTTTACAGAGGACTTGTTTAACATGGGACTTAAACTTTTTGTCTGACAAGTTTAGAATATCCTCTGGTATCTTATTATAATAGCGTATACAGTGCCCCATGAAAGATGTGTCGACCTTACTGAGTCGAAAATGTGGGGATACTAATTTATTTTTATTTCTTGTATTGTAATTATGAACGTCACTGTTTTTGGGAAAGAGATACAAATTTTTCCGAACGTATAAAATATTTTCGTAAATATATTGACTGTAGAAAGTCAAGATACTGATATCTTTAAAAAGATCTCGTAGTGAATCTCGACAACGCAGATTATAAATGGATTGCCCTCTTTTGAAGTATAAAGATCGCCTCAACGTCTGCAGCACGGCCCCACAGCAAAATACCATAAGACATGATACTATGGAAGTAGCTGAAGTATACAAGTCTTGCAGTAGCTATATCAGTTAGCTGTCTAATTTTTCGAACCGCATAAGCTGACGAAGCGTGACTTTAGTGAAACCATTTTGACCTCTGTGAACTATAAAAACTTGTCGACCAAATGAAAAAATTCAACCCTACAACAACCGAAAACCCAATAACATCAATAGAATATTAATTTAAAAGTAAAGATCCGATACAAGTGTGGAAACAAAAGGCCGGAAATCCATTCAGCGAGTCTTTGTGAGACGCGCTTTGAGGTCGAGGAAAACCTTTTTGAAGATTTCTTTTTTTTTTACCTTTGAAAGGTTTTCTTCCACCCTCCCATTCGTTCGTGATTATGTTAATAGAGATTGGGCGATAATAAAAATAAAGGAAACTTTGTACAATTTGGCAGTAAACAAACGAATTGTTGAGATTGTTCCAAAAGTAGTAGCTAATTATATAATTATAAGGTCTAACAAAATTAGGTGAAACTATTTTAAGGGGATGATCAGACCATCAAACTGACCAACTTTCTCTATGGAACCAACATCGAAATCGCCCAAAAAAAATCAGCTGTTCCATACAAACCTACTCGACCTAAATGTATGAGACAGCAGGTTTTTTTTTCGCGATTTCAATATTGGTCACATAGAGAAAGTTGTTCAGTTTGATGGTCTGATCATCCCCTTAAACTATAAAAAAATATTTAAAAAAAATATATATTTATATATAAGGTCTAACAAAATTAGGTGTAGTTTCACCTAATTTTGTTAGACCTTATATATAAATATATCTTTTTTTTTATATTTTTTTTTTACACATATTATCTAGTCACATTTATAGTACCTGGACTTGTATTATGATGACTAGACAACGATATATAATACATATATAGATACAAACATCCATGACTCGGGTACAAATATTCCAAATTGATATATATGACCATATTGTTTAAAGATTTGTTGAGGGAATTTGGTATGTAAAGTAAAACTTAAGCTATGCTGATTCCAAAACCATTTCGAGATTTTATATTTAGAAACCTCATTTTCAAATTTAAAACTCTTAAAATTATAAGATGGTCGTTATTTTAATAAAAATACAAGAAAATACTTGACATTCATTCGACCTCTAAATCACGTCATATCAGAGACAAAAGAACATTATATACATCATCACATATTAGAAAATTATATAAATTTCCAATATCATATCTGGCAGCACTGGTTTCAAATGACAATGTCAATTAATTTAACAGTGTTGATGTGTGGAAAAAAGAAACATATATATATATATTTTTTTTATGTATGAAGAAAGAAAATGAAGATTTTAGTTAAGAATCGGCTTAAAGTGAGGCCTAGAATATGAAGATTTTGTTTTACTAGAAGATTTGGCTTAAAGGTCTTGTAACCGGGCCAGTAAATAAATTAAAAAAAAAAAAAAAGACAATGTCAATAGAGTAACTTTTTTTTTATTCTTTTACGTTTACGTAAAAGATGTTGAATAGTTTAAACTCTTCAGTGACGTCATCACTAGCAAAACTTTGAAATATTATAGAAAATTAACTATAGCTTAGATATCCAAAATAATGAAATTGGTTTGTTCAAAATAGCGTAATCTACGAAACTAAACTGTAAAAAAATACCAGAAAAAAAACTTTACATACCGAATTGACGACTCCTCAATTGGGTCAGGTTGTAATTAAGTACTACTTTTTAATTAAATAACATAAATACAAAATTTAAGTAGGAGAGTAGTGTGTTCGTACCAATAAACTCTCGCTGCGCTACCACCTATAACACAGTCAAAGACAACGTAGGGTCCTAACCACTAGACGATCACGGCCACCACCGGCGGACGACCACCTCCACAAGTGGGGTTTGAGGGAGTCTCCGACGTGCGACTGCGGGGCACCTGACCAGACCCTCACCCATGTGGTAAATGAGTGCACTCTGCGATGTTTACCCGGTGGAATCGAAGAACTTCACAGGCTAACCCCGGCAGTGGAAGACTGGCTGAAACACCTCGATCTCGAAATCAGACCCCCCCCCCCCCCCCCTCGGATCCAAGCAGGAAGATAAAAATGCCATACGATATGATGATGATGATGAGTCAACCACAGTGTAAGAAAGACTATCTATTATTACATACCTGTACAGGATGTAAGTGACAGCCTAGCAAATACTGAAACGGTGAACTCAGACCATCAAACTGAACAACTTTAACCATTGCTCTCCATGGTTATGGAGCGCCTACCTCACGAAACGCGAAAAAAAAATCTGCTGTCCCATACAAAACTGCTGTACCAACACGACTAAAATATTTTGCATATACTCTGCATAGAAAATGTTTTGTATAGCATATAGCATATGCTCACGACTAGAGACATCCACGTGTCACTAGTAGTAGGTACCGAAACTCTGTCCAGTGTGACGAGTGAGCCCGTCGCCACTTATAATGGACAGTGGGTACAATTCACGCCTCGAAATCTTTGACTATTTATTATCAGGACTAGCCTTGCGGTAGCATTTCCCCAAGATCAATAAATCATGTGCATTTACATTAAATTTTATATCTTATCACTAAACGAGACAGCCTATAATTGCGAAACAATAATTTCGAACTTGGAACGTTTGGGGTTCACACGAGACTACTTTTCTTGATTTTTAACGTTCAAAATTAGAATCTAAAGTTATGGGAATAAAATCCAAAGTTGCGGATTTCATTTTACCTCGCTCCCCGAAAAAAAGTGGCAGAAATGTTTGTTAGTAGAATTACACGCGTAACTAGTCCCTATATAAGTAGTCAAAGCTCGAAATTGTAGTATGCTAATTTCCTCTCAATGTTGTCCTTCACTTTTGTATTACAAATCATACAGAAAAAGATGAGAAATGTGATGTGTGTGTGTGTGTGTGTGTGTCATGTGATGTGATGTTTCATCATGTAAGATTGTATGTGTGTCGGCGATCCAAATATATCATTTTTCTTTCTTTCTGTCTTTCTTTACAGAAATTCCGAATAACTCATTGGTACGAGTCTGGTATTTGGTAAAAATGTTTTGGATCACTATAAATGAGTCCTGTGTAATATTTTACACGTGTCGCTAGCTTATAGTTACAATAAAAATATGATAGTAAGTTCGTTCACGCGACAATTCAACAAATATTTGGTAAACACCAAATTGGAGGACGGGATAAGTCTCTACACTTTGAGGCAAAAAGGTGTAACTTGGAAATCTAATCTTAACTATTATAAAACTGTAACAGAAAGTGTGTCTGTACATTGAAGATATTAACAAAAAAAAGTTAGGATATAGTTTTTAGGTGTCCCTGATTCCATATCACCAATTTTTGGATTTTTTGTCTGTCGTTATTTGTGTGTTTGTTTAGTTTGTTTGTTTGAACGAGCATCATGCAAAAACTAATGAACCTATTTTGATGAAACTTTTTTTGTTTGATAGATTGGGTTTCTGACTTAAAATCTGGTATATAATTTGTGCGGACAAAGTAGCGGGTTAACTCTAGTAAAACATAAAGTCCTTTTTTTCTTACTTCAAACAACATTTATTTAAGTGCTACGTTTTTCCCTATTAGTTTAAGATGTTACCATTTTAATGTTGTAATTATTTTTTCTTTAGATAAAATATATATAAGGTCTAACAAAATTAGCTGAAACTATTTTAAGGGTATGCTCAGACCATCAAACTGAACAACTTTCTCTATGGGACCAATATTGAAAACGCGAAAAAAAAATTGATGTCCCATACAAAACTGCAAACACAAGTTGACTCCAATGTATGGGGCAGCAGATTTTTTTTCGAGATTTCCATATTGGTCCCATAGAGAAAGTGGTTCAGTTTGATGGTCTGAGCATATCCTTAAAATACTTTCAGCTAAATTTTTTAGACCTTATATAATCTATTAAACAAAATTTACAAAAAACTAAATTAAACAAAAAAAAATTAAACAATAATAAAATAACATAACAGATAGAAAAAACAAAACAAAAAAAAGCCTTTTATGCAGAAGGAACAGTGTCCGTATACTTTTTGTATACACGGTGTAAAATTAAATGTGTAAAATATCGAACAGGTTGCTTCAGACCATCAAACTAAACAACATTTACCATGAAGTCGACATCGAAATATGTCAAATAAAAAATGTCGGCTAATCAATCAAAATATATATAAAACAGCAGATTTTATTTTTCGACCCCATAATAAAAGTTTTTCATTTTGATGGTCCGAAGGATCCTGTTTCTTCAAATCATGTGGGCAGAGCCCTAGTGTAAGAGTTTTTTAAGACCGCCTTACGGTCTCTAACGTGGTTTTTATGTAACGACTACTACCACCAGGGATAGTAGCCGGGGCCAATGACTTAACGTGCCATCCGAAGCACGGAATCATTTCATCAAGAAGAAGAAGAGAAGAATTGTTTTTCGGATTGCAATAAACTTTTATAAAACGTCCAACCAGTTGTTTTAAAGTGGCGCCCAACGTGGGGCACGGAATCATTTTTCTTTTCAGACAATCAGGTGATTCAGCCTGCAATGTCCTAACCAACTGGGGAAAAACGCACAAAGTGACATATCACTAGGTGTCAAACCAAATAATAATTATTATTATACCTCAAAAAAGAATTCCTCAAGTTTACACCCGTTTCCTTCGAGACGTGTACATAGCGGCAGACAAAGGAAATCATTTTCCCCCCCAAACAGAAATGTGTTGTGTGCAAATATTAGAACATGCTACAATAGGGAACTGACTTGGTATTCGCAAACAATACAAGTTGCTCTCAAATACCTAATTCATGCAAATGACGACGGTTATAATAAAGAAGTTCTGCGTGATTTTATTTCTACCCTTATTAAAACTGGTTTTACACGTCCTAATTCTGTTCTCATTCCTTTTTCAACCCTGCAATTAATGTTAAAGCCACAGACCAAAGAATATTATAAGAGAGGTTAGAAGTGCAAAGTATGCTGAACGTGTCGCCACAGGTTGTGCAATGATTTGCATAACACCATAAGGCGCGCGGCGTGGTGCGAGCGAGAGGGCATGAGTAATTGTAGCAGTGAGAGCGCTACTTTGCATTTCTAACCCCTCTCGACGTCCACTGCTGGACATAGGCCTCCCCCAAGGATCGCCATAACGACCGGTCCTGCGCTGCCCTCATCCAACGGGTTCCCGCCGCCTTCACAAGGTCGTCGGTCCACCGTGTGCGGGGCCTACCCACGCTGCGCTTTCCGGTACGCGGTCGCCACTCGAGAACTTTTCGGCCCCATCGGCCATCGGTTCTGCGAGCAATATGCCCCGCCCACTGCCACTTCAATTTAGCTACTCTTTGGGCTATGTCAGTTCTTCTGCGGATCTCTTCATTTCTGACTCGATCTCGCAGGGAAACTCCGAGCATAGCCCTCTCCATTGCTCTTTGGGTGACTTTCAGCCTTTTTATGAGGCCTTGAGTGAACGACCACGTCCTCTGTTCCAAATGTTCTTATAAGAATAAGAATATTTATTGTTTAAACTGTGTAAAAAAAAAGATGTTACAATAAGGCAGAATCAACAGTTTGGTCCGCAGCACGGACGTACAATATTATAGTCTTACATTGTAAACCAAAAAAAAAACCATTTAAATATTAATAACTGCTATGCTAAATAATAATTACATACCACAATAAAATTTCATTGAACTATGACCCCTTGAAACGATTACCTATAGAACTAAGCATGTGGTTATTATGGTTATATGTGGTCCGTGTGGTAAGAATAGCACCATCCCATTTCCTCCCGTGGGTGTCGTAAAAGGCGACTAAGGGATCTACCGGAAGATGGGCAGCAGCATCCTCTGAGTACACACATTCAATCCAACTGCGATCGCCAACCCGCCTGCCATGCGTGGCGATTATGGCAAATCCCCCCATTTTGGGGGAGGCTCATGTCCAGCAGTGGACGTTTAATGGCTGATATGTTGATGTGGTTATTATTCATCAAAATAATAGTTCAATTTGTAGTAACACTTAGAAGTAAACCACATTTTCAGTTTATTTGAAAATTGCTTGCCATTGTGTGCTTTAATAGTATTTGGTAATCTAAACTATTATAAAACTGTAGCAGAAAGTTTGTCTGTACATTGAAGATATTAACAAAAAAAAAGTTACGAAATGGTTTTTAGGTATCCCTGATGCCATTTCACCAATTTTTGGATTTTTTGTCTGTCTGTTTGTTTGTGTGTTTGTTTGTTTGTTTGAACGAGTATCACGCAAAAACTACTGAACCGATTTTGATGAAACATTTTTTGTTTGATAGCTTATGATCTGACTTAAAATCTGGTATATAATTTGTGCGGACGAAGTCGCGGGTTAACGCTCGTACTATTATAAAACTGTAACAGGAAGTTTGTCTGTACATTGAAGATATTAACAAAAAAAAAGTTACGATTTGGTTTTTAGGTGTCCCTGATTCCATTTCACCAATTTTTGGATTTTTTGTCTGTCTGTTTGTTTGTGTGTTTGTTTGGGTGTTTGTTTGTGTGTTTGTTTGTTTGAACGAGTATCACGCAAAAACTACTGAACCGATTTTGATGAAACTTTTTTTGTTTGATAGCTTATGATCTGACTTAAAATCTGGTATATAATTTGTGCGGACGAAGTCGCGTGTTAACGCTCGTTTATTATAAATTTCTATAAACATATGGAAACAATTATTCCTGCACAGACTAGTATTGGGGCAGTGGTCGAAGACAATCCTTTCCGGATCTCTTATATCTCTTTTAGAAACATTTCGATTGAATCTGAAAAACTGGTGTTTGTTGACAAATCGCACATCCGGTAGAACAAAGTCAGAACTGTCAAAATTTACGAAACTGAGTTAATAATGACAAAATGTTCCATCACCTGTTACGCGTTTGGTAGCACAAAGACACTTTGTTAGTTCAAATAGATTATTAAGATAAAAACATACTTAGCATAATTCTTTAAAGGTTTCAATTCCAAATCTAGAATTTAAAAATTTAAATCCTTTACTTTGCTCTACTGGACAGTTTGTGAAATGTAAGTTCTGACTTTGTTCTATCGGATGTGCGAAATGTACATACTTCTCATATGTACATACAAGGCAGTGTTAGTAGACCTAGTTTAGGAAACAATGGTTTACAGGAGTCATATGGGCCAACACCACACAAAGCTCTTACACATTGTTTTTTGTGTAATAAAGACTTTATTAATATACGAGCGTTAACCCGCGACTTTGTCCGCACAAATTATATACCAGATTTTAAGTCAGATCATAAGCTATCAAACAAAAAAAGTTTAATCAAAATCGGTTCAGTCGTTTTTGCGTGATGCTCGTTCAAACAAACAAACAGACAGACAAAAAAACAAAAAATTAGTGATATGGAATCCGGGATACCTAAAAACCATATCGTATCTTTTTTTCGTATCGTTGTCTAGTCATCATAATACAAGTCCAGGTACTTACTTAAATGTGACTAGATAATTTGTGTGACAATGTCAAAGATATTTTTTTATTTATTTATTTATTTTTTGTTAATATCTTCAATGTACAGACAAACTTCCTGTTACAGTTTTATAATAGTTTAGATGAACCGTTCCCCCAAATAATCAAGCCATACCTGAGAACAGAGGCTACAAAACCGTGATATGCAGTTAAAGCTACTTTTTGAGATACGACCTGTATAAGTCTGCGCAGGACATAAAAAAATCTATTTAGTTTGCTACAAACACCTTTGATATGGCTTACAAAGTTTAGGTTCCTGTCGAGCACTAGCCCTAGAAATGTTACATTATTAGCTTCTATTAAATTCTGTCCATTATGATTTATTTTTAGATCAATGTACTTACGTCCCTTTAGGACCGCCACATACATCCGGAATAAACCTGATTCGGAATTAGATTCCGTATGGAGTGTTGCCGCTTTCAGAGACTTTTTCACTAGATCTAGTAATTTTTTGGTGTCTTAGGTGGCATATTTTAAAGTGATTTTTGAGCGTAGGCGTTGATGAAACGATACCGTATCGTGACGGTGCAGTTGCGACGTCGCGTCGTTGCGGCATAGTTGCGAAATCGCCTACGCTCAAAAACCGCTTGTGTGATAATGGTTCATGCCATTTTGTAAAAACAAAATTTTGTTTGATTATGTCTAATGTTAAAACTATCGATAGTCTTCTGATATAGTTGCATTAATATAGGAATACAATTTACAAACCATCATCGTAACATTCGTAACGTCATGACCTCATCACATGACAGTAATTGTCATGTGTAGAATTTGTTTTTTGAATAGCACTCTAGTATTTTTTGTAACCATAGTTAACCACACTAATTCCTGAATCAGGATTCCGGATCGCAATTCCGTCTGTGTGTGGCGGACCTTACAGTGAATTGTACATATTTCGACTTTGTAAGATTGACACGAAGATTGTTACAAGAAGAAGTAGCCAATTTATTACAGAGCAAACAGTATCGTTAATATCAGATTCGTAGGTACTTAAGGAACTTATAGAACTTATAATGTTCTATGGTTAAAGCTATCTACTTCTACTTTATTTGCACCAAAGTCAAAGTAATTTGCACTAGTTAAAGGTTGCAGGAGATAACTCAGTCAGTCGGTAGTCAACAACACATAATTATTTGAAGTAATATTTATCTAGAAAATAGGACGTTTACTGCATGTAATGAATGTATTACGAAATAATTAAAAAAAAAACATATATATGAAAAAAAAGTATTATGAAAGTAGTACTGTAATAATGGTATTTACCTTCGAAACTTATCTGTATTTGATTTGCACTGCACAACAAGTTACACTGCATTCCAACACAGAATACGATACTGTAATGATTTTTTTATATTTGTCTGATAAAACACAAAGTGAATTATAAAGAAAATCATAAAATAATATGAGATCTGACTGACAATTTCCAAGTTTGTTGGTTGTTGTTGTATTTAAGAATGAATGAATGAAATATACTTATTTATTTATAATATTACAAATAATTATTCCTCCGCAGACTGAAACGATGAACTCTTGCACTATGGAGGGCGCCTAAGATAAATAAAATAAATAAATGAAAATTATTTATTTCAGATTGTTCATCCATATTGTGTTGTAACACAAATGCGTTAAACCCATTAAAAATGTCATCATCATCATTACTAATTACGAATTGCTCTAAAACACACATTAATATTATTAACCAACCGTCACCTTCAAACTTCCCCGGATCGGACAACTTCCCTGATAAATAGTACCAATAAATCAACAGAAAAGTTTTTATTACTCTCCAATTCGCTCTGATTCGTTTACTTTAGTCCGGCTTCGAAGAGTCAGTTTTAGAGGGCAGGATATTGCGGTAATATACACAAAAAGTCACTTTTCTCTAATGGTGTTTTATACTTAGTTCATTTCTTATTTTTCTCACATTAAATCAACAATTTGACAACGTTTTTCTATCCTGAAACCTTCAATATGTTGGAATTAAACCTAAACTTAACCTAACCTTTTACTAAAACTGGCTTGAAATAATAAAGTTGAAAGTTGTATGTTACATACATAAATCAATCAATCAATCTCTTCAGAGATAAGCTCGCCCTTTGTACATATTTTCTCAACTTTCTGTTTGTCTGTGAATACAATGAAGTGTTATAATAATAATAATTATCCCTTCCTAGCAATAGTTCAATCTATCGAGAATTATCTTTTAGTGCATCCCAATGGTGTATCTAGGCATAGGCCTCGATAGGAGCACGCCATCTCACATTTAGAATAAAGGTACCAAAAAAAAGCCTCCTCGTGTTGGCTTCGGCCCCATATCTCCCAAAGTACCGGGTCCCGGTGGACCCGTGCATCTTTCATGTACCAACGAAATAATAATAATAATAATCAATTTAAACCAATACGAATAAAACAGTCCTATTGACTTCATACCTACGTTCCATGACATTGTTCTCACGTATCGAAGGGCACTCCAAAACTTCCCTAAACGTCGGCACACACTGTAACACTCTTGACTATGTACGCGCCATTCAGACGTGCCACACACATACGGAATTCCGGTATTTCGCGGGAGTGAGGCGGGAAATCTGTACGAAATCATAATCCTGATTCGGATCAGAATTACGTACATATGTGGCGGACCTAAGACAGAAAATTTTACTCTTAGATGTGTGTAGGTAGGTGATGTAAAATTAAAAGAAACTAGCGCCGCCCGCGACTTCATACGCGCAGACCACTGACGTTAAATACTGATAACTCTTGATTTAATGCACCAATTGTGAACATATTTCAACCCTCCTAAACCGGTTCAGTAGTTTTTAAGTGATGCGTTCACAAATAAACAGACTAATGTGTAATATCTTCAAAAGCATATCTAGCAAAATACAGATTTGCGGGGGATAAACAGCTCTTTACTGTACGTAGTGCTAATTCTTATGCTATGCCCTAGGCAATGAACAAAATTGGCCCTCGCAACCCTAAAAATTCTAGTCACAATAACACTTTCAACAAAGCCATGTGAAAACATATCGAACAATGAACCCGGATCGAAGGTCTCCTCTTTCACTCCGTGGGAACCCGTACACCTGTTCAAAATTACTTTCTTCAACTTCTACTGGGAAAAATATCGGGACGTTCGAGAAATACCTTCTCGGTTACCTCGAGTGGACAGGGATGCATTCAGTTGGCTATTGGGGACTAGAATAACTGAAAATACTTCTGCAATCTGAAATACTAAAATTACTGATTAGGTACATAAAGTAGCTAACTATTGAAAGAAACTCAGGTTTTTTTGCCAGCAATAGGGATTAAACGATTGTACACAAACTGTTCTAGGGTTTGAAATGAATGCGTCAATCAAAATCATGCAAATTGATGCAATGACGCGTACACTTTAATTTAATCAAAATTATGCTTATAAATAAATAAAAATAAATGTAAAATTAACTTATAAATCTTTCCTTATTTTAAAACAAAGGCTCCAGATCTTATTATAATAAGCAAAATTTCTGACAGAGGTTGTGGTCTGTGAACTTCTTGTCAGCATCTTACCATCAATTTGTCTTTGTATAAATTAAATTGTTATTTATCTGTAAGTTCTCCAAAAAGAAAATAAATAATTAAATAAAGGTCTAAACGATCGATTACTTTAAAACTGGAAAATGCAAGAAAACAAATTTACATGATAAGACATTTAATAACTCAGTCCTGTAGTTTACATCTTTGCAATAATCACCAATAATATATACTGACTTTTGAATGCATCTGATGCTGTCGCTGATTGGGGCCCCAATTGTTTGCCAGTGCCACAAACTGCAGCTGGTCCTTGTTCGTCTAAGCCCACACCACCACTCCTAACTTATTTAATTATGCAATGTACTTACCTTAACATTTTCTCCTGTAACTTATTGTTATTGAACGCCTCAACATGTTTTCTTTTTGTTCTAACTTTACTAAGATGTTTTCTCACTCAAAACCCGTTAAAATAATGTAACCAAATAGCAATAGCTTTAAGTGTTATAAATGGCAACGCATAGGTACACGCGTAATTTAATGTAACACTTCTCAAAAAGGTACAACTAAATGTGTATTATGAAGAAATAAGGCCCGAGATGAGCGCCTTGTAGGACACCAGTTTATACAGACGCCTACGATTATAATGTTGTATTATTTTGATAAACAAATGAAGACGAACTAGGGTACATAACAAAACAACATGAATATGCAAAGCGTACAGCCTAAAACAAGACAGAATAATCAACCAACAGTAACACTACACTGTAAAACGCTTCAAAGAGTACTAGACTCACTTCCAAATAGCCGTCAACGTGTTTAATTAGTTTATTTACATATTATTTTTGTTATTTTCCTTTCATTATACGTGCCTATTTTGTTTCCAACACTGATTAGATGCCTAGGCCTAGGATTAACTTAGATCACTACTTTACCACACAAGGCTGTTTACCTTTATGTTTCACCAGACACTGAGCTTCTTTTTAGTGTACTCCTGACCTTACACACGTACAAATGCCCGCAGTTACCTCAACTCTTGGCTTCCAACACCTTCGGCCTGGATGGTCCTTGGACTGCTGATAGATTGTCGAAGGGGCGGCGAACACTTACCCTAGTTCTCTACCTCGTCTATTGAGGGAATACTCTTCACTGCTTCACCTAGGAAGAGTAAAGGGTATTCCTCGTGCGGCTCGCGAGCGGTGGGCAGTAGTGTCAGTTGGTAACGTGGTTGTGGGGCAGCGGCGGAGTGGGGCGATTGCCCGGCGTCGGTGCGCGCGCTGTTCGAGGCCCCGAGGCGCATGGCCGCGCGCGAGCCTCCGCTGACGCGCTACGCGGCGGCCGACGGTACCATCCTGCTGCTGACCGAGAACGGCACCAGGCTGATGACTCGCGCCGCCGCCGCCAGCTTCCTGCGCGCCGCCCTCCTCTCCCCGCGCCCCCCTCGGCCCCACCACGGTGAGCCGCCGCCGCACCCTCTCTTCATCTCTCTCTCTCTCTCTCTCTCTCTCTATGTGTCTACTCATGGCCTGAGAATGATGGCCTTGTCTTCCCTGTTCCCTTGTTATAGGAATACAAGGTTTTAATTTCTTGGGCCATGGTTCTATGGGATTCCGTCGCCTCTCGCACTGCACGCTTCGCATTGAGCTTCGTAAGGTAGGAGCGCTGTAGTCGCAACGATACTCGAATCCATCTCCAGATGGTTCTGAAGGTTGACCAGAAATCGTTGCCCAATTAGAAACATCGAAGGTTTTGAAATTTTCGTCTTTAGAGTTTCTTTCCTCACAAATAAATGATCACAAAATAGAACGGAACTTTTAATATTTTTTCTTTTTCTAATAAAGCACAAGCTTTGAATTTCATCCGTGAACTATGATGAAAGTTTACAAGAATATCAGCAATTTCACAAGTTTAATAATCTTTTTGCATATTAAAGTTATTCGAACCTTTAAGTTTCTTTTTTGAAGTTTCAACTTAGCTAAATTAGAGGAATCAGCTTAATAAAGTTAGATGATGTTTAAATTTCGCTCCTACTTTATGCCTGCATGCTTTTAGATAACTGCTGTTTCCCTTTTCCTAACATTTGAAATCACTTTGGACTTTCACTTGTCTTGTGGGACTTTTGAAGGGCCGAAGTGAACTATTCTTGAGATGAGCACGTTTGCATGTTTTCTTTCTGCATCTCCTGTTTTTCTACGATCTCTATGGTTACTGCGCGGCATAGACTTGGCTTTACGAATAGTACGAGCGGGACTGCCAATCGAGGAAGGCTTTGCTATTCTAACCGGGGCTAAATTTTTTCTTAAATTTTTTCCATAATTAATTACAAAACATCAAAAGTTTTTGCAAGATAAATGTCGTGCTGATATCGTTGTTTGTTTGGATTGTCGTTTCATCTTTGCCGTCAGTAGGGTCAGAATGTTAACTAAACTTTGTGTAAAACGATCGACTGTCGCGATCGCCTCTGATTAGCGTCGGAGTCCCGTCGCGCTAGCTCGGTCGTCGAGTGCCACAGCTAAGCGATTCGATGGATGCAATTCC
This sequence comes from Agonopterix arenella, assembly GCA_927399405.1. Taxonomy (NCBI): domain Eukaryota; kingdom Metazoa; phylum Arthropoda; class Insecta; order Lepidoptera; family Depressariidae; genus Agonopterix; species Agonopterix arenella. Next base: position 5,690,771 of record OV656714.1, read on the forward strand.
AGTAAAGCTGATGTCGGATGGAAGAAACGCGAATCGGAACACAACCGGCGTGCCATCATGGATCGGCGGTATGTCCATAACGCAGGACGGCAACCTGATTGCTCCAGACAAAATAATGACCCACGTCCACCGATATTCGAGTCCCCACTACAACCCGCAAGGACATCATTACCGACGCTGGAACCATGAGCCGGGGGGGAGCGAAGACCCCCTCTATGCCACCAAGACGGTCTATGGCCCTGGATACATTGATGAAAACCGTACGTATCTATTTAATAGGACGTTGACAAATCTCTCGAAACACTTCTAGATTCTTCTTAGATCCTTTGCATGATAGAAGAAAAAAAATAGACAGACTAACTAGACAGAACCAGTACAGACCAGAAAATAGTTCGCACATGAATCACGCAGAAATAATCACAGATATAGATAAAATTCAACAGAGAGATTAGTCGACGTCTCTAGAAAAAGTAGGTGTAAAATTAAGTAAAAATTACACTTGAAAACAGACAGTATTATTAACCATAGATATCGTAAGTTACACCCACTGAATCCAGCTTTGAATCTACAATGTACAAGACCATATAGACACGAGTGGTTTGATTTCATTCTTAAGCACTATCGTCTGTACTTACCGAGTGCTCATGTTTCCCTGTTCCTATTTATTTAAGACCCCTGTTTTCGAGCACTAGATCTCTAGACCTAACACTTTGGATTAGTCTGACTTAGGTTCGACTAAAGCAAAAGTGCTATATATAAAATTTTTCGTGTAAACAGTGCTTTGCGTAGAGTTAAAGATTTAGGAATTATAGTAAATGCTTTAGAGGCCATTGAGACTCGCTTCCCTCCTCCCACAGTAAAATTTTAGAAGGTTTAGTTAAGGTTTTATGAAGATACGATTTAGCGGAAGGAGCTTTACGCAAAAATCTTCGCGAAGCTTTGCCCATTTCCACGGAGGATTCAGAGCTCATCCTTGGATTTAATCGGATTTAAATATTACGATTAACTTTGAGTTGCGAGTTGATGGAACCTATGATGAGCTAACTTGTTGGGCATTAAAAAACAAAAAGCATTGACTTAAGTTGTATTCCACCATTCCACATGCAGCGACTATTGTAATGTCGCAGAAGAATACATGTTCTTCAAAATACAGTCCTTAAAACTTTTTGTTTTCTTTTTATGTTCAAGATTCAAAAGGGTTTTTACAAGCCTTGAAATATTGTACATCCCTTTTTTATTGAGAAATTGTACGATTATTGGGAAATTGTCTGATTGCGAAAAGAGAAATAAAATTAATATATTTTTTATGTAATTTAACTCTTCAATGAAATAATTGCTGCTGCTGAATATTCGAGCTCATAAGCGAGCTTTTTCATGGCTACTAGTACTTACTCTAGCGCAGACTTGCATCAAATACTCACTCGTTCGCTCGGTATAAATGCTCCTTGAACATAACTAACTTTTAATGTGATTTACGTCGCTCTTTGAAAAGTTTCCATCAAATCAAACTGTTTAACACATAACGAGAAGCTTGAATCAATTTTCAATAATTCATCTACTATATCGAATTATCTATTTGTTTTACAAAAATTCAGAATTTTATATTTAGCATGACAAAATTATCGAAGTTTGCTTGCATTTTTTAACATCGTTTCAACATTGATTTTTTTTTTTCATATAACATAAATTCTATCATTGGCATATTCATCGTGTATTTTCAAATTACACATGTATTTTAAAATAATATTTTGAACACATTTCCCATTTTTCCATCAGTTATAATATAAATTATAATTAATAAATTACACGATTTGTAAATTATAATTGTCTTGGCATGAGCAGATTTGTATTTACGAGAATCACTTTTAAGATTATCTGATTTTCCCTTTTCTTTATTTTATATACTTATTAAGATATTTTAGTTTGTCTTATTATTTATAAAGTTTACGTCTATTTTATATCTTGATGTAAAAATAAACGTTTTGTTTTAGTTTTAATGCTTTTAGTGTACTTATTTCGTGAATAGAAGTTTATATTTTGGAACCTAAATAATAACTTTCTGTAATATAATTATATATTTTAGGACAATTAGGTATTCATAAAGTTTTAAGCAACTAACTACCTACATTGGTTGTTTATAAATGCATAATTCATTATAATCTCAAATGTTTATAACGTGTATTATTCAAATTTTGTACAAGAGTCTTGTTTCGCGGTGAAATTATTAAATAAGGGACTTATATTTTCGGATTTAATATTAACAAAAACAGTGTTCAGAGACGAGCATGTTTAAAGTATAAATATAGGTATACAATTGTACTAAGATATACTGAAGTAACACTTGTGGTAATATATTCTAAGGTCATGTACATGGTTTTCCAGAATGACAATAATGTTGTGAAGTATGTTGTGAAGTAGTGACTAGGATATATACAATATGCATATCTTTGCTAAATCAAAAATTGATAGCAGTAGATGGCGTTAACTTGAACTATTATGTTTTCCAGTAATACAGCTTTTAAACTAAAATTTTGCTGCCTTAAGGTTTTTGGCAACAATGTTGGTACTGTTTCTTATGGATTCAAAGTGATCAACCAACATACTTTTGAACATAATAGAAATATTTTCGGATTCGTTACGTCATTTCTGGAACACCATACTAATATACAAATCGAAACAAAACTAACACAAGTACATACCTACAGAGAGGATTGGCAAAGAGAACGGTAAAGCAGGTGACGAGAAGGTGGCGCTGCAGTCGACGTGCCACGTAGCCCTGGAAACCTGCATCAAGGACCACGAGTGTGACTCTGCTCTCACTCCTGTACTCCAGAAGTGCCATGCGACTGACTGCGACAGAGAAGGCTGTATGGATGCTCTACGGGGCTTTTATAGGAAGCCGGGTGTCCACTGGAATACGGAGATCGCTTTTTGTCTTTGCAAGTAAGTGATTTAGGACATTCCCAGCAAACAATTTGGTCGTATTAGGATCCCATTTATATGACTATTTTGACTTATAAAAGTTATATTACGGTAATTTGGTCTTATACTGGTGTTTTATGTGTCTAATGTTCGACTATGCGACACCTATACCACCAAATTGTTAGTTGGGTTGTTTTAAAAAATCACATGTATTTGCGTGGATAGATCTGCAATCTGTACTGGAGCTTTCTGCCTCACACACAGACTGCTTTTAAAGAGAAATTTGTGATCGGGCTTAATCATAACCTGATTTCAAGGACATAAATATTATAGCTTCACGCTCAAACCCCACCGCGGATTGAACTGGCTTGGTTTAGATTTTCTAGCTCACGTGCTATTGCTTCGGTTCCCTCTGTAAACTACAGAGCTAAGTATGGACAAGAGAAAAAAATACATACAGAAGAATTAAGAAACTCCTCCTTTTTTGAAGTTCGTTAAAAAGACGGGTTTTAACATGTGAGCTAATCATGCTTAGTTCGCGGAGAGCACCTCGTAATTACAAAGGAATTGAATATATTTTGATAGATAACCGCCAAACTATGACCAGAAATTCTTCTTCTCTGCTTTCTTTCTTTCTTATCGTGTGGGCAGAGCTTGAGCAGAGCCCTGGTGTCAGAGTTTTTTCAGACCGCCTTACGGCCTCTGACGTGGTTTTTATGTAACGACTACTACCACCAGAGATAGTAGCCGGGACCAACGGCTTAACGTCCATCCGAAGCACGGAATACCTGCTGCTAATACCAATAAAGTATTAAAGTATCCCAAAACTTCATTTTTTCTAATTATGTGTACTTTTATCCTTTTGAGAATCTGTCCTTACGAGAATCAGTTCTTTTGAGAATCTCTTCTTTTGTAAACAAAGGACATTAATAACCTCATGGAATGTTTCCAGGAAAACGGAAAACCGTGAAGATTCGTGTATGAATGCCCAGGAGCGTCTCCATCCATCTTGCGCCCAGCGTCCACCGGTCGGCTCTCCGCTGCCTGCTTGCCATACCCTCGCCCATGCCTGCAGGGAAGAACCCGAGTGCAGGTTAGTACAGTTCTTTTGACGATCCTTTCGATGTCCCACGGTGACCATACCCATGTCATGACAGAGCAACACGCAACTGCGTCAAGCATTGATTGATGAGTTTTCCTTGGATTTAGGCATTTGTTGATATGACAGTAGAGTCAGATATAATCTCAACTAAACTAAGTGGCGCACGCAGACCAAATGCACTAAAATACTTACTTGAATAATTGAAATTCTCATAAGGTTTTATTGAGTAAGCCGATTCAGAAGTCCCTCTGTCCATCTGCCCGTCCGTCTATCCATCTGTTAAGACCGTTTCTCTTAAAAACGGGTAGAGGTATTAGGATATATATTGTCATCATCAGCGTATAAGCATCCCACTGCAGGGCATAGGTCTACCCTCAGCGAGGGTGTATGAGCATTCGACACGTGCAGTCTATGGGTCAGCTATACGCAGAGGGCATACAACGCGCTGCGGGTCCAATACAACAATCGTTTTAGAGTGCTGTTCGGGCTGCCTCGTTTTTGTAGTGCGTCTGCTATGTTCGCCGAGGCTCGAACTGACGACTTTTATGCTATTGCGAAAACTTTGTGCCTCCCTACTCCACAGAGTACGAACCAGTCGGAACAGCAAACTGTTGTCGTCAGTTGGGATAGAATATAATGAAACGGTGGGTGCAGCTGCACACCAGCCTTTAGACCTTCCCAATGTTGGGTAAAGTCCCATATTTAAAAAATAAGCTGTTTTACTAACAATAGGGTAAGTTTCTCTGTTACTAACTCTTTTATGTACTAACTGTCCGTAATAAAGAATTCTATAATGTAATTTAATTAGTCCACCACGCGTACCGAATGCGGATTGGTAGACTTCACATACACATCAGAATTTCTTCTTAAGTGTATGCAGGTTTCCTCGCGATGTTTTCCTTCACCGTTTTAGAGCAGTTGGTATTACGTTCATAAGTTAGAAAAACTCATTGGTACATGGCATGTTGTCCAAAAATTCAAGCGTCTGTGTCAATACGGTTATTTATGAATTTTGACACATATTTTTGCACTCTCAAGCTCACACTCATCAAAACCTTACTTTCCGTTGACCTTGGCAAGAAGAAAGGTCTCTTAGCACAAGTAAAAAAATATTTTGAAATTGTTAATTTATGTAGACATAGCACATACAAAATATCTTATTCCATTAAAAACTTACATTTTCACTTGGAGCATCGATCGTGATATAGACCGATGTATGGGAGAATATTTTTGCCAATGCAAACTTAAAATTGTACAGAACCTGTCCGATTTTTTTACTCGTGACGCCACAGATATGACCTACATGAGGACCATGGCCAAGACTATTAATAAATTATATTAGGCAGTAAATTCCCTATCGCGATCACAAACATGTCTTTCCATTACCTACTGAAGGTCGCAGCAAATTAGTGCTCTCTCGCACAGACGGTTTGTGGTCACCTGGGAACTGATTGGTTCATGTGATCCTGTCTATCCCTGTAATGTCCATGTCTATCCCGGCAGGCAGAGTGACTTAATAATAGACGTAAGAGACAAAATGTTCTCAGTATTCTAATATTTTCAAGCATTTCTCGAAGTCAACAAGCGTAAAAGATTATAATTTTATAGAGCTTATAAAAGTGACTAGGATATAAAATATACACCGTGTGGTTTTTGGTATTCCTTTTTCCACATGCCGCATTCAAGTCTGCCATGCCAATCTGGAAAGAGAATGCAGTATTCCTTTCCCGGCTAATCTGAAACTTTCATACGGCTAAAATGATATTTTATAAAATAAAATAAATTTACAAGACCGTGATTACATTTCTGGAAAACTTTTGACGATACTAATTGAAAAATTAATAATCATAAAAGCCATATTTAATTTTTTCTTATGTAAATTTTGTGACTGATAAAATTCATTTGACTTCTAAACCTCAGAATTCAAGATTAGCATTCAAAGAAATTAGTTAAAGAAATACAACACTATTTATTTATTTATTGATAAATGACAATACAATGTTTAGTAAATTAACAAATATCGACGCACTACACGGTGTATATTTTCATTAGGAAATCTGAACAGATTATTTTGATATCGAAGCAAAAGAGGACCTCATTTTGTTCAACCTCCCGTCAGAAGCACACAACTACTATTGTAGGTAAACTATTTGTGTTGTTTCAAAGGAAATAGAGACCTATCCAGTATCAGGTCGGTTCATTAGCGTCCGACAAACAGACAAAAGAAAACATTTAACTGCACGATATTACTGGAGCTTGAGTTGAATTTTGTAGCGTTTTGTCGAAGCTGTTTAAGTTCTAACTCAAACTCAAAATTATTATAGGAACTTGAAGCCCACTTATTAAACGTCAAATCTTTCGAGAAACTAAACGTTGGAATGTGTTGTCACCGTCGTGAAGATGCAGAAACTCTACTACAATAATGTAAATACCTATTCATCAAATATCATCATATCAGCCATTAAACGTCCACTGCTGGACATAAGCCTCCCCCGAAATGGGGGGATTTGCTATAATCGCCACTCTTGGCAGGCGGGTTGGCGATTGCAGTTGGATCGAATCAATGTGTGTACTCAGAGGATGCTGCTGCCCATCCTTCAGTAGATCCCTTAGTCGCCTTTTACGACACCCACGGGAGGAAATGGGATGGTGCTATTCTCAACCACACGGACAAAATATTATGTATACTATTATACACATAGTCAATTAAATTAAATAATTGATACTATAAGATAATGTAAGTAAGTACTCAGACCCAAGCATTTTGATCATTTAAAATAATTATCTAGTTTATAATAGACTTTTTTTTTACAGATTACTTTTTTGATCTGAGTTTTAAACTTGTTTTCGGAAAGATTGTATGGGGATTTTTTTAAGACAGCGTATACAGGGACCCGTGAAAGACGTGTTGACCCTCCTAAAACAAAAGTTTGGAAAGCCCTTTATCTCATATAATGTCCGCATGTCCCTTTCCCGAAATGTATCTTTTGTAAAATATCCCTAACCCCAAATTGACTCTTCCAAAATGCCCTTGCCCTTGCCCCAACTAGTTGAAGCATTTAGTCTTGGTTAAGGCCTTACGTATGTGTAGTATTAGACTAAGAGATAAGTGTACTTTTTGCAACCATCAGCTGCAAGGCTGATTCAGTGTTTATGGGGTGTATTACAGAATGTCATTGTAATACAGAAGTCTGTGGTAGTATCATACTACTCTGTGGTATGTGCATAAAGTTAATATACCTTACGGAATAGAGGAACTGACATGAGTTGTCAAATGAAACCGTTTTTTGGGAATTTATCGGAACTTATCGGCACGCCAAAAATTTGAGTTCTGTGTATAATTATGAATCTATCGTGAAATCTTAGATAATTTAATGAAATAGTGTTAGTATATTTCACAAAATAATCGACGATTTCACTTTAGATTCACAAATTATTCACAGAGCTCGAATAATTACCCTGTAACGCTATCATTATATAATATACTGTTAACGCTAGTATATTATATAATTATAGATTGCGTTAACAAACAATAAAGACTTAAACGCCGTTTAAATAAACATCAAAATAATTAGCCCTCCGAACCCATTCATTATACACGAACACGATGGTCATTAGACGAACGGAAACGGATATTAGCCCAGTCATTTTACGGAGTTTTGTTAGACGGGGTAGGGAGTAATTATTAATTGGACTTTTAAACTATAACCGGCACCTTTTAGTGACAAAAAGACTATCTAAAAAAATATTTAAAAAAAATTCGCTACGCAACATAGAAATCAAAATTGTGTGTCCCAGAAGGCTTTTAAATTAATAATATTGTCACGGATGCTGTGAAATAACGCAGCTATAGAAAGGCATTCAAAAATTCGGCCGGTTTGTCAACAAGCTTCGTAGCTCAGCGGTCGAGGCATGGACTGCCATGCCGGGGGTTGATGGTTCGAGACTCGACGAAAATAATTCTAGATTTTATTGTTGTTGGAAATGTTCTAGAAAAGTAAGAGGGAGTAAGAATATTTGGAAAGAGACAAAAAATGGGCGTGTTTAGGAATGTTCTAGAAAACAGAGAGAGAAGGAATATTTGAAAAGAACCAAAAACAATAGGAATGTTCTAGAACAAAGAGAGAGAAGAAATATTTGTAGAGAAACAATAAAGCGCGTGTTTAGGAAAATTCAAGAAAGAAGGCGGGATTAAGAAATATCCGGAAGAGAACAAAGGAATAAAGAAAAGACTAACGAAATTCGGGCATCTAGAAAATTCTAAGGGGTATATAAGGCCGCGAGTTTGCGGACGCAAGTCAGTATTGATTTAACAGTGGAAAAGTGCGTAGAAAAGTAAAAGTGAAAAAGTACTAGTGAAAAGTAAAGTGGAACAGTTAGTAGACAAGTGTCAGCGTAGTGCCGTGACAGTGTTGTGCGACGTGACGTCATAGTAGTGACGTAGTGAACAGTGGTGTAAGGGGAAACCCCTGCGAGGAGGACTGTGTAAAGGGGAACCTCTGCGAGGTGGTCCGTGTGTAAGTGTGTAACCCAATAAACTCTGTAAATAAATTGGACTTTCAGAGCGTTTCACTCCAATCCCGAAACCCGTCGCTCATAACAATATTAATACCAATTCACTCATTTGTATTAGATTTAACAATATAAATTATTTTTGAGCAATAAAATAGGTATTGAAATTTAAAAAATTAGGTATATCTTAGAAAATACGAATGTATTTTTTAAAACCTTCTAAGTAGGCAAAAATATTTAATTTATATAATGGTAAAGCCTTAAATATGTGCAAAAAAAAATTTAGCATTCGCTTTTTTAGAACGAGATAATAGCTAAATTTTAAAATTGGAACTGTTGCTGAAGAGATTTTTTTTTTTTTATTTTGGTACTTTTCTATGCTCAAATTGCCTCTTCAAAATTATACCGAAAATAAACATCAATTATTAATTAGTCCCGGCTCAAACCGTAAAATGACTGGGCTATATTTCCATCGGCTAATTTTTCTTGTCGAAACATTATGCTCGTAAGAATAATCTACTTGGACAAATGATTTTACGTTGAATTGATTTAATATAGGTCTTGGAGTCTGTAGCGTAGTGAACTAAGTTTTGACGGTATCTCGAAATAAAGTTAGTTAATCTCCAACCGTGGTTTTGCTCTGTTGCACTGGCGACAAGGATGGGATAAAAATTAAGGTGCAAACAAACTGGGCTTACGTACGTGATGCCACGTCCATCAGAAGACATCAGTTTTCATAGTAAATATATGAAAAATCATTATTTAGAAACACATTCATCTTACGTGACGTCGCTGAATTATAATAGTTTTTATAACGTGGCGTGGCCTCACATAAGCCCAGTTTGTTTTCACCTTTAGTGTTACTTGGAATCTAAAGAAAGGAAAGAAATATTGTGTATTTCGAATAAGTGTGTGGATAAAGTTAGAAAACAAGTAGTGCCTTCGCGATGCCGATCGGAAAAATCGAACCTTTTGACTTAACCTCAAATCAATGGCCGGCGTACGTAAGACGTGTCAAGCAATTCATTATTTTAAACGAAATTAAACCGGAATTGAAAGTATCGTGTGATATTGTCAAAACCCTATTTTGGATTTTTTGGGGGGATGTGTAGCGTAGTGAAGTAAGTTTTTTTTTTTTTTTTTTTTTATTCATAATGGGTTTGCGCTTGGCTTCATCTCACCTGATGGGAAGTGTAGACGAAGCCGAGGATGTAGCGCGCTCACCCAGAAAAAGCCTATTAACTCTTCTTTTGAAAATATCCTGATTGTATTTGCTTGGAAACACAGACGCAGGGAGTGAGTTCCAAACCTTACCGGTTCTCATTATAAAAGAGGATGCGAACCTTTTTGTGCGGATTGTTGGAATATCGACAACGTATGGATGCAGACTCGCACTACGTCTTGTCGTACGTTGGTGGAAGGGGGATGGTGGAATCAGGTCATGTAGCTCCTGGGCACACTCGCCGAAGTGTATCCGATAAAAAACCGACAGACAAGCGACCAATCGCCGGTGTTCCAGACTATGCAACTTAGCCTCGACGAGTGCGTCATCGTTGATGAGTCTCTTGGCTCGGCGCTCAACTGAGTCCAGTGCATCCAGTTGGTATTTTGCAGAACCGTCCCAGAGGTGGCTGCAGTACTCCATGCAGGATCGCACTTGGGCTTTGTAGAGAGTAAGAAGCTGTGCAGGCGTGAAGTACCGCTTAACCTTATTCAGGATACCTAATTTCTTGGCCGCGGTTTTTGCTTTGGACTCAATCGAGCGGCCAAAGTTCAGGTCTGACGTAAGTTCGAGACCCAACAACTCCAGACTTTCAGAGATCGGAATGGTGACACCCCGGAAAGTAGGAGACACACTAGAATGTGACCTTTTTGCGGTAAACAGACAGGCCTGAGTCTTAGTGGCATTGAATTCAACCAGGTTGGCAGCACCCCATTCGGACACTGCCGACAAGGTGGAACTCGTACGCTCGACCATCGCCTCCCTCTGAGACCGGATTTCAGGGCCGTCGGCCTGTCTAACAGACAGATATCTCTCGGTGACCGTGCTGTCGTCTGCATACCCAAATAGACCGGGCTGTAGCAGATCGTTGATGTGCAGCAGAAATAAGGTCGCAGAGAGAACTGATCCCTGAGGGACACCGGCATTAATCGCCATAAGGTCAGATGACGAACCGTCAATTACAACTCGAATAGACCGTTCGCTCAGGAAATCAGCTATCCAGTCACACAGGTCGAGAGGGAAACCAAATGATGGAAGCTTGCTTAAGAGGCTAGCGTGCCAGACCCTGTCAAATGCCTTGGAGATATCGAGCGATACCGCCAAAGCTTCACCATGTTTCTCCATGGCTTCGCCCCATATATGTGTGGCGTACACTAGAAGATCCCCAGTAGACCGCTTCTGACGGAAGCCGTATTGACGGTCGCTGAGGATACTGTACTCTTCTAGGTACGTAAGAATGTGGGTGTTTAGAATACGCTCCATAACCTTGCAGAATATGGAGGTAATAGCAATGGGACGATAATTGGCAGGGTCTGCCCGGCTACCTTTCTTAGGAACAGGTTGTACGTTCGCAAGCTTCCATGATTCTGGCACTTTACCCGTTCTCAGAGACAGGCGATACAAGCGAGTTAAGACTGGAGACAGCTCGGGCGCGGCATTCTTTAATACAATGGCTGGTATCCCGTCAGGACCACTAGCCTTATTAACATCTAGGTTGCGCAGCACTTTTCGAACCTCTTTAGTTCGAATACTAATGGACGACATTACTGTGTCACAACACGGTATCGAAGGTGGCGTTTTAGTGCCGGCGTCCAGACGAGAATTACCAGCAAAAAGACAGGCGAATAAATTCGCTTTGTCCTTTGCGGTGTGCGCGAGTGATCCGTCAGGTTTTAGCAGGGGTGGAAGCGAGGGACGACAGAAGTTAGACTCGACTGATTTGGCTAGGGACCAGAACGCTTTACTACCCGATGGGTACGAAGCCAATCTAGCGCCTATGCGGCCAATATGGTCGTATCGGGCCTGACGTAGAACTCTTTTGCTTGACTTGGCGGCTTGGTTGAAGGCTTTTTTCTTTTCCCGAATATCTGGAGCTTTACGGCTGCGGGCTTCAGCCCACTTCTGGTAGGCCGAGTAAGTAATACTGTTTGGCGGTATCTCGAAATAAAGTTAGTTAAGGTGGTTTCAGTCCATACAAACGTTTGACGCACAACACGCGTAAACGGAATTAATAAAAGTAATATTTTATATATGAAAAATAGTTTAGAAAATCTAGTTGCCGCGTAACAAATAACATTTGCAATTTATAATATAATTACGAAGATATAAAGCTTATAAAATTTTGTATGAAAAGTTTCAAAGCTTTATATCTTCGTAATTATTTTATAAATTGCAAATGGTATTTGTTACGCGGCATCTAGATTTTCTAAACTATTTTTCCATATATACAAAGTTATTTATATATTAATACTGTCTACGCGTATTGTGCGTCAAAGTTTTGTATAAAATTGACCCCTCTGCAACCGCCTTAAACTCCAACCGTGGTTTTACCCTGTTGCAGAGTCAACAATAGTTTTACCGGGATTTGGGTACTTGGAAGCTCATTTAGAAAGGTGTGTTTTTAAATGGGTGTTTCAGTCCATCAAACTGAACGAATTTCACTATGGACCCACCATGTAAATCTAAGAAAAATCTGATGCTCCGTACAGAAGTGCGATACCTACTAGACTCAAATGTATGGACCAGCAGATATTTTTCTCGCGATTTCGACTTTGGCTCCATAGTACATTATAGTTTTTCAGTTTTATGGTCTGAAGAACCCTTTTGAATGTGACCTTTCTGTAACACTATGTAATACCTAATCTACCTATATCTATCTATCTATACTATTATAAAACTGTAACAGGAAGTTTGTCTGTACATTGAAGATATTAACAAAAAAAAAGTTACGATATGGTTTTTAGGTGTCCCTGATTCCATTTCACCAATTTTTGGATTTTTTGTCTGTCTGTTTGTTTGTGTGTTTGTTTGTTTGAACGAGTATCACGCAAAAACTACTGAACCGATTTTGATGAAACTTTTTTTGTTTGATAGCTTATGATCTGACTTAAAATCTGGTATATAATTTGTGCGGACGAAGTCGCGGGTTAACGCTCGTACGTATGTCTACATTGAAGATGTTAACAAAAAAAATTACATGGTGTTAGGTGTCCCTGGATTTTTCGATTTTTATGTCTGTTTGTTAGAGTATAAAAAAAAACATTGCCCGGTTTTGATGAAACTTTTTGCGTTTTTAAAAGCTTATGATTATATGTACCTACTTACAAACTGTGCGGACAAAGTGCCGGCTAAAAGCCAATTGTATCTTTGTTTGCAAAAATACAGGATGTAGATACCTTAACCAAAATTATTTTCCGATCTTTCATGACATGTCAATGTACAGTGAAATCAGAAACCTTGTTTATTCGAATCACTGGTTCCTGATATTAGCTCGCACAAACAGACAAATTCTTTCAGACTTTACATTATTCTATGTTTAGATAACAACGTCGGTGGCGCGTTGCGGAGAGGTCGACACCTAATCATGAGGGTCCGGGTTCGAATCCGCACGAACGACATGCAATGTACCAATGAGTTTTGACATTGGGAATGTCTTTTTGTTCGCTCCAGTATAGGTCGCGATTTCACGAAAAAGTGCGATCCCCTTATATCTCGAAGAGTTGTGAAGATATGATATTCAAAAAAGGTTTAAAAGACGCGTATATACGAGAGCTGTAAGATGCAAAAAGAATTATTCGAGAAAATTCAAACACGAAAAAAGTTATGGCCGAAATAGTGAGAGAAAAACATTTTTTTCCGAATTGTTGATTTTGGCTCTCGATATTTTGGAAACGAAGAATGTTATCAAAAATTTGAGTAAAATTCCTCTGGACAATTGAGTCAGCTACAATTTGAGACTAAAACAAAGAAGATCGGGTTAAGGGTTTGCCCTGTAGCCTAACCTTTTTGAGACAATATTTTTTCGAATTCCGTAGATTCATTTCCAATGTGCTCGATAGTGGTGTGAGGCACAAAATCTGTGAATTTTCTAACGTAATACCGACTATTCTCAAACGGTGAAGGAAAACATTGTAAGGAAACCTGCATATGCTGGAGAAGAAATTCTGATTCGTATGTATTGGTGGACTGCATTGGGGCACGCGTGTAAAACTAACACCTTTACCTGCAGGGTAGGCCTGTTAGGCTGTGTTGATGATATTGATGTTTACATTTGTGTAATTTTATACCACGAATCCCAAATAATGTCGATGTTTTGTGGTTGATCTTGAGATACCTACCTACGTAATTTCATCTTGCAATTCTGATTACCTATGCTAAAATTAATAGGGCTTGGTATTAGTATGCTCTCGAGAAATCCTGGAATCAAAAATACCTGGAAAACTCGAGATTTCGCGGCAGTCAAAGAACCGGGGCTACAAAATCTGATCCTGGTACTTTCAGGAAATGCAAGTTAACGTAATAAATAAATAGAATTACGCGCTGTGCTTCTCGCTAAATAATACTAAATGCTGGTGTTCTGCGCGAAAATATTCGATGGATAATGTGGTGTCTAAATTGTAAAAAGAATTAAAGACACAAGTTTTTGCTCGGTTTTATTGCTCGTTCCTGTTTTGGGCAACCTCTGGCCATTGGTCGTCAAAGGTATCCAGGTCATCCCACCATCTCTTTCTGTTTCGACCCGGACGGGGATCCAGAGCATGAAGTCGTGAGCTTATCGCTGGAAATTCTTATTACGTATCAAATTCAAAATTGACCGTAGCATACAATGTAGGTAATATAGTTTACCAGACACGATATGATCACTATTGTTCAGAAATTCAAATGCAATATACAATATTGTATCTAAAATCTATACAATAATACAAAACACAAGCAACTTATTCGGAAAGCCGTCGCAAATTCTAGCAATATCATTGTTTACTTTAATACAGACATCTGCAGTGCATTTGTATGTCCTAATTGCAGTTTGAATGCAATTTTAGTTTGTCCGCCATTTGGCAGTAGGGTTGTCCATTCGGAACTATTGAGTTTCGGGACATGTACCTATTAGAATAGTGCGATATCTATCCACATTATACGGGCGGAGCATAGGTGGGCACAGCATGAACACTGCAAAATAATATCTATATTAATATCTTCTTCTTATGGTGTGGGCAAAGCCCTGGTGTCAGAGTTTTTTCAGACCGCCTTACGGCCTTTGACGTGGTTTTTATGTAACGACTACTACCACCAGAGATAGTAGCCGGGACCAACGGCTTAACGTGCCATCCGAAGCACGAAATCATTTTTCTTTTCAGACAATCAGGTGATTCAGCCTGCAATGTCCTAACCAACTTTGGAACAACGCACAAAGTGACATTTCAATAGGTGTCCCCCCGTGGGAATGGAACCCACGACCTACGTGTCGAGAGCCAATGCTCTTAACCATTAAACTACGTTGGCAGTTTATTATTGTAATATAGTTGAAAAAAACAGAGATACTCCGTCCTTGTCGCACAGTTGGTCGGATTTTCGTCTGTCAACGTATTTTATTCTCTACCAATAATAAAGTCCATTTTACATTGCCACCCGTCGAAACGCTCCATTGTAATGTGGATGAAGCTTTAGCGGTCTTCACTGTTACTTCCACTTCGACTCCCCAGGCATCGCCGACGGTAGCTGCGGTAATTCCTGAGAAAGCGCGAGTTTCGTGGAAGACGCACAACCTATTTCTAGCTTGTATCTAGTAGATAAGATAATATAAGATAAAACTTTATTCATTTATAACAGTACACAATACATATAAGCACCTAAGCACCATAGTAGCACCTTACACAGTTGACATAAAGTTCATAACGACATGTACATTCCGGTCGCTTCCATTCCATTCCGCCTCAGTATAAATTGGGCCTAAATAAACTAGGAACTCAAGTCATCTGGAGCTCCGATCTTGACTTGATTACGGTATCTCTGTCCCCTGAGATATGCCAAGTTATTTAGCGGAAGATTATGCTCACAATCGTGATAAATATCCAGCCCCGGCAAGAGGGGGAACAACGGGTACAGCTGTACCGGGCCTTGTACAATAAGGGGCCCATGTAATACGTATTCACTACAGTAATGGATAAAACTAGGATACGTGAGGTCAGAGAACAGGTTCTCAACATATCTGTCGCCGACCTGCAAATATCTAAACAATTCGGTGGAATCCCTAGCATCTGGAAGCTGTAGGTCGATTGTGTTCACAGTTTATCCATGTGTGACTAATTTGAAGCTTTGTGCGCTAAACGTTGTATTGCTGCAGAGGCTAGAAACATTCAGCTTTGGATTTGTTAATTGTTTTATCGGTTCTTTATACAATCAGACAAGATAGTACTGCTTTTGTTGGCTTGCTCGAACCAGTGGTTATCTATCTAATCTAAACTATTATAAAACTGTAGCAGAACGTTTGTCTGTACATTGAAGATATTAACAAAAAAAAAGTTACGATATGGTTTTTAGGTGTCCCTGATTCCATTTCACCAATTTTTGGATTTTTTGTCTGTCTGTTTGTTTGTGTGTTTGTTTGTTTATTTGTTTGTTTGAACGAGTATCACGCAAGAACTACTGAACCGATTTTGATAAAACTTTTTTTGTTTGATAGCTTATGATCTGACTTAAAATCTGGTATATAATTTATCTCGCTACGTTGACGGGAGCCGGAGATATAAACATATAACCGCAAGTGCAACCAATGTACGGTACCATTTCAATTTCAACTAAGTAACACTAATTAAAATTAAAAGACTTGTAATAAAGTAAGCTAATTCTGAAGACTGTTTGATTTATAAATAACGAAAATAGCAATAAATTACAAAATAAATACCATTAATTATAAATTTTATCATTGTCCAGTGCTGATGACTGCACCGGTATAACATTGTTTTTCTTTTTGGCTATAAAATCTTTCAAACTCCATGGAGAAAACCTTTGCATAACAAAAAAAACCTTAGTACTGGCCACAAGAAAACAAGATTCGAATTACAAATTTCTTGACATTTTGTAGAATTACAGTGCAAACAAAGCAGGAGTAATTATTAAAAAAAAAACTGCACGCCAATTTCAAACAAAGAGAATATAATCATGATTTCAAATCAGCAGCCGAAAGATGTCTAAAACTCGATTTTTAATTCGGAATGTTTTTATTTACGGTGTAATCACACAGTTACGCAAGACTGGATAATAGCTAATATTTTAAAGCAATTACAAGACAGGTAAGGAACTATTTTGAAATACCGTAAATTATTACTAAAATACAAACGAACAACTCTAACAAATTAATAAGGGTCGGTTTTTTATGCCGCCGATGCGATGTGCCGCCGTGCATTTTGCGCATTTTTCTACGGCGCTCCATACAAAACGAAGCTTAGTTTGAACATTTAGTAATTAAAGTAAAAAATGAATGGTTTTAAAACAATCTAGAAACCAATATCTGTGATTTCCTTTTAAATGTTTAGTTCTAAAGTTATCTTGACTCAAAGTTTGTAGTCCGTCCGTGTCGTGTGTCATCCACCATTTGGGCTCTCTCTGAGGAACCTGCCACCGCCCTGCGGACTGTCGCTTGATATGAGCTTTACATAAATTAATGTAACATTCGGCAATAGCCGACTGCGTCCTTCCGGACGAAATTATTCGCTGGAATCCAGGCGCATACGTGCACCTCAGCCGTTGTTTCAAATGCACGCAAATTGACAGCGAGTGCTGACCAGGCGACGTTGCAGTGGAATGCGACCGTCACCGATTTTGCACGCATCTGACCGGATTGCAAGATGTATATGGTCCTTCTTATATGCAGACAGTTTTTTAAGGGTATGATCAGACCATCATACTGAACAACTTTCTGTATGGGACCAAAGTCAAAATCACGAAAAAAAAATCAACTGTTCCATACAAAACTGCAATCCTACTCTACATAAATGTATGCGGCAGAAGATTTTTTTTCGCGATATCGATGACAGTCATCGGAGATCATCCTCTTAAAAAAGTGTCAGCATATTAAGTTAAATATATAAAAAATAAAGTAATATATATATAATGCGCCCGACGCGTTCCGTTCAGTGATAATCATACTTAAAAAATAATTTTGTATCTGCCAGTACACTTGATTGTTTTCAATAATGAAAAATGCCATCACGAAGAAGAACTAATAATCTCACTAATATTATAAACGTGAAAGTTTGTGACGATGTTTGTAAAGTTGTAATGTTGTATGTTTGTGGCGCAATCACGCATAAACGACTGAATGGATTTTGATGAAATTTGGCACGCAGATAGAATGTGTTCTGGATTAACATATAGGATACTTTTTATCCTAGCAATGGGTTCCTGTGGGATAAATTACAATGTTTTATCATGCTGAAACATGTACCACGTTTTTATTCTATGCTCACTAGCGCCAATTTGACGCTGACAGATGCATTTGTGTAGATTGCAGTGATAAAAATATATTTACTTTTTTCAACAGTTTTGACAACAGCTGTGTAGTATATTTGGTATATGGTTAGATTTTCGTGCATGAGGTGGAGGTTCGATTCTTGGTCGAGAATGTTTTTTTTAAATACATTCAACGACTATATCCATTTTTCACCGGATTAGACAGAAGCAGTTAGGCTTGATATGTTAAGGGCCTGACCTTCAATCATAATAATATCTTGAGATCATATCAGATCTAATATTAGCGCAGGATGTTTTATTTTGGCTTTTTTCTAATTTTAATCCTACCATCCTACCAGGTATCTCACTAATATTAATATTATGTTTGTGGTTCTATCATCAACACAAAAAATTCGGATTTACAGATTTGATTGTATAGGTACTTGGCGAATTGGAAAAATAATCTTCTTCTTATCGTGTCGACTTCAAATTCTGAACAAAGTCGCTAAATAGTAGCTTGCCTAAACCGATACTGCACCGTCGCTAGCAGTCATGAGCTCCTCCTGCGTGCAGATGTTAGGGCACGCAGGGCACGATGTGAGATGGGCCATCGTTTGTGGAGTTCCACACAAGCAAGTCACATTTTGCGCATCCGAGTATCCCCACCTGACCATGTTGTCCTTACTGCGACCGACCTGGGTTCGAAGTCGGTTTAAAGACTTCCAGGTCGCCCAAGGCAAGTCATGTCTAGGCGTGAGGCTCTCAGACGGCGACACAAATGGAGTTGGGAGGGACACTTTTTGTCGCCATAGAGTACACCTTGCTTGCGCTGGGCCAGTATTCAGGGGGTCGACACACTTCATAAAGCTGCGTCGGCTTGGCAGCCTTTGCGGCGCAGGAATAAAGCCATGCATGGGATGTCGTGTGTCATCCACCATTTGGGCTCTCTCTGAGGAACCTACCACAGCCCTACTTACATCTGGGGGCGCTATGCCAGCCAGTGGGTAAAGCAACTGTACTGGAGCCGGTTTCAAGCAACCAGTTATAATCCGACACGTTTTGTTTAGTGCCGGTATGCACCAGCTTGGCGTGGGCAGATCGGCCCCACACAAAAAACAAATAAATAAATAACGCTCACAGGCACAAACATTATTTTAATTATCCCAAGCAAGCTTTATAGGCTTTTTATTGTGGAAACCATACAACAACGGCATAAACATATAACATCCAAGACCGAACCGGGACTCGAACCCAGGATTCTGGTTTGGCAGTCTGGCGTGGTAACCATTACACCAACCGGGTCGGCAAATACTAAAAATCCTCTTTCTTTTAACCTTTTCTAAAGTTGGTGTTCATAATTTTATCGTAGTATTGTTTTCATCTTAATAGATGGCGTTGCGTGTTTTTTGAAGCAAGTACCATACTCAATTCACGCTCAAGACATCTCAGATATTCGGTCTTACAGATTTGATTGTATAGTTACTTACCGGCTGAATTAGAAAAATAATTAAATAAATAACGCTTACAGGAACATTGTTATGATTCCAAGCAAGCACTATAGGCTTTTTATTATAGAAACCATACAACAACGGCACAAACATTTATAACATCCATGACCGAACCGGGTTTCGAACCCAGGACCCTGGTTTGGCAGTCCGGCGACGTAACCATTACACCAACTGGGTCGTCAAATATTAAAAATCAAGTGTTCAAAAATTTTATCGTAGTATTGTCTTCATCTTAATAGATGGCGTTGGGAGTTTTTTTAAAGCAAGTGTGCTACAATTATTAATTCAAAAACCTAGCTATAGCAAGAGCTTACAAATTTAGTTGATTATATTATCGTTGTAATACATCGTTGTAAGTATATTGATTGTCTGAGTCCAATCTGAGCCAATGCTACGGAATGATAACCTTATTTTACAGAAAGGACGAATTTTGTTGCAGTAATTCTTGCCAAATTTTTGTTTTGTTTGATTTTCGGTCTCAATTATGATTTTTTGAGGGCTTGTGCAACTTAACTATAGAACATCATTCTACCACAACGTATAAAAAGGTACCTACGTATCTAAAAGTTCCTTATAATATAACACCACAGGTCGGTAATGTAGCTACTTACATAATTGAAAATCATTTTTAGGAAATTGACCATTAGCTTGCTATAATATTATCGTTTTAGCTCTTGCCTTCACCATTTTACAGTAGCCCTCGTGGTAGAGTATCCTCTAACGCTTATACGTGAGTGGAGGTCTGTGACCCGCAATGGGTCGTAAGATGATTATTAAACTGCTCGACATAAATAAAAAACTAATAAACGACGAACAGTAGAAAAATTAAAGTGATGGATCCAGTGAATGACTTTTAAATCTGATACATACAGAATTACTTGGGGTACTTTCTGATTTTGATTTAGCTTAAGTTCATGACTTTCTTATCTTATTATGGGAAATGGCAAGCCAGCAACACTTCGACACAATGGTATCTTTTGTATTGAACCCTACATATTATTTTCTTCATCCTTGAAAAACTTGGAAAATGAAGGAGGCAATAGCGTTCAGGGTAAGAAACCTGTAATGAATAACCATCTCTCAGGAGTCACATACGTTTACCCACCAAGACATCGCAGTCACACAGTACAAATGTTCCATGGTTTCCTCCTCCTCTCCACACGCTCGGCAACCGGGATCTAGAGTGAGCTTTATCGTGCCTGTTGCGTAGTGCCCGGTGAGGGCTCCGACGATGGCACGAGCTTTGCTCCTGCTGTTGTTCAGTATGAACTGTGGGATTCGTGGTGTTATATTGCTATTATACTCTGACACCAGGGCTTTGCCCACACGATAATAAGAAGATTGCTGATGAATTTCCTGCAGTGTTGCAGACCCGAGAGGCCAGAGCATTCTAGCCTGTGTCTTTTATCAGCCCATTCCTTAATCGCCATTCTAATGTTACATGCCAGGATTCCTAGACTTGGTTCGGACCATGACCGTCATGACCTTAGACGAGACATTAGACAAAATTACATGTCTACGCAGACGAAGTCGCGGGCAAAAGCTAGTACTATTATAAAACTGTAACAGGAAGTTTGTCTGTACATTGAAGATATTAACAAAAAAAAAGTTACGATATGGTTTTTATGTGTCCCTGATTCCATATCACCAATTTTTTTATTTTTCGTCTGTCTGTTTGTTTGTGTGTTTGTTTGTTTGTTTGAACGAGCATCAGGCAAAAAATACTGAACCAATTTTGATGAAACTTTTTTTGTTTGATAGCTTATGATCTGACTTAAAATCTGGTATATAATTTGTGCGGACGAAGTCGCGGGTTAACGCTCGTTAGATATAAGATAGTATGTATATAGATAAAGATAGATAGATAGATAACACGTTTATTCATTTAACAGCACAATATAACATAGTGAACAACAGAAAGGATACAGTACAACATAAACATAAGACACAATAAAAAATAAATAAATAAATTACGCTCAGCACAGGCACATACATTGTAATGATCCCAAATTAAGCCTTAAGATTTTTTGTTATGGGAACCATATACAACAACGGCACACACATATACCATCCATGACTGAACCGGGATTCGAACACAGGACCCTGGCTTAGCCTATCATTGTCCGCTTCGTAAACGTGTTCTCCAATTATGAAAAGGTACCTTACTCTTTTTCCAAACATCGTGAAGTAACCAGCATAGTGCATACGCTGAAGAAGAAATTCTGATGCGTATGTGCAGTCCACCAATCCGCATTGGGCACGCGTGGTGGACTGATGCCCATACACCCTCCCTGAGGGTAGGCCTGTGTCATGCAGTAGGACTATACAACGTGTTAATGAATTAACGCAAAACTAGAAAGTAGTTTGTTTAGAATCGAGAGCAGAATCGAATTATCATGGTTTCGGCATAGGTATTTTTGTCAAAATATTAAATAATTTTTTTGCACAGTTTAAAATTTACTGAACCCTATGTCAACCCACCGCACGGGCACACTCATCTTACTTGCTACCAAAATAAGATTATTAAAATGTATCCATGAGTAAATTAGCGCTTTCATTCATTGGTGAAATGATAACAAATCATTTTTGCCTCAAAACTTAAAATGCAAATAACTTAAAATGAGAGCTTACATCTGCCAACAAACTGTCATGCAGTTTGGCAGATTTAATGTAAAGATACCATTTTGTAATGTGTTTTGGATAAATAAATGAATTGAACTGAATTATTATCAAAATAATGAAATTATTGTTTCAATCTAATTATTTTGTTATAAATCAGTTAGGGTGTATGAGGTTTTGCGTTAATTCATTGACACGTTGTATAGGCTGATGATGACTCTTTTTTCCAGACATACCTACGTATAAGATCATGTATATTTCACACGAATAAACACAAATTGATCGCCACATGCTAAGATTCTAGCAGAACGCACGGCGACACATCAAGGTATACAAAACCAACATAAGCTGGCCGCGCGACGTTATACGTTACTCGACCTACGCGCAGCCAGCTTATGTTGGTTTTGTATATCTTGATGTGTCGCCGTGTGTACATCTCTTGCTTATTCCACATCTAATTCGCTTCATACAGATTAAGCCTTTTTTTAGCATACCGACTTATATGTATGTAAATGCATTTAGCATTTACTTCGGTGAACGTCCATTATATTTCCACAGTGGTTTTTTCTGAAGCTACTCAGTGTTGCCAGATCCAATTTTTATAATTCGGTAGGTTAAGGTTGAAAAATCTGTAGAAATCCGTAGATTACCTCTTGAAAAATCCTTAGTTCTAAAGACTTTTTTCAAATGCTTTATCTGACTATTTTGGAGTAAACTGACCCAAAACATAGCTCTAGATTGGCGAAGAAATTGGAAACTTAAGACAAGTTTAAGCGAGAATAATGCCCAGATAATAAGAAAATCAATAGAATTAACTCTTTCTTTTCTGTTCTAACTTAACTTTCTCTTTCATTATTTTCGTTATCACTGTCTATGTCAGTCCTTTTGTCATACATTTTTCAGTTAAATTAATATTTCTGTCGTGTAGGGACAGAAAAAAGAAAGAAGAGCCATATCTTACGAAACACAGTCCAATACAGAAAAAAGTTAACATTTGTTTGTGGCTGGGTATAACTTGATGCAGCAAATTGACATTTTATACCGGAATTCAGAAGATTTTTAAAAATCCGTAGATTTGCCATTGAAATCTGTAGATCCGTAGGCCCGCAGGCCAGGCCAAAAATCCGTAGATTTACGGATAAATCCGTAGGTCTGGCAACGCTGAAACTACTTGACTCAAAAAATTGAAAGGCACAAAAATAGGAAGGCTGCCGAATTCCACCCTGACAGACCTGAAAACATTTTGCAAAAAAACGTTGACCATTAAAATATCTCTACACCTACCTCTACACTTACAAATCTGTGGGGACTTGCTACTGATGTCAGCACCCACAAGTTATAGCAATGATGCCAACAGATGGCGATACCGTCGCTCTCGGAAATATGCTCCATACATAGACAACGTTCACCGTGAATACGTAACTCGTAACCTACTACAAATAAGGTTCACAATCGAATGCAAGACATACATCGCGCAAGAGAAATTATCACACAGTTTCAATACATATACAAGGTCCAACTAAGAACTGTTGGACCACGGCCGGTCCCCAGGCTTCACACATAGCCTGGTGGAAGATCTTCCCTTTTCAATGGAGGAACATTCCCTAGCAGCACCTCCATAAATCAATCAGTTTTAGGTTCCTCTTTTTATTATTTGCATTGCTATTAAACTAGTGGCTTTGCGGTGGGATTCTCATCAGTGATACAGTGGTGGGAATGTGGTAGGCCTAGGCCAAGACCAATGCGTAGGTACCTACTCATTTTTACATAGATACATACATAAAATACATACGTAAGATACATACGTAAGATACATACGTATCTACGTTGCGTTTTCATTTCACCATCACTCTTATTTTCCGACTTTGTAAGGTGAATCTACGGCCCGATAGCTCAGTTGGTAGTGAACTACCTGCCTGCTGATCGGAGGGTCGCGGGTTCGAATCCCGTAAAGAGCCATTGTACCCGAGATATTATTCTTATGCCCGAGTCATGGATGTTACTTATTATAAGTAATCTATCTAGTCAAATCAAATCAAGTAAAATATACTTTATTTTACACCAAAACATAAACAGTAAAATACAGAGAGAAAAATACAAGAGGGACAAAATAAGGTCTAGTCATAATAATAATACAAGTTCGAGCATTTGGAATAAGGTAATATGCGTGACAAAATGTCCAAGAGTCATATTCATGTCATATTAGTCACCATACCCCATAACCCCATAGGTATAGGCGTAACTACAAGTTACGCCTACCTCTATGCCTTACCCGTTAGTATCAACCTAAAACGATTACAGTTATACAAAGCCGAATTGAAATTTAGAAAAATCCATACCTACACTAGTTTAACTTACAAACTACGCACAATAACAATTTCTCCGCGCTACCCCGTTCCTACACCTTCAAAAAAAGGTTCACAAACAAATTTCGATAGAATGTGCACCTAATTTTGTACACTTTGCCGTCGCCGTTAAAATGACTGAACGGAAAAACGTTACTATAAATATTAGATCATTTGTCGCGGAAGCAAACACTTCGCCCCTCCAGTTCGATGAATTTACCGAGATATTTCAGAATCGTTTAGGGTTGACGCCCAATAGCTTAAGACATCGTTCTTCTTCTTATCGTGTGGGCAGAGCCCTGGTGTCGTGACTGACTTTTGGGAGTGATTTGGGAATCGAACCCACGACCTCCGTGTCGAAAGCCAATGCTCTGAACCATTAGACCACGGAGGCAGTTAGGAAGACATCGTTAGTTGCGAAGATCGCGAAAAATTGCTGTCCCATACATTAGGGCCGAGTATAGGCTAGGCTTGCCTTTGGAGTTTAGTATAGAACTACCCATAGACGAAAAAATGTTCGCTTACGCTGGTAGACGTAATATCAGTGTAACCGCGTATGAGATAGCGATAGTTATAAAATACTATACAATTTATATAAAGCTAGACGACTGACTCCGAAGTCAGACAGCCGTCGTAGTACAAAAAAGTGGTTACGTCGATAAGGACAGCAATAGGTAGCGATCTCCTTTTTTAACTAGAGCGAATTTGCTACATGCATCTCTTATTGAGTGAATTCTTTCTATTACCTTCTCTTTCTTCGGAGACACCACATTTTTTTCACTATTTCGATGTTAATCCCATAGAGAAAGTTGTTCAGTTTGATGGTCTGAAGCACCCATAAGTATATAAAGCATTTAAATTTACGATTTTATTTAAAATAAATGTGTAGTAGAATTGAATTCAACTTATGAAGGTATATAAGTTGAATTCAATTCTCCTACACGCCAAATGCTGGCAGTATTTTGCCTATCGACGCGTCCTCTTTTTAGCATAGTTTTTGGGATAGGTATATAAATAAAGAATAGAAAAATAAACACGGAACACTAAAAAGCTTTCCTAGCACTACAGTCTATCTCTGTCGAATTTCATTAAATACATTTGGTAACGCAAATACATTTTTGTGAGTTGGAATGTGTTTCCATCATACAGCCACTGAAATTGGTATTCTAAGCATCTATGTTCAAGACAAAAAGGTTGAGATATTTTCACTCGCGCCTCTGTGATTGAAGTTCGACGGCATATTACACCGAACTTACCTTTCGAGAGCTCTTTCCTCCAAATGCAAAGTTAGCTTTTACGTCAAAGTGTCAGCCCTCAGATCTCTCGACGTTACGTAACACCGACATCAGCAAATGGATGTTGAATTATTCGTCCTACTGATTTTACATTTCGATTTTAGTAGGAGCATTAGGCGTTTATTTTTGCATACATTGTAGCATTTGATTTGGATTAACTTCATCGTCCTAGATTTAGGATTCAAGGTCTTTAGAGTTGTTGACGGTCTCAGTTCTTTGCTTTATTTACTTTTCTCTTCATTTTATCTTCTTCTTCTACCAAATCGATGGCATGTCATTCTAAATCTTTCCAGCACAGTATTTCGCCACACGGATAGCATTATCGACAGCATCCATAAGCTACGTTTGCGTGCAGGTGTCTGGCAGGAAGGACAGGATACGATCTGATTTGTTGTTTGTATCATTATGAATAAGGTAGTAAAATGCGACGACTGACCGAAGCTAAAAACCCCGCCTGCTATAAAAGCTTGGTAGCTGACGCTACAAGCCCAACTACATCGTTCGGTCCAATAACAGCGTTCCTAGTACCTACTAACTAACTGTGCTATCAAATCTAGTCAGGGGTTAGCTAATACAGAAGCCAATTTGAAAATACCCAGACATCAAGTTGATGAGAACTAAGTTAATAAGGCACTGTGCTTGCGGTGTATCGACTATCAAGTGCTCGCGTTATATGCTTATTTGTGAGGCCCGTACCCTACATTGCAACATATCTATTGAACTAACGATTATGATGATCAAGTCAGCCCCAAACGAAATCCACATCAAACTACTTCCTAGTTTTCTTTAAGGACGTCCCTAAGTGCCTTAATAACTTAATATTCACACATTACTTCCCTTTCCTCTCATTTTTTCCAGTGCTTCTTGCATCCATTTCCTTCCAAACATCTTTCGCAGATCCTTTCGCTATCTAGCAGACGGTCGCCCTTCCCTTTGTCTGCTCAAACGTCACTAGACTGACACAAAGCCAAGACCATAAAATACAGATCAGGGGAAGTATGGTAATATTTTAACGGTCTCTTTACAGAATTCGCCTGGAGAACTACGAACAATGGTGTGCAGTAGACGCAGTGACTCAAGGCTGTGCTGGTTCCCCGGCAGCTTGCAGGGCAGCTGTTGTAGCAGTGCTGGGAACTCAGCTGCGAGCTGCTTGCGCCTGCCGCGGAACCGACTTCGCTCAGCTTTACGATTGCCTTGGCTGGCAGCGTCTGCTGTGGTTGAATCCTTGCGTTGGTAAGTTTAGTTCTTCGTGGTTTTCTACCTTCTGGTTAGTGTGAGGTCCATTTGACTATATGTGTGTGTGCACTCGAAACCTAAGAGCATTCTTGAAAAGATTTGTAAATGTTAAAGAATTTGTTATTTGATTCTTCAAGTATGCCACGATCGTAGCATGTGGTGATATATTGTCTTTAGCTTCTCCAAGTCAAAAGTATATAATTATACTAAACGTAATTATATATGTGTCCATACCCCTCTGGATCTCGTGCAGGATTTATATGTAGACGAAGGTATCAACGCATCATCAGCTTTTGTCCACCCACAGCAGGCATAATGCCAGTCTTTCTTGTCCTGTGCCAGTTTCATCCAGGTTTTTCCAGTTCAGCTGCCATCGCAATAGGTATCAACAATTTAGCCTAAATCCATGATCCTGAATCATAATCATAATCTTCAGGTACATATCACCACAGAGTATTATAAGGTATCACAATCAATCTAGTAGAAAGTTGTCAACACTCAAATAACGATCTTACTAAACCATGCCAATGACAATTGATTGTCTCAAATTCCAGTGGAATCCCAAAGTGACTACCACGTCAAGACCTACGGATCTCTCCTGACAACAACGCCTTTCGACACCGGCATCAGGCTAATCACATCGCCCCCTGAGCATCCGGTCAACCATCGTACTACCACCCACCACCACAGGCATACCACCCAACTTGAGAAGGCACATCTTGAGCCTGTGCAGGTAATATAATGTTAATAACCTGGTGTTTTATGACCTGCAATAATGTAGCTGCAGATGCACAAGGAGAAGAAAAAAGGCTGATTAATTTAGTACAACGACCTCAAAAAGCTAAGCCTCTTTCTGGTTAGTGCGATTTCCCGAATACAACCTTTAAAATAAAAAAAGTCAAAAGAGGTGCGCGATCAAATCCACAAAATAACATTCTAGAACACTATCTTTTCGCAATCGATAATAAAAAGTAGAAAATTCAATTCCAGGAAAGCAAAGACCTCGACCCGATAACAACGATGTCCGAAGCAACGGTTCTGCCAAACGAGATCAAAAACCCAATGCAAATATCCGAGCCGGTCATTGAGACTACAACCGACACTACAACCGTCGCTACAACGACAACTACGACGACAACAACGACGACGACGACCACTACAACGACGACGACGCCAAGGCCGACGACGACATTGGAGCCGGCGAAATATTGCATTGTGAAGAAGCCGGAGAGTGACGATGAGGCGCAGTATATTAAGATGGGAGAGACTCGACGAGTAAGTGTATAATATTTCTCGTTAGTAATGGTGGAAAACGAAATAGAACAATTTAGTATGGATTCACAGGTGAACATTGTGAAAGCCAGACAGTTGATCTTCAAATGTACTCTAAGCCAATATAATTATTGACTATGTATTATTGCCAATATATTATTGGCGAATAATTAAGTAGGAAAAATGCTGCATAAAAATGTTACGTGGGTAATAAGTGAAAATATTATGGCTATTGATAAGGTATATAGCGGGCACCCGTTGGATGAGGGCAGCGCAGGACATCTATCGGCTGAGATAATGATGATGATGATTACCGCTATTGATATTGTCTCAACAAATAAAAATAGAACCATGACAAAAATTGATTGAATCTTGTCACCAAATTCTCTTGGTTAAGAATGCTTTCTAAAGAGCCCAACAACATTGTCAAAGCCTGTATTTAAACAATTTTATATAATCTTTTATTGTTCCTGCAGCTATACCGTTCAGCAGAGCTGGCAGAATGCACCGACCTTTGCGTCTGTGAGACTTCTCTCCAGGTCTCCTGCAAGGTCGCCTGTGTGCCTCGGGCACCATGCTCGTCGCGTCTGGCCCACTATTCTCACGCGGCGCCTGCGTACCAGGCTTACAGAGGACGGTGCTACTGCTACTCAGGGTCTTTTATATGCATGAGGCCTAATCCTGGTAAGTTCAGATTAGAAAATTATACAGCTTAATTTTATTATGATGTGCTCTTGACTGATTTCTGTCACCGCGACACCTTAAACTCCTCACAATTATGGCAACAAAGCTAATAAATAACGTTTTTTGCTTTTACACGTATAAGCTACTGAAGTCAATAAATTGTTCAGAGATGGAAGTGTGAAAACCCGCTATGGTACTTACGGGAATTCCATGCAGGTGAAGCCGTCTGCAAAAGTGTTTATATGAAGGAACCAGGGGAATATTCATCCATGGCAAATGGAAACTCTTCCTCCAGGCTAGATATGCCTGGGAGTGTAGATTAGCCATGGTTTAACGGTTGTTAATCGGAACATTCACATAATACCCCAGATATTGGGATAACTTCCTTTTGATTTAGGATGCGTGTGGCCTCGTTCTCTCTTGGATGTAATGTGGTGCCTCTCTTGTCCATCTGTTAGGTTTATGCGTTCCTTCTCGCACTTGCGGGCCTGTGGTATATTGCGTCTCTTGCGCTTATGACAATGCCCACACGTGGAAGTATAATATTACTTAGGTATAAAAATAATTCTTACAGGAGAATATAAGCTTCCGGAAGGCGTTTACCTTCTTCTGGGCTTCAGTGCAGTTGACGAATCGCTGCTACGGCCTCATACAGGACTCGGGGCTGAAGATGCAGTTCGCCTACTTCAACAGTACTTGTATTCTGTTCATAATGAGGGGGTAAGTATTAATATGAAAAAAAAAAACATAAATATGTAAGTTTATACAACAATAAGCCCTAACCTCATACACCCTGACTGTTTCATAACAAAATAATTGCATTGCAACAATAATTTCATTATTTTAATAATTGAAATCTAAAGTTCATCATTTTAGCCTTTTTTTTATACGTTCAAAGCTGGACATAGACCTCCCCCAAAAGGGAGACTTTGCCATAATCGCCACGCTTTGCAGGCGGGTTGGCGATCGCAGTAAGGTGATAAAAATTATTTGATATCTTGAAAAAAATTTACCTATCTTGGAACCTTGAAAATTCGATTCTGCTCTCGATTCTAAACAAACAAATTTCTAGTTTTGCGTTTATTCATTAACACGTTGTACATGTAAGATCTGACTGTAGATAATTATTTTTACCTTTAGAGAACACATAATTATTATTATAAAGAATTAAAATCTTTATAATATGAAATCAAATACTTACTTAATTAAAACTAATTTTCGCAATCGCAAGTCAAATCTATAACTAATTCTATAACTATATTCTGTAACTAATTCGTTGGTGGCTGGTATTTAGTATTGTTCTTCTAATTTGTCTTATTCATAAAATATTCATTAAAATGCCTCTTCCATTCAGACAAACTGCACTCTGACGTTGTTCAACATAAGCAACGAGAACGTGATCATATCAGCCAGCGTTCCGCCAAGGGAGCAGGAAGCGATAAAAGAATCTGGAGATATCCTGCTTGATAGGGAAAAGGTAACGTTTATTCCTTAATTCACTCTAAACGTATGGGTTTAAAGATCCTTCAAATGGGTCCAAAAACTATAACAATTATAAATATTTTTAATTTCAGGAGGAGTGCATCGACGTCCTTAAAGTCGTCAAGTCTCGTATCAACTCCCAGCATGAAGATATATCTTCTCATCTTCTTCTCTCCATCTTTAAGATTGCTGAAGTGGACGTTGTCTATCCCGCTCCTCCTAGCTCCGCTTTCTCCATCCACAAACCTGATAAGAACCTCTTTATTATTATCATCCTCCTCACACTCCTTTACAACCTCCAACAATCTGTCCCTTTCCTCTTCATCGTCACTTTTTTCAAAAATATCGTCAATTCTATATCAAATTTGTTTGGTAGTTTTACTGTTGATTCTTCAGTTAATTTAGAATTCGTTCCATTTTTTAAGGAGAGATATTTTTTAAATATCAATGTTGTATCTATTTTGGACGATAAAGTAGTTGTTGTAAATGACACACTGCACAATGCACTCGCTTTAGGTTACGCACAAATGGTACATATCACCGATGAAAACATAGTAACTATAAGAGATATAGATGTAAATAAATGTAAGGAAATGAAACATATCATAAAAGCTGTGAGTATTACAATATTTACTAATTTAAATGAACTTGTTGCTAATGCAATTATACCTAAATATTTTTCTAGAGATGTGTATTACGAAATTGGATGTACTTATAATTATTATGATTCGATGAAGCTTTTTGATGATTTCTGTTTTGGAAAAATCGCGTCCTCTTCTTATGGGATTGTAAAATCCGTTAGCTTAGGACTGACTTTAGTAGTAGTATGAAGACTGAGATGAACTAAACATATCATAGTTAAATGTATTTCGTTTTATTTTCGACTTAGAACTGGTGCTTGTAGGTCGATCTTAAGGCTGGGTTTTGTAAATAAGTGTATTATGCCTTTACACTGTTAGTATTCCGTTTGTTCTCTTGTAGCTTAGGATGATGTTGAAGACATAGTTTTAGTTTGTTTTCCGCCATATTAACTACTTTTATTGTAGTATTCTTTTTTGAACTTACCTAGGTATTTAATGATTAGTTCATTTTACATCCCTCTTCATATCCTTATTTTTATTTGCAAGATAGTTATTTATTTGTATATCCATGAACACAAAAAGTAAAATTAATTACAAGCAGTGATTTTCTGCAATATTTACGACGAGATATCTAGATAATCTTTATTATTTATTCAGTAGAATACACATGGGATTCCATGTTCCAGATTCCACCTTATCCC
The DNA here is from genome assembly GCA_927399405.1 of Agonopterix arenella. Classification (NCBI taxonomy): domain Eukaryota; kingdom Metazoa; phylum Arthropoda; class Insecta; order Lepidoptera; family Depressariidae; genus Agonopterix; species Agonopterix arenella. The sequence continues at coordinate 5,722,484 of OV656714.1, forward strand.
AAAAATTATCAGTAATCACGACCCCTTAACATTTCTTTGATAATTATCTATATAATTTGCTGTTTCATTTTTCATAATTGGGTACTTTATCATTATCAATAGTAATTTTATCCTTCTTAGGTTTACCTGTATTTATATATTATGATATATGTATTGTTATCCAGCCATCCATACTTTTATATGTCTTTAACACAGAACCCTCTTTATCTTACTTTCTATTAACTGTTAAGTAGAATCTGTTGTAGAGTTAAATATGATTTTCTGTTATTAACCGTGTAGCTGTTAAATAAATGTGAATGCACGATTAGAGAATAATCTGGAGAAAGTGTAGCAACTTTAATAATAATTCAGTGATTTATAAATAAAAGGTTATTATTATTTGTGTATCAATACATAAATCTTATCTAATATCTAATGCAATGCACCTCCAACGTTTTATGCTAGGTATAGGTTCAAAAAGATGAACAAGGTAGTACACCTTGAGAGTTTTAATAAAATAATGTTTTGGTTTTAACTGTAAATTTGTTAGAATATAGAATAATCTTAAAACGGGTGCGTGTCGGGCCACGCGCAGAAGGCCTCGCATGCCACCCCCGAGAAAACTATAAAAATCGAGATGTGCCTCCATCTTTATTATTTTACGTTTTTTAAAGAGCGCGCATGACGTTTTACTCGTTTAAACGCTTTGTCGTGGGTGGCATGCTAGCCTTGCAGGGTTCTGTAGTTGTCCGTCACAATATACGGACTTAGAAGGGGGTTTTTGTTTTATATTGTGGTTTAACGGCTAATAAAGTCTAAAAAGTATTGTTTTTCGGTTGGTCGACTATTACTCGTAAACTTGTAAAGCCCCGACAGCGATAGTTTATAACGAAATTAATATATATTATATATATCCTACTGCCGTGAATTTTTAGCCAGAAACAACCGTTTATCTGGCAGGAAGGGCACTTGATTCTAACAACATTTTTTTGTTAACTTCAAAGCTTAATATTCGCAAATTTCCTATAAGTTTCTTTGGGAAAGTTGTTCAGTATAATATAAAATCACCCCGTATAAAGCAGGCACTACACTCTGGAGAAAAAATTTCAGCGAGAATTCTCGGCAAGAACCCCCTAAGGAAATCACTACACTGCACACTCATGAAGCCGCGAGAACAATGAAGCGTGACCACACTATCGTTCTCGGCCTTTCTCGTCTGTTTTCGGCGTGAGTGTTGGGCCTGCACGGCTTGCATGCCACCCACGACAAAGCATTTAAACGAGAAAAACGTCATGCGCGCTCTTTCTGGCATACGTAAAATAATAAAGATCATCAGAGCACATCTCGATTTTTATCGTTTTCTCGGGGGTGGCATGCTAGGCTTACTGGTTAAGATACAAAACACTTTAACTAAATAACAATACTTGATTAGAATATAAAGTTGCTATATTTTGTCAAAGATTATTCAAAACATTAGTTAGGTGACACTTAGACGTATCCTGGGACATTACATGACTAGAGTAATGTAATGTATTAAATTGGTAAAGAACGAAGCTTTAATTTGAAGTAGATAATAGATTTCTTGTGTTCTAAAGAGTTTTAACGAATATTAGCCATGTGAATAGATACATGTTTGGAGCTGTGTTTAGATATTTGGTGTACAAAGTGACTTAAAGCCTGTTGTCGAATAGAATACTTTTTTTATTAGATATGGCGTCTTTAAATTTGTTTTAGAATACTGTTGATAAATCGGAATCCTAATAAAAAAAAATGTATTTTTATCCGTTCGAGTTTTTAAAATAATAGTATAATTTTGTGTGTAAATAAAATAATAATTATCTAGTTTTTTGCTTTCAATTTGGTGGTCAATACTTGACAACGATGTAAAGTTTTTCGTTAGGTATTGTATAGTATATTATTATATTTCTACTTATTTTCACTTTCTTATTCTAAGAGCCTTTCACATCGGAGCGAACATTGTATATTTTTCAAAACATAAAAAATTAAAATCACGCTCGATGACATATATATCTGCTATAGATTGCTCCACTGCAGTATTATTAAACAACTCGGTCCTGTAATTCCCAAAGTAAATAATATTACACATAACACAATGTGCACGAAACGCTTAATGTCAAGTTTATATCAAAATTTTCTCACTCATAATAATATATTTTTCTTAAAAATATTTTATAATCGGCTAGGCACTATCAGAATTATTGCAGTTGTTTTGGTAAATACACCAGAAATAAAAAGCCAATTGATACTATACGCTTTTTTTCTCAATAAATGTAGTGAATTAGTAGAGGGCCGAAACAAGGCCGAAACCCAAACTTTTGGAAGATTTATATGTGGACATTGAGGCTCCTTCAAAATCGTTTCCTCAAAATGAAATTTTTGTAAACGCTTGCAAAACTGATAGTGTATAGACCGCTTTATAATGACATTTTAAAAATCAGAATTGAATTGGTTTTGGGGTAAAAAAAGAAGTAAATTTTTGTGAAAGACGTAATTTTATTTCATGGAAATCATGATTTTTAGGAAATAACATAATTATGTAAAGTGACAATTATACCAGTAATCCAATTGAAATGATACATTTGGGAGAAAAAAATATAAGTACCTAAGTACATTTTTGTGAACGACGAAATTTTATTACATTATAAATACTTAATGATTTTAGGAAAATACATAATTATGTAAAGTGACAAATATATCAGTAATCCAATGAAGAAAAAATGCGAATGCGAAATGACGTAATACAATAGGGATGATGACTGATCCTGGAAATCCATATATTGTGACGAATTACAGAAATAGGTTACCTACATTTAATAGCAAAATGTTCAAACGCAATTACAATTGAATAGAAAACAAAAAAGTCACAAGCTATTGAAAAATGTTTTTCTAATCTTCTATCTCTTTCATGCAAAACAGGTGTTTGTATGACACGTCGTCATGATTTGTATGACAATACTCAATTATGACGTCACTTTTGTTATATAAGGTCTAACAAAATTAGGTGAAACTATTTTAAGGGGATGATCAGACCATCAAACTGAACAACTTTCTCTATGGGACCAATATCGAAATCGCGAAAAAAAAATCGGCTGTTCCATACATACCTACGCGACCTAAATGTATGGGACAGCCGATTTTTTTTTCGCGATTTCCATATTGGTCCCATAGAGAAAGTTGTTCAGTTTGATGGTCTGATCATCCCCTTAAAATAGTTTCACCTAATTTTGTTAGACCTTATATAGCTCGCTCTAATCGTAAATTTCGAACACTTATATTTCAGTAATTTTTAAAGATATTCAAAAACTAATTTCACTTTAGTGTTTAAGATATCAAAGGGTTTTTAAAAAGTAATAACAAAATTGTTGTCATCTTCCCTATTGTAAGTAAAATAAAAATGTTTTTAACTAAACGCGTCCCGTCTTTTGTATGAGAAAAATATTATATGAAAAAGGGAACAAGATGAAGGTCTCTCTAAAATATTTCTATGAGTTTTGATGTAGCCACGTACTAAACATATCATTATCACTAAGTAACACACGAAAATGATTCTAACGATACATATCAGTAAAGCTCAATTTTGTACTCATTGTATTTCTAGCATTAGATGTTGCAAAGCAAAGGCATCTTTAAGTAGCTTAGATTTTAGAAAAAGAAGTAGGTATGTTAAATAAATTAAATTAAAAGAAAATAGGAAATGTTTCTAAATTAAATGTTATATAAATTTATGTTGTAGAAAGTATTTGCGAAAAAAGTCGTCGTGTGTTTTTTGTATTGCTAAAAATTTTATATAAAACGTTTTCAAATTGGTATCTCTCGGTTTTTCGACAATGTTAAATTTTTATTAGATTAGAGAAACTGAATTCATTGAATAACGTCCTTTTATTCCAAAGTAAATAAAAATAAAAAATTTTGCACACGCCTCATGCCTTCCATGTAAATAATAAAATATAGAATAAACATTTATTATTCTACAGACACATGAAGAAACATATCTGTTTTTGTATTTTCTAATTTTAAAATTTTTATAGAGTTAAAGGCTCTACACTAGAATTTAGGTACCTTTTTGAGCTCAGTTACATCATGAATAGAATGTTAATTTTGTACCTATAATTTTTAAATGTTTCTTATATCACAAAATCACCACTAAATTAAATTTTAATTAGAAAAAGGTACATTATAAATTATAGAAACTACGCAATTAGATACCTGTTGCAAAAAATCTGTCTAATTCTAAAATAAATGTTGTTTTGTTAATTTTACAATAGACATTTTAAAATGTTTATAATTTTACGCTTTTAAAATATTATTGTTGTGTGTTAGTCCAATTACAGTGGAAGAGACAATGTAGAATCAATGTATAGCAATACATTTAAAGTTGTAGACGAATTTAATATCGGTTTGGAATTAAATTTACAGGTTGACGCCATATTGAATTTGTTAAAAATATATGACGTCGTCATTAAATCCTTTATTTTAAGAATTAGAGTTAAATCTGTCTAAAACTAAAGTATCTAACTAATACCTAAAGTGGCAGTTGGCGGGGCACATTGCTCGCCGAACCGATGGCCGATGGGGCCGAAAAGTTCTCGAGTGGCGACCGCGTACCGGAAAGAGCAGCGTGGTTAGGCCCCCCACACGGTGGACCGACGGCATGGTGAAGGCGGCGGGAACTCGTTGGATGAGGGCAGCACCTTTGACTACTTATATAGGCACTAGTTACGCATGTAATTCTACTAACAAACATTTCTGCCACTTTTTGCGGTGGGCGAGGTAACACGAAATCCGCAACTTTGGATTTTATTCCCCATTACTTTAGATTCTAATTTTGAACGTTAAAAATCATGAAAAGTAGTCTCGTGTGAACCCCAAACGTTCTAAGTTCGAAATTATTGTTTCGCAATTATAAGCTGTCTCGTTTAGTGATAAGGTATAAAATTGAATGTAAATGTACATGATCAATTAATCTTATACCGTGGCAGAGGGGAAATGCTACCGCAAGGATAGTCCTTATAATTAATAGTCAAAGGGGAGCGCAGTAACGGTCGTTATGGCGATCCTTGGGGGGGCCTATGTTCAGCAGTGGATGTCTATTTGCTGATATGATGATGACTGATGAGGATTGGAACTGCGAACTGTAACACTTTTCATACTCACATTTGAAAACGAAATGAGATTGTAGTATCGGATTGAATGCTTACAGGTTTATTGCAGTTTCCTAAAATACCTAAAACGAAATATTTTGATGGAATAAGCGTGTTGGGAGCGATGCAGTTTCTAATTCACACGATATGCTTTCAATTAATCAATTGATCGTTACGTATATTTAAATGTGTCTAAACAAACATTCAACGTAAATTATCAGCCGTAGCAATAAGAACACACCACTGAAGAAATATTGACACGAAAAGATGAAGAACGTAAATTCAGATTCTCTCTCTTTCGGTCTATTTTTCTTTTAATTCAATATTTGGTCACGGTCAAACTGGACAGAGTTATGGCACTAGTAAAGTGTATATTCTGAATATATTTATGTTTATAATATATCAGAATCGTCGGAGAATATAGTTATGAGCATGTATGATCCGTGGAGAAGAGATTGAATGAAGAAAGCTTCATTCAATCTCTTCTCCGATATATCGCCAACATTATTTCAATGTTCTCTAGAACCTGTAGATTCCAAACCGATATATATAATTTAATAAAATAAGAGTATATATATATATGTGAATAAATAACACAGCACGTAGTGATATGCGTAAACTGAGCTTCAGACAGAGTAAAATTGTTTTATACACTATTACAGACATAAATACATACATATTGTATTATTTACTCGTGCCCACTGTCCGCTGAGACGCGGTTCTGTCATTTTGTTGTAGCTAAATAAAGAGGATTCGTACAAAATTGTTTTTTTAATTTTCTTCATACCTAAAATCATTCGAGGTTAAGTAAGTATTTAATAAGTATAGTATAATTTCTCGTACGCACGGCGACACATCAAGCTATGCAAAACCAAAATAAGCTGGCCGCGCATAGGTCGCGTAACGTATAACGACGCGCGGCCAGCTTATGTTGGTTTTGTATAGCTTGATGTGTCGCCGTGTGTACATATGCTAACAATTATAATTATTTTGAATCTCAAAAGCAGGCTCTACAGGGTGAAATTGATATCATTAGCATTCTACCCATCAAATTGAACAACTTCTACTGTGGAAGCAAACCGATCGGAGCAAAAAAAATCTGCTGTTTCATACTAAACTGCAACGCGTAGGTACTCGACTCAAGTGTATGCAACAGCAAATTTTTTTTTGCTCCGATTTAAATGCTCTCATAGTAAAAGTTGTTCAGTTTGATGGGTAGACTCTTAGCTAAGATTCTCTCGAAGAAAATCACGTGAAAATTGGTAGTTGTAGCAATGTTTCTGCCCACCTCGAAACGGATTACGGTCATGAGTTTATGTATGTATGTATTGCTAATATGTATTAGGTATAATGTATTACTAGGTATTATGTAAAGGTAGGTAATCTGATTTCATTTGCAGTGTACTCTTTTTGAGAGATTTATTTTGTATAGCTTTGTCAATCTATCTGTTTTGTACTGCTGGTGTTTTATTATTTTTATTTATTTAATATACGATAGGTACGGTACAAACGGCGACAGATCGACCTACCCATAGTTGAGCTCTACGCCATGAATATTGAGTATTATAGTAGGTTTGATTTGTCACCGTGTTTTTTTTTGTCGGGCATAGGCCCACCACACATTCCCACCGCTGTAACTCCTGTAAGCCAGGATCAACAGCGGCGACCATTCACAACACTGGACAATGAAGTCCAGCGAGCCCGGGGGATGACTCTAATCTGTCTTGGAACCCGCAATGAAGTAATCAAAGAAGATAGGAGGAGTAGGAAAACGAAATATCCGACTTCCCTCCATTGCAAACGGGAGACAGCAATAAGATGGAAAAAAAACATGGCTAATAGAGAGCCAATTTCAGAGATCATTTATGGCAGTGTTGAAGACGAAAGCACAAAAAATAAAACAATAGGAACCTAACATTGTACTAAAACTATCACCTATTTTGCTTCCAGTAGTAATAAGTATGGCAAAAACATCTGAACGCACGGAAGTTATCCCTAGTCGCAACAAGATCCATGTAGTAAGGGACACCAGAAAACGATTTTCTCACATTACGATTGAGGTAGGTAATATAAAAACAAAAATGCAAATTTGTAGGTAATTAATACTTTTATTCAATAAATCTGTTAACAAACATAGAAATAAACCATAAATCAGTCTCAAATGGCACTGCCAATCTTTGAAGAAATTAAACAGCATTAAAAACAGAACTTCACTTTTCCTCCTTTTTCTCAATTTTCTCATTCGTTCCATCACTTTGATCTTTAATCTCTTTCCTAACCGGTCCTGTTTGGGCAATGGGAACTTTTCTCTCGTCTTTCACGGCTTCAGGAACTTTCCTAGGAGCTGTGATCGACAACACACCGTCCGAAGACAATTTTGACTCCACCGACTCGGGCGTAGTACCATCAGGCAGTGCGTATCGCCTCACGAACTGGCGGGATACGTACCCATGTTCATCTTTCTTCTCTTCGTGCTTCGCCTCAACCACGATGTACCCGTCAGCGGTTTTGACCGAGATTTCTTCCGGTGCAAATTGTTGAACGTCTAAGTTGATCTGGTACTTGTCCTTGTCGACTTTAATGCTTGATCCGAGGTCCTTAGCGGCTGCAGCAAGTTGGCGCCATGGTCGGTAGTACTCGTTGGTTAGCAGAGGGCCAGCGGCGACGGTAAGATAGTCGTCAGGTGTCAAGGCGAGACCGAAGTTCTGGTCTAGAAGACGACGAGGGCGATACGCGGGCCTGAAGCCGAAATCGTCGAAGAAGTATGGTAACAGAGACATTTTTCTAGAATTTATTTGACGTATGCGATAAATGCTTCGAGAATGTTGATCCCAAGGATTGTAAAAGTTTTGTTTTTGCTTTCCGAAGTCACTTCACTAGCTTGTTTGAAATTCAACTGTCGAGACGTTTGGCGCGTTTGTTTTTATATTACGCAGAGCGCCATCTAGCATCGAGTAGAAATTTCTCGATTGTGATTAGCTATATTTGTTGTTTGCTGCCAGGCCAGGGGCGCTCAAGTTATGGGGCCGCAAAAAATGGTGCATGTGTTTGCAGTATTGCAGTTAATAATAAAAATTAGTTTTGTTAGACTTTTTTGTTTTTTTAGGTTATCTTTATCACCCACTTAAAAATTAAATTTATTGGTATTTTCAATAGTTTTATAGTTAGTAGTGGTATTGGTAGTAGGTAGTAAGTAGAGTAGTAGAGCATTTTACTTTGAGTCAACGTGCTAAAGTTGAACCTAGCAACAAATAAACGCATTAAAATATAGTTGATAGTTGCAAGTTGCATGCTCCCATGCTTCCTGAAAGGATTTAGGTACGATCTCTAAAAAATATTTATTTCGTTAAGGTGGTTTCAGTCCATACAAAAGTTTGACGCACAATACGCGTAGACGGAATTAATAAAAGTAATATTTTATATATAGAAAAATAGTTTATAAAATCTAGTTGCGGCGTCACAAATAAAATTTTGTAAGAAAAATTTCAAAGCTTTATGTCTTCGTAATTATTTTATAAATTGCAAATATAGCTTAGCAATTTTTCATACAAAATTTTAAAAGCTTTATATCTTCGTAATTATATTATAAATTGCAAATGTTCTTTGTGACGCGGCATCTAGATTTTCTAAACTATTTTTCCATATACACAAAGTTACTTATATTAATACCGTCTACGCGTATTGTGCGTCAATGTTTTGTATAAAATTGACCCCTCTGCAACCACCTTTACTACAGAGGCACTATTTATTTGACCTAGAACTAGGCTCTATTTAGGAACTATTTAAAGTAATCTTGACACCAGTCATGTGCACGCTAGCTATACTAAATTTGAGTTTGTCATTAACATACTATTACTACTTAGTGGTGTATTTATAAAGACTTACCTACAATTTTGTCAAAATTTAAAAGGTGCTAAGACAAACCCAAATGGGGTTTTTTGGCGTCATTATAACAAATATTAGTATAAGAATTGTATACTGAAATGTTAATAAATAAATAAATAAAAAAACTTATATCAGTTTAAAATAACTATGTGCATGACCTTGAAGGGCCGTTGGAAAACTTCACTCGGTTGAGAAAGGAATATAGACTCTATGCAAAGGAAACAATCATTTGAATGACTCGAGTGAAGTTCGTGTGATTGAGTGACGACACATTTGCGAGCGAGGTGATGAACTATTTTGTTATTATAGACAGGAGTGCGATTTTTTAATCTCATTCGCTGAGCTCAGCAATTGAAAATGTCAAAATAACTATGGCGATATGCATGTTTCTACTGCTGATTTGACTTTCAAAAATCGCACTCCTGGAGTATGATTTTTGAAAGTAGTTATTTTGACATTTTCAACTGCTGAGCTCAGCGAATGAGATTCAAAAATCGGACTCCTGATAGTACTAATCGTTCTTCTCTTTAGGATTAGATGAAAGTGAAACCGGGCCCAGAGTTTGGCGGCCCGCTGTACTATTATCATAAAAATAAAGTCATTGTACTGTACCGAAACGTCTGGACTCGACTTGACCGACTGCGCTGCGCCTGTGTTGAATAACAGAAGGGTGATCGACTTTTCTAGGCCATTCTTCACATCAGGGATACGGTCAAGGTCTCATTTTGTTTTGATTTCGATAAATTGACTATTTGAATGACCAAAATGTCTGGTCTTGACAATGTTACTCTATGTAATGCAATATTGTATTTTAATTGTACTTTGTATATTTTATTTTGTTTAAAAGATGTGTGTTGTAGAGTTTCTGGCCGCATCTTCTCTCAACGAAACACCTTCCGACGCGGTGGTAGACTCAAAAAATGACGTCAAAAAGCTATCTATGTGATATTACTTTGAATAAAAAAAATTTTAATTTTGAATTTGAATTTTGAATTGGTTTTTTTGTGACGATCATAGACATGCTAAAAGTGATCTAGTGACGTTCCTGACCATCCCAAGGAATAGGTACCTACTACACGGTGACATTGACATCATTAGCAAATTAGCATCCTTTTAAACTAAGAGTCTACCCATTCAACTGAACAACTTTTACTATGGGAGCAAACCGACCGGAGCAAAACAAATCAGCTGTTCTAAACTGCAACGCCTACTCGACTCAAATTAGTGAATATTTTTTTATGATGAGGGTGACATATTCAAATCATGAATAAACCCTCTATAATCAATAAAGAAAAAAAAAACCGACTTCAAAAAAAGGAGGAGGTTTCTCAATTCGACCGCATATATTTTTTTTGTGTCCGCAGATAACTTCATCGTTTATAAACCGATTTTGATTATTCTTTTTTCGTTGGAAAGAAGATATTCCAAGGGTGGTACCATGATAAGGAAACCAGGATCTGATGATGGCAGAGAGGCAATCGAGTGGAACCTTTGAAAATCGTAGTGCCGGCTAGTGCGTTTGTTAATTTAAAGCAGTACTACTAAATTGAACTAATGAATTCACCACTGAAAATTGTGAAATAAACAAAATTTTAACAAAAAATTAAAACCGCCTTCTATAAAACAAATTAATGTTCTTATGATGCGAACGAAAAAGTCATCGGCTGCAATATTATTTTTAACTTTTTAGTTTTTTTGAAGGCGGTTTAAAATTTTTTTTTTTTGACTCAAATGTATGCAATGTTTTTTTGTGCTCCGATCGGTTCGCTCCCATATTAAAAGTTGTTCAGTTTGATGGGTAGACAAAAAGTTATTAGTTTAAAAGGATGCTAATGATATCAATTTCCCCCTGTAGATATATGTAAGCTCTCTAGAATTCTAGACTTTTAATAATAGTGTGAGCGCCCACGCAAAAAGGATCTCAGTTGTGTTGTTGGGATTTAAGTTAAATCTGTGCCCGAACTCCAGACTGTTAGTCTGGACGTAAACGCAAGTAGGTAGAGGTACGTTTTAGTAATTTATACAAACTAATAAAAACATTGAAACTCTTGAAATATTTTTTTCATTTTGCGTGCGTGCGTAGTTTTTACAAATAGCCCAGTCATTTTACGGTTTGAGCCGGGACTAATTAATAATTGATATTTTTTTTCGGTAATATATTGAAAAGCCAATTTGAGCAGAAACTTACCAAAATTAAACAAAAATCACGTCAGCAACAGTTCCAATTTTAAAATTTTGGTATTATATCGTTCTAAAAAACCTGATGGTAAATTTCTTTTTGCACATATTTAAGGCTTTACTATACATACTTCAAACTTGGTGAAAATATTTCTGTCTACTTTAAAAGTTTTGAAAAATACATTCGTATTTTCTAATAAATACCTCATTTTTTAAATGTCAATGCCTATTTTATTGCTCAAAAATAATTTATATTGTTAAATCTAAGTCAAATGAGTGCATTGGTATTAATATTATTAATTTAAAAGCCTTCCGGGACACACAATTTTGATTTCTATATTGCGTAGCGAATTTTTTTAAATATATTTTAAGATAGTCTTTTTGTCACTAAATGGTGCCGGTTACAGTTTAAAAGTCAAATTAATAATTACTCCCTACCCCGCCTAACAAAACTCAGTAAAATGACTGGGCTAAAATACAGCACAGAGCGGCTCGGAAGTCGGCACCATAGGCGTAGTCATTCGATCAAACATTAATCTATGGATCAAACGAAGACTGGCGCGTAATTGTTACTCTTTATGCGGTTTGGTTACTCTTTTGGTTCTGACACTTTTGAGCGCGGGCCCGACTTCTAGTATTTTTTTTTATTTTATTTTATTCATTTTAGGAAAACTTACGGACTAATTACATGATAGTAGGGTATCAACATTTTTATAAAACAACATTGCCAACTAAAAGTTTCCACAGATAAATTTCATTCGTTTTACACACGTTCGTGTGTAAAAAAAAATACAATTTTGAATCAATAAAGTAATAAAAAGTTACATTACAAAAAGCTCCAAGTTTGCTGGTACTTCAAACCATCCACGAAAGAAAAGGAATTATACAATGTGTTAATGAATTAACGCAAAACTAGAAAGTAGTTTGTTTAGGATCGAGAGCAGAATCGAATTATCATGGGTAATTTATCAAAATATTAAATAATTTACGTGTAAAATTTTAAATTTTAAGCACCCGTTCTCAACCCACCACACGGGCACACTTACCCTACTTCCTACCAAAACAAGATTCTTAAAACGTATCCATAACCACGTTAGTGCTGAAATGATAACAAATCACTTTTGCCTCAAAACTTAAAATGCGAATAACTTTAATATGCGAAAATGCGAAAATTTTAAGAATCAAAATAATTAAATTATATTTCAATCCAATTATCTTGTTATAAATCAGTTGGGGTGTATGAGGTTTTGCGCTTAATCATCAACTCGTTGTATTAACTAAAAACTAAAAGTAAAGAGGTGCCGAGTGAGCCGCTAACTCATTAACCTAGGTAGATATTTTTCAGTAAGCACTCGTTTAACTGAGGTCGTGCTTGTGCAAAACAAATCAAAGTCAAGATCAACCGAGACACTATTAAAGCTATTAGCGCTACGCAGTAAGAATGCATAGCACAGTAGTTGGTCAAGTCAATGATTACGTGCTAGTAATAGATTTTTTCTTATACTGTGCCAGTATATTATGGCCTTTGTTATCGTGTCTAGGTACAATAATTCCGCCAGTGTCAGCGTAGTGGAGAGTACACAAAATTATCGAGTAGTGATCAGTTTATTTATATTTATGAGATTTATGGTTCTGTTCCACAGAATCACCATCTAAAACAAACACAAACAACAAACAGATAATACGGATATGGACGGCACAGACAAACAAAAAAGGGTTTCCTACTTATTTTAATAATTTCTAAACATTGATACGATAAATTATTAGGAATTTTAGTGACTACAATTTGATGTCATACATTTTAATATATTTACATAGATATTTAATGATGGAAGGGTCTATAAAAGTCAGGAGATATTGGAAGCTAATAGGACGGGGAATATTATAAGGAAGCACATCATATAAAGAGATAGGGAATCTGGAACAGTTATCAAAAAATATATGCTCTGGGAACCCTCGTCAGTACCACATTCACACAGGGAGTTATCTCTAACCCTGATGTTGGCTAAGAAAACCGGAGTACATACATGACCTGGACGTAGACGGCATATAGTCGAAGTTACTTGTTTATTGGCTTCTCGTAATCGGAAAAACCAAGGTTTAGTAGGTATTGATGGTTGAATACCACCATAATACCGTCCTGTAATCATTCTAGACGAATTCCAACGGTCATTCCAAGATCTTGAAAGATCAGTTTTCGCGAGGTTCATAAGATCAGAGGAATAATTTTTACAGTTAGACACCGATCCAGACTGTACAGCATCCTTTGCCCACATGTCGGCGCGCTCATTTCCAGTGATAACACTGTGCCCAAGGATCCAGGCTAAAACTATCCGAATACCTTTTTGTTCACATTGAAACAAAAGATTTCTGATATTCAATATCAAAGGAGATTTTAATTTATATCTATGCTGATTAGCACTGACAGCTTGCAAACAACTTTTCGAATCTGAAAATATTATGGTTTTATTTAGGTCATGTGATTTTGCGTAGGTGATGGCTTCTAGAATAGCAACCGATTCGCCAGTGAATACCGATGCCTGAGGGGGACACATAAAACTCAAAACAATTTTATATTTAGGAATCCAGACAGCCGCACCCATATAACTTTGATCAGAAAATTTCGAGGCATCAGTATACACAGCCAACCAATCTTGCCATTCTTTATCTAATTCTGTGTTGAAAACTGTGTTAGCACTGGGGTCATCTTTATTTACACCAAAGTTTAAAATAACAAAGGCTTTAAAAATTAAAGTTTCGATTTAATTATATTAATTATATTAATTATATTGGAAGAGGGGCAATACAGAAGACTGGAAAGTGGGGTCAGGGAGGTTCTTAAATTTTGAGTAGCTTTCTAATATTTTAGGGGGATCTTTGTGAAGCCAATATTTGTTATTAGGGATTTTATGGGATAGAAGGTCTAAACGGGATAAAAGAGGATGGGTGGAAAGTTGCACAGTTTTCATGATGAACCTGTCGGAAAGATACTGTCTTCGGAGGGAAAGCGGAGGCTCGAGACATTCATGTGTTATAATATTGAAGCGACTTCAACCAGTCGGGCCCTATTAAAAATTCTAGACCGGATCAAATAGACTACTGGGGTGCTACCATGAAATTCGATCGTCGATATTGCGTGATGTTTTTCGTTGAATTTGGTACTATAATCACTTTTAATCCGCAATTGCGGACGACCGATATCAGTTTTGAGTTTTTGACACTTGTCGATTAAATCGGTACTCTGATACACACTGTCAGTGCTCGATAAATTGAACTAGAAATAAACATTTTAACGGGTTCTTACCGCGTTTTGGTATATTTGAGTCCCCGATATTTTGGCAGTGTTAGAGCGTTTCCACATTATCCGATCCGATATCGGTGTCGGACGACGATAGCCGACATCCGATAGCCGGCACCATGTTTTTTTTCACATATTTCCGACAAAATCGTTCCGATACGGCCATTTGCTCGATAGCTTAGTGCGGGCAGGTCATCATGGCAGACTAATAGAAAACTTTATTTGCTGTATCTTACGAGCGTTAACCCGCGACTTCGTCCGCACAAATTATATACCAGATTTTGAGTCAAATCATAAGCTATCAAACAAAAAAAGTTTCATCAAAATCGGTTCAGTATTTTTGCGTGATGCTCGTTCAAACAAACAAACACCCAAACAAACACACAAACAAACAAATGGCCACCGCGCATCGGGCTCTACGCACACAGAGACAATTTAGATACACGTATAGCACACATACAAACATTATCGCCCGACGGCTCACGGGCGTCTGATGGTGCCGCCAGCATATCGGTGTCGGCTCCGATATCCGATATCGGGCCGGACAATATGAAAGACAGGTAAATATTTAATACATTTTACTTACCCCGATATCGGATCGGCGTCCGACACCGATATCGGATAATGTGAAAACGCTCTTACAACTGCCATGATCACAGGATTAAACAATACCCGCGTAACTCTCAAAAACTGTATTCGATAAATTGAGTTTGACATGTTAAACGGACATTTCTTCGACAAAGTTATACACTAAGATCCCGCTGCAAGTTTTCAACACCTACATGTTTATTTATTTTTATTTAATTAACACTTTATTGTACACATAACAATACAGAAAAAACAATTAAAGTAGACATGTACAAAGGGCGAGCTTATCTCTAAAGAGATCTCTTCCAGCAAACCCGCAACAGAGACAGTTCTGAAGTGTGAGGCAGACAAAATGTGTACAGCACAAATGATAAAAACTAGATACTTGTTGTTAAATATATATATATATATATATATATATATATATATATATAATATAAATAAACAAATAGATACAACATGTTTAGGCAATTATACATAATAGCATCGGAAATTTCGTACAATAGATCCTTAAAAATAGTGTTGCCACTTTTATATGAGCCTCTAATTTTTTTTACTTGTATTAATACCAGAAAAAAGCTAGATGTGAAAAAGCATATAAAATAGTCTAATAGTTTTTTGTAAATTTTCTCCATTTGTACAACTGAAAATAATGTGGTAATTCTGTGTTGCGACCATCTTCATGCAAATTTTTTTATTTAGTTATCTCATTTTTTCGTGTATAGCTGTTATGTTTAGCTTCAATTTGGTAAGTATACAATTTATTGCCTTAACAATGAGGGCACCAATTACATGACCTTCCCCTTAAATATGTCGGTATAATTCATTGCCTAAACAAATGTGTGGAATAAGTAGTATTTATAACTTTACCGAGATGAGATTCCTATTTCTGTACACCTAAAATGATTTTTCTAGACAATGTTAGTGAATCAAATATAAGTACCTAAGTAAATATTTCGCAGTTGGTAAATTTACTCCAGGATCACGGACTTTTGATTTTCGATATAGCGAAAACTGCCGAGGACGTGTTCGTTAATTTTCGTACATTGAATCGACGAAACTCGTTTGACACTTGTCGATCGAACCGGACTAGTCAGCGTAAGCGAAAAATTCTTCGTCTATGGGACTAGTCTAGTACCATAGAGATATTAAGTACTACGTACACCACTAGTACTTCCTATCTCTATGTTTATCACCTGCATAACCATAAAATTTTTTTTTTTACAATTCAAGGTAAAGGGTTAAAAATCACATACAACCGATGTCTTCAATAAAATTATCTTATTTATAGCAATTAAAACGTTAGTGTTCGACGTTTTGACGCTTGTTTGGAGTTTTTGGAGACAATCGAAAGACGCAGGAAACGTAGAGAAGTCCAAAGAGGTGAACCGATCGCTTTGCCGCGCTACAAATGACGGAACACTTTTCCTGTTTACTACCCATACCCCATCGTATTTCACTAAACTGTATATTGTTCACTTGCACGATACTTTGTTACGCAAAACAACACCAATTTTACGAACCAAAACTCACTAAAAACAATAAAAATTTAATAAAATATGAGGACTCCTAACGTAGCTGACAAATAACCGCCAAAAACTCCATAACCATAAACAATAAGTTCAAAGAGAAATATTGCTCTGTCATTGTCATTATTCTAATTGATCTGTGGTCATGTACTGCCATGCATGGTCAATGAGATTTTGAAAATATAAATTACCCTAAAAACTTTACGTTCTTCTTATTAGTTTGTGAACTATACCATAAATTATTAACAACGATAAATCCTTAAGCGAAAGCAATCAAGAAATTGTGACCGCCACTAAACAGAAAATGATATTACGCCCAATCCTAAGCCAAATAGCTCAACCAATCCTAAGCACCCTCAAAAGAAACATAAGACCTACAATTAGAATAAACAAAGAGAGATTTCAAATAACTATCGACGTACGCCAATTCACATTACAAGAAATTCGCGTAAAAGCGCGCCCAGAGTACGTAATAGTAGAAGGGAAACAAGAAAGGGTAATGAAAAATGGTTACTGTATACGACAGTTCGTTAGAAAATTCAAACTGCCTTCAGGGTGCCACCCCGACAGAATACAGTCAAGTTTATCCGACAATGGAATTTTAACCATAATTGCAACGAGACAGTCTACACATTTCAACGTACCATGTGAAACTACAGTTCCTATTTCGTACGTAGGTAGTGTTGAAGACGACGCGTCTTTTGTTAAAGTTGAAGATAAGTCTGAAAGTGAAAGCAAAATTGAATCTAAATCAAAGGATGCCAAGAATGGGGAAGGCAAGAAAGATGCGAAATAACTTTTATTAACATGTTTAAATTGAGGATGTCGTTTTATTTACTTAGTTACATCTACCTACCTTAGATAGGTAGATGCTTACAAGCTTTTGCCCGCGACTTCATAAGTACGCACGGCGACATATCAAGCTATACAAAACCAAAATAAGGTGACCGCGCGTGTGTCGAGTAACGTATAACGTCGCGCGGCCAGCTTATGTTGGTTTTGTATAGCTTGATGTGTCGCTGTGTGTACCTACCGGCTTTCGTCGTCGTAGCGAGTAAAATATATAGGGTGACTGGTAATTCGACCTATTCCTTGAAAGGGGTTATACTAGAGTTCATTTGCAACAATTTTTCCCCAGTTAACTGGGGGTCGAAAATCGCTTGTTTTCGAGTTCTCTCATTTTTAAGAATTTTTTGAATATTTCCGTTTTTCGACCTAAAAATGACAATTGTGAAAAAAATACTCCACTCTCTGCACTCTGTAAGCATTTTTCTAGTAGCTGATGAATGAGCGACTACTTTAAACTAAAATACATGTGAAAAATACCCAAAACCACCGAAATAAAAGGTTATAAACCGCAAGACAACAATTTTTTATTTGGATTTTGTTTCAATCCAAAGAGGATTACTCAAAAAAAATTTATGACACTTGGCGTACAAATTGCGGAAATAACTTCCTCAATTCCTAAGCTTTCCAAAAAGATGCAAAAGTTGTGTACTTTAGTTCAAGTTTGGAAAATAAACCTTATTAAACACGCAGATGTGAATTTTATTCAAAAAGTTATTGGTTTGGTGAAAATAAAAAAAAGAGTAAAATAATAATGTTTAGTACCTAATCATATGAAATTACAAATTTTGTTTTAAAGTTTTACATTTAAAAATCACAAGTCTTGCTCAAATTGTCTTCCTCCGTTACGTATGCAAGCACGAAGCCTGCGACGTACTTCGCTTACTGTCACTCGAGTTGAAAGCGTGTCTTTAATTTGTTGGGCAGCTGCAAAAATCCTCTCTCTTAATTCTTCTTGAGAAGAGATAGGTGTACGATACACCAATGTCTTCATATGACCCCAAATGTAGAAGTCGCATGGGGTTAGATCGGGACTCCTAGCCGGCCAAGGGATCGGGCCGCCTCGACCAATCCATCTCAGTGGATAGTTCTCATCCATCCACTGTCGCACGCCCCGGTAATAGTGGGCTGGGCAGCCATCATGTTGATACACCAAAGCTGTTCTTATGGTAAGCGGCACATCCTCCAGCAGCGGACGTAACTCTTCTCTTAAAAAGTTTTCATAGGCGATGCCGGTTAGGCGTGCCGGCAGAAAGAATGGCCCGATTAAATTATTGTGCACGATTCCCATCCACACATTAAGTGAGAATCTGTGCTGGTGAGCTCCTTCGTTAGATTTTCTCGGATTCTGACCTTTAGGGGCCCAAAAATGCAGATTATGATAGTTTGTAATACCATCACGGTCGAAGTTTGATTCATCTGTCCACAAGATTGTTTTTAGATACTCAGGGTCTTCAATGTCTGCATTTATTAGAAATCTGCAGAAATCCATCCTTCTGACAGGATCTCCCTCCTCGATAGCTTGTACTGGCGTGTAATGGAATGGATACTGCCGTGCTGTGTGCTGAGTGAACCAGACTTTCCACTGAGACATACCAAGCTGCCTAGCCACAATTCTTGTTGAAGTAGTGCCGTCTGCTTGAAAACACTGCAAAATTTGCTCCTCTTCGATTGGATCACTAACGCTAGGTCTACCAGCGTCGGTTTGGCGACGTCGAACCGATCCCGTTTCTCGAATGCGCCGATATGTCGTACCAAACACGCTGACATCAGGTAAACGGCGGGTAGGAAAACGTCTTTGATAGTCTCTTCGAGCAGCAGCAGCGTCACCATCACAAAACCCGTAACAATACATGATATCCGCGTATTCTTCATTTTGGTAAGCAGCCATTTGAAAAGGAAGCTGTTTTAGCGCAGAATTTAAGTTAGTTAACAACGACACGTCCGAACTCCAAGATGGTTGAAACTAACTGATTACTTAATGAATTGAGCGAATGAGTGGGCCTCGATTGTGAACCTTAGTACAAACATTCCCGAATACTTACAAAAGAGAAACAATGTAAGCAATAAAATGAAAGAGACAAAAGCAAATCGGCATCTTGTAAGGTTCGCTTCTAGGAAATCCGCTACCTCCTCTGCCATTGTTAACAATTTTTTTCAAACTCTTGTCAAAGTAGACAACATTTGCACCTTTTTGGAAAGTTTAGGAATTGAGGAAGTTATTTCCGTAATTTGTACGCCAAGTGTGATACATTTTTTTTAAGTAATCCTCTTTGGATTGAAACGAAATCCAAATAAAAAAATTTTGTCGTGCGGTTTATAACCTTTTATTTCAGTGGTTTCGGGTATTTTACACATGTATTTTAGTTTAATGTAGTCGCTCATTCATCAGCTATTAGAAAAATGCTTACTTAGTGCAGAGAGTGGAGTATTTTTTTCACAATTGTCAGTTTTAGGTGGAAAAATGGATTTTTTCAAAAAAATCTTAAAAATGAGATAACTCGAAAACAAGCGATTTTCGACCCCCAGTTAACTGGGGCAAAATTGTTGCAAATGAACTCTAGTATAACCCCTTTCAAGGAATAGGTCGAATTACCAGTCACCCTGTAGATAGGTCCATAGGTACTTACTTATATCAGTGTTAATTGAAGCGAAATGGGCTTGTGATAGCTTATATTACTGCCTCATGCGAGAAAAAGAGATGGGGCGTCGCGCGCGCCTGAAACGACGCAAGCGTAAAACAAACTTTATTTAATTGTGATTGTACTATTTATGTAAGTTCAATTCTGCTCTAATCAAAATTAGTAAAATATCAATCTCTTTTTTTTAAATCAAATCTCTTGTTTCTTTTATTCACCGTTTAGCAGTTCCAAGCGTTTATCGTAAAGACGGAGGCTACTTTGGCTTGTTTTTCTATCGAGAAAATGTGTCTTAATCGTGTTTTGGCTCTAATCAAAACTTCTATTATACGTTTAATTGACACATATCCCCTAATCATAATCCTACTGTTAGTACTTCATGATATATGACGCTTTGAAGAATCCCATTTTTTTCACATAACCTCTTAATGTAATAATTTATAAATATGCTTTTAATTTTAAACGCAGAAAGTTTCATCAAAATCGGGCCAATAGGAGACTGGGGTCAATCGGTCCATTTTTTGTTCAACAGTGATTTGCATCTTAACTATCAGCATTTCCCAAAAACTGTTTATAGCGGTTCATAGGTTTTTTATTCAGGTACATAATGCCATTGCAAATGTTGTTATTTGATGAGTACGAAAAGAGATTATGGGCAATTGAACACATTGGGGGAAAGTGGTCCAATTGAACCGCGGTCCGGTTTGTACCGCGCTTTCAAAGTCATGTTAGTCATCCGTCTCGTCAATATAACATTTATTCATAAGATAGGTAGCTATTGGTAATGTTAATAGAATATAATAGAATCATTTATTGCACTCATGTTGTAACATTTGGTATTGGTTATATTTTTTAATTTGTATGGAAACGGTTCTGGTTCAATTGACCCAGTGGTGCATCTGCCCCACAGGATGCAATCATTTGAAAGACATTTCTTTAAAAAATATCAAAACACGTTTTAAATTAAAATACAAGACAAGCCAAATAATCATCAAAATATAGGCTTTAATTCTTTACAACAATGCTATTGCAACCAAAAAATACACTTGTTCGTAGAGCATTAAATTTTTGACGGATCTGTCTATTATTTTAGGCCGGAATATAAATTTACTGGATTTTGCCGCGGCCTCGTCCGCACCGGTTCCCATTAAGTTTTGAAATCTGATCTATCTTTATAACTCCAATGTACAATCTAAGCTTTTAAATACAGAAATGTCCGGAGCCCCAATTACTACTCCTAAGGCGCTCCCGCTTGCTTGGCAGTCGCTTTGGCCTAGTAGATAGAATGGAGGGAGTCCCATTCCCATTATATGCCACGTGGTCCCACCTGTGGGACAAAGTAGTGGGATCACGAGAAATATAATCTACTAGAATGGAGGAATTCCTATTCCTATAGAAAATTAGGACGGCAATATCCCTTTCGCAAAATGTCCCCCGTGCTGAAGACGGCCCGTTCGTTATCAAAATAGGCTAAGTATTTATTCCACGTGGTCCCAACTGTGGGGCAAAGTATTTGGGAACACGAGAAACAATCTAGTAGGTAGGTAGGTAGGTATATCGAAGGTAGGAAGAAAACAAGCCAAATTAAAACTTATCTTTTTATATTAATTTAAAGTTACAAATTAAGGCATAGGTACTATGAATTAGAACTTAAAACAATCAGTCTCAAACATACAACAAAAACAAATCTTAGGAATGACAAAACGCAAGCGCTAGAATAAAAAAAATACTAAATTACTGATCAGCCTTGTCTCCATTTGCTTGATCTTTCACTTCTTTACGCACTGGTCCGGTCTGATTGATGGGCACCTTCCTCTCACCCTGGATAGATGGTGGCACCTTCCTCGGAGCAACCACGGTCAGCACACCATCAGAAGAAAGTCTGGATTCCACTGTTTCTGGCATGCAGCCCTCCGGCAGCGCGTAGCGACGGGTAAACTGACGCGAAATGTACCCATGTTGGTCTTTCTTCTCCTCATGCTTGCCCTCAACAACGATGTAACCATCAGCGGTCTTCACACTGATTTCTTCCGGCGCGAAATGCTGCACATCTAAGTTGACTTGAAACTTGTCCTTGTCGGACTTGATTGAAGAACCAACGTCGCGTGCTGCGGCAGTCAAATGGCGCCAGGGGCGGTAGTATTCTCGGCTGACCATGGGACCGGCGACAGCAGAGAGAATATCGTCCGGGGTGAAGCCCAATCCGAAATGCTGGTCCATGAGGCGGCGTGGGCTCGTTTCGTAGTCAAGCAGGAATGGAATCAGCGACATTTTTCTTCGTTTTGCTTAAGATCTCTTGAGATAAATCTTGTTGTGTAGCTTCAAGCTTCAACGGTAGATTCTTCGGAATGCAATTGCAGAAATGACCCTGATCGTGCGCGTTCAATTGTTCGTTTTCAACTGATGACGTTTGGCGCGCGCATCGGTATTTAAACATGGCGGGCTCTCGCGAAGGTGGTAGAATATTCGGGATTGCAGGGGCGCCCAAACATCGGGCCCGCAGGAAAATTAATAATACGGAAGTTTCAAACAAAATTCATAGCTTCATATATTGTAAGTACATGATGAAATTAAGTTTATTTTAGAAATACAATAATAAAATATCATAGCAGATAAAAAAAAAGAAAGTTGAAAATCGTTGTAGAGTATTCCAGTCATATATAAAATATAGTCACAATCGTAAGTTTACCTAAATATTGCTTATTTAATACCTATTCAATCATAGATTGACTACGAATAAGTATGTAAATGAAGCTCAAAAAGTGGCACCAAAAAAAACTATACCGTGTTCTAAATTTGTTCGTTAAAACCTTGCCTCCAAAACTCATAGAAAATGTCATTTTTCAAGAGGTGCGAAAAATTATGTTGATTTTGTTTTAGAGTTATTCTTCTATAGTTATTCTTATTCGTAGTTGATTGACCTCTTTCCCCAAGGTATGTTATAAAATATTGCATAAACCCGCTTGAAGATGATCTATTTTATTTAAGTAAGCACATCATTACATTACAATGATACTTATCACCAGAGTTTATTTATAGGATTTCAAAGGTAGTAGATGCTAACATTTATGAATTTAATTTAATGGTTTAAGCTAGTTTGAGTATTAACCTAACTATCCGAACCCAACCTCAACATGCATTAAATTATTACAGGTTAAGTTACCTATATTAAGTTCTTTTTATTTTATTTCACAGCTCTATTTTTATTTTTAAGATAATAAGTATGTATGTAATTTTATATTAATATGCTATGGTTGAACATTCGTAGGGTAGAGCCTCGCTGCAATTGCTTGCAGAAGAATGTAGCAGACCAAAGACGAAGAGTGACAGATTAGCAGGCTAGTAAGTTAGTACCTAGTAGCAATGTTTCTGACCACCCCGAAAGGGATTACAGTCGTGTGTCGATATTTAGTGAGTCGCGATTTTCATGTCATGAATTTTCATAGATATAGGTATATTATGGCTATACTGACAGATGATTTTGACAGAATCGACATGGAAAATATGACAATGAGACAAACAGACTAAAATTTTCTAGCAAAATCAATAATTTTGTCAAACATTAAAAATTAATAATATTGTAACGAGCACTCACTTTTCAACATCATTTAAAGTTGACTATTAGGTACTTATCTAAAATGAACATGCACGAGGGTCGAGTGCTGCGGCCCCAAGTTTAAGCATCTCTATCTAGAACTATCTAGAGTCCGTTTCTGTAGAAGAATTTTCAAGAACATTGTGGAAAATGAACTGCTATCTAGTGTCGAGTAGCAGAACTATGTCGAAAACGAAGTTACTTTGTGTTCTAATAAATGAGTTCACTCTGCTGTTGCGAACTAGGTGTCGCTAGTAACTTTAAAAAAAACGTTTAACGCCATCTATATTCGAACAGGAGAAGCTCTGTTAATGTTGCTAGCAATCTGACGACTTGCTGAGTAAGCAGGAAATATTGTTATATATGTATATTGTTCCCGACTATTACGCAAAATATTTTGTGACTTTACATACATAATTAATTTGTTTAGACTAATAAATTGTATAGTGCGTGGAAAACATTGGTCTCTGATCTGGCAACGTTTTCGCTGCAGTAGCGCCGCGCCCGTCAATCGCGCGCAGTTTATTTTCATTGGTCAAGAATTCGACATTCGCACTAAACCATTTCTTCAAACACGCGTTGAAATTGTGAATAATTCAATGAAAATAACAATTTACGAATAAAAAAAGTTGCTAAGAGTGCTGTGAATTTAATATACCATTTTATTTTTATATGTACTTTACTAGTGTATAAGTGTAAAGTGAAAAAAAAACCGAGTTTTTGCGTGTTTGAATCGCATTTCTTCAACAGCCGCTATATTGTTGATGTCGTGATCATTGTTTTTGTGATTATATTTGTGTGACAATGGCAGATAATTCGAAATTGACCGATGAGGAGAGGACTGAGATCCGGGAGCAGTTTGCACAGGTATTTACTCTTTCTTCCCATCATTTCTTAGGACAATCGCGGTTACCGTACGACCGGTCTTGAAGTACCACTACAATAGCAATTGATTATCTTTGCTTGTATTTGGGGCATCGATAAGTAATTTTGCAATAATTCGAGTTTCGTTTACCGTATATGGTACGCTTAACATATCCCAGCTTAAGGCCGCGGGTGGTCTACCTTGAAAGGTTTATTCGTCCAAGGAACGAACACAGTTCTACGTTTATAGAAAATTGTATAGGTACCAAAAAAAAAAAAAAATTTATTGAAATTCAGAAATTTGACATGGGAAATCACGAAAAATAATATGCTGTTTCATACAAAACTGCAATCCTACGCTACCCAAATGTATGGGACAGTAGAGGTTTTTATTTCGTTTTCAATGTTTGTATTTTAGTGAAAGTTGTTCAGTTTGATGGTCTGAATATCCTCTTAAAATACTGTAAACTGTATGTGTAGGTAACGTATTGAAAAATATATATATTTTAAATCTACAGGGTGAAATTGATATCATTGGCATCCTTTTAAACTAAGAGTCTACCCATCAAACTGAACAACTTTTACTATGGGAGCAAACCAATCGGAGCAAGAAAAAAATCAGCTGTTCCGTACTAAACTGCACCCGCCGCTGCTGCCTACTCGACTCAAATTTATGCAACATCAGATTTTTTTGCTCCGATCGGTTTGCTGCCTTAGTCAAAGTTTTTCAGTTTGATGGGTAGACTCTTAGTTTAAGGTGGTTTCAGTCCATACAAAAGTTTGATGCACAATATGCGTAGACGGAGTTAATAAAAGTAATATTTTATATATGGAAAAATAGTTTAGAAAATCTAGTTGCCGCGTAACAAATAAAATTTTCAATTTATATTATAATTACGAAGATATAAAGCTTTTCAAATTTTGTATGAAAAATTTCAAAGCTTTATATCTTCATAATTATTTCATAAATTGCAAATGTTATTTGTTACGCGGCATCTAGATTTTCTAAACTATTTTTCCATATATACAATGTTACTTATATTAATACCGTCTATGCGTATTGTGCGTTTTGTATAAAATTGACCCCTCTGCAACCACCTTAAAGGATGCTAATGACATCAATTTCACTCTGTATACATATAAAAGTGTTCCGTGACTGACTGACAGATAATGCACAGCCTAAACCACTGAAGACAGAAACATGAAATTTGGAATTGTATATTCTACAGAGGATGTAGGGGTGCACTAAGAAAGGATTTTTCGATAATTCATCCCCAAACAGGGGTAATCCACGCAGACGTTCTCGCGGAATAAAGCTAGTTTAAAAAAAATAGTTTTTCCCTTCAAAACTTTATCATATTGTATAGATCGAAACTTAGAGCAACGATAGCCAATACGGAAGAGAGCTAGCGCCTCAATCAAGAGGCAGCGGTTCGATTCTTGGCCTGTACCACTAAGTTCTTCGGAATTTATGTACGGTTGTATTTATCATTTACTAGCTCGGCGGTGAAGGAAAACATCGTGAGGAAACCTCTATTCCCGAAAATGAAAAGAAAATACCATAAGTTCGGAGGTAAGCGTAAAATATGGGTGAGTCTGGGGCAAATACAAAGGACCAGCGATGGTCTCAGTGTTACAATAACAACCCATGCTTGCAATAGCCCAACCACAAATAATAATATTGTTTATTTTATTATTGTGTTATAATATAAGGGCTTGGTCAATGACCAATAGCTACTGCGACCTGGACAGATCTATTGTAGCTGTCACCCTAGACCTAAAGGTCATTTCTTAAGCCCACGGATTTCATGAATTCCTAGGCCCACGGACTTCATGAACCGTGTTATGCTTTGGGGTGTTATGATGTATCCACCTAGATGGCGACTCCTGCTGTGAATGAGCACTTCGCATTCGCATGGGCGTTTCCTCAGCTTCACAACAGAATCTGCAGGTGGGTGAATCTACAAGCCCCATTCTGTGTAGGTGTTTGTTTAACTTGCAGTGCCCTGTTAAGGCTCGTAGGAAGAGCCTTAAGTCGTTGCGGTTTGAATTGATGGCAACCGAGGTATGTCTGTCGGAGAAGCCGGTCACAAGTTCTTTCGCATGCCTCAGTCCTGGTGTATCCGACCAGAGCTTACGGCTTTGGTTCACGGCCCATTCCTTTAGCACACGTCTAGAAGTGTTGCGAGAGATGCGGCAGTAACGCTCGGGGCCTATAGCGTCCTCTTCCGCCCCGGTTCGTAAATAATAATAATAATAGATAGAAACATTGCTACAATTGCTAAGCTACCAGATCCTTCTTAAGCGTGCAATTGTAACGAAGATTAGTTTAACCATATCTACAATTTATGGAAAATACGTAAACCATGTTCTAAACTCTAAATTATTTCTCATCAATTGGTGTCCAGTCCAGTGTGTAAAACAGGAGTGAGTGTTGAAACGATGGCTAAGAGAGATGAATGGAAGAGGATGACATATTGCGCCGACCCCAAATAATGGGAAATGGGGAAGACAATGATGGTGTCCAGTCATCTGCCAAATTTTGATAGGAGAATCCTAAGTGGTACCAAAATATTGCCCATGTGACGAAGTCTTCGTTTCACAGTTGGTGAATATGTACGATCAAAGAACACATACAAATTGTATGATAGCTGAAATATATACACAGGATAAGAGGAATATCATGCTTCCCAAGAAAATGGAACTTATCCTTTTCTATCATGGCATCTATACTATTATAAAACTGTAACAGAAGTGTGTCTGTACATTGAAGATATTAACAAAAAAAAAGTGACGATATGGTTTTTAGGTGTCCCTGATTCCATATCAGCAATTTTTGGATTTTTTGTCTGTCTGTTTGTTTGTTTGTTTGTTTGTGTGAACGAGCATCACGCAAAAACTACTGAACCGATTTTGATGAAACTTTTTTTGTTTGATAGCTAATGATCTGACTTAAAAAATGTGTGCGGACAAAGTCGTGGGTTAACGCTAGTTTCTTATAAAATACAAATTAAAATTTACCAGTTCTGAGGCGAAACAGGATTATGCGTTTTCCTTTACACCAAAATTTGCATTGCTTTTGAGATAAAACATATCTCTATAATTATGACCATGGGAAAGAAAAAAAAAATTGTTTTAAAACATTCCCAAATCCTTTTAAAACTCAAAACTATTTCCTCGAAAGTACAATATGAGCTATATGTATTTATTTTCTTTGTATTATTATCATTAGTTATTCAAAAGACCCGTCCATTTAAACTTATGAATTCAAAACACATTTTGGTAATACCATTGTTCTGCATATTTACTTAACTGACATCATTGCCTTTGAAATAATTGAATGTTTTTCTTACAAACACACATACACACGTACAAATCAAACAAGAGTAAGAGTATGATGAGGCAACTATTATGTATGTATTTATAACTGAAATATGGATGAAATATGCCTACTGCCTCCCACGGGGGACACCTAGTGAAATGTCACTTTGTGCGTTTTTCCACAGTTGTTTAGGACATTGCAGGCTGAATCACTTGATTGTCTGAAAGGAAAAATGATTTCGTACTTCAGATGGCACGTTAAGCAGTTGTTCCCTGCTACTATCTCTGGTGGTAGTAGTTGTTACATAAAAACCATGTCACAGGCCGTAAGGCGGTCTAAAAACCCTGACACCAGGGCTCTGCCCACACGATAAGAAGTAGACTGAAACATGCACCGTTCCACTCACACTGGATTCGGGTTCTAGAGAATACAAACTGTTTTTTCAAACCCTTATCATTGTGGTCTACATTGGGACATAAATACATGTAACAGGCTGATGATTATGGGTCAGAGTGTATTCTTAGGGGTGGTTTGTTATTAAGCAGCTCTTAGATATTATGTGTAAATAGTTTACAATGCTTGGGTAATACAAAAGATTATTCGAACGTTGAGTTCTGATACCGCAATGGATAATGAGCACATTCAAGATAACAAAATACTTTCTATCGCGTTGTACTGGTGGTAATGCGACACTAGGTTTCGTACTCGGCGCGTTGGTTGGCATCTCTCTAAATCTCTATGGTTTTATGTAATAATGATTTGCGACCTGTTTCTGTAATACTAAGTACAAACAGTGACGTTCATAAATACAATACAAGAAATAAAAATTAATTAGTATTCCCACATTTTCGACTCAGTAGGGTCAACACATCTTTCATGGGCACTGTATACGCTATTATAATAAGATACCAGAGGATATTCTAAACTTGCCAGACAAAAAGTTTAAGTCCCATGTTAAACAAGTCCTCTGTAAAAAAGGCTACTATAAACTCGATGACTATTTGAATGACCAAAATGTCTGGTCTTGACAATGTTACTCTATGTAATGCAATATTATATTTTAATTGTACTTTGTATATTTTGTTTTGTTTAAAAGATGTGTGTTGTAGAGTTTCTGGCCGCATCTTCTCTCAACGGAACACCTTCCGACGCGGTGGTAGAGTCAAAAAATGACGTCAAAAAGCTATCTATGTGATATTATTTTGAATAAAAATTTTTGATTTTGAAACATCTATATTAATTGTAAATTATAAAAATCGATTTCACACATTATATCTAATCAATATTGATAAGCATCCTCCCCTTATCTAACTAAATGTGATACTTTATTGATAATAACCAGCTGTGGACTAGATAAAGTTTGTAAAGAAAGCAGTTAGTTTTAAACCCTATCTCAATATAAATAAGGCCAAGGTCTTAACTTTATTGGTTCTTACTAAACATTTCAAGATAACTAATTAGTAATTAAAGATAAGTGATTTTAAATGACATCTCAAAGGGACAGGCCGTTAAGATTCTGTCAAGAAGTGTTTAGAGAACATTGATGTTAGAGAATCAGTCTTTAATTCTGGTTTGATTAAACCTTAAATACCATGTGAATACTTTTCGGCATTATAATATAATAATAAAGCTCTAGTTTTTCCGTACATTTCGTTTCTTCAGTATTTATGTTTCTATTATTTCTGTTACGGATCTTGGGATCCTCCTCCATCTACTTCCATGTTACTCAATTCTGTGCCTTCTTTTTCCAGTTGTCCTCTGCCACCTCTAACATGTCATCATACAATCTTTCCTTAGATCTTCCTACCGTTCTCCTTCCTACCGGACCTTGTCACTGAGTAACCCGGAGCGTCCACTATTGTCCTTTAGTCGAGCTATATGTCCAGCCCACCTCCACTTTAAACTGAGTGCCTGCTGTAGAGCATCTGTAATCTTTGTTTCGTTTCTTATTTCTGTGCTTTTAACTTTGTGTATTTTAAGCAACTTCTTTCGATTCCCCTTTTTTGAATTACATTATTAGTATATGGCCATTATTGGCTTCCATAAGTTAGGCATGGTAGGCATTGCATCTGTTTATTGTTTCTGTACCTTTTTTTTTATTTTTGTGTGGCAATAAAGTGATTTTTTAAATTTTATTATAATATACATTAGTCCAAAATATCATCCTTACTATTATTTTATTTTATTTTTTATTTATTTCCTTTATTACACATAAATAGTTTTAACATTTTCTTTAGATCCTTAAACCTAACAGATTTATGTGGATGTTGCACAATGCTCTTATTTGCTAACTCTTAAAATTACTACACTGGTTTAAAACAATGTTTTTTTAATATTCTACCTTCCCAATGACTAAATGAGGTAAAAGACCTCAAAAGTGTGCTAATTGTGCAAAGAATATGCCTAAGTTAGTCATACTTGGAAACAAAGTAATGTAAATAGCGAAGCGTGCGTCATTTGAACACTACCCGAGAGGTTTGTAACTTGTTCAACATATGGTTTAGTATTCAAAACGCGTATGACTGTTGCCTTGACATGTTTTGTACTTTTGTTACATGGATTACGTACAATTGTAGGTATTAGGAGCTCAGATAAATGTCTATGTTGCTAAATGTTACATGAATATTATACTTCCGACTTTTTTATTTATTTTCTAACTATCTCCTCTGCTCTTCTAGTCCTCCTCTACATTGGGAGACAACCCTGGACATACCACAGTATACGAGTATGAATCTACATACAGTATATTAGTAGTCCATTGCTCCCTGCTGCACCAATGGACAATATTTAATTTTAGGTAAGGTACAAAAATTCGAAAACCATTTAGCCAAAACTTAACATGAAAATTAACAAATATTTCTATTTATAATTCTCGAGTTATTTGAAAAAAAAAAACACAAAAATTAATTTTACAACTAAATGGGCTGCATTTCCTTTGCTGTGATCTAGATCTCACTGAAATTTTCTTAAGAGGATAGGCGGGTACGGTTTTTTCCATACAAACGTATTCCCCTGTTTCCTCCCTGGGTAATGACACTAGAGCAAAACATTATTTACCGTACAGCTATGTTACCTCTACTGTGTTCCTATGTTTTGCTTTTTAGCTTTAATTAATTACTGTAAGAACTAGGGACCTTCGAAAATTGTAAATTTTACCGCCCGTTTTCAGACATCCAGCAAACAAATTTAACGAATAAAAACAAAAAAAAAAATGAGCCAGTCTCTCTTATATTATTTTTGAAAGAATTATTAAAATAGGTTTAATTTTGGAGGAGGAAACAGAGGAATACGAAATGCTGAATTCCTCGATTTAAGTAGATAAAATCGGTCTGAGCTGCAGTTCTCTCTGTCGCACTGTAGTCGGCGGGGTGTATGGGTGAGGCGGATCGGACAAAAACGTATACAGTAGAAAAAGTGAACTATTCTCCAAATTACCATTTTAGCCCGCTTATCCTCTTAATCTACTTATATCATCATCATCTTCGGCCAAGGTAAAATGGTCATAATGCTGCCCGATTTAAAAAAAAATCAAAATGCATTAAATAATGAAAAAAATGTGTGCACGTTTGTATGAGGAGTCCAGGGTGTGACAATACTTCGGAAAGACAAATATACATCTAAGTTCTCTTTCCATCTCCTTTTAATCTGATACTGAGCTCAAAAAACGATTAGTTTAAAAACCTACCCAAATAAAAAGATTTAGAATCAATGCATTTAGCACAATTTCAGTGCAGAAAAACAAGCTTAGCATGTAATTTTCCATGAAGAACATCTTAATAAATCAGAAATCAAATCATCTTTCTTCAGAAATATTGAAAAACAATCAGGTTTCCATCAAAAACTTAAAGAATTCCTTATAACCTTACCGTCATAACCTTAACGACGACCCGGTTGGTGTAATGTTTACCACGCCGGATTGCCAATCCAGGGTCCTGGGTTCGAATCCCGTTTCGGTCATGGATGTTTATATGTTTGTGCCGTTGTTGTATGGTTTCCATAATAAACAGGCTATAGTGCTTGCTTGGGATCATTACAATGTATGTGCCTGTGAGCGTTATTTATTTATTCCTTACCGTCGCGGGACACACCGCTATTACCTATTATTTCTTTTGATGTACTCTGTTGTTTCATGTGTGTGCCTTTAATGGTGAATAAAGATTTTTCTTTCTTTCTTTTATAACGAGATGCTTTTATTCCCTGCAAGTTTTTCGATTGCGTACAGTAAGTAAAATAAATATGTCAATAATGAATAAGATAAATATTGTAATAAGTTAATAATGAATAAGTTATAACTACATTTATTTTGTAGTGCCCTTACAGGATTCATGTGCGTCCTATTTTATATGTGTCCACCTTATGTAACCATATGAAGCTATAAACTATTATGACTATGACTAATTTTACTGTCGACTCCCACGGGGACAATAGTCGTGAGCATATGTCTGCTAACAATTTCAAATCTTTAAAAGTATCTATCTATATACTATTATAAAACTGTAACAGGAAGTTTGTCTGTACATTGAAGATATTAACAAAAAAAAGTTACGATATGGTTTTTAGGTGTCCCTGATTCCATATTAGCAATTTTTGGCTTTTTTGTCTGTCTTTTTGTTTGGGTGTTTGTTTGTTTGTTTGAACGAGCATCACGCAAAAACTACTGAACCGATTTTGATGAAACTTTTTTTGTTTGATAGCTAATGATCTGACTTAAAATCTGGTATCTAATTTCTGCGGACAAAGTCGCGGGTTAAGGTGGTTTCGTCCATACAAAAGCTTGACGCACAATACGCGTAGATGGAATTAATAAAAGTAATATTTTATATATGGAAAAATAGTTTAGAAAATCTAGTTGCCGCCTCACAAATAATATTTGCAATTTATAAAATAATTACGAAGATATAAAGCTTTTAAAATTTTGTATGAACAATTTCGAAAGCTTTATATCTTCGTTATTTTTCTATAAATTACAAATGTTATTTGTGAGTCGGCATCTAGATTTTCTAAACTATTTTTCCATATATACAAAGTTACTAATATTAATACCGTCAACGCATATTGTGCGTCAAAGTTTTGTATAAAATTGACCCCTCTGCAACCACCTTAACGCTAGTCATTTATAAAAATGTTGAAATTGTTTATATAAAAATGCATAAATGATAACCTATGAGTAATTTTAATTTATCTGCCATGTAGGTCAGTGCATTTATTTTTAGCTGCACCACAGTAGTCATTGTGATTACATAGCTATGCGTTTAATTAAATGCATTTAATACAGACCTTCTTTATAATACTTCTGGCTGCTAGGTCAGGTACTGTAATCTACTATGCTTTATTATTTTATAATTATCATTATTATACCTATTCTTTCAATTTCAACTAAGTTCAGAAAACAAACTTCTTTTGTATAAAGCCATCATAAAGCCTATCTGGACTTATGGTATCCAGCTCTGGGGAACAGCTGCCAATTCCAATATTGAAATTATACAGCGCTTTCAATCAAAGGTCCTGCGAACTATAATCGACGCACCTTGGTATGTCACAAACGACATACTACACCATGACCTTAATGTTCGCTACGTGTAGGAGGAAATAGTAGAGTTCCAAACCACCCAAACTTACTAGCTCAAAATCTAATGAGGGAAGAAACTCAAACCCGCAGACTTAAGAAAAAGATACCACAGGACAATCTACTGGAAGGGTTAACCGTTCCTTAACACTTTCGCGGACACTGAACGAGACACAATAGAACTTTTATTGTTATAACTGCTATAGCCACTGTCACTGTCACTGTCCGCGAACGTGTTAAGGCGGTTGCAGAGGGGTCAATTTTATACAAAACTTTGACGCACAATACGCGTAGACGGTATTAATATTAGTAACTTTGTATATAGGGAAAAATAGTTTGGAAAATCTAGATGCCGCGTCACAAATAACATTTGCAATTTATAAAATAATTACGAAGATATAAAGCTTTGAAATTTTTAATACAAAATTTTAAAAGCTTTATATCTTCGTAATTATA
Source organism: Agonopterix arenella (assembly GCA_927399405.1). Classification (NCBI taxonomy): domain Eukaryota; kingdom Metazoa; phylum Arthropoda; class Insecta; order Lepidoptera; family Depressariidae; genus Agonopterix; species Agonopterix arenella. Next base: position 5,756,391 of record OV656714.1, read on the forward strand.
TTATAAAATGAAAATGTTATTTGTTACGCGGCAACTAGATTTTCTAAACTATTTTTCCATATATAAAATATTACTTTTATTAATTCCGTCTACGTGTATTGTGCGTCAAACGTTTGTATGGACTGAAACCACCTTAAGACACTTTAATTTGGATGCATCACTGGGTGCATACCAAGCAAGCCAACATTAATACACGTCACACGATTTGCTGAATGTCCAAAAAAAAAAAACAGCGACAGATTGCTAAGGACAAAGGAGATAAAAAAAAAATCTTTCAATTATAGCAGAACGCTATTAGTTAATAATAAACATAAATTGATTTAAGAACGTGTAGAGAACTATTTTTGAGTTTGAGAAGAGCAGTAGGCCTAGCATGCAAGAAAACTGTCATGCGCTCTCATTTTGGCATGCGTAAACAAAGACAGAGGCACAGTCTAGATTTTTGTCGTATTGTCGGGTAGCATGCTAAGCCCATAGCAGCAGCCGTGTCCGTACTGTACGTAGGTATGTATGAGCACTCTTATACCTACTGTGTTGAGTTTTGTTTTCTGTGTCAAATCAAATCCTTACTCACACAACACCACTACATTCAATAAAAGCTTATGATCAGACCATAGAGATCTAGAGAGATGCCAACCAACGCGCTGAGTACGAAACCTAGTGTCGCATCACCACCAGTACCACGCGATAGAAAGTATTTTGTTAGCTTGAATGTGCTCATTATCCATTGCGGTATCAGAACTCAACGTTCGAATAATCTTTAGTACTACGCAAGCATTGTATTTACACATAATATCTCGACTGGCTTTCAGCCTCATAATATATTGAATCCTTACTGTCGCTAGCAATGTGTTCTGTTTTTGCGCATATTGCTACGACACTGGCCCCGCCCTGATTTCACATGTCCCTTTAGATTTCTTCATCAGACACATAAAAATTACGATTTAATCATTGACGTAGGATCTATGGACTCTGGGTCTGGTCCAAATCGAAAAAAAGTGTCCGAGGCTAAACTACACAAACCCTTTGAATAATTACACAAACCTTAGTAAGTGTAGTAATATAAACCATCTAAAAACATTGAAAATGCTGAAATTTGTTTTCATTCCACTCCCCCATCGGTGCAGGGCGCGAGCCACGCGCCTGCGCGTGCGCGTATTCGGCTGATCAAACGAAGACTGTCGCGTAATTGGTTCTCTTTTTACGTTTTGGTGCTCTTTTGGTTCGGATACTTTTGAGAGCGGACCCTGCGTCCAGTAGTTCGTAAGTTTTAATACTAACCAAAAAATGTTACTTATTTTGTGAATTTCCAGATATGGCTTGTGGTTTTATAAACATTCATGAAACAAACTCTTCATTGGAACTTCAAAGTACTTGAAACATCATTAATGTAAACATTTTAATGTATTGCTGACAGTTATATTACCAGTTCACAGCCAACTTTGTTTATGTTAACCTGCGCTGCATTTCATCACGTATCTATCTACTGAGGCAGTTAACCATAAGAGCTTAGTGGTATTTTAGTATGTTAGATTCCCAAAATGGTATTGACTTATTTACTAGAGATATATCGATAGATTTAAATAAAAAACCGGTCAATTGCGAGTCGGGCTACACCACACCACCACAACATATTAACGAAAAAAATTTTTTTTTACTCCGGTACCTATATCACGAGACCGACTCACACTTGTCAGGTTTTTATTATTTGTTGTTATACTGTGGAGTTTGCTTTATAATCATACCAAGTTTGATGCTTGTATGTATTACCGTTTTTACCGTAAAACCAGAAGAAAAAACGTTGATAAAAAAGTTCCTTGTATGAGGACTCCTCTTAATTTTTAACTTTTTGACATTTTTTATTAAATCCGCCGTAATAACGCCCATTCTGTAAAAAAAATATTTCTTTTAAAATCTAAACTGTAATGCTAAATCTGACTACATATTACTAAAAGTGACAAGTCACACTATTGATTGCCACACAACAAATAGTTTTCCAGTCGACCCCTTTGTTTACGGAACTGTGCATACTGACGCTTGTAAAAGTTGGTCAACGTTAACTTAAACGTTAAAACTAACCTTCACAGGTCACAAGGTGTGTTCTTCCGGCCTCTGACTCATGTACCCTTGACTGTTTCTGTCTAGAGGAAATCGTGAAAGTTAAGACAAAATTCAAGGTATATTTTCAATCCTGCACAATCTTGGATTTTAAGTAGGTATACATTGACCTTATGAAATTACACAGTCTCCGAATATTGGAAATTTTTCGAGATCCTTTGAAATTGACAAAAGAAAAGTCAATATTTGGTCTAGGTCTAAAAAAAGGACAAAAAAATGTTTTTATATATTAAAAATATTTTATTTTGTTTTTTTTTTTTAATTAATCAAAATGTCAATCGATTTTATTAATAAAAATATAAATTGACATTTTGATTAAATAAAAAAAAATCATAAAATTAAATATTTTTAATATATAAAAAAATTTTTTGTTTAAATTAAACGACAATATTATCAATCATTGTTCAGTAAGTATCAGAAAATCGGAAAACAGATGATTTGCAGTTATAGCACATTGACTGCTCTTTCAGATTAAAATAGGTCCCAAAGAAAATCTTAAAATAATAACAAAAAAGAAAGTAAAAAAAAGAAAAGAATGGATAAGTATAAAAGAAATTGTGTATGAAATGGAGTTACTTACTAAGATTTCTTATTTTTCAATGAACCACATTTTATTATTTGCTCTTAGAAAGGTAGTTAACGCTACAAATCCAGATTTAGCTGCAAATGATGTATTCAACAAAGTTTCAACCCTATTCTAGCATTAATAAGATCGTATTACCCTTACTGAGACCACATATCGATGTGCAATGTCCTTGGCCGAGGAATGTCGTAGGAATGCCAACATTGCCAACACAGATTATATATGGTTTGTTTACATTTATGTCATGAATCCTAGTTTCTATTAAAGGCAATCAGTGCTGGTTTGTAAAAGTTGGAACATTTTCTAGCAAGCTGCAATTAATTAGCTCCAAAATTAAATGACAAACATAAGCCTTTTTGTGGACTCCACAGTTGGATAAAGACGAGTTATTTAATGACGTTCTGTCTCTCACACAGCTCGTACCGATGACAGTGACAGCACCATAATTCTCTAGTGAAAAAGGGTAAAAGTTGAATTGTACTTGTGTCCTTTTTCACTAGAGACAGAAAATTATATAAGGTCTAACAAAATTTGCTGAAACTATTTTAAGGGTATGCTCAGACCATCAAACTGAACAACTTTCTCTATGGGACCAATATCGAAATCGCGAAAAAAAAAATTGATTTCCCATACAAAACTGGAAACACAACTTGACTCAAATGTGTGGGACAGCAGATTTTTTTTTCGAGATTTCGATATTGGTCCCATAGAGAAAGTTGTTCCATTTGATGGTCTGATCATCTTCTTAAAATAGTTTCAGCTAATTTTGGTAGACCTTATATAGCCTTAATGTATTTTAAAAAAAAATGTATTTGTCTCATAAAAATTACAACATCAACATGTATGACAGTCAAAAGAAAAGAAAATATAAATAAATAAATATCTTGGACATTGTCACACAAATTATCTAGTCACATTTAAAGTACCTGGACTTGTATTATGATGACTAGACAACGATATAGAATACATATATAAATACAAACATCCATGACTCGGGTACAAATATTCATATTCATCATATAAATATCTGCCCCTTACGGGATTCGAACCCGCGACCCTCGGCACAGCAGGCAGGTTCACTACAGACTGTGCTACCGGGCCGTCACATAATAATAATAATTGCATATGATGACAAAAAGGCCAAGGACTCAGCATGGCAGACGGGAATGCCGGCTACCGCCGTTATTCCGTCCTAACGAACTTAGAGCTAAATTGCTTTCTACATGATATAAAAAAATATATACAAAAAAAAAGAAAATTGAGAAAGGGATTATAATACATATAGACTTACCTAAATAATATTTAAATGTTTGAGCAGGTATGCAGGTTTCCTCGCGATGTTTTCATTCACCGTTTGAGAGCAGTCGACTTAATATATTAAATTCTTATTAAATCCTGTCAACTACCTCCAAGCGTCTTAAGAGAACAAAAAGCCTCGCAAAAAGGTACTTAAAGAGAGCTATCTAAACACCAACGTAACTTGATCTTTTCTTCCCACACTATTGAAATACAATCGTTTGAAATTTTGTGACCTCGCCAGTTTCAAGTTTCATTGGTAACTGTTCGAGATGGCATTGACCGCTGTTCACGTTGAGATGCAAGTTACGTTCATTCGGTTAAATTCTGTTTGTCTAACTAAGATTCTTGGAAAAGTTTGATCAATAATAAAAAAAAGAGTGACTTCATTTGCTGATATTCTGCAAAACAGGAAAAAAATAAGAACCTGCAAAATATTGTTTAACAATGTAATTAGAAGCAAAAAAGAATGTAATCAGAAAAAAAAACAATTCTCTTTTTTGTGAAGTCGGTTAAAATTAAAAACAGTAGATTGAGTAGGTAGGTACCTACTTAGTTTGGCAGTTATTTACTCACATCGCATATGTCTGAATCTTATGAGATTTCAGTACGCATCACCAAAACATTATAAACTTACTCTAACTCAAATGGATATAATTTAGTGCTTGGCATATTGGTGTTAAAAATACAAATGAACATTTAAGGGGGTGGTTAAGACCATCAAACTGAACAACTTTCACTATGGGACGAATATCGAAAAAAAATCGGATGTTCCATCATCATCATCATCATCATCATCATATCAGCCGATAGACGTCCACTGCTGGATATAGGCCTCCCCCAAAATGAAGAGATTTGTCATAAAAGCCATGATGCGATGCGTTTGCGATGTTCTCTACTAAACTACAGATCTACTCGAGCTAAATGTATGGGACAAAAGATTTTTTTTTCGCGATTTCGATGTTGGCCCCATAGTGAAAGTTTTTCAGTTTGTTGGTCTTAACCACCCCCCTTCAAAAGTTTTCAATTTTTATTTTTACTTCTGTAACACCCTGTATAAAGTCACGACTACGGCAGTAATCCCTTTCGGAGTTGACTTTCTGTCAACCCCGAAAGAGATTACAGTCGTGACTTTATGTATGCCAATCACTAAATTATATCCATAGAAACAATAAAATATCAAAATAGCCCAGTCATTTTACGGTTTGAGCCGGGACTAATTAGTAATTGTTTTTTTTTTCGGTATAGCATTTAAGAGCCAATTTGAGCTAGAAATGTACCAAAATTAAAATAATATAATAACCAAAATAATAGCCAAATTTTTTATGTGGAACTGTCCACGTAAAAAATTTGGCTAATTTATATTGTTAAATCTAAGTCAAATGAGTGCATTGGTATTAATATTATTAATTTAAAAGCCTTCTGGGACTTACAATTTTGATTTCTATGTTACGTAGCGATTTTTTTTAAATATGTTTTCAGATAGTTTTTTTGTCACTAAATGGCGCCAGTTGCAGTTTAAAAGTCCAATTAATATTTATTTCCCACCTCTCCTAACAAAACTCTGTAAAATGGGCTAAAATGGCCATCTCGTCGCCTACCTTGAAATAATTATCCTCATTGACTAACTGCGCATGCTCTATAATTATACAGTGTCTCGTCGGAATGCAGTAAGTATCGCTAATTAGGCTATAAGTATGCTATCCTCTCGTTGTGAAGAGTTTTGCTATTTTCAACGTCGTCATTTAAATTATTCTAGGCAAGTTTTACCGTCAATTTTGACAAGTAGAGGATCGAAGTTAAATGGAACTACAAGCCGTCTAGAAAGTGTCTATTGGTGCTTCTTGCTTGATAAAAACGGGCATAGGCCCACTAGCCCAGTCATTTTACGGAGTTTTGTAAGCCGGGGTAGGGAGTAATTATTATTTGGACTTTTAAACTGTAACCGGCACCATTTAGTGACAAAAAGTCTATCTTAAAACATAATTAAAAAAAAATTCGCTACGCAACATAGAATTCAAAATTGTAAGTCCCAGAAGGCTTTTAAATTAATAATATTAATACCAATGCACTCATTTGACTTAGATTTAACAATATAAATTATTTTTGAGCCATAATATAAGCATTGAAATTAAAAAAATGAGGTTTTTATTAGAAAATACGAATATATTTTTCAAAACCTTCCAAGTATACAAAAATTTTCACCATGTTTGAAGGATGTATAATGGTAAAGACTTAAATATGTGCAAAAAAAATTACTATCAGGTTTTTTAGAACGAGATAATTGCTAAATTTGGAACTGTTGCTGACGTGATTTTTTTTTAATTTTGATACATTTCTAGGCTCAAATTGACTCTTCAATATTATACCGAAAAAAAATATCAATTAACTATTAATTAGTCCCGGCTCAAATCGTAAAATGACTGGGCTAAACCATTTCCGTCACTGTAACTCCCGTAAACCACGATCAACACCGACCGGCGACAACTCACAACGCAACAAGAAAGACAATGAAGTCCAGCGAGTGAACTCTTCTTCGATTCTCGCTCCAAGTCCAAATGTAAGACATTTAGACTAATCCCGTACCCACTGTAACTCCTGTAAACCAGGGTCAATAGCGGCGACCACTCACAACAATAGACAAAGAAGTCCACCGAGCCCTGGGAATGAATTTTTTTCGATTCTTGCTTGATAAACTGCTTCTGCTTTCTTTTGCGGGTTCTAAGATATATAAGATCCGTAGCTCGCTGAACTTTGTCTAATGCTGTGAAGGGTCGCCACTGTTGATCCTGTTTTACAGGAGTAACAGTGGTGGCAGTCAGTGGTAGACCTATGACAGATTAAAAAGAAACTTAAATGCTTTCTACACACGCTTGTGCGCGCATAGGTATGTCCGCTGTACATCGACTCGTCTATAAAGTCATTGTTACTAGTTTACTTTATAGAAGCGTCAATGTGCAACGTGCAATCGTCTAAGCTCGCGCAAGCAGATAAAAGTTTCAGTAGTACGGCTATGAGACGTAACTAGTCATATGACAGGCTATACAGCCCTTGTAGTTCCAGAAGCAGAAAGACTAAAGACTAAGCACACAGAGGCGGTTTTGCGGGAATGCGGTCCGGAGGCGGACCTGCGGGAAGCGAATATCTCCGGATCCGCACGGTTTTCTGTGTGTTTTGTTGTGTATGGTGTGGTGTAGTGGTAATGTTCGAGTTTGTATGTACCCTACCACACAGAAATACGCGCGGGTCTGGAGATATTCGCTTCCCGTAGGTCCGCCTCCGGACCGCTTTCCCGCAAAACCAACTCTGTGTGGCCTGGCCTTAAATTGTTGCAAAATAGTATGAAAAAGAGAGTGTCGGTAGTAGTTAAGCACCATATAATCGTAAGATTAAATAAAACCGCACAATTCTCTTTCGATTTACCAACAATTGCGGTTAAGAAAGTAATGAGTCATAGATTAAGTTTGTAAATAGTGGCATGGTTAAACAGAGATTTACTTTACGCAACCAAGTTTACCACGTATTTTGTGTTGTTTATTTATAAAACCCGTGAATCAGTAAATTTCCGAGATGGAATTTTAATAAGTTGACTTATTCAATTCGCTCTTGTAGAAGTCAATGTTTATGACACTAAGCCCTGCAGTGTTTACTTACATGAGATCAAGTAGAGGAAAGTATGTCTGCTGACGTGGGTCTATCTGCGAATTAGCAGAGTTCAGGTAGTCATCATCATCTTCCTAGCTGCTGTCCCGTTACCCAGCGGGGTCTGCTTTCTTAATCTGTTTCTTCCACTTCGCTCTATCTTGAACATCGTCGATGGAGAGCTCGCAGCTGTCCATTTCCTTCTTTACAACATCAGACCATCTGAATTTTGGCCTGCCTACGCCACGTTGACCTGGTAGGGTGAGGTCCATTGCTTTGTTGCCTATATAGTCAGGTGGTCTTCTTTTTACATGACCAAACCATCTAAGTCGATTTTCTTGGATTTTGTCAGCTACGTCGCGGACTCCGAGACTACCTGGCACGAACTCGTTGCTTATTCTGTCGTATCTCGTAACCCCGCACATCCAGCGTAACATCTTAATCTCAGCGACTTGAATGGTTTGGACTTGCCTTTTCGTAGTTGCCCATGTAGCAGAGTTCAGGTAGTAGCGCAGTGAATTGTCCAGTTTCAGAAGTTGCTGTTTCATCGTCATCATCAGCCAACCACTTCTTGAATATAGGTTCCCAAGGGGCGCCACAAAACTCTACCTTACTCGGCCATCCTCATCCATTCGCTCCCCGCTACCTTTCTTAGGCCGTCAGTCCAGCGGGCCGCAGGGCGTCCCAAACTACGCCTGCCATCCTGTTCGTGTTCTTCACTCTAGAACTCTGGTTGCTGTTAAAGATATTTAAAAGCTTTTTCAACGGCCCCCTGACTTAGCAACACCTATAAGTTTGAAGCTACCTATGTAAGGACAGGTAAAATTATATGATGTGATGGGGTTGGACAGCCTGCCAACCAGGCAAGTCACGTGCAAGCGAACCGCTATATGATTGGAAGCTTGTAAAGTAATACGGCGGTTTCAATTTTCACGATGACAAGGTGAATCCTTTTTTTTACACCTTTGTAAGGCACTAAACACCGTTACCAACATAATTTGACATTTGTTTTGTTTAAACTAAATGGACCTATTTCGATTCGGGTTCAATAACTTCATTTAGTGGGTATTGAGCCTTCAGTGCTTCACTCAATCGCCTTTTTTTCAATTATTCATTACCTATTTCCAGAAACATTATTGTAATGAAGAATGTCACATTATTGTAAAAAAAAAGTGTTTATTTCAGTAACTTAATCTACGATACAAATCAGGTGATGGATTCACATGTTTAGCAAAAAAAAAAATGCTTGTGTGGGGATATTCCGCTCTTCTATAACTATTACGAATAGTAGATCATGTTAACAAATACTAAAATGGAACAAAAAAAAACAAATAGAAATAGAAATAATAATAATAATTGCTAATTTTTAATCAATTTATCAAGACATTAAATATTACTAAGAACATTAAGAAAAATGTGTGCTTTATTAATCTTATAACGACATGTCAATTTATTTACATACAAAACGCTTTTCTATACCAAATATATCACATCATACTTAGCCGAAGAATAACATGATCGTTGAGTCGCGCTGCAAGTCTGGGGGAGGTCAGACGCGTGCGTATTGGCATCTGTTAGGCTTGCACGTGGCTCAGCCATTTTGTAAACTCTTTTGTGTTTTAACTATAAAACGTTAACTTGAGATTATAATAAACTACTTGACATTGGCAGAAATGCTACTAATCATTTTCCTACGTGTACTCTCCACATAACGGGACATTGGCACAATTGTGATAACGCATCGGACGCCATTAAATAAAAATAGAATAGAACATGATCGTTTAAAAAGTTTAAATGATCGGTAATATCTCGTCAACATTTATCGTATAACAAATCCGATATTTAGACAGATTAATTAGTCAGGTAAATTCTCGAGCGACACGAAAACGAGATTTAATGCTTTTCAATTAATTAATTAATTAAAAAACTGGACGAGAGTGAAATTTTTTATTGCGTTTTTGTAACTTTGCGATAGATTTCTGTGACACGCAATTTAGTGTTATATCAGAAATTTAATCATAGGTTTTAAATTTTTTATTTGCCGGCTTTTATGATGCAATTTACACAAATTGCTTTATTTGGCTTTAACTAGTGTATATTTAAAAAATTTCCAATCTGATATTATTGATCATTTTTGATATTGAAATAGTTTTAATTGACCTAAATTTATTTATTGATTTCTTAACGATTGTTACATTGTTCAAAGGTAGGTAGGTTACATAATTTTAAAGTTAAAGCTAAATGCACAACCACTTATAAAGAAATACAGCATGCAATAATATTTAGCTTAATCAGTAGCAAGTAGAGCAACATTAGAGCTGTCCATTTTAACATACTTATTTTTTTTAATGAATTTTTTTCGGAATTATTTCTGAATAGTGCCGAAGATTTAAATCTACTTACTAACATTTTAGCGCATTAAGCGTATGCTAGGTAATAGAGTTGACGAAATAATGAGGATGGTAATTATGAAATAAGAATATTTTTGCGAAGCTTTCCCATGGAATCATGGAAGATGTCGGTGGAAACACTATGAGTATTGTACAGTTTACACAAACGAGCTACTGCAGAACTTGAACCCAAAACCGTTCTCCTTAGTGGAGGCACCATCGGTGTTATGATGTTTTTGGGATACCTAGCTGGGACGCGAAATTTGAACTTGCTCAGTAATTGGGGACAATCAATGACTCCACGAAGGATCTTGTACAAGATATAAAGATGGATAGGCACATATCGATTTTTGTCGTTTTCTCGGGGGTGGCATGCGAGGCCTACTGCACGTCTAGTATGATTTCTCTACACGCGCGCGACGAGCCTTCGCTGCATACAAAATGACCTTTTCCCGCGCTTTTCGGAGAGCGAAAGCCGGGCTTGCCGCGACTTGTAGTAAAAAAGCCGAGTCGCGCCCAAGTAGAGAAATCATGCTAGGGGGTCTGCTGTATGTAGATGGTGCATCGGGTCAGGGGTGTTAATAATAATAAGCGTATCATTGAGCTTAGCTTAGGGGTAAGGTGTAGAATAATAGCCGAATGAACAAATGAAGTAACAGCATGGCGTGGTATATTTTAATTTCATAATCTTGAAATTTTTATAAGTACCTTGAAAAAATATTTGTGTTTGGGACTTTTTATACTTTGACAATTTTCATTTTCTATATTTTTATATCATGAAAATTTACATTTTTGAAATTTTTATACCCTCTCATTGTTTATTTTAGATCCTGGTCGCCTCAGCACTTGTTAATTAATAGAAGTGATGTCACCTAAGAAAAGGGACGACATTTTGGAGCAACGTAAATGTTCTAATAAGTTTTTGAGTTTGTATGAACTCAATCAATTTCTGCATTAAGAGGCTATGTGAAAAAATAGGATTCGAAAAGCGTCATATATCATGAAGTACTAAAAGAAGAAGTATGATTAGCGGATATGTGTAAATTGAATATATAATTGAAGTTTTGATTAGAGCCAAAACACGATTAAGACACATTTTCTTGATAGAAAAACAAGCCAAAGTAGCCTCCGTCTTCATCGATAAACGCTTGGAACTGCTAAACGGTGAATAATAGAAACACGAGACTTGATTTAAAAAAAAAGAGATTGATATTTTACAAATTTTGATTAGAGCAGAATTGAACTTACATAAATAGTACAATCACAATTAAATAAAGTTTGTTTTACGCTTGCGTCGTTTCAGGCGCGCGCGCCGCCCCATCTCTTTCTCTCGCATCAGGCAGTAATATAAGCTATCACACGCCCATTTCGCTTCAATTATTTTTAGACATAAGCCCTTAATAATGCAAATCACATGTTTAAGTTTCGCAATCAGCATGTTGGTATTGAATTACCGACATGCACATGCACTTTATTTACTAAATGCTAACTCGTAAGGTTTTATTGTTCCGGTTCCTTATTTAGGATTACTTGTAAAACAAGCCACTAAACTATAAATAGATTCGCTTCAATAAGCCATATTTGCCTACGTCGGCCTTTGCAGTACAATAGATAAAAATAACGGCGGCGTACCTATTCAAAAGGAATGGAGTAGAAACTTGTATAAAAACAACGCAAAATTCCGAACATAACTTCCGTATAAAGAATTATAGTACTTCTTCACCATACCATACATGACTCATACATAGAGTGGAATCATTGTGGATAGTGACGTCATAAACCTGTCCCGTTAACCGGACAGTATGTTTAATTTTAAAGTCCCATGAATCGCACAATTTTTATCTTTATTGCGTGGAAATAGAGAATACGGTTTTGACCACTTATGAGAAATAGACTTTGAATTCAGCCATTCATAGGTCCATTAGTTTTAAAGGGGTTGATGAAAATCAATAATTGTTATGCAAAAAGGGTGCCAAAGTTGGGTGTTTACAAGTAGGCTGTTATGAGTCTTTTTCGTTGCTGGTATTGAATCGCATTACAAAGGTTTAGGTATTTTCATGAGTCTATGCTGACTGAAATGATCTCATCATAGTTATTTTCTTACCGATTTGTTATTTCGTTATAAGTATTGACCTTCAGGTTGAAATTATTTTAAAAATATGAAATTGTTTAAACATGATCTAGAAACACAAATATCACAGATCTATAGTTTGACAGATTTCAGTTAAATTGTACAATTTCAAAAACTATTAATTTAGGATTTGTATGCAAATGGCGATCCTTGGGGGAGGCCTATGTCCAGCAGTGGACGTCCATCGGCTGAGATGATGATGATTATGATGATGATGCAAATGATTGAATCAAGTGTAAGTTTTAAACTTGGTAACTTTAATTTGTAGATTATTTTATAAAAAGAATCCAACTTCGTTTGTATGGAGTGCCGTCGCGGGAATATTAATGAAATATCACAGGAAATATTGACTTCATTTCAAAATGAGAAACCTCCTCCTTTTTTGAAGTCGGTTAAAAAAAGGCCTTGAATCTATTTGCGGGGCAATGTTATTGTATCCTACAATAACATAACCTATAATATGGAACTAGTTTACATGCATAGACATAATTTGTGGACTTGTTCATCCTGTTTACAACGATACGCCATTAGTCAATGGCTCTAGTGTAATTACCTACTTCGAGCAGGTATTCCAAGTGGACATACAAATACCTACACATAATTACATGGATAGAGTACTTTTAATCTAACTAGAGCAGTAGTACCTACCTTTTGTTGGTAGATGGAAACAAAATTTTATGAAAACACAATAAACGCTGGGCCACACCACACGGGCCGGCTGCGGAACGGCTGCAGGCCGGCAGTAGTTGTAAACTATGGAATTGTACGCGAGGTTTCACACTGCGGCTACCGTTCCACAGCTGTTGCGCAGCCGCACCGGACTGCATCTAGTGTGACACAACGGCCACAACTCTGTGTGGCTCAGCCTTAAATATAACTAAACAAACGCTTGAAATATAGACATGAAAACTAGTGAATTCTGGCAGAATTGTTTATGTTCTCTAGTAACTTTTCAAATGCATAGAATATGCATTGCGTCGTCCTAACAAAGTCTTTGGATACGGCAATATTTGACACTCAAAATCCAGAGAATAAAGCTCATAATCCTTAAAATCTCCGTTATTTCGCATCTGAAGTACCAGGCGAGCATAAACGCAAAGAGTCTGCCTTTGTAACTGACGCACACACTCTCATTTCATAACCAACACGTATTAACACAGTCACAGTTTCGGTTTGGTTAACAGACGGACGGTGAGTCATTGCGCATTATAGTAGAAAGGTGAGGGGCCGTGATGAAGTATGCCAAGTATGCCGATGACTTGTTGATGAATGGAGAAGCAAATCTTTAAGGTACGATTTAGGCCGGATTCGACCAAACTTTGATTTATAGAAGAGTAACTATACAACGAACAATTTAACTCCTAGTGTTTACTCCGAAATAACTTCACTTGTCTTCTACCACTCAAAACACATACTAAAAGAACGAATGTATAATCCACCTAAAGAAAGATGTCGTTGTATCTGTACTTATTGCAATGTGAGGTTATACAGTTTTAATTTGTTAGGTTTAAGTATTATTGATTGATTGATTGATTGTTTCCTTTTATTTTAATTTTTTTAATTATGTGACATTTACATTTCATTAGTCTCGTTATAAGGTTATACCGTCAAAATTGGCCGTGAAAAATTTACTCTCAACTTATTCATAGATTAGGGTTGGTAAAACGCAAAATCAGTTTACTCGAGAGTAACCGGTGACTTAATCCAAGAATAAAATTTACTCGCGTTTGGTCGAATCGGGCCTAGAGGATAGTCCTTCGCCTGTCCTTGTCATAGACTGCAAATTGTATTACTATACTTGAATTCCACATATAATAAATCATTCATTTCACAGCACCCGATAGCGCTGCATACAAACCAAGTTAGATCCTATTTTCAATACTAACCATTACAATGACATTTTTGAAACACGGTCTAGATATCAATCTCTGTGAAATATAAATATGTCTGAAATATAAGGTCTAACAAAATTAGGTGAAACTATTTTAAGGGGATGATCAGTCCATCAAACTGAACAACTTTCTCTATGGGACCAATATTGAAATCGCGAAAAAAAAATCTGCTGTCCCATACATTTAGGTCGAGTAGTATGAAACAGCTGGTTTTTTTTCGCGATTTCGATATTGGTCCCATAGAGAAAGTTGTTCAGTTTGATGGTCTGATCATCCCCTTAAAATAGTTTCACCTAATTTTGTTAGACCTTATATACTCGTACAATTTTAATGCTAGTTTCTAATTTATTATTTGTAAGGAAATTGGAAAAAGTGTTGACGAAAATCTGACAAACAAGATATTAGTTTCTAGATCGTGTTTAATAGATTAGTAGATTACACGCCGAGGGCAGGAAAGGAAAAAAGGTCTCAGATCTTATGTAATTGTTGGCCGAGGCGAAGCCGAGGCAGTAAGCCCGAGGTTAGTATACTATTTTTCTCCTCGACAGAGGTGGAAAGCGGCAACCTCGTTTATCGCAGCGGGACGAAAGTTGACGCTTTCCCCCCAGTCGGGGAGAAAAATAGTGTACTAACCTCGGGCAGTAAATAAGAAAGCCTCCGATCACATCATGCTTCGCCTCGGCCAACAATTACATGAGATCTGAGACTTTTCTTACTTTCCTGCCCTCGGTGTGTAATCTACTATTTCACCCCTCCTGACGAAAAGCATCGTCGAGGAGAAAAATAGTATACACTCCTCGGGGAGTAAATAAGAAAGTCTCGGATCACATGTTTGTTGACCTCGGCTTCGCCTCGGACCTCGGCCAACAATTATATGAGATCTGAGACGAGTGTGCAATCTACTATTTTGACTTTAATTTGGTTAGTATTGAAAGTAGGACCTAACTTCGTTTGTTTGGTATCCCCTTAAATACGGTTGATGAAGGCTATAATAACAAGATGTTCAACTTGGAAATGTGCACGGAATTTCCATCAAGTGCTATCTCTAGCCGCCTGTAAAAATTGCAGTAAAATATCGATGATAAAAATTAATGTTCCGATATGTTTCCAATAAAATGTACGTTAAACCGTACGTGTTTTTTTATGTTAGCTCACGCTCGGGGAGACACGTTTTAGCGAATGCACTGTTCAGTTTGCGATGCATGTAAATAACTTTCTTATCTCTGGCTACCCACTCGTCCGTGGCGCTCTCGCTCCATGCTATGAATTAATGTGTGGATTTAATTAATAAATACTTGTTGAGATGAAATTGAAAATAGGATTTATGATTGAAGATACTAACGTCGATTTTCTAAAATTTAATTAAAACGGGCATTTATTCTTGTATGAATATAGCCCAGTTATTTTACGGAGTTTTGTTAGGAGGGATGGGGATTAATTATGAATTGGACTTTTAAACTGTAAGCGGCACCATTTAGTGACAAAAAGACTATCTGAAAACATATTTAAAAAAAAATCGCTACGCCACATAATAATCAAAATTGTATCTCCCGGAAGGCTTTTTAATTAATAATATTAATAACAATGCACTCATTTTATTTAGATTTAACAATATAAATTATTTTTGAGCAATAAAATAGGCATTGAATTTGAAAAAAATGAGATATTCAATAGCCTTCTTAGTAGACAAAAATATTAACACCATATTTGAAGTATGTATAATGCAGGGTGCAAAAAAATCCGATTTTTATAATAAAAATCAAAAAATCGGATTTTTGATATATATCGGATATATATCGGATATATATCCAAATAATTATTTTTTAATTTGTGTGCATTAAGAAAGCATTTTACAAGCCTTTTATCACTATAATAATTTCTATTTTAGTATTGATTACATATTAGTCATTTCTTTTGTTGATGTAAGTAAAAAGTAAGTAAGCTCGTAAATAAGGGATATATTAATAAAAAAAAACATGCAATTGGCTCAATTATTTATAAAATCACAGTATTTGAACTAAAATCACAGTATTTGAGTTGCTTTATTTATTCTTATCCTTACCTAACTAGTAAATAGAATATAAAAAACAAGTCTTTTTCTTAATAATGATTGACTCAATTATTTATTAAAATCCATAAAGTTAATATACCTATATTAACTTTATGTTAAAATCACAGTATTTTCATTGCTTTACTTATTCGTATGGATTTATAATAATTATATAAAATTTTAATTCCTTACAAAACAATGTTTGTAATAATTAACTCAACAATAAAAAAAAATAACATTTCATTATCAAATCCTTCAAATCAATTCAATTTGTATTTTGTGGCTGAAATTCGGCAGAAACAACAACAATATTCGTTTTATTTTGACAGATTATGTCATTATGTATTCAACTTTTTTTATTTATGTTTAAGGCATAGGAATCTAGCCCATTCAGCCTTTGTCTTAAGAAAGTTGTTTAGTTTTATGAAACTTAAAAAAATGGATATATATCAATGATTTTTATGAAAAAATCCATTGATATATATCGTGATATATATCATGATATATATCCATTGATATATATCCTCGCACCCTGGTATAATGGTAAAGCCTTAAAAGCATGCAAAGAAAAATTTACTACTCGTTTTTTTAGAATAGTCATTGCAGAGCGTCCGAGGGCGCTTCATACAAACGAAGTTTGATCCTATTTCAATACTGAACCAATTAAAGTCATTGAAATTTTTTAAACACGATCTAGATGCCTGTGGCAAATTTCTGTTTCAATGCTAGCAGTAATTTAATATTTGCATGGAAATCTTTAAGCCAACTTCGAACCTGGTATTAATTTTAAGGAAAATCGGACAATTCAGAGGCATAGAAATTAGTTTCTAGATCGTGTGTAAAATAATTCTTTTGACTTTTATTGGTTAATATAATAGTACGTTAGCCACGGGACTTTTTAATTACAAAAAAGATTACCGATTGCCGTTATGATATTGTGGTAGGGTACGAAATTACTAATATAAAAACCCAAGTCTTATAGATCACCCACGGTAGCAAAAAAAAAAATTGTCTTAAATTTTTAAATTTCGATGTTTTCGTTTTTTTTTATACTGTCATGTCCTATTATTATTTTGGGGAGGCGTATGTAGTTACAGTCAGCCTCAGGGTACCTGACCCATCTGCTTTAAACTTTATAAGCTTGGATTTCTCTTATGCTAACTGTACTAGATACTCTTTGTTATACTGTGGCTACAGTAAGCCGTGGTTTGTAACACTGACCACTCGGGAGTGAGTAAAAGTTTTTCTGTTTAATTTTACTTAGGCACACCTATTTATTTTCTTTTAATGAAATTTACAGCATTACTATTTAAGTATTGCCTGGAATTATAATTAGTCATACATCACAATCAAAGAGCCTTTTATGGTCACAATTTGTATGACTAACTAAATAAAAAGGCATTATTGTGGTCTTGTCTACATTATTAATATCACATTATGAATAACATTGTTATCTTTGCATCCCGTCGGTAATTTTATGACGCCGCCTTATCTTCAGCTTGTGGTAGATTTTCGGATCAGCTGTAGTATGTAATTATAAAAGATAAGATCTAGAATTCTAGATAATGTTGCGATACTGCGTTGGAGCGTGAACTATGGGATATGGTCATGAAAGAGGTAATAACTGATGAGTTGATAAGGTTAAGAGGATAGGCGGACTGAAATGGAACTTTGGAGAACAGGCCACTTTTCCTCACCCATACACCCCGCCGACTAGAGTGCGGCTCGGACCGATTTTATGGACAAGAAATTTAAAAAAATAAATTCGTAGATTTTTTCTGTAAGTATTGTTCATGTTTTCATTTAATTATTACTTATTTTAAGGCTAGTCATTTTATATTTGTGTATAACAAGATGTTCAAACGCACATGTCAAATCGCGTGACATTGAAAGCAGGTGTTTTCTGTAAACCAAGACTGGTATAAGGGACTTTAATAAAATTATTGGAGTGACTAACACTAGTTACGACTTGTCTTGCAAAATTACATAAACGGATAGAAGTGACATAGTGAGTACAACATTTAACTATATTTAACGAGGAATCATACATTTAGTCACGATTCTAGGACATAATAAACGGCACTGCGATGTGTAATACATACTATGACCCGGATAGTTTCATGATTAACCTATTTATTCATTCTAACTTAGGTCCTGGGTCTGAGCATATGAATAGATAATAATAGCACACTATATTATCTACAACGTGTTCATGAATAAGCACAAAACCTCATGCGGGGTGATTTATAACAAAATAATTCGAATGAAACAATAATTTCATTATTTTGAAAGTTAAAATTTAAAGTTAGTCGCATTTTAAGTTTTGAGGCAAAAATGATTTGTTATCATTTCAGCAATGAATGAAAGCGCTGAAATACTCATGGATACATTTTAATAATCTTGTTTTGTAAGTAGGGTAAGTATGCCCGTGGGGTGGGTTGACATCGGGTTCAGTAAATTTTAAATTTTACAAACCAATTATTTAATATTTTGAAAAAAATTACCTATGTTGAAACCATGATAATTCGATTCTGCTCTCGATTCTAAACAAACTACTTTCTAGTTTTGCGTTAATTCATTAACACGTTATATAAGCAAAAGTTGAAAATAAACATTTATCTTATCTATCTTATCTTATTCATATGGTCTAAGTTTGAATTTGAATTCCGGTTATTTCATGGATGCTACAATGTTTTCAGTTTTCTGATTCTCATTAAAAACAAAATGATATAGCTCTGTCTGCATCCATCCGTGGAAAGAGTAAGAAAATACTGTGGACGACGACCTGGTGAAGGCGGCGTGAACCCGTTGGATGAGGGCAGCGCAGGACCAGTCGTTGTGGCGATCCTTGGGGGAGGCCAGTGTCCAGCAGTGGAGGTCTATCGATTGATATGATGATGTCTGCGGGAGTATGTTCATAAGCCGGCGCTGGCACCGGTCCGTGCTGGCGTCGACTCTTGGCTCAACGCAGAGAATAAGTAACATACTTTATTCTAATGCCCAAGCATAGCTTACTGAACAGCTGATTTGGTTATAATTAACAGACGCATTTGTAGACGGTGACATTTTCAGAAGCCGTACTGTCTACGAATTAGTAGAAACTTAGCAGTTTAGTGAAAATAAAGCCTTTGTAAATCGTTATAAAATCTAGTTAGGCTGGGCAAAGTAGCTGAAAAACTAGCAATACCCGCCAGCGGCTCAACTTGAAATGTCGTTTTTTTTACCAAATCAGTTTAGAATCTTCCGTATGATTCTTCCGTTAAATATTACGGTCTTTCATATTTTATCGTATTGCAACAGATTGATACGATTTTACTGTCATTTAGATAATTTCTTCCGCAAGGTTTATGTGTATAATATATTTACTTATATTAGGGCGATGCTAGGTCGCTGTAAAGTAATAAGTTCGGAAAAATTGCTCCTAAATTTTATTCTTCCATTTAAAACTCATTCTGATCAGAGGATCGGAGTGAGCGTAAATATCTTGTGGTGTCAACTGGTCCGAACTCCGCAAATTCTATATTTTAATATCGAATTGGCAGAGCATTTTAGTTTTTAGCTTGAACCTACTGTTGGAATAAACGATACATAATTATCTTTTTTTTTTTAACAGACTGATTTAAACTTCCTTTTATTCTATGTAGGAGTGAAATTGTGTGGGTGACGCGAGTTTAGTAATTTTAGGAATGGATGAATGGAAATGATTGCTTATCTTATGTTGATAAGATATTTTATTCGAATGCACAGATTTTTCACTATTTGTTGTGATTGAATGAACAGTTAATGAACCTTGTTGATATAGTATTAATATTACCTAGTTACTTAAATGGTCTATAAAACCTGATTAAAGGTTAGTTACAGCCTGTATACAGGGTGAAATTGATATCATTAGCATCCTTTTAAACTAAGAGTCTATCCATCAAATTGAATAACTTTTACTATGGAGAGCAAACAGATCGGAGAAAAAAAATCCGCTGTTGCATAAATTTTAATCGAGTAGGCACTGCAACTGCAGTGCAGACTAAACTTAGTATGGAGATGGAACAGCAGTTTTTTTTTGCTACGATCTGTTTACCCCGTAGTTAAAGTTATTCAGTTTGATGGATAGCCTCTTAGTTTAAAAGGATGCTAATGATATCAATTTCACACACTATATGTTCCTTTTGGCTTAATATTTAATAAATTAATAATATGAAAGCAGTTTTAAAGCATTCATCTCCTAAAAGTTTGAAAATAGGGTGGAATATTATAGCAAAGTACGGATTTATATAAGATTAGAGTTATCCCGCGACTTCGTCCGCACAAATTATATACCAGATTTTAAGTTAGATCGTAAGCTATCAAACAAAAAAGTTTCATCAAAATCGGTTCAGGGTGGAATATTATAGCAAAGTACAGATTTATATAAGATTAGAGTTATCCCGCGACTTCGTCCGCACACATTATATGCCAGATTTTAAGTTAGATCATAAGCTATCAAACAAAAAAAGTTTCATCAAAATCGGTTCAATAGTTTTTGCGTGATGCCCGATCAAACAAACAAACAAACAAACACACAAACAAACAGACAGACAAAAAATCCAAAAATTGGTGACATGGAATCAGGGACACCTATAAACCATATCGTAACTTTTTTTTGTTAATTTCTTCAATGTACAGACATACTTCTGGTACAGTTTAAATAATAGTTTAGATAATACAAAACACACTACCTATACATAAAATACAATGACAAACACTTCAAATTACAGCACAATTAAATACAATACAAGCAAAACAACAGATGTCGTCCAACGCGTTACCATTAAGTTTACGTAACGCGTCACGTAACAATCGTAATTCAATTCACATCAAAACCAAATCGAAACACGAAACTGCTCTTAAAGACTCGAATTCGAAAACGGGGAAAGGAGTTGCACAATTTAATTGGCGTTTAATCTAGATGCAGGTGTTGTAAAGTTTTGAAATCTTGTACTGTTACGGACTATTGTTATTCGCTCGTTGTCCGACGTTAAGAAACGGGCTGAAAAATATTTACGAAGCGTAATTTAAGCATTTTAAGCGTGCCTTAATGCTCTTGTTTTAAAGTAGGTTTGTTTGAATGTACCTTCAGAAAATAATGATCATAATTAAAAATACCTTTATACCTAAATTTTATGGTATTTTGAAGTTTTTTAGTTTTTTAATCTTTTCACCTTTTTATGTTTTGTATAACATCACAATAAGTTCACAATATATTATGTGCCTATGAGCGTTATTTATTTATTTTATTTATGTATTTTGGGACTCAATTTTCGGTTCTCAGCAAATGATTGATTCTAAGAGCCATATTCATATCACACAAGGTAATTTTTAGCGTAGGCGTTGACGGACGGAACGACATCGCCGCATTATCGCCACGATATCCTAGCTATAATAGGTCAATCAGGGCCTGAACCCGGACTATCGTTGTTCGATATATCGCCACTGTTTTGGTCTGCACTTCATTGTAATAGAGTTGACATTCAAACGAAAACGTTCACGCAATTGCGAAGTTCGAATGTTAGGGTAGAGGCCCAGTCTCGCGGTGAAATCGCAGCGATGTCGCGGCGATAACGTTTAATAGTAAAAAAATCGCGGGCATTCAGTTGCGATGCGATATTGCGACGGTGCAGTTGCGACGCCCCGAAGCGGTGCATTTGCGAAATCGCCTACATTCAAAAATCTATTATCGAGTCTCATGAATAATTTCGTTTGCTAATATCCTCCGTCCACTGTTAAGTACCCCTTTCTCTTAGTCTTCTCTTACGATGACGTACAGGAGGGTGATTGCGCTAATTCCAAACATCCAAGTTCAATCCTAATCCAATTTCAGTTCTAATCACATTGCAATCCAATTACTATTCAACTGTGCTGAGTTCCATTCCTTTCGACTGACAGACTTTAACGTCTGAGCGATCCTGTCAAATGAATAGCGCATTACAGAATGTATTAAAGGTTGTGGTTCGTACGCGGTCCAATCATGGTACAGTTGCGATTTACTTACCGCAATTGCCCTCCTGTAGTGCGATTGCGCTGAGTTCAAACATCGAAATTCTATTCTTATCCAATTTCAGTTCTAATCACATTGCAATCCAATTAATATTCAACTGTGCTGAATTCCGCATCACGCTAAACTCTATGTAACTGACAGCCAATAACGTCTGAGCGATCTGTCAAAACGGCTCTAACGGCTGTCAAGAGCAGTACCGCGATTAGCGCAATATCAAATGTGTCAAAAGTTATGGTTCGTACGTAGTCCAATAACTGTTCAAATAACTAATTCATTGCATAACACCTTCGAATGTCTACAATGCGATTACTTGTAATCTACACTAGTTTGTTAACGTTAACCCACTTTCTCTTATTTAATCAAGTCTCGTATTCTCTTCACTAATCATTCGTTTCGTTCTAAATTATATTTTTATTATGCGAAAGAATCTGTTTGTTCGTACTTTATTGTGTAGTTTACACAGGTGACAGGTGGCGGTGATGACGAAAAAATGCTGTTACGATTTGGTTACTGGCCTACATATAGGCACGGTGTGTATCTTGTTGTGCTATTAAGGGAAATATATATTTCCGTACAAACTAAGTCTGGTTATACAGGGTGTTTGGAAGCTGGGTGCAAATATTTAAGGGGATGATAGTTGACACAGTTTTTTAAAAAGCGTTTGAACGATCGAGGCTATTTTATTTATTTTTTCTAAATGGCATAAACTAAGCAGTATTTTTTAAATTTTAAAAGTTTTTGCGACTTCAAATGCGTCTAGTATTTTTTTTTCAATAACACAGATACTTTGAACTTAGTTCGATTAGATACACATTTTGACAAACCCAAAAAAATTTAATACCAACTTAAAATGGGGAACTGTTGGCAATTAACTGACAGAAATTGGGTTTTTATAAAAATAGCAGTTCAAAATCAGCAATCAGACTTCGTCTAAGACATGTATGGCTCAAAATGTTCTAAATTGTGTCAACTATCATCCACTTAAATATTTGCACCCAGCTTCCAAACACCCTGTATTTTCAATACTAACCAATTAAAGTTAATTATTTTTTAATCCTAGCATTAAAACTGTATATTTTAACGAAAATAAAAGAGTTTCTTGATTGTTTCTGAAAAAAATCATTGACTTTAATTGGTTAGTATTGAAAATATAACCAGACTTCGTATCGAGAAAGCGTATAATGGAAGTTCCCTCCATACATCTATGCGATAATATATCTAGCTAGACAAAATATCTTACCATCAGATACCGGCAGCCGTGTGAAGCCATCGGACCTTATTCATAACCATAGAGTTTACAGCTACGTTCCCATGATCTGGTTCCCGACGCCCATTGTTTGCTAATTATCGCGACCTGACCTTACCGCGACAATGATGTGGAAGCCAGGAACGTGGAGTATCAACAGCTGTGATGTATATACGTCCTTTTGTATATACTCGTACACGCGATGGCTCGATAGTTCAGTTGGTAGTGAACCCAGTCTGCTGAGCCGAGAGTCGCAGGTTCAAATCCCGTAAGGATCAAATAATTGAACCATAACCATTGTAAAGAAACCTGGGGTCTGATCGCGCTAATGTAAAACATTTACGTTTGGTGCAGTTCAATTTGGTTATGTGTCGGTGTCGATTCAGCTGTGCGGAATTTGATATCGCGCTAAACTTAGTTAAGTTTAATCAATTAATCAAATATACTTTATTTTACACCAAAACATAAACAGTAAAATACAGAGATAAAATACAACAGGCACAAAATAAGGCGGTCTTATCGCTAAGAAGCGATTTCTTCCAGACAACCTTAGGGTAGAGGAAACGGTGAAAGAAGAAAGGTAGGCGGTATTTCCAAAAAAATGATCAAAAATGAGCAGTTATCAGTAAATAATATACATACTCATATAAATATATATACTATAGGAAAACATGAACCACAGACATAGGAAAAGATGTACCTACGGAAAACAGATCAAGGGTCAGTTCAGTGATCAAGGAAATGAGACTTACTTTCGACTTAAAAACATTCAAGGAAGGTGCACGTCTGATCGACTCTGGCAACACGTAAGTAAAAAAGTTTATTTACTATTTGACTGACAACGGTAACTATTCAGTGACAATTGAGCTACCACTCAAATTGCTGTCAAATCTAAAAGCTGTAAAAGAAATGGGGTCAAGCACGTATCCAGACTTTTTGATTCGGGGTGTAGAGGACATTCCATTTTGATCATGTTCGAAGTTAAATCCATATTTAAATACCAAAGGAGCCACTTGAAGTAAGCTAAAACCTTCAAGTTATCTAAATAATTTATAACCAATCAATACTGTTCTCAATGACGCTGTTGGTGTTACTGGACACTTTATCAGTAACACTATACGCCTTTCCAGATAGTAGCAGTTAGTAACAAACTACCACTTTGCAGTTCGCATAGATAAGCCTGCATTAAATAAGGTATAATTATGTACATTTCTACAGGGTGAAATTGATATCATTAGCATCCTTGTAACTAAGAGTCTACCCATCAAACTGAACAATGAATCACAGAATACGTAAAAGTATTTCATACAGAAGATTCACTCTGCAATTGCCTAGAAGCAGTACCTATACAGGGTCCTTCTTCACATACGCATCGGAATTTATTCTTCAGCGTATGCAGTTTCCTCACGATGTTTTCCTTCACCGTTTGAGAGCAGTACATAGTAGGAAAACTCATCGATACATGGCATGTCGTCCTTGCGGATTCGAACAAGGAAAGGACCTCAAGATTCACTTTCCATACCTCTCCGCAACGCGCCACTGACGCTCGCACGTCACATCAACGTAATAATTTTTTTTACATTCATCTCTTCAAAACTGTCCAAGATTAAACTCTAATCTTAGGCCTGCCTCACATAGGCAATAAACATAAATAATTTTATTAGCTAAACGCACCTTTAAGGGGATAATAAGAGGGACCACGGAAGACGTGTTTCCTCTCTCATGTCGTATCATAGTAGATGTACGTCCGGCGTGCTTGTTAGAGGCGGTGTACTCCAATACAATAATGTGGACCTGCTATAATAGAACGTCACTAGGTCTTCTGTCAGAGCCTCTACCCGGACGTTCGAACTTCGCAATGGCGTGAACGTTTTCGTTCCAATGTCAACTCTATTACAATGAAGTTCTGACCGAAACGGTCTCGATATATCGAGAATCGAAAGTCCGGTTATAGGGCCAGCACGGCTAGCATGCCACCCACGACAAAGCGTTTAAACGAGAAAAACGTCATGCGCGCTCTTTCGGGCGCCTACGTAAAATAATAAAGATGGAGGAACATCTCGATTTTTATCGTTTTCTCGGGGGTGTCATGCGAGGCCTACAGGTTAGGTAAGGTGTCTGAGAGTCGGCAGTGTTTCAACAATTATTGAATTTCAATAAAATTATATGGTGAAGTTTGTGGAAAAAACAGCATTGATGGGTTAGTTAAAACTTATGGTACTTAGCCACAATACACAGGGTGTAAACAGGGTTTTTGTGATGGTCGAACTAAAAGGACCACGAACAAAAAAATGTAGGCTTGGTACTAACTCTCTAGCTCAATTTTGGTTCCTAAAACACTTCCAAAATACTCTGCAACTGGTCAACTGTTACTCCGATGCTTTATCACTGATTGGATACTATGCTCGCTTTCGTGTGTACAATCGATTTGAAATATCGCCAATACTAAATATCTAGTGCCTATAACAGAATGGTACTATAAATGATGAATATTATGTTCTGCACGCTATCTCTAGGCTACGTAACCAGTCGTCTAGACATTTTATTTAACTTCCAGTCCAAGATGGAATTTAATTTCCGTAATATTCGACTCATTTTAATATTCTCAGCTGTAGCATTCTTAAAGAAAGCGCTTTATGTCGTCATCAACCTAATAACTGATAGCTTGAACTACATTTGTGAGGCTTCTCTATTTCCTGTCTTTATTATATTATAACGAGCGTTAACCCGCGACTTCGTCCGCACAAATTATATACCAGATTTTAAGTCAGATCATAAGTTATCAAACAAAAAAAGTTTCATCAAAATCGGTTCAGTAGTTTTTGCGTGATACTCGTTCAAACAAACAAACAAACAAACAAACAAACAAACACACAAACAAACAGACAGACAAAAAATCCAAAAATTGGTGAAATGGAATCAGGGACACCTAAAAACCATACCGTAACTTTTTTTTTGTTAATATCTTCAACGTACAGACAAACTTCCTGTTACAGTTTTATAATAGTATAGATTCATGTTATTATGATGAATACCTTAGCTACATCGTTTGCGTGGACATGACGTTTAATGGTTCAATGGGTTGGCCATCAAAGTAATCAACATATCACAACTTTTGATTTCGTGTCATAATCGTTTTGAGAATACGTAAAAACTCGGATAGCAGGTTTCCTTGCGATGCGATGTTTTGATAATGACATAAACAACAATGCATTAATACAGTAGAACTTAATTTTAACAATCACATGGGCGTTACGTCACAGATTACTGAATGTGGGAATTGAGGGGAATCCTCTTTGACTACTTATATAGGGACTAGTTACGCGTGTAATTCTACTAACAAACATTTCTGCCACTTTTTGCGGGGGGCGCGGGCGAGATAACATGAAATCCGCAACTTTGGATTTTATTCCCATAACTTTAGATTCTAATTTTGAACGTTAAAAATCATGAAAAGTAGTCTCGTGTGAACCCCAAACGTTCTAAGTTCGAAATTATTGTTTCGCAATTATAGGCTGTCTCGTTTAGTGATAACGTATAAAACTGAATGTAAATGAACATGATCAATTGATCTTATACCGTGGCAGAGGGGAAATGCTACCACAAGGCTAGTCCTTATAATAAATAGTCAAAGGGAATCCTGCATGCTTCAATTTCGAGGCATGTATTGTACCCACTGTCCATTACAAGTGACGACGGGCTCACTCCCCGTCACAATATAGACACACGTCACAATATGGATAGAGTTGCCGTTACTACTAGTGAATTGTGAATGTTCAGAGTTTTCAAAATATCTCAGACTCTTGGGGAATACTGTTTAGAACATATGCTATGCTACGTGGGCTTAAAACCCTGCAATCAACATAGATTTGTTTGGATTTTTTATTACCTGCATTTTCATTTGAATCAAGTCAGGATCCCTGTTTATAAATCCTTCGTTCGTGCTACCCATTCAGTTCTGCAAATGTTAGAATGATTATAATTGTGGTTATTTGTAACCGTTAATAACCTACAGGAATCCCATGGTGTGTGACAAATTTTCATTGTCATTAAAAGTAGAATTACTCGCATATTAATTCTATTACCTACTCGTGTTATGTTGATTCATTTTATCAATTAGACGTACGTATTACTACAGGAATATGAATGAATAATACGAACGTCAATAATGTGTTGTTTTTCGAAAGTTTTGTTTCTACTGCAGACTTTTGCCTTCGATATCTCTACAAAATTGTAATGAAATATTCCTGAATTACCAAAAAATTACCGGCGTAAATGCGGCTAAATAAAATATTTTGGACATTGTCATACTGATTGTCCTATGAAAATACCAGAATCTGGCCTGGAATTAACTCTTAGTACAATCGTAAATTTAATGCATATTATATTGGAATTACAGGGTGTTAGGGTAAACAGTTGCATTACTTTAAGGGGTGAATTTTACCCATGATTCTGAACAACTTTCCCAAAGAAACTTTAGGAAATTTGTAAAAAAAAAATTCGACTTTCCATACTAAATGTTTGTATGAAAAGTAAACAAATTTTTTTGTTAATTTCCTATAGGTTTCTTAGGGAAAGTTGTTCAGTATCATTGGTACAATCACCCCCTTAAAGTACTGCAACTTTTTACCCTAACACCCTGTATTTGAGAATCTTGCTACATGTCCCATCCTAAGACGCATTCCGTTCAATATATTTGTCATTACATCGTACACTCTATAAAATTGTTCATTCCTAGTTTCATTCTCTTATCTTTATTGTCCCATACACTTTTCTCTATCTACCTACTAGGCAATGAGACATTCAATCAAAGACCTGCTTCAACTCGGGTCAATGGTCCCCTAATCGCATGAGCATCGGTTTTGGAGTTCAAGGACCCCCACATGTATATGTTCATAGTGAGTACACGGTAGTTGCCATATTGGTACAACTCGGGTATGGATAGAATGTTAAGAATCGACAGGTAAAAAAAATAATTATTTTAAGAGTCCTTTTACCGTAGAGCCCTCATCACAATAATTAAAGATTTCTCAATAATGAAATACCAAAATAAAAAAATGCTACTCCAACTTACTACAAAAACCTAAAAGCTATTTTTATAGAATAGGTACTTACTTTAATAGGATATAAATAAACATTCCACTTTTAAAAATATCGAAAATCGAAATAAATGTAGAAGTGGCAGTTTTTTTTTCTTTCATCAAATCATCAATCAATTTTCTTTTACCGTATTTGTATATTCTTAAGGGGATATTATCGTTGGCGCGCTCCATACAAACGAAGTTTGCTTATATTTTCAATACTAAACAATTAAAGCCAATGAAATTTTTCAAAAACAATCTAGAAACTAATCTACGCTTGTATTCAGTCAGATTTTCGATAAAATGTATAGTTTGAAGTTACAGTGCCAAAAACAGTACAAACCTAGCATTGAAACTGTATATTTCAACGAAAATCAGACAAATCAGCTGTTCCATACTAAACTGCAATACCTACTCGACTCAAACGTATGGAGCAGCTGATTTTTCTGAGAGCAAACCTTCCCATATTAAAAGTTGTTCAGTTTGATAGGTAGAAAATGTGGTTTAAAGGTTAATGATACTTTTCCTTACACCCTGTATAACCAAACTTTGTTTGTATGGAGTGCGCCAACGGTAATATCTATATATATATCTTGGACATTGCCACACAAATTATCTAGTCACATTTAAAGTTCCTGGACTGGACTTGTATTATGATGACTAGACAACGATATAGAATACATATATAAATACAAACATCCATGACTCGGGTACAAATATTCATATTCATCATAAATAAATATTTGTCCCTTACGGGATTCGAACCCGCGACCCTCGGCACTGCAGGCAGGTTCACTACAGACTGTGCTACCGGGCCGTCAAATATCCCCTTAAATATTCTGAAGAGCGCGGCTGAACGGTAAAAGGACACTTAATACTTCCTGCTTGGCAATCGTATTGATTAAAGATGGCGGATTTGGTGTCGATATGTCGAAATTTATTATTATAAAAAACTTATCGTCTACGCATGCGCTTTATCTTTGAGATAATTTTATAATGTTTTAATTGAAACATTTTATTTGAATTTTATTAACAGTATCTGACATTATGGGTTTATATAGTGATAAAAATGATTACTTTTGTAATATTATATCTTATCGAATCGATTGAAGCAATAACAAAATAATGCTAACGCAAGGTTTATCTAGTTTATTTCCATACTTTGTATACTCCATTCCATATAAGGACATGAAAATATTTTCCAATACCTTCCTTTTTTCCTTTTCCTTTCTGGCCAATTCTAATTAGCAAATATAATTAATTTATCAAAAACATATTACTCTACTATTCGGCATAATATAATTATGTTGCTGTTCTAAGAATAAGTGAGTGTGTTTCAAATCTGTTTATGTAATTTTAAATAGCCTTAAAATTTATTTAGTCTTTTGATATAGTTGCATAATATTTAAATACAATTTACAAATCATCATCGTAACTTCATGACCTCATCACATGATAGATATTATCATGTATAGAAATTGTTGGTTTCGTTTTAATAAATACTTAAAAATGCAATTGTCATTCTTTTGGCGTTTCATACATTTTTATTTTAGGCATTTTTTAAACAGCACTCTAGTATTTTTTGTAACCATAGTTGACAACACAGAATCCTGAATCAGGATTCCGGATCGCAATTCCGTCTTTGTGTGGCGGACCTAAGAGTAGATACCCAGAGTTCTAAACATCGAACATATTATGTAAACAGTGCCTTATCGTTGGTTGAATCACTACGACATGACTCATAATGTCTTGTCATTGCCGTGACTTATATGTCTTTTGTATGGTAAACCTTCGTCCTTGGGCTGGGAATGAGGAAGGTGGAAATAAACTAACGTTAAGAAAATAGGCATAGCAGGCATAGGTATAGGCATTTGTAGAGTTTTTAGTTAGATATATTGACACTCAGTTGCAGAAACGCTCATTAGAGTTAATCCTCCATTAAATCACTTTATTATTATTTTAAAAAAATCACTTGCCAGCTTTAACAAGACAAAAAGTGACAGCAAGAGATTTAATGGAGGATTAACTTTAATGAGAGGACTAAATAAAATAAATGAAATTTGTTTTATTGTGGATCATAGGTAAAAATGCATTGATATTAATATTATTAATTTAAAAGCCTTCTGTGAATCACAATTTTGATTCCTATGTTGCGTAGCGATTTTTTTTAATATGTTTTGCAATGACATTATATACAAGGAGGACTTAACCTCAAGTGCGCTATTAACGGGATCGCTTAGTTATGCTTAATTGTTGTACATTACTTGACCGAATACATTTGATAGATTTGCAGGGACTGGAATGTCAGCGGCAATGTATGACAGCTAAGCATAACTGATGCATACAAAGGTGAAAGTAGAGACATGTGCCATATTTAGGCTTTGTTATTGTATCACATGATGACTCTATGGTTATTAAAACTCATTGATGTTTTGAGATAGGATTTTTGTCGCTAAATGGTGCCGCTTACAGTTTAAAAGTCCAATTAATAATTACTTCCCACCTCTCTCGTAAAATGACTGGGCTATGATATAAATAAAGATCTTTTGTGCGCATAAAGGTATTTTATCTGATTGTTAATTAATAGTTTTCTTTCCTTAACGGTAACGTGTCCTCGATCTAAGATTCCTACATAGAATAGTTAGCAGTACACAAAACAGTACACAACATACGCAAAAAAAGTTGCCAGCAAAATATATGTACGGTTGATTGTACAATGTATTTTTGCTTTCGCTTTGCTGCTTAAGTTACGTATTTATCTTTTTATATCATGTATTATTTATTTGTATACCAATAATGTAATTAGAAAGTTTTGTAGTTCTTTATATGTTACTAGGGTTAACCCGCGACTTCGTCCGCACAAATTGTATACCAGATTTTAAGTCAGATAATAAGCTATCAAACAAAAAAAGTTTTATCAAAATCGGGTCGGGAGTTTTTGCGTGATGCTCGATCAAACAAACAAACAGACAGAAAAAATAAAAAAATTGTGTATGTGGAATCAGGGACACCTAAAAACCATACCGTAACTTTTTTTTTGTTAATATCTTCAATGTACAGACACACTTTCTATTACACATTTATAATAGTTTAGATTTATATGCTTTAACTTCAACGTGGTGAATCTCGTAAATAAAGTTTGTGGTCATAAATCCACACTGCGGCACTTTTTGTAGTCTCAAAATAACATATAAGATTTTGATTTTGATTTTTATTCGTCATAGCAGAAACCCCTATCTATCTAGTATACATGTTGTAAAATTTAAAGCGTTACATACTTACATACATGACAAAATCAACGGTTCCATATAAAATTTCAATCGACCAAACAAAATGTATGAAATGGCTGTTTCGCTTTATCAAATTCGGTAGTGGGAAGGTCCGACACATACATTCCGTCAGGAATTCAGAATCAGGATTGTGATTTCGTATAAATTTTTACCCTTCATAATTGCTTTCGGAATTGCGGAGATATCAAATCCTATACAAAATCACAATCCTGATTGGGAATACCGTATGTGTGTAGCAAATAATAGCAAAGAAAATCCAATAGTAAAAGTTGTTCAATTTGATGGCCTGAACTGAAGCACCCCCAAAAGTATGACATGTATTTAAGGTGGTTTCAGTCCGTACAAAAGTTTGACGCACAATACGCGTAGACGGAATTAATAAAATTAATATTTTATATATGGAAAAATTGTTTAGAAAATCTAGTTGTCGCGTCATAAGTAACATTTGCAATTTATAATACAATTACGAGGATATAAAGCTTTTAAAATGTTGTATGAAAAATTTCAAAGCTTTATATCTTCGTAATTATTTTATTAATTGTAAAATTGATTGTAAATGTTATTTGTGATGCGTCATCTAGATTTTATAAACTATTTTTAAATATATATATACAAAGTTACTTATATTAATACCGTCTACGCGTATTGTGCGTCAAAGTTTTGTATAAAATTAACCCCTCTGCGACCACCTTAAGTTTACACCCCGCCACGTAATAATGTTTTCCTTGTCCACGTCATTATAACGTATTCAAGCGTCATTTATTCTAGAAAGTCATACGATAAGATTATTTGATACCATTTCGATAAAAATTGAGAGCCAGACGAATTGAATTCGAGTAGGTATATTATTCCCGTTAATATACAGTATGAAATTGATATCATTAGCATCCTTTTAAACGAAGAGTCTACCCATTAAACTGAACAACTTTCACTATGGGAGCAAACCGATCGGAGCAAAAAAATAATCAGCTGTTCCATACTAAACTGCAATGCCTACTCGACTCAAACGTAGTAGTAGTGAAAGTTGTTCAGTTTGATGGGTAGACTCTTAGTTTAAAAGGATGCTAATGATATCAATTTCAAATCAAAGGGTGATTCTCGGTAGTGTCTGCTACAAACAGGTATCCATATCCCATCCCATCCCATATTTGTAGGGAAAAGTGATTACAGCACTTACTTTTTCATTCTTTTTCTATGAATATTCCCGTGATACGTGCTTGGCTACAAAACACATGTGAGGTTTTCACTCTACGTGTCGACGAAAGAATACCCAAGAAGTAAAATCAGCCAAGTGGGAGACAGACTCGCGCACCGAGGGTTCCGAACAACAATTTACCTTTTAAATAAAAAGACTCTTTTCTTGTACGGGGGACTCTCTTAATTTTTGTTTTTTAAGGTATTTGCAGAGGGTTAAATGTTGTACAAAACTTTGACGCACAATACGCGTAGACGCAAATAACATTTGCAATTTATATAATAATTACGAAGATATAAAGCTTTGGAATTTATCATACAAAATTTTTAAACCTTTATATCTTTGTAATTATATTATAAATTGCAAATGCTATTTGTGACGCGGCAACTAGATTTTCTAAACAATTTTTCCATACATAAAATATTACTTGTATTAATTCCGTCTACGCGTATTGTGCGTCAAACTTTTGTATGGACTGAAACCACCTTAATTAGAAAATTTCAAGATTACGGTCCAAAGATACAGTCCTTTAAAGGTAGGACAAAGACGGACGGACGCAAAGACAGCCTAGGCTTAGTAATAGGGTCCCGTTGGAACCCTTTGGGCACGGACCCCTAAAAACGTACTCTATGGAGCCCACATCAGTGTGTAAAAAACTCTGTTGGTGCTTTAAAGGGTTGCTTCAGACCATCAACCTGCTGTAGCATGCCACCGTGATACAGCGCTATCACACCTTCGCTCTCTTTCTATTTGCGCGCGAACGAACGAGATAAAAGACGTGATACAGCCGTATCACGTGTAGCATGCTACGGCTTCTGAACCACTTTGTCTATGGGAACAATATCGAAATCGCGA
The DNA here is from genome assembly GCA_927399405.1 of Agonopterix arenella. NCBI lineage: Eukaryota > Metazoa > Arthropoda > Insecta > Lepidoptera > Depressariidae > Agonopterix > Agonopterix arenella. The sequence continues at coordinate 5,790,191 of OV656714.1, forward strand.
AAAAAAACACCTGTCCATTACTTTTCATTCGAGTTATGTTTGCAGTTTTGTATGGAACAGAATTCAATGTTGGCTCGATAGTGAAAGTTCTTCAGTTTGATGGTCTCAAGCAACCCTTTAACGCTTCAACAGGGTTTTTTTTACACCCTGTATTGTCCAGAAGGCCGACATCTTTGTAGGGCCACGCTGGTGCGTTGATTGCTAAAACGTTCAACAATTCACTGTCATAAATAATATCAAAAGTATGTCATTACACGTCCGGCCATTTTAATGTGTCAACTTTCAATTAACTACTACAGAACTAGGTTATCGAATCTACCGATTAATTTACAATTTTTGTTTTCTATTACGAAGCTTTGATAAAATTACAATGTTATGTAGTAATTAGTAACGGCTATTGTAATATTAATCCGTTACCTAATTTGGCACAGTTTGATATGGAAAATAGTGTAAAATGATGTTAGGTACGATGTTTTTTTTATATCGGGTTTTTGAAAAACTAATGCGTATCTAAATAATGTAAAAAACAGTAAGTTATAGGCCTGTAAGTAGGATCCAACTTTTTTTCATACAAAATTTTAAAAGCTTTATATCTTCGTAATCAGGGGGTTTTGCGGGAAAGCGGGCCGGAGCCGGAGGCGGACCTGCGGGAAGCTAATATTTCTGTGGGGCAGGGTACATACAAACTCGAACATTACCACCACACCACACCATACACAACAAAACACTCAGAAAACCGAGCGGGTCCGGAGATATTCGCTTCCCGCAGGTCCGTGTAAGGTATGGCCTGGCCTTAATGGTGAGAGGGAGTGGGTCCTACTCCACCACGCGGGCTCAGTGCAGATTGAAGGAGGCAATTTAGTGGTCAACTTGCTGTCAGAAAATGTAAATCCCAAAAAACACCTATTTACAAAAATAAAGATCTAAAGATACACTTTTAGTTTTGATCTTTACTCGCGAAGACCGTGGCGCCATCTTGCGATCCTCTAGAAAAACCGTCGTTACAATCACCGTTTTGTATAAAACATTTAATAGATAAATGATGTCATCAAAATAAAATGGTATTCTCCAATGCAAATAGCGTTTGTTAATGATATGTAATGAACACGTCACCTTGGCCTTGCTTCTACTTTTTGGTACTAAACAGAGCGTGGCTTGATTAACATTTTTCTACTTTTAACATCTTTTCGGAATATTACGGAAACATTATTCAATAGTAATTAGAATGTTCTTGACCGAGTTTTGAAGATTTTTAGAGTTTTATAGCAAAGAGGCAATGTCCTGGACACTCTCCCACATTGAAGTGACTTCGAGTACCTACTTTTTTATGTTTAGTGTAAGCTTAGTAGAAGATGTGGAGTACACGCAAAATGACATATGTACGCAAAATTACATATACGCATAATGACACACAAGCAATAACACACGCATAATGAAGATTTATTTATTTGCTAATTTTAGTCTTGGTTAAAACATTGTGTACATGGTGTAAAATTATGATAATAAGGCTAAGAGGACTTATTGTTGATCCTGTAGTAAAATTTTACTGTTTAATACTCAGAATGAATACAGATAATGAGGGATTTTCCAATAGCAAAAAAAAATAAAAAAGTTAGTTCCTAATTTCTCGATAGATGACGTTGACCAGAGAGGGGTCCAATAGGTATGTGCAAATATATTAATTAATAGTAAAAATACACAGTACAAAACCTTTGCTATTTTTGTTGGTTAATTATTTAGCAATCTCGGTGTTATTGTCCGTCAACAACGAATTGAGTATCGGACGTGGCTGTATGGGCTACGTATCCGTTTTGAATATACGAACAATAAACGAGAAACAGTAACAAATACAAAAACCTAACAGAAACTGAGAATTCAATAAAAATAAACCGGAAATATTTAAATCGTACGTCAGATTCCGTGAACGAAAATCAAAGCCATAGACGAAAAATTTCGCTCTTTATTAGCAAAGCAATTTCAATATTCTTTATATTGGAAAGTGAAGTGACCAATTTAAATATAGTTCGTATATTCAAAATGGATACGAAGCCCATACAGCCAAGTCTGATACTTTATTCGTTTTTGACAGACAATAAATAAATAATAAATAACGCTCCACAGGCACATACTTTGTAATGATCCCAAGTATGCCTTAGGCTTTTTGTTATGGGAAGCATTCAACAACGGCACAAACATAACATACATGACCGAACCGGGACTCGAACCCACGACCCTGGTTTGACAGTCCGGCGCCGTGGCAATCATTACACCAACCGGGTCGTCATACTGTGAATTTTTATTATTAATATTAATTAATATATTTGCTCATACCTATTGGACCCCTCTCTGGTCAACGCCATCTATTGAGAAATTAGGAACTAACTTTTTCTTCTGGAAAATCCCTCATTACAAGAGAAAAGAGTGCAACATTCTAAAATTGGGGGTCTTTTCATGTCAATTATTCTACGGTACTCCTATATTTTAACAGTATCAGGTGTGGCTGTATTCAAATCAATCATCTCGTACAAGCACATGGACTGAATAGGTTCACCTCAAACGCACTGCTTTTGAGGGTGGGTTGGTAGTGACAAATGTGCACAGAATCTAAACTATGTGTGTCTGTACATTAATGATATTAACAAAAAAAAAGTTACGATATGGTTTTTAGGTGTCCCTGATTCCATATCACCAATTTTTGGATTTGTTGTCTGTCTGTTTGTTTGTGTGTTTTTTTGTTTGAACGAGCATCACGCAAAAACTAGTGAACCGATTTTGATGAAACTTTTTTTTGTTTGATAGCTTATGATCTGACTTAAAATCTGGTATATAATTTGTGCGGACGAAGTCGCTGGTTAAAGCTCGCACTTGAATAAACTCGTTAGACTAATTAAGCCTAATTACCTTTTATTTTACACTGAGTTTTTGTTGTATTTTCTCACCCTGTACAGGACAGTCTGTAATTCTTATTCGATATTATAGAATTTCGAATAAAAATGACTGCACTTAAATCAAATCTAACCGCATTTAAATTATATCACCGATGACTAACGGAGCGTTGTATCGATAGATCGGATCGAATGTTAGGTAAACATTCGATTGTTTTGTCGGCTAACATATTTTATTACGACACCAGTCTTGTTTGGGTTCCGCCAATGCTTCTGTCTGTCCTATAATAGCTTTAACACATTTGTAACCACCTTTGTTTGAGTTCACTTAGTACCCAATTTCAATTTGTTTCGTTCGCTCTGCTCCAATATATCACGGACGCATTTATGCGGTCTGGGAAACTCTATAAAATACGCAAAACGTGCATATGCGTGAGTGGCACGAATGTGTTAAGGGATGTTTAAAAGAGTGTGTGTGTATTTTTGTTGTGTTTGTGTTCTGTATTTATTGTGTTCTTGTGTTTAATAAATATTTATTTTTATATGAGACATGAATTATTGAAGTTACAACAGTAAAACGAAGCCCTTTCTATCCTAATAATTACAATCATATACTCATATTTCCGTATTTTTAACGTTTATTATTAGTCCATATAAACAACTAGATTCAAGACTATATATCAATCAGAAGGTCTGATATTAAATGTGTCTATTAAAAGTACTTCTTGCTATTAAAATTATTACTCACTCGATGACTTCATAGTTTTATTTAAAATTAAACATAAACTGCACGTTTTCGCTTCAATAAATATTGCATTGTGTTGCATTACCATAAATATTCATGTCAAGATGCGTTGTTGAACAGGCCACAAAAAAAGGTAAAGCAAGGACGATTTACCTCTGTTTACTTAAACGTTACCCCACGCATCGGTCCGGTGAACATGACCACACGAACAAAATGTAATTTATACTACGATGCGGCCGCCAGTGTAAAAATTAAAAGTTTTTATTTTCACTTTCCGTATAGTCGAATTACTACATTTATGTTATTTTTGAAGAGGTAACTGCGGCGCTGCATACAAACGAAGCTTCGTCATTTTTTTTAAACACGATCTAATAACCAATCTCTGTGTCTGCATTTTGTCAAACTTCTGTTAAAATATATAGTTTTAATGCTAGGATTAATTTAAAATTTGTATGGAAATCTTTGAGCCATTTCGTCAGATGTCCGTTAAAATATAGTTTCAATGCTAGGATTAATTTAAGATTTGTGTGGAAATGAGTCACTGTAACTTTGAAACTAAGAATTAACAGAAATCTGACAAAATACAGATGCAGACATTAGTTTCTAGTAGTTGTTTAAAAAAATTAATTGTTTTAATTGCTTAATTTCCAAACATCGTGCTGCATCTGTATATTTAAAAAACTATTTTCTAATTTTTAATTTTATTTTAGTAACAGCAAGCACCAAGATTGCACATCCACATTGATTGATGAGATCCTCAATGCCATCTATCTAATCATTTTTTTTGCCTATTGGATCTACACATCTCTGACTTCCTCTTCCCCTATGCTTATGTCGGAACTACATATTGTTTCTTTTTAATTTCCATTCCGAAAATCCCCCATCATATTATATCATTATTAAGATGAGGCCTCACTTCAAAGATCACAAAATACTTACTCTAACCTCGATGTACATTCTAGAAATCTGTAGCTTTGTAAAAAAACATAAGAACCTTTACCCACTAGTGAAAGACTTTTTATCCAGACCTCACAACTCACGGCATAAAGACATATTGGCTCTACCTACTACAAAGTTGCATTTAGTTAGCTCAGGTGTATACTACATGTCTATTAAAATTTTTAACAAACTCCCTGTACGCATAAGAAATATAGAAAAGGCATCATTTTTCTACAAAGCTTTAAAAGACTTTTTAATAGCTAAATGTTTCTATAGCATTCAGGAATATTTTGAATGTAAAGAAATGTTATAATTTTTATATGATTTTTAAGATTATTTTGTTTTTAGATTTTATGTGTTGTTTTTTATTAGTTTTAAGATATTGCCGTGCCCTTTCAGGGTTTATGTGTGAGCTGTAACATATTTATAAGATCTTTTGTAACCACATAACACAATAAATGATATGATATGATATGATGATAGAGAAAGTTCTTAAAATTTGAATATACATGTATTGGATCTATTCTTAAAAAATAATAAATAACGATATCTGTTAATGGTTTTAAACAAGTTAATGGAACTGGTTTTTTGATCATAGCTAGGTACTTTATCAAAACTGACATAATAGCCATTTAGCACTTTGAACAAATTAATGACTTAAAAACATTTCCACAACATCAATTAAATAAATAAGACTAACTAGGTGAAACACAATCATTATTGGGTTTATACATTAACTTGTACGAACATCTTATAAGACACACTATAAAGGATGTAGAATTACATATATTAAACTAGAGTTAACCCGCGACTTTGTCCGCACAATTTATATACCAGATTTTAAGTCAGATCATTAGCTATCAAACAAAAAAAGTTTCATCAAAATCGGTTCACTAGTTTTTGCGTGATGCTCGTTCAAACAAAAAAACACAAACAAACAGACAGACAACAAATCCAAAAATTGGTGATATGGAATCAGGGACACCTAAAAACCATATCGTAACTTTTTTTTTGTTAATATCATTAATGTACAGACACACTTCTGTTACAGTTTTATAATAGTTTAGATTCTGTGCACATTTGTCACTACCAACCCACCCTCAAAAGCAGTGCGTTTGAGGTGAACCTATTCAGTCCATGTGCTTGTACGAGATGATTGATTTGAATACAGCAACACCTGATGCTGTTAAAATATAGGAGTATCGTAGAATCATTGACATGAAAAGACCCCCAATTTTAGAATGTTGCACTCTTTTCTCTTGTAATGAGGGATTTTCCAGAAGAAAAAAAAAGTTAGTTCCTAATTTCTCAATAGATGGCGTTGACCAGAGAGGGGTCCAATAGGTATGAGCGATTGGCGATTTCAATATAGGTCCCACCTCACATTGAAAGTTGTTCCTGTTTGATGATCTGAAGCAAACCCTTAAGCATGTAACGCATTTAAGTTTACACCCTGTATACTTATAGGGTGTAGCTTTATTTATAGTGCAAATTAATAATTGAAGTATAATATTAATGTTTAATTTATAAAATTTTCTTGTTGCAGATCGACACAAGTGGCAACGGTTTCATCGATCTGAAGGAGCTGAAGGACGCCCTCGACAGTGTCGGCTACAAAATACCACAATGGAAGGTCAGTTACGTGACAGGTGCTTCTTTGGGGGACACCATATGGTCCCACGATACAAGTATCGCTTCATTAAACTATAGCTTGACGTTATGGAATATTTAATACTTTGCTTTGGTGAATATTCGAGAATCAAATTAAAAGTTTTGGAAGTTTTTTTTATTACAGTTTACCTTTGCAGCCACAGGGCTGCAAAAAAAAGTTTTAATAAGCTACAGAGCTACTTAAAACCTTTTTTTATTTTTTATTTATATATTAATGGCGTTTTTCTTGTATCTGGCACTGCATTTCTACCAATTTCAAGAAGTTTGTGGGAGTATCCATACAGGGTGAAATTGATATCATTGACATCCTTTTAAACTAAGAGTCTACCCATCAAACTGAACAACTTTTACCATGAGAGCAAACCGATCGGAGAAAAAAAATCTGCTGTTGCATACATTTGAGACAAGTAGGCATTGCAATTTAGTATGGAACAGTTGATTTGTTTTTGCTCCGTTCGGTTTGCTCCCATAGTAAGAGTTGTTCAGTTTGATGGGTAGACTCTTAGTTTAAAATGATGCTAATGATATCAATTTCACCCTGTATGTATATACCCATTCTTAAAAGTTTTGACGAAGCATGTTGCTGATTACTGACTGTTGTTTTATGAATATTTGTTTGAAGAAGCATGGGCTGACTACTTGTTTTTTGTAGACAGTATTAATTTTTAAAAAAATATATGTGTTTTTTATCTGAAGGGTTGTTTTTTGAGCATTGAAGGTGGCGGAGCCACGTGGCAAGCTCAACCACGAACCGCGCAAATGACAAACCCGCTCGTTGTGCTTGCAACGAGTAACTCCCGAAAAACATAACGCCAAGTTGCATTGTTTATTTAGATGACTTTAATAATAATTAAACTGAATAGTTCACAAGCACAACATGGCTGTAACATGTTTAAAATCAATAATATTCGAAATTAAAATATCATTGTCATTTCTCGAGCCTTGTGTCGGTTATGAAAAAATGTGCGAATGAAATTACGCGGCTTTCGACGACTAATCTTTTTTACTTGGCAAAAAATTTGTTTTTGCATCCTTCTTTAAGACAAACTTCAAATATATTGCTTTATAATCCTGTGTGGACTAAAACCCACCCTCAAACATTTCAGGTTCGATGCATGATCGAGGAATACTACGACAACGGATCGAAGCACGGACGAGGCGTCAACGGCAACATGAACGGAGACTCGAGGAAGAACGGCATATCTCTCACAGAGTTCGAGGAGCTATGCGCCAATCTGAAGGCACAGCAGGTCTGTACTGCTTGTTATAAGCTTATTATTTAGTAAAAATCTTCATTCCATCCATAAGTCACGGTAGATACCGTGACTCTGAGAACGAAGACTCTGAGGAAGAACGGCATATCAAGATGGAACACTACTAAAGAAGATACAGAGGGTTTCCATCTCCTCTTTGCAAAATCTGCAGCCGAACTAGTCATTTAGTATCATTCAATTTTTGAACAAAAAAACTACCGTGACAAATGCATAGAATAAATACGCGTGGAATCCACAAACTGTGTGTCTAGTGTCCTCTATGGTATATGAACGAACCATCGAAGCATCTAAGTTATTTATTAAGATGATAGGCGGGTACTGTTTAGTTCGTACAAACGTATTCCTGTTTCCTCCCTGGATAATGACACTAGAGCAAACAATTTTTTTCCATACTATACTATCGCTTCTGACATGCCCCTATGGTTTTTTTTTCGATAAATTAATTCCTATGAGAACTAGGAGCCTTAGAAAATGGCCAAAAATTGCTCAATTTGACCGCTGTGTTCAGACGTCCAGCAAGCAAATTTGAAGTGTGTAAACAAAAAAGGAAAACATAGTCGTAGCCAAAGTCTTTCTCATATTTTTATTCTTGTAATAATTATTAAAATCGGTTCAGTTGTGGAAGGGGAAACAGGGGAATACGAAACCGTGATTTCGTCCATTTTATGTACGTATAATCTGCCTGCGCTGCCGTTGTCTTTCGCACTGGTAGCTCGGTTGCTAGGGACAGGGTTGACAGCGCGACAGCAAAAGATCTGTTAAATACCTATTCTTTTTTGCAGACCGTCTATCCTCTTAAGACGTTATGGTAGGACGAAACAACTTGGAGGCATCTTTTATTTTTATGTTTCGACTAGATTTATACAATTTACCGAAATCAATGTCATACCTCAGTATTCTTGGATAGTTTATCTAGTGAAATCATCAACTGGATACACGATTGGAATTACTTCACTCGACAGAAAATCGTCACAAAGATGACGTATTTTTTCTTGAAATTAAAAAAAAAATTTCCCTTTTTAAAATAGTTTCCGATTTTTGGTATTTGTACTCACATATTCACCATTAGTTTATCTAGTTAAATCATAAAAAAAATCTATAAAAAAGTACTTTTGTTAACTCTTTTTAATCGAAAATACCGCACGCGCATGCCTTTTTCGGAGGGAAGAGCAATCGCGTTTCTCATAGAAAATATTCGTCTGAACTTATGGTCCCTTAAGGGGGTGTTTCGTCCTACCATAGGGCCTTAAGTTGATTTATAACTTTTGAGTCCGAGGACTATTCAATCAAATCAAGTAGAATTACTCATAAAGAAAATAATGAAAAGATAAACAGTGTCAACTTATTTGAACCCTTCACAGATGTTTTAAATTGTTTAACCGTCCCTATTAGCATTGTTTATCAATAGATTAAGCTTGTCACGAGTCAATAGAGCTATAAATTATATGTAGTTATAACAAAGGTCAAATTGTCTATGAGTCATACCATATTGGGTCAAATAGACATTTTAATTTTATAATATTTAATTACGTTGTGCATTTCTCTTTTTCTGTCGCTGTCGTTATAAAACTTTGGATTTTTGCATCAATATCTAAATTTTTTATTCTAAATTTTATTTTATGTCTAATAAAGTGTAATCTTGTAATATACCTACTGAATAGTTGCTGAATAGCTTTATTTATGTTTACGACATGACAGGTTTTTTAAACTAATTTAATCTTAAATTTATTATTTATTTATTTTACTTTAACACTTTATTAAGCACACAGACACAATGATACAAATAATGATGTAGACAAAGGTCTTCTTTTCTAACTTAGCCCCTTTTTCACATATTTGTCTCCCAGGTGGGATTTCAGTCTGAAATATGTAATGAACACGAGCTGAGCCGCTAGCGAAGTAACTGACAGAATCTATAATCCTTCATGATGTGTCATAATACTACCTCTTAAATAATGTGTGATAAAGGTTATCTGGATGAGATCGCTATAAGCGATATGACTGCACTTGTGGTCACTACGTAATGAAACTGTGTCATTGCCAGTCTTCAGTCTTTATTCACATCGTAAAATATTATACTGCATTTCACATAGGAAGGAATCTGGCAGAACCATTATGCCAACATTATAAGTGCGAAAATTGCTCGTTTCACGAATCATACTATGTTAAATGGATTAAGTATAATAAAAACTTTGTATATGTTAAAAATTTTAATCAATATCATGATTATGTTTGGGGTCATTTTGCAATCTTAATGTCCAATTGGAAATGTTGGAAGGGGACGGTCTAGTGCACTATTTTTTAAGTCACACGTTCAAATCAGCAATAGAAATTCTCACCGATCCCCACTACCCAATCCGCCGCGTAGCCCCAGCAACGTCCTATGCTGAGGTCCGTACACCTCTGTGTGCCCCTAGGTCGGTTGCTTAAGTTCATTCATTCGGCCCGGTAGACCCTCCAATAGTCCGGAGTAGTTGCTCCCTGAGCAGAGCTGTAATAGTCATTTCCAAAAAAAGAATGCAGTAGAAAATGACGAAAGTTATTTTACTATGGAGATTATACAACGTTCGATAATGATTTTGAAAGGGTGAGAAAATCGAAAATAGCACTTCTAGACATACACTGACCAAATTGGTGACGTGCGTGCTTAAAAAGGGTCAGCTCAGTTGTAATGGACCCGAAACCGACGAACATACATGAATATACTAATGAATGTAAAGGAAGCGAAAGAGGTCTGTCAGGATTGTAGCAAATGGCGTTCTATTGTCTGTGCCTACCCAGCGGGAGACAGCCGTGAAAATATATGTGTATGTAACAAAAGATTAGATACCAGAGGATATTCTAAACTTGCCAGACAAAAAGTTTAAGTCCCATGTTAAACAAGTCCTCTGTAAAAAGGGCTACTATAAACTCGATGACTATTTGAATGACCAAAATGTCTGGTCTTGACAATGTTACTCTATGTAATGTAATATTGTATTTTAATTGTACTTTGTATATTTTGTTTTGTTTAAAAGATGTGTGTTGTAGAGTTTCTGGCCGCATCTTCTCTCAACGAAACACCTTCCGACGCGGTGGTAGACTCAAAAAATGACGTCAAAAAGCTATCTATGTGATATTATTTTGAATAAAAAAATTTTGAATTTTGAATTTTGATTACATTACAATCACTCTTTATCTAAAGTATAGAAAAGGTGGACCAACGACCTGGTAAAGGCGGCGGGAACTCGCTGGATGAGGGCAGCGCAGGACCGGTCGTTGTGGCGATCCTTGGGGGAGGCCTATGTTGCTTAGCTTATGTCCAGCAATGGACTTCTATCGGCTGATGATGATGATTTATGTAAAAGAAACCAAGCAAAACGAGCTCCAACACAGTACATCGACCTTTTCAGTCTCATATCAAATATGTACCTAATAAAACAATTATTCATTAGGTCAATGCTCTTGATTATGGATACAAATTGTATGCATGTTTTTGCAACACACATGTTGTAAACAAAATAGTTAGAAGTTGTTCAACGTGATAATTTATATCACTTAACCACCTTATTTAGATATTCTAAGTTTTTATTGGCTGTTGAAATGCAAATTTCTTTATTGCTTCTATTGGCAAAGTAGGTACATTACTTAGTTTGTTACTGAATAGTTATAAGATAAGGTTCTAGAACCTGGAGTGCGATTTTTGAATCTCATACGTTGAACTCAGCAGTTGAAAATGTATGGAGATACGCATCTTTGCACTGCTGATTTGACGTTCAAAAATCGCACTCCTGGAGTATGATTTTTGAAAGTCGTTGAAGAAAATTTTTGTATGGAGGGATAGGAAGTAATTAAGCGTGGGACTTTTAAACAGTATTTTTTTGTTATAAGTTAAAGCTGTTCAATGATTGTTTATTTATGTAGTACTTTCACAATTTTTCAGGTTTCCAGCACATTCAAGCAGGCTGTCAGTAAAAAAGAAAATCTTGAACACTTAGGTGGCATGAGTGAAGCGTCCAGCGATGGTAAGAATGTTTAGACAACACTTTTTATGTCGGTTCCATATAATCTATTCTACCTATTAGGTTTCTTAAGCCATGTTCAAGCTGACCCATCTTAGACCAATTTATGGCCCTTGGCAATTTAAGATAAATGTGACTTCTAAGACAGAGGGTTGTTAAAAACAGGCAATAGAAGAGAACAGGAGTAGGAAATAATCCCCCCCATGAATCGTGGGCCCCTGGGCACTTGCGCAGTTTACCCATGCGCAATGATGACCATGTGACCAAGGCATCTTTAAAGGTTCTAAAATCGGACAAGTTAATCATTCCGTTCGTCGTGGTTAACCTCTTACTCCCATAAATAGCCTATAGCCTCTGTGGTTCATCGCTTAGCCCGTCACAATTTCGGAAATGCAGATTGGCGGAGTACACATACAGGGCCTAACTTAAAATGCTAACGGCTTTTTAATCTAACCATCAACCTGAACAACTTCAATTGGAAAAAAAAATCTGCTGTCCCATAGATTTGGGTCGAGTAGGATTGTAGGTTTGTATGTAACAGCTGTTTTTTTTTTTTGCGATTTCGACCTTGGTCCCATAGAGAAAGTTGTTCAGTTTAATTGTCTGATCATCCCCTTAAGAAAGTGTCAGCATATTAATATGAATCAGAACTTCTCAACTTATGAAAGTTTTCCCCGTGATTTTTTCCTTCACCGTTTGAGAGCAAGCTTGCAATATCAGCCATTATTAAAATTTGCTTCATCTTTTTTTCTAATGTTTAAACCCAGTTCAACTAGAAATAAAATAAAATTTCAAATGTTTTCCAGGCACAACCCACTCAGTCCGCTTTGAAGAGCAGATGGCGTTCTCCGGTTGGATCAACAGCAACCTGGAGCACGATCCCGACTTAAAGCACCTGTTACCCATAGACCCAGAAGGAAAGCAGCTATACGAGAAACTTAAGGACGGCCTTATTTTGTGGTAAGTGGGCAAGATAGGCAAGATATAAATTGCTCACTGAGCAGATGTCCGATGTGGCCGAAGAGTTCTTGAGTGGTGACCTCATACCGGAAGCACAGATTACTAGTTACTTCGTAACATATACATCAGTTCCTTAGAAAACGGTAAATTCTCACGCTTTACCTACTGCCAGACAGTACGCGCAAAATTATATCTAGTGATGCTTGGCACAGCGTTGTTATTACTAGCGATAATGCGACCTTGCCGTCTGTAGCGAGTGGCAGAAATCAAGCGAGCGCATTGCTTACGATGCGCAAAATTGTAGTGACTGAGGCCTGCCGGAAGGCGCAGCGTGGGCTTACCCACGGAACCTTAGGGCCCACAAGGTGGACTGACGACCTAGTGAAGGCGGCGGGAACCCGTTGGATGAGGCCTTGGAGGAGGCCTATGTCCAGCAGCGGATGTCTATCGGCTGAGATGATGATGATGAGTGAGTTAAAAGTTAACTCGATGCTTATCTTTTAAAACTTTCTCTTATTTACAGCAAAGTGATAAACCACTCGTGCCCGGACACGATAGACGAGAGAGCGATCAACAAGAGAAACCTCACCCTGTACACTAAGCACGAGAACCTAACCCTTGCCCTGGTCTCCTCCCAAGCTATAGGCTGCAACATCGTCAACATTGACGCACACGACCTCGCCAAAGGTATGTCCACCTACTCCTACTTTAAAATATATAAATAAATAACGATCACAGGCACATACATTGTAATGATCACAAGTAAGCCTCAGGCTTTTTGTTATGGAAACCATACAACTTTGATGAAGTAATAACTGTACAAATCCATAGACATACGCGCGAGCAGTTTTAAAACCAGCCTGCTTTAACCTGCCTCCACCATGTGAACCCTGACGAATGGAGAGAGCTATGCATGATGTTTCTCTGATATAAAGTGATACATAAGTGAATTAAACTGGTTGACGTAGTCCAGAAATCGAAGAATTGACAATCGATGGGGTGTCAGAGTTCTAGTGACCAAGAACAGGCAGGCGTAGTGTGGGATATCCTGCGGCTCTCTAGACAGGCGACTTAAAAATGGTAGCGGGGAGCGACTGGATGAGGAAGGCCGAGGATAGAGTTTTGTGGCGGCCTATGTCCAGCAGTGGACGATGATCGGCTGATGATTAGTGCGTAATGATTTTAGAGTACTTTTTGTGGATCACTGGTAAGATTATCTCAGGGCATTTTAAATGAACAAACTATAAAAATTTTTGTTGCAACAGAAAAACATTAGCCATAATTTCTTGCCGAAGGCCGAGGGCCGAAAAGTTTTCGAGTGGCGACCGCGTACCGGAAAGCGCAGCGTGGGCAGGCCGACAGGACACGGTAGACCGACGACCTGGTGAAGGCGGCGGGAACCCGTTGGATGAGGGCAGCGCAGGACTGGTCGTTATGGCGATCCTTGGGGGAGGCCTATGTCCAGCAGTGGACGTCCATCGGCTGAGATGATGATGATGCGAGCGATGATAACATGTGTTGTATTTTTAAGGCAGATGTTTTGAGTCTGAGTTTTTTTGAAACATATGGATTTTTGAAATGAACCTCCAAAAAATCCTCTCTGAATCTCTGCCTAAGCATTTGTGAACATTCCTTCAATACTCTTTCCATGAATTGATCATAACGGTGTATTCTTGCAGGCAAACCGCATTTGGTGCTGGGTCTACTGTGGCAGATCATCCGCATCGGTCTCTTCAACCAGATTACACTGGAACACTGTCCCGGTCTCACTGAGCTGCTCAATGATCAGGTATGATCCTGGATTACTTAAATTCATTTCTAAAATATAGAGTGTAAACCTAATTGCGATACATACTTTAGAGAGTACTTCAGACCAACCATAAAACTGAAAAAATTAAATTAAAAAAAAAACACAACACATTGACAATTTTTCTATGGAAACCTAAATTTTTTTCCTGATTCGATCTCGTAGTAAAAGTTGTTCAGTTTGAAGAAACCCATAGCTAAAGTGTGTAATGCTCTTTCAGGAAACATAATAACAACAGTAACCGATATTTGAATTTTGTCACATTTTTATAGCAAAATTTTTTCTTTATTTTACCCCAAATAATGTCGTATATTAAGCATTTTACGCCGGCGTTAGATTTTTTGTTAAATGAGATCTAAAGTCAAAGACATTTCTCAAAAAATCGTTACAAAAAGTATGTCTAACAAAATCAAGCTCAGCTCTACTTTACCTCATATCAAATAAACTCTATGACAAATGACAGGAGCGCATCGAGGACCTACTGGCGCTATCTCCAGAGGCGATCCTGCTCCGCTGGGTGAACCACCAGCTGCAGAGCGCCGGAGTGACGCGCCGCTGCACCAACTTCCAGCAGGACGTCGCCGACTCCGAGATATACTCGTACCTGCTCAAACAGATCGCGCCCAACGACGCCGGCGTCACGCTTGACGCTCTCAGGGTATGTATATGTTATATAGCCTATATTGTGTCCCACTACTGGGCAAAGGCGTCCTCTTCTTCTCCAATGCAACGCGAACTCGGGCCAACCGTTCAGGAAGGTATTCAAATCATCGCTCCATCTTCTCTTGGGTCTTCCACGACGCTGGCGACTATCTTGAGGAACCCATTCTGTGGCCATCTGGGTCCACCTCTCCGGATGCATGCGGCCAGATATGTCCCGCCCGGCCTCACTTCAGCTTAGCTGTTTTAAGGCCTACGTACGCTATACCAGTTTTGGAGCGCAGATACCGACGAGTTTTCGCTCGAGTGTCATAAGCTCTTTCATGAAACGGGAAACTGATACGATTGGTGGTCGGGTCGGATGTGGTGGCTATAACAGACAGCCAAACGGGCATCAGGAATCTGGAGGAATTAGTCGCCTCTTATGTCGTCTACCCCTCTGGTATGATTTGTCTGCTTGCACGCCTTTTTTCTATACTACGTGTCGCGGTAAACGTGGCTTTCAGTCACTGAAAAGTGCGGAAAGAGGTCCGCGAAAGCTTCGATTGGCAACACTAGATGCAAGAAGCGTGTGCCTACCCTCCGTGAGCTACCGACCGCCGTTGTATTGTGGACCGCCACTGGATTTACGTGTGCGGTAAGTGAAACGAAACTCCATTCACATGCATGGCTAAACATTTTAGAAGCCAAACCTCAAAAATAAAGGGCTGACTATACTCGACGTATAAACAAGCTTCAAATTAATAACCTTAACTTATTCCTTACCCCAGGAAACCGACCTCCTCCGTCGTGCCGAGGTGATGCTCCAGCAAGCGGCCAAGCTCCGCTGCCGCGCGTTCGTAGCACCAGCCGACGTGGTGGCCGGCGTCTACAAGTTGAACTTGGCCTTCGTCGCGAACCTGTTCAACCAGCACCCCGGCCTGCAGCGCCACGCAGACGCGCAGGAATACAAGCAGCTCGACGAGACCAGGGAGGAGAAGAGTTAGTATCATTCACTTCAACTGTCGAGTCGATAGCATGAAGTTTGAGTTACCAATCAGCATTAAAGGCTTGCTGAAGGGTGCCCAGGGTGCGCCGGACGTATCGTGGGTTCAGTATTATGTTTTAAGCATGTTTTACGCATGGCCAAAGTATTGTAAATCATGACTGTGTGATGTACTTTTTCCTTTTCTTTAAACACTTTCACTGCTGAAAAACACGCCGTGTAATTTCCGATTGAGAAACGAGCTATTTTCAAACTCAACAGTGAAAGTGTATGTTTTTGTAATAATTATTTATTAAAAAAAACTTCCATAATGTCAACTTTTTGTTCAATATCTGGAAAATAAAAATTATATATAAGGTCTGACAAAATTAGCTGAAACTATTTTAAGGGGATGATCAGACCATCAAACTGAACAACTTTCTCTATGGGACCAATATCGAAATTGCGAAAAAAAAATCAGCTGTTCCATACAAACTTACTCGACCTATTTCGTTATTGGTCCCTAAGGTCTAACAAAATTAGCTGAAACTATTTTAAGGGGATGATCAAACCATCAAACTGAACAACTTTCTCCATGGGACCAATATCGAAATCGCGAAAAAAAAATCTGCTGTCCCATACATTTAGGTCGAGTAGGTACGTTTGTATGGAACAGCAGATTTTTTTTTCGCAATTTCGATATTTGTCCCATAGAGAAAGTTGATCAGTTTGATGGTCTTATCATCCCTTTAAAATAGTTTCACCTATTTTTAGCCTGACCAGAAAAATTAAAAACCTGCTTTGGGGACGCTAAAATCGACTATAACCTTTAATGACAATGTTTCAATCACAAAATTTAGTTCCAATGATGTTCCGCAACATGGCGAGGTTTTTTATTTTCCTGGTCAGGCTTTAATCGACTAGTTTGCCAATTTCTTTTTTTTTTATTAACTGTTGACCGCGACTTCGTCTGCGTTGACTTAGTATTAGTAGGATTATTTTGATAGCTCGGTCGGTCGGTACCCATTATTTGGCCACCACAGACCAAAAAATAATAATAAATAACGCTCACAGGCACATACAAAGCAAGCGCTATAGGCTGTTTATTATGGAAACCATACAACAACGGCACAAACATATAAACATCTATGACCGAACTGGGATTCGAACCTAGGACCCTGGACCAAGATTATCATATCACCTTTATTAAAACAATAAAACATTGCAGCGTACCGCAACTGGATGAACTCAATGGGCGTGGCGCCGCACGTGAACTGGCTGTACTCTGACCTTACCGACGGGCTGGTCATCTTCCAGCTGTACGACATCATCAAGCCCGGCATTGTCAACTGGAAGAAGGTAATGCTTGAATCTTTTAGGCTAGAAGATTCCGCTTTAAGGTGGTTGCAGAGGGTTCAATTTTATACAAAACTTTGACGCACAATACGCGTAGACTGTATTACGAAGATATAAAGCATTGCAATTTTTCATACAAAATTTTAAAAGCTTTATATCTTCGTAATTGTTTTATAAATTGCAAATGTTATTTGTGACGCGGCAACTAGATTTTCTAAACTATTTTCCCATATATAAAATATTACCTTTATTAATTCCGTCTACGCGTATTGTGCGTCAAACGTTTGTATGGACTGAAACCACCTTAAGTTTAAATTTTTAGCGAGATAAAAGACTTTATATCGGTTTTTCAAAGCGAAGCTGTGTAAAATCAACCAATTGTTCAATTTTCCTCGTTTGTCAGATTCAAGCTTTTTTATTGGTTCATTTTATACATCTCCGCTGCGATTGAGTGGATTACGGGTGTTAAGATAGTTCTATTGTAATGGGGTATACGCATATAGCACATAGCAAATAATGAATTAGGATTGAGACACATTTACCGACAGCGGCCGGCCCATACAAAAATGTAATTTAGTGTGGGAAGTCGTCACAGTCACAGTCGGACAGCTTCCTATACTAAATGAAATTTTTATATGGGCCCGCCGTCTGTCGCCGGTAAAGAGTTAGGTACAAACATCATTCCTTATACCAACCTTTGAATATTTATTATAAGGACTAGCCTTGCGGTAGCATTTCCCCTCTGCCACGGTATAAGAACAATTGATCATGTGCATTTACACTCAATTTTATACCTAATCACTAAACGAGACAGCCTATAATTGCAAAACAATAATTTCGAACTTAGAACGTCACACGAGACTACTTTTCATGATTAATATCAATCAAAATAAGAATCTAAAGTTATGGGGAATAAAATCGAAAGTTGCGGATTTCATATTACCTCGCCCCCCGCAAAAAGTGGCAGAAATGTTTGTTAGTGGAATTACACGCGTAACTAGTCCCTATATAAGGTCTAACAAAATTAACTGAAACTATTTTAAGGGGATGATCAGACCATCAAACTGAACAACTTTCTCTATGGGACCAATATCGAAATCGCGAAAAAAAAATCTGCTGTCCCATACATTTAGGTCGAGTAGGTACGTTTGTATGGAACAGCAGATTTTTTTTTTCGCGATTTCGGTATTGGTCCCATAGAGAAAGTTGTTCAGTTTAATGGTCTGATCATCCCCTTAAAATAGTTTCAGCTAGTTTTGTTAGACCTTATATATTACGAGCGTTAACCCGCGACTTCGTCCGCACAAATTATATACCAGATTTTAAGTCAGATCATAAGCTATCAAACAAAAAAAGTTTCAGTAGTTTTTGCGTGATACTCGTTCAAACAAACAAACAAATAAACACACAAACAAACAGACAGACAAAAAATCCAAAAATTGGTGAAATGGAATCAGGGACACCTAAAAACCATATCGTAACTTTTTTTTTGTTAATATCTTCAATGTACAGACAAACTTCCTGTTACAGTTTTATAATAGTATAGAAGATATAGGGACTAGTTACTTATATAGTATATAAGTAGTCAAAGTTCCCTACTCACTTGCGATAAATTGAACTGAATGCAATTTGGCGACACGGCGACGGTGGCGCTTTATTATTAGTCACGCACGAACTCCGTTATAAGTGATTTTTCCATAACGCGTACAGTAGCACCAGGTTTATAAGTCTTACCGATGTACCTGCGCACTTGACAAATTTTAATAGCGCGCGAAATTATATTGACCAATCAGGATGTGCCACCTTCAATCCGTTTACGCTATTGGCTAATTTGTTTTCGCGCCCTTTTCGCTGCTATCCGACTTTGCACCCTTTGATTACTAAATGACTTCGGGTTTTGTCGGGGCCTCGGGTCTGCTCTGCCCAAACGAAGATTGACGAGCGGAATTATTTTCCTGGTCGTATTGTAACAGAGTATCGCATCGTATCACCATGACATCTCGTTGTGGTGAAGTGTGCGGGCACTACGCCAATCACCTTTGTGCTTTCATGTCCCCTGCATTAGGACCGCTTACCTTTTCCAGGCTTCTTTATCGATTTAACGTTGTTCGCAGGTGCACCGCCAGTTCTCGAAGCTGCGCAAGTTCATGGAGCGGCTGGAGAACTGCAACTACGCGGTGGAACTCGGGCGGCAGCTAGGCTTCTCCCTCGTTGGCATCGCAGGCGCGGACATCAACGAGGGCAACGCGACCCTCACCCTCGGTTAGATATACCACACTAGTATCACTCGGGGTGGTCAGACACTTCGTTATAATCACCATTTACGTGTTCTCGTAGGCAAAGTTTTGGTTTCGTCTTGTTTTAGGGATGGAATGACTTGTAAATTTTACACGGCCAATTTTGACGGTGTAAAGCTTATACCGAGACTAATGAAAGAAACCTAACAAATTAAAACATACTCCTTTTTTTGAAGTCGGTTAAAAACTGTAACACTCGTCTCGCGTGGTTTCCGCGCGTCGCGTTTTTGCCTGCCACGAGGCTCCGCAATCCTCAATCTCTTCTTGTTCTTGTTTACAATTCTCGAGATTGGGATAGATTCTCCCATAAACTACTTTACACTGGCGGAAATGCAGTGCTAACGCACAAGCAAGAGACATTTAATTATAAATAAATAAAAATTAAAACTGTATAACCCCACATTGCAATAAGTACGGATACAACGACATCTTTCTTTAGGTGGATTATACATTCGTTCTTTTATTATGGGTTTAGTGTGGTAGAGCACAAATGAAGTTATTTCGAAGCAAATCCTTGTATAGCTACTCTTCTATAAATCAAAGTTTGGTCGAATCCGGCCTTAGTCGTTTTGTTTGACACAGAATTGAATACTAGTCTGATGAAGTAACTGGTTAATGCTGGATTCTAATAAAAAACAATTTTGTATATTCTGCAGGGTGAAATTTAAATCATTAGCATCCTTTTACACTAAGAGTCTACCCATCAAACTGAACAACTTTTACTATGGGAGCAAACCGATTGGAGCAAAAAAAAATCAGCTGTTCTATACTAAACTGCAATGCCTACTCGACTCAAATGTATGCAACAGCAGATTTTTTTTTTGCTCCTATCGGTTTGCTCCCATAGAAAAAGTTGTTCAGTTTGATGGGTAGACTCTTAGTTGAAAAGGATGCTAGTGATATCAATTTCACCCTGTATAAGTTCCCTAAATAAAATTAACTTGTAGCGTAAAAATATTGATACTGGTCAGTTGTGACCCTCATTGACAACCGTCAGACTTGGGACAATTATTTTTCTTTATTCATAATCCGTCCTTTACTCTTGCAAAAACAATAAGTAGATTATTTAGACAAGTAATTCTAATCTATCTTAACATTACAGCATTAATCTGGCAGCTGATGCGCGCATATACTCTGTCAGTCCTCACCCGGCTCGCGAACACTGGCAACCCTATCATAGAGAAGGAGATCGTGCAGTGGGTCAACAACAAGCTGCAGTCCGCCGGCAAGGGCTCCTCCATCAAGAGCTTCCAGGTTTGTGCACCACCTTTTAAAATACCTACGTCTAGATCTCTAGAAAGGATTTGTCATAATCATG
This sequence comes from Agonopterix arenella, assembly GCA_927399405.1. Lineage (NCBI taxonomy): Eukaryota > Metazoa > Arthropoda > Insecta > Lepidoptera > Depressariidae > Agonopterix > Agonopterix arenella. The sequence goes on from OV656714.1 coordinate 5,811,068, forward strand.
TCTGTAGCTAACCCTGATATAGGCCTCGGTCTTTTTGGGTTGTTACTGCAACACCTGCATAATATTGGAGACGCTTACTTGAGTCTATTTTGAGGTGTATATTCTATATTGTGTCTTGAATTTTTGTTGTCTTAGAAATAAATAAATAAAATAAATCGCTAAACTTGGCAGGCAGATTGCAGATTTTTCTTCTTCCAAAGAACTGAACAATATAGCGTTACTCGGGAGCAGCTACTGCTTGTTTTTGCGGGCAATGGAACAATGAAATAACTTAGCAAACGGCCTAAGGGCACGGACAAAGACTTGCTGGATTTACGCGAGGGTTTGGGATCGATAAGATTGGCGATCACTGGCGGACGGAGGTTGGACACAAGCGAATTTTGCTGTCCGATCGTTGGTAAACCTAAACTAATTGAGGAATTCTGGCCCGAGATCTCCAAATATGAATCGATGGGCGGAAATAATGTCACTTAATATAGCTGGCTTTCTGATTAATGAATTTATTTATTTCTTTATTTGATTCCAATTTAGTGGAATACAAATAATTGAGTCCCTGACTCCCAAAGTTGGAAAACCACAGAACATTATAAGAGGGGTTTGAAGTGCAAAGTAGGCGTGGATCGCGTGCGATTAACACCGTAAGGCGCGTGGCATGGTGCGAGCGAGAGGACATAAGAAGTTATAGCAGCGTGAGCGGGAAGACAAGTGCAAAAGCACTATTTTGCATTTCGAACCCCTTTTATAATGTTCTGTGCGTGTATTGGGGCTTAGTTTGGTGTAATATTTAGCGTGTAATCGCACCTCAATCAAAAGTTGTCAGATGTTAACGTCTTTTTGAACATACGTGTTATGTCGCGAGCGCCAATATGTTATAATATGTTTGTCATCACGATCGTTATGGTTTTCGAGTATCTAACTAATGATGATATTGTTTGCAGGATGAAGTGCTAGCGGACGGCAAGGTTGTGCTCGACCTGATAGACGCCATCAAGCCTGGCTCCATCAACTACGATCTGGTGTTGCCGGGAGGCAATGAGGAGGTATGTGCTATTTATTTATTCTTATTTATTAGGTTTGCCAACATCTTATACTATTAAGGCCAGGCCACACAGAGGCGGTTTTGCGGGAAAGCGGGCCGGAGGCGGACCTGCGGGAAGCTAATATCTCCGGACCCGCGCATATTTCTGTGTGGTAGGGTACATACAAACTCGAACATTACCACCACACCACACCATACACAACAAAACACACAGAAAACCGGGCGGGTCCGGAGATATTCGCTTCCCGCAGGTCCGCCTCCGGTCCACTTTCCCGCAAAACCGCCTCTGTGTGGCCTGGCCTTTATTGAGAAGGACACCTTAACCTCTCGTATGCCGGGAATTACAGACACAATAGAAATCAATTGTGTTCGTCACGCGGATCCGCGTTCCGGCATACCAAAGGTTAAGGGTTGAACCACATCTGGCATATTCTAGAGCGAAAAAGATAGCGGGAATGCTATACGGCAGTACCGGCAGTGTTGCGACCTTTCTCGCTCTAACAAATGACGTTCCTGAATCCTGAGTGACAGAAAAGGATAGAGTGTGAAAAAATGCGATTGAGTGCTACGAGATGAGGTTCAACTCTTATTTCCCAACAACCTCAAGCTCCTCCTCCTTCTATACCTAGAGTTGAATTTTTTATAATTTAATCAAATTGAACCCACTGCTGGGCATGTCTCTAAAAGATTTTTATCGCGCCGTTCTTCGCGGTCCTGTGCTAGTCTGATCCAATGCAACTCGCACCCTAATAGGGTCATATCAAACAAACTATTTTTGAGCGAAAGCGTTAAAGGAACAACATCGTCGTGATATAGTCGCGACATCGCAGCTATATTTCTAGAATCAATCAGAATCGTGTTGATAATATATAACATTCAGTATGTAGTACGCCTGTGTTGTAGTTGCGATGTCGCCTACATTCTTGTGTTTCTTAGGTACTAATAATTATACAATTGTTCCAGGAAAACCTAGCAAACGCAAAATACGCCGTATCAATGGCGCGGCGATGCGGCGCACGCGTCTACGCCCTACCCGAGGACATAACCGAACGGAAGCCGAAGCTCATAATGACTGTGTTCGCCTGCCTCATGGCCCTGGACTACATCCCGACCATGGACGCGCCCGTCAACAACAAGGCGTAAGTTTTGTAGTTATATTCATCGCTAGAAGGAGTGACTGGGGTTTTTGTTATGTGATTGTCTTGGGGGTATCAGTTTTGGTAGTTAAAGCACGATTATCGTCCGATTTAACTTGACACCTTTTAAAGTGGAGAAAGCTTTTCGTCCAGGGGCCTGTGTCATAAACATGTAAATTGTTAATTGCTATGAGAATTTGAAATAGATTACTGAGTATGTTAGGATATATGATGTTTAACGCCATAAGTAACCAGCAATGTGCCCTGTTCCCTGAATTGTCATTGTTAATGGTAAAAGGACAAGGGTTCAGGGTTACTATTGTAATTTTACAATCCGCGCGTTTCCAAGTCAAATCAGCAACTCTTTATCAAACGTGAAAACACGAGCTTTGTATGAAAAATTGGACTAAATCATGAATAGTGTCGTCATTGTTTTTCGTCGTCGTTTCGATACTTTTTATAGTTTATCCTTGTGTTCAAGCTACAGAATTACTGAAAATGTAAGTTTAGCATTATTTTCAAACGTATTTTTTACTGAGAATATAAAACTAAATTATATTTGATGCAGTCAACTCCCCAATTGTCCTGTTTATGAAATAGATCCCTGGTGTCAGGTTAAAATGGACGAGGTTGCTTTTTGTCCACGGGTTAAAGGGAGTTTGACTAACAATTGGAAGAAGGAAATAGGAAGAGAGTACTTAATACTAAGAAACTGGTCGAAAAATGTCGTACCTACTTACAGTACCAGTTTCAGATCATAATTTCTACCATTCTAGTAAAGGGACGCAGCCGTGAAACGAGAAACAAAAATTTTAACAATTTCTTTGTAATAAGTGCGCCCTTCCTAAACATACTTTAACTGAAACTTCGAATATTATTATTGATATGTGAATGTCGTGAAATTACCAAAAAAGTTTGGTAAAAAGTGACTCCTTTTAGTGAATATTTTAAAGGGATTTTAATTTACAGTTAAAGTAAATTGATCAATATTATAAGCGCTCGATTCTCTCATAGATAAAAATAACAAACAAAAATTATAAAAATAAGTCAGAAAACTGCGGAGTTTTATGAAACATTGTGGCCTACCGAAAACAAATATATATTCCGAACCGTCGATTATATAAATTAACATCCCACCTACTTATACATGAGAAATAAATATAGATTTCTGTAATATACACTGATCTTGATGGTAGTGGCTAAAATCGCATGCACTTTCTAAAATATTCAAAAATTACGGTATTATTTTTCTTAAAACTGTTTACTTCTGTACATTTTTAATATCTGAGTGATGAGAAGGGACAATTTCACATGTTATTGGAGAAAAAGACGCAGGATTCGTTGTTGTTCACACGTGGCTTAAATGAAATGAAAATTAAAAAAGAAAGATTGTAGAGTTTTGCATGAACATATTATACAATTTTTGAATGATTTTTCCGTCGTAAACTTACTGAAAATAAACAGAAAAAATAATTTTAAAAAAAATAGCATGTGAAATTTGTCTCATAGGGTCAATTCAGATTAGGCGGTAAAATGCTTGAGCATGTTCTTGACCGCCATTCAAACTTCAGCGCAAAATGACGCTGCTGTCCGCTGGATTCGATTTTACTGTTGTATGATATTTTCAGCTCTGTTATAAAATAAGGTTGATATTTGCTCGAACATTTTTTCACCTAATCTGAATTGACCCTTAGGTTCAGGTTACCTCTCTATTATTAAAATGTTTCCTCCAATGGCGTACGTAGCTTGTGGCGTACGAATAGCCTTAGAACCAAGCCACACCTTATGGTGTTCTCTGAAGCCACCGCATCGTGTGGCTTGATCCTTAGGCAGGCGCCAGACATCCGCAATGGTGTGTTCAGAGTACAGCTGGCTCGTTCATCTCTATAAAGATAAAATGAGACAGAACCCAGCAAACGATTTGATCGTATTTTATATGACTATTTTGAGTCATAAAAGTTATGTTACGGTAATTTCGTCATATACTGGTGCTTTATGCGTCTAATGTTCGACTATACGACACCTATACGACCAAATTGTTAGTTAGGAATGCTTCACGATGGTATTTGCTTACGTTGCCCACAAGTCTGGCGCCTGCCTTACATATACGGATTTGGTGATGGATTTGTGCAGTTTTTTGTGATGTCCCGAAAGAGCTATCGCTGGCGGGTATAATTATAGTATACTTTACATTTATATGAATGTAGTAAGATTTGTGTATGTAACAATTTGTATTTAATTGTAAGGGTAACTTATTTATTTAGAGATTAAGCGAAACGGTAATTACGTGCGATTTATCTAATAGGGTTATGATTCTACTTTAATCCTGTAATTTTGTCATTGTCATTGGTCAGCGTCAACAAAATTTGTACTCTTAGGCGCGGTTTATACAGAACAGATGTGTGGCGATGGCGGATAGTTAAAGTAACACAATATAAACCTCATAGTACGTAGCGTCGTTTTTGACGTACGTCGCCTGGTGGCGCGGCTTAATTCTCCAAACGACGCTATGCTACGTACTATAAGGTTTATATTGTCGTACTTTGACTATCCGCCACCGCCACACGTCTCTTCTGTATAAACCGTGCCTTACAAATATGACGGCATTATTTCAAAATGTTAGGCATGAATTACAATGTAAAAAGTCTAACACATTCGCTATCCCCCTCCTATTTAATTTGAGATTTTAACTCAGTGTTCACTTTAAATGCGTTCGCGGCGTATAATAAAATTGTAATAAAAACATAATTGGGGGGGCGATATAATGAAATAGGGTTAGTTGACTTCTCGGTTCAAGGCAGACTTTCTTGGCTATAACTTTCTATCTATTTAATGAGTTTTTTTAACAGCAATGGAAGATAAATCGCATGCAATCACTCCGTTAGGATCATCGATTTACGTAATAGTGTCAGTTGGGTCATTCTTTTATTCAGGGTACCATAATCCGGTGCCCTTCAAAGGTTACGGAACAAAGGCGATTTTGTTAGTAAAATAGGTAAATTCCAAAATGAAACAGTTATCGGTAGCTACCGAATAAGAAGCCAGTCTTAGAAAAACGTAGGAATTAAAGTAAAATACTGTACTTTTTTGCAAATTACGGTAACTCAGTTGTTTGTGTAAGCAACGCAATATAATTTTGAGGGACGGTAACGCAGTGGTTATTTTGCTGAAAAAACATCAATAAATGTAATAAGCAAGAAAATATTGCTGCAAATGTCTTTAATAATTACTATGAACAAAAATAGAAATAAAACAATAAAAAAAGACAAAGAATTTATACAATATTAAAAGAAAATAAAATTTTATCCAAATTGTACCCTGAATAAAATAATGGCCCAGTTATGTATGAAACACCAATGGGTTGGGATACGAGCACACTGCATAGGCACACTGATTGTGAGTACCAAAGTAAAGGAAGGAAAATTTGCGATTTAGGAAATTATAAATTAGCGAATTCTTTAGTACAGCTAATTAATTTTTATGAAGCTTCTTTTCTCCATTGATTTGGGTCTAATTAACTGTATAACATTATGCAAAATAATTTTAGCTAATAGCTAAACAATTTTTAAAAGTCATGAAGTTTATTCCAATCTCCGCGCCTATGTAGTGATTTTATGTAATCAGTACTTTCAAGTTTTAGTATTATGAATGTGTCAATGTTTTTATACATTTTTACAACGAATTGTATGAGTTTCTATCGAAGGTTTTCGAAATGTAGGTTAGGTAAAGTCTCTTAATTAATTATGGGAGTACCAAGCTTTTAGACTTACTCTTTATGATAAGCTTATGAAAATAACAATACCTAACAGTTTCGCTGCGGTAGGGAAAAAAGGTACTTAATCGTATCGGCGAAGAAAATCATTAGGTTTTAATTATTTTAGAGTGGCTCATCGCTATTGTAGCTGTTAGTGAAGTCTTTGTTACTAAGATTGCAATACGAAAATTTAGTTTCTGCAAAGACACGTCAGTCGAAGTTATTATAATACTGTTTGGCTTCCAAATTTTCTAAAGTTAAGTTTATTTACATTCTTGAAAAGAGTGCATTATTATTGTTTTAAAATAATACAGACACATTTTTTGCTTGTGTGTGGGAAATTGGCAATAATGTTTGTGTGAAATTGTGTATGTTATTATTGGTTTAACATGAAACCTATGTATATGTATTCATAAGAATGACATTCCCTTTATATTTTCTGCATTCCCATATCGGCATTTTTTTTAACTGAAATATTTCCACACATCATCGTTTAAGCTACACGAAATATGTATGTATATTATTTTAGGTTAATGTGAAATATTTTTGTAGATCGTTTTTATTGAATGTAACATTCCTGAGGGACACAACGATATATTTTTAATTGTAAATTTTTATTTTGTTACAGTTTTTAAGATTTGTTTATCGATTACGTGTTTTTAGATATATTTTGCACTGGGAATCAACTAATCAAAGTTATATCTTAAAAATCATGTAACAAAGCGGTATATAAGTAAATAAATAATGTTATATACTGCGCAATACACTGTATTTAGTGATATACGCTAGCTGTCATTAATGTTTAAAGACAAATGTAAGCATATAAAATAATAAAACGGAATTGGTAAAATACTTCTATTTATTTCATTTTGTCCACTGTTTCTAAACTACACTCAAAATCTATTAAATGTGGCTTTGGTGCTTCATACTTTGTGTGGTGTGTTGTCTGTGATTGTCCATATTTTCTTTACAAGTCTTTATACCGGCTGGAGATAGGCCGATGCCGATGAACATTGACGTATTTGTAAACAGAAGTAGTAAGAATTAATTTATAGAAGACTCGATGTACAGCGGCCTCGGCCTGCCTCGCGCTAGACTTCGAAGTTTGGCATAGATCCACTTCCTCCTAGAGCCTACCCTCTCTACCTGGCGAAGCGCAGCGCGGAGCATTTTTCACAGCCAAACCATTATCGACCTTGCTTGCGTTTAAATAACATCGAAAATTAATTAGCACAACTTTCACCTCAAGTCGCTTCGATGCTCTTAGGGACTAATAGTTGTGTTAATTGATTTTCGATGTTATTTCAACGCAAGCAAAGTTTATAATGGTTTGGCAGTGAAAAATGCTTCGCCTAGTGTGCGCCAGTTCTTATGGCCCTGATATATTTGGGGGGAGAGCAAAGCATTATCAACTTTATCTATGCTGATTACGTATCAAGATTTACCGAAACTAAAGCCTCGCAAATGATCTTTCCAAGACTGATCTAAAGGGATATCCAACGTTTGTTAAATTATTGTAAACCACGTCAACTTAGTTTTCTTTCTATCTTATTTTCGAGTTTACTATTGGAACGTTTATCCATCGAATAGGTAACTGCTTTGCTTCTCCGTCTACGGTTTACGCATCCCTCCAACTCTGGACAAAGCTAAGAGGGTATGCACAAAAACTAAAAATGAAAAATGAGCCTATAGCCCAGTCATTTTACGGTTTGAGCCGGGACTAATTAATAATTGATATTTTTTCGGTATAGTATTTAAGAGCAAATTTGTGCTTAGAAATGTTCCAAAATTAATTTAGCAAAAGTTCTAATTTTAAAATTTTGCTATTATCTCGTTCCAAAAAACCTGACGGTAATATTTTTTTGCACATTTTTAAGTCTTTACCATTATACATATTTCAAACATGGTGTAAATATTTTTGTCTACTTAGAAGGTTTTGAAAAATCCATTCGTATTTTCTGATAAAAACCTCATTTATTAAATTTCAATGTTTATTTTATTGCTCAAAAATAATTTATATTGTTAAATCTAAGTCAAATGAGTGCATTGATATGAATATTATTAATTTAAAAGTCTTCTGGGACACATAATTTTGATTTCTAAAATGGAGCCGGCTACAGTTTAAAAGTCCAATTAATAATTACTCCCTACCCCGCCTAACAAAACTCCTTAAAATGACTGGGATATTTTCTTTACCTCTACAAAAAGGCATTTAATCTTCTACTTTTGCCGACTAAGCTTTTATTTACACCACGAATGACGCTTTCTGTTTCGAAGGTTTAATTGCAATCTGCAAAATACTGTAGATTTTTTCTTATACGCACTGTATGATGATCTTTTTAAGTTAGCTCGCCAATACTTGCAGATAAACAACATTCTTAGAGCCATATCACACAACCTATATTTGCGCGTTATCGCCGCGATATTTCTGAAATCATACAGTATTGGGGTGATATCGCGGCGGTGTAGTTACGTCGTCGTTGCGAAATCGCTACACTCAAAAATAGCTTGTGTAATATGGGTACACACCAGGTTTTTCAGTCAATTTATCAATGTAAAATTAATTTCCACGTCAAGCAGGTGTAGCATAAGAATAATAATCATTATATTCCCCCATAGGTCTGAAGAACCAACAGATTACCTCGATAGCTCTGTGGACTCCGTAGAAATCATTGAAAACTTTGAAGACTTAGTCGATTCTGTGGAGGTAATCGATAACGTGGACTTCGACAACTTTGTGGATGTTGTTGACAATGCCAATGGAATCGAAATAACAGGGGATGAAGTCGCAGTTGTCGATGAAGCAGAATTCGACGACCCTGACGACTCGGGAGTGGGTGTCAATGTAACTGAAAAACCGACACCGCCACCTAAACCTGATAACCTAACGTTGATCAGGACAGAATGAGTTATTTTAGCGAATTAGGTTAATATAAAAATGTATATTTTTTATTTTTATATTGAAAGAATATTTTTTTATTAAATTTCGTTGTTTTGTTTGTTGGAAAGTAATACTGCATTTTATTATAATAAATAAATTATTGGTGTTTTATTACTGAGTTTTAACACTTCGCTAGCCGATGATTGTGGTTCCCTAAAACTTTTTTTTTATCATAAATAAAAATTATCATGCATGCATTGATTGATTTATATGTGCTGGTAAAACGAAAAAACTGTTTCAGGCAAAATTTATCGCCTAAGGTAACTAAAGTTAAAATTTAAATAGTTTCATACGTATCCTCTAAATCCATGAAGATCCTTAAATGTGTAAGGGTAAGTATACAATGAAAAGAAAAGTCAAAATAAAACCAAAAAGCTTGAATAAAATTGTGATGATTTATTTCATTCCATAGCCAACAACCAAATTGAATATACAATAATGGGAGAGCATCAACGTAATTACAAACAATATGGTCCGAAAAATAAGCTTTTAGAGTATTCTTAAGATAATAGATCAGGCAAGTGACGATCGATGTTGTATGTTAGACAAAAAAGCCAGCGCAAACATGGCGGAGCGCGGCGCAAAGCATTTTTCACTGCCAAGCCAAACCATCATGCCCATCTTCTCCACTAGGCACTCTGGGCAAGTGCCCAGGGCCCCGCAATCGATGAGGCCACTAGTTCCTGCCCGATTACCAAGCAATAACCATTATTACAGTAGTACCAGGTTTTTAAGTCTCAGCGATGTACCTGCGCAGTTGACAAATTTTAAAAACGCGCGATATTGACCAATCAGAATGTGACACCTTGCCGCTATTGGCTTATTGCTTTCGCGCCCTTTGCGCTGCTATTCGAGGTTCGCTGTTAAGCGAGATAGAGAATACCCGATTTTGCACTGCTCTGTGCAAACGAAGATTGACGAGCGGAATTATTTTCCAGGTCGTACTGTACCGATAAATACCATTATTTTTGATAAATATCAGTTTTTTGGTAGCCTAGTGAACTAGGGGCCAAACCAGTGGCAATAATTTGGCTGCCTACCTACAACTTGTAGGTCTAAATCTAGGATTTTTCTTTTGCATGTTGTTAATAAAATACTCCTCTGTCATATTCATATCATAGTCATAGGGGTTATCCTAAAGTGTCCAGGGCGTCCAATAGGTTAAAGACGGCCCTGCAAACCAATATCGACTTTGCTTGCGTTGATATAACATCGAAAATCAATTAGCACTACTAGTCTCCTAAAGCATCGAAGTGACTTGAGACGGAAGTTGTGTTTATTGATTTTCGATGTTATTTCAACGCAAGCAAAGTTGATAATGGTTTGGCAGTGAAAAATGCTCTGCGCTGCGCTTTGCCAAGTAAGTGCCGGCTCTTACACAGGTTGCTATAAGGACAAATTAAATAAAAAAAGTATAGGTTGCATTTTCTAGTGTCAGTTACTTATAATTAATCCAACATACAACAAACAAACAATAGATGTAACAATTTTTCAACACGATTCAGCTAAAAAAAATATAACGTGAAAAAGTAAAATTTTTACAGCGCTATGTAAAAAAAATCGTATTTACACAATATACAATTAACAAGTATTGATAAGAAGCGACTAATTATTTTGTACATTTCAAAGATGTGGATGGTACGGGGCACTTCTAAACATCCTACGTTTTTAAGTTTAATGTTATACGGCCTGTCCACACGATTCATAAGAACACTGAGCGTTGCGTTTTTACACTTTAGTGTGAATACATTCTAGTTTATTTTTCCGTTGCTATAACCCGTGTGAATAGGCCTAAGTTTGCCAAATAGAAGCAGTTTTGTTTTTACTGAAACTGCTTATAATGGTCAAACAATTGTCTACATTCAGTAAGAAATTTTGGAATGTATTTAATCGTTACATAATTAGTATTATTTATTAATATCATGTTTTGTTATTTAATAGAAAAAGATTTTTCTAGATATTCTACCAACCGAATGAGTTTCTGATGTCAACATTAAAAAATTGATCCATGCAGTTTTAAAATTAATTCAAAATAATTTGTATTTGAAACCAAAAACTCACTCGAATTGATTTACAATTTCGCTATAATATAATAATAATTATAATTTCGTTACAATTCGCAATCGACTCGTTCTTTAACATCAAAAATTAACATTAATAAAAATGTTGATTCAAAAATAACGAGCCACAATAAAATAAATAATTATATAAATTTTAATTAATAAAATTTATTCACATAACGCGTAGCTAGTCGGACTAAAGCCATTTTATCGTAAAAAAATAATATCGACATTTAAAAAGATTTTAAAAATTGTAATGGCAACACAATCTCAATTGAAACTATATACAACGTGTGCAAGATAAATTATACCAAAAATAGTTATCACATACTAATCGCCTAGGTTTCGCATGTAATCTGATGCGTATGTGAAGTCTACCGATCCGCATTGGGCACGCATGGTGAACCGCCTATACACCCTTCTTGAGGGGTAGGCCTGTGCCCTGCAGTCGGACGTTTATATAGAAATCAGAGCGGCCTGTTATAAATAATACTCACATTGTAATGATCCAAAGTAAGCCTTATAGGCTTTTTGTTATGAAAACCATACAACGTAACAAATATTTATTAAATCCATGACCGAACCGGGATTCGAACCCAAGACCCTAGTTTGGCTGTCCAGTGTGGTAACCATTACACCAACCGGGTAGTCGAAGTTGAACCAACGCCTTTGACTACTTAAATAGGGACTAGTTACGCGTGTAATTCTACTAACAAACATTTCTGCCACTTTTTGCGGGGAGAGGTAACATGAAATCCGCACCTTTGGATTTTATTCCCATAACTTTAGATTCTAATTTTGAACGTTAAAAATCATGAAAAATAGTCTCGTGTGAACCCCAAACGTTCTAAGTTCGAAATTATTGAAATGCTACCGCAAGGCTAGTCCTTATATCAACGCAGATACGGCGAGGCAATTAATATGCGATAACCTATAACCATCACCTAAATTAAAACGGTAATTACTTCACATTTCACAAGGTTTCCGTCAAACGATTCGAGATAATTTAAATTAATTTTTATTCAGCCTTTAGAACCAAAGTTCATTAATACAAAACATTAATTTATTGCGCTGATGAATTTAAATTACACTGCTCGGGCACATACAATTAATCAATAAACGAGAAAGAGACAATCAATGTACTTCAGTATCACACAACTATGGTTAAGAAAACACAGAGTAATAAAAATACAGAACTTATACAGGGTGCCAGCCCATTTGATACTATTTAATACACAGGAGGTTCATTATAATGTATTATACGTCGTCCTAATAGGCCATCGCTCGCGTTAATTGACGCTCGTGCGAGCGATGGCCAATTAGGACTACGCCTTATAAACCCATGTATCACTTTAATATTTAAGTTATATTTCACAGTGAGAATGGAACCTGCCTTTGTGATATAAGGCTGCAAAAGTTCTGACGTTCTTATAAATGTCAACGGGTAAAAAAGGTGGTTTCGGTCGTCCGTATAAGGTCCGGTATCCAAAGTAGCTGTGTAAAATTAACCAATAGAGTTATTTAATTTCAAATCAAGCTATTTTCACATCACCGCTTCGCTTTGGTGGATCCTAGGTCTAATAAGTGACTGCTTCTGTCGTGAAAATGTCAAATTATTTATTATTATTTTATTGCAATTATATTTTAAAAAATACTAGTGTATCTTTGATATTCTAAAATTATGAATAAAGGAGACGTTATTTCACATAATAGATACTAGTATGTGGTAGGAACTACATACAGAACGGCCACACCCTCTCTAACTTCGGATACCCCCCGCACTTCGAGGGTAACATTAGGGGCGCAGAGCAAGAAGCACATACTGGCGCGCACGTGCGAGCGGGACGACGCGTGTGCCGAGGCCATCTTGTTAAACGTTGCAGTATTCAAGCGTTGAATTCAGAAAGTTCTTTGTACGAAGTGTCAGTGGTGTGGTAATGTGTAAAATATTCGTTCGCGGTCATAACTTTGTTAATTATCTCGATTATTATAATGAAACGCCAAACTTTTGCAGACAATTTATCTACTGGATTTCACCGCAAAACATTATTAATACAAACTTAACTAATATCATCACTGCATTTTACTTATTTCTGAGCATTCAACATTACTGTAAACTTCCAAGATGTACGTAATTTTAACCGACTTATTCGGCTTCCAACATAATTTTTTAAATGAAGTGGTTAGGACCATCAAACTGAATAATTTACTGCATTAATGCAAAAAAAAACTACTGTTCTACTAGGTGATTTTGTAAACTCTTTCAAAATGATCCATGCTAAACTGCAATGCCTACTCCACTCAAATGTATGAAAGAGCAGATGTTTTTTACGATTTCAGGTTTCCCATATTAAAAGTTGTTTAGTTTGATGGTCTGAACCACCCCTATAAATTTTGAAATGTTAAAAAAATCACCCAGTATCGACTAAGTCGATATCTCCTCAGTATTTAGGATTTAGTCCGTATCAGGAGTATTTACAAACCAAGTTTACTCGCCGATTTAAAGTCAGGTACCGAAACAGATTTCTTGTGATGCTTCAGACATGCCACCTTGCTATCTGTCGGTCGTCATAAACATTTAACTAGACTTCCCATAGACAAAATTGCAATATCACGAACAATTCCAATCGGCGAAAAGACTAAAAATCAACCACATAACGACTTGCATTCATACCTGAAGTAAAAAGAAAAAACATAATTAAAAATAAATATAAAAAGAAATTATAAAAATAATAAATCGAATATAAAAAGCTATTGCAATTCGGTCCATTACAATATATATTTGTAATATTAATACATATTTGAGAATATTATATTTGATTATGATACAAGTAACTAGTCGTTCATGAAATGCAAAACGGCTGCAAATTTAAATTATGCTCATCACAGAATACAAAAAATAAGCCGACCGAGAGTCAAACAGTCTTTTTTAAGTCTGCAACACTTCAATTGCAGTCACAAGAATTAGGTGACCCTACGTCAAACCTGCAGCAATATTTCAAACTTTCGTTTTTGTGCTGATATCTAACTTGAATTTTGCATTTAGTTCATCCGTGATTAACATGAACGAAATATTTTTAAAGCCTGGTTAACATCTTCACAAAGTACCCTAAAGACTTTAGTACGACGCAGTAGAACATCTTTTCGTTGCTGACTGTACTATGTATGTACGCACGGCGACACATCAAGCTACGCAAAACCAACATAAGCTGGCCGCGCGTAGATTGAGTAATGTTAACGTCGCGCGGCCAGCTTATATAGGTTTTGCGTAGCTCGATGTGTTGCCGAGTGTACATTGCGATTTTCATTTTCATTACTTTTCATTTCATTCATGAAGCAACAAAACTGTATCAAACATCACACTTTTATGTGGTAAAGCATATAACCACGATACCAAAAATTTGGTAACCAGCTATGAAAATACGGCTTGTGCGTCACCTCATGTAATTCATTAGGATATTTTTTGTCTTTATAGTTCGTTTCTTTCTCAACCAGATGTAAGATGACAAACTTCTGATGTATTTCGAAACAAAACAGTGCACCAAAGTTGTTAGGGAACATTGTGAATGCGAAAATAGCTGTTTTCTTATTCCCCCATTGAAATAAAAGAGATTCCTTTGATGAAACAAAAAATACGAAGATGCAGTATGTTTTAAATATATGGTAAAGTCAATGGGTTAGTCAACAACGGCGGCATATACATATTTTGCTTTTAATCCATCTGGTCAACTTCAGTCAACTCTATCCGTGTTAAAATAGGTATTATTTTACATTGCTGCCGCTGTGCCCACCCGTGCTCTGGGCCTACCCGTGCCTTGGGCCTATAGACGAAGTAACATTTCTATTGGCGTAGACGCTAGTAGAAATGAAATGTATGTATGGATTTGACATTGGCGATCGAAACATTTTGACGTTTGCTTTCGTCACCATACGTCAATTCCATACATTTTTTATGTTTTCTACTGTCGTTAACATTAATCGAAAGTACTTTGTCTAGGGGCCCTGTTGTAATATAGATACACAAAGTAGGTCCATTGGACATTGGGCAAGTTACACGAGTGGTGTATAAGTAAATGCATCTTCCTTTTTAAGTTTCATCTAAGTTTTAAGCCATTGTTAAAAAAAATGTTTGAAGTCTGCGTGTATGTATCAGAATATAATGTGTATAATTATTTAGTTATTGTTATACATATGATATGTATTTATAATACATATTATAATACATATTTATATATCTTACAGTATTCATACATAACAAAGCCGATATTCATTTGTATTTAACAACATATTTTAAAATAATAAGTGCTATACATATTTTAAATAAATTTTTTACATTTCAAACGCCTGTCCTTTCATATTTAATATATTTTGCTAGCATTGACTCGATATAAGTTGACATTTTGAATCTTAATTTAAATAGGATTTATGTATGGAGAATATAACTAACACAAGACAATCAAATACGTAGTGTAATTGGGGATCTCTTTGACAAAAAATAGATTGCAAACAGATGAAATAAAACGCATTCACAAATTTACTATTGATCAATTCATCAGTTGTATATCAATTCTACATACTCTAAAAAGTCACACGAGCTATTTCAGCGCCCGCAACGTTCCACAGATCGATTGCCTCGCGGTTACTATAAGATTCATTACTAAACTAAAATTTATTGTGACACAAAAAACTTCGACTGCATAAAATAGATGTGCCTAATCGATTATTTTATTTTATTTATTAATAATCGATTAATCGATTATAATGCTAATCGGTTGCAATCGATTATAATAGATTTTTAGGAAACCGTCAGTCTCTAGTTCTATTTTAAATTGTAAGTTGTTAAGCTGTGTGTGTACCCTTATAGGGGGAACTCCCGAAATATTTTTGGTTTGGTTTTTTTATAATTATTATGTCCCAAAAATGGTCAGTTGACTAATTAGATTGTATCATAATGTATTTTTTAAATGCGATCTATGCACTTTTTGACGATACCATAATCTGAGTAGGTATCAATTAAATCTATCTATACTATTATAAAACTGTAACAGGAAGTTTGTCTGTACATTGAAGATATTAACAAAAAAAAGTTACGATATGGTTTTTAGGTGTCCCTGATTCCATATCACCAATTTTTGGATTTTTTGTCTGTCTGTTTGTTTGGGTGTTTGTTTGTTTGAACGAGTATCACGCAAAAACTACTGAACCGATTTTGATGAAACTTTTTTTGTTTGAAAGCTTATGATCTGACTTAAAATCTGGTATATAATTTGTGCGGACGAAGTCGCGGGTTAACGCTCGCAATGAATAATTATGTAAGTGTCTATAATATCTGTCACAATCATCTTTTTTTATGTTATGGTACCTACAAGAAAATATCGTGAAAGTACTAAATTATCTTTTTTATTTCAAACTTTTATTCGGGTTGCCTAGACATGAGACTTTCATGAGATGATAATACATAGATTTTTCGATACATTTTGACTATTTTTTAATCCTAGTAGTAAATAATCGGGTGAAATCGATTAATAATCGATTACGATTATTTTCATTATCGATTTATCGATTATCAGAATAATCGAATCGGCACATCACTACATAAAAGTCGATCAATTCCTAGTATCAAAACGTCTTTCACATTGTAACCATCATGATCCGAGATCCGACCTTAAAATTATGCACCTATTTCTTTGGTGAACGAAATGCGATTCTAGTGAATGTTTACACAGGGGTTAATTCAACGTCGCCAAGTTGCCTAGAAAAATCTTACCGCAAGTACCTTTTCCATTATGATTTTTGGTATAACTTTTTCCACCTATCTGTTTGGGAAGTAAATGAGGTGCCACGCGAAGGAGACTGATCTAAAGTTTTGGAAAAACTAGGGTTGCCACCTCTCAGTCTGCCGCACCTCTATGGTTTCCAGGTTTAAAGAAGTCATTTTTGAACCTGGCAACCCTAGAGTTGCGGGAGACTGAGAGGTGGCAACCCTGGTTTTGCCAGTACATTAGATCAATCTCCTTCAGATGGCACCTCATTTAAACTTAAGAAATGCCATCGCCATGGCACCACTACATCACTTCTCTATTGAAATAGCTTGTGTGACAATAACATACTTCTTCCACCATCCGTCACTACCACTTTAAACTACCAAAGTCACATTCTCCATACACAAACGACGTAGAACAAAGGCATTACCTGTCATGGTGTTTGTCTAGTAAATACTCCTTGAGCCGCCGCACCAGGTGTTCCGACAGCTGGGTCACTTCGGGCCACTGTTTGAGGACCATCACCCCCAGCATTACTGCTAGGCTTGTTGTTAGGACTCGTACCCTGTGGGGAGATATGTGCCGTTTAAGATTGATGCTAAAATAGTAGATTACACACCGAGGGCAGGAAAGTAAGAAAAGTCTCAGATCTCATGTAATTGTTGGCCGAGGCGAAGCCGAGGTCAATTAACATGTGATCAGAGGCTTTCTTATTTACTGCCCGAGGTTAGTACACTATTTTTCTCCCCGACAGAGGCGGAAAGCGGCAACTTTGTTTAGCGCAGCAGGACGAAAGTTGACCCTTTCCATCCGGAGGGATGAAAAAATATTTATTTATTCAGATAAACATGCATGCATGTGTGGGGACTTGCTACAGATGTCAGCACCCATAAGTTATAGCAAAGATGCCAACAGATGGCGATACCGTCGCTCTCGCACATATGCTCCATACATAGACAACGTTCACCGTGAATACGTAAATCGTAACCTACTACAAATAAGGTTCACAATCAAATGCAAGACATACATCGCGCAAGAGAAATAATCACAGAGATTCGATACATATACAAGGTCCAACTAAGAACTGTTGGACCACGGCCGGTCCCCAGGCTTCACACATAACCTGGTGGAAGATCTTCCCTTTTCAATGGAGGAACATTACCAAGTAGCATCTCCATATACCCATAGGCTCACGACTATATTCCCCGAGGTTGTCAGAGATATTCTGTAAACTTAGAACTTCCACGTTTCACTAGTAGTACCGAAACTCTGTCCATTATGACGGGGAGTGAGCGACCACTTATAACAATAACCGAAAAGTCAGTGGTGTTACAAATCGTACATAAATTCAGAAAAACTCATTTGTACGAGTCGGTCTGGACGGGGATCGAACCATCGCGCCTCCTGCACGGCAGACATGTCTTACTCGCCACTGGACCACCACGGCCATATTCAGATAACTATGTTTAAAATATGTGAACTCCTGCTCCGGAAAACTCTGATATTGATCTTTGGGTGACTTTCAGACTTTACTGGGCCTTCAGTGAGCGACCACGTCTCGGTTTCGTATGATATTAACAGTACATACTGGAACACTTTTGCCTTGAAAAACTGCGGTATTTTGGACGAGAACATATTGCGTAACTTCCCAAACGCTTTCCCATAATATAATTCTGCCGGTCTTCTGCATTTTTAATTTGTGCGACAGAATAGCTCAATGGTAAAAGCTTGCAATGTATAACTACTGTATAAAAAAGAGTATCTAGTACAAAATTGTACAAAATAGTACAAATTTTAATAGCGCGCGAAATTATATTGACCAATCAGGATGTGCCACCTTTAATCCGTTTACGCTATTGGCTAATTTGTTTCGCACCCTCTTCGCTGCTATCCAACTTTGTACCAATTGATTACTAAATGACTTCGGGTTTTGTCGGGGACTCGGGCCTGCTCTGCGCAAACGAAGATTGACGAGCGGAATTATTTTCCTGGTCGTACTGTACTACATACAGTGCGGACACTCCCTGCCCCCAAGAAGGACTCGAGGTGGCAAATATAGGCAATGGCGTATTCCTGTTTCGCACATGCTTACCTCTCCTTTTAAATTTTTCCTGTTTGTATGAAATTACAGCTAAGTGCCTAAGGTATGGTATAACGCACCTGGTCCTCAGGAAGGGCATGGCGACGCCCGCCACTGTCGCGACGAGCAGCAGCGCCAGCTGCAGCAGCGTGAGCGCCACGTTCAGCAGCTTGACGAGCAGCAAGCGCGGCGGCAGCGCGGCCATGCCCCCCGCCTCCCCCGCGCCGCCGACACCCCCGCCCGCCCCTCCTCCACCCGCCATCCACTGCTCCAGTTTACTTATCTGTACAGAGTTGTAATTGGAATCAAAAATGCTGGAGTGAGCGGAAAACTCCATTCGGTAACAGTCGTTTGCATTTGGCAATTAAGTAAAATACGCAAATAATATACTTTCACACCTCAGCCGAAAAACGTTTAATGCTGGACCTATGTCTATGTCCAGCAGTAGACGTTTATCCTCCCCCAAGGATCGCCACAATGACCGGACTTGCGTTGCCTTGATCTAACGGGTTCCTACTACCCTCCTCACCAGCCTGTCTATTATTTCTAAAATATAGGTATCGTGCAAAATACAATCTAAGGATGTCAGTAACTCATAATAGCTTTATCATTATTTTAAGCTAGGCGTAATTGTGTATGTATAGACTAAGAGATAAGTGTACTTTTCCCAATCATCAGCAGCAAGGTAGCATTCAGTCTTTATGGGGTGTAGAGCATCTCTGTGATGGGGATGGACCAGGCCTGCCTGTATAACTCCAGTCGGTTTAGGAGTTACTGATGTTTAAAGGTCAGTAAAAAATTCACGATCAGCTGCAAAGCTGATCGTATGATTTTATTGTAGAATGCACTGTAGCTATGTGAACAGTACAAAAACTGACATGAACTGCCAGTCGGTTTAGGAGATACAGCCGTTCAAAGGTCGGACCTTTGAACGGCTGTAATCAGCCTTGCTGCTGATGGTTGCAAAAAGTACACTTATCTCTTAGTCTAGTACCAGTTCATATATATGATTAGTAGCATACGGATGAATGATGCACTTACTTTAGTCTGACAGAGGTCGAGCGCCTCATGTATATCTCGTATCCGCTCTTCACTCTGGTACTGCACTTTTTCCTCAACGTCCGTGAGCGCCTGCTTTAAATTTTCTACCTGAAAGCATCAGAAATTGCCACCATTTGCAAGTTAAGCACCAGTCGGTATCACAAGTTGAAACTTGACTGTAATGTGACTATTGTACATAGTTTTTATTTGCATTTTGCATTGTCAAAATGAGTTCTCGAGTAACGGCTGGGAACGCTGTACCAAATCCGGAAATGGGCGTCAAACTACTGTGGTGTCAGGAGGAATTTCAATCAATTCACCCTTCAGGAATCTTGAGAATACTACCTTTTCGAACTGAGGATTCTGAATTGGTCCCTGACTCCAAATCAACCTTTTTTTAGAATGTTTGTCTGTCTGTTTGTTTGCAAAAACTACTGAACCGATTTTGTAAGACTTTTTATGTTTGATAGCGTATGGTTTGACTTAAAATCTGGTATATAATTTGTGCGGATGAAGTCGCGGGTAAACTCCTTATAATATTCCCTCCTCTCCTCCCCTTCTCGTATTTTGCCTTGCAAATGAGTCCCTGCTCTCCCTATTAGGGTCATAGGCCCACCACACATTCCCACCGCTGAACTCCTGTAAGCCAGGATCAACAGCGGCGACCATTCACAACACTGGACAATGAAGTCCAGCGAGCCCGGGGGATGACTCTAATCTGTCTTGGAACCCGCAATGAATTAATCAAAGAAGATAGGAGGAGTAGGAAAACGAAATATCCGACTTCCCTCCATTGCAAACGGGAGACAGCAATAAGAAGGAAAAAACATGGCTATTAGAGAGCCAATTCCAGAGATCATTTATGGCAGTGTTGAACACACGACCGCAAAAGCACCAAAAATACAAAATAAAACAACCCTATTAGGGTCAGTGGGTATTATTTTGTATGAATGCGTACCTCGTTTTGATGTAGTTCGGTGAGATCATTGATTTGTTCTTCGAGCCGCTCTGTCTTGAACCGTTCTTCCTGTAACGCCGCCGACAGGAACGATACCTCCTGTGTCAGGTTCTGCAATACAACACATATTACTGCGAAAAGTACTGAATAAATATTATATCTTTGTCAAACTATATCTTGGACATTTTTGATAGATCGGAAGAGAAAGAGCAAGGTGGAAGAGGGATAAGCGTATGTAAGAGCGATTTTTGACCCTTTACGGTCTATATCGGCGTCATTATAACATGCGTAGTTGACGTACAGTATTACCACAGCATAACTAGTCTTTACGGTACGGCAACCAGTGTTGCCAGCCGGATCTTGTCAAAAGTAACCGCAAATAGAAAAAAAAGTAACCCTTTGGTGTGAAAAGTAACCTTTCATATTTTTTTCCCGCTAATAAGGTATTATAAGTTGATAGACATATGTTTGTTGTATTAACTTACAGAAATATAAACAATTCAGTAGCGTTTACCATTTTAAGTTGCATTTTTCATCCGATTGATTGATCAAGCAAGTTAAGTGAGACGCTCGCTTTTTATACATTAGTGCGAGAGAAAAAAACGTGTACTCACTACGTTACGAACGTTTTGCGTTATAAACCGTTCCGTTTAATGGAAAAATAAGAATTTTAAAATTGATTATAAAAATTCGGAAAAATCACCTAAAAGTAACCGTTTGAATCGTGTAACCTAAAAGTAACCTTCTGGCAACACTGACGGCAACGGAAGTACTTGCACAGAGCAACGGAGGGGGCCTTGCGGGGAAGCGGGCGGCGCGGGTCTCATCATGAGATCTGTATGAAGGTGTCGGGATTGCCTTGCATATCTGCGCATGACAGCGTAAGTACAAGGGCGCGGCGCCGGGGGGTGGCGGCATCGCCCACCTTTCTAGAGCGTTGCCATACTGTGAGGCTTATAGTAATACTGTGGTATTACCATAATGTAGGTACCACCTTTATAGGAGCGGTGATAGCCCATACGGAAGAGAAATGACAACTCAATCACGAGGCGGCGGTTTGATTCCTGGCCTGTACCATTAAGTTCCACGGAATTAATGTACGGTTGTATGTATTTGTCATGATAACTAGCTTGGCGGTGAAGGAAAACATCGTGAGGAAGGAGAATGAAAAGAAAATACCATAATATCGGTGGTATGCGAACACAAAAGACCAGCATTGGTCGCAGTGTCAAAACCTTGCTTGCAATAAATAGCTCAGTCAACGATAATACCATTACCGTTTATAAAGCAGCGATTACATCACCCTACATTTAGGGTCGATTTCGGCATACATTGATTGCTTTGATCGCTACACTTAAAAATAGAAATCAGGCAATGTATGCCGAAATCAGCCCTAAATTTAGGGTGATGTAACCGCTGCTTAAGTCTTAAGGATGTACCTGCGTAGTTGACTGTTTTTAAAATCGCGCGAACCAATCACGTTACTCTGCAGTAGCGCGCCAAAAATGACCCGCTTCTATTGGACACTCATAACTCACTCTTCTTATCCTCATCTGAGGATAAGAATCTAAAACAAAAGCAGATAACAACTACCTTAAGCGCATCTATCTTCTCGGCGAGCCGCTCGTAGTCCTCCTTGCGCTCGCGCAGCTCGTTCAGTATCGGCTTTATTGAGAACGCTTCCGACATGTTGTTTGAGTTCGCTTGGGCTGGGTACCTGCGTATTTTTTACGACAATATTACACCCGTATTAAAAACATCACCCTTCTGTTGGCTTCACCGAAGTCGGGTAATAAACGAAACGCGATAAGTTGTAAATATTATCCATACTTTAATATCACAATTCTACACACAGGATAAATCATTAATCAGTGTGGATACTTTAACCATGCATTCTACTCATCAAACTGAACAACTTTCTACATGGAGTCGACTTCAAAACCGCGAAAGAATATCATGGTTACGTTGCATCGAGACTAAGATACGGGATTATCTTCTGGGGGAATGCCACGAATAAAGAACGTGCATTCTTAGCACAGAAGCGATGTATACGGGCAATCTGTGGCCTGAAAATGATAGATAGCTGCAGACCACATTTTAAGAAACTTAAGATATTAACTGTACCGTCACTTTACATATATGAGATTGCACTATTTGTTAAAAGGTACCCCAACATGTTTACCAAAGTTACGAGCGCACGTCACTGCGATCAACTATGTACCACATCTAGCAAAACGACTCTGTTTAATAATAGTGTATTTGCAATGGCCCCCAAAATATACAATAAATTACTTAAGGATATAAGGAACAGTGATAACTACATGCAGTTTAAAAATCAACTTATTGACTACCTCATTCACAAGACTTTTTACACAATTAAGGAATTTTTGATGACACTGACCAATATTTCATGTAATTTATTTTGACATTTAATCTTTTAGTTACCTATTAATGTTATGCATGATTACGATCTTTTTATTGTTTATAAACTGTTGACATTTTAAAATGTTATTGCATGTAATTCTAATCAGGACTTTGTTTTATTAATGTTAATTACCGAGCTGTTCTTTGTTTTGTATGCCTTTTGGTGGATCACAGCGGAAACCCGACTATTGTCAAAGTATATTCTACCTCTGTATTACCTGTGATATACAAATAAATAATTTTGATTGATTGATTGAAAGAAAAGGTGCTGTTTCATACATTAGTTACCTACAATGTATCAGTATGAAACAAATTTATTTATTCCGCGATTTTGAAGTTGGCTCCGTACCGTAGCAAAAAATTTGTCAGTTTGATGATGGTTCGATGAGTACAATGCATGGCCATGCCTACCTTGTTTTGACCCTGACGAAAGGTTCAGGCTTCTTCTATAGGAACTATGTTATGTACTGGTCTAATTCCTATATCTATGATCGAAATGGTATTTGGTCTCGGAAAAATGTAGTCACACAAACCGGGATTTCACAATCATGTCATGACACGTAATTGTGTTGTCGCTATATCGGAAATTCGTGTAGAAGAATAAAAAAGCAAGCGGTTCATTCTCGAAATATGTGCTAATACCATCATCTCAGCCGAAAATCGTCCACTGCTGGACATAGGCCTCCTCCGAGCCTCGCTACAACGTTCGGTCATGCCCTGCCCTCATTCAACGGGTTCCCACCGCCTTCACCAGGTCGTCGGCCCCTCTAATACGTTATGATAAACCAGTTAACAGTATTACTGTTTTAAGACTTTAATAACAGTGACAAATACAGAAGCAGACTGCTTCCGAATTAATGTAGTACTTACGGAGCGCCTTCGCTAGTGATCGACGAGCTCGGCGAGGCGTCAGGTGAGAACTTCGGCGCCGGCGAAGTAGCCGCCCTGGGGAGTGTGGAGCCGCGCGGAGCGGCCGCTTCACCCGCTTCCGAAGCACGGCTCCCTTCCGACGAAGCGTTCGCTGCGACGTTGTAGCAAAACTCAATACGCATTTTATTTGGTTAGGAGGGGAATGGTTTGGATGGGTGATGTTATCAAATAAGGTTTAAATGATATATAAATCTAATAATCATTCTTTCATTCTTTTATTGTTATTTTTTGGACGCTGCTTGAATAAAAATGAAAAGCGTAGCGTAATTCAAATTTAAAATGCTCGAAATTAATATTTTCAAGCAGGTAGTTAGCTTGGATAACAGCAAATATGAACACAAAAGGCATTTATAGAGCAAATTCCTGTTCAGTCAATCGACTGAGTAATTTCATTTCAGGATGTCTCTAATTTAGGGCAAGCCACAGCAGTTGCATGGTAACTTCAAATCCACAATAATATTGCAAATTTAACTGTTTGTCTGTCGGTTATTTTAATAAAATCTTGCTGATAGGTAGCCTTATGAGAATAGGTACAGGCTACGAAAATGATTTGTAACAACGGAGGTGAAGCCGCGTGCAAAAGCAAGTGACAACAGACAATTTTCCTGAGACAAAACAAATGCATGGTTCTACGAAATTCGTAACTTTTTAGAATAGCAAATGCTTACGACTGTATTCCCCGAGGGGTAGTCAGAAAAATGTGTAATGGTTACTTTAATATTATCTAATTTAAAAAATTGTGATACAAAATACTGTGAACTAAAAAAGAAAAATACTAAAATCAAAACACAGCGTAGCGTTTATTTACCTCTCAGTTCCGCGTGTTGTGGGGCTAGCGTGCAAGAAGGAGACAGCATGATAAGCAACACAATTAATTGCATGTTAAGACAGTGACTGTTTGGACGTGAAGCTTTATGAAGCGTTTGTATTAATTTGCATAATATTATTGTCGCATAAATATCGTGATTTGATTATGAATGTGTAACGTCAATGTGTCATATGAAAAGGTACCTCATAGCGCGAATGGTTTAAAGGCTGGGCCATACAGAGTGCGGCTGCAGGCCGGCAGTAGTTGTAAACTATGGAATTACATGCGAGCTGTTCCGCAGCCGCACCGGACTGCATATAGTGTGACACCTCGCATATAATTCCATAATTTACAACTACTGCCCGCAGCCGGCCTGCAGCCGCACTCTGTGTGGCCCAGCCTTGTCCTAATCATTACATTATACAAATGGGCTGAAAACATTTAAGGCAAAGAGTATGGAGAAACGTGTGAGGAACGTAGCGCCTTAAGGTATCTTTGTACATTTATGGTAGATCATTAAAAAATATATATAGAAGAATATACAGGATCATTTTTAATATGCTGACGGTTTTTAAGAGGATGATCAGACCATCAAACTGAAAAACTTTTTAACATCGAAATCACGAAATAAATATCAGCTGTTCCATAAAACTGCAAACCGTACAAAACCCAAATGTTTAGGACAGCCACAGGACAGCAGGGTTTTTTTCACAATTTCCATATTAGTCCCTTGGGAAATGTTGTTCAGTTTGATGGTCTGATCCCGTTAAAAAACCGTCCACATATTATGAAAGATCCTATCTTTTGTTTTATGATGGAAGTGTATACTAATTATAAATTGTTTTATCATTTACGTGTGGTGGATATTTTATGGAATCTGTAATTTCATAAATAACTTATGTCAGGTAAGATGTCAGACACAAAAACATTTATCATCTTGAGAACGAATCTAACATCTATGATAAACTTTAGATAAAAATGATATCTATTGTCAACATTCGTAAAAATAACAAGCAATACTTTTTTTATGAGTAACAAAACTACAAAAATATCTTTAAAAACTTAATACTATTTGGCCAGATCAAAACGGACGGCGATTAACAACAACCAACATAAACTCATGACCATATTCCCTCCCGGGTGGTCAGAAACTTTGCTGCAACTACCGAACTTTACCGCATTTTAGGTTTCTTATGGATTGACGTAACAAGTGGTAATATCAAATTAAAGATTGAAAAATTAAGTCTCAGGCGGGAATTGAACCCGCACTTTTCCAAACCGGGGAAGTGCTTTATCCAATTTCGCCGCCGAGCCCACTATCCAGAGAACGAAATTTTCAATCTATTGCGTCTCAACGACGTGACGTTTTTCAATCTTTAATTTGTATCGAAATAGCACAACATGGCTGTAACATATTTAAAATCAATATTATTTTTGAATTTTTTATTATTATTAATTTTTGTGATAATAGAAGACTATTTGCTCACAAAACAATGCATAAAAAACCTTATCCCTTAGTCGTCTCGAGAAGAAATAGAGCCTAAGCCAATACGGCTAAAAACGCTATTTATTATTTATCTCTTTAGTATCGCCGACAACGAGAACACAATATTATAATAATTACATTATAATGACAAAAGGCGCGAACGTTATAGCTAAAAACAACAATATTTACACTTCTTTCCTTTTTTACAGTTTTTAAACAACATTTTCACACACGTCAATTCACTTCCTATGAATAGTTATAACTGAGATCTTACATGAGTCACAATTTACATCACTAGTACGTTTTTGAAATGACCTAACGATAGTTCCATTCCGAAAGTCCTATAATAAAACTAGAACGCCTTTGTCACAAAGTCGACAATGCCTTGAATCAGGTGACTTCGTATTTTAACCAACTGCAATCTATGTTCTACTGCATGTAAGTCCCGTGTGGTAACTCTTTATGTTGATGTGATAAAGTAGAAAATGCGATGAAACATGGTACTTTAACGTGACGTTTGTTTGCTGAAACGTTTTAAACGTGAATAGTCTAGGTAGTGATTAGCATGAGTTAAAAGAGGTTTAGAAAGATAATTTAATGTTAATTGTGTGTGTGAAGATTAACTCATAGCTATTGTTATATTGTGTTGAATAACAAATACGTTTATTGTGAATCTATTGTAAATATTCCGTGATAGGATCATGGTACAAACGCCAGCAGCTTTTAGGAATACAGGCATACACAAAATTTTCTCACTTGATGTGATGCATCTAATGCTGGAGGCAAACTGTACATTTAAGGTGGTTTCAGTCCATACAAAAGTTTGACGCACAATACGCGTAGACGGAATTAATAAAAGTAATATTTTATATATGGAAAAATAGTTTAGAAAATCTAGATGCATAGAATAACATTTGCAATTTGTAATATAATTACGAAGATATAAGGGTCCTTGTACACAGAGAGCGGTCACACGGTCAAGCGTTCTGCGTTCGCATTCTATTTCTGTCTGACAGTACCCTGAAGACAGAAACAGAACGCGAACGCCGAACGCTTGACCGCGTGACCGCTCTCTGTATGCAAGGACCCTTAAGCTTTTAAAATTTTGTATGAAAAATTGCAAAACTATATATCTTCGTAATTATTTTATAAATTGCAAATGTTATTTGTGACGCGGCATCTAGATTTTCTAAACTATTTTTCCATATATACAAAGTTACTAATATTAATACCGTCTACGCGTATTGTGCGACAAAGTTTTGTATAAAATTGACCCCTCTGCAACCACCTTAACGAAATATTACAGTTGCACATTAAAATGCGTTACATACTTGCTTTTGGGAGTGCTCCAAACCATCAAACTGAACAAATTTAACTACAGGAGTGCGATTTTTGAATCTCATGCGTTAAACTCAGCAGTTGAAAATGTATGGAGATAAGCATCTTTCTACTGCTGATTTGACTTTCAAAAATCACACTCGTGAAGTATGATTTTTGAAAGTCATATCAGCAGTAGAAAGATGCATATCTCCATAGTAATATTCACATTTTCAACTACTGAGTTCAACGAATGAGTTTCAAAAATCGCACTCCAGGAACAACATTGAAACCGCAAAAGGAAACACATAAATTTGGGTCGAGTGGCCATTGCCATTTTTTATGGAAAAAACAATTTTTTTTTCTCAGTTTCTCAGTTTTTTAGTTCGATGGTCTGACCCCTAAAGTATGTAATGGAACGCATTTATGTTCACACCCTGTACAGTAACACTCAAAGTCCATTTTCATACGTTCTAGTCGCCGAGAAACCGGCAGCGAAGTGTATTGGGCCGGTACCGGCTTTAATTACCCAGCAAGTTCCCAGGCTCGCGCAACTCTCTAACAAAAAAACGTTATATGAAACGTGCACCGCCGCCATTCAATTTCTTTGAACGGTTGCACACGTTCATACATTCTGGATCATCGGTCACGACCAGTTTATAGTATGGAAGTCCTGACTCTTATAACGTAGTGAGTGACATTCTCTTTGGTTTATACATTCGCAGCCGGGTAACCGGCAACCTAGCTCATACTTTCGCAACAGGTAAACCGTTTTTTTCCATAGATAATCGCTACATAATAATGGAGATAACTATGCATAACTATACATTTTTTTGTAGCGGAAGCCCCCAATTATTATAATTATTTTAGTCTCCATACTAACGGCTTGCATCACAGTATCAAATAAAATAAAATATATGGTAATGTCCAGCCTAGTCAAATAAGCAACTATTCATCGAAAATATGTGCGCTTTGTATATAAATTGAACTAAAATGAATAATTTATGTCGTCATATTAAAGTACATCATACTTTTTACAGTAGGTATACAGGGTGAAATTGATATCATTAACGTCCTTTTAAACTAAGAGTCTACCCATCAAACTGAACAACTTTTACTATGGGAGCAAACCTATTGGAGCAAATAAAAAATCTGCTGTTCCATACTAAACTGCAATGTCGACGCGCGAGTTCGCGACTCAAGTGTATGCAACAGCTGATTTTTTTTTTGCTCCGATCGGTTTGCTGCCATAGTAAAAGTTGTTCATTTTGATGGGTAGACTCTTAGTTTAAAAATATGCTAATGATATTAATTTCACCCTGAATATTATTAAAATAGAATTCAAGATAAAAAAATACTGAAATGATTAGCGTTATTTTTCAATTATTGTTTTTAATGAGAAAATAAAATATATTTTATGTATGCAAATACCCCATAATCCTCCCCCAAAATGGGGGGGGGGGGGGATTTGCCATAATCGCCACGCTTGACAGGCGGGTAGGCGATCGCAGGTGGATCGAATCAATGTGTGTACTCGAGAGGATGCTGCTGCCCATCCTTCAGTAGATCCCTTAGTTGCCTTTTAAGACACCCACGGGAGGAAATGGGAAGGTGCTATTCATAGCCGACACCACCAGAGCCAGAGGCTTATGTCCAGCAGTGGACGTTTAATGGCTGATATGATGATGATGATGATGAAATACCCTATAAGGTGGACAACAAGAAGCTACACAGAGGTATGCAATCTCTTAACGAATAGTATCTACATTCGATAGTGTACGCAGTCAATACACATAGATAAATAAATCTAATCTACACTGACCTGCAAAACTAAGTACTACACTTTAATATTTTATTTTTTTCTAAACTAAAGAAATTAGAGATTTAAAATAAAAAACGTTTTAAAGCAAATGTTATCAGCTTTCTTTGTAACTATTCTTTTTAAATTAAACTCTTTTTCGAGTCCTTTTTATTTCGAAAGTAAAATTTATGTACTTAAAAGTAATGTGGGTCGATTATGTAGTGATGTACGCCACAGTTATTGCAATTTTAAAAGTGTGATACTTAGTTTTGCAGGCCAGTGTAGTATTCACGCATTCAAAATTGCCAATAGGTTATTCAACTCAGTGCCCATTTATCATGCGGGTGTTGAAAAATATTCGAGTTCTAGTCAGACCTGAGTCAGACACAATATTAATAATTTTCACTTAGCTTTACTAACTTTAACACATACATATTATTTCATGGAGAATATGACAGCAATCTCTTGAAATGTATGTCAAATATTCAATTTAAAAATGATTACTTGTTTTCATAAAATGTGTTTTTATTTACTTAACGTTTGTCATGTGAATAATTTTATCACAGATGATGAATATAAAATGACATATTATACAGGGTTTTACAGAAGTAAGAATAAAAATTGAAAACTTCTAAGGGTGTGGTTTAGACCAACAAGCTGAACAACTTTCACTATGGGACCAACATCAAAATCGCGAACAAAAAAATCTTTTGTCCCATACATTTAGCTCGCGTAGATCTGTAGTTTAGTATGGAACATCGCAAACGCATCGCATCATGGCGATTATGGCAAATCTCCTCACTTTGGGGGAGGCCTATGTCCAGCAGTGGACGTCTATCGGCTGATATGATGATGATGATGGAACATCCGAATTTTTTCGCGATTTCGATATTGGTCCCATAGTGAAAGTTGTTCAGTTTGATGGTCTTATTGATAATTTGTGGTTGGGCTATTGCAAGCCAGGGTCGTTGTAACACTGAGACCATATCGCTGGTCCTTTGTGTTCGCCCCAAGCTCACCCATATGTTACGCATACCTCCGAACTTGTGGTATTTTATTTTCATTCTCGGGAATACAGGTTTCCTCACGATGTTTTCCTTCACCGCCGAGCTAGTAAACGATAAATACAACCGTACATAAATTCCGACGAACTTAGTGGTACAGGCCAGGAATGGAACCGCGGCCTCAGGATTGAGGCGCTAGCTCTCTTCCGTATGGGCTATCATCGCTCTCGTAAATGTTTATTTGTATTTTTGTAACATCCTGTATTATTTAAAATTATTATTATTGGGTGCGTTAACAGATTTGCGTCTGTGCCACTATTATTTAAAAAAGTTTTTTTCTCAGCTCCAGGCTTTGACAGTTCTAACTAAACACCAATGATATTATTTGATTAAAATCTCATACATATAGAGCATATGGGAGTGCACGCTTCATAAAGAAAACTTCATATAAACCGAGTATCAACAAAAAGCAAATCTTTTTCGTACCGATATTGCTTCGAGACAAAAGTTTTCCAGGGTTTGCTTTAATACGTTTTTCATATTTGTTACAAAAGAACAAAAATATTTTTCTAGTTCTAGACACGTTTTGGACCTTTTTTTTTGTATAAAGCACGCACTCCCCCACTACGTAGAGATCCATGAATTTCATAGACATCGAAATAAGTCTTTGACTATTTATTATAAGGACTGGCCTTGCGGTAGCATTTCCCCTCTTCCACGATATTAGAACAATTGATCATGATCAATTTACATGTAATTTTTATAATAAATAAATAAATGCATTTACATTCAATTTTATACCTTACCACTTAACGAGACAGCCTATAATTGCGAAAAAATAACTACGAGCTTATGACGTTTGGGGTTCACACGAGACTACTTTTCATGATTTTTGACATTCAGAATTAGAATCTAAAGTTATGGGGAATAAAATCCAAAGTTGCGGATTTCATGTTACCTCGCCCACCGCAAAAAGTGGCAGAAATGTTTGTTAGTAGAATTACACGCGTAACTAGTCCCTATATAAGTAGTCAAAGTAATAAGTGAAAACTATTCAAACAAAATTATTATTTAAAATTTTATAATAGTGCAATTTAGTTCAGAAAATTAAGAGTTAGTAGTATTAGATGTTTCGTGATGAAAATTAGTAGGAAAATGTTAGTGTAGAGATTAATATAGGATGTTCTAGTTAACACGAGATACTTACAAGCACCCGTGTTCTCTGTGAGACAAAATACATACGTTTGTGTTATAAAATAATATAACATTCACAATATAATATAAAATAAATATATCTATATACTATGGAACCCATTTGCCAGGATTGAATTGATATTTGAAGACACAAAGGAGGACATAGACAACATGGTTTAATCCCAAAGATTGTGTAGTGATTTTGCAATATGATTTATAGGTGGAATAACTCATTTTTTAATTTATTTGTTCAACAAAAGTTTAATTATCATTGTGCAAATAAATAACAGACAATTACAAAGTGAGCGTTTTTTTTAAATCAAATATACTATATAAGGTATACCAGAATCTCAATAAAATAGAGACTTTCGCATGGTAGTGTCAAACTGTCGTCTGTCTAGTCTAGTAGGCCCTTTACAAACTGCCACTTTTTGCAGCTATACAATCGCACGTTTGTCAATCGCGTGACTGCATCGCTACCTAGCAATCGAAAGACGTTTAAATCGATTCAAAAACGGGACAAAGGCTGTCGACGAATAACTGATCAAATATTACGACAGTTTTGCGTTGTGGCTGTATTGCGTTTGCATCGATGCTGCTTCGCGACTGTAAAGGTCGCAGTGTGTAAAGGGCCCTAATCCAATGTTGTTTACTCTAAAATTTGATTGCCTTATTTCCCATCAGATTCTGGTACATCTATATCATTTACTTATTTATCAATATGTTACTCTACTTCCCGCTCTTTGTGGGTGCGTTCCCACTGATGTTGGGGAGCGGAGCGGAAATCAAGCAATAGAATTGCTCAATTTTCCTCCCTTGACTCCGCTTGACAGCATCAATCTATTTTAGATTATCTCCGCTACAGTGGAAACGCTGCGTGAAATAGCGTCATTCTTTCCTATAACCTCCCCTAAAATGGTGCCCACTCTCAATTCGTTCACGATTTGTCTAGGCCGCTGTTCATCCTGGTTTACAGGAGTTACAGCGGTGGGAATGTGTGGCGGGCATGGGCCCGATAGGCACGTTAGTACAGTAGTACCAGGTTTATAAGTCTCACCGATGTACCTGCGCTGCGTTGACAAATTTTAAAATCGCGCGAAATTATATTGACCAATCAGGATGTGACACCTTACCGCTATTGGCTTATTGCTTTCGCCCCCTTTTTGCTGCTGTAGCATCCATAAGTCGGCTATTCGAGTTGTAGCGAGATACCAGAGAGAATACCCGATTTTGCACTGATCTGCGCAAACGAAGATTGACGAGCGGAATTATTTTCCTGGTCGTACTGTACGCAAACGTTAAAAGTAGGTCTACCATGAGTTTGCACTGTACTTTACTACTGCAGTTACGGCGCCAATTTTGTATGACAGAATTAGTTCTAAACGTAACCACTAGGAGCGCTGTACCAAATTCAATACACAAATGGGAGTAAAATTACTGTAATATACTGCAGTGTAAACTCATGGCTTACTGTTTTCGAAAATCTAAAGATCCAACAATAATACAGACCGGCCAGCTGGGCGATGTTGTCGGCCGACCCGAAGCGGTTGGAGCGGGAGAAGAGATGCGCGAACTCTCTGGGGGCCGCCATGACGCTGCCGCCGAGGCCCGTGATGCCGTCGCGTATGTTGCCTCCTACGTTTCTGTTTATAAGATGGATTACTGAACTACCATTGCCCATAGTTTATACTCCAGACCAGACACAGTATAAGATCCGATCCTGAGATCCTGCCTTTCCGATATATCCTAATCATTTTTTTCGGAACGATACATCGAAAATCTGGTCTGATTAGACCTGTTAGCTCTAGCGAATGTTTCTGACCGACAGAAAGGGCTAAAGCTACGGGAAAATCCGATACAGAGCAGATATCATAGCCCATAACCGGCGAAAGTTGGTGGCCGATTATGAACAGAGTCATTGATAACAGGACATTTTGCGGGCCGTTTGGTTTGCTAGATCTTATATTTTTGTGAGGGGCTGGCAAGCCGGTAACCACTTCGAGCCAATCTTTTGTGTTGGCCCCTAGATATTAATTTTCTTCACCCTTCAAAACGTGGTAAATGAGGAAAGCAATATCGTTCAGGGGAAGAAACCTGTAATCTCCCGGTTTTAGATATCCATCTCCAAGGAGGCACATGTCTTAAGCCGTCGAGACATCGCAGTCAAACAGGATAATATTCCATGGTTTCTTCTTCTCTGCACGCTTGGCAGTTGGGGTCTAGGGTGAACTTCATCTTGTGCATCATCGTACCTGTGGTGTAATGCTAGACCATGCCAATGTTGTCAGAAGTGACTTTGTGTGTCCTACCCATAAAGTTATTATACCTTACAGTAATAGAGGAAATGACATGAGTTGTCAAATGAAACCGTTTTTGGAGGTTTCAGGAGATCATCGGCAGGCAAAAATTCGAGCACTATACTACGGAGTCAAACGTGAAATCGTAGATTATTTAATGAAATAGTGTTAGTTTATTTTACAAAATTATCTACGATTTCACTTTCGTTTCGCAATTATTCACAGAAACCGAATTTTTACCCTGCGATACGATTCCTAAAAACGGTTCTATTGCCTCGCGTCACGTATCTCTTTCTATTATACAGTGGTGCCGCTAGGTACATCTCGCTCTCTCAGCTGTCAGTTCATCTATTCCGTAATAACTTTGTGTGTCCTACCTGCCTCGAGCCTACGTTCGTATGGCTGAATGGTACAAAGATAGTGATGATACTAACTTGAGCCCTTGCCCCATATCGCGCAACACTTCTCGCGGCTGTCTGTGCGCCTGCCCGCTCGTGCCGTGTTGCTGCAACAGCACATACTATAAGAATTATTATTACTTACTACGCATTGCTAAAACTTCTTCCGTGGACACAGAATAACTTGATCAGAATTGTGATTTCTTGACGCAGGTTTAAACCCAATGCCAACCTAGTCAAATCAGAACCTCTTTTTGGAGAACTGCAGCTCGGCCTGATTTATTAAACCTGTGTAAAATTTACGAAATCAAAATCTCTTATTCCCCTGTTTTCTCCTCCAAAACTGAACTGTTTTTTTTTCAGTCAGACAGTCAGATTTTTTTTCAAACCGCCTTACGGCATCAGACGTGGTTTTTATGTAACGACTACTACCATCAAAGATGTAGTAGCCGGGACCAACGGCTTAACGTGCCATCCGAAGCACTAAATCATCTTCCTTTAAGACAATCAGGTGATTCAGCCTGCAATTTTTCAAGAATAATATAAGAAAGACTTTGCCTATGTCTGTATGTAATTTTTTTCGTCAAATATATTTGCTGGGTGTCTGATATGATATACAATACACTGTATTTTCATGTATCAATAACTACAAACATATTATTTATTAAATTCATACGAAATATGTCAATCGATCTGTCAGATAAGCTGTTTGTTCTAGTGTCATTAATTAATTATCCAGCCTAGCTAGCATGCCACCCACGACAAAGCGTTTAAACGAGAAAAACGTCATGCGCGCTCTTTCTGGCCTACGTAAAATAATAAAGATGGAGGCACATCTCGATTTTTGTCGTTTTCTCGGGGGTGGCATGCTAGCTAGGCAGGGAAATACACTTGTATGGACTAAACGCCGCCCGCATTTCCGTTTAAGGTGGTTTCAGTCCATACAAAAGTTTGACGCACAATACGCGTAGACGGAATTAATAAACGTAATATTTTATATATGGAAAAATAGTTTAGAAAATCTAGTTGCCGCGTAACAAATAACATTTGCAATTTATAATACAATTACAAAGATATAAAGCTTTTAAAATTTTGTATGAAAAATTTCAAAGCTTTATATCTTCGTAATTATTTTATAAATTGCAAATGTTATTTGTTACGCGGCATCTAGATTTTCTAAACTATTTTTCCATATATACAAAGTTACTTATATTATTACCGTCTACGCGTATTGTGCTGACCCCTCTGCAACCGCCTTAAGCAGCATTATTAGCAGCTCACCTCCCAACTCTTGATGCGTTTCGTGTAGCCCTCCAACTTCTTCTGCAGCTGCGCGATGCAGAGCGCGCTCTTCTGGTTCTTCTTCTCGAAGACCGCTTTGATGCGCTGCAACTGCTGCTTGTCTGCGTTCGCTGCCAGCTTCAGGTACTCGTTTACGTTATCTGCAATAAAAATGGTAAATAACGCTCACACGCACAGTTTGTTCAGCCGAGTCGCGAGCAAGTAGAAAAATTATACTAGAGCATCTAATAAAGCCTTACTATGCTAGTTGCCGAGGACAGTATTGTGGCGCGCCTTGGAAGAGGCCTATGTTAAGCAGTGGAAGTAGATAGGCTGATGATGATGATGATGATGATGATGATGCCAGCTGCCACTAAACACTAAGGGTCAATTCCCACTGAAAGAGCAGCAGCCGGCAGCGCGCGGCATTTTACCTTGCATATTGAATCTACAGTTAAATAAGAAAACATTTCATTTGACGTGATTGAACGGGTCACGCCGAGGCGGTTTTTTTTTCTTATTTTACTGAATAAAGATATTTACAATAACAACAATACAATAATGAAACTCGTCCCACGAAAACCTATGGGTTTATCTGGGGAAGGGGCGTTCACGTTCGCGGACCAAATAGGTATTATACCTACTTACAACTGAACTTGATTAAACTTTCATTATATCCCGTCAATTGTAATTTCGTCATATTTTATTTTATTTTTCAATCTTATATCATTATATAACTGTAGATATAGTTCAATATGCTTGGTAAAGTGTATCGCGCTGCGGGTCGGTCCTCTTTCAGTGGGAATTGACCCTAAACACCAGCCATATGAATAGATAATAATTTAGTACACTATAGAAGCGAAACTATGGTTAAACCAACACGAGGTTGTTAGGCGAATTTTGACATTTATCGCGGGAGTTTAGTTTCAATAGTGTACTATTATTATCTATTTATATGACCAGGCCACATCGAATTTAATTCAATAAAGTCATTGCTGCCTGCCTGCCGCGTACCGGAAAGCGCAGCGTGGGCACAAGTTGGACGGTCGACCTGGTGAAGGCGGCGGGAACCCGTTGGATGAGGGCAGCGCAGCACCGGTCATTATGGCGATCCTTCAGGGAGGCCTATGTCCAGCAGTGGAACCATCGGCTGAGATGAAGATGATTATTGCCTGGACTTTGATCAAACAGTGTCGCTTACCACCATGACTGGTCCAAGCTCCAAGCAAAGGAAACAAAGCAATAAACCTCACCATCTCTAATGGTCTGCTCCAGCCGTATCAGCTCCTTCGTCCGCTCGATCTTGCTGTTGAGGTGCGCGATCGCAGCCAACGCTTTCGATGACGTCGTGTTTCCGCCGTCGCTCTCATCTGACAAATTTAAACCTTATATTTAAACCGTTAAGTGTTAATTTTGTGCTATAGTGCGTCCAAGATAGCTCCGTGACTTTGACAGATCGTTTTGGACCGATTATTTTACTTTCTGAAATAGAACTATGTCCGAGCCGAAAAGCATAGCATAGGCATATGCTCACGACTATAATCCCCGAGGGGGTAGTCAGAGACATTCTGAAACCTCAGAACATCCACCTTCACATCCTCCATCCAGAAAAACCTTTTAATTTTATGTTAAATCTTAAGTAACCTTGTATATTTTTTTGTAGTTTTGACGGCTCAAACAGCTGTAAAATGAAAAATAAAATCTCTAAATCCGGCTGTCAAAATCACGGGGACGCACTATAGTGTTGATATCATAAAGTTATTATACCTTACAGTAGTAGAGGAACTGACTTGAGTTTTCAGGAGATTATTTGCAGGAAAAAACTCGAGCACTGTCTATAATTCTGAGTCTAACGTGAAATCGTGGATAATTTAATAAAATAGGGTTAGTATATTTCACAAAATTATCTACGATTTTACTTTCCATTCGCATATATTCACAGAAACCGAATTTTCACCCTGCGATCAGATCCCAAAAAACGGTTCTATTTGCCTCGCGTCACGTATCTCTTTCTATTATACAGTGGTGCCGCTAGGTTCATCTCGCTCACTCAGCTGTCAGTTCCTCTATTCCGTTAGGTATAATAACTTTATGGTTGATATAGTGCTAGTTAGAAACACTTATTATAATGTTCTTCACTATTTTCAGATCGCAATCACTTTTTTGACATTGCTTTATCTGAATAATAAAATCACACATGACGTAGATAGCCTTTTTAAACTAAATTCATTTACATACTTAGATATAATCAACCATTATATCCTCCTGTCTGTTCCTGTGCATGTCTGTGTCTTTACTCTTCGTATACTATGTTTTTGGAGAAAAATAAACTATAATTGATTGATTGATTCCAAAGTTAATTTGCCTATTGGACAAATACTAAAGAGTTTTGATTGTTTTATTAACCCTCCGCGGACGGATAAATTGGTACGTTCTGACTCGATGAAACCATAATTAAAAAATAAATTTCATATTTATTATATCGACGGGGATAGTGCAATAGCGCGTCGCGTAACTAGCATTTGCGATAACCGATTAAATTCCAAATAAAAAACTTTACACAGGGAAGATTAAAAACTAAATAACTTCTTGAACTTTAATCCTACCCGTAAATCTTGTTCTGACACAAGATTGTACACTATTGGACTATCCTCGACGATACGTCAAGTATAAAAAATAGATTCAGTATATAATATAACTTTATTTCAGTATTAGAACCCTTTCGATACAGAAATAACGGAACATGACATAAGTTAAAGAATTCTGAAGCTTATTGTTATTACTTACTCTTAAAATATGAATACCCTATATGACTGTCCGAATTATACATAATTTAACACAAACCAAACTTCAAAGTGAATCACGTATCGATTTGTGAGGTTATACAAAACACAATAACAAATATAAAGTGTATTGTACACATGTGTTATCACATATCAGTCGGTGATAAAATGGTAGGTGGGAGTTATGACTAATATAAACGTTAACATTATTCTATAGCGGTTGTTATATACAGTGGTCGCCGCGTGCTTTGACAAAAATTTAATTACGAATATAAATTTCACAGCAGGAGTCGCCATCTAGGTGGATACATAATAACACCTACTGACATTAGGGACCTCCCCTCCAAAAGCATAACACGGTTCATGAGGTCCATGGGCCTAGGAAATGACCTTTAGGTCTAGGGTGACAGCTACAATGGATCTATCCAGGTCGCAGTAGCTATTTGGTCATTGACCAAGCCCTTATAACCAAATAATAAATACGAATATAAAAATTCATGCAGTTAATTGCAAAAGAACAAAAAAATAGGAAATGAGGGCCTATATTTCTATACAAATTATGAGATGTGATCTTCATAATCAAATTACAATTATTCCAACATTAATAAACTAAGCAAATAATCTAAACCATCCATCCACCAATCTAGCCCATAATCTAAACTATTATACAACTGTATCAGAAAGTGTGTCTGTACATTGAAGATATTAACAAAAAAAAAGTTACGATATGGTTTTTGGTATCCCTGATTCCATATCACCAATTTTTGGATTTTTTGTCTGTCTGTTTGTTTGTTTGTTTTTGTGTTTGTTTGTTTGATTGAACGAGCATCACGCAAAAACTACTGAACCGATTTTGATGAAACTTTTTTTGTTTGATAGCTTATAATCTGAGTTAAAATCTGGTATATAATTTGTGCGGACAAAGTCGCGGGTTAACGCTCGTAATGTATTACACATCTTACAATGTACTTTTCTCGCACGCAAAATGGCATAAGCCCATCTCATTCCTATGTAAGTAGAGGAAGGCTATCATGCTTGCGTGCGTTAGAATATTATATCTCAGACTGGAACACTGTTATATTTAAAGAAGTGATTTAAAAAAGTGCTTTCCTTACATTTGAGCCGAGTCCTTACTGCAGTTTTGTATGAAACACCAGATTCTTTCTCGATGTTGGCTCGAGCCAAACCAAACCAAAAATTTCTATATGGATAGAAAGTTGTACAGGAGTGCGATTTTTGAATCTCATACCTTGAACTCAGCAGTTCAAAATGTATGAAGATCGCATCTTTCTACTGCTGATTTGACTTTCAAATCGCACTCCTGAAGAATCATTTTTGAAAGTCAAATCAGCAGTAGAAAGATGCTAGCTCCATAGTAATTTTGACATTTTCAACTGCTGAGCTCAGCAAATGAGATTCAAAAATCGCACTCCAGATTGAATCTAAACCACCCCCTTAAATATAACTAGGGCCTTTTGTTACATCCTGTACATTATAGTTCTTGTGTGTGACGATGTTTAAGGTTATTATGTTAAATAAATTATCTATTAAAAAAGATATATTTTAATAAAATTACCTTGAGTACTGTAGTCACCATCTTGACCTAGAAACGATAAAAGAATTTGTTCAAATATAACTTTTAACATTATTTTATAATAATTACATGTCTACAACTATCATCCCACAGTCCACAGTCAAAACAAAACGCTAAACTGGCAGTAACACATTATTTTCCTTAAAATAATATTAAACATTCTATATCACTGAGGCCACATCATTCCATCCTGAAAAAGTCAATATGCTTGCCCGCTTAGGATTATGGTAGGTAGAGAGTTTGTAAACAGGGTAAAAAATAAAAAAATCTGCTATTTCATACATTTGAGTCGAATCGGTACTACCGTTTTGTACGAAACAGCTAAATGTGTTTTTAATAGCATGGTTGTATTTATGTAAATCATTTAACTAAACATTTGTATTTATGTAAATCATCTATGTGGAACATGTCGCCATAGGTTTTGCAATGATTTTGCGCGCGATGTGGTACGAGCGAGAGGGTATGAGTAATTGTAGCAGTGTGAGCGGAAAAACAAGTGGCGACAGGCGTCTCCGAAGCAAAAGCGCTACTTTGCATTTCTAACCCCTCTTATAATGTTCTGTGATTTATGTATATCCGCACAATAATAGTAACAATCAAATTCTGGAGGTATATTTACGCCCGGTAGCACAGTCTGTAGTGAACCTGCCTGCTGTGCCGAGGGTCGCGGGTTCGAATCCCGTAAGGGACAAATATTTATATGATGAATATGAATATTTGTACCCGAGTCATGGATGTTTGTATCTATATATATATTCTATATCGTTGTCTAGTCAGCATAATACAAGTCCAGGTACTTTAAATGTGACTACATAATTTGTGTGACAATGTCCAGGATATTTATTTATTATTTATTTATTTAGTTGATCATCTGTGGTGCGTATGTCGCGGCAATTTTATCAGTTCACGGTCATACAAACAACATAGCGTAGCGTAGCTTATATCGTTATATAGTTATATTACTTTGATGACAATCAAACATATTATTATAGAAACAAAGTAGTTACTAACATAGTTCAGTATTCATGTATTTTTTTGCAGAAATTTTCTTTCGTGGTCCCCAAAAATATACCAGAATAGAAAGCGAATAAAATTCAGATAAAAATAACGTTCCATCACTCAGTAGATATAGGCTACAGTCAAGTCTGAAAGAACTTTAATTTCAACCTGAAAATGCATACGCAAGACCATTCGAGATGGAGATCTATTCCTATGAGTTACGGGATTAGATGATTTCTCACCTCTATAAGCAGGGGAGCCATATTCGTCGGCGGAGAGAGCGTAGGACACGTTAGGGCTGAAGACCGCGCCGGAGTAGTCGCCCGGCCCGATCAGACCAGACAGCATGGGCTTCTTTTGAGGTGAATCTTCGAGGCTGCAATTTAAAAGAAAGAATTACTATTCTGAAACGGTGAAGTCCACACCCACCCTACATCCATACACCCTGTAGACCCTGCTTAGATGGACAAGTTCTAACATAATATAGATTAGTTTTTGTTTGCCCTTGCCCATTTGGAACAACAATTTATAAAATGTGGAAGATGTTCTTCTTTAAACACCATTTAGAAACCAATATCTGTGTCTGTTCTGTGTTCTGTTAATTTTCCGTTAAAATACATAGATTCAATGCTAGTATTAATTTAAGGTTTGAAACATTATATTTTAACTCTATGGATTTATTTTTAAAACTGTGGATAGCTGTTATTGGCCTCTATCTATATAAGTCACTAATGTAAAATTACTTATTTAAGGCTGTTGTTATCCCAAATATAAAGTAAAAAAAATAAATAATAACGAAAATACAGACGAACTACAGACACAGATATTAGTTCCCAGATAGTACTTAAATTTCATGTAATTAAATTTGTTAATATTCAAAAGAAAATTAATTAAACGTCGTTTGTATGTGGGTATATCCTCTCATGAACTTAAATAAAAAAGTACGCACTCTCTGCTGTTGCCGGTGGTGTTTGCAGACAGCGGGCTGTTGCCGAGGTCTCTGGAATGGGACTTCACGTGGTGCGGACCCCGCTCGCCGTGCCGCGACGAGGACGTGCTCGATGACGGCTCCTGCAATTATTTACACATTATTAACAAAGCTGGCGTGCACGAAGAGAGGCTCCCCTTGTGTGGTACTGAACCCCCGATACGTCCGGAGCAGCTTGGATAATCAGCAAGCCTCTAACCACAGATTAAAGATTTACTATACAGGGTGTAACGGTGAACTCAGACCATCAAGCTGAACAACTTTCACTATGGAGCCTAATTCAGGAAACGCGAATAAAAATCTGCAGTTTCATACAAAACTGCTGTACACACGGCGACACATCAAGCTATACAAAACCAACATGAGCTGGCCTCGCGTAGGTTGCATTACGTATAGCGTCGCGCGGCCAGCTTATGTTGGTTTTGTATAGCTTGATGTGTCGCCGTGTCTACCTACCAGACTCAAATGTGTACACAGACTCAGATGTGTCACCTTGAATCCCTTGGCGCTCTTAGTTCATTGTTTTCGCGCCCTTTTGGCTGCAATCCGACTTTGCACCCTTTGAATACTAAATGACTTAGGGATTTGACGGAGACTCAGGTCTGCGCTGCGCAAACGAAGATTGACGAGCGGAATTATTTTCCTGGTTTCATTGTCCGTGAACGTATAGCAAAGCTATATGGCGTTCCTCGAGCCCATTGCAGAGCGGTTCCAATGTCCCATCATTGTGCATTGGAATAGCCTGCATAGGGGCTCTAGGCTCCCTTTTGTTAATGTTAAATAAGTGTTAAAAAAAATGTCGTCACTAACATAGTTTTAAGTCATTGTTACTAACACTATCGATCTATGATCTGCAATAAAATAAATGAATTGAATTGAATTGTTGCAGTTTCTGTGTTTATCTACGTTAATACTGTCACTACATTCGTAACATTTGCTTTTAAGATACCCAATAAAGATCTTAGCCCGTCGCAATTTGTTTAAAGTTATGTAAATTAGGTAATAAAGATTAATGAAAGGCTCCATTCAATTTACATTTACGAAAATGTTAGCTAAGAAAGCCAAGATAAACCCTATTCTAGTAGGAAAATACGAAATTAGTTACTCCAAAAAGGTAATTCCAAATTACATTAACAAAGGAAGTAATGCCTAAAACCCTTTACAGAACTAATTAAGTTAACGGGTAACTAAACGAGTAATTAGGCCAAGCATGCGACCCTTGATAAACCGAAAAAAAACTATAGATACGCATTTTTGTCTCAATCAGACGTAAGCGAAGTGTGGGAAGCAAATGTATATCTTTCTTTTGTCTAGTAAGTGAGCAAATATTTTTGTAAAAACTTATTGGATGATGATGATGATGTATACCTAGTCGATTTCGACTACACGGCGACTGTTAATTTTTATACAAA
This sequence comes from Agonopterix arenella, assembly GCA_927399405.1. Taxonomy (NCBI): domain Eukaryota; kingdom Metazoa; phylum Arthropoda; class Insecta; order Lepidoptera; family Depressariidae; genus Agonopterix; species Agonopterix arenella. The sequence continues at coordinate 5,854,555 of OV656714.1, forward strand.
TTTAAAGCAGTCATATTTTAAAGTGGATAAGTGTACAGTAGTACCAGGTGCCCGATTGCGCTAAGTTAAAACATCGAAGTTCTATTCTTATCCAATTTCAGTTCTAATCAAATTGCAATCCAATTACTATTAAACTGTGCGTAATTCCGCATCGCGCTAAACTCTATGTAACTAAGTTAAAACATCGAAGTTCTATTCTTATCCAATTTCAGTTCTAATCACATTGCAATCCAATTACTATTAAACTGTACGTAATTCCGCATCGCGCTAAACTCTATGTAACTGACAGCCAATAACGTCTGAGCGATCTGTCAAAACGGCTCTAACGGCTGTACCGCGATTAGCGTAATACCAAATGTGTCAAAAGTTATGGTTCGTACGTAGTCCCATAACGGTTCAATCACCAAATATTTACCGCGATTGCAGCCCAGGTTTATAAGTCTTGCCGATGTACACACGGCGACACATCAAGCTATACAAAACCAACATAAGCTGGCCGCGCGACGTTAGCATTACTCGACCTACGCGCGGCCAGCTTATTTTGGTTTTGTATAGCTTGAGGTGTCGCCGTGTGTACCTGCGCAGTCGACAAATTTTAATACCGCGCGAAATTATATTGACCAATCAGGATGTTGCGACCTTCAATCCGTTTACGCTATTGGCTAATTTGTTTTCGCGCCCTTTTCGCTGTTATCCGACTTTACCTCTTTGATTACTAAATGACTTCGGGTTTTGTCGGGGACTCGGTCCTGCTCTGCGCAAACGAAGTTTGACGAGCGGAATTATTTTTCTGGTCGTACTGTACGCGCTAAACACAGTGCGCACTCTCTCGTCCTTATCCTCCTATGTCTGATGGAACGGGAGACCGATACGATCAGCGGTGGGGTCAGATGCAGTGGCTATAACCGGCAGCCATACGGCATGGGCGTCAAAGATGTGCATACATAACTAACTACGGTATTCACATTCCGGGATTTCGGGGTGATAAGAATCATTGCTACTACCGGATGAATAGAACGTGACATAAAGGGTCGGCGCAATACGTCATCTTCCATTCCTCCCGTCATTTCAGCCCGCAATCCTTTCTTACACATACACGGTGTTACAAAAATACAAATAAACATTTAAGAGGGTGGTTTAGACAATCAAACTGAACAACTTTCACTATGGGAGCAAACAGATCGGAGCAAAAAAATAATCAGCTGTTGCATACCTGTGAGTCGAGTAGGCATTGCAGTTTAGTATGGAACAGCTGATTATTCTTTTGATGTTTGATGGGTAGACTCTTAGTTTAAAAGGATGCTAATGATATCAATTTCACCCTGTATGTGCAAATAAAAAATTACCATCATGTTTTTTAGAACGAGATAATAGCTAAATTTTAAAATTCGAACTGTTCGAGCTGACGTGATTTTTTTTTAATTTTTATATTTCTAGGCAGTGGTTCTTCAATATTATACCGAAAAAAATATCAATTATTAATTAGTCCCGGCTCAAACCGTAAAATGACTGGGCTATAAACCAATGCACCGTCACTCACGTTTGACAGCTGCGAAAGTACCTACGGCTGGCGCCGCGTCGTATCGCAAACGATACGGGCTTCACGCATTGACATAGAGCGCGTATTATTTCTTTGTTCCTGACGCACAATAGCACAAAGTTCGTAATTGGAAAAAGCGGGTGAAATTAGTAGCTATTGAATAATCTGTGCCTAAACCTGACCTAGTTAGTCAACATTGACGAGTCGCTATCGATTTTTTCAAAGAATTGCTTTATAAACTAGGTGTATATAAATTTAGAACTACGGCCACTCATAATCATAGTATACACAAGTCCAAGGATTTCAACGGATCTCACATCTAACGGGCAATAAAAGCAAATCAATCGGATGAAGCCGACACTCAATGAGTTTATTTACGACCAGTGTCAGCGAAATTAGCTTAAGGTTACGCATCGGGTTCCATATTAATTGAAAGTTCCAATACAAAGTCCAGAAAGGCCTCATATGTAATAGATCGCGCGATGACACAGGGGCGCGGGGGGATGTTAATGAACTGAAGTTACCTGCTCTACGGCAAGAATGCGACACCTGTCGTCCTACCCCGTTCGTCTGTACACGACGACCATGAAAATAATTCCGTTCGTAAATCTTCATTTGCGCAGAGGAGTACGAGCCCCCGTCAAAACCCGAAGCCATTTAGTAATCAAAGGGTGCAAAGTCGGATAGTAGCGAAAACAATTAGCCAATGGCGGGAAGATTTCAGGCCCGCAAAATTGGTTAATATAATTTCATGCGCTATTAAATTTTGTCAACTATGCAGATACATCGGTAAGACTTATAATTATAAACCTGGTACTACTTGTAACGTCTTGGACGTGGTCTGCCTTATCCAGTCGGTCTTAGTAAGCTAGCTACATATAGAACGGCAACTCCCTGCCCCGCACTAATTTCAGATACCGCACTTCGAGGGTAACTTAAAGAGCCGAGCAAGAAGCACAAAGCCGCGCGTGTGCGAAGCGGGACAGCGCGTGTGCCGACGCCATCGTGTTTCGGCTGTTTCTGTTGCTGTGCTGTTCAAGGATCGTGAGATAGTTCTATGCAGTGCCGGGGGTCCGTCGAGAGTTCACGCTCAGGGCTTGAACCTGGGACCTGATGACCGCGTCTTTCACAGCCAGCTCTCTCGACAACACGGCCGTCGACAAGCTCCTAATGTCCAGTAGTAAAGAGTCCTCTTTACTATGCACATGTAAAGTATCCATCCTCCATCACAAGGTTATCACTAAAGGCCAGGCCACACAGAGGCGGTTTTGCGGGAAAGCGGGTCGGAGGCGGACCTGCGGGAAGCGAATGTCTCCGGACTCACTCGGTTTTCTGTGTGTTTTGTTGTGTATGGTGTGGTGTGGTGGTAATGTTCGAATTTTTATGTACCCTACCACACAGAAATACGCGCGGGTCCCGAGATATTCGCTTCCCGCAGGTCCGCCTCCGGCTCGCTTTCCCACAAAACCGCCTCTGTGTGGCCTGGTCTTAAAAGATACTTACACTGACAACATGGTGCACGCTCGACGGAGATTGAACCCGGGACCTTATGACGGCGTCATCCAACGCCGGGTCTCTCGACAACTCGGCCGTCGACGGCGACTGGCTCCTACTGGATCCTTTACTATGCACGTGTAAAGTATCCATCTTCTATCACAATTTTATCACTAAAAGCGGATCACAGACATGACGTGAGGAACTATGTTAACCGACTTGGCTATTGCTGTTATGGAAGGTTCGATTCATAATAGTATGTCGGTTTTTGTTTCCTCCATTCCTGGGTTTGTCTGGAAAAAAAGAAAAATTACTTATTAATCATAAAATCGAGTATATTTGAAAACCATCGCCGACGCGTCACGGACAGTGTCCATACACTGAATCATGAAAGAAAGAAAAAGAAAGAAAAATTATTTATTTGGATCTCCGATACACATACAATCTTTTACACTATCACGGATACATTTTTGTAAAATATTAAATCATGAGGGTCCGGGTTCGAATCCGCACGAACGACATGCCACGTTGCTCTCAAACGGTGAAGGAAAACATCATGAGGAAACCTGCATATTATGCTGATGAACCAATTCCGATGAGATTGTGTATGTGAAGTCTACCAATCCGCATTGTACACGCGTGGTAAACTATCGCCCTTACACCCCCTGTTGGTAGGCCTATGCCCTGCAGTGGGACGAATATAAGCTGATGATAGTTGATCATGATGATGTTTAGCTGTAATGTAACACGAATGAAGATGGAAGAGAGCCCGCTTTATAATCTTATGATCGTAAATTCGATCCTAAGCCTTACAATCATTCATCATCATCATATCAGCCGATAAACGTCCACTGATGGACATAAGCCTCCCCGAAAATGGGGGGATTTGCCATAATCGCCACGCTTGGCAGGCGGGTTGGCGATCGCAGTTGGATCGAATCAATGTGTGTACTCAGAGGATGCTGCTGCCCATCCTTCAGTAGATCCCTTAGTCGCCTTTTACGACACCAGCGAGAGGAAATGGGATTGTGCTATTCTTAGCCGACACCATACGGAATACAATCATTGAGTTGTATGAATTCATTTCAAACCATTCTACATACGTACGAAACCTTAACATACTATGATACCTTGGATATGATACAATAACAAAGTCTAAATTTATCTACAAAACATATAAGCAATCCATCAAAGTAACCCAAATTTATTCTAACCTTTAACATGTACCTATCTACAAACGTAAACAACCGACCATGTTAAATAATCCATTAGAATTTAAATGATTCATATCTGATACATACTCTTACATTGAGTAGTATAGTACCATGTAAGATTGGAGATGGTACGTTGAGTCAATGGCCTATGTCAGGGGTATCTAAACTGTGGTCTGAAGGCTAACGCCATTCGCGGTTCTCTTCTCTTATTTGTCTTACATTACAAAAATTATATTGCACACCTAAATCATAAAATGTAAAAACCGAATAAAAATTAATTAGTAATTATTTATTTATTTAAGCGAACAAAATGCTTGTTAACGGCAAATGTTCTGTTATTTAAGTTTTATAGAGGCTGTTGGCATCTCGAATATTATAAAATAAAATCCAAGAGAAGAGTTCTTGAGAGAGGGACTTGAAATCCATTAGAAATCTCATTCTTGAAAATTTTAAATCCTCAAAAATATATTACAATATTTGATAAAAACAAATTTACAAAATTTTTTAATTACCTACAATAGGCTGGACATAGCTTGGTCCGCGCGGTTTAATGAAAAACTTAATAATCAACCGTGAATCAAAAAGATTGATGACCACTGCCTTTAAGTCCTCATTTCCGCTCGATAATTAAAACTGTAAAGTATCATTAGTGATTAATTGGTTAGTAATTCATCGAAGGAATACTACAAGTTATGTTGTATTTCATTCATAAATCGATGGAGATCATTGTCTGAATAAGTGAATGTCTTTTGATTGGATTTTGATGATTGAAATTGACCGGGGTTCAATGGAGAGTCAATTACCGTTATATCGTGCCATTTTATATTGAACTTTCATTGCGAACTGACTACCTTTTACTTTGTACTTATTCTAAGACACCGATTTCATCAAGTAGTACACATAGTACCTATAACAAACACCCTCTCACCCTAAAACTTTGACTATTTATTATAAGGACTAGCCTTGCGGTAGCATTTCCCCTCTGCCACGGTAGAAGATTAATTGATCATGTGCATTTACATTCAATTTTATACCTTATCACTAAACGAGACAGCCTATAATTGCGAAACAATAATTTCGAACTTAGAAGTCACGCGAGACTACTTTTCATGATTTTTAACGTTCAAAATTAGAATCTAAAGTTATGGGGAATAAAATCCAAAGTTGCATTGTTGCATTGCATTTCATGCTACCTCGCCCCCCGCAAAAAGTGGCAGAAATGTTTGTTAGTAGAATTACACGCGTAACTAGTCCCTATATAAGTAGTCAAAGCCCTAAACGCATGTTCCGCACCTTTTCCGTTCCGTCGTGGGTTGTAAAAAGGGGATTGAGCATTATCGTATCGAATTAAAGTTAACCAAGCCCCCTATACGCCCGGGCAATAAGCAATCATATAATAGTGATTGACAAATATCTTCACCACGATGGCAATTCAACTCTATGACACGCCATCGACAACAGAAGATCATATAACCTTCAATAAGTCCTGCCCGCTTAGATCGTGCTTTTCTACGTAAGGGTGAGGCCAAAAGAGCGTAATTTTGTGAGTTGTGAGTCGCGTATTTTGAGTCCGTTTCATATAAAATCCGGGAATGCATTGTCTATGACCTCAGCCTTTATATGAAACGGACTCAAAATACGCGACTCACAACTCACAAAATTACGCTCGTTTCGCTTCACCCTAAAGGCCAGGCCACACAGAGGCGGTTTTGCGGGAAAGCGGGCCGGAGGCGAGGCGTTTTCTGTGTTTTGTTGTGTATGGTGTGGTGTTTTGGTAATGTTCAAGTTTGTATGTACCCTACCCACACAGAAATACGCACGGATCTGGAGATATTCCCGCCCGCTTTCCCGCAAAACCGCCTCTGTGTGGCCTGGCCTTAAGGGAGAGGCCAAACAAGCGTAATTTTGTGAGTTGTGAGTCGCGTATTTTGAGTCCGTTTCATATAAAATCCGGGAATGCATTGTCTATGACCTCAGCCTTTATATGAAACGGACTCAAAATACGCGACTCACAACTCGCAAAATGACGCTCGTTAGGCTTCACCCTAATTGTAGAAAAAGCATGAATCTAGAATAAATGATATTGAGATGCGTCCTCCAATATTGTCTATGCCTACCCCATGCGTGAGAATCTGTATGTATTTTGTAGAAAACTGACCTGGCGTTGTTTATGGTCATGTGTTTATGTATTAATAGCAGAAAGCTTAGCGGTAAACGTTTTTGTTATAAAATCAATAACAACGGTAGTTTCTATATACGGAATCTAGTTAATAAACTAGCAAGACTAGAAACAGACTATTTAAATGAAAACTTCAAGGTTTTGTGCATACTACGAAATAATTTATTAGCTTTCGTGCACTGCCGCTGTTTCGAGCAGAACTAAAGTTTCTTCTTACATAATTATGCAATTCTCTTTTGAGCTTTTATTAGTAGAAGTATTTTTAAGTATTTATTTTACAACTAGAAAATACAACTCAAAAAAGGTATAACTGGTAGGGATCTTGATAAAGCATAACATAAATGTTTTATATAGGTACGGATTATTCAGATAACGAAACTATTTTTTTATTAAATGGCGTTTCCTTAAAGATTTCGCCAGTATCAAGTGTTGAAGATATTATTATAATTCAAGTTAACGTTCATTGTACGGTAATTGATATGGCGATCTCAAAGCCCTGTTTTTAAACAAAAACACACACCCGAAACCGCCATAAAATGGCGGAGCCGCGTGGCTATCTAAATCGCGAGCCGAACGAAAGACGTCTACTCGAGAGACCTCTAGCCACGCGACTCATAACGAAACTAAACAAGTTTCATGGGTTGAAAAAAGAGAAACATTTGTGGACCTGCTTTAGGTACAAGGTGCCGGTCTGTCCATCGATTTTTAAAGACACATTCATCTGCTATTCCATTTCATGTGAGACATTTGGGTCGACTAGGTTTTCAGTTTTATATGGAACAGTAAGTTCTTTTTCCTGATTTCAATTAATCCTATACAACGTGTGTAGGCTTATACCAATTATTATTTAGTTTAGGTTAAGTATTTTATAAATTTTATGTATTATTGTACTTGTACCTTTATTTAATTATTTTTAAAATGTTTTATTTACTAAATGATGCTAATGATACCAATTTCACCCTGTATATGTAGTGTATATTAGAATACCTAGTTGATTAAATAGTTGGTCAATAATAAAAAAAAAATACAACGTGTTAATGAATAAGCGCAAAACCTCATATACCCCAACTGATTTATAACAATTTAAAGTTATTCGCATTTTAAGTTTTGAGGCAAAAATTATTTGTTATCATTTCAGCAATGAATGAAAGCGCTAACGTACTCATGGATACATTTTAATAATCTTTTTTTTGTAGTAAGTAGGCCCAGGCGGTGCTTTGTCCAAACAGTGAAGTTTTTCAGTTTGATGGTCTAAACCACGCCTTTAAATATCACTAGTATGTTTTGTTACACCTGTATAAACAAACAAATTATATCTTTTTATAATAGAAGACTAGATAGACTTCGAAATGCCTATATTTACACTATATCATGATAAATCACAAATCCTAAAATAACAAGTCATTAAAATCAAATCACTGCAGTAAATCTATGGAACTTGTACACTCATACAAATTAATAGGTATCAACGGCAGGCTATTGCTCAACAAGCACACCTGGCAGTTCACGTGACTGACTGTACCTACATAACTATAACTAACATAGTTATCTTTCGATTACTGCATTCTGACAGAATAGAACAATAGCGCCGTTGTTATTATATGCTATACGATTTATATAATGCAGGGTTATAATTATCTTGGTTATACGATATTTCTAAAGGAATGAAGTCTGAATTAGAATGAGGTTTAAATCTATCTTCTATACTTATAAAACAGTTCCGTGATTGCCAGACACCGTACAGTACAGCCTAAACCGCTGAAGATAGTAACATGAAATTTGGAATTATTATTGGATTTTAGTGTTGGTCCCATAGTAAAAGTTGTTCAGTTTGATGGTCTGAAGCATCCCTTTAAGTAAATGTCCCATTAAATTCTACACCCTGTATATTCTACGGAGGATGTAGGGGTGCAATAAGAAACGATTTTTCGATATTCTGATTTCACGCGATCAAATTTTTAAAAGTCGTGGTGGTCCAGTGGAGAGTAACTTTGCCTGCCGTGCAGGAGGCGATGGTTCGGTCCTTGTCCAAACCGACTCAAACCAATGAGTTTTTCGATGATTACTTTCGATTGAGTACGATTTGTAACACCATTGGCTTTTCGGTGAAGGAAAACATCGTGAGGAAACCTAAATGCTTCAATTTAGAGGCGGGAATTGTGACCACTATCCATTAAAATGGGATGGCGAAGGGCCACATTCCTTTCCAAACCTGTAACACTAAACAGAGTTTGGGCACTGCTGGTGAAATATTGTATATGCTGGATATTCTTCCCCTTCGGGGAATTTAGTCTTGCAAATATTTTTATGCTATGCTTTATGATATGCTTCGAAGCCTCAAAGGCTGGCTGTCCATCAGATATCAGCGAGGCAGCGTGCAAGGAAATAATCCGCCAATAGGAGCGCTTCAGATTCCTTATGACGAGCAAGCGTGCTATTGGTGCATTATTTCCTCGCATATATCTGGTGGACGGCCAACCTAAAGACTGAATCAATGACAAGTTAGTGCGCTACCGTCCTGTGGGACAGAGACGTTGTGGGAGGCGAGGTAGCATGTGCGACTGCTGATGAGCGGCGCCCCCCTCGCCTCCCCAACGTCGGTGCCCCGCGGGAGGTGGTGCACGGGCTATAAACGACTTCGACTTTCAAAAAGCTCATAATAATGTCTTGTTTACTAAATAGTAGTGACTCTACTATTTAGTAAACGAGACACAATCTAAATGACTGCAGCTGCGTACAGTTGACATAATAAAGCAGATCCCGGAACTCGATACGTTGGCAGGAAAAGTACAATTAACATCTGCAGTCAAAGCGTTGTAAAAGAGACTGGCCATTGTAAATATGTAACCGAAATATGCCCGCCGAGAGTTGATATAGTTGATATACGATATTGTCGTACGATAAACTTGCACCAGCCAGCAATGTTGAATATATTATTATCATCAGTCTATAGCTATACTATAGTCTCATTGCAGGGCACATGCTGCTTACTCACGATGTTTCTTCACCGAAAACTCTAAGGTGGAGTCTTGTAATTGCAACTATCTAGTAATTGCAACTATGGAGCAATTGCACTTATAAGAATCACGACTCAGTTCTTCTCTCAATAAATAAATAATAATAAATAAATAAATAAATAATTTTTTATTGTTCTCCCATTACAACAAATACAGATATCTAAAACTAAGTACAATAAAGTAACTAAAAAGTAAATGAACAAAAAGATCTAATATTGTAAAGGGAGACAGGAGTCCAAACTAGGCAGTGCCCTTGTTTTGGAAGACCTGGTCCCTCCTTCCGAAAGTAGTACCACATCTTAACTGTGTCACAATCAGTAAGAGTGCCTTGGAAGATCAAAGTTATAAATAAAAGTTACGAAAAGACTTATGTCTAGTCATCTAGAAGGCAGGTGTTGATATAAAGAGAAGGACTTAATTGTGATTCTTATAAGTGCAATTGCTCCATAGTTGCAATTACCAGATAGTTGCAATTACAAGACTCCACCTTAGTAAGTATTATAAATAGAACAGTTTCTAAAATTTCATTGGTATGAGTCTGAGCTGGGATTGAATCTCCGCCCCTGCACGCAAAACGAGGCTATTTAGCCATCAGATTAGTATAACTATTTTCGAAGTTTCTTCGGAAATTTCTAGAACAATCTAGACCGATCAAATCCTTTGTATTCGAATTATCGACATAGTAGCACTTGGTCCAATACACATTTCGTCCAATACCTACGCTACGTTGTATTTCTATATGCGAAACATACTCCCTAAAAAAAGGAATGGGTATTCTAAAAACAAAATTAACTCTGACCTAGCTCATTGAGTCTGGAATACCGTTTTATCTCAAAGTCTAGGTCGATCAATAAAAGTTAGGTAAACGAAAACATCGTAAGAGATTCTGTTTACATAAGGCTTTAGTCAGACAGACGTTTGTAAACACTGAAAGTACCTAGCTAATGCAAATTTAGAGTAGAGGAAAATTTTTAACACTTCTAAAAATAAAATTGATAATTTTATTGAGATGAGGTCAAACAATGTCTAATGGATTTAAGGGGAATCGTTTCGTATCGACTTTCATATAAACTTAAACTTATTATTTACAAGTTAAGTCTGATCCCACGGCTCTGTATACTATGTGTTTTTGGTGTAAAATAAATTATAATTGAATGATTGATTGAACTCCTCTAACGAATGAGGGGTAGTAACCAATACTCCAACTACCCCCGTAGTCCAGGGGGGTTGAGTGGAGACAAGAAACGTATTATCACGATTTAAAAGTGTCATGTTGTTAAAAATACACGTCAGTAATTTACAAGAACAAAACAAACATGTTACAGCCATGTTGTGCTATTTCGAATCAAATTTAAGATCCCACCCGAAACAAATTTTTCAATCTTTAATTTGATTCATAACAAACAAGAATAAATAAAACTGAGTTTTTAATCCAAAAGTTAAAAATGTGGAAAAAATATTGTACTTACTAATAAAATATTTATGTACCTAAACGCGAAAGTTAGAAAAGTATTAAAACTAGAAATACAATAAATTTCAAAATTAATTTTGTACTTATGTCAAAAATGATTTTAATTTTTTCATTTGTTTAAGAGTGGTATTAACTTATAAATCTTATAATGTGTTCAAATCTCAAATTATTGAATAGCATATTATTAAATGTTATTGTGACTTGTACCCTTAACGTATTTATCAAGTACTTCAAATTGTGACACAGAAATTGGCTAATAATTTTTTTTTATTTAGTTTAATTACACCGAGCACTGATTAGTGAAGGTTAATTTTGATAACCTTATCAGTCAATTACAGAATTTCGTTTCTAATCAAACGCCAATACATTTTCATATACACACACACCCATACTTAGAGCACTGCTAGTGAAATGTGTATATTTCGGAATATATAGTATTATTATTTTGAATATCTATAACAGATCTTTTACCTAAACAGGATCCTGGTAAACTGATGAGGTTCACATCCCAGGGGATTCCTCCCCTGGGGGATCGGGCTACGGGATCCTGGTGGCCGAATCCCAATAAATTGTCCTGCTGTTTTTTCACTTAATTTAATTACATTTTTCTGATTTAACCAGCTATCAGCACTCTATACGCCATCACATTAGGAAACCTTCAATATTCTTAAATGCAATTATGCAACCTAAAACGGCCAAATCTTCATCGTCAGCCTACACACGTCCTACTGCAGGGCACAGGCCTACCCTCAGGGAGGGCGTTAAGGCGTCATCGTCAGTCGACCAAGCGTGCCCAATGATTTCTTCTTCAGCGTTCTTTCTATCACCGTTTGAGAGAGCAGTCGGTATTGCGTACATAAGTTAGAAAAACTCATTGGTACATTGGCATGTCGTCCATGCGGATTTGAACCCGGACCCTGATAATTGAATGACCATGCCTCTCCGCAATCGATACCGACGCGCCCTAAAAGGGTAGTTGGTTATTTCAATTACTGCACATGCTCGGTCGTTTCAAGTATTATTCATTTTCGTGCAAAATTCAATTAAAATCAGTAAACTTGCGGCGGGATTCCGTGTGTGTGACAGAGTTCTTCATAACGAAAATTTTATTAATCAAATTAATCGAATTAAAACTTCTGCCAGACGAGTTTGTAGACATCGTAATCTCATAATAGATTTAGTAAACGAAGGTAACCTTCACTAAATCTGTTATTAAGCTAAGTGAATAAACTAAAACTGTAGATTATAGATAAATGAACCTAAAAGAGATCTAATTCATATTTTCCTTACACGAACAGATTCAATACCAAATTAGAAAGGCGGTGAGGTCAACATTGACTAAAAATATTTAAAAATAAAAAGGCGTCAGAATGGAAAGAAAGACCCTGTATATGAATTGTATCGATAAATTATTTTCATTCTTTTCCCAAGGCATTTCTCATAGGCGTCTCTATGACGAGCTTTTGGAATTCTATAAAATGATTTCTTTTCGTAATCGCAGAATCACGAACGATCTGCTTTTCTTACATAAGACCATTAACTCGCTCAACAACTGCTGTGAAATTCTTGGACTTATCGATTTGTCAGTTCCTCATTATCTACCTAGATACCTCATTACAAGGCTATTCCATCCATCACCCTGTAAAACTAATGTTGGCTCTAACGCGCCTATAACAAGAATGTGTTAAATGTTCAACAAGATAAACTCAACTGTTGAGGACATAGACATATTCAACGACTCGTTGCGTGTGTTTCGTCGTAAGGTGCCGAGATCATTTCATCTTTAAACTTAAGTCAATTGTTAAATTATGTTCTGCGCTGTTTTATTTTTGGTTATTTTTGTTATTATTAAGTATAATTTAAATTTTATTGTAATTTCTTTTTATTTTTGTGTCCTGTGTCCTCTACATAAGGTCTAACAAAATTAGCTGAAACTATTTTAAGGGGATGATCAGACCATCAAACTAAACAATTTTCTCTATGGGACCAATATATAAATTTGAAAAAAAAAATCAATCAATCAATTTATACTTTATTTGACACCAAAAAAACAGAGTATACAGAGAGCAAACAATCAGGAAATACAAAAGGCACAATAACAGGCGGTCTTATCGCTAAGAAGTGATTTCTTCCAGACAACCTTAGGGTAGAGGAAATAGTGAAAGATGATTGAATAGTGAAAAACCTGCTGTCCCATGCAAAACTGCAAACATAATTCGACTCAAATGTATGAGACAGCTGTTTTTATTTTCGCGTCTTCGATATTGATCCCATAGAGAAAGTTGTTCAGTTTGATGGTCTGATCATCCCCTTAAAATAGTTTCAGCTAATTTTGTAGGACCTTATATATGGCGTAAAAAAAGAAACTGTGTGTATAATACTGTAACTGTCCCTGTAAATAATGATTTTGTCTAGTTGTAGTGAATGTTGTGCCCACCTGTAACTGGGTTATGTATCAGAATTATACCTAACTAAAGATGTAAATGTGAGTGTTATAATATGTAATCTGTTGGTGAGCCTAAATAAATAAATAAAAAAAATTACATTTAAAGGAAAAGGTTCATCATCTCAGCCGATGGACGTCCACTGCTGGACATAGGCCTGGGCCTCAGCCTAAAAGGAAAATGTTATACTTAGGTTAATATATTTACATTATAAGACGATTCGAATGGAATAGAACGTACGTAACGTAGTACACTAAGGTGCTTGCCAGGCGTCCATACTCAACAATTACCTAACTTAAAATAATTTCCATACGATAAGGTCTAAGAACATAAAACCGGCAATGATTACAGGGTACAAGGAATTCGTTATAAAAAGCGTGCGAAGTCGATGTCTGACCTCTGTTGAATCATAAAGACGAAGATTTTCAGCAAGGTCGAGTGGGACATAAAATATAACAAGCATAAAAATGTAAGTATACCACGATATTCTGCCCTATCCTAAGACAACTAGAAGTAATATAGGAAAATATATTGAGATAAAGTATTGAAAGTACGTCTATTTTTAGTATTATAATTTTAGGTCCTTATTAATTTACCGATTTCGAGCGCTCGCAAGTTCTTAAGGTGGTTTCAGTCCATACAAAAGTTTGACGCACAATATACGCGTAGACGATATCAATATAAGTAACTTTGTATATATGGAAAAATTGTTTAGAAAATCTAGTTGCCGCGTCACAAATAACATTTGCAATTTATAATATAATTACGAAGATATAAAGCTTTGAAATTTTTCATACAAAATTTTACTAAACTATTTTTTCATATATAAAATATTACTTTTATTAATTCCGTCTACGCGTATTATGCGTCAAACTTTTGTATGAACTGAAACCACTTTAAGATAATATAATTCGGAACGCGCTCCATACAAACGAAGTCTGGTTATATTTTTAATACTAACCAATTAAAGTCAATGAAATTTTTCAGAAACAATCTAGAAACTAATCTCTATGCTTGTACGTTGTCAGATTTTAATTAAAATGTATAGTTTAAAAGTTACAGTGTCTCAAACATTTCCATACAAATCTTAAATTAATCCTAGCATTGAAACTGTATATTTTAACGAAAATCTGACAACTTATAGGCGAGGAGATTAGTTTCTAGATTGTTTCTGAAAATGACATTGACATTAATTGGTGAGTATCTGAGATGTTTTTAGTTAGTATTGAAAATATTACCAGACTTCGTTTGTATGGAGCGCGCTCCGAATTATATCCCCTTAAGTATGCGTCAGAGGAGAGGCTTAAGGTGGTTGCAGAGGGGTTATTTTTATATAAAACATTGACGCACAATACGCGTAGACGATATTAATATAAGTAACTTTGTATATGTGGAAAAATAGTTTAGAAAATCTAGTTGCCGCGTAACAAAGAACATTTGCAATTTATAATATAATTACGAAGATATAAATATTTAAAATTTTGTATGAAAAATTGCAAAGCTTTATATCTTCGTAATTATATTAAAAATTGCAAATGTTATTTGTTACGCGGCATCTAGATTTTTTAAACTATTTTTTAATATGTAAAATATTACTTTTTTTAATTTCGTCTTCGCGTATTGTGCGTCAAAGTTCTGTATAAAATTGAACCCTCTGCAACCGCCTTAAGCGGAGCTTCCCCGGAGCGCGATCATATTTTGGTCGATACGGTCTACCTTAACACAGAATAAATACTAACATGAAACATTTAGCGCAGCCTATTAGTGCTTTCTTGGGATCATTACAATGTATGTTGTGCCTGTGAGCGTTATTTATTTATTTATTTTACCAGTACAAAGACCTACTTTTCTAAACTAGCAAGAAATCCCAGGCGAATAGTTAGGTGAACAACTTTCTGTATACCAACATCGAAATCGCGAAAAAAAAATCAGCTGTCCCATACATTTGGCTAGAGTAGATTTGCAGTTTTGTATAGAAGAACAGATTTTTTGTCGCGATTTCGATGTTGTTGCCATAGAGAAAGTTGTTGAGTTTGATGGTCTGATCATCCTCTTAAAAAGGTGTCAGCATATTAAGAAGGACCCTATATGTGTACGTTCTTGCCTCCAATGGAAACCGTAGGATACAAGGACTATCTACAAGGTCATGGCTCTTTCCCAGTGGGGTAGGCAGAGACTATGGGCCGGCGCATACCTGTCGAAGCATTTTCAATGCCAAACCTATAGACTTTGCTAGCGTTGAAATAACATCGGAAAACGATAAACGCAACTAGTCACCGAAAGCATCAAAGCGACTTGTGTTAATTTAATTTCGATGTTATTTCAACTCAAACAAAGTCGATAGTGGTTTGGCCGAGAAAAATGCTCTGTCCTGCGCATCCCCATTAGGCCTCGCATGCCACCCCCGAGAAAATGATAAAATCGAGATGTGCCTCCCATCTTTATTATTTTACATAGGGCAGAAAGAGCGCGCATGACGTTTTTTCTCGTTTAAACGCTTTGTCGTGGGTGCTAGCCGTGCATGTGCGTCCCGGCCCTAAGGCGCGCCAATTACTACGGTCCTCAACTTACATACCTCTTCACTAAGTTCTTCGGAATTTATGTACGGTTGTATTTATCATTTACTAGCTCGGCGGTGAAGGAAAACATCGTGAGGAAACCTGCATTCCCGAGGATGAAAAGAAAATACCATAAGTTCGGAGGTATGCGTAAAATATGGGTGAGCTTGGGGCGAACACAAAGGACCAGCGCTGGTCTCCGTGTTACATAACGACCCTTGCTTGCAATAGCCCAACCACAAATAATAATACATACCTCTTTCGTCTCATTCATAACCATATATCTTTTCATACATGCCGGCCGGTTTCAGGTAAAACGAAGACTAAACGGAAATATTCATACATTTTTAGAATTAAGTGGTACAATAGCATTAGTACATAACAAAACAATGTTATCAGAACATACAGATAATGTTTTGTAATAATCTTATCGTCACATTTCGGAATAATGTCCGACAATGGTTCCATAATCCGTAATTCTAGGGAAAAAAGGTACTATCTTAGATTGTTATGTATTGTTCACTAGGAATTCGATTTTAGGAAAGAACTTTGAGTAACAAGTGTACTAGAAAGAATGTGTACGATTACAATGCATACTCACAACACGACCATGATTCAGGCCAGAAACTTCGAATGTACAGGGTGTAAAATTTAATAAGTACGTTACACGTCAAGTCAAAGGGGGTGCTTCAGAAATGCTCCATCAAACTGCAGCCAATATCAAAATCGCAAAAAAAAAAACAGCTGTTCTATAAAAAACGTCAACAGCCACTTGAACCAAATGTATGAAACAGCAGATATTTTCGTTTGAAAAATTGTGATTCAACCCAAATTTATGGAACCGCAGTTTCTTTTTCATGATTTTAATATTTGTCCCTTAGTAAAAGTTGTTCAGTTTGATGAAGCAAGTATATAACACATTTAATTTTACATCCTGTAGTCTTTAGAGTATCGCACTGTTGAGACTCTCTCTGAAAGACAGTCCCAGTTTTAGAATGGCAAGACTTTAATTGACAGAAAATTAACAAATAACAAGACAAAGAGCAAATTTTTTTTTTTTTCCAGAACCTTACCTATATCATGGCCAGAGCTCATAGAAACAGTTGACATAACACTGGTAAATTGTCGAGCAGAACAGGCAATAAAAATTAAACGGCAATTACTAAAATGATGGCTGCAAAATTTCTTGAACTCACAAACTATTATATATTTGGGAATTTACCCAACTTATTTTATTCATAAACTGTTTAAGGTGTGGGTCAATTTTATACAAAACTTTCGACGCACAATAGGCGTAGATGGTATTAATATAAGTAACTTTGTATATATGGAAAAATAGTTTAGAAAATCTGGATGCCGCGTCACAAAATAACATTTGCAATTTATAAAATAATTACGAAGATATAAAGCATTGAAATTTTTCATACAAAATTTTAAAAGCTTTATATCTTCGTAATTATATTATAAATTGCAAATGTTATTTGTGACGCGGCATCTAGATTTTCTAAACTATTTTTCCATATATTAAATATTACTTTTATTAATTCCGTCTACGCGTATTGTGCGTCAAACTTTTGTATGGACTGAAACAACCTTAACGTAAGAATACTTTTGGATATAAATGTGAAAGTGAGTTCACACAATGAAAGTTAATGGTTAGTACGTTTTGCATTAAAGAGGACCGTGTAGAGAAAACGAAAGTGTCTTTAGAGAAGCAGAAGTGTTGTTTTAATATTGTTTAATTTTATTGTAATTCAGATAGGGGAATGTTGTTTAAATATTTATTGTAATTAAGATAGGGGAAACCACGCACGTTAAGTAATACAGGCTTTAATAACATTATTAACACATTAGCACAAATTATCTATACTGTTCTATTGTATAATAATGTAAATATAAGGTCTAACAAAATTAAGTGAAACTATTTTAAGGGGATGATCAGACCATTAACCTGAACAACTTTCTCTATGGGACCAATATCGAAATCGCGAAAAAAAAAATCTGCTGTTCCATACAAACCTACTCGACCTAAATGTATGGGACAGCAGATTTTTTTTTCGCGATTTCACTATTGGTCCCATAGAGAAAGTTGTTCAGTTTGATGGTCTGATCATCCCCTTAAAATAGTTTCACCTAATTTTGTTAGACCTTGTATAATTATGTGTAATTTAAATGCAACTGTTATTTAGCTGTATGTTCTTAATAGAAGGAAATAAATTAGATAATCCAAATTAAAAAATAATTGCGTGAATTTTCTAAAAGTGGTCTGGAATAAATCTCTTAAGGCCAGGCCACACGGAGGCGGTTCTGCGGGAAAGCGGGCCGGAGGCGGACCTGCGGGAAGCGAATATCTCCGGACCTGCGCGTATTTCTTTGTGGTAGGGTACATACAAACTCGAACATTACCACCACACCACACCATACACAACAAAGCACACAGAAAACCGAGCGGGTCCGGAGATATTCGCTTCCCGCAGGTCCGCCTCCGGCCCGCTTTCCCGCAAAACCGCCTCTGTGTGGCCTTAATACATCTTTTTCTTGTATTTTACTGCTAATGTTTTGGTGTAAAATAAAGTGGTATATTTGATTTGACCTAATAATTATATGACTGCTATTTGATGTATCATCATAGATATATTATATAGAACTGAACTAGATACACAATCAGCGGTCCAAAAATGATCATCATTCATCAATTCATCATTATCTTGCCTTTATACGGCCTACTGCCGGGCAAAGCAGGTATTTACTGCTAGCTACTACATTAATTAAAATAATACACTAAAGCAAAACATGTTAAATATTATTATGTACGAGCGTTAACCCGCGACTTCGTCCGCGCAAATTATATACCAGATTTTAAGTCAGATCATAAGCTATCAAACAAAAAAAGTTTCATCAAAATCGGTTCAGTAGTTTTTGCGTGATACTCGTTCAAACAAACAAACACACAAACAAACAGACAGACAAAAAATCCAAAAATTGGTGAAATGGAATCAGGGACACCTAAAAACCATATCGTAACTTTTTTTTGTTAATATCTTAAATGTACAGACAAACTTCCTGTTACAGTTTTATAATAGTATAGGTACATGGGTTTAGTCAAGATAGGAAGCTTGTTACAAGAAAAAAGGCATTATTGAGAGAATGATTACAATGCAATGATGACAATAAAATAATAAACCTAAACTATTATAAAACTGTAGCAGAAAGTTTGTCTGTACATTGAAGATATTAACAAAAAAAAAGTTACGATATGGTTTTTAGGTGTCCCTGATTCCATATCAGCCATTTTTGGATTTTTTGTCTGTCTGTGTGTTTGTTTGTGTATTTGTTTGTTTGTACGAGCATCACGCAAAAACTACTGAACCGATTTTGATGAAACTGTTTTTGTTTGATAGCTAATGATCTGACTTAAAATCTGGTATATAATTTGTGCGGACTACTGCGAACAAAGTCGCGGGATAACGCTAGTATTATATAGAACTGAACTAGATGCACAATAGCACAGCGCATATCCAGTGGACGTCTTTCGGCTGAGATGATTAGTACTGACTTTATATTTTTGATATGAAATATCGTTTTTAATATTTATTTATGTATATGCTCACGGCTATATTCCCCGAGGAGGTTGTCAGAGATATTCTGAAAAGTCAGAACATCCACGTTTCACTAGTAGTACCGAAACTCTGTCCAGTGTGACGGGGAGTGATCCCGTCGCCACTTATAATAGACAGTGAGTACAATACATGCCTAGAAATGAATTTTAAAAATTGCTACAATAAGTTATAGCCTTTAGTATGTGACTGCAGGGCAAAGACCACCTTTCTTCTAAAAAGGTGCAGAAGGAGCGTGCCAAACTCCACAACGCTGCACCAATGCCAGTTGGGTGAGAATCATGGAACTTTTTGTTAAGGTGTGGTTGCAGAGGGGTCAATTTTATACAAAACTTAGACGATCAATACGCGTAGACGTAATTAATTAAAAAAAAAATGTATTTATCGAAAAATAGTTTAGAAAATCTAGTTGCCGCGTCACAAAAAACATTTGCAATTTATAAAATAATTACGAAGATATAAAGCTTTGCACTTTTTCATACAAACTTCTAAAACCTTTATATCTTCGTAATTATATTATAAATTGCAAATGTTATTTGTGACGCGGCATCTAGATTTTCTAAACTATTTTTCCATATATAAAATATTACTTTTATTAAAACTTTTGTATGGACTGAAACCACCTTAAGTAACATTTATGAAGACCAAAATAATGAATATTTTTGTTCTGTTGTGGATTGTAGACAACATACGCTGCAAATCATAATTAACCTAATCACTGTTATTAAGACCAGTTTCTTGTTATATAATATAATCTCTACCTACCTCAAAGGATTTACGTGAGTGTTAAATCTATTTATAGCCTAGTCAAGTATAATCAGCACGTCTGTCATTTGACAAGTACCTATAGTACCTATACAAGAAATGTCTCAGAATATAAAACATAAGGAACCTGCCAACAAAATTTTGTTAATAAAAAAATGGTAAGTTCGAAAATAGATCCCTGTTCTCCTGCTCATTTTCCTTGTTATTAAAATACAGTAGAACTTAAATGGTACATAAAAAAACTGTATTTTAACATTTTTAACCGGAAGAGCAACAAAAATAAGTTATAAAAATATATCAGCAGATTATCTTAATTACCTACGTACTATTCCCATTAAACCTAAAGGTACCATACCATACCACCATGAAAACCAAAGACCATGAAAAGAAAAAAGATAATATTCGAGAAAGAGAAAAGAAAAATAAAGAAAGGAAAGACACATTAAAATTTATTTTTAATTTTTCTTTCCTTTCTTTACTTTTCTTTTTAATCGACTTCAAAAAAAGGACACTTCTCGGCTTGACAGCGACTTCGATAAAACACATTAATGTTCTTATGATGCGAACGAAAGAGTCATCAGCTGCAATATTATTTTTTAGGGATGACATATTTTAATTAACCTCAGGGTTAAAAGCTCAAAAAAAAAACAAAAAAAAAATATTTGTTAACTTTTTAGTTTTTTTCTCAAAGAATATTTATATGTTATGTTATTTGTAACATATAGAAAAAAAGAAAGAAAATATGACAAAATACTTTCTAGTGCAGATTCTACATTATTGTTATTCTAAGTTCTGTTTATAAATCTAGTTTTAACGTCCCAGTCATAATAGCATGACATTAGTCCATTCAGTGTGTGAGAAACTGAGATAATTATTGTGTACAAAAACTCGTTTTTATATCGCCGAGTTAAGTTAAACCAAATTATGTGTTTTTAACTATAATTATTTTAGAGATGGATGGATGGCGTTAATTTAAGTCCTTAATAGCCACTTAAGTCAGGTGTCCATGCAAAATATATTTTATAATAATTGTGCGTAACACAGATTTAGCTTAATGGACCAAAATGTTGGGGCTGTACACCTCAACACTAGTTTTGTTAGGTTCGTACGTAAAATGTTGAAAGTTACGTAAATGTTATGTTGATGCGATTGAAGTGAAACACGACCAATCGGTATGAGCGTTTTAATTGCACTGTTTTTAGTTTGCTAAATGAATACTATGTATTCGATATGCAAAATGAAAACCTGGTTTCCCAGAGGCTAGTACAGATTTTTAAACTAGTAAATATAAGTTTAAAGTCTTACAGAGTTCCATTTTAAACGTAATATTATCATAATACCTTATTACATCACCTATCTACACAGTGAAATTGATATCATTAGCATCCTTTTATAAACTAAGAGTCTACCTATCAAACTGAACAACTTTAACTATGGGAGCAAACCGATCCGAGCAAAACGAAAATAAACTGTTCCAACTAAACTGCAATGCCTACTCGACTCAAATATATGCAACAGGGGATTTTTTTTGCTCCAGTCCATTTGCTCCCATAGTAAACATTGTTCAGTTTGATGAGAAGACTCTTAGTTCAAAAGGATGGTAATGATATTAATTTCATTGTATAAGCCACAATAGCAAAATTTGCGATACTTGGGGGAGGCCTATGTCCAGCAGTGGACGTCTATCGGCTGATGATGATGATAAGCCAAAATGGATGCTGCACTACCAGTAGTGCTTTCTTTGTAGCAAAATAATGGGCTGGTAAATGTAGAAAGACATGCTATCGACTCGATAGAAGAACAACAAATTTTTGCACCATACATTTATACAAACTTTAAAGCCTAAAATATGACTTATAAAATAATAGAAGACAAGCGTTAACCCGCGACTTTGTCCGCATTAATTATAAACCAGATCATAAGCTATCATGCAAAAAAAGTTTCATCAAAATCGGTTGTGTAGTTTTTGCGTGATGCTCGTTCAAACAAACAGACAAAAAAATCCAAAAATTGGTGATATGGAATCAGGGACACCTAAAAACCATATCGTAACTTTTTTTTTGTTAATATCTTCAATGTACAGACAAACTTCCTGTTACAGTTTTATAATAGTATAGATAGATAAAAACCAGCCAGAAAGCTATGGCTTACATATACCGCCGACCGTAGACCGCCTTATTTTGTGCCTCTTGTATTTTATTTCTGTATTTTACTGTTTATGTTTTTGGTGTAAAATAAAGTATATTTGATTGATTGATTGATTGAATAGTTTAGATGTGAAAATAACAAATTATGTTTGTTATGTATACAGTGCATTCTAGAATGTAGTATTACAGTACTGTAGTTATATAATATTGTTGACGATAACAATACTAACTGGGCTTCTGTTAGTATAAGAGTTATTTACACTGACATAAGTATACTACTGCAGACACTGCAGTAAAATATAGTGTAAACTTTAAATAATGAAATGCAAGAGACTGAGTACTGTGGAGACGTAGATCAGATGGTTAATTAACCTAAGCTTTAGCGATTATTTTTGTATTTTATTTAGATAAAGCGAGACATTTACACTCTAGCCCGAAAAACGATCTTCTTCCCAATTCATAATAAATGAAGCGCGCGCCGGGGTTCTTCGAAGGTTCAAATTTATTTCAGACGAGCGTTAACGACTTTGTCCGCACAAATTATATACCAGATTTTAAGTCAGATCATTAGCTATCAAACAAAAAAAGTTGAAAATCCAAAAATTGGTGATATGGAATCAGGGACACCTAAAAACCATATAGTAATTTTTTTTTGTTAATATCTTCAATATACAGACAATCTTCTGTTACAGTTTTATAATAGTATAGATAAAAACCAGCCAGAAAGCTATGGCTTACATATACAACCAACATCCTTACAGTACCGATATATTTTCATTTGTAAAGGACACTTTTTATTATATGGTGAGATGAAATAAACAAACTACTAGAGTTTAGTTTGTTCTAAACTTGAATGCCTTATTATCATGGCAATGAGTTTTTACTGATGACTACAACACAGATCCTGCATACAGAATGTATGCTTAGACACTTATAACATTGAATATTCAAATCAATATTTTGTATTGTCACTCCACCATGTGAACGATAATTTTGCCAAAGTCAAGGTTAGTAAAATCGCTGTAGGTGAAATATAAAACTGAGTCTGATGTGGTTCCACGATAAGTACACATGTTAAATATTTTTGAAGTATATGTTTTAAAAGATTAAATTAATATATCACAGGTAGCAAATTATTGCTGGATAGGACAGATTACAAAGTAAGTAAGATATAGACTGAGGAGTGGGCCATACTCAACCATGCCGGCCCCTTACTTTTAATCAGATAATTTTGAAGCAACATTAATAGGCCTCTGATCAGACTTAACAAATAGTGACCACCGTCTCATGTAACAATCTGGGACCAACTATTTAACTTACCAACCAAAGCAAGGAGACTCTCGAAATGAATTACCTACCACTTGAATGGAAACCCATCAGGACTGACGAGTTCCGTGAGTGACTGACTGACAGATAACGGAAAGCCTAAACCGCTAAAGATATTCATTATTATAGGTATTCATTTTACTATCTCATAATTACGCAGATTTTTATTTGTGTGCACACTGATTTTACCCAAACATATTAGTTTTCCTCTCAGTCAACGGTTTGCTGGAAGAAAATGTTAAATGGATGAAATGGATAATGTTTTTTTGTACAATAAAGAATTAGATTCTTTCTTAATAAAAGAAATAATAAAGAATTAGAATCTAAGAAAAGTCTTTTAGAGTAAAGCTCGCCTTTGTACATCACAACTTACTGTAATTTTTTTCATAATTATGTTTTTGTGTACAATAAAGAATCTATGAAATCTATTAAGATAGAAACATGAATAAAATTTGGAATATATTATTCTGCAGAGTATGCAGGGGACAAAGGAAGGATTTTTCGAATATTGACCCCTAAAGGGGTAATCCACGGGTCAAAAGCTCATCATTAATAAATAAATAACACTCACTGACACATACATTGTAATGATCCCAAGTAAGCCTTATGCTTTTTGTTATCGGAACCATATACAACAACAGCTCACACATCATTATTATAACACTTTATTGTACACACAAACACATTGATACAGCCAATAGAAAAGACATGTACAAAGGGTGAGCTTATCTCTTAAGAGATCCTCTCTTAACATCCATGACCAAACTAGGATTCTAACCCAGGACCCTGGTTAGGCAGTCCAGCGTGGTAGCCATTACACCAACCGGGTCATCAATAAACATATTACTGTTGTTTATTTAAACTTATGTCCAATTTGCAAGTAAAATACCCTTAATTTTAATCTAACCGGTCTAAACAAAACCTACTTAATTGAAAAATCCTGGTCATACCTGGCCCGAAAGTGTCCTATTGCACTGTAGAAATGCTGGCCATGTTTCCATGTTGGATTCATTAGCGATTGCTAATGATATGTGTTGGGTCAGGTGCGACCAGCAAGGGTAATACTGAAATTGTGTTTGTTAGATTTGTATTTTAACACTTTAACTGCTGATGACCTACAACGTAGGTCGGCAACAAAAAGTGAATTGTATTATTATTATTTGGTTATAAGGGCTTGGTCGATGACCAAAAAGCTACTGCGACCTGGATAGATCTATTGTAACTGTCACCCTAGACCTAAAGGTCATTTCCTAGGCCCACGGACTTCATGAACCGTGTTATGCTTTTGGAGGGAAGGTCCCTAATGTCAGTAGGTGTTATTATGTATCCACCTAGATGGCGACTCCTGCTGTGAATGAGCACTTCGCATTCACAGAGGAGGTGTATGGGCGTTTCCTCTGCTTCACAGCAGAATCTGCAAGTGGGTGAATCTACAAGCCCCATTCTGTGTAGGTGTTTGTTTAACTTGCAGTGTCCTGATAAGGCTCGTACTAAGAGCCTTAAGTCGTTGCGGTTTGAATTGATGGCATCCGAGGTATGTCTGTTTGAAAAGCCGGTCACAAGTTCTTTCGCATGCCCCAGTCCTGGTGTATCCGACCAGAACCTGCGGCTTTGGTTCACAGCCCATTCCTCAGAATTGTATTGCATTCCACAGTGTTAGCACTGCGCGAAGATCATTGTTTTGAACTTAGCAGCGAAAGTGTTAAGGTAAGGAATAGTATTAAGTTTTTTTTTTAATTATTATTATTATAATGGACTCTTGCTTATGTGTTAGCACTGCATTTCTGCCAGTGTCAAGTAGTTTATGGGAGAATTTATCCCAATCTCAGGGATTGCTTTTAGTTAAGAACAAGAAGAGATTGAGGATTGCGGAGCCTCGTGGCAGGCTTAAACGCGAAAACCACGCGAGACAAGTGCTCGGGTCAGAACTTGCAACGTGACTCTAGTATTAAGTTGTTTTGCATTGTAATACTTTTGCAGAAATCAATTAATAAAAGATATTGGCATGTATTAACTTACTTTCAATACACCCTGTATTCATTAATTAAGGACAACACTTACAGTTTATGAATAAGAATGAATTTACAACTCAGTTACAACATTACAACGAAAACAAACTGTTGAAGGAAGTCTTTACTGTTCCTACTTAATACATCACAAAGGTTTTGATGACTCAGAAACTGAGATTTTATAACCACAATGACTCAGCCAGTTGAAAAAATAAACAAGAATTTATAACACTACTTTATACAATTCTGCTAGTTTAAACTGTACTTGCTGGTGTACTGATGCACTGGCATCGGTCCAAAAAATCACGTCTCAAACAGGCCTTGTAAGCAAGGAAGTAGGTATAATCAGTTCACTATAGTTGCCCTATTACCTTGAGAAGTTCACGTACTTTTTGTATGACGTTCGTCTATTGTAATGCACGCTATCACGTATTCATGTTAATGATATTAATAATGTTACATGCGGGCTACGAATCGGAACAATAGAATATTTATGTGAATCACTATTTCGAATTCGGTGCACAAATAATTTGATTTTCGGTTCAGATGCTGGTCCGACAACAAGTTTATAAGTAGAGTGATTTTTTTACAGATAATTTATGTATTTGGCAGGCTACCAATAATAAATGATATCAATGCAATACACATAAAATGAAAAGACGAAAAAAGAAATCGCAAGTAGCGATTGTTCAAATATAGAAAGATCTTCACTTACGTTTTCTTATCACTGCAATCTTATCGCTTCTTGAATATTATTTACATAACTTTGTTACACAATGGTGTCTTTACATTTTATCCGTTAAAATAAAAAAAATATCACCACAAAACTACGATTGAAATGACAGAAAACAACGGAATAGAAAAAAGACGTGTGATGGGAATGGATGGTTAAACGGTGCACTGTTTTCACACGAGTCATCAACAGATGGCGCTGGCTCATAATTGCTGACCATAGACAATATTCCATTACTATGAAAGACCTAAAATTTATTTAAATGCTAACAGGATTGTTGAAAAAATTTGCTTGTTTTGTTCTATTTAGGAGCTGCGCAGACGACCGCGGGATTGTGAACGTAGCGCTTCGTACCGTTCAGTGGCGCCCTCATCACAATATTTAAGATTTCTCTATATAAAAAACCTACTGGTCCGGTCTTTTTCATTATTTGTCTCCTTTGTATGTTAATGGGTTTAACATACAAATAAAAACCATATACAATTTTATATTATCTATCTATCTATACTATTATAAAACTGTAACAGGAAGTTTGTCTGTACATTGAAGATATTAACAAAAAAAAAGTAACGATATGGTTTTTAGGTGTCCCTGATTACATTTCACCAATTTTTGGATTTTTTGTCTGTCTATTTGTTTGTGTGTTTGTTTGTGTGTTTGTTTGGGTGTTTGTTTGTTTGTTTGAACGAGTATCACGCAAAAACTACTGAACCGATTTTGATGAAACTTTTTTTGTTTGATAGCTTCTGATCTGACTTAAAATCTGGTATATAATTTGTGCGGACGAAGTCGCGGGTTAACGCTCGTTGTATATAAAATAGATTCTAGGATTTTGTAGTAAGTAACAGTAAGTTTCAGATTTGCACTTTTCTATTTCAGGTTTTCTTGAATATTGTTATAAGGGCTCCAATGAATCGTAAAAGGACTCTGTATTTACACTTCAAACGAATGGATACTGCTCACAACTTAATAATATTGTTGAATAATTCATAATGCCAAAAAAATATCGTACTCTATTCTATTTTTATTAAATGGCGCTTCCTTAAAGATTTCGTCAGTATCAAGTGTTGAAGACACTATTATAATTCAAGTTAACGTTCATTGTACGGTAATTGATATGGCGATCTCAAAGCCTTGTTTTTATACAAAAACACACACCCGAAACCGCCATAAAATGGCGGAGCCGCGTGGCTACCTAAATCGCGAGCCTAACGAAAGACGTCTACTCGAGAGACCTCTAGCCACGCGACTCCAATTTCGTACTCACTTCGCTCGCACTTAGTTTTTATTACTAACTACCTTCCTGTACAATAACCAAAAGTTCCAAGCCGAGAAAATACGCTGAGGAAAACGTAAAGTTTCGAACTCGTTTTGCTTGCTTCAGGTTTTAATTTAAATCATGCACTATATGCAAAATTATTCGTGAGACTCCTCTCACGAATAATTTTTGCCTTGCCTTTGCTCTGCAGTGGGATCCTACAGGCTTACTTACTATGTGCAAAAATCCAAAGTTTTGGCCGTAGCTAAACCAAGACATGTGCGCCAAGATTTCGCGCTCGCTTCACTCGCTCACGGTTTTCAATACAATTATTTCACAACACGCCATCTGATATCATTTTAGTCACAATCAATAAAGAAACAGGACCGAAAAAATGTGAGTTCGCTTCGCTTGCTCCGTCCAGAACTGTTTCCTCATCTAGTTCTAGATTCTAGATGTAGGAAATAAGTAAGTAGGTACCTACTTACCTAAGTTATATTTTTCAACTGTGATAATGTGTCCTACAAATACAACTGTCTGAAATTATCAGACTCTCGAACAAACTTTCTGAATACTTATACTTCCTCAACTCAAAACTAAATTCTAGATCTGCTCTTGACAATAATATAATAACCTGACTTCCTCTACTGTACGTTCATGTAACTTCAGTCTTCAGAGGCCGTAGCATCATGCGTGTGATAAGGCTATATCACGCATTTTATCTCGTTCATTCGCGTGCAAATAGAAATATAGCGAAAACAATGTAGCGGCTATATCACGCTGTCATTCTACGTCCGCAAGTAGTCTTTAGGTCAGGTCAAAAAGAGTCGGGACTACGGGTGCGGGAGAGCGGACCAGAGAGGGGCGGACCTAATGGAAGCGAAATCTTCGGATGGCGTGGATTTCTTTGTGTTTTGTAGTGTATGGTATGTTGTGGTTGCAATGTTCGAGTTTGTTTGTGCACACAAATCGCTGGTCCATAAATATTCGCTTCCCACCGGGTTTTAAATCTTTTTGGATAGAGTAGGATAGTTTATTTTATTTAGTTAAGAGCAATTAAAGTTAACTCCAACGTACAAATTAACCATGATTTTAAGTAGATAGAGAAAGTAACATTAAGTGACATAATTATAAGAAAAAAACCAACGCGAAAAAAATTAATATTTCTATGAGTTTATGTTGAAAAAAAAATCGTAGTGCAATACATATTAGTTTCATGCAAAAAATACGATTTTGAAAAGACGAACTTGAATAAGAATTTTTTTATGTTTTTAGGTACTTCATAGTACTTAAAATCAACCGATGCGCCATCTAGCGGCACACCCGGAACTACGTGAAACACGTTCCATCTCACTCGCACTCGTGCTTTCCGCGCGGCCGAACGGTTCAATGACTCTGGCGGCCAGTTTCTATTTTCTCTCTGGTCCTGTCGTCGGGTCGGCCCGCAACTCGCAAGGAAGGGGGTCTTTGTTTGCGTTTCACGTTCGCGTCGCACGGTATTATCGCGGCCGCGGCACCTAAAATATCGTTACCGAGACGGAATGTGCCCTCCTGAGTGGAACCGTGGGTCTCGCTCCTCCCGGTCGATGTGAAATGTGCAGTGTGCCAGAGTGGCGCCCTCGTCGAGTGCAAGTGCAGTGAGGTGCAGTGGTGTGTGCTCTGGCTCGGGAGCGTGGGTCGACTCGGCCACGGCGAGCGAGGTGCGCGGAGGTGGCGGCGGCCGCACGGCCATGACCGGCGATATGCCTCTCGGGAGCGCGCACGCGTTCGGGCGCGCGTTGCTCCGGGACGGGGCGCTGCCGCCGCTGGAGCCCGGCCCGCCGGCGCCGCCGCCCGCGGCCACCCAGCCGCCGGACAAGCGCCCGCCGGCCGCGGCCGCCAGCCCCGAGCAGGTCATGAAGCTATACATGAACAAACTCACTCCCTACGAGCACCGCGAAATATTTGACTATCCCCAAGTGTACTTCATAGGTGCGAACGCTAAGAAACGGCCCGGTTTGGTCGGCTTCCCGAACAATTGCGAATACGACAACGAACAGGGGTCCTACATACACATCCCGCACGACCACATAGCGTATAGATACGAGGTGCTCAAGGTGATAGGTAAAGGTAGTTTCGGGCAGGTGGTGAAGGCTTACGACCACAAGAAGCGAGAGAACGTCGCTCTGAAGATGGTTCGTAACGAGAAGAGATTCCACCGACAGGCGCAAGAGGAGATCCGTATACTGGAGCACCTCCGCGAGCAAGACAAAGACAACACGATGAACGTGATCCATATGTTCGACTCGTTCACATTCAGGAACCACACGTGTATCACATTCGAGCTGCTCTCGATCAACCTCTACGAGTTGATAAAGAAGAACAAGTTCCAAGGGTTTTCTCTGCAGCTGGTTAGAAAGTTCTCCCACAGTCTACTGCAGTGTCTCCACGCGCTGAACAAAAACCGGATCATACACTGCGACATGAAGCCAGAAAATGTACTCTTGAAGCAGCAGGGACGTTCTGGAATCAAGGTCAGTTAAATAATTTCAGCTCCTAGTATTATGTTGCAGAATCACCTGTCGAACAGGCCGCCGGATAAAATCAATAAACACTCGTTTTGGTAAACAATTGCAGTGCGAGCGATCAGCTGGCCACACCCGTCGTCCCCTCGAAACGAAACAAGATAGAACGAAAGTGTGGAAACTCGAATACTCTGTCAGACATCGCGTATGAAATACTTAAACATGGGTGAAATATTAGAGGGTACTTTAACTTTAAAGATTTTTTATTTAGCTGGAGAAGGTAGGTATTCTACATACAGTCGAATTTAATAAACTTATCTGTAGTTTCATCAATCTTATGACGTTGCAGAGTAGGTCGATATTTTTTCTTATTTTATTAGTCAAGAAATTACCTAAAATATTAAACTGTTTCCCAAAAATCGATTACTGCATAACTCGAAGCTGTAGAAATTCACAAATTAGTAGGAATAGGCTACAATTCAGGGTGTGGTGCCGGCCGTGAAGGTTTTTGAATATGTATGAAAAGTTGAAAATTTTGTTACACAGGTAATCAAATTTTGATCAGCTATAGATTCTAATAAATGCGTAACGTAAGTTTTTGCGTGCACTTGTTATGGGAACTCTAACAAAACAATGACACAAACAAACAAAACAAACAACAATGTCCATTGAAATCTCATACTCACGTATGTTTAAATAATAGTGACAAAATACTAGTTACAAAATAACAGTCATGTTATTACATTAGTAAAGCTACATCTACACGAGATTTCTTAAGAAACGTGCAGCTGATACGAAATATTACGTAGCGACATCACAGATAAAGAAGTCATGTCGACGCTTCGAGCGTTCTATTTCTGAACCCGTGTCCCGAACTCCCGATACATTCACTAACCGGGAGACTAGCCATGTGATATTTAACGTTTATTTACGTCAAACATCCGTCTCATTAAATGGTTAAAACTTGCGATCTTATTTCCCTTTCGAGGTAGTCAGAAAAATTGCCACAGCCTTGTTTAACTCGCCGCAAAATTACGAGAGCCTACCCCACCTAAAGCGGGATGGAGCAAAGAGAAAGATACTAGCTTTTGCCCGCGGCTTCGTTCGCGGGGATTTCGGAAAACCTTAACATTACGTTGCACTCCTTTGGGGGTTGTTTTTCGTAAAATCCTTCCTTACTGCAAACCTTACATCCTCTGGAATATCTATTCCAAATTTCATGTTTCTATCTTCAGTGGTTTAGGCTGTTAGTCTGTCAGTCACGGAACTAATTTATGTAGAGATTCTAGCCAGTCAATATTGCTAATTTTTATTGTTTTAACACGGATCCTTGACAAAAGAATAGGATGGGTTAACGTTTGAACAAGGTTCAATGATGCTTGAAGAAACATGAATGCGACCTTAATTATCCGAAAATTAATAGCAATCATTCTCAGATTACGTTAATGGAGGTTATTGGCCCTTATTTCTGTTGTTCACCCCAAGATAGGATAGATAGGTACTTAGACATAGAATTAGACTTCATTAGACGTGTATAGAGGCCTTTTCAAGCAAACCATAAAGTCTGTCCATCCGTTTCGACGACAGATAGATAGGCAGACAGTAGAAAAAGGCTACGAACCTATAAGCCCCCACTTTTTGCACCAAGAGTAAAAAATACTAAAGAAAATATCAGTATTTTCCGTAGTTGCAATTACATTATTAGTATTACAGACAACCTTTTAATAACATACAACAATGCCAATCTCCAAAGAAAGCCTGTGCAATGCAGAGGACGTATAATAAGCTAGTGATGATGATGATGATACATACAATACATAATATACTACGCCTGTGTCCTATTGGGTTAGAGACAGATACAATCGACACACCTTTTGCCTCTTCCACAATCATCAATCAGTTTAGTACGCTGTTGATTATAATGACATGAATATAATATTGACAAGGTAACCAGTGACTTACAGTTAAAAATCAATGTCTTTTTAATTCAACAGCAATAAAAAGATTTACCGCAAAAACGTTAAACCTTGGAGCGTTCACTTTTAAAAAGAATTGACCTACAAATCGATGAGCCATTCGAGAGAAGTGCCAAAATGAAGCTAAACGCACATTTTGCCGTGACACTGAGACTGCAAACTTCACTACCTAAAGTGGCAATGGGCGGGTCACATTGCTTGCAGAACCGATGGCCGATGGCGCCGACGAGTTCTCATGGATAACCCCCCAACAATCGACGACCTGGTGAAGGCGGCGGGAACCCGTTGGATGAGAGCAGCGCAGGACCGGTCGTTGTGGTGATTCTTAGAGGAGGCCTATGTCCAGCAGTGGACTCTTTCGGCTGAAATGATGACGATGGCTGAAGTCTGCGTACTCGAAATGAGTATCTTATCTTATTTTAGCCGTGGTTCGGCTCAGATTTGACTAAAGGATTTGACTACCATATCTTCACGTGGGTGTCGATTGTCGAATAAGGTGACAAAGGGATGACGTTACTGTATTTCTGTGGGATATGGGCTATAGACTAATCAACTATTAGCTGAATAGACCATCAAATTAAACGACATTCTCAATGGGACCAACCAATCTCGAAAAAAACTAGGGTCAGATTGTCTTATAGGCTGTTGTCCCATTCATTCGGGTGGGTCCCAGTTTTCTATGGAACAGCAGTTCTGTTTTTGTTTTGCGGTTTCGACAAAACAAATAGGTAGCTACTTGAATTATTTTGATGCTAAGTTGTTTCCCTCTCCTGTTTTACATAGATGAAAGTTGTTGCCTTGCTGGCAGTTTAGGATAAATTATAAATTTTTAATTTGATTTAAGTAACTAAGTATTATTAGTGTCTTGATTGGGACGAAAAAGCCCTGAAAAAATCTTTGGGATCGAAACAGTTATACTGTGTATGTAATTTAATTAATAGTAAGTAAATGTATCATTAATCTAAGTAAACTTGTTAATATGTTTGTTTCAGTGCATGCTGTATTTCCCTGTAATTAGTTGTACATTTAGCTTAAATGTTTCTGAAGATATATATTGTTGTATCGTATTAGTGTAACAACTGTTGGGAAATCAATAAAGAAAATAAAAAAAGTCTCGTGGAGAAAGTTGTTCAGTTTGATGGTCTGATCATCGATAGTTTCAGTTAATTTTGTTGTATCTTATAGTACTATCATTCTGAAATTATCCTTCCATAGTGTATTACGCATATGAATTATCAATTACGTATTATGAATGCTGTTTCTTTTTGCCAATGATAACGATAACAATCTGAATGAGTTGATGAGTTGATGACTCATGCATTTAGAATGAATTGTAGCATTCCTTGAATTTATTGATTATTCAGAAATTCTCGCGGAAATCCGGAATGTACCTAGTTTTGAAAACGTTATCAACCAATGATACACAATCAGACTTTTCTAAAACAAACGTAGGTATTTCGATTACAATTCAGTGACGCATTGTGCACACTACAACTTTTTTTGTAGGACATGCAAGTTCTCTGGAATTGACTTGATGAGATGGCATACTAAATAAATAAGTAAGCGCTGCAGGGGCTAAAGCATCCTCTCACGAAAAAGGGTAATACGCATACTCTCAAGATCATTGCCGTTTCTGTAGGCCCCGCATGCCACCCCCGAGAAAACGATAAAAATCAAGATGTGCCTCCATCTTTATTATTTTACGTATGCCAGAAAGGGCGCGCATGACGTTTTTCTCGTTTAAACACTTTGTCGTGGGTGGCATGCTAGCTGTTCTGCTGGTCAGATATATATTTTTTTAAAGCAGGGGTGCAAGGAAAGAGCCTCCGTGTGTGACGAAACCTGAGTTCGTCTGGCGCACCCTGGGCAGTCAGCCTCCGATACGAACAATGCTGACTGGCTAATCTTTACACTACAGCATGAGTGATTGTCATGCGATATGGCTCATGCTGTCACGAAAGAAAAAGATTTAAAGCAGTGAATTCCATACCAGCAATGCCCATATTATATCCAGTATGACAGGTAGTGAGCCCCTCTCGGTTTTACGGAGATAATAGACAGAACAAAGAAGAAAAAACCCTTTTTTTAAACCAAAAATTACCTTTTTGACAGTGTTCTGTTATACAGATTATTCAACAGTTCTTTACTGTTGCAGTACTAGCAGATTTAATTCAAACAAAAATATAGCCGCACCGCAACGAGGCATAGTTCTTAACAGGCTGGCAGCATTCCCTCTGAATTGACAAGTTAATTCTTCAGTCATAGTTTTTTTTTTACAAGCCTACTTCATCCCACTGCTGGGCAAAGGCCTCCCCTTTCATCCTGATACCATCTCTGTCCTGGGCATGCTCTGGCCGCGCGTCATTGAAAGCATCCAGATCGTCCCGCCACCTC
The DNA here is from genome assembly GCA_927399405.1 of Agonopterix arenella. Taxonomy (NCBI): domain Eukaryota; kingdom Metazoa; phylum Arthropoda; class Insecta; order Lepidoptera; family Depressariidae; genus Agonopterix; species Agonopterix arenella. The sequence continues at coordinate 5,889,201 of OV656714.1, forward strand.
TTCCTAGGACGACCTGGACGCCGACGACCGTTTTCTGGGATCCAGGGCGTTACAATTCTTGCCCACCTTTCCTTTCCTTTCTTCCACCTTTCGACCAGGTATATTATAATTATTTATTTATTTATGGTGTATTTATTCAGCCAATTTAAAACTGACGTAAATTAATATTGTTTGTCTAGCTTTTACGTAAGACAAAGCACACTATTACCCTATCAACGCTAATTTCTGACGTAAATAAAAAACATAAGTGCATAAACACGTAAATAATTCAACAAAAACTTTTCGATTATTGCGTGCCAATAAGCAGTTATGCATGTTTAAAATTTGTGTAAAATTTCATAAATTTAAGTATTTATTCAGGTGAAACCTAGATCTTATGCAGGTTGCCTGGCCTACTTGTATAATCGCATACTGATATAGTTAATATCGATAAGATAGTGCGATATAAGCTGATTGTTACTACGCATGCGTCTAACGGTATAGTTACCGCTTCACATATCTAACTGATTCTTCCATTGTTTGTACGAATTTTAAAACTTAGATAACTGACTTTATTTGCTTTTTTGGCATTTTCTAGCGGTTCGTAACCAGTTTTGGTAAGACTATAAAAGTTTTAATTGACGTGTTATTCATATTAATATGAGATTCAAGCTAGGGCAATGCACTACTATTAGGTGGTAACAGTTATGGCAAACCATGCGAAATTGTACCACAAGTCGGTTCTTATAAAAATACCAATGTTGGCACGAAAGCATTAATTTAATGCCCGCTGATTGCTCATTGAGCCTTAACTAATTATAATTCTTTGTAAAATAAATACAGAGCAGCTTTAATTTAATGGTCAATGGGTGCTCTAACGTGTATTAGAACTATTCAGACCAACCATTTTGTTTTTGCAAAAAAGAAATAGAACTCGTGGCTGGATGGCCTATGTATCATTAGCCTTTCCGTATGGAAAAATCGATCAACAACAGAAGAAATAGAGTTCGTCTATGGTTAAATATCTTTTGAATTTCGAAGAGATTTAAGGGCTGACGGCATTTGCCAGCCAGTAACAAAAAAAGTCACATAGATCTATGTTCTTTTCCATAGATCTATGGTTAACTTATTGTTGAATTTCGAATGTTAAGTTTTCTTTTTTAAAGACATGATCGTTCGCCAGCCAGACTCAAATTCGCACCTACCGGACCGAAACCAATGCCAACTATTTCCGTAGCATTCTGCCGCTGCAACTGCGGTCTTGTCAGTCACGCGAAGTTGAAAACATTGAAAATAGGGATGTAACGATACCGGTATCGATATATCGGGATCGCCGATTATTTGTCAACCGACAATTTGCGTAACAGATTGTCTGCGAATTATCATAATAAAAAAAGCTTATTCAAAACAAAAATCTGTCAAAAGCGAACCTAAATTATTGAAAATGTGTACTTAACAATTTACTTGCTTTGCTTGCATAAAGATAATTCTTAATAAATAAGTTTCTGTTAACAATTAAATAATTCAAATAGCTAGTTTTGATGTGCATAATAGAAACAACATATAATGTAACTGAAAAACATCGTCTAATTAATTTATTACTATGCTTTCGATATCAGTATCGCCGATTATTTACTACAATAATCTGTATCGGTTTCGTATCGGAAAAATTATAATATATAGCGTTAAGCCGCGACTTTGTCCGCACAAATTATATACCAGATTTTAAGTCAGATCAAAAGCTATCAAACAAAAAAAGTTTCATCAAAATGGGTTTAGTAGTTTTTGCGTGATACTCGTTCAAACAAACAAACAAACAGACATATAAAAATCCAAAAGTTGGTGATATGGAATCAGGGACACCTAAAATATCGTAACTTTTTTTTCGTATCGTATCTTTTTTTTTGTTAATATCTTCAATGTACAGACACACTTCTGTTACAGTTTTATAACACACAAACAAACAGACAGACAAAAATCCAAAAGTTCGTGATATGGAATCAGGGACACCTAAAAACCATATCGTAACTTTTTTTTGTTAATATCTTCAATGTAAAGACACACTTCTGTTACAGTTTTATAATAGTTTAGATATCTTTACATCCCTAACTGAAACTAATCCTTCACACTTTTAACCGGTTTCTTGGCTACTATGCGTTTTTACATGAAGTTTTCTTAGAACGAACGTTGCATATTCAATAACTTATGTAATTTTGTTGGCTGTGATTTTATTTTCAAAGTTTTCTTATACGTTATTACAGCACGAATAATTTTTAAAATGTAGGGTGTCTAAAATGTATTTTTTTTTTACTTATACAGGGTGTTACAAAAGTATAATTAACATTTAAAACTTTTAAGGTGGTTGTTTAGACTATCAAAATGAACAATTTTCACTATGGGACCAACATCGAAATCGCAAAAAAAAATCTGCATACATTTGGCTCCGGTAGATTTGTAGTTTAGTAAAGTATGGAACATCTGATTTTTTTTCGCCATTTCCATATTGGTCCCATAGAGAAAGTTTTCCAGTTAGATGGTCTTAACCACCCCCTTAAATATTTATTTGTATTTTTGTAACACTTTGCATAATCACTCGATGCAAAGGATGTTTTTGTACGTAATGGATTACGTACAAAAACATCCATATAGATTCAATGGCTACGAAACTATCATGGGAGTATCCGACATGCTCTTGAACCGTGATTATTTCATCCTAAACCCAATTATAAACTTTCCACCACAATAGAATTTACCCGTATGTTTTCATAAAATATATCTTGTTAGGTTTTAGATAGATACATTTTTAATGAGATACTAAACTGTGGAAATAAAACTGCTCTACAGTTTTAACAAAACAAATCTGCCATAATAACGCACATTCTGTGAAAATTCTAACCGTCTAGCAATTACGGTTCAAAAGATACAGCTCTTTCAAGGTAGGTCAGTTGGACGGACGGAGGGAAAGCGTAGGCTTATTAATAGGGTCCCATTGGCGCCCTTAGAGCACGGACCCCTAAAAACGCGTATCGTATATTCGATATCAATCTCGTAAGATAGTCCCGAATTATCATATGTTGTGCTAGCTTAAACCCGCGACTTCGTTCGCGTGAAATTAGAATATCGTAAACTTCTTCATAGTGCACCCCTACATCCTCCGTAGAATCTATATTCCAAATTTCATGTTTCTATCTTCATCGGTTTAGGGGCAAAATCTATAATACAGTTTTTGAGAGTTACGCGGTTATTATTTAATCTAGAAATAAACATTTTAACGGGTTCTCATCGGGAACTCAAATATACCAAAACGCGGTAAGAACCCGTTAAAATGTTTATTTCTAGGTTAAAATCTATAATCTCTTAAAATTCATTCATACCTATGGTTTGAATAACGTTTTGCCCGCAAGAGTCCCAACAAAAGGCTTAAAGGATGTGCAGCGACCTCGAGAGAACACCTGTGCATGCATAGGGCCAGGGGGCAGGTTGCATCCACATGAAATACATACAGAACAGGAGGTTTAGTTCATACGAGTTGCTATTGAATGCACGCACTTGAGAGGGTGGAAGCTTGGGTTGTGTCTAGCGAGCGTGCAAGTTCTGACATGCGAAGCGGCATTTAGCGAGTGCGTCGTTGGTAGATTGTAGTCTACCGAAACCTGTCGATCAGCATTGGGCACGCGTGTTGGATACAACCTCCTTGACCTGCCCTGTGCCCTGCCGTGGCTTTTAAAACGTATTCGCTGATGATAATGAGTTTACTGACAATACCGTACCAGTATCTGTAACTAGACCGGTCGATTATACAATTACAGTACAGCACACGAAAGTCTGAATTCATTTGTATTATGAGAATTATTGATGTGGCATGGTATTTATTTTTCTCCGACCAAATATTCACCAGCGAGCGATAGACTGCCGTCTTTTAGCTTCGTATCGTAACCGGGTGTCGTTGACAGTAAGCCTTCTGTTCTTTGTGTATTTTGTAGTATAAACATACAGGTTTGTTCCAGACCGGTCCCGGGAACGGTTCATTTGTTTTAGATCTGTCGCTTGTTCAATTAAATAATGTGGTGAGGTCTTTGGATTTGGTATTTTTGTATTCTTAATAATATAATGGATAAGATTGGAGAGTAAAAGGGGAGGCATTTGTTGGACAGTTGGACGTTGAACAGGCTACGTAAAAAAAAAATAATGCTGATTGTTTTTTAAGGAGATAATCAGACCATCAACCAGAACAACGTTCTTTATTGAACTAAAATCGAAATTGCGGAAAAAAATTGCTTTTGGGTCGCGTAGGTTGGCCGTTTTGTAAGGAACAGCTGATTTTTTTTCATGATTTCCATGATATACAGGGTGAAATTGATATCATTAGCATCCTTTTAAACTGTAGAGTCTATCCGGATCAAACTGAACAACTTTTCAACTACAAAGTTAAGTTTGATGGTTTAACTGTCACCTTAAAAATCAACTATAATTATGTTTTATACTTCTCAGATTAGTCGAAAACCGTTTTAAGAATATTCTGAATCTTTTACTGCCTACTTCTATTTGACTTGGTCTCTTCCCTACGTCTCCAATGTGTTCCTAAGATATAAATAACTAGATTTCTCCTGTTGTCAGTCCACTTGATAGAATTTACAAACTCAAATATTACCTTCTCTGTCGTGTCGACACTAATTCGACAACTAATTTATTTTGCAATTGATTGAATTGTTTTGTTTAACGACATCTAGTCATGCATCCATTGCTTGTATTTGTATAAAAGCAGTTTAAAGATTTAGAACAGAGTGTTTACACTCATTAAACTAATAGGAATCTGTGTTTTTTCTTCGATCAGTCTCGGTCCACTTAGCTTAACTCAAATCTGACTTTCACTGCAAGATGAGGTCATAGTTACTGTCAATAAGGCATCAAAGTCACAGCGATACATCGATTATTCTTAACCTTACGACTATATTCCCCGATAGGGTATGTAGAGACACCAATGGCGTTATAGACTAAGAGATAAGTGTACTTTTTGCAACCATCAGCTGCAAGGCTGATTCAGTGTTTATGGGGTGTAGAGCATCTTTGTGATGGGGATGGACCAGGTCTGCCTGCATAACTCCAGTCGGTTTAGAAGTTATTGATGTGTAAAGGTCAGTAAAAAATTAACGATCAGCTGCAAGGTTGATTGTATCATATTATTGTAGTATGCACTGTAGCTATGTGAACAGTACTAAAACTGACATGGTTCATCAGTCGGTTTAGGAGATACAGCCGTTCAAAGGTTCGACCTTTGAACCGACTGGCAGTTCATGTCAGTTTTTGTACTGTTCACATAGCTACAGTGCACACTACAATAATACCATACGATCAACTTTGCAGCTGATCGTTAATTTTTTACTGACCTTTAAACGTCTGTAACTCCTAAACCGACTGAAGTTATGCAGGCAGACCTAGTTCATCCCCATCACAGAGATGCTCTACACCCCATAAACACTGAATCAGCCTTGCTGCTGATGGTTGCAAAAAGTACACTTATCTCTTAGTCTATTAGTACACCATGTGTACCCAATGCGGATTGGTTCTTCACATACGCATCAGAATGACTTCTTCAGCGTAAGCAGGTTTCCTCGCGATGTTTTCCTTCACCGTTTGAGAGCAGTCCGTTAGTGTCTAAACACACTATACCGAAAGTACGCGACCGAAGATCCGCGGCTGAGTTTACGTTCCGACCATGTTCCGACGTATTCGGGTAATATGACACACCATAAGCGCCGAACTTACGCGGCAGAAATTCAGTTGCGTAAACTTGCGTAACTTTGTTCAGTGTCTCTAGCGCTGTCGTGGCGTTGTGCCGTATTTCTACACGGACAGACAGACGGGGAAACAAAGTGATCTTGCGTTGGTTCCGTTATTACTTAGCTCTACGACATAAAAGTCAATTTGATTTGATTGATAGGTAGAATTATACTTTTATTTAATGAGATTTATAATGATAATTTTGTATGTTTTTAAATAAATAATAATAACTTGAGTACTTATGTGCTCGTTTATTACTGTTTTTTTTGCGATTATTTACAGTTTCTAAGGTGATCAAAAAGTACTCGATACTGAGTAGTATCGATACTTTTGGTTCGATACTTTTATCGGTATCGATACTTTCTTCTGCGATACCAGTATCGAGTAGGTATCGATACTTTTGAATTTTTGCGTATCCCTATGAACGAGCGAGCAAGAGACACGCGGGGTGCGGGGCTCGGGCGGGCATTACTGCCTCCCCGCTGCACCCCGCCCCCGGATTTTCGTCGGCAATCGAACCGAACTTCGGTCGCGTAAACTCGCGTATAATGTGTGCACTACAGACTAAGTTGCCGCTGAACTTACGCCCGACCGAAGTTCGGCTGTACGCTATAACGCAACGTAATTTCGGCATAATGTGTCGTCGTTCATTCAAATAGCATTGCTGGCGTAATCGTGCCGAACTTCGGTCGCGTACTTTCGGCATAATGTGTTTAGACACTTACTCTTCGCGCTTTAGAACAATCAATGTGTCAATAATTTATTATTTTTATAGAAATCGTACATACATAATAGAGGCTGAGAAATCGTAGTAAGGTTTACAAACTTCACACGCCATTGTATCCCGTCAGGACTGCAGATGTCTCTGATAATGGGTTAGCATATCATTACGGGCTATTCTCGTCCTTAATGACTATTAAAATGGTTGATTATTATTCAAAGGGCTTCGCCTCTCCATGTGAAACTTGATGTCTTCAATATTTGATGAGTAAATACTTTGCTAATGCGCATGCTACAAGGTCTCGTGTCCTTAATTACCCGACTGCGTAGCTGAAGAGGAATAGTTTTTTTTTATGTTCGCTTATCTTATTTGGCTCATCGCTTGGCTTCTCATTTCATCTGACGAATATGATGACGTTCCTGGTAACGAAAGTTGATTAACTGTTCTGAACCTTATTGTCATACAAATAAAAGTGACAAACTTTGTTGCCGAACATACATACTGTGTCATGCAGCTCTCAAGCAAGTAATGACAATTAGTGAGAAATATAATGCTCGATTTACACTTCCACAAGTATAGGTACAGTAGCGAGTTAACTTGTGAGCACGAACAGTAATTATTCATATATCTTTATTGTAAAGAAAAGAAACCATCGTTTGAACGACGAATTCTTCTTAACTCGCCATACTCGCAAACTCTCTGTACTTGTGGAAGTGTATATCGGGCTTAATATACCTACAGGGTGAAATTTATGTCATTAGCATGCTTTTAAACTAAGACTACTTATCGAACTGAACAACTTTTACTATGGGAGCAAACCGATCAGAGCAAAAAAATCTGCTGATGCTTCACCCTGTATATGCCTGTATATTTAAAGCTGTATTAGACTGAACGTATACTCAGGGTAGCCAGAAACATTTCCACTATTTTATTAAGAGAGCATTTGTTGTAAAGTTCACTTGGGTTAGATTTTCCTACTCTTAAGATTTACCTAGTTCTTCGCGAGCCCTCCGGCATTCTTTCGGTCAACGCCCTGACCCATCAGACATACTGTCCAGTGTCTTTATGAGTCATCTCTTTGTAGGTCCTGGCTACTGGGGGTGCATTGTCCGCTGGCTGTCCTTATTAACAGACGTTCAAAGTTCACACTAACCGCAACATCGATATCTGTTCTTTTATAAACGGCCCGGTAGCACAGTCTGCAGTGAACCTGCCTGCTGTGCCGAGGGTCGCGGGTTCGAATCCTGTAAGGGACAAATATTTATATGATGAATATGAATATTTGGACCCGAGTCATGGATGTTTGTATCTATATATGTATTCTATATCGTTGTCTAGTCATCATAATACAAGTCCAGGTACTTTAAATGTGACTAGATAATTTGTGTGACAATGTCCAAGATATTTATTATTTATAAAAGTTTTTCCGCAGATATAACCAGCCCATTGAAACTTCAGCTTGCTAATTCAGAGCTGTTTTAACCTACGACGATAGTTAAATTTAATATTAACTATGGTGGTAGCATAACTTGTATCATATTCTCTAAGCTTGTATCATAATTCATAACATCACAACACATCAATTACCAAATGGCGCAACGTTATCTAATTACAATAACACATAATATCTAATCTTAATCAGTATTGCAGAATATTGTCTACACCAGGGTTTCTCAAACTTATGTCCTCGTACCCCTTTTTTTCTCAAATCGAAACGAACCCTTTTTAAAAAATCTGCTTCCAGAAGAAAACAAGCATTTTAATTTAAATAAAAAATCACCTATCTTTTATTTAAATTAAAATCCTTGTTTTCTTTTTTTTACATTTACAAAAAGCATTATTATTTTGTAATTATTGTCCTGGTGGGCGGGCACCAGACATGTTTCTTAAATTGAGTCGATTTTAGGATCAATTTTGGTCAATTTCAATCTTAAATCTGTTTCAGCTAGTCGATCTCTGTAATTCATTTTTATTATTACCAGGTACGCAAATACGAAAACCCACTCTCTCATAAGTTAAAGGCAAAAGGAATTCACCGCTTTGCTTTAATCTTCTCGCGAACCACCTTAGATCAACTAGCGAACTCCTAGGCCTAGGGGTACGCCTAGGGGTTCGCGTACCCCACTTTGAGAAACCCTGGTCTAAACCTTGGAAGAGACCTTCGATAGCCTTTACTTAAGAATTACAGTTATTTGCATACAAAGTAAGGTTTGCACTCCTTTTGTTAACTTTTATAACATTGTCGTGCTGGCGGGCAGTAAGGAAATGGTAAGGTCAGTATGCATTGATGACGTGTTTAGTATGTTTAAGTTACACACTTCATGCATTGTCACTGCTGTATTTGCAATCATTGCCTATATGCGAGGTAATTAGGTTGAAGGTTTTATATTTAATTGCTGATTTCAATGCAAAAAATCGGAGTAGGATCAAAGGATTTTTCTGTAACTTAAATGTATTTAATACACAATCCTTTTGAAATTTTACTGTCTATGTTGTATGATAGTGCTAAATAAACAGTCTTCACGGCGTGAGGAGCTCCCCCTATCCTTAGACTACTGGGTGTAAGGAAAAGTATCATTAACTTTTGAACAACTTACTCTACCCATCAAACTGAACAATTGTGGGTCTTGGGCGGTTATGTTTGGTTTTGGCAAGCTCCCACAGTACCAATACTCTTTCTTCTACTGTATGGGCATTATAAGGTAAAAAAATATCAGCAGTCATATAGGTAATTGATTGAATTTTTAAACGGCTGTAACTTTTTTATTTAACGCGTTACAGTTATGCTGCCGTATAATAAAATGTTGGTCTTATTCAGGCCTTTAATTTAAATTAGATAAAAAAGTGCTACAGTGCTGGGCCCATTCTGCCCCTTGTTCTTTCGAACGTCCATTAAAATAACAACGGGTTGTCAACTAGTAGTCATACTGGACAGCTTGTTCACTGCTGCACAGCTAGTATAAAAATGTGGATATATTTTGATAGATAACAAGATGGTATGGCAAATTCCACTTCTAAATACCTAGTAGATGATAGACATATAGAAAACAAACATACCTAATAAATACAGCAATAACGCACGCAAGAAAAGAGATATTTCCTTTTGTAAAATGTAGAATATTGTTCACTTCCTCGGGAAACACATAATTATGTTTCAAACTACGTACGTATGCGATCCAAATGGCAGCGTACGTAGAAGAGCCAGATCAAATGAAACCGATGAGCGTCTGTGAAACGACTTACGACTACGGAAGAGGCAAAATAGGTATGTCAGGATCGTAGCAGATGGCGATCAATTATCTCTGCCTACCCCAATGGGTAGTATCTGTATATATGTACTTATTTACTTAGATGCACTTTTGGCTCTGTCAATTTTAGAGCGCTGATCTTGTGTCTACAGGGTGAAATTGATATCATTAGCATCCTTTTAAACTAAGAGTTTACGCATCAAACTGAACAACTTTTGTACTATGGGAGCAAACCGATTAGAGCAAAAATAAATTCATTCAATACTAAACTCTTAGTTTGAAAGGATGCTAATGATATCAATTTCACCCTGTAGTTTTGTGGCTGGGAACATTAGTAGAAATATTCAAATCAAGTACTTTCCAGTCTTCCCAATTCAGTGAAAAGGAGTACGTGAGTAAACTCTAAAACCAACAAACAATATAGGCCAGATAGACATTCTTGACATCTCGAATCCATGCCCGTCCCTATTTGGTAGCTTACCCAAAACTTAAGGCTTTTCGTTCCACGTAAAAGCTCCTTGACATGACACTTAGGCCTAACCCTTAAGTAACAAAATAGCCTGATTCGTAGGACTTCGTATTTCGACTATAAATCAACAGTGAATTCTCTTAGAACATGCGACACGCTCCTTAACTTCAAGATCTTATAGGAAGGCCCTTGCTAGAACCTTTATGTGTATTTCCTAAGTATGAGAATGGCTTGTTCGGTAGACTTTGTATGTGAAACGAACTTAAAACGTCGTTAGAGTTATATCACAAGTTCAACTTAGTTTCTGATACGCAAGGCTTTTTAATTAGCATCTTAGTTGAAGGACCAACTTTTAATGTAATCTTACTTTGTATCTTGATATTATGATAATAAAAACAGTTTTACCGTTCTTAGATATCTGTAGAAGATATTCATAATTCATTTAATCATGCGGATCATATGGTACATAAAAGGTATAACAAAACAGAGAAGATCAACATATGATACCCATTGTGGGCACAGCATGCTGTGGAACACAGAACAACATTTGCCACATTTAAAGTGAATACAAATTAAATTAAATTCAACAACATTACTAGATTAAAATTTTAACATTCATTCGATTAAATACACAGAACAAAATTTATCACATTTAAAGCGAATATAAATTCAATTCAATAACATTATTACATTCAAATTTTAACATTCATTCAATTAAATAACATTTTCAAAATTCAAAAATTCTATTCTGTTGGAGATATAGTATCACTGTCGAACATGTATAAAGAGACTTATGGATGTTAAAGAGGCGAGAGTGTATCAGAATCGTAGCATGTTAACATAAACTAAACATTGACATCCAGCCCCCGCGGCATGACGGCGCGATACATATCTATCGCACCCTACCTCTCTTTCTTTTTGCGCGCGAACGAACGAGCCAGCAGGCGCGATAAAACGTTTATCGAGGCGCCATGCCGCGGACGCAGACATGGCACATACGAACTGACGATAACATCGTTACCGTTTCTTTTCGAAACCAGTAATATATTGTTAAATGATCCCGATATTATCGTTTATCGAGTTATCGTAACTTTGTAAAACGTCCAACGTGTCAAAAATAACTTTTGCTGATTTCAATACCCTCAGGGAGGGTGTTTGGGCATCAGCCCACCACGCACGCCTTGCTGTTGCCTTATAATAGGCTGATGATGATGATGAATTTGAATAAGATGGTATTACGAGGTTTTCCACGAAAAACACCTGCGCTAGTGCATCTAAGTTATTCCAAGTTCCACTATTGCTCTACCCTTTACCCCACAGAACATTATAAGAGGGGTTAGAAGGGCAAAGTAGGCGTGGAACGGAACGTGTCGATGTCGCCACAGGTTATGCAATGATTTGCATCTGAAAAAAATGTTTTGTTAAATATAACCGAACTTTAGTGACTTCCAAACTGTTTTGTAGCACATAAACAATCGTTTCGTTATAAATAGCATAACTTTTTCTATTTAAGTGCTACAAAACAGTTTGGAAGTCGCTAAAATTCGGTCATATTTAACAAAACATTTTTTTCAGTGTAACACCATAAGGCGCGCGGCGTGGTGCGAGCGAGAGGGCATGAGTAATTGTAGCAGCGCGTGTGCGGGAAGAAAAGTGGCGACAGCCGTCTCTGAAGCAAAAGCGCTACTTTGCATTTCTAACCCCTCTATAATGTTCTGTGCTTTACCCCAACTTTTCAGTAGAAATGCCCAGCCCAAAGATTTTTCAACTACCCAGCAATAGTATAGGTATTATGATGAATATTTTTGCATTGTACCTAAGTAATTGATGTTATAATATCTATTTAAAATCAGATCAAAATCGTTGTGACGTCAGACTATTGCGTAAAAATCGACCACCGCTGGCGTTATAGCTATAATGATGACGTTCCCGGAAATTTTTTGGTTTTCAATATTGAGGCCTACAATCTGAGAGTCGAATTTGACCAATTCATCTGTACCAATGTCCAAAGCTATTAATACGTATTATACAGGGTGAAATTGATGTCATTAGCATCCTTTTAAACCAAGAGTATACCCATCAAACTGAACAACTTTTACTATGGGAGCAACCAGATCGGAGCAAATAAAAAATCTGCTGTTCCATACTAAACTTCAATGTCGACGCGCGAGTTCACGACTCAAATGTATGCAACAGCAGATTTTTTTTTGCTCAGATCGGTTTGCTGCCATAATAAAAGTTGTTCAGTTCGATGGGTAGACTTCGTTTAAAAGGATGCTAATGATATCAATTTCACCCTGTATATAAGACAAAGTCTAGAACAGGTCTAGACTCAGTACTTGTAAGTTTCTCAAGGCGTGGGTTTCGTTAGGTGGACTCGCAACCCAGTTCTGCAAACCGCAGGCTCTTTGGCAATGCAAAATAATTGTTTCATTTTACGTGTCGCCTTAAACTTTCGAGTTAAATTAAATAACTAAATAATTAACATTAGCTGAAAACTAATTGAATTACAGTGTACCACCCAATGAGTTCCAACTGATCTCAAACGGTGAGGGAAAACTTGCGAGGAGATTCGCAAACGCTGGTGAAGAAATTCTGATCCGTATTTGAAGTCTACCAAACCGTATTGGGCACGTGTGGTGGACTGGCGCTCATACACCATAACCGCGAGAGCCTGTGCTCTAAAGAAAGTTTTGTAAAATTATAATTCTGAATTGCGAACTCGAATAGTTGTCATCTTACCGCGCTGGTTCTGGAACCCAAAGTGATTCTTAAGTTCAGAGAACAAAACAAGCCATTCATATTTCTGTGCCTTCTAAAAAGTCTAAATATTAATTTATTATATTTCTTAACAGAAAAACTCGCGAGTCGAAAACGTCTATTAAAATGAATGTACTTCCAAGTGTCTTTTACGAACCAGCATCACAATAATTTCGACAACATTATTGCAAACGTTCAGTCATCTATTAAGATATCTCTGACATTCAGCCCGTCCTGACATGACTCACAGATAAATTGGGTCATACGGTCGCGAAGAACGTATCGATTTTGCCATCTTACGCAAATCATTGATGGAAGTTGTGGTACAAATAATATGATTATTGTGTTTGTATTCCGTTAAGCATAAGCGATTTTTGTCAAAATGTATAGATTATAAATAAATTTCATAGTACCAGATAGTGTCATTTTTAGTCTTGAAAAGCAATTAAGACAAAATACAACTTAATGAATAATATTTTATACGTTTAAATTGAACTGTCGGTCTGTAACTTAGACCACTCGAAGACAAGACTAGTCTCTATACAAATGTAAACTGCTTTCAAAAGACTTGAGTAATCTGAAATATAATAACTCTTTGTTTAGCTTTTAGAGAGGCAAGTTAATCTCGGACGAATCTTCATAACATTTTATAGGTAGCGCGTCTAGACAAAGACTAAGTTGAGCTGGCTAAGTTTCAGCACATGCGTCTTACGTAAGATACCATTTCGGGGTATGTATAGAAAGAAGTAACTAGTAGTTACGGTCTTTTTGGAGAAGAAAGTTTTTCTTTTCTCCTATCAGCCAACTCTACAGCACCTATAAACTAACGCGGACAACTTTAAAACATGAATGGAAGTGGAATTTAAAAGAGCAAACTAGCTTTTAAGTTATTTCAGTCATCGTCATAAATCTAAAGCTTGCACCATCTGCATTGGTCCTACGTCAGTAAGATTTTCCATAGTTCCTTAGATATGACGTAATTTCTCTCAAATTCCTTTAAATAACTATCACGAATTTAACATTGCTTCCATATTTGTTGGTTTCAATCTCTACAGCATTAAATCTCTTGTCCTGTATTTGAAAAAAACCAGTTAAGATATCTATGTTTAACCACCTAAGAGTAAATTGATTTTCAACGCGTCACAAGCGCACGGCAACGCGTGATGTCTTGAACGTAATTGGGTCAGAGTGGACAGATTCGATGGAGGTCGATGCTATTGTAAGCACCTCCCCCTCCGGGACTTAATTAAACTACCGCCATTAGACTAATTGGAGAAATGCACGCTGAAATAGAAAGTGCAAAATTGTCTCCGGATCGTTGAGAGGGTAAGAGAATTCAGTGAAACGATATCTCGGAATATTCTGAACATTTGCTGTGAGAAATTCTACAGAAATCTGTAGTTGAATATTCGGGACAGGGAATTTTGATCGTCGACTTTTAAAGGACACTAATTATGCCAATTCTTTGGGCTATTTCGGACACTCTGGTTCTTCTGCGAATCTTTATTGGGCGGGGCACATTGCTCGCATGTGATGGCCAATGGGGCAAAAGAGTTCAAAGGTGGACCGACGACCTGGTGCAGGCGGCGAAAAGTCATTGTATGAGGGCAGCGCAGGACCGGTCGTAGTGGCGTGGCGATCCTTGGGGAGAGCTTATGTCTAGCAGTAGACGTGTACCGGCTGATATGTTGATGAATTATACCAGCAATGAACTATGTAATCCAGGGACCTCGATATTTTTTATTCGTAAGGCATCTATCAGAGATCGAAGATCACCAAGCCAACATTACACTTTTTTGAAGTATATGTAGGGCGTTTTAGTTCAACATTGCTAACAAAAGCAGAATTCTGCAAACTCTTAGAGTACAATTGCATACACATCCCATCCATGGCGGCATTTATATCCATGTTCGTGGTCTTAGATGCACCTTTATAACAACTGTTTGCAACTACTACATCGCGAGAGCTTCACTTAGTATCAGAGTAAGCTATACACTTGCTCCACAGTTACACAGGAAAGCTACTTTTTAGGCTTAAGGGGAAGTTTCGCTTCTAAACCGCAACTAGCTCCCTCGACGAAGTTTCAAAGGCCTCAAGTGGAGATCTCTCCACGACCTGGCATACTGCCGGCTCAAATTGCACTTGCAGACTTCCAACTTCACTGTTTTAAATTATTACTTTTTATGAATGCAAGTCGAGTGCAGATTTGGACCTATGAATGGAAAAAGGATTTGAAATGTTGACCGCTTGCCAAATGGTACCAAGGGACAAGATTAAGTTTTCGTAATCGTGCCCTCTATTTCTGACTTTATTCATCAATTTGTGCCAAGTTCCTCTTGATAAATCATCGTCGGGCTTCGTATTCCATTCATCTTCCTAAAAGTTAAGCCTGAACATATTTTTACTTCCATGATCTTTAAGACTAATCAACGCAAATATTGACATAAAAGACAACACCTTTCACAACCTTTTCCGAAGTAACTGTATCTTAAAGTTCCTTCGGAAATTCTTCCGGAAATTGTTTGTCCACGTTGTAACAGAACAAAGTCATAGACTATTATTCTATTATTCGGTACGGAGCACTTGTCATTAAGTGCGTTCGGTAAGTAGGTCACAGACAGTCGGGAGCTGGGCCGATCGATGGCAGCGGCCACGCAACGAGATATGGAGGTTATTGCACCCGTTCACTGTTTGTTTTTAAAATTTTAAAACGCTTGCCTGAGCTGGATGTACCAAATATTTGAGTTCGATGTAAGAAGTATCTTGGATAGGCGCCTCAAATTATCAAGTCTGTTACTTTATTCAGTTTGTTGTTTTGATGCAAATCAGCAGTTGATGTGACTGACTGGGTCTGATAGGATAGATCTGTTAGAAAATTTGTACATACTTATAGATTCTCACGCTTCTCTCCCATTGGGGAAGGCAGAGGACAACAGAATGCAATCTGCTATGGTCCTGAAAAACCTTTCTCACTTCGTGAACGTTCATCATCGTCTTTTCAATTCATGCATGCATCTGACCTGAACCTGTTTAAGCACATCACCAGTTTGATCAAGGCGTCTAGGTCATCCACTTTCGATATTACCACTTACGCTTGCCCTATAAAATCTCAATTAATTCTAAGTAGCTCCTAAATATCTAAATCCTTAGTGGTTTCTAAAAGAGGCCTCCATCTACGTATTTTATAAGCGCATTAACTAAGAGGAGAACGCAATCTCTTCAAGACTATTAGCCCAATTATCTCCACGCTATAAAACAACGCCTTCTAAAAGCAGGTATAACGAATTTTACAGTTTACCGGCTATTTTTTGCGTTGCCGACCGCCAGTCTGCCAAGTCGGGCTGTGTGTTTGTAAGTACGTCGCCATTGCGTAAGTGCGTAGGCAATTTTCATCTCGCGGCAGTCTAATAACGTACGAAATTGACCCAGTGACCTCGAGTGGTCCCCTTTTTTAAGTAAACATTGCTTGGATTTTGTCGTTTATTGTCCCGATTTTTGGTTAAATGTCTTTTTATGCTGTAAGTTTTTTGGTGAAGTAGAAAATTGTGTGGATGGCGTCGTTTTCTCTTGGCTTCATAATTAAACGTTGATGGGGAATGGCGTATTATTAGATTTGAGGAATGACAACAATTCTGACATTAAAATACCAAACACATAGCCCAGAAAAGTCTCCTACGTATCCACCAAATTAAAACTTCAGTCTAAACAACTCAAAATTATCGGCCTTTTTGTTACAATTTTCTAACCAAACCAAAACCTTATCTTATCATATTGATAACCTACTTCACGCACATAACATAAATATAGAGATTGCCTCCAGTTCAAATATTTAGTTCGTACGGAAACGGCCTTATCTTGGTAAGTGGTCAGGTATCGGTTATCGGAGGTCCAGGGCGTCTTGAAGCTAGAGGGTTCGAGGGCTCTCTTGTCTGTTGTGAACAGTGGGGGCGCAAGGGACAAGATATGACGAGATTGCTGCGAATTATGATTTTTAGTTTGTCTAGTCTTATTTTAAAGTCACAGTTTCCATCCTGTATTATAATACTTCTTCTTTTTCTATCAAATCTATGGCATGTCATTAGAGATTGACTTGACATATCGTGGTGAAGAGATTTAGTAACCAGTATTAGACGCTTCGGTTGATTGTGTCTGTGGCCCGTTGCGGAGAGGTACGGACGTACCTCTCCGCAACGGGCCACAGACACATACTGGTTAACTCATCATGAGGATTCGGGTTCGAATCCGCACTGACGACATGCCATGTACCAATGAGTTTTTCTATCTTATGTACGTACGTACGTATCGTGTGTTATAACGATTGCTCCAAAATTTGAAGGAAAGCATCGTGCAGAAACCTGCATTACGCTGAAGAAGAAATTTGTATGCATATGTGAAGTCTACCAATCCTCATTGGGCATGCGTGGTGGTATAACGCTCATACACCCTTCATTACACTCTTCCTGAGGGTAGGCCTGTGCCGTGCAGTGGGACGAGTATAGGCTGATGACGATAGGCTTTTCGGTTGCTCAGGGTGTGCCGGATCTATCGGGGATTCAGTACGTAAGGCTCTCTTTATGCTCATCGGATAACAGTCACGATATAATAAGTTTTGAAGCCTTAAATAGGCTGCGTACAAAATATGTGCAAATCACACATTGTTAAAGGCCAAGACGTAATGTAATTCTTTAGAAAATCAGCAATGGTGTAAGGACATTAAATCCCATACACAAGCATTGTAATGCGTAACGCAAGATTTGCCTATCGTGACGAATGTGAAATATTGTGGTATGCAATGCCACGTGGTAAACGGTTGGCTTCCTCGATCAGAGATACAGGCGTACATCAGGATAAATTAAATTGGAATTGAATACCGCAGACAGCCATATACACTTTGCCTACTCAAAACCAACCTCCGCTGATTTGTATAATGAATAGTAATATTTATACCAGAGTTATGGATGTATTGTTACCAAGTTGACGACGACCTCGTTGTTGTTGACGACCCGGTTGGTGTAATGGTTACCACGCCGGACTGCCAAACCAGGGTCCTGGGTTCGAATCCCGGTTCGGTCATGGATTTTATATGTTCGTGCCGTTGTTGTATGGTTTCCATAATAAAAAAGCCTATAGTGCTTAGTTGGGAAAGAAAAGAAAGCCACCCGAATATGTAGGAAATATGGCACTGTAACTGTCGATTCCAGGACAGAGACCAAGAGGACGTCCGAAGACTAGAAGGATAAACACAGTTCGTTGTGATATGACCGAGTGCAATGTCTCCGAAGACGACGTCTGAAATAGGGCAAGGTGGAGAGAGCAGATACGGAAGGCTGACCCCACCACCATATGGGATTAAAAGCAAGGAAGAGAGAGAGAGATAGTGCTTAATTGGGAATTTGGGATCACTACAATATATGTGCCATTAAGCGTTATTTATTTATTTATTGTTACCAAGTCTAGATTAGATCCTGGGTACATAGGACTTGATAATCTGTGTGATATTGCCCTAGAAATTTATTTGTTATTTATGACTGCTGAGAGCGTGAGCTTGGAACAAAAGGTAAAAAAGTCTTCCGCGTGGATTTCGGAAAACTTCAGCAGCCTGTTGCACGCACCCCCCTAGGGATTGAATAACCGAAAAATATTTTCTTAGTGCTCCCATACATAAGAATGTAGAATACGTATTTCAATTTTCATGTTTCTATCTTCAGTGGTTTAGGCTGTGCGTTGTCTGTCAGCCTTCAGTCACAGAACAGAATTGCTATTAGAACTTTTTTATAACTATAGATAAAAATAGATATAGGTACATTATTTCAATATAATCGGACGGAACAACTTCTTGATAAATATCTGACGAGCATCTTTTGTTCTGCTGAATAACGTTTTCTAACAGTTACACGTCATTTACTTTTAGTTGCTCCCTTGTACCAAACACAAGAGAGACCTGGAGTTCTGCCAAACTGGTCTAGCTCGCATGGAGACTCCCATGAAAGAATTATTGTTTCTAATTCTACAATAGAATATAACTTTCATAAATATTTATATATGAATAAATATTTGGGAATATGTTGGACTTTGGCTCTATTGTCTTTGGTACACTTAGCAATGTTTGTTTCCTTTTAGAAGTAAACTATCTACGTTAATTGATTAACAATGTATAGCTTCATACTAACCTAACTTTTTAATATTACACGTTCTTATTCGTATGCGGAAATTTCAAAAAGTCTATGGAGTTTATGTGTAATTTTCAAAAATATCACGCCAGAACTTTAATTTTCTCGCATGTCAAAAACTACAGACAGAAAATACAAAAAAAAAAACAGCAATGGTACCAGACAAACTGTCCGTGCAAATTGTTTTGTGGGGTTTTTAGTTTAATTTATTGTTAATGGAAAATAATAAAGTTACCAACGTTAATTATGATATATAATTATGTCATCACCACTTCAGTTAACTGTAACTACTGAGGGTATAGTTTTTTTTATACTCCTCAAAACATCTCTATTGGAAAAAAGTTTTTGAGAGTTACGCGGTTATTATTTAATCTAGAAATAAACATGGCAGTTGTAACACTGCCGAAATATCGGGAACTCAAATATACCAAAACGCGGTAAGAACCCGGTAAAATGTTTATTTCTAGATCTCTATTGGAATATTAAATATTAGCGGTGGAACTTAGATCATTATTATGCAGTGGAAAAAGAAACTTCCATGAACTGACCTAGGTACTCGTATTGATCTAGAAGATTCTTTGTGTTCGTAGATTTGCTCTGATTGATTGAAGATGAGCGTGAGGTGATGAGAAAGCAGATTAAATACTAAAGTAAACCTTGCATAATATTCTTAATGCCATACGAAGTGGCATTAAGAATTAAAATTTCAAAGCCCGTCATGTCAGATTAACCCAGAAAGCGTTAGATATAATGTTCTTGTATAACAAAGTAATTTATTCAGTTCAGTGCATTTCACTGAAAGGCGGAGAATGTTAAAAAGCCTTTCAGTTTTAGCCATTAAAGCCCTGTTTTCATGTTGACACGCCACTGTACCGAACTATAATACAACGCGGAGGAAATTCGCTGAAATACTACGTTCTTTCTTCAATGTATGTTTGTATTGGTGTCACTTTCAATGATCGCTTTTGTGTTCAGATGGCAGCAGTACACTTTCTATTTTCAAAATAATTAGTTACCGACCACGCACTTACCTCCAACTAGATAGACTTTCAATGCCGCACTTAGCGTTTATTCTTAAACTGTTGCGGTAACCGGCATTGCGTACGCGCATCGAGCAGTACAAACAAACTGTGTTTTTTACTTCTTAATTTTAGAACGGCCTCCCACGGGCTTTTGTAAGTGGGTTAATGCCAAGCCCACACGACCTGTGCCCCGGTTGACTGACATGCGACTCTAATACCACCCTATTGTCATCTTTTTTTGCTTAGATTTGACTGAAGCTTACGCGAAAGGTGTGTACAGAAGGTCAAAGGCAATGCAACGATTTGATGATGTGGTCGTAACCTTACATTATAATTGCAGCATTAATGACGTGTATTTACCATAGAAAGTCGTTTCGACATCTACAATATGTGTGGACGTGGGAGTTGATTGTTCACTTCGCTGTCTGCCCATTGATCAGATAAAATCATGTTTCCAATACAATGTTTCACTCCATTTGCCTTCTAGACCAAATTCTACGCATTGTACCGAACTGTACCAGCTGGTTACGTAAGTAACTTGCTCGTATTTTGTTTATTTATAGGTGCCCTGCGCAAAACTTGTCGGGTCATGGTTGTCATCCGTTATTCCATCAACGATTAATCAATGTAACAAATCATCAATTAGTCGAACCGTTATTTCGAATCGCAGATTTTTGTGTGGGTGAACCTTTTATGCATAAGTTGGTTTATTGGGACTGACACTGATGTAGTATATTTTATAATTATACACTTAAACAAAACATTAAAAGTTCCGTTAATTGACCTGTTCCAGTTTGTATGAATCATGGTGTATGACTAGTTTGATTGAAGCGACTCTTAAATTGACCTGAGGCCTTATCAATCCATTAAACTTTTTAGTATCGGTCATAACTGCCTGTTTTTAGTTCGAAGACCGCCTCTCTTGTATTTAGTATCTCTAAACTCGCGAGACTCGCCTTTGCTTCCTAGAAAAGGACCTCTTCGCGTTTTTCATAAAGTGAACGCCGCGCTTGCCGCGACATAAAGTATTCTAAAAGAGCCGAGTCGCGCGTAAGTAGACAAATCATATTAGAGGGGCGGATTCTTTCAAGTTTTAGGGGACTTTTTCTTGTGCGCAAGATTTTGTTTCTTGTCTACTCACTTAATAGCCGGTGGAAATATACCTTTAAGGATTTCATCAAGGATGCCGTTTTATATTCTTTCTTTTCAATGAATATATGTATTTGCCTATAAAAAATAGGTAGTTACCTAAAGTAATAAACTTCGAAATATCTATTCTGTCAAGTGTATTTCCGGAGTATTCCCGAGAAACAAAGACAATAGCCGGAAGGACGTTTAATTTTAAACTTACGCCCTTTCGACGCCATGCCTCATGAGAATCAATTTATGGACTTTAAACAAATCGTTGACTTGTGAAAAGACTTCCTCTTTTATTAGCCATTGTCTTGTATTAGGTAAGATAACTTTTACGATGATAGGTAAATAAGGAAATTGGCAGTAGTCGTTGGCCTTTGGTAGTAAAATGTTAAAGTGTTTAACGACAATCTTTTTGATGTTTCTATTTGATCTTCAGTGTATCTTCAGGGCCACAGAATAGAAAAACAGCTTCATACAAATTGCACCGTCAGTACTCCCCTAGGCGGCTGGAGACAGCGGCTTCGCGGCTCATAAATATTTTATTTTCGACAAGGCGTGTGGCGAATCATCTACGCTAATGTCGGTGGTACTGTATGGTAGAATTATTGTGCGAGACTTCATCGTCCCACAATTCGCGTTTATCATTTCACATGTGATTAACACGGAAGTTCAAGGTCAACTGGTGAGTATCCTTACCTGCAGTGCAGGAGGCGATGGTTCGATCCCCATCCAGGCAGACTCGTACCGATGAGTTTTCGAAATTCATGTACGATTTGTAACACCAAGGAAGGAAAACATCATGAGGAAAACGGCATGCTTCAATTAAGAGGCTTTTATTGTACCCACGGTCCATTACAAGTGGCGACGGGCTCACTCTCCGTCACATTGGACAGAGTTCCGGTACTACCTAGTGAAACGCGGTGGTTCTGAGGTTTCAGAAAATCTCTGACTACCTTCTAAGGGAATATAGTCGTGAGCATATGCTTATGCATCATGTTTTAATCACGATACTTTCCTTCTCCATTAAACATAATTATGACAGGCAGAACAGATAACAATTTGTTAAGGCCTCGACGTCTACATTTTTTGCCAATCATCGTACATTACCATCATTATGCTAACTAGGTACTCAAAATTGGTATTCATTACGAATCGTGACGTCGTCCAACCAATGACCACTTCATGATCGATTTGAATACCGAATCGAAACGACTTTAAGCTTTTATCCAACTCGTGACTATTGATATTGCGGTCAAATATTTCGTCATAACTGCCACGAACTATCGAGCTCAACTGCAACCCTTAAAACGAAGGAGTTAAGGATGAAAATCGATCGCGTTAGAGGCAAAGATAAAATTGTATGATTCTCTGCTTTCAACTGACAGGGCACTGTCAATTGAGATGTGAATGAAACTATTGTAGAACTCGCTTGACCGTCTGCTGTGGACTTTAAACGTTATTCTTCGTCTAATGATCTAATCAGAAGATATCTCGTATGAGAATAGTCCTTGTAGGGCATCCGAGCGCGCCGTATACAAACGAAATTAGATCTATACAGGGTGTTAGTGACAGCCTAGCAAATACTGAAACGGTGAACTCAGACCATCAAACTGGACAACTTTCACTATGGAGCCTACCTCAGGAAACGCGAAAAAAAAATCAGTTAGTTTCTGTATCGCGTTTAAAAAGTCATTGACATTAATTGGTTAATATCAAAAACAAAACAAAACAAAGCTAACGAATATCTCTCATAAGCAGTAAAACATTCAAGGAGATGAGTAATTGAATTCTATTTATGAAGCCTTTAAAGTTAAATTGCAATAAACATAGCTCATACAGACTAGCAGAGATAATGTGGAGCAAGACAACAAAAGGCGTGACATGTCCCCCTTTCTCTCACAACGAAAATGAAACTGTAAGCGCGAGCTACATTTTGAAACAGTGTATTGTATTGTAACCTAACATTTCATGCTACGTCATTTTACAACTGTATTAAGTTAAATTGCCCGTAGAATGTTCATGTCCACCGCACCGTCCAACAACGAACTGAGCCCCAAAAGGAGACAGTATATGTCACACGCTGATTTAACAGGATTGGAGTTTTTTAACGTTCAAAAGTATCTTTTTAGAGTTCCGTACCCAAAAGGTGCCAACGGAACCTTATTACCAAGCCTACGCTGTCCGTCCGTCCGTCCTAATCACAGAACATTATAAGAGGGGTTAGAAATGCACAGAGCGCTTTTGCTTCGGAGACGACTGTCGCCCCTTGTCTTCCCGCTCACGCTGCTACAACTACTCATGCCCTCTCGCTGGCACCACGCCGCGCGCCTTACGGTGTTAAGCAAATCATTGCATAACCGTTTGGCACGCGTTCCAAGCCCACTTTGCACTTCTAACCCCTCTTATAATGTTCTGTGCTCCTAACTCTAAGAAATGAAATTTTCACACAATATGTGCTACTAGCTGGTGCCCGCGACTTCGTCTGCGTTTCGTCTGGACAATTCACACAATATCTTTATAAATTGTAGCCTATGTGTTATTCTGATGTAGAAGCTATATTATTGTAAAGTTTCATTGTTCATTAAAATCCATTCAGTAGTTTTTACGTGAAAGAGTAACAAACATCCATCCATACTTACAAACTTTCGTGTTTATAATATTAGTAGGATAGGATTATTTTGGATTTGCTAACAAATATTTAAAAAATTAAAAGGATAAAAAAAACATTTTTAAAAAAAGTAGTTGATTTAGCTCTACCGTAAAAACAGAAAGAAAATACAATACAAGTGTGTGTCGGGCTCGTTTTGCATTTAATGATTGCAGAATTTTTTCGCCCTCAATTAGAAATCCACTCCACCAGAGGTAAAACTATTCAGCAATGAAACATCTAGCCTAGAACCTAAATAATAAAAGCCTAAAGACTATAGATAGACATTTCCTGACCGTTTACCTTCTAAATTAGGTTTGGAGCGTCAATAATTGAAAACTACCAAGTTAGTCATGAGGCTATCCGTTCAGTCACGATCCAAACCACTCAAGGTCCCAACTAAATGGGTAACCAGAAACGTAATTATACTTGTTTTACAACAAAAAAAATGTAAGGAATAGTCGCTGCTGTTAAATTTTATGGTTAAGAACAGGATCTTTGGTTCTACAGGTAAAATAGATACTTGCACAGAAAAGAACACCAGTAATGACATCAGAAACCTATATTTAAAAAAGTTTTATTCTAAATATGATATTAATTGGAATACAAATTAATTCTTTTATTTTTTTTCGAAATCGCAATAAGATTAGGACTAGTATTTGCTTCGAGACAGAACTAGCGAGACAAAAAATTAAAAACTAATCAAATGAAATTCTACCTTATCTACTTAATAAATAACGCTCACAGGCACATACATTGTAATGATCCCAAGCACTAAAGGCTTTTTTATTATGGAAACCATACAACAACGGCACAAACATATAAACATCCATGACCGAACCAGGATTCGAACCCAGGACCCTGGTTTGGCAGTCCGGCGTGGTAACCATTACACCGACCGGGTCGTCACTCTATTACGGGTAGTCACATCTATGAATCTCATGACTGAACTTCTTAACATGGTAAAAGTGACTTATGACTTAACAAAGTCAAAGAAGTCTGTAAGCTATAAGACATTCGAGCGAAAAAATGAAGTAGATACATCGGTTCATTTCGTAACATGTAGTAAGACAATATGACACAAGAAAGTTTATATCTATACCTACCTCTTATAAAACAATGGTCTCAGATGATTTTTCTAAGCTGACATTTTACAGTTGCAGAAATCAATAACCAACGCTTATTCTTTTTATAGGAGTGAGAAATCCATTATAGGTAACATGCAGTCACGCACATGTCCCGTTTGTGTAACTTTACCACTTCGCCTCTACCATATGATTAAAAAAATATTAATACTGCTCACAGGCAAACTTTTCTGACCCCAAAATCAAGCCACAAGGCCAACCAGACCACCGCATAACATGCAATGTCCATGACAGAACCGGGAGATCGAACTATGAAACACAGAAACTTGGGTGGTGACCGGTGAGAGGCTTGCATGGTATGGTAACAATATAAAATCAACCTGGTTCTCAAACAAATACGAAAACATCCATATTTTCAACAGGTTTAAGTTTCATTTGCCTTCACTTTTTTTCCACCGAATTAGCCGTCGTTAAACGCGTTTTGGGTGGCCACTTCCAACTTTTCCATTCACACTTTCCTTTAAAATTTCACTCGTCAATTTGCTCTCTCCAAATCTTTCTTCATATAGGCTTCAAACTTCCTTAAAACAACGTAGTAATCTTATAAATAAGTTAAACAAATTAATAAGTAAACACCGCCATTTTATAATAACGCCGCCATTTTGGGGAAGACTGTTTGACATGTAAAGGTCGTGGTTTATATTCGGAAACATGCTCCTGAGGCCGGAAACGTACCTAACACGTCTAACTGTGGACATTGATCGATTGAACAGAGCTCTTCTTGTTGGTCGTGTGATGAACTTCCTCATAAATATTTGGCTGTGATAATCAAGTGAATTAAGGTTTTGTTGTAATTGTTTTTGTAGAAGTCAGCCTTGATCTAAGACAGAAAAATGAATTCTGCGATGGATAGAGAAACAACGGTGATTGTGTGATTGCAATTAAAGATATATCTAGTCGTGGAAATACTGGGATTAATTAAACAAGTGACATTTGACGATATAAGCAAACAAGACATGAACAGACGTTGTTCTGTTTCTATTCTAAATTAGTATTGTATCGCCCTTCCGGGATCACGTGTACTCGAGAAATTCAATAAACTATTAATTAACAGAATACTTAACATTTGTTCGGACATTCCTCTTTACTCGTTGGAATAGCTTATTTTTATATACGGCAAAACGAGATTCGGTCAAGTTGCTTGTAAGTTGTCAAAAAAACTTTCTACGAACTGGGTTTGCTAATTTACTTAATAAACAAACTTGTTGTTTACTTGGAAACGCATGGCTTCAGTTTCGTACCAAATCTCCTAGTTTTGATTAATTAAATGTTTAAAACGGTGGAGGAAACCTGCATACGCTGAAGAATAAATTCTGATGCGTATGTGAAGTCTACCAATTCGCATTGGGCACGCGTGGTAGAATAATGCCCATACACCTTCCTTGAAAGTAGGCCGGCGCCCTGCAGAGGGACGTATACAGGGTGAAATTAATATCATTAGCATCCTTTTAAACTAAAAGTTTACCCATCAAACTGAACAACTTTTACTATGAGAGAAAAACGATCAGAGCAAAAAAAAATCAGCTGTTCCATACTAAAATGCCTTTTCGACACGCGAGTTCGCGACTCAAATGTATGCAACAGCTGTTTTTTTTAGCTCCGATCGGTTTGATGACATTTTAAAAGTTGTTCAGTTCGATGGATAGACTCTTAGTTTAAAAGGATGCTAATGATATCAATTTCACCCTGTATAGTCCGATGAAATGTTTAAAACATCACAAAAACATCTACGAACATTTAGACGAGTCTCTTCAAGACGTGACCCGTGTTGTTCTCGATTACGAAATCTCAAAAAAAAGATGAGAGAAAAGATAAAAGCAAAGACAATGGGCGTTCTCGAGCATTGCTAATCCTAATGGTTTTCGCATCAAATAATCGTTCGATCGTCGATCGGTGCGGATTCGTTCCGCTTGGCCTGCTAACCGGGGTAACACGTAACTCCGCTATTTTAGGCCCCGAGACGGGCCATTCTACGTAGGGTTACCAGATGTCGTCGCTTTATTGATATGCGGGGAATTATAACCCACAGAAAATGGAGCCGTATTTACGTAGAATACGTTTATCTTGACGCGAATTTTTATACGAAGTTGACGTGCAAAAAATATGTTTCTGAAATATAAACTTACAAATAGGTACACATACATACAAATATAGGTTACTTTTTTAATCAGTGCGTATTACTTCACCATGTAATTACTCGTCAACATTAACTTTGGAGCTAACATAGAAATGGCAAAAACAAGAATTGCTGTTCCGTATATCTGGCTCTATTCTATACTGAAAGTTGTTCAGTTAGATGAGTAAAATAAATGGTGAAGTTATCGGCACTGATAAAAAATTAACCCTGTATAATTTGAAGAATACAAAAACAAGAAAACTGCAAATAGAACATTCTCGAAAATATATAGTACCCCATGATTTTTATTTCCTTTAGGAAAGCCAGGAAACAGGAAAGTCGTAATTTATCAAGGAAATTTATTTATAGATAATGGTAACCCAGCAACCCTATCCTCGTTGGGCTATTCTGAATCGTTTTTTGCGTAAACACGTAAAGGCGGCGTTTTGCACAATTACACGCGTGGTTTAGGGCCTTCGAGTTATGTTGTTACTTTGTAATCTTTATGGAAATTATTCTTTACTAACTGTTGAAATGAGAGCGTCGGTGGCGCGTTGCGGAGAAGTATGGATATTCAATCATGAGGGTCCGCGTTCGAATCCGCATGGACGACATGCCATGTGTCAATGAGTTTTTCTAACTTATGTACGTAATACAGGCTGCTGTCAAACGGCGAAGGAAAACATCGTGAGGAAACCTGTATACGCTGAAAAAGAAATTCTGATGCTTATGTGAGGTCTACTAATCATCATTGGGCATTTGGGTGTGGTGGACTAACGTCCAAACACCGTCCATTACAGTAGGCCTGGGCCCTGCGATGTTGATGATAATGGTAAAATGGCACTTTATTTTCAAAGAAATGTTATAGGTACTTATGATGTTTTGAGTAAGGAATATAATTTATTTTGAATGTGTACTTAGTCATAATATTTGTTAAAATCACAACAGTTCAGGATTTCCATAAGGAAGGAAAACCACAACTATGAATAACTTAATTTGATGAATATTATTCATTTGCAAATATATTTAGGAAAATGTTTACCTAATTGTTAAGCGTGGATAGTGAATTGAGGTTATTGTCCTGGCTTAGTTATTTTAATTTATCATTAGCCTATACGTAAAATTATAACAATTTATAGCACATAGCACCTCTTCTCACGAAAGGGACCGGCCGGAGATGAGCCGGACCCACAACGCAGGCACGGTGCGGATCAATAAAGGCAGTAAGACTGGCTGTCAGAGTATTTTCAAGTCGCCTACGTGTCTCCAGTTAATGAATACCGCCATCTAATGGTTCCACTTCAAAAATTATACCCTAATAATTTTATACAGGATGTAAAATACTTTGGGGGCGCTTCAAACCATCAAACTTGTGGCTTGTCTGTTCACCGCCAAAAGGAGTTCGTTTAATCTGACTCCTACTTTCCAGGGTACATCTGTCCCTGTTTCCGACAGTCTTGAGCTTCTTGGCATGAGGTTGACTACAAAACTCAACTTCGGCGCTGACATCGAGTCTAAGGCTCAAACTGCGGCCAAAAAGCTGGGCATCTTAAACAAGGTGAAACGGTACTTCACTCCTGGACAGATCTTAATGTTGTACAAAGCTCAATCTTGTATGTCCGATCTTGTATGGAGTATTGCTGCCAAATGTGAGATGGCCAAGTATCAACTAGACGCACTCGACTCGGTTGAACGCAAAGTCAGGAGACCCCTTCTTGGTTGATATCCCACGAATCCGCACTAAGCGCCTTTCTGATTCTTTTATAATGCGCACAGCCAAGGAGTGGATTGCCCTGCTTGCGTCAGTATTTCCGAGCGCTTACAACCCGAATTACTTTAAAGTACGAGTGAATAGGCATCTTCTGGGTAAGCTCGCTACATCTTCGACCCCATCTTTGTCCTGAGGACTGGATTGAAGTCAAGAGCAAACCACGAAGTCAGCATCTAAATCAGGATAAAAAATCGTTCGTAATGAAAGTTCTTGTTTGATGGTCTGACTAAACTGAAAATCCTCTCGAGAGTTGACATATATTAAATAAAATTTTACAACCTGTATACAACACGCAAATTAACTTAATATAATAATTGTCGATATTCTCAATATTGAACTTTAAATATCTCTGTGTAGTCTCGACTCGTCAGCATATGCTTATGTTGCGTAAATTAAAATACTACAATTAAAGTCGGAATCACCCACATACAAACAGCGAGGCGAAAGTGTGAACAGTTGGCAACAACTGGCCGTCCACCTGAAAACGTTGTGTCCAACTTTTAGTAACTCTGCTTCGTTCGGTTTTAAAAATAAACAAAATTCTGCTCATGATTTGTTTGACGTCTTCGTTTGCTTAAATGTTGTTCTGTGTTATCTAACATTTGTTTTTTTTTTCCTTTCAGGTAAATTGGAGATACGTTTTTGAAATTTGGAGTAATTTTCAGTAAGTTTGTTTTAACCATGTATGGATTTCAATTGCGGCTTTGCTTGAAAAATATACATATAAATACACGTGACTGTACATCTTCGTAAGAGAGATACCCAGAACGTCGTGGAATCCCGTGGTGGATTTCAATTATTATTGGGGGGTCGAGAGTTGAACATCGGTTCTGAGGGCGAAAAGCAAAATGATTCAATAATAAATGACTAAACAAACAGTAAAGCTTTATTTTAAACTACCATCTGAGTTGCGTCTCCACAGTACTTAAGTTTAGGTAATCCCTTAAGGGATGCAATTAAAATGTATTTTTCTTCGATATCATTTTTACAATCCACCTTTTTTATGAGAATAAGCTCGATTTGTTACATTAATAAATCCTTAGGGAATACATTTTAATTTATCTTCGGGTTTGTCTTGGCATTTTACTGATGCTATGGTCATCGAGCTTATTTCATTGAATAGTCAACTAAATTAAAATGTAGGCCACCTGAGAACTTTATCACAATTATCTGTATTTATACTTTTAAAGACATTAAGTTTATAAATATCTTGGAAATTTCAAATTATCTAGTCACATTCAAAGTACCTGGACTTGTATTATGATGACTAGACAACGATATAGAATACATATACAGGGTGTAAGTGACAGCCTAGCAAATACTGAAACGGTGAACTCAGACCATCAAACTGAACAATTTTTACTATGGAGCCTACCTCAGGAAACGCGATAAAAAATCACCTGTCCCATACAAGACTGCTGTATCTACCCGACTAAAATGTATGGGACAGGTGATTTTTTTTTCGCGTTACCTGAGTTCACCGTTTCACTATTTGCTAGGCTGTCACTTACACCCTGTATATAGACAGAAACATCCATGACTCTGGTACAAATATTTATATTCATCATATAAATATTTGTCACTTACGGGATTCGAACCCGCGACCCTCGGCACAGCAGGTAGGTTCACTACAGACTGTGCCACCGGGCCGTTGTCGTTTCGTCGCTTGTGTGAAACATAACTGAAAATAGTTATATTTATGTCCAATTTGTTTTATACATAAACGATTGATAATTTATAACTGATAAGAAGTTTAGTTGGGTGTGACAAGGATCTATGGTGGCCTACATTTTCAATTTTGGTTGACAATATATAATTAATATTGTAAGTGCGAAAGTTTATACAGAATGTTTCTTAACATGCTGACGGTTTTAAAGGGGATGATCAGACCATTGAAACTGAACAACTTTTTGTATGGGAATAACATCGAAATCGCGAAAAATAGTCAGCTCCATACATTCGTCGAGTAGGTTTGCAATTTTTTTTCGAACAGCAGATTTTTTTTTGCGATTTCAATGTTAATCCCATACAGAAACATGTTTCAGTTTCATGGTCTGATCATACCCTTAAAAACCGTCAGCATATTAAGAAAGACCCTGTATACAGGGTGAAATTGATATCATTAGCATCCTTTTAAACTAAGAGTCTACCCATCAAACCGAACAACTTTTAATATGCAACAGCAGATTTTTTTTGCTCCGACCGGTTTGCTCCCATAGTAAAAGTTGTTCAGTTTGATGGTTAGTCTCTTAGTTTAAAAGGATGCTAATGATATCAATGGCATCCTGTAGTTTTTACTTAAAGCTGGTTTTATTTTGATGAAACTATTTATAGTTCAAGAGCTGCACCCAGAATAACATCCACTCCACACGTCTAACAAAAGCTTAAGATTTGATCAATATTCTGTATAAGTACTTCAGTTTAATATCACACTATAGTTACCCATATAACTGTGACGTCATTCAGACGAAGTCTAGACTGTAGTTGCTCCAGATTCTGTGCAACTATCTCCTTCGCTCATGACAACTAGTCCAACAAGTTGTCTCTGTCTGACATGTAGACTAGATTTTATCGGTTCCAGTTTGTTACCGGGACAAGAATTGGAATTGTTATTGCGTTAGACGGTGTTGCCATCTAAGTCGCATTATTGTCTATGCAGGGTGTAAGGAAAAGTATCATTAACCTTTAAACCGCATACTCTGCCCATCAAACTGAACAACTTGTACTATGGAAGCAAACCGATAGAAACATTTAAAAAATCGTTGTTCCCTAACTGTCACATACTAAACTCTTAGACCATTTAAATATGGACTAGTTACGCGTGTAATTCTACTAACAAATTTTTCTGCCACTTTTTTGGGGGACGAGGTAGCATGAAATATACTTTGGGCTGTCTCATTTAGAGATAAAGTATAAAATTGTATGCACATGTACATGCTCATTTGATCTTGCACCTTGACAGAGGGGAATGCTAATGTAAGGCAGGTCCCTATTTAAATGGTCTAAGACTAAACTCCAATACCTACTCGACTCAAATGTATGCAACAGCTGATTTTTTTTTTGCCCCGATCGGTTTGCTCCCATAGTGAAAGTTGTTCAGTTTGTTGGGTAGAGTATGTGGTTTAAAGGTTAATGATTCTTTTCCATACAGTCCGTATTAATAAATGATACAGACTTTTTATCATAAGTCTGTATCATAACAATTACATAACAATTTTAATATTAAATTCGATTGTTTGTTGCGTAAACATTCTTGAAAATCGAGTTTGTACTTACTCGTATATCGAATAAAAAAATCGCAATTTAAACCTTTTAGACAGACAGATGACCTATAAAAAATTTCATACACCATCATGGTCAATCCGTATCTACCCCACTGCAGGGCATAAGCCTCCTCCCCATTTGGTCATCCTTCTCGGTCCTGTGCTAGGCTCATCCAGGTCTTACCGATATGTACTTATCCAGATGTCGTCAACCCACCTGGCTGCCGGACGAACTCTTCGGCCTAATCTGGGCCACCACTCCGTCGACACATATTTTTCATTCATTCATTACTAAGGATAGTGACTCACTTACACTTACCCTTATTATTTTGTGAAAGGAGACATCTGTCCAGCAGTGGGAAGCTACATGCCAGAAACATACCGACAATCCACTTACGGACGGACGTATAAATGAAATACTATAAACTAAATAATGTTTATTTATTTATTTTCGGAAGATTTACAGCATTACAATTTTGTTAAATATCCTTATACAAATCTAAACGTCAATTAGAAATCTCCACATTTAAAAAAACTAATATTAGAATTAAATTATATGCCACACGTCTCATTGGTGTTACATGATAGATTGGAAAATATATAACAATTATTATCCAGATTAATAACAAAACAAAATATATAGTTATGTTAACTTAGGTATAATTATAATTAGCAAAATGTAATCAATATTAATCTATGAATTAAATTTTAACTGATTTTTTGAAACCGTTTTCTACCTGTGACCTTATTATTTAGGGAGGCGTAATATCCATTATTTTTAGAGCTACATGATCGTCATTGCGCTTACGCAAGCCTTGCGTGACATTTTGATGAACAGAAATAGTACCCCCGCCCTATTTCTTACACGTTAACAGATATTTGTTATTATGTTACTAACACTGACGTTATTAGTCAAGTCTGACAACAAGTTGACCAAAGGATTTATCTGGTCTCCACCAATACACAATAACGCATCCTACTTCCTAGTTCCTACTAATATTATAAACGCGAAAGTTTGTAAGTATGGATGGATGTTTGTTACTCTTTCACGTAAAAACTACTGAATGGATTTTAATGAAACTTTACAGTAATATAGCTTATACATCAGAATAACACATAGGCTACAATTTATATTGTGTGAATTGTCCAGACGAAGCGCAGACGAAATCGCGGGCACCAGCTAGTAATAAATAAATAAATAATAAATAACGCTCAGAGGCACATACATTGTAATGATCCCAAGCAAGCACTATAGGCTGTTTTATTATGGAAACCATACAACAATGGCACAAACATAGATATAAACATCCATGACCGATCCGGGATTTGAACCCAGGACCCTGGTTTGGCAGTCCGGCGTGGTAACCATTACACCAACCGGTACGTCGTAATAAAAGAGATCTATTCTTTCCGAATTAACTTACATGGCAAAAATCCTCCTTTATTGATCTAAGCGTTTAACTAACAGGATAAGAACTGCACTTCCATTATTTATTGAATCAGCTAAAGAATGTTTTAACTGCAAAGTGCACGTTTGAATCACTAATGAGCGTTATCATGATTCAAAGTTATTTATGGTGTACACACTCTTGACATTTAGTTGAAGATGCTCTCGACCTTTCTAGGGTCTTCAAAATGTCGGATGCGTGAAGTGTGCTGTGATCTCAACGATGCTTTTTCGACACCTTTTGTGTGAAGGGAGAAAAGAAAATCGATTAATAATAAGTTACTATAGCCCAGTCATTTTACGGAGTTTTGTTAGGCGGGGTAGGGAGTAATTATTAATTGTACTTTTAAACTGTAACCGTGCCGGTTATATTTAGTGACAAAGAGACTATCTTAAAACATAAAAAAAAAATTCACTACGCAACATAGAAATGAAAATTATGTGTCCCAGAAAGCTTTAAAATTAATACCAATGCACTCATTTGACTTAGATTTAACAATATAAATTATTTTTGAGCAATAAAATAGGCATTGAAATTTAAAAAAATAAGGTATTTATTAGAAAATACGAATGTATTTTTCAAAACCTTCTAAGCAGACAAAAATATTCACACAATGTTTATAGTATATGTATAATGGTACAGCCTTAAATATGGGCAAAAAAAAAATGGTCTGGTTATTTAGAACGAGATAATAGCTAAATTCAAATTTGGGGCTGTTGCTGACATGATTTTACATTACACATTAGATTTTACTTGTGTGTTCGCTCAGCAGCTCGGGAGAAGCCACCTGTCGAAACTCAAAACCGCGGATGGGATGATCGTTGCCTCTAAGCCGGAGCTCCTCGCTGAAGTTGAGAAGTTCTATGGAAGTCTGTATGCAACACACGCTCCAAAGCCTGTAGCTCGCAACACCGATCCCAGAGCCCCACTAATACGCCACTACACGGACGATATCCCGGACGTTGACTCGAGCGAGATTAGGAAAGCCCTCAAACAACTAAAAAATAACAAAGCTCCGGGTGAAGACGGAATAACAACAGAGCTTCTGAAGGCTGGAGGTACTCCTGACCTGAAGGCCCTAGGAAGGCTCTTTAATTCCGTCATTCACAATGGCATAACACCGGAGGCGTGGAGCGGAAGTGTTGTGGTCTTATTCTTCAAGAAAGGAGATAAAACCCTCCTCAAGAACTACAGACCGATCTCACTTCTGAGCCACGTCTATAAGTTGTTCTCGAGGGTTATTACGAACCGTCTCGCTCGAAAATGAGTTTCAGCCCCCAGAGCAGGCCGGGTTTCGAAAAGGCTACAGTACCGTAGACAACATCCACACGGTAAGACAGATTATACAGAAAGCTGTTTTTTCTCGGCTCTACCACAATGCCTCAAAACGAAGGTGTTCGATCAGTGCGTCCTGCCAGTAATGACCTATGGTGCGGAAACATGGACCCTGACGATAGGACTAGTTCATAAATTCAAGGTCGCGCAGCGAGCTATGGAGAGAGCTGTACTCGGTGTTTCTCTGAGAGATCACATCAGAAATGAAGTGATACGTCAGAGAACGAAAGTGGTTGACATAGCTCAGAAAATTAGCAAGCTGAAGTGGCAATGGTCATATCTGCCGAAGAACTGACAACCGGTGGGGTGTCAGGGTTCTGGAGTGGAGACCGCGAACTGGTAGACGTACTGTGGGACGTCCTGCTGCCCGCTGGACAGACGACCTAAAAAAGTTAGCGGGGAGCGACTGGATGAGGAAGACCGAGGACAGAGTTTTGTGGCGCGCCTTGGGTGAGGCCTATGTTCAGCAGTGGACGATGATAGGCTGATGATGATGATGATGATGATGATGATGATTAGATTTTACTGGTACATTTCTAGGCTCAAATTGGCTCTTCAATATAATACCGAAAAAAAATCACCTTTTTTTTAGATTTATTTTATTTTTATCATTCAATTTGATTCTAAAGTTATGGGGAATAAAATCCAAAGTTCATGTTCCTGTTCAAGTTCATGTTACCTCGCAAAAAGTGGTTGTTAGTAGAATTACACGCGTAAGTAGTCCTAAGGCTTTGGCTGATGATGATGAAGTGAACCAATAACTTGCCTTCACCAATCCGAGGTCTAGGCCTCGCGTTATATGGACCGATTCCTCTTACTCTTATTAGTGAGAGTAGGCCTGTGCTCTGCAGATGGCATGTGTGATGTATTCGTAAAGAATTCATTATATTCATATAACACCTCGTGATAGTTGACTGCGTGTAAATAAATGCGTGTTTTATGCAGATTATACGCTAATCTCTAAATCTATTGTATTCACTGACACCAAAATACTTAGTAGATGTTTACTTAAGTATTTGTTAACTTATGCTAACAAGTTCTTTACATAAACGTACCACCTTTTAGAAGGGTTATCACAGGGTTCTGTTGCAAAAACAATTTACATTTCATCACTGCAGATCGGTGGATAAATTCAATTTTGTAATGTCAATTCAAACATGGAAGCGAGAAACTAACAAAAGTATAGGCTTATATCTATCTTTACTATTATAAAACTGTAACAGAAGATTGTTCATATGGAAAGAATGGATGAGAGCAGATTGACGAGGGCAATCTATAAGGCAAGCGTAAGTGGAAATGTTGGAAGGGGACGGCCTAGACGTACATATACGAACCAAATTGGCGACGTGCTTATAAAGGGCCAGGTCAGAGCTACCCGAAACCGACGAGCATGCATGAAAGGACTTATGAATGTGTAGGAAGCTAGAGAGGTATATCAGGATCGTAGCAGATGGCGTTCCGTTGTCTCTGTCTACCCCAGTGGGAGACAGGCGTGAGAATATGTATGTATGTAACAGACGATTGTCTGTACATTGAAGACATTAACAAAAAAAAATTACGATATGGTTTTTAGGTGTCCCTGATTCCATATCAACAATTTTTAGGATTTTTTGTCTGTCTGTTTATTTGTTTGAACGAGCATCACGTAAAAACTACTGAACCGATTTTGATGAAACTTTTTTTGTTTGATAGCTAATGATCTGACTTAAAATCTGGTATATAATTTGTGCGGACAAAATCGCGGGTTAACACTTGTAGTAATATATAAGTCTCTGAACAAAAGTTACTTTCAATCATGATTTTATACACCGTGGAATCCAGGGTCGTTTTAAAGCCGAAACAGGG
This sequence comes from Agonopterix arenella, assembly GCA_927399405.1. Lineage (NCBI taxonomy): Eukaryota > Metazoa > Arthropoda > Insecta > Lepidoptera > Depressariidae > Agonopterix > Agonopterix arenella. The sequence goes on from OV656714.1 coordinate 5,926,058, forward strand.
TGCTTCGGACCATCAAACTGATGAACTTTCACTATGTGGTCCCATAGTAAAAGTTGCCCGTTTAGGAGCGCACAAAATGATCAAGAGACGCGCTTACCCATATGCCTCCCATAGATTGTCCGGGCGATTGTTTTATGCTTTGTATCTGTGTTATATTTATTCATGTGCTGTAAGTGAACTATTTATTTATTTTAACATTTTATTGTACACACGGAAATATAAATGAAAACAGCATAATAGACAAAAACTAACTATGTATGCTGGAATTTGTGAAGATACCTTTGACTATCTCGGACTTTGACTACTTATATACGGACTAGTTACGCATGTAATTCTACTAACAAACATTTCTGCCACTTTTTGCGGGGGGCGAGGTAACACGAAATCCGCAACTTTGGATGTTATTCCCATAACTTTAGATTCTAATTTTGAACGTTAAAAATCATGAAAAGTAGTCTCGTGTGAACCCCAAACGTTCTAAGTTCAAAATTATTGTTTCGCAATTATAGACTCTCTCGTTTAGTGATAAGGTATAAAAATGAATGTAAATGCACATGATTAATTGATCTTATACCGTGGCAGAGGGGAAATGCTACCGCAAGGCTAGTCCTTATAATAAATAGTCAAAGATCTCGAACTATAATCTAAAATATATGCATGCACATCTGCACATGGTCAATACATAAAAAAAAATGTTTTTTATTTCTCAATATATATACATCAATCAATCAAACTAATGTTTAATATACTTTATTACATACATCCTCATTCCACTGAACTGTCATCAAATAAAAAGCCATTATGTTTTTTTTATAATTGCATTTAAATTAAAAGAAACTCGACATTTTACATCCATTGCTAATTGCTATTGTTCTTTTAATGTTTAACCTTTTATCTGTTAAGGTATGCAATTAATTACATCAGTCAGTACTGTAATGTGTGTTTTTGTTGTCAACTTGCATTACAGGGAAGTTATTAGGTATTTTTATTTATTGACATTATTTTATTCATTACGACTGAGAACGACGACCACTCCTGAATAATGACTGGCTAAATCTTTACAGCATGAGTGATTGTCATGCGATATAGCTCATGCTGGCACGAAAGATGATTTCATTAATTTAACATTGTTAAACCACGAAATGTTATACAATGTTAAATTTCGAAAGCGATACCATAGAAAAAGTACAGAGCGATTACGTTTAATACTCTAAGGAACAATACTGTATTTACTTTTAAGTACCTGAAATCTAATATTAAGAATATACATGGTGTTACAAAAATACAAATAAACATTTAAGGGGGTGGTTAAGACCATCAAACTGAACAACTTTCAATATGGGACCAATATCGAAATCGCGAAAAAAAATCGGATGCTCCATCATCATCATCATCATATCAGCCGATAGACGTCCACTGCTGGACATAGGCCTCCCCCAAAATGGAGAGATTTGCCATAATCGCCATGTTGCGATGCGTTTGCGATGTTCCATACTAAACTACAGATCTATTCGAGCTAAATGTATGGGACAAAAGGTTTTTGAAAAGGGAATGCTGAGATGGTTTGGTCATGTGGAAAGAATGAGTGATAGCAGACTGACGATTGAAATATATAAAGCGAGTGTGAATGGGACAGTCAAAAAAGGTCGCCCTAGACGTACGTATGCGGACCAAATTGGCGGTCAGATCAAATGTACCCGAAACCGACGAGCGTGTATGAAGCGACTTATGACTGTGGAAGAGGCGAAAAAGGTGTGTCAGGATCGTAGCCGATGGCGATCCGTTGTCTCTGCCTACCCCAACGGGACACAGGCGTGAGTATATGTATGTATGTATGTACAAAAGGTTTTTTTTCGAGATTTCGATGTTGGTCCCAAAGTGAAAGTTGTTCAGTTTGATGGTCTCAACAACCCCCTTAAAAGTTTTAAATGTTTATTTTTACTTTTGTAACACCCTGTATAAGCTTTCACTCACTCCATAAATAACTTCAAGCATTGATCTAGGTATAAGCTGCTTTGTTTCTCTACCTTTACCAGAGCTACTGTATATTCATGACATACTAATATAGTACTTTACTTTCTCACACGAAAGCTTGCATGGTTTCTAACTTGTTATATTATGTTTGAGATCATGTATTTTGCACGTTCATAACATTCTTCGTTTATCTGCAACAAGCATTCTGCATTCTTCGTCCTTATGATATAATGAAATTGATACTACAGCTGAAATTAAATTAATTTACTTAAAACTCGCAACTTGAATAAAATTAAATTCAACCAGTGACACCATCAAAGAAAACAACGTTTTGCTTACGTTTAAATTGGCTCAAAATGTCAATCTCAAAAAGTGATTTCGGTTAAGGGCCTATGTCGAAAAATAATTGAAGCGAAATGGACGTGTGATAGCTTATATTACTGCCTGATGGGAGAGAAAGAGATGGGGCGGCGCGCGCGCCGAAAACGACGCAAGCTTAAAACAAATTTTATTTAATTGTGATGGTACTATTTATGTAAGTTCAATTCTGCTCTAATCAAACTTTATAAAATATCAATCTCTTTTTTTTTAAATCAAGTCTGGTATTTCTATTATTCACCGTTTAGCAGTTCCAAGCGTTTATCGATAAAGACGGATGCTACTTTGGCTTGTTTTTATATCGAGAAAATGTGTCTTAATCGTGTTTTGGCTCTAATCTAAACTTCAATTATATGTTCAATTTACACATATCCGCAAATCATACTCCTTCTGTTAGTACTTCATGATATATGACGCTTTGAAGAATCCTATTTTTTTCACATATCCTCTTAACAGTGAATTTCAGAACCATCGCTTTCAAAGCACGATTTCCAAAATAACTGTCTAACCTCAATTTAAGTGGAAACAATTTTCAAGGCACGCGAATCATATGCCTCTTCGTTAGCTACACAGTGATAAGAGTAACTACAGAGTATTTTAACAGTGCTTCCACGGTAACCACATGAGTAAATATCCCATAGAGACAAAACTCCTAAGGAGCGCTTAAAATGATCTCATAGCGCGTTCGCCCATAGATTGTCCACTGGCCGAACCGATTTTGACCGACTGCCGCTTATATGTATTTCTTCCGTCCTACAGTCAGAATTACAAAATTGGTAGCATACAGTCTTTCTTAATAACGGCTTTTTGAGGTAATGATAAGGCCATAGTACTGTTGCATACATTTGATTTGCGTCGAGTAGGCATTGCAATTTCGTATGGAACAGCAGATTTTTTTTTCTTTGATCGGTTTACTCCCATAGTAAAAGTTTATCAGTTTGATGAGTAGACTCTTAGTTTAATAGGATGCTAAGATATCAATTTCACCATGTATATTCCCCACGTATAAGCCATGTAGTAAACTCTAGCGTTAACCCGCGACTTCGTCCGCACAAATTTTATACCAGATTTTAAGTCAGATCATAAGCTATCAAACAAAAAAAGTTTCATCAAAATCGGTTCAGTAGTTTTTGCGTGATGCTCGATCAAACAAAAAAGAAACAAACAAACACACAAACCAAAAATCATAAAAATTGGTGATATGGAATCGGGGACACCTAAAAACCATATCGTAACATTTATTTTGTTAATATCTTCAATGTACAGATACACTTTCTGTTACAGTTTTACAATAGTTTAGATAATCATTGATAGATTTATAACTCTTTAAGAGCATGTAATAAAAAATAAAGAGAAAGGCATTTTATAGCGTTCATTCTGATTAGCCTTAAACTTAAACTTGATGAATTAGCTTTTAAAAATGCCGTTATGGTACTAAAACGATACCGAGTTGCGATCAGAGGTCAACGGCAATGGCTGATCGATGGTCCGAAGCCAGCCGGCATTATTTATCAAATAGTATTGTCTTATTTTGCATATATGAATATGTATAAGAAGGACATAACTTGGATTTACTTCTTTATTACGTCTAGACGGAACTATGTAGAAAATAACGGTTTTTTATTGGATTTGGATACTTATATGTTGCCGGGTTCAATAACAGGTAATAAGCTTTAATAAGCCGGTAGCTATATTGTGAATAGCAACTAGTTTGTACAGAGGTTAAGAATTTTCCAGCGTATTTCGTAATCTTCCCTCGTATTAATAATAGTACAGGGCCTCTACCCGCACATTCGAACTTCGTAATTGCGTGAACGTTTTGGTTCCAATGTCAACTCTATTACAATGAAGTGCGGACCGAAACAGTGGCGATGTATCGAACATCGAAAGTCCAGGTACAGGGTCTGGTTTTCTCTTTTACATTGGCTACGATATCGAAACGATAAATAATAAAAACGCGCCGCCCCAGCTCTTTCTCTCGCATCAGGAAGTAATATAAGCTATCACACTCACATTTCGCTTCAATTATTTTTCGACATATGCCCTTTATTATTATTAGGGGGGTTTTTGGGCCTTGACAGGCTTGCTGAGCCTGTGCCACGTAGACCATCGCTGGTCCTTTGTGAACGCCCTTTTTTTAAAGTTCCTTACCAATCCCCACTGCGGCCAGAAAACGCAGTAGATTCTTGATAGGGATAGTTTGTATCTCATCTGGTGACAGAACCTGCCTACCTAGATGAGTACTACGTTTGTACATCAGGGGGCCACAGTCACATAGGAGGTGCAGAGGAGTCTCCATTTCCTCCTTGCAGAATCTGCAACTTAGTTTCAGTGTGTGCATGTGCTTATTTAATTTGCAGTGGCCTGTGAGTGACCTTGCTACTGTACAAATTTGATCTTTGCTGAGGGCAAGGAGACCGTTCGCAAGTTTGCGATTGTAGCCTTTGATAAGTGCTTTGGAGTGGCCCATGCCTGGGGTGTTGCACCGAAGCTTTATTGCCTCTCCAAAGCTGACCTGACATATGCCCTTAAGGGGTTGACCAAAACGTCGACCGTCGTGTAACAAACTAATATCTAATTTTTCTCCAACTTAAAGACTTTTCTTAATACAAAAGGGACAATAAAAGAAAAAAATCAACAAAAGCAACGTATTACATATTTAAACGTATTATTATTACAAAACCGCACTTTCGAAATAGCCACGCACGGTGATTTCTTAGCGAAAGTGTCTACAGCCGTGACACTGACGGAGTGCCGAGAAATTTCGCTTTTGTGACCTTAAAAACAGTATATTTCCGAGTTGACATCGTCGCCGCTCCGTCGCAAGGTCAAACCGCATGAATATGGATAGGTTTTATGGGAACTCGATTGCTTTCTAGGCGGTAGGAAAAAACTTGCTTTTATTGAATACTGATGTTATTTGTTAAGACGCAGTTTTCTGTTCTAGCAGGATTAATAACCAATTTACCTAAACAATTGAAAATCGGATTCAAACATTATGTAGTGAATACCTACTTTGTATTTTTAACCGACTTCAAAGCGGATAACTTTTTCGTTTATGAACCGATTGTGATGATTCTTTTTTTGTTGGAAAGAAGATATTCCAAGGGTACCATGATAAGGAAACCAGGATCTGATGATGGCATCCCAGAGAAATCGAGGGGAACCTTTGAAAATCGTAGTGCCGGCTGGTACGTTTGTTAATTTAAAGCACTACAATTAAATTGAACTACTGAATTCACCACTGAAAACAGTGAAATAAACAAAATTTTAACAAAAAATTAAAACCGCCTTCAAAAAAACTAAAATTTTGAAAAATAATATTGCAGCCGATGACTTTATCGTTCGCATCATAAGAACATTAATCTGTTTTATAGAAGTCTGTGTCAAGCCAAGCCAAAAAAACTAATGCAAGCCCTGTCGCGAATCGTACCAGCTTGACAGCGACTTCGATAAAACAAATTAATGTTCTTATGATGCGAACGAAAAAGTCATCGGCTGCAATATTATTTTTTAACTTTTTAGTTTTTTTGAAGGCGGTTTTAATTTTTAGTTAAAATTTTGTTTTTATTTTTATCTAGCGACCTTATCTCTGGATCCGCACGCATACTACAAGTAACACAAACCTTCCTCGTGAATCAATCTATCTAATAGTGACAACCATATCAAAAATCCTTCAGCAGTTTCGGAGAATTTGTGTTGAATTGAAATACACAAGGTTGAGTTACTTATCTTCCTCATCAAGACGTTTTTCTTGACCTTTTGAGAGACAACAATCTTGTGGAGCCGAAGGAACCTCTAAAACTTAAAGCCACCAATATGAAAGTCAAGTTATGTAACGCTAGGCTATTTATGCAAAATGCAAGAAATTCTTCAAATTTTGCGAGTAATTAAGTCGACTAATTAATTTGAAAGTTCCGCTCTTGTTCATTCATTAGATTGAATGACTTGTTATCAGCGCTTTTAGAAAATTCCACATTAATACATCCGTGCAGAAATTTGGCATGAGCTCGTATACTGTTTCCCTTGAAAATAAGCAAAGAAGAATACGACTGGTATGAATATGAAGGTATTAAGGTCTTGATTTCATGATCCTTGCAGGAAAGAGATATGATTTGCCATTACTTCTCTGACAAAAGCATTGGATCTTAATTATCTTTAATGGGACATCCCTTTGACTATTTATTATAAGAACTAGCCTTGCGGTAGCATTTCCTCTCTGCCGCGGTATAAGATCAAATAATCATGTAATTTACATTCAATTTTATACCTTATCACTAAACGAGACAGCCTATAATTGCGAAACAATAATTTCGAACTTAGAACGTTTGGGGTTCACACGAGACTACTTTTCATGATTTTTAACGTTCAAAATTAGAATCTAAAGTTATGGGAATAAAATCTAAAGTTGCGGATTTCTTGTTACCTCGCCCCCCGCAAAAAGTGGCAGAAATGTTTATTAGTAGAATTACACGCGTAACTAGTCCCTATATAAGTAGTCAATGGGACATCCCGACTACCTAATGTAATAGGCAATTATTATGCATCATAATATCGATCTTAGGTAAGCAATAGTTTAACCTTAAACTACATTGTTCTAAGCCAGACAAATGATCTATATTTTCATGTGACCTTACACGATTTGTGTACTCAATTGCTATAGCGTGAGTTACATGAACAAAGACGTTTTATGTAGGTACGAGCAATGAGATTTTTTTTTATTATTATTTACAATGCCATCGAAACAATCACTATTAAGTATAGTACTACCGCACACCTGTGCCGGACGCGTTTCATTCTCAGGGTTCGTTCATGAACTATATATTGTAGCAACGTTGTTTTCGGACGACGAATAAATAGATTCTGTTATATTTACAATATGAATAGTGTTCAGATATCATCTCTTCATTCTCGTTACCTTTCTCTATTCTAAATTCTTCTCTACGGGGTCCTTCTTAATATTCTGGAAGAAGAGGATGATCAGACCAACAAACTGAACAACTTTCTCTATGGGCCCAACATTGAAATCTCGAAGAAAATAATTAGCTGTCCCACATATTTTCGTCGAGTAGGTTTGCAGCTTTGAATGGAACGGCCACTTTTTTTTCTTGATTTCGATGTTGGTCTCATAGAGAAAGTTGTTCAGTTTTATGGTCTGAATATCCTCTTAAAAAACCGTCAGCATATTAAGAAGGTCTATAATAATTTATGTCCTTTGGCGTCCTTTAGAGGACATCTTTTTCACATAATTATATGCGTAGAATACGATAAGATTTCTGTTCTGTTTACATTCCAGGACAACGAGTCCTATACGTGATATTATTCTAGGAATGGCTTTTTAAGAGAGCAATAACCTAAATATTCAATACGTTTTTGTTTCCGCATATAAACGATTTGTTGTTTGAACGTTCTGCGATTAACTCGTGTAATCTTTTATCTTATTAAGCGTATCTGCGCTACGTAGTACACAAACGTCCCCTAATGCGTGTGCGCAGCTGCAAACGCAAGAGTATCATCGAGCACATAATTGTTTCGATGCGAGAGGCATCAACCGTCATGCAACGACCAAATAAAAACTAACCAATTTGTGTACGAAGCGGGTATTTATGAATTATTAGATTATTACCGAGGTCGGATATACCATTTGGATGGGGCGAACGTTTCATATTTGTAAAAAATAAAAAGAAATGATTTTCTCCCGGAAACGAAAATTATTACGTATGGGTTTGCTCTTGACCTCAATTCGACTATTTTGTTTTAGCATTTAATTAGTTTTCAATGTATCTATAAATCGTGCGGATGGAATCAGTTGAAACCACGTCAAGATCTGTATTTTTTTTCATGATAAAAAAAATTTTGATACCAGTTTTATTTTATTTTTTATGTACCAGATTCGTTCCACTGATTCGCGAACGTGCTGCCTTCTAAGCCTTAGGTCGAAATTCAGAGACATTTTTTAAGTCTTAGTTCGAACTCCTGTATTGTCAAAATCCATAAATTTTTGACCCCACTTACCCTAAACTTACGCTCAAAAGACATCTGAATCTGGGCCTTATTGTTCTCGTAATAAAACTTATTAATATCCTTCAAACCTTATATAATCCTTAAAACTCTAACTAGGAATAATCTAAACTATTATAAAACTGTAACAGGAAGTTTGTCTGTACATTGAAGATATTAACAAAAAAAAGTTACGATATGGTTTTTAGGTATCCCAGATTCCATATCACCAATTTTTGGATTTTTTGTCTGTCTGTCTGTTTGTTTGGTTGTGTGTTTGTTTGTTTGTTTGTTTGAACGAGCATCACGCAAAAAGTACTGAACCGATTTTGATGAAACTGTTTTTGTTTGATAGCTTATTATCTGACTTAAAATCTGGTATATAATTTGTGCGGACAAAGTCGCGGATTAACGCTCGTATACTTGTATAGTTTAACTTGGCAGTTTACTAATTACTTCGTAAATTACGAAATAATTCGCAATTAACGAAACCACCGTTAATTCCCACTCAAACCGACAGGATATACTTCAGAGATATTTTCATAATTATTGCGTTGTTCTTACTATATCATATATCAGCCTTGTACTCAGGAAGTCTTAATTGTTGCCAATGTACAGTTAAATTTAAACCAGTTCTCTTTGAGTGCAGACCTTTGTCTTTAAGCTGGCCTTTTTTTTATTTTTTTTTTTATTTTTATTTTTTAAAGCTTCCGGTTGGGTTGTGGTATCTTTAGATTGGCGCAGAATATAGCGGAATGTCGAGTTTCGAGAAAACTGTTACTTCTTGTGATATTTTGAACCGATTTAATAAATAAAAAAATAAATAGGGCCCTACTTAATGATGCAGGCGGTTTTTTAAGGAGATGATCAAACCATCAAACTGAACACTTTTATCTATAGTACCAAAGTCGAATTCGCGAGAAAAAAATCACCAAAATCTAAACTATTATAAAACTGTAACATGAAGTTTGTCTGTACATTGAAGATATTATCAAAAAAAAACGATATGGTTTTTAGATATCACTGATTCCATATCACCAATTTTTGGATTTTTTGTCTGTCTGTTTGTTTGTGTGTTTTTTTGTTTGAACGAGCATCACGCAAAAACTACTGAACCGATTTTAATGAAACTTTTTTGTTTGATAGCTTATGATCTGACTTAAAATCTGGTATATAATTTGTGCGGACCAAGTCGCGGGTTAACGCTCGTTCCATATAAAACTGCAGGCCTACTCGACCTAATTGTATGGGACAGCAGATTTTGACGACAGCGACGTTGGTCCCAAAAAAGAATTTGTTGGTCTGATCATCCTCTTACAAAACCGTATGTATATTAAGTTGGAATATTGGTGGGTAGTATTAAAAAATATCTTATAATATTATAAGATATCAAATATACTATATACCTACTGTAACTAGATATATAAGGTCTAACAAAATTAGGTGAAACTATTTTAAGGGGAAGATCAGACCATCAAACTGAACAACTTTGTCTATGGGACCAATATAGATTTCGCGAAAAAAATCTGCTCTCCCATACATTTAGCTCGAGTAGGTTTGTATGGAACAGCTGATTTTTTTTTCGCGATTTATACTATATGTAAAATATCTCAGACTATTCTCTTAAGGGACACAGTTCCTCACGAGAATCCTCCTCCACAGAATCTAATTCTAAAGACGGCAACCCAGTCGGCTTAAAAGTTGTGAACCTTCTTTTTAGAAGTTTGACGAATCTATGAATAGATTTTTGCTTTATTGCTCTTCGATCACTAATAAAAAACTTTGTGGTTGAAGTTATTAAACTTTCTTGTCTCAAGCTACTTTCTTAAGAAAGAGTTCGTAACTACATACAGTGCGGACACTCCCTTCCCTCTACCAGTTTACCTCACCCCCTCGATGGTACGGGAGGAGGCCGGCTAGTAGTGTAATCCTCTCTCACTTGCACTCACCCAGTATAACATGTGCTGCTCTTCTTGCCTGTGTGAACCCGTTTGTATGAAGTGGCCGGAGTGTGCCCAAGCTCCCTGAAGGGCACAGGCGTTAGTCCACCACGCGGGCCCAATGCGGCCCTGCAGCCTGCTGGATATAGGCCTCTCCATGTTGAAAGTATTTCAATTGACAATGCGTCGAATTGAATCGCGATTACGTAAGGCTTCAAGAATATTTGAACTTATTGCGTGCTCAGCTCACATTAGGCTAAATAGATCATGTTAACAAGTCCGCCCTCAAGGGATGGGTAGGGTTAATGTGACGTCACATAAACTGAACATTATTACGGTAGTCGTCAGTAGCAAAATCATGAGTGCGTTTAGTTGAGGTTACAAGTATCTAGAAATATGTACCTAAAAACTTGCCCTAAAAGTGCTATGAAAATACTTTGACTATTAACTGACCTCCAGTAATCGCTATGGTATCTGCATATGCTTGTGCAGTAATCGCTGGAATCTGTAATCGAATAGTGGAAGATTGCTCCTCCTCACTCTTAATCATAAGAGGAATATGCCCTGCAGTGGGACGTATTTAGGCTGATCACGATGATTTCATACTGCCTCCGTGGTCTAATGGTTAAGCGCATTGGGCTCTCGACGCGGAGGTCGTGGGTTCGATTCCCACGAGTGACATGTCACTTTGTGCGTTTTTCCCCAGTTGGTTAGGACATTGCAGGCTGAATTACCTGATTGTCTGAAAAGAAAAATGATTCCGTGCTTCAGATGGCACGTTAAGCCGTTGGTCCCGGCTACTATCTCTGGTGGTAGTAGTCGTTACATAAAAACCACGTCAGAGGCCGATAGGCGGTCTGAATAAACTCTGACACCAGGGCTCTGCCCACACGATAAGAAGCAGACGATGATTACATTATACTGCCTGGTTGGAAAAGAAATAAACATAAAGTAGGAAGAAGGAAGAGAGATATCGACGACACCGACGTCCAGATAGTCACAGTCAAATAACGACATAGTTTACCTTGAGCGAGACCTTGTCGCGCTCATTAGGTACGCTAGGCCTCCAGAATAGCCTTAAATGAAGAAAAACTGAAACAGACGACCGTAATGTATTTAATGGTGGTTAACTTAGAATGTAACCCCGATAACTACTTATAGAAGTCTCATCGTCATCATATCAGCCGATAGACGTCCACCTCTGGACATAGGCCTCCCCCCATCGCCCGCCACAACGACCGGTCCTGCGCTGCCCTCATCCAACGGTGCCTGCCACCTGCACCAGGTCGTCGGTCCACCGTGTACCTACCCTGCATAAACATGCGAACTTCCATAAAACGCATCTAAGGATTATCCTAGAAATGACAATGTTACACTATGTAATGCAATATTGTACTTTAATTGTACTTTGTATGTTTTGTTTAAAAGATGTGTGTTGTAGAGTTTCTGGCCGCATCTTCTCTCAACGGAACACCTTCCGACGCGGTGGTAGAGTCATGAAAGGACGTCAAAAAGCTATCTATGTGATATTATTTTGAATACAAAATTTTGATTTGATTTGAATCTTCTTCAGTTTCTGTCCTATCGATAACAAAGCGAGCACATAAATCAAACTTTTTTGTCGACACCACAATGAAAGTTTCTCTTTAACAATAAGTTACGGTGCACTATGGTTACTTTCAAAAAAATGGCACTCGGCGCCGGACAAATGTATCCGGTTTGCGCAACGATGCGCATGTCGCGATCATCTGCGCCGGCGCATTGTGAGCGTAGAAAGTGGGCGGTTTGACGCATTTTGACGGTGTGGATTTTTTATATTTTGGGTTTTTCCTCTTGTTTAGTGATAAGGCTATTTATGGAGTCACGTTGCAGGTTCTGACCTGAGCACTTGTCTCACGTGTCGCGTTTTTGCCTGTCACGAGGCTCCGCAATACTCAATCTTTTCTTTTTCTTGACCAAAAACAATCCCTGAGATTGGGATAGATTCTCTCATAAACTACTTGACACTGGCGGAAATGCAGTGCTAACGCACAAGCAAGAGTTTATTAATTATAAATAAAATGAAGGGTATTTATTACTGAATGGGTATTTTCGATAGCTTGACCATTTAGGAGATTGTGTTTGTTACTTTTTATTCTTCCTGTAAACGAAGATTATTGGCTTCATTGCTTTGTTATAAAGTATGGCCTAACTTATAAAATTATTCTGGCAGAACTAATGCGGTATGGGACCGATGTTTCTTTAAGGAAATACAATACCCTTTATTAAGATTCAAATACAATCATCATGTCATATGGTTTTTCCTGTTTAAGTCCGGGGGGCGTTATATTTTGATGTCAGTAAATTTCATCCAATCTTCGGCTGCCGGAGTTAACCTATGGCACTATTCATTTACAACATGAGCTAGGGTTTAATCAAATTCCCCGAGGCTGCATATCGGTGACTCCTTCAGCTCATTCTTGTAGATCAGTTAGTTGGTCCTTCCATGGTTTGTTTTGAACCGGGCTAGCTTTCCAATAAATTGACCCTAATTCTCTAGTTTAGTACAAATCTGACACAAGTCCGCCACTGCGACCGCAGACTGCGTTTACTTCACCGCTCCGTCCAACATTGTCTCTGCACACACGGTGACACATCAATCTATACAAAACCAATATAAGCTGGCCGCGCTACGTTACTCGTCCTCCGCGCGGCCAGCTTATTTTGGGTTTGTATACCTTGATGTTTCGCCGTGTGTACAATGTATATGCAAACATACTTCACCCAATCGTAAATAGTCGAGTCGTTACTTCCTTTATTTTTCTAACCCCACCATAAACAGAATACCTACTCCAGCTGAAGCCTGAAAAGCACTAACCTTTACAAAGTTAAACCGTAAAAAGACTGAGTAAACTCCAGATTCGCTCGGATAACATACCTAGCGTGCGTGCAACGAAGCGTCGTGGTACACTACTTTTTACACCACCCTGTACCAATACGTTACACATAAATTTTAACCTTACATTCCTAAAGTTAGAGCACACATTTGAGCTTGCATCCTGATGTGTCGATTGCTTTTAGCGCTACGGAATATGATTTCATCTGGGGAAAGCATAGCACCGCTTTCGAAATGAGGCGAAATATAAAATACTTATGTATTGTCAAGAGTCTGACCTGGAAGCTGGAGTGCTTGAAATTGCGAAACTGCTCCAGTTTCTTAGGTACTTATTCTTTTATAGCTATGTGGAAAAATTGTGACTTTGTTAAATAAGTAGGTGGTGGAAATACTCTACGAAATAGTTTCACTCCTTCGGTCCAATTGAATATGCTGACGGTTTTTTAAGGAGATGATCAGACATTCAAACTTAACAACTTTCTGTTTGGATATTGGTCCCATAGATTAGTTTGATGTCTGATCATTCCCTTAAAAAATCGTCTGCATATTAAGTACCCTATAATATTAGGTACATTCAAAGATTTTATTTGGTCTTCGCTGCGCTTTGTTTGTGTACATCAATAATTAACGATATAATCTGCTGTTTTCCCATAAGAGCGAGAACTTAGTCCAAGTAGGGTCGAAAATGTATGGATTTTGACATACGGGAATTTGAACTAAGACTACAAAACGACTCTGACTACCCCCTCGGGGAATATAGTCGTGAGCATATTTAATGCTATGCTATGCTTACTACAAAACTTCTCTGAATCTCGACCGTAGACTTGAATAGATAAGTATAATTTTACAGTTTTTGAGAGTTACGCGGTTATTATTTAATCTAGAATTAAAAATTTTAACGGGTTCTTACCGCGGTTTAAGTATAATTCGAATTGAAAAAAATATTAGTCATCAATTTTAAACAGTTTAACATTTGAACTAGAATAATTAAATAAAATCTATGCTTTAAAAGCCTTGACAATGATGAAACAATGCCAAATGCCCAAAAAATTAAATATTACAATGCTATTGACACAGACTTGTATAAAATCACTTTAAAACAGTGAAGCTATGAATATTTATTACAACGGAAATATGTAAATGTACGCCAGACTATGTTCACGGAGGCGAGACGCGGCGTTTTATATGTCGAAACAGTATTTTTTGTGTGGATTTCATTTAGGGAACATTTTCGTGGCTTTTTATCAGTCATGGATGGCTGCTTCTAGAGTCATAGTACTCAATATTCATGTAACTAGCTGTTTAAAAAAGGATAATACGCTTATACTGACGGCAAAATGTTGCAAGACAACGTTGGCAATACTCTCGCGAAGACCATGACAATCTGACCGGTTCTTAACTCTCTACACGAAACCAGGCGCGAGGAAAATTAAATCCGTTATTTACACGATAAATTAACTAAAGCGCCCAAACGATGACCATGTATCGAGTGTCATAAACCATGTACTGTGAAAGAAGACCTTATGTACAAAAACATAATAATAAAATTGTCACGACAGTTTCTTCTCGAGATTTACTTGTCGCCTTCATGTCGATACGAAGCCAGAGGTGCTAAAGCTGCGTCGTTTAAGCTTTTTTTATACGGGTGTTTCACAATTCCATGTAAATTGATGCTGAGGGAAAGGTCACAGTAATTACGGCCCGTTAAGATGTTAAATTAATTACAGCTTTTACGCTGCTCTTTTGACATAAATAAGGTGTGGAAAGTGGTGATAAACAGAGTATTTGCAATATGCTGTGAAATGGTTAAAGCTATGCGCGATATTCAAAATTATTTAATTGGTAATCTTTTACAGATGTTATTAATTGGATATTTGCCTTAAGTTATAGCCAGTAGGATCCCATTGCAGGGCGAAGGTCTCATCTAGCGAATAAAGGTGAAAGGGGGTGGGCCATACTCCACCACGAGGGCCCAGTGCGGATTGGTGGAGGCAAGTTCGTGGTCAAGTTACAGTCGGAATATTTTTAAGCCGCCTTAGGCCTCTGACCTGGCTTAATTAAATGGATATTTAATTAAACATTATCTAGTAATATTAGAATCTATTGTTTATGTATAATCACGTAAATCTTCGGGTAATGTGTAACTTTTAACTAACTTTTTAATTTACCAGGAGTGCGATTTTTGAAAGTCCCCCTTCCCACTCGTATTGAACTCATTGGTATGAGAAGGCTTTTTTATGAGATTCAAATACCGTTCAAGCTCACCGGTGACATTCAAAAATACCCTGGGTATTCAATTCAACTTACTTTCAAGTAGCATTTAGATTTCAATTACGTTTTAAATACGCTGCATATCTTATAGAATGGGTAGTTTCGCTGTCATAAGGGTTAAGTCTTTGTCATTTTACTATGTCGAACGTAGAAACCTATATTAAATCGTTCTAGGTAAAAACTCGTAAAACATCTTAAATTGTATTTCTTAGAAGAAAGGTTGAGGACGCCTGTACCATGTAAAGGGAATGGGTATGTGAGACTTGTCTTCAATTTGTCTTATCAATGTAGGCATAGACAAAATCGCGATGTCCTAGATATTTTGTTGAATAAATAACAACGTATTGTTTGATAAGTGTGATAAGATTATCTAAGCGTGTAAAGTAGGCCTTCATCGATGTGCCTTTTAAAAGTTCCTAACATTTCAAGATTTTAATCAAAGTACACCCGGCGACACATCCAAAACCAAAATAAACTGGTCGCGCGTAGGTTGAGTAACGTATAACGACGCGCTGCCAGCTTATGTTGGTTTCGTATTGCTTGATGTGTCGCCGTGTGTACATCCAATATCTTGAGAGTTTGAAGTTAAAAGAAATGTTAATACAGGGTTCAGAATCAAATGCATCCCATACTTTATTTTCGGTGTTTCAGCTATCAAACTGAACAACTTTTACTAATGTCAATGGCCACTCGCACGACCCAAATCTATGAAAAAATTTTTCGACTTCAATTTTGGACCCATGGTAAAAGTTGTTCAGTTTATTGGTCTGACTCACCTCCTTAAGTATGTAACACGTTTAATTTTACATCCTTTATATTTATATGTAGCATTAGCGTAGCTAGAGATTTTCCCTGAGGGGAGCAACCGGCCACTCAGCTCATAGCTACCGCCCCAGTAGCAAGACTCACATTTCTCGTGGCAAGTTAGGATCCAAAAGTTCATTTTCCTACGGCTCCCGGTAACCAGAGTTTGGCTTCAGATTTTTAGGAGGTTGTAGAACATGTTATAAAGGTGAAAGAACGCGATTATCTCATAAAGAATAACAGTTGTGGAATGCCTATACATCTGGAGTGCCAGTCATCATCATCATCATCATCTCAGCCGATGGACGTCCACTGCTGGACATAGGCCTCCCCCAAGGATCGCCATAACGACCGGTCCTGCGCTGCCCTCATCCAACGGGATCCCGCCGCCTTCACAAGGTCGTCGGTCCACCGTGTGCATACCCACGCTACGCTTTCCGGTACGCGGTCGCCACTCGAGAACTTTTCGGCCCCATCGGCCATCGGTTCTGCGAGCAATATGCCCCGCCCACTGCCACTTTAATTTAGCAATTCTTTGGGCTATTATACTAGGGACTAGCTACTACTATTTAATTATTTCTTCACTACTTTCCATTTTTCTAAGGGGGGCAACGAGCTTTCTGAGCCCCGCCATGCAATGAAGATGAGAGGAAGAGATGAAAGCCTTTGTTCAGAAGGTGGATACAACAGGATTCATAAAAAAATTCCTGCAGTGGTTGGGAGTCACTATTATACTACAATCAAATTCATACAAGCTCTTAGCTAGTATCGTAGTCTACGAAAGAGAGACATTTTTTTTCAAAATACTAACCATTAAAAAAAAACACAACCCGTGTTAATTTGCTATCACAAATATTTTGCAACAAAAACTCTGATAAGCCTTATTGCTTGCTCGATAAGCGTCATATTAAATAGATAGGTCATGTACGTGTTATCGAGAACACGTGCGCGTGAGCATGCACTAATGCTTCGTGCTGTGATGTAGGAAGTGCATTGCTTAACACCTGATTCTTGTGTGAATCACAGGTGACTAAATCAGTAATATTTAGTTAGGGTCTTGATTTGTTTAGCAATTAACTGAGAGTATAATGATGAATGAGTTACACACGATTGTATATTGAGTGAAATCATCGAATACATTATTAGAAACCAGTTGGGCTAGCATGCCGCTTACGAGAAAACAGTAAAGATCGAGATGTGCCTCTGTTACTTTACCGAAATATTTAACGATTTTGTCGTTTTGTCAAATCGATGTTAGCCGCACATCGTTTTGACAAAACGACAAAATCGTATGCACCGTATGAGTAAAGTAGGTACTCGAGAATAAACCTAAGTGTGCGAACACCTGCCGAAATTACACGGCGTTAATTCGGCGGTTACTTGAAATGGCGCCGGTTATGTATGTCGCTGGTATATGAAATAGAATTGCACGCGTAATTTCAGATTTTTCGACGTTTAAGGGCCTATGTCTAAAAATAACTGAAGCGAAATGGGCGTGTGATAGCTTATATTACTGCCTGATGCGCGAGAAAGAGATGGGGCGGCGCGCGCGCCTGAAACGACGCAAGCGTAAAACAAACTTTATTTAATTGTGATTGTACTATTTATGTAAGTTCAATTCTGCTGTAATCAAACTTTATAAAATATCAATCTCTTTTTTTAAATCAAGTCTCGTGTTTCTATTATTCACCGTTTAGCAGTTCCAAGCGTTCGATAAAGACGGAGGCTACTTTGGCTTGTTTTTCTATTGAAAAAATGTGTCTTAATCGTGTTTTGGCTTCAATTATATGTTTAATTTACACATATCCGCAAATCATACTCCTACTGTCAGGACTTCATGATATATGACGCTTTGATGAATCCTATTTTTTTTCACATATCCTCTTAATCTACCACCGACCGCATCGGAAGTGTGTTATCGCTGTAGAGAAGTTGCGGTAAAAAACTCTACAACACATCACAATGTTATAAAATAAATTATACAGTAGGTACATATAATTTATATATGGATGTAGGAAACAAGACAATTCACTGTGTCCACCAGCTTTTATATGGAATTTACTCCTTTGGGTAATATAACTTCGAAAAGACGATAATATCGTTCTTATGCTAAGTTATCGATCATATTAAGTAACGGGTTCGGCGACGGGTAATCCGCGAAGGGATTGTAACAACACTTTCACATCAAAGTGCCGTGCTGAAGATTCCCCGTGGAGCGATGACGGTTCATCCTTATTTATGCTGAGCTGTTAAATGCTTCGTAAGCACATGAACTGAACTCTTAAGAGATATGAAACACTATTTTCAGTATCTTGTTAGATAGCGCGTTGCGGAGAGGACACTCAATCGTAAGGGTCCGGGCTCATTTCCGCATGAACGACATGCCAATGTGGTGTCGGCTTAGAGTAGCACCACCCCATTTACTCCCGTGGGTGTCGTAAAAGGCGACTAAGGGATCTACTGATTGATGGGCAGCAGCATCCTCTGAGTACACACATTGATTCGATCTAACTGCGATCGCCAACCCGCCTGCCAAGCGTGGCAAATCCCCCCATTTTGGTGGAGGCTTATGTCCAGCAGTGGACGTTTAATGGCTGATATGATGATGATGATGACATGCCAATGTAACGAGTTTTTCTAACTTATGCACGTAATTTCGACTGCTCTCAAACGGTGAAGGAAAACATCGTGAGGAAATCTGCATACGCTGAAGAAGTAATTCTGATTCGTTTGTGAAGTCTTCCAATCCGCACGGTGTACTGACGCCCATACACCCTCTTTGAGGGTAGGCCTGTGCCCTGCAGTGGGACGTATATAGGGTCCTTCTTAATATGCTGACACTTTTTTAAGGGGATGATCAGACCATCAAACTGAACTATTTTCTCCATGGGTTCCATACAAAACTGCAGACCGACTCGAGCCAAAAGTATGGGACAGCTAATTTTTATTTTGCGATTTCGATGTTGGTCCCATAGAGAAAGTTGTTCAGTTTGATGGTCTGATCATCCCTTTTATAAAAGTGTCAGCATATTAAGAAGGACCCTGTATATGCGGGCTGATACAACAGCCAAAGCATCAAAAACAGAGATCTAAACTTTGTTTTATTCATTTCAAGAACCTAGAAGGTTTGAACTTAGTGTTATAGTATTTTTGCGAATCTGTAATATGCGTAAATAAGAATACATTTAAACCATTATCATATAACTAAACAAAGTGATTAATAATCGTCATAAATGACTTATTAGGAATCAGTGATATGATAGCACTTAGCGCTTCCGTGAAAGATTGTAGACAATCGTGTTGCCATATATGGCTAATGAGAAGCTCGCCTTGACTCCGAAACCTAGTTCGTTATGGTTAGTAATAGCCAAATCAAAGGCAATGTTTGTTTTCTTTGCTTGTAGGTAGAAAGTGTTACGTGGGCTGTAGTTAATGTAAGAGCCAAAACACACGGCGTATTTTAAACGCGCAGACGACGCACTTTTCTGAAACGCGCGTTTTCTGCGCCGTAGATTCACGATCGATCGCCCCGTATGCTTTCAAATACAAGTTTGCGTTCAAATCTCGTTTGAAGCGCGTATACGAGCGTCATCTGCGCGTCGTCTGCGCGTTTAAAATACGCCGTGTGTTTTGGCTCTAAGACTCTCGTCAATATTGATTTCGTTCTTTCAACAGAATAATAGATCCTTAGATAGATTGGTTTTACCAGCAATACCACCCACTGCACTCTTTTTTGTAATGGCGCAAATTTTATTCTAAAACTTCCCTCTAGACATCCTTAAGCGTAATAATTCTTAAAAAAATCTCTTATGGCAAGCATACAAACAACCATACGAGAAACACGTTTCGCTTGTCGATTTAGAAACACATCACATCTCGATTTTGATTTTTCTGTCAACATTCCGAACGTACGAGTTACGTTACTAGTGAAACGTGGATGTTCTGAGGTTTCAGAATATATCTGAATATAGTCGTGAGCATATGCATTTGCTATTCCGAACGTTTTGTAGGGAAAATGTAAACTTCTTCTCTCTTTAAATAGTTTGTATGTAATGTTCTTGATGCATGTGTTAAATCACATAAAATTATAAAGAGGGGTTAGAAATGCAAAGCAGCGCTTTTGCTTCGGAGACGGGTGTCGCCACTTGTCTTCGACTACTTTGCACTTCTAACCCCTCTTATAATGTTCTGTGTGTAGAATACGTACATTTTGTACAAATATAGGCACAAATAACAGATAATAAGCAGCAAAATGCATCGTCAAACCTTAAATTAAAGACAGTTATCTGCAACACGCTTCGTCGACATACTGTTCTAAAATATATGCAACTTGCAACTTTTCTGTGAAATGTGTTACATAATTATGGGGTTACATTTGGTTAAATGTTGTTCTGTATGTTATCTAACGTTTGTTTTTTTTTTGCTTTCAGGTAAATTGGAGATACGTTTTTGAACTTTGGAGTAATTGTCTGTAAGTTTCTTTTAAGTTTAAAGTATAAAAGAGACATACAATATTATAGGGTCCTTTGTAATATGCTGACGGTTTGACGGGGATGAATCAAAATGACCAACTTTCATTATGGAGACAAAAGTCTAAAAAACAGCATTCTCGTACATTTGAATCGAGTAGGAACTAGGCACACCACAGTTTTGGGTGAAACTGCAGATTTTTCTTCACTATTTCGAATTTGTCACCTTAGTTAAAGTAGTTCAGTATGATGATCTAAATATAAAGGGTGTTACAAAAATACTCCTAAAGAAAAAAGGCTGTTAAAGGATCCTTTGTAAAGAGTCTACTGACAATGTATGACAACCGTAGCATAATATTATTATTTACCGAAAAATTTATTATCGATAGTAAAATTATAAAATAGTCATCGTTGAAGCGCAGCACTATTTTACGGACTGCCGGTAGTTCAAGACTAAACGGCAGCCAGATACGTCGTAAGGTCACCGCGATGTCACTACCTATCTTGTAAGTACTTCATTTAAAAGATAATTTTACTGTAAGTTAACTTTATTTCTAAAGCTAACTTGAAGCTAGCTAGCTTGCTATTTATTGCAAAAGAAAACAATAAATAACAGATTGACAAAAAAGTTTAATTATTGGTACAAAAATGATAAATAAAGAATAATTTCAATAAAGTATTCATGTTTGTCATCATCTAAGATAATTTAAGCATCTTACAATTCGTTTTTTTCGACAAAGAAAGCTCAAAAGTTACTGAAATGAATGACTTACAAACACTACCATTCTGAAAAAATTGTCTATGTTTCAAATGTCACACTAGAGTTGGAATTTTTCAATAATTGGAATAGATGAGGTTTTTTTTTTGGTTAATTATGTAACATCCTGTATTTAGTTGCATCTTGGAGGTATGTTCAAATTTTTGTACAGTTTGCGCAATAAAGACCTATAATATTATATTATATTGTAATATCATTACCAAACGCAAATTAATATGATGGAATTCGCAAATTGATCAAATGCCAATGTAATATTGGTAAATAGATTGTGCTTCAATCATTTATGTGCAAGCATTCATGTGATTATTGCATTGCCGGAAATGTGTCAAACCACAAATTTCGACTGCCAGGTCATTGAAATAACAATAATCGTTAAAGACTAATACATATGCGTCACGCGGAAGTTTTCAAAAACATTCTCCATGTTTGTTAAGAAAATGACAATGAGTCAGTTCTTTGTGCATCCAGTATTGGATTAAGGCCTATAGAGGCCTCCGATCTTAGACTATAAGACTCGAGGCCTCTTCTTTGATATCCTAGATGTTTTTAATTACGCACTCACTAATATGATAACAAAAAACAGAGAAAAGAAGAGCAGATTCTAAAAACCAATTAAGAAAATTTCAACTTAGAACGCACTGATATTCCAAACTCATTCCTTATTTATTGGATTCTCAGGCTGTAGTGCCCCTTAAGTGTTACGGGGCCCAAAATGCAGTGGCCCATAGTATCTATGTATAATCTGTCACTGTTCGCATTTGTGTACGATTGTCGATTGCATATTATCAAGGCAAATGTAATAATTACAACTAAGCCGGTCTTTCCTGTTAGTGTTATTGACATAAGGATTGGAATAATGTTAGTTTGGCATCGTACTAGACTTGGTAACAACATGCTACTTGGGAAACCAACAGATGTAACAATCTTTCTTAAGACATGCTATCATCACCGGTTGTGTTACAAATAAAGTGACTAAAATGAATTGGTATGAGTGGTGCATTTATGGCTAGCATGCCAAGCACGACAAAGCGACAAAACGAGAAAGCCGTCATGCACGCTCGCATTTGCATACGCAAAGTAACAAGGAAAGAGGCACGTCTCGATTTTCATCGTTTTCTCAGGCTTAAGCTCGGCCCCCTGCACGGCCAGCATGCCTACCCACGACAAAGCGTTTAAACGAGAAAAACGTCATGCGCGCTCTTTCTTGCATACATAAAATAATAAAGAAGGAGGCACATCTTGATTGTTGTCGTTTTCTCGGGGGTGGCATGCGAGGCCTAATGCACGGCTAGCACGACAAAGCGTTTAAACGAAAAAAACGTCATGCGCGCTCTTTCTGGCATACGTAAAATAATAAGGATGGATGCACATCTCTAATTTTTATCGTTTTCTCGGGGGTGGCATGCGAGGCCTACTGTAAGCCTAAGGCTACTCGCGATCAACCACGGCTTTCATTAACCATTTGTAATTTAATTTTCTAAATAAATAGTGTCACTGCCACGTCGATATCAATAATATCGAAACAACAAATATTAACTGGATAAGGCTTCACGATGTTTTCCGACACGAATTCGCCGATTTCTAATCGATAGCCTGACATAAACTGTCAACGTTTTATCCGTTTAGTGCACAAATATTTGTAATCTCCTTGTAATCGTCTCATGACCTCAAATCGTGGCGTGTAATCTACGTGTCAGTTGGTCAAGCAATTTGTTACGTATTTAAGTGTGTTTAGACTGGACACAAGTTGCGAATAACGGTTAATTTCGCGTTGTAAACATATTTTGATGCTTTAAAATTTAAAGGCTAGAATTTACTTCGTTAATCCAACGTGCTGTTGACACTGTTCCTGTCTTGTATAGCGATCGAAATCATGGGCATTAAGGCTTTAATGTGACACTTGGTGGAAACTTGCAGTGGCTAGGCCATGTATTAAAGAGGCCCGATGATCAACGCATCCAAGACAGCCTTAGAATGGAACCCACAAGGCAAACGTAAGAGGGGCCGCGCTGAAATAACCTGGCCCCGCCGGCGCCGGCCCCGGCCCTCTGTGCAAGTAGAGGCCAAAAGTGTTAACATAACCTAACCAGTCGAGAGGTTTTATCCGATCCCTATTCCCCTCGTATGGGTGACAGGAAGAGGATTAGTAGAAGGATTTAAAAAGTTTACCAAATTGAGGCGTAGAGTTCTATCACAGATTACATGTTCTCCCCCTTCCCTGTCCTTTCCCTTCCCCCCTCCCCCCCACTCACACCCTTTCACTTTGTTTCAATTGTACTAGTTCGTAACTAAATTATTTGTTTATTGTTAAGGATTCCCAATCGTAGACCTCGCGTATCAGGCTTGCCTCGTTTTTGGTCTACCGTTTAATGTAATAGTTTTAAGCAAAAGTTAAAAATAAACATTTATCTTATCTTATCTATATATAACTATGGAAATGACAGTTCGCAGAATCGTACAGTTCAGACATCGCCTTGAAACAATATGACCCGATTGCAATGGAAGCTTGTAACAATTAGGCCTCTGTAACTGACACTTTTCATAAGAATTGTATGCATGAGTGACACACGAGACGCGGGTCGGATGACTGTCTACACGCAGCCTTAACAAGAACTGGGCCAAAACAACGGTCCTTTTCATCCTCATTAAAAACTGTCCTCCGAATCATTAACCTGAACACCCACATTTGGAATAAATGACTGTCCCCATTTTGAAGAACGTTGGCCCAATCAATTCGTCATTATAATAGCAATGGCGTGCGAGATAAAAAATTACACCCACGCTTTGTCGAATTTGGTGCAAAAAAAAAAACAATGGCTGGTCTAACGGGCCGCACATTAAATTGACGGAAAACAAAGATATGTGTCAACACGCGAGGCTTTGTTAATCGTTTATCATCTTGTTCACTCTCGAATGAGGCTGTCCGTCGACCTCTTGGACCTTTTAAAATTGGTAAGACGGTTTAAAGATCCGCGTTTCTCGGAACTTCTTTGTAATTCAATCCCAAGGAAGTCCTTTGATGTCGGATTTAGATGCCTAATTAAATGACATATGAACATGATGAAGCACCTTATTTCTTTCAGAGACAGCAAGATTTGGAAACTTTTGTAAATAAAAAGTTACGTTTTCATACATTGAAATTGTTTTTGCTTCTTTCTGTCTTCGTTCTTCCGTTACTTATCAGAGTAGTTGGAGGCTGATTTCGATCATGACTTCAGCAGTGCGTTTTAAAAAAAAGTCACATGTTGAAATCAGCTGTTGATAAACAGCTATGAAATTTGTGTATTCATTCGGTCGTGATTTCGAATATCAGGATTCAAAAAATAGCACTTCCCATTTCATAAACATGACAATGACAATTTGAAATACATTACTGAAAATGTAAGGACACATGTTGTCTAACGCTGGAAGTAACCAGCAATATACCCTGGATTGTCATTATGGTTTTATGAAATATGCCCCAGGTCTTGTTCATCTTGGACTTCGGCTTCAGCGGAATACTTTTCGTGTTAATGTCCGATCGAGTTAAGTGAAAGAAGTC
This sequence comes from Agonopterix arenella, assembly GCA_927399405.1. Classification (NCBI taxonomy): domain Eukaryota; kingdom Metazoa; phylum Arthropoda; class Insecta; order Lepidoptera; family Depressariidae; genus Agonopterix; species Agonopterix arenella. The sequence goes on from OV656714.1 coordinate 5,951,088, forward strand.
TGCACTTAAAGTTGCATCTCCAAACGAGTTTTCGACAGGAAACCAGTGCCGATTTATTTAATTACGCCGTAATCCAAACTCAGATACGTAGCGGCAGTAAACAGGATGCATAATGTCGAAATCGAAGATAGAAAGCAAGAAGAAATGGCCGGATTTATCTTCAAAAGAAACTTTAGTAGTTTATTAAGAGATTCTTAATGGATTGTGTAGTCGTAACGTAACCTTTCTGATTACCTTGTTATTAACTTAATTGATATACAGGGTGTAAAATTTAATTCGTTACATATTAAACGGGATGACCATCAAACTAAACAACTTCACTATGGGACCGCTACTGAAATTGCGACAAATATATCAGCTATTCTATCCTTTAGGATCGACTGCAGTCTTTAATGGAACAGCTGATATTTTTTTCACGGTTTTGCTGTTTGCTCTATCATCATCATCATCATCTCAGCCGATGGACGTCCACTGCTGGACATAGGCCTCCCTTCCTCCTGTTTGCTCTATAGTGACAGTTATTCGGTTCGTTGCTCTGAAGCATCCCTTAAGATATGTAATGTTTACAATTTACACCCTGTATACCGTTTAATACTTGTCATGTCTTTAGGCCACAAACCTTTTTGCGTTATGGACATTACGAAATGTTATTATTGATATGCTCTGCTTATGCAGACCTTGTTCGAATAAAAATCAAAAAGATTTTATGTTCGAATCTTTAATTTTAAAAATGCAACAGTGCATCGGAAAGGCTGTGAGCCGTTATTGAAACGAAACTTCTTGGAGGCGATGCATGCATAACGGTAAACTTGCGCCAGACGATGCCTGATGCATGCGAAATGTATACTGTATTCTGCACGAACGATTTGTAACCTTTTTTGCATGGGTTTCAGCTACAGACATGCCGTATCTACGAAAAAGGATTGAAACTGCTTTTAAACGTATTTAATGTCCGATTTATTCAGTTTTGTAACATACAAAAAAATTATTTTAATTCCTCTGAGATCGGCCGTATTGAATTAAATAATGGTCTTGTAACACTATTACAATGACAATCCCCAGGTTTATACGAATCTAAAGGGTGTAAACTTTACGCGTTTAAGATAACACCCTGTATAGACACCTAATTGTTATTTTATCTATGTAATTTACGAATTTATCCAAAAGTGTAAAAACATTTTGGGTTTCAGGTGATAACTACTTTACCATCGTTTTAGCTCCGTAGTCGGTTAAAGACCACGGCAAAATGGACGCCATTTAAATACTTATCTTTCAAACTTGTTTGTACCAGCGTCGGCTACAAATTTAAATAACATGGCTATTTCGATACAGCAGAAATCAATTTTATTGATGTTGATTGGTCTGGCGAAAAGATGCGCAGGAGTTGCGCAACAATGCGAATATCCGTAGTGGGGTCAACGCACCTGGCACGTAAAATGGCGCTCGGATAGCAATCTTTATTGTTGCTTGGCTTGGCTCCGGTCCGAGTAGGGTTGCCAGGTAATTTTTCCGCAAGGCAAAGCATAAGCATATAAATGCTCACGACTATGTTCCCCGAGGAGGTTGTCAGATCGCAAGGCATAGCCATTAAAAAACCGGACATTTGGGTTCCTATGCCGGATAGATGGAGAACCATTGTCGAACATGCGTGCGGTCTTGGCCGAATATTCCATCTGTGGTAAAACTCGTATTAATGATCAAATTAAAGATTAAAAAATTGTTTAGTCTCGTACGGGACTTCAACCCGCACTCTTCAAACCGGGGAATTGCATTTTCCAATTTCGCCAACGATCTTATTAATGATAACCTTATAACATCAAAATATGTGGAACCGCGCGATTTGCTACATTCGACCTTACCTACTTCGCTCCCGGTGCGTGATTACCTGCGAATCTGGTTAGTTCCTGCAACCTTAATGTCATGAAGCCAGACTTGTAAATATTTGGCCGGACAGGTCCGTAAAAAGCCAAACATGTCCAGCTAAAGCCGAACGCCTAGTAACCCTAGGCGCTAGGAATACTTGAGACAATTTATAGTTCAATCAATCAGTAACATTATTTACTGCTCTAGTCAATATCTATAAAGTTTCTAAATAGATTCGAATTGCATTCTATGACGTCATATTACTTCAATCTTAGTTCACTATCAAGAATATCGATGTAGGTCATAATAAATTAGTAGTAATAAATTAATATATTAGTATTTCAGTGTCTTTGATCCACTATTTACTTATACAGGGAAATTGATATCATTAGCATCCTTTTAAACTAAGAGTCTACCCATCAAACTAAACAAGTCACTATGGGAGCAAACAGAAAGGAGCAAAAAAAAATCGGCTGTAGTCGAGTAGGCATTGCAGTTTAATATGGAACAGCTGATTTTTTTTTTCTCCGATCGGTTTGCTCACATATTGAAAGTTGTTCAGTTTGATGGGCAGAATCTTAGTTTAAAAGGATGCTTATGATATCAATTTCACCCTGTATATTCCGTGCTAATAGCCAATAGAAACACTGAAATAGCCATATAAACGGAGTTATTTATGTAATATAAATGCCCTGTTTCACCACTTCTGGACAAGTTCTTTTTAGCTCATCTGACAGTACGTTTGACATATTTGAAATATATGTCAGATATGCTATCAAATAGAGTATTAAAGTAATTTCATTTAGTTTACAAATCGACGGAAGTGCATGAAGAGATATATAAAAGTGGATGAGGCAAGAGAAGTGTCAGAATCTTCCCTATAGCCTCTGCCTACCCCTTATGGGGTGGGATAAAGGCGTTAGCGGGATATGTATTTACCATAAATCTGTATTTTTCAACTGCTTTCTTTCAACAACCACGTCAATAAACTCGAACTTAAAACTAAAATAATGTGAACTGAACATCACAAGAACATTTTAGCCGCCCCCACTTCACTTATTTCACGGTCGTTCGTTAGCACAAAACTGCTAAATTCGTCCACCAGAGGTCAAGATACTGCAAAACACGCGACAAAGTTCAACCTGATTTCGTATATATAGCACGTTTTACAAAGTCCTGTAAATATACTAATTTTCACACTTATAACGTAGTAAAAAAGAATTCTGATGGCAGACTTTGCTTTTGTGACTAATAGTGTAAACTGTGAAAGGGAAATTCGACACATGGCCATTATCAAGGTATTTGAACTTCACAGTTAAGTTTTACCTTGATAGGTAAATTAAATAGAAATTGCCGGAAATTGTTGAATCGATCGAAATGTCACGACAAAGCTGTTTTCAGAGCGTTATCTAATCTTCTATTTTTTTTCTTTTGTTCCTTTCGTGTTTTAAGGTAGTTAGCATCGTAGCATAGCATAGCATATTATGCTCACGACTATATTCCCCGAGGTTGTAGTCAGATATATTCTGAAACTTCAGAAAATCCACGTTTCACTAGTACCGAAACTCTTTTGTCTGAGTTAGCATCGTGTTTGGACATTATGCTATAATGAATTGTCAGAAGCTGACCAGAGAGCCTAGCATGATATGCGCGAAAACGTTATCTGCGACTTTACTATGTCGCGCTGCTAAAGTATTGAATTGAATTTAATAAATACCATATCTTTATGGATATTTCAAGATTTTTTTCGAAGATTCTTGTAATTTCCATGATGATTTTCATGACTTTTCCCTCCAATCCATACATAGAGTTCCGCGACTGACTGACATACAGCGCACAGCCTAAACCACGATATAAACATGAAACTTGGCAAACATATTCTAATGGGTATGTAGGGGTGTCTAAGAAGGATTTTTCGAAAGTCAACCCCCAAAAGGGGTGTTGAAGTTTACCAAAATCAACGCCGACAAAGTAGCAAAGGGCAAAAAGTAAAAAAGGGCAAAGGCCAGTCTAAACTAAATAATTGACTGTCAATTAACACAACTGTTTTGGTTGCTATCCAGATAATACTGACTGAATGAACTGAATACCTAAACGAGGCAAATTAGACTAATTCGAAGCATAAATGAACCCTACGTTACGTAGTCGCATTGAGTCAATGTACGACACAGAAAAGGGTTAACGTACCTATCATAAAGGGATCTAAACCTAAAGGAATATTAGCTTCCCACTGTAGCCCAGTCATTTTAAGGAGTTTTGTTATGAGAGGTGGGAAGTAATTATTAATTGGACTTTTATATTGTAACCGGCACCATTTAGTGACAAAAATACTATCTGAAAACATAAAAAAAAAGGGGTTTTAAATTAATAGTATTAATACCAATGCACTCATTTAAATTAGATTTAACAATATAAATTATTTTTGAGAAATAAAATAGGCATAATAAATAAAATATATTTAAAAAATTAGATTTTTATTAGAAAATACGAATGTAGTTTTCAAAACCTTCTAAGTACACAAAAATATTTACACCATGTTTGAAGTATGTAATAATGGTTAAGCCTTAAATATGTGCAAAAAGAAATTATCATCAGGTTTTTTAGAACGAGATAATAGCTAAATTTTAAATTTAGAACTGTTGCTGAGGGGATTTTTTTTTAATTTGGTACATTTCTAAGCTCAAATAGGCTCAAATGCTATACTGAAAAAAAATCAATTATTAATTAGTCCTGGCTCAAACCGTAAAATGACTGGGCTATGGCCCGCGTGGTGGAGTATGGCCCACTCTTGCTCACCCTTTTGTGAGAGGAGGCATTTACCCTACAGTGGGATCTAACAGACTATAACTTACTCTTTTTAATATCTTACAGAATTAGGTAACTCAATATTAATAAATAGTTCCAACTGGTAAATAAATTTATCTGACATTTTACGGACCTACTCAGACGTGGAGTGGATAGACTAAGAGATAAGTGTACTTTTTGCAACCATCAGCTGCAAGGCTGATTCAGTGTTTATAGTGTTTATTCGGTGTAGAGCATCTCTGTGATGGGGATGAACTAGGTCTGCCTGCATAACTTCAGTCGGTTTAGGAGTTACAGATGTTTAAAGGTCAGTAAAAAATTACGATCAGCTGCAAGGCTGGTTCATCAGTCGGTTTAGGAGATACAGCCGTTCAAAGGTCCGACTTTGAACGGCTGTATCTCCTAAACCGACTGGCAGTTCATGTCAGTTTTTGTACTGTTCACATAGCTACAGTGCATACTACAATAATATGATACGATCAGCCTTGCAGCTGATCGTCAGTTTTTTACTGACCTTTAAACATCAGTAACTTCTAAACCGACTGGAGTTATGCAGGCAGACCTGGTCCATCCCCATCACAAAGATGCTCTACACGTCATAAACACTGAATGAGCCTTGCAGCTGATGGTTGCAAAAAGTACACTTATCTTTTAGTCTAGAAGGTTATGAAATAGAAAATTGACGTTTGTATCATTTGCAAGTAAATGTGCTAGTTACTGTCTGTTTATCTAGACTTTGTAAGGTCTTAGTCAAAGTATTATATAAAGTGCTCTAAGACGGTGTACTGTTTTATAATCTGAAGTCAAAAGTCTGCGATTGGAAATATTTTCATAAGCTATAATAGACCGATTGACTAAATCGGTATCCATTAGAGCTAGATATTTTGTTCTATCAAAACGGTGTTTGTGGTAAAATAAAATATAAAGATACGTTTGTTTGTGAGACATGAAAAAAGGAAGGAAGTATTTTAATTTCTTTTTTTTAGTCACGATATGGACTTGCCCGTTTACTTTCTTACCTTGATAATTGAATGATTTATCTATTTTGAGCTCCTAATGATGATTGGCAAGATGGCAAGTCAAACTATGACATGCCAAAGCATCACGGCTCCCGTCAGCAACTCCCGTCAACGGGAGCCGTGAGGCTTTAAGCATAGACTCGACAGAAGAAAACTGTGTTACGTAGTATTTCATCATCATCATCATCATATCAGCCGACAGACGTCCACTGCTGGACATAAGCCTCCCCCAAAATGCCATAATCGCCACGCTTGGCAGGCAGAACTAACTGCCAAGCTGTCAACTCCGCCCAATCCATAAATCAGGCATTGTCTCACACCATTACCCGTCTTATCTATCATCAAACAAAGTTATCGTATAAACTACTAATCATGCGCTAAGGCTATTGCAACTTCCGTTATGCAAAGCGGTAGCAATTACCTTATTGCTTCTTACATCCGCGTTTTATACCAATTAGATTTGTACTTATAGAGTAGCACTTAAGTTTGGACTTGGATTGTAGGTACAGCCTTGGAGCGTATTATTAACTACTTCTTTAGTGATTATATTCTCCTGGTAACTGAGATCATGTGCACATAATAAATGTATACTTTAAAATCCATATATCTGTTTGAATGTGAACCCACATAAAACCTATACAAAATTAGTACCACATCCTTGTTTTGAGCAGATAGAAGAAGCTAAGATTGGCCTAATGATAGCCAATGTAATGTTAATATAGCATGGTAATAATAAATAAATATCAGCCTGTTATCTCAAGATTGTAGAGGTTGAGTTGGTTGGTTATTATTTTTTTGTCTGAATACAGATATTCTCAAAGTCTTAAGACGCCGAGCAAAGCATGTTAGTATTCCTTCCGACTACCTACTAACTAATATTATAAATGTATAAGTTTCTGACACTATTTCGATTCAAACATAAAAGACTCTTGCGGCCGTAGTATGGCAGCGTGATTCAGCGCTATCACGCCTTCGCTCTCCTATTTGCGCGCGAACAATCGAGATAAAAGGCGTGGAATAACATGCTACCGCTTCTGAACAGATCAGGCGGAGATATGCATATGTTCTTGATTAACACATACGATAGGATAGGTTTAGGGCTTCGTACCCAACGGGTGGCGACAGACCCTATTTCTAAGCTTACGCCTTCCATCTATCCTAACTTTTTATAGTCAACGCAACGCAGATGAAGTCTCGTGCAAAGGCTAGTTCAAAGATATCTATCGATCTTCATGCATTGTTTGCTACCAGATAATTACAATCTCATACCAACACTATATTTTATTTCCACTAGAAAATACTAATGGAAGTCCAATAATATATGGAGTCATTTGTGTTGCGGAAGCTGGGGCAGACGAGATCGACTGCCGATGACGGACAGACAAACACTTTCTCCTCCGGCGACAGCGAGTGATTGAGGAAAAGAAATTATATTTATAATGAAACTAGTTAAATTCTCCATTCGTCATTTTGACATGGAGATAAATTCACGAAGTTACATAATTAAACAAAAATTATGTAAGTAAACAGAAGGCACTATTATAAAACTGTAACATGCAGAAGTCTGATGTACGTTGAAGATATTACGATATGGTGTTTGTGGACACCGATCGCGATTTTGTCGGTTTGTTCGTTCGAGCATAACGCAAAAACTCCTAAACCGATTTTGATGAAACTTTTTGTGTGACTTAAAAAACGGATATATATTTTATCTCTCCACGAGCTGGAGATATAACAATAAATCTAATGTTTTTCCTATTTTCCGACCCCTCAAATCTTTTTTTTACAGTCAAAGACTACAAGTCCATGCGGACGAAGTCGCGGAAAAGCTAGTTCTAGTAAAAACATTTAACGGGTTCTTACAACGTATTTTGTGTATTTGTTTAAAAATTTTGCGTAAATTATTACCGCAAAACTCAAAGACTATCAGAAACGTTATTCCTTCGTTGCCTCGTACACCCATGGAAAGAAATGGTACGGTTCATACCATTCTAAGCTGGCGTTCAACAGTTTCACGGCCTCAGCACACCCCGGAAACTGCCTACAAAAAACAGAAATTTACAAGATTATGTCAGCACGTGCGAAACGGAGTTTAGGGTTACAAAAAATTTTGCTACATGCGGTACATGACTTTTTCGTAAATAAAACGCATTGGCACCCGTCTATTCAAAAAGAGTTTTTATCTTTCGGCCTGAGATTATAAATTCACTTTGTTCCGAAAACAAATTCTAGCGTATCAATTGTGGCAAAGAGATTATACCTAAGATCCTTCCTCTGAGCGCCGAGGTAACCAAAGGGGCAATAGAGGGGGTGAGGTAAAGAGTTGGTGGGAGGCATGGAGTGTCCATACTGTATGTAATACTAGATACTCTTTCTTATACTGTGGCCTAAGTAAGATACCAAATGTAAATATTTTGTATTTCTAAGAACTTGATCAAGATAAAGCTTAGTGATCTAAGATATAAAGTATATGCAAGTTTACTCAGTCTTAAGACCCGCCAGATGGACTGTCAGATAAATTGTCATAAGATCAACGAAATGTCACGTTTGTTCTGACAGTTGTTGCGTAACAGTCGTATCGGTCGTTGACTTGGCTATGTAGGTTGGCATTACATTAGTTAATACAACAGTGACAGTTAATTAGTGACAATTAAAACATACAGAGTTGTGATATAGACGTTGCGTTGTTAAGGAGATTGTTGGAGATGTAATGCGGGATATTAATTGTGTTATTCAGATCTTTGATGTGCTCACGCCTTTTCTTCCATCGGTAACCAATCATCATGATCATCTTATACAGGGTATGACTGTAGACTGTTTTATTACTTTAAAGGGTGATTGTACTTATGATACCGAAAAAGTATCCACCAAGGAACCTACGAAATTACATAAAAAATACTGAACAACTTACCCCAAGGAACCTAAAGGAAATTAGCGAAAAAAATCAACTTATAACACGTCCCACTGCAGGGCACAGACGTACCCCCAGGTGTTAGCCCACTATACGTGCCAAATGCGGATTGGTAGACTCAGATTCTGAATTTCTTCTTCAGTATATGCAGGTTGCCTCATGATGTTTTCCTTCATCGTTTGAGAGCAGACAGTATTTCGTACAGTCAGCATCAGAGGAATCTAAACCCTTGCGCTTACATAGATTGAGATAAGGGGATCAGTTTTCTCTAAAGCTGACTGTACATAAGTTACTTCACTTTTTAAGTCTAAAGCAGTCAGTCTAAGCAAGTCCAAATCGCCAAGGCGTGTAGAGAAGAGGAGCACGAGGTATTTATTGGTTTGCAGTCTGGCTTTACAATTGCAATTTGCTTGAGAATAATGGCTGGGCCACACAGAGTGCAGCTGCAGACCGGCTGCAGGTCGGCAGTAGTTGTAAACTATGGAATTATATGCGAGGTGTCTCACTGAATGCAGTCCGGCGCGGCTGCGGAACAGCTGCGGAACGGTAGTTGCAGTGTGACACCTCGCATATAATTCCATAGTTTACAACTACTGCCGGTCTGCAGCCGGCCTGCACCCGTTCTGCAGCTGCACTCTGTGTGGCCCAGCCTTAAGTATGCGATTGGTTGCAGCCAAGGTCTATGTTAGTTTCAATAATAGAACACATAAAGCACAACATACTCGTAGTTCACTTAAAACACTAAAGCCAACAATTTCACACATATTTACCAAACGCTTTGTAGCTAGGACTAACTGTTTCTTAACGTCAGTAACACAATGTTTATTAGTCATTACTGTACTAATGCCTGCAGTGGGTGGTCTTTACCATTGTTATGTTGATATGGTATTGGTGACAGTATCGTTGTCTATTGTTTAATACAATTATAATTTGCGAATCTTCTCTATTCTCGGTCAATGCTTTCGCACATGATTATACTATACATACTTACAGGATTTGGTCACCGACGCGCATTTAGCATCAAACTGAACAACTTTCACAATGGAGCCAACATCGAAATCTCGAAAAAAAAAACACCAGTTTCATACAAAACTGCAGTACCAACTCGACTCAAATGTGTGGTACAGCAGATTTTTCTTCGCGATTTCGCAGTTGGCTCCATAATGAAAGTTGTTCAGTTTGATGGTCTGAAGCACCCCCTAAATGCGCGTCGCTGACCAAAACCACACCCTGTACGTTGCGCATTCCTTGCAACTATGATGATAGTTAGGGGATAATAATGATAAAACTGAACAACTTTCTCCATGGGGTTAAAAGTCCAGTATATTTCTAAATAATAATCTAATAATCTTTTGGTGATAAAGGAGTGAACTATTGGTTAATCACATCTCGTCTCTCAGCCGATGGACGTCCACTGCTGGTCATAGACTTCCTCCAAGGATTGTCATAACGACCGGTCCTGCGCTGCCCTCATCCAACGGGTTCTCACACCAGGCCGTCGGTTTCGGTCATCGAACCATTGGTTCCAAGATGACCAGGATTTTAAACTTAGATATTGCAGCAAGACGAGCAAGCTTAGGCTTTGGCTAAATTAACTCAGCCATGGCATCTACGCTAGGTCTACTTGTTTGCTGCGAACAAGCATGTCTAAGATAAGTCTTCAGTGCTGTAATGAAGTATTTAGTATACAAGATACCCATTCACATTCTTACACACTGAAATCGTATCCTGAAAATGTAATCTCCTTTCATTGCCTCATCTTTAGTGTCATGTGATCCGTCTTGTATCTCGAACTTGAGAAGTGAGCAGAAACAAGCTTACCTTTGCTTCAGCCTGACTTGTTCGTAATTGCCGTCGAGACAAGTGAACACGCCCATCCAGAAGATGCCTATTCACCCTTGCACCCGGAGATTGAATGTATGTTAATGGTCAATCTTTTGAAACTCCAACTCCACTTTTGCGGAGAAACTCCATGATAGTTGGATAGCAAAATATATTTTGACCTTCGCAAAACATTAGTTTGACGTCAAAACAACCGTTGGTTTACAGAACAAAAGACGTGTAAGTATGTCACCTGCATTCGAGGAAACAATTACCCGAAAACGTGGAATAAATTACCGAAAAAAATGACCGTGGTTTATAGTGGTACTATTCGAGTATGCTTAGAATCCTCATTGCTTTTTGTTGGTGTAGACAAGTAAATAACGTCTTCCTATTGTCCTAGAGTTGGTAGAATCTGTCAGTTTTGATTAGTTTCCTTGTCCTAGCATTCACTGCTATTATTACGTATTATTCATTGTTGTGAAGAATTATTATCGTTGAACGATTCTTTATTTTGTATCCAGACACTACCCACTTTTATTTGTGTCACTATCCGTTATCAAACATACATAAATTCATGACCACAATCCTTTTCGGGGTAGTCAAAAACTGTATTACAACTATCATACTTAAAAGTTACCTATTTGAAACAATGTTTGTAGTCAATTTATGTCAAAGCACAATATCACTGCATTAGATGCTACAATTTGATAGTCAACGCTGACTTTACACATGTGTATTGGACAACCGACAACATAATGCAATGCTGCTATATTTACTAACCTACATCAATTATGCAGTACACTTGCGTTCCAATTGTAACGCATTCACACAGTTAATTGCCTCAAGTGGACAAGACAAATTGTTTTGTGTTCATATTCGGTTCATAAGGTCAGTAGATCATTTCTATCATATCAATATGACGATTGGTCTAGTAATTTGAAATGGGACAGTGATATTATTACTAAAAATCAACCTTTAGGATCATTCAGTCCTCTGCTGAACATGAACATCTTTCAAAGTGGTTTACATAGCTTCGACGCTATACATACATACATAAGCTCACGCCATTGTCCCATGGGGGTAGGCAGAGACCATGGACCGCCACACGCCTCTGACACACCGCTTTAGCCTCATTGACGTTCATACATCTTTTCATGCACTTCCGTCGATTGAGGGTGCTACGCACTTGTCCTTTTTGGAAAAGATCATTGATTTGATCATGGTATGTTTTCCTCGGACGGCCTCTCCCAACACTTCTGCTCACCTTTGCTTGATAAATTTCATTCGTAAGTCTTCTTTCATTCATTCTCTCTACGTGACCGAACCATCTAAGCATACCCCTCTCAATCCTTGTTACAATATCATCCTTCAACTTACACCAATCCCTTATCACCCTGTTCTTGATTCGATCAACCAAAGTAATACCACACATACTTCGTAAGGAGCGCATTTCAACTGCATTCACTCGACTTTCATTCCTTTTATTCCATACCCAACATTCACTCCCATACATCAGGGTAGGCACCAACACACCGTTGTGAATAGCCAGACGTGCCCTTTTTATATATGAATATCTATAAAAAATTGCTTTATTAGTTAAACTCTTCAAAGAAATTCACGTATTGGTGCAGCAATGTAGCATTAGTCTGACGCGATTAACATGGTATTGAGTTGCATGCTAATAGCAGGCATTATGTACCTATACTTTGCTCTCTTTGTTAACTGAAGGCAAACCATATAAAACAATTTATTTGTGTCTGGTTCGGTCTGTCTTGCTAGGACACCGGAGCTCCAAAATAAGCTCTCAACGATCCCCGCTACCCAATCCGCCGCGTAGCCCCAGCAACGTCCTATGCCGAGGTCCGTACCCCTCTGGGTGCCCCTAGGGCAAGTAGACCCTTCGTGGTCCCTCCAATAGTCCGCAGTAAAAAGCAGTAGTTGCTCCGTGAGCAGAGCTGTAATAGTCATCTCCAAAAAAAAAATACCTATCCCAAAATGAGCGAATATATACATGGTGAAATTGATATCATTAGCATCCCTTTAAACAAAGAGTCTACCCATCAAACTGAACAACTTTTACTATGGGAGCAAACTAGTTGTAGTAGACTCTTAGTTTAAAAGGGTGCTAATGTTATCAATTTCACCCTGTAGACTTTAATTCACGGAGAAAAATATCTAGTTGTAAATGTGACAGCTATTTAATTTTAAAAGACTGTTTTTAGAAAATTTGTTGTTATAAATTTAATTCTAGGAAATTTAACTAAAATCGACTTATAACACCATAATGCATTTCTAGTAATGATAAATTTGTTTATTTTGTTGGCACATATACATACCTACTACTAAAAATATTTTTCTCGGTGTATTTGTTTCATTATTTAGTATATTCGATCTTATTTTTAAGGCTAAGAAAGTTCGTGGAAACGCTATGGATTTTCTTTTTAATGTATTGTTTATTGTATCTGAAAATAAATTAATATTTTTGCGCAGTCGTATAATTATCATAATCGCTAGCGTTAATCATACAAATTGTAATGTATGTACTGTTGTTACAAAGCAGTGTTGGCGTATAACCGTTATTTGTATAGTGTAACACGGTAGAAGATGAACAATACGATTTCCATATCCAACGGTGCGTATGTGTGTATAGATATAGATGTGACGTATTGTGACGTCTCGCGACCTACATACTGGGTCGGCGTCCGTCTCGCATCATTTCATGGTTCACGCCGGTTCACGGTGGTTCACCAAACTTTCCGAAGGTTTATGGTGCGGATGGACAGTTAAAAACGTTCGCTTTTCGACAGCGGTTTTGTTTTCGTGGAAAATTTTAAACCGTTTCGCGTGCAGACGATCTTGTCAGATGTCAGAGTTTTGGGGAAGGTTTTTGATTGAACAGTTGAGGGATGCTATGGTAATTGAGGATAAGACGATGCCCTTATATATGATGTTAAACATAATTTATCGTTTAAAAAAACCAACGTCGAAAAAGCGGCAAAAAAATCCGCTGTTTTTATAGAAAACGCCAACGGCTACTACACCCAAATGTATGGAACAGCTGATTTTGTATTCGATGATGGCTCCATATTGAAAGTTGTTCAGATGGATGGTCTGTTTAATATGTAACACATTTAATTTTACACCCTGTATTTTCTTTAGTTCTATTCAATATAGCCTATATCTCTACAAATTGTGTCATACACACAAATACACACAAAAACTTCAATTATGATTTACGATTGCCAATAGCAAAATGCATTTTGCAGAACAAACAGTACTAACCAATAATAATGTTTTGCCAGAAATTACTATTTGATGACCCATTTTGAAACCACGATGTTGGCACCATTGCTATGCCACTGGGAAATTCTACAATGGAAATAAACAAGGACATTCGAAATATTATAATAATTGGTTTAACCACTATGCGTCACAAACCATCGATCATTTGAATTATAAAGACTTAGTAATTACTATTTGTGCTAAAACACTACAAATCTCATTGATAATACAAAGTGAAATTGATATCAGTATTGTGCGTCAAGCTTTTGTATGGACTGAAACCACCTTAAGTAAACACTACAGGGTGACATTGATATCATTAGCATCCTTTTAAACTAAGAGTCTACCCATCAAACTGAACAACTTTTACTATGGGAGCAAACCAATCGGAGCAAAATAAAAATCAGCTGCTGCATACATTTGAGTCGAGTAGGCAGCGGCCGCGAGTGCAGTTTAGTATAGAACAGCAGATTTTTTTGGTGTAATCGGTTTGCTCCAATAGTAAAAGTTGTTCAGTTTGATGAGTAGACTCTTAGTTTAAAAGGATGCTAATGATATTAATTTCACCCTGTATATAGACTTAGTAATTAGTATCTGTGCTAAAACACTACAAATCTCATTGATAATGTAAGAGTATTTAAACCAATCAGTTTCACACTCCTTCAGAGTGCTGAGGATATAACCTGTAACATACTGAAGTTTGAACCGGCCTAGCATGCCGACCCCGAGAAAACGACAAAAATTGAGACTTGCCTCTGTCTTTGTTACTTTGCGTATGCGACAGAGAGCGGGCATGACGGTTTTCTCGTTTTGTAGTGCGTGGCATGCTATCTAACCCTACAGGTGGATAGACAAATGATATGGAGAAATACATGAAGTTTATTTGTCGAGACCTCTTCTCCTATGCAAATTCGAACACAAAAAAAACATTCCTTCTAGTTTCACCTTAGAAGATAATAATGGTTTGTGGTACCTACGAATACGTGGTTTGTGTCAACATTAGACCGTCTCATGAAAGTGGCATGTCTTAACCTGTACCGTGTGAATCACTGTCGATTTCTGAATATTGATGATGAAATCGGAGCAATGTCCTATGGTCAGATATCCGTGGAATTGTAAGCTTCTGTTTCCTTCCTTGTCGGTTTTACTTCAAACTATCAATATTGGGTATTGTCTTCTGGGAATTATTAATGATCTAGTTGACTTTGAATTGGTATGTTTAAGCGTATAAGCTACTTGCTGTTATTATTAAGTTACTTTGAATAAAATAATTGATGCTTACGAGTTCATACATCGTGTTGACTTCTGATGTCAGATACACAGAATGCTACAATGATGGATTTTGTCGCAAAATGTCTAATACGCATTTAAGATAGATGAAAAACGTGACCCTCCTTCTGGCGCAGTTTATACATTTTATACGTTGACTCGAAGGATTTTATTAGAGTCATCAAATTGGTTGTGATTTAAAAGATTTTGAGGTATTTCACGAAGATCACCAATAAGCCAAAGCCTCAAGCGATCGCCTAAGTTATTCCAAGAACACAAGGTTAGTGCTCTTGATCGATTAATATTCTTATCCACTTCTTTCGTGGCAGCATGAGCTATATCGAATTACAATCGCTCATGCTGTAGTGTAAAGATTAGGCTATCAGCAATGGTCGTATCGAGGCTGACTGCCCAGGGTGCGCCAGATATCAGGTTTCGTCACCCGGGGAGGCCCTTTCCTTGCACCCTAATATTCTAATATCGTCGTCGTCCTCGTTTTCAGAATATCCCTGACAACCCCTTCGGAGAATATAGTCGTGAGCATATGCTATGCTTGTGGAAATCGGTTATATTACTCAAATTCGAAAAGCTTTTATAATATTTTCCATGGTAATCTCAAAACACTTTCGATCGCCACAAAAAATCCATTTTCACACTCAAACCCATTAAACACCACTCAATTGAATGTCAGGTCATTGTTCCCAGTAGTTTATTGTACTTACAATCCCACATCACTCTTATACCAATGACGTAAGTATGAATTTTGTTTGATTCGCGATTCGTACCATCTCTGACGTATAGCTTATTCCATATAAGAAGACCCTTGAGTCTTCTGTCTCAAACTCTAATGTCATTGTCATATGTATGTATATTGCGTGATTCACGGGACTTGTTCACGTGAAAAGTACCAAGAGCACACACAACTGACCTGCTAGTTTACATTGCGCCCACGCATCTCATCTGTGCGTTAACTGTTTTCGCGTTACCATACGGTAGGAAGAGTAACTGTCATTAGGTGACAATGTTTTTTTTTTGTTTTCGGCCGGAAGGATACAGGTTGTTAAACTTTACAGTTGTGTCGGGAAAATTCTATTTCTGGACAGATCCGTCGACAGTTATAATGTGATTTACGAGTTTGTGTATGACTGTTACTGTGGATTTCCGCATTTATGAGGAGATGTGATGAAACTATTTGTTTAAGATCTATATGTACTTTTATATGTTTAAAAATTCACTGTAACGTAGTGTACTGTATGTCTTATTTTTTTAAATAATTGTCTACACTTAGGTGGTTTCCATACAAAAGTTTAACACACAATACGCGCAGACGGAATAGTTTGGAAAATCTAAACATTGGCCTACAACTCTATCATTGGGTTTTTAAATACAGTAGCTAGCTACAAGCTATGGTTAATAAATTAGAATAGAGAAAAAGTTATCTAGTATCACAGAGGTCGTCTACTTCCTGAGAATCCGTCTTCACTCAGAGACTTCAAACAAATTAATAAAAGTCTTTCTTATAACGTAATTGAATACAAATTCAATAAAAATATTTCACAGAACAAACAATCAAAAGAGGCATCTACAAGATATCTAGCTAAACAACTAGGTTAATTATACATTGTTCAAAGTTAACTCCAGGCTTGTTATTAACTTATAAATAACTGCAATTAACGAATTAGAAAGTTTAATTATTGCGCTTGCTCGTGTTTGTTGTGGTTTATGAAACATTGATAAATGTCTTGTAATAACTATTGTACTGAGATTGAGGAACTGATGCGTCTTACGGTCTAAAACGTCTGAGAGAAATTGAGCTACATTTTGTGTAATTCTGGTTTGTTCGATTTCTGGCCTATACCAATAAGTTCTATGGCATTCTTGTACGGTTATATTTGTCATTATCACTAGCTCGGCTGTGAAGGAAAACATTATGTGGAAATCTACATACCCGAGAATGAAAACGAAATATCATAAGTTCGGAGATATGTGTTAAAATATAGGTGAGTATGGGGCGAAAGCAATAGACCAGCAATGGTCACAGTGTTACATAACAAACCTTGCTAATAGCCCAGTAAATAGTAATAAATTCTGTTTGAATTTCGGATCCGTAGTTTGACAACGAACCCTTTTAAGACTGTCCAGTCTATCCATTCCTTTGTGTAGTTGGAGTGGGCCGACCATGTCTGTCGAATGCACCAGGAGAAGTGGGCGAAAGTTGTAACGCCCTGGATCCCAAAAAATGGTCGTCGGCGTCCAAGTCGTCCTAGAAAGGTATAAACGATATTATCGCGGCAATACATGAAATTTCGTACAGGGATAATGTAGACGTCGATATAATTAAAAAACAAAACATTTTTGATTTACTTTTAAGTCCACAGTCCATCCATGCTCGAGACGAGGAAAGGTATTTAAAATTTTCGGGAATACTGCGATGAAAAATTTTCGAGCTTTGAAACGGAAAAACTACTGTGTCAAGACAAGGAACCATAACATTTTTTTTATTGAATTGTGCAGTTTATGTGGGCATTGGTAAGATCTGCGCTCAACATCAGAGTTCAATCCTAACTACGATCACGTGTTCTTTAAACCTCCACCTCCACACAAAGTACAATATACAGAACTAAGGTCGTATACACTGGGGTCGTCGTCCAAGGATTAACTAACAATAGTCCCAGACTGGACTGAACTTGCTATGTGATTGTAAGATCATTTACATACTCAATTTATGTGCAGACGACGCAACCGACGACGGGTCTAACACTATGTCCCTTTTGATGAGTTCTAGGGTGGAAAATTGAGAATATTTTGTATGTCGATCTATTTGTTCTTGTGGAATTTGTATGCCTTTGCTATCTTCAGGATGTGAGCTATCAGACTTTTGTTACTCTAATATTAATGTGATATCGTTTAGAAACCACTGCCATTGTGTTCCGTCGTAAAGGTTCACCAAATGGGTACAAATTGCTAATAACGGATAAGAAAATTTTCAGTGAAAAAATTACACATTATTTAATAATTTTGCCTCATTTATACAATCAATCTTGTCGTTTCTGCTCCTAAATTCCTTGGGGACTTTTATTTGGTATAAAGGGTAATATTGAATAAAACAAATATAAATGTTGTAAATGTCGGGAGACCACGTCTCCGATTCAAGGACTGCGTAAAGCGAGACATGTCCACGTTCTCAATCGACACCAGCGGCTGGGAGGATCTCGCTAAGAACCGCGACTTGTGGAGGAAACATTTAGCGGAAGGAAGAGCTGTTCACGACAGGGCCTGGTTTGATTCCTTGGCTGAAAACCGAGAAAAGAGGCATGATCGGCTAGCAAACCCAACTGACACAGCAAACTCAAATTTCACTTGCCGTACATGCGGCCGTACCTGTCGCTCTCGTATCGGTCTTTATAGTCACGAGCGTAAGTGCCGCCAAGACGCTGCTTAAATCATCTTTCAAAGATGGAAAGGCCAATGATGGAAATGTTGACATGTGATAGAAGTAGTATTTCCTCGGTCTAACTTGTCCACAGTTTTACCACCACGACTAGTATGCCAAGCACCACTAACCACTAGTCTAGAAAATCGTCGTGCACACTAATTTTGGCATGCAAAAAGTAACAATCTCGATCCTTCTTGTTTTGGAGAAACGGCATGCCAATGACGTGACTTCAATAGATACTAGTGCGGGTAATTGCATATGCATAAGCTTATCAATCAGGATATATCTCGAATTAAACAGGGAAATCGATTAGGTGCCAGAATAAATGTATGCATCGTATTAATAGCTTAGACTGATGTAGAGAAGTAAACAAAATCTAAAATTGAAGCAAAAGCAGTAACCTAATTTGATGATTAGGTTGGTATATGATCCCTGCGGATCCACCACTGGCCATACCCTTAGTGGTAGGATGGGTCCCAACCATACCAGTTTTTCATCGTAGACCTTATTGTTTTTCGAGGACAGATTATCTAAAGACTTTCTTGGGACTGACTGGACTTTGAATTAACTTTTTTCTATGACTACATGAAACAATCGCGATATGAAAATACTACTTATTTACTTTTGTCTGCGCAGCACGGAATTCGTGTAATTTCACCGCAGGGAATCAATATCGGTGGTTTGAAGTTACCACCTTGATCCAATAAGGTGCAGGTTCAGTGCCCGGTCTGGACAGAGTCATTGGCTCTACGTTCAGACGAGGAAAGTCAAAGAACTTAAGCTTTGCATGCTAGTTTTTATTCGATTATTTTTTCCTATCTTAAACCTGGTTCACTCTTTTTGCGGCATTGTCTAACTTTTGATTAAATGATCTGGGCCCTGTTTAACAAACGCGACAATGATAATTTGACAATGACAATTCAGAGTACATTGCTTCCATAACCATACTAAAATTACACTGAAATTTTGCATTTCAAGATTTTATACATTAATATAGAATAGTTTGACACATTTGAGGATGCTTCATGTGTCCTACATAAAAAATGGCAACTTTAGCGTCATTAGTAACCAGCAATGTACTATGAATTGTCATTGTCGCGTTTATTAACACTTTCGCTGCTAAGCTCAAAACAATGATCTTCGCGCAGTGCTAACACTGTGGAATGCAATACAATTCTGACTCACCGGGCGAGTCGTGCGCACTGCGGCCTTTGTTGCTGACCTACAACGTAGGTCGTCAGCAGTTAAAGTGTTAAACAGGGCTCAGGTGGTACTCTACAGTAGCTGTAGGTATAGAGGTAAATCACCACTATACAGCTCTTTTGTGATTCCTACTATAATATCTGGAAGAGTCTCGTAGATTTACTTGTAATCTCATCGTTTGGGCATTTGATTCCAAACTAACTCATAATTTAGATTACGCGATGTATGAGCAATAAACTGAACCGAATCTTACTTACAAACTTATCTTAAAGTTTTTAATGTGTATATTTTCTTGTATAATGTTCAGGAATAAAAATGATGTTTTATTAACATAGCATTATTTACAAAGGTTTTATCCGTCTAGTCTAGACTGAAGCAACCTTCAAGTTACTATTGAAACTTTTTGCTATCTGGCCTTGTGCTATTCTAATATAATATATAATGTATGGTTGCTCTAAATCTTCTTCTATATACTGCATAGAAGGTGTATCCTTAATATTTTATTTGGTGCGTAGCAATATAAATCCATTAAATATACAACAGAAAAAGATTATTTATTCTAAAGATAATATAGTTGCCAAGGAAAGTAGCTGAAAAGATACCTTTATCTCTATGAAAATAAGGTTCTGGTTCTGGAGTGTAAATTAATTTTGTTTTTTTTTTAAGTCATAGTATTCTTAATACGTACATACAAACAGACAGGCACAAAAAAAAAAAATTTTATATTTAATAAGTGGGCTTCAAGCCTCTACATTTTTTAAATGATTTCGGTCATTTATAGAATCAGTTATCAATGTTATAATATAATACAGGGTGAATTGATATCATTAGCATCCTTTTAAACTAAGAGTATAGTCTACCCATCAAAATCAAACTGATCAACATCAACTTTTACTATGGGAGCAAACAGATCGGAGCAAAAAAAAAGTAATATGGAACAGCAGATTTTTTTTTTGCTCCGATTGGTTTGCTCCCAGTAAAAGTTGTTCAGTTTGATGGGAGGACTCTTAGTTTAAAAGGATGCGATATCAATTTCACTTTGTATATCAGTATGTAGTCATTTCTAGAATCCATCCATCCATCCATTTCCAAGACTAATCCCTGCAAAACGCCACTTAACAATGTATACGGTAGACTAGAATTCTTATTTCTAAAAATAAACGCGAGTCGATATCCCAAAGGGGTAATTGGAGACTAGACTTTCTATTCCTAGTTGCCTCCGTGAACGACCGTCCTTACTAATTTATTTATATCCTTTACAGCTTTATTTGTAACTGGCTTTTACCCGTGACTTCGTCCCAGTAGAACCGTTGGATTCCTGGAGGAAATAAAATATCTTTGACAAATTCTCACACGAATTGACTAGTCCAATTTAAATGTTCCAGAATCTAGCCCGGACTTGTATTATGAATTATGATGAATGACAAGACATCGCTATACTCCACTAGGTCCACTAGTTTTTAGGGTTTCGAAGTCAACAAGGAACCCTTATAGTTTTGCCATGTCCGTCCGTCTGTCTGTCCTCGGCTTAGCTCAGAGACGCTTAGTTCTAGAAAGCTGTAATTTGGCATGGGCATACATATTCATCACGCTGAGAAAGTGGTAAAATAAAAACGTGAAATATAGGGAACGGGAACTTGGAATATACACGCGAAGTGGGAATGGAATTTTTTTTTCTCGTCTGTCGCATAGTGTGTGGTATCGTTGAATAGGTGGTTTAAAAATATTATGGGTGTGGAAAAACCATTTTTCGATTTAGGGATCCGTTAGCGAAATATTAAGCTTTAAAGTGAAAATTTTTGTTAGAGTTAAGTGTCCCGCCCTCCTGCCAGCTAAACGGTTGTTTCTGGATATGTGAAAAAATTCATGGCAGTAGAAATAAAGAAATTAAAAGGAAAACTATCAACCCTAATTACCTAGGCTTTACATGTTTACGAGTAAAAGTCGACCACCTCATAAATTGTACTTTTTTGATATTATTAACCGTAAACAGTAGTATAAAACAAAAAGCCCCCTTCTAAGTTATATTGTGACAGGCAACTACGGAACCCTACCCTGCGCGTGGCCCCGACACGCACTTGGCCAGTTTTATTAATTACTTTATAACGCCGTCATATCAAAAAATATCAAATCCAGGGTAAAAAGTTAGCAGTTTTAGTTGCTTAAGTTGGACTTCTGCGATTTATTTACTCAACATCCTGTATGATATAGCAATTTAGTATTACATTACTAAAACGTGTTGTAACGATTTTAAACGTGTTCTTTTTTTTGTTGCAGGTAAATGAACTATTTTTTTGTGACCAGAAGCCTTACCACCTATCGGGTATGGAGTTTAGATCAGAGTTATTATACGCTTTATAATAAGTACAAGGGTTTTCGTTAGATTAATCGTTTAAATTATAAATTGGTTTTTTAAACTTTGTTTTTGTAGCAATTATTTTAACTAGTTAAATAAGTAACATTATGTCAGCGGCCTTGAAATAATAATATAGGTTTTTTGATCTTTTATTAAAGAGTAAACTAAGGTATAGGATGACTGTCCACCAGAGATGTGCGATATAGCTACGCTGTGTGCGAGGAATAAAATTACCAATCAGATTTTTCCATTTTCATAGCTTAGGTTAGCGCAGTTATAGTTGACGAAATCGTTGTTTAGCAAAGCGAGTTCTTTTTACAACTCGAGCGAGAGATGCGTGCTAAGGATAAGAGCTAGAGATGTGTAATAAGGATGCTTAAGAGGTATGAGGAGAAAAGAGCTATCGTGGTTTCTCTTCCACACGCTCTGTTACACATTTCGACGTCACACAACTACCTCGCTTAGTTACCTAGCATAACTTAGGTACCAAGCTAGGTAACAAAGCTAAGCTGCGTAGCTAAGCTAAGCTACGCATCATCGCACAGCTAAGCTATATCGCACATCTTTGGTGGACAGCCAGCTTTAGTACGATTGTTCGTAGACGCGTTTCGTGCCGGCATTCGTGTTGCGAGTTATATTGATCTTTAAGTCATGTATCTATGGTCATTATCTATTTATGTACCTAGTCATATAAAACCAACTAGTTAACGTTAATATAGCTTTATCTGTTAAGTTTATGGTATTCTTACGACTGTTACGTCGCATGTTTATGCGATTCAAGTAGACAGTAAAATGTCGCATTATGTAGATTTTATTAATTATCACAACATATTCCATGCTCATTGCTTACTGACTTAACTAACTTAAGAGGGCTGCGTAGCTAACAGTCTCCATACATAAAGCAAAGTTTTTATTGCACTAAATACCTTACAGTTTACAAATAATTGGATTCAGTGAAAAATGTTTATTATAGGTCGCGATTTGACTTTTTTTTAATTATATCGACATCTCAGTTACGTAAATTGATTTACTCATATCTACAAATCTACCAAGAAATTCGAAAAAATCTAATAAATTTTTTATTTTGTCATACCAATAACATTTATAAAATGTAGAAGTACACACGACGACACATCAAGGTATACAAAACCAACATAAGCTGGGCGCGCGGAGGTCGAGTAACGTATACCGTCGCGCGGCCAGCTTATGTTGATTTTGTATACCTTGATGTGTCGCCGTGTGTGCTTAGGTCAAAATTCACCTGCAAGGTTTCACCCGCGACCGTACAGATAAACAAATAAATAAACAAGGTGAGTTAAATAAAAGCATGTACACACGGCGACACATCAAGCTATACAAAACCAAAATAAGCTGGCCGCGCGTAGGACGAGTAACGTATCGTGACCAGCTTATATTGGTTTTGCTATACAAAACCATATTGATGTGTCGCCGTGTGTACCTAAAATTTTTTTTTAAATACCTCCTATACGGTTTAGGACTATTAACACGTTCGCGGACAGTGACCGGCTATAGCAGTGATAACAATAAAAGTTCTATTGTGTCTCGTTCAGTGTCCGCGAAAGTGTTAAAACGTTTTCGCTTGTTGTTTGTGTGATTTGCAGCTACACAGACAGTCATCTTAATAATTATTAAATAATTCTTCTCTAACAGGCTACTTAAAGCTAGACAGCTAATGGTATTAAAAGTAAAAACGTACATTTTCGACTCTTGCGCAATGAGAAAGTTTTCACGGTGTCCGAGCACAATAGTTGTACTTTTATTTTGAGAAGTGCACTATTATGTACAGGTACATTGTTGGATACATTATGAGTGTAATTTTACTGTTATCTAGAACAGTTATTTTCGGATGGTTTTTATCGCTCGTATAATCTGGGTTTTCACTTTCACTGCCTAATTATTATACACGAGCGTTAACCCGCGACTTTGTCCGCACAAATTATATACCAGATTTTAAGTCAGATAATAAGCTATCAAACAAAAAAAGTTTCATCAAAATCGGTTCAGTAGTTTATGCGTGATGCTCGTTCAAACAAACAAAAACCCAAACAAACACACAAGCAGACAGACAAAAAATCCAAAAATTGGTGAATTGGAATCAGGGACACCTGAAAACCATATCGTAACTTTTTTTTTGTTAATATCTTCAATGTACAGACAAACTTTATGCTACAGTTTTATAATAGTCTAGATTGATGGAATAATGACAGTTTTTATATATACTATTATAAAACTGTAACAGGAAATTTCTCTTTATATTGAAGATATTAACAAAAAAAAAATTACGATATGGTTTTTAGGTGTCCCTGATTCCATTTCACCAATTTTTGGATTTTTTGTCTGTCTGTTTGTTTGTGTGTTTGTTTGGGTGTTTGTTTGTTTGTTTGAACGAGTATCACGCAAAAACTACTGAACCGATTTTGATGAAACTTTTTTTGTTTGATAGCTTAGATCTGACTTAAAATCTGGTATATAATTTGTGCGGACGAAGTCGCGGGATAACGTTCGTAAATAAATAAAAGTATACATTAAAATAAGCACTATATACATAACCATTAAACCTAAAAAAGAAACAAAACTAATACTACTCGCAAATAAAAAATGTCTTCGAAATTGCCGCCGCTTGGTGGCAAGGTGCCCAGGAGGCTGGCAGCGTTACCTCTTTGTATGGCCAGGGTGATGCGCTGACCGAGGTAGCTGCCAGCCCTCTGGTCACTTGAGACCTCGATTAGGCGCGCCGATAATTCTTTAAATAATCGGCGCGCCTCTGGCCCCCACGGACCCAATGTCTCAACCCCAACGGTGCAAATATGTAAACCTCGCCGAGGTTTACGTTTGAGGTTTTCCGCAGTAGCCACCGCCGCACCCGCATTGGTTGAGGTCGCATGGACGTGGGTCGGTGCCAGTGTATCTACACAGGTAGCGTCCCAGGCCAGCTACCTCCACAATTTCCATGGAACGAGCGTTATTCTGTCGGGCCTCTTCCCATCGCTCCGTATTAAACCTCTAGGTTCTAAGATCGCGGGTACATTGGCGGTAACAAGGGCCCGACGGATGACGTCGTTCAATGTTGCGTGGCGCAACCAGCGGCCAGCGCTCGTGGTGGATTATTTATTTATAATTTAGTTAATCATTAACATTTATTAATATTCAGCACAAGGATAAATATTATTAATTGCGCTGTTTACTATCTAAGTAGGAAAATTAAGCTCAATATTAATATTATTGTTTCTACTGACATGATAATTATGTGACATAGCATTGGACATAGCAATAAAGATCCAACCGGAAAACCGCATTCTAATCTGCCTTTGTTCTGTTATTGTTACATTACTAAGAATATAATTTCATCATCATCATCATCTCAGCCGATGGACGTCCACTGCTGGACATAGGCCTCCCCCAAGGATCGCCATAACGACCGGTCCTGCGCTGCCCTCATCCAACGGGTTCCCGCCGCCTTCACCAGGTCGTCGGTCCACCGTGTGGGGGGCCTACCCACGCTGCGCTTTCCGGTACGCGGTCGCCACTCGAGAACTTTTCGGCCCCATCGGCCATCGGTTCTGCGAGCAATGTGCCCCGCCCACTGCCACTTTAGTTTAGCAATTCTTTGGGCTATGTCAGTTACTCTGGTTCTTCTGCGGATCTCTTCATTTCTGATTCGATCTCGCAGGGAAACTCCGAGCATAGCCCTCTCCATTGCCCTTTGGGTGACTTTCAGCCTTTTTATGAAGCCTTGAGTGAACGACCACGTCTCTGTTCCATATGTCATCACTGGCAACACACACTGATCAATATCATTTGTTCATACATATTATTTGATAACAAAAATCAATTCATAATTTGAAACATCCAACCAGTTTTTAAAATTAATAGCCATTTCACGATTTGACTGAAATCATATAGAAATCATTTAAAAATAAACCATTCCATTTTTAAATTAATAGTTTATTTGTGCTCCGACTTTTGCCAATATGCCCGCCCAATAATAGAAAGATCGATATGATATCGGTCAGCTGCGAATAGGCCAGACTAGACTCATGGCAACGCCCATTTATTTATTAATTTGTATACTCTATTTCCTGCGGTAAACGATTTTATAGCCTAACAAGCGTTAACCCGCGACTTCGTCCGCACAAATTATATACCAGATTTTAAGTCAGATCATAAGCAATCAAACAAAAAGGTTTCATCAAAGTCAGTTCAGTAATTTTTGCGTGATCAAACAATGAAACACACAAACAAACAGACAGACAAAAAATCCAAAAATTGGTGATAGGGAATCAGGGACACCTAAAAACTATATCGTAACTTTTTTTTCGTTAATATCTTCAATGTACAGACACACTTCTGTTACAGTTTTATAATAGTAATATAGATAGACGAGTTTGTCATTTATTTCACTTTTGAAATAGAAATGTAGATTCTATGTTTGATTTGTCTATTTTTGTGCGGTATAAACGTTTTTGATATTTGAATCTGATCAGAAGTATTTGAATGGAATAAAATGAACTTATGCTATTCTAATTTAAATACCTACTGTATTGATGTCGATAACACTTAGTTTTCTATCTATCTATCTATAACGTCCTCTTTCCCAGTGGGGTAGGCAGAGCCCAGGCCGCGCCACTTACTACGATCGATACTTACTTACATACTTCTTTTGCCTCATGCACATCCATACATCTCTTCATACATGCCCATCGTCGGTTTCGAGTACTCCGCACGTCCCCTTTTTGTAGGACGCAACTGATTAGGCCAGGCCACACAGAGGCGGTTTTGCGGAAAAGCGGGCCGGAGGCGGACCTGCGGGAAGCGAAAGTTTCCGGACCCGCTCGGTTTTCTGTGTGTTTTGTTGTGTGGTGGAAATGTTCGAGTTTGTATGTACCCTACCACACAGAAATACGCGCGTGTCCGGAGATAGGTAAGATAAGATAAGATAGGTACGCCTCCGGCCCGCTTTCCCGCAAAACCGCCTCTGTGTGGCCTGGCCTAAAGCTAACATGTTTTACACTTCAAAATGTTTACGTTTCAATTATGGTTTGGGTTGTGGGTATGATAAATTACTAGTATTGTGGATTTAGATTTTTTCGAATTACATTTTTAATATTATAATATAATTTTTTTTGAACAAAAATTTGGTTACTTTAATTTAAAGCGAAAGGAAAACACCCAATCCCGTTTCGCCTCAAAACTGATAATTTAGGATTTGAATTTTATAAGAAATTCTAGGTACAATAGAAAAGGATAATTTCCATTTCCTTGGGAAGTATGATATTTTGCCTTTCCATCATATTTTTCATTCCTCCTATTTTGTGTATAATTTTAGCTATCATACTATTTTTAGGTATGTCTTGTGTTCTTTGATCATACTCATTCGTTAGTTGTGAAACCATTTGGAGCTACATACATACATACATTTCATCACGTGGGCAATGTCTTTTAAACAAATAAAACCTGTTTATATTAATTTAATAGTGTTTAGTACATTGAATCAAATGAGGCCGGAACCATAGATTTCTATCTAAACTATTATAAAACTGTAACAGAAGTGTGTCTGTATATTGAAGAATTAACAAAAAAACAATTACGATATGGTTTTTAGGTGTGCTTGATTCCATATCACCAATTTTTGGATTTTTTGTTTTCTTTGTCTGTCGGTTTGTTTGTTTGTTTGATTGAGCATCACGCAAAAACGACTGAACTGATTTTGATGAAACTTTTTGTTTGATAGCTTATTATCTGACTTAAAATCTGGTATATTTGTTCGGACGAAGTAGCGGGTTAACTCTAGTATGGTATAAATTCGGTAAAACGTTTTCGCGTTTGTATGGAGATTGCCAGTTGTGAGTCCTCTTAAAACAATAACCCATGCAATACAGTAGCAAAAAATGCAAGTGTTCTAGTATAAAACGCATAGTCATCAGTTCTAGTAACCGAACGTCATTATTTCTCACTTTAATCCAATTTCAGCCCACTACTGAGCAAGGCCTCCCTGCACTTCTCCCCGTCCTTTACTAACCGCTTCTTTATAGCGCAATCAATCTTGTCTCGCCATCTCTGTCTAGATAGCTCTGAGGGTAAGTTCCTTTGAGGGGGTTAGTTGGTGATCTACAATCCTCATAGTACTGTCTTTGTCGTGTGCAGAAACATATACTACTTCTTATAAGCGTAAAGTTGTATAGGAAGTTTTTAACATTAATTTTTTTGGGCATACACTGTACTTAATTGGCAATAGACTGGTCATAACTGCCGAAGAACTGACAGCCGATGGTTTGTCGTTGTCAGAGTTCTCGAGTGGAGACCACGAACTGGCAGGCGTAGTGTGGGACGTCCTGCGGCCCTCTGGACAGACGACCTAAAAAGGTACCGGGAAGCGACTTGTTGAGGAAGGCCGAGGACAGAGTATTGTGGCGCGCCTTGGGAGAGACCTATGTTCAGCAGTGGACCATGATAGGCTGATGATGAAGAAACTGTAGTTCCTATAAACCAGGATCAACAGTGGTGACCGCTCACAACAATAGACATTGAAGTCCAGCGGGCCCGGGGATGACTTTTCATGATTAGAGACATCCGGGGCTCGAGTTAGTTATTAGAGTCTAATCTGTCTTGGAACCCGCAATCAGAGAAGATGGAGGAGTTCGAAAAATAAAGAAATAGTAACCTGTGTCTGTGTTTAATGGTAGCATCTTACTTACATACATACATTCGCTCAAGCCATTGTCATTTTAGTGTTGGTGTTATGCCATAGGCTATGATTCAGACATAGGTACCTTTTACGCTTCATCTAAATTCATACATCTTTTCATGCACTTCCGTCATCACGATAGCATGTCGAACTCTATGAGTAATGATAATGACGTAGCCATCGACTCGATAGAAGGATGGTAGTCATTGTGAAACAAAATGCATTTGCTCTATGCATTTTCGGTGGGCTAAAAAAGAAACTTTAAACGTAATTCAAACTGTATGTCCGATTAAACGTACAAGCACCAACACCTGTAGGGCTATAATTATCGTGTCAGTTCCAAATTAGATCGGTACAAGATCGATAATGTATTTATTATGCTGGGCGATTTTTTAATAATACCTATTTTTCCAGAGTTTTTCCAATCATAATATCCATTGTCTGAAATTGTTTAACTGAAGCAGAATCGCCAAGAACTGTCAAAAAACACCATATCGACACATTACAAGAAATAGTATCTTGTAAGTAGCACTATATAAGGTCTAAAAAAATTAGGTGAAACAATTTTAAGGGGATGATCAGACCATCAAACTGAACAACTATCTCTATGAGACCAATATCGAAATCGCGAAAAAAAATCAGCTGTCCCATACATTTAGGTCAAGTAGGTTTTTATGGAACAGCTGATTTTTTTTCGCGATTTCGATATTGGTCCCATAGTGAAAGTTGTTCAGTTTAATGGTCTGATCATCCCCTTAAAATAGTTTCACCTAATTTTTTTAGACCTTATATAGTATGTAGTATATAAGGTTTAACAAAATTAGGTGAAACTATTTTAAGGGTATGATCAGACCATCAAACTGAACAACTTTCTCTATGGGAACAATATTGAAATAGCGAAAAAAAATCAGCTGTTCACAAACCTACTCGAACTAAATGTATGGGACAGCAGATTTTTTTCGCGATTGAAAAACAAGGAAGCGTTCGAAAAAAACGTCTTGAACGTTCTAAATATTTGAATATCTGTGCCAAATCTTTTAACCTATTTATCAAGTATTGATCTGGAATTGGTCCGTGTGTCCGAGCGCAAAACGCAGAGGCAGGTACTCCCATGGAGATCTGCGTGCCGACTGAACGTAATTTTAGATCTAGTGATGGGTTTACGTCGATGAAATTATCGATAAATAATTTATCGATTTTAGTAGCTCAATGTCACTTTCTAATCAATTGTTGAACCTGGTGTAGGCGGCGGGAACCCGTTGTTGAATGGGGTCAGCGCAGGATCGGTCGCTGTGGCGATCCTTGGGCGAGGCATTTGTCCAGCAGTGGACGTCTATCGGCTGATATGATGAAGGTTATGAATCCAAGGTTCTGTCTCGCTTTAAATGGTTGTACATAGCTAATATACAGGGTGTAAGGGACAGCCCTCCGCACACTGAAAAGGTGAGCTCAGACCATCAAAGTGAACAACTTTCACCATATGGAGCCTACCTCAGAAAACGTGAAAAAAATCAGCTGTCCCATACATCTTAGTCGGGTAGTCTTGTATGGGACAGCGGTTTTTTTTCGCGTTTCCTGGTTTCCTCCATAGAGAAAGTTGTTCAGTTTGATGGTCTGAGTTCACCGTTTCGGATTTCGGAGGGCTGTCCCTTACTCTGTATTGATATTACAACCATACAAAGTGAGACACACATTTTCAAGTTTTTGAACTCGAAAATGAGTTTTCTTTATGCGTTAGGTTAAGAACCGCTCTATTCTCTAAATGGAAGAAAGGAGTAAGTTATGGAAAACTTATTCAACATGCTCTGTATAACTATAGATAAGATACATTTATCTTCCCTGTCTGCTATGTTATTTTGTCGAGGAAAACGTAAAAAGCTTTTTCAGATTTGAAATTCAAGTTATCCATCCGTTAAGTTTTAAATTGTAAACTTTACTTTTGTTTGGTCACAGACTGAAAAAATATGTTACCCTTCCTTTACGTCGCGCAGTAGGGTAAAAATAATTTTAACATTGTATAAGTAAACTTTGCCTATGTCCAGCAGTGGACGTATAAAAAAGGCTGAGATGATGATGATAAGTAAACTTTATAGTGATTAATTTTAATATTCTTTTTTTCAATCTCATTAGTACAAGTCGAAGCTGCACCGTCAAGCTCTAACATTTGAAAGCTGCGATAAGTATCTAGGGCGCCGCGTATCGCTCGCGATACAGGCTGTCCCAACATTGACATTTTAGTTTTCGCTTTTTAGTTCGTCGTTCCTGTAGTACAAAGTAACTATTGAATAATCCGAAGATGTAAGGTGGTCATTTCAAATATCGATACAGGAACAACACTATATCGTTACAGAGTAAGTTCTATTTTGGACCGCCGCAGGCCCCGCAGCGCCCGCGCAGTTACAAAGTAAAAATAGTTGACGTAAAAATCACGTGTGTTTGATACACTAGCCTAGTCTGCCACGAGACGTCGACAAGTTGACACGTAACCTATTATCAGTAAATTATTATATCAACGACTTTAAAATTATGTTTTATATTTGAATCTTATTTCTTAGGGTTTAGAAGCCAATTTTGTGTGCGATTTTGTGAAACGCATGGAGACTGAGGTGGCGATAGTGGTTTGATTGTAATCAACACGTGGCCTGGCCATTTTATTGCAATCTAACCTTAAATTCAATATCTCTTCGTCTTGGTCAACTTTTGTAGCAAAGTTTCTGACCACCTTTTAAAGGAATAGTGGTCTCGAGTTTCTGTGTGTATATCCTTAAATAATGGTTTTAATTTAATCTAACTAAGTACATCATCATCATCATATCATATCAGCCGATAGACGTCCACTGCTGGACATAGGCCTCCCCCAAAGTGGAGGAGTGTGCTATAATCGCCATGCTTAGCTGGCGGGTTGGCGATCGCAGTTGGATTGAATGTGTGTACTCAGAAGATGCTGCTGTCCATCGTCCGGTAGATCCCTTAGTCGCCTTTTACGACATCCACGGGAGGAAATGGTGCTATTCTTAGGGGACACTTAAGTCTCAGTTTATCGATAATGCTAATGACAATATGATTTTTAGATCTTAGTCAAAAGTATAGGTATTATTGGGAAGGTAGCCGAATTAAAAAAAATAGTAGGAGTATAATTTTCTTCGTTATGTTTATGTATCAATTAATAAAATGCAAATTGTTCTGTCTACTAGCTCTTTTGGTATTTTCAATTCTACGTGTAATCGTTTAGAATTACCATAACACTTATTGTCATTAAGGATACATTATTATAATAATTAATGTTGTCGTTTTCTCTCCTCTAACAACCAAAACATTGGAGAACAAGCCAACAAAATAGTTGTCTGTCAAATACAATTTAATTTTAAATTAACTTATGACAAGTGGTCAAGAACAGTTTGTCTTGCTACATTGTCAACTTCAGTATTTGTCTTTCTATTCAAACGTTTAGTTATAATAGTTTTGTAATGTCATTTACTTCTAGATTTAAATTTGAAAACACATAAGCTATCAATTAAACACTATCATTAAATAAATACTTGTGTAGAAAGTTTTCAATGGCTTTTTTTCTCTTGGTTTTCAACGGACAGTAGGTAGGTACTCATTAAGCCAAAGGGGTCAGTTGAAGCGACTTAGAAATATTATGACACCAGCACCAGAGCACTAATAAACTATCTTTCTTCTACCCATCATCGTCATCAGCCACTGCAAGACACAGGCCTACCTTCAAGGTGAATGGGCGTTAGTCCACCAGGCGTGCCAATTGCCCAACGCAGATTGGTAAACAGGAGAAATTCTTTTGCGGCACATGTTTCGTCACTCAGGGGTTTTAATTCAATCGGCATTCTTCTCCTTTTCGAGTCAACGGTTCCACAGTGTTGTTTTAATTTTTAATAAACAGATATTCGGCGAGCCTGTTAGCGTCCGTCAGTCGGTATTACGTACATAAGTTGGAAAAACTTATTGGTATACGGAATGTCCGGAACCACATGATCTACCTCCCCGCAAAGCACTATCCATGGCTTCATGTTGTAGGCATGGAAAAGTCATTATGCAGTTTATCGGTAAAATTCGCAGCTGGCACAAAAACAAAAGCACAACCCTGAACGTCCAATCTCGAAATGGCGTCAGTTATTAATGGTGTGAATTTTAAACCAATATCGATCTGGCGACCCTCTGCATCGGATCCCATCGAATCGCCTAGGGCGCCGGTAACCCCATTAGGGTAGGCATACGAGGGTGTGATTGTCATGTCCAGCCATTTTATTGACAGTTGTTTAAAGCTACGAATGTAAACTTTAACACAAAGGTATAAGGTTTAATGGGGGAGGAGTCAAGTTTTGGATGGCAAAAATCTAGACAATTTCGGTTTTGTACTGCAGATTTTATAATGATGTTAACTTGGGGTGCTAGCGTGCTCGTGTCTGAAATATTATTTTCTTATTTTAACTTCAGCTAGGAAATTTTGAATGAAATGTAGAGCGTCGGTGATGCGTTGCGAAGATGTATTGGAAACTCAAACTTGAGGTCCAGGTTCGAATCCGTTGAATTTAGTTTAGAGGTTACCAATCACTTTTCCCTAACTTATTCACTGCTCTCAAACGGTGAAGGAAAACATCGTAAGGAAACCTGCATATGTGAAGTCTACCAATCCGCAATGGTCACTTGGGAGGGTAGGCCTGTGCCCTGCAGTTGAACGTATATAGGCTGATGATGATGACGATGATGATGAATATCAGGTTTTTACAAAACAAATACTTACAACTTTTTCTTTTTTAAAACACTTATTATAACTGCCTCCGTGCCTTCCTAGTGAAATGTCACTTTGTGCGTTTTTCCCCAGTTGGTGTGGACATTGCAGGCTGAATCGCCTGATTGTCTGAAAAGAGAAATGATTCCGTGCTTCGGATGGCACGTTAAGCCGTTGGTCCCGGCTACTATCTCTGGTAGTAGTAGTCGTTACATAAAAACCATGTCAGAGGCCGTAAGGTGGTCTGAAAAAAACTCTGACACCAGGGCTCTGCCCACAACATAATAATGAACATTGATTCACTTCTGATTATGTCAAAACTTGATGAGCAGCTCAATAGACGGTTTTAACACTCCATATCAGCATTGTTTCTCACGATTTCAAATCAACTATAGTTCTCTAGTCTGTGATCACTGATCAACTGATCAAGAAAGGCAATGTTTTATAAACATCTTTATATTTAAACATTTATTTCTTTTATGATAACATAATCTTTCCTTTCCAAAACAAACTGCACAGCTGCCCAGGGATTTATAAGAAACTGAGAGACAGCTAACAAAAAATTACTTCTTATTTTCGGTGGTTAATCTCTAACGAGAGATCTCAGTTTCTTTTTTGTTTACACGCCATCGACCTCTCTCGGTTCCTCTTTCCCCATCGCTGTCTTCCCCAAGGATCTCAAATATTACTATCTCTCTCCAATCCAATTTCTTGACTTAACAAGTTCGTTTAAATCGATTTGTCTCGCCTTCACTCGTTGAGATTCCATCAGTAAACGCTATCGCTATCTCGGTCTGTCTTTTAAAACCTGTCCTGGATTTAATTTGCCTTTTTTGCGGCGGAGAAATGTGGCGTTGATATTAACCGAGCAATTTGAGAAGCTGCTTTACTTTACGACGCATAAAGGAAATGGTTGTTGACATCTAACATCTGGTTAGGACCTTAGAATGCACAATGCATACGCTTAGATGACGATGGGATCGGAGAAATAAAACGGTCATTATTCCTGTTCGTGGATGTCGTAAATTGATTTAAATACCACTATTTACCATGAAATGTACAAATAAAACGTGCAGTGGCATTTTATTTACCGTCACCGCAAAGATATTATATAATTTAGTCTGATATTACTGTGTTTGTGGCTTTTATATTGCAACATGACGTGTGGGTTTTGTAACTTTTTACTAATTTCGTGGCCGTGAATGTTTTTAGTGTAGTATCAATATCTTTTATGATAATATCAAACATATAACACTATTTTTACGATAAAACTAGTATGTTTTTCGAATGTTCTCATGGAAAGAGCGTTTTAACCATTAAATATTTATAGCTCATTAATTATGAGACACATGTATTACTTGGAAAGGATTTCACTTTTTTATTTATAGTAAAGTTTAATGCGTTTCATTCGATATGGTGGTGGATGTTTTATATAAACGTTTGGTTGCAGTCATAAGGATTCATTTAAAAGAAATTGTCGTCCTTCTGGCGCAGTCGGGTAAAAAGCGTTTGCTCAAGACTTTTTATTTATTACCAAGAATACAAATTTAATGCAGTACATAGATATAAACACCACTTGAACTACGAGGGTTTGTTTTATGTTTTCCCAAGGGCTTGGTTAGAGACAATGAGTTTTTATAACTTTAGAGTCATCATGTCATTCAATATAACAAAGCCTAAACATGGCAAATGTCTCTAATGTCACCTTTGTATGCATCAGTTATGCCCAGTTGTCATACATTGCCGCTGACATTCCATTCCTTTGAAATCTTTCAAATGCATTCGGTTACAAAGCAGTAATGTAAAACAACTGGGTATAACTTAGTGGTCCCGTTAATAGCGCACTGATGCGAAGTCCTAGTTGTATAGAATGTCTTTGGTTAGGGACATCATAATATTTAGAATACCTTCATATCACTACAAGTATAGTATACCTGTCGCAACTTTTAAATGGACAATGGCAAATTGGTGTTGTTTTTTACATTCATTAAAACACAAATGTAAAAGAAATCACTAGAATCACTGTTACTGTAATTACATAGCTGCTTAGTTATAATATAGTTCAATAGCTGAGATACGTTATTATCATTTCAGTTTCCGTTTCCAATGGTACGGAACCCTCGGCATGGAAGTTCGACTTATGCTTAACCGGTTTATAATTTTGATTGAAATGAGAGTCTCAAAAATCTGCTGATATCCTTCACGTAAGCTAATTTCGGGGCTGTAATTACGATCACCCTCAAAATATCAACCCTTTTGTACTTCGACCAATAAACAACCCTAATCTTGTTTCCAATAGCTGTAAACACTGCTGAACAGTTACCAACTCTATTTGTGCGGTAAGAAGATCGATTTATCGATGACACACAGAAATGCAGTTTATTTCCAAACACGGAAACAAAATTCCAGAACGGATTATCAATTCCATTACCACAAATTAACCTACTTTCCAAATAAACAACAAAATATTGCCATAGTAGGTACCTAATTATGTACTCAATTCATCACAACATTGATGAGGCCAGTTGCAAAAACTATAATTAAACAGTAATCACTAACCAGTGGCGAGTAACCTTGCCTGCCGTGCAGGAGGCGATGGTTCGATTCCCGTCCAGGCCGACTCGTACCAATGAGTTTTTCGGAATTTATGCACCATATGTAACACCACTGGCTTTTCGGTGAAGGAAAACATCGTGAGGAAACCTGCATGCTTCAATTTCGAGGCATGTATTGTACCTACTGTCTATTACAAGAGGCGACGGGCTCACTCCCTGTCACACTAGACAGAGTTTCGGTACTACTAGTGAAACGTGGATGTTCTGAAGTTTCAGAATATCTCTGACTACCCCCTCGGGGAATATAGTCGTGAGCATATGCATGCACTAACCAGAGATCGCGGCAAAATCGTCTAATACAGTTAAACGTGCACAAATAAATGAAATAATTATGCTAGCTTAATGATACCACCTAACCACTGAAACAAAATACCCTAGTGATATTTAAATAAGTTTAACAACTCTCACTAACAAGCCAACATCGAGAAAAAAATCTGGTGTTTCATACAAAATTACAGTGCCTTCTCGACTCAAATGTAACGGACAGCAGATTTTTTTACTTTTTCTCGATGTTGATGTGGGCATAGTGAAAGATTGGTGGTCTAATCTAAACCACTCCTTTAAATAATCTTAATTGTTAACTTTAATAATATATTTTTTGTGGCCTTGTAATATGTTATTCATGTTACTTTTGACCATCGTTAATATCTTTATTCGTGCTTGCATAAGTGTGTACAGTTTTGTAGCTTATTCCATTGCATTGGCTTATTTAATCTTGTAAAACACTGAATGTCAATTCGCCCAACACTTCCATCCATTCCCACACAGAATGAGACCGAATCTAAATGAGCCAAGGACTAACTCCTAAGACTTCCCTGTGTCCCGTAACGAAGTCAATCTAAAAGATGAAAGTGTATTAGAAATTACGAGCGCTGCCTCGGTTACACTAACCCGAATTAAGCCCAGGTTAACTATAACATTGCAACTGGCTCTTAATTAAAATTGACAATAGTGTTCAGACATGCAAGTCAAGCTATGGCGACTGATCACGATATTTTCTAACTCCAGTCATTGCTGATTATAGTAATTGCATTTACATAATATATACATTGTTAAATAGATAAACTAATGTTGTACAGGGTCTTTCACTTGCTGACGATTGTTTAGGGGAATGATCAGAACATCAAATTGACCAACTTCCTCTATTGGACCAACATCGAGTGTTTGTAGTTTCGTATGGAACAGCAGATTTTTTTTCGCGATTTCTATGTTGGTCCCATAGAGAAAGTCGTTCAGTTTAATCGTCTGATCATCCCCTTATAAAACTGTCAGCATTTTAAGAAGGACGGTAATGAACGGTAGTTAGTCTATGTTGGCTTTGTTTTAAGAGGCATAACCCAGCAGTGGGTTGAAGTGGACTGATTAGATTGATTGAGGGAGAATTCTCCAAAGCGAACTAAAACGTTTTGCTTTCTAAAAAGTTAACCTTAAATATCTATTATAAATCTAGGAGTCTCAAAATCTCAGATCTACGACAAGCACAACGTTGCCACATCAAACTGACCGCAGACCGCATGCACAGCTCTAAGTAAGGTCAATGACCTGACAGTCCAGACACGAGGCAATGAGCCATCTTGTTTGTCTAAACATGTTATACCTACCTTTATCTGGTATAATTATAAGCACTTAGCCTTCGAAAGCAAATCTAAAACTAGATACACTATCGACGCTCCGAAAATGACAGATTCTTAAATGACTGACTATCTGAGTAAATGGCTATGAGACTATCGACTATATATTACCTATTCTGTGCCCTCGATTAAATGATTTGATTGACTTTTAGGTCCGCCACATACATCCGGAATAAACCTGATTTGGAATTAGATTCCGTATGGAGTGTTGCCGCTTTCAGAGACTTTTTCACTAGATCTAGTGATTTTTTGATGTCTTAGGTGGCATATTTTAAAGTGATTTTTGAGCGTAGGCGCTGATGGAACGATACCGATTTTTTTTTAACAACAGTTGACAACACTGAATCCTGAATCAGGATTCCGGATCGCAATTCCGTCTGTGTGTGGCGGACCTTATCCTAACATTGCGACATTTTACTGACAGTGAATATCTGTCAATGCACTCACACAAAGCGCATTAGAGGACGTACGAACAGGTGCACACACTCAGCCGGGGTATCACCTGTTCGTACGACCTCTAATGTGCGTTGTGTGAGTGCAACGATGGCTCAAGCTTTCGACCTGTAGGGATATTGAATCATGAGCTTCTGGTATGGTAACCTTTACACCAACGAACGGCAGCGGCGACTAATCTTATATTCAGAATTTTCTTGTCCACCAATCAGCTTTGTCTAAAGCTAAGAATAAGACATATTTTATTGGCAGTGCAACTGGCAGGACCTGTTTACCAATCTTATTTCTGAGTGGATTTTCGGATAGCGGATAACTTAACTCCGATATCGTTTCCATTGACATTTGATGGAAAATATGAGAGCGATATGGGTAAAGCTACTATTCGGAATTGGATTAGACTATTGCATTTGAATTTACTAGCTTCTGATAAGCTTACATTGCATTTTGTCGGTGATCGATGGCATGTGGTCAAAGCAAATCTATACCGAATTGGAAAGGTACACTGGATTGAACCTCAGTTGTGGAGGTGGCATTGCTCTTTAGACTATGGCCCATTTTATATCCTGCCCTTCATGCCCGGACACTAGCATGCAAAAAAACAAAAGGAGATTTACCTTTCTCTAATGTTACGTGGGAAATATCAAACCATGTCAAGGATCACTTCTGTGAAGCGACGCATAATGTGCAGCATCAGAGATAGAAGCCCATTTATTCTTTCGTGTAAACATGAGCTATATTACATGGCAAAAATTACTCATGCTGTAGTAGACAGATTAGCCAGTCAGCAATGGTCATTTCGAGGCTGACTGCAAGGTGCGCCAAACGAACTCAGACTTCCTCGCACGTGTGTGCACTGAACGCTCTGTCTTGACGTTATGCCACAGAAACATATAAATAGATACGACCAGAAGTCAAGCTTCTTGAAGCGCGCGCAACGGCGCTAGACTCGCGAAAAAAGTTGTAATCCATTGCTTTATGGATCAAAATCGCGTATTTACGAGTCTAGCGGCGGTCTCCGGCGCGGCGTCCCGCTTGTATGAAGCTTCCGATCTGTAGCGATATTTAATCATGTGACAGAATTGTGAATCTAATTGGGGCATTGTACATTTTGTATGAGCTCGGATACCCCGCCCGTGGGACCATAGAAATGTGAATCTATCTTTATGGACGCTGCCGGTAGTGCCGTCCGGGTCCGTCAATCTTGTGTCATCTATCGATTATG
Organism: Agonopterix arenella; assembly: GCA_927399405.1. Lineage (NCBI taxonomy): Eukaryota > Metazoa > Arthropoda > Insecta > Lepidoptera > Depressariidae > Agonopterix > Agonopterix arenella. Next base: position 5,990,433 of record OV656714.1, read on the forward strand.
AATCTTTCAATCACCAATGATTATAGAACACACAACCACACATCATTATACCAACCAACACATGTAACCTTCCCCACACCCTGTCCCATGTGAACACTGTGAACCCGACTTCGTTTCTGGAACCACTTACTTACCATCCATTGCAAGAATCCCCTAACCAAACTCTTCTGCCAACGACCTAAGTAACAAAATAAGTGGATCAAGGGACTCGTTTGTGTAGCGGACTATATCAGTTATTGCTCATATTTCTAAACTTTTTTATACACTACGAAAAGTACTTTCCCCCTTTCAATTATTTTTATGAGGGCTGTATATAAAAGGGGATCGTTAGATGTGTTTTTGTTCGTATACCATTAGTTATCGTTAATGTTATTGTTCTTTTTCTATTTTGGGTGGTAAAGTGTCCCTAAGGAGGCGTGTGAATCGATTCCCTGATGAGTATTTGTGGTTAACGGAGCTATGAATTTCCCAGACTCCAGACTTATAAACAAAAATATTGTTTAATATAGTCTTTTAGACAAAATATAACGAGTAGATGATCATCGTCAGCCTCTTCTCACGAGTAGGGGACCTAGGGTGAGATCCATCCACCTTGTGCCAATCCAGTGGTCAGAGAGAAGCTATAGTGACCACAAAACGCCTCAAGGTTTTCCTGGACCATCGTAAAACTTTAGCCAGAATCTACATAGGTTTTGAAATTCTGAAGATTATTTCTAAAATATGCGGATTTAATAGTTATTGTTAAAAGGAAAACATTTTGCAAAGTTTCGTTGTTTACAAAACCACTGTCTTTATTGATTCACCATAAACTACACATGAAACTTTAATTGTGAGGGAAAGGAATTCACGGTTCAACGAATTAGGGGTCTACCATAAAACACAAGATTAGCACAAAACAATATACCCACAAACCACTGATTAATTGCAGGACAAAGACAGGATTCCGCGAAGGATGGCCTGTGACGCGCATGCGAATCGAACTTCTAAATATGGCGGATGGTAGACCTTTGTTTCCCTCCATTTCTCATCGTTCAACTTAATGTATTGTTTGACGAGATTTGATTTACAACAACAGATAATGGGTTATAAATATAAATCATTTGAAATTATAATCTGGCACCTTTTGACAAGTTTGTATAATTTAGTATTTAGGCGCAATGAGTAGTTGGGCAGTTCGTGGAAATGATTCAGTGTTTTATGATAATGACTTTTGCTATTATTCTTAAAATGAATAAGCTGGTGACTAGGTCTGATATAATTCAATATCTTAGACGGCAATTTTTTTTTCCAAATTTTATACTTAACATGAAATTCTCTTTTCCGCGTTATTTTTTTGTGAAGTGATCAGTACCACCGCATTGCTAAGTGTTTGGCTGTGGAGAGGATACAGCCAGAAAGTCTATAACAACACTTGCGTGAAAAGTTAGTGAAAATACCGGCCCAGTGATCTATAAACACTGCCCGCAACAAAGAGAGAAATATCGTGATGTACATATTTTGTCACTATGCGAGTACGAAAGTGTGTACTGTTAGTGAGTGAAATGTCGACCTCATTTATCTGTTCTTTCTACGTTTATGGATATAATACCTGTGCACATGAATCAACTAAAGAGCTTACCCTTTTGCATGAGATGAGGCGACTTGTCTTGCGCTATTAATAATTACCGATTCATAGAAATGATAAAGCTAGCCATATTTCTGTATAAAAAGAAGTCTGATTTTGTGCTTCTACCATGCCACTACCTTCTTTTGAATAAATTCGCTTTGGGTCTAAAAAAATGTTCATAGTAATCTCCGTAGATCGAATCGAAGGAGTTCTCAAATGTTGTGAATGTTTGGACCTATTGATCTTAGTTATATTTGAGTTTAAAAAAGCCACTTAAAGGAGTCGATCACAACAGTGCAACAGAAGGTCACCGGACGACTGTTCGTTTTGTCAGCGTAACAACCCTTTGTTGTCTCGACACTAGTAAAAAAGTTAAACAGGTTGAATCAAAAGGAAATAAACTTCAATTTAGAGAGCAACAGGGTTTACTTTGGAATATATTGCGGATCTCAAGACTGGAAGATAATAGTGGTTGATTGTGTGACGGATCGGTCATATAGGGAGGAAGGCATTATGGACGTGATTCAGCTTTATTTATCGTTGAACATAGGCTATACCAACATGACAATAGGTGTAGACATAAACAACGTCACAGAGCGAACGTAGTTAATCACGTTTCTAGATCCAGTAATTTAGGCTTGGCGTTAATGAAGCAGAACTGTCATATAGGTCACCGGAACAAGACAGTGTGTTCCGGTAACATGTTTCCGATCATTCTCGGTAGATGCAATGGCCACACACATCTCCAATTAATTTTTTATTCCATCAATACCAAACTAATGATCTTAATTTGTACCTCGTATAAAGAAAAAAGAAAAAGAGAACTAGGTCAGTAATATTCCGATCCAGTATGAATTTCTCAATGCCCCAGTTTTGAATGTTTCGAAGACTGTCTTTTGTTGCATGTTTCGAATACCCTTAATTATCGTGTCCAATCCTGGAATTATTGCTATAATAAATTTAAGCTTATTTAGACGCATAACAACGTAATTCTACGTACTATCGTTCCTTTATGACACTCGTCTTACTTTGAAGACACAAAGCCTTGAAAATATCGACAATAACATAAAATGATCCATCGCACGACAACTCGAATATTCTTGGCACACATCCAGAGTCGTGTTAGACCTTTATGTCTGTCCGTCTGTCCCTTTGTCTGGAACACTATGGAGTGGATCGGCTTTGTTTTGTTACAAGGACATGACACCCACGCGAAAAGGATGCAGATTATTGTGTTTATAATGGAATGAGTTTTTATCGATTGGTAGACTATGAATCTTGTAAAATACCTAGGTATAGTACGATATGAATATACAATACTGAACTTTATGTTAATATGAATAAGTCTGGAAAGTTTTGCTCGTTCTTTTGTTAGATGGTTGGATTCCATGAACCGATTGGGGCGTTTTCCTCTACCTAGCAATAATGGTAGAAACATGGTCCCCTATCGTGCCGCTCGGTTGACGTTACCTCCATTTCCGATGTACCTTTGTTTTTTAATGTGTTGTTACGAAATTCTACTGTACCTAAAACTAGTTTTAACCTGCCTATTGTGGCTGAGCGGTACCCAACGCGATTATGCCTATACCTATGCATTAACATAACTAAATATTTGAATAGACTGCCTATTTCTTACATTGTAAACTAGCTGAATTTGGCTTCCTTATTTAGGTATGTAATTTTGGAAAATCCCTTCATTGTGGAATTTGTCTTAGTCCCACATGCGTCAACCTGAGTTAGTCAACAAATTGTGTCTGCAATTCTGACCGTTTTTGATACCAAACAACTCAATTCACTCCGGATTAAATAGGTCTCAGTTGTCTTTAAAAAAACATGGATTACCAACTTAACCTGGAGCACAGATTAATAATGAGCGAGTTTATTGCTAACCCAGGTTGTCAGAAATGGGACTTAGTCAACTAAATAATTATGGCTTAAAATTACTGTCATCTATCGAACAATTTGGAACTTAGAATCAATTTTTTTTTTCAATTTATATCTAGTGGAAAAACGGCATATGCAATGCAGTTCTCTGCAGGCTACATACCTTAGTCATCAATACAGAACGTGCAATTGAAACCTTTGTAGCGCCTTTTTATCTCATAACCTGTAAAAGCAACGACAAGTAATGGATCGTGGCGTAGTAAAGCTCTTTGTGATGCTAATCGAGATCAGCTCGGGACCTGTTGATCTTTACGGTTGAGATGCCTGTTACCCTGTTTGACAATGTTGGCCGTAATACCGCGTTTAAATTAGTCTTTGATAAGGTAATGGGGTGGTTTAAAGAGGAACTTTTTCTTGTGAGCTTTGTATGAGACTGTATTTAATTGAATTTTGATGTTTAGTAATGGAATATGGGTACAATATCAAATAAATTGACTGAATCGACTACCTCGTGTCATAGCTTAAATTTTCATTCATTTTTAAATTTTAATTAACAAAACGAAGATACTGAATGTATTCCACTTTTCGTACACAATTTTTATAAAAAAATATATTTAAATGAAGTCGAAAAGCAACAAATCTAATAAAATTAAGCATTTATCGATTAGGTTAGCTTTTAGGTATTATAGTGAAACAAATAACACAAAGCACGTTGTATTACGAATTAATCAAGTTTTTAAATCGTTATCTTAAATAGAGACGTTAAACTTTCTCATTAATTGGTTAAGCCTTGTATACTATAAATCATTAATTAATCCTGTTTGTATAATTTAATGACAATTTTATCTTTTCGTTCTAATGGCAATAGAACTAATGCGTAATGTAAATGGAGATTGGGAATGATTTAATTAAAATTTCACTAAGTTTAGCAATAAATTTAATTTTGCCTCTTTTTTGCACTCATTTTATTAAAAGCAATATGAAATTCAATTCATACATGGTGTTAGGTTAGGGTAAACAGTTGCATTACTTTAAAGGGTGATTGTACCCATGATTCTGAACAACATTCCCTAAGAAACCTATAGGAAATTAGCATAATAAATGTTGTACTTTCCATACTAAATGCAATCAGCTGATCGAAGATCGAACGTGTGCATGAAAAGTCGATTTTTTCGTTTGAGAGTGGGAAACTCGCAAAAAACTTGCTTTGTTCCTTTGAGAAAGTTGATCAGTATCATGAATATAATCACCCATTAAAGTAATGCAACTATCTATCTATCTATCTATAACGTCACGCCTCTTTCCCAGTGGGGTAGGCAGAGACCAGGGCGCGCCACTTACTACGATCCTTACATACTTCTTTTGCCTCATGCACATCCATACATCTCCATACATGCCCGTCGGTTTCGAGTACTCCGCACCTCCTCTTTTTGTAGGACGCAACTGATTTGATCAGCATACGTCCTACGAGGGCGCCCTCTGCCGACGCTTTCACTCACATTAGCAACATATATATGGTAGTAATGCAACTCTCTACCCTAACACCCTGTATCAAAACGTTTTTTATATCCACACAAGCGGTATTGTTCCACATTCATCCTATGATATCCTATTCATCCCATCCCATAATGATATTTGTTTTCGTTTTTAACCGTATTAATTTTTCAACCGATTGTCTTTCGTGTTTTGCATTGATTTGTCATTGTCTACTGAACAGAAACAGTGTCAGTAGTGACCCGGCAAGCTGGAGCCACATGACTAATATCCAAGTTTCCTTTTTTCACGGCCGATCAATACGGAAGATGTTCTGGGAAATCTCTATTGTGTCTGGTTTTTGTTTCGACGGAAAATATTGCGAGATTTGGTGACACATTTCGCTATTGTTTGAAGTGCTGTACAGAATTCAGCAATTTGAGCGAACGTGTCTGACGGAATTGGAGAATATTGTTACATTGTTTGTTACATCATATAACATCAGAGAATGTTATACGATTCAGGGGTGCCTTTTGTTACCATTTTCTTATTTACCAATATTATACAGGGTAGAATAAAAATCTGCTGTCCCATACATTTTAGTCGGGTAGGTACAGCAGTTTTGTATAGGACAGCTGATTTTTATTTGCGTTTTCTAAGGTAGGCTCCATAGTGAATGTTGTTTAGTTTGATAGTCTGAGTTCACCGTTTCAGTATTTGCTAGGCTGTCACTTACACCCTATATTACTTACTATCTTTTTCCCGCGACTTCTTCCGCGTGAAATTAGAATATCGCAAAATACTTTCTTAGTGCACCTCTACTAGATCTTCAGCAGAATATTTCCATGGTTCTATCTTCAGAATGTTAGGCTGTCTGTGCGTAGTCTGTCAGTTAGTTAGTCAGTCACAGACCTGTTTTATAAGTATAGATAACATTGATAAAAAGCAAAATTTTTAAAAAAATTTGTGAAATAGTATTCAGCCTAGACGTACTTATACATACACTGACGAAATTGGTAATGTGCTTAAAAAGGGCCAGGTCAGATCTACCCGAACCGACGAACATGCATGAAAGGACTAATGAATGTGGAGGAAGCTAGATAGGTTTGTCAGGATCGCAGCAGGTAGCATTCCGTTGTCACTGCCTACCCCAGTGGGAGACAGGCGTGAGAATATGTATGTATGTATCATTTATATAAGGTCTAACAAAATTAGCTGAAACTATTTTAAGGGGATGATCAGACCATCAAACTGTACAACTTTCTCTATGGGACCAATATCGAAATCGCAAAAAAAAAATCTGCTGTCCCATACATTTAGGTCGAGTAGGTTTGTATGGAACAGCTGATTTTTTTTCCGGATTTCGATATTGCTCCCATAGAGAAAGTTGCTCTGTTTGATGGTCTGATCATCCCATTAAAATAGTTTCAGCTAATTTTGTTAGACCTTATATATCTGGAAAACGGTTTTGCCTTCATTTTTAACATGGTGTATATTATTATTGTGTTTACAAGATGTCACGCGAATCAAGCCGATTTCTTATTTATATCCAAGGCATACGAGTCCACGTGGGACTTTTTACTGTGAAAACAATCATGTTCGGTGGAGGCAAAATTGAGTCCAAATTATAATACGTACAAGGCTGCATTATGAATTCGATCTTTTGCTTCAAGGGAATGGAATTTAAAAGAGTCTGTATGCGGGTTCGCTAATGTTAGGGTTACGTGTCGAAATTGTAAGGACGGCCATCTCAGTAGTTTTTTTATTTAACGTCGCAAATTTTTAAGCATTTAAATCGCGAGGTCTCAAAAGAAATCGAGTCGATCTTCTTCTTCTTATCGTGTGGGCAGAGCCTGGAGTCAGAGTTTTTTCAGACCGCCTTACGGCCGCTGGTTTTAATGTAACGACTACCACCAGAGATAGTAGCTGGGACAACGGCTTAAACGGAGGAATTCCATACCTTACCTTGCTTTTCTATAGGCTTATAAATTTATAATCCCCTTTATCCCCAACTTTTACACAAAAACCAGCTATTTCTAGGAATTCAAATAGCGCCTTTAGATTAAAAACGTAGTTACCAAATGCAACAGACCGACAGATATAAAGTGGTCTAGACTTCAGACATTTCGGCATTCGTTCTACCTGCGATTTCGAGGTCTTTTCTCTTAGACAAATTAGTACTAATTTGAACTTTATTGCTACTGATATGTTACCTGGAGAATTAAATTTTCGTCTGAGGTAAAATAAAAGGTCAGAAAAAGTCAATGTTTATTAGACACACGGACACAGTGTGTCTAATAGTAAAAATTATAGAGTCCTGACTTCGCTCGGTTTGGGATCTAGTAATCTTAACTATTATTATAAAACTGTAAAAGAAGTATGTCTGTACGCACGGCGACACATCAAGCTATACAAAACTAACGTACTCGTATGTAGGTTTTGTATAGCTTGATGTGTCGCCGTGCGTACATTGAAGATATTTATAAGAAGAAGATTACGATATGGTTTTGTTGATGCCCGAAGCATCACGCAAAAATTATTACCCGATTTTGATAAAACTTTTTTTGTTTGAAAGCTTATGATTTGCCTTAAAATCTGGTTTACAAATTGTGCGGATGAAGTCGCGGGTAAAAGGTAGTATGATATAAATCTATTATAATATTTATAATACACATAAATCTTCCATAGTGGTCATAAGCCGTGTGGTTCCGGCTTAGAATGATGCACCCCAATTCTTCCCGTGGGTGTCGTACGAGGCGACTTAGTGATAATGGCTTTCTTGTGCAGTGTTTACGTGGGCGAAAAGCAAGCAACCTCTCACCATTTGACACCTAATTCTACATATACTATCCTAAAATTTAAATTGCTATATGTAAGCGTTAATAATCTAGAGATTATGAGAAACAAATCGACATGAGTTCCATAACTATACGCGAACTAAACGCTAACATTTTTATGTTAGCCTATTTCCCATACTAAGATTGAGTGTTAACTTTCAAAGAAAACACGAAATGGAAGGAAATATCTTAAAAACCTTATTGAAGTTGTTATGTTTGTCATTAAAATCTCACCAATTTCATAATGCTTACTGGTAGAAATTTTCATAAATCAATTTGTACCTTTAATAATGTCGACATAAAGTGAAGTATTACTTAAATTGTTAAGAGGCTTCGAATGCTGCGGTTAGGCACTCAGGGAGTGTTGTCTCATCTTCTTGAACTTCCGCTGAAAATGCTAACAGGGCATTAGAAAAGTTGGCTTTCGTTGCTTTATTGAGTGCTAAAACGTTGTACATGGTGTTTGGTAATATTTTAGGACATGAAAATGAATTGCACTGGAAATTATCCATTGGAAAATTTGCAGTGCAACTCCGGCTTTGTAGTGTAGTCTCGGTTTCGAATAGACCACCTCATTACACTACGAATTGTAGTGATTTTTTGGGTCGTGTCCTTAATCTTCTCCTTATCTTAGAATTGTGGCTCCATTATGGTGTTGATGATTTTGCCACCTCCAGCATAAATATCGAATGTGTTTGAAGTTGTTCGGTAATAGATATTTTTGAGTGATCTCGAAGAAGAAGCACACGCTTGAGCCACTATACAGGGTGCTAGGGTAAACAGTTCCACTACTTTAAGGGATGATTGTACCCATGATACTGAACAACTTTTCCTAAGAAACCTATAGGAAATTCGCAATTTTTTTTTCAACTTTCCATACCAAATTCATTTATCAGCTGACCGAACATTTGTATGAAAGGTCGAAAATTTTTTTGCGAATTTCCTATAGGGTTCCTTGGAAAAGTTGTTCAGCATCACGGGTACAAACACCCCTTAAAGTAATGCAACTGTTTACCCTAACACCTTGTAGATGGAGGTGTTTGCTGCAGTACATGCAACTGACACGCGACCGTCCAGTAACAGAGCTGCAACGCAACTCTCTAAATATGTATGTAAGTTGGAGAAAAATTCAGCATTTCAAAAAGTTATACAACATGTTGTTAAGTTATCAATCCTATACAAATGTTGTTCAGGTTTGGCGTTTAATTTTTAACGACTTGTATCTTTGATAAAAGAAAAATGAATGGATGGACCCAAATGGCATTTAGTGGAATCACACAAACTCTTGGTCTGCCACGTCGGTACGTATTTGAAGTATTCCTGACGTTTCGTCAAAGTAAAGGTGTTTTTTTCTGGTTTGAAATGTTCGCGTATCCATTAATTTTACTTTGATCGAAGCCTTGTATAAAACTTATTTTTATTCTTCTTTGATTTGTCTCTCTTCAATTTCTAAAGAATCATCCTATGTTAGCACCGTCAAGGTCCCTTAGTCACGAACGGCATCGTAACGTAAGGTCATGGACGTTCGAATAATCTTGTTTTATTTGCTCTTTCCAATATTTATTGTTTAACTCTCCTGCTAAGGAACTTCTGATGCCTTTGTTATTTATTGTTTTGCCGTGTTAGATGGCGGTTCAATCGATTTATTGTTTAGTTATTAGTGGAGAGAACAGAAATGCTTTTGGAAATGCGTAAGAATACCGCTAGGGATATACTTACCGTTTTTTTTCTCTGGTATCCACATATCGAATCAGAAATGAAGAGATCCGCAGAAGAACCTGAGTAACTGACATAGCCCAAAGAATTGCTAAACTAAAGTGGCAGTGGGGGGGGGGGGGGGGGGGGGCACATTGCACGCAGAACTGATGGCCGCTGGGGCCGAAAAGTTCTCGAGTGGCGACCGAAAAGCGCAGCGTGGGTAGGCCCCCCACACGGTGGACCGGCGAGCTGGTGAAGGCGGCGGGAACCCGTTGGATGAGGGCAGCGCAGGACCGGTAGTTATGGCGATCCTTGGGGGAGTCCTATGTCCAGCAGAGGACGTCCATCGGCTGAGTAGATGATGATGATGATCCACGTATCACTACTTTATACGTTATTTCATCTTGACGCCTTCAAAGTGCTAAAAGAAAGTCTTGGTACAACTGCAAGACAGCCGGTAGTTGTAGCAATGCTTCCGACCACCCCGAAAACGATTCGGTCGTGGTTTTAATAATGTGTGTACATAGTTTTTAAATTAATCAAAGCCCGTGCATTATATTTACAACTAGCTAAGCCTGTGATTTAGTACGCCCAGACCACTGAAATACGCACCGATGCCATATTATTTAATTGAGTGAGCCCATTGCGATGAAATAGATAGTAAATGTGACTCCAAGTTAAACTCTATGCTTTTCTCAAAAAGTCCATCCGAATCGGGTCAGTAGTTTTACGTGATGCGTCACAAACAAACAGTCACACAGACTTGCAGTTCCTTCATCATCTCAATGAGTTTTATTTGTTCACGCCAAGTTTAAAGTTTTATTTATATTTACCTACAGATTACCATCAAAGTACTTCTTGTTTATCACAATAAGTTAAATCTTCGATTAAGTTCCTTAAATAGTTCCTAAAGTATGTTTTTAAACTATAAAACCGGTTAAGTTTATTATGTTGAACTATAAAACAACCGCCTGGTTACACTAAAGCTTATTGCAAACGGATTCATCAAAATGCAATGAAAATGCACTTCTGAAATTCATTATGTACTAAGCCTTAATTTATTAAAAAACTAACACTATTAAATGCAGATCTCAATAAACTTATGTTCTCGTAAATTGTTAATTATAGAAATCTGAAGTGGATTGTTTATTAGTTTTTAAGAGTTTTTTTATTGAGTTTTAGACTATTAGCCCACCCACTCATTTATATCACTGTAATTCCTGCATAGCTTGGATAAAGAAAAAGAGACTTTCATTTTTATCACCAAGTCTGAGGTTTGAAACTCAGAGGACAGTGCATTTAGAGTTTCAGTCCAAGAAAAGGGCGAAATGGAGGGAAAAGACAGGATTATCTCACGACATATAGGATAAGCTAGCCAGGAAGAGAGAGTTTCCAACTTCTCAGTCCAGGAAAAGGGCGAAATGGAGGGAAAAACAGTATTATCTCACCACATTTAGGATAAGCCAGCCAGGAAGAGAGAGTTTCCAACTTCTCATCCATATACAGGGTGGAAGGAAAAGTATCAGTACCTCAGTACCTTTTAAACCACATACCTACTCTACCCATCAAACTGAACCTTTACTATGGGAGCAAACTTATCATAACAAAAAAAAATCTGCTGTTCAATACTAAACTGCATAAGAGAGATTTAATTCTTCGATTTGATAATTTTTTATTTTGCATTTTCTTGAGCACAATTTGATTCACGTTGACATTAGTAGATCATGGTCTTTAGCACGGTACTTAAAACGGTTGTTTAACATCATCAGTGACGGCCAGTTGGCACTACCTTGACATTGTTTACCTCAAATTTAAAGAACAAGTACAATCGATTTGTACCTATTTATTTAAGCAAAATATACTTTTCGTACGATTTCAAGATTATGTATGTTGTCCGTTGCCAAACGTGGTTGAGCAGGAAATATAAAAAAATTAATGCTGATTGTGTTCAGATAATTCTTTTGATTGACACGTTAATCTGACTTGCACCTTGTATCAAAAAAATTTAACGTTTTTTTTTCTTTTCAGGTGAGTATCCTGTCCAATGAAATGACGTCAGGTTTGCAATTGGGTATGTTTTTTTTTTAATGTTTACCGTACTGTGACTCCGCCAACACAGGTCGAAAGTTTTGGCTCTGCCAGACTGATTTATATCCTGCCAGTTTCAAAAATTTGCATTTTATTAAAAACTTGATTAATTAGATGCTTTCTAAAAAAAGTTGTTTTCAAAAACCCGCCTTACATAAATAAGTGCTCAAAAAAACGATATTTCACACATTTATCACCGACCCGTGATATTTACGTCAATAAAATATCGATATACATATTCATAAATATTTCGAACGTATAAATTATAATGACGCGTAATTAAATTTCACCAAATTCGTTGAGCTACTTCTGTATTAGGTCGTGTTATAAAAATACGTTTAATTTTATAGGCGTTGTAAATGTTATAATATTGGTTCTGAATTTGGAATGTTATGCTTTTATATCCTTTTTAACCGACTTCGTAAAAGGGGTATCCATAGTGGGTTGTGTTTGTATTGTAGTATATGCTCTTTTCTCACGATTTTGTCTACCAACGCAGTTATTAGGATTAGGAAGCGTTAAATGGCTTGTAGATGTCTTTATAACTTATAGAATTTAATTTTATTTTGGCTTTGGTCACAGATTAATAATAAGCTTTCCTTATACAACGTGTTAATGAATAAGCGCAAAACCAACCCAACCCCAACTGATTTATAACAAAATAATTAGATTGAAACAATAATTTCATTATTTTGATGGTTAAAATTGAAAGTTATTCGCATTTTAAGTTTTGAGGCAAAAATTATTTGTTATCATTTCAGCAATAAATGAAAGCGCTAACGTACTCGTGGATACATTTTAAAAATCTTGTTTTGGTAGTAAGTAGGGTGAGTGTGCCCGTGGTGGGTTGACAGCGAGTTCAGTAAATTTTCAATAGTACAAACAAATTACTTAATATTTTGAAGAAAAAAAAATGACTATGTTGAAACCATGATAATTCAATTCAGCTCTCGATTCTTAACAAAATTGTTTCTAGTTTTGCGTTAATTCATTAATACGTTGTATATGGGTTTATTCACGGTTAGGTATAGGTATTTAGTTGACAACAATTTCGGTTTGCACTTTGCTAGCTTTCATCCGGCCACGTTAGGGCGGAAACGCCGCGTAATAAATAATGAGAGAAACAAAATTTGATGGCTTTCTATTTATTACGTATCAAGTTATTTGAAACTATCAATATAACGGGACTTTTATTATGAATATGCCATCATCATCATAACTTCAGCAGGAGGATAAAGAATGAAAGTCTGGACTACAATAAAAGACTAGATTCTGACTTCAATTCGACTATGCTATTCAAAATTGGCGCTAAAGTTAGAATAACAAAATACAGAACATTAAATACTAACCCTGTATGGATCACATAGTTATCTGTATAAAGAAAGATTTAATTTATTTTAATTCAAATTCCACAAAGAGCACCAATACAATGTGCTCGTCATGGAACTTAGGTGCTCTTTGTAGAATTAGGTGATCGAATTGAGAATTTATTCAAAATTGGTGCTCAAGTTGAAATACAAAAAATCGATACATCAAATCCAAGAAAAGCACCAATCCAGGAGCTCTCCGTGATATAGCTTAGGTGCTCAATTCTGAAATATACTTCGATTATCTGTATGATAATTTCGAAGATTAATATTTATTTTAAATGTTTTGGGTTTAACAACGAAGTATAATTCAACATTGTAATTACGTGCAATTAATGTCAGTGTCACTCGCAATACGGGTGAAGGCAATAAGGTCGTTTCATACTTTCATTTTACAAGTTTGTTTGATTGCAATATTTTGTAGTTATTAGCAATATTAGGCATAAAAGTAAAAAAAAATGTTTTAATGCTTCCTACGGTCTTCTGTCTTCTTTTTTTGTGTTAAAGTTCTATGACTGTGTTTCTATTTTATATTAAGTCTCAATTTTGTGTATGCTTTTCTTTCTTAACTATCCCACTGCTGGGCAATGTTACATAAAAATGAACTATGGCTAGGTAGTTCTATTTTGTGATAATGATTTGTATCTTTGTCTAGGTATTGAAAAAAGCGAAAATATTTTCAATTTTCATCTTAATAAAAACAAAACGAAACTGGATTCAACCTCAATTAATTCAAAAGCTCAAAACCATTTTCATCCAGTTTCTTTATCGATCTTATTAACTTTTCAATACCCTCAAAATGTAGGTCAATTGTTAACCTTTGCGTTAAGTTAATTACATTACGAAATTAATTTCAAACTGCTTCGACCTCAGTGGCATATGTCTTTTGTCTAAGAGTTGAGATAATATCAACACACATTGTCTATGTAATGAACTCCGATTGAACTATATGATAATGTTGTATTAATTCACTGTCATTGTAAAATTACACTAATTTAATATAGTATTAGTTATTACATAACTGCCTCCGTGGTCTAATGGTTAAGAGCATTGGCTCTCGACACGGAGGTCGTGGGTTCGATTCCCACGAGGGACACTTAGTGATATATCACTTTGTGTGTTTTTCCCCAAGGACATTGCAGGCTGAATCACCTGATTGTCTGAAAAGAAAAATGATTCCGTGCTTCGGATGGCACGTTAAGCCATTGGTCCCGGCTACTACTATCTCTGGTGGTAGTAGTCGCTACATAAAAACCACGTCAGAGGCCGTAAGGCGGTCTGAAAAAACTCTGACACCAGGCTCTGCCCACACGATAAGAAATGAAAAAGTTATTACATCAGTATAATTTAAATGGTTTGTTATTATTAGTTCTTCTGAAGACACGTTAAGCGGTAGTAGGGCGAGCATGTCAGGCACGACAAAGCGATAATCAAGAAATCGATCATGCTCGCTCATTTCATGAGTAAAATATCAAAGATAGAGGCATATCTTCATCTTTCTCGTTGTCTCGGGGGTGACATGTCATGCTTGGCCCTCTGGTCCTGGATAGTGCGCTTATATGACGATTACAGACCTATCCCATTAGACTAAACAGAGTAGCTGATTTATGGTACATTTATAAAATCGTTTACCTACCCCCTTGTATGGAATATTGTCGTGAACATATTTGGTGAACATATTTTGCACAAATAAAACTTTGCGCTATGTTAAAAGAAAACCAAGCAACAGTAGTGTGTGAGAAAAAGCTAGTTATTTTTAAACTCGAACTAGTTGTGCCATCTGGCCGAATTTTCTTGGCACTCCTAAACAGAATCAGATATATAACATTCGGGTTTGAGTACGAGTTTTCCTTTTGCTCCAGACTAATACATTTTCAGTTTTTTCGCGAGATGGCGCTACGTGTTCCGTCCTGTAACTTGTTTGTTTTTATGTTAATCCGGTTTAATGACTTTACCTGCCTTTACCGTTAAAGGCCGTTAATGTCGGTTAATCTGGGATTACTTAGTTGAGACAATGCCTTATTTTCTTTTGTTTACTAAGCTTCAGCAAAATATTGACTTAATTAAGGATGTCATTTGGGGACCCCAGACAATTGTAAGGTTCAGAATTATAATTACTCTCAAATTCTGATATTATCTATGAAAGTCAAGACGCCTTAAATGTCAAATTTCAAATTCCCTAACGAAGTTTATTGATACTAAATAAATAGCTTAATACCAGTATGCAATAAATTGTTTCTACTTCAATAACTTGAGAAGATTTAGGCCCTCTTTGCAATTGCTTTCGACCAGCATCCAGCATAGGCGTTCGTCGGACGTCATAGCAATTTAGAACAAAATTTATATGGTAAAGGGTGCGCCCATATTCTATTGATGGCGTTGGTAGGCAAGTAAGAATGGACAAACTGTCCAGCGATGAATAAAGCTTTTTATTATGAGGATAAAGTTAACCCAAGCTCTGAAGTCGAGGCAAAGGCATGCGTTGTACAGGTAACAGTAAATTGTATGGAAGCTTATCGTAGGTCACGAAGAGGCTATCCGTTTTGCCAATACTTCAATTAATCAAAGGTGTGCTGCTGTTATGTTATAAACTAGCGGTTGTATGGCTTTTGTATTCGGACGGCCAATTCAGTCATTTCATTCAGTTCTGGGCTGCAATCGCGGTAAATATTTGGTGATTGAACTGTTGGACTACGTACGAACCATAACTTTTGACACATTTGGTATTGCGCTAATCGCGGTACTGCTCGTGACAGCCGGTAGAGCCATTTTGATAGATCGCTCAGACGTTATTGGCTGTCAGTTACATAGAGTTTAGCGCGATGCGGAATGCATCACAGTTGAATAGTAATTGGATCGCAATGTGATTAGAAATTAAATTGTATAAGAATAGAACTTCAATGTTTTAACTGAGCGCAATCGGGCTCCTGTATGGTAATTTAAGTTTTTAGAACAAAATTCGATCCTGCATAACAACGTATGTTTTTTTTATTCTGCTGGGTGTTAGGGTAGACAGTTGCATTACTTTAAAGGGTCATTGTATATCATGATACTGAACAACTTTCCCCAAGGACACTAAGGAAATTAGCAAAAAAAAAATATATTTTTTTAGCGAATTTCCGTTAATTTTTTTCTCTTGGGGCAAGTTCATCAGTATCATGAGTGCAATCACCTTTTAAAGTAATGCAACTATTCAAACCTATGGTAGACACCCGCAATATGTACAGCAATATACCTAGTACCTACAATCGGTTTTTTCGCTTTTCGCTGCAAACACAGATAATTTGATTCATCATCATCATCTCAGCCGATGGACGTCCACTGCTGAAATTTGATTACTTTATTTTATTAAATTTCATCCTGCGAAGTGCGAAATGTTTTAATAAATAGGTAGCGAGAAATATTCCACAAAGTAACCATACAAAAAGTTCAAGTTTATCAATCCATTAATGTGTAAATTTTCTAAGCTGTGGTGAAGTTGGTCGCAAGCTCGCAAGTTCAAGGCTCAGTCCTCTGACCCTGGCCCTGAAGTTTATGTGATCACTTGCAGACATTTTATTACTTTGATTTTATTAGGTACATACAAAAAGTTGTCCGTGTGGTGTCGGCTAAGAATAGCACCATCCCATTTCCTCCCGTGGGTGTCGTAAAAGGCGACTAAGGGATTTAACGGAGGATGGGCAGCAGCATCCTCTGAGTTCACACATTCAATCCAACTGCGATCGCCAACCCGCCTGCCAAGCGTGACGATTAAGGCAAATCCCCCCGTTTCGGGGGAGGCTTATGTCCAGCAGTGGACGTCTATCGGCTGATATGATGATGATGATGATGATGATGATGATGATGATACACAAAGTAACATACAAACAGTTCAAGTCTATCAATCCATTAATGTGTAAATTTTCTAAGCTTTAGTGAAGTTGGTCGCAAGCTCGCAAGTTCAAGGCTCAGTCGTGACTTGTGACCCTTACCCTGGCCCTGAAGCTTATTAGACATTTTATTACTTTGATTATATTAGGTACATACACAAAGTAACATACAAACATTTCAAGTTTATCCAGCAATTAAAGTGTGAATTTTCTAAGCTGTGGTGAAGTTGGTCGCAAGCTCGCAAGTTCAAGGCTCCATCGTGGCTCGTGACCTTGACCCTGGCCCTGAAGCTTATGTGATCACTTGCAAACATTTTATTACTTTGATTATGCACTGTTTTCAGTTTCCAACAGCTTTACTGAGCTTAAAAGGAGTTAAGTTTTATTTATCGATCGATGGTTTGGCAATATCTTGTGATGAATATTGCTATTTTGTAATTGTTTAAATTGCTTTTTATTTTGTGGGATTGAGATAAAGTGATGGGGCTGGCGAAGACATAGGCTAACAAGCATTAAAATACGACAAAATAAATATACAGCTCAGTAAGGTATAGCTCGAAGAATCCCACTGCAGGGTAAATGCCTATTTGCATGAATATTGGTGCATGGTGGGTCATACTTCACCTGCACCACGCATTCCCAGTGCGGATTGGTGGAAGCAAGCTAGTGGTCAACTTGCAGTCAGAGAAATAAATAATTATGAATGATTAATTGGTATTTGATTAACAGCCAGTTGCACGCACGTTCATTAAATATAATCCTCCATTAAATCTCATGCTAGCTTTTATTGTGTCAACAAAACAAAAAGTGACAGCATGAGATTTAATGGAGGATCATCTTTAATGAACGTACGTGCAACTGGCAGTAAATCTCCTAAAAGCTAATATGTTGGTATGGTAGGTTAGATGTATCCCGTTATTTCTTGAGTAGGTAGAAACTGAACCGCTGTTACTACTTGTCTCGTATACAAATTCAAATTTTGGGCGTTTGGTAATATCCTTTATAAATAATTCGTATGTAAGTATAGAACTACCATTATCATCGTCAGCTTTTGTCGATCTGCTGCAGGGATATAAGCCTCCTCCATAATATAAAAATTAAAATAGAAATATCTGGGACAATGTCACACAGATTCCATTGGAAGTACCATAATCTAGCCTGAACTTGCCTCACCATGAAGCCACCACGAAGCTCGTAAGCGTTCTTGTCAATATGCCACTGTTTTGTGCCAATCGCATCCAAGTCTTTCCAGCTGCCTTAGCCATATCATCAGCCCACCAGAGACTTATGGAGGTGCTACTTGGGAAATTTCCTCCATTGAAAAGGGAAGATCTTCCACCAGGCTATGTGTGAAGCCTGGGGACCGGCCGTGGTCCAACAGTTCTTAGTTGGACCTTGTATATGTATCGAATTTCTGTGATTATTTCTCTTGCGCGATGTATGTCTTGCATTCGATTGTGAACCTTATTTGTAGTAGGTTACGAGTTACGTATTCACGGTGAACGTTGTCTATGTATGGAGCATATTTCCGAGAGAGACGGTATCGCCATCTGTTGGCATCTTTGCTATAACTTGTGGGTGCTCATCTGAAGCAAATCCCCACAGACTATTTGTAACGTCTAAACTGCCGAACCCATTTCATTTAAATTTTACAATGAGGTTCCTAGAATAAGAAAGGAAAAAAGCGCCTTTATCATTTAACAAACATCTGTTCAATATTGGTGCTACTAACAGTCCTCTATGCAGGGTGTGCATGGAGGTTAAAGAAACGGCTGCTGTGCTGTTGGAATGCAACGGGCTAGCACACTATCGGGCACAACACCTCGGATCACCGGGGTCTCTTCCAGAAGTCTTCGGCAGCATTAACAAGCTGGTGGGCTTTCTGGAGGAGTTGGGATGGCAGGAGTAGTCATTCCCACCTAACGCAAAATAGGCGCCTAAGTCGTCGAGTTGCGGAAAATGAGCCCGCTCAACCAATACCAATACCAAGCGCCTTTATTATGAAAAACCTAGTATATTCCAGTACACAAGGTTTTGTTGCATAATATAATAATTCTTCAATATTTCTAGCCCTCCCGCACCTGGCGCAAGCCCGTGGGAACCCACCACTCCACCCCCGAGGGCGAGTATTTGAATAAACAACCAAATAACAAGCTCTATAATAGGGTACTCCGGGATTACACGTTTCATACCCTTTGTCTGAACTTTAGTATGCCTTTATTATATGAAATTGTTCATGTTAGGTCATTATGAGAGAGATATTTATTCAGATAGACTGTAATTGAAGCATATCAACATAATCGATAATGGGTCGATTTTATAATCAACCCAATTCCAACCTTAACTTTGCATATTGCTTAATAAATCAAGTTCCTGTTTTCTTCCTTTCATAGAAGGCCCGGTAGCAAAGTCTGTAGTGGACCTGCCTGTTGTGCCGAGGGTCGCGGGTTTGAATCCCGTAAGGGACAAATATTTATATGATGAATATGAATATATGTATTCTATATCGTTGTCTAGTCATCATAATACAAGTCCAGGTACTTTAAATGTGACTAGATAATTTGTGTGACAATGTCCAAGATATTAATTTATTTCTTATTTATTTTCTTAGGTGCACCTTCCATCTTCCCTTAGCGCTCTTACAGACGAGCTACGCTTTGCGATCGCCTTACTTATCAAGTCTGACTTTTTTGTTCTTATTTATCAAGTACTTATCTTTTATGCTATTAAAATATTTATTCAATAAAAATACATAGTGAGTGTCCACAAAAGGCTTGGTCAAAGAAAATGCATCACTCACATTTACATAACACACCACCACCATCTCATCTCACTGCTATTAAAATTGATAATGATTTCGATGCTTAACAGTCTCAAACTTGACCTGTATTATCATATGGCTTTGACTGCATTTATAGGGACTAGTTACGCGTGTATTTCTGCTAATAAACATTTCTGCCACTTTTTACGGGGGGCGAGGTAACATGAAATCCGCAACTATGGATTTTATTTAATGTAAATGCACATGATCAATTGTTCTTATACCGTGGCAGAGTGGAAATGCTACCGCAAGGCCAGTCCTTATAATACATAGTCAAAGTCATATGGTCATAAACCTAAAATAACCAAATCTGATAATCATTATTAATCGGTTACACTACATTATCTCGGACTCTTGTCTGCACTGAAGGTCAAAGTTCATTCAAATATAAACTTTAACACAAAGGAGCAAGGGATGTAACAATGCACGCCCCGCATCGTTCACAATGTAGCTATTATCTACGAATATTAACAGTTGAATTAACAATAGCATGCGGGTCTATTAAAATTATATTTTGATGTTTGATACTGTGTTTTTTGCATCATATTTTAGTATAACATCCTCCTCATATTATAATTTTTTTTAAAATAATCTAGGTAAGTATTTAAGTGTTGATAGAAATATTTCTGGTCGTGTCTGTAGTTATAGCATAGTTTCTGTGTTTTCATATAATCAGTAGCTATTTTGTTTACTTCTCTACCTTTGATAAGTTATATGTTAAGATAGATAGTCGAAGCTAAAAACGTGTCGAATAAAATATCACCCAGTCAAGGCTGATAAACCCTGTCCATATACACGCACACAGAGATAAGTTGAATGTCGCCTCACGCACACCAACCTTAGAAATTTTGGTCCATTTTTTTGTTCGTTGGAAGTGTGAGGTTCTATCTTGACACATAATTAATCAAAGTTCCCTACCATGAACTACGAACCACTGAAATCCTAAGTTAAATTGGATGATTACGAAATAATTTTAGTTAAAGTTTGGATGTAACATTGTATTGACTTATTTTCCGCTTTTTAGTGCTTTCAATGTTCTATTTTAGTATAAGGTATTCTTATTTTGAAACCTTTATTTTAGTCTCGTTTATATATTTGAAAAATATTGTAATAAAAAAAATGAAGGCGGTTTAAGAAATAAAACCTCTTTTAGAAATCAGATAAGTAAGTATAAAAAGTTTATTTAGGTACTTAATCATAATTATTGTAGTTCATACAATAAAATTAAATTAGCATTACATGAATTTTTGATAACATTTCATACAATTTACACAATAATGAAATAATAGTTTTTTAAAATAAACTGTAGCAAATAATATTTTATTTATGTAATGTGTATTTATATTATTCCAAATTCACATTTCTCTAATATTTTTATTCTATAGTTTCTGTAATACATCTACTATAGTTTGAGTTGATTAAAAAATATAGCATTTATTATCCCAGAGTTTTTACAGTATTTGTTTTGAAAAGTTTTATTTCTCTGCTGTGTGACTGTATATTATGTTATACATGCTATTCAAAATCAATACAATAACATACAATATCTTACAATATAAGGAATGAAATATACAATTAAATAATACTATTTAGGACATACCAAAGCGTAATTTCAATTATATTTCATTAGAAATTTAATTGATTACTTATATTTAGATAATACCAAACTATAGATTTAAATAAACCTAACACTGTATGTGAATTTTTGTTTATTTTATTAAAAGATTATCTAAGGCGAACATACGATAAAGGAGAAAATCAGAAAGCCTTCTCTCTAATCAACGCAGCAAATTAAAAATCTCCTATGTGTAATTTTACCAAAAATGACTTTTGCTGATATTGTATTTGGAAAGCTATTATGAATAGCTGCCGTTTGCAAAAACTCCTATGTAAATATCTTATTATTTCACTGATTGAGCTCTCATTTCTGTTAAATTATATCTTAAGTGCTAGCCACAAATTAATTTGAAAGATATTTCTAAAAATCACTTTTTGGGTAACAGGTAATTTTAACTTTGCAACGACACAAAATGCTGATGTTCAATGGATGTCTAGATTTTACTCACTTTGTCCCAGGTTACAATCTTGGCCTGCAGCCTAATAAGTTGTCATAAATTGTATGCTTTCAACAGACAATTTTGAAACTAAAAGCAACCTTTTTTTAATTATTATAATAACTATGAACTATCACAACACACAAAATATCACAAATAAAATATTAAAATCTTAATTTGAATACGTTTCGGTATCTAAGTCAAGAGTGTGTAGGAGTAAAGACACCGTAAATACAGGTATGTCAAAATTACAGTTACATTTGTGTATACCTAAAGTTGGTACCTAATCATATAAAGTACTAACTTTTAACAGTTACAACTAACAGAACTTGTGGTTTAAATTTTGACTAGAACAAAATAATGACAATAATTTATATCAACACTAATTCATAATTTCCTCAATGATTCAATTACACGATCACCTGGAATCTTTTGAACAATTTGGACTAGTAGCGATTTCAACCAATCAAAAATCGCAGATCAGCACTTACTCGTAAATGCATTGAATTGAGCAACCTTCCTATCAAACTACTTAAAAATACCTTAGCTCTTAGAAGTAAAGATGTTCAAGAACTTAGTTTTGATATTCAGAAGAGTGGTGAAAGACCGCTTGACTTTCTTCTTTGGTATCCTGTCTGGTCCCAAGAAAGGTTCCGAATGAGACCGAGGAATAAAATGGTTTGGCGCCTCTGGGTCCTTCGGCAGTTGATACTTGTACTCCTTGACTACCTTCTCTTCGTTAGGATCATATCTGTATAGAACAGAGTATGTCCTTTTCACTTTCTTAGGTATCCTCGCTACAGTAGGTGTTCTCTCACTCTTGCAACGCTTAACTTTATTCCTTCCGTAAAAATCTTCATAATTATCAGCGTCTACGTAAATGATTCTCTTTCCCAGAGCTTGTTCCCGTTCTTTCTTCAAGCTCTTCCACGATGCGATGACAGATTCTCGTCTGAACATCTTGTTGGGGTTGTGGCGGCTGATGCAGTATCCCTGGTCATCTTGGATGTTGGACGTGTCCTTCAGAGGAGATCCTCTAGGACTTGGACTGTAGTCTATATCGTAGTCATCGCGTGAGATCTGTAAAGAAGAAAATCTTGCATTAGTCTTTGGTGCCTTCAAATTAAGAGTTTATTTTAGGTAGTCCAGTTTAAAAGAGTTGTTTCAAAGATCATTAAGGCGGTAAAATTCCAATTTGTGTCTAAGATAGTAAGATTAGTTTATTATAGGTTTATAAAGGTCAATTAAATGCCCTTGGATATCTCAATTGAGCAATTAACGTCTGACTAATGATGTACGATAGATCAATTTATCTTTACAATCAATTTGTATTTCTTCTGAAGCTGTTCAACGTTTGCCTTCAGTAACTAATCCCAAATATATCTTAAGACTGATCTCTATATCTGTCAAAATAAAATGCTTCACTGTTCTCGAGGATTATTTAAAGTGGCCATTACATAAATAGACGTGCGTGCATGATGGCCTAGGGTTATTTGTCCCTTTCTGTTGTTAATGGTTTAGTTATTTTCGGTCTCACGTCACAGAAGCCCTTCGGACTTTGTAGTCCAGATGTCTGGGGCCACCTGTCCGGTACCATATGCTGCTTTGAGCTAAAAGTTTGTCACGGCACTTTGAACTTTAATACAGTTGATTAAGTTGATAGGTGTTTGGGAGTTATCATATCATTCCATATTAATTTTATGATGTATATGTAATTTACGCTTTATCGTATAAATAACTCGTATAAATGAATTTAGGATTCCCTGTAGCCCTGTAATATTAAAGCGACAACGATAAAATACCTGTATCTTTTTAGAAAAAAGTATTTGTTTTCTAAAGCTTATAATTTCAAACAATATAGGTTACACTGTACATACAAGCCGTGAACTATCTAGGAAGTGAACGATAACCCAAACAATTATGTTTTATACAATATAAGATTAAAACCAAGGGCAAAGTATTACGTAGCAAAATAATACTATTTCGTAAAAAATCATCGAAATAAAATGGTTTTAAAGAAAGGTGCTCTCAGTTTTATTTACGAAAATAACTTTTTAACGTTGTTTCGTTTTAACTCGTGTCGTAACGTTTCAGTTAAACACGTCACTAGTATTTTGAAGAGTTCAGTTATTATGCAATGTTTTATGGGTTTTTGTTCAGATTCCACAAAATAGCTCGGAGAATAGGTCAAGCAGAAATAGACGGTTCAGTATACTGGGAGTTCATTAGGACATGGTGTAGTTAGGACGTTGTAATGTTGTGGATATGACTTTCAACTCATAATTCATGAAGACGTCAAACGCTGTCTGATCTTGGTGAAGTTTGATTTGGTTTTGTTTTAAAGTATACAGCATACACGGGCTTTAAAATCGGTTAAAGATGATCTACGAAGTAATTTTACTAAACTTTCATCGAAAAAAATTTCTAAGAATTTAATTTATCAAGCTTGAGCGAGCACTTATTTATTTGTTGACATTGATTGGAGTGAATAAAAAGTTTTAGTGGTTGTCACTGTTCTTTTAGATTAATTTAAAATCGTAAAAGTATTTTATCTTGATGAAATAAAAAGTTTTATGTCACACGTTACTGACACGACAAATCTGCTTGACTTGTGTTTTGACAGCCTGTTTGTTGTGTAACATTATTTTTTAATGGGACAACGTGAAAAAATTTCACTGTTGCGAATCCAGGTCACAACGGTAAATGGGTCAGTTTTAAATAGTTTATGTTTAGCTGAGTTAGTTAACACGGTCTAATTAAAAAGAGAAATTAGGTCTATTTTCCTGTGATGCAATAAATAACCTTGTCTTTTTTTACAGGTAATTTCACTCCTGTGAGAACCACGTGAGTAGCTGCGTGTCCATGCTAATCGTTCGTTGGTAACGTCTTGAAACGTGTTCCATTTCACGTTCCCGTTTTATAATATTACGTTAAAACTCGTATAGTATTTCTGACGACGTGCATCTCAAAGTTATTTCTGTAACGTTATTATAACTCTGAAGGTGATAACACTAAATGTGTGATGTTAAATTTGTCACGGGCTATTTTAGACAATACTTGAGAATGAGAATGTTCAATGCAACTTGTAATGTTGTCTGCTGATAATGTTATGTCGTAATACGTGACCTATAATGGCCATTTTATTGTACGAACTAAGGTCAACATATTCCTATCGATTTGAATCAACTTAATGTGTGTTTAGGCATTGGAAATTGAACTTTAGATTTTACGTTGAAGGCTTTTTTTGCGATGCACGAATTTTACCGTTAATGCATGTATGTGTATGAAAAAAAAATACATTATAAAATAGCGGCACATTCAGTTTTTCTAGTATTTTTACAGCTAGAATCTCTTCAGTTTTTGCAAAGTAACGTTTGGGCTAGAATTTTTATGCTCCAAAGAATTATCTTCGGAGGTTTCGAATACTATTTCGGTTACTCTAACTGTATTAGTATTAGGCTATACTTTCTAAAATACATCCGCGTTCAATATTTTAACCTAGGACTTGATTTTTAAAACACTGAGATTATCAATGTCAGTTAGGTGATGATTAGCCATAGACAAAAAAACTCTTTTTACCCGACTGCGCCACAAGGAGGTTTTTTTTAATTTCATCTACAGATTATTCGTTTTACTAATCTTGAAAAACGTCTCATTCTTAACCGTTATTAACTTTAACCAATCGATTATAAGTTCAAATATAGATGTCTATTCATAGATTACGTTCTATCGAAGGTCAATAACCCAAATAAATTTAACACATAATTAAAAATAGTAATGACGAGACCATGATGAGACCTTTCTGACTAACTGTGACTTGCCCACGCGCATTTTTTCCTATACAACAAAATTTGGCATGAGTAATCAGTTTTTTTGACATATTGCACCATATAGGAGAGGTTTACATATGAAACTAGACGATTGACCTTTAGTTTAACGACTGCTTGAACGTAGATCAATGTCCTCATCATCGGAAAAATCGATTCGATGTTGTTTTTTCTGTAACGCGGTTAATATCGTAACAAAAAAAACTATAATCGATTTTCTTCATAAGTGTCATGATAGATAGGTAGATCAAGTAACTAATCATAGGCTTTTACAGTTTATCTTATTCTTCTTCCTTACTAACTGCCTTCGTGGTCTAATGGTTAAGAGCATTGGCTCTCGACACCGAGGTCGTGGGTTCGAGGAAATTGCAGGCTGAATCACCTGATTGTCTGAAAATAAAAATGATTCCGTGCTTCGGATGGCACGTTAAGCCGTTGATTCCGGCTACTATCTCTGGTTGTAGTAGTCGTTACTTAAAAACCACGTCAAAGGCCGTAAGGCGGTCTGAAAAAACTCTGACACCAGGGATCTGCCCACATGATAAAAAGAAGAAGAAGAAGAAGACAGTTTATTCAGAGTTAAAAAAAATATATTTTTTTGTGAACTAATATTTTTCATTCAATATAATTATAATTCTTGATACTTATATTTTGATATCAAATTTCAATGTTGTAGCGGGTAACGGAAAGCGTTTTGTGATATTTTAGGTAAAATAATAAAAAAAAACGTCGTTGCCAATTTTAAAATAATAGTTATAACATTCATGAGTTCCGGACCTTTAATTAACTTTAAGTCTCACCAAGAAATGTGAAAGTATAAGTCTGACTTCTAAGTCTTCTAACCTACGCAATTAACACAATTTTCTATCATTAAAATTGTAATCTAAAAGTTAAGATTCATCAAATTCTGTTCGATTCTAATTTTAATTCGTCATTCGTTATCTGATCTTTACTTTCGAAATCATCTGGTGGTAACCGAGAAAGTTACATTATTAAAATTACTTATAAAAACTACTGGTTTTGGTACATACGTCACCAATATCTTTTGACGTAAAAAGATTTTCATTTCGGTCAGTATAGCCACTTGCAAAAACCATATGTAATGTAATGAAATATGTTATGACAAGATCGCTTATTACTTTGGAAGTATAGCACCTACCGGCATTATTTTATTACCATTATTTGGACTTAAGACTTTGACTACTTATATAGGGACTAGTTACGCGTGTAATTCTAGTAACAAACATTTCTGCCACTTTTGCGGGGGGCGAGGTAACATGAAATCCACAACTTTGGATTTTATTCCCCATAACTTTAGATTCTAATTTTGATTGTTAAAAATCATGAAAAGTAGTCTCGTGTGAACCCCAAACGTTCTAAGTTCGAAATTATTGTTTCGCAGTCATTGGCTGTCTCGTTTAGTGATAAGGTATAAAATTGAATGTAAATGCACATGATCAATTGTTCTTATACCGTGGCAAAGGGGAAATGCTACCGCAAGGCTAGTCCTTATAATAAATAGTCAGACTTTAGAGGACAGAAGCCATTACTCGATAAAAGTCCGTGATGTAGCCTACCCGATATTTTTGTTTATTTATTGATAAGGCAAAAAAACTCCTTATCGTGCTTGGTTTAAAATATTCAAGTATCCCTTTAAAAAAAAAAAAATTTTTTTTATTAATTTTATTCATCTTGATTCATCAAAACAATACATTGGTACATACATTGGCTACTGAGACTTAGTAGTTTAGTATCTTGTTTTGACACAGTCGATGCTAAAAACGTTTTCATCTTTGTGCATTAGAAGTGAAAGTAGTCGAAATTCGCCAAAACCGGTCTCGCGAATTATGAACGACGTTGGACGGGTTGCCTATCGATAATTTTGACAGCTGTTATGACAACTCTCTATCTGCAAGACACACTTTCTAATATTTTTAAGCCACAATGTAATGGTAATGAGAAATAGGCAATTCATTGAACAATTCAAAGTTCTTATGGTCGCAAGTCAAGCAGTTTCGCGATCAAACATTCAGTGTATTCAAATGACAGTTCCATTTTTAAACAATGAAGCCTGTGAGTTTTCCATAGACAAAGCGTAATTGTTTTTTTCCGGAGCTAGGTTTCCGTTTCAACGATCTCAGGAACAGGTCATTAGTGGTTTAAGGACGCGGGTGATATTTAAACTAGAATAGTTATTACGATTTTAGCATACATTACATAGTGGAAAATTGCAACGGATTTTAATTTGAAATGTCATTATGATATCCTGTTATTTTTTTTTAAATAATGATTATGACATTGTTGTTCGAAGAAAGATTCTTCTTTAGGAGAAACATCTTAGTAAGGTTATATCAAATTAAACCAATCAGTCATCTGTAAATCAAGACCCATTTATGATTAATATTTAATCGTTAATCGGTGAAGCAATATCGATTTTTGACACTGATTAATTTATAAGCGCAAGTTCCGAGTTACCGAGTCAGTAACCGTGAAAACGAATGTGGCAATGTCAAGAGCTACGCCACAAAAAAAGCACTCCATAATTCAACGCACGCGCAGGGTTTATCTTATTTCGTTTGATTAACCGTTCTCTCGGGCTGTCTTGCTTGTTCTTTATGTTTTAAGAAAGACCAGACTAATGTCTGGCATTAAATATTAGCAAATTTTTATTGTTAGAACATTATTGAGATTGTTTTAGTAATTCATTGCTTCAGATTTCAAATGTAAATCGAATTATAAGTACATCTGTCTAGAGTTTAATATTAAAAAATAACCAGACGCTTTATCTACTTTTCTTAAGAGAATACACCCGTTAGGACGTCCGAGCGCGCTGCATACAAACAAATTTTCTTTCTATTTTCAATAATAACTAATTACAGTAAAAAATAATGTTGTGAACAGAATCTAAAAACCAATATCTGTGTCGGTACCATGTCCTGTTAAATGTTTAGTTTTAATGCTAGGATTAATTTAAGATTATTTCTCTATCGAGAACGCTTTTCGCTTTGTCTATGGAAAATATTTTTTTTACTTTATTACTAACTTCGCTTTATCAGCAATCTCCTCTACAGTCGAAATGAGATACACCCAAGCGATGGTCATTGACTGCTACCATAGACAAGTCGGTTGCCTTTTAAGCGCATTAAGCTGACCAATGGCCATGCACTTTGCGTAACAGACTTACTGCGTTCCGTAATCCAAATAAAGTGGCCACAAAGTTGTTTGCGTTCCACACTTTTCACACGAATATTTACGTCGACTTAATCACGTTTTTTTATGCAGATTAGAATTACTAATTAACATAAGCGATAAGACCGGCTTATTTTGTGCCTCTTGTATTTTATTTCTGTATTTTACTGTTTATGTTTTTTGATTTGATTGATTGATAGAAGTATCACTTTGGAATTAAAGAAATGTTGCTTAAATAGTTTGAAAACTGTTATTTTTTATATGCCTAAATACGTCTCACTGCAGGGCACAGGCTGTATGAGCATTAAAGAAAGAAGAAAAGAAAGAAAAATCTTTATTCACCATTAAAGTCCATGACGCGTGTCCAATGCGGATTGATAGACTTCACATGTTCACATACGCATCAGAATTTCTTCGTCAGCGTATGCAGGTTTCCTCACGATGTTTTCCTTCACTATTTGAGAACATTCGGTATTACGTACCAAAGTTAAAAGAACTCATTGGTACAAGGCATGTCATCCATGCGGATTTGAACCCGGACCGTTAATTAATTACTATTTAATAAAGGAAGGTTTGGTAGAACTTACCACGCTCTCCCAACTACCGCCGAAGACAGATTTGTCCAACATATTGAATCACTGAAATTCCACAATCCACAAATTTGATAATCTCAACTCTTGATAAACGGCCAATTACGAAATAACAGATTGAGTAATATTATGGTAACGCGAGGTTGATCACGTTGTCATAAACAAATGGTGAGATTTGGCACAGTGTTTGCAGTTCGAGCTTTCCTTCGAGACTGAAGAAAATTCGTTTCAGTTTTCATATTTATAGAGCGGGATTGGGAGGGCGGGATTCAGGAAGACGTGTTCGTCGCCTTCTTGTTAGCGTGTAGTCATGCCTCTGTATTTTAGGGTACGTAGGTTCGGGGAAGCCCGTCTAAAAGCAGTGTGTGCTTAAGTGGAACTTTGTTTCTATGTCAGGTCGCCGGGGTTGCGGTTTCGTGGAATGGGTGTGATCTGTCTCCCTTTCTGAGTACGCTTTCTATATCTTATTTTATTGGAGTCATGTTACTGGTATTTTATTCGTGGTATAGGTGGTAAGACAGTTGTGAATTTAGTTGCAATGACTGTCATCAAGATCTGATTAATTTGTAATAATAGAACATTCACTTGTCTCTATTTCGAGTACAATTCAATTTAAAAGTAATACATGTACTTCAAAATTACAACATTCAATACTGTTTTATTTTGTTTCAGTGTAAAATATTTTATAATTATCACTCATAAATGAAATATTTTAATAAGTTTGAAGTCACAAGCTATACTTGACCATGATCCTTTGGTAGATCCTTTCCTTCTTTCAGCGAAATACGTATGATTAAGTTAAATACTTAACGTATTTTTGCTTCGCAATTTCACCACAATTACAACCTAAAAAGATGGTGGTCGTAAAAAAGTTTCTGACCACCCTGAAAGGGAATACGGTTGTTAGTTTATGTATGTATGTTAATAAGGTCAATAACCCGACTTCTGTTTTGGAACATTCCATTTAACATCCAATCTAACTTTCACGCAATCAAACCAAGCTTTACCCCCGCTAAGATGAAACAAAACAAGGAAGATGCTATATATTCATACAAGGAGCAACAAAGCACATTTGTGAGATTGAATTTGTGTAAGGATGAATATATTGTGATTAGCTTGGACAGTCGTACAAGCGTGGCAACCTCGAAAGCCGCTCTTTACACGACGTTCTCTGCTCGGCAAACAATTTGAAAAATGGGGGTGAGGAGTATGCGCAGCAGCGCTTTCGCCTAACAATTTTATTTTGCCTTGCTTCAGATTTTTGTCGGCCATTATATTGGCACGATTTTAACAAAATGATGGTGTATTTTTTCTTGGTTCATCGCTTCGATGCCAAACAACTTACTCGCATAGCACCAGGTTGCCTGAACCTGGTACCTGATGACATTTGGGACAGGTTTGCAGTTTTGTATCACATATGATTTTTTTTTTCGCGCGATCGTTCTTCTTATTTAGCAATTCAGTTTGATGGTCTAATCATCCCCTTACAAAACCGTCAGCATATTAAGAAAGACCCTATTACATAGGGTAGGGTAGGTAATTCGATATTCACTTGGACTCAGTAAATTCGCATCTTCCTCCACAGTTGTCATCTAAGTTTACCCCATTTTAGTTTTACAACCTTACTCTCGTTAAGTACGGTTAGCCGGATGCACTCGACTTGCATTGACGTCAGAGCTCGAATTGCACCAAATGCACCGAGGCGCTCGGTTAAAATTAAACATGTAATTAACCAGATTCGGTTTGTAACTAGTGTAAACAGATTGGGCGTAGTGCAGCTGTAAATGTTATTGTTTTGTGTACAACACGTGTGAGTTATCTACAGTTGGTGACGTTAGAACAAAAACGTCACAACTGTCGCAAAAGAGGTACACATGGGCGGCTTTATACAAACGTGCGCCACGCACGAATCGACGAGCAATCTCGACGATCTCAGATCAAAACGGTTGAATGTTAGTAATATCTATCTATTCATTTTGTGTGCCTATTTCCACAGAACATTATAAGAGGGGCTAGAAGTGCAACGTGGCGTGGAACGCGTCGCCACAGGTTATGCAACAATTTGCATAACACCATAAGGCGCGCGGCGTGGTGCCAGCGAATGGCCATGAGTAATTGTAGCAGCGTGAGCGGGAAGACAAGTGGCGACAGCCGTCTCCGAAGCAAAACCGCTACTTTGCATTTCTAACCCCTCTTATAATGTTCTGTGCTTATTTCGCTCTTTGCTTGGAGCCGCCCCCTTCTGTACCTGTCTCTTTTGTGCCTTGCCTTGTCATTTTTTTTTTTGTCAAGATTACGGCATCTTATAGGGTTTGGCTTGGCATCTCGGTGAAGATATTTGCGAACCAGCATGAGAGGCGCTTTTCCCACCGTATTGAGAGGGCTTCAGTGCATATTTCTAAATTCTCTGCCCAAGGTAGCAAAACTTTTCTTTTTCTGATTGGCCCTTTCTCAGGGGTGTTAGGGTTGAACCTCATCTGGCAGCACCCCATCGCATTTTTCCGTCGTTTAGCCCAGTCATTTTACGGAGTTTTGTTAGGAGAGGTGGGAAGTAATTATTAATTGGACTTTTAAACTGTAAGCGGCACCATTTAGTGACAAAAATACTATCTGAAAACATATTAAAATAAAATTCGCTACGCAACATAGAAACCAAAATTGTGAGTCCCAGAAGGCTTTTAAATTATTAAATTAATAATATTAATACCAATGCACTCATTTGAATTAGATTTAACAATATAAATTATTTTTGAGCAATAAAATAGGCATTGAAATTTTAAAAATGAGATTTTTATTTGAAATTACGAATGTATTTTTCAAAACCTTCTAAGTAGACAAAAATATTTACACCATGTTTGAAGTATGTATAATGGTAATGCCTTAAATATTTGCAAAATAAAAATTACCATCAGGTTTTTTATAACGAAATAATAGCAAAATTTTAAATTTGGAACTGTTGCTGACGGGATTTTTTTTTAAATTTTGGTACATTTCTAAGCTCAAATTGACTTTTAAATACCATACCGAAAAAAATATCCATTATTAATTAGTCCCGGCTCAAACCGTAAAATGACTGGGCTACGCTCCATACTTTTTCGATCGGTGCTGGCAGATGATGTTCAACCGTTATACCTACATTGTATTTTCTACCAATTTTAGCGGTAATTAGGTCCCACAGGTTTTGTCTTTCATCGATCGATCGATGTGCATTTTTGGCATTCTGAAGTATGTACTATAATGTTTGGGGGGTAAAGAACGATTTCTGTGGGTACAGTAATCGTCGATCTAAAGTTAAGAACAAAAATCGTCTAGAAAAAAACCACAATGATAGCAAAGCACTAAAATATGAACTACTGATCGACCTATATTGTATGCCAACAAAAAATATTGTAGGAGTTTTCTTGAGTTGTTCCTTATTAGTTTCGTTTTACAAAAGTTTGCTTTGATATAAGACGTACTTGGGAATTTGAATATAAAGTTACTAATTACTGTAGTGTACTGCTTTGATAACTTTAAACTTGAATTGTTTTAATGAAGTAATTAATAGCTTTAGGGTACCGAAGACTTAAGAGCTTGCTTTCGTGTCTTATTTCAATTATTATCTACGATCTTTTACCCGCGACTTCGTCCGCACAAATTATATAGGTACCAATCTTTTAAGTCAAATTATAAGCCTTCAAACAAATAAAGTGTAATCAAAATCGGTTCAGTAGTTTTTGCGTGATGCTCGAACAAAACAAACTGACGGACAAAAAATAAAAAAAATTGTGATTTGGAATCATGGATACGTAAAAACAATATCGTAACTTTTTCCTTTTTAAATATCTTTAATCTTCTTCTTATCGTGTGGGCAAAGTGTCCCTGGTGTCAGTTTTTTCAGACTGCCTTACGGCCACTGACGTAGTTTTTATGTAACGACTAACTATCACCAGAGATAGTAGCCGGGACCAACGGCTTAACGTACCATCCGAAGCACGGAATCATTTTTCTTTTTCAGACAATCAGGTGATTCAGCCTGCAATGTCCTAACCAACTGGGGGAAAACGCACAAAGTGACATTTTACTAGGTGTCCCCCGTGGGAATCGAACCCACGACCTCCGTGTCGAGAGCCAATGCTCTTAACCATTACGACCACGGAGGCAGTCAATATCTTTAATGTACCAGACATACTTCCGTTGCAGTTTTTTATAATAAGTTAAGACAAGATGCTATCCGCTACTTCGTCTGCGTGGAATTTTCATGTCTGTCCTTCCTCAGGGTTCAATCCATCTCTGCACTGTACCGAATTTCATCAAAATCGGTTCAGTTGTTTATTCGTGAAAATTTATATTTACGCTATGCTAAGGGTGATCGCACACCTATAAGCGACGCATGCAGAATGCGTATGAAATGTCAGATGCGGACGCTTTGGCCGCCTTCGTATTTCCATACAATTTCTGCAAGTGTGCGTTCAATTTTAAAAGACAGATACTTTTTCGCAATTGTTTCGATTTACGATTTTGACATTGGACCCATTGAGAAAGTTGTTCAATTTGATGGTCTGATCATCCCCTTAAAAAACCGTCAAAATATTATTAAGAATGACCCTATATTTGTATTAATACTGTAATATTGTCAGGTACGCCCTTTTGTGCTTCGATTTTATGATCTTTATGTCCACTTCTCTCCCACAAAAGATATCATAATAGTAATGAAAGTCTTGTATTTACTAGTAATTACATTTCACACAAAGAACATGATTTACAGGCAATAAATCCGTTTTAATTCTTTGTTTCGAACGTTTTTGGATTTCATCCAGTTTGCAGTTTTGATATTGCGCAATTTTTTTATAGCCTTCCATGTCTTTCAGCAGAAATCTTATGTGCAAAGTGTTAAAATTGAAAATGCCTTGATTGTGGCAAGACTTTGACTTTTGTGACGTTTTCAAGCTTTTACATAATGTGGAGACAATGACCTTTGTTTGTGCTTTATCGTTACGAATGGAAATTTTAATTACGACGTTTTAATTGCATATAAATTGTGGTTTTGGAACGAGATTGAAAGCTCTTGATGACATTCAAAGTCCTAATATTTTAAATTTCAAATATGTGAATTTAAGTGGTCTAAATATTTCTCTCTATTTCTTTCGTTTCCTTTCTCTTGCAGAAATAGAGATAGGGTTCGATTTTGATGCATTTTGTTCCAACCGATCCCAATAATTTTAGATACAACGAGCGTTAACCCGCGACTTTGTCCGCACAAATTATATACCAGATTTTAAGTCAGATAATAACAAAAAAGTTTCATCAAAATCGGTTTAGTAGTTTTTGCGTGATGCTCGTTCAAACAAACAAACACCCTAACAAACACACAAACAAACACACAAACAAACAGACGGACAAAAAATCCAAAAATTGGTGAAATGGAATCAGGGACACCTAAAAACCATATCGTAATTTTTTTTTTGTTAATATCTTCAATGTACAGACAAACTTTCTGCTACAGTTTTATAATAGTTTAGATACAACAAACATACGGCCTTTACGAGACAAAGAAAATGCAAGAAATTTTGAGTTTATTGTTAAAAGTTGTGTACCGGATTTTTTAAATTATTATTCTGAGCCCATGAAGGTGAACTTAGCTACAACTGGAAATCGTTTATGACCTCTCCTAAAGGGTTCATATGAACTAGCATCTATGTGTACGGTAGACTAACGAAATAGCTGATTAGATTTGTGCTTTATCACAAATAAATAATGCTCACATCACAGGCACCTACATTGTAATGATCCAAACGTAGGCTTTTAATTATGGAAATCGGACACCATACAACAGCGGCACAAACATATAACATCCTTACCGAACTGGGATTCGAACCCAGTACATCTGGTTTGGCAGTCCGGCGTGGTAACCATTACACCAGTATAAAACCCGTAACTTGTCAATTGAGGGCGGCTACATACATCCGGAATTTTGATTTTGTATGGGTTTGATGCCTCCGTAATTCTGAACGGAATTCTGGAGGGGGCAAATCCTATACGAAATTCTTAATTCCATAAGAGATGCCGCATGTGTGTGGCAGGCCTTAGTGTTGGTGTCTTTACAACTACCTATATTATCACAGAATACATGTTTATAGTATGACATCGTTCTCAGTATGGTGAGGGGTTTTACTAGCTTTAGTTGTTACTTATTACTTACTATGCTGGCTCAGGGATCCGAAGTGGGTCTTGGCCTCCGACAACAAAGCACGCCATTCATCTGTTTTCTGTGCCATCTCAGTCCAGTTGGGCACCTCCAGCTTCTCGAGATTCTTGGTAATCTGGTCTATCCAGCGATACCTGGGCCTGCCCACCGGGCGACGCCAAGAGGGTCGCCCCAGATACGCTCTCTTCACCGCGCGATCTTCCCCCATCCATTCTATGTGTACGAGCCAGCGTAGTCGAGCAGATTTTATCTCTCCCAGTACGTTGGGAGTAGAGACTAGGTCTTCTATTTCCATATTTTTCCTTATTCGCCAGGAACGCTTTAGTTGTTAGGAAGAAGATATCAAAATAAGCTTTAACATCTACTCAATCAAAATACAATCAACGAAACAGTAACAGTAAATTCACTCAATTGTTTACCCTGTCACACGAGTTTCAATCACCGACGCTGTGTGCGGGACGGCTGGTGCTGCGCTGGTCGATGACGTATGCACTATAAATAATGTATTGACCTACTTGTCCGGTTGTCCGCGGAGCAACGAATCAGGAGTTTGTGTACGGCTTGTAAACTCTGTGGTTGAGCCGAGCCCCCGGTATTAGATCAGTGGGTAAACACATCAGTAGGTCTGTTTGTGTTACGGTGCGCGAATAACGTAGACAAATTGACCTGATG
Source organism: Agonopterix arenella (assembly GCA_927399405.1). Classification (NCBI taxonomy): domain Eukaryota; kingdom Metazoa; phylum Arthropoda; class Insecta; order Lepidoptera; family Depressariidae; genus Agonopterix; species Agonopterix arenella. The sequence continues at coordinate 6,026,595 of OV656714.1, forward strand.
CTGATAAACTCGTGACGTAGGGCTAACTTTTTCAGAACATATACAGTGTGCCGTGTTTTTGGTTGAAGTCAATAGTTTAACTTCCTTATATTATAATCCTAGTTTGTATATGTATTGATATTCCATCATACTTAATGGATTTTGATTAATCTTGGCGTCTCGATTTAGTTCGTAAGCTAGATTGGAACAAATTACATCACCAATGAGCTGTAAGGCAAACGCTAGCGTTTAATTGAGTAAGACTGTAATGACTAGTAGGTAGGTATAACTCCAAAACTAAGCTATTGAATCTCAACATTTGGATATCACCATCCTTTGTAACATAAAAAGCCGAAAAAGACAAGTGCGTAGCCACCTTCACCTTCAATCAACGGAAGTGCATGTAAAGATGCATGAATGTGAATGAGGCTAAAGAGGTGTGTCAGAGTCGTAGCGTGTGGCTGTGCGTGGTTTCTGCCTACCCCCATTAGACAATGGCGTGAGCTTATGTATGTAATTGTTCATAAGCGCAAGCGTACCGGAAAGCGCAGCGTGGGTCACCCTCAAGGTAGACCGACGTCCTGGTGAAGGTAGCGGGCACCCGTTGGATAAGGGCAGCGCAGGACCGGTCGTTGTGGCGATCCTTGGGAGAGGTCTAAGGCCAGAAATGGACGTTTATCCGCTGAGATGATGATGATGAAGCATAAGCTCACGAGAAGTCTCAAATATTTTGAATAAATTCAGATTATAGACTAAGAGATAAGTGTACTTTTTGCAACCATCAGCTGCAAGGCTGATCCAGTGTTTATGGGGTGTAGAGCATCTCTGTGATGGGGATGGACCAGGTCTGCCTGCATAACTCCAGTCGGTTTAGAAGTTACTGATGTTTAAAGGTCAGTAAAAAATTAACGATCAGCTACAAGGCTGATCGTATGATATTATTGTAGTATGCACTGACGTATTATAGTAGCTATGTGAACAGTACAAAAACTGGCATGAACTGCCAGTCGGTTTAGGAGTTACAGCCGTTCAAAGGTCCGACCTTTGAACGGCTGTATCTCCTAAACTGACTGATGAACCATGTCAGTTTTTGTACTGTTCACATAGCTACAGTGCATACTACAATAATATCATACGATCAGCCTTGCAGCTGATCGTTATATTTTTAATGACATTTAAACGTCTGGAACTCCTAAACCGACTGAAGTTTTTCAGACAGACCTAGTCCATCCCCATCACAGTGATGCTCTACACCCCATAAACACTGAATCAGCCTTGCTGCTGATGGTTGCAAAAAGTACACTTATCTCTTATAATATTATCCATCAGTTACTTGAAGCGATAAAAAATACTTCAATGAAAACCAAATTACCAATTTGTTTGACATCTGAAATCCTGTCTTCGTTTAAATGTGTTTAGGCTTACGAAACAGTATGAAAGTTGAATTTAATTTTACTTTCGCAAACCGAATTTGCTTACATCTCTCTTAGCAAGCCGATTTGTTCAGGCTGTTGCTGTTTACCCGACCTGGCACGTTTGAGTTCTGTTAATATCCAATAACATGTGCTATTGAATTTTAACACGTCGTAAAAATTTACACCGCCTGCCGATAAGCGAAGGTAAAACGGAACGTTGAGGCATTTTGGCAACGTCCTGTTGTTTGAAAACATTCAGGATTATTGAGAATACCTTTTAAATACAGGGTGTTAGGGTAAGTTGTATTAATTTAATGGGTGATTGTACTCATGACACTGGAACAACTGTACCAATACAACACAAGGCGAATTCGCAAAAAAATAATTTATCTTTTCATACAAACGTTCGATCAGCTGATTGCATTTTGTATGGATAGTCTGGTACTGGTCATAGTAACGTGTTAGCTTGTTTCACCACTTCTCTATAAGTTCTTGGCAGCTAATCTGACAGATCGTTTAACATTGTCTTTAATGCGAAATATGTTAAACGATCTGTGTGATAAGTTACTTAAAACTTATCCAGAAGTGGTGGAATAGGCCCTATTCTAATGTTTTTTCAACTCAACTTCCAGGATCCACTCTAGTAAAAAAAAAAAGATGTCTACGACGATGCTCGAACTTGTTAGCCTACTACACACCTTCAAGCTAGATCTATAATTTAGTACAGTTACTTTCCTAGTTCTCAGAACGAAGACTCCATGGAATGATGAACCATGCAGGTCAAAAACTATACCACCAGTGTTGCCAGACGTACGATAATTATCCTAGATCTACGATATTTTTGAGGGGCATGCGATAGAAAATAAAAGTTGGGTATTGCACGATAATTCACAAAAATTCCAGGATAATCCACGATAATTTTGTAATTTAATGAAATCTGTGTATAAAATCACTATTTTCAACCATATTATCCCTCTAATTCCGATAATATACATCATTTTGGCGTTAAGTATCGCGTAAAACAGATAAGAAAAATTGAGAAAGAAAATATTTCCTGACTGTGTCGTTTCAATCAAGAGTTTTTACTACAATTCCCTAAAAACCTCGTACTTGCCTACCTATAAATAAGTGGCATGCAATATAGATAAGAATGATTGAATTTCACGCAATATTTGACACTCTTTTAGGTTCTAAGATACGATAATTTTTTCAATTTTTGATGCGGTAAATCACGATAATTTTGCTGTCAATCTGGGATAATTCTTAAGTGTCGATCTGGCAACACTGTATACCACTGACCCATTTGAATTTAATATTTTGTCGGACAATCATTAATACTAATCTTTACCCAGAATCATGCTCTATTTTTGTTTAGTATGAATTCGTTGAATTGTGAATTTGCGCTAAAATTAATGGGCTTGCTAATGAAATTTGCTCGAGAGATTTACTAGAGTATTATATTAATGTCTTGTATAGTAGAGGTTTATTAAGATGCTTAATATTCACCGCCTAAACGGAGTCTAAATTAGTATTTGCGAAGAAAATTAAGTCCTAACTTAACCGAACCTAATCCTGATCTGTCTTCGATCTTTTTCGGTTGTTACTGCATCACCTGCCTAGTATTGGAGACAGGTTAGTTGCCTTACTAATCTATCTATACTATTATAAAACTGTAACTGAATTTTTGGATTTTTTGTTTGTGTGATAGTTTGTGTGTTTGTTTGTTTGAACGAGCATCACGCAAAAAATACTGAACCGAATTTGATGAAACTTTTTTGTTTGATAGCTTATGATCTGACTTAAAATCTGGTATATAATTTGTGCGGACAAAGTCGTGGGTAAACGCTCGTAAATTGTTTTTTTATTTTCACCACCACAAACTATTTGGTACATACATATTTATAATCTATTTCACATTGGATAGTCTGTGGGTGGAGACTGGTGCCAGAGTTGGGTTTCTTATTATGTTATACAAAAAACCTGTCAGTCAAGTCACCAGGACCACCCCTATCGGATAGCTTATTCTAAATTATAAATTTATAATATAGTCCTCTGGTTAGTCCGTACCTGAGTAGTAGTAAAATTAATAGTAAATAAATAAATAGTAAAAGAACGGTGAATCAGGAACTCTTAATACCGTAAAATTATGCCTTTACTGCATAACCAAGACATTTAATAAGCATACGCATTATCTGGTATGTTATATCATCATCATCTCAGCCGATGGACGTCCACTGCTGGACATAGGCCTCCCCGAAGTATCGCCACAACGACCGGTCCTGCGCTGCCTCTCCCCTCATCCAACGGGTTCTCGCTACCTTCACCAGGCTGCGCTTTCTGGTACGCGGTTGCGGTTTATAGTATTATAGTTTTAAATAAATAAACTCAGATAGGTGTAGACTAAAGTTTGTTGTAACAAGGTTCAAACGCGAAGCAAATGTTTACACAGAGCACACAAATGTTTGTTAACGTAGCATTGTAACTTTGTTAGTAATTAGAACAAGTCTTCGTCCGTATAGTAGTAAATACTATTATAATATACAACGTGTTCATGAATTGGCGCAAAACCTCATACACCCCAACTGATTTATAACATAATAATTAGATTGAAACAATAATTTCATTATTTTTATAGTTAAAATTTAAAGTTTTCGCATTTTAAGTTTTAGAAAATAGCCTAGTCATTTTACAGAGTTTTGTTAGGGGGAGTAGAGAGTAATTATTAATTGGACTTTTAAACTGTAACCGGCACCATTTAGTGACAAAAAGACTATCTTAAAACATATTAAAATAAAAATCGCTACGCAACATAGAAATCAAAATTGTGTTTCCCAGAATGCTTTTTAATTAATAATATTAATACCAAGCACTCATTTAACTTAGAATTAACAATATAAATTATTTTTTAGCAATAAAATAGGCATTGAAATTTAAAAAATGAGGTATTTATTAGAAAATACGAATGGATTTTTCAAAACCTTCTAAGTAGCCAAAAATATTTACACCATGATTGAAGTATGTAATAACGGTAAGGCCATAGACATGTGAAAAAAAATTTACCATCAGGTTTTTTAAGAACGTGATAATAGCTAAATTTTAAAATTGTAACTGTTGCTGACGTGATTTTTTTTTAATTTTAGTATATTTCTATGCTTAAATATTATACCGAAAAAAAAAATCTATCAATTAGTCCCGGCTCAAACCGTAAAATGACTGGGCTAAAAAATAATTTGTTATTATTTCAGCAATGAATGAAAGCGCTAACGTACTCATGGATACATTTTAATAATCTTGTTTTTGTAGTAAGAAGGATGAGTGTGCTCGTGTGGTGGGTTGACATCGGGTTCAGTAAATTTTAAATTTTACAAACAAATTGTTTAATATTTTGAAAAAAATTACCTATGTTGAAAATATGATAATTCGATTCTTCTCTCGATTTTAAACAAACTACATTCTAGTTTTGCGTTAATTCATTAACACGTTGTATAGAGATTGTCCAGTACCAAGTTTGCAGTCGTCATAGTAACATTCTTAGGTCGTCGCAACGATTGAAAAAAGTTAGTCCTCGGGCGTTTCTGAGAACGAGTAACTTCGTCTCCTTAGTTTGACTTCTGAACTTATGCGCATGGGAATCAACTTCAAGATTTTTTCGTCATACTTACTAGCAAAGTTTGTATTCTTTTACAATGCCTGGCAGTGGCAGAATAGGTGTAACTGGTGTAAGGAAAAGTATCATCAACCTTTATACCCCATACTCTACCTTTGACTATTTATTATAAGGACTAGCCTTGCGGTAGCATTTCCCCTCTGCCACGGTATAAGATCAATTAATCATTTGCATTTACATTCAATTTTATACCTTATCACTAAACGAGACAGCCTATAATTGCGCAACAATAATTTCGAACTTAGAACGTTTGGGGTTCACGCGAGACTGCTTTTCATGATTTTTAACGTACAAAATTAGAATCTAAAGTTATGGGAATAAAATCCATAGTTGCGGATTCCATGTTACCTTGCCCCCCGCAAAAAGTGGCAGAAATGTTTGTTGGTAGAATTACACGCGTAACTAGTCCCTTTATAAGTAGTCAAAGTACTCTACCCATCAAACTGAGCAACTTTTACTATGGGACCAAACCTGTCAGAACACAAAAAATCTGTTATCTCATATGTTTGAGTAGATTACAATTCTAACATTTTCTTTCTTTCTTATCGTGTGGGCAGAGCTTGAGCAGAGCCCTGGTGTCTGAGTTTTTTCAGACCGCCTTACGGCCTCTGACGTGGTTTTTATGTAACGACTACTACCACCAGAGATAGTAGCCGGGACCAACGGCTTAACGTGCCATCCGAAGCACGGAATCATTTTCCTTTTCAGACAATCAGGTGATTCAGCCTGCAATGTCCTAACCAAGTGGGGAAAAACGCACAAAGTGAGATATCACTAGGTGCCCCCCGTGGGAATCGAACCCACGACCACCGAGTCGAGAGCCAATGCTCTTAACCATTAGACCACGGAGGCAGTCATTAATAAAACTATCGTATTACGTAAAGTCTTGTCAGTGTCCTGGAGAACACTGCTTCAATTCTGTCCTGTCAGTTTTGTGCATCCTGTAGAACAAGGAAGGTGTAGCGCTCAATCCAGCATCACTTCACTAAATGATTGAGATCGTGTTAACGCCAGATTGATCGAATAATGCATTGATTAATGGAACGAAATGGTAAATTTTTTTACACTGTCGATTGTTCGGCAGTCTCATTTTGATAAATTATAATTCAAACATTTTATTGTACACACAGACACATTGATACAAACAATAAAAAAGACATGTAGAAAGGGCGAGCTTATCTCTTAAGAGATTTCTTCCAGCAGACCCGCAAATTTGATCGGTGACTGAGCTAGGTATGTCCTAAAAATTATGTGCAGGCTGTAAATTAAAATGTGTTAAATATCTTAGGGGATACTCCAGACCATTAAACTGAACAATTTTCATTACGAAGCCAACATCAAAATCGAAAAGAATGAAACGACTATTCCTTACATTTGGGTCGAATAGCCAATTTCGTTTTCTATGGTACAATATTTTTCGACCTGGTGAAGGCGGCGGGAACCGGTTGGATGAGGGCAGCGCAGGACCGGTCGTTATGGTGATCCTTGGGGGAGGCCTATGTCCAGCAGTGGACGTCCATCGGCTGAGATGATGATGATTTCGCTGTGAATATTGTTAAGTTTGATGGTCTGGACCACCCCAGCAGTTATTACATATACAGGTGAACCGAAAACCATGCCAACAATGTCCCTTTCATGTCTCAACGCTATCGACGTCGAGACGATCTGTCAGACCGTCGGGTCTGTCACGCTCTCTTCACATCACCGGCCAATTAACGCGGTTAATAGTACACTCTAACCAGTAACCGCTGACTTTCTTCACATTTTGTATGTCTTTTCTTTTTAAAATCATTGTCTCGTAAAGGCTGTATGATTGTTAGTTCCTTTGGCTCTTTTGTTTGAAAATGCAAGTTAGTTTTACTGGAGTAATGAATAGGTTGGACGTAAAATTACGAGCTTCGTTACGGCAATCAAAGTTGCATACATTTATGAATAGAGCTCTGGCATTGAGGCTATTTGTGTTGGCCGTAGATGAATTATAAGATCGAAGAGGAAAACGTTAGAAAAAGAAGCCCAAAATCTTAATCGCTCTAAATCACTTGATTCCCATCACTTGCTTGGAACATTCCACCCTTGAAAAAGGGGTTATCAAGGAAGTGTAAAAAAATGGGTAGGCAGTATCAGTCGCAGTGGAGAGCGTGAAACGTCTTGCACTGAGTAATGGTTTCTCTATCCTGTAAATAATGGTAATAAGATAATTGCGGTAGGATACTTCCGAAGTAATAACCCCCATTTTGGGGGAGGCTTATGTCCAGCAGTGGACGTCTGTCGGCTGATATGATGATGATGAATACCTAATGAGCGATCTTGTCATAACATATTTCGTCACAAATATTATAGTTTTTTCAAGTGTACAGGACACTTGAAAAAACTGACCGAAATGAAAGACGTTTCACTTCAAAAAATTAGAAAAGATCCTAAAAAATTAACCAAACCGAGTATAGCATTTGACACTGCTGCCGGCGCGTACCAATACTCAAAATTCTGAATTGGTACAGCGCGCATGCAGAGGGGGCCGAGACGCGCTCCTCCCGCGCCCCGCACCCCGCGCACAATTGGCCTGTCGCGACCATAGAGCACTCTCACTATTATTTATGTTTAGGCTATGCCTTAACAAATGAAAACGAAACATATTTAGTCAGTGAGGATATCCCTTCCTAATACAGCTAGATTTGGCTCGTTGACTCAACTCTAACACTTCATAAATTAGCTACTGTAGAAATAAAAAGCATTGAAAAACTTGGCGATCCGTATAGTAATTATTCTAAGAACATAGCACGCCATCTCTCAAAGCGCTTCGCTTGCTTTGATGCATCGTGACTTCCTACAATTCGAACAGGAAAATCGCACATTACCCGGTCATACAAAAACACAAATTCTTACAACCACTTTTTTTATTGAATGTCATTTTCAACTCGTCCGTATTCGAATTCGTAATACTTTTTTCGCTCAAAGGCTGTCCGATCTCGAAATCCAACACGCTGTATTTTAATTAAGTACCCATGTTTGTAACCGAATCCGTTGTTTTCTGCATCGAACCTGTTATAAAAAAAGTTGGAATCGCGAGAACGAGTCAGCGAATCGATACCGTTACAATATGCGATAAAGTTATGTTCTTTTTGCAGTGGGTTGAAAGTCGAATTCTTTTGGCATGATAATATTTTGCTTCATAAAGTAAAGAAAGAAACTGGACAGCTCTTAATGTTCTATAAAGCTCAGGTCCGATCCTGTATGGAGTACTGCTGCCACCTGTGGCATGGCTCAGCCAAGTATCCACTTTCAGCACTCGAGGCTCATTGGCGACAGTAAGCTGGTGGACGCCAAGCTTCATAGCCTAGCCCACCGCCGCAGAGTAGCCTACTTGTCGGTCTTCTACAGATTTTACTTCGGTGAGTGTGCCCAAGAGCTACTTGAGCTCATCCCGCCTTCCCCTTTCTACTATCGGACTTCCAGACGCACCGCGGGATATCGGGATTTTTGGTTGACATCCCACATATCCGCACCAAGCGCCTTTCTGAATCTTTTATAATGCGCACAGCCAAGGAGTGGAACGCCCTGCCTGCGTCAGTATTTCCGAGCGCTTACAATCCGAATTCCTTTAAAGTACGAGTGAATAGGATTCTTCTGGGTGAGCTCGCTACATCTTCGACCCCATCTTCGTCCTGAGGACTAGATTGAGGTCAAGAGCAAACCCATACGTAATAAAAAAAAAGGAAAAATTATCAGCAGCTTATGCTAGTTATATATAGCTTGACTTGTCGCTGTCGCCGTGTGTACATTGCAATGATTAGACACCAGTTAATAAAGCAAAGGCCGTGGTGGCCACTCCGGGTCTGATAAAAAGGCTTGGAAGTCACCCAAAGGGTAATGGAGAGTGCTATGCTCGTTGTTGCCCTGCGAAATCGAATCAGAAAAGAAGCTCCGCAGAAAGATCCGCAGAAGAACCAGGACAGCCGACGTAGCCCAAAGAATTGCTAAAGTAAAGGGGCAATGGGCGGGGCACATTGCTCGCAGAACCGATGTCCGATGTGGTCGCAGAGTTCTCGAGTGGCGACCGCGAACCAGAAAGCGCAGCGTGGGTAAGCCCACCCCACAAGGTGGACCGACGACCTGGTTATGGCGGCGGGAACCCGTTGGATGAGGGCAGCATAGGACCGGTCGTTGTGGCGATCCTTGGGGGCTGCCGATGTCCAGCAGTGGACGTCCACCGGCTGAGATGATAAATGAGCAAAGATATCAGCATTTACTGATAATTTACTGACCTACCTACATCGCACCACGCAATCAAAACACGTTTCCAGTTTGGTGTCAGTAACAACACCATTTTCTAACATTGTTTGGAACGTAAACATAATATAAACAAACTTCTGTTTGTAACTTTTCATTAAATTCTCCAGTTAGATTTCCCTCGAGTTGCTTCGGGCAATTCTAGACTTACAACTGTACTGTTTCTGCCACTGACTTGACTTAACTGCGATTCTGTAATACGGTGCTATATTTCAAATCTCTGGCAGTTTGTAAGTTATTTTAAAGAAATACGAAGCAGTAAAAACGTCTTATTTCTTTAAAATAACTTAAATACAACTTACTTAATAGTACGTTAATAACTGATAACTCTAGCCTTTGGTCTTTTTAACTTTGAATGTGCTGTGGGCCTGGCATGCCACCCCCGAGAAAACGATAAAAATCGAGATGTGCCTCCATCTTTATTATTTTACGTAGGCCCGAAAGAGCGCGCATGATGTTTTTCTCGTTTAAACGCTTTGTCGTGGGTGGCATGCTAGCCGTGCTGGGCCTGGACCCTTGTCGACCAGCAGCTCTTAGTATGATTTCTCTAAAGCGCGCGACACGCCTTCGCTACATAGAAAATTACCCCTTCCCACTATTTTCCCGCGACGAGTAGTATGAAAAGAGGCCGAGTCGCGCGTAAGCACAGTAACAGATACTTCACTTAACTCATTTTTCGAACTTTGCGCTTCAGGAACGTAAACTAAAATGCGCCTTATGTCAATGAACAACCATTCACCCCTCGGTGGGGATCGGCCTTCACGCGTACCTGAGCTGTGGAGTGAGACAGGACTGGCGTTAGTAGAGAAATCATGCAAGAGGTCTGGACGTTCTATCACGTGGAATTGTGTACACGTTCGTCTGTAACGAATTTCCTCTCCAGTTCCTCAACTACGAGACATTCGTTACAGGTGTAATTATTATTTGAATTAATATATATATCAGATAATCACAGTCACTGTCATCGGTATAATGTTGAGAACCGGATGGCGCCACAGTCGATGTATGCATTTTAATGCGGCATCCTTTATTAAATGCGTTCAACTGGGGCCTTGAGTTATTTGAAATGTTTTAGTTAGTAGGTCCAATGCTAGGGAAGATCTCTGGGTTTTTATTTGTAAACTTAGTTCCTTAAAAGATATTGCTATCCTTAATAGAGCCATGCGGTTGTGTGATACCTCATTTTAAAATGCAACAAACCGCAAAATCGTTAGTGCTGATTTGATAATTGGCATAATTTTTATGTGATCTTTTTGAAATTGCCAACCCTTCAACAAAAAAAAGATGCTGTCCTTTTGTATGAATCGTCTTTTTCTTGCGGTTTTTAACATGTTGTATGGGTCGATGAGGGATTTTTAAGTGGTAGGATTATGAGACCAAAATGTAAGAAAATTAAATATTAACACTACTTATTTCGGTAGCTAGCAACCGAGCGTATTACCAGCTTCATAGTTTAAATGTTTACGGAAGGGTTCCCGTGCTAATTAACGTTTCTGGCGGCTTGTCAGCCGGATGAAATTATGTGTAATTGTATTTATGTGCTAAGTTACACAGGAGGGAAAGGTTATAGAGAAGATTCATAAGTCGGATAACTTATACATTCTTATTAGGATTAAAATTTTTATTAATAACTAGCTTTGGACCGTGACCTCGTCTGCGTGGATTTCCGAAAACTAAAACATCCCGCTGCACCCTTTTCGGGGTCGATTTTCGAAAAATCGCGTAGTCCACCCCTAAATCCTCTGTGGTAAACAGATGGCGTTTTTTCTAAGGTCAGTCCGAATTTCCTTTCATGTTTTGATTTATCTTCAGTCATTTAGGCTGTGCGCTGTCTATTGGTCAGTCGCGGAACTTTTATGTAGTTATGTATAGATTAGCCATTTTTGTTTCTATATGCTGGCCAAGAAAGATCGGTATCTTAATGTCTTAGTTATTCATATAACGCGCAAACGAAATATATGCTTCTCTTTTCTCAGTTTGTTACAAAAGCGAGCACTATATCCTTTCCTGTCTTAACACTTCTGAAGATATACTGCTGTCCTCCACGCCTTCGTTAGTGAAAATTAAAAGCGAAAATGTCACTTAAGAAACAAAACCTTCTGCGTCTGACAACCCTGGTGTGATTCACACGTTCCGAGGCATGCCGAGTTCCTCGCGAGCACCAGAGCGTGCTTGCCCTCATTCAATCACATTAAGTCTTTTACAACGACAAACACTTCATTAAAACTTATTTTTCTCAACAGTGTATGGATTGGTAACAAAGCCTTTGCTTCTTTCACTTGATGATACCATGGAATTAAAAGAATCATAGTAATAGAAGTAAATAATAGTCTGTAGGATCTGTAAGGCAAACGGGAGGAGAGGACCATGCTCCACCACGTTGGTACGTTGGATGGCATCTGCCTGTCAAGAGTATTTTAATGTGGCCAGTTTCTTTAGTTAATTGTTTATGTATGAAATAGTACTTTAAAGATTCATTTGTACTTTTAGAATAGGTGTAATATTAAATTTGCTCTCATTAACTGCGGCGTTTCTGCTGGAAGAAATTTCTTCTGAAATAAGCTTTTTTTTACTTTATCTACACTATACTATAGTTTGTATCAATGTATCTGTATGTACAATAAATTGTTAGCATAAAATAATAAACAAAAATAATTGCGATTGATTTCATCATCATCATCAGCCCATATTATGTCCCACTGCAGGGCACAGGCCTACCCTGATTGCAATTATGTAGGTGGTTATTAATTTTTTTATTGATTCTGCCTGTAATTGAGTTAGGCAGTCTTTTCTAAGTTAAAATACATTACTGAGTAAGCGTGCTTTCATCTTTGTATTCATTTACGCTGGAGCCATACTATTATATACACAGGAAGGATGGCATTGTGGCCAGGAGGCTTATACCCTTGCAGTATCTGATGATTATGAAAAAAAGTACTGGCTGTATGTATTTTAAGTCTTTTCCTAAAGGGTTTTTTATAACAACATTGAACCTTACGATAAAAAGTAATAACAGCCAGTATTTTCGTAAATGGCTTTCCATAATGTTTTATTGTCACCGGATTTAACCTTCTTTGAAATTTAATGTCGAAAATTTTGTATTTTACTGCAATTTTGATTGTCGACGCCCTAAACGGGTTAGCATTAACTTTAGTTGATCTGTTGGATTTTAGGTTTTAGGCAGTTTATTCTGTATTCCATTTTTTTTATCTTTTTACACTGTAAGTTTAAAAAGTTTTTTTATTTATAAAACATTATTATTATTCAAGTAAAGTCATTGCTTCAAGTAATGTTAACATTTCCGGTTTGCCTTTGTTTGATGAAACTTAATATATTGCCTTGTGGCTAAGTGCTTTGTATTTTTTTAGGCCTGTTATTGTTTGAATCTTTTTGAACTTTATTTTTAAATTACTGCGAAGGTATTAGTAATCTGACAGGTTCCGGAAAAGTCAGTCAAGTGTAATATTATAAGACTCGTTTACGGTGTACAGCTGCCCAAGAAAGTAATTAACATAATATATGTCATAAGGTGCAGAATCAACTTCCGTTGCCGACCGTACCCAAAGGACCTAAATTGGATTGACACTTGAAATGTAAATCCCAGACTTATTAGCTTATTTAACTAAGAGTTAACTATGTTATACACCCTTTAAAAGAAGGCTGTTACTAGTTGTAACATAGTTTCAGCCCACCTCTATATGGATGTGAAGTTTGTACCCATTCGAGTTTCCAATTTACGTATAATTATCTTATTAACTTGCGTAAATATTCCCTTAAAATTCATGAAATAAATTAACAAATTACCGATTCCCGTTGTGTGTTAAACCATAAACTTAATTAGGCAAATATTAAAGTCTGGTCCATTTAATGAGAAAGTCGATTAACCTAAATGTAAAAGCAGTAAAGATATGAAGTATTTTATAGATTTTTCAACAAGATCCAGAGTTGACGACGAACGCTTCTCAGAAATTCATAAGTTTATTGGTTAAAATAAGGTTAAAATCGAGGTTTAAACTCAGTGTGCAGACTTCACCGAACGGCACTAAATGTTACCACATAAAAACTTTTTGCAACATTTTTATGTTTTATCTGTGTTTATTTTCTTAACGCTTTGAGTATCGGATGTGGCGATTAAATGGAAGTCTGTATTAGTTTCCGATTTTCTACGTCAATGTCCCCCGATCACTTTCCAATTCAACGAATTGGTAATACGCTGTGATATAGATACGTAGAATACCATAGTCCATGTGTGTGTAATCACTAATCACAGTGACTATGGCAAGGGTCTTTTTTTTTAAACTGGAAAGAAGAGATGAGGTATATGGTATATATATAACAAGACGACTATTAAAAAAATGAATGGCTGCATGAAGAGAGGACGACCAAAGAAAAGATGGATGGATTGTATGAAAGATGACAATGTGTATGGAGGAAGACGACATATTGCGCCGACCCCAAGTAATGGGATATGGGCAGGATGATGATGACTGGCGAGTACAGGATAACTCAGGGAGCGATTACTGTGGACTATGGGGAGACCACACCAGTGACAGCAAAGCGACCTGGTAGGTCAACCGAACCAGTGAAAGAACTTAAAGCAACCTGTCCAAGGGCACCCGGGGGTACGGAACGGACCTGGGCATTGGACGTTTCTGGGACTATGCGGCGGATTGGCTAGCGGGAATCGGTGAGATGGTAAAGTCCTCAATGATATATCTCAATGTCAATGAACGGGCATTGCTTACAATGCATATCACATAAACATAACCGATACCTAAAACTGTGACAGGTATGGATTTTATAGATATCTTTACATATACCAAAGCGTTATAAACGTCGAATGTAAACAATGCTCTAACTAACGAACGTAACCGATAATTACGCGTTCGATGAATCACTGACGTCGCTCGTTCGTTCGGTGACACTTGTTGCGCAAGCGCACGTGCGCGTTTATCGACTCTGCTATGTAAACAATCATGGTGGCTTTAGTTTAGTTTATAGCTGGTAATAATTACGTAAATTGGTTTAGAACGTGAGGGGTGTGTCAGGACAGGACTGTAGGTCTTTAAGTCATAAAAAGTATTAATAAACGTTTTTGATATCTTATAGGGTGTAAACTTAAATGCGTTACATATTTAAGGGGATGCTTCGGACCATCATACTGAAGTTCTCTATGGGACGAAGGACAAAATCGCGAAAAAAAATCAGCATCATCAATATATGGGACAACAGATTTCGATGTTGGTCCCATAGAGAAAGTTTGTCAGTTTGTTTGGTTGTTTTTCAGTCTGATCATCCCCTTAGATAAGTGTCAGCATATTAAGAAGGACTCTATTATAACAGAACTGGATAAACAATCAACGCTCCAAAAATGGCAGAATCAAAAGAGTTCCTAAAGAGCTTTTTTTGCCAAATAGCTGACAGTAAACATACCAAATACGTCTTAGTTTATTAATCAAATACAACGTATTAGTGCCACCCAACCAGCAAGCATACTTGATTTGTATATATTTGGTCAATTCGGACAAAAATTTGCTAATATTTTATATGAGTTTTGGAATCTATAGTACAGTTGCCGGCAAACTTCTTGAGCAAAGCCTTGGCTGCGCAGAATAATATTTGTATGTAACAGCTACATACCCCTCACCCCCGCCCGTTTTTCAAGATGTTTGCCGGGTACTGTATTTAAGGTCTATGAGAAATTTGATGCCAGACTAGAAGTATGCTATCTTCCAAGGCGCGCCACAAAACTGTCTTTGTCCTTCCACATCCAGTCGCTACCACCTACCTTTCTTAGATATCGACGATCCAGAGCGGGCAGGCAGTTCCACAACACGCCTGTCAGTAATATTGGTCTGTCTTCATTCTAGAATGGGTACGGAATAACCATTTAACCGAACCACTTAACATCTCGTCCGTTCTTATGTAGGTTTTAAATTTGAGAGCACGATCTTCAATTGTTTACCCATTAACAATAGGATTTCTAGGAAGACGTTACGTTTCAACTTTTAACCTTTCAAAAATCTGAAACCACACAATTTAAAGCATCTTAATTGAAGCCCCTTTTCAAACCCCCTTTGTGTTGTGGATGACCTTTTCAAAGATCTTGACGTTTGATTGAATATGATTTCATACAATTAGCGTATGAAATTTTGCATTGTCTCGATCAACAATTTTTTACAAGGATAACGTTATTCTAGTATACAAAATTACATCAGATGAATTGTTCTTAGAAGGCAAACGACAAGACAAATCACCCTTTCAGCGACTAGCCCCAATTTACTCGGGCATGCATCCAAAATTAAGCTTTCGACTAGTTTTCGCATTTTTCGAAACCATGACGCGTCCGCCATTTTCATTTTTGAGCCGCCATTCGCGGAAAATTGCCGCGCAGAATTAATTATTCAAAAACAGAAGCGCGCGGAATATTTTTTTTTTATTTTTTTCTTTTCTTATGACATGGATTCATCTCCAGAGAACCGTCTTCTTAATTACGAAGCGTATCGTTAATGTTACGGACTCGTATCGGGGACACAGCCCACATCTGTCCGTTGATTACTGACACAACATCCACATCTTCTAATTTCACAATTCTTCATGCGATTCTAAGCTTTATTGTCTTAGCTGTAGCAAAAAAATTGTTACGTTGTTTGAATGTAGTCAAATTACTTTTGCCGTTTCTTTTTGCACAGGTCTCTGGGTGAAGGTTGTGTTAGACCGTTTTTCTGTTGTGGTTTTGATTTTCTTGACCCGGTTTCTTTGTTAAAATAAACTAAATGTTGTAATAGATCAATTAGCCGCTGCGCTATTTTGTAATTTATAATCGTGAAAACATTTACAGCAGGAATCGTTTTGCGTCGTTAAGTCTGAGTAATAAAAACTCTTTAACGTGTGCTATGCCTTTTTCTATACTTAGAACTAGGTTAGGTAGGCTACTGAAATCTTCAGCACTATAATACTTAATAGCTTCCAATCAACTTGCATTGGATTGAAAGTCTGCTGCTGTGAAAGCTGGTTTGTCAATCCCTGTGATGACCGAAAATTAAGTTGGTAAACACACACAGTAATTTTGATTTCAGTAGATCCATCCCTTTTACTCGTGACTTTTAAGTCCGCTGGGCGACTTTTTAGGCTTTTCTATTACTTCTTATCTTGTGTAACCACGATGGGACGTCGTTTGCCACATCAAAGAAAATATACTCTAACGGCCACGTCGATGCGAAAGGATGCGTACAGCGTGCTTTTTGCAACCCTCCAATCATCCTAATTTTATGAGGATGAGGGTATTATATCCTATTCTTGACCTGACCTCTCACCACATAGACATAGACAACGTTCCGTTACCCGCGAGCCCGTAGCCTAGTTCCAGCGCGCGCGCACCTATTGTCTCGTTTCATTACACGCAACCGTCGGTGAAGGTCGCGCACGCAGTCTTTTATTAACACCTTCGTAAGAAAATAACAATAATTGAGATTAAATCTGATTGTCTTTGTGGTAATGAAGCTGTTCTGATTTGCTTGTCTAGTGACAATTTACTTTCGAATGTCAATATTTGTTTTCTCTCTGCGATCTCTATGATTTTAATGTCGTTTTCAAGAACAGAAGTCCCGCAATGCATTTACTTATTGTACAGTGTAATTGTTTTTACTCATGAACATTGAACATTATCGGAAATTGATAATAATAATTTCATCTTATGCCGGTTGTTAAATTAAATGCGTTACATTTAAACTGTGTACTTGAGATCATAAAACTGAACAACTTTTACTCAAGAGCCAACATCGAAATCGAGGAAGAAAATGTTGTTTCTCCATAGAAAACGTCTGTGGCAAGTGGCAACTCGAACCTTTAAGGCTGCGCCACACAGAGTGCGGCTGCGGGGCGGCAGTAGTTGTAAACTATGGAATTATAATATGCGAGGTGTCACACTGCGGCTACTGTTCCGCAGCCGTTCCGCAGCCGCGCTGGACTGCATCTAGTGTGACACCTATAATATGTAGTATAATTCTACAGTTCACAAATACTGCCATGCCGTCTCGCAGTCGGTTCGCAGCCGGCGCGCAGCTGCACTCTGTGTGGCCCAGCCTTTAAGAAACACCCGATTTTTCGCGATTTCGATGTTAGCTCCATAGTAAAACATGTTCAGCTTGATGGTCTGAAGCACCCTTTTTAATAATGTAACGTATTTAAGTTTCACTCTGTATTAATCCTAGTCAATTTAACTAGATCTCCACATCCTTTGATGTCCGCCTTCTTTTTTTGTTTTTTGAATATATGACAAAACCCTACTCCACTTTCGAAATCAAGCATTTCTCAATAAAATCCAAGAAGTTTTATAACACCAAACGTAACAAGTTCTCAAAACCGAACACTTCCATCCTTTGATACTTCCGCGCCATTTATAAAGCATCAAATCCGAGCACCTAATAAACTTTACTATAAAACTCAACGTAAACTATTCTCATTCACTTCGTGTCAATCAACGCTAGCTCGAAGCCGAAAATAAACGGGATTTCTAAAAAATACGAACAACGATCTCACCTAGTTTCTACGAATTTGTAAATAAGGTGGAAAATTATGTAGTTCCGGGCATGGAAAGGTAACATCCGTGATCAGTGATCAATTCATTCGCTTTCAAACGAAAATCGATGAAGCTTTATTTTCTTCTCAGGATTTATGTTAGCCTTCTTCCGGCTTTAATGTATGGAAGTGAGAGTTGGGTATGGCAGAAGAAGCATGAATCTAGAATAAATGCGGTTGAAATGCGCTCCCTCCGTAGTATGTGTGGTGTGACTTTGAATGACCGGTTACGGAATAGTGTGATTAGAGAAAGATGTGGTATGAAAGAAGATATAGTGACTAGGATTGAAAAAGGTATGTTGAGGTGGTTTGGCCATGTGGAAAGAATGAGCGAAAGTAGGTTGACGTATGAAATTTACAAGGCAAGTGTGAATGGAATGGTTGAAAGGGGTCGCCCTAGGCGCACGTATGCTGACCAAATCGGATGCGTACTGAAGAAGGGCCAAATAAAATGTACCCGGAACCGACGAGCTTGTATGAAGAAACTTATGGATGTAGAGGAAGCTAAAGATGTGTGTCAGAATCGTAGCATGTGGCGATCTGTTGTCTCTGCCTACCCCAGTAGTGGGACATAGGCGTGAGCATATGTATGTATGTATGTTCTTCCGGCTTAGAATAGACCAACCATTTCTAAAATAAAATGAATATTTATTTGCTATGTATAGGTAACATAATAGTGGTAGGTACATAAAAAGTTTCTTCTATTCAGCTAACAATGGTAGCATGCAAATATTAGAGATTACATGTCACAAAATTAAAAACATCTTTACATGGGTGTCGTATGAGGCAACTAAGGACTATCGTTTCTTGTGCAGTGTTTTGTTGACGAAAAGCGAGCCGCCTATCACCACTTGACTTGACAGTGACACGTCGCTCCGTTCCGTCCTGAAACTTTTAATATGCTAAAGGTGAATCTTGCTACAACAGAAATGTATGCTTAAAAAGATAGTTGGTAGTTGTAGCAATATTTCTAGCTACCCCGGAAGAGATTATGGCCGTGAGTTTATGTCATCTATGTTAATTTATTATTAAAAATGCATTATCTTCGTTTTAAATACATGTGGAGTGGACTTTATTGATGAATTTAACAAGACTCGCAGACAAATACAAAGGGCGAGCTTATCTTTGAAGAAATAATAAGAGTAAATTTTGTATGAAATCAATAAAAAATGTATTAATGTTAGTACCAAAAATCAATTTCGATTTTTCGTTCGATAAAGTATATTTGATTTAATTTGATTTCTGATACATGTGAAAATACTGTCAGGATGTGTACGGTCACGGAATATATTACGGTATTGAATTGACACAAGCTTTCTTGTTTTCATATTGAGGCGGACAATCTACAACGTTTCTTTTATAGAAACCTAACAAAAACTATATCATCACCAAAACAGGATTCTATCCATGGATGGGTATCCATAAAACACAAGCTTGAAACAAAATCTTTACGCTTTTGTATTCTTTTACTATTTATTATAATCACGATCAAAGTTTGTTTAGCATTTCATTTCCTCACTACAAGGAAAAATAGTACAAAGAAATTACAAGTAATAGCGTATAAGTGGAAATTTTAACAAAACAAAGCAATGGACGCAAATTGCATTTATAGCTCCTACGAACAATAACGTTGGTTCTACGTAAATAATGGTAGTAAACCAGTTGTGACGCCGAGTCGAGTTCTGCAAGTCAGCAACTGTTAGTTTGCGGAGTTCTGTCAAGTCCTAGAAGGTATTATTTGTAATTTGCGTTTCTGGCAATATGCGTCGGAAGGTATTTACAGGTACACCTAGATATGACTGACATGGTCCCTGTATTATGTAATTTTATGTATTATCACTATCAATCTATTAAGCTTTATTGAACACTTAAATATACAGAAAAACAAATAGTCTAAGCTTTGTGAATCTATACTTATAAAATAGTTCCTTGACTGAATGACAGACAAAGCACAGCCTACATTGCTGAAGATATACCTATACTTGAAATCTAATCTAGGATAAAAATCCACCATATTGAAGAAAACTGGATCGGAGGACCTAAGATAGAAAATAATTGGGAAATTAAGTATACTACATCGGAAGATTATTAAAACCTTTGCACAAACTACTATAAACTGAATCACGATTCTTCTCTATGTGGTGCCGTCTCCGAGAGAAGAGAAGGTCATAAGGGCTATTCGGACCCTGGAGACTGCAACCCTGAACAGTGATGTTCACACAGGCCCTTAAGCCAGGAAGTCCTTCTTCTACAAGGCATTCGTCTCCCCAAAATCAATATTAACATTCAAAATGAATATAGTTGTAAACTTATCAAATAATGACTGGATCTACAGAAAAACATTGTATGATCTGCATTCATACTGCTCATCATCTGTCAAATTGAAACGGCAAAACCAAGAGTTGTCTAAGATTGATTGAAAGCAATTTTGACGCTTTTAAAAGCAATAATATGTATGATTGTTAAGGTGGTTGCAGAAGCGTTAATTTTATACAAAACTTTGACGCACAATACGCGTAGACGTTATTAATATAAGTAACTTTGTATACATGGAAAAATATTTTGTATGAAAAATTTCAAAACTTTATTATATCTTCGTAATTATTTTATAAATTGCAAATGTTATCTGTGACGCGGCATCTAGATTTTCTAAACTATTTTTCCATATATAAACTAGTACTTTTATTATTTCCGTCTACGCGTATTGTGCGTCAATCTTTTGTATGGACTGAAACCACCTTAATTCGAAATTCCTGAAAAATGTATGGTGTGAAAAGTGTTTTTGGGTGATGAAATCAGATCAATGATCATATAATAGCTATTCGAAAACAAGGTAAACGTGGTTCGAAACATGCGTGGGAATGAATAGTGTGAAAAGTGTTTTTGGGTGATCAGATCAATGATCATATTTATAATAACTATTCGAAAACAAGGTATACGTGCTCTGCAACATGCGCGTGCGACGGGTGAAGAGTGGTTCGATTGGAGTTATTTATACAATGATACGTTTTTTCCAGTTTATCATACTGAAGAAATAAGTGGTGGGTAGTGTCGTTTTATGAGCCCGCTAAATATATTAGTTTTCCCTAATTTTCATTTCAATCGACTACTTTAATACACTTTTACTGTAGATACACTTTTGGAAAATGCTCGATTTCGTTCCTTATACAGAGTGAAATTGATATCATTAGCATCTTTTTAAACTAAGAGTCTACCCATCGAACTGAACAACTTTTACTATGGCAGCAAACCGATCGGAGCAAAAAAATCAGCTTTTGCATACATTTGAGTCGCGAACTCGCGCTTCGACATTGCAGTTTAGTATGGAACAGCAGATTTTTTATTTCGCTCCGATCGGTTCGCTCCTATAGTAAAAGTTGTTCAGTTTGATGGGTAGACTCTTAGTTTAAAAGGATGCTAATGATATCAACTTCACCCTGTAGATACACTTTCGTCTAGTAAATCAAAACATAAAAGTGTTTGTGTCTGGACAAAACATTTTCCAAAAGTATCTCTATCGTACTGTGTTGCCACATTAATATAGCTGCGATTCGGTTTCCAATAGTCCGATCCGACTATCTGATCGGCTTCACTCGATACAGGTCCGATTTTTTTTCGTCCTGCTTTCGCCGTGTGACTCCGGCTTAGCAAAAATCGCGAAAAAAAATACTACTCGATCAAATGTGTGGGAGAGCAGATTCTTTTTCCCGATTTCATCATTAGTCTCATAGAGAAAGTTGTTCAGTTTCATGGTTTGTTCATCCTCTTAAAAGCAATTTAAAAAAGCATATTAAGAAGGACCCTGTACACCGTGGAATCCAGGTCCTATTGTAGCCGGAACAGGGTGCTTCAGACCATCAAACTAAACCTCTTTTACCAACCAATTTGACCAACTTTGAAATCCAGCTGTTTCATAACATTTTTGTCGAGAAGCTATTGGTCTGACGAATAGCAAATTTTTATTCGCGTTTTCGAAATATAATCAGTATCTTTCTCTCTGTACCCCTTAGAGGTGCACCAAATGAAACAATCTTATCAATGACGCGACACGGCCAAGTCGCGTAGCTTGGAAGGCAACACAACAATGAAGTAAAACTTCGTAAACGCAATCACGCGTCCATTCACGTGCGACACGAGACCGTGACGTCATTATACACATTCTACCATAAATCCCTCATTTCCGATGCGGGGTTTGATTTGTAATCCCTATTTGTGACTATTGTGACGTTTTGTTAATGATCTAGATACCTATTTCTGTTGTGCATGCAAGCAAGGCCGGACACGTGAATGAAATTCGTATTTCAATACAACTCCATGTAGGGTTTTGGTATCTTCAGAATTCAGTAGAAAATATGATTAGTAATCTTAATTATAATATGATCATATTAAATATGTCTTAGACCAGTCTGAATAAGGCTCGTATTAATTAAAAGCGCTCGCGTTCTTGTATACCCTCTGAAAAATGATAAAATGTGAGCTTAAAAGCCAACGAGTGCTTGGGATTCGTTTATTAAAATTTATTACACTGATCGTTAGGCTGTACCTAGCCTATTGTGCTGCCCCCAATCGTATTTTTTTTCTTTCTAAACAATTAAACAACATTTCCAATAAACAAGAATGTCACATTGTAGTCCTGTTTGGGTTTCAATTTATCGAAACATTACGGATTATTATGTTTTATGCTTGTAGCTATTATCGTTAAAACCGCAAAAAGTAGTCACTTTTGGGGGTTTTAATTTAACGATAACTACACACATTATAAAAACAAATCCGCAGTGACCCGATAAATTGAAAATTAGCAGTGACTACAATATGCATTTTTTTTTTTGGAAATATTGTTTATTTGTTAAGGAATAAAAAAATACGATTGGGGGCAGCACAATAGTCTCGGCGCTGACTTAAGAGCGTAAACTGCAAATAGCGTTGGTGAAAACACTGGAAATCTGTATTCAATGAATAAGTTAACCAATTTTTAAGAACCGTTTTTTGACTTTATATCGGGTCATTACACAACTGTTTTAGCTTAATACTGGAGTTAATTGATCTCATCTCATGTTATTTAACTATTAATTCAAGATCAATAAGATACATCCTTGTAACTATTACGTAAAATAACAAGGAATAAATATTGTTTGTTTGATGTCAACGCCATGTATTATTTACACATTATATTCATAGAACAATATGTACTAAGTTTGTCAGTCGAATAACACTATATTTTATCGCAATACTTCAAGTGAAAAGCTGCGGTCCGTCCGCAAAGCAAGCCCTCATGAATAAATTAATATTTCATACATCTGTTTTACTTGTTTCGCAAAGCCGACCCGCTGGTTTATTTATGTAGTACACTTACAAAGCTCTAACTGAAATTGTAAACCCTAGTTTTTTTGAATAAAAACCTTTTCTAACTTTTCTTACTTTTTTCCCAATTTGCCGCGGGATATAACTAAGTCCATTGTGTTTCAGCCCTTTATAACATATCTGGTGGGTTTCTTCCAGGAATATCAGATGGACTTGATTTTTTTTTAAACACACTTAACCTACTTTCTCTGGATTCTTTCAAGATGACGTGTAAAAACATCAATAGTATTATTTTGCGTTTTTGCTCGATGTCTTTGATTTTCAGTTTAAATGGTCCAAAAAAGGAGGCGAGAAAGCTTTTAAAAATATAAACCGGGACAGTTCTTGAAACGTGGATGTTCTGAAGTTTCAGAATATCTCTGACTACCCCCTCGGGGAATATAGTCGTGAGCATATGCTATGCTAAAGTTTTTGAACTTCACCTATTACATGACTTTTACTTTGATATTACATATGGATATATAGTGATCAAACGAAAATAGACAAGTAAATTTTGTTATCTATACTATTATAAAACTGTAACAGGAAGTTTGTCTGTAAATTGAAGATATTAACAAAAAAAAAGTAACGATATGGTTTTTAGGTGTCCCTGATTCCATTTCACCAATTTTTGGATTTTTTGTCTGTCTGTTTGTTTGTGTGTTTGTTTGTTTGTTTGAACGAGTATCACGCAAAAACTAGTGAACCCATTTTGATGAAACTTTTTTTGTTTGATAGCTTATGATCTGACTTAAAATCTGGTATATAATTTGTGCGGACGAAGTCGCGGGTTAGTATAGATAGATACATTTACTTACCTAATATAATGTTATATTCACAGGCATTCTGAAATAGTCCAAAATATAGGATCTTTCTTAACATCCTGATGGTTTTTTAAAATGATCAGACCATCAAACTAAACTACTTTCGCGAAATAATTTCGCAAAATCAGCTGTTCCATATATTATAGTAATCGAAAAGAGACCGGGAAAAATATATTTTTCTAGATGTTAGATCAAAAACAGATCTCAACATGCTTTTCGAAGCACGAAATCAGTTATATCCTTGAATACCTTGACTATGATTGCGTTGGAAAACCAATTGATGTAGACGCATCAATTGGTTTTCCATAGTAGGTAATACCATGGAATATATAAGGTAATACAGTAATAATCCTATCTCAGAATCGAATAGAATTCAAATCGTAAACGCTTCGTCAATTAATTTACCGTTTCACAGAAAACCTTTTCTCCACAAAGACTACAGACGCAATTAAACAGAGAAAAAATAAACAGGTTTTACGTAATTACTTTGTTTGTAGTAAAAAAGAGAATTAAATGAATTCTCGGAAGCTTCGTCTTTCGCTAAACTGTAGACCTTGTTAATTAGTTTGACAGGGATCTGCCAAAACTCTAGAATTTTGGCAATATGTGTGACTACTGTCAACCTATACCACCGGTAAATAATGGGTTAAAAAGGTGTGATTTTACGCTTAATTTCGTTTACCTGGAAAAGAGCTGGAATCGGTGCAAATGCTAAGTGTGAATAATATGATTAACTGGTCTGCTGAACTGTCTCTGGTCTTTGACATTAGGCCAACTCCAACTTTTTGTATTATTTGTCTAAAATCCAATTAAATTAGCAGAAACAATTTTAAGCGGATAATCAGACCATCAACCATCACCATGTTTCAGCAAATAAATACTTCTGATTCTGATTTGAGATCAAATTGAATAACTTTTTCTATGGTAACATTGAAAATGCGAAAAAAATGAACTGTCTCATACTTTCAAATCGAGTAGGTTTGCAGTTTTATGGAACAGCTTAATTTTTTTCACGATTTCGACGGTCCCATAGAGAAAGTTGTTCAGTTTGTTGGTTTGATCATCCCCTTAAAATAGTTTCAGCTTATGTTATTGGATTTCTCTTCATGAATGCTCGTTTATTTTCTTAATTAAATTAGTAAAAATGTTATAAATTTGCGATATTTGCTGTTACATATTTTTAACACAATAGAAGCATATATCGGATACCACAATATTATTCAACAAATCATTTTCCGCACCTTACCTTTTGGCACAAATCATTAACGGTTCACAAAATCATTGGTCTCTTGCCAGTTGCGCCGGCGCTTCCCAGAACGTAAACTGGCGTAATATTTTTTTTGCCGGTTTTAATTCGTGATGGAGACAATTTCCTACGAAGTGTTACGTTTCAATGAGTGTACGATAGTTCGTTGACGTGTCCGATTGGGGCGACGACCTTGGTGATTAATCGATTTTGTTTTATTTCCTCAAGTCTTTGATTAAGGATAACAAACAAGTCCAGTGAACTTTGTTTTGTCGCATCGTGCAGTGTCAAAGCTTGCCACGAAGAGCCGCTGTTTCTGGCTCGTGTAGATGTAGAGAGCCTAGCGCGATCCTCGCGAGAAGGCTTCGTAGCGCCTTTCATATCGCTCGTTTCGTATAATGTGCGCGATAAGGCTATACATAACGCGTTTCTTCTCGTTCGTTCGCGTGCAAACAGAAACAGGAAGAATAAATAAAAAAAATCTTCTATTTCATTTATTTGCATTTAGTTCGGAAGCTCTGACACATGTTTTTGTTAGCTACGCGATAGTTAGGTGCAATGTTTATATCGTATTTTCCTCTTTTTGGTTTTTCTCAGTTTTCGTTTCTAAAGTATTGATTAGACGTTTTTGTACTTTTGTGTTTATTCAGTCTCTTCTACTCTACCTATCTCAAATACCCTCATTATTAAATACAGACATTTGTTTTACACACAATTTCATAGAGCAACATTTTCTTGAATAGGTACTTAATAATATTCTGCGTATTGACATTATTCAGTTGTACAATACCTACTTTCATGTTATTTCATTCAACATGATGCAAGTCCCAAGTGCTGCCTACAGTACAATAGGCTATTGAGACTTTGATCGGAATCGCGCATGCGTCAATAATATCAGCCTCGCTCGTTATGGGCAAGCGCGTACGCATAATGATTATTGCATTGTTGCCGCTGGAAACCGATCGATTGTTTGTTTTTAACTTTATATAGGTGGAGGACTTTGATAGGTTTCGTGTAACTATGGTTACTAGTCTATACCCCATGAACCATGACCCCAAAGTAGTGATTCAAATTTGGATCGACAATATTTTTTTTAATCTATAAAACAGCAACACAATTCACTATGTTGACTCATATATAGACCCACGAGTAGCTATTCTATCGATACGTATTGTACCGAGAAGTATTGTATCGATCCTGACAGAGCCCCGCATACCAGGATAAGGCTACGGTTTTTAGTCCTTGGGTGGCACCTGGACCCAAAGGTGGCACGCTTGCGACTAGGCTCGCCCCTAGCCACGCATTCATTGGCACGGCAACCTTGAATTGGCACAGGGATAGTATTATTTAAGGGATAATAGGAAATAAGGGTTAAGGTATGTCAGGATCGTAGCAGGTGGCGTTCCGTTGTCTCTGCCTAACCCAGTGGGAGACGGGCGTGAGAATATATAGTAGTATGTAGTATATAGTATGTATGTACGATTCACTAAGCGCAAACATTGTCATAATCTTAACTTCGGCGTTGAAACCAAGTATTATGAAGTTCCTAGGTTGAAACATCGGCGAGCTGACAATTCGGTATTCGCTAAGGTTATGTTATGTGTCAAACTGATATAAAACCTTCGACGATCTGAAGGATGCAAGAAGGATGTTACATTTGTGAGCTCGTCGATGCTTTTGACAGCGATGTGATGCTTAGTGAATTGCGTTCCAGTAAGGCTATTGTTTGGCATTCGCGACGACCTGGATGCCCACGAAACACAATGGCACGGGATAAAGTAGAAAAGCTTGGAGGAGACCTTTGCCCAACAATGTCTTAAATAGGTACAATATGACATTCGTAATGGAAGAATTTAAGCTCTCAAGCTCATAATTCGTTGTTTTTGATTCTATCCTTATTAATAGAGTAAAATCTTTGTATAGCAAAGGATTCGAATAATTCCCATCTATCCCCATATTATATATTCTGTAAACATTGGGTAAATCAGTCAGATTTGTATCTTAGTTAAAAGCTTATAAAGCTCCTTTACATGGTTAATGAGTCTATTTAAGGCGGTGAGTTAAACATAAGTAAGTTTCATTTGCAAAGGATATTGCATCGATTGGTGATTAAAATCTATGAATTAGTAGCTTGACCTTTTAAGAACCATAAGTGTAAGTTCCCGATTATATTGTTACGTGTAACAAAATCGATACCATCTTATGACTGTACTAAGCAATTTTTTGTGTAATATTTTATTTCTGTGATAATCATATTCATTTTCTGAAATTAATTTACCAAATATTAAGAAGCAGAATCGCTAAGAACTGCCAAAAAGACACCATGTCTTACGTCATGGCCACATAATTTTGACACCCTATACCCTAGATTTGAATTAATCTTAAATACAACATAATATAGGTATGATACAGTCAAAACCACTTTTGTTCTCAGTCAAAAGTGGTTTTGACCGATGCCCTTAGTCAAAAACAGTTTTGACTGATTTTGGCAGTAAAAAGTTGTTCTGACCGGTTATGAGTTTTGACTGTAACAGGTAAAAATACTTTTCTTCTCAAATAATTAGAATTTCATAACAAGATTTTTTGTTCGTATTGCCTTTACCGCCTTAACGATACCACTCGGATATTCATTGCCTTTTGCTCTTAATCTCCGCTCTAAATAGCTATTTCCTATTTATTAGTTTCATTTGACCTACAAGTAAAGCACTTACAAAATTGTACATAACATTCTATATATAGTGCTATAATGTAAACATTATTGGAGCAAACGCTAAGTTTGTTACGTTATGGTTTTAGTTCCAGAAAAACATATGATTGAATCATCTTCACACTCCGTATGTTTTGTTTTACCGTTTATTTGTCTTTTAAGAGATTTCTGTAGAAACAATGGGTATGATGAAATCGATAAATGTTTGGAAAAATATTGGAATTCTCCATTCGTTCGTATTTAGGAGGTTAAACCCGTGTATGTTTTAATAATAGTCATTGATATAAATAAATAAACCAAACAATTGAATGTGCGTTAAGAATAGAATCAATGATTTTGCTAACAGAAGAGAAAAGTTTCTGAATCGTTGCATTACACGATTCTGTCTCCATTACAATCACTCCTATCTTTGTTGGAGGAACCTAATGAACCACCCAAAATATCCTCTCCTCTACAGGGTGAAATTGATGTCATTAGCATCCTTTTGTCCTGTTGTCTTATTATTGTATGTGGAGAGAAATAATTTTATTTTATTATTTTTTTTAATCTAATTGTCTACCCATCAAACTGAACAACTATTATAACTATGAGAGCAAACCGATCCGAGCAAATAAAAAATCTGCTGTTCCATACTAAACTGCAATCGACACGCGAGTTCGCGACTCAAATGTATTCAACAGCAGATTTTTTTTTGCTCCAATCGGTTTGCCCCATAGTAAAAGTTGTTCAGTTTGATGGGTAGACTCTTAGTTTAAAAGGATGCTAATGATATCAATTTCACCCTGTATATTAGAAGAAATGATACCGCCTAACTTTTAATTAACCAATACGTAATACTAAAAGTTCACATTGCTACAACTACACTACACTCTTTATTACCTAGCTAGAGCTAAGTTTCTGATTACTCCAAAACGGGATACGATCGGGACTTGTGCAATATAATATACAGCACCAGTGGCGGACCCGGAATTTATTTTTGGGAGAGTCCTTCTTTGTCGAGGTTTTTCGGTAAATCAGATTCTCTTGTTTATATTCTCTCTTTTATATTCTCTTTTATATTCTCTTGTTCTCTTGTTAATATATTATGTTTACAATATTTGTAAAATCTTGTTTTTTTTTTGTTTAAAAAAAACAGTTATCATCTTTTTTTTGGTTACGGGGTATTTTCGTTTTTATTACTTCATTTTCATAAACAAAAAAATTAGAAAGTTTTCAAATACTATGCATGTCTCATGCATGTATTGGTTATACCTACTTAATATGATTTTTTAAATTATATTTTACGAGCGTTAACCCGCGACTTCGTCCGCACAAATTATATACCAGATTTTAAGTCAGATCATAAGCTATCATACAAAAAAAGTTTTATCAATATCGGTTCAGTAGTTTTTGCGTGATACTCGTTCAAACAAACAAACAAACACACAAACAAACAGACAGACAAAAAATCCAAAAATTGGTGAAATGGAATCAGGGACACCTAAAAACCATATCGTGACTTTTTTTTTGTCAATATCTTCAATGTACAGACAAACTTCCTGTTACAGTTTTATAATAGTATAGATATAAACATTGTACCGGTCGCTCTCGGAATTTTTCACCAATGTGAACTGTAGCTAACCCTGATATAGGCCTCGGTCTTTTTGTGTTATTGTCGGTTATTGGGTTGCAACACCTGCATAATATTGGAGACGCTTACTTGAGTCTATTTTAAGGTGTATATTGTGTCATGTATTTTTTTTGTTATCTTACAAACAAATAAATATTATTCCTATCTACTCATAATCATAAGTCATCATACTTCTTACTGCAGAGCACATAACATCTTTTATTAACCATCAATTGTTTATCCTTACAGGTGATAGACTTCGGCAGCTCCTGCTACGAGCACCAGCGCGTGTATACTTACATACAGTCGCGGTTCTACAGGGCGCCCGAGGTGATGATGGGCGCGCGCTACGGCATGCCCATCGACATGTGGTCCTTGGGGTGCATCCTGGCTGAGCTGCTTACAGGTATCTGTTGCTTAAGGGGTTATAATTCGGAGCGCGCTCCGAACTGACGAAGTCTGGTTATATTTTCAATACTAACCAATTAAAGTCAATTAAATCTTACAGAAAAAATTGTATCAGATTTTCGTTAAAATGTTTTTATAGTTTTAAAGTTACAGTGCCTCAAAGATTTCCATACAAATCTTAAATTCTTCTACTTATCGTGTGGGCAGAGCCCTGGTGTCAGAGTTTTTTCGGACCGCCTTACGGCCTCTGACGTGGTTTTAATTAATCCTAGCATTGAAACTGTTTATTTTAACGTAAATCTGACACAATATAAGCATAGAAATTAGTTACTAGGTTATCGAACCACCTTCTTCTAGGTCTGCCACGACGTCGAATTTTTAGTACATCCTTACTAACTGAATATTATCAATGAAAATGTGAGTTAATAATAATATATTGTATTGAAATTCTGTATCTAAATTAAAATTTATTTTTGTTTTGGTTTGCCATAAAGTATAATGTTCAAACACTGGCCAGTACCACTTACAAAAACATGTATTTGTGGTTGTATTTGCCATTATAGCTAGTTAGCTTAGCAGTTCTTCTTCTATCGAGTCGATATTAGCTGTAAAGAAAAACAATAAAAAGGCAGTATATCAAATCGGCTTCACCTCTCATTCCAGGCTTCCCCCTCCTCCCCGGCGAAGACGAAGCGGACCAGATGGCCTGCATCATCGAGCTGCTGGGCATGCCTCCCCAGAAGCTGATCGAGCAGGGCAAGCGCTCCAAGAACTTTATCAGCAGTAAGGGTCTCCCGCGGTACTGCACCGCCACCACTCTCGCTGATGGCACCACTGTTTTGAGTGGAGGTAAGTGAGACGCTATACAGGGAATTAATAAAACACCCTAGTAATACTTAACTTACTTGGTTTATCCATACACAAAGCACGATTAATATGAGACGCCGGTCACCACGCCACGTCCACGCTACGTCGCGTCGATGCGAAAGGATGCGTGCAGCGTCCCATACTAATTGTGCTTTTTGTATGGATAAACCGTTGATCGTCGTTGATCAATGTGTCGTTACCCTAAGAATGCGAGAAAACAAAGGCGCGGAATAATGTTGTCGCGCGCATCATGCAAACTTCGCAGAGAAATTATAGGACCGAGAGAGATGGAGTAGAGAGGTACTATTAATTTTAAATAAATTAGGCTGATTTAAAAAATGATTAATGTCCCATTTAAGGCGGTTGCAGAGGGGTCAATTTTATACAAAACTTTGACGCACAATACGCGTAGACGGTATTAATATAAATAACTTTGTATATATGGAAAAATAGTTTAGAAAATCTAGATGCCGCGTAACAAATAACATTTGCAATTTATAATATCATTACGAAGATATAAAGCTTTTAAAATTTTGTATGAAAAATTTCAAAGCTTTATATCTTCGTAATTATTTTATAAATTGCAAATGTTATTTATTACGCGGCAACTAGATTTTCTAAACTATTTTTCTATATATAAAATACTACTTTTATTAATTCCGTCTACTCGTGTAGTGCGTCAAAGTTTTGTATGGAGTGAAACCACCTTAAAGTACCAGAATCTAGCCTGGGTTTGTATTATGATCAAAAGTCCAATCCAATTTATTAATATCTTGTATTAAATGAATTTGACTTGCCATTTGTCATCGATAAATCTACCTCAGTGGTCTAATGGTTAAGAGCATTGGGCTCTTGACACGGAGATCGTGGGTTCGATTCCCACCGACACCTAGTGATATGTCACTTTGTGAGTTTTTCCCCAGTTGGTTCGGACATTGCAGGCTGAATCACCTGAATGTCTGAAAAGAAAGATGATTCCGTGCTTCTGATGGCACGTTAAGCCTTTGGTCCCGGCTAGCAGCTACTATCTCTAGTGGTAGTAGTCGTAACCACGTCACACGATAAGAAGAAGGTCGATTTTCTAAAATGTTCTGTTGAACGATGTTGAATGAAGTGTAATCGATTGAAAGACATGCCCAGATTAAACTGCTTTTTTACAATAGAAAATCTCGATAGGTTCCTTCATTGAACTAGCAATTTATGATTTACTTAATCCTTAAAGAAAGAAAAAGGAACATATTTCTATGAACTTTTAACAGTGCTACTGTTGGTTAAACTAGTCCTAAAACGATCGAATTATAAATGCAAAGTGCCAGACTTTATTGCTGGTGTTCAAAACAATCTATTTCTATCCAGCTGTTAACGTACTCTATTGTTTATGTTTTAACACTTAAACACCTCATAATTTATTTTATTTACAATCAGTCACCAGTACATCGTCGTAATAAATTTTAATACTCACAGTAACCCCATCATTAAACGTTTTACTTCCTCATCTTTTATATTAGTTTAGACAAAACTGACTCAGCACTGACTCAAAAACTTTGTAACGGTTCATTTATTCTTCCTAAACACATTTAAACGCCAATTCTATTTATACCCTTACTGT
The DNA here is from genome assembly GCA_927399405.1 of Agonopterix arenella. Taxonomy (NCBI): domain Eukaryota; kingdom Metazoa; phylum Arthropoda; class Insecta; order Lepidoptera; family Depressariidae; genus Agonopterix; species Agonopterix arenella. The sequence goes on from OV656714.1 coordinate 6,059,133, forward strand.
CATAACGTGAAGTGGTTTTTAAACAGTTGTCACTTCGTTAAAACGTCACAGTTGCAGAATGCAACGCTTGAGTCACAAATAGTTTTGTAAATACCAATCTTGCTATCAGGATGTCACTTTATTAGGTCTAATTTTCACCCACTTTCGTTTACAATCATAATAAACAATAAATTTAATGGGGTGTCTTTCAGAAACTATGGGACGTTAACTTTGTCTGATTCTTATAACACAGTCAATATGTTTGAGTTGAAACACACCATGTATTAACGCAAATAATAATTGTGATACTTTCATTGTCATGCCGGACCCACTTTGTAAACTCTCTGCCTGTCTCGGTTCTGCTGGAAGAAATCTCTTCAGGCTTCAGCCTTGCCCTTTGTTTTTTCCGTGTATACAATGGAGTGTGAAAATCAATGACATTATATACAAGGAGGACTTCGCATCAGTGCGCTATTAACGGGACCACTAAGTTATGCCCAGTTGTTTTACATTACTGCTTTGTAAGCTAATACATTTGAAAGATTTGAAAGTACTGGAATGTCAGCGGCAATGTATGACAGCTGGGAATAACTGATGCATTAAAAGGTGACCATTAGAGACATGTGCCATGTTTAGGCTTTGTTATTCTAGCTGTGTCACGACGTAATAATAAAACAAAACACTCTATAAACTTAAAAAATAGTATCAGAACCTAGCAGCATTTCATTACAATTCAAATTAAGAACTGTCACATTCTCTAAGACTGTCACTGACACATTATGACCCTCAAGAATGATCCAAATTAGTTTATTTTCGTTATTAATGTGCGGAATGGGCAGAACCTCATAAAAATATATTTGTTTATCCTTCAAAGTTCTAATCAGTCCATCCATCAGCCCTCAACAACGACATTGCGTGGCTTATGACCGTCCCCTAAACGTCTGGGTGACTTAGTATGACTCAGTATGTTAATCAGAGGAGGCTATAGACACTACATGTATGAATACGAAATAAAGCCGTCTGATCATCTTGGTTTAGTGCCAAAATGAATGTGTAATGGTCTGGATGAACCAACCGCAATCCGCGGACTGATTCGGTGTTAAATTTCTCATGTTTTTATGAGATGTTTTAGTGTAATTGCAGTGGAGTTGAATTTCTATTTGGTTTGCTAGTTTTTGGATAAATGTTTTGCTGTTTTACTGGTTTTTGAATTAATTATGCTAATATTTTTGTTGATGTCTTAACGGTTGGGTTATTCAGTAAAGTAAAACTTTTACGCCAAAAGCTTCACAGAAAATTGATAGAATGACACTGGTATATTGTATTGTACCGGATTTTAGATTAAAATTATAGAGAAAGTTGTTCAGTTTAATGGTCTGATCATCCTCTTAAAATAGTTTCACCTAAATTTGTTAGACCTTATACACGCTTGTTTGTGGTGGTTGATAATTGTATACTAGTATCTAACTGCCCCGAAAGGGATTTCGGCCGTCGCGTCGGTCATAAATGCTTACGTATGCAAAGACACCCGTGTTCAAAGCAAAATCAATTGATCTACCACTGTAATCAGATTAAAGTCGAATCATTCACATCTCGAGAGATGTAAGTGAATCTTGTAAAATTAGACTAGATATTAGAGCCTACACTGAAATAATGCCGTGTCCATTATAATTGCAGGTATGTCAAGGAGAGGCAAGCCACGAGGTCCACCAGGATCCAAGAGCTTCGTCACTGCCCTAAAAGGATGCCAGGACAAATTTTTCATTGATTTCATTAGACGGTAAGTTTCATTAATGTACTGTTTATACAGAAGAGACGTGTGGCAGTTGCGGATAGTCAAAGTAACACCAATATAAACCTTATAGTACGTAGCATAGAGTCGTTTTTCTCGTAAAGGAAAATCTATATTTCATTTGCATCCTTTTAAACTAAGAGTCTACCCATCAAACTGAACAACTTTCACTATGGGAGCAAACCGATCGGAGCAAAAAAATAATCAGCTGTTCCATACTAAACTGCAATGCCAACTCGACTCAAATGTATGCAAAAGCAGATTTTTTTTTTGCTCCGATCGGATCGTTCCAATAGTGAAAGTTGTTCAGTTTAATGGGTATACTCTTAGTTTAAAAGGATGCTAATGATATCAATTTCACTCTGTATAAACCGCGCCTTACATTTCGCGAGGTGTACAGATTAAGCATATGCATATGCTTGACAAAATCACCATAATTACAACTACGGCACATGTCAATTAACAAGAATAACGCGTTCCATTCACCATCCTATAAATCGAACTCTGATTTAATCGAAATTGCTGATTGCTGAACCAATGTGAGTTTTACCGAAGAGTTAAATTAAACAAGGCAAGTGTAGGTGTAGATTAAATCAAGTCCAGTAATCACGGTGATGAGCTGCATGCCCTAGTGTGGACCTATGCAGGGTGTAAGAGACAGCCCTCCGCAAACTAAAACGGTGAATTCAGAACATCAAACTGAGCAACATTCAGAATGGAGTCTACTTTAGCGTGTACCATTTTACCTTACGTTTCCTGAGGTAGGCTCCATAGTAAAAGTTGTTCAGTTTGATGGTCTGAGTTCACCGTTTCAGTTTGCGGAGGGCTGTCCCTTCATCATCATCATCATAGGCCTCTACATCTGTTGCAGATGATTTAAGCAGTGTTTTTGGAGAAGCACTTTTTCTCATGGCTGTACAGTCCTATACGAGAGCCGCATACACACCCTGTAAAAAGGGCGACCAGTGTTGATGAAATCAAGTTCAATATCCAGGGTTATCAACGTCTCATCCACCTATTGCACTAAATGTGTCTTCGTTCCCACGCTACGTTTTCCGGTATCCCATCCCAGTTATGTTAACGATTTAATTAACTGGTGGTCTAACTACCCAGTTAGGCTCATTATCTGGTCGTGATTAGTTACCAGTAATAGGATTTGCACTTGCAGGTTACAATCTACAGTCTAGATTGTTACGTTGCGACTTTAACTTTGGAAAAATGATTTTTATAATGTTACGAGCGTTAACCCGCGACTTCGTCCGCACAAATTATATACCAGATTTTAAGTCAGATCATAAGCTATCAAACAAAAAAAGTTTCATCAAAATCGGTTCAGTAGTTTTTGCGTGATACTCGTTCAAACAAACAAACAAACAAACAAACACACAAACAAACACACAAACAAACAGACAGACAAAAAATCCAAAAATTGGTGAAATGGAATCACGGACACCTAAAAACCATATCGTAACTTTTTTTTGTTAATATCTTGAATGTACAGACAAACTTCCTGTTACAGTTTTATAATAGTATAGATAGATTAGTATAGAACTAAAAATACATGCTCTTTTTACCGTCTGATTAAGTGACAAATTCGATCCTCTACTTTATTGTTATCTGAGTCAACGATTCTTAATAATTTTTCCTAAACCCTGTTGAATGTATAGTCTATTTAAATCCCTAACTGTCATAGTGTGCAAACTTTTCTAATCCCACGTGAATCGCACCCACTGACAGTAATCTCTTAAAACTTTTCTTTTGTATGTTTTTTGTGTGAAGAATATTTAAGGATTATTTTCCCCTGGTCACCTGAGTGGACTAGTGGAATAGGGCCTAGCGGATAGTCGAAATAATTATATTCTAAATCGGAAACATTTTATTCGTTGTACATTATAAGAATTTCCCGTCAGAAAAATCCCGCGCGCCAATCAATTGACGCGCGGTCCGTCAAAATTCAATACGTCGATTCTGATTGATGCGCTCGGAGTTTTTAAAGATAAAATTATTATAATGCGCTGCCGCCCTTAATCCCGCCCTCTGTATTTGTCACGGATCCGATCCAAGGATAATAAATAAACATTCTATTGTGTCTGGAATGCCAACATACGAGGGGTTAATATTGTCACCAGCAAGCATCTAAACGTATTTTGCAATCGTTGCAGGTGCCTAGAGTGGGACCCGGACAAGCGGCTGACGCCGGCGCAGGCGCTGCGGCACGCGTGGCTGCGCAGGCGGCTGCCGCGGCCGCCGCACGACGACGAGCCCGCGCCGCCGCCCGCCAACCACGTTAGTATAGCGCACCACGTCAAACGCCTCGCCAACACTAAGTGCACTGATAAATAGGTTTGTTTTTGTTTGCTTCTTTTGACTTTTATTTTGGGTTTTCGGTTGCTGGTAGATATTAAACTGATATAGCAAGATCGAGCGTCAGTTTTGGTGTAATGGTTGCCATGCCGGACTGCCAAACCAGGGCCCTGGGTTCGAATCCCGGTTTGGTCATGGATGTTATATGTTTGTGCCGACAAACCGGGATTTTGTTGTATGATTCCCATAGCAAAAATCCTAAGGCTTACTTGGGATCATAACAATGTAAGTGCCTGTGAGCGTTATTTATTTATATTTATTTAGTTTTTCGCGCGGGTATGTTAGACTTACTGAAATCTCTATCATCAATATATATATCATTTAAATAAAATCAATAAAAAAAATTATACACGGTCTAGAAACCAATGTCTGTGCTTTACATTTGTCAGATTTCCTTTTAAATAAATAGTTTCAATGCTAGGACTAATTTCAAGATATGTATGGAAAACTGAGACACGATAACTTTAGAACTAAATTAATATTTAAATGTAAATCAGATAAATGCAAAGCACAGACGTTGGCTTCTAGATTGTGTTAAAAACATTTTTTTTTACAATAATTACTAAATGTTCAAACTAGGACGGAACTTTTTTTTGTATGGAGCGCCGTTCGAATTATAGAAGTTTGAAAAAATATATAAGGTCTAACAAAATTAGGTGAAACTATTTTAAGGGGATGATCAGACCATCAAACTGAACAACTTTCTCTATGGGACCAATATCGAAATCGCGAAAAAAAAATCTGCTGTCCGATACATTTAGGTTGTGTACGTTTGTATAGAACAGCTGATTTTTTTTTCGCGATTTCGATATTGGTCCCATAGAGAAAGTTGTTCAGTATGATGGTCTGATCATCCCCTTAAAATAGTTTCAGCTAGTTTTGTTAGACCTTATATATACGGTCTAATTGAGAAACCTCCTTCTTTTTTGAAGTCGGTTAAAAAGTAAGACGTGGTTTTTATAATGAGCTAAGTGCTATCAGTATTCAGAAGAGTTAGTACCCAGTTTTATATGTTCGCAGCAACCGAAATTACCTTCAATATATGGTTTTGGCATCGTTTTCAGGACTTATTAACTTTACAGGTTTTAAACTTAAATGCGTTACATATTTGTGAGGATGTTTTTGTTTAGAACATCAAACTGATCAACTGTCCAACAACAATTCGATACATTGATTCGAGTAGACATTGACTTTTCAGTGGAACGGAACAAGTTTTGTTCGCGTTATTTCAATCTTGGCTCCATAGTGAAAGTTGTTCAGTTTGATAGTCAGTAGCTCCCCTTAAAATATGTAATGTAGGTATTTAAGTTCACAGCCTATATACAAAATAAAAATAAGTCATTGTTAGTTATTACTTAGAAGAAAAGAAACGACACACCAGAACCATCTTTGTTTATTCTAAGTTGCATTTATTTATACTTTATTTAAACCAAACGCAGCAGTAATTATTAGCGAGCGACTTTAAATTTCCGTAAACATCTAAGTATACTATTATTTTCTATATCAAAAACTTAATTTAGCTTAGCCTCTGCTTCGATTTTTAGTTTTGTTTTAAGAAGCTATCCGATACATTTCATTTTATTTTGGCTTTTGGCAAATGCATGGAATTTGTATTGAATCATTAAATATTTTAAAGTATTTTATTGCAAACATTTTCTCTCTATGAGTGTAGACTGTCCTATCTATGATAATATTTTCTAATCTTTAATAGCTAGCTTAGCTTTAATATTTTTCATACACATACCATGCTTGGGAAGCGGAACAGAATGAGTATATTTTATTATCTGTGCTACTACGCACATCTCCTGAATGAAACATTCCAATTTTATTTTAAATATTAAATTTGTTATTAACATTCCCGTCTCAGACTTATTAATATATAATTTTTTTTGTGAAACATGCCATGCAGTGACAAAAAATAGGTCCCAGAAGGGGGCTCTGCGCAAAGAGCGAAACAGCACACAAACGCGCACGTACAGACTATAAATGAATGGATAGAGAACAGGGACCGAAACCGGTATCGATAATACCGGTACTCTTTGGTTACAACATTTATTTTTTTTACAGGTATTTTAGAGGTAACCTAAATATCATTCTACTAACGGTCCGCGTACACAGAGATATATTTAAATAAAAAAATACATACATACATACATATACTCACGCCTGTGTCCCATTGGGGTAGGCAGAGACAACGGATCGCCATCGGCTACGATCCTGAGATACCTTTTTCGCCTCTTCCACAGTCATAAGTCGCTTCATACACGCTCGTCGGTTTCGGGTACATTTGATCTGACCCTTCTTAAGTACGCTGCCAATTTGGTCTGCATACGTACGTCTAGGGCGACCTTTTTTGACTGTCCCATTTACACTCGCTTTATATATTTCATTCGTCAGTCTGCTATCACATGTTTCTAAATATTTAAATAAATATCGTAAGTATTCAATTTTCAAGTAAGTACCTCGTTAGTCGTTACTAAATACAAATTAAATCAATTATAATAACAAACTTAAACTCAAAAGTGAACGTAAACTTAAACCGTTTGTGTTCAATAAAATGTAAATAATTATCTTTATTATCTCGACCTGTCCAATGCTACAGCAACACTGAAAATAGTGCGCCCGTCACTCGTTGGGTGCTCCAAAATTTGCGTCACCCGCTGCAACAACGACGTTGTTCAATCAATTTTGTACTTTTGATTAGTAGAAATTAAAGTTCATTTTTCAGTGTTATTAAAAACCACGCGCGCTATTGGCCGCTCCGCCTATACCGACCCTTACCCGCACTCACTCGCATTCTTTTGAAGGTCATATTTAGGTTAACGGTATTAAAATCGGTTGTTACCTGGATAAAGGTAACATTTAAATAAAGGAAACCGAAAATTTTCGGTCCCTGATAGAGAGCACTGAGGCGTTCGACTGACTTGATGCGAGATCGGCGTACGTGCAAGTCTATGCGTGTGTGGGTCTTATGTATCGCTGATTTGAATAAAGCCATCTTTCTGGAATATTTTGTGGCATAATACAGGGTTCAACTTAATATGCTGACGGTTGTCTAAGGGGATGATCAGACCATCAAACTGAACAACTTTCTCTATGGGACCAACAACGAAATCTAGAAAAAGAAAATCTTCTGTCCCATACATTTTGGTCGAGTAGGATTGCACGCCGTGGTGGTCCAGTGGCGAGTAACCTTGCCTGCTGTGCAGGAGGCGGTGGTTCGATCCCCCCGCCAGGCTGACTAGTACCAATGAGTTTTTCGGAATTTATGTACGATTTGTAACACCACCGGCTTTTCGGTGAAGGAAAGCATCTTGAGGAAACCTGCATATTTCAATTTCAAGGCATGTATTGTACCCACTGTGTATTACAAGTGGCGACGGGCTCACTCCCCGTCACACTGGACAGAGTTTCGGTACTAGTGAAACGTGGATGTTCTGAGGTTTCAGAATATCTCGGACTACCTCGAGGAATATAGTCGTGAGCATAATTGCAGGACTGCAGTTTTGTATGGAACAGGATGATTTTTTTTCGCGATTTCGATCTTTGTCCCATAAATAGCATATTAAGAAAAACCCTATATAACGTGACCGCGGTGCCAACAGACGAGCGGAGCGGGCAGCGGGGGAGCGGCGGGGGCGCGCGGGGGCTCGCTGCGCACGCCACTAGCTCGCACACCTGTTACATTCAACGCCTCACAAGTCGCCAGTGAGTATACCTATGGTACCACACAATTCGTCGCCTTAGCCGCAAAGGGACGAACCTCAAACGATCAAAAATGAGCTGAGTACACAAAAATGCTTTATTCTATGTCGTCACAAAAAGACGAAGCTCTGTGAGAGACATTATTGACGGCTTACCTATTTTAAAATTTGGTCGACATATGCGCGTAATCGGAAAAAAAACTTATTGAAAAAATCTATCAGCCGTCCTGGATAAAATTATGCCTTCTCTAATGATTGTCATGGCATCATTACCCGCATGGCCTTCGCGGTTAGACGTCCAAAAAGCCAATAGGGAATGAATCCCTATTGTGCCGTGTTACTGATCGTTCGACCTATACCTATCGTTGAATCTAATTTCTCTGCGTATATAACTCACACCATATAAAGCACATGTAAAGTATAACAAGGTTTGTGTGTTACAGAAGCGAAGCTACAGGCGGCGCTGTCGGAGGAGAGCGGGTCGTCGGCGGGCGCTAGCGGGGGCAGCTGCGGCGCGGCGCGGTACTGGCCGCCCGCCAAGCTGCCCCACCTGCCCGCGCCCTCCTAGCGCCCGCCCGACGCCCGCCGCCTCGCCAAGGTAACTACAACACACCTGCTTACTACCTGACACATTATAACCACACCTTGATCAGTCCACTGTCGGTTAATAGCCATTCTGACACCGGTAGCCGCTGGATGAGGAAATCCAGGACTGTTTTTGTTGACTATGTTAAACAGTCAAGCAGGCATCTATTTAGCTCCGTTCGCGTCCGGGCAGGAACGGGCAGTATACAAGATGGGCTGTACTCTGGGGAGCAACAACATATTCACACCACCTGAAGTCCGACCCGTCTATGTTATGTAACCCCACTTTGAACAGGTTGTCTTTACTTCGGCCGACCTGAGTTCGGAATCTATGTAATCTCCTCCAAATCGGCCTGACCTTTCCTAGAGGGAGACTTTCTACTAGAGGGATACGGAAAAGAGTCAGGAAGTGTGGTGCTTCCTTTGCAGGAGGGTAGGATACACGATCTAATAATGATTCCCTATCACAGGTGTCGTCCCTAGAAGCGCCGCGACGTCCGCACCCCGCGCCGGCGCGGCTCGAGCTGGAGCGACGCAGCCTCGACCTGGAGCGCGAGCTGCGCGCCGACCGCGACTCCGACGCCTCCCTCGACGACCGCGACCACCTCGTCTGATCCGACCGTCCCGTCTGATCACAACGCCTCGCCTGATCCGACTGCCTCGGCCTCGTCTGATCCGACCGCCTCTGTCGCCATTTCGACACTTGTGATGAACCATCGGACCATTGAATAAACTGATATGAAGTGTATGGCTGCCCAAACTTAATGCTCTTAATGCTCTCTTATGCAAGTTTCTGCAGGAATATAATGCCCTACGAGTGGGAAGTATAGACGGCTGATGTTAAAGGGCCGGAATCTACTAGAGCAGTGGTACAATTAAATATCCAATAAAAATATCTCGATTCTGTCAAGCTAGGCAAATTGAGAAATTCGATTGGTTGATTTTGGAAGTCCTCCGTTTTGGTAAATTCGTTATGCGGGTCTTTTTTTTTTAAATCAAGGTGCGGCGCTACGTGATGAGGACCGTCCGTCGCGTTTTAGTACAAACTACGCGCGGACGTCCTCACACATCTAGCTATGTATCCAGGTCTATGGTCCTAAATGTAAGAAGTCTTCAATGGTCCGATCGTTTGTTGCAAGTGTTCGGGACATAAAGGCGTTACAATGAGTGTTAGTGCGGCAATAAACTTTATTTCATGCCTTATGTTGAAGCTTTTCGGGTTGTAATTTGTAATTAAACTATTGCTTGACATTTTCTTAACAGTTAATGTATTGCTATTATAGAAAATGTGAAAAAAGGAGTTTTCCATGAAAATGTCCTTACAAATCAAGCAATCGTGTTTGTAATATTATTTGATAATTTTTTTGTTATTATTCTCTTATAGCGACACAAATGTTGACCAGTAGTCCATTATATAACTAATTTGTGTCTTTATAACAGAATTTTAATAAGTAGTCTGATTCGAATGAACTTTATATCAATGTAAACGCACAAGCGTACGAAAAAGTTAATTTTGAATCGGTTACGTATTGAATTTGAATTTAATAAAAAAGCACAATAATTTTAATGTTCCTAGATAGTTAATTTTAAAGATTTCAACATGAGGCAGTCATAAAGCGGCGTATACCTTTCGCTTGGCGGCGTGCGTAAACTCAATCTAGTGCATAGCGGCAAAATTGATCTCAATAAATAAAATAAAGACTACGAATGTAATTAATGGACATCTAGTGGAATTGTGAGAGTAACCTAACGTGTATAACTGTTTTCTATGTATTATACATATAACGTAAGGACGGATGTCGGTGTTAGTGCCTGCTATGTCTGGTTTAGTGTTAGGAACTTCGACCACTGTTTAAGGGAATCTTTGATCATTTTACCGAAAAACGACTTGTGATTTCGAGAGTGGAATTTTTTTTTCTAGCTTCGTAGAGCGTTCGGTGAAATTCGTACAATCTTGTATCGTATTACACAAGATATTTACTGAATTTTTTCTCACGTCGTGCATGCCAATGTGTGTAGCGCTCCGCAGTTTCAATACCAAACTCGGAGCAAGTGCACACAAGCACATCGCGAGCTTTTCTTTTATATACCCACACAAAAATTCACTCTCGAAACCGTAGATTAAGCGAACTATTAATGCGTGTGACTAAAAATAACGTAACAATTTTCTACAGAATCAAATGTAATTTTTTTTATTTTATAATTCGATTGTTTTTAAGTTTAATTTTGTGTAATTAGTTAATTTCTCTCAAGTGATATAGACGCTGTATTCGTAACGAAATGGTGACCTTATAATCGGAATTCTTAAAGGATTTAAGGGTAGTTAGTTACAAGGCCTTTTTAGCTAGTTAAGGAGCTAAGCTGTGCTATTTTTTTTTTTTTTTTGGTGGTTATAGCGTAGTGGGTGTCGTGATGCGTTGATATGGTTTATACAGTTGAAATAGAAGCGATGCGCTTATGTATTCATACAGTAGATGAATATGTTGTATCCTCTGCCATATGTATATGGAAAGTTACATTTACATTTAAGTACAGTTTCCGTCGGATTTTTTTTTTACTTCTTAACTATGAATGGTTCCTTTTTAATGATTATTTTTATCATCGAAAGTTGTCAAACATATCAGTGGCATTGTAAATGCATTTTGACTTAGATTAACCCAATAACAATATTTTGATTGAAAGATTGTAATAACAATATTCCTTTTGCTTGTGGAATAGACATGGTTTGTTTATCAAGTCTCCAAAAGTATTTTATTCCTGCGTTTTACAATATTCAGTTAGAAAAGTCTGTTGTGACACTGTATAGGCAGTGTTTATAATTAGGAGTCCTATTTTTCAATTCCTCACATCTTAATTAGGAGAGTGGCATAAACTCTATAGACCTTTGCATTATTCTTATACGAATATGGAAGTGTGTAATTCAAAACTAGCACTCCAGCTCCAGGGGTCTTGAAATTGGTCGTTTTAAAGCACATACTAACGCATATCTTAACAGCTATTATCTCCCCTCGGGAACCCAGTCTTTTGATATGAAGTCTAAGTTTTGCGAAGATTATCTTGAAAATATGGCATTCAGTTTCAATTTACTGTGTTGCTGTTCAAATTTATCTATTTACCGATCCATGCTGCTTGTAAACGGAACGAAAAGTGTTATTGACGTTTTTGTTAACATTTTTAGGGCTGGCGAAGCGGAATCCAAACATTTTTCACAGCTGATCCATTATTGACTTTGATAGCGTTGAAATGAACGTCGAAAATCAATTAACACTACTACTAGTCCCCGGGAGCATCGAAGCTTCTTGAGGCGAAAGTTGTGTTGATTGATTTTCGATGTTATTTCAACGTTAGCAAAGTCGATAATGGTTTGGCAGTGAAAAATGCTCTGCGCTGTGCTTCGCCAGGCGTGTGCCGTCTCTTACAGTATCATTACAGATTTTTATTTTAAAAATTTAGTTTTTGTAGCAAGCTGAACTTTATAAATGGAGGCGTATCGCCGTGCAATATGTTTGACTTTTAAAAATTAACGTATCCTTTTAATTACTTTGTTGTCTTCCTGTATAATTAACATTTTAAAAAGGCCTATAATGTGTATAATTCAAATACAAATGCATTTTTATTATTTTTGATTTATAAGTTTTAGATAATTTTCTTTTCGATATGTATGTAGTTACATACCTATATTTACAAATTGTATTATGGTTTACAAAATGAAATGTACATGTCGATTGTGGATTTACCTACCAGCGGAAAATAATGTATAAATAAATGAAAATGAAGGGGCATCGAATTCTTGCGAAAGAGATCGATATAATAAAGGTTAATAATATGTCGCTTGCTATTAAATTAAGTGGTTTTAGTTTTGTAATTATTCTGTATACAGGTCAGTTAAGGGGGCACCGAGCCTTCGGTGCTGCCCTCAATCGTATTTATTTAAATTTCTTAACTATTATACTATACAAAATCTCCATAAAACAAGAATGTCACATTGTAATCATTGCTGATTTTCAATTTATCGGGTCGGATTTGTTTTTATAATGTTTGTAGTTACTCATAAGTGGCCACTTTTGGCGGTTTTAACGTTAATAACTACAAGCATTAAACGTAACTATCCGCAGTTTCGTTAAATTAAAGCCACAATGACTATAATGTGACATTTTTGTTTTTTTGAAATCTATTTTTAAAGTTGTTTAGAAATTAAAAAAAATACGATTTTGAGGGCACCACGATAGGCTCGGTGCCCGCTTAAGTTAACCGACCTGTAGTAGTAGTACTTATTAAGATTGTGTTAATTTTTATTATTGACATTTTTGAAAATTCATTGTAGTACAATTCAAGCATATCTGTTATATTTCATGCCTCAAAATATTTCGGAGAGTTCAATGCCTCTGTTAAATAAATATTTTAATTCTTTGACAATATCTCACTATACTCAAAATAGCATTTTTTTATTATTTGGAATAATTATTAAGTTGACTGCCTTTCGTTTATTATTATGCTCAATAGTTTTAAAATTAGTCTGGTCTGGACTTTTCGTTTGGGTACTGACAATCTTCGATGACATTAGTTTATTGTTTACCCGAATAGCGGTGTAAGGTATTTAGTCAATTATTGTATAGCTTTTGTTTTTAATTTTACATTGAAAACGTATGGGCTGAAACGAGTCAATCCACTTCAGCCTGCGAATTTTGAAATTGTGATAGCTTATGTTTGTCATACTTCACATTTTTTCTGTGTTAAGGCCTTTAGGTAACATAATGAAACGGCAATGAAACTTATCTAAGCTAAGATTAAACATTGTAACAGTTTCATTGCGAATGTGTAATTATTTGAGTTAATGGCTTTTTACAAACTTGCTTGTGTCTAGCACAGCATTTCTACCAATATAATGTGGGTTTTGAGAGTATCGTTACCTTATGGAATTGTTTGTGTCCATTAACTTTTGAACTAATTCAAAATGGCGGTCCCCTCTCACCCTTATTGGTGAGAGGAGGCAATTGCCCTACAGAGGGATCCAACAGGCTATAATTGCGTAGCGGGAAGGGACTGGATGAGGAACGCCGAGGACAGAGTTTTGTGGCGCGCCTTGGAAGAAGTCTATGTTCAGCAGTGGACGATGATAGGCTGATGATGACTCAAATACTAAAATACAATAGCTGTATGAAAACAATGTTTAACTTTAGCTAATAGTTACCGCGTAACTACCAGATATATATTTGCATTGATAAACGGTTAAATCAACTGCATTTTTCTATACCTATAGAGGTTAAGGTCGTCATAAACTCGATAATTTTCCTCCTGGCATTGCCTTCAACAACTAAGCCATAAAATAAGTTTCATTGTCGCAATCACATCGTTACATAACGCCATTGGTCGAAGGGACCAGTTGTCGGTTGGAGCTTACGTTAATACTTTTAGTGTTGTGAGTAAGTTTACCCATATTTGTTTGAAATCACATTTCGCAATGATTTGTCCATATAAAATGGCTTTGTGAGATGGGAAATGGTGAAACTTTGATTCAGATGTGAAATGACGTAAACCCCAACGGATAGCTTCGCGTTTTAAATAAATGCTACTTATGTTTTGCATTAAGTCTATTAATTCAGATTCAATTTTATTTGAAAATGTGAATGTATGGTCCCTTTTGCAACCAAAATCACAAAAACAAACCTTTATGAAATACTTTTGGCGTTGTCAGCTTTTTACACATAAGCTATCGACTTGGCATCGATCAGTATTAATTAAATCATTTTCTTTCATCTCTTTACAAGCATGTGTCCAGGGTAATGGTTTTATAAGTGAAAGAGGGAATTTTTGTTCTGTTAAAAACCTCTGGTCCTATGCTTTATCCACAGCCTTGCAAACTGCCAAGTACATTTAATTAAATTATAAGTCTCATTTGCTATATCAAAGTAACATAATATAGCAAATCTAGTTACTATTATTATAGCTTTTGTTCGACCGCTGCATTTCTCTTTATACCTAGTTTTGTGAAAATATTGTGTTCTCATTTTGTATGTGAAGCTGAGGTTTCTTCTTGAAACTATTAGCTGCAATGTGAATACTATACAATTTAAATAAATGAATTATATAAATAAATCGTTTTCGTTTTGTTTTTCCACTTAGGGCCTATTCGCCCTTTCTACTATCGGACTTCCAGACGCACGGCGGGATACCACCCCTTCTTGGTTGATATCCCACAAATCCGCACTAAGCGCCTTTCTGATTCTTTTATAATGCGCACAGCCAAGGAGTGGAATGCCCTGCCTGCGTCAGTATTTCCGAGCGCTTACAACCCGAATTACTTGAAAGTACGAGTGAATAGGCATCTTCTGGGTAAGCTCGCTACATCTTCGACCCCATCTTTGTCCTGAGGACTGGATTGAGGTCAAGAGCAAACCCAAGTGAAAAAAAAAAGAAAACAATTTCTAATATCTTTATGAAATATCAAACAATCTGTCAGATAAGCTATTAAGATCTAGTTCAGAAGTGGTGAAACAGGCCCTTATAAAAATTTACACAATACGAATTTACTAAATAAATGAGTTTCGCAACAATATTTTTTAACCTCATAAAAATTTTTATCATCTTAGTGCCTCCCAACAAAATAAAAAAAAACCCATGAAGTTGAAAGAAATACTGACGGAAAGTTGGAGGAACTGACAGAATCTACTTATTCGTAGGACAGAATGAACAAAGAAAAACAAGTATTAGTTTGCTGTGACAGCTCTATTAGTAGTTTGCTGTGATAAAGTTCTACAGTGGCCTACATCTACTGAAGTTGAAAGAAATTCCGGAGGAAGTACTGACAGAATCTACTTATTCGTAGGACAGAATGAAAAACGAGAAACAAGTATTAGTTTGCTGTGACAGCTCTATTAGTAGTTTGCTGTGACAAAGTTCTACAGTAGCCTACATCTACATAGCATCTCAAATTGGTTGAGGGGTATGGTGAGGTGTACTTCCTATCTTTATGGGTGGGGTCCGCAGGGGACTAGTAACCTTTTAAATCAATCTGTGTGATTGACACACTGTGACGTATATCTCTATGCTAATCATATGCTAATGGAAGTACGTAGGCGAAAATTATAATTTCGACTGTCTTTGTCTGCGTATTCAAGTGTAAGCCTACGAATAAGAATTAGTGTAGGTAGATAGTTTCATTACTTAAGGGGCCGCGCGATGCTTTAAGCTTATTCATGATACTGACAAAGTATATACAGGGTGTTACAAAAGTTAAAATAAACATTTAAACTTTTAAGGGGGTTGTTGAGACCATCAAACGGATCAACCAATATCGAAATCGCGAAAAAAAAAAAATATCTTTTGTTCCATACATTTAACTCGAGTTGATCTGTAGTTTAGTATGGAGCATCGCATCCATCGCAAACGCATCGCATCATGGCGATTATGGCAGCAGTGGATGTCTATCGGCTGATATGATGATGATGGAACATCCGATTTTTTTTTCGCGATTTCGATATTGGTCCCATAGTGAAAGTTGTTCAGTTTGATGGTCTTTTATTTGTATTTTTGTAACACCCTGTATATACTGAATAACTTTATTAACTTTTATATACTTAAACGTTACAGTTTTTAATAAAAAAAAATTTCTACGTCATCTGTGGTGGTCTAGTGACGAGTAACCAAGCCTGCCGTGAAGGAGGCGATGGTTCGACCCTTATCCTGGCCGACTCGCACCAATTAGTTTATCGGAATTCATGAATAATTTGTAACTCCCCTGGCTTTTCGGTGATGGAAAACATCGTGAGGAAACCTGCATGATTCAATTTCGACCGGGTATTGTATGATTCCTACGACATACCTTGGCTGTAAAAGGTACGCAGTACTTACATTAATACCTATACTTAACCTTAAAGCTAAATCGTGGGTGACTAGGTACTCTACTCAGTGCCTTCCTTTAAGCCACCGCAAAAGTCGGGTAAGGCTTAATAATGTCAAACTAATCTACGTTTGGTCGTCGTTATCAATATTTTGACTGCCTGCGCAAACTAAAGAATGAAATGGTTTAGTTTAGTTATCTTAGTCATACACGGTCACACTTGGCGGACCATGTAAAATTGCCCGTGCCTAATTGCTTCAACCTGTAAAGTTTACAAATTATACAATTATCTTTGGTATACCTAATTATTTTTCTTTCGAAAATTATACACAAGTAGAAAAACATAGGAATTATATTGTAATATGGAATGGATTTGCTATTTGATTTATATAAGAAATTTTTTGCAGGAAAGGCACCACCTACCAATCTTCTTTCACTATTTCCTCTACCCTAAGGTTGTATGGAAGAAATTTCTTTTTAGCGATAAGACCGTCTGTTTTTGTGCCTTTTGTATTTCCTGGTTGTTTCAAATAAAGTATAATTGATTGATTGAAGGGTTTTTAATCAAATCCCTTAGAAAAAGTATCAAATCCATTATGTTCCGTAAGAACGAAGCAGTTTCAAGTTGGAGGCTCGGGCCTCCTGTCCAAGGCCTGCAGTTTAGTGTTGGAAGCCGCATTCGTAAGTAGTCAAAGAAAGCCAGAAATAGAGTCAAATATATTGAAAAATGATTTCTACCTGCACTCATGGAGGGAAGCCAGGGAGGGCGCCAATGTCAAGTTTTTGCCACGACTCGAAAATATCGTAAATAGGTATACATTTCTGGAAACACCGGGGCCTCATTTTGAGTATCTATCTACCCCAGTCGGACATAGGCGTGAGCATATGTATGTATTTATCATGCGTATGCACAAGCTTTATAAACTAACATACGTAAAGGTGTAAACTGAAGAACTATTCCACAAATTCTTAGTTCCAAGCCACCAAACATGATACATAAAAGCGTCAAAGTATACAAGCAAGAAAGCACAATCAAATTTAAATAATTACCGTTTAATATACTCTGCAATGTCACCAGCGCAGGATTATTTTGATGCAAAGCAGTCTCGATGCAACATATTTCAATGTCTTCGAACATCTCGCGGAGTGCCCGCGGATAGTTGCGATTGATCCACAAGCCCAGTGTCGCACAGTCCGCCATTCCGGCAGTGTCACTTCGCGCGCCTTTTTTATTTCCAAGTCTCGAACAAAGTTTAGAGCGCGTAAATTATTTTTTTGGTGTGTTGTGTTTGTGAATAGTGAACTGTTTTTTTTTTGGCGCGGAAACTTCCGTATCTCTGAGGTATGTTTTTTTTAATTTAGTTGTCGTTAGTGGCTTAGTTAAAAATTAGGGGCATGCAATTCTTATCTAATTGAACATACTTAGGTACCAACTTAAAAATATCAAAAAATTTCCGGATTTCCCGGGATGTACACGTAGCTAGGCAGGGTTTCTTTTACCGATGCCGATGGAGCACCACGCTATAGTAGATCGAAAATTCCCTTTATATTTTGTCTACGAATAAGAATGTAAAGAAATGTAAATTAAGCTAATTAATTAATTATTATCGATTAACTAAAATGTAGTCCAGTAACTGTTTATTGTAGGTAGGCATAGGTAAAACATCCTCTCGATTAGCTTTAAGCCTCAATAAATATTTTTGACTATTATTAGAATGTGTAACCAGGCCCGTCTTTAACCTATTGGAGGCCCTGGGCACTTTAGAATAATGGGGCCCATATGAATATGATAGAGGACTTTTTTTATTAACGACGTGCGAAAGGAATAGCAAAATTCTAGATTTAGACCTACAAGTTGTAGGTAGGCAGCCAAATTGTTGCCACTGTTTGTTAGGCCCCTTGTTCATTAAAATACCAAAAAAACGGTAATATCGGTTGGTGATCGAGCAGGAACTAGGGGGCCCCATCGATCGCGGGGCCCTGGGCACTTGCCCCAAGTGCCCAGTGGAAAAGATGGGCCTGTGTTTAACATTCAAAAATAGCACCACACAGCCATAAACTTAATAGTTGGTATATGTATTAAGTTTATGACCACAGCCTATAAACTAATTTAATTCTAATGCCCATACACCCTCCCTGAGGGTAGGCCTGTGCCCTGCAGTGGGACGTTTATTGGCTGATGATGATGATGATAATACTCCTGGAATACTGCTATTATACTTATTAAATACCTAACTATACCTAGGTAAGTATTTCGTTTACACTTACTAAAATTCAATAAAAGAAAATATTTACCTATTGTTTATGTTTTTACAGGATGTTAGGGTAAACAGTTGCATTACTTTAAGGGGTGATTGTTCCGATGATACTGAACAACTTTCTCAGAAAACTATAGGAAATTCGCAAAGAAAATGTCGGACCTATCATACTAAATGCAATCAGCTGATCGAACGTTAGTATAATTTTTTATTTATTTTCAATTTCCCTTTATTCCTTCGGGAAAGATATTTAGTACCATGAATATAATCAGCCATTAAAGTAATGCAACTGTTTACCCTAACAGCCTGTGTAATAATTCGCTCGCCCTTAGAAAAGCCTGCTTTTCACTTCAGTAAACATTTAATCTGTGGCTAGACTTGACATGAGACTGATTCTGTTATGCTGGCCAAAGTCTTCATCTACTAGGTCTGGTCCGGTTAGGTACTTGTTGCAAGCACGATAAGTTTGACAGGAATATTCTCTGATTGACCTGTAATATTCTGGAAAACCATTGGTCCAGCTCAGGCAAGAAATTCCTGCCTTTCATGGCATAATTGTACCTACCAATATGCCTAGCCTATTATTTTAACATTTAGTGCTTCAATATTTTATTAGAAATCCGTCTGTAAAATGGCTTTTTGTGGATTAATAAATATTAATCTTATTCCGGTTTACACCTTAAACGTCCTCCAGTGGTTTTTAACCCTGGTATGGTTTTTATACAAAAAATTATCGAATAAGTGACAAAGTATTGTCACACGAACATCACACCCTTGTTCTAATTGATACCGGATACATCCAAAAGGAATTAGGTGCATGCTGTCCCATTGCTAACATATTCTGCAAATAATTGTTTGTTATGATTTGCTCTACTGAATCATTGTGATTTCTAAATTATGCATGTTTAAAATAGTTGTTATTTTCATAAACTACTTCCTCTTAAATCTATTAGCACGTCCATGAAAAAAGTGTTCATTTTTGCCATTCTCAAATTCACAATGGACTTAAAAATACGTAATCGTTTGCTACGAAAATCTTTAAAATTGTAGGTACAGCATGTAGTCTACAGTCTCCGAATTAATGTTATGTAAACATAACTCCGATAATTTTTCTCTTCGACTCAGTGTTGACAAATTCTCAACATTGCGCCTATTTCTATGAGTCATTAAAACAGTTCTTCAATAAAACTAGTTGCAAATATCAACTGTCCCATACATTTGGGACAAGTAGGTTTGCAGTTTTGTATGGGGCATATGCATTTTATTTGCGTTATTATACCTATTTAGGTAATAGGAGGTAACTTATAATAACTGTACACCTAATCTAAACTATTATAAAACTGTAGTAAAAAGTTTGTCTGTACATTGAAGATATTAACGAAAAAAGTTACGATATGGTATTTACCGATACGATATGTCCCTGATTCCATATCACTAATTTTTGGATTTTTTGTCTGTCTGTTTATTTGTTTGTTTGTGAGTTTGTTTGTTTGAATGAAAACTACTGAACCGATTTTGATGAAACTTTTGTTTGATAGCTAATGATCTGACTTAAAATCTGGTATGTAATTTGTGCGGACAAAGTCGCGGGTTAAAGCTCGTACCTACTAATATCAAAACAAAGGTAGATTTTTTTTGCCAACATTAAAAAGTTACATTTCGGCAAAGTATATTTTGATTTCGGTAAGTATGCATTTACCATAGACGAAGAATTTTTCGCTTATTACTTCCTCCGTTTGTGAGACATTGTTTTTTTTTTGTTTTGATCTGAAGTACGGCATTTACATGATATGTATTTCTAGATTTCTACTGACATTTCTGTTATTTTTAGTCCCCTAACCATTTCCATTCTCCTTAGCCCTAACAGGTAGGAAAATTGCATGAATCATGAAGAGTTACAGCTACAACATATATATGGTGCATTAATATCCCTATAGGTAGGTAACTATTTCTATTAGGTGCTATTTACTTACAGGATACGTGTCAGAAAATCTGAGATTAACTAATTAACTGCTAGTTCAGAGACCCGAAGTGGGGTTTTTTATTCATCCGAAACGAGTGAACACCATCTTTCCTGGTCCTGCGCAACCTCTCGCTACTTGCTAGATTAAAGCCCACGTCGAGGTCGCTCCAGCTAGACAATGGTGATCATCATCACCATCTCAGCATGAACGTCCGCAGCTGGACATAGGCCTCCCCCATGATCGCCACAACGACCGGACCTGCGCTGCCCTCATCCAACGGGTTCCCGCCGCCTCCACTAGCTCGTCGGTGCACTTTGTGGGGGGCCTACCCACGCTGTGCTTTCCGGTACGCGGTCGCCTCTCGAGAACTCTTCGGCCACGTCGGTCATCGGATCTTCGAGCAATGTGTCCCGCCCAGCAACTCTAGTTCTTCTGTGGATCTCTTTATTTCAGATTCGATCTAGCAGGTACACTCCGAGCATAGCCCGCTCGATTGCCCTTTGGGTGACTTTCAGCCTTTTTATTAGGCCTTTGAGTGAGCAACCACGTCTCTGTTTCATATGTCATCACTGACAATACACATTGGTCAAAGAAAGAAGCTGCGGTATTTGGCACTTGAAGATACTAGGTTAAATATTTATATGTTTTTAGGACTGTACATATAGACTATGATTTGCTTTTTAATTTTATACAAAATTAAAGATTAAATTTAAAGTTAATATTGGTCTCCTCGTAATTATAAAGTACCTAAGTATAATTATCTGCTTAATTTGACTTTATAATTTGTTGTCTATTATTATTATAAAAAAGGTTCCGTGCATTGCTTCCTTGTGTTTATAAAAAACTGTTTTTATTTAGTTTTTTGTTTCATGGTTACCTAGGTATTTTTTGTTTTGACAAATGAACGCAAAACATGTCAACTCAGAATCAATATCAAATTAACAATATTTAGGTAATACCTTTTATTAAATTTTTCAAATTCTAAACTACTCTTCTCTTCTCTTATCGTGTGGGCAGAGCCCTGGTGTCAGAGTTTTTTCAGACCGCCTTACGGCCTCTGACGTGGTTTTTATGTAACGACTACTACCACCAGAGATAGTAGCTGGGACCAACAGCTTAACGTGCCATCCGAAGCACGGAATCATTTTTCTTTTCAGTCATTCAGGTGATTCACCCTGCAATGTCCTAACCAACTGGGGAAAAACGCACAAAGTGACATTTCACTAGGTGTCCCCCGCGGGAATCGAACCCACGACCTCCGTGTCGAGAGCCAATAACTACTAATACTACGGCTATTTATGTCATATATAAGTATTTTGATACTAGCAAGCTAACTCTTCAAATCACAACAAAAAAAAAACAATGTCTTACAGGACGGAGGAAGTAAAGGACAAAAAAAATTTATACAAGCCAGCCTTTGAGTTGTAAATTTTTTTGGATGACAAACTTTCAGTTGGTGCATCGACCGTGATGTAAAACCGATTTATGGGAGAACATTTTTTTCTACTGCAAAGTTAAGTTTGTCCTTCATAATAAAGTTTGTATGGAACGTTAACGACGCGAGTCCGACTCGTACTTGACCGGTTTTTATTTTTTATTGTGTTTTTCTCTGCAATCCCATTGAGTTAGTCCGTAATTGACAGACTCGAAAATAAAATGTTATTGATTTCGTAACTATTGTAGGTAGTGTGAATGAAAACATCTGTCTCATTATTATGATACTCTCGACATCTCTATTTGATATTCATCATAATTCATGCATGAGTCATTTTGACGTCAGGTGGGTTTTTCTTCCATTTGCTGGAGAAAGTAACGACGTCCATACTTGATACTGATTTCGATTCGATCATTTTTTTTTACTTTTATTTGTTTAAGTCATCATCATTATCAGCAGCTTTTGTCCACCCACTGCATGGTATTAGTCTCCTCCACATTATGCCTTTCCTGTCTTGTGCCAGTCTCACCCAATTCTTTTCAGCTGCTTTTGTAATATTATCAGCCCACCTGGCTGCTAGACAACCTGCTCCACTCTTGCCTCCAAGGCTTTGCTCCATCTGCCGTCTGTTCTTCTAGCCTAGTCTACCAAGTTTGTTTTAGTCACTATATACCGTTTTTTTAAATTTATAATTAATCAACTCTTGCTTGTGCGTTAGCACTGCATTTCCGCCAGTGTAAAGTAGTTGATGGGAGAATCTATCCCAATCTCAGGGATTGTTTTTGGTCAAGAACAAGAAGAGATTGAGGATTGCGGAGCAGAGGTGTGATCGTGGCAGGCAAAAACGCGACGCGGAGAAAACCACGCGAGACAAGTGCTCAGGTCAGAACCTGCAACATGACTCCACTGACTGCAGGGTGAAATTGATATCATTAGCATCCTTTTAAACTAAGAGTCTAACCATCAAATTGAACAACTTTTACTATGGGAGCAAACCGATCGGAGCAAATAAAAAATTAGCTGTTCCATACTAAACTGCAATCTCGACGCGCGAGTTCGCGACTCAAATGTATGCAACCGCTGATTTTTTTTGCTCCGTTCGGTTTGCTCCCATAGTAAAAGTTGTTCAGTTTGATGGGTAGACTCTTAGTTTGAAAGGATGCTAATTATATCAATTTCACCCTGAATACTTAATCAAACCTCTCTATTACGCAGTTTGCGATTTTATGAAGTTGACAGAGGTCTCTTAGTGTAGGTATTAAGGACGGGACGTACTCTTAGTAATGACGAAAGAAGCGTATAGATGATAAGGCAGCTCGCCCCTGCAGAAACCGTCGAAAAATCCTTTCGAAGACTAGTCTAGGAAAAATACGGTTTGAGATTGCATTAAAGACACTTTAGTAAATTGTGTTTGAACTAACTTTACTGTTAGTTTATAACGCTTTTGTCGAGATTTAGTGGTTATATAGGCTGAGGACCCTGAGAAATACCTTAGAATCGATATAAATGTACAAAGAGCAAGCTTATTTCCAAAGATATTTCTTCCAGCATACCAGCAAAAGAGACAGTTAATTATCACAAGGCAAATTTGTTGTGTACAAACAAACAGTAAATAATTAAGTTTTGAGGTTATAATTCTTACAAAATATTGAATATCTACTCAAATTCACAATATTAACCGGGGATTATTATTGCTATAAGTAAAATGCATTGAACGAAGCCGTCCTGTACAAAATCACCAGTTTTCCATTTTTTGTTCATACCTAAATTTAATGTTTTGTAAATGTCTTAATTATTCCATAATACACAATAAAAAATCGGGGATTATTGAGAATTTATGTTTTTCTAGTGTGTATCTACTAATATTTCCAACTATCACCTAAAGTGCAATTATTGCAACCTACTCCATACAAAAATCCGTAGATTTCCTCGACTAGACGCGCGACACCTATGGGAATAAAGGCTGGTCTATTCTGGGACCGTCTGTTTTTTGTTTAATTTAAAGCGCAGTTGAGACGGCTGGTCCCTGGAGTGCTGAGAGTTGGGTGGTCGGATGCGGGATAGGTGTTGCGATCCCCGGTTGCTTCTGGTTCAACGCATTGCCTTTGACCATCCAACGGGGTACCTAATGCCGCAAGCGTGTATGGGCTTGACCAGAAACCTTAGAAACGAATCGCGACGGATTTTTAGAATACCTAATTCTAGTTTTTATACTACATTATCAGCATGTAAATGCTATTACTATCAACCACAAGTAGGTACCTTACGTAGGCACAAGTAGGTTAAATAACTATGTTTCTTAATTTAACACATAACGACACCTTAGAGTGAAAAACTGGTAAGTGCAAAAGTGAAAATTTTTCAAAACTGCGTCCAGTAACTTTTATGTAAGTTCGGGGGTATTTTCGAGGTTTTTATTGCACGCCATAGATAGCGTTACGAGTATTAGATTATTATTTGAGTGAAATCAGGACATTGTTTGTGAGATTTTCTTTTCAGAACCGTAATAATAAAAAAATACAAAAATTTCTTTCCGAGGTTTTCACTTTTAGGCGACGATAATTATAATATTTGTAGAACATCGCATAGATAATACTGACATGCGACTTTAATGATGACAAAGGCACTTAAGAACGTGTTAACTTATCTGTACATTAGTTTATGTTATGGGCGAATCAACGTAAAAACGAATTTTCTTGCGTCGCTTCTTTTGAAACAAATTACTTACTAATCCGGCTATTGTATACTTAAGGCGGTTGCAGAGGGGTCAATTTTATACAAAACTTTGACGCACAATACGCGTAGACGGTATATAAGTAACTTTGTATATATGGAAAAATAGTTTAGAAAATCTAGATGCCGCGTAACATATAACATTAGCAATTTATAAAATAATTACGAAGATATAAAGCTTTGAAATTTTTCATACAACATGTTAAAAGCTTAATCTTCTTAATTATATTATAAATTGCAAATGTTATTTGTTACGCGGCAACTAGATTTTCTAAACTATTTTTCCATATATAAAATATTACTTTTATTAATTCCGTCTACGCGTATTGTGCGTCAAACTTTTGTATGGACTGACACCACCTTAAGAGCGATGATAGTCCATACAGAACAAAGCTAGCGGCTCAATCATTAGGCGGCGGTTCTACTAATTCAGGGCTGCAATCGCGGTAAATCTTCGGTGATTGAACTGTTATTGAACTACGTACGAACCATAACTTTTGACACATTTGGTATTGCGCTAATC
This sequence comes from Agonopterix arenella, assembly GCA_927399405.1. Taxonomy (NCBI): domain Eukaryota; kingdom Metazoa; phylum Arthropoda; class Insecta; order Lepidoptera; family Depressariidae; genus Agonopterix; species Agonopterix arenella. Next base: position 6,084,310 of record OV656714.1, read on the forward strand.
GCGGTACCGCTCTTGACAGCCGTTAGAACCGTTTTGACAAATCGCTCAGACGTTACTGGCTGTCAGTTCCATAGAGTTTAGCGCGATGCGGAATTCAGCACAGTTGAATAGTAATTTGATTGCAATGTGATTAGAACTGAAATTGGATAAGAATAGAATTTCGATGTTTTAACTTAGCGCAATCGGGCTCCTGGCAAGTACCACCAAGTTCTACGTATATGTATGAATAAACTCACGACCATAATCCCTTTGGTGTGGTTAGAAATTTGAAACGATGAACGAGAGTTATAGCCAACAACTGCCAACAAATACCAAGCAAGACTTACCTACGTAGGGTGTTTTTTAAACTTTTTTGCTGTATCGTAATAAAAACGGTAATAATAATACATACAAGCGTCAAATTTGGTGTGATTGATCAATAGTCTAAGGTAAAAGAACCATTTAAAATATAAAAATTTATTAAATAATCAAAAATAATTTAAATTGTAACAGAATCTGCTTCAGCAACATGCGTCGTCATAATTGCTTACAAATACCCCTTCAGCAACATGCGTCGTCAAAATTCCTAAAAAAAAAAATTTCCTTCAGCAACATGCATCGTCAAAAAAAAAAAAATAAAAATAAAAAAAATATAAAAAATATTATATAAAATAAAAAAATAATAATAAAAAAAAAATTAAAAAAAAAACAAAATATAATAAAATATTATATTAATTGGTCAAGTGTGTGGCAAGTTCGCGATTAGGATTCTGTGTTTGTAATGTTGTATGTACTACTGCCAACAAATAGCAAGCAAGACCACAAGCTACCTAGGTGTTTTTTTTTCTCACTTTTTCTGCTCTATATTAATAAAACCGGTAATAACACCTACATACAAGCGTCAAATTTGTTGTGATTGATTATAGTCTAAGGTATAAGAACAATTTAAATAATAAAAATTGGTCAAGTGTGTGTCGGGTTCGCGATTAGGATTCTGTGTTTGTAATGTTGTATGTTTTTTAGTAAAATATTGTATGGTGGTACGGAAACCTCCGTTCACGAGTCGGACTGGCACTAGTTTTCCTGACGAAAAGTAATTTTAAACTCTAAAATAGTACCTAAGTTAATGTAAGTAATAGATAAAAATAGAGCAGATTTCCCGGCAAGCGGCGGCAAGGTCTTTGGCATTACATCTCACCTTATCTCGAATGTATAATAAAATCTAGATAAAACAATGAAGGGATTACCGCGTCATCTGATTCCCCGCTTCATTCACGTATTTACTGTTCACACTTTATTGCTTTTGTCATATATTTACGTAAAGGCACTAATCCACTAGCTTTTATTATCAGTAATTAACTGTCGAGAAATGAGCGCAGGAGTGCTGCGGATTTTACACATTCTAATTCGGGTATAACAATTCTATTTCTTATACGAATTAAAAAGGTGTGAAATTACGATATGTTGCCTCATAAACAGAAAAGTTTCACATTCATACCTAAAAAGTAAAAATTGAGATTTCGAAAAGCCCCATATGAAATTTTCATGATACGATTTTCAGTTTTTGAGGTAATTTAGCGCTTTTTCTAACTCCTTGGCTTTAAGCAAAACATAGCTAGAATAGCTGATTTACACAAAACAACTCTATCCTCGGCCTTCCTCATACAGTCGCTCCCTGCTACCTTTCTTAGGTCGTCGGTCCAGCAGGCCGCAACACTACGCATGCCAGGAGTGCGATTTTTGAATCTCATTCGCTGAACTCAGCAGTTGACAATGTCAAAATAACTATGAATATATGCTTCTTTCTACTGCTGATTTAACTTTCATACATACATATATTTAACAATCATACTTCAAGAGTGCGATTTTTTACAGTCAAACCAGCAGTAGAAAGATGCATATCTCCATAGTTATTTTGACATTTTCAACTGCTGAGCTCAGCGAATGAGATTCAAAAATCGCTGGTCGTGCTGATTCTGCTTGGACGAATCAATTCTGATTCGGTTGTCTTGAAATCCCAAGTAATTTAAAATACAAACTGGTTGGCTAATATAAATACTAAATAATACCTAGTATGTAGTACCTAATGTTAATCTAAATAGCTATTATTAAAGTGTCTGTAAAACTAATGTTCATGTGAAACAATAATACCTATAACTACTTATACTTACTTACTATATGACTTAGGTACCTATGCCAGTCTCTGCCCTTTGTTTTGTGCTTATTTTTTGTTGAATATGATAACAAGGTTTTTAGATAAAGTAAATTATTATTTTATTTTACATGAAAATCATCCGATATAAAAACAACAAAAACATTTAGAACTAATTTTTAAAACTACAAATTATTGCTAAAGGCTCGAAATTTTATTAGACCGAAGTCTGGAACTTTGAACTAGGGACCTAAATAAGCTCATGGTTTGGAAGTGAAGTCCGCGGACTCGAATCCTGTAAAGGGCAAATATTTATATGATGCATATGAATATTTGTACCCGAGGCATGGTCATGGTCATGGATGTTTGTATACTTTGTACCTATCTATATAACGTAACGTATGTATTCTACTTACTAACGTTATCTAGTCATCATAATACAAGTCCGGGCTAGATTCTAGTATTTTTAATGGGACTAGATAATATACGAGACAAATGTCCAGGATATTTATTTACTGGGCCTGTTTCACCACTTCTTAGTAAGTTCTTGTTAGAGCATTATCATACATTGAATCAATTGAGAATGACAAATTTGTAATTTTAACGGATTCAAGAAGCTCGCTCCAACATCTGGCTCGATGCACCTCGTCGTCGACACGAGGCACCCCGTTAGCCTACACAATTATAGATACTATATTAAAATTACAATCTAAATTAAAAACTATTTTGTTCCAATGGATTCCATCTCATGTCAATATTGCAGGAAATGAACGTGCGGACGACCTAGCCAAACAAGCATCTTCTGATGGCGTAGCAATACTGATGTTGCCTAACTTTACCGATTGTATCTATCTGGTGAAACAAAAGTGTGATAGTCTATGGAAGGAATTCTTTGATTTACGATCCAAAGAACGAGGCATTTGGTATAGAACTATACAATCAGAGCCTTTGAAAGTAACCTGGATTGATAATTGCTCATTAAGTAGGTCTGATATAACGACTGCACTGAGACTTCGTTCCGGGCACATTCCATTAAATAAATTTGCCTTTCTGATGGGAAAAGTCCCTTCACCAAATTGCAGTGAATGTGGGGTGGTGGAGGATGTGTACCACATTTTGATGGAGTGTGTGCGGAACGAGGCTCGAAGGAGACAGATTTTTGACAACAGACTCTTTGAAACAGGGGGTTGCAACAGTGCCTTAGCCTTTCCCCTATCAGATCCAGCTAAAACACTTTACAAATTGGCTACATTTGGTATACGTTGTAGAAAGTAAGTTCAGTATTTTAAGTATTATTATTTGAAGAAAACATGTAAAAAGGTACAATAGAGCGGCATAGTCGCTTTGCGACAAAGCTCTTTTCAATAAAGATTTAAAAAAAAAAAAAAAAAAAGTTCTTGTTAGCTTATCCGAAAGATATTTTGACATATCTTTCATACAAAATATGTCAAACTATCCAATACTCAATACTCAATAATATATTTATTGCAGTCTTCAGTTCTTGTGAGCTTATCCGTCGGATAAGCTCACAAGAACTTACTCAGAAGTGGTGAAACAGGTCCTAAGTATATTAAAATGTGTAACTTAAGTATGTTATGTTTATACATGTACAAATACGGTATACTTATAGTTACATCTAAACGCATAACTATTCGCTATGTATGTATGTATGTTTATGTAACAACGTTATTTTTGTCTGGAGGCCGCCGAACCAAAACTTTCACTTTTAATAACGACAACAAGTATTGCTTACCTAATTAATGTTTTGACACAAATTACGTCACTAATGCTTTCCTAGCTGGTATTGTGATTAACATTGTCTGTCGTTTTCCTTACGTTAAAATTCCCACCTTTATCTACTGAATTAAAAAAAAATTTACGTGAATACGTTTAGTTTTTGTTAATTAAAAAAAAGTGTTGGAGACATTGTAATTGGTACAAAGTACTACCCAACCCATCCATCCTCAAAGTCCATTGAGCGGGATTGCGCGTCTACATTATACAGTGTGTAACAAAACACCCTAGTAATATTTAAGGGGGTGCTTCAGACCATCAAACTGAACAACTTTCACTAGCCAACTTTGAAATCGCGAAATAAAAATCTGCCGTTTCATACAAAACAGCAATACCGGCTCGACCTAAAAGTATGGGACAGTTGATTATTTTTATTTTTTCTCGATGTTGAGTCCATAGTGAAAGTTGTTCAGTTTGATTGTCTATTACTAAGATGTTTTGTTACACCCTGTCACAATATTTCTTATAAACTAAGCAGAAAGTAAATAGGATATCTTTAACAACTTGCCGAACTGTCTATCTTTATATTTTGCCTTTACCGCCTAGAAGGAAATTCTGGAAAACCCACATTGATAACAAAAAATTAAAACCGACTTCAAAATTAAACAAATTATACAATATTTTACAGCGGATGTCTCATTCGCTAGAAAAAAAATTTGAGCATTATTTTTTTTTTCTTATATTTAATGGACTCTTGCTTGTGCGTTAGCACTGCATTTCCGCCAGTGTCACGTGTTTCTGGGAGAATCTATCCCAATCTCAGGGATTGTTTTTGGTCAAGAACAGGAAGAGATTGAGGATTACGGAGCCTCGTGGCAGGCAAAAACGCGACGCGCGAAATCCACGCGAGCGTGTGCTCGGTTCAGAACCTGCAACGTGACTCCGAGCATTATTTTGTTTATTACTGAAGTCGCTGTCAAACTACCACAATTCGCAAGCGTGGTGTACCTACCTAATTTATTTTGGCTTGTCTTGGGACCGACCTCTAAAAAACCTCTATACAGGGTATTAGGATAAACAGTTGCTTTACTTTAAGGGGTACAATAACCCATGATGCTGAATCACTTTCCCAAAGAAACCTATAGCAAATTCGCAAAAAAATAATTGACTTTTCATACAAAAGTTCGATCAGGTTTCTTAGGGAAAGTTGATCAGTATCATTTACCCTAACACCCTGATACTTGATTCAGATTTGCTAATTTTGAACTTAAACAACGCAACAAAGACTGCTTTGAAAAACATTTTTATCCTATTATCATTCTATTTTAGGGAGAAGACCCTAAACTTTTCCATCACGTGGGATCATAGAGGTAGACGCAACTCGTGTCAACGCTCCGGGCGTTGACAGGAGTCATGGAACGCTTTATGCGTGGGATCATGGAACTATCTATTTTAAGAACATCATACCTAAGTTCACGAGGTAATAAAGTGCCCAAACTCTCAGAAATCCAAACTCCAGGATAACTAAAGAGACGTGAAACGTGCTCTGTCTGTAACACGATTTACCGGTCCAAGATTCGCAACTGATGCAAGTGAAAAGGCCGAACTAAAATGGGATTGGGTCGTCGAATGCATGCGGATCTGTGCAATTATCTCCAGGCCGGAAATCGGGGTCCGGTCAGAATCTGAAATCGAAAACTTGAGATAAACTCTATAATAAGTACAGAAAAAGAGGTGCTCATTGGCGTAGTGGAGCTTTGGAACGATCACAGAAGTTAAGCAACAGTCTTTAGATTATCATCATCACCCTATAGTATACGTTCCAAAATGCAGGGCGCAGGCCTACCTTCTTTAGATGAATGACCGTTTTAGTGGTATTTCGTCTCGAACGACTCCGAGCTTCGTAGACGCGTGCTTTAGCAATTAAGAGGCTTGATTGGTCGATTTGTTGGTTGGGCTTACAGAACATTATAAGAGGGATTAGAAGTGCAAAGTAGGCGTGGAACGTATCGCCATAGGTTATGCAATGATTTGCATAGCAGCATAAAGCGCGCGGTGTGGTGCGAGCGAGAGGGCATGAGTAATTGTAGCAGCGTGAGCGGGAAGACAAGTGGCGACTGCCGTCTCCGAAGCAAAAGCGCTACTTTGCATTTCTAACCCCTCCTCTTATAATGTTCTGTGGTTGGGCCATTGCAAGCAACTCAGATAAATTAACAAGCAAGGGTCGTTATGTAACACTGTGACCAGCGCTGGTCCTTTGTGTTCGCCCCAAGCTCACCCATATTTTACGCATACCTCCGAACTTATGGTAGTTAGGTATTTTCTTTTCATTCTCGGGAATGCTTCACCGCCGAGCTAGTAAATGATAAATACAACCGTACATAAATTCCGTAGAACTGGTACAGGCCAGGAATCGAACCGCCGCCATCTGATTGAGACGCTAGCTCTTTCCGTATAATACAAGATACATTTTTATACCACTTCGGATAACTTCAGAATGTATTGTACTCATCAAACTGAACAACTTTCACTATTGAGTCACCTTCGAAACCGCGAAAAAAAATCAGCTGTCCCATACATTTGAGTCGAATAGGTACTGCAGTTTTGTGATATAAAATGTACCCTGTATAAACTATGCGAGCGATGTTCGCTCTGACCAAGAGGTTGAGGCCGCGTGAAAATACTCGGACAGTAAGTTTAAACGACCGCGGCTGGGTTGAAGTTAACTATGAACTTACTTAGGCCACTAATCCGCACTGGATCCGCATAGTGGCGTATCTCTAGCTTATTTATAAGTCGAAACATGTGCTCTGCAGTGCAGTGGGACGTATAGGTATATGAGTATCTTTCTTAATATGGTATAATGGTCTTTTATTATCCTGTATCTATAGGCAGATGATGAATGGCAGGAATCTACCTACCGGAAAATTATAATTATATCCAAAATCAAAGCTGCGTCTCTGTCGACGGAGGGGATATAAATATGACACCCTGTTTTAATGACTAAACAGGTGCTTTCCGGTTGCAGTAATGCATTATAAATTGTAATGGTCTCAACTATATTCTATTCCAATAGAAAAGTCTAAAAAACTAACCTCAAATCTGGAAATACTTGGAATTTCAATTACGATACATTTTTTTAATTTATCATGAACACAGTCACTAGTTTGGTGATGTTTGAACACATAATTATGAGGAAAACCTTCTACTTACTTAGGTACATACATGCTCTAATTTTGAGGTAGGTACCTGTGCATACCCATAGGAATTTTATTTTATTTTTATTGTGTCCATTAAAATGGTTTACGGTTTCACCACTTTAACAAAATACTTAAGAGACTTAGGGCCTGTTCCGCCACTTCTTAGAAAGTTCTTGTTAGCTTATCCGACAGATATTTTGACATATCTTTCAAACAAAATATGTCAAAGTATCTGTCGGATAAGCTAACAAGAACTGACCCAGAAGTGGTGAAACAGGTCCTTAGACTTTAATATAGGGTCCTTCTTAATAATTATGCTGACCGTTTTTTAAGACTGGATATGTTAGTGTGGCTCAGGCCTTAATAGGATCAGATAAAAATGATTAGTTTGTGAAAACTAGTTCCAGAAACGACTCTAGTCGTATACATATATATAGACTTTTATTGCGTTTGCCATTAAATGACCTTTCACCTCGGCTAGATATTCAAATATCTATTTATAGGTATCATAACATAGCGCTTCGTTTCGAAGTAGATCTTGGTCTCCGGAATTACCTACTAATTAAAATACACCATGCCACTCCATTAGGGTTGCCAGATACAGACGTAATATGCGTATCATTGCCTGGATATTTCTAGGGTTTTAAGAGTTAAAGTTCCAAGTCCAACTGTTTAAAGAAAAATAGAAAATTACTAGTCTGGTATTATTTTTACAGGGACACGATATTTTTTTAAATGAGCTTTAAAGGAAGCACTGCTCCTGTTATAAAATCATCCATCCCTCTACCACTACGAATATACCACTTCATTTCTTTTCAGGGTGTCGTAAGAAGCGACTAAGGGATAATATGGTGTCATAACTTTGTAAAAAAAACTTGTATTCCGGAATTACGGGACAGTAAAGAAAGTACCTATAATAATAGCGTCGGTGCGGTGGCGCGTTGAGGAGAGCTATGGAAACCGGCCCCAGGTTCGAGGCCGCATGGATGACATGCCATGTACCAATTTTTTCGTAACTTAAGTACGCAATACCGACTGCTCTCAAACGGTGAAGGAAAACATCGTGAGGAAACCTGCATACACTGAAGAAGAAATTCCGATGCGTATGTGAAGTCTACCACTGGGCACGCGTGTTGTACTTACACCCATACACCCTCCCTGAGGGTAGGCCTGTGCCTACAGTGGGGCGAATATAGGCTGTGATGATGAAAGTATGATTACTAGACATTACCAGAGCCAGACGCGAAATTCCGGGACTTTCCCTGCCATCTGGCAACCCTACGCTACCTATACATGCCAAACTATGAATCACAACGACTGATTTGGCATGGGGTCCAAAACGATAGATATATAAATAAAATTTTGTAGGTATTTAAAGGGCATAGAAAGTATACCACCGCAATAAATAAAGAACAAAAAAAAAGGACCACCGTGCAGGTTACCTGTTTACTCAATAGTGGTACTGCTCTGGAGCGACATGACAAAATAAGGAGGAGTGGGTGTATGACTAGCCAACTCATCACTACGTCATCATCATCATCATAGGCCTTTCCATCTGTTGCAGATGATTTAAGCAAGGTTGTAGGAGAAACACTTTTTCTCATAGCTGTAGGTACAGTCTACGCAAGAGCGGCACACTATTAATGTATATCTACAATCACAAGCATTAGACATTGACATTCTTGTTTTTTTGCAATTAAGAAAAAATAAGATTGAGGGCAGCACTGGAGGCTCGATCATCATTATAATTTTTTTTTAAATCGGCCATAAGCCCACCACACATTCCCACCGCTCTAACTCCTGTAATCCAGGATCAACAGCGGCGACCATTCACAACACTGGACAATGAAGTCCAGCGAGCCCGGGGGATGACTCTAATCTGTCTTGGAACCCGCAATGAATTAATTTTGGAACGCAAACTTTGGAACGCAAGGGGACGGTGGTGCGATGTACGGTGGTGTAATGATGTTTGCCTACTTTTGCTATCGATGTTATTATGGCTGATGTTTCTACATTGGGACAAACCTAATATCAGGTTTATCAATGCTTTTAGTTCATAAGATGTTTGTTTATGTATTTGATAAATAAATTTAAAAAAAATATATATATCCGACTTCCCTGCATTGCAAATGGGAGCAATAAGAAGGAAAAAAACATGGCTATTAGAGAGCCGATTCCAGAGATCATTTATGGCAGTGTTGAAGACACTACCGCAAAAGCACCAAAAATACAAAATAAAATAAATATATTATCACATCGTATGGAATTTTTTGTATTCCTGCTTGGATTCGGGGAGGTCCCCCGTTTTATGAAAAGGAAAACGAAGTTGATAAAGAAATCTGTAGTTGCAAAAAACCGTTCTTCAAAGTTTAAAAAAAAAGGCAGGAAAATCCCGCGAACCGTAGTCCTCTCCCAGACAGATAAATGGTGGGATGTCCCGCCGGGGACCTTGGGCCCCCCTCCACCTTGACTGTTTCGGGTCGTTTGATTTATCGCAAATATATTGCTGACATCGTTGCTATGTATGGATGCCCGCTATTTTTGGATGCATCCATGTTACAAAATTTATTTCTTTGGTTGTGAAATCAGTTGTGGTTTTAATATATGTTTGTCTGTGGATAAGACCAGGGTCGTTATTCTCTAACTTACGTAACACCGACTGCTCTCAAACGGTGACGGAAAACATCTTAAGGAAACACACGCTGCATACACTAAAGAAGATGAATGTCTTCTTCAGCTTATATAGCGTTTCTGGTAATGTGAAGACTACCGACTATGTGTGGTGGACTAAATTGACGACCCGGTTGGTGTAATGGTTACTACGCGGGAATGCCAAACCAGGGTCCTAGGTTCGAATCCCGGTTCGGTCATGAATGTTTATATAAGGTCTAACAAAATTAGGTGAAACTATTTTAAGGGGATGATCAGACCATCAAACTGAACAACTTTCTCTATGGGACCAATAGTGAAATCGCGAAAAAAAAATCTGTTGTCCCATACATTTAGGTCGAGTAGGTTTGTATGGAACAGCTGATTTTTTTTTCGCGATTTCGATATTGGTCCCGTAGAGAAAGTTGTTCAGCTTGATGGTCTGATCATCCCCTTAAAATAGTTTCACCTAATTTTGTTAGACCTTATATATTTGTGCCGTTGTTGTATGGTTTCCATAATAAACAGCCTATTGTACTTCTTTGGGATCATTACAATGTATGTGCCTGTGAGCGTTATTTATTTATAATACCCATACATACCCTTCTTGATGGTAGGCTTGTATCCTGCAGTGGGACGTATATACAGGTGATGATGATCTATCAAGTCGAAGGGAAGTAAAACAATGGATGAAAAATGTTTCTTTCATATACGACAAATCGTTTTACCATATACAGGGTGTTAGGTTAAATAGTTGCATTACTTTAAGGGGTGATTGAACCCATGATCCACTTTCCATATGAAATCTAAGGAAAATTTGCAAAATTTATGTAGAACTTCTCATATTAATAAAAAAATACAATCAGCTAATCGAACGTTTGTATTAACAGTTTAATTTAATTTATTTATTTCTATTCTATTCTATTTTTATTTAATGCGGTCCGATGCGTTATCACAGCCAATGTCCCGTTATGTGGAGAGTAAATGATTAGTAGCATTTCTGCCAATGTCAAGTAGTTTATTATAATCTCAAGTTAACGTTTTATAGTTAAAACACAAAAGAGTTTACAAAATGGCGGAGCCACGTGCAAGCCTAACATATGCCAATACGCACGCGTCTGACTTCCCCCAGACTTGCAGCGCGACCTTTATTTATTTCAGAACTATAATACAGTTTTATTACATTAAAAAAAAACGTTGAAACAATTTGTTTCTAATTTCGTTTCAGTAAAGTTTGTTCATCATGAGTAGAATCACCAAGACACCCACAAAGTAATGCAACTGTCTACTTTAATACTATGAAATAGAAATAGTGTTTATTTGTCAATGTAGGTAGTTTTTACAATAGATGCACAATAGATGTTAACATTACGTACGTACGTTTACGTACAGTACGTTTGTTCTATATGTAGGTATTGATGTATGTGCGCTGGGTATAGTGTTAGTAAAGTTTAATTTGACCTTAATAACAAAAGAATTTGTAACACCACTGGCTTTTTCGGTGAAGGAAAACATCGTGAGGAAACCTGCATGCTTCAATTTCGAGGCATGTACTGTACGAGTATATAAGGTCTAACAAAATTAGGTGAAACTATTTTAAGGGGATGATCAGACCATCAAACTGAACAACTTTCTCTATGGGACCAATATTGAAATCGCGAAAAAAAATCTGCTGTTCCATACATTTAGGTCGAGTACATTTGTATGGAACAGCAGATTTTTTTTCGCGATTTCGATATTGGTCCCATGGAGAAAGTTGTCCAGTTTGATGGTCTGATCATCCCCTTAAAACAGTTTCACCTAATTTTGTTAGACCTTATATACTGTCCATTACAAGTGGCGACGGGCTCACTCCCTATCACACTGGACAGAGTTTCGGTATTACTAGAGAAACGTGGATGTTCTGAGGTTTCAGAATATCTCTGACTTAGGCACGTATCCAGTGGGGGGGATAGGTGGGTTTTATCCCACCCCGAAATCCGAATATTTGTATGGAAAAGTGATTAAAACACTTACTTTTTCATTGTTTTTCTAAGAATATCCCCCCCCCCCCCCCCCCCCTCCGAAACAAGTCTGGATACGTGCCTGTCTGACCACCCCCTGGCAACATAGTCGTGAGCATATATATGTAACAAAAGAACACCAAACATAGACTTTAACGTGACTTGTTAGGTAGAGCAGGTATAGTTAGAAGTACACAATTAAGTTTTAAATGAAGACTATACTAACTATTAGAGCTAATATTCCAGTTAACGACATCTCATTATCTTATCTTTTACTGCTACTGCTCGTAACATACACGAGTTACAAATTATTGCGCATGTACCTATAGGTACCATTCAAAACGAGGTGTACTTAACACCTATTACCTAGGATAGTCTCTTTTCAAATTCAGGTAACTAACATTAAGTTAATATGCACTACTTTACATATAGGAAAGAGATATATAAGGTCTAACAAAACTAGCTGAAACTATTTTAAGGGGATGATCAGACCATCAAACTGAACAACTTTCTCTATGGGACCAATATCGAAATTGCGAAAAAAAAAATCTGCTGTCCCATACATTTAGATCGAGAAGGTTAGTATGGAACAGCTGATTTTTTTTCGCGATTTCGATATTGGTTCCATAGAGAAAGTTGTTCAGTTTGATGGTCTGATCATCCCCTTAAAATAGTTTCACCTAATTTTGTTAGACCTTATATATGTTGCTAATGTGAGTGGAAGCGTCGGCAGAGGGCGCCCTCGTAGGACGTACTATGCTGAACAAATCAGTTGCGTCCTACAAAAAGGGGAGGTGCGGAGTATTCGAAACCGACGGGCATGTATGAAGAGATGTATTAAGTATGTAAGGATCGTAGTAAGTGGCGCGCCCTGGTCTCTGCCTACCCCACTGGGAAAGAGGCGTGACGTTATAGATAGATAGATAGACTTTACATATGTACTTTAGTTACTAGCGGCAGGCCTCCGTCGGCCGTACTTGATTTCTGCCACTTGCTCCAGACGGCAACGTCGCATGTACGTCGCGCGCCCGCTTAACGAAATAATAACATTTAAGGCTGGATCACACAGAGTTCAGCTGCAGAACGGGTGCAGGCCGGCTGTAGTCGTGAACTATGGAATTATATGCGAGGAGTGAGGTGTCACACTGAATGCAGTCCGGCGCGGCTGCGGAATAGCTGCGGAACGGTAGCCGCAGTGTGACACCTCGCATATAATTCCATAGTTTACAACTACTGCCGGCCCGCAGCCGTAGCCGGCCTGCACCCGTTCTGCAGCTGCACTCTATGTGGCCCAGCCTTTATCGGTGATGGCGATATCACCCTTAGATGATATCGCAACACTTCACTTAGTAAACCGCTATTGCTATATATCTTTCACTCACCCCTTGTACTTCTACCCACATGTGGCGTATGACGGTTGTTTGTCATGCCACCTCTACCTCTAGTACCTATTAACTCAATACTTACTTTGGAGGAGTAATGCTTGTTAAGGTGGTTTCAGTCCATACAAAAGTTTGACGCACAATACACGTAAACGGAATTAATAAAAGTAATATTTTATATATGGAAAAATAGTTTAGAAAATCTAGATGCCGCGTCACAAATAACATTTGCAATTTATAATATAATTACGAATTATATACGAATATAAGATATGAAGCTTTTAAAATTTTGTATGTACACTAACCTCGTAATAACGATTGCTCTCATATTGTGAAGGAAAACATAGTGAGTAAACAGTTGCATTATTTTAAGGGGTGATTGTACCCACGATACTGAACAACTGTCCCTAAGAAAGCAATAGGAAGCAAAAACAAAAAGAAAAGTTTGTATGAAAAGACGATATTTTTTTGCGAATTTCCTTCAGGTTGGTCAGGGAATGTTGATCAGTACCATGGGTACAATCACTCCTTAAAGTACTGCAACTGTTTACCCTAATATACAGGGTGAAATTGATATCATAAGCATCCTTTTAAACTAAGAGTCTACCCATCAAACTAAACAACTTTTACTATGGGAGCAACCCTATCGGAGCAAATAAAAAATCTACTGTTCCATACTAAACTGCAATGTTGACGCGCGAGTTCGCGACTCAAATGTATGCAACAGCAGATTTTTTTTGTTCCGATCGGTTAGCTCCCATAGTAAAAGTTGTTCAGTTTGATGGGTAGACTCTTAGTTTAAAAGGATGCTAATGATATCAATTTCACCCTGTAGTATAGGTATAGGCTTATGCTAATATCACAGAACCTTACTCACTGATAATAAGAAGCGGTGTGGTGTCTAACTTTGGATAGCACCAACAAACCCAGAAGGGTAGGTATCGTTAGAGGTGACGAAACCCTATAATATGTTCTTCATTAACTTTTGGGTTGAGTAACCTTTGACGTTTTTTATGGAACAACTGATTATAGTTTCGCGATCTCGATGTTGGCTCCCATCTCCTCCCGTGGATGTCGTAAGAGGCGACTAAAGGATCTACCGGAGGATGGGCAGCAGCAACCTCTGAGTACACACATTCAAACCAACTGCGATCGCCAACCCGCCTGCCAAGCGTGGCGATTACGGCAAATCCCCCCATTTTTTGGGGAGGCCTATGTCCAGCAGTGGACGTCTATTGGCTGACATGGTGGATGTTGGCTCCATAGTAAAAGTTGTTCAGTTTGATGGTTTGAAGCTGAAGATATTATATGTAATATTAAATTTAACACTCAGGAGAGCGATTTTTGAATCTCATACTTCATGACTTTCAAAAATCATACTTCAGGAGTGCGATTTTTGAGTCATATCTATAGTAGAAAGACGCATATCTCCATAGTAGTTTTAACATTTTCAACCGCTGAGCTCAGCAGTTGAAAATGTCAAAATTACTATGGAGATATGAATCTTTCTTCTGCTGATTTGACTTACAAAAATCATATTCCAGGAGTGCGATTTTTGAAAGTCAAATCAGCAGTAGAAAAATGCGCATCTCCATACATTTTCAACTGCTGAGTTAAACGTATGAGATTCAAAAATCGCACTCCTGTAGTGCTATTTTTGAATCGCATTCGCTGAGCTCAGCAGTTGAAAATGTCAAAATTACTATGGAGATATGCATCATTCTACTGCTGATTTGTCTTTCGAAAATCACAAGAGTGAAGTATGATTTTTGAAAGTCAATTCAGCAGTAGAAAGATGCATATCTCCATAGTAATATTGACATTTTCAACTGCTATGTATGAGATTCAAAAATCGCACTCCTGAACCAAGGTCTAAATGCAGATTAATTGCATCAATGAGTATTATTATGACTACAGTACCTGCACAAATTTTCCATTTGGGATATGCTTATCAGAATGCAGTTTACTTTCGTAATTACAAACAAACAAGCATTGATGAAACTGATAAATTGACAACCTGAAAATAGCTCAATTTATTCTGTAACCTAAAAAGATAAGATTATCAACAAGTCAAGTGCCATTAGGGAAAGAAAGTGATCATAATCTAGCATTGACGGTATTTCTTCATACTTAGATATCAAATTATTCGAAGAATTTACTTAAGTACTTACATAGGTACTTGAGAAATAAGTACGGTACTTAAAATATACACTTTTCTTTGTAAAAACAACGATTTTCAAATTATGAAACAATGGGTGCTAACTTAATTAACACGACTTCTTTATAATAACCACAGATAATATAATACAAGTATAATAACTTGATTCTCCTCTAAAAAACGACATTGTTTTCTGAATCGCTAGGTCAGCCCTTAAAACTAGGTACTTACTATCTTATTAGCCACTATGATCTTCGATGTAAGCTACTGTAATATTGACATTTTGAACTGCTGAGTTCAAAGAATGAGTTTCAAAAATCGCACTCCTGATGACGCGCTTCGAGCTACACTATAGAACTCCCCATTTGAAAGCAAATCATCGGCGATTGAAACATAGCAGTAATTTTTTCTTGACACCGACTCAATAAAACAAATTCATGTTCTTAATAATGCGAACGTAAAAATCATTGGCTGCAATATTATGTTTACTTTTTTGTTTTGAAGTCGGTTTGAATTTTAACATTGAAAATGTTTTTTTTTGTCGCTTCGGTATAGGCCTAACTATTTTCAGCGAACGTCTGACATCGCCCTGACCCTGGGGCGTCGGGTTTTGGGACTACGACGTTGCTGATTGAATTTTGGAAAAATTGAAAAACTTTTTGTGAAAATCGAAAAAATGAGAAAAATGCGGTCGTTTCTCGCCCGGTATCATTGGTCAGAAAAAAATCTATATCTCGAAAACAAACTGAGATATCGAAAACATATAAAAAAAACCCTAGAGATATACCTTTGGGGTATTTAAAAAAAAAATTAGAGGTGCGTATGACTGATGGGTTATTCAGAACCTGTAAGTACTTGACACGAAGAAAAGAAAATTCAGTTCATTTGTTAGATTAATTTTCAATGTAGTTACCCGAAGGTCATGGAAGACACGAGATCTGTGAATTTTTTATTTAAATTTTTTTTTTAACTTTCATGAAATATTATTGGTAATCTTTGGTGCTGATACTTTATTGTTGTGAAGATTACCTACTGTGAAAATGTGCATAATAGGTGTAGGTATCTATAGGTTTTGTCAAACGTTTGCTGGAAGAAATATCTTCAGAGATCGCTGTGTGTCTACTGGTTTTTCCCTCCTAAACGAGGCCAAGGGTCTGGCCCAACCTATCTATAGACTCCAAGTGATATATCCAAATGCATTTGCAGGACAACAAGTAAAGGGTGTGTTCGGACGCGGCACTTTAGTCCGTTCGTTCCGCTGGCGGGCCCACGGCCCAGTATTATCCTTCGCCTTTGTGGCCAACCACTGGGGCATGACCACAGTTGATAGCTCGTTTAATTCTTGTGAATCTAGCGTTAGATTAGTACCTGCCTATATACTTAGATGTTTAAATAGTACTGTCGCCTGTATAGTACACCGACAAGTATAGACAAGATAATAAGTAAGAAATGTAATGTCTGCCGTGTTAGAACTGCCATGATCACGGGATGAGTTTCATCCAAAAACGCGGCAACAACCCGTTAAAAACATCACCTAAACAGGCGGCATATATTTTACGACAGAAAATACATAAGTATTCCATGGACATTGCATGTAATGACACATTATTACGAGTGTGCGGCAACGGTCATTTGGTCTTCTAATGACATGATAGTCAAGCAGCCTCGTCCATCGTTAACTACTATAATCCTTATATAGCAAGGTGCTGACTGCTCAGTGAGGCAACGTACTCTGTGGTGGTGTTACAAAAATAAAAATAAAGGGGATGGTTTAGATCATCAAATTGAACAACTTTCACTATGGGACCAATATCAAAATCGCGAAAAAAAATCCGATGTTCCATACTAAACTACAAATCTACTCAGGCTAAATGTATGGGATAGCTGGTTTTTTTTTCGATTTCGATGTTGGTCCCATAGTGAAAGTTGTTCAGCTTGATTGTTTGACTATTTTCAAAAAGTAAAAGTACCAAAATTAAGTACAACTTCACACGAACTAAAATAGATCCCTACTCAACTTTAATTCTGTAGGTACTTAGTTTATGTACAAACGTATGTACATACACGACGCCGACGTGTGTATTTCGACTGCGTCAGAAAGGAATAGGTAATGTTTTTAATTACCTACTTAATTATTTTACGGGTAGGTACACACGGCGACACATAAAGCTATACAAAACCAACATAAGCTGGCCGCGCGACGTTAACACTACTCGACTTACGCGCGGCCAGCTTATTTTGGTTTTGTATAGCTTGATGTGTCGCCGTGTGTACCTAGGCAGGATCAGGAATGCTATGTTTAAATTTCACACATCCTAATTAGGAATTATACAAATAAGTATAATGCATAAATTCTATACTGTAGGTACCATTTTCCTTCCAATAAGAATATCTAAGTATATATAAACCGCACTGCCAGGTACCTTCGTAAGCCTAATACATAAACGCATTCACATGTCGAATAGGTAGGGACTTATCTTTAATACCTAGGCAACTTTGTAGGAATTTCAAGACCGGTCGGACAGTAAACCCCGGTGCAGTGATACTACAACTTTTCCTCTAGAAATTACTGAACTTATTTAATGTAAAAATATTCAAACAGCAAGATTTGCAAGCGATGCATCCACTAAAAATGTTACAAGGGCATTTCTGAGTCATTTGCATTACAATTAGGCAAATTTTATGGATAATGACGTGAATTATCTTTTCACGACCTTATGGATGTTTTAACAATATATTATTAGCAGCAGAAACCTATAGGTTTAGCTTAAGGTACTTATAAGTATTGCCGTGTGGTGTCGGCAAAAAATAGCACCATCCCATTTCCTCCCGTGGGTGTCGTATAAGGCGACTAAGGGATCTACCGGAGGATGGGCAGCAGCATTCTCTGAGTACACACATTCAAACCAACTGCAATCGCCAACCCACCTGCCAAGCGTGGCGATTATGGCAAATCCTCCCATTTTGGGGGAGGCTTATGTCCAGCAGTGGACGGGCTTATATGATGATGACTTATAAGTAACGTTTTTCTAACTTTAGTAATAAATAAATATTTAAGCAAAGTTTTTATTAAATAAGACGATATAATTACTTAAAAATAACTGTATATTTGAACTCTGGGTTATATGGAATAATTATGTATGAAATTAGTCTTAAAATATGATTCTAAAAACCTAATAAGTTTATTTAAAGATTTATTGGTATGAAATCACAAAATCGAGAATGCATGAAGATTATTCAATCTAGTGCCTGATGAAGACTTTTAGATGCGTTAAGACAAATCAGTTTTTAAATGATGTACCTATATCATAATAAAATTTGAATTACCTATAGAATTCTTATTCTATAAAAGTTAGTGCTCTGGCTCCAACTGAAAATCCAATAGGCCTCCTCCGAATCGGCATAGCAAAATGACATCTACATAATAGGTTTTTAGTTTCTCAACTATTGGAGTACCAGGCCGTAGGGAACATAGACAGTTGCCCATTTTGGTTCTACTCCATCACAATTCGCAAAACCCCAAGCACAGGATTTTGAGCTTAATTCTAATATTTACAATGCCTAAAATTAATTAAAAGCTATGTAAACCGTTTATTTCTCAAGCGGCGCGTAGTTGAGAAGTTTCTCAATCAGATCCACGTGTCCGAGCAGCATTCTTCGGCAGCAGTACCGTTTCAGGCCCAGCGCATCCAATGCGTCACTGTCAATAAAAACAAAATTACGTGACTTACTGTAAAACGAGGAATCTGAAAATTTTATTGCTTCTTTTGATACTTTGTTGTTTTATTGACATGTCTAATATTCTGGGAACAACATTATTTTATTACTTTTTTTTATTTTAATTGTTATTATTTTTTTTTATTTATAATTAATGGACTCTTGCTTGTGCGTTAGCACTGCATTTCCGCCAGTGTGAAGTAGTTTATGGGAGAATCTATCCCAATCTCAGGGATTGTTTTTGGTCAAGAACAAGAAGAGATTGAGGATTGCGGAGGCTCGTGGCAGGCAAAAACGCGACGCGCGAAAACCACGCGAGACAAGTCCTCGGGTCAGTACCTGCAACGTGACTCCAACAAAATTATTATGCTCACACATTGTTAGAGGTAGATGACAATGTTGTTTATGTACTTATTGTATTAGAAACAAATAACTCTTCAGTGACAAATATGTATATTGGTAAATCTAATTGTAAATACCATTAGTTTACGCCAAAGACCAATTATCTAGTCACATGTAAAGTACCTGGAATTGTATTAGTATGACTAGACAACGATATAGAATACATATACAGGGTGAAATTGATATCATTAGCATCCTTTTAAACTAAGAGTCTACCCATCCAACTGGACAACTTTTACTATGTGTCGCGAACTCGAGCGTCGACATTGCAGTTTAGTATGGAACAGCTGATTTTTTATTTGCTCCGATCGGTTTGCTTCCATAGTAAAAGTTGTTCAGTTTGCTGGGTAGACTCTTAGTTTAAAAGGATGCTAATGATATCAATTTCACCCTATATAGATACAAACATCCATGAATCGGGTACAAATATTCATATTCATCATATAAATATTTGTCCCTTACGGGATTCGAACCCGCACAGCAGGCAGGTTCCCTACAGACTGCTACCGGGCCGTCACATTCTATACAAGGAGGACTTCGCCTCAGTGCGCTATTAACGGGACCGCTAAGTTATACTTAATTGTTGTACATTACTGTTTTGTGACCGAATACATCTGAAAGATTTGAAAGGACTGGAATGTCAGCGACAGTGTATGACAGCTATAACTGATGCATACAAAGGTAACATTAGTGACATGTGCCATTTTTTGGTTCTGTTGCTATGTTATTGTATGACGTGGTGAGTCCCAGTTTACGAAAATTAAATGTGAAATAAAGTAACTCACGTTACACTACTTCTTCAGGGTCCTTCTTAATATGCTGACACTTTTAAGGGGATGATCAGACCATCATCAAACTGAACAACTTTCTCTATGGGACCAACTTCGAAATCGCATAAAGAAAAGAAATCAGCTATCCCATACATTTGGCTCGAGTAGGTTTGCAGGAACAGCTGATTTTTTTTTCACGATTTCGATGTTGGTGCCATAAAAAAGGTTTTTCAGTTTGACGGTCTCATCATCCCCTTAAAAAAGTGCCATCTTATTAAGAAGGACCTAAGACTAGTATGTATTTCTCTGTAATCTCTCTCTCTCTCTTAATCTAAGTGATTAAGGGTGCACCGAGACTCCAGTGCTGTCGTAAAAGGTTTTTTTAATTTCTTAACAATTATAAAACATTTCCGAACGACCTCCACACGATAATAACTACAAGCAAAATCATGATAATCCGTAATGTTTCGATGAATCGAAAACCAAGAATGACTACAATGTGACATTCTTGTTATTGGTTATGTTTATGTATACGACGGGTATTTGCGATTTACTTTTTGTGATATGTACAGGCTTGCGTTGCACATATGTAATAAATTGTATATTATTCTGTACCTGATAATGTTGAATTTAAAATCAAAATTGTAAAAATGTAAAATGTGGAATGCTAAAATGTAAATGTAAATATAAATGTAATGCAATATGGAACCTGGTTCTGAAATAAAGATATATTATTATTATTAATTGTTTAGAAATAAAAAAAATATGATTGTGGAAAGCACAGGAGGCTCGGAATCCTCGGTGGTTGCAGAGGGGTCAATTTTATACAAAACTTTGACGCACAATACGCGTAGACGGTAAGTATTAATATAAGTAACTTTGTATATATGGAAAAATAGTTTAGAAAATCTAGATGCCGCGTCACAAATAACATTTGCAATTTATAAAATAATTACGAAGATATAAAGCTTTGAAATTTTACATACAGCATTTTAAAAGCTTTAATCTTCGTAATTATATTATAAATTGCTAAATGTTATTTGTGACGCGGCAACTAGATTTTCATAACTATTTTTCCATATATAACGCACAATACGCGTAGACGGAATTATTACTTATATTAATTCCGTTTACGCGTAGTGTGCGTCAAACTTTTGTATGGACTGAAACCACCTTAAATACAATTAGTAAATAAGAACCAATTCTCCTTGCATTTGTTTTGGTAACCCTGGCCTAATGAAGTTTAGCAATTCAGTTTTTCAAAGACTTTTCCTCTAGAATGATAACAATCTTCACTTCTGTCTATCTCGAGTCGACAAGACAAGATACAATGTAACATTTTATGTTATTATACTGAAATGTTAAACATAACATAAGCGAGATAAGAGAGAATTTACGAGTTTTATGGGTTAATTATCATCATCATCATTATCATCGTGATTTTATGGGTTAATTATGATGACTGTTTAAGTAACTATGTAAAATTTTTGTTTTTACAACAAAACAATGATGTTGAGGGTTCCGTAACCAAAGAGTGCAGACGCGGGCGGGTCCCGTTGTTGGCACTCTGTCGGTCCGTCCGTTTGTCCTAACTATAAAAGACAAATAATAAAACCCATCGTATTTTTTCTTTAACTTTTTTGTTTTTGCTCGGTCGTAAAAATGGTAGGTAGCTAGGTAGGTAATACACAAAAGCGTCAAACTTGGTGTGATTATAGTGCATACTCTAAACTTTCGAGTCCATAGTAAAACAAATAATTAAAACCGGTCATGTGTGTGTCTAGCTTGCGCTAAGGATCCCGGAGAAAACCAAATTTTTTGGTAATATTCTATGGTGGAACCCTCGTGCGCGAGTCCGACTCGCACTTCGCCGGTTTTCTGGAGACCAATCGCGCTAAATTCCTGAATCTTCATCGGACCGCGTGCAAATCACAACATTTTACACATTTGGTATCGCACTAATCATTTGACAGTCATTAGAGCCATTTTGACAAGTCGCTCAGACGTTAAAGGCTCTCAATCACACACAACAACAATTCAATCACACAATCTCAATTTAGCGCGAAACGGAATTCTGCGCAGTTGAATAGTAACTGGATTGCAATGTGATTAGAACTGAATATAAGGATTGAACTTCGATGTTTCAAATTAGCGCGATTGGGCCCCTGAATTAGTTTAACTTTATAATGAAGACTAAATAATACTTGCTAATATAGTCACCATGGAGAGAACTAAACAGATTTTACAATAGACTAAAAATTGTAAGACTCTTTTGTTTCACACCGAGGTCAAACATAGGTAATGAACAACGTAACGAATAGGTGAAACGTAATGAATCATAAAATGTTACAAAAGCATTAAAATTAAAAGATTCTATACTCGTAAATTTTTTTGTTTGTTTGAAGATCATTGACGTCTGTATGTGTATGTATGTATGTCGGTCTGTGTACTGTATGAATAACAAATTCAAGAGCAACAAGCTTGTTGGTAGTGTTCTATAATATAATATATCTATGTTGCTAGTATAAGAATGCAAAATCTGAAAACTGTAACAAATCTGTAACAAAATGACATTGTATTATATATGCAAGTTTTTGAAATTCAGAACATAATATTTCTGAAATCCTTGGAGACGATTTTGTGTGGAACAACAAACGTAATTTTTATCTGCATTGACAGTGGACTCTCGTCATCATAGCGAGGCAAAATTAAGTCTAATCATGAGCTTTTTTAACAAAAAATGTTTCATCAAAATAGGTTCAGTCGTTTTTGTTTGATGCTCCAACAAACATATGAAGAAAACAAAAAAAAAATTGATATTTGGAGTAAGGGACTCCTAAACACCATATCATAACTTGTAATGGACAGTGAGTACACACGGCGACACATCAAGCTATACAAAGCTGGCCGCATGTAGGACTAGTAATGTCTCGTGACCAGCTTATATAAGGTCTAACAAAATTAGCTGAAACTATTTAAAGGGAATGCTCAGACCATCAATATACCATACCCCACAATCCTTCAGCGCTGGAGATGTCGTCTGGTTTACGGATGGCTCCAGGAAGGACAACCGTGCTGGAGCTGGAATATGTGGCGGCAATCCAAGAATTAAAAAGGCGATTCACCTTGGACAGCATGCCACAGTATTCCAGACTGAAATGTACGCTATCATAGATTGCGTACATGAGAATCTGAAAAGATGCCCAAAGGGGAAACATATTGTTATTTTATCAGATAGCCAGGCTGCTCTAAAAGCGCTAGGATCTGATGAAATAGAGTCGAAACTAACATTAGATTGTGCCCGAGCACTCAACCAGCTAGGACGGACAAACTCTGTCACCCTAGGCTGGGTGCCCGGACACTACGGTATTGATGGAAATGAGGCTGCTGACGAGCTGGCACGAAGAGGGGCGGAAGAGGACGCCATAGGCCCCGAGCCTTATTGCGGCATCTCCCGCAACACCTCTAGACGTGTGCTAAAGGAATGGGCCGTGGACCAAAGCCGTAAGCTCTGGTCGGATACACCAGGACTGAGGCATGCGAAAGAACTTGTGACCGGCTTTTCAAACAGACATACCTCGGATGCCATCAATTCAAACCGCAACGACTTAAGGCTCTTAGTACGAGCCTTAACAGGACACTGCAAGCTAAACAAACACCTACACAGAATGGGGCTTGTAGATTCACCCACTTGCAGATTCTGCTGTGAAGCAGAGGAAACGCCCATACACCTCCTCTGCGAATGCGAAGTGCTCATTCACAGCAGAAGTCGCCATCTAGGTGGATACATAATAACACCTACTGACATTAGGGACCTCCCCTCCAAAAGCATAACACGGTTCATGAAGTCCGTGGGCCTAGGAAATGACCTTTAGGTCTAGGGTGACAGCTACAATAGATCTATCCAGGTCGCAGTAGCTTTTGGTCATCGACCAAGCCCTTATAACCAAATAATAATAACAGACCATCAAACTGCACAATTTTCTCTAAGGGACCAATATCGAAATCTTAAAAAAAAAATCTTCTGCCCCATACATTTGAGTCAAGTTATATTTGCAGTTTTGTATGGGACATCAAATTTTTTTTCGCTATTTCGATATTGGTCCCATGGAGAAAGTTGTTCAGTTTGATGGTCTGAGCATACCCTTAAAATAGTTTCAGCAAATTTTGTTAGACTTTATATTAGTTTTGTATAGCTTGATGTGTCGCCGTGTATACATAAATGTGGGTGGCATAAATTCCTAAAAACTCAATGGTATGAGTCAGCATGGACGGGGACCGAACCATGGCCTCCTTCAAGGCAGGCATGGTTACTCACCAGTGGACCACTATGGTATGGCCAAATCTAGTAAATGCATTCATCTAATTTGGCAGACAAACTTACTTTCAGAATGGCAATTATAATGTGAAAATAGAACTGGTATAGTATGATTTAAGTGGAACCTGTACATCAGAATCATACATTCATAAGTTAATTGGTTTTTTACTATTTCTTACCCTTCAGTGTACTCTGCTTGCAGTAGTCCAAGATACGCCTCCCACTTGTTACCTATCACCTTCCCGCATGTGAAACAACGCACTGGGATTATCATTTTTGTATCTGAAATCAAAACAATATAGAGCTATATTCCAAATAAAGCTGCAGGTCTGTTGCTGGGCGGTCGCCTGTCGGTTGCCTGCTCTCCGGCCTATCATGAAGCTCCACTTATTTGTGGTCAAACACAATCCTTGAGTTCACTCAAATATCTATTACTGAACAACATCAAGTTTGACTATTTTTATTTATTACTGATGGCTCTTGACCTCAATCCTATCGTCAGGACAAAGATGGGGTCGATCATGTAGCGAGCTTACCTAGAAGCTTATTCGCTCGTACTTTGAAGGAATTCGGGTTGTAAGCGCTCGGAAATACTGACAAATATTTATATTGTCAAAATTATCGAAACCACGATGAAGCCACTGTATTAAGATTAGAATCAGAGATATATTCACGAGATGAGCACTCAGATAAAAACAGAAACATAACCTATAAGACAACCACTGGAAAACGAATATTTTTTGTTATAAATTAGCGTCTGTTATCAAAGTTAAATTATACTATCAATAAAGAATACAAGTAATATATGAATGTGAAACAGTATGGTGAGAAAAACATAATTAAGCTGTAAAATATAGGCAGAAAATAGGCATCAGTTTTAAGGTTATGTCAACGTAGACGAGAAATGTTTGTTCAATTACTATGTTAATTTACATAGCACTTACAGCAAAATCACTTACTGTACTGAGATGAACAAAATAAACTTGCTTTTATTAGGTTTTCAAAGAAAATAAACAAACAAGCACTTCGCATAAAACCAGAAAGTCAAAACACAATGAATGAATGATTAAATGGCTGAACGAACGAAATGAACATATGTCACAGAAATAATACGTTCGGATACAGTAGAGGGTACAGCCAAAGAATAAACAAGCCTAAGTTTGTTAAATTAATAGACTTTAGTGGTATTCATTATTTAATGTTCTTTGTTGCAGATTAAACAAAGCATGCACATTGACTGAGTAAACATACAACAATCATGACGCTGAGTATGGAACAACACATTGACATTGACGATAGTCAAATGGTAAGATTGTTTACTACTTTTGTTATAAAAATATCCTCCACCTTCGTGTTAAAGAAAGTATTAGATTTTAATCAACTATTTAAATTTCGGTCCATGTATCCGATCACCACTTTTGGCTGCAAGGCTAGTACGTCAACCCGCGATAATGTGATATAGCGCTACCACGCTTCCGCTCTCTTTCTATTTACGCGCGAACGAACGAGATAAAAGACTAAATTTGACAGATGGATGAGTTAAATGTCGCTATCGCGGCTTGGCGTACTAGCACCGCAGTTGGTAAACAGTATCATTCATTCTTTTACAAAATGTTTAATTCATTTCATTCATTCAAAATTTCGTCCAATTTGTGAGAAGTTATATTGTTTTCGAAAATTGTTTATTTTTTTAAAATAAATTTAAAAATGTGATTCATGATTTATAAAAAAGATAGTGTAATTGATATTTGGGTCAGAGTGTCATCTATTTGTAAATTTTTATTTTCGCTCGACATTTCTACAGAATCCAGAATCTCGAAAACTTGATAAACAAAAACCATATGTTTTGGTGTTATCTCTAATTGGGTATTTTACTTGGTTTTCCCCATAGATATATAATATATGGTTTTCCCACGCAATTTTAATCTCTTTATTACGAGTTTGGAAGCAAAACGAAGAACCAAAATCTACTTTAAAAGTGTAACCTTGAATTAAACAATGAATTATTTTTGGAACAACTTTACTAGCAGATGCATACACATGGAATATAAATGAAGTGACCTACTAAATAGAACAAAGCATATACCGCTGACATTGTAACTTTGGTCAATTATTTACATTGCACTGATAAACATGGTTGTGATGACTAATCCATATGGCCCATACCACATACAAATTACAAGATCATGTTACCATAATGGTTACCACAAAGTTTGGTAGCTTATTTATGATTGTGTCATAGGAAGTGACACTGCCAGTGCAAAATGATAAGAGTCCGGAAAAAACTCCTAATATGTAGTTAGTTTTAAACTAAATGTTTCCTCAATAACTGAATAAAGTACTGTATCACTGCCAGGATAAGTCATTTATTTAGTGTAGAAATTATTTAAAGTTTATAAATAATTATGGAATTTGAAGACGACATTCAACCTCTTACTTATGATGAAGTCGAAGGCAACACGGAGATATATTTGCAGCTCACATCACAAACTTTGGACGTAGATCCGGATTTTGAGAAGGTAATTTTAAAATCTTATTTTTATTTTCTTTCTTCTTATCGTGTCGACTTCAAATTCTGAACAAAGTCGCTAAATAGTAGCTTGCCAGAATCGGGCAACCGTTTATTTTCTTTGAAGCCAATTAACACTTTCGCTGCTAAACTCAAAACCGTGATCCTCGCACAGTGCTAAAATTAACCACCCTCGTAGTTTGTGCACACTGTCGTAATGGGGAAACGACGAACGTGGCTCACCTCGTGGGTCCTCCGCACAGGCGTAAGGTTAAGGTGACTCAGGTCACACCTTCGACACTTACCTGTCATTTCAAATGGAAAAATTTAAAAGACGAGGTAAGCATGTGCGATACTGAGTGAGTGCAAACGGAATATGCGTTAGCTTAACATGGGTAACTGCCATGGTAATCAGAGAGCAATAGAGGGGGTGAGGTAAAAATTTGGTGGGAGGCAGGGAGTGTCCATACTGTATGTAGTTATGGAGGTGCTACTAGGAATGTTCTTCCATTGAAAAGGGAAGATCTTCCACCAGGCTATGTGTGAAGCCTGGGGACCGGCCGTGGTCCAACAGTTCTTAGTTGGACCTTGTATATGTATCGAATCTCTGTGATTATTTCTCTTGCGCGATGTATGTCTTGCATTCGATTGTGATCCTTATTTGTTACGTATACGAGTTACGTATTAAAGGTGAATGTTGTCTATGTATGGAGCATATTTCCGAGCGTGACGGTCTCGCCATCTCTTGGCATCTTTGCTATAACTTGTGGGTGCTGACATCTGTAGCAAGTCCCCACAATAGTAATAGATACTCTTTCTTATACTGTGCTCACGCTGGAGGTCATGAGCACAGGCAAAATGAAATAAAACTTGACCCCCCTCGTCAGTAGTCGTAACGGTGAATCAATCAACATGGCTCACCTCGTGGGTCACCTGTGCAGGCAGACAAATTGACCTATATCTTGCTTCCACCAGTATGCTCTTTCTGGTCCGATGCACCCTGTAGAAATCAACAAGCCTCTATCCGATGCTGGTTCTTAACTTTAATCTCTTTTCCACATTCCCAAGTCAAAACGCTATGACATCGACCCAACTATAGGACCATTTAGCGTTTGCGAGTGATTTTTCCTCGTGTGGTCTTACTGGCTTACGGTGAATACCCCACATCAGACACAGAAAAAAAAAAATATTTGCATGAACAACAAAAGACACTGACATAATTATATAAGGTCTAACAAACAAAAACTAGCTGAAACTATTTTAAGGAGATGATCAGACCATCTGAACAACTTTCTCTATGGGACCAATATTTTCTGATTCTGCTGATATTTTTGTCGCGATTACGATTTTAGCCCCGTAGAAAAGTTTTTCAGTTTGATGGTCTGATCATCCCCTTAAAATAGTTTTAGCTAATTTTAATAGACCTAATATAGAAAAAAAAACGCACAATTTAAAAATTACATAATTCAATATTCAAAAATTCAAAATTCAAAAATTTTTTATTCAAAATAATATCACATAGATAGCTTTTCGACGTCATTTTTTTAAGTCTACCACCGCGTGGGAAGGTGTTTCGTTGAGAGAAGATGCGGCCAGAAACTCTACAACACACATCTTTTAACAAAACAAAATATACAAAGTACAATTAAAATACAATATTGCATTACATAGAGTAACATTGTCAAGACCAGACATTTTGGTCATTCAAGTAGTCATGGAGTTTATAGTAGCCTTTTTTACAGAGGACTTGTTTAACATGGGACTTAAACTTTTTGTCTGGCAAGTTTAGAATATCCTCTGGTATCTTATTATAATAGCGTTATAATAGCGTATACAGTGCCCCATGAAAGATGTGTTGACCTTACTGAGTCGAAAATGTGGGGATACTAATTTATTTTTATTTCTTTTATTGTAATTATGAACGTCACTGTTTTTGGGAAAGAGATACAAATTTTTCCGAATGTATAAAATATTTTCGTAAATATATTGACTGTAGAAAGTCAAGATACTGATATCTTTAAAAAGATCTCGTAGTGAATCTCGACAACGCAGATTATAAATGGCTCGAATTGCCCTCTTTTGAAGGATAAAGATCGCCTCAACATCTGCAGCACGGCCCCACAGCAAAATACCATAAGACATGATACTATGGAAGTAGCTGAAGTATACAAGTCTTGCAGTAGCTATATCAGTTAGCTGTCTCATTTTTCGAACCGCATAAGCTGCCGAGCTCAGCCTACCCGCTAGGGTTTCTATGTGTGGACCCCATTGCAGCTTCGAGTCAATCTTTATCCCTTTCTTATTCTTCTTCATAACTGCCTCCGTGGTCTAATGGTTAAGAGCATTGGCTCTCGATACGGTGGTCGTGACGACGACACCTAGTGAAATGTCACTTTGTGCGTTTTTCCCCAGTTGGTTAGGATATTACAGGCTGAATCACCTGATTCTTAGATTCTTAGATTCTTTATTGTACACAAAAACAAAATTATAAAAAAAAATTACAACAAGTCGTGATGTACAAAGGCGAGCTTAACTCTAAAAGAGTTCTGATTGTCTAAAAAGAAAAATGATTCCGTGCTTCGGATGGCACGTTAAGCTGTTGGTCTCGGCTACTATCTCTGGTGGTAGTAGTTGTTACATAAAAACCACGTCAGAGGCCGAAAGGCGGTCTGAAAAAAACTCTGACACTAGGGCTCTGCCCACACAATAAGAGGAATTACATAATTAAGACCAGTGTGTGCCGCAGCAGCAAACAGGGTTACGACTCAGCATTATGTTGCTGGGCTCAACAAGCTCAGCACAGATTTTATGTCACACCCAAATACTAGTAGTGCTATTTCCGAAACTCACACCCCCAAAATTCGATTCGGTCAATCATTGATGATACGATTGAGCCACGTTTTTAAAAGTAGAATGAGCGTTTTCTTTTTCTTTTTTAATTTTAGTTTCTAAAAAATTCGACAGATGGCATGTTTACCCCTCCATAGAGACATTCGTGAGATCCTGTCAAAATCATGTCAAGACTGTGCCTGCCATTTTTTTAAAGCCAAGGGATCGAGCACATAGAACCATGTCAGGCGTAAACAGTTTCAAATTTTCAATCAAAATGATTCGTAAATAATGAAATATTCCATCAAACGCATCTTTTGGATCATCTTTTCTCTCTTTATTGTTTTAAAGAAACCCTTTTTGAAATTTTGACTTTTATTCGCACAGAACGTAGCGCCATCTATCGATGACCTAGAAAACCAAAAGAAAAACGTTACTCGACCTACGCGCGGCCAGCTTACGTTGGTTTTGAATAGCTTGATGCGTCGCCGTGTGTACCTACTCATATGTATGAAACAATTGGCTACATAAATAATAAACTTTTATAACTCATAATAATGTTGATTTAATCTTTTTGTTGCAATAAAGAGCATTGTTTATTTTATCATGTTCTTTTTATGTGTCACTTATTTCTAAGAACATGCTAGTTTATTGCAATGTACATCCGTTTGTCATATAAGCTTTCAAGTGGGTGAGAAATGACAATGATATTCTATCCACACATACATTGTACAGGCAGTTTACAAAAGTGAAAATGAAAATTTAAATCTTTTAAGGGGGTTGTTTAGATCATCAAACTGAACAACTTTCACTATGGGACCAACATCGAAATCGCGCAAAAAAATTTGCTGTCCCATACATTTAGCTCGAGTAGATTTGTAGTTTAGTATGGAACATCATATTTATTTCGCGATTTCGATATTGGTGCCATAGTGAAAATTGTTCAGTTTGATGGTCTCAACCACCCTCTTAAATGTTTATTTGTATTTTTGTAACACCTTGTATACTACATAATGGCTTCAGTATACCTGAGAAAATTCATTTTCACACAAAAAATTTAAGATGCTATGTTTATTAGAGAGATTTGATCCTTATGATTGACCCAATCAATTGATGCCATAAAAGTACAGGGTCGTTATTTAAAGGATTTTAATCGGTTCGGTAACTAGCTGAGGCAAGTAATTTTTCAAAAATTTATGAATGCAGTTTTACTTATTTTAAAAATAAAAGAATGTTTGCTTTAATCAAAATTTGGTATTTAACAAGCTTTTATTTTACTTGTTAGGTGTGAGGTTCGTTTTATTTAACCTGTATTACAGTAGATACGAGTACAACCAGGAAAATAATGTACCTAAAAACTAATGTCAATCTTCGTTTGTGCAGAGTCCCCCGAAAAAACCTGAAGTCGTTTAGCAATCAAAGGGTGCAAAGTCGGATAGCAGCGAAAAGGGCGCGAAAATAATTAGCCAATCGAGGCAAGGGCATGAAGGTGGTACATCCTGATTGGTCAATATTATTTCGCGCGCTATTAAAATTTGTCAACTGCGTAGGTACATTGGGGAGATTTATAAACCTGGTTCTACTGTACATGATTAGCTCATTAAAGTATCACAACGTAGATGTCCACATTCATACAGCTCTTTATGCACTTCATACACAAAATAGAGGGGAGGAGAGAAGCAGAGTTAGCACAGGAAGACATGAGACATGACATGACATTCAAAAATCGCACTCCTGAAGTATGATTTTAGAAAGTCAAATCAGCAGTAGAAAGATGCATATCTCCATAGTAATTTTGACATTTTCAACTGGTGAACTCAGCGAATGAGATTCAAAAATCGCAATCCTGGACAGAATGCATAAAAAAGACAGTTACAGAATGTGGCTATAATCTTAAATGCATTTTACATTTTAGAGGGTGCTACGGTCTATCAAACGGAACAACGTTCAAAACGGAGCCAACATCGAAATTGTGAAAAAAATACATTTACACCCCGTTTAAATGTGCTTCCCTTGTTCGCAGGTAGTATACGGGTATCGTAAGAGCCGCTGGCGGACGTTGCTGGTGTACATAATATCGACGATAACCTGCGGCATTCCATTCCTGCTGTTCCACTGGTGCCCGACGTGGTTCCTGTACACCACATCAGAAAGATCCTGCTTCCAGTTAGCTGATCAGGTTCTAGTTGTTGTGAGTTTTTTGACTTTTTTGTATATTATATTATGCTGTTATTTAATCTTTGATGTCCAGTTTCGAATAGCACCAACCTAGATGGGTGTCGTTCAGGGCGAATTAAGGAGAAGGTTTTGTAGTTGTTTAGCATGTCAAACTTTAATAAATGTTTGTTAGTTGTAGCAAAGTTCCTTACCACCCTGAAAGGGAAACACGGTCTTGATTTTGAACAAATATGTGTAGATAGGTACTCACGTACTAGGCGTATGTTCTATTGTTTAAAAACGGTTAATTTGTTGTTTTCAGGAGACATATCAAAAGAAATGCAAAAGTTTCTACATACACAAAATTTTAAGCAAAAATGTAGCAGATGCAAAGTAAGTTATTTCCTTATCAAATCTCATCAAAATATATTTTTAAATTCAATCTAAATGAAATATAGCTAACGATACATTTCATATAGTATAAATTAAGATTTAATAAAATCTAATATCTAAATTTTCATAGAATATGATGTAAAATTTTGGATTAATTGAATAAACCAATCTTTTTATTTCAGTGGTTTATTAAACGAGGGTTTCCAAGATGAATTTGACGTTAAAAAGGAACCAATAGACAGTGTTGAAGAGTTGTGCACTCCCATACATTTAGATGATGGCACAGCACTTAGTAAGTACTGATAATGTAATACCTACTCAACACAGGTTTAACAGGCCACACGTGTAGTTAACTAGTCACCTAATTACTCACTATATTGTATTATTGTGTATGTGTATATTTTATTTAACCCCAACTGCCTCTTGACACGTAGGTCGCGGGTTCGATTCCCACACTTAGTGATATGATATCTCTTTTTACTTTTTTCCCCAGTTGGTTGGACATTGCGGGTTTAATCACCTGATTGTCTGAAAAGAAAGATGATTCCGTGCTTCAGATGGCACGTTAAGCCGTTGGTCCCGGCTACTATCTCTGGTGATAGTAGTCGTTACATAAAAACCACGACAGAGGCCGTAAGGCGGTCTGAAAAAACCCTGACACCAGGGCTCTGCCCACACGATAAGAAGAATTAACCCTAAAATGTCCTTCCAGACGTCCAGCGCTATCGGTACTTCCGTCACAAGAAGCAGACGTTGATCTGGGACGGAGCGCGCGCGTCGTGGGTCCGCCTCGCCGGTATAGAGTGCGGGGCCACGTGCGCCATGCTGCAGGCGAGGGGCGCGCGGGCGCCCTCCAGCGAGCAGAGGGCTAGGATGTGAGTGTTGCACATTGTCTTACCAACTACTGGACGTAGGGTCCACGCTCAAAAGTGTCTCAACCAAAAGAGCCTTAAAACATATAAAGAGAACCAATTACGCGCAGGCTTCGTTTAACTGGCCGGCTACGGGGACGCGCGAGCACGCGGCGTGGCTTGGGGTAAAAACTGTGCAAGCAAAATGTTTAATTAATTATTTATTTATTGTATTTAACACTTTATTGTACACATAACACAAACATTTATATTACTATACACGTAGTTAGGTTTGTGTAGGTTAGTCTTGGACACTTTTTTTAGAGAATTTTGTACTAGACCCGGCGTCCATTATATTGTATTTCAATGGTGTTGCACTATCAGCAATCAGCAGCAGCAGCCTATAAACGTCCCACTTCAGGGCACAAGCCTATCAGGGCGTATGTCTATCAAGTATGTACAATGCGGGATTTTTTTTTTATTTATAATTAATAGACTCTTGCTTGTGCGTTACCACTTCATTTCCGCCAGTTTCAAGTGTTTATGGTAGAATCTATCCCAATCTCAGGGATTGTTTTTGGTCAAGAACAAGAAGAGATTGAGGATTGTGGAGCCTCGTGGCACGCAAAAACGCGACGCGCGAAATCCACGCGAGATGAGTGCTCGGGTCAGAACCTGCAACGTGACTCATTTTACTTTTTGTAAATTTTTATTATTATGAAGATACGGCCTTTTCGCAGGACAGACGGACGGACGGCATAGGCTTAGTAATAGGGTATTTTTGGTACTCGAAAGTACGAAACCCTAAAAACAATATTTTTTAAATGGTATTTTTCGTTTCTCTACCAATTATACATCGCTGTGTTCGCATTATGTTCCACGTGTAATAAATTA
Source organism: Agonopterix arenella (assembly GCA_927399405.1). Taxonomy (NCBI): domain Eukaryota; kingdom Metazoa; phylum Arthropoda; class Insecta; order Lepidoptera; family Depressariidae; genus Agonopterix; species Agonopterix arenella. Next base: position 6,118,407 of record OV656714.1, read on the forward strand.
ATAATATGATTCCTAATTTTTCCAGGCTAAACATATACGGGCTCAACGAGATCACAGTGCCGGTGCAGTCCATAATGACGCTAGTTATACTGGAGGTTTTCAACCCCTTCTACGTGTTCCAACTGTTCACCATAGCGGTTTGGCTCGCGGAGCCATACTACTACTACTGCGTGGCCGTGGTTCTTATGTCCACCTTCGGCGTGGCCACCTCCGTCATACAGACTAAGAAGGTTAGTTATAGTGTTATACCATTATAAAACTAACATAAGTGTGTGTGTACATCGAAGATAGGTACATTACAAATAGCTCCTTCAGAACATAAAAGGATAATACAAATCGGTCAAAAAATTTACGATATGGTGTTTAGGTATGACTGACTCCAAATCACAAAATATATTTTTGTCGGTCTATTTGTTCGAGCATCACGGAAAAACTTCTGGACCGATTTTTATGAAGCTTTTTCTTTTTAAAAGTATATGATTACATTTAAAAACTATATTTTATCTCGCTGCGATGACGATAACCGTGTGAACGAAGGCTCGGGCAAAAGCTCGTTTAAAAAAAAATAATCTAATTAAAGTTTGATGTTTTTCCTCCCGTATCGCAGAACCAGCAGAACCTCCGCGCGACGGTGGAAGCCCACGACACGGTCCAGCTGTGGGACGGTCGCACGGTGGACAGCCGCAGCGTGGCGCCGGGCGACGTGGTGGTGCTGCCGCAGCGCTGCACGCTGCAGTTCGACGCGGCGCTGCTCACCGCCGCCGCCATACTCAACGAGAGCATGCTCACAGGTGTGTGCCGGAACCTGCGTGTTACACATTGGTTTAGCTAGGGATTTTTCTTAAAGGGGGGCACCCTTTGGCAACTTGTCAGCCAGCTCATCAGCCACCGTCAATGAATGGCAATACTCAAATTGGACGTTGCAAAGTCGGACTGCAAATAAGATAAGGTCGTTATACGATCTAAAACCAGGTACGAGCGAAACGAGCTCGAGATTTTACCTAAAATATGAATAGGTAGGTAGGCACGTGATAATACGATCCAAAACCTGGACCGAGCGAAGCGAGCTCGAGATTTTACTGCAATGGGACTAGATCGTTGCAGAAGGAAAGGGCAATACGCCTGCTTTCGGCCTCTTATTAAGTAGGTCTTCGATCTCTATTTCGAAAGCTTGGGTTTAGCGTCTAATACGTAGCCTAGGTCCTCGGTTTTTCATAATAAATTTTTGGCCACCTCTGGCATTACTATACATTAGTTTAAAAGATCGGAAAAGAATTATATTTTTTCTCTTTAATAGCGCCATTTAATAACGAAATAATAGTATAGTAATTTCGCAGGTGAATCGGTGCCGGTGACGAAGACGGCCCTCCTGCGCACGGACCAGCCGTTCGACATGAAGGCGCATGCATCCAGCATACTGTTCTGTGGCACCAAGGTCATACAGACGCGCTACTACAACAACGAACCCGTCAAGTGAGTATACCTTGAGGCACTGCAATTAACAACACTTTTACACAACAATAGAAATAAAGGCCAGGGCCACATATTCAATTCTACGTTCCTGTATGTTTTGAATGAATGAATGAATGAAATATACTTTATTTTCACGAAACACATAAATACAGGACAGAGCAGGTTACAAAAAGCAATAAAAGATTTTTTATATCTTTTTTTATATTGTATTTTGGCTGAACCATTTGTATTAATCATGACAATTAAGATATTGAGCCTACTGAACTTGAAAAGTGTCACACTTAAACAGCCGAATTTTATTTTGCTATTTCATGTTTGCTCCCATGGTAAAAGTTGTTTAGTTTGATGCTCTGAACCGCCCCTAAAAAGAACAATGGGCAGTTTTGTATCGACCCTGGGCCCAGTACTGTAGCACTTTCTTACCTACTTTTAATTAAAGACCTGAATCACACTAACATTTTGTTTTTTGGCAGCATAACTGTAACGCGTTAAATAAAAAAAGTTACAGCCGTTTAAAAATTCAATCAATTACCTATATGAATGCTTATATTTTTTTAGCTAATAATGCCCATACAGTAGAAGAAAGAGTATGGTAGCATGGGAGCTTGCCAAAACCAAACATAAACCGCCCAAGACCCACAACCAAACATCCAACGCCCAACACCCACCACACCAGGCATCACCTACCAACTACCAGGCAACACCCACCACCCACCACCTAACACCCACCACTCACCACTCACCACCCAAAACCCACAACCCAACACCCATCAACCAACACCTACCACCCAACGCCCTCTATCCACCAGGCAACACCCACTAGCTAGCTAGCTCCTAGAGTACCATACTCTTTCTTCTACTGTATGGGCATTATTAGGTCAAAAATATAAGCATTCATATGGGTAATTAATTGAATTTTTAAACGGCTGTAACTTTTTTATTTAACGCGTTATAGTTATGCTGCCGTATAATAAAATGTTGGTCTTATTCAGGCCTTTAATTTAAAGTAGATAAAAAAGTGCTACAGTGCTGGGCCCATTCCGCCCCTTGTTCTTTGGAAAGTGTTTACAAAATCACAACTAGGGTGATTTTGATATTTCCCTACTAAATGTATGGGAATTTAATTTTGCGTTTTCTGAGAGTTCTAATACCTCGACCTCGGTTGACCCCATAGAGACTTGTGTTCGTTATCAGTAAGAGAATCGAATGGGATACAAAAAAAGTTTTGTGAAAAATTCAGTTTTTCTCGATGACTTTTTTTTCAAAATCTCTGAATGCAGAAGTAAAATGCTTCAAAAGTTAGTGTTAGTCTCCTAAGAACGTTTTCTTGTAGCTATAATGCTTCTGGTAGCTGCCCTTTGTGTCCCATCTTAACTATCCACGCTGTACACATATTCTAATGCTTGTCTCCCCATCAGGATACATCTAAATCGATCTTGCTGACATCTATTACATGTCTATCTATTTCAAGATATCCGTGTACCTCGTAGACGTGAACGTACTTGTCGCAAGAAACCGTTGTTCTCAGTAGCTAGGAGTAGTACTTGCTATGTTAGTAATAGTTTTATTAGACGTGCATGTAAATTATACAACGAAAAACTTTGTGATATTGATATCTTTGATCTTTCTCTGGAATGCTTCAAAAAATTGTCTTTAACAGCCATAACTATTGATACCTAATGAGTAAGAATTATGTGCTTATCTTTCTATTTGTATATTTTATTTTCTCAAGAAAATGTAAAAATAACAAAATAAAATTTTCTTTAAATTTTGAAAAAAAATTTTTTTTGTGTTTTGGAACTCTCAATGTCAAGGGGGATTCTCTCACAGCTAGTTTAAATGTACCTACTTAGTTAAATGCCTCGATAGATGACGACGTGACATGGCTCCGAAGGCCTAAGTTATGCTAAAAATAAAAGAAAAAGTCATGCAAGGTTTTTCCTTCATTTGAGAAACAATTAATTCATTTTATTTATTAGTAGTCTGGTTGCACTACCGATGCCGTCTGGCATAAATGCTATGTTACTTGTTGACTGGCTTTCGGAGGATTCCCTATTTTCATCATCAGTGACTAGTAGGCAAATTAATAAATTTCTAAACTTAATTATAATTTAGGGAACTCAAGGTCTGTAAGTGTATCTTAAAAAAAAATGTAATGTAAATGTTAAGTGACTCTTTGTTTCTACAATAAATAAATAAAAAATAATAATAATCTAAATCGATCTTCCTTGAATAAGATAAGACTATGCATGTCATTTGAGCCTGCATTACTTCTTTCACTATGGGACAAACATTGAAATCGTTGAAGTAAGATATTAGTTAGGTATGTACATTGATATCTAATCTAAACTATTATAAAACTGTAACAGGAAGTTTGTCTGTACATTGAAGATATTAACAAAAAAAAGTTACGATATGGTTTTTAGGTATCCCTGATTCCATATCACCAATTTTTGGATTTTTTGTCTGTCTGTTTGTTTGTTTGTGTGTTTGTTTGAACGAGCATCACGCAAAAACTACTGAACCTGATTTTGATGAAACTTTTTTTGTTTAATAACTTATTATCCGACTTAAAATCTGGTATATAATTTGTGCGGACAAAGTCGCGGGTTAACGCTCGTCTTATATAAAACAGATTCACAATCAACGTTCGAAAAATGGCAGAACCAAAAGAGCTCATAAGAGCTCTTTTTTGTACTAGCTGACAGTAAGAATGCCAAATACGTCTACGTTTATGAATCATACTTAATTTGTGTGGGTTTTTGTGTTAATGCGGTAAAAAATTTGCTAATCATATAAAAGTATATGAGGTCTAGGCTTAGGTGAGGTCTAGTATAATAGGTCATAGTAAGTATGACAGTTTTAAGACCGTCAGCATATTAAGAAGAACCCTGTTGATTTTTTGGTGAATTTAAATCATCCATATACGTTACTGGCAATGATCTCTATTTATAAACAAGATTGTTGACATTTATCCTCTTACAAAATTTAACCACTATATGGCTAAAGTCCCTTAGTTATGATGACACCGAAAATCTATTAAATGAATGAAATGAAAGAAATATACTTTATTTACACCAAAAGAAAATACAATGCACAATAGGAAACATAAACTGAATATGGTACAAATAAGGCGGTCTTATCGCTAAAAAGCGATTTCTTCCAGACAACCTTAGGGTAGAGGAAATATAACAAAGAACGGGTCGGTGTTATAAAAAACAAAATTATAGGTGAAAAAGAAGTTAATACAACAAATACATAAATACATACATATTACATATAATTAAAGGTACATAGATAAATAACATATAAATAATAATATATAATATATATCATACATGCTACAACAAAACATAAACATACCTACACGTACCGGATAGAACCGTTAAATGTCCAGTCTTAACTCATAATTTCCAAACATCTATATGTGTAAAACAAATTTATTGTCTTTTACACTGGTAAAATATAATCAATTATACTGTCGTTTGTATCACCCACTCACGCACCCAAACACATCCACACGCCTCATACACACTCACACACCCCCCGACACCACACAAACACACACACATAACTCACACTAGTTTCTATCAATTCACACCTTAATTAAGAGGTACACTTACCTGGTTATCCACCTGGTCCAGAGTCGGAGAGGCTGGTAATCTGTAATACATATTGCTTGGTACGGATACCAGTCTCTCACAACGACAAAACTCATAATTAATGTAATATGTACTCTTCTTGTCACTTTTTTGCCGTCTGTGTGAGAGATCCAAATAAAAAAAAAATTAGAGTAATATATTTTCCCTCATTATACAGAGCGCTAGTACTCCGCACCGGGTACAACACGAGCAAAGGGCAGCTAGTTCGAAGCATCCTATACCCGGTGCCGGCCGACTTCAAGTTCGACAGGGACTCGTACAAGTTCATCGTGATACTGGCCGGCATCGCTCTCGTCGGGCTGGCTTACACCGTCGCCTTGAAGGTAAGAAAATTACAATTAATGGGATGTTTAACAGGGAAATCTGTTAGAAATAAATCAATATAAGATTCCACTCGCAGTAAGATATACTATCATATCTGCTATCTATCTTCTGGGCAGAAAAAATATAAAATGACAATGCCATTGATGCAATAGGAGAGGTATTTCATGCTGTATAAAATCATATTACCTAATGGTTAAAACACGGTATAAGAATCGTCGAACGACTGGCGAATACTCCACACGCTCCATCTGACTGAGACAAAATTTGTTATTCTGCTAAACTATTTATAATACTAATGCAATGTATCCCCACAAGTACTACGTCAGTCCTCCGTCTATCGGCCGTAGGTACTGAGATAAGTACCTACACTTTGGCGCATCGCGATGCGCTTGCTTGATTACTGCCACTCGCTCCAGACGGCAACGTCGCATACGTCGCGCGCTGCACGAAGTATAAACAACGCTGTGGCAAGCTTCACTGAATACATTTTTACCCGTACCGTAACTATACGCGTACCTAAGTAACTAATAATTTGTATCGATATCGTACAGTTACATTTCCTGCCCCGCCACTAGTTTCAATCCCGTATGAAATTGAAGATATTCAGAACAAAAAAAGATGATTCCCTCTTTAAAAAATGGGGAGTTCTGTTGTCAACTCTTTTTTCTAACTTGTAATATTTTTCGCAGGCCTCCCGAGCTCTAACCCCCGGTGACATAGTGATAAAAGCGCTGGATATCATCACGATCGTGATCCCGCCCGCTCTGCCCGCCGCCATGACAGTGGGACGATTGTACGCCGTGTCAAGGTTGAAGAAAGCGCGTATTGCGTGCCTGAATACGCGCGCTGTTAACGTCAGCGGGTCTTTAGATTGCGTGTGTTTTGATAAGGTAATTGGGTATTTGACTACATACAATATATTTTATTTTTATCTTCAGTAAAAAAAAGGTTAGAAAATAACGCTAAACTCCAATTTTCGTTGAGTTTTTAGCTTCAATACCATTTTTAATAACAAGATAAACTTTAAAAAGTAATGAAATGTTGATGACGTCACAACTCATTATTTAGTACAAATGTTCATACAAAGCGCATGTTTTGACGTCCGATAAAGAGTAGCTAATTTGACTAGTTGTCAAGTAGACTATTATAGGGTCCTCCTTATTACGGTTTTTAACCTGTCACATCCCGAATTTAAAATAACAATTGATAAACAATGGACGACGGTCGATATCGCGTCGCCGGGATGTGACAGGTTAAAGGGTTGATCAGACCATCAAACTGAACATCTTTCTCCATGGAACCAATATCGAAATTGCTGGGTGACCAATCTGCGCATTACAGCTTTCACTATTGTACAGAGGCTAATGATGATGAAGCCGTGGTGGTCCAGTGGCGAGTAACCTTGCCTGACGTGCAGGAGGCGATGGTTCAATCCGTCCATGCCACGAGTCGACCAATGAGTTTTTTGTAATTTTTCTACGATTTGTAACACCACTGGCTTTACGGTGCATGATAACATCGTGAGGATACCTGCATGCTTCAATTTCGAGGTAGTACACAAACTCTGTCCAGTGTACAGGGTGACTGGTAATTCGACCTATTCCTTGAAAGGGGTTATACTAGAGTTCATTTGCAACAATTTTTCCCCAGTTAACTGGGGGTCGAAAATCGCTTGTTTTCGAGTTCTCTCATTTTTAAGAATTTTTTGAATATTTCCGTTTTTCGGCCTAAAAATGACAATTGTGAAAAAAATACTCCACTCTCTGCACTCTGTAAGCATTTTTCTAGTAGCTGATGAATGAGCGACTACTTTAAACTAAAATACATGTGAAAAATACCCAAAACCACCGAAATAAAAGGTTATAAACCGCAAGACAACAATTTTTTATTTGGATTTTGTTTCAATCCAAAGAGGATTACTCAAAAAAAATTTATGACACTTGGCGTACAAATTGCGGAAATAACTTCCTCAATTCCTAAGCTTTCCAAAAAGATGCAAAAGTTGTGTACTTTAGTTCAAGTTTGGAAAATAAACCTTATTAAACACGCAGATGTGAATTTTATTCAAAAAGTTATTGGTTTGGTAAAAATAAAAAAAAGAGTAAAATAATAATGTTTAGTACCTAATCATATGAAATTACAAATTTTGTTTTAAAGTTTTACATTTAAAAATCACAAGTCTTGCTCAAATTGTCTTCCTCCGTTACGTATGCAAGCACGAAGCCTGCGACGTACTTCGCTTACTGTCACTCGAGTTGAAAGCGTGTCTTTAATTTGTTGGGCAGCTGCCAAAATCCTCTCTCTTAATTCTTCTTGAGAAGAGATAGGTGTACGATACACCAATGTCTTCATATGACCCCAAATGTAGAAGTCGCATGGGGTTAGATCGGGACTCCTAGCCGGCCAAGGGATCGGGCCGCCTCGACCAATCCATCTCAGTGGATAGTTCTCATCCATCCACTGTCGCACGCCCCGGTAATAGTGGGCTGGGCAGCCATCATGTTGATACACCAAAGCTGTTCTTGTGGTAAGCGGCACATCCTCCAGCAGCGGACGTAACTCTTCTCTTAAAAAGTTTTCATAGGCGATGCCGGTTAGGCGTGCCGGCAGAAAGAATGGCCCGATTACATTATTGTGCACGATTCCCATCCACACATTAAGTGAGAATCTGTGCTGGTGAGCTCCTTCGTTAGATTTTCTCGGATTCTGACCTTTAGGGGCCCAAAAATGCAGATTATGATAGTTTGTAATACCATCACGGTCGAAGTTCGATTCATCTGTCCACAAGATTGTTTTTAGATACTCAGGGTCTTCAATGTCTGCATTTATTAGAAATCTGCAGAAATCCATCCTTCTGACAGGATCTCCCTCCTCGATAGCTTGTACTGGCGTGTAATGGAATGGATACTGCCGTGCTGTGTGCTGAGTGAACCAGACTTTCCACTGAGACATACCAAGCTGCCTAGCCACAATTCTTGTTGAAGTAGTGCCGTCTGCTTGAAAACACTGCAAAATTTGCTCCTCTTCGATTGGATCACTAACGCTAGGTCTACCAGCGTCGGTTTAGCGACGTCGAACCGATCCCGTTTCTCGAATGCGCCGATATGTCGTACCAAACACGCTGACATCAGGTAAACGGCGGGTAGGAAAACGTCTTTGATAGTCTCTTCGAGCAGCAGCAGCGTCACCATCACAAAACCCGTAACAATACATGATATCCGCGTATTCTTCATTTTGGTAAGCAGCCATTTGAAAAGGAAGCTGTTTTATCGCAGAATTTAAGTTAGTTAACAACGACACGTCCGAACTCCAAGATGGTTGAAACTAACTGATTACTTAATGAATTGAGCGAATGAGTGGGCCTCGATTGTGAACCTTAGTACAAACATTCCCGAATACTTACAAAAGAGAAACAATGTAAGCAATAAAATGAAAGAGACAAAAGCAAATCGGCATCTTGTAAGGTTCGCTTCTAGGAAATCCGCTACCTGCTCTGCCATTGTTAACAATTTTTTTCAAACTCTTGTCAAAGTAGACAACATTTGCACCTTTTTGGAAAGTTTAGGAATTGAGGAAGTTATTTCCGTAATTTGTACGCCAAGTGTGATACATTTTTTTTAAGTAATCCTCTTTGGATTGAAACGAAATCCAAATAAAAAAATTTTGTCGTGCGGTTTATAACCTTTTATTTCAGTGGTTTCGGGTATTTTACACATGTATTTTAGTTTAATGTAGTCGCTCATTCATCAGCTATTAGAAAAATGCTTACTTAGTGCAGAGAGTGGAGTATTTTTTTCACAATTGTCAGTTTTAGGTGGAAAAATGGATTTTTTCAAAAAAATCTTAAAAATGAGATAACTCGAAAACAAGCGATTTTCGACCCCCAGTTAACTGGGGCAAAATTGTTGCAAATGAACTCTAGTATAACCCCTTTCAAGGAATAGGTCGAATTACCAGTCACCCTGTATAATAGTATTGTACCCACTGTCCATTACAAGTGGCGACGGGTACACTCCCCGTCACACTGGACAGAGTTTCTGTACTACTAGTGAAACGTGGATGGTTTCAGAATATCTCTGACTAGGGGGTCCTAGGGGAATATACAGGGTGAAATTGATATCATTAGTATCCTTTTAAACTAATAGTCTACCCATCGAATTGAAAAACTTTTACTATGGCAGCAAAGAGATCGAAGCAAAAAAAAAAAAATTGCTGTTGCATACATTTGAGACGCGAACTCGCGCGTCGACCTTGCAGTTTAGTATGGAACAGCAGATTTTTTATTTGCTCCGATAGGTTTGCTCCCATAGTAAAAGTTGTTCAGTTTGATGGGTAAACTCTTAGTTTAAAAGGATGCTAATGATATCAATTTCTCCCTGTAGTCGTGAGCATATGCTATATGCTATGCTAATGATGATGAATATCACGGTGAAAATCAATTTATTTCCTGGCTTTACATTAATTTGACAACAATCTCAATTCCACTTGACTGATGAGTTAAGTTTAAATTAGTTTTTGTCTCATTCTTTTCATATTTTTTAAAACTGCAACTTGTATGTGTTTTTCCATGATTATGTATATCTTATTTTCTTCCACAGACAGGAACGCTAACAGAAGACGGTCTGGACATGTGGGGCGTTGTCCCAGTGAGCCCAGCGACGATCCCACCGCGACTGGGCCGCGCCGTGAGGGACCCGGCCCAGTTGAACGACCTGCACGACCTCAAGCTGGGCATGGCGTCCTGCCATAGCCTCACCTTGTTGGACGGAGAGCTGGCTGGAGATCCACTGGATTTGAAGGTCACTATTATAAAAGGGCATAAAGGCTGGGCTACACAGAGTGCAGCTGCGGGTCGGCTGCAGGACGGCTGCAGGCCGGCAGTAGTTGTAAATTACGGAAAAATATGGGCTACCGTTCGGCAGCTGTTCCGCAGCCGCGCCGGACTGCATTCAGTGTGACACCTCGCATATAATTCCGTAGATTACAACTACTGCCGGCCTGCAGCAGTCCTGCAGCCGGCCCGCAGCTGCACTCTGTGTGGCCCAGCCTTTAATCTTAAAAAATGCAGGGTCCGAAGTATCCGAGGATAACAAGATGTATGAATCATCACTATATCATCATCTTCCTGCTCTTATACCATTACTTAGGGTCGGCGCAATCTTCCGCCCTTCATCTCTTTTAGCCGTCATTTCAGCGCACACTACCTGTTGTTTTACACATGTCATCCTCCACACAATCCATAAAATTCACCCACCGCGTTTTCCTGTCGTCTATCTGTCTGTAAAGATGGTTAACCTCAGAAACTACTGTGGGGATTTTGATGCGGTTTTCACTGATAGATAGACTGATTCCTTAGTTTAGACCAGGCATCTCAAACTTGCGGCCCGTAGTGCCACTCTCTTGCGGTTCAATCCAATTTTAAGAACAGGTTCCTGATGCGGCCCGCGAGCGTGCATAGTTTTAGAAGTAGGTACTTAGATTCTCATATTAGGTAGGTACGGTATGCATCGAGTTATGATGTGACAAATTTGGAGCTCGCTTCGCTCGCTCACTTTTTTGTATGGTATGTAGCGCTTAACAAGGGTCCTGAAAATATTGCCCTTGTAATATAAGTACCGTCCTGTTTGAATAGTCCTGTTCTACGATAGATGCAATGAGTTTTATTTCTTTATGTTCTTTGCGGCCCACTGATTCTACTATCGTTATGTATGTGGCCCACCAATAACTTTGAGTTTGACATGCCTGGCTTAGACCATATAACTATGGACGAGTTACGTGCGTAATTCTACTAAAAAACTTTTCTGACACTTTTTGCGGGTGACGAGGTAACATAAAATCCGCAACTTTGGATTTTTTGCAATAGTTTTAGATTCTAATTTTGATTGTTGAAAATAGTCTCATGTGAACCCCAAACGAGACTAGTTTGATGTTATTGTTCCGCAATTAAAGGCTATCTCGTTTCGTGCACATTATTAACATAACATAACATAAATATTCTTTATTTGCACACCAAAAACATACAGCAAAGAACACAGAATAAAAGAACATAAGGGTACAAATGGTGGTCTTTATTAATTGTTCTTGTAACATGGCAGAGGGGAAAGCTAACGCGAGGTTGGTCCCTAGTTATATGGTCTAAGACTGATTCACAAGGAAGTGCACGTGTAAAGCCTGGCTAGTGTAGACAAGTATGTCAGAATCACTCGAGTAGATTTCTGAGAGTGGATTTGTATCGCGGTATAGAAATAGTAAGTTTAATTTCTTTATTCCAGATGTTTGAATCAACCGGTTGGACGCTGGAGGAGCCCGATGTGCCCGAGTCTTCTAACTACGATATATTAACACCGACCATCGTCAAGCCGAAGAAGACTGCCAACATTAACGTTGATGATATTCATGTAAGTCAATCAGATACCCGTAAGTAGAGGCATATCCTATTTTTATTAAAGGCGCGAACGTTTGTAAGCACCTGGGTAATAAATAAAGTGAAACGAACCCGGAAGCGATAAAGTAGCCAATATAAATCTACCGGGCTTCTAGCCTGAAAATAAAAATAAAATATATATGCTCTCGACTGTGTGGCGACAATGTCATTGTGCCACAATGATCACCAGTCGACATATGCTACGATTCTGACAAAAACTCCACAATATTTTATTGTTTTCCATAATTACGGCATTCATTACATGAGATTGTAAACTTAAAAGCTAAGAGATTATATACCCTGTATTGTAGGGCATGCAAACAATAAGAAGAGAAGTAGGATGCTTTAATATTATCAGCAAAATTACAATTACTATCATTAAATAAATAAACAGACATCATCTTTACATCTGAATGATTATTATTATTAATTAATGTTTTCTATTGTACCCTTTCTTCTTTTGTTCACTTTTATGCATTGTTTACTGTTTTAAATGAATAAAGTTGTAACTCATATAGGTAATACAGTTTTTGAGAGTTACGCGGTTATTATTTAATCTAGAAATAGGATCATATAGGTAGTACTTGGGTCGATTGGTATCAAAAACGGCTATCTTTTCCAGTCAATGGATTTTCCATTGTGTCTGGAAAAGGTAGCCGTTTTGGATCCCAAACTTAATAGTCTTTATTCTTGCTCGTCGGTTCGATTTGATCAGTCGCGCGTCTAATCCTTGCCACATAATCATGACTAAACCTCAACATTCATTTTTCAATGCTAATCACAACATCTTCTACAAGACCACAATATCTTTCCCTGTACAGATGCCGTTAGAGCTGGGTATAGTACAGCAGCACCAGTTCGTGTCATCGCTGCAAAGGTCGTCGGTGTGCGTACGCATGCTCGGGGAGGACATTCTAAGGGTCTACTGCAAGGGCGCGCCTGAAATGCTGCGTACGCTATGCAGACCTGAGACTGGTAAAAGTTATACTAGGTGTACCTAAACAACCTTGTAATACTTATGTAGTAATGCTTCAGCCCATCAAACTGAACAACTTTCACTATGGAGCCAACATAGAAATCGCTGTTACCATACAAAACTGCAGTGTACCGACTCGACTAAAATGTATGGGACTTTTTTTTTGCGATTACGTAAGTTGGCTCCATAGTGAATGTTGTTCAGTTTGATGGTCTGAAGCACCCCCTTAATTAAGTATTATTAGGGTGTTTTGTTACCCCCTATATGTTCGTACTGAATGAAACATATTTGACAAATTCTCTTTTATAACTATTTGCGAAGAACACGGTCTCTCCAAAATATTCCAAAAAACATTTTTGAGATATCGTGATATCAAACATTGATTGAGTATAATATATAAAATTGTCAATCAGTCTTTGATAAGTTTGACAATTTCTTGTGTGCAATCAAGTGTTAATGATTTAATTTTAAATTATTTCTCTACTGATAAATGCACTGTACATAAAAGCGTATAACTCATGCTAACACGAAAGAAGAGATAAAAGTATAGTTCGAGAATAGTCTTTTTGGAGCCGAGCACTAATTGCATAGATTATATTGGCTGGTTTTGATTGTCCTCAAAACTTAATTAGCATGTTTTTAACCATATTAATAATATAATATAATTGTTCGCAGTGCCGGACAATCTGAACGAGGTGTTGAACTCTTACGCTGAGAAGGGTTACAGAGTGATTGCCGTGTCGACGCGCACGCTGGAGGTTAACTTCAAGCAGCTGCAGAGGATGACCAGGGACGAGGTAATTTATAAACCAGATATGATGCATAAAGATTTAAGAAATATAATAGGTAATACACGTCCGTGTTGTGTCGGCTAGACGTCCGTGTGGTGTCGGCTAAGAATAGCACCATCCCATTTCCTCCCGTGGGTGTCGTAAAAGGCGGATCTACCGAATGATGGGCAGAAGCATCCTCTGAGTACACACATTCATTCCAACTGCGATCGCCAGCCCTTCTGCCAAGCGTGGCGATTATGGCAAATCCCATTTTGGGGGAGGCCTATGTCCAGCAGTGGGTGTCTATTGGCTGATATGATGATGATGATGATGATGAATAGGTACTGAATGTTACTGTGAGAACTTATTTTGACAGCAAAAAAGTGCGTAATAACTAGAGTAATGGGTAATCACTGCGTTGGAAAGCCCTAATTTATCTGGCCATACATTTTCATCATGTTTATAAGATAAGGCATACCATTTACACTCAGTTGCAGAAACGATCATTAGAGTTAATCCTCCATTAAATGACATGCTAGCTTTTACTACGTCAACGAGACAGTAAACGAAAAGGTAAGCAAGAGATTTCATGGAGGATTAACTTTCATGACCGTTTCTGCAACTGAACGTTAGCCTGTTTATTATTCTTACTCAGACTTGTGTTATACTCATGCAGGTGGAGTGTGACCTTGAGTTCCTGGGACTGGTGATAATGGAGAACAGACTAAAGGCAGCCACCACCGGAATCATAAGGGAACTGAAGGAGGCCAACATACACGTCGTCATGATCACCGGTATATATGGCGATGCAGTATTGTATGCATGCAGGAGAAATGTGACTAGTGGCCGCAGCATGAGGCGCGCGATAAGGCTATAATCACGCCTTTTATCTTGTTTGTTCGCGCGCAAATAGAAAGAGAGCTGAGGCACGACAGCGCTACATCACGCTGCCATGCTACGGCTGTATACGTTATAATAACATGATATAAAACAAAAAAAAATTAAAACCTTAAAAAAAAACAAAAGATAGAAAATAATATTGCAGCCGATGACTTTTTCGTTCGTTGGCTTGGCTGGACACCGACTTCTATAAAACAAATTATTGTTCTTATGATGCGAACGAAAAAATCATCGGCTGCAATATTATTTTTTAACATTTTAGTTTTTTTGAAGGCGGTTCTAATTTCTTTTGTTAAAATTTTGTTTATTTCACAATTTTCAGTGGTGAATTCATTAGTTCAATTTAATAGTAGTGCTTTAAATTAACAAACGCACTAACCGGCACTAAGATTTTCAAAGGTTCCCCTCGATTTCTCATGGGATGCCATAATCAGATCCTGGTTTCCTGATCATGGTACCACCCTTGGAATATCTTCTTTCCACCAAAAAAGAATCATCAAAATCGGTTCATAAACGACGAAGTTACCCGCGAACACACATAAAAAATATATATATAATATATTTATATATATACGTATATTTATATATATACGGTCGAATTGAGAAACCTCCTTTTTTGAATATTAAATTTTCGGTCGGTTATAATAAAAAATAGTCGGTTAAAAATATCCAACGCTAAACAGATATACTGTCGCACCCAATGAGCGGTACAGCCCTTGTGGTCAAACTATAGCTGCCGGAAGCTTGAGAACTTGAGTTTTCAATGAGGGATTTTCCGAACGCCACTTAAAAAAAATGTTCCAAATGTTTCTATTGATTGCTTTAATGAGAGATGGATGTGCAACCTTGCTGTTGATAATATACAAATAAAATAATAGAAAATTCGTGTTTCTAAGTCACCAGTAAAAATGAACAGATACCGTAGACAAAAAAACGCATTTCCTCCCCATCCGTCCCTAAAAGATAATGCGGGATTTTGTATGAAAGGTGGCCGCACTAATTTTTCGACAAATTTTTTGGCGCGGCCAGCAAAGTAACTTGAATATTTTAGTTCAGAATAAAGTAAAAAACAAAACTTGTTATGACATGTATATCTCTAAACTCAGTCCGAACAGGGCTGCGTTCTGAACCTACGCCCCAGGTGCACCCCGAGTGCAACTTTTCGCACTAACACCGTTCCGAGCCTCGGTGAAAAACGTTCTATTGCAACTCGGTTGTCACAACTCAACCGTTCCGAACCTCTGATGGGTTGCAACTTTTAACCATCAAATTCGATGTTTAAAAAATACTCTGACGTTTTGATTATCTGTGGTTAGTTGAATTTGCGCTCGTTTTGAATAAAAGTTTGTTTTTCAAATTATTTTTATTCACTTTTTGATTTGCTAACATGGAAGATGAATTTTTTTATTGTATTTCGAAATGATGGAAGCCCTGGAAGCCCATATTACTTTCAATGTCAAAATTTGAGGTTATGAAACAACCGTGATTGTTTCGTACCTTATAGCGAGTTGAAAAATTGGCGTGGTCGTTCCGTACCATCGAGCTAGTTGAAAAAACAACCGCACCCAAAGGTCGTGAACGCAGCCCTGAGATATAAAAGCGTGAAGTTGAAAATTTATTCATTAGGTTCAAGACGTGTATATGTAACATATTGAACTACGCTTTACTAGATGTCAGAAAACTCCTTATTGCAACATTTATTTTCCATCGCTATGTATCTAACAGAACGTATTGTAATCGGCAGGTGACAATATCCACACGGCGGTGAGCGTGGCCCGGGAGTGCGGCATCCTGGCCACGGACGAGCGCGTCGTGGTCCTACACGCGGACAATAGTGGCCACACGCCCGTGGTCTACTGCGAGAGCACATTACACGAGGTACTTGTATTTCATGACATCAGCTTATTTATGATATTAATCGTGTAGTTCTGGTTTAGAATAAACCACCCTATATCTTCCCGTGGGTGTTGTACAAGGTGACTAAGAGATAACGTTTCTTAACATGTTTAAGGCTAGCAACCTATCACTAGGTACCTAATTCACACGCCATTTCATATTAAAATCTAAATAGGCTGAAAGTGATGGGGTATGCATATTTGCTCACTGAATTATAAATACAAAAAAATAAATAATAAATACCTAAATAACGCTCACAGGCATTTTAATGATCCCAAGCAAGAACTATAGGCTGTTTATTATGGAAACCATACAACAATGGCACAAACATATAAACATCCATGACCGAACCGGGATTCGAACCAAGGACCCTGGTTTTGCAGTCCGGCGTGGTAACCATTACACCAACCGGGTCGTCGAAATACTCTTTTAACTCTGCTTTGTGCGAAATCGTATCTCGTGTGTCAGTTAGGTTCTGGTAGAATAACAGCGCTGTAGTTAACGCTGCAGCAACATGCTGAGCCTGAGCATATTCCGAGCCTTTGGAACAGTACGGTTCGCATACTGTAAATGATTATTGACTAATGTTTATATTTGTGTACCCTTTCTAGTTTTGTTCACTTTCTCGCCTCAAACAAAAAAAGTTTCATCAAAATTTGCTGGTAGATTCACCCACTTGCAGATTCTGCTGTGAAGCAGAGGAAACGCCCATACACCTCCTCTGCGGATGCGAAGTGCTCATTCACAGCAGGAGTCGCCATCTAGGTGGATACATATAACACCTACTGGCATTAGGGACCTCCCCTCAAAGCATAACAAGGTTAATGAAGTCCGTGGGCCTAGGAAATGACCTTTAGGTCTAGGGTGACAGGTACAATAGATCTGTCCAGGTCGCAGTAGCTATTTGGTCATTGACCAAGCCCTTATAACCAAATAATAAAATAATAATTCATCAAAATCGGTTTAGTAGTTTTTGCGTGATGCTGTTTCAAACAATGTTGTTTAAAAAATGTTGATTTAGACTCAGGGACACCTAAAAACCATATCGTAATCTTTTATTTGTAAATATCTTCAATTTACAGACACACTTCTGTTACAGTTTTATAATAGTTTAGATGTACTGTTTTGAATGAATATAGTGTTATCTTATCTATCTTATTGAAAGCAGAAGTTATTACGTACACACGTTAGAAATATTAATGTTACATCCTTGTAAACAAATTGACTTCTTCCAGGCGACAGTGGGTCGTCGGACGCTGTTACAGCGGGAATGGCGCAGTGTGGATAGCGGGCACGGATCCTGGCGCGGCTCCGGCTCACAGTCCTGCGAGCTGGGCCTGGAACCTGCTGGCGACCCGAGGTACAAGATCGTCATGACCGGGGACACTTGGCGGGTACGTGCTCTACATATACACCACGTTATACTGTTTATTACCAATAAATATGAAATAACACCAAAAATTTTAGTCTGTTCTACGTAAACATTGACTGCATAACAGCCATTCCAAACTGGCGGTTTGATCACCGATTTCATTCAGATTGCACGACCTTAGACGGCCTCGTCCAGCAGGGAAATCAAAACGCCAGTGTGTAAGGGCTCTAAATAGTTGATCAACTCCACTGATCTCTATTATTTTAATAATAAGATGTCTACAAGATGTCTATGACCAATTCAAAGTGTCAAAACGTCTTTGACTTTGTAACCATCATAAATCTATTTTATAAATTAAAACATCATCATCATCATCATATCAGCCGACAGACGTCCACTGCTGGACATAAGCCTCCCCCAATATGGGGGGATTTGCCATAATCGCCACATGCATCTGCCATATGGCGATCGCAGTTGGATTGAATGTGTGTACTCAGAGGATGCTGCTGCCCATCCTCCGGTAGATCCCTTAGTCGCCTTTTACGACAACCACGGGAGGAAATGGGATGGTACTATTCTTAGCCGACGACACCACACGGCACAAATTAAAACATATCTTCCAAAAATTAAGGAACCGATAAAAAGACTGAACAATGGTGAATCTAACACGTAAATTGTTATGATTGTAACGCAGATCCAGTGTCTGAATCTGAACTATTCTTTTTTAAAGAAAACGTCTTATAGGAATAGAAACGAATAGAAACCGGCATTGAAATCGAATACCAGTAAAACTGTCACCCATTCTAAGACGGTCTGTCTTTGGATGACCGGTCGTTGCATAACTTCAAATGCCAAGCACTTCTAATGTTCGAACGTTTCGCCTAAAGTTCAGACGAATATTTTCTATGAGAAACGCGATTGCCCAGCCCTCCGAAAAGTGCGTGCGTGTGCCGCATTTTCCATTAAAAAGAATTAACAAAAGTACTTTTTACATAATTTTATTATGATTTTACTAAATAAACTAATGGTGAATAGGTGAGTATAAATACCAAAACTATTTTAAGTTCTTCTAAAACGAGAAAAATGTTTAAAAATACAAGAAAATACGACATCTTTGTGACGATTTTCTAATGAGTGAAGTAATTCCAATCGTGTATTCAATTGATGATTTCACTAGATAAACTATCCAAAAATACTGAGGTATAACTTTGTTTTCGGTAAATTGTATAAATCTAGTCGAAGAATGAATAATAAAAGATACCTCCAAGGTGTTTCGTCCTACCATAGGGCCTTAAGATTTAGTTGGTATGTTGTAGGTGCTCCGAGAGCAGTACCCCGGCATGGTGGGTCGTGTTATAGCGCGCGGAGCTGTGTTCGCCCGGATGTCCTCCGACCAGAAGCAGCAGCTGATCGTCGAGTACCAGGCCCTGGGTTACTACGTCGGTGAGTACTAGCACGGTATAGATTATAGTGTGGGGATCCTGCCACAGATGGCACCACATGTCAAACAACACTCTCAACAGCACAAGTTATAGCGAGGATAAAAAAGCAATAAAATACATTGAAAACAATTTATTAAGCATGAATAATACAAAGTAACTTAAACAGAAACCGTTGAATTTGAAAGTAAGCACTGTATAATAGAAAGAGATTCGTTACGCGAGGCAATGGAACCGTTTTTGGGAACTTATCGGCAGGGTAAAAATTCTGTGAGTAATTGTAAATCTAAAGTGAAATCGTAGATAATTTTTTGATCACTATCTCATTAAATTATTCACGATTTCACGTTAGATTGACAATTATACACAGTGTTCGAATTTTTACAACTCCGATAAGTTCCCAAAGACAACCCATGTCAGTTCCTATACTCCTGTAAGGTATAGTAACTTTATGGTTCTTTGAGCGATATAGAGGTGGATATAACATTGAAGTCGCAAAGAAAAATTGACTATTAAAAGTTGTTCAGTTTGATGGTATGGTCCTTCCTTTTAAAAAGCCTTTTTAAGAAGGACCCTGTATTAACATACCATCTTTGTAGGAATGTGCGGTGACGGAGCGAATGACTGCGGCGCATTAAGGGCCGCCCACACCGGCATATCTCTGTCAGAACTGGAGAGCAGTGTCGCCGCACCGTTCACCTCGGCGGACCCTGACATAGTCTGCGTGTCCCGCGTCCTTCGCGAAGGAAGGGCCGCCTTAACCACCAGCTTCGGAGTCTTCAAATTCATGATAGCATATTCATTAACCGAATTCCTCTCCGTAGCATTTCTATATTACTTCGACTCGAATCTTACTGATTTCCAATTTTTATATATAGATGTCGCTTTGATAGTTAATTTCGCGTTCTTCTTCGGCATGACTGAAGCGTATACAGGCAAGCTTTGTAAGATACCACCGTTGACATCCCTGCTAGGTTTGGTACCTTTACTTTCTTTGATTGGACAATTATTGTTGATAACTGTAGCTCAGTACCTGAGTTATTACGCCTTGACGTTCTTCCCGTGGTATGTCAGACATACTTACGAGGGTGATGAGGCTAACGAATGTTGGGAGAATTATGCTATTTTTACTGTATCCATGTTTCAGTATATAACGTTACCTATAGTGTTTAGCCATGGTGCGCCGTATAGGAGATCTGTGATCACGAATAAACAGCTAATGGTCAGTGTTCTTATTATGTTGGCTATATGTGTTTATATAACTGTTGCGCCAGCGCAATGGCTGGCTGAATTCCTTCAATTGAGAATGCCGGATAACGCACTAATGTGTTATATTGTTATAGCTATCGCGGCAATAAATTTTGTCCTAGCACTTTTCTTTGAAAGAGTTATCATACAGTTTTTGATGGAACGCAAAGAGATTATACCAAAGTTTGTGAAGGAAAAAAAGGTGATGAAAACTCCACATTTGATGTTGAAAAGACAATTGACTGATATGGATTATTTAGATTGTGATAGTCTTATTAAATATGAGAAGGAGGTATATGGCGCTGTTTCTGATTCTAGTTCTGGTAAAGGCAGCTGAGTTCAGCAGAATGACATTTCAAGTAATGGTAATGAAATTATTTTCTTGCAGCCCATTCTATCGGGAGATTGGCTATAATCCGGGCTCTTCATGATAAAAATGTATGTGTTCTTCATTGCCTTCTTAAGAGGCCCTTTACTACTAAGTTGTGTTCTCTTCACAAAATTTTTGTAGAAAGTTGATGAAGCCCTTTCTTATATTAGTTTGTCTTGATTGAGAAATCTTAAATTTAGTGACTAGTGTGCCACTGAGCGGTAAACGGCCTCTTAAATATTATTATCAGAAGTATAAGGTTTTAACTATAAGGTGCAAACTCGAAATTGTAAAAAAACTACTCGATTTTTATGTATAGAATACATGGCTATATCGATAAAGTTTTTAGTGCTGTTTAGTCACTAATTACCTCATTTGGTCATACTTTAGACACATTATAAAACATAACCAAAAGTGTGATTGAGTGTTACTGTGTTTAGAAAAAACGATATAGTGTTCCTCTCGTCTTAATTTTTTTCTTAAAATAGGTCAATTCGGTGGTGTCTCAATTTTCTTATTCTTTAAATCTTATGATAATATATTATCTTTAGTGTCTGACTGGTAGTTAAATAAATTCTGGACTATTTCTTATGAAAAGTTTCGAGAATGAATTTTTAAATCCTCTAGAAAATGGAAATAAACGATTTGCCTAAATGTCATAAACAACAATAGTATTTTCAACTCTCCGGGCGGAAAGCGTCAATTTTCGTCCCGCTGCGCTAAACGAAGTTGCCGCTTTCCACCTCCGTCGAGGAGAAAAATTGTATATTAACCTCTGGCAGATCACATGTTTGTTGACCTCGGCTTCGCCTCAACCAACAATTACATGAGATCTGAGACCTTTCTTACTTTCCTGCCCTCGGTGTTTCATGTACTATTTATGAAGTGGTGGTGTTGTACTAAATAATCTTAACGTCTTCCTCTACCTACCTCTATTTCATCTAGTATAGTCTTATAAATGTCGTGTAGCAAGTTGATATGAATGAAGAAAATTATCGTTTTCCGTTTCACTCTGTTGTGTGACGACATTTTTCAATTTAAGGCATTCTTGAAATGTTTCTAAAGGATTTATATTATGAAAGAATGGATTTTATTGTAGTGTTTTTAACTTTTTTTTATAATATTTTATATTTTCTACATATTGCATTTTGACGATATTTTTACTTACCTTCTCTGTACTTATTTTCTTTTACACTATTATATGAATAGCACAATTTTCTTTTATATTTCTATGTTTTAATTTCAAAAACCTTTTTGCTTCGGTGTCGCCCTCTTATTTTCACCTTTATTTGTGAGAGCAAGCCTAAGCTTGCCTTAGCGCTGCATTAAATTGACTTTTTTGCTTTTATAGTACAGAAACATTAACATTTATTTCCAAAAACGCATGCATTTACAGATTGAGCAGATCAGCATTATGTACTGTAAATGTAAAACTCTAGTTTTATGCCTCAAACTGCCTACAATTTTTTTAATTAGTTTGACCAACACTTATTTATGTACAAAAGTATATTTCTCACTAAACGTGGTGTTGTGTCGGTATTATTAGTATGATGACGCTGACGTTAAGCCAGCGTTTGCAAAGTCCAAGCTATATTCAAATTTAAAACTTGTGTTTAAAAGTTGTAAGTTCAAATTAAATATTGTACAGACTCAGGAACTACTCACAAAGCCTTATTTATATTTTTGACTACCGGAGCAGAAAGGATTGTAGCACTTTATGCTGATTATAACTTATGTCTTGAAATCAAATTATTGAAATTATTCATTATTGAAATAAGCACATTGTGATAATAATCAAATTTACGTACGTACACATTAAGTGCCTTAATAGTTTTTAAGTGACATTCCAATGAGGATTTATAGGTGCTTTCGATACCAAACGCCTATTTAAGATTCTACTATAATTATAATTTTAAATGAAATTGTAGGATCTAAATCCATTATTTGTGGATACATTTTGTTATTAAATTTGTATTTTAAAAATAATAATAATTAAGTTTGTATTAACTCTCACAAAATAGTTATAACAAATTACCAATGAGTGTGATGACCTTTATTTAATAGCAATAATGACACAACTCCATAGATTTGAATGTTGAATTGTTGACTACAATATTGTAGGTAAGTATAGAACATTATGTGGAAATTACCAGATTTTCAATATTAAATTGTCGAAGATTTGCTTATTTCTACTTTGAGGCTTATATCGTGAATATATTTAATAATGTGTATGTGGTAGAATGATTTGTGTTGTGTCACTATTTTATTAGATGAGCTATGTTTAGGTATAGGTTATAAATTTTCAACTACATTTACAATTTATTCCACATACGTGAACATCTGCGAATCACATTATTCTCATACATACTTTGGCACAAGAGCTCGCCATAAGGTTCATATCAGGCGGAAAATTGCTTGAGCAGTTTTCGTTGATAAATTGACATTGAACTCGATTACAATTAAGTTGAAAATAGCATGCAAAAGATCTATGGTGTGTGTTTGCGTTATCTCTCTATATTTTCAATGGTTATTGACACAGATCAGAAAAGGGTTATTGAGCTCATTATCAATTTATCAATGAAAGCTGCTCCAGCATTTTCCGCCTGGTGTTAACTGAACCTAATTCATCTTTATGGTGAATTAACCGTATTAATTTATTGATTGGGCTTTTATATGATATGGATAAATAAGTTACCTGCTAGTGTTCAAAACACAAAATAGAAATATGTTTAAGGGTGGTCTGCACCAAAAAGTAGACTTGAAACGTGTTTGATGCTGTCTCTGTCACCAGTATGAGCAGTGTGAGAGACGGGATATTTAGGCTTGAAACGTATTTAGTAATAGCTCTGTCTCTCGTGTGAAAGATGGGATATTTAGGCTTGAAACGTATTTAGTAATAGCTCTGTCTCTCGTGTGAAAGATGGGATATTTAGGCTTGAAACGTATTTAGTAATAGCTCTGAGCAACACCATATTTAAACATAATAATAACATAATAATAAAATTCTTTATTTGATTACAATTTAGTGGTATACAAATGATTGAGTCCCTGACTCCCAAAGTCGGAAAACCGTGTATTGGGAGTCAGTTTCTTCCCCTGTTACAATAGGTATAAACCAACTAAATTAATTGCCTAAATACTTGTTGGTGCAAGCCAGCCTAACACTCAGTTCCAGAAACATTCATTAGAGTTAATCCTCCATTAATCTCTTGCTAGCTTTTACTACATGAACAAGACAAAAAGTGACAGCAAGAGATTTAATGGAGGATTAACTCTGCAACAGAGTGTCAGTGTCATAAAATGTATTAATTAGTTTACTAACGTATTATTATGTGATAGCATAGAGTAAAGAAGAGTGTTATTCTCCATACTAAACTAAGTGGCGTGTGGCTCCAAAATGTTGTACATTCTAGTTCGCTAGATGTCGTTATGAGCATCTTTTACCTATTTTCGCATCAACAATTTCGGATCTACTACTCTTTTTAGTTACCTAAGCTACCTCTCTTACGTAGTTGGTTTTGTTCATAATATTTGAAGACTAATCCAAGTTTCTTAGCATATATATTGGCAATTCATCTACTCTCGGGCAAGGAGGCAACGCCAGACAAACGCAGACGGGATTTTGAGCTTTTCCGGTGTATGCCACTTATATAGTATGGAGAATATCTTCTTGTCTCCTTTACTCTATGGTGATTGGTGATAGACATGAACTGCTAGAACTGGTTCATACGGCGGACTTTCGGCGGCGGATATGTTTGTGTGTACGATTCCTAATTGATTTGTATAACATCTATTTTCATTGACTAAAAAGTGCGTCGCGGACTATCCGCAAAACCATTGCATTTTAAGGACATTTAGTTGAAGAATCAGTAGAAAATGTAACCAATGTGGTTATTAGTTGAATTTAGTATTAAAATTATGATTGTATCTCACCTTTACTTATGAATTTATGATAAGAAATGTTATTGATATTGACTTTACTTTTATGTAATTAAATATAATACAAAATGAATTTAATATATTGATTTTAATGATATAATGTTGTTTTTTTAAACAATTTTATTTTGATAGGGATTTAAGGGAAAAAACTGGGTATACCTATATTGTACCTACATTTAAAAAATATGGTATTAAATATGGAAATATAACGGTATTATAACTTTTTAAGAACAGGGTTCTGTAAGCAGAGATATAAAGTTTGCAAGGTAAACGTTTCGATTTGGGATAATATTTTGGATAAATAAACGATAACTCAATTTCTTTCAATAATTATAATTTATTACTAAAAAGCAATAAATAGAGTGAACATAGACTCTATTAATAAATTAACAAAACTATTAACTTTACACCATTATCTTCATTATATTTTTGGCATCACAGTACTTTATGAACTTTTAAATATATACGAAGTTAAACATATAAAATATTCATTATTAAAAAATTTACGTCTAAAATGCTTTCGTTTCATACTTTTATCAATTTTCAATCTTTCAATTTATTACTTTTTTTGTTATTTTAGAAGAATGAACATCATAAAACGGGACACTTGATCTAAGCGATGCGATGATTCAAACCATCAAACTAAAAAACTAATAATTATGACCACAAAATGTGGGTAGACCCCACACGGGGGACCGACGACCTGGTGAAGGCGGCGGGAACCTGTTGGATCCCCATCCAGCAGCAGCGCAGGACCGGTCGTTATGGCGGTCCTTGGGGGAGGCCTATGTCCAGCAGTGGACGTCCATCGGCTGAGATGATGATGATGACAACAAAATAAAAATTTCACAAATACAGTTTCTATGAACTTTTCTATGCCATTGTAGCTTCAATAGTAGATCCATTTGATGATATTAAATTCGGAATATTTATCTTAAAACAGATGACCCATTTTTGTCCACCAAGTATAGTTGCATATTGCCAAAGACGAAAGGATTCTAGACTTACAAAGATATAATTTCAAAATGGATAATTTAACTTATACGAGAATTTATTTAAAATGCAATATAACATTAGAATATAAATATAATCATACAAAACGTCAAATGTTAAAACATCTATCAATTTAAAACATGGCATAACATCTAAAGCCGTTGCCACACATTTGGATAATTTGCGCCAAATTTAATAAATATAATTGTGTTCCAGTGGTCAAGATACGATAGAAGAGACTATCGCTGGAACAGAAAGGTATGTCCCACTTACCTAGTTATTCTTAGCTATTATAATACGTAGATTTGATGGGTTCTTCGGGTGATGAATATACTTAATCGTAAATTAACTTTAACATATCTAGGCCGGATTCGACCAAACTTTGATTAATAGAAGAGTAACTATACAAGGAACAATTTTACTCCTAGTGTTTACTCCGAAATAACTTCATTTGTCTTCTACCACACTTAACCCATACTAAACGAACGAATGTATAATCCGCCTAAAGAAAGAGGTCGTCGTTGTATCCGTACTTATTTCAATGTGAGGTTATACAGTTTTAATTTGGTAGGTTTTTTTTTATTAATTTTATTTTTATTTTGTGACATTGACACACTTATTGACATGTCATTAGTCTCAGTATAAGCTTTACACCGTCGAAATTGGATGTTTAAAATTTACTCTCAACTTATTCATAAATTAAGGTTGGTAATACAAACACAAAATCAGTTTACTCTGGAATAACCGGTGACTTAATCTAAGAATAAAATTTACTAGCGTTTGGTCAAGTCGGGCCTTAGTAATCAAAATATTTTGGTACATTCAGTGGTCAATTCAGACGCCCAAAGCTGAGTAGATCAAGCCGGTGGTGATTCCTAGTGAAAGGGCTGGTTTGGTGCACCCTTAATCGTCACTGCTTATATTTTAAACAACTACATTTTCGCAAATTAAGCAAACATGAGACTACGGCTTAAAATCTTAAAATGAAAGCATCAATTTGTTAATTCAAAGTTATAAAAGGTACTTAACTATTATTGGTGCGAATAGGATATAGTATTTTGTGACGAGATAATGAAGATCATACCACACATGGTCAAATAGAAATCGCGTATAGTCCAATAACAGTCATAGAGAATACTACTTATAATATGAACACTTGCTTAGTCAGCTACGCTGCAGAACGATTTTACATGTGTGATTTTAGATATTTTTTAGCGAATTTACTAAAAGGTATTACAATAATCAGTTACCTTTGCATAGCATCTCCCATTTTTGTTCCTTCAAATGTGTGTCCATTTCTATGTACATAATATCTGTTTAACCGTTTATAAGTAGTCAAATTGACTGTCCAAGGCCAATATTAGGATAGCATTACTTTTAGAAAGTTGACTAAAGCGAAAAGTTACGCCTTGGTTCAATAAATATTAAATTATTAATCTGAATCTGCAATTAAACTAATTTCTAGCACTTGTTAACTTGCAGACTACTCCAGTATGATAGATTTTAGATATTTGCTACTAAGTCATCTCTGACTAACTGTCAAAAGCACCTCATCTAAGAACAATATGTGACCTAACCATAAACACTACTAGCGTAATATTATTCGGATTGTAAGTGAGAAAACGGTTATTTAAGGCACAAACATAAGTGGGAAAGTGACATTAAAACAAAATATTTATTATTTTGCAGATTGTTAAAATGACAAATTTCTTACGGATGAAAACATTTAAAATGTTTCTATTAAGCTAGTAGTGTATTACAATTATAAAGAATATGTACCGAACTCTCGCATTAATGCATACATAGTAAAAAATACATAAACAAAGTTTAGTTGTGAAAGTAGTCAAATACAGCTTTAATTCTAGGCGGGAAATTAATTTTTAGTAATAATTGAAAGTTTAGTTTGTTTCAGTTGACAATTTATTCTAGTACACACGGCGACACATCAAGCTATACAAAACCAACATAAGCTGGCCTCGCGTATGTTGCATTATGCATAACGTCGCGCGGCCAGCTTATTTTGGTTTTTTATAGCTTGATGTGTCGCCGTGTGTACCTTTCGTGAATAAAAACTCTACCGAAACGACACAAAATTTTCAAAAAACTTGCGAATTAATGAGTAATACATATAATATAAAACATATTTGTAAAGATAGATTTTAAAACTTACACGAGTTACCTATGGTAACGGCAATCTTTGTCTATCGTTCTACTTTCAACATTAAATGATTATTGAGTCGTTTTACTTTTAGTATTATTTGACTACCAATTGTTAACTTCGTTCTGGTTTACCAGACTTATCTTTATCTAGTTACAAAAAAATACATTTTTAAGGCTTAATCGCAATCATTTGATTAAAAAGTCTCGGCTTCTTTAACAAATTCGTGCAGTTTTTGTATGCACTCTACCAATAAATTGGTGATATGCCATAATGTAGTTTTTCGCAATTAGCCATTAAAACGTTAGTTAAACCGATGACCTCAACACTCGATTTTAGTTTTATTCTGTTTCATTGATTTCTTACTGTTTAGTCATTATTTTACCAGTCTGCAACTTTTTTTTCTTTCTGAAATTTACGAGGTTGCTTGCAGAAAGAGAAATACAAAAACAGTTCAAAATGAGGTCATCAGTTACGTCATCCAATCTTAAATCTACAAGTAATACTAAATAATGTAGATTTTTGAAGCGATGGGATCGTCCAACTATTCTCATGGACTGCGCCTTAATTTGGAGAAAAAACTGTAACATAAAAATTTATGAAATTAGAAATTAAGCATGAAAAATTTATAAGAAAATTGCATTGCAACTTAGAAATAAAATAAAAAGGTGAAGCGAACTTACCAAGTAATGTGCTTGATATAAA
This sequence comes from Agonopterix arenella, assembly GCA_927399405.1. Classification (NCBI taxonomy): domain Eukaryota; kingdom Metazoa; phylum Arthropoda; class Insecta; order Lepidoptera; family Depressariidae; genus Agonopterix; species Agonopterix arenella. The sequence goes on from OV656714.1 coordinate 6,147,059, forward strand.
ACAGTGTGGCAGTGCATTAATACAATGGTATTGTAGTAAGTAAATGGCTGATTCGAATTTGATGATAAATTTCTTAGTGTTTCTTAGTTTAAACTTTTATGATTTAGTGCTTACGAGAGGTCGCTTAGTTGCAGTTATTTGATAAAATTGTGAATGAATGTGCACATTTTCATAATTAAGAATATCTAAATAAAAAAGAACATAAAACAATTTTAGAAAAGCCAAGTATTAAAAGAAAAATGTAAGGTTGAAAAATTATGAATAGGACGGGACTCGAACCCGAAACCGGCCAATATGGAGCTTGATTTCGGCCCACTATGTCGACGGAGTATCGGATTTTCAGGTCCGTTCGTCAGTTCGAAATTGAATTTTTCAATCTTGTAATTGGATTTAAACAACCAACATGGCTATAAAATGTTAATAACCAATAATATTTGGAAATTAAAAATAATGGTTAACTTAAAAGAGGAAAGCTCAAAATAAAAAGACAATGGTGATCGAGAACGTTTTCATATAATATCTTACACGTAACAACTTATAGAGACATCACAAGCATTTTTTACACTATTTGGAGCCAGCACAAGTGACAATAGGGATTGATTATTAATTCGTGCTAAGAGTTTAATATTTTTGCTCCATCTTTATAACATTTGTGTTGAGAAATCATGTTTTAATTTATGATAAAAACCAACTCTCAACAAAAAGTATTTCTCAGATCAAATAGTTTTTGTACTGTGTAGTACCTAACATACATCTAAAAGTTAATTTCGTTTATATAAATAAATACACGGACGTCCCTTTGTGACAAATAGTAGATTTTGCAAACAATGTGCTTAAAATTTAGAGTTCCAATATTAAGCACATTGCTATTACATTGAATACAGTAAAAAAATATAATAAACTAGCAGATCTATTAAGTAGACGCAGCTACAAAACAATATAAATTGTATAGAAAATCTACGAAGCGTGTCAAAACATGCTGTAATTTCTAAACAAAGTGTTTATTATACTGTACAAAAGCAGTGTAGATACTTTACAAAACGTAATTAAAATATAATAAATTATAAAACACAAAACACTGATATCGACATCTATAACTTACTTAATATTTTAATATAAAATGCAAAATATCCGATTCAAAAGTCACATTAACATAAAAAGTGTTGTCTAAAACAGTCAACTGTAAAAATGGAAACGGGGATTTTATTTAAAAAAATATTGTATTTATTGTAGGCAAGATTAAAAGACATGATTTTAACTTTAATAAAAATATTTATAAATTATAAAACATTAAATTAATCTGCAGTTTAAACTTGATACTTATTTTAATAATTAATTTTTAAAGTTATTTCTAGTCACATCTAATTAAAAAGTGATTTCTTTGAAATCGAAAATCGTTAGTCAAAAGTAAAATTTGACACACTAAACACTCAATGTACTCGATTGTACAATACGTCAAGATAACAAACATACATAAAAAGAATCTCTTTTATAAATAAATCGATAAATTCAATGGAACATTGTGTTTCTATGTCATAATACAGTGCTCCTATATACGTTTTACAATACGATTATTTCTTTGATGCAGCCACTGGAAATACGTAATAATCTCCTTCATTTTTTATTACAATCAAGAAATAATAGTAAAGTGAAATAGCAACAACAATAAATAGTAAAACTAAACAACTAGATCATACATCGTCCGGCGGTGTTCGTTCGTTCGCAGATTATTTCTTGTTCTTCCTCTTTAACTTCGGTATTCTGTAAATCAATGCGTGCGAGTGACGTTAGTTGCAGGCAAGTGATCATATTGTAACGTAAAGACTGTGAAACATACTTTTGAGTTATATCTATTTAATTATTGAGCTCTACAGACGTTCGCAGGGAACGGAAATTAACACCAAACAATTTTGAACATAATTGTCGATTATGGAATGGCTGAACATTTAATGCAAAATGTTGAAGTAACTTTTTTGCATAATATACGATCTTTCTTAATATTAAGAAACTTTAAGGGGATGATGAAACCATCAAACTGAATAACTTTCTTTATGAGACAATTCTTTCTTATCCTAGGATGCTGGGGTCCTGAGGGGAACATGTTCCTCAAATGCCTCTCAAAGCGCCTCTTCGAGGCTACAGGCGACAGAAGGGCAGGCAGCTATTTTGCGCAAAGGGTCAGCCTTGCGATCCAAAGAGGCAACGCTGCCAGCCTCCTAGGCACTCTGCCCCGAGTAGCGGCTTTAGAGGATATTTTTTACCTCTAAGTAGCCTAGGTGTTTTTTTTTCTGTTTATACGAAATTGGATGAAAAATGGAAAATCAATACGAAAATAATTGCTGTTCCAAATAAAACTGCAAACCTGCTCGACCTAATGGTGCGATTTCGATTCAAATCCCATTGAGAAAGTTGTTCAGCTTGATGGTCAGGCCCTATTCTAGGACTTTAGATTTTTGATATATCTTGATCGTTTCTGTCCGAACTCCATTGTTCCAATAGAGTTCCAACGAAAACTTTCACGAAATGTCGAAAATCGTCTAGCTAGACGCGTAGTAATCAATAATCATGCCCTTAAAAACCGTCAGCTTATTAAGGTGGTTTCAGTCCATACAAACGTTTGACGCACAATACGCGTAGACGGAATTAATAAAAGTAATATTTTATATAAGGAAAAATTGTTTAGAAAATCTAGTTGCCGCGTCACAGATAACATTTGCAATTTATAATATAATTACGAAGATAAGAAGCTTTTAAAATTTTGTATGAAAAATTTCAAAGCTTCATACCTTCGAAATTTTATTATAAATTGCAAATATTATTTGTTACGCGGCATCTAGATTTTCTAAACTATTTTTCCATGTATACAAAGTTACTTATATTAATACCGTCTATGCGTATTGTGCGTCAAAGTTTTGTATAAAATTGACCCCTCTGCAACCACCTTAAGAAGGACCCTATAAAGAAGTTATTCTTTCAGTTTGCAGGGATTGACGGGGATCTATAGTATAGAGCAACATGTCCACGCGGAGTCGCGCGCAAAATGTAGTGTTCACAGTAAAGTTTCACAGTTTTATAGATGAGCAGTGGATAGACAAGAGTTTCATGTAAATGTAGAAATGTCGTGAATTAGTCGTGCTATATCGTGCCATTATTTACATTTGTACACGCGATGGCTCGAATCTGTCTTAATGCTTTGTAGCAAGGTTTAAAATGCAACGCTTACCCGGAACCCTTTTTGTTCGGACTGGGTGACGACTGAGATTTTTCTGAGTCCAATAGTTTTGCGCTTGAGTCCTTCATGAATCCTGAAATAAATGTTTAAATTAGTGAATGTTGCTAACAAAGATAAAATTATCCTCAACACAAGTTTAGTGATACTTAAGGGGGTGCTTCAGACTTATTCACACACACATACGAACCGCACATCTTACAAGTACATTTGTACATTTAATGTGCAATAAGTTCTACAGTTGTAGCTGATGGCAATAGCTCAGGCAGGAAATTCCTACCTTTCGTGGCATCAGTTGCACCTACCAATACTCCTAGCCTACTATTCTAACATTTAGTGCTTCATTATTTTATTAGAAATCCGTCTGTAAAATGGCTTTTGTGGATTAATAAATATTATTCTTATTCTAAAAAAGCACCTTTTTTTAAGGTCTAGAACCGTCTACTTAAAATATCATTTTAAACTAGACTTTGACTCTCTAGTAATAAAGTTTACAAACCTTTGCCCGAAGATCCGAAGACGGAATTTCCCAAATCGTTGAGACTGCTCGTGAATTTATCAGCTTCACTCGCTGCCGTGTCCACTACCGCCTGCCCCGCCCCTCTCACGTCCTCCCTCACCACCTCTGTCACCTGACCGAGCCTCTCCCCCGCTTCTTCCATCCTTTCATTAGTTGCCCCTTTCACATCCTGCAGTTTATTATCAGCCGATACTTGGAACCCTTCGAATGAGTCTTTCACATCACCGAATAGTTGCTTGGAATTCGTTTCAACGTTTTGTGTGGTACTTTGGATTCCGCCAATGTATTCCTTCGCAGAATCATCTAAGCTATCAAAGGTGTTACTGGCCGAACTCTGGAAGCTATGCAGTGTATCTTGCGTCGAATTCTCCCAATTGTGGACGTCGTCTTTGAAATCTGCGAAAGTGTCGCGTGCTGAGCTCTGTAAGTCTTCCCATGTTTCTTTACCTTCGCTCAATTTGTCCTTGGCCGAACTTTCGACTTTATCGAAAGTACTCAAGGTCGAGTCTTGTACGTGATCGAAGGCCTGCTTTGACGATTGTTGTAGATCGCCGACTTTGTCGCTTACAGCTAGCGTGACGTGTTGAACTGTGTCTTTGCCAGATTTCTGTACTTCGTCCACTTTGTTGCCGATGGAAGATTGCATTTGAGCTTTTTTGTCTGCAGCAGCGTTAAGGGTTTCTTCGGCAGTTTTCTTGATTTGTTCCGTTGTTTGTTCCGCCTCTTGTCTTATCCTTTCTAATTCGCTCTCAGTGGCGACCTTAACTTGATCCTTTTTGTCGTGAACGGCTTTGCTAATCTCATCTTTCTTATCACTAATAGCTGATCCGATTTCGTGTGTTTTTGAGTGTATACCTTGTGCGATCTCATCTTTTTTGTCTTGTACCGAATGTAAGGCTTCTTCTGTTTTGTCGTGAGCTGCCTTTTGTACTTCTTCTTTCTTTGCTTGAGCGGTCTGCAATAAGTTCTTAGCACCATCTTTTAATTCTTGGTTTTTCTTCGCAGCGCTATCTTTGATCTCCTCTGTCTTGGCAGATGCTTGATCGTATAAGCTTTTAGCTCCAGATGCCAGTTCATCTTTTTTGTTTTCTAGTGCCTGCTTAGCTGTGTCAGTTTTATCATGGACAGCTTGTTCTAATTCGTTGGCTTTGCTGTGAAGTGTTTCTTCGACTTCGTTTTTCTTGTCGTGAACGGCTTGTTTAGCTTCGCTAGTCTTGTCGTGAATAGCGTTGCCGATTTGAGTCAGGTCCTCTTTTTTGTTCTGTATCGCTTTCTTAGCTTCATCAGTTTTTTCGCTAACAGCTTTTTCTAATTGATCCTTTTTACTGTGAATCGCTTGTTCTACTTGATCTTTTTCGTCTTGTAGAGCCTGTTTGGCGTCATCTGTCTTGTCATGGACAGTTTTCGTTAGTTCATCTTTCTTATCTTGCAGAGCGTTTTTAGTTTCTTCAGATTTGTCATGTATCGCTTTTTCAATTTCATTCTTCTTATCACTGACAGCTTTTACAGCTTCATCCTTTTTGGCGTGCGCACTTTGTAATAATTGATCAGAATCTTCTTTCAATTCTTGTTGTTTTTTTTCTATGTCACCTTTGATTTCATCCTTCTTAGCTGAAGCTTGATCTAATAAATCGTTGGCTGAATCCTTTCCTTCTGCAATTTTTCCTTTCACTTCACTTTCTATTTTCTCTTTTTCACCGAAGATATTGTGTACTAGACCAGTTAAGAAGTTCTTTCCTTCTTTCCCTTTCTTCTTTGCTTTCGATTTTGCTTCATTTTTCGTATCATTGGCTTTAGATTTGAGATCTGCGGCAGCATTTTGTGTCTTTTCTTTGGCGTTGTCGACAGAATCGTTCAGTTCGTTCAACTTTTCATTCGTCGCTTCCTTGACGTTTTCTGCCGCGTGTTTAGCTTCAGCCTTTATATCTTGAGCTTTATGACTCAAATTGTCTTGAACATTGTGAATGGAGTCTGCTACAGAATTAGCACCATCTTGAGCTTTGTGTTTAAGGTTATTTGCTGTGTCATTGCCTCTTATTTTTAATTCTTCAGCTTTTTCTCTGGCTGCGAAGTCTAATTCGTGCGCCTTATGTTTCATACCATCAATAGCACTATCACCTGTATGTCTTAACTGGTCGATAGTGTCTTTTGTCGAGGACTTAACGTTATCGAATTCATGGGATATTTTGGAATCTATTTCGGAAGCTTTAGCGTTTACGTCGTCTTGCGCTTTACTCACTGAATCTTCGAGGTCATCGAACTTTTCATTAGCTGCCTGTTTGACGTCGTCTATTTGGAAATGGACATTTGATTTTATCTCTTGTTCCTTATTTTTCAAGTCACCTTTTGCTTTATCACATTTTTCAATTATATCTTCCTTAACTTCTCCAGCCTTTTGCTTAAGATTATCCTTTTCTTTTTCAATTTTGTCTACGTCATCCTGGACTCTATCAGCTTCATCTGCGAGTTTTTCTTGAGTTGTAAACTTTACATTTTCAATTCTATCGACCAAGTTGGATGTTTCGTCGTGCGTGTGCTTCTGACCTTTGAATCTTCCATCACAGCAGTCGTAATAGAAAGCGAAGGGATCCGACATTTTATTGTTAAGCGGGGTCTCAACAGGTTGCATGTTTGCGTACTGTTCATAAATATCTTCCTGAATATCGTGTAAGCCAGTCGGTTTTTCGTCTACAACTAATTTCGTTGCATAAATATGACTGTCTAAATCTTCTTCGTTACGTGGTTTTTGATTGAGATCTTTAAACATATCTTCTACTTTGTCTAACAAGTCTTCGTTTATGATTCTTGGGGCTGGTTTCGGTGGAGATTTCTCTTTGGACTCTCTTGGTTTGGGCTGGGGTTTGGGGGAGGACTCTTTGGGCTCTTTATCTTCATCATCTTTATCCTCGCTGTGGCTAAAGACGTTCTTAACTTTGTCTGTGATGCTTCCGAAGAAGCCGGCTTCTGGTTTCTTCTTGCCTTTCTCTAAGGTGTTCATGGGGGTTTTGTCTTCATCGGAGTCGAAGGTTGCCTTCGTTTTGTTTGAATCGACGTGCAATGAGTCACCGTTTACTGAAAAAAATAACGTTTCAAATAAAGTGGATTTCCAGATATTTGCTTTTAAATTTTTTTATAAATATATTTTTATTTCTTTTCCAGGAATGATGTTGTTTGATAAATTACCTTGAGGTTTGGTGTCCTTTTCATCTGAATCTTTCGTTGGATACTTTACATCGCCGTTCGTAATAATCTTATCCTGCAAAGAAATCAACTTTAAAAAAAACAGCTCATCTATTTTATATCGTATTTAACCTATTTCATCTTCACCGTAAATAATATAAGTAACATATCGTAACTATTACACTAAATTGCTAGTTTAAGTAATAATGATATGAAACGTACATGTCCATTGAGTTGTTTCTCGTGCGGCAGCGAGGACGGTCCCAGGCTGTTATTGTGGTCTCCCCAGTTGAAGCTCAGCTCATCCTTGAGAGCGTCGAAACCTAAACGTACAAAAATTTAATAAAGATTTATTTTTATAGGGTAAAAAATAAGGCAATGTGTTAAGAGAAAATTTATACAATAAGACATTTTTGTTGCTTTTTGATCCCCTAAATGAACATTCTAGTACCGGAATTAAATAGGAAACTAATAATACGGGGTGTAAGGGTCAGCCACGGAAATACTGAAACAGCGAATTCAGACCTACAAACTGAACAACTTTCACTATGGAGCCAAACTCAGAAAACACGGAAAAATATCAACTTTTCCCAATAATTTTCCATTCAATTGACTCTGGAAGGGACAGCAGTTTTGTATTTAACATGTGTTTATTTTTCACGTTTCCCAAAGTTGGTCATGGTTCTCCATAGTGAAAGTTGATCAGTTTGATGGTTTGAATTCACTGTTTCAGTATTTTCCTGGCTGTCCCTTATGTTCTGTATACTGAAACTATAACACGTATTTAAACGTAACCTAGTTTAACTGCTACGAATATTAAGAAAAAGATTCTAAAAAATATATGAAATGAAAAACAAATTCGCAAGACTTCTGAACCAAAAAGTTGTAAATAATAAGAGGTACAACCGTTGCTCATTATATAAGGTCTAACAAAATTAGCTGAAACTATTTTAAGGGGATGATCAGACCATCAAACTGAACAACTTTTTCTATGGGACCAATATCGAAATCGCGAAAAAAAAAAACATACTCGAGCTAAATGTATGGGACAGCAGATTTTTTTTCGCGATTTCTATATTGGTTTCATAGAGAAAGTTGTTCAGTTTGATGGTCTGAGCATTCCCTTAAAATAGTTTCAGCTAGTTTTGTTAGTCCTTATATAATGAGCAACGGTTGTACCTCTTATTATTTACAACTTTAAATTTAACATATACAGAGTACAACAAAATACCCTAGTAATACTTAAGGGGGTGCTTAAGCCTATTAAACTAAACATCTCTCACTATGGAGCCAACATCCAAATCGCAACAAAAAACAGCTCTTTCATACAAAACTGCAGTACCGGCTCGACTCAAATGTATGGGACAGCGAATTTTCTTTCACGATTTCGAAGTTGGTTCCATAATGAAAGTTATTCATTGTTCATCTTGATGGCCTTAAGTATTACTAGGGTGTTTTGTTACACCCTGTATTGTTATGTAGGAGTTCTTACCAGACTGGTCTAGATTGAGATAATCGGTGTGACTCTTGCCGGCGCGCGGGGCTATCCTGTCCGGGAGCTGCACGTCCAGCACACACGCCGGAGTTTGAGACTGTTCACCTTTAGCCACCTGCGACAATACATGTTCACTAATTAAATAAATATCTTGGACATTGTCAAAAAAATTATCTAGTAACATTTAAAGTACTAGAATCTAGCCTGAACTTGTATTATGATGACTAGACAACGTTAGATAGAACACATACCTATCTGACGACCCGGTTGGTGTAATGGTTACCACGCCGGACTGCCAAGCCAGGGTCCTGGGTTCGAATCCCGGTTCGGTCATGGATGTTTACATGTTTATGCCGTTGTTGTATGGTTTCCATAATAAACAGGCTATAGTGCTTGCTTGGGATCATTACAATGTATGTGCCTGTGGCCGTTATTTATTTATTATTATTTATTTATATAGATACAAACGTCCATGACTCGGGTACAAATATTCATATTCATCACACAAATATTTGTCCCTTACGGGATTATCCTCATGTGGGTCGCGGGATCGCGGTCGCGACACTCGCACAGCAGGCAATTAGATAAAATATATTTGTTTTTTTTCATGGCAAGTGTATTGAAAAACATCGCATGAAAGGCATGGGCAATTGGGCATTGGTCATTACATTCTCGGCTCTATTACGCCCTCGCCTACGGCTCGGGCTACAATCCAAGCTCGATCGACTGTAATGAACTAATGAATGACCAACATAGATACTTGTATTATATAGTGTAATATTCTTTTCACGCTGATCTGGCAATTAACGAAAAACTTACAACGAAAAAGCTATTGTCTCGCGCTAGTTGTAAAAGTCGATAGAAGAAATAGAAAATAAAATACTGTACCAAATGTCCGTCACTGGATGGATGGGACATTAAGGGTTGAACCTCATCTGGCAGCATCGCATCGCCTTTTTCAGTCGCTCTATCCTCTATATACTAAGAGATAAGTGTACTTTTTGCAATCATCAGCTGCTAGGCTGATTCAGTGTTTATCGGGTGTAGAGCATCTCTGTGATGGGGATGGACCCGGTCTGCCTGCATAACTCCAGTCGGTTTAGAAGTTACTGATAGGCTGATCGTATGATATTATTGTAGCGTGCACTGTAGCTATGTGAACAGTATAAATACTGACATAAACTGCCAGTCGGTTTAGGAGATACAACCGTTCAAAGGTCGGACCTTTGAACGGCTGTATCTCCTAAACCGGCTGAAGAACCATGTCAGTTTTTATACTGTTCATATAGTTACAGTGCATACTACAATAATATCATACGATCAGCCTTGCAGCTGATTCTTAATTTTTTACTGACCTTTAAACATGGACTGGAGTTATGCAGGCAGACTGGGTCCATCCCCATCACAGAGATGCTCTACACCCCTACAATTTCCTCTTTTTTTTAAACACCCTGTGAATTGCACTCATACTCACACATGCATATTATATTATATTAGCTGTTGTGTAATGGATAAATTGTATAATGAATATGATGTATCATTGTTGCAGGTGATACGTTAGCTCAGTTATAATGTAATTTAATTAACTGAGGAAAATCTGTAATTGGCCTTATATCTGTCTTAGTTTAAGGAATGGGTTCTTTTGTATTAGGCTGTTGATTTTCCCAAGAAAGATAAAATAAAAAAAACATAAACACTGAATCAACCTTGCTGCTGATTGTTGCAAAAAGTACACTTATCTCTTAGTCTACTAGGTATCCATCCAGATAGACAGAACGCGACCGCACGCCGCAGCACCGCCGCGCGCGATCGCGTTCCGTCTACCTTATTTGCTCTAGCAAACGACGTTCCTGAGCGATAGAAAAGGATGGAGCGACAGAAAAAGGCGTTGCAGTGCTGCCAGATGAGGTTTAAACCTTAGTAGGATGAGATAGATGACAAATATTGTTGATTTTTAAACATGTTACAGCCAAGTGCGGGTTCAAGTCCCGCCCGAGACAATTCAATCTTTAATTTGACTATGATGACAGTTTGGACTTAGGCCTGCTTTATAGCCTTCCATGACATTCTGTCCGTCGTCCTCTGCAAATTTTTGCGTCACAAGTTACCTGATATCATTGACCCATCTTGATGAAGGGTCCAGCCTTGTGCCTAACTACTATTATCAATAAAATAATGATTTTCAGATAAATAAAGATTACCTTGGGCTCATTCATGAAGTAAATCCTGCCGGAGGGGCTCTCTTCGTGATGCTTCACTCGCACCGTGAACTCAACTCGGTTGTCTTTGAACGACTGCAACACAATATTATAATTAACATTTCTATACATTACACGAATTATATGGAATCGTTAAAATACACAGTACCTTACAGACATCATTATTATTCTGTTTGTCTTTTCTTTTTTTGTTTTAATTGTACGTTTTTTGTATTTTTATTTCTGTATGTGTAATTTGTTATGTTCTTTTTCTAGTAGTAATTGGCAATATAGCATTTTTTTCTTTCTTTTCTTCTTTCTTCTTTCATTGTTTAGGAATTCTCAATCTCGAGAATGGAGGCATTTATTTTATTTTATATTCTAAGGATTCACAGCATTGATTACATTAAAAGACATCCTTAAATAACTGCAAGCTAATTACTAATCTCAAACTATATTTTTTTTTGTGAAAACAATGTTGTCACAGTAAATTTTTTGGTCAAGCACAAGTTGTCCATAAAATTTCCTTTTTTTTTCAATTGCTGGTCGACTCAGTTTCGTCACAGTAAGAAAAAAAAAAAGGGAAAAAGAAAAAGAGAGTCAGAAAGAGTATCCATTATTACATACAGTACGGACACTCCCTGCCTCCCACCAACTTTTCACCTCACCCCCTCTATCGCTACCTAGAATTACCTATAGTATATTATATACCTAAGAATAAGACTTAAGGTTCAATTTCTTTGGTTTCGCATGCACTGACGCTATCTTGTCAATTTCAATTTTTTGTATGCAGTGTTTTAGTGCATACAAAAAATTGAAATGCCGGCTTTTATTTCGTGTAAGGATTATTTCATTGGGCCACTATAACCAGGGCCTACTCTCATGATGAAAGATCCTCTTGGTGGCCTTGGTTCTCCATGCGAGTTACATGATAATAAAAATGATAACTAATAAATGTTAACCTCGAACGCGAACACGGGCTGGCTGCCGGATTTGGTGACAGGAACCAGGTTACCGGAGAACTCTAGGAATATCTCCTTGCCGTCCTGGAACCTGACCGCCGTGGAGTGCGCCACTTCCGTGTAGTGCTCCTGTAGAACGGACACAATTCATAACATAGCGGTTATTGCTTTTAAATGGACTTTAAAGGGTGATTGTACTCATGATACTGAACAAGTTTCCGCAAGGACCCTAAAGGAAATGAGCAAAAAAGAAATCAAATCACCCTTTAAAGTAATGCAACTTGTCTACACTTACACCCTGTAGACTAAGATCCTACTGCAAGTTTTCTACGCCCACACAAAGGCAATATAAAAGTATACTACATTATAGCAGTGAAAATATCGTAATTTAAGGATGTTTATAAAAAAAGTAAAAGCCCATGGAAACCCTATAATAGAGCGATATAGTCGCCTTGCGACAAAATTCTCCGAATAAAGATTTAAAAGAAAAAACCCAATGATAGCCGATTGCAGAAATGGGACTCTTAAGCTTTCCACTTGAATATATATCATTGCTTGAAAACTTGCAGCGGGATCTTGAAATATTAAGGATTTAAAACCAGTTTTAACAAAATAACATAATTGTATAAGAAATAAAAAACAAATCTATCTTGTAAATATACAAGGTGAGATTGATATCATTAGCATCCTTTTAAACTAAGAGTCTAACCATCAAACTGAACAACTTTTACTATGGCAGCAAACCGATCGGAGCAAAAAAAAAAGCAATGCCTACTCGACTCAAATGTATGCAACAGTAGATTTTTATTGCTCCGATCGGTTTGCTCCCATAGTAAAAGTTGTTCGACTTGATGAGTAGACTCTTAGTTTACCGTGTGTTTTCGGCTAAGAATAGCACCATCCCATTTCCTCCCGTGGGTGTCGTAAAAGGCGACTAAGGGATCTACCGGAAGACGGGCAGCAGCATCCTCTGAGTACACACATTCAATCCAACTGCGATCGCCAACCCGCCTGCCAAGCGTGGCGATTATGGAAAATCTCCCCATTTTGGGGGAGGCTTATGTCCAGCATTGGACGTATGTTTGCTGATATGATGATGATGATGACTCTTAATTTAAAAGGATGCTAATGATATCAATTTCACCCTGTAGTTGGTTGGACTCCACGGTGGGTCAAGTACTTGAGATACAGTTAAAATAACTCAGTGTTTTCTACCTACGTATTATAAATAATCTCACCTGCTGCAGCAGTGTCTCGTACGCGTATCTGTCAGTGATGTACAGCACGAGTAGACGACCCTCGAGCGCGTCGAGCCGCTTCCCGAGCACCACGATGCGAGCCTCGAACGGCACCATCAGCATCTCTCTGTGACGAAAAAAATTATGTCAGAATTACTACAAATATTACTACATTATACAGGGTGTAAGGAAAAGTATCACTAATCTTTATAATCTACCCATCAAACTGAACAACTTTTACTATGGGAGCAAAACTGACAGCGCAAAAATCTTCTGCTCCATACTAAACTGCAGCGCCTACTCGACTCAAATGTATGAGAGAGTTGATTTTTTTTTGTTTTAAGAGGTTTGCTTCCATAGTATTAGGCTGAAACTCTCTGAATACTGGTAAATACATTTTAATAGAATTTTACTCAATAATTGTACTGAGTCCTTCTTAATATGCTGACACTTTTTTAAGGGGACGATCAGACCATCGAACTGCACAATTTTCTCTATGGGACTAACATCGAAATCGCGAAAAAAAAAATCTGCTGTCCCAAACATTTGGCTTGAGTAGGTTTGCAGTTTTGTATGGAACAGGTGATTTTTTTTCGCGATTTCGATATTGGTGCCATAGAGTAAGTTGTTCAGCATGACGGTCTGATCATCCCCTTAAAAAAGTGTCTTCGGTTCTGTAAGGGAATGATCAGACCATCACACAGAACATGTCATCACAGAATTTCTGAAACTGCAAACTTACTTTAGGTTGGCAGTTTTGTATGAAGCCATGATCGAAATTGAAAATGAGTTCGAAATTTTACGCAGAGATACGACTCGGTTGTGACGACCTTTGCTAGTTCTTATAACAAATATAGAAGCAAGTGAAGCGAGCTCTTACGAAGCTTTATGGGATTGTACCCCACTCACCCATAATATGGTAAAGGCTAACAGTGGCCGGGTAATTTTAAGGTAGGGCATTGGTATTTTATGGTAGTAAACCAACCGTGGATGATCATCAGAAATAAAGCGCGTGACAACGTTCTCTGGACTGATCTAAGACTGGCGAAGTCATTTCGGTTTGATCCCCACGCTTATATTCACATGTACAACTCGGTGGCCAGTTTGGTAGGTAGTTTGGTAACGTTCAGACAGCTCATCAACCAGAACCTGTACTCAAGCGAAGGCCCTGCTTCATGAGCTTGCGTTTCTAACACCTGGACGCCGTACACGGCAAACTAAACCGTTTCATATACCTTTCTGCCGCACTATTTACGCTCAAAATTCCATTATCAGACGCGTGACTAAAACTTATAACAATGTTTTTGAAAATGTAGATATTTTCTTGCACTCTAAGCAAAACTTTCTAGCCTTTCACACATCCCAATCCCTCCCCTGCCTCCCTCATTGCCAACAAAAGACATACTTACACACACACACACACACACACACACACACACACACACACACACACACACACACACACACACACACACACACACACACACACAGACAGAAAAAGTTTGATGTTGGTTTCAGTAATATATAATTATTAGCACTGTAGCATTGATTATTTACCTGTTACTACGTATACCAATTAGACCGAGAATATTTTACTGTATAAAAGTGAAAATCTGTAATTGGCCATTCTGTTAGACTGTAAGTTAGCATAGTTACATCTGTAACGCTGTAGATTTTCCAAATAAATATAATATAAATAAAATAAAATTATTTTCACCTGTACAACTCGGTGGCTAGTTTGGTAGCGTCGCTGACGTTCTGGCAGTTCATGAGCCAGAACCTCGCGGAGACGGTGGTTGTGAAGGAGGCGCAGTCCTCGGTGATCGTCAGCGGGGTGGACCCCGTCACGTCTTCCCACACGGCGCGCGCTTGACCTCCCATTATTGAGCATAGCAAGCGCAGGTTCGAAGTCGACTGCTTGTCTGGCTTGCCGTCCTGTTGAAATAGAAACCATCATTATTATTTACGAGCGATAACTCAGATTTTAAGTCAGATCATTAGCTACCAAACAAAAAAAGTTTCATCAAAATCGGTTTAGTAGTTTTTGCGTGATGCTCGTTCAAACAAACAAACACACAAAAAACAAACAAACAGACAGACAAAAAATCCAAAAATTGGTGATACGGAATCAGGGATACTAATATGGGATAGATATTAATATCTTCAATGTAATGACAAACTTCCTGTTACAGTTTTATAATAGTATATAGATATAGATTTGTTTTTGTTAAAAAAACAAGGTGGTGCAGAGGATTTCATTGGCCATCCAGCGATGTGATGGGATCATTTGTGCCGGGTACGATTATTAAGGAAAGGGCCAATTAATGTCTGTATTATTGTTATTTTGCTGACGAAACGTGTTGTGGATTTTTATGTATAGGTACTTTCATGTGACGAAGCTTGTCGTGGATTTTTGACGGTATACATCCTTTTGGACGACGAGGCATTTGTTTTTTATTTATATCAACTTATTGAAGGAAAACGGCGCGTTGGAACAAGTCATGGCAGAAAAAGACGGTGATCACGGGAGACACGGCCACGTTTCTCGGCAGGATCCCTTTGCACTTGATCCAAGGCGGCGCCGTGGGCTTGCAGGCCCACTAGGGCTTGCGGTGGGTATACTTACATGTGATGGCAAAGGAGCAGTGAGTGTGATACTGCGATGGAACTTCCTCCTCCTCGGCTCGACGGTGATCACGGGAGACACTGCCACGTGTCGCGGCAGGATCCTCTTCACTTGATCCAAGGCGGCGCCGTGGGCTTGCAGGCCCACTCGGATCCGCTTCGTTAGGGCTTGCGGTGGGAATAGGGCTTGGACCTGTGGACAACAACAAATGTAAGATTGGAAAACACCCTTTTTACACCGTACTTCTTTTTTAAGGGAATGTTTGCCGGTAAAGTACGCAATAACTTTAAAAATTATACTCGTTTCGTATTATTACTTCTTTTTGTGTCAATGATTCTTCACTGTTGTAACAGTTGTGGTGGTCTGGTGGAGGGTTCGTGTATTTCTTGATATCTTTTAAGTACGATTAGATGCCTTTTTTGCTTGAATCTACACTTACAATAAGACTAGTATTTTGCACCGTGCCTGAAAAAAATGCTTTCGGAAAAGTGACAAAGGTCCATACAATCGCGTTGCAATAAGTACACTACTGGCTAAACAAGGCGCAGCGATGTGTGCGTGTCGAATTGTCCATTTACCGACACGCTACTTGAGAACAAAACCGGTTCGGTGGACAATCTATGGGCGAGCGCGGGCTTTTAGTTATCTCACCTGTGGAGTGCTAGCACTGGATACAGTCCCGCCCTCGGGTCCTATGATGTGGACCTCCTGTCGCACGCGCGACACGCAGGCGAGGTAGTGCGGGAAGTCGCACGTGACGATACGACATACTCGCTCGCCGTTCTCGCCGAGCGTCTCGCCGCCGGGGCCGTGCTCTTGTCGCTCACGCTGTAGTGCCTCCTGGGTGGGGAAGGTAGGGTTTAAATGCCATTATAATATCTTGATAATACACGCACATATATAGGGTCTTCTTCTGTTGATGGTTTTTTACTAAGGGAATGATAATCAAACGAACAAGTTTTTCGACGGGACTAACATAAAAAAAAATCTGCTGTCCCGTACAAATCTGTATTGTTATGGAATTTATGTTCTGAAATAAATGATTTGATTTGAAAACTGCAAAGCTACTGGATTCAAATGCATGGGTGTCGGCATATTATTAAGGGCTCTTATAGACGAGTGACACTTTGCGATCGCCGTGAGTCGCAGAGGCTCGCGCCCATAGACTTTACTGTCGCCGTGAGTCGTGCGACCATCTGCGACCGCAAAGTGTCGCTCGTGTGTAAGAGCGCTAAGACCCATTATTATAATTCAGAGTTTTTTTTTATCGTCCTGTCTGTCTGTATAGGCTAATATCTCAGACAAGAGGAAAGAGACATAAAAAAATAACCCCGCTACCTAGCGGGATAGTAGCTAGGAAGGTTATGAACAGGTTTCATATTCATAAATTAACCATATGATTTCTGCTTACTTAAAAGACCTGACAGACAGATTGTACCAACAATTTCTCACCTGTATCATAGGGTTGTCGTTGTGATGCAGGTAGTGGTCCTGCCAGGTCTCGCCGGTGTCAGACCGGAGGATGACTATCTCGCGCTCGCGGCACGATGCAGTGTAGATGGGCACCTCGATTATTACCGGCCTGTTTACATACAACACATTTCATTATACACAGCTAGAAGCTAAGAGGTTCAGAGACTTGTCATCGTCAGTTGAAATACGTCCCCACTATTGTAATATAGGCCTACCCTAGAGGAGGGTACATGGACCCACCACGGGTGCATTGGGCCCGCATATTGGTGGACTTTACTTCTTCAGCATAATGCAGGTGTCCTCATGATGTTTTCCTTAAGGACTTGAAAGCAGTCGCTTTACGTACACACGGCGACACATCAAGCTATACAAAACCAAAAAAAGCTGGCCGCGCGTAGGGAGAATAGCGTATAACGTATCGCGACCAGCTTATATTGGTTTTGTATAGCTTCATGTTTCGCCGTGTGTACATAATTTAGACAAACAAATTACGCTCTCACTGAAAGCATTTTCAAGTTATCTTGATAAGCTTTTGACTTGGTTTAGCAAATATTATAAACACTAATGAGAAGTGAGGAAACCAAGAATACAAAAACTTAGGCATTGGAAAAACTATAAAAATGTGTAGCTTATTCCTTAAGGAATAGGCTAAAAAATAGAATAGCAACATATTCTGCAGACATCAAGAACACTTTAGTTTATATTTTCCCTCAGCCAGTTCTATGCTTTAACACCGCGGTTTATAAGGCTATGTTATAATTTGTTACAATTGTATAAAAAAGTGAGGTCTATCAATGTACAGGTACTTACGCCAAGAACTTAGCTCCCTGCGGCTGTAACTCAAGTAATCTCGATGCTAGGGCTTCTCCCTCCATTAGTGGTGGTGGGGCCGCTGCCGGCGCACGACGCGTTGCCGCACTTAAATAGTAAAAAAATAAAACAAATTAAATTCTAGCTACTGAAGTCTGTGTCCAGTTCATAAAACCAAATTCAATTCCCTGTACAATAGGTAATATGGTAAGATAATAAGCAATGGAGAACAATTATACAGGGTGTTAGGGTTAATAGCTGCATCACTTTAAGGTGTGATTGATGCCGAATTTTGTTCGCATACATACGTAAACTCTCAACTGTATACCTTTACAGTCTGGTCTGAAACCCTGTTACCAATTTTCTTTTAAAGTCGTAGTAAGCAAAAGCCATTGCGGGTCGCACTCTTTATTCATGGCGCCAGGCATCTAGCCTTTACACTCAATATGGACTATAGAAAGTATACCATATGTGTCAACGATATCATTACAGGCCACAACATAAACAGATTGGGAATTGGCACGCGTCCAAAAATAAATGCGGAGCGAAAGTATGTCTATGTTGTAACTATGATTTATTGGTCGTTGGAAACAGTTTCGGCTGTAAAATATCCACTCTGGATTTGCTAATGTAATCTGACTTATTTCGATGAGTGTACAAGCTATCTGTAAAAAATAAGAATGTGCATGACCTTGAAAAGCCTCTGGTTAACTTTACTTGGCTAATTATAGTCATCATCATCATCATATCAGCCATTAAACGTCCACTGCTGGACATAAGCCTCCCCCAAAATAATCGCCACGCTTGGCAGGCGGGTTGGCGATCGCAGTTGGATCAAATCAATGTGCGTACTCAGAGGATGCTGCTGCTCATCCTTCTGTAGATCCCTTAGTCGCTTTTTACGACACCCACGGGAGGAAATGGGATGATGCTATTCTTAGATGACATCACACGGACAGGCTAATTATAGTCTATAACAAAAATCACTACTTAGTAAACTTTTTCACAACAACCAAGTCATACAATATCATTTCGAATCAGCAATTTTACGAACAACTCAAGAGCACAACTGCCTGACTTTGCTTTAACCGCGTTTCGACGAAAGAACAGTCTGACGATATCCTTGTTTGAAGTTTAAATAGCACGTGAACAAACGACAAACGATACGACCTAGCATTTTACTACTGCTACTGCAGTTCATAAGTAGTTCTTACCGGCATGTGACTCGAGTGGGGGCAGCACAAGCGGCCGGCGGTACTATGATGCGTACACCACCGCGCCGTTTAGCCTTCATCGCACCACCCCGGGCGTCCACCACGAACGACACCAGGAATCTGGAAAAAAGAGTTTGTATTATATTCGAGTTAGTGAAATTAACATATTGTAGTTTATGGTCATGGACCTTTAGCACTGTTCAAAATTTTATAATGTACTATTTTCTTCGCCATTATTTCCATAGTAATCATTGATATACTCATGCAAATAGAGAGCGATTATAGCCTATACGGAAGAGAGCTAGCGCCTCAATCATGAGGCAGCGATTCTATTCCTGGCTTGTACAACTAAGTTCTTCGGAATTTTTGTACGGTTGTATTTATTATTTACTTGATTGAAGGAAAACCTCATGAGGACACCTACATGACGACACGAGAATGAAAAGAAATAACATAAGTTCGGAAGTATGCGTAAAATATGGATGATTTTGGGGCGAACACATAGGACCAGCGCTGGTCTCAGTGTTATATAACGACACTTGCTTCTTCTTCTTATCGTGTGGGCAGAGCCCTGGTGTCAGAGTTTTTTCAGACCGCCTTACGGCCTCTGACGTGGTTTTTATGTAACGACTACTACCACCAGAGATAGTAGCCGGGACCAACAGCTTAACGTGCTATCCGAAGCACGAAATCATTTTTCTTTTCAGACAAGGTGATTCAGCCTGCTATGACCTAACCAACTTGGGAAAAACGCACAAAGTGGCCTTTCACTTGGGGATCGAACAGGGATCACCCCGTGGGAATCGAACCCACGACCTCCGTGTCGAGAGCCAATGCTCTTAACCATTAGACCACGGAGGCAGTGAGACACTTAGGCACGACACTTGCTTGCCCAACCATACATAGTAATATACAAATGGAGAGCAGTACGACGCAAATGTACAAAGTGTATGTATAAGTAAAAGTCAGGTGACTACAGACAACAAGTTGTAAAAATTCCATCAATTGACTAAAGATAGTTAATTGAATTAACATGTTGAACTCGCCGCGCCGTGAGCGATGCTTCGTTCCATTTTTGTTCATGAATGAAGTCACGCGAGGTATGGGAACCATCTCATGTTGCTAATCGAACCAAATTCGTATTGTACATTACATTAACATTCTATAAACGTTTTTCTGTCTGTCTTTCTCTGACCTATAATTTAATCGAAATAGATATATTTTTTTAAAAAGTAATAAAACAAATCGATGACTCGTGGTCAGAGCATGCCCAGGACAGAGATGGCCTTTGCCCAGCAATGGGCTAGTAAAAAAAATATATAAAAATAAAAAATAAATCAAATTGTAATAATTATAAGTTGTGTCACAGAATAGATACTAGCAACTAGTAGTGTGAATGTATATGGTGTATAGCATACAGAATACGCACTTCCTGCCCCTGCCTAACTTCAGATACCGCACTTCGTTCGAGGGTAACATTAGGGGAGCCGAGTAAGAAGCATAATATACAGACGGCGCGCGCGTGCGAGCGGGACAGCGAGTATTGTTTACGCTTCTAAGACTTTCGAGCTGCTTTGCCTAATGCAGCATGTCTGCTTCACTATTATTTACTACTTGTGGTATTGTAAATTATACCCTATATTGAGTGGCTAGAGGTCAATTATGGAGATTTTTCTGTCCATACTCTGAAAGAAAAACTTAGTTTAAGCTGACTACGAGCTCCGACTGTTGCAGCGTGTGTTTGCTGTATTGTAAACTACACCATATCGTCATGAATATACACGCCCAATATAGTGTGGCTAGAGGTCTATTATTGAGTTTTCTGTCTTTCTGTATTGTAAACTAGGCTCTATGGACATATAGATATATACCCGATATCGAGTGGCTGTCGGTCGATGGTGGCCACCTTCCTGTCATTGTTGCTGGGCCACAGGTGACCGTCGGTGACGCTGTCTTCGAGGGGCTTCGCCCGGTGCAGCGTGCCCGCTTCGCTGTTCATGTAGCGGTATTGCTGTTGCTGCTGGATTGGGCACTCCACTTCGCCTGCAATGGATTGGGAAGTCTTTAGTAAGTTGTGTGTAGTGTTGTGATGTCTTGGTGGCAGAAATGATGTCGTTGGTACCACTTCGTATTTGGAATTGCTTGGTCATTAATAGTACAATATTATGTAATTTATGCAATTTTATGGGATATTTTGTATTGTTTACTTTGCTCTGATATGCCATTGCCTCTTTAGAAGAAAAATGTTGCCATGCACATAATTTCCACAAATCACCTTTCGCTAGCCTGTTTCTAGGTAAAATAACTCTAATAAAAATAAGTTAACATTATCTTTATTCGAAACTACGACTTTTGCAATCTAATTTAGGAACAACAGTAGGAGTACCTACTCTACATATTTAGCTGTTATCAATCCACATCTGAGGTCAAGGCCCACACTTATGCAGTTATGCAACCTACACGGTCAATCTATTCATACGATCACAATTTATACAGTTCTAGAAATGGCATCATGCACATTAAGCGTATGAAGTCAGTTTATTTAACTTTTATTGTACTGAATTCTTGTTCAATTTATTTAAATATTTGACAAGTTTTGGTACAAAAAGACATCCCAGGAAGCATTCTAGGTTAGGTGCAAAGGGCGTCGAACTAAGGTTTAGGACATCAGAGATAGAAAGTGACAGATACGTGGCTAAAAGAACAGACGGCAAATGGAGCAAAGTCGTTGTCGGTCGGTGGTGGCCGAGATCAGGCAAGAGAGGAGTGGGTCGTCCAGTCAGGTGAACTGATGATATTGTGAAGGCAGCGAGAAAGACTTG
Organism: Agonopterix arenella; assembly: GCA_927399405.1. Classification (NCBI taxonomy): domain Eukaryota; kingdom Metazoa; phylum Arthropoda; class Insecta; order Lepidoptera; family Depressariidae; genus Agonopterix; species Agonopterix arenella. The sequence goes on from OV656714.1 coordinate 6,168,826, forward strand.
GATGAGACTGGCACAAGACAGGAAAGAATGGCATAATGGGGAGGAGGCTTATACACTATAGAGGGTACAAGAGCTGATGATGATGATGACTTGTTTTTAAATCTGCACCTGTGAAAACTGATAGCGCGATTTAGGTTTCTGCTGTTTCGCACCATCTGATTGGTTGATTAAGAGGATATAATTCGCATTCCAAACAAATATTAAATTAATTCCAGCATTGAAACTGTATCTTTTATATAAGGTCTAACAAAACTAACTGAAACTATTTTAAGGGGATGATCAGACCATCAAACTGAACAACTTTCTCTATGGGACCAATATCGAAATCGCGAAAAAAAAATCAGCTGTTCCATACAAACGTACTCGACCTAAATGTATGGGACAGCTGATTTTTGTTCGCGATTTCGATATTGGTCCCATAGAAAAAGTTCTTCAGTTCGATGGTCTGATCATCCCCTTAAAATAGTTTCACCTAATTTTGTTAGACCTTATATATTGGTATTGGTTAGTATTGAAAATTTTACCAGGCTTCGTTTGTATAGAGCGCGCTCCAAATTATATCCCATTAATATTGCGGCCACGCCTACAAACTCATTCAACATCCTTAACACTTGGAACATGATCTCACTGAACGGAAAATCTGCATAGATGCCAAGATCATAAATGAAAGAATTAAATGGGATAATAGCTCACCTCCTTCGTCCTCCGAGTCGCTCATGAATGTATCCTGCATCAACTCAGGCGCAGCCACGCGGTATTTACCCTCCAAACCACCTGTAACAAGATAATTATACTGTTTAGCAATGATTAGTATAAGAATAACGTAGCATAAGTAAGAAGTAAGTTATAACCTATAATTCTCTAGGCCTTTGGCTTTTATATATAGCTTTGGCCTTTAATAGATTTCACTGCAGGGCAAAGGTATTTTCTAGGAATAAGGGTTAGAGGTAGTGGGCCCAACCCGTTGCCTTGTCCCTTAGTGTTTACTGGAAAGTGTTGTAAAGCAAAATATTGGATACTTTGAGGATATTAGTTTAAGATGTGTTTTTCCTTCAACATTCATTATTTCTTGTAAAACCTGACCTTAGACCTAATGTAAAGAAATGGGGTCTAGGTATTCTAAGACTGGGAACCACATGGCAACTGTACTGATTTTATTGACCTAAAGAAAATCTCATAGTATAGTACTATACAACCCCAATCAGAAATTTATTTAAAGCTTGCCAAACTTTAGCATTTAAGGTGGTTTCAGTCCATACAAACGTTTGACGCACAATACGCGTAGACGGAATTAATAAAAGTAATACTTTATATATAGAAAAATAGTTTAGAAAATCTAGATGCCGCGTAACAAATAACATTTGCAATTTGTAATATAATTACGAAGTTATAAAGCTTTTAAAATTTTGTATGAAAAATTTCAAAGCTTTATATCTTCTTAATTATTTTATAAATTGCAAATGTTATTTGTTACGCGGCATCTAGATTTTCAAAACTATTTTTCCATATATTCAAAGTTACATATATAATTACCGTCTACGCGTATTGTGCGTCAAAGTTTTGTATAAAATTGACCCCTCTGCAACCGCCTTAAGTATCATGTAATTTAATTTAACTCGAGCACTATACGACCTTGATTGAAAACTGAATGACTGAAAAGGTCAATCGGATGACGTAAGACCAGGCGGAACTGAAAGGTGTAGTATATATGTAGTAATAAAGTTGCATGTTTCAAACGATAGAATTAGCAAAAGTAGCCAGTGGGTCTTCGAAAATAAAGTGTCATTTTCGAAGACTCACTGGCCTTGACTGACTAAATACAGAAATATATTTCTATGATATTCTGTAATTTGACAAGATAAACATCAAACGTGGCAGAACATAATAATAGTGTGTTGTAATTGATATGTGGTGTACTCAGTTAAAGTGTTTATTTTGTTTATCAAAGAGATGTGATTTTTTAAATGCAGGTTAGAATTATTTTTTACGATATTTCACTTCCATTTCCTTGGTAAAAGCACCTTTAAAAATTTCTGCAAATGAAAAAAATATACCTTTGACTTTCTAACGAAGAACCATGAGGGAAAAAAACGACGTGATTTCGTTGGTGGTTGGGGTGACCTCATCTACACCAAAATGAGGCCTTCTCTTCATGCATACCAATTAACCATTCATAATGAATTTTAAAATTTCAAACCATGATCTCTAGCCCTGTCTAATTAACGTGAAAGCCGTAACGTGTCGAAGGGACAAAAAACTTTCCTTAGAAAGTGTCAGTCAACCGATTCCGTAGAATAAGGAAGTCCATACATTTGTATGGCCACACGCCTTGTACGCTCACTTGCATACAAAATCAGGAACAACTATGGGTGAGTGAGATAGTGATTATATTTGTATGTAATATTATATTTGCGTCTCGCTTAGGAGGTGACAAAAATGGTGAAGTCAGTGCATCGTTTGCATTTCGTCTAAATAACAGTTAGGTTCGTTGACAGGGAATTAAGTGAGATTCGAGGGGACAATGACGAGGTCGCCACGCTTAATGATACTGTTTCACGAAGCGATACATTTTTTTACCCAGGTTAATCAACTTGGCTAACATGCAGGGTAACTTTTGGATCACTGGTTTTTCTTGGATGGTTTATATGATCAACTTTAACTATGGGAGCAATAATACATCGCCAAAAATCTGCTGCACCAATTAGCATCGGTATCTACGCGACCTAATCTCATCATCATCAGGCATAGTCAACATCCCTGATGTCCATACCGTGTGTCTACTGGTTATTATACATTGCATCCTACTCCTTCCCTGATGGTATCGGTCTCTATTTCCATCTGATTCAATAAATTACTTTCGCGGCAGTATTGTCTTACAATCTAGATGTTCATTTCTCAGACTTGGCTTCCCGTGTGGCTTTCCTCTTCGCTGCTCTCGCCAACTGCTTGCTGTTGCTGCCGCCAACTGAAGTATGTATATCGCATGTCAATCACTCATGCTGTTATGTAAAGGTTTAACCAGTCAATGGTCTAATCGAGGCTTACCTACTGCCCAGGGTGCGCCAGATCAATTGTGAAGTTACCGATTATATCGATTACAAGATCGGTAACCTATTATGATTATGAATCTTCTTTCACTATTTCCTCTACCCTAAGGTTGTCTGGAAGAAATCGCTTTTTAGCGATAAGACCGCCTGTTTTTGTGTCTTTTGTATTTCCTGATTGTTTGCTCTCTGTATACTCTGTTTTTTTGGTGTCAAATAATAATAATAATAATAATAATAAGAAATTTATTCATCAGCAAGTAAGTAAATCTAAATACAGATATAAAAGTGATAAAGTAACAAAAAAATAAAAGTATAATTGATTGATTGATTGATTATGACTGTACCTACTAGGCAATATGTAAGTAATATTTTGTTCCTGTTACCATCATATCCATGGTCTTTGCTACGGACTGCCAAAAAACACGATGGCGATTTGATACTGATTAAATCGGGTAGTTATACAATAGGACTCCAGGTTTCGTCACTTGAGGAGGTACAGATAGGACCAGAGAGTGCACCGAATAGATCCTGAGTACCAGCTATACAACTTTAGTAAGTAGATAGGTCGCTGTAGTTGAAATCGGCAGCAAAAAAAAGTAATTATCAACGCGACCTAAATGCTTTTGTAAATGTATGGACAGAGAGATTAGAGGGCCTATGTCGAAAAATAATTGAATCGAAATGGGCGTGTGATAGCTTATATTACTGTCTGATGCGAGAGAAAGAGATGGGGCGGCGCGCGCGCCTGAAACGATGCAAGCGTCAAACAAACTTTATTTATATTAATTGTGATTGTACTATTTATGTAAGTTCAATTCTGCTCTTATCAAAATTTGTAAAATATCAATCTCTTTTTCTTTTTAAATCAACTCTCGTGTTTCTATTATTCACCGTTTAGCAGTTCCAAGCGTTTATAAATAAAAACGGAGCCTCCTTTGGCTTGTTTTTCTATCGAGAAAATGTGTCTTAATCGTGTTTTGGCTCTTGTTAAAACTTCAATTATATGTTCAATTTACACATATACGCTAATCATACTCCTACTGTTAGTACTTCATGATATATGACGCTTTGAAGAATCCTATTTTTTTCACATAGCCTCTTAAAACATACGTATTCATAAAATTACACAACATCAAATCGTCCGACACAAAACTGCATCTTACATAGTGCACATGCAGTTTTATCCTTTCATCCCCAATCAAGAACTAACCAGTATACAATTCTATTATAGCGCATAAATGAATACTGACACGATTTCAATCTTGCGTCCATTGTGGCACTAGGACATGCGGTGCTTGGAGGCAAATTAGATTATCCTACAAGTGATCTTGGGCACTAGCTTCATTGAAGTAGGTTGTTTATGAAAATAGCACTCTAATAATATGTAGATGACACGATTGTATCAAGACCTCCGCTTCCAAGTACCTAGTAGACAAAGTTGTATTACGTTATGCAACACAACCTGCCCACCAAATAATTTCTACTCTACACGTGTTTCGCTCCACGAAGGAGCATCCTCAGGAGTTAGACCGACGAACGTTCGAAACAGAGTTGTTACTCCGCCGAGCGTCCGACACCCGTCCCGTCTCGGTGTCAGTAAATAAGAAAGCCTCAGATTACATGAGATCTGAGACCTTTCTTACTTTCCTGCCCTCGGTGTGTAATCTACTATTGTACTGAGTCATTCGTTACGTACGCCACCCTCAGATTGAAACTGACTAATATTTTCTACGCCCCACATCAAACTCAGTCTTCGTAGTATGATATATAGAGTATAGAGACTGCCTACAGAAAAATCGTAGAGTTATAGTAGTGTTGTTGATTAAGCTAATCAATAAATTCCCAGGGTCGCCGTTGAAACATAAAGTTACTTCCAACTACTTAGTGCCAACTTCATAAATATGGACTTGTCAATCAGCTGTCCAAACTGTGAAAGCTCAAAACGATTATCGTAAAACATATAGTTGTATGATTAGATGCAATGCATTATTATGATTATTATAATTTATAGTTACAAAATGGACGCCTGTAAGAAGCTTTTTTTTTAGTATGAAGAAATGTTACAGGACACACTTAAGGTCACTTTTGCAGAGGGGTCAATTTTATACAAAACTTTGACGCACAATACTCGTAGACGGTATTAATATAAGTAACTTTGTATATATGGAAAAATAGTTTTGAAAATCTTGGTGCCGCGTCACAAATAACATTTGCAATTTATAAAATAATTACGAAGATATAAAGCTTTGAAAGTTTTCATACAAAATTTTAATAGCTTTATATCTTCGTAATTATATTATAAATTGCAAATGTTATTTGTGACGTGGAACTAGATTTTCTAAACTATTTTTCCATATATAAAATATTACTTTTATTAATTCCGTCTACGCGTATTGTGCGTCAAACTTTTGTATCGACTGAAACAACCTTATGAAATATAAAAAATAAAAAAAAAAATGAAATTGAAAATCAGCAATGACTACAGTGTGACATTCTTGTTTCTTGGAAATGTTGTTTAATTGTTTAGGAATCAAAAAATACGATTGAGGGCAGCACAAATAAACTTGGTGCCCCCTTAAGTAAAAATTCGAAAATGAAATTTCCTTTAGGATTGCGGGATTGCAATCCCTATTTACATGACTAGAAGTGGTGGGTTAAACGTTGATGTTGAAAAATATTTGAGATTAAAGAAATGGTTATAATTAACTCAAAATAAACTAGGAAGCAAAATGTTTTTCAAATGAGGTAGTGTTTTTTTTTCAATAACATGAAGTCATCAACCACGCTAGGTCATTTCCACAAAGTATGTTGCTAATTTAAAAGAAAACGTAAGCGTATGACATCATGAGACACGGTGTTCTAACTATGTCCTTATTCAATGTTCCATTATAATATTGCATAATCGTCAATTTATCACAATGTGCCGCGTGGGCTCGCACGGCCAATTGACTCCAAATCACCTGACTTCTTGACTCTTGACTCATCAGTGACGAAATCTCTCTTTGTTTTTTTTTATATCGTCAACCCGTAGTGATTGTTATCAGTTAATGATAGAAGCTAATGGGTTGAAGTGGCAACAGTCAAATGCTGTCAATAAATCTTGATGCGATAAAAATGTGTTCGAAAAAGGCTACTTATTTAGGCCAGTCACTCTGTTAATTAGACGTATTTTTGATGATCACATTTTATATCCCTGGGCAGCTATGTTTTATTCAATTATTAGAAAAATTCATTCTTAATACACAATATTTTTCTTACGAGAATGTGAGAGTAAAGATAATAATAAAAATTATTATCTTTACGTGTAAAGAAACGTCTGTGTCTTGCTCGGACAGTCTAAAAATTTGAACTTATGTATGTGTTTCTAAAAATGTTCGCTCTACGTTAAGAGCTTAATGATATATCTATACTATTATAAAACTGTAACAGGAAGTTTGTCTGTACATTGAAGATATAAACAAAAAAAAAGTTACGATATGGTTTTTAGGTGTCCCTGATTCCATTTCACCAATTTTTGGATTTTTTGTCTGTCTGTTTGTTTGTGTGTTTGTTTATTTGTTTGTTTGAACGAGTATCACGCAAAAACTACTGAACCTATTTCGATGAAACTTTTTTTGTTTGATAGCTTATGATCTGACTTAAAATCTGGTATATAATTTGTGCGGACGAAGTCGCGGGTTAACGCTCGTATTATATAAGAATTTTGGCAAACTTAGTTGTTTATTTAAACTGCATAAATATAATTCCACGTTGCCTGCTCTATCAAAGGACCAGTTATAGCACGCGTAGCAATCATTGATTCTATTGCTTGTATATCTCACCACGCACGTACCTACTACGTATTTACGGCGCAATTACAAGTGGAGTGGTAGAATTTTTGAATCACCGGCCCAATAATAGGTTTGCTCTAAAAATATTGTCTGACATAATATTGGATTAAAAGCTTTGTTCTGAGCAAGAGATGCGCAGTGTGGTGCGTACTTTAATTCAGGTTTGGATCTGGTTATGCGCGAAACGGCCGTAGCATGATACTAGCAATAAGGCTAAGTGTGTATATTATACACCTGTACAGGGTGTAAAATTAAATGGGACACTTACTTAAAGGGGTGCTTCAGACCCTCAAACTGAACAACTTTTACTATGGGACCAACACTGAAATCGCAAAAAAAAAATGCTGTCCCAAACAAAACTGCTAAGTAAATATGACGACCCGGTTGGTGGTACGCGCTCCCCTAGGAATGGTTACCACGCCGAACTGCCAAACCAAGGTCCTGGGTTCGAATCCCGGTTCGGTCATGGATGTTATTATACCCATAACAAAAAAAAAAGTTTGAGGCTTACTTGGGATCATTACAATGTAGGTATGTGCCTGTGAGCGTAATTTATTTATTTACTGTATCACGCCTTTTATCTATTTCGTTCGCGGGCAAATAGAATGAGAACTAAACCGCGATAGTTCTATAACACGCTGCAATGCTATGGCCGCTTGTGTTAATATCTCGAAACTAGCAAAACATAATAGTTTATTAGGTATGTACCTATATTTTATGTGCCATACTTTCCAATTGGAATAGAACGTATTTGAGTGAGTACTTGACACGACTTTTCTCCTATCTTTCCGATAAGTTCGATCTTTAATTTGGTCTGAAAGCTTGGGCTAGTCCAATCTATGAACTAACAAGTGAAAGTATTACGAAGGTAGTAGGTCTAGGTAGGGTGACCATACGGCTAGATTATTCCTATCTTGTTAGGAATTTAAACGTTTAGGATCAGGTTTGAATTCTCAGGAATTTTTAAAAGATGTAGATAACTGAAATATTGATGATACAAAAATATTTAGGTACTCTTTATTGCAAAATGCAATATAGGACACAATCATCATATCTAATCATTATCCAGCGCTGTGCTGTCACGAATAAGAGCGAAATGTTGCGAAAAAGATACCTACTATAGGTAAAAGTATGAAAAGGCGATTGCTTTCTCGATTCTTCTTATTGTGGTGTCATCTGTTATCGGAGGTTGACTATCCATTAGTGCTATTCGGACCCTGGCGACTGCAGCCCTGAATAGTGAGATGGTGTTCATATCAGACCATTCACATAGGTTCTTAAGCCAGGAAGTCCTTCTATCAAACAGTCATCTGCCTAAAATTTTCCTTTGCAAAATAATATGGAGAAGATGGTATTCTGACCGAGGTACTGTAGTTTCCGTGTTTTTATGGTTTTTACGATTTCTACTCTCTCTGCAGGAACGTCTCATTGCAAATTTTCTCGATTACGTCAATTAATAGTGTAAGAAATATTATTTGACTGCACCGAAAAACCTGTGCACAATAAGTCGGAGCATTTATTGGTCTACGAGTTTGTCCGAAAAAGGCATTGTGTATCAAGCAGCCCTATTCAAAGGTACTTTATCTACCTAAGGAGCGGCGCGGCAGGTTGACATCATCGGCGAATCAGAGGTCGCTTAATGCATCTGTTTGCGTGCTATGTTTGTCTCACTGACTTGCATGTTAATGGCTGTTTTCTTACGTTAATGTTTTGCCAATCGGCTACCTACGCATGTCGCGCAAATTACTGGAATATAATTGTTATAATTATATACCTTTTAAAGAAGTTAAGTAAGTAAATGTGGTTACATAATGTCACGAGCTTCTCAACCTGGCGTTGGTCATCTGCAATGCAACAAGGCAGCAGGTGTAACAAGATTCTTTTAGCTTTTAGGTGTCATTAGTACCTAATAGGAGGTATAGTTTTTTATTTATCTTTAAAGGGGAAAGGCAGGTCTACAGTCAAAGTTAAGTTTTCTATTTGTTTCCACTACTTACATTTCAGTATTTGCGTGACAAATGGTGATATTGATGGAGCGTGCGATACGAGGAAATTGAGTGTTTACATCGATATTGGTAAGCTAAGGTACCTTGATTGAATGAATGAATGAAAAATCTTTATAGTCTCAGCCAGTTTTGTTTGTTTTTGTTGATTCGCTTTAAGTATTGAGGATATTTTGAGCATCATATCATGTATACAGACAATTCAGCGTTTTGTAGCGCGCCTTGGGATTGGGAGAGGCCTATGTTCAGTAGTGGACGAGGACAGGCTGATGATGATGGTAATATAACCCACTATCATCATCATCTAGCTATTGCATACGCAGCATAAGGATGTTCACCAAATAACAATATACATTACATTAGGGACGACCCGGTTGGTGTAATAGCACCGCGCCCGTCGGACTGCCAAACCAGAGGTCCTGGATTCAAATCCCGGTTCGGTCATGGATGTTACATGTTTGCTTCGATGTTATATAGTTTCGATAATAAAAGCCTAGTAGCTTAATTTTGTGATCATTAAAATGTATGTGTCTGTGAGCGTTATTTATTTACTTACATGCCGTTAGAAAGCATCAAATAAAAATGTTAGGTTACCCACTGGTTTGCTATTAAAAACCCTTCAAGTTCTCCCATTAGTAACATAACACTAAAATTCAAAGCGGTAAGGTACTCCATTTAAAACAGAAGCATAGAGAGTCGTAATTAGAGTTATTTAGGTTAGGAAACATCAATTAAGTGCCCTCGTATGAATAACTATGACTACCAGTTATTTTCACAGACGTCACATGAATCAAAGTAGTTTCATACTTATGGCACAGGCTTAAGAGTTATGGTAAGGGGCTTCTTAAGCTGCTGCAAAGGGGTATGAACGGGGTATGAACGGTCGGAAGTCAAACGTGAATGCTACATATCTATATGAATAGGTAGGTGTTGATTCTGAAAGTCTGTTGGACGTTGTGAGATTATATTGAATTGATTGGTAGTTTTTGGTTGGCTACTATGGTTCTTCAGCGAATCTCTTCATTTCGGATTCTCTGCGAGATCTAATTAGAAATTGAGTAATTCGTAGAAGAACCAGAGTAGCCGACATTATTCCAAAGAATTGCTAAACAATAGTGGCAATGTGCGGGGAACCTGTTTTAAGGGATTGATAAGACCATCAAACTGAACAACTTATTCTATGGGACCAAAGTGGATATCGCGAAAAAAAATCTGGTATCCCATACATTGGGATCGAGGTGTACACTTTTCTATGGAATAGCTGAATAAATTTTTGCGATTTCGATATTGGTATATAGAGAAGGTTGTTCAGTTTGATGCTCTGATCTGATCATCCCCTTAGAATAGTTTCAGCTTAAGAAGCTATGTGAAAAAAATAGGATTCTTCAAAGCGTCATATATCATGAAGTAATAACAGTAGGAGTATGATTAGCGGATATGTGTAAATTGAACATATACTTGAAGTTTTGACAAGAGCCAAAACACGATTAAGACACATTTTCTCGATAGAAAAACCAGCCAAAGTATCCTCCGTTTTTATTTATAAACGCTTGGAACTGCTAAACGCTGAATAATAGAAACACGAGACATGATTTACAAATTTTGATAAGAGCAGAATTGAACTAACATAAATAGTACAATCACAATTAAATAAATTTTGTTTGTTTTCAGGCGCGCGCGCCGCCCCATCTCTTTCTCTCGCTTCAGGCAGTAATATAAGCTATCACACGCCCATTTCGCTTCAATTATTTTTCGACATAGGCCCTTAATATGTTAGACCTTATATTTTAACTTTCAAAGTACAATGACATTCTCATAGTGGGATAGGTGGTGATAAACATTTATATTTGGACCACTTGCAACCTTGTATTCTTGAATCAACAAGTTTACTCAAAACATTGCAAAATTAGTCGGCACGAGCCCAAAACAATGAACACTGCGACCAAAAATAAATCCATACAAATTGATTACTAATGCGACAGACGCCTACCTATTTTAATGGCGTTGTATGGAGAACAATACTTCATACATCAAATCCAAACGTCCATACATTGTGTACATCATAAAACGCATCTGCTACTAGTTATTGTCTCGAATCATTCCACTGTCACGTGATAAAATCTACATTTCAGTTGTCTATGAACAAAAAATATAATAAAAACATGGCTAGGGTTTCCAACCATTTTAAAGATATTTCTTATTTATGTAAGTTATGCTCTCAAACGGTGAAGGAAAACACTGAGGAAATCTGCAAACGCTAAAGAAGAAATTCTGATGCTTATGTGAAGTCTACTAATCCGCATTAGGCACGTGTGGTATGGACATATGCCTGTACGGGGAAGGGTCACCCTCCCTGAGGGTAGGCCTGTGCCTTGGAATAGGATATTTATATAGGCATGCTCTCGTCTAAACTCTGAAAAGTAAAATCAAGTCGTTTGATAGCCCTACTAATATACTGTATATCTATATCATGGACATATACAGTGGTTGTACCAATTATAGCGGAGGTGGAAATCTACCCAATCAGTCTGAATTACAAACTGACTAATGATGATTATCATGCATCTAAATGATTCGTGCCTGAAGGCCGTTTGTCATTCATTTCAGTAACAGAAGTTGTTGTCATTCTATTGATTTACTTGCTTAGTCTACACACAATATTGTAAATTATACAATTTTTTTTATGCTACAAAGTTCAATACCTACATAAAACGTAGGTTTTATGTAGGTATGAATTTTTTTTTTTCTAACAACGCAGAAGTCTGAAGTCTGCACTTATAACGCCAAAAGTAGGCATAAATAAATCAAGCCGCATCTCATATCATTATTGACAACAACGCGATACTTCTGACGCAGTGGTACAGTTAAAATGTGATAATCCTTAAAAAAAAATCATTTTTTTTTAAATCACGTAAAACGCAATACAGCTTTGCTATATAAAACATAAGTTTACACAAAACAGCCTTTGCCAACATTTGCTTTGTTAATTAATACAATATCGCGATAACAGTATACATCTTGTACTATACAATTTACACTTGTCGGCAAGCTATGACCTCATCTCACATTTTTGGTACGACTATGTAAATGAGGTAGATTCATTGCTATGTTTTGTTCGTGTTTGTTTGATATTTTTTGCCGGTGACATAATACATAATGGTGTGGCGTAGACAGGTCGGAGTGCAGTCGTCTATGTCGTGACGCAGCAATATCGGATGGTTACTCTACAGAATCCTGATTTGAAATAATTTTGTCAATTTTTTATGTTAAACATCAATGTTATTTTATTTCGCAACATCATTGTTACAAGTTCAAGTAAAAATCCCTGACCCTAGAAATTTTTTTTATGAAGTTCTAAAGTTAGTCCATCCTTATGCACTCTTATGCAAAAAAAAGTTAACAATTACAGAACATATTAATTTAAGTTTACTCTAGATTGAGCAATGTGTCTGACTGTAGGAAGATGTTGATAATTCTAAAGACAAGAACTTATTAAGTTCTGACATCCACTACTGAATATCCAGACAGTTTTATAAGCCTCCGATAACAGGGCATGTAGACCTTTTTTTATAGTATTTTTTATGGGGCTTTTGCTAGATTAGATAGGTAGAGTAACAATGTTGAGTTTGGTCCAAGTCTGATTAAGAAGTCATAGAAGAGAATAATCAAAATTTTTCATGCAGGAAGCCAAAGTAAAGACAGTCTCCCTTTTTTAGTTATGTATAGGTAAACATAAGTAAATGGTCAGCGAAGTTTTAATAGATTTCAAGATGCGTGTATGGTAGAATCGTATAAAAAAAGAGGTCACACTGGCTGGCTGGCAGTGATGCAAACCATAACCTTGACTCGAATGATGTCTTAAAAAATCAGTTCCCTTCTTCCAGAGCGGTCATTACGAAACCGAGAATGTTATTCGGAACGTAAACACAAAATGTGGGTTATGACGCTAATACGGCTGTCTGTTTTATTGATCATAATCTAATGTTAAATCATTTGCGCAGATGGACATGGTAAATGTTTGGGTGTAGATTTGTTTGCATAAGGTTGGAGTCAACATCAATACTTGGGCATTTCCGTGCTATCCGATGTAGATGACGATGCGATGAAGTAATCGATTCACAAAAGGCTTAATGGCCCTAATCGAAATATCTTGTGGTATTTACGAGTAGGTAGAAATATACAGCCAATGACAAATTATTTTTTGAAAGTATTTGTGGTCATTTCTTGAGGAATGAGCGATACTAGCTGCTGCAGAATATAATAATGGGCTGAAGCCTGTTAGTAGGCCACGAATGTTATGGCTCGCGAACTTGAAGGACTCGACAGGCATCGCCAGCGTAGAAGAGCTGTTTTTTGGCAAGAGATAGGCAGGGATATATAGAGTTGACTGCCAATCTCCAGTAATAAAGAGGAACCTAAAGAAGAGGTAGGTATGGTTTTATGTCGCACAATACTGTACGTGCGTTAAAATAAACATTACAAAAATACTCGATAGTCTTCAATGTTTCTTGACGTGTTTTCAGCTGCAAATCTTTATAAAATGAAGCCTTAACGAAGTAAAGCCGTTAATTAAACTCAATTTTCCGTAAACAACTAACTTGCTTAGATTACGATTCTCTGAAGATATTCCACCGACGCATTTTGTATTACTTTATGACCTTTCAGTCGAGTGGGATGAGAAGGTATCTACATTATTAATAGAAGGTCAGGTTTGATAGACCCGCCCACAGCTACTACCCCACAGTCAACATACATCTTAGATTAATTTTATGAACATCGCCTGAACTTATCCCAAGTATAATCCAATTTGATCAAACTTTTTTCAGTAATAGGAAAACTGTCTGAAAATAAGATGATAACCTTTTTCTAAGATGCCTTTTTTTGTAGTGCTAGGAGGAATAATTCAATTAAACTATTGAATATTCTAGGGACCGGCGGCATACCGGCGGCCCGATATCTCAGTCGATAGTAAACCTGCCTGCTGTACCAAAGGTTGCGGATTCGAATCCCGCAAGGGGCAAATATTTGAATGGTGAATTCGAATATTTGTACCCTAAGTCGTGGATGTTTTTGTCTATAAATAAGTATTGTATAAGGTTGTCCAGTCATCATAGATATTAAAATTTTGGACTAGATTCTGGTACTTTAAAAGGGACCATGTCCAAGATATTTATTTACTTAGGGCCTGTTTCACCACACGTTCTCCTTAGCTTAACTGACAGATCAATTGAAATATCTTTCATACAAAATAAATCAATCGATCTGTCAGATAAGCTAACAAGAACTTACTAAGAAGAGGTGAAACAGTCACTTATTTTTTTTTTTAAATTTGATAATATAATCATTTCGTTAAGTAGACACACGTCGTACCTAATTTACTTTTTATGTGAACCAAATCAGCACAGCAGTTCTGGCTCTGTAGCCAGCGCTTTCGAGTTATAGCCCACTGCCTCCCTTAAAAGGAGAAGGAGACGTTTATACCCTATAGTGAGAATAAGCCACCTATATTATGCTAGAGCTTATTATATTATATTAATATTCTTAGGAATAACATTACCTAGTCTATGTTTAAATTATAAATATACCTATTATAATACATTGCAGTTATTCTTAAAAAAGGTATTTCCGTATAAATGGACCAAAAGTATTTAATAACAGAAAAATTGTTATTCGAATCGAAACCCATGAAAATTAAAAATTTTACAATGTTTCCTAGGATTACTTTAGGCTACGTACCTATAAGTAAGTATAAGATCAGCATGTCAAACAAGTAAACAACACAAGAAATCATGGATACTGGATGTTTGTAAAAGAAAACAGGAAAAGGAAACAATTATCGACATTGCGAACTAGTTACAACAACGAAGCGAAACAATTTGCCAGTTTTGTTGTCTGAAAGATTTTCACGCGGGAAAATATAATGCACAACATTGTCATTCGCTTTAGTTTTTTTTAATTCAGATTTTTTTTAATTTATTTACTGGCCCGGTTACAAGATTTTAATTCAGAACATCGTAAAAGTGTTGCCATCTTAGTTCTTTTGGGCTAGATCTAGCACTTTAAAAGTAGCTTTACTAACTTTAAACTACTTTGGCCCGAAGAGGGCAATCTAGCCCTTTTTAATAACAGGCAGATTATCTGGTACGGTACAGCAAAAATGTACCACTGTAAATTATATTAAAATTTTCAAACTAAAATCTATTTTTCTAAAGTAATAAGATAATAATTATAGAATAAAAATATATTAGAGGATTCCCTAATCGGATTTTTCGAATGAGAAGTAATTTTCAGCAAAAATTTCTAGCCCTTTTTGTTACCGGCTAAAAACCACTTTCTAGCCCTTTTCAGCTTTCCCTTATTCAAAAAGTAAGGTGGCATAACCGTCATCTTTTTGTCAAAACAAAAACAATTTCAGTTTAAAAACAATGAGTTTTATCAATGGATTAACTTCATGTAAGTTTAAGTTTATATGTCATGCAAATATTTGCGTAAGATAAAAATATTTCTCAGATAATAACATTCCTTCTTTAAAAAGTAGTTAATAAGTTATATTATTAATTATTATCCTGAAAATGTGATAATACCATCATCTTGCGATTTGATGCACTGTAAACACGACACTGTTTTCTTCTTTTTCGCTTTTCCGTCATTTTGTTTAGATTTTCCATTAGCCAATTCCTTTTTCTTATCATTTTTCGCGACACCATTGTCTTTTTTCTCGGTTTTCAATTTACTTTTTTTCACTACACCCATTTTGCATTACAGATAAAAAACCGCGCGCTTTCCAAACTTTTTTTTTAATTTTCGCGGGCAAAGGCGCGCTGTGCAGATGCGCGTTCGGAAACTAGTGCCGGACTAGCAACGGTAACTGCACACGCGCGGGAAAAACTGTCTGACCGTCAAGGCTGGTTATCAGCACCACGAGCAATCTACGTCTACGGCACTCTACGGTCTACGTGGTGTGGTCTACGGCCGGTAGGTGCGGCGCGTGAGCTCACTCGCCAGTCGCAGTCGACCGCCACGGGATGCCCGATTGGGAATGAAGGTCAAACTGCGGATTTATATTCCGTCTGTGGCTATCGACTTCCTAAATATTGATGTTAATTTCTAATTGATTAAAAATTCTGGGTGCATGATTTTTAATGTGAAATATACGTTGACAATTTTTTTTTAAACTGTTAAGACAAAATAATATTTGAAGTATAAAGTTGTTTACATGGAAACCTTTTAAGAATAACACTTGGAACTAATAGAAACATGTGAAATGAAAAAAGAACAAGAAATCTTATACATTTTTACACTAGAAATAAACATTTAATCTTTTCATTTTCTGGAGTGGCGAGTCCGATGGGATCTATTTTCAGATACCATAGTACCACTACCAAGCTAGGGTTGTAACTCAGTGCATTATAAATATTTTCGCTGTTTAATCTACCGATGAGGGAAACAAACTGTCAAGTAAGGAGTATTTCAGACAATTGACAACATTTCATTTTTTTAACCACCTGTTTTTAATGAAAAATATTAAAATAGGTTAAAAAATAAGAGATACGTATTTTTCCGATTAAATTTTTGACCGATATTTCTATTTTTAATTTACTTATGAATTTTCTGAAAAACGTTGGATTTTGACTATAATACCTAAAAAATAAAGCCGCAATAAAATTAAAAATAAAAACGGTCAAATACAAAACAAAAGCCAAGCAGGCAAAAGAATAAAATCTCTTTTTTATTTTTATTATTTTTCAAATAACTCGAGAAATAATAGATAGAAAAATAGGATAATTTGATATAAGCTTTGGATCACATAATCTCCAAATGGTTTTCTAATTTTGGTACCTTTCTTAAAATGAAATGTTGTTAATTAAGGAGCAAAGAAGAAAATAAAAATTGATATAAAAGAAGGAATAAACATAAACAAAAATGGATGGTTGATTGTAGAAAATTATATCAAAACTTCCGAACTTTTACTTGGATCACTAACTATATCAAATTACTGGTAATGAAATTAGAAAAAAAAATCTTTTTTCTAATTGCAACTCCTGAAGTGAAATATTTATGATACGATGTATGATCGATTATTTTCTCCCAACCCTAACACCATCCGACATTGTAATCAATAGTTTTCTATGCTATACTAAGGTTTTATTTATAGCCATACTATTAGTCCAAGGGCGAGCATAGCAAAGTAGAGACGTAGGATACAAAACAAAAGTCATATAGATTCGTGACTTGCTACTATTATAAGTTACTTTTATATAGGAAAACTATGTTCTACCGCGCGTAATTTCTCTATAGTTCTACCCACTGCTTAACGTGGAATCCGTTTTTATTTTTTAATGTACCTTTGGATAAATCGCCTAAAAACAATACTACTTCTTCTTATCGTGTGGGCAGAGCTCTGGTGTCAGAGTTTTTTCAGACCGCCTTACGGCCTCTGACGTGGTTTTTATGTAACGGCTACTAACACCAGAGATAGTAGCCGGGACCAACGGCTTAACGTGCCACACTACTACTGTATGCTAGCTACTGCCCTGGTAAACTGTTTTTACTAAAATTAATTTTACAATTATGAAGACGTTCATCAACATCATCATCGCAGCCGATGGACGTCCACTGTAAACTGTTTTTACTAAAATTAATTTTACAATTATGAAGACGTTCATCAACATCATCATCGCAGCCGATGGACGTCCACTGTAAACTGTTTTTACTAAAATTAATTTTACAATTATGAAGACGTTCATCAACATCATCATCGCAGCCGATGGACGTCCACTGTAAACTGTTTTTACTAAAATTAATTTTACAATTATGAAGACGTTCATCAACATCATCATCGCAGCCGATGGACGTCCACTGTAAACTGTTTTTACTAAAATTAATTTTACAATTATGAAGACGTTCATCAACATCATCATCGCAGCCGATGGACGTCCACTGTTCGACATAGGCCTCCCCCAAGGATCGCTACAACGACCGCTCCTATTGTGACGGGATTATTGAAATTAAAACTGTATCTTCCATAATTTGTTTATTGTGATATATTATATGTAGGTATATGAAAATATCTTTGTGCATCTAGTTTGTAAGTACTCCTATGTCTTTTAGTCTGCTAATAAACGCTGTCAAGTTAACTCGTGTATTATTCAGTGGCGACGAGATAAAACGGATATAAAAACGGGTTGCGTATTCAGTATTACAACAATTTCGCTGTCACATGTGTCGCCGAGTGCGTACGGAAACAGTCTGCCCTCGGGTCGGGCTAAGGGCCCGCCCGCTAGAATGCATCTTGAGATAGTTAAAATACAATATACTTGTAACTTTGTTACTATAGGTACGTTATACAAAAATAGATGGATAGATGTGAGTAGGTATAATATTATAGACGTGTGGTGGTTGTGGATGAAGCGCTTGTAACACTATGCTGCCCTCATCCAACGGGTTCCCGCCGCCTTCACCAGGTCGTCGATTCATCTTGTGCCTTAGGGGCCTACCCACGCTGCGCTTTCCGCCACTCGAGAACTTTTTGGTCCCATAGGCCATCGGTTCTGCGAGCAATGTGCCCCGCCCACTGCCACTTTAGTTTAGCAATTCTTTGGGCTATGTCAGCTACTCTGGTTCCTCTGCGAATCTCTTCATTACTGATTCGATCTCGCAGGGAAATTCTGAGCATAGCCCTCTCCATTGTATTTGGGTGACTTTCAGCCTTTTTCTGAGGCCTTGATAGAGCGACCAGGTCTCTGTTCCATATGTTCCGTTCAAGACGTTACACTCGTTCTTTTCTAAAGGCAAGTTAAAAAAGTACTGGAGAGCTTTTTTTTATAATTTCACGCATCTTAGTTTCGCTCTATAGAATTCAGATAATTATTCCCGGCTCAAACCGTAAAATGACTGGACTATTATGTGCCATATAACCATACCACCGTCACCATACTCAGACCCATAAGTCCAGTAAGTATTTCCTGAGATCCTTTTGAAAGATTCATAGAGTTAATACAAGATGTTATGGAACGACATTTGGTAAGTATTGTACGTTTTTGAAATTATTTCTTAATATACTGACGGTTTTCAGACCATCAAACTGAACAACTTTCTCTATGGGACCGACAACGAAATCGCAAAAATGGAACAGCAGATTTTTTCTTCGCGATTACGACGTTAGTCCTATAAAAAAAGTTGGTAAGTTTGATGGTCTGATCAACACCTTAAAAAACCGTCAGCATATTAAGTTGGACGTGGTTATATAAGATCTATTTATCTATGGACGTACGAATCTATGGATTCTGCATACAAATTGGTCTTGCCTAATTATGAAAATTGAAGAGTCGACAAAAATATTAGCAAATTCCAAGAAACACATCAAACAAAATGTTCTTCGATTATCATTTCTACAGAAACGGTTTTCACATTTCGTATTCACTTCTTAAAACATCGTATTATAATTGTAATTATGAAACACACGCAACAATGCATTCCAAATAAACAAACATTTGATTTAATGCACTAAAACATGATTTGCATAACATTAAACCGATTAATACACGTTTTCGTAGGAAACGACAAGTCTGCAAATTGATTTCCAGGAAGATCCATCAATACGTTGGTATTAACGTCAATAAAGTAGGTACCTAAATAATCGTTTCCATATTTGTTTTAGCTTCAATAATCTTGCGAATGACATCTGTAAACGTCTTTATTCTACTATTCATTTTTTTCTGTTGTTTACTTTTTTGATTCGATTCGTAGATCACTAATAAAAAACCGGCCAAGTGTGAGTTTGACTCGCGCATGGAGGGTTCCGTAGAACTATATGAACATTATTATAACCAAAAATAATTGTTTTTCCGGGATCTTTAGCGCAAGCCCGACACACACTTGGCTTGGTTTTTATTAATTGACATTTAAAATGCACTATACTAACACCGATTTCACAAAGATAAAACAGAGAGATGTCGCAAACTGTACATTTACATATTCTGCGAACACAATACTTCTGTGGATGTTCTGTAGGATCAGAATATCTTTGACTACTCCCTCGGGGAATATAGTCGTGAGCATATGCATGTATACAATATTTCTGTTAAAATTTAAACCCGCTACCTAGTAGCCTATTACTATAAGACACTAACTTTTAAATCTAATGAAAGATGGACGGACGGACGCGGACGGAAGGATGCGTGGGCTTAGGTCCCGTTGGCACACTTTGGGTAGTTTCTACACAATCAATGTACTAAAAATGTCAGAAGTGTACTTGAACGAATGTTTTAGTACACTAAGGTCTTACACACAATAACAGATTATTATAATGTATTATTAGAGCGCTCTAGATTCGGGACTTAGATTAGGTCTATCTTATTTGTAAACAACCTTGACCTAGGATATCTACGTCACTTACTGGAACAAGAATGTTAAAAAGTGTGGTAATTTATGTTGGTTACTATTTTCAACTTTCCATCTGTGTCTAAACTAGAAAGCAGAAACTAAGTAGGTAGGTAATTAACTTCATTAAGTAACCTCGAATTTTAAAAATCAACTCAATTTTGAAAATTTTATATACTTTTTTTCTACTTAGCGGTAGGTATATATGTACCTATATCTATTATTTATTAAGTACTTACCTATTGTAATCTCTTCATCACGACAAAAGTAAGGTACCTAACTTCTGAGCAAATGCTTCTTTCTTTCTTATCGTGTTGGCAGAGCCCTGGTGTCAGAGTTTTTTCAGACCGCCTTACGACCTCTGACGTGGTTTTTATGTAACAACTACTACCACCAGAGATAGTAGCCGGGACCAACGACTTAACGTGCGATCCGAAGCACGGAATCATTTCTATTTTCTGAAAATCTGGCGATTCAGCCTGCAATGTCCTAACCAACTGGGGAAAAACGCACAAAGTGACATATCACTAGGTGTCCCCCGTGGGAATCGAACCCACGACCTCCGTGTCGAGAGCCAATGCTCCACGGTTCAATCGGTATCAAATCGACATGGTATTTTTTGTAGTTCTTAGCCACTCTGCTTCTTAATATTTAATTAATTAATTTCAGACAATAGATATGATGATCAAAGAAACAAAATATTACTTAAAAATTGCCTCATAAAGTCATACATAATACGTTACTGATTTTTTACACATAAATTAAAGTTAGGAGATATTACACCTTGCATAATTTTATTCTAGGTACCTATACGCTTTATGACTCAGCCGAGGCACTGATCCAAATATACAAATTGTTTAGGTAACCAATCTAAATTCTATTTCCGAAGCTAATAGCACAGCACTAATAGTAATAAATAATATCCTTGCAGTACCGTAACGTATTTACGTAAAGCGCCTGACGATAACTTGATGCAATGGCATAAGCTCTGACGCTATGACACGCGCGTATTTCCATTGCTATCATTAAATTGCTAGGCGTTTCAAGGTCCAACGGGCACTCTAGGAAAAATAAAGTAGGAATATTGAGTCATTTCCTTATTATTCCATGCTATTTATAGCCATATACTGTAGATATGAAAATTTATATTTCACTTCTAACATAAATGATGTGATATTAGATTTTTGGGCAAGCAAAAATTCGTGTTTTTGGTACGTCACCACAGTCCAGACAGATTGTCGTACCTACTATTAATAGCATTTATTTCGACGATTCATTTATAAAACACTTGCCTCACGAATAAAGCTTTTTTCGTCGATTACAATAGTGAATGATTGCCAAAAAGCATCGTAACTTTCGACAGTGACACATTAATATGACCAAACCACAAAATACACAAAGTACAGTACGTCTTCTTATTCTCCCTAGCGCAGGTTGGTGATATTGCTGACAAAAAAAAGAGCTTTTGTTACGCCTACCTGTTTTGGCATCTTTGCGGTAGGTATTCGGAATGTCAAAATTGTTTCGATTTGCATAATCAAGTTAATCGAGTGTGCAAATCAGGCGTTACGGCCATAACAGTTAATACCACAGGAACGTTTATTGAAAACAGTCCGATTTAGCCAGTTGCAGCTGTCATCAGAGGCCTGCACAGTGTCACATTTTTAGATAACCCAACAAAGGGTCAGATTCAACAGACAAGATTACATGGAAGACGAAACGAAAATTATAAATGTTGATTGTTTCCAGAGACGGCTAAGAGAGATGAATGGAAGAGGATGACATATTGCGCCGACCCCATAATGGGAAAGAAAGCAAGAGAAAGAAGAAGAAGAAGATTGGTCCAAAATGTAATAATCAAAGTCATAGTCAATGGTAACATAACAGTTATCAAAAATTCGTATAGTTATTAAATAAGTATTCGTTAAGTATACGAATAACGATTTCATATGGAATTTAAATTCCAAGCAGAATTCGCTGGATGTGGGGCAAATCCATACGAAATCCTAATTCTGATTCGGAATTCCGTATGTGTGTGGCAGACGATGTGTGCGTACTCGAATGCAGAGTGGCACTTCTGTACAATCGCAATATTTGGTAGCCTAACAATGACATTTCGATGCGTCATCCATGTAAATCATTTTTTCGCGCTGTCATACCCTTCATACCATCACGTAGTATTGATGACGTTTTAGTGGTTTCTTATACGACATTGAACTATGTTTATAAGAGTTTTAAGGTCATTTTGATATATTTTTACTGTAAGTGTTACGATTATGATTTACGTATTAATGTTGCCTTTTAACTTTCCCTTCATAACTTTAACTAAACTATTATAATGTAGTAATTGGTTTTACAATTTATTTATGAGTAGCTACGCCTGCCTAGTCTTATTTAGGACCAGACAATGTATCTGATCACATCCATAATAGTTCGAACTTAATTCGGACGATCGTTCTAAAATTCCCAGTCGTTTCATTGGTCCAAACTTACAGAGTCTCGATCGACATAGGATCTACTTGTGAAAGACACTGCGATCTACTACATATCGGTAGTCAATAAATTCCAAAATAACACTGATTATATCTGTTCCACACTTTTCCCATCATATCATCATCATTAGCTGTTGTCCACCCACTGCAGGGTAAAAGCCTCCACCCCATTATGCCACTCTTTCCTGTCCTGTGCCAGTCTCACCCAAGTCTTTCCAAATGTCTTCGCAATATCATCAGTCCACCTGGCTGCTGGACAACCCAGTCCTTTCTTGCCTGATCTCGGCCACCACTCGGTCAAAGCTTTGCTCCATCTGCCGACTGTTCTTCTTACCACGTGTTCTGCTATTCCCATCATAGTATCTACTTATTGAGTAGCTTGCCAATGGTCAGCCTTCTCAAGTTTTCAAAGAGCATTAGTCACGGTCAATTTACGCCGGTTATGAATTACTTGGCTTCCGCGATACCGTTCAATGTCACGACACTGTAAGATTTGTGGAGCTACTGGATAGAGATAACTTAATTTAATGCAACGAAATAGCAGATATTAGGCAATGTTGTTTAGTAGACTGGCGAACTTTGTCACTATACGGGAACGAAGATATCCTGCCCGAGATGTATTGAACCCCGATTACGTCCAGCACACCCTGAGCAAAAAGCAAGCATTTAGTCTCTACAAACAACATGATGGCAAGTCAAAAACTCAAAGTTTATGTACCTCTTTTGTTTTTATAATGCTAGTTAATGGTGCTTTTGCGGTAGGGTTTTTAACTCTGCCATATCTTGGCTTACTAATATAATTGTTTTTCTTATTGCTGTCTCCCGTTTGCAATAGAGGGAAGTCAAATATTTATTTTTCCTATTCCTACCTTCTTTTTTATTAAATTCACTGCGGATTCAGCTACAGATCAAAGTCATCCCACGGCTCGCTGGACTTCATTGTCTAGTGTTGTGAGTGGTCTCGGCTGTTGATCCTGATTTACTGCAGTTACAGCGGTGGGAATGTGTGGTGGGTTATGCCCGAAAAAAGAAAAAGAAGTCAAACTGAAAGACGTAATCGACTTGATAGAAATAAACATTCAGTTATCAATGTTATCATAGAAACTTCCTATTCCTAGCCAAAAGTGGTTTTGGTGTATATATGTAAGTTCACGGCACATCCCTTTAGAGACAGTTAGCGTGAGTAGATATATTGTGACTGGAATATTTTTATTTTCGGCTTATCATCATTAAAGAGCTTTTTCCAACTGCGAATGAGGAGAGGAATTTCATCTCAGTTCGCCATATCGTCGAGGTGTTAAATGTTCCCAGAAACTTTCCGAGTGCCCACTCAGGTAGTATTCTGGGAACATTCAAGTCCTTGTCGACCTGACAAAAGACGCTGTCTTTCCCAGTAACTAACTTAAGGCGGTTGCAGAGGGGTCAATTTTATACAAAACGTTGACGCTAAATACGCGTAGACGGTATTAATATAAGTAACTTTGTATATATGGAAAAATAGTTTAGAAAATCTAGATGCCGCGTAACAAATAACATTTGCAATTTATAAAATGATTAAGAAGATATGAAGCTTTGAAATTTTTCATACAAAATTTTAAAAGCTTTATATCTTCGTAATTATATTATAAATTGCAAATGTTATTTGTTACGCGGCAACTAGATTTTCAAAACAATTTTTCCATATATAAAATATTACTTTTATTAATTCCGTCTACCCGTATTGTGCGTCAAACTGTTGTATGGACTGAAACTACCTTAACCAAAAAACACTAACATCATTATAGTAAAATTGGTAAGATTATTTGCAAACCTTTTAAAACGCTTTTACGATACCATCCGATTTTCTCTCTGATTTGAACTACCTACGTTGCTTCATTTAGATTTCTAATATAATGTCAAACGGCGGCAATTGAATAGACATTTTTTATTTGTTAGCAGTATAAGTTTTGTATCTTTTTTGTTTTTCTTTAGGTTAATGGTTATGTATATAGTGCTTATGTTTATGAACTTTGGATTAAAATTCATTTATCTAATGTTCATTTTACAAAGTGTACAATATGTTCTTAAAGTATTGAACTTCTTCAATGACGTTCACACATCGCTGCAGCATTTTAAATCAAATCGTATAGATCAGAAGGTGTATAGACGGCTGGCTTAAGACGAGATTATTATTCAAATGAACTACCAGTGGCAGTTAGTTATTATTACACGAGAGTTTCTAATGGATTAGTGTACAAGTTGAAGTGGTAGGACTGTAATTATGACATCGACCTCAAACTGGTATAGGCTATAAATACCTGCTCTAAGGTTGTGTGCACCCTACTGATAGAACAGGATTGTCTGTAGGCAAGAATAAGTTGTAAGTAAGTTGCAGTCGAACTATTATTGTGAGTGTAGGGCCTTAACAGACCATCACTGGTTTTGCGTGAACGCCCTTTTTTTGCAGTTCCCTACTGATACCCACCTGTAGCCAAAAACTGCAGTAGGTTTCTAACACGGAGGGTTTGTATCTCATCTGGCGCTAAAACCTGTCTACCTAGATGGAGACTTCGTTTGTACATCAATGTTGGCCAAATTCACAAAGAAGATGCAAATGAGTTTCCATTGAGGTACGCATACTGAAATACATTGCATTTGTCACTAGATATCATTAGTTAAAAGTTATAGCCTGTACGATTCCACTGCAGGTCAAAGGCCTGCTCATCGCGCCCAGTGTGGATTGTTGAAGATAAGACATGTAGACCTCGGAATCCACCCCAGAGAAAACGATACAAATCAAAAAAGAACGCGCATGGCGTTTTTCTCATTTCGTTGGTGGCATGCTAGCCGTGCAGGACAAAGACCTGCTCACCGGGCCAAGATGGCCAAGCATGCCATCCCCGACAAAAATCTAGACGTATGCCTGCTATCTTTGTTACTTTCCGTATGTAAAAGCGAGCGCGCATGACAGTTTTCTCGTTTTGATCGCTTTTTCGTGCGTGACATGCTAGCCCTATAGTGTGGATTGGTGAAGACAAGCCCTGCGAATAGATATACCGGTAAGTACTTAACGCAATTGCTTAACGTAGCACAGAAGATGAAATACCCCTAAACGGTCACCCATCCAAAGACTGGCCTGACCCTGCGTTGCTTAGCTTCGGAGATCCGTTCCCAATAACAAAGCTCTGCGGCGAAAGCTATGTCTGTATACTTAATGTTGCAGGTGACTGTACCAACTTCGACGAGAATGGACAAGATACAGTGCAAGTACATAAACTATTTTGGTAGTGAGATAATTTCGTGTGTACTGGCTTCATTCCAGCTGCTCTGGATGCAGGATGTAATTTGCGCATTTCAGACCGAATTAGGCTGATTTAAAGCCAGTTTAATCACATTCACATCGCATCTCCACTACAACACTATCGTAAGTTAAAATTTGTACTTTTTTTTGCTATTTCTGGCCATAAACCATAGATTTGATATTGTCCACGATTCTTCCCTCCATAAAAGTGATAGTTAGCAAATGTTCTATAAACTTGGTAAATGTTATCTTAGCACCGAACAGATAAGGTTTATTTTATGATTGAGATATTCAACAGATGGTAAGCCTACTTAAGCTAAAGTTCAACTAGTACACGATTCTTCAAGGTTTACTAGACATAAAACCTCAGATTGCATACATTGTATACCTTAGAAATAGCCTAGAACATTTCAAAGTGCAAGAGTGTGTGCACTAAACACAGATGCAATCTGTCGTCTTCCTGATTGTAAAGATCAGAGATGGACATCAGATATGTTGATGTTGCAGGTGGCTAAATACTGAGCTGGAAGATTTAGAATGACTTGCCAGAAGTTTCTTTTCACATCATGCCACTTCATAACATCATCACGCAAAATCATCTGTGTTTCAAAAGACATATCATAGGATATGAAAGGAAGGAAGGATAGGAATACTTTTTAATTTAATTTGATTTAATAAGTTTGCATTGAATGAAGCTACAGACGATTCCACTAATAAAATGCTCGTATACCTAGTACCGAAGATCCACACATTCAAATAAATGGGAGTCACTCAATTTAATTGAATTAATATCTCAATTATGATCGGTGAAAGCCTGGGCAGTGGTCGGCTGACCAGACAATTCAATTTGAATAAAGTGTTCACATAACAATAATAATATATTCCTTTTTCCACTTTCTCTGGCAGTTTGATCATTGATAGGGTATGAAATTTTACTTTATTATGCATTGTAAAACAATTTAGCATGACAAATAGATTAGAATGACTATAAAAGACTACCAAAAGTAAAATACCTAGCTTAGCTACATATTATAATACGTTTTTTTTTTAAACTTTTACAGGTTCAGTCAATTTAAAATTAGTCTTTATGTATGTACAGTTTTTAGACTATAAATATATAACAGAAGATATATCATTCCGCAAGTAAGGTAATAAAAGTACTATAATATCTTGGATCTTTGATGAATTTGATGATGTATTTATTATTGACGTATTATTTTGAGTTGATGACATTGACATAAGTATTTAAAGTTTCTTCGAGTTCTGCCATAGATTAATCTTTTAGAATACTATTAACGATTAGCCATCCTTATTTATATTTATAAGCACCATTTAACTATAATATAACCACTTAACTATCATGAATAAATTATGCATTGTAAAATCTGTACCAATTATTTTTTGAGATACACGTACAAACTATTACTAAAGAAATATGCTTTGAACGGAGCAGACAGGGTCAAAAATACCATTATCCATTAGAATTGATGACTCATTTATAAAAAAAAGTGTTGTTTATAATAGCTAAGACCTTCGCAGTTCGCAACAAACAGCCTAATAGTACAGTAAAAAATCATCTTTTAGTTAAATTATTACTCTGTGGTTAAGACGACGACGACGTAAGAGACTCAGGAGAGGTAGGACAATGATGAAGAGAGTAGGTTCGAATCAGCACGGATGATATTCATAAATAATCATATCAATAAGTTTATCTAAAATACCCAAACGGGGAAGGAAAACATTGTGAGGAAATCTGCATACGCTGAATAAGAAATTCTGATGCGTATGTGAAGTCTACCAATCCGCATTGATGGACTAACGCCCCTTCACCCTCCTCGAGGGTAGGTCTATGCTCTGTATGGGGTCTTTCCCTATGAAACATATAGGAAATTCTAAAAATATTGCACTTTCCATAGGTACTAGGTACTCTGTTTTTTTTGGTGTCAAATAAAGTATAATTGATTGATTGGTACTAAATGCAATCAATCGAACGTTTAGTTTTAATGAAAAAGTCGAAAAAATATTGCGAATTTATTATCAGTTTCCTAGGGATTGTTGATCAGGATCATGTGTACAATCACCCCTTAAAGTAATGCAACTGTTTACCCAAAAACCATCAGATGATGATTATGACGATTCAGTATTGATTATCTTGTCATTATTCGCTTCAGACCTTAAGGGCCTATGTCGAAAAATAATTGAAGCGAAGGCGTGTGATAGCTTATATTACTGCCTGATGCGAGAGAAAGAGATGGGGCGGCGCGCGCAAACGAAACGACGCAAGCGTAAAACAAATTTCAATTCAATTCTGCTCTAATCAAAATTTTTAAAATATCATTTTTTTTTTTTAAATCAAGTCTCGTGTTTCTATTATTCACCGTTTAGCAGTTCCAAGCGTTTATAAATAAAAACGGAGGCTACTTTGGCTTATTTTTCTATCGAGAAAATGTGACTTAATCGTGTTTTGGCTCTAATCAAAACTTCAATTATATGTTCAATTTACACATCTGCAAATCATACTCCTACTGTTAGTACTTCATGATATACGACGCTTTGAAGAATCCTATTTTTTTCACATAGTCACTTAATTGTCTAAGTGTTCCAAGAATATTTCGATGATAAAATGATTCAATAACGTCATACGTAAGTTCATTGGGTCAAATGAGTCAACGAAAACATTTTATCTAACAAATATGAGTAAGCAACCAAAACAGTATAGTATGACTCGTGCCAATATTCAATGAGTTCAAAGTTGCAGATTTTATGTTACCTCGCCCTCCGCAAAAAGTGGCAGAAATGTTTGTTAGTAGAATTACACGCGTAGCTAGTCCCTATATAAGTAGTCAAAGTATGAAACAGATGATTTTTTTTGCGCGTTATTGGTCCCATAGAGAAAGTTGTTCAGATTGATCATCCCCTTGAAATAGTTTCACCTTATTTTGTTAGACCTTATATTTTAGGGGGTGGTTTAGGTTTAGAGTTTAATCTACTTTAGACAGTGAAACTGAACAACTTTCACTATGAAAAATCTCCTGTGTTATAAAAAATGTATGGGACAGGTGATTTTTTTTTTACTTTGTCTCCATCGTGAAAGTTCAGTTTTATGGTCTAAACCTCCCCTTTAAATATTACTACGTTGTTTTGTTGCACCTCGTATAGAGACCAAATAATATAATTAAGCAAACATTGTGTTCATGATATTGAAGATATTAAAATATAGACGCGTACAGAGAATCAATTAGTAAGGCTCTACGAAGACCGTTTGTTATTGAAAACCTAACCTCATTAAAATCTAACTTCGCAAGCAGAACCTCGGTCGGTTACGTAGATTATAGCAATACCTACTGATAAGGCTTCTTTATACGGATAAGTACACACGCAGGTACCTTGTTACTATGGAGATTAAAGAGAAAATCACGCATTAAGTTTATAAGAATAGGATTGAAAATTGAAAAACGACTGATATATTGAGTAATCATCATCATCACCATCATTCTATCAACCCCACCACTGGGGCACAGGCCTACGCTGAGGGTGTATAGCTATAGGTGTATAGGCATCAGTCAATCACGCGTGCCCAATGCGGTTAAATGCACTACACAGTATATACATGGTGAAATTGATATCATTAGCATCCTTTTAAACTAAGAGTCTACCCATCAAACTGAACAACTTTTACTATGGGAGCAAACCGATCGGAGCAAAAAAAAATCTGCTGTTCCATACTAAACTGCAATCTCGACCCGCGAGTTCGCGACTCAAATGTATGCAACAGCAGATTTTTTTTTTTGCTCCGATCGATTTGCTCACATAGTAAAAGTTGTTCAGTTCGATGGGTAGACTCTTAGTTTAAAAGGATGCTAATGATATCAATTTCACCCTGTATACATTATACGCATCAGAATTTCTTCTCCTGCGTATGCAGTTTTCTCACAATGTTTAGTTTGTGGATAATAAATGCTAATGATTTTATTTGTAACAGCTGACCCAGCTGTCGAATTAAAATTCGATTTAGAGTTCAAAAAATAGTAATGCCTACTCGACCCAAATGTAATGGAACAATTGTTTTTCATAATTTCTGTATTGGCCCCAAAGTTGTTCGTTTCCGCCCTCTAAAGTCTGACCATGTTTATCCATATCTACAGCGATTGTATATTTTTTAGGAAATCAATAACGTCGTTAGATGGTATACTTTTCGTGAGGATATAACTCGGAGCGCGCTCCATACAAACAAAGTCTGGTTATATTTTCAATACTAACCCATTAAAGCATGGAAGCTTGCTTCTGGCGAGTGCCAGACACTAGACCCTATAGAAATGTGGTTCTACCGAAGAATGCTGCGAATTAGTTGGGTTCAACGATTCACCAATGTGGTAGTTCTACGACGTGTCAGGAAGTCCCGGGAGCTATTGCAAACCATTAAAAGGAGGAAAGTTGGACATATTATGGTCCTACCTTGGTCATATTTTGAGGAATGAGCGATACTAACTGCTCCAGACTATAATAATGAGCGAAGAAGTGTCTGTAGGCCATGAATGTCATGGCTCGCGAACCTGAAAGGGTAGACAGGCATCGCCAGCGTCGAAGCGATGTTTCGTTTGGCGAGAGATATACAGGGATATGCAGAGAACTCCAACTTCCAACTTCCTCTCCAGTAATGGAGAGGAACCCGAAAAAGAAGAAGAAACCAATTAAAGTCAATGAAATTTTTCAGAAACAATCTAGAATCTAATCTATATGCTTGCTTGTCTTTCTTTTCGTTAAAATGTACAAGTAGTTTTAAAGTTACGTGCCTCAAAGATTTCCATACAAATTTTAAATTAATTCTAGCATTGAAGCTAGATATTTTAACGAAAATCTGACAACATAAAAGCATAGGGATTAGTTTCCAGATTATTTCTGAATTATTTCATTGGTTAGTATTGGAAATATAACCAGACTTTGTTTGTATGGAGCTCGCTCTGAAAAGTCAGAAGCCTTTTGAAATGGTTTGAAAGTATTTAGACCAAAGTTATTATAATGTATAATAACTTAGCTCAGTTGCAGAAACGCTCATTAAAGTTAATCCTCCATTAAATCTCTTGCTGTCACTTTTTGTCTTGTTGACGTAGTAAAATCTAGCAAAACATTTAATGGAGGATTAACTCTTATGAGCGTTTCAGCAACTGAGTGTTAATGATTTAGACAGTATTTTACTACCTCTATCAATCCGCTCAGAGACTGCGTGGTGGAATATATCCCATTCCTTCCCACCTTTATGATAGAGGAGGTTCATGGTCAGCAGAGGGACGTATAAGACTGATGATTTGAAAATTATTTTCGAAACAACCTTCGCGGAGTCCACGATATAATCATCGTCAACGATAATAGCCATCGAATGATGTAATACGGCCTGACTGACCTCAGATTGTGTGTGTGTGTAGGTATGTATGTGCTAGTTATCTCGATTGATACAGGAACCTGTTTTGTCGGTTCCACGTCGGTTAAGTTTATAACATTGGACAGATAAAACATGTGGCTATATAATGGTTTCAATAAATCATACGCCGGTTTATTTTTAACTAAACGGAGTCACAAAACTTGTGATGAAAAAATTTAAGTATCAACTCTGTCAAAGTCTTAATTAGTAAACAAATTACTAACCTCAAAACATGAGAATCAAATCAAAAAATCAAAATCACAATTTTTTTATTCAAAATAATATCACATAGATAGCTTTTTAACGTCATTTTTTGACTCTACCACAGCGTCGGAAGGTATTCCGTTGAGAGAAGATGCGGCCAGAAACTCTACAAAACACATCTTTTAAACAAAACAAAATATACAAAGTACAATTAAAATACAATATTACATTACATAGAGTAACATTATCAAGATTTTTAACAAACAGACTCAAACTGAATAAAATTAGTGATAAATGCAACATAAAAATTTTTCTACTGCTTTTGTATATGCCATTCCAGTAAAACTGGTGTAAGATGTAAACAAAAGGCGATACATAAAGTCTGCGCAGAAAGACCAATCGAAAATTGATAGGTTAATAAAATACAAACTCACAGCGTGTTCCTAAAGAGGTAAGCAGAGACAATGGATCTCATCTTTGGGCGACTGACAATCTAGATTCACACATCTTGTCACAAACACAACAAAATAAATAATTACGAAGATATAAAGCTTTGAAATTTTTCATACAAAATTTTAATAGCTTTATATCTTCGTAATTATATTATAAATTGCGAATGTTATTTGTGACGCGGCAACTAGATTTTCTTAACTATTTTTCTGAGCTATGTCAACCACTTTCGTTCTCTGACGTATCACTTCATTTCTGATGTGATCTCTCAGAGAAACACCGAGCATAGCTCTCTCCATAGCTCGCTGCGCGACCTTGAATTTATGAACTAGTCCAATCGTCAGGGTCCATGTTTCCGCACCATAGGTCATTACTGGCAGGACGCACTGATCGAACACCTTCGTTTTGAGGCATTGTGGTAGAGCCGAGGAAAATATATGGCGGAGTTTCCCGAAAGCAGTCCATCCCAGTTGGATGCGCCTAGCGGCCTCCTTGTCGAAGTTGTTTCTACCTAGTCTTATAGTCTGTCCAAGGTAGACATAGTCTTGCACAACTTCTAGTACTTCATACAGTCTTTACTAGTACCGAAACTCTGCCCAGTGTGACGGGGAGTGAGCCCGTCCCCACTTATAATGGATAGTACCTAGGTACAATCAATGCATCGAAATTGAAGCATGCAGGTTTCCTCACGATGTTTTCCTTCACCGAAAAGCCAGTGGTGTTACAAATCGTACATAAATTCCGAAAACCTCAAAATTTTAAAAGCTTTATATCTTCTTAACTAAGTACATTATAAATTGCAAATGTTTGTTTTGTGTAGTATTAATTACGTATAAATTGCAAATTTGTGACGCGGCAACTAGATTTACTAAACAAATTTTCCATATATAAAATATAACTTTTATTATTTCCGTCTACGCGCATTGTACTTAAACTTTTGTATGGACTGAAACCACCTTAAGTACTCACCTGCCATAGTAAGTATACAGCAATTATATGATTTCCATTCTGTGCCTATCGGAATAGAATTCAATAATATTGTCAGGCTGGTGTTTTGTAACAAACTATATTTTAATTTTTAATAGCAACCTATACCAAGGATTCCTAGAACAACCTTCGCAGTCTGATGCCCTAATGAGCTAAACATAGCTTGTAATCAATAGAATCTTTTATAATAAACTACAAGGGCAGAGAAAAGTGAACCTAATGTTGTTGTTATATATAAGGTCTAACAAAATTAGTTGAAACTATTTTAAGGGGATGATCAGACCATCAATCCAAACAACTTTCTCTATGGGACCAATATCGAAATCGCGAAAAAAACCGGTGGTCCATACAAACATACTCGACCTAAATGTATGGGACAGCTGATTTTTTTTTCGTGATTTCGATATTGGTCCCATAGAGAAAGTTGTTCAGGTTGATGGTCTGATAATCCCCTTAAAATAGTTTCAGCTAATTTTGTTAGACCTTTTAAGAGGATGATCAGACCATCAAACTGAACAACTTTCTCTATGGGACCAATATCGAAATCGCGAGAAAAAAACCTCTGTCTCATACATTTGAGTCGAGTTATGTTTGCAGTTTTGTATGGGACAGCAGATTTTTTTTCGCGATTTCGATATTGGTTCCATAGAGAAAGTTTTTCAGTATGATGGTTTGATCCTCCCCTTAAAATAATTTTGTTAGACCTTATATAATAATACTCAGCAAGATCGGAATTAGAGTATAATTAATCAAAAGTTATTTGATCTTTTAAAGACCCCACCTAATAAACTAAGGGAGAATACATAATCGGAGAAATTAAGGAATGTTCATAATCGGAAAAAAATATTGCATTTAATTAGTTTCTTCTTTTGTTTATAATAGACACACCTTTGCTGACTTATAAATTATCTTTATTTTGCAGCATGACCTTTATTTTACTTAAGAGTCAGCAAGTTACAATTTTAGTTGAATGTCATTGTTTAAGCGCAATTAAATAAACAATTTGAGGCAAAATAACTGCTGTACCCTTTCAAAATATTTTACATTAAAGTTTTAAAGTGCCAAGTTTAATGGAGCATTATTAGCCTTTAGGGTTCAAATTGAGCCCTAGAGGCCAAGGTTAGCTCTTAAATAACCGCATTAAGGACAAATTAGGTAAGCCAGGTAGGTCTCACGCCCGGTTGAGTGGGCGTACGGTGGGTGGACACCTTTTTCAAAATAATAAACCGTATAAAAACATGTACCTTATAAATAACCTTGACTCATTCAACAAATGAAGATCATACTCATACACAAGACGCCAAAATAACTTTCGTTCCGAGTATAATGTACAAAATTAAAATTCCTTTTGCCAGTTTAATAATAAATTTGGCGGTCCGCCACCACCCGGCCTGTGCAAGCTTTTAGAAAAAAAAAACGACGCTGCAGTTTAAGTTTCAGAACGTAACAAAAAAAAAAGTAAACACTAAACATACCTCCAGGAAGTTTTCCGTATTTAGCGTGCCACTAAAACACTTTCAGTTTCTCAGAACGCACTGTTTGGTACACTGGGTTGATGAACAAAGGAACCATTCAGCGATTCTCAGTTACATCATAGAACATTCGCAGAAATTAACAAGTTTCCGAACGTGCACTTGGAACTTATTAACGTGAGCGTACGATTTTTCACGAATAGAAAACCACTATAACTGTATGATGTTTCCGAACGTGTTAAAAAGTAAAAAACTTTAGAAGAAATTAGAGTTGAATTATTTTGATTGGTTTAATTGAATTGTTGTCCGTCGTGATAAGCGAGGAGAGGTCGCGCCGCGACTGCGCGCCAGCAATATCATTCAAGCCGGCCGCTCACGTGCGCTCACATGCAAAAAAACTTTTACGTAGAGCTCAAACTCTCACAGAGTTCTAAAACTACGCCGGCGCCGAGTCATCGTTCAACTATTTTAACATCGTCATTTCATAAAGTTTTACCATATTTTTTTCACTACAATAGATACCATATTTCGCACCAGGTAAACTTAAAATATTTGTGAGCTTCAAAGGTCGTTTATCGATAAGTGGAGATATTTCTACTGATATTTTTGGCGTAAATAACTGAGTTGTGAATGATCACCATCTTTATGTACCTACTGCATGAAATGCTGATAATGTTTTATTGATCTTATTTAAGTGCGCACAGTCAATTGTATACAAATGATAGTTATGTGTTATGTCACACCCTTGGATAAGTTATATGTCAAGACTGTCAGTCGAAGCTACGAAAGCGTAGAAAAAAATTGCAACCAGTACTGGCCTCTAAACCCTATCATAGACACGCACACAGATATAATTAATATGACGCCTCACGCACACCAACCGAGGAAAGTTGGCCTCTATTCTGTTTTACGGTAGAACCGCGAGGCTCGATTGACAGTCGAAGCTACGAAAGCGTAGAAAAAAATTGCAACCAGTACTGGCCTCTAAACCCTATCCATATAACGCACACAGACATAATTTGTATGACGCCTCACGCACACCAACCGAGGAAAGTTGACCTCTTTTGTGTTTTACGGTAGAATCGTGAGGCTCCTTCTAGACATATACTTTTTCTAAGGTCATACCTTGAACACTTAACTGTCATTTCATACAAATGGAAAAATTTAAAAGAGGAGGTAAGCATGTGCGATACTGAGTGAGTGCAAAAGAGAAAGGAATACGCATTTGCTTAACATTGGTAACTGCCGAAGTAATCAGAGGACAATAGTTGTGAGGTAAAAAGTTGGTGGGAGGCAGGGAGTGTCTAGTAGTAGTAGTAATAGATACTCTTTCTTATACTGTGATTATGTCATCTGTAGTAAAGAGAAGAATTTGACAATAATAATAGGTGCTAAGTACAGTAGGTACTTTTCCTCGCGACGATCAAAACATCAATTGTTAATCGTCTTTGAAGGGACA
The DNA here is from genome assembly GCA_927399405.1 of Agonopterix arenella. Lineage (NCBI taxonomy): Eukaryota > Metazoa > Arthropoda > Insecta > Lepidoptera > Depressariidae > Agonopterix > Agonopterix arenella. The sequence goes on from OV656714.1 coordinate 6,204,851, forward strand.
CGATATCGTACGGCATACCATAAATAAGCTATAATAAGAAAATAGTATATAGCTTGTAGCGAGTATATTATGGTTTCGGGATAAAATTACATGTCATGGGCCATGGGGTATTGATATCTATGTTAAGGAGGTACGGTAAACTTTCGTTTAAAAAAACTCTGGCAATGTAATCCCTTCCCCTAATTGCCCTGACACCCAGTATACATGGAGTTTATTCGAATCGATACGTAAATTCGAAAAAAAACGTGTTTGTCTTTGGCTTGCCTATTGACAAACAAACAATACAGCAGAATCAAGCAGATAAACAGATTAAGCAGATTCTGTTACAATTTAAATTATTTTTGATTATTTAATAAATTTTTTTGTGCCTAAAATATATAAATATGAAATTTATAAGTAAATTATGTTTATACTTTGTTTTAACAATACAGTACCAATAATAGACTAGGTACATAAAGTATCGATCAATCCAAAGTATCAAAACGTCTTTCACATTACAACTAACATTAATTAGCCTATTTATAAATGGAAGAATTGAGAAAAATGCTGAACACTATAGATCTGACAGGTGTATATTTTTAAGATTATAAAATATACTGAACACTACCAGATCTAACAGGTAAATTTTAAAGATTGTAAATAAATTGAACACTATGGAATCTGACAGGTAAATTTTTAAGATTGTAAAAATAATGAACACTATGGATCTGACAGGTAAATTTTTAAGAATGTAAAAATACTGAACACTGGATCTGACATGTAAATTTTTATGATTGTAATGCGGATGGCATTACCAGCTAGTGCTATTGAAATTTTGATTGATATTTTTCATTGATTGATTACCAAAGTGTCACGTCTGCATCAATAATTATTTGATCTATGGCACAAAATATAAACAAGGAAAAAAATACCTGTTCCGAGCTATCCGTTAACACTGCGATGACGTCACCACACTATTTGGCTCTAGCCAGCATAAACCATTATTCACATCTTGCGTGGACTATTATTAAATCGGAGCCAAGGTTTCTATATTTTGGATTTCAAGTTTATGATTAAGATTGAATGCTGATAAGCGGACGACCCGGTTGGTGTAATGGCTACCACGCCGGACTGCCAAACCAGGGCCCTGGGTTCGAATCCCGGTTCGGTCATGGATGTTATATGTTTGTCCCGTTGTTGTATGGTTCCCATAACAAAAAGCCTGTGGCTTGCTTGGGATCATAACAATGTATGTGCCTGTGATCGTTATTTATTTATTTATTATTTATAATCTAAAATTGTCAAGACCAGGCTAGGCGAGAGTCAGCCGGACCAAGAAAACTGTTGATTTTGACAATAGAGACAAGCTTGCCCTGTTTACGTGTCTATGGTGTACAATAGTGTTAATTTTTTTTTATAATACAGGAGGTTGCAGAAACCAAACTACAACAAAAAAAAAAACCAACACGTCACTACTAAAACCGTCTCGAACAAAAAGGTGCAAACCCCAAATCATCTTCAATTCACCTCAATACAAACTCTTAATAACCCTGAATTACCGAACAAAATCGCAAGTCTCAAAAACAATGGCAAAACGCCAGAGAGCGAAGTGAAACAAGTTGATGTCATCGGCCGAATTTGTAACCCTACGCTACTTACAGCCGGCACGTAAATTTTACGTGCTGTGCCGTATTTACAGAGCTCGATACTTTGTTATAGACCTGCCACACACATACGAAATTCCGATCCGGAATTCCGAATCAGTATTGTGATTTTGTATAGGATTTGATACCTGCAATTCCGAACGGAATTCCATACAAAACTACAAATTACCCTGATTGGGAATTTCGGATTGGAATTCCGTATGTATATGGCGGACCTTAATATTTTGAATTATAAAATGGTACAGTCAGCAATAAAAATACATGATGATGATTAAGTTTTCAAAATTAGTGTCTGATGTTATATTATATTTTATTATTTTATTATTTTATTTTATTATTATTATTTTATTATTTATTATTTTATTAATATATTATTTTATTTTTAGTTAAGGTGAAGTTAATTTAAATTTTAAAGCTCTTTCACGGACTTCAAAAATGTTCTATTCTCAAATCACCTTCAAATCTCAGGTGATAAAAGGCGACTCAACTTCACAGGGTCCTTCTTTATATGCTGACACTTTTTTAAGAGGATGATCAGACAATCAAAATTAACAACTTTAAACGAACAACGACGATCAACAACGTAATCATAAAAAAAAACTCACCTGTCGCATACATTTGGATCGAGTGGGTTTACAGTTTTGTACTGAGAATGGCGATTTCGATGTTGGTCCCATAGAGAAAGTTGTTCAATTTGACGGTCTGATCAGCCCCTTAAAAAGTGTCAGGATATTAAAAAGGACCCTGTATGTGTCTGTGATAACTATATCTACAATCGCTCATTCTAATATTTCTAGTTATTACGAAATAAGTCATCAAACATAAACTCAATAAATAACACTTATCTAGACCGATACCTACTCAAAGCGAAACTGAAACAAATAGAAACCGACGTGCTTTATCTAAACTATAATAGACAAGAGATGTAAGTAGTTGTAAACACGCCGAGCATTCGTCCCGGCTCCGTGGCACGCTGACTTGTGACACCGTTGTCTATGCAATAGATATAGTGCATTCTAAACGCGAGGTATACAAGTAATTAGGTAGTATTTGTAAGTAGGTAGAGTCAAGAACATTGTATACATATTCTATATTTTTGGGTAAAGTACAGTATATTTTGAGAAATGACGACCCGGTTGCTGCAATGGTTAACACGCCGGACTTCTAAACCAGGGCCAGGAGTGCGATATTTGAACATCACAAGTTGTAATCAGCAGTAGAAAGATGCACAATCTCCATAGTAATTTTAACATTTTCTACTGCTGATATCAAAGTGTGATGTTCAAAAATCGCACTCCTGGACCCTGGTCGTTGGATGGATGTTATTATATGAATATAATCCCTTTGATGAAAATACAAATTATTTAATAATAAATAATAAATCTCTTTAACATTGTCACACAAATTATCTAGTCACATTTAAAGTACCTTGTATTATGATGACTAGCCAACGATATAAAATACATATATAGATACAAACATCCATGACTCGGGTACAAATATTCATATTCATCATATAAATATTTGTCCCTTACGGGATTCGAACCCGCGACTCTCGGCACACCAGGCAGGTTCACTACAGACTGTGCTACCGGGCCGTCATTTACATATCATATTATTTATTTAATATTAAAGAACAAGTTGATTATGTGGATTATGTTTGTGTCGTAAGTTGTACGGTTTCTATGTCCACTCCTTATACAGGGAGTCAGGTAAACAGTTGCATTACTTTAAGGGGTGATTGTGCAGGATACTGAACAACTTCAAATAAGAAATTATAGGAATTTGATCGAACTTTTGTATGATTTATGATGAAAAACGTTTTGCGAATTTCCCTTTGCTCCTCTGGGAGAGTCTACCCTAATACCCTGCATAAAACTCCACTGCACAAAAACAAACCATATTATTATTATTTACAACGCAGCTAAAAGAGTTCTATTTAGCTATAGTTATTCCATGTTCAGAAGTTCAGTAGTAGAAACCTTAGGTCGATGTCGTATGTATGTAAATATCATGATACGCGGGACATGTAACGTTGAATGCCAAATACAATTGATTCATAGATGCGCACGAGTTGATCGTAAACAGGAACTAGATATAGGTAGTAGATGTTGTTTATTTGTTGACGATTGAGAAACAAATCTAAATAAACAGAAAAAATAGATCTACTTAGTTGGCTTAACTAACTTAGTTGGCGCAGCGACACAAAGTGGGTTTAAGATTTCGAAACGAAAGAGCGTCACTATTCCCGATCCTGCACTTCTCGTCAGTAGCTGACTCGAAAACCACGTAGTCAAAAGAAAATTACTCTAACGTAGGACAGCCTCCAGTACGTCCTTCCAACGATACTAGGGGCACAGTGTAAGAAAGAGTATCTGGTACTACGTACAGTACAGACACTCCCTGCCTCCCACCGACTTTTTACCTCCCCCCCCCCCCTCTGGTTGAATCAGTGCCGGATTAGCCACGTAGCAAGAGTAGCAGATGCTACGGGCCCCGCGCACCTACCCCCTACCCTACCCTAGTCGCAAACCTGGGTAGAAGTCTTTAAGGTATGCGATTGATTTAAATTGAACAACTTACGTTTGTATAAGTAATATATCAGTTTATAACCGTCTTAATTTTAGGGTTGCTTCGCTCGCTAGTGCGTATTGAATTCGTTATGAGGTATTCGAGGTATGGTCACATCACAACCAAGTCGTAGTGCTTTGAGAAATTTCGAGCTCACATCGGTCACTGTAACTTTTAGTTTTTTAAAACTACAGTTACAGTGCTGAGAAATTAAATTCAGTTCTGGGTCCTGAACCTGAGTACAGGGCCTAGAACTGAATTACAGACCTGAGCATTAACAAGGGAAGTCCTTCTAGAGAGACCGAACCAAGGGCCTCTTGTACGCTTTTGCTACGGGCCTCGCGCAGACTTAATCCGGCACTGGGTTGAATCGTGGTTCTTCTTAAGCAAATGAGCGTTCATTTCTCGCTCGCACGAAACAGAATCACATGCTCAACTCTTCTTTTAAATTTTTTCCATTTGTATGAAATGACAGCTATTAGCTGACAGAGTCCAAGGTGTGACTGGGGCGACCCAAAGGACGTCAAGTCGGCCTGTCTACGACCCAGATTATGCTCGCCTAACATCCGATAAAAACATATTATATTAGACAGACTTTTCCTGGATCCTACGAATAACTTGGATTAGGAAATTGGGCAAAAATGTTGTGCAAATTTAAAACGTCACGTCTATTTTCTTCAGTGATAGGCTTACGCCCGCCATTTGCTACGATCCTTGTATAAATCTCTGGCCTTATTTACATCATTACATCTCTTCAAACATTCAAACGTTTCGAGTACTCCGCACCTCACCTCTCTGTAAGATTTAACCGATTTGATCAGATTACGTGTTACGGGGGCGCCCTCTGCCGACACTTCCATTCAAATTCACACAATAGATCTCGTTCGTACCTCAGCGTCATTCATCCTCACCACATGACCAAACCAACGAGCATACCTTTCTCAATTCTTGCAAAATCACCAAAAACCACAACCTAAAGATCAAATTAATCGAGAACCGAGGTCAATCTGAGACGACAAAATTGACACGTTCTCACGTTCTAATCTAATACTAAAACATAACTCAAAAAAAAAGCATAACAATAAAACCTTGACCTGAAAAACTGCTCAACATAATCTTATAATCTTGCCTACAAACTATTCCGTACTCTTAAATATTCCGTGCTATTGCTAGTTTTATTATGAACACGACAATTTTGATTATTGATAGATGGATGTTTGTTGTTTGTTTCTCAATCTGATTTAAACAGTGTTTTGGAGAAGCCCATCTCATAAGAATAATGAATACTCTAAGCTATTCTATCTACTAACTAAACTAACTAAACCACTTTTTTTGTACTTAGATTTTAAGAAAAAAAATAGGCAATAAATGACTTATTATACTTATCTATACTATTATAAAACTGTAACAGGAAGTTTGTCTGTACATTGAAGATATTAACAAAAAAAAAACGATATGGTTTTTAGGTGTCCCTGATTCCATTTCACCAATTTTTGGATTTTTTGTCTGTCTGTTTGTTTGTGTGTTTGTTTGAACGAGTATCACGCAAAAACTACTGAACCGATTTTGATGAAACTTTTTTTGTTTGATAGCTTATGATCTGACTTAAAATCTGGTATATAATTTGTGCGGACGAAGTCGCGGGTTAACGCTCGTAATTTTTAATTTTAATGTAATTTAAACCCATTTTGATGACTTCGTTACTCATTTTGATGACTTCGTTAGAGCGTTACTTATTTTAAGAGGGTGCTTCAGACCAACAAATTGTAGAAAATTCACAATGGAGCCAAAACCGAAATCGAGAAAAGCACATTGGTTGTTCGGTAGAAAATATTAATGGCTACTCAACCCAAATTGCTGTTTTTTTCGCGCTTTCAATGTTGGTGCTATAGTGAGTAAGTACCCTTCTAGGATTTATGAAAGTACTAGAAACTATCAACATACCTACCAACATAAATAAAGAAATAGGTCCAATAATATTAAATCAAATCAATGTTTTATATAACTAGTTATAAGAGCGCATAATAATGAATAATGCATGACTGAGCTCATCACATTGTGGGCTAATGTTTGATTTGCTTACAATGGCCCATGAATGTAGGCATGCACTGGTCGAATAGTTGCCCATCTCTTTTAAGGGAGGTCTTCACGGCGATCTTTTGTTATTTATCATTCTCAATAAATTAATGTTATATGAAGTAAGTGACTAAAGGAGTCGTTTCCGAGCGATTTAGAGCTCATTATTTTATTAATGAGTTTTCCCACGTCTTCGTATGCACGGCTTCCCGACAGTTTTCAGATAAATGATATATTATATCAGATTTCAAGTCTAATCAATAAGCTATCATACATACATACATACATATTCTCACGTCTGTCTCCCACTGGGGTAGGCAGAGACAACGGAACGCCACCTGCTACGATCCTGACATACCTCTCTAGCTTCTTCCACATTCATAAGTCCTTTCATGCATGCTCGTCGGTTTCGGGTAGATCTGACCTGGCCCTTTTTAAGCACGTCGCCAATTTGGTTCGTATATGTACGTCTAGGCCGTCCTCTTCCAACATTTCCACTTACGCTTGCCTTATAGATTTCCCTTGTCAATCTGCTCTTATCCATTCTTTCCACACGACCAAACCATCTCAACATCCTCTTTCAAACCACAACGTTCTCTAATAAAACTATTTTTCAATTTGTCCATCACAGTCACACCACACATACTTCTCAAGGATAAGCAATCAGACACAAAAAATTTCATCAAAATCGGTAATAAGTAATCTTCGCGTGATACGCGAACAAACAAACAAATATTTACAGTTTTAGATAGATACATACATGCATTTTTCAGTTTTTTCCTTTTATATGCACTTGATTAAGAATCTAAATATACTGCTCATAATACTCATCATCATCACCATCTCAGCGGATGAGCGTCCTCTGCTGGACATTGGCCTCCTCCAAGGATCACTATCAACAACGAGTTTGATGTACCTAGTCTACTTATTGAAATATACTGCTCGGTAACTAATATTCGTACTCATTTCGTGCATACTTTTTAATGATTTTTTCAACGTTGGCATATTTAGCTGAATAGCGAGCAAAGTGGTGAGGACGCTCCCTAAAAATTTAATTTAGTAGTCTTGACCATTGACCTAGAAAGGGCTTCGTCGACAGGATGCTATTAATTTTGTACAAAAGAATATACAGGTCCAACTTCATGCTGATGGTTTTTTATGGGATGAGACCATAAAACTGAACTACTTTGTCTATGGAAACAACGTTGCAATCGCAAATAAAAAATTGTGTGGTGGTAAGGAATCGTCGGTGCGCTAGTAGTCCGACTCGCACTTGGCCAGTTTTTATATTAACAACTTTTTAGGGTTCCGTACCCAAAGGGTGAAAAGGGACCCTATTCATAAGCCTACGTTTTCCGTCAGTCCTACCTGTTTAGGGCTGTAACTTTTGAACGGTAATAGCTAGACAGTTGAAATTTACACAGAATGTGCGTTATTACGTCGCATTTGCTAACAAAATAAAAATGTCAAAATACAAAAATTAAGAAACTAGTTTTTATCTACTTACATTTTTTCTTCTCGCTCTATTATAAAAATGGAAGTACATACAAACGTCAAACTTGGTCATGTAAAAAGAAGACCACCTGACTATATAGGCAACAAAGCAATGGACTTCACCCTACCAGGTCAACGTGGCGTAGGCAGGCCAAAACTCAGATGGTCTGATGTTGTAAAGAAGGAAATGGACAGCTGCGAGCTCTCCATCGACGATGTTCAAGATAGAGCGAAGTGGAAGAAACAGATTAGGAAACACGTCAAACTTAATGTGACTATATAGAGCAAACTCCACAGTATAACAAACAATAATAAAAACCGGTCAAGTGTGAATCGGTCTCGCGCTAAAGGTCCCCGAGAAAAAACTTTTTTGAAAGTTAATATTTTGTGTGGTTGGTGTGGTACGGAACCCTCGGTGCGCGAGTAGCCCGACTCGCTCTTGACCGGTTTTATTTTTGTGTACGTAAGTGCATCGAATGAATGAAGTCATTTTAAAATAAAACAGGCAAAATACGATCAATTGTATTTAATGTTAGGTAGGTATTTGATGTTTTTTATCGGCAGTCGGTCGGTCATCTATTTTTATAAAGCGATGATTCATTTTATGAAGAGCTTCCTGATTGTGGGCGTTTTTTTTTAACTTCACTAATGTATTAAGGTCAAAAATTAACAATTATGATGTCAAATACAGTAGCTTAGCCCAGTCATTTTACGGTTTGAGCCGGGACTAATTAATAATTGTCTTTTTTTTTCGGTATAATATTGAAGAGCCAATTTAAGCCTAGAAATGTACCAAATTTAAAAAAAAAAACCACTTCAATAACAGTTCCAATTTTAAAAGTTAACTATCTCGTTCTCGTCTCGTCTCGTTCGAAAAACCTGATGGTACATTTTTTTTGTACATATTTAAGGCTTTACCATTATACATACTACAAACATGGTGTAAATATTTTTGTCTACTTAGAAGGTTTTGAAAAATAAATTCGTATTTTTAATAAATAAATACCTTTTTTTTAATTTTAATGCCTATTTTACTGCTCAAAAATAATTTATATCGTGAAATCTAAGTCAAATGAGTGCATTGGTATTAATATTATTAATTTTAAAGCCTTCTGGGACTCACAATTCTGATTTCCATATTGCGTAGCGATTTTTTAAAATATGTTTTAAGATAGTTTTTTTGTCACTAAATGGTGCCGGTTACAGTTTAAAAGTCCAATTAATAATTACTTCCTACCCCGCCTAACAAAACTTCGTAAAATGACTGGGCTAAGCTTAGCAATTATGAATTCCATTGAGACAGACAAGGCACAAATGTTGAAGTCATAAATTGTAAATATAATTTTATGACTGGAGAACTAATTCTGATGCAGTTCTCACTAAAATCAAAAGGTAATCTGGCTGGTTATTGAAGGGGACAATAGTGTAAATCCTATGATGATTTTAATCTCTATGCTTATCTCTTACGAGCGTTAACCCGCGACATCGTCCGCACAAATTATATACCAGATTTTAAGTCAGATCATAAGCTATCAAACAAAAAAAGTTTCATCAAAATCGGTCCAGTAGTTTTTGCGTGATACTCGTTCAAACAAACACACAAACAAACAGACAGACAAAAAATCCAAAAATTGGTGAAATGGAATCAGGGACACCTAAAAACCATATCGTTACTTTTTTTTTGTTAATATCTTCAATGTACAGACAAACTTCCTGTTACAGTTTTATAATAGTATAGATTAAGAGGCCAACACTACAGGGTGAAATTGATATCATTAGCATCCTTTTAAACTAAGAGTCTACCCATCAAACTGAACAACTTTTACTATCAGAGCAAACCGATCGGAGCAACAAAAAATCAGCTGTTCCATACTAAACTGCAATCTCGACGCGCGAGTTCGCGACTCAAATGTACGCAAAAGCAGATTTTTTTTGCTCCAATCGGTTTGCTCCCATAGTAAAAGATGTTCAGTTTGATGGACAGACTCTTAGTTTAAAAGGATGCCAATGATATCAATTTCACCCTGTAGAATACCCGGTATGTGTACTAAGATATCAGTAAAGACATAGCACAGCATTTGCTCACGACTATATTCTCCGAGGGGATAGTCAGAGAAAGTTTAGTTACAAGTGGCGACGGGTTCACTTCAGTCCAGGGTGACGACTTGGGAGTTTCGGTAGTACCGAAACGTGGATGTTTTGAGGTTTAAGTAAAAAAAAATACTAACACGAATAAAATCAGATAAAGTACGACCAGGAAAATAATTCCGCTCGTCAATCTTCGTTTGCGCAGAGCAGTGCAAAATCGGGTATTCTCTGTATCGCTCCAACTCGAATAGCAGACTATGGATGCTTCGGCAGCGAAAAGGGCGCGAAAGCAATAGGCCAATAGCGGCAAGGTGTCACATCCTGATTGGTCAATATAATTTCGCGCACTTTTAAAATTTGTCAACTGCGCAGGTACATCGGTGAGACTTATGAACCTCCTGTACTTTCTTGGAAAATTATTTACTTCATCATCTACCTTTGATGTTGACTGAGTACTAGCCTACTCATTTTAATATTCTTTCAAAAGATTATTTATGATAAACTGTACTACAATATAAGCTCTACAAACCGTGTGAGCTTTTCTCATATAATATTACAAAATATTCTCTGTCTAAAGGTGAATGACCTCCACCTTTCACCCTATGCCTATAAACCTACTATAAACTTAGATAGAGATATACTATTGACACCCGCGACTTTAGAACACAGTAGTAGGAACTTGTATTGTTGTGTTTTAAAAATATATGTAAACAAAGTGATTACGGACTTTTAATTAATCTCACACCCCCAAATGGTGTTTTAATGTAGATAAAACATTAAACTAGGTACCTACAGATTATTTTACACATTACCTTGTGCTCGAGTACACAGATTTTCGATAAAATTAACACTAAAAGTTAAGCTCTCTTTTTACCAAAAAATGCTATCCAATAGATTCAGTAGTTTTTGCGTGATCCATGACGATCTTAATGTATTCTATCACTTCACTTCTTAACTTCCATCTTTAGTGAAGGTTGGGAAAATAGCTAGAAGGATTATGCCCAGCAGTGATTGGATATGGATGATGATGATGATTCTATCACGTATCCTTCATGCCCCAATAAATTTCAAATAGTTTCAACGTACAGACACAATACACATTTGTAGTACAGACTACAATTTTATGTATGTATAGAGCGTACTTAGATATGATTTATAGATATTGTGTACCCAACTTGCGTGCAAAGATTTCTACGCCTAAATTAGTTTGTGATTAAGTACAAAGTTGGAAAAGAAATTAGACACGGAACCGGCACGATTTCCTTACAAACTCTTTGAACATTATGTTGGCGAGGTCAAATAAATATTTTCATTTTCATTCATTAATCATACCATTATGGTTTGTGAGTTTGTGACTTTTATTTATAGGGATAGGCAAAATAATTACCTACTCCGATGATTTTTTTGATTCCAGTATTCCGTACAAAACTGCAAACCTACTCGACACAAATAATAATAATAATAAATCTATCGCTACTTTGCGAGCGGCCATTTTGGGGGGCCCATCAAAATGAGTTGGCAAGTCACCGTCTGCCATTTTTGACAAACTTAGAGACATTTGTTACGGCAGGCGTCCCGAGTCTCTCCGCAATAACCCAGATTTCCCGGCCCACCAAGTTCGCCCCCATAACCCGAGTAGTTTTATTTTGTCCTTCCTACAATAGTCTCTGCACCGAACGTGGTATGACTTCTGGTGCATTTGCATAATGCATTCAGAGATAGACCACGCTTGGTGCATCCCATCGCATTTAAATAAAAGTGTCTCAAAGGGGCCTCTACGTGTTGGACCTGTGTCCCCACGCAAGCCTTCCAAAGGTCCGGGCTATGGCCCGTGAGTAAACCTTTTTACAGAGATACATAATAATAAATATCTTTGACATTGTCACACAAATTATCTAGTCACATTTAAAGTACCTGGACTTGTATTATGATGACTAGACAACGATATAGAATACATATATAGATACAAACATCCATGACTCGGGTACAAATATTCGGCAAACACAGTCGGCATAGTAAGAAAGTTCTTATACAGAGTAAAATTGAAATCGTTGACAACCTTTAAAATTAAGACTCTACCCATCAAACTGAACAACTTTTAATATGGGAGTAAACCCGGAATCCCAAAAAAACATCTGCTCTTCCATAATAGACTGCAATGCCTACTCGACGCAAATGTATGAAATAACAGTTTATTATGGAACAGCAGATTTTTTTGCGATTTCAGGTTTGCTCCTATAATAAAAAATTTTCAGTGTGATAGGTAGAATCTTAGTTTAAAAGGATGCTATTGATTTCAATTGTAGATGATATGTTTTATATCTACTTATACATGGTTAAATTGATATAATTAGCATCCTTTTAAACTAAGAGTCTACCCATCAAACTGAACAACTTTTCATTTGAGAGCAAACCTATCGTAGCTTTCCAGTACTAAACTACATCCGCCGCCGCAGCCTACTCGACTCAAATGTATGCAACAGCAGATTTTTTTTTTGCTCCGATCGGTTTGCTCCCATAGTAAAAGTTGTTCAGTTTGATGGGTAGACTCTTAGTTTAAAAGGATGCTAATGATATCAATTTCACCCTGTACGAAGTTGACAAAACTTTTTGTTTCCTTTCCACAGGAAAAGGAAACGTCACAGGCAGAATGTAACTAAATTATCAATTTCCTGACTCAATAAGAGCGGTTGGCAAATATCCAGTTTCAGATTTATGCACGGTTAGACGGATATCATTAAATTTAGTTTCGCAGTGTATTTAGCGACCGGGCGCATTTAGATCAAAAGATCTACGCAAACTGGATAGGCCTTGTGATCTATACCTGTGAATAATGAACACTTAGTATAGTTAGAGAGAACAGAATCTTCTTATCGTGTGGTCTGCCCACACGATAAGAAGATTGAGCCTGGTGTCAAGAGTTTTTTCAGACCGCCTTACGGCCTCTGACGTGCTTTTTATGTAACGACTACTACCACATACTATACTATATCTGGTGGTTAAGCCGTTGGGCTTAACGTGCCATCCGAAGCACGGAATCATGTCTCTTTTTTCAGACAATCAGGTGATTCAGCCTGCAATGTCCTAACCAACAGGGGAAAAACGCACAAAGCGACATATCACTAGGTGTTCCCCGTGGGAATCGAACCCACGAACTCCGTGTCGAGAGCCCAATGCTCTTAACCATTAGACCACGAAGGCAGTTAACTTTATGAAGAACAGAATTGATTTTATTATGAGTTCACCGGCAGGGCGGTTCAAATGGCGCCATTTAATTAAATGCCTGATTTACGTTTAGTCATTTAGTGTAATAATCATGTAAGTGCAATATTAATAATTATAACCTTATAATCTTTATTAGTATATTGCATTACTATTGAAACCGTAAGACAAAAAGATAAATATTTGGAGTGACATTTAATTTCAGCGGTTACATATAATTCGTCAAGCTACTGAGCTTAGCATAAACAAAACTCTTAAAATTCACTAAATTTCAAAAGAAAATCGTAATGTATGCAAAAATGTATGTGTGCTAACATACATTTTGGCATACATTACGATTTTCAGATAACCTAAAACACATGTGGAATTAACGATAACAATCGACCTACATTGTATTGTTTTGTTTTAGATTCAATACTAGATTTTACCCGCGGTTTTATCCTCGTACTCCTATACACACAAACCCTCGATCTGCTTTTGGAGTGTTCAGATACTTTGATGTAAGTAACTACCTATTACAAAACTTTTGGAGTGCAATCTATTGCAATTGCAAGCCAAAATCTATCGATCTATTGCATGCTCTAGCAAGTGCTAGAATTACTGTTTTAGTGATACAGATAGCATATAGGTTTCCTCCTCGAAGGAATCCATAAACGCTACTCCTCTGCCAAAGTAGGTCATCAACAACATCATCAGCCTATCATTGTCCTCTGCTGAACATAGACCTCTCCCGAGGCGCGTCACAAAACTCTGTCCTCGGCCTTCCTCATCCTGTATCGCTCCACGCTATTTTTTTTTAGGTGGACTGTCAAAAGTAGGTATCAGGAGCCCGATTGCGCTAAGTTAAAACATCGAAGTTCTATTCTTATCCAATTTCCGTTCTAATCTCATTGCAATCCTATTATTATTCAACTGTGCTGTCCGCATCGCGCTAAACTCTTATGTAACAGCCAATAACGTCTGAGCGATCTGTCAAAACGGCTTTAACGGATGTCAAGAGCTGTACCGCGATTAGCGCAATACCGCCTCCGCCTCAATAGACTGCCTCCGTGGTCTAATGGTAAAGAGCATTGGCTCTCGACACGGAGGTCGTAGGTTCGATTCCCACGGTGGACACCTAGTGATATGTCACTTTGTGCGTTTTTCCCCAGTTGGTTAGGATATTGCAAGCTGAATCACCTGATTGTCTGAAAAGAAAAATGATTCCGTGCTTCGGATGGCACGTTAAGCCCTTGGTCCCGGCTACTATCTCTGGTGGTAGTAGTCGTTACATAAAAACCACGTCAGAGGCCGTAAGGCGGTCTGAGAGAACTGACACCAGGGCTCTGCCCACACGATAAGAAAGAGAAGCGCAATAACAAATTTGTCAAAAGTTATGGTTCGTACGTAGTCCAATAACAGTTCAATCACCAAATATTTACCGCGATTGCAGCCCAGATTCTAAAGTTATCTCGCATATAGAAATTACCACTCACCTTTGTATGTGATAAACTAATGCACTGTGTGTTGTAAATACAAGCAGTACTAACAACTTATTTATCTTACGTGCACATATTTGATTGCCTTGCGCGACCTATCGCGCATTGAAATCAATCAAGTTGTTTACCTCATGTGTTTGAAATAGCATGTGTTTTGATTTAACTATAATAATTTGTTTACTTTTGTACAGTGGTATACACCTAAGTATTGTATACTATGTTTTTTTTGCATAAATACATAGGTATACAGGGTGAAATTGATATCATTAGAATCCTTTTAAACTAAGAGTCTACCCATCAAACTTAAAAACTTTTACTATGGGAGCAAACCGATCGGAGCACAAAAAAATCAGCTGTTGCATACATTTGAGTCGAGTAGGCATTGCAGTTTAGATAGTAGACTCTTAGTTTAAAAGGATGCTAATGATATCAATTTCACCCTGTATACATATCCCTATGACAATAAGTCGGAACAGTAGTACCAGGTTCATAATGCTTACGGATGTACCTGCGCAGTTGACTATTATGAAAACCAGTATGAATTAGTAAATTATTTAACTTTGATTGCAACATCTTTGATGAACTTTTATTAGACAGGGAACTACGGTGGCAAGGGTCTACAAAGGGTCGACATCTATACCAATTTTTTCCATCTGTTCGCGATCGTCTAGACAAAGCGTGGCTAGAGGTAGATCACTGCGTAGCCCAATTTCTTACTGGACATGGTAACTTTAAGGGAAAGCTACTTTATTTTAAATTGGTTGCGTCACCTTTATGTGAATGTTCTGTTGACAGTAACGAGTTCGAACAGACCGCTCATCATATTCTTTGGGAGTGTGGTTATCCCTAGTCGCAACAAGATCCATGTAGTAAGCGCTCACGCCGAGCGCCAGACCATGCTTGACTCAATAAAATCGTTTTCTGGTGTCCCTTACTACATGGATCTTGTTGCGACTAGGGATAACTTCCGTGCGTTCAGATGTTTTTGCCATACTTATTACTGGAAGCAAATGGAATGAATGGAAGAGGATGACATATTGCGCCGACCCCAAATAATGGGAAATGGGCAAGACAATGATGATTACTGGAAGCAAAATAGGTCATAGTTTCAGTACAATGTTAGGTTCCTATTGTTTTATTTTGTATTTTTGGTGCTTTTGCGGTCGTGTCTTCAACAATGCCATAAATGATCTCTTGAATTGGCTCTCTAATAGCCATGTTTTTTCCTTCTTATTGCTGTCTCCCGCTTGCAATGGAGGGAAGTCGGATATTTCGTTTTCCTACTCCTCCTATCTTCTTTGATTAATTCATTGCGGGTTCCAAGACAGATTAGAGTCATCCCCCGGGCTCGCTGGACTTCATTGTCCAGTGTTGTGAATGGTCGCCGCTGTTGATCCTGACTTACAGGAGTTACAGCGGTGGGAAGGTGTGGTGGGCCTATGCCCGATTAAAAAAAAAAATATTATGAAAACCACGCGAACTAATAACGATACTTTACGATTGCGCGAAAAAATGATCTAGTTCTATTGGACAACTGATTACGCGCCTAACGCTCATGTGCCTGACGCATGACCGAGGCGATCTGCATTAGGTCAATTGACTGCACGGCAGTCAATTTCCCTCTTTAACGGCGTAGTCATAAGGTTGATTAATGATTATATTATCAAATGGTTTCGAATACCGTCAGGAAATGTTCTGGGCCTCTACATTCGAACATTCGAACTTCGCAATTGCGTGAACGTTTTCGTTCCAATGTCTCTCGTTCCAATGTTCCAACTCTATTACAGTGCAGACCGAAACAGTGGCGATACAACGAACACCGACAAATGCTAGGTTTTTCCTAAAAAGAAGTTCGCAGTATTACCACAGTGTATCCATACATAGTGTAAAGCGGTGGTCGCGACCGGCGCGCATGTGTGGAATTGGTTGGTTGGTTTATTTTCTTCCCATTTTTTTTGTTCGCGCTTTCAGAGATTCAGAGGCCCTAACACAATACGCGCGACGAGGTTCTATCGCGCCTTTTATTTAGCTCATCGGCCGTAGTATGGCAGCGTAATATAGCGCTATTGTGCCTTTGCTCTCTTTCTACAGGGTGAAATTGATATCATTAGCATCCTTTTAAACTAAGAGTCTACCCATCAAACCGAATAACTGTCACTATGGGAGCAAACCGATCGGAGCAAAAAAAAATCAGCTGTTGCATACATTTGAGACGAGTAGGCATTGCAGGTTAGTATAGAACAACTGATTTTTTTTGTGCTCCGATCGGTTTGCTCCCATAGTAAAAGTTGTTCAGTTTGATGGGTAAACTCTTAGTTTAAAAGGATGCTAATGAAATCAATTTCACCCTGTATAAGACGCGACCCAACAGCTACCATTCTACAATTAAGAATCCTTTTTCTTCTTCCATTTTACCGATGACTCCGATCAATTAGCTTACCCCGTCGTATGTTTTTGTCAAGTATTGTGTATGGGATATCGACATTATGTAGGGCTTATAATTAGTAAAGGAACTTCTATATCTCTCCTGCTAAGCTTAAAGTAAGACTTACCGGTATCGCCCACTGTTTGACTGAGCGTGTTCTCGGTGACCGGTCGTAGCGCCTCCACCGCGCTGATGTAACCGAGCCGGTCCGCGATGGCGCATGCTGTCTGCCCATTCTGTTCAAAAACACTATCCATTATAATATAGGCCGTGTTGATACCGCTTTAGAAAACTGTGTCATTTTCATGTTAGACAACTAAATTCGACCAAACTTTGATTTTATCATCTTCATCATATCAGCCATTAAACGTCCACTGCTGGACATAAGCCTCCCTCAAAATGGGGGGATTTGCCATAATCGCCACGCTTGGCAGGCGGGTTGGCGATCGCAGTTGGATCGAATCAACTTGTGTACTCAGAGGATGCTGCTGCCCATCCTTCAGTAGATCCCTTAGTCGCCTTTTATGACACTCACGGGAGGAAATGGGATGGTGCTATTCATAGCCGACACCACACGGCACAAGGAACAATTTTACTCTTATTATTTTACTCCTAAATAACTTCATTTGTGCTTTACAAAACTAAACCCATACTAAAAGAACGAATGTATTAATCCACCTAAAGAAAGAGGTCGTTGTATCGCACTTATTGCAATGTGAGGTTATACAGTTTAAATTTGTTAGGTTTCTTTTATTAATTTCCTTTTAATTATGTGACATTGACATTTGATTAGTCTCGATATAATCTTTACACCATCAAAATTGGCCGTGTAAAATTTACTCTCTACTTATTCATTAGAAGACATTTTTTATTTGTAAGTAGTAAAAGTTTTGTTTTTTCTTGAGGGTGTTCAGTAAATTCTGATTCAAATATTTAAGAAAAACTTATTCATAGATTAGGTTTGGTAAAACGCGAAATCAGTTTACTCTAGAGTAACCGGCGACTTAACCTAAGAATAAAATTTACTCGCGTTTGGTCGAATCGGGCCTAAAACATGGACACTTCATACAATTGATCTCCTAAAATATGGTAAAAGGTAAATCTGGCTACAACTGGGCAATCCAAATAGGTTATTGTAACGAAGAGCGTCAGTGGCGCGTTGCGGAGAGCTATGGAAACTCAATCTAGAGGTCTGGACTCCTGGGAGTGCGATTTTTGAAACTCATTTATTGAACTCAGCAGTTGAAAATGTCAATATTACTATGGAGATAAGCATCTTTCTACTGCTGATTTGACATTCAAAAATCATACTCCCGGTGTGCGCTTTTCGAAAGTCAAATCAGCAGAAGAAAGATGCGTATCTCCATACATTTTCAACTACTGAGTTCAACGTATGAGATTCAAAAATCGCACTCCTGGTTCGAATCCGCACGGATCACATGCCATGTACCAATGAGTTTTTCTAACTTAAGTACATAATACTGACTGCTCTCAAACGGTGAAGGAAAACATCGTGAGGAAACCTGCATAGGCTAAAGAAGAAATTCCGATGCGTATGTGAAGTCTACCAATTCGCATCGGTGGACTAAAGCCCATATGGGGGTAGGCCTGTGCCCTGCAGTTGGACGTATACAGGGTGTACGTGAAAGCCTAATAAATACTGAAACGGTATACTCAGACCATCAAACTGAAGAACTTTCTCTATGGAGCCTACCTGAGGAGACGCGAAAACAAAACAGCTGTCCCATACAAAACTGCTGTACCTACCCGACTATTCAATAAGTTGTTCAGTTTGATGGTCTGAGTAAACTGTTTCAGTATTTGCTATGCTGTCTCTTACACCCTGTATAGGCTGTGATGATGATGATTGTAACGAAGCTTCTGATTACCCCAAATAAACTGATATTTTCTTTATACAAAGTAATAGTTGATACAGGGAACAGATCATAAACAAAAACCAAGTGTTAGCACGTGTTAGTCTGGTAAGTTAAATCAATAAGGTTTCCTTGTCGATTACGGAACCCTAAAAACCAGTATCTCGACCACCCAGTCTGAGATATATATAGTAATCAAAGTTCATGATATATTTGGGTAAACTTACAGCGGATAAAGCGTTTGGATCCGAATCGTTCTTCAGCAACAGTTGTATGATGAGTGTGTGACCTTGTTGCGCGGCTTGGTGGAGTGGAGTGAAACTGTATAACAAACAATAGAATTATTATTACAGAAAGGAATCAATTTACTGTAGGCCCACAAACGGTTACGTTTATTGATGATATTTACACTCTAAAACATAATTTTATTTACTATAGTAATCGGACGAAAGATTAGGTAAAAATGCATAAGGAATTATGAAATAAATATAAAAAATTCACCGTTTTGACTTTTTTTGCTTAGATTCTTTTTTCCTATTAAAACGGCACATGTAAAGCAATGCGTGTATATGAACTTAGATGTTAATACGAAAATAAAAATAAAAAACCAACATATTTTACCAAGAGAAGATGTGCGCCAACTGCTATTACGCGACACTCCGTTTAGATGAGTTATAGCTGATACGATCGTTAACCCGCGACTTCGTCCGCACAAATTATATACCAGATTTTAAGTCAGATCATAAGCTATCAAACAAAAAAAGTTTCATCAAAATCGGTTCAGTAGTTTTTGCGTGATACTCGTTCAAACAAACAAACACACAAACAAACAGACAGACAAAAAATTC
Source organism: Agonopterix arenella (assembly GCA_927399405.1). Classification (NCBI taxonomy): domain Eukaryota; kingdom Metazoa; phylum Arthropoda; class Insecta; order Lepidoptera; family Depressariidae; genus Agonopterix; species Agonopterix arenella. Next base: position 6,224,570 of record OV656714.1, read on the forward strand.
AAAAATTGGTGAAATGGAATCAGGGACACCTAAAAACCATATCGTAACTTATTTTTTGTTAATATCTTCAATGTACAGACAAACTTCCTGTTACAGTTTTATAATAGTATAAATTACCATTATAATCTAGATATTATGAGAAAGTTGGCGTATAGTTCCTACCAACTATACGCCAACTAAACGCTAACATTTTTATGTTAGCCTATTTTTCATACTAAGATTGAGGATCTTTTGTACATCGGATTGTCTGGCAAAGCGCAGCATGTGTCGCAGAAGATCAGGTTCAAATGGACACCTCTCACTGATGCCCAATACCAAATCCGCCGCATGCAGCAGCTTGTCCCTGATGTTGAGGTCCGTACCCCTTCTGGGTATTAGGCTGGTTGCTTTAGTTCTTTCAAAGGTTCGGTTTTCCTATCGGTACCCTTTGGGGGGCATACCCATAGTTCGCAGTAATAAGCAGCTGATGATGATCCCTGAGCAATAGGAAATAAAAAAACTCAAAAGAAACTACGGAGTTATATTATTATCTTTGTAACGAAGAGAACCAGACAACAATTTTATTGGTTGTTTTCTTTATGTTTATAGCAAATCTCGAGCGTTGCCATTCCAAAGCCATATCGTAGCATTCTCAGTGAATATCAGCTACCAGTTCAATCCTTAAGATACGGATATTTACCCATAAACAGCCATCGAACAGACGTCCACCTTGCCTTCTATCAGAGCCCTGGCAGCTGCGTGATGACCCTGATATTCAACAGCCCTAAAGTCACATATACAAGTCCAGCTGGTTCCTGATATTTACCCATAAACAGCCCTCGAACAGACGTCAGCCTTCCCTCCTATAAAAGCCCAGGCAGCGTGATGACCGTGACAAACAATAGCCCTAAAGTCACAGATACAAGTCTAGTTTGTTCCTGATATTTACCCATGAGCAGCCCCCGAACAGACGCCCACCTTGCCTTCTATCAAAGCCCTGGCAGCTGATTGAGTACCATAAGCAATGGCCCCTAAAGTCACATATATAAGTCCAGTTGGTTCCTGATATTTACCCATGTGCAGCCCTCGAACAGACGTCCGCCTTGCCTTCTATCAAAGCCCTGGCAGCCGCGTGGTGGCCGTGATGTGCTGCCGCGTGGAGAGGCGTGTATCCATCGCGGGTGCGGGCGTTACACTGTCCCCCTGCCCCTAAGAGCGACTTCAGAACTGCGGTGCGGCCTTCTGATGCCGCTAGGTGCACTGGGGTAAGACCTGTATAAGGAAAAATATTATTTTAGACTTTGTAATCCCACTACTTACAAAATAGGGAACGAAGGGAGCAGGAGGACTAAACACATTTTTTGACGCAATAGAACTCTTATAGCTTTTTGTACGGATTCTTCCGGATTGCAGTGCGGTGTCCGGCTAAGAATAGGACTAACCCAGACGGAACCCAAGCCCTTCAGTCATCGTCAACATCTCAAGACTCACATTTCTCGTGGCACGGTCGGATCTAAAAGTTCATTTCCTAAGGCTTCCCGTAACCAAAAAATGGCTTGGGAGGTTGTAGAACATGTTATAAACGTGAAAGAACGCGATTATTTCATAAACAATAACAGTTGAGGTATGGGTGCTTCAGCTCTTGCATGCCTATACATCTGAAGCGAGCGAAGCGAGCTTGAAATTCTGCACTATTGCTTCTGAGTTTTGGCTAGAATTTAACAAGATGATGTTGAAACAGTGCCTACTACTATTTAATTATTTCTTCACTACTTTCCGGTACTTATAGGTCGTCGGTGCAGCGGGTCGCAGGGCGTCCCCACTACGCCTGCCAGTTCGTGATCTCCAACTGCCCATAGATTTTTAGTCCTTCGGCAGATTTGACCAGCCCATTGCCACTTAGCTTGCTAATTTACTGAGCGATGTGAACTACTTTAGTTTTAGTAGATTATTGGTTAACTGCCTCCGTGGTCTTAAGAGCATTGGGCTCTCGACACGGAGGTCGTGGGTTCGATTCCCACGGGGGACACCTAGTGATATGTGCGTTTTTCCCCAGTTGGTTAGGACTTTGTAGGCTGAATCACCTGATTGTCTGAAAAGAAAAATGATTCCGTGCTTCAGGTGGCACGTTAAGCCGTTGGTCCCGGCTACTATCTCTGGTGGTAGTAGTCGTTACATAAGAACCACGTCAGAGGCCGTAAGGAGGTCTGAAAAAACTCTGACACCATGGCTCTGCCCACACGATAGGAACAAGAAGTGGATTACCAACTAATATTTTTTGAAGACCTATCTACCATTATTAGCAGGTACATTGACGTCAGCCCCTCTCTCAATGAGCATCTCCACACAGTCCTCGTGTCCTTCTTGCGCAGCCATGTGCAACGGTGTGAAGCCAGCCTTTGATTTTACTCCTGGGTCTGCGTCTATAATTAACATAGAAATCTCTTATTAACATTCATCTCTTTGGCTTAAATTGATCATCTCCTTATTGGTCATCCAAGTCAAGAGCTCTACTTTAATGGCTATCATTTTAAAAATAGGCCTCCCCCATGGATCGCCATAACAACCGGTCCTGCGCTGCCCTCATTCAACGGGTTCCCGCCGCCTTCACCAGGTCGTCGGTCCACCGGGCCTATGTCCAGCAGTGGACGTCCATCGGCTGAGATGATGATGATTGATTTTAAAAATAAATACCTTATTAATATTAGTCGTCCAGAGCACTACCATTGTTTGTCTACCAAAACCAGTGTCTGAAAATAAATGTATCCGATAACTACCCCATTTTGCGTATTTTTAAGAAGCCTTGCATTGAGAGCCCGTCACCATCAAGATCACCGTTTGTGGCGTCTAACGAACATGGATTCAAAATCAATACACAAGTTGAGAACCGCAACACATATTTGTTGACCGTAAGAACCGGTGCACACCTGGCGAAGCGCAGCATAGATCATTTTTCACTGCCAAACCATTATCGACTTTGCACACGTTGAAATAGCGTCGAAATCATTTAACTTGTAGTTAACTAGTCCCAGAGAGCATCAAAGCGAAAAGAGGCGAAAGTTGTGTTAATTGATTTTCGATGTTATTGACCCGTTGTGCACCGTCCTTAGACTTGTCTCTGTTTGTATAAGATTGAGCAATATTTTATTTAGTGTTAGACACTAAAAGACAAAACTTAAGCAAATCTTACCATGTTCTAGTAGAGCGAAGGCGATGTCCGGGTGGTTGTGTCGGCACGCGATGTGCAGCGCGGAGTGGCCGTTCTTTGCCAGCGAGTGTGGAGACGCTCCTACACACAACAGTCTAGCTTAGCTTACTGCACTTTCACATACATACATATAATAGCATAAAACAATAGTTAAAGACTTGACCATAGAGATCTAGAGAGATGCCAACCAACGCGCTGAGTGCGAAACCTAGTGTCGCATTACCACCGGTACCACGCGATAGAAAGTATTTTGTTAACTTGAATGTGCTCATTATCCATTGCAGTATCAGAACTCAACGTTCGAATAATCTTAAAAAAAGTACTACGCAAGCATTGTAAACTATTTACTCATAATTTCTCAACTGGCTTTCAGACTCATAATATATTGAATCCTTACTGTCGCGAGCAATGTGTTCCTTTTTTGAGCATATTGCTGCGACACTGGCCCCGCCCCCTTTTCACATTTTCCTTTAGTTTTTGTGATCTGTGGACTTGACAGACCACCATAACCATGCATGCTCTTTTTTGGCATACGTAAAATAACAAAGATGACGGCACATCTAGATTTTTATCGTTTTCTCCGGGGTGACCTGCTGCGAGGCCTATAGGAAAGTCGCTTGTCTTTTTGATGTCGGTCATATCGGTTAGGTGCTTTTTGGCTTACCACGAGGCTCCATTATTTTATATTAGCTTAACTGTGTTTTTACCAAACAATTTTTGAGATAACGATACTCCCAAAACTTTTTTAATATATTTTAGGTTAAGATATTTATAATATGGGCCCGTGATAGTTTTAAATTGAACTGTTGCCTGATTCAAATAAATTTTAAATTAAAACCAACTCAAAAGCACACGACGTTGCAAAAAATGCAGTGTGACACAGAAAAAATAGACTGACTATAAAAATAAAACATCTCGCCATGTTGCGGGAAATAATGGGAACCAGTTTCGTTTCCAGAGTTACGGTACTAGTGAAACGTGGATGTTTTGAGGTTGCAAGAATATCTCAGACTACCCCCTCGGGGAATATAGTCGTGAGCATATGCTTATGCTAGTTTCGTTTCCATGTAATCGATTCGGTTATCTATAGATTTAGCAACCCAAAAGCAGGTGTTTTATAATTTTTCTGGGGTCTATCTTTACATTCTTCATCGTTTTTAGTGCCCTTGCACTAATCAGACCAGCGGTCAATTACGCAATCTTTTTTTTAATTTTTATCATACTGTCATGGCCAAGCTATTTTTTGTATTTTCTTTAGGTTTTGATTTCAGCCAACACTAATTACCTAGACAAGTTATATAAAAATAACGCACCTTTATCCAAAAGCAACAGCGCAATATCAGGATGTCCATAATACGTAGCCATATGCAGTGGGGTAATGTGACTCTTGCCCGGCGCGTCTGGTTGGGCACCCCTGGCGAGTAGCAGTCTGGCCACGCCCATGTCTCCGTATTTAGCGGCTAGGTGCAGTGGTGTAAAACCTTTTCGGGTCTCCGCTTCGATCGGCGCGTTGTTGTCGAGGAGGATTGCGGCCACTTCTTCTTTGCCTGCGATAGAAAAAAACCATGTTATACTTGACGTTGCAATAGACAAATTCGTGAATGGTATCTTCAGTCCTATTAAACCCTGACAAAAGTGGTGAAGAGTGACAAATGATTTTTCATCATCATCATCGCAGCCTATATACGTCCCACTGCAGGGCACAGGCCTACCCTCAGGGAGGTTTATTTTTTTTCGGGCATAGGCCCACCACACATTCTCACCGCTGTAACTCATGTAAGCCAGGATCAACAGCGGCGACCATTCACAACACTAGACAATCAAGTCCAGCGAGCCCGGGGGATGACTTAAATCTGTCTTGTCAGGGAGGTGTATGTGCGAGTTTTGTTTTTTACAACAAAGTAATTCGTTAGGCTTGGTTTATTTATATTGGTATTATACAATGACAAGGAAAATATTTTTTCCCAGCAAAATCAAAAGGCAACTTCACATTCAACAGCAAATTCACAATCCATCATTATATTAACTATCTGCTAAATTGATAATCTGATCCGATTCTGATTTCTTATTCAAGTAGCTACCTTCTTTAGCTGCGATGTGTAGGGGCGTGTAATGGTCTTTGGTGGCGGCGGCTACATCGGCGCCGTGCTGCAGCAGCAGTGCCGCGATGTCGCCGTGCCCGAGCCGCGCCGCCACGTGGAGAGGAGTTTGCTCTTCGCGGGCGCGGGCTTCCACCTGAAGACAAGGCGATAGATTACACTTTTATACATATTTGACAAACAAATTACCTGTACCAGATTCCTGCACGGAACACTATCGTTCTGACAGATACATTATAACGCAATCCACTTGATGTCATTGAACTATTTATATTTGACGTAAATATTTAAGTGTTGACTTAGGTGACATTCCGCCACTAAAAAATCTCGACCCAAGGTGAGTTGCCACACTTTCGAATCGGTAGGGGTCATGTCGCCTGGATTGGTGATAAAGGGGAGACGGCCCGTTCATCCGATCGCGATGAAACTTTGGTGGGTTGTTTTGCGAGAGCCCGCGACATTTTAAACTCACAAACAGTGACAGACATGTCTGTCGAATGCAGCAGGAGAGGTAGCCAAAAATTGTTACGACTGGGATCCCAGAAAATGATTGTCAGCCACCAAGTCGTCCTAAGAAGAGGTGGCGGGATGATCTGGATGCTTTTGACGGCAAGTGGCCAGAGCTTGCCCAGGATAGAGATGGTTGGAAGATTAAGGGGTGGCCGTTGCCCAGTAATGGGATGAAACAGGCTAATAAAAAAAATATTGACAGTTGTCAGTGTCAGGTTTTTAACCGGTGTTCACTTCTCGAGAGCATCATAATAATATCTTCCAGCCAGCTATGTTCATGCAACCCATGAAAGACGCCACGTGCAACGGCGTCAGCCCTGATTATACCTTAGCGTTGTTCCTGAGCAGAACCCTGACGAGGTCGGTCTGGTGCGCGCGCGCTGCCAGATGTAGGGGTGTCTCCCCGCGCGCAGTCGCCGCGTCGGCCTCCGCGCCCGCGCCGACCAGCACCAGCGCTATGTTCATGCAGCCCATGAATGACGCCACGTGCAGCGGTGTTAACCCTGATTCTGTTGTTGCTGATTTACCTATTAATAAAATGCTTTAATAAAATAAATTACATTTGAATTAAAAATAATTGGACGGTCAAAGAAAAAAATGAATTTGCCGCTTCCACGGCTTCTACGTAAATACGGGTGTTTGATTCTTTTAGATCTCACCGCGATGGCTCGGAAATTATCCTTTTCGATTGTAGCATTTCATCGTTTCGCACACCGAAGGGCATCAAATAAAATAATGAAAAGTGAAGCACTTACATGCAACGGGCACCAACGTACACGCATCGCGAATGGAAAGTATTACAAGTATTACACAGGACCGGAAGGTTGGCGCGAAATATACGAGCTTCCCCGTTGATGGGGTCGCGCCGCATTGGTATGTTTTTATGCCTACAGAGCGGAGTAAGCCAGGCCTGCACGGCTAGCATGCCACCCACGATAAAGCATTTAAACGACAAAAAAGTCATGCGCGCACTTTCTGGCATACGTAAAATAATAAAGATGGGGGGGGGGGGGGGGAGGCGCCTCTCGATTTTTGTCGTTTTCTCGGGGGTGGCATACGAGGCCTACTGGCAGAGATATTGTTGATGTACTCACTAGCGCCGTATTTGAGCAGTAGTTCGACTACTTTGAGCCTGTTCTTCTTGCACGCGATGTGGAGAGGTGTGAAGCCGTTGAGAGCGCGTGCGTTCGCGTCCGCATTCCTGTCCAGCAGGAGTTTCGCTACCTGCAAGATTTATGATAACAATCAAATCTAAATATACTTACACCACTAAATTTTAGGGTGTATTCAGACAATGGAACTAAATAACTTTCCTATTCTATGAGAGGTCCAAAAAGATTTTTGGGTTTTCTACAAATGTTCTTTTGGGAAAGTTGTTTAGTGTCATTTTCTGAATACACCCTCAAAATTTTTCTTTTCGGAAAAGGTCATTGATGATATGTTTTTCCAGGACGGCCCCTCCTAACACTTCCGCTTTGAATTTTTCTATATCCCAACCATCTTAAAGATACCTCTGTCAATCCTAGTTACATCACCTTTCAAATTATACCAATCCTTTATCACTGTTCTTGATTCGGTAGTTGAAACTCGACTCGACTTGACTTTTGTTTTATTCCATACCAGAACATTTTTTGGAGACCTTTTGGGTATTTCTAAAACTGATAGCAAGTAGAGTCAAGCATTAATTCCAAAGACATTAAACAAGGAGGACTTCGCCTCAATGCGCTATTAACGGGACCGCTAAGTTGTGCTTAATTGTTGTACGTTACTGTTTTGTGATCGAATACATTTGAAAGATTTGAAAGGACTGGATTGTCAGCGGCAATGTATGACAGCTAAGCATAACTGATGCATACAAAGGTGACATTTTTTGGTTCTGTTAATGTATGACGTGATGAGTCCCATATAGAATATCATTGATTAATTCCTATAGAAATAGGATGCGTACCTTAACATGTCCACAGTGAGCGGCGACATGCAGCGCGGTCAGGTAGTCGACGGTGACGTCATCGATTGGCGCGCCCTCTGTGAGCAGGACCTTAGCCGTCTCCACGTGTTCGCCTTGCACGGACATGTGGAGAGGGGTCAGCCCATTCTGCAATAATAAAATATTTTACCGGATGAAGCGATGAAAGTATTGTTGACATACTTACAAGGTTGTAAGTATGTCTCTAACTATGATACTAACACGTGTATTCTCAGTCGATTCCTCAATCTACGCCTCGACTCATCTACAGTAGAGAAATTCCTCAAGTCGTCCTAGAGTCGAGAACTTTTAACGTACTAAGTTTGAACGTACTTTGAACGTAATAAGCCACCCATTTGGACACTTGAGGCACCTATAAATTCGAAATACTGGAGATTTTCTCGTGGATAATCAGGCGACACACAGACTGGTGAAATTTCTATGTGTTCTTCAATCAATCAATCAATCAAATATACTTTATTTTACACCAAAAACATAAACAGTAAAATACAGAAATAAAATACAAGAGGCACAAAATAAGGCGGCTTCTTTACAGCGAAAGCAACCAGTACTACCGCTTTCTGGTTATTCTGGTATATTCCAGGTGAAGATCTGGCTGCGAGATAGTCTGAGGTACAATACAGGGTGTAAAATTAAATGCGTTACATATTAAACAGGGTGCTTCAGACCATCAAACTAAACAACTTTTACTATGGGACCAACATTGTAATCCCGAAAAAAAAATCTACTGTTCCATACAAAACGCCAATCGCTACTCGACCGAAATGTATGGGACAGCAGATTTGATTCTCGATTTCAGTGTTTGTCCCATAAAGTATATTATACCTTACGGAATAGAGGAACTGACAGCTGAGAGAGCGAGATGTACCTAGCGGCACCACTGTATAATAGAAAGAGATACGTGACTCGAGGCAATAGAACCGTTTTTGGGGATCTTATCGCAGGGTAAAAATTCGGTTTCTGTGAATAATTGCGAATCGAAAGTGAAATCGTAGATAATTTTGTGAAATATAAGGTCTAACAAAATTAGGTGAAACTATTTTAAGGGGATGATCAGACCATTAAACTGAACAACTTACACTATGGGATAAATATCGAAATCGCGAAAAAAATCAGCTGTTCCATAAAAACCTACTCGACCTAAATGTATGGGACAGCTGATTATTTTTCGCGATTTCGATATTGGTCTCATAGAGAAAGTTGTTCAGTTTGATGGTCTGATCATCCCCTTAAAATAGTTTCACCTAATTTTTTTAGACCTTTTTTAGACACACTATTTCACGTTTGACTCCGTATCATAGACAGTGCTCGAATTATTGCCTGCCGATAATCTTCTGAAAATCTCCAAAAACGGTTCCATTGGACAACTCATGTCAGTTGCTCTAAAACTGTTAGGTATAATAACTTTATGGTTTGTCCCATAGTGAAAGGGATATACAAGGCCCTAAAGTATGTATCGCATTTAAGTTTGTACTCTTCGGGAAGGGAACCTAATGCTTCTGTCCCATTTTCTTAACTTAATCTAGGATCGCTATCTATTCTTGGTATTCCCGATTATCCAAAGCTGACCACGGTTCCTAGATCGGTGTGTTGTCAAACAATACCTTAGTTTTGCTCGTAATAGGTGCTCCATGTTGTAACAGCCTCGACACTACGTTGCTGTGTCCAGATCTAGCAGCGCAGTGTAGTGGAGTCAAACCATCTCGCGTTACCGCCGCTATATTTGCACCTGCAACAGAATATATACCCATATTAACACAACAATAATAGGATTGCACGAAGAGTCTTCCCCATTGACGTACTGAATCCTCGATACGTTCGGCGCACCCTGGGTAATCACAAATGTCCCGGGCGGCACTTTACTAGAGTAGAATATAGATTGATTCAGCTCTGTCTATAACTAATTCTTGGGGCAGAGAAAATTCGAGCTCGCTTTAAGTTTCTGTTGTATTTACCTACTGTACCAACACATAATCCTAAAGACTTCTGACCATAGCTAAGATGTGGTGCTAAAATTTCGAGCTTACTACGCTCGATCTATACCTTTTACTTAGGTTACCTATTTTAAACATGTTTTGTACGTAAAAAGCTCCGACTCCAATCGATTCATATTTAGGAGAAAACTATACTTTTGCATGGATAAAAGATGTCTCACCACAACCCGAATAATTATGCTAAAAAATTTGCACGAGAAATCAAGCAAGCGCATCGCTTACGATGCGTATCTCGGTATCTACGGACGAGTGACGAAGGCCTGACTATACTTACCATTCTCAACCAGTAGGTCGACCATAGCAAGCTGTCCCCACTTGCTGGCCACGTGTAGCGGCGTGATGTTATGTTTGGCGGCTCTGCCCGAGTCCGCCCCGGCTATGAGCAAAGCTTTGGCCACCCCAACGTTGCCATAGTGAGCTGCTATGTGGAGGGGAGTGAAGCCCGACTTGGAGCATGCGTCTGGGTTGTGTTCGTTCTGGAATATAAGATTTTGTACGTTATTTGGGAGAACATGAAATACTGTCGTTGATAAACACAAACGATCGGAATCGACCTATTTCTTGACGGCAAAGGAGACATATTCTTTAAGTGTGTATCCATTATTGGGAGTTGGCCGTCCGCGAACTCTTCGCGGGTTCGAATCCCGTAAGGGACAAATATTTATATGATGAATATGAATATTTGTACCCGAGTCATGGATGTTTGTATCTATATATGTATTCTATATCGTTGTCTAGTCATCATAATATAAGTCCAGGTACTTTAAATGTGACTAGATAATTTGTGTGACAATGCCCAAGATATTTTTTTTTAATTTTTTTTCTCTTCGAAATGGGCTTAGATGAAGGAGAGGATGTAACGCAGGAAAAACAATCTCACCTCTAAAAGTAGAGTAGCAGCTTTAACATCATTCTTCTTAGCTGCTATGTGTAGCGCCGGCAACCGCACTTTGCCTCTCGTATCTGACTCCAGCAGTTCGGCGACCACCCGGTCGTTGCCTTGTTGCATTGCCACTGCTAACGGCGTGAAGCCATCCTGCAATTTAATTTTGAATTATCTGTTTACTGTTATAGAGTTTATTATTGTCCGTACGGTCCAATATGGCCATCACAACCATAGACAAGATTTTTTGACTTGTAAGCTCCCTTTGCTCAGCAGTGCGATACAGAGCGGGCTAAAAAAAAATAAAAGGCCTTTCGTTTCACGCCAGTTTAAAAATTGAACTGATTATAATAATTTTTATTTCTAAACCATCACAAACTGGTCCCCAGAAAAATGAAATCCTCCTTGAGGCAGACCTAGGTGTCGTTACGAAATCGATACCTTCTTAAATAATTGGCCTATCGAAAATAAAAAACCGACACGCATTGAGAGACCGATTTTTTAAACAATGCTCATAATCCATATCGGTTCCTACTATACCAGGTATTTAACGGCCACAAGAGCATTTTTCACATTGGGTCGGGCTCGTACGTTTTTTTCCTCCAGCTAAAAGGTTTCAAGCAGGGAAACTTTAAGCTTCTAAATCAATAGATCTGCTTTCTCACCTCAGTAGCGAGTGTCTGGCTAGCCCCAGCAGCCAGCAACATCTTCACGCAGCCGGCGTGGTTCTCCTGGGCAGCCATATACAGGGGAGTGAAGCCAGCAGCCGACTGGGCGTCGGCCTTCGCCCCCGCCGCAAGCAGGGCTTTCGCCACCGATTCCTGACCGGCGAGGCATGCTATATGCAGGGCTGTGTTGCCTGTAATGTTTCAACGTTATTTTGTCACTAAATTACTTTATACAAGACACAGACTTAGGTAGTACCTAAGACTGTTATGTTTGTACAGAATCTCAAGATCAAGTTTCTTTAAAACGTAGTTAGAAACTTTGCAACAGCTACCAATGAGTTTTGGAGGCTTGCAACGTAACAAAGTTCACTTCTAAAATATCAATTAGAAAATAAGTTTTAAAGATCATTACATTTGCCGTGTTTGGAGCTTAAAAAGCCATTTCATGCCGTTGCTTTCGCACGAGACTAATTAGGTGTACAAATACACCAAGGAATGGGCAGTAAAAAAAAGAACAAAATCTGTGCACCACGATCAGCAGTGCGGGGCGCCCGGGACATGCTAAGTAGGCTTGTACCAATTGGCCTATACGAGTGTACAAAAAATTTAAGTCTGGGTGTCTCCTCTAGTAGGTACCTCAATGACTTTTGTCCTTAGATTCTGAGTCTCTACCTCGTAAAGTAAAGATTTGTCATAATCGCTAATCTGCCGCAGATTCAATTTGGCAAATCCTTTCTATCAAATAGTTCTCGCAGACTTCTTGCAGCTTATGATGTTACCTTTCTTGGTAGCGGCGTCTACGGTGGCGCCTCTTTTGAGCAACTCTTCCACGACGGCGATGTGTCCATCTTTAGCGGCTAGGTGCAGCGCATTTAAACCGTTCTGAAATTAGAAATAAAACTCACTTTAGCACAACACTATTTTCGTATGTTTCATAAGTTATAGGCGCCCCTCGCACACCCTGGAAACTTCATACAAACAGGCTCCCAATGAGAATGAGATTAGCCAATGTATAGTGAGCGAGTAAGAGAGTACTACACCACTGCTGTCACTACCTGTCTGACATCCCGTACTAAAAGAGGGTCAAAGACGGAGGGCATGAAGTGTCTGTACTGAAACGTAGAACTTTCTCATTCTTCTACGCTGTATCATCTATATCTGTCACTCATCATCATCTCAGCCGATGGACGTCCACTGCTGGACATAGGCCTCCCCCAAGGATCGCCATAACGACCGTTCCTGCGCTGCCCCCATCCAACGGGTTCCCGCCGCCTTCACCAGGTCGTCGGTCCACCGTGTGCGGGGCCTACCCACGCTGCGCCTTCCGGTACGCGGTCGCCACTCGAGAACTTTTCGGCCCCATCGGCCATCGGTTCTGCGAGCAATATGCCCCGCCCACTGCCACTTCAATTTAGCAACTCTTTGGGCTATGTCAGTTACTCTGGTTCTTCTGCGGATCTCCTCATTTCTGATTCGATCTCGCAGGGAAACTCCGAGCATAGCCCTCTCCATTGCTCTTTGGGTGACTTTTAGCCTTTTTATGAGGCCTTGAGTGAACGACCACGTCTCTGTTCCATATGTATATCACTGGCAACACACACTGATCAAAGACTTTCGTTTTAAGACACTGCGGTATTTGGGACGTGAAGATACTACGTAGCTTCCCGAACGCTGCCCAACCGAGTCTGACAGACGCGGTTGGGCAGCCCGCTATTGGACGAGAATTTTATAAGAATCGCTCTGTAGGACAAAGGCAAAGAAAATATACTCTAAACAAAGATCTTCTCTCACTATATACAAGTGGATATCAGTAACCCAGAGCTGGTCCATGGTGGGAAGTTAGCGGTCAATCTGCTGATAAAAAATTGTTTATCAATTTTACTGTGAGTTTTAAAGTCACCACCAACCTCAGTATGCTGGAGGTTAAGAACTTATGGGATTTCCAAAATTTCTCACGAAATATGACTGTCAGTCGATTGTGGTCGTTTGTGTTAGCGCAATACGATAGAAACAATCTTTTACCTGTAAGCTAAGTAGGTTCAAGAATGTAATCAAAAATAATAATAGAACACAGTATGAAGCAAAAAACAGACGGGTCTAAATTGATTTGGTGTCTGAGCAATTCCAATTTAATTTTGTATTATTTATTACATACGTATGAAAGCTCATCTAGGAAGTCCAATAACAACAAACTATTTCCTTATCGATTCGGATTCGATCCACCTAGGACGAGATGTTGACGAAGCCTGATAAGATGTAGGCATTATGAGTTATATGGGGAAAATTGGCAACATTACGAAAACTACTGCATCATATTATTACGTTACGATACAAGATATTGCAATTGAAAGGGCCACTGTAAAATGATCCTAATGATTATAATCACTAGAGCAGAACGTGCTCTGAAGGCCGACTGCTTCAATGACCATATTTATATTATTTGCTTTTATTTTTTACTCTGTTTCATGTTGAATAAATGCAATGGTACATGGCAATGGTTTGAACCATGGATTATTTGCTTTTTTTAATATGAACCGTTCCATCTCTTGCTTATCCGTGAAAGGCGAGACTTGTGACCATTGAACTATTGTGTACTACGTACTAAAGGTGATTCGACAAACAAACGTCATGCGCCACATGCGCATGGCGGGGTGGGAAAGATAATATCTAACGATTTAATGAGTTAAGTACGGCGATATCGCCGAATTTTATTAGGACAGCGTAATTAGGTGAAGTATTTCCTCAAGCAGTAGCTTAATGACTGTGCCCTGCCTCCGGAACATTGGACTCTCGGTACGGAGTCCGTGGGTTCGATTCCCACGGGGGACACCTAGTGATATGTCACTTTGTGCGGTTTTCCCCAGTTGGTTAGGACTTTGCAGGTTGAATCACCTGATTGTCTGAAAAGAAAAATGATAATGGCAAGTTAAGCCGTTGGTCCCGCCTACTATCTCTGGTGGTAGTAGCCGTTACATAAAAACCACGTCAGAGGCCGTAGGGCGGTCTGAAAAAAATCTGACACCAGGGATAAGAAAGAAAACTGTGCCCTGCAGTGGGAAGTATAGTATGCAGTTTGTGCTGCATGCAGATTTAGGTATTGCGTTTCTCACTAGATACCGTTTCCTGCCGGTAACTTTGGAAGAAAATTATATAAAATTATTATTTTAGATTTTATTGTATTAAAATAAACCAAAAATAAAGACTCTAATGCCCCTTAGTAACGAGAAGGTTTTATGCCGGGGCTACAAACGGGTCATCTGTTACGTATGAGACTGTGGGGAGGTATGTCCATGTCATGAGCCGGCGCTAGCACCAGTCACCAGCTCATGATTATATCTCCGTATTGGGCTACAAAGGGATATTATGTCCTTGACGTTTAATGTTATGCCCGAAAATATTTGCTCGCCTTTCAGAATTATTTAATGCTGGAAAGCTCTAGGAATGTTCACAAAGGAATTCCTAGCCTTTAAGTTGAATCTAGTTATATAACAAACACAGGATAAAATAAATGTTTGACACATAAAAAAACCTGTTGAGTCTTAACAATTGAATATAAGAAAAGAAACTATACTAGGTATGCATTTTGTAAAAAAAAAAAAACTCCTGTCCGGGTTCGAATCCGCAATGACGCATGCCAATAAATACCGACTGCTCTCAAACGGTGAAGGAAATCATCGATCGCGAGGAAACCTGCATACGCTGAAGATGGAATTCTGATGCGTATGTGATGTCTACAAATCCACATCACGCACGGCACGCGTTGCGTTTTGGTCTAAAGCGAATAATAATATACCTTCTCTGAGGGTAGGCTTGTGCCCTGCAGTGAGTCGTATACTGGGTGTAAGGAAAAGTATAATTAACCTTTAAACTACATAGGTACTCTACCCATCAAACTGAAGAACTTTGACTATGGGAGCAAACCTGTGAGAGCAAAAAAAAATCATCTCCTCAATCATCATCATCATCATCTGCCTATAAACGTCCCACTGCAGGGCACAGGCTTACTCTCAGAGAGGGTGTATGGGCATTAGTCCACCACGCGTGCCTTAGACTTCACATACACATCAGAATTTCTTCTTCAGTGTATGCAGGTTTCCTCACAATGTTTTCCTTCACCGTTTGAGAGCAGTCGGTATTACGTACATAAGTTAGAAAAACTCATTGGTACATGGCATGTTGTCCGTGCTGATTCGAACCCGGACCCCCATAATTGGGTGTCTATACCTCTCTGCAACGCGCCACCGACGCTAACTCAGCTGCTCCATACTAAACTGCAATACCTTACCTACACGACTCAAATATATGAGACCGCTGATTTTTTTGTTCTGACATGTTAGCTCCCAAAGTTGTTCAGTTTGATGGGTAGAGTATGCGGTTTATGATACTTTTCCTTACACCCTGTATAGGCTGATGAGGGTGACCATTGCTGTTCAAATCTAATAACAGAAAAGAGTCGCGCTGCAAGTCTGGCGGAGGCGGACGCTTGCGTATTGGCATCTGTTAGGCTTGCACGTAGCTCCGCCATTTTGTAAAGTCTTTTGTGTTTTAACTATAAAACGTTAACTTGAGATTATTATACGTTATCTTCAACACTTGATACTGGCGAAATCTTTAAGGAAACGCCATTAAATAAAAATAGAATAACAGAAAAAACGTATCTTACAGTGACCGACAAATTAAATCACGCAGCACGCACGCGCCACAATTATCATGCTCAGTGTACCTACATTACGGCCGTGAATATCGTTACTATTATTATATTTTATTACTTTAGTTTACTGACCAGAAAAAAAAACACCTACTGCCCTTTTTACCCACCTGTGGGTAGTGATTCAGTTTTGTTATAGAATTGTTTAACTAACATATTTTTATCTTTCCTCTTCTTTCTTATCGTGTGGACAGAGCCCTGGTGTCAGAGTTTTTTCAGACCGCCTTACGGCCTCTGACGTGGTTTTTATGTAACGACTACTACCACCAGAGATATTAGCCGGGACCGACGGCTTAACGTGCCATCCGAAGCACGGAATCATTTCTCTTTTCAGACAATCAGGCGATTCAGCCTGCAATGTCCTAACCAACTGGGGAAAAACGCACAAAGTGACATTTCACTAGGTGTGTATTTTTATTATGGTTACAAACTGGTGGTGTGGTGTGGGTACAAATTGAAAACAAAGAAATATCTGCCATTAATGTTCCATTTTTGGGCAAAGACTTATCTCCCAGAGTCACTGTTCTACGCTTCGATAGGCTAGTTCTTAAGGAAGCTGGAAGCCATCAAGTTCGTACCACCACCTTCGTCTAGGTCGTCCTCGACGCTAACCTCATTTCGTTGGGGACCAGTCGGTGGTGGTATTTGGCCATCTTGCATGTGGCAGATTAAATGTAATACACTTTAGTTGCAACTCTTTTTATCAGCATTTGCTCACGACTATATTCCCCGAGGGGGTGGTCAGAGATATTCTGAAAACTCAGAACCCTTTCCCTAGTAGTACCGAAACTCTGTCCAGTGTGATGGGCAGTGAGCCTGTTGCCACTGATAATGCACAATGGGTTACAATACATGCCTCGAAATTGAAGCATGCAGTCTGCCCCACGATGTTTTCCTTCACCGAAAAGTCAGTGGTCAGAGGCTAGCCAACTTTTTTATCACTGTTTCAGTGAATACCAAAATGTAAATGTAATGCAAAATATAAGTCCTATATCTCCAAGTTTATGTGAAGGATAGAGATAGGAAGAATCTCGAGTTAGATGTATTTATACTATATTAACAGTGAGTCATCACATCAGATAAATATATCCTAACATTGAACGCATCCTGGCAGGTAAACGTCGCTATGAAAAGAACATTACCCAACGTGTTTCATGCAAGCATTTATTTCCATAAATAGATATAATTCTACAGAGTATTAGGGTACAAACGTTTCATACAAACGTTTGATCAGTTGATTGCATTTTTGCATCCAAAATTGGACTAATAGAAGGAAGGGTTATTTTTTTTTACTTCTTTGTGACCTTAGTAAAACTATGTGATATTTTTTTTTTTTTGTTTTTTTTTTTTGAATAAAAAAATTTTGATTTCGATATTGTAATGATTCCAAACATAACCTAGGTTTTTTTATTGTGGAAACCATACAACATCCATGACCGAACCAGGATTCAACGCCATAAACCTGGTGTGCCGGTTTGAAGTTTTCTTTCCACAAAGACACTGCAAGAAATCCTTTTCCCTTATTCGCCTTGTACTGTACGCCTAGTACGGGAAGAGTGGTATATTTCAATCCGAAACTAAGCAGCCAACTGTAATCTAAACTAGTATAAAACTGTAACATAAAGTGTGTCTGTACATAGAAGATATTAACAAAAAAAAGTTAAGATATAGTTTTTAGGCGTCCCTGATTCCATATCACCAATTTTTGGATTTTTTGTCTGTTTGTTTGATCGAGCATCACGCAAAAACTACTGAACTGATTTTGATGAAACTTTTTTTGTTTGATAGCTTATGATCCGACTTCAAATCTGGTATATAATTTGTGCGGACGAAGTCGCGGGTTAACTCTAGTTTAGTATAAAACTGCGCATACTCATTCAATTCGCGTTTGTTACAGTTGCAATCTAGGATATAAACTCCTACGAGACCGGTAACGGGTAACACGGTTAGATCGTTAGGGACTAGACTTATTTGTATTGTTTGTACCCGTTTACTACTTATATTAAGTAGTACTAGTTCTCAAAAAAACAAGCACACATATACACATACACAACACACACACACACACCCCTCAATCATACTTACCAATTTTTTTTTCTTCTTTTCTTTTCCTTTTAACAACACACATCTTTCTTTTTTTTTTACTTTAAAAAAAAAACAGTACACGTACCTAATATTTTAATAGTACCCATGTAATTTGTCTGTGCTACTGGAAGGTTGCTGGTACTCAAAGGACAGGTTTCTTTTTTGAGTATCAGCGGACATCTATTTTGTAAACCTAATGTGTACTCTATTATGACTAAGTTTTTTGTAATCCTTGTTTTTTGTGAAACAATAAATTTATGTTATTATTATTTTATTATTATTATTTTATTTTCTTTGATTTTCTCCCTTTTTAGAGGGGTGGTAAGAATTATTATTATTATTACTTACGGTAGTAATTATAGTACTCTGTGGTAGATAGTACTAAGCCTATTTAGTTAGATGACCTGTTGTACCACATTATTGTACGATTTCTCTGGGTCCTGCACCAATCTATAATTCATCATCATTGTCTTCCCCATTTCCCATTATTTGGGGTTCGCGCAATATGTCATCCTCTTCCGTTCATCTCTCTTAGCCGTCGTTTCAACACTCACTCCTTTTTTACACATATCATCCTTCACACAATCCATCCATCTTTTCTTCGGCTATTGCTGCACCAATCTATAATTGCTAGTGTGAAAGTTTCTGATCGTTAATCGACATAAGTTCGGTATGTGTTAACTGTACCTACTAATAGATTTTGAGATCATCTTATTCAGTGTCTAAAATGGATAATCTAAATATTCCGAACAAGAATTACTAAGAATTGTATAAAAACAAGATGTCGATTTGATACCAACCAACAACAGCAGAAGATTTACGAATGTGGCACAGAAGGGAACAAATTACGAGTACACATCTCCCCAATTTCTTCCAGCCGAAACATTACCCCGAATGAGGGAAGGAAGAATGGCCTTGTGGAAAGCCCTGCACCGGATTGGAGTAGGCAGGACCAAGGATAATCTCACAAAATGGGAAATTATCCCCTAAAACAGCGACACTTGATCCAAATGCGGAGAACAACAAACAACCCCGCACCTAAATATCTGTGCGACGTTATCTGACGACCTAAAGAGCGCATCAGCCAGCGTATCAGAGGCGGCAAGGTACTGGAAATGGACGATCTGAGAGAGCCAATGATTCCGCACGAAAAGAAAAATAGCCGAACGAATCGGGTTACACAATAGAACACTGATTCATTTCTGACCTGTTACCCTTTCGTTAAGCATCGGACCAACGTTCTGGTGGTCTGCCTACAGAACCATCTGTCCTTAGCCACTTGCTATACACATCCCAATCATTTTATTTCGCGTTCAATACGTTTGTAAGCTATAATAATATCTAACTTACAGAGTTGCATGTGTTGATGTCTTTGACTGCGCCGGAGTCGAGTAGATCGACGACTGTGTCGAGCTGACCGGCGCGCGCCGCTCGCAGGAACGCTGTGTTTGGGTCTATCTGTAATTGAAGAAAATTAAGTCTTTTAGTTAAATTAAATTAAATTTGCTCTATCAAATCTCAATAACAACAAAACATTGAAAATCCTAGCTCCTAATCTACCTGCCTGAACCCCAGGAGCTAAGAGCTAGTTACAAAAGTTATATGATCACACCTCTTGTTCTCCTCTATAAATAACAGGACACATTTTTAGTCGGTAAGGGAATTTTGACTATGCATTCTACGAACAACTTTCATTATAGAGCTATGGAGGTGCTACTGGGAATGTTCCACCATCGAAAAGGGAAGATCTTCCACCAGGCTATGTGTGAAGCCAGGGGACCGGACGCGGTCCATCAGTTCTTAGTTGGACCTTGTATATGTATCGAACCTCTGTGATTATTTCTCTTGCGCGATGTATGTCATGCATTAGATTGTGAATCTTATTTGTAGTACGTTACGAGTTACGTATTCACGGTGAACGTTGTCTTTGTTTGGAGCATATTTCCGAGGGCGACGGTATCGCCATCTGTTGGCATCTTTGCTATAACTTGTGGTTCTGACATCTGTAGCAAGTCCCCACGGATGTTTCATACAAAACTGTTGTCCTACCTACTCGAATCTGTATGGAACGGCAGATATTTTATAGCGATTTCAAAATTGGTCAAGAGTTATATTTGTATAGTATGACGTGTAAAAAGAATGCCTGGTTAAAGTTTCCTCATTGACTAAATATTAAAAAGTTATTTATTTGAATATCATAATTTCCAATTCACATCTCAAGCAGAGTAATAAACTGTTTACCGTTTGAAAGCATTCACTACGCTAACCACCGCATTAATCCTTGTAAAAATCTAATCTTAATTTGTAACACTACTTATAATAAGTTCCACCGACAAGATCATTGCTCAAATCGTACAATCGTGCAATCTCAATGATGCAAACAAGTCAAAGTCAAGGTTTTGACCGGAACCTCTAAATAATGGAAATAAATAAACCGACGACGTCGGGGCCTACGATTTCACGCCCCGTTCACTAACCCGAAACTTACTCTGGGTACAGTAGTTTTAGAATCTTTACCTTGAAATAACTCTCTTGGTTCGAAGAACGAGGGTTGTTTAAGACCAGAATTGTGGAGAACCACTAGAGTTCGTTTAATAAATCTCCGTCTCTATATAGTTTTTAGGATTCCGAAGTCAACAAGAAACCCTTATAGTTGCGCCAAGTCTGTCTGTCCGGTGTCCGTCTGTCCGTCCGCGGCTTAGCTCAGAGACGCTTAGTATTAGAAAACTGTAATTTGGAATGGGCATACATATTCATCACGCCGACAAAGTGGTAAAATAAAATCTTGAATTTTTTTTTAAAGGTACCTCCCCTACACCCGAAGTGGGAATGGTTTTTTTTTCTCGTTTACCCCATGGTGTAGGGTATCATTGGATAGGTGGTTTGAAAATACTATGGGTGTGGGAAAACCATTTTTCAATTTAGGGATCCGATAGCGAAAAATTAAGCTTTAAAGTGAAAATTTTTGTTAGAGTCAAGTCCCCCAACTGCCAGCTAAACGGTTGTTTCTACATATGTCAATGCGCGTGGTCCGACACGCACTTGGCCAGTTTTTATAAAATGATCTGAACTGTGTTCTTAGCATGCATACTCTTTTAATGACAGGCAGAGTAAAAAAAATTTCAGGATGAAAATAATATGTGACAAGCTTAAAAATCAAGATTTATTCATGATTGCCTACTCAATTATTGTTTAAACTTATTGCGATGATAGACTGTAGTTGGGTATAAATAAAGATGATTGAGGCACTAACTGGTATGTTATGATTTGAACCTCTAACCTCACCAATTCCCGTAATAAACGAAAAAAACTAACTTTTGATAATAAATTAAAATCTATGACACTTGTCATTAATAATAATACTATTATGTGGTTTAAAATTATTATAAAGGTACCCCCCTCAATCAGCTCAGAAAATATCGACATCTTTCTACTTAAACATCGAAAATAAGCCATTTCTGTTTTCGTTGCCATTATAAGTATTTAATTGATTTGCTCCAGCTTTTTTCCTAAATAACATAAAATTAATGATACCTTGTCATAATAATAATGTTGAGATTATAAAATTAAGGATCAAAAGAAAGTAAGTTAATATTATTGTATAGCAACAAGCTACAACGACTTGTCGGCAATGATATGAATGACAGTTTAATCATCTAAAAAGAAAGCTGCGAGAAATGCAATAACTTTTAGTATGAAAGCAATAATATCAGTTGCAACTTTTACTGCAGTTATTGTTAACGGCGATACAAATTGTGTTAAAGTAGACAATAACAAGCTTTTGAAAGATTTAGGAGAGTGGTTTGATGCGGTGGGTAATGATAATAACTTCAGTTTATTGAAAGATAATCAACATTTTCAGAAATAAAGCAACTTTACCATACGTGAGCCTGATTCCATTACAAACGAATTTATTGACGATTTAAAAGGTTACTTTTCGTGGAAATGTACAGAGTTTTACTAAGAAACATCTTGAGCAAAAATCATCTATTGAAAGATTGAAGTTGTGATGGTGAGTTGTTTTATTAAATTAATAAGTGTCACAATATTGTTTTGATTCAAACTGCATGATAATATTGGGGGAGACCTATGCCTAGTAATGGGAGAAAATTAAAATAAAAAATTATAGAGAGAAAAAACATTATTGTGGAAAACCAATACTTGACCGGTGGTCCCTTCAAATTAAAGATTGAAAAATTTGTCTCGGGCGGGACTTGAACCCGCACTTTTCCAAACCGGGGAACTGCGTTATCCAATTTCGCCAATTTCTGTAACATGTTTAAAAATCAATAATATTTGAAATCGGTGGTACCTTCTTCGTTAACACATCGAACTTATTTTTTTTTATGGGTATCTCTTTATAGTTTATAGGTATACTTATTATTTTTCAAAGGAGAAACTTGGCTGCAAGCACGCTCGAACATGTAGTAGTAGTGACACAATTTCTGGCCACCCTGGAAGGGATTGATAGGTTTCAATATCATCATCATCAGCCTATTACGTCCTGCAGGGCAAAGGCCTACCCTCTGGGACGGTATATGGGCGTTAGACCACCACGCGTGCCTAATGATTCTCACCGATCCCCACTACCCAATCGTAGTCCGCGTAATCCCAGCAACGCCCATTGCCGAGGTCCGTACCCCTTAGGGGTACCCCTCGGGCAGGTTGCAAGTTCATTCATTGGTTCGGTAGACCTACCAGGGCGCTTCGCCGTCACTGGTGTGGCCCCCTCCCATAGTCCGCAGTAATAAGCAGTCGATGCTCCCTAAGTAATGCTGTATTGATCAATTTGAAAAAAACGTGCCTAATGCGGTTGGTAGACTTTACATACGCATCAGAATTTCTTCTTCAGCGTATGTAGGTTAGAATCGTGGTAAATTATTTGTCTTATCAGCTGAATCTTCATTGTTATCTCGACTCTAAAGTTACTGTACTGGCATTAAATTCTAGATCTCGTCGTATCATTTTCATCAAACTCTCACAAAAAATAGGTCGCTCAATCTCAATCTAGACTAGACAAGAAATTTAATAAAACAGATATCTAGAGTAGATCATAGATCGCAGATAGCAAAGCTTCTGTTGGTCTGTCCAAATTGATTTGATTTAAGATTACGTCTATTCGTGACCGTGGTTGAATGTTGCTGACAAAAAACAGGCTTCCCGGTTTCATTTTAAGCTGGGTAAATAAGTAACCTATTGAATTCAAGCTATAAATATAATATACCAACTGGATTTACCGTGCTTCGCTACGAAATTCCCAAACAATATTTGTACCCATTTTTCACTACCCTCCTTCCGAGGGCCTAGCATTCCACCTCCGAGAAAACGAAAAACTGAAAATTCCACCCCTGAGAAACATAGCATGGACGGCATATGCTCATGACTATATTCCCCGAGGGGGTAGTCAGAGATATTCTGACCCTCAGAAAATCCACATTTCACTAGTATAGTAGGTACCGAAACTCCCCCGAACACATACGACAAAACGACCAAAATCAAGACGTTTCTTGCTTAGGCTGAATTGAGCGCGCATTTTTTCGTTTTGTCAGTTTGTAGTGCGTGGCTATAGAGCCATCACATAATCCTCCCCTGCTGTACCTATAGAGCAAGGGATGATGTCCGGGATACGTGCTAAATAGCAAGTTTGTAGGCTTTATAGTTTTGGAGATGTCGGTCGTGATGAGAGTCGGAGAGTGAGGGGATTTATCTTTTGATTTAAATGTACTCTAAAATGTTCTTATTAGTATTGACACAATAAAGTAAGAATATTTTCTTTTTTTTATTTTGCACTTCGTTGTTCTTCGTTTTCGCTTCATAAATATTTGCTAAATTGAAAAAAACGTCGTATCGTAACTAGTGTGATACTTAAGGCTTTTAAAATCACCGATTCCCAAAATATTCCGGACACTGCTTCCACACAAAAAATCGTCCTAAAAACATGACACCACAAAAACACTACAACCTTTTAAACACCACTATAGAACCGATAATCTTGGATAATATTTAAATCACAATATAATAATATTAATAACAAAACAAACCACAAGAGTGATGGAGTACACCCGCCTCTCGAGCGGCAAAATGCGCGCGCCGCACCACACCGCCATGGCGGTACTGCGCCGGCGCATCCAGCACCGCAGCCGACAATGTGAGGCTGCTATACAGGGTGTTACATGGGTACCAACAAGGCTGTGATTTAACTGACGGGGCTGTGTTTTTTGCGACTGCGAAAACTCTACAATAATACCAGAAGCGATAAAAATAGTTTTCTGCATCATTGGTACTATAACTAAAGAGTTATATGAGTTATATAATCGCAAAAGGGAAAACTGTCATCCCCCGAATGAAATATTAGGAAGACTGACGTAACCAATAGTAAATAACTGGCCAAGTGCGTGTCGGACCACGCGCACGGTAGGGTTTCGTAGTTTCCCGTCACATTATAATAAGGAACTTAGAAGGAGGCTTTTTGTTTTATACTATTAAGGTTTAACGGCTAATAAAGTCTAATAAGTGTATTTTATAAGTTGGTCGACTATTATTCGTAAACTTGTAAAGCCTACTTAGCGGTGATAGTTTTCCTTTTAATTTCGTTATATATACTACTGCCATGAATTTTGCACATATCCAGAAACAACTGTTTAGCTGGCATAGGGGGGGGGGACACTTGACTCTAACAAAAATGTTCACAAGCTTAATATTTCGCTAACGGATCCCTAAATCGAAAAATGTGTTTCCCACACCCACAATACTTTTAAACGACCTATCCAACGATACCCCACGCCATGGGGTAGACGAGAAAAAAATTCTATTCCCACTTCACGTGTAGTGGTACCCAAAACAAATATTTTTCAAGATTTCATTTTACCACTTTTTCGGCGTGATTAATGTGCATATCCATGCCAAATTACAGCTTACTAGTACTAAGCGTATCTAAGCTAAGCCGCGGATAGACGGACGGACATGGCGAAACTATAAGGGTTCCTTGTTGACTTCGGAACCCTAAAAACGGGAGTCAAACATCCATAAACGCAGGCGCAGGACAATAATATTTGAAACGCGACGAACGGAGAGGATATTTCAATTATATTTGTATCCTGCTTGAAGTAACCCCCCATAAATACGAGATTGAAGAATTTAGAAGGTATCCACAGATCAGAAGTGACGATATCAGTAGCTTAATTATTGGACGAAAGCAAATGCCCCAAATGTTGCGGGTTCGAATCCCATCCGTCACAACATTCTTCAATTTATAATTTGATATATTAGACAAAGCTCTTGTATTCAAAGCGCAGAATAGATTCTAAGATTTTGCCGTTTGTCTCATTTCAAACTTATAGTTACAGTTTCATACGTAAAAAAGGTAACCAAATAGGATATGCAAACGTCCATAAAAATTGCTACAATAGGACAACAAAACTGTACTGAATAAAACAGTTGGCCCATATTATTGTCACTGCAGATGTTTATCTCCACCATAACGGATGTCAGCGCGCTGCATCGGTTTCCACCGTGCGAGAGAATGATGACTTTAGACAATTTTAGTACAACGGGATGCTGTAACGGGATAATGCCTAGGACGACCTGGATTTCCTACTCCACCAGTCAGTTGTCTATGTTCGTTATATAATCTGTTTTTAGACGTTTTTAGATTAGTTTGTTTACTAAGTTCTGGAGTTCCAGGAATAGTGTTGATGTCGTAGGGCTGCCTTGCCATCTATAAAAGCACTAAACCAGGATTCAAATTTCAATTTTTTAAAATAGTATAGAATAGTAGAGATTAGGAAGCTGGATGTTCTTGGTCATTATGGTGTCTTCATACTTGTTAAATATTGCGCGTGGTCCTTCTCAAAGTATATTGCCTAAGTGAGAATAGAGGATATCACCAAAAACGAGTTGAATTAGTAGGTATCTTGACTTTTAAATTTCATCTATCACTCCTCATCTCAAAAACATTATAACACTTATCCAAACTTAACATCAGACAAATTGAATGTCAAACACATGTAATTTATGAAATAAAGTATCATTATGAAAAGAATGATAGGTACCATTAGAAAGTAGGAGAAAATAGGTGGTTATGATGAACTGTATTGCATTGAGTTTGCAGCCTCATCACTGGCAATCGGCCTCTAATTGGCATCCGCGACAAATTGCCTATCTGTTCCCATAAACATAGAAAGGCGTGGCAAAAGTGACAAGTGGAACCACTGCCGAGATAAATGGTAGCTGATATTTCAGCAAAATGTTATTTGGTGCAGCTAGACTTGTTTGCTGATAAATCTGGCCAGCTGGTTCGCTTTCGCGGTCAAAACAAGACCATAAACGTACGGTACGGTTTCAGATTTGGTTCGTAGAACTCCAAGCAGTCTTGCAAGGTAATTTAGATATTGTAATTTTATGTTTATTTGCGGCAACAACGAACACGATCACATTACGTGTTGTAGCCGGAACTGATAATTTATATACTAAACCTTAGGTAAATCTGAAACCTCTGGTTTCCGTACTAGTTTCGTATAGGTTTCAGTACTTGTTCTTAGATTAGATAATGATATAAGGAAGCTTCAAATTCGAAACTGTGACTGAAAAGACTGTAGAGTAGATCAGCCTTAATTTGATGCAGTTTCCGTACCTATATGTCCTAACACTTTCTCTGAATATAACTCCGACTACTGTCTTTTAAGTATTTTGATATACCTACTTACTTAGCCAAAAGGGCGTGTCATTTTTTGACACGAATTAACATAACAATAAAAATATTTTACAAATCATATGCCTTGGGTTCTTCTTCTTATCGTGTGGGGTGTCAGAGTTTTTTCAGACCGCCTTACGGCCTCTGACATGGTTTTTATATAACGACTACTACCACCAGAAATAGTAGCCGGGACCAACGGCTTAACGTGCCATCCGAAGCACGGAATCTTTTTTTTCTTTTCAGACAATTAGGTGATTCAGCCTGCAATGTCCTAACCAACTAGGGAAAAACGCACAAAGTGACATATCACTAGGTGTACCCCGTGGGAATCGAACCCACGACCTCCGTGTCGAAAGCCAATGCTCTTAACCATTAGACCACAGAGGCAGTTATGCCTTGGGTTTAAATAGGTAAAGTACCTGCATAATTATATTTCAACACTGAGCAACTGAGAAATCTAACTATTAAAATCAAGGCAGTGGAACACCCGTTAGAATAGAAGGGTCGATGAGAAACAGTTTTCAATCAAACATCTAAAAATTCAATCAGGCCCTTATTACCTTTGTAGGGCGTTAGAAATTTAAAGTTTCTCTGCCGTATCGTGTCTTGCTCTTGACAAGATCAAAACGCTTTGTCATCGCATGTTTTTTGGAGCGGAATCTTAGGACCAGTGAGCGTACCCTGTTGACTAGCGATTGTGATTTTCGATTTACTTTGATGCTGCCTCGGTACCGTCGAATACGTGACCGTTTAGTTCAGGAAACAGTCTAAAGGAAAATCAGCGGTAGGTATTGTGTTCTTTTTATCTTCACCGCACGATGAAAAACGAAGAAAATAAAAGTCTGGTGCTTTCAAAGGGGGAGATATTGCTGTTAAGTGAACTGATTTTTAACAGCTTGGTGTCTATTGCAGATTATGTTTCTGATCTCCATTATACTCTTTCCCTTGTCTAAGGCCAACTGATCTTCCTAGGGCTCCGTGACGTCACCACAATTTTAACTGGCTTGATAACTATGTAGGTCTGGGTATGATGACGATTATACAGGGTGTAAGTGACAGCCTAGCAAATACTGAAACGGTGAACTCAGACCGTCAAACTGAACAACTTTTACTATGGAGCCTACATCAGGAAACGCGAAAAAAATCAGCTATCCCATACATTTTAGTTGGGTAGGTAGGTAGGTAGGTACAGCAGTTTTGTATGGGACAGCTGATTTTTTTCGCGTTTCCTGAGCTAGGCTCCATAGTGAAAGTTGTTCAGTTTGATTGTGTGAGTTCACCGTTTCAGTATTTGCTAGGCTTTCACTCACATCCTGTATATCAAATGCAGCCTTCTAGAGGGGTTTCTATTAAATTAGCTTGTCGATCCAAAAAGCTGTGTGTATCGGTAACAACTGGAGGTCAAGGCGTTTCGAGGCCGTCGATTGAAAATATTATCGGCGCGCAGAGAATAATTACTTCGCCAAGATTGGCTTTATGCTGCGAAATGAAATGCATAATAAAAAGTTACTGTTGCTATGTCTGTTACTTTGTGCTATTTACTATTTGCGCGTTTTTATTTTACGCGGTTATTATTTACAAATATACCAAAACGCGGTAAGAATTGTAGAAAAAATAAGAGCTTTCCTAGCTAGAGCCTTTTCAGAATCGAAATGAAGAGAATTTTAGGATAGCGCGATTAAAAAATAAGAACACTCTTTATATGCGAACATTGCGAATATAACGGCACCGTATCCCCCACATCCCACCACACATATACTAGGTATACACATAGTTCTCAACTATGGGGGAGCTGGAAGAATTAATTAACTTCATATCTCACTCATGCAGGTTTCCTCACGATCGTTGCCTACGAGAAAATTGCAGATAGCTATGTGGGTTCATGCAGACCTCCATTTAAAAAGTGTAATCAATTCACAACTATTTATATACAAGCACGACTTTGTACTTCCGTGATCTTTGTGAATTTCAAAGTCGTGATTAGCTGACTGAAATTAATGTACCGCTGGTTCTCATTGCTGTAACAGGCATTTTTGTCTGGGGTAGGCCAAATGGGCCCAGTTCGCATTGTAAGATCCCAAAGCACTGCAAAGGCCTTATCGTTAGTGGTCAACTACTGCCAGAGTATTTATATTATAATATAACTTTTATAAGTCAAATGAGTCATATAAATGGGGGCTTAATACGACCAAATTGTTTGCTGGGAAGTGTTTAAAAACATGTTATACCTATTAGAATTACTTATAGTAGGTTTCTCCTAGAAAAATTTCTTGTAAAGGTACCGTGCGCGAGGAGGCCTGGTGTCCTGTGAAACCTTATTCAAGCTCACCGCAAGGTGAACTTAGTCCAGGCACCAGTCTCCACATTACTATAATAATGTATTTTATACTAGTCCAGTTATACCCAAACCACTTGTTGTCTTGTTATTGTATGTAGAGAGAAATAAATTATTTTTATTATGAGCTGTCTAGATTAGGCCTTTGAACGAGAAGGTACCACCATCTATTGAAACCACCAGGCTTACTTGGGATCATTAAAATGTATGTGCCTGAGAGCGTTTATTTATTATTTTATTGGCACTATCCGGCATATATTTCGTTCGTTTATGAATGAAGAAAACCTATCAGATGTCCATTATGTAGACACAAACATGTGATTAAGTGAGTAAAATTGAAGCTATCTGTTGCCCACGACAACGTCTACGTTGACTTAAAAAAAAGTATCCTATATGTGTTATTCTTGAACATATTCTATGTCTGTGCCAAACATCCAAATCCGTTTAGCCGTTTTTGCGTGAGTCACAAAGATGCAAACATATTAGGTAAGATAAATGTATATTTATAACTTTTGCTTACAACTATTACATTAAACGGTAGACCAAAAACGAGGCAAGCCTGATACGCGAGGTCTACGATTGGGAATCCTGAACAATAAATAAATATCCTGGATTAAGTCTTCAGTTCCATCGTAAGTCAGAGTCAGCAACCAGTTCTTAATCTCGGATTTTGCACGGCGCACTGATAATGTTTTTATGTCGAGAAGTTTACAAACTCTGTTATATATTTCGGGGATGCAGAAATCGCAGAAAACGACTCGCAAAAGTAGTGTTAATGACAGGCAAAGGCACATTAGACGACTATTATAAGACTTTGTCCGCGTGAAATTAGATTATGAAAAATCCTTTCGTAGTGCACCCTGGTAGTGCTATCCGTGTGGCAAAATACTGGGCTGGAAAAATATAAAATAACATGCCATTTACTCGATAGAAGAAGAAGTGCACCCCTAAATCCTCCGTAGAATATATATTCCAAATTGCATGTTTCTATCTTCAGCGGATTAGGCTGTGCGTTGTCTGTCGGTCACGGAACTGTTTTATATGTAAAGATAGATAGCATATTCGTCTTACGTATCACCCTTCCTGGGACAAGGGTTAGATAATTAGGTCTCAACTTGGTCTCAACCCACGCAAGCAATTTGACGATCGAATTAATGACAGATCACGGTTCAAGGAAACGATTTGCCAATTGGATAATAATTGTTTTGAAGTGACGATTGTGCAATAGCATGAGAATCTGTGTCAGGATTCAGAGTACTGAAAATTATACGAATGTGACATGTTTTACTGATATTTGAAGCTTGGTGGTATTTGAAATCAAATATATCTTATTTTACACCAAAACATAAGCAGCAAAAGAATATAGAGAGAATCAGGGAGACGGAGAGACTCTTTGTCTTAGGAACATAATAATGAAATCAAATCAAATATACTTTATTTTACACTAAAACATAAGCAGCAAAAGATTACAGAGAGAATCAGAGAGACGGAGAGACTCTTTGTCTTAGGAACATAATAATGAAATCAAATCAAATATACTTTATTTTACACCAAAACGTAAACAGTAAAATAATATAATCAATAATCATAATGTATTTGTAATATTCATTATCATCATCAGCCTTTATACATCCAACTGTGGAGGCGAAGCACAGGCCTTCTCTACTATAATCTCTACGCAAATTAAGGGTGTGGTTCGAGGGAGCTAGTCAAACTACAAAGTTTAGTATTCAAATAAAGATAAAAACATATGTATACTAATAATATTATAATCTAAGTCGATCTTACAACAGAAGCTAATTATCCCATGTTTATGTAGGTACTACTAACTTTTGCCCGCAACTTTGTTCGCGTGGATTTCGGAAAGCTTCAAAACCCCGTTGTACATTTTCGGAAAATCGTTTCTTAGTACATCCTGCGTACGTCATCTGTAGAATATATTTTCCAAATTTCAAGATTCTATCTTCAGCTGTTTAGGTTAGTACGTCCGTACGTCAGTCAGTCAGACACGAAACTGTTGTATAAGTATAGATAGAAGATAGATTTAATCCGATGACAAATTGTTCTTTTTAGTTGGGACTTCTTCATCGACGATGTGCAGTACAGAGGGATGTGGAGGAAAGAAACAAGGAAAGCAGACCCCACAACGACAGGACAATAGCTAGGAAGATCTCATGATCTTCCTATCTTGTTCTTTGTCATCTTTGACGGTTAAATCGTTCTTTCCAATGCCTACTCCCAAATCTATAATTACCAAAAAAATTCAAAGCATCTCGTAATCCTGCTTCGAAGGAAGATCTCATGATCTTTCTATCTTCTTTATTGTCATTGTATCTTTGACGATTAAATTTTTCTTTCCAATGCCTACTTTCTCACTCCCACAATTATCATTACCAAAAAAATTCAGAGCATATCTTCTTCGTTTGTCGTTTGTGTTTGTTTGTTTGTTTGACTGTTAAATTTTTCTTTCCAATGCCCAATGTGAATCTATCATTAATCATTATACAAGGTGTAAGGAAAAGTATAATAAACCTTTAAACGACATACTCTACCCATCAAACTGAACAACTTTTACTATGTGATCAAACCGATCGGAGAAAAAAAAATTGCTGTTCCATACATAACTGCAATGCCTACTCGAATCAAACGTATTAAACAGCCAGATTTTTCTTTTTTCTAACAGGTTTGCTCCCATAGTAAAAGATGTTCAGTTTGATGGGTAAAGTATGTCGTTTTAGGGTTAAGGATACTTTTCCTTAAATCCTGTATACCAAAAAAATGTCAAAGCATCTCGGTATCCTGCTTCGAAGGCTGAAGCTTTTTCCTTCGAAACCGGATGTCTACGATGGAATATAGGCTAGTCTAGTTCCTAAGGTGAAGATACGGACCGATAAGCGAGCTCGCCTTGGTCACTTGGTCAGGCGCGAGTCGTATTACCTCCCATGGGTATCAATGGCCACTTGCATGTATCCGGTGGCGATGACGATCGGAATTGCACACGTTTTGTACAATGTTGTAATGTTATGATTGAAAGGTTTTGAGTATGAGAATAGAGGATCTTTTTGAGTCAACAATTCAAAATATTATTTGACGAGCGTTAAAGTACGAACAGGAAAATAATTCCGCTCGTCAATCTTCGTTTTGCGCAGAGCAGGCCCGACTCCCCGACAAAATCCGAAGTCATTTAGTAATCAAAGGGTGCAAAGTTGGATAGCAGCGAAAAGGGCGCGAAAACTAATTAGCCAATACCGTAAACGGGTTGAAGGTGGCGCATCCTGATTGGTGAATATAATTTCGCGCGGTATTAAAATTTGTCAACTGCGCAGGTAGATTGGTAAGACTTATAAACCTGGCACTACTTACTAAGTTATGAACGCCGGGTCTTATACAAAATTCTCGAAAAAAGTGTCCCTGACTAACCTACATAAGTGTTAATAATATAATCCTACTTTAAAAACACAGAAACTGATGAAATGTTAATTTTATTTTTGTTGCGTAGTTTTTACAAATTCTTACAAATGCGTAATTGTTTCTCATTATGTGTTTTGTTTCTCTTTTGCTGCGGACACTTTTGAGCGCGGACCCTACTTCCAGTAATTTGTAAGTCAATGGTAATGCATGACATAATAAGTTTTGAATCGGTACTTGAACAAATCTAGTAGAATAGAATAGATTCATGTGAAGAGATGAGCGATGAGACTATGGAATGGACTAGTGTAAGGTCAATATCGGTGAAATCTAAGCCCCCTGCGCTTAAGAACGATAGAGGAGTATGGTTGGTTTCTCTGATGCTGACTGTACCACCATATTAATCAAATTAAATTAAATAAAGAGACTTAAAACTAAACTAGCCTAGGATGTGGTACAGGTTCGGTCCTTGTGGGAGGGTACCCAGAACGCTGGCCGCATTTCCTCGCTGAATGGCTATGCTGATCCGTTGAGCGAGGAAAGTGCCAGCCCTTGGGCCCCCATTTTAATTCTTAAATTAAATTAAAAATTAAAAAAGGAATTTATTTCACAAAAACACATAGCGTTACATTGTGGCTCGTTGGACCTCAACACGGCACTGGGACAATATTGACGTACTAACATAATTTCTATGGGACTAATTTGCCGTTTCGTTTCAACGTTCCGTACAAACACGACCTTTTTGAAACTCATTCGCTGAGCTCAGCAGTCGAAAATGTCAAAATTACTTTGAAGAATTGGAGATATCCATCTTTCTGCTGCTGATTCGAGTTTCAAAAATCGCACTCCTGAAGTATGATTATTGAAAGTCAAATCAGCTGCAGAAAGATGCATATCTCCATAGTAATATTGACATTTTCTACTGCTGAGTTCAAAGAATGAGTTTCAAAAAGCGCACTCCTGGAGCGGGTCATTCACGAAATCAGGCTTGTATTTTAATATTTGTTTTTCTACAGTTTTGTTTATTTGCCAATCAAATCTTTCAGATTTTTTATCCTATTGACATTTAAAAGACTCTGACCGCAGTGACCGCTAATCACATATACCCAATCGGGATAATATTAGTCTACTAAAGCATTCTTGAGGAAGAGGACGGCCAGATGGCAGGACGAAATCGTTGCAAATGCTGGCAAAAACTGGCGAGAAATTGCAAAGGACAGAGAGAGATGGCATTCTTTGGAGGAGGCTTTTACCCTTGGACAAATTAAAGCTTTTACCCTAAGGGGGTCCATACATTAATAAATAAGTTCCTACCTAATATGCAATCCCAATTAATAAGATGATGAATGTAATGAAAAATGTATGTACATAAAAATGAAATTATTTATTGTAATAAAAATATAAAGTCTAACAAAATTAGCTGAAACTATTTTAAGGGGATGATCAGACCATCAAACTGAACAACTTTCTCTATGGGACCAATATCGAAATCGCGAAAAAAAATCAGCTGTTCCGTACAAACGTACTCGACCTAAATGTATGGGACAGCAGATTGATTTTTCGCGATTTTGATATTGGTCCCATAGAGAAAGTTGTTCAGTTTGACGGTCTGACCATCCCCTTAAAATAGTTTCAGCTAATTTTGTTAGACCTTATATAATGTTTAATATTTCTCAATATTTTTACATAATTTGAGTTGAATTGAATTTGAGTTAATGTTAATTAAAATTTATTTATGACTTAATTAACTATGAAATCTAAATTATTTTTGTTATGTAATGTTGTATGGAATTAATAAAGCTTTTTAATTTGATTTGATTTGTTTTGAAAGCATTCTTGTAGTAATTTTACACATAAAACCACAAAACCGAGTTTTTTTACTTATAACAATGGATAGAAGATTGGCATACCTATTTCTCATTATATAATGTCTCGGGTAATTACCTTGGTAACCTATATCACGGTTAAGGCCTTCGCCTAGACCTTGACGAAGGTCAGTGTACAAAGTGGGTCGTGCTTTATTGATGGATGATATGATGAGTATGATGAATTGCTTCCGACTGTCAAAATAGGTAGTTTATCATGCTCTGCGTACGCCAGTAGTCACACAACTACATATGCATGTAGCAATCTAGAAATATACAGGGTGTAATGGTAAACAGTTGCACTACTTTAAGAGGTGATTGTACCCATGATACTGAACAACTTTCCTTGAGAAAATGTTTGGACTTTGAACTTTCTATTATACTTACTAAAAGCAATCAGCTGATCGGACGTTTGTATGAAAAGTTCATAATTTATCTGCTTCATTTGTTCCTTTTGGGATGTTGTTCAGTATCATGATGCTCTCCTTAAAAACCGTAAGCATATAAAGAAAGACTGTGTTACACAGTACTACAGGGTACTTCAGGGTGTTAGGGTAAACAGTTGCATTACTTTAAGGTGTGATTGTACCCATGAGATATAGGTTTCTTAGGGAAAGTTGATCAGTATCATGGGTACAATCACCGCTTAACTGTTTACCCTAACACCAAAGTGAGTTTAAACTATCATTCAAAATGAGACCAACATTGAAACCACGAACAGAAATATGCTAATATTATATTTTTTACTTTTGAGAATATAACAAAATCTATTATTTCTATTGAAGAACAATTTTCTTTTCTCGCGATTTCGATGTTGACTCCTTAGTGAAAATTCGACAGGTTGATGGTCTGTAGCACCCCCAAAAGTTAAACTATGTAACACAGTTAAGTTTACACTCTGTATATAAGCACGTAACTTCATGTGGTAGTCAAAATGTTTAAAACTGTCTGTTCACATCAAGTTAACATTCAACTTTGATATTGAAACACTTTTATAGAAAAGAATGATTTCTTTTCCAAGAAATACTCAGCTCTAGTAAGATATGTGAAATATGCATCAGTAAAGGCAATTAAAGAAGTAAAGTTAGTCGCACGGCGGCGCATGCGGCGGATTCAAGACATTTTATTAACAACTTTCCAGGGAACTTGTGGTTTGTCTAATGTATCAACTAGAACCCTGTGTAGCAATCGAAAATAGACCAATAACATTTAAATGGCAATTTATAAAAAATTTTTTTTTCAAATTTTCGCACATAGTAGAATGCCATCAAAGTCATCATACTTAACTTATATACTTTAGTTTCTCTGTTCTGATGTTATTTTTATTTGCTAATATCAAAATGAAACACATCACACAAAAATTGTTTATTCCCCCCTTTTTTTAATTCGCATATTCCATATTTCTTTTTTCTTAATTCGCATACGCCATAAATAATATAGCCTATGTCACTCTCGCGATTTTGACAAATATAACGACATCTCATACGTTAAAATCCATCAAGCCGTTTAGACTGTAGGGCGTGCCAAAGAAATAGACATACATACATACGCTCGAAAAACATAACCCTCCTTCTGGCGCAGTTGGGTAAAAAGAGCGTGTCGGACACAGTATGATAGGGTTCCGTAGCGGTTCGTGTAAAGTGGAACAGAATCGACGAATCTATACGGGTTTTTTGTTTGACTAACGAAAACCTAATTTTTTTTCAGTTAGGCGCTTAGCAGAAGACGAGGGTCTTTTTTTCTTTCGTGTGCTGTTCCGCCTACTGTTTATTTTCCCGGATATGGTGTCCGAAGTCCTTATTAAAACTGGAGAAAAGGTTTTTGTTTTCGTATCCAACATTTATTATTAACATTAACACTCTGTATATCACATCCCCATGTATACAAGTTCCGTTACGCAGTACCTACCTATACAGGGTGTAAAATAAAATAGGACAGTTACTTAAAGGGGTGCTTCAGACCATCAAACTGAACAACTTTCTTTATGGGACCAATATCGAAATCGCGAAAAAAAAAATCTGTTGTCCAATACATTTCAGTCGAGTTATGTTTGCAGTTTTGTATGGGACAGCGGATTTTTTTTTCGCGATTTCAGTGTTGGTCCAATAGTAAAAGTTGTTCAGTTTGATGGTCTGAAGCACCCCTTTAAGTAAATAAAATAAATAAATAACGCTCACAGGCACATACATTGTCATGATCCCAAGTAAGCACTATAGGCTGTTTATTATGGAAACCATACAAAAACGGCACGAACATTTAACATCCATGACCGAAGCGGGATTCGAACCCAGGACCCTGGCAGTCCGGCGTGGTAATCATTACACCAACCAAGTAAGTGTCCTATTTTATTTTTCACCCTGTAAAGTGTTTCAAACAAGTGTTAGTTTAAAATGTTATATGGTATCATAAAGTTAAGAGTTCAACAATGTTTGCGCTAGTTTGTAAGTATTCATTCACAAGATGTTTAGATACTTAGCTGGGTGTTGGTTGCTATGTTGCTATTGTATTATTTGATGTTTATAGTACTTAACTTTGATGTATTCGATTATTTAAGTTTCACATTGGTATACAGCATATTTAACTGACCAATAACTTTTTTATGTCAGCTGTGTACAGTACGACCAGGAAAATAATTAACCTCGGCAATCTTCGTTTGCGCAGTCTCCGACAAAACCCGAAGTTGTTTAGTAATCAAATGGTGCAAAGGATACCAGCGAAAAGGGCGCAAAAATAATTAGCCAATCGTTGCAAGGCATTTATTTTGGTTGAAGTTTGTTACGCGATTACTCCGCCAATTATGAATTGATATTGATAATTCTTTTTTTGTTTGGTAAGTCATACTTCAGAGTTGGTCCCATTTTAAATTGGTGAAGATCTGGTGAAGGGCTTCGGAGATACACAATGGAACTCCTAAAAAAGTATAGCATATCATCGGTAATTGAAATAAATGATTCGTGTTGATGTTCCCCTTGCATGTACAACTGATATGTCCATCCAATATAATACCAACACGAAAAATTTTGAAATAATTTTTTTTTTACAAAAAATTGAAACCGACTTCTAAACAGCGTATTTTAAATTCGCATCTATAAGGTCTAACAAAATTAGGTGAAACTATTTTAAGGGGATGATCAGACCATCAAACTGAAGAACTTTCTCTATGAGACCTATATTGAAATCGCGAAAAAAAAATCTGCTGTCCCACACATTTAGGTCAAGTAGGTTTGTATGGAACAGCTGATTTTTTTTTCGCGATTTCGATATTGGTCCCATAGATAAAGTTGTTCAGTTTGATGGTCTGATCGCCCCCTTTAAAATAGTTTCACCTTATTTTGTTAGATAAGAACATTAATTTGTTTCATTGGAGTCGGTGTCAAGCTAAGCCCAAAAATAACTCAAATAATGTTCTTATAGATGCGAATTTAAAATACTCTGGTTATATTATTATTTTAGTACTTTTTTAATTTTGATATCGGTTTTAATTCATTGTTAAAAAAAATTTTATTGTCTGTGAAATTTCTGGCGACTAAGATCTAAAATAGATAAAGAACAAGTATAAAAATAACGAATGTCGAATATTGTATCTAACACAATAATTATTAATTAATAATGACATAACCTCGAAATTGAATTTTAGGTCTCTTTTACCTGCCTAGTACATCATGTAATGGTTTTCTATTTTGTTTTTATTCAAGATTATTTCCGTGTATAGAATAAAGCGTTAAACTAATCTAGATAGGAACTGCATACCGCTGCATAGTTCCCATGAGAAACAAGTGATAAATAAACTCCTAGGCTCAGCGAATGTGTTAGATCACGCGCAACAATCATTGCTCGTTACACTATTTCAGGCGGCTATCAGTTCTCAATTTGAAACTAGGTATAGCAGCTCCATCGCGGGTCTACAAGTTTGACTGAAAAAGACTGATAAAACCGTGACTAGACGAATGAAGCCTGTGGTGGTAATAACCTGAATAGACTAAGAGATAAGTGTACTGTTTGCAACCATCAGCTGCAAGGCTGATTCAGTGTTTATGGGGGGGTGTAGAGCATCTCTGTAATGGGGATTTAACAGGTCTGCCTGCATAACTCCAAGTTACTGATGTTTAAAGGTCAGTAAAAAATTAACGACCAGCTGCAATGCTGATCGTATGATATTATTGTAGAATGCACTGTAGCTATGTGCACAGTACAAAAACTGACATGAACTGCCAGTCGGTTTAGGAGATACAGCCGTAACTCCTAAACCGACTGATAAACCATGCCAGTTTTTGTAATGCTCACATAGCTACAGTGCATACTACAATAATATTATACGATCAGCCTTGCAGCTGATCGTTTATTTTAGGTAGGCATTTTAATTCAGAGCTCATTCTGAATAAAGCGCGGAATCATAAGAGCAATCGCGCTAAATAAATCGCCACTGAACCATGATTGGACCGCGTGCGAACCACAACTTTTAACACATTCGGTATTATGCTATTCATTTGAAAGCCGTTAGAGCCGTTTTGACAGATCGCTGAGACGTTAGAGGCTGTCAGTCACATAGTAAATAAGTCAAGTTGGAGACACGTTGCAGGTTCTGACCCGAGCACTTGTGTCGCGTGGTTTTCGCGCGTCGCGTTTTTGCCTGCCACGAGGCTCCGCCATCCTCAATCTCTTCTTGTTCTTGACCAAAAACAATCCCGGAGATAGGTTCTCCCATAAATTACTTGACACTGACGGAAATGCTAAGTGCTAACGCATAAGCAAGAGTCCATTAATAGTAAATTAAAAAAAAGTCAAGTTTAGCGCGATTTGGAATTAAACGCAGTTGAATCCCTCCAGAGCGGCTACGTTCTCTAGAGTTAACGTAATATCACTATGCACTAATCTTTTCTTCCTAGAAGTTGCTACAACTAACAGAAACATCTGCGAAAACGATGGCCTATAATAAGGTATGTGATATAACGTTTAATAATCTCTTCTATGGGCACTTTAAACCGTTGTCACTGTCAAGGGCATTGTTAGGCAATCTACTGAATAAAGGACGGACTTGAATGAAGCTTATCTTATCTGTTACGAAAGTCAGCCGTGCTGCGTAACATGCAATTATATTCTTTTGTTCAAGATAGTTAACACAGAGAAAATGTATAAACCATTTTCTCTGCGTTAATTATACAAGTGATTAGATAACGGTACTTATCGCATAATAAGATTGAAAATATGATAGCAGGTTCAACTAGAATTCTCTGTCATTTAAATAAATAAATATCTTGGACATTGTCACACAAATTATCTAGTCACATTTTAAAGTACCAGAATCTAGCCTGAACTTGTGTTATGATGACTAGACAACGATATAGAATACATAAATAGATACAAACATCCATGACTCGGGTACAAATATTCATATTCATCATACAAATATTTGCCCCTTACGGGATTCGAACCCGGGACTCTCGGCACAGCGGGCAGGTTCACTACCGACTGAACTACCGGGCCGCCTAAAGATCAAGATTCAAGATTTTTGATTTCAAGATTTACTAAACGTATTGTCACATAAACTAAATTAACTACAATTTATTTTATTTTCAACGTATTTTTTTACTAGTTAAATTACCAAAATTGTAGTAAGATTTTCCTCTTATTCTTATTTTGTATGTGACGTGTATACTGTATAGGCTGATGATGATGATTTATTCAATAAACACATCATAAATTTCATGTCGCCATTTGTACCAGAATAATACATACATACCAAATCAATGTATGGGGAGGGTGTATGGGCATAAGTCCATCTGTGCCCAATGCATTACATATTAAGAAAATGATGATTTGGTATAAAAATCCGTATCTTGCTCACCACATTTGTTTGCGTACCCATCCTCATTAGAATAGAGTATAAGCTAAGAATGCAATAAAATATCGTTGCTCATAGAATACGGAAAAAGAAGACAGGCTATGGCACACTTCCGGCAACAAGAACAGTAGGTCAACGAACCAACTATTGATTGTTTGGACGGGGTTGCTACGCCTTTGTTAGCCGTGGTCAAAGATACAAGATACCTAGTCCTAGTAGTGGAGTGGACACGTCATATATGTAGGTATACATTCGTATAAAAAGGGTGTAAACTTAAATAAACTTTAATTTAAGGGGTGCTACAGACCATGAAACTGAAAACTTAATTTAAAAATTAAATCGCGTTTCCTGTGAACTTTATTTAAAACTTTACACATTTCCTGTTTGTGATTTTGTAGTTAGGTCTTTGTTTAGACCTAACTACAAAATCACAGTCAAAATCCGCAGTTTGGATGAGCAATATTTTGCTGGTTTTTAGAAGCTTACTTATTATTTGAAAGAAATACAAAATGAAAAATTTTGCAATAATCTTCAACATTTCGCCTTTTTTTTTTTTGCTATGATGTATATTTTTATTTATAAAATAAATATGAAACCTGTGTTTAAAGAAAAGCCTAAATATTTGAAAAAGTATGTACTATAATATGTCC
The DNA here is from genome assembly GCA_927399405.1 of Agonopterix arenella. Lineage (NCBI taxonomy): Eukaryota > Metazoa > Arthropoda > Insecta > Lepidoptera > Depressariidae > Agonopterix > Agonopterix arenella. The sequence goes on from OV656714.1 coordinate 6,265,486, forward strand.
ATCTACTTAAGGGTTGAGACACATTTGCCGACGGCGATCGGCGGCCGGCCCATACAGAACTGTCGTTTAGTATAGAAAGCCGTCCGCCGTCAATGTCAAATGTCAGTTTTGTATGGGCCGGCCGCCGATCGCCGGCAGTCGGCAAATGTTTCTCAACCGTCTCAACCCTTAATAAGTTAAAGTCACATTTACCTACTTGCGACGTACACCATTGTGTAGACAATATAAGGATCTAAAAATGCTATGAAGTAAATTTTTTAAAACCAATATTTGATAAGTTAATTAAATAATAATAGTTGTTAAAATAATTATAAAATTTGGTGTGAATCCTTATGATTTTCTAACTTGATTTCCTTGAATTAGAAGGCACCACAGTGACATAATAAAGGACAAGCCAGTCAACAATAGGTATACCTTCTAAAATGGTGTAGTGTAGTAGAGTTGAGGAGGGTCTGAAAGGGTCAAGGTCGTTCGGTGGGGGATACCTTTTGAAAACATCAAACCATCAGAGTTTTGGCCTGCCTCAGGCAGACTGCCTGGTAACGTCCATTCTATTTTTTGTTTTGGTGGTCCTAAACTACGATCAACGTCCTGAGCTCCTAATTACTACCTATTATTATTATTGGGTTGGGGCCTTAACAGACTTGCGCCTGTGCCACTTCGACCATCGCTGATCTTTTGTGAACGCCCCTTCTACAGTTCCCTATTAATCCCTATAGCAGTTAGGTATCGCAGTAGGTTTTTAACAGGGAGTTCTTGTATCACATCTGGAGTCAGTACCTGTCTGCCAAGATTAATACTTCGGTTGTACATTAATGGACCACAATCGCAGAGAATGTGTAGGGGACTTTCCATGTCCTCCCCGCAGAACTTGCAGCAGGTGGAGTCGCTTAGTTTCAAGGTGTGCATGTGTTTGTTTAGTTACTACCTAATAAAAATAATGGTAAAAAATATTGTTTATTACCAGACAAAGGGTGGTCCAACTAGAACTAGGTACCTTAGCAGCTCAATTAAGACAGCTTCCAATCATACACGATGATTACCTGGAAACAAACGAAATGAGATTTTAAAATCAACATCATTAGAGTCCATTATTTGATATTCAAATTAGATTACCTTCTAAGATAGAGAAACGTTATTACATCTATTCAGCCAGATGAGATTAGATTAGGTTGGAAATCACTGCAATGAGAAATGTAGTTATTTAAAATAACGAGTTTATTTGCAAGAATTCACTTAGTAGCTGGCTGACTAAACAGTTTTATATTGCATGAAATTGAATTATCGAATACATCATCATCAGCCATTGTTCCCAGTGCAAAAAAACAGGCGCCTCGAGGAGGGTGTAAGTGGGCGTAAGCCCACTATAAATAATCAAGGGTTTTCCAAAAATATTATGTTCTGGGTAGTTTTGCCACATCAGTTTTTCCTAATAAATAAATAAATCACTTTTATTTCACGTAAAACACCCATATGTACACTTTTATACAATATAAAAGTATATTAAAGTAAAATTAAAATTAGAAACATAATTATTATTAGATTAAATTATGTCAAACACCTACATAGGAGCTAGCTAATTTTCATGTCATGTCATAATATCGGGACTTAAATGGATAAAAAGCGGGACGGACGGAAAAAATTTCGTAACCATAGTTACAATCCTTTAATTCAAAATCATAGATTTTAATAACATCAATCAAACCTTAAGATTTACTAGGTAATATACTATCATGATAAAACATTATTAAATAAGTTGTTTAGTATCATAGGTACAATCACCCCATAAAGTAATGCAATTATTTACTTTAACACCCTGTAGATGAAAGAGCGGGATTTCGGGCGTCACGCTCAAGGTGCTGGCGGGATGCGACTTGAGAGGGCTAAAAACCGGGAGTCCGGGACGACCCGACCCGCCTAAAGTGGGACATTTGGCAACACTAGTCGTGGGGTCAGTGTAGCATCAATTCATATCTTGCGTTTCTAGCCTAGAATTGATCTAGCTATAGGTCTCATCTTCCAGAAAATTGTTACTAATAAACGGCTCTAATCGAGCGAAGCTTAGTCCAGTCACCCAGGTCCATACAAGTGTTAATTACTTGCATAGTGAACTGTTCTAAAGGTAATCCATAAATACAACTCCTAAGGGTTTCAGTGGGTTCAAGAGAAGCCTCTAATAAAGCCGCTAGTCAATTACAAAGGACATTGGTACGTTGGTGCAAAGCTCTGCGATCGATTTCAATGTGAAAGTTTCATTAAGCTCGCTGCATTGCCGCCGGGTTGACGCTGCTAAAGGTCCAAGTACACCATGTCTGATCACTCAGTTTATTACTTATGAAAACCCACCACCGTATAACAAAAGTAAGCTGAAACACGAAAATATAGAACATACATTATATTATGCGCACGCTATTATACTACGGTAGTAGTAGTCTACTCTACAATGTAGAGTCTATACAGGGGAGCGCGTAATTTCTCTATGGTCTATACCATAGAGTACGCGTATAATTTCTCTATGGCCTATACACTTGCATGCTTCTATCGACTCATCCCGACTATTACATCTTTTCATAAAATTTTGTTAGTAAAATGTATGACGAGATATATAAAACCAGAGTAAGACAATTATGGTCAGGACCACAAGATCTCTGGATACCTCTCCAGGAAAACTGCATTTATTTATGTACGTATAAGTATAGATATAACGCAAACGAAGAATTGGAAGGAAGAAGGAAATTACACTTTTGACCATAACTAATCGATATTTTATGGAGTATTTGATACTCTTAAGGCATGTTTCACTACTTCTGCATAAGTTCTTGATAGCTTATCTGACAGATAGTTTGACACGTTTCATATGAAAGATATGTCAAACGATCTGCCAGATATACTATCAAGGTCTTATCCAGACGTGGTGTAGCAGACCCTTAATCTGTAACCTATTTAACTTCCACCAAAGAAGAAGTTTATTTTCCCTTAGTCTGTTTTCATGCTAATTATTTTCATATATCTGCCAGATAAACTATCCAGGGCTTATCCAGAAGTGATGTAACAGACCCTTAATCTGTAACCTATTTAACTTCCACCAAAGAAGAAGTTTATTTTCCCTTAGTCTGTTTTCATGCTAATTATTTTCACATAATTATCCTTAGCACTGTTTTTCTGTGCGCTAAATAGTCTGCAGCGGACTACCAATCATTAGAATGGATGCAGTCGATCAATACTGCGCATAACAGATAATTTCAGGAGTAAAGAATGAAATAACCTGAATTTAAAAACTAGGCGACTGTTATTAATGTCCGAAAACCTATTGAAATCAATTGCAAAGTGATTAAAAGTTTACAAACTCGATCATGCTGAAATGGCACGTCCGATTTTAATTAAGTTTTTAATGTGTGGTGGTTTCAGTCTGAAATCTGTTACAACAAAACAATGAAAAAATAAAAACAGGCAGGCAGTGCAGGTATAGTGCAGGCACGGAATGCTTTTTTGAAGATAAACTAATTACCTACTACTTCTAGCCTACTACGTAACCGCTCTCTCAAGATCTCCATCCGTGTCCGTCTTGTAAGGTGTTACGTATTCTCCATCCGGAGGACCGTACGGGAGTACGGTGTTGAATCCTGGCCACTCACTCAAAATGTAAAAGTCTTGAGGCTTTTGAGATGTGGGTATACAGGAGGATGTTGAAGATATCATGGACAGACAGAATTAATAACGAGGTGGTCCTGCAGAGGATGAACAAGAGAGTTGAAATCCTAGTTACTATCAAAACTGGGAAATTACAGTAACTCGGTCACATGAGAAGTGATAAATACCAACTTCTCCATATATTCTGCAGAGGAAAATTTTGGGAAGACGAATGCCTGGTAAAAGAAGGACGTTCTGGCTTAAAAACTTATGTGAATGGTTCGATATGAACACCACCTCACTGTTCAGGGCTGCAATCTCCAGGGTGCGAATAGCCCTAATGATAGCCAACCTCCGATAGAAGATGGCACCACAAAAAGAAGAAGATCAAGCACAATCGCTAGGATTTTGCTTATTCTTGTACTTATCACTGTCAGAGATATCAATGCTACGTAAACTACTTACTTCTATTCTATTCTAATCTTAACATTGTGGCTCCATCTTAATGTCGACGACTTTGCCAATATCTTGTTGGCAAAAGTGCCTGACATTGTACGGTAATAAAACAATATTTGGTGTCTTCAACGACTGTTTTATGCAGAAAACAGTCACTTAAGGCACTATAAAATGGTGAAGCTTCGTTTCAACCGACACGCGTCCGCCCAATAACAGACCTGCAAAGCGAATTTCCACGTCCCTACTTGTATCTACTCTAGTTTTACAGTCTCCTCCGTGGTCTAATGGTTAAGAGCATTGGCTCTCGACACGGAGGTCGTGGGATCGATTCCCACGGGGGACACCTAGTGAAATGTCACTTTGTGCGTTTTTCCTCAGTTGGTTAGGACATTGCAGGCTGAATCATCTGATTGTCTGAAAAGAAAAACGATTCCGTGCTTCGGATGGCACGTTAAGCCTTTGGTCCCGGCTACTATCTCTGGTAGTAGTAGTCGTTACATAAAAACCACGTCAGAGGCCGTAAGGCGGTCTGAAAAAACTCTGACACCAGGGCTCTGCCCACACGATAAGAAGAAGTTTTACAGTGTAAACTTTAGAAAAATCTAGAGAATAATTTAAATAGTACTACTATATCGGTTCGATGGTCAATAGGGCCGAAGAGTACTCGAGTGGCGACCGCGTACCGGAAAGCGCAGCATGGGCAGGCACTGCGACAAGGTGGACCAACGACCTGGTGAAGGCTGCGGGAACCCGTTGGATGAGGGCAGCGCAGGACCGGTCGCTGTGCCGATCCTTGGGGAAGGCCTATGTCCAGCAGTGGACGTCCACCGGCTATCGGTTCTATGGTTCTCCAGTCTTCTTTGAGGTTAGAAATGATAGATAATTATTTTATCTTCCCTGAACGAGAGGCAGTAATTTAAGAATTCAGTATTCCTTAGCTTTAAAGATAAAAATCAATGAACCATTACTTTGCTCCCATCTCGAACTCAAAGCATTTTTTGCGATCATCTTTAAGTAGAAAGTAAGATAAAAGTCAAAGGTAATATGAAAATGGAACTAGGTAAAGTAATGGATCTCGCTGAAAACCAATAAAACTTGTCTTTAAGTAAGTAGTTAAAGCCTGGAGTAGTGTAATATCAACTTTATGATAGCTTCTTGGTGGAAAGCAGTGTAATTGGGTCAGGTCAGACAGACAGAGCACTAAGAATTCATTGCTTAGTTCAGTAGGTACTTGCTATAGAAGGATTTGTTGAGTTTCATTAGACTATTTTATTACGTAGCCCTTTGTTCTTTTTTTTTTTGCCTAAGATTTATATTCATTGGTTTATGTATAATACCTATGGATGAAAGTGGACTACAAAAGATGGCATTTACGAATTTCAAACTATAAAATTGAATGAAATCTAATCGCGATTAGATAGGTATGGACACTCAATAACAAAAAACAGCTCGAAGTAGTGCGACCTTGAAATGGCCAATCTTCTTCTTTCTTCTTATCGTGTGGGCAGAGCCCTGGTGTCAGAGTTTTTTCAGACCGCCTTACGGCCTCTGACGTGGTTTTTATGTAACGACTACTACCACCAGAGATAGTAACCGGGACCAACGGCTTAACGTGCCATCCGAAGCACGGAATCATTTCTCTTTTCAGACAATCAGGCTATTCAGCCTGCAATGTCCTAACCAACTGGAGAAAAACGCACAAAGTGACATTTCACTAGGTGTCTCCCGTGGGAATCGAACCCACGACCTTCGTGCCGAGAGCCAATGCTCTTAACCATTACACCACGGAGGCAGTTTGCATTCCGATCATGTTGCATTGTTTCGTGCCCCGCTGCCCGAAACTACCGCCAAAAATTGTGACTTCGGGCCTGTACAAAATTTTCATCATGCGGTATCTGTTAGGGGTAATCTGTGCTTATAACCTACTCTCAAACGATGAAGAAAATCATCGTAAGGAAATCTGCATAGGCATACGCTGAGGAAGAAATTCTGATGCGTAGGTAGGTATGTGAAGTGTACCAATCCGCATTGGGCACGCGTGGTAGACTAATGCCCATACACCTTCATTTTTATATTCCATTAATATCATTGCCATCCATTTAAAAGTAAGAGTCTACCCATCAAACTGAGCAACTTTTACTATGGGAGCAACATGACAATATTACGTGCGTACTGCGTACCTACATTTAAAAGTATTTTATATAATTTACAAATGCTAGAAAAGATACGAGCAAAATTATCACTAGATAGATAAATTATACTTAGTTCAATGTTATAAACTATATACGATCAATCAGTCATAGCAATCAATCATAAACATTTGGCGACGGATTCGCAGGATGAAATTCAAAATAGATCATGGAATTCATGAATCATTTAAATGGATCTCTATTTATCCACGTAAACAGCTGTTGGGAGATGTGAAGTGTAAACAACTTTATTAAATGCGTAAGTTAAACAGCAGGCCTAGCATGGCAACCCCGAGAAAACGATAATAAATCAAGATGTGCCTCCATCTTTGTTTCTTTTCGTATGCCAAAATGAGCGCGCATGAAGTTTTTCTCGTTTTGTCGCTTTGTCGTGGACTCGTGGGTGGCATGCTAGCCGTCTGATCTGTTATACATTGGGACGTTTGATGATAGTTGAGGAATGTTCATACTCAGTGGTGTAAGGTTCTTACAACCCGATTCCGGTCAGCTTACCATTCAATCTTTCCAAGCTACGTAATTATCTGACAAAAATGTCCGTCTCCAAACATTTTAATAGATCCAGTAATCAATGAAATACCTCTACAGAATTATTATACCGATTTGCCACTTTGTTAATTTATCTTATAAGAAATACCTAACATTATTACTTATCATTATCAGACACTCCATGAATCGTACATTTTCAGAAAAAAACAATTTCAAACTGAGGTAAGTATTTAAGTTGGTTGCAGAGGGGTCAATTTTATACAACACTTTGACGCACAATACGCGTAAACGGTATTAATATTACTATTATATAACTTTGTATATATGGAAAAATAGTTTAGAAAATCTAGATGCCGCGTCACAAAAAACACTTCACTCATCGTGACTTTATATCTTTGTAATTATTTTATAAATTGCAAATGTTATTAGTGACGCGGCAACTAGATTTGCTAAACTATTTTTCCATATATATATAATATTACTTTTATTAATTCCGTCTACGCGTATTGTGCGTCAACTTTTGTATGGACTGAAAACACCTTAAAACTATTTTATTCAACGAAGCTATAAAATTCGAATCTGAAAATATACAAATCAATTAAACGTAGTTCTTTATCTTTATCCAAATATAAATATAAGGATAAAAAGGAGTTTCATAAATCCATAAGCTAACGAGAAAGTTACCTCGAAATATACTAAATAACTATAAAGATTTGTTTATAAACGCACTCTGTACCCAAAATAGAGCTCTCGAAAGGTTTAAGTACCTTACCGCCTACGTACCATTAATTCATAAACGTAGTCCCGGTACATTACAAGATGTGCAGGTTCTCAAAGTGTGGTACACGATAACGCGAACCGTTGATAATGACGCCAGGAGACATGTTGCGTTGATGACAACATTTCAGCCGAAAGATGCCTTATGATTTCCAAAGCGTTGGATTTGATGTTAACAAAGCTATTAGCTACCTTGAGGGAAGGTATCAGTTAAGTACATACACTCACGGCCATAATCACTTGCGGAGTGGTCAGAAAGGTTGCTTTAACTACCAATTATCTTTTGAAGCATGCAAAGGCTCACTTTTAGCATAGTTATTGAAGGTTCAGGATTGAATGACGTGTCAAGTAGTGACAGCTAACCTTTGGAACACAAAAACACTGTTTCGCCCACAAAAACAATATTAAATTTCATATCACAGTTACCAAAATACATTTTTAATATGTTTTAATAGTTAGCAATAGCAACCGCCGCAACATATTGATCTTTTTCCAATTAATAATTTCACTAGTACTTTTACATTATACCAAAAAGAGGTACCTACGCAAAACAGTTTGAGAACCTCTCAAGTGTACGTCGGCTTGTTGACCAATACACCTCGATTTAGACGGCTGAAAATAGCTGCGAGTAACTATAAATTCATGATAATCCGTGGGTTTCCGCTGGAGTAACTCGTATACTAGAGTAATTTGTGCGGTCATCGACAATACGTCAAACTTTCTACGTACCTAGTTTTGTAACAACATTTATAATGGTACGTTATTGTGAGGAAACAGTTTATCCCGCAACAATCACCTGGGTGATCAGATCAGTGACTCATGACCTACAGTTTTCCTGAACTACCGCTGCTTAGCGAGAACTGAGGAAGGCAAAACCATAAGAACACACTGCAGGGCAGGGCATAGGCTTCTCACTAATAAGTGGGAGTGAGTCATATTTCACCACGCGCCCAATATTGATATTGAATTTAGATAAAGGAAAAAAAGTCCCTAAATTCATACACAAAGTTTGAAGTGTAGATAATGTTATGTCCAACGGTTTCTAGAATAGAATAGAATAGTTTATTTTCAGGAATATGGTACAAATGTTCACAAAAAATCAGTTTATGCAACATATTATTCTGCCCCTAACGGCGTGAAAATATTAGTAGGTAAGGTAATTAATGAACAACTAGCAGCAAAAAACAAAAACAAAATTACAGACAATAAGTTATGAATTTTTGATACATTAAAATACTTACACAAATCTTATTATATTTCTCGCTAAATCGCTAATGTCAATTATAAACAAATATACAAACACTAATCCATTATTTACAAAATTTACAAATTATACAATGTCAGGTTAAATATTTATCAAAATACATTATAATGTTTATTTGAATTATTTAATTACATCAGTTAGAAGGTATACATAGTTAATTTAATATATTTTATCATTATCATTCAAAAATTCCTGCACAGAGTAATAACATATTTTGTAATTACCGCTTTATGTTTCATAATTAATTGCAAAGATATTTTTTTTGGTCTATACGACTAGATCATGCTATGTTATCTTAGTACAAACTAAGCGGATAGAAGAAGAATAGAAGCTTTCTAAAGACCGCTTCCGCCATCTATCGGTTATGTTTCGAAGCACTATATGTTGAACTAGGGTTCATATCGGAATAACAGCGCACTACACCTCACGCGCTGCGCTGTAGTAGTGAGAGATTTCGCCCATATCAATCACTGTCGTGTTGGTCTAGCGGTCTAGACAACCGGCTTACGATCCGGGTAGCTAAGGTTCGATCCTCGTGTCGGTCGATCGTCTTTTTCAATGTATTTCATAATGTGGCGCCCCCTAGTTCTAATAAGCGGCAACGCAATTAGGACATCCTAAAATTCAAGGCGAGTTACCTATCTATATCCAATAGACATATTAATCTATGGACTAGATACCGCCGACGCCGACGTACTAATAAAATGCGGCAAAAAATTGTATGCCTTGTGAGGCGTAGTATTTCCCGTCTCCTAGCAACGAGTGTTGCCTACAGCATGATTTCCGAAATCATACGGAATAGGGTACACACGTCTTTTGAAAGCTTGAAATCGTCGGTCGATCAAATCGAGTTCATTATACAATCCGTATCATCCGTTACTTTATCCGTTTTGATTTATTATAATGATCGTTGTCGTATTTGTTATTGTAGAATAGAAACACGCCGCCGCGCACGTCAACGTCAAACTTTGGTTGCAGGTTGCTTTGTTATCCAAGGTGTTAGGGTAAACAGTTTCATTACTTTTGCTACATAAACTAGACATTGACAAAATCATCGAAACCAAGATGGCAGCCATATTTTAAAAAAATAGAATAGAATACAATACTTATATAAGGTCTAACAAAATTAGGTGAAACTATTTTAAGGGGATAATCAGACCATCAAACTGAACAACTTTCTCTATGGGACCAATATCGAAAACGCGAAAAAAAATCAGCTGTTCCATACAAACCTACTCGACCTAAATGTATGGGACAGCAGATTTTTTATTCGCGATTTCAACATTAGTCCCATAGAGAATGTTGTTCAGTTTGATGGTCTGATCATCCCCTTAAAATAGTTTCACCTAATTTTGTTAGACCTTATATTTTGTCATACCTTCATGGAGAGCACTTTTTACAAACATAATGATACCATAGACTCCAAGTACGGATAAATGTTTATCCTCCTTGAGTAGAACATCAAATAGTAATACCCCCCTTAATTTTTAGCTTTCTGATATTGTTATTATTTGTTAGCAAATCCATAATAACGCACATTCTGTGAAAATGTCAACTGTCTAGCTATTACAGTTCACACGTTACAGCACTAAATAAGTAGGACAGACAAACGGACGGACAGCGTAGGCTTACGAATAGGGTCCCGTTGTCACCATTTGGGTACGGAACCCTAATAAAAAAGTAACTTAACTACTGGGCTGTATATAATAAATTTTCATATAATTCGGGTAAAAGTTTAGAAGTTTGCAACATTATTTTTTGAAGCTCGAATTTTAGTTGCCGCATTTTAGGAGCCCTTGTTCTTAGGAAAGGCGGAATCTAGAGGCATAGACCAAATAAAAACTTAATTGGTAGTTTGTTATATATTAAGTACCTACACAGAGTATCTATAAGACTTTCCCAATGGGAACGACTAAAATGATAGCATTCATACATGTATTGCATAGTTTTAATAGCAGATAAAGTAATTGTTTCATCGTAACAAAGCAGTAGAGCAAAAACTTATACCACCACCTACCTACTCTAAAAAATAAAACCTCTGAATTAAGCTATTTTCACCTTTGTCACGAAGGAGATAACAGTTCTATCTGGGGACTTCTTAATTCTATTAACTGTAGGTAGTAAACTAGTAGCCTTGACAATGACATTGTTTGAACTTAATGATGATTATAGGGATATTTACGATGTCAATAGGAGATACACTTTTTTGCTATTGTATGACAATTGGAACACCGATTTTTATTAACTTCCTGTTTTGGAAATTAATATCTGCAGTACCTATCTTTAAAAGTGCCGAACGGCAAATAAAAAACGCTCACTTTGACCGACAATGAAACTATTTTATTTAAAGGTAGGCACACAGTAAATTTTAATAATTTAGAACGACAACAATACGTTAGAAAAGCGATGTTTTACAACAGAAAATATACCTAAACTTATGAAAACTTTTACCACACCCACAGATGCGTTTAGCAACAGTCATAATTTCATTTAACAATTTCCAAATATTATTAAATATATTGATCATAACATTGAAAAGGTAATTTAATATTTCAGAAAAGGAAGTAAAACAGTTATAAAGAAAATGTCACAAAGATAGGGTTATTATTATTAACATTTTACCTATAGCCATGTTGCAGCATAATACACTGACCTGCAAAACTAAGTATTACACTTTTAACATTAAATTTTTTTCTAGACCATAGGAAATAGAGATTTAATATAAAAAACGTTTTATAGCAAATGTTATCAGCTTTCTTTGTAACTATTCTTTTTAAATTAAACTCTTTTTCCAGTCCTTTTTATTTCGAAAGTATTTTTTATGTACTTAAAAGGTTATTGCAATTTTAAAAGTGTGATACTTAGTTTTGCAGGCCAGTGTATATTATTAATAATATATCTATCTATACTCTATATCTATACTATTATAAAACTGTAACAGGAAGTTTGTCTATACATTGAAGATATTAACAAAAAAAAAGTTACGATATGGTTTTTAAGTGTCCCTCATTCCATTTCACCAATTTCTGGATTTTTTGTCTGTCTGTTTGTGTGTTTGTTTGTTTGAACGAGTATCACGCAAAAACTACTGAACCGATTTTGATGAAACTTTTTTTGTTTGATAGCTTATGATCTGACTTAAAATCTGGTATATAATTTGTGCGGACGAAGTCGCGGGTTAACGCTCGTAATATATAAATTAACTTGTAGTAGGTACTGGACGGGCTTTAGAAACTAGATGCCGGCCGCCCCAGTTTAATTCAATTAATACCTAATTAATAAAATAAGTCCCATCCTAAATTAATTCTCAGCACGTGTATTCGCATGATACGTAAGCCTGTTTACTATAAACGTGGATTCGTGGATCATAGAGTCGAGTGATAGTAAACACACATAACAATGTAACATCAGTTAGTAAACTGACACGTTATCACACCTGCACTATAATGTGTGCGTTTTACAAGGTCATCTGTGCAATTGTTTAGCTATTAGCTAAATGCAATGTTAAAACTATTGTATAATAGCTTTAATAGACAAAATTACATAGTTTAAAGGTGTGTTTGTTAATAAATGGCAAAAACAATTTTGAGGAAGACTGCACGTGTTAACATGTAAATATTACCATAAAAAGTTACCAATTACACTAATCTGTTCAGCGGTCATCATCATATCAGCCGATAGACGTCCACTGCTGGACTTAGGCCTTCCCCAAAATGAGGAGATTTGCCATAATCGCTATGATGCGATGCGTTTGCGATGTTCCATACTAAACTACAGATCTACTCCAGCTAAATGCGTGGGACAAAAGATTTTTTTTTCGCGTTGTTGGTCCCATAGTGAAAGTTGTTCAGTTTGATGGTCTCAACAACCTCAAAAAGTTTTCAATTTTTATTTTTACTTCTGTAACACCCTGTATGAGAAGTGCCTGCTCTCTTAACTATGGAGAAATTCATCAATCATTAAACAATGTTTCTAAAGAAAATACTATAAAAGTAGAACAATGGAACGCCTACGTACGTCAGATTTGTGTCCTCCCACAAAAGTCCAAAGGGGCTGGCAACAGACAAGATTCTTCGATATATCTATCGTTTTTGTACATAAAACGCAGAACTAGCTTCGAGGCTTAGAAAATACTACCGTCACAGATAAACCCCTGTGAAGTTGATCACCCTGAATGAAAGGGAAGATCCTAACAGACTCGAAAATGAAGACGGATTGATGTAGGAACTTAGGTATGTGAGTTTAGTTTCAAAGCTCGTCTTACTCGACTGAAAACTAGATAAAAGAAAACTAAGTCAACATGTACGACGAAAAGGAAGTCTGCAAATTGCATCAATTGTTATCTTGGAAACGGAAAATTGCATTTTCAAGGAAAAAGAAACTATTATTTACGTTGAAAATAGAGCTCAACATTTTTATACAGCCACAATACGACTCCTAAAGCCTAGAATATTAATCTTTCCGGTTTTTATTTCGAAATAGACAAACACTGCAGACTATTTTTAGACTGGTTTCTGTTTGTTTACAAATATGTAACAATATCCGAGTAAGTAATAGTCAACCATTTTGGTAGGTACCTGCTACCTACTGACGCTTTTCCAGATAACGTCAACCCACCTGGCTGCCGGACAACCCACTCCTCTTTTGCCTAATCTCGGCCACCACTCTGTTAAGGCTTTACTCCACCTGCTATAATAATAAAAAAAACCGTAATGATAAGGCCTCTGAGCGTCGTTAAGTTTTAAATAATCTATGCTCTGAGTTCAAATAAACCCGATTGTACAGACTTTGTAAAAAAATTCTTGCAAACTTTCATTTCGCACGTATCCTAAATCATAGTTCCGACTTTTGACCTTCAGAGAAATGTACAAGCTTACTAAACCATTAGAAATACAAGATCACTGTTGCGAAGTTATAAGTCAAGCTTTTATCGGAAACACATTGGGTCTCGGAGAAAACTTGACGATGTTTGCGGAGGGTTAACAAATTTCTCCCATATATCACTCTCTTGCGGAAAATGGATCGAGAACTATTGTAGATTTATCTGCTGTTGTTTATTGTTTCTATTTATTACGAGTTTTGTTTTAGTATGGCATGATTATGGATTTGCAAAGGTGGTATTTTGTATCTTGCCGATCACCGATCAATATTATGTGTTTATAAATGTTCTTGGGGACCTATAATTTTCCCAATCACCAAGAAATGACAAGAACTTTTACATCGTTTCGATATCGATCGATCATCGGCATGTTACACCAATAAAACCCCTGTTTTTAATAAAATAAAACTTCTAGAAGGTTTAAAATAAAACTCGCAATTTTTAACGGGTTCAATACGCTGTTGTCGGTTTTCGCCAATCCTGACTCTTTTCCGCTAGTGCCTTGAGTTCTTGATACGCCACGACGAAACATTAACCTTTTCTTTCACCTGTGGTAGATAACTCTGTCTAGGTCTTCCTCTACCTCTCTTCCCCTCTATTTTTTCTTCTAACATAATTTTTAAGAAATTGTTGTCTAGTATTAACTGTCCTGATCTATAGAATAATTCAGATTTTTTTTAATTGCGTACCTAACTACCTACGTTTAAACAATGTCACGTATATTTATTAAGTGTTGATTAAAATAAACTATCCCATTCAAACTGTCCATCCATTGTCTCATTTAAAACGAAGAGTTGAACTTATTGTCTCATAAACTGGTTTGAGGTTTATTAAAACCATTATGGATTTAAAATGTCCCCGGGGCACATTCTTTGTCTTTTGTTGAGGTTAAAGAGTTATTTTAATTCATTTTTGAACGCAAGTAGAGACTTTCGTTCCTTTTGATGGTAATTAGGATGGTAAATAAGACACCCATTAAGAATCTAGTGGAACTTATCAGCAACACCTTACCACCAGGTATGTTATTAACTCATTTATTATGGTATTAATTATCTCTGTCTGATTAAAATTAATGACTTAGAAATACGGCAAAGTTTCACTAGGTAATTAACATTCTGAAAGAATTTCCCATCTTTAAAAGAAAACTTAAACGGAGTCTTTTAAGCACATATTGCTATTATGGCATATGGCATAAAACAAAATATCAAAAATATAAATCTTCGTAATATAAATCCGTTTCGCTCTCATCTCTAATGTCCTCTGATATTCCAGTACACAGTTCCAGGAATAGTCTTGAATCTACAGGGTGAAATTGATATCATTAGCATCCTTTTAAACTTAGAGTCTACCCATCAAACTGAACAACATTTACTATGGGAGCAACCCAATAAGAGCAAAAATATCTGCTGTTGCATACATTTGAGTTGAGTAGGCAGCAGCGGCGGGTGCAGTTTAGTACGGAACGGTAGATTTTTGTTAGACTAGGTAGACTCTTAGTTTAAAAGGATGCTAATGATATCAATTTTACCCGAAAGGAATCTCACGACCCTCTGTGAGCTCCTCCTTCACTCTAGAGTCGGCTCTGTTGGTATGCATCACATTATTAATTACTTGATCGTCCCACTTCACCGTAGGATGGTAATGACACGTTTTTTCTCATATTTAACAATTAGTTACGTTCCCTCAGCGTTTTTTAATTCATGCCTTCACGTTCGGACTTAATCCAAAAAAGTTATGAGATCGCCGTGGCTTAAGTTATAAGCAGGCTGAACCTGTATTACCAATCACCGATTTACTACTAATAAAAACGTCAGAAATACTACAAATTTCACTAATACGGGGGAATAATGTCCAGCAACAGGTAGTTTACTCTTAACTGTCAACTGCAATGCATTTTATCAAAAAAGATAGTGAAGAAGTAGGAGTAGACAAATAACCGACTTTCCACAATAATATCCAAAAAATAAGGCACCAGTTTATAAGTAACCAACAAATAAACGTCAGGTGTCCCTTCGAATTTAGGAGTACCAATAAAATAATATCGAATGATAGAACTATCGGCACTCGCATTTAATGTTCTGCACCGCCAACGCTCGCCACATCGACCAACCAGCAGCAGCAACTATCAGGACCGGCGCAAGCGCACAGTGTCGGATGTATGCGGTCCTGTCCAACCCGGAACCGGTTCCTCGCATTTCTCCCCTCGGCCCGTCCGCCTACACCTCACCGAACATTACTAAACTTACTAAAGCCTTTGATATACTGATGCTCAGCTCTCCCAATGACCGATGTTGATGCTTGAGTTTTAAAAATGAACTTGTATGTAAGTTTTATCTTACGAATGTTCTATCGATTAAAATTTGGGTGGGATTTCAATGGTAATGGTGGATACTTTTTTGTATGTTTTTTGGTATTCGCATTGGTGTTCCTCAAGGGTAAATATTGGGGTCACGACTCTTAATTACTTACATATATTACATGCTTAATTAGTGTTATTAAGATAGTTTTCATCTGTATAAAACTAATCTCACCATATTCAGAGCACGCTATTTAAAGACTAAAACCTCAGTGAGCCTTTAATAAAATTGAAACTGGTTTGGATTACAATCTAGAGATCAGATAACTTATTCGACGTTATTAGAAGCACTAGCTGAGTCACTGCTACATTGGATGTGCGGTCTAACAGGCCTGCCCACGCGCAGCCCGAGGCTTCAGACTGAGATGGCTATTTGCTTAATACCTGTTATGTTTATCTTTCTAAGCGTAACGTAAAGTGAAGGATCAACTGAGAACAGATCGAGATAATGGTAAGAAATGTATTGATAGTGGCACAATTTACGGAGTCCGCTTGTCACACAGTGGTTGTTTCTACTACAGATATAACATGAAGACTAGTAACATTTCTCATAAACTGGTTTTAGTTTTTTATCTTATTAACATACTTTTAACAGTGATTACACTGTCACTTTAAAACGCTATAAAATAAAGTTTATGAATTGTGGATAAACCCATGTCAATATGCGTATATAAGATCCAAAACTCCATACGATGGATGTTGAGAAGGAATTTCAAAGTTCCATTTTAATCTTTTAAAAAAATCCTTGATAAGACATGAACTTAAGCTTTTGCCCTAAATTACATAGCAATAGCGACGAGATAAGGAAGGAAAATGGCAAAAGCAACTCGTTAATCCGGCAAAATATTTGTATTCTATGCATGTTCCATCTTCTACCGACAAGAACGTGCCCTGCAGTGTTACTAAACGCTAAAACTGCGTTGTTTTTGCTCTGCTACGTGGAAATATGCGAAGCTTCCCAATGTAGGGATCGATAAACCGATTTGTCCCTGTATCCCCAACGAGACATTCCAACTCCAATATTTCCAATACACACCTATAGACGTGGACGGACATTTCACTTTACATTTGAAACCGCACTGTCATTCGTGATCACAAAACGTGACGTCATGCTACACGACAGATCCGAATAGCCCTCAAAATGGAACTCGTGAGAGACTCATTCTATTTAATGGAATCCCATTTGGGATCAAATTAACATGGATGGCGGCATAAAACTTGGAATAAAGAAGGAAATGCCCATTTTTGAAAACAATAGCAATTAAAATTATATCCCATTGTACTTACTATTACTATGCCCTTTTGGCGTACACCCTGATTTGATCAGCGTAAATAAAATTAAGGACACTTTACTAAGCGTATTGTTATTAATTAAGAACAAATTTTCCCCAGAACACGAAAAGTTATTCGTTCAAATAAATAAAGCTTTATTACAATTGCTAAAATAAATAAAGCTTTATTACAACGTAATTTATTGTTAATTTCTTTCGACCGTTCAATGGTCAGTATTTTTGATCCCTAGACAATAGTCCCGGGAAACACTGCAATAAAAGTCTGAATAAAATCTTGAGGAGAACCGTGATCAAAGAACTTCCCAACATTTGCATCAACATTTACAGAACTTTACAGTTTTCAAGAAATCCAGCAAACTCAGATTATTCTTTGGTTTGGATAAGCGAAACTACACTAAAATCCGACTTTTTCCTGTTTCTCAAAGCTATTAAAGTGTCAAGGTTTATTTATAAGTTTATACTCTTCTTTAAAGGTCAACAGTGAGGGTATTCGATATAAAAATATGTATTACGTACATTGCGTAAGTTGTTACACGCGAAATGGAAATACCTTACTAACCCACATAATACCAAGGGTACAATAAAATATTATTATGATTCTTCATATAACAATAATGTTGCCGTATAAAGTACTTACAGTTTGCAAGCTTTGTTTACAAGGAAATAATGAATGAGGTGAGGGGCCATCCTGGACATTATGTATACTTACTTATTTAAGGACCAAATTTTATAGTATATGTATACTGTCCCCGAAATCGACGATTATGTTGGCTATTAAGCGTGAAGCCAAACGAGCGTAATTTTGTGAGTTGTGGGTCGCGTATTTTGAGTCCTATCATATAAAGGCTGAAGTCATAAATAAATGCATTCCCGGATTTTATATGAAACGGTCTCAAAATACGCGACTCAAAACTCACAAAATTACGCTCGTTTGGCTTCACCCTAACTGTGTTTGCTAACCATATAATATGCATGGCACATTTAAGTTTCTAAATAAAGGGAAAAGTTTGTATAAACTCAGAGATTTAATCGAAGAGGACATAAGAATACAATGAACTATTGACGTCATACCCTGAGTAGAGGACACAGGTTACGTCATTGTTTAGTTTGTCAATATTATGGTCATCTATTCATAGCTATAATTATATTATAACGTAGAGACAAGTGTGATGTATGTTCTGATTCCGGAAGTAATTGAGCCTTGACCCAATTGTGTCATTTTCCTTTTTACATTAATGCGGTGTGTGATGACTCACCGTGACCGGCACGATAGCCTTCTCTTGGTATACTACTACATATGTACAGAACGTGTCGTGTTCGTTAGGAGCAATCATTATATTTGTCCCTACGTGTCTATTTATTAACCCGTTCCGACGTAACTTGGCAATGTAACGCACAGAGGTCATAGAACCAATCTGTAACGAACCCTACCTAGCTAACCCTAAATAAAATCTATCTTACTTAGCTTTATTTATATAAAACCTAAATCTATTCTACATCATAACAAAACAAACCTAACCTAGAAATTTTTGAATCTAAATTTAATCTAAGAACTAGAATTGGCCAGTAGTTGTGATCGTCTCGAATCATATGACGTCACTTTTTTGCGTCTGCCTCATCCCAGAGTTCTCTCACATCAAGAGGTAACCGTACATGACTATTAGTGCCCACCACTCAAGAGTGTATACTTAAATGCTGACAAAGATGATGAGCTCAGTCCCACTTAAGTTTTGTAGCCTCCTTGCCCACATCAACAAAGAAAACAAATTACTCAGCTGATCAAAAATGCCTTGATTAATCTTCAATGTCAAATCCAACTTGATAAATCTCTGTCAGCTATAACTTTCTATTCTGCTTGGAACAAAAGACTGATTAATTCAATTTGTTCGTAGATACTATTAAATTAAAAGCGCACTCTAAAAACAACACTTTCACTGTCAGCACTCAACCCGTCCATTGTCAGAAACAAATGGTTCTGTCAATAAAACAACGTGCGAGTTGAATGTGACATGTGTCAAAACAATAACAGGTACAGTTAGGTTGGATGAGGGTAGACCTGCCACCAAATAAACAATGCATGAATGATATGAGCACAAGGTTAGAGGAAATGACGGAAACATCTCGTCTGAGTGACTTTTAAGTAATGCATGGCGATGATTTCAGATTCAAATAACGTAGAGTAGATGCATGTTAACACTTTCCTTCGTATTGACTACTTAGTAAAAACAAATGTCAACATAAATAAATTTTATCAATTCCAATTGTCATAGACAAGACACTATTAAACATACATTCTGCAACTATACAGGGAAACATGAAATTGATATCATTGGCATCCTTTTAAACTAAGAGTCTACCCATCAAACTGAACAACTTTTACTATGGGAGGAAACCGATCAGAGCAGAAAAAAAATCTGCTGTTGCATACATTTGAGTCGAGCAGGCATTGCAATTTAGTATGGAACAGCAGATTTTTTTTTTGCTCCGATCTATTTGCTCCCATAGTAAAAGTTGTTCAGTTTGATGGGTAGACATTTAGTTTAAAAGGATGCTAATGATATCTGTATACAATGTTCTTGACCTTCTGTTTAAGAAGATAATCTTATGTTCCTAGATGATAATAAACTAGCAAAACGTCTAATCTGACATTTCGTTCATTTCTGTTTTCTTATCTAACTAACTTTTACGTGCAGTAGAGTTTCCAACCCAAAGTTTATATGTTTTAAGATAAATAGCAAAAGTATCTGCAATGTGTCGCTATAAAATAATATAATAAGTATAAATGGTGCACACATACGTTTTAACATTCACTTTATGTGTGCATAGCTGCATACTAGCGTAGCGACCACTGCTCTATCATCGAATGCACGACACTTCAGTAAGTAACTGTACTTAATGTCTTTTCCTTGGCATTGATTGCAGAACCGGATCTTTCCTAGTCAGTCCAGGGGCGCCAGACTAAACTAGATGGGCTGTTAAAGAGACTCGCCTCTTTCCAAGAACTCCCATTGCTGTAAGTAAAGTGTCTGTCTTGGGATTTATGTCTCCGACTTATGGAGAAGATTAAACCATTGGTCTTGAGGCCGTGACCATTTGATTTGTTAATGTTTTTATTAAGATATTTAAACGGCGACTATAGTTTGGTTTTTGCAAGACGCTTCTCCTCCATTTAACCATTCTAAACCGGGTAATGTTACGTTATTCTGTTACACGGATGGTACATTGCCTTATGGGGTATAATTTTGCAATTACGCATCGTGGAAGGTGCGAGTTGAGCTTACGATTGAATTATTTATGAACTTCTCGAGATGATCTGGCATTTCAATAAATCTGTTCCTTCGAGGCGATATATTAACTTTCTAAGTTTACCCTTGATTGATGTGCTGATGAATAATACCGCTATAAGCTTTGAAAGGCTTTCATCATAAATAACAGCTGCAGTTGCTTCAATTTATGTTAGAGGAATAGATATTGATCAAGAAAATGTTATCTCGATACTAAGTTAGCACTCAAACATCTAGAAAAAGATTGAAATAAAGTAAGAGTTCATTAATTTTAAAGCACTCTTAAGATTAATGTACCTAACTTCTTCGTATATCTATAAAAAATAAATATGGACCAGACAAGAAAATTAACACCAAAATTAAAAAACACTTTTGAACATAATCGACAACTGAACATTGAATGCAAAATGTTGATGCAATTTTTATTCATAATATACGATCTTTCTTAATATTAAGGTGGTTTCAGTCCATACAAAAGTTTGACGCACAATATACGCGTAGACGGAATTAATAAAAGTAATATTAATAAAAACTAGTTTAGAAAATCTAGTTGCCGCGTCACAAATAACATTTGCAATGTATAATATAATTACGAAGATATAAAGGTTTTAAAATTTTGTACAACAAATTTCAAAGCTTTATATCTTCTTAATTATTTTATAAATTGGAAATGTTATTTGTGACGCGGCATCTAGATTTTCTAAACTATTTTTCCATATATACAAAGTTACTTATATTATTAATACCGTCTACGCATATTGTGCGTCAAAGTTAGCGTCAAAGTTTTGTATAAAATTGACCCCTCTGCAACTATCTTAAACCGATTATTTCTTTACCACATACCTAAATATGGTAAAGTTGCGTTCTATCCATCGTCTATAAATAATTGTGCAAATATGTACACCATTATAGTATCAATGTGATAATCAACGCACAATATCATCACTTTTAACTTCAAACTTCATTATCAGCTTTCTACTGGCGCCAAAACCGACCAGCCTACCCAGGTCCGCGGTAACAACATGCTTTCCCCTGTTTGTGAGTCGTGATGAGATTTGAAGGAGACAAGGCGGATCAATTTATACTGGTCCAGTGACCAATGAAGTGAGTCATTTCAGTGTTATTATCCATTGAGGGCGAAAGTGTTCGGACAGCGAAAGTTCTTTCTTGTTCCCAAAGCGTTGCACATTAGCTTGACATATGTAAAAGGTTGTTTGACTGGTATTTAGGTTAAAAAGTCCAAGAGATTTATCGAGGTTTGTAATCTTTTGTAGACATATGCATTCTTCATTTATTTTATATACGTGCAGAGTATGAGTGTGCTGCTTTGCAAGCATAATTTTACAGAAAAGATCGACGTTAATATCTGTGAAGGCCTTATCTTATACTAATCAATCAGATATCATCTATAGTAGACTGCTAATAAGTCACTGACTATTGTTTGCACAAGAATATTGATGATGAGTTAGTTATTCCTGGCTAAGAAGAATTGGTTCCCCCAGTATATTCCTTGGAAGGAGATTTTGCTACTGGTCTTACAGTACAGAGGCGAAAATTCATAGCAGGTCGCCTTTGTCTTATAGTGGTATGGTTCTGTGGTGGTATGATAAAACATCGAATATTCTTCTACTAGGTAGTGTTGCGTTAATTTAATTTTTGTACAATTGTTAGAAAGGGTCATAAAAATGTTTGTATCAGGCTTTATAAAATTTTTAAACAAAGGGTTTGCATTCTGTTAAATGGTTTGTACACGAGTGAATGGCACGCATGTCATGTTTGTGTAGATGGACATGGAACACGTTTTATAAATTTCGCTGGTCATTTAATTCTCGGAAAAATTGAACTGAAATGTTTCAACAATAGGATTTTTTTTTTATATAAGTAACTCATTCCGAATAGACACCTTTGATTTGCACTCACTCATCCTCACTCTGGAGTAACCTTATGTAGGTTACTTCACCAATGCCCATATAAATTCTGAACTTCTCCTTCTTCGGGTTCCCCTCCATTGCTGGAGGTTGGCAGTCAGCTCTGCGTATCCCTGTCTATCTCTGTAAGTTCTGAAATTAGAATTCCATTACTATGACTTTATGCTATTTCAAGTGGGTTCAAAGAATAACATGTTCAGAATTCATATATTCATATAGACGGCGACAGCAAAGTGTCGCTCGTCTCTAAGAGCCCTAAGTTGTAAAATATAATTAAAGATTCAAGCAAGTTATCGATAATATTAACAATATTAAGTATACAGGTAATTTTAGCTTAAATATGTTCACTGCTGGAGATAATTCAATGATGTCCACGATCGAGGTATTAGATGCACCTTGCATCCACCAGCTCCCCGTGACCTTCATGGAGTCGTCAGCGATTTAATAAATAACGCTCACAGGCACATACATTGTAATGATCCCAAGAAGGCTTTTTGTTATGGGAATCATACAACAAACGGCACAAACATAGAACATCCATGACCGAACTGGGATTCGAACCCAGGACCCTGGTTTGGCAGTCCGGCCTGGCAACCAGTACACTACCCAGGTCGTCGATTAAAATCACAAATAACCAATTATTAATATAACTAACAAACAGAAGGGAAATAACTTACTAATGGTTAACACGAACGCAAACCCTGAGTTGGCAATAACAATTAATCATGATTATCTGACGTCTAAACCACTGAATCTCTTCTATTTAACGAGGAATGGCTCTTAGAGAAAGTCCATTCTTTATCCTAATTGGTTTCCATTTAGAAATGTACTTTATCTATTTGAGAACTAGGGAAAACTTTTATGTCAGCTGCAGATCTTGGAGAGATATTTCCGCAGTAACCTATTTAAGATTTCAAAGAGAATATGGCAACTCGGCCAGATGCCCATCACTCGTGCCTTTATCTTCATATCATTCTCTGTGTCCTACAATTTTTTTTAAATTTTGATTTGAAACAGGATTTAAAACAAGCGTGTTCAGTTCAAATCATTACCCTTGTAAGAAAATACTCCAAAAGGCAACTTCTATGATTCGAAACAAGATCAAAATTAAAACTAAGCTTGTTCCATGCCTCTTGACTCTCGCATGTCAATAACATTCGCTTTGTCACACTAAGCTCGCTTTGTAATAAGTGTCGCACCTTTTTACGTTAATATAAATTTATTCTTTATTTAGCATATGTCTGCAGAGTCCAGAAATCTTCCGCCAATATTCAACCATAACAATTGTGCATCCAATTTCCCTACGGAGATTTCCTCGATATGGCTAATTTGATCAGTATGCAGATCCGTACGTAGCCGGTATGGAATCAGCGCTCGTGATGTAGTTAGCATAAAAATGCAGGTGGTCGTACGAATGGCATTTTATCGGCGTTGCTAATATACTATGACGTGGCAAGCAAAATAAGGTGATAAAACAGGTGCTTGTAATGCTATTATTATTATTGGGTGATTGGGGCCTTAACAGACTTACGCCTGTGCCACTTCGACCATCGCAGATTTTTTGTGAACGCCCCTTCTACAGTTCCCTATTAATCCCTACAGCAGTTAGGTAACGCAGTAGGTTTTTAACAGGGAGTTCTTGTCTCTCATCTGGAGTCAGTACCTGTCTGACAAGATGAATACTTCGTTTGTACATTAATGGACCACAATCTCAGAGAATGTGTAGGGGAGTTTCCATGTCCTCCCCGCAGAACCTGCAGCAGGTGAAGTCGCAGTTGAAATGCTAAGTACAACAGTACAAAATAAAAGGATTCAAAATAACACAATAAAGTAGGTAGGTAACTAAACAATTATTTTTAATAATACTGACTGTTGCGATAACGCAGCCATATCATTAATGTACCTAAAACTTAAGCCACGTATTTACAAAAATAACAAAGACCATACTGTGCGACGGCGACGCATAAAAATTTAACAAACGAGACGTTTTCTTCAAAAGGCCGCAACTGCGTACGCGCTTCGAGTCAACCTACATTCGTACTTATCGCGAACACAGAGAGAGACGTTTCACCATAAAGGGCTGTTGCCATGTTCGCAGCAGACGAGAAAAAATGCCCAGTAACACTTATTGCTCCCTGTTAAAACGGTATTTAAGATGCGCTGTTGGTATGATCATTTTATTTAGCATAAAGGTTGAGTATGTTGAGTGGAACGCAAACAAAAAAATTTCTTATTAGGTGAGGATGCTTGGACTGTGTGACATTGATTTCTACGACTTGGGAGTTTCATTTAGGAACATACCTTCCTTCTGAGAGGATGCCAACGTTGCATAAAAATCCTGATCAAATTTCATGGTTTCTAGGTGCAGCTGTTGGACATGAAGCAGTCGTTTGGAGAGCTACGAGAGCTCGTATACATGACATGATCCAATCTAATATGTAAACTGGTGAAATTATTAGGTAGGTACTTGCCTTTCTTTTTAGGTTCGCCCCGGTTGGATAAAATTACATTTATGCTTAAATCTGTTTTATTTTTTAAGTTATTTAACAAAATAGTATCAAGAGTCCATGGGACATCTACTCTGCTATTATGGTCCTATATCCTACCTAACGGTTTTGTACGTTTATAAAAAAAAATTTCATTCTTTAATTTTGGAAGTTGTCTGTATTCTAGGCATGTAGTGATTTATATCTTACCTAATAGACTAAGAGATAAGTGTACTTTTTGCAACTATCAGCAGCAAGGCTGATTCAGTGTTTATGGGGTGTGGAGCATCTCTGTGATGGGGATGGACTAGGTCTGCCTGCATAACTTCAGTCGGTTTAGGAGTTACTGATGTTTAATGGTCAGTAAAATATTAACGATCAGCTACAAGGCTGATCGTATGATATTATTGTAGTATGCACTGTAGCTATGTGAACAGTACAAAAACTGACATGGTTGATCAGTCGGTTTAGGAGTTACAACCGTTCAAAGGTCCGACCTTTGAACGGCTGTATTTCCTAAACCGACTGGCAGTTCATGTCAGTTTTTGTACTGTTCACATAGCTACAGTGCATACTACATATCATACGATCAGCCTTGCATCTGGTCGTTAATATTTTACTGACCTTTAAACATCAGTAACTCCTAAACCGACTGAAGTTATGCAGGCAGACCATCCCTATCACAGAGATGCTCTACACCCCATAAACACTGAATCAGCCTTGCTGCTGATGGTTGCAAAAAGTACACTTATCTCTTAGTCTATAACTACCCTATTAGGTTATAGGTACTAACGAAACCCGAAACTATTTAGTCACTCAATGTTTTGAACTGAAGAACAATTTACTGGATCGTTAAATCCGACATCTCTTTTAAAGTAGGACAACATCCATTCGTTCTCCAAAACACAGCGACCACAGAAACGAAATCCAAAGCTAAAATAGGATTATCTAAAAACTAAACTAATAAATCCCTTATTGTAGAGACGTGACACAAATAACAGTCTAGCGATAAAATAGTTTCAAATAGCAAACTCTAAGTCGATAAATTCTAGCCTCACAAAATATTACAAACGCAATAAATAAGACGCAGACACAACAAATCGTTACAATAATACAATAAACCACGAAATACAGGTGCATTGTTTTGCAAGGTACGCAATTTGAACTTGAACCTCGTAGGTTTCTTGTTAGCGAGCAATTTAAATCCCAATGTTTAGGTCACACAGATTATTTTCATTTCCCCTTCTTCAGATTTCCTTCTAACTTTTTTTCACACTATTTGGTGATTCAGATAATGATGTTACGGGTTTTCTGTTCAGTAACATCGTAGGATCCATCATTTGGATGTGACTTTTACAATTCATTTGTTTTAATTTTTTCAGCACGTGTTGTCCACGTGGGTTGATTGTACGAGTAATGTCGCTTGATGACGTCATCGCCACATGGACTATAATAGCTGCCGAGACATTTCCAAGTTGTCGTGCGAGCCAGAGAAAATAAAAATACGAGGCTAGCATGTGGTCGGGAGAGGTTAACTTAGTTCAAGAATGTCATTTGTTGCAGCTCCAACTCGGGTAGTTGGCAATTCTTCCAAGTGGGTGTTGCGGGCTCAAAGTTTTGCAGACTTACTTAAAATCTGTAGTCCAATGTCTTTATATCAAGTTGGCCTTTCGCGCGACTACGTTCGCGTAGAATCGATGGTGCTCGTCCCATCATGTTTTTTATGTTGGTTTGGACCATAGGCTTTCAAACAGTGACAACCCACAGCAAATGGGTTCAATTATATTTGTTAGATGCTCAAACAAACAGAAAAACAGATATTTAAAAAGTCATCCTGATACCTGATTCCGAATGTTTTATTATATCAAAGGGATACTTTTCCATTCTTCTTTTCTGCAGCTCCAGCCACTTGTCGTCGAAAGTACCCAGGACATAAAGAAAATGGCTGACAAACGTAAAATAGAGTTTAATCAATGATCCCTTTTTCCAGGTATCTAACACGCCTTCTAGTATTCAACGACACGCCTCTGAAAGTGCTTTAACGTCCCGTAAATATCACCCCTGGGATCTCATATAACATTACGACGTTTACAACGTGAGAGCACAGTGTAATCAACAAATCCATTATTAGAGTAGTTTTCCATGGACTTTAACAGGGAGAGAACTTTAGATTAAAAGTAGGAAAAGGTAAGGTACTCGGCACTAAATAACAAAAAAATGTTTGATGAAACAGGTCACTCTAATAATTGAGTACCAATTTAGTTATCCTTTTTGTTCCTGTTTTATTTTAATGAACTACAGGAAGATTACTCGTATTTTCGTAACGTAATAGGTGCAAGCCAGCACAAATCACAACCGGCAATACTCAACTTATAAACTGCTTTTTAGAACTCTACGATTTGCTTATGAAAAATGTATCCTCGTTCCAAAATATACAATTCCTATTTACTCGGTGACCAGCATAAAGATCTACAAGAAAAGGTATAAATTCAAGAACTAGGTTAAAAGCGGATTTTCTACGGCACATCTATATAGCTAGACACATCCAAGGTAGAGATGAGATCAGAGATCACGCATGCGCAAGTGTATCTATAGAACTTATAGAAAGAATAGAACAATAATGGTGAACTTCCCACGACTGCGTCCGTCCGTTCGTCCGTCACGGCAATTAAGTGAATTGGTGTAAAGTATGGGAATTAGCGATTGAATATTAAAAATACTGATAGTTCGGCAAACGAACGGGGAAAGAGTTTCTTTAATAGCAATATGAGATACATGGTATGCCTCTATTGGCAATAAAATTATGAAAGATAAAATGTCAATTGTATGTAGTTAAAGCCCACTTCTCCAATAAAACATGAATGGGAATTCTTATCAATAAACCTTGGCCTGATTTTTACGTCATGACGACGAATTCGCCGACTTACTTAACCTAATAGTGGTAATATGATGAAGGATAATTTAAGTAATGATTATTTAGACCTTTAATCAGCATTTATAAGCTGAGAGATGTTATCTGGCTTAAAATAAAGTATAAATTATCATTTACTTATTTATAATTATCACATAATGTACACAGAAGAAATTCTAGAATTAGTAACGATTGCAAAAAAGTAGTTCTAGTCGTCGACGAAGACGATTAAAATCAAAACAAATCTTAAATCAATAGACATAATATTTCAAACTGATAACATATTTTAAAAAAACGTAGGTGTAGGTACGTCAAGAATCAATATCGTAGCAAGTGGAATCGTGTGATTACAGCCTACCTAACAAGATACAGGTCCTGCGTGGTTATTATAGTAATAAACTACCAAGACAATATCTCAGATCCGCTCTCATCTCATAATTTAACTCAATCATAACGAAGCCAGCCACCTGCACTTATAGACCTCATACCTGATACAATGTGGATAATACGAGTTCAAGACTCGTCAAGCTAGAAAGTGCGTATAATGCGTTACATATATGAAGCGAATGTCGCAGAGAAATGCAATGCGCACGCACATCTGCTTAGCCGAGGAAACGTTTAAGATGCACTTGACGCATTAAAAGGAGGAAAGTGCGGTTAGCGAAAGTTCATTTAGTTACTCGTTTACAACTCGCTTATTTCCGTTCCTAATCGTTTTTCTGCAAACACATCTACTGCAACTTTTCTCCCAGTTTTTGCGTAAAGTCTCACATAGTTTCGTAAAAACGGAACAAGATGGATCGACAAAACAAATTCTCACATTTCATCGCATCGCCCCACTTTTGAAAATGTCGTTTGACCCAATAATGCCAATGACAAATGATCAGCCAATAAAGGCGTGCATTAGACTGTGACAACATAAATTCGATATTCAATTCTTTTGTGATGAACAATGAAGATGAACTATGTTACTATTGCAGCTGCCATGCTTCAGCGGATAAGGTGTATCCTGTAGCATAGGAACTGATTAAATTCAGATTAACACGTTCGCGGACAGTGACCTGCTATAGCAGTGATAACAATAAAATTTCTATTGTGTCTCGTTCAGTGTCCGCGAAAGTGTTAAAATACAATAAACCTTCAATGTCATCTTTGTAAACATACTGCTCAGGATCTTTTCTCAAATTCAATTGGTAGGTACACGATTTTGAAACACCATTCTGTCTGACACACTTATTGTTTCTTATCTCGATAGGACCGGTCTTAGGCTCAACTACGACTTTAGTCCTGGCTTCCAAATGCATCTTCAAGCCTTATACTATAACAACAAATAACAATGATAAGTACTTAAAAGGTTATGTAGCTCGACCACCGGTCCATTAAAACATCGAACGGTCAGTCACAAAACTGGAACGGAGGTGAAAGAAAGGAAAAGGAAACAAAAGCCGGTAACGTTCAACAAAAAACCACAAGAAAAAACTTTCCTCTTCCAACCACATGAGTGCACTCAGAACCATTACTTTCAAATAAAAACCCAACTTAAAAATATCTGTTGATAGTTACGGATTACTGTCTTCCAAAATATACTTTTTACCTGACATTGAACCAGCAACGTTCCTGTATAACCAGGATTAACAGAAGTTGATCAAAAAGGTGATTATGATTAGTCAAAAACTATTTTGACCGGTGCAACGAATCTAAACTATTATAAAACTGTAACAGGAAGTTTGTCTGTACATTGAAGATATTAACAAAAAAAAAAAGATCCGATATGGTTTTTAGGTATCCCTGATTCCATATCACCAATTTTTGGATTTATTGTCTGTGTGTTTGTTTGTTTGAAGGAGCATAACGCAAAAACTACTGAACCGATTTTGATGAAACTTTTTTTGTTTGATAGCTTATTATCTGACATAAAATCTGGTATATAACTTGTGCGGACAAAGTCGGGGGCTAACGCTCGTTAATTCTAAAAATGGTACATTCTCCATAGGCAACACTATAGAAATGTTCCTACAAATTGTATAGGTATTCCCAAATGAGAATCCGCGAATATAGCAGCCGGCCAAAACGAAACCTCTAGCAATGGGTTATAACTTTTGTGCTATGGAGTTTCGAATTTAAATCTTGTCTAGTCAATGCCAAGGTATTCCAGATTGGAACAGATAAAATAACCTTTTCACACGATAAACATGGAACATAACATAATTCCATTACGTGACGGCAGTGACCGCGGAAACAACCGGTTATGTCGATTAGTTTACATCATCCGCTCGAAATACATGTAAAGTGGATAACTGTTACACGAATACTAGTTTTTTTGATACAGATCCGTCAATTGCACTTTTATTTAGGTGACGTATAGCCTTCGTGTCTTTCATACAGTTTTATCAGGAGTTAAATTGCATGTAATAGACTCGAATACTCAATTCAATACATCAAGTGTATGTGGGCGACCTTGCCACTTATCTTAATTTATTCAAATTCGAGTTGCTGTCTACGGAACGAGACTTGCAAAAAAGTCTTCGACAAAATGCCAAACATCTATTAATATTTGTAGAATATCTAATATTTCGACTTCAAATACCCCGGATTTCTTTTTATTAATCCTGATTTCATCAGGTGTTATTTATTTCTACTAAAAGATGGTTTTCGATAGTTGAGACTGGTGTCTGTCGTCGAAGGTAATTACTTATTATCATTACCTCAGATTGAATTTGACATCTTGTAAAATTAATAACACGAACCACATGATTCAATCTATGTACTTGATCAGAATTAAAAATAAGACATGAATAAGTTTTGGACGTGTGTTGCATCACAAGTTTATTTGCGGACTTGACACAAATGCTGTTCAAAACTGCACTCGCGCCGGTGACGTCATCCAACGCATGGGATTTGGCTTATAAACAAATATGAAGAAGTGTTTCAAAAAGGATCGTTTGAAATCGGAACAGAGTTTGGTGCTATTTTCAGAAGTAGTTATTTGTGCAAGAAATAATAAAAACGTAAGGGACACCTTGTCTTGTCTTTTACATTTATAAAGTAGAACATTCCTAAAAGTAATTATGTTAATAGTTTTCCTCCAGAAAGTTTTCGAACTCGAAAGCTGCAAAAATCCACCATGAAGCAACAAACCATGAGATCCAGTGAGGAAACCACTAGTGAATAATATTATCTTAGACATAAAATTATATGACAGGAAGAGTGGTATGATCGATGATCGTTTTGCTATGTTCAAGACATAGTATTTCATTCAGATAGGAGGCATGCAATCACACCATAATATCCGTTCGTTGATTAAACCAACTGCTCTCGCATCAGAAACCCAGATTTTAGCTGTACGAGGTACGCTAACTTTAATCCAGCGTACATTCTAAATCAACAAGGTTCATTTCGAGCCAAACGACCTACAGCTGCCATATTATGTAGAAAAGGCAGAAAGGCAGACAACGAATAATCAAATAATTGATAAAATTGAGCATAAAGCCGACGCAGGCAGGAGTGGCAGGAATAAAGTAATTTTTTCTTACGACCATAAACGCGATGGGGCCGATTGTCCACCCACTGATGCTTTTCGTCAATTTCCGGCCAAATCCGGAGCAATTTACAGTCAATACGGTTGCATACCCAACGAGATTGGAGATACTATATTCAATGAATGCATTGTTAACCCCGACTCGCCGTGGAGATTTTTAAAATTAAAATGCATGGCTCGCATCTGTTATGCAAATTAAATCGACGATACGAATCTATTACCGTTTGAAATTGTAGCAAAAATAGTAGAGAACATTTAGGAAATAAATGATAATGATAATTTATCGTGAGGACGTGTCCGCGCATTCTGTATTGTATTTAAGTACAGACTTTGTTAATGCCGCTTTAAGGATCCAATAATTAAAAAACTTCATGCAAAGTCACGAACGTACAGTATTCTGTCTGGCTTCAACAAGAAAATTATTCAATAATCCGATTACTTTTAATCTGTCTAACTCATAATGTTATTGACAAAAACAACGAAAACAACAAACAATAAGTAGATACCAAGGTCACCTCCTTTTGGCACTCCTAACAAAAAAATACCCATATTTCACCTAAAAAGCTACTTTATTCATGGCTCATTTATCCTCGTGAAGAGTGAGCAATCAGAGAACAGTTTTCAGAAGAAAGGTAATTTGGTAGAACAGAGTTTTTCAATAAAGAATAAGGTCAGGGTGTCCGACGCCTTACTTAAATCATAAGTAATATTAATAGACATGATAATTTCAATGCCATCGATAATACTGGCGAGACGTGTGAGTTTATTGTAAATCCGACATCTCATTCAAACATAGATACATCAATAAATAACTGAAACACAATACATTTGCCACACAAAGGTCTTCGATTCCACAGGGACCAAAACAGTAGGAGAGCCAACACGATTAATGACATTAATTAAAAGTGATGTAAACTGAATATGGTAGTAGGGTAGAAGTGTAGCAAATCTTAATTCCCACACGCAAAGGGCGAGCTTGCTAATTTGTTTCGCAATTAGTCTAATTAAATGAATGGCTGGCTGCTCAATTGCTGATTCCTGTACAAATTATAATTATTTCTTATGAGGTGGTCTTTAAAATCGTAATTTATTTAAAATAAATATTCCCGTATAAACACGGGAATAATGTACAAATTATTTAGGAGAAAATCTACCATAGAAAAACTTAAGTAGGTACGTAATAATTTTTTTGGCTTTCATATTTTCTTTGACTTTGGAATCAGAGACGTAAACGAATTATATTAATGTACATATTTGAAAACATTTCAAATAAGTTCAAACGTTCCAAGATTTTTAATATAGTTTGTATGTGAAGCTTGCTGATTTGCTGTAGTGTATCTAATTTGCTTTACGATCACCCCTAAAAATATTGTATACAGTATTGTGTACAATACTATACACACAGGTTTACAGTATACTATGAAAGTCGTATCATGAACAAGGTATTTCAAACGACCATCTAACTCAAGTTTAGCACCTAGAACAAAGTCTAGACTAAGCTCCATCGTCAGTACAACGGTAAGTTCTATTAGCGTAGGCCGGAAGGCATTACGTGACCGGTAGCCGTCTCAATGCACTCTCTGTGCTAAACTTGCATTTCATTCGCTCAGGGATTACGCTTCCTCGAGACAAAAAGGATCATTTGATCAGCAAGCTCGAGAAAAAGCCCATTAACTACTGATTACATTACTGGGCTTATTGAAAAAGTAATTGTGATGAAACCAGATGATAACAAAACTGGTTGGTAGTTGCTTCCCTGTGGAGAGAAATATTACAAGGGATAACGAAAGAAAACAAGCACTCAAAAGCTGATATAAACAGATTATGCTAATCATTGAATGGAACTTAAGACTTTACGCCAGACTGAACATGTATGTAATACAGAAAACACTCATTAGTGTAACAAGCACATGCAATCGTTAAAAGTAGCAGAGGGTAAAATAAGTCTATCAAAATCAGCCTAATTATCAACTCAGGCAAATCTAAGTGCACGAATCAGGTACAATAAATGGTCTCCGGAACTACATACATAGGTAGCCTATTTCAAATATATTTTACGTATAGAACAGTCCTTAATTTCCCTGACCATATACTGTAGAAGAAACCATCAAACGACAATCCTCATTTGGGATCCACATGGGAAGCGAAGGACAATAGTTACAAGTAAATACAAGAATCAAGGAAAATACACTACAAATTTTTCTAATCATGAATTCTTCAAACAACAAAATACAAACCATCTATAATAAATACCTGTCAATTAGATGGATAGGAAAGAATGGATTTCTCAGCAAGTTGGAATGAAAAAAATGATCTCTACAATTAGAACCAAAAACAGCGTCAGAAACTATGGGGCTTGCGGGAAAACATCGGGCATTGTTCTGTTCACACTTGGCTACCCATCTGATGACGTCACGCACCGCCACCTTCCGATGGAGCAAGTGGAAACCAGAGACCACATAGATGCGGTTACCGAGAAAGGGAAATGTTTTGTACTATTGCCTTAGGTTTCCTTTATTGAATTCATACAATGAGTAGAATTTTTTCTTACGATAGGTCTTAGGAATAGCGGTCAATAACCTCATTTGGCATTGCGTGCACTACGCGACTAGAATCCAAATACACATAGAGATTGTCTAAAAGGTTAATGCACTTTTTGCACATAAACGTTTAACTGTTGTTGTCAAAGCAAATAAAATGGTAAATTGAGACGCCAGGGCAGCACAGAAAGCATCAAATGGAATCGGGTTGATATCGATCCTGTGATAAAAACGCTGTTTTTCAGAAGTGATGAGATTGATCGACCGTGGAGTATTATTAGCGTCGACACGTGATCTTGATACTCGTGATACTTGAAACCGAACATAAAATGTCAGTTTGAACAAGTCAGCTAAAATCAGCTGTCATACTGAATCGCTTTTATTAAGTGCCACTTGTCTGTGGATTAGATTTCTGCGCGGGGTCAAGTTTCACGAAGCAGAAGATTGATACTAAAGTAACAGGTTTTCTTCCTTTTCTTTTCATTTAAGATATTAATTTGTTTTGTAGTTTCCGATACAATAAATTCACGCTTCAGATAAATTTAAGCATGCTAAGGCAACAAAACGGATGAAACGGAACAACTGATAGACAAAAAAAAACGCTTGAATCGATTGTAGGTCAGCCAACAAACTACCCATTTTCCTGAAGCAAAAATGTAAACAAAACGCTCGTAAAAGAAACGAAATTAGACAGAAACGCCATTACGGACGAGCCCAAACTCTCGGCGCGGTTAGCACAAATTAGATAGACACCATAAACTACAGATATCGAGGAAAAAATATGAGAGTACGTCCATCAACAAGATTAAAATAAAATGTTGGAAATGTGCGTGTGTAGCACACGCTTTTGTTGCGGTCACGCAATGCCCATGATTCCAACGGCACCGCTAATACCTTATCAGCTTCAAACCATGTTTTGTTGAGAGAATAAGTTTCAAATTACTTCATTAATAAATTCATGACTGTATCTCGGTAGCTATAACCAGAAAGCTTGCCACAACTACCTTTTAAAATTTAAATTGTTTAATTGAAGCAAAGTTCACAAGATAGAATTGTCAGATGAATCATTATTTTACACACCTCGTAAGACGTCAACTGGAAATTATGTGGTTTATTTTAAGCCGGGAACCATGTAGTTAGCGCTATCATCATCACCTCAACCGAAAGACGTTCACTGCTGGACATAGGTCTCCCCCTACGATTGCCACAACGATCGGTCCTGCGCTGTTCTCATCCAACGGTAACGGGTCCGGTCGTCGGTATACCATGTGGGGAGGACTTACCCATGCAGCGCCTTCCGGTACGCGGACGCCACTCGAGTCCTCTTCAGTCTGCCTCATCGGCCATCTATTCTGCGAGTAATGTGGCCCACCCATAGCCACTTCAGGTTAAGCAATTTTTCGGGCTATGTAAGCTACCTTGGTTCTTCTGCGAATCTCTTAATTATTGACTCTATCTCGCAACTCCCAGGAAAACACCGAGCATAGCCCTCTCCGCATTACCCTTTCGGTGATTCTAAACCGTTTTATGAGGCCTTTAGTGAGCGACCACGTCTTAGCTACGTATTTCATCACTGGCAGTACCGCAGTACACACATTCGCTTTGAATGAACATTTATTAATAATTTCTACCATGAGAATCGAGTTTCCCAGAAGATAAAAACCAATGAAACTACTTTGTTTGTGTCTCAATACGACGGAATTCTATCTATTACTTTCGTTTAATTATCGCCTATCTATCACAGCGGAAATTTTCCTTGAATCATTCTCGGAATTAGTTTGTGATGTAATCTTAAGCATGTCTGACATTTCAGCACAAGTCAAGAAAAACTATTGAAATTTTACATGAATATTTTATGTCGGCAGTAGGTATAACAGCTGCAGGAATGTTACCTTTGGCCTTCGTATACTTAGTTGTTGGTCGTATGGTTATACGAAACAAAATATCGTTTTAACAAAAGTAGCTATAACGTTGCGCCACGAGAACTAGGTACTCGACATTTACAAACTGTCATCCATTTGATAAGTTTTAAAAGCTTTTTTGTTTTCATGACTCTAAATAAAGCATCGTTGAATCAAGCATAGTTAAATGTCAGACCTACACTTTCACTCTTGGCGTTTGGATCGACGCTCTAATAAGATGAATACGAAAATAAATAGAACAAAAAATCAACAAACAAAAGGCCATTCTGTATAGCCGCGAATAATTTGACTTGTATAATAAACCAGTGTTATTCAATACAAGCAGCGTAACTTGAGAAAGCTGGTTAATGGAACAAAAAAGGTAATTCTTTGTTTGCATCGGCGCTTACGGCTGCTAATCTACAAATAAAACCACAATTCACAGGTTAATATTAGCAGTAAATTATATAAATGAATAATACATCACCGTTGTAATTGATAAAAGGATCAATGAATGAATGTAAATAATTTGTTTAAAGCATTTCATTAATATTGATAACGCGCGTGTGTCAATTCGAATCATTACAATACTGAATGTTCAATCGATTAGCGTGTTGTATTCTCGTTAAGGCTTCAATGAATCAATTGATATGCATAACTTCTCTGCAGTAATCAAAGATTCTTTTCTATATCGTTTCTACGCGGTATTTTCATAATTTTTAATGATTTTCTTATGCTTTTCAACTACAGGAGTTGGCTTGACAGTTTCACGATATTATCTTAATGTCAATCATCCGGCATCCATAAAAACGCAGTTGGGTTTATATTTTTGAATCTTGATTTCATCCTTCTTCCAACATTTTGCAAATCATAATCAGATGTAAAAGTTATAGGTAACGAACTATACGACCACTAAACTTTACCTGTTCCATTTTGAACGTTGATTCAATTCAAGTCTAAAGTAGTCACGTCAAGCCAGTCGGCTTTAACTTGAAATTAGACACTAATGTACTTTAAGGATACATAGAGGGTTTCGGGTACTGTAGTGGAATAATCAAATTTACGCGCGCCTGCTTACCCCTCGAGCTGTCGTAAAATGGGGCTATCGTAAGCTGACGTAGCCGTGTAATGCCTTTTAGATAAACAATTCCTTGGTATTTTTAGTACGTTAGTACTTTTTTGTTTCCATAATACGCGCAAAATATCAATTCGTTCCAAGTAGAATAACTTATGCAACATTGGTGAGATATTCTTTGAGCTTTCAATTTCGGAAAATTATATTGGGTTCCAGGGCAGCTTGTTGCTTTCGAGGGGTTTCACTCAAGAAATGTATCTTTTTTGTCACGGATTTAGGTGGGTACTGCGCAATTTCTAACAGCAGGTCTCCACAATTCTTATAAGATCCTTCAAATAAATCTTCGCCTCTTCCCAGACGTCGTCAGATAACCAATATTACAAGACCCACCCAACGAAAAATTCTTACTAAAAAATATGCGGCGGCTATAAACCCGACACTAATTTAACAGGTCTACTTTTGTTGGGCGCCAAAGGCACCGTAGTGGCTGATTCGAACCCTCCTCCCCTAGAGGTCTGACGTCATGTATTGTAGAGGCTTCAAGGTCAACAGAACCCTTGAGTTTCGTAAGCATATTACGCCTTCGAAAAACAATTCAAGAATGTTTAATAGGAAACTTAGCGTCGTTAAATGACCTGCAAAACGTAAAGTTATTGAAGTACCATATCAAGCTACGTGCTTCTATTATGGTAGAATAGGTAACGATTTTTCCACTGAATAAACCGCAAGGTGGGCCGGCCACGCCTTGTGGGTACTACATTCATTACGTCACGGTATTTGCGACCTCGACCTTCGTAGATTCTGTATTACACAAAATTGTTTCCCGGGAAACAATTTGTGAGGATAACCATCATCTAAACCCAGCCGGCCTCTGTTACGCGAATTATAAACAAAACATTCGGGCAAGATGGTGCATAATGTGTCGAATTTAAACTCTCGAGTCGTTTTACTATTCAAATGGATAGATTATACTATACAATTTGTGCCACTTGTCTCAGCCAGATTTGAAGAGGATGTCCAAATAAATGTAGCTAGCAGAATTGGCAGGAAGCTACAAGGTCGAATATGCTCTACCCAACGTGCAATACTAATTCTGACGACGTAGAATGGCAAATTGGGGCGATGCGGTTGCGTCCCTGCCTGCGTTGTAGAGATCGCATTGTGTATTAAGCTGCAGATGTTTTGTTGTGAAAAAAATGGCTAGGGAGATTTCGGCGGGAGAAGATATTGCTTATGTATATCAGAGAGTGTAGTGTTTCTGCGTTTAAAAGAGACTAACCTGATGATTTAACATTGCAGTAGTTTGTTAGGTAATAGAATATCATTGGATTGACACTTGTCAGAACGTTCCTTGTGCCGAACACCTGCATGAGAGAGTACTAACTACAGCTAAACCTGAAGCTATCAGGCTCACCGAATTCCTGGCCAGTAAAATATAGGAGCATCTAGAACTATTTACATGATATAGAAGAATACACTGATTAAGAGCATTTTTACAAATATTGTATAGTTGCATATTTATTTAGAAACATATATTAAAGTAAATGTTTCTAAACTAATAAATATTATCATCATCATGATCAATACATGTCTCACTGCAGAGCAATGCCTCCCCTCACAAATAAAGTGAGATAGCCACTTTCACCCTTTTGAAATTAATAATGAGGTTTCACTTATAATGAGAAACTAGCAAAGAGCAAAGCAAGGTCTGCCTCTACCTTATAAATTATAAAACATAGTATGATGTCATAGTGACTACAAAGGACAGCCATTTGTTACATTGCGCTATTGTTTGTACATTTTTATTTAGCAAATTGTCATCAAATTGTATTTTTATTTTTATCTTAAATACAAGATCATAACTAATACAAAAACGGTAAAAATAAAATAAATCAGGTACTTTAACAATGAATCAATTTCTGTTATTATTTTCTTCTTTCATATATTTTATTTATCTATATTGGGAAGACCAATATAGGTAGAGATAATGATTGTCCAATAGTTTGAGGTTATCCTACTATGACTAACACGGGTTTTTACTATGAACGGCCCATGGAATATATCCTTTGTGACTGTGATGTCTTGGCGGCAAAACGCATAAGCCTTCTCGGAAATGGATATTCAAAACCGGAAGATCTTAAGTTTCTTCCCCTCAATGGTATTGCTTCCTTTATTGACCATGTATTTGAAGGGTGAAGAAAGCAAAAAGTATTGGGGCTAACACAAAAGATCCTAATGGGTCGAAGTGTTGCTCGCTTGCCAGCCCCCACAACAAGATAAGATAAGATACTATGAACGGCATACCATTTTTGAGTAAAACAAATTAAATATACTAGGTACTTCCCATTTCCTGTACCTTTCACCTATTCCTAGACTCTTAAGTGATCTCATACAATTGATACAATGCATTCTAGCATATTCTATCTTGACCAGCAGTAGTGCCTGAAAAGTTGACATCCCATTAAGACTCTGCATGTCCATGTGTCTAATTGGGTCACTAGACTAGGTCAATTGAAGTGGCCTTATTAACACATACCTTTTAAGTAATGTGCTCTTTAGTAGCTAGATCATTTAGGAACCAGGAGTGCGATTTTTGAATCTCATACGTTGAACTCAGTAGTTGAAAATGTATGGAGATACGCATCTTTCTATTGCTGATTTGAGTTTCAAAAATCGCACTCCTGGAATATGATTTTTTAATGTCAAATCAGCAGTAGAAAGATGCACGTCTCCATGGTAATATTGACATTTTCCTAAGGTTGTCTGGAAGAAATCGCTTCTTAGCGATAAGACCGCCTTATTTTGTGCCTCTTGTATTTTATTTCTGTATTTTACTGTTTATGTTTTTGGTGTAAAATAAAGTATATTTGATTTGATTTGATTTGATTTGAGTTCAAAGAATGAGTTTCAAAAATCGCACTCCTGGAAGATTATTTTTAGATATGGTCAAGGTATCAATTTTGCAAAAAGATGGTGTTGGTTTAAAAATACTTACATCTTAGATTCAATGAAATTTATAAGTATCAAAATTATAAGTAAGTATAAAATATTTTTGTATTTTTTATTTAGTCTGTCAAAACGTGACTTTAAAAGCCGCCACAAAACAGCACCTTGAGCAGTAGGTACCTAGGTATAATAAAAAAATTCACAAAACCTTGCTCACAAGGAATCAACCAGAAATAAAGAAATTACATAAACATTTCTCAACTTCTCAAGATAACCAGAAGTCTGCAATCTGAATGTTTAGTTGTTTATAGATAATCATTATCTATCTTCAAGATTAAATTGGTAGGAATCTGTGATCTGCCAATCAAGTTCAAACCCTATGTGAATAGTTATGTAGATAGAGATCAAAAAGCAAGGAAGGGCCCCAGGTTATTGCGACGATTAATTTGTGTAGCAACAGACTAATAGAATATATTCGGAGATGATGCACAGCACTGTAACTATTGGGCAGGGAATTAATAGTTCACCGCTTCAGTCATAAAATGCCGCATACGCAAAAATAGGTCATATCATATCCCCGTTTTAGAACACCTTCCCGATTATCCCGGA
This sequence comes from Agonopterix arenella, assembly GCA_927399405.1. Classification (NCBI taxonomy): domain Eukaryota; kingdom Metazoa; phylum Arthropoda; class Insecta; order Lepidoptera; family Depressariidae; genus Agonopterix; species Agonopterix arenella. The sequence continues at coordinate 6,306,054 of OV656714.1, forward strand.
TAGAGTACAGAATAGATGCGCGAAAACACTTTGCCGTATTGGAAAACGCCAATTTTACTTCTAAAAGAAACAAATCCAGTAACCAAAGAAATAAAAGAAGGAGAGAATAAGGATATCCGGCTCGAAGGATCAATATTGACGTGGAAAACTGAGGAAAATACTGAAAAATAAAGAACTTTTTGTACCTGTTTACTTTTGTTGTCAATCCCGTTCGCCTTGCCGTCAGGTACGTTGCCGTTGTTTTCCTCACTTTTTTCACTTTTCACACCCTCCAACGCCATTTTCGAATGGTTATTTTATTCACTGTCATGCGATTAATGAAATAATTTCTCGTATTCCACTGAATATGAAATATTTTCTCACAAATTCAATACGAGCGAGCACTCCCATAGACAAACAGCCGTCACAGGCGCGTCGTAGCGGCGGACGCATTGAGCGCGAATGAAAAAGAAAGACTTTGCTATAACCGGGGATCGGAGGGAGCGAGGAAACAAAACGACCAAAATTGAGCCGCCCTAATAGCTGGATGGGAACTACAAACTTCGAATCCCGTATGTATCTCTGTAGGATAATATATTTTGTAACGAAAATAATTGAGGAACATGTGAAGAGTAAAACATAATTTCTCACCCTTTCAAACGTTTTTAACTTGTTTTTAAAGATATCTTCCTATCCTTTGTTCTAAAACTTACAAAAAAAAGTAAAAAACTTGATAAATTACAAAAGGAAAATTATTTGTTGAGAAATGAATATGTAAAAACGAATTTGCCGCCATTTGATTTGAGTTTGACGCTTCGACGTAATCTGTCAAAAACGTTCATAGACTTTTACTAATTTGTCTTTAAAAATAAAAGTCATGCTTCTCTGTGCCGTCTCTGATTCCTCTGGGTAGTAGTTACGGATATAAAATTTAGATGGCGCTTTTCGAAAAATGTGCCCTCGTGCGACAGATAAGTCGAGTTTTAGTTAGTTGTATAAACGTATCATAGATGGCGTTAAAATGTACGTGAAGCCTCCTAAAGAAATCTTTTTTACAAGTTTGAAAATATTGGGAAGGCGTGATATTTAATTTAGATTTTGCAAGAAAATTTGCAGAAATAAAAGCTAGCTAATAATCATCTCGATTATAATAAAGAAAAAAAGAGTTCTCCACGGCGGGGAATCGAACCCCGGTCTCCCGCGTGACAGGCGGGGATACTTACCACTATACTACCGAGGATGTGACGAATATTTTAAAATTATGGAACAACTTTAAGATTCTTATACTTTTTTTGTTGCACCTTAAAAAAGAACTTGCACAAACGAATAAGATACTTCAGATACTTTTGCACTTAGCCGAATCTGATTACCTAAGTAGGAACTTCAATAACTTATCTTTATCTAGGTGCTTGCTAAAAAACCTTTTTCATACTTATTAGATAGGTACAGGAGTGCGATTTTTGAAACTCATTCTTTGAACTCAGCAGTTGAAAATGTCAATATTACTATGGAGATATACATCTTTCTACTTATGATTTGACACTCAAAAATCATACTCCAGGAGTGCGATTTTTGAGTGTCATATCAGCAGTAGAAAGATGCATATCTCCATAGTAATATTGACATTTTCAACTGATGAGCTCAGCGAATGAGATTCATAAATCGCACTCCTGATTCTTTATCCAAATTTCAGAAATCTCTCGCATTAAAATAAATAAAAAGCAATGCCCTTATTGACCAGAGCTCATATCCTGGCGACCACGTGTGAATAGAGATAATGTACCTTATCAGACAAACACTAACTAACGATGTACAGTCAACAAACAAATCTAGGTTTATTGCATTAAAATAGAATCTCCATAATTTTTAGATTATAGTGAGAGAGAAATATTTTATTTGTAACCACAGGCTCATACTTAAAACCAATGTCTGAAACATTGCAATAAATAAAGAGCTATGTGGTAATTACCTAAGAATTATTGTCCTTTTAACCAACTTCAAAAACCGACCAAGCACAAGGGGCAATTAGTGTTCCATTTACATGGGTCATTGATGACAACCACAATAAATTGACACTTTACTTAGTATGTGGTCACATAGTAACTGAAGATCATTTTACACTGGTTCTAGTTTTTTGGCTATAGAAAAAAAAGTATCCAAGTTAGTGCCACCCTGATAATTTTCCCGCCATTTACACGTTATTTCTGATGTATATGATTTTTGCAGATTTTATACGGCTTTATTTTTTGAAATAGAGGTGGGGACTGGAATTTCTCGGAATTAGAAGAGAAGAATGCCTGTGACAGACGGACGGACGGACAGACACCGAGCTGATTCCATAAGTGTTCCGTTTTGCCAATTTTGGTACGGAACACTAAAAAGGATGGGTTTCTATGTTTGACAAACAGTTTTAGGGGGTAGAGTTCCTAACATAGTAAGTAGTATGTACAAGAAACATACAAAGAACATATATATGTAATTTATAATGTTAAAATGTCGTATTAATCCATGCTTTTCTGCGAAGCAAGGGTTTCGGATTTGCATTAGGCAGCAAGAAATTATTTTTGTCTAGTCTACCTCTCAAAGGGGATTGAGTATGTATGGGGGACTAAATATGTCATTATTCAGGTGTTATATTTATAAGTAACGAGCGTTAACCCGCGACTTTGTCCGCACAAATTATATACCAGATTTTAAGTCAGATCATAAGCTATCAAACAAAAAAAGTTTCATCAAAATCGGTTCAGTAGTTTTTGCGTGATACTCGTTCAAACAAACAAACAAACAAACACACAAACAAACAGACAGACAGACAAAAAATCCAAAAATTGGTGAAATGGAATCAGGGATACCTAAAAACCATATCGTAACTTTTTTTTGTTAATATCTTCTATGTACAGACAAACTTCCTGTTACAGTTTTATAATAGTATAGATATAGATATAATTATATGCACCTGAAAAATATTTTCGTCGCACAATTAATAATTTTTCCCGTAGACTCAATATTGCACCAGAATAAATCCAAATTACAAACCCGCACTGAATCATAAGTTATTATTTTTCCTCGTTCAACAATTCATTTTTTGGTAGTGAAGGATTATCCTTTTAATATTAAGTTTAATTATTTATTTAGTAATGACTGTTTGTCCGTCGGTACGTAATATAAATGTTAATGGTTAGGGTATCGTTAGGACACTCAGTTCGTACTGTTTAGTTGCATCCGATGTCCACTTGATTTACACGTTTTATATTCATTTTAATTATAATAATATTAATTTAGTGTGCGATAGAGAAATCAGTGATGTGGTTGTAAATAAGTTCCAGGAAAATAGAATCTTGTTTGTTGAGGACTTTGGTGCTATTCAAAAGTTCTTTCGCAAAAAAGTTTGTGTCGTTATTAAAAACTGAGGAAAACAATATTTTATCAAAATGATTAAATGTAAGTAATTAAAAAATCATGTTTATTTCAGTTCAGTTTTATAGTGTTTTAGTAAAATTAAATCATAGTTACTTGCTCTATAATGTAGGCACTTTCATAATGTTGTAATGCTGATCGGCTTTGAATCTATTGCGAAGTCCATAACTGTGAAGAAAACATTAGAAAAACTAAGTATCTAGGAAGTTTGTCTGTACATTGAAGATATTAACAAAAAAAAGTTACGATATGGTTTTTAGGTGTCCCTGATTCCATTTCACCATTTCTTGGATTTTTTGTCTGTCTGTTTGTTTGTGTGTTTGTTTGTTTGTTTGTTTGTTTTTTTGTTTGTTTGTTTGAACGAGTATCACGCAAAAACTACTGAACCGATTTTGATGAAACTTTTTTTGTTTGATAGCTTATGATCTGACTTAAAATCTGGTATATAATTTGTGCGGACGAAGTCGCGGGTTAACGCTCGTATTATATAATTTCAAGCTGAAAGTTAGTAGTTGTAGCAATTTTTCTGACCACCCCGAAAGGAGGTAGACCGTAATCGGTTGTGGGTTTATGTAGATATGTATAATGGTCTAGCTGAGCTTTTCTTAACCTTGGAAGTAAAAGCCTGAGAAATCTTAAATTACCTAGATATACATCAAGATCTATCCCACCATATTTTAATTTACTCATTGGTCTCTACACATCCCTGGTAAAGAAGTGCCCTTGTGGTGGCCCGAGGGCTTTGCATAAGGCATGGTGGGATATCTCCCGCCCCGTGCGTCTCCTCGGTCCCTCGTGTCGCGAGCACGAGCTTGACTTCACTCTATACATACTAACTGTTCGAATACAAACATGCTTTCATGGTGAATGTATGGGCGCATCTTTACCACGTGAGCTTCTTCGGCATTTTTACTTTTCCTCACGATGTTTTCCTTCACCGAAAAGCTAGTGAAGCGGTCCAAAATATTCCCAATATTCATGTATTCATTATAAAAGTAAAGTAGAGTAACATAGAAGCAGCAAACAGTTTGTAAACTAAATATTATCGTTCAACAAATAGGAGAGTCTTAATTTTATCGTTATCACCACCATTATCTGATATTTAGGCAAATTGTCAATGTACTACTTTTAATAGTTTTACAACTTTCCACTCCTTTGTTTCTGTTAAAAAACAAGTTTCGTTTTAACTACCTAACGATGAAGTAAATACTGGTGCAGTTTGTTTATTATGTTATTGGTATACTGCGAGCCATAAGAGTTGACAACGAAATAAAAGCTTATAATATAAGGTCTAACAAAATTAGCAGAAACTATTTTAAAGGTATGCTCAGACCATCAAACTGAACAACTTTCTCTACGGGACCAATATCGAAATCTCGAAAAAAAAATCTGCTGCCCCATACATTTGAGTCAAGTTGTGTTTTCAGTTTTGAATGGGACATAAAATTTTTTAATCGCGATTTCGATTTTGGTCCCAAAGAGAAATTTGTTCAGTTTGATGGTTTGAGCATACCCTTAAAATAGTTTCAGCTAATTTTATTAGACCTTATATACCTACACGATAATCAACTATTTTACCAAAAAAATCTTTGGGTTTTTCAAGACGTTCCTAATTTAAGTACTTACGGAAAACATTCGCGAAAAGCCAAATCGATCTTTTGGGTTTTATGTAGATTTTTTGGACAATAGAGTAGGTCTTCTTCTTATCGTGTGGGCAAGGCCTGGTGTCAGAGTTTTTTCAGACCTCCTTACGGCCTCTGACGTGGATTTTATGTAACAACTACTACCACCAGAGATAGTAGCCGGGACCAACGGGTTAACGTACCATCCGAAGGACGGAATCATTTTTCTGTTCAGACAATCAGGTGATTCAGCGTGCAATGTCCTAACCAACTGGGGAAAAACGCACAAAGTGACATTTCACTAGGTGTCCCCTGTGGGAATCGAACCCACGACTTCCGTGTCGAGAGCCAATGCTCTTAACCATTAGACCACGGAGGCAGTTAATAGAGTAGGTTATTGGATATTTACCTTATACATTTTTGTATCAACCACTCGTTTGTAAGTATGTTATGAGTCATAACATACTTACAAACGAGTGGTTATGACTACGAGAATCATCATGCTTGGGCGTCTGGCATCAGTCCACTACGCGTGCCCAATGCTGATTGGTAAACTGCACATACCTACGCATCATCGTATGCAGGTGCTCTCCCATTTTTTTAAATTTTGGCTTTGAAATGGGGGAAGGACGAGGAGAGCTACGAATGATTTTTCCTGATTTTGATTCGAAACGTTTGCCGCGCCAGCTTTTGTTTTGTTCCTATCTAACGTGTATATACTTTATATTTCTAATGACCACGGTAAATACTGTGAAGTATATGCAGATAAATACCTACTTGTCATTGCATATTTATAGAACCTATAAACGTAGGCCAAGGTCCGCGTGCTGGATGACCGAGTCATCTGATATTACGTTGATAGGATGCATTATAAAACGTGTTTATTATGTTTACAAAACATCACAACACACAACATAGGTAGGTACTAACTGCCAACTAACTTCAATCGTTAACTTGTTCTGTCCTAAATCAATAAATATCAGAGTCGTAATAAACAAAAACTTAGAAGTAGGATAATCCGCCAAGAACTTCGATTCCATTCTCTAAATTTTGAACAACGACAGCATAAAAAAAACTATCTATTTTACTAAAAATTTGAAGGAATAAGGGATTCTTAACCTTTTGGTACTTTAAAACATCTCCCGAATTTGCTTTATAGTTGTTCGGTTCTGTTAAATTCACACAATTGCTGCAGCAATGTAGCTCAACAACGATGTAAATCACTGGCGTAGGTAGGTAGAGGCGGGCCAGGTGGGCTTTGCTTACTCCAGGATTGTCTGGTGCTCGTCCCAGGATGTTGGGTCCTGGGGTGGGCATCATCATCATCAGCCTATCATCGCCTAACGTAACATAGGCAACTCTCTTGGGAAAGGCGCGCGCGCCTTGGTGCACCACAAAACTCTATCCTCGGCCTTCCTCATCAATCAATTAATTTCACTTTATTGCACACCAAAACAGAACATACATTTGAATACATAAAGAATTACAAGTAGGGTAGTACTGTACATCCAGTCGCGTTGTTCGGTTACCAACCCAAAATTCTCAAAAACACTTTGAAATAAATAAGTAGGTAAATAATCAACATATTGTTTATATCAAATTCCACTCGCTAGATTTTTAGCCATCGCTTTTCAAATACCTAGCCAATAAATAGGATCTGACGTAACCTCAGGGTTAAAAGCTAAAAAAAAAACAAAAGAATTAAAAAAAAAATAGTATCGATGACAACATAGAACATTATAATAGGGATTAGAAGTGCAAAGTAGGCGTGGAACGTGTCGCCGCAGGTTATGCAATGATTTGCAAAACACCATAAGGCGCACGGCGTGGTGCAAGCGACAGGGCATGAGTTGAGTAATTGTACAGTACGACCATGAAAATAATTCCGCTCGTCAATCTTCGTTTGCGCAGAGCAGGCCCGAGTCCCCAACAAAACCCGAAGTCATCCTACTTCCTACTAATATTATAAATGCGAAAGTTTGTAAGTATGTTTGTTACTCTTTCACGTAAAAACTACTGAATGGATTTTAATGAAACTTTACAATAATATAGCTAATACATCAGAATAACACATAGGCTACAATTTATAAAGATATTGTGTGAATTGTCCGAACACGACGAAGCGAAGCGCAGACGCGGGCACCAGCTAGTTTAGTAATAAAAGGCTGCCATGTCTGACAGCAACAAAAAGGGCGTTAAAACAAATAAGCTAATAGCGTAAACGGATTGAAGGTGGCGCATTCTGATTGGTGAATATAATTTCGCGCGCTATTAAAATTTGTCAACTGCGCGGGTACATCGATAAGACTTATAAACAGCCTAGCTAGCATGCCACCCACGACAAAGCGTTTAAACGAGAAAAACGTCATGCGCGCTCTTTCTGGCCTACGTAAAATAATAAAGATGGAGGCTAATCTCGACTTTTGTCGTTTTCTCGGGGGTGGCATGCTAGCTAGGCTGGTACTACTGTAGCAGCGCGTGGGAAGACAACTGGCGACAGCCGTGTCCGCAGCAAAAGCGCTACTTTGCATCTTTCTATCCTATCTCTGTTTTGTTGGTAGAAATGGGTTTTATTGAGGTATGGTATGGACCATTATAAGTTAGTAAGACTACATCAGCTACTATGTTTGCACAATACGTAGGTAGACTAGATAGCACAATAATCAACTAATGCAACTCGCTGCAGGCAAACAGAGCAATCTATTAGCACTCATTGCTTCTAACTGTTACCAAGGCTATGTTTGATGCTTCGATTTGTCTTTTAGTTTATGTAGTTCTAGTTGACCTAGTACAACATTTATTGTTAGTTGTAGAAACTAAATAATCTTTACTTTCTATCATCATCATCACCGTAATCGTCAGCCAATATCAACCCACTCCATTGTCTAAGCCTCTTCTCTAATATGTCATCCTTCTCGTTCCTGTGACCAATAGGAGATATGCTAGTGTGTTACTACTCGGTTATCAATCTTTGGCGATCTTTAATAGTTCTTGTTAGCCCAGTCATTTTACGGTTTGAGCCGGGACTAATTAATAATTGATATTTTTTTCGGTATAATATTGAAGAACCAATTTGAGCCTAGAAATGTACCAAAAATGCGTCAGCAACAGTTCCAATTTTAAAATTTAGCTATTATCTCGTTGTAAAAAACCTAATGGTAATTTTTTTTTGCACTTGTTTAAGGCTTTACCATTATACATACTTCAAACATGGTGTACAGGTTACTATCTCTGGTGGTTGTAGTCGTTACATTAAAACCACGTCAGAGGCCGCAAGGCGGTCTGAAAAAACTCTGACACCACGGCTCTGCCCACACAATAAGACAGAAAGAACATAGTGTAAATATTTTTGTCTACTTAGAAGGTTTACAAAAATACGTGCGAATTTTCTAATAAATACCTCATTTTTTAATTTTCAATGCCTTTTTTATTGCTCATAAATAATTTATATTGTTAAATCTAAGTCAAATGAGTGCATTAGTATTAATATTATTAATTTAAAAGCCTTCTGGGACACACAATTTCGATTTCTATGTTGCGTAGTTACAAGTTTTTTAGTTTACAGTTTAAAAGTCCAATTAATAATTACTCTCTACCCCGCCTAACAAAACTCCGTAAAATGGCTGGGCTATGGCGATTCTGCTTATAATGGATATTAAGAGTTGATAAGAGAAACACAATCTTACTTTATAAATTGACTAGAATAGTTATAAAAACATAGGTATAAACATAGGTAAACATAGCATTATCGATTGACCTTTAGAATCAATTTTAAAATGAACTTAGCATTACCATACCTTACCTATTAGTGGTTTCCTTTTATAATATCGGTTCCATCTAACAGCACTATACGGAACAAACATGACTCTCAGTCTAGCCTTATGAAAATCAAGCTTGAGAGATGATAGCTAACTCGGTTATTAAAGGCAATTATCTTCGTCGGCTCATATATGGCTTAGAGCATAATATTAATAATGCTCTAAGGTCAAAGGCGAAAAACCTAGGGCAAGCTCGAAATTTTACGACACTACTAGGAACTGTGGCTAGCGTGACATCGTGAGTGAAGTGACAATAAGCATCGTGGGCTATGCCTGGTTTCGGTCATGGATTATTTCGGGGAGACGAATCCCCAAACGTAACTAGTAATTTGTGCCCAAACCCCAGGGGCTTGTTTCAGAAGCACGACAATTACAATTTGAGATATGTTTATGAAATAGGTCCCTGGTCGTTCGAGCCTGCTGCAATAAATGTTGAATTAAGTACGAATGGATGGGGGATGGCGATAAATCCGACCTATCCCCCCTGGATACGTGCTTGAGTTAAGCGAAGTATGAACAACTACAATACAATACCTACCTAACTTTACACACTCAACAATAACGTTAAGCATCTACACTCAAGAGCAACATTATCGATCTTGTTAACAATCTCATTAGTGTTGTAACTAAACAATAGATAGTAACATTGATAACACGTAACCCCGGCACTTCAATATTGTTCTCGATCTTCAGTCTCTCACTAGACGTTCATCGAGAAACTCGTTATTTTTACCACTTACGTAAGTTCCGTCATCTTTTTTTCGGATGACTATTTTTAGTTTGCAACAAGAACTAGAATATGATTCTGTCAATCATGTGGTGCATGCATAATCATCAATCATTCATATCATCACTGCTGCACCCACTCCTGGATATGCTGGACATGGGGCTCCCCCTAAGATACACGTGCTACGTATTTTAAATCTCATCTCTAACCGCGATTTCTTCCGCTTGTACTCTAATTTGTAGGTATCGTAACTTTCATCCAAATCCATCTAGACGTTTATCAAGCAGCCAAACATTCAAAAACACATCAAATATCAAACCGCCGCGTCGTCATCTTCGTTTTGTTCTTTGAAAAATAAAGATACATTGCTTTTTCATTACTAATATTTTCAACAATAATCACAAACATGATTTAACCACAGAGAGTATTCAAATAATACATCTAGGCTCTATGTTCAGTGATTTTACCAAAATCTTGTCACGGTTATATATTTTTAATGGTTTTGAATCATGGAAAAAACATTACCTAAATAAGTAACAAGAATCTTGATCCAATTCTCCAGTTTTTACCAATTTCTGTGTTTAACTTTCCAGTATCCCTAACCGAAGCAATGAAGATCGGGTTCATCGGAGGCGGCAGACTGGCCTTTGCCCTGGCCAATGGCTTTATATCCGCTGGTGAGTTTAAGAATTATTTGCTGGCTTACAGCTCTCAAATCTTCAGTAGTTCGTCACTATTAAAATACAGCTGTTTCTGCATCCAATACTTTTTGTCCTATACTGAGACCGTTCGATTCTGCTCTTGTATTCTATTGTGTACAGGATAACAACGAACGGTTGGAATCGATTTCTTCAAGGGACTTATAGGTTTTCTATCAGCAATTAGATACTATTACCTACTAACGTACTTGTACCAATATTCTTTTCAATAAACGTATTCGCTGTCATAAGCTCTTAAAATTTCGCATAGTTTCAAACAGTACGTAGTTAGGCATCTCTGCAACGCCCTAGTCAAGGTCTATTCCACCCCTGTAAGCTCCCGTTTGCCTAACTGTCCCTTCTTACGATTGTCTCTGATGGACACTTAACTATCCACGAGAACGAAATCCCAATTATACGTTGCCTAAATTTTCCTTAACGATGTCCCAATAATCTATCCACAACAGTGAAAAAGCAGATGCTTTCTGAACGTCCATAAATCCATTAAAACATTGTAATAACTTTGTGTAACCACCTTTATATGTCCTATCACTCTATCTAGACCTACTATCACTACAATATGAACCTATTCGATAGTATATAGCTCAACTACAAAGCCATAGGACAGAGTGGGACTTATAGATGAAAAGAACAAAAATAAAAACACAAATATGTTTACTTGCGCAGGATTAGCGAAAGCCGATGAGATCACGGCCAGTTGTCATCCTTCTGACGTGGCCAGTGCTGAAGCATTTAAGGTAAATAATAGTCCGTTGATAACAGACAGTGGTCAACCACAGAACAACATGCTGAACAACAGTCATACATTCGATTTAAAAATAGGTTAATGTTTGATTGACCCAATAATAATGCTATTGAAATTGCATAGTAGATGTAAACAGATACGTTCCTTGTTAAATAACTTTCCTAAACAGTAATGCTCCATTGAGTAAAACGTAACTGAACCTTGACTTTGATCATCAAGAGCGTATAAAGGTTGTCGTAAAGATAATGAATTACGTCTTTCATGAACATTATCTAGTTTTATTTTAAATATGTTATGGCTATAATAAGAAGAACATTATATTAATAGATGATTTACCTAAGATTATGATTACAATGATTACCAACCTTACTTTGTCATTTGTTAATTAAGTGCTTGATTATTTAGTAGCAGGTATTATTCATACAAACTTAGAAATAACGTTAACTTTCAAACGTGTTTGGAAACAATTAAGTTTTCACCAATAAAATTGGAATGAAAGTTTTAATTAAGAAATATACAGGTTGTAACAAAAGTAAAAATAAACATTTAAAACTTTTAAGGGGGTTATTGAGACCATCAAACTGAACAACTTTCACTATGGGACCAACATCAAAATCGCAAAAAAAAAACTTTTGTCCCATACATTTATCTCGAGTAGATCTGTAGTTTATTATGGAACATCGCAAACGCATCGCATCATGGCGATAATGGCATCTCCCCATTCTGGGGGAGGCCTACGTCCAGCAGTGGACGTCTATCGGCTGCTATGATGATAATGATGGAACATCCGGTTTTTTTTTCGCGATTTCGGTATTGTTCCCATAGTGAAAGTTGTTCAGTTTAATGGTTTTAACCACCCCCTTAAATGTTTATTTGTATTTTTGTAACAACTTGTATGTATATGGAATGAAATTGTTCAAAGAACGAAAGTTTTCAGGAATGTATAATGTATTTAGGAATATAATATTAACCACTCATATGGTTTCGGTCATCAAACATACCCCAAAAATTGTTGTTTTATCTGCCCGCCATCTTGAAAAATCTAGAAACTTTTGACCAGCTCCAGCTGTCATAGCAGCTCACACACTTAGAGGCCGAAAAACGACAAAAACAACCATAAAAAATGGTTGTAGCACTTCAAATGTTGACAAACTTTGCAGATAACATTCTCTATTATTATAATCCACTTAGTTTATTCCAAAATATCAAGTCTGTTCAAGTAGAGCTCAATTAGGCAAGCGTCTCAAATTTACATGAATAATATTATTTTTGTGTTTTCTCAGGGACTTGGAGCAACAGCCCTCTTCGAGAACAAGTCAGTAGTGGAACGTTCTGAGGTGGTCATCGTGTCTGTGAAACCAGAGGTCGTAGTTCCAGCTATGAACGAGATCAAAGGCCTGCAGGCCACCAAGAATAAGCTCTTCATTACTGTTGCTATGGGCGTCTCCACCGGCACCATTGAAAAGGTAATAACTGGCACAGTAACAATTTCTTGAGAATCATATTCACCAATGCATTCATTGAGTTAGTTTTTTTAGCCTTTCTTTTAACACAATTTTTTTAATATTTTACTATATCTATGGAAACAAATTGCCGTGTGGTGTCGGCTAAGAATAGCACCAACCCATTTCCTCCCGTGGGTGTCGTAAAAGGCGACTAAGGGATCAACCGGAGGATCAGCAGCAGCATCCACTGAGTACACACATTCAATCCAACTGCGATCGCCAACCCCCCTGCCAAGCGTGGCGATCATGGCAAATCCCCCCATTTTGGGGGAGGCTTATGTCCAGCAGTGGACGTCTATCGGCTGATATGATGATGGGAACAAATGGGAATACGATACAAGAACGGGAAAAAAGGGAATATGCCAAAAGAGCGGTGATTGAACTGACCCAGTGCTCGGTCTATGGATAGTTATGGACATTGTTAATTTCATTGAGTAGGTAGATATAGCGAGCAGTGTAGAAGTGGCCAGATTTAATATTTTATTCGGGTATTGCCGAATGTTTGAAGAGATAATGATTTGACCTCAAAGTCTGAATGATAAGGATTTAAAATTATATAAGTCACGTACACTTCGCTTGCTTTATGTATGCCTTACTGTTACAAACAGGATAAAATAACAAGAAGATTGTTAAAAACCACAAAATGTTGTTGCGACCATAATTTTGCCATAATTATTTTATTATTTAAATTTAATGACACAAAACATAGGTACCTACCTACCTATATTTTGTACGCGTTTATAAAATCAATCGTAAAAGTTTAATTGCAAAAAATAACGCTCTTTTGTCAGAAAATATGGATGATTGAACTCTCTATGTAGAGTTGTGGTCTTGTGGACTTTTATTCCCACTTGTTTATGTTCTGTAGGCCTAGCATGCCACCCCCGAGAAAACGATAAAAATCGAGATGTGCCTCCATCTTTATTATTTTACATAAGCCAGAAAGAGCGCGCATTACGATTTTCTCGTTTAAACGCTTTGTCGTGGGTGGCATGCTAGCCGTGCTGGAGAGCGATTTTTGAAACTCAAATTTCAAAATTACTATTGAGATATACGCATTATTTATTATTTATTTTATTTTTCAATTTTGGACACAAACAGTCTTAATAATAACAATAAATCTAAAACTAGTGAACAGATACCAGACTTGGAGGTCCCAAAAATTATTTATCTTTCTACTGCTGATTTGCTTTTCGAAAATCATACTCCAGAAGTGCGATTTTTTAAAGTCAAATCAGCAGTAGAAAGATGCATATCTCCATAGTAATTTTGACATTTTCAACTGCTGAGCTCAGCGAATGAGTTTCAAAAATCGCACTCCTGTGGCATAATGCACCATGTCTCGCTCATCCTTTATTACCTACATTATTAAAGTATATTTTATTGGTTGATTGATTAATTGATTATTCCCCAAGGTATCTATAGAATATATGTGACTATTTTCAGGAATATAATCTTGAATCTGTCTTCACTTTCCAGATATTACCATCAGAATCTCGAGTTATCCGCGTAATGCCAAACACGCCAGCTCTGGTCAAGGAAGGCGCCGCAGCATTGAGCAGAGGTTCCAGAGCTACAGCAGAAGATGCCCAGTTGGGAGTGAAGCTGTTCAAAGCCGTGGGCACGTGCGAAGAGGTGCCTGAGTACCAGATGGATGCTGTCACTGCGTTGAGCGGCAGTGGGCCTGCTTATGTAAGTTTTATAGCAGAGCGAAGTATTTTAAAAGTGTGGAAAATGGTGTCCGGATATCAAATGAATGCGGAAAGCAAGAGTGGACATTATGGACCGTAGAAATGATGGATGAATTGTTTGAAAGATTTTATCTAGTCTAAGAAAGGATTTAGTGCTAAAATGACGGACATTATGAAGATGCATGGAACATGACATAATATTGTGACTCAGACTCCAAATTAATAATGAAATGAGGGCAATGCATGATGATGGTAAACTTGTTTTCAGATCTACATGCTAATAGAATCTCTAGCAGAAGGCGGAGTCCGATGCGGACTACCTCGCGACCTGGCGCTTCGCCTGGCATCCCAGACGACCCTAGGAGCGGCGGCCATGCTTCGTGCTGGAGGCCACCCAGCCGTCATGAAGGACAATGTGACCAGCCCAGCGGGATCGACAGCAGAGGGCACTTATCATTTAGAACAGCATGGTGGGTGTTTTTGGGATTATGATTTAAGGTTGAGGTTGGGTTCAGACCATCAAAGTAAACTATGGGATAGGCGCAATCCTGAATTTTAAAAAATCTGGTGTTTTATCGGGAGTCGGGTAGGCATTGTAGTTTATTATGGAACATCTGTTTTTTGAAACCTTTGTAAAAGGTTGCTCTTTAGTAAAAGTTGTTTAGCTTGATGGTCTGACTGAACCACCACAGAAAATTTGGAAAGTGTTTACAAAATCATCTAGTATATTATCATAGCGTCAATTGATATTATGCTGGTGTGGAAGAGGAAATCAAGTAATAAGTGCGATTAAACCGATCAAGGTTTGCAGTAGGAAGGTTTATAGTTGGTAAAAAAATATTGTAACTTTTTTTTTTTAAATAAATTTAAAATATGTATGGGGTTGGTGGTGGGTTGGGTTGGTTTGGTTGGTAACGCAAAGTCTGTCGAAGATTGAATGCATCCTACATGTTGTATAGTCTGTGGTAGAAATTGTCTATGTTTTTTGTCTTCGGTGTGCAAAAATGTAAGACGTAAAACAAAATGAGTAATTTAATTTGCACCTCTTATTTAAAATCAACAAAGTCAAGACGATGAACTAATGGCATCATGATCTCCGTCCACTGCTGGACTTAGGCCTCCCCCAAGGATCGCCATAACGAGCGGTCCTGCGCTACCGTCATCCAACAGGTGCCCAACGTTCACCAAGTCTTCGGTCCACCTTGTGCTTGTGGGGGACTCAAAAGTAAACTTCCACATGCTAAGGAACTTTTCGTTTTTGCAGGTTTCCGTGCTGCAGTCATCGGTGCAGTGAAAGCAGCTGCTGACAGATGTACAGTGGTCAATAAACAACTCAATAATTAATTGTTAATCAGTGCCATAGAATCAGTGCAATTGTTTGTTCTGTGAAGTCTAATCGTAGGTATCTAATCAGAATAATGTGTCGTGAATTGAATAAACTCTGATTTGATGATTGTTATTGTTTATACTTATAATAAGAGATGCTAATAATATAATATACTATTGCAGATTGTTCTAAATTGTTTTATTTAATATCCCAATGACAAATTTTATATTTAATTTAGAATTATTATAAAAAAGAAGAATTCGGTATATTTCGAGATAATAAAACAGTAATTTGCTGTTGCTGTGCCATCTAGTAATCATTGTTAGAATCTTGCCTTGCCAGAATCTATTTCAGTGCCATCTATTGTAAACTTATCGCAACTATTTCAATCAACGCCATCTTTTTGCTTTGTTTAGGTACTAACAGAAAAACCATAGACAACAATGACGTTTTTTTAGGTCTTTCAAAGTAAATCTTTTTAGCGGATATAGGTGGCGCTGAGAGCGTTAATTAAATTTGACAGTTCGTTTTCTTATCTGTCCTGGTGTGACCAGATTTAGCAAGATCCTGCGATTTAAGCAGGATTAGCCACCCAATTAAGGGTTTAGCAGATTATGTAGCTGGATAGAAAAATTAAGCAGTTTTTAGCACTATCTGGTAAAAAGTATGCAAAAATTTGAAAAATTTCTCAGTTTTTAGCAGGATTTACAAAAACCATATCAAAAATTCAGCAAGACTCTGAATTTTCAAATGATATCATGCAATGATCTACGGGGAGTTCGGCCAAATTGTGATATAGGCATGTAATAGCTTATTAAATGGATTGAATAATTTTTGTAAACATTGATAACTAAACGCAATTTATAAGGACAGTTTGATCTTTATTTGCATAAAAAATGTGATACAAATAGTATGCATAATTTTTGCATTTTATAAACAAATAGGGTTTAGCAGTTTTCAGCCAACCAGCTAGCAGGATCATCAATTAAATCTGGTCACACTGCCTCCCTTTCCAACCAACCAAACGAGTTTGTCTTTCGTTTCGCCAACGGCTCCGGCGAATCAAATATTATGCAAATGGAGAGGAAATAAATTGCATTCAAACTGAACGTGGATCCACGACCTTGCGTCGCCACAGCCAATAGTATTGTAATTTGTTGTCACGCCCGGTGCTTCTGTTTACTTGTTATCAATTGTCAGTTTTGTGTCGTTCCACCGCGCAGGTTGCTGTTAAAGTTTATTTAGAAATAATAATGCTAATTGGATTCAGTACTGGCTTGAAGGTTCCGCGGATTCGGTGCTAGCTGGGCTGACCTTCCATTTGAGTCAAGAAATCGACCCACGCCGACCAATAAACAGACTCCTACGCTAGAATGATGCGATGGCGATGTGCTTTGTCGTAAAACTAAAACAATACAATGGGAATCAAATTGGACAAAACACCGGCGGCTTCAAGACTCAAGCCTCTTCCGAGCTCGTAATTTTTAAGTAAAAGTGAAGTTTTAACATTATAACTGGTTGGAGTTTTGAAAATTGGTGCTTGAATTACCTTTAATATTCTGTCAAGTATCAAGGTTGGCGGAGGAAATGCAGTGAACAGTGCTGGATTTGGCTGTGACCTCACTGGTAAGAACAATCTTATTATAATCTTATTTGGATAAATTCTATGGAAATATTTTATCTCTTTATCAACTATGTTTTGCCGCCGATTTCTACTAGATAAAGTAGTCTGTTTTGTAAAAATTTTGTTAAATCGTGTTGAGAGTTTATATGTGATGGCCAAAAAATCATTTAGAAATCAAAGACCGAGCAAGATTCACAGATTTTTTAAAGTTAAGTTCAAACTCCCTACATATCCGAACTGTCCAAATCTGTACATTTTCAACTCTATCTATACTATACTATCATGCTCAAAAGAAGACTTAGGGCCTGTTTCACCGCTTTCGAATAAGTTCTTGTTAGCTTATCCGACAGATATTTTGACATATTCTTCATACAAATTATGTCAAATGAGCTGTCGGATAAGCTAACAAGAACTTATCCAAAAGCGGTGAAATAGGCTCTGAATCTCTACCTAAGTTTCTGAGGATAAAATCTAGATTACTGACACTGCTTTTTCAAGGCCAAATACCTAGTTTCAAAAATGCTACATAACTATTAAATATTGTTACCCTTATTTTTTTAAATATTTCTATATAATTTTAAATTAATGAGTGTCTAGTAGTTATGTGGGAGCATCAAAGATTGCTTTATCAAAAACACAGCTAAGAAGGATTGCGGGGCCTCATGGCAGTCCCAAACGTGAGCCACACGTAAGACAACTGCTCTCGCGGTAAAACCTGCCAACAATACAATACCTACTCTTCCCCGGATTTCAACTCCAAGGAATCCCCCTTTATACAGGGTCCTTCTTAATATTCGCCACCCCCCGAGAAAACGATAAAAATCGAGATCCATCCGTATTATTTTACGCATGTATGCCAGAAAGAGTGCACATGATGTTTTTCTCGTTTAAACGGTTTGTCATGGGTGGCATGCTAGCTGTGCTGGTCTACCCTCAAGGAGGTTGTATGGGCATATGAATAGATAATAATTAGTACACTATAGAAATGAAACTCCCTCATTAAATGTCAAGATATGCCTACCAATGTCAAGATATTCCCACCAATAACATGTTGGTTTAACCATAGTTTCGCTTCTATAGTTAACTATTATTATCTATTCCTATGGTCTGGGCTAGTATAGTCGTTAGGTGGTAGACAACTCACTTCCACAGTTCTTAATATGCTATATACTAACGAAATCGCGAAAAAAATATCAGCTCTTCCATACCAAACTGCAAATCTACTCGAGCCAAATGTATGGGACAGCTAGTTTTTTTTTTCGTGATTTCGATGTTGGTCCCATAGAGAAAGTTGTTCAGTTTGATGGTCTGATCGTACTCTTAAAAAGTGTCAGCATATTAAAAAGGACCCTGTATATTATATAACATATATAATTATGGTCACTTCCTGTAATTGTGTCTCTAAATTGTTGCCAAATCAAATCAGAATGTTTTATTCAAAATAATTTAAAAAAATACAAAGATAATTAAAAATTGCTTTCTGACATCATTTTTGACTTCACCACTGCATCGGAACGTGTTCCGTTGTAGAGAAGATACGGCCAGAAACTCTACAAAATGCGACAATAAAGATTTTTGTATTCAGTAGGCTAGTAGAAGAATGTAAAGCCTCGTATCCACTAGGCAACAATTGACGCTCAACATGTGACGCTCAACATGTTCGGCAACGTTGCAAAACAACGTGCGATGTCCCGGAACTTCAACAACTTAGTATTGCCATAACATGTTAGGTAACGTCGCTCGTTGTTTTGCAACGTTGCCGAACATGTTAAGCGTCACGTGTTGCGCGTCAATTGTTGCCTAGTTGATACGAGGCTTACGTGAAGTGAGAATTAGGACCCCTGTTTTTCATTTAAAGATACAATTTCCATGTTAAAATATTGTAAATATTTTTCTAGTTAAGTATTTTCCCATACATATTGTCATTCCTTCCATTGTTTTGCCATTGATAATTTTATGAAGGAATTTAAGGAATTTATGTACTTAAACCTAATTCGTAATTTACAGTTATATACCTACCTGGTAGTCATTTTTTTTATAGGCTATTTATAGGAAATACAACATTTTAGAACCTATTTCAACTTTTCAAGGTGGACTTTAATTTTTTTTTGTCATAATCAGAATCTTAATTAAGATAAATAAAATGCATTGAAAATTAATATAAATAATAATAATTATTATTATAACACTTTATTGTACAGACGGACATAATAATACACAAAGTTGAGAAAACATGTACAAACGGCGAGCTTATCTCTAAAGAGATTTACAAACAATTTAATAAAATAATATTATGAACTAAGGTACAAATAAGGCAGTCTTATAGCTATTAAAAAAAACAGAAAAGAATGTTAAATAAAAACTCTATATAAACAAATCACCTCATGGCTGGCAGCATTTCCCCCTCATTCAATTTGATAGATTGAATATCTCTGACTACCACCTTGGTTAATGTAGCCATGAGCATATACATTCATTTCCTATACAGGTAGAGTTTTTTGAAATTTGTTGTCTGTTTTAACTTTCCTTTTTGTTTCAGTTTCTACATATTATTAAAACTTAAACAATATGCATTAAGAATGCATAAAACGGAACCTGCGAACAATCGAGCAGCACTATTTTGAGACAGAGTCAAAGAAATCATCCAAAATAAAGAAATCAGCAGCATTTTTGTGTTACAAAGTGAGGATGGATGAGAGTGATGTCATTATATCATCCACCGAGATAATAAAAGGTATGTACCTTGAAGAGTTATGTAAGCAACTAAGCATTAAGTCATGACTTATTTTTCCTGAAACTGTTTGAATTGAATGTCGTTGTTGCCTCGAGGTTGAGATGAAACTGAAGTCATTTAGCTTTTCTCTTTGCTCCGACGGCGTATGATTAACTAATACTAATTAACCGACTTCAAAAAAGGAGGAGGTTTCTCATTTTGTAGTTTGAATTCTGAGACCCCCTTTTTGGTCAATGACTAATAGCTACTGCGACCTGGACATATCTATTGTAGCTGTCTGAGACCCCCTGCATCTCTCTTCTCTCAAAAATTAGGTTCTTCGCTAAAATGTAAAAAAAAAATAAAGCATATTGTGAGAAATCCCCACCAAGAATGACTGTGGTGTGTTGCTGAGAGACATAAACCTTGTGAAGGACCGGGTTCGAATCCGCGCGCTGTCATGTCATGCCAATTAGTTCTTCTAACTTATGTACGTAATATGGATTTCTCTCAAAAGGAAACCTATTTGAAAGAACCTGCATTCGATCAAGAAGAAATTCTCACCATGATGGTAGGCCTGTGCCTCAGTAGGCACAGAATTTCTTGAGTTGATTCGGAAATTTGAATGTAAACAAAACGGATTCCTGACTCACTAGTCAGGACGACAGAAGCTGTTGATGATTAAACAGAAATATGGTTTTGTTTATTGTTTACATTTACAAAGTATCGCGTTATTAATAGTCTAGACTGCGTAGTTGGACATCATAGCTAGGTAATATCGTACGCCAAGCTGGCCGACTACTCGTACGCGACCTTCATACGTTACACATGATTGATCTACTGTGAAATTACTGCATTTGCATTCCGTTTGTTTTAGTTCGCTTAATTATGTGCGGGACGCGATTCTGCTTTAAAAGATGTTAATTTTATTGTATTTAGGTGTAGGACCTTTCTTAAACAACCTATCTCTAAATTGGTTTGAAAACTAAACTGTTTATGATTAAACTTAAATATAATAAGGCTTTGACTTACGACTACTAACGAAGTTTACTGCTGAATTCAGCTCAGGTTTAGAAGCACAGTCACTAAATAAAAAATTAAAAACGAAAATTGAAGTAAACCAGCTTTTGCCCTAGATTTTGTCCCCATGGATTTCGGAAAATTTCAAACCCCGTTACACTTTTTAGCATAGCATATGCTCACGACTATACTCCCCGAGGGGTAGTCAGAGATATTCTGAAGCCTCAGAACATCCATGTTTCACTAGTATCGAAACTCTGTCCAGTGTGACGGGGAGTGAGCCCGTCGCCACTTGAAATGGACAGTGGGCACAATACATGCCTCGAAATTGAAGCATGCAGGTTTCCTCACGATGTTTTCCTTCACCGAAAAGCCAGTGGTGTTACAAATAGTACATAAATTCCGAAAAACTCATTGGTACGAGTTGGCCTGGACGGGGATCGTACCATCGCCTCCTGCATGGCAGGCAAGGTTACTCGCCACTGGACCACCACGGCTTCCACGACTTTTTATTAGGTGCTTATTTTGGAAAATAAAATCCTTTTGCACCCTACAATATTTGTCGAAAATATTCCAAGGGTGTCGAATATGGACCGAATCTTTTTTACGAAAACTACAAGCCCGGTGGCCGGGTTACTATTATTTTAAACAGAAAAATTTTAAGGATATTTCTAAAATAAATTCCACATCTGTAAAATTCTTATCTCCAATGGTTTAGGCTGTTGTCATTCAGTCACGGAACTTTTTTATATTTAAAGTAAATAAACATACCTATATCAAACATAACTAGATCCACAGTCTCATATAAAATCTGCAAATGTTTGTCCAAATAGACTGACAGCGAGATGGAGCACTACCATTACAAAAGTACTCTCACATATTATTAATTTGAGGTCACTTTCGAATCTGCCATTTTAGGAGCGTTGATTGTGTATATCGAGAGGACTAGACACTGCCTCAGGACCGTCTTTAACCTATTGGAGGCCCTGGGCACTTTAGGATAATGGGGCCCCTATGACTACGATATGAATATGATAGAGGCCTATTTTATCAACAACAGTCATGCAAAAGGAGTAGGTAAGCGAAATTCTAGATTTAGACCTACAAATTGTAGGTAGACAGCCAAATTGTTGCCACTGTTTGTTTAAGCCCCATGTTCATTAGAAATTAGAATACCAAAAAACTCATATTTTTGGAAAATAATGGTATTTATCGGTAATATCGGTTATCGGTTGGTGATCGGGCAGGAACTAGAGAGCCCCCATCGATCGCGGGGCCCTGGGAAAGTGCCCAGAATGCCTAGTGGTAAAGATGGGCCTGCACTGCCTAAGAAATTATTGCTCTAAATTGTGGGCATTTGCATTTCATTGCATTGGATGTCATTGATTTTTGTGAAAGCCAGATCCAGCGGCAGAAATGTTGAGGCCTGTTACTCGGATTACCATTTGGACCCACCTGGACCCTAGATATATCAATACCGTTGTAAATACATATAACACGGGGCCCACCCATTGTACCCAGTGTCCAGGGCCCGGTACAGCTGTACCAGTTGTCCCCCATGTCGCCGGACCTGGTCAAAGCACTGAAATACATCTAAAATATTGCGTGTACTTCTCCGACCGTCAGAAAATCTCTCGCTCATCGCTCGTCAGTAAGGACGATCCCAAATTATATTCGTGTATCTTCGCGTATGCGAATAAAGAATTCACAATATCGGAACTACAATTCTTCCGGTTTTTATTAACTTTATGACCTTGAATGAACAAACAGACTTCATTACATCCTCAGCACGGCTAGCATGCCACCCATGACAAAGCGTTTCAACGATGAAAACGTCATGCGCGCTCTTTCTTGCATACGTAAAATAATAAAGATGGAGGCACATCTCGATTTTTATCGTTTTCTAGGGGGTGGCATGCTAGGCCTACTGGAGTCGTAACATGAAGATTTATGATCGTGCCTCATAGTACGCGGACAGACATTTATGGCTTATTTTTATTAAGACCTACATTTGTGTGGCTTCCAATATTATACGTATTGGACATATTGGCGACTTGTTTTTATACGCCAGTTACCAGTTGTAGCAATGTTTCTGACCACGCCGATACGGATTATGGTTGTGAGTTTAAGTATGTTTTAAAAATCTGAACAAATTATACTCTTCAAACACAATAATTTTATTTTTGTCTGGTCCGGGTGGTATACAAACATAAACCTAAGCCCACCTGCGTCAACCTGGGTTAGCAATTAACCCAAGGTAAAATAGGACTCTCTGTTGTTTTTCTATACAAAAAATCATGGGTTACCAACTTAACCTGGAGTTTATTTTATTGCTTACTCAGGAGTGCGCAAATGGGAGTGTGCGTAATTACTAACAAAATGTTAAGGGTGTATTTAGACAATGAAAGCAAACAACATTCCCTCAGGAACACGGGTCGAAAAACGAAAAAAAAATGTTGAACCTCCTATAGAAAATCGATCGGCTGATTCTCACTTTTGTAGGGGTATACTAGGTGTATATATTAGCACCACTTAGTTTTGATTTTTGAAAAATCACATAGCAGTTTTTTAAGTTGACTGTACGTAATTCTGAATACCTACTTACATTGTTTTAAAATGGTGTCAGGCCGTCAAAACACTTTAACGTGGATATAACATTTTAATTGCTGCCATTTCTTCCGCCCCAGTCGAATCCACCGGGATCTTTAATCGCTTGTACTTTATTTTTCATAGGACTGTAGGTTACGCAGAATCTTATTTACCCATAGGATAATAATATTAGGTAAAGTACGAGTGAATAGGTTTCTTCTGGGTAAGCTCGCTACATCTTCGAACCCATCTTCGTCCTGAGGACTGGATTAAGATCAAGAGCAAACCCATACGTAATAAAATAAAATCCATGGGGTAAATCTGTCAGAACATCGGGCGAGGTATTCCACAAAGAGTACCGATTTTGAACAAGAGTCGCACGCACTCTCGCACGGTGGACCGACGACCTGGTGAAGGCGGCGGGAACCCGTTGGATGAGGGCAGCGCAGGACCGGTCGTTATGGCGATCCTTGGGGGAGGCCTATGTCCAGCAGTGGACGTCCATCGATGATGATGATGATGATGATGATTAGAGGTCTGTCCATAGTTCCATACCCAAAGGGTGAAAACGGGACCTGATTATTAAGATTACGCTGAAAAACGTTGAAAAAACTAGTTTCTTCTATGGGACTCCCCCTTAGTTTTTGACTTTTTTATTATTTGTCAGGAAATCCGCCATCTTCTTCTTCTTGTGGTGCCATCTCCTATCGGAGGTTGGCTATCAATAGGGCTATTCGGACCCTTGAGACTGCAGCCCTGAACAGTGAGGTTGTGTCCACATCGAACCATTCGCACAGGTTTTTAAGCCAGGACGTCCTTCTTCCCCCAGGTATTCTTCTTCCCAAAATTTACCCCTGCAGAATAATTTGGAGAAGTTGGTATTTATAACTTCTCATAATGTGACCGAGGTACTGTAATTTCCGAGTTTTCATGGTTTTTAGGATTTCTACTCTCTTGTTCATCCTCTGCAGGACCACCTCGTTGCTAATTCTATCCGTCCATGATATCTTCAACATCCTCCTGTATACCCACATCTCAAAAGCCTCAAGTCGTTTGCACATGGTTTGAGTGAATGGCCAGGATTCAACACCATACAGGAGGATGGAGAATACGTAGCACCTTACAAGACGGACAAATCCGCCATAATAACGCACAATCATTAAAATGTCCGTCCGTCCATCTGTCCATCTTCACGCGCATAGCTAGACGTTGTCTTGGTGTGATTCTGATTATAGTGCAAACTCTACAGTATAACAACAAATAATAAAAAATTTTCAAGTGTGTGTGGGGCTTGCGCTAAAGGTCCTGAAGAAACCTTTTTTTTTTTGGTAAGTCTAGATTGGTGTCCTTCGCGGAATTTGATGTCCTTTTCAATACTAGCTAATTGCCAATTATGTCTAATTGTCTATATGAAATCGGTTCAGAGGTCTGTGGGTTCAGTGATTACGCCTCCATTATTGGTAACTTTGGATTGATAAGATCTCAAGTTGTTTGTTACATTAATTTTGCACAATCTAAGCAATTTATTTTTAATCTAATTACGTAAGTTACAAAAGAAAAGCTTTGCAATGCAATTAGTGCTGCTGCCCGCAGAGTGGAGTGGCGTGCCTGATTTAAAAAGCTTTTCCTCGGGGGTGGGAACTTTAATCGAATGTTACTTTTAATTTATTCTAAATAAATATACTGGTTAAGGATTTAGTTAAGTATATTTTCGATAAAAATACTAGATACACGGTGTTCGCAAAAACGCACAACGTAAAAAAAAACACGTGGTTTTCAAGATAGAAATGATTTTTATATTTTACGTTCGATAGAACTAGTCTTTAATTTTTTAAAAATCACATAGCAGTTTTTTAAGTTGACTGTACGTAATTCTGAATACCTACTTACATTGTTTTAAAATGGTGTCAGGCCGTCAAAACACTTTAAACACGTGGTTTTCAAGATAGAAATGATTTTTATATTTTACGTTCGATAGAACTAGTCTTTAATTACTAACTAATTTTTAAGCATTCAGACAATGAAACTAAACATCATTTCCTAAAGAACATGGGTCGAAAAACTAAAGATTTTTCAACCCTCCGTTCAAACTATTTATTCGAATCGATCGATTTTCTATGAAAGGTAAAAAATAAAATCATTTTTCTACCCATGTTCCTTTTTCTAGTAACTAAAAACTAGGGGTTGTATATACTGAATATATACAGGATGTAACAAAACACCCTAGTAATACTTAAGGGGATGCAGACCATCAAACTGAACAACTTTCACTATGGACCCAACATCGAGGAAAAAAAATCAGCTTTCCCATACAAAACTGCAGTACGAACCGACTCGACTAAAATGTATGGGACAGCTGATTTTTTTTCATTTTTTGTCGATGTTGGCTCCATAGTGAAAGTTGTTCAGTCTGATGGTCTAAGCACCCCTTAAGTATTACTAGGGTGTTTTGTTACATCCTGTATACTGAAAAAACAAATCTGCTGTCAATAATTATGGGTCGAGTAGGTTTGCAGTTTTGATCATAGAGATGGTTGTTTAGTTTCATGGTCTGATAAAAAAAACTTAAAACCTTCAGCAAAATTATTACGATTACGATGGACCCTGCATTTTATAGTTTAGATTTATCCACTCCCCGGGGTCTTATCTTCATTCCAATAAAATTCAGTTTTCTATCTATCTATAACGTCACGCCTCTTTCCCGGGGGGGTAGGCAGAGACCAGGGCGCGCCACTTACTACGATCCTTACATACTTCTTTTGCCTCATGCACATCCATACATCTCTTCATACATGCCCGTCGGTTTCGAGTACTCCGCACCTCCCCTTTTTGTAGTACGCAACTGACTTGATCAGCATACGTCCTACGAGGGCGCCCTCTGCCGATGCTTCCACTCACATTAGCAACATATATCTCTTTCGTACATCTGCTGTCACTCATCCTCTCCACATGACCAAACCAACGAAGCATACCTTTCTCTATTCTTGTCACTACATCTTCTTTTAATTTACATCTATCTCTTATTACACAATTTCTCACTCTATCTTTCAGCGTCACACCACATTTACTTCGCAAGGAACGCATTTCAACAGCATACATTTTACTTGCATGCAGTGAGTGCTGGGTATGGCACTTCTGCCATACCCAGCACTCACTGCATGCAAGTAAAATTGCCACTACCATACATAAGTGTAGGCACCAACACACCATTGTGTATAGCAAGTCGCGCCTTTTTGGACACTAATTGGCTAGCCACAATGGTATGTAGAGCACCGTTTACTTTCTTTCCCGCTGTTACTAGCCTATGCACATCACCCTCACATTTCCCATCTCTAGTAAACATGCATCCTAAATATAAAAACTCGTTCACTTGTTGCACTTTTTCATTCTCAATCATTATACAACAATCAGTCACACATTCATCCCTCTGCATTACCATTACTTTAGTTTTATTCACATTCACTTTCATTCCTTTTTTGAATTCAGTTTTCTGTCCAAAACAATTTTGTATCAGCTACTTATCAGTGCACTCTTACCTAATCTCGCATACATCCTGTTGTTTAATCGATCTTCTTTAGGCTAATTTCTATATGGCCTTTGAATTTTTTTTTCGCAATGTATCATCGAAATAATTGTCATCCCATACGACAAAAAACTCTCATATCGGCTAGTATTTATTATGTGATATTGGTTTGATAGATAGATAAACAAGTTATTTGCATTAGTAACACACACATAATATTACAGTTCAAAACAAGAACACAACATCAATAGAACAAGAACAACTGTAATTTATTGTATGCTACAGCAGCAAATAGGTCCCAGCTCAACATAGACCTTGCCCGAAAGCAGGGTGTTGATTTTCAGATGAAACCTTTTTAGTAGTAGTCAATGCAGCAACCAATGAAATGAGTGATAATAAATAAGTAAGTGTAAGTTCAAATGAAATATAGTCATTGAAGAAAGTGGAAAAAGAATTTGAATAATATTATAAATAAATATAATGTTTATTATATTGTAAATTATTATTATAATTATGTATAGCCTAAAATTGGCTACCTAGTGAAACTATGACACAAAAGATACGTTTCCAAGGTGACGGGTCCCTATTCCGTGGGTTTCCACTCCAAGGCCAGTTTTTTAACACGATAGCCCATTAGTACATGAGTTGAATAAAGGAAAATGTCTTCCGCCATTTATTTCTATTGAACTGATCACAAACAAAGAAATTAAGATGACTCTTATGTCCCACCTACACGGTAATAAAATTCTTTTGTACTCCAGCTCTATATCCGTCCGCAAGTGGAAATACCGCTACTGTATCATTATTTAGGAAAATAATGTTAGTTATTTAAAACATATAGTAGGTAGCATGTTTAAAACATATAGTGGACCTTCGGTATTGGAAACGATCACCAAATAGCCCAGTCATTTTACGGTTTAAGCCGGGACTAATCAATAATAGATTTTTTTTTCCGGTATAGTATAGTAGCAAAATAAAAAAAAATCCCGTCAGCAACAGTTCCAAATTTTAAAATTTTGCTATTATCTCGTTAAAAAAACCTGATGGTAATTTTTTTTTGCACATATTTAAGGCATTACCATTATACATACTTCAAACATGGTGTAAATATTTTTGTCTACTTAGGTTTTGAAAAATGAATTCGAAAAAAAAATCTAATTTTCTATATTTAAATGCCTACTTTATTGCTCAAAAATAATTTCTTTTTTTCAATTTAATTCAAATGAGTGCATTGATATTAAAATATTATTTTAAAAGCCTTCTGGGACACACAATTCTGATTTCCATATTGCGTAGCGATTTTTTAAAACATGTTTTAAGATAGTTTTTTTGTCACTAAATGGTGCCGCTTACAGTTTAAAACTCCAATTAATAATTACTTCCCACCAGTCCTAACAAAACTCCGTAAAATGACTGGGCTAAAACATAAGCAACGTCAACGTCAGGCCCGGTCAGTCTTTGGATGGGTGACCGTTTAGAGGTATTTCATCTCGAGAGTCTCCGTGCTTCGGAAGGAATGTTAAGCAGTTGGTACCGGATAGTTCCGTCAGAGAGCGATGTAACTATTCGTTAAGCCAGGTCACATTAGTCTATTAAGGCGGCTTGAAAATTCTTTGACATTGACCACTAACTTGCCACCACCAATCCGCACTTAACCCGCGTGGTGGATTATGGTCCACTCCCATCTCACCCTCATTCGTAAGAGGAGGCCTTTGTCCTGCAGTGGATAACTTACTCGGTAGGATTATTATCAAGGAATCACAACATATGTAATCTCCCCCACCGCGTTTTTCTGTCAGTAAAGGCTTATCGGAAAACTTCCGTAGGAATTTTGATATGATTTTCACCACGAGGAAGGTTTATCTTGGACTTCTGGATTTTGTGGTATGGTACCTGTGCGAAGCCGGATAGAAGATAAATAGATATATAAGGTCTAACAAAATTAGGTGAAACTATTTTAAGGGGATGATCAGACCATCAAACTGAACAACTTTTTCTATGGGACCAATAAGAATCTCGAAAAAAAATCTGCAGTTTTGTATGGAACAGCTGATTTTTTTCGCTATTTCGATATTGGTCCCTTAGAGTAAGTTGTTCAGTTTGATGGTCTGATCATCTTATTAAAATAGTTTCAGCTAATTTTGTTAGACCTTATATATCTATCTAGCTTCTATCCGGCTAGTTTCAGCTAATTTTGTTAAACCTTATATACGATCCTATTTTCTAGATATAAATATAAACTAATTTGCTTGTTTCTGAATAGTTACAATAATAAAATTTAGATTTAGATTGCGTGTCAACGGTAAGTATTCAGTTTCCACGTTCATTTGTTAACATTTCTAACAAAAGTTAAAGAGCGCAGAATCGTCTAATCCTAATAAATTCTATCGTGTCGCAGTCATAACTCACTAATTTATGTACTGTAGTAGCTTCATTTAAAATTCAAGCCTTTATTTAAAGCTTTAAAGTGGTTTAAAAAGCGTTTCGTAGCAGAAATAGCCCGTAATTTCCTTCCACCTGTATTCGCACGCGATGAATTCTTTGTTTCATGACCTGCTAACTGAGCCGTTTTAGTACTTATCGCGAAGGCATAAGGCTTCAGTTAGGTGACCTGTAAGGTTTGGAACTAAAGGCGCGGAGTGTCCGAAACGGCCTTGGTTGTTACGTAAGCATATGCAAACTTAGGGCGTGTTCGAAGGACACGCGGTCGCGATTCGGACATTAATTTGTTTGAATAGTGAGGATGATTTTATGGGTTTTGGTGACAATGCATTGCTTGGTGTGTTCTGTATTATGGATAGACCTTGAATGAATACGTAAAAAAATAAAATACGATCACGTAAAATACATTACGATTTTTGGTACCAACTATTAAATTAGCGATATTCTATTCTGTTTTGGACAAAGAGGTCAAGAATCCAACCGGGCTAGGCAGCGTTCGAGAAGCTGCGTAGTATCTTCTCGTTCAAAATACCGCGTGTCTCAAATCAGTCGTCAAGAACGTCTTTGACCAGTGTGATACACTGGCAAAGGAGAGGGCTATGCTCGTAGTTACCCTGAGAGATCGAATCAGAAAATTAAGAGATTCGCAGAAGAACCAGAGTAGCCGATATAGCCCAAAGAATTTCTAAACTAAAGTGGCAATAAACGGGGCATATTTCTTGCAAAACCGAGGAGGATGGATGGAGACGAAGTCTTTCTAGTGGCGACAGCGTATCGGAAAGCGCAGCGTGAGTGTGCCCCCCACAAGGTGATCCGACGACCTGATGAAGGAAGCGGGCACCCGTTGGATGATGGCAGCGCAGGACCGGTCGTTGTGGCGATCCTTGGGGGAGACCTGTGTCCAGGGGGTCTACCCAGACATTAAACATCGCAATTGCGTGAACGTTTTCGTTCCAATGTCAACTCTGTTACAATGAAGTTCGGACCGAAACGGTCGCGATATAACGGTATTCGAAAGTCCGGGTACAGGGCCAGCAGTGGTCGTCTATTGGCGGATACGATAAATAAATTGATTTCAAAATCTATATCAGAGGGTCGTGGGTCCCCTGGGGTCTCAAAACACGGGTACATTGTCGATGACGATATAACTAATATTTATTATTTTTATAGTTATTATTTGCATATGTTACTGAGTATAATGTATATTTAGGAGACTAACAAATCATCCATATCTTTTAACTTGTACCGCACATGCAGCGTAAGCCCGGGGCACGAAAGCGCATTAACTACTGGATGCAATAATTATACCCCCGAAGCAAACACTTGTAACGATCCACGAGACCACGAGGCCTCCAAGTTCAGGGTTCCGGCTATCAAGCTCTGAACTTAAATATGCAGTTCGTCTAGTTTAGTGTTAGATCGATTTAGAATTACCTAGTTCCTATACTAACCATGGCTTTTGGCCTAGACTAGAATTAGCCCAAGTTAAGGGGATATGCGCCCACCCGCTGCATACAAACGAAGTTTGTTCTTATTTTTTTAATAGTAACCAATTAAACACGATCTTAGAAACTAAGTTAGATTTCCGTTAAAATGTATAATATTTTATTTTTATTTTAACTTTATGTGGTTGGTAGTTGTAGCAAATTTACTAAACACCCCGAAAAGGGATCCGATTGGCAGTTTACGTGTGTATATTTAATTTTAAACTTCAAGACCGCATCATCCGGGGTGAAAAATAAAATTTGATAAAACTACGAAAAACCTACTTACTGCTTACCTTAACGTTATTTTCAAAACGATGGGATAAAACCATCGATATATGGTTCTTTTATAATATACTAGCTGGTGCCCGCGACTTCGTTTGCGCTTCGTTTGGACAATCCACACAATATTTTTATAAATTGTAGCCTATGTGTTATTCTGATGTATCTATACTATTATAAAACTGTAACAGGAAGTTTGTCTGTACATTGAAGATATTAACAAAAAAAAAGTTACGATATGGTTTTTAGGTGTCCCTGATTCCATTTCACCAATTTTTGGATTTTTTGTCTGTCTGTTTGTTTGTGTGTTTGTTTGTTTGTTTGTTTGTTTGAACGAGTATCTCGCAAAAACTACTGAACCGATTTTGATGAAACTTTTTTTGTTTGATAACTTATGATCTGACTTAAAATCTGGTATATAATTTGTGCGGACGAAGTCGCGGGTTAACGCTCGTAAGCTATATTATTGTAAAGTTTCATTAAAATCCATTCAGTAGTTTTTACGTGAAAGAGTAACAAATATCCATCCATACTTACAAACTTTCGTGTTTATAATATTAGTAGGATCTATAGATAAAACATTGAATTTCCATTGCAGGCGTTTTTCTTTACTTAACATTTATTTGTTTCCATTTCAATACGCTGTCATCGGTCATGGACCTATGCTAGTACCAATTTTATGTGAAATACGTATTGTAAAATGAATAAAATATGAAAACAGATTTGAATTCATAAAACATTGAAATACCAACGCGTGCAGCGATCTTGAATAAAATATACTAAATCTGTAATTTGAAAGCACTTTCGACTCGTACCTACGCAATATTGTCTGCAAGATAATGCAAAATTTATGGCCTTTCTAATTCAAGGGTCGTCTAGACTCTAACAACGTCTCATAAATACAAAATCTGAAAGTTATACCAGAGTACTTAATGTTGGCTTTATCTGTAATGTAATTACGGTTTGTAAGTTTGTCTAATCTGAGTTATCTAGAATAATTATAATCTGTGCTTGACGCTTTTGTCATAAAACTAGATAGTGTTTAATATCGATTAGCTGACCGGTACCACAGATTAATAATACCAGTAAGCGATTACCTGATTCGGGGTTTAGCGAATGAAACATTGTTTCATCCAAATTTTATCCTTAGGAATTTGATTTACTTACGAGTATTTTTTTCATTGATAACTACATGACATCTAGCCCAGTCATTTTACGGTTTGAGCCGCGACTAATTAATAATTGTCATTTTTTTCGGTATAATATTGAAGAGCAAATAGCCAAGAAATGTACCAAAATTAAAAAATAATCACATTAGTAACAGTTCCAATTTTAAAATTTGGCTGTTATCTCGTTCTAAAAAACCGGATGGTAAATTTTTTTTCACATATTTAAGGCTTTACCATTTTACGTACTAAAAACATGGTGTGAATATTTTTGTCTACTTAGAATGTTTTGAAAAATACATTCGTATTTTCTAAAAAATACCACATTTTTTAAATTTCGATGCCAATTTTTTTGCTCAAAAATAATTTATATTATAAAAATCTAAGAGAAATGAGTGCATTGGTATTAATATCATTAATTTAAAAGCCTTTTGGGACACACAATTTTGATTTCTATGTTGCGTAGCTATTTTTTTAAAATATGTTTTAAGATAGTCATTTGGTCACTAAATAGTGCCGGTTACAGTTTAAAAGTCCAATTAATAATTACTCCCTACCCCGCCTAAAACAACTCCGTTTAATTACTGGGCTAATCATAGAAACAAGCCACCGAATTCCTAATTTGCGTGGTCTACATTTTTGCTCCAACATCCTATTGCATACACATTATTACATTTTAAACAGGGTTATACCCGTTTTAACTGACGAAGACATATTATTTATATCTGATTTATATCATAGAAGCTTTACAATTC
Organism: Agonopterix arenella; assembly: GCA_927399405.1. Classification (NCBI taxonomy): domain Eukaryota; kingdom Metazoa; phylum Arthropoda; class Insecta; order Lepidoptera; family Depressariidae; genus Agonopterix; species Agonopterix arenella. The sequence goes on from OV656714.1 coordinate 6,339,202, forward strand.
ATAGATCTATGTGATTTATTCATAGAAAAAACAATTCTAAGTCTGCAATCAATATTTGCTTATATTTCAATACGCAGGATATTTTAAGTGCAAGAAAGAAATGTACCCTCCTATATCTTCTAAAACGTGAAACTGTTAAGATCAGAGGTGGATGTCGGATGAAGTGTCTGTACCAGTAGCCACGTGGTGTGAGCATCAGATATGTTGATCTCTGAACTGGTTAGTCGCCTATTACGAAATCTCTCTGGGTTGATTTTATTGGAATCCGGACATCGGACCAGGCCTCGGTTCCTCGACCGGAGGTACGGAGTTAAGCACCTAAATTTCGGCGCATCTTAAGCGATGCGCTTGCCAGTCAATTGCTTCTAGTGCAAGCGAGAGAGCCGGGAGTAAAAGTCGAAGCGCGCATTGTCGTGCAGCGGGAAAGTAATAATTAAAGAGTGGGAATTTATCGGTTTCTCCAGGAATACTGGGCTGCGTTCACGACCTTTGAGTGCGGTTGTTTTTTCATCTCGCTCTATGGTACGGAACGACCACGCCAATTTTTTAACTCGCTATGAGATACGGAACGATCACGGTTGTTTTATAACCTCAAATTTTAACCACAGATAATCAAAACGTCAGAGTGGTTTTTAACCATCGAATTTGATGGTTAAAAGTTGCAATCCGTCAGAGGTTCGGAACGGTTGAGTTGTGACAACCGAGTTGCAAAAGAACGTTTTTCACCGAGTCTCGGAACGGCGTTAGTGCGAAAAGTTGCACTCGGGGTGCACCTGGGGTGTAGGTTCCGAACGCAGCCCTGATGAATCTATTACGTTACGTATCTTTAGTAATCTGTGACCGAACAGCATGCACCTTTAATCTTATTACAAAAACACAATTCGCAAGTAACTCCCCAGGGCAAAGTAACATAGACATAAATGTATATTTATGGGTATAACAATCTCGGTTCCAATATGATCACGCTATGTCAGAGGCAGAGATTGGGATTGTCGGAAAAAATCGTTTAAGAGAGGTTGGGTAGAAATAATAATAGTACTTTACCTCGTATATTGCTAGATAACATGCAATTTTTAGGACTTTTATTTTGAAATTTTGTGTTCTTGAATAAAATAGGATTTTTTGACGTAACCGTAAGTAGTATATTTCCAAATGTTATTGGCTATTAACATGTTAGCCATATTTTTGTTTCAATTCAAAGTAAAGATTGAAAAATTCAATATGAGACGGGGCCATCCCAGAGATTGAAGATTTTAAGACTTCGACGACGACGCTTTGATGGACAGACGGACAGGCAGACACCGTGATTCCTTAAGTGTCTCGTTTAGCCAATTTTGGTTCGGAACACAAAACATAAGAAGACATTGAATAATTCAATGCCTATCCACCCAAATGTATGGAAAAGTTTAATGATTTTTTTGCGATTTCGGTCTTGGTCACTTAGTAAAAGTTGTTCAGTTAGCCTAATCAAATCTGATCAATCTTCTAAAGTTTGGCCACCCTTCAAATTAATATACAGTCTATCTGCCAGTTGTTGTTGCTTTTTAACCGACTTCAAAAAAGGAGGAGGTTTCTCAATTCGTACCATACACATTCAACCGTATATATATATATTTTTTTTAAGTGTGTTCGCGGATAACTTCGTCGTTTATGAACCAATTTTGATGATTCTTTTGTTGTTGGAAAGAAGCTATTCCAACGGTGGTACAATGATAAGGAAACCAGGATCCGATGATGGGATCCCAGAGAAATCGAGGGGAACCTTTGAAAATCGTAGTGCCGGCAAATGCGTTTGTTAATTTAAAGCACTACTATTAAATTGAACTAATGAATTCACCACTAAAAATTGTGAAATAAACAAAATTTTAACAAACAATTAAAACCGCCTTCAAAAAAACTAAAAAGTTAAAAAATAATATTGCAGCTGATGACTTTTTCGTTCGCATCATAAGAACATTATGTTAATTTATGTTCTCTTTTATTTAAGTATAAGTTACATTGTGAAAAGGTTTTAGCTATAATGCAAAGTAATATATTTGTTAAATAAATTAAAACTAAAATAAATCTTTTCTTTTTCCAGACAGACTGTACTTCGCGACCCTAAAGACGGGTTACAAGCCTAAACCGACGCGAAACAGTAAATACTTCCACATAGAGGATGACATCGTCTACGAGAACTTCTACTTCGACTTCGGGCCCTACCACCTCTGCCACCTGTACCAGTTCTGCAATAGACTCCGCGAGGAGCTGGACAGGAACCCTAAGAAGAAGATCGTCTTCTACACGAGCAATAATGAGACGCTTAGACTCAACGCCGCTTATCTTATTGGGTGCTATCAGGTCAGTTGACATTTTCTATTGTTACAGACGCTTTCCTTAAATTCGTGTCCTCCCATTTAAGATTTGTGCTCAGTGCCTACTCGTACCTAGTGCTCGTGCCTTAATTGTTCGTATGCGATGTGCGGATGTGCGCATATTATGTGGCCAGGGCGCCGAAAATTAACTGAACAAAACAGGATGGGCATTACAGAAAAGTACAGGCTTAGTAACATTTTGGACCGACATTCACCACGTGAAATAACTTCGAAAATCTATTAACATACGTCGGTTCGATGATCTCCGACTAGTAGTTAATTTATTTTCGATGTTAAATCATCGCAAGCAAACTCCATAACGGTTTGGCATAGAACGATGCTCTGCGCTGCGCTTCGTTGTGTGCGCCAGCCCTGTCTTTCCATTTCATCGCAATCGACTTATTCAAGCAATAGTTATGTTGCGACTTATGAGATGTTATAGTTTTCAAATAAGTGTTGAAGTGGTCTGCGCGTGCGGAACCGCGGGCGTGACTAGTAATGAAATAAATTGCATTGAAACTAAAAATAGTTATTTAAGAAGCAGCTGAAACTATTGCGAAGCTGTATCTCTAGCAATTGAGGTTAACAACCAATCAGCTTGCAGTAAATTGCAAGTGTTATGGATAAAAACAATGTGCTAGAAATATAGGATACATTATTTTTGAACAAAGTTAAATGAAGGTGAAAATGCGTTATGACCGTGCTATTGTAAACACATGCATTTGAATGGATGTTAACATATTATATTATTCTTCATACTTCACACGTCATCCCCTTTTTGGGTTCCGTAGTCAAATAAGGAACCATAATACTTTCGTCCATTATGTCTGTCTGTCTGTCTGTATGCCCCGCAATAACTCGCTCGTTTTTGCACCTATTGAATCGAAATTTTACATGAAAATAGATAACAGTAACCCTAAAACTGAAATGTTGTAATAATGAAGATACAATTGTTTTCCTATTCCCATACAACGAAAGAGGAGATGGCAAAAAATATTTTTTTTTATAAATCGAGTGAGGTGTCCTTGGTTAGGTCTTGTCTATCACGCTATCGTTAGGTTTCAAAATTTAGATAAGATAATCGATTTTACAACTTTTTTTCTTATCCTACTTATGCAATGGCTACGGAATCCTATCTTGTGCGAGTCTGACTTCACGCTCTTGTTTATTGTCCGAAGTCTGAACTACGTTTGATCCATGATCAAAAATAACTTTGTATTGCATACCTTACTGAATGGGGTATCAATCGACAGTTATTTTAAATAAATAAATACATCAATCTTACAACTAAATGTCATCTATAAGGCCATAATTAAAGCTGTCGTCACGTACTGATCTGAGTCATATGATCATATCACACAAGCGATTTTTGAGCGCAGGCGATTTCGCATCCGCACCGCAACAACGTCGCAACTGCAACGCTGTGACGTCGCAACTAAATCGCCGCGATTTTATTGAACGTCTGTCGTAGACATTTTTCACTGATCTTTATTTCTGTGCACACTAATTTTACCCAAACACATTAGTATTCCTATCACTCAACGGTTTCCTGGTAGAAAACTATTTTTAGAGTTAAGCTCGCCTTTGCTCTCACTCAACGGTTTGTTGGTAGAAAACTCTTTTGGAGTTAAGCTCGCCTTTACTCTCACTCAACGGTTTGCTGATAGAAAACTCTTTTAGAGTTAAGCTCGCCTTTGCTCTCACTCAACGGTTTGCTGATAGAAAACTCTTTTAGAGTTAAGCTCGCCTTTGCTCTCACTCAACGGTTTGCTGATAGAAAACTCTTTTAGAGTTAAGCTCGCCTTTGCTCTCACTCAACGGTTTGCTGATAGAAAACACTTTTAGAGTTAAGCTCGCCTTTGCTCTCACTCAGCGGTTTGCTGATAGAAAACTCTTTTAGAGTTAATCTCGCCTTTGCTCTCACTCAACGGTTTGCTGATAAAAAACTCTTTTAGAGTTAAGCTTGCCTTTGCTCTCGCTCAACGGTTTGCTGATAGAAAACTCTTTTAGAGTTAAGCTCGCCTTTGCTCTCACTCAACGGTTTGCTGATAGAAAACTCTTTTAGAGTTAAGCTCGCCTTTTCTCTCACTCAACGGTTTGCTGATAGAAAACTCTTTTAGAGTTTAGCTCGCCTTCGTACATCAGGACTTATTGTAATTTTTCATTATATTATGTTGTTTTTTGTGTACAATAAAGAATCTAAGATATTGATTGATCTCAAAATATCGCGATGATATCGTTCCGTCAACGCCTATGCTCAAAAATAACTTGTGTGATATGGCTCTAAAAGAAACGGATGAAAAACAATTTCATGCTGAAGATATGTGAATGTAGAAATGGATAAATAAATAAATAAATATCTTGGACATTGTCACACAAATTATCTAGTCACATTTAAAGTACCTGGACTTGTATTATGATTGATATATACATATATAGATACAAACATCCATGACTCGGGTACAAATATTCATATTCATCATATAAATATTAATTTCTTACGGGATTCGAACCCGCGACCCTCGGCACAGCAGGCAGGTTCACTACAGACTGTGCTACCGGGCCGCCAATGTGTGGTGTTACTAGAATGTACAGGATTGGGAATATTAGAGGAAGGCATACTAAGAAAGACCCTATATATATTCTATACAGGGTGTAAGTAACAGCCTAGCAAATACTGAAACGGTGAACTCTGACCATCAAGCTGAACAACTTTCACTATGGAACCAACCTCAGGAAACACGAAAAAAATAAGCTATACATCCTGCATACAATGTGTTGATGAATTAACGCAAAACTAGAAAGTAGTTTGTTTAGAATCGAGAGCAGAATCAAATTATCATGGTTTCTATAGTGAAAATTGTTCAGTTTGATGGTCTGAGTTACAAGTTCAGACTAGATATGGGATTAGCTAGCCGATATGTGTGACATGTCAAAGATAATTTAATTTAATCAATAACAACATATTTTGTTCCGTTTTTCGATGTGAGTAAACAATACAATACAATTTTTTTCAGATAATATACCTAAACGGTTCCCCGGCATCGGTGTACAAACAGCTGACGCAGGGCTCAGAATGGTCTCTGCTAAACTTCCGGGACGCGAGCGGAGGTCCGCCGTTGTTCGACATATCCCTGCTAGACGTACTGCACGGCATCAAGGTGGCTCACGACGCGAGGTTCTTCGACTTTGAACACTTCGACGCTGATCATTATCTCTTCTATGAGGTTAGTACACACAGTTACTTTTATATACAGGGAAATTGCCGTGTAAAAAAAGTAGCACCAAATAAGACGCGTGTCGTCAGAAATGACTAATCTCGCTAGGCATTGTCAACATCACAAATGCCCACCTCATGTAGTTACTGATCTCCAATGCTTAAATAGTACTGCTACTGAAACAAAATGACGTCGGCACACAAGCCGTCCTGCTCGCACGCGACTGCTGCATGTACTTCTTATTCGACTCTAAAATCGACCCTGGGCCTCTACCCGGACATTCGAACTTCGCAATTGCGTGAACGTTTTCGTTTCAATGTCAACTCTATTACAATGAAGTTCGGACCGAAACGGTCGCGATATATCGAAAATCGAAAGTCCTGGTACAGGGCCTGAAGTGCGATGTGAGATTCGGTATCTAAAGTTAGTGAGTTGGAGGAGAAAGTTACTACATATTAGACTAGTATCCATTCTGTCATTAAAGGAAAAACATGTAATTTTCCCAAAAGAATCTCATCTCATTACTTTGTATTCTAATCTCCATTCCAGAAAGTAGAAAACGGCGACCTAAACTGGATAGTTCCCGGCAAAATGCTAGCGTTCTCCGGCCCCCACCACCGATCGCGGCTCGACCGCGGCTACCCCCTCCACTCCCCCGAGCACTACCACGACTACTTCCGAACACACAACGTGACCACGATAGTGCGGCTGAACAAGAAGTCGTATGACGCGCGGCAGTTCACCGCGCACGGCTTCGAGCACAGAGAACTGTTCTTTGTCGACGGCTCCGTACCCTCGGATCTGATCGTCAATAGATTTATAAGGGTCTCTGAGGCGGCTAAGGGCGGTGTGGCTGTACATTGTAAAGGTGAGAATGTGTTGTGTAACAATGTACAAAATTATATAGCAATGAGGATCATACACGAAAATACTGCTCTGCTTTGTCATTTTGCCGTCGACTTTCGCGGCGGTAAATAAAGATCGAAGGTCGACTGCAAAATGACACAAGTATAGCGCTTGCGGTCACATTGTATTCTGGCCGTAGACGGATAAGTAATAGAGGTCGGAACGTGTTTTGTCATATTCACTCAATAAGAGAAACACATAGCAAATTCGCTCTAGTTAAAAAAGGAGATCGCTACCTTATTGCTGTCCTTATCGACGTAACCACATTTTTGTACTACGGTCACCCGACTCAGAAATGTGATTTCATATAAATTGTATAGGATTGTATGACTTTTATCTCGGATATTTTGTCTACCAGTGTAAGCAAAAAAATTATCATTGTCAATGATTCTGGCTAACGACAAATTGAACAACGAATTATTTGAGAGCAAATTGACCATTACCTTGCCTCTACTGACCAACCTCTACTGACTAACTTGAGATCAAACTGTCTTCTTTTTACCCGACTGCGCGAAGAAAAGGAAGGGTAATGTGTTTATCAGCCTATGTATGTATGTAAGTTTGTTCCTTTGGCACTCTAGAGACTAAACGCGTTGGCCGATTTTGATGATTCTTACGTCAATTAATTTGTCTTAATCTTGCGAGTGGCAAGACATGACAGCAATCAAAATTCAATATGGCGACCACCAGACGCCGTATTGTGAAAAAGAAAAAAATTTAAGTTGACGAACTATGCGAGTGACGTATCATTGAATGGGTATTTGATATAGGTAATTATCTTTAGGATTCTCTTATCATTTCGAATGACGATTTATTAAGTGTGAATATTTTAACAAATCTAATATCGTTGTTGTCAGCTGGTCTCGGTCGAACGGGCACACTGATCGGCTGCTACATGATGAAGCACCACGGGTTCACGGCGAGGGAAGCCATCGCGTGGCTGCGAGTCTGCAGACCTGGCTCAGTCATAGGCCACCAGCAGTGGTTCCTAGAGAAGTGAGTCTAGTAGTATATATGCTCAATACTATATCTCGAGGGATAGATTGAAGTATTTTTATGTTGCATATTCCTAATATCCACATTACACTACCAGTGTCCTCTGCATAAAAGACTAGGGAGACTATTAATCCGTTGATCGCCATGGCATACAGGGTGTTAGGGTAAACAGTTGCATTACTTTAAGGGGTGATTGTACCCATGATGCTGAACAACTTTCCCTAAGAAACCTAGAGGAGACTTTTCATACAAACGTTCGATCAGCTGATTGCATTTAGTATGGAAAGTCCTATTTTTTTTTTTGCGAATTTCCTTTAGGATTCGTAGATGCTGTTTATACAGAAGAGACGTGTGGCGGTGGCGGATTGTCAAAGTAACACCAATATAAACCTTATATTACGTAGCATAGCGTCGTTTTCGTCGTAAAGGAAAATCGTGCCTGCGCCACTAGGCGACGTCGCCTGGAGGCGCGGGCTACGTATTATAAGGTTTATATTGCCACACCCCGCCCGCGCCACGTCACTTCTATATAATCCGCGCCTAAGGGAATGTTCAGTATCATGGGTACAATTAAAGTAATGCAACTGTTTACCCTAACACCTTGTATTTAGGTTATTTTTAAAGATTATATAAGGACTAACAAAATTAGCTGAAACTATTTTAAGGGGACGATCAGACCATCAAACCGAACAACTTTCTCTATGGGACCAATATCGAAATGGCGAAAAAAAATCAGCTGTTGCGTACAAACGTACTCAAGCTAAATGTATGGGACAGCAGATTTTTTTTCGCGATTTCGATATTAGTCCCATAGAGAAAGTTGTTCAGGTTGATGGTCTGAGCATATGTGTATGCCGAAAGACACCATGAACAAAGAATATAACTTCAACAGGTTATACAAGGTAATCCTACCCCAAAGAGAGGACTGGAACGGGAATACCCCACAATCCTTCAGCGCTGGAGATGTCGTCTGGTTTACAGATGGCTCCAGGAAGGACAACCGTGCTGGAGCTGGAATATGTGGCGGCAATCCAAGAATTAAAAAGGCGATTCACCTTGGACAGCATGCCACAGTATTCCAGACTGAAATGTACGCTATCATAGATTGCGTACATGAGAATCTGAAAAGATGCCCAAAGGGGAAACATATTGTTATTTTATCAGATAGCCAGGCTGCTCTAAAAGCGCTAGGATCTGATGAAATAGAGTCAAAACTAACATTAGAATGTGCCCGAGCACTCAACCAGCTAGGACGGACAAACTCTGTCACCCTAGGCTGGGTGCCCGGACACTGCGGTATTGATGGAAATGAGGCTGCTGACGAGCTGGCACGAAGAGGGGCGGAAGAGGACGCCATAGGCCCCGAGCCTTATTGCGGCATCTCCCGCAACACCTCTAGACGTGTGCTAAAGGAATGGGCCGTGGACCAAAGCCGCAAGCTCTGGTCGGATACACCAGGACTGAGGCATGCGAAAGAACTTGTGACCGGCTTTTCAAACAGACATACCTCAGATGCCATCAATTCAAACCGCAACGACTTAAGGCTCTTAGTACGAGCCTTAACAGGACACTGCAAGTTAAACAAACACCTACACAGAATGGGGCTTGTAGACTCACCCACTTGCAGATTTTGCTGTGAAGCAGAGGAAACGCCCATACATCTCCTCTGCGAATGCGAAGTGCTCATTCACAGCAGGAGTCGCCATCTAGGTGGATACATAATAACACCTACTGACATCAGGGACCTCCCCTCCAAAAGCATAACACGGTTCATGAAGTCCGTGGGCCTAGGAAATGACCTTTAGGTCTAGGGTGACAGCTACAATAGATCTATCTAGGTCGCAGTAGCTATTTGGTCATTGACCAAGCCCTTATAACCAAATAATAATAATGATGGTCTGAGCATACCCTTAAAATAGTTTCAGCTAGTTTTGTTAGACCTTATATACAATAATTTCTCTCTAGTGTTTAAGATATCAAACAGATATTAAGAAAGAAAAAAAAATTGTCCTTATCGCTTTGGCCCGTTTTAAAATTAGAGTTTCTTTACCAGTGTCCAGTCGCGCATGCACGCGGAGGGCGAAGCGTTCCGGCGTCGTCACAACATAACATCCTTCCCGACGTTCACTCGCGGCATCTATAGCGACCTGCCGCCCGAGCCCAAGGAGGACAAACCAGTTTCACTACAGACCATACTCGCCAATAGGACCTCTAGGGTAAGGTTTAGTTTAGAATCTAAACTTTAGATAAACAGCGCTTGAAATAGTTCACGATATTTAGAATCGTCCCGACGTTCACTCGCGGCATCTACAGCGACCTGCCGCCCGAGTCTACAGACAATACTTGCCAATAAGATCTCTGGGGTAAGGTTTAGTTTAGATTAACATCACTTGAATAGCTCTTTACGATCGCACAGCCAAGGAGTGGAATGTCCTGCCTGCGCCAGTATTTCCAAGCGCTTACAACCCGAATTACTTTAAAGTACGAGTGAATAGGCTTTTTCTGGGTTAGCTCGCTACATTTTCGACCCCATCTTTGTCCTGAGGACTGGATTGAGGTCAAGACCAAACCCATTTTTAATTAAAAAAAAAAAAAACTTTTCTTTCATCATAATCATCTATGATTATAAAAGAGTTTCGTGACTGATTGACAAACAATGCACAGCCTAAACTGGTAAAGAAAGAAACATGAAATTTGGACATATGTATTCTACAGAGGATGTAGGGGCGCACTAAGAAAGGATTTTTCGAAAATCGATCCTTCGATCTCAAGGACCGGTTCACATTCCTACATGCCACCCATGACCGTTTACTGCGCTCTGCTCAAACTTTGTTACTAGCTATTCCACGTCACACTTCGTCCGCCTATGATAATTCGTTTACAGTGCAATCTGTTCGTTTATGGAATGACCTGCCTCTTACTATAAGACAAGCTCCCTCCCTGCCCGTTTTTAAAAAACGAGTAAGGGATCACTATCTCGCCCTTTGACTCATTGTTATTAAATTATTAATCTGACACTTTGATCCATTAGAGTTATTATATAATATATTTATTATTTATTGTTGGATATTTTGTATGTATATATTTATATATATATATATATATATATATATATATACACCTGAAATGTATTTTAAGCTATATATTTTATATCTTATTACACCGCCATAGCAAGTTTTTTTACTTAAGAGTTCGTCCATCCCATGGTTGTCTGGAAGAAATCGCTTTTAGTGATAAGACCGCCATTTGTACTCTTACGTTCTTTTTATTCGTTTTTGTTACTGTATATTTTGGTGTGCAAATAAAGAATATTTATGTTATGTTATGTTATGTTAAATGGGTAATCCAGCAAAAGCTAGTCAGCATATAAACGTCCCACTGCAGGGCACAGGCTTACCCTCAGGGCGAATGGGCGTTAGTCCAACACGCGTGCACAATGGGGATTTGTAGATTTCACATACGCATCAGAATTTCTTCAGTGTATGAAGGTTTCCTCGTGACGTTTTCCTTCACCGTTTTGAGAGCTTATAAGTTTGAAAAACTCATTGGTACATGGCATGTCGTCCGTGCGAATTCGAACCCGGACCCTCATAATTAAATGTCCATACCTCTCTGCAACGTGCCGCCGTCGATGTTTTTTTTATTGAAACATAAAAATTAATTATTTTTATATATTTATGAAGAATTTATTTATCAGCGTTTTAATAGACCAATTTGTTTCGCAGCTCGACAACGCAAACGTGCTAAATGCAAACGAGACAGACTCCGAAAACAACGTGACGTCCGTCATCGGCAAGTACAAGACCACCCCCGTCCCCATGCTGCCCACCAAGACAATATTCACTCCCAAACTAAACTACATGCTACCCACAAACAACATCAGAAACTCTACCAACACAAACCTTAAACCGCAGCCGAGAATCATGAATTCCACTCTTAAGTCCCACTATGCGTCAAAAACTTCAACCTTCCCGCCAACTAGAAGTGCCAATAACCAAACTATTAAGCTAACGGGAACTGTTAAGAGTCCATTTACAGGCAAAAATAGTTTCCACGGTCAACGTGCCAACTTAGCTCGTCCTGCAATACCTTTCACTCATAACAGCCCTCTTAAAACATCGAGGAAAATCGTCACCAAAATTACGGCCAGTGAAACTAATATAGTCAACACCTTAAGTAATGTAACTTCGACCTTATCAGCTCTCACGGAGAACTGCCATTTGAACGGCAAAAATAGACTGCCGTCCGAACCGAATCTAAAAGCTGTTACCCAATCAAAAACTCAGGTAACAAACGTAAATTTGCGTAAGAAATTAATTGTCAGATCGAATTCGAATTCTCGTAAGAAACTCCCGAAAAATAATCTTCCGAAAAGCAATTTGGAATCAACGCAAGATCTGTCTTCCAGTGATACCAACATCACCACTATATCGGCCGATTCTCTTGAAACTCCGTTCAGATTTAGACGGAAACGGGACAAATCAAATAGTCCGGAGCCTATGGACTACATTTCTAACTCCGTCATCACCGCGGACGTTACTCCAGAAAACTTCGAAGAGTCGAATAATTCTCAAGGTAACAAGTTGTATAAAATAAAGGCGCTGCGTAAGAAGTGTCCCGCTTTCGGGGTGAGTTTGTTAAAGAAGGATGGCGTCCAAACTCGATCGAGTGGTTGCGCAAGCAGCTCTACTGTCAAGAAGAAATGATCTCTGTGAATTGTTGTTAAGATTAGAATTAAATTTCACGTCATAGAGATTGTAGTTATTGTGGATTTGATAGTTTAATGTGATTGGAGATGAGGATGTAGAGGAAATAAGTCTTTAGAGAGCATTTAATAAATGCATTTCTAATTTTGAAATCCTGTGAGACGGTAATCACGTCATGAATGGGCGAGCCCTATCGCACGTGCCATTGGGTAGCGTTATTAATTGATTTTACTGGTACTACCAGAGTTATTACTTTTACTTTATTACATGTTTTTGCCCCATAAGAGGGCACATCTGACTATTGTCTCTGCCGACCCCAGTGAGAGACAGGCGTGAGAATATGTATGTATATATGTGCCAGAGTTAACTGGAAAATCTTGATAAAATCGAGAGATCTTTTATAATTTGCACCATATACTTAGGTCAGGATTCGAACGGATCAGAATCAGTTTTAACTGATATAGGTAATTAATTTTATTTGTAAGTATTTCATAGAATAAATTACTTAAAGTAAATTATTTTGTTAGTTATAAAATTAATTCTTCTTATCGTGTGGGCAGAGCCCTGGTGTCAGAGGTTTTTCAGACCGCCTTACGGCCTCTGACGTGGTTTTATTGTAACGACTACTACCACCAGAGATAGTAGCCGGGACCAACAGCTTAACGTGCTATCCGAAGCACGGAATCATTTTTCTTTTCAAACAATCAGGTAATTCAGCCTGCAATGTCCTAACCAACTGGGGAAAAATGCACAAAGTGACATATCACTAGGTGTCCCCCATGGGAATCGAACCCACGACCTCCGTGTTGAGAGCCAATGCTCTTAACCATTGGACCACGCAAAATGCTTGCGCTAGCAATGTAACGTCGTGTGTATCCGAAGGCTATTTGCGAGAAAAGACTGTTATAAACACGAAATCTCCCTGTTTGCTGTGGTTTCTTTCTATATTATTTCTTATTAATTGTGATACAAAACGTAAATACCGAAGACTAGAATGCTGTTTGGTCTAAATTTAAATACGAGTGCGTTAAAACAAAAACGAAATGTTTGTACTTCTAGTCAAAATTCAAAGAGACAAAATAATAGAATAATGATCAGCTGGATAATTTGTATTTGTATTTTTTTTTAAATCATTATTCAAAAGAGCTTTGTCGCAAAGCGACTATGCCGCTCATTTGTATAATTATCATGGTATAATATATCCAAGAAAATAATTTTCTTGATAATTTCGAACTCTAAGGCCGGATTCGACCAAACTTTGATTTATAGAAGAGTAACTATACAAGGAACAATTAAACTCCTAGTGTTTACTCCGAAATAACTTCACTGGACTTCTACCACTCAAAACCCATACTAAGAGAACGAATGTATAATCCACCTAAAGAAAGAAGTCATTGTATCCGTACTTATTGCAATGTGAGGTTATACAGATTTCATTTGTTAGGTTTCTTTTTATTTTAATTTTATTAATTATGTGATGTGACATTGACATTTCATTAGTCTCGTTATAAGGTTACACCGTCAAAATTGGCCGTGTAAAATTTACTCTCAACTTATTCATAGATTAGGGTTAGTAAAACGCTAAATCAGTTTACTTTAGAGTAACCGGTGATTTAATCTAAAAATAAATTTAACTCGCGTTTGATCGAATCGGGCCTTAGTGTAACGGAAATAAGCAAAAAATTCAAACAAAGGCATGTCACCAACAACGTTTAAGTTACTCAAGTATGTGAAATACTTTTTAAGGGCCTAAATGGGCGTGTGATAGCTTATATATAAATTACTGCGAGAGAAAGAGGTGGGGCGGCGCGCGCGCCTGGAACGACGCAAGCGTAAAACGCAAAATCAGTTTACTCTCGAGTAAACGGCGACTTAATCTAAGAATAAAATTTACTCTCGTTTGGTCGAATCGAATCGGAAATCGAATTACGATCAATTCATGATACGATCAGTGTAACCTACAAATCTGTCATTTTCTCATCATCCTTTGATCTCCATCACATTAGTAAACGAGTCGAATCCAAAATGTGCATGGCACATACGATGTTGTATTGTATAATCAAGTTGATAGATTTGTACAGCTGCTTACTCACTACTGACTGAATTTATAAATGAACCCATATCAAAATAATAGTTATTAACTTTGCATTAAAAGACATTTAAAATCTGTATAAATTTATCAACTTTCTGTGTATAGTTTTAGTGTTATTGTGAGGTTTGGATAAGGTGGAGTCTTGTAATTGCAACTATCTGGTATTTGCAACTATGGAGCAATTGCACTTATATGAATCACAATTCAATTTCAAATATTATTGATTTTTAAACATGTTACAGCCATGTTGTGCTATTCCGAATCAAATTAAAGATTGAAAATTTTGTCTCGGGCGGGACTTGAACCCGCACTCTTCCAAACCGGAGAACTGCGTTATCCAATTTCGCCACCGAGGCCACTACCCAGAGAACGAAATTTTCAATCTGTTGCGTCTTAAGGGGACGTCCGGGGTTCAAGTCCCGCCCGAGACAAATTTTGCAATCTTTAATTTAATCACAATTCAGTCCTTCTCTTTATACCAACACCTGCTAGATGACTAGACATAAAATTAAAGATTGAAACCCCGCAGTTCCCCGGTTTGGAAAAGTGCGGGTTTAAGTCCCGCCCGAGACAAATTTTTTAATCTTTAATTTGATTCGAAATAGCACAACATGGCTGTAACATGTTTAAAAATCAATAATATTTGAGACTAGACATAAGTCTATTAAGAGAAGAACTGAATCGTTATTCATATAATTGCTCCATAGTTGCAATTACCAGATAATTGCTATTACAAGACTCCCACCTTAGTGGCAATATTTTTAGGGTTAGTTTAGTAAAAATCGATTTAAAATGTTCCTAGAAATGAACGAGGTTGTTTGGAGACTGTTGTTTTTAGTTTTATCTATTTAGTATGAAACGGTCATCTGATTAGCTGCAGAACATAAAAAACTAACAAAGCGGAATCCGCTTTTCTAGTGATACAGGATGTAAAAAAATACGCTACTAATATTAAAAGGGGTCGTTTAGATTTAGACCATCAAACTGACTGACTTTTATGGAGCCAGCATCGAGAAAAGAAAAGAAAGAAACTGTAGTTTTGTATAAAACTGTCATACAAAACTTCAGTAATCCGACTTAAATGTATGGGACAGCTGATATTTTTTCGACTTTGTTTCAGTCCATACAAAAGTTTGACGCACAATAGTTTAGAAAATCTAGTTGCCGCGTCACAAATAACATTTGCAATTTATAAAATAATTACGAAGATTGACCTTTGAAATTTTTCATTCAAATTTATATATAAAATATTACTTTTATTGATTCCGTCTACGCGTATTGTGCGTCAAACTTTTGTCTGGACTGAAACCACCTTAAGGTCGAAAAGATATCAGCTGTCCCATACATTTCAGTACAAAGTTACTTATATTAATACCGTCTACGCGTATTGTGCGTCAAAGTTTTGTAAAAAAATTTACCCCTCTGCAACCACCTTAAGGTTTTGAAGGTATAAAGTTAAAATTTTATTCGTTTTGTTACACTTTGTATATTCCTAAAAATATTGCCCTAACTTTCTTAATCTGTAGCAGTGTTGTAAACCCCACATGAAATGTCAAGCCTAAATGTTTATAATCATTATTGAATGTGTTTACAAGGTTAGAGTTTAGATAATCTAACATTCATTTGATTGGCTAATGAGGTTTATTATTATCTAAGAAAATGTTATTTAAGTTTATTTTTATACATTGTTAAAAGAATGTTATATATTTTTTAAACTGATTTCTCTTACAAAGTATTTATGACTTTGACTAGTCTAATTTTGTCTGTTTTATTTGTTTACTTTATCTTTTTCTATCTTAAATCGAATATAATTAAGGTTCAAAATTAGCTGAAAATATTTCAAGATGATCAGATCATCAAACTGAACAACTTTCTCTATGGCACCAACATTGATATCGCTTAAAAAAATTATTGATATCCCATACAGTACTCAGCAGAACATATATTTCCCATATTTATTAGGGGTATTTGTCCCATAGAGAAAGTTGTTCAGTTTGATGGTCTGATCATCCCCTTAAAAAACCGTCAGCATATTAAGAAGGACCCTGTATAAGTTCCATCAAAATAAGCTGAAACTATTTTTTGGGGTGATTCGATTTCGATCACAAACAAACTAAATAACTAAGGAACCGATATCGAATTCTCGAAGTAAAAATCAGCTGTCCCAGACCCATTAATTCGGGTTGAGGTTTGCATTTTTGTATGGAACAGCTGATTTTATTTTCGCTATTTCAACATTGGTGAGAGAAAGTTGTTCAGTTTGATGGTCTGATCATCCTCTTAAAATAGGATTAGCTAATTTTGTTGAAACGAGGATTCAGCCAAGAATCCATCTCACTCTTGACCAGTGTTTATATTATAGTAAGTATTATATTTTTCTCAACTCTTCCATAAAATTTTAATAGCCAATCACTTGATCCTTATAGCGAAGTAAGAAAAACTATTTTTGTAGTTAATGAAATTACTACGTGATTTTCCAATGCCATTTTTTTTTCTTTAGCTTCTATTGAGCTTGTTATATACATTTGGATTAATATGTTGAAGTTATGTTGAATAAATTTAGTGTTTATCGATTTATTAAGCTTTTATACCTTATTCCAGGTCTATTATTATATTTGAGAGCGGCTTACTTGACTTCCGTTTCCGAGCGAACATTACCCTAGTAAAGCGCCATCTGGTGGACACAATCAGCAGCCAGGCAGTGGGGGGCACGGCCAATGAAGCCGGTGCCCGCCATTTTATTTTCATTGGCGTTTTGAATTCCTACTGAGCGGACATGTAACGGAAAGCGCTGCCTTCCCGTTACCGCCATTTTTAAATATAAATTTTAAATTTCCTTTTTCTTAATATCGATTTGTTTTTCGATGGTTAAATGATTAATTTGCATAGTTATTGCATTAACAAGTGCCCTTAAATAGTAAAGTGCGTATTTTCGTCGTCGTGTCGTCGGGTCGCAGGAGTGATGGAGTCTTCGAGGGTGGACAAAGACGCGTTTGTTGCAGAAATCTGATAAGTAGACGTCGAGCATATTACTTATAGATTACAATTTCCATTGTTCGTATGGTGCAGTATGCTGAACATTTCCAAACAATTCTGAATGTATGGCGGTTGCATATTTCTGTGCATGAACCGTTAAATGTTACACTGCAGAGAAAAACATTCCTAAATCGTTTTCGTCTGGTTTAATGAATGTGATTGAGTGGCAATCTATATGTGTGTCGTTAAAGCTAACTAAGATGTTCGTAGTATTATTTTTCCTGTGTTTCTACCCCCGTCCAGGGAGGTATTTGTAATGTGTCTATAGGAACAGGTCTGCTGCGGATGAAGCGCAGAAGCGAAGACATTCAAGACTTAATATCCAGGCTTGCGCTGTCCGTGCGTAACGACAGTTCACCAAGCAGGTATCAGGTTAAGGTACGGTAACATAAGTGGCCTGGGGTCGACACTCGACGATTATCCCACCGTTTGGTTACTGTAGTATATAAAGAAGATTAGTAATGTCGTCGCATTGCTATTTTTCTGCCTGTGTAAAGCCGATACTGGACAAGCTACCGACCCGGTACGGCACTCCCTGCCGATGTTCGCTTAGCTCACTGGTACCATGCGGCGGGCGGTCTCCCCACGCACTACCATTACCACGATGATCTGCCGTCCACGCTCCTGCTGGCTGCATGATACCGTGATGATCTGCCGCCCACGCTCCTGCTTGCGGCATAATACCGTGACCTGCCGCCTACATTCCTGCTGGCGGCATATTACCGTGATGATCTGCTGCACACGCTCGTGCTGGCGGCGTAATACCGTGATGACCTGCTGCCTACATTCCTGCTGGCGGCATAATACCGTGATGACCTGCCGCAAACGCTCCTGCTGGCGGCGTAATACCGTGAAGACCTGCCGCCTACATTCCTGCTGGCGGCATAATACCGTGATGACCTGCCGCACACGCTCCTGCTGGCGCCGTAATACCGTGATGACCTGCTGCCTACATTCCTGCTGGCGGCATATTACCGTGATGACTTGCCGCCCACGTGCCTATACTGGGGGCTCAACACCACGACGACCAGCCGATCACGTGCCTACTGCCTGGTGGGTCGGTATCCCGCGTGGCATCTAGCATCGGGAACCAAACACAAGGTAAAAGAATGGAGGGAATTAAGTGTCCCGGTACCTATCGGACATTAATTGCCCCCAATCTCCCATGACATACGCAGAAAGCCATTTCCATAAACTTTTTCTTTTCATGTTCTGTAATGGTCATCAAATTTTATGTCTGAAACTTTCCAGCGTACCGACTGCTACCTGGTCATCGTTTCTAGATGCGCCCGTATCCACGGAGGACTACGTAAATTTGAAATTCCTAATAAGATTAAAGACATTCATGATTTCGCGCAGGAATCGGAAAGCATTATCACGCTGTAATCACCGTTCGTGGTTTTTATTTGGATTCTGTCGTCTAAACGAGTCCCTTTTTTGTTTTAACAAGCTTTTATTTAACTTGCCCTGTTAAATGGGAGGATTCTTTGTTAAATGTGGGGTACCTACCTGCAATACCCACATACTAATCTAAATAAGACGATCCTAATTCGAACCTGTTGGGTGGTCCTCTTTGGTAAATATTACATTCAGTGAAAACAAGATTATGCAGAACTTATAAATCAGGATGACGTTCCGGTGCTCGAAATAATATATAAACTATACATAAGTGCTTAAGGGATCCAGGCTGTCCGTTTAACGAATATTCACTTATAAAGTTGCAGTACAAAGATCGAAATAAAAATGTTTACAGAAGGTCACGTAACTCTGTTCTTTCTGGCAATCCAATCCAGAATTTAGTAACCCTACGTTTGGTAAAGTTCAGTTAATTATTGGTGCCTTCTCCAAACACCAACATTTTCTATTTTTGCAAAGGATTCTAATCATTTCAATCGGAGCAGGAGTATCTGATGGTTACACAATACACGTTGGACGAATACCCAAGGTTGTTAATCAATAATTCTATATTTTGGTTTGTAATATCATGCAAGCAGTTTCAGAAAGTCACACATTTTCTGAAGTGCATTCTTTCAAAAATGCATTACTTTATAAATAATATATAATTATATCTACCTACTTTATGTAATAAAATAACTGATAGCTAAGCTATCTTTATATGTGGCTTGATGCGTCGGTCTGCTATTCTCCCACACAATTTTGTCCCATTAATTGATTGCAGTATTAGCACCACGTAATAAATAATGTATGCACGTTACACAAAAACTGCAAAGAAGGAAGCTGAAAGATAGCTGCCTATAAGGTGTGTTCTCGGCATATCAATTATACCGCCGAAGGGTTCTATTCTATCCGATATTTCGTCATGCTTCGTATTGTGACTGTCGCTTTCCATATATTTAAATACTTGAAACCTGAACTGAAAAACATATGTGATGAAATCACACATAAATAAAATCCCTTTTACGAGGGATTTTATTTATGTGTGATTTATCCCTTTTTTTTGTGATGTCGTGCCTGCGCGATATGCCTAGGCTTTTGTGAAATGCATTCTTATGACCGTGGCCATGCCGTGACTATGTTTTCCTGGAGGATGTTCCGAATCCAGTCTATACGCTGTACGCTCATAATGTTTCTTATCTGTCATGTGCGTGTTGCGTAAGGTTACAATATTTGAAAAGCCGTTATTGAAAGACAATGGGTTAAAATCTTATACTTGAAAAGTTAGTCGTTTTCGTTTTTAATACTAATTCAGTATAAATTAAATAGTACGATTGAATCTTTTATGTGGAGTGAGCTACCAAAACATGCTATTCAGCTTGGGTTGACAATCGTTTTTTATGACATCATTTTATCAACTATCTTAATTTATGCTAACCGAGTGTTATCGGTTGACTCGGCATCTTTCAAACATTCTAATCGCTTGTTACATACCTACCTGACCTATATGCATAACTTAGGTAATATCCTTATTTTATCAGTTGGTGTTTTTATTATGCTGAATGAAGTCTATTATATTATTTGCTGATCAATCATCAAAACTTGTTCACGGTGACCGGTGGCTTGAGACCTGTTCGTACCGGAGGGAATTGATTCCTGCCGAATAATGACTTGCAAGAATTTTTGCCTCACCCTTAGGCCTTAAATGTAACCCAGAGCCAAATAAATAAAGCTTCGTTATAACTGCTAAGCTATTTGTAATATCTAGGTGTTATGAATGTCCTCTGCAAGGAGACTACGGATATGTGCATGTATGCGAGCAGAATTCTTAGATGAAATACTAACTTTGTTATATTGTCGCTATCGACATTCATACAAATAACAGTGACAGTTTGTGTATTTTACATTTGAAGTTTCTTTCTCAGTCAGCTTGTCACCCATTAATTTTTTATTACGTCCTACGGTACAAATCTACCTAGGTTTGATGATGAATTATTATTGTCACGCGTCGTATTTCTGGATTCATCAGAAGTCTGCAAAGCGAGTCGGATATTTGCAACTGACGGCTGACGAACCATCTTGTTGTAAAATTCAGTTGAACCTCATGAAACCACCACTCTCAGCTGAATGAACCCATTCACTCACTGCTATTCTATACGGTGCTGTACGGTGAAGATGAAGTCCGTTGAGATCAAGTCACGGCTTTGACTGTCGTTGCTCCCTACATTTATCTTTTTATCGATGTCAATATTACATTGTGCGTTCCTATGCCATTGTCAATGGTATTCTAATATCTTGTGATTGCAGTTTTTATTAGTATCAGTTTGAAATAATGTGGTTCTCACACGAAACCACTCAAATTCAAAAACAAATTTGGGTCACGCACCATGCCAACCATATTCATAAAGAATGTTATATAAACTTTTTTGGTTTTCGCACAAAGCAAACCAATTTGAAATAATCAATGAACTTCGTATAAATCACATTGGCGTCAATCCAGAAGCAATCCAGCAGCCGATACCAAACACTTCTCAAATATAATAATAGACCTGGAATAAGGTATAAAAGCTTAATATAACAATTTTACCTGTAAATAAAATTATTATTAAGCATACTTACCTTATTCCAGGTCTATTTTGTACACCTGTCTGCTGTAATATCGTCCTTCCAGATCTTAAAGAACGAAATCATAAACTATTTTTTAAGGCATAGCAGGATATGATCGTGCTGGCGTAGTGGGATAGTCGTGCTCGCTCTCTGACACGGTCACACCTACACTAGTCGTGTTGTTTGCTCGCATTCTGCAGCACGATCACGCTGAACGCTAGCTGAATTCAAATCTTCAATGAAAATAAAATGGCGGGCACCGGCTTCATTGGCCGTGCCCCCCACTGCCTGGCTGCTGATTGTGTCCACCAGATGGCGCTTTACTAGGGTAATGTTCGCTCGGAAACGGAAGTCAAGTAAGCCGCTCTCAAATATAATAATAGACCTGGAATAAGGTAAGTATGCTTAATAATAATTTTATTTACAGGTAAAATTGTTATATTTTGCAAAGCCTATACAGGGTGTAAAATTAAATGCGTTACATATCGAACCTGATGCTTCAGACCATCAAACTGAACAACTTTCACTATGGAGCCTACATCAAAATCGCGAAAAAAACAGCAGTTCGATAGAAAATGTCAATAGCTAGTTGACCAAAATGTATGAAATAGTAGATCTTTTTTCGCGATTTCAAAGTTTGTCCCGAAGTGAAAGTTGTTCAGTTTGATGGTTTTAAGCCCCATTGATGTAACGAATTTATGTTTACCCTGTATAAAAATATTAAATATTTCTATTTGGTTGACAATTTATATCTGAATTTAATACGATTGTTTCTGAGTTAAATTTACTTTATTATAAGTTTTCACTACAAGTTTGTAAATTAAGAAGTAGCGTGCGCATTTTTACAAATTTTCAAATTGTTACGTTTCTCGGTGTTCAGAGTAACTTGACGACGACGACGATGACTTGTTCACTTTAAATAAATAAAATCGATTTAAATAATAATTGTTATTGTACAGCTGACGTTGTTTAGTTCCACATGAGTAAATAAACCGCAGAGACAAAGCTTCTTAGGAGCTCACAAAATAAACGTGACGCACTCGCCCATAGACCGTTCACTGGCCGGGCTGCGTTCCGAACCTACGCCCCAAGTGCACCCTGAGTGCAACTTTTCGCACTAACGCCGTTCCGAGACTCGGTGAAAACGTTCTATTGCAACTCGGTTGTCACAACTCAACCGTTCCGAACCTCTGACGGGTTGCAACTTTTAACCATCAAATTAGATGGTTCAAAAACACTCTGACGTTTTGATTATCTGTGGTTACTTGACTTTTCGCTTGTTTTGAATCAAAGGTTGTTTTTCAAATTATTTTTATTCACTTTTTGATTCTCTAACATGGAAGATGAGTTTTTTTTATTGTATTTGGAAATGATGGAAGCCCTAGAAGCCCATATTACTGTCAATGTCAAAATTTGAGGTTATAAAACAATCGTGATCGTTCCGTACCATAGAGCGAGTTGAAAAAACAACCGAACCCAAAGGTCGTGAACGCAGACCCGTGTCGTGAACTTGTCGGTGAAAGGTCACGCACACATAGTAGTGTGGGTACCTAAAGTAGCGCGATTGTATGAAGCTTGTCTATGTGGGGTATTTACTCATAGTGTTATTACAATATAATTTCATGTTCAAAATTGTTGTTAAATGTCACTGAATGAATAGACTCTTATGATTGAATATAGAAAGACTGTTAATTGATGAGAACTGCATCATAACAGGTAATGAATCGACACAAATTGCTGTTTTAAGAATAATGACAAATTTACAAAGTGGCGACGTAAAGTTGCAAGCCAGTTATAGTATCCGCCCAGTAATCTTGAAAAACGGGCGGGGGTCAGGGGTATGCGCAGTTGCGGTTTCACGTTCGAATTTTATTCTGCGCAACTATAGCTTTGCTCAAGAAGCTTGTCGATAACCGTACGCGTCGTGAATCCATGCTTGCTGATTAACAGTCTCATGAAAACGTTAGTGAAGAGTCAGGCTCCTGATTTTACAAGTAGATCTTGGGGTCGAATACAACACTAATTTTTACCGTCATTATCATCATCAGCCTATAAACGTCCCACTGCAGGGCACATGCCTACCCTCAGGGAGGGTGTATGGGCATTAGTCCACCACGCTTGCCCAATGTGGGTTGGTAGACTTCACATGCGCATCAGAATTTCTTCTTCAGCGTATGCAGGTTTCCTCACGATGTTATCCTTCACCGTTTGAGAGCAGTCGGTATTACGTACATAAGTTAGAAAAACTCATTGGCACATGGCATGTTGTCCGTGCGGATTCGAACCCGGACCCAAAAATACAGATTTTTACCGTCACTTGGCCTGAATAAGGTCAAGGTCAGGAGCGCGATTTTTGAATCTCACACGTTGAACTCAGCAGCTGAAAAGTATGGAGATACGCATCTTTCTACTGCTGATTTTACTTTCAAAAATCGCACTCCTGGAGTATGATTTTTAAATGTCAACTCAGCACTGATGCATATCTCCATGGTAAATTTGACATTTTCAACTGCTGAGCTCAGCGAATGAGATTCAAAAATCGCACTCCAGGTCTCTTTAGGTCTCCCTTTTTTTCTAAAATTCGAAGGCAAGCCTAGCTACGTCGCAATCATAATGTAGATTTGCACATTTTTAAAACAGCATTGAACTAGTCTCGATATTGAAATAATTTACCTTGTTAGTATGTTTTTTTGAACATTTAGTCTAGCAGTGATTAAATCGTATCGCTGGTGCAGTCTACTATCTCGCATGAGACAGCTGAGATTGTCGCCTTGAGATTCTCGCCAGTGCACGCAGTCCAATAAATGTTAAGTCCATAAACTTCCAACTTTTTACGACACATTGATCGACATCGATCGACGGTTCGTCCATTCAATGCACGATTAGTATGGGACTCCTTGCACATTGACGTGATGAACGGCGTCCCATACTAATCGTGCTTTTTGTATGGACACACCTTCGATCAATATGAACCCTTGTTAACAAATAGATCAGAGCTTAACTTAAAAACTGTTCCTTCAGAATAGATAACTGAACCTTTCGCTTAGAGCCATATCTCGCAGGCGATTTTTGAGCATATAGCGTTGACGGCACAATGTAGTCAAATTTCCGGTTTTCCGCCGTGACACCGTCGCCATTCCGCTCCGATATTTCTGATATAAATCAGTGTCGCTGCGAAAACTTCCAGTGAAAGTCGCTTGTATGATATGGCTCTTGTTTATTTACTTATCAATCTTATCATAAAAGACACGCCTACGCGTTTTTGCACCAAAAGATGAATGGTTGTTTTGCTATTTTCCAAAAATTTCATTTTTAAATTATTTATCGATTGTGAGTAAACGGTTTTCAAGTTTCGCATCAATTTGTTAACCTCTTGTTTTGTATACATACCTATATTAGTTATAAATTGTTTTATTGATTCCTGATAAACGTTTTCTTTCTTTTATTGTTTATAATACTTGTATGAGCCTACCTGTTCGATTAAAACGAATTTACAGTGTCATATCACATTTGTACACTTGCATATTGCAGAGCTTGATTTATCAGAGGATGTCAGAGAACAACGTATAAAATATTTTTTCTCTGACTGCCTTGTTAAAAGTCAATATAAAATGTGTCAATCGAAATTGAAAGGACCGGAGTCAATGATATTAGTTTAGCTACTTGTGAAAATCGTCCTAATCCACGTTTGCCATAAGGTCACTTTCTAGTTGATTGACACAAATTATGTTATAGTTTCAGCTCTAAATGTTGTAAAAGGTTGTTGTCTATTTCATTGTATTGTGAAGTTTGTTTTTAAAACTGATCTTACAATTTGATTTTAATATAAAGCCAAGCAAAACCCAATTCTATCGATGATGTTAACAAAATTTATTACATAGCGTTTTAGATAAAATTTTATTTTAATTCCTTAATATTTAAAAAGAAACAAAATAGTAGACCTAAATAGAAGAAATAAGTGTAATTTCGGAGTGGTACTCCATTTTCTTTTCTTACTATAAAACGAAGCATGTCCACAAAAGTTTGGCTTTATTTTAAAATCAACTTCATAAAAATTGTAAGACCACTTCATCTAGTATTAAAAAATATTGTTACGCTTTTGTGCGCAGCTATTGAAGATGACATTGTTTGATATCTTAGAATAGAAATACTCTAGAATCCGCGTCGTTACTAGATCTGAGGTGTTTCTAAACTGAATTTTTTAGCATTTTGAGTTTGATATCATAGCGGGGTGTAGAAGGGATTTTATGTTTCAAGATTAATCCTTTACATACATATGAAATTTCTAGAGATTTTATATTCTTGGATATAACTAGCCTAATATTTACTTGTATTGAATAGGTTTGAAGTTATTTGTTAGGTGGATAGCAGTTTTGAGAAGCGGGGCTGTGCAGGGTTTTGATTGTTTCCAATTTGTAAAGAAAAAAGTCATTTGCTATATTTTATAGATGTGTTAGTATATGGGTTCGAAGTTATTTGTTGGTAAGATCGATAGCAGTTTTGAAAAGCGGGGCTGTGAAAGGTTTTGATTGTTTTCAATTTGTAAAGAAAAAAGTTATTTGCTATATTTTGTAGAAGTATTATATTTTATGACTTTTGTTATATATTTTGACATTATTGATAATTATTTGAATGAAAGAATTATCATGAATGTCCTTCCTTCTCTTTGTTGCAATTTTTTTATTTTACAATATTACGTTCACAGACGATTTGAAACCGACTAATAAAATGTAAGGGTTGAACCTCATCTGGCAGCAAGGAATCGCATTTTTTCACGCTCCATCCTTTTCTATCGCTCAGGAACGTCATATGTTGGAGCGAAAAAGATAGCGGGAATGCTATAGCACGCGGCAGCACCGGCAGCGCTGCGACCTTTTTCGCTCTAACAAATGACATTCCTTAGCGATAGAAAAGGATAGAGCGTGAAAAAATGCTATTCCGTGCTGCCAGATCAGGCTCCACCCTAAGAGAGATCACTTCCCACGGCTAATCAGAGAAGAGAATTTAGTTTTTTCACTTTAGTATCATTGTACGGCAATTTTTTTTTTGTTTGCGTGATGCATGAAAATGGGCATGGTCTCTCTCTAGTTTTTTCGTGTCAAATGAAAAATATCGCCCTTGGTGGCCAAATGATACTACGGGTAGCATGCCACCGTTATACAGCACTATCACACATTCGCTCTCTTTCTGTTTGCGCGAGATAAAAAACGTGATACAGCCATATCACTTGTAGAATGCTACGGCTTCTGTACCGTTTCATTTAATCCAATGATGCCATCGCCAGAGGAAATGTTTGCAGCACTGTATTTAATTCTGCAATAATTTTGAATAATTGTTTATATTTTAAGGTGTAAAATGTTTGGATACGAAGAATGTTATGGAACGGAATGATAAGAATCAGGGGACCAGTGTTGTAGTGATACAATCGTTGTTTTGAATCTGTTGTTTAGATATAATTTTTTTTAATATTTATAATTATGTTGTGATCTTGATCTAATCAGTTTACTAATGTGCACTATTTACCTATAGGTATGTAAATATAATGCCGTAACATAAGTGGTGACGCTTGTGCTTATTAAAGAATTAAAAATATATATTCGAATTTATGATTTAATTTCTTTTATTTTAACAGGAACAGTTAAGTAGAAAAATATTTATTAAATAGGTATAACAGTTACATATTTTGTTTTAAACAATATAGTTATTAACATCAATAAATAGCATTTATGTAGGTACTTCAGTAGATGTGGGATAGATTTGATGGGTTTCATTTGATCTAAAACTATAAATATAAGGTCTAACTAAATTAGGTGAAACTATTTGATGGGTATGCTCAGACCATCAAACTGAACAACTTTCTCTATGGGACCAATATCGAAATCGCGAAAAAAAAAATGTATGTCCCATACAAAACTGCAAAGACAACATGACTCAAATGTATGGGGCAGCAGATTTTTTTTTCGAGATTTCGATATTGGTCCCATAGAGAAAGTTGTTCAGTTTGATGGTCTGAGCATACCCTTAAAATAGTTTCACCTAATTTTGTTAGACCTTATATATTGTCATAATGGATCCTTTGTCGTTGTTGGAATTAAATTTAACAGGATGTCAAACTATAATGTGTACATATTTTAGGGGTGATTTAAACCTTAATAAAAAGTCCTTGTTATGTTTTTGAAACCCATTTGAAGAAATTGTTGTACTTGAAACATTGTCATTAAAAGCTATAATCGATTGCAGCGCCCCCAAACCTGTTTTTTTTATTTTTCTGGTCAGGCTTTATACAGCAGGGTCCAACGTAATATGCAGACAGATTACACTCCTAGAACTCATATTGCGAAACGATCACGACTAGCCTTGCGACCGCGCTGCCGGCAAACTGTTGGTGCTGGATCAACGACATCTTGAGTTCAAGTTCGACAACCTGAGGTCCTTGTAGCGAGCAGATTAGTGATATCACGCAGATATTGTTTGATGGCCGCATGCTGGAAGATAAATGAGAAAAAAAACACTGTAAACTAAATTCTTAAATAAATTTAAATAAACCCTAAAGTGTCGATGATCTCGTTGTGTTAATTTATTTTCGATGTTATTTTAACGCAAACAATCGATAATAGTTTGGCAGTGAAAAATGCTCTGCGCTGCGCTTCGCTAGGTGTGCGCCGGCTTTAAAACTGCACAACTTTCACAATGGGATACATATTAAAATCGCGATAAAATATCTGCTGTGCCATGCATATAATGTAGAAAAGAAAATGTGTTCTTGAAAAAAGGTGGAATTACTCAAAACAGC
Organism: Agonopterix arenella; assembly: GCA_927399405.1. Taxonomy (NCBI): domain Eukaryota; kingdom Metazoa; phylum Arthropoda; class Insecta; order Lepidoptera; family Depressariidae; genus Agonopterix; species Agonopterix arenella. Next base: position 6,367,305 of record OV656714.1, read on the forward strand.
TAAGGTCCGCAGCCTTAACGCCCGGCGAAGCGTCTACATTGATGAGTCCCATCTCATAGTTCACCACCGAGTCGTCCCACAGGGGACCGTGCATCGTGAACAGGTCCACCTGCAAGTAATTAGTATCAACAATTTATTAGGTGTACTCATATCATTACTTGCCTACATTTTACTTTCCACTGCGGGGCACAGGTCAACCCTCTGTATAAACGATAGTCCACCACGCGTGCCCTTGGTGGACTCACATACGATACGCATCAGAATTTCTTCTTCAGCGTAAGCAGGTTTCCTCTATAGAGCCTATAGAGCGAGAGTCGCCGTTGGTAATCCTAAACTCATTGAGAACCAACAAGAAACTGTCTGTCTCGACGCAGCTGTTATTAGTTGCATCTGAGATCTCCTGATCAGAGAAGAGATCAGGAGTGCGATTTTTGAATCTCATACGTTGAACTCAGTAGTTGAAAGTGTATGGATATACGCATCTTTCTACTGCTGATTTGCGTTTAAAAAATCGCACTCCTGGAGTATGATTTTTGAAAGTCAAATCAGCAGTAGAAAGATGTATATCTCCATAGTAATTTTTGACATTTTCAACTGCTAAGCTCAGCGAATGAGATTCAAAAATCGCACTCCAGTAGGCCTCGCATGCCACCCCCGAGAAAACGACAAAAATCGATATGTGCCTCCATCTTTATTATTTTACGTATGCCAGAAAGAGCGTGCATGAAGTTTTTCTCGTTTAAACGCTTTGTCGTGGGTGGCATGCTAGCTAGGCAGATCAGAGAAGCAGTAGGATGCAGTGACTATATGCAGTAGCCACACGGTGTGGGCATCATAGATCGCGTCCTAACACGACGAAACCTAACATGCCAGCAGGTCTAGCATGGTTTCTGTACTCGCGCGGACTCTCCTTTTTTCCATACTACGTGTCACATCAAGCGCGACTTTCGCTCATTGAAAGCGCAGGAAAAGGTAGATACCTGTTGCTGGATACCAAAGTGGCGTCACGCGCTCGAGCTGCTTAGAGAAATACATACTAGAGCTGATGAGATTACTCACCTCTTACAATTGTTTTGGTAGTGCTATTTGAACACGGAAAAACGACGATTTCTAATTATATAGCTAGGTCTAATAAGAGTCTCTGTTAACTAGGCAATGATAACAAAGCACTCACGCTTCCCTCAGGCAGGTATATGTTGGACACGAAGGTGATGAAGTTGTAGCTGTACTTGCTGGGTTGCTGCAGGCACGACCAGTCCCCGATGTGGCAGCTGCGCTGGATCCGCGAGCAGCGGCTGTTCATTGTTTAAAAGGTCAAATAAAATGTGTCAGAAATCGAGTATGAAGTTATCATAGAGTATCTTATAGGATGATCTGCAGCCGTATGGCAGAGTGATATATCACTATCGCTATCACGCCTTCGATCCCTATTTGCATCATAATACGGTCTCTGGGAGGATATCCACAGAGCTGCCTAGATAAAAGCTTGACGGGATGAAATGATGATGATGGCTCCTAAACCCATAGTTCATATTTAAAATCTCGATGTTATGATCATAATCTTACCTATGTCATAAACTCACAACCATAATTCAGGGGCAGTCAGAAGCATTACTTCAACTACCTAATAAATAGTTTTGAAGCATGCAGACTACTGTCTGCTTTTTAGATTTGGAAACTTTGAACAGATGGCCGATGGGGCCAAAGAATTATCGATTGGCGACCGCGTACCGGTCCTGGTACCTACCTACCTGGTGAAGGTGGCAGGAACCCGTTGTATGCGGGCTGCTCGGGACCGGTCGTTGTGGTGATCCTTAGGGGAGGCCTATGTCCAGCAGTGGACGTCTATCGGCTAAGATGATGATGAGTCTCTTATCAGTAAGGTAACAATAGAGTGTAAGTACTGTTTATTGTCGAGCCGGTACCCGCGGGGGCACTGTATGGTGTGGCAGTGGTAGCCGCCGCGCGTGTTCTGGCACACCTCGCCCGGCGCGCCGCGCGCGCAGCTCGCCTGCCCCGTCTCACACTCGTCTATGTCTGTGGGATAGGAATTCATAACATTAGTTTTCATCCTTGTCTATAGAACTATGTTAATGTGCCAAAAAATCCGCGAATAGAACCGCATCATCATCATCATTGTCTTGCTCATTTCCCATTATTTGGGGTCGGCGCAATATATGGCATCCTCTTCCATTCATCTCTTTTAGTTGTCGTTTCAGAACTCACTCCTTTCTTACACATATCATACTTCACACAATCCATCTATCTTTTCTTCGGCCTTCCCCTCCGCAGAAGAATAAGGAAAATAAAAATTTCATTTTTTTTTATGCTCACTATTTCCTTTTCTGTAGTGTCGATGGCATATAATTGACTTTGATCTGCATTCATGGTGAAGAGATTTGCCAACCAGCGTCAGACGTTGGCAAACCGCATCTCTTCCTAAGATACTAGCTCCGGTAGACTTGTTTTGATATCCGTAATTTGTATTTTATCACTTACAAAAGTTAAATCATTTACATGAAAAGAGACGCACGAACCAAAGCAACATGACTATGTTACTTTAACACCAACTTGAAGATGTTATTGCACAGTCGTTAACGCAGTCAACAAAGATGAACGGAATGACATACCGATACAGCTTCGCGAGTCCTCCGAGAGCCTGTAGCCCGAGGGGCAGGAGCACCGGTAGCTGCCCGGCTCGTTGACGCAGTCTCCGCCGCACAGCCGTCCGCGCGTGCGCACTGCCGTCCACTCCGCGCACTCGTCTACGTCTATGCACGTCCTGCGATTTACATGTGCGGCTTGTTAGAATGAAACACTCGCTTTCTGAAGTATTTTGCCTCATCCCACTTGCGTCAACCTAGGTTACGAATTCACTCCAGGTGAAATATAGGTAGCCCAAAGCTAAACTTAACCTGGAATTTATTGCTAACCTTAAAACTAGTATTTATTCTGTGCCTTAACCTAGGTTAACCTGTTAGGTTGACGCAAGTGGAGTTTACTGGGATAAACGGGATCACCCACTGTCTATTTAGCATTAGAACTTAGTACAGTACCCGGCAAACATAATGAAAAACGAGCAGAAGTGAAGGGTATGCACAGTAGCGGTTTCACGTACAAATTTTTCTTTGCGCAGGCATAACATTTTTCATTAAGTTTGCACGCAACTATACTACCTCGATAAGGAGTAGGTAAGATGGTGCAGGCAGTGGATGACCTTCTACAATGAAGCCCGGAAACTTTAGTTAGCGATACAAAGTATTGTCTTCCTATATAAATGCTTTATCCAATCGCAATCCTCGATTTCCTCAGTTGGAAGTACCTATATTGTGTGTTCCTCAAGGGTTCCTATGGCACTTACCGGTAATTTAATATTCCAGAATAGAAATAGAACTTGACCTAAATAGTTCGTTAGGAAGTGACGCCAATTACAGCAGTCTTGCTAATTGATAAACCAGTTGTAATGGAGACAGACCTGTTATCAGTATGTAACCGGTACCCCCTCTTGCAGTAGCACCGGAATCCCCCCCACGCGTTGGCGCACGCATGCTCACAGACGGAGGGGGTCTCGGTGCACTCGTCTACATCCACGCACACCTTCTCGTTTGAGGGCGCGTTGCGGAACCCTTCGCCGCACGAACACTTGTACGAGCCCACTGTGTTGATGCATTCTGAGTTGTAGGGGCATGGCTGTGGGGTATTAAGTCAATTGTTATTAATTCGGCCGAGTATCTACCAAAAGGACGATGGGTAGAGAAGAGTGGAGTGGAGAAGAGAGGCTTCGTAGCTAGACGGAGCTGTTCGAGCATACGCGCTAGCAACGAGCAAAACGAACAATTAAGTGCGACAAGCTGCTACCCTCGTCGTTCGCCGAACACTGCTCACATCTCTCACCTCACGCTACCTGCTGGCAAGACATGCTCTCAAATCCTGCTTTGATCGTGCCAAACAAATCACTAAAGCTAAGAGAGGAGTATGTAACGAAGTTCTATAGGTGTTTTATTACGACACATCTCTTTATCTTGTGTTGTAAGTTGTTACCGCTTATAATTCTGGTTTACAGGCCCACCGGGTAGGCGGACACCTTTTGGTTTGTCAACAGGTGAAAAGCCAACCAATTCAGCATCTACTGGATAAACTAAATATACACATTCAAATTCGAAATCCTAAACTCCAATAAAAAGCTTACCCTTCCATAATTACACTCGTCGATATCCTGACAGTCTTGCCCAACTAGTTGATGCCCGGCGGGGCACTGGCACGAGTAGCCTCCGAAGAAGTTCTCGCAGCGCTGCCGAGGTCCACATTCTGTCACGTTCATTGCACACTCATCGATATCTGCGGAGTAACGTTTGATGGATCAAGCAATCCCTATCACTATTAATGACAAGAAATATTTTACTAGGTACCTACCCCCTACCCTTTGTTTGTCGTCGCATTTCCTTGGATTTAATATTAGAATGCTATTTTTGTTATATCATTTATCACAGAGGGTAATCTGTGGCCTTGTATGATCCCCAGAAATCTTCCTAAACATCGTTATTTCTGGGGCTGTGACACTGAAGTGTGATGGAATCACTAGTGTCACAGAATACTAAAAGGTACGATTTCATACCGGTAGTTACCATATGGTCCTCCCCCTATTTGGAATCTTGTGCAACAAGTTTTAAACATTTCTGTAGATATAGCACGCTTTGCTTCATAACATTTTGCGAAATCTCTTGATCAATTGTCCCTCTGTTTGTGGTTCCTACAGCTTGTGTTGGGGCCTAGAATGTGTACTTACCCAAACACATCTTGTCGGGAGTGAGCTTGTAGCCCCACAGGCAGGTGTGTAGTATGGCGCCCGAGTCGGGCAGACGTGAGACCTTCGCCCTCATGTAGCGACCTCCTCACTGCCCGTACTGAGCCCCTACTGTTATTATATTTGTGTTGAGGCTTGGAAAGATGTGACGCAATTCTTACCCAAACACATCTTGTCGGGAGTGAGCTTGTAGCCCCACAGGCAGGTGTGTAGTATGGCGCCCGAATCAGGCAGACGTGAGACCTTCGCCCTCATGTAGCGACCTCCTCGCTGCCCGTATTGAGCCCCTACTGTTATCACGTTTGTGTTGGGGTTTGGATCTCTCGGCGGAATTACTGTAAGATAGACATATTTCATAAAATGTTGAGCTGTTGCGATTAACATACAAATTAGCAAAATTCGTGGGCTCATTTAGTCTAAATGGTGTAAGTTATTTCCCCGCTTTTCACCAAGATCGGTTCAGAGGCAAGAATAAGAATAATATTTATTAATCCACAAAAAGCCATTTTACAGACGGATTTGTAATAAAATAATGAAGCACTAAAAGTTAGAATAGTAGGCTAGGAGTATTGATAGGTACAACTGATGCCATGAAAGGTAGGAATTACCTGCCTGAGCTATTGACATCAGTTACAACTGTAAAACATATTGCAAATTAAATGCACAATGTACTTGTAAGATGTGTGGTTTGTATGTGTGTGTGAATAAGTAGGGGTGTGTTTATGTGTTTCTGTAGGGGCGTGTGTTTATGTGGAGGTGTGTGTGCGTGGGTGAAAGAGAGGGAGAGAGATTATTCGGGGGGGGGGGGGGGGAGGAGGAGAAGAAGAGTTTCTGTTTCGTTGTAGGATAGATTTTGTAACCACGTTTTTAAGGAAGTTTTGCATAGTCTATTGTTAAGAGTGTGTATGTTTAATATGAGATATGCCTCCATCCTTATTATTTTACGTATGCCAAAAAGAGTGCGCATGACGTTTTTCTCGTTTAAACGCTTTGTCGTGGGTGGCATGCTAGCCGTGCAGAGGGGGACCAAGAGGCCATGCCCCTAAAAAACGGTCACTAAATATTAGGACTGACGGTCGTAAGACGCAAACCACCTAGACAAGTCGAATCGGGAATAGTATTATAATAAGTTCGAAATAAATTCCTGGTTTTGCCCTTATCTGCGATTTAGCCGTGAAAACGTAACAAACATACAGACAGAACATATATAATGGTGTATTGTGATAATATGCTTTATTATGGTCATAGATCATGTTCTTACCATAAGCAGGTCTGTAAGGCTCCGGCTGACAGTTCCTGCCGCATTCGCATCGGTATCCGCCGTCTATGTTGACACATTGTTCATTTGGTGCACAGTTCGCTTTGTTGGTAGCACATTCGTCTATGTCTGTAAAATTGTTCGAATTTGAGAAAAACTGTATTCTTTGACTTTAAATCGGTCCTGTACTTTAGCCTACTAAGCTATTTTAGCCTTCAATGCACTTAGCTGGTTAATTAATTGAGTATATTTATAGGAAATTTCTGATTTACCATTATTAGGTCAAAAGTCGTTTTAAAATATAGGAGGCCACCTTAAAATCTTGTCATAATTACATGTTATGAAATTCATTAAACTTCTGCGAAAGATGACTGCGAATATCCTACTCGTAGTTTTTTAAATAATATATTAATGGTCGTTTGCTGTGCTGCAATTCTACCAATGTCAATTTGTAATCTCAAATTGTTATATGAACAAAAACACCGTAGAGGTTCATAAGATGGCGGAGCTACGTGGCCAGCAAAACCGTGCACATCCATAAAATCCACTATTGCCACGCAACTCTCGTAGTTCATAGATTTTCCAAACACCAGTAACAAACAGACAAATAGAAGACCGACAAATAAAGTATACCGATTTGATTTGATTTTCCGTTAGCCTATATTTCAAATTGTTTCAAGTTTAGGTACTTATGACAAAGCAGCACCCAAAAGACCACAATTACTATCACCACCCTGGCTTTCTTTCACCGGTAACCCACTTCGGTGAAAGAAAATATGGCTATATGCTATAGTAGAAATTCTGTTGTAATATTACGCTTGCATTCGGTATTGGGCATGCACAATGAACCGTCGCCAATACACCCTTGAAGGTAGGCATAATATACCTTAGCCAGTAATTAAAAGTAATTTATTCTCATGATGAATTCTTCTATAAACATTTAGTATCCACAGTATCTCACCAACACATTTGCGTCGGCTGGGATCGAACGTGTACCCGATGTCGCAGAACATAGGTGCGTACGGCCGGCGAGGTAACGACGTCGTCGGCCTCGTAGGGAACGGTGACCAGTCGGTATATGTTGTGATCGCTGTTGAAAAATGGGGTAGATATAATAAGGGCTTTAGAAATAAAACTTTCTTGTACGAGAACCTAGATTAAGATGAAACATAATATAGGAAAACAAGCAAGTATTAAAGGAGGGGTACATGTGAGTTTTATCTTATATTTTTAAGAAGATACCTACTTAAACAGAAAAGCCAAAATTGTATGTCTGTCTAGGTCGTTTTAGAGGACTTAGACAGTATGTGAAGCTAGATAATGCCGTCAGCGGTGTACCTACATATTCGCCAGGTCTATTCCAAAGACCTAATAAAACTGCTTGAAAATATTCTGATAGTAAGTTGACTTGCCTCCACCGATTTGTATTGAGCCCTAGTACTTTTCCTACCCTGACTACATAATCGGTAACAAATCCTTAAAAGTTTCATTGCCCTGACTATAGCCAATCCCAGATTCTTCTTCTGAAGATTCGATGGCATCTCATTGAGTTTTAATTGCCATCGCATCGCGGTGAAAAGATTTGCAAAGTAGCATTAGAGGCTTGCTCATGACCCATAAATCCCACCTATTACCGTTAGATAACGTGCTTGGCTTATTTCACCACCCAGATTTCTGATTCACAAAATTGGCAACCTTAGGTTCAGTACGTCATCCGGCTCTCTTCATGTTACTTCAGCAAGAAGAAGACTCTTACCAGTGGTAGTTCTCTCGGTAGTGACCCTCTCAGTGGTGGTGGGGATGGGGATGACAGTGCACCACCCGCTTGCACTCCTCCTGTAGCCCGCCATACACTCGCACACATATCCCCCCCGTCGGTTCTGACACACCTCCAGACTTGTACAGATGTGCTTGTTTTGTTCACACTCGTTTATATCTGGAAAATAACCTGTGTTTAGATACGTTAAGCTTAAGCATGATTTGATGTTGTGTTATTTCAAATCATGCTTGGATTTATGGATTTTAAATCTACGGGGACTTGTCACAGATGTCAACACCCACAAGTTATAGCAGAGAAGTTAATAGATGGCGCTACGGTCGCACTCGCAAATGTGCACGTAAGACAACTTGCGACGTCACATTGGTAATCCATTAGCCGCTACACAAAAGGCTCACAATCGTATACAAGACATAAATCGCGCAAGAGAAATAATCACTGAGATTAGATATATTGACTCTCGACAAAGAACATCGTCGCAACCTGAACACCGCAGAGCAGCACCAACACACAGCAGCAACAAGCATCAACAAACCCTTTCTCCCTCCCATAATATTTGAAATTGGAACAGGTTCATCAGGTCATCTATATCGCATGAATTCCAGTTGTCATACTGAATGAACTTGCGAGTTGGTTAATTTGTAAAAACTCCAGTAGGCGCCACGTCCCTTAAGACGCAGATAAATTGAAGAATTACGTTCTCTCGGTAACTAAATTGGAAAAAGAAATTCCCCGGTTTAGAACATTGCGGGTTCAAGTCCCGTCCGAGACTTAATTTTGCAATCTTTAGTTTTATTTAAGCTAGATACTCTTCACTAAGCTAAGATGGGTGACACACTTGCCGAATTTACGCGTCTACTAGGAAAACTAGCACGTACTGGTGTATCGCTGGTATAGGGACAAGCATTGCACGTGTAATTTACGTCGCGTAAATTCCACAGATATGTCGCTACATTACTGCCGTCTTTGAATGAATGAATGAAATATACTTTATTTACACCAAACACATAAATACAGTACAGAGCAGTTATTTAAACTCTTTAGTGAAAATCTCATACCGGTGCAGCAATGTAGATTAAATCGGGTCCGATTTGCAGCTTGGTGATTGTTATGCTTTAATTTGTACAAATTAGTTTGCTGGCGATAATTTTATAAGAGAAAAGAATGCTTACCGACACATTCTCCACGCTCATTCCTTTCAAATCCATTTAAACAATGCATTGATTCTGAATCAAAGTCAGAAACTTCGGGTCTGCTTGGTCTTTCTGGTCTACTCTCTGGTCTACTAGGTCTGCTCTCAGGTCTACTTGGCCTTTCGTTTCTATTCTCTGGTCTACTTGGTCTTTCGGGTGCGTTGTCAGGTCTCCAAGTTCTGTTGTTTGGTCTGCTTGATCTGTCTGGGCTGCTATCAGGTCTTTCAGGTCTCATATCAGGTCTTTCGGATCTGCTATCAGGCCTTTCGGGTCTGTTCTCTGGTCTACTTGGTCTTTCTGGTCTGCTATCAGGTCTTTCGGGTCTGCTTGGTCTTTCAGGCCACACGGGCTTCTCTCTTTCGGGAAATTCGGGCCTTGGCGGACCTTCAGGTCTTTCAGTTCTGTTCGTACCAACAACATTGGTCCAAGTGTCTTTAGGTATATCACCGGTATCCACACCATAAGACCCATCAGGTCCCCTTTCCGTTTCCATGGTAACAGTCTCTGTTGGAGTAGGAACAGTTACTTCTACTGGTCTTGTAGGAGTTGCTCTTGTTGGTGGAATGTATGGTCTTCTGGGGGAAGTCGGTCTTTCGTATGGTCTTGTTCTTCTGGTGGTTGTGGTTCTGGTGGGGTAGGTGGGGTTGGTTGGGCGAGGCGGGAGAGGGGGGTGGGGGTGGGACGGTGGGTCTGGGTGTGGTGGTAGTTGAAGCGGTTGTTTTAGGCTCGGTTTCGTTTGTGGCTGTAGAGTTATCTTCTCTGTGAGAAAAAAAAGTTATGGTAAATATTAGACTCGAATGTGGTTATTGATTTCAGGTATTATGCTTTAGTAAAAGTTTTTCAGTTTGCCATCAAACTTCAGACCATTCTGAATTAGGCCCAAAAATTATGAAAATGTTTACAAAATCACCTTGGTATGTATGCAGTGCAATAATAAGCGAGCGTGTTCAAATTTTTTCAATAGTACGACTTGACTGCCTAAAGACACTTTCCTATTTTGCCCTCTTAGGACAATACTTCCCTAAGCCTAAGTTATTATGTGAATCCGTATTATCCGTAACAAGGAGTATGACCCACTTTCACCCTTCATTATAAAATGCCTTTGCACTGAAGTAACCTACACATACACGTGGCGTGGCTCTATGGCTTCCCTATACTATATATTCTATTAGAAATGTACCGTCCCGGGTCAGTAGTACCATCGATTCGTAGTCTCAGAATGTAAACAAATAACTTCTTCATGAACACTTCACTTGAAACAAAATTTGTATTCATACCTAAAACGTAGTGGTTCCATTCTCTTTGCTCATACCGTGAAATCACCTAGATACGAGAGTAGGTATTTCTAGACTAACTCTTGTGTCAGATGAAAAATTAATTAGTTAGTTAGTTTGTTAGTTAGTTAGTTTGGTAGTCCTAAGAAATTCATAATTATATGATTCCCTTACAAATTACAATCACGTTGCTATGTTCTTTGACGTGATTTTTTCGACGCGAAAACTCAAAATCAGCGGCCCTGTTTCGTTTTGTTATCTATCTATACATCTATACTTATAAAACAGTTCCGTGACTAACTGATAGACAACGCACTGCCTAAACCACTGAAGATAGAAACATGAAAATGCATTATTCTACAGAGCATGTAGGGATGCACTAAGAAAGGATTTTACGAAAATCAAAAATCCACGCGAGCGAAGTCGCTGGCAAAAGCTGGTTGATTCCTATTGAGGCTGTCTCGATACCGACCATAAACAAAACAGGTTTATAGTCCCTGTTTTCCTGGAAGATAATATACTCACTCGGAGTCATAATACTCGTACTCGTAGACTGGTTGGGGGGTGGTGCTGGTGGTGGTTGGTGCGGGGGTGGAGGGGGGACGCCTCGTGCACGCGAACGAGCCCAGCACGTTGAGGCAGTGCGTGCCCTCCCTACAGTTGTCCAGCTTTAGGGCACACTCATCTATGTCTGCAACAATTATATTTGGCCTTCAAATCTGTCAATCATTGGCTTAAAGCCTGACCAGAAATATAAAACACCTGGTTTGGGGGCGCTGCAATCGACTATGACCTTTACTGTCAGTGTTCCAAGTACAAAAGTTAGTACCAATGATTTTCCGCAACATGGCGAGGTTTTTTATTTTCCTGGTCGGGCTTTACCAACTACTGGACGTCGGGTCGCATAAGTATAAAATATGCTCACGACATGCTCACGACTATAATCCCTCTTATAATTGCCCTCAAAACCCTTGTACCCATTTGGACAAACATGAAAATGTGACTTTTATTCTGCTCAAGAATATTGACAATTAGAACAATTCACGGTAGTTCTTAGTAATTATAGTACTCTGTGATCCGACGATAGGGGAAGGCCGATGAATGTTGATGGCTGCATGAAGAGAGGACGACCAAAGAAAAGAAAGATGGATTGTATGAAACATTATGTGTAAATAAATAAAAAGGAGTGAGCGCTGAAAAGACGGCTAAAAGAGATGAATGGAGATAAAAAACGACATATTATTGCACCGACTCTAAGTAATTGAATAAGGGCAGGAAGATGATGATAGGAGAAGGCAGAGGGCCGTCTCGCTCGAACGCGCGTTCCGGCTGCTCGGCACTCCTAAAGTTACCCTCGAAGTGCGGGGTGAGATGCGGTATCTGAAATTAGTAGGGGGCAGGGAGCGTCCGTTCTGTATGTAGTACAGTCTACCTATTATATCGGATGATTTTTTTAACCGTGTCGAAATTTTCAGTGGTGGTTCAGACCATCAAATTGAAAATCTTTTACTATGGAAGCAAATCAGAAATAGCAAAAAAAATCTGCTATCTCATACAGTTGAGTCGAGCAGGCATTGCAGTTTAGTATGGAGCAGCAGATTTTTTTTCTGAACCACTCCCGAAAATTTCGACACTGTTTGAAAAATCATCCGCAAAAACTGTCTTCTGTAACATTGTACTAACCAACACAGGATCCCGAAGAATCAAGCTCGAAGCCATTCTTGCAACGACACTCGTGACCACCGTAAGTGTTGATACAGTTCTGGAACTGGTCGCACAGGTGAGTTCCCTGTCTGCACTCGTCTATATCTGTGAAACAATTATTTCTATTTCATTTGCCATCTGACTCCCCGAATTGTCTAAATCCCGAAATCCATCAAAACAGGAAAAGAGCGGAAGAAGAGCGGAGATGTGTTGTGTTGTAAACTAACAATAGGATTTTGTTTTTTACGCATCTCTTCTCCGCTCGGCTTCAGAATACGGTTCAAGCTGAGCAGAGGAGAGCTTTTTCATATTCGTATAATGCATTATCAAAGCGGAGATTGGGGTGACGGAGCGGAACGGACTCAAGCGGTGTGCGACGGACGGCGAGCGGGCCGCCGCCAAAGCCACCGCGCCGCTTGTCTCTTGTCAATAAGCCACCACACACCTCCGCTCCGCTCAGCTTTAGTGGATGGATACACTCTAGCCGCTAAGCATCTCCGCTTTGGTGGATACCGGGATTTAAAGATCATGATGTCATTTCCTGCCTGTCTATTGATGATTTTTATAGAACTTAGTAATTAGTATGGTTTACTGTACTGTTCCTTTGTTCGCTGCGTTTATTTGAAATTTCTTTAATTTGGTTTTGAAATGAAATGAGAAGTCAGATGGTTTATTTTACCTTCACAAACGGTTCCACCTGGTCTCATCTTTGTTCCTTCTTGACATGATTTTGGACTTGGATTGTATCTGAAAGAGTAAATCATTCAATTAAAACTTTATGACACACTATAAGAAATTCTGCGTTCTTATGACAAGCCCACCAATTGGGCACCATGCCCAATGTATGGTCCATATGTAACGCTCCTTGAGAGTAGGCCTGTCTCCCAGAAGAAGGGATCTAATAAGACTGATGATGATGTAGAAGTTAGGGGAAGATCTTCAGCGAATTTAAAACTCTTGACAGCGGTCCACCTTAGTCTTCAAAGAAATCCTTAATCATGATATAAAGTAAGCAATTTAGGCGACGCATGCTGCTGAAGTAGATTATAGGCGGTCAGACCCAATATTAAGTGTAGTGACTACACCTTATATAAAGATGCGGGGGGCTATCTCATGTCATGTATCACGAGTAAAACCTGTAAAATTTGATGATGCAAAGAAGAGATGTGCCGCGGAAGGTGGAGTTTATCATGGTATTGTTTATCATGTAAGAAGGCTATTTTATAAAAACAATTTGTATAAATTACTTAGGTAGCGTGCTGGATTTAGACTTGCAGGTGTAAGCACCAGGCATGTTGACGCAGACTTCTGTACGGCTGCACACTTCCGTGCTCTCCTCGCACTCGTCTATATCTGTGGAAGTATCAACGTAGACAATATATTAATCAACATAGAAGATGGTCCCAGAACTAGGCAGGCACGGATCCAGCCCTCAATAATTGTTGTGGTCACGGCCACCCAAAAATCGGCCAAGTGCGAGTCGGACTAATGACTCGCCCACGAAAGGAGAAGTTAACAAAATGTATGACGCCACGGCCAAGACTTTGTACAGGTCAACGCGGACAAAGCCGCGGGGCGAACACTAGTAAATGAATAAACCTGTAAAATATAAGTCCGTTTGGTCATGAAATACAAAAGTATATGTGTGTTTGTTTGCACATCACAATATCACATCTAGACTCTAAACAGCTGAACCGATTTGGATGCAACTTTTACAGCTTGAAATCCCATTGATCTCAATTAGGGTTGTGGGCATGCCCACCGTGCCCACTGCCCACAACGGTGGATCAGCGCCTGAAACTAGACGGGTAGTAAATCAAGAAAATTGATCGTCATTAAGTGTTGAACTAGTAATCTGCATGCAGCCCCAGGTTGCTAAGAAATTGCAGTAGTGTGATTGCGCTGCTTGCGTACACAGCACAGTCACGTACCTTTCTATGAAAAATATTCGCACTTGTGTTGATGGCAAATATTTCTTGTCACCTTGTCAACAAAACATGGGCTTGATACTTAGATGTACCCAAAAGCACCGTATACATAAATCCAAATCCAATCCAAAACTGCGGTGAGTGTCCCGGACGAACCTTCGCATACGCCGGTAGCGGCGTTGACCTTGAACCCAGGGGCGCACCGCTTAGAGACGTGGTCCTGGCAGAAGTAGCTACTTCTGCCAGGAAGCTGTATGCTGTAGCTGAAGGCCCGGTAGCTCAGTCTGTAGTGAACCTACCTGCTGTGCCGATGGTCTCGGGTTCGAATCCCGTAAGGGACAAATATTTGTATGATTAATATGAATATTAGTACCCGAGTCATAGATGTTTATATCTATGTATATTCTATCTATCTATGTAGATTCTGGTACTTTAATTGTAACTAGATAATTTGTGTGACAATGTCCAAGATATTTATTTGTTTATGTTATCAACAAGTATTACACAGACGAACCTTCACATATGCCGGTAGCGGCGTTGACCTTGAACCCAGGAGCGCACCGCTTGGAGACGTGGTCCTGGCAGAAGTAGCTGCCGTGCGTGTTGATGCAGTGCTGCGAGAGGCGCTGGCAATCGTCTAGCGTCTCGTCACATTCGTTTATGTCTGCAAAGAATACGGTTACAGCATAAAAACGCAATCCTACTTATACACAGTGTAGCAGTTGCATTACTTTAAATGGGGGATTGTACCTAATACTCCTGATACTGAACAACTTTCCCTAAGGAAACTCGAAGATCCTCTAAAATTTTAGAGTTTACCGCTAATTTACCTCCACCTCATCCTGAGACACAACTACAGGCCAGTATGCACCGGGCCCAACATCGAGCAGCCTGGAGAGCTGTGGTGGCACAAGCGGCCCACGATGATCACGTCCCTCAGCCATGAAGTTACAACTAAGAAGAAGAATCCTGAGAAAGGGCTTACTATATGATGCAAAAAGTGTAACTAAACACTATGGACTTTCACTAAGCCAACATCAAATAAAAAAACCCTGCATTATCATAAAAACAGAAAAACCTACTCGTCTCAAATGCATTGGCGTAGGAGGGGGGGGGGGGGGGGGGGGGGGAAGCTCGTTGCCCCCCCTTAGAAAAATGTGTGAAGAAAGTGAAGAAATAATTAAATAGTTGTAGGTAGGCACTGTTTCAACATCATCTTGTGAATTTCTAGCCAACTCAGAGGCAAAATTTCGAGCTCGTTTCGCTCGCTCCAGATAAATCTGCATGCAAGGGCTGAAGCACATATGCCACAACTTTTATTGTTTTTGAAATAATCGCGTTCCTTAACCTTTATAACATGTTCTGCAACTTCCTTAAAAATCCCAAGCCAAATTCTGGATACGGGGAGCCTTAGGAAAATTAACTTTTGAATCCGACCTTGCCATGAGAAATGTGAGTCTTGCTACTGGGGCGGTAGCTATGCAAATCTCTAGCTAGACATTTTCTCCATAGTGAAAGTTTATCAATTTGATAGTCTAAACTAAACAACTCCATTTGTTACCCCTCCTGTGTAAAACACTCACCAACACAGTCATCTTCAGGGCCAGCTCTAAACCCGGATGGGCAGATATCGTTCCTCAAGGCGGGTGTGGTGGACGCAGAGGGTTCTGTACTAACTCCCGGTATAGCCTCCTCAAACGGCTTGCCAGGTTTACCGGCACACTTGTAGCCTCCGATTGAGTTCTCACAAAGGTACTTGGGGCACGGAGGGCGGGGAAGTTGGCACTCGTTTATATCTGGAAAAGATCCGGAAAAGTATGAGGCAAAAATTACACAGTAAGGAGGACTAATGATTAAAACTATAGTTGCTCTCGCTATTTTGTATATTTTAATTTTTTATGGGTTGCAAGATTTTAAGACTGCTAGAACGTAGATCTACGCTTAGAAAAAAAAACTTTGTGTATGGAATCGCAGCAGTGGATGGATTAATGAGCTCAATATCGCATACGCTGAAGAAATTCTGATGGGAAAGTAAAGTCTACCGAACCACGTTGGGTACGCGTGGTGGACTAATTACCATACACCCTCCTCGAGGGTAAGCATGTGTATACAGTGGGACGTATATCGGCTGATGATGATGTATTAAATTAGGTTTTTCGTCTATTTCTTTAATGAGAAAAGACCGATGCTTCAAGAATACTTCGATATAAAGCTCCCAGGATCTCGTTAAGGTTTAAACTTTTAAAGACTTCAGAGACAATATTTGCGAAATGTGTGATAGATTATTCTACGAGACATTAAAATTCAAAACAGTTCCTCAACGAAAGCAGTAAGTATTACAGTTACACTTACCATCGCACACCTGGTTCACCACATTCCTCTTGAAGCCAGGCGGGCAGTGACCCACCTCCCTCTTCCTGATGGGCACACATTTGAAGGAGCCCGGCGTATTGTGGCATACAGTACCCTCTGTCGTACACAGGTCGTCTAAAGCTTCCGCACATTCGTTTATGTCTGAAAGATGAGGAATTAAAAAGAAAATAAATTAATGAAGAAAAGCCTTGGAAGCGTAATTAACGTAAATCCCTTTAAACAATGCAAGACAAGCTAGCTAAGTATTTCATCTGAACTTTTACTATTAAAGAATCAATTACTGGACATTAGGAATCTCCTAAAACGCGCTATTGTCCTGATTTTCACTGAAGGCATAATTTCATAGGCTAGTTATAAGCAAATGACTTTTAGAGCGTCGATTAATTCCAGGATCAGGTCGCAAGAGTCCTACATTAGAAGCTCGAGAGAGTTACCCACCTTTACAAGACTTCTTATCTCCCTGCAGCCTGTATCCCTCGCGACACGAGCATCGCACTTTCCCGTCACTGTCATCACACACGTGGGCACAGGAGTTCTCCTTGCAAGTCTCTTTTACTTTCTTCTTCACCGTCGTCGTCTCCACTGGTTTCTCTGTTGTTGTTGGTTTTTCTGCAGCTTCCTGTTAGTATATTTGTAAGTAGTATTAAATAAGTTTTCAAAAGAATGCATGCCGCATCAAGGCACTTTGTTACTTCGCAACGTGCTACTTACCAAACAACACTGGTAGTAAGCGTTCTTCCGCAACGTTGTGGAGGCGCTGCTAGCGAACCCGTCGGCTGGTGACCCGCATTCTTCTTTGCCCTGGGACTCTCCTGTCCATCGGCCCAAAGAACATTCTTCACAGCAAGTCTGAATACAAAACATTAAACGAAGAAAAATGTTAAAATATAGATTAAAAAATATATATTGTTGATTTTTACGGTATGCACCCATCAAGTTAGTAAATTCTTTAAATAGTTTCCTAGCTGACGGTTTGGCTGTCTTCTATCTAAACACACACCGTGCCGCCGGACTTTATCACGCGTGCATCATTTCCATATAATCGTACCTACAGGCGGTCGACGGTGGCATCCCCGGCATGCCCAGTTTCCTGCCGGAGTTGAGTAGTATCCTTTAGGACATAGAAGTCACTGGTAAGGATGAAGACATCTTCTTCGTATATCGTGTGGGCAGCAAGCCCAGATAGGGTTTTTCAGACCGCCTTAGGGCCTCTGACGTGGTTTTTATGTAACGACTAGATACTACCACCTAGAGCCGGGACCAACGGCCTAACGTGCCATCCGAAGCACGGAATCATCTTTCTTTTTCAGACAATCCGGCGATTCAGCCTGCAATGTCCTAACGTGTCGAGGGCCCAATGCTCTTAACCATTAGACCACGGTGGCAGTTGGAAGAGGGGGCTGGATGAAGACTGAATCAGATATAATAAGGTACTAAAATAGGTAGGTACTATAATTCTTATGCTTCTTATTTTGTTGAGTCGATGGCCATGCCATTAATTTTTTTTTCTAGCGCTATATTTTGCCACTCGGATCTGCGTCTATAGTCCATAGACAGCGAGACAGCTCAGTTCGCGTGCAAGTGTCCTGGCAGAAAGAAATATGAATGAAACGTACCTTTCCTATTTCAGTTTTAGGTAAGCTACATTGTTTTGGAGCTCCTAATTTCATACCAGCAGAACAATCGTCCTTTAGTCTGTAAACAAAGATATGAATCATGACAAATAAAGAAAGCAGCTCTCAAATATTGGACTTAAAAAAGGTATACAGGGTGTTACAGAAGTAAGAATAAAAATTTAACACTTTTAAGGGGGCGGTTTAGACCAACAAAACTTTCACTATGAGATCAACATCGAAATCGCGAAAAAAGAAATCGGATGTTCCATCATCATCATCATATCAGCCGATAGACGTCCACTGCTGGACCTAAGCCTCCCCCAAAATGAGGAGATTTGCCATAATCGCCATGAAGCGATGCGTTTGCGATGTTCCATACTAAACTACAGATCTACTGGAGCTAAATATATGGGACATACATTTTTTTTTTTTGCGACTTCGATTTTGGTCCCATAGTGAAAGTTGTTCAGTTTGTTGGTCTAAAAGTTTTCAATTTTTATTTTTACTTCTGTAGCATTCTGTATAAAGGAAATCATTTAAATAGGCGCTCTCAAAACTTACCGAAAGTATTTCTTACAGCAGCTGCTAATTTCTGCGCGACAAATATTCATATATTTCGGTTCTACATCCATCTCGCCAGGAGGCTCGGCGCCGGCGCACGCGTCTGCCTTCGACGCTGTCATCGCTAAGTTTTCTCCGTGCGAGCAGCATGATTCTCTTAAATCTGCGGTCTCTTCTGACGACGTCGCTTGAAATGAGAGAAAGGAGAAGATGGAGGAGCCCAGTCATTTTACGGAGTTTTTTTTAGGAGTGGTGGGGAGTAATTATCAATTGGACTTTTAAACTGTTACCGGCACCATTTAGTGCCACTATCAAAAATCGCACTCCTGAAAACATATTCACAAAAAACGCCAACACCATGTTTGAAGTATAATGTAGGTATATGGTAAAACCTTAAAAATGAGACTACCCCCCTCTGACTACACCCTCGGGGAATATAGTCGTGAGCATAAGCTTTTGCATATGCCAAAAAACCAAAAAACGATAATAATTTTAGAACGAGATAAAAGCTAAATTTTAAATTTGGCGCTGTTGCTGACGTAATTTTTATTTTATTTTTGTACGCACGGCGACACATCAAGCTATACAAAACCAAAATAAGCTGGTCGCGAGTAGGTAGAATAATGTATAACATCGAGCGGCCAGCTTATATTGGTTTTGCGTAGCTTGATGTGTCGCCGTGTGTACATGTATGAACTCAAATTGGCTCTTAAATACAATACCGAAAAAAAAATCTATTATTAATTAGTCCCAGCTCAAACCGTAAAATGACTGGGCTATAAAGGGTAAATCCACCTGAGGAAGGCCTAATTCCAACAGTACACTTTTCGTGGCTAATTATGGCAGTCGCACTGGAACTCTGTGTCGCAAAGTTACATACCTATGAACACTTCAATAGATGACGCAAAACATGATATACCTATTTCAATAGTCTTGTATCCAGTTGCCGTTGTTCCTGGGTACCCAACTACCCACCCTTAAGAATAAGGCTTTATTAGCTAACTATAAGATAAGAAAAAGTTAAAACAAGTCACTAAATCTGAATAGCACTTTCGAAGTTTACGTTGACAACATAGAGTGGAAAATATACTATCATAACAAATCTGAAGTCGGAAACGGCCTCTAGGGTCATTTTCTAGATCAATCCTGAAATCCTGATGGCATCCAATCGCCAGTCATTGGCTATCGTCAGGATGTTTATTACCCAGTTGTCTACGATCTTTATGAATTAACTATAAATAGGGTTGTAGGTGTGTAGTGTTGTAAATTATCCAATCTAGTGGAACAAGCGTGGACATTGCGTGGGCTAATAGACTTAGGTAGAGTAGGAAGGGAATATCATGTTTCTGATCAAAATCATTTTATGAACGATTTCGTACCTACTTAGTTATTTTTTTTATATCTATCATAGGATAGAGCCCACACGATAAGAAGAATAGTCTTCTTATCGTGTGGGCAGAGCCCTGATGTCAGAGATTTTTCAGACCGCGTTACGGTTTCTGACGTGGTTTTTATGTAACGACTACTACCACCAGAGATAGTAGCCGGGCCCAACGGCTTAACGTGCCATCCGAAGCACGGAATCGTTTTTCTTTTCAGACAATCAGGCGATTCAGCCTGCAATGTCTTAACCAACTGGGGAAAAACGCACAAAGTGACATTTCACCAGGTGTCCCTTGTGGCAATCGAACCTACGACCTCCGTGTCGAGAGCCAATTCTCTTAACCATTAGACCACGGAGGCAGTTTATCTATCCTATTGGAATAGAATAAGTAGAGTCAGCTATAAGGTGCATACTGTGACTAAGATATTATTATTAATGTTGATAACACATAATTACAGCACACCGTTGACATCTCATTGTGATTATCATACAAATATCCTCTACGTCTTTAACTGCATATTCAAGAACTAGGCCAAATTGCTCTATGTAATTTGCGAATGCAAACATTTGTTTTGAATGTAACATATAAACGGAGGAAAAAATTGCGTCGGAAGCGCGTTTCGGAGAGGTATGGGACACTCAATCATGGGGCACACCGTACCGTACCGTACTTCACATTATCACACTGCAAAGTTCAGCGGTCGATGAATTATTGTTAGGGTGTAGGAAACAACTCGATGATTGGACTTGATGGTGAAGAAAAACATTGTGTGAAAACCTGCATACGATGAAGAAAAATTCTGGTGCATATGCACCAGAATTAGACACACACACACGCACGTACACATATGTCTAGCCCACCAATCCGCATTGGGAACGCGTAATGGACTGACGCTCATAGACCCTTCCTGAGGGTAAGGCCTGTGCCCTGCACGTGAGACGTATATCGCTGATGATGATCTATTATCCAAGCCATCCCGCCTACTCTTCCTGCTGGATCATCCTGAGATTATTTAATAGTAGTAACTAACGGTAGTAACCGTAACAGATACTTCACTTAACCCGATTTTTTCAATTTCGAACTTTGCGCTTAAGAACACGGGCTAACTCCCCGTCACTCTGCACAGAGTTTCGGTACTACTAGTAAAATGTGGATGTTCTGAGGTTTCAGAATATCTCTGACTACCCCCTCGGGGAATACAGTCGTGAGCAGAGCAGGGCTACCCACGCTGCGCTTTCCGGTACGCAGCCGCCTCGCCACTCGAGAACTTTTCCGCGGGGTCGTCGACTCCAGGAGAGGGGGAACAACGCTCGCTCAGGGTACTACTTGATGCAAAGGGTTTCCATCGCCATCCAACGCGGAAACGCCATGGGAAAAGTCATGGAAACCTTTGCATCCGGTATGATCCGGGGCGGGCATTTTGACTGTGTAAACTGTGTAATGACAGTCTAATCAGACAGACAGACATTACACAGTTTAAGCAGAAGAACTATTTCTTAAATTAAATTAAATTAAATCGAATCGAATCGAATCGAATCGAATCGAATCGAATCGAATCGAATCGAATCGAATCGAATCGAATCGAATCAAATCAAATCGGTTTAATTTATTAAACCGTAGCTGAATCATAATTGAATCTTAAAGTAAAGTATCTTATCTTAAGTCCAAACCGTAATTGAATCGTAATTGACTCGTAATTGACTCGTAACTGAATCGCAATTGAACCGTAACTGAAACAATTAACGGAAAATCGGAAATTTTATTCCGATTAAAAATTAAAATTAAATTAAATTAATTAATAAATAAATAACGATAACGGATAACGACTCCCTCAGAGTGGCAGCGGCCCTAAGACTGGGGTGTAGCGTATGTGTTCCACACACCTGCGTTTGCGGTGCAGCAGTGGAGGCAGACGGCTTTCATGGTCTGAGCTGCGTCAAATGCGCAGGAAGGTCTCCGCGGCACCACGCGCTTAATGATATTATTCGTCGAGCGCTGGTGTCCGCCAATGTTCCCTGTACAACTGAGCCACCTGGTTTGAGCCGTACCGACGGGAAGAGACCAGACGGATTGACCCTTGTACCGTGGCAAAAGGGCAAATGTCTTCTATGGGATGCAACGTGCGTATGTACGTACGCTGCATCTTACTTGAGAGGTTCCATTCGAGTAGCAGGGTCGGCAGCGGAAAGGGCAGCAGTACGTAAACACCAATGTTACACAACTTTGGAGCAGAGCTACTTATTCGTGCCCTTCGCTGTGGAGACGGCGGGCCCGTGGGGTCATGAAGCAAAAACTTTTATGAGGAACCTGGGCAAACGTTTACGGGATGCGGGTAACGGTCCTCGTGCCGGGTCATACCTAGCCCAACGCATATCATTAGCGATTCAACGCGGAAATGCAGCCAGCATTATGGGCACCTTCGGGCCAGGTATGACCTGGGGCGGGCTCTTCGACTAAATAGGATTAGTTAAATTTGTAGTTTAGAATGTTTAGAATGGTTTAAGTTTAGGGTAAGTTTTATTTGTGCTTTTACTATTTTATTCCTTTAAATAAATATTTAAGATAGAGTGATTCAAAAAAATTAATTATTTATTAATTTTATTTTTTTTATTAATTTAATTTAATTATTAAATTTGAATTGAATTAAAATTAAATAATTTTATTAATAAAATTTAATTGACTCGTAACTGAATCGTAATTGAGTCGTAATTGAACCGTAAGCGAATCGTAATTGAATCGTAATGGAACCGTAACTGAATCGTAATCGAGTCGTAATTGACTTGCAACTGAATCGTAATTGAATTGTAATTGAACAGTAATTGAACCGCAACTGAATCGTAATTGAATCGTACTTGAACCGCAACTGAACTGCGACTGAATCGTAATTGAATTGGAATTAATTTGCAGCTGAATCGCAACTGAATCGTAATTGAATCGTAATTGAACTGCGACTGAATCGTAATTGAATTGCAGCTGAATCGCAACTGAATCGTAATTGAATTGTAATTGAATCGTAATTGAACCGCAACTGATTCGTAATTGAATTGCAACTGAATTGCAACTGAATCGTAATTGATTTGCAGCTGAATCGCAACTGAATCGTAATTGAATCGTAATTGAATTGAATTACGATTCAGTTGCGATTCAATTGCAATTCGATTACGATTCAGTTGCGGTTCAATTACGATTCAATTCCAATTCAATTACGATTCAATTACGATTCAGTTGCAAGTCAATTACGACTCAATTACAATTCAGTTACGGTTCAATTGCGATTCAATTGCCGTTCAATTACGATTCCATTACGACTCAATTACGATTCAATTACCATTCAATTACAATTCAATTACGGTTCAATTGCAATTCAATTACGTTTCAATTACAATTCAATTACGATTCAGTTCCAATTACGACTCAATTAAAATTCAGTTACGGTTCAATTGCGATTCGCGTAAGGGCGCGATATTCGATTCGATATTGAATTATATAATAATTCAATTACGAAATTGAACCGTAAATTGAATCGTTGAATCGTTTCAACTGTGATTCAGTTCAATTACGATTCAGTTACGAGTCTATTGATACCTTAAGGTGTAATGCTGCGACAACTCTTGAGGCGGTTCGGCGGTACCATCAATGAGAAGGAGTTTACGAGAAAACATCATACATACTTGGAGACGTTTAGTTCCAGTATAGACAGTAACTTTCAAATCTCAGAAGGTCTTCCTGGAGCCCGATTGCGTTAAACATCGAAGTTCTATTCTTATCCAATTTCAGTTCTAATCACATTGCAATCTAATTTAATTACTATTCAACTGTGCTGCATTCCGCATCGCGCTAAACTCTATGTAACTGACAGCCAATAACGTCAGAGCGATCTATCAAAACGGCTCTAACGGCTGTCAAGAGCTACTGCTCTTGACAGCCAATCGCGGTACTCCGCGATTAGCGCAATACCAAATGTGTCAAAAGTTATGGTTCGTACGTAGTCCAATAACAGTTCAATCACCGAATATTTACCGCGATTGCAGCCCAGGAGATTGCGTACGTCTGTGTCGCTTCGAACCTCCTTTAGAACCATCATGTCAATCGCAAACTGGCAAATAATAAAATATAGGAATTGAGAAAACACATCTGTATTGTCATTGATTAAAATGATGAATAATAGTGGGCCTATTGTCTATAACTTGGAGGGCACACTAGTAACTATTAAGTAATCTGCGTAGAAAGAGAAGGCGTACTTTGTAGTACGCCTTGTGGAAGCACGTGTCTTCTCATATTCACTCAATAAGAGATGCACATAGCAAATTCGCTCTAGTTAAAAATGGAAATCGCTACCATAAGGTAGCGACAGCAATAATGCTGTCCTTATCGGCGTAACAACTTTGTTGTACTGACTCCACCTGACTCAAGTTTGTCTTTTTCTGTTACAAACTTACATGTTCAGTTGGAGCATCAACCGTGGTATAGATCGATGGATGGGAGAAAAACTTTTCCACTCCAAAGATAAGTTTTTTTTTTTTATTACGTATGGGTTTGAACTTCGTTTTTTTCAATCCATCCATTTCATCAAATCTTTGTAGAAATCAAACTGTTATTTAGCTGTAAGTTCTTCAAAAAGGAAATAAAAAAAAAAAATAAAAAAAATTAAAAATCCTAGTTACATACGTGTTTTGACCAGTATCAAGTTGCGACAAGAAGTAAATATTTTAAACTTCTTGAGTTTCGAACAAAGTAGATACAAATAGTCTACCATATGAATAGATAATAATAGTACAGTCATCATCATCATCATCTCAACCATAACGACCGGTCCTGCGCTGCCCTCATCCAACGGGTTCCCGCCGCCTTCACCAGGTCGTCTGTCGCCACTCGAGAACTTTTCCGCAGAAGAATCAGAGTAGCTGACATAGCCCAAAGAATTGCTAAACTAAAGTGGCAGTGGGCGATGTACATTGCTTGCAGAACCGATGGCAGACCTATATTAAGTTTATGGTTTAACCAATACCTATGCCACAATACCGATGGCACCTTCCTTGGTTTGGATAATGAATACCGATCCTCCTTACACGCGGTGAAAAAACATGAAAATACTCTTTAGAGGTCGGTAATGTTCAACGTTCTTTCGTACGTCGATGTTTCCAACTTTAGGTTTGTCACTTTCTATCAGAACAACAATTAAAAACAATTTGTTTGGTAAATACAAACCACAAATATATTCTATGATAGTACGGGACCCTCGGTGGCTCGGTGCGCGAGTCCGGCTCGCACTTGGCCGGTTTTTTTGGAGGGCTGCATCGAAAACCATTTCGGGATAACTCGTCTCAATAACAATATTTTCTATGTTAGAGATTTTAAAATGAATGGATTACTCAGACATTTTTAATAAAATTCAGCTTTCGTTAAAACGCATGACGTCACATTTCGACCTGTAAACTCTGTGATAAACATAAAATAACTGGCCATCAATTTCTGAATTTACATTTCATGTTTGCCGTTTCTATTTTCAGCCAATTTCCAGCTGCGTAGAGTTAGACTAACTAGTCGATAACTATCGAATATAGTAATTTCATTACCTTTTCCACGTCCAATAACCTGTCATTGTACGTTCGTTTAATAAAATATATGACAAAATCATTGGAATGAATATAGATTACCGTTTGATTATTGATTATAGTACCTATGCATCTGAGTGATGATAGAGGTCATACGGATCATCATCTAGCGAATATAAACAACTTGATTTGTCTTGTTGTCTTGGAGTAAACACTTTATTAGTCATGCTGAATTTATCTCCGTCCTGGAGCTCTAAAATTGATACCCAAAAGGCTGTGTGGTTGTGGAGCTTAGAATGGACCACCCCATTTCTTACTGTGGGTGTCGTACAAGGCGACTAAGGATAAACTATAAAATATTCTTATTCTTATGTTTATGGGCCATCCTGAAACATTCAAAAGGCCTAACTGTTTATCCTGTGTTGTTCTGGTGAAATAAATGAGTTAATCTATCTATCTAACCTAGGCCTAGGCTTTCAAACCTTTAATAGGCTAAAAAGTGAGCCATGCTAGGTATAACTGTAAGTTTTATAGGAGTTTCTGAGGTCGTGAGTTTATGAGGGCATATTATTAAGAAGGACTCTGTATAATAACTTAATAACAAACTGTGAAGGAAACTTTGTTCCATTATAAAAATTGTATGACATATGTAGATTTATATTAAAATTAATTAAATTCTTACCTATATTGTAAGCCCAAAAGGCAGGTTATAGTGATCTCATGTAACCTATAACTAGTATAATAAATTATTATTATTATTTATCTCTGTATGGTATTTCACGGGCCGTAGCCCGGACCTTTGGAAGGCTTGCGTGGGGACACAGGTCCAACACGTAGAGGCCCCTTTGAGAAACTTTTATCTAAATGTGAGCATGCATCAAGCGTGGTCTATCTCTGAATACATTATGTGAATGCACCAGAAGACAAACCACGTTCGATGCAGAGACTATTGCAGAACGGACAGAAAACTACTCGGTACTCTCACCCCCATGGGTGAACTGGGTGGACCGGAAAATCTGGGTTATTGCGGAGAGACTCGGGACGCCTGCCGCAACAAATATATCTGGTTTGTCAAAAATGGCAGACGGTGACTCGCCAACTCATTTAATGGGCCCCCCAAAAAGGCCGCTCGCAAGGAGCGACAAGGAGGCAACATCTACTGAGCGGCTAAGGTTGTAGAGAGGTGAGTCTGCGGGCGCCGGTTCCTGGTGATAAGCACACCAGTCAGCAGGTCCCGGCGTTATGACATTTTACACTTCCAACCTGGAGCATAGGTTCCGCTCTTGCAACTCCACTCCTGGCCGGCCGGTTAAGGCAAGACAGAAGGTGAGGGCCAATTCAATCCGGGCCCTCTGGAGAATCGGATCCGTGGTGTCGCCAATCACCAACAGCTCGCCACAAGCTGCCCTGCGGGCTTATTATTATTATTCATTATCAGGCAGGCAGTTGATACAACTGATAATGCCTGTATCCTGTTGGTCAGTTATAATTTTTCTTCTTTGAGTTGGAAATATGTCGGTCAAGTCGGTTCTTAAATTGGTTTATGTACTGTGCAGAAACTACGTCTTCGGGTAGTTTGTTCCATGATTTGACGACTCTGTTGTTCAAGAAGTGTTCATGAGGCTTATTATTTGAGAAGCTTTAATAAATAACTTTGACTTTGAAAACATGGTGAGGAAACCTGCATACGTTGATGAAGACATTCTGAATGCTTATCCGAATTCTACTAATCAACATTGGCCTATAAACCCTTTTTAAGTATAAGGCAAACAGTAGTTTACGTAGCTTTGGCACATTGTTGTTAATAATGATTAATTGAATCAGGCGTTACTTTGCGGAAATCCATGACTAATATGTAGATGACACGATTGTATCAAGACCTCCGCTTCCAAGTACCTAGTAGACAAAGTTGTATTACGTTATACAACACAACCTGCCCACCAAATAATCCGAGCGTCCGACACCGAGACCGACCGACTCGGTGTCGGACGCTCTGCGGAGTAACAACTCTGTTTCGAACGTTCGTCGGTCTAACTCCTGAGGATGCTCCTTGGTGGAGCGAAACACGTGTAGAGTAGAAATTATTTGGTGGGCAGGTTTTGTTGCATAACGTAATACAACTTTGTCTACTAGGTACTTGGAAGCGGAGGTCTTGATACAATCGTGTCATCTACATGTTAATAATGATAATAAGACAAATAATTCACGTCAGATAATATTTTGTGCCCAATTTTTTTTACATTGATAGGTACATATTATAGCAGAGACCATTGACCAGGTTAACTAACTAAATTGTTACTTACGTGGCCATTTAGTGATTAGCGATATTTGATACGCTTAGCTTTAAGACTGCTATACAAGGTATTACAAAAATACAAATAAACATTTAAGGGGGTGGTTTAGACCATCAATATCGAAATCGCGAAAAAAACCTGATGTTCCATACTAAACTACAAATCTACTCAAGCTAAATGTATGGGACAGCGGATTTTTTTTTCGAGATTTCGATGTTTGTCCTGTAGTGAAAGTTGTTCAGTTTGATGGTCAATATTTTACTTATATAATATAGTTGCTTTAGCGGGCCTATAGAAGTGACACCAATGATTATGCTGCCCTGAATTTTGCTTTCTTATTCTTCTTGTTACTGGACAAAACATGTTTTTTAACTTTTCATATTTTTGTTTTTTAGGGTATGTACAATGTCAGATTTTATATAATAAAAGTTTGATCACGCATATTTAGCCATCATGCCAATATAGCAATAGCATGTAAATATATTAACTTATATAGGTATTCAAAATTATTGAAAAATTACGTGGTCTGGTGTTTCTCCTCGGCGTTTGAACACCGTCATAATCCTCACCAAATATTTTCCTTAGAAAAATATACCTTTTCTTATAAACATGGCGAAAATATTTGGTGAGGATAAGACGGCGTTCAAACGCCGAGGAGAAACACCCGGTCACTTTTGTTATTTGTTAAATTATTATTGTAGGACAGATTTGTAGAAAAAAAATGAGTTTGTTTTTGTTTACATATTTTAAAAACTTTTATTGGTATAAGTTTGTAGAATATTAAGCAGAAAAAAAAGGATTCGAAACGATGTCGATGTCGCTGATTTTTGTATCCTGCTCTGTCTGTGTTTGGTGTAAATAAAGTATATTTCATTCATTCATTCATTCAATCCTACTGTAGGCCTCGCATGCCACCCCCGAGAAAACGATAAAAATCGAGATGTGCCTCCATCTTTATTATTTTGCGTATGCCAGAAAGAGCGCGCATGACGTTTTTCTCGTTTAAACTCTTTGTCGTGGGTGGCATTCTAGCCCTGCAGGAGTGTTTTCCAGTTCCATTGCAGATATTTAGGTAAGTAATAAATAATATAAAGTAGTTCAAGAGTTCAAGTTTAAATTTAAAGTGTGTAAACAGGAAAATATATTTTATATTAGTAGTAGTACAGTTTAAATCTGGTAGTAGGTAACAAGATGAGTAGAGATGGTAGAGTAGGTTCAAACATATCAGTAGATAAGTAGGTACCTATATAGGAGTACATATACCTTTTCTCACGTCTTTGTCTTACTGGGACGGACATTCATTTTCATCAGTATTTTCTTGCATGCTCGTCGGTTTCGAATACAATTTATATGACCTTTCCCTTCTTCAGCACGTCACCAATTCGGTTTGACAAGTTTTTTTTTGTCTTTATTTTATATTTTTTACGGTTAGAAGCATTTTATGAAACTAATTTCATTGTAATCAATCTCTAAATGGCGAAAGTGGTGGTCGCGAAAAAATCATGCGAACTCCATGGAGAAAAACCTTAGCTTAATGAATAAAAAAAAACGCCTCCCTTCTCTTTCTAACTCTATTCTGGAAACAGAAACGGCAACATCAAATGTCAAATTCTGACATTGTGAATATATATTTTTTTCTTATTGGCCAGTTATTTTAAGTTGATGTTTATTGTTTAGTTCACCAAGGAATTTACAAACAGGTCCGAAAAACGACGTTATTTTATTAAAAATATTTGTAATCCTTTCGTATCTGACATAGAAAATATTGTTATTGAGACAATTATCTCAAAATGGTTTTCGATTCACCCTCCCAAACAAGCACGTATCCAGACTTTAGTTTCAGGGGGGGGGGGGGGCATTTAAATTTCCGGGAGGGGGGGGGGTTTTATATTCATAGAAAAACCCTCACTTTTCCATACAAATATTCGGGTTAAACCCACCTATCCCCCCTAGATACGTGCCTGCTCCCAAAAAAAGCTTGATATAATACGGAATTTGGCAAATGTAGGTAGGTACAATATTACAAGTACAATGTGCTTTAGACATGCCTAGTCTAGACATTACACAATACCTAACTAATTCATTTCAAAATTAGTGTTTAACAGCATGACCCATTTGGAAAAAAAAACGAATAATGATTGCAACACGTAACAAATACTATTTGTTCAAATGTATTGTTAAATGTAAATATTACAAAAGTTACTAATTCACATAAATTAAACAAACACAACTCTACTTACCATTTACAAAATTACTCGAAACCACGCACAACACTATTTGAAACACCAAATAAAACCTCATTTTGTTTTAAAAGACAAACTTTTTTTTTATTCTCTCTTTTTAAAAATTACCACTGGCTCAAAAGAACATTATTCAACCATAAAATAATTTAATAATTTCATTTTGCAATTATTTTTTAAACCACAGCTTCGTGTTGTCTTAGCAGAGTCTTACTGGCAAATGATAGTGAGGGTCAGGCACTTTACTGATAAGATTTCTGCGCATGTCAGTATTGCAGACTATAGGCCAGGCCATAGTTCATTATGGCTAAACTAGATTTAAAAATATTTAGTCCAGGAACTATTAAACAAGAACATTGTATATAGCTATTAAAAAGGTTTAAAATTGGTGCCTATTAGTAGCACGCTGTAGCGAAGTTTCTGACCACATCCAACGGGAATTAGGTCGTGAGTTTCTGTCAAACGTATCTACGTAGATTCGAGATATTGTGTATGTAATATTCGTACTGATGCAGTTTATTGAAAACTTTATAATCAAGCCCGGAATCCACCAAAGCTTTTGACAATATTTTAACTATAGACGAGTTACGCGTATAATTCTACTAACAAACTTTTCTGACTCTTTTAGCTTGGATAAGTTATATGTCAAGATTGACAGTCGAAGCTACAAAAGCGTAGAAAAAAAATGTAACCAGTATTGGCCTCTAAACCCTATCCATACACACGCACACAGATATAATTTGTATGGCGCCTCACGCACACCAACCTAAGAAAGTTGGCCTGTTTTGTTTTATACGGTATCGGTAGAAGCATGTGGCTCTTTCTAGACATACTTTTTCTTAGACTTTTAGGTTGCTTTTTCTTGTAAATATCTTCACCGTACAGACACACTTCTCTTACAGTGTTATCATAGTTTAGATAGATTTAGATTACTCATCTTAAGCTCATGTGCATCTAACCTTACCGGATGTACAGCGGAATTATCACTATTAGCTAGGTAGGTACTGTAAGGAGGTTGTACAGCCATAGCTTGCTGGCTGGTTTTTATTTGAATTAAATTTGGAACGTAGTGAAATCCCGTGGCGGAATTGAATTATTATTGGGTGGTCGAGAGTTGAAGGTTGAAGATCGGGTTAAAATGGCAAAAAGCAAAACTATAGAAAATAAAAGTATATAACAAACAGAAAAGCTTTATTTTAAACTACCATCTGAGTTGCGTCTCCACAGTACTTATACCAATGAATGTTAAAGTTAAGAGGAAGAAGTCATATATTTGATTAAAGGTTGTCAATTTAGCTATTAACTATGTAATATTGTGCACATAGATATACCTACTCTCTTCTTCATTAACGAGAGAATATTTATCTAGGTATTTACCTTATATTGGATATTACAGGCTAAAAATTCATCACTACACACACAGGGTCTTTCTTAGGGTGAAGGCAAACGAGCGTAATTTTGTGAGTTGCGAGTCGCGTATTTTGAGTCTGTTTCATATAAAATCCAGGAATGCATTGTCTATGACGTCAGCCTTTATATGAACGGACTCAAAATACGCGACTCACAACTCACAAAATTACGCTCGTTTGGCTTCACCCTTAATATGCTGACGATGTTTTAAGGATATGATCAGAACATCGTAATCAAACTGAACAACTTTCTCTATGGAATTAACATAGAAATTGCGAAAATATATTCCACACTAAACTGCAAACCTACTCAACCCAAATGTGATAGCCTGATTTGTTTACGCGATTTCGATGTTAGTCTCGTAGAGAAAGTTGTTCAGTTTGATGTTCTGATCATCCCCTTAAAAAAACCGTCAGTATATTTAGAAATAAGTCCCTGTACAAAGTCTAATTATTTTTTTTAAGCGGATGATGAGACCATCAAACTCCAACAACTTCAACCAACTCAACCCAACCAACCCCCCTCTCCTTCAACTTCTTTCTATGGGACCATCCCTAGGGGAGCGCGTAATTTCTCTATGGGACCATCACCGAAATGACATAAAACAAATCTGCTGTACCATTCACTTGGACAGAGTACAATAGGATCGCTTTGTGTGGAATTACAGATTTTATTATTCGCGATTCATCATCATCATCATAGGCCTTTACATCTGTTGCAGATGATTTATGCAGTGTTTTTGGAGAAGCACTTTTTCTCATGGCTGTACAGTCCTATACGAGAGCCGCATACAAGTCCACAGCCTCTACAACAGAGCTGTACGCTGGTGGATGACGACGGGATTGTGACAGCATTATTCCTTTTATCACTCTTCTCTGCCAGGTGTGCGAACCAGGCTTCGTAATGAGTAGTCTGACCCTCTCTTGTTTTCTCTCTCCACCCTCCTCTATTTTCCGCGTGCTCTTCCCAATTTTCGCGATTAACACAAGGTACTAAGGTAACTTAGCCTTAAATACTTACAAGTACCTAATGAATGTACATAAGAACTTAGTTAGTTTTATAGAATAGTATCGTGAAATTGGGCACGGCCACTGGGTCAAGTGCGAGCGATAATGTGACCGAATGCTAACCCATTGTGTAATAATGTAGTTAACTGTTTTAAAATATTAACTTCTCAAATGGTCTAAGATTCTACGGTTTAAATTAAAAGATTTAAAAGTCACTGTTGCGGTTCTATTGGAAGAAATCTCTTTAGAGATGAGGTCGCCCTTTGTACAACATTACGTCTTCTTCTAGGGTACTATACAGGGTGTAAAAATAAATTCGTTGAGGGCCTATGTCGAAAAATAATTGAAGCGAAATGGGCGTGTGTAAAAGAAAGAGATGGGGCGGCGCGCGCGCCTGAAACGACCTAAGCGTAAAACAAACTTTATTTCATTGTGATTGTACTATTTATGTAAGTTCAATTCTGCTCTAATCAAAATTTGTAAAATATCAATCTCTTTTTCTTAAATCAAGTCTCGTGTTTCTATTATTTACCGTTTAGCAGTTCCAAGCGTTTATCGATAAAGACGGAGGCTACCTTGGCTTGTTTTTCTATCGAGAAAATGTGTCTTAATCGTGTTTTGGCTCTAATCAAAACTTCAATTATATGTTCAATTTACACATATCCGCTAATCATACTTCTACTGTTAGTACTTCATGATATATGACGCTTTGAAGAATCCTATTTTTTTCACATAGCCTTTTAAATGTCGAACGGAGCCAACCACGAGCCAGCCTTTAAATTGCGAAAAAAAAATTCCTGTTCCATAGAAAATGTCAATAGCTACAAGACCAAATTTATGAAGTAGCACATTTTTTTTCGCGGTTTCAGTGTTGGTCCTATTAGTGAAAGTTGTTCAGTCTGATGGTTTGAAGCACTCCATAAAGTATGTAGGTAACGCATTATTTTAAGTTTACACCCTGTATTTTCGGCCTGCCAAGGACGCCTGGGACCCTTCCTAGGGCGTTTTCCCATGAGTCACGACACGACACGATTTAAGAACTACACGACACAGCACACAGGCTGTCGTTTGGAGGTTTTCCCATGAGCGACGATTTCAGCGGCGACACCGCAGTTGCAGTCGCAGTTTCGGAATAAATATCGTATTTGAACTTTTCCATTTTTGTTATAGTTTTCCCCGCGCCCTATTCAAACAAAACAAACTAAACCACAAATAACAAACAAAACAAACTGAACCACAGATAACTGTCGTGTCGTGTCGTGCGGTCCGTAGTGTGCAAGTTCATACAGGTTCTAAATGGTCGCTAAATCGTCACCGCAAAAACAACGTGACAACATAGCAGCATCTGACCACATAGCAAGTCTGAATATCGTGTGTCGTGCTGTGCGGTGTCGTTGCGTGTATAAACGGTTCATAGAAAATGTATGGCACCCGGAGTCGTCACCGCATTTTGTGGTGTCGTGTCGTGACTCGTGGGAAAACGCCCTAAATGTTAATGGAAGGACAAAATGTCAGAACAATCGTAAAGGTAGAAATTACAGAACATTTGGCACTCAGTATGCCGTAAGTAGGTTAGCATAATATTTGCACAATGAAAACAAAGAAAGTCTAATTCTTTATTAATTTACCTACATGAATAATTTCAGTTATTACATTTTTTTTTCTTTTTCAGTACGTACATATTAATTTTACACGGGGGTTTTAAGGGGAGGAAAACACTATGGGGGCAAACCTGTCAGCGCTCAAAAATACTGCTGTCCCATACTAAACTGCAATACCTACCTACTCGACTCGACGTATGGAGAAACAGATTTTTTTTAAAGTTCTGACAGGTTTGCTCCCATAGTAAAAGTTGTTCAATTTGTTGGGTAGAGTATTTGGTTTAAAGGTTAATTATACTTTTCATTACACCCTGTATAGGCTGATTATGATAATGAAATAAAACGAAACGTATAAAATACTTTATTAAATAACGTCGGCATTAAACTAATTTAAAAATTTTTTTTTATTTCCTTTGAACACTACTTCCTAACATTCTTGTTGACTTTCCCATAGATCTCTGGGAAGGCTTCCTTGCAGTACGGCAGTGAATCCCTCACTCTATCATACAGGGTGTGGTCGAACATCAGCCTGAACTCCTCGCGCGTCGTGTAAGTGTCCGCGTACAGCATCTGGAACCCTTGGCTTTGGGACACGAACGCTTCCACGTTACGCGTTGATTTAACCTGTGGGGGGGATAATATTAAAGTAGTCATGTTGGAAAAGGTGAAAATCGACCGTTGGTACAGTAAATAATCGGTAGGTAATTGAACTAGATTTGATAATACGTAACATAAAAAAAATAATCATAAATTTTCGTAGTGGGCAAGAATGGTAACGCCCTGGATCCCCGAAAACGGTCGTCGGCGTCCAGGTCGTCCTAGAAACAGGTGGCGGGACGATCTGGATGCTTTCGATGACGCGTGGCCAGAGCATGCCGAGGACAGAGATGGTTGGACGATGAAAAGAGAGGCCTTTGCCCAGCAGTGGGATGAAGTGGTGGTGGTAAAAACAAAAAATTCGTAGAAAACAGAAGAAAAAACGATTTTTTTTTCTAGTTTCAAAAATTTTAAAATACTTCTCATGGAATCAATTCTTCTTCTATCGAGTCGATGGCATGTCATTTTATATTTTTCCAGCCCAGTATTTTGCCACGCGGATAGCACTACCAGCAGCGTCCATAAGCTCCATTCGCGTGCAAGTTTGCGGGCAGGAAGGGCAAGATATGAGATGGGCCATAGTCTGAGGGGCAATACCACACTCACACCTCAGGTCTGATCCATCGATAAAACCCCATTTGGACAGGTTCTCCTTACTCCGGCCGACTTGAGTTCGGAGCCTGTTTAAAGACCTCCAAATCGGCCTGGGCAGTTCATGTCCTGGGGGAAGGCTTTCCGAGGGGGGGACAAACGGGTCGGTAGATTTCAGATCTAAAATTAAATGGAATCAATGTCTTTCAGTTATCGAGCCCGATGAATTTTTTTTTCAACTTGCAAAACAATAACATCATTAGGTTTCTTTTGCAGAAATTATATTCTTAATGTCCATTTGTTACAGCAAAATTACGCTCTGAAATGTTATTACACCCCATGAATATAATTTTACCGATTACATCAAACTGCAGAACCTTCAGTGATTTTTAACAGCATTTTGATTCGAAGGTATTCGCATGCACGCGGGAAGCACGCATTTTGCGAATATTACTGGCTACATTCGACGTTTCAGTAGCCAACATTACGTGAAGAATTCAACGTAAACATAAGCCAGCATCCCGTATTTAGCAAGCGGGATCCGCATTACCCTAAAACACAAGAGAACAACAACACCCTTCCACTTACGGCATCGAATCCTTTAGCCTTCGGCACGCCATAGACTCCTATGTCCACGAACATCTGCCAGTCACCAGATTTGACCTTCAGCTGCCCTGGCTGGTTCAACACTTTGAATGGACACAGCCATATTGGGTACACCTGAAAATAAAATCGTACAAAAATTTTAAGGACTATATTTCTTAAACTTTAGTAGTTTCAGATCTAAAATTAAATGAAATTTATTGTGTGTGAAAAACCCGAAACTGTGTGTGGACCTAGAACCATATTAGAGGCCTTAAAATTTAAGACAATAAAACCTAAAATATAAAAGTGCAACTTGATTTGATACCATTCGTACACGTACACTACACGTATTAAAATAAAAATTAAATAACAATACCTCAAATTCCTTATGGAACACGTCCACTGCCTTCTCCAGCCGTTCAATAGGAACCAGCATGTCCTGGATGACGTGGGCGCGGTCGTACAACTTGCCGACGGCTTCAGGCTGTGTTAGCTTCAGCAGAGACACCTCGGGGGGCATCAGCCATCCGAAGAGATAGCGGAAGATAGGGTGGTTGCCAAAGGAGATTATATCCTGTGGACGTTACGTTTGGTATCAATTTTGGATGTTAATGCTTCAAGACCATTCTCGTTCGGGGGTTTGAGAAACATTGCCAGATCTACTTTTTGCTGCTCAGTTAGTATGACATTTTATAGGGCAGTATAACATATTAGTATAGTATAGTAGCAGTACGATATCGCAGCGACATCGCAGATCTGAGATGAATCAGTGTAGCGGCAATGTCGCGGCGATAACGTTCAGTCAATGCCTGTGCTTAAAAATCGCCACGACCCAGTTACAACGTCGCAAGAGGCTGCCCTCCTGATGATTAGCGACGTCGTTGCGGTGCGGCTGCCATCGCCAACGCTCAAAAATCGTTTGTGTGATAGGCCACTTACAATCTGTATTTTGTTTACTCTACTTTGTACTCAAGGTGTGTGCAAAGTTCGATAATGCAATTCATCCAGCAAAAAGCCCACCTGAAGTTCCCAGAAAAGGCTTCGGGTATGCCTGTGGTAATAGTCGCGAAGCGGGATGTACTCGACCACCGGCTTCTTGTCGCCTCGCTGGAAGTTCTGCAGGTGTTTGAGAACCTGAGTGAAGAACCACTCCGCGTACCATTTGCCGATCGGGTTCAACTGGAACGAAAGCATCAGTTTATCTTCAATGTACAGACACAATTCTTTTACAATTTTCTAATAGTTTAGATAAGGGTATTTTGTTACACCTCGTATACCTACTTACCACTCCATCATTGCCAACTTCATCCACCATATCTCCAAGCATCAATACACCAGTGTTCTTAGTGTAAAGGAGCGACTCCACGAACTGGTGAGGGTCCTTCTTTAGAGACTCCTCACTGAATCTCTTCGCGAGGTCCGGTAGGTTGGTGTACGGGTGGTATTCGAGGCGCACGAAACTGTTTTAGAATAAAAATAAGATAGGCTTTTTATAGGGAAGCGTTGTATACCTATTCTCAGCTTCGTCTACACTTTCCAACACATGAGTTGACCAAATTAAAGATTGAAACTTAGTCTCCGACAGGATTTGAACCCGCAAGCTGCCAAACCGGGGCTGTGCTTTCGTCTAATTAAGCTACCGAGCCTACTATATCAGAGAACTAAATTCTTCAACTCATTCTGCCCTAAGGGACGTGGCGCCATCTACTGGCGTTTTATGTTCGTTTGATTTTAATTAGCACAACGTCAACATGGCTGTAACATGAAAAAACAAAATATAATTTCATTTCGATCTTTTTGCAAATCTTTTGTTCAACTTACTTCTTGGCGGGGACAACTTTGATGACAGCAGAAGTCAGAAATCCAAGAGTTCCGTATGACCAAGGTACCGCGTAAAACAGATCTGGGTTGTCGTCCTGAAAGATACATTTTATAACAGTTGAAACACCTACATACACTCATACCTTTATGTCCCATTGGGGTGGGCAGATGCAACAGATTTACATGTCTACGATCATCATGTCTTTCTTGCCTCTTCAACATTCATTATACCGCACCTAGTGCCGCCCTCATTCATAATCATATCAGGTTCCTTTTATTCGTCTAATCTATGTATTGTGGACGCCCACCAGATACGTAAGAAACAAATTATTTTAGCTTGGGTAATGTGTTTTAGAGGCACGGACGTGCTCGAAATGAAACGGTCATCGCTCTGAACTCCGAAGCTCTATTAACTTGGTATCAAATTCATTCCAACCCTCATTTAATCCAGCCCAACATCGCACCTCTCTTTACTACAGCCCGACGTGCTTTCAATCCCAGTGCCTATGACCCCCGACCGTCAGCTGGTCCAGCCCAGCATCACACCTCACCTTACTACAAGTGACGACGGAGCCATCAGCGAGCACCAACTCGTACTGTAGACAGATGTGCTGGAACAGTCCGTGGACGTGAGATGTGCTTTCAACCCCGGTGCCCATGACCAGCCCGCCGACGGTTAGTTGGTCCAGCTCTGGGACCACGGCTAGAGCTAGCCCGAAGGGTTTTAGAGTACGGGATAGTTGACCCATTGTTACTAGAGGCTCGCAGCGGACGGTCTGGAATTGTAATATTTAGAAACTGTAGTATCGCACTAAAGGGTTAAAAATGAGGTTGAAAGGAAGAAAATCAAATTCAAGATTGAAAAGTTATGTCTCAGGTTAAAATTTCTTTGTTAAATTGTTTCAAATGTTAAATCTCATAATCTTCGCTCACTCTGTACTAAAATTAGTATTTTTTTTCCTGACAAATCGTAGAGGATTCCCGAGATTCTGGCTTGCCGCTTGCGGGGTCCATTGTATCATGTGTACTGAATTTCTCTTTTGCTAATAAATATATTTGTATTTGTAGGTGGACTTGAACCCGCAATCTTCCAAACCGGGGAATTGCTTTTTCTGAGCCACTAAGCCAGAGCACGAAATTGTTCAATCTTTTCGTCTTTAAGGGACGTAGCGCCATCTACTGGAGTTCTTACAAACTAACCAACTCAGTCTCAACAAGTCTAGTATTATAACTAGAATGAAACGAAGAAGAACGAAAGTCGACCACTGCCGAACATACACAAGGATTACTGACGGCACTATAGGGAACGGTTTCGCACGAATAAGGGTAAGAGAGTGGGTGACACTGGCTCAGCGTAGTAATGGACTCCCAGAGTGATTAGGTCGACGCGTGTGAAAACATCGAAAGAGCGATTTAGGTAACATACGAGTATGACGCTATCTCTCTTTGACGCGCCTGAGGATGCAAGTAGGGTTTTTTCTCGCCTATGGCCAGGCCCACGAAGTATTGCACCTACCATGTTATCGACGTCCACTTGGAGCACGTCGATGAGATTGACCTTGATGTTTGTGAAGGTCTTTTTGTAGAGGGCGCGGCGGAACGACATCGTTTGCCAGGTCGGTCGCGCGGTGCAGAGGCGGGTGCTTCGGTCGCCGGACAGCCATGCTTTTATCTGGTCAAATAATAACTATTTAACTTTCTAATCCGCTAATGATCCCAAAAAAATACCAGACAAGCGAAAGGTGGCACATGTGGAACCTATCGCCTACTAAACTCGAAACCTTTAGCATATTTTAAAGATTCAGGATCGAATAACGTTTCAAGTGGTGATAAATGGCTTCCTAGATTTCGCCCACAAAAACACTGCCTAAGAAACGTTATCCCTTAGTTGCCTTGTACGACATACACGATAAGAAATTAGTCGTCCATCATAAAAGAAACCACTCCTACATAATAATTTTTATCTTATACGAGTACACATATTCGTTATCCCTCTCACATGTCTACACGATCCTAAGAGTAGGTCTACAAACTGTTTCCTATCACTCCTGTAAACCAGGATCAACAGTAACAACTACTCTCAACACGAGACAATGAAGTCTAGCGAGCAAGGAATAACTCTAATCTGTCTTTGAAACCTCAACGAATTGTATCACAGATATCCGTCTTCCACTCATGGAGACTATAGGAATGCAGGGTGCTCACCTGTCTCTGAACATCCTTGACCTTCTTGTCATGCATGCTGGGCGCGCTGTTAAGAGTGAAGACCACGTAATTGCGGACCATGGACCACACTTTCCACATCGCTGACATCGGCAGCAGAGCCACCATTACGACCACCCATCGGTATTCGACGAGGATGTACTCCATCAGGCTTTCAGTCTCGATGTTCGTCATTTTGGATCCCTAGAAATATGAAGATAAGAAAACGTCAGGTCAAAATGTCAAGACTGTCAGTGTGCTTGGTTCAAGGAATAAAATACTCCCTACGGCTTGGTTCAAAAAGATTTAGGAACGATTAAACCACAACATGCTTCATGATAATAAATATTATTCAAGCTAATACTAGATACTAGTAAAGTAGGTTATAATTGTTGGCACTAATATTTGGCTAATTAATTTAAATGGTTTTTTGTAATAAATGTTTGTTAAATGTTGTAATTTTAAGAGGATATGTGAAAAAAAAAGGATTCTTCAAAGCGTCATATATCATGAAGTACTAACAGTAGGAGTATGATTAGCGGATATGTGTAAATTGAACATATAATTGAAGTTTTGATTAGAGCCAAAACACGATTAAGACACATTTTCTCGATAGAAAAACAAGCCAAAGTAGCCTCCGTCTTTATCGATAAACGCTTGGAACTGCTAAACGGTGAATAATGGAAACACGAGACTTGATTAAAAAAAAGAGATTGATATTTTACAAATTTTGATTAGAGCAGAATTGAACTAACATAAATAGTACAATCACAATTAAATAAACTTTGTTTTACGCTTGCGTCGTTTCAGGCGCGCGCGCCGCCCCATCTCTTTGTCTCGCATCAGGCAGTAATATACGCTATCACACGCCCATTTCGCTTCAATTATTTTTCGACATAGGCCCTTAATTTATTTATTTACTTACATATGTATCTCATTCTATATATGAAATACAGGCAGAGATCTGCAACAAGCATCGTTAATATAGGAGCCCGAACATGCTCAGTCAAATAACCTGCTTTGTCCATCCCGGCGGCGCAAAGGAGCCCCCAAACGCTAGCACTGCCAGCGTTTGCCAGTGGTAACTTTCTCCGGTTATATTGATTGTACACAGGTGAGTTGTTACAAATATTATTTAGCAAAATATTTTCTCATAATAAATATAATTTACTTACCGATTTTATATAAAACGGGACTCCATACACTCCGCTTCACGGCTGCCGGACCGGCGAACTGCGTCCTTTCAGAATAGCTTTTTCAAGGGCATCATAATCAAATCCATCGACCCGGAGATTATTATATATTTTCAACCTTATGCCATAAGAAATAAAGAAACGTGAAGAACATCTGTTAGACTACAACATTTAAAATTATGATTCTTATGTCATTGAGATAAAGATTTGGAATTTAAAATCTTTATCAGTGTCTGTATTTTTTTATCATTTGAACACAGGTGTGAAATAATCAGAAGTATTAATTAATACTCAATTGTTACTATGTTAAATAATTAATGGCATGATTACTGTGTGAATTAACCATTGTCTTGATTTTTACTTCATGCAATTTTCTTCCTAATTTTAGGGATATTTCGGCCTAGAAACTGATCTATAAAAAACAAAGCTTACAAGGCTTATTATAACAGTACCCAGCAAACAACTTGAAAAATGGGAAGGGTTAGTAAGTATGCGCAATAGCCGCGGAAATAGGCAAATAAAATTTATAAATATAAATTATATTATAAATTTTATTTTGCGCAGTCATATACAGGGTGGAAAAAAAGGCCGTGGTTGCAGGGAAAGTACCCTTAATATTTATGATGGCAAATTTTACTGAAAAAAAATCCTTTATTTTCAAATTTAATTAAAACTACATTTAAAGATTTTTGAAAAATCATCTGCTTGAGCCGGGAATCGAACCGGTGAAACGTGAAAAAAAAAACATCCTGTATTTTATGATACCAACCGAAAGAGTCATTCATAAGGATCAATTTCTTTTAAACAACATAGTAACTTAAATTAAAGAAAGACCAAGAAAAAATGATTTTTTTACTGTTAAACTTACTATCTAAAGAAAATTCTTTACTTAACTTATAAATTGCTCAAAATGAGACCCATTTTCACGTATGCATAGACGTATTCTTCGAATAAATTCGCTACGTGTCGCCTTTTGTATTATGCAATTACATTATTTATTATGTTCTATTTACAGAAACTTTGAACTTGATATTTTAAATATTCAATCAATTCGATATAAAAGACGACTCGTAGAGAATTCAGTCGTAGAATACATACTTTAAAGTATTTTCTTTAGATAGTGAGTAAGTTTAACAATGAAAAAATCATTTTTTCTTGGTCTTTCTTTAATTTAGGATACTATGTTGTTTAAAAGAAATTGATCCTTATGAATGACTCTTTTGGGTTGGTATCATAAAATTTCACATTTCACCGGTTCGATTCCCGGCTCAAGCAGATGATTTTTCAAAAATCTTTAAATGCAGTTTTAATAATTTTTGAAAATAAAGGAATGTTTCCTTTCAGTAAAATTTGCCATCATAAATATTAAGGGTACTTTCCCTCCAAGCACGGCCTTTTTTTCCACCCTGTATAGTGTTCCTCAAGATATTTGCTGGCCATTATAGCTAAGGTTGAGTTGTTTTTTAGATTCAAATTAAAAACCAACGTCAAAAAATATACCTTATTGTTTTATGACGTGCAAACGAATTTCAACTTAAGAGTGGTAGTGGTAGACCCACTTTTTTGCACTGTACCTACCTATAATACCTATTAAAACCAGTATAAAACCCATAAAATAAAGAATAAATAAGTGTATAGTAGGTATAGATACTCCAGTAAAAATTGTTTACTACAAACGGGTTGAGATATTGCATTAGACACTTTAGTAAAATTGTGTTTGCAATCTAGAAGTAGGTAAATAATATTTTTCAACACATTCGCTCATAAAATGGCCCTTATTTCACCGCAATTAGGCACATAATGACACCTATAATCAAACTGTGACTTTTTCATTACTATTATTCACAAGTGAGTTATAGGTTTTTTTATAGTAGGTATTAGATACCTACTATAAAAAACCTATAACTTCTTGGTTGAGTTCTTGAGTTGCTTTGTTCTTAAAAAAGTTTCGCTACAAAAAAGATCATATTCAATAGTACAAATAACTTCTCTAAATAAACTTTTTATTTACTAAATAAAATGATTTTTTTCTTCATTATCATCTTATTATTTTCTTCACAAGTGTGTTGAAAAACGTCGTATGATACACGTGTGTATTGATGATTACCGTCCTCGGCTCTCTTAAGACCTTCGCCTACGGCTCGGGTCTCAATGGCGCCTCAGCGGTAATCACCAACATTACACACTTGTACCATAATGTACTATAAGCTTCTTGTTTGCAATAATATGACTGTTATTTTATTACACTTTTCTCGAGGTTTCGCGTAATATTTGAATGACTGTACCTAATAGGTAGATAGATGTAAGAATTTTAATGGTACCTATGCCCATGGGTGCATAAAAGCAAGACATACTTATAACTACTTATTGATAACATTGTAACAACTTAATACCTGTTCCACAATTAATATACTTATTTCATTTCATTATAACATTCAAAACAAAGATTTTTTATGGTAGGACCAAAAAAAAAATTTGTGTAAAATCGTAAATTAATTTAATTTTAAACACCTTAATTACAACTGCTCACATAACTTAGGTAGATACTCTATACTGTGACTTAGGTACGGAGTAGGTAATAGGTACGTAGATACAATCAACAATTTCACTAATATGATATGATATATTATTTCATATTAAGTACATCTTCCCTTCCCTTTATATCAATAAAGTCTATCACCAACTAGTAATATATAAGTCTATGATCACCAATCAAATTACAACTTAGATTTTACTTTAGAATTCTCATGAGCCACTGGTATAACAGTGTCGCGCTTGACCACTTGTTTCCTTGGAGCCGTGATGGTCAAAACTCCGCCATGAGATAGTCTTGACTCTACCTTCTCAGGACTACATTCCTCCGGCAAAGCATATCTCCTCACAAAATGACGCGTAATAAATCCAAGCTCATCCTTTTTCTCCTCGTGTTTTCCTTCGATAACAATAAAACCATCAGCTGTTTTCACAGATATTTCCTTTGGTCCAAAGTCCTTTACGTTTAAACAAATCTCGTATTTATCTTTCCCTGTTTTTATGCCTCCTTCCTGCATCCAAGGAAAGTTTTCTAGCCAGTCTATTGATTGTAGAACTATTTCGTCGCCATAGGTTGTTGGTTTGAACACCGATGGAAGAATCATGGTATTAAAATTCTAGAATTTACAAGAATAACTACGCTTGTTTACGATAACCACGCCTTTTACTATTGATGTCACGCGTTTACTTAACTCGACCTAGATGGCGTTCATTCAGTGTTAAAAAGACGGTAAATACGGAACGAAACGATATCGTGGCGATTTCGTGATCGAAACGATGCAGCTGGAGCTGGAACCACTGAGCCGCGCTCAATCGAGTTTGAAACGCGTAGTACCACTTCGATATTTTTGCTCTTAGTAGGTATATGACGCAAATGAATGACCTTACACCTCTCAATCTATGTGATTGTATTAGGAAATTACTCATTGTCTTTAAATTATAAAGCTTATTTTAGGTTAATACGTGTAGGTAACCATTCTAGGAAGTGATGCCTTTGGCATTTCTCAGAAATGTTGATTCGGAAAATGTTTACTACAGTTTTGACATAGGCACGTCGTTAATCGTTATCAAATTAGTTATCTCATTAGCGAATACGAAAATAGATTTGACAGTTGTTGGTTAACTCTTGTTAAAGTCGTTTTAATTAGAAAACTTAACGAAACAATGTCAACGAAAATAGCAATTGTAACCGGAGCAAATAAAGGATTAGGTTTTGCAATAGTTAAAGGACTATGTGAAAAATATGACGGTCAAGTTTATTTAAC
The DNA here is from genome assembly GCA_927399405.1 of Agonopterix arenella. Lineage (NCBI taxonomy): Eukaryota > Metazoa > Arthropoda > Insecta > Lepidoptera > Depressariidae > Agonopterix > Agonopterix arenella. Next base: position 6,412,071 of record OV656714.1, read on the forward strand.
ATCTAGAGATGTGAAAAGAGGAGAAAAAGCGTGCGAAGATTTGAAAAAGTTAGGTCTAAATCCAATATTTCACCAACTGGACGTAAGCGATGAGAACAGCGTTTCCAAATTTTATATTCACATTCAGAACAAAGAAATAGACATTCTAATCAACAATGCTGGCGTTCTTTTTCTGAAGGACGCGAAAGAACCTAAAATTTATCAAGCAGAGCAGACAATCATCGTTAACTTTTCATCTTTAGTTAACTTTTGTGAATCCATGTTACCATTGATGAAAAATGGCGGCAAAATCGTTAACATTTCGAGTTCTTCTGGACATCTATCTAGGATACCTTCAGAGGAGTTGAGGAAGAAACTAAGTTCTCCAGAATTAACTGTAGAAGAGTTAAAGGTGCTGATGAATAGTTACGTAGAAGCTGTGAGATTGAATAAAGAAGTAGAGTTGGGATGGGGCGAATCTCCTTACGTCGTTTCTAAAGTAGGAGTTAACGCTTATACGTTTATGTTGCATCGGGAATTAGCTGAAAGAGGTTTGTATTATAATGTATTTTCTTTGGGATTGGATAAGAATGGATTAAATTATCTGCATGTTGTAGGAGACAGGACATTTTTACTAAAATAGTTATAAGAATGAAGGACTTCGTTTGAAATTATAAAGTTCGTTAAACACATTCCGTTAAAAAACAAGTACGCTGTGTCCTGAACTTGTACACGTTCATAGAAGTAGTCATCATCTCAGTCTATTATTGTCAACTGCTGAACATAGGCCTCTCCCAAGGCGCGCAACAAAACTCTGGCCTCGGCTTTCTCATCCAGTCGCTCCCCGCTACCTTTTTTATGTCGTCGTTGACTCAGTTCTTCATCAGACATGAAGAGCCCCGCAGATAAAATGAATCCCTATTTCCCTTGGTCACGACATCACTCGAGAACGGCTGGACCGATTGCGATGAAACTTTTGTGGGTTGTTGTGCACATGCCAGGGAAGGTTTATAAACAAGTGTCAGGTAAAACTGATTCTGAGGCGGTAAGAAGTTCGCGCGGGTCAACTAGTTTATAAATAGTAATGGATCAAAAATAGTTTCATAGGTCGAATAACAAAAAACGTGACAATTGGTCATAGTTAGCTAGCTCGTCGCCCATTAAAAATACCCGCTGCAACACCTCTACAATATTTATATTGTTACTCAACAATTTCAGTTTTCACGGAAATTACTTACTTTCACAGGCATAGTCGTCAACTGCGTGCATCCAGGCTACGTGATATCCGACATGACACGAGGAGCTGGTAATGTAAATCCGGAACAAGCTGCAGAGATCCCGTTGCAGCTTGCATTGCAGCCTGAAACTGGTGGCCTTTACGTATGGCATAACGGCATGGTTGTGCCGTGGGATGGACAGGACCCGAGAGAATATATTGATAAGAAATTGTAGACTTGTAATGTACAACACTGGAAAATTGAAATTGGGAAATAGATATTTAATGAAAAAATCGGTAGACAAAATTCATAATCACATTCACACAAACATTTATACAGTAATAGGGGTGTTTTTTACCATTAAACTGAACAACTTTCAACATGAAGCCAACATCGCGAAAAAAAAAAAACCAGTCGCTTCATACAAAACTGCAATACCTAAGACGACTCTGTATGGGACAGCCATTGACATACAAAATAATGGACGCCGGGTCTTGTACAAAATTCTTGAAAAAAAAAGTGTCAGATACCTACACAACCCTAAGTACGTGTATAGTAATACAAACCAACTAAAAACTTTAGAGACCCGTGGTGGTCCACTGGCGAGTAACCTTGCCTCCCGTTCAGGAGGCGGTGGTTCGATCCCCGTCCAGGCCGACTCGTACCAATGAGTTTTTCGGAATTTATGTACGATTTGTACCACCACTGGCTTCTTCGGTGAAGGAAAACATCGTGAGGAAACCTGCATGCTTCAGTTTCGAGGCATGTATTGTACCTACTGTCCATTAAAAGTGGCGACGGGCTCACTCCCCGTCACACTGGACAATTTTGGTACTACTAGTGAAACGTGGATGTTCTGATGTTTCAGAATATCTCTGACTACCCCCTTGGGGAATATAGTCGTGAGCATATGCTATGCTTATGTAAAAACTTTGAAAATGCTGAAATTCTTTTTCCTTTTGCTTGCGTAGTTTTTACACCCCATATCGCGGCACGGTTTTGGTGCTCTTTTGGTTCGGATACTTTTGAGCGCCTGACCCGACGTATGGGGAAAGCCGACATTTTTAATTTTTTCGCGATATTGGCTCCATAGTGAGAATTGTTCAGTTGGATAGTCTAAAGTTTAGACTCTAAACCACCCTTTAAGGTCCGCCACACACAGACGGAATTGCGATCCGGAATCCTGATTCAGGATTCAGTGTTGTCAACTATGGTTACAAAAAATACTAGTGCTGTTTAAAAAATGCCTAAAATAAAAAATGTACGAAACGCCAAAAGAATGACAATTCCATTTTTAAGTATTTATTAAAACGAAACAAACAATTTCTATTCAAATGTTAATTCCATGTGATGAGGTCATGACGTTACGAGGATGATTTGTAAATTGTAAATCAATCAACTATATCGAAAGACTATCGATAGTTTAAACATTAGACATAATCTGCATACAAAATGGCATAAAGCATTATCACACAAGCTATTTTTGAGCGTAGGAGATCTTTTTTTTTTTATAACGCTCACTGGCACATACATTGTAATGATCCCAAGCAAGCACTACAGGCTTTTTTTATTATGGAAACCATTCAACAACGGCACAAACATATAAACATCAATGACCGAACCGGGATTCGAACCCAGGACCCTGGTTTGGCAGTTCGGCGTGGTGACCATTACACCAACCGGGTCGCCAAACTTCAAAAATTTCGCAACCATACCGCAACGACGTCGCAACTGCACCATCAAGATACGGTATCGTTCCATCAACGCCTAAGCTCAAAAATCACTTGTGTGATATGACTGTAAATCTTTAAAAAATGCCACCTATGACATAAAAAAATCACTAGATCTAGTGAAAAAGTATCTGAAAGCGGCAACACTCCATCCGGAACCAATTCCGAATCAGGTTTATTTCGTATGTATGTGGCGGACCTTAAATATTACTAGGCTGGTTTGTTACACCTTGTAAAGGTATATAATTAAATGCGCTAAATATTTTAGGGAAGACCTTCAAACTGACCAACTTTCTAAACAAAAATATATTGTTGTTCCATAAAAAACGCGTCAACGGTTACTCGCCCCAAAAGTATGGAACAGCTGTTTTTATTCGCGATTTAAATTTTGGTATCATTGCGAAAGTTGTTCAGATTAATGGCACCCCCCAAAATATGTAACACTTTAAGTATACACCCTATATTATACATTCGAAAGGGCATTATTAAATATTTCATTGTTTATAAAAACGTATATAGGCGTTATAGCCTATAGAACTGGAAAGAGGGAGTGGGCCATACTCCACCACCCATGCCCAGTACGGATTTGTGGAGGCAAGTTAGCGCCCCTCGAGGCTGCTAGCTTAACGCAAAGTCACAGCGCCATCTGACGGAACTATCTGGAACTAACTGTTTAACGTGCCTTCCGAAGCACGGAGACGCTCGAGGCGAAAAATCACTTAACTATTCGTTATTTATAAACTTTTATAATTTTGATGCTCACTGTTCTCGGCATATTAGTTATACTAAAAGAATAAAAATGGTATAATTCATATTATAGTAAAAAAAACGCAACTTCATATTTGCGTTGTTTATCTTCATGTATTCATAATTTCATATTAAATTATTGCCATAAATTATGTGTACATACATGGATAGTACGTAGATATTTGTGTGTATACTTTGTGTATATGAAGGTGTATCATTGAAAGAATGAAATAATGTGCTTGCTTTAACTTTAATTACCTTTTCACGGATTATGTCTCAATAAGGTACAAATCGAACATTTAATTATTGGCATCTCATTTTAATATAGAAAATATAATCTGTAACAGGGATATGATTCAAGTAAATATATAATATATAACGAATATACATATATTATGAGTGAAATAAAGAACGAAAAAAAATATAATGATGTAACTTTATAAGAAATATGATAAAACGAGGGACAGCGAGCCGAGACCGAAAATAAAAATAAACTATAAAAAACATTTTTTTTTTAAATAAAACAAATATGTTAATTTATTTTACAAATTCCTTTGTTATCATATTTCTCTCGTTAAAATATGCTCTTCTTAATACAAAGATTTATCGATCACATCACCACCGGAAAGAAAGTAATATTATTGATAGAAAATATAGTATCCGCAGTGGGAGGTTGGATTGCACGTTTACTTGGCGTCGATGCACTCGGCGGGGTGTTGGTTGGGCTTGGAGGGGGCGAAGCCGGGCGGCAGGGGGATCGAGTTGTAGGGCACCTGCCACGGCATCTTCTGCGAGCTGGAGGCCGGCCACTGGTGCATGAGGGGCACCTGAAAGAAACAATAAAACTATCCAAGTTAGTGCCAGCCTGATAATATTCACGCCATCTACACGTTATTTCTAATGTGCGTGATTTTTTTCAAATTATTTATGGCTCATAGACGAAATTTTAATATAAAATTTTTGACTTCATTTCTGATTTAGTACTATTAAATTGCTATATCTGTGCAAAGTTTCAGCTTTCTATGTCTTACGGTCTCTGAGAAAAATGCCTTTCATAGACAGATGGACGGATAGACACCGGGGTGATTCCATAAGTGTTACATTATGGCAATTATAGTACGGAACACTAAAAATGAACTGAACAAGGTACAGTAAGACTAGGAAAATAATTACCGTCGTCAATATTCGTTTGCGCAGTCCCTCGACAAAACCCGAAGTCGTTTAGTAATCAAAGGGTGCAAAGTTAGATAGCAGCGAGAAGGGCGTGAAAACGATTAGGCAATCGTGGTAAAGGATTGAATTGGGGCAGGCATGATTGGTTAATATAATTTCGCGCGCTATTAAAATTGGTATATCGGGGGAACTTATAAATCAGGCACTACTGTAAAAAAACATGTACAAACCTGTAGTTTGTTGACGCCGTTGGGCTGGACGTTGAGCTGATTGAAGCGCGCGAACAACTCCTGCTGTTGTTGGGTGAGGGAGGGCTGGGCGGGCTGAGGCGGCGGCGGCTTGTTGCCGAAGTTGACTGACGTCGACATGATGGCCGGGTCCATTTGGGTCCAGTCTGAGAATACAGCGCTGTTTGTGTTAAAACCTGCCGATAAATATTGCTATTTTTAGTAATATTTATTTGCAAGGCCATTTTTTTTCCCCGTTTCACGTTTGACCGGATGTGAAGAGTATTAATAATCAATTACATTCTATATCAATTACGTTCTATGGGACTCACCACGTCATACAATAACAGAACCAAAAAATGGCACATGTCTCTAATGTCACCTTTGTATGCATCAGTTATGCTTAGCTGTCATACATTGCCGCTGACATTTCAGTCCTTTCAAATCTTTCAAATGTATTCGGTCACAAAACAGTAACGTACAACAATTAAGTATAACTTAGCGGTCCCGTTAATAGCGCACTGAGGCAAAGTCCTTCTATAGAATGTCTCTGATTAAAAAAAACTAAAAAATATCAAATTGCTATGATGTTTAAGTATCTTCAACATATTGAATTTTTTTAAGACTGCTCTGACTCTGACCATTTCAATCGATAGATCAGATAACAAGGATTTTTTTCCAGCTGGTTCAATTAATCGGACTACACAGTACACACAAGGGATCGTTCGGATCATCAAAGCGAACAACTATCTGTTGTTCCATTATTCCCAGAACTCGGAACATCCATGTTTTACTAGCAGTACCGAAACTCTGACAAGTGTGACGAGGAGTGAGCATGTTGCCACTTTTATAGGAAAGTGGGGTACAAGTTGTACCTTATTCTCAATTACGAGGCATGTGTTGTACCGTACAACACTTGCCTCGTAATTGACGCATGTTGATTTCCTCATGATTGACAGTTTGTAATGCGGGCACTACATTCTCGCCGAGAACAGTCAAGAACGAGAGATTGTCCTTGAAAGTTCTCGCGAGAGTGAAATACAAAAACAAATAATTTATTTGCCAATAAATAGGGTAGGTACAAATGAAGTGCCCGCTTATGACGGCATGGCGAGCCCGAAGGTGTTGTTGACGTGGCTGAGGCAGGAGGCAGCCGGGACCATATTGTCACTACACACAAATCCGTGAGGTATAGTGATGTTTACCTTGGTGGTGAGCCTGCTGCTGCTGGCGAGGCATGGCGAGCCCGAAGGTGTTGTTCACGTGGCTGAAGCCGGGCGGAGGCAGCCGGGACCGGCGCACGCGTTCCATGTTGTCGCTACAATACAATACAAACAGTTCATTTCACATCACCTTTATTATAATAGAATCCAATCTATCCAACAACTATGTACAGTACGACCAGGGCCCTGTTTAATAAACGTGACAAGTGACAATGACAATTCAGAGAACATTGCTGGTTACTAATGACGCTAAACTTGCAGTACTTCATGTGTCCTAACATTCTCAGCAATGTACTCTGAATTGTCGTGTTTATTAAATAAGGCCCAGGAAAATCATTGACAAGAATTTTTCGCATACGCTGGTAGACGGAATGTCATTGTAACCGCATATGAGATAGCGATAGTCATAAAATCCCATACAATTTATATGAAGTGACATTTCGGAGTCAAGTGGCCGTAGTTCAAAAAGTGGTTACGCCGATAAGGACAGCAATAAGGTAGCGATCTCCTTTTTTAACTAGAGCGAAGTTGCTATGTGCATCTCTTATTCAGTGAATATGAAAATACATGTTCTGACCTCTATTACTTCTCCCTCTTTATACGTATACTAAAGTTTACCCGCGACTTCTTAAATTATATACCAGATTTTAAGTCAGATCATAAGCTATCAAACCAAAAAAGTTTCATCAAAATCGGCTCAGTAGTTTTTGCGTGATTCTGTTACAAACATACAAACAACAATTCTAAAAAAGGTTGATTTGGAGGCCGGTATACCTAAAAACCTTGGATAAGTTATATGTCAAGATTGACAGTCGAAGCTACAAAAGCGTAGAAAAAAATTGTAACCGGTATTGGCCTCTAAAGCCTAACCATATACACGCACACAGACATAATTTGTATGGCGCCTCACGCACACCAACCTAAGAAAGTTTGCCCCTTTGTTTTATACGGTAGAAGCATGAGGCTCTTTCTCGACATATACTTTTTCTAAGCTAAAAACCATACTTATTCATGAAAATATCTTCAATGTACAGACACACTTCTGTTACAGTTTTATAATAGTTAAGATAGAGCACGTCAGACGGCAGCGAAAACCAATCATTTATCTAAGACGTATACATACTCTAAGGGTTTAGCCCTTATTGACCTTAGTACTAACCCGCTGGAGACGGTGTTCTGCATCATCTCTGTCTCCATCATCTCTGCGAGCGCCTTCTGTGTCTCCTTGAAGGGGTCGAAGTCCAGGTCGTCGTCGCCGTCGCCGGCCGCGCGGTGCCCCACGCCCTCACTGCCTCGCATGTTGTTCATTCTGGAACGGAAGTTAAAACCTGTAGGTTTGTACGGCGGGGAAAAAGCTAATCTCACTCGAGAGGAAGTTTTGAGATTTCTTGCGAATAACAATGTGAACTAGTCTTATAATAATCACAATGTGATCTACTGTACACTGTTTAATGAGATCTACAAGATCCTACAGTAAAGAAAGTACACTGATAATCATTATTTTACTTACAGTATACTGATAATCATTATGTGATTTACAGTCTACTGATAAACACTTAATGTCATCTACAGTTTACTAATGCTCATTATTGTCATCTAGTGATAATCATAATGCCATCTGCAATCTACGGATAATCATGTTATCTATTGATCTATTGATAAAAACAATGTCATCTACAGTCTACTTATAATCACCATGAGACTACATTATAATTGATGATAATCACAATCTGATTTACTGTCTAGGATAATCACAGTGTGATCTACAGTCTACTGAGAATCACAATCTGATCGACAGTATACTGATAACCATAATACAATCTTCGGTATACTGGTAATCACAATGTGATATTCAGTCTACTGATAATCACAAGTCTTCAGTCTAATCAGTGGTTAGTACTCAGTAAAGTCTGATAAACTTAAACACCTCTGTTTGTGCTCCATCTCGAGTCTCTCAGCGCTGAGCATGTTGTGGGGGTGATACTGGAAGCGGTCGCTAGTGGTGGCGCTACTGACTGATAACAATTTTGTGATCTAGTCTACAGTACAGTACAGGCTACACACCTCTGTTTGTGCTCCATCTCGAGTCTCTCAGCGCTGAGCATGTTGTGGGGGTGATGCTGGAAGCGGTCGCTGGTACTGGGGGCTGAGTTGTTTGAGCCGCGGGCCAGTAATAACCTCATCTGTTGTGCTTTGTGGAAGTCTGTGAAAAACTTGTCCATGTTTTCCGCTAGGTAACGGCCTTCGTTCTGTTGGTGACACGGAATGAAAGATTAAAATATTGTTCTTGAATTATTAAGTCAATTAAGCTCGGACAGGAGTGCGTTTTAAGCTCAGAAATGGGCGTGTTGTGGGTTTCTAACAAGTAAATTTCTTTGTGCTAGAAAAGTATTTAGGCTTAAGCGTATTTAGTGATCGCTCTATCTCCCAAACTGCTCATACTGATGTCAGTGACAGCATTATATTTAAACATGTTTAAATATTATGAGAGACAGAGCTCCTTTTTATTATAAGAGATAAGTGTACTTTTTGCAACCATCAGCAGCAAGGCTGATTCAGTGTTTATGGGGTGTAGAGCATCTCTGTGATGGGGATGGACTAAGTCTGCCTACATAGCTTCAGTTGGGTTAGGAGTTACAGACGTTTAAAGGTCAGTGAAAAATTAACGATCAGCTGCAAGGCTGATCGTATGATATTATTGTAGTGTGCACTGTAACTATATGAACAGTACAAAAACTGACATGAACTGCCAGTCGGTTTAGGAGAAACAGCCGTTCAAAGGTCGGACCTTTGAAAGGCTGTAACTCCTAAACAGACTTATGAACCTTGTCAGTTTCTGTACTGTTCACATAACTACAGTGCATACATCAGCCTTGCAGCTGATCCTTAATTTTTTACTGACCTTTAAACATCAGTAACTTCTAAACCGTCTGGAGTTATGCAGGCAGACCTAGTCCATGCCCATCACAGAGATGCTCTACACCCCATAAACACTGAATCAGCCTTGCAGCTGATGGTTGCAAAAAGTACACTTATCTCTTAGTCTATTTTAAGCCTAAATACTTTTTGGTGCCAGCCACCCTGAGCGAGCCAAAAATTGTACCACCTATAAGTTTGACACTCAGTTGCAGAAAAGCTTAATGGAGTTAATCCTCCATTAAATCTCTTGCTTTGCTATAATACGCCAACAAGATAAAAAGTTACCGCAAGAGATTTAAAGAAGGATTAACTTTAATGAGCGTTTCTGCAACTGAGTGTGAGATGGTTTATTTGGAAAGATGGTTGGAATTATATCATTCGTAAAGAATGATAATTATAAGACGTAATTGGTATTGGAAGCATTGACATACTACATAATGGTCGCCGGGTCTAATACAAACGAAAGTACGTTTTAGTAATATAATTCAACTAAAAGAACTGAAAAATGATTGAACATTTTTATTTTATTTTGCTTGCGTTGTTTTTACATATTCTTACAGCACAGCTGCACGGCATGCAGACGTGCGCGTAGTCCGTCAATCGAACGAAGACTGGTGCGTAATTGTTTCTCTTTATGTGTTTTGTTTCACTTTTGGTTCGGACACTTGAGCGCAGACCGACGTCCAGTTGTTGGTAAATCAATTATTGGAAGTTAATTATGCAGGTCTGCGCATATAGCAGACAAAAAATAATAAGACAAGGGGAGAAGAATAATAGTTACAACACTTACAGACTGTGAAGCATCAAATCCATTGACCATTGCCGACTGCATCTGTTGGTTCTGCATCATCTGCTGATTGTGCATCATGAAACCCATAGAGTTGAGGGAGTTAGAAGACATAGAGTTGCCCATTGTGCTCGCGCCCATCGAGTTTGTGCCCATTGAGTTGTCTATACGCATACCGAACGGTGGAAGCATGTTGGGGTTTGGATGATAATTAGCACCTGGAAATGAGGATTTAGTACTTATACCTTTGCAAAAAGTTTGAATAATTTATAGGACTTCGCATGGACATTTTTGATTGTAAAATATGTGGTTTTATAGTAATCTTAGCGAGGTAAAATATACAGGTCGTCCTATAACTCAACGTCAAGCCGAAAACAGGAGATAGGCAAGTTTACAACTTAACAGGGAAAAATAAAAAAAATTAAGTTAGATAGCTTTCGAGATTTTGACCCAGCTCTAAACTTCACACAAGTGTGATACAATTTTGAAAACATGATTAAATGGGCAAACTTTTAAAATAACTTGCCAGGTTAGCGCCATACATTTTTTATACAGGGTGTAGTCTCAAAGTTGCCAAAGAAAAAAATTTTACTGCAGAAGTTTGAGGAAAGATAGTTGTTCAGTCTTTCAGTCTAATCATAAGCTTTTAAACACAAAAAAAAATTAAAAAAAAATTTATAAACTAAAGTTGATTTGATTGAAACAGAGTAAAAATAGAGTTCAGTGTTTTCTAGTCAGGGACACCTAAACACCATATTTAAACATTTTTTAGGGTTCCTTACCCAAAGGGTGCCAAATATTACTAAGCCTACGCTGTCTGTCCGTCCGTTCGACTGTCCTAACTTTAAAGAGCTGTATCTATTTTACTAAATATCTTCAATAATGTACAGAAACACTTCTGTTACAGTTTTATAGTAATGAGGAATAGAAGTCCTTTTAATATCTCAAGAATAAAAGCAACTCACCTAATAATTCACTAGCAGACTCCAATCCTATACTAGACGAGGGCATATAGTGTTTATTATCGACCATAACATTGTGTTGTCTGGCCAGCATCTCGTTCTGTCTCATCAACATCTCGCTGCGGCTGCGTTCCCTCAACAACAGTTCCTTTTGCTCCATCAGACCCTGGTTTATTTGATTAATCTGTCTATCGTAGCCCATATCCCTCTCTAGCATTCCAAACCCGTTCACCATAGGGCTCTTAACATGTGACATCAAGTGGTTATTATCGACTAAGCCGGCAAGCATTTCTCTGTGCCTCTGCATTATCATGACCTCATTATTAGCATCGTTCAAAAGGTTATGAGTATCATCGTCAAGCAAACTGTGATCGCTGTTATCTAATAGATCGTGGTTCTCTAAAAGGCTGTGTCTATCAGATTCTAATTCGTCCAATTCGTTTGTAAGGTATTGCTGTGAGTCATTCTCGAAGACAGAATGTGATTGTGTGTTGTATTGTTTATCTAGTGTTTCGTTATCGTTTTCAATGTTAATACTATTGCTCTTTTGTTTTTTGCTGTCGGTTTTGCTCTTCTTGGCTTGGCCGTTTGTGCTATCTTTTCTGCTAGGTTTGCTGTCCGTTTCTTTGCTTTTAGTTTGAGCCGGCTGCTGTGTTAACTGTGTGGGACTGGACGATTCTGATGTGCCGTTTTCTTGTGATTTTACTGTAATAAAAAAATTACATCATTTTTACCCAACCCTAGCGTATGGGCCTCAGTCCACCACACATGCCCAATGCTACACATACGCGTCAAAAATATTTATTCATGGTATGCAGGTTTCCTCGCGAAGTTTTCCCTCACAGAGAGCGACTGCTCTCTGCCGACTGGCATTACGTGCATAAGATGGAGAAACTGAACGATACTTGGCATGACGCCCGTGCGGATTTGAGCCCGAACCATCATGATCGAGTATGCATAGTTCTCCGCAGCGCACCACTGACGTCCCGATAGCGTTTAACATTATGATAACGTTTAAGAGGATAGACCAGTAGGGTTTAGTCCATACAAACGTATTCCTCTGTTTTCTCCCTGGATAATGACACTAGAGCAAATATTTTTTTACCATGCAATCTTTGTCACCTCTGCGATGTCCCTATGTTTTGCTCTTTTGCATTAATTAATTATTGTAACAACTTTCGAAGGTCCCTAACCTTCGAAAATTACCAATTTTACCGCCCGTTTTCAGACATCCAGTAAACAAATTTGACGAATATTAACAAAAAAAGCAAAACATACAGACATAGCCAAAATCTTTCTCATATTATTTTTAAAAGAATTATAAAAATCTGTTTAGTTTTGGAGGAAACAAGGGGAATACGAAATGCTGATTTCGTAGATTTTTTTGTATATAACATCGGTTCGAGCTGCAGTTGTCTGTTTCGCACTCGGATGTATGTATGGGTGGGGCGGATCTGACAAATACGTGTACAGTCGGAAAAGTTACCTATTGTCCAAATTAACATTTCAGCCCGCCTATCCTCTTAATGTCTACTCATCTATAGTTAAGTCACCTTTCTTAAAATTGGTAGTCTTTGTAGTTATAGAGGCTTCGTGTTGAGCGAATGTGTGGATTTGCATACACTCAAGAAAATTTTATACAGCTTTTGGTGGAGAAAGTCCAAATTTGAACCACAGCATGCGCTATGATTAACCTGACAGCTGTTATCACCCAATTTGCATAGTGCAGTATTCAGTACTTACCTATAGTGAAGTCACCGTGCTGTAGAGGTTTGGGACTGGGCTGTTTTCTGGCGGGACTGTCGGTCGGGGGGGAGGAGCCGAGGCTGGGCCACGCCTCCTTGCCGTTACTGCCGCCCGCCATACCGTTACTGTTGTTATTGCCGCTACCGTTACCGTTACCGTTCACTGACTCTTTTTTATTAGGTCTGTAAATAAAAAACATCATGTAGTATTGTGTGATAATAGGTTACAAATAATACCTACGTAGATCAATACGTGAACGACCATAATCCCATAGGAGGTGGTCAGAAGCTTTGCGTCTGCTACCAAAAATGCTTTATGCGTAAAAATTGCACGATTAAGGCCGGATTCGACCAAACTTTGATTTATAGAAGAGTAACTATACAAGGATCAATTTTACTATTCGTGTTTACTCCGAAATAACTTCACTTGTCTTCTACCATACTAAACTCATACTCATCATTGTCTTGCCCATTTCCCATTATTTGGGGTCGGCGCAATATGTCATCCTCTTCCATTCATTTCTCTTAGCCGAAAACTAAACTCATACTAAAAGAACGAATGTATAATCCACCTAAAGAAAGCGGTCTATGTATCCGTACTTATTGCAATGTGAGGTTATACAGTTTTAATTTGTTAGGTTTTTTTTTTAATTTAGTGACATTGACATTTCATTAGTCTCTATAAGCCGTCAAAATTGGCCGTCTAAAATTTACTCTCAACTTATTCATAGATAAGGGTTGGTAAAATGCAAAATCAGTATACTCTAGAGTAACACGCGACTTAATCTAAGAATAAAGCTTACTCGCGTTTGGTCGAATCGGGCCTGACATTCATATTATGCTGGAATATCTTCGGAATGCAGATCTAAAATCTAAATGTATTTCGTTTTCTAGATTAGTTTCATACCATCCCCAAAGCAAATGTATTCGTGACTGTATCAATTTTATGTCAAATAAATCCGCCATAATATTTAAAAGATTTATCATCAAGCGCCGACCAACAACAGATGCCAAGTCTTAAATACCATTAAATATATTTAACGAGATGCATGTCATTCTATAGACGAATGACTTAATTAATTTGGCACTTGGGTCAAGAAAGGCAACCGATTATGGTCAGAATTGCAATTTTCACCCCTCCGGACGGAAAGCGTCAACTTTCGTCCCGCTGAGCTAAACGAAGTTGCCGCTTTCCGCCTCCGTCGAGGAGAAAAATAGTACACCTCGGGCAGTAAATTAGAAAGCCTCAGATCACATGTTTGTTGACCTCGGCTTTAGGAGATCTGAGACATTTCTTATTTTCCTGCCCTCGGTTTGTAATCTACTATTGACATTGCGAAATAAATTCGACTTATCAATAATCCAGCTATTTTTTTTTTATTAAAAGCATAACTAATGACAAAAATATTAAAATTTTTAAATAAAAAAATACAAATATACTCACTTAGTTGAATTGACTACGTTTATATGAGATGAAGTGACCACTGTTGTCGGTATAAAGTTCGATGGGTTGCCGTCTTTTGAACTGCTCTTTTCTGCATTCGTACTAGAATTACCTGTAACATCACACGTTTTAACATTAGTCGTCGTGGTATGACTAGTCTGAACACTAGGGCTGTCCCGCTCCATAGGAAGCTGCTCAGGCAGAGCAGCAGTCGTAGGCTTTCGCGGCTGGTACTCGGTTTATTTACAACTTCATACGCACATGAGAAAAAAGTTATGTCGCACCCGATTAGCGATACAGCCCTTGTAGTCAGACTCATCATCATAGGCCACAGACTATCGAACGGAATAATCAGTTACAAGCGCTTGTAACTGCCTCCGTCGTCTAATGGTTAAGAGCATTGGCTCTCGACACGGAGGTCGTGGGTTCGATTCCCACGGGGGAAACCTAGTGAAATGTCACTTTGTGCGTTTTTCCCCAGTTGGTTAGGACATTATAGGGTGAATCACCTGATTGTCTGAAAAGAAAGATGATTCCGTGCTTCGGATGGCAAGTTAAGCCGTTGGTCCCGGCTACTATCTCTGGTGGTAGTTATCGTTACATAAAAACCACGTCAGAGGCCGTAAGGCGGAGAGAAAAAAAACTCTGACACCAGGACTCTGCCCACACGATAAGAAAGAAAGAAGCGTTTGTCAAGTTAGATTAATTAAAAGTTAGTTTACTTAGATAACTATATCTCTAGGTTTGGTATGATAAACAATCATTTGGATCAAGTTTGTAGTTAAGTAGATGTTGTGACCCCAATAGAGGGTCCATAATATGCTAAGAGTCTTTCTCTATCGAACCAACATACAAATTGCGAAAACTAAAAACTGTCCCATACATGTGGGTCGCGAAAGTCCGTAACACTCTGTTCCGTAATATATCTCTAAATTTCGACGTAACTTCACTTGCTTACCATCTTCAACAACTACTAAGATATCTATAATATGGCAGTGTTAGTGTTAGTAAACGGAATGTTACCTGAACTATTGTTAGATGAATTGGAGGAGGTATCCCGCTGCGCCGCCAGCAGCTGGTTGTGAAGCTTCCGCTCGTACACTTGGTGCAGGCCCGCGTGCATTTCTTCCTTAGTGAACGACGCCTTAGGATCACCTGTGTGGACACACGGTTACATTCATTTATTTTATACTAGCTGGTGCCCGCGACTTCGTCTGCGCTTCGTCTGGACAATTCACGCAATATCTTTGTAAATTGTAGCCTGTGTGTTATGTTATTCTGATGTATAAGCTATATTATTGTAAAGTTTCATTAAAATCCATTCAGTAGTTTTTACGTGAAAGAGTAACAAACATCCATCCATACAAACTTTCGCGTTTATAATATTAGTAGGATCTGTTGAGTTGCTATCAAATTTTTTTATACAACAGTGGTTATTCGTGGAGAGCAATCGCGCTAAATGAATCGCAACTGAACCATGATTGGACCGCGTGCGAACAACAACTTTAAAAAAAATCGGTTAATATGGCGCTATTCATTTGACAGCCGTTAGAGCCGTTTTGACAGATAGCTCAGACGTTAAAGGCTATCAGACACATAGTAAATAAGTCAAGCGATACGGAATTAAACAGTTGAATAGTAATTGGATTGCAATGCGATTAGAACTGAAATTGGATTAGGGTTGAAATTAGATGTTTTAAATTAGTGCAATAGGCCTCTTGGTCTAATTTGACAATCCAGTTTTGCAAGGATCCTTGACAAAGGCAGACGACTACGACAGATTTTTTTAGATCTATAAATCTTTTAAAAGGTACTTGATGCGGACATTTGTAATTATTGGTGCATTTAGGTTTAATTAGCATCATTTAGGTTAAATTAGCATTTAATAATCTAACGGAAATTATGTAAATACAGCTAAGCGTACTCCACGATTTCTAAATTACACGGATGGTTCATAAACGATGTTGACATTCGCGGAACAAACAAAGACAGATTAGAGTCATCCCCCGGGCTCGCTGGACTTCATTGTCCAGTGTTGTGAATGGTCGCCGCTGTTGATCCTGGCTTACAGGAGTTACAGCGGTGGGAATGTGTGGTGGGCCTATGCCCGACAAAAAAAATTCGCGGAACAAAAAGTAACAAAAATAGCTAAATAGTTTCTGTTTGTGAACATTGAATGGAAATGATCGTAAGTTGATATTTTAAAGCAGATATTTGAGCAGGTGTTGAAATCAGTTAGTTACCACAACAAGCATGCAAACTGTGGTTTTACTGTCATCGATTCAACACGAATAATTATCGTAGCGCGGTTGACCGCAGACACTCGTGAATTAATGCTCACTAGAGATTAAATTGAATGACTGACGATTTGCATTCAAACACACAATATAAGGACATATCCTAGTAATGATCCTTCAATCACAGAAATAATTAATTTGCATAAATCTAGAACGTGTTTAGAACAAAACCGATCGATAATTGTTAAATAGAAATAAAGATTTACCACGCGCATCAATTTCAAATGGTGACCGTAAGGTGGTGGTTGGTAATGGGTAGTGGTGGTATGGCAAATGCAATGGCGGTGGCTTGTTGTCTTTGTTATGTAAATATAATGATCATGAAATAATACAAACAAACATGTTTTAACCATAGCCATAAGTTGAATATACTGTTGTAAATATCTTTAAAGTTAAATGATCTAAAAATATATGTTTAATTTCATGAATGTTCAAAGGTGATGTTTGGAGTCACGTTCCAGGTTCTAACCCGAGCACTTGTCTCGCGTGGTTTTCGCGCGTCGCGTTTTTGCCTGCCACGAGGCTCCGCAATCCTCACTCTTTTTTTGTTCTTGACCAAAAACAATCCCTGAGATTGGTATAGATTCTCCCATTAACTACTTGACAATGGCGGAAATGCAGTGCTAACGCACAAGCAAGAGTTAAACCATTAACCAACAAATAAATGAAGCTATACATAAGACAGTAGACTGGTTGAAGAATAATAACCTAAATATTAATGCATCCAAAACAAAAGTTATAGAGTTTTTGACATATAATAGTGAATCTTTACATCTAAATTTGACATTGAATAATGGAAATATTGACATTGTAAATAATACATCGTTTTTGGGTATAATTATTGACAAAAAATGTAATTGGAAGGCACATATAAATGGATTGTGTACTAAATTAGACCGATATGTACAATCACGACGTGTGACAAATAAAGACTGTACTTACAGCCTACCATGGACTAGTGTCTTCAATCCTACGTTATGGTATTATTTTGTGGGGCTGTTCTGTAGACTCGCAGAGAGCTTTCATAGCACGGAAACGATGTATTCGTGCACTCTGTGGAGCTGATTTTTTGGAAAGCTGTAGGCCGCTATTTAAAAGCAAAAATATATTGCCAATGCCCTCTTTATATCTATACGAGATTTGTATATTTGTTCAAATGAACCTTAAATTACCAAGTGTAGAGACGTCACAGACAGAAATCTTAGACGAGCATATATTAACCAATTAGTACCCCCGCAGCGAAAGTTACAAGTAATTAATAAAAACTCATACTGCATGGTAATCAAAGTGAACAACCATTTACCTGACATGTTTAAAACATTGGACTTACGAACATTTAAAAAACGTTTACATGTTTTTCTGCTGGATAAATGTTATTACTCAGTAAACGAATATTTTAATGATAAATTGTAATAATTAATTTGACAATTGCATGTTTAGAAGAAAATTTTGCTGTTCTATTAAAATGTATAGATAATTAGAAGATGACTAAATTCCCTTAAGTCACCATGTGTGGCAGAATATGTCTTGCTTCATGTTATATATTTCAGATCTTAATGTACCATATTCTGGCAAATAAATAAATCTATCTATCTATTAATTATAAATTAAAAAAAAGGTGATGTGTGTTAAAGCTACTATTTTTTATGCGGTATTCACTGTTTGAAAGTATATGGTCTTATCAATAAACTGCGGGAGCCATCGATTCCACGTGGACCAAAAGCTACAATCCATTTCACATAGGATGGTCACCATCATTTGACTACTTATATAGGGACTAGTTACGCGTGTCATTCTAGTAACAAACATTTCTGCCACTTTTTGCGGGGGGTGAGGTAACATGAAATCCGCAACTTTGGATTTTATTCCCATAACTTTAGATTCTAATTTTGAACGTTAAAAATCATGAAAATTAGTCTCGCGTGAACCCCAAGCGTTCTAAGTTCGAAATTATTGTTTCGCAATTATAGGCTGTCTCGTTTCGTGATAAGGTATAAAATTGAATGTAAATGCATATGATTAATTGATCTTATACCGTGGCAGAGGGGAAATGCTACCGCAAGGCTAGTGTTTATAATAAATAGTCAAAGTCACCATCCTATGGTGCGTGACACAATCCATTTTCTCACTTATAGCGTTGGCATAAGAGTTCTGACAGAACTGAAACTGAAATGCTGTGCGTCATAGTCATAAAATTCCATAACGCAGGTTTTTAACGAGTTTGCACTTATCTAGATGTAAACAAATAAGCTACAAGTGTGCAGTTTATCATACTAACATTCTCAGAATTACTATTGAGTATCAATTGATATCAAATATACCTAAACAAAATAAACACCGTTTATACATAGTCCTATCTGTTTTTTTCCTGATATACTGACACTGACATGTATCTCGAACGTTTTCCGAACTCTTTCTTGCCCCTATGGGAGATAGGCGTGCTTGAGTGAATTCACCATGGAGAAAAGAAAGAAGCGGAGTTGAGGCAAGGCAGTGAGGTCAGTCGCCATTCGATGAGGTCATGACGTCGCAGTGGGCGTGGCCTATGCTGCTCAGTTCGAATCGGACCGCCATTGTTTTCGTACGTCATTATTTTGTTTTCTGAGAGGTGTTTTGTCTATAAAAAACATCTAGAACGATGAAGTGCGCTGTTCCTGGATGTAAAAATTGTTCAGGATCACAGACAAAGCTTGCAGATGGCATAACTTTTCATAGGTAAGTCTAATATAATTTAATAAGAGTTATTTTTTGAAAATAATTCTCGAATTAGAAGGAAAATTGGTTTTGCTACTACCCGCAAGATGCCGCTCTTTAAGATGGTAAAGAATTGGAATGGAATGGACGATTTTAGAAAATTAAAGTGTAAATGATAGATGAAAATAACGATAAAAACAAAGTGTTTAACTCGTTTATATCGATTTAACTTTTATTTCTTCAATTTCTTCAATTACTAAAAAAATCGTTCAAAACCAAGACGACATCTACCGGTGAGTAGATAACGGTCACAACAGACGGCACTAGTTGGTTGTCATGTTACTGTGCATTTGTTGTAGTAACTGCTTTCGCCGCTAGATGGATTTGGGTTTTTGGGGCGGAGCCTACGCCCATCTCGTACCTCGTCCCCCGCATTTTGGCGACACTTACTTGAATAGGAAAATTGCCTCACCTCCGCTCCCTTCTTTTCTTCGTGGAATTCACATACAACCAGTTAATACGACAAAAGCCTTTATATGTATGCCTTCAATCTACATACATATATTTCAAATATTATTGATTTTTAAACATGTTACAGCCATGTTGTGCTATTTCGAATCAAATTAAAGATTGAAAAATTTGTCTCGGGCGCTTGAACCCGCACTCTTCCAAACCGGGGAACTGCGTTATCCAATTTCGCCACCGAGCCCACTACCCAGAGAACGAAATTTTCAATCTGTTGCGTCTTAAGGAGACGTGAGCGCCATCTACTGGTAGTTATTACAAACTAACCAACCCGCAAGTCCATATATATTTTTACATACATGTATATTTCTATAATGAGTCAGTGGAGACCACGTCTCATAATATTACACTTTTTACGCCCCATTGATATCCATACACATTTTCATGTACTTCCGTAGGTTGAGGGTGCTACGCTACGCATTATTGGTCAAATTTTATCATGATATTGTTCTCCTGGGCCGTAGAGTTTTAGAGTGACTACCGAGTACCGGAAAACGCAGCGTGGGTGGACCGACGACCTGGTGAAGGCGGCAGGAACCCGTTGGTTGAGGGCAGCGCAGAACCGGTCGTTGTGGCGATCCTTAAGGGAGGCCTATGGCCAGCATTGGATGGACGTCAATCGACTGAGATGATGATGATTGTTCTTCTCGAACGCTCGCTCCCGACTTTCTTCCACTCATATTGGACCGATAATCTCTTCTGTAAATCTCCTTTCCTTCAATCTCTGAACTCGTGACTTCGACAAGAATAATAAAAAACACTTACCTAGCTCGTGCAAATACATGCAGTCGGGCTTCGGGCAGGGTTGGTTCTTCATAAAGTTTGCGCAGTACTTGGTGGTGCCGAGCGACCCCTTTAACACCCTCCCGTCGAGGGTGACGTTGTTCACCCCCTGTATAGCTCGCAGCGCGTCCGCCGACGAAACGTACGTCACGTACGCCGACGCCGATGGACCCTGCGTACATAGGAATAAAGGCTGCTTTACAGCAACCCCAAAAATCAACTGCTTTTCTTTGGTGGAAGCTATTTTTTTTTAGTTAAAGTAAATTAGTATTTGGATTATTCTATACTGACGCGAAGTTGGGAGTACATTATAGCTAAGCATTTGGTCTCATGAAGGGTCCTTCTTAATATGGTTTTAAGGGGATGATCAGACCATCAAACTGAACAACTTTCTCTACGTGATCAATGCCGAAACAGCGAAAAAGATTTTTTTTTCGCGATTTCGATGTTGGTCCCATAGAGAAAGTTCTCCATTTTGATGGTCTGATCATCCTCTTAGAAAACCGTCAGCATATTAAGTTGGACCGCAGATTTTAAGCTGTTCTTCACAAGGCGGTGTCCTTATTGGCCATCACTCGCGCGATCGTGCGATGCCTTCATCGCACAGCTCTCATGTCCGTGTGTTCAAACATACTGATCACTATTGAAGGTCCTAATTGACCATTGTGCAATCAAATCGCGACGAAATCGCATCTTCGCGCGAGCGATGGCCAATTAGGACACCGCCTAAGAGAAAAAGAAGCGGATCATTGCAAAATAAAGTCAAAGGTTTTGTGCTATAAACCATTAATTTTATTTTCATGTAAATTAGTGAATCTAAGTAGACATCGGATTGTATGCATGTAAATAACACACGATCGATTTTCCACTGCAACGTGCATCTTAGGGTGAAGCCAAACGAGCGTAATTTTGTGAGTTGTGAGTCGCGTATTTTGAGTCCGTTTCATATAAAGGCTGAGGTCATAGGCAATGCATTCCCGGATTTTATATGAAACGTCCTAAAAATACGCGACTCACAACTCATAAAACTACGCTCGTTTGGCTTCACGGTTTATACAAAAGAGACGTGTTGGCGGTGGGGGATAGTCAACGACGTCGCCTAGATGCGCGGGCGCCATTCTCCAAACGACACTATGCTACGTACTATAAGGTTTATATTGTGTTACTTTGACTAGTTTGACTACTCGCCATCGCCCGTCTCTTCTGTATACACAGCACCTTAGTTTCGGAGTCTTCTAACCCGATTTATGCCATTTGAAAATTTATAAAAATGTTATTGGACAAAATAAATAAATATGGATATTAATTGAATCGGAATAAACTTCAATTTTTGCAAGATTAAATAGGGTATTAAAATTGACTACATTAACATTACAGTAAACTGGAAGTTTGAAAATAATGCTAAACTCACATATTCAGTGATTCTTTAGCTTGAAACGTACTTTTAATAACAGGATAAACATCTAAACTATTATAAAACTGTAACAGAAGTGTGTCTGTACATTGAATATATTAACAAAAATAAAGTAACGATATGGTTTTTAGGTGTCCCTGATTCCATATCACCAATTTTTGGATTTTTTGTCTGTCTGTTTGTTTGTTTGTTTGAACGAGCATCACGCAAAAACTACTGAACCAATTTTTATGAAACTTTTTTTGTTTGATAGCTTATGATCTGACTAAAAATCTAGTATACAGGTTGGTCGAGTTAATATGGTCCAACGGAAAATCCGGGGTAGACGACGTAATTTTCGACCTTTATGGTTCTATACAGGATGATTCAAAAATTTACGGTTTTAAAACCGTAAATTTTTGAATCATCATCAGTAACCAGTTTAATGGGACAAGGTAGCAGATCGGTGAAAAATAACAAAAACTTGAATAACTTTGAAACCGTAAATTTTTGGATCATTCTGTATAGAACCAAAAAGGTCGAAAATTATGTCCTCTACCTCAGATTTTCCGTTGGACCATCTTAACTCGACCACCCTGTATAATTTGTGCGAACGAAGTCGTGGGTTAAAGCTCGTAATGTATGAAAGTAATGAATCGTAGATGACATCACAATCGTGTACCTATTTATTACATAAAAAGCGCGCATTTCTTCCGATAAAGTTTCTGATTTGACTAATTTTAATTTGTCAAATAGCACGTGTAACTTTGATAATGCATATAATCCGATATTATTTTCAACGGTTCAATTTCTATATTTATTCACAAACATACATGACTGCATAAGCTTTTGAAGCTTATCTAAAGGGGCATAGTGCTAATTTGTCTATACATAAAGTACATCTATAAATAATAATGTGCCATTCTTACTGTTTCGTTCCTCACCTGTGACCCTGCATACGTCGTACTTTGGTTTATAACTACTTTGTGAATTTTGCCGTATTTGCCAAAGTACTCCTGCCTTTTTAGGATCTGTAATAGAAAATAATTAATATAGTCTTAGAGAGTTATGCGGTTACTATTAATTATAATGAGATATAAAACAGTCGCTTACATGGCCACACTTTTACTTGCCAAGATTGTTAAGAGATTACAATTATTAAATCTTAAATTCAAATTTATATAAAGCCCAAACTGATGCATTTATCTGTAAAGCATAAGCATATGCCCACGACTATAAAGGGGGTAGTCAGAGATATTCTGAATCCTCAGAACATTCACGTTTCACTATAGTACCGAAACTCTGCCCAGTGTGGCGGGGAGTGAGCCCGTCGCCACTGTATCTGTATATATTGTATAAAATAATATTTGGGACCTACAAGTCTTGTTTCTGTAGAGTTTCTGGCCGCATCTTCTCTCAACGGAACACCTTCCGACGCGGTGGTAGAGTATTATTTTGAATAAAAAGTTTTTGAATTTTGAATGAAGTTCATTATGATAAATTGTTTTACTAAGACTGTCCAAAAACAAAAAATAAAGAAAGCAACACTGCTGAACGCTCTCGTCGCAAAATGCCGTAAAACCATTAATTGTCTTAAACTCATAATGACATATTCTCAAATTGATCCAAACGCGATTTGACCCAAACGATCAAATAATGGCTTTTTTTCGTAACGAAAAAAAAACATTATTTGATAGCCAAAGAACGCAAAATGAATGAATGAATAAAATTACGAACGTGGTAATAAGAAATCGTCAAGATTTTCTTATACAAAATCGAATTCTAATTGAGATACCTCACCCCGCACCTCTGGGGCGATATTATAGAAGCCGAGCAAGAAGCACATATAGGTGGCGAGCGCGTCTGAGTGGGACGGCGCGTGTGCTAACGTCATCTTGTCTGAAACAGTAGTATTCAAGCATCGTGAGATCGTTTTATCGTGCCTGGGGTGTGGCTATTGCCAAGTGAAAGCGCACGGGCAGCCCCACGACGAACACGAGGTTGTTCTGCACTTAGCGCCGATACTCCAGCGTCTCGTTGTGTCGCTTTGTGTAGTAGTATCAATGTGTAGTGTTACCTCGGGGTCGGCGAGGCGCACAGGCAGCCCCACGACGAACACGAGGTTGTTCTGCACTTAGCGCCGATACTCCAGCGTCTCGTTGTGTCGCTTTGTGTAGTAGTATCAATGTGTAGTGTTACCTCGGGGTCAGCGAGGCGCACAGGCAGCCCCACGATGAACACGAGGTTGTTCTGCACTTAACGCCGATGCTCCAGCGTCTCGTTGTGTCGCTCTGTGTAGTAGTATCAATGTGTAGTGTTACCTCGGGGTCGGCGAGGCGCACGGGCAGCCCCACGACGAACACGAGGTTGTTCTGCACGACGCGCACGTTGGCGAGCGCGCGCCGAGACTCCAGCGTCTTGTTCCGCCGCTTCTGCTCGCGCGCCTTCTTCTCCGTCTTTATTGCTGCCACCTGATGTTAATACGTTTGTATTAAGTTAACGAAGACAATAGCGGTGTTACATCAGTAATAGTTTCTTTTTTTTATTGATCATAGGAAAAGAGTACAAATTGTTACTTTGATTTTAAATAAAACATAAATGAGGCGAAAACAGTTTGAATGGACCGTTGCTTTCTAGATAGCACTTAGATAGTGACATACCTACAAACGTGTGAGCATCACAAAAAAGAGTAACACCCATTTGCAAAATTATTTATTAAATTGTACCACGTCTTCAGATGTAAACATACGCTCACGGCTATTTTCAGTCAGTGGAGTCAGAGATATTCTGAAACCTCACAACATCTTTGTTTCACTAATAGTACCAAAACTCAGTCCAGTATGACGGGGATGTATCTGTCCAGTATGTACAATTTGGTGAAATTATTGTTAGTTAAAACAAATTGTCATTTTTATTATCCGTACCTGCTCTTGACTGAGCGGAGTGAAGTCTGCCGGGTTCTCCGGATAGGCTTTCCGACACGCCGGGCACAGGCCGTTCTCGCCCTCCCGGATGCGGTTCCAGCAAAACCGGCATATCTGCAACAATTACCAACACTCTTCACTCACATTCAACACAACACTATATTATTTAATTACAAATATGCACAAAACAATTTTCTATTGGTTTTCAGATTGCCCATACACAGTCCTGCCTGACAGGTAGATAGTCCGTATTTTAATAGATACCGGATCCTTTTTTGGGTGTTTCTTGGACCACGCGGCGGATTGGGTAGCGGGGATCGGTGAAAAGTGGCCACTATATGGGTTGTCTATAGTTTACATAATTCTAATTTGATATTGAAGTAAAATGACACTTGGACCAGTACTTGCCCTCTTCACAATCACAAATGCCGAGAGTGACAACTGTATAAAATAAATAAATAACGCTCACAGGCACATACATTGTAATGATACCAAGCAAGCACCAATAGGCTGTTTATTATGGAAACCATACAACAACGGCACAAACATATATGCATCCATGACCGAACCGGGATTCGAACCCAGGACCCTGGTTTGGTAGTCCAGCGTGGTAACCATTACACCAACCGGGTCGTCAGTATGGATTCATAAACTGCAGTATAAGAATGAGCACACACTTCCTCTTAGTTAACGCGTGGTTACCGACAGCAGACAGTGGGTGGTGTAGGTATTCCTCTCTCACTCTCACTCATTCAGTTTCGCATGTGCTTACTACCTTTTGTCAGTGAGAGCCAGCTTGTATGAAGTGCCCAGGGTGTACTATAGAAAAAAGACAATTCTATAAAAATAATACGTACTTGATATCCACATGTGCACGGGTAAAAGTGGAGATCGTCCACCTCCAGGGGTTCCATACACAGTGGACATTCCACCTGTAATCAAAATTAAATATACATTTTACTTACAAATACAGATAGTAGTCAACTTGCTGTAAGAGTATGTCCAAACATCAATAGGCCTCTGACCTGGCTTTAAAAAAAAGCCATCACCACTAACTTCCTCCACCAATACGCGTTGGAGCGTGGAGTAGTATGGCCCGCTCTCTGATGTCCGTGCCCTGCATTACTATGTCTAATACTAATATTATAGGCATTGACTTACCTATAAATAAATAAATAAAATAAATATCTTGGAAATTGTCACACAAATTATCTAGTCACAATTAAAGTACCTGGACTTATATTATGATGACTAGACAACGATATAGTATGCATATATAGATACAAACATCCATGACTCTGGTACAAATATTCATATTCATCATATAAATATTTGTCCCTTACGGGATTCGAACCCGCGACTCTCGGCACAGCAAGCAGGTTCACTACAGACTGTGCTACCGGGCCGTCAGATGAGAGCTATTAATGAGAGATCAATGAGTATAATTATAATCATGGTGATGACTGATTCTTGCGCCTAGTTCCATTAGACATAGAAGGGTAAGGACGAGAAAGTGCATCTGTTAGCTGTTTAACGCATACACTTATGCCACAAAATAATCAAACAGAAGGCTGACTTTACGCAACCAGCGAAACAGACGCGAACGTACGGGCGACCTCGGGTAAGTCAATCGAAAGCTCGTACGAGCGCGTCTATGTGTGCGTGCGCCTGCGGGGCCTAGTTGCGTGAAGTCGCCCTTCTGTTTTTTTATTTTGTGGTAAATAATAAGTATACACACTAAACAGAAATGCATTCTCCTCCTTACCCTCCTATATCTGATGGAACTAGGCCCATCAATTTTGTTCTTATGCATTTCAAAATATCTTATGTACCCGACTGCTTTTCTATAAAGATCAGCAGTTGCCGTGATCGAAAGATTCGAAAGGAATCTATCATAGGCCTAGCGTAGTCACAGAACACAAATTTCTGTACATACAAAAAACATCGAAACAGAGAAGATTCAAGAGCGAATGGTGACATTGCTTTATCTTTTAATTACAATAACATCAAACAACAAATTGTTTTGATGTTGTATTGATTCCAAATTATTATTTATTTTACTTATCTCAATCGAACAGGTCAGTACCTAAGTACTTCAGTTACAAAGTCGCGTTATTGTTATAGGTGTTTTTATTTTATTTTTACTAATTATTTCTACACCTATATATAACTTCATTGGACTTCAATATATTAAATTTGAATTTTTGACACTGTGCGGTATGGACTTTGGTTTGGTTTAGTAATACCTTTGATTACATTATTAAAAATAGCAAGATAGGTGACTAGGTTATAGCGCATGGACCGCATAGATTAGGCCCCGTCGCCTAATTTTCTTAGAGCGGCATTGGTGATTGAGATACTTTTTTTATTTTAGGCGGGATAAAGGTATCACAATGCCTTCGCGTGCTTAAAACTCGTTTTACAAATCATTCAAAAAGAAAAAAACTAATCACAAAGCATTCCTTTTCACTCGTAAGTACACTCGACAGCAATGAAAATGGGTCACCAACAACATGAACCTTAATATCTCGGAAACTAAGAATGATATCTTATTCAAATAAAAAGTATTTCATAGACAATTTAATACTACTACTTAAATTTATAAAATTTCTGGTTGCTATAAAGTAAATGCCAATAAAACAGGCTAAAACCTAAATAAATTATTTTTTGAAAATTTAATTTTTAGTTTTTAACATTTATTGTTAATGTGTTAATTTTATCACTCACATACACTAAAATATGGAGAAATGTTATAACTGTGATAAAAAATGGTTATTTCCAATTTTTGGTCTGCGATAGAATTGATTCATTTGTATTTATGTATTTTAATTAAGTCAAACAAATGAAAACTAAAAATGTTATCTGTTAATTTAAGAAGTATTAAATAGTCTATGAAATACTTTTTATTTGAATAAGCTATCATTCCTAGTTCCCGAGATATTAAGGTATGTTGGTGACCTGTTTTTATTGCTCTCGAGTGTACATGAAAAGCAGGTCCATTTTTCGTGTGCGTAATGCAAGAACGTCACCTATTTTCCGCTATTTTAATTTAATCAAAGCGTAATTCGGATCGAGCTTTCGACATTATGCGCCAAAAAGTTTAGGGTGGAATTTTTGAACAGCGATAGGTGGCTAGTCTTTCTCCCACTCGAAATACGAGTTTTTAACCGCGACTTAGTTCGTCCAAATATATACAAAATTTTAAGTAAAATTATAAGCTTTCAAACAAAAAAGTGTCATCAAATTCGGTTCAGTAGTTTTTGCGTGATGCTCGAACAAACAAACTGACACACTAAAATAAAAAAAATTATGATTTGGAATCAGGGACACTTAAAATCAATATCGTAACTTTTTTTAAATATCTTTGTCACCCCTCCGGCTCCGGACGGAAAGCATCAACTTTCGTCCCGCTGCGCTAAACGAAGTTGCCTCTTTCCGCCTCTGTCGGGGAGAAAAATAATGTTCTAACCTCGGGCAGTAAATAAGAAAGCCTCAGATCACATGTTTGTTGACCACATGAGATCTGAGTCATTACTTACTTTCTTGCCCTCGGTGTGTAATCTACTATTAATGTACAGACATACTTCTGTTACAGTTTTATAATAGTTAAGATTGCTCGCTACTACTTGCCGGAACTGAACGTCCCTTTAACGTTAAAGTTTGTCGACTCTGATGACAGATTTAAAAAAATCCTCGCTTTGAATCCATATCCAAGAATAATCCTGTAAAACAAGTTTAGAGTAGTAAACATAATTACCTGCTCCTCTCCACTCTGATTCAGTACTGACATGTTAGCCCGATGAGCGAATGGTTCTGAACCTCCCAGTGAAATAACGTCAGCTTACACTAGAAATATCTACTGTAACCTGCGGACAAAGACAATGCAAAATTAAACTTTCTTTTACTTCAAGACTACATTTTGGTTGATATAAAACCGATTGTAATTTAGTATAGAATATTTAACCTTTCTCTCAAAATTCTTTCCTATACAACTAAATCTATATATATAAATATAAAAATGAATCCCTATTTCCCTTGGTCACGACATCACTTAGGAATGGCTGGACCGATTGCGATGAAACTTTAATGGGTTATTGTGCACAGGGACCGAAACCGGTATCGATAATACCGGTACTTTTTGGTTACAACCTTTATTTTTTTACAGGTATTTTTAGAGGTAACGCAAATATACCTACTAACGGTCCGCGTACACAGAGATATATTTAAATAAAAAATTGTTTCAAAATATTTAAATAAATATAGTAATTATTCAATTTTCAAGTAAGTACCTCGTTAGTCGTAACTAAATACAAATTAAATCAAATAAAATAACAAATTTAAACTCAAACGTGAACATAATCTTAAACCATTCTATGCTTTTGGGTTCAATAAAATGTAAATAATCCTCTCCTTTATTATCTCGACCTGTCCAATGCTGTAGCAAATAGTGCGCGCGTCCCTCGTCGGGTGCTCCAAAATTTTCATCACCCGCTACAACAACGACGTTGTTCAATTAATTTTGTACTTTTGATTAGTAGAAATTAAAGTTCATTTTTCAGTGTTATTAAAAACCACGCGCGCTTTTTGCCGCTCCGTCTATACTGACCCTTACCCGCACTCACTCGCATTCTCTTGAAGGTCATATTACCGGTATTAAAATCGGTTGTTACCTGGATAAAGGTAACATTTAAATAAAGGTAACCGAAAATTTTCGGTCCCTGATTGTGCACATGCCAGGGAAGGTTTATAAAGAAAAAACGGCTAAGTGTATGTCGGGTAAAACTCTGAGGCGCGGCGGTACGAAGTTCGCCGGGTCAGCTAGTTGAAAATAAAAAAAAACACTTTGGTTCTTATATTCATCCTTTTAGTATGACAATAATTAGGCCAATGTATATTCGATTAAAAACTGTAGTTTTTAATCATACGCTAGCCAGAGATATAATATTATACGAGCGTTAACCCGCGACTTCGTCCGCACAAATTATATACCAGATTTTAAGTCAGATCATAACCTATCAAACAAAAAAAGTTTCATCAAAATAGGTTCAGTAGTTTTTGCGTGATACTCGTTCAAAGAAACAAACAAACAAACAGACAGACAAAAAATCCAAAAATTGGTGAAATGGAATCAGGGACACCTAAAAACCATATCGTAACTTTTTTTTGTTAATATCTTCAATGTACAGACAGGTAGTACAGGTTTTATAATAGTATAGATTCCATATTCAAAATATAAAAAATTTCACAAGCAATGTCCAAAATATGTCCAGTGATAGGTAGTGAGCCTGTCGACACAAACGAAATTTTTGATTGTACTACTATATCACTTGAATTTCTTACATCAAACATTGTTTCCAGTAGATTTGCGACACAATTTTGCAATCTATTGACATAGGTCATACCATTATTGTGTTAAAATAATGACATTTCAACACTTAGATCACTTAACAAGTTGATTCGTGTTTCATAAATATCAAGTGTTATAAACATAAAAAATGTATGAGTATTCCAATAAGAAAGTCTTAAAATGTAAATAAAAATAAAATTATAAATAAATAAAAATCGGTAAGCACAGATTATAAATGTCTTAGCATGCCAAACTCGTCGATATTTCATTAGTAATTCTTTTAAGTCTTATCAATTACCTAATGTGATTCTATTGGAGCATCTACTATTGTGGAATTCATAAAGTTTATTTTGGAAACCAAGAGTTGAAAGTTAGTGGATGTAACCACTAACTTTCAACTCTTGGTTTAGTGAGTTTTGTCACTTTTATTAAATACTTACAACACATACTTGATTGTGAAAAAAAATAGTTTTTATTTATTTATTATCTGTGCGAATAATTCTTATTCATCATATTCGCTTCAATTTGCTAACAAATACAAAGAAAAATTCAGAAATATTATCATACAAAGAAATAAATGAGAAAATAATGTATTTTTGTGATTTATCACTATAAACACATTAAATGTTTATTCAAGTGCTACTTAACATTTTGTCTCTGTGGTTTAAAGGATTCGATTTTGATACTTGATGTTTCACGGTTTCACTCATACCTTATAGGGATGTTGACGATTTTTTAAGGGTATGATCAGACCATCAAACTGAACACCTTTCTCTATGGGACCAAATCGAAGCGCGAAAAAAAATCTGCAATCCTATTCGACCCAAATGTATGGGATAGCCGATTTCTTTTTTGTTTTATTATCTTAAATAACCGACAGTAAGTTAAGGTGGACCCTGTACACAACATAAACAAAACTTGATTGTACAAACACACATTTTCTAATTAGAAACATTTCAATTAACTTTTTTTCGAACAAACAATACATAATTCCTTATTAGAGCATTCAACTGTGAGATGGTATGCGTGATAATGATAAATAACACAGCTGTAAGCAATTGATGATCATTGCATTATGTAAGTATTAGAAAGGCATCTATGTAAAGGTCAACTTATGCTCATAAAAGTAGGTGAAAGGTACTGTTGATTCAGATGTCATAAAACCTTTAAAGTAGCTTATTTTATGTAAATTTTGCTATAATTAACAATTATTTTATTTATAATGGACACCATACAACAAAGGCACAAACATATAACATCAATGACTGAACCGGGATTCGGACCCAGGACGTCAGTTTTGGCAGTCCGGCGTAGTAACCATACAGGGTCGTCATATTGGTCTCGCACTGAAAAAATACGCGCTGTGGACTAACACCCATACAACCTTCTTGAGGGTACCCCTGTGCCCTGCAGTGGGACGTATATAGGCTGTTGATGATGATGACAAGAATAGGTAAGCGTACGAGCTATACTGATGATAGAGAGGACTACACCATTGCCTATTGTCGTCTTCCCGCCTCCCACGAGGGGGTAAGGTAAATTTTAGTGGGGGGCAGGGATGTCCGTACTGTATGTAGTTCCATACTCTTATAACTAGTTTTTGCCCGCGACTCCGTCCGCGTGAAATTAGAATATTGAAAAATCCTTTCTTAGTGCATCCCTACATCCTCCTTAGAATCTATATCCCAAACATTTTTCATCTTCAGTGGTTTAGACGGCACGTTGTCTGACTGTCAGTCAGTCATGGAACTTTTTAAAGTATAGATTGTGGTACAGGCATATTAATGGCAATGGTGTACCGGTATGTATGTAGTCCAGCACGCATGCCGAATTTGGACTGGATTGACAGACTTAACAAAACATATTGATATATGGAAAACAAATAGTAAATTCTTTGTAATGCAAACATTGATTTATCGTAAAACGTCACAATATTTCCCAAGATATTACGATAGCATTGATAAAGAGCAAAACTGTGAATTAAGAAATGATAACCATAAGATAACATGTTGTATACTTATGCTAATATTTTTAGATTAATCCAAGTTTATGTCAATTTTTTGGTTACAAAAACTAGTTATTTAACTTGATGTTTAAGTATTACGTTTCGTGGAAGTTTTTCGCGGAAAAGCGAAGACTAAAAAATGTAATATTTTTAAATATTTATTAAAACATTGTGATAATTTATGGTTTAGTAAATTTTTACAATAATATTGTATTGTGATTGAAACCCTGGGACATTGAGACATTTATGATTGAAATCTTGCCAAATCTTACTAGGTCAATTGTTATCAATTCTACAACTATATCTCGACATATTAAATAGCTATTTTATTTTAATGTGTAATCTAAGTAGTTAGTAGTCCATTAATATTATTACGAAAATAATTATTTGTTTTATTATTAATTTTCCTTCAACAATTAACTTAATTGTTTTTTATTGTTTTCATAGCACAAGCGTGCTATAAGCATATGCTCACGACTATATTCCCCCAGGGGGTAGTAGCGAGAGGGTAGATATACTGAAACCTCAGAACATCCACGTTTCACTAGTAGTACCGAAACTCTGTCCAGTGTGACGTGGATTGAGCCCGTCGCCACTTGTAATCGACAGTAGGTACAATACATGCCGCGAAATTGAAGCATACAGGGTTATTGAGCTGTGTTTTCCAAAAAGGATATAAATAAATAATGAAGAAGTTCAACACTAATTTGTTATCAGATATTTAATTTCAAAGCCTACTACATCAGCCTACGACGTTTTCCTTTACCGAAAAAGACAGTGGTGTTACAAATCGTACATAAATTCCGAAAAACTCTTTGGTACGAGTCGGCCTGGACGGGGATCGAACCATCGCCTCCTGCACGGCAGGCAAGGTTACTCGCCACTGGACCACCACGGCTGCCACGGCTTATTATAAAAATAATATTTTTTTTTATTAATAAAAAATTTATTAATTTTCCTTCAACAATTAACTTAATGGTTTTTTATTGTATTCATATAAGTTGACAAAACTCATTTAAAAACATGCGTGAGTAATAATGAATCGTCAATATCCCTTAAATGGGAAACAAAGGACTTTCTGATTGTTATAAACATACTCTTATAAATAGATTTTAATAAAAAAAGGCGAATACCGAGCGTAAAACAAAATCACCAGAACTCGTCCATTCTCAACCCTGTACACCGCGCGGCTCCATGAATGAATAGGCCAAGCTTTTTACAAGATCTAAGTGGTTGGCATCTAGGTAATTTGCATATTTACAAACCAGTATCAATCCCTCGGCATAGTTTTAAAACAACTGTACATAAAGTATATTCTGCGTGTTTACTTTCACTACAACATCAATAGTAACGTAATTTGTTTTAGAGATAAATTTTAAAAACAAACTCGTAGTTATGTTATTATATTTTCAAAAGTTTATTTATGGGTCGAACCAGTTATTATGGGCAATCATTAATCAATCACTGTTCAACCAATCAAAGAAATGAAATTAAAATGCATAAGTATATTAAAAGTATATGGAGGTGCTATTGGGAATGTTCCTCCATTGAAAAGGGAAGATCTTCCATCAGGCTATGTGTGAAGCCTGGGGACCGGCCGTGGTCCAACAGTTCTTAGTTGGACCTTGTATATGTATCGAATCTCTGTGATTATTTCTCTTGCGCGACGTATGTCTTGCATTCGATTGTGAACCTTATTTGTAGTAGGTTACGAGTTCAAATTCACGGTGAACGTTGTCTATGTATGGAGGATATTTCCGAGAGTGACGGTATCGCCATCTCTTGGCATCTTTGCTTTAACTTGTGGGTGCTGACATTTGTAGCAAGTCCCCACAAGTATATCGTCAAGAAAACAACAAATAAACAACAATTTTATAAAATGTAATAATTCTTTAAAATGTTATAGATGTAAGACATATGTTACAGCAAACCTTTTGGGTACTATGAACTCAGTAACTGCAAAGACTAGGTACTTGAGTGCATTAAGACGTTTTTTCCGAGGAAATATCAAAATCTTTTCAGTTGGTACTAATAGTTGGACAATAAATAATAATTTTGAAACAAGTACCTACAGGGTGTTAGGGAAAACAGTTGCACTTACTTTAAGCGGTGATTGTACACATGATACTGATCAACTTTGAACTTTCCCAAAGAAACATATAGGAAATTCGTAAAAAAAATGTCGGCTTTTCATACAAATGTTCGATCAGCTGATTGTATTTGTGTGAAAGTGCAATTTTTTTTGAGAATTTCCTATAGGTTTCTCAGGGAAAGTTGATCAGTATCATGGGTACAATCACCTATTAAAGTAATGCAAATGTTTACCCTCGCAGCCTGTGTAAATGGCCCTGCATTAGTGAAAAAGATGTATGATATCTAAATATAATTTCAGGGTGTTCAGAGCTTAAGTTTATTGTTATTGAGCTATACGCATATGCTCACGACTATATTCTTCGAGGGGTAGTCAGAGTTATTCTGAAAACTATAATTTCACTACTAGTACCGAAACTTCTGTTTAGTGTGACGGATAGTGAGCTGATCGCCACATTTAATGGACAGTGGGTAGGTACAGTCAACCAGCAATAAGTTGTATACACTTTTGTTCTACGTCATAGTACTAAAGTGTATACAACTTATTGCTGCTTACTGTACAATACATGCATCGAAATTGAAGCATGCAGGGTTATTGAGCTGTGTTTTCCGAAAAGGAAATAAATAAATTATATATAGAAGTTCAACACTAATTTGTTATCAGATATTTAATTTCAAAGCCTACTACTACATCAGCCTACTATGCGTAAATTACTAAATTTTAGACCATAAGCAACTTTTTTTTAATGCTTTTCTATTTCCATTTATTTACTGTTTACTTTTTATTTAATTTTTTAATTCAATATTTTTTTTCTTTTTGAACATGCTTCTAGTTGCAATTAAGCCAGGCAATCAACATACACAATTGGACGAAGAAAAGGAAGAGGACATTGACCAAAAAGAGGCTGAGTTGTAAGCCAAGCTGCTTAAAAGTTCACTAGTTTATTTAAAAACCGTAAAAGTTTGTAGGTTAAGTAACAGTAATTATAGTAGAGATGAAAACATATTATTTCTATGGAACTTAATATTACCCTAACAGTGTCATTTTAGAAAGTTGAAGTTAAGGCTGTTAATATTAATAGAAAACATCAATATTGTGTTTTAAATGGAGTGCTAATCTAATGCAAAGTCAGGAAAAGTCCACATGAGCCACCTGCTTTTGTTCCCTTTGGATGAGTCCAGACCCAGGCAACAGCAGTGGGTCTGGGCCGGGGCACCCTGGG
Organism: Agonopterix arenella; assembly: GCA_927399405.1. Taxonomy (NCBI): domain Eukaryota; kingdom Metazoa; phylum Arthropoda; class Insecta; order Lepidoptera; family Depressariidae; genus Agonopterix; species Agonopterix arenella. The sequence continues at coordinate 6,447,506 of OV656714.1, forward strand.
TGTTTAATAAATAAATAAATGACACATACAGATTTTAATGATCCCAAATGTAACCGGCTTTTTGCTATGGAAACCATACAACAATGGCACACACGTATAACAACCATTACCTAACCGTGTCAACAACGTTTGGCAGTGACTTATTGAGGGATCTCACAGGTTTACTGTGAATAGCCTGATGCAAGGGGTGGGCGTTTCTACATGTGTGCCACTGATTAGCAAAGGACACAGTGGGGGATTAATATATTATATAAAATATACCAAATAACGGAAAGCACTATTTCATTTATACTATTGTGCTGATTCCTTTAAGCATCTTCAACATCTTAGACGCCCGCACCATGTGGCTATGGTTGGAGTCTATTCTCTGATCGTAGCCGTTTCCCATTCCCTCTGATTCAGGAGGATGAGGGATTGCATCGGTGTTTCAGTTTATCACACACACCTCCTGCCTCCTTGATTTATGGTTATCCAAAACATTTCAGGTTTCTTCCCCTGAATGGTATTGCCTCCCATCATTTACTGTTTTTGAAGCGTGAAGAAAATAAATATGTAGGGGTCAACACAAAAGATCCTATTGGGTCAAAGTAGGAAGGACATGATAAGATAAGGTAAGAAAGCACACACACTTACATCGCACATATCAGATTGCTTTTGTAATCAAGTTGGTGCCAATATCCTGCATACCGGATTGCTTTTGTAATCAAGGTCTAGTTGAAATCAACTGTAAGTACAATTTAAGAGTGCATTGCTCGGAAAGGTGAGCTCAGAAATTGCAAGTATTTTAAATAACTTGGACTTGGAAGCTTACACTCTGCAGTAAATGGAATAGGCTAATAAAAAACAAGAGTTAACCATGCAATTTCTTACGCTGGATCAGTTACAGAGCAATTTAGAATGTGAGGCAACTAAAATACGCGGTTTAACTATGTTTAGGTATGAGTTTAATTTTATATAATTTTGTACAATATATTTTTTAAGTGAAATGTAAACTGTCTGAATAAAGGGCTTATTCATTCATTCATTGATTCAGGTATGAGTTTAATTTTATAAGTTTAATAGAAGATCGTAACATGAATCTTTGAAAAAATGTCAATGAAACTGTAACAAGTAGGCAAATATGTTAGATTAATCATTAAAAAAAAACAGTCATACGCTAACAACCCATTGTGGTTCGGCCCTGATAATTCTAAGAAACCTAGTTGTTGCACCATTTAAAGCAATGAGGGATTTACCGAAAGCCACTTAAAAGAAATGACTCGATAGACTATGTTCATAAATAAATAATACAATAACTATGTTAATGAGAGATGGATAAGCAACCGAGCTAAAATACATAACAAAATAGTAAAAGTTTTAAGTTAGCCGACAAATATGTCCAAATACTTCGTCAACGGATGCATCTGACTCAGTGACATGAATTTTTTTTGTTTTCTTTTTATCCTTATTTTTCGACTTCAGATCAAACTCATGTCAAAGCCATCTATCACAGCAAGTTTAACTATGTTTTATTAGCTGTCAGGAACCTGCCCATTGACATGGCATTTACTTTCAAGTACAAATACAGATTCTTGATAGTTCATCTAAAGACTTTCATACAACTAGACAAATAGAAAAAACTTGTACAACTGAGCACTTACACAAACAACAGTACTTAATGGTACATAATTATAAACAAAATACCATCAACATAGTAATTAATTCAGAATGGCAATGTTGCAATAAATTATTGGACATAACTGTGAAAGTAAAAGTTAGATTTGCAATTAGATTTAAAGAAATTCACATTCATAGAGTATATATTACCTTTTTGATACTAAATCCACAATGATTTCCAGTTTATTTGTTTCCCTTATTATCAGAAACAGAACAAAAACATAAACACTTATAACACCTAAGTATAAAAAGTGGGTAAATTGTCACTAAGAAATAAGAACAATAACAGATATAAATGGTAATGTATACCGCAAATTTTAAACTGCTTTGTTCAATAAATGATTCACAATTAAATGACCAACTTAAAAGAACCTTTTCCTTAGCAAAATACCTTGAAATCTAACAAGAATAGTTAATGTACAACTCAATGAAAATATGAACATTGTTGATTAGGGAAAAAATGTTATCTATTTGCACTTAGGTGGTATTTCTCATAGTGATTACAGGTAAACAATGTAAGTAGGCCTACACAATAAGTTAGGAGCGATAGACCGTTCGCAACAATGACTCAACCCAGCTCTGACAAGTTCACAATTTTGACATTTTGCTACGGAAAAAACTGTTCTAATCCACCACATCTACAGGCCTCTGGAAACAATCCCAAGCCGTGTCATTGATAAAATGAACAATATAACTTGACCAAACACAAATAAAGCGGTTAACGTAGCATTTTATACCTACTCTCGTAATAAGAAGTGCCTACGTCCGTCAGCTGCCATTCAAAAGAATATGTGGCAAAAGTCAAACTTTCATTTCGTACAAGGATGCACTAAAAATACATTATAAACACTCAAGACACCACTGTTAACGTTTGGGATGCTCTAAACTTTAATTTCGTCACCTGATTCCTTTTCGGGAGAAAATATAAAATCGATGTTTACCTTACGTCTTCTCTCAATGCAAATCTTTTCTATTGCAGAATCGAGACTGCTAACCCTTCCGCGGGAGGCGAAGATGAATCCTTTCCAATAGACCTATAATGCGGCTCACGATTCAATTTACGATAAAATGCAAAGCTGAAATAAATACAACTGTCCCGAAGATATTTTCTGCGAGTTACTATACATTTGTTTTATGAAATGGCCTAATCTTTTTACAAGATTCCGTTCTGTGTTTCCATAGACAAGTTTACACACTTTTTAATTTCGATAATGAATGAGTAATTTTTCCACTTGGTTCCAAAGGTTTTCACTTTTTTCGTTTGTTTCAGTTACTTTTACTTTTTCATCCTTTCTAAAAAATCGGCTCTTAAATTTGTCGATTCTTTGCTTTTTTACCTGTTTCTGTCAGTCTAATCTTTGTTTAGCATTATAACCATAAATAATGGGAGTAAAATTTGGAGATCATTTAAAGACCCCAGACGTTGGCCGAGCGCTCTACCCCAAGCAACACGTACGCTGTATAATAGCTGTACAGTAGTACGGACCGACGGTATTGACCAACCAAGGGGCTCGTTTTGTGCTGCGCTGACCAGATGCTGGCCGTTGAAATCACATAAATATGTGTACTATGTGGATAATATCGTCGGTGCATAGATAGCGCGCTCGGCCAACGAGTAGTAAGGTGAGAATCAAGTGAATTTGGATCAACGTATGATGAGAACTTTGGTACCACTTTGAGAAAAAAATCTAATTGTCTATGCTTTTAGGGATACCCATGAAGTACGAAAAGGATACCACGTTAAAAAATGTAGATTTTTTGTAAAAATAAACAAAATTAACGATTTTTAACTCACTTCTTGTTTGAGTTTATCTTCATTTAATAAAATACCTACCTACAGTATTTCAAGTTATTATATTTTATTCCTTGTTTGGTGCTGCATGTTTGCATCTTTTAATATACGTCCTTGCTTTCTACATCCGCTTTCCCATATCCGGCGAACCGGTTCTGTTTGTTTCGCGGGAAATACAAAATACCAGCCCAAAATAAATAGCTACTCTTGTCTGTACTTAAAATATTATCATATATTACTGCTGTTAAGTACTTTACTAGAAAAATAAAACATAGACTCTACTATCAATCTTGAACTGATCTTGAATCAAACGAGCGATAGGTAATTAGAATCAGGTGATCCCATGAACTTATTATAAAGACGGACGTAGTGTAAAAACTTTCATAGCGGGGGAAGGCAACCATTTTTTTGGTCTTTACGAGACGCGAAGACACGGTAGTGATTCCATTCTCTTTGGCGAAGACCAAAAAACATCTTTGGGGGGAAGGTATCTCTTTGTAACTAGGGTCCTCGATTATAGTTCCCTCTCTGCTATCTATGTTCCGACGCCGAACTTTAGGCATAGAATAAATATCATTATTCTTATGCTTTAGGTTTTATCATAAAGAATTTCGGTATATTTTCCTTTGACAACATTATGATAGTACTACTGTCTTCCCTTTCTATTTTAACTGCACGGATGGTGGGTGACCCATATACGTCGAGATGACCCGATTCATTATAATGATTAATGACATTCAAGAATTTCATCATCATTTCATCAATTTCATTTAAGAAAATTAGAAGTGTTATTTTACTCAATGTCATAGGACTAGGTAGATTAGCGGACAGGATTTAAATTATGTTAATGCCATTAAACTAGAACTAAACCAAACATCGTGCGCCGCATAGAGTATAGTATGATGAGCGCAGGCGGGTGAAAGAGATAGTGATAGCGATTTTAAAGTACGGCGATATCGCCACAAAGAATAGGACAGCATTGTGACGTGTAGTGTTATTTCTAGAACATAAATATAGATAGTTCAATGGTTGGTGTTTAGTGTTTACTTATTCTAGGACAAATATAAATAAAACATTTCTTTACAAGCATATCATATATTTTTTTATAATAATTAAGAATAAATTCTTACATCACGAGTTATAAAATAAATACATTTATTGCCTTAAATTAAGTCCAAAAGTACTCTGTACAGTTATTGTTAGCGATGTACAAACGAGAACGACAAGTAAAAATATCCAAAAAACAAAAAAAAAAGAAATAAAAAAGGGCGTTTTCGTGAATTAAGTTTCACATACTCTGTGACATATCTACGAACAACTTAACAAATTGTGTCAGAATCACAACCAATAGTTTGCATCTTAATTTCATCTCTTATTCAATATTACACAAACTATTTTATATCATTGCTCTTCGCTTAGCCTAAAACAAGAACCATTCTTTACCTTATATTACAATTACATTTAAATTAAGACTATCTAATTGCTAGCGGGTATTTCTTACTGGACTGTTGTGCTGTTTTCTCATCCTTTGTAATTTTAAGAGGATCTTAGGCCGTGTGCACAGTGGCGATTAATTGCTAAACGAAGTCGCTCTATTCCATAAAAACAACACGGAAAATGTATCAATAAATAATGTATAATAAACGATCACTCATTTGGGAATAACAAAAAAAAATATGTTAGCAAATCTTAAACTTCTTAAAATATCGTTTCGTTGGACATAACTTTAACACCACTATTTTTTTAACTACCAACAAAATTTTATGGGTATATTCAGACAGTGAAACTAAACAACTTGCCCTAAGGAACATGGGTCTAAAAACAAGATTTTTTTGGAAGAAAAATCTACAGTACACAAAATTTTCTCGTTTTTCGACCATAATGTTCCTTAGGATTGTTTAGTTTCATTATCTGAATACAACCTTAAGATGTTGTTGTAAATTAAAAAAATAACATTTACTATGTTTCCCAGGGCATGATATTTTTAAATCAAATTAAAGATTGAAAAATTTGTCTCGGGCGGGACTTGAACCCGCACTCTTCCAAACCGGGGAACTGCGTTATCCAATTTCGCCACCGAGCCCACTACCCAGAGAACGAAATTTTCAATCTGTTGCGTCTTAAGGGGACGTGAGACTACTGGTAGTTATTACAAACTAACCAACCCGCATGATATTTTTAGCGCAAAAAACTGATTAATGTGGCGATAATCGCGCAACTAATCGCAAGTGTGCAGGCCATAGCAAGTGCGACGTGCATGCATCCGGCCAGGGTTCATCGCTTCGTTAACAAGGCAGTATCCATCCAAGGCCACTGTGCCGACCACAATGTGCGCTACTAACCTAGCATATTAAAATAAGGACCCACCATAAACTACGCAACGCTTTTTTCGTCCTACACGGACCTTAAAGTGTTTAAGTGCCAATAATACTGTAAATGGTTTAAATATGAGATTTTGACAATTTAGAACATTAATTAACTAAAATAATTCCTTCGGTAACGTCACGCAGTTTATGGAAGACTCCTCAATGTTCTAACGATGAAAAAACTTGTGTCGCTTCCGGATTTATTAAGACAAAAAATAAATTAAAATAAAAAGACGGTTAAAATATCACGAAACTAAATTCATGTGGCAAACAATATGGCATCAGATATTTTTAAGTACTTTTAATTAAATAAAAGCAGGACTACTTCATGTTTCAAAGCGTAGAGTATAAAAATGTACTCTTACTTAGTAAGTCTATAAACAGGTAGGTAATGGAAGACAGAAAAAACATTGCTATCAGATCAATAAAAGAATTAAAACGAACGTAGTATCAAACTAGTACTAGTTCCAGGAGAATACTGGCCATGAAGCCAACATCATTATAATAAAACCAATTTCACTAAATTCTTAAACCATAATGGACAAACAATGTTGATAAGCACTCTTACAGACGAGCGACACTTCACGATCGCCGAGTGTCACAAAAAGTCGCGCTCATAGAGTTTACGGTCGCGCGGCCCTCCGCGACACACAGCGACCGCAAAGTGTCGCTCGTCTGTAAGACCGCTAAGTAGTGCACTGCCTTGATGGAAATAAAGTTCGCTTCCGGATACCAGCACCAAATTTTTGTATGTTGTTAGGTATGTTCTCTAGACCCCAAAACTACCGGGAGACAGTCTCTAAGGTGTGTAACAATTGGCTGAAAGGTAATAGTGTAGTGTAATTTTAGAACCGGCTTATGGAGCCCTTTCATTTGATACCCCACACGATAGGTTTTTGATCCCATACAAAAATTTTATGACGTCATAACTGGAGACCCTGACACCTCAAAGACTGTCTCCCGGCAGTTTTGGGGTCTAGAGGACAACATACTAAAATTTGATGCTGGTATCCGGAAGTGAACTTTTTCAGCCTTAAGGCAGTGCACTAAAGGTGTGTACTTGTGCGATATTAAAGTAACCAAACGGCGGAATCGATAGATTACATTTAACACAGGGTCGGGCGTCATTAATTTCAAAAATTGACTAGATAACTGTGTGCATAGGAATCATATATAAAAATAGCTAAGTAAAGGAACCAATACACTGTAATTCTGGCATTGTCTGTGTAAAAAAAACCATCTAAATCTAATTCATTGCCGTAAGCAAAAAAAAAATTATGTCTAAAACTGTACTTTAATATTATGTAGAGTACACAATAACACATCTAAATTTTTTTGTACAATTTGTACAAACGCATCTGCATTCACTAAAACCATTGCTCAGTCAAGAAACCTAAAATAATGACCTACATTTGAAATCAATACGCTAATAATAATCAATTCACAAACACGTTTTTTTATATTGAAAAAATCTCAATATGCGGACTAAAGAAAATCACTAACAAAATATTTGATCTCACATTCACTGGTGTATAATTAAATACATTAAGTACGCTCGTTTCTCCGTAGCAAAAACACTAACTCCAGTCAGTCTGCGGTATAAAATAAACGTTATAAAAACTTAATAGTATTGACAGGCCATATCGTAGATCCGTTTCGTGCAGCCATAGCCACCGGGGTGACTAGGACGTGATGCTTTCCGTAGTGTCCATATCACAACACGTTAACACCGTCTCGATTAAAGTCAAATTCAGAGATTATTGCTGACCACACAGACGTCGCTCGAGAGCGAACAGTCGAATCTCGAGTGACATCAAAGCGGGTAAGAGTTTGACTTTAGGACGGTTCAGACGGGCACGGCAACTCTCACACTGTAACCACAGTCACTTTCATGCAGTCATCACTTGGACGGCTGGTAGGGGGGGTAGCCTTGGTGAGGCTGTGCCGCCCTACTTCCAGTCGCGTATAACTGCTGTTGGAAGTTGTGGAACTGCGCCGCGTAGTTGGGGTCAGCTGTGGAGGGTACTGCGAAGCCTTGCCCTTTGAAGCCGGGGTTCGGTCCGCCCATGGAAGGTGGGAGAGGCTGTCCCGTGCCCATCCTGACGTTGCCGGGTCCCATGCCTCCTTTGACGCCTCGGAAGTTAGGTCCTGGACCGCACATTGGGTTAGGTCCTGGACCACCGAAGGGGTCTCCGGCCATTTTGGGGGGAGAGTTGAAACCGGCGGGGTAATGCGGCATGCGCATCATGCCCGGAGCTCGCATGACCCCGCGCATGCCTGCGTCCATCTCCATACCGCGAGCTCCGGGGAAGTATTGCACGCCTTTACTGCTGTCCATTTGCATTGGATTCGTAACTCGTTGTAGGAAGTCTAGGCTGGGGGGACCTCTAGGGCCTGAATTGCAGGGCATTTGTGGCCTCGTAGGTAAATACTGTATCGTGTTTGGTGCGCTCGCTTTAACTTGAACGTTTGCGCCGTTGAATGGAGGCATTTTTCCTGGGCCGCCCATTCTGGGGCCTAGCATGGACGCGTCGGGGCCCATGGGTCCCATAGGTCCACCCATCGGGCCACCTCCCATTTTCGGACTTAAGTTCATGTCGGGTGGGAAGTCTCCGCCCATCATACCTTCCATGGGTCCGCCCATACCGGGGCCTCCCATGTTATCCATATGGCATCCTGTAATACAGTGAAACGAGTTAAGCCGGGATTTTCTTATGGTAACTGATTAAGTGTCTCAATTAATGTTGCTCAACAGTTGCGCAACGATTGATGAAACATTGTTTCTGATACGTTTATACTGGACGATTATCACTTTTCACTATGAACAACTTTTAATATGGGAGCAAACCGGTAACCCCAAGAAAATGTACTGTTCCAAACTAAACAGTAATGCCCACTCGACTCAAACGTATGAAACAGCAGATATTTTTTACTGCGGTTTCATCTTTGTTCCCATGGTAAAAGTTGTCCCCCCTGAAATGTGATTAAAAACTCGCCCACTATAACACAAAAGAATACGAATAGAAGAAAGAACAGAGAATCAACAGTGTAATGTTTAGAAAGACGTACCTAATTCATTCATCATCATGTGTGGATGTCCGTGGGGATGCATCGAATGATGATGCTGCATGTGATGAGGCCCGGAACCAAAGGGGCCCATAGCTCCTCCATTGGGGCCCATGGGACCACCTGGCCCAGGGCCCCCGCCACCGACGGAGTTGGTGAGCTGCTGCGACATCTGGGCCAGCGAGGAGATGGGGTCGAAGGAGGAGGTCGCCGTCATGGGCCCGTTGGGGCCCTGGTTGGGGTTAATGGGGATGTTGTCGGGCCTATTCATACTGCACGGGCCGGGGAATGGGCCGGGAAGACTCGTGCTGTTCGGGCCGCCTGATAACGTCGTCTGTAACAAATTAAGAAGCATAAGCATGCATAGTATAGCATATGCTCACGACTATATTCTCCGAAGGGGTACCCAGAGACATTCTGAAACCTCAGAACATCCACGATTCACTAGTAGTACCGAAACTCTGTCCAGTGTGACGGGGAGTGAGCCCGTCGCCACTTGTAATGGACAGTAGGTACAATAGCCAAATATCAATGCTCACGACTATATTCTCCGAGGGGTAGTCAGATATTCTGAAATCTCAGAACATACATGTATCACTCCGATACTCTGTCTAGTGTGATGGGGAGTAAGCCCGTCGCCAGTTATAATAGACAGTGGGTATGTGTACAATACATACCTCGAAATTGAAGCATGCAGGTTTCCCACGATGTTTTCCTTCACCGAAAAAGCCAGTGGTGTTACAAATCAAGAACAACCTAAATAATAGTTACCACCACGGGGCCAAACATTATCGTGACTTGAAAATGAAAAAGAAAAATGTATATTTCTTAAACTTTGTTACATAATTGGGTTCTTCTGGTAGAAGGATCCGCTCTTCCATATCTATTATTTTATTTACGTCTAAGGAATATACTAGAATTTACAAACTACATATAAGAAACGTGTAAGTGTGAGCGCGTGTTTGCGTGTATGTGTATATGTGGGGGTGTGTTGGGGTGCGTGTGTGTGTGTGTGCGTGTGTGTGTGTGTGTGTGTGCGCGCGCGCGCGCGCGCGTGTGTCTGTGTGTGTGTGTGTGTGTGTGTGTGTGCGCGCGTTCATATTTGCTGTGGGTAGATATGCGTCTGTGTCAAAAGTATTTTGTTTATATATGTGTAAGGAATCTAACCGTGACTTGTATTAATCTTCTCCGCTCCACTTGAACCCTGAACCACTTTATCCACTGAAGCTGAGCGGAGAGTTATGTTTTTAACGATACATCTTCGCCCTTCTTTTCATTTCGCTTCACTTTCATGGATTCCATGCTTTATGCTCAGAATAATGTTGTTTAAATGTGGTATCCTATAATTACCTCAGTGTTGTCGTCCATGCTGCCGCTCTGCACAGTGTTGCCAGTGCTGGATGCGACGCTGCAGCTGCTTTTGACGCTGCCGGCGCACGAGGAGGCGGACGACGCCGGCGCGTAGGGTCCTTGGTTCAGGTTCTGTTCCCGCTGCGGAGTCTTGGACGCGCTGTCTTGACTCGATCGGTTCGATGACGGACTTGGTCGAGATTTCTCGTCTGTAAGATTTATTAGTTTTAATTTAAAAATATCAAGTAGGTATTTTCTAAAGTTGAGGTGGTTAACACGTTCCGGGGCAGTGAACGAGACACAATAGAACTTTTATTGTTATCACTGCTATAGGCGGTCACTGTCCCGGAACGTGTTAAGATTGTAGATTCAATCAAGAATCCGCCCTGTTTATTAATTTATAGTACGCCTCTAAAATAACCACACAAAGTTCGATTTCCATCAACATAAAAAAGACTAATTTGGCAATTTAAAAGTAATTGCTACCTAAAAAGATTGTAGCTGGGAGTTCTAGTATGACGTCACCCCAGAGAGCCTATCATGCAACGACGTTATTCAACGTTTTTTCTCTTGCTCTGTTACACGCCAAAAGGAGGGGTATATGGCGGGAATTTTGTAAGTCGACATGCCAGCCCCACAGAAACCCTAATACTCATTCAAGAATCAGACAGGGCTGCCACCTCAAATAATCAATTGGGCGATAAAACAGTGAAAAAAGCGCTAGATTCCAAAATTTTCGCGGGTCAAAAAAGCGCTAAATGCTTATGTTACAAAATGTCCTTCAAAGCTCTCAAAATAATCTTATCAGTCTTTCCGCAACCCATTTATAAGCAAATTTAAGCCCGTTTATTCGTAGGTTCTTTGTAAAATTAATAATAGCACTTCAGATAAGCGTTCATATTTGAATCTCCCGAACACTGCACACTCTATGGTCATGTTTTGACCACAATAATAATTCTAACAATAAATATTTATAATATTTAATAAAAACACAAAATACAGCATATTCAAACACAAATAATGTTGCTTTATTAAAAGTTAAAGAAGCGCTAGATTCTCCCCGCTAGGCGCTAAATTCTGAGAAACGGCGTTAAACATACAAAAAAGCGTTAGATCTAGCGCAGAAAGCGCTAAGGTGGCAGCACTGGAATCAGAATACAGTAGCAATAATGTAATAGAAAACAATAAATCCCTTAACATAACATAACATAAATATTCTTTATCCCTTGTTTCTTTTTAACTTAAAACACATTAGCGTTTTTGATTATAAGTCAATCAATGTAAAAATTATGTTTTATGACATTAGACGATTACGATAAGCTATGTCAGAACAAAAGTTTGTCGCGCCATAGTAACCTTTATCGACAAAAAAATAAACTGTAAATTACCTTGACCACATTTGGAATTAGGACCAGTAGGCGTCTGAGGGTTGTTGAAGCCGGGACTCTGTTCCATCGAGAACCTGCCCGCTCTCTGTTCTGACAACGACGAGTGCGATTCTGGCGTGCCTGGCATCATACTGTGAAAATAAACATACTGTTAATTATCTATAGATATTTATAAAAGAACCGCGTACCGGAAGACGCAGCGCAGCTAATAATCGCCAAATACCGCAGTGTCTCAAGACGAGAGACTTTGATCAGTGGATATTGCCAGTGATGATATTCGGAAGAGATGTAGACTCATAAAAATCCTGAAAGTCACTCAACGGGCAATGGAGAGGGCTATGTTCGCAGTTTCCCTGCGAGATAAAATCAGAAATAAAGAGATCCGCAGAAGAACCAGAGTAACCAGAGTAATCTTTGAACAAAAGTGGCAATGGGCGGGGCATTTTGCTCGTACAACCGTTGGCCGATGGGGCTAAAGAGTTCTCGAGTGGCGACCGTGAACCGCAGCGTGGTTAGGTCCCCCACAAGGTGGACCCACGACCTGGTGAAGGCGGCGGGAACCCTTTGGATGAGGGCAGCGCAGTACCGGTCGTTGTTGCGATCGTTGGGGGACGCCTATGTCCAGCAGTGGACATCTTTTGAAGATTTTTTATTTTATGTTGATAGGCACAGTAATAAAAGACAATATAAAACATATGCTATATAAAAATATTATGCCTAAAATAGGGTTAAAATTGCCTCTCAATAACAACTGCGCCCAACATTATCTCAAAATCTAAACATTATGGTTGCGAATTGAGAAAATAGTTATTATATTACATATATCTATACTATTATAAAACTGTAACAGGAAGTTTGTCTGTACATTGAAGATACTAACAAAAAAAAAGTTACGATATGGTTTTTAGGTGTCCCTGATTCCATTTCACCAATTTTTGGATTTTTTGTCTGTCTGTTTGTTTGTGTGTTTGTTTGGGTGTTTGTTTGTTTGAACGAGTATCACGCAAAAACTACTGAACCGATTTTGATGAAACTTTTTTTGTTTGATAGCTTATGATCTGACTTAAAATCTGGTATATAATTTGTGTGGACGAAGTCGCGGGTTAACGCTCGTATATATATATATATATATATATATATATATATATATATATATATATATATATATATATATATACGGTCGAATTGAGAAACTTCCTTTTTTAAAGTCGGTTAAAAAGATTGCAACATTTTTAGTGTTCCGTACCAAAATTGGCAAAACGAAATACTAATGGAATCACTTCGGTTTCTGTCCGTCTGTCTCTCAGTCGCCTTTTCTCAGAGACCATTATACATGGGAAGCTGAAACTTATTTTTTGGTAATGTTTTTATGTTCTTGGTGTGTTCATAAAGAACATGTAATGTTATCAACTTACCCGGCGGGTGATTTCTGATTAGAGTTAGATTGTGGTGTCTGCCCACCGCTATTTGACGGAGGCCCGTTGTCTTTTAACGACGTGTTCGGTTGCTTCTGTATCGTTAGCTCTTGACCTGTTATCAATAAAATTTAATAAATCACTATGGCTGTAATATTACAAAATAATACCACAGCCTATTGACCCTTTAGACTTCTAATACGCACATTTCTACGAAAAAACAAGGAGTATGAAGTGAAGAAAAATTCACCGATAGGATTAGACACAGCCAATGATATTTTACACAAGATATGTTACATTCATAGGAATTTGTCAATGCCAATTGTGCCGCGCCACAGCTTTCTCGCTAGTATTATTGTTTGACGGGGACTATTGAAAGAATTCCCAATTAGGTCTTTTTCGAGTCATCACTTTGCGCGGCCTAGTAATAAATCTACTTCTTTTTTGCATATCATTGGACAAAGCGGACGAATGTGATTTGATGAATATACAAAGTGTGCCTAGCAGTAATTAGCGTTACAGAATGTGATCGGCATGAGAAGTCTATAGGACGTGTAGTCTATGTAAAAACAGATGGTATTATGTACAAACAATGTAGAATGATAGAACGAATTAGCCATAGAGTATGAAAGTACATGTTAGCACATTTTCACCAACCACCACCAAAATGAAAACACAAAAGTAAAATAAAAAACAGAAGTAAAAATCACACACAAAAAACACTACTGTGAAACACAAAAAACATGACTTTGAATAGCGTAAAAAAATTTAAAATTGCTTACAAAATGCTTACTAAAAAAAATGGCTAGTAACAAACGAGCCATAATTAATTTTACAATTAAAATTTAAAGCGATGAAACTGTCGCAAGCAGAAATAAACCTACATAAATTAATGATATTTCTGTCAAACGACCAACACTATTCTGAAAGTCTGAAACATTGGTCTATTTTTGCATTGTTCTAAATAAAATAAGGCGTGTTTGTAAGTTATCACTAAAATATAGGGTCCTTTGCTATGCGGACTGTTTTTTTTATCAATCTAAACAACTTTCTAGGTGGGACTAACGTCTAAGGTGCTGTTTAAGGTGGTTTCAGTCCATACAAAAGTTTGACGCACAATACGCGTAGACGGAATTAATAAAAACAATATTTTATATATGGAAAAATAGTTTAGAAAATCTAGTTGCCGCGTAACAAATAACATTTCCAATTTATAATATAATTACGAAGATACAAAGCTTTTAAACTTTTGTATGAAAAATTTCAAAGCTTTATATCTTCGTAATTATTTTATAAATTGCAAATGTTATTTGTGACGCGGCATCTAGATTTTCTAAACTATTTTTCCATATATACAAAGTTACTTCTATTAATACCGTCTACGCGTATTGTGCGTCAAAGTTTTGTATAAAATTGACCCCTCTGCAACCACCTTAAACAGAAGTGACGTGGCACGGACGTGACGCGGGCGGGGTGCGGCAATATCACAGAACATCTGGCTCCGGACCTTCAGACTTGACTAGTTTACGAGCCAGTGCCGCGATTGTTGGTTTAAATGTTGTAAAATTTCAATAAAGGATTTTTTATGTTTATGTTTATTATAAAACGGGTTAGAAAAGCAAAGTAGCGCTTTTGCTTCGGCGACGGCTGTCGCCACTTGTCTTCCCGCTCACGCTGCTACAATTACTCATGCCCTCTCGCTCGCACCACGCCGCGCGCCTTATGGTGTTATGCCAATCATTGCCTAACCTGTGGCGACACGTTCCACGCCTACTTTGCACTTCTAACCCCTCTTATAATGTTCTGTGGGCAATATAAACCTTATAGTACGCAGCATAGCGTCGTTTGGAGAATAAAGCCCGCGCCTCCAGGCGACGTCGCCTGGTGGCGCGGGCGCGATTTTCCTTTACGACAAAAACGACGCTATGCTACGTACAATAAGGTTGAATATTATATTATCTGACTATCCGCCACCGCCACACGTCTCTTCTGTATAAACAGCACCTAAAACGTGAACAAAAAATCTGCAAAAAATTAGCAAACCTACTCGAACCAAACACATGGGACAGCTGATTTTTGATTGCAATTTTGGTGTTAGTCCCATATAGAAAGTTGTTCAGTTTGGCGGACTGATCATCCTCTTAAATACCTGCAGATAATGAGGACCCTATTTACATTTTTTACCAGGTAAAAATTAAATTTATGTGCCGAAAAGATTTGTTTCAGCCTTTCAAAATTGTGTCCTCACCTTAGAATATAAATCAACAAGAAACCAAGTGAAGTCAACAATCATTACAGCTTTCACCCTCTCATATCTCGTAATGGTGAAATTGTTTCACGTGGATTCTATGAGATTTATATTGCAAGGTTCTCAAGCTATGTTACCTTCGAACTGGTTGAGATAAGATATCTGTTGGGGCGACGGCACTGGCATCAAACTGGGCTCCTTCCCGTGCGAGCCCTGCTGGTTCTTCTGCTGTTGAGCCGCCAAGCATTGCAGAGTTCGAACGAACATGCCTTCATCTAGTTTCTCTAGTATTTCTTTCGTGGCCAACGTTTGATCCAACATTCGTCGAGTTCCAGTTGAGTAATTAGTGTTATTCATCACACGTTGGGATTTCAAGCGTCAAGCGTTTTGCGGGGGGGGGGAGGGGGGAAAACAAAAAATAACGCATTACAACTACAGAAAAAAAATAAAACAAAAAAAAATGTTCTAGAACGAATATCACGCCATCAATGCGGCGTGAAACAAAAACAAAATCGTTGTGGTTGGGAAAATGTCTAACAAAGACGAACATCGAGGCATGCTTTTCTACTTCTATGGCTTCTATTCATAGTTAAAAATCGTTGACATGCGACAAAATTACTAAAAAAAAACACTTACCAACTCGAATAGAAGTGAATTGAAGGGATAGCGAAATCGTTATCATTTAAAACAACTATAAATTACCTTACAGTTTTAGGAACTCCATGTCTCATTTTTGACATTATCAACACTATGATGAACACTATAAATGGATGACTTTTATATGCAATAATGCGAAAAAAGACATGCATTGTTAATGTGGAGAATAAGATCGTCTGACAATGGTATAGGAGAGGCCATATTATAACGCTGATAAGTTCGCCAGTTATCACTGATTGCAAAGTATTGTACGTAATTCAGATTTTTAGGTATTTTTTTGCCTTGAAATAAACTTACTATCATTTCATTTAATTGAAGCGATTCTATCTGACTCAGTTGCTGTTTTATAAAGAACGGCTATCAAAAACTAGAATATGACAAAAATAGCCCGTCTTCTGGGGCAGTTGTCGGGTAAAAACCAAACCGAATACACGCCTAACTATACTATGTTTTATTATCCCTTCAATTCACCTCAAACCAACACAAAATCTTAACAATAACGTAAACAGTTAGTGTATAAGTAATAACAAACCTGGCGCGTCCTGCTTAGGTCCCGGCTTGCAGTGCGCGGGGCTGTTGAGGCCGGAGCCCGCGCGGGACGCCTCGGCCGACATCGGCATCTGGACCGAGCCGTGCCCAGGCGACTGCGTGGCTGCAGGGTTGAATACTATTTGAATATACGACCTGTTTTAAATCTGATTACACTTTGATTTGATTGTGGGTATGATCCGCTTCATAAGAGCGTCGGTGGCGCGTTGCGGAGTGGTGTGGAAACTTAATCTTGAGGTCTGGTTTGAATCCTCACGCATGACATGCCATGTACCAATGAGTTTTTTGAACTTATGAACGTAATATCGACTACTCTCGAACGGTGAAAGTAAACATCGTGAGGAAACCTGCATACGCTGAAGAAGAAATTCGGACACGAATGTGAAGTCTACCAATCCGGATTGGGCACGCGTGGTGGACTAACGCCCATTCACCTTCCTAGATGATATGCCTGAAACCTGCAGTGGGACGTATATAGACTGATGATGATGATCATGAAGCGGAGATGGGCAGGATACTTGGTTAGACGGGAAGACGGCCGGTGGACCAAGGCAGTGTCAGAGTGGTGGCCAAGCAAAGGAATGGAGGTCAGGAGGCTAACCATCAGCACATTGCTCCGATGACATTGTGAGGGTGACGGGTTCGCATTGGATCAAATTAGCACAGGACCGTGAAGAGTGGCACAATAAAAGGAAGGCCTATGCCCAGCAGTGGGATAGTGGGGTCTGATTTGATTGATTGTTTAGACTTTGATCTAATGCAGAGCAGTGTAGCTTCGATATTGGAAGAAAGAAAGAACAGAAGTAAACAAATTCACTGATTTTTTTTTTAATTGTACTTCACATACGTATTACAGAACTTCTTCATCAACTTATGCAGAATTCGTCACGGTAAATTTGAAAAAGTTTGACTTACCAATAGGTACGGAGGCGGATCTATGTAAAGGTGACGCCCCATAGGGCGGCGGGGGTAGGCAACCGCCTCTTTCTGAGCACGGTGATTTTACTTGTGTACCTGTCAATCATTAATATTTTAGCCTTGACCGCTACGGTAAAGGCCCGGAATCTACCAAAGCGGGGTTCAAAGAGCGGAGTGGTGTCGTGAATAACCAATAGGATTTCGTCATTTACCCATCTCCTCTCCGCCAAGCATCAGCGGATACGGTTCAAGCCGAATGGAGAAGAGACTTCTCATTATTTGTGTGGCGCAATCAAAGCGGAGATAGGCGGAGCGGAGATGTTCAATTCATTTATTCAACAACTTACACTAACAGTACAAACACTACACATGTGAGCGGTGTGTAGCGGACGGCACAAGGTGCCGTTTGTCCCTTGTAAACAATGAGTTTTTATAACCATGGAGTCATAATGTCATACAATAACAAGCCTAAACATTGCACATGTCTCTAATGTCACATTTGTATGCATCAGTTATGCCCAGCTGTCATACATTGCCGCTGACATTCCAGTCCTTTCAAATCTTTCAAATGTATTCCGTTACAAAGCAGTAATGTATAACAACTGGGCATAACTTAGTGGTCCCGTTAATAGCGCACTGATGCGAAGTCCTCCTTGTATAGAATGTCATTGCTTGTAAACAATCACTCAGCTTGTTTTTCATTTTGTTTTTTATAACACCGACCCGTTCTTTGTTATATTTCCTCTACCCCAAGGTTGTCTGGAAGAAATCGCTTTTTAGCGATAAGACCGCCTTATTTGTACCATATTCAGTTTATGTTTCCTATTGTGCATTGTATTTTCTTTTGGTGTAAATAAAGTATATTTCATTCATTCATTCATTCAGCTCTGCTCCATTGGATAAACCCTAGCCGCTAAGCATGTCCACTCCGCCTATCTCCGTTTCGGGGGGTACTGGGCCTAAATCACCTTACTGACGGTCGGTAGGTTAAAGAACGAGAACAAGGAAATTTCTTTCAAATAATCATTCATTTTTATTTGAAACCAATTTCTTTGCCGCCGAGAACATCATGGAATGGACCTGCTAAATCCACAAGTATATTCCTAACTTACTCATATCGTTATCCATAGACTTGGGGTCGTCGAAGAACTGGTGGTGTATCTTCTGCCAGTCGATGTCCGCGCCACCGGCCGGGCTCTTGGGGCTGCGCATGCCCTTGTGCATCCCCGGGCCTGGACCCAGCCCGCCCGGGTCTCCGGGACCCATCTGCGAATGTCGAATACACGATAAATAAACAGTTTGCTTGTCAGACTTCAACATAGATTTCAGACAGTAGATGTTTAGCTTAGAAACGAAAGATTTCCTATGCACATAGCGAACCTAACTATTGAAGAATTTGTATGTTGATTATTGCGTGACTTTATTATTTTTATTAGGACATAATATTATAGTCCAGTGATGGTGATGATGACAACGAGTATAGCTAAACTAGGCATTTTTATGTTCAACTAGTTCTGCGGGCATGCGTTGCAATGGGGCTTAATTTTAAACCTGAAAGAAAATCTTTCGCACAACAACTCAACAAAGTTTTATCGGCAGAATCGGACGTATGGTAGGGGTATGCATAAGGGACAAACAAACAAACAAGAAATGTTATGTTCAATAAAGACGACTTCTATGGACACATGGAAGCAAACTGAGCTGGCTTGCGTCATATTCCACCTATTATTGTAGTGTTCTAATAAACCCTATTCCTGGAGAGGGTAGTGTTGTTTTTTTTTCATAATGGGTTTGCGCTTGGCTTAATGTCACCTTTTGGGAAGTGTAGATGAAGCCGAGGATGTAGCGCGCTTACCCAGAAAAAGTCTATCAACTCTTTTTTTTAAAATATCCTGATTGTATTTGCTGGGAAACACAGACGCAGGGAGTGAGTTCCAAACCTTACCAGTAGGGATAATCAGAAACTTCTAGTGATGATTAGCAAATGTCTTCGCCACAATGACAAGTCAAACTCTATGACCACCATCGTCTCGACGGAACACTGAAAATCCAGTTGTGTGGTGGGTAAAAGCTAGTCTTAAATAAAATAGTATACAACTCACGTTGCGAGGCCTGCCGTACTCATCGCACATGGGCCCATTGGGCATGCCGTGGTGGTCCGGCGGACAGTCCCCGTGGACCATGCCGCCCATCATCCCGTCCATCATCATACCGCCTGCAACACGATTAGGGTATTTTCCTGTATGCGAAACGAAACGGAAATTTACCTGGTTCTTTTTAGTCACGTTTTTTAAAGTCGCATGCTGATGCCCATCACCTCAAGATCATTGACACAAAACACAATAAAAGACGAGCAGTACTTTTGAGTACATACAAGCGCCCGAATCGGCCCACTAGCACAAACTAAATTAATACACTATAGAACGGAATCTCTTGTGTGTCTCAAAATAGTTTTAAACACCACTTCCCCCTCAGTACGCCGATGCCGCCAGGTCTGTTACATAAAGTAACTAATTTATTTTATAGGTATGGTATCTATTATCTATGCCATCCAAACACCCCGACAGAATAGTTAGTTAAACCAACTATTGCGCGAGTTTCGTTTCTATAGTGTACTATTATTAATCATTCATATGCAGCTAGGATACGTCGGGTCACAACACGATACTGTTTTCATCTCGAGCTGTAAAGGTGGCGCACATCGGTGTCGTCTTGTATTAATAAATATTCGTATACAAACAGTTAAAAAATGTACGCTGACAAACATTTGATTTTGTCAATCGAAAACTCAACATTTCAGTCATTTTTTTTCAATAAGCATTTTTAAGCAACCATCTTGTTAAAACAAACTACAATATTTACGCAGGCACTACATTCTCGGCAAGCCCTTCCAAGGACAATTACTACGGCTCACGAAATCGCGAGAACAATGAAGGGCATCCACACTCACGTTCTCGGCCCTTCTCGTCTGTTCTAGGCGAGAATGTATTATAATTTACAACACAACCA
Source organism: Agonopterix arenella (assembly GCA_927399405.1). Taxonomy (NCBI): domain Eukaryota; kingdom Metazoa; phylum Arthropoda; class Insecta; order Lepidoptera; family Depressariidae; genus Agonopterix; species Agonopterix arenella. Next base: position 6,467,920 of record OV656714.1, read on the forward strand.
TCGTTTTCAATAATTTTTAAAACATACATGCACTTATATTGGTAATATTGATAGTTTGCTTACCGTTCATGGCATTGAGATTAGGTCCTGGCATCATCCGGGGCCCCATGTGAGGCCCTCCCATCATACAAGGTTTAGGCCCACCCATACCTCCCATAGGATTCGGCATTCGCTGTGGACAATTCACATTTCAGTAATCATTTAGTAATTATAAACTATTCCAATTATTTTACTACAGGAACATAAAATAAATAAATATCTTGGACATTGTCACACAAATTATCTAGTCACACTTAAAGTACCTGGACTTGTATTATGATGACCAGACAACGATATAGAATACAAACATTCATGACTCGGGCACAAATATTCATATTCATCATATAAATATTTAGCCCTTACGGGATTCGAACCACAGCTGGCGGGTTCACTACAGACTGTGCTACCGGGCCGTCTAAACATTGGGGTCTAAAAGAGGGTGGTGACGAAGATAAAGAAAGGTATGTTGAGATGATTTGGTCATATGGAAAGAATGGATGAGATTGATGAGAGCAATTTATAAGGCAAGCTAGTGTGGGAAGGGAACGGCCTAGATGTACATACACTGACCAAATTGGCGTCGTGCTTAAAATGGGCCAGGTCAGGTCAGACCAGAAACCGACGAGCAAGCAAGAAATGACTAATGAATGTGGAAGAAGTTAGTGGTTTGTCAGGATCGTAGCAGGTGGCGTTCCGTTGTCTCTGCCTACCCCAGTGGCTGACAGGCGTGAGAATATTCACCAAATTTTCCTTCACCAAATTTGAGGTATTTCGGAATACGCTATGACAAAAAAAAGTTACGAGGATATTTATGATTTTGCCACCAAATCAAAGGGGAATATAAAAAAATTCTTCATGACTTACCCCCATTGGACCACCACACCCTCGTCCCATATGCATATCTGTACACATTCCAGTCTTCATGTCTGGTCCACCGCAGGGACCCCTAATCCCCTTCATACCGCACGGGCCCATCGGACCCATAGGTCCATTAGGACCCATACCACCCATCATCGGTCCGTTCGGCCCCATCATCCCATTAGGCCCCATAGAACCGTGCCCTCCCATACCCATGCCAGGCCCGCCCATTCCTCCCATCGGACCACCCATAGGTCCGTTCGGGCCCATCGGTCCGCCTGGCCCCATAGGTCCAGGGCCCATCGGTCCGTTGGGTCCCATAGGGCCGGACATGGTACAGCTCGGGCCAGAATTCATGCTGTTCGACATGGATACCATAGGGCCGTTGGGTCCGGAGCCCATTGGGCCGTTTGGGCCCATACCGGACATGGGTGGGAAAGGCATGTTCATGTTGGCTTGTGAGTTGGGGGGGTTGAGGTCAGGGGATTGTCCGTCTGAACCCTGGTTGGGATTGGGGCCTCCACTCTCAGGGAACAGCATCTGATGCATTTTGCGTATCGTAGCTAGTTGCTCCTCGCGGTGTGCGCGCTGTTGCGGCGTTAAATTTTCATCTGGTATTTTTACTCCTGTTGATAATAATACACTATTATGACCTTGCAAGAACATTCGAAAGACTACTGAATCTATGAGACAGTAAAAGGCCTGGAATTGATCAAAACAGAACAGGAATTGCTCAATTTTCCTAGCTTGAGAGAATCAAGCAATTTTATTGGTTGGTTTTACATATCTCCGCTCAGCTTCGCTTTTATGTATTCCGGGCATCGAAACCATAACAAAGCCGGCGCATCGAGCCCATGTCAATAATGATCCATCGAGATCTGGGTCACCGCATACGACATATATTACGTCAAACGAATGAAAGACGAAGACTGCTGTCGAATAAGACAGTTCGTCACACGTAATAGTCAGTCAAATTTAGCAAGTAACGAATATTATAGCCAATCATATGCCCCACAAGGTGGACTGACGACCTGGTGAGGGCAGCACAGGACCGGTCGTTGTGATGATCTGGGGCTTATGTCCAGCAGTGGACTATCGGCCTGAGATGATGATGATCAATAAGGCGAGACTCAATAACTCTTATCAAAGTTATTAACATAATTTGTCAATGAACAGTTGGACAGAGTACCCAGGCCACAGATTAATTGTTACCTACTACGTAACAGATCACTTTCTTAGACAATGATAAATTCCCTCGCTTTAATTACCTACTGCCATACGATGCGTGTAAAAATGTATCTTATGAAGCTTGATTTATGTAGCGTTTTTATTATGCACCGTATGCACCGTTGACGTTGAGTGGCAGAAATTAGGCAAGCGCATCGATTAAGATGCTTAGGTGCTTATTTCGGTGCCTACGGCCTAGTGTCGTAAGCCCACCCAGGCCAACAGCCCGTGGGATATGAAAAAATCTCCAGAAAAAACAATTAAAAAGCAAGAACTAAACCTAGTAAATAAAAATGTGTCGATCCGTAATTTACCTTTACCTTTAGGCCCTTGGCAGGGCCCGTCGGGGCCCGAGTTGGACTCGTTGGGGGGTCCACCGCCGGAGTCAGAAGGCGTCGAATTGCCTTCAGAGCACGGCGGCATTGGCCCGCATCCATTGGGCATACCGTTTGCCATTACGGAGGGGTTTTTCTGAAACAAACGGCGGGTTTAAAGGCAATTCCTTACCATAGACTGATAGACAATATTGAATTTTTTTAACCACTTGTTTTTATTGAAAAAAATAAAAAAAAAGAGATACGTATTTTACAGATTTCATTTTTGATCGATATTTAATTTTTATTTCATTTTGTATATTCTGAAAAAGGTCCATTACTGGTTGTACGATTGATCAGTAGAAATATCAAATTGTCAATGTATGTAGAAAAGGTATAGCTAGGCAAAGGAATCCATTTCAGTAATCATATTTTTCTGTATTTTTCAAACTCGAGAAATAATTGATAGAAAAATCTAATAATTTGTATAATAAGCTTTCCGTTTGTATCACATAATCACCAAATGGGCCGCCATTTCGAATTTTCTATTTTATTTTCATTCTGTTTTTTCTTGTTGTGTAGGCTTATACCTATTATTATTTAGTTTAGGTTAAGTATTTTATAAATTTTATGTATTATTGTACCTGTACCTTTATACACCTATATAGTCAATAAAAAATTTCCTTTTCATAGAATGAAATGTCCCTGAGAGATATTGTAGTGTGGACAGTTTTTGCTTTGCCATGTTCATTGACATTATATCAGTTAATTGGCGCGCATCTGATTCTCCTATCGCAACAGTCGCAATCCAGAGCTTACACTTCCAAGAGTTTGATGTCACGGGAAAAAAGCTTCTATGTGAAATATTCACAAAATCCAAATCTCCATCCCAATATTTAAAAATAATATAATAAATCATTCTATAACTCACGGTGTCCCAGGGCATTTCACCATCAGCACCGAGGCCGTCCATGACACCACAGGACGGGGTGCCCCCTGGAAACCCATCCATGGGACCCATGCCCGGACCCATCGGTCCCATCTGCCCGGGCCCACCCTTCATCATCATCATCTGGTTTCCCGGCCCACCCATTCTGCTCGGGCCCATCATGTTAGGCCCCATGTGACCCATCCCGCCGTGGCCCATGGGTCCCATGTTGGGGCCCATTGGACCGCCCATCATGTGGCCCATTTGGTTGGGGCCTCCCATCATGTTGGGCCCGCCCCGCATTCCTCCGCGGGTTTTAGCCATAGCGAGGTTGTTGAGCCACTGTGCTGGGCTTTGTTTGTTGAACTGGCCCATTTTTAAGGGGTGTTTCTGAAATATATTAACATTTTTAATAGAAGTTTCACAGCTGTTTTTTTTTCGTATTTACAGACAAACAATACTAAAGTATAAAAAAGTAATAATAATCGATTGGTCCATTCCATCGCATTCAGATAAAAGTGTCTCAAAGGGGCCTCTACGTGTTGGACCTGTCTCCTTTCAAAGTTCCGGGTAACGGCCCGTGAGTAAGCCTTTACAGAGATACAATAATAATAATAATGGATCGATTCGTGTACGATAAAATCGATATGCATTTCAGTCTTTTACCGACAAGATCGCCGCTTTGCTTCGTCATCATTCCAGCTAGCAGAAATATTCATCAATATCATTGTAGCCAGCAAAAATAATTATTTTGTGTATATTTTATGAAGTTCTCCTTCAAAAACCTTCGAATACGTTATTATAATAAAAAAATCTATTATAATCAAAGAATCGAGTGGCGACCGCGTAGCGGAAAGCGAAGTGTATGTAAGCCCCGACAAGGTAGACCGACGACCGGGTAAAAACTGCGGGAACCCATACGTAATAAAAAAAAAATAAAAAAAACCGTTGGATGAGGGTAGCGCTGGACGGGTCTTTGTGGCGATCCTTGAGGAGGCCTATGTCCGGCAGTGGATATCTATCGGCTAATTTGATGATGATGCTTCAAAAAATTGCTGTTTCGTTTCGCGAGATATAGAAAGGGATATGCAGAGCTGACTGCAAACCTCCAGTGATGAAGAGGAACCTGAAGTTGAAGAAGAATGAAAAAATAGCTTAAAACATGCTATTGTAGAGCTGGACCTTTGAGTAGGCCTTAGTCTCTATGTTGACTACTCTACTCTATGTTGATAGGTTCCTGTTTATATATTTATTTTTGACGAATCATGTTGCAGGTCTGAAGTGTGTTTTTTCTTATGCATTTATTTAATAAAGTATAAATTATTAATATTATTCTTATACTATTCATAAGTTGGCTCAGCGCCCCGAAGCGTTAACTTGTGACTGTTTTGGCAGCAGATAAGACAGTAACTTACCTCGAGATACTTCTTAGTGCCTGGCTGTGCGCAGTGGTAGGCTATGATGGAGTGATGCTGACCGGAGATAACCGCCTCAGCTCCCTTGTTCGCCAGCATCGTTGTGAACACGAATATTTGGCTTTGCTGCTGGCCAAATTATTAGCATTTTAGTATTATTGAAGTCGACACATTAGAAAAGGGTGAGGAAATAATCACAGAAAATTATCATGTAACATCAGAACACAATTTTCAACATACTTGTCAATTAGGGACTGTATTTGTTCATTAATAGTCTCAAAATTGATAAATCATGTTGTAAGAAGGCCTAGTAAACTGTCAGATGGGTTTCGTTACCTAATACGGACACCTCACAAAGGTAACCAATGACCTGGTAACCTGGTAAGCTCGCAAAACTGTGTTTATTTTAATTAGAATAAGTTCCCTTTGTGCTGAGAAAATAAACTATTATTTATTAATTATTGCCGTGTGATCAACGGCTTCGAATAGCAATAAATCTCACTATGTGGCTACCGTTTAGTCACTGCATCCAACCCCACATCTGATTGCAGCGGTTCTCAGTTCCATCACATTCAGGAGGTTAAGGAAGAGAGAGAGTGCATCTATGTTGAACGTACACTCCTCCACTTAACTATTTTCTGCATACCTATAGGCCTCCCATGCATTTTGTATTGACTCCAATTTTGTATTGAATTCCGTACTGCGCTCCTAGCGGTTTCGTTGAGAACTAATTTCTGCCATACGAAATTGTTGACGGTAACTACAGTAGTAAATTACAGTGAAACTCATGGTACGCCTGAGGTGGTACTGACTGACTGCTTTTCTATCTTATTAGATCATCATCAAATTAAGAAGAATGCTTAACTGTTCTCGGTGTGAACTTCGCGCTCTAGAGAAAATTTATATTATGAATCTAAGGGAAAGTGAACCGTATATCTAACAACTTTAAGTCAACTTTACCTCCATGCTGCCAGCTTGTTTGCTGATGACGTTAGACGGCAGCGCTTGCGCCTCGCTCGCGGACATGGGGCCCATCGAGACCCCGGGGCCCATGGGGCCTCCGCCCCCCATGCGACATGACCCCATCTCAGGTCCATTTGGATTGCGGCAGTTTTGATTGTCCTGGTTTAGTAAATAAGATTATTTTATTACAGTGGTCTCGTGGCGAGTGGGAGATGCCTGCCGTGCAGAGGGCGACGGTTTGATAATTTTTCGGAACTTATATTTCTAACACCACTGTCTTTTCGGTAAGGAAACCTGCATGCTTCAATTTCGAGGCATGTATTATACGCACTGTCCATTATAAGAGGCGACGGGTTCACTACCCGTCACACAGAACAAAGAATCGGTACTACTAGTGATAAGGGTATGTTCTGAGATTTCAGAATATCTCTGCCTACCCCTCGGAGAATATAGTCGTGAACATTGATATTTGGCTATCTAAAATGTTAATCACACATATTCATGGAAAATCTTGTCTGGGTTAGGAATGAAGCCGTTTACACTCAAATGAGGTCAAACCATCTGGAGCAGTGCTAGTTTGCAAGAAGAGTGTTAAAAAATCTATTATAGATACTCTAAATTCAAGCTATGGTCGCACCCCACGCACTTCATAGAATGATCTCACGAGTAGTAATATTAAAGTAGAATACTACTGCTACAGAAACAAGTTGACATAGGCACGCGCGCCATATGGCTCAGACACACGCACCTGCTGTATGGGCTTCTTGCTTGGCTTCTCTAAAATCTCCCTTTAAATTTGCGGTACCTAAAGTTTGTGAGAGTTTGATCCCTTAAAAATATTTATCTAAAGTAACTTCTCTGCTAAAGTATTGCATAATAAACGGCCTTACCTGGAGGTTACCACCTGAGCCTCTGAGGCCAGTCTGTGGATCCAATATATCGTTGGAGTCTGACGACAGACGCTCTGACTTCAGTGATCCTGGCCCACCCAGCTCGCAGGATGGCGATTTTGTGGGATCTCCTGAACAAAAATAAACTCTATTTACTTGTAATACAAAATTAAATTTAGCTACACTGCAGCTGACATGAAACAATAAGCTTTTTAGAAGCATTTATGTCTCCTATATCGTGTGTAGTTATGGATATTTTATCTCGCAGATCAGTTTAGAACCACTTCGTCCGATTGTACTGTTTCTGCATACGGGAGTGGATTCTAAGGGATCTGTTGCTATACCAGGATACTTTGCATACCGGGGAACTCAAAGACAAGTTGAAAGAGAATGAAAGAAAATACAACACCATACTTTTAAAATACGCTACGACCTTGAACTGTTGTTGCATTCAGGATGCACAACTTTTTAACGAATAGAAGCAGGTTTTTGTTTCATACTGATATACCAACTCTATTTTACATTGTTCGTAACTACAGAAGCCCGGATTTCGGCTTAGGGCGTTGCTGGAACTACGCGGCGAATTCACTAGAAAGATTGGTTAGAAACAGTTGTGGATATCTCGTTCGAAACGAATCTTACCATCACTATCCATGAGGCCATCGATCTCAGTCTTGATGCCGTCTACGCCCATATCGACGGCCTGGTCCTCGCCGGGTTGGTGAGGCTCCATTTTGACCCTGTGTTGAGGCTCGTCTGGCTCCTTCTTCAGCGCCGCTGGGGTCGGCAACGACGCTGACGGCGGGCGAGACCCATGGCCTGTGGCAATATCGAGGGTATAACCAACTTAAATAAGATCTCTTACGAATCTTAAGACCGGAGATATAGCTAGAGTACAGTACGACCAGGAAAATAATTACGCTCGTCAATCTTCGTTCGCGCAAAGTCGGATAGAAGCGAAAAGTGCGCGAAAACAAATAGCCAATGGTGGCATGGGATTGAAGGTGGCACTTCCTCATTGAACAACATAATTTCGCGCGCTATTAAAATTTGTCAACTGCGCTGGTACACTTATAAATCTGGTACTACTGTAACAAATGAATAACGCTGTCAACGCGTTGGTGCAGTAAGACCCGCTCTCGAAGATGCTTTGTGCCTTGAGGTGGACCATCGCTGTTATAAATACTGTTGATGAAATATCTCAATTACGCATACATTCTTTTAAATCCAAATTGAATGGCTTTAAAAGGAGCGTTCACAAAATACCAGCGATGGTCGCAGTGGCACAGGCGAAAGCCTGTCAAGGAACCGCCAATAAATCAAATAAATAAAACCGCCATAACAATATATAAACCCCTATTTTAGATATTTTAGAAAGAAGCCAGCTTTACACAGAAGGCAATTGGACAAAATATTTCTACTAGCTCATCTATCTAGCTTCGTTTTAGTTTTAAAATAGAGTTCATACACTAATCGGTTCTGCAGTTCTCTATAACTTAAACAGACTATAATAATAGACAATACTAATACAAGTTACAAATATGTCATCCTGAAACGATTAGATAAAAGGGATTCCCACCAAGAGTTTCCGTACAAAGTTTTAACACTATATTTTCCTTATAGACCGAACAATATCTTTACACATGTGGCGTGGTACTATTTGGGTAGACAAATTAGGTTCGTCTTTTAGCAAATGTTATATGAAAAACATGTTCGTAAGAAGAAAGTTGAATTTGCCGACCCGAATGTATGTAGCAAGCCTTAGGCCTTACGCCGACTATAGAGTTTTTAGTTGAAAAGAGACGCAATGAGGTAACATGCAACAACAGGCTTGTTGTACGCAAAAAATCTGCTGTTCCATAGGAAACTTCAATGCTTACGTCAATCATCACCAGCCTAAATACGTCCCACTGCAGGGCACAGGCCTCCTGTCACGAATAACAGTGAGAGGAGTGGGCATTACTCCACCACACGGGCACAGTGCGGATTTGTGGACAAAAGTTAGTGGTCAACTTGTTATAATTATAAATAAACGTGTTTTCAAGCCGCCTCTAACTAGTTAGTTACACCGCCATCTGACAGAACTATTCGGGCTCAATTAAACGTGCCATACGAAGCACCGAGAAGCTCGAGATGAAATACTACGGAAACAGACCATCCAAAGACTGACCGGAGCGGACGGTGATTAACTTCGGTAATCTTTGCCAATACCGAAGCTTCACAACGTAGTCCAGTCATTTTACGGAGTTTTGTTAGGAGAGGTGGGAAGTACTTATTAATTGGACTTTTAAACAGTAACTGGCACCATTTAGTGACAAAAAGACTATCTGAAAACATATTTAAAAAAAACACTACGCAACATAGAAATCAAAATTGTTAGTCCTAGAAGGCTTTTAAATTAATAATATTTATACCAATGCACTCATTTGAATTAGATTTAACAATATAAATTATGAGGAATAAAATAGGCATTGTATTTTAAAAAATGATGTTTTTATTAGAAAATACGAATGTATTTTTCAAAACCTTTTAAGTAGAGAAAAATTTTTACACCATGTTTTAAGTATGTATAATGGTTTAATGGTAATAATGCCTTTAATATGTACAAAAAAAACAGATAATAGCAAAATTTTAAATTTGAAACTGTTACTGACGGGATTTTTTTTAAATTTTGGTCCATTTCTAAGCTCAAATTGGCTCTTAAATACTATACCGAAAAAATAAATTAAATATTAATTAGTCCCCGCTCAAACTGTAAAATGACTGGGCTAACGCCAATAAGCGCCTCTCTCAAATGTAAAGAACAGATTTTTCGTGATTTCGGTATTTCGTCCTGCTGTAAAATTGTTCAGTTTGATGGTGAAATCCACTGTGTAAAGTTAAACCATATTGCAATCAACATCTTGAATAAGCCGGAGCGTCAGTGGCGCGTTGCGGAGAGGACACGGGGTCCGCGCGGACGACATGCCAGGTACCAATCACTTTTTCTATCTTATGCACGTAATACCGACTGCTCTTAAATGGTGAAGGAAAACATCGCGAGGAAACCTGCATACGTTGACGAAGAAATTCTGATGCGAATGTAAAGTCTACAAATCCGCATTGGGCACGCGTGGTGAACTAACGCTCATACACCCTCCCTGAGGGTAGCCTATGTCCTGCAGTAGGTGATGATGATCTTGAATACAATTGCACGTAAACTGTCTACTTTCTAATATTAAAACAAATCTAGTTTGATCGCTAATAGAGGCAAATAAAAATCTGTGATTTCAGTGAGATATCAGAATTCTCAACAATGAATGAAGTGAATTGAATTGATTCCACGCATGAACAACTGTTTACTTTCACCATATTTGTTGCTTATGTTTCAGTAGATATCAAAACTATTATTCTATAACGGTATTGACAGTTGGTTTGTTGGTTGCCAGGCTGGTCTGCCAGACCCGACTCAGAGACGTAAAATTATGTCATGGCGTTATTGTCCGATTCCCATCGACAATGTGACCAGTTGGGATACTGGGTTAGGTAACCTTCAAGTGTGTCCAACCTTCTTCTAGGCCCTTTTGGGCCCGGAGGGAACAGAAGTGGGTATGGGCCGGTGCACCCTACCCACATACATCAACACAGTTTTTGAGATATGCGGTGACTTTTTCTTCTGAGAGCTCACTGGCTTATAGCAAAAAATCTGTCCTGGAGGGTTAACGTAGGGCATATGAGGCAGAGGGCACGATGAAGGAACAATTTTGTAGAAAATATAAACAATGACAAGCAAAAATGCTTTTGCGAACAAACTGGCCAAAAACTTATTTTCACACATTGGAGTAGATAACACTGGTCCAGCGTAGAGGAATATCCTATAAAACAAAATAAGTCATGTATTCTTACCGGGCTCAGCGGGATCACTGGGCTCGTCCTTGAGACGGGCTCCCCCGCCCTTCTCCTTCTCCTTGATCATACCCCTGCGTGCCTTCGCCAACTTGACTGTACACAAATATTTCATTGTTAAATAGGCTCCTTCTTAAACTGCTGAAGGTTCTTTAAGGGGATGTTTAGACCATCAAACTGAGCAACTTTTTCTATGGTACATTTACATGTTTATGTCGAAATTGCGAAAAAAATATTAGTTTTTCCATAGAAGATGTCAATATCCACTCGACCCAAACGTATGGAACAGCAGATATGTTGTTATTCGCGATTTAAATGTTGGCCCCATATTAGTTAAAATTGTTCAGTTTGATGGACTGATCATCCCCTTAAAATAGTTTCAGCTAATTTTGTTGGCACTTTGGAAGAAGCCATGGACACAGAGACACCAAAATCATCACTTGACGCAATGGTCCATAGCATAGTGTGTTACACTATGCCTATAGATTGTCCACTGGCCGAGCCGGTTTTGTCGGTGGTGGCGGCATGTAGGTGAACTCGTCGGTGAAAGTTCACGCACACATCGCATTGCCTAGTAGTAGAGTAGCTATCGTGGTGGGATTGTATGAAACTTTGTCTCTGTGGATTTTTACTCATGTGAGATAGCTGAGAAACATTTGGGAATGGAGAGGAATCACCAGAAAAGAACTATCTATTTTGTCTGGCAACGGAGAGAGAAATCGCGGGACTGACGGTCAACCTCCTGTAATGGAGAGTTAAGATATTAATAGTATCTGATTCATAGAAGAAGTCCTAAGAGAACATAATTTTTGTCAATATGCAGTGACTATACACAATACTAATACTAATTTGGGTATGCAAATTCTGAATAGTTTTAGTGGTACAATTTAATTATCTAGGTTTGGTACTTGAATCCTACTGATTGTGATGAATGATTCTTTTAATATGAGTTGTTTGGGATCAAAAACAACTCATATATGATTTGATTATAGACTGTTTGGACGTAGAACCGTGTAAATAAGGTATTTGACAGCATGTAAAATATAGGATCTTTTGATGGCATCCGTATTGAATATGAATTTTGGAAACCAAGTATTTAGTCAGTTTGATAGGCCGAATGGTTGATGACGTCAACTGCATGTAGACAGTTGCGTGTAGAGAATGTCACATGTAGGTGACGTCACGATGACGTCACCTGCATGTAGAAAGAAAAGTTGTCAAGAAAAGCGTTTTCGCGGGATATTTAAATAATATTTTTTGTTTTCGTTTTTTCTTACACTATATGAAATGGAATGTAAAATATACATTTTCTATAGTCCTCAGACATCAGTGATTAACGTAGTTTTTAACAACCTGTCAGACACTTTTTATACATTATACTTAACCACAGTAGACATTGTTAAGAATTTTAGATAATACGGTTTGGTATTTAGTTACTAATTGATTTTCATGGGGAAGATTTCTAGTAACATTGAGCTAAATGTCAGGTTTACATTATAACAACCAAGTCAATGCAACAAAAACCTCTTATGAACTAGAAAGATGCTAAGTGTATGCTTATTTGAGGATTGGATGGTATCAAATAAGTTTGTTTACAATGTTATCAAATAAAGTAACACATTTTTTATTGTTACAGTTTGTTGTGAACCAAAGTTTAATCAGAAAAAATCAGCAATTTGATGTTTGTTCGTGTAGTATTATGAATTGTTTTGTACTTTTCAACTTTTTATGCTGTTTTGTATTTTGTATTTGGTTTGTAAATAATGTTATGCTGTATTCTCTCAAAAGGTGTTTTTACTGTATTTTTTTGTTTGATCTGAATAATATAGATATTTAATTTTTATGTCTTTCATTTAAACCTATTTAAAATTGACAACAATATTGTTAGTTTAGTTGTTTCCAAAATCCCTACAATGTAGTTGAATAAAAAATTAAAAAGAATGATAATCAGAAAAAGACCCACAGACTGGGTTCCCTAGAATGGTTGCTGGGATCTGGGTTCATCCGCAGAATGGTTGCGAGAGTCAGGGTTTTTGTTAATTAAAAACTTAATTTTTATGCATTAAATGTTGCTGTATTAGAGATTAAGTAATTTGCTGTTTGATAACCAATAAAGATAAATAAATAAATAAAATTTGTCTATAGAGACCCAGAAAAAGATGGAGGGATAACCTGGTTACCTTCTTCAAGAGTTGGTCAATAGTTGCACACAAGAAAGGATTGGGTAGTGAAAGGGTAGTCTTTGCCCAACAGTGGGGCACTGAAGGACAAGTGATAGCATGTGCAGTGAAGTGGGTTGAGGGGTTTCAATCCCACAGGGGGCAAATATTAGTACTGGTGAATAAGAATGATTGTACCCGAGTCATGGATGTTTGTATCTCAATATGTATTCTATATTGTTGTCTCACAATATTCCTTCCAATACTCCCGATTCACGGTTCTCCGACTTTCGGAGTCAGGGACATTTGTATGCCACTAAATTGTTATTAAATAAAGAATTTATTTCTTTTTCTAGCCTAGTCATCATAACACAGGTTCAGGCTTGATTCTGGTACTTTAAGCATGATAATCTTTGTGATAATGTCCAAAATATTTATTTATACCCAGAGAAGGTACCCAGTATGACCCATTGCTGATATGATAAAGGCGATACATACAGCAACCAATGTTGTGTTTGGACTACCAAGGGAATAATACAAAACAGAATCACACTGATGAAAAGATAAAAATAAAAACGACACATAACACAGCCATAGATATTTAACAAGCAACAGCTGTGTAGAGTAAACAAGTTGTTACTATAATTTTAGTACGTACATAAGCTGTATTAAATTGTAATTTCCATTTAAAGCACTGTATGGGCTTGCCAGTTTTAACCTAGATCTAAATACTGGTTTGCAAGGTTGGATGTTAGATATTTCTATTACTTTTTTTTTACCATACTGCAGATGGGTATGATGATGGTTGTTTTCATGAACATCAGGGTCTCTCAAAGTGGGGTATGTGTGTGGATTCGAACCTTTGGGGAATTGTCCTGTTGGGAAGTGGTCCTTTTGAGAAGCGATCCTTATGGGAATTGATCCTTATGGGAAGTGATCCTTATGAGCCGACATGTGTACACCTAAGTAAGGGTAGGTCAGTTGGTCGTAGGGAGTACGTGGAATGATTTAGATTATAATATTGTACCTAAAATTGTTGCGAGAAAGCGGCAATACATATGAGCGTCAAACTTGATGCCATTATAGTGCGAGCACTAAAGTAAAACAACAACATTAAAAGGAGGCCAAGTGTGAGTCGGTCTTGTGCTAATGTTCCTGAACCGAATGGAAGAAAAAAATATTTTGGTGAAGACTGGCTTTTCTTATTTTCGTAAGGGGCATGCAGTCTTCTGGGTAATTTAATAAGGGTATATAGGTCTATAAGTTTGCTATACCCTGATCTACACTATTCAATGACATTATACACAAGGACTTCGGATCTGGTGCTGTTAATGGGACATCAAAAGTGTGTTTGATTGTTTTACATTGCTGCTTAGTGACCGAGGACATTTGAAAGGACTGGAATGTCAGCGGTCATGTATGGCAGCCAACACAACTGAAGCATACTAAGGTGACATTAGAGACATGTAATTTTTGAGTTTTGTTATTGTATATGTGTGTGTGTGAGTCCATGTGTATAGAATGTCAGTGACACTATTATAAAACTGTGACAGGTACATAGGCGATATTTACAAAAGTTACAATATGGTGTTTAGTTGTCGTCCCTGACTCCAAATCACAATTTTTTTATTTATTGTCAGTCTGTTGGTTTCTGGAGACAGGCTCACTCTCCGTCACACTGGACAGAGTTTTGGTTCTACTAGTGAAACGTGGATGTTCTGAAGTTTCAGAATATCTCTGACTACCTCCTCGGGGAATATAGTTGTGAGCATATGCTATGCTATGCTATGCTGTTTGTTTGTTTGAACATTGTGAAGCTACTGAACCAATTCTGATGACACTTTTTGTGTTTAAAAGGTTCTTTAGACTTAAAAACTGGATCGGAGTCTTGGTAATTTTATCTTGCAACGTTGACGGGAACCACTGCACACAGAGTCACAGACAACAACTAGTTTCTTTATGTTTTGAAATTAAATCGACAAATGAGATTGGCTTCCCTAGATTTTCATTCACATGGGAGATCCTTATAGTGTAGTAGTAAACATAGCAAACAGGCGCGCCTTTCGTCACGGGCGCAATTATTGGCACCTGTCCCACCACTCAGAACGGCACTTCATTACAAGAATGTCATTATATTGCACTACGATCGTGATATTATTATAAATAGAGATACAGAAAACCTTGGACATCGGGAGGACGCAGGCGGTGCCACTGCACCCGCAGCCGCCCCCTTCTCCCCACAAACCAACTATCCTACCCAGATATTCAATTAAAACCAGAACACAAAACGAAATCCCATAAAAATTCCTGGTTTATTCTCCATACATAAACAATGAGATAGTTCGGGTGTAGACGGTCGCGAGCACACCACACGCACGCTTATTATGGCCGATTTATTACTTCAACCACCCCGTTCCGTGGAAACGGCATCGCCGGAGAAAGCGTCTAACATTATTATATATCATTCGTGTGATCTAATTAAGGTAAAAACGATGGGTATGCAGCGAGAAACAAAAAATCGGGATCGCTGACATTTTTGTTTATGGTACATCGACGGGTTCCAGAATCCACAAATAGCGAATAAACGTACACGATTACCGCCTCCCGACGGATTCACTAGCACTCTATAACACAAAACACTTCGTTTCTTCACATTTATGAAAGTTTCATCGTCAAAATATACCTGATTTTAATTAATTTCTTTTGATCAGCATTTAACACAAATCACCACGCACACACAACACAACATACATATGTGCACACACATGCATGTATCAATGGATGATCTACAATAGAGATGATAAATCATGTATCGATAGATTTTATTTAATCTTTTTAAATCCCAATAAATAAATAGCCTAGTTAATTTACGAGGTTTTGTTAAGAGGGGTGGGAAATAATAATGTATGGGAATTTTAGGCTAACTTATTATAAAAAAACCGTACAAAAACAAAATATATCAAATACAAACCAGCTTACGCGAATAACCCCCCGGGTCGTGTCTGTTCCGAACGTACCCATTACGCTGGTGGCATTGCCACGTTGGATGGGTAAAGAGGAGAACAATTATAAGCTGTAATTTTAATTCACTACGTAATCGGCACCACAACACAACATAGTGACAAAAAGATTATCTGAAATTAAATTAAAAATAAATCGCAACGCAACACAGAAATTCAAATTTTATCTCTCAAAAGGCTTTTAACTTAATAATACCAATACCAATGCACTCATTTTAATTAGATTTAACAATATACTTGACTTTTGAGCAATGAAATAGCAATTAAAATAAAAAAAAAATGAGTTTTTCATTAGAAAATAATAATGTACTTTACTAAAGCTTTCTAGTTAGACAAAAATATTTACTCTGTGTTTGAAGTGTTAATGGTAGCTTTAAAGTGTACAAACGAATTTTTCCATTTGTTTTTTTTAGAACGAGATAAATGCTAAATGTTAAAAGCTGGTTTCTGACGAGAATTTATTTAAATTTTGGTATATTGCTAGGCTTAACTGACTTTTAAATGATACCAAAAAACAATTTTTAATTAGTTTCGGGTCAAACAATAAAATTAAATTAAATATTTATTTATTCAGATAACTATAATGTGATCCATACAGGGTAAAAATAACTGGATCGCTGGCTGATATCATTAGCATCCTTTTAAACTAAGAGTCTAACCATCAAACTGAATAACTTTTACTATAAGTGCAAACCGATCGAAACAAAACATTCTTTTTCCAATATATTAGCTCCCAAAGTAAACGTTGTTCAGTTTGATGGGTACAGACGGGAACAGACGACGAAGACAATGATAGACTAAAAGGTAAGGTACTATGATTTTTGAAAATAAAGTTAAAACTCGTCCACGAACAGATTTAACACATTCGTTAATGGTAGCCGGGATATGAGACGTTTGACACTAAAATACCAAACCCAACTGCAATCATTAGGAGTTCAGGAGTGCGATTTTTTAAACTCACACGTTAAAAATCAGCAGCAGAAAATGTCAAAAGTATTTTTCTTTTCAATTCGATGATGATTCTGAACGTGTGACTTTCAAAAATCCTGTACTCCTGTGGTGCTATTTTTGAATCGTGAGATTTAAAATCATGATTGAATGAGTGTATTTGACATTTCCTACTGCTGATTTGAAGTCAGGACGGACATTGAAAGAGACGTCACACACTTGATAAAATGTCTATTGAAGGAAGTACCTACCTACCTACTTCATATTAATATAAATTTACTATTTAATTTAATCTAATGAGCGCTGCAACGACGGCTAAGAGATATGAATGGAAAAAGATGACATATTGCACCGACCCCAAATAATGGTTGTCCGGAAGAAATTTCTGCTTTTTAGCGATAAGACCGCCTTATTTGTACCATAACCAGTTTTTGTTTCCTGTAAAATGTATGTTATGTTTGGTGTAAATAAAGTATATTTCATTTCATTCATTCATTAATGGGAAATGGGCAAGAGAATTATGATGATTTAATTTAATCTAATGACTAATGATTTCAATTTTGGTCCCATACTAAAAGTTGTTCAGTTTGATGGTTCGAAGCACCATCTAAAGAGTTTAACGCATTGAAATTTACATCCTGCATAATTATTAATATTACACTTAAACCTTTTGTTATTATATTGTACTCGTATTCACATGAAATGCAATGTATGAATTAAGTTTAAACGCAGTGATATTTTGCGTTTTTATATCGGCCATACATCAAAAGGAGGACGAAACATGGCAGATTTCTTATCTTGTCTTGCCTATTTATTTACATCACCATGCTCGTGCCCATTTCCCAGGAGTCTTCGCAAAATGTCATCCTCTTCAATTCATATCTCTTAGCCAAATTTCAGCACTCTTTATTTACATTGGGATAAAATAAACTGATTGGATTATCGATAAACTCTTAAATTTTAATACGCTACAACTCTATTGTAAAGAATAGACAATGATTTCGGATTTCATTGGCTCTATGGTAAAAATATCTCCGGAGTTCATCGCTTTCTCGAGACTTTCTCGACTCGATTCAACTCTGTCTCTTTCTACAATAGGCAAAGGACGCAGTGTAAGAAAGACAAAAACTTTGGTAAGAAGCAACACTCGTGTGAGTTTGTGGTGGTACTATGATTTATGGTTACGTATCTATGGTTAAATCTTATTTTTCTAAATTAAAATTTTATGAACTTTAGAAGTAAATAGGACAAACATTTTTCTTACTATACTGTAATTTTAAAACTCATTGCAGTAAATAAATATGATAGTTTTCTGCAAACATTATTTCAAAATACATTGGTTGTATGTTTTCACAAGATCCTACTCTACTTGAAGTTAGAAAAAAACAAATTTATTGTCTATGAACTATACATGGTGAAGGGAGGAGGGACAAATTTCGCTTCGTTGTCGCTAAAATTACAATTTTACGGTGATTTGTGATAAATTCCTCATATTTGGGTATAAATAAGTGACGCTAATTAGTGCTACTATTTGTGTGTAATAGTGAATTGGACGCATCGTCGCTGTTCTGTTTATCGCAACTGATTAAATTCCGACCGCTCCCTTGCGTTGGTACGTCAATCTCAAAGTATTTTCATGCCGTTTGTACTACTTGCAATAGTAGGGGCCTAGTAAAAGCTGTTGGAAAGTGTATGTCGGGAAATTGATAGAGTAAAAAACTATCTCACGTTCCATTTCTAAAACGTTATGAGGTGATTGTGGATACTGCATTATTTCGAAGTTGGCCATTTTCGGTGAGTTTCTGATTGAATTTACGCTAGTATTTACTTGTGGTTGTCGAGTTTGATGTGATAATATGCACGAGGATTCACCAGCATTCGGATTTGGTATGACAATTAAGGGTTCTGGTGATATCTCATGTTTGAACATAGGTTTCCTATTGGTATCATTTCGCAGTCTTCTGTCATGCATGTTTTCCACCCAAAGTACCTACTAGAGGATGGGACGAGAAGTAGCTGTAAAATTATACATACCTTATCTTAGAAATATAATAAAAACGCAATTTAGAAGTTTCATTTATAAATAATTAAATACACATTAGTTTCAATCACATTGTCATGTCTAGGAAACCCACAAGTAGGTTGAAGTTTGTTATATGGACATGTCACTCTTATTTTATCCAAAAAGGTGGTGACAGGCTGACTACCGATCACACTGTATAGTTTAGGCACATCTTAGTGAAATGTGGATGTTCTGTGGTACTGTTACCAGTGACTTTATCTGAGTTGAAATAAAATCCTATGAATTAATTCAGAACATCAATAATAATAATAATAATTTCTTTATTTGCAGGCAAAAAAACCCATATTTGTACAGTACATATCACGTCAAAAATTACAAACATACATATTAATTAAAATGTAAAAATAAAATAAAAATAAAAGTAAAGATAAAAAATGGTAATCAATTTTAAAATTGTAAAATTACGTCTTCACTTTCGATTCTCGCTCCGATGCACAGACAGCCAATATTTAAACATAGCTCACTGCTGACTACCTGCAATATGCTGTTGCTAGAGCAGCACAGTCTATCCCAGAACGAGGCTACGCGTGACCTCATCACTGCAAAAAAGTCAGGCACCCCCGCTCCGGCAAACATACTCGACGCGCTACAGTAACATGGCAGTCGCATGAGGATGCGAAAAGCATTATTGTATTGCACCCTCATGGTACTGTAAGACTTACGTTTAAAATTGACCCAGAGTTGGCAGGTGTAGAAACATTGACAGTGAGCATTAAAAAGTGTCAATTTTACCTCATCGCTACACCTACCGAATCTACGCACGAGCATGTTGCACCGGACCGACAGTGCCCTTCTCTCCCGCTCCATGTCCTGATCGTCCGTTAGATCTGGTGTAAGAATGTGGCCCAAATATTTAAATGTCTGCACAACCCGAACTTCCGAACCATTTATACAGACTTTGGGTACATTCTCCGAACCTCTTCCCGCACTAAAAATCATCAGTTCCGTTTTGGTAATATTGTATTTCAGCCCGTGAGTCTTTACATAGTGCTCACAAACCGAAATTAACTTTCTTAGACCTTTGATCGAGGGACTGAGAATCATGTCATGATGTCCAGGTTCAAATCTGCACAGTTAACATGCTATGTACCAATGAGTTTTTCTAACTTGTGTATGTAATACCAACTGCTCTCAAATGGAGAAGGAAACTTGCATACGCTGAAGAAGAAATTCTAATTAATTAATCTGTACATTGAAGATATTAACAAAAAAAAAGTTACAATGTGGTTTTTAGGTGTCCCTGATTCCATCTCACAAATTTTTTTATTTTGTGTGTTTGTTTGTTTGATCGAGCATCACACAAAAACTACTGAATCGATTTTGATAAAACTTTTTGTTTGATAGCTTATGAATTGACTTAAAATCTCGTATATAATTTGTGCAGACAAAGCCGCGGGTTAACTCTAGTTTTATTTTGTTTCCTTTATTACACAAAAATAGTTTCAACATTTTCTTTACATCCTTAAACCTAACCGATTTATGTGGATGTTACACAATCCTCTTATTAGCTAACTCTTGACATAGGTATCATTCTTATGTGAAGTCTACCAATTTGCATTACGCATGTGACCCTCTTCAAGGGTAGGCCTGTGCCCTGCAGCGACTACAATGATTTTCAGGCTGATGACGATGATTATGATATTCTGTCTGTGTGTCAAATTTCATCCAAATGCTTTCAGTCATTTATGTGTGACTGACTGAATCACAAACATCAGAACATCACAATCTCCACATTTTAAGTCTCTTTATTTATAATTTTATTTAATGTTACTATTTTATGGATCTTTCGAATAAACTACAAATTATCATTATAATTTTAGTAGGAAGTAGGATATACAGGGTGTTAAAAAAGTAAAAATAAACATTTAAAACTTATAAGGGGGTTGTTGACCATAAAACTGAACAACTTTCAACTATGGGACCAATATCGAAATAGCAAAAAAAAAATTGCTATTTAGCTCGAGTAGATCTGTAGTTTAGTATGGAACATTGCAAACGCATCGCATCATGGCGAATCTCCCCATTCTGGGGGAGGCCTATGTGCAGCAGTGGATGTCTATCGGGATGATGATGATGATGGAACATCAGATTTTATTTAGCGATTTCGATATTGGTCCCATAGTGAAAGTCGTTCAGTTTCATGGTCTTAACCACTATTTTTGTATTTTTATAACACCTTGTAGATTTAGAATTCGTCTGACTGCCCCCTTAGCTAATTTAGTTGTGAGCTTATGCCATGATTAGGTATTTGATTTACAAATAAGATCACAGGAGGCATCTCAGGTTGGGTGTCCAAATACAAAGTGAGTAAAAAGTGTTGATTTTTACCTTTGATTATTTTTTTTTTAGTTTAATACTGAGATTATAAATGTAAAAGTAGCTCTGTCTGTTACATTTTCATAGGTAATCCGTTAAACCAATACTAATTAAAATTTTGATGATACTCCCAAAACCCACTTGACATTCAAAGAAATGCAGTGCTAGATGCAAGGCATGATTTTATAAATAACGAGTGTTAACCCGTGACATTGTCTGCACAAATTATATACCAGATTTTAAGTCAGATCATTACCTATCAAACAAAAAAGTTTCATAAAAATCGTTTCAGTAGTTTTCGCGTGATGCCCGTTCAAACACACAAACAAACAAACAAACAAACAAACAAACACACAAACAAACAAACAAACAGACAGACAAAAAATCCAAAAATGGCCGATATGGAATCAGGGATACCTAAAAACCATATCATAAATTTTTTTTTGTAAATATCTTCAATGTACAGACAAACTTCCTGTTACAGTTTTATAATAGTTTAGATAAATTAAATTAAATAGTAAACAATTTTTTTAATACAACAATAATCCAAACAAGATGTTTCATCAGTAAACCATTTCACAACAACAACAATTGGTTTGCATGCCCTCTTTCTGAACAAACCTATTCAAACTGACGGATGAATAGACAATTACAATTGAATTTCCTCGTGTTTACCTACATTCCTCACGGGTGAATAGTACACCAGTGGTTCTTGAACTGTAAACATTCTGTTCTAATAAAAATTACTGTTAAAAAATTACTGTCAAAATGTTTAACAGTAAATTGAGATTTTTAATTAGTTTGTTTTGTACTTCTTTAGACCATCAATAGCAAGGAGTGTGTTCGCTACGAGCAGGATCGAATGACACTGATGAGGGAGATTGGAGTGAATAGGCTTGATGTGGGCATATTTCATGACACAGTTTTTGAGAGTTACGCGGTTATTATTTAATCTAGAAATAACTGACTGACCGTCATCCCGTGATCATGGCAGTTGTAACACTGCCGAAACATCGGGAACTCAAATATACCGAAACGCGGTAAGAACCCGTTAGAATGTTTATTTCTAGATATTTCATGACATCCTGGCATCACCAAGTTCTGATGCTGCTAGATGTTCGCCTTTTCAAACTCAACAGTGTAAATTCGCTAAGTAAATTAGAAAGTAGAAAATCTAGACATAAGGTACGATGGGACTGACATGTACATAACATTTTGTATAAAAGTCCCTTTAACAAAAAGAGAATAAAAAAAAAAAAAACTTGTCCATAATTAAATGGTCTAAGAGTACAATAGATAGTCAGGTACAGTCAACCAAAAAAGAGGTGCATGAGTTTTGATAAAACTTGCAGCTAAAGTAGATATTATAGCTAAGGTTGTGTTTGCAATTGTTCTAGATAGCCAATGCCAGTAGATATCATTAATCACAATTGATTGCAAGATGAAACAGTCCTTTTATGTTATTCTTATCATATGTATAAAACAATATTCAATCTTAAAACATAATAAGAGGCAGACCCTCTTATAATTTCTACAATGTTTTGCATTGGACCATATTTGGCGCAACTTGACTAATGCCATAGTCTCACTTACACACACTACCAACACAGCATTTTCCAGGTCAAAGCCACTACTTTAGATCCTTTACTCACCACCAGGTATAAGATAAGTGGACGGTCCAACTTGGTTAGCACAACATTGAATTGACATTTTCAATCAAGCAACTGCATTATTTTTATTTTATACTAAAACATTGTATAGAATAAAACATAAAGAAAGGAAATACTGAAGGTACAAAATAAGGTGGTCTTATAGCTGAAAAGCTATTCCAAACATTGGTAGCGGAATTAGTAAACGAAGACATTTTCTTCTTTAAGGTGGTTTCAGTCCATACAAAAGTTTGACGCACAATACGCGTAGACGGAAGTAAGTTATAGGAAGTAAGACGGAAGAAGGTTGTAGTTTTTAAAATTTTGTATGAAAAATTTCAAAGCTTTATATCTTCGTAATTATTTTATGAATTGCAAATGTTATTTGTGACGCGGTATCTATATTTTCTAAACTATTTTTCCATATATACAAAGGTATATAAAGGTAAATATGGAACACTTATATTAATATCGTCTACGCGTATTGTGCGTCAAAGTTTTGTATAAAATTGACCCCTCTGCAACCACCTTAATAACTTTTTGTAACTAAAATATTTTGATGTAAAGTACCTAATTATAAAACCTAGAAACTTGTGCCCATTATAATCAGACTAAATACCATAACATTCATAAAATGTACTAAATCAAATAACACTTATTTATTATCTTTACTACCGAAAAAAAAAGAAAAATAAAACATTAATTACCAAAAACACCATTATGCAAATACACAATCTCGTTCATCTGTACAAATTTTTTTCTCAGTCCCATACTTTACCGAAGCTAGCATCAACTATGTCTCCGTTAATATTTAATGCTGACTTCATATTTCTTAGCTAATTGCTCGGGCAATTAACCCCGATAACAGTAGTGTGAATGCACAAAACAGAGTTCATTCTACACAAGAAGTTCTCACACAGAAACCTTATTCCAACAACATAACAGTTACAATTGCTTGGTATGTGTGACTTTGTGTTTGTAGTTTGACGT
The DNA here is from genome assembly GCA_927399405.1 of Agonopterix arenella. Lineage (NCBI taxonomy): Eukaryota > Metazoa > Arthropoda > Insecta > Lepidoptera > Depressariidae > Agonopterix > Agonopterix arenella. Next base: position 6,491,604 of record OV656714.1, read on the forward strand.
GTGAGATGACAAAGGCCAATTACTGAGCTTTCTTCATTCTACATCCACAACTTCTGTAAATAAATACAAAATTGCATTGTCATTTATTCTTTTTCTCATATCTACAATAGGTGAAAGTTGTTTCTAATTAGACAAATTGTTTTTGGAATAAAAGATACTTTACATTAATATTATGTTTGCTATTTTATGCTACAGACTTTGTCGGCGTGTACAGTCAGCATCAGAGAAATCAGACCCTTCTATCTTAATTTTTATTAGCACAAGGGGGTTCCATTTCTCTGATGCTGCCAGCGTTCCCTGATTTTTTTTCGGGCAAAGCGGGATTCAGAAAACTTATGAGTAAAAAAGCGGGGTTCTTTCGTCGAAAGCGGGACATAATACCAACTGTACCATGTGATTGCAATAAATATATTAATATGAATAAAAAAAAGTAAATAATCAGTAGTTTTTTACTACCTTGGTTTTATCTGAGTTTCAAACTAACTTTACAATGATGTTGATGATAGACAGCCATAGAAAACGTATTTTAATAATTATAATTCTCTGAAGATTGAACTTCTTTTCATATTTCATTTTTTTCTTTAATATAGTTAGTTGAAGAACTCTGCACAGATAAGCTCCAGATTGAATTGGATGAGTAATTCCCGAAAAGGGACTAAGCCTGTCTCACGCGGGACATTCAAATTTGAGCTAAAAATCGGGATGTCCCGCCAAAATCGGGAAGTCTGGCAACGCTGCACACTACGTATCGATATATTTTTTTAATCTAGGCTATTCTATTCTTTTTTCACAATAATTATTAGTCAGTTGGTCAACTTAGTCATATCAAGTTTCACCAAAAACTTAAGCCCTAGCGGGTATCCCGCTTGTATTATAAAAGTTTGCATTTTTGTTATTACGCCGTGACTGAATGGGTTTTTGGTGAAGGTTGCTATGATCAACTGTTAAATATTTTTTGGATAAACCTATTAGTCCTTATCATCTTTTTTATTCACAGTTATAAAGAGTAGTTTAAATGGCAGCCTTATGATAGAAAGTGATTTCTTCAATTAGAAAACTTTTCATTAAAATAAATGTATGTAATTTTTTGATAAGATAAAAATAAAATACTCAAACATTTAGTAACTTATTACTGAACTGATAAATTATTGTGTAATAATAACATTAAAATTACATTACAATAACAAACGTTTTGAGCACAATTTTGTTAAGGGCCTATGTCGAAAAATAATTGAAGCGAAATGGGCGAATAGCTTATATTACTGCCTGCTGCGAGAGAAAGATATGGGGCGATGCGCGCGCCGGAAATGACGCAAGCGTAAAACAAACTTTATTAAATTGTGATTGTACTATTTTATTTAAATTCAATTCTGCTCTAATCAAACTTTATAAAATATCAATCTCGTTTTTTCAAGTCTCGTGTTTCTATTATTCACCGTTTAACAGTTCCAAGCGTTTATCGATAAAGGCAGAGGCTACTTTGGCTTGTTTTTCTATCTAGAAAATGTGTCTTAATCGTGTTTTGGCTTATTATGTCGACAGCACTATAAATATTAACTCATCTAGATTTAATCTTATGTAACCTATATTACATAGTAGCTATAACAAAGAGACTTTGTTAATGTGTTTGTTATTGAGCATTATGAATAAACCAATATCCTTGTGGTTTATCAAATTGATACATTACTTAGCTTAGTACTTAGTAATATTGAGTCATAGTACAAACTAATAAACACACAATAACTTAGCCTAGTTTAAAGAAATAGTGATACAGTTGAGCGTTTGCATACAAATCGTAAATGTGGATATGTTTAAAATCCTGTTAAAATTAATTGGCAGTGTTATATTTAGTACCTTTTAGTACATTGTGAAAAGGTGTTAGCTGTAATGCAATCTAATGCATTTGTTATATAAATAAATAAATTAGTTCATCAAAAGACAAACTTACAGATAGGGTATGGAACAGCAGATTTTAGCGATTTCGATATTGTCTTCAAAGTGAAAGTTGCTTAGTTTTGATGATCTAATCATCCCACAGATCACAAAAACTAAAGGGAGATGTGAAAAGGGGGCGGGGGTCAGTGTCGCAGCAATATGCGCAAAAACGGAACACATTGCTCGCGACAGTAATGATTCAATATAAAGCCTGAAAAAAAGAAGGCCTGAAAGCCAGTCGAGATATTATGTGTAAATAGTTTACAATGCTTGCGTAGTACTAAATACTATTCGAACGTTGAGTTCTGATGCCGCAATGGATAATGAGCACATTTAAGCTGATAAAATACTTTCTATCGCGTGGTACTGGTGGTGTTTCGTGCTCAGCGCGTTGGTTGGCATCTCTCTAGATCTATATGAATCATCCCCTTAAAAACCGTCAGCATATTAAGGACTATGTAGTGACACTTAATATAAGCGAAACGAAATCTTCTTGGAAATCTTCTCTGTCACTTGTATTGGCAGTCAGTTCCGCGAAACCATATCTATCCGTCGCCTGTTATGGCGGCACCGAGCCTCCAGTGCTGCCCTCAATTTGTGCTGGTATTTTTAAAATTTCTTAACAAGTCACGCGCTTTGCAGTCACTGCTTATTTTTTTTTTATAATGTTTGTAATTACTATCCTTAAAACCGCAAAAAGTGGCCACTATTGGCGGTTTGAACGATAATAACTACAAAAATAAAATAAATATTTTAGTCTGGCCCTGTACCCGGACTTTCGATTTTCGATATAACGCGACCGTTTCGGTCCGAACTTAATTGTAATACGATTGACATTGGAATGAAAACGGTCACGCAATTGCGAAGTTCGAATGTCCGGGTAGAGGTTTAATGTTTCGACAAATCGAAAGCAATGACTACAAAGTGTCATTCTTGTTTTTTTGGAAATGCTTAATTTTCTAGAAAAAAAAAACGATTGAGGGCAGCAGACCCTCGACTCCGCACTAGAGGCACGATAACCTCTTAAGAATTGCATTGTGGTGAGGATTCCTGTCAACAGTTCTTCACTCGGAATGATCCGGATGTTTCTCAGCCATAACTCTTCCACTCAGAGGCATTTGGGCGCAGGTCCGTTTGGCGTTGCATTGAAATGAGGCACTTGTGTGGGAGTCTACGCATATGGCCGTCAGTCCCAACACATGAATAGATATCTTGGCGAGGCCGCACCAGAAAACAAGCTTCATACAATCTTCATCATACAGCTTAGTCGGTAGCGAACCTGCCTGCTGTGCTGAGGGTCGTGGGTTCGAATCCTGTAATGGACTACATAATTTGTGGGACAACGTCCAAGATTTTTATATTTATTTATTTATACAAGCGGGGCGCCCCTCGCCGGAGAAAATCAAGCACCTCCCGCCGCTAGACCCGTATTGTACGCCATTTTGATCCTTATAGCAATGGATTAAGATTTTTTTCGTGGGACTACTGAAGTTCTGCGCTCTTGAGCTTGTCTTCTGGTTGACATCTATTCGTGTGGTCCCAATGCAATTTGGCTGGACTTTCGCCCAAAAGCCTCTAACTTGAAGAACTTCTTATATTTTTTCCCCTTGTTTGCAGGTACCACAAACATCAGTGCAGTTAAAATGCTTAGTACTTTTTTAAGTACATTACCGCGCCATTAAGAAACCTCTCTACCTCTACCTGAAATTTAGACATGATAAGAATACCACAGCAGACATGGACGGCGTGAAGAAAATACACTCAGGGACACTGTATCGGTGAGTTTTATTTGTTTTTTTAGGGTTCCGTAAAGAGGAGGTTTTTGTAGACAGACTTGTTTGTCGATGAAAATAGAAATGTTAAGAAATCTACAAAAACACATGTTAGGGTCTTTTACCGTGTGTCTACCGCGCAAGTACAGTCGCCATCATATAGAGATCATAGCAGACAAGGTATTCAAATATTTCTGATTTAATTAATAATTATACTTTGATAATTATCTTGATAATTATAAAATTATCGGAAAAAGAAAATGCTTGTACTAGCAATGTCGCGCCATGTGTCATCATGATCACGGTTTGCGAAAAAAGAAGCTTACAAACAAGAAATAGTTTTTCTCACTGTTTTCTGTTACTTTTCTCAATAATTTGTTATTCACTGTGATACGAAACGAAAATGCTGAAGACTAGGTGCTGGTTGATCTGAATACGAGTGCATTAAAGCAAAAATTGCAATTTTACAACTTTGAGTTAGAAATTTTACTCTAAACTAAGAATCAGCTTGGATCTTAGAGCTTATCTGATAATTATCATGATAGATATCAAACTTAATAATTATCTTGACAATTACGAACTTCTTCTAAACAGTGTTGCTTTTCATTAATTTCAGTACAGTAAAAGTGTTTCGCTATTGTAAAAGTTACCATTAATATCTGAACTAGAAGAAATAAAATAGAAGTTCAGATATTAATCTGGACCGTAATCTATTTGATGGCGACTGTACCTCACTTTTTCGTTTATCTGTTTGTCAAAGGACTCTCAGATCTCTTACTCGTTTACTAAATAAAATATAGAGAGAAGAAAAGAATACTTTATGTTGGAGAATGAAGAATTTTTGATATTAATGCTATAATTTTATGAACTTCGAATCAAAATAAAGTCAGCCTCTTCCCTATAACGAATATTTAACATCTACACAAAAAACTTTTTGCCAAACAAAAAACAATTTTTTAGACAGAACCCTTGATAAGAATTTCAGACTTGCACCTTGCCAGGTTCTTTTTCTTTTAGCGGGCGTCGGAAGTGAGTCATGTACGCATTCGTGAGAGCGGGGTTCAAATCCGCGTATCGTGGATTCTTGGAACTTCAAAAGATTTATTAATACGGAATGACTGAATAAAATAAATTTAAAGAATTTTAGCAATGCGGGTTTCAGTTTCTTTATAAACGGCCTTGCTCTGCGTAGTGATTTATTTTCAATTAACTCTTTTACGACACAAGCTTTGAGGCTTCAGCAGTATTTTATGGACTTTTAAAGGACATTATAGGATACATGCCTGGGATGATTAAGAAAAGTTAGTGCTCCTATGCATTCAATGAAAGAAGACCTTTTTTTATTTATTATTATTTATTTTAGTCCATTAATTATAAATGGCTTGCTTGTGTGTTAGCCCTGCATTTCCGCCAGTGTCAAGTGTTTATGGGAGAATCTATACCAAAATATGGGATTGTTTTTGGTCAAGAACAAGGAGAGATTGAGGATTGCGGAGCCTCGTGGCATGCAAAAACGCGACGCGCGAAATCCACGCGAGACGAGTGCTCGGATCAGAACCTGCAACGTGACTCAAGAAGACCTTTATTGTTTAAGGCTCACTTTGGCATAGAGGAGCTTTCATAATGGAATAGATTCGAATGGAGCGGATGTGAACGGCCATCATACATGGTAGTTCGCTGCAAATACAGGGTGTAAACTAATGCGTCGCATATCGAACAGAGCTAGTTTACTTTTGTCGTTGCTTCAGACCATCAAACAGAACAACTTTTACTATAGGAACAACTTTGAAATCGCGAAAAAAATTTAGCTGTTTCGAATACATTGTAGGTCGAGTAGCTATTGACATTTTGTATGGAATAGAATTTTTTTTCGCGAATTCGGTTTTGGTTCCATAGTGAAAGTTCGTCAGTTTGATGGTCTGAAGCACCCTGCTCGATATCTCACGCATTAAATTTTACACCCTGTATAACGAATAAGCAGTCTTCGACCAAGTGGCAGGATTATCTGGACGTAGTAAGTTGGTCTGTGGAACGGACTCCCGTTTAAGAAGCTAAATAAGTCCTAGGACGGTTTTTAAGATGTGGCGAAAAAATGCCGCCACTAAATATGCATTTCAGATACAACAATAGTCTTTGCTTCTATTCTCACCCTTGCGGAAGGCACGAAAACGTGCAAACCAGCAATCAAGCGTCTAGCTTACCAATTTATAGTCCAACCGCCATTGTTTGACATTTCAATAGATGCGAATGAACACGTATTCAGTGCAACTGTCATAACCCGTGAATGCTTCTCGCTAGAGCAACTTGCGACACTAACTTGACACTAATGACATCTAGAAATCTGTTTGGTACCAGTTCTGGTTTTAATTAGCATTTAATTCGTTTAGTCTGGTTTGTGGATTGTAGAAATTCTGCGCTTGCAGGCTATTTAGGTGCCTATGTTTATTCGGTTTGATTTATTCTACTTTAATCTAGGTGGTCATATGCGACTCATTTGTGCCACATCACCTTCAGAGATGATCACTCAGTAGCCCAGTCATTTTACGGTTTGAGCCGGGACTAATAAGTAATTGAAATTTTTTTCGGTATAATATTGAAGAGCCAATTTGAGCCTAGAAATGTACCAAAATAAAAAAAAATCACGTCAGCAACAGTTCCAATTTTAAGTCAAGTTTAGCGAGATACGGAATTAACGCAGTTGAATAGTAATTGGATTGCAATGTGATTAGAACTGAAATTGGATTATGATTGAATTTGGATTTTTTAAATAAGCGAGATAGCTCTCCTGGTTGGTACTATCGCATGTTTTAAGAGCGATGATAGCCCCTACGGAAGAGAGCTAGCGCCTCAATCCTGAGGCCGCGGTTCGATTCCTGGCCTGTACCACTAAGTTCTTCGGAATTTATGTTCGGTTGTATTTATCATTTACTAGCTCGGCGGTGAAGGAAAACATCGTGAGGAAACCTGCATTCCCGAGGATGAAAAGAAAATACAATAAGTTCGGAGGTATGCGTTAAATGTGGGTGAGCTTGGGGCGAACACAGAGGACCAGCGCTGGGGCCCGATTGCGCTAAGTTAAAACATCGAAGTTCTATTCTTATCCAATTTCAGTTCTAATCACATTGCAATCCAATTACTATTCAACTGTGCTGAATTCCGCATCGCGTTAAACTCTATGTAACTGACAGCCACTTTGTCAAAATGGCTCTAACGGCTGTCAGGAGCAGTACCGCGAATAGCGCAATACCAAATGTGTTAAAAGTTATGGTTCGTACGTAGTCCAATAACAGTTCAATCACCGAATGTTTACCGCGATTGCAGCCCTGGACTCAGTTTTACATAACGACCCTTGCTTGCAATAGCCCAACCACAAATAATCAATCGCATGTTTAAAAAGGTGGTATTTGTAGGATTTATATTCATAGTCCATGTCACGTACAATTTATTCATACAGACATTTATCATCCTTTGGGTACCTACTACAACATTACAATTTACAATATAAAAAGTTCAAAACAAAAAAACCTGTTTGTAAGTCTTGCCTTGAATTCGATGAAGATGGAGGATTCCCTTTTTATGACGTCACAAATATGAGAGTAATGACGTCACGTTAAACACGCGCACGATAAGATACTTTTTACAACTGTATGCCGCGCTTACACTTTCAAAAATATGTTTTATTCACCTAGATATAAATATCAAATTGGCTTACATTAACTGTAATGTAAAAAACAATTTAGGAGATACTTGGTTGCCTCTGCTCATTACGAGCCCCATTCGTTCCAAGAACACGAAATTTCAATTCAAATTGATTTGCAAAATAAGACCTAAGTGCGCACAGGTAATCTGATAAGGCAATACGTGATTTCCATGAAAAATAGGCTCGTGTCTATAAAATCCAATTTGGCTTGTATTTAAATATCTTATGCCTGCTTACGTATTTATTTCACCTGATGTTAAAAATAGAGGCTCGCATTGATTCGCAGGCTGACCACAATAGGCCATTGTATCTTGGTACCTATGTGTACGTTTTTAACTGATGTGTCTGTGTTACGTAAAAACAATAACTGACCGCATGGTAGGGTTGTCTATTATCTGAGAGATTCTTTTTTTTTAATGTTTGGTCATGTGGAGAGGATGAGTGACAGCAGATGTACGAAAGAGATATATGTTGCTAATGTGACTGGAAGCGTCGGCAGAGGGCGCTCTCGTAGGACGTATGCTGATCAAATCAGTTGCGTCTTACAAAAAGGGGAGGTGCGGAGTACTCGAAACCGAAGGGCATGTATGAAGAGATTTATGGATGTGCATGAGGCAAAAGTAGGATGTAAGGATCGTAGTAAATAGCGCGCCCTGGTCTCTGCCTACCCCACTGGGAAAGAGGCGTGACGTTATAGATAGATAGATAGATGTTCTGGTTATCTTGATTGTGAGGAATTTTTGAGTCGATGATGAAGATTTTATGGGTTAAGTCTGAAATAGATATTAATGTCTATAAGGAGTGGTAGGTAGACTGCCTTTGTAGCATTGGGCTCTTGACACGGAGGTCGTGGCTTCGATTCCCACGGGGGACACCTAGTGATATGTCACTTTGTGCGTTTTTCTCCAGTTGGTTTGGACATTGCACGCTGAATCACCTGATTGTCTGAAAAGAGAGATGATTCCGTGCTCCGGATGGCACGTTAAGCCGTTGGTCCCGGCTGCAGGCCACGTGCTTACTCTATCAAATATCGAAGTTATCCGCAAACACACCTAAAAAAAAATATATATATATACTATATAAACGATCGAATTGAGAAACCTCCTTTTTTGATGTCGGTTAAAAATAGCGGGAGGATTTGTTTTTTCAATTTAGTACTGCGCGCCCAGATATTATAGTGCGGTAATGTTATGTAAAAAGCAGGCGTGTTTTAAAAGCAGCATTATAAACCATAAAGCAGTGCAATAAGAGCCACTTTACGAGCAAGTTGCAGATTATTGTCTTTAGCAACCCTGCACAGATAGTCAGTGGTCCATTTACAGCCCATCTCGGTGAGATCATTCACTGTTTGAATGTGACACCGGGCACCGGTCTCGTCCTATTGTGTTGTGTTGTGTGTAACATGTTTGTTTGTCTGTGCTGGGGATGTTGTTTCAAACAAAGGGTCAAATTATTTGGAAGGAATGCTGATTTTCTTTGTGACGTCATATTACAATGTTGAGTGTTTGGAGACATAACGTGCCTATGAAAACATTTTGTTTATTTTAATAGGGTGTAACAAAATACCCTTGTAATATTAAAAGATAGAGGCTTAGATTATATCAATCATAATGAACAACTTTCACTACTATACTCGCAACATCGAGAAAAAATAAAAAAGAAACGATGTAGTAACGACTGTTCCATACAAAACTGCAGTACTGAACCAACAAATATTTTGTAGGATTTTTCGATGTTGCCTGTAACAGAAGTGTGTAACTTGAAGATACTTTAAGACTTTAACTACTTGAAGATATTAACAGAAAAAAAAACGATATGGTTTTTAGGTGTCCCTGATTCCATATCATAAATTTTTTGACTTTTTGTCGGTCTGTTTGTTTGTTTGTTTGATCGAGCATCACGCAAAAACTACTGAACCGATTTTGATGAAACTTTTTTTGTTTTATAGCTTACGATCTGACTTATAATCTGATACACAGACAAAGTCGCGGGTTAACTCTGGTGTTTAGATAAATCTATGTTATTGTGTGGTTCTCGCCTTAGAATAGACCACGATATTTTTCCCGTGGCTGTCTCATTAAATAGTTTTTGTCGCTATCACCAGCACGACTAGCATGCCACCCACGACAAAGCGTTTAAACGAGAAAAACGTCATGCGCGCTCTTTCTAGCATACGTAAAATAATAAAGATGGAGGCGCATCTCGATTTTTATCGTTTTCTCGAGGGTGGCATGCGAGCCCTACAGCTAAGAGAATGTTTCTTAGTTCACCAGTCGATACGTCATTTCATCTTGAAACCTGTAAATTGACAAGCGAACCTTGCTTACAATAATGCACCCATAAAAGTTGGGTCTTGTATTTGTAGCAAAGTTTATGTCCAAAAGAAATAGCCAGTGTAATAAAGGCCCAACACAAAACATTTGATATTTATACAAACTACGTCTGAAAGAATTGAAGCTCTTCAAACGCTTTGTACTTGTTTCTATAGCTACTCTTGTTTAAAAGGTCACGCTGTATTGTTCTATCAAAATAGGTGTCAAATAAAACTGAATAAAATTAAATAAAAATAACAATGTACTTAATTAAAAGAAGGGTCTGTAAAAGAAGCCTCTCTCCAACGAGGGTTAGAAAGAGGTTGGCCATATTGCACCATGGTGAGCCAGTGTAGGTTGGAAGCATGTTAGTTCTATGCTATCATAGTATTATTCATCAGTGATGATTCATCACCATTATCATTATCATTATATCACAGTGGGGTTATTGTGTATAAGTTTCCAAATATATCGTTTACAAGATCGATAGTATATTTTTAGGGTTTAGTAGCCAAACAAGGAACCCTTATACTTTCGTCCATTCTGTCTGTCTGTATGCCCCGCCTGAATAACTCGCTCATTATTGCACCTATTGAATCGAAATTTAGCATGAAGATAAAATTAAACCAAAAACAGAAATGTGGTAGTTAAACGTGAAACAAATGTTTTTCGACCCCTCCTCTCCCATACAAAGAAAAGGAGGTCGGCAAATTTTTTTAATTTTAATTAAATTTAGAGATGTTGGAGATCTCTAGTTACGTGGAACAAAACATCCCTAAAAGCTAAGTCGTTAGTCTATTCTACAGGGTGAAATTGATAGCATTAGCATCCTTTTAATCTAATAGTCTACCCATCAAACTGAACATCTTTTTTTTATTATGGGGGTAAACCGATCGGAGCAAAATGTCAATTTCACCCTGTATACTGTACGTACGTCATCATCAGATCATTCTTATTCAGCTCTTATTCTATACCCAAGGTATGAGTTTATGTATTTTATGATATTTAACATCTCTGCAGTGCACAAATGCCGTGTGGTTCCGTTCCGGCTTAGAATGTACTACCCCAACTGCCTACAATACCGCTGGAAGTTGTAGGAATATTTCTGACCACCCTGCAAGGGATTATAATATATGTATGAATGTATATATTTAGTATGAATACTGTTATTTATTCTGTGCTGTCTCGATATCTTTTTGGTCTGTATCCAACACTTTCTCTTCAATTCAAAATCTTTTCACGTCCGAAGTAGATAAGATTATACTTTTTGGTCTTTATGAATTCTGCCAGTGTCCTTATCTGTATTGATTGAATGCACCGATATCTTGTGCATTCTTTGTTGTTGAGTCTAACTTTAGAACGTGACTTCGCTCGTCCGGACATGGCTGTTAAGGGTCTATGTCGAAAAATAATTGAAGCGAAATGGGCGTGTGATAGCTTATGTTACTGCCTGATTCGAGAGAAAGAGATGGGGCGGCGCGCGCGCCTGAAACGACGCAAGCGTAAAACAAACTTAATTTAATTGTGATTGTACTATTTATGTAAGTTCAATTCTGCTCTAATCAAAATTTTTAAAATATCAATCTCTTTTTAAATCAAGTCTCGTGTTTCTCTTATTCACCGTTTAGCAGTTCCAAGCGTTTATAAATAAAAACGGGTGCTACTTTGGCTTGTTTTTCTATCGAGAAAATGTGTTTTAATCGTTTTTTGGCTCGAATCAAAACTTCAATTATATGTTCAATTTACATATATCCGCTAATAATATAAAAAAGTTATTAACAAATAACAATTTACAGAAAATTTTTAACATTTCTCCCTTACACCGAAAAAAAAAATAGCACCTTACAAAAATTTACAAAAAAGGTCGAAAATGATGTCCTCAACCCCAGATTTTCCGTTGGACCATCTTAACTCGACCACCCAGTATAAAATATAACTTTTATGACTTCCGTCTACGCGTATTGTGCGTCAAAGTTTTGTATAAAATTGACCCGTCTCCAACCACCTTAAGTATAATATTTATTTATTTCTAACACCTTATTCTTTTTTTCGTGTCAGCATGAGCCATATCGCATGACAATAACTCATGCTGTAGTGTAAAGATTAGCCAGTCAGCAATGGTCGATCGAGGCTGACTGCCCAGGGTGCGCCAGACGAACTCGGGTTTCGTCACTCGGGGAGGCTCTTTACTTGCACCCATTATCAGGGAGGGATGTAGGTGTTTTAATGTGATTAGTGGGCTTCTGCAGTGATTTTGACGGAGAGGTCAGTTTTCTATCACGTGACACTTCATTCAATTCTGATGCTCGCAAACGCATTCATGTTTACACCCTGAAATATACAGGGTGTAAACATAAATGCGTTACATACTTAAAGGAATGCTTGATGCTAATGATATCAATTTCACCCTGTAGATGCCAACTTTGCTGAAATTGCACACTTGGCAAGATAGTATCATACTTTTTTGACCTTTTGAAAGGAAATGCGGTACAGAAACCGAATAATACCTCGAGTCAGCTACTAGCGGTCAAGGTAATTAAGTTATTTTGTTGGCAAGCTCTAGTCTGGGTTGTATAATTTGGAATTAAACTTTTTAACGTTTGTTTGTACGTAATTTGAATATGTTTATTTAAATCCCGAACGTAAAAATACCTTTTAAAATACAGAATGTAAAATTAAATGATCTGGATCATCCCTTTAATTATGTAAAAGTGTATGTTAAAGGGATGATCCATACAAACAAACTGAACAACTTTCCATAGGGACCAACATTGAAATCGCGATTCGACCCTAATGTATGAAACTGAAGATTTTTTTCCATGATTTTATCACGATAGTGCACTCAGAACTGCCTCCGTTGTCTAATGGTTAAGAGCATTGCCTCTCGACACGGAGGTCGTGGGTTCGCGACACGGTGGAAATTTCACTTTGTGCGTTTTTCCCCAGTTAGTTAGGACATTGCAGGCTGGATCACCTGATTGTCTGAAAAGAAAAATGATTCCGTGCTTCGGATGGCACGTTAAGCCGTTGGTTCCGGCTACTATCTCAGGTAGTAGTAGTCGTTACATAAAAACCACGTCAGAGGCCGTAAGGCGGTCTGAAAAATCTCTGACACCAGGGCTCTGCCCACGATAAGAAGATCACGATAGTGAAAGTCATTCAGTTTAATGGTCTGGAGGTCTGGTTCCCCCTTTAAATATGTAAGTAAGTAAAGAAAGTAAATTTTTCACAAGATTTAGAATTTTCCAAAATAATGTTTCATGTTTCTTTGTCCTGAGGACTGGATTGAGGTCAAGAGCAAACCCTTTTTAATTAAAAAACAAAATCATTGGAAGATCGCTGGACCGACGACCTCATAAAAATTAGTTGAAATAAAAAATTCATAATGATAAATATCATCATCAGCTCTTGTCCACACACTGCAGGGTATAAGTTTCCTCCCCATTATGCCACTTTTTCCTGTCTTGTACCAGCCTCATCAAAGTCTTTCCAGCTACCTTCGCAATATCATCAGTCCACTGGCTGCTGGACGACGGACTCCTCTTGACTGACAAAATATGACATTAAGAAATAAGTTAATCAGTTCTGTAGCTATTTGCAGGTTTTCTGTTATACTCGTCTTCGTACACGCAGACCATCGATTTTAAATACTCGTAACTTTTGATTGAATGAACTGGTTGCGATGGAATAAAGCCTAAATGTTAATCCAAACTAATCTCATTGTGAAAACCCCATCCAAATCGGTTCTGTAGTTTTTAAGTGATGCGGGCACAAACAAACAGACAAAAATTCTAGAAAATCGTCTCAATGCATTCCATAACGTATCCTAAACACACCCAAATAATATTTTTGCAAATATCTTCAATGTACATCCACGCCAATTTTACAATTTTATTATATGTATACATACATACATACATAAGCTCACGCCATTGTCCCATGGGGGTAGGCAGAGACCACGGACCGCCACACGCTACGACTCTGACACACCTCTTTAGCCTCATTGACATTCATACATCTTTTCGTGGGTGCTACGCACTTGTCCTTTTCGGAAAAGATCATTGATTTGATCATGGTATGGCTCACCTTTGCTTGATAAATTTCATTCGTAAGTCTTCTTTCATTCATTCTCTCTACGTATTATATGTATCGGTATAGATAATACACTGTATAATACAATGTAGATATCATACGATTGATTATATAAACATAGATTACATTAACATTTTAAAATTTAGACGATAATGTAATCTATTACATCAGATTCTAGATTGAATATAACAAGTCTTTCTCCAGAAATTACGCGATAATATCTAGATGTTTTAGTCAGAATTTTAAAAGCATCTATTTATTCAAGATTAACATTATGTTTATTTGTATAGCGTAGATTTGAAAATCTCTTTTAGATTTCTTGATATTTACATTTACCTTTTAGACAAACTTTATTAGATTTATTGCTTTTAGAATATTCGGCTATGATTCGATAGTACTCCATAATTTACGAGTAACTTAGGATAAAGATGCATTGCTTCTGTATTAAATAAGTTGGCTATTGAGGTTTACTTGCTGCTGCTTTTAAACGGTGAAGGAAAAATCGTGAGGAAACCTGCATACGTTGAAGAAAAAATTCTGATGCGTAGGTGAAGTGTACGAATCTGCATTGGGCATGCTTGGACTAACGTCCATACATTTCTTGAGGGTAGGCCTGTGCCCTGTAGTGGGACATACAGGATGAAATTGATATCATTACCATCCTTTTAAACTAAGAGTCTACCCATCAAACGGAACAACTTTTTCTATGGGAGCAAACCGATCGGAGCAAAAAAAGCTGCTGCATACATTTGAGTGGAGTAGGTATTGCAGTCTAGTATGGAACTGCAGATCTTTTTCACTCTGGCTGACGATGATGATTGTTTCCGAAATTATATTGTTTACCACGCCGGACTATAGTAGTTTACTTAGCATCATTCCAATGTCTGTAAGCGCTATTTATTATTATAGTAGATAAAGGGTACAGTCAGCCTCAAAAAGATGAAGGTATACAGTTTTTTTCCACTAAAATGTGCAGGGTGTAAGGTAAAGTATAATTAACCTTTAAACCACACACTCTACCCATCAAACTAAACAACTTTTACTATGCGAGCAAACCTGTCAGAACAAAAAAAAAACTGCTGTACCATACGTTTGAATCAAGTAGGTATTGCAGTTTAGTATGGGACAGTTTTCTTTTTGTTCTGACAGGTTTGCTTCCATAGTAAAAGTTGTCCAGTTTGATGGGTAGAGTATGTGGTTTAAAGGTTAATTATACGTTTCATAACACCCTGTAATCATCTTTTTGAGGCTGTACAAGTACAAGTACAAGTACATATTTAGCGGATTACAAAGTATAAATAGATAAAAATTGATGCGCCGGCCACAAGGATCAATATTAGCTGAAGCGCATCAGAGATTGAAAAAAAAAGAAGAACTGTTGGCCTAAAAAAACGCAAATGATGTATGATAAAATTAAAACTCCGCACTTTAGTTCTTCCGTCGTCGATTCGATAGCATGCTATTGAGTTTGACCTGCCATGGTGATGAAGAGATTTCCCAATCAACTTTAAAGGCTTGCTGATTGTCCAAGGGTGCACCGGACGTTGTTTCTGACACATAAGTGTTGATTTACTTGGACCTGTGACACGCCGGGGGTTTACGATAGAGCTTCGATCAAAGTTCGAGGTCACTTCAAACATACGCAATAATATCAACATTTCACTAAAATTTGTCAAACTTTGTCCAATAAGAAAGGTAGTGAGACCTACCTACTTAAATTTTAATGGATAGTGGATACGCTCTTCGTAATTGAAACATGTTGGTTTCTTCCCTATGTTTTCTTTCAGAAAAGCCAAAGCCTTGTTACAAATTGTACACAAGTTTCTAATAGCTCGTTAACAACCGCGTCATGAACATTTCTTCCTCTAAGTCCTTTTGGCATTGCCGTAGTCGGTCAAAAAAGTCAAGGTACATAAAGGTTCACGTTCAGTTTAAAGTCATTTATTTTATTAGCTGGTTCCATAGAGATCGTATGATTAGTTACATAATAGAATCACTATATCTTGCCTTTCGACATGACATGGCAAGTTAAACAATGTCCCATGTCGTAGTCGTAGGTGTTAGAAAGGCAGACAGTGTAGTGACAATAACGCCATTACCGAGAGCAAGTCCGCATCGATTTGATATCCACCAGACTAGACTGACTGTAGGCACGATAACTTGCGGTTTTGACACTGCTATCTAATGTCAAACTAACTTTGATAGCAACGTTATTACTGGTCCTACACTTTTAGGCTGCTTTTCCAACAGAGATGTGCGAGGTAGTATGCCGGTGAGCGAGGAAAAATCGGCCTATGAGAGAACTTGAATTTCCCAATGATGTTGTCGAGCGAGCGCGCTATTGGCGGATTGTTTCCTCGCTCACCGCCTCGCTATCTCGCACATCTCTGGTGGAAAAGTAGCCTTAGGACCTAAAAATACTTTCTCCTTTCTCCTATAATCATTCTGCAAATGTAAGGCTGCACAGCCATTATTATGGAAATGATAATGATAAGGAAAGTGAAAGTTAAAACGTTTTTACCCCCTAATTTTTACCTAACTTCGTTGAATACGGGACGAAGACAAAAGTAGGCAATGGTGTAGTCCTCTCTCACCTGCACATGCTCAGCATCACTCGTGCTTACTCTCCAGCCTCTTCTTGCCAGTGAGAGCATTAATCAAATCAAATCAAAATTTTAATAATATCACATAGATAGCTTTTTGACGTCATTTTTTGACTCTACCAACGCGTTAGAAGGTGTTGAGAGTTGAGTTGAGAGTCCGTTGAGAGAAGATGCGGCCAGAAACTCTACAACACACATCTTTTAAACAAAACGTACGAAGTACAAATAAATACAATATTGCATTACATAGTGTAACATTGTCAAGACCTGTAATTTTTCCATGGTGTGTATAGTTTGGGAACTTTCGCAAAGGAGAATGGGCATTTTGGTACCCGCTCCAATAGCAATGACTGTAGTTACGTTCGATGGGTCTTTTTATGACCACCAATGTTTAATAAGACCGCTTGATCCAAATCATTGTGAGTTCGGAGATATACCAATATGAAAATGACAAGATTTATAGAAAAAAAAATTAATTAAAATGGCACATGGTGTCTATTATTGCTATTTATATTTGTAATAAAATACTTTTATGCCAGAATGTTATATAATAATAATAAAACAATATGATAACAATAAAAAATATATAATAATAGTTAATAACAATCTATTATATATATAAAACAGCCGGGTTGGTTCGAACACTTATAACTCGAAAACGGCTGAACCGATTTCGATGAAACTTGGAATATAGATAGTTCATTACCTGGATTAACATATAGGCTACATATTATAAAGAGAGCTGGGTAGCGGGCGAAGCCGCACGGGTCCACTAGTAATATATATTAATTATGTGGTATACTAACATTGTATTATTGTGTTGTTGTGGTACTCTAAATAATACGTTGCAATACTATGCTCAATACTATGCTCGAGTAATACTATTGAAAATAAAAAATCAATATATTTATATATATATATAAAACAGCCGGGTTGGTTCGAACACTTATAACTCGAAAACGGCTGGACCGATTTCGATGAAACTTGGAATATAGGCTACATATTATAAAGGGAGTTGGGCAGCGGGCGAAGTGGACCCGTGCCACTAGTAATATATATTAATTATGTGGTATACCAACATTGTATTATCGTGTTGTTGTGGTACACTAAATAATACGTTGCAGTACTATGTTCGAGTAATATTATTGAAAATAAAAAAAAACTAAAGATTTAATTCGAAATGACATTTATTTTCATTCAAGACCATCTACAATTACATCATTTAAAAATGATGCAGGGGCAGTAAAACCTTCATGTCTCGCATATCCAAGATACCAGATAATTGAAATAATATGAGCACAAGTGCCCATTGTACGTCGTCCAGTGAGGCAAGTACAATAATGTTGCACGATATCGTTGTCATTATTTGTGTTATTGTTTTTTACTAAAACATAACAATAGTACGTTTTCGATCTCCTGTGGCGTGACTGTACGCGCCCACGTAACAGCCAAACATCTTCGTTAATGCCGTAGTCTGGCAAGTCTTCCAGAGCGTTTTCTCTGTATATTTCGATTGAATATAAGCCATTCCTTAAATGCTCACTGCAATATGATCTCGCAAGCTTTAATTGGTATGTACCTAAAGAAAGCAAAATGACATGCTCTTCTGTTAGATGTGGGAAATTCTGAACATTATTTGCTTCTATTCTTAGAAAATCTGCTCTTCTGTTGTTTAATCTTTTCCTCTCTACATAATTGTTCAGAAGGTTTGGGGAATCCATTTTGTTTCGGATGATATTTAAATAGGATTCTACATTATTACTATCGGCGATGGGTTCGTGAAAATGATTTATAATAGCAGCGGCGATTTTAAAATCAGTGAACATGTGTGGAAGAGCTCTATTGAAATATTTTTGCCGTAAGAGCTTAAAATCTCGCTTGAACTTTCCATTCACTACTTCCACAACCCATCGACATATCGTCACCGATCTAGCTTCATTGGCCTGCTCAGTAGTCAGCTGTGTCTCGTTTCTATCTTTTGTTGGAGGCATGTATGATTCATAGCCACATGCTTCAATATCGTTCAAACTATCTCTGAATCCTCGGTCCAATATAAACACATCGTTTGCTTGCAGGAAGAAATGTAAAGGATTCTCTCCATTGTTCATTATATCACTCATTATATTTGCATCAGTCTTTGTTGCAGCGTATGGACCCAGTACGTCAAGAATGTATCCATCAGTGCATACTATCAAAAAAGGTTTTAAAAGATTTTGGAATTTGTGCAAACTGTATGATTGTCTTTGAAATAAAAAGTTCGAGCTTTTGTTTATGTAAATATAAGTGCCATCATATATTAGTATCACTTTATCATTTTCTTCGTTACCAAACAAAGCTTTAGGAATTGTGAGGTTTCTTTCTAATACCTCATTTCTATTGATGTGGTCCAGTCCCAAATGTAATATTACATATTCATTAGCTAGGCATTCACGCACAATAGCTAATAAACGCTCCAGTTTTCTTCGAGACACATTAAATAATGTTGCCAATCTCTCATCGGAATCTCCGGTACGTAGTTTTGTAAGGTATATACCTAATGCAGTTCTTGGTTCCTTGCATCTCTCACTTAGAGAAGGCACCTGATCCAGTATGGCATCGAACTGTTCGCCATTACGTCCGGTCCAAAAATGCATTTCTTCATTGCTCAATGAATCTCTTGTGTTAAAGTCGAGCCTAGGTCCACGTTCTAAAGCCCTTCTCATCATGTCACAGACGTCTGTAAATTGTTGTGCATTAAAATGATGAGTGACATTGCAAGATTGAGGCAGTTCATCCCAGATGTTGCTCTCAAGGTGTTGGCTGCACACTCTAGCGCCCTCAGGAATATATAACTTATGTTCACAAAACATATTAAGTTTGATAGTCTCAGGTATGCGATTACGGGTTGGGTTTCGGCAATCGTTGAATATACAATGCCTTGGTGTGTTTGGGGCTCGAACGTAGTCTGGAACCTGAAGTTCCTGGGCATTTGATTCTGCTTCTGGTATAGCAGGTACCACGTCGTCATTGTGTCTAACAGCGTTCTCAATTCTCTGCCAACATCGATGACAGACACATCGAGTATTGTTGAACGCCACCTGAAAAGGGTAAAATACGATGTAGATGTTTTTTTATTTACTCTGGCTTGATAACGTTTTGTCATAAAAACCTAATTCGGTCCGGTCAGTAGGTATCTATAGTAGGATTATTTACTCGGTGCATACTCCGATGATTTATGACCGAGTTTCCAGCGAGATAATAGTATAGAAGGATGCCACATAATCGTAATAATTCGAAACAATAATGTAAGCAGGTAGAAAATGTTGACCCTTCTAGTGCTTATCAGAACCGGTTCACGCATCGGTCGGCGCATATTTCCGTCCTTCATTTGTTTTACTGTCCACGTGCACAATAAATGCCAAAATGTTTTGTTATTTAGTGAATCACTACTGGTACGGACAGAACACCTAAATTCCGTGAACTGATAAAACGAGGTTGGAGTTTCGTACGCAGGCGGATTGCCCTATCCATACACTATATTAGGAAACGTTTTTGATAACACTCTAGAACATACTTCCAAAACTTAATAGTTAATACGTGTTTATCCAGTGAAATGTTCATGAGTCTTATTGTAATCCGTTATTTAATGTTGCTAAACGTAGCTTAGAAACATTGAAAAAGTAAAGCTTAGAGAAGATATGGTATGGCGTTTGTAGTTTAAGACCAATTACATTCAAGCTGCATGACAGTTGACAATCATACGCTTTTCAAAAGAGCGCTATTTTCTAACATGAAAAAGTGAAGCTAAGAGAAGATATGTTATGGCGTTCGTTGTTAATGCGGTATGACAATCACACGCTTTTCAAAAGAGAGTCATTTTCTAACACTGCTAACAATTTCGTAATAAGGAGAATCACCTGTGACACATTTAAATAGTATAACGAAGTGGGTACTAACCTCCAATTCAGCATGTTCTTGTATGTACGCCGCAAACGCTGGTCGTGTCCTTGGGAGGTCATCGGTCAAAACATGTCGCTGGTATCTTGCATTATGTAGGCCTCGCCGGCACACCACACAATTGCTATGTTGTTCCATTGCAACAGTCCAAATCGGTAACGAAATTCACAAAAACACTTCACAAGCCGAGGTCAACGTTTAAAGCAGGTAGAAAATGTCCAAAAAGAGGTGCAGGGGTCGGTGATAAAAGCGAGATGAGAACGTATTCTGATGAACAGCAGCGGGACGTCGTCTTTCGTACGGTACGATTGAACGACTGGAGTGAAGGAGCCGATCCGATGACGCGCTAAACTGCCCAAGCGCATCGCTCCCCACCACTCCTAGCTGGGATATAGCCGCGCGCTCACATTCCTCTTCTTATAACCGTCGGTTGTCGTCAATGTAATAAATATAATAGGAATTATTTTAAGAATATATGCAGTTCTATTTTATTTATTTGGTAAAAACAGACAATAGACGTTACATGGTTAATTACATAAGTTTACAAAAAAATAGTAGTTTAATTAATAGTTCGTAGCAATTAGTGTAATATTATAGTACATTTATTTATTTATTTATTTTAGGAAGATTTACAGCATTACATTTTAATAAACGTTCTTATATAAATCTAAACGCCATTTAAAAAATCTCCACATTTAACATATTATTTTTAATATATTAAATAAAATACATTAAAAAAATAATATATAATAAGCATATTATGTATATAATATGTATATATAATTGTAATAATGACATTAAAAAAATAATTGCCTAATAATGTCGAAAAACCAAAAAAAATAATTAAAGAATCATCACGAATAGCTCCGTTCCCACAGCGAATGATGACAAGCGTCCTAGTACACATTGATGTACATAAAGTAACCTTTAAAATCTGATATATATTATGTCTATTGGGGCGGGTACCACATTTCATACATTTTTGCCCATTGTCCTTTCGCAGTTGTCTTCTTATGTAAAGCACCTGCTAAGTAGGGCTTTATTCGTGATCCAATATCTATATTATTAAATCAATCTCTAACCCTAAGGGTAAGGAAACAAAAGGCATATAAAGCCGTTTCGACAACTGTTACATAAATACATACAATCGTATTTTCTTTTGGGAAGGATGGAAATTCTGAAAATGAAAATTCTTTTATTTTTTTACGTATACAGAGTGTAAAAACACAACAATCGCGAAAAAAAATCTGCTGTTTGCTACTCGAAAAAAATATATGAAACAGCAGATTTATTTCTTTCGCGATTTCAATGTTGGTCCCATAGTGAAAGTTGATCAGTTTGATGGTCCGAAGCTCCCCCTAAAGTATGATGTAACATTCAAATTTACACCCTATACAGGGTGAAATCGATATCATAAGCATCCTTTTAAACTAAGAGTATATTCATCGAACTGAACAACTTTTACCACGACAGCAAACCGATCGGAGCAAAAAAAAAATCTGCCGTTGCATATATTTGAGTCGCAAACTCGCGCGTCGACATTGTAGTTTAGTATGGAACAGCTGATTTTTTATTTGCTCCGATCGGTTTGCTCCCATAGTAAAAGTGGTCCAGTTTGATGGGTAGACTCCAAGTTTAAAAGGATGCTATCAATTTCACCCTGTATGGCTATTAGCTTTGAGGCTATGTAGAATAAGGCACGATGTCCCTTTCCTGTAAGGATTCAATTCACTTTTCTCATCTGAAAATTATCTCGGATAACAACTTTTCTCACCCCAAAAAGGGAATTGCGGTCGTGAGTTTATGTATGTTAAAGTAATATGCTCAACGTTGCTGGGATCTAGTATAGCTGCATACAATCCTATGCTCACAACGTCTCGGTTTACCAAACTAATTCTCAGTACGCCGTCCGCATTGCCAAGTACCATTAGCCCCTCCGTATGCTATCGGTTTTTCAGCCAGGCCTTATAATGCACCTCAGCCTTATGCGTATTGTAATAAAGTCCTGTATTCAACAGCTGGTTTAGTACCAAAAAGTTGATAACATGCTCTATTTGCACGGTTATCTGTAAGTATGTGGTTTAACGTCGTTTGCCTAGGATTAGTTTTAATCGGTTTGTAATGTGAACTTAATGTCAGTGTAAATAAGTCTTATATTTATGAGAAAGGTTTTAACTTCCGTTTCAAGTGCAGCACAGTATTTTCTTTTCTTGGGGGAGGAAATTGCTTTGATGAAAATATGACTGACGGTTCTTTGCTACAGAGAAAATGTTGCGCAAGTTCTAGTCACGTGTACCGTGGAAGTGGTATTAAATTGCTTATTATGTAGCATTTCTGAATCATTAAGTATTATTGCACAGTGCACACCTTAATATATGGTGTGAAAAACTATCCCCGAAGACGGACTGATCAAGTTGACGGGTTGATGTCTGTTTACGGGACACCCTGTATAAGTAGTCAAAGTTTAAATGCATTAGGGTTCCCTCAATTATTCTTTGATGCATCCATTCTAACGTTCGTTGTTTTAAAATTCAATGCAAGCATTACAATGGATACAGTTATTACTTGTCAAAGAAATTGTAAATAACTGTGAATTCAGTGAATTAAGGCTGGGCCACCCAGCGTGCAGCTATAGAACGGGTGCAGACCGGCTGCAGGCCGGCAGTAGTTGTAAACTATGGAATTATAGGGATGGAAAATGGTCAGTAAAGTCAGTAAGAGTCAGTTTTTTTGGCTAAGGTCAGTAAAAGTCAGTTATTTCGAAAAATGGTCAGCAAAATACTAACGTATTTTGAGGATCAGGGGCTACGTTCCCATAAAAGTGGTCTGGTTTTAGTAGATTGAAGTGAAAAAAAAATGCCATTTTGGAGTGGGATTCCTTTAAAAATCTTTTAACATTTTTTTTTGTTAGATCCTTAACTTACCTTTCATTAAAAATTTGTATAATATCAGTTCTTTTTATTGTTTCGGTGATTAATTCATCAAATCATAACAAAATATTTAAAGCAGCGGAAGTGAAACATTGTCCAATTTTGTAGTCACAGGTAAAATTTTAAAAGATTAGATAGAGATTTGGTCAGTATTTTAGAGGGTTTTAGTCAGTAAAATCAGTATTTTTGGCCATGGAATCAGTTTCCACCCCTGGAATTATATGCGAGGTGTCACACTGAATGCAGTCCGGCGCGGCTGCGGAACGGTAGCCGCAGTGTGACACCTCGCATATAATTCCATAGTTTACAACTACTATCGGCCTGCAGCCGGTCTGCACCCGTTCTGCTGCTGCACTCTGTGTGGCCCAGCCTTTAATGGTACATAATTAGAAGGCGAGCACTCTCTGAGCCGTGATTTGACTCGTTTAATAGAGTGATGTTACGTAAACTACTGCAATAAGTACTGCACGTGTGTTCTAATTAAATTTACAATTATAAGTTAACTAGCTGATGCCCGCGACTTCGCGTAGACTTGTGATTTTTAACCGACTTCAAAAAAGGAGGAGGTTTCTCAATTCGACCGTAAATATTTTTTTATCAGTGTTCGCGGATAATTTCGTCGTTTATGAACCGATTTTGATAATTCTTTTTTTGTTGGAAAGAAGATATTCCAAGGGAGGTACCATGATAAGGCAACCAGGATCTGATGATGACATCCCAGAGCAATCGAGGGGAACCTTTGAAAATTACAGTGCCGGCTAGTGCGTTTGTTAATTTAAAGCACTACTATTACATTGAACTAATGGATTCACCACTGAAAATTGTGAAATAAACAAAATTTTAACATAAAATTAAAATCGCCTTTAAAAAACTAAAAAGTTAAAAAATAATATTGCAGCCGATGACTTTTTCGTTCGCAACAGAAGAACATTAATTTGTTTTATAGAAGTCAGTGTCAAGCCAAGCCAAAAAACGAATGCAAGCCCTGTCGCGAATCGTACCGGCTTGACAGCGACTTCGATAAAACAAATTAATGTTCTTATGATGCGAACGAAAAAGTCATCGGCTGCAATATTATTTTTAAACCTGTTAGTTTTTTTTGAAGGCGGTTTTAAATTTTTATTTCATGTGCCTAGTTCAAGAACATTGGGATAAGTGTGATCAAAATTTAAAAAAAATTCCATAGAAAATATTAGTGGTGACTGGACCCGAATGTAATGAACAGTTGGTTTTTTCTCGCAATTTCAATGTTGGTCCCATAGTGAACGATGTTCACTTCGATCGTCTGAAGCACCCCCTTTGATATGTTGTAACCTTTGACTATTTATTACGGACTAGCCTTGCGGTAACATTTCCCCTCTGCCACGGTATAAGATTAATTGATCATGTGCATTTACATAAAATTTTATACCTTATCACTAAACGAGACAGCCTATAATTGCGAAACAATAATTATGAACTTAAAACGTTTGGGGTTCACAAGAGACTTCTTTTCATGATTTTTAACGTTCAAAATTAGAATCTAAAGTTATGGGGAATAAAATTCAAAGTTGCAGATTTCTTGTTACCTCGCCCCGCAAAAAGTGGCAGAAATGTTTATTAGTAGAATTACAGGCGTGGCTAGTCCCTATATAAGTAGTCAAAGGTTGTAACGTATTTAATCTTACACCCTGTATATTATCCTACAGCGGATAGATAAGTGATGATGATGATTTTTTATTACATTTATGATTATGAACACGTTTTTGAGTGTGACTGTACATCCCCTCCCTTGGCGATAGCTACGTCCGCGTTGCACCGAACGGTAGCAGGTTCGATTTCCGGTGCATAAATATTAAATGCAGTTAGGTTACCTTAGGGTATAGAAACCTGTATGTCAAGTAAAGCTCTACTTTTGGAAATGTCGCTGTTTGTAGAAAAGAAAATTGTTGATTCTCTACGTCTTTTTTTCATGTTATACAAATGTTCTTGTGATCTACAGAGTGTACAATTAAAATTGCGAGGGGAATTCAAATTGCGTTCTCTGGATTGAGACCATCAAACTGAACTTTCACTGGTATAATATTTATTTATTATTTTACTGCTTAGGCATATGCTTACGACTTTATCCACTTGAAAGCCTTTTGCACAGAATCAATCATCACCAGCTTATATACGTCCCACTGCAGGGCACATATACCCCATAGAGGGTGTAACGCGTGCCCACTGTGGATTGGTGGACTACACATACAGATCAAAATTTATTCTTCAGCGTCTGCAAGTTTCCTCACGATATTTTCCTTCACCGTTTGAGAGCAGTCGGTATTACGTATATAAGTTAGAAAACTCGTCGGCATGTCGTCCGTAAATATTTGAACCCGGACCCTCATGATTGAGTGTCCACACCTCTCCGCAACGCACCATCGACGCTCTTTTACAGAATTTATGACTGAAAATAATTTCATGTGACTCTTTTTAAATTAAAATTGTTTTACTTTGGAATAGAACAACAACCCGCCTTTTTGGTTTTAGCATCGAAAACTAAATAAATGGATAATACAATAATCTAGATGCGGTATTTCATACCTGCTTATCGTATGTTCCGAAATAAAATACTAAAAGTGAGAAAAATGGGGTTAAACGAATTACAGTTACTCGCACTCGCTTTACTAGGTTATAAATAAAATTCCTCTTCAAAATAGATATAGACGCATCCCGCAAAAACTAATTAAATTTTCTTTATTTGCTTTTCTATAAACATAAAAAATATGGCAATGTGCAGATTGCACCGCTTTGTCCGCCAAGTTTATACTTTCATTTGGAAATGGGGCGGAAAAATTAAAACTTGACTCTGGACATAGTTTCATACTTTACTAGCTTTTGCTTCCGTATTCAATGCACGTTTTGTGCTTTTACTCTACCACCGAACGAAGAGGGGGTGTAATATTGGCGTTTTATGCGGGCGTGTAAATATGGGTAAGTTCTAGAAATTTGTGGTGTGATTCCTGTTTTTGGATGGACTATCCTATTTCCTATAGTGGGTGATAAAGGATGTTTATGTAAGTAGGCGAAATGCCAGCCAACTCTCACCACTTGACACGTAATTCCTTCCTGAAACTTAAATTGCTAAATGTGAGCATTGCTTCAACTACAGGGTGAAATTGATATCATTAGCATAGATTAATATGTATATTGGATATAGATAGGTAACTTGCCTTGAATTTTAGGACGTTCTAATTGCGTTGCCGTTATTAGCACTAGGGGGCGCCACATTATGAAATAAATTGAAAAAGACGATCGGTCGACACGAGGATCGAACCTTAGCTACCCGGATCGTAAGCCGGTTGTCTAGACCGCTAGACCAACAAGACAGTGATTGATATGGACGAAATCTCTCACTACTACAGCGCAGCGCGTCAGGTGTAGTGCGCTGTTACTCTGATATGAACCCTAGTTCAGCACATAGTGCTTCGAAACATAACCGATAGATGGCAGAAGCTGTCTATGGAAAATCAGCGTTCCACTTAGTTTGTACTAAGATAACATAGCATGATCATTAGCATCCTTTTAAACTTAAGAGTCTACCCAACGAACTGCACAACTTTTACTATGGCAGCAAACCGATAGGAGCAAAAAAAAATCTGTATATTTGTCATTTGAAGTCAATGATTTCTATCATTGTCTGAAGCGTTTTTTTTTCTTTTGCGACTGTTACGCATGTAGTGTTCACTTTTAAGCGGTTATGCTAAGTAAGTTAAGTATCATAATGATTGAATTAGTGTAATTACTGTATGTGGATCAAACAAATAAAACATTCTTAAACAGAAAGTTGGTAGAGACCACATCGAAAGGGATTACGGTCCTGAGTTTATGTCCTACAGCGGGTGGACAAGGGCTGATGAAATATTTTTTTTGCTCTAGTGTCATTATCTAGGGAGGAAACACCAGGGGAATACGTTTGTATGGATAAAACGGTACCCGCCTATCCTCTTAAGGTGGTTTCCATACAAAAGTTTGACGCACAATACGCGTAGACGGAATTAATAAAAGTAATACTGTGCGTCAAATTTTTGTATGGACTGAAACCACCTTAATGATCAAAAATAGGAGGGTGAACAAGAGAGAGTGCATCTGTTTTTTACACTTCTTCTTTTCGTGTCAATGGTTTTTCAGTGGTGTTTTTATATTTTAGTAGCCAGGTATTCGGCAAGCCAGACAGCGACAGGTGTACCTGTATTTAAATCCTCTCTCGTGCGGGTGTTCGGGCACATACATTCTAGCAGATGACTCATCGACTAGATGAAATTTATTAGAATTCAATTAATTTATAAATAAATAAAACAGTAAATCGGTCAGCACATGCGTCGTCAAACTAGATAGGTTCGCCGCAATCACACTGTGTTAGACCAGGATCCCTATTACCCCAATTGCACAAATTTAGTCTGCAACGTCTTTTACACTTATCTACTTTAACATATCTTACGCATTTCATTGCTTATTGAAAAGATGAGCATTCGCCGTAGTCGAAATCGACTGGGAATCCATCATCATTGTTCATAGCGTTGGTATTTTATCTGTTTCAAAATTTTGATGAAATTAAAATTTTCAAACAAGCAGCTCATTCGACTTATATCAAACGATTCTAATCATAATATCAATAGCGCGATCATGTTCAAGCTATCATCTCTAAACGATGTGAAGAGCTAAGGGAGTAAGGGATTTGTAAATCGCGTCGGGGTTTGGATAGGGTACGTAATGTGCGACAAGCTTCATACGTAGTTCGTAACATTTTTTCACGTTAAATTGTAATAACAGGACAATGTTTTTTTAATTCTAAAATGAATCTAGCTCTAACTTTGCAAATCGACGGTTATATAATGTCTAACAAAATTAGGTGAAACTATTTTAAGGGGATTGTCAGACCATCAAACTGAACAACTTTTTCTATGGGACCAATATCGAAATCGCGAAAAAAAAAATGGTCGAGTACGTTTGTATGGAACAGCGGATTTTTTTTCGCGATTTCGATATTGGTCCCATAGAGAAAGTTGTTCAGTTTCATGGTCTGATCATCCCCTTAAAATAGTTTCAGCTAGTTTTCTTAGACCTTATATACCAATTACTGCTAATACAAAAGCTCAACTTTACAGGAGGGCAAATGTTTTATCTATTTGGTTTTTGAGATGTCCTTCTTAATATGCTGACACTTTTTTTAAGGGGATGATCAGACCATCAAACTGAACAACTTTCTGTATGGGACCAAAACCTAATTCGCGAAAAAAAAATCAGCTGTCCCATACATTTGGCTAAAGTATGTTTACAATTTTTTATGGAACAGCAGATTTTTTTTTTCGCGAATTCGATGTGGGGGTCATAGAAAAAGTTGTTCAGTTTGACGGTCTGATTATCCCCTTAAAAAGTGTCAGCATATTAAGAAGGACCCTGTATATGCACTTATAAAGTGGTAGACATTATTTGTGGTAGAGAGGTAGCAGGGCCCGACTCGATGAGGATGGTCGAGGATAGATTTTTGTGATGATGACTTGACGTAATAATGATTTTGAATTTAAATTCGAACTGGCAGGCGGCGTAGTGTGGGACGCCCTGCGGCCCGCTGGACCAATGACCTAAAAAAGGTCAGAAAAAAAGGGACCGGCTGGATGAGGATGGTCGAGGATAGAGTTTTGTGAGGCGCCAGCAGTAGACGATGATAGGCTGATGATGATGATGACTTGGCGTAATAATGATTTTGAATTTGAATGATGAATTACCGTATTTTGTATGTATCTAGATTAAAACCTAATAAAAATCCCAAAAATTTATATCGCAGTGTCTGGCAGTTAGCGCCGCGCAGCCGATTTCACAATTGGCTGATGGTACTTCTAACAATGTTACTGAGGTACTGAATGATATGGCTGCTTACAATATAATATGCAGTATTTTTAATTGTTTATTTATTGTCTTCGATCAAATATAAGGGTTATTGTAAACCTATGTTGTTTCGTTACCTGTACGTTTAAAGTCAGTAAAAAAAATAAAAATAAAAATAGTTTGAAATTGGCGTCGTCCAAAAATTTTGTTTAATTTAACACCTACCTAACTTGTATGTCTCAATATTTTAAGTGAATTGTATCCTTTCATCTTGATAAATAAATATCTTAAACCATAAACCATTACTACACTGCAATTTATTCAATGTTCAATTTGAATTTGCTAATTTCCAAAGAGTTCCAAACATTCTTAGGAACATCCAAGGAAGTCTACTTTAAATGAAGAAAGACACACCTACATAATTTAAGTGCGAATAAAAGCATGAAACTTGGAGCATTTTAGAAGTTTGCTAGCACGGGCGTCTACCCCAAATTAGATTCGCAGTTGGAATGAGCGCGTCCCAAACTTTCCGGTTACCCGGTTGATCCGGGCGGAATGGGACTAACATTCGCTCTTCGATTTTCCAATAATATTTTTATAGAACGCTGAAAACACGCGAAATTCACCGCAGTAGCAAAACACAAAGTTTTAACTTTATTATCCTGATATCCTTTAAACAAAAGACATTTGAAAAAGAACGTATAAGATAGAGAAAGATATGTTGAGATGGTTTGGTCATGAGAATAGATTGACTTGTGCGATTTCTAATTCAAGCAACTAGGAATGCCTGAACGGGACGGTTTAAGCGTACGTAAACTGAAAATTGGTAACGTATTTAAAAAGGGTCAGGTCAAATGTCCCCGAAACCGACAAGTATGCTTGAGGAGACTAATGAATGTCGAAGACGCGAGAGAAGTCTGTCAGAATAGCAGCCTACCCCAGTGGTAGTAAGGCGACGTGATTATGTATGTAAACAAAAGATACCGTGACATAGCCTTCTACATATTTTTGATCTTTTGTTTTTGGGGCTTCTCAAGTTAGCAATTAAAATGTCTTTAAAGTTTAGACAGGGCGGAAGTATAGCTGGGTAATGCCAAAGAAATTATAAAGTGTCATTAGGCAAAGCGCTAGTCTAGAACAATTTTTTTTGTTTTTTTTTTAGAATACTTTGCGGAATGTGATTGTGAACACTCTTTCAACGAGAGTGACAATTCTTCGGATTCAAGTTTCATCTGAAATAGTATTGCAATTTTTGCAATAGTCTAATAAAAACCTTTGCACAAAAATGGACGCCTCAATTTCATGGCTTGTATGGTGTCCATTGTCAATTAATAGTGCTGAAGGCTGTAACATTGGACTGAGTTTAGGCACTCGTAGTTTTTTTGTTTTTTTTCGCTCACGGACCCGGGCACATACATTGTAATGCAAGCAGTATAGGCTGTTTATTATGGAGACCATGCAACAACGGCACAAATATATGAACATCCATGATTGAACTGGGATTCGAACCCAGGACCCTGGTTTGGCAGTCCGGCGTGGTAACCATTACACCAACCGGGTCGTCAAATGAACCGTGTCACAATATTTAGAATTATCCATATCGTAAAATGTGGATAGTTCTAAATATTGTGGTTCTTCTTCTTATCGTGTGGGCAGAGCCCTGGTGTCAGAGTTTTTTCAGACCTCCTTACGGCCTCTGACGTGGTTTTTATGTAACGACTACTAAGGACTACTACTACCAGAGATAGTAGCATGGACCAACGGCTTAACGTGCCATCCGAAGCACGATATCATTTTTCTTTTCAGACAATCAGGTGATACAGCCTGCAATGTCCGAACCAGCTGGGGAAAAACGCACAAAGTGACATTTCACTAGGTGTCCCCCGTGGGAATCGAACCCACGACCTCTGTGTCGAAAGCCAATGCTCTTAACCATTAGACCACGGAGGCAGAGATTCACAATATTTAGAATTATCCATATCGTAAAATGTGGATAGTTCTAAATATTTTGGTGATTATATACTTATCATGTTTTCCCCTTACATATCATCATCACTGCAGGGCACTGGTCTACCCTCAGGCAGGGTGTATGGGCATTAGTCCACCACGAGTGCCCATTGCGGATTGGTAGACTTCACATACATATCAGAATTTCTTCTTCAGCGTATGCATATACGCAATGTTAATCAGAGTGATTAAAATTTAATTAATCTGCAACTAATCTCCCTTTTGAAGTTTTTGTTTATAAGCATGACATAGTAATGCGGAATAGGGTTCATAATCATGAACTTTAAACAAGGTGGCAACTCTACAATTAGGCACGCACGTAGACCGACTATATGACGCTAATTCCAACTCGTTCGTACGTAACTTGCTTACGGTACATAACTGACCTAACTGCTGCATTACTTAAGGGACATCCAACTGCAATGCAACGCCCGTAAATTATAAGTTTTGATTCTGCTTTTAAACTTTTACTGGCAGTGTTTGTAGCCAAGAATGTTTTCCTATCTATATTCTAACTTTAGTTGCGTTTGGAAATCGATTTTTATTTTCTTGCTACGTTGGTTTTGTTTTATGGTAGACATGAGCAACGGCTTAGCTGCCATTTAAAACATCTTCATTTTCCTTATGAAGCAATCCTATTGATGTATTTTTTCTCGCTCACTCTTTTTTTATTATTTCTGGTCGACAAGCCCCCTGAAAATAGGTCTTGCCGAAGGCGCATCACTAAACTATCTTCGGCTTTCCTCAACCAGTCGCTCCCCGGTAATGACAATGGGCTGGTCATATTCGGTGAAGAAATGACGCCCGGCAGGGAGTCTCTGGTATCACTCACTGGCCAGGTGGACCGACGACCTCAGAAAAGCCCTAGACTTTACTAATTTTAATTTAAAAAGTTTTCAAAGCAATGGTGAATAGGCATCTTCTGAGTAAGAGGGTAATCAAACTGAGGCCAAACGCAAGCTCATAATATCACGTACGTACATCAACTCACGACTGTATTCCTTTCGGGGTACCAACCTACCAACTTTCTGTTTAAGAATGTAGTTGTAGCAATGCTTACAGTTAGCAATTAAAGTTTCAGGATGAAATGACGCTCATACATAATATCACGTATTGTCATCACGAAACTAGGGGGTGTATGAGACCAAAGCCTTAACTCTAATGAACGTTGGCGACCATAAACTGAGGCGGTAAGTTATTGTCACAAAGTAAACTGACAACTGCCGCAGTTTCCAACTTAGCTCTGATATTATTGTGTATTAACTTCAACTTCTGGCCTTAATTGAATGTCTGGTTATACCAATACTATCTGTAGAAGTTAGGATTCGCCGTTGATAGATTTGGCACAGTTTTAGACGTTAATGAGTTGGAGGAAGATTGCGTTTGGTTTAATTGAAATTGTTCGGTCTTGGATTAAAGTTTTACGAATTACATTCTTTGTTTTTCCGTGCCGTGTGGTTCCTTGGAATGGACCACCACATGTCTTCCTGTGGGTGTTGTACAAGGCGATTAAGGGACAAGGGTTTCCAATGCAGCCACCTAACACCACATACATACAGGGTGTAAGTGACAGCCTAGCAAATACTGAAACGGTGAACTCCGACCACCAAACTGAACAACTTTCACTATGGAGCCTGCCTCAGGAAACGAGAAAAAAAATCTGCTGTCCCATACAAGCTGTTCAGTTTGATGGTCTGAGTTCTCCGTTTCAATATTTGCTAGGCTGTCACTTACATCCTGTATACTTCCATCTTGAATCAGCTTTGATTCTACTGCCTGCAATTAAGTTGATAGCTGTAGCAATGTTTTGGCCACCTCGAAAGGGTTTATGGTCTTGAGTACACACTCCTATTTTTTAATTACTAGTTACATTTCAAAATTCGTATTCAGATAAAGAAAATAAAGAACTTTCCCTAAAAACGAGAATTGTTATTTAGCCCAGAAATTTTACGGAGTTTTGTTAGGTAAGTAAGTAATTATTAATTGGAGTTTTAAACTGTAAGCAGCTCTATTTAGTGACAAAAAGACTATCTGACAACATATTTTAAAAAATCCGCAACGCAACATAGAAATCAAAATTGTGAGTCCCAGAAGGCTTTTAAATTAATAATATTAATACCAATGCACACATTTGAATTAAATTTAACAATATAAATTATTTTTTGAGAATAAAACAGGCATTTTAATTTTAAAAAAGTAATTTTTATTAGAATATACGAATGTATTTTTCAAAACCTTCTAAGTAGTTAACAATATTTACACCATGTTTGAAGTATGTATAATGGTAATGCCTTAAATATGGGCAAAAAAAAATTACCATTTTAAATTTGGACATGTTGCTGACGGGACTTTTTTTAATTTTGCTACATTTCTTAGCTCAAATTGGCTCTTAAATACTATACCGAAAAAAAATCAGTTATTAAGTAGTCCCTGCTCAAACCGTAAAATGACTGGGCTATATTTGCACCTCCCTTAAAAAATTGATCGACTGATCCATTGTCCATGCAAAATAATCTGTAAATTAGAGAGATATTTATAACAGATTTTTAGAAGTATGCTGCTTCTGTTTTGCTGATTGTACACACGGCGACACATCAAGCTATACAAAACCAACGCAATACCAATACCGCGCGTAGGACGAGTAACGTATAGCGTCGCGCGGCCAGCTTATGTTGGTTTTGTATAGCTTGATGTGTCGCCGTGTGTACCTCTAATGTCAATACAAACATCACAATAATGTTGTTATAAATGCACGTCAATAATAATTGAAAGTCAATAAAACCATTATTCAACATTTATTGATTGAGGTTTTTTTAAATTGTACAAGCGTGTTTGTCATAAGTCAATATAATTATTATGAACTTGTATCGGTCAACAAGCGCCCTGATAAGTTGATATTACGTCGGTCTCCAACTAATTCGATTATTCGTGCGGTAAAGTGGTATTAATTGATCAATTTAGTTTTGTTAAGCGTTCTGTGTCATATTGAAGTATATTTCAAGGACTTTAGGGTTTATTTTGGGTGAAAATGTTAACCATTTTTGTCGCGATAGCGTGGTGAATTAAATTTTAAGTTATCCATAAATATTGCATTAAAATGAAACAATGTTGGTTGCCGAACTTGTTAATTTTACTTAATTTTGTTTCGCGCTATTTTTGTTGCATTGGGTTGATTAATGGCGTCTCATTAACAAAATAAAGGCGAAGAGAGTTTTTTATTGTTTTAAAAAGACTTGGGGCTTGGGCCTGTTTCACCACTTGTGAATAAGATCTTGATAGGTTATTCGACAGAAGATTTGACATATGTTTCAAACACAGATCACAAAAACTAAAGGGAGATGTGAAAAGGGGGCGGGGCCAGTGTCGCAGCAATATGCGCAAAAACGGAACACAATGCTCGCGACAGTAAGGATTCAATATATTATGAGGCTGAAAGCCATTCGAGATATTATGTGTATATAGTTTACAATGCTTGCGTATTACTAAAGATTAATCGAACGTTGAGTTCTGATACCGCAATGGAAAATGAGCACATTCAAGCTAACAAAATACTTTCTATCGCGTGGTACTGGTGGCGATACGACACTAGGTTTCGTACTCAGCGCGTTGGTTGGCATCTCTCTAGATCTCTATGGTTTCAAACGAACTGTCAGATAAGCTAACAAGAACTTATCCAAAAGTGGTGAATAAGGCCCTTAGCTTCTCAATCATCTTAATATTTGATCATTTCTAGGATCATAATGTTTGACCGTAGTTTCATGTTTGTTTCAGTAACGGTCCGGTGGAAGGCGCGTACGGTCCGCAACACAGTCCGGTGTCGCGGTCGGACGCGTCCACCGAGGACGCGGAGCTATCCGCTGCGCTCGCGCATCAGCACCATCTCGCTATGCAGGTATGCTATCCTATCACACATCTAGTTTAATATTCTGATTAAATACTACATCATTGCAATATGGACTTGCGAATTTATAGTGTAGGTCTGTAGGTACTTATAGAAAACACCAGTTGACCAGACGAAAGAAATTGCAAGATTCCCAAGGGCCGTCAGAAGCAACGGTAGCTTAATTCGACTAAAGCATCCTTTCTCAACCTTGGGTCGCGACCACTAGTCGCGTTTACGTGCAAGGGATACAAGACCCCCTGCCCAAGAAAAAAGACCCATATGTATACGAAACATCCTTGTATTGAATCAAATTTTAATCAAGAGTTACAAACAATATTATGTTACGGGTCGTAAGGGTGTAATATACCTTCAAAATTTTGACGGCCCGGTAGCAAAGTCTGTAGTGAACCTGCCTGCTGTGCCGAGGGTTCGAGGTCGCGGGTTCGAGTCCCGTAAGGGACAAATATTTATATGATGAATATGAATATTTGTACCCGAGTCATGGATGTTTCTATCTATGTATGTATTCTATATAGTTGTCTAGTCATCATAATACAAGTCCAGGTACTTTAAATTTGACTAGATAATTTGTGTAACAATGTCCGAGATATTTATTATTATTATTATTATAATTTTAGGGGGTTGCAACACTAAAGTGGCTCAGAATCGATGGACTAAAGTCCCCTTGTAGGTTGCCGGTTCGAGTACCGCCCGATACGACGCAAAATAGGCGCCTAAGTCGCCGAGTTGCGGAAAATGCGCCCCGCTCAACCAATACCAATACCGCCCGATACACAATTTGTCATTCTGTAAAATGTGAAAGAAGGAATTGGTTTATCACTCTTTGACTCGCTTACTATTGTAACTCTTACTCCCAGGCCTTTCTTAAAAATAATGACTAGAGTACTAGTCATCATCATCATATCAGCCATTAAACGTCCACTGCTGGACATAAGCGTCCCCCAAAATGGGGGGATTTGCCAGAATCGCCACGCTTGGCAGGCGGGTTGGCGATCGCAGTTGGATTGAATGTGTGTACTCAGAGGATGCTGCTGCCCATCTTCCGGTAGATCCCTTAGTCGCCTTTTACGACACCCACGGGATGAAATGGGATGGTGCTATTCTTAGCTGATACCACACGGCAATTTCTTAGCCAATACCACACTAGAGTACTAGTATATTATATTATTCACGGTTCACTAAAATGATTGCTCCTAAAACGTTCGAACACACTTTTTTACCTAATAGCTTTAGGAAGCCAAAAATAAACAGTTCACTTCGTTAGATATCAATTACTCTCTTACTATATTGTTAGAGAAGCGTAGGTAGATAACGGCTACAATCTAACGTATGTGTCGATTTGCCAGTTTCCATTCACTTTTGAGCTTGGACATCGTCCAAAACTTTGTAATATCTGCTAAATCGCACTAAACATGTAAAGAACATTTACTTGGCGTTTGATAGATTTAGTTGAACACTGATTTATTGAATCTAAGAAAAGGAGATGGAAATATTCTGATGATCTCATCGCTTTGATCTGATAATTGGTACCTGTGTTGTTTTTCCATAGTTTATAAAATAGCATTCATACCACAAATTAATATATTCTAGTATTACGTTTAAGCCGTGCATCTGAATGGATATATTTATGATGCGAAAAAAAACTGCAATAGTTGTTTAGAAAACTCCATAAATAAGATGACTTCGAGTAGGTATTTCATACCTTTCGAGCAATCAAATAACGGGGCTTTCATGAGTCGTGAAATCCACACCTCCATATAGTATACCCACCCAGCCGTAGTAGTATTAGTAGGAATTGTGAAAACAATCAATCAATCATAAAATAAATTAAATATTTGTTTTATTCTGTTTGTTTTATTTACACTCGAGAGCAATAAAAACGGGTAACCAACATACCTTAATATCTCGTGAACTAGGAATGATAGCTTATTCAAATAAAAAGTATTTCATAGACTATTTAATACTTCTTAAATTAATTGCTAACATTTTTAGTTTTCATTTGTTTGACTTAATTAAAATACATAAATACAAATGAATCAATTCTATCGCAGACCAAAAATTGGAAATAACCATTTTTTATCACAGTTAAAACATTTCTCCATATTTTAGTGTATGTGAGTGATAAAATTAACACGTATTAATAATAAACGTTAAATACTAAAAATTAAATTTTCAAAAAATAATATATTTAGGTTTTAGCCTTTTTTATTGGCATTTACTTTATAGCAACCAGAAATTTTACAAATTTAAGTAGTAGTATTAAATTGTCTATGAAATACTTTTTATTTGTATAAGATATCATTCTTAGTTTCCGAGATATTAAGGTTTATGTTGTTGGTGAGACGTGGTGACCCGTTTTGATTACTGTCGAGTGTATTTGGAGCTAAGAGTTTTAAACATTGTACTGTGACAGGCGGGCGACTACCCAGTAGTCGGCGCCGGAGTTGATCCGGACTACGGGCAATATGTCTCCTCGCCGGCAGCTCACTACAACCACTTGGGACATCTCACTATGGCGCCCTCACAAAAATATCCACACGTAAGTGCTACTAGAGACTAGACCGAATCGTTTGTCGTCGTCTCGCTTAGACATAGACATAATTTATTGATAATAGGTGTTATAAGTCATACTTACAAACATTATTATTATACTTAAGTATAACATCGTTTCTCATTATGTTATACTCTTCTTCCTGCCCTTATCCCATTATTTGGGATCGGCGCAATATGTCGTCCTACTCCATTCATCTCTTTTAGCCGTCATTTCTTCGCACACTCCCTTTTTACAAATGCCATCTTTCACACAATCCGTATATATCCACAATAGCATTTGCAATTTATAATATAATTACGAAGATATAAAGCTTTTAAAATTTTGTATGAAAAATTTCAAAGCTTTATATCTTCGTAATTATTTTATAAATTGCAAATGTTATTTGTGACGCAGCATCTAGATTTTCTAAACTATTTTTCCACATATACAAAGTCACTTATATTAATACCGTCTACGCGTATTGTGCGTCAAAGTTTTGTATAAAATTGAACCCTCTGCAACCACCTTAAGTACGTAACGCATTGAAGTTTATAATCAGTATAGCGGGGCTACGCTAAAATATCAGGATCATTGCCAAATGTTCTCTGATCAAATTTAAAAATAGTTAAATTACTGTTATATTTAGCAATCCCATTTCCGCAAATACAATTACTATTCTGTGAAGTAGGTTAGAGTTTGTTCAAATATTTGTTTGGTTCAAGGTTTTTTATTGAATAGGTAACGGTAAGAGGATAGGTCTGCTTCAAATTGTTGGCTATTTACAATTTAATTTGTACGATTTCGGATTTACATTAACTCTAAATATAAGATCTTTCTTTATACGCAGAAGTTTTAAGGGGATAATCAGACTATCAAACTGAACAACTTTCTCTACAGGACCAACATCGAAATAGCGAAAAAAGATCTGCTGAAGGTTGAGTAGCTATTGACGTTTTCTATGAAACAGCAGATTTTTTTCGTGAATTCGATTTTCGTCTCATAGAGAAAGTTGTTCTGTTTGATAAATAATAAGGGCTGCTTGTGGCGAGCTTTTGGTGATTGGCGACACCACGGACCCGAATGCTCCTGGGGGAAGTCCCTGATCCTCGTCTCCGACTTGCCTTTACTGGCCGGTCGGATTGGACCCCAAGAGGTTCAAATCCCCCACATCTGTGCTTGCCGTCATTGGCCGTGCTTATGCTCGGTTCTGTCTCTTTTGTGACCGACCCATGTAAAGCAAGTTATTATCTGCATACTTAGTCTGCAATTAATGTATCCAAAATATAAAATCAACAGGTAATGGATTCAGTATCAGTCAGCGGCGGGGGAAGCTACGCCGGAGCGGGGGGTGCGGGGCACTATGGCACTTACGGGCACTACGGAGCTACGGCGTACAACGCTCAGCCCGCCTACATGGTGGAGCCACCTCCCCAAGTACCCGCTTATATGGGACAGGTGAGTTTAGAGGACTATTTGTGCACGCAAAAAGGGTCCAGGAGTGCGATTTTTTAAACTCATTTTGTTGAACCCAGCAGTTGTAAATGTCAAAATTACTATGGAGATATGCATCTTTCTACTGCTTATTTGACTTTCAAAAATCATACTCCAGGAGTGCAATTTTTGAAAGTCAAAAAGGCAGTAGAAAAATGCGTATCTCCATAGATTTTCAACTGCTGAGTTCAACGTATGAGAATTCAAAATGTCCAGCAGTTGAAGTCGATCGGCTGATATGATGATGATGGAACATCCGATTTTCTTTCGCGATTTTTGTATTGGTCCTATATTCAAAGTTGCTCAGTATGATGGTCTTAACCACCCCCTTAAATGTTTATTTGTATTTTTGTAGCACCTGTATATGTTTAGAGTGTATGTAATGATATTTTACAGGAGTATGTGGAAGGCGGAGGCAGTGCATCACCAAGAAGCGCCTCGCCCGGTGCCCTCCCCTCACAACACAACTTGCATTTACAACAGAGGTATGATTGTTTTTGTTGCATGTTATTATTTTATTAGCGGTTAAAATGACAAGTTTGAGATAACAGTATACACGTATTAGCAATGGAAGGTAGGTCCTCAGTGAGCCGGTGGGTAACGACCGGTTAAAATCTAAAATGTTTTTTATAATTGGTTTATCTCACTTACCTATTATTTATTTTTTTATTTCCTTTTTGGAGAACTTACAGCTAAATAACAGTTTTATTTCTACAAAGACAAAATGATGATCAGATGCTGACAACAAGTTCAATGAAAACGTATTCCTTTGCTTTTGTTTACATTTCTTAAGTTATTTTTGCTGAATCTTAGTAGCACCCATGTGGCATCAAGGCAATATGCTATGGAGATATTTTTTTTCAAATCTATACTACGCGTGACCATACATACAAGAGAGCTTCTAGTGAGTGACTAAATGCAGTAGTACTATATTACACAATTGAATAGGACAGCGTCATAAAGGGCAGTGTTACATCTAGTACGTAGTATATTATTTTATTACAATGCAAAAATATAAATCAATTTTTATAACGCACTCGGTAGGTACGACTCGGCATCGCTGGAGCAGCTCGGGCGGCACTACTGCGTGACGTCACCGCGCGGCGAGTACGCGGGCGACGCGTACGGCTACCAGCACTACCCGGCCGCGTATGAGGCCGCGCCGCACCAGCCGCCCTTCAAGGTATTCACCTTGAACGCACGGCGTTTAGCACCCTCGCTACGCTCGAGCGCTAACTTCACGCCGCCGTGCCATAATGGACTTCTTAACCGTCCGGGAACACATTTCGCCATACTAATCGATGTGAACGAGCGCGTGGCTCCGGTCAAAATTTAGTCGTTTTCTTTGAAAAATGATATGATTTTTTAAGAATTTAAAAAAATAAGAAAACCCAATAATTCTATGTTGTATTGTGAAGTATATTGTAAATTTTCATTTTCTTCCGTTCAACAATATAAGAGTAAAATGGTTACAACTGGAAAAAAGGGTGACTTTAATTCCTTTTTTTTTTCAGTTTTATTAATTAAAATTGTTTGGAAGAAAAACCAAATCACTTCTCATGTCGTTTAGATTTTTCATTATTTTTTTCTGCGTAAAATGTGCCATAGGTCATGAATAAAATGATTACAAACTTACTCAATTTTACGGTATTTTGGAAGGACAAGTTTATGTCGTAATGTACCATTATTGTTTTGTTTCGCAGGACTCTCAAAACGGTTTAAGCCTGGGAAGCGCCGGAGGACAATCTATGTACGGGGATGATGAGGAACTACAGAAACAAATGGCATCAATGGCGCTAGGTAATATTGACTAATTAGTTTCGAAAACAATCTGTGCTACGTGGACATGAATCGTTGAATACTACACAACAAAAACTACAAAAAATAGCTCGTTGCGCGTAATTTATGTTATAAGTTCTACTGCAGGGTATAGGCTTCCCATCAGGGAGGGTTATAGGCGTTAGACCACCACAAGTGCCCAATGCAAATTGGTAGACTACACATATGCATCGGAATTTCTTCTTCAGCGTATGCAGGTTTCCTTACGATGTTATCCTTCAACGTTTGAGAGCATTAGTACAGTGGATGCCACCGTGGTCTAATGGTTAAGAGCACTGGGCTGTCGACACGGAGGTCGTGGGTTCTATTCCCACGAGGGACCTAGTGATATATCACTTCGTGCGTTTTTCCCCAGTTGGTTAGGACATTACTGAATTGGCAGAATCACCGGATTGCTTGAAAAGAAAGATGATTCCGTGCTTCGGATGGCACGTTAAGCCGTCCCGGCTACTATCTCTGGTGGTCGTAAGTAGTTGTTACATAAAAACCACGTCAGAGGCCATAAGGCGGTCTGAAAAACTCTTGACACTCGGCTTGCTGCCCAAACGATAAGAAGAAGTACAGTGGCTGTCCAATATTTATAGATCCAAAAGCCACTTTAAATTAAGATTTAAGTTCTCTAACGTAAAGTCTATTTTAACAGTTCACGGAGGTGTAGCAGTTCGCGAAGAGGGTGGTCTACAATGGCGCGATCCGAACCTCCCTGAAGTGATCGGCTTCCTAAACTCCCCCTCGGACGTCGTGAAGGCGAACGCGGCGGCCTACCTACAGCATCTCACCTATATGGACGACCCTAACAAACAGAAGACTAGGAGCTTAGGTCAGTTGTTATAAGGTTTATTATCGCTTGATATCATGTCGATGTGATCGGCTTCCTCAACTGAGCATCTGACCTATATGGACGACTCTAACAAAGAGACAACTAGGAGCTTAGGTCAGTTGTGATAAGGTTTATTATCGCTTGATATAATGTCCATATGATCGGCTTCCTCAACTCAGCATCTCACCTATATGGACGATCGTAACAAACAGAAGACTAAGACCTCAGGTAAGTTGTTATCAGGTTTATTATCGCTTGATATCATGTCGATATGGACGGCTTACGTCCAGCATCTCAACCTACGACAACCCTATTAAATATAGATAGAGGAAATAAATAAATGTGTAATAAACGGTGGCTTCAAAATATTTCCAGCTACGTGGGCACTTTTTTGTTAAATCATACCTAATCAGTTTACTATTGTTGTAAATAAATAATAAAAATTTCTTGTATGAACATTAGTTACTACATACAACGGATCCCAATACAAAACGGACTGGATGGGAAGATTTTAGAGTAAATTAGAATCAAAGCTGCGTTGACTACGCGTAATACTCCTCTAGAATGGGATCTCTACAAGCGCGCGAGGCGCCTTCGCTGTTTCGAAAAAGGACCCCGTCTTGTGCTTTTGAGAGCGCGAAAGCTGCGTTTACCGCGATATGTATGGAAAAGCCCATTACATTAAAAGTGTTGAGCCCAGCCTGGTGTGTTTAGATTCTAGTAGTGCGTTTAGAATAGATCTTACATTAGAAGAATCAAAGCTACGTTCACTACTAACAACCCCACTCTAATAACCCCTCTAGTATGATTTCTCTACCAGCGCGCGACGCGCCTTCGTTGTTTAGAAAAAGGATTACTTGTGCTTTTGAAAGAGCGAAAGTCGCGTGTACCGCGACATGAATAGAAAATCCCATTCTTGAGCAAATGAAGATATCATACTAGAGGGACCAGCCCCAGTGTGCAATTGCGACGGCCTCTCTTGGTCAACCTTTCAACTGAAAGGCTTTATCAAATAGTGACATTCTGGTGGCAGGTGGTATTCCCCCGCTGGTGCGGCTAGTGTCGCACGAGAACCCGGAGGTGTGTCGCAACGCGTGCGGCGCGCTGCGGAACCTGTCGTACGGCAGACAGAACGACGAGAACAAGCGCGCCATCAGGGACGCCGGCGGCATACCCGCCCTGATGGCGCTGCTCTGCCGCGCCACTGACATGGAGGTGATCTATTATTATTGTTGACTTTTAATTTAGCTTAGTTTGAAGATTTCTTCGTTTGGCTGGTTTTGAAATGAAAATAAAAGTAGGCTGAAGCCAGATTGGGCTTACCAGGCATTGATGTCTTATATAATAGTTACCAGGTTTAAATTTGTCTCCCGTCAAATAATTGCAGATTCGTTAAAAACATGTACCTCATATGGCATTGTAAAAGTCTTATCTTTTATTTGGGTAAAATACATTTATGGGTACCTCGTAAAATTTTTCTTACCAGTCTTTCAAATTTTAAGCAAACAATGATGAAATGTTGGCGTTCGAAATGAGTGAGTAAATGGAAAATAAACGGGAAATTGTCTTGAGTTTTAGATTTGGTGTAAAACCTGTCTCTGAGACTGTAACTTTAAAATCTTACACCATCAATCAGAAAAAAAAATCATTCTTTATAATTTTTTTAAGTGTTACAATATTACGTAAATCAGAACCATTACTAAAACGTAAACTGATGTTATGTTGAGGTGAAGGAGCTAGTGACAGGCGTGATCTGGAACATGTCGTCTTGCGAAGACCTCAAGCAAGCCATCATAGACGACGCGGCCCACGTCATAGTGAACAAGGTCCTCATACCCCACTCAGGCTGGCACCCCACCAACCCTGGCGACACTTATTGGTCCACTGGTGAGTCATAGCATAGTCAGCCTCTCACGCTGCAGTAACAACATGTTGCGAGCTCGAGGAGCCGAAGCAGGTCATCATAGACAATGCCGCCCACGTCATAGTCAACAAGGTTCTCATATCCCACTCCGGCTGGCATAATCTGTGAAAATTTCAATTGTTTAGTGTCCAATCTATGTCCAGTGTGACAGGTGAGTCCATCGTCACTTTTGATGGACAGTGGACAATACGAAACACGAAGAGTTCTTTTTTTAATTATTTTGATTTCTTCTGCATTTCCGAGTGTAAGGAGTAATATTTAGGTGTGGCCAGGCGAGGATTGACAAGGTTAAATATAATTTACAATAAGCTCAGCGAGAAAACCATTTACAATTTTTTCTTGTTAGACATTAGTGACAGAAGTCAAACTACCTAACGAGCCGGGCCGACTACATAAAACCTCCTTGCACGCCACAATATAAATAAATGTATGAATGTATGTACGTATCTCGTGCAGTATTCCGCAACGCATCAGGCGTGCTCCGCAACGCGTCGTCGGCGGGGGAGTACGCGCGGCGTCGGCTGCGCTGCCTGGCCGGCCTCACCGAGGCGTTGCTGCACGCCGTGCGCGCCGCCGTGCAGGCCAACGCGATCGGCACCAAGATAGTCGAGAACTGCGTCTGCGTGCTCAGGAACCTGTCGTACAGGTACTATGACAGAACATTATAAGGGAGTTTGAAATGCAAAGTTGCGCTTTTACTTCGGAGACGGCTGTCGCCACTTGTCTTCCCGCTCACGCTGCTCAAGTATTCAGTATTTATTTGCAGGACCACAAGATCTTATTTAATAATAATTAAATAAGATCTTGTGGTCCTGCAAATTGTAATAACAATTACTCATGCCCTCTCACTCGCACCACTCCGCGCACCTTATGATGTTACGCAAATCATTGCATAACCTGTGGCGACACGTTCCACGCCTACTTTGCACTTCTAACCCCTCATATAATGTTCTGTGGGTACTATACATACAGCATGACAACCACAGAAATAAACCAAGATAGAACGGCCATAATCATTGTTTTACTTATGTTCCGCTCGTGCCTGTTTCGTTCCACCAGTGCATTTTTAAATTTTTGTTTTAATTGTCATTAAATAACGTTTTTAATTAAAATTAAGTGCTCAAATCTTAAGTC
The DNA here is from genome assembly GCA_927399405.1 of Agonopterix arenella. NCBI lineage: Eukaryota > Metazoa > Arthropoda > Insecta > Lepidoptera > Depressariidae > Agonopterix > Agonopterix arenella. The sequence continues at coordinate 6,536,386 of OV656714.1, forward strand.
ACCTCAGAACTTTTGTTACTGCAGTTAGAAACCGCGGAATAAGGCTCTGATTTTTCACAGATAATTATTGTAGCGCGAATCAATGCGTAATGAGTAAACGTATGGAAAATTAAGTAATTTATTGCTTAATGTTGGCACGCGTGCCCCGCGCACTTCACCTAAATACGGTTGCAGAGCTCAGCCAAAATAGGATTGGTGTATTTTGCCTTAGGTCACTTCTATCTTGCTTCGCATAGCTGTCTGAAAATTTTATGGTTGTTGTTTGTGGTTTTATTTTTGGGAGTGGAGATTGTGGAAATTTTATGAAATAATGTAACTCCAACTAAATGTTTGCCAACGATGAATTAAATATTAAATTATAGTCGTTTAACATTGTGGCAATATTGCAGATGTCAAGAAATAGAAGATCCTCTCTACGACACGAGAGCACCGCCCACACAGTCATCCGGGCAGGCTAGGATACAGGCCAGCGCGTCAAAAGGTGAGAAAACACAACTACAGAGTTAACTTACTTTTCTATTCAGTTTATATCAAGCGACAATACCGAAAAGTTTATTATTCAGAATAATCAGAAAATAATAAACTTTTCGGTTTCGTCCAAATAGAAGCCGCCCATCAAAATGTAACAGATCCTGATTTAACAGTGTTCTTTCGTTCTTTACACTAATATCTCATTAGGTACCTGTACAATTCTTTACAAAACTCAATATACATTCAAAAAATAAGAAACATCTTTGTTCTCAGGGGAAAACCTCGGCTGTTTTGGCGGCAGTAAAAAGAAGAAGGAAGGGTCAGCTTCGTCTAATTCCACCAGCCCGCTCGGCAAGAGTGAGCCGGACACTCAACCAATAGGCGACACCTCTAACACGCAGCTCGGCTACAGTGTACCAAAAGGCACGGAGATGCTATGGTCGCCTGAGGTAAGAACTTATTGAGGAAAAGTGAAGATCCTTCATGATTGATTTGGAATGCCTGAGACTGGAATTTCATCCGTTCTTCGTGTGATTTTAAGTAAACTTGCGAATTTCTGTACAGTGATTTAGGCCTCCGTCATTGAAAAATACTCTAGCCGTAGATCTTGCTTCCAACGATCAGTTTAGGGACAATTTCTTCTCCTAGTTTGTTATTGTGTAAAAACTCACGGCCCTGACGTGAATTCGATGAGCGTCTTACATTAGGTTAAAGTCATAAACAAAAAATTGCGTCACGAAAAAAGAATAATCCGAGAGCTTCGTGTTCCTATCTAAGATCCTAAATTAGAAACGTAATAGTTAACGCATCGTAGACACGGCTACAACACAAAAAATGCTCGACTCCACTCCAACTCCCCAATACATAGACGATGACGTCATAGGCCGCGCGAACCATCACTGACAATGAGGCACCGCGTGGCTTAGTTTAAAGTGAGTTGAAACTACTTGGGTTCAATACGCCACTCAGCAATGCTATCTTTGTGCGTCCCTTGTATAGGTTGAAGAATGATGTAAGGCATCGTTAACCTTATGTGTCTCTCTCGCAGGTGGTGCCACTATACATGGCGCTGCTGCAGACGTGTTCGAACCCCGAGACGCTGGAGGCGGCGGCGGGCGCGCTTCAGAACCTAGCCGCCTGCTACTGGCAACCCTCGATCGACATCCGCGCCGCTGTTAGGAAAGAGAAAGGTATTTATTCATATTACAACAAGTAATAAGGTGGCCTGACAAGACGAGACCAAGTTTTAGATGTATAAAGCTTGACCAGAAAAATAAACACCTCGCAATGTTGCGGAAAATCATTGGTACAGTACGACCAGTAAAATAATTTCGCTCGTCAATCTTCGTTTGCGCAGAGCAGTGCAATATTGGGTATTATCTATCTCCAACAATCGAATAGCAGACTTATGGATGCTTCGGCAGCGAAAAGGGCGCGAAAGCAATAGGCCAATAGCGGCAAGGTGTTACACCCTGATTGGTCAATATCATTTCGCGCGCTTTTAAAATTTGTCAACTGTGCAGGTAAATCAGTGAGACTTATAAACCTGGTACTACTGTACCGAGCCTTAGGACAAGCATAGGTACTTAACAAAGTAATATATTTTGAATCATACATAAGCATAATAATTGCTAAAACTGTTGCAGGTCTACCAATTTTAGTAGAGCTCCTCCGAATGGAAGTGGACCGTGTAGTGTGTGCGGTGGCGACGGCTCTACGGAACCTGGCGATAGACCAGCGGAACAAGGAGCTGATCGGCAAGTACGCCATGCGGGACCTCGTGCAGAAACTACCGAGTGGGAACCAGCAACATGATCAGGTAAATATTACTGTATATGATCCGCGAGTTGAAAACTAGTCATCATCATCTCCATATCATAGCATATGCTCCCGTCTATATTCCCCTAGGGAGTAGTCAGAGATTCTGAAAACTCTGAACATCCGCGTTTCACAACTTACTACCGAAACTCTGTCCAGCAACTCTTTATTGGACGTGAAAACGCGCGTTTTTTACGAAAATTTTACTAAATAACGTTACGTCATCAATATTTCATTACTTTTTATATTATATGCCGGTACTAATGAATAGTCCTCTATTTTCTTTTAATTTTTTAAATTTATTGAATTGAAAATAAAGGAAGGTAAGTAGGTACATTAAAAATAAATAATTTTTTTTTTACATACATACATATGCTCACGCCTATGTCCCACTACTGGGGTAGGCAGAGACAACAGATCGCCACATGCTACGATTCTGACACACATCTTTCGCCTCCTCAACATCCATAAGTTTCTTCATAAAAGCTCGTCGGTTCCGGGTACATTTTATTTGGCCCTTCTTCAGTACGCATCCGATTTGGTCAGCATACGTGCGCCGAGGGCGACCCCTTTCAGCCATTCCATTCACACTTTCCTTGTAAATTTCATACGTCAACCTACTGTCGCTCATTCTTTCCACATGGCCAAACAACCTCAACATTTTTTTCAATTTCAATTTTACATACAATCTATGCAAATCCTTAAAATCACAAAAGGCTTTTTGGGATTATAAACGATTTGTCATGTCCGTTAGTAAGTTTCAAAAGTATGTTTAGAAATTATTATAATGGCGACAAGACAAGATTACGATATAAAATAGGTATGCATCTATTACTTTGGTACAAATTAGTATTTATTATTTATTTTATTTTATTCATTTTAGGAAAACTTACGGACTAATTACAGGATAGTAGGGTATCAACATATCAGGGTATCGCTTCAAAGTGATGGATGTCTTCTACTTTTTATGTTATTTGATCTACGACTACCCGTTTAAAAATAGGGAATATTTTATTGTTCTCGCTGCGCTCGTTCGCGTTCGTCGATATGCCCTTTTTATTTGGATAAAGTTTCAGCGTACTCGTAGTCTCATACTGGCTATAGGACCACTAATTTATGAACTGACGTATTCCTTAACCTTCCTCCAGGGAACATCAGACGACACGATAGCAGCGGTCCTGGCGACGCTGAACGAAGTTATAAAGAAAAGCGGAGAATTCTCTCGATCGCTGCTAGAAGCCGGCGGCGTGGAGAGGTTGCTTAACCTCACCAAGCAGAGACACCGCCACACGCCCAGAGTACTAAAATTTGCAGGTTAGTTAATAGAGAATCGGAGAAATTCTAACTATAAGTACCACATTATCATAGACCATATTCCGAACATCCGGGCATAATAGGCACCTCGAATTTAAATGTAGGTTTCGATTTGAACAGTATATTCTTTGCTCTTTTTGTAATACCTGTATAAGGCTATAAAGCAGGGACCGAAACCGGTATCGATAATACCGGTACTTTTTGGTTACAACCTTCATTTTTTTTACAGGATTTTTAGAGGTAACCTTAAGGTGGTTTCAGTCCATACAAACGTTTGACGCACAATACGCGTAGACGGAATTAATAAAAGTAATATTTTATATATGGCAAAATAGTTTAGAAAATCTAGTTGCCGCGTAACAAATAACATTTGCAATTTATAATATAATTACGAAGACATAAAGCTTTTAAAATTTTGTATGAAAAATTTCAAAGCTTTATATCTTCGTAATCATTTTATAAATTGCAAATATTATTTGTTACGCGGCATCTAGATTTTCCAAACTATTTTTCCATATATACAAAGTTACATATATTAATACCGTCTACGCGTATTGTGCGTCAAAGTTTTGTATAAAATTGACCCCTCTGCAACCGCCTTAATAATATTCTACTAATGGTTCGCGTACACAGAGATTTGTTTAAATAAAAAATAGTTTCTTCATAAATATAGTTAGTATTCAATTTTTAAGTGAGTACCTCGTTATTCGTTACTAAATACAAATTAAATCAATTATAATAACAAACTTAAACTCGAACGTGAACATAAACTTAAACCATTCTATGCTTTTGGGTTCAATAAAATGTAAATAATCATCTCCTTTATTATCGACCTGTCCATCACTGAAAATAGTGCGCGCGTCGCTCATCGGGTGCTCCAAAATTTGCATCACCAACAACGACGTTGTTCAATCAATATTGTACTTTTGATTAGTAGAAAAAAAAAGATCATTTTTCATTGTTATTAAAAAACACGCGCTCTTTTTGCCGCTCCGTCTATACTAACCCTTACCCGCACTCGCATTCGCTTGAGGGTCATATTTAGGTTACCGTTATTAAAATCGGTTGTTAAAGGTAACCGAAAATTTTCGGTCCCTGCTATAAAGGATTGGTGGCTACACGTTTGGTTGGTATTGCTAGCGGTTGATGTTGTATTTAACTTAAACCTTATCTGGTTTCTGGCGTGAACCTTGATAACCACCTCACCACCACTTGACAACAATCTCTGGCCTAAACTACCTGTATCTACTACAAAAATTTAAATTATAGTGCCGTAAACCATCCAATAAAGTAGCATTTAAATTAGTATTAAAATGAATACAATCTTCAGGACAAGTGTTAATGACGATGTGGTCGCACGCGGAGCTGCGCGAGGTGTACCGCAAGCACGGGTGGCGCGAGGCGGACTTCCTGACGCCTGCGCGCGCAGCACAGCCCCGCGGGAACTCCAACAGCAGTGGTGAGTGATTATTGAATGTACCGATGACTAATTAATCGTTTAAAGTCATATGGAAACTAGCAATTTGACTGAGAAATCGTTAAATAAAAGTCAAGGAGCTCTCACGCATTATGAAGTGTAAGGTGCTGTTTATACAGAAGAGACGTGTGGCGGTGGCGGATTGTCAAAGTAACACCAATATAAACCTTATAGTGAGTAGCATAGCGTCGTTTTTGTCGTAAATTAATATCGCGCCCGCCCATCGACGTCGCCTGGATGCTCGGTCGTAATTCTCCAAACGACGCTATGCTACGTACTATAAGGTTTATATTGCCGCACCCCGCCCACGCCACGTCCGCGCCACGTCACTTCTATTTAAACCGCCCCAAAAAGTGACAGTGACAGAGCGCGCGAGCACTTTGCCATAGAGTTTTTCGCATAAAATATAGATTACTTTTTATATCCCCAAATGTAATAATTATACTAGTCCTAAAGGGTGTTGGTACTGTGAGCTTTTGTCTCATTATGCTTAATTAATTGAAGCATCATTCTGTTTAACATATATCGCTATACAGGGTAAATTTTACATCACAGGGCTGCGTTCACGACCTTTAGGTGCGGTTGTTTTTTCAACTCGCTCTATGGTACGGAACGGCCACGACAATTTTACAACTCGCTATGAGGTACGGAACGATCACGGTTGTTTTATAACCTCAAATTTTGACATTGACAGTAATATGGGCTTCCTAGGCTTCCATCATTTCCAAATACAATAAAAAACTCATCTTCCATGTTAGCGAATCAAAAAGAGATCAGAGTAAAAATAATTTGAAAAACAAACTTTTATTCAAAACGAACAAAAAGTCAAGTAACCACAAATCGTAGGTTCGGAACACAGCCCTGCGGGTAACTTCAGCATGTATTCTACTCATCAAACTGAACAACTTTCTCTATGGAGCCAACTTCGAAATCACAAAAATAATCTGCTGTCCACTACTAAACTGCAGTACCTATTCGACTCAAATGTATGGGACAGATGATTTTTTTCGCGATTTCGAAGGTGGCTCCATAGTCAAAGTTGTTCAGTTTGAGGAGTAGAATACATGCTGAAGTTATCCGCAGTGATATAAAATTTACCCTGTATAGCAACCAAGCCACTGCAACCATTCCAACTCCAATCGACTCCAAAGGCAATTGCAACAGCTTTTCAAATAAATTAAAGGTTTCTGATGGAGCTCATATAGTAAGGAGTTAAGCACTTTGTAAAATATAAACTAACATTACAATAAAATTATCGATTCCCATTAGCTTTTTTTGTTGTTTCGCCAAATATTTAATGGGTAGGGCATTTTGGAAAGTGCGATCACCCTGGTCGAAGTTACATGACATAAAAGTATTGTAAATAAATGTGTTTGTCCGTCTGTGTGAATGTTTATATTGTGTTGTACAGAGATGTGTGCGAGCATACATGCTACTTCATCTCATTTTAGCCGCTGCCGCTGTTAGACGTTTACGCTAACTCTATAACCTTAGACAGTAACATCCTAAATAAACCACTATAGCATCTCGCAGAATGTCAAACATTCATACACCATAATTGACAAACTGCAAAAGAATATTCTAGTCACTTAACTAAACCAGCAGCATGTAACAAAAATAATCATTTAAACTCTATCAATGACAAGGCTGACAGTTTTATAAGAGATGACCAGACCATCAAACTGAACAACTTTCTTTATGAGACTAAAATCAAAAGTGCAAAAAAATTCAGACGTTCCATACAAAACTGCAAATCTACTCGACCCAAATATATGGAACGGCAGATTTTTGCCGCAATGTCGATGTAAGCAATTTTTGAGCGATGTCTCAACGGCACCGCAACGACGTCGCAACTGAATCCCCATTTTTAAAAATAGGCGCTGACTGAGCGTTATAGCCGCGACATTGCCACGATTCCGCTGGCCCTTTACCCGGACTTTCGATGTTCGATATATCGCCACTGTTTTGGTCCGCACTTCATTGTAATGAACATTGGAACGAAAACGTTCACGCAATTGCGAATTTCGAATGTGCGGGTAGAGTGCTGATTGATATCAGAAATATAGCGGCGGTATCGCAACGATATCGTTCCGTTTACGACTACGCTAAAAAAAAAGCTCGGCCCGTAGTCCCATAGAGAAATATCCCAAATCGTTTAGTTTGATAGTCTGATCATCCTCTTAAAAACCGTCAGCATATTAAACACCCGTGTAATGCCTATCCTAGTAGTCTGGACAAACAAGCTAACCTCACTTAGCGTAAGTTTCACGGCACGTGTACATAAAGCTTGTGGTTGGGGGAGCAGGTCAGGGCACGCCTTCGTCAGCCAACACCGGAGCCCCGCACTCACCGAGCAACGCCAACAGTACGCTCAGCCGACCCATGGCTTCCACCGGCGGCACCCGCTATGAGGACCGCACTATACGCAGGCATCGCGAGGTGAGAGAATAACCTTGCAACGGTTTTTAGAGAAAAACAGTGCAATGGACTTTAACAGCGTTATATGCACCGGTGGTAGATGCTGCGAATCGTTGAAGTTTATCGAGCCTTTTAGGAAGAATATCGTAAGCTAAACATGACAGAAATACTTTTTTAATTCGACCAGATTTATCGCTTGCACTTGTTTGTATCTTAATAACGTCTTTTGTAAAATATACATCCTAAAGTCCGTACCACAATTAGGAAACCAACTTTAACTGTGCGTCAGTTAAAGTTGTTAGTTGAATTATTAATCCATTCCTAAGTTTCGACAAAGTTGGTTAGTCGTATATGAATTTTAGTTTAATGGCGAGAATCCACTGCAACTGGACAGTATCGGAAAATACTCGTAAATCCATTTAATTACATTTATTTGCGTATGGCGCGCCATACGCAAATAAATGTAATTAAATGGATTTACGAGTATTTTCCAGGCGTGCTAAATACGTGGAAGAGATACAAAGCGAGAGCTAAAATTGGCTATAACGGTATTTCCAAAAACAAAACAAAATATTACTGTTGAAAACAATGCCAATGGCGCTTGCTATGTTCTTCCTGAAAAGGGTCGATATTACTTTATACTCGGTATAACAACATCTTCATCGTCTGACGTAGTGACCAGGTACGAGAATTTAAAAATTTTTCATGACGACTCTATCATTGGTCTTTCTTCCATTACCATAAAGCACATCATCGTATGCACTGTCTCATAGCTTTTGATCCTGGCGTTTGTATAAATATCTGCAAGGTTATGTATATGTATAATACTGCACAATGTCTTGCTGCAAAATAACAAACGTTAACAAAGAAAATTCTGGACATCTGTTACCTTTTTTTGTATGGAAATAAGGTTCACATGTATGACCGTAGGTGACTTTTAGTCACAGTGTCACAGTGATATTACTTGTTTATACCTATATCTTTTACGTATTATGTGTACAAAAAGGTACCTATATACAGGATGTAAATAAAGACGGTTTCATTTCTTTAAAGAGGGATTGTACTTATCATACTGAACAACTTTCCCCAAGGAACCCAAAAGAATTCGAATAAAAACTCATCTTTTCATAGAAATAAATGTTCGTTTGCATTTAGTACAAGTCAAAATTTTGTACTAAACAACTGAACAACTTTCTCCAAGGAACCTACAGAAAATCTCCTATAGGTTCCTTGAGGAAATCTATTTTCAACAAAACTATTTTATGAAAACTTTAAAATTGTATCCATCTTGCAATCACCTATGTTTAAAGTTGTTCAGTATAAAATCTAATTAATCTTATCATTTAATTATAAATTATAAACATAGTTCATTACAAGATGGATACCATTTTTAAAGTTAGTTCGCAATCATGAGTAGAACCACAATTTAAAGAGATTAAAGTAATGAAACTGTCTATCTATACTAACATCCTGTATGTTCTATCCATTCCCCTAAAAGCTAAAACCTTTTCCAGAACGATGACATGCCGCCAATGGACAACAACTACCAGGACGGCCTAGGCATGGGTAACCCGAACGGTAGGCCTATGAACCTCCAAGGTGTGCAGGCACAGATGCCCATGCCGCCGAGCAGTCGCTAGCCTGGTGGTACTCTCTGAGGTACGGACTTTGTGTTGCCATTTGAAAGATATTAGTAAGCTTTGGCTGTTGATGAATTGTAGAGAAACGTTGTCGTTGATGTCAGAATACAGTAGATAGCGCTAAAGTTTACTTAACTGGAATCCATGTCGGTACAGATCAAGCAACGAAACATGAGCGATGACCTTGAATGGGCAGAAGTCAAACTCGGGTCTATTTGGCGCGGGGACGCGGGAGGCGCCCGACGCGCGAACGTCATTGGCCGATTAGTCGTCTTTTAGGTCATAAACCTCCGTGAAAATCGCCACCACTTTTCCCCACGGCTCATGATTCGTTGCGCGACCTGTAAAAAATAAAATCTTCTCTGGATGTTTGTTATTCTAATGGAATAGTTTTCAATGTTCAAACAGAATTTTGTTCATTAATTTACCTCCGTTATTTTGAGATATATTTTTTTAATTTTAATTTTATTGTTAAAAGAAACAAACTATTTACACCTAAGAGATAAAACTTGAAAAATTTAATGCAAATTCAGTCCTTTTGTATTTAAATTTAAATATAGCAATAACAACATCATCAGCTTGACAGAGCCTAGTGGCTCCCATCCATGAATGACATGAGTTTAGTGGCATCTACTGTCTTTTGATATCGATGCATTATCGTATCTGAAAATGCATTACACTCATAAATTAGACTGCGATTTGTTAATTAATCTTGTATTGCATTATCTATGGGAAAGCAATATGTATTCTGTGTTAATCTACATGATAAATGAAAACAATCTGGATAATTCTTAATCAGTACCTATATTAGTTAAATTTGGACCAATATTTGTTTTATTAACTAAACTGCGTACATTTCGACTATAACTAGACAAACGTAGCAGTCAAAATTTGAGGTTACAAATAATAAAACTTAGTAAGAAACAAGAACGTGTTCAAAATGACAAAAATCTAGACTTCAATCACAGTAAGAAAGACCCCTTGATAGTGAAAACTGTATGGATTCATAAACTGTGCTATAATTATTGAGGGCATGTAAGAGAGATTACAAGTATCACCTCACCTGAAATGGAACTTGAAAATGTGAGCCTTAAATGGTGATTAAATATGTAAAGCCCGACCAGAAAAATAAAACTCGCCATTTTGCGGAAAATAATTGGAACAAATTTTTGTACTTGGAACACTGTATCCAAGTCATCACTCCATATTCTTGGTCTTTCCCGACGTTTGCATCCATCTTGTGGAACCATTCTATAGCTATCTCTCAAGATAGCCTCCTGAGGGAGGGACCTCATCAGAAGGCCTTTGTCCAGTAGAGGACAGAGCTACATAAAAAAAAAATTTTAGAAACCGGTTAAGTCAATAGACCTATCTATTTTGACGACTACGTTTGGCTAGTTTAAACAATACAATGCTATATGAATCGTCACTGGATTAGTTTCTTTTTTAACAATTATAATGTTGCATTTAAACCTGATTATTATATCGAGAAAGATTTTCTCGATAGCCACAATATTGGTTATATAATATTACATTATTTATTGACTATAGTAAAGAGGACAATGTACACACTTCTGTAACATGTTTTGTGTTACTATAACATTAATTATTTAAACATTTCATTGGACTTAGGATCTGAACACATCGGCCGAGTCACGGCGTGTTTCTTCAATACAATTTACGCTAAATTACATTCGAAACGGTGCGTATGCCGTTTTTTGTACATTTAATATTCATCCTTATACCGTTAACATGAAGAATAGTTCACGTCGGTAGATGTATCCAGAATCTAAGTCGGCGATACGAAGCATTAAACTTTCACTGATAGAGTTCTTGAAGGTATCGAATAGCACATTGGTTTTGTACAGTCGGTCACAATAATTAGATAGCCACTTGTTAGAAATAACGTGCAATCTTTGCAAAATGATATTAGTTTCAATCTTGATTTAATAAGTATAGGAAAACTTATACTATTAGATGATCTACGAAATATTCCTGTTTGCTAACTTTTATCATTTAACAAATAATTTAAAGAGTTACTAAAAATACAACGTTTGAATTATTGAGATTAACTGTACAGTTTACTTTGAGGCCTAACAAAAAACGTAGCGAATGAGTTTGTATGTGAAAATTTTATATGTCGTCGTTTCATTTCTAAAACAGATCATGTCAATTCCTCATGTAAATAGTCGTGCCATTTTGTGTATTTTAAAAAGTAAAATTAAAAAAGGAGTTTCGATTTTCATGTAGTTGTATTGTGTATGAAGTTTTTAATAAAAGATTGAGGCTCACTGCGCGTAAACAGATAGTTCGATCCACGAAGACTCCACTCTTCGTCCTTATAGTTTAAAATGCAAGTGTGCAATATATTGCCCGTGTGTTAAGCGCGCATTGCATTATACTTATTGAAGGCGATCTCACTGGCTAAGTCGCCATCCATTGCTTGGTTTGATAGCTACACTTAAAAAATAGAGAGAGTAGATCATGTAACGGATGCCGAACTACCCAGTCGGGAAATTTTCATTCAGGATAATTTAATACGCGTTTTAGCTTTATCGTTGTAATTCAATAATAATATAATTATAGTATATAACTTTATAACTAACTCAACTAGCACCTACATTCCATACTTGCACTGTAAACAATTAGACAATAATTGAGGCACGTCTTCGTGTATTGAACTATCTATAGAATGCATTTCGTTATTCAATTTATTACATAAAGTTATTGTATCAAATATTGTTAATAAAGATACTGAAAAACGCTCAAAAGCACTGGATATCTTGAATAACGCAATGCATATACAAAATAACTCACAATGTAACCTTTATAATAAACTTTAGTCAACTAACTGTAAGTTAAATTGAGATAGACATTTCGTATATTCGGAATTTGATAATTGTTATTATTTATAAACGGTTAGTTCCGTAGCAATTACGCCCTAACAACGTATAAGAAACGAATAATACGGAGAAAAAAACCACACAAAATGTAACATTTCGTACGGGCTGAATAGTTTTTAACTGTAATAATATATAGAATTTTGTAATATTTTGTATTCATTCCACGACCCTCTATGAATATTGTAATATAGGTGTCTATGGTCCTCTATATTTAAGGAATATCCGTCTTATATCTAGTGTTAAGAAACATTAACAGTGGGACGTTCGCGCTAGCTTTAATCACTTTCCGTTATTGCTGCATGTTTCATTTGATTGCGATGCAACAGCACTGCCACTACCATTCTGCCGTTGTAAGGAAAAACACTGTAACGCAATTCTTGGAAGAACATTGTAATATCAATTTTGGAAGAACAGTGTAAGTAACACCAAAGTTGGAAAAACATTGTAACACTACAGAATACATAATAGTACTTCGTACATCACTCTGCAAAGACACGTAAGTAAATAACTACTCTCGATCTACGGCAATAAAGTGCAATCTACCTCGCACCTGTAGGCCCAAGTGCCCTCGAGGGGTCGCGGTGCCTTAGGTAAATTTTCGTAGGTTAACGGTAGGTAACACTGGGACATAAAAATAACACAGTAGAGTTATTGTTATTCGATTTTATTCGTGTTACTGTGTTATTCTATACGTCAGTAGCATGGCAATTCGCTAAAAAAAGAACACACGTAAATGTGTAATCACGTAAATGTATAATTTAAACACTTGGGCTTAAAGCTTTTGCAGTTTAAAGTGAGTTGAAAATATATGTCTTTTTTAATTACCCGAAAAAGGATGTAGATTTGACTTGGAAGTAAAGGCAGCTAATGATTTTAGGGCGTTCTGATCTCGTCGTTCTGGAATGTGTATTGTGAAGGAAGACAGCTTTAACTGTTACTTTGATTTCCCTCCGTTTTAGGTTGATTATTTTAAACGGCATACTCCCTTAGTTACGTATCATTAGGAAGTTGGAAATAACCCAATTTTTTATAACAATTCCGGAAATTATCGAAGGGAAAGTATGCTTCGTTTAATTATCATTTTAAGTCTTATTTTGTAGTTACTATTTATTTTTATATTAATCAAAACATGAAGGTAATATTTTATTTATAGGTTATATGGTAATTAAGGGTTTTGTGACAAATTTTTTGGGATATATTTTATGCACAACACTGCATTTTGCGTCTGTCTAAGGGCAGCCACATTGACTGAGTAACCTGGTACAAAACTACCCTCATCCAGTGCATTATAATGATTTAAGTAACCGTGTCGTGTAAGTTTTGTATGATATTTTTAATTATAAAAATGTAAGTGAATGTACAACAATTTTTTTCAATAACTTGCCAGGGCCACCGTCGCTTCTATGAAGCGAATTTTTTATAATGTAATTTGTTCGGAACTTTCCTTCCCTTTTCATGATAGATTTTAAGAAATTTTTATTTAATCAATCATCATAATTGTTTATTTATCATATCCTTAGATGAGAATATTAGACAATTGTAGGCATTATTAGGGACATTGTTTTAAAATATAATAACTTTTATCAATATTGTACTGTCTATATAAATTTTATATTGAATCATGTCTTGTGTAGGCCTTTTATATAGACTTGTGTATGAAAATTCACCTTTTTTTGCAATTATTATTGTTTATCCACAAGAGATCTCGTACGAAAATAATTTTAAGTCATAGTAGTGTCACCATTGAGATCTTACGTAGTGTTACACCACGATTTAAAGTATATATTAATATCTATGGTCAACCATAGAATATAGAGTTGTTGGAACAGTAATACTCGATTATTTATATTTTATTTAAAATTTTATATTGAAAATTATTTAACAACAGTCTTCGTTTGTCGTTGCGACAGTATTAGCGGTAACTAAATAGGTTTTCTTATGTCATGTTGTATGTAGATTTTAATAGAACTTATTCTCTTACATAAGAATGAAGATATTATTATATTATACACTTCACAGAGAATTAAATGAATGATTTTTATTTTGTTTTCTTTTATTTTATTTTTCCTTTTATTTATTAATCTTAAATAATCTGTTTATCGTTAAGGTTAAATGTAAATGTATAAAGGCCTAGGGTTCTTCAAAATTTACAGAAATCATAATGAGGAGTTTTCTGACAGCTAGTCAAACGTATTTCAACAAACCGGCGATAGATGGCGTTGACCAGAGAGGGGTCCGAAGACGAAAATTTTAGGCTAAAAAGTGAATAAAAAACATGTCACTGAGTCAGACGCATCCGTTGACAAATATATGTTCATATTTTGATGTTTACTTAAAAACACAAATTCTTACTATTTTATTTGTATTTGATTATCTGCAAGCTTTGACTACTTATATAGGGACTAGTTACGCGTGTAATTCAACTAACAAAGATTTCTGCTACTTTTTGCGGGGGGCGAGGTTACATGAAATCCGCTACTTTGGATTTTATTCCCGTGTCTTTAGATTCTAATTTTGAACGTTAAAAATCATGAAAAGTAGACTCGCGTGAACCCCAAACGTTCTAAGTTCTAAATTATTGTTTCGCAATTATAGGCTGTCTCGTTTAGTGATAAGGAATAAAATTCATCTTATACCGTGGCAGAGGGGAAATGCTACCGCAAGGCTAGTCGCTCACCCCTGTCTCGTCAACGCCATCTATCGAGCCATTAGGAACTACTTTTTCTTTTTTAATGGCTTTCGGAAAATCCCTCATTAATTGTTATAAACGGATTGAATCGAGGATTTGCAAGCCACATGACAAGACTCAAAAACGGAATTAAAGTTTTGGAAATGTTTTTAAAGTTGTAAATTAAACACTCAATAGCTTAGTTACCATGGCTTCCATTCCATACAATTTTTATTTATTATTCCATACATTTGATTTATGGTTAACGTAGTCTGTTTTATAGTTAAAATTAGGTCTTTTTTACTGATAAACGATAAATTGGGTACTAGACGAAAATGTAGTAATATTTTTAGTATTATTAATTATTGTAGGAGAAAAATAAGATGATTTTTTTTATCTGTTGATCTTAGTGTGGGACATGTTGTTAGACGTGAAGTTTTTTTTGCAATTTCTGAGCGTAGAAACATGTTGTAAATTACTAAAAGGCTATTGCAAATGGATACCAAGAAAAGAGACGTCAATTTGGTCTAAATCGCCAATGAGTCCGACGTCAAATTGTCTTGAATACGTTTTAAACTTTGTGGTTGTACTTTGTGGTTTTCATTGATTGCAGTTATAAAGAACTAAGTGACTAGGCCATACGATATTTCGTCTGTTTGGAGGTAAAACTCAATAAGTACCATATCGGAACTATCAATTAAATTTTGAGCTCTATACGTAACGTAAAGTATTCAAAAAATATAAATCGCTTCAAAATACGAATTAATCAATTCATATAAAGTCAAAGGAAACACATTTGGAGCATGAGCAGCAACAGTTTGCTCTGTAGTGGTAAAAAATGAAGCCACCAGAGGCTAGTATGATGCGCGTGATAAGACTAGGTATATCACACATTTGATCTTGTTCGTTCGCGCGCAAATAGAAAGAGAGCGCGAAGGTGCGATAGGGCTATATCACGCTGCCATGCTACCGCCACAGGACTTATAAATATCGGAGGTGTTCCTAAAGAGAATCCAGAAAAAAAAATGGTTACAATTTTTATATAGTTCGTGTGAGTTGATGCGAAATTGAGTATTGCTTCACTGTAATAGAGTCCATCTTGGTAACAGCAATCATTGTAAACCACAGTATACAGGGTGTTACAGAAGTAAAAATAAAAATTGAAAACTTTTAAGGGGGTGGTTTAGACCAACAAACTGAACAACTGTCACTATGGGACCAACATCAAAGTCGCGAAAAAATAAATTCTTTTCTTTGTCCCATACATTTAGCTCGAGTTGCTTATTATGGAACGTGGCAAACGCATCGCATCATGGCGATTATGGCAAATTTCCTCATTTTGGGACTATATCCAGCAGTGGACGTCTATCGGCTGATGGATGTTCCATCATCATCATATCAGCCGATTTTTTTCGCGATTTCGATATTGGTCCCAAAGTGAAAGTTGTTCAGTTTGATGGTCTTAACCACCCCCTTAAATGTTTATTTGTATTTTTGTAACACCCTGTATAAAAACCTAACTAATCGAAAAAATCTCCTATCTGTATGAATGCTCACATTTTATATTATCAGTAGTGTCCTTAATATTAAAAAAAAATAATCAGTTATTGAATTTATAGATGTAATAGACATTAATGAAGTTGTATTTAAATTTTAAGATGCATTTTAGAAGCATGCACGTTTTTATCAGTGATAAATTCTTTTTTACTACCTATTCGTATGGTAACACTGATTGTTAAGGCGCCTGCTGAAGCGGGCGCCGCAGTGTTAATGATTCGTGACAGTATTAATCAGTAATCTCATGTACCAACGTTGCTAAATACACTTAATTAACTACATTTAAATAATTGTATTTGTTTCATTTTTTTACCTACCCCCAGATCTGACTCTAGAAATTATCGTTTCTAGTTAAATGTACTTCTTCATAGAGCAGTGTGGCTCTTTTTGAGTTCGCACTGCCGTGCTTCCAGATCTAATATTATAATTAAAAAGCACATCAGTCATCACACACGACGGCTAAGACATCTTAAAGTCGAGGCTGTATTCTTCTAACGCGCGCAAAGTTGCTAATGGCACTCGCACCGGAACGAGAAGTGATAATTGCCTCGACTTTAAGGTATATCTTAGAGCCGCGGTGTGTGGTCACCTTAATAACGTTTTTAATGAATGGGTGCAAAAATATAGCCTCTCCGAGTAAATCGAGTAATGCACTGAACCCGAAAGGTAACATACGACATCCCGTACAATCGGCAAGCCTAATATAGAACCCTCTGAATTATTATATAGGTAATATTCAAACGACTTAGTACCTACTAAGTGGGCAAAGCCGCAGTACATACATTCATATATCAAAGACATTACAAAAGACAATGCAGAAAAACAATATTTTTCCCCAAACAGCATATGAAAACAAGAAATTACTGGCTGAATAACTGAAGAGAAAACAAGGAATGGAATTGTGTATTTATTAATATTGTAAGTTAGACATCTTTGCCGGGACATTTATGCGCACGTATGCCCTAAGTTATTATGAAGGTCACATTTATTGAACGAATTCACTGAACTGAATATTATTTCAGAGAAATGTTTGAGGGCATATTTGGAGCAAAGTCGGTAGGTAGGCAAGTAGGACTACATTTTATCATCAGCCGATCATCGTCCACTGCTGAACATAGGCCTTTCCCAAGGTGCGCCATAAAACTCTGTCCTGGGCCTTCCTCATCCAGTCACTCCCCGCTACCTTTTTTAGGTCGTATGCCTGCCAGGTCGCGGTCTCAGCTCTAGAAGTCTGACACCCCATCATCTTCTGAACCAGCATTTAAAAACAAACTTTGTTAACGAATAGAAAGGACACATTTGTAACCAGTGAATCATTATATAACATAGGACAACATAAGACAAGTCAGTTTACGCGAAAATATCGTTTGGATTTAGTTTTGTTCTAACTACGTAAATGCATGCACTTAGAATATTGTGTGAGAGCACAAGCTTCTACTAGCTGACAAATGCTATTCAGGGTTTAGAGTTGACGAATTTTCTTAGGAGAAATGGGATCCGTTTCTTTACTGATAGATGGAAATATTCTTCGACCATTTTACTAATGTCATTGGAAATGTTTAGTCAAGCTAAAGTAGGTAGGTATATAGGTACCTACCCACACAGTGTGAAAATTTATTTGCTTTACATATCAAAGGGGGTGCTTTAGTCACTCTATCTATTAAAAAAAACCGCATCAAAATCAGGAGTGCGGTTTTTGAAACTCATTCGTTAAACTCAGCAGTTAAAAATGTAGGTATGGCGATACGCATCTTTCTACTGCTGATATGACTTTAAAAAATCGCACTCCTGGAGTATGATTTTTGAAAGTCAAATCAAATCAGCAGTAGAAAGATGCATATCTCCATAGTAATATTGACATTTTCAACTGCTGAGTTCATAGAATGAGTTTCAAAAATCCTGTTGCGTAGATTTAAAGATCTAAGCATACATAGGGACAGACAGCGGGAAGCGACTTTGTTTTATACTATGTAGAGATGTAATTTTTTTACATCAGATTAAATTAATATTATTCTAATAAATTTAAATTAAATTATCATTAATATACATAATATTTATTTATCACTGATCTGATCATTCTGATGTAAAATTGCATGCAAGAATGATTTCAATGTGTAAACAAATAAATGATTAATAATCTAATCTATTGTGAAATATTATTGGCACCTTATTTTGTACAATATATTTTTTAGTGAAATGTAAACTGTCTGAATACAGGGCTTATTCATTCATTAATGTAGTGATGAAGATGCATATCTCCATCGTGATTTTAACATTTTCAACTGCTGAATTCAACGTGTGAGTAACATAAATTAATTAGTAAATTAATATTTCTATTAAATTAATCTGAATACTTAATATTCTCTTTGGGAGCATGTCAGAAACTTTTTCTTTTTTGAGTGGACAGAAACTTATCTACAACGCCTTTATCAGCGGGTGTCAGGAGAAAATTTTTTTTCCCTTTCATCGGGAATACAATTAAACATTAATTGATGTTTCTCTCGACTTACCATACATTACCAGTACCTATCTAACTAGGTAGGTACCTAGTATCGTACTAACATACTGTGCAGATTCTACAGAAATGGGTTTTAAAATGTTGTGTTCTCTTAAACAGCTTTGGGACAGGGTCCAAAAATACGTTAACAAGTCTGACCTTCATCATCATCAGTCTATATAAGTCCCACTGCAGGGCAGCCTCAAGGAGGGTGTATGGGCGTTAGTCCACCACGCGTGCCTAATGTGGATAAATGGCACAGTGTTGTTAGACTTCAAATTCGCGTCAGAATTTCTTCTTCTGCGTACCTATGTAGGTTTTCTTGCGATGTTTTCCTTTACCGTCTTCTTCTTATCGTGTGGGCAGAGCCCTAGTGTGGAGTTTTTTCAGACCGCCTTACGGCCTCTGACGTGGTTTTAATGTAACGACTACTACCACCAGATATAGTATAGCCGGGACCAACGGCTTAACGTGCCATCCGAAGCACGGAATCATTTTTCTTTTCAGACAATCAGGTGATTCAGCCTGCAATGTCCTAACCAACTGGGGAAAAACGCACAAAGTGACATATCACTAGGTGTCCCCCGTGGGAATCGATCCCACGACCTCCGTGTCGAGAGTCAATGCTCTTAATCATTAGACCACGGAGGCAGTCCTTTACCGTTTAAAAGCAGTATACCTATTACGTACAGTAATGCGCAATTAATGCCGGACCCTCTATGAATCAGTGCATAATCCGTACTTCTCCGCAACGCGCCAAGTGTTAGGTATTTATACAAAAATTTTAATCGTCCTATAACCAATTCTAGCCAGTTATTTGTAGGCAGGTTGGCTTGGAACCTATTCTATCAAATCTACAATGGTATCTTAAAGGATAAAGGTAAACCACTGGCATATACTTAGAGACTGTTCTAACTTCATACGACAATATTTCGCAACTATTTCATAGATAACACTAAAAGAAGAAGATGCAGAAATTACTCAAGTAAACTCGAGATTTTATACTTACAACTAAGGCTTAAGGTGGTTTCAGTCCATACAAAAGTTTGACGCACAATACGCGTAGACGGAATTAATAAAAGTAATCTTTTATATATGGAAAAATAGTTTAGAAAATCTAGTTGCCGCGTCACAAATAACATTTGCAATAAAAGCTTTTAAAATTTTGTATGAAAAATTTCAAAGCTTTATATCTTCGTAATTATTTTATAAATTGCAAATGTTTTTTGTGACGTGCAATCTAGATTTTCTAAACTATTTTTCCATATATGCAAAGTTACTTATATTAATACCGTCTACGCGTATTGTGCGTCAAAGACCCCTCTGCAACCACCTTAAGGTACAGATAACACGGTCAAACAGTCATTACCACAGTCATGCATAGATGACTAATATTTCGGGATAAAAAACACTCCGACAAACATTGGAATCGATTGGTTCAGTATTTCAGACTCTTTAAAGCCTTTAATTTGTTATCAGATTTTAATTTCCAGGATCCCTATTGACCTAGGTACTTTCAAAGAGGAATTCGCGCTACGGGCACCGTTTTGACATGGGCAGCTTCTTTCAGATTCATAATATTATGAGCAAATAGGTACCTAGTACGTGTACGCATAGTTATAATTTTTTGTTGGTTACTGCCGCACTCTTTTTGGTTTTATCTACGAATAATTCCAAGTATTTTAATATAACGACAGCTAATGCAAACCTTATGATTATAAAATTACACCAATCACTCGTAAAGCCACGTTTTACGTGTACGGGAACAGTTTAGCGACAGTAACGTCCAATTTACGTTGTAATGAACGTAAATAGACGTCGATATCGTAGCGTAGCGAATGTGTTACGAATTTGTAAATGACTGAACTGATTGGAATGCAGTTTTGCAATAAATGTGGGAATATCTAGTAGGCAGCAGGTATCGGTAGGATAGGTACCTAGTAGAGTATGCAGGGTATTTTTGTAACACCCTGTATATATACAGGATGGAAAAAAAAGGCCGTGGTTGGAGGGAAAGTACCCTTAATATTTATAATGGCAAATTTTACTGAAAGGAAACATTCCTTTATTTTCAAATTTAATTAAAACTGCATTTAAAGATTTTTGAAAAATCATCTGCTTGAGCCGGGAATCGAACCGGTGAAATGTGAAAAAAAACATCCTGTATTTATGATACCAACCGAAAGAGTCAATTTCTTTTAAACAACATAGTATCTTAAATTAAAGAAAAACTTTAAATGCAGTTTTAATTAAATTTGAAAATAAAGGAATGTTTCCTTTCAGTAAAATTTGCCATCATAAAATATATTAAGGGTACTTTCCCTCCGACCACGGCCTTTCTTTTCCACCCTGTATGTACAAGATGTTTCAAAAATACCCCTAAAGAAAAAAGGTGTCCCTTGTAAAGAGTCTATTGACAATGTATGACAAGCGTAGTATAATATGCTAACTATTAAAAAATAAATAATAAAAAATACATCGTTGAAGCGCAGCGCTATTTTACTGACTGTCTGCTAGTTTAAAGACTAAACAGTATCAGATACGTCGTAAGGTCACCACTATCTTGTAAGTACCTAATTTAAAAGATGATTATTCTCTAAGTTATTGAATATTAAGACCAATTTTTTCCCAAAAAAAGCAATAGGTAAATAACAGATTGACTAAAAAGCTAAATTATTGTTACAAAAAATAAATAATAATTACAATAAAGTGTTCATATAAAAGATATATCCTCTTCTAAATTGCAGTACTTCCATCAGTGGCCATCAACGCCAACTCACACCCCTTTGACGAATATAAACAAAAAAAGCAAAACATACAGACATAGCCAAAGTCTTTCTCATATTATTCTTGAAATAATTATTAAAATCCGTTTAGTTTTGTAGGAGGAAACAGGGGAATACGAAATGCAGATTTCGTCGATTTTATGCAGATAAAATCGGTCCAAGCTGTCGTGGTCTCTTTCGCACTCTAGTCGGCGGGGTATATGGATGGGCCGATCGGACAAATATGTAAAACGGATACGTAGTCGGAATTAAAATTAAAAAATTAAATTTTTTCAGCTAATTTTGTTAGAACTTAATATATTTTCGGCTAATGTTCTTAGACCTTGTAGTTATAATAATTTCCTGCATACCTGACTGCTTAGGAGGCTATGTGAAAAAAATAGGACTTCAAAGCGTCATATATCATGAACAGTAGGAGTATGATTAGCGGATATGTGTAAATTGAACATATAATTGAAGTTTTGATTAGAGCCAAAACACTTTTACTATTTATTATAAGGACTAGCCTTGCGGTAGCAATTCCCCTCTGCCACGGTATAAGATCAATTAATCATGTGCATTTACATTCAATTTTATACCTTATCACTAAATCAGACAGCCTATACTTGCGAAACAATAATTTCGAACTTAGAACGTTTGGGGTTCACACGAGACTACTTTTCATGATTTTTAACGTTCAAAATTAGAATCTAAAGTTATGGGAATAAAATCCAAAGTTGCGGATTTCATGTTACCTCGCCCCCCGTAAAAAGTGGCAGAAATGTTTGTTAGTAGAATTACACTCGTAATTAGTCCCTATATAAGTAGTCAAAGCCAAAACACGATTATGACACATTTTCTCGATAGAAAAACAAGCCAAAGTAGCCTCCGTCTTTATCGATAAACGCTTGAAACTGCTAAACTGCGAATAATAGAAACAAGACTTGATTTAAAAAAAAGAAATTGATATTATAAAAAATAGTGTCAAAATAGTAGTGTAGTAGTAGTAGTGTAGTGTTAAAATAGTGTCAGATGGGCGGGAGCCCAATCGAACGTGTACCGGTTGGAGTGCGGGGTGCGGCAGGGGGGGTTGAGCTCAGCCCGCCTCTTCAACCTGTACATAAATCGTCTGATCGGAGAACTCAGCAGCACTCGTACCGGATGTCATATAGATGGCGTCTGCATGAACAACATTAGCTACGCAGATGATATGGTGCTGCTGAGTCCATCAATCGGAGCACTTAGGAAGCTTGTAGTGATCTGTGAGTCATATGCGGTGGCCCACGGGCTCAAGTACAATGTCAAGAAGAGTGAGCTGATGATGTTTAAGACAAATTCTATCAACTACTCCAATGTACCTGGAGTCTCACTCAGTGGCACTCCCCTAGGATGGGTGACAAAGTTTAAGTACTTGGGCCATTGGGTCACTGATGATCTCAGGGATAATTGCGATATTGAAAGGGAGCGTAGGTCGCTGACTGTACGTTGTAATATGCTGGCACGAAGGTTTGCACGATGTACGAAACCAGTAAAAATCACACTGTTTAAAGCATTTTGTCAGTCTTTCTACACGTGCAGCCTTTGGACCCGGTATACGCAGCGGGCATACAGCGATCTACGCGTACAGTATAATAACACATTCAGGATACTGATGGGGCTGGCACGGCATTGTAGCGCGTCGGGAATGTTTGCGGAGGCGCACACGGACGACTTCTATGCTATATTGAGAAAACGGTGCGCCTCCATGTTGGGCAGGCTCCGAGCCAGCACTAATGGTCTCCTGAATGTTTTCAAAGACCGGTGGGACTCCCCGCTGTTGCATCACTGGGTGAAGCTCCACACCGGGTTTTTAAAATAAAATGTTTTTGTTTTTGTTGTTTTTTTTTTTTTTTTTTTTGTTACTAACACTAGCTGTAAGATAAATGTATATACTAACACCATATGGACATCTTGTCTGAAATAAATTATTTGAATTTGAATTATACAAATTTTGATTAGAGCAGAATTGAACTTACATAAATTGTACAATCACAATTAAATAAAGTTTGTTTTACGCTTGCGTCGTTTCAGGCGCGCGCGCCGCCCCATCTCTTTCTCTCGCATCAGGCAGTAGCTATCACATGCCCATTTCGCTTCAATTATTTTTCGACATAGGGCTGCTCTTATCAAAATTTGTAAAATATCAATCTCTTTTTTTTTTATCAAGTCTCGTGTTTATATTATTCACCGTTCAGCAGTTCCAAGCGTTTATAAATAAAAATGGAGGCTACTTTGGCTTGTTTTTCTATCAAGAAAATGTGTCTTAATCGTGTTTTGGCTCTAATCAAAACTTCAATTATATGTTCAATTTATACATATCCGCAATTCATACTCCTACTGTTAGTACTACATGATATATGACGCTTTGAAGAATCCAATTTTTTTCACATATCCTCTTAAGGTACGCTGCAGGCTTTCGATTACAAGCGTACGATTAGAGCAAGCGTTGCGTGTAGGTTTGTATAAGATTCCAAAACCACGAAATAAGATCTCAAACCTAACAAAACAAATAACTTACCAAAACATAGCAACATATTACTAAGCTTTCCTCTATGTTAAGACTTTAATCAGTACCAGCTTTCATACTTTAATACCTAACCTGGCGTCGTTTATAAACTAGAACCTGATATTTAGAGCGGTCATTCTGTAACATTAATCTATTCAAGATCTATAGTTGTGCTGGTCGGGCGATTACGGAGGTAATACAGGCACCTATTAGAGATGTTAAAATTACACCTCACTGGTAACTAAGTATGGGGCTTTATGTACTTTTTGAGTTTACTGTACGATTACGACACGATTTGTGAAAACTTTTGATATGAAAGTTTGTGGTTTTTTGTGATGATATCGTGAATTCAAAACCTCTGAAAGAGCTGGATTTACTCTGTCTGAGAGATCGCATCGAAATTCAAATGAGCTGTTATAGGTACCTACTACCTACGTCAGAGAACTGAAAAAGCTATCCCCGAAAATCAAGTAGAAGGGCGACTTACATGGTATAACAATGACAAGGAAAGTACCTACTTCTTACTAGACATGTGCCCCCACGCACCGGGGAGTCGAGGAAGACTTCGACAGACATGGATTGCTATGATAAACAGGGATATGAAAAAGCACAAGATATCACCTGACACCCGGGATTGAATATCCTTGAAAAATTTACTAGGAGAGCCGACCCCATATAAAGGGGTTGAGGCTAGAAAAAGAGAGAGGTAAATCAGAGAACTAGTTAGCCCATCTGAAAATCAACAAGCTGATGTGGTAAAGCCAATGAGCGGTAGGTAGTGTGAGGGACCCGCTGATGGTCTTGTAAATATACAGGGTGTAAGTGGCAGCCTAGCAAATACTGAAACGGTGAACTAAGGCCATCAAACTGAACAATTTTCACTATGGAGCCTGCCTCAGGAAACGCGAACAAAATCAGCTGTCCCATACAAAACTGTTGTACCTACCCAACTAAAAAGTATGGGATTATGGCTGATTTTTTTCGCGTTTCCTGAGGTAGGCTCCATAGTCAAAGTTGTTCAGTTTGATGGTCTGAGTTCACCGTTTCAGTATTTGCTAGGCTGTCACTTACACCCTGTATAAAAAAGGTACACACGGCGACACATCAAGATTTACTAAACCAATATAACCTGGTCGCGAGACGTTATACGTCACTCATCCTACGCGCGGCCAGCTTATTTTGGTTTTGTATAGCTTGATGTGTCGCCGTGCGTACATAATAACTGATCCAAAAAAGAAAAAAATACGGTTTAGTTACTAATTTGTATTAGGTACGCTACGATTCGACGACGACACGACAAAGCATTTCAACTCTATATTCGCATAGTATAAAAGTAAAGTCATCGCGCAAACGCGACGTGGGCGATTGTACGTTACACGAAATGAATTATCGATATTTTATGCGCAAGAGCGACGTCTTAATTAACCCCGCTGGACAACGGCTGGTTTAGATTTAGATTTGTGGCTGTGGCTGTGGGCACGAAGAATAATGATCCAAACAAATTGTGGTAGCGTAACTCCTGTAGAGGTAGAGAATGTCTCAAACCTTAGCTTGAATCTAGGTCGTATTAGATTCAAGAAATATTTACATGATTGATAGTTAGCATTTTTGTTTTGTTTACTAAAAGATACCGTACATTCACACATAGAACCTCATCATTTGTAAGTTAGTAATATTTTAAATTGGAAAGTGCTTTTTTTGTATACAATATTCTAACGCCTGTCTTGTCTTTCACCGGACAGAGACAACAGAACGCCACCTGCTACGATCCTGACATAGTACTTACTATCTCTATGGACAAACCTCTCTAGCTTCCTCCACATTCATTAGTCCTTTCATGCATGCTCGTCGGTTTCGGGTAGATTAGACCAGGAGTGCGATATTTGAAACTCATTCTTTGAACTCAGCAGTTGAAAATATCAAAATTACTATGGAGCTATGCATCATTCTACTGCTGATTTGACCTTCAAATATACAAAAGTGCGATTTTTGAAACTCAAATCAGCAGTAGAAAGATGCATATCTCCACAGTAATTTTGACATTTTCTACTTTTGAGTTCAGCGAATGAGATTCAAAAATCGCACTCCTGGCCTTTATATCTATATCTCCCAACAAAGCGCAAATTTTTTCCCTTACATTTCTTTCTTACATTCTTAAACATCTGGTGGTTATGGATGTGGTATTGGAGGAGAATGGAGGGGATGAGTTGGACGGAACGAATAACAAATGAAGAGGTGTTAAGAATGGTTAAAGAAAAGAGAAACATTCTGAAAACAATCGAAAACCGGAGGCAAATGATTGGACACTTGATACGGAACGACATTCTTTAAAAGCAAAGCATACTGGAAGGAAAGATAGAGGGGAAGAGACGCAGAGGAAGACCTAGACAGAGTTATCTAGCCCAAGTGAAGGGAAAGGGTGATGTTGTGTCGTATCAAGAACTCAAGAGACTAGGGGAAAACAGACTGGATTGTGCGAATGCTCTACCGACAAGAGCGTAGCTCTTAAATAAGATGATGATGATTCTTTAACATCCATAAAATGCATTTCCTTTTAATTAAATAATTGTTTAAATATCATAATCAATTTTTATTAAATACTAGAGTTAACCCGCGACTTCGTCCGCATAAATTATATAAGGTCTAACAAAATTAGGTGAAACTATTTTAAGGGGACGATCAGACCATCAAACTAAACAGCTTTCTCTATGGGACCAATATCAAAATCGTGAAAAAAAAAATCAGCTGTTCCATACAAACCTACTCGACCTAAATTTATGGGACAGCAGATTTTTTTTTTCACGATTTTAATATTGATCCCATAGAGAAAGGTGTTCAGTTTGATGGTCTGATCATCCCCTTAAAATAGTTTCACCTAATTTTGTTAGACCTTATATACCAGATTTTAAGTCACATCATAAGCTTTCGCTGAACACTTGGACTGATGAGGTTGATGGGTAATTAAAATCGGGCGATTAATTTCATAAAAAATTATAGATTAACTACAGTTAACCCGTGACTTCGTCCACACTAATTATATACCAGATTTTAAGTCAGATTATAAGCTATCCAACAAAAATGTTTCATCAAAATCGGTTCACACAACACACACACAAACAAACAAACAGACAGATAAAAAAATCCAAAAATTGGTGATATGGAATCAGGGACACCTAAAACCATATCGTAACTTTCACACACTTCTGTTACAGTTTTATGATAGTTTAGATTTAGATTTACTAAGAAGAGAAGGACGGAGGAGACATTGTAAGGGTTGCGGGTCGGACATGGGTCAGATTGGCACAGGACCGTGAGGAGTGGCGCAATAAAAGGGAGGCCTATGCCTAGCAGTGGGTTGATGTTGGCAGACTTGATTGATCAACTGTTTTTATAATAGATTTTTCATATTAAGGTACTCGACAAAGATTTTTTTTTTAAATCTTTGGTACTCGAACTCTCATACCAAAATTGATTGAATAATCCAATGTTCATAATATTCTCAGTGATAACTGTTATTATTTAATAATGCAAATTGTTCTAACAGTAACAAAATTAGCTTTATCGATTCCCATAACTAAGACATCTAATGTGAAATACATTTCAATACTAATATTCGTTAAATCAAATTAATTTCCAATACCATAACAGCTTTAGAGTGCCTTCTAGCATCTCGTAGGCAATATACAGGCCTTTGCCCCTAAATATCACAGCTTGAATCGATCTCCGGTAGTTCACAAGCAAAATAGTTTAATAAATTAACATAATAATAGTCATCTGGAAGACTATACCATCGATCATACAATAATCTTTAAGTGGGCGTTTTTATTTTGTAAAAAGCACGAGAACGACATCTTTATGTCTAATAGAAAAAGGATTAAAGGAATTATTCATTTGAAAAAAGATGACGCCATTTTGTTGGTAATTTCGAACGTTTAAAATG
Organism: Agonopterix arenella; assembly: GCA_927399405.1. Classification (NCBI taxonomy): domain Eukaryota; kingdom Metazoa; phylum Arthropoda; class Insecta; order Lepidoptera; family Depressariidae; genus Agonopterix; species Agonopterix arenella. Next base: position 6,564,399 of record OV656714.1, read on the forward strand.
GCAGCTTATAAAAATGAAGAGACATAGTTGACGGTAAAGGTGCGTCTTAACAGGAATTATGTCTTAATTAAATTAAATGTCATGATAATTAAGTACTTTATATTCTTTAGTCGTTAATTATAAACAAACAGAAGTTACTGAATGTGAGACACTTGTGAATTACTTATATGCGTTAGGTACCTAGATGTAAGTAGGTATACCCTAGATAAGGTACCTCAATCAAAGATTACCTCCATTCTGTGTCGTAGGTTATACGTTTTTGGGACCTCGACCGAGAAATAATTTAGATTTGAACCTATGATGGTAAATAATTAACAAATTTATTAGATTGCTAATAAATAAATAAACAATTTATTTCTCTGCCCTCGGCACTTCTTCTTTTTGTCCTACATAACATAGATTTAAGCGCATACTATGGCGTCACTATTTTCAAAGAATACTTACATATAATACACCACAGAGTAAGTACAGGGTGTTAGTGTAAAAGTTACATTACTTTAAGGGGTCTGCCTCCTTGGTCTAATGGGTAAGAGCATGGTAGAGAGATGGCTGGATATTGCTTTCTCAAGTCGTTGATTATACAATAGCTGGTAAATAACTGACTGGGTGGTCTAATGGTTAAGAGCATTGGCTCTCGACACGGTGGTCATGGGTTCGATTTCCACGGGGGACACCTAGTGAAACGTCACTTAGTGCGTTTTTCCCCAGTTGGTTAGGACATTGCAGGCTGAATCGCCTGATTGTCTGAAAAGAGAAATGATTCCGTGCTTCGGATGGCACGTTAAGCCGTCGGTCCCGGTTACTGTCTCTGTTGGTATTAGTCGTTACATAAAAACCACGTCAGGGCCGTAAGGCGGTCTGAAAAAACTCTGACACCAGGGCTCTGCCCACACGATAAGAAGAAGGGATGATTGTACCCATGATACTGAACAACTTTCCCTAAGAAACTTAGGTATAGGAAATAAGTAAAAAAAAAATGTAGACTTTTCATACAAACGTTCGATCAGCTGATTGCATTTTAGTATGGATAGTCCCTTTTTTTTTGCGAATTCTTTATATGTTTCTCAGGGAAAGTTGTTCAGTATCATGGCTACAATCACCCCTTAAAGCAATAAAACTGTTCACCCTAACACCCTGTATAATTTCACTGGACTATCACCGATACTGTCGTCCATACGTGTGACACAAATATTTTACCGTCCGCACAAATTATATACCAGATTTTAAGTCAGATCATAAGCTATCAAACAAAAAATTCATCAAAATCGGTCAGTAGTTTTTGCGTGATACTCGTTCAAACAAACAAACAGACAGACAAAAAATACAAAAATTGGTGAAATGGAATCAGGGACACCTAAAAACCATATCGTAACTTTTTTTTTGTTAATATCTTCAATTTACAGACAAACTTCCTGTTACAGTTTTATAATAGTATAGATAGATAAAAAATTTGGAGTTACTATAAGCAGTTTTCCGTCATATAACATCATCAGTACTACACGTTAGAATATGACGACGACTGCCATCATATGGCAGTTGACTGCTGTAGCAAATTTGTTATATTGCATCCTCAGCGTATTATAGTTTGTGCCCTAGCATCCGTGTCACAAAAAGTTTGCCGATTTCGGATGCTATGGCATTCGTGTCTATGTTCAAACTCGAAATAACTTATTTAATAAATGAAACTGAAAATCTCTTTTTCAAGCTACCACCGCGTCGGGACGTGTTGTGGCTGCTGTAGAGAAGATGCGGCCGGAAACTATGTAGATATTTTGATCACGGTATAGTTATCTCTTTAAAATACCTCTGACTACCTCCTCGGAAGTATAGTCGTGAGAATATGCTTATACATAGTAATTCTCGAGTTGTAACTGGATATATACTCAGTTAACTTTGTAGGTAATAGAGATTAATGAAGCTCTTAACTTTTAACTTGTGTTTAACCTCTTCTGTAAATGACCCCTAGTTGTCAGTGTAAGGCGGTTACATTTTGAAGTATTGCTTCTAGAAGCAGCGTAAACAAGTAAACAACAAAGTTTCCAAGTTAGCACGAACTGCTTATGTTTCCAGTTAGAAATCAGGGTCGGACCCAGGGCCATAGGGTAAGGGCCTACATCAGGAAGAAAAGCTTGTCGATGCTTACGTTCAGTTTTGGAATTAAACGCCAATTCAAAACTATAGGGACTGCAGAAAATTTCAGAGGTAGAGATCTAATATCCACTTCACAAAAAAATAAAAAATAAAAACTATCAAGAATGTATTTTGTGTACACGAAAAATATTTAATAAATTTGTGGATATTTCTGTTAATATATTTCCCAAATGTTAAAAAGGATCCCCTATTCTGATACAATTGCTGAACAAGGAACAAAAATTGATGAGATGGTAGTGACACCGCTAGTCGAATAAAAAATCCGTGTATTTGTTTGTCTTGCAAATACTTAAATACTTGTAAAAACTTTGGAGATGTATGTCATGTTATCGTAGTAGATCTCTACTTACTTTTCTCGCTTTCTCCAGATTATTTTCTGAATATTCTCATCAGTTTCGGAAACTTTTAACCCAGAATTTCCTAATTACCTACATCTCGAATTTAACCTAGGTCTTGGTTTGACTCCCGTTACCGACATTTTCCAGTGTCAGTTTCAAAAATAATCAGAAAATTATCCCTATTGTCGCCTGAGTCCGTCCGTGTTAGAAATGTAAACCTACTTAGAACAAAATGGTCGCATTTGAAACAATGTTTAACAGTAGGCTTCTCAGTGAATAATATTATTGTATTGTTATGTTATAATAGGTATACCTTCAGATTATCTAAGCCTTCAGCCCCTGTCTTTGCTCGCTTACTTATTTTATTTAGAATTTTATGTGGTTTATGGTGTACGAGCTTTTGCCCGCGACATCGTCCGCTTCATCCGGGTCGATTTTCTAAAAATTCTTTCTTACTGCACCCAAAAATACCTTTAAGGTTTTTGTTGTAAGTTTGAGTAGGTAGTACTTTTTCATTTTGGGTTTTCATTATGAGAAATTTTTAATATTGTAATGAAGGCCCCACTGAACGGTAAAAGGACTCTTAAGAGGAAAGGCGGGCTGAAATGGAAATTTGGAGAATATGTCTGATCCCCACCCATACACCACGCCGACTAGTGCGAAACAGACAAGTGATTGAACTGATGACTGAATTTTATGTAGATTTTATCTACATAAAATTGACGAAATCAGCATTTTGTATTCCCCTGTTGCCTCCTCCAAAACTAAACCGATTTTAATATTTTTTTCAAGAATAATATGAGAAAGACTTTGGCTATGTCTGTACCTGTTTTTTTTGTTTACATTCGTCAAATTTGTTTAATGGATGTCTGAAAACGGGCGGTAAAATTGGTCATTTTCGAAGATTCCTAGTTCTTATAGTAATTAATTAATGCAAAAAAGCAAAACATAGGGACATAGCAGAGGTAACGTAGATTGTAGGCTACATTTTTTTCCCTCTTGTCTTTATCCAAGGTGGAAACAGGTTAGGTAATACATTTGTATGGAAAAAACGATACCCGCCTATCCTCTTAATAAATCTTCAACACAATTGAAACCAATCTGGAGTCCATGCCATGCTTTATAGTTAGTAAAACAATACAAGATCTAACTATTTTAGTACATAGAACTAATGAAAACGTCTAAATGAGAAATAGCGTCATTAAAACTGTATTAAACCGGGCTAGGGGCGCCATACATTAAATTATAATTACCTAGCTTATCAAGACCTCATCAAGATCGGTACCCTTTAAAAAGTATTTCACATACTTGAGTAACTTAAACGTTGTTGCTGACATGCTTATCCCAAATAACAATTGCATGGTCGAGTAGACGTTCTGGAAGTTATATAATTATAGTCGTATAAATTCCGTAAGAATGTTCATTGGGAGAATGTTATTAGATGGGCCCCCATTTAATACGGCTTATCGCCCTAAAAATGACAGTCATATAAGGACATATTTGTCGCACCGTCGGCATATAAACATCGCCGATCCGTCTTTTCGCCCTGTATGTGTGCACAATAAGCAGTGATCGGAATAGGCAGAGTATATTTACCTAAACTTCGAGGAATAGAGACATAAAATGGAGACTTCCTTACGACAACATTTTTTTGCGGGACATTTTCCGGGACATTACTTAAGAACGTTAAAATAATGTTATAAAGTAAAAGAATTGTTTCAATTCCTGATTTTATTCAACGGTTCAAATAAAAAAAAATAACGATGGGTCGGGGGCACGATTCCATCAAAAACGCTGGCATTTAAAAGTACATTTTAAATTTCCAAGTATTACACAATAAGTTCGCTTTTACACTAGTATACATAGTTCTGTTTTGTGTGTCGGTGTGAAAGAGATAGAGATAGCAGCGGTCGCATCTATTCTTTTGTTGTCATGTGAAAGGGATGCAGCCGTTGCAGTTAATCTTTTCTTTTTAGCAGTCTTTACTATCCTTTGTCAAGTGCGCACGTGTGGTATTTTATATTGTGGATCCGTAATTTTTGACTTCGGCTTGTTTATTGGAATTTCATCTGTTTTACCTGACTACCTGGCCTGAATTTGGACACTGAATTCGCTTTGATTGGATCTTGACGATTACTGGATACTGCAAGTGTACCAAATATCAAGGTAAGCTAAACATATATAAAAAGAGCACACTACAAGTTGTGGTTTCTTTGAAACATCCGTCTGTCGTCGTGTCGTGTTTGCATAAAGGCGTCATGTCTTTTTGCATTGCCATAAAATAAAATAAAGCGTTGTGGTTAGATATCATGAACGCTATGACACAAATTTTGCTATTCCCATGCTAATACCCGTCATGTGCATTTTTATAAGTGCCGTAATACGTATTTTACGATGTGAGTGTTGTAAAGGAACTACGAAGTGTTGTGTGCTGTTATATATCCGGGTCATACACCACTAGTTTTTAATTAGTAATAAAACTTTAAGGGTGCATTCAGACCATGTATCTAAGCAACTTTCCCTAAGAAACATGGGTCGAAAAACGAGAATTTTTTTTGGACCTTCCATACAAAAGTGCAGATCGGCCAGTTTATTTTCTATGGGAGGTCCAAAAAAAATTCTCGTTTTTCGACCGATGTTTCTTAGGGAAAGTTGCTTAGATACATGGCACCCTTAAAGTTTTGTTACTAATTAAAAACTAGTGGTATATTGTACGGAAATAAAGTTGATGAAGCACTGTTTTCGCTATAGTCTGCATTTCTAAGAAAGTACAGCCAGCTAGACATAACGGTGCTTGTACTCGTCACTGTATGTACGTAGATTTAAAATAGGAAACTATGTAGCATTTTCTTATTTGACTGTATCCATCGCCCTGTGAGATATCTATCATACCGAACTGTTACTATCGTTCGACACCGCTGTAAGTTACATATGTTTGCTAACCCGATTGTCATAAACATAATTTTCTTTTCAGGTACTTATTTGTTCGCATCGAAGAAGTTTGTTTTAAGTTTTTGGTCATCATGGCGAGAAGAGTGAGACCCGAACTTGTGAATAGTTGGATTGTTAATAATCCGGAACTAATTTATGACGAAGCAAGTGGTGTCATATTCTGCACGAAATGTGAGATTTCAGTAAAAGCCACGCAGAAAAGCAACGTTGATCGACACGTCAACGGAGCAGGTCATCAAGGCAAGCGACAAAAGCCTGAAGAAGAATTTTACACCGATCTGATAAATTTCTTGATATTTTGTAACATTCCTTGGTCCCAAGTTAGCAATTCAGCTTTTAATTTTTTTTTTAACAAGTATATTTGTTCCAGTTGTTGTTGTATTTGCTCAAATAAGAAAGTCCCATCTGAATCACTGTTACGAAAAAAATACCTTGATATAGTTTTCAAAAATAGATTGAAATCAATTTACGAGGCAATAGGGAACAATAAGATATGGATATCACTTGATGAAACAACCGATTTTATAGGTAGATATGTAGTACATTTATTGGTGATGCCGCTGATCAAAAATGTTGCGACTCAACCGTATTTAATCGCATGTAAAGTGCTAGAAACGGTGAATGGGGCAACTACAGCCCAATTTGTTGTTGAATCTTTGAGAGAAATGTGGGGAGAATCATTTTCAGAAAAAATAAACAATGTGCTGATGTTATGCACTGACAGCGTGGCATATATGCTGCGAGCCGGCCGGTTATTAAAAATCGATTTCCCAAATATGCTGCATATCACTTGTTTGGCACATGCCCTCAATAGAGTGGCGGAACAAGTGCGCTCTCAGTATGAAAATGTTGACGATTTGGTAGCTAATGTAAAAAAGATATTTTTAAAATCGCCAAACAGGGTGAAAATGCTTAAAGACATGTACCCTAACTTGCCACTGCCTCCGCAACCTGTAATAACAAGGTGGGGTACATGGCTAAAGGCAACATCTTATTATTCAAAACACTTTCAACAAATATCTAATGTTTTAAATAATCTCAATAGCAACGAGGCCCTGTCTATAAGAAAAGCAAAAGCCGCTATTAGAAACGAAAATATTCAATCGGAACTGAATTTTATTGATGAAAATTATACAATTATTCAAGTGGCACTAACAAAACTGCAAGAATCTAATTTATCAGTATCAGAGTCTTTACAAATTATTGACGATGTTAGATGTGTTTTGAGCTGGTCATCTAATGAAGTAATAGAAAATAAATTAGAGAAAGTTATAGAACGAAATCCTGACTATGATACAATTAGAGAAAAAAGTGACAAAATTGTAAAGACTATTGACTTAGATGACGAACTTTTTTACAAATTTGCACCTCTCACGTCTGTGGACGTTGAGAGGTCATTTTCCACTTACAAGTGGATTTTAAGCGTTAAAAGAAATAGACTGAAGATCGAAAACATGGAAAAATTAATGGTCATTTATTTCAATTTCCTACAGGAAAACAACATTAGTCACTGTATTGATTCTGATACTGAAGATATTGACGACATATAACAGCTGTTTCATATTTATTTATTTATTTAAATAGATAATGGCTTTCTTTAAGTTAGACTTGATAGTGGTTTTGTAAATGGCACATGATTAATTGATACCAGCTTTTGTATTATTTTCTGTGCATCATTATTTGAGTAAACAAAAATTTATACACATATATACATATTGGTTATTGATTTGTATAAAAAATTTACAATAAAGAATGATTTATTAATTACATAAATACTTTTATTTGTATCTTAAGATCGTGTTGAATAAAACCAGGGATTGATTTTATTTTTTTCACTGCATTACATTATTTTTAACGTTTTCATTACTTTAATGTCCCGAAAATGTCCCGCAAAAAAATGTTGTCGTAAGGAAGTCTCCATTTTATGTCTCTGTTCCTCGAAGTTTAGGTAAATATACTCTGCCTATTCCGATCACTGACAATAAGACATTTATATACCGTTATGGTCGTGTTGCCGTCGCCTAAACGTCTTATTACCTAACTTACCGTACGAAAGCCGTCGTTTAAATGTGAAACGATTTCCTCTACAATAAAAACAAAAACAAGTTTACAAAACTGACAGCCATTTTAATTTGTAATTTTTATTTAATAATATTAGACTATTCGAACAGAAACATGTAGGTAAGCGGCAGTATCTTGGGAAGTTAAGTTTCTTGATTAATGTGAGGGATGTTTACAACTCATTTTCAATGCGCTTCCGAAATTCTAAAGTTCAAGTAATTTTAATTGATATTTTAATCAGTGACTAGGTTAGCCATCACCCTTTTTGGAAGAAAGATGGATAGCGCTTGAAGTGCATGATAAGTAATCTTTACTTTCCTTTTATGCAGTACTTCTTTTAATCGTTTTCCACTTGTTTGGATCCCTTTTACGAGTAATGAAAGAACATTCAAACACACGGTACAACAAAAAAATCGTGGAAGTTATAAACAAGGTTTGCAATACCGCTTACATGATTTTTTGTGATATAGCAGTCGTATTGTGGTCCCTAAAGACGTATACAGGTCACAGTCATACCAGCTACACGACTTTGACATAATGGTTACTATTACGACGCATAAACGACCACCGTCCCGTTAGTAGTACTATAAATGTAAATTACACGACTAAATTGACATAAAATCGACCTTTATGTGACAATTACGTTAACACGACTAAAAGTCATATAAGAACGACGTATAGACGTCGCCGTGAACACCACATAACTGTCTTATAAAATACGTCGACAGAACGTCTATATGAAATTATTATATAACCAGACGTATAAAACACCAGTACACGACGAAGAGTAACAAAAATTAGCGTAATATAACTTTTATAGAACCGAATAGTCTTATAAATACGACCAAATAGTTAGTTGGGATTTAATACAATGTAAATTACGATTTTTTTTACTTCTTTCCCTTACAATTACACCTGTACCTATAGGTACCTACTACCTCTCTGCAAGGCATTAAATCATCTATGTAATATCACAAAGATTTTCGACGTTTGATTTGCATCGGAAGGTGTTTCGTTGTAAGTAAAGAAGATGCGGAATCCTCTTCACGAGTAAGTGTGGATGCAAGGGCGGGGTCAACGATGTGCTTTCAGAGTATTTACCTTCCTATTGAAAACACTCTGAAAGCAGCACACGACTCTCAGTGTCTCAGTGTGTCATGAGTGTGTGTGTAGAATACAGCAGTCTCAGTGATGATGATGATGAAGGGATTTGGGTTTGTTGCCTGCGAAAAGCTGGTTTTTATGTTGTAAGTACAGGTACCTATTTATTTAAATAACCCTGAACACGAAGAATACAAAAAACGGACTTTAACTGTTTAGCTAGCAGGTATAGATGTACCTGTACCTATGCGTATGTACGCGTAGAGCGATGATAGCCCATACGGAAGAGAGCTAGCGCTTCAATCCTGAGGACGCGGTTCGATTCCTGGCCTGTACCACTAAGTTCTTCGGAATTTATGTACGGTTGTATTTATCATTTACTAGCTCGGCGGTGTAGGAAAACATCGTGAGGAAGCCTGCATTCCCGAGGATGAAAAGAAAATACCATAAGTTCGGAGGTATGCGTAAAATATGGGTGAGCTTGGGGCGAACACAAAGGACCAGCGCTGGTCTCAGTGTTACAACGACCCTTGCTTGCAATAGCCCAACCACAAATAATATGCGTATGTAACAAATTCATGTTGTAATCCGTTAAATTAAATCGATTAGTCCATTCAAATAATCCAATTAAATCGATTTAGGGCAGCCCTAAGGAATTTTGAATTCCGAACACAAGATGTGATCGCGCTTGAGATTCCGCAAATGGCGACGAAACTTCAAATTCGAATGTAGAACGCTAAACTTTAGAAATGACGCGACTGCGAAGGAAGATGTTTTTCTGCATTCTCGTTAATGTTCCTTCCGTTAGATCCTACAGGAAACTTAAATTTTGAGAAGTTGAGTACTAACGGTATTCTTTCTTCGTCCATAGATAACAATATTTTTAATCGGGTTTGTTAGTAAGTAGTTTTTTACCAAATTAATTCAAAGCAGGCGAAATAGGAGGAATAAGCTAGTTATCTAAAAACTCACTAGAGGTTCTCAGAGAACTTACCTGCTACAATTATTAATAATGTGCAATTTCCGCTTATTTCCATGAGGAATGTAAATCTACTGTACTTACTGGTGATAGAGATTACTTAGCTTCCACAAAAATACGGCAAAAGACATTTTTGCTCTTAGCCGCAGCGTACGATATCCAGGGAAAGAGAGGCTGGTCTATGGTGATGGTGGTTAAGACCGAGACCAAGATGAGATGACGAAAGCGGTTTTTTCACTCCTCTCCGGTTGTATGCGTAACGACGGAAACCCGTGAGGAGCTGCGATGCACGCGCACTAAATAAAACTACCGAGATGTCGAGATCCATTGTCCTTGTCTTTAAAAACCGCACGGTACTTCGGTTCTCGTTGTAACATACTCTGCGGTAAAATCTGCACCTCCGTGTCGGGGTCCCGCACGGGGGACCGGTGCCAATGATGGACTAGATATGCGTTTTTATCATAGAAACTGAGATACTTACGGTCAACGTTAAAACCGCAGCGTCGCACACCGCATCGGATGACTACAGATCATAATGCCTGTAAAGAAGATTTTACAATGAAACAATGCATGTACCATCAAATAATGTATACATAGAAATTGATTTTGTATTTGTAGTAGACCATCAACAGAGGCTACGTGGGACCACTACCGTCAGTAAGAGTAGCCATTACCACGAGTGAGCAGAGATTTTTTTTCAAACAGACAAATATCAGGATGGGATCCCTTCAAGCTCTTGGCATTGTGCCAGTTCTGCCAGCCGGTAGTTTTGCCACTGACCATTATAATTTGGCTTAAAAGCCGTTTCCACAGTAAGCTAGTAAGTCTGACGAAAATAAAATTATATTAGGGTTGAATATCCAGTAGGTAACGGAAGCACCCACGGCTGCAACAATTTGGCGGGAATTAGGGAAGTGGGTCAACACGCTAGGAGGGCAGGGGAGGGACACCAACAACTCATTATAGTCGCATAGAACAGCGCCTTCAGCAGGGTGGATGTCCAATTACATTACTATTTAAATACCTTATGCACCTGGGATTGTAAGTTTGGGCCTTTGAGGAACTTTGTGGCTTTTGGTGGTTTGTAGGTTAACTACTGTGTTGCAGGGTGTCAATTAAAGGCAAGGGGGGGGGGGGGGGGGGGGGGTTTAGTCCGTAGGCTACTGGGTGTGTTCCCAGTGGAGTCGGACATCACCGTGGGCTTGTATTCGGCCCGTGCCGAATACAATCTCACAGTATCCATGAGGATTTCCCCCTCCAGCCGGGAAAAAAAAAAAACCTTTACTGGGTGTAAGTGACAGCCTAGCAAACACTGAAACGGTGAACTCAGACCATCAAACTGAACAACTTTCACAATGGAGCATACTTCAGGAAACGTGAAAAAATCAGCTGTCTCGTACAAAACTGCTGTAGGTAAAAGGTACCTGACTAAAATGTATGGGACCGCAGATTTTTTTTTCGTATCCTGGGATAGGTTCCATAGTGAAAGTGGTTCAGTTTGATGGTCTTAGTTCACCGTTTCAGTATTTGCTAGGCTGTCACTTACACCCTGTATAAAAACATTGTATTACATAATGTCTTAGGTAGGTACGTAACGAACAATATTTAGCTTCAGTCGCATTATTCAGCTTAAAAAAATCAGCTGTCTCGTACAAAACTGCTCTAGGTAAAAGGTACCCGACTAAAATGTATGGGACTCATAGAGAAATTAATGGGACTGCAGATTTTTTTTTTCGTTAAACGTCAAACGTCTCAATGTTCGATGATCTAAAGTAGTCTAATATACCCATTTAACAAAGTTTTAAAAGCTTTATATCTTCGTAATTATATTATAAATTGCAAATGTTATTTGTGACGCGGCAACTAGATTTTCTAAACTATTTTTCCGTATATAAAATATTAATTTTATTAATTTCGTCTACGCGTATTGTGCGTCAAACTTTTGTATGGACTGAAACCAACTTAAGTTAAGTTTCATGCCGCCCCATCTCTTTCTCTCGCATCAGGCAGTAATATAAGCTATCACACGCCCATTTCGCTTCAATTATTTTTCGATATAGGCCCTTAAAAACGTAAAATTTTATCATTTTGTTTCATATAGGTAGGCAGATAATATAGTTCGTACTACGTACTAATTCTGCTTAACTAAGCCTTTGGTTAGGTACTTCTTTCTGGGAAGATACGTCCGTCCGGCGAAGATATCTCCAAGTATATTTAACGTCTATGTCTCTTCTACAGAATTCTTTCTCGATCCCAAACCTCATATTGTCACAACATCTTCCGTAACCATTCTAAAAGCACTTTCAAAGTTTAAACAACAAAATCTCGCGGTTAGTTGGTATGCATAAAGTAATACAATACAAGATCTCGGAGATGTTAAACGCAAGGAAAGTTGCGGGTTCAAATCGCCCATTCTGAACGTAACTACTTCGACAACTTTGCTTGGTGACCATGAGTTGTGGGGCAGACAGGATACGGTGAACTCTGTGTAATCCACAGGTGATTAAATGAATTTAAACAAAAACATACCGGAAAGCGCAGCGTGGGTAGGCCCCCCACACGGTGGACCGATACCTGGTGAAGACGGCGGGAACCCGTTGGATGAGGGCAGCGCAGGACCGGTCGTTATGGCGATCCTTGGGGGAGGCCTATGTCCAGCAGTGGACGTCCGTCGGCTGAGATGATGATGATGAAACAAAAACACATCACAATCAAAGCTACAAAGTGTCTAAAAACTAAATGGAACGCAAAAAGTACGCCACTGTAATGGCTAATATTAAAATTTTCGCAATCGCGAAAGTTCTTATCTGCATGAATTACGTCTTGATACAAACAAAAATTACTAAGTATATTGTTTTTCAATAATGATGGCAATTCAAAATTCTAATCTTGCATAAAAAATACGGGTACGTTTATGAAAATAATTGAATTTAATTTGGCAGTAAATAGGTCTTCATTGAGCAATCAACGATTCAAATTGAGACGAAACTTTGTTTAAAAATAACACTAGAGTACCTACCTACATAATTATACATAGAGAGCAAGATAACGTTTAGAACAGATTGGATTCATCAGGAGGAATAGAATCTCCAAAAAGGACCACAAACATAGACCCCCTACAAGTTGTAACAAAAGCCATTACCTGCCGGCGAGGCCGCGACTTGCTAACTCGTACAAAATGACGCCTTCGCCAGGATTATCCTGAGTACAGACCGAAATATGCTCATACGAGTTTACCGAGAAATCGCCTTCTGTTTGATAGTGTTGCAGCTTTTCAGTTTTAGGACTTTAGTGTATATTGGATTGACTTTTGAAAATAGTCAAATACACATACAAAAACATAAGCTCATAGTCTCTCGTGTCGTTATACCACGGGGTAGAGCAGATATTCTTATAAACCTACAGGGTGAAATTGATATCATTAGCATCCTTTTAAACTAAGACCTATCTACCCTGTCTACCCATCAAACTGAACAACTTTTACTATGGGAGCAAACCAATGGAAGTACAAAAAAAAATTGCTATTGCATACATTTGAGTCGAGTCGGCCGTGACGGCACTGTAGTTTAGTATGGAACATTAGATTTTTTTTTGCTCCGATCGGTTTACTCCCATAGTAAAAGTTGTTCAGCTTGATAGGCAGACTCTTAATTTAAAAGGATCCTAATGATATCAACTTCACCCTGTATAGTCTTTCCTTCACCGTCAGCATAATAATGCTGATGGTTTCTGCATCAGGTTCTTTTTCTGTTTGAGTTGCTGTCTCCGTGGTCTAATGGTTAAGAGCATTGGGCTCTTGATACGGAGGTCGTGGGTTCGATTTCCACGGGGGACACCTAGTGATATGTCACATTGTGCGTTTTTCCCCAGTTGGTTAGGACATTGCAGGCTAAATCACCTGATTGTCTGAAAAAGAAAGATGATTCCGTGCTTCGTGCACGTTAAGCCGTTGGTCACGGCTACTATATCTGGTGGTAGTAGTCGTTACATAAAAACCACGTCAGAGGCCGTAAGGCGGTGTGAAAAAACTCTGACACCAGGGCTCTGCCCACACGATAAGAGAAGAGAGTTTGGTCTGATCATCTCCTTAATAAAAGGGTCAGCATAATATTAGGAAAGACCTTATACCTAATTCTTCATCATCATCAGCCTATAAATGTCCCACTGCAGGGCACAGGCCTACCCTTAGGGGAGGGTGTATGGGCAATAGTCCACCACGCGTGCCCAATGCGGATTGGTAGACTTACAGACACATACGCATCAGAATTTCTTCTTCAGCGTATGCAGGTTTCCTCACGATGTTTTCGTTCACCGTTTGAGAGCAGTCGGTATTACGTGCATCAGTTAGAAAATCTCATTGGAACATGGCATGTTGTCCGTGAGGATTCGAACCCGGACCCCCATTATTGGGTGTCCCTACCTCCGCAACGCGCCACCGACGCTCTTAATACAGATACTTAATACTAGGTGATATTTTAACACTTTCCAATATTTCTGAGAAAATTAGGAAAGTTTTTAAGTAGGCATGTTATTATTCAGCCTCATCCACATTAATAAATATTTAAGTACATAACTTAGGTAACATAGGCACTTAGTTGGCACGAAAACTTCACTCGATTCAAAATACCTACTTACACTTATTAAGTAAATGTACTAAAGTGAAAGCGGCTTGAAATAATCTTTGGTTATTCATACAGAGCCTTTGACTATTTATTATAAGGACTAGCCTTGCGGTAGCATTTCCCCTCTGCCACGGTATAAGATCAATTATCATGTGCATTTACATTCAATTTTATACCTTATCACTAAACGAGGCAGCCTATAATTGCGAAACAATAATTTCAAACTTAGAACGTTTGTTAGTAGTATTACACGCGTAACTAGTCCCTATATAAGTAGTCAAAGCTTGCAGATAATCAAATACAAATAAAATAGTAAGAATTTGTGTTTTTAAGTAAACAGCAAAATATGAACATATATTTGTCAATGGATTCGTCTGACTCAGTGACATGTATTTTTATTCACTTTTTAGCCTAAAATTTTCGTCTTCGGACCCCTCTTTGGTCAACGCCATCTATCGCCGGTTTGTTGAACTACGTTTGACTAGCTGTCAGAAAACTCATTATGATTTCTGTAAATTTATATATATATATAAGTAGTCAAAGTACAGAGCGTAAATACTTTTGGGCTTCGATTTCCAGTTTTTTCTGCCATAAATAAGATATTAGCTTAATTTGAAATTCGATGCAGTGTGCACAACTGCACAATTCAGCAAAACGATTTAAACATTAATTTAAATTTACAGAACATCAAAATCCAATCTAAATCCAATATCAGTGCAAAACACCAGCCTTATTATTTAGTCGTAATTCTAAAAATGAATTATTGTTGTTTAGTGGAAGTAATACAATGGTTTCGCTTTTGTTTCGCCTCCGTTAAGCCTGCTTTGATCGATGGTTATGCGGACAACGGAATGAGTGCTCTATTTATTAAATTAGACGATATTATTTCGTATGCTATTAGCGAATGATATTAACTTCGGTATAATATAAGATAAGCTGCCGCACAATATAGGTAAGAAATAGTATCTACTCCCAGTCCCCTACCGATTTTAACCTCACCTCTCTGGTAGGAAGTCTTGCGTAAATTGTAGGCAATGGCGTATTTCTGTCTCGCTCGCACTCACTCAGTATCACACATGCTTACCTCTTCTTAATTTTTCCCATTTGTCTGAAATGACAGCGAAGTGTAGGGCTTTGGCACAGCCCGGACACTGCATACAAAAAATTGAAATTGACAAGATGACGTCAGCACAATGTGAAACCAAAGATATTGAACCTTAAGGGCCTGTTTCACCACTTCTTAGTAAGTTCTTGTTAGCTTATCCAACAGATATTTTGACATATCTTTCATCCAAAATATGTCAAAGTATCTGTCGGATAAGCTAACTAGAACTTTCTCAGAAGTTGTGAAACAGGCCCTAAGTCTTCTTCTTAGGTAACTGCCGGGTAACCAGAGGGCGATAGAGGGGGTGAGGTAAAAAGTTGGTGGGAGGAAGGCAGTGACCGTACTGTATCTAGTAATAGATATTCTTTCTTATGCTGTGGCTTCGGCATGCTCAGAAAAGTTCATCAACATTTCAGGTCAAACAAATAAAGTTTTTCTTCTGCATTTCGAAATATGAGGGGCCATGGTTTGGAAAGCACGTTAAGCATTTTGCCAGGATCAAAATGCTTGACGTGCTTGTAGTACTGGTCAAGCACGTATCTAAGGGGGTGGATTGGTTGCGATTTCTTTTTCATTGTTTTCAATGAAAAGGGATTCCACTGAAAAGTAATGTCCCCCCGAATCAAAAGTTTGGATACGTGATGGTCATAAAAAAAAATCCCGGCTTCGCCATAAAAAAAAATAGCGTTTTTACGAAAAATATGAACAGATATCAAGATATGGTATATCGACCATATCAGTGGTATGCGGGCTGCACCAGCATTCTACTTCTGTTACAGCGAAGCTTGGTTCTCTCATCTGTGACCCCATCCTTTAGGTAGAACTTTATTTTTGCAAACCTCATACATAATCTACAATTACTGTCAACAGTAAGCTTTATCTGTGACATCAGATTAAACATAACAGCAAAACCCACTTTAAACTTAACATATGATAAGCTTTAATAAACATTTTTAACTCTACCGTCAATATTTCATAGGTTTATCATTACTCGCAATTTTTTCGCTGCTCCACAGAATAGCGGCCCGGCGGATTAATGTCGCGCAAGATTACAACAGTGGCTCGCATGATTTATACTATTTAACTGGATGTTGGATTATGGACATTTACGGATGGAGATAATGTACGATTTACTGAAATATAGGTCATTTTGGTATTCGATTATGGATGTGAATAAAATTTTGCATGCAGAAAATGTTATTTGAAATTAAATATTACTTATTCGATGCTACGATGTGGGTCTACAACTAGGTATTCTGCCTATGGCCACCAAAAGAGGAAACGCTGCCAGCTTCCAGCACGTCTAGTAAGATTTCACTACACGCGCGCGACGCGCCTTTGCTCCATAGAAAATAACCTGTTCCCACGCTTTTTGGAGCGCGAAAGCCGCGCGTGCCGCGACATGTAGTATGGAATAAAGCCGAGTCGCGTGCAAGAAGAGAAATCATGCTAGACGTGCTGGTCCTACTCTGCCTCGAGTAGGCACTATGATGGATATATTTTCATTCATAGCTTTTTATATTATACAGGGTGTAAGTGATAGCCTAGCAAATACTGAAACGGTGAACTCAGACCATCAAACTGAACAACTTTCACTATGTAGCCTCAGGAGACGCGAAAAAAAATAAGCTGTCCCATACAAAACTGCTGTACCTACAAGACTCAAATGTACGGGGCAGCAGATTTTTTTTCGCGCCTCCTAAGGTCGGCTCCATAGTGAAAGTTGTTCAGTTTGGTCTGAGTTCACCATTTCAGTATTTGCTAGGCTGTCACTTACACCCTGTATATGGTGAAATTTATATCGTTAGCATCCTTCTAAAACCCATCAAAAAGCACAGCTTTTATAGAGTAAGAGCCCGCGACGATCAGACCTTCGTCTAAATCTAAACTATTATAAAACTACAGGGAGTTTGTACATTGAAGATATTAACAAAAAAAAAGTTACGATATGGTTTTTAGGTATCCCTGTTCCATATCACCAATTTTTGGATTTTTTGTCTGTCTGGTTGTTTCTGTGTTTGTTTGTTTGAACGAGCATCACGCAAAAGCTACTGAACCGATTTTGATGAAACTTTTTTTGTTTGATAGCTTATTATCTGACTTAAAATCTGGTATGTAATTTGTGCGGACAAAGTCGCGGGTTAACGCTCGTTATTTTATAAAACTTGAAAGTTTCTCTGTGGATGTCCCTAATACAGGTATGAACGATCCCCGACTATGAAGTTTGGATCACGGTTGCTTTGAAAGGTATTAACAGGTAGCAAAGGTGTTTTATTAAACGAACGAACGAACGAGAACGAATAACGAACGAACGAAACACGAGCAGTCATGCTGGTCTATTATAAAGATTAGCAGTAGCTTTAATTCTAATCCATCATCATTGAAATATTTGCTTTACCGACTGGTCTATGATACAGGGCTATAAACCGCAAAATTAAAGCTCTCATGCTTCCTAAATAGGTATATGATATAATGATAAATGTTTATTTTTAACTTTTGCTTAAAACTATTACATTAAACGGTAGACCAAAAACGAGGCAAGCCTGATACGCGAGGTCTACGATTGGGAATCCTTAACAATAAACAAATAATTTAGCTACGAACTAGTACAATTGAAACAAAGTGAGAGGGTGTGAGTGGGGGGGAGGGGTGAAGGGGGGGGGGGGTTGTGTAGGTGTGTGTCTGTAGGCGTGTGTATATGCCTTGTATGTTAAGATATATCCTTCATTAAGTCTTCTAAAAAATCTAACTATCCCTTTATCTAGTCATCATCATCATCTTCTGTTGTCTATACGGGGGCCTTTTGTCTACTAAAAACAATGCATAGCGTGATGTTTCCCCTCATTATCTTCAAAATAAAGGTAACAGCGTCAGAAAGCTTTCGCTTCACCGCCAGCCGTTAAGGCTTTATTGTGGAGTAAATTAGGCGAGACATGAAACCGTAATCAGCTCCACCTATATTGTATTTTGTTATCTACGGCGTTCGATGTTGTTTTCGCGTCACTTGGTCAGGTGTAGTGCTAAATTTGTTTGTCGAGCATTTGTGTCGAGAAATTAATGCTGGGGTATAAAGGCTCGCCTTTAGTGCAGGCCTAGTTCCCAGCCTAGATCAGACTGGTACCAATTACTTAATTATTACGACTATAACATCACTGATTTTTACGTTAAACGGGTATTGAGCTGGCCTGGCGCTGTCCTGCACGTCTAGTATGATTTTACAAAATAACCTGTTCCCCGCGTTTTTCGGAGAGCGAAAGCCGCGCTTGCCGCGACTTGTAGTATGAAAAAAGCCGAGTTGCGCGCAAGTAGAGAAATTTTTTGTGATCCGTGTAAATCATGCTAGACGGTCAGCACGGCTAGCATGCCACCCACGACAAAGCGTTTAAACAAGAAAAACGTCATGCGCGCTCTTTCTGGCATACGTAAAATAATAAGGATGCACATCTCGATTTTATCGTTTTCTCGGGGGTGGCGAATTATACGACATTTCCAAAAAACATGAAAGTCCCATTGTAGTCATGGCTAGTTTTCAATATAAACAAAAATTTACGGGTTATTATGTGTTATGTTTGTAGTTACATAGGAGTGGGTCACCTGGCAGCATAGAATAACTAAACACCCGGCAGTCAGGTTAAAGACATCTGGAAACAAGCACGTATTCGCGAACACCACGCGAGACAAGTGCTCATATCAGAACCTGCAACGTCTCAGAGTAGATATTATGTTATAATTTAAGAAGCTACAGAAAATATTAGGTACTGGAAATCGATCTTTGATTGGACTAACATCGTCTTCCATACAAAACTGCAAATCCTACTGGATCCATAATGATATAATGCGATACGATAAAAATGGTGGATATAAAATCAGGCGTATCTAATTGTAAGAGAGCAGTTTTCACACGATTTCGATGTTAGTCTTATAGAGAAAGTTGTTTAGTATAATTGGTAGTGATTTATTTCAGAAGGACCTTAAGGCTGATGATGACGATGAACTTCGTTAGAGATGCTATCTATCGTACATTTGATATTAAACTGTACACTCAATTGCACCTATAATTTATCAATGTGTCAATATCGTATGGGCTAATTGATATGTTGTACCGCCGTACAAAGCAAGAACAGTCAGAATTTATAATATTGTCACCCAACTCTGTATGACTAATGCTATATAATGGCATACAAGTGGGCGTAGACAAGAACATATGGTGCCCCATTGTCTTTAAGATCGAATTATAGCCTTACTTGCTTATGTATTGTGATAGTCTGGCTCTATTTATGTCTAAATTGAGGTCAATTTTAGCCCTTCTTATCTCTTATAATAATAACGTATTTCAAATAGCTTGAACAAACGTTTTTTTCAAGTCTTGGTCTGTTTTTTGGAAACAAAAGATCCAGAGGGTCTACCTGGAAATTTGATCTTTGCAATTGCATGAACGTTTTCGTTCCAATATCAACTCTATTCCAATGAAGATTGGATAGGGTCACGATATATCGAAAATCTAAAGTCTGAGTATACATTGGGTCTGATTTGTGAAAAATCCAGTGAAACTGTTCATACTTTACTACTACGAGTAGGAATTGTACTTTCTAATAATATTTTATACGAGCGTTAACCCGCGACTTCGTCCGCACAAATTATATACCAGATTTTAAGTAAGATCATAAGCTATCATACAAAAAAAGTTTCATCAAAATCGGTTCAGTAGTTTTTGCGTGATACTCGTTCAAACAAACAAACAAACAGACAGACAAAAAATCCAAAAATTGGTGAAATGGAATCAGGGACACCTAAAAACCATATCGTAACTTTTTTTTTGTTAATATCTTCAATGTACAGACAAACTTCCTGTTACAGTTTTATAATAGTATAGATTCTGAATAGTATGTTTCTGTTTGTTTGTTGTCTTTCTGTCAAAACTGCCGGACAGTTTTCATTAGAGTTATAAGTGGTAGTATTAAGTACCTATCTCTTTTTATTAATACAAGGTTAGTCCTAATATTAGAAAACTGTTAAGAAAAGTCTGAAAAGTATCCAATTCAGATACAAGTTTTGAGTATGAGTTCGTGGTTCGTGCTTGCATCTGTCAAATTAGTATGGATTTTGAGTTTTGGAAGGTCGAACTCAAACTCAAAATACCTCTGAATCTCATACGCTGTTTTTAGGCTTGCCTGTTGCCGTTTTATCGCGACACTAATAATCTCTTCTTCGTCTCGTCCTGTCACCCTATACCTATACCCCACATATAGGGGTATATGTGGGGTATAGGTATAGGGTATAGGTTCGGATAATAGTTGTCCACCGGCTGGGATTTTGGACCTAGAGAAAGGTATGTTGAGATAGTTTGATCATATGAGAAGAATGGATGAGAGCAATGACAAACAAATTGACAAATGCAATCTATAAGGCAAGCGTAAGTGGAAATGTTGGAAGGGGACGGCCTAGACGTACATACTGGCCGAAGTTGCGTCCGATCAGCCGATCAGATCTACCCGAAACCGTAGATCGTGTATGAAAGGACTTATGAATGTGGAGGAAGCTGAAGAGGTTTGTCAGGATCGTACCAGGTGGCGTGCCGTTGTCTTTCCCTTTCCCAGTGGGAGACAGTCGTGAGAATATGTATGTATGTATTTATAGTAGAAGACGACGAGGACTACGACTTATAATCTGAAGTATTCCACTGCAGGGCAAAGACCTGAAGAGTGTGAAGTAAAAACAACAAATAAAAGAGAAAAATATAAAACAACAGGATAGTAAACGAGGAAAGCAGTGAAAACTTTATTTCAACGGTAAAGAGTCTCTTGAACACGTCAGTCGGACTGCAAAACATTTGTCATGTCCCAGACATTGTTGTTGGTTCTTTTAAAACCATCCTACATTAATTTAAAACTGTCAGCATGTATACTAAGATCTGTTGTTTGTATGTTACCTACTGTAATAGAGGATGGGATATTAGTATACCACTGAATGTTTTCTACACCCACATGTTTCGGCAATGATACAGAATACCAGTGGAAACGTGTCTGAAAATAACCTTCCATCTAAAACAACTCAGATACTTTGTTGGTAATCTCTCATGACCCGCTAGACCCTCAGGTATTCCATTTACGCCCTCATGATTCAGATCTTCTGGGCCGTACTTCCTGCTTCTACCAGTCGCACATTGAGGATCCTAAAAATAATAGGGCCACCACTCTGAAGACTATCGCAACCCCTAGCAGATTGCAGAAATGTTGTTCCTGTTGTTATATTTGACTATAATATAAAACCTTTCCAGAAAAGAGGAGATTTCATATGTGTAAGCATTGTCTAAATCAGTCTAATAGTTTCCGAGTAAATCTTCTCCATTTGTACTATTGAAAATAATGTGGCAACTCTAGTTGCGACTATCATTATGCAGCACGGCTAGCATGCCACCCACGACAAAGCGTTTAAACGAGAAAAACGTCATGCGCGCTCTTTCTGGCATAAGTAACATAATAAAAATGGAGGCACATCTCGATTTTTATCATTTTCTCGGGGGTGGCATGCAGGGCCTACTGGACGAAGAAGACTGATCAAGGGTTGTGATGGATGGATGGATGTAGAGACATACCTACAAAATGCCAACCAACAAGTATCTACACGATTGAAAAGTAGTTGATATATGAACTAGTATATTTTCTAACCCATAAAGATATGCTGTAGAACGAATACTAAAATCTATAGTTCCTTCGTCCATGTTATAACATCTCCTAGCCATATAGTGTTTAGGTATATCTACTTAAATTGGATGCTCGAAACAGACACCAGTTTAGAAAGTCATCCTCTCACCTGGGAGCTAAGTGAAAATGAATAAATATCTATCGAGGAGATCACAATCAACATTGTATAAATAAGTAAAGGGACAAACACAGAAATTGCTTGGATTATACAAACAGTTCCTTTAACATAACGTCCCGTGAAACAAGCTACTATGCCACCTGTTTCCGTCCCATAAGAGTTACATCAGGGGATTCCTAGGAATGAATGCTACTCTCACACCTGCATAGACTTAGGTACAATAAACAGGTAGCCTAGGTTTACACAATAGCTATCTGAGACAGAGATGTTCAAACAAAGGGCTCGAAGCTAAATGAGGCGCTTTTACTTTATGCAGTGGCGAGCAGATGAGACGTTAAACATCTCCATTAGAAAACCATTTTAATGACTAGATTTTTCTTAGGGAAGGCAAGGCAAAAGTAAAATAATCTGATAATACACGAAGATGTAATGAGGTGTCCGGTTTAGAATTTTTTTATTTCTATCTGTGGTGCAATGGGGATAAGGTTTGGTTTTCTGTGTTTATGTGGGCTAGCCAACTATCAACTACTTCGTCACTTCATCCTTCATCTCAGTTAGACACATACATACACATATTATATTACATTACGATGTATGTACACTGTGGTGCTAAGTTCCACCTTACACAGCCTCCGACACCCGGAACACCTTACAAAGCAAAAATGACGTCAAAAAGCTATCTATGTGATATTATTTTGAATAAAAAAATTTTATTTCGATTTTGATTTTGAGTTGTACCTAAGTTAAGCCAGTGGTTGGCCAGGCCTGCTTGTCTGATTGACACCATCATGACCCACCGTTTCCAGCTGATGGTATCTCATCGTGGCAACATTGGCGTGTTGGAAGAGCTTTGGCGAGGCGCGGGGGGAGCCCAATAAGTTCTCATAGTTACCAGGGGTGTCCAACTCCAACATGCGCCGAGGAGTCCACCGTGAGGATTTCGTGGTTAAAAATCCCAAATAACCTGACTCCTCCCCATTCCCTGTCCTATCTTTAAAGTCTTGTACCTAAGTTAGACCTGCAAAGTTATACTTGGGCCAGTAGTTGGCCAGGCTTGCTACGCTGATTGACACCATGACCCACCGCTCCCAGCTGATGGCATCTCATCGTACGCGTATCTTAAAGTCCTGTATCTAAATGCTAGACGTTCACTTAAAGCCGCCTGGTTTACGCAACTCAGGTGCGGTCGGTGTTGATAAATTATAGGTCTTTATTGTGGTGAAATTGAGTAGGATATCGCATATCTTGTAGATTGTAAGCTATGTTTATGGTGTGATTTGAATAATAGCCACGTTTCGAGTCACAAAATGTATGTTTTGGTACATGACAAGTGGTATATAAAACTAAATACTTTGCTTGTGTAGTTTACGATACAGTAGGTAATTGTGAAGTTTCCAAACGGAATCTTTAGCATGATTTTTTTGGATTGCCTTTTAATAGAGGAATTACTCATAATTGAGTAATTTAACTCTAGGTGTAGGATATTATTTTCATGATAATTTACATTACCATAACACGTGCCATATCTGTCATTGAACCATAAATCGTTTACTTTTGTATTCCCCTTCGACACATTAACATTCTTACACCTTTTCATTTTTAATCGACTTCAAAAAAGGAGGAGGTTTCTAAATTCGCGGATAACTTCGTCGTTTATGAACCGATTTTGATGATTCTCTTTTTGTTTGAAAGAAGATATCCCAAGGTTGGTACCATAATAAGGAAACCAGGATCTGATGATGGCATCTCAGAGAAATCGAGAGGAATCTTTGAAAATCGTAGTGCCAGCTAGTGCGTTTGTAAATTCAAAGCACTACTATTAAATTGAACTAATGAATTTACCACTGAAAATTGGGAAATAAACAAAATTTTAACAACAAATTAAAACCGCCTTCAAAAAACCTAAAAAGTTAAAAAATAATATTGCAGCCGATGACTTTTTCGTTCGCATCGTTTTATAGAAGTCGGTGTCAAGCCAAGCCAAAAAACTAATGCAAGCTCTGTCGCGAATCGTACCGGCTTGACAGCGACTTCGATAAAACAAATTAATGTTCTTATGATGCGATCGAAAAAGTCATCGATCGGCTGCAATATTATTTTTTAACTTTTTAGTTTTTTGAAGGCGGTTTTAATCTTTTGTAAAAGTTTTGTCACGTCATAATAATGTCCTTACCTGAAAGCGATTGTCAGTTTAAATCTATAGCAGTTTCTCTTTGTTTTTTTTTTACTTTAGGTTAAGAGTTAATATGTATTGTCATACTCGTATAGTATCTGTATTGTTGTTAATAAAAAGTCTATACAGTCATTCGAGTTTTTCTTAAAGCAAAATAGTAATTCTCTAAGTAGGTAACTATAATAAGTATGTGATTCTTAATCTGCACTGTGTTCTACATTTCCTCACCTCAACTTCTTTCTTCTGTCGTCATCCACGTCTTTGCCCAAACCGTGTAGCTGCCGGTTATAGCCACTGCATCTGACCTACCTCTGATCATATCGGTCTCCCGTTCCATCAGACATAGGAGGATAAGGACGACAGAGTGCATTTTAGCGCTTACACTTATGCATTTCGTAACATCCTGAGTACCTGACTGCTTTTCTTTCAAGATTAGCAGTCCCCGTAGTCGAACTCAACGAGGAATCCCATCATCATTCTTCACTACAGGGTGAAATTGATATCATTAGTATCCTTTTAAAATAAGAATCTACCCATCAAACTGAACAAAGTTTGCTATGAGAGTAAACCAATCGGAGCAAAAAAAATCTGCAGTTCCATACTAAACTGCACCCGACGTCGCTGCCTACTCGACTCAAATGTATGCAACAGCTGATTTTTTTTTGCTCCGATTGGTTTGCTGCCATAGTAAAAGTTGTTCAGTTTGATGGGTAGAGTCTTAGTTTAAAAGGATGCTAATGATATCAATTTCACTCTGTATATTCAATGTCGTATTCCTCAAAGCTTGAATCCCTTCACAAAAAAGCTGCTTCGTTTTCTCAATGTGCGACATTCATAAACCACGTAACAGCCGTTGGCGATAGATATACCAAATCGGCTCCCACGTTAGATCTTATCGGAACTTACGTAAAAACCGGTAGCTTAAATACTATGTTAGGTAGAAGTATAAATTTTACCATAGATGGCCGATAGTTCTATCAGCAGGGGGCTATTTCTCAATCGATACAAAAGGTTGCGTTAGAGAATTCAATATGGATTGCGACTAAATAATCGATTCAAAGTATTGATAAAAATTAATCGCAAAAGAAAAAAATAAAAGGCTATTTAAAAACATTCACATTTAGAATAGTATAAAAAGATATTTAATTGTCTAATTTTTTATTACACGTTAGAATGTCTGTCTAAAACTTCCCATGTAAACTATCGATTTTAAAGATGTTATAGAAGCCAGTGACAGTGACCATTTCGTATCAGCTCATAATGCCAAGTTCGTAAAATGCCAACCGCTCGTAAATCGTCAACTTCTCATAATGACAACTTCTCAAAATGACAACTTCTCATAATGATAACTTCATGGGGAATGTCATTCGTTTTAAATATATGAAGTTCGTTAGCTTTAAACCAACCACAAACGATGGCCCATCTCACATCGTGCCCTGCGTGCCGTAACACCTGCACGCAGGAGGAGCTCATGACCGCTAGCGACAGTGCAGTATCGGTTGCCCGATTCTGACAAGCTACTATTTAGCGACTTTGTTCAGAATTTGAAGTCGACACGATAAGAAGAGAAGAAGTTAGCTTTAAATTAATTACACATAAGTACCTAACTATTAACTTAGTATTCTTGCTTCAAGGTACGTATTTAAGGTGGTTTCAGTCCATACAAAAGTTTGACGCACAATACGCGTAGTCGGAATTAATAAAAGTAATATTTTATATATGGAAAAATAGTTTAGAAAATCTAGTTGCCGCGTAATAAATAACATTTGCAATTTATAATATAATTACGAATATATAAAGCTTTTAAAATTTTGAATGAAAAATTTCAAAGCTCTACGCGTATTGTGCGTCAAAGTTTTGTATAAAATTGACCCCTGTGCAACCGCCAAGTGTTTTAGGTTTAGGTTTCGAAATCCATTGTTTTAATTGATTTAAAAGCCAAAGCTATGTGAGTCCAGTACATATTCGTAATTTACAGATGTCCAATTGACTTGTTACTTGGGTCAGAAAAAAGATGTAGACATTCCGATTGAATGGAAGTGTTGCTAATCGTAATAATGGTCAAGACAATGAGCAAATAAAGTGTTCTATAAAGCTCTAGATAAAGATAGTTTGCTTATATTTCGCGTTTTTTCAGTGGTGTTCGAAAACCTTAAGGCAAAATTTAAGGCATATATACTTACAACAGGAGAGTCAGTGGTGCGTTGTGGAGAGATATATGAACGCTCAAGACACAAGGGGGCCGGGTTCGAATCCGCACGGACAACATGCTATGTTCCAATGACATTTTCTAAGTTATGAACAAACTGCATACACTGAAGAAGACAATTCTGATGCGTTCCTATGCGTATGTGAAGTCTACCAATCCGCATTGGGCACGCGTGGGGTACTGAAGTCCAGACATCCTCCATGGTGGTAGGCCTGTGCCCTGCATATTATATTATGATGACAGTACTATACAACTTAGTTTCGTTTGTAATTTTGGGTAGAGGCCCACCATTTACTATTCCTAACGATAAACTCCAGTAAACCCGAATCATCAGTTGTATTATTGACTGCAATTATCACCGATTCTTACATTTCATTAGTTTCTGTTCTATATAAGGTCTAACAAAATTAACCAAAACTATTTTAAGGGGATGATCAGACCATCAAACTGAACAACTTTCTCTATGGGACCAATATCGAAATCGCGAAAAAAAAATCTGCTGTACATACATTTAGGTCGAGTAGGTTTGTATGGAACAGCTGATTTTTTTTCGCGATTTCGATATTAGTCCCATAGAGAAAGTTGTTCAGTTTGATGGTCTGATCATCCCCTTAAAATAGTTTCACCTAATTTTGTTAGACCTTATATAAGGTCTAACAAAATTAACCAAAATCAATCACCTAATTTTGTTAGACCTTATATAAGGTCTAACAAAATTAACCAAAACTATTTTAAGGGGATGATCAGACCATCAAACTGAACAACTTTCTCTATGGGACCAATATGAAAAAAAAAATCAGTTGTCCCATACATTTGAGTAGAGTTATGTTTGCAGTTTTGTATCGGATTACTTGATTTTTATTTTCGCGATATCGATATTGGTCCCATAAAGAAAGTTGATCTGTTTGATGGTCTGATCACCCCCTTAAAATAGTTTCACCTAATTTTGTTAGACCTCATATATCATTGTGAAATCATGGAAGGGCAATGAACAAAATCTTGCGTCACTTCCAATTCAATCGCAACTTAGTAGTCTAGCTCTGTTCCGAGCCTAAAGTCACCTATAGTCGAATCGAAGACATAGTTGTTACCCATTATACTGTCACTTGTCAGCTACCGACAACTGGTAATGAGGAGTTAATTCCTTTGGTTAAGGTATTCGATAGTTAACCCTTAGTTGGATTATCCGTAATTACCGTTAATTGTGTTGCATAGTTCAATAGTTGGCCGGCCAGAAGTTTGCCGGCAATGTTTATATTAATTGACGGGAGTTTATAAATTACAAAGTTCAACAAGGTTTTCTTTTTAAATGGTAATTGAAAATTCAAGCGCAGTCAGATTCTTGTGTAATAAAATAGGCCAGCAAAAAGATATGACTGTCCCTAAATTAAATCTTATTATTGTAAATCTACTTTATCATTCATCTCGTCAATACTAAAGTATTATACAGGGTGTATAATTAAATGGGACACTTACTTAAAGGGGTGCTTCAGACCGTCAAACTGAACAACTTTTACTATGGGCCCAACACTGAAATCGCGAAAAAGAATTGATGGTCTAAAGCACCCCTTTAGGTAAGTGTTCCATTTAAAAATTTTCCAAAAAAAATGTCGTCTATGGCCACCCCCACAAATGTCCTGCATAATAAACCCTTATCTCTTAGCCGCGACGTACGACATACTTGGGATGCAATGGGGTGGTTCATTCGATGCCGGATCCACACGGCTAATTATTCGTTATTAATTAACTTCTTATACAATGCTGATTAAATTGAAATTAAAGATCGAAAACATTTGGTATAATAAAACGGTCTATTCGGGAGGACTTGATCCCGAAACCTGCCAATTCGGGGTTGTCCTATAATTAAGCTACTAATACTTCTGCCCAGGTACCTCTTAAAATCCGTCTTGTCTCAGTAGGCCCGGGCCTAGTTCGGGCCCGAATTTTAGACACTTTTTCTCTCAGTAGTACGGGCACAAACTCAAAATGCTAAACTGGACTATTGACACTTAGTCTGTCTCAGTAATTCGGTACCGAACTTTTGCGACTTTTCTCATCTTCGAAGCGTTATAGATGCTATACACATTACTATTGCTAATCGTTGTGTAATGCAAACATTAAGATGTAATAAACTAAACCGCACCTAATTATTGGCCGGAGATTAGCGGCGCCATGTTGTGACGTCACAACACATCACATCACAATCCAGCAATGACCACAACTACTTGCACATCTTGGAATTGAATATTAATTACATACATACATATATGATTTTATTCCCATTCGGGGTGGACAGAAATTTTGCTACAACTAAAGAACAACAATTGTAATTAGGTGGGTCGGAAATTCGGAAATTATTAATGATTTAACTTTCTAAAACTACGAACTTCCTACTTTTTAAGGGTTTCGTAGACAAAGGGTGCCAAGACGGAACCCTATCACTAATCCTACGATGATGTCCGGCTGTCGTAACTTTAAAGGTCTAGGCGCGGTTTATATAGAAGTCGCCTTGTGGCGCGCGGGCGCGATTTTCCTTTACGACAAAAACGATGCTATGCTACGTACTATAAGATTTATATTGGTGTTACTTTGAAAATCCGCTACCGCCACACGTCTTTTCTCTTATTAAACAGCACCTAAATCTTTTGTACCGTAATAGGTTGGTAGGTAATAGGTTGAAATCTTTACAGAATAAATGTGTTATCGTGTTGCATTTACGAAAAAATAATAAAAATATCTCATAACAAAAGACTAGATTTTTCAACAGTTGTTGAATTGTTCTATCCCTAAAACGGTAATAGTTGCAAACTTGGTGAGATTAAAGAGCAAAAAAGAAGTTAAAACAACAAAAAAGTAATACAAACCAAATAAAAACCAGCAACATTTTTAAAGTTTCATTTGCAGTAGGTATTTCATGGGCCTTATTTAATCTAAATTAGATGTTTCAAACAGCGTCTGCTTTGTTAGGACAGCGACGTTCATGGCTGTATAAGCCAATTCGGGAGCGGCAATGCCTGCCGCATTTACGGCATTTGTGCTGTGTGTTGGTTGGTGCAGAAGTAATAGCTGACGGTCGAACAGCCCACGATGAAGTCTGGTTCGAATCTCTGGCCGTAAAACGAACAAAACGTAGGTATTTAAGGTAGGCGAAAAACCCTTATCCAATCACAGTCACCTATCAAAGTGGTAGTGGTAGTAAGCAAATCTTTACCACACCCCGGACACTGCTTACAAAAAACAGAAATTAACAAGATGACATCAGCAATTCAGGACAAACGAAACGGAGTCTAGGGCCGCAATTACTTTAGTTGCTTACGGTACCTGACTTTTTCGTAAATAAAACGCTTTGATGCCCATCTATTCAAAGAGAGTTTTTATCCTTCGTCCTGAGATTATATTCTCTTCGTTTTAAAAACATAAATTCTAGCGTGTCAATCGTCTTGTCAATTTATGTTACTAGTAACTGCCGGTAGTCATAGGGCAATAGAGGGGGTGTGGTAAAAAGTTGGTGGGAGGCAGGGTCCGTACTGTATGTAATGTGTAAAAATGGAAATAAACTAGCGGAACTTTATTGCATAAACAAGTACTAAGCACTTAAACAGAAATGCCTATAGCACAGATCGGTGTTACATACAATCATAGTGCGTAATCGAGCTAAAATCATTAGCAGTTACAACGGTGCCCTACGGCCTACGATTTAGAACGTAAAACGATATGTTACCTCGAATTTATTGCTAATCTGTAAACGAAATACGCGCTTGCTTATTGGGACAAAGTCTGTCCATACTTAACATTACATTTGAACAACATTAATTCGATAATTATAGCTTTAATCCACTTTATAATAAGGGAGAGTTTGCTACGTTATTAGCGGTTTAAGAGAATTGATAATGTGGTTTAATATAATGTATTAAATTGCATTTACCAGGCCTACTTTGACCTTTTTGCGGCACCTACTTATTTAAATTATTACTAAGCTTTTAGGTAAGATATCTAATTAAAATTAGTAGTTACATAAATAAATGGGCACGTTTTAGGGGCGTTGTTAATGATTTGTTAGATAGTGTTAAGTTGCCAAAGACATTGGGCTAATGTGTTTTGAGGAATAAGTGATATAAATCCACGATTTACCGTTGTATATCGTTCGTTTATTATATTCGTTTTAGCTCCGTTGAGCTAAGTAATTCCTTAGAGAAAAATATTTTATATTAAGCACTGAAACTATCCCATATGGTTCATTTTAGATTGGCGTGCTAATCATAAAATAATGTTGTACCTACCATTGACGTTTTCACTTTCATCAAATATTTTTTTGCGATTTCATTGGTTGCTCCATAGTGAAAGTTGTTCAGATTGAAGGTCTGAAACTAAACCCCCTAAAGTATGTAAAGAATTTAAGTTACCCTGTGCATCGTTCACACTTCAATCTTGCGTTGGTCTCCAGATTTACCCGATGCTAAGAGATGAATGAGAGTGGGATATGCTTACTACCCAGAAGATGGGAATCTTCTCCCATATTTACTATTGATTTGAATAAACCGAGGTAGTTTTATCTGGTAGGGCTAGCATGCCACGCACGATAAAGCGACTAAACAAGAAAACCTATATGTGTTACATATTAGTTTTTTTTATCCTTTGCGAAAAGAGAAAAATAAATATATTTTCATTTCATTAATTTTCTATGCTCGCTTTCGCATACTTAAAGAAGACAGGCATATCTCGATTTTTGTCGTTATCTCGGGGGTGGCATGCTAAGCCCCCAGGATCAGTTGTAATCGTCTCATTAACTAGTTTTTAGTTCCTGGTTTTTTGTTTCAGCAGAATGAAATAAAGCTCCAAGGAAACTAACTTATCCTTTTTTGAAATTTATTCAGTAGTTAGACCGTAAAGAAGTTTATAAAGACATATAAACTATATTTCGCATTATTATGAATATTATAATAATAGTGTGGAAGCGTTTATATAAAAGGTAACTTCTCAGCAGATGTAAATGAACGTTATAATATCTTTTTATAGCATAACCGGACACGCATATCGAATGCAACTGAAGGTCCCAGACAGATGTCGATCAAGAATATTTTATTCGAGTTTAACTAACGACCAGCTTTGCATCACAATTGCACCGCGTAGCAAGCCTCGTCGACTCCTTGCTGCTATACAAGCTGATCCAATAAACAAGCTATACAATTAAAAAAAAACTGATAGATACAAGTGTTTAGTTGTTGTTGTTTTTACATTGAGTACATATTATACATTATATTGCTTGTAAACTAGGTAGGTACGTATATGTCATACAACTCGTCATACAACGGCTAGCATGAGATGCACGAAAAAACCATCATGCTGTTCATTTTGGCATGCGATGGAGTCCCACCTCGATTTTTTTTCGTTTTCTCGCGGAGGCAATGCTAGGCTCATAGAGAAGTTTCCACAGTTTAATCGGAACCAACATCCATCTATAATCAAAGGTATTTCTTAACATGCTGACTGTTTTCTAAGGGGATGATGGGTCTATCGAAATCGTGAAAAAAAATCTGTTTTCTTATATAAAACTGCAATCCTCATCGTATCCTGTTGTTTCTCCAATCTGCAATCCAAATGTATGGGACAGAAGATTTTTTTTTGGGTTTTTTAGATGTTTGTCTCATAAGAAAGTTGTTCAGCTTGATGATCCCCTTCAAAAACCATCAGAATATTTGGAAGACCATACGTATACAGGGTGAAATTGATATCATTGGCATCCTTTTAAACTAAGAGTCTACCCATCATGTTGCTCGGATTGGTTTGCTCCCATAGTAAAAGTTGATCAGTTTGTTGGTCATCTTCTTATCGTGTGGGCAGAGCCCTAGTGTCAGAGTTTTCTCAGACCGCCTTACCGCCTCTGACGTGGTTTTTATGTAACGA
The DNA here is from genome assembly GCA_927399405.1 of Agonopterix arenella. Classification (NCBI taxonomy): domain Eukaryota; kingdom Metazoa; phylum Arthropoda; class Insecta; order Lepidoptera; family Depressariidae; genus Agonopterix; species Agonopterix arenella. The sequence goes on from OV656714.1 coordinate 6,596,816, forward strand.
CTACTACCACCAGAGATAGTAGCCGGGACCAACGGCTTAACGTGCCATCCGAAGCACGCAATCATCTTTCTTTTCGGCCAACAGGTGATTCAGCCTGCAATGTCCTAACCAACTGGGGAAAAACGCACAAAGTGACATGTCACTAGGTGTTCCCCGTGGGAATCGAACCCGCGACCTCCGTGTCGTGAGTCAATGCTCTTAACCATTAAACTACGGAGGCAGTTAGTTTGATGGATAGACTCTTAGTTTAAAAGGGTGCTAATGATATCAATTCCACCCTGTAGTTATCTAACTTACGGATTTGAACAATCTATTTTTTTGTCTATTTCTCTATCTGCGGTTTTCATATTTCGAAATCCCAATATACTTTTCATCAAAATATACTTTTTATCCCAAAATTTTATGATACATCGATTCTAGTTGTTATATATAGTTATACTTTTTTACATTTTAGGGGCTGAATCTTTACTAAAACGTCTACTATGACCTGACGATGACAGTTGAAAATCAACTTTGTTGTTATGTGTTAGATTAAGAGATAAGTGTACTTTTTGGAACCATCAGCATCAAGTCTGATTCACTGTTTATAGGGTGTAGAGCATCTCTGTGATGGGGATGGACCAGGTCTGCCTGCATAACTCCAGTCGGTTTAGGAGTTACTGATGTTTAAAGGTCAGTAAAAAAATTAACGATCAGCTGCAAGGCTGATAGTATCATATTATTGTAGTGTGCACTGTAGCTATGTGAACAGTACAAAAACTGACATGAACTACCAGTCGGTTTAGGAGATACAGCCGTTCAAAGGTCGGACTTTTAAAAAAACAAAAACTGTAACTCCTAAACCGACTGAAGTTATGCAGACAGACCTAGTCCATCCCCATCACAGAGATGCTCTACACCCTATAAACACTGAATCAGCCTTGCTGCTGATGGTTGCAAAAAGTACACTTATCTCTTATAATATAATAACACCCTGTGTAGTGTGTTATCGTCGACTCTTGCGCAGGTTGCGGTAATGAGGAAAAGTTTCTCTATCTCGCTTTTGTATTAAGATCGGTTTTGTGTGAGAGAGATAGTGTTATTGTTTCTCAACAAACGGATAGTTATCAAAATGTCAACGCACGATACTGGGCTTGAGAGTGAAGTACAGTGGCGGACATGAGAAAATATAGGCATGGGTTTATTTAGTTAAATTGCTTGGATAAAATGTAGCTGAAAAAAAAATCTGCTGTTTCATTGAAAACACAAAAAACTCAAAACAACAACTCAACTCAACTCTCTTTTAAAACTCCCAATGAAGACACAAATGGCCCAAATATATGGAACAGCTGATTTTTTCTTCGCGATTTCGGTTTTGGCTTCATAGTGAAAGTTGTATAATTTGATGGTCGGAAGTATCCTATTCGATTTATAACGAATTTAATTTTTCACCCTATAGTGTACTCATAGTATTCGGTTTATTTTACTATTCAGGAGAGCGATTTTTGAATCTCATACGTTGAACTCAGCAGTTGAAAATGTATGGAGATACGCATCTTTCTACTGCTGATTTGACTTTCAAAAATCGCACTCCTGGGGTATGATTTTTGAAAGTCATATCAGCAGTAGAAAGATGCATATTTCCATAGTAATTTTGACATTTTCAACTGCTGAGCTCAGCGAATGAGATTCAAAAATCGCACTCCTGAATAATAGAAGTGTTTTCTATGCCATTTGTTCTATCACAATACTATACAGTTATGACGATGTTCCAGTGTTAATACACTAAATAATTTAATTAATTAAAAATAGTCAATACATACACTAATACTTCGCGTCGGTACAAATAAACAGGCATGTTATCTTATTTCTGAAGAGATTTCTTATCCGAACAACACACCACAAATTCTAACGTTCTTCATACTTATACAATTTGTAATGTATAGTGTATACCATAATATTGTCCACAAGTGTTAAATCAGAAGGTTCAATACAATTAGAATGTAACAGTTCCTGATTAATGCTATATTCGGCCTTATCCCGTTACGAGCTAAGTATTTGGAAACCGGCGCGGACGCAGATAGAATTGTAATAATTAAGATATTGTTTGCATTTAATTAAAGTGGCTGATTTAGTTTCACTCGTTTATGGAAGGCGGTGTTCGTTTTGAAGTTTGTTTTGTAGTGTTTTGTATTAGAGGTAGTTTTAGTATTTAGTATTGCGGATTTTATGTTCAAATTGGCTTTCAATAGGAGTAGTACCTATAATCGTTACGAATTTGGATTTGCTTTGAATATTGGCCAAAGTGAACAAATCCATAAACTTAGACCTATGTTGTTTGCGATTCTAACTTGAGTTTTGAAGTACCCCACTACAAGGTGTTAGGGTAGACAGTTGCATTACTTTAATGGGTGATTGTTCTCATTGTTATAAAGGAACGAAGGGAAATTCGACTTTTCAAACAAACGTTCGATCAGCTGATTGATTTTTTTTGGATGGAAAGTGAAAATATAGGTCTAGGTTCCTAAGAAGGGAAAGTTGTTCAGTATCATGGGTACAATCACCACTTAAAGTAGCAACTGTTTACCCTAACACCCTGTACCTACAGGGTGAAATTGATATCATTAGCATCCTTTTAAACTACGAGTCTACCCATCAAACAGAACAACTTTTACTATGGAAGAAAACGGATCGGAGCAAAAAGAAATCACCTGTTGCATACATGTCGAGTAGGCAGCAGTGGCGGGTGCAGTTTAGTACGGAACAGCTGATTTTTTTTTTTGCTCCGATCGGTTTACTCCCACAGTAAAAGTTGTTCAGTTCGATGGGTAGACTATTAGTTTAAAAGGATGCTAATGATATCAATTTCACCCTGTAGATACTTTTAAAGTATTAAAAATTGTGGATTATCAACACAATGTTTTTAAATACTTTTCTTGCCAAAGATATGAAACTAATCATCGCAAACCTTCTGACAACTCCCTCAAAAACATGACACACACACATTTTTGTATAAATTCTTCGTCTTTTTCGTGTCTCTATGAAAAGTAGAACAAACATTTTCGAAATACAAAAGTTATCCGTAAAATTTTGTTCTGCTATTAATTTGTATTGAAGTAACTTACAGTTTCCAGCTCAATATGCATCATGTTTTAGATTAAGCCTAGTTTTAGGTAAAGTAATTATCGTTACAAATTACAAAACATAACGCACAGCAGAGCTAAACGTTATCTAACCGCCATCTGTAAAGGGACAGTCAAACTCACGCGGCTTGCGGTCGCGGTCGCGGTGGTGCGGCTGTTCTTCATTCAGGAAATACCAAGGAGATTGTACCACAGATTAATAATAAGTATTATGCTAGGCAAGTGCTTCAAGAATTTTCCCTTCTCTCATGGACTCATGGAATAGCTTCTTGACAAATGTTTCTACTTAATAAAGGAATTTTTAAATGAAAATTACTATGATTGTGATATTTAGTAATTGTATTTTGCTTTGTAACATAAGGATTTGCATGTTATTTAGATACTTAACTATTATCATTGCTACACATAACTACTATGTTCTGGCGAATAATCATTTCATTTCATTCGTTTCTATGTTCATTCATAATCAGTTGACGCCGCCCATTGTACGAAAAATTTTATAGGAACTTGAACCATGCTTGACAATCAAAGGATCCATAGACCTTTCACCATACCTGAATGTTTCATTTCTCCTCTGCAAATAATACTAACTTTTAAAAGAAGACACTAGAGTTCTTGAAATATTTTATGCTCTTCTTTAATTTTGTATCTTACATTAATTTAGATTTTTCTCCTATTGTTCCTAATTGATGGGGAATTGAGGAGTACATACGTTGATTTTGATCATAGTGTTACTGAAAAAATTATATCTTATTGTTATATATCTCTGTTACATTTCATTCAACTAAATTGTCGTGCATTTTTGAAAAATTACCTTTTCATTACCTAAGAAATTCTCAGTAAACTAGAGATATCAATCCGCTAGAGATCGCAGACCGCGTCCGTTTAATCGTCCCTTTAATTTCTCGCCTTGCCGTTACGACAGGGTTCGATTCCCGTCGAGGTATCGGATCGTTTTATCTAGAAGCAGTAAATAGTCACGGCTTAATGATATTGTTGTGACATTTTGACCCGGGATGGTGTAAATGTTGGCACATTTACTTTGGTACAGTTAGCTGTGGAATCGATAGAGATCTACTAGGCATTGTTTTATTTTATTTAAAGTAAAATCTATCTGATTTTGAGACACACTTACATACATTATCAAATAGATTTTCCATGCATTGTGTATGTGTGAACATAGGTAATACAAAAGAGGTATGTACTTCTGAGGATAGTAAATGGTTCGGGCCTAATCCACTGGGAAAATTTCGTGCTGCATTACTCATTTTAAATGCGTAGGTAGTCCCCATGACAATAAAACTTGGGTTATATTGTTTTACAGTTCTTCAGTGATATTTATATATAACAATCTAATGAGGACACGATAGATATAAATGAGAAGTCTAAAATACATACATACATACATATTCTCACGCCTGTCTCCCACTGGGGTAGGCAGAGACAACGGAACGCCACCTGCTACGATCCTGACATACCTCTCTAGCTTCCTCCACATTCATAAGTCCTTTCATGCATGCTCGTCGGTTTCGGGTAGATTTGACCTGGCCCTTTTTAAGCACGTCGCCAATTTGGTTCATATATGTACGTCTAGGCCGTCCCCTTCCAGCATTTCCACTTTCGCTTGCCTTATAGATTGCCCTTGTCAATCTGCCCTCATCCATTCTTTCCACATGACCAAACCATCTCAACATACCTTTCTCTATTTTTCTTGTTGAATAATTGAGAGAGTTGAGCCCTTCGGTTTTGTAAGGAGATGATCAAACCATCAAACTGAACAACTTTCTCTAAAGTAAAAACATCGGCATATTAAGTAGGATCCTGTATAATTATATATACAGGGTGTGAGGAAAAGTATCATTAACCTTTAAACGACATGCTCTACCCATCAAACTGAACAACTTTTACTATGGAAGCAAACCTGTCAGAACAAAAAGAATCTGCTGTCTCATACATTTGAGTCGAATAGGAATTACAGTTTAGTATGGAACAGCTGATATTTTTTTTTGCTCTGACAGGTTTGCTCCCATAGTAAAAGTTGTTCAGTTTGATGGGTAGAGCATCGTTTAAAGGTTAATGATACTTTTCCTTACACCCTGTATATATAATTATACAGGATCCTACTTAATATGCCGATGTTTTTACTTTAGAGAAAGTTGTTCAGTTTGATGGTTTTGTCAGAGCAAAAAAAATATCAGCTGTTCCATACTAAACTGTAATTCCTATTCGACTCAAATGTATGAGACAGCAGATTCTTTTTGTTCTGACAGGTTAGCTCCCATAGTAAAAGTTGTTCAGTTTGATGGGTAGAGTATGTGGTTTAAAGGTTAGTGATACTTTTCCTTACAGCCTGTATAAGGATTTCTGTTAATTATTTTTCGAATACTTAAGTAAATATCTTGTAAATACCTATTTACATAGTAAAAAAACCATCGACTATTATTTTACACAAAATGAAAAAAAAAACAAGAAAAAACCTTAAAACAACTGTATAACCTAGATTATGGTTCAGCATTTCATACTTTACCACAAATAATAGACATTCAGATAGGTTTGTACACATGTTGTCCATTCTTTGGGAGACTGTGTCCAAGTTACCTAATCAAAATTATCTAGTACAGATATATCTAGTATGATCAGGGGTGGCCAAACTTTTCAAGTACGCGGTTTACATTGAAGCTCAGATATACCTTTTATACCTTATTACTAAACGAGACAGCCTATAATTACGAAACAATAACTACGAACTTATTACGTTTATCACAAGAGACTACTTTTCATGATTTTTAACATTCAAAATTAGAATCTAAAGTTATGGGGAATAAAATACAAAGTTGCGGATTTCATGTTACCTCGCCCCCCGCATAAAGTGGCGGAAATGTTTGCTTGTAGAATATCACGCGTAACTAGTCCCTATACAGTAGTCAAAGCTCTTCGACCACTACAGACTTAGCAGCAATTAGTCTATGAAAGTTTTATGAAATTAATCGCCCGATTTTAATTACCCAGCAACCTAATTGCCCAAGTGTTCAGCGAAATTTTTAAATTTTCGGAATTGAAATAGGAAAAATTATCATCATCAGCCTATAAACATCCCACTGCAGGGCACAGGCCTACCCTTAGGGAGGGTGTAGGGGCATTACCACCACGCGTGCCCAATGCGGATTGGTAGACTTCACATACACATCAGAATTTCTTCTTCAGTGTATGCAGGTTTCCTCACGATGTTTTCCTTCACCGTTTGAGAGCAGTCGGTATTACGTACATAAGTTAGAAAAACTCATTGGTACATGGCATGTTGTCCGTGCGGATTCGAACCCAGACCCCCATAATTGGGTGTCCACACCTCTCCGCAATGCGCCACCGACGCTCCAATTTTTTTTCCTTTTTAATTTATTCAACTCTTCAACACGACATCTTGGCCACCCCTGATTCTAGTAGAATGCACTGAGTAGCATAGTCCAGCAAGGGGTAATTAACGATTGGCTCTAGTCTAAACTAAACTACTAAACCGATCGTAAACTATGTTTAATGACTGCTATTCTTATTCCTAATGCAACATAGCATATTATAGAGTGATTCTAAGGGTAAGAATGAATATATCTTTGGAGCAATTTAGGAATGCAATGTAGTTAAGTAAACACTTAGAAAATTTTAGTTAACTGCACAATGTGTACTATATTTCTACTTTTTCTAATAATAGGGACCTTCTTAACACGTTCCGGGGCAGTGAACGAGACACAATAGAACTTTTATTGTTATCACTGCTATAGCCGGTCACTGTCCAGGAACGTGTTAATATGCTGACAGTTTTTTCAGGGGATGATCATACCATCTCTACCAACAACTTTCTCTAAGTAACCAACATCGAAATCGTGAGAAAAATCAGCTGTTCTATACAAAACTGCAATCCTACTCGACACAAATTTATGGGACGGCGCATTTTATATTTCGCGATTCCTATGTTTGTCCCATAGAAAAAGTTGTTCAGTTTGTTGGTCTGATCATTCTCTGAAAAAGCGTCAGCATAATTATTTAAAAAGACCCTGTATACTGTAGATCGGAGGTTTTTAAAGTTATTTTGCTTCGATTGCAATTTTTTACGCACAAATCACTCAGTTAGTGAACTTATTTTTTGAAGAAATATAACGCTGTAGGTACTGATCGATTGAGCATTTTAACGTGATGCGTACAAAAAAACGTTAGCACTTTATATCCTTTAATCACCAATTATATTTTTTGTAAATATATTCAATCAGTTTATGCTGCGCTGATATGAAAGAAGGCTACGTGCTAAAAGAAAATGAAGTAGGTTTACTTGCCGCTTTTTACCGTATGACGACGGCAGTATGTTAATAGATACACAGCTGCATTCACAAGAAAGCCAATGATATTAAAGTAGGTAAACAATCGTTTTATGCAACTGTACAGACTACAGACTTAGACTTCGACCAACGACTTCAACGCTCAACGAACTAAGCTATCAACATTTAAAACTAAAATAACAAAACAATCAGATTTCCACATTAATAAACTATTTAAGCTATTTAGTAAACCTTCAAAAGGCTATAAAGTGTCTCTAAATAAGGTTCTAGCGCATTGAAGCGAATCTACCGATAATTTCAAACGACATTCCCGTCATAAAACTCTTAAACCAGTGTCTTAAGAGCGAAAATAATCTGATTATTGAGACTTAGATTATTAAGCGAATCTAATCTGACATTACCCTTTAAAGGTTGTATAGAAGGTTCGGCGCGTACGCAGCGCAAATGGGGATCTAGTGTCGGATCTAAGAGAACTCCTGAGATGATTTTGATGTTGGTTTAAGTGCACGATAGCGACTGGAAGGGTTTCTTTGTGATTTGGATAAGAGTATCTGTATAGTTGGCAAACGGTGGATTAGGTGATAGGCCCACCGCACATTCCAACTCCTGTACCAGGTTAATTAGTTTATTTCATCAGAACAACACAGGAAAACAGTGACAGACAAAGGTAGTAGGTAGGTGCGTATAAGGAGGTCCGTGCAAAACCGTAACAGAAACAGGGAGCTCCCACGACGGACCATATCGAATAACAAACACGATATAGTAGGTATAGATGTTGGAATATGACACGGTACCGTGCGACCTGTATTGCGCCGATGAAAAAGGTTCAGGTGCCCGATTGCGCTAAGTTAAAACATCGGAGTTCTATTCTTATCCAATTTCAATTCTAATCACATTGCAATCCAATAACTATTCAACTGTTCTGAATTCCGCATCGCGCTAAATTCTATGTAACTGACAGCCAATAACGTCTGAGCAATCTGTCAAAACGGCTCTAACGGCTGTACCGCGATTAGCGCAATACCAAATGTGTCAAAAGTTATGGTTCGTACGTAGTCCCATAACAGTTCAATCACCAAATATTTACCGCGATTGCAGCCCTGGAGTACGATTTTTGAAACTCATTCGCTGAGCTCAGCAGTTGAAAATGTCAAAATTACTATGGAGATTTGCATCTTTATACTGCTGATTTGACTTTAAAAAATCATACTTCAGGAGTGCGATTTTTGAATGTCAAATCAGCAGTATAAAGATGCATATCTCCATAGTAATTTTGAAATTTTCAACTGCTGAGCTCAGCGAATGAGTTTCAAAAATTGCAATCCTGACTCAGCATTTATGCTGAAGCAAAAGGTAGCGCTGTTAATTCTGCCGGAACCCTATGGTTCGAGCGTGCATTAGCGCAACATGAACAACAAACTGTTAAATTAGTAAGGTATAGGATTAACAGACGACAGAACGACCAGCCACGCCACAAGACAATAAAGTTCACCGAGCCTGGGGGATACCTCAAATCTGTGTAATAAATGTAATAGATAGGATATGAGTTGGAAAAAGTTATATTCGACTTCCGACTCCGACTGGCAAACAAGGTTAGGATATAAGGTAATGGTAGCCAGATTATTATAAAACATTTTATTATTAGCAATGAGTACCTACTTAATTGATATGGTATATCAGCCTCCCTCTCCATGGAGGGGATTTTTTATTATTAAAATCATTAAAAATGATGTCGTATGACAATGACATCATTTTTAATGATTTAAATAATAAAAAATATTATTGAAACATTTTTAATAATCATATTTAATTTTGATTTAAATTCATCTATAAAAATAATAGATTAGTAACTATATTTTATTTTACCACAATTGCAATATAAAAGAGCCATATTAATATACTAAAGGAAGCTACGGGTTAGTACCGAGCAAAATGTCTTGAGATTGAAAGGAGTCTATCAGAAAAACGATTTCAATCAACGAGTATCAATCAATCAGAGATACCGTACTAAGTTCTAATGATTCGTAGCAAGTTGATGTCTTTTGTACCGGTGATTGGTAGAGACATGGTAGATATGGCGTAGCGGCATTGTTTTTGTACATAATTTTGTTTTGCTGTTGGTTTTATTTATTACGAGCGTTAACCTGCGACTTCGTCCGCACAAATTATATACCAGATTTTAAGTCAGATCATAAGCTATCAAACAAAAAAAGTTTCATCAAAATCGGTTCAGTAGTTTTTGCGTGATACTCGTTCAAACAAACAAACAAACACCCAAACAAACACACAAACAAACAGACAGACAAAAAATCCAAAAATTGGTGAAATGGAATCAGGGACACCTAAAAACCATATCGTAACTTTTTTTTTGTTAATATCTTCAATGTACAGACAAACTTCCTGTTAGAGTTTTATAATAGTACGAGCGTTAACCCGTGACTTTGTCCGCACAAATTATATACCAGATTTTAAGTCAGATCATTAGTTATCGAACAAAAAAAAATCATCAAAATCGGTTCAGTAGTTTTTGCGTGATACTCGTTCAAACAAACAAACACACAAACAAACACCCAAACAAACACACAAACAAACAAACAGACAGACAAAAAATACAAAAATTGGTGAAATGGAATCAGGGACACCTAAAAACCATATCGTAACTTTTTTTTTGTTAATATCTTCAATGTACAGACAAACTTCCTGTTACTGTTTTATAATAGTACGAGCGTTAACCCGCGACTTCGTCCGCACAAATTATATACCAGATTTTAAGTCAGATCATAAGCTATCAAACAAAAAAAGTTTCATCAAAATAGGTTCAGTAGTTTTTGCGTGATACTCGTTCAAACAAACAAACAAACAAACACACAAACAAACAGACAGACAAAAAATCCAAAAATTGGTGATATGGAATCAGGAACACCTAAAAACCATATCGTAACTTTTTTTTTGTTAATATCTTCAATGTACAGACAAACTTTCTGCTACAGTTTTATAATAGTTTAGATAGATTATTTGCTTTTATTTGTACAAAATATCAAATTAAAATTAAAAATTTACTGTCTGCATTTATGTTCGCTATTCCTTAGTGGTAACAAAGTTAGCTATACAGTTTGCGTTACATACCTTATGGGGTGGTTTAGACCATAAAACTGAACAACTTTTAATAATATTTGTACGCACTTGTAATTCTTTAACTTTATTCAAATGTATGTTCTGTTTTGGTGTGCATTAAAGTATAATTGAATTGTACAACGTTTTCTATGGATCCAAAATAAAAATCGCCAAAGCTGTTTTGTATAAAACTACTTGAAGAAAGGATACTGTATAACAATAAAATACCAAATTGCTAGAAAAACGTAATTATTGCAGTATTGTTAGCATTCAATATGGGCAACTTCCGATTTTCTTTCTAGTTCATAGTTTCTATGTAATTTAAGTTCCTAAACAACATGCTGGTCATCTTGTTAGAGTAGGTGCTGAAATTGTAAAGTTTTACCTAACTGAGCACCTTTATGTCTTCATTACAACAAAGTTTGCTTTAGTATCCTTGCGTTCTTACGTAATACGAGGAACTTGTCGTATAAGACACTTATATGACTAGAACGTGGTATAGAATGTTTCGCTAAGTGGAGGAGCTTATGTGACTATGTAATACCGACCGCTCTCAAACGGTGAAGGCAAAGGTCGTGAGGAAAAATGCATACACTGAAGAAGAAATTCTGATGTGTATGTCATCATCATCATCATATCAGCCGATAGACGTCCACTGCTGAACATAGGCCTCCTCCAAAACGGGGGGATTTGCCATAATCGCCACGCTTGGCAGGCGGGTTGGCGATCGCAGTTGGATTGAATGTGTGTACTCAGAGGATGCTGCTGCCCATCCTCCGGTAGATCCCATAGTCGCCTTTTACGACACCCAAGGGAGGAAATGGGATGGTGCTATTCTTAGCCACATGGACGTGTATGTGATGTGTATGTGAAGTCTGTCAATTACTCATTGGGCACGCGTGGTGGACTGTCACCTATACACATACTCCAGGTGCCCAATTGACATCAAACATCGAAGTTCTATTCTTATCCAATTTCAGTTCTAATCTCATTGCAATCCAATTACTATTAAACTGTGCTGAATTCCGCATCGCGCGAAACTCTATGTAACTGACAGCCAATAACGTATGAGCGATCTGTCAAAACGGCTTTAACGGCTGTACCGCGATTAGCGCAATACCAAATGTGTCAAAAGTTAAGTTATGGTTCGTATATGAAATAGAGTCGAAACTAACATTAGAATGTGCCCGAGCACTCAACCAGCTAGGACGGACAAACTCTGTCACCCTAGGCTGGGTGCCCGGACACTGCGGTATTGATGGAAATGAGGCTGCTGACGAGCTGGCACGAAGAGGGGCGGAAGAGGACGCCATAGGCCCCGAGCCTTATTGCGGCATCTCCCGCAACACCTCTAGACGTGTGCTAAAGGAATGGGCCGTTTACCAAAGCCGTAAGCTCTGGTCGGATACACCAGGACTGAGGCATGCGAAAGAACTTGTGACCGGCTTTTCAAACAGACATACCTCAGATGCCATCAATTCAAACCGCAACGACTTAAGGCTCTTAGTACGAGCCTTAACAGGACACTGCAAGTTAAACAAACACCTTCACAGAATGGGGCTTGTAGACTCACCCACTTGCAGATTTTGCTGTGAAGCAGAGGAAACGCCCATACATCTCCTCTGCGAATGCGAAGTGCTCATTCACAGCAGGAGTCGCCATCTAGGTGGATACATAATAACACCTACTGACATCAGGGACCTCCCCTCCAAAAGCATAACACGGTTCATGAAGTCCGTGGGCCTAGGAAATGACCTTTAGGTCTAGGGTGACAGCTACAATAGATCTATCTAGGTCGCAGTAGCTATTTGGTCATTGACCAAGCCCTTATAACCAAATAATAATGGTTCGTATGTAGTCCCATTACGGTTCAATCACCAAATATTTACCGCGATTGCAGCCTTGGGAGGATAGACATGGGCCCTGCTGTGGGACCTAAACAGGGTGTCTTATATGCGTTATACAAGGTTAAGGGACAGCCTAGCAAATACTGAAACGGTGGATTCCGACCATCAAACTGAACAACTTATTGTGGAGCCTACCTCAGGAAACGTGAAAAGAAATCACCTGTTCCATACAAAACTGCTGTACCTACCTGACTCAAATGTATGAAACATCTGATTTTTTTTCACGTTTCCTGAGGTTGGCTACATAGTGAATTTTTTTCAGTTTGATGGTCTGAATTCAGCGTTTCAGTTTGCGGATGGCTGCCCCTAACACCCTGTATACAGAGTGTTTTAAATGGGTTACATATTAAAGAGGGTGTTTCAGACCATCTAACTAAACAACTTTCAAACAGCATTTTTTTCGCGATTTCCTTGTTGGCTCCATAGTGATTTTAGTTGTTCAGTTTGATGGTCCAAAGCACCACTTTTAATTTTTAATGCATTTTAAGTTACACCTGTAGGATTATGTTTCGCTAAGTGGAGAAGCGTGACTGAACTTTGGTAGTAAACTTAATGTATGTAAATTTTACAATACAAAGCTCTCTTATTTCTTTTCGGGGTGATGAGAAACTTTCATTAACAACGACAACCTACTAATGTATACAATTAGTGTATGTAAAACCAAAATGCGTTACCTACACATTTAAGGTGGTGTTTCAGAGAAAATTATTTCAATATTTAAAACCAACATCTAAATCAGGAAAAAAGTGTTATTTTGAAGTTGACACTCTTTTCCTGATTTAGATGTTGGTTTTAAATATTGAAAGTTGTTCAGTTTGATGGTTTGAAGCAACCTCTAAAGTATTCTGTAATGCATTATTTTTTTTTTCTTTTTCATTTATTTAAATTTGACAAAAAAATTATAATCTAGAATACACAATTTCTCTCCAAAACTCCTTAAGGTGGTTTGAGTCCATGCAAAAATTTGACGCTCAATACGCGTAGACGGAATTAATAAAAGTAATATTTTATATATGGAAAAATAGTTTAGAATTTTGTATGAAAAATTTGAAAGCTTTATTTCTTCGTAATTATTTTATAAATTGCAAATGTTATTTGTGACGCGGCATCTAGATTTTCTAAACTATTTTTCCATATATACAAAGTTACTTATATTAATACCTTCTACGCGTATTGTGCGTCAAAGTTTTGTATAAAATTGACCCCTCTGCAACCACCTCCGGAGTGTCCTCCTTAATTAACAACCTGTATGGGGTCATCGCCCACCAAAGCCAACATTTTCCCTTAGTTGACTGAATAGGCATCTTCTGGGTAAGCTCGCTACATCTTCGTCCTGAGGACTGGATTGAGGTCCAGAGAAAACCCATCCTTAATAAAAAAAAAAAGTTGACTCGTACGGTTTTATTTTCATTCGACGACCAAAACTACAACTATACTTAAACTATTACAAATTCCATACCAAACAAAGAATTAAATTGAAAATACCATACAACGAACTAAATGTACCAATATCGATTAACCATCAACAATCGATAAATCGATTCGAATACATCTCGATTCAAATTTCCCAAAATCGGCGCAATCGGCATCTATCACAGAGATCGGAATGCGAGTGAGTGAGAGGCACAGTGCGAGCGGGACGCGGCAGTCACGTTCCGTAGTTTACCGCGAGTCGATTCAGAGTTATAGTAATGAATATGATATAAATAAGATTTGTAAATGGCTCACAGCGAATCGTTGGAGTAGTTCTGTTTTAGTGCAGCTTCATTACGTTTTTTTTTTATTTTATATTAGTGGACTCTTGCTTGTGCGTTAGCACTGCATTTCCGCCAGTGTCAAGTAGTTTATGGGAGAATCTATCCCAATCTCAGGGATTGTTTTTGGTCAAGAACAAGAAGAGATTGAGGATTACAGGCAAAAACGCGACGCACGAAAACCACGCGAGACGAGTGCTCGGGTCAGAACCTGCAACGTGACTCCATTATGTTATTGTTAGACTATTTTGTGTTCGCGACTGCGTCCGCTTACCTCGTTTTTAAATACTTTTGCCTTTCTCCATCATCCGTGTGCTAATCTAGGTATATCTATGCACGGAGAAAAATATCTATGGCAACTATTTATTTTTGCAAACTTTACTAGAAAATAGCAAATTGTAGTCTGAAATAAAAAAAAATTTATTTTATTTTTTACTAGAAAAATTTCCCTTATAAATCTAAATTATGGTAGAATTAACTATTATAATCTACAAAAAATAAAGAAAAACTCGAGTAAGTTTGTGATAATAGTTGTCACCTAAATTACTATACAGGGTGTAAGGAAAAGTAGCATCAACCTTCAAACCACATACTCTACTCATCAAACTGAACAAATTTTACTATGGGAGCAAACCTGTAAAAAAAATCTGGTGTCTATTTTTCTCCGTAACATTCCCACACAATAAAATTTTCTGTAGTTTCTGTGTTATCAAATGGTTATATTACATTCTGGAGTGCGATTTTTGAATCTCATTCGCTGAGCTCAACAGTTGAAAATGTCAAAATTACTATGGAGATATGCATCTTTCTACTGATTTGACTGTCAAAAACCATACTCCAGGAGTGCGATTTTTGAAAGTCAAATCAGCAGTAGAAAGATGCGTATCTCCATACGTTTTCAACTGCTGAGTTCAACGTATGAGATTCAAAAATCGCACTCCTGGACACATTATCATCATAATCATTCAAACTTTTTAGTGCGATTTTTGTTTACAGTATCTTAAGGGCCTATGTCGAAAAATAATTGAAGCGAAATGGGCGTGTGATAGCTTATATTACTGCCTGATGCGAAAGAAAGAGATGGGGCGGCGCGCGCGCCTGAAAGGACGCAAGCGTAAAACAAACTTTATTTAATTGTGATTGTACTATTTATGTAAGTTCAATTCTGCTCTAATCAAAATTTGTTAATTTTTTTAATCAAGTCTCGAGTTTCTATTATTCACCGTTTAGCAGTTCCAAGCGTTTATCAATAAAGACGGAGGCTACTTTGGCTTCTTTTTCTATCGAGAAAATGTGTCTTAATCGTGTTTTGGCTCTAATCAAAACTTCAATTATATGTTCAATTTACACATATCCGCTTATCATACTCCTACTGTTAGTACTTCATGATATATGATGCTTTGAATAATTTAAGCGGATCCACCAGAATGTGACATAAAATAGTTCACGTTCACGGGACATACAAGGTTAACACAACTAATGTAGGTCGTATTTACGTTAACTCAAGTAGCCACTACATCATTGTAACTAGGCACAACGTCTAGATCTAGAGCCATCCATCTATTAGGGGCCTCTCCAATCTAAGTTTGTTCCGAGAGGAGGGATTGTGGCTCGGCGACCTCTGTTCGCTCCCGCAACCGGTGTAGCGTTCCCATTCAATGGATGATCAGGAAATATTAATCGCGAAATGGTAGTCACTATGTTAGTGACTAACATAGTACTTTAGGAAAAGAGTAATTATAATAATTAGTTATAATCATCTGTATATGCAACTTGCTTCGTTCAAAAATAAATATATAAACAGGAACCCAATCGGCAACACGTTTCGTCAAAAACTTAATCCTATACATTATAAATCTGCAACAAACTTCGTCAGCATAAAGACTAAGGCTTTAGGAAAACGACTGTTATTAAAATTGAACTCGTATTAACATTGTCACACGTAGGTAGCGGTATATAGGTATTGATGGTTCATACAAAAAGACCAAGTCAGTTTTCGTCTTCAAGAAGATGGGAATTTTTAATAGAGACAATCAAGTTTTGCTATGTTATAAATTTTGTAGAAAGAGAGAAGAAAAAGATGACCAGTGGCTACAGCATGCCACCCTCGACTAAACGAGAAAAATCTAGTTATGCTTTTATCTCTGTTACTTTACGCATGTTAAAATGGCATGATGGTTTTCTCGTTTTCTCGTTTTGTCGCTTTGTGGTGGGTGGAATGCTAGAACAGAACGAGTGACAGTTTTATACACAAACAGCATTATTGTTTTCATGCATTCGAGTTGACATTATACGCAAGATATTATTTTCTGTGACTAAGCTAGAATTAGTCGTGCTATTAAATCTTAAAGGAGAGTCGCTGCCTAGGATATGAAATATTCTTGAAATATCCTTGATTCCCACACTTTTATTGAATTGATTCTTCTTCTTATCATGTGGGCAAGCCCTGGTGTTTTTTCAGACCGCCTTACGGCCTCTGACGTGATTTTTATGTAACCACTACTACCACCAGAGATAGTAGCCGGGACCAACGGCTTAACGTGCCATTCGAGGCACGGAATCATTCCTTTTTTCAGACAATCAGGCGATTCAGCCTGCAACTGAATTGATTGAATCGCTCATACTGGCTCGAATAGTACACAGTATGAGCAATTGTCATGCTGATACGAGAAAAAATAAGCAACATTACACAAGTTTGTTAATTTTTAAGATTATTCGTCCATGAACAGCCCGCCTTAAGGGAAGGCAATATCGTCCGGTAGATAACGCGGCGCGGTGCGTTTGATTTGTTACTAGAAACATTAGCGTTAAATCGAATGCTGTTTATTGGTGGATATTAAAAGCTCATTCTAATTGCAACTACTATGTCCTCCGTCTTTGCGACCGAGACGGTGCGATAGGGCATGGGAATGAAATAAAGTTGGGAAATATCTGAAAGTAGCTGTAAAGTGCACGGCCATCTTTATTTTGATGAATTTGTCATTGTTTGAACATGGCTTGGTTAGTATTAAGACCGTGATAGCCTTAAGAGTCCTTCTCAATAATAATTTGCTAAAGGTTTTTAAGGGAATTCATTATGGGACTGCTGTTCCAAAATAGTAGATAACTGTATATCTACTCGACCCAAGTACAATTGGAATGTTGTCAAACAATCAATTGTAGCTGTTTAGGTCTCGAAAAATAGTAGGTATGTGATAGTATCACTGTATACTTTCAAATATTATCTATCTGTACTATTATAAAGCTGTAACAGAAGTGTCTGTACATTGAAGATATTAACAAAAAATAAGTTACGATATGGTTTTTAGGTATCCCTGATTCCATATCACCAATTTTTGGATTTGTTGTCTGTCTGTTTGTTTGTGTGTTTGTTTGTGTGTTTGTTTGGGTGTTTGTTTGTTTGTTTGAACGAGCATCACGCAAAAAGTACTGAACCGATTTTAATGAAACTTTTTTTGTTTGATAGCTTATGATCTGACTTAAAATCTGGTATATAATTTGTGCGGACGAAGTTGCGGGTTAACGTTCGTTAAATAATAAATATCTTGGACATTGTCACACAAATTATCTAGTCACATTTAAAGTACCTGAAATTATGATGACTAGACAACGATATAGAATACATATAAAGGGTCCTTCTTAATATCATCATCATCATCATCATATCAGCCATTAAACGTCCACTGCGGGACATAAGCCTCCCCCAAAATGGGGGGATTTGCCATAATCGCCACGCTTGGCAGGCGGGTTGGCGATCGCAGTTGGATCGAATCAATGTGTGTACTCAGAGGTTGCTGCTGCCCATCCTTCAGTAGATCCCTTAGTCGCCTTTTACGACACCCACGGGAGGAAATGGGATGGTGCTATTCTTAGCCGACACCACACGGCCTTCTTAATATGCTGACACTTTTTTAAGAGAATGATCAGATCCTCAAACTGAACAACTTTCTCTACGACACCAAATCGAAATCGCGGAAAAAAATTTGCTCTTATTTATTTTATTTTTCAATTTTGGACACAGTCTTAATAAAAACAATAAATCTAACTCATCGATACAAAACTGCAAACCTACTCGAGCCAAATGGGATAGCTGATTATTTTTTCGCGATTTCAATGTTGGTCCCATAGGGAAAGTTGTTGAGCATGATGGTCCGATCATTCCTTTAACAAAGTGTCAGGTTGCAGCGTATTAAGAAGGACCCTGTATATGGGACAGCAGATTTTTTTGAGTTCCGATGTTGGTCCCATAGAGAAAGCTATTCAGTTTCATGGTCTGATCATCAAACCGTATATATGTATCTTGCCATTAACCCCTTCAGACCTGAATTACGAGATTGTGTTAAAAAAAATATGTCTGTTAATTTACTGCATATTTGTGATCTAATTAGAGTATTTTTGGGCAAATTTCTTTTTATTTATATTTAGTTTTAGTTGATCACGAGCGTTAAACCGCGACTTCAACAACAATCAACCGCACAAATTATATACCAGATTTTAAGTCAGATAATAAGCTATCTAACAAAAAAAGTTTCATCAAAATCGGTTCAGTAGTTTTTGCGTGATGCTCGTTCAAACAAACAAACAAACAGACAGACAAAAAATCCAAAAATTGTTGATACGGAATCAGGGATACCTAAAAACCATATCGTAACTTTTTTTTTGTTAATATCTTCAATGTACAGACAAACTTCCTGCTACAGTTTTATAATAGTTTAGATGTGTCCATTCTAATGGACAAGAGGACTGAACTGACGTAAAAAATCCTCTATGTCTATAGAGCACCGCGAAATGTTTACCTTACCCGCAGAACAACAGTGAGTAATATAATAAAATAATACAAGTGATGACCATTAAAATGGACGCCGGGTCGGGTCTGAAGGGGTTAATTAAATGCTGTTAGCGACTTTTCAATTTTTTATCAAAATTTTTTGGAAACATCTTAGGTCCGCCAAATACATCCGGAATAATCCTGATTCGGAATTAGATTCCGTATGGAGTGTTGCCGCTTTCAGAGACATTTTCACTAGATCTAGAGATTTTTTTATGTCTTCGGTGGCATATTTTAAAGTGATTTTTAAGCGTAGGCGTTGATGGAACGATACCGTATCGTGACGGTGCAGTTGCGACGTCGTTGCGGCATAGTTGCGAAATCGACTAAGTTCAAAAACCGCTTGTGTGATAATGGTTCATGCCATTTTGTATGCAGATTATATCTAATGTTAAAACTATCGATAGTCTTTTGATATAGTTGCATTAATATTGGAATACAATTTACAAACCATCATCGTAACAAATCAAATTAAAGATTGAAAAATTTGTCTCGGGCGGGACTTTATATTTATATCCTACTGGTGGTAGTTTTTTTCATTAGAATGTGCCCGAGCACTCAACCAGCTAGGACGGACAAACTCTGTCACCCTAGGCTGGGTGCCCGGACACTGCGGTATTGATGGAAATGAGGCTGCTGACGAGCTGGCACGAAGAGGGGCGGAAGAGGACGCCATAGGCCCCGAGCCTTATTGCGGCATCTCCCGCAACACCTCTAAACGTGTGCTAAAGGAATGGGCCGTGGACCAAAGCCGTAAGCTCTGGTCGGATACACCAGGACTGAGGCATGCGAAAGAACTTGTGACCGGCTTTTCAAACAGACATACCTCAGATGCCATCAATTCAAACCGCAACGACTTAAGGCTCTTAGTACGAGCCTTAACAGGACACTGCAAGTTAAACAAACACCTACACAGAATGGGGCTTGTAGACTCACCCACTTGCAGATTTTGCTGTGAAGCAGAGGAAACGCCCATACATCTCCTCTGCGAATGCGAAGTGCTCATTCACAGCAGGAGTCGCCATCTAGGTGGATACATAATAACACCTACTGACATCAGGGACCTCCCCTCCAAAAGCATAACACGGTTCATGAAGTCCGTGGGCCTAGGAAATGACCTTTAGGTCTAGGGTGACAGCTACAATAGATCTATCTAGGTCGCAGTAGCTATTTGGTCATTGACCAAGCCCTTATAACCAAATAATAAAAAAATAATACTGGTGGTAGTGGTTTGTTTTGTCTTATATCAGTAAAATACAATTTAGGTAGGTATATTGGCATTTGATTTGTTTGACGAAACATATTTAATTATAATCTTAGTATGATAGGTATATGAAAGGTTATGTTTATAAAAGCATAAATAGATAGAAGTAGGTACATTACAAGTAAACTGTATATATTACACCAAAATATAAGCAGCAAAGGAGTCGCGTTGTCGGTCTGCTATTGGGTAGTCACGTGTCGCTCGTCGATTGTTGCTTGCCTACAACAAAGCTCCAGTGGTGACTCAAGATAGTGTTCTTTTAGAAAAACAATCCTTGAAGTCACCAACTACCGTACAACGTCAAGCACTCTTGCTAAATAAACTAGACATTGGCTAAATCATCACAACCAAGATGGCAGCCATTTAAAAAAAAAAAGAATAGAAGAGATACGTTTAGGAAGTAATAATATCACATCCACAAAGGTATCAAGAATTTATAATATTACGACGTATCAGGGATAACATACAATGACGTCACTGAAGGGTATTCAATAAAATACCGGACGATCGTAATAAATTCGCGTATCAAAAGATTGAGGTACGCCGTATTTTAGTGCAAACCGTGATATAAGATACAGAATTAATATTCTGATCCCTGAGAGAGATCCCTGACAATGTCCGAGACGAAATTGTATATAAAAGAATGTAATTTATTTTTGTAATGAAGGAAATACTTTTAAAAATGAAATGTTTAATAAAATAAGGTTGGGAAAAAAGCGTCAATGAATAGGCGCTAGGCGTGATAAAATGTTGAGAATCTGTAATAACATTTAAGGTGTTAGTAATTAAATAACTTCCTTTATTTTAAACATGGCGACATGGGTTTATTGCCAGATTTAACAAAATAATATGTTCTTTTCAGTAGGAATAGTTACCTATACAGGGTGTAAGGTATACAATTGCATTATTTTAAAGTTTTGACTGTACCCATTCCAATACTGAAAAATTTTCCTAAAGGACATTGAATTTCCCTTAGGTTGCTTTGGGAAAGCTGTTTCGTATCATCATGAGTTAAATAACCAGGGTTGCCAGACGTAGAAAATGTATCCTTGTACAAAAGCGTGAAAAAGCTCGTACTTTGCCTATGAAACCTCGTACATTCATCTAAAGTGTGAAAAAACTAAGAATAAGGCCTGAATTAAGCACATACACAATTTAATGTTAGACATTTCACAGGGCAACAAAATTATTTTGTAATAAAAGATATTGTTTTATCAGAATAATAGCATTTAATAATGGAACAAATCTAAGAGGTGATCGGTTTATTGAGGATCTCCCTGCAAACTACAATCTAACCATACACATCTTGCCTGATAGTCTCTGATGGTTAAAATATTCGTTTATTTCACAAAACGTCGCCTGCAATGGAAATCATAGGTACCATAGTTTCCCTAAAAGTCAAAACCTCGTACATATTTGTACGAGGTTGACATCATCCTTGTACCTCTTACGAGAGACCCCAAATCTCGTATTTGTACGAGGTTCCTCGTACGTCTGGCAATCCTGACAATCACCCATTAAAGTACCTATAAGACCCACCACACACATACGGAATTGTGATCCAGAATCCTGATTCAGGATTCAGTGTTGTCAACTATGTACAAAAATTACTAGTACTGTTAAAAAAATGCCTAAAATAAAAATGTATGAAACGCCAAATGAATAACAATACCTGCATTTTTAGGTATATATTAAAACAAAACAAACAATTTCTATACATAATAATTACTATCATGTGATGAGGTTATGACAGTACGAATGTTACGATGATGGTTTGTAAATTGTATTCCAATATTAATGCAACTATATCAAAAGACTATCGATAGTCTTAACATTAGACATAATCTGCATACAAAATGACATGAACCATTATCACACAAACGGTTTTTGAGCCTTTGCGATTTCGAGGCGAACTATGCCGCAACGACGTCGCAACTGCACCTTCACGGTACGGTATCGTTCCATTAACGCCTACGCTCAAAAATCACTTTAAAATATGCCACCTACGACATCAAAAAATCACTAGATCTAGTGAAAAAGTCTCTGAAACCGGCAACAATCCATACGGAATCTCATTCCGAATCAGGTTTATTCCGGATGTATGTGGTGGACCTTATGCAACTGTTTAAACGTACACCCTGTAGTAGTACACGCCGTGTCAAAAAAAGTCATTAGGTAATTAACAAAACCCCATTCGTCCAGAAGCAGTAATGAATTTAGTACCCACGAGTAGTGGTGAAACACAGTAGTCAGAAAGTAGGCAATTTGTAGTCCAACGACTAAATTAAAATTAACGATGTACCACGTGTGAAGACCTTCACCGAAACCTTTACATCTTTGTCCTAAAGACGAAAATGTCTTGAATCAGGAGACTAGTTAGATAACATGGGAAATAACGACGACACTCTATCGAAACGTTATTGCAACTTGTATAATTTAACATTTGACATGGTTATTAATATAATTTTATGATGTGCTTAGGAATTAGCTTTCGCACAAAAAGCTGTTGATTGAGTTGACATAATTTTATGAGTTCCTGCGAAGATTTTATGTCATTTTGTGTCCTTTAAGTTATCATCATCATCCTGTATATTTATATCAATTGAGGTATTTATGTACTAGAAGACGTTTTTTGAGATTATATTTCCAATAGGTATATTACTTGCAAGCCTTTTGAAGACTGAAGAAACATTAATTACCGAAGTGCCAAATTGGACCGATGCAATATGTTGACCCGTCTTCTCAGTTAGGTATGCAGATCGGGAGAATTTGATACGTCTCCATGACTAACAATAATGGATTTATAAAATAACAAATCACTAATGTTTTCCACATATAAATTAATGTGGCTATCGAACATTTTTTAATTTAAAAGAGTATTTAAGCCATTATCATTATGCACATCGAGTATCGTATTTCGACCAACTATCGATGTTTCCATCTGCCGATATCGACCCCCCGCTGCGCACCTCTCTAAATAATTAATTTAATGAACATAGCTTTTTAGAATAAATAATTTCGATGTTAAAATTAATGTTGTCTAGTCATAATAATAGCTAAATGGTTGTCTTTAAATTTTTATATTAGATCTTAAAATAACAGTAAAAACTTTTCTAAAAATATTAAAATTGATTTTGTGACTTTCTGCAATACCTAAATTGTTCGTGACAGTAGAATACCACACGTTCTCAGTGTTGCCAGCCGGATTTTGTCAAAAGTAACCGGAAATAGACAAAAAAGTAACCTTTTGGTGTGAACAGTAACCTTTCATATTTTTTTTTCCAGTAATAAGGTATTAAAGGTTGATAGATAGTTGCTTGTATTTACTTACAGAAATATAAACAACGAGCGTTAAACCGCCTTAACCCGCCCACTTCGTCCGCACAAATTATATACCAGATTTTAAGTCAGATCATAACCTATCAAACAAAAAAAGTTTCATCAAAATCGGTTCAGTAGTTTTTGCGTGATACTCGTTCAAACAAACACACAAACAAACAGACAGACAAAAAATCCAAAAATTGGTGAAATGGAATCAGGGACACCTAAAAACCATATCGTAACTTTTTTTTTTGTTAATATCTTCAATGTACAGACAAACTTCCTGTTACAGTTTTATAATAGTATAGATTAAGTAGCGTTTTTCATTTTAAGCTGCATTTTTTATCCGATTGATTGATCGAGCGCGAAAGTGAGACGCTTAATTTAGTCATTTGGTATACAATAATACAATAATGCAATAATGAGAGAAAAACGTGTTTTTAGGAGTTGCGCTTGCTACGTTACGAACGTTTTGAGTTTTAAAACATTGTAAAATATATGACAAAGCGTTCCGTGTCACGGAAAAATACGAATTTTAAAATTAGATTATACTAATTATGAAAAATCACCAAAAAGTTACCTTTTGAATCGTGTAACCTGGCAGAGGTAAAAATCACCTAAAAGGTTACAAAAGTAACCTTCTGGCAACACTGCACGTTCTATTATTTAAATTCAATTGTAGCAAAGACTTCAACATGTTGTGTAATAAATACAGTTGACTTGACGCTTAATTCCATTTGATACGGGATGGATACGGGACATTAAAAAACTATAACACTTCTAGTTGCAAGTAAGTTTGAAAAATAGAATAAAATAAAATCCGGCCTTAAGACGTAAGCATCATTAACAATAATCAATCATTATCGATATCGACGTCGACAATTAAAACAATACGAAACGGCGGCGGCTTAATAAAGTTTTTGCCCACTACTGTCCCAATTAGATCGATTCCTCGTCGCTACCGATATGAATATGAATAAAAGATGTCCTCTTGTCTGACGAGACAATAAATCCTTGACGAAAGACAGTTTCGTCCTTCGTTACACGTGAGTGCTGTTTGCTAAAATATCGATATGTGGAATATCGACACTTTCAATCTCTATTTATGTTATTAGGGTTTTTCTGCGAAAGCAAAGGGGTACAAAGGCTGCTGATTTCATTGCTGGACAATAACTTTCTGTAGAATATAGAATAGTAGAATAATTGACACGAAAAGAAGAAGAAAATTACTGTAAGTTTTAAGAATACCTTAATGAATTTCATAATATCATTCTTATAGTGCATGTAAGTTTAAACTTACATGCACTATAACGCCTAAGCGTGTAATATTAATGTATATTATGAAAATCTTAAGATAAATTCTAACCTGATTGTTGATCGACGCAGTTGAAAATAAGAAAACTAATTATAAAGTCAAAAAAGACTCGCAGAAGAATAGACCACCCAAACTAGTTAAAGTTTTAATTTTTATCGATAGTCGATAAATGAATTAGTCACGCACTACACCGACAATAGGTTCTAGCTAGTCCTATAAAGAAACCTGTTCGACTAAATAAATTCTAGACCGCTCAATCCATGTTTTTGTTCATATCAATTATTTTGAATTCATAAACAATATTTAATTGCTTGCTATTGGGATTCCAGGTTAATATTTTTTTTATTGCGAGAGCTCTAGCATGCGTTTTCTATCGACTCGACATCGTATTGAATACGTCAAAATAATTAACTATACCCATATTACCCAGATTGTTTTGAACTAATTTTAAACGTAAAGTAAGTGCTCATTGAAAATAAATATTTTTGTATTTTTTTGTATGTATGAGAATTATAGATCCATTTAGGAAGGTACAGGTAAAAGGGGCGCAGACCCAATTGGATAAAAGTCTAAGGCTAAGTAGTTATAGTGTCCAAGAAGGAATGAAGGAAGGAATGTTCGATAAAATGCCGTTGAAATTCGAACATGATAATTGATAGGTAACAATATACCTAATGTTATGGCTATTTATTTTTAATCGCGGAAACAGAGATTTTTTTACACATCATCATCATCATCTTAGCCGATGGACGTCCACTGCTGGACCATAGTGTAATAAAAACTAATAGTGGTGAAGCTCAGCGGTCGCGACAGGCCAATCGTGTGGGGCGTGCGTGGGCTGGGAGGAGCACGTCCCGGCCCCCGCTGCCTCCGCGCGTATCCTAACAGCGAATTCAGTTAGGGTACGCCCGTCCCCACCGTACCCCGCACGCCGCGCGGGCATAGACCCGCCGCGACCACTGACCTTCATCACTATTATTTTAATTACACTATGGATGGACATAGGCCTCTCCCAAGGATCGCTATAATAACACATACTATGTAGTAATTCTAATGCGTTTTGTAATATACTAAGTGAAATTCAAGCTTTGGGTAAAATTCGGAAATTGACCGATTTGTATAAAATTACCTTCGATAAGTTATATGTCAAGATAGACAGCCGAAGCTACGAACGCGTAGAAAAAAATTGCAACCAGTACTGGCCTCTAAATCCTATCCATATACGATGACACACACAGACATAATGTGTATGACGCCTCACGCACACCAACCTAAGAAAGTTGGCCCCTTTTGTTTTATACAGTAGAAGCATGAGGCTCATTCTAGTCTTAGACATATACTTTTTCTATGGAAATTACTATAAATTTTGGGACTTTGAGCTCAGAAATAATATGAAGAAATAGGATTTCTGTTGACATTTCTTGTAGTATACCTATTTCTGAATTTGAAGGTTTTACAATGTCAGTTGTTGAAATGTTTTGCAAAGTCTGTAATCTTGTATGACAGTAACAATAATTTCTCCATGCCAAATCAGTCGGCACCGAGCCTGGAAAGGATACGCACTTTAATAGGTAGGTACTTTTAAGAAATTTATTGATTTCCCGTTTCGTGTCGACCTCCCGCGCAAAAAAAGTGCCCCAAATGTCTGGGAATATTACGTCATTTGTTTTATTTTCGACTACCTTTAGAAAATAATTATTTGTGGAGGTTATGTTTGACCATATGGTATAAAAAAAATATCAATGGAAAGCTCACAATATTTGCCACAGTGATATTATGTTATATGAGAGCTAAATTACGTACCTGATATTCAAATAGAATTATCAATTTTTTTGATTCAAATCAAATTTTGATTTCGAGTTTTTTCCGACATGACCTCGAACGAAATTTACAATCACATTAACTTTTTTCACTGTTTGCACTTCACAGATCACACTAACTACACGATAATATAATAAGCTCTTATTTTATCACTTTATAGTAACAATACTTTGTTTCTAAACACTAGAATTACGCCACAATAACTAAATAACAAAACAAAAACCGGCCGCCATTGCCGCACGTCGGCACTGCCCGCGAACCACATTTTTATTTTTTATTGCGTTTCATTTTTCCCAAACCACACTCCAAAAAATTAAGTGACATCCCAACAGTACACTAAGTCTATAAAAAATATAAAACGTGAGGTAGAACGAAACGCGCCTGCACAACCGCCCAACCAATGGCGGCACTATGCTGACGGGTCCGACGTAGGACCCATAGACTCTCTACGTATGAAAAATGTTTGGGTCCGACGTCGGACCCACAGACATGGGACGGGTTAAGCTGATGCGTAAACAATTTTGGCAAAAAGAGCAGGTAAGGCGTCGGCCATTGTTTTTCGTTGTCGCGACTTTATTTTCGGCATCAAATACTTGACATTACTTCACGCTATCTCTCCAGTATTCTCATAAACATACCAGGCTGGACAAATTTATTGTACCCGGATAACAATCTTTACAAAATGCTTGTAATTTCAGCTATTTTTTTGTTTTCTCTGTAAAGGCCCGTTTTTTTTTTAAAGGAGGCGTGTTTTTGACCTCTAGTTACGTTGTATGATGATATCAGAGCAATACTGTTCACAGCTCTACAAGGTGTTACAAAAATACAAATAAACATTTAAGGCGGTGGTTAAGACCATCAAACTGAACAATTTTCACTATGGGACCAATATCGAAATCGCGTAAAAAAATCGGATGTTCCATCATCATCATCATCATATCAGCCATTAAACGTCCACTGCTGGACATAGGCCTCCCGCAAAATGGGGGGATTTGCCATAATCGCCACGCTTGGCAGGTTGGCGATCGCAGTTGAATTGAATGTGTGTACTCAGAGGATGCTGCTGCCCATCCTCCGGTAGATCCCTTAGTCGCCTTTTACGACACCCACGGGAAGAAAAGGGGTGGTGTTATTCTTAATGTAGACCAGTTGCTGTCAAGCTGGCCTAAATTGACAGTCAGTTCATTAAACCTACGAACGCGTCGAACAAAAAGTGAACTCTTAGTTGATAAACCGTGTCTGTATACACGCACACAGAGATAAGTTGTGTGGCGCCACACGCACATCCAACTTAGGTTGGTTGGTTTCTGGAAAGTTGGCCACTTTTGTTTTGTACCGTAGAAACGTGAGGCTCCATCTAGACATATACTTTATCTAAGGATAAGAGTAAAAAAATCAAACCTTCCAGTATCAAAAATTATATAGTTATCTGGAATAGTCTGGAACGATCGGAACGAAGTAGGTGTTCATTCGTTGACCGCAGCTACCTAAAAAGTATTTTACCAATTATATCTGTTCGCAATGTTAAACCATGTAATAAATGTGTTGCAATCATAACATATTGTTGTATATTATGGGAAGCAATAATTAAATTATACATTCATGCATAAAATATCCGTTACAGGGAGATGGGATCTCACGTATGTACGATTAACCGATTTCGCGATCTCGAATCGACTATCGTCGGATTTCGGATCCCTATTCTGAAAGTATATTATTCGATTAAAATGAGTAAATATTTTTTTAATTTTTTTATCGGTACTTTATAGAGTACGTATTCTAAGTAGGTATACCTCATAAAAAATTATATAAAAAAATTGTATTGAAAATTATGCTTACTAATAAGCTTCAACATAATGTTCATTCTTGCTTGGCGTATTTTTTTTTCATAGGTAAGCTATATACTGGGTGAAATTGATATCATTAGCATCCTTTTAAACTAAGAGTCTACCCATCAAACTGAACAACTTTTACTATCGGAGCAAACCGATCAGAGCAAATAAAAAATCTGCTGTTCCATACTAAACTGCGATCGCGACGCGCGAAATCGCGACTCAAATGTATGCAACAGCAGATTTTTTTGCTCCGATCGGTTTGCTCCCATAGTTCAGTTTGATGGGTAGACTCTTAGTTTAAAAGGATGGTAATGATATCAATTTCACCCTGTATAGGTTAAAATATACTAAGTATACTGTTAAAACATTTAAATTAAAATAGAAAATCTTTTTCTTTACTAATGAATAACTCAATCAATTAGGTAAATTATACTTATACTTACTTAATTCATATAAATACATTGATAACTAATCAAAGAATGGTAAAATTATTTTAAATATTTATTAGGTAGGTAGCTAAGCTAATGGAAAAAAAAATTCTGATTGGAATTCGTTGCAAAATCATTAAAACTAAAACTAGGTTTTTTCACATTTTGCCCAGTAGCCTTCTTCTCAAATTAACTTAAATGTCATAAATTATACCATTAATTTGATCCAATTAATTTGGCACCAAAGAAGCGGTTGTTTTTTAAAAGTCAAACATTATTTTTTACGATTCGACAACGGCCGTAAAGAATACGACCCCGTTTAGTGGGCGGGCCATTCTGTTAACAAATTACAATTAACATGATTTACAAAGTGCATAAATTATACTTTGCAAAATATAAAATATGAGAATGAACCGTTTCTTACTCAGTTCAATTCCATTGCATGTCGCTAAACTTTGTAATTTATATTTTTGCAATACATCCGGCGAGTGTAAAAGATGCGGCTGACAGTTGGTCTTGCTCTAAAAGGCATTCGTTTGTTAAAAAGTTGAAGATTATCTTCGTAGAGAAGTGAATGACATCGATAACTTTTATACAGACGGACAGTTGCACAGCGGAAAAAATATCTGCACCATTTTGAAAACTTGAAATGTCAACAGTTTGCAAATGTCAAACAAAAGTATATATTACTACAGTTAACCCGCGACTTCGTCCGCACAAATAAGCTATCAAACAAAAAAAGTTTCATCAAAATCGGTTCTGTAGTTTTTGCGTGATGCTCGATCAAACAAACAAACAAACAAACAGACAAAAAATCCAAAAATTGGTGATATGGAATCAGAGACACCTAAAAACCATATCGTAATTTTTTTTTTGTTAATATCTCCAACGTACGTACAGACACACTTCTGTTACAGTTTTATAATAGTATATAGATGTCAACTGCAGTTTGACATCTATATACATCTATATAGCCAGAATGAAAGGTACGTAGTAGGTGTATCCTACTTCTATGGCTAGAATACAGTCCGTGCAATAACGAGAAAGCTCAAGATACTCTAGAAGCGTTTACTTTTCGACAAAGGAAAAACATTGTAAATCACATTTACATTTTGCAGGAGAGCACATCAACGAATAATTTTTTTTATTTATTGACCTGGATCTAGAACGATCCTGGATAGACCACAATTGATTGATTGATTAAATATTGTTGTTGATTGATTATTCCTTATTCTAATCGTGGCTCTACTTAACTTTGAAAAAAAAAGTTGATTCGACACAGCACAGCTAGAAAGCGAGTTACAATGCTATTCCGAGGGGGTGTTGTTTTACAAAGTGTCAAAGACAAGAAAAAGGCAAATCATGATTTTTATCTACATGATAAATAAATACTTCGTCGTTTACGTACATTAATTTTATACTTTGATTTTATTGTACAAATAAATATGAACCGAATTAGGCGTATGACTGTAAACTATAAAAAAAATTATAGAGAAAAGAAATCCTAGTTTGATAAGTGATAACCCGAGACGTGGTAATTGTCTTTGGTGATCCTTATGCTATTTTCAATAATTTGATTTACTTCCAAAACAGTTCTAACTTACATCTAAAAAATCGACATCGATTCCCTTTCAATCATTAACTGACCACTCTACCCTATCGAAGGGTGCGAAAAAGTACACAAATCACACCTCTCGCTCGCTTGCGTTTTATTTTTTAAACTCAACACACTGGGAACGCGTTTTACCAGCCAGTACTTTTTTACTTTTTCGCGCCTCTTTGCATGTTTTTTTCTCAGAGTTAATGCCGCTTAGGCTGTATAATATCGTGTTATGGCGCTTCAGCTCTCGCTTTTAAAAAGCTGCAAAAAACGAAACGGGTTTTTGTTAAAATCAATTTTGTTGTTTTCACTAGGTACTCACAATATTATTTTAACTTCATGCTGAAGTGAGCAATTGAAATGAACAGGTTCTTATAATATGTGCAAAGTGAACCTTACCTACCTTTAATAGGTTGGTAAGGCTTATTCCGAAGGCTCCCGGAGAGCGCGCTGCATACAAACGAACTTCCGTCATATTTTCAATATTAAACCAATTAAAGTCAGTGAAAGTATTTAAACACGAAGTAGAAACCAATATCTATACTCTACATGTATCAGATTGATGTTAAAATTTTATAGTTTCAAAAGGATTAATTTAAGATTTGATGGAAAACTTTGTAGCCCAGTCATTTACGGTTTTAGCCGGGACTAATTAATAAATGTTATTTTTTTTCGGTATAGTATTTAAGAGTCAATTTGAGCTTAGAAATATACCAAAACAAAAAAAAATCACGTTCTAAAAAAACAAATGGTAAATTATTTTTAGCAAGCTTTTAAGGCTTTACCATTATACATATTCCAAACATGGTGTTAATATTTTTGTCTACTCAGAAGGCTTTGAAAAATACATTAGTAATTTCTATTAAATATCTAATTTTTTAATTTTCATTGCCTATTTAATTGCTCAAAAATAATGTATATTGTTAAATCTAATTAAAATGAGTGCATTGGTATTAACATTATTAATTTAAAAGCCTTCTTGGAGATACAATTTTGATTTCTATGTTGCGTAGCGATTTTTTAAATATGTTTTAAGATAGTCTTTTTGTCACTAAATGGTGCCGGTTACAGTCCAATTCATAATTACTCCCCACCCCTCCTAACAAAACTCCTTAAAATGACTGGGCTATTGTCCCACGATAACTTTGAAACTATATATTTTAACGGAAATGTGAGAAATGTAAAGCAAAAATATTGGTTTCTAGATTGTGTCTAAATCCTTTGTTTTTTTACTTTAATTACTATATATTCAAACTAGGACGTACGCACGGCGACACATCAAGCTATACAAAACCAACATAAGCTGGCCGCACGACGTTATACGTTACTCAACCTACGCGCGGCCAGCTTATGTTGGTTTTGTATAGCTTGATGTGTCGCCGTGTGTACCTAAGAATAATTATACGGGGTCCTTCTTAATATGCGGACACTTTTTTAATGGGATGATCAGACCGTCAAACTGAACAACTTTCTCTATGGCACTAATATCGAAATCGCGAAAAAAAATCAGCTGTCCCATACATTTCGCATGAGTAGGTTTGCCGTTTTGTGTGGGACTGCTGATTTTTTTTCGCGATTTCGATGTTGGTGCCATAGAGAAAGTTGTATTGTTTGATGGTCTGATTATCCCCTTAAAAAGTGTCAGCATATTAAGAAGGACCTATATAATGTTGTAAAATTTATAAATTACAGTCTAGACTACATTACAGTGTAATTTTTGACTCTACCATCGCGTTAAAAGGTTTTCCGTTGTTGTGGAGAAGATGCGGCGAGAAACACTACAACAAAAAGTACAAGTAACAAAATATTATACGACATTGAATTGAAAATATACTCTATATTTGATTGATTTGAATTACATAGCGTAAAATTGTCAAGACAATATTGTACACACGGCGACACATCAAACTACCCAAAACAAACATAAGCTGGCCGTACGACGATATACATTGCTCTACCTACGCGCGGCCAGCTTATTTTGGTTTTGCGTAGCTTGATGTGTCGCCATGTGTACCATTGAAAATAAAATAAAAAGGTAACAACCACTTACTTTCCAATTAAAATCAGACTGTAATGCTAATGAAAGATGCGATTGAAAGAGAGATCATAGAATTTGTAGGAAAGTTTTAATAGTACACTAACTAGAGTTTAACCAAGTTCAATTAAAAAGTGAAATGTATAAATCCGACTCACGTTTTCTCTTACCCAATTTTTTGTATCTATAGCACGAACAAAATGACTGTGAGTTTTTAATTGCAGCAAAAAATCTAATTTGTACATCGAGATGAAAACGAATTAAACTTAACATCAATAAAACACAGTTTTAATAAATCACATTTCCTAAGCGCTTGTTAGATTTAACCGTAACAACTTTGACAGAATCGTGTTTCATGTCATGTAGTGATAAACAATTTAACTTTGCTTACAACTAAACAAAAAATCCACCTTTATAGACCTTGCAGTTATAACAATTAGGATGCTGATTTTCAAATCGTTTAGATACAAACGAAGGTAAATTTGTTGTAATAATGAATGGCAAACAAGATGGGATGGTAAACAAATGAAATAGAAAGTCTTATATTGGACAAGCGTTTTTGATTGCTCATTCATTCACGAATTACTCGAATCGATTGATAATTAAATATGGTTATCTTTTTGCTGATGTTCTTTTGTTCTAAGTTTGATATTTTGGCCATGAACGAATTTTACAAAAGATCTGTCACTTGTGATTGACAGCTGTCACAAATAAAGCTGTAGACATAGACTGAAAATTATCAATAGAAGCTGAGCGCGTATACTGGAAACGGATAGAGATATGACAAAAATTTATGAAAAATCGTGCCTGTGCCTGACTCAGTTGCAAAATTTTGTAAGCAATTTCAACTGAGTCACCAAAAATACCGCATAAACTCACGATTTAATAGAAACTTCGTTCTGAGGTTCTGACGATTTGATTAAAACGTGAGTTCTGAGGTATACCTGAAGCTCACGATCTGATTTCTGAGGTTTACCTGAAACTCACGATTTGATAAAAACGTGAGTTCTGAGGTATACCTGAAACACACGATTTGATAGAAATGTGAGTTCAGAGGTATAATCCAAATTCACAATTTGATAAAAACGTGAGTTTTGAGTATACCTGAAACCGATGAATTGATAAAAACGTGAGTTCTGAGGTATTCCTGAAACCCACAATTTGATAGAAATGTGAGTTCAGAGGTATACCTGAAACCCACGATTTGATAAAAGCGTGAGTTCAGCGAAACGAGTAGAAATTTAAAAAAGAATTAGGGCAGCACCGGAGCCTAAATAAAACCACAAAAAAAATATTGTGTATGTGTAGGTAGATATTTTGAATGGAGCAATGTAGTTTTCTGTTTTGGGATGGAAAACCAAAAGCAAGCTGGGTTTGTAGATTTAGAAGCTAGAAATAGGACAAAAATTCTGTTTGCATGGTCATCGGACATTCAGCGAAGTGCATGAGAAATCGTTGGCGTTTGTATGTTGGCCACTCTGGACCGGTCGATTCGTTCCGGCCAGGATAATTGGCGAGCGTGAACCGACTGCATTCCTGACACCTCGCGACTCGCGGCGAAGGTGCGCAGACGCAGCACCAAATTGTATGCTGTACAGATACATAATAATTAGTATTGGAAGTCCGTTGAAATATTTCGAGAGGTAACGATTTTGGAAGTTCTTTGTAAGGTCGACGATTTTTAGCGGCTTTTTTCTCAAGGTTAAAGCCAGGACAGTAGCCATGCCAGCCAGAATCATAACTTAACCGAATTAGAAGCTAACATAAATTATTATTTATTAATAAATACGATCCCAAATCCCTATGATTAATATTGTTGTTTAGTGACGTACATACATTATTACGTAAATACCTTCTCTTTTCCCGAATGGTCAAAAACTTTGCTATGCAACTAAATTATGAAAATATAATATTATATTTTTTTATGAAAATGAATGAAGTTGCCAGGTTCAAAGAAGTCATTTCAACCTAGAGTTGCAGCATATTGAGAGGTGGCAGCCCTAATTTTTCCAGTTTTTAAGATTGCTATCCTTCCAATGGCACCTCATTTACTTCCCAAACAGATAGGTGGAAAAAATGGTACCAAAAATCATAATCGTAAAGGTACTTGCGGCAAGATTTTGCTAGGCAACCAGGGCTGCAATTGCGGTAAATATTTGGTGACTGAACCGTTATGGGACTACGTACGAACCATAACTTTTGATACATTTAGTATTGCGCTAATCGCAGTACAGCCGTTAGAGCCGTTTTGACAGATCGCTCAGATGTTACTTAGCTGTCAGTTAAATAAAGTTTAGCGCGATGCGGAATTCACCACAGATGAATAGTAATTGGATTGCAATGTGATTAGTTGATATTTGATAAGAATAGAACTTCGACGTTTTAACTTAGCGCAATCGGGCACCTGGTGGCGTTGCATGAACCCCTGCGTAGATATTTCGTTTACCAAACAAATAGGTGCATAATTATTACAGTCGGGTCGTTCTTTTACAGTAAAGTTACACTCTTAACTTTTTTTACACCAAATGGAAACACTTACTTAAGTATACAGTTACAATAACGCGAGACAATGTTTAAAAGAAACAAAAGAATACCGTTGGGACCAGAAAGTCGGAAACTAGTTTGCATTTTCAATTTTAAGACGATTTAAGTTTTAAGTTCGGTTTAAGTCTTCGAAGATTTCACTTGAAAAGGATTTATCGTTAAATGGTTTCTGTAAAGCATTCGCTTAGATCGCTTTTAGATTTGGACAAATACAGGATACTTTTTTCGTCAGAGCGGAAACTTTTAGGATATTTCTGATAAATAAAAGCAAAAACGAAGCTACGTCTATGGTTTCTGATTTTTCGACCCTTCTCGAGGCACGAGAATTCTCGACCAGCACGTCTAGGATGATTTCTCTTCTTGCGCGCGACTCTGCTTTATTTCATATTACTTGTCGCGGCAAGCGCGGCTTTCGCTCTCCGAAAAGCGTTTCTATGGAGCACAGGCGCGTGTCGCGCGCGTGCAGAGAAATCATACTAGACGTGCAGGATTTCCCGAGTTTTATCGAGTTGACGAGATTTTATTTTATTTTAAACTTAATAATTTTTCTTATTTTGACAATGTAATTTAAACAAACGGTGGTTTCGCTGGCAAATGAGATCAAAGTGGCTACTAGCTTTCAACCATAAATTACATACGCGTAATACATAATACATAATTATTATATACCTTGGGTGTTATAAGTGTGTATTAACAAATCAAATAAAAATTAAGACGTTACGAAAGTTCGATTGCCCAGTTACTATTTATTGCCTAAAATTAGTGCCATTTAGTAACAGAACAGTCTTTTATGGCCGATTTTTTAATCGCCAGATGAAATTTATTTCTATGAATAAAATGTAAAAAAAATTATATTTCATAAAAAAAAATTAAAAGTGTATGTCACAATTCACTGATCTCACACGAAAACCTCAGATATACGAGCAAAGATATATATATATTTATATTTTTGGTTCAATTCAAGGTAAAGGGTTTAATATCCCATACAACCGATGCAATAAAGTTATCTCATTTATAGCAATTAAAACGTAGGTGTTCGAAGTTTTGACGCTTCTTTGGAGTTTTTGGAAACAATCGAAAGACGCAGGAAACAGAGAAGTCCACAGGAAAGAGGTGAAACGACCGCTTTGCCGCGCTACAAATGACGGAACACTTTTTCTGTTTACGACCCATACACCATCATATTTCACTGAACTGTATATTGTTCACTTGCACGAAACTTTGTTACGCAAATAACACCAATTTTACTCAACCAAAACTCACTAAAAAACAATACTGACAACAAACAATCTGGATTGCTATTGCAACGCCTAGATTAAAAAAAAAAAAAAAACGTTCATCTAAGCCAAGTCACTCTTTATTATCACTATTGTTTAGACAATAGGGACCTTAGGGTGTGAAATGTATGATGTATTGTTGTCTATATGAATAAATGAAATGAAATGAAAATGAAATAGAAATTCGACAAAATATGTGGACTCCAAACGTAGCTAACGGATCCCCGCCAATAACCCCTCCCGAGCAAAGATATTATTTAGTACCTATACTTAATATTTTTATATTACGAAATTGGTTATGAACATAAAGTTAATTTAGGAATCCAAAAAGTTTATATTTCTCGCCTATATATTTTTCATGTAACCAAAGAGTTTTCATTACATCCAAGAAATACGGAACTGGCAGCTATCTGTCGGAAAAAAATGACGTTAAGCCAGATACTTCAATTAAAAAGAAAAAAGATTTCTTCCTTTTTAGTTTTTATCGCTTTTAATATTAAATTTGGTTTCCAAGACGTCTTGCCAGTTCACATAAAAAATGTAGAATCAGTAAACAGTTTTTTTTAAATCCCAAATAATCCCAATTTGGTGCCTATTTACCAAACTGATTTACAATATATAAGGTCAGCTAATTTTGTTAGACCTTATATAAAAAAACAACGAGATTTTTTCAAGTAATTTTAATGGATCTCTGGTACTTAATATATCGTAAATTATATATTTGTTCCAACAAATCGATCTAGTTTGGACATTTAGTAAATTTATTAAAGAAAAAGAAATCTTAAAACAAACTAGAAACTCAATATCTGTGTACCTTGACAGATTTCCATTTAAATATTTAGTTCCAAAGTAAGTAAACCGTAGGTCAAAGATAATCCATACACATCTTAAATAAATTCTAGCATTGAAACTAAATATTTAAACAAAAATCTGATAAGGTACCGAAACAGTTTCTAGATTATTAAACAATATTGATGTTACCTATCTGAATTGGTTCTTCATCATAGCCTATATACGTCCCACTGCAGGGCACAGCCCTATATACCCTCAGGGATGGGCGTTAGTCCACGCGTGCCCAATGCGCATTGGTAGACTTAACATACGCATCGGAATTTCTTCTTCAGCGTATGCAGGCTTCCTCACGATGTTTTCCTTCACTGTTTGAGAGCAGTCGGTATTACGATTACGTATTTAAGTCAGAAAAAGCCATTGGTATATGTCCGATATGGATTCGAACCTAGACCTCAAGATTGAGTTTCTATCAGCAATCCGCAACGCGCCACCACGCTCTCGCCTGAATTGGATAATCTTGAAAAAAATGCGTTCATAGTCCATAGCTAATATTAGTTTTTTTTTTATTACTTATGTGTTTGCTCTTGACCTCAATCTAGTCCTCAGGACGAAGATGGGGTCGAAGATGTAGCGAGCTCACCCAGATAACTTATTATAACTCCTTGGGGTAGGCCTATGTCCAGCAGTGGACGTCCATCGGCTGAGATGATTATAATAGGTTAAACTTATTTCTATTATATTTAATTAACCTGTGTGACCGGGAGTGAGCCCGCTGCCCCTTTTTAATGGACAATAGGCATAATACACGCCTCGATATTGAAGTATATAACATAATATGTAGAGTTACAACATTATATCAAAACTAATGGCACACGACAAATTAAGACAATTTTGCAGTTTGATCAATGAAAAGGATGTCCCACGCTCCAATCTCACGCTTCAGGTAAAACTACACTTCTTATATCCTCAATTCTGCTCAAAGTGGTTAAGATTAAAATCAGGTACGGCCTTACAAACAGGAATAGCCACGAGATCATTAGTTTCAACAGATTACTGCACAGTTTTGTGCATAAGAATACCTTAAGGGGGATCGTTTCACATCATAGTTTTCATTCCAATAGAACTTACTGTAGTTGCAAAAAAGAAGTTAATAGTATTGACCTAATTAAAATTTTTTTGAGAGTTATTTAAATTATGTAAAGTTGGTAAAAGATTTCCGAGTGAGTTTTGTGATTTTATGTTAGGAAGTTTCATTTTTTA
The DNA here is from genome assembly GCA_927399405.1 of Agonopterix arenella. NCBI lineage: Eukaryota > Metazoa > Arthropoda > Insecta > Lepidoptera > Depressariidae > Agonopterix > Agonopterix arenella. Next base: position 6,635,358 of record OV656714.1, read on the forward strand.
TGTTTATAATATTCACATTGAAGTTTCATTTTTCATTTGTAAACTCAACTCAATTCTTGATTAAATTATTACGTAATAACATAACGAAAAATGAAGCTTATTGGGAATTTATTTCAGAAAAAATCTTCCCTGACAATTGCTTGACACTTACATCGTTTAAATATTGATGACATAGTACAATGTGGAGATTAAAATCATCAAAAAGTTCGAATGAATTCAATGCGTAGCTATGCGTATGCTAGAAAATAATTTGTTTTTCAGACAAAATTTAAAATGCTAGTTTTATGAATGCAAAGTATAAAATGCATCGGTTTTTTTTTTATTTTAATACTCTCATAAGATCAAGTGGGTTTAAATAGAAATTTTCTTTTTAGTTAAAAAGTTGTCATCACATAACATAGTGTGTGACGTTTCACCATAACTTTTCTCAGATGTTCAAGATAATGAGGCAAGTGTAAATATCGGAAAGTAAAAACATTAAGGATTTTATAGCGGCAATTAGTAACAAAACTTATACTTGGAAACTTTTGAGTCAAAAGAGCGATTCGATGCAGGATTGCAGGAAGGTGAATGTTGAGTCGGAACATAATTACTGCACGGTCGTTAAGAAAAGATGTCGATTTTGTCGATAGTGTTCTCCGAATCTTTCGTTCTACCATCGCTGCGCTGAGTCATAAATTTTCCATTAATTTTTCCGATTAAAATAGTTCAGTTATTTTTTCCTATATTTTAAAAAGGTTGAAAAAGATAAATTGTGTCCAGGCAATGATTTTGTTATTTTAAAAGATATTAGAAACCTTTAAACTGATAGCTACATATAAAACTACGTCTGCTAATTCGAATACATAGAAAACTCAATAAAATTGTAAAATTTTTTTTTGCTGCTTTGTAATAAGGCTTCATTAGGTTAGATAGCAGCGTAGACAGATTTAAAAAATAAAAATTTACTGTTTTTTAATTTAAAATTAGTATTTGTGGCATTGACCTCTATAAGATATCAATGAGTTGTGTTGTGGTTATATTTCTGACTAGGTACGCCAAAGGGTTATACGGTGTTTTAAAAATTTCGGTTTCAACTTTTAACAGTGTCGTTTTTAAGCGAAAAGTCGGCAAGTTTTTTAAAGTGCGTTATTGTTACGATTATGAACTCGAATTGTATTTAACCTAAGTGCCGAGTATAAGTACCACAGTTTTCCCTGTGATTAGAAAGAGATTAGCTTAAGTGATGTCCTGTCTCTTCCGAACGTATGCAAAAAGATTCGTGTCAAAAAGAGATAAAGCTAAACAGCGTGCAGCATTTTATGGGTTCATTTGAATATTTAAGTGAGAATATTCAAATTAAAAGTAATTATGAAGAAAAAAATTTGCTTGACAGTTTTTAACTTGGCTGAATTAAATTAAACATTAAAAGTTAATGTCAATTGGGATCAAAAGGGAGGGTTCACATATTAAGTAAAGTTTTATCATCATTGGTATTTTTTTACTTTTCGTCGTTTTTACAGTCGAACGATTCGATCGAGTCGAATATTTTAAGGTTTTGAATCCTATTACTAGAATTTGATTTTAATTATTTAACATTATCATACACACGGAAATGAACATAGCATAGTAGACAGACATGTACAAAGAGCGAGCTTATCTCTAAATAGATTTCTTCCAGTAGACCTATGACAGCGAGAGAGTTTATAATGGTGCAGACCAGGTATACATGCGCTCATTTAATTTATAAAATACAATTATAACTCCCGCCACGCCTGCCTGAATGACGTCATTCACCGGGCCCTTGCCAGCGCCAACGTACCATCCATCCTCGAGCCGAAAGGTATTGTGCGTGGCGATGGCAAGAGACCTGACGGAATGTCGCTTATTCCCTGGAAACGTGGCAGACCGCTGCCGCTGGTGTGGGACGCCACATGTGTGGATACTGTGGCGCCCTCACATCTCTCTGCCACCTCTCTTAGAGCAGGCGCGGCGGCTGCCTCTGCAGAGGGCAAAAAGAGGCGCTTATATGCAGCCCTGGGCGAGGGCTACATATTTGCACCATTCGGGGTGGAGACCCTGGGACCTTGGGGCCCGGACGCACTCTTTAAGGAGTTGTCGTCGCGCCTGGTAGAGGTCTCGGGGGACAACAGGGCCGGCGGATACCTCGGGCAACGCATCAGCTTTGCGATACAGCGAGGTAACGCCGCCAGCGTCCTGGGCACTCTCCCTCTCGATAGCGATCTCGAATGCATTTTCTATCTGTCGTAAGATAGATAGAAAATGCATTTGCGGTGGCCCCCTGTAAATCTGTATATTATACTTACCTACCATTAAGATTGTAAATTTGTACATACTTACTTACTTTTTAGTCTCTATATTCTATATTTGTATATATACTTTTTACCCGATAAATAATATAGTATAGGTTAAGTTCATATTAATTGAATTATCAACATAATGTAAGTCGTTAATTATATTTTTATTATTATGTCTTTTCCTTTTCTACTCTGGATTGTCATAATTTTTGTTTGTTATTTTAGTTTTTAAGAACTGTGCTTTGTTTCTTATTTTCTCTCTATTGGTCGTAAAATAAAATATGTATGTAAAAATATATAATTTTAAAGTATATATTTATATACTTTAAAATTATATATTTTTTTATAAATAAACAAAACGTTACTTTACTTACGAGACTGACGGAAATTTTTAGTTGCTTCCTACAAATGAAGAGTGGTCTAGAACTACTAGGACTAGAAAAAGGCAACCTAGGTCAGACCGGGAACACGTACCATGTCACATAATTTATGAATACATTCATTTTGCATATCATCATATCAGCGGATAGACGTCCACTGCTGGACATGGGCCTCCCCCAAAACGGGGGGATTTGCCATAATCGCCACACTTGGCAGGCGGGTTGGCGATCGCAGTTGGATTGAATGCGTGTACTCAGAGGATGCTGCTGCCCATCCTCCGGTAGATCCCTTAGTCGCCTTTTACGGGAGGAAATGGTATGGTACTATTCTTAGCCGACACCACAAGGACAATCATTTTACATACTTTAAGTATAAATATTGGTACTTAAAGTATGTGTTTAATGTTTTCTTGAATCATTACGTATTTTTAAACAGTAAAGAACTGCCAAGTTTGAAATCTGATCGAGGTAAAAAGAATTTAAAAAAGTATCGAATATAAAATTTAGAGTCGATTGAGTTGACAGTCAATAAAATGTCGCAACCTTCTGGATTATTTGTTTAACATTTGCATGTTTAATGTCGCAGGAACGTTGTGAATACAGAATTATAGCAATAATCCCAGGAAAATGATTGGAAATTTTAAATGCCGAGAGGATTTTATTTGAAGACTTCTGAGGATTTTCTTACAATGGCCTCTGTCTATAGATAAATCTTTACAGTCATGGCCTAATTGGCAAATGTCGCATGACGCATGATAAATACGCTTTTTTACGTGAAAATAGGCAAAAAAGATATAAAAATTTGGATCCATCCGATTGAAGGTCATTAAATTGAAAGTTTCCACCGAGCGATTGCAATACTCCACCTTTAGCATCATGGTCAGCCTACCCACTTCCACTACAGGGCACAGGCCTACCTTCAGGGAGACGGATTGGTAGACTTCGCAAACGCATCAACATTTCTACTTCAAAGTATGAAGGTTTCCTCACGATCGATGTTTTCCTTCACCGTTTGAAACTAAGATGTTTTATATACGAGTATAGATGCGTTACCCGCGCTCTAAAATGGCAATAAAAAAGCAAGGTAATTGCCCGGCTTTCACATAGTCACGTCAAAGTATCGTGCCGTTATAGGTCCGCCACACACATACGGAATTGCAATCCGGAATTCCGAATCAGAATTGTGATTTTTTATAGGATTTGACCGCTCCGCAATTCCGAACGCAATTTGTGGAGGGAGAAAATCCATACGAAATCGTGAGAATCCCCCGAATCCAGATTCAGGATTTCAGATTGCAATTCCGTATGTGTGGCGGACCTTAGAGTGCAGTAGAAGTGAAGATGTTGCGTATGTCGCGTCTATTTGTAAAACGTCATTGGTTTGAAAGCAGCATATTTTAGATGAATATGCTCACGACAATATCAACGAGAGTAGACAAAGACTACGATTCTGACATACACAATTTTTGATCTGCGTTCTAAAATTAAGCAACTATAACCCTAAATTGGGGGTCACGTTGCAGGTTCTGACCCGAGCACACGTCAACCACCTCCTTACAGTACCTACTATACTGTATGTAGTGGAGATGATAGAGCATGTTTTCCTTTTAATGTGGGTGAATAACTAGGTACTAGGTAGGTATGCTCAAATAATGCAAAAAAAGAAATAATCTTAGTACGGTTTTATACTAGGGTCGAGTAGCCATTGACCATTTAAATATAACTTTTTTTTGCGGTTTCGATGCTGGCTCCAAAGTGAAACTATTCAGTTTGATGCTCTGAAGTTTTACGGAAGCACCCCGATTAATATGTAACAGAGTCACGTTGCAGGTGTAGACCCGAGCATTCGTCTCGCGTGGATTTAGCACGTCGCGTTTTTGCCTGCCACGAGGCTCCGCAATCCTCAATCTCTTCTTGTTCTTGACCAAAAACAATCCCTGAGATTAGGATAGATTCTCCCATAAACACTTGACACTGGCGGAAATGCAGTGCTAACGCACAAGCAAGAGTCCATTAATTATAAGTAAAAAAAAAAATCAACCTAAATCGATCGAGTTTACGACCTTTGCGCGTCCGTCAACATAAAAAAAAAAGAAAACAAAAATAACAACGATTAAAGAAGTGTCAGTGCAGCAATTTTATTTCTCTCTCGTACAAATTTATGCTGCCTGTAACTAATTTAATGGGCGGTTAATAACAGGATAGGTCGCGAGACGAATCTTAAGACTGGTTTGCGGATCACTTCGACATTAAAGTCTCACATGCCAATCTACCAATCAGCTTTAGAACTCAAAATGTTGATGTATTCAGTAGCTAAAGAATTATTAGTTTGAGCATAAGTATTTGTGCCAAATGTGATACAAAGAATAATTTGGAAATGGAAGCGATTAAAACTGTAAAAAAATCAAGTGCAGTGAGGTAAATTTTTAACATAGTTTAGACATAATAGGGTCCTCTTTAATATGCTGAAAAAACACTTTTTTAAGGGGATGATCAGACCATCAAACTGAACAACTTTCTCTATGGGACCAACATCCAAATCGTAGAAAAAAAATCGGCTCTCCCATACATTTCGCTCAAGTAGGTTTGCAGTTTTGTATGGGTCAGCTGATTTTTTTTTCGCGATTTCGATGTTGGTCTTATGGAGAAAGTTGTTCAGTTTGTTGATCTGATCATCGCCTTAAAAAAGTGTTAGCGTATTAACACGTTCCGGGACAGTGAACGAGACACAATAGTACTTTTATTGTTATCACGGCTATAGGCGGTCACTGTCCCGGAATGTGTTAAGAAGGACCCTGTATACAGGGTGAAATTGATATCATGAGCATCCTTTTAAACTAACAGTCTACCCATCGAACTGAACAACTTTTACTATGGCAGCAAACCGATCGGAGCAAAAAAAAATCTGCTGTTGCATACATTTGAGTAGCGAACTCGCGCGTCGACATTGTATTGGCTGAGCGGTGGGACTCCCCCATGGTGCAGAGGTGGATGCTACTGTATGCCAGCTCATCCCCCTTTGTACAATAATGTAATGTTATGTAATATTGTAATTTATTTAATTTTATTAATGAATGAATGTATTTGTGAACTAACATAGTTATAAGACAATTGTTACTAACACAATATGGATGAATAATCTGAAATAAATCATTTTTAATTTAATTTAATTTTAATTTAATTGCAGTTTAGTATGGAACAGCAGATTTTTTATTTGCTCTGATCGGTTTGCTCTCATAGTAATAGTTGTTCAGTTTGATGGGTAGACTCTTAGTTTAAAAGGATACTAATGATATCAATTTCACCCTGTAGACACTTATTATTATTAGTGGCTTCTAGTGATTAGTTCTTACCAAAACACAAAACAAAGTTTGTTTTCGATCTTTGTGTCATCAAGTTATATGCCGCCGTGGTAATTTTCATTCAATCCAAAAAAAAAATTATTTAAAAAAAGATGTGCGTATTTTTGAAATTTAATAAGAAACATCATAGTTATATATCTTTTTGACTTTTGCATACAATTATAAAGTCCGTTGTTTGAGTGCAAACGGTCTTCAAGTATCTTTGATTAAATTAAAATAGCAGAAGATAGGTGACGTTCTTGAATTACGCACTCGAAAAATGGACCTGTTTTTATTTCATGTACCTACTTACGAGTGAAAAGTAATGCTGTGTCATTTGTTTTTTTCTTTTTCAATGATTTGTAAAACGAGTTTTAAGAATGAGAAGGCATTGTGGTACCTTTATTCCGCCTAAAATCAAAAAAGTATCTCAATCACGCAATGCCGCTCTAAGTAAATTAGGAAACGGGGCCTAATTTATGCGGTCCATGCACTATAGGCTAGTCACCTATCTTGCTATTTTAATTTAACCAATGTCGACTATGTTTAATTTCTTACACTAGTCCTTCATCATCATCGTCATCAGCCGTACTCTGCAGAATATTTACTTCAAAATTTTAATGACATCCAAATTGTTCAAAATACAAATACAAAATTACTTTATTTTTTTTCTCGCCACAAACACAAAATTAATAAAAACAAATAAAGATATTAAATTGAGTACAAGAGCTTGTGGGTGGAGACTGGTGCTTGGTAAGTATGTGTACTTGGGTAAAGATACCTGTACTTAAAGTCACCAGGTCTTCTCCCGCCAGAAGTAGTAATATGTTCTTTTGTACGCAAATAATTGTCCTAATTTTAGTACCAATTGATACCAATGAGATGGACATGATCTATTTTGCAGCAAGAGGCGCCGCTGATGGGTTCACTAAGTACATAAGCAGGAGAACTTAACGTGAGTAATGTTTAATGGGCATAACATAACATCTAATAATCATAATATCTAATGTCTGTACATTGCACATTCGCTGTTTGATCGACGCTAGAATAATGGAATTAAAGTGTAGACTAGAAGCGATAATTGTTTTTTCAAAATACATTGTTGTAAAGGATGTTGACAATAAACAACCCTATTTCTTTTGCAGTGAGAGGAACGCCTTTAACACGAAAATTTTATCTTGAATCACAAATAGGCCCAAGGTGAATATCGCCACAACTACACGTTTAAGAAGGTATCTTTCCACTTTCCACTATAGCATGAGTAATATTGGCAGTGCGATATAGCTCATGCTGACATGAAAGTAAAAGAAGCAGCACGTTATAGCAAATTTTCAGGCTACCTCGAAAGCAATACATTTTCGTATACGAAACATAATGTTTGTGGAAAGAAGGTTTGGATTGACATAATCAGGTGAGCATATCTGAGACCTAGGTATCCCCAGGTATCACTGGAGCGACGTATTGAATGCTGATCTACGTGATATTTAAGCTACTGGCGAAAGGTTGCGCATGATCGGGAAAAAGGAGTGCTTTCTTGTTTCAGAAACCAGGCAAAGATCTCCTACGGGTAGCTGAACCTGAGGGGTTTCTTTTTTATTTAAACAATCCTCCTTCGTTCTTCATTGGAAGTGTTTTCAGGGTGAGACTGACTACGCTCAATGTTTTGATTAACGTACGCTCTAGTCACATCCAGTTAAGCTGTACATCTGTGGTGGGGAATTCTTTCGATGTCGAATTCAAGCTGCTCTGCAGGGGACGACCAATAATTGGTTAAATCACTCTCTCTTGCTGTGTTTGTTGTACGCACTTGTCTTATTTTACTCTGAGCTTTTATTTTTAGCTTTTTGCTTATCTTGCAGTCTTTAATTTTATAGTAGTTATTGGATTGCTAGCTCAATTGCTAGCGAAATTTTGGAGGGCGGTTTAGTTTTTATGATCAATCTGAACAACTTTAGCTTTGAGAATATTATTATAAACTCTGCTATAGGTACCATAGAATGTGCTCTGTTTTCTCGTGGTCTCATTACATTCTTCCACTAATGGGACCACGGGGGAAACTTATTTCACGTAAGTTTTTTCCCGATTTCAATGTTGTGCTCTGTTCATGTACAGTGTACACACGGCGACACATCAAGCTATACAAAACCAACATAAGCTGGCCGCGCTTAGGTCGAGTAACGTAAAGCGTCGCGCGGCCAGCTTATGTTGGTTTTGTATAGCTTGATGTGTCGCCGTGTGTACATGTTAATCTTGATGGATCAGTATATTTTTATAAAGAACTGAATCTAAATTGTTCTTTCTTTCTTTCTTATCGTGTGGGCAAGGGCCTGATTGGTTCTTTACACCTTCGTAACTATAGTGTTTTTATCTTTACGAATGCCTTTGTTTTTATATTCTATCAATTTTTTAAATATTTCCCATCAAATCTTTAGGTGACAATTTGGCCAGACGCAAGTTCAGCCTAATTTTCATTATAATTTTGGGCATGGTCTTTTCCTAGGGCTCTAGGTAGGATGTTATGTAATAATAATAAAATCTTTAACTAATACATATTCACAATACTTACGTCTTATTATGGGTTTTAAACTTTTCATAAGGTGCCAGTAATTTTCATACTGACATAAAAAAATCTGACATAGATAATGATAATATAAAACACACATACAACATTATTGCTTAGTAATTTGACAAATATCGATGCACTACAGTTATTTTGGTTTTGAATTTCGAGGTTCCTCAAAAATGTCTGTAGTTCTAGGTAGGATGCTCATTAGAGAGTAAAATATCTAGATTTAAATAATAAAATAGAGCGGGTTGTTCATTAGTTTGTTAAATAGCTAACGTATTTTAGTATTGCCAGTCGATAGGCGACAATCGATAGCAGACCGATAACAAAACTATCGATATCGATACAATGACTGTTTTTAGATGAAAACTATCGATGGATCGGTGCCTCTAGCATATTTTACTTCAGTAAATTAAATAGTAAGAGCAGTAAATCACAATATTTCTACATGAGCGAACAAAAATCGTCAGTTTCCGGTTCCCCTAAATTCCTTCAGCAAACTTTCAAGGCTATACGAAGGTCGGAGAGCGAAAGGGATGGGTAGATCGTCGTTCCTTCGTTCTATTTTCCAACTTTCTTTCGACCATTGTATTGTACAAGAATATTTCCCTGGGGGTATAATTGGAATCCAATAAATCTTGAATCTCTACTTCATACTATAATAACATTTAGAATTGCTATGGAATTTATAAAAACACGTATTATACAGGGTGTAACATGCTTTAGACCATGCACATTTTCTTCCCGTCGGTCTGTACATATGGCAACACATCAAGCTACGCAAAACAAATATAAGCTGGCCGCGCGACGTTATACATTACTCTACCTACGCGCGGTCAGCTTATTTTGGTTTTGCGCATCTTGATGTGTGGCCGTGCGTACATGGTGACTAAGGGATTATCTTAAAGAGTATTTGTGGCTTAATCTCTTAGATTTATCCTCGTATTTTTTTCCTGACCTTCAGTATTGAGATTCGTATGATTCTTCACATTGTGAGAACAGGTGAAATAAGTCAATAATTTTATTGTAATACTATTAATAAATGGCAGATGTAAGAAGGTAGCAGCTGAAGATTGATCTCTGCCTATACCATTGAGAGACAGGCAGGTGAGAATCGACGCAAAAATGTATTAAATACTGATTCCATGTTAATATACTTCCTTTTGTTTTAAAGTCTTTCTCTCGCCTATTAGTCGTTCGAATTGAAGTTCAAGAACAAGAATAGTAGATTGAATGAATAGAAGATAAAAGGCGGGCGGAATATTTTGGCGCTCGAACACAGTGAGGGCGCCAACAGTTCGAGTGTGAAATTGGTGACTTTCACCGGAGTTAAACATTCTGACGTCAAAGGACAGACGGATGGACGGACTAGACGGACAACGTACGCTTGGTAATAGGGTTCTGTTGACACTCTTTGTGTACGGAACCCTAATAATACCTACCTATCCTTACAGAGATCTTTCAAGCTCATATTTAAGACACCAGAACTTTATTGAACGGTCTTTTCTAGTACTTATATTAATGATAGTTAAGAACTAAAGTAATGTAAAATTAATCAACGACCTTATCGATGTACAATCTCGGAATAGAATCGAGGGCCATCAGTAGTCGCAACTGAAAGATTTCGCAGTCGTCCGTCGGTCGGCGTCCTGCGACTTTCTTGAACAGGGTTGCCAGTAAAGTGTGATTAAAAGTGAATTGATACTATCCGATTAAAGTATAATACACATCGGTAGAATATAGATAGGTACCTAATTTCAACGTGCCAGGAGGCTTTTTAGTCAACAACTACTAAAAAATATCAGCATTCAAAACAGTGGTAAGGGTCTAAGTTTAGGGCCTTATAGGTACTATCATTTGCTTAGGAACGAGCTAAGATACTGAAAGAAACTGAACCAAATCCACAGTATAAAAAAAAGAGTATCTATTACTACATACAGTACGGACACTTCCTGCCTCCCACCAACTTTTGACCTCACCCCCTCTATCGCCCTCCAATTACCCGGCAGTTACCTAAGAAGAAGACTTAAGGTTCAATTTCTTTGGTTTCGCATGTGCTGACGTCATCTTATCAATTTCAATTTTTTGTATACAGTGTCCGGGCTTGTCAATTTCGATTTTTTGTATGCAGTGTCCGGGCTGTGACTGAACTGAACCGAATTGAAACGAACGGAAACTAATTTTTTTGTTTGTTTGGTTTCTTACCTAAGCCTTTCTACAGAAAACCTTACTAGGAATATCGTAGAAGGCGATTCGCTGTTTACAGCTTGCCAGATTTTACAAATTCAAAAGACTAGAAACTGCTTTATGTCTACAAATTAATAAAGTCTTTTGTCTGATTCAGTGATTGTTGCTGTTGTGTTTGATGCTATGTTGTCCTTTAGATACAGAAAGCGTGCCTCTTACCTCAAGGATTAACATTAAAATGTTGAATACATTACCAACCAATTTCCACAACCTTCCATAAAATAGCTCACTCAAGGAAGCACAACCCTATTCAATTAATTGAATCAGGCGTTACTTTGCGGAAATCCATGACTAATATGTAGATGACACGATTGTATCAAGACCTCCGCTTCTAAGTACCTAGTAGACAAAGTTGTATTACGTTATGCAACACAACCTGCCCACCAAATAATTTCTACTCTACACGTGTTTCGCTCCACCAAGGAGCATCCTCAGGAGTTAGACCGACGAACGTTCGAAACAGAGTTGTTACTCCGCCGAGCGTCCGACACCGAGTGAGAGCAGGTTGTGTTGCATAACGTAATACAACTTTGTCTACTAGGTACTTAGAAGCGGAGGTCTTGATACAATCGTGTCATCTACATACAACCCTATACCTTTCGACAACCGCGATATCTGCCCACTACTTTTTCTTTTATTGTCTACATAGATAGACTCATTTATTTCACCAGAACAATACAGGATAAACAATGACAGACAAAGGCAGTAGGTAACATTTTAGAGTCCGCATAAGGAGGTCCGTGTAAAGCCGCAGCAGCAAGAGGGAGCTCCCATGACGGACCAAGAAATAAAAAAAAAACATCAATATATTGTATGTGTTGGAATATGACACCATGCGACCTGTATTGCGCCGATAAAAAAGGTACATCCGCTAAAGGCACATCCCAAGGCCACTTCTCACCGATCCCTGTTACATTTTGTAGTGCCTTATTCCTAGGATTATACATTTAAAAGTTGAATACATTATCAACCAACTTCCACAGCCTTCCATAAAATAGCTCGCTCAAGAAAGTACCAACCCTATTCCTTTCGCCGCCATTTATCGCAACCCCGACGCCATTGCTGGCCATTAATGGTTCTTAATGAGCGTTTAAGACGCTGCCAGAGAGGCCCACGATTGTTTTATCGTAGTAATTAAGCTGCGCTGATCTATAGATCTCGTAGATCCGAGTGTAAACAGTTGTGTAAATTGTTTTTTTAGGTTTTTTGTTAGTAACGTTGAGGCGTAAAGTGCTCAGCCCGTCTAGTATGATTTGTCTACTTACATCTGCTCTACAAAGCAATACAGACTATTGTTATGTACAAACCGCGTGAAGAGGTCAATTGTTATGCAGCGAAGACACGTTGTGCGTGGGTTCAGAAATCATACTACAGGCACAGTATAAGAACTCCTCCCACCAACTTTTTGCCTCACCTCCTCTATCGCCCTCCAGTTACCCGGCAGTTACCTACGAAGAAGACTTAAGGTTCAATTTCTTTGGTTTCACATGTGCTGACGTCATCTTGTCAATTTAAATTTTTTGTATGCAGTGTCCGGGCTGTGGTTACAGGCTAGGCTGCCAGTCTATGAGAGCTGAGCGAGATGTGAAGTGAGTCGGAAGAAATATACCAATAAGTATGATCATAAAGAAGCATAAAATACTAATAGGAGAAACGAGAGAAATATATTCTAACAAGATAAGAAAAGGGAAGATCTTCTGAGAGGTTAGATGGGCTGGCCTTGGAACTACAGCCACATGACTGAATCTGGAACACTTCCTCTATAAGACCAACATCGCAATAGCATAAAAAAATCTGCTGGCACATTAGTTTAGTATGGAACAGCAGATTCTTTTTTCGTGATTTCAATGTTGGTCCCGTATAGAAAGTTGTTTAGTTATAGATGGTCTAGAGGGCGATCGCGCTAATTTAAAACATATCCTAATCCAATTTCTGTTCTAATCAAATTACAGTACATTACCAATTACTATACATCTGTGCTGAATTCCGCATCGCGCTAAACTCTATGTGACTGACAGCCATTAACGTCTGAGCGATCTGTCAAAACGGCTCTAACGGCTGTCAAATGAATAGCGCAATACCGAATGTGTTAAAAGTTGTGGATCGCACGCGGTCCAATCATGGTTCAGCTGCGATTTATTTAGCGCGAATTTAATGCTCTCCTGCCTACCTAGCTAGCATATTGTAGCTTGATTGATACGGCTGTATCACGCCTGTTATCTCGTTCGATAGCGCGCAAATAGCGCTGTATCACGGTGGCATGCTACGGCGGCTGGTCATCTCCTTAAAAAATTATAGAATGTCATTTATGTAGCCACAATAATCTATTCTATTTTTTGTGTAATGGTGTTTCCATGGTGTTTTCGCCAGTGTCAAGTGTTTATGGGAGAATCTATCCTAATCTCAGGGATTGTTTTTGATCAAGAACAAGAAGAGATTGAGGATTGCGGAGCCTCGTGGCAGGCAAAAACGCGACGCGCGAAATCCACGCGAGACGAGTGCTCGGGTCAGAACCTGCGACATAACTCCCACAATAATCGTTAGAAAGATAAACTTGTAACATTTTTCAATAAAGTAATTTTAATATTATGACACTTTACGTTGGAAAGCTCTCTGTCGGAGTGTTGACTTCACGCGTCTAACTATAATTAGCTATTAAGTTATTAAATAAGGACGACATTTAAAGAAGCTGGAAATACTTAACTACATACCAGTATAATTATGTAATTAGTATTAATTGTCTGTTACTTATGTCAACTGAATTATAGAGCGCCGTTAGTGTTTTACATAATTTAAGCCTTAAAAGAACTGTCATACCTATACATGTCAGGTATCTCATTGGGGTTGACAGAGACAATGGATCGACACCTGTAACGATAATGCCTTGAACATTCTCGTCGGAGTCGCTTTGCAAGTCTGTTACTGGGTGGTCGCGTGTCGGGTGCTTACTCTTTGGCTTGCCCTGAAGCTCCAACCTTTTTAGTGGCTCAAGTTTCAAAACAGGCCTTAAGGTCACTATAGATTATTACCAATCATATTCACATTTGCTTTTTGTACTGGAGATTGGCATCATCGACATTAAGATGGTGTCAGAATTTTTAAATTTTAGAATAGAACAATCTCATCGTTCGTTCAGAGATTTAAAAAAACTGAATTTCACCACCCGCCTTTTTTTAAATTTTATTACTCTTAGGCCCGCTTGCGCCTAGCAGGGTTATCGTTGTTAACTCGGGACTAGACGCTAATTTGGAATTAAATTATAATTATGTCTTGCACCATCCAGTTTTGGGGGCAAAACTTGTGTAATATTTAAACCGCCGATGTGGTAGTTTTAAGTAACTAAACTACGTGCTAAATGTCAAAATTGAGGCAACAGCTGTTTTTACAGTTTTGTTGTAGGCTCGCGCAACTCTCTAACAAAAAAATTTTATATGAAACGTGCACCGCGCCATTTAATTCCTATGAACGGTTGCACACGTTTCATACTTTCTGGATAATCGGTCACGACCAGTTTTTAGTATGGAAGTCCCGACTCTTAAAACGTAGTGTGTTACATTCTCTTTGATAACATGAATGAACGATGAAAACGAAATGTCATTGCCAAAATAAAACAAATGAGACAGACAAATACAAAGAGATGCAGTGTGAAAGAGACGTGCATATTATTATGTTCATTCATCATTCTATTTTCATATTTTGTCGGATTACATAAACTCTATGGTCATTTTAGGATGTTGCCAGCGAAAAATAGAGAACTGTCAGGTTAGTTAACTATGAACTAGTTTTCATTGGCGCAAGACTATCTTCGATAACACTCGTTCAATCTTTAGGTCGGTGCTACTAAAGACGGGGTTACACAATTTAACCCAGCATTTGGCGCAAGTGGGCCTTAGGAATTTTATTTTATTTTATTATTCTTATGAAGATTTACAGCGTTGATGAAACACATCCTTAAATAACTGTAAGCTAATTACATATCTCCACCAATAAATTTTACTTTTTTTTTTCCAAAAACAGCCTGCCTTTTGCCGGAAAGGAAGTGAGATTATAATCGATCTTAAAACAACACAAAAAACCTAAACAACATCGCCACAGACTCACTGAAACATAATAATAATCCAACCAAGTTAATCTATATCGAACTAAATATTAAAAGTGTTGTATGAAACAGTAGTAACCAGAACAAAATATCAATTGGGGCGGTGTTGTCGTTTTTTACAGCGAACCCTGTAAAACATCGGACTTGCGTGTGCACGGCGCCTTATGTGCGGCGGGCACGCGACCGGGCAGTCGTCGACGAAAGTGATTCGCGACTTACACACATTTGTACTTTTAGTTCCTTCCTCTGCAGACCAAGGTGTGCTATAGACTTCGTATACTTAGAATAGTTTGACTGAATGATTGAACGCGTTAGACTAGGTGGTTGGAAGCCATACTTAAACTCTGAAGCGGCCGGCCCTCATTGCATTAGTAAAGAAATTTACCGATTACTGATTAATCAAGGAAACAAGATCACCAGTCATGGGATAACTGGGGGACATTTCTGATAATAAATCGTCGGCCGACTCTTACCAAAATAATTTTACCAAGAGTCTTCAGATTTTAAATGTAGGAAGAGTTACTTCAGAAAATTTACGGTTGTTGTCGCTTCCTTATATCATCTAAAACTAAGTTACATCAAAATTATGAGGTAAGAAACTAAGAGAGTGCTGATTAGATGTAACCACAGAACATTATAAGAGGGGTTAGAAATGCAAAGAAGCGCTTTTGCTTCGGAGACGGCTGTCGCCACTTGTCTTCCCGCTCACGCGACTACAATTACTCGTGCCCTTTCGTTCGCACCACGCTACGCATGGTGTTATGCCAGTTATTGCATAGCCTGTGGCGATGCGTTCCATGCCTACTTTGCACTTATATTACTAACCTCTCTTATAATGTTCTGTGAATGTAACGATATAACTTTTTAGACATCGTAGGCGGGATAATATTATAAGTCTATCTTGTAACACAGATATTTTAAAGGAATAGAAGTCCATTGATTACGTAGTCTGTGTTTTTGTCTAATACGCAATAGTTACGGTAAATCACATCAGTTTATGATTCCCTTTATAGTCGTTGTAGTTTTGCGAGTGCGTGCTCAAATCGATAAGTATGTTTAGATTTATAGATATAAGTAATGTTGCTGTCTAAGTTACATAGTAAAGTCTTTTAAAAATAGATTTGTTATGTAGTAGCGAGCTATTTTTGAAAGTCAATGTAAATTTATTTATTTATTTTTTGACCAATGAAAATACAATGGAAACTCCATAATTTGATTTTGATGATAATGAAGTAATGCTGCTTAATGAAAACTCTCAATTCAATAAAATACTAGGTATTTTATGTTTTTCTATATACAGTTTACAATGTAGTTCCAAATATCTCACTAGATGACACTTACTGAAAATTTTATGTGATTACTACATCACTGTACTTTAATAGCTTTTCTTATAAAAAAAATCTGACCGTAACTATTAACAGCTGGAATTAACTGCGTTATTTTCATGAATAATTAACTCTTAAACACTTTTCTGCGCAGCTGTATTTAAACTCTTTTATATTTTTTAAAGCCCCAGCCACGAATGATCGAATGTTACGAATCCATGTATTACATTCAAACTTATCCGATTCGAAATGTAGTAATTTGTTAAGCATTTCGAAAGCCTTGGTTGAATTTGTAGTTTGTTTGAAGTTTTGTCACGGTTGTGGATAGATTTTGACGTGACATTTTGATGGGATCCGGCCAAGGTCGAAGGATCAGTGGTATTATAAGAGACGAGCGTTAACCCGCGACTTCGTCGGCACAAATTATATACCAGATTTTAAGTCAGATCATAAGCTATCAAACAAAAAAAGTTTCATCAATATCGGTTCAGTAGTTTTTGCGTGATACTCGTTCAAACAAACAAACACACAAACAAACAGACAGACAAAAAATCCAAAAATTGGTGAAATGGAATCAGGGACACCTAAAAACCATATCGTAACTTTTTTTTTGTTAATATCTTCAATGTACAGACAAACTTCCTGTTACAGTTTTGTAATAGTATAGATAAGTGTACTTTTTGCAAACATCAGCAGCAAGGCTGATTCAGTGTTTATGGGGTGTAGAGCATCTCTGTGATGGGGATGGACTAGGTCTGCCTGCATAACTTCAGTCAAGAAAGAATTGTTTAAAGTGGTAGCGATACAGTTGTGAAAACTTAGCTGTCAGATCGAAAGTGTTGCGAGTTTTTCTCGATTCCCTAATTTTAATATATGACATAAAAAAATTTTGAGAAAATTCGCGTCTTTCTC
Source organism: Agonopterix arenella (assembly GCA_927399405.1). Classification (NCBI taxonomy): domain Eukaryota; kingdom Metazoa; phylum Arthropoda; class Insecta; order Lepidoptera; family Depressariidae; genus Agonopterix; species Agonopterix arenella. The sequence continues at coordinate 6,652,525 of OV656714.1, forward strand.
CGCATACCACATCAGATTCAGTTAGTCAGGTTAGCGAGAAGCGAAGCGACGAGCATATTGGATTAAGTGTAGATTTTTAGTTGTATTTTACTCAATTTTGAAAGTACTGAGTTATAAAGTCGATAGAATTACTTTATTTTATACGAGCGTTAACCCGCGACTTCGTCCGCACAAATTATATACCAGATTTTAAGTCAGATAATAAGCTATCAAACAAAAAAAGTTTCATCAAAATCGGTTCAGTAGTTTTTGCGTGATACTCGTTCAAACAAACAGACAGACAAAAAATCCAAAAATTGGTGAAATGGAATCAGGGACACCTAAAAACCATATCGTAACTTTTTTTTGTTAATATCTTCAATGTACAGACAAACTTCCTGTTACAGTTTTATAATAGTATTGATGATGTCATAGCTTGAATATATGATAAAAATTTAGATGCTATAGAATAACTCTGCCATGCTGGGTCATATTTACAGTAGCTTATATCGAAGATACATGGTGGCTAACATAGTATTTTTTAGACCTAGTAATTCAGAGGATAATGTCGTTTTTTAGAGGAAAATAATGCTATTTAATAGAAATCAATCAATCAAATATACTTTATTTTACACCAAAACATAAACAGTAAAATACAGAAATAAAATACAAGAGGCACAAAATAAGGCGGTCTTATCGCTAAGAAGCGATGAAGAAATCGTGTTAATTAGCACCCTTTTTACATTAGCTTACATCGAAGATACATAGTGGCTAAGATATTATTTTTTAGACACGTATTGATGGTGGCTGACCTAGTAATTCAGAGGACAATGTCGTTTTTTAGAGGAAAATAATGCTATTTAGTAGAAGTCGTGTTAATTAGCACCCAAAAATATCTCTGATTGGAAAACAGCCAATAATTTTTATACCCAAACTTATTTAAACTTTAAAATTTTGGTCAGAAAATGCAGTTCGTGTAAGGTCATTAACCTGCAAAGCCTTCGAACGAATCTTAGTCGGTAAGAATAAAGTTTTTATAGCCGGTTCCTGAATTACACATTTCTTAACCGCTTAATTACAAGACTTGGGATTTATGCTCCAAATGGAACAAATGACGCTACGTATACCGTTTCATTAAGTTAATAGACTAAGAGTTAAGTGTACTTTTCGCAACCATCAGCAGCAAGGCTGATTCAGTGTTTATGGATTGCAGAGCATCTCTGTGATGGGGATGAACTAGGTCTGCCTGCATAACTTCAGTCGGTTTAGGAGTTACAGACGTTTAAAGGTCAGTAAAAAATTAACGATCAGCTGCAAGGCTGATCGTATGATATTATTGTTGTATGCACTGTAGCTATGTGAACTAAATTAAGTTAATTTAAATGTTATATTGTTATACCATCATTTTTATTTGACATGGCTATTTTTATTTTATTATACAATTTGACGCTCATGTTATGAATGAACATTTTATGTAAAATATTTATGTAAGAATGTGACATGTTATAATATGAAATAAACGAATCTAATCTAATCTAATCATAGTGAAAGTTGTTCAGTTTGACAGTCTGAAGCACCCCCTAAAATGCCTATTTAATTCTGTTTTTTTTATAGACGTGTCTTCTGTGAAAACTGAAACAAATACTTTTTGCTAACTTTTATTTTGCTAGATTTGCACCTGTATGTACCTATCTGTCTACCTACTGTCCATTACTAGTGGCGTCGGGCTCACTCCCCGTCACACGGGACAGATTTTCGGTACTAGTGAAACGTGGATGTTCTGAGGCTTCAGAATATCTCTGACTACGAGATCTTTTTAAAGATATCAGTATCTTGACTTTCTACAGTCAATATACAGGGTGTCCCAGAAATGGTGAATCAAACTGCTATGGGAGGCAGCTTGACTTATGTCCTATCCATAAAAAATAAAAATAAAAAATAAAACGCACATGACCATAAAAAAAAAGAATATCCAAAAAAACGGGAAAATCATCAAACTGCCAATATTAATTGTTAGAGGTTGCTTCGACTGATTGTTAACATTTTACAAAAAAAAAATGTCTGCACTTCGAGCACAGACCACTTAGTTTAATTGTTTTTTCTGAACCGAAATCTTTTTTTTTGAATCTTTTTTTTTATGGTCATGTGCGTTTTATTTTATTTTTTATTTTTTATGGATAGGACATTAGTCAAGCTGCCTCCCATAGCAGTTTGATTCACCATTTCTGGGACACCCTGTATTTACGAAAATATTTTATACGTTCGGAAAAATTAGTATCTCTTTCCCAAAAACAGTGACGTTCATAATTACAATACAAGAAATAAAAATAAATTAGTATTCCCACATTTTCGCCTCAGTAGGGTAAACACATCTTTCATGGGGCACTGCATTATGCTATTAACTTGCCAGACAAAAAGTTTAAGTCCCATGTTAAACAAGTCCTCTGTAAAAAAGGCTACTACAACGGAACACCTTCCGACGCGGTGGTAGAGTCAAAAAATGACGTCAAAAAGCTATCTATGTGATATTATTTTGAATAAAAAATTTTTGAATTTAGAATTTTGACCCCCTCGGGGAATATAGTCGTGAGCATATGCTATGCTATGCTATGTACCTTTCTTCAAATTGTCCACATAAATCCGTTTTTTGGAATTGATCTTCCCTGCACCACCACCAGCTTAACCTCGTTACTGTATGTTTGCCGAGCTGTCTGTAGAATAAATTCACAATTTAAACGAAATCTGTCTCGAATTAATTACCTCAATTTAAAAACAACCGATCAAGTGCGTGTTGGACTATCATGGATAGGGTTCCGTAAAGTTAATTAAACTGGAATAAAAACATTCAAATTCATAATTCAAAAGTGTATGAATTGTTTTCCTGTGCTCCTTATTACATGGATCTTGTTGCAAATAGAAATAGCTTCAGTGCAATCAGATGTTTTGCCATTCCGCTTGGAACTGGAAGAAAACTAGGTTTTCGTTTCAGTACCTACAATAGGTTTAGGTTTCTTCTGTTTGCTTTTGTGCCTGCTTTTGAGGCCCTCAATCCTCCCGTTATTAATACCTGGAGTTTAGCATTGAATGAATCCAACGTGAGTAAATTTGTTAAATTATAATATTTCAAAATATTCGTTAGATGTAAACAAAATTGTTCTTCTTTCTTAACACGTTCCGGGACAGTGAACGAGACACAATAGAACTTTTATTGTTATCACGTCTATAGCCGGTCACTGTCCCGGAACGTGTTAAATATCAGTTTCAGGAACCTTTATGTTTGTAAATACAAACGCAACATTAGATAGTTGTGACTTCTTGCTAAGACATTGTTGTGAGTCATTCGTACATCTAAATTAAAGATGTCGGAACTATGCAATTGTCTTACTAATTAAATATTCGTGAAAAAATGTATTTTTGTTGTATTAGCCGCATCATCATTACTAAAAGACAAAGTTACATTATTTTAAGGTGTTATAACTTTTTGAGAAATTTCTTTTAGTAACTTTTCGCTACGGAACCCTAAAACGTTTCACATGCCAGTCTATACTATTATAAAACTGTAACAGGAAGTTTGTCTGTACATTGATGATATTAACAAAAAAAAAGTTACGATATGGTTTTTAGGTGTCCCTGATTCCATTTCACCAATTTTTGGATTTTTTGTCTGTCTGTTTGTTTGTGTGTTTGTTTGTTTGTTTGTTTGAACGAGTATCACGCAAAAACTACTGAATCGATTTTGATGAAACTTTTTTTTAACTTAAAATCTGGTATATTATTTGCGCGGACGAAGTCGCGGGTTAACGCTCGTATAATATAAAATTGAACGTAAAGTGCAATATAACACCGCGGCAGAATGCCGTGTTGTGGCAACATAACGCGCGGCGACCGCTTTAAAACTAATTATTTTTATTTAATTTTATTTATTGAGAGATCTGCGCACGCAACGGACCAGATCGCTCGCGAATTAATTACGTACGTGTGTTTGGTGATATTGCGATCGCTTTTATCTGGACTGTCTGTGTAGAGGGTGTTTAAAGAAAAAATTGAACGGTAAAGGGTGTCACACAGAGCTGCATTAAAAGACATTGCCCTAATATGCTTCGCAAAAGTTTCGAACTTTGTGCTTTTGACACGATATCACAGTATAAAAAATTTTTTTTTTATTTTTTTTTTATTATTTTATTGTCAACGTTGTACTACCTGAATGTTGTACTAAATCGTATAGAGAATGAAATATTGTTTCTGGCCATACTAGCCTTCGCTTTTCAGGGGCTAGGCTGGTAAATAATTCTAGATACCCCAATGTTTAAAACCAAGGCAAAACATTTTAGCGGCATCTTAGCAGCGCTTTTGTGATTTAAAGTTCCTGCACGTCTGGCATGATTTCTCTATTTGCGCGCGACTCGGCTTTTTCCATACTACATGTCACAGCAAGCGCAGCTTTTGCTCTCTGAACAGCGAGAAATCATACTAGAAGTGCAGATATTTGAAATTTATTTATGTTTTTATATTGATTTCACCCTCGAAAAGTGACCTCCAACATCAAACAAAATCCAGATGTACCTAGGTACTTGTTTTTGTTTTCATCCTCAGATCCCTCCCTCCTTGGGTTTTTCGCTAAAATATGTTGGCAAAATATCAATAAAAACAAAGCAAAATGACACTATGATAAAATAGGTATTCAACAATATGTCCTAAAAAGAATCAAATTGACAAAACCATCGATCCAACGTCACCAATTGTTTTTTCAACAAAATCACTCCATGCAAAACACGAAAGACACACAACCGAAAACTCTAAAAAGATAACAAATGCGATAGCAATTGCGTATACCTAATTAGAGCTTCTCTCACGACGGGAGCCGCTTAACCAGTTGTGGTACAATAAAGACAAAAATTGTTGTCTGGTATATACCATGTCGTATGAATAAACATATCCGAAGGTTCCTGCTTTAATTACTACAAGTTTTTAAATGCATACGAAAACAAGTTGTTTTTTGTATGAAATATGGCAAGAATCGTAAATCGTTAGGATGGATGAACTTGTAATAGTTGTATGGAAAACGATAAGTTAGGTAATGCGAAATAATATCAATTTAAAACAGTACAATGTGCTGGGTTCAATAGAAAACGAGGAAGGGTAGCTCCAGGAAGCTGGCATAGAGTATTGTCTATACGGAGGACAGACTTACCTTACATGTGGTGAAACATGAAAATACTCCTCCATTTTGGTCGGTACCAGGTAATGTTCGTCTTTCTTTCGTAAACTGTCGTTGTTTCCGACGTCAACTTTGTCCCTTTCTAATCCAACGACAAAAATTTATAGAAAAGTCGGAAACATAGATTTAAATCTCTTCGCTTGCGCTGAAAGATGGAGCCAAGAAATCGAGAGCGAGATAGACAGTTGTGAAACCTTATGTAAACAAAAAAGACAAAACATTATTTTTTATTTCGGTCACCGTAGCCGGTTTTTGTATTTGGTCAAGATGTCAATCCTATAGAATAGTTGCCAAACAAATCGTCTTTTAGTATGCAAAAGTCAAATTATTGCTGTTCCATATGCGGCCACGATATGGCTTAATCTACAGGGTGAAATTGATACCATTAGCATCCTTTTAAACTAAGAGTCTACCCATCGAACTGAACAACGGAACAGCTGATTTTTTATTTGCTCCGATCGGTTTGCTCCCGTAGTAAAAGTTGTCAGTTTGATGGGTAGACTCTTAGTTTAAAAGGATGCTAATGATATCAATTTCACCCTGTATAGTGTAAATCTATGATCGGAAACATCGACGAGTTTACATACGAAAGAAGTACAGTGTCACCAACTTATCTGTAGAATGGCCAAAAGCGGAACTACTTTTGAAAACGTCATTTTGTTGCTGCCAGTCGATGTTATCTGTGCTGTTCAATCGAGTTCTTGTTTTTCTAAATATTTCTGAGTATTTTTTGTGAAAATTATGCCGAAAGTGGTGTACGAGATATTATTCTCAAAATGAAATCATTCTTTTATACAGAAAGTGGCGCCATCGCTCATTCTACAGATAAGTTGGTGACACTGTACGAAAGAAGGACTAACATTACCGACCGCCATGGTCAATTTTAGTGTTTCAATGCGTGTATGCATCACACCGCCTCCGCTATTTAGACCACATAGAAAAAATTGGTGAGGTGAGGATCGGCATAATTACTATGAGAGCATGCTAAACAGGACCATTTTCCCAGCAATGTGATTAACTTAACTGTGGTTTAGAAATGGGGCCTTTCTAGGCCACAAATCACAATACCTAAAAAGTTTAAATCAATGAAAGGAAGGATAAATATAGGAAAAACGCAATTAATTGCAAATATGGCATCACAAGAACACCTGCAGTGTCAAAATAATTATCACTGGAAGGCAAATGTTCTTAAAGAGAGCTTTTGTGTCCCCAAAATTGTTATTTTGCAGATGCCCCGGGATACTATCCATTTTCATTCGAGATATATCCACAGCAATACTACCGATTTAAGCGGTCGTCGTATTCATCGGTTTCTATGATCTTCACAAGGTTGTTAGTTCACGATCCGAGAAGCTGTGCAACAGAACATCTTTTGGCTTCTGATTTTACTTTTGATTCTGGTTCTACTCCTGATCTCCACATTTCTAAAGAAATTCAAAGTAAAGCTTTTTCCAATGCCCGTAGATACACTTTGAGCATGTAGTATAATAGTTCTAGTTTTGATCTTTCTAAGTGCTCTAGTTAAATATGAACTAAAATTTTAAATGAGCGATTCTTATTTGTTTTTGTATTTTTTCAAGTTTCGATAAATCTACAGGGTCCTTCTTAATATGCTGACACTTTTTTAAGAGGATGATCAAACCATCAAACTGAACAATTTTCCCAATGGGACCAACATCGAAATCGCGAAAAAAAAATCAGCTGTCCCATACATTTGGCTCGAGTAGGTTTGCAGTTTTGTATGGGACAGCAGATTATTTTTTTCGCGATTTCGATGTTAGTGCCATAGAGAAAGTTGTTCAGTTTGATCGTCTGATCATCCCCTTAAAAAGTGTCAGCATATTAAGAAGGACCCTACATAATGTATTTGGGTAAAAAAATCGACCTGGTAGGTCGTAGGTCCCATATTTAGAAAATATATTTTCTACTTTTAAGGATGGTAGAGCAAAATAAGATCTGCAACAAGATCTGTAAAAACTGCAGCCTAAAGCGAAATCTTCCCACGAAGTATCCATAAGAAAATCTAATTTATTTAGATGGTAGGTGCGTTGAATTATCGTAATTAGTGTAATGGCATTATTGCAAGGCTGGCATGGCAGGGTTGGCAGGCTCGCGTCGTCGCGCGTAGCCGATCGGTAATGCGTGCCCCCCGGATCTCTAAGAGCTGCCAGCTTGTTCATTGTAGATGTGGCATTATGAACATCATTATAAGTTCAAATGTAGCATGTTTCACTGCCATCTATGGTTATAGGATGGAATGGCGTGTCACGCCTATGCTAGCCTTTCAGACACACAAACAAGGCATTAGAAACCGTATCGCCCAATGATGGAAGCCGGGGCCAGGGCAGAGCAAGAAAGAGATGGCGCGACGACCTGGATGCCAACGAAGTAGAATGGCAACTGCTGGCACTGGATAGAGTAAGGTGGAAAAGCTGGGAGAGACCTTTTGGACGAAATAGGTAAAAAAAAAAAAAAAAAATAAAAAAAAAATACCCCAGTCATAATAATAATGTATTCTTTATAGTTTTCCAGTCATCATTATACAAGTCCGGGTTAGATTCTGGTATTTTTAATGGTACTAGATAATAAATGTGTGATAGAAGAGTCCAAGATATTAAATTTTACATATAATTGTTGCATTTTGCGATTCGTAGCTAGACGTGGCAGGTCCTATACCTAAGGAGCCTGCTCTCGTCCATCAGCCGGCGGCAAGCGCACAATACTCCGCCATATTTTGATCTTGTCCATCAATTCATAATACGACGGCTCGATAGCTCAATCGCTAGTGAACTTGTTGCTGATCCAAGGATCGCGGGTTCGAATCCTGTAAGGCGCAAGTATTTCTATGATGAATATGAATATTAATATTTGTAAGTCATGCACTATCTACCTTTACTACCTTTTACTATCAGACTTCCAGACGCACCGCGGGATACCACCCCTTCTTGGTTGATATCCCACATATCCGCACTAAGCGCCTTTCTGATTCTTTTATAATGCGCACAGCCAAGGAGTGGAATGCCCTGCCTGCATCAGTATTTCCGAGCGCTTACAACCTGAATCACTTTAAAGTACGAGTGAATAGGCTTCTTCTGGGTTAGCTCGCTACATCTTCGTCCCCATCATTGTCCTAAGGACTGGATTGAGGTCAAGAGCAAACCCATTTTTAGTAAAAAAAAAATATGTACGTTTGTGGTTTATATCGTTACTTAGATTCTGGTACTTTCAATGATACTAGAATCTGCGTGACAATGTCTTAAATATTCTACCTGCTCTCTGCATTTTGATATTCGTAGCTCGACGTGGCAGGTCCCATAGCTAAGGAAGCCTGCTCTCGGCCGTCCGCCGGCGGCAAGCGGGCCCGATTCGTCACGTCCGTCCGCTCCAGGGACCACAATACTCCGCCATATTTTATCTTGTCCAGTAATGAAATCAATTCATAAAGGATCGCGTATCATGCATGATTTATGCTTCATAGTAAATTTCTGGCTGGAACGGATATGTTTGTAGGCAACAAAATGTGTTCACTTCTTGGGACTATTTTATACAGGGAGTAACAAAACACCCTTCCAATATTAAAGGATGGTTTAGTTTACTATCAAACTAAACCACTTTTAATATGGAGACAACTTCGAGAAAATCAGATGTCTCATACATTTAAATCGAGTCGGAACTGCAGTTTTGTATGAAACGACCGTTGTACATGGCTCAGTTTGATGGTCTAATCTAAGCCGGGGTGGCTTAGATTAGACCGTCAAACTGAATATTACAACTTTGAATATTACTATATTGAATATTATTATATTAAATACCCTCTCCTTATACAGGGTGAAATTGATATCATTAGCATCCTTTTAAACTAAGAGTCTACCCATCAAACTGAACTATTTTTACAATGGGAGCAAACCGATCGGAGCAAAAATATAATCAGCTGTTCCATACTAAACTGCAACGTCTACTCGACTCAAATGTATGCAACAACTGATTACTTTTTTACTCCGATTGGTTTGCTTCCATAGTAAAAGTTGTTCAGTTTGATGGGTAGACTCTTAGTTTAAAAGGATGCTAATGATATCAATTTCACTCTGTAGAGTCGATATCGTTGTAGAGCAATAACAATTTCAAAATAGAAAGGAAAAACTTAAATTCAATTCGAGCCTCAATGCGCTAAATTTAACCAAATTTTAAATGCTAAAAAGCTAAACATTTCCAGAATGCCCAAACTATTTTGTTACAATTCCCATATCCCTCTGCTAGAATGCCCATTCTAATGGGAAGGGATAGCATTCATCATGCGATCCTTTCGGACCCTTTGTCCCCATTGTCTTTCACTTTTAGTTTCTTTTGTTATTAATTAAACATCCACGTTTAACATTGTGTTTCTCGCTTACTGTTTAGTAACTACATAGGCATGAGAAGGACAGACAGAACTTTTAAACTCTTATAAAATGTAACCTGACAGTCCGCTAGAATTGTTAAAAAGTTTAGATGCAGTTTTTAATATCTTTGGAAACTCATTTTTTTTCGTTTAGAACAACTTTAATAACTTACAGATACCTAAAGAACATAATGACATTAAATAAAGGAACTTTAAAACTAAACCAAACTAACCAAGGATGTGGTGCAGGTTCGGTCCTTGTGGAAGGGTATGGTACCCAAAACGCTGGACGCATTTTCGCTTAACGGATCGGAACCTAGTTGTATTTCTAGATAGACCATATACAGGGTGCAAGTGACAGCCTAGCAAATACTGAAACGGTGGACTTAGACCATCACATTGAACAACTTTGTCTATGGAGCATACCTCAGGAAACGCGAAAAAACCTTGTTCCTTACAAAACTGCTGTACCTACCCGACTAAAATGTATGGGTCGGCTGATTTTTTTCGCGTTTCCTGTAGGCCTCGCATGCCACCCCGGAGAAAACGATAAAAATCGAGATGTGCCTCCATCCTTCTTATTTTACGTATGCCAGAAAGAGCGCGCACGACGTTTTTCTCGTTTAAACGCTTTGTCGTGGGTGGCATGCCAGCCGTGCTGAGGTAGGCTCCATAGTGAAAGTTTTTTCAGTGTTATTAAAAACCACGCGCGCTTTTTGCCGCTCCGTCTGTACTGACCCTTACCCGCACTCACTCGCATTCTGTTGAAGGTCATATTTAGGTTACCGGTATTAAAATCGGTTGTTATCCGGATAAAGGTAAGATGCCGTAAATTTTCGGTTACCTTTATTTAATAAAGGTAACCGAAAATTTACGGCATCTTCTTTTAAATCAATTTACAAACAAAATATGTACCTAATCGTATTCATCATTCATGGCATTCGATACAATACCTTAAGAGACTTAAATAAGAACTAATTATCCATGTTACTAGGAAATACTATGAAATATTAGCCTATTAATTTGCCTTCCCTCGGGCGAATTGATTTGTCGAACTATTATGTTGTAATATTACTATGATTTAAGTATATTGAAGTCAGATTGAAATTTACACCTTCCTCTAGTACTATGTATGAATTTGGGTCATACATAAAACAAAGTTACTACGGACATTGTGTTTTACAATACAGGGTGTAAGGAAAAGTATCATTAAACTTTAAACTACATAGTCTACCCATCAAACTGAACAACTTTTACTATGGGAGCAAACTTGTCAGAGCAAATAAAAAATCTGCTGCTCCATACTAAACTACAATACCTACTCGACTCAAATGTATGAGACTACTGATTTTATTTTTTTGGTCTGGAGTGCGATTTTTGAATCTCATACGTTGAACTCAGCCGTTTTTCTTTCTACTGCTGATTTGACTTTCAAATATCACATTCCTGGAGTATGATTTTTTAATGTCAAATCAGCAGAAGAAAGACGCATATCTCCATAGTAATCTATCTATCTATACTATCTATACTATTATAAAACTGTAACAGGAAGTTTGTCTGTACATTGAAGATATTAACAAAAAAAAAGTTACGATATGGTTTTTAGGTGTCCCTGATTCCATTTCACCAATTTTTGGATTTTTTGTCTGTCTGTTTGTTTGTGTGTTTGTTTGGGTGTTTGTTTGTTTGTTTGAACGAGTATCACGCAAAAACTACTGAACCGATTTTGATGAAACTTTTGTTTGATAACTTATGATCTGACTTAAAATCTGGTATATAATTTGAGCGGACGAAGTCGCGGGTTAACGCTCGTTATTTATATAATTTGTGCGGACGAAGTCGCGGGTTAACGCTATTCTATACTATTATGAAACTATAAATTTAAAAAAGAAGTTTGTTTGTTTGTTTTATCGAGCATCACGCAAAAACTACTGAACCGATTTGGATGACACTTTTTTTGTTTGGTAGCTTATGATCTAACTTAAAATCTGGTACAACGAACTGGACAAAGTCGCGGGGTAACTCTAGTATCATATCATATCTACCATACGATATAAAAGCGTCTCTAAAAACTCCTTTCCTAGACTGAAACCGCAACGTCAGTAAAGTACAAACAGATTGACAATTGACTGATTTATTGTCGAATGCCTCGGTGATTGATCATACTGAACTGTACTAGAAGTTTAAAATAGTCAGGACCCCGGCTAACGAGAGACCGGGATGTCTCCATTTCGTAGACAAAAACACGTATCCATATAGATGAGGACCGCTATGGATTGAGAATGTAACTTTGCGTAAAATACTGCCAATCCAGGAGAAAGTGAAGTTTCTGCTAGCTGTAGAAATGTTTAACAGTGACGAATTTAAAATACCCGTATCTCATACCTATAGAACTAGAGCAGTCAAAAGAAGAGCTTTGCGTGTACCTAGAATCTGTAATTATTACGGCCAAAGAACAAGACATTATTTGATACCAAAAATTTACAATGAGATTCCTTCAGAACTTAAACTTAGACAAGATAAAATCACAAAATTTACTTTTAAATCAAAATTATATAAGATACTTTTGTAAAACTGTAACACATTGGACTAGTATTAGTAAATAAGCAAAACGTAAAACGTATAATAATTAAAATTACATATGGTACCTATAAATGCATAAATAGTATGTATATATAAATTAGTATAGTATTGTGTTAGTTGGCATTAGTCTCAGATAAATTAACAGGAATGGATTGGAAACGAATGCTCAATTCTACGCGAAAAAGTCTGTCACTTTTGCCGGGGGGCGAGGTAACGCACACAAAGCAATTGTTCATTACTAATGCATTTCTCGATCACGTCTCTATGCACGCAAACGACGACATTTACAAACACTAGCTTGAACTGTACACAAACAATTACATTCGCACACATAGACGTGTATTAAATACGCAAACAGAAGGCCAAAAGGCCAGAAGGTAAGTTGAACCACATATTCACGCAAAGTATTTGAAAATAGAGGTCTAGTTATGCTGGCTAGTTGAAATGGACTCATAAAAGTGCTAGTGCTTGACACTATCGATACCTTAGTTATCGATAAGTTTGGCAATCATGAATAATCGTGTATCTATCAAATGAAATTAATATAATATTTTTCACGGTCGGGGTGTCGCAAAGAGGGTCCCATACAAAATTAGGACTTAGAACATTTTCAACAAAGAGAAGATATTTAATCAATTCTAAATACTGGGAAAGCGGCTAAATAAAAACACGTATACCCTCATGTTTACCAGATGTATTTAAAATAAGTAATTGAAATTACAACAAAATTATGTAATAGAATACAATGCACTATAAAATAATAGTTCAGCTACTTATTAAATGATGTTACGAATTTAAAGTAGGTATGTAATGTTCGCAGCAATAAATAATAATGATTTATTCATAGAAAGATACACTATACTGAAAAATATTACAGTATTGATTTAGTGAATTGAAACACCACAACATGGCTATATTATAGGTTACCTTATATGTTTGTTTAAGATTCTTTTTTAATGATTTAGTTAGATAATTATTAAGTTATTTGAATAAAAAGGTTAAATAAGGAAAAGGATTTTATTTTAAGATGACCCCTATTGATTTTAAAAATGTATTAGTTTTGTATAAATATATCTGATGCATTTCTTGGGATCATTCTTTTTGGACAAAAATTTTATTCTGATATTGGTATACTTTTCGATTACCGCTTTTACAAGTTCTATGTTGTGCACAATAAAACGGTAATCACGTACTGTGATTACCACAGGCTTGAATCCAAGCAACTCGGATACTGGGTTCTTTTTGAAATCTGTATAGATATACAGCTATTAAAATACTAACAAGTAGCGAAATATCGATATCGATATTTAATATGTGCAGGCCCTTCACTAATTTCGTAGCGGTGTGGCCAGCCACATTTAAATAAAATAATTATTTGGATCGAATTAAGAATAAAACATACACATTTTTATAAAAATACTAACACTATTATTGTACATTTAAACAATAGTTTTAATTCTAAAAAGTGACATGTAAAGAATTGTTCATGGGTTATATTATGATGGTTTTTCAGATTACCAAATATACCGAGTAAGTTTAATAAGTGCAAGCAGTATTTACTCTATTATTTTATTATACAGGTAGAGTAATAATAACATCACAAGTAATATACGGTAAAATGTAGTAATGTTCATACAACTTCAAAATCGTATAAATATGGACTTATACGGTCAACCGGCAACACTTATTTATTGGAAATATTTTTCTATTTTATGGTAGTTTATTGCATTATTTGATAATATTTGGACAAGAAATACTCACAAGTGAAAGGTAGTGTTATCCTTTTGTACGCTTGAAGTTCCTGACCTTTTTTTGCACTGATAAACACTACAGACAGGCATTTTTGCGGGATGTCGTGCCACGAGAACAAACACTTGGCGACTGGCGCGAGACGCGCGGGGACTAGTTTTATATAACGGGTATGCTCACTGAGCGCATGCCTTTGGCAGAGGGGTACGCGCGTAATATCGCATCCATTCCTGTTAATTTATCTGAGGCATTAGTACTAGAATTAAAACTATAAAAAATGAGAGCTTACATCTGCCAACAAACTGTCATGCAGTTTGGCAGATTTAATGTAAAGATACCATTTTGTAATGTCTTTTGGATAAATAAATGAATTGAATTAAAATTGTTGGAATGTTGGCAAACAATCGATTGTAGCTTTATAGGTCTCGAAAATAGTATGTAATAGTATTACTGTATACTTACAAATATTATTAAATAATAAATATCTTGGACATTGCACACAAATTAGTCACATTTAAAGTACCTGAACGTTTATTATGATGACTAGACAACGATATAGAATACATAAATAGGGTCCTTCTTAATATGCAGACCGTCAAACTGAACAACTTTCTATGTGGCACCAACATCGAAAATGCGAAAAAAAACAGCTGTTGATCATGTAGAGAATGTTGTTCAGTTTAATGGTCCGGTCATCCCACAGAACATTATAAGAGGGGTTAGAAATGCAAAGTAGCGCTTTTGCTTCAGAGACGGCTGTCGCCACTTGTCTTCCCGCTCACGCTTCTACAATTACTCATGCCCTCTCGCTCGTACCACGCCTCGCGCTTTATGGTGTTATGCAAATCATTGCATAACCTGTGGCGACACGTTCCACGCCTACTTCACACTTCTAACCCCTCTTATAATGTTCTGTGGGTCATCCCCTAAAAAAACTGACAGCATATTAAGAAGGACCATGTATCCATAGTCATGGATGTACAAATATTCATATTCATCATATAAAGATTCGAACACGCGATCCTCGGCACAGCAGGCGGGTTCACTACAGACTGTGCTACCGGGCCGTCAATAGGTTTTATATTGGCCGTATTGGTTATTT
Organism: Agonopterix arenella; assembly: GCA_927399405.1. Taxonomy (NCBI): domain Eukaryota; kingdom Metazoa; phylum Arthropoda; class Insecta; order Lepidoptera; family Depressariidae; genus Agonopterix; species Agonopterix arenella. The sequence continues at coordinate 6,667,534 of OV656714.1, forward strand.
GGGTTTATTTGGGCCGAACATGTTACAGCAACGACTCTTTTCTATATTTTATTGGAATTTCAGATATTCGGCGAGGTGTAGCTTTATTGAGGTCCTCTCTCGTGCAGGCCTTCGGGAACAAAGGACATTCTAGGATCTGTTTCTAGGAAGTTTACCAATCCGCATAGGGCACGCGTGGTGGACTAACGCTCACATGCGTGTGCTCTAAAGTACAGTTGTCTTTAGGTATTCCTGGTAAAACGTATACATATAGTCCCCTGTAGGCCTCGCATGCCACCCCCGTGAAAACGACAAAAATCGAGATGTGCCTCCATCTTTAATATTTTACGTACGCCAAAAAGAGCACGCACGACGTTTTCTCGTTTAAACGCTTTGTCGTGGGTGGCATGCTAGCCGTGCTGTAGGGCTAATGTGTGAGTAATATCGTTATCAAAATCGGTAACGTATTATAACTGTACTATGCAATTTAAAAAATGTTTTGTTTCTCTGATCATTTATATCCAGTGTGTGAAATTGAATAACTTTATATTAACAAGCAGAGTCGCTAAGAACTGCCAAAATACACCATGTCGATTTGATACCGATTGAATCGGGTAACCTAAACAATACGACCCCTGGAGTGCGATTTTTGAAACTCATTCACTAAGCTCAGCAGTTGAAAATGTCAAAATTACTATGGAGATCGCACTCCTGGAATATGATTTTTGAAAGTCAAATCAGCAGTAGAAAGATGCATATGTCCATAGGAATTTTGACATTTTCAACTGCTGAGCTCAGCTCAGCTTTGGTAAAGAGACAGCTTGGTACCCTCAGGAAAGATCATCATCATCATCATCTCAGCCGATGGACGTCCACTGCTGGATTTAGGCCTCCCCCTGCGCTGCCCTCATCCAACGGGTTCCCCCCGCCTTCACAAGGTCGTCGGTCCACCGTGTGAGAGGCCTACCCACGCTGCGCTTTCCGGTACGCGGTCGCTACTCGAGAACTTTTCGACATGTATTCACATTCTCATGGAGTGTGTCCGGAACGAAGCAGAGAGGTCACAGTTTCTATATCATAGTAACTTTAATTTAGAGGTTGGCCATTGTAATAGTGTTCTGGCTGAGCCCCCATCAGGCCCAGCCAGACAGCTTTACAAAATGGTTCAATTGGGGATGAAGCGAAGAACTTTAATTAACTAATAATGTATCTTTTTCGGCAAATGATCTGTAGTAGCTGTAAGTGCTAGATATTATGGGGGTGACATTTTCTTGTAAGAAAAAACCCTCTCAAAATTATAATAAAGAGGAAAAAAAAACTTTTCGGCCCCATCGGCCATCGGTTCTGCGAGCAATGTGCCCCGCCCACTGCCACTTTAGTTTAGCAATTCTTTGGGCTATGTTTGGGTTCTTCTGCGGATCTCTTCATTTTTGATTCGATCTCGCAGGGAAACTCCGAGCATAGCCCTCTCCATTGCCGTTTGAGTGACTTTCAGCCTTTTTATGAGGCCTTGAGTGAACGACCACGTCTTTGTTCCATATGTCATCACTGGCAACCCACACTGATCGAAGGCATTCGTTTTAAGACACTGCGGTATTTGGAACGTGTAGATACTACATACAGGAAAGATATAAGCATAAAAATTCCTTGCATTCGAAGTACTAAATAGCTAATCTAATACAATTAAAATGACTGATATAAAACATGTTTTATATCTTTCTTGATAAAAACTAAACAGTGCCTCATGCCAGTTTCGTTAATTCGCAGTCAAGTTACGTCCTCAAGTCATAAAGCCTTGGGCAGCGGGTCGTGTGTGGCAGTTTTTGTGCCGCGCAGCATTTCACGGATAGCGGAGTGGATGCAGTTGGGCCGACTTGCGACTCGCGCGCCGGTTTAGCTAATGTCTGCCACTGTGGACCGTTGATCATGTTGATTCTACATTTACATTTAACTGTTTTTAGAGGATAGACTTCCTAGTTTTTCTCACTTAAGGGCCTATGTCGAAAAATAATTGAAGCGAAATGGGCGTGTGCTAGCTTATATTACTGCATGATGCGAGAGAAAGAGATGGGGCGGCGCGCGCCTGAAACGTCGCAAGCGTAAAATAAACATTGTACTATTTATGTAAGTTCAATTCTGCTCTTATCAAAATTTGTTAAATATCAAACTCTGTTTTTTAAATCAAGTCTCGTGTTTCTATTATTCACCGTTTACCAGTTCCAAGCGTTTATCGATAAAGCCGCAGACTACTTTGGCTTGTTTTTCTATCGAGAAAATGTGTCTTAATTGTGTTTTGGCTCTAATCAAAACTTCAATTATATGTTCAATTTACACATATCCTCTAATCATACTCCTACTGTTAGTACTTCATAATATATGACGCTTTGAAGAATCCTATTTTTTTCACATAGCCTCTTAAGAGATTTAACCGTTACCGCGTTTCACACAAACGATTAATTATACAGGGTCCAACTTAATATGCTGTCAGTTTTTTAGGAGGATGGTCATACCCTCAAACTGAACAACATTCTCTATGGGACCAACAATAGAAATCGCGAAAAAAAAAAGCTTTCCCCGATACATTTTGTTCGAGTACGTTTGCAGTTTTGTATGGAACAGCTGTTTTTTTTTTCGCGATTTCGATGTTGGTGCCACAGAGAAAGTTGTTCAGTTTGACGGTCTGATCATACTCTTAAAAAAGTATCAGTATATTAAGAAGGACCCTATATTTTGGACGTTAACTCAGCTATTAAAATTTTTTAAACACGATCTAGAAACTAACGACGATCACGACGGTTAGTGTAATGGTTAACGCCACAACGCCGGACTGCCAAACCAGGGTCTTGGGTTCGAATCCCGGTTCGGTCATGGATGTTTATACGTTTGTGCCGTTGTTGTATGGTTTCCATAATAAACAGCCTATAGTGCTTGCTTGGGATCATTACAATGTATGTGCCTGTGAGCGTTATAATTTTCGTTAAAAAGTTTCAAAGTCACAGTGGCTTAAAGTATTCCATACAAATCTTTAAAAAACTGCATCAGCCAGTCTGCATCTCAATACATTTTATCTGATATTTTATTAAAAGTCTTTTTCCGAGCGACGCGTGTGGTTCCAGTTTAAAATGTACCACCTAATTTATTCCCGTGTGTGCCGTACGAGGCGACTAAGGGAAGGGTTTCTTATGTAGCGTAGGTATTTGTGGGCGAGAGACTTAGCCATGCATCTATCGCCACCTTTCATCTTGAAACCTTCAATGCCACGCTAGAACGGACTCTTGCCTTGTTTCCACTGCAGGCACGACAGCTGGTAGTTGTAGGTAACTTATTATTAATCTGTGGTTGTAGCAATATTTCTGACCACCCCGAAAGGGAATTATGGTCGTGAGTTTATGTATGTCTTCTTCTGTCAATTTGTAATTTTCCAGTCCCCCTCCCCCTTTTTAGGGTTCCGTACCCGAAGGGTGAAAACGGGGCCCTATTACTAAACCTACGTTGTCCGTCCGTCCGTACCTATTTAGGGCTGTAACTTTTGAACCGTAATAGCTAGACAGTTGAAATTTTCACATAATATGCGTGACAAAAAGTTAAATATTAAGGGGGGTCCTCTCCTCATACAAGAAACTAGTTTTTACCAACGTTTTTTTCTTCTCGCTCTATCGTAAAAAACCGTTATACATACAAGCGTCAAACTTGGTGCGATTATAGAGCAAACTCTACAGTATAACAACAAATAATCAAAACCGGTCAAGTGTAAGTCGGTCTCGCGCTAAAGTCCCGGAGAAAAGATTTTTTTTTTTAAATTTAATAATATGTCATAATTCATAATTCTTATTGCATAACGTTGCGTTCATATGTATGTGTTCTGTTACGGCAGCCTCGGTGCCCGAGTAGACTTACTCGCACTTGACTGGTTTTATTTGCATCTTCTGTCGATAATTACCAGGACAAGGTTATTTCCACTCCGACCGACTTAAGTTCTGATTCGATGAGTTTTTTTTTTAAATCTTTATTGAAGAGCTTGGCCTGAAGCTATGTCGCTCTGTGGGATTTGTAAGTTCACAGACATTATAATAACAATAAAAAACTAGTAACTACACAGTGATGAAATAGAAAAATAAGATGAGTTTCTGAGTATATTTAATGCGATCCAAATCGGCCTAGATAGCACATTTTTGTATTTGATTAAATTTCTAAAATAAAACATACTTACAGGGAAAAAATATCTGGTAGTAATATGTGATAACCATTTATTTTAGTCTTTGACTACTTATATAGGGACTAGCCACGCGTGTAATTCTACTAACAAACATTTCTGCCACTTTTTGCGGGGGGTGAGGTAACATGAAATCTGCAACTTTGGATTTTATTCCACATAACTTTAGATTCTAATTTTGAATGTTAAAAATCATGAAAAGAAGTCTCGTTTGAACCCCAAACGTTCCAAGTTCGAAATTAGTGTTTCGCAATTATAGGCTGTCTAAGAATAAGGAGAATAAGAATATTTATTGTTCAAACTGTGTAAAAAAAAGATTTTACAATAAGGCAGAATCAACCAGTGGTTTCTTGACAAATTTACATACTTTCCACTTAGAAAAAGTATATGTCTAGAAAGAGCCTCATGCTATGATGGGGTTTAGAGGCCAATACTGGTTACAATTTATTTCTACGCTTTCGTAGCTTCGATTGTCAATCTTGACATATAACATATCCAAGACTTCCCATATGTACATGCATTAAAGTCTGCTAAAATAAATAGCTTTACTAGATATTTTTTTCCGTGTACATTTTCTTTCACCAAACATGATCAAACATGTAAAGAGCAACATTTTTCCAGCTTCAACATTAGATTATTTACTTCTCTTCATCCAACCTTTAGCTTGAATGTAAAATATTGATTGAAATCAGATCGAGACTGTAATTTCCTCCGTATTTGTATAATGAACGCCGCCGTCTGATTTCAATCTAATTTAGTTCCTCCTTCCATGTCTATGGGTTCCTTCTTGGGACGTAGTCTAAGTTAATATTAGTATCTACTTATAAGTATATTCTATTTCAATAGCACTAGCTTTACTCCAGAATAAAAATGCATTCGAAAATAATTGTCATTAGATAGATTTTTTTTTTCATCTTGTCACCAGATTAATGGTGCCTTCAGTCTTCTGTGATCAATGATCATAGGTTCACAATATGTTTTCCGTTTATGTCTGTTCGCCAGCACATTGACATACAAAAATAATGGACGCCGGGTCTAGTACAAAATTCTCGAAAAAAGTTTAAGTGGGTGTATAGCAATACAGGGTGTAAGTGACAGCCTAGCAAATACTGAAACGGTGAACTCGGACCATCAAACTGACCAACTTTCACTATGGAACCTACCGCAGGAAACGCGAAAAAAAATCTGCTGTTCCATACAAAACTGCTTTACCTACCCGACTCAAATGTATGGAACAGCTGATTTTTTTCGCGTTTCCTGAGGTAGGCTCCATAGTGAAAGTTATTCAGTTTGATGGTCTGAGTTTACCGTTTCAGTATTTGCTAGGCTGTCACTCACACCCTGTAGAAACATTGAAAATGTAGACATTATTTTTCATTTTTGCTTATGCGTAGGTTTTACCCCATCGGGGCACGGCGCGCAGCCCGCGTGCGCGTAGTCGGCCGGTCGAACGAAGACTGTCGCGTAATTAGTTCTCTTTATACGTTTTGGTTCGGACACTTTTGACCGCGGACCCTACGTCCAGTAGTTGGTAAGTCGATGGCCAGTGAACTAATTCTGCTCGTTTCTCGTTTCAACGTGCTCGCTTCTGAATATTGAAGTTTGTACACGAACATTGCAATTCTGTGCTCGACGAAAACTCCTGATAGATACCTAACTTAATAGCTCTATATTTCTCTCCTACCGCCATATCTAAGCACTTTGTCAGGGCGAGGGAATCCGAATGGCATTTTTGTGATCTCAACAAAAAGAAATTTTGAAAGAGAATCCTATTGACCACTTTCTCTTCATTCGTTCGGCTAGCAATTCACTGAGGTAGGTAGCCGTTGATGTGAGAAAACAGTAGATGTGTCTGAAGCTATCCATATGTCACTGAAAAAGGTCAAGTGCGCTGTTGCTGTCATATATGTCATATAATATAAAAATATATTAATTTGTCAAAGATATTCATTATCATTTATTACTCTTGAGCGAATAAATGAATTTCATTTCATTTCATTTCTAATATTCTCAAAGAGTTAGTATGTTCTACGAAAACTCTACTGGCTTGAAAATTATAATCATTCTCTTCTTTTAACCTTTATAACGAAATAAACAAAAAAAATATTAAACATAATTCCTTGCTCAAGTATTCTATCAATTTTGCAAAATAGAAAATTTGGTTGATTTCGTTTTGTTGGTTTTAAGCTTTCTCTCAGCAAGTTGCACCTTTAGTCCTGTACCTAATTACAGGTACATCTTTACTGTTACCTGTACTCTTACTCGTTCGATCTGTTAAATCTTCTCTCTTATCTGCTTCAACTCCCAGTCAGTTATGTACCAGCTACTGTATAAAAAACGACTTGAGAAAGCAATATCCAGCCATCTTCTGTTTTCTCAACTCGATGTTACAAAGATAGCAATTCAGTGAGATAGCATTTTAACCCTATGTGCAATTACGTGGTGAATGGGCAAAAGTAAATCAATGTTAGTGGTGCACTCTTTTCAAGTCTCGGTCGCTCAACACTTATGTACGTAAGGCCACATGAGTTTGTGCCTTTATTTTCTTTTATTTAATTCAGAATGGTAAGGGTTAGGTTTCTGAGTTGTTTGGAGCGTGGTTGACTGTATGAGGGATATTGGAGTTGTGATGGAAACTTCTTCTGTATTTTTTGGTTGTTTTATGTTTGGCTGTTCGTAGTAGCACTGAAGCGCACCATTGAAATTGGCGTCCTTTTAAACTAAGAGTCTACCCATCAAACTGAACAACTTTTACTATGGGAGCAAACTGATCGGAGCAGAAATCAAAATCTGCTGTTGCATACATTTGAGTCGAGTAGACATTGCAGTTTAGTATGGAAAAGCAGATTTTTTTTTTGCTCCGATCGGTTTGCCCCTATAGTAAAAGTTGTTCAGTTTGATGGGTAGACTCTTAGTTTAAAAGGATGCTAATAAATATCAATTTCACTCTGTATACGTCATCACATCACTCATAGCTTATATTGTACCTATTGAATGTCACAGCCCCAAAAAGCAACAGATATATGTATAGGGTGAAAGAAAACACCCTATTAATACTTAAGGGGGTGCTTCAGACTGACTGAACAACTTCCACTATGGAGCCAAGACCGAAAAAAAAAAACAAAAATCAGCTGTCCATTTGAGTCGAGCCGATACTGCAGTTTTGTATGAAACAGCTGCTTTTTATTTCGTGATTTCGAAGTTGGCTTAAAGTTGTTCAGTTTGATGGCGTGAAGCACCCCCTTAAGTATTACTAGGATGTTTTGTTACACCCTGTTATGTTACTAGCTAGCAGCGCACGTTAAGTGAATACTCGAAAAGACCCAACTGAGTATTTTAGCTTCAAGTCATTCACCACGCGTGTCTAATGCAGATTGGTGGATTTCACAGACGCATCAGAACTTTTCCTATGGCACACTTTGGCGGCCCGGTAGCACAGTCTGTAGTGAACCTGCCTGCTGTGCCGAGGGTCGCGGGTTCGAATCCCGTAAGGGACAAATATTTATATGATGAATATGAATATTTGTACCCGAGTCATGGATGTTTGTATCTATATATGCATACTATATCGTTGTCTAGTCATCATAATATAAGTCCAGGTACTTTAAATGTGACTAGATATTTGCGTGACAATGTCTAAGATATTTATTATTATCATTTATTATTACTGAAATGCGTAGGTACCAAATCGCCTACACCGTATATTAGAAAAGATTGAATTCACAACGTTAGATTTGCAATGAGTGTTATCATTATTATTAAAATTGATGGTCTTAAATATCATTGAAAAGCCCATTTTCATCAATGGGCGATTTACAGCTAAAACGATGATAATGATATTTTATAGCAAAAACCTAAACAACACGATAAACCTGTGAACTCTGATCTCTAGATATAAAATAAAAAACAGTTTAAGATCTAGTCCTATTTAGGATTATTAAGGACAAAATACCGGGAAAATCTATGGACGACCTAAAAGTAAATGAGAGATGTACTAGATAACGGAGCGTACCGTAAGGTAGTGAGCATAGTGCGAGCATAAGCGGGGACGACACAGGAGATCTCTGATTGCGGAAACCAAAGAATATCGAATGAAAAATTCTTTCGGAATATTTGGCTCATATTTCAAAGTATTCGTAGACATTTTCACGTTAAAAAACGTTGCATAAACATTAATGTTCGTTCGCGAATTTCGGTCCGAGTCGAAATAGTATTCTATTCATGCATCGTTATTAATAAACATTCGATCTATCCAAGCCACGGTACCACCAAGATATTCTTCGTTAGAACATTTCCAGATCAATTCATAACGAAGCAAAATTCATGACGTCATGGTTGTGATCACAAAAGTTTAGAAAACGCATGTTAACGAAGAGGGCAGTTCATAAGCTTTCCGAAATAAATACGCTAGTAGTGTAATATTGGGCACTCTAGGCCACTTCGTTTCCTTCAGGCTCACCCTGTTCGCCTTCAGTCACTCGTTGACCTAGAGTGCCCAATATTACAAAGATATTTTTCGTTCAATCATTTACTCAGACATTCTAATTTAAATTCAACCTGTGTCGTTATAACGCGATCAGATGAGAGCCATGGTAAGATCACTCCTTGAACGCACTGTCATCTAGGATGTTAAATCGTTTATTTAACAAGAACAGGAACTCGTTTTATCTGTCTATTTGTCGAACAGAAAACATTATTTTAATCAAAAGAAGCAAAAACCTCGTGCTTTGAGCTTTCAGGTACCTTGCTCGGTCTCGTCGGCTAGTGTCGGAAGTTGTGCAAGGTACCTTAATTGCTCATCGCACATTAGAGGAAACCCCTAAGGGTTTTTTTAGTATCCATTTGAGGTTCGACATTACAGTGTCAGTTCTCAGGTAGGATTTCAGGGTTTTTGGTATCCATTTGAGGTTCGACATTACAGTGTCAGTTCTCAGGTAGGATTTCAGTTCATAGAGATATTACTTTATCAAGTTTCAGATTGGCCAGATCGATACTAATTGATATTTCATATCACAGGCATGTTTGAAGTTATGGAGTGTAGTCAAGTCGGCCAAGCTTAACTAACACCACATGGTCTCAACCAGCCCAGAGGAAACTGTTTCACTCTGGTATATATACTAACATCGTTGAAAACTTTAATAGCGCGATTTAGAAATCGTTATTTTAATGCGCGAGTTTTCGCTAGGCCGCTGTACACTAACGTCTTTAGTAAACAGAACCAGTAACAATACCTTTATAAAAGAGTCGATGTACCTCATACAGCTGGATTAAAGACGCGGCATTAAATAAAAACTGAATTCCCCGGTTAGTATTTGATTACCGTAATATGATACTAAGGATGTCGTCATTGCGATTATACAAGGTGTTAATTTTAATATTTTGTTAGGTATCCACTGAAATATACGATAATATAAGAAGGATATTATTATTAAGTTGATTACATCACAATACTAAAGGGATTAACTCAAGTCTGTAATAAGATAATGTAACCAAAAATTCTTCTTGTTATTTTATCAACTAAGTTGTGTACTAGTTCGTATTTAGTAGTGAACTTACGTAAGTTTAGGTGTGTTTATATACCTACTTAGTTTTATTCAGTATGGTTTTATTTAACGAATTTCGTTATCATTTTATTATTAAATAATAAATAAGTAAGTATAATAAGTAGGTAGGTAGGTAGGTATAATAGGTAGGCAGTTATTGTCTGAAATATATGCGTGATAAAATTAAATATGTTTATATCTTAATTAATAATATTATATACCTAGATATAATTTATAGTGATGACAAAGATATTTAATTAGCTACATAACACGTTAAGCTTCTTACCTACCTACAAAATAGATATTATCTTTCTTCAATATTTATCAAAATGACACACTGTATTTTTTTCGAATGTTGATTCATACTGTGAAACCGAAGAAAACCTAAGTAAGCATTTTTATCGTAATAAATCAGAATGTATTATGTGATAAAAGTGACTCGTAGAATGTTACATAGTATTTACTTGAATTTAAGGTTCAAATTACATTGATTAGAACCTTTACATTACGTTTTTAGATGGAGACTTAAGAGTAAAAAAGCTTACCTAATTATTGCAATCCATAATTTGTAACATACTTATTTTGATTTTGCTCAACAGTAGTCGCAGTATAAATTATCGTGAGTGATTTTTAATAAATTCAGTTTCTTCAAGAAAAAATGTAAGTAGGTATGAGAACAATTATTTAATCATGCAATCATTAACATTATGGTTATGATTTAATACCTACAACATGGGTTCGAATCCTAGTTGAAACTTATTTTGATATGCCTAGTTGCAATTATAGTACTTATATTTTAAACACATTAGGTACAGTTTAACGTTCGAGATCTGAAGGTAGATAATTTATTAATTTTTGCTTAATAGTTTTATTAACTTTCAGGTCTGACTCCGAGTATGAAATTGTAAGTGAAGAGGAGAGAGAAAAGGTTGATAAAACGAAAAAGAAGACCTCTAAGAAATCTACGTCGTTGAGTAGTAGCAGCGTGGGGAAGCGAAAAACGTCATCGACTAATTTAGCTAGGTAATTTGATTTTTAACTCGCACCTACACCATAAATTTTTTTTGATTGATTTTTCTTAATAAACAAAATGTTATGTTATAGCTATTTGTTTGCTTTTACAGTGCGCGCAAGAAGACAGCCCCAGCAGCGCTCGACGTGTTTGGGTTGACCAAGGATCAACCGCAACCGTCATCTTCAAAGCCAACAAAGCGGAACGGGACTCTGGAGTCCTGCTTCGTAAACCGGGTAGCAACAGGCAACCAACGACGGGTGACCGAACAAAGTGGTGAATACTATATTGATCTTAAAGTATATAATACTACCGACGCCGAAGGTTCTAAGCCAGAGGAACGTTGGAAGAAGGCTCTCGTAAGGGTGAAGTTCTTTACGAATGACGACTGTCCGCAGTGGCAAAATGTCCAAAATCTTGTGAGATCGGCTCATGAGCTGTTTGAGGACATTCCACCTTCTTTTTATAATAATTTTAATAACTAGTCACATCATTTTTTGATTTGTTGAATTTTGATAAAAAATAGTAGGTAGGTACAGTTAAACCGTATCTATAAATACTTAGCGTTAATTATAGTTAATACGTACTGTTGATAAAAAACTACAAGAGTTAAATTATTCTAACATGCCTTTTTGTTCAAGCTGCGGTATTTTAGTTGTAAGAAACAAATGGACAGGTCATTTACGAAGTAACGTACACAAAAATAATGCCGCTGCATCTGTTTACGATAACGTACAGATAATAAAATCCGCTTTCCGGGGTCGTATCGCGAGCTATAGGATTTTAGCAGTGACTGAAGAGGAAGTAAATTCTATAAATACGTTTTTTGTCAGAACTAGTTTCAAAATCAAGTCACTTTTAGATCGATCACTTAAAAGTCATATATGTGTTAAAGTTAATATTGAACTTTTTTCTATGTTTTTGATGTTCAAAAATGATACCCAGGAAGTGAAGTCTTTTGGAACAAAAAATTTTACACTTCATTTAAATTATGACTTCGATTCATTATTTTTAGATGTCAAAAGTAATTTGATAAAAAAGATTGAAGAATTTCAAGAGAGGGACAGTGGGTGGACATTTTTGAACAATTTACACTTAGAACTGAACATAAATAAATGTCAACCATTACGAGGATCAAATTATATAGACTTACCTAAATTTATCAAAAACAAAAAGGCATGCCTGAATATTCAGAATAATGACGAATACTGTTTCTTATATTGCGTGATGGCGGCCCTATATCCTACCACAAAACACTCCGTAAGACCTTTATCATATGCAAATTTCCGGGATATGTTGCAAATTAAAGATATGTCGTTTCCAGTCAGCTTTAGGGACATTTCAATTTTCGAGAAAAATAATCCTGCTTTAAGCATTTATGTTTATGGTCTGAAAGACAAAAAGATTATAACTGGACCATTGTACAAATCGGAGTCAAGTAGCTATAAAAAACGTATTCATTTGTTGCTTCTTGAAAATGGTGAATCATCGCATTATTGTTTAATCAAAGATCTGCCGCGTCTTGTTAGACGACAAATAACAAAACATCACGGCAAGTTATACTATTGTGATACTTGTTTACAATTTTTTACATCAGCTGCTAAACTTGATGAACACATTTGTGGAGGCGTCGTTACTGTGCTGCCTGAGAAAGGGTCAGTTATACAGTTTAAAAATTATGAACGAAAACAAAATGTTCCTTTCGTTATTTACGCTGACTTTGAAACTATGCTACAACCTTTTCAGGGCTGTGAACCTGATCCAAATAATGCAAGTACAACAGACTTACAGCGTCATGTGCCCGTTGCGTTTGCTTATCAAGTCGTTTGTTCAGTTGATGAACGTTATAATCGGTTTGTTAGTTATCGCGGTAAAGATTGTGTGCCAAAGTTTGTTAGCTCACTGCATAGAGATGTCGCGGAAATTCATGAAGTTCTAGGTACTATTATCCCTATTATATTCAGTAAACAGGATGCTAAAGATTTCGAGTCATCTACTCGTTGTCATATTTGTCATAATTTTTTATGGAATGATAGAGTAAAAGATCATTGTCATATCACAGGACGATATCGCGGTGCTGTCCATCAGTACTGTAATTTACAGTATCGGCTTCCTAAATTTATTCCAATTTTTTTTCACAATCTTGCAGGATATGACTGTCACCTGTTTATCAAAGAATTGGGAGTAACTCCCGGCATGATCAAAATCATACCAAAGTCTAAAGAAAACTATATTTCATTCACTAAATTTATTCAAGTTACAAACGAAGAGTATATTCAGTTAAGATTCGTAGATTCATTTAAATTTTTAGGAACAAGTTTAGGAAAGTTAGCGAAAACAATGAAGAAAGATGAATTTACTAGTCTCCACTATTTCTTTCCAAATAAAGACGAGTTTAGTTTACTAACAAGAAAAGGTATATATCCCTATGATTATATGACTGACTGGAAATGTTATGAAGAAAACTCTTTACCGCCGCAAAGTAAATTTTACAACTCACTGACGGGTGAAAACATATCATGCGAAGATTATAAGCATGCGCAATCGGTATGGTACCAATTTAAAATAAAAAGTTTAGGGGAATACACGGACTTATATCTGAAAACTGACGTTCTTCTGTTAACGGATATATTTGAAAATTTTCGGCAAACGTGTAAACGTCATTACCAGCTCGATCCTGCATTTTATATCACTGCACCAAGCTTATCTTTCGATGCGATGTTGCTCAAAACCGGTGTACAACTAGAACTTATTGATGATTTGTCTATCATTCGAATGCTACAAAATGGAATCAGAGGCGGTGTATGTATGTGCTCTCATCGATACGCAAAAGCAAATCATAAATATCTAGATGACTATGACTCTTCCCAACCAAATTCATTCATAGTTTATTTAGATTGTAATAATTTGTATGGGTATAGTATGTGTCAAACATTACCCCTCTCTAATTTTAGATTTTTAGAGCAGAACGAAATTGATGGTTTATGCGTTTCGGATATACGAGATGACGCTGATTACGGTTTCATACTCGAGGTTGATCTGCTATATCCTGAAAACGTACATTGTGATCATAACGATTTCCCGTTTTGTCCAGAGAAATGTATACCACCTGGTGGGAAGAATGTAAAGCTTGTACCAAACTTGTACAATAAATACAACTACGTGATCCATTACGTTCATTTGAAAAAATGTCTAGAGCATGGGTTAGTATTGCGTAAAATTCACAGGGCTATCACATTCAAACAAAGTGCTTATTTGAGACAATACATAGAGTTTAACACAGAGCTACGGCAAAAAGCACAGTCTGAGTTCGAACAAGATTTTTTTAAACTGTTGAATAACAGCGTTTTTGGTAAAACTCTGGAAAACAATGAGCGAAGGGTTAACGTACAATTGATAAACCAATGGAATGATACAAAAAATATAACCAAAAAGGAAACTAGTGCCGATAAACTCATAGCTAGTCCTTACTTCCATAGTGTATCAATTTTTAATGATAGTTTGGTTGCAATACAAATGAAACCAGATAGAGTCATCTTAGATAAGCCAATTTACATAGGCTTTTCGGTATTGGAATTATCCAAGGCTCACATGTACGATTTTCACTATAATGTAGTGAAACCCTTCTATGGAGATCGAGTTCAGCTATGTTATACTGACACAGATAGTTTCATCTATAATATTACCACAGATGATTTTTATCGAGACATGAAAAACAAATTCTTACCTTACTTTGATACAAGCAATTATAGCGAAAATAATAAATTTAATTTACCACTTAAAAACAAAAAGATACCTGGTTTGTTTAAGGATGAGATGGGAGGGAAAATTATAACGGACTTTGTTGGTTTAAGGTCAAAGTTATATTGCATTAAAACCAAAGAAAAAACAATAAAAAAGGCAAAGGGTGTTAAAGCAAACATTGTGCGAGAATTGAGTTTATCAGATTACGAGAAAGTTCTTATTAATAAAGATGTCATTCGCAAAAAAAATATTTTATTTAAATCAATCAAACATGAAATATTTACTAGAAGTGTTAACAAAGTTGCACTCTCAGCGAATGATGACAAACGTTCAATTTCTCAAGATAAAATATCTACCAAGGCGTGGGGTAGCGAATGTATCTTAAAATCTTAAATTTTTGTAGTTTATTATCAACAGTAACAGTACGAGTGTAGACATTATCCTAAATTGATAGTTTCTAATACCTTGCGCACAAAACCTAATCTCCGCCTGAGGCAAGGGAGGTGGGACGTAGAATAAACGCATGCAAGCGATCGTCGCGTCATCAATTCGGAGCTTCACGCCATCCCATGTCTCAGGCGGTGACTAGTCAGTTGCGAGCGGGCTATAATATTAAGTATAATAATGAAGAAATAGATAGGTTGATTACTCATCGACTGTTAGGTGGTATTGTAAAAAGATTGTGTGAATTATATTTCAATGAATAAAACTGATTATAATACTAAATTTATATGTATAGCAGACAACATTATTTTATGTTTAACTTCAAAATGATATAATATTAATTTCTTACTTACCTATTGTATAAGTTACGCTAGCCTAAATGTCTCAGCTAGCACTTTTATAGCGTGCTAATAATAAATTTTTTTCTACTTCATATCATTTTTTATTTATAGTACCCTACTTCCCTACATAGACATAATGTCTATCACACAAAAATATGGTGAGGTAAAACCAGTAGGCGTCGCATGCCAGCCCCGAGAAAACGATAAAAATCGAGATGTGCCTCCATCCTTATTATTTTACGTATGCCGGAAAGAGCGCGCATGACATTTTTCTCGTTTAAGCGCTTTGGCATGCTAGCTGTGCTGACAGATAATAAAATATTATGATAAAGATATATATGTATACTTAACTTTATTAGCTTATTAGTAATTCGACTCATACTCAGACTTCAATTAACTATAATTGTTTCACTTTAGAATTTGGAGGTAGAAGGAATTTGTAAATAATTTGAAAGTTCATTTTCATTTTACTGTTTATTAAACTTAACAGAAACAATTTTACAGTGTCCATAAATCTGATCATTTAAATATTAATTATTTTACAAAGTGTAATTTGTCAACTTTTTAGAAATCTTATTAATAACACTCTCTGTCTGATCCATAATCTCGTCCATTCTTTCGGTGACAACATATTGCGCATTAAGTATTGCACTATCTTCTCTAACACAATCAATTTCGCTCACATCATAGACTAATATTTTTATTAACCGCAGAGGTCTGTCCGGTTTCTTGCAAAT
This sequence comes from Agonopterix arenella, assembly GCA_927399405.1. NCBI lineage: Eukaryota > Metazoa > Arthropoda > Insecta > Lepidoptera > Depressariidae > Agonopterix > Agonopterix arenella. The sequence goes on from OV656714.1 coordinate 6,683,547, forward strand.
TACAAAGGATGTAGGTGAAATAATTGACTTCTTTTTGTTAACACGCTTATTTGATTTCTTTTGTTCCTTAAATTTTGTTTTTCCATGATCGCGTTTGTTTCTTAGCTCAGGGTAATCTACATCAAATCTATTCAAGAGATCTTGATTATAAAAGTAAGGAACGGTAGTTTCCTCCATGATCTGAAAACAAAAAAATGTAAAAGTAAAATCATTAGATAACTGTAATTAAGCAGGATTAATGAGGTACTTACCTATACAGGATGCAAGTGACAGCCTAGCAAATACTGAAACGATGAACTCAGACCATCAAACTGAACAACTTTCACAATGAAGTCTACCTCAGGAAACGCGAAAAAAAATTTAGCTGTCCCATTTCCATTTTAGTCGTGAAGGTACAGCAGTTTTGTATGAGACAGCAGATTTTTTTTTTGCGTTTCCTGAGGTAGACTCCATAGTGAAAGTTATTCAGTTTGATGGTCTGCGTTCACAGTTTCAGTATTTGCTAGGCTGTCACTTACACCCAGTATAGTTTAAATATTTTATAAAGAGATGAATTAAACTTACCGAAATGCCTGATTACCTATAATATTTTAATTCAATAACAAATTAAGTGACCTCTCCAAATGCTTATGTGCAAGTGACTAAAGAGTTGTTTACCTAAAAAGATCACGTCAATTCATCTCAAGAATGAAACAAGATCAAACTTGATTTAAATTTCTTAGATAGGTACTTACATTATTATTTATATATTTCCTTAATTAAACAAAAATAGTTTTATCATTTTCACATAGGTAGGTATAGGTAGTGATTACACGTGTTAAACCATTCCCGTAATGAAAAATTGCATGGAAAGCAAATTCAAGTTCATACTTGTCGGTCATGTGAAGCTACCGATTATGATGACATAGATCGTTTTGCAGTTTTTAAGTTTCAAATTTCCATGCCTCAAGTTATTTATTTCATAATTAAATTATTCGTCATTCATTAAGTAACCTTAGTACGGAGCATCCGCATTTTTATTTCATACTTAAAGTTCAAAAACATAATCAGAATGTCTAGACCAGTGAATCCAGTCATCACTAGCTACCTTGCAACTGATACGTTTGGTGTTCCTAAATTTACCATCAAGATAGAAGTAAATCAAATAGTTGAACGAGATTCAATAATTGAGGGTCGACCAATGCTGAGATCCATTTATGCAGCGCAAGATGAAGAAGATCCTGTGATGAAATCAGTGTCACACACATTGTTTTTGATTTCGAGAGAATTGGGAGACCGCTCAGATACAAGTAAATAGGTTAGTACATAATTATACTCTTTTATTTTCTTTTCTTATTGTTTCATAGGTCTCAACCTACCCACGGTGCGACGTAGGTGTAGGCATTATGTATCTATGTATTTTTTCAACCTTACAGCTCGATACTGCGTTGTTATTAATAGTGTAAAAATCATTTTATATTTTCTTTTTCAGGTACTACCGTTTGGAGCGAATAAAATGCAAGAGGAATACTTACTTTAGTACTTATTAAATACATTTAATTTAATTTTAGTTTATGTAATTCATGTTCATTAATAAATTTAAAAAAAATTAAAGAAGAAATATACACAAAAAAAAAACAAAAAAAAAAAAAAGTAATTAAATAATTCTAATTTTGTATAATTTTAGTGCTTTTATAATCTGTAATTTAATATATTCAGTAATAATTTAGACCTAAGTATTATTATTTTATGAAATTACTCTCAGACTTGTAAGACAGAGCGATTAAAATAAAAAAATGTATCATGCTATTATCAATTAAAATTTGTTTAAATAATTTCACTAAGGTTTTAAAATAAGTGATAATATGTTAGGTATAAATAAAAAAAAATGTTTTTGTTCACAAAGAAATGATTTATTATTTACTATTTTTATATCATATATCTAATTCTAACATGCAATTTAACATTTTATATTTTTAACATTATTTGCTTAATTAAATTTTAATAAAGAGAATAAAAAAAAATATTACAATCAATCAAACAAAGAGAACTTGTACATATAATTGTCTTCGTACCATTTTTTAATACATATTACATTATTTAAAGCACATTCTTTTGTATGATTTATACAATTAAAATTAATATTGTTTTTACAATAATCATTACGTAATTTTAGAATATTAGGACATCCTTTTTCTCCTATATCTACTATTTGACATGTTGAACACAGTTCTTTAATCCATTTAATTTTTTCCAAGCCTTTTGTCAATATTTTTTTATTTTCTAAATATGGTATGATCACACGTTTAAATTCACGATAGTCAATAAAACCTTCACTCCATCGAATTCCTCGGTTTTTCTCTAACCATATGATTTGTTTCTTTTCAAAATTCGATAAATTATGAAATGAATATGGAGATTTTATAAGAAACGTTTGTGTAAATTCGATAGTAGCTATAGATAGTTCTTTAACAATAAAATCATTTTTAAAATTTTTAAAGCCTTGAATATCTATGAAAATAATATCCTTATTCATGATATCTTTTTGACTGTATTGCTCAACGGTTTATATTCCACAATGCAATCGTTTAGGATAAGGCAGTATGCAGAAGTTTGATCAGGTATTTCTGTGTTGCTCTCGAGTTCAACTCGCACGTTAACGACAGGTCCCGACTTGAGATTATCAGTTTGCCTCGAGCAATCGATGACAAACAGAGGTGCTTTTTCTTTAAATTCTTCTAAATTCAACAACGGTTCTGTTCTACGACCGAAATAAGACTGCTGAAATCTTGCGTATTGTTCATATAATAAAGCAATTTTGCCATCGGTAAAATTAACATTTAAACTTTCGTATGGGAAGTAAGTTGAATTGAGATAGACTTTTACATCTCGCATAGTACAATGGTCGAATTGGGTCATATCTGCTGCGGCATTATTTTTTCTGTTCGTTTGAAATCCTATAATAACGTATCTGGGTTTTTCTATTTGAGATGAGGTTTTTATAGACCATGTATGTTTAGTAGTTTTTGGTAATAATGGATATTCATATAAATCCCAGTTTCGAAATACTAACTGAAGTGATCGATCTTTTTCTAATAATTTAAGGAAGTTTAGCCTTTCTCTATCGGACACTTTTACATGCGGAACACGCCAAACTATTTTATGTATTTCAACATCATCCACAACTTCTCCCGAACCTAATTTCAATGCGTTAAGGTTAGTATTGCTCCGTAAGAGTATCAGTTCATGCTTACAGTTTATTATTACTTTTTTGTAGTCTTCTGCAAAACCAAGAATATTACAAAGGGGTATAGATGCAGAGAAACCACCACTCTGTTTGTTCTTTGTTCCGTTAATATCCCAACCCCAAGCTTTAGACATCTTTGCTTCACTTTCGTTCATCGATATTAATGACTTCATCGTTGTTGTTATTCCAGCATTTTTTATTTTATCTATTTCTACACCATTTAATTCATAGCGAATGTCTTGGAATAAGTAAAGTAAGGGATTATTGGTAAATTGCACGCTCTGTGACCTTACTTTCGTTTCTCTGTGGTGAACTTTTACAACCCCCTCCAAATATAAAGTACTTGCTGATGGTAGTACGTACAAATCTTGCTGATTTATAGGAATACGAATTTCATCATTTCTATTAAAAGTGATAACGTAAGGTTTATATGAATGTATTTCAACACTGTCGATAGTGTTATCGTACGAAGGAATACTAGATATGTCTAGAATGCTCATTTTAACAATCCAATTAGTTTAAGGAATTTCTTATTTTCTTTTGTCAGTTTTATTTTCTTTCTTGGTGTTTCTTTACCGATAGATCGAATGGTACTGATGTTTTTGGTTAGCGGCGATATATATTTATTGTATTCAATCATTTTTTGTTTAGGTGTAGATATAACTGAATTTCTTCTCCACGTAAATTAATCAAATTATTATTTATATCTAACAATCGAATGTTAATACAATTTACGTTGTTTTGATTTACTGGGAAGTAAATAATGTTTTTAGGTATTTCTATAATTCTATAGCCTGGTGGTACATTCGGCGCAAATTCATGGATAATATGGCTTGATATTCCATTAATATAAGATCCTGTCACTATGTCACATTCAACCCTCACAACTGTCGTTGATAGAATGTTGACTGTATGCTGTGACTCGTGTAATATATTTGCTTTGAGTGTTTCATTTCCAAATCCCAAAAGTTGACCGAAAGAAGTTTCTCTTTCAAAATGGATTTCTTTTGTACAAAAAATTGATGTTTTTAATGTATTATTGTTACAGTGTAATTTGAAAACTGCATCTTTTATATTGGCCTTCAAATAATCGCAGATGTCCTGGAGTTCGTAGGCTCCCTCGGGTATTTCGATAACTTCATTATTGCCGTAATGAAATTTGTTATTTCTAACATCAATATTAGGAATAGAATTAAAGGTTGATAGATACAATAAAGCGCATTCATATTGACCTTCTAATTGTAAAGTTGGATAATAATTATTAGATAAAATCGATTTATTACCAGTTATTGATACAGTGAAAGACATTATATTAATGTTGAATATTAAACCAGCTTTCTCATTTTATATGTTTATTCCAAAAATTTATAAGATATGAAATACATAAATGACCACAATTTACTGTATTAAACTCTTGATAACTTTTGTAGTTGTAAAAAATGTCGAAGAGATTAAAATAATTAACAATCTCTAAAGGAGGTTTCAAATCACCATAACTGTTATAATATTCACAATAATTATTTAATTTCGCATAGGCTACCCAATGAGTTCCATCACCATCAGAATTATCTAAATTAACAATACCACATTCGATAGGTTTAGGCGTTTTAGGTAATCGATCTTTCATAAAAACACCTCTAAAGTACGGTATATCTCTAGCAAATTTTATAATATCTAAGTTGGTAAGGGCTCGTTTAGGTAACCTTTCGTTTAGTTTTTTGAACTCGCAATAAACAGTCCAGCGCCTTTCTTGTGTGATTTAATGTATAAACCTTTTCCCAATGAAATAGATTCCATCACTTTGTTGTGACGTTTAGATTCACTTAGATTTTGTTGAGCAGATTTATAATCGTTCACAGTTTTTGCAATGCCAGCTGCTCCTCCTGCCAGTGTACCTAAGGCTGAAAGGCCTGCAAAGATTGGTAGTAAAGGTAGAATTCCGCCTGTCTTTGGGAGTGGTATTACGCGTGGTAAACGAACTCTCTTGTTATTAGCGAGAAATTTTTTAGCTGCAAAATAAGCACATTTGATTGCAGCTTTCGTGTTCTTAGGTTTTGACCTTTTGAGGTGAGACTTGATTTTTGAAACAGCTTTATTAAAACCCTTTACTCCTGCTCCTGATTTCAATTTAGCTTTCATGGCTTTAGTTACTATCCAAGAAGCAAGTTTTTCTCCCCGCGAACCATCCTTTGATCTAAGTCTTTGCTTAGCCATGTTTAACAACACTGTATCTGCTTTATGTCGATTTTCCAAATCTTGATGGTTAGAATAAGCTATATCGTGATGCATACAAGCGTTGTCTAGCTCATTAACACCTTTATCACCTCGCAATAATCGCTTTTGTAGTTTAGTACCAGGTCCACAAAAATTATATCCAGGTAAGTGTAACTCGAATGGAAGATTATTTATTAATTTATTAATAAGACCTCCTCCTTGCATATCTCATTAGGTAATGAATACTAAGTTCATACCATTTCCTTTTTATCAATCCAACTATTTTCATCATCACTGAGACCTAACCACTTAACCAATATCTTATTTCCCTTTTTCCGAATAATTTTCTCAATTAAATATACATCAGGATATTTGGTTTTTTGAAGTTCTTGTTTATAAAATGTTCCTAGAATAGGTTGTTTACGTAAATCTTCAATAATGTATGTTATAGGAATAGTATTATTAACTTTTTTAATTGTAAAAATTTCTGTCGACCAATTTGGAGTGTACCCTTTTTGAAAAATACTTTTATATTTACTTATTCTAACGTAATCACCTGCAAAGAGCTTCTGTCTATCAGGTTTTGATATAAAAATTTGTGATTTTTTAATGTTACCCATTACTATATTTTCACTAGCCTGAGTAACTTCAATTGGTTTATATTTTGTAATACGATGTTTTGTATTATTATACAGCCTTACTACATCATCTAGCGGTCCTTGGATCCATTTATAACTACCATTCAAGCAAAAGGTTTGATACAAATTGTTTTTTAAAGTTCTGATTAATCTCTCAACAATTGAAGCTTTTTTTATAGAAAATGTAGAATAATGGTTGATGGTAAATAATTTCATTAATTGTTCAAACTCATCGTTATAAAACTCAGTACCCATATCAGTTTGTAAATTTTTTGGACGGCGATGACTCGTACACAATACATGATGAAACGCCTTTGTTATTTCAGATTTTGTCTTGGTTTTGACTGGAACTGCCCATGAATATTTAGAAACACAGTCTATTACAACTAAGATAAACTTGAAACCCTTGTTATGGGTTTTTAATGAACAAAAGTCTATTAGATCAGCTTGCCATAGATCATCAATTCCTTTTAGAATCACAGATCTTCGTATAAAATTTTTTCGAGCTGCTTTATGAAGTTCTTTCACTATTTGCTGCTTTATCATTTTGTTTTTACAATTTTATCGACTTCAGTTTTAGTATAGTACTCCTTTTTGAAGTGATTTAAAACCTTGTTTACGTCTGCTTTTATACTTTTAAGGAGTGCCGAAGCATCATCCTTGCTACAACATAATTTAATAACAGTATCAACATATTCTTTATTAGCTGCATCATCAGCTGACGAAGGTATTTTAACACCTCTTAGTCTTGTTTTTTTCAAATCGAATTCTCCTCCTTCTGTTTTCATCAAAGTTTTATCGGTTAAATCAAATATTTCAGATAACCGCATTCGTTTATGAACATGATGACCAAATTTATCAATATTCATGATGAGAACCTATCAATTGAAAAGTTAATATACAAATGAAACAAAACAAATATGATGACTTTATTTATTATACAATAATTCCACTTTCACGCAACTCTTCTAGAACCGATATTATTTCATTATCCAGTCCAGTGTTACCTGCATCTCGAGATGCAATTAATATCTTTAGTCTTTCCACTAATTCGTTAGGATCATCCCAGTAAACGTAATCCACATCTTTGTTCCACTTTTTCATAGACGGTAAGCCAGATCCTTGAGCAACACTACCGTCAGTACTTACAGAAACTTTACGAAGTTTGAATAATGGTTTGATAATATTCAAGTATTTTCGTCCTTTATTGCTCTTTATTGGTTTAGTTGAATCAAAATCGCGTCTATGCGCATTTGTATCCATCAACATGGTTTTATAATTTTGTATGTCTTCGGAAGTTATCAAGTTCGTATCAGGTACTTTCTTGAATATCAGTTCACGTATTCCTACAGTGTTATCATACGTATGCCCACCTATTGTTATATATTCTCCATTTGTAGTTACACGAGCTGAACCCATCATAAGTTTTCCACGTTCATTCCTAACACCATACGGAACATCTTCATAAAACTCTGAAGATAAAGACCATGATGATGCATTACGTGCAGGACTATTCTGAGCTGAATCAACAGTTTTAAAGGACATATTGCTAATATCATGGTCATTAAAACTGTTATTATTGTCATTATCATCTTCATCTGTGTTTACATCTGATAAATCTTTTTCATTATTTATAATGTCAGATTTCCTTTTCATGATTGTTTTATCCAGATACGGTTCACTAGATGACGATGCATCGGAATAGCTATCTCTCAAAGACTTAATCTTTTTAACTTTATTTTTTTTTGACTGTGTGCTTTGTTTCTTTGTTGCCAACATTTGATTAAGGGGATTTATTATTGGTTTAAAAACGTTTTCAAGTGTTTTATCTCTATCAGTTTCAATATTACGCATTTTTCGTACCTTTCTTTTTACAGCTTCAGCTGCATTAACAACTTGTCTTTTTATAGATTTTTCCATTTTAATTCAGTGTAACGTGTCTAAGCTTTGAATAATTTCCACGTAATGATAAACGTAAGAAAGCAATACACTTATATACTATTAATGTATTATCAACTAGTCGAATACCACGAATGTGTCAAATTTCTTTCTATAGCACCCTTTATTTTTATCACAATCTTTATTAATCACTAAGTAGCTGTACGACTTATTCCATATTTTTGAACACATTTTTCGAAAATCGAACCACGTCATATCTGTATTAACATGCTCATCATAAATGTGTTTTAAATTCACATCGTCTTGCTTGAAGATAACCAAAAGGTTCGCATTATCTCTTACAAGCTGTTTGGGAATTTTGGTATATGTCTGGTTAAGGTAAAAACAATCTATGTTTTTATGACGACCCATTGCAAAATAATCTCTTATATTATTTTGATTTTCACATGCAACATCATCAAATATTATAACAGAGTTAGGTTTAGCATTTTGAGGACTTAAGACTGTCTCATTTTCGTGGTATTTTGCGAAAGATATACCTGGAACCATATTTAAAACTTTCTCCAAGAATCTGTACTTAGGCTGATGAAGAGTCTTGGAATAAACATACACATTTCGATAATTTAACCCATTTTCATGTAGAAGAAGTCCAATGACTAAATTAGTTTTTCCGCAGTTTGATGGTCCACAAATTAAGCACCTTATTGTATTCGGTAGGAGATTTCCATGACGAGAAGTAATATTCTTAGAATTTATACATAGGTTTTCAACTTTTAAAGATTGTGCTTGTTTCACAAATTTCATTTTGGTGCAAATAAGGATGCTGTCTTTATAAGAATGAAAGTAATGTAAGAAAACAACGTTTATTTATATTCCTGTCGTTGTAGGTAATAACTAATACCTTATTTGCTCGTTCACGGTTTGGGTACTTCCTCGAAATCTATAAATTTATTGTTCATTCTAATCACACGAGCAGGTACCCTGAGTCCTTCATAATAAATTCCACTCCATGTACCATATTGGTTTTTGTGTAGAATTGGTATTAAAATACCTTCGTAATAGTCTGAACCGATTATTTGAACATTATGAATTCCATATTCATTGCGTTTAACAATAACTACTTCCACAACATCATCTATTTTTAAAGACATTATTACTTATTTATTTATAACGTCTGTCGTGTTCGATGTCAACGTGGTATCTGCTACTATAATCTTGTATCACAGACTACATGCGAGTCTTTCAGATTGCTCTCACAGCTGACTGATACATTAGGAAAGCGTTTGATCGGAAAGGTTTTGAATTAGAATTAAGCATCGTGGATGCAAGAGTAAACGATTTCACGAAAGATATCTTTGTAATATTGGGACACTCTAGGTCACCTCGTTTCCTTCAAGCTCGTAGTATAATATTGGGCACTCTAGGTCAACGAGTGACTGAAGGCGAACAGGGTGAGCCTGAAGGAAACGAGGTGGCCTAGAGTGCCCAATATTATACTACTTACGCTACGACTCATAGAAAATAATCTAGCGCGATGAAAAACATTACCCTTGTAATGTCATCCGCGCGTCTGATGGCTGTCTGGTCATCACAGACACTTTCCTCAATGCCACTTTCAGTGAGACAGAAACTAGCAACTTGAAATTTAGCAAGGCAGGAATGCTTCTATTGCTTCTTAGGTGCTGAGCTTCAGCTCCACCGCTGGGTGAGGTTGACGAACACATTCTATCTCGCTTTCTTCTTCAGCCTGCTGTCGCTCCCATCTTTTCCAGGTAACTAAAGCTCTCGAAATATTCTTCAACCTGATTTTGTTCCCGCCCGTATTCGCTCTTGCTCTCTTTTCAAATCCGCTTTCATCATATCAGCCGACAGACGTCCACTGCTGGACATAAGCCTCCCCCAAAATGGGGGGATTTGCCATAATCGCCACGCTTGGCAGGCGGGTTGGCGATCGCAGTTGGATTGAATGTGTGTACTCAGAGGATGCTGCTGCCCATCCTCCGGTGGATCCCTTAGTCGCCTTTTCCGACACCCACGGGAGGAAATGGGATGGTGCTATTCTTAGCCGACACCACACGGCAAATCCGCTTTCGCTCGCTCTATATCCCGCTTCCGCTCATCCCATAACTACACCACCCTAATCCTAATAGTAACACTCAATCGACTGCCTACACACGTCCCTTTGCCATTTAACTCGATTGATGACGTCACTATGTCCTTTTCACTGCCACATTTTGTGTACGTGAGTTTTCTTTTTCGTTTTTCTCTGTTGAGCCTTTTTAGTAATGGTTGATAAAGTATATATTTTGTATCAATTGAAATGAGTAGCTATTCGTTGAATGAATTGTTCTGCAAATTACTGTGAAAAGGAGTTCTTTTTTAATGTCTAATTTCAAAATACATTTTCATCGTGTTGTCTCTGTGCCTAGCCCACTGGGAAAGAGGCTGGATGTTGTTGATATACAGGGTGTAAGGAAAAGTATCGTTAGTTTTTAAACCCATATACTCTACCCATCTAACTGAACAAATTTTACTATGGGACCAAACCGATCAGAACAAAAGAAAAGTCAGCTGTCTCATACATATGGAGTCGAGTAGGTAGGAGCAGTCTCACAGATCCCCGCTACCCAATCCGCCGCGTAGCCCCAACAACGTCCTATGCCGAGGTACGTACCCCTCTGGGTGCCCCTAGGTCGGTTGCTTAAGTTCATCCATTTGGCCCGGTAGACCCTTTGTGGTTACCCAATAGTCCGCAGTAAAAAGCAGTAGTTGCTCCCTGAGCAGAGCTGTAATAGTCATCTCAATCAAAAAAAAAAAAAAAAAGATATTGCAGTTTAGTATGGAGCAACTGATATGCTATATGATATGCTGATTTGCTCTGACATGTTTGTTCATGGGAACATCATAACTAAGGAGTCAAATTGATCAGTCATAGAGTATGTGGTTTAAAGGTTAATGATACTTTTCCTTCCACCCTGTATAGATAGTGTAGTAGTAATATGTATAGTATGGACTATAGATAGTTAAGAAGAGTCAAATTAAAAGTTACGACTCAGAATCAGCCACTAAAGAATTTATTTGTCGTTGTATAAGAATGTTGTCTAGATTAAATTGCAAACAAAGCTTCTTATCTTATCTTATCTTGTTGTGGGGGTGGGGGCTGGCAAGCCAGCAACACTTCGACCCAGTGGGATCTTTTGTGTTAGCCCCAATACTTTTTGTTTTCTTCACCCTTCAAATACATGGTCAATGAAGGAGGCCATTGAGGGGAAGAAACCTAAGATCTCCCGGTTTTGGGTATCCATCTCCAAGGAGTCGCATGCGTTTTGCCGCAAGGACACCACAGTCACAAAGAACATGCTCCATAGTCTCTTCATCCTCTCCGCATGCTCGGCAGCTGGGATCCAGTGTAAGTTTCATTTTGTGCATAAACAAAGCTTATTCTATAACAAACAAAATTAAATCAAAGACATGCGGTACCCAGCATTCGTGACCTAACCGTTATTAAAACAAAATAAGCTTATTAAATACGTTATTACTAAAATTATAGGCAGTAAGAATTATTGACGATTTGCCTGAGAAATTACCGACTTCCGACCGACAATGTCGCATGTCTCCATTGTTGTGTTTTGAATGTAATTTTGTAGCTTATTACGACCATAGTGTAATAAAAACTAATAGTGGCGAAGCTTACCGGTCGCGGCGGATCGCATTTCGCAGTCGGTACCGCAGTCCGCACACAGAGAAGTCGGTACAGTTCAGTAGAACCAAGTTTATAATCTTGGTATGCTTAGGCCCACTTGCGCCAAATGCTGGGTTAAATTGCGTAACCCCGTTTTTAGTAGCACCGACCTAAAGTGTTATCGAAGATTGTCTTACGCCTATGAAAACTAGTTCATAGTTAACTAACCTAACAGTTCTCTATTTTTCGCTGGCAACATCCTAAATGACCATAGAGTTTATGTAATCTGACAAAATATGAAAAGTGGATGATGAATGAACATAATATATGCACGTCTCTTTCACACTGCATCTCTTTGTATTTGTTTGTCTCATTTGTTTTATTTTGGCAATGACATTTTTTTTTCATCGTTCATTCATGTTATCAAAGAGAATGTAACACACTACGTTATAAGAGTCGGGACTTCCATACTAAAAACTGGTCGTGACCGATTATTCAGAATATATGAAATGTGTGCAACCGTTCAAAGGAATTAAACGGCGTCGGTGCACGTTTCATATAACATTTTTTGTTAGAGATTTGCGCGAGCCTACAACAAAACTTTAAAAACAGCTGTTGCCTCAATTTTGACATTTAGCACGTAGTTTAGTGACTTAAACCTACCACATCGGCGGTTTAAATATAACGCAAGTTTAGCCCCTAAAACAGGATGGTGCAAGACATAGTTATAATTTAATTCCAAAGTAGCGTCTAGTTCCGAGTTAATAACGATAACCCTGCTTGGCGCAAGCGGGCCTTACAGATGTACCTACACTACTATTTCTAAAACAGCGCGAACCAATCACAATTCTCTACGGCGCGTCAAAAATCTTCTGCTTCTACTGGTCGATTGATTTTGCTCCTGACGCATGACTAAAGCGATCTATATTCGGTCAATTGACTATAAAGCAAAGCCATAAGGTTGATCTTATATTATAAATGGTTTCGAGTAGTACGTGAACACGCGAATGAAGATTGACGAGCGGAATTATTTTCCTGGTCGTACTGAACTAGAACGCGCTCCCTGAGCCCCTGTATACCGCACTCAATTGACCTGTCGTGACCACTGAGCTTCACCACTAGTAGTTTTTATTATACTATGTTATGACTTTGAACATCCACGATACTCTAACAAAAAAACAATAGAGTAATTTGATCTTTAGTCGTATGTAAATAAAGCGTATAATAGTATACCAAGTTCATGTTTCTTGCACTTTTGAAACCTTATAATTTTCAAACAAAAGTAAGTATTTATTTCGTGAAACACGATGTTAGTTTCAATTGTTTATCTGTATGAAGTTTAAACTTTTCTAGAAACGAAATAAAGCCTAAGATGACTTGATTCAGACTTTTTATTTTATGTGAAAAGGGACAATAATATATGGTTTCTTGCCTTAGGGGGTTGCCTACTATTGTTCGTGGTACAAAGTAGAACACTCTTTGATACAAACTGGCAATTAATTCCTACTTAATTATAGGGAGATGGGTTCATTATTTTATCATAAATTGTGTTTAGTTTACGGTGAATGCCGTCTTAACACTTAGAAATTCTGGTCTAATTTAGTTAGAATGTTATTTTATAAATTTAATGCTTGCTTGTCTACTGCATTTCTGTCAATCTCGTGTGGAGTATTATTAAAGGCAGGTTAATACGATGACAATGTCGTGTGGAATATCGTAAAGGCTGCTTTATACGATGACAATGTCGTGTGGAGTATAGTAAAGGCAGGTTTATACGATGACAATGTCGTGTGGAGTATCGTTAAAGGCAGGTTTATACGATGACAATGTCGTGTGGAGTATCGTAAAGGCAGGTTTATACGATGACAATGTCGTGTGGAGTAACGTTAAAGGCTGGTTTATACGATGACAATGTCGTGTGGAATATCGTAAAGGCTGCTTTATACGATGACAATGTCGTGTGGAGTATCGTAATGGCAGGTTTATACGATGACAATGTCGTGTGGAGTATCGTTAAAGGCAGGTTTATACGATGACAATGTCGTGTGGAGTATCGTAAAGGCAGGTTTATATGATGACAATGTCGTGTGGAGTATCGTTAAAGGCAGGTTTATACGATGACAATGTCGTGTGGAATATCGTAAAGGCTGCTTTATACGATGACAATGTCGTGTGGAGTATCGTAAAGGCAGGTTTATATGATGACAATGTCGTGTGGAGTATCGTTAAAGGCAGGTTTATACGATGACAATGTCGTGTGGAGTATGGTAAAGGCAGGTATACGATGACAATGTCGTGTGGAGTATCGTAAAGGCAGGTTTATACGATGGCAATGTGGTGAGGAGCATCGTAAAGGCAGGTTTATAAGATGACAATGTCGTATGGAGTATATTAAAGGCAGGTTTATACGATGATGATGCCGTGTGGAGTATCGTAATCTCAAAAATAGTTTATGTGAAACACATTTGCGGTAAAATTAATACAGATACAAACCATTTATTACAACCATGGGCTTAAAATATGTTAGGTACATAATAGTGATTCTAGTACAGAAGGACATTGCGAAGCTTATATTATACAAAATGGCGGGGCCACGTGGCAAGCCAGAAAGCACCCGATTCCCAAAAGGCTTCAACGAACTTTGATAGAAGACGTAGGAAAAACTAGGTACCTAACTACCTACCTACAACCAAATTTTTCATCACGAAAACAAGACTAATTATTTTAACGAGGGAGAAGCCATAAAAATAAAATTCCTTCTCAAGTTTTTACAATGCTTTTACACATTCAACAATAAAATTAAAGATTGAAAAATTTGTCTCGGGCTGGACTTGAACCAGCACTTTTAAAAACCGGGGAACTGCGTTATCCAATTTCGCCACCGAGCCCACTACCCAGAGAACGAAATTTGCAATCTGTTTTTGAATCTTTAATTTGATTCGAAATAGCACAACATGGCTGTAACATGTTAAAAAATCAATAATATTTGGCATTCAACAATGTTTGCAGATTCATTGTTTCTGACTTATTCCAGTACTACTAAAATTGTTAGGGTTTTATTTTTGACTTAATTTTTTTTGGTTTGTATTAGAACAAATGATCATAAATAGATGATCATTATGATTACCTAAAACCGCACGTCGTAAAACATAGCTCAAGAGTGCCTTTACATTAGGCATCCAAGCAGCGCTGCTATCGTAAGGAGCAACGTACTTCAAAATCACCTACTACATCCATACGCAACAAACTTCACGACCGTTCGGGGCGTGGTCAGAAACTCTATTGCAATCACAGATGCAACTTTAGTTTCATATCTTGATGGAATGACGTATCAACATAGTCACGCACGTGCGTGCGTGTGTTTAGAGTAAATTATTTGTAATATACCTTATGTTAACTATACCTACACCCCTGGTGTGGGACGCTACGTGTGTCGTCACTGTGGCGCCCTCACACCTCCCTGCCACTTCTCTAAGAGCGGGCGCGGCGGCGGCTGCTGCAGAGGGTCTCAAGCGGCGCACATATGCCACCCTGGGTGACGGCTACATTCTTGCGCCATTCGGTGTAGAGACCCTGGGGCCGTGGGGGCCGGACGCCCGACAGCTCTTCAAAGAGTTGTCGTCGCGCTTGATTGAGGTGTCCGGTGACCGAAGGGCTGGCGCGTACCTCGGGCAACGAATATCCATTGCCATCCAACGAGGTAACGCAGCCAGCGTCCTGGGCACCCTCCGCAGGACGGTGGCCTCGAGCACGTCTTCTGTTTAGTGTAAGTCGAACGGAAGTCGTGCTCTATATAGTGGCTCATTTTTTCTTCCCCTACTTTATTTGTTTTTATTTTTATTTTTAATTATTGCCATATTTAGCCATAAGTTGTACATAATGTTGTAATTGTAAATACCTATGTCATATTAATAAATAAATACACTATACCCGTCATTTTACGGTTTGAGCCGGGACTAATTAATAATTTTTTTTTTCGGTATAATATTGAAGAGCCAATTTAAGAAGCCTAGAAATGTAACAAAATTAAAAAAAAATCACGTCAGCAACAGTTCCAATTGTAAAATTTAGCTATTATCTCGTTCTAAAAAACCAGATGGTAAATTTTTTTTCTCATATTAAAGGCTGTATCATTATTACATACTTCAAACATGGTGTAAATATTTTTAGCTACTTAGATGTTTTTGAAAAATCCATTCGTATTTTCTAATAAATACTTCATTTTTTAAATTTCTATTTGCCTATTTTATTGCTAAAAAATAATTTATATTGTTAAATCTAAGTCAAATGAGTGCATTGGTATTAATATTATTAATTAAAAAGCATTCTGGGAAACACAATTTTGATTTCTATGTTGCGATTTTTATTTTAATACGTTTTAAGATAATCTTTTTGTCACTAAATGGTGCCGGTTTCAGTTTAAAAGTCCAATCAATAATCACTCCCTTTCCCGCCTAACAAAACTGCGTAAAATGACCGGGCTAACTAGTTAACTATACATAGCTATGTGCATCGAACGCACAAGCACACACGTGGAAAGACATGCTAATTATCACACATACTGTGTGATAGCAGCGCAGTCTGTTCGCAGCAACATCGCTGCTCAGCACGGCTAGCATGCCATACACGACAAAGCGTTTAAACGAGAAAACCGTCATGCGTGCTCTTTTTGGCATACGTAAAATAATAGAAGAATGGCCGCTCATATCGATTTTTATCGTTTTCTCGGGGGTGGCATGCTAGGCCTACAGGTCTATTGTGAAAGCTGCCTAATAAATAAAATTTACCTTTGACTTGATATTTAATCCCGTCAATTATTAACCTCGAAGCGTGGTAAAAAATAGCTAACTCTATAATCTAGACTAGTTTAATCCCGTTGAGTAGATCCCTTTGTTCCTAGATTTTATTCGAGAGCATTAATATTGAGCCTTGAATATGCTTTTGTTTCTTTTGTGTGCTTTTGTTAACGAATAACCTAACCTGACCTTCAATAATTGTGCTAAGAGATAGCTTTCTAGCTACCTTAGGGTAGCTGAGCTGAAACATTTAGGCCCACTTGCGCCAAATACTGGGTTAAATTGCGTAACCGCGTTTTTAATAGCACCGACATAGAGTGTTATCCAAGATTGTCTTGCGCCAATGAAAACTAGTTCATAGTTAAATAACCTGACAGTTCTCTATTTTTCGCTGGCAACATCCTTAATGACCATAGAGTTTATGTAATCCGACAAAATATGAAAAGTGGATGATGAATGAACATAATATATGCACGTCTCTTTCACAATGCATCTCTTTGTATTCGTCTGTCTCATTTGTTTTATTTTGGCAATGACATTTCGTTTTCATCGTTCATTCATGTTATCAAAGAGAATGTAACACACTACGTTATAAGAGTCGGCACCTCCATATTAAAAACTGATCGTGACCGATTATCCAGAATGTATGAAACGTGTGCAACCGTTCAAAGGAATTAAATGGCGTCGGTGCACGTTTCATATAACATTTTTTTGTTAGAGAGTTGCAAGAGCCTACAACAAAACTGTAAAAACAGCTGTTGCCTCAATTTTGACATTTAGCACGTAGTTTAGTGACTTAAACCTACCACATCGGCAGTTTAAATATAACACAAGTTTAGCCCCTAAAACAGGATGGTGCAAGACATAATTATAATTTAATTCCAAAGTAGTGTCTAATTTCGAGTTAATAACGATAACCCTGCTTGGCGCAAGCGGGCCTTAGTAAAAAGATACATAGGTAAAATGATTTTTGAATTGCTTTTGAAATTACAGCAGTTTTCTTCTAGTTTCGTAATATTGTAACATTTGTATAATTGTTAAATAAAATATTGCAAGAGTTTTGTTCCAACAGAAATCCGGACTACATTTAAATGGGAGTAACTAATTCTAAGCTTATAAAAGTTTACACGTAAATCTTTGTGTTTTGTTTCACTCACTTGTTTGGCGACAGGCGAAGTTTGGATTTGTTTTAAAATTTATTCTCCTGGAAGACGGCCATTTTGTTTCCGTTTATAGCGGGAAAGAAAATGGCACTAATGAGGACGTTGCAACGTGTATAATATCCAAAATATTGAAGTATTGCTATATCTTGTGTTTGGTCGTGCTGTCCCATACATCAGGGTCGAGTACCTAGGTTTGCAGTTTTGTAAGAAGAGCTTTTTTTTCGCTGCCCCATCGTTGTTTCAATAGAGAAAGTTGTTCAGTTTGATGGTTCGATCATCCTCTTTAAAAAACGTCAGCATATTAAGAATATGACCCTATTAATAGGTCTTCTTCTTATCGTGTGGGCCGAGCCTTGGTGTCAGAGTTTTTTCAGACCGCCTTACGGCCTCTGACGTGGTTTTTATGTAACGACTACTACCACCAGAGATAGTAGTCGGGACCAACGGCGTAACGTGCCTTCCGAAACACGCAATCAACTTTCTCTTCTGACAATCAGGTGATTCAGCCTGCAATGTCCTAACCAACTGGGGAAAACGCACAAAGTGACATTTCACTATAGACTAAGAGATAAGTGTACTTTTTGCAACCATCAGCAGCAAGGCTGTTAGCTGATCGTAAATTTTTTACTGACCTTTAAACATCAGTAACTTCTAAACCGACTGGAGTTGTGTAGGCAGACCTGGTCCATCCCCATCACAGAGATGCTCTACACCTCATAAACACTGAATCAGCCTTGCAGCTGATAGTTGCAAAAAGTACACTTATCTCTTAGTCTACTAGGTGTCCCCCGTGGAAATCGAACCCACGACCTCCGTGTCGAGAGCCAATGCTCTTAACTTAACCATTAGACCACGGAGGCAGTTAAATAGGTATTTCATTGTTTTAATCGGACATAATTATGAAATTGACCTCATTCGCTCGAAAGCTCATAGGCATAGTCATATAATTTATTACAACCATGGGTTTAAAAGATGTTACACAATATTTATTCCAGTACACATGGACCCTGCTAGAGCACTGAACAAAACTTAAATCTAGAATTAAAAATAAAATTATTTCATACATTATAGTTTGTTAATTATGCATATTGAATTGAATCGAATTTATACTTACAAAAGCTAAATAGATATCCATTCCTATATGGAACTAAGTACATACAGGGTCCTTCTTAACACTTTTTAAGGGGATGATCAGACCATCAAACTGAACAACTTTCTCTATAGGACCAACATCGAAATCGCAAAAAAAAATCTGGTCTTCCATACAAAACTGCAAATCTACTCATGCCAAAGGTTGATTTTTTTTCACGATTTCGATGTTGGTGCCATAGAGAAAGTTGTTCAGTTTGATGGTCTGATCATCCCCTAAAACAGTGTCGGCATATTAGCTCAGTCATTTTACGGAGTTTTGTTAGGCGGGGTAGGGTGTAATTATTAATTGGACTTTTAAACTGTAACCGGCACCATTTAGTGACAAAAAGACTATCTTAAAACATAATATGATTTTATTTTTATTAAAAAAAAATCGCTACGCAACGTAGAAATCAAAATCTTGTGCCATAGAAAGCTTTTAAATTAATAATATTAATACCAATGCACTCATTAGATTTAACAATATAAATTATTTTTGAGGAATAAGATAGGCATTGAAATTTAAAAAATGAGGTATTTATTAGAAAGTACGAATAAACTTTTCAAAACCTAAAACAAAAATATTTACACCAAGTTTGAAGTATGTATAATGAGCCTTAAATAGGTGCATAAAAAAATTTACCATCAGGTTTTTTTAGGACTAAATTTAATCGCTAAATTTTAAAATTGGAACTGTTGCTGACGTGATTTTTTTTTTAATTTTGGTACATTTCCAGGCTCAAATTAGCTCTTCAATATTTTACCGAAAAAAATATCAATTATTAATTAGTCCCGGCTCAAACCGTAAAATGACTGGGCTATATTAAAAAGGACCCTATATAGTGTTGCAGAATCGTAATTAGCATTCTCCTATAAGCCGTTAATCTACCTCTATGAGTCCCTCTTACATCCGCTGTTTGAATTCTAAACAGGCTGAAAAGTTTCGGTGCGTGCTCCTTTTTTCAGCAGCGCCGAAAAAAAAGTTGCTAATGGTTCCGGAAATTTAATTTGTATGTCTTATTTACTTTTTAATTACAAACTTGACAACTTTAAACATTTTGTTTGTAAATTCATTTTTAATTCGTATTTTTTCCAGTGATTACTTTTTATGACTGTCCAGTGGAAAAATATATTTTTTTGATCATAGATTTGATTACCTACCTACGTAATTTGATAACTGAATTCTTAGATCAGATCAGTGAAATGGTCTGTCATCTCGGTACATATCTAAACTATTATAAAACTGTAGCAGAAAGTTTGTCTGTACATTAAAGATATTAACAAAAAAAAGTTACGATGTGGTTTTTAGGTGCTCCTGATTCCATATCACCAATTTTTTGATTTTTTGTCTGTCTGTTTATTTGTTTGTTTGTGTGTTTGTTTGGGTGTTTGTTTGTGTGTTTGTTTGTTTGAACGAGCATCACGCCAAAACTACTGAACCGATTTTGACGAAACTTTTTTTGTTTGATAGCTAATGATCTGACTTAAAATCTGGTATATAATTTATGCAGACAAAGTCGCGGGTTAACGCTCGTTTGAAATAAAACTGTCATTTGTTTTGCCTCATTGTTGTTGACCGTACTGGTCTCACCGTATTGGTTTGAAATGTACGCGTAGGGCATATCCATACTGAATTAGGTACTTTGTCTATTCGGGGAGCGTGTACGTCTAATTATAATCAAATATGGTTGTAATAATTATCCAAGTTGATTTATGTTTGCTGTTATTTAAACAAATTGGATTCGGTCACACATAGTTCGGTGATGCCTTTTTCTATGTACCTAACCCTAGTAAACAAAGTCTATTGGTTACTTTCGTTTTATCAAAACATTTTTTGTGATTTAACATAATGTAATAAACACGTTCGCATTATTCAGATACATGATTAACATTTATCTCTTTGTACATGTTTCGCCCATTATTGTTTTCTGTATAAAATAAAGGTACTATAGAATGATTATATATTTTTGTTTAATTTAATTTTTTTTTGTTTTTGGACACAAACAGTCTTAACATAACAACAACAAACATCATCATCATCATTGTCTTGCCTATTTCCCATTTTTTGGGGTCGGCGAAATATCTCATCCTCTTCCATTCATCTCCCTTAGCCGTCGTAGTTTCAACACTCACTCCTTTTTTAAACATTCATCCTTCACACAATCCATCCAACAAACAACAAGGCATAAATACTACATTTACCATATTTATGTACTTAGTGAAATACGTCGGTTTTTTTATACACGGTGTAAGGGAAAGTATCATTAACCTTTAAACCAAATACTCACTTTTATTTGGAGATGACTATTACAGCTCTGCTCAGGGAGCAACTACTGCGTTTTACTGCGGACTATTGGAGGGACCACGAAGGGTCTACCGAGCCAAATGAATGAACTTAAGCAACCGACCTAGGGGTACGGACCTCGGCCGGCTTAGGACGTTGCTGGGGCTACGCGGCGGTTTGGGTAGCGGGGATCGGTGAAAACCACAGATTACCCCCAATAGATACCGCATACAAGGCCGCCGACGCGCGCCACACATCTATGATTTTGTACTGATATAAGCAACGCGAGTGAGCGAACTCGAAGTAGTGCGACCCTGAAATGGCCAATCATGTTGCATTGTTTCGTGCCCCGCTACCCGCACCTCCCACCTAGCCCACCTAGCCCACCGCCGCAATCGGTCTTCTACAGATTGTACTTCGGTGAGTGTGCCCAAGAGCTGCATGAGCTCATCCCGCCTTCCCCTTTCTACTATCGGAATTCCAGATGCACCGCGGGATATAACCCCTTTTTGGTTGGCATCCCACATATCTGCACCAAGCGCCTTTCTGAATCTTTTATAATGCGCACAGCCAAAGAGTGGAACGCCCTGTCTGCGTCAGTATTTCCGAGCGCTTACAACCCGAATTCCTTTAAAGTACGAGTGAATAGGCTTCTTCTGGGTGAGCTCGCTACTTCTTCGACCCCGTCTTCGTCCTGAGGACTAGATTGAGGTCAAGAGCAAACACTAACGTAATAAAAAAAATTTTAAAAAATCCTACCGTTAAAAATTGTGACTTCGGGGGTAATCTATGGTGAGAACCAAATACTCACACATGACTATGGGAGCAAAGATGTCAGAACAAAAAAAAACTGTTCCATACGTTTGAGTCCAGTTTATTTTATTTATTTATTTGATTTTATTCGAATTTATTTTTAAAACTTACAGCTTACAATCACAATAATAGTTCGAGTAGTTCAATAATAGTAAACTATTATGGAACTTCTTAATATATTATGCCGACAATTTTTTAAGAGGATGATCAGACCATCAAACTGAGTAACATTCTCGATGGGACCAAAACATTGAAATCGCGATAAGAAAATCAGCTGTTTCATACAAATCTAAATCTATTGGACCCATGTCGCTGACACAAACCCAAAAAAATCTGCTGTCCCATACAATTGTTTTTGCGATTTCTATGTTGAGTGTTCGTTTAGGTAGAGAAAGTTGTTCAGTTTGATGGTCTGATGATCCTCTGTATTTTGAATTGAATTTAAGAGTTTACGGTTAAGGTGGTTGCAGAGGTGTCAATTTTATACAAAACTTTGACGCACAATACGCGTAGTCGGAATTAATATAAGTAACTTTGTATATATGGAAAAATAGTTTAGAAAATCTAGATGCCGCGTCACAAATGACATTTGCAATTTATAAAATAATTACGATATAAAGCTTTGAAATTTTTCATACAAAATTTTAAAAGCTTTATATCTTCGTAATTATATTATAAATTGCAAATGTCTTTTGTTACGCGGCAACTAGATTTTCTAAACTATTTTTCCGTATATAAAATATTACTTTTAATAATTCCGTCTACGCGTATTGTGCGTCAAACTTTTGTATGGACTGAAACCACCTTAAAGCTAAACAATTTCGGAAAGTGATATATTGTTGCCAACTATTATTGTATTATAGAGAAAGTACATCGGTTTTATGGCTTTAAATAAATTTAGATTAGATTTAAGTGCTGTTAAACAATTTCGGAAAGTGAAAGTGTTGCCAAGTTAAACATTGCATTACTTATAGAAAATAACATCATGTCATAGCAATACTAATTTGTATATTTTCATCAATGAAGAAATGAAAAACTTCATTTTTATGTTAGTAACTACAACTAAGTAACTGTATTTTTATGCTGTGCCCGGCGTGCTTTTCAACGCCCCTTTTTTCTCGACACACACTTGACCGGTTTTTTTTTACTTTACGTCCTATTCTCAGATCTACTGAATATTTATACACACAAAATTTCATAAGAATCGGTCAAGCCGTTTCGGAGGAGTTTTGTTACAAATACCGTGACCGAGAATTTTATATATTAGAAGAGAAGATAGAAGAAGAGATAAAACTCTACGCTAATACGTCAAATTTTAAATTAAGAAATGCGTATCGAAATAAAAAAAAAACAAAATAAATATTTGATACCTATTATCCTCAGAAGTATTCCAGTAAACGCAAAGGCCGAGAAAATGTATTCTATTCTAAATCGAGTTTTCGCAGAATATATGATATTTGATAACAAAAATATCGGTTACTCGTTTCCTATTATTAAATTATTTAGATAAAGTGTATATACGTTCGGAAGTGGTTTACGTTGTCGACTGTCAGTCAATAAGTTTGGACGAGGCATTATTTCTTAAGGAAATATCCGTTATATTTGTGGGTTTTATTGCAAAATGTTTCCAGATTTTGAGTTCTGCCTATTGTTATCGTATCAACGCGTCAAGAAGAATGACTGTTTTTTGGATGAAGATCATTCGATTATAATAGAATAGAAAATTAAGCAACCGAGTGGTTTGGAATTGTATGTTTTTTTAATTTATAATTAATGGACTCTTGCTTGTGCGTTAGCACTGCGTTTCCGCCAGTGTAATAATAATAATAATTAAAAAAAATAATAAAAATATATTTATTCCTCCACAAATACATTTACATTTCCTTAGGTACTAAAACAAAGGTCTTAATAATTAATTACACGGAAAAGTAGTAGTAGGTTGTGTGTTAAAGTAGTTTATGCGAGAATCTATCCCAATCTCTGGGATCGTTTTTGGTCGAAAATTAACAATTTTGGTCCAAACCGGGATCGCACACTTTTGAAAAGCTTCCATCCCGCTAATATCAATATCATCCCACAAAGGTATCGTGATCAAAAGGATGAAAGGCATTAAAAGCCCTTTTGGAAGACGATTGGAAGTACCTACCTACTATTTCTGACAGTTTAAAATCATCAACAATCAATCAAAAGTCAATAACAATTCCAAACCGGTCACGTTGCAGGTTCTGACCCGAGCACTTGTCTCGCGTGGATTGCGCGCATCGCGTTTTTAAGAGATTGAGGATTGTGAAGTCTCGTGGCAGGCAAAAACGCGATGCGCGCAATCCACGCGAGACAAGTGCTCGGGTCAGAACCTGCAACGTGACCGGTTTGGAATTGTTATTGACTTTTGATTGATTGTTGATGATTTTAAACTGTCAGAAATAGTAGGTAGGTACTTCCAATCGTCTTCCAAAAGGGCTTTTAATGCCTTTCATCCTTTTGATCACGATACCTTTGTGGGATGATATTGATATTAGCGGGATGGAAGCTTTTCAAAAGTGTGCGATCCCGGTTTGGACCAAAATTGTTAATTTTGATATACAGAGTGTAAAATTAAATGCGTTACAGAATTAGAGGTGGTGCTCAGACTAATATACTGAACAACTTTTACTCTGGACTTATATCGAAATCGCGTAAAAGAAATCAGCTGTTTTATTGAAAAAGTCAATGGCTACGCGACCCAACTGTATGAAACAGGTGATTTTTTCGCGATTTTGTAGTTAGTGCCATAATAAAAGTTGTTCAGTTTGATAGTCTTATAGCACCTCCTTAAGTATGTAACGCATTTAAGTTTACACCCTGTATAGGAGGACAGTGGTAAGTAATCAATGCAAATTGGTGGTACATCAACATGTCAGACCTTTGGTGTGAATGCGGTTTCAGTTGCTCCTCAGACCAGGACCCATTTCATATCCTACCCATAGTGCCAGTAACGAACGGAGCTTATGGGCGCTGCCAGTGTCCTTGTGTCAAAGTACTGGTTTCTTAGTGTAAGACTGGGCTAAAAAGATATAGAACGGCATGCCATCGACTCGATAGAAGTAGTGGGCCATTGACCAAGAAGTTTCGCTTACCCTACTAGACAATACTTATGTAGCGTATGAGATAGCGACATGGAGTTGCGAGACAAGAAGCTTGGAACTTGCATGAGTCGGAGATATAGAATTTGAGCTTCTTGGACACGTAGTGATTATATTCTATATGTTCTTGGATGGGCACATGACCTCGATAAGGACAACAGGACAATGATAATGTAGCGATCTCCTTCTTTAACGAGAGCAATTTACATCTCTTATTGAGTGAATAGGACAAAACACATACTGACGTCTAACGTCTATGACATCTCCCTCCCCGCGCCCGGTGCAGTGCGTTGCTCTGCGTATCGCTGTCGTGAATTTAATCATTTTATGTGGTTAAAACATCGTATTGGTGCTGTGAGTGATCCTAAATCATTGATTACGTCTGTGACTGTGTAAAGTGTAGGTTTTCTTATAGTTTTTCACGGTAATTGTACAGTTTTAAATAAATAAAATCATCGGATAATCGTAAGTACTTTTTTCTTGTCACTTTAGGTAATAGAGGGTAGGAGCGCGGCGAGCGCTCGCTGGTAAACCGTTAGCGGCCGGGGTCTTACGTCATCACTGATCAGCTGTTTATCGAGGCTGATTACCGTAGTTTAGTTTTAGTTTTTGTTTAGTTTGGGTATTAATTTAGATATTTGCAATTAATATTAACTAAAAGAACAGTTTTATAGTTTTAACCGGAGTTTACATGATGTCCGGACGTCCGGGTAAACCGCCAGATGATGGCGGGCAACCGGAACCGTTTGTGCGTAGCCAGCGTACGCCTCGTTCTCCTCCTAGTTCAAACAAGCGCAATTTTGGGGACATCACCCCGAATGAACTTTCTCCAGCCAAGAAACGTGTTTTAATCGCCGGTCGTAACGTCGGCGGCGACGGCGGTTCGCCGCCCATTGTTAATGATAACGTTGATTACTCGAATGACAATCTCTCTTTTACTGCTCTTGTTTCTAACGCGTCGGATTACTTGTCTAAAATTAATGATCTTGTTAATGATCAGGGTTCTCGTTTGAATATGTCAAATAAAACAGCCGTTATGGATATGACTCAAATGGTTACTGCCGTAGTGGGAGTGCTTGCGCTTAAGTGTTCAGAACTTCAGGTTCAGCTAGCTCAAACAGAGCGTGACTTAGTTTTGGCCAAGTACCAATCAACCCGTGCCACATTAGATGCCAACAAGCCGAAGCTCTCGTATGCGGAAACGCTGAACCTCAGGGTCGCGCCTAAAGCGCAGCCAGCCGTTCGTGAGTCGCGCACGCCGCTTCCCTGTGTCATCGCGTACCCATCTAATGAGAGGGCGGGTGAGTTGCAGACGTCTTCTGCTACTAAGAAGGCATTGAAAGAGGTTATTGATCCTACCGACGGGTTCCAGATTGTTGGTTTGAAAAAGACTGCTAAGGCTGGTGTAGTTCTGCGTGTTACAAATCAAGAGCAGGTTAAAAAACTTTCGTCTGATGTCGCGATCGCGAAGGCTGGTCTCCGTATAGAACAGCCAAAGAAAATCAACCCTCGCATTTTAGTTAAACACGTTCCGGTTGAAATGGACGATAACTTTTTTCTTAAGTGCCTTTTTCAGCAAAACATTTTAGAAGAAACACCCGTTACTGAGGATGAGTTTAATAAAACGACTAAAATAGTGCATACTAAACGTTGGGGTGACTCGAAATTTAAATGGTTAACAGTTGAAGTCTCAGCGACCGTTCGTAAACACTTGATCGATACCAAGCAAAAATTGTTCATCGATTGGGACACGTGTCACTTCGATGATCAAGTAGACGTCTCGCGTTGTTTTAATTGTCAACAGTACGGTCATATAATTAAACATTGTACTCAACCCGTTTGTTGTGCCTACTGCGCGGGGCCTCATGAGTCTAGGTCATGCATGGCTAAAGGCGCTAGTGATTTTAAGCCTGTCTGCGCATCTTGCAAATGTTTTAAAAAACCATCAGATCACGCTTCGGGTTCATCAAATTGTCCTATGTATAAAATTAGAGTAGATAATCTTGTATCCCGCATCAACTATGGATAAGCTAATAATAGGCCAATTAAATCTTCATAACAATAAGATTGCAACTTTAGAGTTAGATAGGCTCGTTATTGATTATAACATAGACGTAGTCTTAGTTCAGGAACAGTACCAGCTTACTGCTTTAAAAAATAAACTTTTACAAGTATCTAAGTCGGCTCTCGCTGGCATTTACATTCCGCGCGCTAACTTCACAGTCACAGCCTTAAACAATCTCTCTACTACGCACTGCGCCGTTGCGGAGGTATCCTGCCCTTCCTTTACAATTTACCTTGTTAGCTGTTATTTCCAACACGCCGATCCTGCTACTCCTTACCTCCACCATTTGCGATCCGTCCTACACTCCTTGGCTGGCCGTAGGGTCATCATAGGAGCTGATACCAATGCTTCATCTCCCTTATGGCATGGCAAACTGCGTACCTTTGACGCTGTGCGTCGCACAGCTGTGGAAGAGTTCATCGCTGAGCTCAACCTCTATACGTATAACACCCCTGATGCACCACCTACATACAGCAGCCCTTCAGGCGAGTCCTCTATTGACGTCACATTTTCTAATGTGGACGTTCGCATAGATTGTTGGCGCGTCATTCCTGATGCGTCTTGTAGTGATCATCGCCTGATCGTGTACGAGTATATTCCGCGGTCGCAACAAGTTCTGCCTGCTTCATTACCTTACTATAGTTATAAGACTAGAAATGCTGATTGGTCATTGTTTGGCTCACTCTTTGTCTCGCTTGCTGATGGTTTTACTCGGTCGGAATTGACTCCGATTGAGTGCGCCGAAGTTATGACTGAAACATTTACATTTTGTGCTGACGTAGCTTTGGGACGTACAAGTGCAACCTTAACACGTAGATGTGATTGGTGGAACGATGACTTAGTTAGACTTCGTAGAGTGTTTAGGCAAGCTCGTAGAAAATATAATAAAGTACGTAAATCGGATGCTACCTCGGAGGATCAACTGGTAAATGCGATTGGGGACCTTAGAACTGCTAGGTCTCACTATCGTGCTGCCGTTCAACTGTCTAAGAAACAATTACTGCAGCGTATGGTAGCAGCACTCGAGAGGGAGGGGCCGTGGTCTCCTCTTTATCACGAATGTAAAACTAGCAAAACACCTGCTTCTACATATTTTTCAAATATAAAAGTAAATGACACCCATACTATCGGGGTCGAGGAGACGGCGGCTGCTCTTTTAGGTTCACTAATTCCGGATGATTCACCTGAAAACGACAGCGATTATCATCGTGAAATAAGAAAGAGAGCTGCTGAATTGCCTGAAACACCATCTTCTTGTTTACCGTCTCTTGATGAACTGCGAAACGTCGTGGGATCTCTGCCGGCGGGTAAGGCTTCCGGTGAGGATAAGATTTCGAATCGGATGATCAAGGAGGCTTTTAAAGTTGCCGGTGAGTCTATTCTAACAGTTTTCAACCGTTGCATTGCTGGGGGAGTTTTTCCAAACTTATGGCGACGTGGTTGCATTAAAATAATCCCCAAAACCGGTGATAAGCCCCCTGATGATCCGAAGTCTTATCGACCTATTACCCTTCTTCCATCTTTGGGTAAACTCTTGGAACGCCTCGTTGTCCCTCGGTTAATTCCAGGAGGACCTAAGTTCAGTGACAGGCAATTTGGCTTTACCATAGGGAAATCGACTTCAGACGCGTGCTTACTTGTGAGAGAGGCGGTAGAGCTCTCTGAATATAGCTATATCGTCGGTATATTTCTTGATATATCGGGTGCCTTTGACAACGCATGGTGGCCAATGCTTCTCCTAAAGCTCAAAAATAGAGGTTGTCATCGGAACATCTACTCGCTTATTTATTCTTACTTTACGAACGGAGTTTCAAAGTTGAGGCTTGGTCACCATGTAGTGTCCAAAGTGCTGACACAGGGCTGTCCTCAGGGCTCTGTCCTTGGACCCTATTTATGGAATATAGGTTTTGATGATTTTCTGACACTTCCTTTCCCTCAAAGCTGCTCGCTAATAGGATATGCCGATGATGGTCTCCTGCTCATACATTCCAATACTAGAGTAGGTATCGAAAGACTGGCTAGCAACTGCCTGCAGCAAATAACAGATTGGGGATACAGAAATCGTCTTCAGTTCGCCCCGCATAAAACATTCCAACTATTGCTCAAAGGGAACCTGAAAGTACCACCACGAATAAAATTTCAAGGCATTAATATTAAAAGTAAAGATTCTGTTTCCTATTTAGGCTTTCATTTGGAACGTAATTTTAGCTTCGTAAATCATATCAAGACAATAGGAGAGAAAGCCAAAAGTAATTTTTTGAGTTTAGCGCGTATTTCCACCTCGACATGGGGTCTTTGTTACAAAACACTTAAAATAATATATTCCGCAACATACCTCGGGTGCATGTGTTATGGAGCCCCCGTTTGGGCAGATAGGTCGGCTATTGGCGCTGCGCGCCGTAAGTTACTTCAAAGTCAACGTTTAGCCTTGATTTTCCTGTGTAAAGCGTATAGAACGGTCAGCACCGAAGCACTCCCCGTTCTAGCGGGGGTGGTTCCCGTCGACTTGGAAATACAACGCCGCGCGGCCAATTACTTTCGTTCAAGAAAAGTTAGTCATAACTTCTTAAAACCTCGCGACCGAAATAGAATTAGTAAATTATTTAACTTTGATTGCAACATCTTTGATGAACTTTTATTAGACTGGGAACTACGGTGGCAAGGGTCTACAAAGGGTCGACATCTATACCAATTTTTTCCATCTGTTCGCGATCGTCTAGACAAAGCGTGGCTAGAGGTAGATCACTGCGTAGCCCAATTTCTTACTGGACATGGTAACTTTAAGGGAAAGCTATTTTATTTTAAATTGGTTGCGTCACCTTTATGTGAATGTTCTGTTGACAGTAACGAGTTCGAACAGACCGCTCATCATATTCTTTGGGAGTGTGAGCTCTGGTACGCCGAGCGCCAGACCATGCTTGACTCAATAAAATCGTTTTCTGGTGTCCCTTACTACATGGATCTTGTTGCGACTAGGGATAACTTCCGTGCGTTCAGATGTTTTTGCCATACTTATTACTGGAAGCAAAATAGGTCATAGTTTCAGTACAATGTTAGGTTCCTATTGTTTTATTTTGTATTTTTGGTGCTTTTGCGGTCGTGTCTTCAGCACTGCCATAAAAGATCTCTTGAATTGGCTCTCTAATAGCCATGTTTTTTTCCTTCTTATTGCTGTCTCCCGTTTGCAATGGAGGGAAGTCGGATATTTCGTTTTCCTACTCCTCCTATCTTCTTTGATTAATTCATTGCGGGTTCCAAGACAGATTAGAGTCATCCCCCGGGCTCGCTGGACTTCATTGTCCAGTGTTGTGAATGGTCGCCGCTGTTGATCCTGGCTTACAGGAGTTACAGCGGTGGGAATGTGTGGTGGGCCTATGCCCGTTAAAAAAAAATAACGTCTATGACTTCACCCCCTACCTGGCGGGCCGAATCTAGAAAAACATATTTTGACAACTATCAAACCTGCCACTGAAAATTACAACCCGTCATTTCTAACCAAGCCTCAGAACTTGCACCCCCTGCCAGGCACCCTCGGATACATTACGGCCGCAGACTGAGATGCACATCGCTTTTGTTCCCCGATGCCTTTTTTAAAAGCACAACAAAGCCGCAAGGTACGCATCGGGCTTCGGGCCTATAGTTGTTGGTACACTGATAGACAGCTAGCCTTTTTTTATATACAGGCTGTTTACAGTAACGTGAAACTTTTAGAGAAAACATTTAATGCTTGATTGCAAGAGCGAATCAGAAATGAAGAGATTCGCAGAAGGATCAGAGCAGCCGACATAGCTCAAAGAATTGCTAAACTTAACACGTTCCGGGGCAGTGAACGAGACACAATAGAACTTTTATTGTTATCACGTCTATAGCCGGTCACTGTCCCGGAACGTGTTTATTGGCAATGGGCGAGGCACATATCGCATCGCATCGCAGAACCGATGGCCCATTGGGGTAAAGAGTTCTCGAGTGGCGACCGAGTACCGGAAAGGTAGCGTAAGGTGGCCCGACGACGTAAGATAGAAAATAATTACAAAACCCTAGACTTTGGGCTATATTAAAAAAAATTAGAGGTGCTTATCACTGATTCAAGAGTTTTACCGGAAACGCGGAGAAAAAATGTGATTCATTTTTTTTTCATTTTAGTTCATTTGGAAGATTCATGATTCATAAATCAAGATTTCAGAGCACCCTCTGTACAGAGTATAGAGCAATAAGGCAGAGTGCAGACGGCTTTGTGTATCATTTCGATATAGCTGTCTGGTGCCTTGACGTTACATCATTTGCTTTTAATTATGGGAGGGAAACTGCCGGTTGAGGACTTTTAATGCGAAACTGTACGAATCGTTTGATGTTACATTGTATACTGTGCCTGAGTGTAGAGACAGAATTAATGCAAATTAATTCCAACTATAGGCGATCATTTATTTGATACCGATAGAATTATTTGAAATTACTCTATTAATAAAAAAAAATACATTACAAAAACAATAATATATACTGCATAGGTATGCAATATATTATAATTACTGTAAGTCCTGTTATTATTATTTGCGTATGGTTTTATTCCCTACGAAACGTAAAAACATAATGTAACGTAACGTAAACGTGATAATTAAATTTTTCCTTCAACATAATAAATAAAACAAAACTACAAATTAACATCTAAATTTTGAAACCAAACCCTAGCTTCCGGCGTCCATATGTCCCTAAGTCCCTCGAAACATCTTTTTGGACAGTCCTCCACGATGTGCCTCCGCAGTCGCGCTCCGGGGACGCCCTGATACCCCATTTGTGCATGCTGCTGTTGCACCGAGCTACTCCCGTGTGGATCCTGTTAAGGGTAATCCAAAACTTGCGGTGTTTCAAACCTTCAAACCTGGTAGCATCACCGAGGACGAGGTCGACAAGGGCGCATTCCTCAGCATGCCATTTATTCCGCCACTCAGATGCAGTGTTCGGCGGACTTCTCACCGATGTAAGTCCTTCAATAAAATACGTATAAATATTTCAAAATCGTAAATTGGTCCTAGTTATACCAAAAAATACATACGCTAGAAAAACATAATCCTCCTTCTGGCGCAGTCGGGTAAAAAGTCATATTGTGCTGATTTTGAGTTATACATTTGTGTTTAATAAAGTAAATACCTACATGTTCGTTGGTAACTTGGTCGCTTATATTTTCGTCAATTATGATATCAAATATTAGGTACCTCGCAAGCTTCTTGTATCAACATGAGTCTTTGAAACATGAAAATACGGTATATTTCACGATGTTTGATGGCATTAAAATCTTATTTTTCACCTAAGTGTTGGGTGGATCTTTTTAGCATAGCATCCAATTATTGTGTTGTAGCACATTACAACGTTAAACACATGAAATTAACTGTTTGTAAATATCATCATCAGCCTATAAACGTCTTACTGCAGGGCACTGGCCTACCCTCAGGGAGGGTGTATGGGCATTAGTCCACCACGCGTGCCCAATGCGGATTGGTAGACTTCAAATACACGTCAGAATTTTTTCTTCAGCGTATAATGGTTTCCTCACGATGTTTTCCTTCACCGTTTGAGAGCAGTCGGTATTACGTACATAAGTTAGAAAAACTTATTGGTACATGGCATGTTGTCCGTGCGGATTCGAACCGGACCCCCATAATTGGGTGTCCATACTTTTCCGCAGCGCGCCAACGGCACCGTCGCTCCTTGTAAATATAATCAACAATAATCGCATCCGACCTGTTAAATTGTGTAATATTCACACTTACCCTATATTATTAATATAGTAATCATTTACTATTATTTAAATAAGTTTTTATTTACCTCCACTGGAAACCGAACAACCGCAAAGTTGATTCAATCACATGTGGTTCTGTTTTATCCAGCACCTAAATAGTGCTGGATCGGTTCAAAGGGGGTCACAGTGACCCCCAAACAAGTAACATGAGAACTACTTATTAAACCTTTAGACCAGTCATTTTACGGTTTGAGCCGGGACTAATTAATAATTGATATTTTTTTTTCGGTATAAGAATATATTGAAGAGCCAATTTAAGACTAGAAAAGTACCAAAATTAAAAAAATATCACGTCAGCATCAGTTCCAATTTTAAAATTTTGCTAGTATCTCGTTCTAAAAAACCTGATGGTAAATTTTTTTCACGTATTTAAGGCTTCACCATTATTACATACTTCAAACATGGTGTCAATATTGTTGGCTACTTAAAAGGTTTTGAAAAATCCATTCGTATTTTCTAATAAATACCTCATTTTAAAAAAAATAGTTTATATTGTTAAATCTAAGTCAAATGAGTGCATTGGTATTAATATTATTCTGGGAAACACAATTTTGATTTCTAAGTTGCGTAGCGATTTTTATTTTAATATGTTTTAAGATAGTCTTTTTGTCACTAAGTGGTGTCGGTTACAGTTTAAAAGTCCAATTAATAATTACTCCCTACCCCGCCTAACAAAACTCCATAAAATGACTGGACTACTTCAAAATATTACCAGGCTAACATGGTACGCACAATAAAGCAAGTCAGAAAACCGTCATGGGTGCTCATTTTTGGCATTCGTAAAATAACTAAGGCACATCTTGATTTTTCTCGTTTTGTCGGGTGCGGCATTCTAGACCCACGGATACAGTTAAAACGTTGAAAAAAAACGTAGTGAGGAAACCTTATTTTATCACTATCTTCCACAGGAAAGACTGTTGTCTGTTGTATATCTAGGTGAGTCGTAGGTTTGATTTAGCTTTTGCGGTACGTTTTCAACCCTGCCATAGATTATCCCTGTAATTGGTGTACTATAAATATAGCCTTGCGTTTTCTATAGGTAACTGCTGGATATTGGTTTCTTCTAGGTACTCCTCCTATCTTCTTTAATTTAATTAGTTGCGGGTTCCAAGACAAATAACTCGAATATACATGTCATCCTCTGGGCTTGCCGAACTTCGTTGTCTAGGGTTGTTGGTGGTTGCCACAGATTTTCCAAGTGTACCATTCAAATGAGTAGAAGGCCTATTTTATAGTGGAAATAGACTAATTATGAGCCAAAGCATTATGAGTCCTGAGGCGTCGGCATTATTGTCAAATCAGCTTCACAATAATGTTCCTCTTTTATACTTTGACCCCCTTACTTATATCTCAGATCCGTCTCTGCCCAGCTTCTGTTTGTTTGCGGATTTCTCCCGGATAACAATGGCGGCCGATACCCGGGCTTTGTTTTCACTTATCCGGGGCTACCCGGCTCGTTACTCAAATAGCTCTGCGCTATGCGTGTAGTTTCACCCGTTTGCCCGGCTCCTGGTTGGTTAGTCTACCTAAAAATGTTTCGTTTTGTTTTAAATACAAAAGCATTACTGTGTTCCACAATGTGTCTTGTTTGACTGCGCTTTGTGATTTGATTCTGTGGCTTGTTTGGTGTTTGGTAAGGCTGGACTATTTTAAAGGAAGAAATTATGAATGGGTATTATATTTAAGTACAATTGCTATAAAGTGGCAATGGGAAAGGCACATTGCTCGCAGAACCGATGGCCGATGGGGCAAAGAGTTCTCGAGTGGTTATCGCGTACCGGAAAGCGCAGCGTGGTTATAATCATTATATTCAAATTAAAGATTGAAAAATTTGTCTCGGGCGGGACTTGAACCCGCACTTTTCCAAACCGGGGAACTGCGTTACCCAATTTCGCCACCGAGCCCACTACCCAGAGAACGAAATTTTCAATCTGTTGCGTCTTAAGGGGACGTGAAAAAGTGCGGGTTCAAGTCCCGCCCGAGACAAATTTTTCAATCTTTAATTTGATTCGAAATAGCACACCATGGCTGTAACATGTTTAAAAATCAATAATATTTGAAATTATTATATTACCTGAAAAATCTATTTATTTTCCTGATATTTTCTTATTGTTATGCTACTTAATTCCAGTTATTTTGCATAACATACTTTATTTAGAACATATCGGACTATTCTCTAGGCTAGGTTCATAAACATAAAATAAATATGCTATGCGCTTTTCAATTCTAGCAATAGTAAATATTTAACGATTTGTCTCGGACGGGACTTGAACCCGCAACCTGCCAAACTGGGGCTGTGCTTTCGTCCAATTAACCACATTTTTCAACACTCGTTGTAGAAGAGCCTACTGTCCTTCTATCTTTTTCAACAATTTTTTTTCCATTGTGCTTAATAATTAAAATGCATTTCGTAACAAAGTCAAGTGTTAATATGTAAAATAAACATTAACAATGTACGCTCGTATACAGGGTGTGGTAACGAAACACGATTCAATTAGAGTTTGACAAAATGCCAGCCAATCGTCCAACGTTTCAATTCGTTTGAATGTAACTTGCTAGTGGAACTGTTTCATCAACTTTTTTGTAAGTCAGCTGTTTGGATGTATGTGTTCGTAAACAGAAGAGAAAACTGATTACCTATAGTCGAGCTCAACGCTATATTTCAATGTAATCTAGTCAGGCCAATTTGTACATTACAATGTCCTTATGAGGCGTTGGTATTGGATGTGTGCGAAGTGGTGGTTTTCATTCAAATCTATCGCAGCCATAGATATATTATATCTGTGATGTAGAATTGTAAACAAAGTCTGGACAATCAATCAATCAATTAGTATACTTTATTGCGCACCAAAAAAGAACATACATTTGAATAACGATAAAGAATTATAGAAATAGACATAATAAAACACTCACACTCACAAAAAAATTTTCACAATTCAACCCAAAACGGTCTGAAATCGGGGTTGAAAGTTAGTGCCCTGTATTGGGATCCCACAAGTAGGTATACAGACTACCTTTATAAATTGCTATTTAAATTATTTCTTCCTGCTTTGAAGGTAAACGGAAATTCCTCAAATAAGATACCTAGGTAGTACAAAATCGATACTGTCTGTGAAATAATCAAATTTCCTATCACTTAGGTACCTTAGACGGTTAATAATCAATTTATTTTGTTTGACAAAGTAACCAGACGTCCTTGTTGTTAAAATTGAAATGAAATTAGCTTTGTTTTCTTGTTTATTAAAGTTTTTGTTTAGGTTTGAATAACTATTATTGGAAAATTTTACCACGTAAGGTCGTCAAGTGACGTCACTCGTATATGACCGAAAAAAGAAATATACCTACAAATATCTGTGATCCTTTAATTAAAAAAAAATGTGGCCGTTGCGGGGCGCCCGGCATATGCGAAACCACAAAACGCACGCACTTACGCAATCTCCCGATTTCGCGCATTTTCTCGAAAATTTCGAACTTGCGCAGCGCAGCGTGAGAGCGTCATTTCCGTCACGGCATACGAGTCGATTTTACTGCCAAGGCACGCCAATAGATGTTTCACATAGAAATGTTGACATAGGTGCCGAATTACTGCGGGAGTCACGTGACGCTCTACGAACGTAACTATCTTAAGTTTTAACTATACTCATCATGGGCTAGGTAATTATCTACTTCTTGCTTTTTGTTTCAACGTGTGCAAATATGAGAGAGTAGATAGTATATTTTGACCTCACAGACTGCTAGCATTCTTCTCACGTTACTCCGATGCTATCAATTCGCATAAAACACCATTTTATTTGCACATTACGTGTGTCGTCAAAGTTGTTCACAAGTCGTAGACATTTTATGAGCTTTCGGGGTGAAGTGGCAACACTATGTTTCATGCTTTTTCTTAAATACAGGGTCATTTTAGGAGCACCATCCGATTTTTCAGGGGCGGTTCTGATGGTAAAACTAAATAAATTTAAGTACGAAACGCTTGGACTGTGGGGTCCATACAGTTTTGCGTTCACTGGGTTCAGGCGCCCAGGGTTTTAAGTAGACTCAACCGGGGATCCAATCCAAGGGCTAGCGCTTATAAATGGATCAGTTTAGCTTTTCATCGAGGAAACGCCGCGCTGCCAGTATCTTGGTACCCTTCCGCTTGAACCCAACCTGCATCAGGTAAGTTCTGACTTTGTTTTTATTTCAACGACCTTTAGAGAAATTCAAATGGTGATTGATAAGTTAAAACTTGTGTTTTTATCTTGCTGGGACTGTAGAATGAAGATGTCGTCACAATCTAAATAAATTGATCATGCCCTTCTCACCGCAGATGTAGATGTATCGGTTTGAGAATAAAAGTTACAAAATACACATCTAAACTATTATAAAACTGTAGCTGGAAGTTTGTCTGTACATTGAAGATATTAACAAAAAAAAAGGTACGATATGGTTTTTAGGTATCCCTGATTCCATATCACCAATTTTTGGATTTTTTGTCTGTCTGTTTGTTTGTTTGTTTGTGTTACCATTATCACACAAGCGGTTTTTGAACTTAGTCGATTTCGCAACTATGCCGCAACGACGTCGCAACTGCACCGTCACGATACGGTATCGTTCCATCAACGCCTACGCTTAAAAATCACTTTAAAATATGCCACCTAAGACATAAAAAATCACTAGATCTAGTGAAAATGTCTCTGAAAGCGGCAACACTCCATACGGAATCTAATTCCGAATCAGGATTATTCCGGATGTATTTGGCGGACCTAAGATGTTTCCAAAAAATTTTGATAAAAAATTGAAAAGTCGCTAACAGCATTTAATTAACCCCTTCAGACCCGACCCGGCGTCCATTTTAATGGACATCACTTGTATTATTTTATTATATTACTCAGTGTTGTTCTGCAGGTAAGGTAAACATTTCGCGGTGCTCTATAGACATAGAGGATTTTTTAAGTCAGTTCAGTCCTCTTGTCCATTAGAATGGACACATCTAAACTATTATAAAACTGTAGCAGGAAGTTTGTCTGTACATTGAAGATATTAACAAAAAAAAAGTTACGATCTGGTTTTTAGGTATCCCTGATTCCGTATCAACAATTTTTGGATTTTTTGTCTGTCTGTTTGTTTGTTTGTTTGTGTGTTTGTTTGTTTGAACGAGCATCACGCAACAACTACTGAACCGATTTTGATGAAATTTTTTTTGTTTGATAACTTATTATCTGACTTAAAATCTGGTATATAATTTGTGCGGACAAAGTCGCGGGTTAACGCTCGTTAAATTTATAAAATCACGTGAGGTAAAAATTTGTGGGAGGCAGGGAATGATCGTACTGTACATACACTGAACATACCTACGTATGTACGTATACCTATACTCTTGCGGTGAACAACTGGATAAGGAAGGCAGAGAATAGAGTTTTGTGGCGCGCCTTTGAGGAGCCCTAGATGTTAAGCAGTGGACAATGACAGGCTGATGAATATTCTATGTAGGTACCACAAAGCATTTTAGAATAAAAGTTACAAATGAATATATTTATAGCGGTGTGAGTGGAATGTGAATAATGTTATTTACTTGTGAATTACTGCTACAACGGACCGCTCCTGTTATCGGAAACAGCTCCTTTACTTTACTGCCGGGTATGGAAGCGTGGCGATGGATTTTTTTGTCAGCACTTTGTTGGGCTAATAGCTCAGTCAATTTGCGTTTGACCCGGAACTATTAAATGAGTTATTCAAACTCAAATAATTTATTTCAGACAAGATGTATCTTAAAACTAACGTTAGTTACAAGGCGAGAGTAACTTATTTATTTTATTTTAAAAACCCTGCATGGAGCTTTACCCAGTGATGCAACAGTGGGGAGACCCACCGGCCTCTGAACACGCTAAGGAGACCGTTGGTGCTGGCTCGGAGCCTGCCCAACGTGGAGGCGCACCGTTTTATCATTTTAGCGAAGAAGTCTTCCGAGTGAGCCTCCGCAAACTTTTCCGATGTATCTAAGTAGTCGTATAATAAAAAGTTAATACAAAGAAAATGTTAATCTGGCCAAGGTCAGTTACGCGCCGGAGGGTCAACCAAGATAATCGCAGCTTTTCCTGGCAGAACAGCTGAACTGGTCCATTGAGCGAGAAAAGCGGCAGCACTTTGATCCTCGGTCGAGTCTATACGGTGTTTTGACAAGTTGACCACAGAAATTGTGTAAAAGTAAAAGGGCTAATTTAATAAAACAAAATAAAGCGCACTCCACACTGGCTCGCCTCCGCTGCCGCTCCGAGCTGTAATTGAAATCGTCTGGCCAGGAAACGTTACAATAGAATTTTTGCAAATGGAAATATAAAAGTGGCGACTCCACGTCTAATTCCACTGTCCTCCTACAGGCTCGAGGTGCTAATTCAGAGGCTAAATTGGTTTTTATATAAAATTCTCAGATTATTTAATACTTAGATGTAGCATTTGACGGTCCGACGACAGCCTGGTGAACCCCGGGAGGCTATTTCTTAACAGCGAAGGATTCAAGAACTATAATAGATGGACTGGAACTGTAAGCGGTGCAGTATTCAGATGACAGAAAAAGTATAATAAATTGCACTAGGTAAATTAATTCAACAGACGGATTAAACTGAATATAATTGTTTATTTTAATGATAAATTATAGTTGTGTACATATTTTACAATATGTACACAGTATGCTAAAACTTACTGCTACTAAAAGAACAAACAAAGCAACCAAACCTGACAACTGTCTAGTCCAATAGCCCACCCCGGGTCGAGCCAAACGTACCAATTATACTCGCAGCATTGCCACGTTGGACGTTCAATGAGATACGTTGGACGAAAAAAGACCCGAAGCGGGGGTCCAAGCCCCTCTCACTCAGCCTGCGGCCCAAGTCCCTGGCAAACACTTTGGCAAGCAATATAATTGAATATACCTAATTATGATTTTAATTCGAAAAAAAAAATTACTGTTTTTATTCAATAATATTTTGTCTGCATTCTAGGTAGTTAGTTTTAAGATTGTTAGCTTTAATAACGGTTTGAAATAATTAAGTTTGTAAAATCTGAAAGTTTAATTTAAATAAATAAAGTATTGATACCTAAAAGAAAAAAAAATATTCATACACAGCCATACATACATAAGTAAATTAAAAGAAGATGTAGTGACAAGAATAGACAAAGGTATGCTTTGTTGGTTTGGTCACGTGGAGAGAATGAGTGACAGCAGATGTACGAAATAGATATATGTTGCTAATGAGAGTGGAAGCGTCGGCAGAGGGCGCCCTTGTAGGGCGTATGCTGATCAAATCAGTTGCGTCCTACAAAAAGGGGACGTGCGGAGTACTCGAAACCGACGGGCATGTATGAAGAGAGTGACGTCACTGTCTCTCATCATGAGCATTGTGAGAGGCGGATTGTCACTAAATAAATACATTTCAGTATATAAAGGTACCTTCTTAATTTACTGACGATTTTTAAATGGGATAATCAGACCATCAAACTAAACGCCTTTCTCTAATAGGCCTAAAAACTAAATGGTGAAAGAAATTTAGTAACTTCATCTATGCCCCTAGTCATTGCTCTGACACTGAAACCTCAGTGGCTGGAAACCTGCGGTAGAGTTCGAAATTAAAAAGATAAAGTGTTCGGTTAGAGGTTTCGATGTTTGCGTGTTACAATTGCTGATTAAAATGTTTTGTTGTTATATTCAGATGCCTTTCTGTTTTTTTAGAAAACATCCTTTAAGGCAGATTTGTTTCCAATTCATAATATACTCCCTATTTTTTCCCTTGGCTATTGTACGAGACGACTAAGGGATATGGTTTTGTGTTTTTGTAAGCGACAGTCGAGCACTTCATCTTACATGACGTACATGACACAATTATTCTGTCGAAGATAGAATAAAATTAACATTGCCTTAACTGCACTTATAGGGAAAATGAAATTGCGATACTTGACCCGATGTAATTGATAAAAGATGTAATTTTAATGTTAAATTGCAAAGAGTAAGTTGTCAAGTTTGACGTTCCGATCATCCCCTTAAAATATAGTGCACTATATCAGAAGGCATGCAAATGATACAGGATGTATGTGACAGCCTAGCAAATACTGAAACGGTGAACTCAGACCATCAAACTGAACAACTTTCACTATAGAGCCTACCTCAGGAAACGCGAGAAAAAATTTGCTGTCCCATTCTTTTTTTTTTGTCGGGTATGTACAGCAGTTTTGTTCAGTTGGATTGTCTGAATCAATGACGTTTTACAAATAGACGCGTCATACTAGACTAAGAGATAGGTGTACTTTTTTGCAACAATCAGCTGCAAGGCTGATTCAGTGTTTATGAGGTGTAGAGCATATCTGTGATGATGATGGACCAGGTCTGCCTGCATAACTCCAGTCGGTTTAGAAGTAACTGATGTTTAAAGGTCAGTAAAAATTACACAATTAGCTACAGTGCACACTACAATAATATCATACGATCAGCCTTGGAAGCCTGCCTTGCAGCTGATCGTTAATTTTTTACTGACCTTTAAACATCAGTTACTTCTAAACCGACTGGAGTTATGCAGGCAGACCTGGTCCATCCTCATCACAGATATGCTCTACACCTCATAAACACTGAATCAGCCTTGCTCCTGATGGTTGCAAAAAGTACACTTATCTCTTAGTCTATACGCTAACATCACTGCACTTTAAAGTGGCGCGGTATAGTGACGTGTAAGGCGTACACTAGACGGCGC
The DNA here is from genome assembly GCA_927399405.1 of Agonopterix arenella. Taxonomy (NCBI): domain Eukaryota; kingdom Metazoa; phylum Arthropoda; class Insecta; order Lepidoptera; family Depressariidae; genus Agonopterix; species Agonopterix arenella. The sequence goes on from OV656714.1 coordinate 6,725,094, forward strand.
GTGACTATGGGCAATTACCTTGCCATTTTGAAGCGCGGACAACACATCTACATATAAAAACATCTTAGGTCCGAGTTCACCGTTAAAGTATTTGCTAGGCTTTCACTTACACCCTGTATACTAAGATGATCAATAATAAAGACTCATTAATAATATCAGAAGGACCATTATTCCGACACATAATTCCTGTGCTGACGCAAAAATGGCAAAAATGGCCGCCACACACAGACGGAATTGCGATCCGGAATCCTGATTCAGGATTGAGTGTTGTCAACTATGGTTACAAAAAATACTAGAGTGCTGTTTAAAAAATGCCTTAAATAAAAATGTATGAAACGCAGAAACAATGACAATTGCATTTTTAAGTATTTATTGAAAAAAAACAAACAATTTCTATACATGATAATTTCTATCATGTGATGAGGTCATGTCGTTACAATAAAAGGCGACTAAGGGATCTGCTGAAGGATGGGCAGCAGCATCCTCTGAGTACACATATTGATTCGATCCAACTGCGATCGCCAACCCGCCTGCCAAGCGTGGCAATTATGGCAAATCCCCCCCCCCCCCCCCCCCATTTTGGGGGGGGCTTATGTCCAGCAGTGGACGTTTAATGGCTGATATGAGATATGATGATGATGATGATGAAATTTTATTTCAATATTATGCAACTATATCAAAAGGCTATCGATAGTTTTAACATTAGACATAATCTGCATACAAAATGGCATGAACCATTTTCACACAAGCTATTTTTGAGCGTAGGCGATTTCGCAACTATTCCGGAACGACGTCGCAACTGCACCATCACGATACGGTATCGTTCCATAAACGCCTACGCTCAAAAATCACTTGTGTGATATGATTGTAAATCTTTAAAAAATGCCACCTAAGCCATCAAAAAAATCACTAGATCTAGTGAAAAAGTCTTTGAAAGCGGCAACACTCCATCCGGAACCAATTCCGAATCAGGTTTATTCCGTATGTATGTGGCGGACCTTATTCAAGCGGAAACAGCGTCTATTCCATATTGACAGCATTCCAAACGATCCCTTCTATGGGGTGTAGGTACCTTCTGCACGCTGCGTGATAACGAGTGTAACATACAGGGTGTAAGGGACAGCATAGTAAATACTGAAACTGTGAACTCAGACCATCAAACCGAACAACTTTCACTACGGAACCTACCTCAGGAAACGGGAAAAAAATCAGCTGTCCCGTACATTTTAGTCGGGTAGGTATATCAGTTTTGTACGGGACAGCTGATTTTTTTTCGCGTTTCCTGAGGCAGGCTCCATAGTGAAAGTTGTTCAGTTTTATGGTCTGAGTTCACCGTTTCATTATTTGCTAGGCTGTCTCTTACACCCTGTATAAATATGGTCTAACAAAATAAGCTGAAACTAAGAAAAGTAAGAAACCTAAAAGTTTCTTTTGAATAGTTTTCATGGCTGGCAGGCTTGCTAGTCTTGCCACCTATCGCTGCATTACATATAATTCCATCCTGAAACCTGAAATATGCCAAAAGAGAGCTTCCTAGCTGCTACAGATGCTTTTTTCGCAATTCCAATATTGTTCCCATTGTAAAAGTTGTTCAGTTTGATGGTCTGAAGCACCCCGTTTAATATGTAATGCATTTAATATTACACCATGTCAAGTAAATTATGACCAATTCGGGCGAATTCAAATCAAAATTTTTTATTCAAAATAATATCACATAGATAGCTTTTTGACGTCATTTTTTACTCTACCACCGCGTCGGAAGGTGTTCCGTTGAGAGAAGATGCGGCCAGAAACTCTACAACAAACATCTTTTAAACAAAACAAAATATACAAAGTACAGTTAAAATACAATATTGCATTACATAGAGTAACATTGTCAAGACCAGACATTTTGGTCATTCACATAGTCATCGAGTTTATAGTAGCCTTTTTTACAGAGGACTTGTTTAACATGGGACTTAAACTTTTTATCTGGCAAGTTTAGAATATCCTCTGGTATCTTATTATAATAGTGTATACAGTGCCCCATTAAAGATATGTTGACCTTACTGAGTTGAAAATGTGGGAATACTAATTTATTTTTATTGCTTGAAGACTATCTCTTGATATTTTCCAAAAGGAACCGGGCCTTTTTTGTCCTGTCGTAGGTACCTTTATTTAGAAGCCTTTCACCAAACATTTAATGATTTTATTAGTCACTGAAACTCTGTATTGCGTATAACTCGCATAATATGCATACAATGTATAAAGCTCTGCCATGACGTGTTCATCATGGTTATAACTAAATAAACTCCTTTGTCGATAGATACAATCGTTATTTATAATTATTTTACAAGGAAATTGTTCATAACGACTTTATAGACCTTAGGGTGTCGAACTAATGGCTAAATCGAGGCGCTAGTGATGGGAAAAATTGTATCGATAGATTCGCTTCAATAAGCGTAGCATAATTCATGCATATGCTCACGACCATAGAGATCTAGAGAGATGCCAACCAACGCGCTGAGTGCGAAACCTAGTGTCGCATCACCACCAGTACCACGCGATGGAAAATATTTTGTTAGCTTGAATGTGCTCGTTATCCATTCCAGTATCAGAACTCAACGTTTGAATAATCTTTAGCACTACGCAAGCATTGTAAAATATTTACACATAATATCTCGACTGGCTTTCAGCCTCATAATATATTGAATCATTACTGTCGCGTGCAATGTGTTCCGTTTTTGCGCATATTGCTGCGACACTGGCCCCGCCCCTTTCTCACATCTCCCTTTAGTTTTTGTGATCTGTACTCACGACTATATTCCCCGAGGGGGTAGTCATAGATATTCTGAAACCTCAAAACATCCACGTTTCACTAGTAGTACCGAAACTCTGTCCAGTGTGACGGGGAGTGAGCCCGTCGTCACTTGCATACTTGCGTAGCATAATGCACACTTCTATTTTTAATTAATAGAAAAATTTTCGGACCTCCCCCCATAGAAGATCGATCGGCTGATCCGCAATTTTGTATGGAAGGTCCTATTATGTTTCTCGTTTTTCGACCCAAGTTGTTTAGTTTCATTATCTGAATAGTCCCCAAAAAAATCTTAGTAATTAAAAAATAGTGATGTATTTCCCACAGATTGTTCAGCCTCTGTCCAGCATGATAGGTAGGGAAACTGTCGCTATTTTAATGGGTACAATATACGTAAACCGTCTTAACAAATGATAATGCGACTAAACGCATCAAAAGATAGCTCATAGTTGCAGAAAAGTATCTGATCAACCCGATAGTTGTTATCGATTGTTTAAAATAAATTATGTACAGATATGTTAATAAATCGAAAGACATCACTGGAAAGCCTTTTCTTCAGAATCGATAAACAAACAACATTTCAATAGAATTTTTAATTATGAAACAAAATAACAGGCCACGTTTATTCACCTTTCCCTTTCACCACTAAATTGTAATCAAATAAAGAATTTATATATAGTATTTTTTTTTCTGTTCCTTAACTGTATATTCGTTCTAAAACGAGGTAAAAATTTACTTCAACAATGAAGGACAGAAAAACGATAAACTAAAAAGTTTCGCAGCGTTCCGTTCGTATTCCTACCTGAGGAAAGATAACCAAGATGTTGCAACGTTATGTAACTAGGTACCTGCTGGTTTCAACGTGAAACTAGAAAACGTTCTTCAAGGACCTTTACAAAGTATCACAAATACTTGGTTATTTCAGAAATTGAGGAAACGTTGCTGGTGCTACGATACTTTAAACAAACAGAACAATAATTTGTGTAAAATAAAAGAGTTTGATATCAAATGGGATATCAAGAGTGCCAACATCCAAATTCAAAAACAAAACAACTACCATAACTTTTTTTTTTCGTCTTTTCAAACAGACATACCTCAGATGCCATCAATTCAAACCGCAACGACTTAAGGCTCTTAGTACGAGCCTTAACAGGACACTGCAAGTTAAACAAACACCTACACAGAATGGGGCTTGTAGACTCACCCACTTGCAGATTTTGCTGTGAAGCAGAGGAAACGCCCATACATCTCCTCTGCGAATGCGAAGTGCTCATTCACAGCAGGAGTCGCCATCTAGGTGGATACATAATAACACCTACTGACATTAGGGACCAAAAGCATAACACGGTTCATGAAGTCCGTGGGCCTAGGAAATAACCTTTAGGTCTAGGGTGACAGCTACAATAGATCTATCCAGGTCGCAGTAGCTATTGGTTCATTGATCAAGCCCTTACAACCAAATAATAATAATAACTACACTATTAACCTTCCGGAAGAAATTATCTAAATGACAGTGAAAATCTTATCAAAATCCGTTGCTTGGTTTAGAAAACTTAAGCGGAGAAACAGAAATGACATTAGCTATTTGGTCATTGACCAACCCCCTATAACCAAATAATAATAATAACTACCATTCCTTACATTTGGGTCGAGTATTTATTGACATTTTCTATGAAGCAACCATTATTTTTTCGCGATTTCGATATTGGCTCCATAGTGAAAGTTGTTCTGTTTGATGGTCTGAAGCACCTATGATTTGTAACGCATTTAATGTTAAACCCTGTGTATTAAAACAAAAGCAGTGATATCATACAAATTACAAACTAACGTAGGGTAGGTAGAACTACTAATTTTATGATACCTATACAGGGTGTACCTTGAGGGTTGATTGTAACCATGATACTGAACAACTTTCTTTAAGAAACCTATAGGAAATACGCAAAAAAAATTATATAATTCTCATACAAACGTTCGATCAGTTGATTGTATTTAGCATGGAAAGTACAAAACATTTTTTGCGAGTTTCTTATACCTAGGTTTCTTAGGGAAAGTTGTTCAGTATCATGGGTACAATCAACCCTCAAGGTATGGCAATTATACCTTATTTGGTAATGCTTCTTAGTAAAGAAATTAAACAGAAAATAAAACAAGTGTTGTCGATAAATTTAAATGAGTTTTATCGATATAATTCAGCTGTAACATTCCCATCCCTAAACGAGATTGTAATAAAAATGGAATTTGTTGGTGGTTATATGGGTACTATATTGTAATCGTAAAGCCTCGGACGCCTGGGTGAAACAAGTGAACTAATGAGCTGCATTACAATGTCTAGTTATGAATTACGTATTGTTGTAAGCGCATTGATCGCACTCACAGTATAAGTAAGATTCTTTACCGATATAAGTATTTACAAAATGTTTCTAAATGTCTCATAATGTCCAGACTAGAATCGAATACTATAACCACAGTTTACTTAAAACCAGCACCAAGTGTGGGAATCCCGGCATGCAGTATAAGAATGGCCATTAAGGATTGGACTGATAAAGCACACAAGCTGGAGTGGTCTAGCCTTGTAGGCCTGCAACACTCCAAAAAAATTATCAGCAATGTGACAACTCGTGTCTCAAGGTTCATACTGAATAATAGCAGGAGCAAGGCTCGTGCCATAGTCGGAGCTCTCGCAGGGCACAACGCCACAGGCACGATGATGCACAAAATGAAACTTACCCTGGATCCCAGCTGCCGAGCATGCGGAGAGGATGAAGAGACTATGGAGCATGTTCTTTGTGACTTTGATGACCTGGCGGCAAAACGCATGTGCCTCCTCGGAGATGGATACCCAAAACCGGGAGATCTTAGGTTTCTTCCCCTCAATGGTATTGCCTCCTTCATTGACCATGTATTTGAAGGGTGAAGAAAACAAAAAGTATTGGGGCTAACACAAAAGATCCCACTGGGTCGAAGTGTTGCTGGCTTGCCAGCCCCCACAACAAGATAAGATACTTAAAACAATTACTACGTATCTACTAAACGTCAACTTCGAAACCGTAAGAAAAAATTCACAGATTTCGTGCCTCAGACGACTATCGAGCACATTGGAAATACATCTAAAAAGGTTAGGCTACAGGGCAAACCCTTGACCCGATCGACTTTGTTTAGGCTCAAATTGCAGCTGACTAAATTGTCCAGAGGAGTTATCAAATTTTTGATATCATTCCTCCTTTCCAAAATAACGAGGGTCAAAATCAAAAACTCGGAAAAAAAATTTTTGTTCACTATTTCGTTCATAACTTTTTTTCGTTTTTGACTCTCTCGAATATCATCATATCTTCACAACTCTCTGAGATATAAGGGGATCGCACTTTTTGGTGAAATATGAGCCTATACTGGAGCGAACGAAAAGACATTTCCAATGTCAAAAGTTTGTGGTTTCGAATTTAACACCAAAACCAGAATAGTACTGTCAATCACAAGATATATTAAATCTCTTCGTCTTATAAAGATATCATCAAAATGAATCTCAGATAATGAGTCTGTGACACATAAGATAGACAGGCAGACAGAAAAGTGAGAATAGTAGAATAGAAAACCTTAAAAATATAACAAGTTAAAATTAGAAACTAGCTATGAAAAGCTGCCCCATATTTTATTAGCTAGACCATAGATATTAGAACAAATTCAAAATTATTTTGTAGGCGAAAACCATTAAGTTTAAAATTGTTTTAAAAAAAATGAAAACCGACTTCATAACCAGCGTCTTTTATTTCAAAATTTATAGTGGTGGTACAATAAAAAATAATTTTATCGATTCAGCTGTAACATTCCCATCCCTAAACGAGATTGTAATAAAAATGGAATTTGTTGGTGGTTATATGGGTACTATATTGTAATCGTAAAGCCTCGGACGCCTGGGTGAAACAAGTGAACTAATGAGCTGCATTACAATGTCTAGTTATGAATTACGTATTGTTGTAAGCGCATTGATCGCACTCACAGTATAAGTAAGATTCTTTACCGATATAAGTATTTACAAAATGTTTCTAAATATCTCATAATGTCCAGACTAGAATCGAATACTATAACCACAGTTTACTTAAAACCAGAACCAAGTGTGGGAATCCCGGCATGCAGTATAAGAATGGCCATTAAGGATTGGACTGATAAAGCACACAAGCTGGAGTGGTCTAGCCTTGTAGGCCTGCAACACTCCAAAAAAATTATCAGCAATGTGACAACTCGTGTCTCAAGGTTCATACTGAATAATAGCAGGAGCAAGGCTCGTGCCATAGTCGGAGCTCTCGCAGGGCACCACGCCACAGGCACGATGATGCACAAAATGAAACTTACCCTGGATCCCAGCTGCCGAGCATGCGGAGAGGATGAAGAGACTATGGAGCATGTTCTTTGTGACTTTGATGACCTGGCGGCAAAACGCATGTGCCTCCTCGGAGATGGATACCCAAAACCGGGAATCTTAGGTTTCTTCCCCTCAATGGTATTGCCTCCTTCATTGACCATGTATTTGAAGGGTGAAGAAAACAAAAAGTATTGGGGCTAACACAAAAGATCCCACTGGGTCGAAGTGTTGCTGGCTTGCCAGCCCCCACAACAAGATAAGATACTTAAAACAATTACTACGTATCTACTAAACGTCAACTTCGAAACCGTAAGAAAAAATTCACAGATTTCGTGCCTCAGACGACTATCGAGCACATTGGAAATACATCTAAAAAGGTTAGGCTACAGGGCAAACCCTTGACCCGATCGACTTTGTTTAGGCTCAAATTGCAGCTGACTAAATTGTCCAGAGGAGTTATCAAATTTTTGATATCATTCCTCCTTTCCAAAATATCGAGGGTCAAAATCAAAAACTCGGAAAAAAAATTTTTGTTCACTATTTCGTTCATAACTTTTTTTCGTTTTTGACTCTCTCGAATATCATCATATCTTCACAACTCTCTGAGATATAAGGGGATCGCACTTTTTCGTGAAATCGGAGCCTATACTGGAGCGAACGAAAAGACATTTCCAATGTCAAAAGTTTGTGGTTTCGAATTTAACACCAAAACCAGAATAGTACTGTCAATCACAAGATATATTAAATCTCTTCGTCTTATAAAGATATCATCAAAATGAATCTCAGATAATGAGTCTGTGACACATTCTTATGTGTCACAGACTCATAGATATACTTTTTTTTTTTTTTTTTTTTTTTTTAATTTATTTACTGGCCCGGTTACAAGACCTTTAAGCCAAATCTTCTAGTAAAACAAAATCTTCATATTCTAGGCCTCACTTTAAGCCGATTCTTAACTAAAATCTTCATTTTCTTTCTTCATACATAAAAAAAATATATATATATATGTTTCTTTTTTCCACACATCAACACTGTTAAATTAAAATGTCAGTCAGAGTTTACCAAAAGTGTTTTTCACGTATTTGTAGAAAGCATAGAAGCACTCTGTATTTTTTAAGAAATCACCCAGGCGGCGGGAGGGATCATTGAGTCCTAATTCATACAGTTCACTTGCGAGTATTAATCGTTGCATTGAAAATGCCGGGCACGAAAATATTAGGTGTTCAACATCACAAAATTGGTCTTGACAGTATTCACATGTGCTGCTTGGTATGATATTCAATCGGTGCAAATGGGCTGGTGTGGTGGAATGTCCAAAACGGAGTCTATTTATTGTACTGATGAAATCACGGCTCGCGTTACTTATCTCATTGTACCACGGCTTGCTTGGTAAGTCATGTTGAATTTCTCCATACCATTTTCCTTTCTCCTCTTGATCAGCTTTCCAAAAGTCACGCCATAAGTGCTTTACATCAGTATTTATAGATGAATAACAATCAGTAAACGGAACTGGCATCATTAGACTAATATCTATTGAATTGATACCCTCATACGCTGTCCTGTCTGCAATCTCATTGCCAGTGATACCTTTATGTGAGGGTACCCACATAAAGGCCACTTCAATTTCTTTTACAGAATATTTATATACGGATTCTTTAATATTGTGTATTAAATAGTTAGTTTTAAAATGTAATTTACTATTTACAAGACTTTGAATCAAACTTAAAGAATCGGTGAGAATTAAAAAGTATTTACAATGTTGAACCCTATCTACACGTTTTAATGCTTCAATGACAGCATATGCTTCAGCAGTAAATATAGTGCAAATATTGCTCAAAACAAAACTCTGCGAAAACTTTATCTGAGGATCATACACAGCACTTCGCACATGATCATCACTCTTACTACCGTCTGTATAAAATCTGTAGTATTCCTTCAATTGTTCCAATAATTCTAAATATTCATTGTTATTAGTAATCTTATGGTCAATGACTTTAACTGGAAACATTAAACTATTGTAGCTTGCAGTATAACATGGCCAAAAAGTGTGCTTGAAAATCGTTGAATATTTGTTTTGAATTTCCAGGAGAATTTGACACATATTGGGAAGAAAACCTTCTAGCAGTTTACGCCCTGTGGTCAGAGATCCCACAAGACGAATAGTATGAGGTATGATCTTTCTTATTACTAGTTGATTATTAGAAGCAGATAATTTAGTACAAAATCTCTCAGCTAAAAGCAGTCTCCTCAAACATAGAGGCATGATCTTAGACTCAACCTCCATAGCACGGATGGGGGTTGAGCACATAGCACCTAAAATAACTCGCAGAACCTTGTTTTGTAAGACATCCAATTTATGTACATATCTACAATTAATATATGCTAGGCAGCTGTAATCAAAGTGGCTTCTTACAATGGATTTATATAAAAGGGAAAGTGTCTTGGGGTCGGCACCCCAGGACACTCCTGCCAAACATCGGATTACATTAATACCTTTCAGGGCGTTTTTAGATATATATTGAATATGCTGCTCAAAGGTCAGCTTTGAGTCTATTAAAACACCTAAAAATTTGTGAATATATGTTACTGGAATAACTACTTCATTATAATTAACATTACTTGTAAGTGAGTCTTTGCTAAAAATCATTACATGACTTTTAGTTGGGTTTATCTTTAAATCAAGCTCATTATTATAATAATTATATAAATCATTTAAAGCTATATTTACATTATTTACAGCTATATTCACATTATTATTTACACTGTACAAAACTAAATCATCAGCAAATTGCAAAATATTTACACTATTAGTATTTACATATTTGCATATTTCACTTGTGTATAAGTTATACAGCAGAGGCGATAATATTGCCCCTTGCATCGTACCTTTTGAGGCGAATTTTGGTCCATATATCTTATTATTATATTTAACATATAAGGTCCTATCATTCAAAAAGTTATATATCCATTTGCATAATAAACCAGGTATTCCTAATCTAGATAAGACCTTGATTAGGATTCCTGGCTGAACATTGTCAAATGCTCCTTGAACATCTAAGAAAGCACATACAATTGATTTATTGTTATTCTTTTCAAATTTCAGGTCAGATACAAGGGTGACGAAACTGTCTGCACAACTTCTGCCTCTTCGAAAACCAAACTGTACATTAGGAATAATGCCATTCGACTCAACAAACCAGTCAAGCCGAATCTTTATCATGTTTTCAAATATTTTTCCTAAGCAAGATGACAATGATATAGGTCTATATGAGTTAGCATCATCAGGAGATTTATTTGGTTTTAAAACAGGAATCACACATTGGGTTCTCCACGATTCAGGAATAATTTTTTGTAGCCAAAGACCATTAAGTATTTGTAAAAATAATTTCTGTACTGATAAATCTAAATTTTTTATTAATAGATAAGGAAAGCCATCTAAACCTGGAGTAGTGTTCCGACGTGACTGTAAACTTAACTTGAACTCATCAAAAGTAAACGGATCTAAAAGGAATTTCGAATTATTATTTGAATTATGAAGATTGAAATAGCTATTCAAATTTTCTACTTCTCTATCATTCACAGTTAATTTGTCTAAAAAGGGGTTAACAAAATTGTCACAATATGATTTATTTCTTTTTTTAATGCCTTTAAACATCTTTATATAATTCCAGATTTTACTTATGGGAGTAGTCCTATTAAAACTATTGCAAAGGGTTCTCCAACCATTCCTTTTTTCCTCAGAAATTGTTCTTTTCTTAACTGCTTCTAACTTTTTATATTCAATCCAATTGGGGGTAGTGGGATTGTTCCGATAGAATTTCAATGCTTTGTATGATGCAATCACAGCCTGTTCACATCTTTGATTCCACCAAGGAGCAGGAGGTTTACTTTTGAAGGTAGTTGTTTTAGTAAATTTAGGAACACACTCCAGTTTCAGTGCATCCAGTCTGTCACAAAATTCTATGTATGCTTGTAATGGGTTACACATATTCACAGCTACGTTTTGAAAATGATTTTTAGAAAGCTGACTATACCTATTCCAATCAGTCTTGTTATAAAGGAATTTTTCTGTTGGTGGGTTATATTGATATCTCTCTATACATAATGTGATTTCAATAATAGTAGGAAAATGATAACTGCCCATATTATCGTCATGTACTGACCAATTACAAAACGGAGCTATACTTGCAGTTGTAAAACTAACATCAATTGCTGACGGAACAGTAGTAGGGTAGTGTATAGTGGTAACAGTGCCGTCATTAAGGATACATAAATCAAATTCGTCAATTACGTCATATAACTGTTGCCCACGGCCTTTTGTTGAAAGGCAACCAAAGGCAATATGATGAGCGTTGAAATCTCCAGCTACTAGAATAGGTTTAGGAAGTTGTCTAATTATGTTTCGCAATTTATTTATCCGTATTATGTGCCCACTTGAGGAAGGAGGACAATAGGAACATAAAATTGTAAGATCACCAAGCTGTGTAGAAATAGATATTGCAATAGTTTGTACATCCTCATAAAAGATAGTCTGTAATGGTTTATATTTAAGATAAGGTTTAATGAGAATAGCAACACCACCATGCTCATTTCTTGAATTTTTAAAATGAATATTGTAGCTAGGTATATGAAAAAAGCGATTATTTTCTTTGAACCATGTCTCATTAAGAAGACAAATATCTATGTTTTGCTCTTGCAAGAATTTTATTAATAATGGCTTTTTACTGTTTGCGCTTTGTATATTGTATTGTGCAATACGTAGTTGTGAATATGTATTAGGTGTAGAACCCATTAAATAAGGTTTTTAATAAGCATATCTTTAACGGACGCAGTAGTGATTGGGGAGTCGTCAGTCTTGTTAGCCAGAGCTAACAAAGTGCGGACGATAGCCATTGTTATTTCATGGTTATTTAACAATTGGGCTTTGAGATCCTCCACCTTCAGTGGAGTTGGTTTATTTATCATAGATATACTCATATGTGATTAGACAGGCAGACAGAAAAGTGAGAATAGTAGAATAGAAAACCTTAAAAATATAACAAGTTAAAATTAGAAACTAGCTATGAAAAGCTGCCCCATATTTTATTAGCTAGACCATAGATATTAGAACAATATCAAAATTATTTTGTAGGCGAAAACCATTAAGTTTAAAATTGTTTTAAAAAAAATGAAAACCGACTTCATAACCAGCGTCTTTTATTTCAAAATTTATAGTGGTGGTACAATAATTATTCGGTTAACATTTTACTTGTACGCACGGCGACACATCATGCTATACAAAACCAACATAAGCTGGCCGCGCGACGCTATACGTCACTCGACCTACGCGTTTGTCGGGCCAGCTTATGTTGGTTTTGTATAGCTTGATGTGTCGCCTTGTGTACATGCAAGGGGAACATCAAGACGAAACATTTATTTATATATTTTTGAGGGGTTCCATTGTCTATCTCCGAAGCCATTCACCAGATCTTCACCAAATAAAAAAAAGACCACCTCTGAAGTATGGCCTACCAAACAAAAATAGAATCATCAAAATCAGCGGAGTAATCGCGTAACAAACAAACAAAAAAACATACAGTCGAATTGAAAACCTACTCATGTCTCTTAAAAAGGAAAAATCTGGTGTCAAATGATTTGTAGCTATTTTGTATTTCTTTATGATAAAACAGATTCAAGGCGATAATCAGTGATAAAAAAATCATTTCATAGAAACCATTATGTATTCTATATCGTTGTCTAGTCATCATAATACAAGTCCTTCCTAGCTAGCATGCCACCCCCGAGAAAACGACAAAAATCGAGATGTGCCTCCATCTTTATTATTTTAAGTAGGCCAGAAAGAGCGCGCATGACGTTTTTCTCGTTTAAACGCTTTGTCGTGGGTGGCATGCTAGCTAGGCAGGTACTTTAAATGTGATTAGATAATTTGTGTGACAATGTCCAAGATATTTTTTTTTTATTAATTTATTTAATTAGTACGACATTTTTTTTCCTGTCTCTTTCGCACTTGGGTCCGCACCATAAGAGACCGTCTTCTCGCTCGCTGATCTCTTTCTTCTATAACGCCAATGTAGTCTATGGTCTTCAGTATCCAATCGCGTGTACAAAACACATGTTTTATTGAAATGTAGACCAGTCTAGAGTTTATATTCAGTCTAGTTAGAAGTTTACATTAAAAATGTAATGATTCAATCGCAGTTCTAGGAAATGAGTCAATTGGTTCGATGCCTCATAGCTAAAGGCACTACTACGGATGCTTTGTTGGAAAATTAATGAAATTTAAGTTATTTCTGATTTCTCGAAAATATGTAATATTAGTTATGCGTACCGAGCTAAAAGGATGCAATTCTATTTGTCACACTGAAAAACTTTTAATACGGCACCAATAAAAGTAACCGTACCAAATCCCGTTTTTTGGGTTCCGACGTCAACAAGGAACCCTTATAGTTTCGGCATGTCCGTCCGTCTGTGCGTCCGTCTGTCCGTCCATCTGTTCGCGGCTTAGCTCAGAGACGCTTAGTACAAGAAAGCTGTAATTTGGCATGGGTATACATATTCATCAAGCTGACAAAGTGGTAAAAAAAAATTTAAAATTTTTTTTTAATGTTCCTCCCCTACAGGCGAAGTGGGAATGCAATTTTTTTCTCCTCTACCCCATGGTGTGGGGTATCGTTAGGCCGTTTAAAATATTACAGGTGTGTTAAAACCATTTTTCGATTTAGGAATCCGTTAGCGACATATTAAGCTTTAAAGTGAAAAATTTTGTTGAAGTCAAATGTCAGTCATCGGGAGGAAACCTGCTTACGCTGAAAATAAATTCTGATGCGTTTATTTTGTGTGTGTACACACGGTGACACATCAAGCTATACAAAACCAAAATAAGCGGGCCGCGCGTAGGCCGAGTAATGTTAACGTCGCGCGGCCAGCTTATGTTGGTTTTGTATAGCTTGATGTGACGCCGTGTGTATCTATTAGACCATCAACCCGCATTGGGCACTAGTGGTGGACTGACGCCCATACACCCTCCCTGAGGGTAGGCCTGTGACCTGCAGTGGGACGTATCTAAGCTGATACATCCATGTTAAAATATTATGAATCTACTATTTGCTTTTCTCATAACTGGTTCCCGCTTGCAATGAAGAATATGTACGTTTTTTTTTATACTGTTGAAATAAACTAAGAATGAATATTTATCGAAAAATATTCATTCATAGTTTATTTCTTGTCACCTATTAATGAAAACTACCCTCAAAATCGAGTTTTGAGTTCGTAGTAGCGGCCAAGTTAGCGTGCTCCACCGCTAGATGGCGTGACCCGGTTTAATAGTTTGACACCGCTGCTGCGTCCCCCTTGCATTCTGAATTCTGATTACATTTTCTGAAGATAGAGTTCCGACTGTATTTGTAAAAGATGAGGAAGGATTTACTTTTCTAGATACAGTTATTTTGACAAATTTATTTTTCCTCCACTTAGAGAATTCAGGGTTCATAACGAGAGACATAGCTACCTATCTTTTCCCACGCAGCGCTTTCAGCGTTAAATTTAGTATGGTAAGAAAAAGTGCCGTGTTGCCTACGCAATGCTAAAAGCGCTGTGTAGGAAAAGGTTTTAAGACCGTCTTAAAGTCTATCCACACATCAGGGACCGGTCTGGAACGGGACAGGGACAGTTCCATCAGGACTCAGGAGCCTAAAAAAATATCGGTTTACAACTGTACACTCTATTTATACAGGGTGTAAAGGGACAGACATTTGAGTCGGGTATGTTTTGTAAGGAACAGCTGATTTCTTTTCGCGGTTCCGAAGGTTGGCTTCATAGTGAAAGTCACTTTGTACGTTTTTTCCCAGTTGGTTACGATTAGGACATTGCAGGCTGAATCCCCATTTTCGGAGAAGAAAGATGATTCCGTGCTTCACATGGCACATAAAGCCGTTGGTCCCGGCTACTATCATAATCATAATCATTTATTTCAAATAATATTATAATATATATATATTTTTTAATTATATTATTTATATTACAGTCCGGTTACATTCCAATCTCCGGTTATCTCTGGTGGTAATCGTAGGATGGCACGCTAAGCCGTTGGTCACGGCTACTATCTCTGGTAGTTAGTAGTCGTTACATAAAAACCAACGCAGTGGCCGCAAGGCGGTCTGAAAAAACTCCCACACGATAAAAAGAATTTCTTCTTATACTTCTGAAGAAGATAGTGTAAGTTGTTTAGACCACCATGGTCAGACCATCAATCATTCACCGTTTCAGTATTTGCCCAGCTGTAGCTTACATCCTGTATAGAGGATCCAACTTAATATATGCTAACGGTTTTAAAGGGATCAAACCAGACCATCCAACCATCAGACCATCAAATTCTTCTACATATCGTGTGGGCAGAGCCCTGGCGTCAGAGTTTTTTCAGACCGCCTTACGGCTTCTGACGTGGTTTTTATGTAACGACTACTACCACCAGAGATAGTAGCCGGGACCAACGGCTTAACGTGTCATCCGAAGCAAGGTAATTCAGCCTGCAATGTCCTAACTAACTGGGGATAAACGTACAACGTGACATATCACTAGGTGTCCCCCGTGGGAATCGAACCCACGACCTCCGTGTCGAGAGCCCAATGCTCTAACCATTAGACCACCATCAAGATGAACAACTTTCTCTATGGGACAAATGTTGAAATCTACGATCCTACTCGACTGTACGAAATGTATGGGACTTTTTTTTGTGATATCGTCTTTGATCCCATAGAGAAAGTTGTTCAGTGTATATTGCAAAGATTCTGGCCACCGTGAAAGCGAATTTTAATGAGTATACATGTGGCAAAGCAGTAGCGGATTCACGTACAAATTTTATTCTGCGCAGCCATTGATTTGCTCAAGAAGTATTTGTCGTCAACTGTATTTACGAAAGCAGATTGATGCTTCCATTGATTACCGGCCTTGGTATATTTAAATCGATTTCCCAGCTCCCATCTATATTTATTTCCAAATTTTTGTCAGATACTCGAAGATTCCCATAGAGACTATTATTGGCATTGCCTGTGTGGTGAGTCACCGTCCACAGTCACGCTGTGAGGTCGCCACGGGTGGTCAACGGTCATGAACAACATAGCTCGAGCTCTGAAATGCACGCGTTTGTGAAATTTGATTTTGTGTAACGTGGGAAAATTGAATAGTCGCATATTTGGTGGCTCCAGAATATTCACGGAATATGAGCTGGGTTATTTTTGGCATCTCTCGCCTTTACGAGGATGCATCGCATATGCTCACGACTATATTCCCCAAGGGGGTAGTCAGTGATATTCTGAAACCTCAGAACATCCACTTTTCACTAGTACCGAAACTCTGTCCAGTGTGACGGGGCCCGTCGCCACTTATTCAAAATTGACGCATCAGGTTTCCTCACGATTTTTTCCTACACCGAAAAGCCATTGGTGTTACAAATCGAATATAAATTCCGGAAAATTTATTGGTAAGAGTCGGCCTGGACGAGGATCGAACCATCGCCTCCTACATGGCAGGCATGGTTCATCGCCACTGGACCACCACGTCCTTTCGAGGTTGGTTCAGAATATTTTAAGAATTGTATTATATTCAAAATCTTCTAGTTCCGTTAATGACAGACTAACAGACAGACAACGGTAACGTACAAACTAAACTGCTGAAGATAGAACCGTGGGAATCAAAACTATTATAAAACTATAACGAAAAGTGTGTCTGTACATCGAAGATATTAACAAAAAAAAATTTACGATATGGTTTTTAGGTGTCCCTGATTCCATATCACCAATTTTTGGATTTTTTGTCTGTTTGTGTGTTTGTTTGTTTGTTTTATCGAGCATCACGCAAAAACTACTGAACTGATTTTGATGAAACTCTTTTTGTTTAATAGCTTATCATCTGACTTAAAATCTGGTATATAATTTGTGCGGACGAAGTCGTTTAACCCTTGTATTATATACAGAAGAGGGTGCATCTAAGAAAGGATTTTTCAAAATCAATCCTTAAGAGGATAAAAAGAGGAGGAGGTGGAGGTTGAAATGGGGTTTAAACGTTTGTATTATAATTGAAATCCACGCAGCCGACGTGGTAAATTTTAGAGTCCTCGGGGAATGTACAGGATGTACTTTAGATGGGGGGTCCTTTAGATGGAACTGAAAAACTTTCACTAAGGGGCCAATATCGAAATCCTGAAAAAGTCTGCTGTTCCAAACACTTGGGTCGTGTCGCCATTGCCGTTTTCTATGACACAGCACATTGTTTTTGCAATTTCGATGTTGTTCCCATTGGTTGTTAGTTTGAATGTCCAATCATGGTCTCACCTAAACCTCTGAAGTTTAACCACGATTTGCCACTCATCATATCAGCCATTAAACGTCCACGGTTGGACATAAGCCTCCCCCAAAATGGGAGGATTTGCCATAATCGCCACGCTTGGCAGGCGGGTTGGCGATCGCAATTGGATCGAATCAATGTGCGTACTCAGAGGATGCTGCTGCCCATCCTTCAGTAAATCCCTTAGTCGCCTTTTACGACACCCACGGTAGGAAATGGGATGGTGCCATTCTTAGCCGACACCACACGGATTTGCCACTACACAGAATTACAAAAACGTCTTAAAAGTGTAACGAAAACATTTGCAATGAATGACAGTGAAATTCAAATTGTTTCGTAGAAATTGTTATTGAATTTTGTACTTTATTCCCAGTTTGTTAGTAAGTATAACAAGTTAGCGATCTTGCAGTGGGCGAAGTTAAGGGTTGCCAAGAATCAATTTTGTTGGAATTCATTTGTTACTTTGATGCTACTTGCCCCTGACAACTTTATTTATTAACTAGCGTTAACCCGCGACTTTGTCCGCACAAACTTCATACCAAAATTTAAGTCAGATCTTTAGCTATCAAACAAAAAAGTTTCATCAAAATCGGTTTAGTAGTTTTTGCGTAATGCTCGTTCAAACAAACAGACAGACCAAAAATTGGTGATTTGGAATCAGGGACACCTAAAACCCATATCGTAATTTTTTTTGTTAATATCGTCAATATACAGACACGCTTCTGTTACAGTTTGCCCGCGAAGACTAGAGTTTGCCCGCGACTTCGTTTCGTCTGCACCGGTTCCCGTCAACGTGGCGAGATAAAAGCTTTTAAACACAGAAAATTTATCAAAATCGATCTAATAGTTTTTCGTCGTCGTAAAATATGCCATATCGTAATCTTTTTTTTTTTGGAAATATGTTTGTTCAATGTACAGACTCACTTATGTTACTGTTTGATAGCAGTACGGTACAAGAGTTATGCGCGATTTCGTCCGCACTAGTTAAGTGTTACAAAAGTAATACTAAAAATTTGAAACTTTTAAGGGGGTTGTTTCGACCATCAAACCGAACAACTTTTACTTTGGGACCAACATCGAAATCGCGAAAAAAAAATCTGCTGTCCTATACATTTAGCTCGAGTAGATTTGTAGTTTACTAGTTTAGTATAAAACTTCCGAATGTTTTTTCGCGATTTCGATATTGGTCCCATAGTGAAAGTTGTTCAGTTTGATGGTTTAAACGACCTCTTAAATGTTTATTTATATTTTTGTAACGGTATACAGGGGTATACCAGATTTTAGGTCAAATCATAAGCTATCACCAAAAAAAAGGTCATCAAAATCGGTTCAGTAGATTTTATACACGGTGGTAATTGTTTTAACGTTATCATTATCAATTATCATACACCCTTAGCATACTCCACAATGTACTCCACCTCCACCCATGTTTGTTTGACATAATGTGGATACCCTGTACATTTAATGTCAAACCATTGTCAAACAAAATAAAAAATAATAAACAACTTATTCAAGCCCTACAATTCTTTTATCCCTCTTTACGTAACACGAAACAAAACCGTTACCCTGATGTGTGGGTAATTCATGCTTAGTATGACAGTTGACAGCGGATTTGGCGGGAAAAAGCGTGAAAAAGCTCGCTCTACTGAAAAATTGTTTTTTTTTTCATCTTTCGTTGACTTTGACGCACGTTCGCACATGTTCTTTGTCTCTGAAAGTGAAATTAACATGATTTAGTATTTTTTTCGACACAAAAAAAATTATAATAAAGTAAAAGGCTACTTAAAATCATGTTTAATTGAGAACGTTGGTGGATACTTTCAATGACTATCTTATTTTAGGCAAGGTACCAAAGTGAGCGTTTTTCTTTTCTTTTTTAAGTTTAGTTCCTAAAAAACTCGACAGATGGCATGTTTGTTGCTCCATAAAGACGTTCGCGAGATCCTGTCAAAATCATGTCAAGACTGTGCCTGCCTTTTTTTAAAGGCCAAGCAAGGGATCGAGCCCAGACGACCGCGTCAGACGTAAATAGTTTCAAATTTTCGATTAAAATTATTAGTAAATAATGAAATATTCCATCAAAAGATGCGTTGGCATCTTTTTGATCATCTTTTCCCTGTATTTTATTTTAAAGCACAAAACACTTTTTGAAATTTTGAACCTTATTCGCACAGACCGTAGCGTAATCTATCGATCCTCTAGAAAACCAAAAGAAAAACTCTCATTGGAGATTCATCTTCACGCTCATCAACCATTTCTGAGATTATGTCATAAAAAGCTCTCGAGTTATTTTGAAAATACTGAAAAATCTCAGGATAGGTTAAACATAATGCATTTCCTTTTCTTTAATTTGAATCTTATCGTCATATTAACATTTCTTAAATTTTCCCTCTATGTATTTACCTATAGACTTGGCTAACTCGACTTATAAACTAAACTGTGCTATTATAGATACTGGACTCCTTTGAAGTAACAACACAGACAGGTATGTTTGCCTGCCTTGTCTAATATTGTCCGAGTCTGGGCTTGACCGACGACGTGACGTCACAGGTTTACGTAAGTCTAGGTACGTCTCGGTAAGAACTTAGACTAACAGATTTCCTTCATAGTATTACGTAGCTTGAAAACGTTTAGAAACTATTTGTTTTAGAAAGTTAGAAACTTATTAAAGTCAACGTGGATGAAGAGTTAAAATTTTTCATGCAAATCGATTCAGCCGTTTATGCGCGATAGAGTCACAAGCATCCTCATAAACTCTCAGATTTATACTAGTCATCATCATCAGCCTTTTAAACGCCTTTCTGAATATGACAGGGCCAAACTGAAACTATCAAACTGAACAACTTTATCTATCTAACATCGATATCGCGAAAAAAAAAATCAACTCTTCCATATATTACTGCAAATCTGCTCGTGCCAAATGTATGGGGTAGTTTTTTTTCGCGTTTTCGATGTTGGTCCCATAGAAATATTTGTTCAGTTTGATAGTCTGATCATCCCCTTAAAAAAGTGTCAGCATATTATGAAGGACCCTGTATTTTACTTGTTTTACTTGTTTAACTTTTCATTTGATGAACTGAAGAATCATCATCATCACCATTCGATTTGCCCAAACCTTTAAAAAATAACATAAACAGACCTGAGTAATCCTTCATGTAATTTTCGGTACAGATACACAATTTACGAATGTTCCAACCCAAGTTTCAATACAAGATATCAGCGGACCATGAAAAAAAATCGGCCTACAATGGCGCGTGGCAAATAAAAATAATAAATGCGCAATTCTTTAGCCAGGGTTGTAAAACTGTCGTTTCCACTCGTGCCCTTGAGTTGTTCGTACCTCGGCTTTGATACCCCTGCCGGGCACAAAGCGATTGATGCAATGTCAGGGGAGGGAAACTGTTTTTAAAGTTTCAACTTATTTTAGCCGACGGAAAAATGGATATTGAATTTATTCAGTTCTGCGGTGACTATTTTGTTTGTGAACTTTGTTATCTTGCAGATGTAAAATGTTTTGGATAACACTCATTCGTAGTAGGTATTATGTATGTGCCTAGTTGGTAAGGTACCCTAAATAAATACAGGGTGACAGTAAAAGGAGTCAACAAACTTTAAGGGTGATTCAGACCATGAAACTGAACAACTTTTGCTATGGGAGCAAACTGTAATTACAAAAAAAATCTACTGTTTATGAAATGAAATTATATTTATTCGTAAACATAGGTGGATACAAAGATATTATGGTTATAAATATAGAGCTCTATGTTTTGCTGCAAGGAGCATACGACAATTTTGGGTTTTGTTAATACATGCGTTAAAATTAGGCAGGTAAATCATTTAAAAACATTTACAAGTATAAAAGTAACAAATATAAAAAAGAGCTATGCATGTCAAATTAATCATTAAAAAAAAAAAAGATAATAGAATCAATAAGGGATGTCTGAAATAAAATACAATATTCATGTTCATACATTTTGAGTACAGTAGGCAATGTAGTTTAGTATGGAAAAGCTGATTATTTTGTGATTTCAGGTCTGCTCTCATAGTAAAAGTTGTTCAGTTTGATGATCTGAACCACCCCTAAAAATTTTTGATTAATTTCAACGTCCCTCTGTAGTATCACTTCATGGTTCGTCTGACCGTCATAGGTGAGTTTCTGGCGAAACTATTTCGGCCACTTAGGAGCATTTGGGCGTAAATTCGGCCAAATTGCATTGGGACTGACGACCATATATGTAGACTTCCACTCAGACGCATAAAGGCGTCAGTCCTACGTGTTATTTCTCTGTGGTCCAATGTGATAGTCCAAATGCATTAGAGTGGAAGATGGACGAAATCGGCATCCCTATTTTTTCCTCCAAAACTAAACCGATTTTATTAATAATTCTTTCAAGAATTTCACAGGACAGGACAGCAGATTTTTTTTTTCGCGATTTCAATTTTGGTCCCATAGAGAAAGTTGTTCAGTTTGATGGTCTGATCATCCCCTTAAAATAGTTTCACCTGATTTTGTTAGACTTTATATATAGTATGACTTTGGCTATGTCTGTATGTTTTGCTTTTTTTGCTTATATTCGTCTTTGTTTGCTGGATGTCAGAAAACGGAGGTAAAATTGGGCAATTTTCGAAGTAAGAACTAGTCTAACAGTAATAAATTTATGCAAGAAAAAAAACATATGGACATAGCAGAGGTAACATAGATTGTATGGTAAAACATTTTTTTGCTCCAGTGTCAGTATTCAGGGACGAAACAGGGGAATACGTTTGTATGGAAGTCTATCCTCTTAACGATGCCCTAGTAAATTAGCGATAAAATATACCTACTTTGCAAACTGTACGGTCTTGCCAGAAAGGACGTTAAGAGGTCGCAATCGCAAATGTCGCAATATTGATTGAGTGAATATGGCAGTGAAATAATTGGGATATTTCTACTCCAATTGCTGAGTGAGTGATCGATCTATCTCATCATGTGACTTAAACAGAGTGAAATTGATAGTATTCTTTCTTTTTCTTTTTAAAACTAAGAGTCTAATGTATATCTAAACTTTTATTAAACTGTAACAGAAGTGTATCTGTACATTGAAGATATTAACAAAAAAAAGTTACGATATGGTTTTTAGGTGTCCCTGATTCCATATCACCAATTTTTGAATTTTTTGTCTGTCTGTTTGTTTGTGTGTTTGTTTGTGTGTTTTTTTTTGTTTGTTTGAACGAGCATCACGCAAAAACTACTGAACCGATTTTGATGAAACTTTTTTTTTTGATAGCTTATGATCTGACTTAAAATCTGGTATATAATTTGTGCGGACGAAGTTGCGGGTTAACGCTCGTAGTAAATATAGTAAGAAAAATGTTTGTGTAACTAGCATTTTTATTAAATCTATTGCCATTAATCAAAGGTGTCATCATGGAAACATACTTCAAAACTTGTGAAAGAAATCCTGATGGAAACGAGCAGTGGTAAACTTTCTAGCAATACTTCTTCATACACAGCTTTCAACACATTTTGTAGCAATTACATTAACTGTCAAACACACTCCTGTGACGTCACACAGCCAATGCCTGAAACCGTTTCAGTGGCCGCTCCACCGTGAAATACAAAGCTTTACTATATACGAGGTATATACTAGTAGGTAGTATGTATATATCTTTGAAACATTTGATTGACAGCTAGGGTTAACAACTTTTTTTTTACTTGACAATAGTATTTTTATAGTGTAATTATTGATTATACAATATGTAAATAATATGATTATATTGATTATGGAAATAATTTAACAAAATATTAAAACCGACTTCAAAAAAATTTACAAAATAATAATGCAGGGTCCTTCTATGCTGACAGTTTTTTAAGGGGATGACCAGACAGTCAAACTGAAGAACTTTCTATGTGGGACCAACATGAACATCAAAATCGCGATTAAAAGTCAGCTGTTCCATAAAAACATACAGGTCCACCACGTTAAAAGAGGACGTCCTCTGCCTCTTTTGTTTTCTGAGAGGCATAAAGCTTTCTTGACCACGTGGTATTCATCTCTAGGCATCACGTGGTCATACCACCTCAAGCGACTTTCTGTTAGTTTGTCGGGAATTGGGGCCACTTTCATAGAGCATATCCATCTAATCTAAACTATTATAAAACTGTAACAGAAAGCTTGTCTGTACATTGAAGATATTAACAAAAAAAAGTTACGATATGGTATTTACGTATCCCTGATTCCATATCACAAATTTTTGGATATTTTGTCTGTCTGTTTGTTTGTGTGTTTGTTTGAACGAGCATCACGCAAAAACTACTGAACCGATTTTGATGAAACTTTTTTTGTCTGATAGCTTATGATCTGAATTAAAATCTGGTATATAATTTGTGCGGACGAAGTTGCGGGTTAACGCTTGTTTATTATAATTTAATCTACGGTTCCATAGAGAAAGTTCTCAAGTTATATGGTCTTTTCTTCCCCTTAAAAACGATTAAAAAACAGTAGTTTTAGCAACCTTTTGACTACGACATAGTGTTTAGTTTTTGATCTGATGGGATTGTACATGTTTTAATAAAAAAAAGGTTTTTATAAAATGTTTCTCTGGTATTGAAAGTGGATCGGGTTTGTTGTTGAAATGTTCACTCTCACTGTGCGCATTTTATTTAAATGAATAAAAGGAATCTAAACAAAATAAACATAGGATAGAAAAATGTTTGCAAGTTGTAGCCTATTCAAAATACCCCCTGTGTTGTATTTTAAGTCATACCTGTGTACCAATTTATAAATAATTAAATGTAAATGTGATTGTCTGTCTCACTGTATTACAGGACCCAGGTTCACCTTTCTTGGAAGCCAGGGCCATATCATCTCGAATGATACCTCTAATTTATTATTGTCTTTTTATTTGGAAAAATAAACTCTTTTTTTTTACAGTTCATCATCTCAAACTAGTTTCGGAGCCAGGGCTACATTTTACAATTTCTAAGCTAATTACAATAAAGAAATTTATTTATTTATCTCAGCTTAGACGTCCATTGCTGGATTTGGGCTTATTTAAGAAAGCAGTCAGGTACGCAGATGTCCACTGCTGGATCTAGGCTTATTTAAGAAAGCAGTCAGGTACGCCGATGTCCACTGCTGGATCTAGGCTTATTTAAGAAAGCAGTCAGGTACGCGGTTGTAGAGTCAACAAAAATGACGATAAAAAGCTATTCAAATTTTTTTGATTAAAAATCGTTGAATTTTGAGTTTTGACAGGTAAAAGCCACTGCATACTCCACCTCTGATAGTATCGGTTCTACAGGGTGTAAAATTAAATGGGACACTTACTTAAAGGTGTGCTTTAGACTATCATAATGAACAACTTTTACTATGGGACCAACATTGAAATAGTGAAAAAAAAGGCGCTGTCCCATAGAAAACTGCAAACATAACTCGACTGAAATGTATGGAGCAGCAGTTTTTTATATTGGTCCCATAGAGAAAGTTGTTCAGTTTGAAGGTCTGAAGCACCCCTTTAAGTAAGTGTCCCATTTAATTTTACACCCTGTATAATGAGGAATTGAGGAAGCTTGAAAAACGTTGATATAGTAGGTCAAACCCTTTTTGTGCCTAAATGTCAAGTCAGTTACGACATATCTTTATGAGTACAGATTTCAGCTATGAAATTGTAGTGGAACGTGGAACACGTCCAAGGTCCCAACGCCTAGGTGTTAGGTCACTGGGGCGCACCCATAAATAGTAATAAATCTACCAGTTGACTTTGACAAATGAATGTGAAATTGTAGCCTTACGCCCGGTGTAAGTTACACGCTAATTTATATACATACATTTATAGCGGATTATTTTTAAATACGTCTATTATTAACTCCGATAGCCAAGCAGCCTTGCTAGCCATAGACTCTCCGATCATAAAGTCTAGGCTAGTACAGGACTGCGTATCACAACTGAACGCTCTAGGCAATAACAATCAGCTTGTGCTACAATGGGTGGGTACAGGACACTCAGACATAGAAGGGAACGAAAAGGCGGACGAGTTGGCCAGAAGAGGAACAGAAAACCACTTCATAGGCCCCGAACCCTTTCTTGGAGTACCTGGCAGTCTAACACGCGATTCTTTGAACAAGGTCAGCTTTGGAGAGGCAATAAAGCTTTGGTGCAACACCCCAGGCATGGGCCACTCCAAATCACTTATCAAAGGCTACAATCGCAAACTTGCGAACGGTCTCCTTGCCCTCAGCAAGTTAAAATTTGTACAGTAGCAAGGTCACTCACAGGCCACTGCAAATTAAATAAGCACATGCACACACTGAAACTAAGTGACACCACCGGCTGCAGATTCTGCAAGGAGGAAATGGAGACTCCTCTGCACCTCCACTGATGTACAAACGTAGTACTCATCTAGGTAGGCAGGTTCTGTCACCAGATGAGATACAAACTAACCCTATCAAGAATCTACTGCGTTTTCTGGCCGCAGTGGGGATTGGTAAGGAACTTTAAAAAAGGGCGTTCACAACCAGCGATGGTCTACATGGCACAGGCTCAGCAAGCCTGTCAAGGCCCAAAAACCCCCCCTAATAATAATAATTGGGTCAAAGACGCATAGTCAGAATCACACAATAACAAAAAAATTCGACATTCTTACACCAATTACCTAGGCCCATTTAAAGTACAAAAATCAAACCCGGAGTTGTATAAAGATGACTATAGACAACGGTATATCCATAGAGAAACACGTAACTCGTGTCAACGCCCCGAGAGGAGTAGGTATTGTTTATTTCTCCACAGAGGGGAAAGTACAACTTTCTCTACGGGACCAATATCGAAATAGCGAGAAACAAAATTTCGACTGTCACGGCGAAAATCGAAATCGCGAGAAACGTATTGGCTGTCACATAAATTTAGCTCAAGCGGGTAAGCAGTTTTGTATGGAACAACTGAACTGTTCGATACAAAACTGTAATCGTACGATCCTGAATTATTTTTTCTCGATTTCGATGTTGGTCTCATAGAAAAAGTTTTTCAGTTTAGTTATCTGATCATCCCCTTAAAAACAGTCATCATACAAAATAGTTATACAGGGTGAAATTGATATCATTAGCATCCTTTTAAACTAAGAGTCTACCCATCAAACTGAACAACTTTTACTATGGGAGCAAACCGATCGGAGCACAAAAAAAATCAGCTGTTGCATATATTTGAGTCGAGTAGGCGTTGCAGTTTGGTATGGAACAGCTGATTTTTTTTGCTCCGATCGGTCTGCTCCCATAGTAAAAGTTGTTCAGTTTGATGGATAGACTCATAGTTTAAAAGGATGCTAATCATATCAATTTCACCCTGTAGTAGGTTATTTTTAAATACGACAACTTAGTATCTTCTCGTACTTCTTCTTCCTTCTTCTTATTCTTTCTCGTGTGAAGGTGATCACACTTTGTCCTTCCAATACTTGACCACCTCTATTCCTCGAGTGGAAGCCTCTATCAGGTCCTGCCTAGCTAGCATGCCACCCCCGAGAAAACGACAAAAATCGAGATGTACCTCCATCTTTATTATTTTACCTAGGCCAGAAAGAGCGCGCATGACGTTTTTCTCGTTTAAACGCTTTGTCGTGGGTGGCATGCTAGCTAGGCAGGTCCTGCCTAGCTAGCATGCCACCCCCGAGAAAACGACAAAAATCGAGATGTACCTCCATCTTTATTATTTTACGTAGGCCAGAAAGAGCGCGCATGACGTTTTTCTCGTTTAAACGCTTTGTCGTGGGTGGCATGCTAGCTAGGCTGGAGGGAGCAAGACACACGGCATAGGCTACACTGCGATAGGCGTCGAATGGTTTTTTTGTCTTCTCGTACTAAAAGAAGCCTTAAGAAAAAACAGCTCGGAAAAGCTTATCACTTACGCCTCTTTAAAAGATAACAATCCAACGAAAAAAGGCGCGTTTATCTTCACATCTAAATTTAAAAAGCCCCTAATTACAGTAAATCCCTGTTATGTGCGAGAAGCTGAAAATAATTAGAAAGCTACCCTCCTGTCTGACAGTAGACTCTACTGTTTTTTTTGATAACTTGAATGCGCTAACAATGAAAAATACAATATAAATTTGAAAAGGTTTTTATAAATTGAAAAACTAACAACTTCAACGGCTTTCGGCTAAATTATACAGGTTGTACCAAAAATATGATCATTTCACAATCTTTCCGTTTTTTTTTTCTTTTTCTTAATTTTCAATTGTACATGGCATGTCCGTGCGTATTCGAACCCGGTCCTCAAGATTGAAGTTTCCATACCTTTCTGCAACGCGCCACTGACGCTCTCAAACGGTGAAGGAAAACATCGTGAGGAAACCTGCGTACGTTCAAGCACGTATATCTATAATATTTTATTGTTATGCAATTTATTTTAGATAAAGACCCGGTATACTTATGTATACCTCGGTTCGAACATTTATGTTATAATTAAATAATCTTAACTTAATCATTATATGATTAGTCTATTTAAGTACCTACATACATTGTAATTTAATATAATAATTGACATGTACCTACTACGACCTTAATTCTAAACTATTGACATTGTAAACTCATAACTGAATAAATGAATATGAATATTCATAGAAAAACAATGAAAAATGGGACTTATTTTATTTTATTTTTATTTTATTATATTTGGGGAGCTTACAGCTATGAATTAAATAGTTGTTAAAATTTAGTCAACTATAGGCCAATTAAAAGGTTCCACATATAGGTTTCTAGTTACCAATTTTGAAAACGCTTAAACGCTAATAAACACTTCATGTTAGTAATATATTATAGGCTGATGATGATGATTAGGAATTTGCAGTGCTGCTAATCGGCTGCTATAGGCCTTATTATTTTATATCTCACGAGCGTTAACCCGCGACTTTGTCCGCACAAATTATATACAAGATTTTAAGTCAGATCATAAGCTATCAACCAAAAAAGTTTCATCAAAATCGGTTCGGTAGTTTTTACGTGATGGTCATTCAAACAAACAAACAAACAAACAAACAAACAAACAGACAGACAAAAATAGTAACTTTTTTTTTGTTAATATCTTCTATGTACAGACAAACTTCCTGTTACAGTTTTATAATAGTTTAGATAATACTTATAGTCATGCAGCATAATCCGCGCATTTGAGCGCATCCCGTGCTTTGGAAGGCACATTAAAAAGCTAGCTTCAGCTACGGATGACGATGATGATGATGATTGCATAATTAATAAGCAAACGTGCAATCACTTTACGTTTTTATGAGTTACTTAATCATAGCTTAAGTGACTTTGTGGCACTTACGGTCAAAAATGATACGACATTTAAATAGCATTCAGGCATCCACCTGGTTTTGCCATTAACCAAACATTCGATTAATAATCAATTAAAAGTTTCATTTTATAGATTTAATTTAATTAAATATAGATTTAGGTACAGCGCCGGACTTAGGTAACATAGTGGCAGCGCTTACAACTGACTATGGCCCCCGGAACTATTGGCTCCAGTGGCCACCAAAAAGTAATACAATTTCACCTCTACCTTAAATCAAAATAACCTAGATTCAAGAAAAACCTAAACTAGTAGTAGTTAACATTACAGACGTTACACATAACTAAAATTTCCATCGTGCATTACAACATGCAACGATAATGCAACGTCTTATGTACTATTGTAAAACAGTTAATTTTTGTAGTTGTGTTCTTGGATTTTAATTAATCGGCAGGCAGTATGAGACCACCGTCAGGGTAGTATATTTTCTTTAGTCAGGGTTCTTACTTGTATGCCAAAGACGTATGCAATAATGAAAAAAAAGAATAAAGAAACACTATAATGGCGTCGTAAAAGGCTGCGAGGCCTAAAGGTACTAGGAATACACCCGGACAGATCAACCTACACATAGTTGAACTCTATTTATTTATTAGGCATGCCAAGGGTACACAAGTATAAATAAATGAAGAGGACAATATTCTAACTTATGCACTAATAACAGGCATGCAACAGCACTCATATTTGACAATGTATATTAATTTAGGTAGAAATATTCTAGAAGAACATTTCCAGACAAAAGAAGTCTATGCTCATAAACATAGAGTTCAACTATTGGTAGGTTGATCTAATTCAAAAATTCAAAATAGTTTATTGCTTTCATGTGTTAATTACAGATCTGTCCCGGTGTGTACTAATTTATGGATTGTGGTTCTTGCTTATCGCCCACCTTTGTTTACCTCACACGCCTCTAGCAGGGCAGGCACGTTAAAGGGCATCTAAGGACCTTAATCCGACTCTGTATGGCGTGTAGTTAAAATAGTAAGCGGTGAAATGAAAAAGTTTTACAACATCAATAAAAGGCATAGTTTTTAAAGTGCTTTTGCGGGTCGCTGATAGTTTATGATTGCATTTTACGGTCTATTTATGTTTAAGAGATATTTTTTTCTCGCACAATGTTCCGTTTGATGTCGTCGTATTATTTGAGTCAGGTTTTGGGAAATTATTGCGAGAATGATATCTGTAATAGTCAGAAAATGAAGTAGGTATTATTTGTTATTTTAATAAATTGATTAATGATGTCACATGAGTATATGGGATAAAGCCATAGAGAAATTATACGCTCCCTGGATAAAGCTTCGAACAATCGCGCTAGTTGACAATCTATGCCAGACATTGAGCGAGCGTATCACGTGATCATTTTGTGCGCTCCTGGGTCCATAGAAAAAAATCTTTTTCACCCCTCCGGATGGAAAGCGCCAACTTTCGTCTCGCTGCGCTAAAAGAAGTTGCCGCTTTCCGCCTCAGTCGAGGAGAAAAATAGTATACTAACCTCGGGCAGTAAATAAGAATTCTGAGACTTTTCTTACTTTCCTGCCCTCGGTGTGTAAT
This sequence comes from Agonopterix arenella, assembly GCA_927399405.1. Classification (NCBI taxonomy): domain Eukaryota; kingdom Metazoa; phylum Arthropoda; class Insecta; order Lepidoptera; family Depressariidae; genus Agonopterix; species Agonopterix arenella. Next base: position 6,755,455 of record OV656714.1, read on the forward strand.
CTACTATTTCAAAATACCTGCTCGTAAAGTGGCTCTTATTGCACCACTTTTAGGTACATAATGCACCTTATGGAACACGCATGCGAAAATATTTTACATAAAAACCCTTTGCTGAGATTTTAAAACAGACCATAGAAAAAAACATAGGTAAACATCGTAAGGAAACCTGCATGCTTCAATTTCCAGGCATGTATTGTACCTACTGTCCATTTACAAGTGGCGACGGGCTCACTCTCCGTCACACTGGGCAGAGTTTCGGTGCTATAGTGAAACGTGGATGTTCTGAGGTTGCAGAATATCTCTGACTTCCCCCTAGGGGATTATAGTCGTGAGCATATGCCATAGAAAAAAAAGTAACATTACCGCACTAGTGCGATAATGTAATCATTTTCGCACGCGTGTTCTATAAGCTGCATTATGTACCTAAAAGCGGTGCAATAAGAGCCACTTTGCGAGCAAGTATGTTGAAAAAATATATTCACAATGTCAGAATTTGTCATTTGTTGTTAATGTTTCTGCCTACGTAGTACTTCCTATATCTATGTTCTGCCTTTTCTTGTTTATTTCACGATTTGATCTCACTGTGAAAGTTCTTCAGAGTGTGATGGTCTAAACCACAGACTGTCTGTATAGACAAGCCACAACATAACATTTCAATACACCAATTAAATTGTTAACCCAGTACTAAAAACTGTTTACACTTTTTGTTTTTTCAGTCAAATTGGCTTCATTAAATAAAATCGGCTCTAAATAATTAGCCTCTTTTCACTCGTTTGCCATTGAAACACTGTTTGTTTGTCACTTCGTTCGTTTCGAAGCTTAAATCAATACAACTTTACACCAGTGGGCGTGTGATTTAATTAGTTTGATGAAGGTATGTTAATTTTAAATTACGAGTTTTATTCTTTACTACATAACAGTCATGTTGACCCTTGTGACAGTAAATTTAATGCATTCATCTATTTCATCATTTTATTATGTAATCTTTCTTAGATGTAATTTATTGACAATGTTATTACAAAAATGTTGACATCTTATAAATATTATATACTATAATATAATAACTATCATATCATCATCTATACTATTATAAAACTGTAACAGGAAGTTTGTCTGTACATTGAAGATATTAACAAAAAAATAGTTCGATATGGTTTTTATGTGTCCCTGATTCCATTTCACCAATTTTTGGATTTTTTGTCGGTCTGTTTGTTTGCGTGTTTGTTTGTTTATTTGAACGAGTATCACGCAAAAACTACTGAACCGATTTTGATGAAACTTTTTTTGTTTGATAGCTTATGATCTGACTTAAAATCTGGTATATAATTTGTGCGGACGAAGTCGCGGGTTAACGCTCGTAATAAATAAGAATAATAATTGTTTTTATATTCGTATGCCTCATGGTACATCATAGTGGTCCTGTAAAACTACACTCCAAATATTGTATAATTTGTCTATTGTACTTTTTACCTATGATGACGAATAAATGTTTCTGATTTCTGATTGTTGATCACAATTTGGGCACTTAGGTGTCACTTCATACAAATGAGAAAAACTGACAAGAAGAGGTAAGCATGTGTGGTACTGAGTGAATGCGTGTGAGAGAGGAATATTTATACCATTGCCTATATTTTCTGCCACGCTTCCTACCAAGAGTGGGTGTGGTAATTGGTGGGGGGCAGGGATTGTCTGTTTTGTATGTAGGTAGTACCATACTCTCGTACCTACTATAACTTACAATCTCGCGAACGAAACTGTGGTTCTGTCATCATCATCAGCCTATATACGTCCCACTGCAGGGCAGAGGCCTACCCTAATGGAGGATGTATGAGCGTTAGTCTACCACATCGAAGTGAACAACTTTTACTATGGCAGCAAACCGATCGGAGCAAAAAAAATCAGCTGTTGCATACATTTGAGTCGCGAACTCGCGCGTCGACATTAGGTTTAAAGAATTTTTTATTCTCATTAAAAACATACAGTCACTTACATGAGAACAGTTTTAAGATCATAAGAAAATCGATCGATATACAATCGTTTTAAAATACTAAACAATAATATCTAACACTATAGTAAAGTAAAGTTATGTGGTAGGCTACGACGGACAATGGCATTCCAGTTTAGTATGGAACAGCCGATTTTTTATTTGCTCCGATCGGTTTGCTCCCATAGTAAAAGTTGTTCAGTTTGATGGGTAGACTCTTAGTTTAAAAGGATGCTAATGATATCAATTTCATCCTGTATACGCATCACAATCTTCAGCGTAAACAGGTTTCCTCTCGATGTTTCAAACGTTTGAGAGCAGTCGGTACTCCGTGCATAGAAAAACGAAACTGTGAAAGCCCTAAAATAAATCTAGCCGTTAAATTCTATAGCATTTTTAATTCCAGTTCCAGTTGTACAATCCTTCATTGTCTCGGTATGTAGGTCGCTCGGTGAGCTTGAGATATCTCTACTGCTTGAGACGTCAACTACGAGTAGCAGACAGATCGTCGCCGGCGCCGGGACGCTCTCCTTTTAGATTCTACTTTATCCTTCTAAAGATATACTAGTTTTAAATTAGTGATGAAACGATTATCACTTAGCGATTACGATTACGATTGTTCCAAATCCATACTCTTAATTTTTTAAATAAAACAAGTTTTAAAGTTAAGGAAAGCCTTAAGGCTTAATGTTAGGACAACACTCTTTGGAGGCGTCTTTTATATTTAGTTTTTTGACTAGATTTATAAAATTTATCGAAACCAAAGTCATACCTCAGTATTTTTGGATAGTCTATCAAGTGATCGAATCATCAATCGAATACGCAATTGGAATTACTTCACTCGATAGAAAATCGTCATGAAGATGGCTTAAAATAGTTTCCAATTTTTTATATTTATACTCACATATTCACCAATTAGTTTATCTAGTGAAATCATTAAAAAAATCTATAAAAAGAAATGAAATGAAATGAAATATACTTTATTTACACCAAAAGAAAATACAATGCACAATAGGAAACATAAACTGAATATGGTACAAATAAGGCGGTCTTATCGCTAAAAAGCTATTTCTTCCAGACAACCTTAGGGCAGAGGAAATATAACAAAGAACGGGTCGGTGTTATAAAAAACAAAATTATAGGTAAAAAAGAAGTGAATACAACTAATACATAAATACATACATATTACATTTAATTAAAGGTTCATAGATAAATAATATATATATATATATATATATATATATATATATATATATATATCAATCAATCAATCAATCAAATATACTTTATTTTACACCAAAAACATAAACAGTAAAATACAGAAATAAAATACAAGAGGCACAAAATAAGGCGGTCTTATCGCTAAGAAGCGATTTCTTCCAGACAACCTTAGGGTATATATATATATATATATATATATATATATATAATATATATCATACATGCTACAACAAAACATAAACATACCTACACGTACCGGTTTAAAGAAAGAAAGAGAGATTGAGGAAAGATCTTTTGTTAATTCTTTTTAATCGTCTGAACCTATGGCCCCTTAAGTATGTATTTACAATTATAATTTACAATTAGCTATTATTATTTACCTATTATTTTATTAATCAAAACTGTAGTGTAGCATATTTTATACTTATTCTAAAATCTCAGTCTATTTTTTTTTCGGTGTTTATTAAATTGGCAGTAGAAAACAAACTGATGATGAAAGGCGTTCGATATATGTATATTTGATCATATTTATGAAATGCATTGCAATATGTTTAGAATTCTGATACAATCCTACTACTAATATAATATTAGTATTATAAACGCGAAAGTTTGTAAGTATGGATGGATGTTTGTTACTCTTTCACGTAAAAACTACTAAATGGATTTTAATGAAACTTTACAATAATAAAGCTTATACATCAGAAGTTAAATAATCGCAACGATAACCGATGATTTCGATATTATTTGACGCTTATTCTATATTTTTTTTTTTTTTTTTGAGAACCTATACAGGTAAATCACAGTTTGTTTTATGCATAGACAAATTGATGGTCAGATGCTGACAACAAGTTCTTTTATTAGATGTTGGTACCTAGTTGTAGCTACGTTCCTGACCACCTCGAGAGGATGTGAGTACAATCTATGTATTTACGTTAAAATGTTTGATTGAAAAAGCCATAAAATGAATTAGAAACGTTAATAATCTTGGCTGTAATATTCATCTAAAGATAGTTTCCTTTGAACATCAGTTATTAGGTCAAAGATATAAAGTTGTAATGGACACCAGACCAGAGTGAGGTCATGACCTGCATTAGTTCAGTATAGAATAACTTATAAATGCTCATACGAATTTATGAATTTATTTATATCATAATTATTTTATTGCGAGGAAAAGCAGGGTATTTCGAAAATACATGTATTGTTCGTAAAAGTTGAAAAACACGTACTAAAATACCTAAACTAAGTTTTGGTGGTATTGAATTTGAATTTCAGTGATTCCATACTGAACTGATGCGGGTCATGACCTCATCATGACCCGCATTAGTTCAGTATGGAATCACTTATAAATGCTCATACGAATTAATGAATTTATTTATATCATAATTATGTTATTGCGAGGAAAAGCAGGATATTTGGAAAATACATGCATTGTTCGTAAATGTTGAAAAACACGTAGCTGCCTACTAAAATAACTAAACTAAGTTTCTGTGGTATTGAATTTGAATTTCAGGAACGTAGAATGAAAACTATTGAATTCGAAAAAAAAACCAATTGGTTTGTTTGACATTCGACGTGAAATGTGGAAAATATAATCCAGTTTGCATTTTTAGAAAGCCTAAAGAACTAAAGCAAAAAGGATGCTATCAAAAGGGATCGCTTTTTGATTGACCCGTGACACGAGACCATATTCCACACAGATACCAATCTGTGTGGAATATGGTCACGTGGGCATAGTCGTGGGAAAAAGCTAAGTACCTACCAGATATAATATTGGTAGATATCATTTATTGTAGAGTTTCTGGCCGCATCTTCTCTACAACAGCGACAACATTTCCGACATGGGCTTCGAGCTCCTATATTGAATTAAATTAATTCAAGTTTAAGTTTAAGGCAGTCACCAGAATTCGTGAAAGTCTAATTTACTACTGTCAAAACAAGTAAATTAAACACACAAGTCCTTCAATCGCTATTAAACTATACAGGGTCCTCCGTAAGGTGGTTTCAGTCCATACAAAAGTTTGACGCACAATACACGTAGACTGAATTAATAAAAGTAATATTGTATATATGGAAAAATAGTTTAGAAAATCTAGTTGCCGCGTCACAAACAACATTTGCAATTTATAATATAATTACAAAGATATAAAGCTTTTAAAATTTTGTATGAAAAATTTCAATGCTTCATATCTTCGTAATTATTTTATAAATTGCAAATGTTATTTGTTACGCAGCATCTAGATTTTCTAAACTATTTTTCCATATATATAATTTAAGTAATATTGATACCGTCTACGCGTATTGTACGTCAAAGTTTTGGATAAAATTGACCCCTCTTCAACCACCTTAATATGCTGACATTTTGTTAAGGGGGTGACCAGACCATCAAACTGAACAACTTTCTCTATGGGACCAACATCTAAATCGCGAAAAAATAATCTACTGTCTCATAAATTTGAATCAAGAAGATTTGCAGTTTTGTATGGAACAGCTCAATTTTTTTTGCGTTTTCAATAAATAAATAAAAAATAAAATAATTTTTATTTCGGATTACTTGATCCATATTACAGCAATGTTGCAACATTCGATGTTGCTCAAATGTATGAGACAGTTGATTTTGTTGGTTCATTGCCTTAAAAAGTGTCAGCACATTAAGGAGGATCCTATATTTATAATGTGATTGCTATAAAATGTCGAACTCAAGTTGGTAGCTTTTATAAAATATACGGTAACATTGTAAAATGGCACTTCGTCATATCTAGTGAAGCTCTTACAAGATCATAATCTTACCTTGCAGTATTATGGAGGGTCATCTCAAAACCCCTACTCTGCCTCAAGGGTCTTTTGTAATAAAAAACGAGGTCATAGTAATATAATATCTGTATAAAAATGAAAAAGATGATTTTTCTAGTAGCAACTAAACTCTATCACACAACGTAAACACAGTAAAGTGTGGTCATATTTAAAGGGGTGCTTCAAATCACGATTGAACCAACATGGAAATCAAGAAAAATAACTGGCCAAGTGCGTGTCGGAATTGCCCGTCACAATATATTAAGGTGGTTTCAGTCCATACAAAAGTTTGACGCACAATACGCGTATTGTGCGTCAAAGTTTTGTATAAAATTGACCCCTCTGCAACCGCCTTAAGGTTAAAGACATTTATTTCTCAAAAAAGAATACAATTCACTTGTAGTGAGAAATACAAGTTATAAAAAGGATATTAATAGGGACTTAGAAGGGTGTTTTTTGTTTTATACTACGGTTTTATACATTTTATAAGTTGGTCGACTATTACTCGTAAACTTGTAAGTCTAAAAACTGCATTTTATAAGTTGGTCGACTATTAGGTCCGCCATACATACCAAATAAACCTGACTCGGAATTTTTTCTGCATGGAGTGTTGCCGCTTTCAGAGACTTTTTCACTAGATCTAGTGATTTTATTAAGTCTTAGGAGGGTTTTTTTAAAGATTTACAGTCAAATCACACAAATGATTTTTGAGCGTAGGCGTTGATGGAACGATACCGTATCGTGACGGTGCAGTTGCGACGTCGTTGCGGTATAGTTGCGAAATTAGGCGCTTGACTCTAACAAAAATATTCACTTTAAAGCTTAATATCCCTAAATCAAAAAATGGTTTCCCCACCCCTAGAATATTTTTAAACCACCTATCCAACGATACCCCACACCATGGGGTAGACGAGAAAAAAAATCCATTCCCATTTCGCGTGTAGTCCCCTACACGCGAAATGGGAATGGATTTTTTTTCTCCCTGTACCCTAAAAAATATTTTTCAAGATTTTAATTTACTACTTAGTCGGCGTGATGAATATGTATGCCCATTCCAAATTACAGCTTTCTAGTACTAAGCGTCTCTGAGCAATAGCAGTTGGTTAGGACATTACCTGATTGTCTGAAAACAAAAATGATTCCGTGCTTCGGATGGCACGTTAAGCCGTTGGTCCCGGCTACTATCTCTGGTTGTAGTAGTCGTTACATTAAAACAACGTCAGAGGCCGTAAGGCGGTCTGAAAAAACTCTGACACCAGGGCTCCGCCCACACGATAAGAAAATAGCACAACATAGCTGTAGGTAACATGTTAATATATCCATATAGATAGATTACATTCTATTATGTTTACATATTAAAATTTAAATTTTGTGTGGTACATTGCTGAAAAAAAAATTGGCGTATTTAGAACATAAACTGAATATTACTACCGTAAGTAGACCAACACAGAGTGCGAATGAGATTCCGACCTTGCCGAAAAACTTACGCGTGCGAAAGAGATTATAATAAAATAGCCGTAAAACCACTTTCAAACAATGAAGTCTCGGTTGGTATCCTGTCAAAAAATTATCGCTTATTAGTTTATGATTTTACGTGTTTTATTAGACAAATATAAAAAATCATTACAGTATCATATTCTGTGTACCAGCAAATCAAATACAGAGAAGTTTCAAAGGTTAATACCATTAGTACAGTACTACTTTCATAATACTTTTTTTCATATATGTTATTCTTAAAATTAATTCGTTATACATTCATTACATGCAGAAGGTAAACGTTCTATTTTCTAGATAATATATTATTTCAAATAATTATGTGTCAGATCAAAAAATATTGTATACCTACGTGAAAAAGAAACCGTTTCGCATAGAGATTGATTTCCAAAATCTATCTCTAAAACTCACACACGTATCAATTTCGCACATAGTGACATGTCGGTTTCGGTGATGCGATCATGAGGAAAAGGTTGGTCTATTACGATGGTATATTAAGTTTATGGTTAAGAATAGTTTTATTATTATAATTTTCGTCTATTTGTTTGTGCACGCACTTGTCACTTAGAAATTACTGAACAGATTGGATTGGTTTTCATAGAAGCATAGGGATTGATTTTGATTAACATTGCAGCCATGTTTTATCGCAATCGGTCTACTCAATCAGAAGTTATGAGTATTTTCATTAAAGTCAGTGGTCTGCTTGTACGAAGTCGCTGGCGCCGTTATAATCAACGAGCGTTAACCCGTGACTTTGTCCGCACAAATTATATACCAGATTTTAAGTCAGATCATAAGCTATCAAACAAAAAAAGTTTCATTAAAATCGGTTCAGTAGTTTTTGCGTGATGCTCGTTCAAACAAACAAACACACAAACAAACAAACAGACAGACAAAAATCCAAAAATTGGTGATATGGAATCAGGGACACCTAAAAACCATATCGTAACTTTTTTTTTGTTAATATCTTCAATGTACAGACACACATCTGTTACAGTTTTATAATAGTACGAGCGTTAACCCGCGACTTCGTCCGCACAAATTATATACCAGATTTTAAGTCAGATCATAAGCTATCAAACAAAAAAAGTTTCATCAAAATCGGTTCAGTAGTTTTTGCGTGATACTCGTTCAAACAAACAAACAAACACACAAACAAACAGACAGACAAAAAATCCAAAAATTGGTGATATGGAATCAGGGACACCTAAAAACCATATCGTAACTTTTTTTTTGTTAATATCTTCAATGTACAGACAAACTTCCTGTTACAGTTTTATAATAGTATAGATAGATAGATAATATTTTAAACATTACACAACGAAATCCACCTGAAATTGAATACAAGCTAAAAATGATCCACAAAATTAATTCGGGTGATAATCCTTTTGAATTACAAAATAATTATTAAAATAATCCATCCCTTTATTCTGGGACACAATCGCACGGGCGTAATTAACAAAATTGAGATAAAAATGTTACCAAAACGGCCGGTCCCGACCTTTTCTGTAGAAAATTACTTTTTAGGATTTTATTTTTTGTTAAAAAGGCTCTTTGTGAAAGTCGTATAGCTTATTTGGCTTGTTCGGCTTCCATTGTGAAGGACAATTTAGTTTTTTAAACTTGAAATTTTAAAACTATGTGAACATTTTTTACAAAAACTGAGCAACAGTTTATCTAAAACATTAACGTTTTAAATATCTATTTTTCAGGCAAACATAAAAAGCCTATGCAACTTTTGTCCGTTGAGTTAGTGAATTGGTATAACTTACATTCAATTTTGTTCCTTTATCGATCCTGTACAATATTTAATGGTATTATCAGGTTTTGATGTAATTTATTATTAATTTTTAGGTATTGAAAAACATGAACTTTTGTTACCCATAAGTGCAACAAGCAATTTAAAGAATACTAGAGTTAACCCGCGACTTCATCCGCACAAATTATATACAAGATTTTAAGTCAGATCATAAGCTATAAAATAAAAAAGTTCTATCAAAATCGGATCAGTACATCTTCGACCCCATCTTCGTCCTGAGGACTAGATTGAGGTCAAGAGCAAACCCATACGTAATAAAAAAAAAAAGTAGTTTTTGCGTAATGCTCTATCAAACAAACAAACAATCCGACTGACAGAAAATCCAAAAATTGGTGATTTGGAATAAGGGACACCTAACAACCATATCGCAACATTTGTTTGTTAATATCTTCAATGAACAGACACACTTCTGTTACAGTTTTATAATTGTTAAAGATTATGAAAGCTACTGTTCCGTTAAGTTTTTGTTACCAGCTATTTCGGTATGCTGTATACATGCATATGCTCACGACTATATTCCCCGAGAGGGTAGTCAAAGATATTCTGAAACCTCAGAACATTCACGTTTCACTAGTAAGTACCGAAACTCTGTCCAGTGTGACGGGGAGTAAGCCCGTCGCCACTTGTAATGCTGTATACATTTGACATAAAATTATAATCCGATATTGCATAACAAAATAATTAGACTAAGAGATAAGTGTACCTTTTGCAACCATCAGCAGCAAGGCTGATTCAGTGTTTATGGGGTCTAGAGCATCTTTGTGATGGGGATGAACTAGGTCTGCCTGCATAACTTCAGTCGGTTTAAGAGTTACAGACGTTTAAAGGTCAGTAAAAAATTAACGATCAGCTGCAAGGCTGATCGTATGATATTATTGTAGTGTGCACTGTAGCTATGTGAACAGTACAAAAACTGATATGAACTGCCAGTCGGTTTAGGAGATACAGCCGTTTAAACGTCGGACCTTTGAACGGCTGTATCTCTTGAACCGACTGATGAACCATGTCAGTTTTAGTACTGTTCACATAGCCACAGTACATACTACAATAATACCATACGATCAGCCTTGCAGCTGATCGTTAATTTTTTACTGACCTTTAAACATCAGTAACTTTTAAACCGACTGGAGTTATGCAGGCAGACCTGATCCATCCCCATCACAGAGATGCTCTACACCTCATAAACACTGAATCAGCCTTGCAGCTGATGGTTGCAAAAAGTACACTTATCTCTTAGTCTAAATGTACTAGCTTACAAAACTCGCTCTCGTACACATCTTTGGGGTAGACAAAATTCTCAGCTGCTCACACACACTTCACCTACTCTTACTCTTCGTAGTCATTGTTGCCATCCCACACATTACCTCTTTACACTCCAACACAACATCTCTAGGAGCAAGGGCAGGGCTGAAATACAGCGCTGCTTACTGTCAGTAGCACTGACTGTAGCCAACTTAGCTGAGTCTCTGTCCTATTGCCAGTTATTCTGTTTGTCTTTTTTCTTTTAATTGTATGTTTTTTTTATTTCTGTATTTGTGTAATTTGTTATGTTCTTTTTCTAGTAGTAATTGGCAATAAAGCATTTTTTTCTTTCTTTCTTTCAAATAGAATACTACAAATATTGCACTAAACCAGCTCAAAAATCCGCCAGTTTGAGAGTTATCGCATTAAAAACCCTAATGAGTCTGACCCAATTTTCCCGCCAAATTGCACAATTATCGGTTTAATTTAACGTTAATCTTCGTTTCGGGTATTACATTATTTTATTTTCTACTCGACCGCGATATTCATTCATACTTCATTTAATTATAGCGATCATTCAATGAGGACCTTAATTTATTGAATCTTGCAATTAATTCTTGAGTATTAGCCCAGTCATTTTAGGGAGTTTTGTTAGGCGGGATAGGGAGTAATTACTAATTGGACTCTTAAACTTTAACCGGAACCATTAAGTGGCAAAAGGACTATCTTAAAGTATATAAAAAAAAATCGCTACGCAACATAGAAATCAAAATTAGGTGTCCCAAAAGGATACCAATGCACTGCACTCATTTGACTTAGATTTAACAATATAAGTTATTTTTGAGTAATAAAATAGGCAATGAAATTTTAAAAAATGAGGTATTTATGTTAAGTAGACAAAAATATTCACACCATGTTTGTAGTATGAATAATGGTAAAGCCTTAAATATGTGCACAAAAAAATTTACCGTCAGGTTCTTTAGAACGAGATAATAGCTAAAATTAAAAATTAGAACCGGTTCTGACGTGACTTTTTTTAATGTTGGTACATTTCTAGGCAGAAATTGGCTCTTCAATATTATACCGAAAAAAATGTCAATTACTAATTAGTCCCGGCTCAAACCGTATAATGACTGGGCTATATATTTTTGTTCGTATGTTTTGCCTCGATTTTGTAACTCTAGCACTAATGTTAAAATTTATTACAGAAGAGGCGAAATGTTGGTTTTATTTTCCTAAAAAAAAAAAAAAAATCATACGTAAAGAAAGTAACTCTAGCTAACATAATATAAAAAAATATTACAAAAGAGGCGAAATGTTGGTTTAAATTTTTCTACAAACAATTTTCAATTTCACACGTAAACTACTTTAGGTGCGAAATTGAAAATTGTTTGTTTGTTAATTATATAGCAGGGTGTAGACCAAAAAACTGAACAACTTTCATTACGGAGCCAACATCGAGAAAAAAAAATCTGCTGTCCCTTGCCCCATACATTTGAGTCGAGCCGGTATTGCAGTTTTTTTTTTTTTTTTATGAAACAGCTGATTTTTATTTTGCAATTTCGAAGTTGGCTCCATAGTTGTTCAGTTTGATGGTCTGAAGCACCATTACAAGGGTGTTTTGTTACTGGTGCTGACGGTTTTTTAAGGGGGTGATCAGACCATCAAACTGAAGAACTTTCTCTATTGGACTAACATCGAAATCGCGAAAAAAATAAATGCTCTGCAAACCGACTCGACCCATACCAATCGAAATATTCACCAGAATATAGTCTAAACTTGTATTCATGATTTGGGTACAAATTATTCTAATGGTGCCTCTTGCAGGACTCGAATCCTCTTCTTCGAAGGCAGGTTCACTACCAATTTTATTAAACCATCGTGTCGCCGATATTATGTATATTAAACTAGGAATATACGGGAACTACCCATGTTTCTATTTTCCAACAGTTTTATATAACGTTATATCTACAGGGTGTGTTATTGAAAAATTTTGAAATGTCAGCGCACAAATTGAATTGTTTCTGCAGGCAACATTTTGCATACGTACACCGGGGATTCCATGTTATCCAATTTTCCTGGACAGTTTTAAATTATTTAGTCTAATATTCAATACGCGGTGTTTTAAAAAATAGATTTTAAACCTTTAAATAACTTTCTCTATGGAACTAACATCGAAATTGCGAAAAATGAAGCGCTGTAATAAACCCAAAATGTATGGGACAGCGGATTTCGATGTAGGTCCCATAGTGAAAGTTGTTCAGTTTGATGATTTAATTATACTCTGAAAAAATCGTTAGCATATTAAGGTGGTTTTAGTCCATACAAAAGTTTGACGCACAATACGCGTCATCATCATCATCATCATCTCAGCCGATGGACGTTCACTGCTGGACATAGGCCTCCCCCAAGGATCGCCATAACGACCGGTCCTGCGCTGCCCTCATCCAACGGGATCCCGCCGCCTTCACAAGGTCGTCGGTCCACCGTGTGCGGGTCCTACCCACGCTACGCTTTCCGGTACGCGGTCGCCACTCGAGAACTTTTCGGCCCCATCGGCCATCGGTTCTGCGAGCAATATGCCCCGCCCACTGCCACTTTAATTTAGCAATTCTTTGGGCTATGTCAGTTAATCTGGTTCTTCTGCGGATCTCTTCATTTCTGATTCGATCTCGCAGGGAAACTCCGAGCATAGCCCTCTCCATTGCTCTTTGGGTGACTTTCAGCCTTTTTATGAGGCCTTGAGTGAACGACCACGTCTCTGTGCCATATGTCATCACTGGCAACACACACTGACCGAGCGACACGACACGACTGACAATACGCGTAGATGGAATTAATAAAAGTGTGACGGAATTAAACCACGATAGACTTATATAACACTATTTATTACTTTTACTGTATTATGAAATATATATTCATATCTTTACTAAACTATTTAAAATAGAAATATATAACAATTACTTCACAAATGCGTGTTATCACTGCGAGTGCCGGCCGAGAACTGACTGTTCGATCCCTTTTGCCCCACTTCGATCGTCCTCCCCACTCTTTCAGTTCACTGTGCCAACCAAACGTGCCTGGCGTTTGATTGGTCCAGCGACACTGCGACAGCCAATCACAGAAGTCGGTATCGCCATATGAATGAATCGTTAATAAAATATTTAACGGCTCTGGATACAAGTCCTTTTTAAGCCATTCATTGGTTATTTTACAGGTAATTTGAACGTGATAGAATATTAAACGTGTTACTAGTACAAAATAAACATTTAGTAACAAAATGTCACATAATTTAGTAAAGAATCACGACAAAAGTAATATTTTATATATGGAAAAATAGTTTAGAAAATCTAGTTGCCGCGTCACAAATAACATTTGCAATTTATAATATAATTACAAAGATATAAAGCTTTTAAAATTTTTTATGAAAAATTTCAATGCTATACACTTCGTAATTATTTTACAAATTGCAAATGTTATTTGTCACGCGGCATCTAGATTTTCTAAACTATTTTTCCATATATATACAAAGTTTTTTCAGAGGGTGCTTTACTTGGTTACTTGTCCGGTCGCCGAGAAAAGTACACGGGTATGCGACCCCGGAATCCTCGAGCTACTATTGTTATATTCCTTTCTCCTCTCCGTAACAATAGTATCCCCCCCTTATTTCCTATTATCCCTTAAATAATCCTAATTCCACTATCCCTGTGCCAATTCAAGGTTGCCGTGCCGATGAATGCGTGGCTAGGGGCGAGCCTAGTCGCAAGCGTGCCACCCTTGGGACCAGGTGCCACCCAAGGACTAAAAACCGTAGCCTTATCCTGGTATGCGGGGCTCTGTCAGGATCGATACAATACTTCCCTAGCTACTCGTGGGTCTAAAATGAGTCAACATAATAATAAACTCGGAGGCGGCGGCGCAGTTCGCCACTCGTCACGCCAAGTCTCACGAAAGGGCGAAAAGCGGACAGCGGAGAGTCGCTTTGCTACTCTGAACGTTCGTGGAGGGATGGACGATAAGATGGATGAAGTATGTAATATGATGAAAACGAGTCGGATTGACGTGTTATGTTTGAATGAAACAAAGAAGAAAGGGGTCGGGATATCCACCCATGGCGGACTTACTGCCTTCTGGTCGGGTGTTCCCGAATCAGATCGCGGCTGCCAAGGGGTAGGGATCGTCCTCTCAGAAAGAATGAATGAGTGTATAAGTGAATATGAGTGTGTGAGCCCCAGACTACTGTGGGTTAGACTTAAAGTAGGTCTGACTCGATTGTTTGTTTTGGGAGTATATGCCCCAGACAATAAAAAGACCCGTCAGGGGCTTAAGGAGTGTGAGCAGTTTTGGGAAAGCGTTTTTAATGTACTATTGTTATGTAAAGAAAACGAGAGGATAGTGATGCTTGGGGATTTGAACAGTTGGGTTGGGGTGAAGCGTGATGGGTATGAAAGGGTACTAGGAACATTTGGTGATGAACGAGTGAACGAGAATGGCGTCAGCCTACTCGATATATGTTTGGAAAGGAATCTTTTTGTGACGAATACGTTTTTTCGTCACAAGAAAATCCACATGTACACATGGCAGAGGCAAGAACAAAGAAGCATGATAGATTTGGTAATAATGGATGAAAGACTGAAAAAGCTCGTTGTAGATACAAGAGCATATCGTGGAGTCAATGTAGGGACTGATCATTACGTGGTGATTTGCCGGATACATGGTCTGTTCAAACAGTGGCGTCATAGAGCTAAATTGTCTACAAAAGAGTTGGAGAGAATAAGAGTGGAAAAATTACACGATACGGATGTTAAAAGTGAGTACAAGACAAAACTGAAAGATAAATTAAAAAACACCATAGATGAAGGATGTGAGAATGATGTAGAGAATATGTGGGATGTATTCAAAAAAGGATTAGTGGAGACGGCGAGTGCAGTATGTGGCGTAACTAAGAGAAAGAATGGAAGAATAGTAAAAGATAATTGGTGGGACGATGAAGTGAAAGTATTAGTTAATGTGAAAAAGAAAGCATGGCAAGATCTATTAGCAGTCAAATCCAATAAGAGAGTACAAGGTGCAGTGGATGAAGATGTAGTGAAAGGAAAATTAAAGTACGATGCTGCAAAAAAGGCTGTAAAAGAATGCGTGAATAGAAAGAAAGAGGAGTCTAAAGCAAAAAGTGACACGAGATTCTCTGACCATTTTCGAAGAAATATTAAGCTTTTTTGGAAAATGGTAAAATTAACTCGTGGAAAAACCGAGACATCCAAAGTTGACAGAATAAGAGGTAGTGATGGATGTATGTTAACTGAAGAGGGAAAAATACTGGATTGTTGGAAGGCATATTTTGAAAGTTTATTTGAATGTGAAGAAGCAGTAACTCCAAGCATAGATGTGTGGCCCACGAATGTGGACTCAGAGTGTGAGAATGATTTGAGTGTGGAAGAGATAATGAAAGCAATGAAAAGCATGAAAGTAGGTAAGGCTGCTGGGTATGATAGGGTATCGGTAGAGATGCTGAGGAATGGTGGTGGGGTAGTCATAGACATGCTGTACCTTTTATTTAATAAGTGCTGGAAATCCGGTCGGGTCCCAAAGGACTGGTGTAAGGCTGTAATTGTTCCGCTCTATAAGGGAAAAGGGTCACAGCAGGAATGCAAAAACTACCGCGGCATTAGCCTCCTCAGTGTGGTTGGAAAGCTGTATGCAAAAGTTTTAATTGATAGAGTGTTAAAGGAGACTGAACGAAAGATATGGGATGCACAAGCAGGTTTTATAAAAGGAATGGGATGCACGGACCAGGTTTTTGCATTACGGTCTATAAGCGAAAAGTTTTTGGCTCAAAACCAAAAGATCTTTTGCGCTTTTGTGGACTTGGAAAAAGCCTATGACAGAGTGGTTCGGAATGAACTGTGGTCCACGCTGCACATGTATGGAGTGGATAGTAAATTGATACAGGCACTGAAATCTCTGTATGAGAATTCCAGTGCCTGTGTCAGGATTAACGGGGCATACACTGACTGGTTCGGCATCTCTCGAGGGGTCCGACAGGGATGTGTAGCGTCCCCGTGGCTATTTAATTTATTCATGGACAGTTGTTTGGAAGAGCTGAAAGAGAGTGAATGTGGATTAAGAATGAATGAGTTGCTGGTCAAATGTCTGTTGTACGCCGACGATCAAGTTCTACTTGCATCGTCGGCGAATGACTTGCAGGCGATGGTGACTTGCATGAATGAGTCGTTTAAAAAGAAAGGAATGAAAGTGAATGTAAGTAAGACAAAAGTTATGGTGTTAGAGAGGAATGATAATGACGAACGTACCTTATGTAGTATTATGATTGGTGATGAAAAATTGGAACAGGTGAATGAGTTTGTGTACTTAGGTTGCATGTTTACCAGAGACGGTAAGTGTCAGAGTGATATTGAGAGAAGAGTGAAAGCAGGAAATAGGGTAAATGGAGCTCTGAATTCCTTTGTGAAAAGCCAACACGTGTCCAAAAAGGCACGGATGGCAGTTCATAATGGAGTGTTAGTCCCGACATTGATGTATGGAAGTGAATCTTGGGTATGGCAGAAGACGCATGAAAGTAGGATTAACGCAGTAGAAATGCGCTCACTGAGAAGTATGTGTGGTGTGACTGTGATGGACAAATTGAAAAATAGTTTTATTAGAGAACGTTGTGGTTTGAAAGAGGATGTAGTGACAAAAATAGAGAAAGGTATGTTGAGATGGTTTGGTCATGTGGAAAGAATGGATGAGAGCAGATTGACGAGGGCAATCTATAAGGCAAGCGTAAGTGGAAATGTTGGAAGGGGACGGCCTAGACGTACATACACGAACCAAATTGGCGACGTGCTTAAAAAGGGCCAGGTCAGATCTACCCGTAACCGACGAGCATGCATGAAAGGACTTATGAATGTGGAGGAAGCTAGAGAGGTATGTCAGGATCGTAGCAGGTGGCGTTCCGTTGTCTCTGCCTACCCCAGTGGGAGACAGGCGTGAGAATATGTATGTATGTATGTATGTATATACAAAGTTACTTATATTACTGCCATCTACGCGTATTTTGCGTCAACGTTATGTATAAAATTGACCCCTCTGCAACCACCTTAAGAGGGATTTTTTTTATGTACATATATTTTTATTTTATTTATTTATTTTTTATTTATTTATTTATTAAGGATGACCAACAAAGTATAATATAAATAAATAACTGTTAGTGTGAATTATACAAAACTATTTTAAAGAATTTTCAAGTTCAGATCAGAATATAATAAATGGTGTTATAACTTTAGCATATGCTCACGACTATATTTCCCGAGGGGGTAGTCAGAGATATTCTGAAACTTCAGAACATTCACGTTTCACTAGTAGTACCTAAACTCTGTCCAGTGTGACGGGTAGTGAGCCCGACGCCACTTGGATAGTGGGTACAATACATGCCTCGAAATTGAAGCATGCAGATTTACTCACGATGTTTTCCTTCACCGAAAAGCCAGTGGTGTTACAAATCGTACATAAATTCCGAAAAACTCATTGGTACGAGTCGGCTTGGAAGGTGATCGAACCATCGCCTCCAGCACGGCAGGCAAGGTTACTCGCCACTGGACCACCACGGCTTTTTCACGGTTGTTATAACTTTATTCGGAACTAAATCCTGATTAGGATTAATTTAGTATTATAGAATTTAAATAAATTAAGATAAAAGATGGCGACTCTATGTTCGCAGGTAGGGCGGAGAGGGGTAGAAAACGTCAAATCACTTCATACCAATATCTTACAGGGATTTATTTAAAATTTATTTTTAATCCTCTAATGTTTTATCGGAGGGTTCCGGAGAAAACTATTTATATCAGTTTGGGAAACATTACTATATAAATCTTGTTTGCTCCACAATAAATATACAGGATGAAATTGATATCATTAGCATCCTTTTAAACTAAGAGTCTACCCATCAAACTGAACAACTTTTACTATGCGAGCAAACCAATAAGAGCAAAAAAAATCTGTAGTTTCAACTTAAGGTGGTTGCATTGTGGTCAATTTTACACAAAACTTTGACGCACAATACGCGTAGACGTTGTTAATATAAGTAACTTTGTATATATGGAAAAATAGTTTAGAAAATCTAGATGCCGCGTCACAAATTTTTCATACAAAATTTTAAAAGCTTTATATCTTCGTAATTATATTATAAATTGCAAATGTTATGTGTGTCGCGGCAACTAGATTTTCTAAACTATTTTTCCAAATATAAAATATTACTTTTATTAATTCCGTCTACGCGTATTGTGCGTCAAACTTTTGTATGGACTGAAACCACCTTAACTCAAATGTATGCAACAAATTTTTTTTTTTTGCTTCGATAATCGCTTTGACCCCAGAGTAAAAAATGTTCAGTTTGATGGGTAAACTCTTAGTTTAAAAGGATGCTAATGATATCAATTTCAACCCTGTATTTTTGTCATTTCATTTCAATACGTACACAAGACGACACATCAAGCTATACAAAACCAATATAAGCTGGACGCGAGACATTATACGTTACTCGTCCTACGCGCGGCCAGCTTATTTTGGTTTTGTATAGCTCGATGTGTCGCCGTGTGTACTCTAAACGACAAATATTTAAAAGTAAAAATGCCCTGTAATGTACATATTAGCCAAAAAAAAACCAAAGCTTCCCGAACACAGCTTAATAATCTCATTATAAGAAAACACACACTCTGGCAACAATGACATCAGCCGTTGAAAATTTAATGCGTTCCAAACTTGCCAGCCTAATTCGTTTACCCATTCGGGAAATTAAATAGATGGGTAATTTGGCAACCCCATTAGTGGGGGCCCAGTGAAGACCTAGGGTGAAAACTCGACAGATTTATATGTTGGGACCCAAATTTATTGGATGCTTTTTAGTTGATTCAAATAATAAAGGGATTGGCACACGTAGTTAGGCTAACAAAGATGTACTTACATTGTTTTAACGACGAGTAACTTTCGTTCATCACGATTTACTATAAATTTTTGTAATTATATCCTAAAAGTGAGGCTTTGCTAACCACCTCGAAAGGGTCTATGGTCGTGTATGTATAATTTTATGATTTGATCAATCTTTGATCTTTGAGGAAAGGCAGAAAAGTTTGTAACTTCCTCCAGATTGACTAGGTCTAGCATCAATTAACTACCTCCGTGGTCTTATGGTTAGCATTTGCTCTCGACACGGAGTTCGTGGGTTCGATTCCCACGGGGGACACCTAGTGAAATGTCACTTTGTGCGTTTTTCCCCAGTTGGTTAGGATATTGCAGCCTGAATCCACCTTATTGTCTGAAAAGAAAAATGATTCAGTGCTTCGGATGGCACGTTAAGCCGTTGGTCCCGGCTACTATCTCTAGTGGTAGTAGTCGTTACATAAAAACCACGTTAGAAGCCGTAAAGCGGTCTGAAAATGACACCAGGGCTCTGCCCACACGATAAGAAGAAAAATAAATAAATTGTTCATAATAAAATTTGTTTTGATTTGATGAATAGTTGATGAATAGAACCTCTTACAATGTAATCATATTAATACTTCAAAATTAATCTTGTATTTTATAACGACTACAGATTTGATTGCTCTTCTACTTGTATTTCTTTGTTCTATTATTTAAAATGCCTAGACTTTCGTTTAATACCTAAATTAAGATTACTCTTTTTGTGTACTTTATCAAAGATAAGTGCAACAATTTATCATCCTTAAGGCATGTATTGTACCCACTGTCCAAGTGGCGTCGGGCTCACTACCCGTCACACTGGACAGAGTTTAGGTACTACTAGTGAAACGTGAATGTTCTGAAGTTTCAGAATATCTCTGACTACCCCCTCGGGAAATATAGTCGTGAGCATATGCTAAAGTTATAACACCATTTATTATATTCTGATCTGAACTTGAAAATACTTTAAAATACCTTTGTATAATTCACACTAACAGTTATTTATTTATATTATACTTTTTTGGTCATCCTTAATAAATAAATAAATAAAAAATAAATAAATAAAATAAAAATCCCTCTTAAGGTGGTTGCAGAGGGGTCAATTTTATACAAAACTTTGACGCACAATACGCGTAGACGGTATTAATATAAGTAACTTTGTATATATGGAAAAATACGATAAGAGATGAGATAATTACGAAGATATAAAGCTTTGAAATTTTTCATACAAACTTTTAAAAGCTTTATATCTTCGTAAGTATATTTGTGATGCAAATGTTATTTGTGACGCGGCAACTAGGTTTTCTAAACTATTTTTCCATATATAAAATATTACTTTTATTAATTCCGTGTACGCGTATTGTGCGTCAAACTTTTGTATGAACTGAAACCACCTCAACGTTTTGTGCGAAGACAATGTTTTAATCTTATTCTTATAAGTGAACCTTGTTACAAATTACAAAGTTGAAAAGTAATTGTTATTTTTAGCCATGGTTCTAACCACCATAAATCGGAATACGATCGTGTGTTTACGTACGTATGCAGGCTTAAAAAAAGTCATGGGCTTAGTTGAAACTAAAAATGGTCAAACGTGGTCAAACTTAAGCAGCGTATGAACGTAGTTTGCTGCAACCATAGAGAAACACGTATCTCGTACCCCGAGAGGAGTGGCCTTACGCATAATTTCCCCGCTGTCAAAGTCTCACCCCCGCGACGCGTAATTAGACAAAAATATTCACACCATATTTGTAGTATGAATGATGGTAAAGCCTTAAACATGTGCAAAAAAAAATTTACGATCAGTTTTTTTTAAAACGAGATAATAGCTAAATTTTAAAATTGGAACTGTTGTTGACGTGATTTTTTTTTAATTTTGGTACATTTCAAGGCTCAAATTGGCTCTTCAATATTATACCGATAAAAAATGCCAATTACTAATTAGTCCCGGCTCAAACTATAAAATGACTGGGCTATAGTATGTGAATGTTCAAGCTTCAATGTCCAATGTAATATTAAATCACACCCAATTAGGATGCACTCCCAAACGCATTTTATTTAAAAAAAAAACTTGTTTATCGGAACAAAACAATTAGTAAGATTGGAGCGATTTCAAAAAAGCACCCCTACCGTATACAAAAACAATTTGATTCATCCCAGTAAAAGCGTCAAGTAATCCATTACCTCTGTTTTAAACACGTTACTTGCAAATAAAGTTTTTTGCGAATCTAGCATTCATTGGGGGTGTTAAATTGATAATGGTGATTAATAGGATCTGGCGAAACGCCAGGGTGACTGCTGAAGGGTTACTAAGAGTTCTCGAATGTGATTGATGTTTTACAGTTTATGAGAATCGAGCGAGATTGATCTGTTAATAATTGTTGCGAGCTTGCAAGCAAGCCGCTATACACCACTAGTATTTAATTACTAAAATAAGGGTGTATTCACATAATGAAACTAAAAAACGTTGGCTGAGGAACATGGGTCGAAAAACGAAAACAATGTTTCGACCTTCCATAGAAAATCAAATAGCTTCTATAACGATCCAAAAACATTGTTGTCTACTTATATCCAGTATCACTTAGGTCCGCCACACACATACGGAATTGCGATCCAGAATCCTGAATCAGGATTACGATTTCGTATGGATTTTCCCCCTCCACAATATCGTTCGGAATTGCGCAGCTGTCAAATCCTATACAAAATCACAATCCTGATTCGGAATTCCGGATTGCAATTCCGTATGTGTGTGGCGGACCTTAATACGTTTTCTGTTGCAATTTTTTTGTGAATTAATAGCTTTGATTACTTATATAGGGACTATAGTTACGTGTGTAATTCTACTAACAAACATTTCTGCCACTTTTTGCGGGGGGCGAGGTAACATGAAATCCGCAACTTTGAATTTTATTCCCATTACTTTAGATTGTAATTTTGAACGTTAAAAATCATGAAAAGTAGTTTCGTGTGAACCCCAAACGATCTAAGGTCGTAATTATTTGTTTCGCAATTATAGGCTGTCTCGTTTAGTGATAAGGTATAAAATTGAATGTAAATGCTCATTATTAATTGATCTTATACCGTGGCAGAGGGGAAATGCTACCGCAAGGCTAGTCCTTATACTAAATAATCAAAGATTAATAGACACTTTCTTCACGCGTGTCTCCATCCCTCTTTTTCTTTTCTTTTTTTTTTCTTGACAGCAAGAACAAGCAAGAGTGTTTTCCACTGTTCTCCATTCTCAAAACTGAAGTAAAGTTCTTCTTTTTTTGTCGATGGCATCTTAATGATTGTGGTAAAAAGATTTGACACCAGCATATTAGACTGTTCATGATCAGGGCAAAGGTCTAAGTGAACCTTTGAAGATGGTCTCTGTGACTACTCAAAGGGAGTACGGTCGTGAGCTTACATTATGTATTTGTATGTCACTTATCCTTATCTTTTTAGCCTTACTTGAGAACCAGAAGTAGTGGTATAGTTTTTTATGTTTTAGTTAAACAGAGAGCTTGTTAAATAATTTTATGTGGCGCTTCTCGCATTTCTGGATTGAACTCACGCAAAGTGAATCACTGTAATTGTCTAGACTGCGAAAAAATTAAGTGTGCCCCAACTAATTGAGTTTATTAAGCTGAAATAATATTTTGTACGGAATTTTCCTAATGACCTTAGAGGTGGACAATTTTCTAAGAGCTTTTTTGCCTGTTAGTCTAGCTAATTTTTTATAAGATAGATCGGGATGTGAAGCACCGAATCAACTCAGGGTGGATGAAGTTGCGGCAGATTACGGGAATGATCGCGACTCCCAAATCCCCCTCGAATTGAAGGGAAAAATATATAAGACCATAATAAGACCTGTCGTCATGTACGGATCAGAGTGTTGGGCCAGGGCCACAAAAGGGATGAGAAACGACTGCATGCAGCTGAGATGTGAATGTTGAGATGGCTGTGTGGTGTAACTAGAATGGACAGGATTAGGAATGAGTATATTAGAGGAAGTTTGAAAGTATAGCACCCATGACGGAAAAATTGCAGGTTAATAAATTATCGTGCTATAGGCATGTGATGCGGTGAGACAAGTGTCATGTTACCAGACGAGTGTTAAGTATGAATGTGGATGGCTGTCGTAGGAGAGGAAGGCCGAAGAAAAGATGGATGGATTGTATGAAGGATGATATGCGTAAGAAAGGAGTGAATGCTGAAACGACGGCTAGAGATGAATGGAAGAGGATGACATATTTCGCCGTTTGCGCGACCCCAAATAATGGGATATCGGCAAGAGAATGAGAAGTCTGGCAACTTTTTTACGAATACGTTAAAGCACAGTAGGTATAAGAAAGCGTATGAATCTACGTAGAGTACGGTCCGGTATCTCCCTGCCCTCCACCAATTTTGACCTCACCTTTCCTCGGTGGTACAGAAAGTAGAAGACTATAAGCAATGGTCTATTCCTCCTTCACTCACACACTTTCAGCAAATATTTGCTAGCTTCTTCTTTTCAGTGTGAGCCCGTTTGCATGAAGTGTCTAGTGTGTTGGTGTGGTATAAGAATACTCACGATTATATTCACCAAGGATAGTCAAATATATACGAATTCGATAGTTCGCGATATCCGAGCATCTAACAATTCGAGGATAATTATAGAGGATATTATTTATTACCCGCCATCTATCAGTTCTTCGAGCTACGTCTATTTTTACCCAACGGCGCAAAGGAGGTTATTAGGTGTTTATTTTAATTTAATCATTGAGTTAATTGCCTCACAGGCTACGTTACTTTGATTCTTCAAGCTATATGATGTGGGCTATTCTGAATCTACTGCTCTTTCTCAGTTCTAAAATTCAAAGCCGTAGATCAAGATTTTATTTTGCTAGTTTTCAAAAATGCATTCTCTTGTTTCTCTCTAGTCATGCAAAATTAACTTAAGTGTGACAGTGATGAAGGATAGCTTAACCTTCTTGCCTCAAAGTTAAATTAAGTGTTCTTAAAATTTCATTGCCCTTTTTCGTAGAGTGCTCTGATAAGTAGCCGATATTTTAAAGATATAGTGAAACCTGAAAGATATAGTGAAGATTTTTTAGGGTACCGCAACTAGTGATGTGCCGATTCGTTTATTTTTCTAATCGATTAATATGAAAATAATCGTAATCGATCATAAATCGATTATTAATCGATGTTACCAGATTATTGAAAAGGAAATAAAAAATAGTCAAAATGCATCGAAAGTCTAATCATCTCATGTCTAGGAATCCTGAATAAAAACAAGAAATAAATAAGTTACTTAAGTTAGTATGTTAAATTACTGATTAAGAATACTCAGCAGGTATTTCAAAAAAGTTACATAAGGGACAATTTTGTGCTTTCATAATATTTTTGAACTTTGGGTATGATTAAAAAAGATGATTGTGACAAAGAGACATAGGTTACCTACCTATGTCTCTCTGTCACAATCAATATTGAATTGATACCTATTAGTTAATCAGATTATGATATCGCCAAGCAGTGCCTAGTTTGCGTTTAAATATACATAATGATACAATTAAATTAGTCAACTGACCAATTTTGGAACATAAACATTACAAAAAACCAAACTAAATAATATTTCGGGAGTTCCCCTATAAGGTTACCTACAATAGAACTAGAGACTGACAGTTTCCTAAAAATCGATTATAATCGATGGATTTTAAATAGTAATCGATTGCAGCCGATTATCATTATAATCGATTATTAATAATCGATGCGGTTTAGCTTTGAGAAACAAAAACGTTTCTGTATAAAACGCGATTATACAGGATGTAAACTTAAATCCGTTACATATCGAACAGGGTGCTTCAAATATTGCTTTTTTCAATATTTCAAACAAATGCTTGACATTTGCTATGAAAATTAAAACGTGCAAAATTCAAAATCGACAAGTCTATGGCTGCGTCAACCAATATGCGACGTTATTTAATTCATTCCAAATTTAAAATTCGGTCGGCCATGACTGTTGAAACGGTATTCGTCGATTCATCAGAATTAGCGCTGATTGGCGGAGAGAGTGATGACGTCATCAATATGCAACTAGCCGCTGAGTGAGCGCCATGAAATTTGCTAAACTAATAAAATGAGCATTTAGTTGAAATCATTGTTTAACCTGTTTTAATAAGTGATGATATTACAACATTGAAATTGGTTAAAATTTAGAGTGAAAAAACAATTGCACAATATCTGATTTAATTATAATCATCATCATCATCAGCCCGTAGCCCATATCCACCCACTGCAGGGCTTAAGCACAGGCTTAAGCCTCCTCCCCCTTTTTCCATTCTTCTCGGCCCCGTGCGATTGCAACATTTCCAACAGACTTTAATAATACAGAATGTAGGTAAAATTAAATTCGTCACATATCAAACAGGATGCTTCAGACCATCAAACTGAACAACTTTCACTATGGAACTGGCATCGAAATCGTGGAAAAATTATCGTCAATGGTGACTCAACCCAAAATAATGTATGGAACAGCTGTTTTTTTTTCGCGATTTCAATGTTTGTCTTATAGTTGAGTTTATGATGACTTGATTCATTGTTCAATTTGATGGCCTTTGAGTTTACACAATGTACGAAAAATGTGTGTGAAATTGATATCATTAGCATCCTTTTAAACAAAGAGTCTACCCATCAAACTGAACAACTTTTACTATGGGAGCAAACCGATCGGAGCAAATAAAAAATCAGCTGTTCCATACTAAACTGCAATGTCGACACGCGAATTCGCGACTCAAATGGATGCAACAGCAAATTTTTTTTGCTCCGATCGGTTTATTCCCATAGTAAGTTGTTCAGTTTGATGGGTAGACTCTTAGTTTAAAAGGATGCTAATGATATAAATTTCACTCTGTATAGTCAATAGATTGCAAAGCCACACCGGTCAATGACGCATCAGCATCCGATCTTTTCTCTGATCGTTGCGTACTTATCGAATTTAGGAAAAAGTGACGTTTTCTGGGAAAACGGCTACTTATTTTGATAAATTTATGTAGATTTTGGATCCATTAATCCACACGGTCGACAAGGTTCCTTTGCCCTGAGAACGTCATCGACACGAATAAAGACGATATAGACATTTAGACATAGAGCATCTAAATTTAGCGCACGCACCTATTTGTAACTTACCTATAGTCACAGTATAAGAAAGAGTATTTAGTATTACTATAGTACAGTACGACCAGGAAAATAATTATTGCCCTCAGAAATCTAGCCCAGTCATTTTACAGTTTGAGCCCGGACTAATTAATAATTGATATTTTTTTCGGTATAGTATTTAAGAGCTAATTTGAGCTGTCAAAAAATGTACCAAAATTTTAAAAAAATCCCGTCTGCAACAGTTCCAGATTTAAAATTTTGCTATTAACTCTTTATAAAAAACCTGATGGTAATTTTTTTTTTGCACATATTTAAGGCATTACCACTATACATACTTCAAACATGGTGTAAATATTTTCGTCTACTTAGAAGGTTTTGAAAAATACATTCGTATTTTCTAATAAAAATCTCATTTTTTAAATTTAAATGCCTAATTTATTGCTCAAATATAATTTATATTGTTAAATTTAATTCAAATGAGTGCATTCGTATTAATATTTTTAATTTAAAAGCGTTCTGGGACTCACAATTTTGATTTCTATGTTGCGTAGCGATTTTTTTTTAATGTTTTCAGATAGTCTTTTTGTTACTACAAAAAATCCAATTAATAATTACTTCCCACCTCTCCTAACAAAACTCCGTAAAATGACTGGGCTAATCATCGCTTGCGCAGTTACTTTCAAAAATCGCACTCCTGTGTCCATCTATTTACTTTGTCTGTATGTGAGAGTCTATGTGTGCGCCTGTTTTGCTCGTTGCGTGGAGCCGTCCTTTTGTACCTGTCTTTTTTGGTAACTATTAAACAATCTGTGGCCAGGCTAGACAACTTCCACTCTATCCTATTGAAGATTTATTTCTTTGGTCAGCTCCTGTAGTACGCCATCCATCCCGCCAAAACAAACAGACACAAATTCATCCACACAACAACTGTAACGGCGGACACGGTAACAAATTAGAATTTCAAACTTGGAACTAAACTAGAAATCAGTTAGCCGGCAGCACCGCTGATTGGTCGGGTGAGATATGACGTCATCAATACCTGCCGCTCGTCCAACCGCAGCCCGCCCACGCGCACCTATTGGCGATTGGCAACTCTGTTTAATGTTCCTAGTTGTTATTTCGCTGTTTTGTTAAGATATTCAAAAAATAAGGTGCTATTTCAAAATATTAGGTTGGGGAAAAAGTTTCTTCGCATTTTTTAAGAAAATTCAAAACATTTTTTGATATAGTTTATTTACATTCAACTAAAGTATGTAGGTATCATTTTGTTCAATAACTTTTTGCCATCTTGTAGGTAGGGACATGATCCCATTGCTATAGATATGTTGGGGCTTCTGATCAAAATACCGCGACAAGTAGTTTTGGCAGTCCTCTCATGATGTTAACCTGACACTGCCTAAAGAAGAGGCCAAAACAGGTGGAAATCTGAATGTGCAAGGTCAGGACTTTACGGCGGATGCATTAACACCTCCCAGCCAAGTTCTCTTAATTTTTGCTGAGTGGCTAAAGATGTGTGAGGTCTAGCGTTATCAAGATGAAAAACCACACCCCTTCTGTTGATTATTTCCGGCCGCTTTCTCTCAACTTCTTGCTTTAATCTCCTGCCTAGCTAGCACGCCACCTCCGAGAAAACGACAAAAATCGAGATGTGCCTCCATCTTTATTATTTTACGTAGGCCAGAAAGAGCGCGCATGACGTTTTTCTCGTTTAAACGCTTTGTCGTGGGCAGCATGCTAGCTAGGCTGGTCCTGCCTGGTGGTAACAGCTCATAATGAATAATGCCCTTCCAATCCCACCACACACACAGCATCACCTTGTTGCGAGATAACCCGGGTTTCGCAACAGCCTGTGAAGCCTGACCGGCCTTTGACCACGACCTTTTTCGCACGTTCTTGTCGTACGTGATCCACTTTTCATCACCAGTTATCAGCTTCTTCAAGAAATGGTTCGGTTTCATTACGTCGTAATAAAGAACCACAAATGAGTACACGGTTCATTAGGTTTCTTTCTTTCT
Organism: Agonopterix arenella; assembly: GCA_927399405.1. Classification (NCBI taxonomy): domain Eukaryota; kingdom Metazoa; phylum Arthropoda; class Insecta; order Lepidoptera; family Depressariidae; genus Agonopterix; species Agonopterix arenella. The sequence goes on from OV656714.1 coordinate 6,784,100, forward strand.
TGTGAGGTATCAAATATCGAGCTTTTTTGTGTACCCAGTTTTTTTAAATGCGCCAAAACTGTTTTGTGGTCAATTCCCAGTTCTTCAGCTACGTCGTAACTACTGATATGCCGATCTTGCTCCACTTTTTCAAAAATGGCATCCATTTTTCATACATACTATAATGCGAAAAGACTTTTTCCCCAACCTATTATTTAAATATTATGATGAGCGCCTGATAGACTCAACAATTTCTGCTGGCACTTCCCTCACTCAAAGGATAATCATAGCCATTTTGTTTTGGGTACCGTCTCACATGAACCGAACTAGCATCATATTCTATTTTATTACGTTAGTTTTAGCTACAAAATTAGATCATCTTATATTGAGACCACTACCCAAGCAACACGTAAGCTGTATAATAGCTTTACAGTAGCTGAATAAAGGAAATTACCTTTATTCAGTTACTGTACAGCTATTATACAGCTTACATGATGCTTGGGAAAAGATGGAAATTAAATCTTCCATTTGGTTTCGGGCTTTAGCCCGTTTATATGAAGGGTCTAGCGCCCGCGGCATGGCGGCGCGATAAAGCGGTATCGCGCGCTAGCTCTCTTTGCGCGCGAACAAACGAGTTAGCAGGCGCGATAAAACGTTTATCGAGGCACCATGCCGCGGACGCAGGGCGTGAAAAAAGTTAATGCTGCTGCTCATAATATTTCCTCTTAAAGAGAAATCTGCTCACCAAGGTCAGTGATACAAGGTGGCCGAGTTAAGGTGGTCGAAGCGAAATGTGGAGAAGCGAAGCAGACCATCAATCTGAACAACTTTCTCTATAGGACCAGTATAGAAATCGGGATAATAATCTATTGTTTCATAACTGCAACCCTACTCGAGCCAAAATGTATGGGACTGCTGATTTTTTTTTTCGCGATTTCGATCGTGGTCCCATACAGAAAGTTGTTCAGTTTGATGGTGTGCTTCACCTCATTTCGTTTGGACCACCGCAAGGCGCCCACCCTGTATAATCTAAACTATTATAAAACTGTAACATTAGAGATAATTCCAAAAAAAAAAGATAACGAAATGGTTTTAAGGTATCCGTGACTCCAAATCAACCTTTTTTTTAGAATATATGTCTGTTTGTTTGTTTGTAATGTTGGAAACAGCATCACGCAAAAACTAATGAACTGATTTTGATGAAACTTTTTTGTTTGATAGCTTGTGATCTGAATTAAAGTATGGTATACAGGGTCCTTCTAAACATGCTGACACTTTTTTAAGGGTATGACCAGACCATCAAACTGAACAACTTTCTCTACATCGAACATCGAAATCGCGAAAAAAAATCAGCTGTCCCATACATTTTGCTCGAATGGGTTTGCAGTTTTGTATGGAAGAGCTGATTTTTTTTTCGCGATTTCGACGTTGGTGGCATAGAGAAAGTTGTTCAGTTTGATAGTCTTATCATCCCCTTGAATAAGTTATTTGTGCAGACGAAGTACCTATCAGGTTACGAGAATATTATTTAATTATATTGTCAGTAAATTAAAATTAAAGAAAGATATTTTTTTTACTTATCAGAAGCATTGACGCTACACTAGAAAATACCATACCCGCGCTACTAAAGTCCGGGACATACATACGGAATAAACCTGATTCCGAATTAGTTCCGGATGGAGTGTTGCCGCGTTCAGAGACTTTTTCACTAGATCTAGTGATTTTTTTATGTCTTAGGTGGCAATTTTTAAAGATTTACAGTCATATCAAACAAGCTGTTTTTGAGCGTAGGCGTTAATGGAACGATACCGTGTCCTAACGGTGCAGTTGCGACGTCGTTGCGGTATAGTTGCGAAATCGCCAACGCTCAAAATCGCTTGTGTGATAATGGTTCATGCTATTTTGTATGTAGATTATGTCTAATGTTAAAACTATCGATAGTCTTTTAATATATGTAGTTGCATAATATTGGAATACAATAGAAATTATTTGTTTCGTATTAATAAATACCTAAAAATGCAATTGTCATTCATTTGGCATTTTATACATTTTTATTTTAGGCATTTTTTAAACAGCACTCTAGTATTTTTTGTAACCATAGTTGAAAACACTGAATCCTGAATCATGATTCCGGATCGCAATTCCATCTGTGTAAACTAAGTCACGAACCACCGAATCAGTGTTGCCAGCAAAGGTAATTAAAGAACGGTAACACTACATCAGACGGTGTGACTATCTGACTAAATAATCAACGTGAATAGACGCATCCAATTAAGAGGCTTGTCGTAGCGTCTCGCCTCTGATTTTGTAGGAAATAATGTTAACGTAGGTTGTAGTTCTGTAGGTACGCCTCTTTTGCTTGAAGTTTTATATTTCCTTCCATATTATTAAACTGACTTTTTTTTAAATAAATAAATAAAAATTACTTTATGAGGACAGTGCTTGTAGCGCGCTCCATACAAACGAGAATAGTTGTAACCACTGTTAGAGTTTTTAAAGGGACCTGTAGGCCTCGCATGCCACCCCCGAGAAAACGCGCGCTCTTTCTGTCATACGTAAAATAATAAAGATGGAGGCACGTCTCGATTTTTATCGTTTTCTTGGGGGTGGCATGTCAGGCCTACAGACAATCAAACTGAACATATTTTATGGACATCGAAATTGCTAGAACAAATCAGCTGTTCCATACAAGACTGCAACTGACCTACTCGACCCGAATGAATAGGACAGAAGATTATTTTCGATTATTTCAAGTTATTATTATAAATATAAGGTCTAACAAAATTAGCTGAAACTATTTTAAGGGGATGATCAGACCATCAAACTGAACAACTTTCTTACGGGACCAATATCGAAATCACGAGAAAAAAAACAGCTGTCCCATATATTTCGGTCGAATAAGGATTGCAGTTTTGTATGGGACAACTGTTTTTTTGGCTATTTCGATATTAGCACCATAAGTAAGTTGTTCAGTTTGATGGCCTGATCATCCATATTAACACTGATTTTAAAAAGATTTTTTTTGTAATAACCGATTATCTCAAACTCCTAAGACGCCAAGCAAAGCTCGATTCCCCATTCTGAAGAGTACAAAAACTCAAATTTTTAAATTTAATATTTCTGTCTGTCATTCATAACTCATAATTACAGGTCATCAAGGCCTAAGGAGTTTCGAAAACTCCAAGACCGATTTTGATGCGGCTCACAATGAAGTTCTCAGGATGGAATGACGTGATAGGTGGCCAAGCTGCATTCTTATGCAGCGTTTTTGTCCCTTAGTCGCCTCGTACGATAGATTCCAGCATTCAAAAAGAGGGCACTCCATTCTATGTACCTACCTATTATAAATTAACTCAGACCCCCCATCTAAAAGGAAAACGCTTTTCTGCGACCTTTTACATTAATACCACCCATCTGCTACACATTACCGGCAATGTATGACATCAATAAAGTAGTCACTACGAGACTTTCCCTTCTATTCCTTCTAAACATTCACAAACATACGTTCATCTCTTTCTTTCTCTAGGAAATCATAGCACCATCCCTTTTGTGTGGGCAAAATTTTTCCGACTCGTTAGATTAGAGCCTTTGGGAAAACGAAGAAATGAGTCGAATCTATTCAGCGTCTAATGAAAGTATGTATTTGGTTTTATTTAGGTAAGTAAAGATTAGGAGAGTTATTTCTGTAAACTTGGGTTCTCACAAAAATATGAACACTAGAAAGAACACGGTATGAAAAACGTACACTGAAAAAAATGTTTTGTTAAATATAACCGAACTTTAGTGACTTCCACACTGTTTTGTAGCACAACCTAACGTTTGTATATAAATAGCAGATGATTACTTATTATTTTAGACTAAACCAATTGCTTGTATTACAACAGTAGAATATACAGGGTTACACCCTTCTTTCTTTCTTATCGTGTGGGCAGAGCCCTGGTGTCAGAGTTTTTTCAGACCGCCTTACGGCCTCTGACGTGGTTTTTATGTAACGTCTACTACCACCAGAGATAGTAGCCGGGACCAACGGCTTAACGTGCCATCCGAAGCACGGAATCATTTTTCTTTTCAGACAATCAGGTGATTCAGCCTGCAATGTCCTAACCAACTGGGGAAAAATGCACATAGTGACATTACTAGGTGTCCCCCGTGAGAATCGAACCCACGACCTCCGTGTCGAGAGCCAATGCTCTTAACCATTAGACCACGGAGGCAGTTATGCAGCAAAAAGTTATGATAGTGAAGTTTATATCCAAACGATTGTTTATGTACAACTTTTCCAAAGGAACAAAGAAAAATTTGCAAATAAAAATTGACTTTTCATACAAACGTTCGATCAGCATTTTATACCCAGGTCACAGATGTTTCTGAAGAGTGATTATTTAAATCAGTGGCTCTGACAATCAAACTGAAGAACTTTCGCTATGCACTATGCTAAGCCTGTACATAGAAAAAAACTTGTTAATATTTAGATGGTCTTGGTTTTTAATACCCTTCTGTAACAGTGTATAGATTACATAGTATAGATTTAAGCTCATTTTACCTTTGCGATACCTTCGCTTAGAAAAGACTTTTTCTTTAAGTTAACTCGATTTTTGCATGTTGCGTTTGCCTGTTGTATATAATACTGTTGTAAATATAATTTAAGTTCTGAATACACTCTTAAATTTTTTCTATTAATAAAAAAATGGTGTTGTATAAAATGTTTTACCAATAAATAAATAAATAAATTATTGTTCAGTTATCGATATTGTTAGAGAAAGGATTTTTGCATAGAGCAATAAACAGCTTTAGTTCGCTTCTCTCCACTCCGCCTCTGATAGTGCTTGAATTAATGACGTCGCGTCGGAGTGCACTTCTAATTATTGACAGTTTTCTGCTGGACAAGCTTTCTTCGACGGTGTCTGCCATTTTACAATGTTATAACAGCTTATTTCTTTGAAATAATAAAAAACGTTGAGATCTTGATCATCTTATTTAAGGATGAAAAAAAAAATTCTGATACATGATGTTTTTGTTTTCTAAATAATTTTGGTGGGAAATCATTAGGTACTCTCCTTTTGGGGTAGTCGGGTAAAAAGGTAAGATACCTGTACGGTATGGGTACGGCTATGAAAATGGAAATGATTATTTTAAATATTTTGCATAAGCAAGCATATGCTGACGACTATATTCCCCGATGGGGTTCCCCGATCAGAGATATTCTGAAACCTCAGAACATCCACGTTTCACTAGTACCGAAATTCTGTCCTGTGTGACGGGGAGTGAGCCCGTCGCCACTTGTAATGGTCAGTGGGTACAATACATGCCTCGAAATTGAATCATGCAGGTTTCCTCACGATGTTTTCCTTCACCAAAAAGCCAATGGTGTTACAAATCGTACATAATTTCCGAAAAACTCATTGGTAGGAGTGGGCCTGGACGGGAATCGAACCATCGCCTCCTGCACGGCAGGCAAGGTTAAATGTTTTGTACTTATCAAAATTGGAAAATACTGAATACCTAATTACCTACCTACATATTCTTCTTATCGTGTGGGCAGAGCCCTGGTGTCAGAGTTTTTTCAGACCGCCTTACGGCCTCTGACATGGTTACCACCTACATATTGAATCACTATTAGACTCCGTCTGTCTATAGATATGTCATAGACGATAATAATATTATTAGAATTGATATTCTTTGAAACTAATTGACGAAGATAAATAACTGTTTAACACGAAGTATATGCAAAAAAAAATTTTAATTTGCATAAAGGCGATCTGAAAAAGATAAATCTTTTTATTTTCCACTCAAATGTGGAATAAAAAAAAAGAATAATCGAAAGCACATTATCCATTCAACTAATACACGGATTTCACGTCTTTTCCCCTTTTGTAATTCAGCTCCTAAATACAAAACAAAATGCTCCTAAAACGAACAATGAAATGAAAAGGCTCGACGAATATTTTAACGCACCAAAACACCCAGGTAATGACTACTATAGAACGTAATTACCGGAATAATTGACAAAACGAGAATCGACCGCTTTCTTGATGTACAGTTGAACTAATATTATGTGGTTCAAGTCATAATGTACCACCTTACTTCTACTGTAATAAGGGTTTTTCTGCAGTGGTTTTGTAAACGAAAGACTTCACCTATATAAGGTCTAACAAAATTAGGTGAAACTATTTTAAGGGGACGATCAGACCATCAAACTAAACAGCTTTCTCTATGGGACCAATATCAAAATCGTGAAAAAAAAAATCAGCTGTTCCATACAAACCTACTCGACCTAAATTTATGGGACAGCAGATTTTTTTTTTCACGATTTTAATATTGATCCCATAGAGAAAGGTGTTCAGTTTGATGGTCTGATCATCCCCTTAAAATAGTTTCACCTAATTTTGTTAGACCTTATATATATGTCTAACAAAATTAGGTGAAACTATTTAAAGGGTATGCTCAGACCAACAAACTGAACGACTTTCTCTATGGGACCAATATTGAAATCGCGAAAAAAAAATCTGCTGTCCCATACATTTAGGTCGGGTAGGTTTGTATGGAACAGCAGATTTTTTTTTCGCGATTTCGATATTGGTCCCATAGAGAAACTTGTTCAGTTTGATGGTCTGATCATCCCCTTAAAATAGTTTCACCTAATTTTGTTAGACCTTATATATCACTAATACCTTTGATTAAATTAAAAAAGCGGAAGATGGGTGATGTTCTTGCATTACATACTTGAAAAATGGAATGTATCTTACGAGTGATAAGTAATGCCGTGTGATTTGTTTTTTCTTTTTTTGAATGATTTGTACACCAAGTAAAAAAAGCACACGAAGGCATATTGTGGTACCTTTATTCCGCCTACAATCAAATTAGTTAGTTAGTTAGTTAGACAGATAGTTAGACAGGTTCGAAGTTAAATAAAATCGTTTAAAAAGTATCTCAATATGCCTTTGTTTGACAGTTGCAGGAATTGCAGCAATGCTTTGACTACTTATATAGGGACTAGTTACGCGTGTAATTCTACTAACAAACATTTCTGCCACTTTTTGCGGGGGGCGAGGTAACATGAAATCCGCAACTTTGAATTTTATTCCCCATAACTTTAGATTCTAATTTTGAATGTTAAAAATCATGAAAAGTAGTCTCGTGTGAACCCCAAACGTTCTAAGTTCGAAATTTGTTTCGCAATTATAGGCAGTCTCGTTTAATGATAAGGTATAAAATTAAGTGTAAATGCACATGATCAATTAGTTGTTCTTATACCGTGGCAGAGGGGAAATGCTACCACAATGCTATTCCTTATAATAAATAGTCAAAGGCCGAAAGGGACAAATTCAATAGATCTTCTCTCGTTCACTCTTGTGTAATTATAATTAGCATATTAAGACTATCTCGTTTTCGCGATTATTATGTCAGTTCTAGATACTCTTATTTTTCTATGATTCATCATTATCATTACCATCCTAGTAATAGTGACATTTAGTAAGCAGGTTTTACACAAAAAAAAAAACTACGCAAAACTGCGATCTGCTTCAAAGTTAATGCTATTCTGATGCTGAATTTTACTAGAGCAAAGAATTAAGTACTAAGTACAACCTATAGTACCTAATTTCACGAAAAAGAAACTCATTTTTAACAGTAACTACTCAAGAAAAGAGCGCTTGAAGAAAACGTGAATTCGTCTTTTCTAATGCCCTATAAATAAACATACGGTTCACAGGTTAAGGAGCTTTTACACTAGATGAAAACAATTTTATGTTGGTGAATAAAACATTTTATTTTGCAACATAACATGCCCTTACTGGTAAACTCATGTTAGACAATGCCTACTTGCAACTGTACGCTTTAAAATTGTTATAGTAGCACTGTTAAACCTGATTGGTATTTATAATCAGAAAACGGTGGTAAGTTTATGTTATGAATCATCATCATCAGCTATCAAGAAGCCTATATACGTCCCACTGCAAGGCACAGGACTACCCTCAGGCAGGGTGTATTGGCATCAGTCCACCACGCGCGATCAATGCGGTTTGGTATGTACACATACGCATCAGAATTTCTTCTTCAGCGTATGCAGGTTTCCTCGCGATGTTTTTCTTCACCGTTTGAAAGTAGTCGGATGGAACGGTTTTATGAAATATCCCATAACATTTTTACTTTTTATGAATAATCATTTTAAAACACATTCAATAAGCTGGAACTAAATCGAATTTCAAATACCAACATAATGCAGTTTTGCATAGGGAACGAGAATTGGTCTCCAGCGTCTCCAGTCTCCACGTCATATCTCTTCACCTCCTAAATCTTAAATTTGATAGTAAAACATGATAGTTTTGCAGTTTTTGAGAGTTGTCAGTTATTATTATGTTGTTATGGCAACTCAAATAAAGGAAAACGCAATAAGAACCCTTTAAAATGTTTAATTCTAGATTAACATGATAGTTATTTTAAAAATAGAATCCATGGTTTTCCACATTAATGCAAATAATATAAGTACACCTTGTTCCCCTATCTTTCCCACTGAAGACAGAAGAAGACAGAAACCTTTCTAACATAACATAACATAGACATTATGCCGACCCCTTTACGGACGTTTCACAGAATGGCTTATTGATGTTGTGAGCCTTTAACAATGGCGCAGCTGTACCAGAGTGCCTGTACTTGCTACAGATAAAAAATCACTACGTCACGTACGTATGGGCATTTCTCTCGGATATCGAGAAAAAGTAGGCAATAAACGGCTGTGACAGACGGACGGACTGTTTAATATTGCTGGTTGTTTGTTTTAGGTTTTTAGGATAAGTAGGTTATCAGGTTGTGTCCGTGTGGTGTCTAAGAATAGCACCATCCCATTTCCTCCCGTGGGTGTCGTAAATGGCGACTAAGGGATCTACTGAAGGATGGGCAGCAGCATCCTCTGAGTTCACACATTGATTCGACCCAACTGCGATCGCCAACCCGCCTGCCATCCGTGGCGATTATGCGATTATGGCAAATCCCAACATTTTGGGGTAGGCTAATGTCCAGCAGTGGACGTTTCATGGCTGATATGATGAGGTTATCAGGTTATATTGGTTGTCTGGAAAAAGTAGCTTTTAGTGATAAGACCGCCATTTGTATCCTTACGTTCTTTTTATTCGTTTTTGTTACTGTATATTTTTGGTGTGCAAATAAAGAATATTTATGTTATGTTATGTTATGTTATTGGTAATTATGCCAATCCACACGAAATAATACCTTATGGATGATCGTCGCTTGGGTAGGTACTACTTTTTTAGGCATATCACGTTGTATACTGGAGTGCAATTCACCGCTGTCAAAAACATCGACAAGCTCACAAATGTAAGATCCATCTTGCTCATACAGATCGTCGAAGTTTTTATATGAGTTTGACATATGATATAACCATAGCGAATACCGAATTGTCAGTTCACCGATGTTTCAACGACGAATTTAAGGTCGATGTTTGCGTTTAATGAATTGCAATGTTGGTCCTAACCCAACAAACAATTTGGTCGTTTAGGTGTCGTATAGTCGAACATCAGACGCATAAAGCACCATTATATGACGAAATTACCGTAATATAACTGTTATAAGTCAAAATAGTCCTATAAATGTGGGCCTTATACGACCAAATGCTTTGCTGGGAAAGTAGGACTAGATTTTAAAAAACTTTACTTTTTTTTATTTTTTTTTTAGATTTTTTTTTTATTTTTTTTTATTTTTTTCATTTTTTTTTTTATAATGTGAGTTTTATTATGTGAAATTTATAAGAATGTAGTAGATATTACTATCTTATCATTTCATAACATAAACAAAAAAAATATTTACTAAAAATCTTTTAACTACTTTACTTATAAACTACGAGCGTTAACCCGCGACTTCGTCCGCACAAATTATATACCAGATTTTAAGTCAGATCATAAGCTATCAAACAAAAAAAGTTTCATCAAAATCGGTTCAGTAGTTTTTGCGTGATACTCGTTCAAACAAACAAACACACAAACAAACAGACAGACAAAAAATCCAAAAATTGGTGAAATGGAATCAGGGACACCTAAAAACCATATCGTAACTTTTTTTTGTTAATATCTTCAATGTACAGACAAACTTCCTGTTACAGTTTTATAATAGTACGAGCGTTAACCCGCGACTTCGTCCGCACAAATTATATACCAGATTTTAAGTCAGATCATAAGCTATCAAACAAAAAAAGTTTCATCAAAATCGGTTCAGTAGTTTTTGCGTGATACTCGTTCAAACAAACAAACAAACAAACACACAAACAAACAGACAGACAAAAAATCCAAAAATTGGTGAAATGGAATCAGGGACATCTAAAAACCATATCGTAACTTTTTTTTTGTTAATATCTTCAATGTACAGACAAACTTCCTGTTACAGTTTTATAATAGTATAGATAGATTTAGGTATGGAATATTGACGATGTATAGGCTGTTAGGGTAAACAATTTTATTACTTTAAGGGGTGATTGTACCCAAGATACTGAATAACTTTCCCTAAGAAACCAATAGGAAATTCGCAAAAAACAATTTGTAATTCACCATAATAAATGCAATCAGCTTTCCCATGAGTACAATCACTGAAGTCATTCAATCATTTTGATTCAAGATATTCAATCATTTTGAAGACTATATTTTCAATGTGGAGCAAATATAGAAATCGGAAAAAGCTGTTAGCCCAGTCATTTTACGGAGTTTTGGTAGGCGGGGTAGGGAGTAATTACTAATTGGACTTTTAAACTGTAACCAGAACCATTAAGTGACAAAAGGACTATCATAAAGCAAATTAAAAAAAAATCGCTGCGCAACATAGAAATCTAAATTATGTGTCCCAGAAGGATTTAACTTACTTAGATTAATACAAATACAAAATACATAACGCTCACAGGCACATACATAAAACAATAACAACAACAACAAACGATTTAGCAATATAAATTATTTTTGAGCAATAAAATAGGGAATGAAATTTAAAAAATAAGGTATTTATTAGAAAATACGAATTTATTTTTCAAAACCCTTTAAGTAGACAAAAATATTCACACCATGTTTGTAGTATACCTAATGGTGAAGCCTTAAATATGTGCAAAAAAAAAATTTACCATCAGTTTTTTTAGAACGAGATAATAGCTAAATTACGTACATTTCTAGGGTCAAATTGGCTCTTCAATATTATACTTAAAAAAATGTCAATTACTAATTAGTCCCGACTCAAACCGTACCCAGTAGGCACCCCTTAAAGTATGTAGGGTAGTTTACACCCTGTAAATTTTCAGTAAATGCATTTCATACTAAACAACACCTAAGCTATCGTACAGAGGCCTCCCAGAGAGGCAGTTAGAATGCAATTGTAATGGACCGCCACGCTGACTAGGGACCACAACCGCACTAGGTATGCGCTCACGACCGCAGCGACGCGGTCGCGGCTTGACCACCATCGCTGGAATGTCCGTCATGCGATCTGTATCGATGTGGTACATGTGATGGCATGTTATAGCTGGCTTAGATTATAACTTTCATAAGGAATCTTTAAGATCAAATGCAGTCAATACTAGACAAGATAAAGGCTTCCTAGAGAGGCAGTTAGAATGCATTTTTAATGGACCTCCAAGCTTTCTCACCGATCCCCGCTACCCAATCCGCCGCGTAGTCCCAGCAACGTCCTATGCCAAGGTCCGTACCCCTCTGGGTGCCCCTAGGTCGGTTGCTTAAGTTCATTCATTTGGCTCAGTAGACCCTTCGTGGTCCCTCCAATAGTCCGCAGTAAAAAGCAGTAGTTGCTCCCTGAGCAGAGCTGTAATAGTCATGTCCTTTTACTTAAAATGACAAATACAGATTATTACTGCGGCGGACTAATGGGGGGACCACACCAGTGACGGCGAAGCGCCCTGGTAGGTCAACCGAACCAGTGAATGAACTTAAGCATCCTGCCCAAGGACACCCATAAAGGGTACAAACCTGGGCAATGGGCTTTGCTGGGGCTACGCGGCGGATTGAGTTAGTGGGGATAGGTGAGAGCATCTGTAGACACTAGCAAAAAAAGGAAAGGGCAGAGATCGCGACTGTCCCCCGCGGCGAAGACGGGAACCTCGATTTTTACGGCGACGCAACATGCAGATGCTACCCGTGTCGTGTTAGGTGAGTTAGTGCTGGTGAATCGTGACTGGAAGTCGGACGATGTGATCACGGTCACCATGAAGGCGGCTTCATGGTGACCGTGATCGCATCGTCCGGATAGTCTAAAGACCTCCAGGCTGACCACTGCACTAGGTATGCGGCCGCGACCGCAGTGACGCGGTCGCGGCTTGACCACCATCGCTGTAATGTCAGTCATGCGACCTGTATTGATGAATGAATGAAATATACTTTATTTACACCAAAAGAAAATACAATGCACAATAGGAAACATAAACTGAATATGGTACAAATAAGGCGGTCTTATCGCTAAAAAGCGATTTCTTCCAGACAACCTTAGGGTAGAGGAAATATAACAAAGAACGGGTCGGTGTTATAAAAAAAAAATTATAGGTGAAAAGGAAGTGAATACAACAAATACATATATACATACATATTACATATAATTAAAGGTACATAGATAAATAACATATAAATAATAATATATATCATACATGCTACAACAAAACATAAACATACCTACACGTACCGGATTAATTTAGATAGAAAAATAGAAGGGGGAAAGGAAAAATCAGGAACAGAGGTCCAGGAAGTGTGCTTTGACTTTCGATTTAAAAACATCCACAGAAGGAGAATGTCTGATCGACTCTGGCAACAAGTTCCAAAGTCGAGCAGCTTGGACTGTAAAGGAATGGGTGTAGAAGTCGGAAGAGTGGGATGGGATATTGAGAGAGAGATTCTTAGAGGAACGTAAGGGACGGCCAGTAGTAAGGGAGCTAAAGATGAAGCGTTCTTTAAGGTAGTGGGGAGTCAATGGATTAAATAGGATAGAGTAGAGGAGGGACAGGACACTTGATCTGGAAGATGACGAGGTGGTATTTTATAGCTGGCTTGGATACATATGGAAACTTTAAGATCAAATTAACATCCTCCAAATATTTATGTATAGCATTTAATTTAACACTCTGTATATTTTATTTCGTTACGATGACGATGTCTATGAATTTTTTTTGGAAAATATTTGGATGTAAAAATCACTCGTATGTTGAAAATGACCACAAGTTAAGCGCATATAATTTTAGAAATGTATTAGGGTTAACCCGCGACTTCGTACACACAAATTATATACCAGATTTTAAGTCAGATAATAAGCTATAAAAAAAAAAGTTTCGTCAAAATCGGGTCAGTAGTTTTTGCGTGATGCTCGATCAAACAAACAAACAGACAGACAAAAAATCTATAAATTGGTGATATGGAATCAGGAACACCTAAAAACCATATCGTAACTTTTTTTTGTTAATATCTTCAATGTACAGACACACACTTTCTGTTATTATTCAAATAAATATACATAATCACCAACAATATCAATTAATACCTGTAGATAATTATTATCAAGCTATTTGACCAACAAAGCTCGTTAGTGATTGATTAGGTACCTAATACCTACCTACAAACATAATTATAATCTAATCTAAACTATTATAAAACTGTATCCGGAAGTTTGTATGTACATTGAAGATATTAACAAAAAAAAAGTTACGATATGGTTTTTAGGTATTCCTGATTCCATATCACCAATGTTTGTTTGTTTGTTTGTTTGAACGAGCATCACGCAAAAACTACTGAACCGATTTTGATGAAATTTTTTTGTCTAGCTTATTATCTGACTTAAAATCTTGTATATAATTTGTGCGGACAAAGTCGCGGGTTAACGCTCGTTATACATAATATTATGCATATATTATGCTCATAGTTAATTACGTGACCACAACATAGTTACATTGCGACGTCATAAATTGTTCACGCACTGCTTGGAACCAAAGGTCTACCTACATGATATATGTATATGTATACGTAACGAATAGGGTAGTCATACCGATACCTGTTTTAAACATCCACGTTCAATCCTTATCCAATTTCAGTTCTAATCACATTGCAATCCAATTACTATTCAACTGTGTTTAATTCCGTGTCGCGCTAAACTTGACTTATTTACTATGTGACTGACAGCCTACTATGTGACTGACAGCTCTGAGCGATCTGCCAAAACGGTTCTAACGGCGGCGCGGTCAAATGAAAAGCGCAATACCGAATGTGTTAACAGTTGTGGGTCGCACGCGGTCCAATCATGGTTCAGTTACAGTATAAGAAAGAGTATCAGAGTACAGTCAAAGCGTTTTATTTACGAAAAAGTAATGTACACTACGACCTGCACGGCTAGCATGCCACCCACGACAAAGCGTTTAAACGAGAAAAACGTCATGCGCGCTCTTTCTATCATACGCAAAATAATAAGGATGGAGGCACATCTCGATTTTTATCGTTTTCTCGGGGGTGGCATGCTAGCCGTGCGGGAACGTGTTTGAGGGCAGCGCAGGACCGGTCATTGTGGCGCTCTTTGGGGGACGGGACGCCTATGTTCAGCAGTGGACGTCTATAAGGTGACGATAATAACGATCGTCGTTACACACGATGACACATCAAACTATACAAAACCATATATTGGTTTTGTATAGCTTGATGTGTCGCCATGTGTATTTCAAATATTATTGATTTTTAAAAATGTTACAGCCACGTTGTCCTATTTCGGATCAAACATTCAATCAATCATCATATAATTGCGGGTTGTTTAGTTTGTAATAACTACCAGTAGATGGCGCTCACGTCCCCTTAAGACGCAACAGATTGAAAATTTCGTTCTCTGGGTAGTGGGCTCGGTGGCGAAATTGGATAACGCAGTTCCCCGGTTTGGAAAAGTGCGGGTTCAAGTCCCGCCCGAGACAAATTTTTCAATCTTTAATTAGATTCGCCGTGTGTAATCTGTAGCGGTGTTTAATTGATTTCGTTAAACGAAATATTATACCTATTCAATGGAAAAGCTATAACTTTCTACCTACCTTATCTAGAAGGCACTTTTTTCCAGACTCCAGCAGACGATTCCATACTCGAGTAGAATCCGAATTAGCTCGGCTTTATTACCGTTTTGTTATGCATCAGTGCAGCGGCACTTAATTTAGAATTTAATGAAATCGTAAAAAGGGAGTCTTTTATAGTTGGCAATGAAAAAATCTATCGAATCTTTGATTAAATGTGCGTGTGTTTATAGTACTAGACTTCGTCTGCGATTCTGCGATCAACTCCTGGCCCTGCACCCGGCCTTTCGATTTTCGATATATCGCGACCGTCTCAGTCCGAACTTCTTTGTAATACAGTTGACATTGGATCGAAAACGTTCACGCAATTGCGAAGTTCGAATGTCCGGGTGGGGGCCTACCCGGACATTCGAATCATAGTATGACATGTTATCGTAGCATAGTATGAGTACGAACTTCAGTATAGGACGTTGCTGGGGCTACGCGGCGGATTGGTTAACGGGGATCGATGATAATCGGCCTGGGATGTGCCTGTAGCGTATGTAGATGACAGAAGAAAAAAGAAAGGGCAAGGTCGTGACTGTCCCCGCCGGCGGGGACGTCGATTACGGTGTCGACGCATTGTTACCTATCGTGCTACCGGTTGTGTTGTGTGGGTTTTCGATTGCCAGTCGTGTCTATTGGGTTCATTCATGTTTCTATCTTCAATGGTTTAGGGGTTTAGGCCGTGCGTTGTCGGTCAGTCTGTCGCGGAACCCCAGAGAAACACGTAAGTTGTATGTGTGTTCCACTACTTTTTATAGTTTTCGAGTTATGATGTTTTTCGCGATTTTTTGAGGAATTTCCATATAACCAGCTTAAAAAATTTCTAAAGAAAAAAATTGGAAGACGTTGTACTTTTATACATACAACAATCAGCTTCATAACTTTAATGAAAGTTATGAAAATGTTGATCCAAAGTTAAAAATTTACGGAATAAAGGAAATTACCTATATTCAGCTACTATACAGCTTACGTGTGTCTTGAAGATAGAGCAAAGTTCTAACCACCCCGAAAGGGAATAAGATTGCGAGTTTTGGTAATATAATCTCCTAAATCCACACCTAGATAAAATACATCAAATATACTACTCACCTTTATGCAGGGCGATCTCGAGGGATATGAAAGATATTGATTGGAGTTTTGCGGCTGTTTTCAATACTTTATTATCCTCCATCCCTGTAGGCTGAACATCCATTGTCTTTTGCTGAGATTGAACCGAGGTTTCGATGATTAACTTTTTTGTTTTTCTTTTGCGTACCTCGGTGGTACGGAATTTGATATTGACTGATGAGAAAGGATTGATTAAAAGATGGGAATGGTTTGTTTACTATGGGCGTAGTTAGGGCGCTAGTAGGCACTAGTCTAAGTTAGTATTGCATCAAACCATTGAGTACAATACTATTAAACGAACAACATTTATTTGTATACCTATCTCTGTAATCGCGTTATACAGGGTGTAAGTGATAGCCTAGTAAATACTGAAAAAGTGAACTCAGACCATCAATTAGAACAACTTTCACTATGAAGCCTATCTCAGGAGACGCGAAAAAAAATCAGCTGTCCCATACATAGGCTCCATAGTGAAAGTTGTTCAGTTTGATGGTCTGAGTTCATCGTTTCAGTATTTGCTAGGCTGTCACTTACACCCTGTATAAAAAGGGCTCTAAATTGTCAGAATAGGAGTTTATAGGGGCAAAAATCGATATAGGTACATAGGTCTCATCTCTGGAAAAACTAATTTTCAGCTAGCGGAGTTAGGTCACCCAGGTTCTTAAATAACATTGGTTATTAAGAACATGGAAAGTTTTTTTTGTAATATTATGTCCAGAATTTTTTTGTCGATAATTAAGTCACTCGATCTTGTTCTTATTCGTACAGCTGATTTCTTTATCGCGATTTCTTTGTCGGCTTCATAGTGAAAGTATTATCATCATCATATCAGCCGACGTCCACTGCTGGACATAGACCTACCCCAGAATGGGAGGAATTGCCATAATCGCCACGCTTGGCCATCGCAGTAGGATTGAATGTGTGTACTCAGCGGATGCTGCTGCCCATCCTCCGGTAGATCCCTTAGTCGCCTTTTACGACACCCACGGGAGGAAATGGGATGGTGCTATTCTTAACCACACGGACAGTGAAAGTATAGTTCAGTTTAATGGTCTGGAGCATCTCCGAAAATATTATGTAAACAACGCATTTAAGTTTTCACTGTGTAGGTATAATTAATTCCTGATGTAAATTACAAAACATTTATAAGCAATCAGATTTCACTTTATGATAACTCCTACTCATAATGCTTAATCCTTCATGCTCCTGTAATACATAAAACGATAATTCAACTCACAAATTAACGATCATGTTTTCTTTAAGAGTGGCCACAATCTTTACTAGAAGGTACCTTTTCTTCTATCAAGTTGATGGCGAGTCATTTTATATTTTTTCAGCCCAGTATTTTGCAAGTTACCGTTTAAACCATACAGTCGTGTATAATAAGTAATTGAGCCTCTTTAATCAATTATTTCTCATGTTTGCCGACACATTCTTTATGCCTAAAACCATTTTAATTGTCATAATTTGTATATCACGTGCGTGGTTGACATTCCGACGGTCACATAACTCAGGGTTGATACTAATTCTTGTTAGAATAGGGATGCGCCTCGAAGAGTTGAGTCAGTGAGACAAATAAAAGCTTATCATGAATCATGATGTATTCTATTTCTTTAAAAAAATTATAGATATCATGGATGTGGGTGCAGTGCGAAGTGTCTTACTAGGTATTATTTTATAGGCGCACATCCAGTTAACGTTAATTTCCTTTAGCATAATTAAATTTCCGACACTTCTGTCAAGACGAAATACAGGGGGCATTTTGTCTTAATCTGTGAACTCCCACGGACGCGATATTATTGAACTTAGTTTATCAATTATTAATATTTTTAGTACTTACGGTTTGTCTAATGTTATCTTAAAGCCGGGTTGAGAGCAGTTAAAGGATAACATAACATGGCTATAACATGTATTCAAAATAAACATTCGATTTGATCTGATTGAATCTGGGTTTGGTCGAAGGCATGTCTAGCAGTGGATGTTTGGATGTTTATCATCTGAGATGATGATATTAATAATCAATAATATTTGGAAGTCGGACAACAATCCAGTCTTTGTGATTTACGCGGTCCCTATTTAAACTCGTTATAAATTGAATAGGTACTAATGTTTTTTAAAAGGTACGGGCAATAGTAAGACATCAATAATCCAAATAGAGTTTAGTTCTTTTTTTTTCGTATCGAATTGTTGTCTCTTTCAGATCGTCCATTTCCTGTTTCGCTGGCTGACTCGCATATAATCATATACTTCAAAATAGAATAAGCACTGACTTATTATTGACTCATTTTCCCCGACTCAATTCACTTGCCAAAACTACTCAAATAGTTCTCGATATCTCCCCTCCCTCAGGGCTGTACCGACGGCGTTACATACGCGACATTCCACGGCCAGGTTGCCAAACAATAATAACAATTAACGGGGCAAAACCCTGAGGTTGCGTGTGCTAATTTCGTGGTCTAATGGTCGACATACCGTAGTCAGCACAACGCAGGGACGAACTCCGGATAATTGATTAAAATTTTTAAAGGATAAACAGTCCTGGAGTGAATAAGTGTGTGCCATAAATATTTAATAAAACCGGTCAAGTGCGAGTCGTGCTACTCACGCACCGAGGGTTCCTTACCATACAACATATTATTAACTTACAAAAAAGTTTTGTTTTCGTCAGGAGCGCGAGATCGACTCACACTTGTCGGTTTCTATTATTTATTGTTATACCACAATATAAGAAAGAGTGTCTATTTTTACAACATACAGTACGGACACTCCCTTCCTCCCACCAACTTTTTACCTCGCCCCCTCTATCGCCCTCTGGTTACCCACCAGTTACCTAAGAAGAGGACTTGAGGTTCAATTTCTTTGGTTTCGCATGTGCTGACGTCATCTTGTCAATTTAATTTTTTTGTATGCAGTGTCCGGGCTGCGGTTATACTGTATTATTAGCTCTATAACCACACCAAGTATGATGCCTGTTTGTATTACCGTTTTTACGATAGAGCAAAAAGAAAAAACATTGATAAAAACTAGTTTCTAATCACCCTTTGGGTACGGAACCGTTCTTACCCTAAGTTCTTACCCTCCTAAATAATTATGATGGAATGTGAAAGCAATAAGATCAGATCTTTTCTGAGAATGTTTCAATGAACATGCGTGACTATTGAACTTAAGACTCTTTTCAAAATTCGCACTCCAGAGAAGGAATCGACAGCCACACGGTGAAGGCATCAGAGATCTTGACGATGCTTGATGGAACTAGTTGCTCCTTTCGGCACATATTTGGGTTGGTTATTTTCGAAGCAGCTTCACGTGGTAAGCAACAAAACTAACATTGTTTTAAATAGATCAAAAATTTCATAGCATTGTGGTGTGGTGTGGTGTGGTGTGGCGTCACACCTTGGCTTTCACTTCATTCAAATGGGAAAAACTTACAAGAAGAGGTAAGCATGTGCGATATTGAGTTAGTGCGAAACAGACAGGAATACACCATTGCCATTTCTGCCAAGCTTCGTACCGAGAGGTGAGGTAGAAATTGATAATTGTCAAGGAGTCTGAAAAAAAATTTATTGCAGTTTTGTATGGAAAACCAGATGTTTTTTACGTCACGTTGTTGGCTCCGTAATAAAAGTTCTTCAATTTGAAGGTCAAAAGTTCGTTAACCCTTTCTGTTACATAATGTAGATATACTTAGCATGCTTATTATCATCATCATCATCATCATCATATCAGCCATTAAACGTCCACTGCTGGACATAATGGCAATTATGGCAAATCCCCCAAAATGGGGGGATTTGCCATAATCGCCACGCTTGGCAGGCGGGTCGGCGATCGCAGTTGGATCGAATCAATGTGTGTACTCAGAGGATGCTGCATCCATCCTTCAGTAGATCCCTTAGTCGCCTTTTACGACACCCACGGGAGGAAATGTTTATTATGTATTATTTTTTTATAAAATAGTACGGTATAAAGTTTTATAAAAATAAAAAAGAAAGTTAAGTATTTCTTTTCCAAATTCCTCCCAGGTAATCATCGAGCAGGGCTGCCACCACCGTAATTACTTTTAATTAATTTAAAATACTCGTTCTGTAGCCAGTATAGAGACGCTTCAAAGCCTAGGAAGGGTTAATTGGATTAGCATTAGTAGCTTAGAAAGCAAATACTAATTTAAAAATTATTTTAGGCTTTCCTTTTGTTAAAAATCACTTTCACGAGACTATCGTACAAACATCCCTTCTTTGTATATACCAGCTTTTTTGTGTTTCACTGTTTATAGAGATAGATTCGAAATCGTGAATAATAAATCTACTGTTTCATACATTTTTGAGTTTAGTACGTAACTTAGTTTAGTACCTATTGCAGTTTTGTATGGAACTGAAATTTTTGGGATTGATTGTACACATGATACTGAACAAATTTCCCTAAGAAGCCTATAGGAAATTCGCAACAAAAATTGACTTTTCATACAAAAGTTCGATCAGCTGATTTCATATTGCTATATATGCATATATTGATTGCTGATTGATAGGTTTCTTAGGCAAAGTTGTTCAGTATCATGGGTACAATCATCCCTTAAAGTAATGCAACTGTTTACCCTAACACCCTATATACTCTTTCTTAATGTACTGTGTTTAAAAATATAAAATTATCTAATTTAAAAAAAGTACTTACCTACTTACTAAAATGACGAAAATGTTAAAATTAAACTAAATTACTAATCGAATGTTGAAATTATAAATAACGAGCGTTAACCCGCGACTTCGTCCGCTCAAATTATATACCAGATTTTAAGTCAGATCATAAGCTATCAAACAAAAAGGTTTCATCAAAATCGGTTCAGTACTTTTTGTGTGATGCTCATTCAAACAAACAAACCAACACCCATACAAACAGACAGACAAAAAATCCAAAAATTGGTGATGTGGAATCAGGGATACCTAAAAACCATATCGTAACTTATTTTTTGTTAATATCTTCAATGTACAGACACACTTCTGTTACAGCTTTATAATAGTATAGATAGATCCATTACTATTATAAAACTGTAACAGGAAGTTTGTCTGTACATTGAAGATATTAACAAAAAAAAAGTTACGATATGGTTTTTATGTGTCCCTGATTCCATTTCACTAATTTTTGGATTTTTTTTCTGTCTTGTTTGTGTGTTTGTTTATTTGTTTGTTTGAACGAGTATCACGCAAAAAATTCAGAACCGATTTTGATGAAACTTTTTTTGTTTGATAGCTTATGATCTGACTTAAAATCTGGTATATAATTTGTGCGGACGAAGTCGCGGGTTAACGGTCGTAACATATAAGAATAATAGGTTAAGATAGAAATGTAAATGGAAATAATGTAAATTTGATTAGATTTAAGACTATGATTGTGAACTTGGTAATTAAGTAACCACTAATGTTGCTATACCCAAAAGGGTCTCATGATGTACTGCAAACCCCTCATACTATCTGTAATTAACACATAAAAGCAATAAACTATTTTGATTTGATTTGATTTGACTGTGACACGGCTCAGTGTGGATTGACTATAACCTATGATATTGTCTATAACATATTCATGTAATCAAATCATTATGTAACATTATGACTAATGATTACATACATATTTATATCTACAGTATGGTTCCAAAACTGACTCGGCTAAGCGTCTAACGACGTCATAAATTAATGTAAACATGTCATAAACCTGATCACACCGTTGTTCGAGGGGTGCCAAGTACGTTGACCTCTGCGGTGTCGTTTAGGGTAGAAAATTGCGTCACGCTATTTTTCACTTTCCTTCTTAAGTAATCAAGGTTTTTTAGAGAAGGTCGCGAAAATTTATTTTTCATTTTAAGTCTTAAAATTTCCTCTTTCAGCGTAGCATCGACTACGCGCCGCGGCATCGGCCATATTGCCTCTTCCTTATTATAAGAAATCTGTCAAAACCTTGTACGGTCAGCTTCAGAGAAATCTCACCCCCTGCGCTTATAAAAATTAAGGTATAGGTATCAGGTTTCTCTGCAGCTGACTGTACCTACTTTGATTCATCATCATCATTTACCACCTAGTGGAGGGCCTAATATTCACACAGGGCTTTCAGGGCCTCTACCCGGACATTCGAACTTCGCAATTGCGTGAACGTTTTCGTTCCAATGTCAACTCTAGTACAGTTAAGTCCGGATCGAAACCATCGCGATATATCGAAAATTGAAAGTCTGGGTTCAGGGTTTGGTGCGCGGTCGTCACTCTTCGGCCCCATCGGCCATCGGTTCTGCGAGCAATGTACCCCGTCCATTGCTACTTTAGTTTAGCAATTCTTTGGGCTATGTCAGCTACTCTGGTTTTTCTGCGGATCTCTTCTTTTTCTCTACATTTCGATCTCGCAGGGATCTTTGATTGATTTCATACAATTAGAGGACGGCAGAGGCAAGTTAGTGATAAACTTTCTATCTGAATATCTCATCATCAATAGCCATCAAACTTGCTTACAAAACATTCTATGGCGGGATAATCCCAGGAAACCCATCAACTGCTTACAGCTACAGACTGTAACATACGGTCTGAAACCCTCCACTTTCTTGGCCACTCGATGTCTTGTCGAGTTAGCTCAGCAGTACAAAGAAAAATATCCTCTTGCCTCTCAAACAATGCTCTACAATACGTTTGTTGATGACGTAATATGTGGTAGAGATGATGTAGAGCTTTTATTTGAACTAAAAAGGCAATTAGTAGAGCTTCTCCGCTTAGGTAGCTTCACTTTGCATAAATGGTGCTCAAATGTACCCGAGGCTTTATATGATGTTCCAGTTGAGAGTAGGCAATTTGAGGATATTGATATGAGTGCAAATAATATAGTAAAAACTTTGGGTCTGTTGTACGATATTGCTTCAGATACCTTTACATTTTCAAGTCCAAGATTTACTGAAAATGACAATATAAACACTAAACATCTCTTGTTGTCAGAGCATTCGCAATCCTGTCTATTCCTCAATCTTATATTTTCAAGCTGTATTTTTCGTATCCTAAGAAAAGAAATCTAACCTTTTACCACACTGCAGATAGCAAGGTAAGGTAGACAGAAAAAAGCGTTCAGGAGCAGAAGTTAATATTGGTGTTGTAATCAAAACAGTGCAGTAAAAAGCTATTTAGAGCGAACAGAAACAGTTCTGTGTAATGAGACGGGCAGGCTGCGCGTGACACGGCCACTTTATTATTTCGTATTAGGACTGTGCTACAGATGAAGCTATTCGCTATATGGCTGTGGAAAGGAGCTTTAAAGATGGACTTAAGAACACCGCGATACGCGGCAGGAAACGCGCGGCACTTATCTCGGTTACAAAATAAACAGGTCCAGAAGGCCGGCTCTATATAACGAGCGATACAGGCATACGCACACAAATAACATAGAGCTGACCTGTTTATTACTACTCTACTGGCTACTATCTCTGGTGGTAGTCGTAGTCAGTAGTCGTTACATAAAAACCACGTCAGAGGCCGTAAGGCGGTCTGAAAAAACTCTGACACCAAAGCTCTGCCCACACGATAAGAAGAAGAAGAAGAGGCAAGTGCCGCGGCAGTTGCGGTATTTTAAGACGGTGCATGAAAGATTCAATTGGAAATGGTATTTGGCACCGAGGTCACTGACTTACCATTGGACCATGGTCGAACTGACGAAAAAGGCTTTCGAATGGTTGTAAATCGTGGAATCAATATTAAAACGACATGTTCTGAAAGTCATACGAATAAATGAGTGATAAAGTTTCCATTATATTATAGTATATGAAATTTTTCATACAAAATTTATATCTTCTTAATTATATTATAAATTGCAAATGTTATTTGTGGCGCGGCAACTAGATTTTCTAAACAATTTTTCCATATATAAAATATTACTTTTATTAATTCCGTCTACGCGTATTGTGCGTCAAACTTTTTTATGGACTTAAATGGCAAGAATATATTTATTGAAGGAAAAGAAAGTAATGGTTAATAGTAATAGTATAAAAAACATAAATATGTATAAAAATATAAAAGTATTCAGAGAATCCGCCGCGGTTCGTTTCTGGCCTAAACGAGCCAAAGACGCTTGCGGCGTTACCCCGTTGGATGGCTAAAGCAATATGTTGGACCAGAAACGAACCAGACCGGGGATCGCAGCCCCTGTCCCGCATCTGGCGACCCACCTCTCGAGCTAGATTCTTGGACTTAAACCACCTTTTTTGGTATACATTATAATATTCTTATAAGAAAAATATTTGAAAAAGAAGACATTGACCAAATGAAAAAGAAAATGTGAAATAGATGTAGTGACTGTTAAAACCATCCGGTCTAATAATCATAGCTTAGCTTCTGTAGTGTGACTCAAGGCTTAGCCTGGACGTAGGGGAACACACGTGGTCGCAATATATACTTGGAGGACGCACTCTGCATATTTTGCCCTTTATTTCATAATTACACACTTTCGTATTATATAGCTAGGTCTAGGGGTACGTTAGTGTAGCTTGTGATTTATTTACTTATATTCTGAGTTTATACTATTAGCCCAGTCATTTTACGGTTTGAGCTGGGACTAATTAATAATTGATAGTTTTTTCGGTATAGTATTGAAGAGCCAATTTGAGCTTAGAAATGTACCAAAATTAAAAAAAAATCATGCCAGCATACATACTTACATACATACATATTCTCACGCCTGTCTCCCAATCATGTCAGCAACAGTTCCAATTTTAAAATTTAGATATTATCTCGTTCAAAAAACCTGATAGTAAATTTATATTTTATATATAAGGTCTAACAAAATTAGGTGAAACTATTTTAAGGGGATGATCAGACCATCAAACTGAACAACTTTCTCTATGGGACCAACATAGAAATCGCGAAAAAAATCAGCTGTTCCATACAAACCTACTCGACCTAAATGTATGGGACAGCAGATTTTTTTTCGGGATTTCAGTATTGGTCCCATAGAGACAGTTGTTCAGTTTGATGGTCTGATCATCCCCTTAAAATAGTTACAGCTAATTTTGTTAGACCTTATATATTTAAGTCTTTACCATTATACATACTTTAAACATGGTGTTAATATTTTTGTCTACTTTGAAGGTTTTGAAAAGTACATTAGAATTTTGTAATAAATATAATTTTTTAAATTTCAATGCCTATTTTATTGCTCAAAAATAATTTATATTGTTAAATTTAAGTCAAATGAGTGCATAGGTATTAAAATTATTAATTTAAAAGCCTTCTGGGATACACAATTTTGATTTCTATGTTGCGTATCGATTATTTTTAAATATGTTTCAAGATAGTCTTTTTGTCACTAAATGGTGCTGGTTACAGTTTAAAAGTCAAATTAATAATTGCAAAACTGTCAGAACAAAATAAAACAGTTCTTTTTCATACATAATTTTGAGTCGTGTAGGCATTGCAGTTTAGTATTGTACAGCACATTTTTTTTTGCTCCGACCGGTTTGCTCCCATACATAGTAAAAGTTGTTTAGTTAAATGGGTAGAGTATGTGGTCTAAAGGTTAATGTAATTATACTTTTCCTTACATCCTGTATTTTCTAAGCTTCTTTTGTCTTCATAAAATTAAATATCTATAAAATATTTCAAACAATCACACGACTGTACATATTCTTACTACATATGTACAAAACAACGTATACCTACTACTAGGGAATAAATAACAGTCATCATAGTTGAACAAAGACTAAATAGCTAATGAATTGACGTAACCAAAACAGTAAGTACACAATATAGAGGTAATTTGGACTAATTTTAAATCAATTTTCAAACTACTAAACTTCTAAAAAAGTTCCAGACTTGGTCAGTGACCTCAAAAGTAACAATATACAGTAAACACAAAAGGTACACTGACACCTGTTTGATGGGGCGCGCACTTTGACTATTTATTATAAGGACTAGCCTTGCGGTAGCATTTCCCCTCTGCCATGGTATAAGATCAATTAATCATGTGCATTTACATTCAATTTTATACCTTATCACTAAACGAGACAGGACACAATTAAATTTCTGGATTTTCCTCCGGACCTCCGATATACTTAGATATGGGGCAGTTCAGAGCATTGTTTTAAAGAATAACATACAAATGTAGGTAGGTACCTACTTCCGACGGTAGGCAACGGTGGTTGCATATTATATCCTTAGCATGCACGCCATTGCGTGCAGAAATCACGTTGGATTTCAATTGAATTTTTTTATAGATATCTCTATAATATGTCCAGCAGATACACTGATTTCTGAATGTCTGATTTCTTACATGAGAAAATGTTGTACTCAAGTCATGGTCTGCAGGCTGCATATTGTGCACAGATTAATGCATAGCTTACAAATATTTGCTTTAATCTAAGACACGTAAAAATTCAGGATTTGAGTACCATATACCATTTATGATAATTCATATTCTAAGGTTTCACACCATTGAATGAGGGATTTTCGGAAAACCATTAAAAAGAAAAAAATAGTTCCAATTAGCTCGATAGAAGGCGTTGACGCGAGATAGCTGAGTAACCTTGCAGATAATAAAACACAAAAAAAAAGTAAAGCTACGTGTTATTAAGTAAGCAGAAAAATATAAACAGATATTTCGTCTACTGATGCGTCTGACTCAGTGACGACCTTTTTTAATCGACTTCAAAAAAGGAGGAGGTTTCTCAATTCGACCGTATATATTTTTTTGTTTACATTTTAGCCTAAAGGAGTCCATTTTCTAGGCCCACAAACGGTAACGTTTATTAAACTCTAAAAACATAATTTAATTTATTATAATAGTAATCGGACGAAAGATAAGGTAAGCTAAGGTAGGGTAGGGAGCGACTAGCGGAGCGTCTAGCGGAGCGACAAGAGGAGCGACAAGCGGGGCAACAAGCGGAGCAACAAGCGGGGCGACAAGCGGAGCGACAAGCAGAGCGACAAGCGGAGCGACGAGCGGAGCGACGAGCGGAGCGACGAGCGAAGCGACTAGCGGAGTGACGAGCGAAGCGACTAGCGGAGTGACGAGCGGAGTGACTAAAGCGAAGTGACAAGAGCGACTAGAACGGCGCGGTGCAAAAAGCATCGATTGAGTCGCGATGCAGCATCGATGCAAACACGTTAAAGCATAGTTGCAAACGCGGTGCAGCCACGATGAAAAACTTTCGTAATATTTGATCAGTTATTTGTCAACAGCCTTTGCCGCTCATCAACATGTTTGTATTAATGCACACGCGCGTGTGCATTAATACAAACATGTGTGTGTATCGCTACAATCATGCGTTTTAATCGCTACAAACGCCTATTAATTGCTAGTGAAGCGATTAAGTTACGCGATGGACAAACGCACGTTTTTGTCGCTGCAAAATGGGTCAGTCTGTACAGGGCCTACTTTGACTAGACAGATGACATTTTGACACTACCATGTGAAATCTATTTTTTTTTATTTCATAAGATTCTGGTCGCGCTAACATTAACGCTAACGCTTACATTTTTTGGGGGCCTTCTTCCCATAGCATCAAAATTAACTCTCTTCCGTCTTCACATCTAACTTACGTCAACGCCACCTATCGCGGTACATTAAATTACGTTTTACTAGCAATCAGAAAACATTTTCATTCAGTGAACGGAGGAGTGCGCAATCGATGACTGCAGTAGACCTTCTGTATTCCACACGTTGTGACAGTATTAAGTAGTCGTAGACGGACAGGTATCAGTTTACAGAGGTTGGGGGGAGGGCAGGGGGGAACTTTGTATTGTTATTGGGTCGGATTACGTTACGATAGCTATCATTAGTGTCGGCCGACCCTTACATAGGCTATGATATTTGTTTACTTTTCCAAGGTAATTACGTTAAGTTGGATTACTGTTTTTTTTTGGTCGCTTCTGTACCTACCTATACTCGTTGAAGCGCTAAAGCGGCTTTTCAAGTGATAATAAAAGCATTTTCTTGTGTCCCGTATTACATGAATCTTGTTGCAAGAGATAACTTCCGTGCGTTGTTGTTGTTCCTTCCGATGTTTTTGCCAAACTTCTTACTAGGTATGATTTCGCTCCACACGCGCGACGACGAGCTGGGAACTTGTGGTCAGAATCGGACTTTTTTTTTATTTATAATTAATGGACTCTTGCTTGTGCGTTAGCACTGCATTTCCGCTAGTGTCAAGTATTTATGGGAGAATCTATCCCAATCTCAAGGATTGTTTTTGGTCAAGAACAAGAGATAGAGGATCACGGAGCTTCGTGGCAAGCAAAAACGCGACGCGCGAAATCTACGCGAGACAAGTGGTCGGGTCAGAACCTGCAACGTGACTCAGAATCTGACTTTCTATTTGTCTTTGTGTAAATCAAACTGTTATTTAGCTGTAAGTTCTCCTATGTACCAAAATTTAAAAAAAATCACTTCAGCAACAGTTCCAATTTTAAAATTTAGCTATTATCTCGTTCTAAAAAACCTGATGGTAAATTTTTTTTGCACATATTTAAGGCTTTACCATTATACATACTACAAACATGATGTGAATATTTTTGTCTACTTAGAAGGTTTTGAAAAATACATTCGTATTTTCAAATATATACCTCATTTATTAAATTTCATTGCCTATTTTATTGCCTATAAATAATTTATATTGTTAAATCTAAGTCAAATCAGTGCATTGGTATTAATATTAATAATTTGCAAGCCTTCTGGGACACATAATTTTGATTTATATGTTGCGTAGCGAATTTTTTTTTAATATGCTTTAAGATAGTCCTTTTGTCACTTAATGGTTCCGGTTTCAGTTTAAAAGTCAAATTAGTAATTACTCCCTACCCCGCCTAACAAAACTCCGTAAAATGACTGGGCTAAAGAGATTTAATGGAGGATTAAGTATAATGAGCGTTCCTTCAAATCATACAAAATAATATCCAAAGATTTGATATACTGATCAAAATAATTAAAAAACATAATGAAATTGAACTTGTTACTAACTGCAATACCAGAGTAATATAGATAAGTAGGAAATTCACACAGACACATAATTTATCAGTGCGACTTCAAAATGCTCATCCGTTAATTCAGATTTGCGCATTTTTTTATATTTCATTTTAGATAATGTTTTTTCACGCAGATAAGTTAGTGCCAAAAACGGAAAAAATAGCCCCCACGCGCCTTCCGCTTTAGATAGCTTGCTCGTCGTCTAGTCCCGAAACGATATTAATTATTATGTTGGTACCTACCTACAGCCACCATCAGATAGGTATATATCATAGCAACCAAGGTGGTCAAATGAAATATTTGAAGCAGTTCTAATTTTCAATAATTTCGTTACACATAACCTATCAAAAATATCTGAACGCCTAGAACATCAAATGCAGCTACGCAAAAATACGCATCAAATGTATGTATCTAGCTAGAACATCAAATACATCTGAGCAGTTTAGGTAAAATGACCTTACTCCGTTGTGATACATTTCAATTTTATATAACATTGTATAAGAAATTATTGAAAATAAGTTGTTAAGATATTTATGACAAAATACACGTTCATATAAAAGTAAAAATTAACATTTAAATCTTTGAAGGGGGTTGTTGAGACTATCAAACGGAACAACTTTCACAATGGGATCAACATCGAAATCGCGAAAAAAAAATATTTTGTTCCACACATTTAGCTTGAGTAGATCTGTAGTTTAGCATGGAACATCGCAAACGCATCGCATCATGGCGATTATGGCCAATCTCCCCATTTTGGCAAGGCCTATGTCTAGCAGTGGACGTCTATCGGCTGATATGATGACGATGGAACATTTGATTTTTTTTCGCGATTTCGATATTGGTCCCAAAGCGAAAGTTGTTCACTTTGATGGTCTTTACCACCCCCTTAAATGTTTATTTGTATTTTTGTACCACCCTGTATAATTGGTAACATTTACTGTAAAGAAATTTTTAGCACCACGTCTCAGGCAGAACTCTTTAGGATTTTGTGTCGGTAAAGCACAATAATAAAAATGATATACCTAGACAGAGCTAGAAAAGAGAAAAGTTGTTCAGTTTGATGGGTAGACTCTTAGTTTAAAAGGATGCTAATGAGTTTGATGCTTGTATAGTATTTTCATTTTTCAGATAGACATACAATGAAACTTAAACTTATTTTAAAAGAAAAATGTATTTGTTTGAGTTGTCTAACTAGAAATTGTTTTTCAATAACATTCCATGTTAGGCACCACGGAAATACGATAGAGAAAATAACAAACAACTAGATAAAATCCTGCACTATTCCATCTCGAAGCGTGGGCGAGTTCGTTCCATAAACGAAGACCCCCGTATCAAGCTATTTTGGATCCTAACCAGTTTACCTTAAGAATTATCCCAGAGGTCACAACATGAACAGGTTGTGTGGGCATGACAGACCGGGTGTCAAACTAATGATTCTAGTTACGGCTATACGATGTTTACTCGACAATAAGCAGATATTTGTTTAGTGCATGCTAGCCCGTTTATGGCTTAATAGGGTCTTGCTAATTTGTTCAGAGTTGGTAAACTTGGTAAGAGGTAAGG
The DNA here is from genome assembly GCA_927399405.1 of Agonopterix arenella. Classification (NCBI taxonomy): domain Eukaryota; kingdom Metazoa; phylum Arthropoda; class Insecta; order Lepidoptera; family Depressariidae; genus Agonopterix; species Agonopterix arenella. The sequence continues at coordinate 6,814,785 of OV656714.1, forward strand.
GTAAACGATTTGATTGTTGTGTTAAGTACATACATAACCATATACATCAAATTACGTTTGTACCTAAGTATATGGCAGGTATGTAATTTCCTGGTGAACAGAAATACATAATATCTTCGAATCGCATAATTCCATTGCAGCGAAATAGAAACTTATTTACTTCAAGTGGCCAGTTTTTATTATATGTTGTTTAGAGTCTAAACTTTAGAGTAGGAACCTATACAGGGTGAAATTGATATCATTAGCATCCTTTTAAACTAAGAGTCTACCCATCAAACTGAACAACTTTTACTATGGAAGCAAACCGATCGGAGAAAAAAAAATCTGCTGTTCCTTATTCAACCGCAATGCCGACTCGACTCTAATGTATGCAACAGCAGATTTTTTTGTGTTCCGATCGGTTTGCTCCCATAGTAAAAGTTGTTCAGTTTGATGGGTAGACTCTTAGTTTAAAAGAATTTCACCCTGTATAATCACACCGAGTTTGGTGCTTGTATGTATTGTCATTTTTCAGAAGACAAAATTAAAAAAAAATTAAAAAAACATGTTTCTTCTATGGGGACCCCCCTAATTTTTTACTGTTGGTTTTTTTATTGTTTGTAAGCAATCCCAAAACCATAACATATTCTGTGAAAATTTCAACTCTCTATCTATTACCGTTCAAAAGTTACAGGCCTTTAGAGCTAGGGCGGACAGACGGACGCATAGGCTTATGAATTAGGTCTTGTTGGCGGGTCCGGGTCCATGCTCCGCCTAGGTTCTCCACCTGGGTGAAGCATGGGGTACTTACGACCTGTAATGCTCCAACTGATAATAATTAAAAATCATAAATCATCAAAAATAAATAAATAAAATGCACTTTATTGCCACACAAAAATACAAAAAAGGTACAGAAACAATAAACAGAAAAATTAAAATAACAACAAATTATGACATGGCTGTACCGTACGATTTTCCCTTTCGTACAACTAAACATTTATTAGTCACCCATCCATATCATAAAATATAATATAAAGTATACAAACATAGAACATAAGTAGGTAATTATGTAGGTGGCTACAGTGGAGGTGAAATGAAGACGAGAAGAGATTGGTACTAAATTATATTTACATTTTACAAATAAAAGTCTTAATCTAGGAATTTGGATGCGACCGGAGTTAGGTACGCTGGGCCGAAAAGTCTAATTTTAGCAACAGGACCGCGATTTTTAGAAGTGTATATATGTATTGGTAAATTACTAATCACTTTATCGGATGTAAAACGGGGAGCCGTCTTTTGTCGGGCTGCGGCAGGGTTCCTGATAAAAATCTCTTGGTTCTCTACATATTCTATGTCGGGTTCTCGGTTTTCATTAATTCGAGTCATAATTTTTTCACGGTCAGCGAGCGAAGAGTCATGTATGAGTTGATAGACAGTTTCCATTCTATTACGATGATCATGTGTATATTGCTGCATCAGTCTTTCTGTTAGTTTTAAATCGACGGGATCTCTCGGATCAAAATGGCCTGATATGACGTCAAAAGGTCTACATTTTGTTAAACTGTGCACTGAGCTATTATAAGCAATCAGTGCATAGGGGATTAAATTTTTGGCGGTTTCATTTTTACACCTTAATTTTAATAATCGCAAATGTTCTAATAGTGTACAATGGAAACGCTCTACCATTCCATTTTGATTCGGGGCGTGCGACATTATGGTTTTATGTTGCACACTATGTAAACCTAGGTATTCTTTTACAACTTGATTAACAAATTCTGTTCCTTGGTCTGTAATTAATACTAAAGGAAGTCCATGATGTGTGCTGAATTTTAAAAGGGATTTGACTATGTTGGGAGCAGTACAATCGGGAATATGGTAGGCCTGGGCATATTTGGAAAATGAATCTATGATAGTGAAGTACTTTTCTTGTTCAATTGATAATACATCTGCATGCATTATCTGAAACGGTCGAGAAGGCGGGGGCACGATACTGAACTCGGGACGTACTGGGTTGCGGTCATATTTTCCTAAACTGCACGTGCTACACTGACTGATATATCTAGTAATACTATCTCTCATTTTGGGCCAGAAATAGCTCTGTGATAACGACATAAAAGTTTCATTAATGCCGCGGTGATTTGTTTTGCCTACATGGTACTTTCTTATGATAGATTGTTGCTCTAGTTGTACGGTTACATTTTCTACTTCTCGTTTTACTAAAATTATATTCATAGCAGAGTTACAAAATGAGCGTTGGATAATTGGTACAACACTATACATTTTGTCTATAGGTTGAATTAAGAGAGCAGTACGAGTTTTGGGGTCGACATAACTTTTTATTGCTTGTATTAGACCTTTTTCTAGGTTACTTTCAAAAATGTCAACAGAGGTTTTTATGTAGGTTTCGAAAGGTTTCGTAATAGTCGGTCTAGTTCGGGGTGGGTGCGAAAATATATTAATTTTCAACTGTTTTCTGAACTTGTTCAAGGGATCTTCGCTTATCGGAATCTCTAATATTGGATTTTCAGCGCTTGTGTGGGCGGTCAGAGTAGATGAAGAGCTGTGTATAGGATTTTCGGTGTTTGCTGTTAGGGTAGAAGAGGAAGAACTGCGGCTTATGATTTCTGATGAATTAACAATCATTGACATTTGTTCATTGTTCAATTCGATGCGAGACAGGGCATCTGCATTAGTATTAGATTTTCCTTTTCTATAAATTATGGTAAAATTGTATTCGGCTAATTTTAAACGCCATCTGGTAAGTCGGGAATGGGGTTCTTTTAAGTTCATAAGCCATTGTAAGGGTTTGTGGTCTGTGATAATTTTAAATTTGCGACCAAACAGGTAGGGCCTGAAATACTTCGTGGCCCAGACTATTGCCAGAAGTTCTTTCTCGATTGTGGAATAATTTATCTCACTGTCGTTAAGCGTTCTAGATGCATAAGCTATTGGGCGGTCAGCGCCAACGGAACCTTGAGATAAAACTGCACCTAAAGCGAAGTTTGAGGCATCTGTCGTAAGTATAAAGTCTTTTGTAAAGTCAGGATAGGCTAGGATGGGGTCGTTGGTCAAAAGAGTCTTGCAGTGTTCGAAACATGTGACGTAATCGTGATAAATGTTGATTTTAGCGCCTTTTTTTAGACAGGAAGTTAAAGGTTTTGTAATTTTAGCAAAGTTAGGTATAAATCGACGGTAATATCCTAGAAGTCCGAGAAAACCTTTGATCTGTTTAGTAGTTTTTGGCATCGGATATTTCAAAATTGCTTTAATCTTGTCTAAGTTGGGTTTTACACCGTCCGGGGTGATGGTGTGACCTAAGTATGGAGTTTCATGTTTCAAAAATTCAGATTTGTCCATCTGAATTTTGAAATTTGTTTCTCGGAGTCTCTGGAATATTTTTCTCAAATTAACAATGTGTTCCTGAAGGGAAGTCGAAAATACTAATATATCATCTAAATATACTACGCAAATGCTGTTTTGAAGGTCTTGTAGTATATTATCCATGACTCTTTGGAATGTAGATGGGGAGTTTTTGAGTCCCATGGGCATGCGAAGGAATTCGTAATGTCCTCGCTCAACATTGAAGCCTGTTTTGTGAATATCCTGACAATCCATTTCCACCTGGTAGAAGCCACTGGCGAGATCCAGGGTACTGAAATATTGACATTTGCCCAGCTTGTCCAGAATGTCGACTATATTTGGGATGGGATATTTGTCATCGACGGTTTTGTCATTTAATTTACGAAAGTCCACTACTAGTCTCCATTTAGTCTTACCCGAAGCGTCAGTCTTTTTTGGAACGACCCAGATTGGAGCACTCCAGGCTGAAGTAGAGGGTCGAATGATCCCTTGCTGTAACATTTTTTGAATTTGAGACTGGACTTCTTCTCTGTGTACATGAGGATAACGATAGGTTTTGCTGTGAACCGGAATTTCATCTGTAGTGTTAATTTTGTGCTTAATTTGATTTGTGAAAGTCAAATGTTCACCTTCTACATAAAATATATCTGAGTACTCGGTGCACAAATTAATTAAATTACATTTTTCCTCCTCGTTCAAATGCTGAGTACGTAAACGTGACACCACGTCTCGTGTTCGGTCGTCATGGCCTTTAAATTGTGCAGTTTGTTCGTTAAACATATTTGCATGAATTGGTTCCGATAATGAAAAAATTATGTCATTATGGGTTGGGTTAAAAACTTCTAAATAGGCAAAATTTTCGTGTGATATTGAGACACATTCATTGATCATACAATCGCAGATTATTTGCTCGTTAATGTAAATCTCACCTTCACAAATTGTGGTCGGTACTTTAATTAATTTGGGGGAATTCGCAGGAATTATTTCTTCAAATAAATTGTCTTTGCCAGATACGTACATATGGATAGGATTATTAGCCAACTGTGTACTAAATAATCGCTTTCCTAAGTCGATTTTTGCTTGCCATTGCTCTAATAGATCACAACCTATGAGCCCGTCGAAATATTCGTGAAACTTGTAGATAAATAATTTTATCGGGGACTGATCTAGGAACTCGGAAAAACAGGGGATCGTAATTGAATAATGGTTCATAGTGGATGCGTGAATATTAGTTACGATGAAAGGGTCATAGTCAAGAACTGCGTCTGGAAAGTATTTAGCTACGGCCTCGGGACTTATAAATGACTGGTTAGCGCCAGTGTCTATTAAAAACTTAAGGGGTGGGTTATGTATCTGTATAAAAGGAAGTTGTCGCTTATTTTGAATATTTAACTCTATTCGGGGGCACTGTTCTCCAAAGCAAGGGGAAAATTTGATTCGCCATTCTGAATTACGTCATTATCAGCTGATTGGTAATCCTGTTCATAGAGATACGCTTCCTGAGGCTGATTATCATATTCGAAGTAATTTTCGGAAATATTCGCGTTTTGAAAATAGTTGTAGGGGTCATACATTTCATTCACGTTCATTTCTCGAGGTCTATAATAGCTACTCTGGGGTGGGTTACTAAAGTTTCGCCAGTTAGGCCTAGTCGGCGGCAGCGTTCGAGCTACGGGGTGAGTTACGCCACTCATGGGTTGGGGCGCATTATAAGTCAGCTGTTGGTGAGGTGTCTGCTGTCTGGGTGGGATTCTGAATCCAGTAGACATATTAGATGAAGGTAGGGCTCTAAAAACCTGCTGAGTGCGTGAAGGACCTCGATAGATAGGCTGCATTTGAGGTACAGGAGACATGTTTCTATAAATCGGTAAAAAGGGCGGGTGCGGCGATGGTGGAGAAGTATTCATGCCAAGAAAGTTATTATTTTGTGGTCTGGTAGGGGTAGGCACAAAATTCACATTCTTAGAGCTACTTGGCTTATTTTTGTTCTGCAAGTAGATCACATTCAATTCGTCCTGAGCGTATTGGAGGGCATCTTCTAATGTAGCAGGTCGCATACACCTAATTCGAGATCCTAAGGGCTCATTTAAGCCTCTAAGATAGGACTGCAGCGCAAGTTTTTTATATAATGTGCGTTTGGCCTCAATAGTAGTACTTACGCTTTCATGTAATTCAACGTATGTCATGGTCATACTTAAAAGATTTAGCACACGCTCATAAAAAACCTGCGGTGTGTCTGTACCTTGGGTTAGCACGGAAAGATCTGTATATAGAGCTGATTCGTCTCTTTGGTCGCTGAAATTATGAATTAAAGCATTTCTGATACCTTGCCAATTGTTTGGAGTGCCATTTGTGGCTAAAGTACGGGCAGCAGCACCGGTGATTTTGTTCAAAATGCCATTCATCAAGGACAAATTAGTTAACTCGTTTCCCGGAGCGAGATTAATGTATGATGTAACTAGTTGATCGCATAAATTTAAAAACCTTATAAGAACGTTCGGATTTCCATCAAATTCGGGCACATTTCGTAGTGCTTTGTGAATCGTATCGAGATCTATATTCTCCATGATAGACTCTAACTTTTCTTCTATGGGATCTAGCCTAAGATTTCTAAAAGCGTCTCTTTGCGCGCTGCGAAGATGACGACGTCTATCTAAACTAAGGGTCCTCTGGGAATCCTCCCTAGTTCGCGATGAAGTAGGGTGAAAAATTGTGTAAGATTACATTAAACAAAAAGGAAAGGAATTAGATAGGAAATAGCGACCAATAGGGTATGAGTACTTACAAAAAAATCTGCATGTCTTCGATTACTGGAGCCTGGTTCTATCGATTTCTTGATAGGGTTCCTCTTTTTCTCCGGATAGCCAGCCGTTCGTAGGTAAATGGTTGTAGATAAGCCGATGACACGACGATCAGTAGCGGATATCGATGTTTGATAGTTAGCACTGACTCTACAACTCCGTGACTGCGCCAATTATGTAGGTGGCTACAGTGGAGATAAATGAATAGGTAGATCGAAAACTTGCAAACTATATATATTTAATAAAAAGGGTTTTACATAATTTTCTTAATTTTAAAGTAAATCACGTCCGAAGTTAGGTACGTGGAATAGTGGAATATCAAAATGCAACACAATCGGAAGCCGGCGGCGGCCAGGCGGTGGATGTCAAAGCGCATCAAGTTACGATGAGTCGGCAGCTCGTGGGGCCGTCGCAGGTGGTTATTATATGTCTTCGATATAGGTATGAACATGCATAACAAGGTAGTAAATAAAACAAATTTAACATTTCAAACAAAAAAAATATAAAAACACATTGTGTCAATGGGTTAGGACCACAGATCAGAAAAACTAAAGAGAGATGTGAAAAGGGGGCGGGGCCAGTGTCGCAGCAATATGCGCAAAAACGGAATACATTGCTCGCGAAAGTAATGATTCAATGTATTATGAGCCTGAAAGCCAGTCGAGATATTATGTGTAAATAGTTTACAATGCTTGCTACTAAAGATTATTCGAACGTTGAGTTCTGATACCGCAGTGGATAATGAGCACATTCAAGCTACCAAAATACCTTCTATTTCGTGGTACTGATGGTGATGCGACACTAGGTTTCGTACTCAGCGCGTTGGTTGGCATCTCTTTAGATCTCTATGGTTAGGACTCAGTGTCCGCTGGCAGGACCTAATAAGATCTGCTGCTCAGCACTGATCAAATGAAGGGGCGTCTAGAATAAAGAGTTAGTTAAGTATTTATTATTTTTAGAAGAACATAACAGCAAAACAAACAAGAATTAAGATTTAAATACGTCGCTAAACAAAGGCAGCATAAAATTACAAATCAAATAGGTAAATAAAAACCCTTGTTCACTTGCCATCTTCAGCGACATTTCAAGTCTGCGAGTTGTGTTTTCTGCAATTTCCTTGCGCAGTCTAGCCTCAAGACAAACACTGGGCCACTTTTATCTAGGAATCTAGGTCACAGGATCCAGGCCTGAGAGCTAGACAAACAGTATACCTAGTGCTTTTGTTATGTGAGTAAGGAAATTGGGATTTGTAGTTTAAATTGAATTAAAATGGAAAATTGGAACTGGTATTATAAGGATTCAATAAAAATATCCTGCCTCTGTGGTCTAATGGTTAAGAGCATTGGCTCTCGACACGGAGGTCGTGGGTTTGATTCCCACGGGGGACACCTAGTGAAATGTCACTTTGTGCGTTTTTCCCCAGTTGGTTAGGACATTGCAGGCTGAATCACCTGATTGTCTGAAAATAAAAATGATTCCGTGCTTCGCATGGCACGTTAAGCCGTTGGTCCCGGCTACTATCTCTGGTGGTAGTAGTCGTTACATAAAAACCACGTCAGAGGCCGTAAGGCGGTCTGAAAAAACTCTGACACCAGGGCTCTGCCCACACGATAAGAAGAAGAAGAATAAAAATATCTCAACTTTAATGTTGACTTAATTTATGAATAGAGCCACAATTAAGTACTTCAAAATTATAAGTCGCTGAATTAGCGTTTCCGAATTTAATTTGGTGAAAATTACGTTTATCTTTTTAGCCAACTTTTTAAGCAAACTTTTTTTTTCTTTATATCCAGGATGTAAACTCAAATGCGATTGCGATTTCGTGATTTCAATTTCGGTCCCATAATGAAAGTTGTTCAGTTTGATGGTCAGAAACACCCCCTAAAGTATGTAACGCATTTATGTTTGCACTTTGTACCTATACAGGGTCCTTCTTAATATGCTGACACTTTTGTAAGGGGATGATCAGACCATCAAAATGTACAACTTTCTCTATGGCACCAACATCGAATTCCGGAAAAAGCTGTCCTACACATTTGGCTAGTGTAGGTTTGCAGTTTAGTATGGAAGAGCTTTGAATGTTTTTTTCGCGATTTCTATGTTGATGCCATAGAGAAAGTTGTTCAGTTTGATGGTCTGAAAAACCCCCTTAAGTATGTAACGCATTTATGTCTACACTTTGTACCTATACAGGGTCCTTCTTAATATGCTGACACTTTTTTAAGGGGATGATCAGACCATCAAACTTTATAACTTTCGCTATGGCACCAAAGTCAAATTCCAGAAAAAGCTAAAGCTGTCCCACACATTTGGCTCGTGTAGGTTTGCAGTTTTGTATGGAAGAGCTTTGAATGTTTTTTTCGCGATTTCGATGTTGGTGCCATAGAGAAAGTTGTTCAGTTTTATGGTCTGATCATCACCTTAAAAAAGTGTCAGCATATTAAAAAGAACCCGATAGATACCTCTAATATGATTTTTGCTTACAAGTTTACTACAAATAAAACTAGAAAAAAAAAATGCAAAACATAATATTATTACAAAACATCTACAACACAATGCAATACAATACAGTAGTTGTAACAATTTTCCATAATTTACGAACATAAAACCATTCAAAGATTAACTACAAAATTGTAGAGCATCCAATCCAACCGAACTTAGTAATCGTGAAGATATATATCACATCTCTGCCACACAATAATTAAACTGGCTACAATGCCTAATGATGCCACAAAAAAACCGTCTGAATGCGATCCGAACGTTAACAAAAACGAAGTCGCTGCTTTATCATAGATTTTGTTTTTAGAGGTATGCGGAGTTGTTTAATACCTATTTTATTATTGTCTCTCAGAGGAGTAACAGGATACTTGGTTGAAATCAGGCAATTCAATCATAGAAGGCTGCATAGTTATAGTCAGTTTGAAATTACTATTACTAGACAATATTCAAGAAGGTCCTAATCAAATTTTGCCTAAACTTGAGAGGACAATAAAATCTTTTGAAGATTTACAGGTTTTGAAGAAGTAAAATAAATAATGTAATGATCTTAATATGAGTTGATCAATTTGTATTTTCTTACCCTAACATAAACGTGGTATTTTAGCCATTTGTTTAAACCGGTTTTTGCCATCTCCTTTGTTCTATAGAGCGAAGTACCTACAGAACATTATAAATTGCAAATTTATACATAACAAGATACAAAAGCGGGCTTACGTAATACGACACATTATGAAGACGTACGCATAAAGTTCCATCTTTGTTGTTACAAACTAGACAAACGTTATAATGTAGACATAACTTTCAGAACCACATTTAATCTAGGTCTCAGGTAAGTCTAGGACTTTTAAACGACAACTTTCTCGCTGTTGAACTTATGCTTTATGAAAGTTCTTTGTGATTTAATTTAAAGTTTGTGACGCTTCTATCTCATTTAAATTTTTATTCTTTGAACGCATTGTAGGGTACAAAAAGTTTGATATTAACTAGAAGCGATGTGTTGCGAATGAAATGATTCGGCGGTTTCTGAGTCAGATCTTTGGGTTCAATACAAACGTATATAAATAAAAATATTGTGTGATGTTTTTGGGTCAAGTATTTCTTTCCTCGACGTGATTATAGGCCTGTAGATATCTTAACCCAGTGGGGATGTTAGAGATAGTGTTTTATTTAAAAAAGTTATCTCGTCGGTCAAGCGGGCTGGAGGGCGTCCCACACTACGACACTAGATGACATTAATTAATCAGTATTAATTACGTACTCCTCCTATACAGGGTGTTACAAAAGAAAAAATAAACATTTAAAACTCTTAAGGGGGTTGAAAAAGGCTGAAAGTCACCCAAAGGGCAATGGAGAGGACTATGCTCGGAGTTTCTCTGCGAGATCGAATCAGAAATGAAGAGATCCGCAGAAGAACCAGAGTAACTGACATAGACCAAAGAATTGCTAAATTAAAGTGGCAGTGGGCGGGGCACATTGCTCGCAGAACCGATGGCCGATGGGGCCGAAAAGTTCTCGAGTGGCGACCGCGTACCGGAAAGCGCAGCGCGGGTACCGACGACCACACGGTGGACCGACGACCTTGTGAACGCGGCGGGAACCCGTTGGATGAGGGCAGCGCAGGACCGGTCGCTATGGCGATCCTTGAGGGAGGCCTATGTCCAGCAGTGGACGTCCATCGGCTGAGATGATGATGATGATGATGAGGGGGATTGTCGATCAATCTGAACAACTTTCACTATGGGACCAACATACAAATCGCGAAAAAAATATATTTTATCCCATACATTTAGTTCGAGTAGATCTGTAGTTTAGTATGGAACATCACAAATGGATTGCATCATGGCGATTATGGCAAATCTTCCCTCGTCGTCTATCGGCCGATATGATGATGATGATGATGGAACATCCGATTTTTTTTCGCGATTTCGATATTGGTCCCATAGTGAAAGTTGTTCAGTTTGATGGTCTTAACCACCCCCTTAAATGTTTATTTGTATTTTTGTAACACCTTGTAAAGGCAACCCCATACCTACTATAATGCAGCGCTACAATGATATCATCCCCCCTGTACTTACAAGTAGGTATATAACGGGTCCAACTTACCGGAATTTCGATCAGCATCAGGATTGTGATTTTGTATAGGATTTGATACCTCCACAATTCCGACCGTAATTATGGAGGGGGAAAATCGATACGAAATCGTAATCCTGATTCGGAATTATAAATAAAATAAATATCTTGGATATTGTCACACAAATTATATAGTCACATTTAAAGTACCTGGACTTGTATTATGATGACTAGACAACGATATAGAATACATAATATATACTATTATAAAACTGTAACAGGAAGTTTGTCTGTACATTGAAGATATTAACAAAAAAAAAGTTACGATATGGTTTTTAGGTGTCCCTGATTCCATTTCACCAATTTTTGGATTTTTTGTCTGTCTGTTTGTTTGTGTGTTTGTTTGTTTGAACGAGTATCACGCAAAAACTACTGAACCGATTTTGATGAAACTTTTTTTGTTTGATAGCTTATGATCTGACTTAAAATCTGGTATATAATTTGTGCGGACGAAGTCGCGGGTAAACGCTCGTATTATATAGATGCAAACATCCATGACTCGGGTACAAATATTCATATTTAGCCCAGTCATTTTACGGAGTTTTGTTAGGCCCCCGCCTAACATTACATCACTAACTGGACTTTTAAACTGTAACCGGAACCATTAAGTGACAAAAGGACTATCTTAAAGCATATTAAAAAAAATCGCTGCGCAACATAGAAAGCAAAATTGTGTCCCAAAAGGATTTTAAATTATTAATATTAATACCAATGCACTCATTTGACTTATATTTAAATTATTTTTGAGCAATAAAATAGGAAATGAAATTTAAAAAATGAGGTATTTATTAGAAAATACAATTGTATTTTTCAAAACCTTCTAGTTAGACTAAAATAATCACACCATGTTTGTAGTATGTATAATGGTAAAGCCTTAAATATGTGCAATAAATAATTTACCATCAGGTTTTTTAGAACGAGATAATAGCTAAATTTTTAAATTGGAACTGTTGCTGACGTGAGTTTTTTTAATTTTGGCTCATTTCTAGGCTCAAATTAGCTCTTAAATATTATACCGGAAAAAAAATTCAATTACGAATTATTCCCGGCTCAAACCGTAAAATGACTGGGCTAATTCATCATATAAATGTTTGTCCCTTACGGGATTCGAACCTGCGACCCTCGGCACAGCAGGCAGGTTCACTGCAGACTGTGCTACCGGGCCGTTAAAATTCCGTATGTATTTGGCGAAACTTAACACTCTGACGGATTTTAAGAGGATGATCAGACAATGAAACTGAACTACTTTCTCTATGGGAACAAACCTGAAATCACAAAAAAAAATCTATTGTTCATTTATTCATTTGAATAGAGTAAGCATTGTAGTTTAGTACGTATGCGGACCAAATTGGCAGCGTACTTAAAAGGGGTCAGATCAAATGTACCCGAAACCGACGAGCGTGTATGAAGCGACTTATGACTGTGGAAGAGGCGAAAAGGTGTGTCAGGATCGTAGCCGATGGCGATCCGTTGTCTCTGCTTACCCCAATGGGACACAGGCGTGAGTATATGTATGTATGTATGTATGTTGTAGTTTCTTCTATTCTTCTTTTTTTATTAAATGGCGTTTCCTTAAAGATTTCGCCAGTATCAAGTGTTGAAGATATTATTATAATTCAAGTTAACGTTCATTGTACGGTAATTGATACGGCGATCTCAAAGCCCTGTTTTTATACAAAAACACACACCCGAAACCGCCATAAAATGGCGGAGCCGCGTGGCTACCTAAATCGCGAGCCGAACGAAAGACGTCTACTCGAGAGACCTCCAGCCACGCGACTCTCATGTTATAGTTTCGTATGGAAAAGCTGTTTCTTTTTTTCGACGCCATATAAAAACATACTATTACATAATGTATTTGATAGGTAGGTACGTAACGAAGATATTACTTCAGAATATTTTGCTTCAGTCGCATTATTCAGTGAAATTGAGGGAAAAACTATTACCCTTACTTTTAATGTTCTTTTCTCAACCATTTTTTGTCGTAAAGGGATAAATTTATTACTTGAGGCGATTTTTTTTTCTTTTGAACTAGCAGAAAACCTACTTAGATGTACTCTATTCCAATTTAAGGGTCTTATAACAAAAACTGAACCACATAACAAAAAATTAAAACCGACTTTAAAACTAAATAAAAAAGTACTAAGATTCAAAATTCGCTGGTAGTTTTCGTAGTTTTTTAGATTTGAAATCGGTTTAAATTTTTTGTAAAATTTTTTTGTGTTCGTATTATATTGAAATGAAATGAAATGAAATTCTATTTATTCGTAAACATAGGTGGACACAATGTAGATCTTATGGTTAAGTATAAATATAGAGCTCTATGTTTTGCTGCAAGGAGCGTACGAAAATTTTGGATTTAATTAATACATGCGTTATATTTAGACAGGTACATCATTTACATCATCATCATCATTTACATCATTTACATTTTACATTACAGGCACAAAACATTAACAAGTATAAAAGTAACAAATATAAAAAAGAGCTAAGTACGCCATTCACAATTAACAATTTGACGATTGAATTGAGTTGACATATCCGTTTTACATGCAAGAGGAACATCAACACGAATCGTTTATTTCAATCGCCGATGATATGCTATACCTTTTTGAGGAATTTCATTGTCTATCTCCGAAGCCCTTCACCAGATCTTCACCAAATTAAAATGGGACTACCTCTGAAGTATGATTTACCAAATAAAAAAAGAATCATCAAAATTAATTCATAATTGGCGGAGTAATCGCGTAATAAACATACAAAAAAAACATACGGGTCCTCCTTTCTCGTCGGTTAATAAAAAAAGGACATTAGGACATACTTCTAACAAGTACCTAATAGCGTACAGTACGACCAGGAAAATAATTCCGCTCGTCAATCTTCGTTTGCGCAGAGCAGTGCAAAATCGGGTATTCTCTATCTCGCTCCAACTCGAATAGCAGACTTAAGGCCAGGCCACACAGAAGCGGTTTTGCGGGAAAGCGGGCCGGAGGCGGACCTGCGGGAAGCGAGTATCTCCGGACCCACTCGGATTTCTGTGTGTTTTGTTGTGTATGGTGTGGTGTGGTGGTAATGTTCGAGTTTGTATGGACCCTGCCACACAGAAATACCCGCGGGTCCGGAGATATTCGCTTCCCGCAGGTCCGCCTCCGGCCAGCTTTCCCGCAAAACCGCCTCTGTGTGGCCTGGCCTTTATGATGCTTCGGTAGGGAAAACGGCGCGAAAGCAATAAGCCAATAGTGGCAAGGTGTCACATCCTGATTGGTCAGTATGATTTCGCGCGCTTTTAAAATTTTTCAACTGCGCAGGTACATCGGTGAGACTTATAAACCTGGTTCTACTGTAATAGCCTAAAACGTTACATAATATAGTAGGCATAACTTCGATTATTGATTGTTAAGATACCATATTGTACAGTTTAATTTAAATTAAAGATTGTAAAATTTTGTATTAGACCAACACACATACTCAAAAATATTATACACACAAACTCAAGACCATAAACCCTTTCGGATTAGTTAGAAAATATGCTACAAATATCAAATATCCCAAGTCCCGAGCCTTGGCATGTTTTTTTTTTAATTCTTTTTTTTTTTTTTGCAGCTTTTAACCCTGAGGTTACGTCATCCCCTTATTTACATCTTAATCCAATGCTATTGGAATACAATTTAGGTATTTTATCGAACACGATGCGTGAATTTTGTGGATTTTCTAACCTATTACAAAAGGGTCTAGAAAATACCTAGCTGATTTTTGTTGCTTCTTTTCACAATGTCTCTATTTTTATTTTCTTTGAGATAACTTTTTTGTGAAAGAAGTAACATCAATTTTTTTTTTAGAATGGTGTCACATTTTTAAAGGTTGATCAGACTATCAATCCGAAAAACTTTTTCTTTAGATAAGTTACACATTTTAGAAGTTTTATATGATGTCAAAGGTACAGTTTGTATAAAATCATAATTTTTAACTACTTACTTTAAATTATAATTTTTTAACCAATTACGTTCATGATTTTGTAGATTGATCCCTAAAAGTTGCTCGAATGATTTCAATTTAACCCTGTACCTACTGGACTCTTATCGAGAATTCTCACGTTTTTGACAAATATTTGTTAGCTCGTCTGTGTATAAACACTATCAACAAAGATAAGCATTATTTGGGTCATATCTTGTACTAGATTAATTTCGATTCCAAAAAAAATAATTCTTTTAACGTTGTTTAAGGCTATATTTTCGTTCGTGACGTCATCACTTGCCGTCAATTTTCAATAAAAAATGTTGATAATGTTTACCGTGAGCTTCTTTTTGATCTTGACCATCGATAAGAAGTGTTACGAATTTTTGCAAATTTTTTGAGTATTTGATATAATTATCATTGAAATAAATAAACAAAAGTGAAGAATAATAAGTAATCATTTTTATTTAATCAGAAGTGAAAGTTGAATGAAATAGATTAATTGTCACAGCACATGCAAATTGCTATGGCAAAAAGAGCTTTCAACGACAAAAAACACCATCTGAAAGCAAAAATATCGAGCAAAATCCGAAAACGCCTTATTAAAGTGTACATCTGGACCATTGCATTGTACGGTAGCGATACGTGGACATTGACTAAACGAGATCGAGATAGGCTGGAAGCTTTTGAGATGTGGTGTTGGAGGCGAATGGAGGGAATAAGTTGGACGGAACGCATAACAAATGAAGAGGTGCTAAGAATGGTTAAAAAAAGAGAAACATTTTAAAAACAATCGAAAACCGGAGGGGAAAAATGATCGGACACTTGATACGAAACGACAATTTCTTTAAAACCTACTGGAAGGGAAGATAGAGGGGAAGAGAGGCAGAGGAAGACCTAGACAGAGTTATCTGGCCCAAGTGAAGGAAAAGGTTGATGTCGTATCGTATCAAGAACTCAAGAGACTAGCGGAAAGGAGACAGGATTGGCGAAAACTCCACCGACAAGAGCGTAGCTCTTAAATAAGATGATGATGATGTCACAGCACAAAAAGTTTTGCAACATACCTACTTCGTTGCATTGCATTGCGAGTCGGACTCGCGCACGGAACACTAAAGTAAAATAGAGTACATGATTCTTAATTGCATTGATCTGCCGTGATGTATAATGTCCGAAAATTACAACTACAAGTTATATTATTTCCTGTCCAGTCTATTCTACACGTATCTATCTTATAATAATATTATTTGTTGCAATGAAAACTTTAGTAGTATATTTTGTTAGGTTAGTTAGGCGTTAGAAATTTTCACAGAATATGAGTTAGGTACCCATTATAACGAATTTAATTTTTAATGTTTTGCATTTCTAGCAAGATTTGTCAAAGTAAATCTTGTTAAAATTACAGCTTTTAGGATATGATGCTGTCGCTGTCCTGAGTATTTGTGTGTGAAAAAGTATCCTCACTTTTTGTTGCGCGCTCCGTACAAACGAAGTCTGGTTATATTCTGAATACTATCCAATTAAATTCAATGATCAGGAACTCTCTAGAAGTTAATCTATATGCTTGTATGTTGTCAAATTTTCGTCAAAATATATACCTACAGTTTTATTGCTAGGATTAATTTAAGATTTGTATGGAAATCTTTTAGGCACTGTAACTTTGAAACTATACACTTAAACAAAAATCTGACAACATACAAGCATAGAGATTAGTTCCTAGATTGTTTCTGAAAAATTTCATTGACTTCAATTGGTTATTATTGGAAATAAAACCAAACTTCGTTTGTATGGAGCGCGCAGCAAAAGCTATCTTCATATATTAAATTGGTACTTTAGTGCAAAGTAGTAACTATGGAATAAACGGTGGTGCAAGCCAGGTATAGTGTCGGTACGAAAGGAACACACTTGCCAAAATCATACAGCATAATTTCAAGTTTAGACCATCTGTTATAACTGAACAACTTTCTTTCATTATGGAACCAAAATCGAGAAAAAATAAAAAAGTCTGCTGTCCCACGTCTTTTCAGGCTGTTAGGGGTGGTAACGGTAAACAGCATTACTTTAAAGGTGATTGTACCCTTGATACTGAACAACTTTCACTAACAAACCTATAGGAAAATCGCAAAAAATATGTTAGACTTCCCATACTAAATGCAAGCAGCTGATCGAACGTTTGTATGAAAAGGTGATTTTTTTTGCTTGTTTCCTATATATTTCTCAGACAAAGTGGTTCAGTATCATGGGTACAATCACCTCTTAAAGTAATGCAACTGTTTACCCTAACACCCTGTATATACAGGGTGTAAGTGACAGCCAAGCAAATACTGAAACAGTGAACTCAGACCATCAAACTGAACAACTTTCACTATGGTCTCCATAGTGGAACCGCGAAAAAAAAACCAGCTGTCCCATACGTTTTAGTCGGGTAGGTACAGCAGTTTTGTATGGAACGGCTAATTTTTTTTCGCGCTTCCTGAGGTAGGCTCCATAGTGAAAGTTGGTCAGTTTGATGGTCTGAGTTCACCGTTTCAGTATTTAATAGGCTGTCACTTACACCCTTTATTTGAGTCGAGTCGGTACAGCAGTTTTGTATGAAATACCTGATTATTTCTTCGCGATTTCGAAATTGGTTCCATCGAGAAAGTTGATCAGTTTGATGGTCTAAACTGAACCACCCCTTTGAATATTACTGGGGCGTTTTATTACACCCTGAAATTATGTATTCAAAACACCACATAATATTTATTACAAAAACCCTTATTTCTATCTTGTAACATAATCGGCAGGATCAAGATCACCTGTACATAATATTAGCATAGTAAAGCAATACCTATCATAGCCTATCTACACATGAGATCAGGAATTCGTGTTACGTCTCAAGATAATTCCTGCTCAATTAAAATCATTTGATACTACACCTCTAGACTGATGCAATGAGATAGTGCAGAAATGCTTTTGCATACAAATTCTGCTGCATATGTGGTTGGGGTTTATTGAGGGTTGAGATTAAAACGATATAGAACGAATAGAGTGATCCGTAACGCAATTGATAAAACGGAACACTTAACGATTAACCTTGTCTGTCCGTCCGTCTGTTATACCCGTTTTTCGCAGACGCCGTTAGATTAGGAAGCTAGAACTTGGCATATAAAATAAAAATTGGGTATGAAAATGTAACGATTATTATGGAAGTGCCTCCGTGGTCTAATGGTTAAGGGCCTATGTCGAAAAATAATTGAAGCGAAATGCGCGTGTGATAGCTTAATTACTGCCTGATGCGAGAGAAAGAGATGGGGCGGCGCGCGCGAATGAAACGACGAAAGCGTAAAACACACTTTATTTAATTGTGATTGTACTATTTATGAAAGTTCAATTCTGCTCTAATCAAAATTTGTAAAATATCAATCTCTTTTTTTTAAATCAAGTCTCGTGTTTCTATTATTCACCGTTTAGCAGTTCAAAGCGTTTATAAATAAAAACGGAGGCTACTTTGGCTTTCTTTTCGAGAAAATGTGTCTTAATCGTGTTTTGGCTCTAATCAAAACTTCAATTATATGTTCAATTTACACATATCCGTAATTCACACTCCTAGTGTTAGTACTTCATGATATATGACGCTTTGAAGAATCTTATTTTTTTCACATATCCTCTTAAGGGCATTGGCTCTCGACACGGAGGTCGTGGGTTCGATTCCCACGGGGAACACCTTTGTGCGTTTTTCCCCAGTTGGTTAGGACATTGCAGGCTGAATCGCCTGATTGTCTGAAAAGCGAAATGATTCCATGCTTCGGATGGCACGATAAGCCGTTGATCCCGGCTACTATCTCTGGTGGTAGTAGTCGTTACGTCTGACACCAGGGCTCTGCCCACACGATAAGAAGAAGATTATGGAAGTAAAACCAAGCCAACAACTAAGTTAACACGTTCCGGGGCAGTGAACGAGACACAATAGAACTTTTATTGTTATCACGTCTATAGCCGGTCACTGTCCCGGAACGTGTTAAAAAGTGAAAGCGGAAGAAAGTGAAAAATTTCAACCCCAACCCCTCTTACCTAAGTGCTGTAGTCCCCTCTCACTCGCACTCATTCAGCTAACACGTTCCATCCTCTTCTTGTCAGTGCAAGTCCAAGCCGTAGGATGTTGCGCGTGATACGGCTATATATATCACGCCCTTTATCTCGTTCGTTCGCGCGCAAATAGAAGGAGAGCGAAAGCGTGATAGCGCTATATCACGCTGCACAACGTTGCTGACCATTCCGCTTTATTCTCTAATAAGTACGTACGTATATTTAAGTTCAAAATCGTATTTCTGAATAGAACACCACAAAATGTGTCTTGAAAACGTAGTTACATCGTAAATTTGACGCTTCACTGCAACTATCCTGCATGCCTCGCTGAGACGTGGCAGTAAGTGTAATGGTCTTTGTAAGTTTACACTTACGTCATAAAACGGTTGTAAACACCAACTGAGTTAGTATTCGGTTACTGGTTTTACAATGCAAGCTGTGGATAGACTCAAACTCAAATCATTAATAGACATAAATACATACCACAGATCACAAAACTAAAGGGAGATGTGAAAAGGGGGCGGGGCCAGTGTCGCAGCAATATGCGCAAAAACGGAATACATTGCTCGCGAAAGTAATGATTCAATATATTATGAGGCTGAAAACCAGTCGAGATATTATGTGTAAATAGTTTACAATGCTTGCGTAGTACTAAAGATTATTCGAACGTTGACTTCTGATACCGCAATGGATAATGAGCACATTCAAGCTAACAAAATACTTTCTATCGCGTGGTATCGCGTGGTAATGCGACACTAGATTTCGTACTCGGCGCGTTGGTTGGCATCTCTCTAGATCTCTATGCTATTGGGGTAGGTAGAGGAAACAGAACGCAAAAAGCTACGGTCTTGATAAACCTCTCTCCACATTCATCTTACCATCAAATTGAACTACTTTCTCTATGGCATAAACACCGAACTCGCGAAAAAAACTGCTTTACCATACATTTGGAGTACGTATATTTGCAGTTTTCTGGAACAGCAGATTTTTTTTATTATATCCGTGTGCCACATTTCATCCAAATTCGTTCATATTTTTGACTAAAAATTGAAACAAATGTGGGGACTTGCTACAGATGTCAGCACCCACAAGTTATAGCAAAGATGCCAACAGATGGCGATACCGTCGCCCTCAGAAATATGCTCCATACAAAGACAACGTTCACCGTGAATACGTAACTTGTAACCGAATAAGATTCACAATCCAATGCAAGACATACATCGCGCAAGAGAAATAATCAAAGAGATTCGATACATATACAAGGTCCAACTAAGAACTTTTGGACCACGGCCGGTCTCCAGGCTTCACACATAGCCTAGTGGAAGATCTTCCCTTTTCAATGGAGGAACATTCCCAGTAGCACCTCCATACAAATGTTTAGATAACATTCAAACATAGTCAAAAACTTTCATTTATGTATAATATTAGTAAGATTGCGTGGAGAAAACTCGTACTCTACCTACCAAAATGGTGTGAATTCTATACTAGTAGGTATTCGTAGCAAGTAGCTTCCTATTACCATTTTCTTTTCTTAATAAAACATCCAAACATAAACAAAGCAAACACCATCCCAAATAACTAATTAGTCACCAAGCACCTTAAAATTTAATTTAATCCTTTGTTTACTAAAACCATAACAATAACTAACCGAGAAATCCTACTAAATAGCTTTACAAAACGTTATTCAGTTCAAAGTATCGTTAAGGAGTTGTTAAATAAATGTTCTTGACTCGGTGATAACTAACTCGGCATTTAGAATGCGATTTATGTCAAATAGAGTAACACGTGGCTTGACAATAAATAGATCTTGTCGACGGAAAGGTTGGGCGGTTTGTGGTAAGCGACAGCGGGTAGCGGGAAAGCGAAGTACTTACTTACAAACAGTAGCTACTGTTTCAGGTAGAGAACCAGTAGCAGTAGCTTCTGGTTCGATAAAATTTTTGCAGAAGCTCAATTTGATTGATGCTTACAAACATATGTCATCAAACAACATACAACGTGTAAAGAAATATAATGGGACCTACAGTATCGATAACTGAACCAAATTTGCAATGGCATTTGTTTTTTTCCGTCTTTCATTGGTAAACTTTTAAAATAAATACCTTTTTCATTTTATTTATTTATTATTTTAAAACCGACTAATTTAATACAAACAGCCCTAACGTTGTTACATATTAATAACTCCACGCAATGACTTAAAATATTTTACACTCTTTTTCGCTGCTCTAAATGTCACCTAAAGTCTGCCTTTTTGATTTGTTTTTTTATAGGTCATAGCCAGTATAACATTTGCCGTACTAATACGATTCTAATAAGACCTCATTTGTCGAATCGTTCAACCAACATACTTAATTATAATAACATAATACATTCAGATCCATTTTTGCTCAAGTTCAACCAATACACTTAATTATAATAAATTCTGATCAAATACATAAACTTTCCTTTTGTGATCCGTCAGAGTCTGTTAAAAAGAACGACTTTACCACGATCCCTACTAGGTACGTACATTCTCAATATCTTCATTTCTAAATCGCTCCCCTCTCCGCTCATCACCACGCTCTCATCATCAAAAGCAAACTTGGTCAACAGCTGCCTTCACGAGAGGATTAAAACAATTGATTAATTCAAGTGCAACTAACTGAATGGAGTTCTGGACGCCTTCCAGATGCCCTCAGACATGCAAGGCCTTCTAATACCCTCAGAGTACATTGTCTTCAGGTACCTACTACATTCCATTTCACTGCGAAAGTCTTATGTCTGCTGTAAAATGTAAATAAGCAAATCTAAACTATTATAAAACTGTAACAGGAAATTTGTCTGTACATTGAAGATATTAACAAACAAAAGTTACGATATGGTTTTTAAATATCCCTGATTCCATATCACAAATTTTTGGATATTTTGTATGTCTGTTTGTTTGTTTGTTTGAACGAGCGTCACGCAAAAACTACTGAACCGATTTTGATGAAACTTTTTTTGTTTGATAGCTTATTATCTGACTTAAAATCTGGTATATCATTTGTGCGGACAAAGTCGTGGGTTAACGCTCATAATATAATAAAAACAGAAAATATTATCAATATGCCAGTGGTTTTTAATTCGAGATACAGTCAGCGACGAAAAGATGTGTACACTTTTGTTCTACGTCCATAAATATTCCGTGGTAGTACTAAAACTAAAGTGATCATTGTGTATCACTTTATAACTACGACTGACGATGTGGAAAAAAGTGTCTATAGGTACATCATATTGTTGCTGACTGTATATTATTTTTGTAATGTTTAATATAACTTACATTTGCACACCAATAACAGACAAAAGTATTAATCGACTTCAAAAAAAAAGAGACCTTCGTATCCCGTAATTGTATGTTTTATCAAGTGTTTCCAGGAGTGCGATTTTTGAATCTCATTCGCTGAGCTCAGCAGTTGTAATTGTCAAAATAACTATGAAGATATGCATCTTTCTACTGCTGATTTGACATTCAAAAATCCCACTCCAGAAGTATGATTTTGAAAGTGAAATCAGTAGTAGAAAGATGCATATCTCCATAGTAATTTTGACATTTTCAACTGCTGAGCTCAGCGAAGGAGATTCAAAAATCGCACTCCAGGTGGCATTTTTTCAAATCTTTGTTTTGTGAGAAAATTTTAGTTTTATGTTGAGCCTTTCCTATTGGAATGAGTTCTCAGTAGAAAATGAGAAATTTTCCATCAGAAATTTTTGTGGGTAGGTAGGTACTTTTCGCTGGAATGAAATTGAATCGTAGTGAAGAGCGCTTATGATTGAATTTTTTATAATAAAGAGCTAGGCTTAGTTGGAGGCTTTAGTAAATGAAATATTTTTATGAGTTGGTACCAAAGTATTAATATTTTTGCACAGTATTGGACTTATATTATAAGACGAAAGTGTTAAAAATATGTATGTGGGTGGCTGCATGAAGAGAGGACGACCAAAGAAAAGATGGATGGATTGTGTGAAAGATGACATGGTATAAATAAAAAAGGAGTGTGCGCTGAAATGACTGCTAAAAGAGATGAATGGAGGATGACATATTGCGCCGACCGCAATAACGGGCAGGGAGATGATGATATTGGACTTAATACGAAAAAAATACTATTCATAAGAATATGTAAGACTTTTATTCAAGAGAAAATAAAACGCTTAAACGTCTTATTTTTAAAAGATCCGGCTCGAAGGGCCATGTCCAATTATGTGGGCCTACATGCAGCGACGAGTTGTAATCCTATTAAACGCTTGATTTATTTTTGCTCTTTTCTATACATAATAAATGTAGGTACAAAAAAATAAAACAAAATCTACCTATAATATAATTAGGTATTTATTTGAATTCAAGCAAAATCTCATGCAATCTAAAGATCATGCAAGGTTTTGAAACACTCTTGTAATATCGAATATTATTGATTTTTAAACATGTTATAGCCATGTTGTGCTATTTCGAATCAAATTAAAGATTGAAAAATTTGTCTCGGGCTACTTACTCACGTCCCCTTAAGACGCAACAGATTGAAAATTCTGGGTAGTGGGCTCGGTGGCGAAATTGGATAACGCACTTCCCCGGTTTGGAAAAGTGTGGGTTCAAGTCCCGCCCGAGACAAATTTTTCAATCTTTAATTTGACTCTTGTAATATTTTAAGGGGATGAACAGACCGTCAAACTGAACAACTTTCTCCATGGCCCCAAGATCGATCGCGAAAAAAGAAATCAGCTCGTCCATAAAAAACTGCAAACCTACCAAATATATGGGACAACCGTTTTTTTTTCGAGTTTTCGATGTTGGACCCATAGATAATGTTGTTCAAATTAATGGTCTGATCATCCCCTTAAAAAAGTGTCAGCATATTAAGAAGGACCCTGTACAAGTATAATTATTACCAGTCATTATTAATATAATTAACGCAATAATCTAGATAAAGATAAATGGTAAGTATTGAATGAGAGACCTTGCGGTCCATGCGAACAACGACCTCTGGTAATAAGGTTCACTATTCTAGATGCTAGATAGACTCCATTTTATGCTTTTGAGTTACTTGTTTTAACCTGTTTAGCTAAGCGGGTTTTAAGTTTGATTCTTGAATGACTGAGTTTGCAGGACAACATTTTTAAGTTTGTAAGGTTTCGTTTAAAGTGTATTTGTGGGTGAATTACAAACCTATTTATTCATCATCATCATCATCATCAGCCTATAAACGTCCCACTGCAGGGCACAGGCCTATCCTCAGGGAGGGTGTATGGGCATTAGTCCACCACGCGTGCCCAATGCGGATTGGTAGACTTCACATACACATCAGAATTTCTTCTTCAGCGTATGCAGGTTTCCTCACGATGTTTTTCTTCACCGTTTGAGAGCAGTCGGTATTACGTACATAAGGTAGAAAAACTCATTTGTACATGGCATGTTGTCAGTGCGGATTCGAACCCGGACCCCCATAATTGGGTGTCCATACCTCTCCGCAACGCGCCACCGACGCTTGCCAGCCAGGGTCCTGGGTTCGAATCCCGCTTCGGTCATGGATGTTATATGTTCGTGCCGTTGTTGTATGGTTTCCATAATAAAGAAGCATATAGTGCTTACTTGGGATCATTACAATGTATGTGCCTTTGGGCGTTATTTATTATTTATTGACTATAGGTATAGTCGAATATCAAGCGACAATCTCCTTCGTATCGTGTGGGCAGTGCCCTGGTGTCCGAGTTTTTTCAGACCGCCTTACGGCCTCTGACGTGGTTTTTATGTAACGACTACTACTACCAGAGATAGTAGCCGGGACCAACAGCTTAACGTGCCATCCGAAGCATGGAATCATCTTCAGACAATCAGGTGATTCAGCCTGCAATGTCCTAACCAACTGGGGAAAAACGCACAAAGTGATATGTCACTAGGTGCCCCCCGTGGGAATCGAACCCACGACCTCCGTGTCGAGAGCCAATGCTCTTAACCATTAGACCACGGAGGCAGTCAGAGGAGGCAGAGGAGAAGGCAGAGGCACGGAGGGAGGAAGCGAAAATACTAAGTTGGTAGTTTCAACCTAGGGTAACTTCTAACCAGTCCACCCCAAAACTTTTATAATAGTTACCTACCTATGTAAATAGGTAATAATAGTTAGTTTTCGCAGAAGGTCACGCACATGACTTTTCTCTTATCAACATTTTTTTGCTACGGCGCAGAAACATTTCGTTTTCGGCTATCTCATCGCCTTAAATAAATTGTTCGATACTGATACTCAAGTTACATTAAACAAGCCATCATTTCGGGTTTCTCCGGATTTATCCTAGTTTGAAAAACTACAGTTAAAAAATACAGAACGGATTTTAGAAATATAAACAATATTATTATTTTATTCTAATTTAACATTTTGGTTAAAACAATGATTCAATTTTTTTGAAGACTTTTTATTAAATTTCTTTCTCAATCTTTCTAGAATTAAAAGTAGTCAATAGTATAAGACTTTTCAATAAATTTCTTAAATGTGTATAGAATTAAAAGTAGCTAATAAAACATGACATACTTACATATTTAATCATGATATTACTCTTCTTTCGCATCATCCATAGGGTGCAAGCAATAAAAAAAATGATGTTACATTCGTGACATGCATGCATTTGTTTGTTTCACTAGTAGTACCGAAACTCTGTCCAGTGCGACGGGAATAGAGCCCGTCGCCACTTATACAGACAGGACAGTGGGTACAATACATGCCTACGAAGGTACGAACCCAGTGAGAAGCCCGCTGGGCACTGCATCTGAGTGGCGGGGTAAATGGCATGCTAAGGAATGTGCCCCTGTCGACCGCGTTCCGGAACCCTCGGAGATGCTACCAGCTTTAAGGAACATCGGAAGTTTTGGGTTACCCTTAACAGGATCCGCACGGGAGTAGCTCGATGCAAAAGCAGCATGCACATTGCACAAATGAGGTATCAGGGCGTCTTCGGAGTGCGACTGTGGAGCGCCGGAGCAGACCGTGAGGCATATCGTGGAGTGGTCCAAAAAGAAGTTTCGAGGGGGGTCGCCGGAAGGTTTGGCTTCAAAATTTAGATATTAATTTTTAGTTTTATTTTATTTGTTATGTAAAAATAAAAATATAATTATTTTGTTTCTTGTCATATTTTGGAGGAAATAAAGTCATACGCAAATAATAATAATGCATACGAAAATAGGTAAGTAAATAGTAATTTACTTACATATTTATTAGTAAGAAATATTTTTCCACAAAAGTGTCCGGCTCTCCAGTCCAAAAATCTGGAGTTTCCCAAAAGTGTAGTGTCCTGGTTTTATCAAAAGATATGGTTTTCCTACTTTAAACCAACCGATATCTAACTAGGTAAAATAGGGATCAAAGTGTGACTGAGAAGGCGAACACAAAGGTTAGGCACTTATCTAGATGCCCTAAATGACCTAGGGGCGTCAGCGATATAATTATCATGTGTCTAGCTTTCATAGGTTGTATAAAGGTCGTATTATACTTAAGGTAGGTAACCTACGTAATTTATTAGATAAAGGTCTTTGGTTCCTTTCTGAAATAATGCTGTTTGTGGTTGGGTTAAATTATTGATATAGGTAGGTAGGTACATTAGCAAGGTACCTTTGGTTCCATACCTCTGAACGGTAACTTACGGGCATCTTTTTCTATTTCTATTTTCACCTTCGATCTGCATGGTACCTTAACAATAAAAATAACTTACAATAAAATAATTATATAATGACCTCCAAGGTAAAAAGGCTAAAGCGCCACCAAATGGCGCTTCAGTCTTTTTACGTTGGAGGTGATTTATGATAAAAATAATTTAAAAAGTCAAAAGTATCTAGCATGTAGGGTATCGCGGTGATCCTCTCACGAAAAAGGGTGTAGCCCAGTCATTTTACGGAGTTTTGTTAGGCGGGGTAGGGAGCAATTATTAATTGTACTTTTAAACTGTAATCGGCACCATTTACCATTTAGTGACAAAAAGACTATCTTAAAACATATTTAAATAAAATTCGCTACGCAACATAGAAATCAAAATTGTGTGTCCCGGAAGGCTTTTAAAAGAATAATTTTAATACCAAACCACTCATTTAACTTACATTTAAGAATATAAACTACTTTTGAGCAATAAAATAGGCATTGAAGTTTAAAAAATGAATTATTTATTAGAAAATACGAATGTATTTATCAAAACCTTCTGAGTAGACAAAAATATTAACACCATGTTTGAAGTATGTATAATGGTAACGCCTTAAATATGTGCAAAACAAATTACCATCAGGTTTTTTAGAACGAGATAATAGCTAAATTTTGAAATTGGAACTGTTGCTGTTTTTTTTTAATTTCGGTACATTTCTAGGCTCAAATTGGCTCTTCAATATTATACCGAAAAAAATATCAATTATTAATTAGTCCCGGCTCAAACCGTAAAATGACTGGGCTAGTGGGAACAAATACCGTTCTCCACCAAGCGGGGTCAGTACTGATTTGGTGAAGACGAAAATAAGTAAAGGGTAGTCCTGTCAGAGGTTCAAACCTCTATGTTTTACATAATTCTAAAATGTTTTAAAATAGAATTACGTACCTAAAAAAAGTTGGAACAAGGCCCGCGCAACTCTCTAACAAAAAAATGTTATATATGATGCGCCGCCGCCATTAAATTCCTTTGAATTCTCGCACACGTTTCATACAATTCTGGATATCTGTCACGACCAGTTTTAAGCATGGAAGTCCCGACTCTTATAACGTAGTGAGTTACATTCTCTTTGGTAGGAACTTAATAACTCAAACATTAAATACGCTTATTATAATATTGAATTCTATACTTAACATAAAATCAAATTAAATTAGATATAACATTTCGGAAGCCTAATTAACCGAGTAATCAACCCATATTAATACTATGAAGGTATGCCTAAACGCACCCTTAAGGAAATGAAGTGGATTATTTTAATAAAATATGTTGACTGAACTCCCAATTTGTTACCTATCGGTCCGGGACTCCGGGGTAAATCAAATTTTCTCATTTTGAGTCACAATTCGTCCCGGAGAGAATATTTTGTGCGAAGCTACGAAACGCACAGAAATGTAATAGGCTATTTTACATAAGTTTTATTGTTGTCGCTTTGATAACAGATGGCGTTGCATTCGACTTAAATGTCATTCGCGTTAGAGTTATTATTTTAAGGTGGTTTCAGTCCATACAAACGTTTGACGCACAATACGCGTAGACGGAATTAATAAAAGTAATATTTTATATATGGAAAAATAGTTTAGAAAATCTAGTTGCCGCGTAACAAATAACATTTGCATTTTATAATATAATTACGAAGATATAAAGCTTTTAAAATTTTGTATGAAAAATTTCAAAGCTATATATCTTCGTAATTATTAAATAAATTGCAAATGTTATTTGTTACGCGGCATCTAGATTTTCCAAACTATTTTTGCATATATACAAAGCTACTTATATTAATACCGTCTATGCGTATTGTGCGTCAAAGTTTTGTATAAAATTGACCCCTCTGCAACCGCCTTAAGAATAAGTTACCCAACATTTTTGAATAAGAATAATACAAAGATAATAAAAATGGCATAGGGGTATAATTAATAATTATAAAAGCCTCTTCGGCGGATGGATAGATGATTATTTAGAAGGTCTTATTGAATCAGGATTGGTGGGTAGTCAGTCACCTAATATAGTATTGTATTTTCATTTTCATTTCATTTATTTACCATAATTTACATTGGTCTTAGGGTTAAAATAGTTCCAATGTAATTGACAAAGCGTAGTAAAATAGTAGTTATTAATTACATCAAATTCGTCATTACACATATTAAAAAAAAAAACAATCACGAATGTCAGGAAACAAAATATGTCAGAAAAAATACAAGTATTGAAATTAAATTGAAACTAGTTAGAATACAATTTTTTGACAAAAAAGTAAATGAAACAAAGTAAAAAGCATACTAAATCATTATAATAATTCAAAATAATTATCGACATAATTTCCAATAAATGCCCAAATTCATTTCCATCATTCCACTGTGACATTTGTGATAGAATAATTAATATCGCGTTAAAGAATATTACCTAGTAATCAATTAACATTTTATGCATAGAAATAAAATAAAAAAAAACGTACCTACACTAATGGCTTATATTATAACAGTACATAAGTACACACGGCGACACATCGAGCTAAACAAAACCAACATAAGCTGGCCGCGCGACGCTAAACGTTACTCGACCAACGCGCGGCCAGCTTACGTTGGTTTTGTATAGCTTGATGTGTCGCCGTGTGTACACAATGCAAACTATGCATGCAAGAATTTTAGTCATTTGGTTTTTTTTTTTTACTTAATTAGCGTAAGTTTTGTTTGTTGTATTGCTTTTACTATTTTATTCTTTTAATAAATACCACAATAACAATAACATTTTTGAATTATATAACATGATAAAAAAAAAGCAGCTCCTAAAAATTAAATGAGACCTCAAACAGATTTATACCTTCACTGCAATGCTAATTCGCATTTCTAATATAATTTTACGTGAAACGACCGCCTACTCACCTTAAAATTAAATTCGCGCAAAAGTGGGTCGTCCTTATATTATAATTCTATCAGATTCCTTATGGAATCACTGATTCCGTGAAACGGCAGCTTTCATGGCTGTATTTTTTTTCCTTGCGTCAACACCAAATAAAGCAAATACTAGTATCGTATTTGGAAATTCGTATATTAGCCCAGTCATTTTACGGTTTGAGCCGGGACTAATTAAAAATTGATATTTTTTTCACTATAATATGATGAGAAGCCAATTTGAGCCTAGAAATGTACCAAAATAAA
The DNA here is from genome assembly GCA_927399405.1 of Agonopterix arenella. NCBI lineage: Eukaryota > Metazoa > Arthropoda > Insecta > Lepidoptera > Depressariidae > Agonopterix > Agonopterix arenella. Next base: position 6,844,414 of record OV656714.1, read on the forward strand.
AAAAAAACACGTCAGCAACAATCCCAATTTTGAAATTTAGCTATTATCTCGTTCTTAAAAAACCTGATGGTAAAATTGTTTGCACATATTTAAGGCTTTACCAAACATACTACTTCAAACATGGTGTAGATATTTTTGTCTACTTAAAAGGTTTTGAAAAATACATTCGTAATTTCTAAAAAATATCAAATTTTTTAAATTTTATTTCCTATTTTATTGCTCAAAAATAATTTATATTGTTAAATCTAAGTCAAATGAGTGCATTGCTATTAATATTATTAATTAAAATGCATTCTGGGACACACAATTTTGATTTCTATGTTGCGTAGCGATTTTTTTAAATATGTTTTAAAGATAGTCTTTTTGTCACTAAATGGTGCCGGTTACAGTAAGTCCAATTAATAATTACTCCCTACCCCGACTAACAAAACTCCGTAAAATGACTGGGCTATATTTTCTAAGGTCACAGTTATCGAAACGTAATTATTAAGGACAAAATACCAGAAAATGCATAGAAGTTTTGATTGTAGTAAAATTTTTAATAAATTTTAAGGTTTTTTAAAAATTACTCAGATTTTATCATTTCTTTTTATTTATTTAGTTATTTAGTAATTTTTTACTAGTAAATTATAAAAAAGCAGCAACTTCAAAATGGCTGCCAATGTTGTTTGATATGAGGTGATGCAAGCACAATGTATTTTTTTATATAAAAATGATAAGAACTAATAAAGCATTATAAAATAAACTGATGCCTGCAATTAGTTTCTAGTTTTCCATAGTCTAAACTATTATAAAACTGTAACAGGAAGTTTGTCTGTACATTGAAGATATAAACAAAAAAAAAGTTACGATATGGTTTTTAGGTGTCCCTGATTCCATTTCACCAATTTTTGAATTTTTTGTCTGTTTGTTTGTTTGTGTGTTTGTTTGTTTGTTTGAACGAGTATCACGCAAAAACTACAGAACCGATTTTGATGAAACTTTTTTGTTTGATAGCTTATGATCTGTCTTGAAATCTGGTATATAATTTGTGCGGACGAAGTCGTGGGTTAACGCTCGTACTATTATAAAACTGTAACAGGAAGTTTGTCTGTACATTGAAGATATTAACAAAAAAAAGTTACGATATGGTTTTTAGGTGTCCCTGATTCCATTTCACCAATTTTTGGATTTTTTGTCTGTCTGTTTGTTTGTGTGTTTGTTTGGGTGTTTCTTTGTTTGTTTAAACGAGTATCACGCAAAAACTACTGAACCGATTTTGATGAAACTTTTTTTGTTTGATAGCTTATGATCTGACTTAAAATCTGGTATATAATTTGTGCGGACGAAGTCGCGGGTTAACGTTCGTCCATAATAAAAATAGAAGTACGGTTATACATTTTTTGGTATTATGTGCTTTATTTAAAGCAGAGCGCCGATTCAGACGATTTTTTTAATCTGTGGTCGATCTTGAAACTCTTGACACTCATTTTCTTGAGCCAAAACTTTTATGTTCTGTTTTTTATTCCCGCTATATTGGTCGATTTACGCAACTTTTTGGTACACAATCAGCACGAAATTATGTCACAAATAAATTGGTATCACTATTTGTTCTCTCGAATTTCAAATACAACTGGACTAAACATAAAATGGCGCTATGAAAGCTTTTGAAACTAAATAGATCCCAATACTTATTCCAGGAAGCAAAATAGGTCATAGTTTCAGTACAATGTTAGGTTCCTATTGTTTTATTTTGTATTTTTGGTGCTTTTGCGGTCGTGTCTTCAACACAGCCATAAATGATCTCTTGAATTGGCTCTCTAATAGCCATGTTTTTTCCTTCTTATTGCTGTCTCCCGTTTGCAATGGAGGGAAGTCGGATATTTCGTTTTCCTACTTCTCCTATCTTCTTTGATTAATTCACTGCGGGTTCCAAGACAGATTAGAGTCATCCCCCGGGCTCGCTGGACTTCATTGTCCAGCGTTGTGAATGGTCGCCGCTGTTGATCCTGGCTTACAGGAGTTACAGCGGTGGGAATGTGTGGTGGGCCTATGCCCGAATTAAAAAAAAATACTTATTCCAGCATCCTGGCTCCAAACCATTTGCAGGCTAACGATTGCTTAGAAAAAGTATATGTCTAGAATGAGCCTTATGCTTCTACCGTATAAAAAAAGGGGCCAACTTTCTTAGGTTGGTGTGCGTGAGCAGCCACACAAATTATGTCTGTGTGCGTGTATATGGATAGGGTTTAGAGGCCAGTACTGGTTGCAATTTTTTTCTACGCTTTCGTAGCTTCGACTGTCAATCTTGACATTATAACTTATCCAAGAACGATTGATTGTTTCGCGCAGAAAAAGTGAGAATCGGTAATGAATTCAGAGTCAACGAAAAAACCAGTATTACAGTAAGGGGGGATAAAGGGGGGATCGGAACATAGGTAGGAAAAAAAACACATTGATTTTTAAAGCACATTCCATATTCTCTTTGCGATTTCAAGTTGGTTCCATAGTAAAAGTTGTTCCGATGATGTTCTGAAGCATCCCATAAATTATGTAAGTTATGCATTTAAGTTTAGTAATGTGTAAGGATACTTATAAGTTACTTTGGCCTGAAATTAAAATGAATCTACGCCATTGACTTACTTACTAAATAAATAAGTCAATGATCTAACTTATGCGCACAAAGCCTCGTGAATAAGCTAATCTAATCTAAACTATTATAAAACTGTAACAGAAGTGTGTGTGAATTACAAAAAAAAAAGTTACGATATGGTTTTTAGGTGTCCCTGATTCCAAATCACCAATTTTTGGATTTTGTGTCCGTCTGTTTGTTTGTGTGTGTGTTTGTTTGTTTATTTGAACGAGCATCACGCAAACAAAAACTTTTTTTATTTGATAGCATAAGCTAGCTAGTCAGATCATAAGATCTGACTTAAAATCTAGTATATAATTTGTGCGGACGAAGTTGCGGGTTAACGCTAGTACTATTATAAAACTGTAAATTAAAAAAAAGAAGTTTGTTGGTTTGATCGAGCATCACGCAAAAACCACTCAACCGATTTTGATAAAACTTTTTCGTTTGATAGCTTATGTTCTGACTTAAAATCTGGTGTATAATTTGTGCGGACGAAGTCGCGGGTTAACGCTAGTAAAGTTATAATATAATTTCACAAACTAATATCTCAAACTTGTCTGGAAATTTTAACAGTTTCTTTTGTGCAGGTAATTTTTAGAGCATTAATACTTTGGATATTGTAAACTGAGACTGTGACAAGATAAATTCTGACATTCAAATGGAATTAAGTCAAATTATTGCGACGAGGTAATTTACTAGATTCCATTGTTTGAATTGTTACAGAGTTTTGGTTAAGTTTTGGAACATTTTTCATTTTGCATATTATTATATATTTTAAGGCGGTTGCAGAGGGGTCAATTTTATACAAAACTTTGACGCATAATACGCGTAGACGGTATTAATATAAGTCACTTTGTATATATGGAAAAATAGTTTAGAAAATCTAGATACCGCGTAACAAATAACATTTGCAATTTATAAAATAATAACGAAGAAATAAAACTTTGAAATTTTTCATACAAAATTTTAAAAGCCTTATATGGAAAAATAGTTTAGAAAATCTAGATACCGCGTAACAAATAACATTTGCAATTTATAAAATAATAACGAAGAAATAAAACTTTGAAATTTTTCATACAAAATTTTAAAAGCCATAGACGGTATTAATATAAGTCACTTTGTATATATGGAAAAATAGTTTAGAAAATCTAGATACCGCGTCACAAATAACATTTGCAATTTATAAAATAATAACGAAGAAATAAAACTTTGAAATTTTTCATACAAAATTTTAAAAGCCGTAGACGGTATTAATATAAGTCACTTTGTATATATGGAAAAATAGTTTAGAAAATCTAGATACCGCGTAACAAATAACATTTGCAATTTATAAAATAATAACGAAGAAATAAAACTTTGAAATTTTTCATACAAAATTTTAAAAGCCATAGACGGTATTAATATAAGTCACTTTGTATATATGGAAAAATAGTTTAGAAAATCTAGATACCGCGTCACAAATAACATTTGCAATTTATAAAATAATAACGAAGAAATAAAACTTTGAAATTTTTCATACAAAATCATCTTCGAAATTATATTATAAATTGCAAATGTTATTTGTTACGCGGCAACTAGATTTTCTTAACTATTTTTCCGTATATAAAATATTACTTTTATTAATTCCGTCTACGCGTATTGTGCGTCAAACGTTTGTATGGACTGAAACCACCTTAATGTAAAGTTTTTAAAGACTATTTGTATTGTGACTAAGTACGCTTTGGGCACCTTTGAGTGTTTGTATATTTATGTTTAGTTTGCTATTTTAATGTTTATACCCTTACTTTACCTAAGTTATAAACCTATGTGTATCTATACCTAATCCAAATTTTATTATCGTTCTGTTACCTGTACGTTCAAAAATTTTGTTTAATCTTATTTTAATACCTTGTATTTCTCAATATTTTAAGTGAATTGTATTCTTTCTTCTTGAGAAATAAATATCTTAAAAGACTTGCGTTGGAAAACGTCGCTGTTCAGAAAAATAATTAGAACTGTTAATTACATTTTGTATTGCAATGCCAGATTTAAACATCAACTATCAAGTATATTTTTGTTTGTGACTTATTTCTGGTCTTGTCTCATGTTTATCTAATTTATTTTTTGACTTTTCTCTATAGAAAATTTTTCTATAACGTCACGCCTCTTTCCCAGTGGGGTAGGCAGAGACCAGGGCGCGCCACTTACTACGATCCTTACATACTTACTTCTTTAAAAAAAAAAAAAAAAACTGAAAATTTTTCATTCTTTTCTTTTTTACTTTTTTTTATTTTGATATTATTATCAAAATTTAATTCTATTATAGTTACTGGGATAACGAATTCAGAGTTTTGCGATAATTTCACATACGTACTTACTGTGCTTTGTAATTATTAAATAATAACGCTCACATGCACATACATTGTAATGGTATCAAGTAAGCTACTAGGCTCTTTATTATGGACACCATACAATAACGGCACAAGCATTTGACATCCATGGCCGAACCGGGATTCGAACCCAGGACCTCGGTGGCGTGGTAACCATTACCTTAACCGTGTCGTCATTTAAATTTACCTATGTTTTAAAAGAAATTTTAAGAATATCTTTCAGAAACTTCGGGTGAAGAGAAATGCTTTCTCTTGTAAAAATAGCTTCGATCGCCAAATAACATTCAAAGATTAATCAATCAATCAATCAATCAATTATACTTTATTTGACACCAAAAAAACAGAGTATACAGAGAGCAAACAATCAGGAAATACAAAAGGCACAAAAACAGGCGGTCTTATCGCTAAAAAGCGATTAATATAAAATAACATGGAACCGCGACCGAAATTGTGTTACAGTACAAGTTACGAGTAGTACCTACAACCTCGCGTATCCAATCTAACCAAAACGAACGAGCGAACCAATTCGATTTTCGAGTTTTTGACGGTCCACTTGACGTCGTCGTGCCGTCAGACACTCCAACCGCGTCGGTTGTAATTACGTACACGTCCGCGTGGCGGCGCCACTGATGCAACGATCATACCGCCCCACCAAACACACCTGACCCCTTCGCCTCGTCACATCAACCCCTCGCAACACAAAAGGCGGCTTGAATCACGGGGGGCAGAGGCTCTATAAACATTGGATGCGGCCGAGTGCGCTCAAATTGTTCACGGTAAACATCCAACATTTACATACAAACACACTTACTGAGCACAGAAAGGAATCTCCTGAAACGTTGAACCCAAATCCTGGGATTAACTTCAAAGGGCCTACACCGCAATTCTGAAAATGCGTTTTTATAGAAATACCCGCTTTGACGACAAAGATTTTGTCAGCAAATTGCGGATGGCAGAATTTCAGCGGCTCAGCCGATTTCCTATCTTGTTTCAGAAGGTAGGTAGGTCATTTCGCAGAATTTTTGGGATAATCCTCTATCGTACGCGTAAGTAAATGTTGTTTACGTTCACCCGTACATATTTGGGTTCATAATTATATTGGAATTGAAGTTCTGACGTAAGCTTCTTATAGTCTTTCTGTAAAATTTAAGAGCTTAATATTACCTTAGGCTTCTCATTCAGGTTGGATAACTATTTCGCATTTCTATGCCGTGTTTATATTTGTATCAATACGAAGGCACAAATTGGATTACAAAATTCAATTATTAATTCACGAACTCTTGTGGGTATTCCATTTAACTCAACTCAATACAACCGTCAAAAAGTTGCATTCATAATCCAGATTCTCATTTAGGTATACGAGGTTAAAATTTTGATATTTCATTTAGATTATGTCGAGAATGGACTACACATTTTCACATAGCAATAATTTTTCCAGTTTTATCGAATTACCTTTGTATGAAAATGGTTTAAAATTAAATTACGGCTACCCGATATACGCTTATAATGCTTTACGTATGTGTGACAATAACCTGCAACGGTTTAATATTTTCAGATCCATTACTCGTTGCCACGTCCGCGGATATAGTCCCTATCACATCACATACTATGTTTCCATCACTGCACTTTATCTATCCATTTAGGGGATTTGATCTGGCTCGTGCATGACTACTATTTTTAAAACCTCGGTTCTATCGGTATCAATTTAAAACGTTGGGAAAACGCTGGTTCATAATTCAGAATTACCGCCGCGCACCATCTTGTCTGCTAATAGAGGTTTATTAATATCGTAAAATTCCTAGCTCGCCTCTTAAGCGGACGTTTTGCTTTTAAATTAACGTTTCGAGGTGTACGGGGTTTAATCCTGGCTTATATGCAACGTAGGAATATCCACGCTAAATATTGAGGTTGCTAATGTATTGGCTTTGCTGCATACCAAATTAATGACATTGTTAGCCGTAAATACAATTTTTATTTCTGCAGCTATAATAGCGTTGTGGTCATTCTGGTCCATTATTTATATTATAAGTTTATGAATAGTATATTTCTTTGCATTAGCTCTCTGAAGTATGTCGTTAATTATTCTTGTTGTCTTTTTCTTGTTTTATTTATCTTTTGTATTCTTTTCTTAAGTTATAATTATGAACTTCTATATAACAGCTGGATCGATTTCTTTATCTGTATTAAAGACTAAAGTTGCAATTTCATTGTTTTCTTTACCCTTTTTAGTAATTTCAAGTGTATATTCTTCTTTGTATCTTCGTCTCATTTGTTATTATCATACAAATAAAGATAGCCTTTAAGAAAATCCTTATTGTGAACTTTGAAATTCCCAACGCAATTCCATACAATGATGGTACAATATCCAATCTAACATGAAACGAGTAGCAATACGTTGTAAATTTGATTGTAGATAGAAATGCAACGAGCTTTAAGCCCGGGTAAGCTCTGCTTTATCGAATGGAAAGCGTGGGCAAGAGACAAAGACCCCACAGCTCGTTCCGCGGGGATGTGTGACCACTACGACACGTTTTATCATCTTTTATCTATCGCAGTGCCCTGTACTTCAATCAAAGACCCGAGGCCGTTCTAGGCCGACGCACTCGCCGACATAACACGTGCATTACTCACGAAATATTTTCATAAAACCGAACCAAACGCACCCGTCCATCCCTCCCCGCGCCCCCACCAGCAAAACCAGTTCAGTTCGTGCCCGGCTGCCGTGCGCGTCGGTTGTCCTGCGGAGGGAGTGTTTTCGCCGCGTTGTGTTACGAAAAACATCTTTTGTACCAAAACCAAACCAGTGCTGTGGATTTGTATTGTATAGTGCCCGTGTGAGATTGTGCCATTTCATATTGTGATGTTACGTGTACGAGATGCTATAGTGGATTTCTCTTGAAAAGTGTGGGACGGGTTCCGACTGCCGCCGCCGGACGCCTTTTCTCTCCGATCTCGGGATATCATTAAGGTATTTATTGTTACACCGGCTCATTGTTGTAAGGAATTCTTTCTACGACCCTCGTACAGAGTTAAATCGATAGTCTCGATTCGGTTTCGTGTGCGAGCAAGGAAACTCAGCGCGTTGTAAATGCGTCGATATTGAATCGCAGATTGTGGATGGTGTTTGTGGATTTGCATTGTAGATGCGGCGTGCAGTGTTTGCTGCACATTGCAGGCTCGGAACGGGTTCGAGTCCAGGCGAGGTGTGAGTGGGCGCGTATTAATTAGGCGGCTCTCTCTAACGGTACTTTTAGACGGTAGGTACCTTAACGATCTTTTGATAACTTTTGTTGTTGAACTTTCGTCGATGTGATTATAATTGAGTTAATAATGATTTTTTGTGCTTAGTTTGTGTGCTAAAAATAGTTGGAGCGCGATGTTTCACTAGATAACATTTGTTTCGCTAGAAATGGAAGACTATTTTTCCTGTCAAAACAAAAATGTTTATTTAATATAGACAACATGATAAGAAAAAAAAAACTTTCAAGTAGTTAAAAGCTTTTGAATTTAACATTGAATTTAGTCATTGATATTGATATTAGTCTTGTTTCGGACTATTTATATCAAAACGGAATTCGTATCATTACAGAAAGAGATGACACTGACTGAAAGCACATTTAAAGACTAAAACATTAACTAGTATGCTTTTAATCAAGTTTAAAAAATAAAACATGTTAAGTTATGCACTTACAACCGCGAGCTTAACCGCTAGATGGCGTAACTAGTCACAAAACAATGGTCTTCGTGAGCTTTCTCTATTATCTAGTACAATTTAGGGAGAATCTTTGCTACTAATTATACAGAACCGCCATAATAGATAGCTTTGTTAACCTGATTTCACAAAACACTGTTTCGAATACTAATTTGCGTTCACGGCAACAATCTTGAATTTAGAACAGTTTTACCGAATTCTCACGCACTGTCTTCATTATTTTTATTGTTACATCGACAACAATATTCAACAACAAAACGTTGAATACACTTTTGAACATTTTCACACACGAAATTGGGGAAAATATCAAAAGAAATAGAAATTCCGAGGTAAAAACGTGCAGTTCGCGCCGAGAGTGAAAAAAAATCGTTTTATTTGACGTTTAAAAAAAAGCGGGTACGGGCGCGTCCGAATTTGCGCTAATTACTTTAAATTGTCTAAACCGTTTTCGGATACATGTTGCAGAAATGCCAATACTTTTTTTAGGATTTTAAATAAGTTTTTTTATGTGTTACTTATATTTGTATTTTAATAGAGACGTGAATTTTATTAAAGCAAAACAATACCGAAGAATGTAATCAAGGATGTCGTTTACGACAAATAAATTATAATTGCGAAATAAGCAAAGCGTTTTATATCTTAATTTATTACCTTTGCTTATAACTACAACATTTTTAATAATAGGTAGGCATGTAAACACATTCGCGGACATATTTATTAAACAAAAAGATTTTGGCTCAGCTTTAATATTTTATTATCCTACTTTGAATACATCGGATCGCATAATTTTATGGACAACTTAAGGGTTACATTTACAAGATGAAACCGTTGATTTAGTCGTAAACCGAGTCGTAAAGACTGTATTGATGGCGGTCGTATGAAAGATAAAGTTGTGGATTTTGAATAATAATATGTAGTTAAGATACGGGTCGTCTATTTAATTCAATATTTTCTAATAAAAAAAAGTGTTTTCGGCGAGGAATGAGCATCTCAAATTTTATTATCAATATTTGTTGAATAATAAACTTTGAGGCTTCAAAACGCTAACAAACCATCCAATATTAAATTGCCTGAATAGCAATAAAGAAAATAATAAAACTTAACGTGAAAGTATTTTAAAAATACATTTAAAGCACTAATTTTACTTTTTCGCAAAGCCTGCTTCGTAAACGCACGCCAGACGCGCAAACGACGTTGTAGGTAGTGCATTTCCGAACATTCCGAACAACCCATTAAAACTGCGTAAAAATTCAAAAACGGAAACGTGTTCCATTGGTAGTTGTCGAACAGATGTCGACATGTGTCGTGGTGACGCCGCCGTAAGCTAATTGCCTATAGTACTTTTCGCATTCGATTTCCGGAAAATCAAACCGTTTTCGTTCTTACTACCTGCTCATAATGGTTCTCCCAGGGGACTTTTTACGCGGAATGAACTGTAGAGAAAATCGTGAGTTACGTTCTATGGTAACGTTGCCACGATTGATGTCTGGTTACATTCTTTGGGGTGAGTTCGAATTTTGATTTACGACTTTTTTACTTTTAATTCTGTTTCGCGGTAATTTAGGGCATTCGAATTCGGATACAGGACAGTTATTTACATAAGTATAGCAGATGCTGCAGAAATTGGTTTTGTGTTCGTTCCGACAAGAGACAAGAACAAGACAAAAGAAGACAGAATAAAATTATAATTTAAGAATTAATTTAATATTTATTACGATATCGATGCATTGAAAACCTCGTGTAGCTGAAATTTGGTTTTACGGTTTTAGGTATCTCGCCTCACGTACGCCAACCTAAGAAAGTTGGCCCCTTTTGTTTTATACGGTAGAAGCATGAGGCTCTTTCTAGACATATACTTTTTCTAAGACCTATGCCATAAAAGATATCGATAGATATGTCGTTATGGCTATCCTTGGGGGAGGCCTATGTCCAGCAGTGGACGTCCATCCGCTGAGATGATGATGATAAAAGATAGAAACTTACCTAAGTACAAAAAATAATATTAAAAATAAAAAAAATTGTGACTGAGTTTTGGGAGAATCGTAATCTCAAGGATTTTAATGTAACCAAAAACGAATGTACGAAAACTCATTTGAAGCTGACCCCCCGTGTCAAGCCAAAAAATACATTATGAGTATTCAAATACGATTCAACTATAAGTACTCTTAAATATTCCGTGCTATAAGACCAAAAAACAGATAACCAAAATGAACTTATATAAGTTATAAATAACACTTTAGTATAGACCAAACAAGCAGTAGGTAGGTTTCGTCGATATGAGATAACGAAGCTACTTCAATCATTGTCAAAACATCAAATACAGTCATACGGTGTTTTTTTGTTGACAATAATGAACCGGTATCAGATGACATCTGACACGAGACGTGTCTGTTCGTGACAGGTTGGAAATCATGTTATTATCTGGTCTAAAATAGTCGAAATACGGAGTTTAAATAAACTGGTGGTTCAACATTTTTGCTTTCTAAGATCTTATCCTAGATTTTTAAATATCACGAGCGTAAACCCGCGACTTCGTCCGCACAAATTATATACCAGATTTTAAGTCAGATCATAAGCTATCAAACAAAAAAAGTTTCATCAAAATCGGTTCAGTAGTTTTTTCGTGATACTCGTTCAAACAAACAAACAAACACACAAACGAACAGACAGACAAAAAATCCAAAAATTGGTGAAATGGAATCAGGGACATCTAAAAACCATATCGTAACTTTTTTTTTGTTAATATCTTCAATGTACAGACAAACTTCCTGTTACAGTTTTATAATAGTATAGATTAGGTAAGTAATGTACATTATTCGTCGTCCTTTGCTCACATTTTATCTAAAATCTTAATTATTATTTTCAACGTCTCTAGAACGTTCTTTTTCTTTGAAAATTAATGAAAGTTGGTAAGACAATCCTAAAGATTTGTATTTTTTTCTTATTATGTACAAAAAAAAAGAATCATCAAAATCGGTTCACAAACGACGAAGTTATCCGAGAAAACACATAAAAAAAATATATATATATGTATATATATATATGGTCGAATTGAGAAACCTCCTCCTTTTTGAAGTCGGTTAAAAACTAAAAGAATACTGCAAAGAATGTGTCATTCATTAGTTCATTACTTAGGTAGGTAGTAAGTTCCTAAAATTAATGCAGATTAGAAAGGTAATTTTGATTCTAACAAAAAATTACTGACAACTTAATGATCGAATGCAACCCCTCGTACTCGTATTTCCAAATATTGTCTAAAAGCACTTGTAATACCTAAGTCCTTATACGACCCATCGTTTTTTTTTCCTTTACTTTTTGTTTTCCCGAACATCCAACAAAATTAATCAATCCATTTTCAAAGTATTGCTCCAAAATAGCCTATAAATAAACCCAAATCGTAAGTAACTTAAGTCCACTCTCATCCAAAAGACGCTTTAAAAATGCATGCCTAAACGCCAAATTTGGCCTAAGCCGATTTTATTGTCCCATTCACGAAAGACGTCCCCTACTGTTAACTCTTTTGTCGAGATGAGAAGATTCAAAATGGCTTGATTCGATTGACCACTTCGGATCAAACTATAAACTTTATACAGCATCTGAATAATCCATCAGCTATCTTCGGCATTTAACCGTTTCGGCCCGATTTACCGTTAACCGGTCAGATGCGTTGTACATTTAATAATGGCAGTATAGCAGCGTCTCATGCTTTATGGAGTAATGAACCGATTGAAATATTTTGTTTTTGGTAAGAGGACCGAAAGGTAAATGCCCAAACAACGATTTAAATTTTACACAGATAAAAAATCTAGTCGAAAAAAACTCAAAAAAATTACATGATTAGATTAGATTAGATTCGTTTATTTCATATTATAACATGTCACATTCTTACATAAATATTTTACATAAAATGTCCATTCATAACATGATCGTCTAATTGTATAATAAAATAAAGTTTGTCTGGAAGAAATCGCTTTTTAGCGATAAGACCGCCTGTTTTTGTGCCTTTTGTATTTCCTGATTGATTGCTCTCTGTATACTCTGTTTTTTTTTGGTGTCAAATAAAGTATAATTGATTGATTGAATAAAAATAGCCATGTCAAATAATAATGATGGTAAAACAACATAACATTAAAGTTAAAAATAGTCATTTGATCATTTTCCGAATAGAAAAAATGTCAACAACAACAAACAAATTAAATTAAAAAATGAATATAATACATGAATTAAATAGTTAGTATTCTCAAGGCCTTTATTGATTAAAATAATAATGAAGTGTGATTCTAGATTTATTTTCAGTATTGGTGCAGAATATTATTTAATAAGTATAAGTATTGTCAAAATTACAAAGGGCCTATAAAGGGCAAGGATATAAGCGTTGTTAGAAAATCCATTAAGTATATTTTACGGATTATTGATTTAAAAAATATAAATAAATTTTTCTCTGATATAGTTTTGCTTACCTAATTTGATAGCCGCGCTTAATTTTACAATAATAGGATAAACTTGCCTATGACTAGTGTTAGGATCAGTTATAAAACTTACAATAATGTATTTTCGATGATTTTGCCATATTGCCAATACAATAGACTATATCCTACGAATAAGAATCACTACAGAAGAACATCTCTAAACATAAGCCCAGCAATCTTTGGCACCTAATGAAAAATGACATTTTGTATGAGTTTTGGCGGCAAGGTTCAAAGTACAAATTTAGAACGCGTTCGAGTTTATTTGGTGCCACTTTTTGAGCTTGCTTTACATTTTTATACATTCTTATTCGTAGCACTATATCACACAAACAACGCACCTGCTTACAAGTTTATAAAACTTTCAAGTGCAAGAACCAGTCAGAATTTGCCTTTTCCCAAAGATGACTGCTTGGATCAGATTAACCGTAGTTATGGTATGAACTTGACAAAGCTTTATGTCCCTTTGTTCGTATTCTAATCTCGCATAGATTAATTAAGTTTGACAAGCCATTGTGACACTTGACGACAGTACAGTTAGTTATGCAGCAGTCATTAATTATTGATGAGATTAATTTGAAATTCATCGTCGATACGAGAATCGTGGGTTATCAATTGTCACTTGTTTTTATTTAGCGTTTGATGAATTGTTGTGTTACTGCTTGAATAAATAAACAAATTGATAATGTAGTTTAATTTTTTTGACAATAATTAAATTTATTTTTGAGAAATTCGAGAAAAAGAATATACAGGGTGTAAATTTAAATGCGTTACATACGTTAGGGGGTGCTACAGACCAACACAGTGAACAAATTCAAGGTATTATAGGACCAACACTGTAATAGCGAAAAAAAATTATGCTTTTTATTCCAAGTATTTGGGTCGAATCGAATGGCCATAATTATTGACGTTTTCTATGACAATAACACATGTTCTTTCGCGTTTTCAATTTTAGTTCCATAGTGAAATACCTACCCAAAATAGACGAAAATTGTTTTTGATTTCCAAAATAAACTTAGGTAAAAAAGAAAAAAATTAGTACAGTTGCAGCGACCTAACAAAGAACTAAAGAAAAATAAAATTATTATAATACGAGCGTTAACCCGCGACTTCGTCCGCACAAATTATATACCAGATTTTAAGTCAGATGATAAGCTATCAAACAAAAAAAGTTTCATCAAAATCGGTTCAGTAGTTTTTGCGTGATACTCGTTCAAACAAACACCCAAACAAACACACAAACAAACAGACAAAAAATCCAAAAATTGGTTAAATGGAATCAGGGACACCTAAAAACCATATCGTAACTTTTTTTTTGTTAATATCTTCAATGTACAGACAAACTTCCTGTTACAGTTTTATAATAGTACGAGCGTTAACCCGCGACTTCATCCGCACAAATTATATTCCAGATTTTAAGTCAGATCATAAGCTATCAAACAAAAAAAGTTTCATCAAAATCGGTTCAGTAGTTTTTGCGTGATACTCGTTCAAACAAACAAACAAACACACACACAATCAAACACACACACAATCAAACACACAAACAAACAGACAGACAAAAAATCCAAAAATTGGTGAAATGGAATCAGGGACACCTAAAAACCATATCGTAACTTTTTTTTTTGTTAATATCTTCAATGTACAGACAAACTTCCTGTTACAGTTTTATAATAGTATAGACAGATAGATAAGAAAAAGAAGATTAAAAAAAAACTAAAGGAAGCTTTACTTCATCATCATCATCAAGGTTTACTTACAGCACAATTATTTTAAACAGAAAACGATTCCGACATTATCGTACAACCTGCCTCTTGGTAGGTATCAAAAGAATCATTAACCAAAAAGCGTCAAAACAGTTTTTTATTTAAAAAAAAACACTTTTGTTAATGACAAAGAGATCTTACTTCAGCTCATTACCAAAATGGTATTCAAAAGTTCAAAAAGAAAGCTCAGCATTATCTCCTGATGATTTTAAACGGTAAATGGAAACGCCTTAATGGACAGCAGACGTAAAGACGTGTATTTTCGATGACAGTTGAAGTAAATTGCTGTTTTAAGATTATTCCCAGCTAAGAGCTAAGTAGCTTAAGGCTGCACCGAGCCTATTGTGCTGCCCTCAATCGTATTTCTTAACACTTAAAGAATATTTCCAAAAAACAAACATTGTAGTCATTCCTGATTTTTAATTTATCGGGTCAATGCGGATTTGTTTTTATAATGCTTGCAGTTTTTAAAACCGCCAAAAGTGGACACTTTTGGCGGTTTTAACGATAATAGCTACAAGCATAAAGCATAATAATCCATAATGTTTCGATAAATTGAAAGCCAATCAGGACTACAATGTGACATTCTTGTTTTTTGGAAACGTTGTTTAATTGTTTAAAAATAAAAAATACGATTGAGGGTAGCAAAATAGGCTCGGTACCCTCTTAAGTAGCTTCTACTTGTGAAAATTTCTAAAGAAACTAAAGAATTTCTATATAGGGTCCTTCTTAATATGCTGACAGTTTTTTAAGGGGATGATCAGACCATCTAACTGAACTTATACTTATTACTTTTACTCAAAGGTCGAATTCGCGATATAAAATCTGCTGTTCCATACAAGACTGCAATCCTACGAGACCAAAACATACTATCCGGGACTTTTCGCCTGACCGCATTGATCATGATAATTATCATGGTAATTATCAATGATAATTATCACTTCAGACCCTGCCTCAGTCTAACTCACTTTCGCATTTATAACATTAGTGGAAATAATTACAGTTTGATTTTCAATTTTACGGAAAGGTAAGAAGTAAATGGAAATTAGGTGGTGGCCAGAATTTACTTCGCTGCAATGAATTATTAATCCGTATAATTTGTATCAAACCTTGAAATCCTAATGGAAAGTAGAAACTTTGAAATGGAAACTTTCATAGACTGATTTTGATAAGATTTTAAAGAAGTACCTAAGCTGTGGGTTCCCAGTTACAGTGGCTCATAGATCTCCATACAAATTTTAAATTAATCCTAACATTGACACTATGTATTTAACGGAAATCTGATAAACCACAGATAGCCCAGTCATTTTACGGTTTGAGCCGGGACTAATTAATAATTGATATTTTTCTCGGTATAATATTGAAAAGTCAATTTGAGCCTAGAAATGTAACAAAATAAAAAAAAAATCCCGTCAGCACCAATTCCAATTTTAAAATTAAGCTATTATATCGTTCTAAAAAACCTGATGGTAATTTTTATTTTGCACATATTTAAGGCTTTACCATTATACATACTTCAAACTTGGTGTAAATATTTTTGTCTGCTTAGAAGGTTTTTGAAAAATACATTCGTATTTTCTAATAAATACCTAATTTTTTTTGAATTTTAATGCCTATTTTATTGGTCAAAAATAATTTATATTGTTAAATCTAATTCAAATGAGTGCATTGGTATTAATATTATCTATTTAAAAGCTTTCTGGGACACACAATTTTGATTTCTATGTTGCGTAGCAATTTTTTTAAAATCTTAAAAACTTAAATAATAGTCTTTTTGTCACTAAATGGTGCCGCTTACAATGTAAAAGTCCAATTAACACGTTCCGGGACAGTGACCGGCTATAGCAGTGATAACAATAAAAGTTCTATTGTGTCTCGTTCACCGCCCCGGAACGTGTTAATAATCACTCCTTACCCCGCCTAACAAAACACCGTAAAATGACTGGGCTAAGACATAGAGATTAGCTTCTTAGATCGTGTTTAAAAATTGCATTGACTTGTTTGGAATTGAAAATAGCATAGACGTTTGTATTTATATTCGATTTCGTTTGTATGCTCTGCAAGGGCTATGCTCTTAAAATAAAGGACTATAAACTACGTTTCAAGTAAAATTTGAATACCTTGGTTTAAAGATTAAGAACATTTTTGTTGATGTTCAATTTGGAGTGAAAGCTTTTAGTTTTAGTACAACATGGCGTTCAGTTACGACAAACTTTTTAAAAATGGCCGTTTTAAAACCACACAAAGGTTTACGAGTGTTCAAAATTGTACTTTGAATATTCTTAAAATTGTTTTAACGTGGAATAACATTTTTAAACGTTGAACAATTTTCTTAATTTAAACACCACCTGCTTCGGCTAATTATAATTTAATGTTTTAATTTAAGTATTTATTTTGACATCATCATCATCGCGTCCTGTACCTGAGAAGATACATCTAAGAATAGCTCTCCGTCTCGGCTAATCCTTAGTAGTAATTAGGATATTAAAACAGTTAGCGCCTTCCACACAGAAAAAGTTTAATTAAATTTCGGTTGTAACCAATTGTATGTCTGTCAATGACATGTCTGTCGTATGCATTCTGAAAGATGGGCCAAAATCACCACAGACCTGGTTTCTCTCAGTTCTCCAGGATGGTCGCCGGCGTCGAGGCAGACAGATGGGAGACCCAGGAAAAGGTGGAGAGACAACATATATACCTTCTTGGAGAGTTAGCCAGTAGTTGCACACAATAGAGAGGATTGGAGAGTAAAAGGGGAAGTAATTTGCCCAGCAGTGGGACATTGAACAGGCTAGGTAAATAACTCAACAAAAACACAAATAAGGTCAATGCATTTTTTTAAACACTAGAAACCAGGGTTCGTAATAATTATCACTATAATTAATTTAATTTTTTTAATTTATTTTTTCTCACAAAACACAGTACAGTATTACAGACACATTTTATGCCAAACTGCATAACAGTTTGTCGGCATCATGATAATTATAAAATTAATCGGAAAAAGAAAAAGATCGCCATTTGCGAAAAAAGAATTATTATTATTGACTTCTTTGTAGGTATGCAGCGCGCTCGGGCGCTGTGCAATGACTATCCTCTTAAACGAATGTTTCCGAATTATGATCGTGACTCGTGAGTTTATATTTGGATGTACGATGGTATTGTAAGTCTATAGGGAAGGTGGTCTAAGCTCTAAGTACAGTTTTGAAAGACCACCGCTGTATTCACACGTCCCCTGAGGTATAAAAGTTGATTTAACGACTCGGATTAGTCGCAGATAGTTAAAGGTAATCGCGGGTAATGTTCTGAACTGTTCAGAGTAACGGCAGTTACATTCTTTGAGTCGTTAAACATACATAAACTCACAAACGTATAGGCTTTCGGGGTCGTCAGAAACCGTGCTACAACTACAACTAAAGTAGTTGTAGCAAGGTTCATTTTTAGCCAGGGTTCGAAATTATCAAGATAATTATCATGATAATAATCCGATAATTATACCAACTTACGGATTCTTATCAATGTAGGTATATTATTTATCAAGATAATGATAATCGTGATAATTACACACCTGAACCACATAGCTTTATTAATAGGGTCATATTCAGTCCTTAGATATGTCTAGAAGGCGCCTCAAGTTTCTACCGTATAAAACAAAAGGGGCCAACTTCCTTTGGTTGGTGTGCGTGAGGCGTCATACAAATTGTGTCTGTGTGCGTGTATATAGATAGGGTTTAGAGGCCAGTATTGGTTGCAATTTTTTTCTACGCTTTCGTAGCTTCTACTGTCAATCTTGACATATAACTTATCCAAGATTCAGTCATATTTTATCTGTAGTCTCACAACGCAATGTTTGCCAGATCATGTTTCTAATTAATTGTAACACTGAACTTACTTATTTACTTACTTTATTGCACTAGCAGAATATGATCGACTTCTATAACAAGTCTGTAGCTCAAGGTAGTCTGTGATTATAGCATTATCTAGTCTTAAACTTATCCTCTCCAAGACATCTGTTTTATTCTGTAAGTTGCTACTAAGAACAGTTTCCTAGAGTTTTGCAACATTTATTGTTTTATTACACCACTTTTCATTTTCTGTAGCGATGCGTAAGGGAAGTAACGTTAGGGGATTGCCCCGGAGCGGAATGGTTATAAGAAAGCTATTTTATTGTCTGGAAGGCTCGCCTTGGATAATTTTGGTTGCTATTAGGATATCAAGTTGGAAGTTTATTTGCGTTGTTATGATATCGTGGTTGTTTGAAAAGAAATTGAAATTGTTTTCGAACATAGCAACAATAGCGAGCAACTACTAACAAAACAGATACATCAATTCCTTAGAAAACGACAAATTCACCCGCTTTAATGTAGGCAGGTACTGCCAGACGGTATGCGCCAGAATGTATGTAATAAATAAATAACGCTCAAATGCACATACATTGTAATGATCCGGCGTAAGCTCCAACAGGCTTTTTGTTGTGGAAACCATACAACAACGGTACAAACATATAACATCCATGACCGAACAAGGACTCGAGCCCAGGACCCTTGGTTTGGCAGTCCGGCGTGGTAACCATTAGACCAACTGGGTCGTCAATGAAACTTAACTCAGCGTTGTTATTACTTCGTTCCGTTGCTTTCTGGCGCGAGTGGCAAAAACCAAGCCAGAGCATCGCTTACGATGCGACTAAGTGTAGGTGCTTATCTCTGTGCCTACCGAGTACCCTACCGAGTGACTGAGGGCTGCTGCTTTTACGTCGTTCTGCAGGGTACTAGTCTCACGATGATGGGTCAAAAGATGCGTAACATATTCTACTACACGTCGCTAACGGTCTCACTATTTCTCGTTACCCAATCAGCCACGTAGTCCCAGCAACGCCCAATGCTGAGGTCCGTACCCCTTATGGGTGCTTTTGAGCAGGTTGCATCACTGGTTTGGTTGAGCTATCAGGGCGCTTCGTCGACACTGGTGTGGTCCCCCATAGAACACAACAATAAGCAGTACTCCTTGACCAATACTGTAATTGCCAGCATCGAATAAAAAAAAGTGGCAAATGCACTGGTGTGGTGAAATTATTGGTTAATGTCATAAGTGTTGTTGCACCTCTGACTCGAAAATACCGTACTAATCTACGCCACTATTGAAGACAAAATCCTTGTACACATCTTTGTTTTATTTTAACACATTCACACTCAAAAAACGTCTGTCCTAGCTGATATTTGAAAAGTAATTTCTGGTTCAAAACAAGGTTAGATTAAGGTATAAGATTCATGTAGCTGTAAAGGTTTATAAAGCTCGAAAATTACAAAGCAGAGCGAGCTTTTCAATCTAGCAATCATCTCGACAAACGATCGATTTACCTAACACCTCTTTACGACTCTCCTTCCACTAAAATTCCTTTGAACACATCCGAAAATTTTGCTTTTACCAAAAATGTGTAATGTATTGACGACTTCCGTTCACGATTTCGTCAGAATTTGCGTGCGGACGACGTAATGTAACAGAAACGGGAACAAGATCGTTAAACGCAGCGGCTAGGGGTATCAGACGTCTTGCTGGCAGGATTTTACGAGATTCGTATGACTCCGAAATCGGCAGAAGGTTATTCCAGGAAACTCATTTGGTGAAGTTTTGCGTCATCAAAAGTGTGAGCCGTATCATTAAACGGGATTGTGAATGCGATTCCTTTACTTCCATTTATTGGAAAACGAATAACGAATCTAGTTCTGAACTCGCTTCCACTTTATGCGTCTTCAATCTTCAAGCGGAATGGATTTAGTTCTAATCTTTATAATTGCATCCGTTCCTTACTTCCCTATTTCGATTGGAGGAAATTATAACACTCGTTCTATCTACTTGAGAGCCCGTTTCATACAATCCTATTAAACATCATTAGAGCATAATAATAAATTGAGAAATAGAAGTGTCACACACTTCTGCGCCCCTTGTAATACCACTGTCAATGTCCCTAATAACGTCAGGTAAAAATTGTACCCTCAAGCCGTCCCTTTC
Source organism: Agonopterix arenella (assembly GCA_927399405.1). Lineage (NCBI taxonomy): Eukaryota > Metazoa > Arthropoda > Insecta > Lepidoptera > Depressariidae > Agonopterix > Agonopterix arenella. The sequence goes on from OV656714.1 coordinate 6,865,347, forward strand.
CGCCGAGAAAGAAATATTAGATCTCTCTTTCACTAATTGGCTCGAGAGGCCAGAATAACTTTCCGTAACAGATGGATCACGAAATTCAAGAACATTCATTTGGAATGCTCCAGGCTTGTGATAAGAATTGGGCGTGTTTAAAATAATTGCACTCTTTTATTTGGGTATCCCTGAAGATATTCGAGACGCTAAATGAAATCAAGTTTCCCGTCTTGAGTTCAAATTGAGACATTGAATGTTTGCCATTTTCCTTTGCCTCCAATTTCGCGCCAATAGCAAAAGCAAAAAGGCTCGATACCACCAACATGGAGGCAATATACGATCTAGACGGAGAGAACCATTTCCTTTAATGTTTTCATGAGTCTTGAGAACTAAAGACCGTGTAACAACGTATCTGTTCGTTGCCTTTTAATAGCCCTAGAGCGAACAAACTGCCAAGTATTAACTTTTATCAACCATCTGCACGAATGTCACGTCTTTATTACTACTTATTCTTTGTCTCCTTGAATGCAGCGAGGGACGGGAACATAGCGGCATCCCGCTCTACGTGTGGTTGTTCCCGCGCTTGAAAAGGCATACTACGTCCCTTTCGTGCATAGGTGTTCAATTCAATAAAAAATGGCGTACCTGAACCGGTCCCTTGACATGTTTATACATTTTTCTTACTGTGTAGGGTTTTTTTGTTAGGGATTTTCGATTGAGATTGAATCGCGGGCGTTATTAAAAAAGTTTTTGGCGTAATTCTAGCGGTGATTTTGCTGGATGTTGGTGGAGTTTTTGGCAATTTATCGCTTTGCTTTCGTGTCTAGGTTTTTTCACATCAAAACTGATTTATTTGGTAGAGGAATTGGGGCAAGAGTTTCATTTGAAGTTAGAATTTCGAATGAAACAGTTGCCCTCAGAGATTGCTTCTGTTTTTATTACAAACCGAGGATAATTCATAGCTTTGTAATGTAAGTATAAAAGGAACTAGGTACCTATTATGATAAACATTATTCTGACGACCGACCTCTGATTTCAGCCTTGACACGGGAATCGGGATACATAATCTAATAATACCCTCTTGCTATCCCAGGTAACTCGCAATTCAAAATAGTGCTCTCAAAAGAATAATCTCATCCAAACGCATTAAATCCGCTTGTCTTTGTATTTGTAGCGCAATTTAAAAAATAAAAATAGAAAATGGCGGCGTTCGTCGTCACAGCTGATTCAGCATCACCTTACGAAAGCGTTCCGTTTTGCTTCCCTGTTGTCTGCTAAAGGTTTTTTTTCGACTGTGCAAAATGCACAGTATTCCTTGCTCAATTTCCTTTCGAAAATCATTTAATTCTGGATTGTGTGAAATTGTTAATTGTAAGGTTTTACCAGAATGCCAATAAGAATAATGTTTATTTATACTTCGTCACCGACAATATCGTACCTAATGATTCTTTGACATACATTATGGCATGTTTTCAATTCGTTACCAAGTCAAATACGGATAATATCTGACCACATATTGTAAGTCAATACCTGATGACATGTTGCCGACTAATACCTGAATCTAGTACCTGTCTACTCTTTTGGCCCCACTGAACGGCAACGGCCATGCACGGCGTTCTTTGCTCATGCCCAATAGTATTTAAATAACTTCCTTAACCTATCTTCTATCGAGTTGATCGCATGTCATTCAAAAAATGACCAGTCCAGTATTTTGCAACTGGGATAGGACTACCGGTGGCATCCATAAGCTCCGTTTGCGTGCCGGTGTCCGGACAGGAAGAGCCGTTCGACCCGTCTATGTAACCCCACTTGAACAGGTTGTCTTTACTCAGGCCGACCTGAGTTCAGAGTCGATTTAAGCTCCTCCAAATTGGCCTGGGCAGCAACTGTCCTGGAGGAGGAGGCTTTGCAAATGAGGGACAAACCGGCCAGGAAGTGTGGTGCTTTCCCGCCAGAGCCTCACTTTGAATTGGGTCGACATACTTCAAGAAGTTTATATTTATCAAGAATTGATAACAAAAAAGTGTAAAACGACCTGGTTCTGGTAACGACCTGGTAGTTTCCTATAGTGCACCATACATTATTTTCTTATAATTTGTTGCTTATCTTCGAGCTTCAAGGTTCAAATCATTACGTATAATTGAACTCCCTAGGTACAGATAATAGTGCTACATTTAGATAGCATTTGCATCTAAACAGCCTTGTTATTTCGCTACAGTTTCATGGTTTGAATACCAACAGTTCATTCTGTATTCCATGTCTCTGGACCAAGCTCTTGTGTCTACGAAGTAAGTATGGAATTTGGTTGTTCCGTGGGAATAGAAAAAGGAGTTCAAAAGAGAATCAAAATCTTCACACGAAATAATGGTTCGATTCTATGATAAGACAAGTATTTAAGTTGCTTAATGTACCTACTATTAAGACTTTTAGTGGATTTGCATATTTATGTAACTCTTATAAGGCACTTGAGTATCAAAGTGAGATCTTATGGCTCTTCAGATTTCAATCGGCAGTTACATCAAAGTCGTTATATCGCAATGTCTTCATTGAAGATGTTCTGTCTTTCTGACTATAGAAGGGAAACAGCTTTCTGAAACCAATTTTTTTGATTCATTATTAGGTAAGGTACCTATTAATTGCCGTTTGCTTGTCTGCCAATGTCGAATGAGTTTTGGGAATAACACAATCTTAAGGATTGTTTTGTATAAAAAAAAAATTATGGGTGGAGCCACAAGGAATGCCCAAAACACTCGACAGACACGACCACCTACAAAAAGAATTGCCAAGCGACTCAAGATCCTTTTTCGGTCTGCCAGAAAATGAGGTGAGCAAGGACACGTTCGCACCAATTGACTGAAATAATGTTACTAAATAAAAAGGGCCAATAATATATTTGATTTTTCACTGAAGGATCGCTCTGTATTATGAAACTAAATAATCTGATTGGTAGACATTTTATTAAAGCGTTATAGTGGATACCCAAGTTAATCATCATCAGCTATACGTCCCACTGCAGTCCACCACGCGTGCACAATGATTTCACATACGTGGAATGTCTTCTTCAGCGTATGCAGGTTTCCTCATGATGGCCCCTTCGCCGTTTGAGAGCAGTTGGTATTACGGACAAAAGATAAGTTAGAAAAAGTCATTGGTATTGGTACATGGCATGTCGTCCGTGCGGTTTCGACTAAGAACCCTCATGATTGAGTATTCATAACTCTCTGCAACGCACCACCGACCTGTTTTATGAGACTAGGTATATCTAATTGGAAGACATTTTATAGAAGCGTCTGTAACCCGAGTTAATGGTCATATACAATTTACAAAGGAGGCGATCACGGGTCATCGAAGGGCGAACCGTTTTACAAAGAACAGGACCCAATTGAGGATAATTACTTTTGAGCATGATTCTCAACGATGAGGGTGTCGACGGTGAAACACTTTATAGATTCGCTTCAAATACAATTCTGATCACCGTCGGCATTAGCTTATTTGAGTGATCGAGTTATTGTCATGCTAAATCACATCATGACACGAAAATAAGAACAAACATACATACATAATAAAGTCTCATTTCCTTGATCACTGAACTGACCCTCGATCTGTTTTCCATAGGTACATCTTTTCCTATGTCTGTGGTTCATGTTTTCCTATAGTATTTTGTTGTGTAGTACGCGTATTTATGTATGATGTATGTGTGTATATATATATTTATATGAGTATGTATATTATATATGTATTTATAATAGGTTTATTTTGTATACTTACTTTTTGTTTTTACTAATAACTGCTGATTTTTGATAATTTTTTCTGGAAACACCGCCCACCTTTCTTCTTTTCACCGTTTCCTCTACCCTAAGGTTGTTTGGAAGAAATCGCTTCTTAGCGATAAGACCGCCTTATTTTGTGCCTCTTGTATTTTATTTCTGTATTTTACTGTTTATGTTTTTGGTGTAAAATAAAGTATATTTGATTGATTGATTGATTGATAATACTACTGTCATATTACTCACGCCACTATCCCACAGGGGTAGGAAGAGACTACGGCTCGCCACATACTACGCTTCTGACCACAGAACATAATAAGAGGGGTTAGAAGTGCAAAGTAGGCGTTGAAAGCGTGCCACAAGGATATGCAATGATTTGCAGAACACCATAAGGCGCCCGGCGTGGTGTGAGCGAGAGGGCATAAGTAGTTGTAACTGCGTGAGTGGGAAGACAAGTGGCGACAGTCGTCGCCGAAGCAAAAGCGCTACTTTGCATTTCTAACCCGTCTTATAATGTTGTGTGATTCTGACATACTTCCTTCGCCTCATCCAATTTCATACATCTCTTCTTGCACTTCCGTCGGTTGAGGGTGCTACGCACTTGTCCTTTTCGGAGAAGACCATTTGGTCGTGGTAAGTTCCCCTCGGCCTATATAGGATGTAAAATTTAATACGGTGCACGGTTGTCTTGTTCCATCTTCTTCTTCATGTGGTGCCATCTCCTATCGGAGGTTGGCTATCAATAGGGCTATTCGGACCCTTGAGACTGCAGCCCTGAACAGTGAGGTTGTGTCCACATCGAACCATTCGCACAGGTTTTTAAGCCAGGACGTCCTTCTTCTACCAGGCATTCGTCTTCCCAAAATTTTCCCCTGCAGAATAATTTGGAGAAGTTGGTATTTAGGTATTTCTTGTTCCATAGAAGCCATCAATAGCTACTCTTTTTTTTCAACTTATGTCTTGGCTCCATAGTGAAAGTTGTACAATTTGATGATCTTAATACCTATGCAATAGATTTAAGTTAACTCCCCGTATGTGGACTTTTAGACTATGTAATCTTTGTAAAAGGATATTTTGGTGAACACAATATCCTTTTCAAGAATCTTTGTCATCTTTTCCTTCACCGGAAAGCCAATAGTTATAAACAGGACAAACGTAAAGAGTACCTAAGTAACATTGTAACGAAAAGGAATAAAAAGAAACTCCTCAGAGATATAACACTGGAATTTGAATTTTACTGCTCTGTGATTGATACAGTATTTGCTTGCAAATGTTTCAGAATTTATCTGCGTAGGCACTAAAAGAGCCTTGACCTATATCTTTGGGTAAAGACCCTGCAGACCCTAAAATCCCTGGATCAGCGTCGTAAAAACCGAAGACGGTATACAATCGCAGATGGTCTAGAATGTTATGTCAGTTATTTGGACATCTTGGAGTTTGAATGCTAATAATATATTCGATTGAATCTCTGCGTGTGTAATTTGGAGCTATTTATTGAATAAAATAAAATACAAGGTGTTACAAAAATACAATTCAACATTTAAGGGGCCATCAAACTGAACAACTTTTACTATGGAACCAATATAGAAATCGCAAAAAAAACGGATGTTCCAAACTACAAATCTACTCGAGCTAAATGTATGGGATACTTCGCTGTTTTTTTCGCGATTTCTATGTTGGTCCTATAGTGAAAGTTGTTTAGTTTTATGGTCTGAAGTACCGTATAGAAATGGTGAAAAAAAAATCTGCTGTTTCATACATTTGGGTTGAGCGGCCATTTTATTTTATTTTATTTATTTGGCACACAAAACAGGAAAAGGTAATTGATATTTTCTATGAAACAACGAATTTTTATTACGATTTCGATGCTGTCTCCATAGTGAAAGTTGTTCAGTTTGATGGTCTGAAACACCCCCTAAACTAATTTAACGCATTTAAATTTACACTTTTTACAAAAAAACTATTATTTTTAAAGAGTAAAGAGGGAATCGATTATAAGAAGTACTAGACATAATATAACTCAAAAAGAAAGCAATGGTATCATGTGATAACACGAGGTCAGCATTCGCAGATAAGAGCTGAACGAAGACTACTAGCACATAAGTAAATACCCCACAGAAAGAAAGCATCGACCCAATCGCGCTAGTGGACAATCTATGGGAGACGTTGGGCGAGCGCATCACGTGATCATTTTGTGCGCTCTTAAACATCTCGGCCTTATTAATTATCGAAAACAAAATATTAAAATTATATTATTATTATTACATCTCTTACGGTACGGCCGTAGCCCGGACCTTTGGAAGGCTTGCGTGGGGACACAGGTCCAACACGTAGAAGCCCCTTTGAGAAACTTCTTTCTAAATGCAACGGGATGCACCAACCGTGGTCTATCTCTGAATGCATTATGCAAATGCACCAGAAGACATACCACGTTAGGTGCAGAGACTATTGTAGAAAGGACACAAACTACTCGGGCTATGGGGGTGAACTGGGTGGGCCTTTATTATTATTATTTTATTTTTTTATTTGCGCCTTTAAAAGTTTTGTCTCAAGTCATGAGCAGCGCACAAAATGGTCACGGGACTCGCTCGCCCTATGTATCCAATAGATTGTCCACTAGCGCGATTGTGTCGAATCTTTCTCTCTGTAGGTTATTTACTCATGTGCTACTGGTTCCACAGGAAAATAAAAATTAGTATTTATTAAATCACTACTAACCGTACCTACAAATATATGCCTGGTTTCGAACACGCGACCTGGAACAGCCAGGCAGGTTCACTACCTACTGAGCTATCGAAGTGCACGTTATTAATTTAACTGAACAAATATTGCTAAAGTTAACGTAGTTAAACGTCATGAATGAACAATGGTTAAGTTGAGGCCATTGAACCAAGATTTTAACCATAGAGATCTAGAGAGATGCCAACCAACGCGCTGAGTACGAAACCTAGTGTCGCATCACCACCAGTACCACCCGATAGAAAGTATTTTGTTAGCTTGAATGTGCTCATTATCCATTGCGGTATCAGAACTCAACGTTCGAATAATCTTTAGTACTACGCAAGCACTGTAAACTATTTACACATAATATCTCGACTGGCTTTCAGCCTCATAATATATTGAATACTTACTGTCGCGAGCAATTTGTTCCGTTTTTGCGCATATTGCTGCGACACTGGCCTCGCCCCTTTTTCACATCTCCCTTTAGTTTTAGTGATCTGTGGTTCTAACCAACATGTCTGGGAACGCAGGTAGAATAAAGTTAGGCAATATTAACAGAAATTCATCTGTGTTTAAGGGCATTAATGTCACACTGTCTAGATCGTAGGTCAGTAAACTTAGCTTAATTTAACTCGGGCACCTGATACTCGTTATAGTATGCGTAATTATACAGGGTGTAAACCTAAATGCGTTACATACTGTTTGAGGGTGGTTCAGACCAGGGTTAAGCACAATGTAATTAATTACTTACTAATTACAAATTGTTATTTTTTATTGTAATTAAATTACTCAATAAATAATATTATATAATAATAATGCATTCGAAAAACATACATTTATAATCGTAACCAAAAAAGTAAGTAATTGCAATTAACAATTACAATTTGTAATTACTTAGTGATTAATTACATATTGCTCAACACTGCTTCAGACCATCAAACTGAAAAACTTTTACTATGGGACCAAATTTGAAATCGGTAAAAAATATCAACTGTTTCATACATTTTGGTTGAATAGGTTGCTATTGAAATTTTATATGGGATTTTTTTCCCGATTTTTATTAAAAGTTATTTTTTTTAAAGTTGATCAGTTTGATGGTCTTAAGCACTTCGATTTATACATATGTATTGCATTTAATTTGACACCCTGTATAGTTATAGGTACTTTGCATACACGTTAAAGTTAGGCATGAAACTTTGTGAAATACGAAACAAAACATATTTAGCAGTCAAAACATCTAATTGAAAACATTTGTATCAATTTACAAAACACGAGTGTTAAAATTTAGGTAACATGCATTTCGCATTTTGAGATTAATATTAAATGTTTAATTTGCTGAGATCCTTCAAAACAATAGCAAGACTATAATGTTGACTCAATTTGAATAATTTACCTTCAATTTTAATAACAATAACTTTTTGTCGGTACCCTAATGGTAAAAATTTATCTAGAATCTGGACTTGCTTACTATACGTAAGCACGGCGACACATCAAGCTATACAAAACCAGCATAAGCTGAGCGCGCGTAGGTCGAGTAACGTATACCGTCGCGCGGCCAGCTTATGTTGGTTTTGTATAGCTATTTTGCATTGATTCTGTACCTACTTATCTATACAGGGTGAAATTGATATTATTAGCATCCTTTTAAACTAAGAGTCTACCCATCATACTGAACAACTTTTAATATGGGAGCAAACAGATCGGAACAAAAAAAAATCTGCTGTTCCGTACTAAACTGCAACCGCCGCCGCTGCATATTCGACTCAAATGTATGCAACAGCAGATTTTGTTGTTGCTCCGATTGGTTTGCTCCTATAGTAAAAGTTGTTCAGTTTGATGGGTAGACTCTTAGTTTCAAAGGATGCTAATGATATCAATTTCACCCTGTAGAAATCAATTGTTTATTTTATATTGTTAACTAGTTCCAAGACCGACCGTAAAATTTTCGATAAAATACAGGCCTTGTACCCGGACTTTCGATGTTCGATATTATGATCACTGTTTCGGTCTGCACTTCATTGTAATAGAGTAGACATTGGAACGAAAACGTTCACGCAATTGCGAAATTCGAATGTGCGGGTAGACGCCCTCGCATCTTACTCTAAAGAGACGAAGCTATTCTATTTATGGTTTTAGCCAATCCCAATCATTATTTTTGTAGACATTTGATATTAAAAGCGGCATTTTGTCAAACATTACGAAATAATCCCCTTTTATAAACTTTCCATTTCGTCAAACAAGGTACTTGAACCAACCCAATTGTAAGGAAAAATTTGCATGACAATCGTAATGCTGACGTCACAATACAATGGAGTTTATTGGGTAATAATATTTTATAATCGTGTGTATGACTCAAACAATGTGACACATTTGAAAATAATATTGTAGCAAATAAAATATAACAGAGAATTCGAAAGATCTATAAAATAGTAACATTAGATAAGATTATAAATAAAGAGACTTAAAACTAAACCAGCCTAGGATGTGGTGCAGGTTCGGTCCTTGTGGGAGGGTAGCCAGAACGCTGGCCGCATTTCCTCGCTGAATGGCTGTGCTGATCCGTTGAGCGAGGAAAGTGCCAGCCCTTGGGTCCCCTGTCGAGTCTATCAGGCGCTTTGACAGGTCTTTAAAAAGCGCCTGCACGTTAGGTCCCCACGGCCCGAGAGTTTCGACACCAAAACCCATAAAATGGTATTGGGGACCGATATCCCGGTACCAGTAGGCCTTTCGTTTTTCGGCCGCCTCCGCCGCTGCGCCAGCCCTTCGACTCGTGCCCTGTAAGTGAGACGGGGTCAGTGTGTCCACGCAGGTAGCGTCCCACACTAGCGCCCGACCCATCTTCCAGGGGACGAGAGACATCCCGTCTGGTCTCTTGCCATCGCTCCGTATGATGCCATTCGGCTCGAGAATGGCAGGAACGTTGACTATGGCAAGAGACCTACGTATGATGTCGTTAAGGGTGACAGAGAATTCAACTAGTCAACGAAGGGTCTGTTTATAAAGATTAAGTTTCACGAGATATGATATTTGTATTCCATTGTAGACTATTTGAAATATTGGTATTGGATAAAGGATCGTAGCCGATGGCGATCTATTGTCTCTGCCTACCCCAATGGGACACAAGCGTGAGTATCGATACTCTGGATGAAGTCGTAAAGATTTATCCAATACATACCAATCTGAATGTATGAAGTATGTAGATTGGATACAGGGACTATCCATAATAATGTTTGTTAAGAAAATGTTTAAATAAGGCTCTAGACAGACAGACTGCATTCCGACTGCAAAATTGCAGTTCAGATGCAGTTGACACGACTGCAATAAAACTGCAAACCAAACGCGCAGTCCGATTGCAGTTTAATTGCAGTCGTGTCAACTGCACACCGACTGCATTCAAACTGCATCCGAACTGCTGACTTTTTGACTACTGATTCCATGCGCGGGAGGGCGGAGCGTGCGGGCGGGTGGGTATGGTGCAGTTCGGATGCAGTTTGAATGCAGTCGGTGTGCAGTTGACACGACTGCAATTAAACTGCAATCGGACGGCGCGTTTGGTTTGCAGTTCTATTGCAGTCGTGTCAACTGCATTCAAACTGTATCTGAACTGCAATTTTGCAGTCGGAATGCAGTCTGTCAGTCTAGAGCCTAAAACTTTGACAAGTTGTAAGTGATCTCCATCGTGTAAAATTACCAACGAAACCAAAATTGTCGTTTTTGCTAACTAAACTAATAATATTGATATTTGATTTATGTTCGGAATATACCCGAGGTCGAGGTTAAGGAAATTACTTAATCGAATTGAAATTGATTTATTGTCACAGCACAAAGAGTTAAACAGTAATTATGCGTATTTATTATCCCTAATGTATTTTTAAATTATTGCTTAAATTAGGTAAGTACTAACCATAGCGTTGACACGAGTTACGCCTACCTCTATGGTACTAACTAGTGTAGGTTTACTTTCAATCTTGACGACACGAACATTATATATAAGGTCTAACAAAATCAGGTGAAACTATTTTAAGGGGATGATCAGACCATCAAACTGAACAACTTTCTCTATGGGATCAATATCGAAATCGCGAAAAAAAATCTGCTGTCCCATACATTTAGGTCGAGTAGGTTTGTATGGAACAGCTGATTTTTTTTCGCGATTTTGATATTGGTCCCATAGAAAAAGCTGTTTAGTTTGATGGTCTGATCATCCCCTAAAAATGGTTTCACCTAATTTTGTTAGACCTTATATACTACATGTCATTGTACCTACCTAGTATTTCATAGACCTTGTAAATCAGGTACCTTATTCACTTCAAACCGAAATCCCCAAGAAATTCTCCACTAAGTAGCGTTAGAAGCCAATCTCTTATCTCTTTCACTACCAACACTAACTTACCTTAGCGTAAAAGAGATAGCGAACAGTATAATTTACACAGCTTTTAGTGGAGAGGTCGTAAATCTTTTGTAGTCGATTCGCATTGAACGCTGCGCTGGCGCACAAAGATGCGCCGACATGCCAAGAGATAATGTTGGAGTGAAATCTCTAAAGTTCTGTTAAAGTAAGGTTTATCTTGATGATAAATTATCTTCGAATGTTTTAGAAGATTTATTTTAAAGTATTGCGTTTACTTAGCTAGAAAGTAGGTAATTTAAGTTTCAATTAAACACATGATATCGGATTCTATTTTAAAGTATTGCGTTTACTTAGCTAGAAAGTAGGTAATTTAAGTTTCAATTAAACACATGATATCGGATTCGTAGCCACTTCCTTTTGAGGGTTGGATTTGGAGAATCCCTATTATTAAGTGGCTTTGGACATCCCTAAATAATTTTATGAAACTCGAATACGAGATTCCTTTTATCATTTTTATGCGTCGTACCAATTGATATTATGTACGAAAGAAATTAATTCCATTTCCTGACAGCCAAAGCGCTAAATTGCTAAATTCGATATTTTGAGGGCTTGTCCCTTATTGTAAAAATTTCTTATTTCTGGATTATATTGAGTTCATTCTGAATGTTGATGAGTCTACCGTTTTATAATCAACTTTAGAAATGGAGGTTGTCAATTCAATGCCTATATTTTTTATTAACAAAATTATTTTGTTACAGGTATAGATTCCTTAATTTACACAACAGCTCAACAATTTGTCAAAAACAAAGGTATTGTATTTGGATGCTCATTTATTATGTAGATTAGTCATAGAACTAGATTTTATTATATTTTCCTTGTCTTGTAGTAATGACAGGTTTTTTGCTTCGTGCTTGAAGTCATTGTGGTCAAAACGTTTTAAGTCACGTCTTTCTTATCGTTAAGTGACGAATTGCTACCCAATTATAGCTATTATTGTTTTTCCTTTTCTTTATTCTTCTATCGAATCGATGGTATTGTCTTAGAGTTTGAGAGTCAATCAGCGTTCAAAGCTTGCTGGTCGCCTAAAGCTCAGAGTGCGCTGGACGTACCCTGTTTTCCAAATTGAGTCATCATACCATCCTCAAACTTTTTTTAATAGGCTGTTTGCCAATCTAGTCAAATCAGCAACTCTTTATCAAACATCAAAACGCGTGTATGAATATTGTACTAAAATCAGTAATAGGTATGACGTCATACCTTTGTATTTTGGTATATTCTTGCACATAATGAATAGTTTTTCCTGTTATCAAGCCATAAAATACAGGGTGTAAGGAAAAGTATCATTAATCTTTAAACCACGTACTCTACCCATCAAACTGAACAACTTTTACTATTGGAACAAACCTGTCAGCGCAAATAAAAAATGCGCTGTTCCATTCCACATTAAACTACAGCGCCTACTCGAATCAAAAATGTATGAGACTGCTTGTTTTTTTTTTTTGTTCCGACAGGTTTACTCCCATAGTAAAAGTTGTTCAGTTTGATGGGTAGAGCACGTGGTTTAAAGGTTAATGATACCTTACACCCTGTATAATTCATTTAGGAAAATTTGTTTTTTGTTGGTTTTAGTGCGATGGTATGCACATACCCCGTCGTCAAAATCATTGTTCAATCACAGTCTAGTAGTCTTTAATTCAAATTGGCCCTAAATAATCTACCTGTATGAAGCTACGCAATGTTAATAATTTTGTCTCAACGGTAGTCGAAGGACCGTGGAAGGACCCTTTGTTATTTTTCTTGTAATTTTGACATGTGCGCAACGCCGGCGGCCATCTTTTTTTTTAACAATAGCTGTCGCCGAATCTTTTGCTTTGGATATTGATAAGTGTAAGGTTACATTCTAAGAATTTGTTATTCTTCTATCTCCTGCCCGAGGTTTGTTATTGGTATCATTTGAGTTATACCCTGGAGATTTCAGACTTCAATAGGAAGAAGTAGTCCATACCGAACTATTTCACACACGTTCTGAACTTTGTTTGGAATGTTTAAATTATTAATTTTCTAGCATAAAAATAAATAAAAAAAGGATCTGTTATTCAGATAACAACACGAAAATCTTAATTTTTTTTTATTTTTATATTTTTATTTAATAGAAGATGCTAACGATTTTAGCCCTTCTACAATGAATCTACATGTTTACTGATTCAATCAATCAAATCAGCCCACATGTACCCACTGTTGAGCATAGGCCTTCTTTTTATTACGTCACTCTTTACGTTCCTGTGTCAATTTGATCCATCTCTGATCTACAAATCGGCAGTTTCATAATAATTATCATTGAATAAGCTATCTACACTTACTTAAATTTGTTTAATTTATATCAAACAGAAAAAAAAAACACCTGGGCTCCATCTCCTCTAAAGCCCCTACTCGGGGCTGAGTGCCTAGGAGGCTGGCAGCGTTGCCTCTTTGGATCGCAAGGCTGATCCTTTGCGCAAAGTAGCTGCCAGTCCTCCTGTCGCCTGTAGCCTCAAATAGGCGCTTTGAGAGGCATTTGAGGAACATTTTCCCCTAAGGACCCCAGCAATCTAGGGTCTCCACGGCGAAGGGCAGGAAAATGTGGTGCAAAATAAAGTATAATAAAGAATATTTTGGACTAAGATTTTAATGCTAGAGCCAGATTACAAAAACCCAAAAATTCACTCAATGATTCCTAAATAATTTCACGAACAAATTATCGATCAAGCTTTGGTATATATTCGCTGTATTGTGATAAATTGATAATACACAACAAAACCAATATCATTCGGCTTTTCCCAAGTCGCTTAATAATCACTTTCTCCGTTTACAAGAATATAACTAAACTTGTTATTAACCAGCTTAATTCCACTAATGATAGGCAAACCAGACCGCAATGATTATATTAGTTTACTGCACCCGTGGGATTCGATCTCCTACACTACAGTGTTATTATCAATTCTATGGTACTGTTACACAAATGATACAGTTATGGTCGCTATGGTTAGCTTTTGATCTGAGATAATTTAATGAACAGGTTGGATTCTCATATAATCGCTTCAAGTAGTATCATGATCTTCTTTTATTTTGTGACGCTACACCACAGAGCAGGGAATCGCCACGCCATCGCCATCAGTAGAAAGAGTTGTTCAGTTTGTTCAGTCAAACCATCCCCTTAAAAACCGTCAGCATATTATGATGGACCCTGTATACAGGGTGTAAAATAAAATAGGACAGTTACTTAAAGAGGTGCTTCCGACCATCAAACTGAACAACTTTCTCTATGGGACCAATATCGAAATCGCGAAAAAAAATACATTTCAGTCGAGTTTTGTTTGCAGTTTTGTATGGGACAGCGGAATTTTTTGTCGCGATTTCAGTGTTGGTCCCATAGTAAAAGTTATTCAGTTTGATGGTCTTAAGTAACTGTCCTATTTTATTTTACATCCTGTAGGCCTACCATGAGTTTACACTGTAGTAAACTACAGTTTTTGTATTGAATTTAGTACAGCGCTCCTAGTGGTCACGTTGAGAACTAATTCTGTCATACAAAATGGGCGCCGTAACTACAGAAGTAACGCACAGTGAAAACTCATGGTAGGCCTACTGTATAGTCCGTAGTAGTAACATAATGGGACAGTTATGCAAAAAAAAAACCTAATTCATTATTGCCATTTCAACAAATAACAAAGAAACATTTTCGTCAGGTTTAAAATGATCTCAAATCAAGTTAACTCGTGCAAAACTTATTACTTTCTAAGTAACTTTACAAAACAGTAAAAAACAAAAAATTAATCCAATTAATCTAATATAGAAACTATGTCGTAATCTTCTAGCCAGTCTAAGTTTAGTATTTATATTTAGGTCGAACGTGCCAGTTGTCCCCGTGAGCCAGTTCTGGTCTATATACGAACCTAAACGACTGTTCGATAGGACAGATTGTCAGTTAAGATTACCTCTTGAAATAAAGCGTGATGGTATAGAAAGATTGACTATACAATGTAATACTGTTAAATTCCACTGAATAGATAAATTGTGATCTCATCGAATCTAAATGATTGCGAGTGTATCATGCATCGATCGTTAGAGCCCTCTTTAAATAGCTACATGATTTTAACTGTAGGTGATCATCATCATCAGCTTATCATCAACCACTGCTCAACACAGGCCTCTGCCAAGGCGACTAAACTCTATCCTCGGCCTTCGTCATCTAGTCGCTCCCCCCTTCCTTTTTAAGGTCGTCAGTCCAGCAGGCCGCAGGGTATCCCACACTACACCTGCTAGCTCGTGGTTTCCACTCTAGAACTCGTGACATCCCATCAGTCTTCAGCAGATATGACCATCCCATTGCCTCTTCAGCTTACTAATTTTCTGAGCTATGTCAACCACTTCAGAAGCCGTAGCATGCTAAACGTGATACGGCTGTATCATAGGCTGCTCGTTCGTTCGCGCGCAAAAAGAGAGCGAAGGTGTGATAGCGCTGTATCACAGTGGCATGCTACCCATGCAGTTCTCTGACGTATCACCTCATTCCTGATGTGATCTCTGGGAGAAACTGTAGGTGATAAAGATCATGAATTGGCATAGATACGTGAAACAAAAAATCATGCTATTTTCTTTTCATCTTTTTGATTTATTGAATTATGTCATCACAATTTGTTTATCCCAAAATACAGACACCATCTTGGAGTTAGTATGCACATAAAACTTTTTTTTTTTATATCACTGCCGTAGATCAAGCATGCCAGGCGAGAGAGCAGGGTCGATAGCTTTTATCTTTTACACTTGCATGCACCAGGGGCTTACCTTATCAATGGACCTTTTCTTTCAAATTATTACATATAATATATTATAAACTTTGACCATCTCTTCTATAGTTAGCAAGCTGCAGCGCCGAAATGGTGCGAATGATTTGACAGGTCCATCAGTGGTAATATTGTAGGTCAATGATCTGCCTCAAAGCTGCGCCTGCGATCATCACGCGAAACCCAATCAGTAATTATTTTGACCCATATCAATTTCTGCTTTAAAACGTCAATCACTTGCTAAATACCAAATTACTTTTTAAAAATGAAGGCATTTAATCAATAAGGTTTCGCAAAACGAACAAGCTTCAATTAATCAAAAATATTGTGATTTAAAGAAGGAACAAGCGTGCTAAATGATGTTAATTTGAGTAGTTTTATTTTCAAAAAATCATTACTCAATGTCGACGATGAGGCCATATTTAAACGCATCCGTGATCTTCATTATGCAGTTGTTCGTACCGACAGCAGCATGAGTAACAGTGGAGTTTGTAACTTTATTAACTAACTTAAATTGTAACTTAATTAAACCATTATGTAGATACCGTAATACTTTTTGGAGTAGTCAGAAATACTGTTTTCCACATCGACTCAGTACAGGGTCCTTCTTAATATGTTGACGGTTTTTTTAAGGGGATGCTCAGATTATCAAACTGAACA
Source organism: Agonopterix arenella (assembly GCA_927399405.1). Taxonomy (NCBI): domain Eukaryota; kingdom Metazoa; phylum Arthropoda; class Insecta; order Lepidoptera; family Depressariidae; genus Agonopterix; species Agonopterix arenella. The sequence goes on from OV656714.1 coordinate 6,881,651, forward strand.
ATGTTCTCTACGGGACCAAAGTCGAAATCATGAAACAAAACAGCTGTTTCATATAAAACTGCAATCCTACTGGTCATTTTGACAACAAATTTTTGTCCTGCTGTTGGTCCCATAGAGAAAGTTGTTCAGTTTGACGGTCTAATCATCTTAAAAAACCGCCGGCATATTATGAAGGACCCTGTTGTAACCATTAAATAATCTGTGGTACATAATCGTGTACTTGTAGCAATGTTCTCTTAAAGCTAGCATCCCTCACAGCCCTTGAACAGTCCGTGTTCGGACATAGCCTTCCTCCATATTTCTCCATGACATTCTGTCCCTCGCCCTCTGCATCCAGTTGGGCCCCGCGTGTCTCCTAATATCATTGACCCATCTTTCTTGTAGGCAGCCTCTACCTCGCGTGGTTTCTCTAGGGCTCCATTGTTCTTCTGGCTCAACGCTCAGTATCTATATGAACAACGTGGCCTGCCCATCTCCACTTCCGGCATTCTATAGTGGCTACCACATCCACGACCTTTGTATTTTACATGGTCTAGCAGCGTGGTGCCGGACAGTACGACCAGGAAAATAATTAACCTCGGCAATCATCGTTTGCGCAGAGTCTCCGACAAAACCCGAAGTCGTTTACTAATCAAAGGGTGCAAAGTCCGTAACAGCGAAAAGGGCGCGAAAACAATTAGCCAATCGTTGCAAGCACATCCTGATTGGTCAATGTAATTTCGCGCGCTATTAAAATTTGTCAACTGCGCAGGTACATCGTAGGAACTTATTAATCTGGTACCTAGTCAATTTTCCGATACGGGCAGCATATTAACATTAAAAGTTTTCTTGTCTTCTTCTTCTTATCGTGTGGGCAGAGCCCTGGTGTCAGAGTTTTTTCAGACCGCCTTACGGCCACTGATGTGGTTTTTATGCCTCTTGTATTTTTATCTCTGTATTTTACTGTTTATGTTTTGGTGTAAAATAAAGTATATTTGAATTGATTTGACCAGTAACCACCCGAGATAGTAGCCGGGACCCACGGCTTAACGTGCCATCCGAAGCACGGAATCTTTTTTCTTTTCATACAATCAAGTGATTCAGCCTGCAATGTCCTAACCAGCTGGGGAAAAACTCACAAAGTGACATTTCACTAGGTGTCCCCAGTGGGAATCGAACCCACGACCTACGTGTCGAGAGCCAATGCTCTTAACCATTAGACTACGGAGGCAGTGATCTTCCCAAAGCAATCTTTTATCGATCAAGTTAAGATAATGTGGAAAATCTAAAAGTGCTAATGTATTTTGCTGACTGTATATAAATAAAAAGTTTATTCTTTGTTAGTTTTTCTAGTGCGGTAACTTTGGCCGTTAACTCTTTGTAATGCTTTTTGTCCAAATCTATTGCATTGTTTGGTACTGTAAAACCTTGTACGTGTTCAAATTCTACAGGGTGTAGTGTAGAAAGTTGCATTACTTTAAATGGCGATTATTCATGATACTGAATAACTTTTCCCAAGGAACGCAGGTACGGAGACGGAGTCAGTGCATTTGACATGTAAAATTATTTTTATGAAATAAATGAATAATGAATATGAACCTAAGGGAAATTCGCGAAAAAAATGTTGTTTCTAACATCGAAAATGTTTTGAAAAATGACCTCGCCCTTATTTGGCGCTGTCTTTAATTAGAACATTATCATACGACGTTGGCGTCTCATACTTACGTATTTAAAATTCTACATGTGTTTAAAACGAATTCTTTCAACAAACAGTACCGTTCTACTTTAATAAAAGATCATCAAGAAAGGTCAGCACACAATTAAACATTTAAATGCCTAAAATCTTGTCCTTACGCAACTTTTAACTTACGCACTATGCTTGTTCCTATTCAAAAGGAACAATACTGATCTCATAACGCGAAGTACTTCAATGCAAAAGTTCAAGATGCATGTAACGATTAGATTATCTACATACCATCTTACAATTTTATTGTGCAATCGCGAAACGGAGCACGCGCAAGACTTTGGTTTTAGGTGATGAGATTTGAGCGGAGGGGAAAAAGAGTAGGTAACAATTCAATTCATTTTATTCAGGGACAAAAATACAATAATACTTGTACAAATTAAACAAAACGAACCAAATTAAATCCATGAGATAAGATCACATAAGATGGGCGAATAAATATGAAAAGTAAAAATAAGTTAGACTTATTGAATTCAAGACGAGATTTAAGCGGAGGGGAAAATGATTAGGTACAATTAAATTCATTTTATTCAGGGACAAAAATACAGTAATTCTTGTACAAATTAAACGAAACGATCCAAATTATATCCATAAGATAAGATCAGATGAGATGGGCGAATAAATATGATAAGTAAAAATAAGTTAGGCGTATTGAATACAAGACGAGATATGAGCGGAGGGGAAAAGGAGTAGGTAAGGTACAATTCAATTCATTTTATTCCGGGACAAAAATACAATAATACTTGTACAAATTAACAAAACGAACAAGATGGTATCCATAAGAACACATAAATGGGCGAATAAATATGAAAAGTAAAAATAAGTTTGACGTATTGAATTCAAGACGAGATTTGAGCGGAGGGGAAAAGGAGTAGGTACAATTCAATTCATTTTATTTAGGGACAAAAATACAATAATACTTGTACAAATTAAACAAAACGAACCAAATTATATCCATAAGATAAGATCACATAAGATGGGCGAATAAATATGATAAGTAAGAATAAGTTTGACGTCTTGAATTCAATGCACGTTGTATTATTGTTTATTAACTTAACTTGTGTTGGCCCCACTAGAGGTAGAGGGACTGACTGACTGTCAAATTAGGCCAGCTTGACAGAAACTGGTCTACCTCGAGGGAGCTGACTCCCTAACTAATCCCTCCATGAATTAAAATTGAAACCCAGAACTGAATTCTTTTGTGTTTGAGTTCGTCTTTCTACAAGACCATTTTTGCAGTAAAATGTTTATTCTTACCATTTTTAAGAGATAGGTAAAGGATGATTTTAACTCATTATATACGAGTACATAACTTGCAATACATTGAAAAACTAAATCTTAAAGAGCATTATCACGTACGGTTGCTCTTAGCAAGAATTTCTACGGTTTGTAAATTGTTGTCAATCACAGCTAAAATGTTGAAAAGAGAATTTTTATAATTTGGAGAATAAGTTTTCACGTGCAACCCATTGCAGGATAATATCTTCTCCGTTATGCTCATCTTATCCTCGACCAATAGCAACCCAATATCATCTTTATCTACACGTCTTATTCCTTTGAACACAGTAATTATCGTATTTAATTTAAAGATCTATAAGTTTTTAACATGTACCAAACGCAAAAAACACCGACTAGGTACAAAACGAGGTCGCAACTAGCTCTTCACTGTTTCGGATCATTAATTTGACACTTGAAATAGCTCAGAAGTGTTACAATGGCAGAGGAACGCCCACAAAACCTCTACGGGTTAAAGGTTGGCTATCTCTTCGAACGCTTAGAAAATTGTTGGGTAACCCTGCTTTTTTGTTAATGGAATTGTAATGAGTAGAGTAGAGGATAGACTGGTCGACGATAATTGGTGTTGGTTAAAGGTAAGAATGAGGAAAGGTTGAGTACTTCTGACTTACGATTTTTCTGGTTTTGTAGTTGCATACTGTGCAGTTTACAGAATGATTTCATTTTCAGAATCTGCCGTAGACTATAAAGTTTACTTATGCATGTTCTAGAAAGGTGGTAATTTAAAAAAAAAGTTGTAACGAGCGAGATTTGAACATATAGACAGAGCATTCAAGCTGGAACAATTGGTACTTGTTTAGACTGTATGTCCACCAGAGGTATGCGATGTATACGTAGCTAAGCTATGAGAGAATGCGTAGCGAAGTTATGCGCGGCGGTGCTGTCGCGTGCGGTCGCGTTCCGTCTATCTTATTTGCTCTAGCAAATGACGTTCCTCAGAGACAGAAAAGGATGGAGCGACGGAAAAGGCGATGCGGCGCTGCCAGATGAGGTTTAACCCTAACATATCCTTAGCACACATCCACACATACGAGTAGCTAGCTCATTATTATCCTTACCTTATACTCTTGGCACGCATCTCATGCTCTTGTATAAAAGGAACTTGCTTAGTTAAACCACAGTATTAGAAAGACGATCTAGTCCTAGATAAAGTTCGGACACTCCCTGCCTCCCATCAATTTCTTACCTCACTGGTAAAATGTAAGAAAATGTGTATTCTTGTCTAGTTCGCACTCATTCAGTATAGCGCATGCTTATCTCTTCTTTTAAATTTTTCTCATTTGTATGTAATAACAGCTAAGTGTACAAGGTGTGGCTAAACCCTCGACCAGCTGAACTGCTATGAAAATGGAGTGATCTGATTGGTAATTTTTTACAACTTAGCTATATCGCACAAACCTAGTGGACAACCAGCTTTATACTCAGAGTTCTTACTTACATTTAAATTACAGGGAATAATTCAAGGAAACAGGGACATTTTACGAGATACTTCTTTATTCCTGATATCGAATACGAGGGTATTTTATGTCAAAATGGAACGCTCCTATACTTTTATGAGTCGTTACATTGTCGATGGCTCAGTTATCGATATAGGTGCGTTAAGTTTTACAACCAATGTCCTGATTTCATATTTTGCTACCTGTTTTTTAAGGAACCCGGTAGGGAATGTCTTTCATAATAAAAGTTTTCATGGGGTTTGTAAGTTAGTTATAGCCTGGAGGATTCTACTGCAGGGTAAAGCCTCTTTTCACGGAAAATGGTGAGAAAGAGGTGTGTTAGGATCGTGGTCAACCTATTGCATCAATTACGTTTTTAATGTACTTGCCTTGGTCGTTTGGATCTCCCGTTCCATCAGACACGAGAGGGTAAGGACGAGAGAATGCATCTGCGTACCTGACTGCTTTTCTATAAAGATTTGCAGTCGGCGTAGTCAAAATCAACTAGGAATAGATTTATGATTGCTTAATTTATTATAATAAGATACCAGAGGATATTCTAAACTTGCCAGACAAAAAGTTTAAGTTCCACGTTAAACAAGTCCTCTGTAAAAAAGGCTACTATAAACTCGATGACTATTTGAATGACCAAAATGTCTGGTCTTGACAATGTTACTCTATGTAATGCAATATTGTATTTTAATTGTACTTTGTATATTTTGTTTTTGTTTAAAATATGTGTGTTGTAGATTTTCTGGCCGCATCTTCTCTCAACGGAACTCCTTCCGACGCGGTGGTAGAGTCAAAAAATGACGTCAAAAAGCTATCTATGTGATAATATTAAAAAAAAATGATTTGATTTGATGTAATGTAATGTTGGGAAATTCAGAACGAACTCTTCAACTATACGTGTAGACAAAACGACACCTTATCGAGTAGTAATAGATACTCTTTCTTAAACTGTGTTATCTACTAAATAACGAAGGATGACCAAAACTATCTTAGCCCCTAACCTACCACTTCTTATGGTAATGTAAAAACGGAATGCGTACAGAATGCTGAACCAAACTAAGAGAATCACTTGAGAGGACTTCCGAAGTCGATCAAAGTGGGATTTGCTGAGAAGCTCTCTCTCCTAGGAGGGTTAGGGAGACTAAATTGAAATTTTGTTTTTGTTTAGTCACAGTCAGGTGAGATTTGCCTTTTGAAATTGGTTGCATTATTTTGAATTTTCACTAATTTTGTTTTTATCGAAAATCTAAACAATAGAAAGTTAACTGTATCTGAACCTTCTGAAACTGATTCCAAATATTAGTTTACTAATTAAAAGAAAAGCTACACTATTCTTGAGTAATAAAAGGTCTAAAAAAATTAGCTGAAACTATTTTCAGGGGATGATCAGACCACCAACAAACTATCTTTCTATGTGACCAAAATCTAAATCGCAAGAAAAAATCTGATATCCCATATTATATTCCAGTCTAGTAGGTTTGCAGTTTTTAGTGGAACTGCAGATTTTTTTCGCGATTTTGACATTGGCCCCTTAGAGAAAGTTGTTCAGTTTAATAATCTGATCATCCTCTTAAAATAGTAACTAATTATATCAGATTTACATTGGACTTATATTTAGGCTCTAATTATAAATCACAATGTTCACACGAACGATGTCTCATCTCAGGCATCTAAAATCACGAAGAGAGGAACTTCAGGGCCTATGTCGAAAAATAATTGAAGCGAAATGGGCGTGTGATAGCTTATATTACTGCCTGATGCAAGAGAAAGAGATGGGGCGGCGCGCGCGCCTGAAACGACGCAAGCGTAAAACAAACTTTATTTAATTGTGATTGTACTATTTATGTAAGTTCAATTCTGCTCTAATCAAAATTTGCAAAATATCTATCTCTTTTTTTTAAATCAAGTCTCGTGTTTCTATTATTCACCGTTTAACAGTTTCAAGCGTTTATCGATAAAGACGGAGGCTACTTTGGCTTGTTTTTCTATCGAGAAAATGTGTCTTAATCGTGTTTTGGGTCTAATCAAAACTTCAATTATATGTTCAATTTACACATATCCGCTAATCATACTCCTACTGTCAGTACTTCATGATATATGACGCTTTGAAAAATCCTATTTTTTTAAATAGCCTCTTAAAATCACATGACTAAAAATGAAAATTTTCTACTGTCCTGTAACCCTGGTCCATGCAAAAATATCTCAAAATATATACTAAAATAGAAACAAAAACTATAGGAAGCGCTTCGTTCATACTTAGATTAGATACTGAAATGGCAATTATTACAATCTTTGCCCGTCGAAGTTAACTCCCCAGTTGAAACAAGTAATCTTTCGCTTTGCCGCACCGCTCCCTGTTTTGTACTTGACTGCTTCATTTGCATAACTATTTCGTCTATCTATTATACTAGATGTTAAGTCTGGATCTAGACTTGTTATTTCAAATTTAGTGCTTAATTAGAAAATTTAGTCACGTTATTTGTGATTTAGTTGATTGGCTTGTTTGTGGTTTAAATAAGCATTGAAATGTTAACTAGGGTAGGGACAGGCTTTACAATTATGTAGATATAGGTTATAAAAAGGCTTTGAATTTCTGACTTCAAAAAGATCATTGAAATTAATTTGTTGGTGCAATGTGATTCAGAGCAATGTGGAGCAAATCCTTAACAGATTGGTGGCCGAGTTTAAGCAAAACAGGAGTGGATGATGGATGAAAAGAAAGATGGCAAAATGGTAGTTTATTTATGCCCTTCAGAGGGTATACTTACGGATATCCGGATACGAGCTGGTGACGATGATAATTATGAATGTTGAATTTGATTCAGAAGATACAAATAAACTAAGCAAAAGTATACTATCCTTAAAATCATTGAAAAAAAACGTGAGTTTTTATTGTTTCATAGAAAACTTCAATAAATAAATAAATAACGCTCACAGGCACATACATTGTAATGATCCCAAGCAAGCACTATAGTCTCTTTATTATGGAAACCATACAACAACGGCACAAACATATAAACATCCATAACCAAACCGGGATTCGAACCCAGGACCCTGGTTTGGCAATCCGGCGTGGTAACCTAAAGAAAATTTTCATTTTTAGTCATGTGATTTTAAGAGGCTATTTAAAAAAATAGGATTTTTCAAAGCGTCATATATCATGAAGTACTGACAGTAGGAGTATGATTAGCGGATATGTGTAAATTGAACATATAATTGAAGTTTTGATTACACCAACCGGGTCGTCAATGCCTTGCCTCCTCGACCCAAAGGCTTGGAACATCCGATTTTCTTCGATTCTATGTTGAATAATGGCAGTTGTTCAGTTTAGTGATCTGACCACCTTTAATATGTAACGCATTTAAGTTTGCATTCTGTATATTTCTCGGATTTATTTATTGGTACAAAAAACAGAATAGGCTGATAATTATTGAGCATTATGCATGCTACTACATTTTCGAACTGGTTTTGTTCGTCCTATCCATATTTCACTTGTAGTAGGTACCAGAAATCTGTCCTGATTGATTGGTAGTGAGATGTCACCATTCGAAATTGAAGCATACGCAATCCTCTATCTATTCTATTCGGATGTTTTTAAATTATTTCCTACATGTGTGGTAGTGACACTTCTAAAATTTATTTCCATTCCCACCACGCACAATGCTTCCTTCTGTCAGGGTGTACTTTTTATGTCAAACTTGACATATCCCATATCTTTTCAGCACAAAACCGATAGTACCACTTAATGTCTATCAACGGGAAGTTTTTTAAAATCCTCTCCATATATTTCGTTAACTAGACTACCATGTGGTAAAAAGTTTAAAATACAATAATGAAACTTATTACAGAGGCACAAAGGTTTAACTTAGTTTAAGAAATTGGTTTTGGCTTGACAAAGATAGAAGTGGTGTTAAAAAATTTGATGGCAAGTGATTTTAGTCTATTTTGCGTTGTGTTAAGGTTTTAAGTGATTTTAAAGACGGTAAAGTGAATTTTGTAATAGTATCCGTAGTTTATATTTGCTCATTGACTGACGAGGAGCAACTGGTCAAAACGGGTGTTAACAGTTTTTTCAAAGTTTATTTTTTTATCAATCGCTGAGCCGTAACGAGCTTTTTGGTGAACTGTTTATATTTTAAAATCCGCTTTCTACTGTCAATAGGTTTTTTAGTTAATAGAGTAGCTTGAAATTTACTTTTTTTACCAAGTTAGAGTACAAAATTTAACGTCAAATTGGCTGTAGCGAAAAGAAATGGGCCTAAAGCTTTTATGGCAGCAGCCGTTTATTACATAAAATAATGTTATCGCGATTCTCATAAACAGAAAATTCTATTTCAAGTTCTTAACACTACTGAAAATAGGTTTAGCTATTATTCTCAAGCCAACTACACCAAAAATTTTTATTACTAGAAAAAGTGTTTATTTAGATAATGAAACTAAACAACTTTCCCTAAGGCACATACAGGTCGAAAAACAAAAAAAAAATGTGGGTCCTTCCATATAAAAGTGCGGATCAGCCGATCGATTTTCTATGTGAAGTCCAATAAATTTACTCGTTTTTCGACCCATGTTCCTTAGGGAAAGTTGTTTTTTTTTAACGTAGCCTATTCAATGTCCAACTGCTGGGCAAAGGCCTCCCCTTTTACTCTCCAATCCTCTCTATTGTGTGCAACTTCTGGCCAACTCTCCAAGAAGGCATCCATGTTGTCTCTCCACCTTTTTCTGGGTCTGCCTCGACGACGGCCCATCTTTCCGAATGTACGCGACAGACATGTCAGGCCCAGTCCCACTTCAGCTAAGCTGTCTTGCGCCCCACGTCTGCTATGCCAGTTCTGGAGCGCAGTTCCGTGTTTCTAATCCGATCAGTTAGGTTGACGACCACCCACCAACCCGCATTGGACCAACGTGGTGGGCTTACGGTCCAAACCCCCTCAACAAGAAACAATCGAAATATGCAAAGAAACCTGTTTTGTTTAACTATCTAAAAATCTAAATTCACCCTTAACATTTTTCTAGTAATTAAAAAAAGGGGTTCATAAAAAAATCACACTAGTGGACACATAGCCCACACAACTGCGTAGGTAAGACATAAAATATATTTAAACAATTTAGTTTTTGACCTAACCCGCTTTTCCCCCATTTCCCCTAAAAACTTTTATTTCAGGACAAAAAAGCCACTCGACAAGTACTCGAAAAAAAAAGTACGAAATAACGCGCGGTATCCTACCGGATGTCAGCGGCGGAAGTCGCTAGGCTTCCCGGAAGTGCTAGAGGGCTCTCGGGAGCTCCCGAAATTGTATTTAATCGTAGTACCAGTACCAATGGGGAGGAATTGGGACGACATGAGAGCGCGCCATTTTAAAAATTAAATGACATTGTTTTTTAGTGGGTCCGGTCGATACGATGCTTCTATTTTATTACAAAAATCTTTATCTTTTTTATTATTTATGTCATACACTAGCGACCCACCCCGGTTTCGCACGGGAGCAATGCTACTGCAATTATCTATACTATTATAAAACTGTAACAGTAAGTTTGTCTGTACATTGAAGATATTAACAAAAAAAAGTTACGATATGGTTCTTAGGTGTCCCTGATTCCATTTCACTAATTTTTGGATTTTTTGTCTGTCTGTTTGTTTGTGTGTTTGTTTGTTTGTTTGAACGAGTATCACGCAAAAACTACTGAACCAATTTTGATGAAACTTTTTTTGTTTGATAGCTTATGATCTGACTTAATAAATAAATCTGGTATATAATTTGTGCGCACGACGTCGCGGGTTAACGCTCGTATACATATAAACCTTCCTCTTGAATCACCTCTATCTATTATATTAAAGAAACCGCATCAAAATCCGTTGCGTAGTTTTAAATATCTAAGCATACATAGGGACAGACAGACAGACAGTGGGAAGTGACTTTGTTTTATACTATGTAATGATAGTGAAGTGATTGTGATAGTGATTACATTGTATTTAATTCATCATCATCATCATCTCAGCCGATGGACGTCCACTGCTGGACATAGGCCTCCCCCAAGGATCGCCAATAACCACCGGTCCTGCGCTGCCCTCATCCAACGGGTTCCCGCTTCCTTCACCAGGTCGTCGGTCCACCGTGTGAGGGGCCTACCCACGCTGCGCTTTCCGGTACGCGGTTGCCACTCGAAAACTTTTCGGCCCCATCGGCCATCGGTTCTGCGAGCAATGTGCGTCGCCCACTGCCACTTTAGTTTAGCAATTCTTTGGGCTATGTCAGTTACTCTGGTTCTTGTGCGGATCTCTTCATTTCTGATTCGATGTCTCCATTGCCCTTTGGGTAACTTTCAGCCTTTTTATGAGGCCTTGAGTGAACGACCACGTCTCTGTTCCATATGACATCACTGGCAACACACACTGACCGAAGACTTTCGTTTCAAGACACTGCGGTATTTGGGACGTGAAGATACTACGTAGCTTCCCGAACGCTGCCCAGCCGAGCCCAGCCTGTATTTAATTGCAAATACAAAATTATTCAGAGACACAAGAGTCAAAAAAAATAGAAAATTACGTAATAAACGATTTTTTTATGTTTTTGTTTCATCATCAGTCTATAGCAGGGCACATACAGGCCTACCCTCATGAAGGGTGTTTGGATGTTAGTCCACCATGCGACCCCAATGCGGATTGGTATTCAAATTTCTTCATCATGCAGGTTTCCTTATGATGTTTCCTTCGCCGTTTGAGAGCAGTCGGTAATACGTACAGAAGGTAGAAAAACCCATTGGTTCATGTCATGACATATCGTCCGTGCGGATTTGAACCCGGACCTCATGTTGTTTGGTGTCCGTAACTGTCCGCAACGCGCCACCGACGCTCCGTTTTAGTTTTAGTTTTCAATCATGTTCCTCTGAGTTAAGAAGATAAAAAAAATATATACGGTCGAATTGAAAAACCTCCTCTTTTGAAGTCGGTTAAAAAATTGTCCTCTGTGTTTCACTAACAATTGAAACGGCTGTGATAAATGGAAATTAAAATAAAAACATAACAAGCCTTTTTTAATTTTTTTTTAAAGGGACTGAAGCGTTGAATTAGTAAACGAAATTGAAAAAGACATCTAAGTATAAATATTTTTTGTTTATTTCTAAAATGGAAAATGTTTTGAAACGAATTAAAAACAACATTGTATATTCACCATTCTCTCACCATTTGTCTAATACAGGGTCAGCAGGTAGGTACATAACATACACTTAAATGCGTTACATACATGGTGGGTGCGTCAGATCATCAAACTGAACAACTTTCACTATGGGACCAACATTGAAACCGCGAAAAAAGAGTTCTAAAGAAAATGTCAATAGATGCTCGACCAAAATGTTTGAAACAGCTATTAGTAGTATTTATTTGTGTTTTTTTTAAAGATGGTTGGTTAGTAAAAAATATTCAGTTTGATGGTCTGAAGTACCCCACAAAGTATTTTAATTTTAATTATAACGAGCGTTAACCCGCGACTTCGTCCGCACAAATATACCAGATTTTAAGTCAGATCATTAGCTATCAAACCAAAAAGTTTCATCAAAATCGGTTCAGTAGTTCTTGCGTGATGCTCGTTCAAACAAACAAACACACAAACAAACAGACAGACAAAAAATCCAAAAATTATATGGAATCAGGGACACCTAAAAACCATATCGTAACTTTTTTTTTGTTAATATCTTCTATGTACAGACACTCTTCTGTTACAGTTTTATAATAGTATAGATAGATAGATGTATAATATCCACAACACTATGACCTACTGTATCTTTTATTATTTATTGCTAAATCCTATTTGGTCAAATCCGTTAGCTAGTTAATTATTAAAGCACTTATCTCGTAAACTTTTAGCTAGATCCATTACATTTTAGGTAATTCAAGGCCTTAACACGCAAGGTCCTAAGTAACAAACAACTAAGCGCTGAAGTACCCCAAAAACAGACCAACTTTTTCCCTTAAGGCTCTTTTGAAGTGTGCCGCATTTTCTCTTTTGTAACATAAAACTAAGTTGCTTACAGTGTTACGAATTATACCTACTTAATATAATTTTACTTATTCGTATGAGGGTTAGTTTTGATGCGGGAGGATTTTTTTTATTTTATTATTCTTAGGAAGATTTACACCATTGATTACATACTGAATACATCCTTAAATAACTGTAAGCTAATTACAAATCTCCACCTATTAATTTCATTTTAGTGCATGGATACCTACCCATTGTTGTCATGTTACGAGATGAGAATTAAAATTATTCCAGGAGATCTTCTTTTATCGAGTCGATGGCATGTCATTTTATATTTTTCCAGCCCAGTATTTTGCCACACGGATAGCACTACCGGCAGCGTCCATAAGCTCCATTCGCGTGCAAGTTTGCGGGCAAGAAGGGCAAGATATGAGATGGGCCATAGTCTGTCAACACTACATTCACACCTCAGGTCTGATCCATCGATTAAACCCCAATTGGACAGGTTCTCCTTACTCCGGCCGACTTGAGTTCGGAGCCTATTTAAAGATTCCAGGAGATAAGAAGTGCACACCAAAGAAAAGTTGTACAGAGTGGGTACTAAAATAACGGACGATAAAGATGTTTTGAAGGAGGGAGGAGTCAGTATGATGAAGATGATATAAGAGAGATACTAGCGTGAATCCATTAGCGCGAAGGAAACTTGCGCCAAAAAACACTTGCGCGAATCTATATTCCATAGGTACTATAAGTTTTAAATAACAGTTTTATTTTTTAATAAAAGGGGGATTTGCTCTTGACTTCAATCTAGTCCTCAGGACAATGATGGAGTCGAAGATGTAGCGAGCTAACCCAGAAGAATTCACTCGTGCTTTAAAGGAATTCGGGTTGTACGGCGTTTACTGACGCAGGCAAGGCATTCCACTCGCACATCGCACTCGCTTGGCTGTGCACATTATAAAAGATTCTGAAAGGCGCTTAGTGCGAATATGTGGGACGTCAACCATGTAGGGGTGATATCCCGCGGTGCGCCTGGATGTCCGATAGTAGAATGGGGAAAGCGGAATAAGATCATATAGCACCTCGGCACAGAAGAACACTCTGTAGAAGACCATAGATTCCTCAGAGCACCCCACTTCATTGGGTTAGGTTATGTTAAAGACTGTCCTGGAACGGACTCGGAGCACCCCACTTTCACGTTGTCTTATCTCTACTACCCCTAGACTCCCAAAGTGTAAGGCGACGATGCGAGGGTTCTGGCGAGGTCGAAAGAGGTATTTTTTCGAGTAAATGTCCTTTCGTCAAAATATCCTTATTGTCCTTTCGCGCCAATGTTCGTTTGCGCAGAAGACTTTCGCGCGAAAAGACTCTTCGCGCAAATATCCTTCGAGCAAGAGTACTTCGCGCAAGCGTGTTGCGCGAAAATGTCCTAGATACATAAAAGCATAAAACTTAGCAAAGGTAGCAACCCTAATTCTTGATATTGAATGAACAAGACATCTGAGAGCAACTCTATTTCTAACTCCCTACGCATAACCAAAAAAGTCAAAACAAAAAACCATCAAAACAAGCTTTTACGTTTTTATTTATTATTTTTGTTTACAACGTCAAATGCATAGCGTGATCTATCAAGCGAACCTAGCGCTCCTGGCGTCCAGCCAAGGAAACTATTTCCAACTATTTGAACTTCTACGTTAATAGTTTTACAGTCTGTCGTATCGTGTGTTCTAACTATTAAGCTTAGTAATTAATACCCGACAAGGAATGGTCGGACGATTTAGTTGTAAAAATGACAGTTATGTTGTTGTCTTTTGAAATATGTCGGGTTTAAATAGAACGCGAGGTGGCACGGAATTATTGATTTGTTTTTCCTTTTCGTGACGCTTTTTTTGGGTTATGTTATGACGTGTTTTAACAGATTTGTTTTATGGTTAGAGTGGTTTTTAAATGGTGTTAAAACGTTTTTTATGTACGTTACTTACTGTGATTGTCTAATTTTAACAATGTCAACGAACTTTTAGGGTTCATCGATGTTTAATTACGAAATTAACATAATTATTTATAAGTGAGAATAAATAGGACTACCTCCTATGCAAACTTTAATACAAAAATGTAAAAAAGTACCTAAAAGATTTTCGATGTTCTGGAGTTTCGTGAACTATCCCGAGTGTCTTTTATTATTTTTTAAGTGTTTAATACGTAATTAAGAAGATTAAAATGTTGTGTATTTGTTTACAATTCAATTTATGTCTTTAAAATCTCTAACCTTTTCATTTATGTCGTAAATAAAATTTTTTTTTACGAAAACTGTAATGAATTTTACGTCCATTTTAAAAGGTGGGGAGGTGTATTGTAACGCGTTAAAACACAAGCGACACGTGACGTCACGCGAACAGAATTATCGCTTAATGAGCGAAGTGAATGACCTTTTAAGAGAGAATTTTGCAACCGCAGTAGTCGGGTAAAGTACTTGGACTCTTCTTTGGCTCTCGTCGCTTTTAGGGTTGTCAGAGTTGACTTTTTTAATGTGACAATTTAAGTGTTGTTTATGATTTGCTCTATTAAGTTTGATCATATAAAATGTGTGCCAATCATTTATGTTTTATTACAACATAATTATGTACTTCAGATGCAAACATAAGCAAACCCTTCAGGAGGGTAGAGTCATCGCTCCATCTTCTGGGTCTTCTGGGATTTTGTAAAACCCATTCTGTAGCCTTCTTGGTCCACCTTCGGATAGATGCAGATTTGGAGATGCATGCCGCCCAGTCCCACTTCACCTGAGCTTTTAAGCTTTGTCCTTTGCCCAGCAGCGGGGCATAGAGCAGGATCAATAAAAAAGAAATACTTCAGATATTTTCTCTCTAGATTAAGCTGACCTCACGTTATTTTCCTGGGTTCGCAAAAATAACAAATTTGATTATTTTTTCTGAAACAAAAGCTTTTCTAAATAGGCTATCTTCTAGTGGTACCATCTCCTAATGGAGGTTGACTATTATTTAAGCCTATTCGGTACTGGAGACTGCAGCATTGATCAGTGAGGTGGTGTTCATATCGGTCTTTAAATTTTATATCCATAGGGTCCTTCTTAATATTCTGACACTTTTTAAGGGGATGATGAGACCGTCAAACTGAATAACTTTCTCTATGGCAACAACATCGAAATCACGAAATCAAAATCAGCTGTCCCATACAAAACTACAAACCTGAAAGATATATTTTTTTTTCGCGATTTCAATGTTGGTCCCATATAGAAAGTTGTTCAGTTTGACGGTCTGATCATCCCCTTAAAAAAGTGTCAGAATATTAAGAAGGACCCTTTGGGAAGGAAGGTTGATAATAGGTTACTAGAGTTATCATTATCATCATCTCAGCCTATGGACCTCCACTTCTGGACATAGGCCTCCCCCAAGGATTGCCATAACGACCGGTCCTGCGCTGCCCTCATCCAACTAGAGTTATACAATATTATAACTACTATAACAGAGTCAAATCATCATCATCATCATCTTTACATCACGTATAAAACACCGTTAGCAAACAGCTTACACAAACCAAACAAGATCTCGAAAACAATCAACGCTCCGAATCAATTATCCTATCTAATCCACAATAAACACGAGAACCCACGCATCTACGTAACGCAAAAAAACACTTAATCCACCCCCACTTAACCAACTAAGCTATTAAGTATATCCCTCAAAGGTCTTAGTAAAAATACGTACTATTTCCATTAGGTGTTGACAACCCTAGCGTTCAATATCCAGAGAGCTTTCATCGGCTCTTACAAATCGCTTACGTCTCCCCCCACCCCCTTGTTTCAGCCCCTCTGTCGCCTGCGTGCTTGAGAACGTAGAAATGTTGCCAGCTAGGCTTAGATGACACTGGAGAAGGGAAGATACCGTGTGTTCATGCGTAGGCCAAAAATGTGTTCAGTCATGAAAATTGTAAAAATACTTTGCACGGAAATAAAGATTGGGAGTTGGTCAAAAGCTAGAATAGAATAGCGATATGTAGCGTACTAGGCTTGGCTGATAATCCGCCTAGCGCCTATGAACTATGAATCAATGACCCGTTGTCCTGTAGAGAATTTTGCTTCTCTCACCTTGTAAGTGACGAGCGTATTAGAACAAAGATGGACCACGTTTATTCAAAAATTGTCATTAATTCTTTCCTTAAAGTCTCGGTAAGTCGGGCCCGAACTACTGAGCCAAAAAAGTATCAAAAGTTCTGTAATGATTAAACCTAAGGTGGACAACGTTTACTCAAAACTTTTCATTAATTCTTTCCCTAAAATGTCAGTAGTTCTTTAGTAGATCGGGCCAACTATTGTGACTAGATGACACTCTGAGGTTGAATGCATTGGGAATCAGTCAAGACTAAATAAAGTCAACTGAATACAGTTTATAGCAGGCAAGGGTAGGCGCGTTAAGGGCCTATGTCGAAAAATAATTGAAGCGAAATGGGCGTGTGATAGCTTTAAATTGTGATTGTACTATTTATGTAAGTTCAATTCTGCTCTAATCAAATCTGTTCATATCAATAACTTTTTTTTAAATCAAGTCTCGTGTTTCTATTATTCACCGTTTAGCAGTTCCAAGCGTTTATTGATAAAGACGGAGGCTACATTGGCGTGTTTTTCTATCGAGAAAATGTGTCTTAATCGTGTTTTGGCTCTAATCAAAACTTCAATTATATGTTCAATTTACACATATCCGCAAATCATACTTCTACTGTTAGTACTTCATGATATATGACGCTTTGAAGAATCCTTTTTTTTTCACATATCTTCTTAAGTAAGCAACGGATCTTCCTTTTAATGGTTTCATCCCATCAGTCAGGCCCTTGTTTCGAGGGAAACTTATGGGTTATGGAGTTTCGCCTGCTTTATGGCCGTACAGTATGTTTTATGCGATCGTGAATTTTTGTTTGGTTTGATTGAAATGTTTGATTAAAGGGTGCGTGCGGGTGTTGGTGTGCATAAGATAAATTGAGATATTGTAACGTGTGAAATGTTGATTTCTGAAGGGACATGAATCAGTAGTACTACCATTGATACTGTATACTACGACGTGCATTCAGTGTGTCAAAATTACGGCCGTGCTTATTAAAGACTTCAGTAAGTATTTGTTAGCAATATTGAGCCACATAATTTTCGGACTCCTTTTGTCGAGCTCTACAGGGTGTAAGGAAAAGTATAATTAACCTTTAAACCACATACTCTACTCATCAAACTGAACAACTTTTAATATGGAAGTAAACAAGTCAGAACAAAAAAAATTAATGGGTAGAGTATGTGGTTTAAAGCTTAAGGTGGTTTCAGTCCATACAAACGTTTGACGCACTATTGTGCGTCAAACGCAAAGACGGAATATA
Organism: Agonopterix arenella; assembly: GCA_927399405.1. Lineage (NCBI taxonomy): Eukaryota > Metazoa > Arthropoda > Insecta > Lepidoptera > Depressariidae > Agonopterix > Agonopterix arenella. Next base: position 6,899,470 of record OV656714.1, read on the forward strand.
TAAAAGTAATATTTTATATAAGGTCTAACAAAATTAGGTGAAACTATTTTAAGGGGATGATCAGACCATCAAACTGAACAACTTTCTCTATGGGACCAATATTAAAATTGCGAAAAAAAATCGGCTGTCCCATACATATATGTCGAGTAGGTTTGTATGGAACAGCTGATTTTTTTTTCGCGATTTCTATATTGGTCCCATAGAGAAAGTTGTTCAGTTTGATGGTCTGATCATCCCCTTAAAATAGTTTCAGCTAATTTTGTTAGACCTTATATATGGAAAAATAGTTTAGTAAATCTAGTTGCCGCGTCACAAGTAACATTTGCAATTTATAATATAATTACGAAGAGCTTTATTAAGAGCTTTATGCTCTTAAAATTTTGTATGAAAAATTTCAAAGCTTTATATCTTCGTAATTATTTTATAAATTGCAAATGTTATTTGTGACGCGGCATCTAGATTTTCCATATATACAAAGTTACTTATATTAATACCGTCTACGCGTATTGCGCGTCAAAGTTTTGTACAAAATTGACCCCTCTGCAACCACCTTAATGATACTTTTCCTGACAAGCTGTATATGGATCGACCATACTTACTGCACTCTTGCCTAATATATCTACCTTTTCCGAATGAGATATTACAATAAGGATAAAGGATTAATTACAGAGCTCGTCACAAAGATTACGGAAACATATACTACCCAACCCTACCCAAAAAAATACTGTAGGCTTGATAAGGACCTATACAGGGTGAAATCGATATCATTAACATCCTTTTAAACTAAGAGTCTACCCATCAAACAGAACAACTTTTACTATGGGAGCATACCAAATAATATTAAAAATGCGGTATTTTCTTATCTTTTCGAAAAGAAATTCAATCGTATGAAGTAATTTCAATCGTGTATTCAATTTAGGATTTAACTAGTTCAGCTATCTAAGATTTCTATGTAGTTTTTTTTGTTTCGGTAATTTGTGTAAATCGAGAAACGAGAAATAAGAGACCCCTTTCCAGTGAATTCCGGGACGTATGGCTCCTTAAGGTGGTTGCAGAGGGGTCAATTAAGAATACAAAACTTTGACGCACAAATCGCACAATACGCGTAGACGGAATTAATAAAAGTAATATTTTATATAAGGAAAAATAGTTTAGAAAATCTAGCCGCGTCACAAATACAGCTTTGCAATTTTTCGTACAAAATTTTAAAAGCTTTATATCTTCGTAATCCTACTAATATTATAAATGCACACTCACAAAGAGTGTGGATGGATGTTTGTTACTCTTTCACGAAAAAACTATTGAACGGATTTCGATGGAATTTGGCATACAGATAGACCATGGCCTAACGCAGACGAAGTCGCGGGCAACAGCTAGTTATATTATAAATTGCAAATGTTATTTGTGATGCGGCATCTAGATGTTCTAAACTATTTTTCCATATATAAAATATTATGCGTCAAACTTTTGTATGGACTGAAACCACCTTAAGGCGACTGCCTCTTTTTCAACTAAGCGACGACATCACTACCCGAATATTACATATACCAGATAGAATCCCCTTATATATTTAAAGTAAATATTCGCCCTGCATCTCCAATGTGACTGGAATCAAACTAGATGACCCTTGAATTGTGCCAGAGCTTGGGGATCGTCTTTAAGACCCCTTTGGGACACTCAGCGAATTCAATCATTGTCATATGTTTAATCAAGCCTAAGATCATGTTTACATGAGACAGAAACATTTTAGTTTAAAATCATATATGTAATATTATGTTCGCTTCTAAATGGAATAAAAAATTTTAACCGACTTAAAAAAAAGAGGAGGTTTTTCAATTCACCCGTATATACAGGGAAAACCGACGTCAACCCGGTGGATGCTGATAGGTTAGTTCATGCCTAACCAGAATATAATCAAATAAAAAAAATAAAAATCAGTCAATCAATCAATCAATATGTCAACATTTTACTTTAGGAAAAGGTTCTTAGTTTTCGAGATAAGGACAGTTTTATGAAATTCGTGAAACTCTTTACCTTAGTCACTATTTTGAGTGCCACAGCTACAAATGTTCTATGCAGTATCTGTGTTAAAACTGTCAATGTCTTGAAAACTAAGACACTTTTACTAAGGTAAAATTTTTATATTCTACTTAGTCATGACCTTACCTATCAGCATCCGCCGGGTTGACATCGGTTTACGGGACACCCTGTATATATATATATTTTGTGTGTTCGCGGATAACTTCGTCGTCATGAATCGATTTTAATGATTATTTTTTTTCTTGAAAATATCAATCTTTTTGCCAAATTTAATTTAATATGTTAATTTTAACCTAAAGCTCACTGGTAGATCCTTAAACGGTATCTTAAGGTGTTGATAAAATTTATTTCCACTGTGTTACCTTAAATTACTACCTATCTTATACGGTTTTGAAGGGGGAAAAAAATGTAAAAATCGTAGATAGAAAAGCAGACTAAAGTGTTATTCTCGAAACTAAAGTATATCTAGGCTGTTCTCGCCTGAACAGTTATTGCTAAAAAAATCTTACAGGCATTGCGTTGAATCTAGTGATGTGATCAACGCGAATACTATACCTATACTATAGACGTTATTTTTTGACTAGTATTTAACGGAGTAACTTTTTAGGAGGATGGGTTTTTTAAGTGGTGTCCGACTGAAGGTCAATTTTTGGCCGAAGTCGAAGCCAAAGCCGATTGTTCGACTTTTGCTTCTTCTTCTTATCGTGTGGGCAAGCCCTGGTGTAAGATTTTTTTTTCAGACCGCCTTACGGCCTCTGACATGGTTTTTATGTAACGACTACTATCACCAGAGATAGTAGCCGGGACCAACGGCTTAACGTGCTATCGAAAGCACGGAATCATCTTTCTTTTCAGACAATCAGGTGATGACCAACTGGGGGAAAACGCACAAAGTGACATATCACTAGGTGTCCTCCGTGGGAATTTGTTGCTGATATAGTGATATGGCCGGTCCAGTGGTATTTCATATCAAGGGCTTCCGTTCTTCGAAAGGCACGCTGGGAAGGCTGTTAGATAGCGATTCAAAGGCTTGAAAGTACTCTTGGACAGCAATTTGACTATTAACTTTCCAATATGTGCAAAGACCTGAGTGGTGGAGTATCATACAGCTCTCTCCGACATTGTTTCATGATAATGAGGTATACAAAATGGGGCGTCCTGTCAAGTATTCGTTTGCTTCCTCAAAAATACACTTTATTCCTAACTATTTAATATCCTTACATTGCAAAACACGACATCTACCAACAAAAGTACCTATTCAAACATTGTAAATGCTCATAAAAATCCTTTACAACTTAATTTCCCGAAACGGAACTTTGTAAGAAATTTTTTGTATCAATTTAACTTTTAGCATTAAACGTTACCTTAAAGTGCTAATAACTTTCTTAATGCTTGCAAAAGTAACGACTATTACTTTGTAACGCTAAGTACAGAATATCTGTTACGAGGTACATCACTAGTTGGACTTTGGGACAGTGTAATTTGCCAAAGTGGTGATATCCTTACCCTTCGTCTCTTGATAGGGACATTTACTTTATCTGTGGCACAAAACCTTCACGGTCAGTGTTTGTCTATAGGTACTTCTTTCCATATAAAGGTATATACACATTAGAACGGGCGGAGCCGGCAGCGGCAACAATTTAAATTAATACCTATTTTATTACGGGTAGAGAATAGAATACGTTGGCAGAGAAAGCTTCGTCCTTTGCCCGTTCTCATGTGAATAGACCATAATATTAAGAATAGTTACACAGGGTGTAAGTGACAGCATGGCAAATACTGAAACTGTGAATTCAGACCATCAAACTGAACAACTTTCACGATGGAGTCAACATTGAGAAAAAAATTATAAAATCTGCTGTTTCATACAAAACTGCAGTGGGTACCTAACTACCTACTTGACCCAAATGTAAGGGACAGCAAGTGTTTTTTTTATTTTATTCGAATTAATCACTCTCCTTGATGGGTAAGAAAGGTACAGGTCTGTGCCCTGCAGTGGGACGTACGTACCTATACAGGGTGTTAGGGCTACAGTTGCATTATTTTAATGGGTGATTGTCCTATTGATACTGAACTGAACAACTTTCCCAAAGGAGCACAAGGAAAATTTGCAAAAAAAATAAATTAGACTTTTCATACAAACTTTCTATCAGATGATTGCATTTAGTATGGAAATTCCAAAATAAATTTTGCGACTTTCCTTTCGGTTTTATAGGGAAAATAAATCAGTATCATGGGTACAGCCACCCCTTAAAATAATGCAACGTTTGCTGTACGTCTCCGCATTGTATACTTTAAATACAATCCTGAAAGGGAATCATGTTATAGACGACGTCGGACCTAACATAAATAAAGGATGCTCTAAAAGACAACAGCTTTATAAAATCAATAGATGCGCTGATGGAAAGCTCAGCTATAAGGCTCGACGCCAAAAATACGTAACCTTATTCTCTGGAAATATTAGCGTCGAAATGTGTCGGACCTTATCAAGCGGCTTTTAGCGAAAGAGAGTATCCCGTATTTAGAAAATAATGAGGAAAATTACTGAGTGAAGTGGGAGGCATTGTTTTAGAATTGGCTCTGGCTCGCTTTTTTCAATGGTTTGTTACAGGATTATATAAAATATTTAAGAATAAGGATTTCAATGCTATTTTTTAGCAAAAAAGACTTACAATACTTTCCTGTAACATTATATTCGAATTATTCTAACCATACTTCATTCTTGTGTTAGTTATTCTTTTCTTCTATAAGATCTAACAAAAGTAGCTGATTTGTTATGGAAAGGCAGATTTTTTTTTGCTGTTTCATCATACCCATTTAAAACATCAAACCCAAAGGTCATGGTACAAAAAAAAAATTATTTCATTACAATTATATAAATCCCCCTATATATTATTCATTGTATCCAAAGAAATTATTTCTTTATTGGAGTCTATAATTTATATTGTAACAGAATCTGCTTCAGCAACATGCGTCGTCGAAATTGCTTACAAATACTCCTTCAGCAACATGCTTCGTCAAAATTCCTACAAAATTTTCCTTCAGCAACATGCGTCGTCAAAACAAAACACTATTCAGCAACATGCGTCGTCAAAACAAAACACTGTTCAGCAACATGCCTCGTCAAAAACTTAATCGAAAAGTCCGCCCCTAGCCATACCTGGCCCAAACGTGCCCATAATGCTTGCTGCGTTTCCGCGTTGTATCATTTCCCCTTTCTCTTATACGTTAAAAAAACGTACGTTTTGAAAATAGTACAAAACTAAAATTTGGTTTTACTAAAATAGTAAATAGTAAATAGTAGTAAAATAGTAAATACATAACCATTAACTTAAAATAAAAACAAAAAAAAAAAAACAAAACTAATAGTACTTACATCATAGATTTTTTCCAAAAAAAAAGTTTGCGCAATCCTATTGGCTAATATTGATTTAAGTAAAAAAAATACTAAACAAATTCGAACTATTCACAGCAATGTTTTCTAGTTAAACAAAACACCTGTCTCTTAGATACTCAAATAAAACAATCCCCAGATTTTTCCTCAAACCGACATAACTCGAGTTTCTCCTGAGTAGGTACACATCGGGCAGAGCGACGAACAAGTCATAATCTACCAATCTAGTAAGTAAACACGGTTGTTTGCTCTCCACTCCAGCTACGTACCTGACCCCAGAAATTCCCTCTTGTTACCGCCATTTTGTGAAATAAATAACACGTGTCTCTTGTATAGATGGGTCGTCAAAAGTAAACAAATGTTACAATCCTTATTGCGTGCCGGATTTTTACAGAAAATGATAAAACAAAAAATATTTACTTTTTTAACTAAGGAATTAGAAGAAATGAGAGTTCCAATGCGTTACCAAAAACGTAAACCAAGGTCAGCAGGGGCAGTTATTTAAAATAAATGTTAATAAAAAAGGCGTGTTCCACTCTGCGTTACTGAGGAACAGGGGTGTTTATGAATCTGCCTGAAATCGAGTTTCAGGCAGATTCATAAACGTTGGCGCAAGATCTGGATGTTCACAAAAGCATCATGTACCTAAGTACTGCCTCCGTGGTCTAATGGTTAAGAGCATTGGCTCTCGACACGGAGGTCGTGGGTTCGGTTCCCACGGGGGACACGTAGTGAAATGTCACTTTGTGCGTTTTCCCCAGTTGGTTAGGACATTGCAGGCTGAATCGCCTGATTGTCTGAAAAGAGAAATGATTCCGTGCTTCCGATGGCAAGTTAAGCCGTTGGTCCCGGCTACTATCTCTGGTGGGTAGTAGTCGTTACATAAAAACCACGTCAGAGGCCGTAAGGCGGTCTGAAAAAACTCTGACACCAGGGCTCTGCCCACAAGATAAGAAAGAATGAAGTGTAGACAACACTTTAGTTTGCATACAAATATTATCTAAAAATTCTTGCAAATAATAGTTTAAAACATATGTTGGTACGTAATTTCTTCGGGAGACCATCTCGGGAGACCGCGTACCGGAAAGCGCAGCGTGGGTAGGCCCCGCACACGGTGGACCGACGACCTTGTGAAGGCGGCGGGAACCCGTTGGATGAGGGCAGCGCAGGACCGGTCGTTATGGCGATCCTTGGGGGAGGCCTATGTCCAGCAGTGGACGTCCATCGGCTGAGATGATGATGATGATGACCATCTCTTCGAAGAATAAATCATTTTATACGATATCAGTCTAGGTCCTTATATAAATCACCAGTCATCACTTTAAAAACCATTTTCAACTAATAACCATTTGGCATCAGCTTGACGGATTAGTTTATAACTGCTAACCATTAAAAATAATACTTTATCGATTGATATAATCACTGTTTTGACTTTGAATCGAAGTGTTTGACATTGACCGGTTGGTTAGCCGTTGAAAGGTTAAAATCGTTACCTATTATACATAGTTATTTAACCTTAAATGCGTTACAATTTTTAGGAACTGCTTCAGATCATCAAACTGAACAACTTTGCACTATGAGAACAACATTGGAATCCCAAATAATCTGCTCTTCTATACATTTAGGTTGAGTCACAATTGATATTTTCTATGGAATTCGGCAGATTTTTTTTATGGAACAGTTTTTTTGTTTCTTGTTTTCAATGTTGGTTCCATAGTGAAAGTTGTTCAGTTTGATGGTCTGAAGCACCGCTTTAAGTATTTAACGAATTTTAGTCTACAAAATGTATACAGAGTGTTAGGGTAAACAGTTGCATTACTTTAAGGGGTGATTGTACCCATGATACTGAACAACTTTCCCTGAAAAACCTATAGGAAAATCGATCATTTTTTCAGTTTTTTATAAAAACGCTCGGTCAGCTGATTGCATTTAGTATGGAAAGTACAAACATTTTTTTGGGAGTTTCCTATAGGTTTGTTAGGGAAACCTTGTTCAATATCATAGGTACAATCACCCCTTAAAGTGATGCAACTGTTTATCTTAACAGGAGTATAACGTTTTAATTGTGTTACATTGTTTAGGGGTGATTCAGACCGGTGAACACCTTTTAAAGCAGGCATTCCTAGCCGGAAGATAAAATGCCATCATTACAATACGATGATAATAAAAAAAAAATTATTAAAAATAAAATTATTTATTGCTTAATATTTTATTTTGTTTTCAATTACTAATTAATTCCCTTCTCTTTGCAGGTACACGTGGTTTTTAAGAAGAAAATATCTGCAAAATCCTAGATTTTGGTTTGTACCTACCTACTTCATTCAAATTAAGTTCTATTCCTATCGACCAGCCTTTTCAAATTGCAAAATACCAAATACAAGAATAATAAGTTTGATTGGATCGACGTCAATAGGTCAATAAGTGCGTGGGTGTTGTGTGACAAAGTCGATCTAAATTATGTAAATATAAAGTTCATATTGATTCAGTGGCAGGAAATTTTAGAAAATAATGATTGCACAAGCTTTTGAGCTTGCGCGAGCTATAATCGAGCGGGGTCCTTCACTGGGGTAATTACGTCATATAGCTATAACTTTTGTTCTATAAGCTGTTATTATGTAGGTAAGTTGAGAAAAAACATATTTCTTCGATATATACATACTTAAATGGTAGGCCCTATGGTAGAACGAAACAGCTTGGAGACATCTTTTATTTTTCATTTTTCGACTAGATTTATACAAGAGTCGCGTGGCTAGAGGTCTCTCGAGTAGACGTCTTTCGTTCGGCTCGCGATTTAGGTAGCCACGCGGCTCCGCCATTTTATGGCGGTTTCGGGTGTGTGTTTTTGTATAAAAACAGGGCTTTGAGATCGCTATTATCAATTACCAATGAACGTTAACTTGAATTATAATAATATCTTCAACACTTGATACTGGCGAAATCTTTAAAGAAACGCCATTTAATAAAAATAGAATAGAATAGATTTATACAATTTAGCGAAACGAAAGTCATACCTCAGTATTTTTGAATAGTTTATCTAGTGAAATCATGAATTGAATACACGATTGGAATTACTTCACCCGATAGAAAATCGTCACAAAGATGACGATGAAAAAGAACTTAAAATAGTTTCAGATTTTTGGTATTTATATTATATTCACATATTCACCATTAGTTTATCTAGTGAAATTATAAAAAAAATTATACAAAGTACTTTTGTTAATTCCTTTTAATCGAAAATACGGTACACGCACGCACTTTTCGGAGGGCTGGGCAATCACGTTTGTCATAGAAAATATTCATCTGAACCTAGGGCCCTTAACTACCTGCACTAGTTGTTGCTACTGAATAAGAGCTTATAGAACAAAACTTACAGCCATATGACGTAATCACCCTAGTGACGGAATTTCCCCGCTCGACTATTCACCGTTTTCGCGCAAATAAGCGCACACGCAAGACGGAGCGTGTAGACGGAGCATTATGAGTTACCTACATTTTCAAATAATGTCACAGTGATTTATCCACGTTAGTCACTCTCTCGCAGAGCTTGACTAATGGCCTACTAACTAAACAGCACAGCAAACGAACCGCAAAAATATGACAGTTACAAAACATAACCAATTACCCCTACATTGTCGCTCAACCGTGCAAACCACAGAAAGAGTTATAAAAATTCTAAAACTACATTCGAAAATAATGTGTCTATTAGGTGCGCAGGAGTTTATGCGTTTCACACGAGATTCGAATTAAAAAACCATCAGAAACCTATTATGGTAACACCTTGCCACCCGCGCACTGCGCAAGCGTGTCGTTTGTGCCTCGCTTTAGTTAGGCCACCATAGATTTTTAGGGTTCCTTACCGAAGGGTGAAAACCGGACCATATTCATAAGCCTACGCTGTCCGTCCGTCCGTATGTCCTACCTATTTAGGGCTGTAACTTTTGAACGGTAATAGCTAGACAGTTGAAATATTCATAGAATGTGCTTTAATATTGGCGGATTTGCTAACAAATAAATAATAAAAATATCTAAAAGTAAAAAAATTAAGGGGGGTCCTCATACAACAAACTAGTTTTATCAAAGTTTTTTCTTTTCGCTCTATCGTAAAAATGTAGTACATACAAACGTCAAACTTGGTGTAATTATCGAGCAAACTCTAAAGTATAACAACAAATAATACAAAACCTGCCAAGTGAGTCGGTATCGCGCTAAAGGTCCCAATAATTTGGATTTTTATATAAGTAACATAATACCGAACAAACTTTAAGTACTGTACATTATTTTAGTGGGTAATACGTTTTTACAGGGTGAAATTGATATCATTAGCAACCGATGGGAGCAAAAGATGTGGGCAAAAAAAAAATCCGCTGTTGCATACATTTGAGTCGCGAACTCGTGCGTCGACATTGCAGTTTAGTATGGTACAGCTGATTTTTTATTTGCTCCGATCGGTTTGCTCCCACTGTAAAAGTTGTTCAGTTTGAAGGGTAGACTCTTAGTTTAAAAGGATGCTAATGATATCAATTTTACCCTGTATACGGTCACATTAGAATAAAATAAGCTTTTTTCTTATGGAGCTTTTAGGAACCTCAGGGAGGTTACGTCAGCCCCGTCGTGCATTAACCCTTAAGACTCTACAAAATGAAACAATTTTACAATGCAATATAAACCTAATACTACCTAACGAATATACAAACACACACACACACACATATATATATTTCGTTTCTTTGTAACTTCGTTACTGGATATTATCATAATATGTGTTAGCTAAAAGAGCTCCAAATAAAGTTAAAAAAAAAATGCCATTACGAAAACTCTATTAAATTTTTCGACAAAACTTTATCTATCTATTTATTATTATTGATATTGATACCGAAGTTATTTATACGGCTACATCTGTTAGTAATTTAGTATTAACATAAATATACATAGAATTGGACAGACGGACGGACCGGATTGGACGAAATCTTTAAAAGCGTACCCACATTAGCATTTGACCAAATACGTTATTAAGAGATATGAGGCCAGCTAATTGTGTTTTAAATTTTAAGGCGAAGACTAACAATAATATAAAAGCTCAATTTATTAATTTTTGGGATCACGCGCACTGGAACTAAATAAAACTAAACTCACGGACAATGTTATGAAGTCTTTATTTAGGTGAAGGCTTTTATGCAATTTTTACTATTTTTATTATTTAATGAAGCAATTTAAAAAAAAATTGTGTAAAAGGGAATAAGATAAGATAAGATAAGATAAATGTTTATTTTAACTTTTGCTTAAAACTATAACATTAAACGGTAGACCAAAAACGAGGCAAGACTGATATGCGAAGTCTACGATTGGGAATCCTTAACAATAAACAAAATAATTTAGTTACGAACTAGTACAATTGAAACAAAGTGAAAGGGTATGGGGGGGGGGGGGGGTTATGTAGGTGTGTGTCTGTTTGCGTCTGTGTTTGCCTTGTATGTTAAGATACATACAATTTCTAATATTATTGATTTTTAAACATGTTACAACCATGTTGTTCTATTTCGGATCAAATTAAAGATTGAAAAATTTGTCTACTTGAACCCGCACTTTTCCAAACCGGGGAACTGCGTTATGCTGGACTTGCGGGTAGGTTAGTTTGTAATAACTACCAGTAGATGGCGCTCACGTCCCCTTAAGACGCAACAGATTGAAAATTTCGTTCTCTGGGTGGCTCGGTGGTGAAATTGGATAACGCAGTTCCCCGGTTTGGAAAAGTGCGGGTTCAAGTCCAGCCCGAGACAAATTTTTCAATCTTTAATTTGATACATACAATGTTTTTCAATGTAGTAAAAGTAATGTTCGGTCATAAATTCTAATCTAATACAAAGATTCTTTAGCATGTATATTTCATTAAAACTATTCAGAATAGAAAACTTCATTGGTACATTCCTTTAAATAAGAAATTAGAATAATGATAATAAGATTTCCAACTATTTATAATAATAATCTTATTTATTTCTAAATAACAAAAATGACCGGATTCAATCGTGAAAATAAAACACTATCTACCAATTTGTTGACATCACATTTCAAGTTTATCATTTCAACTTGACATAAGCGCTTGACCTTAAATAAATATACACAAGAAATGCCTCAACGACACTGACAAATACGTTCTTAGATTGATAAGTGATTAGCAAATGAATGGTCACTAGAGTTGTGTTTAAATACATAAATTCGATAGTCCTTTTTTTGGCATAACTCTTGTGCTTTCTGATAAGAAAACTTGCTAAGTTATTCGGATATATTACTTAATGATTCTACTATGTCTCTCATATTTATTGACTACTGGCAGCGACGCGCAAACCACAGACTTTAAATACTCACAACTATTGTTTGAAAAAGCCGTGGTGGTCCAGTGGCGAGTAACCTTGCCTGCCGTGCAGGAGGCGATGGTTCGATCCCCGCCCAGGCCGACTCGTACCTTGGAACCTTCGGAATTTATGTACGTTTGTAACACCATTGGCTTTTCGGTGAAGGAAAACATCGTGAGGAAACCTGCATGCTTCAATTTCAAGGCATGTATTGTACCCACTGTCCATTACAAGTGGCGACGGGCTCACTCCCCGTCACCCTGGACAGAATTTCGGTACTAGTGAAACGTGGATGTTCTGAGGTTACAGAATGTCTCTGACTACCCCCTCGGGGAATATAGTCATGAGCATATGCTATGCTATTGATTGAGTGGACCGATTGCGATGAAATTAACCCTAAATGTTAATTCAAACTAAACCATTCCAACCATTCATGAAAACCCCATTCAAACCGGTTAAGGAGTTTTTATGTGATGCGTACAGAAACAAACAGATCGTATCCTTATATTATCTTGTTTCCCAATTATTTTTTTGCAAATATGTATTTTCAAAGTACATCCACGCCAAGTTTACAATTTTGTTATAATGTGTATATTAGATATAGCTCGAGCATAGTTGAGTGTGGTAACAAATAATAATAGATTAAAAAAAATGAATATTGACAGAAAATGATGGTATAATCGTTCTTTTTAAAACCTGGTCCTAATTTTGAAAGTGAAATAATACTTTGTTAAGTTTAGCAATAAAACCCTTTTTTATTAGTGTTGACCTCTGTTTTCGAAAAGACGAACTCATAAAATCTCTGTATTTACTGTCTATACAAAACTCGTTCAAAATAGTTAACTGTAAACTAACTCGACTCAAGAAAAACAAATGTAAAGTGAGATTGAAGTTTTTCAAACTGAAAAAAAAGAACTAAAAATTTTTCCTTTTCTTAGCTCTTTTACTAATTAAACACCTAAACTTTTTGCGAGTTGTGTTTCAGCCAACATTCTTTTAGTAACAGCCTTTATAAATAAAAAAGAAAAATGTGTGCGTTGCAACTATTGTAAGGGTGGGTACACACTCAGCAGAAACATGAAAAAGAAAATTAACAACAATCACAGCTGAACGATGACAAATTTAAATTTTAAGGTCTTTTAAGAAAGAAAAAGAGTTTCAAATGTTATTGATTTTTAAACATGTTACAGCCATGTTAAAAGTGCGGGTTCAAGTCCCGCCCGAGACAAATTTTTCAATCTTTAATTTAATTAGAAAAAGAGTTGTAGTTTTTTGTTTTGTTTACATTAGAAAGTAAATAAAATAAAACATAAATTTGCTTACATCAAAAATAATAGGTAGGTAACCGAATTATTTTTAACTTGTTTAGTTTAAATGTTTGTTTTTGGCGTTGAGGGTTTTTTAAATTTAATGATTTCGTAATTTTCAAAGTTACTTGAAAACTGCTGAACCGATTGGAATGAAATCGGTCCACTCGTTTGGGCTCTCAGCTATGATGCCTCATACGGACAGACCGACAGACCGACATAGGCGTAAACTTACAACACCCCTCATTTTGCGTCGGGGGTCAATAATATTGCCGGTGTGCTACGTCCAAAGTAGCAAGCGATCTTGTCATAACATATTTCGTTACATTATGATTTTTGGCCGCTACTGACCGAAATGAAAGACGTTTCAGGTCAATAATATACTGGGTCAGATCAGATTATCGATCCGACCAACCTGGTCGTTATGAGCAGAAGCTTTGAAAGCGGATTTAATGCAAGGGGGTTGCGGAATATCGTTATTTGATTAGCGTATAACGTTAGAAAATGATAGACGCCTTGACCCAGTTCGCGGGGTACGATACGACCCGGGAAGTATAGCTTGTTTTATTGCCTAAAATGTTAGGTAAAGGGGTGACTGATACTATTTTGAACATTGAATTTTAAACGACTTCAAAAAAAAATTTACGGACTAAAAAAAAAGGAGGTTCACAGTTGGATCTGTATGTTGTTTATTTTAGCTGCCTCTGTGGTCTAATGGTTAAGAGCATTGGGCTCTTGACACGGAGGTCGTGGGTTCGATTCCCCCGGGCGACACCTGGTGATATGTCACTTTGTGCGTTTTCCCCCAGTTGGTTAGGACATTGCAGGTTGAATCACCCGATTATCTGAAAAGAAAGATGATTCCGTGCTTCGGATGGCACGTTAAGCCGTTGGTCCCGGCTACTATCTCTGGTGGTGGTAGTCGTTACATAAAAACCTCGTCAGAGACCGTAAGGCGGTCTGAAAAAACTCTGACACCAGGGCTTGCTAGTTGCTGGCTACACGATAAGAAAAAGAAGAAGAATAGTAATTTTTTTGTGTGGTGGCTTGGAATGAACTAGGTTACCTTATCCCGTGGTTGTCTTACGAGTTGACTGAGCTATATGAAGTGCATTTGTTGGTGAAAAATTTGATAAGTCATTAACTTGTAACTATCTATCTATAGATATTAAAACAGTTCCGTGAATGACTAATTGACAGATAACGCACAGCCTAAATATCTCAAGATAGAAACATGAATTAAATATAATAGTATATAGTAGTAGTAAAAACCACGTCAGAGGCCGTAAGGCGGTCTGAAAAAACTCTGACACCAGGGCTCTGCCCACACGATAAGTAGTAGAATATAATATATTCTATAGAAGATGAGGCGGTGCAATGAGAAATATTTTTTTTGTTTCGAAAATCGCGGGCAACAGCAAGTTTTCTATAAAATATAAAAAAAAATTGTCACTTTGACGTTTATTTACATATTAGTAGTTTTAAGCTTCTCTTGGCGACGGGTCCTTTAATAAAATAGGTATTAGTTCAAGAGACCATTGTCTTATTTGTCTTTTCAAAACTTTGACATAGTGTGCTCTTCCCCTTAAACTGTTTTTCGCCGACAATGCCTTACATTAAGTAAAATTTTAAGTGCACACGACTAAAACGAGAAAGCTAAAGTGTTGCCATAAATCTGAAAGTAGAAAAACAACGCGGGCCAGTGTTTCCGGTTTAATTTGATGCGGGCTTTTTGGCCAACTTAGCGTGGTACAGGGAAATTTGGCCAAAGTTTTAGTACACTATGAATTGTGGGAAATTATTTTTAACATTAGTATTTTGTTTGATTAATATTATAAATATTATAAATAGTTATAGTAGGTATAGTATAGGTATAGTATATAAATTTAAATAACAATAAAAAGTTTGGTTTGAAAAATAAAATACTTACATAAAATCCATAGCCATCCCCAATATGGGACAGGTAGGTACCTACGTCAGTGCTGTATTAAGGTAAGCGCAAATTACAACGGGCCGCATCGGATCGGGGGGTAGCGCAAAAATCCGCCCAAATCTTCTATACAATTTAGTAATGAAATAAGAACTACCGCATGCTATGAGGGACAGGAGCGGGTCGCATTATGCCGTCCGTGCGATGCGGCCCGTCGTAGTGTACCATACGAAGTGAAACTTTTTGCGACTGCTGCCACATATTACGTCAAACTAAAAATCAAACTACAAAGACTTTATTCCGACACTGGTAATATAAAGGTTTTACATAGAGCTCTGTGATCTGCCCATGATCATGTAATATTTAATTTGAGATCCGTCATTGCGTTGCGACCCGGCACGGCTAATTGTGCGAAGTTAACAATTGCTGCAGAGCGATACGACCCGTTCTGCCCCGCCGTGACCCGTTCTGCCCCGCCGTGACCCGTCGCATTGTGTGCTTGCCTTTAACGTATATGCAAATAAAAAAATGGTACCAAGGGTCTCACTCTCGCCTTTAAAATTGCAAGCTTTTCCTAAAATTAGGTAATTTCCGAAATAAATTCGAGACTGTTAACGAAAGAGACATAAAAAGATCTCATTGGATAGTGTCTCATGCCTGAGATAAGATTGAGTAATCACTGGCTACAGGATCGGCTACTCGCTGACTTTGATTAATGCGGTACTGGTTAATTTTAATTCACTTTCACTTGTTTAACTGATTAGCTTTTTGCTCAGCTCCAGTAGTACCAGATTTGTAAGTTCTCCCGATATGTACTTGCGCAGTTGACAAATTTTAATAGCGTGTGTATTTAATTATATTGACCAATCAGGATGTGCCACCTTCATTCACTTGTCGGGATTGGACAGGATTTTCGCTGCTATCCGATTTTCCACCTTTTGATTACTAAACGACTTCGGGTTACGTCGGGGGACTGCGCAAACGAAGATTGGCGAGGATAATTATTTTCCTGGTCGTGCTGTGCTTTAGTCTAATATATTTAATCTACCAGCAATACAGCTATGGACATTACCCTGCCAGATCAAAGTAGCGTAGGCAAGCCAAAACTCAGTAAAGAAGGAAATGGAGAAGCTGCGAGCTTACCATAGAAGTGGAAGAAACAGACTAGGAAAGCAGATTCCGAGATATTTTTAATTTAATTAATTTAATACCCCTTGGGTACGCGTGGTGGACTAACACTCATACACCCTTCCTGATAGTAGGCTTATCCGCTGCAGTGGGAGGTATAACAGGATGATGATGATGGTGATATTCAACAGAGGGTGTATTGATGCACTATTAATATCCGAAATCCACAAGAAAGAAGTTCCGGGCGATCTAAATTATACGCAACCCTAATTTTTTTATTACTAAAAAAATTTTAAGCGTGCATTCAGACAATGAAACTAAACAACTTTCCCTAAAGAACATAAGTCCAAAAAGAGATTTTTTTTGGTCTTCCTGTACTAAAAAATCGATCGGCTGATTCGCACTTGAGTATGGGAAGTCGAAAAATTTTTATGCTTTTTCGACCCAAGATCCTTATAGAAAGGTGTTTAATTTCATTGTCTGAAATCACACTTCATTTTATGTTATTAACAACTAGTGGTGTAGATTTAATATGTTCCCTATATCTAAATATATGACTCTAAATAGGTATATTCTATTAACCTCTCATCTTCCACAGAGTATAACAATAATTTGATTAATTTACCAAACGTCGTAAATTATAAATCGGATTGACGTATAAAATTGGTATTTAACGTCGCTGTGTACACAGGGGAAATCATTCGTTACCATAATAATGGGTCCATGTTCAGAACAAATTAATTTTTGTCTGTTATCGAATTGGTACCTATCCATGATGTTTCATTTTCATTGTACCTTTGAAATTTTTTTGGTATTGCAAAGGATCACATTTCTACAGGGTGAAATTGATATCATTGGAATCCTCTTAAACTAAGAGAACTTTTACTATGGGAGCTAACCGATCGGAGCAAAAAAAAAATCTGCTGTTCCATACTAAACTGCACCCGCCGCCGCGCCGCCGCCTACTCTCCTCAAATGTATGCAACAGCAGATTTTTTTTTGCTCCGATCGTTTTGCTCCCATTGTAAAAGTTGTTCAGTTTGATGGGTAAACTCTTAGTTTCAAAGGATGCTAATGATATTAATTTCACCCTGTATATTCCCCACACTAGAACGTAGTGCTTTAATATAAATAAATGGAATTAATAGCCAAAAAAAAGAACGTAGTCAGATAATTTATATCTTCTATACTCACTGTAACTGCACGCTTAAAAGATAATTTCTCTGTCGCAAAGTTTCCTTCCACACAAGGATTTTTTTCGATCTTCCATACAAAAGTGCAGGCCCTGTACCCGAATTTTCGATATTTCGAGACCGTTCCGGTCCGAACTTCATTGTAATAGAGTTGACATTGGAACGAAAACGTTCACGCAATTGCGAAGTTCGAATGTCCTGGTAGACCGTGATCTGCCGATCGATTTTCTATGGGAGTTCTAAAACATTTTATCGTTTTTCGACCCATTTTCCTTAGAGAAAGTTGTTTTACTTTCATTGTCTGAAAACACTCTTAAACTTTTTTCTAGTAGCTAATTAAACAATAGAGGTGTTAAGTTGTCGTGAGTACTGGATATTTTTCTCCGTGCAACTTCTTGTTATTGTATCGATTTACGATCGATATAATTAAAACATTCTAATTTTAAAACAACAAACCATACCAAAGACAACAGTCTCTATTTTTTTAAACATTAATCAATCCCAAAGATGACCGATTACGTATAACGGTATTTATTCGTCGGATCATTAAACGGCATTCGTTTGCTGCCAGTAAATTCTTTAAATGAGGCCAACCGAGCTATTTGCTATACGACTTTTTTTTTATTTTATTTTTTTTCTGTGAAAATAGTTTTACGCGTCGGATAGTATTGAATGAACTTTTTGGCGCGTATTTTTGGCGCTTAATTAAAACCGAACCGTTCTTTTTTCATTGAAAATGTGCCGTTCAAATGAGGCCATGCTGTAAGTTTCAGAATTCTGTTTATTTCAAATACAGAGTAAAAAGTTTTAGAATTAAATTTATTTTTTCGTTAAGTATAAAACAAAACACTGTAGAATCTGTCCTTGGATAAGTTATATGTCAAGATTGACAGTCGAAGCTACAAAAACGTAGAAAAAAATTGTAACCAGTATTATTGGCGTTTAAACCCTATCCATATACACGCACACAGACATAATTAGTATGGCGCCTCACGCACACCAACCAAAGAAAGTTTTTCTTCTAGACATATACTTTTTCTAAGAATCTGTCAATATTGTCAAAAATAAAATAAAAACTCAAAAATAAAAATAAAAAATTAAGTTTACTTTTTATGTGGTGTCTTCTATTTTGAACAGGTTCTTACTGTATGCGAAAAAAAAAAAAACTTACTTTTTTTTTTATTTTATTCCCAAAAAAGCAATAAAAAATCATACACATCATTTATAGAAGGGCAATAATGGCCATTGCAACTGTGGCGAATGGCGTACAACTTTTAACCTCTTTGAAATGCATTGGATTCTAAGAAAAATACCCCGAAAATACCCTTAAAATATCTGTTTTCCGTAACGGCTATCACAATGAACGCCTTACGAAATCCTATTCTAGCGAACTAATAGTGTTGGCCAAAGTTTTACGGCAACTAAAGCCTGATTCAAATCCCAAAGTCTCGCCGATCAAACAATTTCCACCCTTACACCTATGCCTTAAAAGTCATCTCAAGGATTTTCTACGAAGAATTAACACAATTTCCCATGGGCTACGTCTTCCGTATCTTTCGTTTACGGTTTTTGGTTAATCGTTTACTGCTTCTGTTATGCGAGGATAAATTGTATGGGGAAATAGGTTGGATATTTTTATTGGGAGAATAGATATTGCACGGTTCGTTTTCGGCTGAGATCTAATTGGCTTTTGTTTTGTAATCTTAGGCTTTATCCCTACAGAGCAGCGCGGTACTGTCCACCGTAGAATCTTGTCACTGCAAACTATTTGAAGTTATATGTATCACAATAGCTCAATGATGTTAATACAAGTGATTTTGACAAGGTTCCGAGGTGGGACTGCATTTCAAATTGGTTGACTAAACATGGCTAAATTCGTGATATAAAAACCTGACTGCTTACGTATACAGTTAGAATTATGTGCCTTAAGGTGGTTTCAGTCCATACAAAAGTTTGACGCACAATACGCGTAGACGGAATTAATAAAAGTAATATTTTATATATGGAAAAATAGTTTAGAATATCTAGTTGCCGCGTCACAAATAAAATTTGCAATTTATAATATAATTACGAAGATATAAATAAAGCTTTTAAAATTTTGTATGAAAAATTTCAAAGCTTTATATCTTCGCAACTAATTGCAAATGTTATTTGTGACGCGGCATCTAGATTTTCTAAACTATTTGGCCATGTATACAAAGTTACTTATATTAATACCGACTATGCGTATTGTGCGTCAAAGTTTTATATAAAACGAGCGTTAACCCGCTACTTCGTCCGCACAAATTATATACCAGATTTTAAGTCAGATCATAAGCTATCAAACAAAAAAAGTTTCATCAAAATCGGTTCAGTAGTTTTTGCGTGATACTCGTTCAAACAAACAAACAGACAGGCAAAAAATCCAAAAATTGGTGAAATGGAATCAGGGACACCTAAAAACCATATCGTAACTTTTGTTTTGTTAATATTTTCAATGTACAGACAAACTTCCCGTTACTGTTTTATAATAGTATAGATTGACCCCTCTGCAACCACCTTAATATAATTTATAGATAGTTCATTACGTAGCCTGTTATATGAAATTAAAATTTCTAATCATCATCATCATTACAGCTGATGGACGTCCACTGCTGGAGATAGTCCTCCCCCAAGGATCGCCACAACGGCGGTTCCGAATTACTTATGTACTGATAAATTTAATTATTACCATTTATCAGTACTTAAGTAATTTTTATTTCAATCCTACATATTAATCTAGATAATGAACCTAGTTTCATCGAAATCGGTCTAGAAATTTTAACATGGCGTAGGAACAAACATCGAAACCATAATAAAACTGTAACAGAAGTGTGTCTGTACATTGAAGATTTTAACAAAAAAAAGATACGATATGGTTTATAGGTGTCCTTGATTCCATATCAGCAATTTTTGATTTTTTGTCTGTCTGTTTGTTTGTTTGTGTGTTTGTTTGTTTGAACGAGCTTCACGCAAAAACTACTGAACCGATTTTGATGAAACTTTTTTGTTTGATAGCTAATGATCTGACTTAAAATCTGGTATATAATTTGTGCGGACAAAGTCGCGGGTTAAAGCTCGTTATTTATAATTGAGTAGTTGAATGTGATTGGATTTAGGAACGTTACCTTTATTTTTTATTTCCATCTTATTAAAAAAGGTGCTGAGAATCTAATTTGAACCTAAGGGTTACTAATTTATTAAAACGATATTTTAACATCTCCGAAACGAGCACTAGGGAGTGATTTTTGCAAAGTTAAAACAATTTTGTTGTAAAACGCTTAGTAGGGAAGTTTTTAAATATTCCATGTTAAACACAGCTAAACCTTGTTTTGTTTCGATTAAATTTTTAATTAATTTAATGTGTTTTCTAGTTTGATATTCTATTCGATTAGATGTAAAAGTACATTGGTACGAGTAGGGTTGCCGATCTATTGATTTTTTTATAATATCGATAAATCGAATTGGCCCTTGCCGCCGTAGTATGCCACCGTGATACAGCACTATCGCACCTTTGCTCTCTTTCTATTTGCGCGCGAACGAACGAGATAAAAGGCGTGACATAGCCGTATAACGTGTAACATGCTAGCTAGGCTGATGTATGTCTGAATGTACCACGGACACAGACAGAGACTACTACTACTAAATCTGAATATCCACATTCCATTACCAGTGTAACTAAACAATTGTGACAGCTAGTGAGCCCGTAGCCTCTTATAATGGACAGTAAAGTTGATGCAAAACACATCAAAATTGAAGGGTAGGTTTCCACAAGATATTTATCTTCACCAAAAAGCCAGTGGTACAAATCGGACGTAAAGTTCCTAGAAACTAATGATTTATAGAAAACTCATGGGCAGTATCCTAATTAATCTGAGTACCTACAAGTCTCGAATAAAGTCTCAAATTCAAATGAAGCAGCTAAAATGTAACCACATTAGTCGAAAGCTGGTCAGAGTCGAACGGCATCTAACTCTCCGGAATTACAACAACTAGTAGCAAAGGGATAAGTTCTAGAAACACCCCGTGCGGTTCCACTTACTCGGAATCAGACGAAGTTTGGTTTAGTGAAAGAAAATGGAGGAATCGAATGGTTAGACTATGTTTTAGTCTAGATTAGTCTACCTTAATGGGACACAGTTTTAAAAACCCAAACCGTGTCGTACCATCATCAGATAGCCAAATGATTGAGTTTTGTGGCATGCCTTAGGAGAGGCCAATGTTCGATATTGAATAAATTATAGGCTGATTATGATGATGAATAATCACAAATTCTGAATTTTGGAGAAAGACTATACAGCAATCTATTACCTCTAAAAATGCTAAGAAAGTGGTGTTGCATGCGATGAAAAGACCAGAAGACCACCCACCCAAAATGGCCTTAAACTGTTCAACCGGGAAGAGAACAGACCTGGAACAGACGTCCAAAAATTATTTGACGTTGCTCTGTAGCAAAAGAGGCTGTGGCATGAGGCATGTGGGATGGCTCAGCCAAGTATCAACTAGACGCACTCGACTCGGTTGAACGCAGAGCCAGGAGACTCATTGGCGACAGTAAGCTGGTGGAGACCTAGCTTCAAAGCCTAGCCCACCGCCGCAGAGTAAGTAGCGTGCTTGTCGGTCTTCTACAGATTGTACTTCAGTGAGTGTGCCCAAGAGCTGCATGAGCTCATCCCGCCTTCCCCTTTCTACTATCGGAGTTCCAGACGCACCGCGGGATACCACCCCTTCTTGGTTGATATCCCACAAATCCGCACTAAGCGCCTTTCTGATTCTTTTATTATGCGCACAGCCAAGGAGTGGAATGCCCTGCCTGCGTCAGTATTTCCGAGCGCTTACAACCCGAATTACTTTAAAGTACGAGTGAATAGGCATCTTCTGGGTAAGCTCGCTACATCATCGACCCCATCTTTGTCCTGAGGACTGGATTGAGGTCAAGAGCAAACCCATTTGAAATAAAAAAAAAAAACCAGCTAGGAAAGATATCTATATTGAGAGTTGAAAGTAGCGTTGCACACGCGATAAGATATAAAAGACCAGAAATGGTTTGACGTTGTTCCGTGGAAAAAAACTGCCACACTAAAAATTAAGATCTGGAAAGAACTTCTCAAGATCAGCTGGGTTGGAAATTTTTACTGCGTGCTTATTATTCTTGATAAAGGACGAAAAATAAGAAAAAACTGCTTATGGTAAAAATAGAAGTGTCCAGTGTACCAAAATGTCAACACAAAACTGGTTTAAAATCCATACTAAAAAGGATATCCTAATCTATTCCAGACCAAGGACTCTAGAGTTAAGTAAGCAGCAGTTAAGTACAACATTAAACTCTCGTTAAATCTAGCTTTAGCATTTCGTTTTCTCTCCACTGGTTTCACCTTAGCAGTTTTAGTTGTAAATATTTGAGCATTGCATATTACTTTAACAATTTTTGGAATTTAATTTTCTTTTAGTACGCCCTCAAGTTGTATTCTCGTTATGAAGGCAACAGTTGGTACATAATTGGTAGGGATTCTAAGGGGGGTTTTCCACCAGAACTCTATGTGAGAAAGCTCAGCTTTGAATAATTTTTTTCCAGCAGAACTATGCGGGGAAGCTTAGCTGTGAGCGAGGATAAATACACCAATATCATTGCTTCATATTCTTAGCCTCGCTCAGCGCAGTTCTGGTGTAAAACGGCTTAGCAGAGTGAGTTTTTTTTACATACAATGCGAGCTAAAGACGTGTGCATGCTCGGTATGCGAGGATGCGTGCGAGGTATGCGTGTGACAAAGTCAAAATAATTTATTTAAAGTACTTATAGCCCGTGAGCCCCTTATAGTGAGGAAACCTGCATGCTTCAATTTCGAGGCATGTAAGGTACCTACTGTCCATTTACAAGTGACGACGGGCTGACTCCCCGTCACACTGGCCAGAGTTTCGGTACTATAGTGAAACGTGGATGTTTTGAGGTTTCAGAATATCTCTGACTACCCCCTCGGGATTATAGTCGTGAGCATATGCTATGCTACTTATGGCCCTCTTTATGTATGTCAAATCTGTTTTTGAAGCTACCATGTATTGCAACCGTGCATAGCTTTGGTGGAGAGACACCCTGAACGTTTTCATTATGTAAGCTAATTTAATAAGTATAAATTCAGTGTCAGAAACATTGCTACAACCAACAACTTGCCATTCAAAGAGTGCAGTTGTAGCAAAACTCACTCTAAGCATAATTAGAGTTTCATTGAACCACGAATCATTTGATATTAGACTGGCTTTTCATCCACAAAATAGCTTGTAAGTTGAAGCAGTGTCTGAACACCCCCGAAACAAAATTGAGAGTTTATATTCTATTTACGATTAAAAAAGTACATTCTCAACACCCTTAGTTGCTTCTCACGACGGAAATAGGAAGAAATTTGTTGGTCTGTCCAATGCGGAAAACCATAGCACTATCTAATTCTAAAACTCAACACAATCTAAGCATTAAAACAAACTTAAGTCTGTGCATTACGAGGAAATGTTGCCAGCATTTGCTTTTCGCAAAAAGAATCGTGTAAGCAGTTGCCTACAAGATGTAATAGGATTTGTTTAAGCTCATTATTTTACAAAAACGACCAAGTTTTACTGTGCACTGAGTAGGTTAATTTCGTTGTATTCTTTGCCTGGTTTTTAGTGTTGGATAGTAGTTTTAACGACTTCTGTGTGAAAGATACTGAATTGGTAGATTGGATCTCACTTCTAATTTCATGATTGGAAAATTATAGTAGAATCGCGATCCCACTTCTGATTTTATTGGTGTCATCGAAGATAAATTACTTTTCCAAGAACTTAATCAATAAGCTTGGTTGATTTATGGTTAAACCTAGGTACTTTCAATACAGAAAATAACTTTATTTTAAGGGAAGAAATGTCTTAAGGCTGGGTAAAATGGAATTATATGCGAGGTGTCACATTAGATGCAACAGCTGCGGAACGGTAGCCGCAGTGTGACACCTCGCATATAATTCCATAGTAGCCCGCAGCCGTTCCGCAGCCGCACTATGTGTGGCCCAGCCTTTAATCTATCTACAAAGAGATTTTTTAAGGTAGGTCTTTACGGATATGAATTAATCGCTTTTTCAACTTGATCATCCTTACACAAAATGGCGTGATTATTTAATCATTTATCGATGAATCACCTTATTTGTACCAACTTTTATTTATTTTTGTGTATTATTTAAGCTACGAATAGCACCATCCCATTTCATCCCGTGGGTGTCGTAAAAGGCGACTAAGGGATCTACCGGAGGATGGGCAGCAGCATCCTCTGAGTACACACATTCAATCCAACTGCGATAGCCAACCCGCCTGCCAAGCATGGCGATTATGGCAAATCCCCCCATTTTAGGGGAGGCTTATGTCTAGCAGTGGACGTCTGTCGGCTGATATGATGATGATGATGATGATGATCATTATTTTTTGTATCTTTGATTTGATACAATTCGTCGTAGATACAGTAGGTAGATTGAAATAGATACGCTTAATTAAAACCTGTATATTGACACATAGGATAGAAATTGGATTTTCAAGCAGGCGAAAGATTACTTAACCAATAAAATACCTTGGTATACGGTAAAAAAGGAATGTAGACTTAATCCAGAGTCAACTGAGTCTGGGATGGGGGTCGATACTCAATTTCACCTAATAAAGTAATTAAGGGTTAGAGTGTTAATAAAACAGCACACGAAGGTAAATATATAGCGATTGCAGCCCAATCGCGGTAAATATTTGGTGATTGAACCGTTATGGGACTACGTATGAACCATAACTTTTGACACATTTGGTATTGCGCTAATCACGGTAAAGCCGTTAGAGCCGTTTTGACAGATCGCTCAGACGTTAAAGGATGTCAATTACATAGAGTTTAGCGCGATGCGGAATTCAGCACAGTTGAATAGTAATTGGATTGCAATGTGATTAGAACTTAAATTGGATAAGAATAGAACTTCGATGTTTTAACTTAGTTACATAGAGTTTAGCGCGATGCGGAATTCAGCACAGTTGAATAGTAATTGGATTGCAATGTGATTAGAACTTAAATTGGATAAGAATAGAACTTCGATGTTTTAACTTAGCGCAATCAGGCACCAGGTTTGTTTAATAAAGATCTGAGCGTAAATACCACTTGAAATAGACGTGAATTGTGAATGGTTATCGAAAATACAACCTACCGTCTATCTTACGATTTCACGATAATCAGCGATTACACTTGCAGTTGGTCCGGCCCGATTTCGACATAGATTGCTGGATTTGTTCTCTCTATTTTAAAGAGTAGCGATCAAAGCAAGCAATGTATGCCGAAATCGGCCCTAAATGTTGAGTAATGTATCGCTGCTTTAATTGCTTATTACTTCTAAGAGATTGCTTTCTGTTAGCTATCCTATGTCATTCTGTTAACAGCTGTTGGTCTTCCAAATAAAATAAAATAATAAGATGACGTATGTAGACGCCTTCGAGGTTGGACGCGCGCTTCTGTCTGCGTGCCCTTCGTCTCTGCTACCAAAATATCCCTTCAAATGCGGGGGCGGTGCGGTACCGGACGCATCGCGTTTAAGAGCGGTGACCTTGAATGCGCAGATATCAAATCCGGTTCTATTTGGCGGGAAAGCGGGAGCAGCCCATTTAAAATTATATTAATAAACTGGATAAATCGCAAAAATAAAAAAACTTAAAATTATGTCTATCTACTATCTGTAAAAAATATTCCAAAAAAACATGATTTTTTAACCGAATTGCCCTTTAGTTACGACTTGCTACATTATTCGTTTTCATATCAACTAAATAAAGTAAAAGGTTTTGAATCTAGTTCCAATCGTTTTTTTATTTTTTACTCATCTCTGGCGCTACGCTTTGGATGGTTGCCAGCGTTAAGACATTGAATTATGCTCTTTAAATACTCTAAGATTTGACACTAGTATACAGGGTGAAATTGATATCATTGGAATCCTTTTAAACTAAGAGTCTACCCATCAAACGGAGCAATTTTTACTATGGGAGCAAACCGATCGGAGCAAATAAAAAATCAGCTGCTCCATACTAAACTGCAATGTCGACGCGCGAGTTCGCGACTTAGCCCAGTCATTTTACGGAGTTTTGTTAGGCGGGCTTAGGAGTAATTACAAATTGGACTTTTAAACTGTAACCGGCACCATTTAGTGACAAAAAGACTATATTAAAACTTATTAAAAAAAATTCGCTACACAACATAGAAATCGAAATTGTGTGTCCCAGAAGGCTTCTAAATTAATAATATTAATACCAATGCACTCATTTGACTTAGATTTTATCAATATAAATTATTTTTGAGCAATAAAATAGGCATTGAAATTTAAAAAATGAGGTATTTATTAAGAACGAATGTATTTTTCAAATCCTTCTAAGTAGACAAAAATATGTACAGCATGTAGAAGTATGTATACATAATGGTAAAGCCTTAAATATGACCAAAAAAAAATTTACCGTAAGGTTTTTTAGAACGAGATAATAGCTAAATTTTTAAATTAGAACTGTTGGTGACGTGATTTTTTTTTAATTTTGGTACATTTCTAGGCTCAAATTGGTTCTTCAATATTATACCGAAAAAAATATCAATTATTAATTAGTCCCGGCTCAAAGCGTAAAATGACTGGGCTAACTCAAAAATGTAAGCAACAGCTGATTTTTTTTTGCCCCGATAGGATTGCTGCCATAGTAAAAGTTGTTCAGTGGGATGGCCATAGTAAATTGAGACAAAAATATCTACAGGGTGAATTTAAAGTCTATTAGCATCCTTTTAAACTATGACTCTACCAATCAAACCGAACAACTGCTGACACTGTGGAATGCTATACAATTCTGACTCATCGGGCGAGTAGACCTACGACGTAGGTCATCACCAGTAAAAGTGTTAAAATAGTTTTAGCAAATTTTGTTTAAACGTTAGATAACTAAGTAGTGAGCATACGCTGTTTTTGAGATTTCAATAATGCTTCTCCAATTCGGACAACGTTTTTACATACGTAAAAAATTCCTTTACAATCAATGACGTTTTACAAATAGACGCGTCATACGCGAACATCATTTTGCACTTTAAAACGGCGCGATACAGTGACGTGTAACCCGTACACTAGACGGCACGTGACTATGTGAAAGCCGGGCAATTACCTTGTATTTTTTAATTGCCATTTTGGAGCGCGGGCAACGCATCTACATATAAAACATCTTAGTTTACAATAGAGTCTACTATGAAGCAAGGAAACCTCAGTGCTTTGTTCCAACGCTGAACTCTAAGAGGATTCCGTTGGTACCTATATACCTAGGTATAGTCTAGACTTAACACTTCAATAGTTAGTTATAATGAGAAGCTGCTAACTTTTTAATGAATCGTTTTCAAACGAAAAACTAGTCGGTTTTCTTTGGCCATTGTGATAAATTCTTTGTCAGCATCTCTTTGGGCTTTTGTCTCTTTTATAATGAACGATTTTGTTTAAAGAAGTTAACAAATAATCCGGTAGATGGCACTGGCTGAATAATTGTATGCGGAAGTTTATAAAAGCCAAGGAAATGTCACGTTGATAGTTGATACAACAGAAACGGTCCAAAATTTTTGCTCATATGGCATTCTGCGTCTCTTTCTTCTGTGTCTTCTTCTCTGTCTTCTACACGGTATTGGAAAAGAACGGTGGTAGACACAAAAATTTAACAATAATTTTTGAATTATGTATTTTTAACTGCTCTGATTAGAAAAAAAAACGTTTGTCGTTCGAATTTTTTCTAGCTATATCTTCAATGTGCTAAATTATGATATTTTTCGCGGAAATAAACGTTTCTTACAATACTACCTATCCGGTTATACGCACAACTCACGAATAATAGTGCAATGCCACTTAGGTAACCTTGAAATAAATATTTTTTCTACAATTTGCTATTCGAAACATCGTTCATTGACCTACGTTTTCAATAAAGCAATTTCAGTGTTAATAACGTTACGAATATTGCATCATTCCACGTCCGAAACAAAACAATTCCGGACGCCCATAAAACACATTTGCGGTCGACCGCATCATTTTCTCTAATTCGGTTTTAATTTTATAAAAAAAAACAAAGCCCGTAGTTACTGGCTGGTATGTCCACCTGTTATCCTTCTAGGATAATTTTAAAAACGAAAGTTTTGGATTCGATATTTGAATTTTAGACGTATTCTATTGCAATGTTGGTACTATTTTGTTCGAATATTTTGTTCATGTGGGGTTGTATTGTTTGGGACAGTTAAACGAAAGTTTTGGATTCGATATTTGAATGTTAGACATATTCTATTCCAATGTTTGCCCCTTTTTTTTCGAAAATAATTTTGTTGATGTGGGGTTGATTTTTTTCTTTTTTTTCGGCCTGCAGGCAGGAAGCGTAGTAGAGCGGTCTCTGAAGTGTTTACACGTTCGTGCCCCGGTTGTTTGGTTTAGTTCTTTGACTGTATTTTCGACTGCATGCGGTTTTGGCGCGAAACCGCCGGATGTTCGATTTTTTGCTCAGCTGTTAAGTGCAGCTCAAATAACGCTTTCGGGTGTTTTTTCTGTCTTCTGACCGTTGTTTTTTAATTTACGCTTTGGTTGACATTTTAGGGCAGTTCAAAACGTTTGATATGGAGACATTGGCTTTTGCAAACTATATAAAATAGTTAGGAAGGTACTTCACTATTTCACTAGATAAGTCTAGTAAGATAGTTATATTTTACTAGATCGTGCTCGTATCATATTAATGAGACAGTTATGAACCGCTTCCATATAACTATATTACGGTACATAGCTATATTCCTAGGAATATAACTAAATAATTATATCACGGCTTCAACCATCTTACTGCGACAGATAGATACATTTACGCTATGTAGTTCTAATTAACTCTATCTAAAGTACCCACAAGAAAACATTTAAACACATTTTATTATATAACTGCTGCGGTAACTAAATAAATAATTAAATTTCGAAGTATAAAAAACCGAGCCTCAGCCAACCAGATAGTTATTTGACCGAACAATGAACTGTAATCTTTTTTTCGACCTTATAAGCTACAAATCGTGAGCGCGGTTTATTTCGCGTTAATCGATGTATTTCTTTGTCACGAAATTGAGGTTTCTCTTCGTCGACCTTGTGGTAGGGTTACCATACGTTTTTTTATTTAGTCGGACAAGTCTGGAATTTTTGCCGATTTTTATTTAAACAAGATAATAGTCATACAGCGTTATAGCGTAAAACTTGTTTAAGTTTTACGTTTTTTCCATTTAAGTAATTATTTAACGAACCGATTGACTGCCTAACCAAACTTCATTTCTGCAAACAGATTCAAATAGTCCGATGTCTGTTACCATAGAATATTTCCGATAATAGCCGTTTAGCGAAATAGGACAGGCCGTTGGTCAACTTGTTTGCCGCGTAGTTCACTAAACGACTACTCATGCATGGTTTTTACAAACAATACTTAAGTAGCTAATTCATTTTTTCCAATTTTAAAGAAAAGTGTAAACAAGTACTTATTCACGTCCTGTTTCCATGTTTTATTATGTTCTATTTATGTCTGGACTATGATTCGTGACGTTTCACATTAAATAGTTAAGTACCTACTTCTAAGGAATCTCTTGGCTTATACAAAAAATGTGGCTACCCTAAGAGAGAAAATGTTTGAAACTTTTTTTCGTTCTTACGTTGCGTTCGTTCATTACGTTTCTTTTCATGTTTTATCTTCTTTTTGGTTCGATTCTAGGTAAATTATTGATATTAAGTATTTATACAGGATCCTTCTTATTATGCCGACACTTTTTAAGAGGATGATCAGACCATCAAACTAGACAACTTTCTCTATGGCACCAACATCGAAATCGCGAAAAAAAAATCAGCTCTTCCATACAAAACTGCAAACTTACTCGAGCGAAATGTATGGGACAGCTGATTTTTTTTTCGCGATTTCGATGTTGGTCCCATACAGAAAGTTGTTCAGGTTGATAGTCTGATCATCCTCTTAAGAATGTGTCAGCATATTAAGAAGGACCCAGTATACGTACACTATCGTAATTGATATTGCTTTTTTGTTTGCTTTCAGTGTTTATCCTTTAAATGCTGTTTTGATTTGGTCGTCCAAGTTACTCGAGCAAAGTAATTTTTTTTTATTTCTTAGTATTATTATCAAACTTACTCTTTTGTTTTCAATACAAAATTTATGAGAACGATTTTATTTAGCAAAGATTTTTGGATAATTTTGTTTTGTTTTTGGAATTTTTAAAACCAACATAAGTATGTTTATAAACAGTATTATTAAAACAAAATTTAAGCATTAAATACATCTTTTGTGGATGAGAAAAAATATCGTTTCATATACCTAATAATAGGAACTACTACATCGATAATTCTTTCACTACAAACCCTATATTTCATTTTTCCCAATAAAATAGACCCTAAGAAATCCTGGGAAAATTTAGTAGCCCCACGGGGAAAAACTAATAGATCATCAAATATTTCGATCGAGGTTGCCAGAAAGCTTGGACTAAATGTTAGAGAAGCACCGAAGTTTAAGCCGAATCCGAAGTTCGGATATCGCCGTCATTTTCGGCTTCGGCCGAAATTAGAGATGGACCGTATCTTACAAGTTCGTTGAATAGTGATTAGAGTTTTTATCTCTGAATAAAACAATAAAAACATTCGAGCTATGGAGAGAGCTATGCTCGGTGTTTTTCTGAGAGATCACATCAGAAATGAAGTGATACGTCAGAGAACGAAAGTGGTTGACATAGCTCAGAAAATTAGCAAGCTGAAGTGGCAATGGGCTGGTCATATCTGCCGAAGAACTGACAACCGGTGGGGTGTCAGGGTTCTGGAGTGGAGACCGCGAACTGGTAGACGTAGTGTGGGACGTCCTGCTGCCCGCTGGACAGACGACCTAAAAAAGGTAGCGGGGAGCGACTGGATGAGGAAGGCCGAGGACAGAGTTTTGTGGCGCGCCTTGGGAGAGGCCTATGTTCAGCAGTGGACGATGATAGGCTGATGATGATGATGATGATTCGAACTGTGTACGATCTCTCCTGTGGCTCCTGTGGCGCTGTCATAGCCTTTTATCAGGAACTAATACAGAAAGTAACGGTAAAGTAAAAGTAAAGTAACTGCCGTGTGGTGTCGGCTACGAATAGCACCATCCCATTTCCTCCCTTGGGTGTCGCAAAAGGCGACTAAGGGATCTACCGGAGGATGGGCAGCATCATCCTCTGAGTACACACATTCAATCCAACTGCGATCGCAAACCCGCCTGCCAAGCGAGGCGATTATGGCGAATCCCCCCATTTTGGGGGAGGCTTATGTCCAGCAGTGGACGTCTGACGGCTGATATGATGATGATGATGAATACATAAAGTATGAAATTTAAATTCTGCGTCGTAATGCGGTAATATTCATAATTAAATATTAAATGAAACCTGGAAACAAATTCTAGTTAAATGTTATGATATTAGAACAATATCCTTGCACAATTTATTCAACATTTTCAATGAAAATCTTTCAAAGCCAAAGTCAAAAGATTTTTTTTTAAATAATATCAAATGGATAGCTCTGTGACCTAATTTTTCTGTCTACCACCGCGTTGGAAGTTGTTCCTATGGTAGACTTCTTTAACAAACTTAAAAAGACAAAACAGTTTATAATACAACAAACGTAACTTCACTTTTCTTATTTAGAAGAGTAATTTACTTCGAAGATTTAGACAAAGCCAAATGTGACAAATTCTGTCGGTCGCTTTTGGTTTCGGCTAAATCTTCGACACTTTCGACCGAAAAAAGCCGAAAGCTACGCGCCGTTCGAACACTACTAAATACCATGGAATAACGGAAAATAATGTTAGTCACGTTTTATCTCATTAATGGTGAACTGTATACTTATATCTATATCTATTCGTGTCGTCTGTGTGTCATTAATATGTGTCAAAATGGACTTGTACACCCGTCGAAACTCTTGGGAGTTTTGTATCGTTTTGTGTAGGAGAGTTTCGATTTCGAATTGTTTTGTTTCGGTACTTTTTGTCGAGGGTTGCCTCTTTGATATTATGGGGTTAGGGGATTAAGGTTTTTTGTTTTGCTTTTAGAAATGTCTTTTTTTTAAAGTTGTGTTAACTCTTGTTCAGTAATTAAGGGTGTTTTGTTAAAAATTATGTAAAAAAAAAACCATTGAGCTTTTTTCGTAATGGTTAATCTGTACTCATAAAAAGCAGTTCCGTGACTGACTGACAGACAAAGCAGAGCCTAAACCGCTGAAGATAGAAACATGAAAGGACAGTGGGCAGTAGGCCTAGCATGCCACCCCCGAGAAAACGATAAAAATCGAAATGTGCCTCCATCTTTATTATTTTACGTATGCCAGAGAGAGCGAGCATGAAGTTTTTCTCGTTTAAACGCTTTGTCGTGGGTGGCATGCTAGCCGTGCTGGAGTGGTCGAATAGCCCCCACCTAAGTGGCATACTACGTTTGAGTTTAATATATAATTTTTTTTTATGTGCGGCACCATTCTTTTCGAGAGAAAAAAAGATACAGAATATTTTGTTTACCGGTTTTTCATACATAATGTTAGCATTTAGCCGCAATTTACATCTGTTTCTTGAATTCTATTGTGTCATGTGAAAAGTATTATTCTTTTTGATTATTGTTAATGCAAAAGAATCATTAGCCCTCAAAACACACAACACTTAAATCGCGAAAATCGTTATCTCATCTTGAACTCGCCGGTGTAGTAAACGTAAGCCTTATTAGTTTTGCACGCTTAATAATAACTTTTAGTAGTTTTAGCTAAGTGTCTGATCACCCCGAAAGACATTACACCTTTCGTGGTCATAATATCAAAACGACTTAGTCAAAATTAAACATCCTGTATCTTTTTCTATTGTGCATTGTATTTTCTTTTGCTGTCAAATAAAGTATATTTCATTCATTCATTCATTCATTCATTCATTCATTCATTTTTTTCCTCGATAATATTTTGATGCCCCATAGGTGCTATGTACGTTTGGGTATCCTCTAACTATCCCTACATGTGTAGGTATCATAGCGAGGGGCTCTTGGACCAGGGGCCATACATTTTTGCCACAGATCACAAAAACTAAAGGGAGATGTGAAAAGTGGGCGGGGCCAGTGTCGCAGCAATATGCGCAAAAACGGAACACATTGCTCGCAACAGTAATGATTCAATATATTATGAGGCTAAAAGCCAGTCGAGATATTATGTGTTAATAGTTTACAATGCTTGCGTAGTACTAAAGATTATTCGAACGTTGAGTTCTGATGCCGCAATGGACAATGAGCACAACATTTAAGCTAACAAAATACTTTCTATCGCGTGGTACTGGTGGTAATGCGACACTAGGTTTCGTACTCAGCGCGTTGGTAGGCATCTCTCTAGATCTCTATGATTTTTGCCCAGTGTCCTTTGGAATATATATTCTACGGATGATGTAGCGGTGCACTATGAAAGGATTTTGTCGATATTCTAATTTCACGCGGACGAAGTCGCAGATTAAAGCTAGTATCTTACACACAATGGGTAAGTTTAGAAACAAACAAATAAAAGCTATATAATTATCATAAATTTAGCATATGTTTTGGTGAGACTATAAATATACATAAGTAGAATATTTAAATGCCCATAATTCGAATTCACAAGAATTCCAATCATCAATATGAATGATGTCCAATGAATTTTATTGGCTCCGCCCATCTGTTTTATTTGCCACTTTTACATTATCTATTTGGACATTTTGTACCTACAAATTATCACTCCAACTGACTCGAAGTCTTATAAATGTTACAATCACGACTATATTCAACTAATTAGTACTAAATCGAATTAACAAAACGTTTCGAATCTCTAACCAAACGATCACAATCAATGTCTACATTTAAAATACCTAAGGCGTCAACTGAAGCAGCTAACGGGGTATCGTATCGCTTTAAACACGTCATTTACACGATGTATCGTGAATTGAAACATTTTGATACTTACGACCTTGTAATTAGAGTATTGTTAAGATTTTTTTGTGTACAATGAATTCGCGAGATTATTTTTATGATGTATCATGCGTGAATTAAAACATTTTAGCACTTATGACCTTGTAATAAGGGTATTGTTAGGGGACTTAAAAAATGCACTAAAGTCGAATGAGAATATTGTAGTTGTGTGTAAGTTGGTATATGTAGGTATTGTAGCGAGGTGAGTAAAAAAGAAA
The DNA here is from genome assembly GCA_927399405.1 of Agonopterix arenella. Lineage (NCBI taxonomy): Eukaryota > Metazoa > Arthropoda > Insecta > Lepidoptera > Depressariidae > Agonopterix > Agonopterix arenella. Next base: position 6,934,077 of record OV656714.1, read on the forward strand.
AAAAAAATGCTACGATCGATGAACTCAGTTTAAAATTGGCAATGGATTCTTTATTGTTGTCTAAAAAGTAATTTAATTTGGCATATTGGCTATGTAACAGAAATGATCAGATTTTGTAACAACAAAACATGTCTCATTTTGTCCTAATTTATTTACGTGCTTTTGACCCACGACTCGGTCCTCGTAGATTACCCCATTAGGGGTTGATTTTAGAAAAATCCTTTCTTAGAGCACCCCTAAATCCTCTGTAGAATATACAGGGTGAAATTGATATCATTAGCATCCTTTTAAACTAAGAGTCTACCCATCGAACTGAACTACTTTTACTATGGGAGCAAACCGATCGGAGCAAGAAAAAAATCTGCTGTTGCATACATTTGAGTCGCGAACTCGCGCGTCGAGATTGCAGTTTAGTATGGAACAGTAGATTTTTTATTTGCTCCGATCGGTTTGCTTCCATAGTAAAAGTTATTCAGTTTGATGGGTAGACTCTTAGTTTAAAAGGATGCTAATGATATCAATTTCACTCTGTATATTCGAACATGTTTCTATCGTGAGCAGTTTAGGCTGTGCGTGTCTGTCAGTCAGTCACGGATCTCTGTTATAATAAGTTTTGAAGATATTAATATTTTCCAGTTTCCATTCAAAAATAGTTTTCCTCATATGATGAAAATGAAGAAAATATAAAAAATTACGTACAAAACCTCCTCCTTTTTTGAAGTCGGTTAAAAATAGACCCATCTTCTTCTTCTTATCGTGTGGGCGGAGCCCTGGTGTCAGAGTTTTTTCAGACGACTACTACCACTAGAGATAGTAGCCGGGACCAACGGCTTAACGTGCCATCCGAAGCACGGAATCATTTTTCTTTTCAGATAATCAGGTGATTCAGCCTGCAACGTCCTAACCAACTGGGGAAAAAAGCACAAAGTGACATTTCACTAGGTGTCCCCCGTGGGAATCGAACCCACGACCTCCGTGTCGAGAGCTGCTCTTTGCCATTAGACCACGGAGGCGGTTAGAATAGACCCATGAAACTACCATTAAATTCTAAGCTCAACGACCTATGTGAAAATTTTTAAATACTAAAATATTAACCATAGATAATAAAATTGCAATAAAATATTTCATAAGAAGCAAAGCCGGCTCAACATACACAAATTAGATAGCATGTAAGCTTATGCACGGCAAAGCGTGTCATGGCATGTATAATAATATCATCTGCATGCTTCACACGGCCCGACAAGATGACCGAGTGAACGAAGAGCTTCATATGCAAAAAGTGTCTGGGTACGAGTGTGTATGAGTGAGTGGGTGACTTTATAACCAAGGGACACTTGGTTGAAAGTATATAGGATGTGAACTTAAATCACACCCTGTATAATCATATCCTTTATACAGGGTGACTATCCGTTATACAGGGTGTAAACTTAAATGTGTTACATATCAAACAGGTTGATTCAGACCATCAAACTGAACAACTTTTACTACGGGACCAACTTTGAAAACGCAAAAAAAATCTGCTGTTTCATACATTTTGGTCGAGTAGCTTTTGACATTTTCTATGGAACAGCAGATTTTTTTCGCAATTTCTTTGGTTTCCTAGTGGAAGTTATTCAGTTTGATGGTTTGAAGCAACGAGGAGTGCGATTGATTTTTGAATCACATACGTTGAACTCATCAGTTGAAAATGCATGGAGATACGCATCTTTCTTCTGCTGATATGATTTTCAAAAATAGCACTCCTGGAGTGTGATTTTTGAATGTCAAATCAGAAGTAGAAAGATGCATAATCTCCATAGTAATATTGACATTTTCAACTGCTGAGTTCAAAGAATGAGTTTCAAAAATCGCACTCCTGTTCGATATGTAACGCATTTAATTTAACCTGTATATTGCTAGTGCTTCAGACCATCAAACTGAGCAACTTTCACTATGCAGCCTATGATCATGGGCGCCGGCAAGATTATTTTAAGGAGGGTGTATCCAGGACCTAAGGGCGGAAGGAACAGGCTGACATCTTATTGGGACTTCCAATTTAATTTGTTGAAATCGAATTATTTGTATAGAAAAAATATTTTCATCTCCCATACTCTGAATGTCATTGTTTATCTAAGAAGCGGGTTAAAAGTGATACCTAAGGGCGGAAAAGTAATTTAAAAAAATCTACTTCTATACTTAGCAAAGGCAGAAACCTATACAACCACACTTCGCTAAAATTATATTAATTCTTATTATTTTATAACTATTATGATCAATATATTTGAATTACTTATAATAAAAGTTATTTTAAATATCAATATTTTTTGTCATTTGGAGACTTTTGTTAAAATTATAAGCAGACAGAAAAAAGTGATCCCGATTAAAACCTCCTCAAAAAAAACGTGCTGGATTAAAAAATATAAAAGCCATATAGTTGCGCGAATAAGAAAAAAGAGCTTTACAGCGAGATGTTGCAAATTTTTTCGTAAGGATCTGTTTTATAACGCGTAAAAATCACTCTGGAAGTCTATCTGTCTCACTCTAGCATAAATATATCTTCGTATGCTTTTTCTCTTTAGAATTGGCACCCCGAGTGATTTCAAATTTATTCAAACGTACCTAGTCTAAAATTAATTCGTCAAGCGATTCAAAAATTGATTTTGCATATTAAATTTATATCTGGCTTTTGTTTACTTTCCTCGTATTCGAAATGAAAAGCAGAGTGTTCAACTCGGGTGAAAGACACCCATTTTACACTTGAAATATGGGCGCCCCTCACGTTCGTTCGGGGCGCCAAACATCTCGTGTGAAATGGGTGACTTTCATCCCTTGGTTTACAATCTACTATAGGTTGTTCCAATCGAAAATATCCTGTTTTGGGTACCTACTGGACTAAATCATTATAAAATACTGATTCAAAATTTGTCAGTAAGTATTGAATTTGATTTACTTATCTAAGTATCTGCATTAACTTGGATATCCGTTACCACCGCTAGTATAATATGTAGATGACACGATTGTATCAAGACCTCCGCTTCCAAGTACGTAGTAGACAAAGTTGTATTACGTTATGCAACATAACCTGCCCACCAAATAATTTCTACTCTACACGTGTTTCGCTCCACCAAGGAGCATCCTCAGGAGTTAGACCGACGAACGTTCGAAACAGAGTTGTTACTCCGCCGAGCGTCCGACACCGAGACAGTTCGGTGTCGGACGCTCGGCGGACACCTTGGTGGAGCGAAACACGTGTAGAGTAGAAATTATTTGGTGGGCAGGTTGTGTTGCATAACGTAATACAACTTTGTCTACTAGGTACTTGGAAGCGGAGGTCTTGATACAATCGTGTCATCTACATATTAGTCATGGATTTCCGCCTGATTCAATTAATTACCGCTAGTATAGTTCTCGCTTCCTGTATATTTTATGTCATTGCGTTGCCTCTTATATTATAACACAGCATCTCTTTACTATGCAAGTAAGTACTGAACGTCGGTGACCATTTCTCAGAAGGGAACGAACAATGTGTATATTTGATATTATTCTTTACATAGGTCGAATTACTTTCTTAGGAAATTGGTAAGGTGCACGTTTTGAGGATTACGTAACCGACGTCATTATTTTTGAATATCAATATAAAAGCTTTGTTTTTTTTACAAGAAAATCCTTGTTACACTTCGTACAATTTACCTTGTATAATACTGTAATATGGAAAACATCGTGAGGAAACCTGCATACGCTGAAGAAGATTCTGATGTGTATGTGAAGTCTACCAATCCGCTTTGGGCACGTGTGGTGGACCAATGGCCATACACCCTCCCTGAAGGTAGGCCTGTGCCCTGCAGTAGGACGTATATAGGCTGATGATGATGATGGATGTTTAATTAGCATATTGTAGGTCTTAGGATAGACGTGACACGTGGTGATAGAGGATGGAGGCCTTTTGCCCATAAAAAAACTGCACAACACACCTTATACAGTACTTTGCGCAGAGCAGTGCAAAATCGGGTATTCTCTATCTCGCTTCAACTCGAAAAGCAGACTATGGATGCTTCGGCAGCGAAAAGGGCGCGAAAGCAATAAGCCAATAGCGGCAAGGTGTCACATCCTGATTGGTCATGGTCAATATAATTGCGCGCGCTTTTAAAATTTGTCAACTGCGCAGGTATATATCGGTGAGACTTATAAACCTGGTACCTCAGTCGCCTCGTATCACTGCACTCGTGTGATACCAGCGAGAAGAAATATTGTGGTCTATGCATCGGTCGTGGAAAATCTCCAGATATTTTAAATGCTTTAATGTAAAATGTCTTAAATAGGGGACCACAACGACGACATTAATGACAGCTAAGATTAAATCTACGTTTCTAAACTGCCTATTAAATATGACAAAAATGTACTTATAGCCCAGTCATTTTACGGTTTGAGCTGGGACTAATTAATAATTGATATTTTTTTTCGGTATAATGATGAAGAGCCAATTTTAGCTTAGAAATGTAGCAAAATTAAAAAAAAATCACGTCAGCATAAATTCCAATTTTAAAATTTAGCTATTATATCGTTCTAGAAAACCGGATGGTAAATTTTTTTGCACATATTTAAGGTTTTACCATTATACATACTTCAAAAATGGTGTAAATAATTTTGTCTACTCAGAAGGTTTTGAAAAATACATTAGAATTTTCTAATAAATAACTCATTTTTGAAATTTCAATGCCTATTTTATTGCTCAAAAATAATTTGCATTGTTAAATCTAAGTCAAATGAGTGCATTGGTATATTATTAATTTAAATGCTTTCTGGGACACACAATTTTGATTTCTATGTTGCGTAGCGATTTTTTTTAATATGTTTAAAGATAGCCTTTTTGTCACTAAATTTTACAGTTTTAAAGTCCAATTAATAATAACACCCTACACCGCCTAACAAAACTCCGTAAAATGACTGGGCTATTAACAAAACGGCTGTTCCATGCACTACGTCAGTAGCACCCATCAGTCAGAATCTCAAGGTGCGTTTAAAAGCGGCAAAAACTTACCCTCCTGTGGTAAAAGATAAGAAGATGTAAATTATGGTAGAGGGCGCTGAAACGAATTTACTGAAGCGCTGCTTTTGAGCGAAATTAATGTTTTCAACAGTAACCGTTTTGGTAATGTTCGATCTAGCTAGGGGCATTTTGTGTATTACGGAGTTGGTGTTGAGAGACAGTTGGCTTGATTTTGAATGCAGATTTAATGTCTTGGAATGTCGCTGTGATTGTAGTTTGACTTTGGTTTGGCTTGACAATGGTTGTTAATCAAATATAGTATTTACTATAAAATGTGTTAACTTCATACATTGGGGTCGATTGCCACTGAATGAGCAGCAGCAGTGGCGGCATTTTACGTGGTATATTGAGCTAAGTGTATCTGCTGCAAGATAACATAAAATTCCAATTGACGGGATTGTTCTTATCTAAAGTTTGACTTTTTCAAACACTGGTAAAACTCATTCTCAATCCTAAATTGTCTTAAAATTGACATGGCGAGAAAAAACAAGCGCAACCATTACTTTAAAAATAGTAAGTATCGAATACATTTGATTGTGTCTGCACTGTATTATTATTTTATTATCAGCCACTGATGTCCCACTGTTGGACAAAGACCACCCTCCGTTCTCTCCAAGAGCCTCTATTACTGCGTTATGATAGACCAGTATCATTATAAATATACCTACTATCTAAAAATAAAATATTTACCTTATTTTCTTTTCATAATACCCAGCTTTTTTTTGCTTTATGGGTTTTCAGTTTTCTGGGATATTAAATAGGGATACTTGGTGTTAGTGCGAAAAACCCTGTACTAGAAAACTTGTTCTCGAAATGTTTGCAAAGCGGATCAGTAATTTTTTTACGTATTACATAGACGAACCCCAAGCTATAGTAATGTTCGATTAAGTAGACGAGCTCTCGGCGATGGGACTCAATAATTTAGCCATACTCTTTGTTTGGTCGCATAATAACCTCGATGAGGATAGAGTAGCTTAATTTGGTTGCTGCTGCTCAGATAAGTGAAATGCAAAATACATTTTGAGTAGGAAAATGTCTTTAATCTAACCATGGGAGTTGACGCTTTTTTTTAGAAATCTCGGGATTTTTTAGAGACCTTTTATATCAAGCATAGGCCCACTGTAACTGCTGTAAACCAGGATCATCAACGTTTTGAAGAGAAATGTCATTATCATTAGTGCATGCGGAGAGAAGTGATTTTTTTTTAAATCAAGTCTCGTGTTTCTATTATTCACTGTTTAGGAGTTCCAAGCGTTTATCGATAAAGACGGATGCTACTTTGGATTGTTTTTCTATCGAGAAAATGTGTCTTAATCGTGTTTTGGCTCTAATCAAAACTTCAATTATATGTTCAATTTACACATATCCGCAAATCATACTCCTATCAATTTTTTTCACATATCCTCTTCAGTATGGAACGCATATATTTTTACACCCTGTATAAATAAAAGGATGACCTGCTACTTAGAAATCGGTTGCAAATAAAAAGAAACATAAATCCTATTACTAAAGATCACTATTAAAATCCTCTCACTCTTTCGCAAAACCCTCTATAACAATTTGCGATACAAAGCCATTATAGGAGCTTGGATGGATATTAAATTCACGATAAGACCAATTTAAGTAATTGGAGACAAGTTTTCTTCGAAGATTTTCATTGAAGAGGTAAAATACTTGGGCTCACAAAAGGCTGTTCGAAAGTCTTTATTCATAGTGCATTTTTCTACTTTAATAATAATCTTTTAACAAAGTTTTATCTTGACAAGATTTTGCACTCAGTACCAGTAGTTTTCATTAATTTTTTATTACAAAGCTGATAAGAACTGCTAAGACTAATAAGTAAAGGGTAGTTTGTAGCAGGGTTGGATTTGAAAAGGATAGTATTTAAAATAAATTAATTATTTTGAATTTAACATTTAAAATCAACACCAGTCAAGGCAAAATTTACTCCTCTTCTACTAAGTTTATCAGTTCTTGAATGTTACTATTAGTTCTATCTTCATCCTTGGCATTTAGCCTGAGATTCAGAGACGATTTTTAAGTCATAGTTCGAACTAAGAAGGATGTATGGATTTTGACATACGAGAGTTAAAGACTTAAAAATCGTCTCTTAATCTCGCCTCTCATCAACATAATATCCCTAGTAGGAATAAAAAAAATCTGTACAATTAGGCCGAAATATTCATATGACGTAAAACTAAGCATTCGGGAGTAAACTTGAAATTATAGTATTTTAGCGTACTATCCTTAGATGTGGATAGTATATAGTACAAATGGCGAAATTATAGTTTAAATACTATAATTATAGTATAAAATCCAACACTGCTTTGTAGGCCAAGAATGGCTAAGACCAAGTACACTGGCTGCATAGTGGTCCATCGCGCACTAGATGTAGTCCACACTCTATGTTTGGTGCATAAAACATAATAGAGAATCGTGAGAGCGTTTTATGAACTGCCGAGGATGTACCGGTAGCCAAACGATGTGAGCATCAGTTATATTGGTGTTGTCTAAAGAGATGAGACAATAGTAATAAAGCCTTTTTTTATTATTTGTTAAAGAAACAAACAGTCACTAAAATAAAAACCATCAATTTTGATGCACTAGTTACAGACCTTGAGTTTCCTATAATAAAATTTAGCTTAATAATTATTATCTGTTTAGTTAATTTACTATTAATAATGGAAATATATCCGAAAAGCAATTAAAAAGAAAAGAAAAAAAACCAATTAAAAAGAAGACAAGAAATTTTTTAGCAATAAGACAACCTTATACCTACTTGTGCCTCTTGTATTTTTTCTACATTTTTCTGGTGTAAAAGAAAGTATTTAAGTATGAGTCCAAATCCAAACCAAAAGGGTCCAGTGGTCAGTTTTCGAGATATTCAAGTTCTTATTAAGATAGGCGAATGGAGTTAGTATCGAATTGCAAACTTTTGTAATTTTTACTGAATTGTTTTTAAATACGTAAATAAATTTATTAATCATTTTGGTTGTTTCTCATGATCTAGCAACTATTCTAGTTTCCAAATCCAGTCTTAACTCCCCACTATACCCCAATGGCTTGGATGACATCATGACCGGACACCAAAAAGCAATAAAAACTTAAAAAGTCCATAAACAATTCATAAAGCCAATATGAAACGTTCGTCGATGATAGGTTCAAAGGAACATAGAAAATTGTAGTGTACATAACATAAGTACAGACAAACGGACATTATTATCACAGTCATTACTGGAAAACAGAGTGAATATCAAAGGAATTATGCACGTACATTGGTGGGATATTATTTAATGAACAGCATTTTTACGAAATAGTAATTTGGACATCTACAAAGAACTTAATAATGGTACATACATCCCATTATACAGTGTGTAAAATTAAATATGTTAGGTATATACTTTAGTTAGAGGGTTCTTATCGACCATCAAACTGAACAACTTTTACTATGGAACCAACTTTGAAATCGCGTAAAAGAAATCTGCTGGATTATACATTGTGGTTGAGTAGCTATATATTGTTATTTTCTATGGAACAGCAGATTTTATTTGCGATTTCAATATTGGTCTCATTATAACAAGTTGGTCAGTTTGATGGTCTGATCATCGCCTTAAAAACCGTCAGCATATTAAGTTGGACCCTGTATTGTTGGCAGATTGCAGAATGTTTTCCTTTTCGGACCACCCTGAAAGTGATTACGGTCGTGAGTATATGTGACTCGAATATTGACAGAAAGCGTAGAAAATATTTTAAACAAAAATTTTAGAATATTCGTATATATTTTCTGTTGCATAAAAAAAACGTATCAATTTCCCAACCCCAAAATAAACTCTTCAAAAGTCGTCAATAAAACGAAAAGCAGAGGCAGTCTCAAAATATTTCCCCATCCACAGCCTGCACAGTGGTGCAAACGGCTGATAGGACGGACAAAAAGATTCCTCAGCATTGTGAGGGCGCACAATGGCACACGGGGCGACGAAAGGAGAAGTTGTAATTACTATTTTCCTACAGCCTTTTCAGTTGGGTATATTTTTCAGAAAAATGGGAATATACGGGGAAGCGGCCATTGTGAGTTTCATATCTTCTGAGCGGAGGTTGGAATTGAAATCGAACTGGGGTATTGATAGATTACTGCATTTGAGGAATAGCATTTGCTAGTTTCTAAAGCACTTGCTATATACTGACTTGCAGATACTGATAATAAAAGTAATGGTAAAACTGGTAAGTGCGAGTCGAATTCGCTCGGCGAGGGTTCCGTACCAACATATAATATATTTGTGTTATTACGCAAAACATTACTATTATGTCAGCCGTTGCTGTCCCATTGGGCAAAGGCTTCCCTCCATTCTCTCCATTCGTCCCGGTTTTCCCCAAAACCGGCAAAACAATATTCATCATCATCATCAGCCTATAAACGTCCCACTGCAGGGCACAGGCCTACCCTCAAGGTGTATGGGCATTAGTCCACCACGCGTGCCCAATGCGGATTGGTAGACTTCACATTCACATCAGAATTTCTTCTTCAGTGTATGCAGGTTTCCTCACGATGTTTTCCTTTACCGTTTGAGAGCAGTCGGTATTACGTACATAAGTTAGAAAAACTCATTGGTACATGGCATGTTGTCCGTGCGGATTCGAACCCGGACCCCCATAATTGGGTGTCCATACCTCTTCGCAACGCGCCACCGATGATCTACAACAATATTGTTTTCTTTAATTCAGTTCAAGATCCTTAGTGTGTGCCCGACTCACACTTGACCGATTTTTATTATTTGTTGATTTACTTTAGAGTTTGTACTACTATTACTACTGTGTAGGTGTGTTCTGGCACCAATTTTTTCTTTGTATTATTTTTTGGGATATCTGCCATAATAACTCATATTCTGTGAAGATTTCAACCGGCGACAGTAGTACCAGGTTTATAAGTCTTACCGATATACCTGCGCAGTTGGCAAATTTTAATACCTTGCGAAATTATATTCACCAATCAGGATGCGCCACCTTCAAATCGTTTACTCTATTGGCGCCCTTTTCGCTGCTATCCGACTTTGCACCCTTGAATGACTTCGGGTTTTGTCGGGGACTCGGGCCTGCTCTGCGCAAACGAAAGTTGCCGAGTGGAATTATTTTCCTAGTCGTACTGTACCTATTACGGTTCAGTAGGACAGATAGACGGACAGTGTAGGCTTAGTGTTAGGCTCCCATTGGTACCAATTGGGTACGGAACCCTAAAAAGTAATATCTACATAATTTTATCATCATTCTGCTAAAAGCTTTTCGCTTTGATAGCATTACAATCTTTCTGCACACATGCAAATTTATTACATACTAACCTACAAATATTTATAGCTAATAACATCTAGATTAGTTTAATGCGACATTTACTACATAATTAAGAAGACATAAGATCTTCTTGACTAACTCGCTCACCTTTTATTTACAACTTTTTAACAACTTGTTTTTTTTTTATTTTGCAGGTACAATTCGTCCAACACCTCTTTCGCCTAATTTCAACATCGGATCTGGTATGATACGTATCTGTATACAAAATAGGTATATTAATAGATATTGAAATTAAGAAAAAGTTCCTTTCTAAAAACAGTAATACATACATAAGTGTCAAACATAGTAAGTTTATAATGCAAACCTTAAAGAAAAACAACAAAATATGATGAAAACTGGCCAAGTGCGAGTCGGGCTCGCGCTTTGACGCCATCTAGGAGAAAACACATTTTGTAAAATATATTGAAATACATTAAGTATATGGTATAGAACCCTCTCGATGCGCGATTCTGACTCACACCTGGTCGTTATTCTTTACATCGTAAAACAGTCCTTAAAAGTATATTATAGTACGTTATCTATATTTCAAAATGCCTAAAGGGAAACCATTCAAGACTATACTCATACAGAAATATCGAAGTATGAGCTATTAGCATAAAACGCGCTTGAATAATCATCGGGTGTAATCTTAAAAGGACGCCGCTGCCAATCTTCACGATATTTACTAGAAATATACTGTTCAAAGAGCAAATGACAGCGAGGTTAGGAGGGAGTGAGAGGCAACAGGCTATTTACCTCGATGCCACATCTGTAATTACTGCATGGTCTCACAGAGTTAAAATGACCCGTCTCACTTTACATGGCATTTTGTTCATTCTAATTTGTCCTTCAAACCACTGTGCGGACTTTGCGGTTCACTATTAGGGAATATCACCTTAAAAACAGCAAGATTTATAATTCAGTCATAAGAATGTTGTTCTTGAACAAAAGAGTGACATCAATAGATTTGTATTGTAGATGCTTAATCAAATCAAAATAGACAGGTCAATAGACAGGTCAAAATAGACAGTGGGGCCGAGCCTACAAAATACAGAACAAAAAAGATAAACAAGCTACTTATTACCAATAAAATTTTGAGAGAACAACGTAAGTGGCATTTAAGTGTCAGTCAACTGGCAGATAGGACGTTTTGGTTTGTGGAAGTTTCAACCGGGCCCGAGGCGGACTGGTTTCAAGCAAAGCCGGTTGGACAAACTGTAGCGACTTAGTAACTCGCTATAGATGGATAGTGTTCCACCGTTCGGTGTCGTTTTCGACCAGTTTCGGTTTAAAAGATAATTTAAATGGTTGTAGCTAAAATTGCAGTGATGTTTTACTAATGAACTTGATAAGAAGTCAGTCTTTGACGGTCAGTTTTCGGAACATGAAGGGTCAAATTTTAGTAATACTAAGTACATAATATATTATGTACGTAGACTTTTTTGTTTTTTTTTGAGGAACCGGTTGTATCAAATCTATTTAGAAATATGATCGACGGAGAAGCAATGGAGCAGTACTGTGCAATACAAAATGCAAATAAACGGAGATATTAAGAAAAAAATAGCTTTAATAGGATTGGAAATTTTAACATGACAGAACATAGATATATTTTTTGCACGCCAAAAACATAACATACATGAATCAAAAATAACAATAAAAATGTTAGGTTTTCTTTTTTTCTTTTTTAAATAGCTCAAAGTGTTTATAATCAATGTATAATCAATGACATTTGAAATTGAAAATTTTCACAACAAAATAGAGCTTTGTGATTCGGTTTCGGCTAAAACTTAAAATCGGCCGAACACTATAGGTAGATTCTTTGTAGGCGCATTCCGATAGTTAGGGTACAACTCTAGTGAAATGCGGATAATGAAGAGCAGTTATTGTGATTTGTATGGCATCGGAGTTGGGGACTAGATATACTGACAGTCCATAGTATCAAGTCTAGATTTACGATTTAGAACGTGTTTAGCTTTATAAAATAACATTGGAGATATATAAAAAGATACATTTCACCGCGAAGGTAAATACAACCAAGGGAAAATACGAGTATATTAAATACCAATTATTTTCATTATATCAACCACTTTTACCACTCTTAGATCAAGGATCATGAGAACCGATAAGGTTTGGAACTCTCTCCCTACGTCTGTTTTCCCGGGCAAATATAATCAGGAGATTAAAAGAAGAGTTGATATGCTTTTTCTGGGCGAGCGCGCTACATTCTCGGCTGAAGCTACACTTTCCATCAGGTGAGCTGAAGCCAAGCGGAAACCCATTATGAATATAAAAAAAAGGCCTCATTACTTTCTTTCCATGGACGATGCATGGGGGTACATTTTGCGCAAATCCCATAAAAGTCATGAATCGAGGCGCATGACTTTTATGGAATTTGCACATGGGTGATGGGGCTAATACCAATTATTATCAGTCATTGCTGTCCTACTGCTGGACCAAGGCCTCCTTTCCTTTCTCCCCATGCATCTTATTTTGCGCAAATCCCATACAGTTATGGTTCGAGGTCTATGACTTTTATGGGATTTGCACATTGGACTAATACGAATTATTATCAGCCATTACTTTCCCACTGCTGGACCAAGGCTTCCTTCTCCCCATTCATCGTATCTTGCGTATATCCTATAAAAGTCATGGATTTCGTACAGTATTTTTTTTACTCGATCTATGCAGTTTTCTTTTTCTCTTTTTCTTGGTGTTGTAACAAAAACATAGGTATGTCTTTTTTCGAAGGATTCTGTGACTTTTTTCTAATTCTAGCTTTTTTTTCCAAGTTCCGTTACTTTTAGATTTTTTGTCGTACCTACCTTTGTAAAAAAATTCAATCTGTTTCATTTTGCAATTTAAACCGAACCGACCGTAAACCCTCTACCCTGCCGACTTCTCAAAATGTCATTGAACATGTAATGCCCTTAAAATCAGGCTTAAAAACGTGCAAACACGCGAGCGAGAGCCCAAAATCGTAAGTTTTACGACCGACAGACAGATAACGTTATTTATATAGTGAGTTTTAGTTAATAACATTATCTGAATCAGTGTTTCTTAGTCCATTAATTCATGTCCTCCACGCGTGTTTAAAAGGTGGCGTATTTGTTGCATTTTGTTTCCATGTCGTTGCATTTTAGGGTTCCGTACGCAAAGGGTTTCAACGACGTCCGTCCTTCTGTCTGGTCCTACCTTTGAAGGGCTGTATCTTTTGAACTGCAATAGGTAGCTGGTTTTATTTTCACAGGATATGACTATTGGCGGATTTCCTTATAAATAATAAGAAAAAGAATTAAGATTAAGCAGCCGACATCGACACAAAAAACAAAATTAAGGGGCTCCCTTCCCTATAGAAGTAACTAGATTTTTCAAAGTTTTTTGCTTTTGCTCTATCGTAAAACGGTAACACAAGCATTAAAATTAGTGTGAATAAAGTGCTACTAATTATAAATATTAAAACAAGGCTCGCGATAAGGATCCAGTGCCTAATAAAAAAAATGGTAAATTAAAACACAAATACATTTGGTACGGAACCCTCGGTGCTCGAGTCCAACTCTCACATGGCCGATTTCATTTTCTTTTTTTCTTGAGTTTTAGTGGCCTTTTAGTTTATTTTATGTATAAAGTATTAAAGTAAAGAGGAAGAGGGAAAATAACGGAAAGGTCAAGAAAGAAGTGCCGGCAAGCATGCATGGAACTACTTAGGAAATTGAAAGCGTCGAGAGGTGTGTCCGAATAGTAGCAGGTGGTGGATTGCTATCTACTGTACGGTCAGCATCAAAAATACGACATACAAGCATAAAACCGTCGGCATATTAAGAAAGGACTGTACAGTATAACACACTTAAAGGGTCTGTCTTAACATCATCATCATCATCAAAGGCCTTTACATCTGTAGTGTCACTGTCACTTTTTTTCATGGCTCTATATACAGTATTTAATATTACCGACACCCTGTATTATGCATGGCTGAAGGCTTTTGAAGGGGATGGTCAGACCATCAAATGAAGAACTTTCTGGGAAGAACTGTCCCATACTAAACTGAAAACCTACTATATATTCCGTGCTATATATACCTAAATGTAGGTATCTTTTTAGGCTGAGAGCCTATCACAACTCACACATGAAAAAATATGAAAATAATAGGTAGGCTTTTAAAATATCGTATATTTATTAGCATAAGTAATTTTATACCTAGGTACCACATTTTCCATGATCTTCTAGAGGCCAAGGCTTACAAAACATACATCATCATCATCAGCCTATAAACGTCCCACTGCAAGGCACAGGCCTACCCTCTGGGAGGGTGTATCGGCATTAGTCAATGCGGATTGGTAGACTTCACATACGCATCAGAATTTCTTCTTCAAGGAGTGGAACGCCCTGCCTGCGTCAGTATTTCCGAGCGCTTACAACCCGAATTCCTTTAAAGTACGAGTGAATAGGCTTCTTCTACCCAGAAGAAGCCTATCGCGAGCATAGCGAGATGTAGCGAGCTCACCCGAGCTCGCTACATCTTCGACCCCATATTCGTTCTGAGGACTAGATTGAGGTCAAGAGCAAGTCCAAACGTAATAAAAAAAAAAAGCCTTTGCATGTTTCCTCTCGATGTTTTCCTTCACCGTTTGAGAGCAGTCGGTATTACGTGCATAAGTTAGAAAAAACTGATTGGTGCAAGATGCCATCATCTTGTCCGTGCGGATTCGAACCCGGACCCCCATTATTGGGTGTGCATACCTCTCCGCAACGCGCTAACGCTCATACGACAAAATATACAAACAATTTGAAATGTTTTTGGATTTTCTGTTAAAATTCCTTTCAAACAAAATAGAATTGAAAATAATTGAATTTTGAAGTTTGTATTTCCAGTAGGTATCAATTTTCCAAAATCGAATAAACCTATAACGATAAAAAGTATTCGTCTACAGGGTGAAATTGATATCATTAGCATCCTTTTAAATTAAATATCTACCCATCGAACTGAACAACTTTTACTAAGGCAGCAAACCGATCGAGCAAAAAAAATCCTGTTGCATACATTTGAGTCGCGAACTCGCGCGTCGAGATTGCAGTTTAGTATGGAACAGCTGATTTTTTATTTGCTCGGTCGATCGGTTTGCTCCCATTGTAAAAATTTTTCAGTTTGATGGGTAGACTATTAGTTTAAAAGGAAGCTAATGATATCAATTTCACCCTGTAGACGAATAGTTTTTTATCGTTATAGGTTTATTCGATATATCCAAGAAAACATCTACTCTGACTCTCTCGCTAGGTTCAGAAGGAACATAGTTTGAAGGAAGAAAGGGGAAAATAGGAGAAGGATAACGGAAGGGAGTTTGCTCATTGTATTGTCTCCACCACGTTATCACTGCAATTGTTATTTGTCACTTTCTCATTACGTGTATTTTACTTTTTAATTTTCTAAAATATAATAATAAACAGTACCTAAGTTATTTGTCATCTGAGGTCAATGTTTCTCTTTCATTGGGTGAAACGTTCTGTTTTTTTTCCTTTTGTGACTGTGAATTACGCATGTTGTGTTTACTTTTAAGTGGTTATGCATTTAGCTTAAGACGTAGTTAAGTATCACAATGATTGTATGAGTGTAATAACTGTAAGTGAATCAAATAAATAAATAAATAAAATAAAACCTTCCTTAACACAATTTTACTACCTACCATTCAAAACGTCCTTAAAATAGTACACACACTCGTAAAGGCCCTCACACACGTCCTAATAGCTTACATCCTGTTATTCCGACTTCCCGTAATACAATTTACTGTAATCACATTAGTCGAGTAATGACATCAAGACAGCATGCCTAATCCTTTTAACTATCGGATCTGTTACATGAGTGATATTATTTACAGTTTATAGTAGTTGATTTGATGACCTGCTTGTTTTACTTGTGTTATTTGGGATAACAGTGGTACGATGCCGTATTTTTATGGGACTCTACTTTGGCAAATTGAACTAGTAAAACAAAATATCTTGGATATTTTCACACAGATTATCTAGGTCCTATTAAAATTTTGAAAGTTCTAGAATCTAGCTCGACAATATACAGGGTGAAATTGATATCATTAGCATCCTTTTAAACTAAGAGCCTACCTATCAAACTGAACAACTTTTACTATTGGAGCAAACCGATCGGAGCAAATAAAAATCTTCTGTCCCATACTAAACTGCAATCTCGACGCGCGAGTTCGCGACTGAAATGTATGCAACAGCTGATTTTTTGCTCCAATCGGTTTGCTCCCATACTAAAATTTGTTTAGTTCGATGAGTAGACTAATAGTTTAAAAGGATGCTAAGGATATCAATTTCACCCTGTAGATTCGAAGATCCATGACTCTGGTACAATACAAATATTAGTTAATTTAGATTTATGATATTTGTTTCTTACGGGATTCGAACTCGCGATCTTCGGATCACCAGGCAGGTTCACAACCAGCTATCAGGCCGTCAAAATTCGAGTGGAAGTAAATTTTACAAGTATTACAACTAGCTTTTCACCGCAGCTTCTAAGGTTTGGAATCTATTTTGTTTCCGGTACAAAATATCCTATGTCCTTTCAAAAGCTTCAATGAACCTCTGTGCAAAATTTCAAAGAAATTGCATCTGTTATAAAAATAGGCCGCGAAGACGACAAACAAACTGATGAAGTAATTTTCGTATCTATACTATTAAAAAACTGTAACAGGAAGTTTGTCTGTACATTGAAGATATTAACAAAAAAAAAAGTTACGATATGGTTTTTAGGTGTCCCTGATTCCATTTCACCAATTTTTGGATTTTTTGTCTGTCTGTTTGTTTGTTTGTTTGAACGAGTATCACGCAAAAACTACTGAACCGATTTTGATGAAACTTTTTTTGTTTGATAGCTTATGATCTGACTTAAAATCTGGTATATAATTTGTGCGGACGAAGTCGCGGGTTAACGCTCGTTTATAATAATAAAGTTTAAGATTACTTATTTAATGAGAACTGTTTCATATACCAGCAATGTGGAAAATTGTAGGCAAATTGCTTAATTGTTGAAGCATGCTATAATTGTTCAAGTAGGTTCTCAAAAACATTAAAACAACTTACCTTTGTTATACAGCGCTGTAATGTATAAACCCCATTTCGTTCTTGAATGTAGCAACTTTGCAAAAACAATAGGCCTGTCAAAGGTCCGTAAATAAAACGTATTACTATGTAAAAAGAAGAGTTCTAACATGCGGGCTTTTTGTTCACACGCCCGTTGACAATGTTTGCCTTTTTTTGCAACAAGTTTAGACAAAATATCATTTTGTTAACTTTCTCAGACTAAATTGTTCATTGACACTAAGGCCCGATTCGACCAAACGCGAGTAAATTTTGTTCTTAGATTAAGTCGCCGGTTACTCTTAGAGTAAACTGATTTTTCGTTTTACCAACCCTAATCTATTGATAAGTTAAGAGTTAATTTTACACGGCCAATTTTGACGGTATAAAGCTTATACCAAGACTAATGAAATGTCAATGTCACATAATTAAAAAAATTAAAGAAAAAAGAAACCTAACAAATTAAAACTGTATAACCTCACAATGCAATAAGTACGGATACAACGACCTCTTTCTTTAGGTGGATTATACATTCGTTCTTTTAGAATGGGTTTAGTGAAGTAGAGGACAAATGAAGTTATTTTGGAGTAAACGCTAAGAGTAAAATTGTTCCTTGTATAGTTACTCTTCTATAAATCAAAGTTTGGTCGAATCCGGCCTAAACCCACCAAAAACCCACTATCCCTAGACTAGAGAATTCTTTTAAACAATTTTTTCTCCCACACCAAGAGCAATTTATTAACTTAAACCCATAATTCCCTATTGTAAAACACAGCACACGTCGCGGAAACTATTGTTCTTTTATTTAAAATTCATGAGACGACATATTGCGTTGGGTGTATTTAATGTAATCTAGACGTTTTGAACCACTGTGCATCTTAGATTGAAGGATATGACGCCCGTTGTTACAATACTAATGTTGTTCCTATTTCAAAGATAATTTGAATAACATTTTGCAATGAGGAAAGAGAGAATGAAATGTAGGAAAGAGGTCAAAGAGGACTACCTACATAATACACATTGAGTTTTTTCTTTAGTGTATACAGGATGATGATGAAATTTATTTGAGGACTTTATTTTACCATAAACCAGTAACAAGTAGAACTTATTCCTTGAGAGGATAGACCCCTGTTTCCTCCCTGGGTAATGATACTAGAGCAACAAAATTTTGACCATACAATCTATGTTACCTCTGCTATGTCCATATGTTTTGCTTTTTTGCATAAATTAATT
The DNA here is from genome assembly GCA_927399405.1 of Agonopterix arenella. Taxonomy (NCBI): domain Eukaryota; kingdom Metazoa; phylum Arthropoda; class Insecta; order Lepidoptera; family Depressariidae; genus Agonopterix; species Agonopterix arenella. Next base: position 6,952,747 of record OV656714.1, read on the forward strand.
ACTGTAAGAACTAGGGACCTTCGAAAAAGCCCAATTTTATCGCCCTTTTAAGATAAATAAATAATAAATAACGCTCACAGGCATTGTAATGATCCCAAGCAAGCACTAATAGGCTGTTTATTATGGAAACCATACAACAACGGCACAAACATATACACATCCATGACCGAATCGGGATTCGAACCCAAGACCCTGGTTTGGCAGTTCGGCGTGGTAACCATTACACCAAATTTGACGAATATAAACAAAGAAATCAAAACATACAGACATAGCCAAAGTCTTTCTCATATTGCTATTGAAAGAATTATTAAAATCGGTTTAGTTTTAGAGGAGGAAACAACGAAATGCTGATTTCGTCCATTCTTTGCAGATAAAATCAGTCCGAGCTGCATTTCTCTCTTTTGCACTAGTCGGCATGGTATGTGGGAGAGGCGGACCGGCCAAATACGTATACAGTCGGAAAAGTGACCGGTGAAGTCTCCTTTCTTCGAGAGCTTGCCTATCCTCTTAATATTTTTTGAATGGCTTAAATTTCTTTCTCTTACGGTCAGTTGCAGAAATGCTCATTAAAGTTAATCCTCCATTAAATCTCTTGCTGTCACTTTTTGACTTGTTGACGTAGTAAAAGGTAGCAAGATATTTAATGGAGGAATAAGTCTAATGAGCGTTTCTGCAACCGAGTGTTAGTTTTTTTAGGCCGGATTCGACCAAACTTTGATTTATAGAAGAGTAACATACAAGGAACGATTTTACTCTTGTTATTTACTCCGAAATAACTTCATTTGTGCTCTACAACACTAAACCCATGCAAAGAACGAATGTATAATCCACCTAAATAAAGAGGTCGTTGTATCCGTACTTATTGCAATCTGAGGTTATACAGTTTTAATTTGTTAGGTTCCTTTTTATTAAAATTTTTTTAATTATGTGACATTGACATTTCATTAGTCTCGGAATAATCTTTACACCGTCAAAATTGGCCGTGTAAAATTTACTCTCAACTTATTCATAGATTAGGGTTAGTAAAACGCAAAATTAGTTTACTCTAGAGTAACCGGCGACTTAATCTAAGAATAAAATTTACTCGCGTTTGGGTGACGTGATTCTAACCACTGCGCCGGAAAGTTTCAGCCTATATAAGGTCTAACAAAATTAGGTGAAACTATTTTAAGAGGATGATCAGACCATCAACCTGAACAACTTTCTCTATGGGACCAATATCGAAATCGCGAAAAAAAAATCAGCCGTTCCATACAAACCTACTCGACCTAAATGTATGGGAGAGCTGATATTTTTTTCGCGATTTCACTAATAGTCACATAGAGAAAGTTGTTCAGTTTGATGGTCTGATCATTCCCTTAAAATAGTTTCACCTAATTTTGTTAGACCTTATATATGATAAAATTCGATGAACAAAGTAACAACTTATAAGGTTAACAATGAAATTATTTTGTTCCATAAATAATGTACTTACCTGTCGGCAATGTAACATTATTTCTGTCCAAGCTTACTATGTTGACCCCACCAAGCGCCGCCAGCACAATATTTTTATTACAATTTCTCCGAATCTTTTATTACAGAATGTCAGCGTTTCTTACTAATATTACATTGTTTATAGTCCATTGTTTGCGAGAATAGTGCTGAATGGTCAAATGTAATGCAGCTTTGTATTGTAAAATTATTGACTTCATTCGTTTGAAATTAGGGATGCAATCGTAGTTTCATCAACATCCTTCACAGGGTGTACAATTAATTAAATACGGTACATATAGGGTCCTTCGGGGATAATTGGACCGTCAAACTGAACAACTTTCTCTATGGCACCAACAACGAAAAATCAGCTCTCCCATACAAAACTGCAAACCTACTCAAGCCAAATGTATGGGACAGCTGATTTCTTTTTCGCGATTTCGATGCTGGTCTCATAGCGAAAGTTGTTCAGTTTAATGGTCTGATCATCCCCTTAAAACAGTGTCAGCATATTAAGAAGGCTACCCTGACCCTAGACCCTGTATTAAAGGGGACACTTCAGAGTTTAGACCATCAAACAGAACAAATTTTAGTATGGGACCAACTTTGAAATCGCGAAATAAAAATCAGCTGTTTCATAAAAAATGTCAACGGCTACTCGACCTAAATGTGTGGAACAGTAGATTTTTTGCTATGTTGGTCCTATAGTTAAAGTTGTTCAGTTTGCTGGTCTGAAGCACCCTGTTTAATATCTAACGCATTAAAAGTTTCCTCACAATGTTTTTCAAAAGTTAATTAACACAATGTAGATGTTCTTTACTTACCTACGCAATAATATAATAAAAAAAAGTAAAATATTCAATTCCTAAGTAATTAACATGATAACAACACAATGTTTTCATTGGAATACAAATGTTTAATTAATACTCTTTTGTACTTTTAATTTATTTCGTATTGATACCTCCATGATAGCTATATTTCAACCACTGTGCAAAAAAAAAACAATACGGGCAAAACCGCAATATCCCCATTGCGGCAAAGACATTGTCTTTACGATCCATATTTTATTATTCAATGTTTTTTTTATTCATCTTCCTATAATACGAATCGACATGGGTATTAAAATTGTACAAAACAATAACAAATCTGTATTCGGTGCGTCCCGCTTGCACCCACGCTTTCACATACCAATAAGACAGAGATCGACATACGATCGCGATACTTTATAGCCCAGTGGGTGCAAGACAAGAATCGGTGCAGCCAAAAAACATTTATTACACGCCATCAAGTTTTAAAAACCCGTGTAACGTGACACCCGACGAACAAACGAATGTGTTCAAGACAACCGTAAATGTTTGTCCGCACAGTGGGCCCACTAGTGGTTTAACACGACCATTTACATTCCTTTTTTTGCCAACGACGCAACACTTTTTATGTTTTATAATAACATACTCGCAAGTAATTAAACAACTTGATTCGACTTAAAATTGCAAAGCGCAAGATTCGACTTTAATTTGACACAAATTAAGTTTTAACTTCAAGAAAAGTGCACAAATAATGGCTTCTGCTCGTAAACTCGGGAAGAATTTTTATTTCCCATGGCTTGGGTTATTAACACAAAAGAATTTAATGAGAGCCTGGCTGACGATAATAAACCGATATTATATTAATAACAACCTCGGAGGGAAAAATAAAATAATAGATACGAGGAGTATTAAAGCGCTTCGACGCCTTTGAAAGCTCTGAATGGGTATTAAATTTAGCTCGAAGGGTAAAGTGGCCTTGACAGCTATCTATCATAATTTTACTGAATATAATTTGCAATATTTCAACTGATTTCAATCTTTTCGTTAATATTAAAGTAAGAAATAGGTACGCCAACTATTTCTTAAGTTTTATAAAATAATACTTTACCTAAACATGTTTTGGTGGAAACTCGAGAGAAACATGAACCTTATAAATTAACAGTCTTTTTATTTTTCGTTTTACACGGTTATCTCAAAAAAGTTACATAAAAAAGTTATTGTATCTACATAATTAGGTATCTGCCTGGAATACATTTTTGTTTTGTTTAAAAAAGTGTTATTTTCGCAAATGTAACTTTTTTTATATGAAATGTAATAACATTATTTTTGAAACATTTTATCCTAAGCATGTTTTTACAGAAAAACACTTAGACAAAATATTCAGTTAGGTAGGTCCAACTTCGAGAAGGAGATCAACCCTCGAATCCAATTCGGTTGGGCAGCGTTCCGGAACCTACGTAGTTTCTCAACACTCACGTCCCAAATACCGCAGTGTCTTAAAACGAAAGTCTTCGATTAGTGTGTGTTGCCAGTGATGACATATGGAACAGAGACATGGTCGTTCACTCAAGGCCTCATAATAAGGCTGAAAGTCACCCAAAGGGCAATGGAGAGGGAGGCATCGCTGCGAGATCAAATCACAAATGAAGAGATCCGCAGAAGAACCAGAGTAACTGACATAGCCTGACTGACATAAACTGATAAAGCGCAGCGTGGGTAGGCCCCTCACACGGTGGACCGACGACCTGGTGAAGTTGGCGGAAACCCGTTGGATGAGGGCTGCGTAGGACCGGTCGTCATGGTGATCCTTGGGGGAGGCCTATGTACAGCAGTACACAGCCATCGACTGCGATGATGATGATGAAGTATATTTTACCCGACTGCGCCAGAAGGAGGGTAATCTCACAGATTAATAATAAGTTACTACGTCAATGTTTTCAATTGTATGTTTATTTCTGCAAACTGCGAATGTATTGTTGTGAGGTAAGCCTAGTATAAAACTCAAAATTGAATCATGTATCTAGTTTTGTATTTATATTTTCAGGGTCACTAACAGTGAAGGAAAACATTGTGAGGAAACCTGCATTTTCCGTAGATAACATTCTGATGCGTATGTAAAGTCTTCGATTAAGCATTGGGCACTCGTGATAGATTAACGCTCATACACCCTCCCCTAGGGTAGGCTTGTGTCCTGTAGAAAAAGCTGTTTAATTTGATCGTCTGATTATATCCTCAGAAACCGTCAACATATTAAAGGACCCTATTTATAGGTTGATGATGATGAGTGTGGTGTTACTATGATGGACAAATTGAAAAATAGTTCAGGTAATTAGAGAACGTTGTGGTCTGAAAGAGGATGTAGTGACAAAGATAAAGAAAGGTATGTTGAGATGGTTTGGTAATATGGAAAGAATGGATGAGAGCAGATTGACGAGTGCAATCTATAAGGAAAGCGTAGGTGGAAATGTTTTAAGGGGACGACCTAGACGTACATATACGGACCAAATTGGCGGGGCAAAAGGGCCTGGTCAGATCTACCCGAAACCGACGAGCATGCATGAAAGGACTAATGAATGTGGAGAAAGCTAGAGAGGTTTGTCAGAACGTAGCAGGTGGCGTCCCGTTGTCTCTGCCCACCCCAGAGGGAGACAGTCGTGAGTATATGTATGTATGTATGATGATTTTCTTGGTTTTGGTCCCAAACTTCACGTTAGATCGTACATTTGTATACAGCATAATGCGTAACGAATATCCTTAATAAAGAGATAGTTGCGTAACGATCCCGGCAAATTTAATTAAGTATGCTAATAGTGTGTAAAGGAGATTGAGACGACACATTTCATTAGACACGGAGTTAACAGTTTAGACAGAGTATTATAAATAAAACAAATCTTATTCAAAAGGAGAGGAAAGCTTTAATCAAGTAAGATCCAGCCGTTAAGCCAGCGACAAATATGTGCCCACTGGTTCAACGTCATAAAAGTTAAACATAAAAATGTAATAGCACAATTACAGGCTTAATTAGCGGATCCGAAACGTTTGTCAAGAGGGGAAAAGTTTTATGGCATACGTGACTGAATGCGATCGGCAAAAACTGTAGAATACGATCTGAGCAATCACTTGGTATTTTATTGAGTGATCGTTTTTAGAAAATTGCAGTAAAATATGGGAATTATTTGAATAATTCGTCGCTAGTCTTACTAAAGGACGTATCTGACATTTTTGACGTAACTGACTTTTTCTTGTAGGCGAAACCATTTTCCAAGACGAATCGATCGGTCTAATTGACGTATCTGTATCTTCGAGCTTTACCAAGAAAACACATTTTGATAGGTAGACGCAACTAGCAATTTATACGTAGCTCTCAACCGAAAAAAGCTTGTTCTGAAAAATCACCTCGATGTTAGTTACGTCGTTTAGTAAGGCTAGCGACGAATTAGGCATGACCAGGAAATAAAATTAGGCACGTAGACTGAGAATCGATCTTAACTTAACCTAATTAGTAATAAGTTTTTTTTAATCTCCTTTATTTTTTTGCACACTGCTGGGCAAAGGCCTCTCCCCTGCTCTTCCACTCGTTCCTGTTGTGGGCAACCTCTGGCCATTGGTCGTCAAATTTGTCCAGGTCATCACGCCACCTCTTCCTGGGTCGACCTGGACGCCGCCGACCGTTTTTGGGGATCCAGGGCATAATGATTTTTGCCCATTTCTCAGGATGTAATCTGTCGTTTTTTTTTTTTTTTTAGGACATTCAGCAAAAAGCTTAACTTAACCATATTAGTAATAAATAGGTAACCTTATTGATGCATTTTATAATTATGGAGAATAATAATATCAAATCGATGAGCTATACATAGAATAAAGATAGATATCAATATTACGCATTAGATGAGCTATACGGAACAAACTATGTCCACTGCGTGCGTTACGATTTCAAGGCATCCTTTTATTAACCGACTTCAAAAAAGGAGGAGGTTTCTCAATTCGACCGTATAATAAGTTCTAACAAAATTAGCTGAAACTATTTTAAGGGGATGTTCAGACCATCAAATTGAACAACTATGAGACCAATATCGAAATCGCGAACAAAAAATCAGCTGTCCTATACATTTGAGTCCAGTTATGTTGACAGTTTTGTATGGGACAGCTGAATGTTTTTTCGCGATTTCGATATTGGTCCGATAGCGAAAGTTGTTAAGTTTGATGGTCTGATCATCCCCTTAAAATAGTTTCAGCTAATTTTGTTAGACCTTAAATATATATTTTTTTATGTGTGTTCGCGGATAACTTCGTCGTTTATGAACCGATTTTGATGATTCTTTTTTTGTTGAAAAGAAGATATTCCAAGACTGGTACCATGATAAGGAAACCAGAATCAGATGACGGCATCCCAGAGAAATCGAGGGGAACCATTGAAAATTGTAGTGCCGGCTAGTGCGTTTGTAAATTTAAAGCACTACTATTAAATTGAACTAATGAATTCACCACTGAAAATTGTGAAATAAACAAAATTTCAACAAAAAATTTAAAATATCTTCAAAAACCTAAAATGTTAAAAAATAATATTGCAGCCGATGATATTTTCGTTCGCATCATAAGAACATAAATTTATCGTAATTTATCGTATCGTGTCTTTAGACTAAAGAAATATCGATTAATTTTACAGTAGCAACAATATAAGACTGCAGTCTCTTTGTAGCTCTAGTATTTAATATCTTTAAAAACTCTCAAACTCTCTTAGACGTTTAATTAACTCAAGTAGGTAGAGAAAGGATGCGAGAAGAGTCATTTCCTCGCGTTATGAGCAGACGTGAGCGCATGTGAAGCACTGGGAATGGTCTTTTTTCAGCAGCCTCGTTAAAATTAGATTTAAAACTTAAAAACTCGACTCCATGGAGTCTGTAACTTTTGTGATTAGTGATATGCGTTTTATTTTCAGCACAGAGTTCTCAATTAAGTATTTATAGGACATCGAATGGATTACGGTTTTTAAATCGCACTTTCAAAACTTTTAGGAATAGTATTAGTTAAATTGAGATTGAAATTGAGATCGTTGGCCTAATGTTTAGCATTTTAGATTTATAAGTAATTTACAGCAAATCTGAATAAATAATTCTGCAAAAAGATACACCATCTGTCTGAATTACTTTCAAACTTTTACTTTAACAAGCAATTTGATTGTCAGAATTCTATTAAGATAACACCTGACTTTAGATTTTAATTTTTAAAGTGAGCTTTTAATTTTAAGCTGTACATCAAAACGTTATCTCTCATACCGCATTAATTAACAATGCATTATTATTATGCATACGATCCGCTACTAACATATGAACATGTTACGCCCACTTGGCTAGCAGTCAGGTTCAATTTGAATATTATCGTAAAATTTTCTTTTCATATCTCCCATCCACATATTCTAAACATTTTTACTAACATACTTGAAAAACTCGTTGAGAAAACTTTAAATCATTTCACTTTAGTTAATACTTTAAAAATTGTATACCTATACAGTATTCATGCAAACTAAAATATTAAAGTAACAATTACGATGCAAAATTGTTGGCCGTTAAAATTAAGATCGAACCACAGTGCAGGATTGCATTGAAACGCACGGTGATTGGACACAGTAATAAAGCGTCATACAATTTACCGCAATCGATTAGCTACACTTTAGAAACGGTCAGCAATTCATAACTCCTCCATGACATCATGGTACAACTGAAGTTGGACTGATATTGCTGGACGATTGCCCTGTGGGATGACTCAGGGTAAGCGTGAGACATTATTTTTATTAAAGGTAGATTTTTTATAGATATTACGTATGGTTCTCACATGGTATATCGATTGAAATTTTAAAATTGGCTTTAATACAACAATGGCGACCATAGAGTAAAAAAATTGTATGTCACTAAATTTGGCTTGAAAGAATCACGCAATATATTGATCGGACGGTTGTAAACTAGACTGCTCTACCTTACCATACCATACCAGTGGCCTGAACGGATTGGGATGACATTTGACGCACATATACAGGGTGAAATTAATATTATTAGCATCATTTTAAACTAAGAGTGTACCCATCAAACTGAACAACTTTTACTATGGGAGCAAACCGATCGGAGCAAAAAAGAAATCACCTGTTCCATACTAAACTGCAATGTCGACGCGCGAGTTCGCGAGTCAAATGTAGGCAACAGCAGATTTTTTTTTATTCGATTTTTGTTCGATGGGTAGACTCTTAGTTTAAAAGGATGCTAATGATATCAATTTCACCCTGTAGAATATAAACATTGACCAAGAAATATCACGTCTCCCTCTACGGTTTTAGATTAAGACATGATACTCTTTCAAACAAACGCAGACGACGCAAAACATAGTTCTCAATAAAGCTAAATATTAAAGTTACAAATTTGGCGGTTTTGTTAAAACAATTTTGTTTTGGGATACCAGCAGAAAAGAAGAAGTAAAACAAACCTAATCATTAAGAGGCTATGTGAAAAAAATAGGATTCTTCAAAGCGTCATATATCATGCAGTACTAACAGCAGGAGTATGATTAGCGGATATGTGTAAATTGAACATATAATTGAAGTTTTGATTAGAGCCAAAACACAATTAAGACACATTTTCTCGTTAGAAAAACAAGCCAAAGTTGCCTGCATTTTTATTTATAAAAGCTTGGAACTGCTGAACGGTGAATAATAGAAACACGAGTCTTGATTTAAAAAACAGAGATAGATATTTTACAATTTTTGATAAGAGCAGAATTGAACTTACATCTCTTTCTCTCGCATCAGGCAGTAATATAAGCTATCACACGCCCATTTCGCTTCAATTATTTTTCAACGTAGGCCCTTAACATAATATCCCACGAATTCTTCATAAAACAATGCACTATCATGTCTCCAACAATCTTACTAATTCTTACATTTTATCAGTCTCATCTCGTTATTTACCAGGGCTTTAAAGTTACGATGCTCCCATACCATCTGCCTACTAATTCAAACAAAACCCATCGTAACCCTAATTGAACAAGGCGTCAGATCTGTCGCTAGATTGAGACATCTCAACATGACGGACTTGCAGTGTATTAATTACCATTATCTGCTGGCCATCTCGAGCCAATTGCATTCAATTAGAAGATGATTCATTCCAAGCTTGATGAGAACCCGGAATCAATTGGCGCCAGTAGTTAGATGGTAGTATTGAAATCCCGGTTTCTGATTTAAAATTAGACGTGACTTTGATGTCACTGTTTCTAGGAAAAGTAAAGGTGAAATTGAGAGTCGAATAGAGACAACATGCTAACGCCGGTGTTCCCTCTGGGTGACTAGAAACTTTATAAAAAATACCTGTGGCAAAGTTTAATTTGGGCCTACTATGAATAGACGCATGATTTGTTTACAATCCTTTATAATAAGTCAGTTTTTGTTTCTTACTTATAATATAAATAATGGCTTCAAAAAAAATTATTTTTCATAATCAATTAACAGGGATTATAACTTCCTCCGTGGTCTAATGGTTAAGAGCATTGGCTCTCGACATGGAGGTCGTGGGTTCGATTCCCACGGGGGACACCTAGTGAAATGTCACTTTGTGCATTTTTCCCCAGTTGGTTAGGACATTGCAGGCTGAATCACCTGATTGTCTGACAAGAAAAATGATTCCGTCTTCGGATGGCACGTTAAGCCGTTTGTCCCGGCTACTATCTCTGGTGGTAGTAGTCGTTACATAAAAACCATGTCAGAGGCCGTAAGCCGGTCTAAAATAAAATACTCTAACACCCGGGCTCTGCCCACATTTCAATTTTACAATTCTTGGTAAATTACCCCGGTGCGCGGTGGTTCAAATCAATACATACACAGACTTACAGAATAAAAGTATGTTTTTCTGGATTATCATAAACTTCGCTACAACTGTCAAGCACCTTGCAAGGATACAATTGTAGTATAGTTCACTAATAGCATATTGAATGAATCAGGAATCATTAAATTTATGAAATCATTGATGCATCGATGGTCTATCGATGGACTATCGATGTTCATAAAAGTTATTGATTCTGCTATGGTCCATTTATGAATCCAATTCAAATCAATATTCCTATTACGGGGTTACGGACACGCGTGAATTCCTTTAAATAGACAGGACATCGACTTCCTATAAAACTCTATTCCTATAATCGTCACTTGACCAACAATAGCCAATTACGAATTGATTCCAAAAACCCTTCACTCGAAAAGAACTAATTTATATTCAAACTTCGTCCGGAAACGTTTAGTGTTTCTGTTGCGGCAATTTTTCATTATAATTACTTGTAAAATATTTATAGGCTATTGTGGAGAGTTTTTATGGCGCTCCCGCCGGCTGGGGCGTTGTACTGCAGGTTTAAGAATAATTGTATAATAATACATCTAATGTAATAATTTTGTCCAAGATATTAATGATTTATGCGCAGTGTGCGGTTGATTTGTGCGTTCGTGGTTGGAATGTAGGCAGAAACCGTTTAGTAAGAAAGTTGTAGGGTACGATCGGTAAACCGAAAACAATTATAATAGGTATATAGCTAGATACCGTATTATAAACCTGAAGATATTGTATGTAGGTTAAGAGAATAACTGCATCATGCTAAACGATATTTAAGATAGCTGGTGCCCGCGACTTCATCTGCGCTTCGTCTGGACAATTCACACAATATCTTTATAAATTTTAGCCTTTGTGTTATTCTGATGTATAAGCTATATTATTGTAAATTTTCATTAAAATCCATTCAGAAATCGTTTACGTGAAAGAATAACAAACATCCATCCATACTCACAAACTTTCGCGTTTATAATATTAAATAGTAGGAGTAGTATAGTAGGATTGTGTACGACTGCAATCGTTTTAGGGCTTTTTCTGATGCATTTTAAAGTGTATCTGTTAGTTGAGGGTAAGGGTAGCTTTGGACCGCATGCATGCATTCATATGCTCACTATATCCCCGAGGCGATAGTCAGAGATATGGACAGTTCTTTGGGCAGTCCTGGTGATAACACGTTCTTTTGAATAATGCAATAATTTTGAATAGATCGATTGCTTATAACAATTTAATAATTGTGGTCTCACTATTTTACACCACACTGATACCCATCAATGTACAAAATTTCTGTGGTCTTTTTCCCACTACCAAACATGAGTAAATAAAATAAGCCACAGAGAAAAAACATCGACACGATCTATGAGAGATGTTAGGCGAGCACATCACGTGTTCATTTTGTGTGCTCCTGCTGGGCTAGTATGGCAGCGTGATACAGCGCTATCGCGTCTTCGCTCTCTTTCTATTTGCACGCGAACGAACGAGATAAAAAGTGTGGATATAGCCTTATCACGCGTAACATGCTACGGTGGCTGGCCCCACAGAAACAAACATCACGTCACGCGCTTGTTAAGGGCCTATGTCGAAAAATTATTGAAGCGAAATGGTCGTGTGATAGCTTGTATTACTGCCTGATGCGAGAGAAAGAGATAGGGCGGCGCGCGCGCCTGAAACGACGTAAGCGTAAAACAAACATTATTTAATCGTGATTGTACTATTTATGTAAGTTCAATTCTGGTCTAATCAAAATTTGTAAAATATCAATGTCTTTTTTTAAATCAAGTCTCGTGTTTCTATTATTCACCGTTTAGCAGTTCCAAGCGTTTATCGATAAAGACGGAGGCTACTTTGGCTTGTTTTTCTATCGAGAAAATGTGTTTTAATCGTGTTTTGGCTCTAATCAAAACTTCAATTATATGTTCAATTTACACATATCCGCTAATCATACTCCTACTGTTAGTACTTCGTGATATATGGCGCTTTGAAGAATCCTATATTTTTCACATAGCCTCTTAAATGTCTTTTTTTTTATACTACGTATGGGTTTTCTCTTGACCTCAATCTAGTCCTCAGGACGAAGATGGGGTCGAAGATGTAGCGAGCTCACCCAGAAGAAGCCTATTCACTCGTACTTTAAAGGAATTTGGGTTGTAAGCGCTCGGAAATACTGACGTAGGCAGGGCGTTCCACTCCTTGGCTGTGCGCATTATAAAAGGTTCCCAATCCCAACAGTTAATAATATCCGGCTCGAACGAGCTCGTAACCATAGAACACAAAACGAGTACATATCACAAAATTATTTCGCTCCTGGCCATGTTATTTTGCATTCGTAATGTTTTATTATCCAATTTACTTAAAATGTTATGATAAGAACGCCGTTAAGAGGCCTATGTTGCCTATTATCTCGAATTTAACATTTATACAGCCTTGAAAGTTTGTAATGTTTATGTTTAAGCGAATTTCTAAAGCAAATAGAATACAATACAGGTTCCTGACGTTCTTGTGAAGGTCGCAGATGGATGATACACAAATTGATTTGTCTTTCGGTTGGAATAATATGGATAGTACTTAAGGCCCTATGGTAGAAAGAAACTCCTTAGAGGTATCTCTTATTTTTCATTTTTCGACTAGATTTATACAATTTATCGGAACCAAAGTCGTACCTCAGTATTTAATTTATCTTTATTAGTTATCAAACAGCAGTTTACTTAATTTCTAATACAACAACATTTAAATTTCACATAACATTAAATTAATTATTTTTTCATTTTTGGATAGTTTATCTAGTGAAATCATCAATTAAATACACGATTGGAATTACTTCACTCGATAGAAAATCGTCTCAAAGATGACGTATTTTCTTATATTTTTAAACGTTTTTCTCGTTTTAGAAGAACTTAAAATAGTTTCCGATTTTTGATACTTATACTCACATATTCACCATTAGTTTATCTAGTGAAATCATTAAAAAATACTTTTGTTAATTCTTTTTTAGCGAAAATACGGCACGCGCACGTAATTTTCGGAGGGCCGGGCAATCGAGTTTCTCTTAGAAAATATTCGTCTGAACCTATGGCCCCTTAAGTCAAGAAACGGTGATAGTGAAGAACTTACCAGAACTTACCATAAAGGCCTTAATTTCCTTACGGAATGTGAAAACGATTTGATTAAAAAAAAATCTTGGCATTAAAAGAAAAAGGCATTTATAAAGTACCGATAGCTCAGTCTGTACTGTAGTGAACCTGCCTGCCGTGGCAAGAGTCGCAGGTTCGAATCTCGCATTCAGCAAATATTTGTATGGTGAATTAAATACGAGTTCCAAAGACTTGCATGGATGAGGCATTTATCTAGTATTGTGTTATATCATCATAATATTATAACAAGTCTAAATTACATTTTGGTAAGTACTTTAAAAGGGACCAGATGGCTTTTGTATTATTACATTTATATTACATTTATGGATATCAGAATTCAGATGCAGCTGGTGCTCGAGCCACTAAAAAAATACTGAAAATCTATTAAGGTGGTTTCAGTCCATACAAAAGTTTGACGCACAATACGCGTAGACGAAATTAATAAAAGTAATATTTGCTATATGGAAAAATAGTTTAGAAAATCTAGTTGCCGCGTAACAAATAACATTTGCAATTTATAATATAATTACTAAGATATAAAGCTTTTAAAATTTTGTATGAAAAATTTCAAAGCTTTATATCTTCGTAATTATTTCATAAATAATACAAAGTTACTTATATTAATACCGTCTACGCGTATTGTGCGTCAAAGTTTTGTATAAAATTGACCCCTCTGCAACCACCTTAAGCCGATTATTCAACTACTACAGGGTGAAATTGATATCATTAGCATCCTTTTAAACTAAGAATATACCCATCAAACTGAACAACTTTTACTATGGCAGCAAACAGATCGAAGCAAAAGAAAACCGGCTGTTGCATACATTTGAGTCGCGAACTCGCGTGTCGACATTGCTGTTTAGTATGGAACAGCAGATTTTTTATTTGCTCCGATCGGTTTGCTCCCAGTAAAAGTTGTTCAGTATGATGGTTAGACTCTTAGTTTAAAAGGATGCTAATGATATCAATTTCACCCTGTATATTAGAATCGTAACTTTTTTAGTTCGCAGCAGAAATTTTCGCCTTTTTATACCAAGTTACCTATCGGTTTTCTAGTTTGTAAACAGTGCGGACAAGAAAATTATCCTCCTTCTGACGCAGTCGGGGAAAAAGGCTAGATATTCAAACAGTAAAAAAGGCAATTTTCAGATTCATGTTAATAAACCCGTTTCTTGTCGCATTCGATACGTTTACGATACGATAATAAACTCGAGCTTATTTAAACTCCACGTTTAAGTAAAAAGTTAATTTAAACAGAACCATGGCGTGATTCAAATCGCGTGATTGGACTTGTAAAGGAAATAATATTACACTTATCATTCTTACTATTCTTTTGACGTTTGCGATTTTATAAATAAACTTCAAGTAAGAATTTTATAACGACGTCTTAAAATTTACTAGGTCAGACTTCATTATGATTAGCTATTCCATCAGTTGCCTTTTGATGCGGCTTGAAAATTTTCCCACATCAAGTTAGTTACCTACAAACTTAACTCCACCACTAACGGGAAGTTACGTTTCAGGTGTCGCGAGCAGTTGTCTTTCGCGTGGTTTTCGCGTTTGAGCCTTTTACGAGATTCTCTTCTCATCTGTTTTTGGTCGAAAATAATCCATGATATTGGGAAAGATACTCCTACAAACTACTTGACACTGGCGGTAATACAGTGCTTATGCTAACGCACAAGCAAGTCTTCATTAATCCGCTTTCGTTCCGCTAAAAATGTTTATTTCAAACATTACATCCATATGTTGTTAATATAATACTTTAATTACGATGTTAGTACAAACACTTAAGTGTAGACCGATTCAGTGCTTAATAAAGCTTATGTCACAGTATTTACTGGAGACCATGTTCAGGATGCTATTGATGCTGCCGCGAAACCTCTGCAGCTCGGAGGCACACCGTTTGTGGAGCGTGGTGGAAAACCTATCGACATGAGCGTCTGCGAACATGCCAGACGCATCCTGAAGGCATTATTATATTGGCCGCCTAGACCGTATCTGATATAAAGTTGTCTACTAATTTGATTCCACCTATCCACACTTGACCCGCTTGGAGGAGTATAATCCGTTTCCGTTCCTCTTAAGGCCGCTTAGAAATGATCTGCCTCGAACTCGACTCCACCAATCCACACTGAAATCAGTGCAGCTTTTCAACTACATTTAGTAAGGTCACATACCTAAGATCGGTTAGGATTAGAGAGGCATCACAATTGAGTAAGATCAATCAATCAATTAGGTATACTTTATTTTACACTTCCTAAAACTAGCACCACCCTAGCACTTTCCTAAGATCAGTTAGGATTAGAGATCCATCACAAGCCATGACAATCTTAAAAGAGATTTAATTCACCACTGGACACTGCCCTCCCCAAACCACCCTCAACAGTAGTTACAAGACATTAAAAATACCCAGCTAATCATCAAGGCAAAATAATGTGCTTACAACAATGTGCATCCAGCCGAAAGTGCGTGCAAACCAGTGCCACGACATCAAAGTGAATGAGTGAACGAATGGTTGAGCGGAACGTGTGACCGAGCGAACGATTCCGCACGGCTCGCTGAGACTGACCGGGACAACGCTCATTTAGACCGAGTTAAACATGTGGATTAAATTAGATGCCTCATGTTGGGTTTGGTAGTATTTTTCCTACTGTATTAGTGGATTAGGTAGTGCACTAACCAGGCTACGAAATTAGGACAAATAAACCATAAACAATGCACTAAGAGATAAGCATTGAATTATCATGGTCATGGATGGTATATGTTCGTAACGTTGTTGTATGGTTTCCATATTAAAAAGCCTATAGTGCTTACTTGGAAATACTTCATCATTACAATGTATGTACATTTGAGCGTTATTTATTTATTAGTGTTATTTTATCAACTAAAAACCGGAAATAATAGTTAAACAAATGACTCTACTTTTTTAAGCAAATCAAGCTAATTTCTGTCTTAAATTATGTACATGTGGTTCTGGCGCGCCTAATTTTCAAGATGGCGTCTATATACTATTGACATCTCGCTTATTCTAATAGACGTGTGTCATAAGATAAGTATGAATAGACGTCAAGTAGCGTCTTTATGTCTTGTTTCATATTAACCATCTACCCCTATAGCCTATACTATATCTATGGAGCTTAACTCCAATTATATTATAGTACCTATATTACAGACTGTAAGTTTTGGGTCTCAATATTAAAATGAAAAACAAAAAAATTAAAATAGCAGTTGCATGCGAAATATATTTAATATATTTAAAATGACCATAAACCTATAATTACATATTATAATACCCACCTACTAAAACATGCAAAAATATGGCCCAAGCATATGCCACTATGCTAATGTTTAGGTATATCATAAATTCACAATCTTATAACATTATCTCGTAGACAGAAAACTATTTTTTCTCATTTTCCTTTTAGGTCATAAATAATAATGACAAATGTGATTACAACCAATAAGTCTTTGGTAACATAATGGCCCTCTAGAGCACGCCCAACCAAACCCTAAGGAAAGCGTTTATTCTATCTGAATTTATGATTACATTTAGATCTCTAAGGCCAAACGTAGCCGACGTCGGAGAGAAAAGTGCCAAACTTAAATGGGAGTGGGCCGGTCATGTATGTCGGATGTATCCTGAGAGATGGGCAAAAATCATCATGCCCTGGATCCCCGAAAACGGTCGGCGGCGTCCAGGTCGACCGAGGAAGAGGTGGCGTGATGACCTGGACAAATTTGACGACCAATGGCCAGAGGTTGCCCACAACAGGAACGAGTGGAAGAGCAGGGGAGAGGCCTTTGCCCAGCAGTGGGATGAAATAGGCTAATAAAAAAAAAAAAAAGGCCAAACAAACTAGAACACAATTTATTACTCAAATAATCAAAAAGTACATTTAACTTAATTTCACACCATAACAATTAAAATTTTTAATTCAGCAGCAGAATATATTCCCGAGAGATACGATAGGTATATTTAAAACATGTATGTTATATTTAGAATATATTCTTCTCTCTAAAATACCGTGAAACTGAGTAAACTTTGTACCATTTTATACATTAACTATGATACTTTATTATCAGAAAAAAAGAAACATAATCTACGAGACATGAAAATTGCGAAGTGATTTGGTTTTTCCCGATATCTTTCTTCACCAAAAGAGCTGAAGAAAAACAAATTCACCCCAAATGCTTTCAAAAACAAACAAAAAATAGTTCAGTCATTTTACGGAGTTTTGTTAGACGGGGTAGGGAGTAATTATTATTTGGACTTTTAAACTGTATCCGGCACCATTTTAGTGAAAAAAAGATCTTAAAACATATTTAAAAAAAAATCGCTACGCAACATAGAAAATCAAAATTGTGTATCCCAGAAAGGTTTTAAATTAATAATAATATTATTAATACCAATGCACTCATTTGACTTAGATTATTTTTGAGCAATAAAATAGGCATTGAAATTTAAAAAATGAGGTATTTATTAGAAAATACGCATGTACAGCCTTCTAAGTAGACAAAAATATTCACACCATTTTTTGTAGTATGTATAATGGTAAAGCCTTAAAGCCAAAAAAAATTTCTTCCGTCAGGTTTTTTGGAACGAGATAATGGCTAAATTTAATAATTTGGGGCTGTTGCTGACGTCATTTTTTTTTATTTTGGTACATTTCTAGGCTGAAATTGGCTCTTGAATATATTATACCGAAAAAAATGTCAATTATTAATTAGTCCCGGCTCAAACCGTAAATTGACTGGGCTAAAAGGTGAACAATGAATATAGTCCAGGCTAGATTCTATGGCATAGTTACTTTCTATGGGACTAGATAATCTGTGTAACAAGGTCCATGATATTTATTTATTTATAAGGGATTTTTGTTCCGGACTAAGAATTTGCATACATACATACATACAACACATCAATCCTTTATTATATCTCTCCGAACGACACTAAAGCTTTATTCAGTTATATTAAATAAACAAAAGGCGGTGAAAGTATTTAAATACAAAATCCCCACTTAAAAACCTTTCTTTACGTCTATTTAAGCATTCTAAATAAGTAGTCGGTCAAAGCTTTGTTGCCAGTTCAATTGGCTTGCGAAACCGTTCTGTAGGGAGCGGCATGAACAAATAAATCAGCCGTTCATTCGTTCATTCATTCATTCACTCACGAGTCTCGGCTATTCGACCGGGCAAATACTTTGACCTAACGCGTTATGCGGTAGAAGTTAGTTTTGACTTTTATTTTTTTATGTTTCGTTTTAATATTAATTCATATGAAAAGTTTAAAACCAAGCGTTTTAAAGTTTTTAAAAATAGAATAAAAAGCTCATAACTGCACCTTCACACCTAAACATAATACATGGTGTAAACTTAAATGCATTACCTACAAACTTTAGGAGTGCTTTGGAACAAACTGAACAAATATAACTATCAACGGGACCAACATTAAATCGCACAAAAATATAATCACCTGTTGCATACAATTGATTGACATTTTCTATGGAATAGCTGATTTTTTTTAACGATTCCTAAGTTTGTTCTATAATAACAGTTGTTCATTTTGATGGTCGTCTTGAAGACCCGCTAAATTATGTTACGCATTTAAGTTTACATGCCGTATATAATACCTTCATGCGAATGAATGAATGAATGAATTACCTTAGCCGATCTCGACTACAGCAACCGCTCTCTTACCCATAATAAATCACGCAGGATATTTTGAAGTGCATCAGTGTGCGCGCTAAACACAGATGCACTCTCTCGTCCTTACCCTCCTATGTCTGATGGAACGGGAGACCGATACGATCAGAGCAGAGGTGGGGTCAGATGCAGTGGCTATAACCGGCAGCCACATGGTGAAGACATCAGAGCCAGCGTTGCAAACTTAGTGTATTTTCTACTAAAACTGCTTGTTTACACTTTAGTGGAGAAATTTTGCTTGCTGAAAGTGGTTCAGTAGAACAAAATTTAGCTTCATTTTTTAATCTTACACATCCAATTCATACACTCATGAGTTTATTCATTATTCGATCATGATTTTGAAAAGTGTGAGATTCAGAAATAGCATTCCAATTTGTAGAAATACGATCCCTCAATCAAGCTGATTATTTAGATAGACATTTTACAATATTTTGTTACACAATATGTAATAATAATAAAGAAATAAAATAACGCTCACAGGCACATACATTGTAATGATCCCAAGCAATCACTAATAGGCTGTTTATTATGGAAACCATACAACAACGGCACAAACATATAAACATCTATGACCGAACCGGGATTCGAACCCAGGAAATTAAAGGGCTCCATGACCCGGTTCTAAAAATATACTACACTATTAGGATATTATAAGTCATTTGACGTATGTTTGACAAAAATTTACTCAGCCGTTTCCTACCGGGAGGAACCCAAACTTGATATGTTTTGAAAATACTTTTTGTATTATTTTTTTTAAGTGGCTGACAGGTAATGGTGAAGCATATTTTTAGAACCGGCTCATAAAGCCCTTTCATTTGATACCCCACACGATAGGTTTCAGAACAATTTTTTTTAAATCCCATATACAAAATAAATGACATCATAACCCTGACACCTCAAAGACTGTCTCCCGGCAGTTTCGGGATCTAGACAACATACCTAACAACATACTGAAATTTGGTGCTGGTATCCGGAAGTGAACTTTTTCAGCCTTTTTTGACCGTAAGGCAGTGCAATACTCTCACGACACACCTTTAAAAATAAGTCTAAAAATCAAAAACTCAAATGAAACCAATTTTATAACCTCCTCTATCACCCAACAATCGTAAATTTGATTTCTCTTATAAAATACGGAATAATAAAAACGAAACAATGCTACCTAAGTAAAATCGTAACCCCGGGTTCAATGTTAGAAGTACGGTGCACAGAAAAGGTAAATACCCGAGACCTTGCGTCTCAATAGGTTTTACTCTTGAAAATGTGGCACAAAAGAATCTTTTTCTGTTCCATGTTAAGTAGGCGGCGGGTTTTTAGCTATGTACGGTCAGCACAGAAAGTGGGCGATAAATTCCTAGTTTTTTTTTTTAACTTATATTTAATGGACTCTTGCTTGTGCGTTAGCACTGCATTTCCGCCAGTGTCACGTGTTTATGGGAGAATCTATCCCAATATCAGGGATTGTTTTTGGTCAAGAACAAGAAGAGATTGAGGATTACGGAGCCTCGTGGCAGGCAAAAACGCGACGCGCCAAATCCACGCGAGACGTGTGCTCGGGTCAGAACCTGCAACGTGACTCGTTTTTAATATTAGTGATTTATTAAATAAGACATTGTGTATTAATGATAATTATATTTTGTTTCAGGTATGAAGTTTAAATACAGTTTTTTGGCACATAAATGTAAGTAAATGTGACTTAAGAAAAGATTACCCGTGGCGTGGACCAGATGGGTCGATTAAGGGGTTCACGTGTAATTTTACTTACTTATAGACCAATAACACTAAAGAATTACACTTTAAAATACTTCGTCAAAGGAAGTACACAAATAATATATTATTAATGTATTATGTTTATGGCTAAGTAGAAGTATTTATCTTTTTTACAAAGCGAAGCAATGTTTTTTTAAAACCTTTTCTTGCAAATAAAGATATCATTTCATCCTTGTATTTTATAACAAAAAAAAATTGTAGACTGTACCCCCTACGTGGCGGGTAGTCTAGAGATATTCTAGATAGGTTGAACCATATTTAGAATTTGCAAATTTCTCTAAATGTCCCCAAATTCTCACTAAGTGTGACAAGTGACCATTGTCATTAAAAAGAACACTGAATGTGTCTGTAACAGAAATTAGAATAGATATTACACAAAAAGCTTTTGAACTCTACACAAAACAATTACATAAAGCTTAAAATTGTACATCACTCTAAAAGCATTTAAGGTACAATAATTGTCGACCTTTCCTGCTGACCCTACTTCATCATTCGTCTTACCAAAGGGCCTGGGACGACGTCGAACAAAGGTAGCAGAAACCAATTTGTTACGTGATAATATGGACCCCCTCTTCCCCCCTCGTTTGATTCCGCCCCCTGCCCCCTCGATACGAAATGAGTCTTATTTCAACTTCAACGCTCTTGCTCTTTGACAAAAAAATACACATTAATTTTTTTTGTTGACATTTTTTGGACAATAATAGGTAAGAGGGATATAATTAAGTGTTTTTCATTGTCCGAATGAAGATTATATTTTTGAGAGTTTAGTGACATTATTTTATATACCTATTATTTTTAGAATTTAAAATATCCCCCTCATAGTTAATGAAAACCTCTAACATTCTACAAGGTATCCCATGGGTTCGAAACTCATAGTCTCGATGGGCGTTCGTTCGAAAATGTACCCGCCCGAAAATTCGTTAAATGTAAAGAGGATTTCGGCATTGGTCCCATAGAGAATGTTGTTCAGTTTGATGGTCTGATCATCCCGTTTCAGCTAATTTTGTTAGACCAATAAACGTTGAGACGAAATAAATTCATAACGTTAGTACATAATATCAAACATCATTACAATGTAGGTCATCATCATTTTTTTTCTTCAAATAACCCCAGATTACTAACATAATATATAGTAAATCTGAATTCCAATAAAGTGGTAAGAAAACCCATCTTACTAGCAATATTCGTCCCAATATTCCATTGGGCCAATATTTGCCAAAAGCCAAATCACCTTGGTGCGGGCCATGTTGGGGCGGTACCGATTCTGGATTGAATGGAATATATATACGTAGAAATACCAACTATATTTTCGAATAGCAGTGAATATTCTATGTACAAAGTCGTGCTGGATTCGGAGTAGTGATTTTAAGGAAATTTCTCGTGGAATTGGGTCGGTTTTGCAGGATTTTTCTTTTTCTTCTTAAAGGCAAAGTCTTGGAGCGACAGTGTGTACAATTCTGTACAATTTTATACAGATGGAATATTATAATACCTTCTTATATACATATAAACTCCAAACCTTAATCCTATTTCAAGATGGCTAGAAATTATGCTATAACAAAACAAAATTTTACTTTTAAAATATTTTTTAGTCTCGGGATGAAATGATGTATTAAGTGGTATAACTATATATCTACTTAATACATAATTATGTGAATCTTCCCTGATAACGTTATCTTAATTGTGTCAGTAGCTTGTAGATCTAGCATGCTCAAAAGAGAAAAATTTCGTTAAGATCCGCGAGTAATTTTTTTTGCAAATATTAAAATAGACAGACGTGCAAAATTTTTAAGTTTTATACACGTACCTATAGATATAGGTAAATCGAGTTTTTGTAAGTTAAATCTTATGTCAAAACTGTCGTTAAAATCCGTATTGCTTTTAGTGCCTACTTACCGTAACAGGTTTTGCAAATATGCGCTAATTGGTGTCTGAATAATTTAGTGTTTTATGTCTTAAAGCTTTTTTGGAGCCTAATTTCGACGGCGGAGATGAAGTGATAAAATTTAATTAATTCATAAAGAGAATTGTCAATAATAAGACTTAACGCATTACGTTTTTAAATACTTAACAAGATCTTAATTTCTCATACCGTTCCGTGCTATCTTAAGGGCCTATGTCGAAAAATAATTAAAGCGAAATGGGCGTGTGATAGCTTATATTACTGCCTGATGCGAGAGAAAGAGATGGGGCGGCGCGCGCGACTGAAACGCCGCAAGCGTAAAACAAACTTTATTTAATTTTGACTGTACCATTTATGTAAGTTCAATTCTGCTCTAATCAAAATTTGTAAAATATCAATCTCTTTTTTTTTATCAAGTCTCGTGTTTCTATTATTCACCGTTTAGCAGTTCCAAGCGTTTATCGATAAAGACGGAGGCTACTTTGGCTTGTTTTTCTATCGAGAAAATGTGTCTTAATCGTGTTTTGGCTCTAATCAAAACTTCAATTATATGTTCAATTTACACATTTCCGCTAATCATACTCCTACTGTTAGTACTTCATGATATATGACGCTTTGAAGAAACCTATATTTTTACATGAAAGTAGAGGAGCGAATATTGGGGTGGTGGCTACGGTGGTGGTGGTTGGTGACTGGTGACATTGAAATCCGTCTTAGAATGTGAGATTTTCATTCCGTGAGTGGTTACGTTTTTCTGTATTTTTTAGATCGTTCGGAAGAGACAAAAACCGTTTTGTTTATCAGTTTATCACACAAGAAACATTATACTGAATAGTACTTACTATCTCTATGAGTCGTAACGGAAAGTTGAAAAAAGTAAAATCTGTTGACGTCTATGAAATTATAAACGTCAAACTTTCGAGTAGGCCGGAGGACTTATTGCGAAAGTCACAGGTCTAGAATTCAAAAATATCATATCAGCTAAGACTAAGTGAAATGGATGGAAGAGACAAGGAAAGAAAATAGACATCACCACCAGGCTACAGTATCTTGAAAGATAATAGTGATAACCTATGCTACACAGCTAATATAGTAAGTACCATTTAATGGTACTTGAGCTAAATGTGTTTCGTATTTATATTTAAATAAATATTAGAGTCAAACATCACCAATCAAACAACAAACAACTGACCCAAAATGAAAAGCCAATAACAGATATTTTAGTACAATTTGTGATGTCATTTGCAGAGTAATTCGAACCCTGTTTCACCGACGGTCGTATCGAAGAATTTATTAAATTCATTCCAAGTACCCTTCCGGTGACTGTAGTTGGGAGTAGCTTAGAGGACAAAGCTATTGAAACGTCAATAATAAGGTGAGATAATACACCACTATGTTTTTATTACCAGAAAATTTTTTATTGGTGGGTCTTGGTCTCCGACAACAAAGCACGCCATTCATCTCTTTTCTGTGCCATCTCAGTCCAGTTGGGCACCTCCAGCTCCTCGAGATCTTTGGTAATCTGGTCTATCCAGCGATACCTGGGCCTGCCCACTGGGCGACGCCCAGATCGTCGCCCCAGATACGCTCTCTTCACCGCGCGATCTTCCCCCATCCGTTCTATATGTCCGAGCCAGCGTAGTCGGACAGATTTTGTCTCTCCTAGTACGTTGGGAGTAGAGACCAGGTCTTCTATTTCCCTATTTTTCCTTATTCGCCAGCTCCCATCTTCCTTCCTAGTCGATTCCAGAATCTAATTCGAATTCTAATTCGGTGTATTCAGATAACGAAACTAAATAAATTTCCCTAAGGAACATAGGTCGCAAAACAAGATTTTTTTGGAAAACAAAAGTGCTGATCGCGATCGATTTTCTCGATCGATTTCCAATTTTTTTTCTCTTTTTTCGTCCCAAGTTCCTTAGGGAACTTTGTTTGTACCGGACTGCGCCAGAAGGAGGGTTATGTTTAATATACAGGGTGTAAGTGACAGCCTAGCAAGTACTGAAACGGTGAACTCAGACCATCAAACTGACCAACTTTCACTATGGAGCCTGCCTCAGGAAACGCGAAATAAAATCAGCTGTCCCATACATTTTAGTAGGGTCGTTTCCTCAGGTAGGCTCCATATTGAAGGTTGTTCAGTTTGATGGTCTGAGTTAACCGTTTTAGTATTTGCTAGGCTGTTACTTACACCCTGTATAGAATACATCCTTAAATATTTTCTAGTAATTATAAAAATTTGGGTAGAATCGGATTTATTATATGGACCGGCAATCGACATTACATAGTCACTCTCCTATAACAATAGGAAGAAAAAATAGAGAAAATAATGGTAGAGGAAACCCTACATTTTGGCTGAGGTAGAAAAAAAGATTGCAATTGTGTCGTCAAGGCACTTCTGGAAAAGAAATGAGATAGGATTGGTGAACTAGAGCGTAGGTCTGAAATAGGATGTTGATGTATTCCTAAATTCCATTATTAGACTAAGAGATAAGTGTACTTTTTGCAACCATCAGCAGCAAAGCTGATTCAGTGTTTATGGGGTGTAGAGCATCTCTGTGATGGGGATGGACTAGGTCTGCCTGCATATCTTCAGTCGCTTTAGGAGTTACAGAAGTTTAAAGGTCAGTTAAAAATTAACGATCAGCCACAAGGCTGATCGTATGATATTATTGTAGTATGCACTGACCTAGTCCATCCCCATCACAGAGATGCTCTACACCCATAAACACTGAATCAGCCTTGCTGCTGATGGTTGCAAAAAGTACACTTATCTCTTATAATATATGGAAGACAGAAATGAATTCGTATCAGAAATTCTCTTTTTACTCTTGAACACTCATAATTATATCAAATATACTTTTTTAAGTATTTTTTACCACAAAAAAATTTACAATAATTATTATTACAACTTTCACTTGGAACCGACATTTCCATATCTCAGACTACATTTAAGCTTGATATTAAAATACTTTATCCTTATTTAGCAGTGAATTGGAAGAACAATTATACACTGTTAATATAAGTACACATAACGACTAGGTATTAACCTTTAAAAACTATGTAGTCGTACTAAAAATAATCGTATCTCAATTGTACATTAAGTTAATCTTCAACCCTATCTTAAGGGAATAAACCTTATTATTTTTATTACGTACTTACGATCTCGGGACCCATTAGTATGATCATTACGATCTTTATAAGGATTGTTAAATTTTAATCCCCTGTATTTATATAGCGTATCATTACTACTTTATCATCGTATGTAATTTGGTACACTTTTGTTTACCGTTAACTAAATTCAATACAATTTTTGTTAAGTTATTATTTATAATATGAGCTGTCTACAGTCTTCTGAGAAAATTGATAATTAGTTAAGGTGGTTGCAGAGAAACTTTGACGCACAATACGCGTAGACGGTATTAATATGAGTAACTTTGTATATATGGAAAAATTGTTTAGAAAATCTAGATGCCGCGTAATAAATAACATTTGCAATTTATTAAATAATTACGGAGATATAAACAAAATTTTAAAAGATTTATATCTTCGTAATTATTTTATAAATTGCAAATGTTATTTGTGACGCGGCAACTAGATTTTCTAAACCTGTTTTCCATATATAAAATATTACTTTTATTAATTCCCTCTACGCGTATTGTGCGTCATAATTTTATTTTAGTTCGAAATTACTTCTCTTCTTCTTCTTGTGGTGCTATCTCCTATCGGAGGTTAGCTATTATTAGGGCTATTCGGACCCTGGCGACTGCAGCCCTGAGCAGTGAGGTAGTGTTCATATCGCTATGCTCCCAATAGTAAAAGTTGTTCAATTTGATTTGCAGACTCTTGGTTATTAAGAATGCCAATTTCACTCTGTTCCTAGAACTGTCCAGTCATAAGAAAAATTGTTTTTCCTAGAACACGGCTAACATCGTCAGCAATCGATGAAAATGCCTAAGATGATGAGGTCGAGGTACGATAAACTTTTTATGTAAAACTGAATCTGTGTAGGCCTAGCATGCCTCCGCCGATAAGTAGAAATCGATTAAAGATCGAGATGTGCCTGTCTTTTGCTATTGTAATGTCAGTCAGTTGTAATGTGTAAGTCTATGGTCTTTTGTTACTTCAAGTATGCCAAAATGAACGCGCATGACCGCTTTATCATTTTGTCTCTTTGGTTATTTTACTAGACTGAAGAAATAGAAATGACAAAAAAAATACATTTTTAAGTTACCTCCATTAAGCATAATACTTTCTTCTCTCCAAGCGAAATACCCTTCCGGGGCTCTAATGATGGCGTCCGTCCAGCAGTCCTGCCTTGCCCAAACTTGTTAGTATTTAGTAACCATTCTAAATATTTCATTCTGTTTACGATCCGTTTTAGATTTTTGACATTTTGCCTTATTTATTTGATCAATTTCATAATGATGAAACCTTTTTTCTTTTTGGTGTGGAAGAAAAGGTTTGTTTTTTTATTATTAAAGTAAATATTTCGTAATCATTACATTTTGGCACTCACATAGTTACATATAGGGTCCTTCTTATGCTGACGGATTTTAAGGGGATGATCAGACCATCAAACTGAAAAAAATTCTCTTTGAGACTAATTTCGAATTCGAGACAAAAATATCTGTTGTCCGTGTCCCACCTGCATTTGGGCCGAGTAGGTTTGCAGTTTTTTATGGAACAGCAGAATTCTTCGTGATTTCGAAGTTCGCTTTATATTGAAAGTTATTCAGTTTGATGAGTAGAAAGCATGATTAAAATTTCCGCACTGACTAAAAATTTATTCTTTATATTCCGTAGTAAGCATTATGTAGTTTGTCCTTTGTACCTTCAGGCCTATATAATTAATGTTGAAAGTCAATATGCCTTTAGGCGGACTCCATTTAGGCCTCAGAGTCCTTAGGCAACCTTTGGTTCGAATTTTGTTAATGCTAGTTTTTAAGTCACTAAAAATCCTTCTTGCTAAAGTGCAAGAGCTTAAACCTGTTGTTAGGCTATCAACAACTAAGTTGTAACACGACTTAAAAGTGATATTGTTTTCAAAGGACAGTGTTCAGGCTGATAATTAAAGCACCCGTCCTAATTTTGCTCAAAAGGCCCTGCGTAAGAGTTTCGAACTAATTCGTAATCAAAATGGTCAAGCGTGAATATTTTGTTGTTGTAGTATCGTAAGGGTCTGGGTTCGAATCCTCACGGACGACATGCCATGTACCAATGAGTTTTTCTAACTTATGTAATACCAGGCGGTATTACTGTCAAACGGTGAAGAAAAACATAGTGATGAAGATGCAAGAAATTCTGATGCGAATGTGAAGTCTACCAATACGCACTGGGCCCGCGTGGTGGACTAACGCCCATGCACCCTCCTCGGGCCTTTGCCCTGAAGTATTACGTGGTACGCATTGGTACACTGATAATTTGATATTTCCAAAAGAACAAAAGCCATTCTTTATGCTATGTTTGAGTTATAATTTTCATTTGCTTATTTTATCCTCACCTATGGTGCCAAAACGTGGACTTTGACAAAAGATCAGAGATCAAGCCTCAAGGTTTGTCAAAGGGCTATGGAGCGCAGCATCCTTGGCTTGAAACTGATCGACAGGATCAGAAATGAGGTCATTCGCTACAGAACCCAAGTGACAGAGGTCGCCACCACCGCTGCCAATCTGGGATTGGGCTGGACATGTCTGCCGCATGCCAGACGACCTGTGGGCCAAAACCACTACCAACTGGTCCCCAGCAAACGGAAATCGGCGTCGACGCAGACCAAGAAAAAGGTGGCGGGAAGAAATCGATAGCCTCCTAAAGAACTGGCCTTACGAAGCGCAAAACCGGGACGCATGGAGAGATCGGAGGGAGGCCTTTGCCCAACAATGGGATAGCGACGGCTGATATAATACAAATATTTTATCCTTCTTATCGTGTGGTCAGCATCCCTGATGTCAGAGCACACCGCCTTAATTGAAGATATAATAGTGGCGACGGGCTCACTCCCCGTCACACTGGGCAGAGTTTCGGTACTATAGTGAAACGTGGATGTTCTGAGGTTTCAGAATATCTCTGACTACCCCCTCGGGGATTATAGTCGTGAGCATATATGCTTAATAATGCACTCTACGATTTTTAGCCGCCATTTTCTTGAATACTAAAGCTTTTAATGGCCACACTACGCTCATAATTCAAATAAATTAAATTTCCCTAAAAAAATAGTTTCAACGACATCACATCCAATTCGCAGACGAATAAACATACATTTTTAAAAGCGAAATGTGAAAGAATTAAATATGCATGAAAACGTTATTACGGCATATAACTTAGACTAAAATTTACATAAAAGTAAGTATCTGTCAGCCGTGGCCACTTTATGACACTAGCGCCCTCTGTGTTAATGAAAATGGAAGTCCGAACGAGTTGTTTCACTTTTTTTTTTAAATGCTGTCAGGGGTGCCAGACGACAATTTTCCTGACAGGAGACATTTTAGTTTATTATCAAGTCCTACGACTTGATACTGGGTGTAAACTGAAACGCGTTACATATTTTAGAAGGGTGCTTCAGACAATCAAATTTACCAAATACCATCCCATAGTAAACTAAGGGAATAATATGCTATGGGCTATTGAAATCGCGACTAAATAATGATGAAAATAATGTCTCATGGATTGCTTTCTGACGTAATTTTCTAATTTACCACCGCGTGGGAAGGTGTTCCGTGGTAGAGAAGATGCGGCCAGAAACTAACATTTCAAGGTACATTTAAATCTAAAGGAAATTTCATGAAAATCACATTTTTTTTCTCTGATAAGTAGTAACCCTAATAGTTACCCCTACCCTTTCCCCGACAGCGTTGAGTCGTTGACCACAGAGAATAACACGGGGTTGAGGGAAAACAAATGCCACGCTTTGCAAATATGGGGGTTTTAGGCCTCGTGTTTTCAGCTCTCTATTTGCGCATGGGTACTTTGTGTGATTTGTGACGTCATTTGGACAGATGCATTGATAAACTGTTTGTTTAGTGATTGTATGTGAGATAAGGGTACAGTATAGATATAATATTGAACGAATTTCTTGTTTTTCGTATGATTTTTTATTTACAAAACAACAACTTTTTTGCCTGGCATTAAAATATCTTCGTGCATATTCAATACATACATACATACATACTTACTGTTTGTATAGGGTCCTTCATAAAAAAAATAGGTACCAAATGTTTTCTTTATCGTTTCTGGAAAAACAGTTTCAATAAATTTCATAGTGATTCTTAATTTTATCGATTTTAGATAAGAACAATTAATACCTTCCCTTATTAATAATTTTAAGAGACAAAACAGACAGTAGGAAAAGACTTTTGTTTTCAGATTCCAATTAGAGAATGGAATCACATTTCCAATTTTAATTATAAATGTAATCGAAACTCGGAAATTGGACATTAAGGAATCCACAGCCAGTAAGTCTTCTTACAATCTGGGTACATTTCAATTAGCTTGTCTAAAACATAATGAATTAATTCATAAATCTTTTGTGGGGAATCTGGGGACCATTAGGAAATTGATTTTTAAATAAATGTCATTTCCATTTTTGGGTTAATTTATGTATTTGGGGTAAGATGGTTTTGGGGTAAGATAATCTTTAACCTGTCCGAAATATAAATGCTGACTGGCAGCTATGTACAATTATGCTGATATAAACACAAGATCGTAATGTAATCCTTCCCAGGGATTACGATCTATGAAATTCGACATTTGGTATAAAATAATATAGCTGTTATTTTGGTTGGATGAGGAAGGCTGGGAATCTCAGAGTTATGGCGCGTCTTTGTAGATGATCTTCAGCAATGGACAAAGACAGACTTGTAATGATGATGTTATATATACATTTGAATATATTCCATTGCAGGGCACATGCCTTCTCTTTCAGCTCCACTTCTTGTGGTATGACCAAAATGATAAAAAATCTAATTCATTTCATAGGGGTGAATAGGGGCGTCCAAATATGGGATTGTTTATATTTTTTTATCTCTTGATGACACTCTGCTCTCCCTATTAGGCATATTGAGTATGAGTAGGTATATGTATGTAAGTATGCAGGTATTGAAAAAAAACCTTGCTTGCCGAAAGATATTTTATACAATCATCCGTTCATCCCCATGATTAAAACAATATTTTTTTGACACGTACTTACATCCCCCCTACCAAAACTATATCTATTATTGACTAGTACTTTTTCGCACGTGTCACTCGCGTGCTTTCTTTATTAACTACTAGAACTAAATGTCCAAATTAAATAGATCCCCTAACTTATGTTGTGTGCTAACATTTTGTATGAAATTGTATGTCGAGGGGGTACCAAGCATCGCTGGTTTATACTTCACCCTATTCTTACATTATTGGTGTTCTTGTCGAAATGGTTGCAGAAAAAGGGAATCAGATTGTCTAGCATGCCACATGTGGCGATAATTATTGTATTTTATCGTAGTAAATGCTATCTGTGTGAAACTATGGAACGGGAATGAAGAAACGCGCTACGAAACGCACGTAGACATGCGAAGGTTCTCTCATCTTTGCACATAAAAAAATAAAAATACATTTTAAGCTTTATAGTCTTTGTATTACAGTTCCTTTTGGATTTTCTTTGATCTTTCAAAATATACAATTTGAATGCTTTGTAACATTAGTATTGTTAAATTAGATTAAAGTGGCTTCAAACGCAAAACTCTTACAACAGTTTTAAAACAACGTTCTTGGTGTCTGTTTAAATAGAGAAGTTGTTTGTCTTAAGTATCTATAGCTACTATTTTAAACGTTGTCAGTCTGTATATTGACAACGTTGTCAATAAAAACATTATACTAAGCGTATGCTAGTATTTATATTTTTAACCGACTTCAAAAAAGGAGGAGGTTTCTCAATTCGACCGTATGCATATTTTTTTTATGTGTGTTCGCGTATAACATCATCGTCATTTATGAACCTATTTGGATGATTCTTTTTTTGTTGGAAAGAAGATATCACAAGGGTGGTACCAAGGAAGGTAAGATAAGGAAACCTAGATCTGATGATGGCATCCCAGAGAAATCGAAGGAAACCTTCGAAAATCGTAGTGCGGACTGGTGCGTTTGTTAATTTAAAGCACTACTATTACATTGAACTAATAAATTCACCGCTGAAAATTGTGAAATAAACAAAAAAATAAAACCGCCTTCAAAAAAAACTAAACAGTTAAAAAATAATATTGCAGCCGATGACTTTTTCGTGCGCATCATAAGAACATTAATTTGTTTTATAAAAGTCGGTGTCAAGCCAAGCCAAAAAACTAATGCAAGCCCTGTCGCGAATCGTACCGGCTTGACAGCGACTTCGATAAAACAAATTATGTTCTTATGATGCGAACGAAAAAGTCATCGGCTGCAATATTATTTATAACTTTTTAGTTTTTTTTTGTCGGATTTATTTTTTTGTTTAATTAAAATACGGTCGGTCCATCCTTCAAAGGGCCTACCTGTACCTTTTTAACCGTAATAGGTAGCGAGCATTTTTACAGTGTTATTTATTATTTTGGATTTGCTATAAAATAATAAAAAGCAGCGCAGGACCGCTCGTTATGGCGATCCTTGGGGGAGGCCTATGTCCAGCAATGGACGTCCATTGGCTGAGATGAATAAATAATACAAAAAGTAAACATTAAGGGTACATTAATACAAGAAACGGGTCTTTTTTCAGGGTTTTTTGTTTTTGCTCTATCTTTCGTACAAGCGTCAAACTTGGTGTGAACTCTAAAGTAAAACAAATTAATAAAAACCAGCCAAGCGTGTGTCGGGCTTGCGCTAAAGATACCAGAGGAATATTTTTTTTGTTTATAATTAAAAAAAATATAAAAAAGTGTTTAGGTATTTCAGTAACTTAATCTACGATACAAATCAGGTGATGGAATCTCCTTTTTAGCAAAAAAAAAATTGTTTGTGTGGGAATATTCCGCTCTTCTATAACTATTACAAATGGTAGATCAAGTTAACAAATACTAAAATGGACCAAAAATCAAATATAAATAACAAGCGTTAACCCGCAACTTTGTCCGCACAAATTATATACCAGATTTTAAGTCAGATAATAAGCTATCAAACAAAAAAACGCTGCGTGCGTGCAGTTACGTTCTATAGTCTGTGGTGAGAACCCCAGTTGTGATTTTTGAAATTGGAACTAGGGAGTCGGGAGAAAATGTGGGCTATAGTTTTAAATGTTAGATTCGCTCGTCATAAGATACTTTATAAAGAATCGAGCGTTAACCTGCGACTTCGTCCGCACAAATTATATACCAGATTTTAAGTCAGATCATAAGCTATCAAACAAAAAAAGTTTCATCAAAATCGGTTCAGTAGTTTTTGCGTGATACTCGTTCAAACAAACAAACAAACAAACACCTAAACAAACACCCAAACAAACACACAAACAAACAAACAAACAAACAGACAGACAAATAATAAAAAAATTTGTGAATTGGAATCAGGGACACCTAAAAACCATATCGTAACTTTTTTTTTGTTAATATCTTCAATGTACAGACAAACTTCCTGTTACAGTTTTATAATAGTACGAGCGTTAGCCCGCGACTTCGTCCGCACAAATTATATACCAGATTTTAAGTCAGATAATAAGCTATCAAACAAAAAAAGTTTCATCAAAATCGGTTCAGTAGTTTTTGCGTGATGCTTGTTTAAACAAACAAACACCCAAACAAACACACAAACAAACAAACAAACAGACAGACAAAAAATCAAAAAATTTGTGAAATGGAATCAGGGACACCTAAAAACCATATCGTAACTTTTTTTTTTGTTAATATCTTCAATGTACAGACAAACTTCCTGTTACAGTTCTATAATAGTATAGATAGATAGATAATACTTAAAAACAGATGGTTAAGTTTACATAGTAATTATGATTTTATGATGCGCGATTCCGAATAGCACTTATCTGATTTACAGTCCGAAACAGTTACCTACACCAAAATATAAAAGTTACAGCCCCCAGCCTCTGCCAGAAAAAAAAGGGACTCGGAAACGGAAACAGAAGCACAAAGAGGTCCCATAACGAGTGGCCAGCTCATTATGGGCATAATCGTCACGTTCAATTCTTGTGAAATGTCACCCTATTCCCACTTTTGTTTGGGTTTTTAAGATGTTTCGTACGAATGTAGACTCTATGGCATTGTTATTAAGACTTAGGTATTGTTGAGGACGATTCTCGGTGATTTATTTTGGGGAAGGGAAAGGTATTTTTGTAAATCAAAGTTAATAATCTTTCTTAATGTGGTTTCAGTCCATACTAAAGTTTGACGCATAAAACGCGTAGACGAAATTAATAAAAGTAATATTTTATATACGGAAAAATAGTTTAGAAAATCTAGTTGCCGCGTCACAAATAACATTTGCATTACGAAGATATAAAGCTTTTAAAATTTTGTATGAAAAATTTCAAAGCTTTATATCTTCGTAATTATATTATAAATTGCAAATGTTATTTGTGACGCGGCATCTATATTTTCTAAACTATTTTTCCATATATACAAAGTTACTTATATTAATACCGTCTACGCATATTGTGCGTCAAAGTTTTGTATAAAATTGACCCCTCTGCAACCACCTTAAGTTATACGGTCTATAGACTAGCTTTTGCCCGCGACTTCGTCCGCTTGAAATTAGAAAATCTAAAACTCCTTTTATAGTGCATGCCTACTCCGTAGAATCTCCATTTCATATTTCTATCTCCAACGGTTTAGATAGGCTGTGCGTTTTTTGTTAGTCAGTCAATCAGTCACGGAGCTGTTTAATAAGTATACAGGGTGAAATAGATATCATTAGCATCCTTTTAAACTAAGAGTCTACCCATCGAACTGAACAACTTCTACTATGGCAGCAAACCGATCGGAGCAAAAAAATCTGCTGTTGCATACATTTGAGTCGTGAACTCGCGCGTCGACATTGCAGTTTAGTATGGAACAGCAGATTTTTTATTTGCTCCGATCGGTTTGCTCCAGTAGTAAAAGTTTTTTTTTTTATAACTAAATAACTATATATACTACGCAATATACTACGCAAGCATTGTAAACTATTTACACATAATATCTCGATTGGCTTTCAGCCTCATAATATATTGAATCCTTACTTTCGCGAGCAATGTGTTCCGTTTTTGCGCATATTGCTGCGACACTGGCCTCGCTTTTCACATCTCCCTTTAGTTTTAGTGATCTGTGGTTGTGTACAATAAAGTGTGAATAAAAATGACCGCTATCCATTTCTATGCTAAGAAGGTTAAAGTTCTTACAGACTAAGTAGTTTCAAAATTAGGATTTTTATTTTTTAAAACAGTTAGCAGTTGATATACACGTGCTGATAATGATGTCGCAACTGCTGATTTTTGATATTTTTTTCTGGAAACACCGCCTACCTTTCTTCTTTTTCACCGTTTCCTCTACCCTAAGGTTGTCTGGAAGAAATCGCTTCTTAGCGATAAGACCGCCTTATTTTGTGCCTCTTGTATTTTATTTCTGTATTTTACTGTTTATGTTTTTGGTGTAAAATAAAGTATATTTGTTTGATTGATTGATTGATGTCGACAGCTCGAATTCCCAATATGTAATGTAACATCTCTCAACTTCAATAATCGCTTCGTTACTACAACACTAATATTTTCTCACCGAAGATGTTTACCGAAATTCTTGAACACCCCTTGCTCTTATTAAATCATCTTATGTAAGGAGGGGTGTTCTGGGGTGTAAATTATTTCTTAGGGGTGACAAAGTGTCAATTAAAATGTGTTAAGCGAACAATTTTGTCATTGGAATGATGATACAAGCCTGATTTGATTATTGTCTAAAAGATACCACTTAGTTGTTAAATGATAATTCAATTCAATTCATACGGGGTGTAAGAGACAGCCTAGCAAATACTGAAACGGTGAATTCAGACCATCAAACTGAACAACTTTCACTATGGAGCCTACCTCAGTAAACGCGAAAAAAAATCACCTGTCCCATACATTTTAGTCGGGTAGGTATAGCAAATTTGTATGGGACAGCATATTTTTTTCGCGTTTCGTGAGGTAGGCTCCATAGCAAAAGTTGTTCAGTTTGATGGTCTTAACCGCCCCCTTAAATTTTTATTTGTATTTTTGTAACACCATGTATAACGCATTATATTTTATATTCTGTAGTCTGCTTTGAAACAAATATTTAAAACACCGTACGTCCTATCACGGTTGTACACCTACACATATGTACACCTATAGTTATAGTACTTCCCTGTGCATGTCTATATACATGGTACAAAATCGATTGCAGTGACCTATTCTGAAAGCTGACACCCATCGAAAACAGAGTTTCTAGTAACAATCGCAACTCGAGTGGGTGTGTCCGATGTGAAATTGCACCGGAACCCTTTGTGCAGAAAGGTTTTTTATTTACTTTAGAGTGTGTGCCGGTTCGACTCCAAACGTGGTTTGGGAGCTACGAATTTTGAATTGGCAATGTTGACTTCAATAAAAGGAACATACATAGATCTAGAGATGTATTTGAGATGAGAAGGTACATGAATTTACATTCGTATTGTAACATCAACTTGTTAATACAAGGTGAAATGGATATCATTAGCATCCTTTAAAACTAAGAGTCTACCCATCAAACTGAACAACTTTTTCTATGGGAGTAAACCGATCGGAGCAAATAAAAAATCTGTTGTTCTACATATACTAAACTGCAATCGTGATGCGCGAGTTCGCGACTCAAATGTACGCAGCAGCAGTTTTTTTTGCTCCGATTTGTTTACTCCCATAGTAAAAGTTGTTCAGTTCGATGGGTAGACTCTCAGATTAAAAGGATGCTAATGATATCAATTTCACCCTGTATACTAGGTGTAAAAAAACAAAACACTCTATAGTAATATGTCCAGCAGTGGACGTCCATCGGCTGAGATGATGATGATGAACATTTAATGGTTCAGATCAGACCATCAAACAAAACAATTTTCGATATGGAAAGAAAGTGGAAAAACAGAAAATTTGCTGTTTCATTTGAGGGTAATCAGTAG
Source organism: Agonopterix arenella (assembly GCA_927399405.1). Taxonomy (NCBI): domain Eukaryota; kingdom Metazoa; phylum Arthropoda; class Insecta; order Lepidoptera; family Depressariidae; genus Agonopterix; species Agonopterix arenella. The sequence continues at coordinate 6,989,465 of OV656714.1, forward strand.
GTACTGCAGTTTTGTATGAAACGTTTGAATTAAACGTTTTAAATGAAATGCTTTTTTAATTTTTTCTCGTGGTTGGCTCCATAGTGCGAATTGTTCATTTTGATGGTCTAAACCACCACTTAAAATATTACCAGGGTGTTTTGTTACATCCTGTCAAACGAATACAGGGTCCTTCTTAATAAGCTGTCGCTTTTTTAATGGGATGCGCAGACCATCAAACTGAACAACTTTATGGGGCTAACATCGAAATTGCGAAAATAAATCTGTAGTTTCATACTCAAACCTATTTGACCCAAATGTATGAGACGGCAAGTTTTTTTTCGCGATTTCTATGTTGGCCCCATAGAGAAAGTTGTTCAGTTTGATGTTCTGAACATCTCTTTAAAAGAATATCAGCAAATTGCATTTTGCCTCACAATGTTGAGGCAAATTATTAGAACTAACGTTCACTGTTTATGACATTTACTGTACTAACATTCTTTTTATTACAAAGCCTATAATATAAATCTATCATTAAAAAAGAAAATTCCTACCGCAGTTCCTATTTCGTACGTGGATGTAAAGCGGTGCGGACGCGGCATGCCAATTATTGTCCGTTCAGATTTGCAACGTCACTTTGCTTCGCTGTGATTGACTGACGCACGCGCCGGGTTTGTTTCTCTTTTTTGTTTAGTGTAAAAGTGAATCACAAATCTCTACTACCAACTGGATAGCTAGATTCAATAGTCTTCGGAAAGGAATGGATTATAAAGTGTCTTCTTTTCTCCTGAACATGTAATCAGATTTCAACAGCAGTTACACTAGCCGTGGTGGTCCAGTGGCGAGTAACCTAACCTGTCGTGCAGGAGGCGATGGTTCGATCCCCGTTCAGTAGATATTGACGTTTTCTATGGATTTTTTTTTTGCAATTTCGATGATGGTTCCAAGTGAAAGTTGTTCAGTTTGATGGTTTAAGTTTACATCTTGTATCAAAGCGGCGCTTTTTTTTAATTTGTCGTAAAAATATTTATATCCAGTGGTGGTGACCGTGGTGGTCCGGTGGCGAGTAACCTTGCAGTATAAGAGGCGATTGTTCGATCCCCGTTTAGGCCGACTCGTACCAATGAGTTTTTCGGAATTTATGTACGATTTGTAACACCAATGGCTTTTCGGTGATGGAAAACCTCGTGAGGAAACCTGCATGCTTCAATTTCGAGGCATGTATTGTACCTACTGTCCATTACAAGTGGCGGCGGGCTCACTCCCCGTCACACTGGACAGAGTTGCGGTACTACTAGTGAAACGTGGATGTTCTGAAGTTTCAGAATATCTCTGACTACCCCCTCGGGAAATATAGTCGTGAGCATATGCATATGCTAGTTACAATCTGCTACGAGAAATCATCAATTGAATGATGACAAAAAGTTATGACTAACTAATCTGATAGTCCGATGTTGATTTCTAGTAGATAGACGACTTCTAATCTTTGAATATAGAAAAACAGGTATATACGCAGGATATTTTGAAGTGCATAAGTGTACGCAATAAACATAGATGCACTTATTCGTCCTTACCCTCATATGTCTGATGGAACGGGAGACCGATATGAAGAGGTGGGGTCAGATACAGTGGCTATAACCGGCAGCCACACGGTTTGGGCGTCATAGATGTGCATAACGCCTGAAGGAATTAGTCGCCTCTGACACCCGACTTGGTTAGTGCTATTACAAGCCGGACACACACACCATATACCAACAAAATGGCAAAACCGGCAAAATGGTCCTACTAACTGATCTCTTATCGTGTGGGCAGCAAGCTTTGGTGTCGAAGTTTTTTCAGACTGCCTTACGGCCTCTGACGGGGTTTTAATGTAACGACTATTATCACCAAAGATCTACTATCTTTGGTGATAATAGACGTCGGGGCCGACGGTGCCATCCGAAGCACGGAATCATCTTTCTTTTCACACTATCAGGTGACTCAGCCTGCTATGTCCTAACCCAATGTGGAAAAACGCACAGTGACATATCACTTTGTGTCCCCCGTGGGAATCGAACCCACGACCTCCGTGTTAAGTGCCCAATGGTCTTAGCCATTAGACCTCGGAGGCAGTTTATATAAGTTTTTTACTTACTGATGAAAAGAAACAAATTTCGTTTTGCTTCTTCTATCGAGTCGATGCCAAGTCATTTTTAATTTTTCCAGTCCAGTTTTTCGTTCTGATCTTTTTGATATTTTATATTTCGGGGTATGTGCTAAAATATTTAGACCAGTAAAACAATTTCTGCGAAAGATAAAACACCAACATGTATCGTTGTTTACATTATGGATGGAATTTTTGTGATTCTGATAGCTTTTCCCTGTTCAAACTTTGTTTCTGTTTGAACCTAACTTTTATTACGATATTCGTTTTTGTATCATTGAACCAACTTCATGGTTATTCGTGTGAGAAGGCCAATGCACTTAAGGGCCTATGTCGAAAAATAATTGAAGCGAAATGGGCGTGTGATAGCTTATATTACTGCCTGATGCGAGAGAAAAAGATAGGGCGGCGCGCGCGCCTGAAACGACGCGAGCGTAAAACAAACTTTATTTAATTGTGATTGTACTATTTATGTAAGTTTAATTCAGCTCTAATCAAAATTTGTAAAATATCAATCTCTTTTAAATCAAGTCTCGTGTTTCTATTATTCACCGTTTAGCAGTTCCAAGTGTTTATCGATGAAGACGGAGGCTATTTGGCTTGTTTTTTTAACGAGAAAATGTGTCTTAATCGTGTTTTGGCTCTAATCAAAACTTCAATTATATGTTCAATTTACACATATCCGCAAATCATACTCCTACTGTTAGTACTTCATGATATATGACTCTTTGAAGAATCCTATTTTGTTCACATAGCCTCTTAAGAGGGACGTATTTAGGCTGATGATGAAAATGAACCATATTTGGAGAAATTAAAGTTTAATTTTACAGTGTATTTTCTGGGCAAAAAAATAGCCACATCACATCAACAACAAACCTCCGTGATATAATAGTTAAGAGCATTAGGTTCTTGACTTCGACTCGTGGCGTGGGTTCGATCTCCACGGGGGACACCTGGTGACTTGGTCACTTTGTACATTTTCCCCAGTTGGTTAGGACATTGCAGGCTGAATCACCTGATCACCTGGCACGTTAAGCCGTTGGTCCCGGCTACTATCTCTGGTGGTAGTAGTCATTATATAAAAACCACGTCAGAGGCCGTGAGGCGGTTTGAATAAACTCTGACACCAGGCTTTGCTGCCCACACGATAGGAAACGAAGATCACCAACATAGGTCCACATTATCTCAAAAGTAATAAAAAAAACCAGGCATGTGAGAGTTAAACCCTTCAAAATATGGTTTGCTACGCCACTAGCGTTCACTATACCATAAATAATACGCTCAAAATTTAGATCCTTATAGCACAGTACGCGAATAATTTGTTTATTTCTACCACATCTAACATCTTAGTTATTAATCCAACCAATTCTAAATGTCTTGTGAAAACGGGATCCTATATCTAGAAGCACGAATGCATCTAAGATGCATCGTATATTTAGTGAGGTTCATACATTCATAAACCGCATAGAACGTTCTACGGCCCAATTTCCTTATAGAGGTTCGAAATTTGGAATGAGGTCAGATAGTTAATGTCTTCGTTATTATAGTAATAGACTTAACTAAAATATGCAGTGTCTTAATTTATCTTATATTATATTTGTTGACTATTTTTAAGGGGATGGTTAGGCCAACAAACTGAACAACTTTCTCTATTCCCATACACGACGCGATTACGTTATAAATAGTAAAATTAGCAAAACGTCTTGCTATTTATAACCAAATATTAGATTTTTTTTTAATTTAGTTATCTTGTCTCTATTATTATTTACATGAAATGAGTTTTTATAAAAGGCCTCACACATCACATCACACGTCACGTCACATCTTCGACCCCATCTTCGTCCTGAGGACTAGATTGAGGTCAAGAGCAAATCCATACGTAATAAAAAAAAGGTATAATACCATAGATTACAATAATTGCCTACTAAATGGTAGGTACGTACCTAAGTAATATACATAAATATGAAAATAAGTTTTTTTGTTTGATTATGTGCTAAGAAATAGTTTGAAAATCACAAAAGTTTGGTTATATTTAACTGTATTTTTTCAGTGTATACTCTGATTAGTGGTTTATCCAGGGTTTAGCAGTGAAAACGTAACAGATACACTTTACCGAGGCATATGGAGGCTGTGTTACCTTTGTCATCATCATCATACCAGCAGGTAGACAGCTGGACATAGGCGGAAGGATCGCCACAATACGACCGGTCTTTCGCTGCCCTCATCCAATAGGTTCCCACCGTCGTCTTCGAGATACCTCTACAGGGTGAAATTGATATCATTAGCATCCTTTAACAGACTTAAGGCTCTTAGTACGAGCCTTAACAGGACACTGCAAGTTAAACAAACACCTACACAGAATGGGGCTTGTAGACTCACCCACTTGCAGATTTTGCTGTGAAGCAGAGGAAACGCCCATACATCTCCTCTGCGAATGCGAAGTGCTCATTCACAGCAGCAGTCGCCATCTAGGTGGATACATAATAACACCTACTGACATTAGGGACCTCCTCCAAAAGCATAACACGGTTCATGAAGTCCGTGGGCCTAGGAAATGACCTTTAGGTCTACGGTGACAGCTACAATAGATCTATCTAGGTCGCAGTAGCTATTTGGTCATTGACCAAGCCCATATAACCAAATAATAAATTCCTTTTAAACTAAGAGTCTACCCATCAAACTGAACAACTTTTAAGCTGCACCCGCCGCCACTGCCTACTCGATTCAAATGTATACAACAGGTTTTTTTGCGATCAGTTTGCTCCCATATAGTAAAAGTTGTTCAGTTTGATGGGTAGACTCTTAGTTTAAGAGGATGCTAATGATATTGATTTCACCCTGTATACTATGAATGTAAATGATATTTAAAAGCCACATGTACACTCTATTAAATCCTAGTCTAATCGTATATCTATAAGTAAGATTTCATATGTAAAGTTACAATATCACCATACCATGTAACTTTCAAATATTATGTGTATGTAGTGTACTTACAGAATACGGTCTCGGAGATTTCTGCTTCGCGTAGATAGTACCAAGGGTTGTCGCTCCCCAGTTTTTTATTCACACAATTTACTGCTTTTAATGTTTAGCTTTTTCACTTTAAAAGGGTAACGGCCTTGTTTTTTACGTTATCTGAAGCTCCTTTGTGGTAAGTCTTTTAAATTAATTAATTTCTAAGAGGTTTGAGATAAGTTTGTTGTAAAAGTGCATGATAAATTACAGCCTTTGAGCTATTAAAATGAAATAGTTTTGTATTTTGATATAAAAATGCGGTTCATCAGACTTCACAAGAGTAAAAAATTTGAAAATTTTTGAATATTTTTATCTACCCATCGCTTAAATCATTTCTTTATGAATAGGCAACCATTTTTCTTTGTTCTCGTATAAATACCCTAAAAACATTGGAACTTTTAGTCTGAATCTTAAATATAAAATGTCATTCTGATCTTATGAGTAGTTTATGGGAGAATTTTTTGTATTTGTGTCATTGGGAATAAAACCTGAATATAGTCACACAGATTATTTACTCATAATCATCATTATCTCAGACGATTGGCGTCCACTGCTGGACATAGGCCTCCCCCAAGAATCACCACAACCGGTCCTGCGCTGCCCTCATCCAACGAGTTCTCGCTTCTCACGGATCGATCCCTGCTACCCAATCCGCCGCGTAGCCTCAGCAACGGCCTATAGGTTCGTACCCCTCTGGGTGCCCCTATGTCGGTTGCTTGAGTAAATTCATTTGGCCCGGTAGACCTTCGTGGTCCCTCCAATAGTCCGCAGTAAAAAGCAGTAGCTGCTCCGGAGCATAGCTGTATTAGTCATTTAAAAAAAAACGGCTTCCCGCCGCCTACACCAGGTCTTCGGTCCACGCTGCGCTTTTCGGTTCGCTATTATTTGGTCCCAGTACGAAATCCAGGCCATCCAGACTTGTCTTAGGTAAAGAATACTACAGATTATTATTTGTGGTTGGGCTATTGCAAGCACGGGTCGTTATGTAACACGGAGACCAGCGCTGGTCCTTTGTGTTCGCCCCAAGCTCACCCATATTTTACGCATACCTCCGAACTTATGGTATTTTCTTTTCATCCTCGGGAATGCAGGTTTCCTCACGATGTTTTCCTTCACCGCCGAGCTAGTAAATGATAAATACAACCGTACATAAATTCCGAAGAACTTAGTGGTACAGGCCAGGAATCGAACCGCGTCCTCAGGATTGAGGCGCTAGCTCTTTTCCGTATGGGCTATCATCGCTCCTGTACTACAGATACAAACACTCATAACTTGTGTAATAATATTCGTGTACAAATATTTGCCCCCTGCTCGATTCGAAGCCGCAGATCCACTTGTCTCAACAGACACTGGCATAGGCAGGTGTTCTTACCAACTACAATGAGCTATCGGGGGGTGACATTTTGTAAATAAGAAATTTTTGAAATTGCTGCTTTCACACCCCTATGCAAGGCTTACAGATGTCTTAGAGATTTTCGATACTCTTTATGAGTGAGGATTTTCTTGCAACTCGATATGTTGTCGCCATCTCTTATTTATTATGTTAGGTGCTAAATGTTTGAAAAAAAACAACAATTCGAATATTTATTTTTCTCTACTTACTACATTAGGTAAAATAAAGGAGGAGAAATGGGGGTTGGTAAAAAATACATACTTACTTAAATGGTGACGGTTTGAAGACGATCAGACCAACAAACTGAACAACTTTATCTACGGAACTAACGGCGTCGAATCGTGACAAAATCTGCTGTTCCATACACAACGCTCGAGTAGGTACGCAGCTTTGTATTTGTAATTTTGAATAATTGTTTGGATCTATTTAGTTCGATGGTGTTTTATCCCCTAACCTTCAGCATATTAAGGTGGTTGCAGTGGGGTCAATTTTATACAAAACTTTGACGCACAATATTCGTAGATGGTATTCATATCAGTAACTTTGTATAACAAAATTAGGTGAAACTATTTTAAGGGGATGATCAGACCATCAAACTGAACAACTTTCTCTATCGGACCGAAATTGAAATCGCGAAAAAAAATCAGCTGTTCCATACACACCTACTCGACCTAAATGTATGGGACAGCAGTTTTTTTTTTTCGCGATTTCGATATTGGTCCCATAGAGAAAGTTGTTCAGTTTGATGGTCTGATCATCCCCTTTAAATAGTTTCACCTAATTTTGTTAGACCTTATATATGAAAAAATAGTTTAGAAAATCTAGATGCCTCGTCACAAATAACATTTGCAATTTATAAAATAATTACGAAGATATATTATAAAGCTTTGAAATTTGTCATACAAAATTTATATTATTAGTAATTATAATATTAATTGCAAATGTTATTTGTGACGCAGCAACTAGATTTCCTAAACTATTTTTCCATATGTACAAAGTTACTTATATTAATACCGTCTACGCGTATTGTGCGTCAAAGTTTTGTATAAAATTGACCCCACTGCAACCACCTTAAGAAAGATCTTGTAAGAATAATAAAATCTCTAAGAAATGTCTTCAAATGTAATTTTAATCATCTAAAAACACACATACAGCCAGTATTAAAGCAACCCAATTCTCACAATTTATCTCATACGCCGCCGTATCTCACATGGCTGCCATCTTAATCACCTGGGGACGCAGATACGTAATGCTAACGTCATAATATTGTATCTTAGCGCTTGTGAATATTATACGTACTTACTTGTTAATTTATTCCTAAGATATTCTATCCGAACGACTATTTTATTACTTACCAGCGTCAACCCGCGACTTTGTCCGCACAAATTATATACCAGATTTTAAGTCAGATCATAAGCTATCAAACAAAAAAGTTTCATCAAAATCGGTTCTGTAGTTTTTGCGTGATACTCGTTCAAACAAACAAACAAACACCCAAACAAACAGACAGACAAAAAATCAAAAAATTGGTGAAATGGAATCAGAGACACCTAAAAACCATCTCGTAACTTTTTTTCTGTTAATATCTTCAATGTACAGACAAATTTCCTGTTACAGTTTTATAATAGTATAGATATATTTCTTGAAGCTTATTTTCTATTTATCATAATCATCAGCCAAGGTGAAATTGAAGTCATTGGTATCTACACACTACAGATCAAACTGAACCACATTTAACCTAAAATTGCATAAAAAGTTGACCCGCTAAGTTTTGTTTGATGTGTAGAGTCTTAGTTTAAATGGATGCCAACAACTTGACTTACACCCTGTATAATAGCATGTTGAATTGGGGATTGGGCTGATAAAACCCACAGGCTGGAGTGGTCTAGCCTTGCAGGTCTACAACACTCTAAGAAATTTATCAGCAATGTTACACCTCGTGTCTCAAAGTTCATAACGAACAACAGCAGGAGCAAGGCTCGTGCCATAGTCGGAGCCCTCATTGGGCACTACGCCACAGGCACGATGATGCACAAAATGAAACTCACCCTGGATCCCAGCTGCCGAGCATGCGGAGAGGATGAAGAGACTATGGAGCATGTACTTTGTGACTGTGATGTCCTGGCGGCAAAACGCATGTGCCTCCTCGGAGATGGATACCCAAAACCGGGAGATCTTAGGTTTCTCCCCCTCAATGGTATTGCCTCATACCATGTATTTGAAGGGTGAAGAAAACAAAAAGTATTGGGGCTAACACAAAAGATCCCACTGGGTCGAAGTGTTGCTGGCTTGCCAGGCCCCAGAACAAGATAAGATAAGATAAGATAAGATGTTGAAGTCATTCCGTTCTTCGATATTCTAAAAGTGAACTTTGCTAAAATTGCACGTTTTAAAACATTGCTAGGTAAAATAGTTGACTACCCCAAGAGGGTTTATAATAACTTGATAGGTGTGTGAATTAAAATACTTTTTCTCCAGGATTAAGAGTATCTTCCATCCTTGATCCATTCCTTCTTTTCTCGTCTCAAGCAGAAGCATTGACTTCGTATTAGTTTTACTTCATATGGAACGAAATTGATAGCATGTTTAGGTAATCACATACCTCCACCACTTCGCACTGGGCCCCGTACTAGAGTATAGACAAAGAAAATTATACCCTAGTATGCCCCAATTCCTCTCGCCATTATTCGTGAGAGGCCTTTGCTCTGCAATGAGATCTAACAGGCTATAACTTACTTTTTTTACGAATGGAACAGAAAAATACCACCTCCAAACAAAAACACAATTTTCTACCGACGTTTTCAATTTTCTCAGTCTAAGCGTTCTATTACGGTATGTTTACTGGTAGATAAATTTCCACTCGAATCGTTATCATCTCATTTAAGTGTTTATACGATGAAACAGCTTCACAGTACACAGTTTGCCACGAACGTACCTACCTATATAGGTACCTTACAGACGAAAATTGCTCCGAGATTATCTTGAATAAAAATAAAAATTTCTCCTTACAAAAAAGCAAGCGGAGCGTGGGCCCCGTTCCAGATTAAACGCACATTCTGCAATATTTTCCACAAAAGGATACCTTAATCCCTAACAAGTGGGGAGTAAGCCTTATGGGGGGGCGATTTTATGAATCGTTCTACACGTTTTCTTGAAGAAATAATAGCGAGGGCGGAATCTGTAAAAAGTAAAAATAATAATATCTAAGTACTTATCGAAAACTATACGAGTTAATTTCGTAGATATTTGAGAAGTTCTGACTTCTGAGGCAGGTAACATAAATAATATATGGAGGTGCTACTTGAAATGTTCCTCCATTGAAAAGGAAAGATCTTCGACGACCACGGCCGGTCCCCAGGCTTCACACATAGCCTGGTGACCGGCCGTGGTCCAACAGTTCTTAGTTGGACCTTGTATATGTATCGAATCTCTGTGATTATTTCTCTTGCGCGATGTATGTCTTGCATTCGATTGTGAACCTTATTTGTAGTAGGTTAAGAGTTGCGTATTCACGGTGAACGTTGTCTATGTATGGAGCATATTTCCGAGAGCGACGGTATCGCCATCTGTTGGCATCTTTGCTATAACTTGTGGGTGCTGACATCAGTAGCAAGTTCCTACAAATATATCAAATGTTCAAAACTGACATTGACAGAAGATAAGTACTTGAGCATTTATAATTAATCCTACTAATATTATAAATGTGTATGACGGTGTCTGCGACCCAATCACGCATAAACGGCTGAATGAATTTTGATGAACGTAAGTAGATAGAATGAGTTATAGATAAACCATTAGATTCATTTTGAAAGTCAACGCAGACAAGTTTTGGATAAGTGAAAAATAGTTTGTACATAATTATTGATTACGATTATTGTATCAATCAATCACGTACACTATTTACTGAAAATAAATGTTATAATCAGAAAATTCGAAAAACGTGGTGCAATTTCAGAGAATCTAATAAAACTATACAGGTAAAAAGTTACATCAAAAACAAATTCGTTTCAACCCAGTTGCGCTACGATCAATACCAACTCTGTTACAATTTTTTTTTTTGCTATATACGTTACAATTTTATCAGCAAACTGTTAACCGAATCCCGTGTAACATTTTTTCCGAAAACACACAAAAAAAAAAGATGAGATATTTCGCACGCGATAACCTATCGCCTATTTTGGAAATATTCCCGTTTGGCTCCCATTTCAATATTAATACTCGCCGGTTTCTACATGCCGATGAGTTCCCGACTTTTTATCGGGAACTTTTTTTTTTAATTCATCCTCTCATTCTGAATAGAAACCTCTCGTTCGGTCAGTGATCTTGCTGCAAAAATTGAAATGCTTTACCCCTGTTGTGACGTTTAATTTGAGGCTTTCATTGCTGATTAGGACTTCTTGTTCTTTAACCTTTTAGGTTATTAAACAAAATTGGGGTAATTGAGGATAATATTCACCGTATTTTACGAAATAGGATACCTATTATTAGCAACAATTTATTCTGTGTTTTTCTCAATGTCGTTATTCGTTCTTTAGTTTGCAAGAACAGTCAAATTTTCAGCTTATTTTCAGAAAGATTCAATGTCAAAAATACAAGATAAAAATACAAAAAGAAACTTTAGTATTTTTTTTTTGCCTTTTTCGACTGCGGTGAGAGTAAGAAATGTTAATATATAATATGAGCCTTGCACTCAGTTGCAGAAAAGCTCATTAAGATTAATCCTCCATTACATCTCTTGCCGTTACTTTTTGTCTTGTTGACTTAGTAAAAGCTAGCAAGAGATTTGATCATCAATAGACGTCTACTGCTGGACATAGGCCTCCCCTAAGGATCGCCAAAAGGACCGCTCCTGCGTTGCCCTCATCCAACGGGTTCCCGCCGCCTTCACCAGGTCGTCAGTCATGACAAGTCGAAGGAATGACATAAAGAGATAGAAGATAAAATTATAAACCACCTAATTTCACTCTCATTATTAAACCTAAGCCATTATAAAGGGGCTTTCTAAGAAGGGTAAAACTAAAACTCAACTTACACCGAGAGTTAATTTGAGTTAACTTTTTATGTGGCAATAAAAAACCGGAGTCCACGTTAACGTTTAGCATAAATCTGCAATATTTAAAGAAGTTCCCCACTGAGTAGACAGTTTTAAGTGTTCTAATAATATATTTATACTTAGTGTACAGTCGCCCTTATCTTTGAGAAAAGTTTTTTACAATAACGACTTTGTAGCTTTATTCTGAGGGTGACTTTTTGATTAATCAGTTTTTAAGACGCGTTAATTATACGTAACAGGAGTTGGTATGGCATTGACAATTTTATTGGAGTCGCGTTGTAGGTCTGCTATTGGTTTGTCACGTGTCGCTCGTCGATTGTTGGTTGCCCATCCCAGGCCTACAACGAAGCTCCAGTGGTGGCTCAAGACATGTTCTTTTCGAAAAACAATCCTTGAACTACCGTAGAACGTCAAGCACTCTTGCTAAATAAACTAGACATTGGCAAAATCATCAGAACCAAGATGGCAGCCATTTTTTTAAAGTAGATAGACAATTTTATTTATTTTTTCATTTTATCATAATTTTTTTTAAATTGTTCAATGGATATAGTGACAAGAATTTACTATCAAAAATGTGAATAAAAGGTATTCTTGATTCATTTTGGTGCCTTTGTCGGGTAAAAATACTTAAGGTGAGTTGTACCCAAAATATAGTTAGGCTGAAACATGTTTAAATATGATGCTGTCTCTATCCATCATCAGTATGAATAGTATGAAAGATAAAAGTTTCATTAATTAAAAATACATTTAAGCCTTGTCTCCTTCCGATATTATTAGTAATTAAGATTTAAAAAAAAATAAGATTCCGACGCGACGTCGTCGCAACTCGCAAACTTTTATTTTAGAACATTTTTTTTACCTCAGTTTTTTTAATTTAAAAATCATTTCTTTGTCGTTCATAAATTTTAAATTATGATTAACGTCGTTTTAAACCATATTCAACAGTTTGTTTATTAATTGTCTAATTAACATAATTATTTTGTTGGCAACGTTTTTGTTATCGACTAATTCAATTTTAAAACCGCTATTTCGGCGTGATTGAAATTATTATTCTTGTTCTGTGTAGGTAAATAAAGATACATAAAGTGAAAAAAAACCGACAAGTGCGAGTCGGATGGTTCCGTACCACCATTCCATTAACCAACAAAATTCCGAAAATACATTTTCTCCGGGATCCTTAGCACAAGCCCGACACACACTTGACCGGTTTTTATTATTCGTTCTTTCACTTTAGAGTATGCACTATTATAATCATATCAAGATTAATACAGTTTTTGAGAGTTACGCGGTTATTATTTAATCTAGAAATAAACATTTTAACGAAGATAGAGAAAAAATAAAAAACGTTGAAAATACACGTTTCTTGTATGATTTGATTACTCTTAATTATTTAATGTGTTAGCATAAAAACATATTCCGTCAAAATTTCAATCGGCTACAGTTCAAAAGACAGACAGTCATACAGATGGATGGACGGCGGGCGTAGACTTAGTAATAGGGCTCCGTTGGCACCAGGCGGAGGACAGTCGCCTTTTGGTGGCTTTTTCCGATTCAGTTTGCATAGAAAAAAAAAGATTTTACTGTCTATGTCAATGTCTAATTGACAAATTCACAAATTGGCTACCTATCTTGCGTAATGTGCGGGTTGTTTGTAGTTTTCGTTCAATTTCGTGCCGATTTAGTGATGTTTTGAAGTTTCTGTTGTTCTCTTACCAATGTTTAGATTACAGGAATGGTAAGGATACTGGAATTTCACTTGATCGGTGCGGGATTGAACGAAATCTAGCATTCAAAACAATAATATCCATCGGTATGAGTAGATAAATGTAGGTATGTATAGTATAGGTTGAATTATTGTTGGTGAAACATAGATGGCGCTAGCTAGCCTTCAATTTGACATAAGGTGGATGCGTAATATTGCCACGAGTGGGTTCTCTTTTCTAATATACTTACTTAATTACTCTTTGGTTGGCACTCTTTGGATACAGAACCCAAAAAAGATACATCGATTTCAAATATACTAATTAATTGTGACAGAAACCTTAATTACTTACTGACCATTTTTCTAAATATAAAAATTTCATTGTCTCGTTCATTTAAGAAAAAGCTTTAAAAGAGGATATTAAAATTTAATTACCAAAACTTTTCTCGGGTCCCAGTGTCGTCCCTTTTGAGAACAAAGGACTTAAACTGCCTTTTAGGGAAAGGGATGATTTTCTTATTGAAATAATATTAAATGATGGGGCATCGATTTTCTGCAGCTTTACACAAAGGGGAAGATGGCAGTAGGTTTTCAATTTGACTTAAGTTGTTTGTTTTTGAAGTAGGTAGGTAGGTATACCTTTGTTTTTGGCGTTTGTCAATTTCATTTCATTCGAATAGCTATATTGTAAGTATTGAAAAAAAAAATGTTTAATCTTAGTATAGGAAATAGGCTAACATAAAAATACTCCGTGATTTGATCAAATCACATAAAGAGCGACAGACATATCGACCGACAATTAATAGTTATAATCCGATTTTTCGAACGATAATTCTTCGCACGTTTGTATTTCGAAGATACGTTCTCATGAAATCGGGCTGTTTACCTTCACTATTCATAATAACATGTAAGTAAATAAATAACATCAGTTTTTTGGAAAGCGCGACTCGCGATGGGAAATGGGAAATGCGCCATCCTAATTAAAAATTAACATTTTGAAAGGATGTATTAATTCATTATTAAAATTTCGCGGTTGGCGTCGCTTTAACAGGAATGGGGAGTCTTCCATAAATTGTTTAAAAGTAAACTTCATAATGTCGCGACCATAAAACCTTTTGGGTGGGTAAGAAACATTACTACAATGACCTACCATTTTTTTTAAAGATACACTATGGATTCCGTATAAGGAGGTCCATGGAAAACCGCAACAGCAGGCTTCCAAGACGGGCCATTTGAATACAAACACACCGTGCGACTCGTATTGCGTCGATGAAATAGGTTCGGACTTAGCATTGCTGAAGCAAAAGCTGCAGCGACGTAAGTTCTGCCTGAACCAAATGACATTACATTAAGAAGAAGCTGATATGTTACTAGCGCGCGCAAAGTGTAGACTCCAAAACCACCCAATTGGGACGTCTTTCAATAGTCCGCGTCAAGCAATGCTGCGAGCGAGACAGTGGTGCGGCACAATTTTACGCGCCATTTTCTATGAATGTAACATATCTTTTCGCCAGAACCATGTTAAAGTTAACCTAGCTATGAATTCACTCTTTAATAAGACAAGATAGTACCTATTAATTGATTGTAGCAAAGTCTCTGACCACGTTGAAATGGTTTACAGCCGTGAGTTTAATTAATAGATTGCCGTGTGGTGTCGGCTAAGAATAGCACCATCCCATTTCCTCCCGTGGGTGTCGTAAAAGGCGACTAAGGGATCTACCGGAGGATGGGCAGCAGCATCCTCTGAGTACACACATTCAATCCAACTGCGATCGCCAACCCGCCTGCCAAGCGTGGTGATTATGGCAAATCCCCCCATTTTGGCTTATGTCCAGCAGTGGACGTCTGTCGGCTGATATGATGATGATGATGATAGGCAATGTACTTAAGAAAAATTTGTCTAGGACGGGACTTGAACCCGCAACCAGCCAAACTGGTGCTTCCTTCCAATTAAGCTACCGAGCTATAAGTCATTCATTACGTCTTGAAATAACACAACATCGCTGTAACAAGTTAATAGTCAATAAATAATATTTAAAAATTTACTTATGACTTTGGTCAGTCTTTCAGAATGTATTCCATTTTTTTGTATATAAAAATGAAGTAATGACTTGTTTGTGAATAATAAAAATGTTAGAAAGTTTAAAACTATAATTTTTCTGCCATTAAAAGTTATCAGATAACGACTTTTACCGCGAATTAAGTTACATTTTTAATTCGTGACCTTTACGAACTAAAACGACGCGACGGCCTTACCAAGGTTATAATAGGGAACGATTGTAAGTTGCACAATATCGATCGATTTAAATGTTATTTTATCTTATGTTTTAAACAGTAGGTAACGATATATCTGGGATTTTTTTAACTAATGTATTAATTTAATTTTATCATCTAAGTAGAAATAAGCATTTTCAGTAAATTCTTTTACCTTGAATACTATTTTTAACAAAAGGATAAACTATAGAAAATAATAAAATTGTTGATGACATCACTAATTACATTTAATTACATTCATAGGTGACGATAAATAACAATAAAATACAACTAACTACGAGTAAAATAAAACTAGCTTAATGAAATATTTACAATAATCATAATCATAATCGAATTTACGAAATAAATAAAACTAATCAAACAAACCACCCCACATCATTCCCACCCAAAGGTGCCCATTTTTATGCTGGTTGCATTTCGCTGGATGGCCAGCGACATCCTTTTGACGAGATATGTGAATTTTTCATACAAAGCGCACATTTTGACGTCCGATAAAGTCTTCTGTCATTTTCTGTTGCTGATTCGACTAGTTATCAACTAGCTCATTCGAATAATTCTTTTGTTACTTCAAAAAAGAATTAAACCATAAATTATAAGTTAGATAACCCTATTAGGTATTTTTTTAAATATCTAGAACTTAAATATACCAAAACGCGGTAAGAACCCGTTAAAATGTTTATTTCTAGATAACCCTAATAATAGAATCCCTTATAAATAAGATGAAAATCTGGACCATTTCGAAGGATCAGACGGACAATGTAACTCCTATTCAGCTTTTTTAATAAGTAGAAAACACATTAATTCTGAATGTAAACAACAAACAAACACGACACAACGTAGCTTATGAGCGACCCCGTAACTCGCATAATTCACGTTAAAATAATGTTTTATCGTGTGAAAGTGTTGTACCGTGGTACCGCCGCCATTGTTTTATTATGTAAAACGGACCGAAAAAGTACCTTTGTTCTTAATTCTTTGGCCGGAATCTTTCTAACTCTGCCTGAATTATGGTGCTTAGCCTGTAATTACTTTTAGGTTAGTGACACTTTTGCTGAAAGGGAAAATTGTTTTTTTTAAGCCTTGTTTACATAGTTAAAGTTTGGTTTTGTATACCGTAATTTTTTTTTGAAAGGGCATAAATGCACAGAATAAATACTAGTACTACTCGTACAGAAGATCACTACGAAAACAGATTTAAATAAATAGCGACTCTCTCTTCACAGCAATAAGGTGTAAGGTTATTCGCGCCCATCCTATCGTACAACTCGCGAATGACCTACCAACTGTCACAACGGCGCGCGTGCAAACGAAAATGAACCGAATCATTAGGCATGAAAGCTTCCTTTACAAAGTCTCCCTCTTTCATTCTTTCACGTGCTGGCAGCGTGACATCGCTAGGGTTTTCAAGTCTCGCATAAAATGGCGGCTAGTCTAATGAGATTTGACCAAGAAGTTTACTTTTTGGTGACCACCGAGGGGTGAATCGCAAGCTGTTGCCTTTGACCCCCCGCTGGGGGCCGGCTGTCAAACGTACCTGAGCTGTGGAGTGAGACAGGCCTGATAATAGAGGATTGAGCTGTGCCAAATTATCAATCAATGAATAAAACAAATATACTTTTTTTCTCGGTTTAATCCAAAATAATCCATAGCCCAAACACATAAAGACTATTTGACACGAATAAAGTCGACCACGCTAGAAGAAGAAGGAGCTTTGTCCGCGGTGTCTCGTTCTAACAGTGTACTGGTGTTGCCATATGTTAATGATATGATTTCAGCCGAATTGGTAAGATCTCATGAAGCAACAATGTAGCAAAACTTAGTACTTCCTATTTCTTTGCATAAAAGACTTTATGAAAAAAAAAAACAATTGTTTAATAATACTTATAAGAGAGTTCCGTGACTGACTGAATGACTGACTGACGGACTGAGAAGACAACGCACAACCTAATCCGATGAAGATAGATTAAAATTTGGAATGGATTTCACAGAGGATGTAGGGGTGCTCCAAAAGTATTTTTTTGAAAATCGACCCCTAAAGGGATAATCCACGTGGACGAAGTCGCGGGCAAAAGCTAGTAATATTATAAATTATATTTGATTGACTAAAATTAAATATACCTTAACCTAATTAACCTACGTAAATTGATCACTCTTTCCTTATGATGCTTTCGTAGGTAAGAACCTATAAGAAAATCGCAATAATAAAATGATTACGTCATTATTACAAACGACAGTGAGGTACTTTTCACGACAAGACACATATTTACTCTGTGTCCTATACACACAAGAACGGAGGAGAAAATCTTAAGACAATTCGCAATCTGTCAACAGAAGCCGAAATCAAAAGACCCAAGTTTACGGTACTTTGACAAAAGGTGAAATTTATTCCTCCCATCTATACCGCGAACGTTAATAAACATAGTTAAGATTCCCTACCACATTTTAACTCCTTTGATTTCCGAATCTCTGAAGGCCCGAGGAAGAGGCGAAAGAATCTTATATTTTTCATAAAGGACCCAGCTTTACTGACGCAGGTCCTGAGCGAACGGCAAAATTTGCGGCCGACAATTTAGGCGATTTGCATAGTATCGCTCTGGCCGCTAAGTGCATGCGCTGCGATTCTAAGCCACAAAATAATCAAACAGAACAGGGCGGCTTTAGGCAATGAGTGAGACAGGCGCACCGTACGTAGACATAGACGCGTACGTACGGCCACAAATAAAGCCGCCATTCTGCTTGATTATTTTGTAACCGAGGGATCGCTTCCAAATCCTAGAATTCATTAGCCCGGCTAGGTCTTAAAGTCGCGACTACAGACTCGCGGCTGGTCAGTTCCAGCGCAAATGTATGGAAGGACATAAATGTTACAATGAAACGATACTATGTAACTTACTACAGAACCAGACTTAATCCGTGATAAAGATAAGACTATGATGCCTTGTAGCAGTGACTTTTAAAATCTCCAGCTAACGTAAGTAAGCATGCAAAATATTTCCTTAAGGTACCATCGCATGCGGGCTTAAGAGATTACCTGTCATCCCACGCTTACTTTAGAACACGGTGTAAAATTGACATAATATACGATTTAATTATGTACTTAGCAGATTAAAATTTATTTGCAATTCATGATTTCGATGTATTTTTTCTTTGTGCAAAAAGCAAGTATACAAAGTTGTGCCATTTTACAAGTTAAGCTTATTATATGCATTCGATCTCGATGAAGACAATATTATCACCTTTATTTCAAAAACAAATCACTCCTAAACACTCCTCCTTCTCCATGACCACAAAGACTTTAATCTCGAAATGTCAAGATTGTAACTTTCTCTTGGAAACAGGACTTTTTACTTCAGGCCATAGAGTTTAGAGTTAGAAAATCCTTCATTTTACCAGAACTTACAAAGTTATTTCGATCTACCCTCATGTTATGAATAATTCAGGTGTCGTTTAATAACTAGATGCCCGGGGTGGTCGTGTTGTCTCTTTCCTTTATATTGACATTGAGTGAGAGGTTATATTGATGTTTTAAAGGATAGGCAAAGGGTTTTGACACGTGGAGGTTTATTCATTTTCTTTGTTGGAAGTATTTTTGTCGTAAAGTTGCTTTATTTCGTTTCGCGAGCGACGATATCGTTTTTTTTATGAAGGCACCTAAGTGTTTATGATTTAGGCAATGGGTGATTGCTTCAAGCTGTAGATATAATATTTTTTTGTTAAAATGATAAAACCTTAGATAAAAAAAACGGATATTTAAATAAAGGTCTAGCCAACCATATAATTTTGCATAGGTGAGTTGCTACCAAACTATATGGTACGAAATTATGATAATTTCAGCAACATTCATTGACTGTCCGCAGTAAGCTGGCATAGGTATTTTGACTGTCCATATCTTTTTATAGTAAAATTAAAATAAATAATACTAAAATTTACAAGGCAAGTGTGAATGGAATGGTTGAAAGGGGTCGCCCTAGGCGTACGTATGCTGACCAAATCGGATGCGTACTGAAGAAGGGCGAAATGAAATGTACCCGGAACCGACGAGCTTGTATGAAGAAACTTATGGATGTTGAGGAGGCGAAAGATGTGTGTCAGAATCGTAGCATGTGGCGATCTGTTGTCTCTGCCTACCCCAGTAGTGGGACATAGGCGTGAGCATATGTATGTTAAAATAATAATGAATGATAGTAAAATTACTAGCTCTTGCCCGTAAATTCGTCTGCGTGGACATGCGATTTTGTTTCATGTCTCGTCTAAGGTCATGAAGGTTATGATCAGAACCAAGTCTGGGAATCCCGGCATGTAACATTAGAATGGCCATTAAGGAATGGGCTGATAAAAGACGCAGGCTAGAATGGTCTGGCCACTCAGGTCTGCAACACTGCAGGACTATAACAACACGAATCCCAAAGTTCATACTGAACAACAGCAGGAGCAAAGCTCGTGCCGGGTACTACGCCTCAACAACACTGTTTTTCGAAGAAATTTCTCCACCATTCATAATTCAACTTATTTTTCCTGGAAAAGTCTTACCCTTCCAGAAAGAAGTAGTTTTATAGGTACTGCTGGAAATATTTCAGTCTTATTAAACTTGTACCCACTTGAATACAATGTACAACAAACCTAGTTTGTAATACTCAAAACCTCTCCTTTTTTCAGGTACGGACAATAATTTCATCTGGCAACACCAACCAGAGTAATCAACACGTCCCAACAAGTTTTTGTTACTACTCTACGGCCAGGGGTTCTCAAACAATGGTACGTCAATACATCTAGGAAATTCCTTAGAATAACTTGTTTAAAATAATTATGATTTACGCATGCACAAAATAAATTAATAACGCTCACAGGAACATACATTGTAATGATCCCAAGTAAGCCTTAGGCTTTTTGTTATGGGAATCCTACAACAACGGCACAAACATATTACATTCATTACCGAACTGAGATTCGAACCCAGGACCCTGGTTTGGCAGACCGGCGTGGCAACCATTATACCAACCGGGTCGTCAAAATGAGCGAGTATGACGGTTTTCTCGCTTTGGCATGATATGCTAGCTCTACTGTACGACTTAAAGTCTAGTATCACCTCTCTTTTTTGCTGATATGGCTGGTTAGCCTGGTATATACTCTTGCCTGTGTTGGAAAGAATGCAACATCTGTGACAAGACAACTCCAAAATAGTCGAGATGTTTGCCCGCTCAACTCAATATCCAAAAGTGGTCATGAAAAACTACTGTTTGAGATCCACTGTTCCGTGCAGTAAATTTCACAATTGCCACAAAGTTCGAGCAACGCCATCTAGCGGCAGATTCTCGTAAGTTTTCAAGTTGGTCCTTCCGGCTTGTGGACATATTTCAGAATTCTGCGCGGTACCTCCCTCTTTGGTGGTTAGTTTTTGTACGCTGATTTAAGCTTTGCACTTTGTAATAACGTTTTCTTTGCTAGTTTCGACTTTGTTTTTGGAGGGATGTTAAATCTTGCTCTTCGCTCTTTGCTTTGGACATTTGTTTATGCACTTTAACCAGACAAATAATATACTTAACATATAAAAGTCACGGATAAAACGCATTCGCGCCTTTTTCACGTGTTCCAATTGAAAAGACACTTGGTTTTTTCTACCATGCAGGAGTCGACAGTTTTGGTCCTATTATAGATCAGAGATCGTACCAACAATCGACTACCGCCTTCCTGTGTTCGTGTAGCCGTCTTGTTATTCTTGTATTTATAAAATTTTTAACCTCGGTCCTCCTTAAGGTATTGCTTCGATGATAATTGCAGACAACCTCGGTCCTCTTTATGGTATTGCTCCGAAGTGCACCTTCTTGACCTAACTAAGTTAGGATAAAAAAAGAGTAAGTAACAGAACTCAACTCAATCGATGCCAACACCTGGACCAACTACGTGAAGTCTTAAAACTTCTAAACTAAACTCTAACGTTCAGTATGGCAGCTTGATTAATTGCCCAACAGTTTGTTCAACATATCGACTTTTAGTTGGGTTTGCAATCTATTACCAGTGGATTAGACAATAAGGTTGAAAGTACACAATTTGTTTATTTCTATGAAGATTTTATTTATCAATAAGGAGAAATGGAGTACAATTGGGATGGACAAGGGTGAGCAAGCTGGATTACGTTATACGACAAGAAGAAAATGTCAGAAAAGTGACAACAAAGTTGTTTAAACAATCTTTGTTACGTCTATAACTTACATTGCCGAAACAAGGAAGCTGACTAAGAAAACCATTCTCACTAAATAAGAGTGGCACAAAGAACCAAAATAGCACACGGGAAATAAATTATGTGGCAACCCTTTTGTTGTGTAGAGTTTACTAGGAAAATTAGTTGGTGTCATTGAATAATTCATTAATTATGTATCTAGAAAAGACAACGCGAACAAAATCTGTGCACCACGATCAGCAGTGCGGGGCGCGCACTGGGGGCGTCGCTGTGCAGCATACGAGTGTTACAAAAAATTTTGTCTGGGAGCCGCCTGTAGTAGGTACCTCAATGGTTGGTTTGTTAATCTAATTTTGGTAGAATTAACTAAAATCTACTTACAACAACAAATTTTCTAGTCTACTAAAATAAAATAGTTGTCACAGATATTTTTTTCCGTGCTGCGTTTAATGTATTTGATAAGGACATACAAATCATAGAATGCCATTTATTTAACAGCAACCATCTTAAATATCAAGATCAGACTCCCAACCGGACATTCGGGAATAGAATTGTTTGTTTAAGTAAAGTGGTGGCGGGCTGGACACGTGACTACACGAACCATCTTAGGTACTTACTTAAGCTTTAATAAATTGAGAAAAGAAAACCTTTTACGAGATAAATATATAGAATAAACCGTTATACTTCGAAGAATGATTCAGAAAGGTATGTGGAAAATTCCACCACACGTGTAAACCCAAACTGTGGCATTACAAACGTTCAAATACCAAATGTTATGAATTTAAATCTGAAACGCCAGGTCTCGGATTAGCATCTAAATACATTTTCACAATTCCAATTTCGCTAGGGCTGTCTTATTTTTTTCCTCGATATTCTTATTATTGTTAATCGGTACAAATCCCTGATGTTCTATTGTTTAATATGTAAAACGCCTTTCCTACAGACGAACACGATGAAGACAATCTACAATGGACCCAAAGAGAAAGAGGTGATAATTCCCTTGGTAAAAAAACATTAGGAATCTGATCGATTGGGAAAATCTTCGACTGGTGAAGTGTTGAAAATTTATATGCGTGTGTAGAAAAAATCGAATAAGATAATATGCGAATGGGTAAAATAAAGTTTGGGTAAAAATAAGACCAAAATTTTTACAACTAGGAAAAAACATTTTGGTTAATTTACCTATACAGTCATCTCAACATGGGAGGACATACTATACTCTTGGGAACGATGGGAAGAAGTCCCAAAAATGGTTAGAATGAGGATAGCTTTGAAATCGAAAATTGTTTAGCCGTGTATTAAAGATTGACAAATATTGTACCAGAAGGGTCTAGAAATTTCAACTCTTTGATGTCTGCTGAATTTCTCAACTTCTTTCTAGTGCCATCTACTGGAGTTTCGATTGTAACGTTATAATATAAAAAGGACATAGATAGTTGCGAGCTCTCTATCGAAGATGAATTCACGTTCAGTTTGAGTTCAGATTAGAAGAAGTGAAGGAAAGAGACGTGGAAAGCAGACTGTACGACCCGGTGGGATAGTAGACAACAAGATAATGACAATGAGATACAAGTTCTAAGATTACCTTTCATGTTCTGCCCAGCCCTAACCGTATCAGGCACATAGTTCAGTAAACAAACTCAGTAATAACTTAGGAGCTTACTTATTGTTGTTCAATCGTGTTAACGTGACCAATGTATTAGTTTCAGTCCGCCGTGTTGTATTGACGGACTGGCAATCTCCTTGTGTGCTAGATTTATGCAACATTGAGTCATGAAGGCACGGTCAGCATCTGAGAAATCTAACCCACTTGCGCTTATAAAGATTTAAGGTTGGGCCACACAGAGTGCGGCTCCGGGCAGGCTGCAGGACGGCTGCAGGCCGGCAATAGATGTAAACTACGGAATTATATGCGAGGTGTCACACTAGATGCAGTCCGGCGCGGCTGCAGAACAGCTGCGGAACGGTAGCCGCAGTGTGTTACCTCGCATATAATTCCTGAGTTTACAATTACTGCCGGCCTGCAGCCGTCCTGCAGCCGGCCCGCAGTTGCACTCTGTGTGGCCCAGCAATAAGATAGAGGTGTCAGGTTTCTCGGATACTGACTGTTCTATAAAAATTGTGAAAAATCTTATTATCTGAAAGATCAAGATTAAGTTATAATGAACATGATTTTACTCTCCGATTCTGTAAATCAAATAAGTGACTTGACGACGACGGCACATCAACATTATTTCTTACACTTAGCTATGGACTCTTTTTTCTTCATTTCAAAAGTTCGACGACGATGTTTTTAGTGACCATAGGTAATCGGCGAGCTTGATAGTTTAGGTGTAGGTATCGACTGATATATTTTAAAATTATTGGCAATTTAAAATGTTACTTTAACATGTTTTGGACTTTTGGTATCTGGACAGGGTCTAAAGTCACGGAACAGAATGATAATTTATGGGAGTCAGCCATCCAGAAAGTTAGCGGGTCTATGCGACTGATGAAATTGCTCAATAAAAAGCAGCTTTACACATAATTTTACTACAAGCAATTACTAACCAAACAACTACACAATCCAATTATCAAAATGAATGCTAACTACGATCCTCTCCATAACAATACAATAAAAACTACCTACCCACAATTTTCAACAAATAAACCTGAAATTTGCACAACAAATAGCATACCATAATAAAGACAAACCGACCCGGTTAATGGGATTGTATTGTTTGGTTCACTCTCGCATGACCGCTGCCCGAACTAGGTCAGATGCATAGTGCATGGTTACAGAAACTGTTTTCCTAGTTATATTAATATTGTAATTTAGACAAGGGTTTGGTAATTGAGGAATTTGGCTTTTATTTTAATACGGGGTCCCTCTGAATATGCTGAAGGTCTTTATAAGGGGGTGATAAGACCGTCTTGGTACTTATGGTACTAATGTTTTTATTTTTCGATTTCGATGTTGATCCCATAGAGAAATTTGTTCAGTTCAGCATTAATCATATTTGTTTTGCATAAATGCCCGAATAGTTGCTTAAGTGGCAATGGATGGAGCAAATTGCTCGCAGAAAAGATGGCCGATGGAACCGAAGAGTTCTCGAGTGGCGACCGCGTACCAGAAAGCGCAGGGTGGGTGAGCCGATAGGGTGGACCGAAGATCTAGTGAAGGCAGCGGGAACCCGTTGTATGAGGGCAACGCAGGATCGGCCGTTGTGGCAATCCTTAGGGCAGGCCTATTATCCAACAGTGAACGTCTATTGGCTGAGATGATGCTGAAGCAAAAACTTACGACTCATTTCTTCAATCTTTGGAAGCGTGCAGTTATTTGTAGCTATGCTCACTTTTAGCTTATTTACGTTTCAGGATGGATTGCCACGTCAAGTATAGTATAGTAGGTGGCTAGCTTTTCGCCCACAAATACACTGCATAAGAAACCCCTGAGTTTATACATGAATGGTTAAAAAATGACAAACCTGTTACTTGCCAATTCAAATATCTAAAAATAAAAAAAATGGTTCTATTTATTCGTCAAATGAATACATACCCCCATTTCCAGCGTTTCATTCAAAACAGAGTGCATACCGCGCAATGACACGGGCACTTCAGAAAATATGACTTTTCTCACTATTCCACAATGAAACTGGTAAACTAGGTCAGGAGCTGAACGCTCTCGCCCCACATGGGTGTGGAGATATGCGTCGGTTATTATGAAAAATTGTTTTGAAATACAAACTTTTTAAGTGGTTATACACAAATGATGTTTTTTTTGTAGGCTGCATACATAAATACATAAACATACAATAATATTGCTGTAAATATAAATATTTTAAGGTTAAACCTAGTTATTACTTATAAGCAAGGTTCAGCGACGACGACGATTGCTTGACTGCTTGTGGCGACGGGCTCACTCCCCGTCACATTGGACAGAGTTTCGGTACTACTAGTAAAACTTGGATGTTAAGAGTTTTCTGAATATCACTGACTACCCCCTCGGGGAATAGAGTCGTAAGCATATAAATGCATGCAGCAAGAATCAGCATTTGCAATTTTAGTTTTCAAAGATCTATTCATGTTAGTTATAGAGAAAGTTGTCGAGTTTGATGGTCTGATCATCCCCTTAAAAACTGTGAGCATATTAAGAAAGACGCTGTATTTTATATCCGCAACTAAAAATGTAATTGGGTAATTTCAATTACAATTAAGCGCTCATTGTTTGTTTGTTAATGCAATTACTTTTCAGTTAATTCATGTAATTTGTAATTGAAATCCCCAATAACATTTTGTAATTAATACTTTATTTATAATTAATTATAATTAGTTGATTATATTTTGCCCAAATACTGCTATAATGCGCACCCTCATCCCATTTATCTGTGTGCATGCTCGGCGCCATTTAAATGTCTCTTCAAGTGCGGGGGAGAGGTGCGGTAACTAATGTTAGTGAGGGGCAGGGAGTGGCCATTCTACATATATCTATTATTCACGTAGTACCTATAACATGCTGTCAATTCGTGTAGGCAAGGTAGGTGACTAGCCTATAATATAGTGCATGGACCGCATAAATTCAGCCCCCGTCGCCTAATTTACTTAGAGCGGCATTGCGTGATTGAGATACTTTTTTTATTTTAGGCGGGATAAAGGTACCACAATGCCTTTGCGTGCTTAAACCTCGTTGTACATATCATTCAAAAAGATAAAAGCAAATCACGTGGCATTACTTTCCACTCGTAAGTGCATGAAAATCAGGTCCTTTTTTCAAGTGTGTAATGCAAGAATGTCACCTAACTTCCGCTATTTTAATTTGATCAAAGGTAATAACATCTCCTTCCACGTTAGCATAGAGGGCCCGGTAGCACTGTCTGTAGTGAACCTGCCTGCTGTGCCGAGGATCGCGGATTGGAATCCCTTAAGGGACAAATATTTATATTATGACTATGAATATTTGTACCCGAGTCATGGATGTTTGTATCTATACATGTATTCTATATCGTTGTCTAGTCATCATAATACAAGTCCCAGTACTTTAAATGTGACTAGATAATTTGTGTGACAATGTCCAAGATATTTACGTTCATCGCCATTTGGAGATTGATTCGAACAATTACCATTGATATCAGAAATACGGCGAGACTAGGAGGGCTACTGTAGCTATACGAGAGACTCTTTGTTGGTAGCGCCTTGAAAACAATTTCTACGACTAATTTAACGTTCTCCGCAGTCAACATTAATAGCTACTTCACATCACGACTACCGCCATAAACAAACCTGAAACTATTGTATAGCATAAACTTTAAAACAATACACCGCCGGAGAACTCTATCTGCAAAGCGCATTTTTCGTAATTAGCTCTCGTGTTAGGGTTGCCAGATTATAGAACTTTAAGCTTTATCGGGACATTTTCCTAATCTTTACACATTGTCGGGGAAATCTACGGATTTTTGTATGGAGTAGATTGCATTAATTGCACTTTAGGTGATAGTTTGAAATATTAGTAGATACATACCTGAAAAACATAAATTCTTAATAATCCCCGATTTTTTATAGTGTATTATGGAATAATTAAGACATTAACTAAACATTAAATTTAGGTATGAACAAAAAATGGAAAACTGGTGGTTTAGTACAGGACGGCTTCGTTCAATACGTTTTACTTATAACAATAAGAATCCCCGGTTAACATCGTAAATTTTAGTAGATAGGTATTTAATATTTTGTAAGTATTCAAAAACTATAACCTCAAAACTTAATTATTTACTGTTTGTTTGTACACAATAAATTTGTATGGGGTTAATTAACTGTCTCTTTTTCTAGTATGCTGGAAGAAATATCTTTAGAAATAAGTTTGCCCTTTGTACAGTTATATAGATTTTAAGGTATTTCTCAGGGTCCTCAGCCTATATAACCACCAAATCTCGACAAAAGTGTTATGAACTAACAGTAATATTAGTTCAAATACAATTTACTAAAGTGTATTTAATGCAATCTCAAACCGTATTTTTCCTAGACTAACAGGACATTAAAACAAAAATGTTGTTTAAAGACAATTTATACATACACATAACACACACCCGTGTTGATCATCATGAAATTCCTTTAAATGCGTTTGTAGGTATCTACCTATCTACATAGAAGTAGAAATGCCTATAAGTTGACCATTGAAGTCAAATCTTGAACCGTCTATCTAAACTCTCTGTCGTGATTTTGTTTGTTCAGAAAATATATTCAACAATTTAGAATTCCGGGAAAATTATGATACTGAATAGTGATTTTTACCCGAAGGAGGGTTATGTTTTTAATATTGTTTCGGAGATACAAAGCCGTGGAAAACAGAGCTGATCACCCTTCTTTGTGTCGACATTAATTTTAAACTCTACTATTTGGATGAGATATACAGGGTGTAAATTAAATAGGACACTTAAAGGGGTGCTTCAGACCATCAAACTGAACAACTTTCTCTATGGGACCAATATCGGAATCGCGAAAAAAAATCTGCTGTCCCATAAATTTCAGTCGAGGAGATAATTTTTTTCACGATTTCAATGTTGGTCCCATAGTAAAAGTTTCAGTTTGATGGTCTGAAGGACCGCTTTAAGTAACTATCCCATTTAATTTTACACCTTGTATAATCGGGACATTTAGGCAATGGGCAACCCTAATCTCCTACTCTTGTAAGAAACTAAGAAGCTCTGCGATATGCGGTCTAACTAATGAGATAATTTTATTTATTTAAAAGCCCTCAAAAACTGGGTGAACGTTGCAATCTTCACAGGCTTTATTCTATTTTCTTGATGAAATTTCTAGCTAGAAGTTTTACTTCGTTATGTTACTATGTAACAGTGTTTTGAGCATACGCTGGCATTTTGTAGAGAAACAGTAAAATCTTTTATAAGCCCTCACGGAGGTATTTTGGGGAATTAAATCACTTAAGTGTTATATAAGGTCTAACAAAATTAGCTGAAACTATTTTAAGGGTATGCTCAGATCATCAAACTGAAAAACTTTCTCTATGGGACCAATATCGAATTCGCGAAAAAAAATTCTGCTGTCCCAAACAATTTAGTTCGAGTTATTTTTACAGTTTTGTATGGGACAGCAATTTTTTTTTGCGATTTCGATCTTTGTCCCATAGAGAAAGTTGTTCAGTTTGATGGTCTGAGCATACCCTTTCAAATTATTTCAGCTAATTTTGGTAGGCATTATATAGGGTGGAAATGTGTCTTCGAGGCTAGATTGAATGGGTCATAATTATACCCACAATGCTCTAAACTTTTATTATACATCGATTTTACCTGCGACTTCGTTTACACAAATTATACCAGATTTTAAGTCAGATCATAAGCTATCAAACAAACAAAGTTTCATCAAAATCGGTTCAGTAGTTTTCGCGTGATGCTCGATCAAACAAACTTCTTTTTTTAAATTTACAGTTTTATAATAGTACTAGCCGTGACTTCGTCCACACAAATTATATACCAGATTTTAATTCAGATCTAAACTATCAAACAGAAAAAGTTTTATCAAAATCGGTTCAGTAGTTTTCAGTACAAACAAACTTCTTTTTTTTAAATTTACAGTTATATAATAGTATAGACAGATGGAATAGATACATAACTAAACTTTTAATGTGAATCTTTATTTCATACAAACGAGACAAAAGCGAAATGAACTTTTTCGATTTTCCCATAACTATTTTGATGTCATACAAAATACAATATTTACAAAAGCATCATGAACTTAATCCAATAATCGTTGAAAAATCTCAAAAACTCTTCCAAATCATTAAATTTAATATCACTGCACCCCCTATATAAGTCTATAACAATAGGAAGACCTATCTATATGACATTGTAATATACAATACGGTCATAAATCTAACATAATAAAGATTTTCGCCATTAAGAGTCAGTCACCCGTACGCATCAATATCGCATGCGATAATCTATCGAATCATATTGTTCGTTAATATATTTTTTACGATATACCCTTGGGTTTACGGGGTGTTGTAGAAAATGAAAATATACTTATTATACATGTTGAAATTGATTGAGTTTGATGGGTAGACTCGTAGAAAGTGTATGTAGTGTGTGAAACTGTATATACGAGTATGTACTAATCGAATGGAGAAAGGTGGCTACTTCAATATGGCAAAAATGCTGTTTAAGAGTAAACCAGCAGGACACCAACCATACCCAAACCACCACACGCAGTTGGTCAGACGACATTGGGTCATTAAAGAGTCACGGGTCAAAAATTAATTAGATGACCACAGGACTTTTTTATTTTATTTTAATCCACTACAGCTGTTAACACATTACAAATTTGGACAGCTGGTCTCCAGTCTTCACTGATTGAGATCGCACAACAAAATGGAGACCTATGTCCAACAGTGGGTTGATGTGTGCTGATTGCATAAAGATTTTGACAAAATTTTTTGGCATAATTATAAGATACATTTCGCAGCGCGCTCCATACAATCGAAGTCTGGTTATATTTTCAATAATAACCAATGAAAGGCAATAAATTTTTCAGAAACAAACTAAAGACTAATCTCTATGCTTGTAATGAGTCAGAATTTCATTAAAATGTATAGTTTTTAAGTTATAGTGCCTCATAGATTTGGACCGGAATTTGGACCATGTGTCCGAATACCGCGCTAAACTAAAGTGGCTCCCAATCCGTCGTCGAAGAGACACCCATGTCCTGTCCCTCCTCTACTCTATCCTATTTAATCCATTGACTCCCCACTACCTTAAAGAACGCTTCATCTTTAGCTCCGTTACTACTGGCCGTCCCTTACGTTCCTCTAAGAATCTCTCTCTCAATATCCCATCCCACTCTTCCGACCTCTACACCCATTCCTTTACAGTCCAAGCTGCTCGACTTTGGAACTTGTTGCCAGAGTCGATCAGACATTCTCCTTCTGTGGATGTTTTTAAATCGAAAGTCAAAGCACACTTTCTGGACCTCTGTTCCTGATTTTTCCTTTCCCCCCTTCTATTTTTCTATCTAAATTAATCCGGTACGTGTAGGTATGTTTATGTTTTGTTGTAGCATGTATGATATATATTATTATTTATATGTTATTTATCTATGTACCTTTAATTGTATGTAATATGTATGTATTTATGTATTTGTTGTATTCACTTCCTTTTCACCTATAATTTTGTTTTTTATAACACCGACCCGTTCTTTGTTATATTTCCTCTACCCTAAGGTTGTCTGGAAGAAATAGCTTTTTAGCGATAAGACCGCCTTATTTGTACCATATTCAGTTTATGTTTCCAATTGTGCATTGTATTTTCTTTTGGTGTAAATAAAGTATATTTCATTCATTCATTCATAGATTTCCATAAAAATCTTAAATTAATTCTAGCATTAAAACTGTATATTTTAACGGAAATCTGACAACATACAAGCATAGAGATTAGTTTCTAGATTGTTTCTCAAAAATTTCATTGACTTTAATTGGTTAGTATTGAAAATATAACCAGGCTTCGTTTGTATGGTGCGCGCTGCGAAATGTATCTTATAATTATGCCAAAAAATGTTGTCAAAATCAGGATGAGGACTAAAAAAATTAACTACTTTTTAAAAACTCTTTGATATCTTAAACACTAAAGTGAAATTAATTTTTGAATATCTTTAAAAATTACTGAATTATATAAGTGTTAAAAATTTACGATTAGAGTGAGAGGCATATAATAACAAAAGTGACGTCATAATTGAGTATTGTTATACAAATCATGACGACGTGTCATACAAACACCTGTTTTGCGTAAGAGATAGAAGATGATAAAAAACATTTTTCATTAGCTAATAACTTTTTGCTTTCTATTCAATTGTAATTTCGTTTGAACATTTTGCTATTAAATATAGCTTATTTCTGTAATTCGTCACATTATATGGATTTCCAGGATCAGTTATCATCCCTGTGGTGGCTAGATCCTCTTAACACCTACTTACCATCTTTTACGCGTCTGTTCAAAATCATTTACTAACTCCCAAATCATAACTTTCCAAACACCCCTAAAATATTTGGCATAAAAATAAATATACGCCATATATTTTTTACGATACCTCTTCCCCTGTATATTAATAATAAAATAATTCGTTTAATCGCCTTAAGTGGATGGTGCAATGCGGAGCACGATATTTGATTTAGATATTAAGTTACTTTGTTTCGTATGGTTGAGGTTTTGCGTTGCGAATTGTTACGTAATTTTCTGCTGTAATTTGTGAAGCCTGACCAGAAATGCCTCCGTGGTCTAATGGTTAAGAGCATTGGCTCTCGACTAGGAGGTCGTGGGTCCGATTCCCACGGGGGACACCTAGTGATATGTCACTTTGTGCGTTTTTCCCCAGTTGGTTAGGACATTGCAGGCTGAATCATCTGATTGTCCGAAAAGATAAATGATTCCGTGGTTCGGATGGCACGTTAAGCCGTTGGTCCCGGCTACTATCTCTGGTGGTAGTAGTCGTTACATAAAAACCACGTCAGAGGCGGTAAGGCGGTCTGAGAAAAACTCTGACACTAGGGCTCTGCCCACACGATAAGAAGAAGAAGAGAGTCGCGCTGCAAGTCTGGGGGAGGTCAGACGCGTGCGTATTGGCATCTGTTAGGCTTGCACGTGGCTCCGCCATTTTGTAAACTCTTTTGTGTTTTAACTATAAAACGTTAACTTGAGATTATAATAAACTACTTGACATTGGCAGAAATGCTACTAATCATTTTCCTACGTGTACTCTCCACATAACAGGACATTGGCACAATTGTGATAACGCATCGAACGCCATTAAATAAAAATAGAATAGAATAGAAGAAGAAGAACCAGAAATATAAAAAACCTGGTTTGGGGGTGCTGCAATCGACTATAACTTTTATTGTCAGTGTTCCAAGTACAAAAATTAGTTACAATGTTTATCCGCAACATGGCGAGTTTTTTTATTTTTCTGGTCAGGCTTTAATTACCTTAACCCTGTGTGTCACAACTGGGCGAAAGTTTGTGATCGGACTCTGGAATTAAAGTGTCTTGGGGAAAAATAAAAAAGCTTTTTATTCCATACAGAAAGTTAAATTCATGTATAAATATTTTAAAAAAGATAGTGGTTATAATAAAATTACTTCTACACAGTTCAAGACAGAAAAAAAATCTCACTGATTAATTTTTTTTTTACTGTTTAAGTAATATATAGGGTTTAACAAAATTAGGTGAAACTAATTTAAGGGGATTATCAGACCATCGAACTGAACAACTTTCTCTATTGGACTAATATCGAAATCGCAAAAAAAAAATCAGCTGTTCCATACAAACCTACTCGACCTAAATGTATGGGACAGCAGATTTTTTTGTCGCGATTTCGATATTGGTCTGATCATCCCCTTAAAATAGTTTCAGCTAATTTTGTTAGACCTTGTATCTATACTATTATAAAACTGTAACAGGAAATTTGTCTGTACATTGAAGATATTAATAAAAAAAAAGTTACGATATGGTTTTTAGGTGTCCCTGATTCCATTTCACCAATTTTTGGATCTTTTGTCTGTCTGTTTGTTCGTGTGTTTGTTTGGGTGTTTGTTTGTTTGTTTGAACGAGCATCACGCAAAAACTACTCAACCGATTTTGATGAAACTTTTTTTGTTTGATAGCTTATGATCTGACTTAAAATCTGGTATATAGTTTGTGCGGACGAAGTCGCGGGTTAACGCTCGTATCTTTATAAAGTATCTTATGACGAGCGAATCTAACATTTAAAACTATAGCCCACATTTTCTCCCCACTCCCTAATTCCAATTTCAAAAATCACAACTGGGGTTCTCACCACAGACTATAGAATGTAACTGCACGCACGCGCCACCACTCATAAAGGTCCCCCTCTCATTTATAATCAGGAGAAATAAAATGGTTATCGATCGAAACCCTTAACACGTTACGGGTTCCATACAATTCATTTTTGTTTGGTGACAATTGGTTTTTTTTTGTTGTTTTAGATTTTTTGTTACGGGTTTTGAGTGTTCGTAAAAGGTGGGGTTTTGAAAGGGTGAAATCTGAAATAGGTCTGTTGATGGACTCACTGTAATTGTGATAGTATAAAATCGTTTTGACACTGTTAATAAAATAAACGATTTACCAGAAATTTTCTTTATGTAACGTCAGCAATTAGACGGCGTTACATTCGACTAGAACTATAAGTAATAAATATTAATACATTAATTATTTATATGAAATTATTTAGCTCTATATTGAAAAGTCGTACATTTTTTTAAAGTATTCTAACAGCATAATTTTAAAACATAAAAGGTGCAATCAATTACCTTTAAATTATTTAAAAAAAAAACGTCCTCATTCTAAGTTCAAAAACCTTCCTATTACCATAAACAAAAGATTATCGGCGAAACAATAAAACGAAAAACAAATTAAAAGGCAAAGGCACAAATCGTTCGTACTCCATAATTCAAATCAATGATTGCGAAATCAATTATTGTTTTAAAATCGTAAACTCACTCGATTTATCGAGCTGCCGGTTATCGATTAAGTGTTTTTTGAATCGTAAAAAGGAAATTAAAACGACATGTGGGAACTTTAATGGAATTTTAGGTTACATTTACTTCATAATTTACAGTTAGTAAATAAACACAGTTGGTAAAAGCAATGATTTTGAAAAAATCTTTTTTTTTTAGAATATTTTTCTTTTTCTTTTCAAAGATGTCCATTCCTCAAAAATCTATACCATTTCTTACTGATAAAAAGTTAAGAATCGAGAAAATCAAAATCGATTTCCACAATCGCCTTGACCAACGATATCCATTATCGATTACACGCTAATCGCAACTATCCGGACGCGCACCGTGACAAAAGAACTGACACAATGAAAACGTCAAATGACAAATGAAATCCGACTGAACCATAAATTGTGACTAGGAATAATAAAAGATTATCTATCTCTGAAATAAATACAGGGGGAGGACAATAGGCTCTTTATTAAGGGAAC
Source organism: Agonopterix arenella (assembly GCA_927399405.1). Lineage (NCBI taxonomy): Eukaryota > Metazoa > Arthropoda > Insecta > Lepidoptera > Depressariidae > Agonopterix > Agonopterix arenella. The sequence goes on from OV656714.1 coordinate 7,024,186, forward strand.
ACTCTATGGTTAAAGTTTTGGCTCCCTTGCGTGGATGAAAGTTCGCTACTGGTGATTATTGTTTCGTTATGCGTATAGCGCGGCTAGCATGCCACCCACGACAAAGCGATAAAGCGAGAAAAACGTCATGTGCGCTCTTTTCGACATAGGTACGTAAAATACCAAAGATGGAGGCACATCTTTATTTTTGTCGTTTTCTCGTTTTGTCGATTGAGATCCCGTAGCCCTAGCATGCCACTCCAGAGAAAACGACAAAATCGAGACGTTTCTCTTGTCTTTGTTTCTTTTCGTATGCTGAGCGCGCATGGCGGTTTCCTTGTTTTATCTCTACTATGTCATGCGTGACATCCTAGCCCCTTTATCCTGTAGTCTAGCCCTAGAGAAAAGAATAATTATTACAGACTTATCTTTTTTAAGTATATTTGATTTGATTTTCTTGGAGATGATTTTTTTTTCGCGTTTATTCTCCATTTGTGAAATATCAAAATGGGTACTAGCTGAAATACCCAATTACACAGTCAATTATTTTACTAATAACTGGAAAAAACAAAGGATTTATTTCCAATTAAGTCTTCAAGAAAAACAATCACCAATAATAAGAAATAGAAAAAATAATTTTCTTTCGTAAACAAAAATCTGTTTGGACCAACTCCTTAAAGGTACGGTCAAAAGTAACGCGATCTGCGGTCACAAATGTCAGATTGCTAGTCCACCGCAGCATGGTTCTTGCCTCTCGTAAGTACTCTATTGAGTCCGTTTTTCAGCTTATGGCATCTAGTCCACAAGCTTTCTTCCTCAGATTGTCACTATCTATAATTATAAGGTACGGCTGGTGACTCGTTAAGTACTATAACTAAGTTTACCAAACGCGATCTCCACCACAGAAATCGTCTGCCCCATTGGTTGACAATAAATTCTGGGACTGATAATTACGGCTGGCTTTCAAGACTGATTATTGATACTTCAGGTTCCCAACTACCGCGTAATTTTCAGGAAATTACCAAGAATGATTATTTTATATTTCACAATCGACTAATCAATCGACGAAAGGTGTACCTAATAATCGAGTTAGCGTTCATTTTCGTTTCCGAATTTCAAAGTGCGAATTTCAATAATAACAACCCAATAATATGAGTTTTATGCTCAGAATTCTCACAAGGTTTTATCATTCTCTTTCATAAGATCCAAACTATAAATAGGTACTTAAAGGATAATTAATAAACCTAACATATCCTCTTTAGTCACTTACCGCGGACATAAATAATATAATAAGTTAGTTTTGTACTCGTTACACATGAATACAATAATTTTTTAAATAAAATTGAAATAAAAAAAATTTCTAACGGCCATATCTTTTTTTCTCTGGGATGGATTTGCGGGTGAAATACTAAAAGTTACTATTGGTGATAAGGTCTATCAATTAGGAAAGGTTTCATCTTTGGGCAACACAAAAAAAATGGGCCATAAAGTTGCATCACCTGAGTCATAAATCTAACAAAATCCGGCTACCGCCACCGCAAAACGCGATGATTTGTCTATAGGCACCTTAACGACTCTACCACGATTCTAAGAAGTGATTGTTTATTGAAAATTTATTGCTCATTAAACCAATTTATGAAGTTAGAAATCATTCTAAGGTATTAGCTCATTACTTGGAATAGTGCTGAAATAGAGATGTACCTACTGAAGTTGACTAATCGATGAAATCGATTACTTTTATAATAATTTCATTGCGCAGATGAAAAATTAAAACAACTACACCATTCTATACATTTTGTGTCTACGGACTATGTGATGTCACAGAAATGAAAATGATGCGCTGGACAGGTGGTGTTACAAGTCTAAATAAAATCTGAGTATGTATACCTGAGGGACCTTAAAGGCCACACAGAGTTTCGATTCGATTTTAGAGAATTATTTTTCGAGAATCAACTTTATACTCCATTCAGCTATTTAAAAGGCTGGGCCACACAGAGTGCGGCTGCGGGCCGGCTGCAGGATGGCTGCAGGCTGGCAGTAGTTGCAAACGACGGAATTATATGCGAGGTGTCACACTGCGGCTACCGTTCCGCAGCCGCGCCGGACTGCATCTAGAGTGACACCTCGCATATAATTCCATAGTTTACAACTACTGCCGGCCTGCAGCCGTCCTGCAGCCGGCCCGCAGCCGCACTCTGTGTGGCCCAGCCTGTATGCAGTATAACATCGATTACACGTTATAATAATATAATAAATAATATTGAGTACACGTTATGCGTTGAACTGAAAACCATATAACTAAACAGATGATGGCCATAGAAGAGGATAAGAGAGGTAGAAGACGTCCGCCCACCTGGATGCTAACCGTCTCGAAGGATACGTTGACGATGGGCATAACGCCAGAAATCAAGTCATTCAAAACACAAGTCGGGGCATCTCTAGTGTGAAACCTAATTGGAGCAAAACGATTTCCAATTGTACTCCCATACTTAGTTATTGATTTCGTATTGCTTTGCTACCTTTCAATTAGTTTTAGTGAAATGAATAAGTGTTTTAGATTGCATATTTTAATTGGAAATGCAGGTCACATTATGTCTTCTGAAATTTGTTAAAATTATTATTTTGTTGAAATACGGTTTTAAAGTATCTGTAAATGTCAATATCTACTCGACTCGAATGTACTTATGGAACAGCTGTGTGATTTCGTTTTTGGCTCTATATTGAAAGATGTTTAGTTTGATAGTCTGAAGCATTGAAGCACCCTGTTCAATATGTATTAAATGGTATTATGGCAGTGCGCTTATGGCTATATCATGCTTTTTATCTCGTTTCTTGCTCGCAAATAGAAAGAGGGCGAAGACGCGATAGCTCTATATCACGCTACCATACTAAGGTCGCTGGATGTTGGATTTCAATTCATTCAATGAAATATTAAAAAAAATAATAATGACATAATAATGAAATAATAATTTATTGTATGTAATACAATTTGTAGTTACAGTCACATTTTTTTTTTGTCAGGCCCTCCAAACCCTACCTTCGCAGGTGAACACACATTTATATAGAAAAGAGAGGCTAAATCTTACATAATAGCAATTTAAACTGGAAAATGTAAACATTTATATTAGTTATTTTAAAATGTCAATGGAATTATCTACCCCGTATTTACCATTCTTATCCTTATCTAATTGGGATACTGGATTGTACATACAAGGATTTATTAAAAGCATCGACGCATCTCATCCTGAATTCAATGTAACATCATCAAATATCAGTGACAAATTAACAGCAGCTATTCTGTCAGCACAAATATTAAACCGTCAATAATTCAAATTCCAACCAATACGTACGAGTGACGAAATTAATAATAAAATGAACGTTAAGTCAAATGTATTTTGCGTATGATATTCCAATATGCTGTTTCAATTTAGTCCAAAATGTCATCTAACGGGATATTCGATGACTATTGCCGGACTGAAATTACAGTTTGAAATGAAATTAAATTGTTAATATGTACATTTTGGCGGTCAGTTATTAGGAAAGCATTAACTTAGCGGATGATTTAGTTAGTTGATTAACATCAGTTTAGATTTTTATGTTTAGATTGCACAATATAAGAAAGTGTATACCTACTTTCTTACAAGTTACAGTACGGACTCTTCCTGCCATGAGGAGGCAGATAGTAAGCGGTGATGTAGTCCTCTTTCACTCGCACTCACTTAGTATAACATTATGCTATCCTCTTTTTGTCAGTGTGAGCCTCTTCGTATAAAGAGTACAGGGTGTGCCGTGGGTTTGGACGATCGGCAATGAATATTCATAAAACATTTTTAAACCAATTTTCATAAAAATATATGTGAGAAATATTATCAATATTCGTTGCCGTCTGTCGAGGCCACTAAGAAAAATGGCTTCTTCCGCATTAAAAAATAAAACTTGAATCGTACTACAATTGCATATTTATTAGGTATGGATGGATACGGTATGGTACGTTGGGTGAGGGCAGCGCAGGACCGGTCGTTGTGGCGATCCTTAGGGAGGCCCATGTCCAGCAGTGGACGTCTATCTTTTGAAATGATGACTAAAATATCAGAAACTTTGACGAAACCAACACAAACCGACCCAAAAAATATTTGTGGGTCCGCCACTGAGAAGGTTGTATATGACATAGGTAGGCATTTTTTGTGTGAAGAGGCATTATGCTCTACAGTCTACAGGGATGCTACATATAATAACTTAAGTAAAAGAATCTCTAAGGCATCCTCAGATTCCTCCATGATTCATTTTCTAGTGCAAAACCTCCCAGTGCCGTATATCATAATTTTATCGCTAATGTAAGCCATGCCAGGTGTATATATCTGTGTGTTTGTTCGTGCCCTCTTTCGCTTCCGCATTCGCATTGTAGTCGTTCTGCTCGACTGCGTTTTCGCGTTTAGCTTTTATATACCGCGAATATAGCTTCGCACTAGGGATGGTGTCGATGTACGATTTCGTATACGGATATTTGTGTCCAAAATGTTTTAAGATTTAGTTCTTTTTGTATCACATCACACCTTGTCTTCGAATTCTATAAGCAGGATCAAAAAGATTTCTTTCCGTGAAACCTTTGTGACCATGACTGTGAGCATAAAGCTATCCGAACACATATTGTTATTACACCATCGCAATCGTAGAAGAAGATAAATAGTTGATAGTTAATTGTAGCAATGTTTTTGATCACCCTGAAAAGTTTATTTACATCCAGTAGGGATTAGTATTTACAATGTTATTACAAAGTCTTGGTTCCTGAAAGAGTTATAGGATACTGTGTGTGACTCATATGTATACTGACGAAATTATTGAAGCTATATTAAAATTACAAAAAAGAACATGAATAAAAATGAATATGAACACTTCACCATCGAAAATAATTTAAAGACGGACGGACCGATATTTCTTTTAGACTGAGATAAGGACTTGATTCTTTTGAGACTGCTTGACACAAAAGTTTTTTTTCGGATATTTGATATATTCGGATACGGATTCCAATATTTTATACAGCCCTATACTTCACACATAAATCTGTGTTTTGTGTTGGTGTTCGGTATGTAGAAGTTATTTGATTTAGTATGACTTGGGAATTATATTTCACATTGCTATACTTTTCTTATTTCGGCGTAATGTAGGCTAAGTGGTTATAGGGAATATATGAGAACTGTTTTAGTAAATAGGATAACAATTTGGGTAGGAACGTTTTGTTTAGTGGTTCGATATATTTTGTTATTTCATGAAGTAAGGAAACGTAAGTAGCTGGTATTTTTGTCAATAGTGGCTTCATACGCTTTCGTTTAGTCTTGGCTGTTCATGATTAATGATGTTTTTAACCCTTTATACGGCCATATATTGGACACCACGTTTCGTTCCATGTTTTCAAAAATATGCCGGTAATGGAACGAATTTTAGATTCTGACGTCAATTAACAATTTAATACTAAAACGGAACGTAGATAGTGCCATGTTTTGCCGATTTTCATAAACCGCTGTAATAAATACGACATAACGACACCTTAATTAAAAAAAACACGGTATTATTCTTATATATATTACCATATCACAATCTTTTATTTTATTATGTCCTCTCATTTCTTCTGCCTTATAAAGGGTTAAATAGGAGGTGGCTATGTTTGGGAGAATGATTGTATTCGTTTAGCATACTATCGACTGACTGAGCTATCGGGCCGTATTGATAACAATCCTCTCCATTCCTCTTTTTCCAAATCTCATTCAACACTTCACTGATGATGTGATGATCCATCTCTGAAACAAACGCATTTAACCTTGAACCACTTAAACGCAATGCAATAACTTTATGAATCGATCTTATCAACTACCATTCCATTCATCATTTAAAAATACATTGTTTTAATATTTTTAAACAAAACGTTACACAATTGAAAGTAGGTACAATAATAATTACACCCACTGACTAATCGGTGCTCGATTATATTACGCAAGCTTATAACTTTATTGGCCAACTGTGTGCCGGGTGCCTGATGAATGTAGGGTTCCTTAATTTAAATTAGCATTTGCTCTTCTGTTAAAAATCAGTACCTTCTGATTCTTGATTGTAGATGTACCTATAAAGTATAAATGAATAGGCTTCTTCGGGGTAAGCTCGCTACATCTTCGACCCCATCTTCGTCCTGAGGACTAGATTGAGGTCAAGAGCAAACCCCACCTTAGTAAAAAAAAAAGATTTATAATAAATAATGTAAAATATCCAACATAATCGTCATCATCATCAGCCCTAGATCTTTACTGCAGAACATAGGCATCTTGTCAAACATGTCAATCTCTTGTCATGTTCTAAATTTTCAGAATGTATCTAAATAGAAGAAGAGTAACGTTGCACGTTCTGACACGAGCACTTGTCTCGCGTGATGTTCGCGCGTCGCGTTTTTACCTGCCACGAGGCTCCGCAATCCTCAATCTCTTCTTGAGATTGGGATAGATACTTCCACAAACTACTTGACACTGGCGGAAATGCAGTGCTAACGCACAAGCAAGAGTTCATTAATTATAAATTAAAAAAACACTGACTGACTCTGACTATACTAATATGTGGAATACAGTCATGAGCATATGCATGCGCAAAACTTATCTTAGGCACATTAAAATTGGAAAGAACCTAGAAATATTTGGTCAGGACATTCCTATTGCAACATATAGATTTCACTAAGATCAAACTTCCCGAAATACAAAATCAAAAGGATCATATAGGAAAACTCTGTACATCTTTATGTTGCAGGTTTTTTATGTAATTTCTTTTTGGCTTCCTGCTATGAAACTGCACATCGTTTTTTTAGGAATTATTTGTAAATGGTGAAATTGTATTTGAAAAAACGATTGGACCGAGTTTCATGATACTTTTTGTGTTTAAAAGCTTATCACTCGACTTGAAAACTGGTGTTGGGGTAAACAATTGCATTACTTTAAGGGGTGACTGTACCCATGATATCCAACAACTTTCCGTAAGAATCCTATAGGAAATTTGCAAAAACAAATCGACTTTTCATACAAACGTTCGATTATCTGATTGCATTTAGTATGGGAAGTCCAAACATTTTTCTGCGAATATATTATTTCTTTCAGGTTTCTTTGGAAATTTTGTTCAGTATCATGTGTACAAACACCTCTTAAAATAATGCAACTGTTTACCCTAACACCCTGTATATGACTGACCTGGCGAAGAAGTCGCGAGCAAAAGCTAGTAAGTGAATAAAGCTGAAACTACAATCTAAACTATTATAAAACTGTAACAGAAGCGTGTATGTTCATTGAAGATATTAACAAAAAAATGTTACGATTTAGTTTTTAGGTGTCCCTGATTCCATATCACCAATTTTTGGAATTTTTGTGTTTGTTTGAACGAGCATCACGCTATAACTACCGAACCGATTTTGATGAAGCTTTTTTTGTTTGATAGCTTATGATCTGAAATCTGGTACCTATATAATTTGTGGGGACGAATTCGCGGGTTAACGCTAGTATCTAATAAAAGTAATTGCCTTAGTTATTTAGAGAACCCTAATAATAAAAAACTATTAAGTGTTTTATTACATTACTAAACATAATTGTTCATACAATGGGTGGTCCGATTGTATAATCAGATCGTACCGATTGTTTTTAATTGCGAAATGTAATGCTCGGCTTGATGATTCTCAGTAAATGATTGAGTCAGTTCTGAACTTGAGATCTTAGGAATTTGTTTTTCTCAGAACATATTCTTTGGTGGGTTTCTGTTTATTTGTTGTTGAAGCTTTTTTGGTTTACTGTGAACTTTATAAAAGAAAAAAAGAAGTTCTGAAGTCGTCATGGTATCTGGACTTTGTATATATATTTTGCTTTGATTCGTAAATGTAGCATAACCTAAATATTTTTAATTTGCCACTTTGCAATTGGCTTATTATTAAAATTAGTACCTACTTACATCCAATGATGTTTAACGTCCACTGCTGGACATAAGCCTCCCCCAAAATGAGGGGATTTGCCATAATCGCCACGCTTGGCAGGCGGGTTGGCGATCGCAGTTGGATTGAATGTGTGTACTCAGAGGATGCTGCTGCCCATCCTCCGGTAGATCCCTTAGTCGCCTTTTACGACACCCACGGGAGGAAATGGGAATAAATGTCATGTCATTGCTTACACGTAATACCGACTGCTTTCAAACGGTGAAGGAAAACATCTTGAGGAAACCTGCATACGCTGAAGAAGAAATTCTAATGCGTAAGTGGTAGGTATGTAAAGTCTACCAATCCGCATTGGGTACGCGTGGTAGACTAATGCCCATACACACTTTAAGGGTAGACCTGTGATGATGGTGATGACACATAATATGAATATGTTATGTACGATTCCTGGTATTATAAAGAAATTAACAAAATTATTTTAGAAGTAAAACACGTAGAATTTTATTCAGTCATATCAAGAGTCAGAGTCAGAGCAATTTTCATCGGTTTATTGTGTTGGTATCATAAAGTTATTATACCTTACAGTAATAGAGGAACTGACATGAGTTGTCAAATGAAACCGTTTTTGGATGTTTTTAGGAGATTATCGGCAGGCAGTGTTGCCAGATCCACACTTAAGAATTATCCCAGATTGATAGCAAAATTATCGTGTTTTTATAGCAACAAAAATTCCTAAAATTCTCGTATCTTAAAACCTAAAAGAGTGTCAAATGATGCGTGAAATTCGATCATTCTTACCTATATTGCACGCCACTATTTAACGTTTTCATGTTACCTATTTATGGGTAGGCAAGTAGTAGGTTTTTAGGAAATTTTGGTAAAAACTCTTGATTGAAACGACACAGTGAGGAAATATTTTCTATCTCAATTTTTCTCATTAGAACTTCAATTTTAGAAATAGGTATTTGAAAACCGTTTTACGCGGTACTTAACGCTAAAATGATGTATATTATTTCAAATAATATGGTTGAAAATAGTGATTTGATACACGTATTACATTGAATTACAAAATTATCGTAGATTGTCCTGGAATTTTTGTGAATTATCGTGCGACAACAGACTTTTATTTTCTATCGCATGCCCCTCAAAAATATCGTGGATCTAGGATAATTATCGCACGTCTGGCGACACTCTCGGCAAAAATCGAGCACTGCCTATAATACGGAGTCAAACGTGAAATCGTGGATTATTTAATGATATAGTGTTAGTATATTTCACAAAATTATCTACGATTCCACTTTCGATTCGCAATTATTCACAGAAACTGAATTTTTACTCTGCGATAAGATCCCCAAAAACGGTTCTATTGCCTCGCGTCATATTGTATTGTATGTCGCGCATATTGAAAACAGCAAAACATATGTACCAATAAAACACTATGAATTCGTTATCGTAGTGCTTTAACTGAAATGTAATATTGTCAGTGAAGAGAAGTTATTTGCCGAGCTACCCACACTGTATTATACAAGGTGTTATGTTTAACTTACGTCAATACGGTTAAAATCGACGTTTATTAATTAAATTCTCATCACTGTTCTCTGATATTTGGTAGTGTCAGTACATACCTGTAAATTAATTTGGTATACATCACGCTTCGATGTTACTTGTCATGTTCGGCCCTTGTTTGTAGGGTTAGCAATAAAGTTATATACAAGCTGAAATATAATTAGATTAAATTGATATTTTGAACTTTAAATTGATTTTTATAGCAGTTTATGTGCTACAAAATAGACCCTCCAGCGGCCGATGCACGGCAGCGTGATATAGCGCTACCGCGCCTAAGCTCTCTTTCTATTTGCGCGCGAACGAACGAGATAAAAGGCGTGATATAGCCTTATTCCGCGCATAGTGCTACAGCCACTGGTTAGGTGCATGCATATACAGGGTCCTTCTCAATATGCTGACACTTTTTTAAGGGGACGATCAGACCATCAAACTGAACAACTTTCTCTATGGGGCCAACATCGAAATCGCGAAAAAAATGTGCTGTCTCATACATTTGGCTCGAGTAAGATTTTGAAGTTTTGTATAGAAGAGCATTTTTTTCGCGATTTCGAGGATGGTGCCATAGAAAAAGTTGTTCAGTTTGACGGTCTGATCCTCCCCTTAAATACGTGTCAGCATATTAAGAAGAACTATATGGTTTTTATCGCCTCGCGCTCTTTGTATGGCTATAGTTTGATATTTTGGCTGAATCAGTCTGACGTTTACTTAATAAAATAAATTGATGTTTATAACAATTAACACTAGAATTAGAAAACAATACCGAAAAGCAGTTAAATAAACAGCATAGCCACACTAAAATGTTTTCATAACAAAAAAAATTGAAACCATAAAAAAATTATTTAAATTTATCCCAACCCTAAAATGAAGCGGACGCCTCCCCAGGGCTGGCAACTTCAACAATTTAGCTGAACAACTTCGGCCAGTGTCCGTCGCATAACGTATTTACCGCGACGAAATATTAATCTGCTCTGTAACGAACTAGCGATAGTTTGGTGGACAGCTGTCATAGAATAAACGGAGAGACGCAGAGGCGATTGGTCTCTGATGGGGAGATAATTAAGTTTGTTGTTAAATGGAGTTGGGTTTCGACGGCTTAGTTTGGAAAGGTTTTTGGGTAATTTGAATGGTTTTACAATTTACCTTATTGATAAGTAATTAAACAATATTAATAATTATGCTTTCTAGATTTTATTCAAAATAATTGCGTCCATCACTTTAAAAAGGAATAATTGTACTTCAATATTTGTCGTAAAATCTGCTATTCCAAACATATTATGAATTACTTTTTTTCGCGAATGAGTTGAGTTGTAGTCTAGCTTAGTTTAAATAGATGCCAATGAATTTATTTGGCCCTGTATATACACAATTAATATCATTTAGTTAAAAATATTGTCGGCAGCCATCGACACAATGCTAATCAAATTTTTCTCCTCAATCAACCACCACCTAACCTAACCTAACACTCACAGTGAATGAAGTTACCTACTCCTACTGCCTAAGATAAATAATATAAGAACAGTATATTGGATATTTAGGCCCTTGCCCTGCGTTAGGATCTTACAGACCACTTTTTACTCCAGGAGATAAAATTTTTTAGGCATAAATAGAACAGAATTAACAGGTTTAAATCTTTAATCTGTGTACCGTTGCAGTAAAATGAGGAGCGCAGTATTCATTGCAAAAGTTAGTTTGTTTTGGAACTTAATAACCCAATTGCTCATTTAACATGAAACTGACTGTTTTTAGGTACCTATTACAAATTTTATGTGTTCATGTATGTAATGTAATGCGTTGTAAACAATTTTGTAAAGTGGTAATATATACGCTTTATTATTTAGTTTAATTTTACTAAAACGTTATATGTAGTACTAGAGTCTACCCGCGACTTGGTCCGCTCAAATTATATTTATACCAGATTTTAAGTCAGATCATAAGCTATCAAACAAAAAAAGTTTCATAAAAATTGGTTCATTAGTTTTTGCGTGACGCTCGATTAAAGAAAACAAACACACAAACAATCACTCAAACTGTAACAGGAAGTTTGTCTGTACATTGAAGATATTAACAAAACAAAAGTTACGATATGGTTTTTAGGTGTCCCTGATTCCATATCACCAATTTTTGGATTTTTCGTCTGTCTGTTTGTTTGTTTGAACGAGCATCACGCAAAAACTACTCAACCGATTTTGATGAAACTTTTTTGTTTGATAGCTAATGATCTGACTTAAAATCTGGTATGAAATTTGTGCGGACAAAGTCGCGGGTTAACGCTCGTATTTTCTAAGTATATTTATCTAAGTTTACTCTGTTCAGAATATTTTGTGTCATCTAGTCAATCTAAGTTGCTCTCACAACAATTATAAGTTTAGTCTACTCTACGTTGACGTACTATTGTGTTTTAATGTTGCCTGCCTTGTTAGTTTGCTTAGTGCCAACTTAGTAATAACTTGGATTGTTCAATTTTAGGTTGAATTGTCTCTTTGAATTAACTTAGATGCTAAATCTTAAACTATTTATGAAAATCTTTACAATAAGTAATGACTGCCTACCCCAGTGGGAGACAGGCGTGAGAATATGTATGTATGTAAGTAATATTGGTCCTATAGTGAATAGACATAGACATAGTCATATTAGACATCATTTATTTGCGAATATGAGTTCAATTAATATGATAACATTAATAACAGATCAGAATGTTGTTCAGTTTAATGGTCTGAAGCAGCACCCCCTTAAGTATTTTACGCATTTATATTTACATCCCGTATAAAGGGTCCAACTTAAAATTTTGTCAGTTTTAAGGGGATGATCAGACCATCAAACTGAACAACTTTCTCTATGGGAACAACATGGAAATCATGAAAAAAAAAAGCTGTCGCATACATTTGGGTCGAGTAGGTTTGCAGTTTTCTGTGGAAGAGAGGATTTTTTTCGTGATTTCTATGTTGGTGCCATAGAGAGAGTTGTTCAGTTTGACAGTCTGTCCCCTTAAAGAAGTATCAGCATATCAAGAAGGACCCTATGTTTATCGTCCTTGTCACATTCCGTGCGTCAGATTGAGCACAAGAAAGCATAGTTTTCTCCTTGTCGCAGCCCATTGCCATACATGGAAAATCAAAAGAGAAATGGCCTTTCAAGCTAAAATCATCAACTGCCATAATCATGTATAGTATTAGAGACCATAACTCACTACTTGCTTATAAACACGTCCAAATATGGCAGCTACTTTGCCATACCAGTTCTAGATGCATTTATATCTGAATGTCAGACCGGGCCATAGATTTAGTATTCTATAGATATCGCTAGGAATGGAATCTATGGGTATCGGAAGGATTAAAGACAATTTTTGTTTTTTCGCATTCCAGTTGTGAATTTATTCATTCATACAGGATGGAAAATTAAATGCATTATTTACTTTAGGCACCCCTCAGACCATCATACTGAACCTATATTGATAAATTCTAAAAAAATGATTATTCCATGGAGAAAGTAAAGGCTGCTCGACCTAATGGTATGGATCAGCATTTTTTGGCGATTTCAGTGTTGGTCCAATTTTGAAAGTTGTTTCAGATTGATGGTCTGAAGAAACCCTTAAAGTATGTAACGTATGTAAATTAACACTCTGTTTTTACGTTTGGGTACAGATTTCAGGGGTGGAAAATGGTCAGTAAGAGTCAGTTTTTTTGGCTAAGGTCAGTAAAAGTCAGTTTTTTTCGAAAAATGGTCAGTAAAGACAGTATTTTGAGGATCAGGGGTACGTTCCCATAAAGTGGTCTGGTTTCAGTAGATTGAGGTGAAAAAAATGCTGTTTTGAAGTGGGAGTCCCTTAAAAATCTCTTAACATCTTTTTCTTTTTGGTAGATCCCTAGCTTACCTTTATTTAAGAATTTGTATAATATCACAGTTCTTTTTATTGTTGCGGTGATTAATTCATCAAATCATAACAAAACATTTAAAGCAGCGGAAGAAAAACAATGTCCAATTTTGTAGTCACAGGTAAAATTTGATAAGATTAGATAGAGATGTGGTCAGTAAATGGTCAGTATTTTAGAGGGTTTTAGTCAATAAAATCAGTATTTTTGGTCTTGGCATCAGTTTCCACCCTTGAGATTTTAATATGAATATAACTGGTAAGTAGGTACTTCAACTGGCACTAGATGATCTGTTTGTGTATTTCCAATATAAATATTTATTTATTTCATCTTTGTCTATGGGACAGACCAACTTTAGAGTTATGCGAATGTTGTTTTCTAGACCAAGAGCCGTGTAAACTGCACAGTGGGACAAAACGAAACGGGTCGGGAAAAGTTCAAAAGTTTAAAAACTAAAGAAATCGCGTTACTCGCCATTGTCACCTGTGTCCAGGAGCATTCTTCGAAACTGCCAGCAATTCCTTGTTGAGTTTTTTTTCGTATTTTATTTTCATTTCCAACCAGTTTGCGAGTTTGCGTTTTAGACAGAAACAAATAGTTGTTTGTGAAGAGGGAACGTAAAAATGTGCTGGAAATGTTTTACAACTACACTTTAATTTTTAAAAAGTTATTTTGAAACCAAAAGAGAATGTTGGTCGTAAATACGAGTTGGTTGTTAAAATTGTAAACCGTTTTATGATAGACGATCAGTATTTGTTTTTAAAATTGTTTATTGGCGTCTTAGTTTGATTGTTAAATCAAATTTATGTTTTAACAGGTATTAAATTGTAACCGTTTTTTGTTTCATTGTGAAATTATAAAAGTGTCGTCATTGATTTAAAAATTACATCTAAAACAACATTTTGATAACTATGTGAAAAGGACAAAAATTTTTGTATTTTATTGACCTAGCATTGGTCAAAGTCAAATAAAAGTTAACAACGATATAAATTCTAGGTCCAGACAATTCTATTCAGACTAGAAATGTAACGTCTCAACAGTTTTCTTTGTAACGTTGAAAAACTTTAACTAAAGATGGAGATAATATAAATCCTCAGTTGTCGGAGTGAGACAGCAGATGTCTGGAATAGAACAAGTTTTCAAATTTACGAGGAAACGGTCACTTTTTTTGACCAACTACTGTAGTGCTTTGGCACACTGGGCGTGTAAAATTCATGTAATTTAAAACTTTGGATGAATTAGAGCCAGTTTTTGTGAGCTTGTATGATTAATGCTACCTTTTAACTGCTTGGACTTTTGGGGGGTTAACTTAACCTATTACTTTCAATGGGTCTTTAAACGCAATAAAAGTTTTCTTTGAGTTTGTTGTTTCGTTCGCATTGTGTGTTTGATATTTTGACAGTCTTCGAATCCGAAGTTTTTGGTACTTTGAGTAAAAGCACTTTAAGGGTAAACTTTTGAGGTGGGTTTCTTATTTTGTTTAGGTAAGTACTTATTGTGATTTGGACTAACAAAGCCCTATCAACGAGCTTTTTTAATTAACGGAGAATTGAGTTTCATGTTTTTATTTTGTTGTTTGATTCTTTTTTGTTTTTCTAGCACACGATGGTTACGACCATAACAACCACGAAAGTTCACCTGTTCAAATCAAATCAAATTTTTTTATTCAAAATAACACATGGATAACACTTTTTGACGTCATTTTTTGACTCTACCACCGCGTCGGAAGGTGTTCCGTTAAGAGAAGATGCGGCCAGAAACTCTACAACACACATCTTTTAAACAAAACAAAATATACAAAGTACAATTAAAATACAACATTGCATTTCATAGAGTAACATTGTCAAGACCAGACATTTTGGTCATTCCAATAGTCATCGAGTTTATAGTAGCCTTTTTTACAGACGACTTGTTTAACATGAGACTTAGGGCCGGTTTCACCACTTCTGAGTAAGTTCTTGTTAGCTTATCCGACAGATAGTTTGACATATTTTGTATGAAAGATATGTCAAAATATCTGTCGGATAAGCTAACAAGAACTTACTCAGAAGTGGTGAAACAGGCCCTTAAACTTTTTGTCTGGCAAGTTTAGAATATCCTCTGGTATCTTATTATAATAGCGTATACATTGAAAGTTCAATTGAAATTTTTTTTGAAAACAGCAGAATTTTTTTTTTGCTATTTCATTGTAAAAGTTGTTCAGGTTGATGATCCGAAGCACCCCATAAAGTATGTAACGCATTTAAGTTTACACCCAAACTCGTCTCGTCTCTTTTCAACTTATTAATCCTTAATACGAATGATAACGACAACCAATAAAGACAACAAAAAAATTTGAGTTTGTATTGGAGATAACATGTTTTGATAGGTTTGGATCAAAACATCTTATCTCCAATACAAACTCAAATAACATCTTTGCATCAAACGTTACATCATATCAGATGTACATACGAACCATAAATAAGATGTAATTACATTTATTTGAAAAGCAATATGGATGCAATTTATTTGGAAAATAGCGGACTCCGCAAAGATTACGGTCAGTGTTGCCAGGGGCACAATTTTACCTGTAAATCTCAGATTATAATTTCAGTAGTTTTTAAAACGCGTTACGTGTGAGATTCTCTTTCAGGGTTGTCAGAAAATTGGGTACGACATCCAACAACAACAATTGTCAGTTATTCTTTAACTACAAAAGTATTTAAAGACAAGAAGTGCTATTTTTGAACCTCACGTTTTCAAAATCATGATAGAATTATTGGATGGTTGCCACCTAATCCATGGTATTTTTGTCATTTTCTACTGCTGATTGATTTGAACGTGTGACTTTCAAAAATCTGACGTTTTTTACCTAGATCTTTTTTTTATCTACAGGGCCAAATTGATATCATTAGCATCCTTTTAAACTAAGAGTCTACCCATCAAACAACTTTCTCTATGGGAGCAAACAGATCGGAGCAAATAAAAATCAGCTGTTGCATACATTTGAGTCGTATAGACATTGCAGTTTAGTATGGAACAGCTGATTTTTTTTGCTCCCATTGGTTTGCTCCCATAGTGAAAGTTGTTCAGTTTGATGGGTAGACTCTTAGTTTAAAAGGATGCTAATGATATCAATTTCACCCTGTATACTGGCGATAATAACAAGTTTAAATTACTTACTTTTCCTAAAAAAAACACAAGATCAGCTTATATTAGCCAGAAGACTTGTATATTAAGCACACGTTTATTATAGTAACGTCATCTAACGGAGGGAGGCATATAAAATGTCGTATATGAATATGACAATTTTGACCGGTGGAGAGCTATCATCCGAGCCCTATACCCCACGTAGGGGTAACAGGAAGAGAAGAAGATGACAATTTTAAATTGTCGAAGTGTTTTTCAACATAAACATGTACCATGACTGACATAACGATGCCTCCAAAATTCACACGACAATGCGTTGCTAGAAACAAGCTAAATACTACAGCCTAACCATATTATGTAGGACTATACTTAAACATGTAGGTAGTAAGGTTAAGGGCCTATGTCGAAAAATAATTGAAGCGAAATGGACGTGTGATAGCTTGCCTGAAACGACGCAAGCGTAAAACACACTTTATTTAATTGATTGATTGTACTATTTATGTAAGTTCAATTCTGCTCTAATCAAAATTTATAAAATATCAATCTCTTTTTTTTAAATCAGTGTTTATCTATTCTTGATGAGTCTATTATTCACCGTTTAGCAGTTCCAAGCGTTTATCGATAAAGACGGAGGCTACTTTGGCTTGTTTTTCTATCGAGAAAATGTGTCTTAATCGTGATTTGGCTCTAATCAAAACTTCAATTATATGTTCAATTTACACATATCCGCAAATCATACTCCTACTGTTAGTACTTCATGATATATGACGCTTTGAAGAATCCTATTTTTTTCACGTAGCCTCTTTTTTTTCAAATGATATTTTGTAGTATTTTATTCAGATGTAGGCAACACTGTACGGAACCGTTATCTCAGAGGGCAATATCATGGCATAGACCCGTTATACGAGTGTAGTGTGTAGGGATTGTTTATGGTTTGAGGTGGAAATGTATTGACGGTCTTATTTAGGAAGATACACATTTCTACAATACGATATTCCTATGCCTTACAGATGACGTTTTTCGGTTCAAACAAATCTATGAATTCGATTCTCACAAACACTATACCACAGTATAAGAAAGGGTACCCTACCTAAGGTATAATACCTACTCTCAAAAACTGTTGTAAGTACCATACAATTTGTCTTGTTGGTTTTCAGTTTTGTATGGACCCATATATACAGGGTGTAAGTGACAGCCTAGCAAATAGTGAAACGGTGAACTCAGGTAACGCGAAAAAAAATCACCTGTCCCATACATTTTAGTCGGGTAGATACAGCGCAGTCTTGTATGGGACAGGTGATTTTTTTTCGCGTTTCCTGAGGTAGGCTCCATAGTGAAAGTTGTTCAGTTTGATGATGAGATTTGATGGTCTGAATTTAACGTTTCAGTATTTGCTAGGCTGTCACTTACACCCTATACGTTGGTCCCATAGAGAAAGTTGTTTAGTTTGATGGTCTGAGCATCACCTCGAAAAGCCGTCAGAATATTAAGAAGGATTTTATACGTCCCTTTAATACGTCCCACTGCAGGGCACAGAGCCCGTGTATGGACGTCCCGCGTGCCCAATGCGGCTTGGTAGACATACATATCAAAATTCTTACGATGTTTTCCTTCACCGTTTGAGAGCGGTCGGTATTACGTACATAAGTTAAAAAAACTCGTTTTCCGTTCGGATTCGGACCCTTATGATTAAGTTGTCCATACCTCTCCGCAACGCGCCAATGCTCTCTTATTTATAATCATGTACTCTTTTAGTAAAACTGCAATCTCTTTATTCCTAGCCGTCGCTACAAACTTTTGACTATAGTCCGTTCGCGTTAAGAAAATAGTGAGTCATCATTGCAACTACAGGATGAGGGTGTATTCACAGTGGAGAAAAAGTACAAACATTTTTTTTAAACATTAAATTATTTTTAATGGAAAAAAAATGTCTTAAAATTACTTAAATCACTATTCAGTATCGCTAGATTCTTCAGTTACATTTATTATGAAAGAATTTTGTTCTGCGTGTTCCATGACGTCATCCAAATGCCACATGGTATTTTCTTCTCGTATCACGTGGTCGCAGCACTTCTTCCAACGATTAGCGTCTATTAATGCTATTGCGTCATATAATAATTTTTTTACGTCACTCATTTTAAACGTGGAGTTATTGGCACCAACATAATTTTTTATTTGGGCTCACACTAATTCAATTGGGTTTAGTTTGCAATGGTAAGGCGGCAGGCGAAGAATTGTAAAGGCGAAAGGCGTATTTTATGAAGTGTAGTACGTTTGAAAACAGGAATATCTTCGTCAGCTTCGCAGATTCTCATAATTTTGTCCAATGTCGGGTAGTCGTTATTTAAATATATTGAGTGAACTTTTCTTCTTATTGCACATTTGTGTAGTTCATCTAATTTATCGGCTGTGGATAGTCGAGCTCTTTTTTTCACGGGTGATTTTAATGTGTTGGTATCCTTTTGTTCTTTAATAATTTTATAAACAGTATTTTCGGACACACCGCATGCACTTGCTGTTTTTATGACTATGCTCTCCACAGTTGCATTTAAATCACACAATTTAAACATTGTAAATTATGCGTCTCTCTCCGCTATGGATTATTGATCCACTTTTATTCTTTCGAATTGGTGAAGTATTCATTTTCAAAATTTATTGTTGAACGAGTCACGCAAAATACACAACCGTTTTGTTCGAAGGTCAGATTTCAACTGGTCACTGTGAACTCGACTTTCTAATTTCTAGCATTTTAATTGGCTGGGGGGCGTGGCCAGGCCGGCGGACAACGATGACTCACTATTTTCTTAACGCGAACGGACTATACTTATAAAGGGACTACCTACACGTGTTTTTCTACGAACAAACATTTCTGACACTTTTTGCGGGGGTCCGAGGTAACACGAAATCCGCAACTTTGGATTTTATTCCTCATAACTTTAGATTCTAATTTTGAACGTTAAAAATCATAAAAAGAAGTCTAGTGTGAACCCCAAACGTTCTAAGTTCGAAATTATTGTTTTGCAATTATAGGCTGCCTCTTTTACTGATAAGCTTATCTATACTATTATAAAACTGTAACAGGAAGATTGTCTGTACATTGAAGATATTAACAAAAAAAAAGTTACGATATGGTTTTTAGGTGTCCCTGATTCCATTTCACCAATTTTTGGATTTTTTGTCTGTCTGTTTGTTTGTGTGTGTGTTTGTTTGTTTATTTGTTTGAACGAGTATCAAGAAAAAACTTCTGAACCGATTTTGATGAAACTTTTTTTGTTTGATAGCTTATGATCTGACTTAAAATCTGGTATATAATTTGTGCGGACGAAGTCGCGGGTTAACGCTCGTAAGGTATAAAATTTAATGTAAATGCACATGATTAATTAATCTTGTACCGTTGCAGAGGGGAAATGCTACCGTGAGGCTAGTCCTTATAATAAATAGTCAAAGCTACAAAGTAAATCGATAACTACTTCATACTTAACAGAGACAAATACAAAAATGTACGTGACCAAAGTTGTGCTAAAGTAACATCGCAGCCAAGTGGTCCATTTCCATGATTCATAATAGTCCGTGCAACCATTACTTAGGCCATAGTCTGCTACGTTTTGATAAATAGCTTAGTTTTTATTTTTATTTCTTTCAGCTTACGTTTGTTACTAAAAGGTTCTTTTGATATTTCTCGTTGACTGTACAATTCACGTTTTTAAACATTATTTTGGGTCACCACCCAAAAAACCATCAACTAAGCAACATTCACTATTGGCTAAGTTGTTCAGTTTGATAGTCTGAAGCATCTCCTGAAGTATATAAGGTCTAACAAGATTAGTTGAAACTATTTTAAGGGGATGATCAGACCATCAAACTGAACAACTTTCTCTATGGGACCAATATCGAAATCGCGAAAAAAAATCAGCTGTTCCATACAAACCTACTCGACCTAAATGAATGGGACAGTAGATTTTTTTTCGCGATTTCAATATTGGTCCCATAGAGAAAGTTGTTCAGTTTGATGGTCTGATCATCCCCTTAAAATAGTTTCACCTAATTTTGTTAGACCTTATATAGTGCATTTACACCCTGTATAATTTTCTGTGCCATCATCCTCATCTCAGCCTATGGACGTCCACTGCTGGACATAGGCCTCCCCCAAGGATCGCCACAATGACCGGTCCGGAGCCGCCCTCATCCAACGGGTTCCCGCCGCCCACAGATTACCCCCAATAGATACCGCATGATGAAAATTTTATACAGGCGCGAAGTCACCATTATTGGCGGTAGGCGCGGGTAGCGGGGCACGAAACGGTGCAACGTGATTGGCCATTTCAAGGTCGCACTACTTCGTGCTCGCTCACTCGCGTTGCTTGTATCAGTACAAAATCATAGATGTGTGGCGAGCGTCGGCGGCCCTGTATGCGGTGTCTATTGGGGGTAATCTGTGCCGCCGCCTTTACCAGGTCGACGGTCCACCTTGTGGGGAGTTTAGTGGCCTACCCACGCTGAGCCTTTTACTTATCACACTAATGTTATATGTATGTAGATGTATCTGTATATGTTTGTTACCTTTTCACGGCTAAACCGCTGATTTGATCTTGATGAAATTTAGCAGGGAGACAGCCTACCCACGCTGCGACTTTTAAGTATCACGCTATTTTTATAGCTATGTTATATCTGTATGTTCTATATTATCTTTTCACGGCTGAACCGCTGAACCGATTCTAATGAAATTTAGCAGGGAGAAAGCTTGCATCTTGAAGACGAACATGGGCATACAAATTTGGCAGAGGAAGTTGCTGGTACCTAATAGCTAGTGTAAAATGTAAAATAAATATTATTCAACTAATACAACATGAGTTTCGGTACTACTAGTGAAACGTGGATGTTCTGAGGTTTCAGAATATCTCTGACTACCCCATCGGGGAATATAGTCGTGAGCATATGCTAATACAACATGACCGTATCCTTCAACTAAGCTAGTGTTAGGTTAGAAACGCTAATCTGAAGCTAAAGTTTCCATAATTTGACTAATTTGTTTGCGCTAGGTTAGCACTTAGCAGATTGGTATGGAGACCTAAATACTAATATACCTACTTCCTAATGTTACAGTTCGACCTAGTTCTTTGTTTTTCTAGATTAGTTTGTCTATATAAGTATTTTTATTTGTAATTCATTAGACTGATTTAGATTTCCCTCATACTGCTAGCGTCAGTTTGTTAATTAACAGTATAATTCAATTAAGAATAATTAGGGAATCGAGTTTTAATATTCATGTATCGCGTAGGTTTTGGTCATTTACTAGTTTTTTTTGCTGCCGACCTCTTCAAATCAAAATCAAACCTCCAACCAACCATTCAACCTCCTA
Source organism: Agonopterix arenella (assembly GCA_927399405.1). Lineage (NCBI taxonomy): Eukaryota > Metazoa > Arthropoda > Insecta > Lepidoptera > Depressariidae > Agonopterix > Agonopterix arenella. Next base: position 7,046,036 of record OV656714.1, read on the forward strand.
TAACGTCCTCTGCGTTGACTTTAAAAAAAAAAGTACCTATCCTATGTGCAAATCCAGAACTAAGTCTATCCGTGTGCCAAATTGCATCCAAATTAGTACAACCGTTTGAGCCACAAACATTATCATAAACTTTCACATATGTAATACTAGCTGTTGCCCGCGACTTCGTCTGCGTTACCCGGATAAAAAGTACCCTATGTGTTAATCCAGGCCATGGTCTAGGTCAAATTTCATCGAAATCCGTTCCGTAGGTTTTGCATGAAAGAGTAACAAACATAGATCCACTCACCAACTTTCGCATTTATAATATTAGTATGATTAAGTAGGAAGTAGTCCGTGTGGTGTCGGCTAAGAATAGCACCATCCCATTTCCTCCCGTGGGTGTCGTAAAAGGCGATTAAGGGATCTACTGAAGGATGGGCAGCAGCATCCTCTGAGTACACACATTGATTCGATCCAACTGCGATCGCCAACCCGCCTGCCAAGCGTGGCGATTATGGCAAATCCCCCCATTTTTGGGGAGGCTTATGTCCAGCAGTGGACGTTTAATGGCTGATATGATGATGATGATGAAGTAGGAAGTAAAATATGATATAGGTCGACCATGGGTTTACCAGAATCTCATGGCATGGCAAGTAAAAACATAGATTTTCACATGGTAGTGTCAAACTGTCATCTGTCTAATCAAAGTAGGCCCTGTACAAACTGCGACCTTTTGCAGTTAAAAAACGCGCGTTTGTCAATCGCGTGATGCATCTCCACACTAGCAATTTACAGGCGTTTGTATCGATTCAAACGCGTGATTGTAGCGATGTACACGCTCGTTTATAGAGTTGCAGATTGCTGCATCTCGTTTTCATCGATGCAGAAACGCTGCCAAAAGTCGTAAAGTGTAAATAGGCCCTAACCCAGCGTTGCTTACTCTAAACTTTTATTACCTTATTTGTTATGAGATTTTGGTCGACCTTATAGTAAGATAGGATAGGATAATTACTTCATTTGTTGAACCTTAGTACGGGTATATAACGTTCACAACAAACATCAAAGTAGGTACTCTCACAGTGTTAAATTTGACATTCGTGAATGATTGATTATAACTTCAGCTTAACCTGCATCCCTATAAACAGGAAAATTAGGGGACGGCTTTTATTTAAAACTTTAACGTTTTCTCCTGAGAAGGGTTAACTTTTAAACAACGAGGGGTAAAGAGGAGGGTAACATTTTCATCAGTTTGTTTTTGATGATTATTGTCTACCTATGAGAAAGCTTCATTGATGACTAACTGTTAGCTAAGAAGATATCTCTTCAAATGATAAGGTAACCCTTTGTATTCGTGCCTACGTTATTTTATCATTTTGGACAATGTGTCTATTTTTAACACGTTCCGGGGCAGTGAACGAGACACAATAGAACTTTTATTGTTATCACGTCTATAGACGGTCACTGTCCCGGAACGTGTTAAGCTATGTGTGGTTTGTGCACACATACCTTAAAAACTACCGAACCTATCAAATTAGCACGATAGCATGATTTTCACAAAAGCATAGAACTTAGTTTGGACACATGAATAAAAATCTCTGCAGAACAAAAGGTTCATACAAGCGGCCGCTGTACCCCGGCTGAGTATGTGAAGTTATCGTTCTGTAGCGATATTTCTTCATGTTGTTTGGTGCACCATTTTCTTTTAATTTCATCGTAATAGGTTTACTTTTAATCAAGTTTTTAAGTAGGTAGGTACGTATTTCAATCGTCTATATCTACACTATTTACTGTGCTAGGCGTACGACATCGTAGGCACCACTAGTTAATAATAATATCATAAAACCAACGACATTATACCTAAAGACATAGAGGGAGCCATACCATTGCAAGAATGTCCACTTTGACGTTTGTGTTTGAGTGTGTGGTGTCACTGTCAAGTAGTATGGACAAAAGAGACCAAGAAGACCTAATGATGAGAAAAAGTGACAACTGCCCTAATGTTTACGGTTACTTTTCACACACAGTAGCACAAAAAAAAAGTTGGCAACCGCATAAATAAATATCTATAGTTCCGTCTCCTTCTACTATTAAAGGTACATCATAAGACAAAAGAGACTAACTACAATCGTAAATTGATGCGGACTCTATGCTTTAGAATAAAGAGATCCTTCCTCTGAGGATAAAACCTACCCCAAACCCCACTTGTCTCCCAACATTAATATGTCAGTTTGCGTTACCTCTCATGACGTCACGGATAACAATGTATATAAGTATAAAGGTGGAACACACGATGCTAAGTGCGGTCGGAATCCCCACCTGGGTCCCGTCATTAGGGTGATAACACACGGTGAATTTACACTCATCTGACAAGGTAACGTTTGGGTACAGTTGATGCGACGCTTTAGCTTTAAAAGTAAAATTTGAAAAGCCCGTTTAGTGGTCATAAATTAATAACGGTGTCGCTTGGCATTCGCTTGGCTTGGCTCCGCCATTTTGTATCGTCAAATGAGTTTTTCAATTTGTACCTTTAAACAATCATTAAGATTACCTACGGAGTCACGTTGCAGGTTCTGACCCGAGCACACGTCTCGCGTGGATTTCGCGCGTCGCGTTTTTGCCTGCCACGAGGCTCCGCAATCCTCAATCTCTTCTTGTTCTTAACCAAAAACAATCCCTGAGATTGGGATAGATTCTCCCATAAACACTTGACACTGGCGGAAATGCAGTGCTAACGCACAAGCAAGAGTCCATTAATTACAAATACAAACATATGACATTGGTTGGCAGAATTGCAGTGCTAAGCATTAGAAAAATACCATTAATTAAGAAAAAACACTGTTAACGCTCGCTGTACCCTACCTACATGTTTTTAAGACCAACAAGGTGTACAGTATCCGACAAAAATCTTGAAAAATTAAATTTTGTTCCTGCTCATCGAAGGCCTTGCTCAAGAAGTTTGCCGGCCATCATAGGCAAACTACTAAATTTAAGGCTTTTAATTATGGAAACCATGATCAAAAACACAAGTCGGCACAAACTATGACTTCAAGATATTTAAAATTAGTTTTGGAAAAAACATCTCTAAAAAAAAGTTGATAGCATACAACTTTAAGTGTACATTGTCTTAAGATAAAATTATGATATACTGTATATCATTTATATAGCGAACACTAAACATAACCGAACTATAAAATTTATACGACTATACATTTTACGCATCCAAGTAAAAGGATTCACTCAATTTATGAAGAACGGTATCTTTCCAATTACAATCATTCTAATAAACTATCAAGATGTTCAAAGTACCTTGGTATTGGTACAAATACCAATCACCTATGTCCTAACTGTAACTGCCTCCGTAGTCTAATGGTTAAGAGCATTAGGCTCTCGACAAGGAGGTCGTGGGTTCGATTCCCACGGGGGTCACCTAGTGATATGTCACTTTGTGCATTTTTCCCCAGTTGGTTAGGACATTGCAGGCTGAGTCACTTGATTGTCTGAAAAGAAAAATGATTCCGTGCTTCGGTTGGCACGTTAAGCCGTTGGTCCCGGCTACTATCTCTGGTGGTTAGTAGTTGTTACATAAAAATCACGTCAGAGGCTGTAAGGCGGTCTGAAAAAACTCTGACACCAGGTCTGCCCACACCATAAGAAGAAGACCTATGTCCTAGCTAGGGTATAATAGTTTAATTTGTATTTCTTGGTAATGATTATGGTTTTATTTCTGGATTAAATAACATCTTATCTACACAGGCTGGACTATTATTTTCAAAAAACATCACACAATAAACCTTACCCCTTGGTCACCTCATATGACACGGAGCTAAATTAGGAATCACATGAGGATAAAAAAGTTTTTTTGTAAAAGAGCAAAAGTTCATGGGAAAATGTCGCTTCTTTCTCCTCTCTGTTACTATGTCACCTCTTACTCTCTCTGGTGTCCAGGTTATCCCTCCATCCTTTTCTGAGTCTTACCCAGTCATACCCAGTCCGTCCGTCCGTCTGTCAGTATTTTGTCATTGGAAATGTCTTTTCGTTCGCTCCAGTATAGGCTCCGGTTTCACGAAAAAGTGCGATCCCTTTACATCTCGGAGAGTTGTGAAGATAGATATTCGAAAAAAGGCTCAAAAGACGCGTATTTACGAGAGCTGTAAGGTGCAAAAAAAAATATTCGAGAAAGTCAAAAAGGAAAAAAGTTATGGCCGAAATAGTGAAAAAAAAACAATGTTTTCCGAATTTTTGATTTTGGCGCTCGATATTTTTGAAACGAGGTATGATATCAAAAATTTGAGCAACACTTCTCTGGAAAATTTAGTCAGCTACAATTTGAGCCTAAAACAAAGACGATCGGGTTAAGGGTTTGCCCTGTAGCCTAACCTATTTAAGACCATATTTTTTCGAATTCCGTACATTCATTTCCAATGTGGTCGATAGTCGTATGTAAGCATACAATTAAAAAATAAATACACATATGTACATCGAAGTTGAGTGTACAGAGATAATGTGGATGTTATTACCTTACTAATGACAGCAGAGCGTAAGTGGGTCGGCATAATTACATATTCTTATTTCAAGGGACCTCTGAGTACTGACTGGCCTGATGTATACATACGTACCTACATACATTATTATATTTGCATAATTAAAACACCTAACTGCGGCATTAGACGAAAGTGCTGGTTTTTGTAAAAAATAAAGTAATGGAACGTGTTTTTTTAAATTAAATATGATATAGGATCCTTCTTTATTTGCTAACGGCTTTTAGGGATGAGATGGGATCACCAGACCATCAAACTGAACAACATTCTCTATAGGACCAACATAGAGATTGCAACAAAAAAAAATCTGCTGTTCCATACAAAACTGATAACAGACTCGAGCCAAATCCAAATGTATGGGAGGCAGCCTTTGATAAGTTATATGTCAAGATTGATAGTCGAAGCTACGAACGCGTCGAAAAAAATATCAGTGAACTCTTAGTTGATAAACCGTGTCTCTATACACGCACAAAGAGATAAGTTTTATGTGCGCCTCACGCACACCAACCTAAGAAACTTTTGTTTTATAGTGTAGAAGCGTGAGGCTCCATCTAGACATATTCTTTATCTAAGGGGACAGCAGATTTGTTTTTTTCGCGATCTCGATGATAGTCCAATAGAGAAAGTTGTTCAGTTTGATGGTCTGATCAACCTCTTAAAACACCGTCAGAATATTAAGTTGGCTTGTATCAATTTTGATGCTATATTCGGTAGGTGGGCGATCCTTGGGGGAGGCCTATGTCCAGCAGTGGACGTCCATCGGCTGAGATGATGATGATGATGATTCGGTAGGTGCCACAAACGGTGAACAAACAAGGCCTTTTTAACCGACTTCAAAAAAGGAGGTTTTTTTGCGTTCGATTTGCTTTTAGTAGCAGTTGCTATAGTCAAAATCTAAATTAAACATTACAATGTCAAAGACGATATATTTACTAAGCCGCAAGACATCGTCTAAGCAGGATCAACTTCAGGAATTAAACTTAGTTTAAGTTAAGTTTAAGTAAACGTTGGATGTCTACCTTGCCTGGAAGCGGATCATATCGTTTGGTTAAAACTTTCGGGTTACATCGGTTATTAGATGGATTTTATGGCGTTAACTTATAGTTAACGCTGTAAAATCCATCTCAAAACTATACAGGGTGAAATTGATATCATTAGCATCCTTTTAAACTAAGAGTCTGAGAGCTCGGAGCAGATTTTTTATTTGCTCCGATCTGTTTGCTCCCATAGTAAAATTTGATGGGTATACTCTTAGTTTAAAAGGATGCTAATGATATGAATTTCACCCTGTAGTTTTGAATGAATGAATGACTGAAATATACTTTTATACACATCAAACACACAGACAGAATACGAAGGAAACAGATAAGGCGGTCGTGTCGCTAAAAACCGATTTCTTCCAGACAACCGTTGAAGAAATTTAGAACAAAGAAAAGCGAGTCGGTGCCTTAGAAAACAGGTAAATAGTGATAAAATAATAACTAGTCAGACACCAGAAACGTCTATGCACGAAAACAGTTGTAGCATAGCATAGTATATGCTCACGACTATAATCCCCGAAGGGGTAGTCAGAGATATTCTGAATTCTCAGAACATCCACGTTGAACAAAACAAAACAAAACAGTTGTTTATGTAGGTACTATATCTGGTATATAAGAGCTTGAGTGACATACCAAAAAAAAAATGGAGTCTCGTTGCAAGTCTAATATTTTACATGCACTCTTAAAAAGGCATGATGCAAAGTAAAATATTATTTAAATTTACTGTATTTTATTCGGGTGATCTACATTTTTTCCCGATTTTCATCCCTAGTCCTAGGAGAGCGTACGTTAGAGGCTGATAATGATTTCAAATGTAAAAATAAATCGAAATGATGAATTGATCTTTTAGAAAAACTTACCTTATATTTGGGAACATTCCAATAAACAGAAAGAAATACCAGATAGATACAAATAATCGTAAGTAAACACAAAGCGATGTCGCATAATAACAAAGAGCTATTTAAACCTGAGTAGTCAGTAGACTACGGCACCGGTAAGTTCCGGTTATCCATCATCGGTTAGTTCCTGTACCTAATCGACAATGGAGAGCTAGCTTTAGGTGTTTAAACTGCGCTGGGACGTAACAGGGTTTGTAAAGTTTTAGTTCATGCCGTTCGCTTTGGTTGTGAGTACCATTGTAGAAATGTTGTATAGCAGTTCGATGGTTCGATCTTTCATTTTTTTTTATTAATACCTACCTAGGTAGCTGTTATAATGTCACAAGATAATAATCTCTAATTAGTATAATACAAAGTTGCTATCCGCTTGTCCTCATCATTTCTGATTCTCCGCTTACTTCTTCTAAACCACGCAACGGATATTGATACGGTTTTCACTGTCATTTACTACTCGTCTAATAGTTAAGAGTATTGGGCTCTTGACACGGAGGTTGTGGATTCGATTCCCAAGGGGGACTCCTAGTGATATGTCACTTTGTGCATTTTTCCCCTGTTGGTTATAACAGGCTGAATCACCTGATTGTCTGACAAAAAAGATGATTCCGTGCTTCGGATTGCACGTTAAGCCATTGGTCCCGGCTACTTTCTCTGGTGGTAGTAGCCGTTACATTATAAAACCACGTCAGATGCCGTATGGCGCTTTGAAAAATTTGATACCAGGGCTTTCTGCCCACACGATAAGAAGAACAATGGTATAAAAGATTGGTGGCTCAAACCCCTTGGAAAAAAACATCTGGGAAAATAATAAAAGCTTCCTTTTTAGAAGATAGGTTTATTGCCAATACTGCCTGGTATTGAACTATTTCCATAATATTAAACTTGACAAGATAGTCAACAACAAGCTCAGCAACAGCAACAGCAACAGCAAGTCAGCTAAGTCAACATTCCAGGCATTTCAAATTTTTGTTATACTTGTACCTGTAATTGTCTTGTAAAACGAACCTTATAACAATTACCCCTAAAAACCAAAATCCAACCTACAGTATGTAAATACGCGTCTAAAGGTCATTTTACAAGATTAATGCGGTTCACATCCGAGCGAGGTGGATTAGTATGCGATCTTTGTACGAACGGAAGACGATTCGCTATGCTAGAGCTACCTGTGACATCAGATGTGATTTATTATGACGTCAGTATCTTGATAATTAGCATGAAAGGAAGGTAAGATAGGCAAGTTACTTTTTAATGGTTAAGATTGGTCACATGTTTTTATGAAAATAAGCTTTTTGTGATGTTTATATCAAGCCAGGTAGCATGGACATTTTTACAGCCTACTGCTATTTCACGATACAGGGTGGAACCAAAACACCCTATTAATTAGACCATAAAAATTAACTACTTTGATTATACTATTAGTGTAAGGAAAAGTATAATTAACCTTTCATCATCATCATCATCATATCAGCCATTAAACGTCCACTGCTGGACATAAGCCTCCCCCCCAAAATTGGGGGATTTGCCATAATCGCCACGCTTGGCAGGCGGGTTGGCGATCGCAGTTGGATTGAATGTGTGTACTCAGAGGATGCTGCTGCCCATCTTTTGGTAGATCCCTTAGTCGCCTTTTACGACACCCACGGGAGGAAATGGGATGGTGCTATTCTTAGCCACTTTCCACACGGACAAATTAACCTTTAAACCACCCAAAATTCTACCCATCAAACTGAACAATTTTTGCTATGAGAGCAAACCGATCAGAGCAAAAAAATCTGCTGTTGCATACATTTGAGTCGAGTAGGTTTGGAGTTTAGTATTGGACAGCCAAGGCACAACGGATTTTTTTTGGCCCCGATCGGTTTGCTCCCGTAGTAAAAATTGTTCAGTTTGATGGGTAGAGTATGTGGTTTAAAGGTGAATTATACTTTTCCTAACATCCTGTATCAATATGGAGTCGACTTCAAAATCGGGAAAAAAGAATCAGGTTCGAATCCGGGTTCGGTCATGGATGTTTAATTATGTTTGTGCCGTTGTTGTATGGTTTCCATAATAAACAGCCTATAGTGCTTGCTTGGGATCATTACAATGTATGTGCTTGTGAACGTTATTTATTTATTTACTAAAACTAATGTGTTCAGACCTTATGGTACAGGCACACAAACGTAAAAAGTAATTTACTTATTATACAGATCTCTTTGTGATCAAGCGTGAGAGAGTAATAAAATAGATATTTATTCACTATAGTCTATACTACAGTCATTTGATTCGATACACAATGCAACGTTACCTTGCATTTTTCTAATGACACGTCGGTGATCAAGTTTGTTAAGGCGATTGTGTCACTTTTTTGTTAATGGAAAAAAATGGGGGTCGAATCGAACTCAAGATTATAAATTACAAAAGTTAAGAGTAATAAAAATATATAATATTATATTATATTTTGTCATAATAATTATTCATCAACAAACCTATTAGAGTAAGGCTGTTAATTTCAAAAAAATATGTATTAAACTGCCGTGAAGATATATGCACGTGGTATTTTTAATATTGAATATAATATGCGTGTAGCATGTCACAAGAAAGTTATATAAGATGCTATTACTCGACCAAATAGTCACATTAGCGATCAACGCATAGACGTGACTTAATCAGTGGCTTCTTATATATGGCATTATAGTCATATTAGGAAGCTGAGTAAAGGGTTCTTATATGACGGCAAGAGCAAACCCATTTGAAATAAAAAACAAAAAAAAATACTGAGTAAGCTGGTTTTATATGACGTAATTATGCTCATTGGGCCTGGATAGGGATCGAAACATCGCCTCCTGCACGGCAGGGAAGGTTACTCGCCACTGGACCACCACGTCTTGCTTCATATAATAGTGTAGGTAGACTAAGCCACCAGTGTACGGCACGCTTTCGGGGTATATTAAGAACAAGTCGTAACAAGATGGGGGATGATAAGAATGGGGTATGGTAAGAATAACCCATATTAATTGGAGCCGTTTAGGATATACCTATGTTATGGAAAGCATTGAGACCATTTTTAGATTTTTTGTCTATTCGTCTGTTTATGTATTTGTTTGTGCACGCATCTCTTAAAATTAAATGAACTTATTTGGATGGGGTTTTCACAAATGGCTTTGGGATTAACATTTAGGCTTTATTACATCACAATCAGTTCATTAAATCAAATGTTATAAGTATTTAAACTCAGTGGTCTGCGCGTACGAAATCGCGGGAGAGTCGCAAGTAGCTAATAAATATGAGGAATGATATATCAATCATTTTGAATAAACCTTCCTCATAATTTTTTCCAACAGAAAATCTGATAAAATATTATAATATTACTTTAGTAGATCCGATAGGCAAACGAGAATAATATAAAACAATCGTAGTATTACCCAATCGGAAATAGAACAAGAATGAGATAAAAAAAAATTGCTTCGCCTTAATCGAATTTCCTCCGATGATTTGCTACAATTCCTTCCCAATTACGAAGGCTCACGAATCATGCAATTTTAATGCTTATGTAGAGAGCTTAAGTGTTCTGTTAGGAGCTTACTTTTTATCGATATGGATATCGAATAGATTTTGTAATAATTACTATTCATTATATTAGTGTCTGTGTGCGTAATTGACGATTATTACTTTGTTAGTGACTTGGATTTCCTTTACACATTATCCATTGATTTCATTTAGTGTCTTTTATATGCAATCTCTTACTATTATAAAAGTCTGTACATTGAAGATATGTATTAACAAAAAAAGTTACGATATGGTTTTTAGGTGTCCCTGATTCCATATCACCAATTTTTGGAATTTTTGTCTGTCTGTTTGTTTGTGTCTTTGTTTTTTTGAACGAGCATCACGCATAAACTACTAAACAGATTTTGATGAAACTTTTTTTGTTTGATAGCTAATGATCTGACTTAACATCTGGTATATAATTTGTGCGGACAAAGTCGCGGGTCAACGCTCGTTATTAATAAAAATGTAAGTCCCAATGAGTCTTTACAAAGGTAAAGTAATAGGTGATCTGACTGTGCACTTTTGTTTTTAGTGTACCTACTAAAAATAGCAGTGCACGTCACAACGCTGTTCCATTCTTTGTGGCGATATCGCCACACTTCCTTCAAGATAAAAGAAACTGTTTTTATTTGTATATTTAATTTTTGTGCTCCAAACGATACATACATACAAGTGCATTGCAGTTTAGTATGGAACTGCAGATTTTTTTTGTTCTGACATGTTTACTCCCATACTAATAGTTGTTCAGTTTGATGGGAATGTGGTTCAAAGGTTAATGATACTTTCTGTTCCTGTATAACAAGCTCGCGCTAAGGAAGCCGAACTTTTGTTTATTCATTTAGGTACGGAACCCTGGGTGCGCGAGTCTGACTTGCGCTTGGCCGGTTTTTTTTTCGCAATTTCGGTGTTTGCTCTGCACCGTAGTCAATTTACACTATAGAGTCTACAGTTAAAGTTGTTCAGTTTGACGAGTAGAACGCATGGTTAAAGCTATGGTTAAACTGCACTGACAAAATTTTTTATATGTGGGAACTTGTCGTCAGCAACTGATACTATCAATTTGTCACAAAACTGTTATTTAGCTGTAAGTTCTCCAAAAAGGAAATAAATATAATAAATGAATAAAAAATCCCGTACAATAAATAAATAAAAAACAAGTTTCTGCCAACCCATCAACAGGATTATGGTCTTATGTATGTCTGCAGGTACATAATATATGAACCGAGATTAACTAGGCATGTGTAAGGCTTTACCAAAAATAGTATAACAGAAGTTAACCCTACAACGTGGGTGCACTCTTTATGTATTCAAAAGGTAACCCCTAATGAGGTGGACTCACATTATATTTATCACAGAGGATGCAGAATGTAAAATTTTTAGCTTTTTTTTAAAAAGAAGTTGAAAATGTTTTATGAAATACTTATGTTCTTTTTAATATGCTGACTGCTTTTTAAGGAGATGATCAGACCATTAAAGTTCTTTCTTTCTTATCGTGTGGGCAGAGCCCTGGCCCTATACCCGGACTTCGATATTAACTATCGTGTTTTGAACATAAGAAAGAATAATCAAGAGCAGTTCATGAACAACAACATATATTTTTTTTAAATTAAAACAACGACTATTTCATTCCTTAAGACTCAACCAAAAACAGGTCGATTTGAAAGTACCTGCCCTTAAAGGTTTGAAGTACACCTATATCTTTCGCATGAGTGTATAAACGTCCCACTGCTGGGCACAGGTCTCTCATAGGTAAATACGCATAAGAGGCGCGCCCATATAGATCTAGAGAGATGCCAACCAACGCGCTGAGTACGAAACCTAGTGTCGCATCACGACCAGTACCACGCGATAGAATGTATTTTGTTAGCTTGAATGTGCTTATTATCCATTGCGGTATCAGTACTCAACGTTCGAATAATCTTTAGTACTACGCAAGCATTGTAAACTATTTACACATAATATCTCGACTGGATTTCAGTCTCATAATATATATTGAATCATTACTGTCGCGAGCAATGTGTTCCGTTTTTGCGCATATTGCTGCGACACTGGTCCCGCCCCCTTTTCACATCTCCCTTTAGTTTTTGTGATCTGTGGGCGCACCATACAACACTACACAGTCCCAGTTTGGATTAAAGGCAAGTTAGTTACACTTAGTTGTACGAAAATAAAAATATAAACCTTAGCTGCAACAGTGACCGTATTGCGCATAGCTTAAGTGTTAGCCTGGTCATAAAATTTAAATTATAATGCATCTCACCGCCGGTAGGGGGCGGGGCTAAAAATTGTGTAATGTATTACGCCGTAATGGCGTAATTGTAGACGGGGCTTAATAACATAATTGCTTGCTTAAGTCCCATGGAAAACTCTTAAGTTGTTGGTGTAAGGAGTAAATTGTGTCGCTTCGGGGATTTTGTGGAAATCAGATAATAATCGTATAGTAATTAGGTAATTGTTGTAGTGTCCGGGTGAGCCGAAATTGGGATTCCAGATAGATCAGTAGCTATAAAGTTAAATAAAAACCGGTCGAGTGCGAGTCGGGCACCGAGGCGAGGGCTCCGTACCACACCACCATACAACATATTACCCCGGACCTTTAGCGCGAGACAGACTCACACTTGGCTGCTTTTTATTATTTGTTGTTATACTTTAGAATTTGCTATATAATGACACCAAGTTTGACGCTCGTATGAATTACCGTTTTTACGATAGAGAACGTTGATAAAAAACTAGTTTCTTGTATTAGGACCCCTGGGATAATTTTTAAATTTTTCACATTTTCATTATGTCTGTGAAAATTTCCACTGTATTGCTCATAGAGATTTAGAGAGATGCCAACCAACGCGCTGAGTACGAAACCTAATGTCGCATCACCACCAGTACCACGAGATAGAAAGTATTTTGTTAGCTTGAACGTGCTCATTATCCATTGCGGTATCAGAACCTGACGTTCGAATAATCTTTAGTACTACGCAAGCATTGTAAACTATTTACACATTATTATCTCGACTGGCTTTCAGCCTCATAATATATCCATATATTAAATCCTTACTGTCGCGAGCAATGTGTTCCGTTTTTGCGCATATTGCTGCGATACTGGCCTCGCCCCCTCTTCACATCTCCCTTTAGTTTTTGTCATCTGCGGTATTGCTATTATGGTTTAAAAGTTACAGCCCTTAATAGGTAGGACAGACAGACGGTCGGACAGCGTAGGCTTATGAATAGGGTACCGTATTCACCCTTTGGGTACGGAACCCTAAAAACGTAGGTTAAAAAAACAATTGTTGTTAGTTAACCTTTCGCACTAATAGCAAAAGAATCCCTAGATAGTAAAATTAAGGTCGCACTTTCCTTAAAACTGCAGTAAAAATGTATTTTCTTCTATTGCACAAACTAACCAAATTCCATTTTCTTTTGCAGGTACTTTACATAACTATTTTTGGATCTACAGAAGTCGAGATGTTGCCACAGGCATGAATAATTAAATTTGTAAGTAAAACTGTTAACCATTTTATTATAAGAAAGGTTTTTTTAATGAGTATCACTAATGGGGCGCTTCAAACCACGAAACTGAACTTCTTTCACTATGGAGCCAATTTTTATTTATTTATTTTAACACTTTATTGTACACACAGAAATATACATCCAACATCGAAATCGCAAAAAAAAACAGTTTTTTTTGGGTCGCGAGTCGCTATTGACGTTTTCTATGGAACCATAGAGGTCTAGAGAGATGCCAACCAACGCGCTGAGTACGAAACGTAGTGTCGCATTACCACCAGTACCACGCGATAGAAAGTATTTTGTTACCTTGAATGTGCTCATTATCCATTGCGGTATTAGAACTCAAAGTTCGAATAATCTTTTGTAATTCACAAGCATTGTAAACTATTTACACTGGCTTTTAGCCTCATAATATATTGAATCCTTACTGTCGCGAGCAATGTGTTCCGTTTTTGCGCATATTGCTGCGACACTGGCCCCGCCCCCCTTTCACATCTCCCTTTAGTTTTTGTGATCTGTGTATGGAACAGTGATTTTTTTTTGCGATTTCGATGTTGGTCCCAAGTAAAAGTTGTTCAGTTTGATGGTTTAAGCTTACATCTATCTATACTATTTTATAAAACTGTAACAGGAAGTTTGTACATTGAAGATATTAACAAAAAAAAGTTACGATATGGTTTTTAGGTGTCCCTGATTCCATTTCACCAATTTTTGGATTTTTTGTCTGTCTGTTTGTTTGGTTGTTTGTTTGTTTGAACGAGTATCACGCAAAAACTACTGAACCGATTTTGATGAAACTTTTTTTGTTTGATAGCTTATGATCTGACTTAAAATCTGGTATATAATTTGTACGGACGAAGTCGCGGGTTAACGCTCGTCCTGTATAAAAGCGGCGCTTTTCTTAAAAGAATTGACGTATAAAAGCCGTGGTGGTCCAGTGGCGAGTAACCTTGCAGTACATTAGGCGATGGTTCGATCCCCGTCCAGGCCGACTCGTACCAATGAGTTTTTCGGAATTGATGTACGATTTGTAACACCACTGGCTTTTCGGTGAGGGAAAACATCGTGAAAACTGCATGCTTCAATTTCGAGACATGTATTGTATCCACTGTCCATTACAAGTGGCGACGTGCTCACATTATTTTAATGTTTTATGTTCTAAAGTGGTTTGTGTAAAAAGTAAAATTTATGGACATTACTAGGATATGAATGAATATGCCTATCGTGGAGGTTGAATTGTAATGCGTTTTTGTAAATTGTGTTTGTTAGATTGAACATTCTATAAATAATATTGTATGTCTGACATCGGTAAAACTGTGGACTAAATTTTTATGATAAGACCTACATGTTGACCGCCCTGTTTTTGTGCCTTTTGTATTTCCTGATTGTTTGCTCTCTGTATACTCTGTTTTTTTAGTGTCAAATATAGTATAATTGATTGATTGACGTTTACCAGTTTGTGACGATAAATGATTTCTGATTTCACTCCTCACCATACTGGACAGAGTTTCGGTACTACTAGTGAAACGTAGATGTTCTGATTTTTCAGAATATCTCGGACTACCCCCTCGGGGAATATAGTCGTGAGCATATGTATGAATGCTGGCTGAGCCCACATCGGGCCAAGCCAGACAACTTTACAAAATGGTTCAATTGGGGATGAAGCGAAGAACTTTAATTAACTAATAATGTATCTTTTTCGGCAAATGATCTGTAGTAGCTGTAAGTGCTAGATATTAAGGGGGTGACATTTTCTTGTAAAAAAAAAACCCTCTCAAAATTATAATAAAGAGTAAAAAAAAAAATATGTATGAATGCAGAATTATTTTCGTATTCAATACAACAGCGATGTGATGATAAATGTAAGCTTACTGGTCAACATTTTACACGAACCAAAACTTTAATATGCCACGTAAATTTTAATAATAACGAAATTCGGACAAGCTCTTTAACAACGAAAATTTTCCAATATATTTTCTCATACAGAATTCAGTCCTGAAATCAATTCACAAAGCCTTTCAAAATGGCAGCGGGGCACCAATGGGAAAATTTAATAAATTTTAGGAAATGAAAACATTTTCGTCTCTTTGTCAAATGACAGACAAAATGACAGGTGCGTAATTAAACATTATTTATTTTATTAATTTAATATTGAACTGAGTAAAGGTTGGCCGCCCCTGCCTTGATTGTTTGGACGATGTTTATTAATTTTGAAGACCAAGGAGGTTAACAAAAGGATATGAAAACACTGGATTTTAATTTTGAATGTCAAATTAAAGATGAATGGAGTATTGTCTTACTCATTTTAAACGCCTGCGCCTTAACAATAAGTTGATTTGAATTGTTTATTGAAATAGTACATCTAAGTTAAATTTCCATAAGAATTACATTCAATAAAATTTTAAATTATACAGAATGGATAATTAAATTGTTCATACCATCAAACTGAACAACTTTCACTATGGAGTCAACAATTGTACTTTATTAAGTAGGTAAGTACACCAAACACACAGAATACAGCATAAAAGGAAACAACGGAGTCACGTTGCAGGTTTTGACCCGAGCACTCGTCTCGCGTGGATTTCGCGCGTCGCGTTTTTGCCTGTAACGAGGCTCCGCAATCCTCAATCCTCTTGTTCTTGACCAAAAACAATCCCTGAGATTGGGATATATTCTCCCGTAAACACTTGACACTGGCGGAAATGCAGTGCTAACGCACAAGCAAGAGTCCATTAATTATAAATAAAAAAAAAAGGAAACAACAAATTATAATGATACATATAAGGCGGACTTATCGCTAAAAAGTGATTTCTTATTAGATGTTGTTATTCCGTGTGATAGGTTTGTTAGTTTCTGCAACCCTTAAAAACTACTTAACTGACTTTTTTCACAAAAGCCCAGGGCTTAGTATAATTTAACATTTAGGATTTATTTCATCGCAATCGGTTCAATTAATCAAACATTTTGTATGAAACGTTAATGAAACAGTTATGTATTTGAGTGTTATGAGTAAAGTAAGTTTTCAAGTAGGTAAATTATATTTCAGGGTCTTTGCGACCGTACGAAATTATCAAATATTATTAGTGACTTTGAGAAATAACTTTAATAGACTACAAAATCGTCATACCCAAAGACCAAAGACTTTCCATCCAAAAAAGCATAGTGCGATGACATTTGTATCAATTATCTACGTCAATTCGTTCCCGTCGGAGGCCATTTCTCTTAATCATGGGGCCCCCATGACAACAAAGGGTCCCTTTTTGTCACAGTCCTTAACGCAAGCCCGTGAATTAGTTTTTTAAATAGGTAGCCATCAAAAGGGAAATTGTAGAAAAAAATACTGAAAATGGGTTAAGATAAGAGGGTACCGAGGCTTCTGTGCTACCATCAATCGTATTTTTTTTAATTCTTAACTATTACCTATACAACATTACCTACATGTCAATTTATAACGTTTCTTTCTTTCTTTCTTTTGTATATTATCATTATTTATAACATAAAACATCATCATCATACCAGCCATTAAACGTCCACTGCTGGACATAAGCCTACCCCCAAAATGGGGGGATTTGCCATAATCGCCACGCTTGGCAGGCGGGTTGGCGATCGCAGTAGGATCGAATCAATGTGTGTACTCAGAGGATGCTGCTGCCCATCCTTCAGTAGATCCCTTAGTCGCCTTTTACGACACCCACGGGAGGAAATGGGATGGTGCTATTCTTAGCCGACACCACACGGACAACATCAAACATAATAGCCCGTAATGTTTAGATAAATTGAGAACTAGCTATAGCTATGTAAATAAATAAATAAATATTTTTTTGAAAAAGGAAAATGTTGTATTATTGTTAAGAAATAAAAAAAAAATTACTGATGGCAGCACTGAAGGCTCGGTGCCCCCTTAAGATACATGAAAAGAGTTTTATTAATATAGGAAAGTCAAAATGCCAATATTTTTAATTATCAAAAGATCTTGAAAATGAAGGTTTTTGAAAGTAAGCTCAGAAATCTCATTTCCTTCTTTAGATGAATAGTGCCTTTGATATTTCGACAAGTTATTAAGTTGAATTGAAATTAAAGTATTGATATTGATGATTTAAATTAAAATTGTTGATCAAAGGGAAGCTTTTTTTATTAGTCACAAATATTTGTCACTAGCTGTCCCTGGCATGTATTGCAGTGCCCCTTTTTTTTCACGCTCACGCTTTGCCCTTTTTTTCCTTAAAAACCTTACTCGAACTATTACGAACAATTAAAAACAGAATTCGGGGCAAGTGCCTCTCTAGGTAAGTGCCTCCAGCTTAAAAATTTCGAAAACTAGACATACATACCGCGATCAAACGTCAAAGCCGGAACTAATAGCATAATTCTAACGACTATATTCTTAGTTTATATAAATATAAGTCTAGTTTTCGAAATTTTGAAACTGGAGGGACTTACCACGTAGAGGCACTTGCCCCGACTGACAATACTTTATTTGCCTATTTTTCCGGATTGTCTGTGTGTTGAATGGAACAGCGGAAATTTTTTTCACGATTTCGATGTTGGTGCCATATTATAGAAAGTTGTTCAGTTTGATGGTTTGACCAACTCCTAAAAAAACCGTCAGCATGTATAATGATACTTACATAGTCATCTCAAATTAGTTCCGCCGTTTTGACATTTTCACGCCGCCATTACAAAGTTAATTTAGACGAAATAATACTGCGGGCGTAGTCGTATAAGACTAGTAATTGGACGTATGTGTGTATGTATGTATGTGTGGACCCAGGCCAGGGTTCAAATCTATTATTCACTTAACGCTTATTTGGGGCTTTCGGGCGATTTGTAAATGAAACAAATAGCTAAGCTTTAGATTGTAGGATATTTTTCTAGAGATGTTTTTGGCGATGTTTTTGGTTTTTATAGTCATGTTTTGGTGTACTTTTGAATAAAGGAACATTGTCTTATGACTGCAATTTTAAAGTGCCACCAACTTAAACATTAACTCACCATTCATTCATTCATTCAAAATCCCAGGTAAAAATTGACTGTCAAAATAGTTGCTAAAGTTTGTGTATCGACATGCTGTACCTGCTCTATACTTAGCATATTTTTCTTGTTTTCAATGTTTCTTCGGTAGTAAAAAAAAAAAGTAAAATTAGTTCAGTTTGTTGGTCCGAAATATATCTGAAATCTTCAGGAGAAATTACTTACAATAAAAACTATCCATCATAATTTTGTGTGAAATTTTAACAAACAATCACAAATGCTTTCTTGTAGTTCTCAAGAATGTTACTGAAACTAAACTATATTCGATTGTGTGTTTAAACACAGCTAGTTGACAGCTGACGTTGTATTAATAGCACTCCGAGAACTGGCCGAGTGTCAATAACCCAGCAATAATTTATAAACTTTATTACCCACATGATATTATATCGAAAAACGAAATCTCAGAATCGAAACAATCCATCTTTTAAACTTTCTTTTTTTATTTTCTCATTACGCTTCGCAAAATATAGACTGTGGTATCGAGATTGACTTAAAAAAAACAAAAAAAAGGCTACCACATGTCAATCTTTTTGTCCTTTCAGCCCAAGAAATGTCACTGTCAATTGTACAGCCAACCCTATGTCACACTCTTTAGGGTTGACAATCCTCTGTAAACAAGGTTTAGACGTGAAATTGTTAAATTATATGCCCCACAAGCAACGTCTCGGCTAATTTAAACGGGACAGACAAACAGACGGGCCGAAGTCGATGTACCTACGATTAAACTAAAAATAAAGCAATGTTTTAATAGACCAGACGGCCGCTTGACGATTATTTTTAAACAAAACAGTTGTAAAAAGTTTAGTTTTAATTGCTTTGTTGTGGAATGAACCTTTTTAAACATGATGCAGTCTATCGACTTGTTTACTTGTTAAACTTTTTATCTTGAACCATAATCTATTGCTGAAAAACTTTTAAATCTTTATTGAAACTATAACGAATCACTATTAAAGCGCAGCGTTTTGTCAAAAACTATTGTACTTTGGTTCGGCTTATATGTGTATTATATTTTATTTTGTGTAGTGCCTTACTTGAATTGTCGTACTTTACCTGTAATTTTAGAATTTATTTTATTTTGATTATAAACGGCGTTGAATTTGCGATGAGTAGACGCTTAGTTAGCCCAGTCATTTTATGGTTTGAGCCGGGACTAATTTGTAATTGAAATTTTTTTTTCAGTATAATATTGAAGAACCAATTTGAGTCTGGAAATGTACCAAAATTTAAAAAAATCACTTCAGCGACAGTTCCAAATTTAAAATTTAGCTGTTATCTCGTTCTAAAAAACCTGTTGGTAAATTTTTTTTGCACATATTTAAGGCTTTACCGTTATACATTCCTCAAAAATGAAAAACAGTGGTCTCGCCTTCTAATAAGATTATTCTTAAAAAGAAAATTATTAAACGTAAGATTATACATTGGATACAAGTACATACTTTTAAATGCCTAAACATAAACTTTATTATACTTTAAACAAATCAATATGTACCAACCCTAACCTGCGGCGCGCCAGGACGGCGGCTTTGATGTATGCAGCGCAGTATTTGGCGCCAAATTGCTGTAGCTAGGGCTGCCACGCGTAGTTATTCAAATATGTTTATTTGGTTCAGTTGATTGGAGGGGTGAATCAATCAATGGTAGTGATAGGTTATAGAGTATGGGTTGATTGGCTGCGTAGAGTAATAAAAGGTGCTGTCAAAGGTGTACTGGGTTTTTGAAAATTTAAATACGAAAGTCTGGAGTCGGAGTATTGATTGTAATACTTACAACCGAAGAATAAGAAACTAATAAACCTTATTAATGTATACCATTATAAAACTGTAACAGGAACTTTGTCTGTACATTGAAGATATTAACAAAAAATAAGTTACAATATGGTTTTTAGGTGTCCCTGATTCCATTTCACCAATTTTTGGATTTTTTGTCTGTCTGTTTGTTTGGGTGTTTGTTTGTTTGTTTGAACGAGTATCACGCAAAAACTACTGAACCGATTTTGATAAAACTTTTTTGTTTGATAGCTTATGATCTGACTTAAAATCTGGTATATAATTTGTGCGGACGAAGCCGCGGGTTAACGCTCGTAAAATAATAATATCAATTTCTACAACATAAATTTAATTTAGTAACTAGGAACATGAACGAATGATTTGAATGATTGATAATAATGTTTCATATGTAAAACTGGAATCATAGTCGGTCCAAATGTGGACTGCAGATTTTTTGTTCGAGTTTTAGATGTTGGTCCCATAGAGAAAGTTGTTCAGTTTGATGGTCAGATCATCGCCTTAAAAGGGATGATATAAATCCCTAATATAAAGAAAGACCCTATATAACACTGACTTCCCAAGTAACTACAGGGTGAAATTGATATCATTAGCATCCTTTTAAACTAAGAGTCTACCCATCAAACTGAACAACTTTGACTATGGGAGCAAACCAATCGGAGCAAATAAAAAATAAGCTGTTCCATACTAAACTGCAATCTCGACGCGCGAGTTCACGCAACTCAAATGTATGCAACAGCAGATTTTTTTTTTTACTTTGATCTGTTTGCTCCCATAGTAAAAGTTGTTCAGTTCGATGGGAGGACTCGTAGTTTAAAAGGATGCTAATGATATCAATTTCACCCTGTATAACTAAAAATGTTATTTACTGCAATATAAATTAATACAAAAAAATCCTTTGACAAAAGATTGCCTAGAAGCACATCTCTGACCACACCGAAAGAAATTACGGTAGAATGTAGATATTTGCTTATGTAGGTATACGAGTTTATCAAAACCTAAACATTACCTAACCAGTCATATAATAAAAGCCAGGCGAATATCGGCAATAGCAATGGCTTACAATAATGATATACGGTAGCATGGTAGGTAGTAGATTCGATGCCTGGCGGGTACAATTACGTGTATCGCAGGCAAATTTCCTCTAACGCTGACCCGTGGCCCGAAGTTATGATTAGTTGAATTGTTTTGGAGGCGGTAGTTTAATCAAAGTAATAGAGTATAAAATAGATTTATGTTTATATTGTGCGTTGGTTCAGGATAAGGTATTTTCATTCAGTAAATCAGATTCCGGAAAACCTTAATAAAGCAAGTTAGTTTTCGGAACACTTTTGGGAGGAGATTTCTCAAAGGGTCTCTCCTTATGATTGTCTGTCCGGTAATCAGCAAGAGAGATACGGGTATGCGCCTTCGGGTCCTTGAGCTACTATTGTCTCCTCCTTATCCGTCCGAGACAATAGTATCTTTTCCCCCCTTTATCATATCTAATTTCCCCCATGTCCCGTTCCTTTTCTTCCTTTTGCCAATCCAAGGTTGCCGTGCTGATGGATGCATGGCTAGGGCTGAGCCTAGTCGCAAGCGTGCTGGTTGTCTAGAACCGGGTACCCCCAGGCACTAATTTGCCTTCTCCCTACATGCGGGGCTCTGTAGGCGACTTCAAAGTTCCCCAGCTAATCGTGGGACTAAAGACGTGCGGAAAAAAAAAACTTCAGGACAGCCAGAGTAAAATAACCGGTCCATGTAGGATTTCTGAGTTAGTACCTCAGATTTTCTCTGCAAGATACCAGAGCGTGCCAAATATACACAGTTTAATTGAAATTGTCTCAACAAATCTGTAATATATCAGCTGAAAGGCGTCCACTGTGGACATAGGCCTCCCCCAAGGATCGCCACAACGACTGGTCCAGCCGGCCGGAAAGCCAATGTTATATAAAAAAAAATGTTTTTATTTTCACTACCACAAACTATTTGGTACATACATATTTTGTAATAATCTGTTATGATCCTAATTTATTAATTTCATTGCCTGATCTGACCTGGGTTGTGAATGTGGTTTTGCTCTGACAATGGTCTATCTACTCTATAATATCTGATACCTTGCCCCTCCTGCCCAGATGCTTAGGTACAAAGGACCGAAATTTACTAACGTTAACGATAAGCTGTCCGTGTGCCCAAAAAAAAGGGTAACTCTGAAGACTTTATTCCTTATTTTCCTCGATGGGAGTATAGAGAGGTGGTCTAAGTATACCATATTCTGTCCACTGTGACAACTAGTGAGCCCGTCGCAACATTTTAAGTGACAGTGGACACGATATGCTTCGAAATTGAAGCATGTCAGTGTGTGTGTCAAAGTATATAAGGCTGGAAAAAATATATCCGATTTGCCATCGACTCAATAGAAGAATAATAAATACCGCATCAACCATTTTCCTCATCCATGATTTCGCATAGAAATGCGCGTCGAATGGCGCAGTATTACATACGTTAAGTATGTATGTATGTATGTATTGTATGTAAGTACAGGAATTTCCGAAAACATCCGTCAGTGGTGGAGTGTTTCAAATCTATTGAATACAACATCGATTGTTTGATTTGCCTGCGGAATCCTAATTAGCGAGTGTTAGATTTAGGTTTGAAAGGGTTTTGTGGAAATTTACGGTCGGTCGCGGGTTCGATTCCGGTCCAGTGATAAATATTTGTAGATTTTAGTGTTAATGAGTTTGATGGAAACTTTAGCATTGTTTGTTAAATACATTTTGGATAACATGTTTAGGTTATTCCACAGGGGTAAGCAGAGTCTACGGCTCGCCACACACTACGACACTATTCTGACACACTTCTCTCGCCTCATACACTTTCATACATCTCTTTGTGCACTTCCGTCAGTTGAGGGTGCTACGCACTTGTCCTTTTCGGAGAAGATCATTTATTTGGTCGTGGTAAGTTCTCCTCGGACGCCCTTTCTCGACTGTTACACTTTCAAATCATATTATCAGTAGAATCGATAATTGAAAAACACTTTTGCGACTGTACAAACAAAGCTACCATTTTATAACGCTTCAAAGACAAAATTTTATTTTTTAATATCGCTTGTCTTTCAGTCCTGTCTTTTAGAAGTTAACAAAAGAAAATTTAACTTATCAAAATGTAGTAACTAGTAAATTTGAGATCAAACACAGGGCTCGTCAAGCCTTATACAGGGTGCGTGACAATTTACATCTATTACAAAATCAAGGCTTATTCAAGACGTCACCCCCTTACATGATTTGTATATAAAATTTTCTCTACATAAGATTACATCATAATTTTCAAAGTTTCATAATAATGTTTGTGGGTAGAGTTTTTGACTTTAATATTTTCTTGAATCGTATTTTTCGATTTTATTGGCTTCTTTTTAAAGTTCTTTTAACTTTACTTAGGTGAATCACACACGATGACGCATGTCGCACCGGCAGACGTCAGTCCGTCATTTGTGTATCAAGGAGTTGTATGAAACCGCACGTAAAATCACACACGGTGACGGATTGACGCACCGTGTGTACTACGGGACTGACATCTGCCGGTGCGATATGCGTCATCGTGTGTGATCCATCTTATGTTCACCCCTGTATTTATTCATTCATTGTAGTAAGCTGATACAAATAAATTTCGTCGGCTAAGATCTCGAAACACATCTTTCACCAGTATTACTGTGTTAGGGTAGACAGTAACATCACTTTAATTAGTAATTATGATTTTACTTGTGATTGTGAACAACTTTCTCAAAGGAAAATAGGGAATTCCCCAAAAATTAACTTTTCATACTAATAAACGTTCGATCAACTGATTGCATTTAGTATGGAAAGCTAAATTTTTGCTAATTTCTTGTAGGTTTCTTAAGAAAAGTTGTTCAGTATCATCGGTACAATCACCCCTTAAAGTAATGCTGTTGTTATTTATTTATTTATTTTTAGTTATTTCCTTTTTGGAATATATAGTAAACGAGCGTTAACCCGCGACTTAGTCCGCGCAAATTATATACCAGATTTTAAGTCAGATAATAAGCTATCAAACAAAAAAAGTTTCATCAAAATCGGTTCAGTAGTTTTTGCGTGATGCTCGTTCAAACAAACAGACACACAAAACAAACAGACAGACAAAAAATCCAAAAATTGGTGGCATGGAATCAGGGAAACCTAAAAACCATATCTTAACTTTTTTTTTTGTTAATAACTTCAATGTACAGACAAACTTACTGTTACAGTTTTATAATAGTTTAGATAATAATAGTTTTGATTTCTACAAAGACAAATTGATGGTCAGATGCTGACAACAAGTTCCCACCTTTATCCTTAACTCCCTGTTTATTCTCTCAAAAGTCAACGATCCACCTGACTCCACCTTGAAATCTTCAATTTGCTGAAAGTGCGCCATGGTATAACTACAAGCATAAAAATGTTGTTGGTAGTAATAGCAAAGCTTCTGACCACGTCGAAAGGGATTACGGTCGTGAGTTTATGTATGTGTGTGTGTGTATGTAAGAACATACTTTCAAATACACATACACACCACACACACACAAACCCCTCAATCATGCTTACCAATTATTTTTTTCTTTTCTTTTCCTTTTAGCAACACACTTCTTTTTTTCTTTACAAAAACAGTACACGTACCTAATATTTTAATAGTGCTCATGTCATTTGTCTGTGCTACTGGAAGAATCATCATCATCATCGTATCAGCCGACAGACGTCCACTGCTGGACATAAGCCTCCCCCAAAATGGGGGGATTTGCCATAATCGCCACGCTTGGCAGGCGCATCGCGTGGCGATCGCAGTTGGATTGAATGTATGTACTCAGAGGATGCTGCTGCCCATACTCCGGTAGATCCCTTAGTCGCCTTTTAAGACACCCACGGGAGGAAATGGGATGGTGCTATTCTTAGCCGACACCACACGGCGTTTTCTGGAAGGTTGCTGGTACTCAAAGGACAGGTTTCTTTTTTGAGTATCAGCGGACATCTGTTTTGTAAACCTAATGTGTACTCTATTATGACTTGTTTTTTGTGAAACAATAAATTTATATTATTATAAAAAAAAATATACCACAGCTATATAGCACGCCCTGCAGTAAAAAAAACTGAAAATAAAAGAAAGGTTGTAAAATTATAATGTATGCTGTAGCGCAATCAGTGTCAGAAAGAAAATAAAAACCCTCCTCTGAACAAAGTGTGTTAGACAACTGAAGTTTACTTTTATACACGCTCTTGGTCGGTTTTTATTCGTCCTTTCAAAAGCTTTTCATAAACCTTCCTTTTCATCCAACCCAGTTAAGACACAAATGCGTCTTTATTGATCGAAATTCTAATAGAAAATTTAACATTGCGCCACATTCAAAAGGCACTTAAAATACCTTATTAGCAATATAAATTATCACCTAAAACTGGCACCTCTTGTGTACACAGGGTTGTTGAACCCACCCCCCGAAATTTCACCCCCTCATCCCCCTTTAGAGGGGAGAAAAGCTATTGTTTGCAGCTTTTATTATTTTAAGGTGTTATAATGCAAAGGTAAATAAAAGGAGACTGTTATGTGTTCAGGTGTGTTTTATTTATATTAAATGCATTTAATATGTAATTCGTTAATTAATCGATAAATTTATCGATTTATCTTAGGGTTTGCATTGCACTAATTTTTTTAAGGCTAAAACATAAAAGGCAAAGGCAATAATAGGCAAGCCGTGGTGGTCCAGCGGCGAGTAACCTTGCCTGCCGTGCAGGAGGCGATGGTTCGATCCCCGTCCAGGCCGACTCGTACCAATGAGTTTTTCGGAATTTATGTACGATTTGTAACACCACTGGCTTTTCGGTGAAGGAAAACATCGTGAGGAAACCTGCATGCTTCAATTCGAGGCACGTATTGTACCTACTCTCCATGACAAGTGGCGACGGGCTCACTCCACGTCACACTGGACAGAGTTTTGGTATTACTAGTGAAACGTGGATGTTCTGAAGTTTCAGAATGGCTCTGGCTACCCCCTCGGGGAATATAGTCGTGAGCATATGCTTATGCTGGAAAACATAAATATGATGCTATCAATATCATTAGTAAGTATGAACAGTGTGAGAGGGTGTCAAGCCACCCTAAATTAAAGTCTTAAAGTCGAAATATTTAGACAGAAAAAAAAAATTATACACAAGTAACGCCGAAGGCTACTACTAGCACCTAATAACATAAAACCAACTTACATTGAGTGCACAATAACATTTGAAATCTTTTTGTAAACGACCCAATTTCTTTCTACGAAAATCTAGATTTTCCAACCATCCATTTTAAACGCAAAAAACTAGATATTTTCTCGCTTAAAACCACATAAATTCTAGCTCTATTCGTTAAAGTCAGATTGCCTGAGACACGTCTAGACTAAAACCTAGGAATCTAGGCGACAAGATTGATCCTAACATTAGCATGGCATTGCTAGATAGCGGCTAGAATATTTCATCTGTTAAATCCTAGATTTTAGCTCCATCTGATTTATTTTTTGATGAAGTATTTTGTTTGCGTTGTGGTTATAAGTGGAAGTTCTCTAGTCTACATACCATTTATCACTAAGTGGGTAGTAGGAATACAGAATAGCCCAGTCATTTTGCGGTTTGAGCCGGTACTAATTAGACAGATTTTTTTTTGTAACTGCGCCAAATTTAAAATTTATCATTTATCTCGTTCTAAAAAACCAGATGGATTTTTTTGCACATTTTTATGGCTTTATCATTATACATACCTACTTCAAACATGGTGTTAAACAGTAATATTTCTGTCTACTTAGATGGCTTTGAAAAATACTTAAGTATTTTCTAATTAAATACCTCCAAAATTCAATGCCTAATTTATTGCTCAAAAATATTTTTTATTGTTAAATCTAATTAAAATGAGTAATAAAAAGCCTTCTGTGAGATACAATTTTGATTTCTATGTTGCGTAGCGAATTTTTTTAAATATGTTTTCTCATAGTCTTTTTGTCACTAATTGGTGCCTGTTACAATTCAAAAGTCCCATTGATAATTACTCCTCACCTAACCTAACCTAACAAAACTTCGTAAAATGACTGGTCACTTAATGGTGCCGGTTACAGTTTAAAAGTCCGATTGATAATTACTCCCCACCCCTCCTAACAAAACTAACTAGTAAAATCATTAACATTAGCTCTACTTTAAGAAAACAGAGTTTATGTAAATTTATACTAGAATTAAACATTTTATAAAAACCTAGTCTGATTAAACACCGCTGGTATTTTTTATCACAGCAATACTTATTTTTATAACACTCTTATATATTCCGTGACAATACCAACAAACACTCATAAAGCCTAATTACCTGTGTCATAGTATACTTTATTGTTAAAATTGTTGTAATGTGACAATTGCAGGGTGTTAGGGTAAACATTTGCACTACTTTAAGGGGTGATTGTACCCATAATACTGAACAAGTTTCCCTAAGAAACCTATCGGAAATTTGCAAAAATATTTTTCGACTTTCCATACTAAATGCAATCAGCTGATCGAACGTTTGTATGAAAAGTCGATTTTTTTTTTTGCCAAATTGCAATATGTTTCTTAGGGAAAGTTGTTCGGTATATAATCACCCCTTAAAGCAATGCAACTGTTTAACCTTAAACTGTATAATTTTTTTTTACCGTTCCAAAACTTTCAGGGGTGGTTCATACCATCAAGCTAAACAACTTTATTATGGGAGCAAAAAAAAATTAACTATTCCATACTAAACTGCAATGCCTACTCAACTCAAATGTATGTGACACCCCTGGAAGTTTTGGATCGGTAAAAAAAATCACCTATATAACAAAATCGTGAGGAAACCTGCATAAACTGAAGAAGAAAATCGAATGCTTATGTGTAGTCTACAAATCCGCATTGAGCACTGGTGGTGGACTAACGTCCTACCCTAAAGGTAAGCCTGTGCCCTAGTTGGACGTTTACAGGCTGATGACTTTTACTATTTATTATTAGGACTAGCCTTGCGGTAGCATTTCCCTTCTGCTACGGTATAAGATCAATTGATCATGTGCATTTACATTCAATTTTATACCTTATCACTAAGCGAGACAACCTATAATTGCGAAACAATAACTTCGAACTTAGACCGCTTGGGGTTTACACGAGAATACTTTTCATGATTTTTAACATTCAAAATAAGAATCTAAAGTTATGGGGAATAAAATCCAATGTTACGGATTTCATGTTACCTCGCCCCCCGCAAAAAGTGCCAGAAATGTTTTTTATTAGAATAACACGCGTAACTAGTCCCTATATAAAGTCTAACAAAATTAGGTGAAACTATTTTAAGGGGGTGATCAGACCATCAAACTGAACAACTTTCTCTATGGGACCAATATGGAAATCGGGAAAAAAAATGTAGATGTCCCATACAAAACTGCACACACAACTTGACTCAAATGTAGGGGGCAGCAGATTTTTTTTCGAGATTTCGATATTGGTCCCGTAGAGAAAGTAGTTCAGTTTGATGGTCTGAGCATACCCTTAAAATAGTTTCACCTAATTTTGTCAGTCGTTATATAAGTAGTCAAAGGCTGATGATGATGATGTTCCAAATACTACAACTGATGGACAGGTAAACCCTGCTACTTACTACCTGCTTAAAAAGGATGGTTGGTGTTTGTACTTGTAGCATAGTCACTGCCACCCCAAAAAGGGTCGCAAATTCACGCACCTATACATACACAAGATTCCCATTTAATATTCATAAACAAGTTCTACACGTACATTTTTGAATTTTACATATAAACAGGAATACCTTAAAAGCCTCCAAAGCAGGGGTTAACATTTGCAGGGTCGTAACGGTCCTTTCCGGCGGCCATGTTGTATCGTTAACAACGCACGTGAATTCGTTCGCGACAGTTTCCGGTCTGAACGAATGTATAAATCGTTTGGTTCATTACAATCGCTAAGGGGTGGGATGAGAGTGATAAAACTTAATGTGTTTGGTGCTAAACGGTTGATGATTTGTTGTGGGATTTCGCTTTTGAGATGGTGGTTTTCGCTGGGATGAAAAAAAAATCTGGGCTCGAATTTTGGTTTGGAAAGGGGCACGTAGATTTCTTAACCCCATACTATGATACTAAAAGCCCTTTGCTACTTCTTTGCATCTACGACGAGTGATGTTCCGTATCAAACAGCTTAAATACATACTAAAAAGGCAAAAGCATAGACAGCAGAACAACTATTAATTAAATATTATCAGAGAAATTGTATTGGAAATTTTTTTCAGCCGTGGAAAAATACAGACTTTTTAAAATTTGTGGGGTCAACAGGGTTTGTCATGTTTCCGGAAGCGTGTTTTTCTATAGCGGTCAATAATTCTGTTAAAATAATAAATACAGGTAACGAAGGAAACCACTTCCAAATTATTAGATCTTGTTAATAAATATTAGAAAAAACGAATTAATTTCTTTTTAAATACATAGGTACAAAAACACACAATACTGGTCAAATCGATTAGGTGTTTTTGGTAGTTCTTAGCGATTCTGCTTCTCAATATCTTGTTCATTATTTTTATTAACTTAAATTGCCTATCACGAGTTCAGTTATAGAACATTATCGATCTTGTAAACGATATAGCGATTATAGGCGTATTCCGACGCCACATAATATTTACACAATTTTCAATTAATATACCTTAATTTTTCAACATAAACCGAAATTTTATATATTCTCACTACATTTACCTACCTCCAGACATACTTTGTGAACCAAGGCGCCACGTTAAAACCTACCCTAGCGAATTAGTGCTGTCAAAAGTACCAAAGAGAGATATAAAATTGCTATAACATACGCCTCGCTGACAGTTTAACTTGCGAGTTTAGCGCCATTGTTCCGTCTCTGGAGGTTTGAGCTCTGTGTTGCCGTATTAGCTCTTTTAGAGCTATATTCGGTTATATTTGAACTTTGTTAGCTCAAAATTTAGCTTTATACAGGGTGAAATTGATATCATTAGCATCCTTTTTAACGAAGAGATCAATTTCACCCTGTGGATCCATTATGCATTTTTCCTTCATCAGGATAAAATATATTTCTCATCAAAATCGGTTCGACTGTTTAGTCGTGAAATTGTGACAGACGGACTCACTTTCGTATTTTTAATATAGCGTGTGGCACATGCCTGTGATAGGGTTCCGTAGCAATTGTATAGTGATTGTTCCACTATTTTTGCTCTAAACTTGTAAGTAAACTTCACTAATACACTTTTTACAAGTTACTGCGTATCAGACACATCACTTCCTTAAAAAACGATAAATTCCCACACTTTAATTACTTACTGCCAGACGGTACGCTCAAAAATGTATCTAATGAAGCCTGACTCAGCGATGTTATTACTTCGCGATACTATACTGGCGCGAGTGGCAGAAATCAAGCA
Source organism: Agonopterix arenella (assembly GCA_927399405.1). Classification (NCBI taxonomy): domain Eukaryota; kingdom Metazoa; phylum Arthropoda; class Insecta; order Lepidoptera; family Depressariidae; genus Agonopterix; species Agonopterix arenella. The sequence goes on from OV656714.1 coordinate 7,076,770, forward strand.
AGCGCATCGCTTACGATACGACAAAGTGCAGGTGCTCATCTCTGTTTCTACGGCCAAGTGACAGAGGCCTGCCTACATTTAAAGAGCTTCTTGAATACCTTTTAGCCCTGAAATTGCGAATACAGAGCTGGCAACACTGGTTTAGCCAATGTCGAGTGCTGGAGTTGATGTGAACATCTTATACCAACCTTTTTTGTATGAGAATGAAGGCTCATATTTTTATTGGCTCGCTGGCCCGTTTAATGTCAGTATTTGTATGTACGTACATCTGTCTATATAGGTGATATTAACATGGTGTGACAATTTAAAATAGTACAAGCCCCATTTACGTGACTCTGGGTTATAGCAATAATCTCCAAGTTGGTACCTATGGATATTTTGAATAAAAAGACTTACTCTTGTTTTTTTTTTAATCTACTGCGTTTTCTGACCGCAGTGGGGATTGGTAAGGAACTTTAAAAAAGGGCGTTCACAAAGGACCAGCGATGGTCTACGTGGCACAGGCTCAGCAAGCCTGTCAAGGCCCAAAACCCCCCCTAATAATAATGCTCTTGTTTTACTTCATAATGCCTAATAATGATTATTTTACTAATCTATGCGTAAATATTAAATTAATACACATTTATTATGGGAGTAGGTACATTATCAGGAGGGAACTAAACTGTGTGACATTTTCAAAGATAAGTATTTAATTATTTAATGATTATCGCATTATGAAAATTATGTAAACATATTATATATTTTTTATTATTTTTACATTATCGTAACAACGACATAATAACATTATACAAAATTATTATAGTTTTCTTTTATTTAAGTATCTTTTTTCCGCTGGAATGGAATGAAATATTACGAAGTGATGAATTTATATTCTAGACAATGGTTTCAAAAAGAAGCTTTTGATACAAAAACGATGGGAGAGACCCGTATTAAGCTACATAATTGACTAAGTTCCAAACTAAGATTACGAGATGAAATTATTATTGCCGAATAGATAAAGCATGACAGGAAATCTAAAACACAACTACGAACAAAAGCGTCGCGCATTTCAACCACAATCAAGAATCTAACCTCAGAAGCTAGACGCATTGTCTATTCAAACAAAGCACAATAGCAATAATATTCTAGGGGGTGGATAGGACATTAAAAACATAAGCACGGAGCGATTGCCCCTCTGCCAAACTACGCACCCCAACTTGCAAAGTCTCAAGGGATGGCGATGCAAAGATTATTTGGTTAGAAGTGATATTTTATTAAAATTTTCGGATTTATAGAGTTTATCTTGGAGATTATGGACTGACGGCCCATACCTGATTGTAGGCCTGCAGTTGTACGTATAATATAGGCTGATGATGATGATCTTGTAGCAATTCAAAATATTTTTAGCAAATCTGCCATAATAACGCAATAGCTGTGATAATTTCATCTGTCTAGCTATTGTAGTTCAAAATATATATTATAGGTATACCGGACTGGGTAGGCTGGGTATATTATAGGTAGGACAGACACATACAGTCGGACAGCCGGACTGACAGACAGACGGACGGACGGACAGCGTAGGCTTATGAATAGGATCCCGTTGTTGGCACCCTTTGGTACGGCACCCTAAAAAGCAGCTCAGTTTTTTAAAAAGCTGTTCACTCAACTACATTTTGGAAATGTGTAACTTTTTGAAATTAGTAAAACAAGTGTTTCGATCCAAATGGACCAGCATGGCTAGCATGGCATCGTGATATACCGCTATCACACCTTCGCTCTCTTTCTATTTTCGCGTGAACGAACGAGATAAAAGGAGTGATATAGCCGTATCACGTGCTACATGCTACGGCGGCAGGTCGGTTTTCGAGTTTGACCATTTTGTGATCTGTTTGAAAGAGAAGTCAGCCAATTATTATCAGTTTCATGGAAATTTCAGTTTATACTCTCTCGCCATATTTTCGGTTTAGCTTTAGGTACAGTCTGCGTCTTTTCAAAAGGAAAAGTGTCCCTTCTTAATAACGGAACACATAATCTTTGCAAACAAGAAGACAAAGCAATTGTTCAATTTAAAATCACCTTTAACACCATTACGTAAGACTTGTACAACTGCCCACAAAAGTTTGTCGTAATCATTATGCGTAGCCCGTAACTTGTCTGTTAGATTGTCTATCTTTCGAAGCCTCTTGACAAAACTCCTATTTGCAAGTGATAAGTACGAAAATGGTTTGTTTCGGGGGACTGGTAAACGGAATGAAGTTAGGCTGTTCCGGGTGACAGCTTTCAGTAAAGATTTGCGATTTCATTACGATTGAATGGTTCCTATTCAATTTAATTTTGTATTTGTATTGATTTATGGTAGAAGGCTTGCTCAAAATGTATCTCTACAAAAAGATGCATAGATACAAAACGTGTGCTTGTAGTAATTCTGTATGATTATTCATCTCTATATTAAGGTGGTGGCAGAGGGGTCAATTTTATACAAAACTTTGACGCACAATACGCGTAGACGGTATTAATATATATTACTTTGTATATATGGAAAAATAGTTTAGAAAATCTAGATGCCGCGTCACAAATAACATTTGAAATTTATAAAATAATTACGAAGATATAAAGTTTTGAAATTTTTCATACAAAATTTTAAAAGCTTTACATCTTCGACGCGTGACGCGGCCACTAGATTTTCTTAACAATTTTTTTAAATATAAAATATTACTTTTATTAATTCATCCACGAGTATTGTGCGTCAAACGTGTGTATGGACTGAAACCACCTTAAACTGCTGAACCGATTAAATTAAATTAATTAAATTAAAAAGTATTTATTTGTCTCTTATTTATACACAAGTACATAATAAATATAGCATGGTTTTTAAAAATAGCATAGAGACAAAATGGTAAAGGACTCAGTATAACAGCCCGTTGTCGACTGCCACTGCTATTCTGTCCCGCCCTTAAACATAAATAAATAAATAAATAATATATTCTTAATAACTATAAACAATTACAATGAAGTTAGTGGATGTGGAGTCTGTAGCATAAGAAAAAAGAACTTAGTTAACCTACTTCTTTATCTCCGTAAATGAGTAATTTTATTCATAAATCATCATCATCATCTGTCTCGTATTGTACAGGGTCATTCTTAATATGTTAACAGTTTTTAAGGGGATAACCAGATTATCAAGAACTACTTTCTCTATTGGAAATCGCAATAAAATCAGCTGTTCCATATTTACTTGGGTCGAGTAGGCATTGCAGTTTTGTATGAAACGATTTCGATTATGGTCCCATAGTAAAAGATGTTCTGGTTGATGGTCTGATCAGCCCCTTAAAAAACCGTCACCTTTTTAAGAAGGACCCTAGATGCATGAATATGATGTACCTTATACGTCGATGAAATAGAGTTGCTTTTGAAACGAATTTACAAACCACTGATGCCGCGGACAAAACCTTAGTTTTCGCAAAAGAACCAATCAACGAACTTCCTCACAACAGCTCAAACAATTTGTTCTCATAGCCTTTAAGGCTATAACAATAAGTGTCAAAACAACTAAAACAATTCCTCGGCTATCATTTCTGCTCGAGCGAGCTACGATGTCATTATTTTGACAGTTGTAGATAGGATTGTCTCGTAATGTCCATCTAATTATTTCTACACCATTTAAGAACCATAGTGCTATGGGAAAAGAATGTGATTTGGGGTCTTTAGGTATTAATCAAGACATGTGGAGGATTATGAGAGATGAATGGAACTGGTATTGGAGGGTCGAAAGGTACAATGACATGGTTTGATATATTGGCAGAAAAGCTAGAAGCATAATACATTAATGTTTATGATCAAGAAGCATCGACACTGATCAAGGTTTAACTTTCAATGGATGAAAAAGATCACGCACATACACATGTTCTATACATTTGGATGCAGTAGCTATTGATATTTTCTGTGGAACAATCCTTTTTTTTCGATACACCACCATGTATACTGACTGGGTTATTATTAAAACACTCTCCAACTATTCAGAGGTGGTTCAGACTATCAAACTGAACAACTTTTACTATTAAAATTGCTAAAAATATCTGCTGTTTTATTTGGGTCGTAACCACCCCTGAAGATTTGTAATGTGTTTAATAAATCTCCCAGAATACGTATGTGTTAGTAGAAAGGCCAGACAAAGCATATACAGGTTGAAATTGATATCATTAGCATCCTTTTAAACTAAGAGTCTTCCCATCTACCTGAACAACTTTTACTATGGGAGCAAATCGATTGGAGCAACAAAAAAAGAGCTGTTCCATACTAAACTGCAGTGCCTACAAACTCAACTCAAATGTATGCACCAGATGATTTATTTTTCTTCGATCGGTATGCTCCCATAGTAAAAGTTGTTCAGTTTAATCTTAGTTTAAATTAAAAGGATGCTATAATGATATTAATTTCACCCTGTAGAAGTACTCAATCAAAACTGAACGAAATGTGTAATACCAAAACAGTAAACAAACCGCAATATAAACAAAACATCAATTCGGATATGATGACAGCAATTTGGACAATCCAGTCCACCCGAAATTGAGGAAAATTAATCAACTATATCCAACCCGCCATTCATAGAATCAAAACAACTATACCTATTCAAATTATTTGATGGTAATTAATCAAAAAGCCGCAAAGGGAAACAGGGTCGAAAGAGCTTTAAATATATCAAAGTGGTTACCCTGTTTTAAATAGTGTCCCCTCGTGAAATGGATGTCGGAGCCAAGTTGAGACTGGTGACAAAGATATTGACGTTTGTAAAGGTTAACCTTTTAGTTAGGTGACCCTTTTGGGTCTGGCTAAAATAATAGAGGGAAAGAAAGACTGGTTGATACTTTAAATGTATAGTAGTTTAGAATAGTAAAGGAGGGGAAAATTCACAACGCATTCGATTCCGACCAGAGGTGTCCTAATTCGTGAGAAATGGAGATTTTGCAGCACTCGCGTGAATTTGAAAGTGTCAGACTCAAAAATAGGACTTCAGGCACAGAATAAATGATGATGATGTCCTCCTTAACGTATCCTTCAACGGCGACAGCTTGGGCTTCAGCTAGTAGAATGAGCTCGGAGATCTTGATATGTATTCTGGTATGCCCAGTTTAAAGCAAATGAATTATTATGATTATAAATTTTCGATTCCACGATCGTTTTCGTTAGAACTTCATTGGAACAGTATGAACCCCGAATATTCTCGGAAAATTTAAAATCCTATTATTTTCAATATGTCAAAACCTTACGTTGAGTTCTTTATTTGGGAGATATACGTACATTTGGATTGGCTTTAATAAACACGCCTCGCACATTATTTGGGGGCCCGGTAGTGCCCCCGCCAAGACGAGCCTAGCTAAGCGCAAGGACACTACCTAACCTTTTCTCGAAGCGCTACGTAGTTTTTTGAACTCGGGTTTAGATTATACCAGTTTTTAATTTATCCTATACTCTAAAAGCCGTATTTTTATAACTTGCCTCATCCAAAAAGAGTTTGTATATCCCAAGCCTAAGTGCGACGAAGCAAGCAAATCAATTCTTTTAGTAACTTCGTATTCTTCCAAAGCATTTGCATTTTACTTGAGGGGGAAGCTTACGTCTGCAACAGGCACGAATGAAACCAATATTGTGAATCGATGTCTTATTTCTGTGTTTTATTTAGAGATCACACTAAATAAACAACGGTTTGACATGTGAGGGACTTTATTCCTCTTTGGGGTCGTTAGAATAGTTAAAAGAAACTATCGATTGGAAATTATAAGCGTGGTTCTTTTAGCATTTCAGGTCTTGTACAAAGGATGAGCTCATCTCTGAAGAGATTTCTTCCAGCAGACCCACAAAAGAGACCATCAATAACCACAAGGCAAACTTAATGTGTACAAAACAAATAGTATTTTCATGTTATCTTAAAGTTTGTGAATTAAAGGATAAATGTTGAGATGTCTATATTCGGAAGTGGACGATAACAGGCTGATGATGAAGGCGATTCTTTTAAAATTTATAGATCCTGAATAAATGTTTTTCAAGTGTTAGAGAAATAGGTGAATAAAATTTTGTCGTTGATTTAATGTCCAAATTCCAAAAAAGAAATAGGCGAATTTTTTGTCTATGATTAAACATTTTACCCTTCTTTCTCCAACTGTAAAAATAAAATACTTATTTAGACAACGAGCTTTTATTTTGTGAACAATATTTTTTGTGGAATAAAATTCTAGCAATTTATCATAATAAAATAAACATTGGCCGAATTTCGTTATTGGAAATCCTTCAAAAATATTCGAGTACTATAAAACTAATTAAAATACAATAAATTTTTCATAGATTATAAACATTTTTTGACATGAAAATATATAAACAATTTTATAAAATTATCAATAAGTAAATTTAAGAAATATTTTATTTTAGGATGAGACTTAAATACATTTTTTCGATTTCAGGGTCTAAGAAAGCGTAAATTTGAAAGCCACTAACATTTTTAAGTACAAAAATGGAAATAGAAATGTCACAAACCGTTTTACGTTTACGTTCATCATAAATAGATTGAATTTTATATCAGGGCTGAGACAGTAAAAATAAATTGCTTTTCGGTCCGTTTTAGTACCCGTCAATATACGTAACAAATAAAAAGGCTGTAACATCCCCGGTAACTTTATAAACAGATATCGTTTGTAACAATGCGAATGAGTACGTGTCTTTGGGGTGCCATTTGATGGGTATTTGTGCAAAATCCGGGGTGGTTTTATTTCAAATGTTGTTGGTCAAAACGTATAATTCGTTTGAACACTTAATAGGTACTACTTCTATTAACAAGAATAAATAATATGATCAATCTTCTTGGGAAGAAGTTGATAAATACTTTGAAATTGTTTGTATGTTGTCATATCGCTAAAAAATGGTTTTTATTTACCCCAGAGGAACATTGTTTATGTATTGTGTCTGGTATATAAGGGCTTGACGGGCTAAACATATACCTCTACAATGCAGCATAGCAGTTTATAATATTGTAATAAAATTAAATTATTTTCCTACATTTTTTTACCTAGAACCCTATATAGGGTGAAAGTCTACCATAATCATAATTGCGGATGAAGTGATTAAAAACTTGTTGTGTGAAATTTTCGACCATATCTAATCAAATTCAGTAAATAAACGGAACGACTTCCCACTTTCACCATGCATTTTGTATTATAATGCGCAACATAAAGCTGGCTTTTGAGTTTGAGTGAGAGCGCAATTTTCAACTGTCAGCCCCAAGCTCTCACAAACGCGGCATTTGGCAACCAAGCAGTAATGGCACAATAAATAGTTTGCAGCCCTTACCCATCTGTCACTTAACTAGTAAAATATACAGACGTCATTCAGTGGGCCACGGTGAAAAATCGTGGCGTGGTTGAGCACCCCTGACGGAGCCACTACCACCAAATTGCTTTAGAAATTTAAACCCAAAAAACTTACTTACAAAGTCGATTTTTAACCGTGAGACACAATGAATAAATTTAAATATTTGTTAACTTAAAATGTAACTCATGTTGCCGGAAATACAGTCTAAATTGCACGGCTGAACATTTGTTTCTTGAATTGCTGCTGGTGCGATTTGAAAATAGGTCTTATTGTAAAGAGGTTAAGTTACAAAATGATTAATTTTTTCCTTTTTGTTATCACGCGACTTACGTAGGGGTTATTTAACTTTGAAGTTGTTCAAAAGACCCTAGATTTGGGATTCTGGCGGATTTCTTTTCGGATTAAAGGCCCCATGAATTTAATGATAATGTGTAGGGGCACCTACTGTGCAAGATTGTCGCGTCAGCTTTTTAATAAGCGTTTTTAACCCTCCAGTTCAAATAATATGCACTTGTCAATATAATTACAGAGGTTTTTTATAAATTTAAATTCTTTGAAGTTTTAATTGGTATTTACACAGTATGCAAAAATAACGTTAAAGAATTTTGGTTGAAATGAGAATATTGTTGTTTGGACAAATATAAATGTTTGAAATTATTAGTTTTTAATGTTTTTGTCTTTTTTTACAGGTAAATAGAAGTAAATGAAAACTGGTGCCACTTTTTCCTGCTAAAGGTACAGTTACCGTTAAATATATTTTAACTTTTGACTGCGCCTACATCCGCGTGGAATCGATTTATCTCATCCCGTTCAATCCCGGGAGAATACCAGGATAACAAGTATCGCAGTTTTACCAATTTATACCATAGGTATCAGAATAAAATACTAATCCAAAATCGGTAGCTTTTGGGTGAAATCATCACGCAGGGTTTTATTGTACAAAAAGACAAAAATAAAACGAAAATAATTTTGCGTCCGGGAAAAGTCCTGTGATGTCATGTCCTAGATTAAGGAATGGATATACTACCTACTTACTTGTCCACTTGAATATAGAGCATAAGGTAACAAATTCTAACTATTAGGTTCTAGTATTATTTTATTATATGCTATTTGTTTGAGGGCCTTAACATACATATGCCTGTGCCACGCCGAACATCGCTGGTCTTTTGTGAACCCCCTTGTTATAGTTCCCTACTGATCTCTACTGCAGTCAAGAACTGCAACAGATTTCCAACAGGGAGAGTTTGTAACTCATCTGGTGCCAAAACCTGTCTTCCAAGACCGATACTTCGTTTTGTAAATGAGTAGGCCACATTCGCATGTTGCAAGGGAGTTCCCATCTCCTCCTTGCAAAATCTGCAGGTGGTTGAGTAATTTAGCCCTTTCCTTTCCCTTCAGCCCTTTATTGTGTGCAAAGTATGTTTGTTTGTTCTGTCTTCACGTCGCAACGGAAGAACTAAAGGGAATTAAAGGGACAGAAAGTAACCTCGACTACTTTTTATCTAAGCATTTCTACAAAGCTGTTGGTAAAAGTTAAGTAAGTTATAAGCCTGTAGGATTCCACTGCAGGGCAAAAGTCTCGTCTCACGATTAAGGCTGAAAAGGAGTGGGTCATACTCCACCACACGGGCCCAGTGCGGATTGGTGGAGGGAAGTTAGTGGTCAACTTGCTGTCAGAGAATTTTCAAGGCCTCTGACTTGGGCTTAATAGTTATACTGATATTCATCAGAACTATCAGGGACCTACTGCTGAACACAGCTTCCGAAACACGAAGATGCTCCATATGAAGAGGCAAATATGTATGATGATTATGTATATTCGTACCCGAGTCATGGATAAATAAAAAATAAATAAATATCTTAGACATTGTCACACAAATTATCTAGTCACATTTTAAAGTACCAGAATCTAGCCTGAACTTGTGTTATGATGACTAGACAACGATATACATAAATAGATACAAACATCCATGACTCGGGTACAAATATTCATATTCATCATACAAATATTTGCCCCTTACGGGATTCGAACCCGCGACCCTCGGCACAGCAGGCAGGTTCACAACCGACTGAACTACCGGGTCGTCAATGGATGTTTGTATGTTCTGCATTCTACATCGTTGTCTAGTTTCTAGTTATCATAATACAAGTCCAGGCTTACATTGTCAAAGTTACATATTTATTTATTTTATTTTAGTATCGTTTCTAATGCGGAGAGAAGAGTGTCATGTTACGAGACGAGTGTTAAGTATGAATGTGGATGGCTGTAGTAGGAGAGGGAGGCCGAAGAAAAGATGGATGGATTGTGTGAAGGATGATATGTGTAAAAAAGGAGTGAGTGTTGAAACGACGGCTAAGAGAGATGAATGGAAGAGGATGACATATTGCGCCGACCCCAAATAATGGGAAATGGGCAAGACAATGATGATGATGAGTATCGTTTCCAATACCGAAGCTCCTGCACCAGTCAACAAGAACCTGGTAAAATCTACTTAGATAATAAATTACTAAACTGTTTTCCACAATGATCGACCACAGACTATAAAGCGCTGCATTTCATTAGAAGAGTAAAAGCGCGGGAATTTCCTTTAGTAATTTGAATGTGAAATTTATGTAAATATCATTCGCACCTTGAGTGGTTCGTGTAAAACCGTGTACAGAACCCTTTATAGATAAAATAGTAGTCGGTATTTGCTTTAACCGTCATGCTCAATCTTGGTTTAGTCGGTTGTTGATTAGGTATGTACTAACTTACAGGTTTTTGTACTGGTTACTAAAATGTTAAAAACATTTGTTGCTTTTGAAAGTTTTTCTGAAATGGCACTATCTGTCACACTGTAGTAGTTCAATCAAGAAGTAGGTTGCAAGTCTGTTTGCAGGCGGTCGTGTATCCGATGGTTTTTGGCACAACAAATCCTTGAATTTTATGATACCTACCTACTTCCAAAGCTCAGTCGACATTGTGAGAAATACAGTGGTAACACAAGCAAAACACTATTTGTTTATGTTTTTGTTTGAAAAAAATTGTGCATTAAAAATGGTTGGCAGATTAGATTATATAAGGTGTAACAAAATTAGGTGAAACTATTTTAAGGGGATAATCAGACCATCAAACTGAACAACTTTCTCCACGGGACCAATATCGAAATCGCGAAAAAAAATTCTGCTGTCCCATACATTTAGGTCAAGTAGGGTTGTATGGAACAGCAGGTTTTTTTTTTTGCGATTTCGATATTGGTCCCGTGGAGAAAGTTGTTCAGTTTGATGGTCCGATCATCCCCTTCAAATAGTTTCACCTAATTTTGTTAGACCTTATATATGTGTGGTTATACTATATATTCTAAACATATAATAAAATTTTAAACCTGGCGTTCGAATGTAAATTGAAAATATTTGCAAAAAATATTATTTAGACGCGTTTATAATACGTAATGGACAGCATTGAGACCATTATAAATTTATAATTATGTCTGTCTTTTTTCCGTTTTTTTGTGCACGCATCGCTTAAAAACTACTGGTTGGGGTAACTACTAATGGGGTTTAAACAATAGGATGGGATAGGGCTTAGTTTGGATTAACATTTACGCTTTATTTCATCACAATTGGTTCATTCAAAATAAGCGTTCAACGTATGCAAAATAAGGTTGTCTCGAGACTTCACCAAAATACGACCAAAACAACCACAAAATACATTTAATTTACATTGAAATGCTTATTGCTTGCTTAGGCAGAGCTCAGACGTCCTAGGATACCTCGGCTACCTGTAAATATTAGGTTACCTAGATTTAGTTCCGGGCAAGTCTAGTCTAGAATTGCGAGTTATAGGACCCTAAAGTCTAATCCTAAAGCAAACACTTCCTAGAAATAGAGATAAAGTTTTTAGAATTTATTTCTAGACTTAAATCTTTTGAATTTTCTCTAGGTTCTACATTGACAACCAACTAAAAGAGACGACAGTGATAAAAAACTTCTGCTGTGCGAAAATTACTTCAGGAAGCCACATAGACAGACATAAAGACAAAGCCGTCAAACCAATAACACCCTCTTTTTGCGTCAGGGGCTAAAATCATAAGGCTGGATCAAATTTTGAAATTGCTCAAATCATAAGAAATTCTTTTTGTTACTGATGTAATTCCTAAACATTATACAACGCAAATACATTTGAACATGCGACCGTATGACCTTTCAGAATAGTTACCAATTTTTTGCAGAATGGTATTACATTTCAAATGGATATTATGTATAGGTACACTAAAACTTTGCATAATTCCGGAATTCCGTTTAGGTACCTACCTACCTAATAAACAAAATGCAATATAATTTTTCTCACCGATCCCCGCCACCCAATCCGCCGCGTAACCCCAGCAACGTCCAATGCCGAGGTCCTTACCCCTCTGGGTGCCCCTAGGTCGGTTACAGTCTGTTTAAGTTCATTCATTTGGCTCGGTAGACCCTTCGTGGTCCCTCCAATAGTCTGCAGTAAAAAGCAGTAGTTGCTCCCTGAGCAGAGCTGTAATAGTCATCTCCAAAAAATAAAAAACATATAATTTGGTAGGTATCATGTCATGTACATTTAAAGACACAAAGCTGTAACCTATATATTAAATTCTAATTAGACGAAATCCCAATGCAAAAGCTGGTAAATAATAGTTCATCCAGTTTACTCTAAAATACTCTAAATTCAATGAAGCGACGACTAAGTTAATTAATTATTATCATGGACTGTTGCAGTTACAATATTTAGTTTAATGATAGCTATTGGTTTCAATAATATCATTCCTGTTTTAAAATTTTGTGGTAAAACTCAATAATAAAGCTCATTCCGCAATAATATGTAATTATTCGAAAATGTTTCTATAAAAAGATCAGATCATCATCATCATCAGCCTATCATCGTCCACTGCTGAACATAGGCCTCTCCCAAGGCGCGCAACAAAACTCTATCCTCGGCCTTCCTCATCCAGTCGCTCCCCGCTACCTTTTTTAGGTTGTCTGTCCAGCGGGCAGCAGGGCGTCCCACACTACGTCTACCAGTTCTCGGTCTCCACTCCAGAACTCTGACACCCCACCGGTTGTCAGTTCTTCGGCAGATATGACCAGCCCATTGCCATTTCAGCTTGCTAATTTTCTGAGCTATGTCAACCACTTTCGTTCTCTGATGTATCACTTCATTTCTGATCATCTTCACATCATCATCATCATCTAAATTAAAAGCTACGCTGTCGTCGGTCGCTAATCCTGTTCCATTTCCAAAAATAATGTTTTTTATTTAAAGGCGGATAAATTGCTATTGCTAGGGAAGAAAACAAGATTGGATCCCGCAAAACTTGAAATCACACAGAAGGATATGGAGGATAATGCAAGCTGATATGTGTAACTTTGAAGCCCGTTTCAATTTACCAGTGTAATGACTAATGAACAACAATAGCAAGCAAGTTAATCTCAACTCAAATAGACTGTAATATCGAGATATAAACTTAAACTCACTATCTACGCAAAGGGCTAAGTAAATCTCGTATGTAAATTTGGAAATTGTACGATTTGGTTCAAGTCTTGAGAGGTTTTTTGACTTTGATGTAACATTGTTCCTTGGTAGAGATATAATCACACATTGATAAGGTTATGTCAAAAGAAGTAACTAAAATAAGACTAAAAGAATAAGTAGAAAAAGAAAAGTCTAAAGCTGATATTAAAATCACGAAAATAGCAGAAATGTCTCATATTTTATATGCTATGTACACAGAGTAAACGATATAAAATATATGTTGTTTGTTCCTTGCTGCGTGTGCTTTATTTTTGTTTAACCTGTACTTGCAATTACCTGCAAATCCTGCAACTAGGTAAACAAAAGCACAAATTCGGTTTGTTTAGATTGACAGGCTACGAAAGAAATTATGAAGTTGAGCGACAAAGTCGCTTTGCGATAAAGCTCTACCTACGGATAAAGATTAAAATGATGAAGTTTGACACACAACTTTTTCTGCAGACAAGACAGCTTTTTAAACAATACTTGTTCCAAAACTCCAACAGTAGTTTCTTGAACTTACAAAATACACACATCTTTCTGTGTACATACTTCTGACGACAACTTCGCAAGCGCGATATAGAACTTGTCTTTGTTAGCTTCCAGTTTAATTCGCTGTATCTTGTGACTTGGTCCAGTTAGTTAGGTAACCCAAGGCGGATCCGCTGGCTGACGATTATGCATATTAGTTGCCAAGTGTGGCCAAGTTTCTCACCCAATGACTGAGGACTTTTTGGAGAATAGACACGTGAAGTTTGTGGATGCGTTATTGGAGTTATTTGCTAGATTTTGTTTGAAGGAACTAGATATGTACATCTGGCCTATATTTCTCTTTGAAAGTGGAAAGTAATTTTTAGATATTTTTCTTATACAGGGTGAAATTGATATCATTAGCATCCTTTTAAACTAAGAGTCTACCCATCAAACTGAACAACTTTCACTATGGGAGCAAACAGATCGGAGCAAAAAAATAACCAGCTGTTGCATACATTTGAGTCAAGTAGGCATTGCAGTTTAGTATGGAACAGCTGATTATTTTTTTGCTCCGATCGATTTGCTCCCATTGTGAAAGTTGTTCAATTTGATGGGTTGACTCTTTGTTTAAAAGGATGCTCATGATATCAATTTCACCCTGTAGAGTTAGCTATCCAGTTACATTTCAAATGTTTAGATAAAACACCGTGTGGTTTACATAAACCGTACGTTACGTATTAATGATCAAAATAGTTATTTTTTAATTTAATCTGAAAAAGGATCAAAGTAATAGAACCTAGAAGGAATGTAAGAGTTCGTCGGTGTCTTTTCTACTTAGCGAACTTAACAGCTTTCAACAGTAGGTAATCACACTTTCATGACAGTAATAAGTAGTTTTCCAAAAATAAAAAAAGTATTTATTTGTAAAATGTTGTTCGCGTAATCAATAGTAGATACTAACTGAAGGAAAATCACCTTTCCTCTTTTTCAAAACCACAAAAATTTCATAAATGTTATTTTTAATACACATATTAAACCTAACTGCTCATCATTTGTCCTATCTTTAAGTTAAAGCAAAAATATTGCATATCCATGTTATTTTGTAACTCACTACTTCGAAACGGGACTTTAAAATGATCTAACGCGATAATCTGGATTAAATTTATGACTCTGAAGAATTATTGCAGGTATCTTTACATAACCTAAACCGTAGATTTACGATAGAGCTTTGACTTTACTACATACTTCTTTAGTGACATATTTTTGATATTCTGACGTTTTTACATTAATTGACAGTTTTATTTTCTTGTCAAGATTAACTATTGAGAATTTCGGTATTTTATAATTCGTTTTATTTAGAACCAAGGAGTGATCTTTGGCCCACTTGTTTCTTTGATTATAAATTTAAATCACAAAATTTGACCTGGGGTAATCAAATTTCCAAATAATTTTCCTCAAAGATATTTCAACTTGGCAACTGTAATTCAATATAATGGTTAATTAAGAGTGTCCAACTAAGTTTAAGTGGAAAGTTAAAATTAAAACTTGGTGTTAAATATCTGAGGTTGTTATTGGAAAAAGTTAAGGTTTTGATGGAGAAAGGTGAAGCTGTGGAACCTAATTTGTTTAGAATTTTGATTGATTTGAATCTAAATGGGTTCAGAAGTTTTGAAAGTCGTGACATTTTCTTGATATTTAATTAGAACCGAGTAATTCTGCGAATTCAAATAAAAGTTATGAAATTTTGGCTTTGGGAAGTGTGCCTTAGAAGATAATTACCTTTTGTGTTGTTGGTATCTTAAATATTGTGTCATTTAAAACAAAATATAACTTGTTTTGACTGAGAGGACAAAAGAAAAGTCGACAAATTAGATAGAATAACTTTTATATATCAATAATCTAAACAATATAGGTGTTCCTCCCACAAGAACCGAACCTGCACCATATCCAAGGCTAGTTTAGTTTTAAGTTCCTTCATTATAATTTTTGTAAAATAAATATAAAAATTCACAGAAAGAAAAAGAAAACAGCATTAAAATAATCATGTTACTTGTATGTTTAGAAAACTATTCGAATTATTAACTTTTCATACAAAACTCATATCCTCAGTTTTCTAATAAGTCAAAGAAACACGGTTGTGAGCTATATATCGACGATGATCAAGAGACAAGAGCTAGGAAGCTAATGAAGCCAATTAGGAGTTTGAATGAAAATTCGATAAAAAAAATACAAGGGACTAAACTACAACAATCACACAAACTATACAATTATTACAGTAGTAAATAAAACAACAGAAGTTACCATACAATTCGCATTCGTTCCGATAGTATTCAGGAAGCCGCAACTGCTTACTAGTTACAATAATTCCATAGCATTTCGCGTACCAACTCCTAATTTCCTTGGAATCCTACATTCACCCTTGACCCATCATTTGTTATTATTAGCCTTTTATTCATTGCAACAGAAATCCTAACTGACATCAACACACATTAAGAATTAAAACCTTATAACAAGAATGTTAAAGCAGTATTTGCAGTGGTAGAAACGTGTATATGGGATGTTTGGGATAGTGTAACGGTGTTTTCCAGCATTATATAAACGCTAACAAAATGTGGGGTTCGCGTGATATAGGCTACTTATCGTTCTTTTACTATTTTGCATATATTAGTATCGGTATGCATATCTTCGCAGTAAGTTCATGGAGCTTATATCTGAGCATTGCCTATTTGTAGGCAGCGTAATGATTGGTAATTTACATGGTAATAGGAATAAATGACTGTTATTTAGGTTGTTCTGTGTTTAAAATTAGATAAAGTCGTGGTAGTCTATTGGGTAGCAGCCTGGCCTTCTGTGCAAGGATAACTGTTCTATACGGCTCATGCAGATTCTTACCCCATAGAGAGAAAGCTTCGATCAATGGTGCTAGAGGACAATCTATAGGAAACATTGGGTGAGGGCGTCACGTGATCATTTTGTGCGCTTCTTAAAGCTTTTGTGTCTGCGGGGCCAGGAGCGCACAAAATGCTGGTACCAAAGAGTTTTGAGTGTACGATTTGTAACACAGTTTCCTTTTTGGTGACGGAAAACATTTTGATGAGACCTGCGTGTTTCAATTTCGAGGCGAGGTAACCACTATCCATTAAAAGTGTCAGTGTTATATTTGGATATTACAATTAGGTACTGCAAAGGGCAATCTGTGATGAATATAAAAAATACCTACAGATAAAAATCTTGTTTGTTTTATGTCTATTTTATTTAAAGTCTAGACTAGTCTCAGAAACGTCAGTTGGGACTAGATAAGAATCTGTGTGACATTGTCAGTGATATTAAGTTATTTATTTCTTAGGCTAGCTTTTCTTTTAATCGTTTGCGAAAGTGGATGAACCTTCATTTTTAATTAGTTTCAACATGCGACTTTACCCGCGTAATATTTGTTTTGTTTTTGGGTTAAAAAGTGGAAAATAGCACTACATGGTCATAGTCAAATTGATATACTACCAAGTGGAAAGTTGGATGTTGTTGCAATGTTTCTGACCACTCCGAAAGGGATTTTGGTTGTGAGTTTATGGATGTATATGTACTATAAAGTAGCGCGGATGTAGCCACGCATGACAAAACGAGAAATCTGTCGCTCATTTGCATGCGTAAAGTAACAAAGGCCGAGGCACTGTCGATCTCATAGAGACCTAGAGAGATGCCAACCAACGCGCTGAGTACGAAACGTAGTGTCGCATTACCACCAGACCACGCGATAGAAAGTATTTTGTTAGCTTGAATGTGCTAATTATCCATTGCGGTATCAGAACTCAACGTTCGAATAATATTTAGTACTTCGCAAGCATTGTAAACTATTTACACATAATATCTCGACTGGCTTTCAGCGTCATAATATATTGAATCCTTACTGTCGCGAGCAATGTGTTCCGTTTTTGCGCATATTGCTGCAACACTGGCCCCGCCACTTTTCACATCTCCCTTTAGTTTTTGTGATCTGTGGTCGATATATAGTTTTCTACTCATTTTCTCGAGGCGATATACTAAGCCTTATCCTGTGCCAAATTTCATTGAAATTTCTTCTGCAGTCTAGACATGAAGACAGACAAACATTTTTAGATTAAAAATATAAAATTGCTGATGTAAAAAAAAGTATAGATAGCAATCCTTTGGGTCCGTTTTCTACCTTTTATTCTGTGTGAAATTTCTTTTAGAAATTCATTGGTTTTCTTAATAAACTCGGATCTAGATAGCCATGTTTCCTTATTAAATAGGTATTTTAATCAATAGACTCACAGTAAAAAAGGGAAAGTACTAGACTTTTAAATTGGATTTCTTTTCAAAGTTAAAGGAAAGTTCAGAGTGATTCATTAGTTTTAATGCTTTAGTTTAGATTTATTTAACGGGTTGGGTACAGCTGAGGCTGGAGTACCTACTAGTTATCTAGTGAAATGTCACCGTTCTGAATGTAGTTTGATAACCATTTATGGTGTTCATGTAAAGTACATGAAGACCATAAATGGTTGACGCCCGTTTATTCTTATGACTGAAGTTAGGCACAGAGCCCTGCAGTGGGAGGAATAATATAGGTTTATGATGATGATGATGCGTCATTTAAATAACAAGTCAAAGATCACTATCTCTCTCTTCATTCAATAAACAAGTATATTTATTTATCATTTTTATTTGTATGTACCTGTATCTTTATACAATATTTATTTATATTTTATTTTATAATTTAAATGTGCACACTATGCCTGCCTCACTTTATATGCTCTCTCTCTTTCACGGGTTTGCTGTAAGAAATCTCTTTAGAGATAAGCTCGCCCTCTAGCTCGCCCTCTGTAATTGTCTATTATGCTGATTTCATTTATAGTTCCGGTGTATTTTTTTTCTCTAGCTAGATGAACGTATAGGGTACGGTAGGTAGAAAGAAACCTACGAAAACCTACCTCTGTTAGATATATAAGCATAATGTATAAATGGTTCCATTTACGAGCAAAATATGAAAATTATATATAATTTTCCTATAGGGTGGATGATTAAATGCATTACATATTATACGTGGTTCTTCAGACCATCATAGTGAACTTTCAATAGAGACCAAACATCGAAATCAGCACAAGAAAATGTATCTCTTCGCTATGAATAAATAAATCTATAAGTAAAATTATATTAAATAGTGAGGTAATAAGTCTTCGATCAGAGTGTGTTGCCAGTGATGAGACATGGAACAGAGTCATGGTCGTTCACTCAAGGCCTCATAAAAATGGCTGAAAGTCAACCAAAGGGCAATGGAGAGGGCTATGCTCGAAGTTTCCCTGCGAGATCGAATCAGAAATGAAGAAAGACTAACTGACATAGCCCAAAGAATTGCTAAACTAAAGTGGCAGTGGGTGGGGCACGACCCACGACCTGGACGACCTGGTGAAAGCGGCGGGAATCCGTCGGATGAGGACAGCGCAGGACCGGTCGTTATGGCGATCCTTGTGGGAGGCCTATGTCCAGCAGTGGACGTCCATCGGCTGAGATGATGATGATGATGAGTGAGGTAATTTAATTAATGATGATGTTACTTCCATGGAAAAGACCACACCGTTTCTTATTGTCAGTTTTTTAAAAGGTGACTAGTAAATATTGTGAGCAACGGGCCAGCCAACTATCAACACTTACCTAACATACCTTTTTTAAACCTTGTTACTTTACTGCATCTTCTTTTTCTATATAAAGTGTTACTCAGTCGCAGTTTTCTTACAAAACTTACCTGAGTAAATCCTAAATCACACTTAAGGCCGTTACGCTCCTAGTGGGTCCACATTATCATAAGTTTGAGCCTTTGATCCATGCCTTAATCTGGGCTCAACGGATCGGCCGCAGCTTCCCTTCACATACCATATGACAACACTTATGTCTTTGAAATAAAAGTGAAATTCGCTGAATTCGCGAGACTATCGAAGGAATGGACTAATATGTATAAGAAGACCTGTTATAGAAGTGTTTTCGATGTTGTTATAAGAATTAAAATTGCTTGATTTAAGAGTCTTTGTGTTTAGGTGCTCGGGAGATTCGTTATGATGGATAGATTGATAAATAATTTGAATATAAATGTTATTTTGTATTTGTTTAGGAATGTACGGAATCTGGGTTGTTCTGATTTTGATTTAATTTCTAAAAAAAATAAGATTCTTCAAAGCGTCATATATCATGAAGTACTAACAGTAGGAGTATGAATTGCGGATATGTGTAAATTGAACATATAAATGAAGTTTTGATTAGAGCCAAAACACGATTAAGACACATTTTCTCGATAGAAAAACAAGCCAAAGTAGCCTCCGTTTTTATTTATAAACGCTTGGAACTGCTAAACGGTGAATAATAGAAACACGAGACTTGATTTTGGTATTTTACAAATCTTTATAAGAGCAGAATTGAACTTACGTAAATAGTACAATCACAATTAAATAAAGTGTGTTTTACGCTTGCGTCGCTGGTCCGGCGCGCCGCCCCATCTCTTTCTCTCGCATCAGGCAGTAATATAAGCTATCACACGCCCATCTCGCTTCAATTATTTTTCGACATAGGCCCTTAATACATGTATAAGCCCGTGTGGTGTCGGCTAAGAATAGCACCATCCCATTTCCTCCCGTGGATGTCGTAAAAGGCGACTAAGGGATCTACCGGAAGATGGGCAGCAGCATCCTCTGAGTACACATAGTCCAACTGCGATTGCCAACCCGCCTGCCAAGCGTGGCGATTATGACAAATAAAAAAGGTTTATTTGCATCCACTTAGCCCAATTTACAATTTCCCCGTTTTGGGGGAGGCCTATGTCCAGCAGTGAACGTCTATCGGCTGATATGATGATGATGATGATACATAATAACAGCTAGACCAATTTCAATAAAACGTTAACTTTGAGATAGTTCATGAATTAGTAGAGTGTATGAACTTCGAAATACAAACGTGCGAGGAATAATTATGGCTTGAAAGATCTTAATTATGGCAACATACAAATTTAATACATTTTTTTCAATTTTCGGTTCCTTAATTACCTGTTCAAATATAGCTGTTATGTGCCCTCTTTCTTATATTTTAT
This sequence comes from Agonopterix arenella, assembly GCA_927399405.1. Taxonomy (NCBI): domain Eukaryota; kingdom Metazoa; phylum Arthropoda; class Insecta; order Lepidoptera; family Depressariidae; genus Agonopterix; species Agonopterix arenella. The sequence continues at coordinate 7,097,196 of OV656714.1, forward strand.
CTTATGCTGTAAAACAAGGCTAAAAACGACAAAATAACGCAATATTGGAGTGAGTTAGTCTCACAAATTTAATCCAACCCTGATATCTACATTACTCCACTGAATACGTCCCTAAAATCAAACAATTTTAGTCACTATGACGCCGAAATAAGAATGTTGACTAGGGATGTTGTTTTAACAGATTTTACCTATATTCCACGGATGACTCGGCAAAGCAAATAATTTTTGTAAGTTTATGGCCTTAGATGGCTGCATTTCAAATTTATATCACCGTATTGAGAGAATTTATAACCTACTTGTTAGTAACCGTTACTATTAGTTAGTAAACTAGACTTGGTATTTATTGTATCGCTAACAATTTATTAGTCACTATTTGTTCGCCATGTTTTTTTTTTACTTGAGCGTATATATTTTGAGATAGAAGCATTAAAAATAGAATGGACAAGATTAGGAATGAGTATATTAAAGTTTGAAAGTGGCTCCTGTGAATGAAAAGCTACGCGGTAATCGATTATCGTGGTATGGACATGTGATGAGAAGAGATGAGTTTCATATTACAAGACTTGAATATGAATGTGGATGGCTGCATGAAGAGAGGACGACCAAAGAAAAGATAGATGGATTGTGTGAAAGATGACATGTGTAAAAAGGGAGTGTGCGAAGAAATGACGGCTAAAAGAGATGAATGGAGGAGGACGACATATTGCGCCGACCCCAAATAGTGGGATAAGGGCAGGAAGAAGAAGAAGAAGCATTAAAATAAACTTACGATGTTTCAATCTGATGAAAAATATGAAAATGATGAAGAATGAAAAATATCTGGTATTATACTACTAAGTATATGTTTGCTCCATTTTTAAGACCAACGGGGTAGGTAAAAGATAGTAAGTAAAGTAAAGATAGTAATACAAAAAAATTGTTAAGTAAGTAAAGTTACATATCATTAGTATTCATAATTATACGAATAGGCCGCTTCCATCGCATTTTCTATTTATGATGATATTTTTCTTTTTTCCGACACTTTTAACAAGCTTCGAAGAAAATAGTACACCAATAATAAAATTTTACAATAACTGCATAATTACCCTTCAACAAAAAATAAAAGTCACATTTTCTACACTTACATTTTCCCATCGAAATTTCTTTATAAAAATCCTTCATCTTAGAAAGTCAAGAGGAAGCTTCTATTGTAGAATCCAGTACCTGAATCTACTTACGCTCCCAAGACGAGCTCGAGGCATCCAATGCAATCATTCTGCACCCCACCCCCCGAATAAAGGGATGGGGCATTAGCATTTTTATCGATAGAGAAAATTGTAAGACGGAGTGGAAAATTGGTGGGCCATTATCGATTTATCGATAATCGTCATGGTATAAGGGTGGCTTTAAAATTGATATTTTGGATTTGGAATTTTGTAAAACATTTTTAGACGATGGCTCAATCTATTTTGCCTCATTTTTTTATAAACTGCATAGCTGACATTTATTGTTAAATTGCGTGAAAGAGAACAGGGCCTATACCTAGCGTTGGAAAGTAACAGACTTGATAGTGATAATGTCTAGACACAAAAATACTATATCTGTGACTTTCATTCAAAGTTTATAAATAGAACGAAACGCAAGATCGCATATCAAAACCAATTTCCATCTAGGGTTGCCAAAAATATCGATGTCCAGTCAACCCCGACGGGTTTATACATAAACGCACCCGGTGGTGAATTACCATACGTACACAGATCCAAATCCAGCCAGGGTTATTGGCCATCCCTTGGGCCCTCAATATATTCGACTATTTTTATTTAGTTGAAAGGAGAAGCTTTCCTGCGATGACTGCCGGTCTTTCGAATACGGAATCGTGGAATACTTTATTTTCACGTCACACTTTGCTTTTTTTTAGTGTAAATACCTACTAGTTGAACTTAGAGAAGATTTTGTTGAACGAATGATTGAAACGTTAAAAACAAATGGAACTTCATTTTGGGGTAATGTTTTAGTGTATAAGAGAAGGCCCTTGCTAGGCAGATCATGATATTTAATCCCGCATAAAACCGGGATTTTTTTCAGTTTTGTTAGTTACAAAACAAATTGTGACTGATAAAAGAAAATTCTACATCCTTTAATATGCCTGAACGTAGATCTATAAGACGAACAATATAATCTTTAATTGTGACAGTCATATTTAGAAAAAGGCATTATTACCATCATATTTAGAGAAAGGTATTTAGAATAAGTATATTTTATAATTCACAAGTCTTATTCATAACGAGCGTTAACCCGCGACTTTGTCCGCACAAATTATATACCAGATTTTAAGTCAGATCATAAGCTATCAAAAAAAAAAGTTTCATCAAAACCGGTTCAGTATTTTTTGCGTGATGCTCGTTCAAACAAAACAAATACACAAACAAACAGACAGACAAATATCCAAAAATTGGTGATGTGGAATCAGGGACACCCTAAAACCATTGCGGTGTGGGGCTTGAAGGTGTACTTCAGACAAACGAATGGTCTCAGGTTAAGACGTATGATGAGTCAAAAAGTATAAAGACAATCACTTATATCTACCTTAAGACTATGTGTGTGGGGGGCTATGCGCACACTACACCATATCGTAACTTTTTTTGTTAATATCTTCAATGTACAGACAAACTTCTGTTACAGTTTTATAATAGTATAGATGGATAACATAATTATTATTACCTACTGTTTTTCTCATCAAGATAATTTCTAGGTAACATTTCAAATTTAATTCTCAATGGTGTAATCCGGTTTTGTACATTTATGTCTCTGTCTAAGTAAATAATTAAAAATATTACAATAATAAACATCCTACCGTTTTCCCTAACACGAAACCGCAGAATTGTCACCCCGTTAAAATCCCAGCAAACATTAGTATAAGTTTCAAAACAATTGCGCCGAGAGAAAAAACCGGCGTTTTAATTAACGAAAATGGCGTCGCAAAATGTCAGCAATTCAAACATGGCGCGTAGCTCGGCCAATGAGAGACTCTCTTTATGTACATATGCTAATGAGTGACAGCCCTGCGCGAATGGAATTGTCGTGTAAGGGCTGTCATTAGGTTATTCCATTGAGCTGGCGATGAGACGAAACTGTTATTTTTGCGTTTCATTTAAATATATTCAGGACATTGTTATACTTTCTAAAAAGTGTTACTTTGTTTTCATTTGTCAGAGTTTCATAAAACTCGTTACGAATTCGACTTATATACCTAACCAACCCCTACTAATTAAACGTACTACTTTAGGTATTAGGTGTTTCCCTTTTAGGATTCTCAGAATTTTTATCTGCAACTACCTTTTTAAGTTTATTTCTATCTATAACGTCACGCCTCTTTCCCAGTGGGGTAGGCAGAGACCAGGGCGCGCCACTTACTACGATCCTTACATACTTCTATTGCCTCATGCACATGTAATCCATACATCTCTTAATGCATGCCCGTCGGTTTCCAGTACTCCGCACCTCCCCTTTTTGTAGTTTAGTTGTAGGATCTAAGATATTAAATCGACATAGTCTATCGACTTACATAGACCTTCGATGCACTTATTGAACTATATCCTCTCACGACCGTATAACCCTTTCTGGATTGTCACAAATTTTGTACGACAAAGGTTTCGACACTCGACTGAGTTTTAAAGATCTCAATCGTAAGGAAGTTTTACTTTACGCATACTTTAGGACATAGAAATACTGACCGGACTAATTTGCCTTCCTTATCCTGAACCTGGAACTTCATATAAAAAATTGGTTCGCACTGACTAGAGATTTCCGTACGATGTATTCCTTTTCGAAGTAACAGTGATGTTACAAAACTCTTATGCTTACCTTTAAAAAGCTCCATAACATACAAGGACAACATAATGACATCTTAACACTTACTTGGTACTTATGTACATCTGTGAGGCTAAAGCTACCGTGCGAAAGCCGCATGAATCGAGTTTGCATTTTAAGAGGCTATTTACAACACAAATGCGGGCGCATAAATAAAAACGAGTGAACTTTTATATTCGCATAAAAATATTCGAAGACGCCCAGGGGTAACAAATCGGGTGTTTTACCTTTTTTCTTAGTCCATGGTTGCAAGTAGGGTTTGAATTCGCGCAGAAATTTTTTAATCCCGGACTGTTCGGACTCGTTATTCTGTTCGATCCCGTTATCGCTAATGATTGTGACTAACACTGTCTTTGGTAATTTGTTTTGTGCATAAGAATTTTCAAAAACACAGTGATGCAACTAATCACCTGTATTTCTTCTTATTTCTTCTTAATAAACAGTTTCAAGGTAAGTCGCAGTAGGGTTTGAATTCCCATAGCAATTCATTATTCCCGGTATTAACCGGACTCTTTATTCTAATCCTATACCTTTTTTTATTTCTAAATGATACATTTTCATGAAGACATAGAGAACAGGCTCTTATGGCAAGTTTGATAGAATAGAATACTTAATTGGGGTAGTGTTATTGTAGAAATCATTGGCTAAAATTGTTCCCCAATTGTAAAGTTATGAATAAATAACATACCATTTGTTAACCTTTCAAGATGAACCGTTTTCGATAATAATTCACAATCAGTCGCGTTTGGTAAGAGAGGACTAGATTGGCGGCTTTTAGAATCTAATTAAAGTCAATTGACAAAGTGTAGGGTTACTAAAATAATGCTGTAATAGACTTTATTACAATCCTTTAAGGTTTGCCGCTTTTTTCATGGAATCAATGCATTTTAAAGCGATTATTGCTACTGCAATGTTAGCAGTGTAGGTAGTTATGCAGGGCTATTGTAAAATTTGTCTAATGAAAGATTGCTGTAATACAACATGCAGGAAATATATTTGGTAGCTGTTGCAATGTTTCTAAACACCCTAAAGGCGATTAATATTGTTATTTGATCAATTCTAAAACTATCACCAGTACAAATCCAACATAATAATACACATTCTGCGAAAGGTTCACATTTACTTAGATATTCCGTGCTATCTCGTTACGGTCTATAATTTACTCTTAAAAGTTAAGACAGACGGACAGTCAGACAGACGTTTGGGTACGGGACCCTAAAAATGGCCGTGTCTGTTTTTGTTTCATAAATGAAAAGAAAGTAGAAAAAAGGATTTGCGAATTTCAAAAAGTGTGATAAACGTGGAACTGTCATCGATTCCGTATACTTAAATGGTCTATAAGCATTGTTTTAGGCATAAGAATCACGGTCTTCAATCGTAAAAATCGAATAAGCAGAACTAGTTCTATTCTACTTTCTTGTTTTACTTTTCCTTACACTGCTCTTACAGTAGCTTTTATATCCCAACACCTCTTATCGGAGAGTAATGTATGCTGTAGCCAGCAATGTATGCGAGGTTACCTTATTTATTGGCTAGCAAGATACAGGCAAAAGTATTCTGTACATTTCCTATTTCCCAGGTGTTGGTTCAATGTTCGAAAATTTACATGAAGAAAACATTTTTAAGACTTTTTAAAAATAAACATTGTAATTTATTGCTTTTGCTTTTGAGATAGGAAAGGTATTACGTTTGTTGGAAGATTTCTTTCTTTTATTTAAAAATTTATAGGTTCTTATGGATATCAAATTAAAGATTGAAAAATTTGTCTCGGGCGGGACATGAACCCACACTTTTCCATACCGGGGAACTGCGTTATCCGATTTCGCCACCGAGCCCACTACCAGAAATACAGAACGAAATTTTCAATCGCTTGCGTCTTAAGGGGACGTGAGCGCCATCTACTGGTAGTTATTACAAACTAACCAACCTGCAAGTCCAGCATTATAACTGGAATTCATGCGATATAGATGACACACCCTGTTCCAATTTAAATATTATTGATTTTTAAACATGTTACAGCCATGTTGTGCTATTTCGAATCAAATTAAAGATTGAAAAATTTGTCTCGGGCGGGAACTCTTATGGATATGATCCAATCTCAAAGTTTACACTACGAAGTTAAACTACGATGGATGTTTCTTCTGACATTATTAGAGTACTTCAATCAATAAAATAAGTCACACCAACCCACTATTGGGCATAAGCCTCCCTTATATAAGGTCTAACAAAATTAGGTGAAACTATTTTAAGGGGATGATCAGACCATCAAACTGAACAAGTTTCTCTACGGGACCGATATCGAAATCGCGAAAAAAAAATCAGCTGTTCCATACAAACTTACTCGACCTAAATGTATGGGACTGCAGATTTTTTTTCGCGATTTCAATATTGGTCCCATAGAGAAAGTTGTTCAGTTTGATGGTCTGATCATCCCCTTAAAATAGTTTCACCTAATTTTGTTAGACCTTATATTGCGCCATTCCTCACGGTTCTGTGCTAAGCTGATCCAATGCGATCCCGTCACCCTCACAATGTCATCGGCCAACGTGCTGGTGGTCTACCTACTGACATCTATCCCTCGCGTGGCCACTCTATTACTGCCTTGGTCCACCGACTGTAGAGTACTTACTTTTAATATCGGACATAATCCAAATTGTTAAATTATTACTCTCATTAGAATTATGTTTGTCTTCAAATTTAAAAATGAATTTACAACAAATAGTTAAAATACTGACATTAAGAAAAAATTACAAATAAAGTGACTTAAAACTAAGCTAACCTAGGATGTGGTGCAGGTTCGGTCCTTGTGGGAGAATACCCAAAACGCTGGCGGCATTTCCTCGTTGAATGGGTATGCTGGTCCGTTGAGCGAGGATTATCGATATTATAGAAACGGTTAAAATTTTGCACCTTTCATGCTATTTTTCTACGAGTAACAAACAGTTTTTTTTCTAAAAGTTCCCGGTTTATATTACCCCGTGTTTCCCGGTTTAGAATATATACAACCTTATTTCATCCCGCAGATGATCTTAAGTAGTATCTAATTTTTTTTTCGCGTTTTTTACCTATCACCATTTGGTCGTTATGTATGTTTAATATGTACAAAAAAATCCACTGGATGGACTGTCTGCCTACTCGGAGTTATTTTTACAAAATAGAATATCCATTTCAAATTCTACCATTGCTTAAACGTATTATTATCAGCAGTGCTAATCGGATGAGAAGCAATATTCAATATTGGCAGTAATGGTTCCGATATTCCATATTCAGTCGGTTTACTATATTGGATATCGGTTCTAAACTCCTTTATGTATTACGGTTGTTCGCTTTGACCAATTTGTTATGAATATTGTTATTGGAAATAAAGTTCGCTTTGTTTTACTAATCCGATGTTATGGAAATAGGAATTAATATTGTTTTTCTGGAATACACGTCGTCTATTAAGGTCTTTGTTCGTGTTCAAATTCTAGCTATTTTATTTATTTTGGTTAGAACCACAGAACATTATAAGAGGGGTTAGAAATGCAAAGTAGCGCTTTTGCTTCGGAGACGGCTGTCGCCACTTGTCTTCCCGCTCACGCTGCTACAATTACTCATACCCTCTCGCTCGCAACACGCCGCGCGCCTTATGGTGTTATGCAAATTATTGCATAACCTGTGGCGACACGTTCCACGCCTACTTTGCACTTCTAACCCCTTTTATAATGTTCTGTGGTTAGAACTATGTTATGTACCTTTATGATGAGGGCAGTTCCCCCCTCTGGATCTAGACGCCCCTTCCGTAGATACTGCCTCCCGTAAACTTAGCTGGTTAAATAAATGTACTTCGTCATCATCATCAACCTATAAACGTTCCATTGCAGGGCACAGGTCTACCCTCAGGGAGGGTGATAGTCCACCACGCATGCCCAATGCGGATTGGTAGACTTAACGTACGCATCAGGATTTCTTCTTCAGCGTATGCAGGTTTCCTCACTATGTTTTCCTTCACCGTTTCAAGGTATTACGTACAAAAGTCAGAAAAACTCATTGATACTTGGCATGTCGTTCGTGCGGATTCGAACCTGGACCCTTATGATAGTGTCCATTCTCTCCGCAACGCGCCACCGACGACGCTCGATGTGTACCTCTACGGAAAATTCCTGACTTGCCTAAGGCTTAAAGCCAAGGACGTCCTCATAAATGCTAAGGCGGATATTGTATTTCGAACAGCCACTAAATCTATCTATATACTATTATAAAACTGTAACAAGAAGTTTGTCTGTACATTGAAGATATTAACAAAAAAAAGTTACGATATGGTTTTTAGGTGTCCCTGATACCATTTCACCAATTTATGGATTTTTTGTCTGTCTGTTTGTTTGTGTGTTTGTTTGTGTGTTTGTTTGTTTGTTTGAACGAGTATCACGCAAAAACTACTGAACCGATTTTGATGAGACTTTTTTTGTTTGATAGCTTATGATCTGACTTAAAATCTGGTATATAATTTGTGCGGACGAAGTCGCGGGTTAACGCTCGTAGGTTATATTTGATTAGCTGTCTAGTTCCCGTAACCGTATTATTATTGACAATAATTGTTTGTCGTGATTATATTATATTAACACTATAGTCAAATCAAACACTCGACATTATGTGTGTCTGCCTGTCAAACACTAGAAACTGTGTACAAACAAAAAAGTCAGAGTAATATTTGCGGATGAAATAAATGTGGGTTGGGTTAGTTGGACTTAGCAGATAGTCTATCTGCAATGGATGTAAATTTTGTACCATTACTTTTGTTGAGTTCGTCAAATATTACATATATATTAATAAGATATTAATAAGATAAAAATAAAAATAACTGTTTGTTTGCGTGCTTTTTTCTAAAAAACCGAAAAAAAGGAACTTGGTGGAGGAGTGGAGGGATAGCTAAATTTTATGCATCTTATACAATTGCTTAACCTAAGAATCGATAACCCTCCTTCTGGCGCAGTCGGGTAACTAATTATAGTAAGATTGTAATAAAATAAATTAACATTTAGATATTTTAAAGCTTGGATTAGGATACGTGCTTGATCCTGGTCCTCCTGATTCCTCAAATTCTTTTACTAACATTATTATAAAACTACAGAAGTGTGTGTCTGTCCATTCGAAAAAAGGACAAGATCAAGATATTTACAAAAAAAGGTTAAGATCATCACAGATCTATAAATTTTTTGTCCGTTTGTATGTTTGTTTCCATGTTCGAGCATCACGCAAAAACTACTAAACCTGAAACTTTTAGAGTTTAAATTTTCATGATTAGACTTAAACACTGGTATATATTTTATCTCGCTTCAGTGTCCGGTGCAAACGAAGCAGCGGGCTATATGTATATCATAAAAAGATATTGTCAGTCGGGGCAAGTGCCTCCAGCTACAAAATTTCGAAAACTAGACGTTTATTTAACTAGGACTATAGTCATGAGCATATGCTATTAGTTCCAGCTTTGACGTTTGATGGCGGTATGTCTAAATATATGTCGAAATTTTGAAGCTGGATGCACTTACCCCGTAGAGGCACTTTCCCCGACTGATTTTTATGACTACTTTGTTTTAACAAAGTACTAAAGCTCCTCTAAAAACTCCTATGTCAATGTAATTCATACATATAGGTACAATAAGCGGACGACACTCGGCGCGCATTCAATTTTGCTTGTTTGTCGCCGCTCGCCGTACGACAAACAAACTCGTGTTTTTTTCATGAAAGGTGAATGAACTTATATGTTGACTTTTATACGGAACAGCTGATGTTATTTCATTGCTGTTTTCTAGGTTAGGCTCTACATATACAAGGTGTAACGAAAAGTATCACTAACCTTTAAACCATATCAAACTAAACAACTTTTACTCAGGGAGCAAACCAGTCAGAACAAAAAAAAGTCGGCTGTTTTGACTTTTACATACTAAACTGCAATATCTACTCGACTCAAACGTTATGGAAGAGCTGATTTTGTTTTTGTTCTGATTCTGACAGGTTTGCTCCCATAGTAAAAGTTGTTCTGTTTGATGGGTAGAGTATATATGTGGTTTAAAGGTTAATGATACTTTTCCTTACACTCTGTAATTGTTTATGGTTAGTAGGTTGAAAGTGGTTGCCTTTAGGCGCACATCATCATCATCATCATAATGCATGTCTGTCTGTACCTAACCTACTGTGTGGTTTTTTAAACTTTCCAAATTTAAAGGGTTGTTTCAGAGCATCAAAATGAACAAATTTTACTTAGCTTTTACTATTGGGAGCAAAGCAGAAATCGTAAAAAAAATCAGCTGTTTGATACACTGAGTCTAGGCATTTTTTCTTCAAATTTCATCAAGGTGACTTTACTAACATTACTTTAAAGTAGTCAAAACGTAGACAAAACAACACTAAACTCAACTTAGTAGATTCAATGAGCAAATTTATATTTGAAGACAAAAACAAAGGCGAAAACTAGTCGATATAAAACATCACAGTAACCAATGAGCTGTAACCACAGATAAAATAAGCAAACCATTTATGAACAGTATAAATAAACTGCCAGTAACAAAATATTGAATGATTTGCAAAGAAAAAACATATTGTATCTTATTTCTTTTATACCGAGAGATAAAAATGTACTGTGATTTTTTTTTATTTTTTGCTGAAACATAATCTCTTTGATTGTAGCTCGATTCTCCATTAGGTCTTGGGAGAAATGATAGCTAAATTTATTTATATTTTGCATAAAATAAAGTTAAATTTTCGTAAAATAAATTCCAACGAAATTCGCAAAAAAATTGTCATTCAGATTCTTTCTTTTCTTCAAATTCGTATTTGAGACTGTAACTAATTTGGTTTTAAATAATTTACTTTAACAACCATATTTTTATTATTCATGGTTTATTTATTTGTAATTTGTATTTGTTGTTGTCCAAGAAATTATGTTACTCCAGAACTAAAATTGCAACAACTTACAATACTTAATAAAATTAAGAATAGTTAGGATGTAAGAGAATCAATTACAGTTTCTTTCTATCAATTAAAAACATTTCCAAAAAACAAGATTGTCACATTGTAGTCCTGATTGGCTTTCAATTTATCGAAGTATTACGGATGTGTGTGTTCGTGTGAGTGGCTACTATTGACGGTTTTAAAGATAATAACTACAAACATTATGAAAACAATACAGTTTTTGAGAGTTAAGTACGCGGTTATTATTTAATCTTGAATTAAACATTTTAACGGGTTCTTACCGCGTTTAGGTATATTCGATATTACCAAATTAATATACCAAAACGCGGTATGAACCCGTTAAAATGTTTAATCCTAGATTATAAAAACAAAACTGCAGTGACACGGTAAATTGAAAATCGACAATAAATACAAAGTGACATTCTTGTTATTTTTAAATATTTTTAATTGTCAAGAAATAATAAAAATACGATTAGGGGCAGCACAATAGGCTCGGTGCAGCCTTAATCAGTAGGTAAGTAAGAAATCGGCTATGAAAATTCATTAATTTTATTCTCTTTAGTTAGGAACTCGTGTCTTACCTTCAAAATCTAATAACTTGGACCCTTACCTTTGAAAATACCATCAAAATCTTCCATCTCCCAAAAGAAAGATTTTCCTTTGATGTGGGTGCTTTTACATATTTAAAGGAATCGAATCATTTCGGTCACCCATAATATTTTGCTGATATCGAATTTTGTTTTGTTTATGACAGAGTTTTTTTAAGGTTCCGTTCTCAAAGGGTGCCAACAGGGAGGAACAGGACTATTTCTGAACCTACCTACCTACGTCCGTCCGTCCGTCCCCACCTCCTTACTAAGGGTTATTCACAGGATATTTATGTTTTTACGTTGGACTTGCTAGAAAATAATTTAAAAATCAAAGATTTAAAACATTGCTGGGGTACCTACTAATTAAAACATTACTATTATTCCATACAAGAAACTTTATGCTTCATCCGTATAAGGGCGAAAACATTTTCCGATTTCTATTTACCTTTCTGGCTGATTTTGATTACCAAATATGATGTATTTATTAGAAAGATATACTATCCGACATATCTCTTACGTTCCTAAAGTTTTTTTAAGAATAAGTGTTTCAAATCTCTATATCTGTAATTCCAAATAGACTTATAATTTCGTTGCTATTTGGAATCGAGTATAGTTTTTATAAAACTTTTTTTTTTTTTTTTGTCGTAAAAACGGTAATAGATACAAACTTCAACTTTGGTTAGATTGATAATAGTGCAAATAAAATACTAAACTAACAAAAACCAGTCAAATGCGAGTCGCTAAGGATTCCGGAGCAATACACTTTTTTTTTTGGTAAATACATTGTGTGGCGGTACGGAACCATCGGTGCGCGAGCCCGACTCACACTTGGTCGGTTTTTTAAGACCATTCAATGTTTCGTAAGTACTTTTGTAAGAGGATTACAATTTTGCGACTTTTCTTTCTTATTGATATTGTTTGGCGACTTAATAGTTGTTGAATAGAAAAATATATTACGTGGAATTAATTTGTATTGTAATTTGTAATAAAATAAGTATCGGGGAATTAATTTTATTACTATAGGTACCTTTTGAAAATATGTATGTTATGTTGAAGAAATATAAATTATCTTATCATACCTACTCATATCTTCGTAATGATTAACAACCTAACGGCAAATTCCCGTACTTAATGTGGTTTCAGTCCATACAAATGTTTGACGCACAATATGCGTAGACGGAATTCATAAAAGTAATATTTTATATATGGAAAAATAGTTGAGAAAATCTAGTTGCCGCGTCACGAAGATTATTAAAATTGACCCTTCTGCAACCACCTTAAAAACGATTTTACCATGATATAAGTACGTTTAACTACGAAGATTATACTCAATTTTGTATAGTACATTATTTCATACGTTTGAAAAAAAATCGAAATGGAAGATATGATGCCAATTGTTCAGTCTAAACCACATAGTGACAATTGTTCAGTCTAAACCATCTCTTTCATTATGTTGGTTTGTTACACCCTATGCAGGATGTTAAGATAAACAGTTGCTTTACTTTAAGGGGTGATTGTCTATGATTCTGAACAACTTTCCCAAAGAAACCTATAGAAAATTCGCAATTTTTTTTCGACTTTTCATTCAAAAGTTCGACCAGTTGATTGCATTTAGTATAAAAATTAGTTTTTTTTGCGAATTCCGAATAGGTTTCTTTGGGATAGTTGTTCAATATCATGGGTACAATCACCCCTTAAAGTAGTGCAACTGTTTACCCTAACACCCTGTATAATTATATCGTTTGTGTTTTCAATAATTTAGTATTTTAAACCACCCTTTTATTATTACTAGGGTGGTTTTGTTACACCTTGTATATCGCTTGTGATATTTTTCAAAAACTTAGTATAACAATTTATTTTACTACTTTCTACGTTTCTAACAAGACAGCTCGGACGCCTACAAATGACCCAAAGTATTAGGGTAAACGTTGCAATTGTTGGCCAGAGCTCAGGTGTTTCCAACGCTACCGCATTTCTCAGCGTCACAAGTGCAATCTAGTTTTTACTGGTAACAACGTGTTTTGTTATCCTTTTCGTTTATGCCAGTTACGTGGGGGCGTAAAGTTTTAGTGCTATAAGCTTTTCTGTGACGATTTTGTTACTGGGTTTGCTGGAAAATATTTAAAATTAGCTTTGGTACACGAATTCGTCTGCGTTAACTTAAAAAAAAAAACGTTTTGAAGTCTATTCATCATCGACGATTGAAGCGATTGCTTCCTATTGATATACCCCTTGCGTGTATACCTAACTAATCTCCGAGTCAAACAAATTAAATTCCATCACGGAAAAATTCAAAATCGTGATAAAAACATTAAAAACTAAATTTTTCCAACCAAAAAAATATCTGACATTAAAACACGGACCCTGAAAAAAAGACGGACGTAATGTCACACTAAAAAGAGGTGAAGCATGCAAGGTCCTACAATTTCGTTTGTTCTCCAAGGGAACTACACCCACTACAGACGCACCAGTTCTAGGCGCAGGTCCGACAACCCGCCGCCTTCATGTACCGCGCGACAGGGCGACAGCACGCACACTCATATAAATGGGTGCTTCACCCTTTGATTAGACAAGATACCGTCCGCCTTTTTTTTGAGGTCCTTGCATTAAAAATGAAAAATTCAAAATAATGTTCTCTACAAGTGATGAAAAATCGTTATTGCATCTTCAAGAACGTTTATTTGTTTTATTGTGTTCGGTGCCAAGCCAAGCCAAGCCCAAACAAAATATACACTAAGCCCAGTCGCGAATTGTGATGGAATTGTCTTGTTCAAAGACAATTCCCACAGGCTGAAAATTTAAATAACAAATAGTTTTTAACTTTAACAAGACACTGCATATTATTATACGTCAAAACATATTGTCATTGTTCTGTCCTTGTCTTACACCTGCAAATATCATAAATACAATAATGGATCAATGACTTGAGTGAATACGTTATATTTAGTGTTGCCATTTCTTTAATATAATATATTAATATCTTCAGAAAACCTGTCATGAATAAAGTATTAGTTGTTATTAAGTACCTAATACCTATCTGCTGTCAATATTGTTAATATAATTTATTCATGAAAATTTTTGCTCTTTGTAAATGGTATTTTCAGGTGGTATGAAACTACACCTACGTATTTATTTTGTTTATTAAATTACAGTAGCTCGTGTAGAAATATTTGAATACAAGGGGAAAAATTTGTGGTAAGTATTATGTGACAATTATTTATTTTAGCAGATGTTACAACAAAATGTGTTGCTTTATCTAGATTTTAGTTATCTACTAGAATTCGATTTATAATTGACATTACATTTTTTTAACCACCTGCTTTTAATAAAAAATATAATCTATTTTTAATTTATTAGTTTTGACATATCTACTGAAAAGAAATGGAGAAAATTTAATGTTGGTCCTATAGTGACATTGTTCACTCACTCCGAAACCTCCCTAAATTATGTAAAGTTTACACCGATATCTTTGCGTTTCTGGCGTGGGCGTGATTCCCATTAAATCCAATGCATCGTCCTTAAGCCAATCTCAATTCCAAGTCAATTTTCTAAATAATCACCATAAACTAATACAAAAATTGTTACCATTACCATGATCTTTCATCAAACTGGCAACACTGGTAAGACCAGGTGTGTTCCTTCATTTCTCGATGTCAGTACACAATTCACTTTTCGCTGCAGCGGCAACGCCGGGGCAATAATAAATCATGCTTAACCGTGCCTCCGGGAGCGGTCGAGTTTTTGCTACCATTTCCATCATTTCCCATTAGAGTATGATGGTAATGAGACTCCTCTTTTTTTTTAATTAACGAGGAAATAAAGAAAATTTGAATTTAGTGCGGTAATTTTTTTTTGTGTTTAGTAGTTTGAAAAAAATCGTCGTTATCATTATGCATAGGTAGACCTACATATATGTTCCTTCATATCCTGACACTTTTTTAAAGGGATGATCAGACCGTCAAACTGAACAACTTTCTCTATGGCACCAACATCTTAATCGTACCTGTATTTGTACACCACTAGTTTTTAATTACTAAAAATGTCAAGGGTGTATTCAGACAATGAAACTAAACAACTTTCCCTAAGGGTCGAAAAACGAGAAATTTTTTTGCTGGTCAGCCGATCGATTTTCTATGGAAGGTCCAACAATTTTTTTCATTTTTCGACCCGAATATACACTTTAAATATTTTATTAATTAAAAATTAGTGATGTATAGAAAATGTAGGGGTGCACTAAAGATTTTTAAAAAAGCAACGCCTAAAGGGGTTTTCCTAACTCCTCGCGAACGAAGTCGCTGGCAAAAGCTAGTGAAATATAAAAATATAATAAATAGTTGTCTATCAGAGCGATTGAACGAAACCAATAACTTATGACCATAACACTTCAAACTTTATAGGGTAAACGTTCCAATACTATGACCTTTACTAACACGTTAAAGAGGGTTTTCAGAACACGAGGCATTTCCTTAACTAGACGCTCGCGAATAGGCACTTAGGGTATGAAAATTTTACAGCGCACTCAATAGTTGAACGGCGATTTAGTGGGAAATGCATTCGCCAAATTGTAGCCGAAGTTACGATGGTGCCAACAACTGGGACATTTACTACGTGTTCGGTAGATCACATGAATTTAGTGTTTGAATTTTAAATCTTGATGAGTAACATGTAAATATGTTTTTACTTAGCTTTGGATTTTTTAAATTCGAATAAAGGTGTAAACATTATCATATTCCACTGAATTTAAAATCATAAGTTCATCGCCATTCAAACATGAAAAATCTCAACATAAAATTTATGTTTTTTACTTACCTGCATTATTGTCTATTATATTAGTAATAGTTACTTATATTCTCATGTAAGTGAATGTTTATTCTTAATGAGAAATAAAGATCTTAAACCTAATGTTTGATATACATTATTAGATATTGACAAAATTAAAGAAGATACAATTTTTTATAGTTTATATGTTTATATTGTTTTGTTCTGAATGTTAGATTTTAAAGGTAGTCTTGATAAATATTTGCTGACATAACCTCAGGTTAAAAGCTTCAACAAAACAATTTTTAGTTGACAGTAACAAAACCTTTTAAACTTAACACGGAAAACGAAGCCTTTGATTGCAAGAAATAATGTTTTTTTCTTCAAACAGAATTCTTCGGAAAAGCGTTCTATGAATTACTTATATCAGTTTTCCATCTCCATCCCCATTTTATTTACTACACATTTTGCGAATTAATCCTCTTACGTCTTCATAAAATAATAAATGATGCACTCTAGTTTTGTCCTGTGCTTTCGTAGCTCTATCCTAAGTGATGCATAAAGCTAGATCGGACGGGAAATGGCCTAGAATGTTTCACAAGAAGTAAGGGACATTACTGCTTTGTTACGATTTGAATTGAACTGTCTAATGTTAGATGCATTAGAGTACAAAATTGTACTAAAGTGCTTCTTTGAAGAAATTTTTCGTTTTAAACTTGGAACTTAGCAATACATAATAATAAATAATGCAATCGTTATAATATTGTCTTAGATTCTTAGATTCTTTATTGTACACAAAAACATAATTACGAAAAAAAAAACTTACGATCTTTCGATTTATTGCAGAATCTTTTTTTATCACGGAGTTATACAGGATGTTAGGGTTGTATTACTGCAGGGTGTTAGGGTAAACAGTTGCATTACTTTAAGCGGTGATTGTACTCATGATACTGGACAACTTTCCCTAGGAAACCAGCAGCAAATATGCAAATTTTGTTTTCGCCTTTTCATACAAACATTCGATCAGCTGATTGCATTTAGTTCAGTATGGAAAGTTTTTTTAAAGAATTTTCTGTGGTTTTCTAAGGGAAAGTTGTTCAGTGTCATGGGCCTAATCATCCCTTAGAGTAATGCTGCAATTTACCCTGACACCCTGTGTAAGGAGTGATTGTACCCATGATACTGAACAACTTTCCTTATGAAACCTATAGAAAATTAGTAAAATAATTTTGGACTTTCCATACTAAATGCAATCAGCTGATCGAACGTTTGTATGAAAAGAAAAAAAAATGTTTGCAATTCTCTCTTTGTTCCTTTGGTAATGTGGTTCAGTATCATGGGTAAAATCACCCCATAAAGTACTTACCCTAACACCTTGTACAAAAACCCTGTATAAAAACATCCTTCTTAAAAATCATAAAAATGTAGCTATGTACACACAGCTACTAAAATATTGATAGTATTAAAGACAATAAAAACTACCGACAAAACAAGATTTCCCTGGCAAGTGGCGCATAAAAAAATTCTTAACGACGTTACCCGTTCTTACTATAAACACGAGAAAAAGGCCCGTGACACGGCGGAGCCGTTTAAGGCCATGAAATTTTAACCCTGCCTCCCCGACGCAACACGGCCTGGGAGAGTTGTGGTTTAAGATACAAAAGGTAGGCGAAAACAGAATAATTTCTTTTGGGGTCGTCAGAAACTATGCTACAACTACCAACTATCTTTTTTTAAGCATGGAGTTTTAAGCATGGAGCAAGGCTCACCTTCAGGACATTGACATTAGACTCTGCAAGTGCTAAATATTTAAATAACATCAAAAATAATATCCCTAAGTAAGACAATCTCGGGATATTATTTCTTTTGGATCGTTTCTAAAGGAAAAATTTGACGTCGTGTCGTATCAAGAACTCAGGACCCTAATGGCGAAGACAGGCTTGGCAAATACTCCACCCATAATCAGATAATGATGATGATGCAGGGTTTTCTTGGGAAAAAAATAAACTAGTTCTGTTATCCACACTAATTTACGTTAAATGTACATTTAAATCTGAAAGTCTTCATTTTATTTGCCTTGATGCCTTAAATTCTCGTCTTCATTTACGGAATTACTGATAAATCTACCTATCACACACAGGTACACACGCAACACACACAGGTCTACACATCAGTAAATTTTTCTTAAAGCTTTCAATTTCTGCAACTAAAAGTGTGTATTTGTCTTCATGTTTGCAACAAATTCACGTCTAATTTATCGAATAGGTAGGTATTCTTTTTTTTTTTGTTGGTTCTTCAGTGGTGTTTTTGTATTTTACGGGCCAGCACGGCCAGCATGCCTTTAGACGTTTAGACGAGAAAACCGTCATGCACGCTCTTTTTGGCATGCGTAAAATAATAAAGATGGAGGCTCATCTCGATTTTTATCGTTTTCTCGGGGGTGGCATGCGAGGCCTACAGGCACAGAATAAATACTTGTACTACCCGTCTACAGGTTTCCGTCGAGCTTGATAGTGCAATACCGATAGAACACATCAGTAAATTTCTGCAATAGCTTGTTCCGCTACAATTCCAACACTTAAACCATCATTTAACATTACTAGGAATGTGCAGGCAATTCCGCACAGCCATTTCTAAATTTAGATTGGACATAACGAGCGTTCCCTTTTAGAGAGCAACGCCAGGTATTCTAACTAGTATAACGTATTAGTGCGTAATGTTATCGATAAAAATACTAGTTACGTGGCGTACGTTAGTATTATATAAGGATACGCTTGGTACTTGGTAGATACTTAGTATTATAATGCTATGTTAGGGTTGTATTACTACAGGGTGTTAGGGTAAACAGTTGCATTACTTTAAGCGGTGATTGTACTCATGATACTGGACAACTTTCCCTAAGAAACCTGCAGCAAATATGCAAATTTTGTTTTCGCCTTTTCATACAAACGTTCGATCAGCTGATTGCATTTAGTTCAGTATGGAAAGCTTTTTTAAAGAATTTTCTGTGGTTTTCTAAGGGAAAGTTGTTCAGTGTCATGGGCCTAATCATCCCTTAGAGTAATGCTACAATTTACCCTAACACCCTGTGTAAAGTGATTGTACCCATGATACTGAACAACTTTCCTTATGAAACCTATAGGATAGCTTCATATAATATGGTAGGTAGAAAACGTTACTTTCAAATGCATTACATACCGAACAGGCTTCTTCAAACCATCAAACTGAACAACGTTCACTACGCAGCCAACATCGAAATCGCGACAAAAAACTCAACTGTTGCGTAGAAAATCTAGCTACTTATACCAAAATGTATGAAGTCCCGTAGAAAAAGTTGTTAAGTTTGATGGTCTGAAGGATCATGTTCGATATGTAACGCATTTAATTTTATACCCTGTATATCACAAAAGGGATAGCAATCAATCTATCTGTCAACATCTTTCTTTAGGAAAAGGTTCTTAGTTTTCGAGATAAGGGCAGTTTTATGAAATTCGTGAAACTCTTTACCTTAGTCACTATTTTGAGTGCCGCGGCTACAAATGTTATATGCAGTATCTGTGTTAAAACTGTCAATATCTCGAAAACGAAGACACTTTTACTAAAGTCAAATTTTGATATTCTGCTTAGTCATGACCTAACCTATCAGCATCCGCCGGGTTGATGTCGGTTTACGGGACACCCTGTATATTTAAACCACATGCTAACTTTTTGACAAAAATGATTATGTTGACCCAAACTAATTTAATTATACTCGATAAATGAGATGTTCCCACCTAATTAGGTACAACTAAAAATGACCGAGAATTTTTTTCAACATTTGATTTGAATCCGAAAGAAAATAAATAAATAAATAACGCTCACAGGAACATACACTGTAATGATCCCAAATTAAGCCCTAGGCTTTTTGTTTTGGTAACCATATACAACAACGGCACATACATATAACATCCATGACCGAGCCGGGATTCGAACCCAGGACCCTGGCTTGGCAGTCCGGCTTGGTAACCATTACACCAATCGGGTCGTCAAAATTAATATGCAAATTAAAAATAGTTTATAGCGATCAATATCTTAGCAGAAAAGGACTCTGAAAGCAAAAGGTAAACAATCTCTAAACAGATTTCCCTTCCATTGCTCTTATTCGAGTTGCAACTGCAAATTCCGCCAAAACAAGCAGCGTAAACCGAGAATTGTAAAACAAACAATCCGTCAAGCTAGGGTAGGAGGGGGGTCGGACCCGCACCTGTGCCCTCCCCGGGGTTAGAGGAATGGACGTCCAGGATTGTTAGGATAAATTACTGTTTATATTTCTTCTCACCGTCTTACTGAGCTGTCTACACCCACTTATTCAAATTTAATTCGATTTAAGACAATCTCTTAAGAAGATTTTGGGGTTTAGTGTTGGATTTAATAAATAGGATTAAGTTTCTCAGTTTGAATATACTATGATAACGAAACTATATTCCACTTGGACTAATGGAAGTATAAAATATAAGTAAAAGAAAATTGAAAGTGTGTTTGATGAATTTCTGTAGATTAGTGGTCGGGCTAACAAACCTGCCACGCTAGAATGCTTGGGACATTAATTTAATTATTATTAACATACTAAAAATATACAAGATTAATTAACACCATAGGTAAGGAACAAAAACTAAAAAAGAAATTGATGAAAAGACTGTTTTGATACTGCAAGTGAAATGTGAAAATGATTTATGATTATATTTATCAACATGCAATTATATATTCAGATGACTCACAGCCATTATCATTTTCGGGGTAGTCAGAATCTGTGCTACAAATACCACATAATTATATTTTTAGCGTGATGCTGTAGAAAATAATTATAAGTTTATTCCGACTAAATAAAACACTGTCATGATATTGCGTCTGCATAGGCATACCTCATGTGTCTCCTGCACGTCTAGTATGATTTCTCTACTTGCGCGCGACTCGACTTTTTTCATACTACATGTCGCGGCAAGCGCAGCTTTCCCTCTTCGAAAAGCGCGGGTAGAGATCATTTTCTGTGCAAAGAAAGCGCGTCGCGCGTGTTGAGAGACCATACTAGACGCGCTCGATTATGATGGAAAATCTTAACCTGAATTTAGAAATGATAAAAATTAAATACCGTAAGTATGTTCCAGTAATGCTTTATTCAGTCTATGGCCTCTTATATTCATCCAATAAAATCTTCACGCCCTACAAACTTGCAACTGCACAATAACTCAAGACACCTGGTAGATCTCAAGCGTCCACCTGAACTTTGTCCCGATCCCCTGGGGCAACGGAAACAATTTTCAGTTACGACCTTTTACCGGACCCCTACTTTATCCTGTGACAAGTAAGAACAAATTTTCCTTTTGGTCGTTAGGCATAAATATATTGTTGGAACGTGATCCCGATCTCAGATGTAGTTTGGATAAGAAAACGCGAATTGGTTCTAGTTGATTGTGAATAATTTCGGGGTGACAACAATTGTGACATCTACCCTATAATTTTTCATATTGAATCTATTCTTTTTATGATTATTATAACGTTATTGTTTTAAATATAACCATCACTTAGCCACAGTATAAAAAGGAGGGTGGTGCCACCATGGACACTCCCTGTCTCTATTACTAATTTTCACCTCACCCTGTCACAGAACACGAGTGGAATACGACAGTAGGCAAAGATGTAGTCCTCTCTTACTCGCACTCACTCAGTGTCACACGTGCTGACCTGTTCTTGTCAGTGCGAGCCCATTTGTTTTAAGTGACAGTGAAGTGCCCAGGGTGTGGTTTAGCTTCAGATGTTGATTTCAGATGATGAATAAAACTCTACAACATGTACCATAGACAAATAAAAGTAAAGTTAAACTTAAATTGAATCTAGATGCAGCCAAGCATACAAATGCGCAGTATAATACAATCAACAATTTAAAACTTTTGATAACATATAAATATTTGCTCATCGTCTACAAAGTTACCTCTGCAAAAGTAAAGTAAATAATTATTAACTCTGATTAAAGCTGGTCAGAGCTGACTTCAATGGTTAGAGAGAGAACTGAAGCGAAGTATAAGAAAGAGTATCTCGTACTTCATACAATACGGATACTCCCTGCCTCCCACCAATTTTTTACCTCATCCCTGCTGGAGATGCAGGCCAACAACAGTAGGCGTTGGAGTAATTTTTTTTTATAGTATAGTCCTCTTTGATTCGCACTTACACAGTATCGCACATGCTTGTATGAAAAGACAGCTAAGTGTCCACGATGTGCCTGAAATCACTCCCAGACAACCTAATAATTATCTTCATACAGGTCGTGCAAAGGTTAATGAGCGCCGACCTTGAATGCGCAGAATTAAAATAACCCTCCTTCTGGCTCTGTCCATTTACAAGTGTCGACGGGCTCACTCCCCGTCACACTGGGCAGAGTTTCGGTACTATAGTGAAACGTGGATGTTCTGAGGTTTCAGAATATCTCTGACTACCCCCTCGGGGATTATAGTCGTGACCATATGCTATGCTTATGCTTATGCTCCTTCTGGCGCAGTCGGGTAATAATTACGGGTTGATTTGGCGAAGGGAAGCAGGCAGCCTTCACGCATTGAAAGCAAAGACTTGAAAGTCGTCCTTTTCGTTTTCGTTACGTCATCAAAACGCGCGAAAATCCCTACCACATTCGCCGAGCGCTCATCATAAACCTTTGTGCCACCTTAACTACTAAATGTTGCCGAATGCGGTCCCGACTTTATAATAAACTACAGCTTCTTTCCAAGAGAAAGGGTTTCTTATTGTATTTACAGTGTTTTTGTGAAAGGCTTAAAAATTCACACAACCCTTAAACCTTTCGTGTGCTTAAAGTGAGCTTTGCTACAAAGGTACGCTTAAAAAGGTTGTTGATCACTGTAGTAACGTTTCTGACCACCTCAAAAGAGATTCAGGTCATAGGTTAATATATGTATGTTCTGCACAAAACCTGAAATTCCTACCAATCCCCCCATATCAGTATCTCCATCATTAAAAACTATCTGGGAAAGAATTCCATTTTCCACCGTCCACTACCTAATGTACCGGGATAAGGGTGCCTCCCCGAAGATTAATGAGGCAGCTTTGAGCTGAATGTGCGCACCTGGGACCGACTGGACCGGCCTGCATGCACCCTTGTTTTAGTGGAAAAACTGCAGTTTTAACTTTACGAGGTTTTCTATTGGTTAGATTGGGTCCGTGGTTTTAGTTAATGGTTTTTTAGATAATGTTAATAACTTAACTTGACATTTGGTAGACCAATTGGAGAGTTGCAAGAATCAAATCTATTTTAGTTTTATCTTCTCATTAAAAATACGTTTAAAAATAATGCAAAACTTACATTTTCAGTAATTCTGTAGCTTGAATACTATGTATACTATTATAAAACTGTAACAGGAAGTTTGTCTGTACATTGAAGATATTAACAAAAAAAAAGTTACGATATGGTTATTGGGTGTCCCTGATTCCATTTCACCAATTTTTGGATTTTTTGTCTGTCTGTTTGTTTGTTTGTTTGAACGAGTATCACGCAAAAACTACTGAACCGATTTTGATTATATATTTTTGTTTGATAGCTTATGATCTGACTTAAAATCTGGTATATAATTTGTGCGGACGAAGTCGCGGGTTAACGCTCGTTTTAAATAAAAGGATAAACTAAGTATCGAAACGACGACGAAAAACAATGACGTTTCTATTCATGATTTAGTACAAATTTTCATACAAAGCTCGTGTTTTGACGTTTGATAAAGAGTTGCTGATTTGACTAGTTGGAAAGTCGCGGTCGCGGATTAATCATTCAAATCACTTCAATCATCTTTCTGAAGTAATTGTTTTGTGATTTTACTACCCGCATATGCGGAAAGAAATCTGATAAATCCTAATTTTTATCGGGTGTAAATTTAATTTGGCAATATTAATATTAGTCCCATGGTAAAAGTTATTCAGATTACATATTTAAGTAAATATACTATATCTAATTTGGTATTTTTTTTTTAATTGTTTAAATATTGAACACTGGAATTTTACCAAATCAGTAATATCACCTTTAAATAACATTTTTCGACGTAATTTACCTCTATGGAAAAAAAATTATTAATGTTGGTAAACGACCCTCAGTTTATTCAGTTTATTATAAGACATATAAATCTTATAATAAAAACCGAAATCCAGCCACAAAGGTCTAATTTAATCCGTTGGTCAGCCGACGTCATTACAAAACCGCTTATAAGTTCAACGGCATAAAACCAATTATCCCTAAAAATTAACGAGTTTCAACAAGTCTAGACTATAATCCTTACAAGTTCATCTTATTTCTCGCCTCTTTATCCACGTCACTAGGCCGCAGGTGTCTTCCATGCATCCATCCCCCCCCCCCCCCTCTACCCCTACTTACCTCGCGCGATAACACATACTGTCACATCCCTTGATGAATTGCTTATTAGATTGTCGACGTTGTTTTGCACTTATTTTCATCTCCAATATTGCCGTCTCGTTTTTTGTGCGATAACAAATTTATGGAGGCCGTGTAGTGGTGCGTTTACCCTATTAAGTTGTTCGGTTTTTGCTAGCGGAGCCTTTTGTTGTTTAAAAAGGAAATTGAATTTCACTTAACTTTGCTCGTTGGTGTACCTTTCGTAGTTTTGTACTAAGAGCCTGGCAATGTGGCAATTCTATACGATAGGTTTCTTACTATTATTATTATTTGGTTATAAGGGCTTGGTCAATGACCAAATAGCTACTGCGACCTGGACAGATCTATTGTAGCTGTCACCCTAGACCTAAAGGTCATTTCCTAGGCCCACGGACTTCATGAACCGTGTTATGCTTTTGGAGGGGAGGTCCCTAATGTCAGTAGGTGTTATTATGTATCCACCTAGATGGCGACTCCTGCTGTGAATGAGCACTTCGCATTCGCAGAGGAGGTGTATGGGCGTTTCCTCTGCTTCACAGCAGAATCTGCGAGTGGGTGAATCTACAAGCCCCATTCTGTGTAGGTGTTTCTTACCGTGTATATTGCCCGGTATTTTTAAGATAGGTAGGGTAGGTACTGTAGTACGTACTTATAATTTATCTTAAGTATCTTATTGATGATAGGTATACAATACAGGATGTAAGGAAAAGTATCATTAACCTTTAACCACATACTCTACCCATCAAACTGAACAACTTTTACTATGGAAGCAAACCTGTCAGCGCAAATAAAAAAATCGACTGTTCCAGACTAAACTGCAATGGCTACACGACTCAAATATATGAAACAGCAGATTTTTGTTGCTCTGACAGGTTTGCTCCTAAGGGTTAGTGATACTTTTCCTTACACCCTGTATAATGTAGGTACTAGGTAGTTAAGGTATCGATTGATTTTTCAGACTTCTTCTACATAATATTACCACAGAACCACAGATATTACTTTCGGATATTTTTTTATGACGGCTTCCTTTTGTGAGGTAGCTTAGGCTTTTTATGTAACTCTCTTAATTTTGAATTGCTAACGAGGTTTCAAATGGGAGACGATTTTATTCAATAACGAGTAGTCGATGTTTTAAAATATGAACAGATTCGAAGTAAAAATGGAGATTCAATATTACCTAAATGTTGAAATCTTTTTATACTACCTGGGTATTTTACGAAATAAGATAATACGATACATTTTCTGAATTATCTTTGAATATTAGGCATGGTTTTATTATTAAATTAAAAAATAATATTTAATTATAGAACACTACCTGTTTCATCCAAAATTACACTGGCATAAAATCTACAGTCTGAAATTGATATCATTAGCATTCTTTAAAACTAAGAGTCTACCCATCAAACTGAACAACTTTTACTACGGGAGCAAACCGATCGGAACAAATAAAAAATCTGCTGTTCCATACTAAACTGCAATGTCGACGCGCGAGTTCGCGACACAAATGTATGCAACAGCTGATTTTTTTTTTGCTCCCATCGGTTTGCTCCCACAGTAAAAGTTGTTCAGTTCGATGGGTAGAGTCTTAGTTTAAAAGGATGCTAATGATATCAATTTCACCCTGTATATCAGTATCTTCGCAAAAATTTATTAATGACTTTTGACTACACTTATGCCTTTCTTCCAGCATTCAAATTCAACAAACATAGATGTTTGTTCAGATCCGAATATTGTATTAATTCTAACTATTCTAAAATAATATTTTTCTCTTGTTACAGATGCAACCGCGAGATGAACCATCCATTTGACAACAGAAACTAACAACACACCATGATTGGTACAACCACACCCCAAGACCAAGTCTTGGGCCCACTAGAAAAGACCATATCCCACAGAAGGAAGAGCCTACAGGATCTCAAATCTTTACTCGAAGACAGAGGAGGCATAATTAAGACTAGAGAAACAAATTTCAAAAGAAATGTCTTTGACAAAGACAAATCTAGCAATAATAGAATAGGTTATAATAATAGGGGGAGTAGTGATAATGACAATACAAGATTTAGGTATGGGAGGTGCTTTAGGTTTAAAACTATAGTGTTGTTGTTATTAGTGGCTGTTTTTGTGGATTCGAGGAGAGCTGAGGCGAGGAGTGCAGGTGAGTCCTTATATTCTTTTATACTTATATGATCACTACTTTATTTATACTTAATTAATATACAGAGCGAAATAAAATAAAAAACATACGCCGATAAGACAGTCTTATTGTTGAAGAGTTTTTGGCGAATGAAAGCGATAATTTCAGTAAAATAAAGACGTGCTTCACTCGAATAAAGTCGTAACATGCGTTTATCGCTTTATTAACATTCTCTATTCAACCTTTTCGGTTTATCGACTCTGAAAACTGTCTTGACTGTATTTTTCAACTATTACAATTCCAATATCTAACAAATCTTATATCGACGGTAAACATCTACTAGTCTACACTTGAAGAATGCTAGCGCACCTTAAAGCCTAACACCGTTTCAGAATTCCATTCAGACTTCGTCTTTAACTTTTTTTCTAAAGCCTTTGACTCATCATGTGGCTTAAGAAAATCTCTAGAAGTCTTTACATTCCAAATGCTATTTCCTTAACGACTTGCCGCGTTCTTAAAGGTTTAAGACCGTCTGAGCGTATTGTCACAATAGCGGAGTTTATGTCCAAATGAAGTACCTTTAGGTATTTATGACTTTCTTCCAATAAAATTTAATTTTAGAATAAATTTAGTGGGATTGTAAATTGATTTTGTAATGTTGATAAATTCGTTCGATTTTATAACTAAGTGGTAGTGTAATGTAGGCTGGATTAATTTACGAATCAGTTAATTCTTTAATTACTGTAAACAATTGCAGAAATTGATTAATTTTTTACTTAGGAAATTTATTATTTTAGCTTTATGTTATTAAGAGACGGTCGTTTCTAAGTAAATAAAACCAATCTGTTGAACTTCACCGTGGCAGTCAGAATCTTGGTATTTAATCTTTAGAATGGGCTGACCTAACCTAAGGGTTAAAAGGTCCAACAAAAAAAAAGAATAAAAAAAAAAGAAAAGTACATTTGTTACCTAAAGATTTTATAACCAATTGAATTGGCAGAATAGTATCATTTTCATCATCATATACGTCTCACTGCAGGGCACAGGCGTACTCAAGGAGGGTGTATGGGCGTTAGTTTACCACGCGTGCCCAATGCTGATTGGTAGACTTTACGCATCAGAATTTCTTCAAATCACATATAGGTACTGTAAGGAGGTTGTACAGCCATAGCTTGCTGGCTGGTTTTTATTAGAAATAAATTTGGAGCGTCGAACAACCCCGGCGCAGGCTTCAATTATTATGGAATTCAGAAGAAGATCGTTCTCAGAGCTAGAAAGCAAATGTCTCGATATATGAAAATAAAAATATATAATAAACAGTAAAGCTCTATTTTAATTACCATTTGAGCCACGCCTCCACAGTACCTAAAAAAAGGAAAAACAAGTCGTTGATATTAATATATGAAATTATGTAATAATAAAATGATATTTTTATGCTATTTTTTGCTTCCTCGATATTTCATTCCGAGTTTCATTCATTTCAGTTTATAGAACCAGTTTTTTTTTCAAATTATTAGTCACTTCATGATCGTCATATGTACACATTAACCTTTAGCACGTTCAGTATGGTGTTATAGTTGCAAAAATAAATATGATTGTCCTAGCTAGATCATCGTCGAACATCAGTTGAATAGATCAATGACTCATAAAAGGCGCGCACATACACCGCTGTGCGTATAATTAACTACAAAATCAACAGCAAATAAAAAAGGCATAGATAACTAAAAAAAGGTTTTTTATTTACATGAGTAAAACTTAGGAGTTGACTCACAGTTGTGTTTCAAATAAACACCGCATTTAAAAGAAATTACTGAATACATCAGGAAAAACAAAACCTCTACCACCTGGGGCGACAGTTTCACTTCTTAAGAAGTCTATAGAAATCACAAATATTAGTCAGCAATTGACAATAGAGTTAGTCATCGAAAAAACCTATGTAGATACGAATTAACATGAAATCGCACAATAGCACTAAAAATGAGTTAACCGCGTTTAATAATGGTCTTAAAACTGCAAAGTAATTAAGCAAAGGTCATCAAAATATGATTCATTCGGTAACCGTTTATGTCTAGATCTCTTTGCTAACAAATAATAAAAAAATCAAAAAGTTTAACAATTAACGGAGGTCTTAGAAAGAAAAATAAAAGTGTTTTAAATATTTTCGCACATGGTCGGTTTTTTAAAATTAGTTCAACATTCTCACGAGCTTTCTCATTTTCAATGTTATATGCAGTTTGCTACTATTTCAAAATATTCGCAACCGTTAATTACAACACCTAAAAAGTTACATAAAATCCGTATACATATAACTGTAAGTGTAACATAAATCGTGTCTCGCTTAAAAACGCACTTAAACGAAAGAGTATACTCCGAATTTACTACTGAAAGGAACCACTACACAAACAAAGAAACTAAACTACTTTCTGCTTTGTTTACTTTGTTTGTTAGTTTTATTAATATTCAGTTTGTTTGTTGTTTTAATGAGAAAGTAGTATAACTTATCTGGTGGTTTCTTCCCTATGTACTGAAACGTCGTCAGTCAGTTTATTAGTTATGGTCTAATTTTGGGATACTTCCATGGGGTTTGTTTAAGGGGTCAAGGCTGATGAACCATTGTCAGGGCCCACCGATATGCTGGGACTGGTTACTAGCAGTAACTAGACCAGTGTCCATGCGTTAGCTTTGTATATTATGTTCCTGCCAAGGTAGTCGTATTAGCGTGGGTTAGGTAAGCAGTGGGCTCGGGGAGCTCGACGTTCCAAATTTTCGATGAGGAGGAGGGTGATGTAAGGAGGTTTTAAAGCCATAGCTTGCTGACTGGTTTTTATTTGAAATAAATTTGCGACGTCGAGGAACCCCGGTGCGGGCTTCAATTATGAGGAAGTAAGAAGAAGATCGTTCTCAGGGCTAGAAAGCAAATGTCTCGATCTATGAAAATAAAATATAAAACGATCAGTAAAGCTCTATTTTAATTACCATTTGAGTTACGCCTCCACAGTACACAACAATCATGACAGAAACTAAATGTTAACTGTGTATGCTTTTGTCACATCCTTTGATCATCATCATCATCGCTACCGATTGACGTCCACTGCTGGACATACCCAATGCGGATTGGTGGACTTCACAAACGCATCAGAATTTATTCTTCAGCGTATACAGGTTTCCTCACAATGTTTTCCCCCTTTGAGAGCAGTTGGTATAACGAACATAATAATTATGTTAGAAAACATTATACTTGACAAACCTCTTTCGCCTCTTCCACAGTCATCAGTCCACGCTCGTCGGACTTACGATTTTCGATATTTCGAGACTGTTTTGCAGTAGGACTTGCCTATAGGCCCATGATGATGATGATAAAACAATTCATTTACTTCCGGTGAAGACAGCAAATGCGATCGCGAACCGCATGAGTTCGACCACAACTTTTTTCGCATGTCCGTAAAAATAGAAAAATAACAGTTCCATGCGAAATAACAGACAAACAGATTTCTGTCTGTTCTACATTTCACACAATTAACACTGCGATTATTAAAAAATTAATATAATTAGAACCCGTAGAGAGAGGCCTATGCGTTTGAGATGTGCGAATTTTTAGTATTTATCACTTATTCAGCGTTATGAAAGAAACAAAAGCACTGGTTTACTCATATAAACTAGTAGCCCAGTCATTTTACGGTTTGAGCCGGGACTAATTAATAATTGTAATTTTTTCGGTATCGTATTTAAGAGCCAATTTGAGCCAAGGAAATATACCAAAATTAAAAAGAAATCTCGTCAGCAACATCCCCAAATCAAAAATTTAGCATTTATCTGGTTCTAAAACACCTGGTGTTAAATTTTTTGCACATTTTTATGGCTTTACCATTATAAATACTTCAAACATGACGTTAATATTTTTGCGCACTTTGAAGGCTTTAGAATACCTCTTTTTTTATTTTAATTCCAATTTTTTTGCTCAAAAATAAAGTATATTGTTAAATCTAATGAAAATGAGTGCATTGGCATTAATATTATTAAGTTAGAACCCTTCTGGGAGATACAATTTTGATTTCTATGTTGCGTAGCAAATTTGTTTTAAATTTATTTTCATTTATTCTTTTTGTCACTAAAAGGTGCCGGTTACAGTTTAAAAGTCCCAAAGTCCCATTCATAATTACTCCCCACTCCTCCTAACAAAACTCCGTACATAGGTATATCGGTATAAAGGGGATATAAACTCCGTCGTAGTTTTGCGTATGGCGTTCTTCTGGGAGTTTACATTCAGCTGTAAAAAAGGGGCTGTCGAAAAACCTGACACCTGAAATTTTTTTGTACCTATTGTAATCATTAATCAACTTTTTTAAACTAGCATAAGCATATGCCCAAGACTGTATCCCCCGAGGGTAGTCAGAGATATTCTGAAACCTCAGAACAACCACGTTTTACTAGTACCGAAACTCTCCTAAAACTAAATCTAAAAAAATAATTTTTTATTGTAATTTTGGAGTATTTTTTGTTAACGCTCGCTCTCAGCGTTGCTGTGCCCTACCAGTAGGCCTCGCATGCCACCCCCGAGAAAACGATAAAAATCGAGATGTGCCTCCATCTTTATTATTTTACGTATGCCAGAAAGAGCGCGCATGACGTTTTTTTCGTTTAAACGCTTTGTCGTGGGTGGCATGCTAGCCGTGCTGGGGTCATGTAAATACTTTGCTTTTAATTCTTTACCACCTTTGACGACCCGGCTTGTGTAATGGTTACCACGCCAGACTGCCAAACCAGGGTCTTAGGTTCGAATCCCGGTTCGGTCATGGATGTTTATATGTTTGTGCCGTTGTTGTATGGTTTCCATAAAAAACAGCCTATTAGTGCTTGCTTTGGATCATTACAGTGTATATGCAATGCATTATTATTATTATTATTATTAAGCTGTAGGGTACTACATGAATGCAATAAAGAAATCAAGTCTTATCTAAAGCAGGCACTACATTCTCGCCAAGAACGGGCGAGAACGAGAGTGTGGATGCCCTTCAGTGTTCTCATGGAATTCTAGCCTTTAGTAAAGGCGAACCCCTCTACCGGTTACGGTTTTCGGAATCATGTGGCCGTAGCAAGATGCCCGCAAATATCACGCCTTTTATCTCATTCGTTCGCGCGCGTACAGAAAGAGGGCTAAGACGCAATAGCACTATATCACGCTGCGATTCTACGACCGCAGGTGTACATAATGTATTAATAGGAGCCTTTGCCAATTTAATTCCGAATTTTTCGTTCGATGATGAAACACTGCTAAAAATGTTTTGTAAAAAAAAAATTGCCGTATTTGAAATATTAATGCTTTCCCTAGTTAATTTAATCCTCACTCTATATCTGCAATCCATTTTATAAAATTTTATACACCAAACAATATGAAAATACATCAGTCCATTTCAAAACACGAAAACATTCATCCCACTAATAGATTCGTTTGCAAAGCCGAAACAAATCGTAAAAAAAAGAAAATTGGATTAGCCTCAGACACCCGATAAAAAATTAAATTGTTATTTTCCCTAATTGCTCACGATTTAAAGGGGAAAAAGCGTTCCCGGAAGCGGATCATCGCTTAATACCCTATAGAAACCAATCTACTGCGAATTGGAAAAAAACGTGCCAAATACCTGGAGGTAGGACCAATCATACCTATAATCCATTAAGATTTTGCTACGCTCCGTCGAACACACTTCCAAACTCCCGCGAGGTAAATATTTCACCTCCCCTCCTTCAGCCCGGGTATAATGTATTCCACACCCCCTCAGACCTCATCTTTCCGTCCCTATTTTGCATGAAGGGGGAATTTAAATTGTGTAATCTAACTTTCAATTCATTCATACATTCAACGCCATCTCTCGGTGATAAATTGAAACTCGGATGGATTCTTACAGTCATTTAGCTTTTGGACGCTTCGCGGGGCGGACGCGGGGAAACCCCGGATTTATATGGAAATATGCTTTAAAGTGTTTCCTTAATGTTTTCAGTACATTTAAGCTGGTTTACATGATAAGAGGAAAACGAAAGGACCCTTGATAGCATCAGCATTCACACACAATTGTACACAATGTATTCCTGACGGAATAGTTTCAGATATTCTACGAGTAAATATCCTACATACATAAACTCACTACCATAATTCCTTTCGAGGTGGTCAGAATCATTGCTACAACTAACAGCGTGTCTTGCATGCAATTTTAACGAGACTCGCGTTCAACATTTTGAAGGTTTCAAGATGAAATTATGTTTAAAGTGATGATAGGTGGCAAGCCTTTCGCCCACAAATATGTACTGCATAAGAAACACTTACCTATTCCTTAGTAGCCTCGTGTGAAACCCACGGGAAGACTGGAGTGGTCCATTCAGGCCGGAACCACACGGCATACGGCAAATAATTATTCAGAATATACAAAAATCTATAACAGTCCCAAAACTGTTATCCATTGTCACTTTTAATAAGGTCAGTAAATACAATTAGGTACCTCAAAATCAATGCGTGCATGTTTCCTCTCTATTAGGATACAGAAATCTCTTAAAGACTGGTTCTGAATAATGGAATTAGAGGACGAGAGGTTGAAGACCTAGACGAACTATTTAGCACAAGTAAAGGAAAAATAATGGTGTTATATAAAATTATGAGAACAAGACACTTAAAGCGAAGTGAGAAAACTGGTGGTTACCAACCAGAGCGTAATTTTTAAACAAGATGAATGACATAACTAGGGTAACTTGTGGAAGACATAATTCATGTTTGCACCATTCTATCATTACATGTCACTTACTCATTAACCTCATTTATCCCAGTTCTTGTGACTTTTTTAGCCTCATTCAATTCCCGGTTAATGAAATAAGGCAAACAGTGTCAAGGTCACAAGTATATTGGAATTCCAATCCTAATATTATAAATGTGAAAGTTTGGATGTTTGTTTCGAATTTTTCGTTAAAACAGCTGCACGGCTGTAACAAAGAGTACAAGAGATAAAGTAAATCCTGGAATAATACGTAAGGTACTCAGATTTTATAAAAAGATTCAGGATTTCGATTATCGGGTGGCAAAAAATCTATGTGAAGTCGAAGTCCTGAGCAAAATAAATGTATTTTGAGTGGCCCTCCATTCTTTCTTACTTCTTCTAAGTAAAAGCAACACCCTGATAACGTTGTGAGGGTAAAATCAGATGCTTTATAAACAACTTGAAAATACTCTGACAGCTGATCGATCACCTTTGAGATAGATGAGACGATTTTGATTCTAATATTTGCTCTGCAGTGGCCGCTTGTTGACACCCCTGTACAAGTTGTAAAAGTCATTAAAGCTACAACTGTCCGATTATAAACAAAGCTTGTTTAGATGTAGAAAAGTTACAGAGTACGATCGTTGGATGGTGTTGGTGTTGATATCAAAGAGTACTGGCCATCTATATGTTTGTAATTTAGCATACCTAAAGCTTTTATAAATAAAGTCATTAATTTCATCGACTGCAAAAGCTGTCGTTTTATTAGGTTATGGGCCCAGAGGTTTTTTTTTATTAAAAATGGGTTTGCTCTTGACCTCAATCCAGTCCTCAGGACAGAGATGGGGTCGAAGATGTAGCGAGCTAACCAGCCAGAAGAAGCCTATTCACTCGTACTAGTCGAGAGATGAGAGTTTATAATGTTATTCCTTTCTAATCATCATTGTTATCAGCATGTGTCCAATCACAGCTGGGTATTAGCATCCTCCCCTTTATCCCATTCTTCCCAGTCCTATTCTAATCGCACACAAGTCCTAATAAATTCCGCTAAACCAAAGTCAGGTAAAACGCGATCTATGTCACGGAAAACCCAACAAAACGACACTATACACCAGCACAAAAGTGTTTCGTATTTGAAAAAGTTATGAAGCGAATCCGGCTTCGTTGTCAAATATCATTTTTGTCACTTTTCATGAAGGCGCTTTCGCTCCACGTTTCTCTTTGTCTTCATTTGGGGACCCATTTTTCTTGTTTACCCGTTATCTGGTTAGAAGCATGGCTGTTTATAAAAGCATCTAAAAGGAGGAACATTTTCATTTTCTAAATGTATCATAATGAGATTACGCGCGTCAATGGGAGAGGATGAAAAGTGGTTTTGTTTTTTCAATTTGTGAGATGTGGATTTGTAGGTGCGTTGCTGATGGTTCATTCACTTGTGTTAACAGCTTTTTGTATTATATTGTTTGTACTTTAGAGGGGGAAGCAAGCGATGAACGTCTTTGGATGACTGGTTTAGTAGTATTTCATTTTGAATCTCCGCTTTTAATGGTATACCCTGAGGTAGTCTCGGGTTCTGCCATTATATGGCAGTATTCGAATGGTAAGTTGACATAGTTGAGTGAGATTTTAATAAGTTTAGAAAAATTTTCGGCATTAATTATTAATGATGGATTAGTGTCATCTTTCTGGATTTAAGAATTCGCTGAAAACGCCGTCTTTCTTCAACTCTAATTACCTTTTTCCTTGTCTCATCCAAAAGGTTAGACCTTAAAGGACCTTTTCGAAGTTATTTCAAACAAAAATTGCAATCAGTGTTAATGAACTAGGGAGGGACGTCCGTCGGTCTGTCATCAAATTAACTCTTGGGAAAGTTGAAAAAAAGTACAGACAAATCGCATTTACTCTTTCAAATTATTCGGGGGGATTTACGATTATCCCGAAATGACTTGGGAGTGGATCTGAGAAGGTTTTAAGTCCTGTAATTTGTGGATTTTTTCCCTTCTAGTAGCTATAATAAGTTAGTAAAAGTTAAACAGAAATACAGTATGATTCAACAATATTTTCTTTGGAACTTCAACATATTTTCTTTTCTAAAC
Source organism: Agonopterix arenella (assembly GCA_927399405.1). NCBI lineage: Eukaryota > Metazoa > Arthropoda > Insecta > Lepidoptera > Depressariidae > Agonopterix > Agonopterix arenella. Next base: position 7,132,739 of record OV656714.1, read on the forward strand.
AACGACCTTTTAGAAACTATGTACCTTTAGCTACATAAAATACCTAGTAACGTATTCTGGGAAAGCATTAATCTTCTGTTCCGGGTACATTTTTAAAAATTCTCGTCGTACAATACATTTAAAATTCATTTATCCATTTTTCCTGCCCCATAGAACAGGTGTCGTGCATGAAAACGTCACTCATGGAAATCCAACGAGGTTTATAGTTCCGGTGACCCGATTCTTTGTTCTGCAACAGTCAGGCCCGGACTCGCCCAGGGCCTAACTGGGACCTGAGACCGCCTCGGGCATTTTAGAGACTGTCGGCCCTTAAAGTCTGGTCCAGGTAGATCGCAGGAATACGATCTGAAACCAGGAGCATGCGAAGCAAGATCGAGGTTTTACTACTTTAGAAATCAATTGTAGTGCTCACCCACCACCAGGGCTCTGCCCACCGACAAGAAAGAAGAAGAATCTATTGTAGATTTTATGCCAAAATCTACTTGATTTCTGTGTCTTATGGCCAGACCGTCCATCTAATAATCAATAATAATTATGGATTCAATATTAACTATATTTTTTTCAAAAGAAATGTATGGCTACTTACTCTTCCTCCCGTCTTGTTCCTATGTGGCCGAGAAACAGAAATCAAATCTATTTCGGCATTAGTTCACAATCGAGTTTAGCTATAACTATAATGTAGCAAAATCTCGAACTCATTTCGCTTGCTCCTGGATTCAGATCGCATTCCTGCGATCTACCTTTACCAGAGATGGGAGGGCCGACTGTTTCTTAAATGCCCGGGCCGGTCTCTGGTCCTCGTCCGGCCCTGGCAACAGTTGCTGTTTTTGTTTCTGAACTATTTGTGTAACAATAGGGTTTGACAATACACGCTTTGTAGGTCACAGCGGAATAATGTTTGGATTTTTATGATAGCAACGATTTGAAGGTGTCAGGCGGGGCATGGATTCGCATTGTGAAATGTTGACGCCAGCGCGGATGGTTGCGTAATTGTTTTTGTCAGGTTGTTTTTCGTTGTAATTGGTTTAGGAAATTGTATTGTAGTTTTTTGTATTTGCACACCAAATAATTTAAAGACTTAAGAGTGTTCATGCCGTTCCGTAGCGCCCCCATCACAAGTTGTTAGATTTCACGTTCAAGTAAACCTAAAACAAAAGTTCCTTACGAAAACATTAAAAGCTATTTATACAGAATGTCCCGTAAACCGACGTCAACTCGGCGGATGCTATAATAGGTTAGGTCATGACTAAGCAGAATATCAAATTTTGACTTTAGTAAAAGTGTCTTAGTTTTCAAGACATTGACAGTTTTAACACTGATACTGCATAGAACAATTTGTAGCCGTGGCACTCAAAATAGTGACTAAGGTAAAGAGTTTCATGAATTTCATAAAACTGTCCTTATCTCGAAAACTAAGTATGTTTTCCTAATGTAAAATGTTGACAGATAGATTGATTGATTGACTGATTTATTTTTAATTTTTTTTTTTCATTTTAGTATATACTAGTTAGGCATAAACTAACCTATCAGCATCCACCGGGTTGACGTCGGTTTACGGGACACCCTGTATACACTATTTTTCGAATCACTCTGCCCTGAAGATGTAAATAAATAGTAGTATTTGTAGACAATGTATTATTTCATTTCATTTAACAAATTGCTCAATGGGTAATAATACAGTGTAAAACTTGCATAGATATATTCGAATTCTATGCATCTCTGTGAGGTCTCTAGTAAATAAAATAAAAACACTAAAGATACCAATCATCTTAGACTATAAAATTGAAAATAGCTAACAAAAAAAACCAAAACCAAGACGCAAGTTCCTAAAGATTTCACATTGCTACTTTAATAGCAAAAAAGAGAGGATATAATTTAAAAGATGACAACAACAAGATCCTGTAGGAGACTGTAATTGAAATCTATTGATAATGACCCCCTAGAAACCTCCTCAATTTTCTACCTTGCCACTTTAGAAATAAGCTTTAGATTACCCTGAAGGGTTTATAGCAAAGTTGTTGGGTGGAAACTATGATGTGCAGGACAATGGGATTTAAGTTTCAGTTTTAAGATAAAGTTTCGCGAGATTAAAGGTGGATAAAGGCCTTTGATGACAGGTCGTGTATGAATTAAGACTTGGAATATTAAAGCTGGGAGTTTTTAACTATTATTGAGAGAACCATTGTCTTTTATGAAACTTTAAGCTTTTGTTTTTGTGTGACTTTGTAGTTGGGAAGGTATTGGGTTTGAAAGCAAATCGTTAATCTGGGTTTTAAGTTTAAAATTAAGGTTTTATAGCTATGACAATGGTCTTATTTTGAATTGTCATTCATGTCTGAATACAATACTTATTGAAATATTGAAGTCTTTGGCATCCATTTAAAGACACTACGTATAAAATTGAACAACTATTAAAGAAAACAAAATCGCAACAAATTCTGCTGTTCGATACATTTGAATAGGCAGAACATCAAATTTGATAATGCTTACAAAAAAGCCTTTTATTTTTACCAGTTCTTACCGGGACATATTATGATTCCATGCACATAGCAATTTAAATTAAAAACAATTATTGTCGTAAAAAACTAGTGACATGACTTAGATTTCAACAACACTGCTCGTAGGAAATTTCTTTTGTACGAATTGCGAATGGCTAATTTGAACAAAACGAGAATTTGACCCAAATGATAATTTGCACAAATTGCGAATTGCACGAATCGCTAATTGAACGAACAGCGAAAGTGAACGAATCGAGAACTATACAAACTGAGAAATTGTACCAACTGCTCGTAATTCATTGCAGTTTTATATGAAACAGTAGATTTTTTCTTGCAACTTCAGTTTTTCTCCCATAATAAAAGCTATGTCCAGCAGTGGAAGTCTTTTGTGCAAAGATGATGACTAGGCAATCTAGCAAGTTACGAATCAGATCTACCCATCGAACCGCTACCCCTGCACTGAAAGCACTGCAGCTACTAGACCACCAAGGCCTCTGAAAGCTTATAAATAAATGCTGGTATAAAATATTTCAAGCGAAATTCAAAAAACAAATAGGAAAGCTTTCAACCACATAAACATGAATCCATGGACTTCGTTCATGCATGTTTTGCGGTTTCGATCCATGCTATGAAGTCGCCAGAATGTGGCAGACAACTACCGCCATAAAATGAAGAGAGGTTGCTATTTTTATGGTAATAACTAGTTGTTCCTGGCGGCTTCGCTCGCGTGGATATAGAAATAGTAGCCAGTTTTTTATATTTATAAATGAATGGCCTTTTGTTGTGACTAAGCACTTGCATTTCTGCCAATGTCGAGTGGATTTTGGATCGTAATATTTTTGTATGAAAAACAAACCACGTTTGGGCTAATATGAAATATCAGAGCTTCGTTGGCTAGCCAGAATGTTCACGATCTATGAAACCGTAGGTACTTACATAGAGTTCTTCTAACTAATTACGTGCAAAATTTCACGTCGTTTCGTTGTTCCGTTGCGAGATGAAGAAAAGACACATAAATACACTTTCGCATATTTTGTATTATCATACTAGTTTTGATATTTTTTTCCTTGGGAATTTTGCAAGGAGACATAGCATCATCATCATCACTTTACCTACTCGATGTACAATTGTTACTACCATAGTTTGAGGGTAGTCCAGACACTTTGTCATAACTACCAAATGCCAAATGACATAAATGCCAGGATCCTTTTATAACATACTAGCTGTTGCGTGGCATGCGTTGCAATGCTCCTTTTTTTCCGACACACACTTGGCCGTTTTTTTCATAGCCTATGTTCATTACGAATAATATATGTAGCATTCTAATTATGAAAGAATTATTCAGATCAGTCCAGTAGTTTCGGAGGCTATTCAATACAAACAAACAAACAAAAAAATCAAATCTTTCCTCTTTATAATATTAGTGTAGATTACGTATAAGTTTCATAATGGAATGACATGTAAAGTAATGACAGGTGAATTGGCTAACCTTTCGCTAACAAAAGCACTGCATAAGAAACCTTTAGTCACTTCGTACGAATAGGTTTTTTTCTTTACACACGCACACTGCATTTCTAGCAACTAAATCCAAAATCTTGCTTACTGTAACCGACAATAATAATGGGGCCGTGATGTCACCGCTGAAAACAATTGATAAATGAAATCTATGGCCCAAAGAAATTGCGGGAGAATGGTACTTAAAACGATTCATTTCTCAGCCTTTCTACCTGTCCAGACAAACGTCACGGAGAAGAATAATGAAAGATAATAAAAAATGCTTTCGAACCGTTGATTTCAGAAAACAGTAGATGTGCCTTTAAATAAGTAGATAGATTTTTTTCTACAATGAGCAAATAATAAAATAGATTGCCGAGTAGGTATTTAGGTCATTATTGTGAAAGTTATCCTACTAATATCCTACTAAGGTGGCAGGAATCAGTTGGGCAGTGCAGGACAGGTGGCCTATGTCCAGTAGTGGACGTCTTTCGACTGAGATGGTGACGATGCTAACTAATATTAGGAAAAACCGTAGAGGAAAAATGATTGGACACTTGATACGAAACGACAATTTCTTTAAAACCATACTGGAAGGAAAGATAGAAGGGAAGAGAGACAGTGGAAGACCTAGACAGAGTTATCTAGCAAGTGAAGGAAAAGGTTGATGTCGTGTCTTATCAAGAACTCAAGAAACTAGCGTAAAAGAGACAGAATTAGCGAATGCTACACCGACAAGAGCGTTTGATGATGAAAGTTGGTACGATGTTTGAATGTTTGTGACTCAATAACATACAAACTTTGACTACTTATAAAGGGACTAGTTACGTGTGTAATTCTACTAACAAACATTTCTGCCACTTTTTGCGGGGGGCGAGGTAACATGAAATCCGCAACTTTGGATTTTATTCCCATAACTTTAGATTCTAATTTTGAACGTTAAAAATCATGAAAAGTAGTCTTGCGTGAACCCAAAACGTTCTAAGTTCGAAATTATTGTTTCGTAATTATAGGCTGTCTCGTTTAGTGATAAGGTATAAAATTGAATGCACATGATTAATCGATCTTATACCGTGGCAGAGGGGAAATGCTACCGCAAGTCTATTCCTTATAATAAATAGTCAAAGCGTACAAAAGGCTCAACGGATTTGGATGAAATGTAGCACACAGATAGAATATGTTCTGATCAACGCAGACGAAGTTGCAGGCAAAACCTAGTACGAAAATAATTTAAATCAACTTTAGTTAGGTACTTGTTGCCTGCGTCTTCTATATACTATACTTCTATATACTTCTATATAGACTCCATTAGTATTTGAACCTAGATTGGTAAAAAAATGTATAATAAAAACTCAAAGGAAAATCTAATTTTTAAGTAAATTTTATTGGAAACCATTTAACCACCAGCACTTTTATTAAGTCCGACTGAAATCGACATCATTTTCCTAGTTGATTAATTTACTTCTTTGATTAAATTTTTTCATAATTATCGCCTTTAGAGCGATTCGGTCTTTAATACTATTTACAGCGTTTTAGGAATAAGAGCCAAAGCTCATCTACTGTTTTCTGTAATCAATGTTTCCTGCACAATCACATTAAAAAAATATTCCACACAAGATTCTTAGTCTTAAATCCTCATACCGAAAGTAGAATTTCCACTGAACATTCAAACAAAACCGAGAAAACAAGCAATTTGGTGAAAAGAATTTTTTTAAAGAAATCCATCTGAATTTTTTTTGTGATAGCATTCAATTACGAAAATCGCAAATTAGTGAGACTTTTCGTAAAATAGTCATAATAGATTCTTTTTTTTTCGGAACATTGAGTATTGGTGAATGGGATGATTTATTTTTGTCAGTTCACTGAATTCAACGTATTAGTGGCCATTAAAGGAAGCCGTCTCCATTTCTTTTGACTTTCTGATTCTTTTGTGTTTAAGGAAAAATGTAGGTGAAGTCATTTTGTATTATATTGATACTTGATATTTAACAGAGATAAAAAAGCAAATTATCGACACAATAATAGAGATCTAGAGAGATGCCAACCAACGCGCTGAGTACGAAACCTAGTGTCGCATCACCACCAGTACCACGCGATAGAAAGTATTTTGTTAGCTTGAATGTGCTCATTATCCATTGCGGTATCAGAATTCAACGTTCAAATAATCTTTAGTACTTCGCAAGCATTGTAAACTATTTACACATAATATCTCGACTGGCTTTCAGCCTCATAATATATTGAATCCTTACTGTCGCGAGCAATGTGTTCCGTTTTTGCGCATATTGCTGCGACTCTGGCTCCGCCCCCTTTTCACGTCTCTCTTTAGTTTTTGTTATCTGTGGACACGATGGATGGAATCGGACGTAAAACACAATCATCATCATCATTGGTCCAAATACATCTGGCTGTAATACACATGGTTCCTCTTTTACACATAAGTAAGCCGTTCTCCACTAAACCCCAGTATAAGAAAGAGTATTTAGTACTACATATAGTACAGACAATCCCTGCCCCCCACCAATTTTAACCTCACCCCCGCGTGGTAGGAAATGTGGCGGAAAATGTTGACAGTGGCGTATTCATATTTCGCACTTACTCAGAGTATCGCACCAAATTTTCCCATTAATTTAAAGTGAGGTTGTAACACGGTTTCAGATTCGATTCATTTGTATGAAATGACAGCTAAGTGTCCAAGATGTGACTTAACTAAGTAGGATTGGTACGGACTGGTTAGTAGTGTTGTGCCGTTTCGATTATTCTGCTAATAATCGATTATTAATCGATTTTACCCGATTATTGAAAAGGGAATAAACAATGGTCAAAATGTATCGAAAACCCCATTATCTTATGTAGGTGAATCTAATGTCGAGGCATCCTGAATAAAAATATGAAATAAAAAAGATACTTAAGTTGGTATGTTGAATTACTGATTAAGATTTACTTAGGTATTTCAAAATAGTTAGGTATATTTTTAGGACAATTTTGTAGTATTTTTCTTGTACGTTAGGTACGATTAAAAAAGATGATAAATGGAATCAGGGACACCTAAAAACCATATCGTAACTTTTTTTTTGTTAATATCTTCAATGTACAGACAAACTTCCTGTTACAGTTTTATAATAGTACTAGCTTTTGCCCGCGACTTCGTCTGCGTAGACATGTAATTTTGTCTAATGTCTCGTCTAAGGTCATGAAGGTCATGGTCCGAACCAAGTCTAGGAATCCTGGCATGTAACATTAGAATGGCGATTAAGGAATGGGCTGATAAAAGACACAGGCTAGAATGCTCTGGCCTCTCGGGTCTGCAACACTGCAGGAAATTCATCAGCAATCTTCTTATTATCGTGTGGGCAAAGCCCTGGTGTCAGAGTATAACAGCAATATAACACCACGAATCCCACAGTTCATACTGAACCACAGCAGGAGCAAAGCTCGTGCCATCGTCTGAGCCCTCACCGGGCACTACGCAACAGGCACGATAAAGCTCACTCTAGATCCCGGTTGCCGAGCGTGTGGAGAGGAGGAGGAAACCATGGAACATTTGTACTGTGTGACTGCGATGTCTTGGTGGGTAAACGTATGTGACTCCTGAGAGATGGTTATTCATTACAGGTTTCTTACCCTGAACGCTATTGCCTCCCTCATTTTCGAAGTTTTTCAAGGATGAAGAAAATAATATGTAGGGTTCAATACAAAAGATACCATTGGGTCGAAGTGTTGCTGGCTTGCCATTTCCCATAATAAGATAAGAAAGTCATGAACTTCAGCTAAATCAAAATCAGAAAGTACCCCAAGTAATTCTGTAGGTACCAGATTTAAAAGTCATTCACTGGATCCATCACTTTAATTTTATACTGTTCGTCGTTTATTAGTTTTTTATTTATGTCGAGCAGCATAATAATCATCTTACGACCCACTGCGGGTCACAGACCTCCACTCACGTATAAACGTTAGAGGATACTCTACCACGCGGGCTACTGTAAAATGGTGAAGGCAAGAGCTAAAACGATAATATTCTAGGAAGCTAATGGTCAATTTGCTAAAAAAGATTTTCAATTATGTAAGTAGCTACATTACCGACCTGTATTATAAGGACCTTTTTATACGTTGTGGTAGAATGATGTTCTATAGTTAAGTTGCACAAGCCCTCAAAAAATCATAATTGAGACCGAAAATCAAACAAAACAAAAATTTGGCAAGAATTACTGCAACAAAATTAGTTCTTTCTGTAAAATAAGGTTATCATTCCGTAGCATTGGCTCAGATTGGACTCAAACAATCAATATACTTACAACGATGTATTACAACGATAATATAATCAACTAAATTTGTAAGCTCCTGCTATAGCTAGGTTTTTGAATTAATAATTGTAGCACACTTGCTTTAAAAAAACTCCCAACGCCATCTAGTAAGATGAAAACAATACTACGATTAAATTTTTGAACACTTGATTTTTAATATTTGACGACCCGGTTGGTGTAATGGTTACCTCGCTGGACTGCCAAACCAGGGTCCTGGGTTCGAAACCCGGTTCGGTCATGGATGTTATAAATGTTTGTGCCGTAGTTGTATGGTTTCTATAATAAAAAGCCTATAGTGCTTGCTTCGAATCATAACAATGTTCCTGTAAGCGTTATTTATTTATTTAATTATTTTTCTAATTCAGCCGGTAAGTAACTATACAATCAAATCTGTAAGACCGAATATCTGAGATGTCTTGAGCGTGAATTGAGTATGGTACTTGCTTCAAAAAATCACGCAACGCCATCTATTAAGATGAAAACAATACTACGATAAAATTATGAACACTAACTTTAGAAAAGGTTAAAAGAAAGAGGATTTTTAGTATTTGCCGACCCGGTTGGTGTAATGGTTACCACGCCAGACTGCCAAACCAGAGTCCTGGGTTCGAGTCCCGGTTCGGTCTTGGATGTTATATGTTTATGCCGTTTTTGTATGGTTTCCACAATAAAAAGCCTATAATGCTTGCTTGGGATAATTAAAATAATGTTTGTGCCTGTGAGCGTTATTTATTTATTTGTTTAATTATTTTTCTCGCGTTCTCCGCTGGAGAATACGCTTTCCCTTTCCCGGTGTGGGGCCGATCTGCCCACGCCAAGCTGGTGGATACCGGCACTAAACAAAACGTGTCGGATTATAACTGGATGCTTGAAACCGACTCCAGTACAGTTGCTTTACCCACTGGCTGGCATAGCGCCCTCAGATGTAAGTAGGGCTGTGGCAGGTTCCTCAGAGAGAGCCCAAATGGTGGACGATACACGACAATACATGGCTTTATTCCTGCGCTGCAAAGGCTGCCAAGCCGACGCAGCTTTATGAAGTGTGTCGATCCCCTGAATACTGGCCCAGCGCAAGCAAGGTGTACTCTATGGCGACAAAAAGTGTCCCTCGAAACTCCATTTATGTCGCCGTCTGAGAGCCTCACGCCTAGACATGACTTGCCTTGGGCGACCTGGAAGTCTTTAAACCGACTTCGAACCCAGGTCGTTCGCAGTAAGGACAACATGGTCAGGTGGGGATACTCGGATGCGCAAAATGTGACTTGCTTGTGTGGAACTCCACAAACGATGGCCCATCTCACATCGTGCCCTGCGTGCCCTAACATCTGCACGCAGGAGGAGCTCATGACTGCTAGCGACGGTGCAATATCGGTTGCCCGATTCTGGCAAGCTACTATTTAGCGACTTTGTTCAGAATTTGAAGTCGACACGATAAGATGAAGATTATTTTTCCAATTCGCCCAGTACCTATACAATCAAATCTGTAAAACCGAATTTCTGAGACGTGTTGATGATAGAACCACAAACATAATATTAATATTAGTGAGATACCTGGTAGGATGGTAGGATTAAAATTAGAAAAAAGCCAAAATAAAACATCCTGCGCTAATATTAGATCTGATATGATCTCAGAATATTATTATGATTGAAGATCAGGCCCTTAACATATCAAGCCTAACTGCTTCTTTCTAATCCGGTGAAAAATGGATATAGTCGTTGAATGTATTTAAAAAAAATAAAAAAAAAACATTCTCGACCAAGAATCGAACCTCCACCTCGTGCACGAAAATCTAACCATATACCAAATATACTACACAGCTGTTGTCAAAACTGTTGAAAAAGTAAATACTATGTTTATCACTGCAATCTACACAAATGCATCTGTCAGCGTCAAATTGGCGCTAGTGAGCATAGAATAAAAACGTGGTACATGTTTCAGCATGATAAAACATTGTAATTTATCCCACAGGAACCCATTGCTAGGATAAAAAGTATCCTATATCTTAATCCAGAACACATTCTATCTGCGTGCCAAATTTCATCAAAATCCATTCAGCCGTTTATGCGTCATTGCGCCACAAACATACAACATTACAACTTTACAAACATCGTCACAAACTTTTACGTTTATAATATTAGTGAGATTATTAGTTCTTCTTCGTGATGGCATTTTTCATTATTGAAAACAATCAAGTGTACTGGCAGATACAAAATTATTTTTTAAGTATGATTATCACTGAACGGAACGCGTCGGGGCGCATTATATATTTATTACTTTATTTTTTATATATTTAACTTAATATGCTGACACTTTTTAAGAGCATGATCAGACCATCAAACAGTCTATGGGACTGTCATCGATATCGCGAAAAAAAAAATCTTCTGCCGCATACATTTTTGTAGAGTAGGATTGCAGTTTTGTATGGAACAGTTGATTTTTTTTTCGTGATTTTGACTTTGGTCCCATACAGAAAGTTGTTCAGTATGATGGTCTGATCATACCCTTAAAAAACTGTCTGCATATAAGAAGGACCATATACATCTTGCAATCCGGTCAGATGCGTGCGAAATCGGTGACGGCCGCATTCCACTGCAACGTCGCCTGGTCAGCACTCGCTGTCAATTTGCGTGCATTTGAAACAACGGCTGAGGCGCACGTATGCGCCTGGATTCCAGCGAATAATTTCGTCCGGAAGGACGCAGTCGGCTATTGCCGAATGTTACATTAATTTATGTAAAGCTCATATCAAGCGACAGTCCGTAGGGCTGTGGCAGGTTCCTCAGAGAGAGCCCAAATGGTGGACGATACACGACACGGACGGACCGCAGCACGGACTACAAACTTTGAGTCAAGATAACTTTAGAACTAAACATTTAAAATGAAATCACAGATATTGGTTTCTAGATTGTTTTAAAACCATTCATTTTTTACTTTAATTACTAAATGTTCAAACTAAGCTTCTTTTTGTATGGAGCGCCGTAGAAAAATGCGCAAAATGCACGGCGGCACATCGCATCGGCGGCATAAAAAACCGACCCTTATTAATTTGTTAGAGTTGTTCGTTTGTATTTTAGTAATAATTTACGGTATTTCAAAATAGTTCCTTACCTGTCTTATAATTGCTTTAAAATATTAGCTATTATCCAGTCTTGCGTAACTGTGTGATTACACCGTAAATAAAAACATTCCGAATTAAAAATCGAGTTTTAGATATCTTTCGGCTGCTGATTTGAAATCATGATTATATTCTCTTTGTTTGAAATTGGCGTGCAGTTTTTTTTTTTTTAATAATTATTCCTGCTTTGTTTGCACTGTAATTCTACAAAATGTCAAGGAATTTGTAATTCGAATCTTGTTTTCTTGTGGCCAGTACTAAGGTTTTTTTTTTGTTATGCAAAGGTTTTCTCCATGGAGTTTGAAAGATTTTATAGCCAAAAAGAAAAACAATGTTATACCGGTGCAGTCATCAGCACTGGACAATGATAAAATTTATAATTATTGGTATTTATTTTGTAATTTATTGTTATTCTCGTTATTTATAAATCAAACAGTCTTCAGAATTAGCTTACTTTATTACAAGTCTTTTAATTTTAATTAGTGTTACTTAGTTGAAATTGAAATGGTACCGTACATTGGTTGCACTTGCGGTTATATGTTTATATCTCCGGCTCCCGTCAACGTAGCGAAATAAATTATATACCAGATTTTAAGTCAGATCATAAGCTATCAAACAAAAAAAGTTTCATCAAAATCGGTTCAGTAGTTCTTGCGTGATACTCGTTCAAACAAACAAACAAACAAACAAATAAACAAACAAACAAACACACAAACAAACAGACAGACAAAAAATCCAAAAATTGGTGAAATGGAATCAGGGACACCTAAAAACCATATCGTAACTTTTTTTTTGTTAATATCTTCAATGTACAGACAAACGTTCTGCTACAGTTTTATAATAGTTTAGATAGACGAGCGTTAACCCGCGACTTCGTCCGCACAAATTATATACCAGATTTTAAGTCAGATCATAAGCTATCAAACAAAAAAAGTTTCATCAAAATCGGTTCAGTAGTTTTTGCGTGATACTCGCTCAAACAAACAAACACCCAAACAAACACACAAACAAACAGACAGGCAAAAAATCCAAAAATTGGTGAAATGGAATCAGGGACACCTAAAAACCATATCGTAACTTTTTTTTTGTTAATATCTTCAATGTACAGACAAACTTCCTGTTACAGTTTTATAATAGTATATAGATTGAATTGAATTGATTTCCCAATTCAGATTATCGTATAACCGTATCGTTAAGCACTGCCTAGTTTGCATTTAAAAATCCTCCTCTCACTAATAAAGTTGAAATCGAGTGGTGATACTCCACCGCGCAGGCTCGGTGTGGACTGGTGGAAGCAAGTTAGTGGTCAATTTGTCGTCACAGAATTTTTAGTTTATGGAAAGAATCTCCAGAGTAAATTCTAATTCTAGATCGATTGAGCTGAAACGATTGTGGTTTAATTTTAAAAAATGGCAGTGAATAGATTTCTGCCAGCTATTTTTTTATTTTTTATTTTATTTTACAAAGAAAAAAGTTACAATATTTTTTACCAACTATAAACCTTCCTACTGCAAACCTTGATCGCAGGAGGTGAGTCGCTGTACACAGCGTACCTGCTTGTTGTATTTTATATACTTATGAGTTACATACTAAGATGAGATTTAAGAATATTTTTAAACTAAAACTATGCTTAAACTATGCTTAGCATGCTACCCCCGAGAAAACGGCAAAAATCAAGAATCGTGCCTCCGTCTTTGTGAATTTGAGACTGTGAAAACGCGCGCGCATTATAGTTTCTCGTTTTGTCGCCATGTAGCATGTTACATAACCCCTGGCATTTCTTTTAACATGAAATTTATTAGACATTAAAATAAAAGATCATAATAATATTCATTACACTGTTATCCATAGTTATGTGACAAAAGATTATTTTATTCATCTTTAGTCAGAATTAATTGAGTTTTCATGCTTAATTAAGATTTTGAATAAATTTACAAAATTTAGTTTGTTCTCAGTACAGAAACACATAACTGCATGTGGTTAGAAGCATCCAGTCTATTCCCAGTTGGTGCACTTTCAGTTTCCCCCGCTCTTGTATTTTCCACAACGTGCTTATTGCAATAGCCCCGTCGGGACTCAAACGCTGGCTTTTTCACAGAGTTTTATTTGTTAACAGCTACACTTCGGTCAGTGGAATGTTTACTTTTACACGGGCTTGAAAAATTTATATACCCATGTTTTTTGACAATTAAAATCATTGTTACTTGTAATTCTTCTTCTTATTGTGTGGGTTTTTTTTCAGACCTGGTGTCAGAGTTTTTTCAGACCGCCTTATGGCCTCTGACGTGGTTTTTATGTAACGACTACTACCACCAGAGATAGTAGCCGGGACCAACTGCTTAACGTGCCATCCGAATCACGGAATTATTTCGCTTTTCAGACAATCAGGCGATTCAGCCAGGTATTCAAAACGCACAAAGTGACATTTCATTAGGTGTCCCCCGTGGGAATCGAACCCACGACCTCTGTGTCGAGAGCCAATGCTCTTAACCATTAGACCATGGAGGCAGTTACTCGTAATTAAATTGATACAAAATAGTTCTCCAATGGATTTAAATTTATTTGAATGGACAATTCAAATTGGTATCCAAACTAGTATGATTGCACGTAACTATATGGCTATCACGTACTTATTTCTAATAGCACACAAAACCAACACGCAAATTGAAAGCAATTCGATTGCCACAAACGTATGTGTTATCCAATTAAAATCATTTCCCTCGCTAGCGAGCGGCATTAAAACTTGGGCTATAATCATAAAATAAAAGTTGCCCCACCGTTGCCCCTGCAATCAATGTGACCCTAGTATTGGGAGCAACCGTTTCAGTCGATACGGGAACAGCCCTCTGGAGACCGAAAGCGAAACGAAGAGTAAATGATGACCATGATCGACAAACTAGCATTTGCGTTCACGAAAATGGTTTTTGTAAGTAATTTCTTTGGGAGGTTATTTTATTGGTTGCAAAAATAAGTTGGTTTGTTTTGTATGAGGTTTCCAGGTTGTGAATTATGAGGATGTTTATAAGGTCGCGTTTCGATGGGAATGATTCTCGATTTTCAGTTTGACTTTTGAAATAGGTTTTTCCTTAGTTGGAGTTATCGATTTTTTTCGAACACTTTAGTGGGTCAGATCATTTTGCATTTCAGGTTGGTAAATGTTGAGTGACAGATGAAAAACGGAATATAATAATTTTTCCAAAGATTTTTTCTGGTAGACCAACAAAAATATTTGAATTCCCCATTCTTCTTTGCTCGGAATACAGGGTCTCAAATTTAATACGTTTTTAGGGTTCCGAAGTCAACAAAGAACCCTTAGAGTTTCGCCATGTCCGTCCGTCTGTCCGTCCGTCCGTCCGGGGCTTAGCTCAGAGATGCTTAGTATTAGAAAGCTGTAATTCGGCATGGACATACATATTACCCACGCCGACAAAGTGGTAGAATAAAATCTTGAAAAATATTTTTTTTTTGGGGAGTAGTAGGGCACACGGGAAGTGGGGATGAAAATTTTTTTCCTTGCCTATGCTATGTTGTGGGGTATCGTTAAATAAGTCTTTTAAAAATATTACGGGTGCGGAAGACTTTTTTCGATTTAAGGATCCGTTAGCGAAATATTAAGCTTTAAAGCTAAAATTTTAATTATAGTCAAGTGTTTTTTTTTGCTCCGATCGGTTTGCTCCCATAGTGAAAGTTGTCCAGTTTGATGGGTGGACTCTTAGTTTAAAAGGATGCTAATGATATCAATTGCACCCTGTATAATGTTTTTATTGAAAATATAATAAAGCTGTGCTTTTTATATTACATCCATATTATTACAAAAGGTATCTGAATTTCACCAGTACAAAGAGTAATGTAAAATTAATATTAATTTATGCTGTTAAGGTATAATATTTGTTTCACTATTGTGATAAGGTTTAATTTGTTTTGTGCTGAGTCAACGCAAGTGCGGCGTTCTCACGAGCTGCGATGATCGGTTCTGTATTTTAGTGTAGGTAGGTGGTACGTAGAGTAATGTATAGTTAACAGACTATAATGCAATTACGTTTTGTAATTAGGAAGAATGCTATAAAAGGTATTATTAACAAATTAAAATGAATAAACAACCTGTAGTGCTTGCTTGGTATCATTACAATGTATGTGCCTGTGAGCGTTATTTTTATTTATTTAATTTAAAGAAATAAAAAATAAATATCTTGGACATTGTCACACAAATCATCTAGTACCAGAATATAGCCTGAACTTGTATTATGATAACTAGACAACGAAATAGAATAAATATTGTTATATAAAAACAAACATCCACGACTCGGGTACAAATATTCATACCTACTCATGATACAAATATTAGTCCCTTACGGGATTCGAACCTGCGACTCTCAGCACAGCAGGTAGGTATCATATCGGGCCGTCGCGTCGTCGCTGTCTGAATTACATTATGATGTCCGTGTGGTGTCGGCTTGTCCGTGTAGTGTCGGCTTGTCCGTGTGGTGTCGGCTAAGAATAGCACCATCCCATTTCCTCCCGTGGGTGTCGTAAAAGGCGACTAAGGGATCTTCCGGAGGATGGGGAGCAGCATCCTCCGAGTACACACATTCGATCCAACTGCGATCGCCAAACCGCCTGCCAAGCGTGGCGATTATGGCAAATCCCCCCATTTTGGGGGAGGCTCATGTCCAGATATTCTTCTTCTTCGGGTTCCTCTCCATCACTGGAGGTTTGCAGTCAGCTCTGCATATCCCTGTCTATCTCTCGCCAAACGAAACAGCTCTTTGACGCTGGCGATGCCTGTCCACTCTTTAATCCTGATTGTTTGCTCTCTGTATACTCTGTTTTTTTGGTGTCAAATAAAGTATAATTGATTGATTGATTGATTAATGTTCGCGAGCCATGACATTCGTGGCCTACTGACGCGACGCTTCTTTTGCCCTGTACTTTGCCCTTAATTATAGTAATATTATTATTTTTAAATTAGCAAAAATAATTTAACTTTTCAATCGAGTCGAAAAAAATTGTTTCTTATTCTATTTATTTTTTCTTAACTACCACTTTAATTTCTGTTTTTCGGTTTCGATTCAATAAGTGCAATAATGAGCAGGTAATTAAGGCGGGGCATACAGACAGATAAAATGGACGAAAGTATAAGTGGTTTGACTACGGAACCCTAAAAAAGCATGACTTTTTGTAAGGCCATAGAGATTTTTTTTTGGAAAAGTTGAAAACTTGACCGCAAAAGCACCAATTAAATAACAATACAAAAACGCTTTGTACACTTGTTTTAGTATATCCGTAAGTTAAAATAAAATTAAAAAACAAAATGTCTCTGTATATTCAAGCTACTCTACAACATTGCGTAGCGCGTTGAACGAGTTGGTACGAAAGTAATGGACTACCGAAAGCTTGTAAACTCTGCGTCTCTATACTTGGAATAATATTAATTATTTGTAAGTACGAAACTTTGATCGCGATTAACCTTTTGTGTTTCACGTCTTTGAAACTTAGTTGGCAGAAAATGGGGAATTGTTTAACTTGAGACAGTTTATCACATAAGAATATATAAGAAAACATATATATAAGGTCTAACAAAATTAGCTGAAACTATTTTAAGGGTATGATCAGACCATCAAACTGAACAACTTTCTCTACGGGACCAATATCGAAATCTCGAAAAAAAAAATCTGCTGCCCCACACATTTGAGTCAAGTTGTGGTTGCAGTTTTGTACGGGACATCCAATTTTTTTTATCGCGATTTCGATGTTGGTCCCATAGAGAAAGTTGTTCAGTTTGATGGTCTGAGCATACCCTTAAAATAGTTTCAGCTAATTTTGTTAGACCTTATATAAGAGACTGTCAAACAATTGCTTCATTTAAAAAACAAGTCAAAGATAACTATCTCTCTCTTCATTCAATAAACTAGTATATTTATTTGTTTAACATACTTTATATATATGTATGTAATGTATGTATATACCTGTATCTTTATATAATCATATCTATTTATTAGTGTTAAATACTGTTTTATTTGTTAAATGTGCACACTATGCCTGCCTCACTTAATATGCTCTCTCTCTTTCACGGGTTTGGTGGAAGAAATCTCTTTAGATGTAAGCTCGCCCTTTGTAACTGTCTATTATGCTGTTTTCATTTATATTTCCGTGTGTACAATAAAGTGTCAAAATAAAATCACGGAAAAAACCTCCGTATTCGACAGTAATTATAAAATAGACTGCATGGTGTATGCATGCATGCATATGCCCGCGACTATATTCCCCGAGGGAGTAGTCAGAGATATTCTAAATCCTCAGAACATCCATGTTTCGCTAGTAGTACCGATTTAGTTAATATAATTTATTTATTAGCAAGATTTATACAATCCGACATATCTTGGGTTCGCTGCTTGGACTAAAGCTGTTTTAAGAACAAATGAAAGTAAGTGATTCAAATCTCTTGTTTCTGTAATTCAAAATAGCCTTAAAAGGATTCAATTTACTGTAGGCCCCCAAAAGGTGACGTTTATTGATGGTATTACACTCTAAAAACATAGTTTAATATACTTTAGTAAACGGACGAAAGGACCATTGGTCAAAAAATGGACCATTTTTACTTTTTTTTGCTATGATTCTTTTTTCCTATTAAAACGGCACATGTAAAGCAATGCGTGTGTAGGAACATCCACATAATACGAAAATAAAAATAAAAAAACCAACATATCTTACCAAGAAAAGATGTGCGCCAACTGCGATTACGTGACACTCCGTTTAGATGAGGTATAGCTAATACAAGCACTTTAAGGGCCTATGTCGAAAAATAATTGAATTGAAATGGGCGAGAGAAATAGATGGGGCGGCGCGCGCGCCTGTAACGACGCAAGCGTAAAACAAACTTTATTTAATTGTGATTGTACTATTTATGTAAGTTCAATTCTGCTCTAATCAAAATTTGTAAAATATCAATCTCTTTTTTTTAAATCAAGTCTCGTGTTTCTATTATTCGACGTTAAGCAGTTCCAAGCGTTTATCGATAAAGACGGAGGCTACTTTGGCGTGTTTTTCTATCGAGAAAATGTGTCTTAATCGTGTTTTGGCTCTAATCAAAACCTCAATTATATGTTCAACGAGCGTTAACCCGCGACTTCGTCCGCTCAAATTATATACCAAATTTTAAGTCAGATCATAAGCTATCAAACAAAAAAGTTTCATCAAAATCGGTTCAGTAGTTTTTGCGTGATACTCGTTCAAACAAACAAACAAACACACAAACAAACAGACAGACAAAAAATCCAAAAATTGGTTAAATGGAATCAGGGACACCTAAAAACCATATCGTAACATTTTTTTTGTTAATATCTTCAATGTACAGACAAACTTCCTGTTACAGTTTTATAATAGTATAGATTTACACATATCCGCTAATCACACTCCTACTGTTAGTACTTTATGATATACGACGCTTTGAAGAATCCTATTTTTTTCACATAGCCACACGCATCTAGAGATTATAATACGATACAAATCGACATGAGTTCCATAACTATACGCCAACGATATGCTAGCATTTTTATGTTAGCCTATATCTCATACTAACATTTAGTATGTTCTTTCGGTGCTATTTGGAATAATAGGTATATCAGAAAATTGCTTTCAAACCAAGGTAAGACGAAAAAGACTCGTCTCTGTCTGTATTTGTGTACTCACCAGCGACCCAACTTTGTATTCAGTATTTGTGACGGTTATGTGGCCTAAATCAATCGGACATCGGTCAATGGATATGGAAAAGACACGGTTAGGCTTTTATCCTCTTATTTCAAAAGTGAGGCCCGTCTGTATTTTGAGTTAGTTTGTCATTGACAGGTAAAATTTTCTTTCTCGTAGACAGGCTATTATTAACCTGGCTTCGTGAGTGTTTGAAAATCGTAAATTGTTGTGAGGTTTCTTATTTTTTTTTAACTTTAGAGGATAGAGAAAAAACCATCAACTAACTACCTAACTTTCATTTTAGGACAAATTAAGCAATCGGGAAATAAAACTATTCCAGATAACGAGGTTTTCTTTGCGTCAGCTGATTTCATTGATGATCCTATACTTCAAATCAACAGATACCTAGTTAAAGATCAGTTTATAGTGATATTGATATCAATAAGCATAGCATAATATGTTCACGAATACCAGGGGATAATCTGAGATATTCTGAAAACGTTGAACATCCACGTTTCACTAGTAGGTAGTACGGAAACTCTGTCTAGTGAGACGTGTAGTGAGCTAGCTAGCCTGTCGCCACTTATTATTGATGATGATTTTGGTATCAATAAGATGGGTGTAATAAAAAACATCCAGGATTCCAAATGAATAGAAATATTTATAAACACCATCAAAATCAATTTTTTTTATTCAAAATAATATCATATAGATAGCTTTTTGACGTCATTTTTTGACTCTACCACCGCGTCGGAAGGTGTTCCGTTGAGAGAAGATGCGGCCAGAAACTCTAACACACATCTTTTAAACAAAACAAAATATACAAATTACAATTAAAATACAAACAATATTGCATTACATAGAGTACCATTGTCAAGACCAGACATTTTGGTCATTCAAATAATCATCGAGTTTATAGTAGCCTTTTTTTCATAGGACTTGTTTAACATGGGACTTGAACTATTTGTATGGCTAGTTTAGAATATCCATCGACAGAAACGACTCGTAGTTAGGTTTATATGCTAGAAAACACTTCAAAATATTATCCCTTAGTCACTTTAAAAGACACCCAGAAGGAAAATATGGGATAGGTAGCCACATCAGAAATCACACATATGTTATGGCGATAATTCTCGATTATACAGGGTGAAATTGATATCATTAGCATCCTTTTAAACTAAGAGTCTACCCAGCAAACTGAACAACTTTTACTATGGGAGCAAACCGATCGGAACAAAAAAAAATCGGATGTTCCATACTAAACTACAGTCCCGTGCCGTGCCGACTCGACTCAAATTTTCACCGATCCCCGCTACCCAATCCGCCGCGTAGCCCGAGCAACATCCTATGCCGATGTCCGTACCCCTCTGGGTGCCCCTAGGTCGGTTGCTCAAGTTCATTCATTTGGCTCGGTAGACCCTTCGTGGTCCCTCCAATAA
This sequence comes from Agonopterix arenella, assembly GCA_927399405.1. Lineage (NCBI taxonomy): Eukaryota > Metazoa > Arthropoda > Insecta > Lepidoptera > Depressariidae > Agonopterix > Agonopterix arenella. Next base: position 7,153,276 of record OV656714.1, read on the forward strand.
TCCGCAGTATAAAGCAGTAGTTGCTCCCTGAGCAGAGCTGTAATAAACATTTCCAAAAAAAAAAAGTCGACTTAAATGTATACAACAGCATATTTTTTTGTGCTCCGATTGGTTTGCTCTGGTTTGCGCCCATAGTAAAAGTTGTTCAGTTTGATGGTTAGACTCTTAGTTTAAAAGGATGCTAATAATATCAATTTCACCCTGTACAGACCACCCTTTGACTATTTATTATTAAGACTAGCCTTGCGGGTAGCATTTCCCCTCTGCCACGGTATAAGATCAATTAATCACATTCAATTTTATACCTTATCACTAAACGAGACAGCCTATAATTGCGAATCAATAATTTCGAACTTAGAACGTTTGGGGTTCACACGAGACTACTTTTCATATTTTGAACGTTCAAAGTTAGAATCTAAAGTTATGGGAATAAAATCCAAAGTTGCAGATTTCATGTTACCTCGCCCCCCCCCCCCCCCCCCCCCGCCGCAAAAAGTGGCAGAAATGTTTGTTAGTAGAATATCACGCGTAACTAGTCCCTATTTAAGTAGTCAAAGAGACCACCGAAGTAACAAAAAAATTAGATAAAGGACATAATATTTTTTCGATCTAAGTTCTAAGACCACCCGTGCAGGTCCAAAATTAATAGTCTCTTAAAGAGCACGTCATAATCTAACTCATTAGTGGGGAATTTAATTTATGGACGACAGGCGACACTTTAATGCCAGTAAATGATGTATGTCGGTGTGGATGCGGCATTAAGCAACCGGTTTTGACAGGTTATGATCGTGCCTGTTTTGTTAAAATATTGACTTTTTGTTGTTTTAGTAATATTGAAACCTTTTTAAAGGAAGCGCGCGTTAACTGTTGGCTCGATCTTAGTATTTAAGGACAATTTGAGCTGCATTACCTAACTGTTGTGCATAAATGGACACGGCTAGCATGCCACCCACGACAAAGCGTTTAAACGTGAAAAACGTCATGCGAGCTCTTTCTGGCATACGTAAAATAGGCACATCTCGATTTTTATCGCTTTCTCGGGGGTGGCATGCGAGGCCTACTGGAGTGGTATTTTTAAAAGTCACACGTTGTTGTGAGGCGAAAAACTCCAGTACAGACTGCTGATCAACTGCAAATGAATGCATTTTGGAAAAAAAATTGTGTTCTGGTGTGTTATGTTAATTCAGCAGTAGAAAACGACAAAACTACTACGAAATGAAATTAAATGAAATGTTTATTTGCCATAACATAGTAGTTAGGTTTAACTATAGTTATGTAGGTATCTTATATTCTACCTTAGATGGCACACAAATTCTCGTATTACAAAACAATACAATTACTTAATAAATATCACTATCTTAGTATGGAGATTATGCATTTTTCGATCATGATTTTGAAAGAGTGCGATTCGAAAATACCACTTCTGAAAGTTTACTTATAAGCTGTAAATTGTTTTGATTTAATTATCGTATCAATCATTAACTACGATGATATTTCAATAAAATTCGGTTTAAAAATTAACTGGTTTTGTTATATTTTTAATATTCGTTTTTACATTAAACGAACTATTACCTATTCTGTGGTTAAACAAGCTCCCAACAAGATGGAGGTCCCAGAGAGAAGAGCCCCATAAACCAGAGAGCATTTTTTAAATCTATTTTTTTTTAAATGTGTATGTTGGTTTTGCTAGCAATATAATACTCAGACTTGAGTTATACTGGTTTTGAATTAAGTATTCGGTTTTCTAAATATTAGTAAAGAAACCAAGTATATAAAAAGTAATTGCTCCCTTGTAAAAGTTATAACTACACGAATTTAAATTCAACTTTTGGTATCGTTTAATTTATAATCGTAAAACGTCTTAGCTTTCATTGCCTTTAAAAATCTGATTGGAATATTGATTAAGTTAATTATTTAAAAAATGTGTAACTAGCACCTAAATCGCTTTTCAGTACATTAACATAAATATCCCCTCATTTTCTTCAGGACAACATTGCTAAAATGTATAGCAACAAAACAACATTTGAATAAAAAACACTTTCTACCCTTTCATCAGTTAGTTTACATTCATCAACATAAACATTCTATCTCTTACCTAATACAGGCTACTAGGCTGTAAATCCAGAAGGATAGAGGCGTAAGTCAAGATGCATTCGCCCAAACTTATGTCCATATACCACTGGAAGTAAGAGCTTGTCCAGAAAGGGCGAATTCGCCGCGATTCTCTCGCGCGTATTACGCGCGACCGTTGCGTCCACATCGTGCGTACGGTGCGTATCAACGCGCGAGCATTTGGGGAGGAATTCAGTACGAAACATGGACCACTCTAGAGTTCGCGCGTTAACTGGACGCAACAAGGCGTCGCAATACGCGCGAATCAAGCGCGAGTCGAGAGTCTGGCGTAGTGCACGCGATTTACGCGCGTATTTTGAATTCTCGCGATGCTTGTGGACGCGATGTATTGATGTCTAGTACCTCGACAACGCGCGTATGAATTCGCGCGATACGATTCGCGGCGAATTCGCCCCTTCTGGACAAGGTCTAATAGTCACCGCATCTACCGAGCAGACGCATAAAAAGCTCCACATAACTCCACGTTCGGTACAAGCATACATATTTCATATTGAATGATCAATCTTTCGCCCACGGCGCGGGAGATTTACGCGTGGGGACCGCGGTTCTTTTCATTTTTATTCAAATTTTAATGCCCATCCCTGATGAGTTTATTTACATTAATATATTGTGGCGTGGCGTGGACTTGCCGGATTTATTGTTTAAAATATGTCGTTGGATTTTTAGGGTGTAATAAAGTCATATTTTGTATTGAGTCGTTCTTCCGATAGGAAGGATTACAAGTAAAAGTTATGCAATGTTAAGGTGGTTGCAGAGAGGTCTATTTTATACAAAACTTTGACGCACAATATGCGTAGACGGTATTAATAAAAGAAACTTTGTATATAAGGAAAAATAGTTTAGAAAATGTGAATGCCGCGTCACAATTAACATTTGCAATTTATAAAATAGTTACGAAGATATAACGCTTTGAAATTTTTCATACTAAAATTTTAAAAGCTTTATATCTTCGTAATTATATTATAAATTGCAAATGTTATTAGTGACGCGGTAACTAGATTTTCTAAACTAATTTTCCATATATAAAATATTACTTTTATTAACTCCGTCTACGCGTATTGTGCGTCAAACTTTTGTATGGACTGAAACCACCTTAATGACACACATAGACTTTTATCATCAATCAAAGTTACGTTTTCCTCATCGAATAATAGTCCTGTAATATTAAGACATAACAGAACTACGAATGTAATAAAATAGAAACTTACAGCAAGTAAATCAAAGAAACTCAAGAACTCGTAATCCACGGACAGTTAATAGAGTATCTTCGTCTTTAATTAAACAAAGGGGCGTCTCAAAAGGCAGTAGATAATGTTAATCTGTACAAAAAAAAATTAGCATTCCTATCGTCATTCCTGGAGCAATTTTAATCGTCCCTCATTAAGCACATTGCTGCGCGTAACCACGCGGTTTACGACGGCCATTTTGAATTAATTCCGCGCCAAACAAAATGGCGCCCGTGCCCGCTCGAGCCGAACAATAAAAATTTTATTAATCTCGAATGAGATCTCGTCGAAGGCGAATAGCCTTACAAAACCGCAATTATTTTTATTAATTTCAATTTCTACTTGTTAAATTGTAATGTTGCAATAATAATTATTATAATTGTAACAGTTTATGTTAACGTATGTGTGTTCTGAATGGTGTTTACTGTCGTAACCCTTTAATTAGTCCCATAATAGTTTGTAATTATACCCTATTTAGTTTACCAAATACGTGGTTCGGTTTAATAGGTCATGTTATGTTTCATATTGCTTTATAACAGAAATGCATCAGGCACCTATTGGTAAAATCATAATTTAAAAGAGAAAACAGAAAGTAATACATAATAATTGGACCAAAAATGCGTGTTAAAAGACATTTTCATGATATTACTTGTGATTTTTTCTAATGAAGGTACAGTACGGTACAGTATTAATGTGGGTGCTAAGTGATAAGTTTGCCTAGCCACCTCTAAAAGTGAGCCTTACGAAGAATTACCCGCTTAAAATACGGTTTGTGTTTGTTTCTATTGTTTCTAAATGTTTCTAATCACCCCGAAAAGGATTGTGGTCGTTATTTAATGTATGTAATGCATTCTTGTGATTTGTATGTTGTTGGAGGTTCGTTTTGAGAGTTAAGTAGTACCAAAATTTGCAAAATGGATCACTTATGGAATCACCTCTGTGTTTGTCTGTCTGTCACACGCTTTTTTCTCAAAGACCGTTACATATACATAGCAATACTTGGTACTTATAGGTATTTTTTTAGAAAGGTATTTCAGGATAATTAAATAATGTAAAGACTTGCTTATGTCTTCATTATTTCACAGAATAAAAGTAACATAATATTGTAATATTGTAATGGCCATGTCTGTCGAATGCACCAGGAAAGGTGGGCAAGAATTGTAACGCCCTGGATCCCAGAAAACGGTCGTCGACGTCCAGGTCGTCCTAGGAAGAGGTGGCGGGACGATCTGGATTCTTTCGATGACGCGTGGCCAGAGCATGCCCAGGACAGAGATGGTTGGAGGATGAAAGGAAAGGAGGCCTTTGCCCAGCAGTGGGATGAAGTGGGCTAGTAAAAAAATATTGTAATTGAAATTTAAAATAATGTTAAGACTTGCTTATCTCTAAATTATTTCCCAGAATAATAGTTACACAAATAGTAACATAATATATTATGTTCTATTAAGCAATAGGTACTCCAAAATTAACATCATCCATAATTGAATTCCATACACGAGCGTAAATTAAAGCAAAGCTATGAATGATTCAAACGTTATATTTGTCGGAAATATTTGTGTGCCACTGAATTTTGGATTAACAAAACATCTGTGTTACTAAACAGTATTTCATATCATGTTACAGTCCGCTAGAGTACGCTTTGCTAAATTATTAATGATTGTACTAACGTACCTACATGGCTAGCTTGTGGTCGGGCAGCTTACGAAATGGGAGCTTTTAAAAAGCTTTTATGATCTGATGTCTTTTTCGGTTATTTATGTGTCGTACAGGCCAATATTATGGAAGTGAAACAGGTCAGAGCATAGATATGTCAACATGGAAACTATTTCAGTTACCTATCTATACTGTCTTGACCACATGAGCACGAAATAGGCTCCAAACAACGCGAAACAGGCACACACATAGACGCGCAATGGTGAAGTCCTCTCTCACTTGCACTTAGTATCGCACGTGCTTATCTCTTCTGGTCAGTGCGAGCCCGTTTGTAAGCAGTGTCCAGGGCTGCAATCGCGGTAAATATTTGGTGATTGAACCGTTATGGGACTACGTACGAATCATAACTTTTGACACATTTGGTATTGCGCTAATCGCGGTACAGCCGTTAGAGCCGTTTTGACAGATCGCTCAGACGTTATTGGCTGTCAGTTACATAGAGTTTAGCGCGATGCGGAATTCAGTACAGTTTTATAGTAATTGGATTGCAATGTGATTAGAACTGAAATTGGATATGAATAGAACTTCGATGTTTTAAGTTCGCGCAATCGGGCACCAGATTGTGCCTATGCATTTGAACAATGCTTGCTTCGCTTTGTAGTCGCAATAAGCCGAGAACAATCATCATCATAAACTTAATCAACACTAGCAAAGGGATCGCCCAAAAATTTTACCGAAATGGGCAAAAATTGCCGAAATTCATGACTTAATCCATCTTTGAGCGTAATTTGAGCCCTAATAACGTAAAATTCACACAAAATCTGAGTGACAGTGTCTATTTAATTAATGTTGAAGATAAAAGTCGATGAATGGTAGACTTTACGATGTCTAGTCGGAGTTATAAATTAAGTATTATAAGAGATGCGTACCTTGATTCAGAAATTAGGTACTTGGATTTTTTACGAGTGCTATAATCTTAGTGCTGAGTGCAATTCTGAGGTCAGGGTTCAAACCTACGCCTATTTTTTTTAAGTAGATAAATCATTGAAAGGATATGCTCACTGCTATGTTCCTCGAGGGTTAGTCAGAGATATTATGAAAACTCAGAACATCAACTTTTCACTAGCAGTACCGAAACTCAGTGTAGTGTGACGGGGAGTGAACCCATCGCCACTTATAATGGACAGTGGGGATAATACCATAAGGTTATTGATAATACATACTAATGGTACATTGACAATAATACCTATATGATTTAAAGTGAAATAAAGCCGTAAGTGTTATAACTACAATTTCTTACTAAAATGGCGAACTGGCTTTTAACATTAATTTCTAAAAGCAATCACTGTCAAGTCCACCGGTTATTCCGGGTAGAGTTAGTTAATATTTAAATGCACATGTCTTTTACTACCCGTTTCCTCATTTACCGCTTTGTAAGGGACAAGCGGATGGCGGAAAACCTAAATCTATTAAGTGCCGCCAAACAAGCATAACGTTTGTCGTATTTGATGTGAAAACTTACAATAGTTATATCTAAATCTTCAATATAAAGAACAAGGGGCAGAATGGGCCCAGCACTGTAGCACTTTTTTATCTACTTTAAATTAAAGACCTGAATAAGACCAACATTTTATTATACTGCAGCATAACTGTAACGCGTTAAATAAAAAAGTTACAGCCGTTTAAAAATGCAATTAATTACCCATATGAATGCTTATATTTTTGATCTAATTATGCCCATGGCAACTGATGGCACAGGATAGAGAAGGCTGGAAAAGCTTGGGGGAGACCTTTGCCCAATAATGGGACAAAATAGGTTAAAAAAATGCACAACAAGTAGAAAAAAAGAGTATGGTACTCTTGGAGCTAGCTAGTTGGTGGGTGTTGCCTGGTGGGTCTTGGGCGTTTTGTGTTTAGTTTTGGCAAGCTTCCACAGTACTCTTTTTCTACTGTATGGGCATTATTAGGTAAAAAAATATTAGCATTCATTAATCGAATGAATTTTAAAACGGCTGTAACTTTTTTATTTAACGCGTTACAGTTATGCTGCCATATAATAAAATGTTAGTATTATTCAGGTCTTTTATTTAAAGTAGGTAAGAATGTGCTGGGCCCAGCGTCCATACAAAACTGCCCATTGTTCTTTTCTAGCTTTACAAAATATTTTAAATTATTTATAGAGACTGAGACTTTGACTGAGCTATTTAATATAACTTACAGCTAGTGTAGGGTGAAATTATTTAACAACTTAATTTAATTGAATCTGTTAAAAACTGACAAACCAACGATCTGCTGCTGATTATCTATCAATCTGAGATACCTTTCTCAGATCGTTGGTTTGTCAGTTTTGTGAGGGAGCTATTAGATGAGAAAAGCCGAGTATAGAGTTTGTAGCGCTTCGGAGAGGCCTACAGCAGTGTACGTTGACAGGTTAGTAATGATGAATAAATGAATGAAATATACTTTATTTACACCAAAACAAAATACAATGCATAATAGGAAACAAAAGCTGATTATGGTAGGTACAAATAAGGCGGTCTTATCGCTAAAAAGCTATTTCTTCCAGAATACCTTAGGGTCGAGGAAATAGAACAAAGAACGGGTCGGTGTTATAAAAAACAAAATTATAGATGAAAAAGAAGTAAATACAACAGGATACATAAATACATACATATTACATTTATAATTAAAGGTTACATAGATTATGGTGAAATTTTAATCAAATTTACTTATACTGCAAAATGTTTAAATAATAATTTATTTGATTTTGAATGTGTATCGATATTGACACTTGTGAAGTACACGACTTGTTTTTGAATGCGCAAGCAAGCTCTCGGTGCAAGTAACTTATTACTTGCACCACCAGTTTATAAAGAATTTACACAAGAGCCATATTAGTACCTATGCTATTTTCTAACTATGTCATTGAACCTAAGTACTGCATTATTATTCCTATTATCGTTTTACGTATTATTGCTTTGTTTCATTGTTAACTATTTACATTTAGAATTTTTTATTTAGTAATACGGTTTTAGAACTACGTACTTATTATTTAAACTAAAATTGCATACATTTTAACTGCGTTCTTAGAAATACTAATTCATGTTCTTGATATTTCTGCAGACTTGGGAACTCACAATATTTCAAAAACCTGTTCAAATGTTGACTCATTTAATTCATTGAAGCTACGCTTCTATCACTAATAAAAAATGCAAACACCGTTCCAAAAATAATGCTCCAGAAAAACGCAAACATTTATAATGACTCGAAATTGAACAAATTGGTATATGAGGTCAATTTGGTATCTCACTAACTGTAAATAATGTCGGCAATTCGGAGAACAATTTGTTAAGATTTTACATAACGCTGTGCATATAAAACTATAGCTAATCTTACTTACACTACTAAAGGGTCTAAGCTAACTTTCTTGACATTCTAATCACCTATATACTATAGGTGTATGTATATAGGTGGTGTATGATGTACGTGCTTCGTACAAGTAAGCTTATACAGGGTGAAATTAATATCATTAGTAGTATCCTTTTAAAAAGAGTCTACCCATCAACCTAAGCAACTTTTACTATTGGAGCAAACCAATCGGATAAATAAAAAATCTGCTATTCAATACTAAACTGCAATCTCGACGCGCGAGTTCGCGACTCAAATGTATGCAACAAAGAGTCTACCCATCAACCTAAGCAACTTTTACTATTGGAGCAAACCAATCGGATAAATAAAAAATCTGCAATCTCGACGCGCGAGTTCGCGACTCAAATGTATGCAACAGCAGATTTTTTATTTGCTCCGATCGGTTTGCTCCCATAGTAAAAGTTGTTCAGTTCGATGTGTAGACTCTTAGTTTAAAAGGATCCTAATGATATCAATTTCGCCCTGTATATATTTGCCTGAAATAGAAAATAAGTCTATAGCCAAAATCTATTAAAGCAATTAATTATACATTCTTCATCGGTATTAAAGACGAATATTATATTTTTATTGAGTCTCATTATTACAACTCTCAAGGACGTCCTTCCTCAACGACGGTTGGACAATTAATAAACAATTTAGTCTGCTAGAAGGTTCGTGACAAGCATATTTCGTTCTGAAACAGGGATTTTCAAGGAGTCTTCAAATGATTGCTTCGGTCGAACGTAGGACTTTAATTGAAATTATGAACGTGTTTTAGTTTGAAATTGTTAGTGTTTTGGGTGCTTTGTGAATACGATAAGGGTCGTTAGACGACGTTTAGTAGTTTCCATACATACATGCGTAAATTCATGACCAGCATCTCTTTCGGGATGGTCAGAAACTTTGCTGAAAGTATCAACTATCTTCTGTCTTTGAATCTAATATTCCCGGACCTCCATTGAAAGATCTCTCGATGGCAGAGTGATACAGTGCTATCGCACCTTCGCTCTCTTTCTATTTACGTGCGATCGAACGAGATAAAAGGCGTGATATAGCCGTATCACGTGCAACATGCTACGGCTTCACACGCGCCGTCACGTTCATGCTTGTGTATATGCTTCATGCTTTATTCCCCTAAAGCACATCAGTAAATACCCACAGAGAGAAAGCTTCGACACAATTGCGCTAGTTGACAATCTATGGGAGACATTGGGCAAGTGCATCAAGGGATCATTTTGTGCGCTCCTAAACGCTATTTGTTTCTGTGGGCTCTCTGAGCGCACAAAATGATCATGAGACGTTTTTGTGTTCTCATGTGCCTTTTTATCACATGATCACTCTTAACATTGTGTTTTCATGAGAATAAATAAATATGTTAATATTATTCCTTTACAATAATGCACTAATTTGAAGAAAAAAAATGGGCAAGGCATATATATAAGGTCTAACAAAATTAGGTGAAACTATTTTAAGGGGATGATCAGACCATCAAACTGAACAACTTGCTCTATGGGACCAATATCAAAATCGCGAAGAAAAAATCAGCTGTTCCATACAAACCTACTCGACCTAAATGTATGGGACAGCAGATTTTTGTTTCGCGATTTCAATATTGGTCCCATAGAGAAAGTTGTTCAGTTTGATGGTCTGATCATCCTCTTAAAATAGTTTCACCTAATTTTCTTAGACCTTATATATATATATTGCAACATTAACGTCGGCGGTGTGTCCTTAAAGTACAAGCAGATTCCATCTAAAATAGCGCCACAAATCATAACGTTCCTTTTCACAGGTCTCGAAGAGTTTCACATCGAAACGTTTTCCATATGAATGTATTAAATCCCTGATGTGCCATCTAGTGTAATATAGTAAAAATATCGCGCCATTTCTCGTTCGCCATTTTGATTTATGGGCGCTAAAGTGGCTGAATCGAGAGTGGCTTTGTACAATGCTTGTGACCGTGAAATGTTGGATTTACATTGTATTTTATTTTTTTGGTGCTATATCGGCTTAAATGTGTTGTAATACAAACTGATATATGACATTGTTTGGTTAGCAATCAATTTTAAAATGTTACATTGATATTATTTATTATATCAGTCGTTGCTGTCCCATTGTTGGGCAAATGCCCTTTTCCGTTCTCTCCATGCGTTCTAGTTTTGCGCTTCGATATAGGCCAGTTCTTTAAGAAGTTAATTAACAGTTTCAGTCACATTGATATAAATAAAACAATACTTAAATATAAGTTAAGGGCCTATGTCGAAAAATAATTGAAGCGAAATGGGCGTGTGATAGCTTATATTACTATCTGATGCGAGAGAAAGAGATGGGGCGGCGCGCGCGCCTGAAACGACGCAAGCGTAAAACAAACTTTATTTAATTGTGATTGTACTATTTATGTAAGTTCAATTCTGCTCTTATCAAAATTTGTAAAATATCAATCTCTTTTTTTTATCAAGTCTCGTGTTTCTATTATTCACCGTTTAGCAGTTCCAAGCGTTTATCGATAAAGACGGAGGCTACTTTGGCTTGTTTTTCTATCGAGAAAATGTGTCTTAATGGTGTTTTGGCTCTAATCAAAACTTCAATTATATGTTCAATTTACACTTATCCACTAATCATACTCCTACTGTTAGTACTTCATGATATATGACGCTTTGAAGAATCCTATTTTTTCACATAGCCTCTTAATAGTCAGATGAGAGGCATATTTGAGGACGCTTAAAAATACTCTTAACAGCAAGTCGACCACTAACTTGCCTTCACCGATCCGCACTGAACTAAAAATTCAATAAAATTAATTATGATGCAATCAAAATTAAAGCATACCTTTCCTTATTTTTAATATTTATCTATTTTACTTTTTATCTATTTGTATTTATTATTAATTTATACTAATTCATGTCGTTTCTTTTTTACAGGTAAGAAAAATCAATAATATCACGATTTCGAATGACAATATTACGAAACTTCATCGTTAATTAGGTAAGTACAATGAAATTGTTAAAATGACATAAATGTAAATATGTCACTATTGAACCCTGCAAAAATAATATCAAGACGATGATTCCACAAGGACTCATTCTAAACGGCAAGAGAGAGTAAATCTTAATCAAATTATGTTAACTGTCGAGACACACTGTCTTTAAGACTGGTGAATTTATTTCCAGACCATGACAGATCAGGTTGTCAACGCAACATGACAAAATATATTATCATATTTATTTTATCATGTGAAATTATTTCAAGAGCATGCGAGGACAGCACAGGTTGTCAACGTGACAAAATCTGTGTCTATAGTGTAAAAGGGTACAATAATTACAATTGGACACAACTCTACTTGTAACCTTTTACACTAGAGGCATTGAAATATATTATCATAATATCATGTGAAATTATTTCAAGAGCATGCGAGGACAGCACAGGTTGTCAACGTGACAAAATCTGTGTCTATAGTGAAAAAGGGTACAATAATTACAATTGGACACAACTCTACTTGTAACCTTTTACACTAGAGGCATTGAAATATATTATCATAATATCATGTGAAATTATTTCCTAGTGGGTCTGATCAGGTTGTCATTGTCATCATGTCATGTAGATCTAGAAACCATATTAATGTCTATTAATACATAACATTTCGGAAAGATAGTTACGTTTTAACGCCTTTGGACGAAATAATTAAACAATTCATTTTTAAAATACAAGAACATAAGGATAGAGGTAGATAGGTAGGTACATAATAAGTTAGAATAAATTTAAGCATTAAGGTTTGTCGAAATGACGTGTTATGTGGTAGCAGGTGGCTAAAAACACTTGTGGCTTTTTGCCCAAAACACTGCAAAAGATGCTCTATACTCGTTTATCTGAAGTACAACTTCTTGAGGTATCATTTCGGGATTGTAATTAAAAGGATCATGTAATAGTGAGCTCGTCATTCTATCGACCCCTACCTCCGTTCTCCAAAACCACGCGTCCTAAGATTTTAATTTGCCGTACGGGGTGAAGTAGTCGTTTTAATCAGAGTAGAAAGCAGGCTTGTTTAAATTTTCTATTAAATCCGTGAGAGGAGGAGAGACAAAAGAGACGTATCTGCGATCTATTAATAAGGCAGTTTAATTTGGAACGTGGTAAGGTCGGCAGAAGTATGCTAATTTTGTATTCGTATTTTGAGATAAATAATCTTGTGGTAATGGTGCTTAAGGGATGAAGATAAGTGATGATGTGAGTTCCGTAGTCGAACGTAGTCAACCCTTGTACTTACGTCCATTGTGTTTGTCTCCAACCTTAAAACAGAAAAGTGGTAGTTAAGAAGACCTTTTTTTTTAAATGTTATGGACCTCAAGTTTATTAGTTTATGGTGCTACAGGGAATGGTCCTCCTTTGAAAAGGGAAGATCTTCCACCAGGGTCTGTGTGAAGCCTGGGGACCGGCCGTGGTCTACCAGTTAGCTTCTCTGCTATAACTTGTGAGTGTTGACATGTGTGACAAGTCCCCACAAGTTATTCTATGCCTCAAGTCGATTTTAATGAAAATTATAACGGATTCTGCAGCGCAACTCTGCGTAACCAATTTTGGGAAAAAAACCTGTAACATCAATGTCAGAATAATAGATTGTACACCGAGGGCAGGAAAGTAAGAAAGTTCTCAGATCTCATGTAACTGTTGACCGAAGCGAAGCCGACGAAAGCGCAGCAGAACGAAAGTTGACGCTTTCCGTCGGAGGGGTGAAAAAAACATTTTTTCGCCTGTCACTAGAGGGCGCTAAACTAAATCATATTGCCTGTTGATTGCTTTTGAAGATTTCCACAAGTAATTTAAGCTGTACCAGGACAAGAGTGTATACAATGACTACGGAAACCTATCGAATCGGAAACGCTCTTGGGGGATTTTTGGTTTAATCATTTGGATCTTAGAGATATGTTTCATAAGCTAAAATTTTTCAAAAATGTTCATTATTGAATTGGAAACGTATAAAATCTATAAAAATCTGCTATGTGTAAAAAAATGCATACTCAACGAACGTACTGAATTACCTACCTACTTCAACAACACACATTACCAAACCATAAATAAATAAATAACCTACTTTAACACAAACTAACGATATTTACACTTAAGTAAATGAAAAACTGTTAAACAAACCGGACTAGTATAAAAGCAAGCAAATGTAATAAAAAGTTTAATTAAAATATAAAAATAAGGTTATCTGAAAACATGGAAACAATTAATTAAAACTTGTAGTTATTTAAAAAATGCTTAGCATCTAGCTTTTCGAAAATCAACTTAGTCATAGAACAAATAGAGTATAATATGTAGTAGCCATTCTGGCTGCTCCCTGCCCCCCCTTGGACTTTAGATACCGCACCTCATCCCATACTTTCTGGGGACACTTTAGGGAAGGTGGAGCAAGAAGCACATACATTAAGCGTCCGCGTGCGAGCGAGACGGCGCGTGTCGACGCCATCTTGTTTCTGTATCAGTAAAAGTCGAGCATCTTGAAATCTTTGTGTGTGACTTAGTCTAAAATACTACAAAAAAAGTCAAATTTAAAAAACCAAACGATAAAATCTAAACATAAAATACAGTGCTTTAAAAACTACAACGAAATAATTGTAACTAATATTTACAAACAGCTTAGCTTTTTTAGGATTAAACTTTTCAAAAGTCAGACTAAAATTTTATTTTAACAAAGAATGCTTGTTTTGCCGACTCTACCGCCGTTGTGACAGCAACGTACACCAGCCAGATTAATGGGTATATTTAAATTATTCTCGTGTATTTCATGTTACTTCTATTTTATTTACAGCTCTTTTTCCTTCGTTTGTTTCAGTGGCTACTGGTTTAAGGTTCAGTACAGAAGGAACCCTAGAAACCAGTGATGTAAAGATGTAGCTTCAGATCGTCATTCTAATCCAACAGTTAGTCAGTTCGTGTGTCTATCTCAATCAGTCAAAAATCATCGTTGATTCTATAATTTTGAACCGATGCATGCAATTTGGTGCATTGATAGAAGATAGGTACGTTAGAGATGCCAATTTTTTAAGTAATTAAACATTGTAAATGTTTTTATTTCCATATTTTCACTTTAAAGTGGGGATGATAATGAAATCATATTTTCTTCAACGCCCACTGTGTTTTTAAATGACTTAAAAGATTTTTTTAAATGATTGTGATGTTCCATAATTGATCACTTTTTTGACTGTAAGTGTCTTCATAATCGTTGAGATTTTAAGTGATTTATTAATTTCCTTGTAACCATAGTATTAAATAAAAAAAAACAGGTCACATGTTGCACAACTAGAATTATTCGTACATACAGAGCTGACACATTTTGTACTGTTTGCTTTGAAAAGGCGTATAATTAATGTGACTACAGAACCCTTTACGCGTGTTTCGACATACACTTGTCGGTTATTCCAGCTGTAATCTTGGTGTGCATTTTTCATAGTGATTACTATGTTGCTTTGTGTGTCGTCCGTTTCATATTTTTAGCTTTTTTTTACGAAATTGATGTTTGCGTTTTATTTTTGCAGTTGATACTTTGTTTCATTTATGTAATGCACATGATATACCCTATAATGTGCATTGCATACATTCACGATTCCTAATATTAAGGGGATGCTCAGAACTGAAAAAAATGTTCTCTATAGGATTAACATCGAAATCCCAAAAAAAATCTGCTGTTTCATTACATTTAAGTCGAGTAGGTTTGCAGCTGTTTCATACAACACTGCAAACTTTGCAGTGCTGTATGAAACAGCTGTTTGTTTTCGCAATTTTGACGTTAGACCCTTAGACTACGCTCAAAATTTACGGATTTATTGCTCTAGCGTTCTCACTAAATTAGCTCATCATTCATCACTATCACTATGACTGCGGCCCATATTATCGTATTAGATCCCTACATTTCCTTGGTGGTGTAGCCCAACACAACATAAGAAACCATATCTCTTAGTCGCCTCTTACTTATAATATAAGAGATAGACGTACTTACGTATTCATTTTTTGCAACCATTACTCACCTTTGAACGGCTGTAACCCCTAAACCGACTGGAGTTATGCAGATAGACCTGGTCCATCCACATCACAGAGATGCTCTTCACCCTATGAATACTGAATCAGCCTTGCAGCTGATGATAACAAAAAGTACGCCGTAGTAAGTTCAGCAGTGGACGTCCATCGGCTGAGATGATGATGATGACAAGTAATATTTTATACTATTAAAACACGTGAAGAAATTATACGGCGTGGTCTTATCTTATCTTATCTTGTTGTGGGGGCTGGCAAGCCAACAACACTTCGACCCAGTGGGATCTTTTGTGTTAGCCCCAATACTTTTTGTTTTCTTCACCCTTTAAATACATGGTCAATGAAGGAGGCGATACCATTGAGGGGAAGAAACCTAAGATCTTCCGGTTTTGGGTATCCATCTCCGAGGAGGCACATGCGTTTTGCCGCCAGGACATCACATTCACAAAGAACATGCGCCATGGTCTCTCTACGGCGTGGTCACACGTTGTATAATAATTATAATCGCCATGTAAAACAATTGCAACATAGAAAAACCCAATATCTTGGCAATCTGACTAATTACAGTAAAAGCAGTAAAAGTTTTATTTTACAATATTATACTATAGAGTTAACTATAGCTAAGTTAGCTTGTGCTTAATCTCTGTTTAAGAGCGAACGTGTAACACGCCAAATGCACATTAATAATAGAACTTTGTAACGTGTATGTTTAAGTTATGAGCTGAAGCGGATTTATAAGCGTAAATAGATGCCCGATCATACCATAATCATTTAATTGATTTCACATGTTTTACAGATGTTACAAAATACAATATTGTAAAACCCTGACCGGGAACTGCAAAAATCTCTTTGACAAATTCTAATATAGGTAGGTACATTGTTTGTCTATAGATTCGATTTTACATTATACACAACAGCACAATAGGAGTACAAAAACACAAAATCGTAGCCAGATAAAATATATATAATCACAAGCTTTTAACCACAAAAGTTTCATTGCGTGATGCTCGATGAAACAAACAGATAAAATCCAAAAATAGATATTTTGGTGTCAAAGATACCAAACACCATATCAATCAATCGTATCATATCGTTATATTTTATTGGAAATATCCTCAATTTACAGACACACTTCTGTTACAGTTTCTGTTCTGTTAAATATAGTTTAGGTAGATTAAATATTTTTTTATTTATACTTAAATTAATGGACTTTCGCTCTTGCGATAACACTGTATTTCCGCCAGTGTAAAAGTCTATCAACAAGAAACATCTAAAAACAAGAAGAGATTGCGGAACCTCGTGGCAAGCAAAAACGCGAACCGCGCGAACTCTACGTGAAAGACAAGCGCTTACGGCAAAACTTGCAACGAGACTCCAGATTAAATGTTAATAACAGTGTCACGCTTGGCTGTCTTAACTTAAACCAATCTGTCAAATAAATAGCTAAATTAAAAAAAAATGCCCTTTTAAATAATTAAATGCAGTTGGATAGGCTGTTATTTTATGAAAAACATAATAATTTATAAAATTTTAAGTAGTTTTCTCACATAATTGATTATCCACTATGCTGCACACAAGATGTGGTGAGTAGAAACTTTGTAACAAGTATAAACTTTTAAAGTTTGTAAACGACAATTTTGATCTCTGTGTAAATAAAATAAAATATTATTTTTGTGATAAAGTAAAAAAAAAAATTACAATAATTTCAAACTTTCTGCTTGCAAAGAATTGCAAGTCAGCAAAAATAGCAGAACAACACAGTATTAAACAAGATCTTTCCGTTGTTTTTTCCAAAATGCTTAGTACATTTCCTATATTTAGGTGACAATTTGGCCTGCCGCAAGTTCAGCCTAACTTTCATATAATTTTGAGCATGACCTTTTCCAACCCATGAGTTCAATACGACTGCCCCTTCCCACTCGTATTTTGAACTCATGGGTATGAGAAGGCTTTTGTATGAGACTCAAAAACCGTTCAAGCTCACCGGAGACATTCAAAAATCGCACCCCTAAACCTCTATTTTTTATTCAATGAATATCACATAGATAGATTTTCTTCCCATCTAACTCTACCACCGCGTCGGAAGGTATTCCGTTGTATAGAAGATGCGGTCAGAAACTCTACAACACTTGCATGACAATAGGTCGTACCAGGAGCCATCCAGCTAATCCAAAATCTATTTTTGATATAATTCAACACTGCACATAAAAGTTGAAAGCACTTCAAATGAAAGAGAAACTAAACGTCCATCCATACAAACAAAAGCTTCTATCCTCTAACCTCTAAAATTAACACGGTCCCGCCAAAATTATAAATGCGAACCTTTCGCTCCGGATTCTAACTAAATACATTAGGTATTTAGGAGGCGACTTAACCTGGTCCAGTGAGCAGTGGGCTTAATTTGCCATGAAAACACGCAAACAGTCCTAGCACAGATATTGATCAGGGCTAGATGTGGCTTGAGCGTAGTTGAGTTGGTTTTGGGAGCGCAGTTATTGGATCAAAGTTATTAAAGGTTAGTATTTTATCATAATAATGCCCACAATTATATTTTCCGACTTGGTGGTCACATATATTTTTGATATCATCATCACCTGCCCATATAAGTCCCACTGCAGGGCACAGGCCTACCTTTAAGGAGGTATGGGCGTCGACTACGCGTGCCCGATGCGTATTGGTAGACTTCACATTTGTAGCAGAAATATAGTGTTAGGAAGATTAGGAATATTTTCTTTGCACTTGCAGTGCCGAAACTCTGTCCAGTGATTACATTAGTTATTTCAATGATTATGAATGATCATTAAGTTGTTTGTGTTTTTCCAGTAATAAAAATGTATACAGCTCATTGATTTCCATTGAAAAACTTGAGAGATATCAAAATAGATATTACTGAAAATTTTTTCCAAATACAGGGTGTATAATAAGATAGGACACTTACTTAAAGGGGTGCTTCAGACCATCAATCTGAACAACTTTCTCTATGGAATCAATATCGAAATCGCGAAAAAAAAATCTGCTGTCCCATACATTTCAGTCGAGTTATGTTTGCAGTTTGGGACAGCGGAATTTTTTTCGCGATTTCAGTGTTGGTCCAATAGTAAAAGTTGTTCAGTTTGATGGTCTGAAGCACCTCTTTAAGTAAGTGTCCCATTTAATTTTACACTCTGTATAAATCACAGCATTGAAAAGCAGTACCTACCGATTCATTCATGCATATACAGGGTGAAATTGATATCATTAGCATCCTTTTAAACTAAGAGTCTACCCATCGAACTGAACAACTTTTATTATGGCAGCAAACCGATCGGAGCAAAAATCAGCTCTTGCATACACCCTGTAGACTATAGTGTTGTGTCGAACTGATTTAAGAAGTATGCCACGAAAATTGGTTACATCCAGGCAATCTAACTCTTCTATGCAGCTGGTACTAAATATGTAGATTCGGCTATTTATTTACGTGGTAGCTTTTATCTATGTACTACTTGTTTAGCTTTACGAATATAACCGTTTAGTTTATGCTAACTTAAATTGGACCTTTTTGTTGGATACTGTAGATTTATCTTAATCCGTTATGGGCTAATGGTTGCGGCAAAAGTTTAGAAAAAAAGTTATGCATTCCGTTATTTATTTGTTAAGTCAGAATAATTAAAATAAACTTTTAAGTATTTAAGACAATCCTAATTATATTAATTCATAAAATATGCATGCATACTTACATACCTACTTTATTTGAAATTATTACATATTTGGCTTGTCTCAATGTTCCTAAGTGATTTGTAACCGAGGGAAGTAGCGAGTTCTTCCCAATACGAGCTTTTATCATGCTCGAAGGGTGGATCTCAACTCAAATTATGTAAAAAATATTGAGTAATAATAAACATTTTTATTTTATTTTATTTTTTATTGAAAAAGCGCTTCTTTTCCCCTTAATTAAAACTCACTAGCATCAACATCAGCCTTTCATATTTCACTGCAGGACACATGCCTAACCTTAGGGAAGGTGTATGAGTATGAGATCGTTAGCCTCAGGTCTGCGGCACTGTAAAAAAAATTACTACTTGAACTTATATTTGTAAATTAACGGTAACTTTCAGATATTGTCAAAAATAATCATTTTATCTGATACGAAATTGATTGCGTCATTATTTATCGTTACACATCAAAACGAAAGTCGTTAACGTACAATGGGAAATTTAATCGCTTTGTTTTTAAACTGTAATAAATATATTGCAATTTTAAATTGCGCTTGTTTGTTTTGAATTGCAATGACACATGGGACACATCTAGTATTTTAGATTAATGTGTATTATTGTTGGGAAAAATGGAATTTACGAAAATGTATTTATCTTATTTATTGTTTGGACAATAATCGAATTCTTGGGGCCACGGCCAAGCTGGAGTTTGGTAACTAAATAAAATAAATAAAAATCATTTATGTTAAAAATTATTTATAAGTGGTGTCGGCTAAGAATAGCACCATCCCATTTCCTCCCGTGGGTGTCGTAAAAGGCGACTAAGGGATCTACCGGGGGATGGGCAGCAGCATCCTCTGAGTACACACATTCAATCCAACTGCGATCGCCAACCCTCCTGCCAAGCATGGCGATTATGGCAAATCCCCCCATTTTGGGGGAGGCTTATGTCCAGCAGTGGACGTCTATCGGCTGATATGATGATGATGAGATAGTATGTCAGAAAATCAAGTTATTATGCTCTATTAAATTAAATTACATAATATATTACATTAAATAACATTTTTACATTTATTATTTTTAAATCCAATTTCTCCAGGTACATACACAATGTCAATTCACATTTCCACATACTTATCTCGTATGAGCGAGATCACCCCACTAGAATCGTAGTCCAGTGCCCCAGGATTGGACACTCGCACTTATCACCTATCACCTAAAACTATAAAAAAAAAGATAGGATACCTAGGGCCGACCTCAATCAGAATTGCTAACATCCCACACATTTCGGTAGAGTAGAATTGTAGTTTTGTATGAAATAACAGATTTTGTTTTTGATATTTCGTTGTTGGTCACATATAAAATTTTTTTCAGTTTGATTTATGGTCTGATTATTTAAAAAAAATCGTTAGCTTTAGAAGATACAGGGTGTAAAATTAAATGTATTACATATCTTACGGTGTGCTTCATACCATCAAACTGAACAACTTTAGAGCCAATATAGAAATCACGGAAAAATAATCTGCTATTACAAACATTAATGGCTACTCGTCCCAAATGTATGCAACAACTGATTTTTTCTTAGTAAAATTCGTTCAGTTTGATGGTCCGAAGCACGCTGTTTAATATGTTACGTATTTAAGTCTACACTCTGTATAATACAATTATATGTATTATGTAACCGAAGCATAATGTAAGTCTAGAATCTAGATATTCAAGTCTATATCCTGGCTTGTATTGGATTTACCTTGCCACCAGAACGGCAGAATGAAATGTGGGATTACTGAGTTACGAACACTGAAATTTCTATTTTGGATCGGGTATTATTGCGGTATATTTTCTATTGTCGTTTTTTGTTTAAAATAGAACTGCTTGACTAATTGGTTAAAAATAATTGTTTCGTTGTATTTTAAAATAGATAGAAAGAACACTTTGAGTGATGGGTTTCAAAATTCTTTGAAATTTTTTGTAAGTAGTTTGAAGATATTTCAAATTAGTTATAAATAATACATATTTGTCAAAGTTTCAAAACTATTAATTAGGTATTATTTTTAAAGATATAATTTTTATTTAGGATGTATCTATTCGCGAAAATTCACAATGCATTCCAACTTCCTACAATTGTACAAAAAAAAGTTTTTGACATATGCTCGAGAATATGCATAAGTATCATCGTAGTTAGTTAGTATCCATAAGTATATATCCAGATAAAATAATATCATTCGTAAATACCGAAACTCTTAGAAAAAATATAATTCTCTAACAGATTCTTCTTCTTCTTCCTCCTAGACCATGTCCATTTACTTGGGGTCGGCCTTCCTTCTCCTTCTTCTCCACAGATCACGGTTTTTTGCCATGTCGGTGTCGAGCTGAGCTTCTTTAAAGTCTTTTGGCCCGTCGTCCACCAGGTGGTCTTCCAGGTGAACGATTCGTCGTTTCTATTCTCTAAGAGATTAGGTGCTATAAAAATACCTTTATAATAGGGCATCAAGGCGAAAGGTAAATTAATGTTACCTACTCATCAGACTGCAAAACTTTTACAAAGGTACTAAGTGACAAATCTTTGACGCTTGTAGGTAATACTTAACTTTCAGCTACCAATAGAATAGATTTCCGTAAATAACATTCTATTTCATTGTCCCTACCTATTCCAGAATACCACATCAATTCTACACAGCATCCAAAACCCAGCGATTCGGTTCAAATGTCTCGTCTATTGATTTTGTGGAAATAGCTGCACGTCTCAAGTCCCGGCGCGATTCCGCGGGATCTGTCCCGGGAATAATATTTCCCGGCAAATATACTCCAAGTTAGCATTGCCGATGTCTTTTTAAAGACGTCAGCTTTCGAAGTTGCAGCTTGGTGAACATTTTTGTTTATTAAATTGTTCCGTTTTACCACTTTTGTTAATGTCTGTTACTTACGCTTGTCTTTCGTTGAGCTACAACATAATCCCTTTCGGTTACAAGTCGATTTTAGTTAAATCTACCAGAATTTGATTTATAACAATAACTTTTCTTCCGAGCATTTATAAATAGTTGTTGCCTATAATTACTAGAAATTTCTTTCCGTCTAGGCAAAGACACATAAACATTCTTCTAGGATTTTCGTTTTTTCGGTAGTAGTGAAACTAATGATAGTCATAAATTCACTACCAACACCTTTTCTTGGGTTACCTATACTATTATCAGTCTTCATGCCAAATTGTGTTTCCAAAAAAGGTACGAAGATGGTGGAGTAATTGAGGTAAGGCATTGCAGAGAGACAAAAAGGACGAAAGAACAAGGGTTCCTTTTTTGAAAACAGTAAACTTCAAAAACTCAAATATTTCCACTTGACTCTTCAACATCAAATATAAAAGGTTATAAAGCCAACCACATATTCCAACACAAACAACAAAGTAAACGATATCTCACGAGAAAGAATATCAGGATAAATTCAACGGGCTCGTATGTAGGGAAATTCTGTTAAATAAACTAAGACGTACCTCCCACAACTATGTTAGGGGATGTGGGCGAAAGAAATATAGATGCCGGACGCAGCTTTTAGCGTCGGACTCGAAAAGACTAACACATTTCTTTTTGTAGAGTGCAACATTTGTAGATAGATAGATACACAATTTATTTGCATAAGTAACACAAACATAATATTACAGTTCACAACAAGTTTACAAAACAAGAATACAACGAAACATCAATAGAACAACATGTAATTTACTGTATGCTACAGCAGTAAATAGATCCCAGCTTAACATAGATCTTGCCCGAACGCAGGGTGTTGATTTTCAAATGAAACCTTTTGAGTAGTAGTCAATGCAGCGACCAATGAAATGAGTTAAACTATGGGAAAAGATTTTGAGGGAGAAAGGCCACGCCATGACACTGAATTTCATCCTGAAAGCCTAAAAATGCTGCAGGAGGTAGTCAAAAAATGGCTACACAACGTGTTAATGAATAAGCGCAAAACCTCATACACCCCAACTGATTTATAACAAAATAATTAGATTGAAACAATAATTTCATTATTTTGATGGTTGAAATTTAAAACTATACGCATTTTAAGTTTTGAAGCAAAAATGATTTGTTACCATTTCACCAATTAAAGAAAGCGCTAACGAACTCGTGGATACATTTTAAGAATCTTGTTTTGGAGTAAATAGGGTGAGTGTGCCCGTGCGGTGGGTTGACATCGATTTCAGTAAATTTTAAATTTTACAAACACATTATTTAATATTTTGAAAAAAATTACCTATGTTAAAACCATGATAATTCGATTCTCCTCTCGATTCTAAACAAACTACTTTCTAGTTTTGCGTTAATTCATGAACACGTTGCATATATATTTTTATTCGATTGAAAACTATGAGAAGATATTATTGAGCAGTTTTTGATACGACACATCCTTTTTCTAACACAAGTGAAAGTAGTCATAATGCTACTGCATTAGTAAGAATAAAAGTCCTGTGCTAAAACCATAGAGCGTGTAATATCTCTATGTCTAAAATATTCTACACTACTACGTCCATAAGCCATGAAAATCAATTTCAATTTGTTAACTGACTTCATTTTCATGATTTCTAACGACTTTTCTAGGTTTGGAGGCCGCATCCTTCTTTACCAGTTCTACAACGTAAAGCCTTTGAGTCAATATACATATAGGAGGCACTTGAAATAAAAGCTGCAGTTTGATTCTATTTGCAGAAGTATCTGATACTTTCTATTGTCAATCAGGCAATTTGTTTGTTTATTATTCTATTTTTGAAAAGGTCGGTTTGATTTTTACAGAGCTTTGCAAAACTGTTTTGTAACCTAGATTTATGTATGGTGTTAATTAAAAGCGAAATCCGTGCATTGAAAACGAATACAACTATAATTATGTACCTTTTTCATGTGCATAATTTTGTAACCATTGAATTTTTCAACTTTTCATAGTATGAAAAGAAAGAACAAGACTTACGATTGTATGAAATCCAAATAAATTCAATCCAAGTACGATTGGACGTACTTTCTTCGTTCTAGAAACTCGGGATTGACCCTTGAAATTTTTTTTAATTATCCTACTAATATTATTATAATCGCGAAAGTTTGTAAGTATGGATGGATGTTTGTTACTCTTTCACGTAAAAACTACTAAATGGATTTTAGTGAAACTTTACAATAACATAGCTTATACATCAGAATAACACATAGGCTACAATTTATAAAGATATTGTGTGAATTTTCCAGAAGAAGCGCATACGAAGTCGCGGTCACCACCTAGTTATTTATATTTCCAAAAAGTAATGTTATTTAGATTCAATCCTAAACGTACTAATAAATAATTCCAAGTTTTTTTGTTGTTGTATTTAGCGTCTTGTACCTACAGATAGACTAATGATTATCTATGCTATACATACCGTCAGTTGCAGAAACGCTCATTAAAGTTAATCCTCCATTAAATTTGTTGCCGTCACTTTCTGTTTAGTTGACGTAGTAAAATCGAGCAAGAGATTTAATGGAGGATTAACTCTAATGAGAGTTTCTGCAATTGACCGTTTGTTAAGCAAGGTATTTGTAGGTTAGACATTGTAGTAAGAATAAAAATAGGTCCTATTCCCATTAATTACACAACATCCTAACTAGCAATCAACACATCCCTAACGTAAACAATGATTACCGAAAACTAACCTAAATCCAAAGGTATAGATGCAAAAATTGCCCTTCAGGTCCAGGAATATAAACATGTATTTGATTCTCATCCGAAGTCCTGCGAAATAAGCTATTTTGATACATATGTTACAGACATAAGAGTCCTATCAAATTACATCTTACTTGTTTTCAAAGCTAAAGGTTACTTTATAAAAGAAGTCGCAGGAATCAAGCGAATTTGGTATTTACGACGTTAAAAATAAAAGCCAAGCCTGGGGACTGGCCAGCCAGTGGGTTCAGAGCCTCCCGGTCCTGTGGGAGCAACAGAAATGCCCGCATTCTATCACTGCGTACGATTAACCCGACTTGCCTGCCTGAATTAGATTATCGTACAATGCTTGCGTATTTCTGGATGCGGTTAGTTTTTCCTTTGATGTTTGCTATTGTGCTTTAATTTTTAAGTGCTTGCCTAAAACAGTGTGATAGCTGCGGACCTGTCCAATCATCTGCTACAAAGTCCCTTGTGCCCGAACTGCACGTGAGAGGACTTAAATACGGCTGCACCTGACCTCATCAAGCTCGTTTGATACCTGGCCAGTAAAATATAATAACACCTCTGAAAAACCATTGACACGAAAAGAAGAAGCAATAGCATACCAAAGTTTATGCTCTTGTCTATGTTTCCAGAAGTACGCTCAAAATTAAACATTCTGGATCCATATTTTACTAGATGTAGTGCCCAGACTCTCCACTGCGACGTGCATAGTATCTTTAAACATGTGGTTAGTTATGTCAAAGTTTATATCCATCCTGAAAGGGAATTTTGGCACTAAACTAACTCTGTGTGTCATCATTATCTAATCCTGATTCTATTATTTATTGCCGGCTCAACATTCTTTCATTCAATTAGGTGTCATTTTAGCACTCACACCTTTCTCACAATTATTACCTTTCACACAATCTATCCACCTCTTCTTCCTTTCATTCACTGGAAGCCGCATCATGGAGGCGGGAACCCATTGGATGAGGACAGCGCAAGATTCGTTGTGGCTCTCCCAAGAATCGCACACAACGACCGGTCCTCTATAGCCTATGCCTGTGTCCTGTGATGGTACTTCTTTCGGCTTAGGTCTTTTTCTTAAATTTTCCTCTCCTAACGTTATTCAAACACGATACACTGATGTGTCTATCTTTATTTTATTTCAAGATAGCAAAGAAAAGTTTTACTATTCGCATTAGTTAAAACATTTCTTGTATTTCTAAATCTATGTAAAAGCCCAGGGGAAATTCTTATTGGTCAGTTAACAAAAGATCACGCATATAGGTTCTGTTGTCAAGCCCGCATCTCAGATTAAGTACAGTCCAATCATGAATGTATACACCCGGGAGACCCTACTCGTTTGTGATAAAGTTTACATTGCAATGACAAAGGGATAGAAAACAGACAGATCCCGTGGACTTGTTTTCCTCCTTTTTCCACAGTTTCAACCTCTCTAGTTAGTAGTATAGGCGATATTCAATCTTATCACATCATCATCAGCCTCTGACGTTACTGATAAAGCTTAGCTTTAAAAAGTATGCTTGTTAGTCCACCACGTGTGACCAATGCGGATTGGAAGACTTCCCATACGCATGAGAATTTTTTCTTCAGCGTATGCATGTTTCCTCACGACTGTTTCCTTCACCGTTTAAGAGCAGCCGATAGGGTTTATGTACTATAGTATACAGGGTCCTTTTTAATATACTGACAGTTTTTTAAGGGACGAGACCATCATACTGAACAACGTTCTCTATGGGACCAAAATCGAAATCACGTAAAAAAATCTGCTGTCCCATACGTTTGTTTCGAGTAAGTATGCAGTTTTGTATGGAAGAGCTGTTTTTTTTTCGCGACTACGATGGTGGTGCCATAGAGAAAGTTTTTCAGTTTTTGACGTTTTTATGTTAGCACGAGCGTTAACCCGCGACTTCGTCGGCACAAATGATATACCAGATTTTAAGTCAGATCATAAGCTATCAAACAAAAAAGTTTCATCAAAATCGGTTCAGTAGTTTTTGCGTGATACTCGTTCAAACAAACAAACACACAAACAAACAAACAGACAAAAAATCCAAAAATTGGTGAAATGGAATCAGGGACACCTAAAAACCATATCGTAACTTTTTTTTTGTTAATATCTTCAATGTACAGACAAACTTCCTGTTACAGTTTTATAATAGTATAGATTATTAAGAAGGTATATAGTACCGTAGTCTTTCTTATACTGTTATACTTAGGTTAAAAATCTTATTTTAGAATCTACGAACCTGAAATAAGGCTCAAAACGTATATTATCGATTATTATTAGTTCCAACTCCAACCAATTAGTTGGCGGTTTCTGCAGGAAAGTTCAACTTCAAGTTTAGTACCTTCAAGTATCTGTAAGCTAGATTATTAATATGAGTGTTAGTTGTACATGCTAAGCCTACTTATACAGAAAGTTGCTGTAAATTAAAATAAATACACCCGCTTTACCTATCGATAGGCGATATGAGTCGAGTGAGAGCGTTGGAGGCGCGTTGCGGAGAGGTATCGACACGACACTCGATCATGAAGTTCCTGGTTCGAAATTTCGAATCCGCACGGACAACATGCTATGTACTAATGAGTTTTACTAACTTATGTACGTAATACCTACTGCTCTCATACGGTGAAGGAAAACATCGTGAGAAAACCTGCATTCGCTGAAGAAGAAATTCTGATAAATATGTGTAGTACACCAAATCGCATTGGGCACGCGTGATTGACTAACGTCTATACACCCTTCTAGGGTAGCGTAGGCCTGTGTCCTGCAGTGGGACTTTTATAGGCTGATGATAAAGGAGGACGCGGCGAACGAATCGAATGATGCGAAAGAATCGAATTTTCGAATTCTTTGTAAGAAATTATATGACACCTTGCACACTTATCCGCGGAAAATCGGGCGAATCGTCAGAAGAATTAAAAGGAAATTCGTGTCGTTCGCTTCCTTCGGCTCCTTCACCGTGGGTAGATATGCGTCCACCCTTAAGATGAAGGACAGAAAACGATGCTATTTATAGATAAATTGCACCATCACTCAAGAAAGGAAAAAAATTAAAAACAATAAACCAGCTACATTGCAACTAATATATGGAAGCTAAGCTAATACTATTTGCTGGTACAATATTCTAGACTTGATCGAACCCCACTGTTATCTCGAATTAGTTCCTTTTCAATTCAACACAAACTTGAGTAGAACTCAAGAAACAAACAAGTTTCTAAATCAACGGAACCATGCGCGTAACTTTACTGGATTAATCCGGTATATACCAGTTCGTCTCTGTGTAATCCGGTTCGAAGCGGTCCGGTCCGGTTTGTGCCGGTTATTATCTGATTTGAAATTATAAACAAGCGCTTGAAGTTCGGCCGTTTTGGAGTATTTCGATTGTTCGATAGATCTAATGGATTTCAATGTTTGGTTTTATATTATTATTTTTTATGTACAACAGATCTTTTGAACGAATTAACTATTGATTTGATACCGATCAAATCTGATAGTTGCACAATAAGGCCCATGATCTGAAAGAAATTTTACACAGCGATATATTTGCATCACGAAAACAAAACCAATTTTACCTGAACAGGAATCGCTGGCAAAGCCTATTCCTTCTACAAAATAAACAAAGAGAGAACGTGCCAATTACAAACACTAATTTAACATCACGTCCTCGAAACGTTTGAGAAATACTAATTCCTGAAATAACCAAAATATTAAATACGTAGGATATTATAATGTACAGAGAATATAACTCAAATATCGTGAGCATACAGAATAGTCTGAAGCAAAACAGGATTTCCAAGTGAACGGACGGTAAACATCCGTCAGTGATGCTCAAAAGACTTCAGGTATAGTCAACCACACCACACTGCAAACTTTTGGAACAAAATACCAACATCAAAGGTGTAGAGTTTTCATAACTTGTGGTGTTCAAAAAGGGTTTGGTCAAATGTTCTCGACGAGCATACATGAAAGACAGATGAGTGGAGGAAGTATCAGTGTCAATGTCAGAATCGTAGCAGGTGGCTTTCTGTCGTCTCTGCCCAAATGGGAGACAAATAGGATTTTATTGGTATTGTAGCTTGGGTATCTTTCCAC
This sequence comes from Agonopterix arenella, assembly GCA_927399405.1. Classification (NCBI taxonomy): domain Eukaryota; kingdom Metazoa; phylum Arthropoda; class Insecta; order Lepidoptera; family Depressariidae; genus Agonopterix; species Agonopterix arenella. Next base: position 7,182,204 of record OV656714.1, read on the forward strand.
CACGATAAAAGAGGTGGCTCCTGGTTTCTTTGTTCGATGATATATCGAATTTAAGTTCTATATTTGACTTAACAGACTAGAGACTACATAGTTTAGAAAAAACCTTAGGCTGGTTGATCTCGGTTGCGTCTAGATATCGGTGTTCATTGAGTCAAGCAATGGGCCTTTTAAAAACCAGTACGGTGGAAACTGGCCCACGATAGACCCACATGCAGTGAATATTTCGTAGGTTGATGATGCTAATGACGGTGACTTTAATAGATACAAAGGTTTGAGAATTTATTGTTTCTTAATATTGTTCTGTAAAGTCGAAAATGTTCTGACAATAAGAGTCTTTGTGTTATACAAAACAGAAACTGTGTGGAAACAATGAAATAATGTTCCTACTCAGACCCGTAACAAGCCCTGAAACAATAGCTCTCATTTTTAACAAAACTAGGCATAGTTTACCTTTGCGAGGGCGCTTACGAAATACTGAAAATTGTTCCAAAAAAGTTCTCAGTTTACGTGGAAATAGTTGATAATTTATTCTTAGTAGTACTTATTTGGAACAAATCTGAAAGTGCGATTGTCTATTAATAGTTTCTTCCTTCCTGATCCTTTGTAATGTGAGAGGACAAAACAATGCGACTTTTTTCTAAAGAATTCTCAAGATAAAGCCAGAAGCAAAACCTGATATACTCACTGAAAATCAACCTTTAAATAATTTGCGACTGAAGTACCCAAAGAAGAACAAAAGTTCAAGAGCCAATCCCAAAATCGTCAGACTTTCCAAATGAGTTGAGTTCGCGACTAACTGTACGAGTATTATTCCTCAAAATCCGCAGTCGGTAGCAAATATCGTCGGTTTCGCAGTTTGGTTTATCTTTGTCGCAGCGTTCTATAAGGGGCTTTCCATATTATCATTCGTTTAAGTCAAAATTTGTATTGAAGTTTTGATGTATTTTTAGATTTCACCTCTGACCCGGCGAAGGCAATGACCGCGGTTCCCTGTTCAACAGACTAGAAGCAAAGAATTATATTTTTTGTTTTCGAAATGGGTTCACGGCATCTATACTTTCAATCAGGTGAGCTGAAGGTAGGTGACCTTCAGCTCACCAAGTATAGATAAAGCCGAGGATGTAATACGCTCACCAGAAAAAAGCCTATTAACTATTCTTTTAAATATATCTTAATTGTATTTGCTTAGAAAAGCAGACGCAGCAGGGAGAGAGATTCCAATTTTTTTTGTGCTGACCTATTTGTGCAGATTGTTTGAATATCCCAGGAAGCTGAAAAAGGTATATCGAATATCCACTACGCATGGATGCAGTTTCGCATTACGTCTTGTCGTACGTTGGTGCAAGGGGGAAGGTAGAATCAGGTCATGTAGCTCTTGAGCACAATGACCGAAGTGTAACTATGTTATTGATAAGTACTTACCTATACATAAAATCATGACCGTAATCCCTTTTGGGATAGTCAGAAACATTGTTACAACTACCAACTGCCTCCGTGGTCTAATGTTTAAGAGCATTGGCTCTCGACACGGAGGTCGTGTGTTCGATTCCACGGGGGATACCTAATAAAATGTCACTTTGTACGTTTTTCCCCAAGTTGGTTAGGACATTGCAGGCTGAATCACCTGATTGTCTGAAAAGAAAGATGATTCCGTGCTTCGGATGGCACGTTAAGCCGTTGGTCCCGGCTGCTATCTCTGGTGGTAGTAGTCGTTACATAAAAACCACGTCAGAGGCCGTAAGGCGGTCTGAATTAAACTCTGGCACCAGGGCTCTGCCTACACGATAAGAAAGACAACTACCAACTTTCTTTTAAGAAAGTTATAGCATTGCTCGCATATTTTAGCAATTAAAGTTTCAGGAGGTTTCAGATTCAGTCTAAAATAGGGGGTGCCCTACGGGCGGGTTCAACATGCTCTTCGCCGGTTTTTAAACTATTTCGAACGTAGTTTTTATTAGTATCTCAAATGTTATAAAATCAACATTTGATCATTCGATTCCTTTTTTTTCTGTTATCGAATCTGGTGTAACGGTGTTCTAGCGTTGCTCTCATCTGTTAAAATCTTCTATGTATTGAGTGTGTGAATGAGGCTTAACTTTTCAGGTAACAGAGCTTGAAACAGTTTTAATAACCTACAGCTCTAAAGTCAAATTCGACAACCCTATCTTTAAAGTCACACGGAAAAGCTGTCGTATCAAATCTACAATGATTTTTCACAAATTAATTCTAAAACTGAAACCTGTTTCCTTTGTTCGAAAGTTTTAGCCACAAAATGTTTAATAAATGCTTTCGCTATTAATGAATATTATATTAATGCTGAGTGTAAACTTAATTGCGTTATATCTTTCACTATAGGACCAACAAAATCACAAAAAAAACATCTGCAGTCCCATACATTTGGGTCGAAAGAACAGCTGTTTTTGTTCGCGATCTCTATTTTGACCATAGAGAAAGTTGTTCAGTATGATGGTCTGAACCCCCTAAGTATGTAACGCATTTCAATTTAAACCCTGTATAATATCGATGTGTTACCTAATCTTATAGTGCTGAGATTAAGGTTTAATTTAGTTAATGTAATTACAAACAATTGTAACATAGGAACACGGCACAAAAGGTTTTCATACCAATTTCGCCTCTTTGTACGACCTCACTCAATGTCAGGTAACGTATGCTTAGTTTTTAGCTATTAATAACTTATTTTGTACATACTCAACTTTAATATAAGGTCTTTATTAACTCTTTGGAATTAATTAAATTATGAGCAGTCACCCGTAAAGTAATAAAGGTTGATTAAATAAATGAAAATTTTATTCGATTATTTAAATTTTGTAATTACTTTTTATGATTAGCTTATTTGTTTTGAACTTATACCTACCTTCTAATTCTTTTCCATTAACAGGGTCCTTCTTAATCATGCTGACGGTTTTTAAGGGGTTGATCAACTTTTTCTATGGGAGCAACATCTAAATCGTTAATTGCAGTTTTTTTTACGATTTCAGTTTCGCTCGCTAGTAAAAATTTATCATTTTTTTGGTCTGAACCACCCCTGACAATTTGGGAAGTGTTAACAAAATTACCCAGCATGATTTACGTGTGCATTTTTTTATCAAAATGTTTGGATACACATATAACACAATTCTAAAAATAAAGACCTAGAATGCAGCCCTGTGGTACACCCGAAACCGCGACACATTGTTTTCCTTCCCTCTCCCGTTTCCACTGCGGTTGTAAGAAACATTCGTTGGGATTAAATAACAAATCCCGCGGAACTCTGCTCTGTGTATCACGGGAGGGAATGACGTCACGGGAACATGGTGATTATGTCAAAAGCATGAGAAAAGTTTGTTTTATAATTACTGCTAAAGATGATATTTATTTCGATTATTCAATACATTGTTTTTGGTAATATTGTTATAGACAATAAGTACTTTTTTTCAATTATCAATATATTTCAGTAGGTCTGTATCGTTCAACGTGCTGAAAGCATCAAAACAATTGACTGTTCGTGCGAAACACGTGTCATGTTTGTTTCACGTTTTCTGAGGTAGGCTCCATAGTGAAAGTTGTTCAGTTTGATGGTCTGAGTTCACCGTTTCATTCTACGGAGGGCTGTCCCTTACAACCTGTATATGAATTAGCAAAAAAAAAGATCATCCCTCTGGATTCTTGGATATCATCATCATCATCCTGTCATCGTAACCTACTGACCACAGGAAGGTGTTCATACTCCATATTAGTATAATTATTTCTTCTACATTAGTCAATGACTTGTTCTCCTTTTTTATTTTGGTTTGTTTTGGTTCTTTATTTTCTTTTTTTCCATTAGATTGTGTTCGATGTTCTGTTATCATATACCGGAAATTATGTTATCTCACTAATCAAATCTCAATATAATATTATAAATGTTAAAGTTTGTGATGTTTGGATGTTTTTAAGGTTGTATGTTTGTTGCGCAATCACGCATAAACGGCTGAACGGATTTAGATGAAATTTGGCACGCAGATAGAATATGTTCTGGATTAACACATAGGATACTTTTTTAGGTCCACGCAGACGGAGTGGCGAGCAACAACTAGTTGATAAATAAAAGGGTCAATGATCATTATACCCGTTTTTAGAACACAACATCAAAAGAACATGAAGAAACTCGACCGCAGTTCACAAACAACAGAATTCAACAACTAAGCCATGAACTTCATGCATCCGAATTCGCGCTTTCGAATTATGAAATTTAACCAAGACTCAGATCGGTCGAGCGGATACGAATATCAAAAGTTTATGAACAACTTCCTAAGAAAGTTTCCAAGTCGGTGGAACTCCGACCGCCGGCGCTATTTGAAAAATGAATTGTCTGCACTTCAAATATATGGTCTTAGTTGAGAAGCTGTGAAAAATATGAAAACTCTATTGGTAACGGAAATTCTGAATGAGAGTCCCTTTCTGAGTTCATTTATTGGATTGGAAAACGCTAAAGTTATGGTTAAAAAGTTTTCGAATGACGTCGTTTTAAAGGTTGCCAGAGACGAAGTAGATACAAACATAACCGACACGGTCTCAGACACATTCCACGTTTTCCTTCTAGAATCGGCGTTTAAATGGACATAAAATCCCTAGAAATAACGCATTGTTACAGATGTCTTTTAGCTATATCTAGGATGTTAGAGTATTGACAACACATGAAAAACTTTATACCAGGAGTGCGATTTTTGAAACTCACAAGTTGAAATCAGCAGCAGAAAATGTCAAAACTACTGTGGAGATTATGCATCTTTGTACTGCTGATTTGAACGTGTGAGTTTCAAAAAGTCACACGTTGTAATCAGCAGTAGAAAATGTCAAAATTATGAAGGAGATTATGCGCATCTTTCTACTGCTGATTTGAACGTTTGAGTTTCAAAAATCGCACTCGAAGGACTGTTTATATAAAAATTGCAAGATTAATTTGGAAGCAAAATTTTTGTTCGGTTTCTCATAAAATATATATATAATATAGTTTTGTATACTCTTGCACACACGTATACCGATATATTCCCCGGATGACCACGTATTAATACATATTAATAGCAATACAGCACGTTCAGATCACAGAAATAGAAGCACGTTGCATATAACTAACTCGAACCAAGACATAATTTACGAGAACTTAATTTAAACGTAGGTAAGTATTGCAAGTTACGATCGTATAGCATGCTAGTTATATTTTTAGCTTAGTTCACAAATATCATGCAATTTTCTTAAGTTTTTCTAAAACTGATAGAAGAGGATGATTTAGTTTTGTTACATCGAATGAGTTTGGATCAAACTCGTTTTCTTCTTTGGTATTAGTTTCTCTTCAATCTTGTGTAATAAAGTATTTTGTATCTCATTTTCTTTGTTGTGTTAAATTTGATATGTTAGTATAGTATGTAAATACTTTGTGAAATTTGTATTAAAGTTAAGCCCACCTACAAACATGTAAATTTAATTTATTTCGTCTACCCTTTTTCGTGTAAATTTAATTCGAAAAGATAATTTCTTTTACACATTGAAATAGTTTCGTTATATAATATGGTTTACCTAAGTATTTTCTAATATATGAAACATCATTTCGTCAACCTCATCGTCTGAATCATGTATCGATTTTACTAGGTATATCTGTCTGTACAACCAATTTCAAAAATAGGGTGTTCTCTTTTTATAATATTTAACATTTTCAGTATCGTATTTAAGTATAGTGTCCTTCTTCGCGGCTCGATGTTGGTCCAATAGAGAAAGTTGGTCAGTTTGATAGTCTGAATCTTTTACAAAACCTTCAGCATATTAAGTTTGGATCCTGTAAAATGCTCCTTTTCACTCAGGGTTAGTTGAGGTTGATTAAAACACAGATATAGTTACTGTGGCAACTAGTGAATGTGGCCAGCGCACATCAGCACGGCACGGTGGTCGGCGAGTGAATACCGAACGAATGCACGATAGATATTCACCACAGACTGCGCGTGCCGATAGATGGCGCTACTGTCGCTTTCCACATTAACTACTCTTTATTGCTGTGCACTACAGATCCTGTAGTTACAAAATTGTGCCTTGCATCTCGAAGGATACTAAACCCTAGTTTGAAAATAAACTTCCAAAAAATACGTGCCATCTACCTAGGATTCTTAAATCATTATTTATCACAATTATCAGACTATAAACGTCCCACTGCAGGGCACAAGTCTACCCTCAGACAGGAATATGGGCGTCAGTCGACCACGGATGCCCAATGCTGAGTAGTTGACTTCACATAGTCATCACCACTTTAAATATAATACAATATGTAAAACGACCACTTAAGTGAAAATCAAATGTCAACTTGGGAAACACCAACCCTGCTTTATATCTCTAAATCATTCCAGCGACACAATAATCATATGCAAAGTGACTATTAAGTATGCAACCCGCTTCTAGGTGCACTAGCATTAAAGCTATGCTTGCATCAAGGCGTATGACACTTGAATGCAGCCGAGAAAGGGATTGAAGTGCTTTAATATAACTTTCTATATTTGGCGTGTCTGTTTCCTTTGTTGTTTATGGTAGATTGTTTTCCGTTAGGCTAAGTTGTTTTGATGGTTCATTGCAGTTTATATAAGGAAGATAAATGAGAGATATATATAAATATTAAACATTGGCAAAGGAGATATTGGTTATGGACGATTGATTTATCTATATCTACAGGGGAAATTGATATCATTAGCAGCCTTTTAAACTAAGAGTCTGAAACTGAATAACTTTTACTATGGGAGCAAACCAATCGAAGCAAAAAAAAATCTGCTATTCCATACTAAACAGCAATTCCTACTAGTCTCAAATGTATGCAACAGCTGATTTTATTTTTGCTCCGATTGGTTTGCTCCAATAGTAAAAGTTGTTCAGTTTGCTGGGTAGACTCTTAGTTAAAATGATGCTAGAGATATCACTATCTTCTATACATATAGGGTCCTTCTTAACATGCTGACGGTTTTTTAAAGGATGATCAGACCATCAAACTGAACAACTTTTTCTATGGTACCAAAGTCGAAATGTTCAATACAAAACTTCAATCCTATAGTTTTTTTTTCGCGATTTCGATGTTGATCCCGTGGAGAAAGTTGTTCAGTTTAATGGTCTGATTATCTTTATTAATATAAAACTTTATTGTACACACGGCGACACATCAAAACCAATATAAGCTGGTCGCGATACGTTATACGTTACTCATCCTACGCGCGGCCAGCTTATTTTGGTTTTGTATAGCTTGATCGCCGTGGGTACACACGGAGATAATTATACAGAAAGATGAGAAAACAAGTACAAAGGGCGAGCTTTTACCACTGAAGAGATTTCTTCCAGCAGACCCGCAAAAGAGAAAGTTAATAATCATCCCCTTAAAAACTTTCAGCAAAAGAAGGACCCTATGCCATAAAATATATTTCTTTTCTATTCTATCCTATCGTATCGTGTCATTGGATATCGCTCTATCGAATATAAATGGAACACCATGTAGAAGCCGACCATCTACTCTGTAATGCATTGGTCATCAAAGTCTAATATCGGTTGAACAGATTGTTTCTGAATATTGGAGAGTATGGTTATACTTTTTTTTATTGGAGATTGAATTGGCATAAACAATTTATGCGTTTGTACCGATATTCGAAATTACATCGGTTTGTAATTCATTGATTATTGATGGATACCAGGCGCGTGCACAGAGTTCTTGGATAGGGTAGACAGAAAATAAAAGACCGGCCAAATGCGAGTCGGACTACTCGCTCACCTAGGGTTCCGTACCCCCGAACAATATATTAAGATAGGTACCAATAATTTTAGTTTTTCCCAGGACCCTAAGTGCGCGACCGACTCACACTTTGCCAGTTTTTATTATTTGTTTTTATAGTCTAGAGTTTGCACTATAATCACACCAAGTTTCACGGTTGTATATTATTACCGTTTTTACGATAGAGCAAGATTGGCGTTTGTTTGAAAAAAATTTACTCAGCCTTTTCCTACGGGGAGGAACTCAAACTTGATATGTTTTGAAAATACTTTTTGTATTTTTTTTAACAGGTAATGGTGTAGTATATTTTTAGTACCGGCTCATGGAGCCCTTTGATTTGATATCCCACACGATAGGTTTTAGAACAAAAATTGTGGCTATGGTGTTAAACAAAATGGGCTACTAAAAAACCCTAATGAAAGTTATTAAAGAAGATACCACTGCTGATGACAGAGAAAGAGCTATTTTACTTTTAAAGATAAAAGAGGACAGAACTAGTTTAGCACAATCTCAAGTTTTAGTATTACAGCTTTTACTGGTAGTTTCCCGTGATATAGTTTTTGTTGACGAAATAGTATTTATTTTAAAGTTTTCTGAAAGAAACAGCTTTTAAACGGTAAGTACGTCTTATTGGTACAAATCTTTTCTAATATTATGAATGCGACAATATATCTGTTTGTCTGTTAGGGTTTCTTGGCTAAACCGCTAAAGAACCTACACCTTCTTAAGTAGGTACCTTCTTTTTTAAATACAAATCCAACCAATCTAAATCCGTATCTGGGTCTACAGGGTGTTAGGGGTAAACAGTTGCATTACTTTAAGGGGTGATTGTACCCATGACACTAAACAGCTTTCCCTAAGAAACCCATAGGACATTCGCAAAATTTTTTTTGGATCAATCAGCTGATCGAACGTTTGTATGAAAAGTTGAAATTTTATTTTTATTTCTATAGGTTTCTTAGGGAAGGTTGTTCAGTATCATGGGTACAATCACCCCTTATAGTAATGCAACTGTTTACCCTAACATCCTGTATAATTGATAAGAGATGCAAATCCCGAAATTATATACTTAATACATGTAAAGACACAACGAAAAACCACCCTAAAAAAACAACATTTAGATTGCCTCCCGTTGCAATTTAAGGGGGTAATATCCGAAGTTGGCAGAATTTTTGATTGATGGTCAAATGAACGCATTTGAACGTCGACCGCGCTGTCACGGGCGAAAGTTCAATTTGGCGATTCTATTATTTTTGTTTTCCGTCCTATCCCTTTAACTGAATGATTCTATTATATAGACTTCTAAATTGGTTTCGTATTTAAAATGCATAATATGCTTGCGCTAACGTCAGGATTCCCGTTTCGAATCGTCGGGAATCATTTCTATAATTCTAGCATTTGGACATTGCAATTTGATAAATTCAATTCATTTTAATTAGTGTATGTCATTTTGATGGTGAAATATGTTGGACAATACTCTATTACCAGCACAGAGTACCAGAGTAACTTGAGAAGCTACATGAGAAGTAAAAAAAATATTTTTAATCTTTGAAAAACTTAAACTAATTTCAAAAACTGTTTGCAAAAAGGAAACTACGAGTACCAGAGGGTGGTTGCAGAGGGGTCAATTTTATACAAAACTTTGACGCACAATACGCGTAGACGGTATTAATATAAGTAACTTTGTATATATGGAAAAATAGTTGAGAAAATCTAGGTGCATTATAAAATAATTACGAAGCTTTGAAATTTTTCATACAAAATTTTAAAAGCTTTATATCTTCGTAATTATAATATAAATTTGCAAATGTTATTTGTGACGCGGCAACTAGATTTTCTAAACTATTTTTCCATATATAAAATATTACTTTTACTAATTCCGTCTATGCGTATTGTGCGTCAAACTTTTGTATGGGCTGAAACCACCTTAAGAAAGAATAACATAACATGAAAAGAATCCATGAGTCTTTTAAAAAAATATATGATTTATTTAACCATTTATTTATGTTATACTGCTACTGTATTTTATCTTTAAACCAAAATCGTATAGACACAGTAAACATCATCGGAAATCGGACCGCTTTTTTTCCGGCACGATATCCTAACATGAATAATTCCGGTATTGAGGCAGGCCGGTTTTTCCGGTTTTCCTTTTAATATACGGTTTCGAAGATAAATGGCGAGAGACAGTGCTTTTGATTGATAGCACGTTCGTTTGAATTCGTCCTCTAAAAGGTCGATATATTGCACGATCTAAATTCGACTCTGGGAGAGCCTGTAGGAAATTGCGGGGTTCGCTTTGAAAGGAATGTTTTTATGTATGCGTTGGTTAGTTTAGTTTGGTGTTTCTTTGTGTGAACATTGAAAGTATTCGGTTTTTGCTTATTTATGTGACGTCGATCAGTAGCCTTAGTATGGCGATATATAGCACTATCACGCCTTAGCTCTCTTTCTAATTGCGCGCGAACGAACGAGATCAAAGGCGTGATATAGGTCCGCCTCATACATCTGGAATAAACCTGATTCGGAATTAGATTCCGTATGGAGTGTGCATGTTTACTAGAGATGGGAAATGTGAGGGTGATGTGCATAGGCGAGTAAAAGCGGGAAACAAAGTAAACGGTGCTCTACATGCCATTGTGGCTAGCCAATTAGTGTCCAAAAAGGCGCGACTTGCTATACACAATGGTGTGTTGGTGCCTACACTTATGTATGGCAGTGAGTGCTGGGTATGGCAGAAGAAGCATGCAAGTAAAATTAATGCTGTTGAAATGCGTTCCTTGCGAAGTATGTGTCGTGTGACGCTGAAAGATAGAGTGAGAAATTGTGTAATAAAATAAGAGATAGATGTAAATTTAAAGAAGATGTACTGACAAGAATAGAGAAAGGTATGCTTCGTTGGTTTGGTCATGTGGAGAGGATGAGTGATAGCAGATGTACGAAAGAGATATATGTTGCTAATGTGAGTGAAAGCGTCGGCAGAGGGCGCCCTCGTAGGACGTATGCTGATCAAATCAGTTGCGTCGCATGTATGACGGGCATGTATGAAGAGATGTATGGATGTGCATGAGGCAAAAGAAGTATCTAAGGATCGTAGTAAGTGGCGCGCCCTAGTCTCTGCCTACCCCACTGGGAAAGAGGCGTGACGTTATAGATAGATAGATAGATGGAGTGTTGCCGCTTTCAGATACTTTTTCACTAGATCTAGTGATTTTTTGATGTCTTAGGTGGCATATTTTAAAGTGATTTTTGAGCGTAGGCGTTGATGGAACGATACCTATATCGTGACGGTGCAGTTGCGACGTCGTTGCGGCTAAGTTGGGAAATCGCCTACGCTCAAAAACCGCTTGTGTGATAATGGTTCATGCCATTTTGTATGCAGCTTATGTCTAATGTTAAAACTATCGATAGTCTTTTGATATAGTTGCATTAATATTGGAATACAATTTACAAACCATCATCGTAACATTCGTAACGTCATGACCTCATCACATGATAATAATTATCATGTATAGAAATTGTTTGTCTCGTTTTAATAAATACCTAAAAATACAATTGTCATTAATTTGGCATTTCATTCATTTTGATTTTAGACATTTTTTAAACAGCACTCTAAGTAATTTTTGTAACCATACTTGACAACACTGAATCCTGAATCAGGATTCCGGATCGCATATCCGTATGTATGTGGCGGACCATAAGCATTATCGCGCCGAGCGAGCATCATGCTCCGATCGCAGAAGCGGGTACCGTATGTTTCTAGTGATTGGTAAATGTAGATCTTTTGTATTGTGATATTAGAAATATTAACTGCTTAATAATGCTGACGCTTTTTTAAGGAGATGGATGATCAGATCGTCAAACTGAAGAAGTTGCTTACTTGCTCGTAAAGTGGCTCTTATTGCACCGCTTTTATTTACATAATTCAGCTTATATAGAACACGCGTGCGAAAATGATTAGATGTTAAATCTCAGCAAGTCTTTGCCTCTTTGTCGACCTCCGCGCGCGCGGATAGGTATCTCAACCAAAGGCACGGCAGGTAAAAATAGAAGCTCAGCGCCATTTTCCACAAATATTTGTCAAAAATTGTTGTATTTTACGAAGTTATATTATTTATGAGTATGAGTATGTTGAAAAACGTCGTATGAAACGCGTGAGCGTTGGTCATTACAGCCTTGGCTAGTATGCATCACTCGCCTAGTGGCTCGTGCTGCAATCCCGCCTCGGCTGTAAAGACCAACTTTGCTTACTTGTATCATAATTTACTATTCTTTTTCATTCTTATAATATTTTTGTCAATTAATGTAACTCGTTTTTGAATGAAATACCGAAGCTCTGCGTGGCTCTACTACGCCTTAATATCCGTTAAATCTACAGACGCAAATAAAAAGGCTTTACCCTACAAAATTAGTCGTCTAGTCGGCTATAATCTCAAATGCAAATTTTAACGAAAAGAAATAAATTATTAGAAAAGACGGGGGTGCAGACCGTACAAAGAGGGATGGGGAGGATACTGACAAATAGAAAAGTGCTTACGTGTGTCTTTGAAGTTTAAAATCTATTAGGTACATGCTATACAAGAATATGGAAATCATTGGGGGAGGCGTGTGTCCAGCAATTGACGTTTTTCGAATGAAATGATGAGAAAATCTTTGCTACATACAACCGCATCCACTTTAACCGACCGAACAGAATCTTGATCGATGATCGGATGGATGCAGTCGGAAAATTGGTGATGACGCGTGAAAAAAAAATAGAAGTTATTTATTTTTGATAATCTTAAGAGTATTTTGCCCATTTCCCATTATTTGGGGTCGGTGCAATAATAATAAAGAAAGAATGAATTTAAAGAAAATTCAACTCAACAAAAAGTACCAAGCTGTCATAAACGACTAGGAGTAGCTTTAAAACATTTACGTGTTTAGTTCATAGTGCGGTAACACATTTAGCAGACAGCGTGTCCGTTGCAAGAAAAGTATGGCATGTGTCTCTTACGTTTCCTATTAACAATTCTATTTTCTGAGCCCAGTCCAGACGTTTTTAGATCGATTTTTATTGTTTGGGTTTGAAATCGTATTTTTTTTAAAGATACTTAATAGTAACTTTTTGTTATGGACAAACGTTATTTAAAAAAAAACTGCCAATAGCTACTACAATCATTGTACCACCATACAATATTACCGATAAATTGTGTTTTATCGGGATCCTTAGCACAAACCCGACACACACTTGACCAGTTTTCATTATTTGGTATTTTACATTGGAGTATTAAAATTCTATGTATTACCGTTTTTACGATTGAGCAAAAACAAAAACGTTTAAAACAACACGTTTCTTGTCTGGGGACAAACGGGTAGCTCTATAACTTTCCAGTAACAAACGCATCTCAAAAACAAATGCATTGTTATAAAATTATCCAATCAAGCCGTCCAAATCTAAAAACAAACTGGTTATCAAAGGAATTAATCAGCAAACGAGCTTAAAAACACTTTTTTTTCAATATTTTTTTCATCCACGCATTTTCTTGTAAAACAGGGACTTAGCGTTGCTATCGATTTCGTGATAAAACTCCTAATTCTGGGATTAAGTCCCAACAAAATCCTTTGAAATATGTAATTTCCAATTCTTTGACTAGGGATGTTATGGTGGTTCGTATCCGTAACCGAAACTATCGCATATTTGTAACTTGTTATAGATTTTTCGTGTTTTCATTACTACAGAAAAAAACAATTCTGAGTCGTATTTTTCTGATTGCAATCAAAGCAAAGGTGAGGAGTCACGTTGCAGGTTCTGACCCGAGCACTTGTCTCGCGTGGTTTTCGCGCGTCGCGTTTTTGCCTGCCACGGGGCTCCACAATCCTCAATCTCTTCTTGTTTTTGACCAAAAACAATCCCTAATATTAGGATAGATTATCCCATTAACTACTTGGCGGAAATGCAGTGCTAACGCACAAGCAAGAGTCCTTTAATTTATTTAAATAAAACATGAAGATAACTGGTATAATAAAGAAAAAATAAAGAATTCTATTCTTATATCTAGATACATACATAATTATATGACGTATGTATGTAAACTTACAAACATAACATTTACATGCTGTCTTGCATGCAGTTGTAAAAAGGCTCCTTTTAGCATATTTATGGTGTCTAGATGAAATGATGTGTAAAGTAGTGATCGGTAGCTAGTCTGCATAAGAAACCCTAATTCCTTAGTCGCCTCGTACGACACCCACGGGAAGAAATGGATTCTTTTATTCTAAGCTGGAACCATACGGCACCATTCATATACATATCCAAATCCGAAATTTAATATCCATAACAACCCTAGCGTCGACTTCGCAGAGACAATTAACGGAGCTTACAGACCGGCTGGCGTCCTGATCTTTATTATTATCTAATGTGACGTGACTGTGAATAAATTCTTAGAGCAAAGTCCACTTATAATGACTAGCTAAATAGAAATGTTGATGAACTTTGTTAAGTGTCATAAAGTTAAAGTTAAATAATAAAATATAAGAAGCTGACGAAATAGACTAAGAGTACTTTTTGCAACCATCAGGTGCAAGGCTGATCGTATGATATTATTGTAGTATGCACTGTAGCTATGTGAACAGTACAAAAACTGAAATGAACTGCCAGTCGGTTTAGGAGATACAGCCGTTCAAATGTTTAAATAAAAGTCACAAGAGCTACATGAGCTCATCCCGCCTTCCCCTTTCTACTATCGGACTTCCAGACGCATCGCGGGATATCACCCCTTTTTGGTTGACACACCACATATCCGCACCAAGCGCCTTTCTGAATCTTTTATAATGCGCACAGCCAAGGAGTGGAACGCCCTGCCTGCGTCAGTATTTCCGAGTGCTTACAACCCGAATTCCTTTAAAGTACGAGTGAATAGGCTTCTTCTGTGTGAGCTCGCTACATCTCCGACCCCATCTTCGTCCTGAGGACTAGATTGAGGTCAAGAGCAAACCCATAGGTAATAAAAAAAAAAAAAAAAAACATTAAGCGGGGTCATAAAATACCAATTTTGTTCTTCGTCTTTTATAAGCTTCTTATAACTGTAACTACTTGGAGATTTTTGCAATCACTTGCCATATTTTCGGGGGTGATTCGTGTGTTCATACTAAAAAATTTTTACTATGGAAGCATGCCAGAAATCGCAAAGGAAAATTTGCTGTTCCATAGGTATAGTTTAGTACGGAACAGTTGATTCTTTTTGCGTTTCCATATTTAAAATTCCCGTAGCAAAAGTTGTTCAGTTTGATCAAATAAACCAGACCCTAAAAAATTAGAAAGTAATGAAAAAAATCGCCCAGTACAATTTCTAATATGAAAGCGAAATGTAGTGCAATTATTTACCATTTAGCAATTTTTACTACAATGCAATAATACAAGAATATTAAAGCCTATCCCACCATGCGTAGAGACCTTTTATTACAACAACTGCTGTTGTCCATTAAATATCTAATTATTACCCCAAACTAAACAATTCTATCCACACTGAGACGGTCCCAAAATGGCAGTTAATGCCCGGCGATAAAGACCACATTTCTATGGTATTAACCTTAATGCACCATTAATAGTACAATTCGATTCACATATGACTGGATTAGGATCACATGTGCACGAAATGGTACAGATTGTCACATGTGTGCATAGTTCGTACCACAAAGTTCATTTCTCTTAACTGTGAAAAAAAATAGGATTCTTCAAAGCGTCATATTCATATATCATTAAGTACTAACAGTAGGAGTATGAATTGCGGGTATGTGTAAATTGAACATATAATTGAAGTTTTGATTAGAGCCAAAGCACGATTAAGACACATTTTCTCGATAGAAAAACAAGCCAAAGTAGCCGCCGTTTTTATTTATAAACGCTTGGAACTGCTAAACGGTGAATAATAGAAACACGAGACTTGATTAAAAAAAAGAGATTGATATTTTACAAATTTTGATTAGAGCAGAATTGAACTTACATAAATAGTACAATCACAATTAAATAAAGTGTGTTTTACGCTTGCGTCGATTCAGTCGCGTGCGCCACCCCATCTCTTTCTCTCGCATCAGGCATTAATATAAGCTATCACACGCCCATTTCGCTTCATTTATTTTTCGACATAGGCCCTTAAACAAGCGATTTTGATCATTATGAGGCCGCGGTAAGAGTTATAGCATAGGACTTGTTTTATGGAATGAAACATGATTGGAAGCGTAAAGATTAACATGCTGCTACAGATTCGAACCCTGCAAAACAATGATTACAATATCATTATCCATTATGTAGGTATGCTTATAAGTTACTATATTTTTTGGTGGATTGGCCCCACACTAGGTGGACCACGAAACTACCATATGATGAGGGCAACGCAGGGCCGGTCGTTGTAGCGATCCTTAGGGGAGGCCTATGTCCAGAAGTCGACGTCTTTCAGCTGAGATAATGATGATGATAACTTTCGTACGGATGGATGGATATCCTTTTTATATCTGGAGGTAAAACGCAAGATCCTGGATTGTTTCTTCTCTCATTTTCATCGAAAAATTTTCCAGCAGCTTTGGTATATCTTAATATTCCGTTCCCTCCTTTGCTCCACATTTATTTGCAATATAGTCACATTCATAATACCTACTACTACAATTCAATCAAGCAAAAATGGATGAGTTGTGTGCTCTAATCTGATGAATGAATCTTGGCTCGAAGATAAATCATAAATCGAACTGACACATACGATATTTTATGATCCTAAATTGAATCTAGTTCCCGAGTGATCCGCGGAGTTGCAACCCAGCCAGTATTGGATACAGTGACTTATAAAATATCGGATACACCGACCATAACAATAAATAAAGAGACGATTTTTAGACCTCTCATTACTCAGAAAGAAACCATACAAAACCTGAAATAAATTATACCTTTCACGAAACACAATTATACTTACTTAGATATATGATAACAAAGATAGCATCTATTATTCTTTGATTAAACGAGTCGCTGGAAAACTTGGCTGCATTTTTACATCTTCTCGGTTCATATATCGAGTTCCATTTACTTGTGTATTCGTAGGATTTCTGAATGCTTTCGTATCATGTTATCCTTGCATTTAATTTATTCTATTGAAGTTTTTTTGTGTGTACTATCCACGGATTTTAGAATAATATCTATGCCAGCTTCCTGGTACTACCCATGAGTTTATATCTTATGCGACGTTTTCAAAGACTAGTAAAACGAAAAATCTGTAAATAGCAATATTAAAATTAGAAAAGAAAACTGTAACAATAAAAAAGTTATGTTTGTCTATGGTTTATCATCATAACGGCCTTCCCTTCCCCAATTATAGCCACGACCGGACAAAGCCCTAAAAAAAAGTAAAAATAAAAATTCATATCTCACGCACAAAAACCACAGGGAATGTGGAAGCACTAGCAGTGGTTGTAATACATGTTGCGGTTAATGTAGACCACTAAGACATATCACGAAATGCCCATGTTACGTACGAAGCCTGTTAAGTGCAAGCTTAGCAATAATAGCATATCGCATGTTGTCTGGACCGCGGCTTTTAATATTACAACACAATGTTAAGGATTAGAAAGTTAATGCTGTATTTTCTAAGGTGTTACGTAGACAGGTCAAGCAATGGAATGTTCGCATACGAGCTCATATTCAAGCGAGAATATATTGAAAAGAGGACGGGAATCAGACTCAACATTTTACATCATCAACTTTCTTTAGGCCTTATTCCATTCTTTGGAGTCGGCAGAATAATGTCAAGAAGAAGACTTCTCTCTCTCTCTCTCTTTGCAGGCATATCAGCACCCACCCATACATCTTTTCTTCTGCCTTCCTCTCCTACAAAAAATTTAATTTTTTTTTCTCGAAAATTATAAACAAGCATATAAATAAAATTAACTACAATTTACAGTTTTGCAAATTTTTGTTGATCAAGTATACCTTTGTGTACAGACAGTTGTTTTCCTAATTTAAGAATGGCATAATGTTTGAATACAATCAATGCATGCTCTCAAACGGTGACGGAAAACTTTGTGAACTTTTTCACGCAGAAGAATAAATTCTAATTCGTATGTGAAGTCTACCAATCCGTAATAGGACCGCGTCTTAGCTTGACTGCGTGGTGGACTAACGACTCTGCCTTGCAGCAAGAAGTTTATAGGTGATGATTATGTTTGAGTCGAAAGACGAAATTTCAATGTTTTTGAATGTTCGCTTTGCTTTTCTAGATTTCAATGGTCTATTTCGAATTATCATCTATTCTGCAGATACTTTTGAGGTTAGCTAATCTATACTATTATAAAACTGTAACAGGAAGTTTGTCTGTACATTGAAGATATTAACAAAAAAAAAAGTTACGATATGGTTTTTAGGTGTTCCTGATTCCATATCACCAATTTTTGGTTTTTTTGTCTGTCTGTTTGTTTGTGTGTTTGTTTGTTTGTTTGTTTGAACGAGTATCACGCAAAAACTACTGAACCGATTTTGATGAAACTTTTTTTGTTTGATAGCTTATGATCTGACTTAAAATCTGGTATATAATTTGTGCGGACGAAGTCGCGGGTTAACGCTCGTAAATTAATAAACTTAATGAAATATTGAGTGTTGTAGCATTCCATAACAAAATAAAAGACATCTTTGGTAAAGAAAATACTGTAAATGGTTTCTTCAATCGGTTCAACATCAAATTAGCAAAATTTATTTACTTACGAGCGTTAACCCGCGACTTCGTCCGCACAAATTATATACCAGATTTTAAGTCAGATCATAAGCTATCAAACAAAAAAAGTTTCATTAAAATCGGTTCAGTAGTTTTTGCGTGATACTCGTTCAAACAAACAAACACACAAACAAACAGACAGACAAAAAATCCAAAAATTTTTGAAATGGAATCAGGGATACCTAAAAACCATATCGTAACTTTTTTTTTTTTAATATCTTCAATGTACAGACAAACTTCCTGTTACAGCTTTATAATAGTATAGACTAAGCAAAATTAGAATTTTTTGAGTTAATTAGAGAATTGATGGTAGTTAACTGTAGTGACTAAATGATAGAAAATAGAAACACACAAACATTTTATATGCATAGTTCTTCGTAAACATAACGTAATTCTATATCGAGGGAAAACATTTCAGTTTAAAATAATAGTTTGGATTTCAACGAAAATATTAAATGATTTTTTATCCTGTCATAAATCTGAACTATAAAATAAAGAAATAAACTGATGGAACAAAAAAAAACACCTGAAAAAAATATAAAACCGACGGGCAATGGCGCGAAACTTGCCAGAGATAATTAAGGTAGATATAAAATAGAATATTCGATGCCTCTCTCCAATATCCGGCGCCGGACGGAAGCGACGCCATTTTGTTCTGTAATATTTCAGTTATATTTTTGTTTCTTTTTTTCAGTTTCGATTCTGGGACGCACGTTATCGAGTGACCACAAAGTTTGATTACTTACGTTAGCAACTTCGTCACGCTTTTATATGTTTTTTTGTTCGAAACTTTAAGAAAAACAGAAATTTTTCGTTGTATTGTTGGCATTTTATTCTTGTCTTCACTTTTCTGTTAAATTGTGGACGTTGTATTGAAAACAGTAGGAGAAGCTCGAGCTTTTTAGGTGCATACTATGTTTTGTTCAGTAGCCCAGTCATTTTACGGAGTTTTGTTAGGAGAGGTGGGAAGTAATTACTAATTGGACTTTTAAGCTGTAAGCGGCACCATTTAGTGACAAAAAGACTATCAGAAAAGATATTAAAAAAAACGCAACTCAACATAGAAATCAAAGTTGTGAGTCCCAGAAGGCTTTTAAATTAATAATTTTAATACCATTGCACTCATTTGATTTAACAATATAAATTATTTTTGAGCAATAAAATATGCATTAAAATTTAAAAGTTGAGATTTTTATTAGAAAATACAAATGTATTTTTCAAAACCTTCGAAGTAGACAAAAATATTTAAACCATGTTTGAAGTATGTATAATGGTAATGCCTTAAATATGGGCAAAAAAAAATTAGCACCAGGTTTTTTATAACGAGATAATAGCAAAATTTTAAATTTGGAACTGTTGCTGACGAGATTTTTTTAAATTTTGGTAATTTCTAAGCTGAAATTGGCTCTTAAATACTATCAATAACTACTAGCATCCTTTTAAACTAAGAGTCTACCCATCAAACTGAACAACTTTCACTAAGGGAGCAAACCGATCGGAGCAACAAAAAAAATCTGCTGTTCCATACTAAACTGCAATGCCTACGCGATACAAATGTATGCAACAGCCGATTCTTTTTTTAGTTCCAATTGGTTTGCTCTCATAGTAAAAGTTGTTCAGTTTGATGGGTACACTCTTAGTTTAAAAGGATGCTAATGATATCATTTCACTCTGTATAATGGTGTCAATCTAGATTATGATTTTTAATACTTACTAAGTTTTGTCTTCATCTAGCCATTTCTGTGTGTATCATTAACAACCATAAATTTTTAAACAGCAATAATTAGTTAATAGATAAAAAAAATATCTTATTGAATCGCCATATAATACAGAAATTACATTATTAAACAGTTGTCTGGAAGATAACCTACAAATTGTTTTTTGTTTTTGTTTTTTTTTTATGTAAAGAATTTTCGTTTTAAAAATATGCATTACAAGTAGATTATTATATTATGTTGATGTAAAGGAAGCATATGATCCTGCTGCGGCCCTAGCATAACTCGCGCGATAAGGATATATCGCGCCCTTTATCTCGTTTGATTGCGCCGAAATAGAAAGAGAGCAAAGGCGCACTGCCATGCTACAGCCACAGTACGTCGTATATAGGCCGATGATGACATGTTAAACAAACTTCAGTTTGACATAAACTTTTGTCGCAGCTTCGCCGAATAAACCAATTTATATTTAAGAGGCTATGTGAAAAAAATAGGATTCTTCTTAATTTGACCACGTATCAGACTTTAGAAAAAAATTAAAGTGGCTTCCTATCCGTCTAAGGCGAGATGCACATATTGTTTCTACTTTGTACAATATTTTAAATAATCCGTGCTCCCCTTCATATCTTCGTGAACGGTTTAACTACCTAGTACCACGCGGTAAGCCTTGCAGATCAATCACATCGCTGCTTCTAGCGTGTCCCTTGCACACTTCTAGTCTGTATGGGAATTCTTTCACAGTTCATGCGGCCAGGTTATGGAATTCATTGCCGCATACTATCTGTGCTAGTCCTTCGCTGGACATCTTTAAGAGGAGAGTTAGAGAGCATTACCTATCTAAATAAAGTCGTAGTAGTTATATGTATGTATATAATATATGTAGGTTCATATTATTTTATTTGATATTATTATTTATGTAAGTATTTTTATTTGTATAGGTGTATCTTAAATTATTTCTTATCTTATAGGTATTCATTTTACTATCTCATAATTAAGTAGTTTTTTATTTGTGTGCACACTTATTTTACCCAAACATATTAGTTTTCCTCTCACTCAACGGTTTGCTGGAAGAAAACTCTTTTAGAGTTAAGCTCGCCTTTGTACATCACGACTTGTTGTAATTTTTTTTTTCATAATTATGTTTTTGTGTACAATAACGAATCTAAGAATCTAAGATTCTTCAAAGCGTCATATATCATGAAGTACTAACAGTAGGAGTATGATTATCGGATATGTGTAAATTGAACATATAATTGAAGTTTTGATTAGAGCCAAAACACGATTAAGACACATTTTCTCGATAGAAAAACAAGCCAAAGTAGCCTCAGTCTTTATCGATAAACACTTGGAACTGCTAATCGGTGAATAATAGAAACACGAGACTTGATTTAAAAAAAAGAAATTGATATTTTAAAATTTTTTATTAGAGCAGAATTGAACTTACATAAATAGTACAATCACAATTAGATAAAGATTGTTTTACGCTTGCGTCGTATCAGGTGCACCCGCCCCATCTCTTTCTCTCGCATCCGGCAGTAATATAAGCTATCACACGCCCATTTCGCTTCAATTATTTTTCGACATAGGCCCTTAAACCGCAATATTATTGTCTGATTTCTTGTAAACACATAAATTTTACCAAACGATGTTTACTAGAATATGCTAACTTGATTACCTTAATGGATTTTTATTCCGTTTCTTACCTTACGACGTCATTATTACTTACAAAAAGGTTTCCATGAAAATAACACTATTTTCGCCGAAATTCTAAATGTTTTGAATTGTAATGTTAATGTTTTTTGTTATTTTGTTTCAGGTATGTTGAATTGTTTTCACGAATTTCGAATTGATATTACCTACTACTATTGTAAGTGCAAGTATATACAGGGTGTAAGTGACAGTCTAGCAAATACTGAAACGGTGAACTCAGACCATCTAACTGAACAACTTTCACTATGGAGCCTACCTCAGGGAACGCGGAAAAAAATCAGCTGTCCCATACAAAACTGTTGTACCTACCTGACTAAGATGTATGGGACAGCCGTTTTTTTTCGCGTTTCCTGAGGTAGGCACCATAGTGAAAGTTGTTCAGTTTGATGGTCTGAGTTCACCGTTTCAGTATTTGCTAGGCTGTCACTTACACCCTGTATTAAATAAATAAAATACAATCATGTCTGAAAATTAACAATCTACGAATGCTTTTAAGAGATCTGTGTGATATTTGAGTACCTATACTTTAATTTGTTTTATAATAATATCGGTAAAAAGACAAAATTATGTTTGTTTGTAATGGACCGATTTTGATGACTGAAACTTTAAATGAAAAGTAAAGCTTATGATTAGGGTTCATCTTAATATACTAACTGTTTTTTAAGAGGATGATCAGATCAAACTGAACAACGATGCGATGATGGGAGCTGGTGCGAATGAAAAATCTAGTTAACTATACAGGATGTAACAAAACACTCTAGTAATATTTAAAGGGGTGGTTTAGATCATCAACCTGAACAACTTTTATTATAGTGCCAACTTTGAAATCGCAGAAAAAAAATCATCTGTGCCATACAAAACTGCAGTACCGAATCGACTTAAATGTATAGGACAGGACAGCTGCAATATGGAGCTAACTTCGCGAAAAAAATTACCAGTTCCATACAAAACTGCAGTACCGAGACCGAGTACCGACTCGTCTAAAATGTGACAGCTGATTTTTATTTCGCGATTTCGATGTTGGCACCATAGTGAAAGTTGTTCAGTTTGATGGTCTCTAACCACCCCTTTAAATATTACCAGGGTTTTTTGTTACCTACACCCTGTAAATTATTTTCTGTCTCTCTCTCTCTCTCTCTAAAAAAACGAGTTTACTATACAGGGTCCTTCTTAATATGCTGACACTTTTTTAAGCGGATGATCAGACCGTCAAACTGAACAACTTTGAAATAAAAATCAGCCGTCCCATACATTTGGCTCGAGTCGGTTTGCAATTTTGTATTGAACAGACTTTTTCGCGATTTTAATATTGGTTCCTTAGAGAAAGGTGTTTAGTTTAATGGTGTGATCATCCCCTTAAAAAAGTGTCAGCATATTAAAAAGGACCCTATAATAATTATACAAAATGAACAATGATTACCTGACTGAATCACACTGTAGGCTATAATCCTGTAATTTTGTGAATTCACCTATTGTTAAACTAAGGGCGGATAACCAAGTTTACCCCTAACGATTAAATAACGGATGAAACCGCGCAGACATATAAATCAGAGGCAATTTTCGACGATGGCAACACTGATTGGGATAGTTAACCCGCTGGGGTGGCTATGTGGTGGTTTCGTACCGTTTTGTCTAATTTCTTTTTAGTTCTATTTGTAGATTCTTTAAAAAATGTTGTATAAAACTGTTTTGTGGAAACGGGCAGATTTATTGGATTTGGAAACAAGCTTTTGTAATTCACAATGAAATTGTAACAAATTAATTATTATTAATTCTCTGTATATAGTATTTACTACTTGTTTACTAATGTCATTGTACCTACATTTATATATATTCCGTGCCTAAATATAAACAAGTTCCATGACTGACTGTCTTGAGCGTTTTTCATTTAGTTTTCTAAAGGATCGATAGATGGCGCCACGGTCAGCGCGAATAAAGGAAAAAATCAAAATTTCAAAAAAATGTTTCATTAAAATAATAAAGAGGGAAAAGATGATCAAAAAGATGCCGATGCATCTTTTAATGGAATGTTTCATTATTTAAGTCGTTCGGTATCAAAAAATGGAAAATCCATTGAATCTGGATTTTATGTCCGTTTTTGATACCATTTACGAATCATTTTAATCGAAAATTTTATACGTCTGACATGGTTGTATGGGCTCCAAAAAAAAGGCAGGCACAGTCTTGACATGATTTTGACAGGATCTCGCGAACGTCTCTGTGGAGCGATAAACATGCCTTCAGTCGAGTTTTTTTGGGAACTAAATTTTAAAAAAGAAAAACGATCTATAAAAATTGGGAATATATAGGTGTAAACTTAAATACGTTACATACTTTAGAGGGTACGTTACAACTTTCACTAAGTAGAAATTTTCGATAACCTAATTCCACGCGTATGTTTCATACATCGTGAGAAAACTTGCATGCTTCAATTTCGAGGCATGTATTGTACCCACTGTCCATTACAAGTGGCGACGGGCTCACTCCCCGTCACACTGGACAGAGTTTCGGTACTACTAGTGAAACGTGGATGTTCTGAGGTTTCAGAATATCTCTGACTACCCCCTCGGGAAATATAGTCGTGAGCATATGCTATGCTATGCTGTTACAATTAAACCCTTACGATGGTTTTGTTTCAGAAAATATTACGTGTAAATGTTAGTGAATAAATTACTGAAAATACTGAGTTCGTATAATAAAGTAGAATATATCATTCTAAAGTAGATACTTTGAATCGAATGTGAATTAAACTTTTAACATAAATTTTGAACTCTGAATCAAAGGGGATAAGTGTTAAAATCAGTACCACACGACCCCTTAGCCCAAACCCTGATCTGAGGGTGTCAAAACGATTCCGCCTTATAATTAAGGAAATTTGAAAACCGACATCAAATCGCAGGGAACCCCGTTTTCGTTACAATCAGATATATTTTGGGTGATTCCCGCTTTGTCTAATAAATAATACTTTATTTTTTTTGACTTTCTAAGACTGCGTATAAGACTATTAAAATAATCGGTGGTATAGGTAGGTTCTATACAAACGAGTTAACAAGTAGGTAAAAACATTAAAACCGATGAACACACTAAACACAAAAATTACAAGTAATGAAGTAATACACACACTCCAGAGCGTCGCCACAAGACATGGTGCCCAACAGGCTAACAGCATTCCCTCTCTGGATAGTGAGGCTGATTCTTTGTGCCAGGAAGCTCCCAGCTCTGTGGTCACCAGAGGTCTCATTGATTTGTTGTTCTATACTAACGAAGTTAGAAGATAATATTGTTCGAACCTAAAAATAATTATTATTAATGAAATATCCCTGTAAAGGAACTAGGTCCAGTTAGTAAATTATAGATTATTTAATTATGGTAAAAAACGAAGACAAAATAAGTCCATTACGCACTTTTTAAGGTTATTTAAACGTATTTGGAAGTCACTGAACATTAAATTTCTAAAAATCTTAATTGTTAAAAGATAGGTTTCCTTTCCATTACTCTTATGTTATATCTCTGTTATTTCAATTATTATTACAGACTTTTGATTCATTGTCCAGGACGTGCTGAGGCAAGTTGAAAATACTTTAAACAGCAACTGGACCACTAATTTGCCTGTTTCAAAACTCATATCGACGATATTATGGCAACTCCCTCTATCACTAATGATCGAATCCCTTGCACTGTAATGGGAAACTACAGGCTGTCTTAATGCTTGAAACTTACTTGAAACTCTATAATATAAGCAGTCTGTATCATAACAACGCCGAAAATTTGCGTACCAAGAAAACTCTGTCCTCACAAACAGTGGCTCGAAAATTCTCTATCCAAAATTTTAAACTTAAACTTTCTAAATTAGACAAAGCGGGAACAACCCAAAGTTTGCTGCAAAGGGTAGGGTAATATCGCGGGGGGGTTAGCGAGGGTCGTTCCAGGGGTACGGGGGGTACAGGGGGTCCATTCATTAATCAAGCGAGTGACAGATCGGTAGTAAGCCACATGTTCACCAGCAGATTATGAGTCGTTATTTTCTGTTTGTTTTTGGTATACTTTGTTTGATTTTGGTCGTGATTATTTTACACTTTAAATTTATTTCAAATTTATTCATTTCGGATTTAGTTTTGGAGTGGTCAGAAAACACAACCTACCAATTGGTTGGTGGCTACAACTACCAAACAATTGGTTAACTTCTAGCACAACTTCAATAGTTTTCGAATGGACTGTAGTGTCAAGAAATAATTATTTTGTAAGTTAGCCTTTTAATCACATGAGAAATATATATTTTTGATTCATTATTGTACACAAAAACAACATAATGATGAAAAATAACAAATACGTCGCGCTACGATAGCAAAGCACGCAAAGCTTCATACAATCGCGCTACGATAAATACATTTAGGTTGTAGTAGTGTACTACATACTACACTACTAGAAGGCGCGGCGGTGTGTGCGTGTCCTTTCACCGACGAGTTCACCTACACGCCGCCCGTGGACAAATCGGCAAGTGGACAATCTATAGACAAGCGCGTCATTTAACCATTTTGTGCACAGGAGCTTTGTCTTTGTAGGGTATTTGCTCAATGAGCTTTGAATCAACACGTCATGTAAATTTCCAGGTATATTTACGTATGTCCGAAGATAATTATGTTGGCTAAACTAACTGGAGTTTACTTACCGTAAGCATATAATATCAGTTCATTTACAATCGCTATCTTGCTGGGGCCGACGCTAACTGTTAATAAACTGTTTAATATTATGTTTAAACGACTGTGGATGATTTAGGACTTACGTAGGTGGAAATGTGGCTGTAATTCAATTGATGGGTAGGGACTATTAATAGAACTAATGAGGGCCTTATTACACTAGGGTTTGTCGGGCGTAATTGACGTCCATCGCAGAGATATTTAATGTGTTATTTGTTCCGTCTCAAAAAATTCGTCGCGACTTATTTTTTAGTAATCATCGTCATCATCAGCCTTTTATACGTTCTACTGCAAGGTACAGGCCTACCCTCGGGGAGAGTGTATGGACGTCATTCAACCAAGCGTACCCAAAGCGATTGGTAGACTTTACATACGCATAGGAATTTCTTCTTCAGCGTATTCAGGTTTTCCTTCACCGTTTGACATAAGTTAAAAAAATTCATTGGTAGATGACATGCCGTCCGTGCGGATTGGAAACCCGGACCCTCGAGATACGTCCACAACGCGCCACCGACATTTAAACCACAATTATATCGCAATCGCAGCGAAACCAATCTATGTGTTCAAAAAACGTTCTCTATCATCATCAACAACAGCTTTTATCCACCCACTGCAGGGTATAAGCCTCCTCCCCATTATGTCACTCTTTCCTGTCTTGTGCCAGTCTCACCCCAGTTTTTCCAGCTGCCTTCGCAATATCATCAGCACACCTGGCTGCTGGACGACCTACTCCTCTCTTGCCTAATCTCGGCTACCACTCTGTCACGACTTTGCTCCATCTGCAGTAGGCATCTATAATGGTACTGGAAAATACTCTATCTCCCTTCGTCTATTTTTATACGCAAATACAATCAGGATATTGTTAAAAGATGAGTTAATAGGTTTTCCTAGTTTACGTGTTACATCCTCGGCTTCTTTCCATCAGGTGAGCTGAAGCCAAGCGCAAGTCCATATCAAAAAGCAAACCCCTCTCTGTGTATTATAACATACGCGACGAATAGAAAACCTTCATTTTTGTTAAGTTGGTTAAAAAGGCACTGAGGGAGACGTAATTCTTATGAATAATGAAACTACCCACTGGCCATGTTAACAAAAAACTGTTTTTCAAGTCTCTCTTGTAAATAACATGAAAACTTTAACAAGTTACTTTCTAAAAAGGTCAAATCTACGTTTGACAGAATTATTTCTAGTGATAATAATAATCAAAAGGTCGGGCTCAAATAATATTTATATACTTGTGTAAATCCGTGATTGCTCAGGAAGGTTAATTAAATTAGGATTCCGTGTTTATTTAGGCCTATCGGTTTATCGAGTGACCCTTGGAACTGATAGGGCTACCACGAATTTGATAGGACTTATCTATTAGATACATACCTAATATTTAAGATCATAAATCCTAAGGATATAGGCCGAGAAGTATATTAAATCTGTATTAAATAGTTCTGTTTTAGACAATGATGTTTACATACATAATAATAAATATTACAGCATCACTGAAAATTATGACATTTATGCACTAAAAATTATCTGTGTACAATTTTGATTGTTAAATTATATGTCATGTTGGTTTCCTAATAAATAAAATGTAAGGATCATTTTATTGTTTTATGTTTCCGAATATTAACAACCAAATATTTTCAACACATACGATTCCGTGATTCCGATTCAACAAATACCCGGTACACTTTAGAAAATTCCTGGTACGGGACAAATAGCTGGCCACTGTGCAGTCCTCCGTTGACCTTACCCTACAATTGAAGGCAGGTTCTGTGTACTTTAGTTTCATTAACATAACAGATAGGTGGTTGAAATAATTGAATTGAATAATGAGTCAAGTTTGTAAGTAAATCGTGGATGAGATGAAGTACTTTGGGCCTGAGTTTTGAAGTACTCTTGGAAGTACAAAGGGTCAGTAACATTATTTGAAGTAAATTTGCCTTTAAATTGCTTCTCTTGCTAGACATACGGTACGATCATTCGAGAAAAATATGGCTAACTATTTGCTTCCATAGTGGAAGTTGAGAAGAATGCATAGGCCTTGAATAAGCAATAACATTTCTGCCTATCAGTGTCATATAAAGGATTAAGGGATATAATGCAGTTTTTTAGTAGCCTAGTCGCAATTATAACCATTTGACACGTCATTTGATGTCAACAACAATCAATAGATATAATTTGTCTGCTCATTGTTCTTTAAAAAGGACAAAAAAACAGTAAGAATGCAATTTTTTAAGACCGGCAAGGCGAGGACAGGTAATTACTTAGAACGAACTTACATCAGAAAGATAAGACAAACTTAGACAGAAATATAATCACATTAGCGTGGATAGATGAACACAAAAATCTAATTCAAAATCACTTCCCTAAAACTAAATAGACCCTGTTCAATAAAGCCTTAAGCGTCACTTACGATCCAAAATGCACTAATGAAGGCAGGGTCAATCTATCGTAGAGAGGGGCTGTATAAAACGTCCATTAGCCGACGAATGCATTTATAGTACTGCTAATTATAGGGGGTGAGTGCACGGTATGGATTTTGGGGGAAAACTGTAACGTTTCTTTTGGCCGTGTTGTAATTCCGATCGTTATTCATGCTTGAACGACTGGTAGCGTAAGTTTGGTGTGGTTCAGCTGTGATGATGCTAAACTTGTGTTGATATGCATACAACATTCGGTTGAATTTTAATGTGGAATGTTTAAATAAGCAATGGAGCTTATAGGCATGTCTTTTTTATATTATAATCTGATTCCAGAAGTAGTATTGTATAGTCACAGCCGGTTTAAACAAGGAAAGAACTAGTTTTAGCCGGTTGTAACTAGTTTCACCTAATTGTAGCCGCCGGTGTTTGGCTATTTCTAATTATTAGTCGATTCCGATTATTCTAGAATTCACCTGATTATGACCAGTTGTTGTATGAGCTTCTCGTTGTGCACCCTTGGAGCAGCCAGGTCACGGTCACCTGATCTAGGTGGACTAATCTTTGTAATGCAATGGTTCTTCAAAAAATCAGGCCTGAATAGTAAAAGATAGAAACACCACGATATACCCGTCTATGTGACCCGATAGATTCACATAAAATGGAATAAGAAGACCAGCGAAAAAGTTATTGGCTGATTGTAAGTTTCTCATTACCCCAAAATCCCTTCTGAACCACACGGTCCCATCGTGAGTTTATGTATGGAACCGACAACAACGATGTGTTTTTTGTCAAGAATACATACTAATAGATTTTATGGTTGCACTCAGTTCAACATAGTGCTAGAGGGCCTCTAGAATTTAGCACAACAAAGGGAGAAGTGACTTATTAGTACATTAGATCGAAATGCGTTTATATTGAGAGCTAATTACGCTTAACTGGGGTGCTATAAGAGCGCTTTTAGCGTATTTAAACGATCTGATTGATTGGTACTCTTAACTGGTGTTCGTTTGTTCTTGGTACAATCGAATCTGGATCGTATTTTAGCTAATATTAAGACAATGGCAATTCGCTTTTGAACTACCATCATCAAACTGCATTTACCAATATGCCTGACAAATATTACTATTTTGTCAAAATTCTTTACGGGTTTTCGTCATCGTAGTGAGATAAACGATAAACCAGATATTAAGTCTAAACATAAGCTTTCAAAAACAAAAAGTTTCATCAAAATTGGTCTAGTAGTTCTCGCGTGATGCGCGAACGGTTCGTTGGGAAATATTAAATATTAAATTTCCACATTTAATATTTCCCAAAAAACATTACCCCACTTGCACGAGAATAACTTTACAAAATTAATGCAAGAGTAGACGAACAAGGGGGATAGTCAGGGGAAATATGAATAAGTAGTTCATTATTTTAGTTCTAATCGAGTCAAAACTTGCTTTATTACAGCACAATAAGAGCATGCCGTATAAAGTTGGCACGCCTCGCCACAATCGCTTGCGATTCTCATACATATTAATACGGGCGGTGACGCATTGAATGACTCTCGACGGGCTTTTGGGACACGCTGTATTTATTTACTTCAATAACGCTGAATGGGAACTTTTGGGAAATTCCTAACGTTTTCTTTGGTGTTTAAAGTATCTTATTGTTATTGTGTTTTTTGTGGAGAAAAAGTGAAATCGAACGAAAATGAAATTATATATCAATCAATCAATAAATTAAATATAATTATGTTAGTTCCTTATTTTACACCACAAACAATACAGTTTTTGAGAGTTACGCGGTAAGAACCCGTTAAAATGTTTAATTCTACCACAAACATAGCTAAATAATGAAAAAAATTCAGAGAGAAAAATCAAAATAATGATTTCATCCGGAAAACCTTAGAATATATAAAATACGTACCCACTTTAGGGGGGTGCTTCAAACCATCAAACAGAAAAACTTTTATTAAAAAACCAATTTTGTACGTATGGCGAAAAAAACAACTCTCCTATATACATTTGGGACCCGAGAAGCCATTGGCATTTTCTATGGAACAAACAATTTCTTTTTGCTATTTCTATTTTGGCTCTATAGTAAATTTGTTCAGTTTGATGGTCTGAAGCACACTATAGATAATAATTTAACGAATTTAAGTTTAAACTCTGGATTCACTTTACATTCTTTTACGTTTTTGAGTTAAAATTATGCAAAATCTGCAAACGTTTCTGTTTCCGTTTACACCCTGCCTACAAGGGTTGTTCTGTGCCCAGTAGTGGGGATCATAGAGGCTGATGATAATGATAATTGTGGTATTTTGTGAAGTATTATCTTGCTCTTGAAAAAAAAAAACAGAATTAAATATCAATTGATTGTTGAAATTTTCATTCAAATCGTACCATTTATTTCGGAGTCATCGTTTGAATACATTCACGAAATTACTTCAAAAATGACTACCTATAATAGTAGTTTAGTATTTAGGCAAAGTTTTAATCTTCAATTTCCATAATATGTACGTTTTACGTGACTTAATTGACCGTTATGATGTCTAGACGGAATATTCGGCGATCATCTGATAAGCCAAAAACTAGAGCAATTTGTTTAGATAAAAGTAGTTTTGGTGCTATAAAATATATATTTTATTAGCTAGCTTTATCTTTAAACTTGTATGTTTAAATCTTTTGCTTTTTGAGCAACTTGAATGAGTATTTTTTTCAATTTGCCTCTTGTTGGTGCCACTGAACTGCTGTCGAAATAATTCTTTATTAGTTTTATATATATATAATACGAGCGTTAACCCGCGACTTTGTCTGCACAAATTATATACCAGATTTTAAGTCAGATCATAAGCTATCAAACAAAAAAGTTCCATCAAAATCGGTTCAGTAGTTTTTGCGTGATGCTCGTTCAAACAAACAAACAAACACCAACAAACGCACAAACAAACAGACAGACGAAAAATCCAAAAATTGGTGATATGGAATCAGGGACACCTAAAAACCATATCGTAACTTTTTTTTTGTTAATATCTTCAATGTACAGACACACTTCTCTTACAGTTTTATAATAGTATAGATTTTGTTCTTGAGTTGTTTTGAGGTAGGTAACAGGAATCTTATAATAATTACATTTAAAATAAAGTTACTTTAAGCCTAAGCTAACTAAAATTTGTTCTATAGAATAGGTTATTAAATAGTTGTAGTGGTATTATACGACCAATAATTTTTTTTTTCCATGACGAGGAATACACAAAGGAGAGAGAGAGAAAGAGAGAGAGAGAGACCCTAAGATCAAAGATAAGGAATATATCAAGGTCCACCACACAATGCCACCGCTGTAACTTCTGTTAACCAGCAGCATGGCTAGCATGCCACCCACGACAAAGCGTTTAAACGAGAAAAACGTCGTGCGCGCTCTTTTTGGCGTACGTAAAATAATAAAGATGGAGGCACATCTCGATTTTTGTCGTTTTCTCGGGGGTGGCATGCGAGGCCTGCTGGTTCAATAACTGCAACCACTCACAATGAAACTAGACAATGAAGTCCAGCAAGCAGCGAGTGGAGGAAGACTCTAATCATTATTGGAACCTGACACAATTCTGTCAAAGAACTTGGAAAACTTGATAACTGACAATTGCAACGGAGGCAAGACCGACGGACCGTTGTAAGCGGTAGAGAGCAAAATGAAAAGAATGTCATCTATTTTGATGTTAATAAATGGACACCATTATTAGAGACCAAAGCAAAATGAAACGCTAAATTGTCTCCATGTTTACGCTCTAATTGAAAATATAGCGACCAACAAATTTTAACAATATTTCCTGTAAAAATGAAAATTAATTTCCTGATACTCCTATATTTCTCGTGTCTAAATATAAATAAAAGAGGGCTCGAAGGCTTAGGTGCCTGTCCGCCACCGTGTCTTCGCTTCATAATGTCGCTACGTTGTTGACATCGCGGGCTCCATTCAACCTCCATTTTCGGCCGCCATTTTGGACGCGAAAAAGCGCGGGAAGCTCGCTGTCATGGCGGCAGAAATAATTAGATTCCGCTGGCGCACTTTCTCGGTTCATTTCTGTATGTTTTGTTAATTATTTCTTCTTGTCAGGATGGGTCTTAGCCTTTTTTTGTTGAGCTTTTGTTTCGTTGAATGTCGCTAAATGGGTGGAAAGGTGAGGCTCTTTGTGATGCTAAATGAAAACCTTGAAGTTTTTCGCTTCGCTGTGTAGTTTTAATTTACAAACTTTAACCTTTTTAATTATATTCTGTTTATCTTTTAGTGCTGTTGTGTTGTAGATCTCTTTTAGTAAAACTAATGTGTTGTATAATTTTTCTTTGCAGAATGGGTGCATAACCCATGCAGCATGCAGCTCTGTTTTTTTCTATCTTTTGTTGTATTAGTGAAACGAATACTGTAGGTATGTACTTATGTAGTTTAGCTGTCATAATTTGGTTGATTTCAATATTGTGACAATGAAAAATACTGATAAATTATTCAACCAGTCTAACAATAAAATTGGGGCCCCCTAGAACTTCTAAATTGATATTAATTGTATTACAAGCGTGAACATTGGACCCCATGTGTTTTTCTTTACAATCAAGCATTTGAAGTCCCTATTCAATTTGTAAACAGTATTTCATTGTATTTTAAACCTTACTACATTTATAATAGTGACAGTTTGATGAGCAAAATTAGGTTTGTTATATTATCTGTCTCGCACGTTCTAAATTCAATTCGAAATAGGTACGAATTTTGTGGCGGCAAATCCCATCGCTCCGCCATATTTGATTTAATTTCTT
The DNA here is from genome assembly GCA_927399405.1 of Agonopterix arenella. NCBI lineage: Eukaryota > Metazoa > Arthropoda > Insecta > Lepidoptera > Depressariidae > Agonopterix > Agonopterix arenella. Next base: position 7,216,037 of record OV656714.1, read on the forward strand.
TTTGTTTAAATTGCGCGGGAATAAAATTTATAGGGGTAACATTTTGGTAACATAACATCTCTAAATTATGTTTTATTGCACTCTTGCGAATTAGTAATTGTTATCGTTGTAAGATGATTTTCGTGAGATACATTTTAATAGTTTTAATCTCCTGCTCGGTTGAGTTCGCATCAAGCCACCCCTTTTCTTTCGACTCCAAAAGTAGCTATACCTTACTAAAGAGATCACCTACTTTGATATTGTACGCAACACATTTTTAATAATTTTAGCTAGGTACGACACAATATACCTAATAGCCCAGTCATTTTACGGTTTGAGCAAGGACTAATAAATAATTGAGATTTTTTTCGGTATTGTATTTAAGAGCCAGTTTGAGCCTCGAAATATACCAAAATTAAAATTATATAAAAGGTGGGTTAAAATGCCGAGAACTGGACCCTTCTTGCTTGGACATAATGCATCTCAATTAGAGACTGCAAATCTAGTTAAAATGGAGATCGTTACCTTATTGCTGTCCTAACATACATGTATTAAAAAAAATAGTAAACTTGGCGTGGATGTAAATTGAAAATATTTGCAAAACAAAAATATTGATTGCAATGCAATTTTTTGAATTTTTGTATGTTTTTGCATTCGTCACATATTAAAAACTACTGATTTCTAATGGGTTTTCACAAATAGGGCTTGGTTTGGATTAAAAGGATATGTGACAAAAATAGGATTCTTCAAAACGTCATATATCATGAAGTATTAACAGTAGGAGTATGATTAGCACTCTTTCACGGGTTTGCTGGAAGAAATCTCTTTAGAGATAAGCTCGCCCTTTGTAATTGTCTATTATGCTGTTTTCATTTATATTTCCGTGTGTACAATAAAGTGTTAAAATAAAATAAATAAATAATTAGCGGATATGTGTAAATTGAACATATAATTGAAGTTTTGATTACAGCCAACACACAATTAAGACACATTTTCTCGATAGGAAAACAAGCCAAAGTAGCCTCCTTCTTTATCGATAAACGCTTGGAACTGCTAAACGGTGAATAATAGAAACACAATATTTGATTTAAAAAAAGAGATTGATTTTTTATAAAGTTTGATTGACGCTTGCGTCGTTTTAGGCGCGCGCGCCGCTCCATCTCTTACTCGCGCATCAGGCAGTATTATAAGCTATCACACGCCTATTTCGCTTCAATTATTTTTCGACATAGGCCCTGAACATTAAGTTGGGCTTCATTTCACGCCACCGATTTATTCAATCAAAAGTTATGAGGATTTAAAGTCAGTGGTCTGCGCGTACGAAGTCGTGGGCGCTAATTCATCATTAGGCATTAGGTTCAGCAAATCCAATACGAATATAGATACTTGTGCTTAAGTTAAAGTAAAGATCGTAACCTTTAATACGAGGGCATAACGAAAAAGAAACTTGCTCGAGCAAAAACATGACTTCCGACATGAGCGAAACTTTTTTTTACTTTTTTTTCTCTTGCTATCAAGCAACTATAATAATTGGAAAAGTTTGCTCATTATATTTTCGGCTCTCAGTTTTTTCCCGAGTTATACGTACCTACTTATATACCTTGTGTTAGGTACGTACTTAGTTTGTCAGATATTTTATATTTCTTTTTTAAATTAGCACTGTAATAACTTGTGTGATACCTTCAAATATACAGTCTCTTTCTTAATTATGCTGAATGTTTTCAGTTTTGTATGAAACGGCAGATTTTTTCGCAATTTCTATGTTAGTCCCATAGAAAATGTGGTTCGGTATGAAGGTCGGATCTTCCCCTTAAAAAATCGTCAGCAATGAAAGACCCCGTATTGGCTGTAATATTTGGTTGCATATTCGGTTCATCGTCACTCAATATGGTATTATATACGTCCTACTGCAGGGCACAGGCCTACCCCCTACCCCTAGGGAGGGTTTATGTCCGTTAGTCCACCACGCGGGCCGAAAGCGAATTAGTAGACTTCACATACGCATCGCATTTCTTCTTCAACATATGTAGGTTTCCTCAAAGTTCTTTCCTTCACCGTTTGAGAGCAGTCTGTATTAAACCTAGAAATAAACATTTTAACGGGTTCTTACCGCGTTTTGGTATATTTGAGTTCCCGATATTTTTCAGTCTGTATTACGTACATAAGACACAAAAATTCATTACTACATGGAATGTCGTCGATCTGAACCCGGGCCTTCATAATTAATAAATGTGTCCATACACCTTTGCAACGCGCCACTTTCTCTTTAAGAATTAGATAATTATAATTAAAAACGGATATTTTACTAACCTTAGGTACTTATTCTCTGCCGCATTTAAATTAACCGAGAAATTAGAAAATTTTGCGCCGATAGATATTTTGCGAAATGGACTTTCTGCGCCTGAGCCAGTATTAAAAGGTACCTAAGTGCAGTGCAGGGGGAAATATCGTGACATTTTTACGGCCATATGTGGAGCTCGGCATTTTGTGAAAGGTTAAGTGGCTTATGTTTTCCTGAAACAGAAAATGCTGTGCTATTTCGTTTTACTACCTACAAATTGTATAGACTACTATTCACCTGTTTTTTCATTGTTTCTTTTGTATTATTTTAAAGGTGTTTGTAACCTTAACCGTCCGAACGTGACGAATTTTCCTCGTATCTATTTATTTATTTAACATTTTATTGTACACATAGCATTACAGAAAAAACAATTAAAGTAGACATGTACAAAGGGCGAGCTTATCTCTAAAGAGATCTCTTCCAGCAAACCAAAATGACAAGACAAGACAAAATGTGTACAGCACAAATGATAAAAACTAGATACTTGTTGTTAAATGGAAGTTAATTATATATATAATATAAACATTCTACTTAACTATAGCCTTTTTCGGAGGTGTAAGCAGAAACTATGAATATTTATTAACTTGTGGCTCGCACATAGGTATTTCTCTTCATGATTAGCCTATATTCGTCCTACTGCAGGACACAGATTCCTGTATGGGCGTCAGTCCACCACGCATGCCCAATGCAGATTGGTATACTTCACATAGGTACAGTAGTACCAGGTTTATAAGTCTTACCGATGTACCTGCGCAGTCGACCAATTTTAATACCACGCAAAATAATATTGACCAATCAGGATGTGCCACCTTCAATCCGTTTCCACTATTGGCTAATTTGTTTTCGCGCCCTTTCCGATGCTATCCGACTTTGCATCCTTTGATTACTAAATGACTTCGGGTTTTGTCGGGGACTCGGTCTAGGGCTTCTACCCGCACATTCGAACTTCGAAATTGCGTGAACGTTTTCGTTCCAATGGCAACTCTATTACAATGAAGTGCGGAGCGAGACAGTTGCGATATATCGAACATCGAAAGTCCGGGTACAGGGCCTGCTCTGCGTAAACGAAGATGACGAGCGGTATTATTTTCCTGGTCGTATTGTTTTTTTTTGTACGCACGCATCAGAATTTTATCAAATTTCGTCGTTAGCAGATTTCCTCAAGCTGCTTTCCTTCAGATTACTCTTGACTTGGTTTACTAGTCATACGATCTGATCACACATTCACAATTTGAAAGTATAAAATTCAATAATCAGGGCTTCTTAGGGCAGGCACTCAAATCAAATCAATATTTTTTATTCATAATAATATCACATAGATAGCTTTTGACGTCATTTTTTAACTCTACCACCGCGTCGGAAGGTGTTCCGTTGAGAGAAGATGCGGCCAGAAACTCTACAACACACATCTTTTAAACAAAACAAAATACACAAAGTACAATTAAAATACAATATTGCATCTCAGTTCAGCGCACTTCAGTGGTTAAACACCTAATTTACCTAATTTTTACCCTTTTCTAATATGTGTATCACAAATTCACAACATTAAACTAATTTAATTAGACAATTTGCTTGTCACTTTCTAGAAGATCAAAACATGTTATTACGTCATAATTACATCCGCATATTACGTTAATTGATAGATCATATAAAGTAACGTCTCGTATCAAAACCATCGATTTGAATCCATGTCGATAATCAAAGATACACCTAGACCAGTTTAAATAGATCCCCCATGTTCCCCTTCGAAGGTAAATAAGGACATAAAGGGGGTATTATGAATGTGTAGTCGGAGATCTTGTCTGTTTGGACAGCTATATTTCCGTGTCGATGTCGGTTCGTGAGATGGAATAGGGGGTTGGTCTGAGTGATGAGAATGTTGCACATTTAGTCAAAAAGTACCTGTGGACTGGGCGCGTCGTGGATTGACACCCATACAACTCTCGATGAGTGTAGGTCTGTGCCCTGCAGTGGGATGTATAGATATAGGCTGATGACACAGATTACCCCCAATAGATACCGCATGATGAAAATTTTGTACAGGCCCGAAGTCACCATTTTTGGCGGTATTTGCGGGCACGCAATAATGCAACATGATTGGCCATTTCAAGGGCGCACTACTTCGAGCTCGCTCACTCGCGTTGCTTATATCAGTGCAAAATCATAGATGTGTGGCGCGCGTCGGCGGCCTTGCATGCGGTGTGGTGGCTGATGATGATGATGAAGTAAAAAACAACAGTATGCAGATCTTTTTTGGTCAATTAAAACGACCACAAACAACTACGAAGTTTTCAAGCAAGGGTCATTCATTCAAGGTTTCAAGGTTCATTTTAGCGTCTAGTCTTAGTAGTTCGGTAGCTCGGTACCGAACCTTTGCGAGTTTTTTGTCTTTGTAGTTCGGGACAGAACTTTATTTAATGATTACTCGTTAACTAAACTCCAAACGTGGCAAGCTAAGCCAAAACAAATCACACCAAGTCCATTCCCTTTAAAATATGTTGTTATGGATGAGCCAAGATATTCCTAAACACAACCCGAGTACTTAGTAGTGCTAAAAAAATTTAAGCTAGCTTCGATCGCTCCATTATTTTTGTTAGGTGCTTTAGATATAGAAAAAAAAGGAGGCGGGGGAAAAATCAAGTGAATGCGATGGAGCGCGGGGGCCACCGCGACTTCTTGTCGTCCCCTGGTCTAAAGCGATTATAGATACGAATGTAAATTTCTATGCCAAGTTTCAACTTCCAAGGTCCATTGGTCTCGGAGAAAACGGCTGACAGGAAATGAGTTCCATATTGTCAGTTTTGGTACGGAACACTAAAAATATCAGTTGATATTATTATTTTCAACTGTACAATTCTGAAGTCTGTTTAAAATTGTTGTTATTTTCAATCCGCTCTCGCTGCCGCTACTGCTCATAACTTGTGCCAAGCTATTAGTGAAGTAGAGGTAACGTAAGCGGAACAAGGTGGAAACCCAGGTCTGATTGCGGATAAGGTGGTGAGTGCGAGGACTAATTAGTCAGAATCAGACTAGATTCGGTCTAGTCTAGAAAATTTCATTAAGTTTGATTAACTCGGTCTTGTGGTAAGAAACTTTGAGTTCCTATTTTAAACAGGTATCTTTTTCTATTCTATACCTAATATTATAAAATTGTTATAAAACTTTGTCTAGATTCTCGCTGATCATGATAACCTGGATCTTGTTTTTTTTATTTACTGATAACTGCTCCTTTTTTGTCCATTTTTCTGGAAACTCCGCCTTACTATCTACGTTCATCGTTTCCTCTGCTCTAAGGTTGTCTGGAAGAAATCGCTTCCTAGCGATAAGACCGCCTTATTTTGTGCCTCTTGTATTTTTTCTCTGCATTTCACTGTTTAGGTTTTGGTGTAAAATAAAGAATATTTCATTTATTGATTGATCAAATTACTCGGGCGTCGAAATAAAAAAACGGTTCTACGCGGACAAAAGTTAGTATGAAATTATTTTAATAGAAAGTAGACTTTTTCTAAGGCCCAATTCGACCAAACGCGAAAAAAATTTATTCTTAGATTAAGTCGCCGGTTACTCTAGAGTAAACTGATTTTGCGTTTTACCGACCCTCATCTATGAATAAGTTAAGAGTAAATTTTAAACGGCCAATTTTGACAATGTAAAGCTTATACCGACACTATTGAAATGTCAATGTCACATAATTAAAAAAATGTAATAAAAAGAAACCGAACAAATTAAAACTGTATAACCTCACTTTGCAATAAGTACGGATACAACGACCTCTTTCTTTAGGTGGATTATGCATTTGTTCTTTTAGTATGGGTTTAGTGTGGTAGAAGACAAATGAAGTTATTTCGGAGTTAACACTAGGGGTAAAATTGTTCCTTGTATAGTAACTATCCTATAAATCAAAGTTTGGTCAAATCCGGTCTAAAACTATACTATCTAAAGGTCAAAGAGTGCCTACTAAAGTATTGGAGTAACAAAACGAAACACTGTAAAGATAAAATATCATTAAGCTTTAACCTTTGGTTAAAAAATAACGATAATTTAAACACGTCACCTTCGACGTCATAATGTAGGTACAAGTACAATCCTCTATCATTATACAGAATGTTTCGTATAAAAGGTACTTTATGCGCAATAGTGCCACAAATGAAGTGGGCTAGGTATGATTAGAGTTCCCTTACGAGATCGTTTCAGAAATGAAGAGATTCGCAGAAGAATGGCCGATGCGATGGCGATGGGGCTGAAGCATAGAGATCTAGAAAGATGCCAACCAACGCACTTTGTTCGAAACCTAGTGTCGCATCACCACCAGTACCACGCGATAGAAAGTATTCTGGCGCAGCGTAGGTAGGCAGTGAGTCCCCCACAAGGTGGACCGACGACCTGATGAAGGTGGCAGGAACCCGTTGGATGAGGGCCGCGCAGGACCGGTTGTTATGATCCTTCTATAAGTACAGTGTCCAGCGGATAAAATTTGTTTGTATCGGGTACCTACTACCTACCCTCTGTTTAGTAAACGTGATTCGCCGATTACGTGATATTGGCTAAATTACTTCATGGCAATTGCTTCATAGCCAAAAAATATATTTAAATTTACTACAAGACTAGGCATTGAACTATTCTATGGCTAAAGTTGTTCATTGTTCCATGTATTATTTCCTTATTTTTGAAACATGCTGTATGAAGGCTAGTATAGGCTCAGTTATAATATATCATGTGCACGACAAATACAAATAGGTGACATAAATTTCTGTTACCACTTAAAACGGTTAATCGGCGCTGCTCGGGTAGAAATTGGTGCTTTAGACGTTCCAGTTGAGTTGAACACATTAATTTATTTTTTATTCTTCGTTGAAGTGAAAAACCCCCATAATTGAATGCCCATGGATACCTGTCCGCAACCCGTCACAGACGCTCTCTGACTGTGACGATACTTTGTTTTAATTTAGAAGATGTAGTGACAAGGAGTGAAAAAAAAACATGTTTAAGTGGTTTGGCAATGTGGAAAGGATGATCGATAGTAGGTACATACTCGAGGCGTATAGTATTAGAAGGTTAAGGCATGAAATTTACAAGAAAACTTTGAATGGAATAGTTGAAAGGGGTGATCCCTTTTAACTAATCCATTTTCATTCCTAGATGCATGTACGCTGATCAAATCGGATGTGTACTGAAGAAGGGTCAAGTAAAATGTACCCGAAATTGACGAGCATTTGTGTGATTTGGATGTTGAAGAGGCGAGAGATGTATACCAGAATCGATGTTGGACGTCCGATATAAAATCGATCTGCTGATCCGCACTTTAGTTTTTTGCCCTGTGTTCCTTTAGAAAAGTTGTTTAGTTTCATTGTTTGATTAAACACTTAAAATTTAGTTTGTAATTTGCATTCAAAAGCCGTCAAGTGATCTAATATTTGGCCAAATGCAGGCCAGGTTCTCTTAAATTAAAAAGTTGCTAGGACCATAATTGTCATTGACATCAATATTTCACACTGATGAGGCCTACCCTCAAGGGTATGGGTAAGTCCACCACGCTTATCCAATGCGGATTAGTGGACTTCATATACGCAACAAAATCATCAATCTTCAGCGTATGCATTCCTCACGATTATATTTTCCTTGAACTTTGCAAGGACTATTGTAACTTAATTTAGTCCTAGCACTTACTTAGCACTTGAAAATATGGTGCAAACGAAGCATAACCGGGTGTGTCCGGGTCAACGGTCACTCGTCATAATTGCGAGTCCGGATCCGGACGAAACCGGTTATAAAACTCTCACGTTAACCGCCTCTTGTGGTCGATGTGAAAAATTTGAACCTGGTAAAATGATATCGACATACTTTACGTTCGTATTTGTTTCGCTGACTGTACAGGATTTTTTATTTTGATATTTGCAATTTAAGGTGCCGCAAAATTTGAGCTACTATTTTCCATTATCATCAGGCTGCTACGTCCCACTGCAGGCTGCAGGGCCTACCATCAAAAGGTAACCCTCATGAGAGTCGTCCACCATGTAGTCCACCATGTTTGCCCAATTCGGATTGTTAGACTTCACATGCGCATCAGAATTTCTCCTCTTTAGCGTATGCAGGTTTCCTCACGATGTTTTCCCCAACATCATAATTATAATCTAAGAAATCCGTCCTGTTGCAAGATGGACTTGCTATCTGAGTATTATGCGGCATCAGATTTGGCTTTCCGCTGCCATCTATTGCCACTATCCATGACCCATGTTAGTGCGGCGTCGGTTGGTGGATAGTTCCCAGTCCAATAAACAGTTGCTTATGGTATCTCCCGAAGCACGGAGAAACTTGTGAAATACCTCCAAAATTGTCCAATGAGAAGTGGCGCAAATAGCAAAAATATACAATAATTTATCTATACTATTATAAAACTGTAACAGGAAGTTTGTCTGTACATTGAAGATATTAACAAAAAAAAAGTTACGATATGGTTTTTAGGTGTCCCTGATTCCATTTCACCAATTTTTGGATTTTTTGTCTGTCTGTTTGTTTGTGTGTTTGTTTCTTTGAACGAGTATCACGCAAAAACTACTGAACCGATTTTGATGAAACTTTTTTTTTTGATAGCTTATGATCTGACTTAAAATCTGGTATATAATTTGTGCGGACGAAGTCGCGGGTTAACGCTCGTTTTATAATAAAACTGTCGTAATTTAACCCTATTCACAAATTAACAACTGAGCAATATGTAATCAATCCAAAATCTATGAAACAAAAATCTTCAAGACGGAGGTTAACGCACCCTCATTTAGGGGTCTCCAGAAGGGGTCCGCTGATTGATTGCAAGAGTTTTTCTTTCGAATATTTGTCAAAACATTTTCCGGTTCGACTGCCCTTTTAGTGTTTTCGTTTCATTAATTAGTGTTTGGTTGTTTTGAAACTTAAGTGGTGGAAAAAAGTTTAAGAATTTCTTTTTTAATGGGTAATTGGTTGTTTTTTGGATTAAGCGAGTTAAAAAGAAATCAGTACATCGTCTATTTGTGACTCGACCGAAATGTGACGAATTGCTTTTAATTATTTCCCGATTTCAATGTTGTCGGTTCCATAGTGAAAGTTGTTCAGTTTGATGGTATGAGGCTTTCTGAAGTATGTAAGGCATTTAAGCTTACACCCTGTATAGAATTCGTTAGTAAGATAATCTTAGTAATTAAATTAGTCTATTTTCAGTCATTAATCTTATTTTTATTCTTCCCTAGATTTAAAAACAATATTTTTCGTCCCCTTCGCTTTACTTTTTATTCCCCCAATGTAATGAATCCGAAATCATTAATAACAGAATAATTTTCAAATTTTTGTTTTTACAATTTAATAAAATTGGGTATTGGGTAAAGCGGTATGGTTTTTATTTAAAAACTGGTAGCAATTACCCTATTACCTATGGTAAACTTAATTGCGTTACATATCGAATAGGGTGCTTCAGACCATCAAACTGAACAACTTTCACAACGAAGCCAACACGCAAAAAAACTGCTGTTTTTTACAGGTTATTAGGGTAAACAGAAGAATTACTTAAAGGGTTGATTGTACACATGATATTGAACAACGTTCCCTAAGAAACCTATAGGAAATTCCAAAAAATAACATCTTCTTCAACTTTATTTCTTTTCCTATGGCGTATACATCATCGGTGTCAGCATAGATATCTTGAAAATTGTATGGAGAGATATTTTCCTCTTCCTATGCGATCTTTATATCTTATAGGTTGTAAGGAAAATTATCATTAGCCTATAAAACACATACTCTACCCATCAAACTGAACAACTTTTACTATGGGAGCAAACCTGTCAGAACAAAAAAGAAATCTGTTGTTCCATACGTTTGAGTCGAGTATATACAGGGTGAAATTGTTATCATTAGCATCCCTTTAAACTAAGAGTCTACCCATCAAACTGAACAACTTTTACTATAGGATCAGAGCAAAAAAAAAATCTATTGTTGCATATTTTTGCGTTGAGTAGGCTTTATTATGGAACAGCTGATTTTTTGTTTGCTCCGATCGGTTTGCTCCAATAGTAATAGTTGTTCAGTTTGATGGGTAGACTGTTAGTTTAAAAGGTTGCTAATGATATCAATTTCACCCAGTGTAATATTAATATGTATTGCAAGTTAGTATGAAACAGCAGATTTTTTTTTGTTATGACAGGTTTGCTACCATAGTTAAAGTTGTTCAGTTTGATAGGTAGAGTCAATGACATTAATGTCACGTGGTTTATAGGTTAATGATACTTATCTTAACAGTACCTACTTAAAGAGTTCGTATTTAAAAATGCGTCATCTAATTAAAAGGACCACGTTGTACATATTGTCCTAATTTAAAATGTATCCTTTCTTTTATTTTAATTACATTTCCTTACAAGTTTATTTTAAAACATGAAGCAGATAAGATCATCTCCACACACGACCTGATTTATGTTCAGGTGGTAAGGTGCACGCTATGTGACAAAGAGATTTACTACCGGGTTTCGTACTCCAATTAGTTCGAGCCGGACATCCGGATAGATGAATTTTTCCGGATAAAACTCTATTGTGTGTAAAATCTTTGTTAAAAAATAGTCGAACGAAGATTTATAGCAACAATATTCCTCTTCGCGAGCTGTTTGTGTATTTGCAAAAAGTTGGCGAAAAACTTCAGTCAAATTGCATCTACATGGTGAAATTGATATCATTAGCATCCTTTTAAACTAAGAGTCTACCCATCAACCTGAACAACTTTCACTATGGGAGCAAACCGATCGGAGCAAAAAAATAATCTGCTGTTCCATACTAAACTGCAATGCCAACTCGACTCAAATGTATGCAACAGCTGATTTTTTTTTGCTCCGATCTGTTTGCTCCCATAGTGAAAGTGGTTTAGTTTGATGGTTTGACTCTTAGTTTAAAAGGATGCTAATGATATCAATTTCACCCTGTAAATGTGAGTACGAATAAGAAATACTATATTCGTAGTTCTATAACAATAAAGTTAAGATGCAATTAAGAGTCTGCAATCTTAATTTGATAATTCGACACCTTCGTTCGATCTACAGATATTTTCATACACAAAAAAAATATAAATGTTTATTTCAGGCAACACCCACTTTTGTCCAGAAAAGTGATAAACACTTTCTAACTTATGACGATATTTAAAAAAAAACGTTTATGCTCGATCAGAAGCACAGATTCAAATCACCTTTAATATTACAAAAAAGAAATACCTTTGCCCTAATTAAAAACCTCCCTTATCCACCACACAAGACTTCAATCTCCCATTAAAAACAACCGCAATTCTTCATAATAACATTCAATTGAAAAATCTTCGGCACTGAAGCTCAGTTACAGGAAATTAAAGCATTCAGTGCGAGGTCGAAGGCGTTCCCGGGCATTGTTCCCTCCGTTTCCCATAAATTCATCCCTGCCTCTCGCATTGCTTCACTCAAGGCATTGTACCCAAAACTTTCTTCCCCGCAAATAGAATAGTCTTGGGGGATCAGATAGTACCAGGTAATTAATGGGAGGTTTCTATTGTTTCATAATTAATTTTGGCATTAGTGTTTTTAACACCTTGAGTTAGTGGTTCTGGTAAAATTAAGGGTTTGAATTGTTGAATTGATTGCCTTTGTTGGGGGGTACAATGAAGGTCACGTTTTGTGTTGGGTCGTTTCTTAAGGTAACATTAACATGTGACAATGATTGCATTTAGGTCATTATAGCTGCGAGATTAAGTAAAGGGGCTTTTAGGGTAAATAAAGTATATTTCATTCATTCATTCTTTTTATCAAGGTTTATTTTTTTTTATTGATGGTTAGATTTTAAGTTGTGTAATATATTATTATGTGTATAAATATTGCACTATAGGATCAACATCTAATAAACATCAATTTTTTTTTCGCGATTTTAATGTCGGTCCCATAGTGAAAGTTGTTCAGTCTGAGGCTGAAGCACCCCCTTAAAATTTGGAGCATATTATTATTTTGTCTTTGACCCAAGCGACTAAATTCGCTTAGTCGTATTCAGTATTATATTCTTTGCCAAATAGATTAAGATGATTTTGTTATTTGACGACCCAGTTGGTCTAATGTTAATGGTTACCAGGTTACCACGCCGGATTGCCAAATCGGGGTCCTGGGTTCGAAATTTCAAATCCTGGTTCGGTCATGGACGTTAAGTTTGTGCCGTTGTTGTATGGTTTCCACAACAAAAAGCCTGTTAGAGCTAACGTGGGATCATTACAATTTAAGTGCCTGTGAGCGTTATTTATTTTATTTTTATTTATTTTATTTGACTCATCATCATCATAAACGTCCCACTGCAGGGCACAGGCTTATCCTCAGGGAGGGTGTATGAGAATTAGTCAACCACGCGTGCCCAATGCGGATTGGTAGGCTTCACATACACATCAGAATTTCTTCTTCAGTGTATGCAGGTTTCCTCACGATGTTTTCCTTCACCGTTTAAGAGCAGGCGGTATTACGTACATAAGTTAGAAAGACTCATTGGTACATGGCATGTTGTCCGTGCGGATAATTGGGTGTCCTATTTTTTATTTAACTACTTACTTAATTTTTTTTTTCTAAACTTTCTACATTTTTTAACACACACAAAGGGTTTTCGCATTTGATACGACGGCGATGCACCAGTAAACTCATTCCTAAGCTCTTTAACTCTAACACTGTTCTCACGTATTATTACCACATTACTAACTTCAGCCATTACTCTGTACAGTAAACCACACAATTGCACACCTCCACGAATGCATTAATGTAAACTTGTACTGAGCAACGGACTGTATTTGAAACATTATCTATGTTTACATACAATGGCAGCGACAACAATGCAATTCGATTTCCAATACCTACACATAGTCCATAAGTTCCATGACAAAGCTTAGATGGTCGTTAAACCCTGCTTAAATAACTTACTTACGGTCCAGAAGAGTGGTGAAAGTTGGACCGAGCAACACGCGTAGTATTTTCAAAACTCTTAGCATTTAATTAGGCCCAGTGTAATCCACCATTAAAGCTAAATCTAGATTATACATATAAAATGGTCGTCCTGACGGACTGTCTTAACTCCGGCGGACCTGAGTACGGAGTCTATTTAAGCTCCTTCAAATCGGCCTTGACTGCTCTTGTGCTTGAAGGAGGTCCTCCACAAGAGAGACAAACGACATTCACACGACAGTTAAAGTGTACCGGGTGTGACTGAACTTTGTGTGATCAGGGTGGAAATTATGTATGGAAATCGGTGGAATTGGATCACGCGATCGGATTCTACAAAACCATGCATTTTATTTTAGGCGAAACTGGTCTCGTGATCAGAGTGCATCTTTGGCGCGTCATCCGTTTCAACCAGGAACGGATCGCGTGATCAGATTGGACTAACCCCGGTTTACTGCCGTGATATGATAGGCAGAAAAGGCAGAAAATATGAAATTTCTTAACACTTAGGCGCCTTCTACCATTTCATTGCAGATTAGCTCGGCGTAACAGCTCTCCATTCTCCCCGCCCGTATGTCGCCCATCTCAAACTATCCAAGCCGGTTGAACTACAGTAAATCAGTGCGGTAACCCGCACGCCCCGTCTTGTCCGATCATCAGTCATCCACGAGTTAGAGGACGATGATGTATGGGGGGCAGCTTAAAATACTAACCGTGTTATTCAAATTAGGTTTGCGTAATGTGGTGCATTGTCTTTTGAGCGTGAAAGTATGTGGGAATCATGTTGTTTTATACTTAGTAAGTGATTTGCATTGTTTAGTCACCATAGCATTTTTTTTTTTATTTATAATTAATGGACTCTTGCTTGTGCGTTAGCACTGCATTTCCGCCAGTGTCAAGTGTTTATAGGAGAATCTATCCCAATCTCAGGGATTGTTTTTTGGTCAAGAACAAGAAGAGATTGAAGATTGCGGAGCTGGCAGGTAAAAACGCGACGCGCGATATCCACGCGAGATGAGTGCTTGGGTCAGAACCTGCAACGTGACTCCCCACTCCATAGCATTATTACAGGGTTTGTGTTGACAGTTGCATTACTTTAAAAGGTGAATGTACCCATGATACTGTACGACTTTCCGAAAGGATCAATAAATCAATCAATTATACTTTATTGCACACCAAAACAGAACATACATTTGAATACATAAAGAATCCTATAGGAAATTAGCAAAAAAAATTTGGACTTGCTAGAAATCAGCTGATCGAAGGTTTTATGAAAAGTAGATTTTATTTTTTGCGTATTTCCTTTTCATATTCCTTGTAGAAAGTTCTTCAGTGTCAGTAGTAAATTCACCCTTTAAAATAATGCGACTGTCTCTACACTTTCACCATGTACAGGGTGTTAGGGTATACCGTTGCTATAGTTTAATGGCTGATTCTTCTCTCTTCTTCTTATCGTGTGGGCAGAGCCCTGGTGTCAGAGTTTTTTCAGACCGCCTTACGGCCTCTGACGTGGTTTTTATGTAACAACTACTACCACCAGAGATAGTAGCCGGGACCAACGACTTAACGTGCCATCCGAAGCACGGAATCATTTTTCTTTTCAGACAATCAGATGATTCAGCCTGCAATGTCCTAACCAACTGGGGAAAAACCGAACCCACGGCCTCCGTGGCGAGAGCCAATGCTCTTAAACATTAGACCACGGAGGCACGGAGGCAATGGGTGATTGTACACATGATACTGAACAACTATCTAAATGAAAAAAAAAACTTCATACAAACGTTCGATCAGGTGAGAAGGTAGTATAGTAGTAAGGGAAAGTTGTTCAGTATCATGGATACAATTACCCCTTTAAGGGGTGATGTAAAGCAACGGTTTACCCTAACACCCTGTACATTAGAACTACATCACATTATTCGTTCAGTGACCGCATAAATGCACAAAGTATAATATTATGGCTTCTTAAACAGTAGCGCAACCTAAAAACAAGTAAGAAAACGGTGTATTTTTATCGATTCCAAAGAACCCATTTCACTTTATAGTTTCCTTGCCCCATAAAACAAGTAACCTGATATTTTAACTACTGACACCATGCTGACACATAAAAATTAAACATAAAAAAAGTAATAACCTATAACCTTATGACACGCATGGGGTAACCGTATTGTCTATGGACACAGCTTAATGACCACTACTGGGTTAACTACCCTAATGTTTTAAATTTTAGGGTAGATGTAGACCGATGTCGATTCAATATTGTTTGGATGGATTTCACATGCGTGGTATAGAAAATGATTTATAATTTCATACTTTTCTAAAAGATAGTTGTAGGAAAATATTAGGAAATAATATTTTAGAAAAGTATAATTATAATCACAATCACAAATGATCGGTTTTCTAATCAAAGTAAGATTGAAAAATTTGTCTCGGGCGGGACTTGAACCCGCACTTTTCCTAACCGGGGAACTGCGTTATCCAATTTCGCCACCGAGCCCACTACCCAGAGAACGAAATTTTCAATCTGTTAATCAATAGGGGACGTCAAAAGACGGTGACGGGGACGGTGGGTCAAAGTGCGGGTTCAAGTCCCGCCCGAGACAAATTTTTCAATCTTTAATTTGATTCGAAATAGCACAACATGGCTGTAACATGTTTAAAAATCAATAATATTTGAGATCGGTTTTCGATTAAAAATTGCAACTGTAAGAATAATTAAAATCGGTTTTCGAGAAAATTGCGCTCAAAAATGTACAATATAAGGTCTGACAAAATTAGCTGAAACTGTTCTAAGGGGATGATCAGACCATCAAACTTAACAACTTTCTCTATGGAACCAATATCGAAATCGCAAAAAAGAAATCAGCTGTCTCATACATTTGAGTCGACTTATGTTTGCAGTTTTGTACGGGAAAGCTGATTTTTTTTTCGCGATTTCGTTATTAGTCAAATAAAGAAAGTTGTTAAGTTTGATGTTCTGATCGTCCCCTTAAAATAGCTTCACCTAATTTTGATAGACCTTATATAAATGGAAAACATTGTCTAAGTACCTAAGTAAAGCTTATTTCATAAAAAGTAGTAATTTCTACTTTTTAACATCCTTAAACCTTAACATCCAATACCATGAAGTATTCTGTTCGGCATTGAAATTACTTATATCCTATGACCGTACCTAATAATCCACTATATACCATACCTACGGGAAGGCTGTGGATATATAATTTGCCGCTCTATTTCGCCGGGCATCGAACCCGGGAAGGGTTGAATCAGGTCGCCTGTGAAAATGTCTGAACATGAGGTACCCCCTCGCCCCATGTTTGGGTTATTTTCGGACGTTTCTGCAAAATTTATAGGGGTCCGTTGGGGAAATTTTAAAATGTTACTATTTAATGAGGTAATACTGGAGACGGAACTTAACAGTCTATTCTTTACCATGTTGAGTTCAAATTGGGTCAAACTTCTAGTAGCCGATTGATTTGAAGTTAAAATGCAGAAAGAGTATCTTTATACATTTTGCAAATTTTTATTACGCTGCACGTATTAAATACTTTAAATATAGAGTTGCTAGTTGTAGCAAAGTCTCTGACGACCATCGTTTTTTCGGATTATCGTTTTTTATATAAATTTTGTATGTCACATTTGCGCTAAAATTCATTCTCACTTATAAAGCAAAAAGTCAAGTGCATTGAATAAATTTTCTTATTTTACAAAAACAATTTCACAAGCTTATTTTTTATCTTCGTTCATAATACTTAAATCATCCTGCCCAAACTTGACACGCAAACCCAACAAAAATGCTATCCCACTTTACCCCAACTTGCCCCTATTTTACCCACCAATCTCCCATTTTACCCCACTATTCTGCACCCATAACAAAGCGCTCGCCTGTGCCGATACCCGCAGACCGAACTATTCAATTTGGCTAAAAGCTAAAACATCAAAACATTTGATTACGCAGATGCACAGGTTCTGGAAGGTACAGTTTTTAAACCTTTTTTATGTCTCTTATATGACTTATATCATCATCATCTTATTTAAGAGCTACGCTCTTGTCGGTGGAGTATTCGCCAAACCTGTCTCTTTTCCGCTAGTATCTTGAGTTCTTGCTACGACACGACATCAACCTTTTCCTTCACTTGGGATAGATAACTCTCTCTAAGTCTTCCTCTGCCTCTCTTCTAGAAATTGTCGTTTCGTATCAAGTGTCCGATCATTTTCCCCCTCCGGTTTTTATTGTTTTTAGAATGTTTCTTTTATCCTTAACCATTCTTACCACCTCTTCATTTGTTATTCGTTCTCTCCAACTTATCCCCTCCATTCTCCTCCAACACTACATCTCAAAAGCTTCCAGCCTATCTCGATCTCGTTTAGTCAATGTCTACGTCTCGCTACCGTACAGTGCAATGCTCCAGATGTACACTTTAATTAGGCGTTTCCGGATTTTGCTCGAAATATTTCTTTTCAAAAGGTGTTTTTTGTCGTTGAAAGAACTTTTTGCCGTAGCAATCCTGGCGACGTTTGGGTGCATCTGGCGTCATTTGCAATGAGACTACCCAATTCCTGTATTCAAGTATCATACAAAAATTACTCCAGCTCTAAAACGGCCAGTCATCTTGCACCCCGCTATGACGTCACTCGATTTAAAAAGTTACATGGGGCAATGAGAATAATCTAACTATCTAACCCATCCCCACCACTTCTCACCGATCCATGCTGCCCAATCCGCCGTCCGTACTGTATGTAGTACTAGATACTCTTTTTTATATAAGGTCTAACAAAATTAGCTGAAACTATTTTAAGGGGATGATCAGACCATCAAACTGAACAACTTTCTCTATGGGACCAATATCGAAATCGCGAAAAAAAATCAGCTGTTCCGTACAAACGTACTCGACCTAAATGTATGGGACAGCAGATTTTTTTTTCGCGATTTCGATATTGGTCCCATAGAGAAAGTTGTTCAGTTTGATGGTCTGTCCATCCCCTTAAAATAGTTTCAGCTAATTTTGTTAGACCTTATATTGTGGCTTGCATATTCCCTATTTCCTATATCCTTCCATTCACCTGAATATCTGCGTGTAACCAGGTTTTCATGCTGATTGAATAGCGTTGTCAGGCAGGCTTAGACCATTGTAAATTTCTGCGTACCTAAACAACATTCTCATTCATATAGCGGATTTGATTGGCAGTTATGAATCGGAACCAAGTAGTATCGACAATATCAACCCAGTTCGTATTTCTATCGATGTAGTATCGAATGCATCGGAACAAATTGATTGTTAGTTATGAAAATTCTTGCAATCGGTTCTCGTTACGTTGACGGTACGACGTTTTTTGGATCGGGAAAAGTGGCGCTCTCTCTTTTCGGAGGCCAAGAGCTACTTTGCCTGACCAAAAGGGAGACTCTTCCCGCTTTGCCTGACCAAAAGGGAGACTCTTCCCGCTTTGCCTGACCAAAAGGGAGAATCTTCCCGCTTTGCCTGACCAAAAGGGAGACTCTTCCCAATCCAGCTTAAACAAACATTAAGTTAAAAAACTCCGTTTGATTTATTTTAGTTAGGATATGAGGAGTTCTTTTTTGGCCCGAGACGAAAAATAAAACTATCGCTGAAATCGCTGTTAGTGACTGCCATTTGTACCCTTATTCATAGATTAATATGTATATTGGATATAGATAGGTAACTCGCCTTGAATTTCAGGACGTTCTAATTGCGCTGCCGCTTATTAGCACTAGGGGTCGCCACATTATGCAATAAAATGAAAAAGACGATCGGCCGGCACGAGGATCAAACTATAGCTACTCGGATCGTAAGCCGGTTGTCTAGACCGCTAGACCAACAAGACGAAATCTCTCACTACTACAGCGCAGCGCGTGAGGTGTAGTGCGCTGTTAGTCCGATACGAACCCTAGTTCAACACATAGTGCTTCGAAACATAACCGATAGATAGCGGAAGCTGTCTATGGAAAATCAGCGTTCCACTTAGTTTGTACTAAGATAACATAGCATGCCCTTATTGTTTTTTATGTTTTTTTTTATAAAATAAAAAGTATTGTATTTTTCAATTATTGATCCGATAATTTTCATGCGATATGATACTTAAATACTTAGTAGTTTTTTGCTCATTTAAATATCTAACATCCATTCCGTATAGCATCAATGTCATTAGCATTATTTTTATACTAAGCACTCCACTTATGTTATTGGCGCCCTCTGATGGTCAGTGGTAGTCGCATTTCTTAGAAAGAGGTAAACTTTACAAAATATTTTACACTTCTCAGAAAACATTAGGTAAGTACACCATTTAAACTACTTTGACCGTCATGCAAAATACCTTTTAACCGCTTTTAGCATAAATTCTCACTACCCGTAAATTGCGTCGTAAATTTACTACGAGTAGATACGATAGTAAAACTCGTGCTTGCCCTACTATTCTGATTCGATTTTACAGTTTCACTCACGTCATCTGTAGTTGAATCATTTAACACTATCTAGCACATGCTCAAGATCATAATTATACCGTATCGGGGTGGATAGATAGATAAACAATAAGTAAGTCAGTCGGAAGCAGTGTTGCCAGAAGGTTACTTTTGTAACCTTTTAGGCGATTTTTGGCTCTGTCAGGTTACTTTTAGGTTACACGATTCACATCACATATGACTCTTAAGTTTTCTCACTTACTCGCTCGATCAATCAATCAGATGAAAAATGCAACTTAAAATGGAAAACGCTACTAAATTGTTTATATTTTTGTAAGTTAATGCAACCAACATCTGACTATCAAATTTTAATACCTTATTACTGGAAAAAAATATGAAAGGTTACTTTTCACACCAAAAGGTAACTTTTTTTTATCTAATTCCGGTTACTTTTGACAAGATCCGGCTGGCAACACTGGTCAAAAGGTAGGCTGCAATCCTGCTATAACTAAGGACTCGTTTTAGCAAGGTTCTCTTATAGTATATTATAATAAGACTAGCTTTTGCCCACAACTTTGCTGTTTTAACGTTTACACGCCACTCAAAATTCTGTTTTCGAAAAATCTTTTCTTAGTGCCCCTTTCCATTCTTCTGTATTCCAAATGTTTCTATCTGCAGTGGTTTAGGCCGTGTGTTGTTAGTCAATCACTTAGTGTTAGTACCTAAGTTAGTAATTATCAATCAGTCAGTCAGTCCAAAGTGTTATAAAAGTGGAGTATTTGGAAACAATGTCGTATCAAATACTTTTATTATTATTTATTTATATATTTTCCTTTTTGAAGAACTTACAGCATGCACTTACTTACTTTTGCATGTTATAAGAATCAATTCTATTCCCTATTCAGTTATAAAAGTCAGTCAGTCAGTCAATCAATCAGTCACGGAACTTCTCAGATTCCAGAAAAATCGAAATTGATAAGATCGATCATAGTCCAAGTAATGAAAAGTTTTAGTAAGGTATTTACCCTCATTATCCTATATCGGTACAGTTATGTAATTTTAGTAAAAGATTAAATAAAATATCTCCTAAAGCCGAAATTTAGATTTGTAATCATTAAAACGTTTATTTATGTAACAATGTAAATTAGTACGGAATACGGGTACATTGAACGACATTAGACATAGCCGGAAGGCCATCTTAATCCGCAGCTTAATAATATGACGCACGGCAATGTCAAAGTTTGCGATACTGGCTTGGCACAATTCATAAGCAACCTACGAGTCACGTTGCACCCGAGCACTCGTCTCGCGTGGTTTTCGCGCGTCGCGTTTTTGCCTGCAACGAGGTGCGGATCCTCAATCTCTTCTTGTTGTTGACCAAAAAAAATTCCCTGAGATTGGAATAGATTCTCCCATAAACTACTTGACACTGGCGGAAATGCAGTGCTAACGCACAAGCAAGAGTCCATTAATTACAAATAAAAAAAATAAAAAGCAACCTACAAAAATTCTCACAATACTCTACCAGTTTTATGATTTTATGATTTTCCGCAACTCGACGACTTAGGCGCCTATTTTGCGTGAGGTGGAAATGACTACTCCTGACATCCCAGCCCCTCCAAAAAGCCCACCAGCTTGTTAATGCTACCGAATACTTCTGGAAGAGACCCCTGTGATCCGAGGTGCAGTGCCATAGTGTGCTATGCTAGCCCGTTGCATTCTAGCAGCACGTGCGCAGCCGTTTCTTCAACCTCCATGCACACCCTACACAGAGGACTGTTAGTATACTACTAATATTAAAAAAAAAGTTTTCTGCCAGTATTTTGGAACCAATTTGTTATAAAATTACATATGGTTGTAGAAAATTTTCGTTGGCAAATAACTCTTGAGCAAAGCCTTGATGGGTGTCTTCTTTTTTTCCACGTAATGATATAAATAGTATTTTGTCCGAAAGCAACGTCAACTGCTTTCTGATTTACGGGACATTCCACGTGCAGGACAATCTGGGACACGAGCTATGAGATGTGATATAATTTGGGGAGGTTATTCATGCTACTCATAGTATAGTCTGAGGAGTGATGAACCTTGTGTTTAGCCTGATCTTGACTCCAGTCAATGTTCCTCTGTTTTATATGTAAAATCTCCTTCTTCTCTCTTAATATCAACTAGTTTCTCGTCGTTATCACATTTCACACGCAGTCTTGTT
Source organism: Agonopterix arenella (assembly GCA_927399405.1). NCBI lineage: Eukaryota > Metazoa > Arthropoda > Insecta > Lepidoptera > Depressariidae > Agonopterix > Agonopterix arenella. The sequence goes on from OV656714.1 coordinate 7,237,918, forward strand.
ATTTTGTCCTTAGCGTAAAATAATAATTAATAAACGCTACCGCTCATAGCTTAAGCGCTAGATTAAAGGGTGTACGTCCCATGTGAGACTCCATTGCGATTTGAACACGACATTTTGACACACCCTGGCTTGTAACAATTTGTAACATGGGATTTTATCGAGTTACTATTACGTTGTGCTTTATTAAATGAAACTTTGAAATGTTTGACGTAAATGCTATGCTAGACTTGTTTAATTCAGAATAGTTATAGGTATGTACCTATAAAAGGTAGGTTCAAAAAAGACTTGTTTACAGGGTGTAAACTAAAATGCGTTCCATAATTTAGGGGCTCGTTCAGACTATCAAACTTAACAACTTTTACTACGGGACCAATATCAAAATCTTGAAAAGAAAATGTGTTATCCCATAGAAAATGTTAATGGCTACTCGACCCAAATGTATGGAAAATCTGAGTTTTTTTTTCGCGATTCCTTTGTTGGTTCCATACTGAAAGTTGATCAGTTTCATTATCTCAAGCACCCCCTAATGTAGTTATGTAACGCATTTAAGTTAACACCCTGTATTATTATCCGATGATGAATTTGTCAATTACACATCAGTATTAAATAACACAACAGACAAACATCGTGCTATTAATAACCAGAAACATATTATTCTGTAGACATTGTAACGAAATGACTAATAAATACTACCCCTCCCATTTCCCCCCCAATAACTATCGCATAACTCTTATTAATAACAGAAAATTCAAGATGGCGGAAGGTAAAATGCTTTATTTATTACTACAGGCTACATTAATGAAACATATTTCTTTTAACGTGTCATCGTGAGAGTTTTTGTATTATAAGGTATAATTATGGTATTAGATAATCCACTATGATCTTCGCTCTTTAATCAAAATTTTTCACCATTAGGGGTTGAATTTTGCATTTAAAAAAATAAAAAGCTCTTTATGTAAAAATAACACATTTCTAGATTGTTGAAATGGACATTTAATTAGTCGATTCGGAGTAATTCGGACACCAATTTTAATAAAACTGCGTGTCAGGGTAAACAGTTGCATTAATTTAAGGAGTGATTGTACCCATGATACTGAACAACTTTCTCCAAGAAACTTAGGTATAGGAAATACGTAAAAAATTGTTGGACTTAAATGCAAATGAAAGACGAAAAAAATTATGCTAATTTCCTATAGGTTTCTTTGGGAAAGTTGTTCAGTATCATGGGTACAATCACCCCTTAAAGTAATGCAACTGTTTACCCTAACACCCTTTAGAGACATTGGAGCGACGGGCGAAAAAAAAACTGCAATCCCATACATTCCGGTCCAATAGGTTTGCAGTTCTGTACGTAGTAACTTATTACTAATCTGTGGTTTTGTATGGAACAACAACAACATTTTTTTATCGCGATTTCGATTTTTGTCCCAGTGACAAAGCACAGGGCGAAATTGATATCATTTGCATCCTTTTAAACTAAGAGCATTCTTTGAAATCCAGTAAACTGAACAACTTTTACTATAGGAGGAAGGAGCAAATCGACCGGAGCAAAAAAATTTGCTATTGCATACATTTGTGCATTGCAGTTTAGTATGCAACAGCTTATTTTTTTTTGCTCCTGTCGGTTTGTTCCCATAAAAGTTATCCAGTTTGATGGGTAGACTCCATAGTTAATGTAAAATTAGTTAATTTAAAAGGATTCTAAATGATATCGATTTCACCCTGTAAGTATAACTTTCGTTTCAATATCGTGTGAAAGTGGTTTTACTAATATTCATTCTTATACATATTAAAAGAGTCCACATCTCCTGATACCACCGATACCAAAAACTTACCCAAGCCCTACCATTCCCATCTCTTTCCACCCCGCAATCCCGTCCACATCTCACGTCCTTGTCACTCGTTTTGTAATTAATAATGTATGAAAGATGTGTAGACGATTCATCATTATGATGTACCCACCTTAGTCCATGTATGGTCACCAAAAAAAGAATTAAACACTTCGGAATTTCATTTTAATTAATGAGGACATTCTGAAGAAACCATTAATATGGATTAGTGATGTTTATAACAGATTGCTTGTTTTGTGACAAATGAAAGGGGATTTTAATTTATGTTTGTCTTTAAATGCGAAAATAAGAATGGAATATTTATTTATTCATGCATTAATCTAATATAACAATTTTAATATAACTTTCCCCTGGCAAAGGGGCCGTTGTCTCATTTGGGACGCCACGTGCGTGAGCACCTTTGCTCCGTCCTATTTGGATCGGACCATGCGAGCCCCGGGTTCAGCGGCGGAGAAAGCGGCTAGACTCAAGCAGTCCAGGTACAGTAATTTAACGAGACTGCGGGTCCATGGGGTACCGAGAGGTCAAATTTTTTTTTTGTGCGGGAAATCAGGCGGCGGTTGAGAGCTAAAGGAGGCGATCCGCGCTCTGGTGCTTTTTTGGTGCAGAGGTTGTCTTTGACCGTCCAGAGGGGAAATGCCGCTAGTGTCATGGGGACCATGGAGCCGGGGTTACGTGGAGCTGGACCTTTGAGTGGCCCTTAGTCTTTATGTTGACGAAGCGTTTTGCAGATTTAGAATGTATAGGATTATGTTTTTGACGAAGCGTGTTGCTGATTGGGTTCCTGGTTAAATATATATATTCTTGACGAAGCATGTTATAAAAAAAACTAAGCAACTAAAATAAAACTGGCTTACTGAAATATTTACAATAAATAATCATAATCTAATTTACACTCAGTCAAAAAGCCCTCCCCGGGTCATAATTGTCGCGTTTCCGCGTTGGATGGCAATGGACAATCTTTGAATCAAGTAGTACCCGGAGTGAGAGTCGTTCCCCCTCTCCTGGAGTCGACGAAAGTGAAAATTAATTTAATACAGTTTTATCTGTAATTAGTATTTGTATGAATAATACAAGTGGTTGCGGTCTGATTGAATAAGATTAAGAGATTTAAAATTCGAGTGAGTTTTCTTGCGGCAGACGACAATGTTAATCGTCTGGCCGCTTTTTGCTGACCGTACGTGAAAGAATTTTTGAACGCACTCGCGCCGAAGTATTTCATATGGAATGCAAAGTTTTTGTGCTTAATTATAAATTCTATCACACTTTGAAGATATTTTATACTTTGGATTTTAATGCATTTTTATCTTGGCTTTGATCTGTGGTTCTTTAAGTAGGTACCTACCTTCAAATGCATCTATAGGGTCCTTCTTAATATGCTGACACTTTTTTACGGGGGTGTTCAACCCTCAAACTGAACAACTTTCTCTATGGCACCAACATCGAAAACGCGAAAAAAAAATCAACTGCTCCATACAAAACTGCACCTACTCGAGCCAAATGTATGGGACAGCTGATTTTTTTTTCGCGATTTCGATGTTCTTCCCATAGAGAAAGTTGTTCAGTTTGATGGTCTGATACGCCCCTTAAAAAAGTGTCAGCATATTAAGAAAGAACCTGTATGTAATTATATACGTTCTATAGAAAGATTGTTATTAAAATTTGATCGCCCTTTATCAGTAATAGTAGATTATACACCGAGGGCAGGAAAGTAAGAAAGGTCTCAGATCTCATGTAATTGTTGACCGAGGTTCGCCGAGGTCAACAAACATTTGAGGCTTTCTTATTTACTTCCCGAGGTTAGTATACTATTTTTCTCCTCGATGGAGGCGGAAAGCAGCAACTTTGTTTAGCGCAGCGGGGCGAAAGTTGACGCTTTCCGTCCCGGGGTGAAAAAACTATGTTCTTAGTCTACATATTATCGAGTAGCCGTGGCGTGGCGCGGTCCAGTGGCGAGTAATCTTGCCTGCCGTGCAGGAGGCGATGGTTCGATCCCCGTCCAGGCCGACTCGTACCGATGAGTTTTCCGGAATTTATGTACGATTTGTAAGACCACTGGCTTTGGCACTGGAAGAAACCTGCATGCTTCAATTTCGTTGCATGTATTGTACCCACTGTCCATTATAAGTGGCGACGGGCTTACTCTCATCACATTGGAGAGAGTTTCGGTACAACTAGTGAAACGTGGATGTTCTGAGTTTTCGGAATATCCCGGAGAATATAATAGAGACACCGTCATCCATCACCATGGTCCTCAAGAATGAGGACATATTTTCGCAATGTTTTGTCTATAAAATTAAATATTAATAATTCTTTTTTCCTGTTTCAGGTATGGAAACCGACCCTTCAAACTTTCTACTTACAGGTAAAAATATAACAAAAAGTTTACTTAATGTGAATGAAAATAGAACCGAAATTGAATCGACTGCATAAATTAGCGTTTAGCCCCGTTCCAGCAAAATTATACCTATCACTTTTAAACCACACCTTTAATGCCACGATAAATGCAAATATCGACCTACCCACAATCAATTTACGGCTTAAATTCGCCCACGTTAATTCCTAGATTGATAATAACATATAGAACGCAAATCCCGTATTAAAATTCGATCGACTATACGTTATCCTGGCTAGTACATGAGAAGCCTTTTAACATTGGAGTCTGTATTGATTGCATCTGGCCGGTCAGATTATAATGTAATAAAAACTGGCCAAGTGCGAGTTGGACTCACGCAACGAGGGTTCCGTACCACCATAATAATATGAAACAAACAAAAAATATCCGTGATCCTTAGTACGAACCCGACACACACATGGCCGGTTTTCATTAATTTTTGTTTTAATTTCGCAGTATGCTTTATAATCACACCAAGTTTCACGCTTGTATGTTTAGCCGTTTGTATACGATAGAGCAAAAACAAAACACCTTTAAAAAAACCACGTTTCTTGTATTGGGTATTGGGTCCCCCCTACATATTTAAGTTTCTGTTTTTTATGATTTGTTAATAAGTCAAAGTTTCCGATAAGAAGAAAAAAAGTAAGTCCAAAATAATATACCTACATATTCTGTGAAAATTTCAACTCTCTACCTATTACGGTTCAAAAGATACAGCCTTTTAGATTTAGTACGGACGGACGGCTAGCGTAAGCTTAGTAATAGGGTCCCATCAGCACCCTTTGGGTACGGAACCCTAAAATTTATTTTAAAATTTAACTTCTATCTATAGTCGATAGCATAATTATATAATTTTTTGACTTGCCTTTGTGGTGAAGAGATTTGACAATTATCATTATTGCTGATTGCCTACGATGGACTTGGTCAAGGGATCAGTACACTTCATTGAAAAAAATAGAATCATCATCAACATAGGCCTCTCCCAAGGCGCGGCACAAGACTGTCCTCGGCCTTCCTCATCCAGTTGCACCCCGCTACCTTTTTTAGGTCGTCTGTCCAGCGGGCAGCAGCACAAAATAGACTACGATCGGCTTTTGTTTATATCTTTAATCGAACGATGTTCGTCTATCTCATACTTTCGTTTCGTGTCAATCGATTGGACATGTTCGCCGCAATCAATCAATCAAAATTTTTAATTTAAAATAATATCATATAAATAGCTATCTGACGTAGTTTTTGACTCTGCCACCGCGTCGGAAAGTGTTCCGTTGTAGAGAAGATGCGGCCAGAAACTCTATATCACACATCTTTTCAATTCAGTTCACACGGCGTTAGGCCATACCCCTCATTGGATAAATTTAGTCTGTAGTATAACATGTTAGTGACAAAAAATGTTTTTGTAACCTCATTAAATGTTAGTAACGAAAAATGTTTTCTACGTAATTACGTACGAATTCCTATTTGTCCGGCGCACCTTTGGCAATCAGCAGTACAAGCCTCTGATGCTGATTTTCAATTCTCTTTAATGATATTGATATACCATTGATTCGGCAGAAGAAGAATGTTTTTGTTAGTAACATATTGTGTGAGGTGGACAACCTTCTCTTTCACTTTTGTATATTTTTAGCGTACATGAGGTGTTATGTTTATGGGGTTTTTATTTAATTTATTCTTTTTACCTATGTATAAGACCCCCTGTATATTATGAACCTAATAAAGTTAATATTACCTTGTTAAAGTAAAATGTTAGTAACTAAAAATGTTTTTGCTACTAACATTTTACGTTAAAAACTTAACGTAAACATCTGTATTTATCGAAGCCAGACCAATTATTTTTAACAGCTGAAAAGCGCTGAGTCGGATCTAAATTCTAACATTGGTTTTCATCAGTTGCAAATACATGAATCTCGTCTGTCAGTATAGTCTGCAAAGTTACGGACCGACGTACAAATTATTTTGCCTGCCTCGAAAAGCCATGCGTGGTTTAGGTAGATGCCTTACTCGAATATGCTTCGTTCCTAATGGTTTTGGTTGTACGTTGTATTTGATTCGAAATATCTTCTAATGTAGACTGTTTCTATACTGTGTTCCATTTGAATTGTCTTCTGATGTAAACAAAAAACGAATCTAAAAATTAGATTTTGGCGGTTGTAATCTCTATAAATGCTAAGGGCGTAATTTGTACTCTTCTCTTTCACTTTTGTATATATTCGTCGTGTATTCCCCTTCGGTTTACGTTAGTATATATATATCTGTGTATGTATATATGTATATATTTGCCTTCGGTGTGTTCAGATACTTTGCTTTAAGTCCTACCAATACCAAGTGATGTTTGCAACTAAATACACATTACTTTTGTAACAGTACCTTAGATCCATCCATCCATCATTTCATTTATTTCATTTATTCATATCATTTATTCATATGGACAATATACATCATACATTTCACACCTTAGACAATAGTGATAATAAAGAGTGACTTGGCTTAGATGAACGATTTTTCCCCGATCATATCCCTTGATCAGTACATATTCGGACATAGGCATCTTATTCCTCAATTTCTTCTCATATTCCTCCATGACGTTCTGTCCCTTGCCCTCTTCATCCAGGTGGGACTTGGGACCCGCGTGTCTCCTAATACATTGACCCAACTTTCTGGTGAGTGGCGTCTCGGGCGCGTGGTTTCTCTGGGCCTCCACTCCAGTGTTCTTCTCGGACGCTCAACATCCATACGTGCATCTCCACTTATTATGGAGTTGCGAAGTGGAGATTCGAGTGCCATACCTAAAGACAAGTTATGTACAATAGTGAGATCACTCACAGGTCACTGCAAACTAAACAAACACATGCATACCTTGAAACTAAGCGACTCCACATGCTACAGGTTCTGCGGGGAGGACATGGAAACTCGCCTACACATTCTCTGCGATTGTGGTCCATTAATGTACAAACGAAGTATTCATCTTGGCAGACAGGTACTGAATCCGGATGAGATACAAGAACTCCCTGTTAAAAACCTACTGCGATACCTAACTGCTGTAGGGATTAATAGGGAACTGTAGGGGGCGTTCACAAAAAATCAGCGATGGTCGAAGTGGCACAGACGTAAATCTTTTAAGGCCCCAATCACCCAATAAATTATTATTGCGGGCGGGCGCCGGTTCCTGGTGCTAATTATTATTAAATAATTAGCACCAGGAACCGGCGCCCGCCCGGCCTCTCTACAACCTTAGCCGCTCACTAGATGTTGCCGCCTTTTCGCTACTTTGCGAGCGGCCATTTTGAGGGGCCCATCAAATGAGTTGGCAAGTCACCGTCTGCCATTTTTGACAAACTTAGAGAGACATTTGTTACGGCAGGCGTCCCGAGTCTCTCCGCAATAACCCAGATTTCCCGGCCTACCAAGTTCACCCCCATAACCCGAGTAGTTTTATTTTGTCCTTCCTACAATAGTCTCTGCACCGAACGTGGTATGTCTTCTGGTGCATTTGCATAATGCATTCAGAGATAAACCATAGGTTGGTGCATCCCATCGCATTTAGATAAAAGTGTCTCAAAGGGGCCTCTACGTGTTGGACCTGTGTCCCCACGCAAGCCTTCTAAAGGTCCGGGCTACGGCCCGAGATATACCATAAGAGATACAATAATAATAATAATAGATACAAAAGTAATGCTCAAATATCAAAACTTATAGGCATGCTACGTTAGGTACTATTTTATTTATCTTAGTATAAACCCTGGGTGGTACAAAACTGGTCAGCTCGGGGTTTAACGGTATCAAAACATAGATGTTAACAATCCACGAAGCTAAACAGAGTTTGTAATGTTAAATTTCTGAAAGCGAAACGACGTTAGGGTTGTCAAAGCTTGAATAAAGATTTTAATATAATATGTTAAATAAAATTAAAGATTGAAAAATTTGTCTCGGGCGGGACCTGAACCCGCACTCTTCCAAACCTTTAACTTTAGGTTTAGGTTTACTGCGTTATCCAATTTTGCCACCGAGCCCAGACGTAATCTGTTGCATCTTAAGGGGAAGAGTGCGGGTTCAAGTCCCGCCCGAGACAAATTTTTCAATCTTTAATTTGATTCGAAATAGCATAACATGGCTGTAACATGTTTAAAAATCAATAATATTTGAAAATGTTGAATAAAACCTTGTTTACAATGCTACCTCTCATTAGATAATAACAATTTTGAAATTGTATTCAATTCAGAATGTTGACTAAAAGTTACAAATATCAAATACACATGTTTTGAAAGAAATTAGTATTTAAACATACATTTTATGGCAATTTAAGTCTATACTTTACTCGGCACAGTCACAGTTTTGTGTAATATTTTAGGCTGGCAATTTATTTTCTCTTCTTACTTCCATCTTTGTGTCTAAACGAATTGTGAAAATTGCTCTATGCTATTTGCTGGCCAAAATTCATCTCGCATTTTTATTATTCACATATACTGGGCCTGCGTGTCTAAGGTTGGCTCTCCTTCATCAGCCTATAAACGACCCACTGCAGGGCACAGGCCTACCCTCAGGGAGGGTGTATGGGCATTAGTCCATCACGAGTGCCCAATGCGGATTGGTAGACTCCTTAATTGTCTTAAAATAATTAATATTAAATAATATCATGCAGAGCCAACCCTATGGAGTAAAGCCGGATGGGCATCGTAGGTCGGCTAAAATCACAGATTTCTCTTATGAAACACAAACATATTCGACCAGCCTTCTGCTTCACTTTAGACAATTCACCCAAGTTATCCGACAGTTTGTTTGTTTGTAATTTAATTAATACTTAGTTTGGGAAAGGTTGATAAAGTTCAGGGCTACCTACGCAAAGACTTCTGAGGTTGTAATAAATTAAAACCAAACATTCGCGTGAGTATCTCATGCTCCATGAAGACATATACAGGGTGAAATTGATATCATTAGCATCCTTTTAAACTAAGAGTCTACACATCAAACTGAACAACTTTTACTATAGGAGCAAACCGATCGGAGCAAGAAAAAATCTGCTGTTACATACTAAACTGCAATGCTTACTCGACTCAAATGTATGCAGCAGCAGATATTTTTTTTGCTCCGATCGGTTTGCTACCATAGTAAAATTTGTTCATTTTGATGGGTAGACTCGTAGTTTAAAAGGATGCTAATGATATCAATTTCACCCTATATTCTCTTATGGATATGGATAAATCTTTTTGAATATTTCCTGTTCCTTGTTGTTCTTTAAAACGGCATCAATTTCTTAAATCCAACCAAATGCACAAACCCTTGATAATCATACACCCCTTGAACTAAACAACCCCTAAATTTGCAACCTAAATCGACCCCTATTACACCAAATCCCATATAAATCAATTTATCAGTCGACATTTGTCAATTTTGTTCTAAAGGTGCGTTGAGACATACGCGAACGTTCGTTGATATGACGAACATCGTCAACGTTTAATAATTTTTGTCTTCTCGCCACAGACTGTGTTGTTTTGAGATAAGAAGCAAATGTTCGTTTTAGAGATCAACTTAGAAGAATGATGCTAGAATTGAGCACATTGTATTTAATTATAAATTATTGCATCCACTATACATACCTACACCTATAAAGGATACATTTTAAGCCAGTGCTGAAACTTTAAACATCTCATCATCATCATAAATTCTGCTCGTAAAACTGAACAACTTTCACCACGGAACCACCACAGCCACCACAAAGAAATCGCAAAAAAAAAAAATTTGCTGTTCCATTCTTAAACTGTAACCTCAACAACTCGACTCAAACAAAACAAACAGCAGATTTGTGATTTCGAATTGGGCTCTATAGTGGATATTTTTCAGTGTAATGCGTAGACTTCATGGTATTAACCGTTGCTAATAGCCTGTCCGTATTGATAAAAATATATCCTGTATAAGTACCTAATAGTGGCTGAAATCATTTATGATTAGGTAAATGCGATCTGTTAAATTCTTCTAAGTTCTCCTCTAAAACGAACATTCGCGTCTTATCTCAACACAACACAGATCTGTCCACACCTTAACGCTAACTTAAACACCTGTACGTTTGCAGTCTACCTGCGAATGTCGTCTGGAGTTAAGCCGATAATTACAGGATTATTCCCCCTCTTCGTCCCCTGTCTCGCCCCCTAACCCCCCCACTTCACGCCCCCTACACTTCATGTCGCTTCAATGCACCGAAGTATGTGCTGTAATGGTTTTTAGGGACATAATTTTTGGTCTGATGGCGGTTTTTTTTCGTGAATTTTGAAGTGTAATTGTGGGGGTTTTAAAGTAGGAAGTTTGGTTGTTTATGGAAATTTCGCGTCTGTGTTTTGGTGCGTAGCTATAAATTTAAGGTGTTGAAAAATTTACTGTCAACCTGAAAAACGTTATATACAGAATCAATGTTTATAGAAGATTCGAGATGTATTCGTAGCATAACAATGAAAAACAGAGCTAAGAATTTTTAAAGCGATTTTCAAGGGCAATTTTTAAATTATAATTCCAATATTTTCTTTGCGCGACATCCTACTAATATTATAAATGCGAAAGTTTGTGAGCGTGGGTGGATGTTTGTTACTCTTTCACGCAAAAACTACTGAACGGATTTCGATTAAATTTGGCATACAGATAGACCATGGCCTGGATTAACACATAGAGTACTTTTTATCCGGGTAATTCTTAAGACGATAAATAACAAGTGTCCTAATAGTCTCGGTAACTAAAATTACCAATGTAAATGACAATTATCATTTAATGAAATAGACTCCAGATATATCTTTTTATAACACGTTTAAAAATAATGTTTAGTTTGGTATAGATTTTAAAGTTTCTACAATGTTTGTAAGATAACATTCATTTAATAAGTTGATAATCCGAATTTAGGTTCAACCATTGAATCTTACAATTTCAATTAATGTTTCTCGCAATTCTAACGTAACTCAATTAAATTAATGATTATCTTACATTCTGTACAAGAGGAACTGTGTCTTTGGACTCGAGGAGCTAGTTATTTAATTAAAGGACGTAACCAAAAAATTTACACTTTTAAAGAAGTGCCAAAATGTTCGGTCATTTTGAGGAAAGTGCTACATGAAATTAAGGGTATTGTACAAAACGAGGTTGGCAGCTGGATCCGGAAAAAATCAAAAATTGAAGCCGTATCCTTCGCAAATATCATTGGCTAGCTGAACAAAAATAAAATATAATGTATTAGTATATCAAGACCTTATACATAGTTTGAGATCAAGACTCTTCAAAAAGTTTCTGAAGGTACTTAGTTAGAATTTATCAGTTCAAAATGTATTACCAATAAGAAGCTTATTATTTTTAAATTAATTAACATATTTTATTGACCAAAACTTGTCTCCTATATGAGTAATTTGCATGAACAAATAATAGGTATAAATATTTTATTAAATATATTTTTTAGTCTTAGACCAATTTTTTTAAGTAGGTACATACTACATAGCCTTCTTGTAAATAACTTTTGAAGCTGTGTTGGCCTATTAATTAAAAATTTACGCTAAAAAAAAATTTCACTTAATTACAATTTCTTATTCAAGATCAGTGCGCCCCATCCCTTGCATCTCAGTTTGATTCTATATGGGGTCCAACTTAATATGCTGACACTTTTTAAGAGGATTATCAAACCGTCAACCTGAACAACTTTCTCTATGGAACAAACATCGAAATCGCGAAAACATCTGCTCTTCCGTACGAAACTGCAAACCTACTCGAGACCCTTAAAAAAGTGTCAGCATATTAAGAAGGACCCTGTATTTAATACGTAAAAATGTTGAATTGAGTCTGAGTGTCTAGGAGAATTTGTAAGACCTATTATGTTAGTTCGTAACAATGAAAGTTCCTCTATTAACAATCCTTTCGTCCATGTCAGGAGCCGGCGAAATCCTCCCAGGGTGCCTTATTAGACCAACTTGGATTGGATAGTAATTTATTAGGGTTATTGCAAGTTTTGGTGGACGGGTCGTTTGGTAGAAATTATAGGGTTGACCAAATCGGAGGGAATTAATTCTCATTGTTTGTTGTTCCTGCGCATTTCGTGGTGATTCGATATTGTTTGTGGAGTTTAGGAGATTATTGTTATAGGATGTTATGGTGCTTGGTTTCAATACTAGGGAGGTACTCTGTTTGTTTTTTGTTTAGGTTAGGAGAGGATCATAAGGAATATCAAGAGGAACAAGTTAATTACTGTATCTAATAAGACATGAATAAGACAGTTTTAGTAACGTTTAGGTTATTCTAGACTTGTATTGGATAACGATATACCTGCAGGATGACGTAATACAGGTGTTAGGGTAAACAGTTGCATTATTTTAAGGGGTAATTGTACCCATGATACTGAACAACTTTCCCTAAGAAACGTTTATGAAATTAGCATTCAAAAATTGTATACTTTCTATACTTACTCAATGCAATCAGCTGAACGAACGTTTGTAAGAAAAGTATTTTTTTTTGGGAATTTCACTTTTTTTTTGGGAATGTCGTTCAGTATCATAGGTACAATCACCCCTTAAAGCAATGCAACTGTTTACACTAACACACTATCTATGTGATATTAAAAAATAACACTCATGAAATAGTTCAATTGGTTCATAATGGTTTTAAATCATTTTCTCTCTCGATATACAGTGAAACATGTCAGAATCGATATTGTGCCGAGGTTTGATAATCGCAATGAGGGTTACGATACACTCGATCGACTCGTAATCGCGTTAGTGAGACGATGCGAGTGCACGGGCTATTAAATCGATGGAAAATATACGTTAACGTGTATCGATTGAATATTCGTTTGAGTGGTTTTGGTGCGATGGTTGGGCTGTCAAACTGATGATCTTTGATTCGAGACTCGCTCCAGTCTCAATAAAGACAATTATACACTGAATTTTGTCTAATGTAGCAAAGACCCCACCCCCCAAAGCATTTAAGTTTACCAGTATCAGACTTCTTCTTCTTTTCGTGTCAATGGTTCTGCAGTGATATTTTTATATTTTAGTAGCCAGGTGTTCCGCAAGCCTGACAGCGTAAGGAGTAGCTGTATTTAAATCCTCTCTCGTGCAGGTGTTCGGGCACAGCGGGCATTCCAGCAGATGACCCATCGACTGAATAGGTTCACACTGTGTCAGACCAGGATCCCTATACCCCCAGTTACACAGATTTAGTCTGCAACGGCCGACCTGAGTGCGAAGCCGATTTAAGGATTTCCACACTTGCCATTGCAGATTGTGTATCAGACAGTATCAGACTGATAGATCTTGAAGTTGGTCAATCATGCCTTGCTCTACAGTCTACACCCTTTAAAAGGTATTTGATCGTCATAGCAATTCATTTGATTATTCCGAAAGCATGGCGATGTTATGTATTTATATATTTTATTTTAATAATTTTTTTAGGATACCAACATGACAAATTAAACACGATGTAAAATTATATGTTTTATTTAGGTACACATACTTTAGGGGGTCCTTCAGATCATTAAACTGAACAACTTTTACTCTGGGACCAACATTAAAAACGCGAATAAAAAATCAGCTGTTTCATTATATTTGGTTTGAGTGACCATTGACATTTTCTATGAAACAACTAAATTAGTCTCCTAGGTTTCGATGTAAGCTCCATATTGAAAGTTGTTCAGTTTGATGGTCTGAAGCATTCTGTTCGATGTTGTATCGCTTTAAATTTTACACCAGTGTAATTTTCCATTCGTATGGAATGGTATTCAATGGTACATAATGTACTCGTATGTACAGGGTGTAAGGAAAAGTATCATTAACCTTTTAACTACATAGGTAAGAGTACCTACTCTACTGTACCCATCAAACTAAACAACTTTTACTATAGGAGCAAACCTGTCAGAACAAAACAACAATCTTTAAGCAAGTCGTGTAGGTATTGTAGTTTAGTATGGAACAGCTGCTTTGTTTTTGATCTGACAGGTTTGCTCCCATAGAAAATATTGTTTAGATTGATGGGTAGAGTATTTGGTTTAAAGGTTAATGATACTTTTCCTTACACAGGGTGTAAGTGACAGCCTAGCAAATACTGAAACGGTGAACTCAGACCATCAAACTGAACAACTTTCACTATGGAGCCTACCTCAGGAAACGCGAAAAAAATGAATGAATGAATGAAATATACTTTATTTACACCAAAAGAAAAAAAAATCAGCTGTCCCATACAAAACTGCTCTACCTACCCGACTAAAATGTGTGGGACAACACATTTTTTTTCACGTTTCCTGATATAGGCTCCATAGTGAAAGTTGTTCAGTTTCATGGTCTAAATTTACCGTTTCAGTATTTGCTAGGCTGTCATTTACACCCTGTATAGAAAAACAGTACGGTGATGTAAATTTAACAAAGGAAATTGTAAATCTAAATGTACCACGACTTCAGCAATCGTTAATTCACTTTTTATTATCCACCTTTGTTACTGATCTACTACACAATCAGATTTACAAACAAACAAACTAAATTCCTTCTTGAAACACGAAGCAGACGTTCAAATAGCTACTAAAAACAGAAAAATAAACCAATTATAAACAAAGTAGTAACTCCAAAATTAGATTTTGAACGAAAACCAAGCGTTTGTTCTTTGAAATCTTGAAGGAAAGTAAACTTAACGGAGTTACCAGTTAGTGATGAATTTGACTTAGGTAAATAGAAAAGTTTGTATCCGCTTCGAAAGGGATTATGGTCGTGAGTATATAAGGTCTAACAAAATTAGATCAAAGATAGAATCAAACTGAACAACTTTCTCTATGGGACCGATATCGAAATCGCGAAAAAAATCAGCTGTTCGCTGTACAAACAAACCTACTCGACCTAAATGTATGGGACAACAGATATTTTTTTCGCGATTTCAATATTGATCCCATAGAGAAAGTTGTTCAGTCTGATCATCCCCTTTAAGTAGTTTTACCTAATTTTGTTAGACCTTATATACATACTTGCGTACATAGTAAAAAGTATAGGTAATTAAAAAATTTTACACTAAAATAATATACTAATATACTTGAAAATTTAAAGAATCTAATCCTATTGAAAAAATATTTTATCTCGAGCATATCCGTCCTTCGTAAGGCACGTTTAGCAGTTAGTCCCGGACAGTTAGGTCAGATGGCGGTGTAACTCTTCCTTAAGCCAGGGTCAGAAGCATATTAAGGCGGTTTAAAAATTCTCTGAAAGCAAGTTTACCACTAACTTGCCTCCACCAATCCTCAATGGGTCCTCGTGGTGGAGTATGGCCCACTCCCACTCGCCATTATTCGTGAGAGGCGGCCTTTGCCCTACAGTGGGATCCTACAGGCTATATCTAATTTTATACCAAAGTTTTTCAGGTTTCGTCCTAAATTTTACTTAAATCCTCTTTGTAAATCAGATTAAATTTTGTCTGTAATAATTTATACAGGGTGTAACAACACCCTAGTAATACTTAAGGGGGTGCTTCAGACCATCAAACTGAACAACATTCACTACGAAGCCAACTTCGAAATCGCAAAAAAAAATCTACTATTTCATAAAAAAACTGCAGTACCGACTCGACTCAAATGTATGGGATAGAAGATTTTTTTTCACTATTTCGATGTTAGCTGCTCCATAGTGATAGTTATTCAGTTTATTTATTGGAGTATTTTGTTAAACTCTCCTTGGCCTTCCTCATCCAGCCATCATCAGCCTTATTACCATGACGATCCATCCAGCCATCCTTCAATAGGAGACGGAAAATAAAAAAGATCTCATTCAGTTAACTCCAAACACTAAATACTACCTCTCATAACTTTACCAGGCCGTTGTCGAAAACACAGGAAAACATTAAAGTCAACTCAGTAACTGTGCACATAAATCGAATCGGATCGAAAGACTCCCAAACAGTTGCTGACTACTACGAGTCTTCACTCTTTTATCGTTCGAAACTCGAATCATACTCGATGGAAAAAACAAAACGGTGAGAAAAATAAACAAACAGTTTTATGAAACATGGAAAAGTTAGTATTGTGCCGGCCGTTTCGTTCTTTTACATATTTAATCGGTTTTCTTAAAATGAACCATTATGAAGTCAATGTGAAAACATTTTTTAGCAAATCACTCAATAAAATGACAAACCAACCAAATCTCTAGACTTTAATAATATATAGCAATCATCTATCAAATGGTATAGACATTTCATCATAATCATGTTAGCCGATAGACGTCCGCTGCTGGACATAGGCCTCCCCAAAAGGATTCCACTCTTGGTGGTGACCAAGACCGGTCCTGCGCTGCTCTCATCTAACGGATTCCCGCCATTTATAAAATCAATATTATAAGACAATTACCTAGTCAGTCAAATTACAGAAACTGGTAAAAAAACTCACTCATTAATCGTCCTTAATAGTTAGCAATTAAAGAAACCCGTAGTAACAATGTCGATCGAGGACCGAGTGACGCACAAGAGCTAGGGTAGGAAACACAATTATTTTTATGGCAACACAATTTTCTTCGGCTCATTACGTATATACCGCTATGTACTGGCAACATTAACATGCCCTGGGTAGGGCGGACCTAATGCCCGGTGGGCACGCGAGCTTTTTGATTATTTCCCCAAAATTATATAGCATTTTCACACCAAAGCACTGGCGTGTGTGCACGGGCTTAAGGCGAATTTTCGTGATCAGAGACAAGTAGTCTGCTCACAATTGTAGAATGGTAGCCATTTTGTTTTATCCGACTAACTTAGATTTCAATCTCTGGAAAATAAAAGTTTAGTTTCCTGTTTCGTTAATACTCAAATCGAACTTGTTGCGACTCTAAAATTATACATGGTCTTTCTTAAAATGCTGACGGTTTTTCAAGAGGATGATCAGACCATCAAACTGATCAACTTTCTCTATGGGACCAACATTGATATAGAGAAAAAAATCTACTGCTCCAACTAACTGCAAACCTATACTGGACGCAAATGTATGGGACAGATGATGTTGCAATTGCGAAAAACCTAGGTGTAAAAAAAATAAAAATGTTTTACATAATTAAGAGGGTGCTTCGGGCCATCAAACTGAACAACTTTCACTATTGGAACAACAATTGAAATCGCGATCAAATTCCTATCGACATTTTCTATCGAATAACCAATTTTCTTTTTGGGTTTCGACATTGCTCCTATCGTAGCACTTGTTTACATTGATGGTCAATCTGAAGCAGCTCCAAAAAATATATAACACATTTAAGTTTACTTACACCCTGTATAATAAGCAGAAGAGGCTTGTGCGGTACCTACCAAACTCTTTCATCTACTATGTCTATGAATAGCAAAGTTAAACGAATAAAGGCCGATGATGATGATGATGATGATCATTATGTTCATCATCATCATCATCTCAGCCGATGGACGTCCACTACTGGACATAGGCCCCCCCAAGGATCGTCGGTGCTGTGCTGCCCTCATCCAACGGGTTCCCGCCGCCTTCACCAGGTCCTAGGTCCACCTTGGGGGGCCTTCCCACGCTGTGCTTTCCGGTACGCGGTCGCCACTCGACAACTTTTCAGGCCCATCGGCCATCGGTTCTGCGAGCAATGTGCCCCGCCCACTGCCACTTTAGTTTAGCAAATCTTTGGGCTATGTCAGTTACTCTGGTTCTTCTGCGGATCTCTTCATTTCTGATTCGATCTCGCAGGGAAACTCCGATCATTATGTTAAATGAAAATATTACTGTCGTACTGTCGTAATACCTACAAATTTGAAGTTTGATGTTTAATTTAACCAATTTAATAATTTATCGTAAATCAAAATTGCGTTAAGGTAATATATTCAAAAAGTGACCTTTATTACACAAAAGGGGTTGTAATGAAGATATTATGCAGCTATAAAGCGCCAAATTACGGCCAGGAAGTACTTCGTGACACGCATTTTGGGAACTGGAAATCTCATAGAAAGAGCTTATCGACGCGTTTAGATCTTACCCCAACAAACATTAGCATCTATAATCCGCTAAATTATATCTATAAAAGGGGAAATTTACACCAAAAATCTATGACGAAAAATCATCAACGCCCGTAACTGTTTTAAGAGTCCTTTTATCGCTCAGTAGCGTCCTCAACAAAATATAAAATATATTTTAAATATAAAATATATTTTAAATATAAAATATATTTTAAATATAAAATATACTTAATACGTAATGAAAACCCAAAATGAAAAATTGCTTTTTCAACTTACCGAGCGTTAACCCGCGACTTCGTCCGCAGCAAAATCGGTTCAGTAGTTTTTGCGTGATACTCGTTCAAACAAACAAACACACAAAAAAACCCCCAAACAAACACACAAACAAACAAACAGACAGACAAAAAATCCAAAAATTGGTGATATGGCATCAGGGATACCTAAAAACCATATCGTACCTTTTTTTTGTTAATATCTTCAATGTACAGACAAACTTTCTGCTACAGTTTTATAATAGTTTAGATAGATAGAAGATACATAATCCTAAAGAGCTAACTACCACCACAGCTAACGCGGTGCAAACTTCGCTCGATCCATAGCTTTCACCATTTTACTTAGGTTACTTTGTACGTAAAAAGCTCAGCCCCAACCAATTCGTATTGAGGAGAAAAGTCGAGCTCGCTTCGCTCTCTCTAAGTTTCTATTTTTGAATGGGCAAATCAAAAGTTGTCTGACCACAACCTGAAATCCCTATTTGGGTTCAGCACTCCTGATACTATATCGCCGTATTTCACTGATAAAAACCTATAGAAATACTGTATAAAAAATGTTTTTAACGCTTTTGTAGTAAGTTGGATCAGCACTTTTTGATTTTGGTTTCTTGATTAAGAAATCTGAAATATTGTGATGAGGTCCTTTTTACCGTTCAGTGTCGGACAGTAAAAGGGCTCTTAACATTGTTCGACTTAAAACGCTGTATAATTTTATTGGTCTTCTAAAGGTCAAAGCTCAAACCTTGATGGTTATAACATCTTATAATGTATGACATAATCGCAATAACGTCTGTCTTCGGAATAGAAACAAGAATATTAGCATGTACAAATTTGAAAGATGGTTTTAACTCCACACGAGACTTCTTACTTAACATAAAATTATAATAAAAGCTACGGCAATATTTTTGTCAAACGGCCATGCAAGTTCGTAAGGGAAACATACTTCTAACTTACAAGTATGATTTACTGTGGAAACTGGAAACCATAAACAACAAAGATGTATCATTGTATCATATCTGCTACATTAATTAGTAATGTATCACGGACGTATCAAACTTACTAAACATTAGTGTTGTGCTGTGTCCGGAATTCTGTGAAATAATTTGTCCTCTTTTGTTTATGGTCCGATTTAGATAAAGATATTAAGAGTTAAGTACGTACTATATCAAATTCGCTCGGGGTACAATATTTTTATTTAGTCAAGTCACGCGATAGAAAACATGGGCCAGGAATGCTGTTATAGCACTGATTGCATTATTTTTATTTCGCTTATTTTACTTTTTACGTTTGCTTTTAGCAATAAATTATGCTTAGGAATGTTTCATTTTTTTTAAAGTGTTCGGGGTTTTAAATTATAGAATAGGCAGGTTAAAACACCTAATCCTGACCTGGTTTTTTTCGACAGCATTATTAGAATGTTATTTCCACCGTTCCTATATTATTAAATAATCATTACGTAGATCTACTTTATTTTGTGTTAGAACCTATAATTTGAACACCATTCATAAAAGTATGACGTTAAACCACATTTAATATTTTGTAAGTGCTCTGATACCATCATTGTTCAAAAGCCAGTTTCAAAAAGTATTTTTAATATTTCAAATAATCGATTGTCGAACCTCAATTCATATACAGTTATTCGACAACGGAATCTAGGATACGATACGTCCCTAGGCGTTCGAATTTCAAATGTTTTGGTGGGAAAGCTCACGTCAAGATGGCCGCGGGAGAAGACAATGCGATATCGCGCCAATTCTTTTGTGCCAGCTCGGATATATCTCTACGTGGATTCGTATTCCGATCGAGTTGGAAAGACAAGCTAATCTCGCTATCATTGTACAAGGATTGTGCTATAAATTTAGTTCGCTAGTTCTCGACAAAACCGTCTGTGATATTGTGGTGCGCTTGAATGCAAACTTTGACGTAATCATAAAAGCGGCTTTGTCTTTCTTTAGGGCTTTGGTACACGCGATCATAAGCGCGAAATGAGACCCAGCCTTGAGCAAAATGATATTTCGAATGAATGTTTTGTAGTCAAATGGAACTGGCTAGTTAGGGAACAAGCTGAAAAAATAATTGTTGCTAACAGCATTACTGAATACAAGTCATCTAGTTAATATAGGGCTGTTGCGATACCTGAATGCATGTTATTGCACAGCCAGAAATCATTACATTTTAAGGTAGACAGCAACGTTGTAATAACTAACAAATATCACCGTCTAATCTTAGATCAATATATCAAAGTAAAATTAATGGATTACGCGAACATTTCAAACCAGAAAAATGAGGCAAAACAAATAACAGTTTTACTTCAAATATGTACCGAGATGCAAGACCAAGGGTGCTAGTTCAAGTGTACTAGTCGTGTGCTTCAACTTAACGTGTTTTGGGCATATCTATTAATTTTACTTTTATCTAAGCGTCTAGTGATGAAATTGTTAACAAGATTTTTAATCCCCAAGTTAAGTTTCGGGATGAAATGACGTGTCAAATATTGATTGATGGTTATCATTTCGCCCAGAAAAATACTGCAAAGGAGACTTTATGCCTTGATCGCCTCCTATGACACCTTCTTGAAGAAAATGGTGTATTCCAAACCGGCACATTGTAGGAAGTTGTTACGATCTCGAATAAGATACGATTATTTTGTTTAATTGAGTAATTCTATTGAGTAAGACCGCTGACTGGTTAAGTAATTAGGGTTAGCAACTATACATGAATAATCTTGTATTGAAAACGTTCGGAGGAAATATAATTAGCATCTCAAATTATTTAACACAACTCCTTAGACGCGTAGTAAATTGGTATTGATTTTTTTCATAATTCTTTCCTTTAGGTACTCGTACTAGCTAGGTTTGCCATCCAACCAGGTTTCTTCAGTTTGTCTTAATTCAAAGGATGTCCCTGGAGCGTCCGTTGAAATTTTTAGTGTACCTACCTTCTTCTTACTATGGTACAATCAATAAAAAACGGTCAGTAATTTTATTTGTATAGTTATATACAGTTTTGGAAAAAAATATCCAGAGATCCAGTTAAAAAAAATGTAGTTATTTCATGTATTTATCATACAATAAATAGGTACTACTTAGAGCTAGGGACAGCTTCTATTGTAATTAAGTTACTAAGTACCTCTTCTTTTTATCTGCTTACGTAGGTATATAAAAATAATTAAAACGTTAATGATAGTTTGTTAAGTTGTTTTATATTTATGGCTAATGGCAGCCCTAGTACTATTATATATTGTGTGATAAATACATGGTGTTGTTATTGAGGGTTACCTTTTGCCGCGTCCTCCGGGTATATTGCGGATTGAATTACGCGTACGCAGGATTGATGCCCTCACCTTACGCGCAGGACCGGCCGAAGGGAATGGGAGGGCCAAGAAAGAAAAATAATTAGGAAACAGAAGGAGCAATTTTACGTACACTTTTTCATGGTAAACCTTGTTTTGTAAAAAATCTAATAGTGAATTTTCTACCAAACCTCACTCATCCATGGCTGTCAAGAAACCTCAAGAACAAGCCTACATACTAGTAATCAAGCTTAGGTGCTCCTCTAGACAAGAATTTTTTTCAAACTCTACTCCTGACAGTGTGAAAAGGGGGAAGATAATTTCTAATAATAATTTGAAGATTTTTGGAATTTGGAAGATTGCTGATTTACGTCCCACCCGAGACTTAATTTTTCAATCTTTAATTTAATTTGCTTTTCTAATAATCAATTGTGACGTCTGTGATATCCACTAATATATATTTATTATTGAATATGAATGGGCACAAATATCTCTCCATCGCTATGATAATTCCAGCGCTATTGTGGTGTCATCGACAATAAAGGTATCTGATATATCTAATAAAAAGGGCCCAAGTTATCTATACCTACTGTTACTTAAACGTGGCCCAGACAGAGCACTAAACTAAATCCATCTCTGTTCAAACATCGAATACTTGCGACAAGCGCCGGAGGCGCCCTCTATTACTGGGGAGAAATATTATTTCACACATTAGGACGTGACGCAGGCAGCGACAAAAGAAAATTATTTCTTATTTTCTCTTTCTTCGGGATTTTTCATGTATTCAGTGGCGTTCGTGAGTGAACAAATATGCGCTCTATACTGTTAACGCTATCGGAAAATATTAAGGTGACAATGTAGAGCAGGCATGTCAAACTCAAAGTCATTGGTGGGCCAAATGCATAACGATAGCAGAATTAGTGGGCCGCAAAGAACATAAA
Organism: Agonopterix arenella; assembly: GCA_927399405.1. Classification (NCBI taxonomy): domain Eukaryota; kingdom Metazoa; phylum Arthropoda; class Insecta; order Lepidoptera; family Depressariidae; genus Agonopterix; species Agonopterix arenella. The sequence goes on from OV656714.1 coordinate 7,260,606, forward strand.
GAAATAAAACTCATCGCATGAGTATCGTAGAACAGGACGATTAAAACAGGATGGTAGGTATTATTACAAGAGCAAAATTTTCGGGACTCTTGAATGAAGCGCTACACACCAAGTAAAAAATGAGCGAGCGAAGCGAGCTCGAAATTTTTCACTTCATGACTCAATGCAGTGGTGGTACCTACATAATAATTATGAGAACCTAAGGACCGTCAAAGTCTGCACGCTCGCGGGCCGCACCGGGATCCGTTCTTACAATTGGATCGGGCCGCAAGAAAATGCACTGCGGGCCGCAAGTTTGACATGCCTGATATAGAGGAAAATGTTATAAAGCAAGTTTTAAGGTCAAAAAAGAAAATAACAGCGTTAGGTACCTAATAAAAAATATTTCAGTCATAAAACATGTCTTGACCTTTAGGAACGTAGGTACACCTCATTTCCTTTTTAATTTGAAATATTTTTAGGTACCTAATAGTGTTGTCACCTTATCGTGTTTGGAATATAAGTGGGTGCCTACTGTGCTTTTTGTGCTAGTGGTAATATGACGTCCTATCCCCAAGGACTCCGCATTGGCTAGTGGATTACATTTTGTTATGAAAGAAGACCATCAAAAGAAAAAATACCCAATGGACAAAGGGGGCTGGGGTTGCAGTTGTAAGTAGCGCTGATAAAGTATACGAGATTTTTGTTCCAGACCAGAACACAATTTAATTGTTGATTTAATGGGTCCTCTACCTATAGGTAAGGGTACCATACATCACAATTTCAAATTGACACCCAAATTGTGTCTGAATTGCTATGGAGGGCAAAAGTCTCGTCAGTATTATAGACATCTGATATTGGACATAGACTTTCCCAACTGCAGCTATATTCTGTCCCGCTGCTTTAAAGTTTTTGTTCTGTTTAAAACACTATTAAGGTAAGGGTACCATACATCACAATTTCAAATTGACACCCAAATTGTGTCTGAATTGCTATGGAGCGCAAAAGTCTCGTCAGTATTATAGACATCTGATATTGGACATAGACTTTCCCAACTGCAGCTATATTCTGTCCCGCTGCTTTAAAGTTTTTGTTCTGTTTAAAACACTATTAAGTTTCTTCTACATGTAGCTCTCCGTAAACTCGATTACGGAATTTACGGATCGTTTTCAAGCGGAATCGTACCGTCCGGTGTTAGTGCCGGACCACCGGACCCAATGTTTTCGATTCCGCTAACTTAGTTACGGCCGAAAACGATGCTCCTTTTGTTTTACAACCATTTAAGGCTTACCACCGGCTCTGTACGTAATTCATTCAATTTTCTTCTGTAAATAATATTTTTTTATTTGCTACTAGAGTCGATTGATAAAGGAAACCGACGAGGAAACGTTTCGAATCGAGATTTGTTTAAGAAGAAATACGTGACTCTATCGGCATCTTGACAAAAGATGGTTTCCAATATGGCGGACTGACATGTCACGTCAAAAGTCCTTCCCGCCACTTCTCGTTTTATTTTTTTTAGCTTCACACGCAATTTCCGGCGTTCTTATTTCTCTCCAGCCTGTCCCCACCATTTATAAATGGTATTTGTTCCTGTAATGATCACTTAATCGAGGTGAAAGAAAGTAATTTGTTTTGAGTGTTGTTTTTTTTTTATTTCTCTCGAGGCCAAGGCACTTTCTATTTATGCCTAATGCTAGACTCCTTGGTGAAATATGAGCGTGATAAGAGGAATTTCGTTCGCTATAATTGTAATGGCTTTAGTTATTTATAGTGGAAAGAACTCGTTATGTTTTAATGGTGACCACTATATTACGCGGGGGGCGTGGCAGCGGCTCGGTCCTAAAAAATAACCCTATATTTTTAGTTATTGCTCGTCAATTTGCATTTGATTTCGTATCCAAAGCGCTATTTTATGAAATAACATGTTTATTTCGTAAGTTTGTCGTAATTTATGATTTTAAATTGAGGTTGAATTATATGAAGCAAGTAGGCACCTAGACCAAAATAAATGTAAGATTCATAGTTGAGGAGAGAGAGGACATACCTTCCGGAATCAGCATGAAAAGTTTTCATTAAAAATTTTCTAAAAGGATTCCTATCCTACTATCATATCCAACTAATAAATATTATAAATGAGAATGAGAATGTTTGAGATGATGTTTGTTTGTTTGTGGCTCAATCATGCATAAACAAGTGAAAGGATTTGGATGAAATTTGTTCCGTTTGTTTATTGTTGTTTATTAAACTATGTTCTATATACCTATTTGTAAAGTCACATAGACGAAGTCGCAGATAACATGTAGTAAGTATCTTATAAATTATAAATTCTTTGATATCGACAGGTAATCGGCAAATTGCAACGATCAGCAATTGATAAGACAATCAAAACCATTAACGAATCAAGGCAAATCTGTGCAAAAGCAAAAGCGAGATTGTGTCTCAAAAACAGCAGACCACGTAATGGGTGGATGTTTCCAGACCCGCCATTTTGCCGCAATCCGGGGAAAAACAGTAATGATCGCTCACAGTCGGATCTGTCGTTTGATGGCCTCAAAGCCTCTTCACACCGGGGCTTTAAATGCATCAGGATCGCCCGCGTCATTTTTAGCGTTTTGAGTAGTAAGTTTTTGGAAGTTATACTTCTTTTGGCGCGTAAGCAACTGAGATCGGAGTGTATTTTCAGCATGTGACAGAAGCGCGCCGATGTAACATACTATGACTAATAATTTTTAGTGTCTCCCAATACACGGTTCTCTGACTAAGGGAGACGGGAACTTAATCATGTTTACCACTAAATTGTAATCGAATAAATGATTACCTTATTGTATTTAATTTGTTTAGTGTTCTGATGCAGTTAACATAGCATAGGTCCTAATCAAGTTTGAATATTAAAGAGAATTATAATCATAGATAGTTTATTATAGTTTATTACAGCAATAAGAAAATAAAAAATAAAATAATAATAAATTTAAAAAAATATTAAATTTGTTTGAATGCGGAAATTCATGCCACAGAAGTAAGTAGAACGTCTTACGTGCGTACATACACACGTAGTGTATCACACAAGTAGATACACACTCTGTGTTGTATTATGTTTTTGGGATGGCTGGGGTAAAATTATTTTATACTTACAATACATAAACTTTTCAGGACGATCTGAAACATTGGAAAGAACTTTTAAATGTGAAGATTTTTTAATAGCATATCTAAATCTGTATCACATAGTACTACTATTTGTCATATTTGTTCTTTAATTAAATAAAAGAAGAACAAAAATCATTATCCCTTAGTCACTTCGTATAACATCCACGGAAAAAAATGTTGTGTAGTATATAACAGGAGAAAATATTAAAATCTACTAAATAAATAATTCCAGGCAAATTAATTAAATAAATTGATACATTAAAAAAATAGCTACGTCTGAAAGGGCACTGTGCGGGAAGAGCTGCAGTTGACAGATATGTTTCCTTTTTATCTTGTTCTAAATTCGAATACGCGAGCAAAATGTATTTTGTACGTTTTTTATTTAATCGAAATCAATATTTTCTCGGATCCTATTTACTTTGCAAGCCAGTTTTTACAAGTGTACAAGGGTACTTAATGGCTTAAACTTTGTTCATACAAAAGCATGTTTCTTTCTTAAGATGCTGATGATTTTTTAAGGGGATTATCAGACCATTAAACTAAACAACTTTCTCTATGGGACCAAAATGTCAAAATCGCGAAAAAAAATCGACTGTTCCATATAAATCTGTGATCCATATGGGTTAGTAGTTTTATTTCTCTATTTCGATCTTGACCACATAGAGAAAGTTGTTCTATTTGATGGTCTGATCATCCTCTTAAAAACCGTCAACATTTTTAACTTGGGAGTTGGTGTATAAAATTAATTACAAAACATACTGTACATAGGTATTCTGGAAAAAAAGAAATTAAAACCAACAATATAACACATCTACGTACCATACCTAAACCGAGAATTGAACCCGAGCCTGTGAAAATGAAACCCTTGCTATAGTCCGACCACATAATTCCGGTCAGGATCCGTTCCAACCACTAAGGTCTTGTGTTACATACCGCACGATATTCAATACTAGGTACTTGCAATTTAAAAATAGTTACACGTTAGTATAGCCACAGATAATATAATACTATACTGTATAGCTATGCAGTATTCATATGATAGCCGTTAGAGCCGTTTTGACAGATCGCTCAGACGTTAAAGACTGTCAGTCACATCCTACATCCTACTAATATTATAAACGCGAAAGTTTGTAAGTATGGATGGATGTTTGTCACTCTTTCACGTAAAAACTACTGAATGGATTTTAATGAAACTTTACAATAATATAGTTTATACATCAGAATAATACATAGGCTACAATTTATAAAGATATTGTGTGAATTGTCTAGACGAAGCCCAGACGAAGTCGCAGGCACCAGCTATAAAAAGAATAAAAATCAGTCAAGTTTAGCGCGATACGGAATTAAACATTTATTTTTCTGGATCAAAACAACGGCTATTTCATGCCTTAAGACTAAACTAAAAACAGGTCGATTTGAAAGTAAGTACCTGCCCTTAAGATTAGAATAGATTCGATAAAGATTTTATATGGGACCGTGCATAAGTTATTATAATATTTGATCACTGATAATAACCCAAAAAAGACAAAAATATATATGAAACCACTAGTCACTGAATACGATTCCCAAGAATATGCGCATCATCCAATGACCGCATCGATATAAAAAAGAAAACTAACTTCAACAAAAAAGTTGTATTTTTTCGCCAGAGCAAAGGCACGCAGGACAATACAGGCAAAAAGTATGTAGTGTCGTGAAACATGATCAGTGACAGTTTATGTGGCAGTCGACTCACTGCGAACACGTTGTTTGGCTTCCTTAAATACCTCTGGAGACAATTCGCAATGTTTTATGTAGATTACGACATTGGTTGCTTCAGAAACAGTTGGTTTCCTTTTATGGTGGTTGAAATGCTACTTTTTTCGGCCTGGTTCCGCATTTGTTTGGCGTTTTTTGGATTAAATAATGGAATTACAGGCAACAATAAAATTGTTTTTTTCTAAATTGTAGTCTGATTGTTTTATTGCATGATGCTTTTCACATGTATGCGGAGGGTTTGCACAGGATCTGGAAAAGTGGAGTTTGTTTCGGAGGCCCAGAACCACTTTATACAGCGGAGTTATTTAATGGTCAGTGTTCAGATTACAGTCATGGTGTTAAAAATATCCTGCGTTCTACTATTGTAACTAAGCAATCGCTGAAATTTAATCAAAATGGAGTAGAATAAACGGAAACAACATCTTTTTAAAATAATTATGAAAACTTATTTAACAATCCGTAAGGGCACCTATTTTAAGCACATAAATTGGTTGGTAAATTGATTTTTTTTTAGTTTTAGTAGTACTAAACAAAAACTAAGACAAAATAAATCTATTACGGTACTTTTGCCGCAAAAAGACCTTTTATAACATGCAATATAATTATGTGTCTGACATTGAAGTTTGCTATTATTGTTATTATAATAGGATTATTTTTGGTTAATGGTTGAATTATTGTATTGTGTTTGTCAAACTTTAAAATGTTAAACTTTTACATTGTTTATATGTTCTGTGTGTTGTAAATGTAGATAATAGGTAAGTACCTAAGGTAGGTAAGGGTGGTAAGTTGCTAAGTAGCAATAGAATTAGAATCAATATATATACATATAATTATTTAAGTTCGAATACAATGTTAATTGTTAATGAATAAATGAAATTGAATTGAATTGAATTGAATAGGCCGGAGGTATTAAAAATAGAACTAAATATAGGAACAAATAAAGACCTAAATTTACTTCGGGCCTTACGAGGCTGTCTATCTTCGCCATGAACAATCATCAAATGGAAAACGTGAAAATGAAATACATATAAAATTTGCTGACAAAAGCCTTAAGCACCTGCTACCGCCGAAGGGGAAACTACCAAAAACTTCCACCCACATAAAATATAAAACGATGATGTGTATAATATACCAATACAAAACCCCGTTTTATTTATGGTCTCGCAAGGGGGATACCTTTAACACTTAAAAAATAATTCGGCTACCTATCGACGTAAAATATGTGGTTAGGGGTGGGTTTTGAGATAAGTATTGTAGAAAATTTAGCTACTGTTTTAGCGATATCGATTTCATACATGAATGCATGAACTCACAACAGTATTTGTATTACCTTTTTATAACATACTTTGGTTGTAGTGTAGTAAAGTTAATTTTTAACAATTTGTTTCAAGGTGGAGATTTGTGTTTGTGTGCAGGCATTTCGTAAAAAAAATCACTACTAAAAACTGTCTTAAGATTAAGACTTCGTCTACGTTGACTTTAAAAAGAGTCCTATGTCCTATCTATGTAAATAATCTAGAACATTGATTCTATCTAAAGATTGAAAAATTAAGCCTTGGGCTGGGACTTGAACCTGCAATCTTCCAAATTCGTGCTAACTTAGATCCAAATCAGTTCAGAAATTTTTTGCGTGTTTAACTCACAAACATTCAAACTTTCAAATGTATAATATTTATTGGATTGTAATAATGTTTCTGATCATCCACAAAGATTATAATGGTCTTAAGCTTGTATTGTGAATTCGTAATATTAAAATACTTGGCGAGATTTTTAATTTCTTCTTTGTTATAATACCTTCCTAATTTCCTATACTCAGAGTAAACCTCTGCTTCATATCATTGTTGCTATCTGAAACCTCTTTCGTTTTTTCAACATTCACTTATCGCCTCAGGTCGTCATCCTATTTATTCCAAAGAATTGTCTCCTCAATCAATGTAGCCTTATAAACATCCTACACCAAATTGTATAGCCGGATGTAGCCCTCCGAACCTCGATTGAGGAAAAAATCTTATTTGACAACCCCCTGCAATTCTCACCTCCCCTAGGATCCCCTAGTTTCTTCTTGTTCGCTTCGCTACGTTGAGTAAATCATCTGCAGTTGCCGGTTTGGAAAGAGTGGAGAGGGTTTTTAAAAAAAAGTTTTTTTTACTAGCCAATTTCATCCCACTGCTGGGCAAAGGCCTACCCTTTCATCCTCAAACTATCTCTGTCCTGGGCATGCTCTGGCCACGCATCATCGAAAGCACCTAGATCGTCCCGCCACCTCTTTCTAGGACGACCTGGACGGCGAAAAACGAAAAAGTATCTAAGAAAATTTGATCAGTCTTAAAAGAAATCTCTTTACATTTAAGCTCGCCCTTTGTATAATTGTCTATTTTGCTGTTTTCATGTATATTTCCGTGTGTACAGTAAAGAGTTAAAATAAAAATTCAAATTAAAATAACACCTAAAAGTTTGTAAACAACGTAAAGCAACCGTAAAAATTATAGATAAAAAACACACTCCAGTGCGTCACCGCAAGATATGGTACCTGCAAGGCTGGCAGCATTCACCCTCTGGGTGGCGAGATTAAGTGATTCGAGTAACTGGAAAGGTCTTTGATAAATGTTTTGGCCTGCGGGCCCCAAAGACCCAGCGTCTGAAAACCAAGGCAAAACAAGAACATGTGGCTGCTCGAAACAAAATTACAACTTTCTGAAAAAATCCATCTCCACAGTAAACTAACACAGTAGGTACCGAACCAAAAAAGAAAAATGAAACTGCTTATACGGGAAGCTACTTCATACGATACGTGACCAGGGGTGCATATATGACCCGAAAACTGTTAAAAAACCTTATAGACCTATAAAAAGACCTAGAAAACAAGCCATTTTCATCTTTATAGCATACGCATACGAGTTTTATCACAGGACTCCGTTGTTAGAATGAAATATAACGCCCTTTTTATCCCATGCAAGAGCTAAACTGCATGCGAACTATTTTCTTCAATATTTTTTCCCAAGAATTTTATGTCTTATTTTCTTTGCGACAAGAGTGGAAGTGGTGTAAAGTGGTTATGAAATATTGAAACGTAGGGTAGATCATGACTCAATTAGGCTCGTATGTCCAGTGGATGGTTATAATCTTGTGTGACAATGAAAAAGTACGGTGAACTGACGATGTGTTTATTTTTCATCACGCCCCAGTCTACATTATACAGCGTACTTAAAAGAAACGTTTCCGAAAACTTATGACAAAACTAGCTTTTCCTTTACATATTATATTTGGAAATCAAAATTATACGCAGTATTATAGTACTCTGTGATATGACACAGATGTTTGGTCAGATACCTTTATGATAAGGCTTTATCATTGATTTTGTTTTTTTGGCGCCATGAAGTTCTGGTTTTTAACATCCCAGCCCATGAGGCATTTTCCCAAATTTATCAATCAAGAGGAGAAAAGATATGCTAAGAAGCAAAGCTTAGAGAAACTATAGAAAGGCATTAGTTCTAATCTAAAATATCGTAATTAGTATTATCTTTACTTTGATGACTTACCTTTTCTACTAGGATAGGATAATCATACTAATATTATAAATGTGAAAGTTTGTAAGAATTTTTGGAAGTTTGTGACACTTATAACCGGTTGAAAGGATTAGAAAAAGAGTTAGAATATGTTCTGGATTGAATAGACAAAGGATTTTTTGAAGAATTTTCCGGTGGAACCTAGTTAACAATAAAAACCACAGATTCCAAAATTCTGCTGTTTATCCTTGGGCAACCTACTGGTCCAGCGGGAGAATCAAGAGTTGACAATTTGAGCAGAGCTATAATTTTGCATAATGCCAACTAATAGCTTTTAGCAACCAGTTGTTTAACAGATTATGTTGACGCTACTCTAGACGCACTGGTGCTACATGGGCTACATTAAGGCTATAATATCGGTACAATAATTGTGTATGTTTCCGATTATTCGTTTATAAGATCGGTAACGTATCATGGAAGTACTAGGCAATTGTTAAGTAGTATTTTGTTTCTGTGGTCATTAATATACATTGTCTTAAATTAATGAAGTAACTAAAATCAACGACCGGGGATCCAAGGCCTGGCGCTTTCCTCGCTCAGTTTAGCCGTTCAGCGAGGAAACGCTGCCAGCATCTTGGCTACCCAAACCTGCTCCATATTTTAGGTTAAGTTAGTATTATTTTCTCAATATTTTCATTTATTTTTAATGTACTTACCTACCTTTATTTGTCTGTAAATATACAATTTCAAATATACAGAATAGAAAAGGAGCTAAAAAAAAACACTATCCGATTTAATACCGATTGAATTGGGTAGTTACACAATAAGACCCTTATCTTATTACCTCATACCTACACCTTGATTCATCCTAAACTGTTAGCTTATCAAAAATTCAACCGTAAATCAAGTGTGTTTAGTAAAAACTGGAATGCTCTTCACTGCAAATCTCTTGGGGCTTATTTTTATCAGCGTACCGCAAGAAACGTACCGAATTTCCCTACATTTCACCGGTAAATCGTGGGGCTATCCTGCCAACTCGTAAAACAAGTTGTAAACCGTCTCCTTCGACGACTATACAGAATCGTGTATTGGACGTAGCATTGTATCGGGGTTTAAAAAATTGGGTCTAATATTAGCTCCACACAGATGACAAAATCGTATTAACATTGTCATGAATCTAAACTCTGTGTAGAGAGAGCGTTGCTATTGAACTTAGACGAGTTACGCGTGGAATTCTTCTAACATACTTATGTTTTCTGCCATTTTTTGCGGGAGACGAGGTAGCATTAAAAAAGCAAACATTGAATTTTATTCCATTACATTAATAAGGTTATTTCAAATTAGTAAGCGAAACTGAACCAGGGCACTTGTTAATGATAACAGATGATGACAGAAAAACAAATTTTATTATCATACGTAAGGCTGCAGTGCGCGGGACGCGGGCGTACCTGTAATCATAATTATGACCGGGCGGCGGGTCATTATCACGCAATTGTACTTAGTAACAAATACCAAATGCGTTTGTTAAGTTTCGCCAACTAATTAGATTTAACCTTATATAAAATCTTTGGATTATTATGGATTATTTTGGGTGTATTGCTATTGTCTTGCTTTGTCCTCCAGGATTACCCGTCCTGTACGTATTTAACAGTCTCGTTCGATTTAGAATCGATCGCCGACGGGGTGAAACGTCAAGGTGGCTCAGCATTTCGTTCTCAATCCACAATTTACTGCTTTTCGGTTAAATCTTTTTAAATTTAGAATGCGGCAGCCGTCTGAGTCCGAATTACGATTTTTAACCTATTTTTATCTGGTGCAGTGGTTCGGTCAAGATTTTGTATTTCAAATAAATCCATCGAACCAAACGTTTTGAGACCACTCCATTCCAACATTGGTATCGTAAATGACTAAGGGATAATGTTTGCTTGACCCTCCATTCCATTCTGAAACAGTCAATACAATAAGTAAGCCTTGCTGAAAATTGGCTTTTTAAAGATTACATCAAGGTTTCTGTTCATCTGATAAAGATTAATTAATAAAAAACAAACGTAAAATACACAAATTTTTTTTACATACTAGGAAAACTTTAGACCTTCCATACAAAACAGCACATCAGCCGATCAATTTTCTATGGGAGCACCAACAATTTTCAAGTTTTAATACCCCTGGTTCGTAAAGGTTCGGTCAGGTAAAGTTGTTTAGTTTCACTATCTGAATACACCCTAAAAATCGAGTTCATGTACATAGATTGTTTTTTGGTGTACAAAATATAGATATTATGTATCGTAATTATTTCAGTATTTCAATACGAAAAAAAAAAGTAAATAACTTTAAAAGCTTTCAAACCCCATACACCCATTATTCGTGGCATACACCATAGCGTTTCATAAAATTATTTAAGCGTATATAAACAAAATATTTCCTCTATAAATGAAATCCTGTAAGCGGATTATGAAAACAGAAGCATCTAGGTAGGTAGTTCGGTACCAACTTTTACATTAATATTATTTCTGAAGCAAACACGAAACTATTTTACTATTCAATAATGAATTCTATTCACTGATAATTTGGATTTAATGTTAATTATTTTAGCAGGTATGGAATGGAGGGAAAATGGATTTACAGTTTGGAATGTGGTAGTAATTATGTGTAGAGTCGGGTATCATTAGTATTTATGCTGAAATTTATGAAGTACCGGTTTCCTCGCTGAACCTGCCTGCTATGAGGCTTGCGGGATCAAATCCGGGCGTTTGTGTTATGAATGTGAGTAATTATGTTGTATACATAATAATATCACTATGTAATCACCATACTACTCAACCACTTCTGGGAATTCGTTTGAGACTTTGAGAGTAGATTTACAGGGTCCAAACTTAAATGCGTTACATTCGTTATGGGTTGGTTCAGACCATCAAATCAACCGTCCCATAGCACGTCATGATAACAAAGAAGCTGCATAACTTCAGTGGTTGAATTTCAATGCATGCCTTTGCTTTTTTTAATACTTCCGTTCCTTTTCCCTTTTTCAGATAAAAAAAAATAGGACATTGTTTTTTTATTTATTTTTCACATTCGTCTACGAAGTACGAACACAACAAAAGAAACTTTTTCGTAAATCATAAAAATGGGCATTAACAAATCAAAAGGTAGGGTAAAACGTCCTGTTACTGACCGTTCCGTCCAGTTTTTAGCGGAAAATATGCAAATACGTATAATTAAATCCGTCCGTCCGAAAATTGCCTACAGTTTTATTTTCAGCTTAACGAATTTATTTCGACGTTTTGACTTAGTTTTGCGAATATTCTATTATTATTACAAAGGGATTTGAAGATTTTAGCATGGAAGGTTGCCTATGGCGAGGCACTGCGTTGTCTAGATTTTTTTCCCAATTCGCTGTCGAACCTTGAAAACTTAATCAATAGGTATACAGTAGGGTCCTTCTTAATAAGCTGACAATTTTTTAAGGGGATGATCAGACCATCAAACGGAACAACTTTCTCTATGGGAACAACATCGAAACCGAAAAAAAATTATGCTGTCCCATACATTTTGGCTCAAGTAGCTTTGCAGTTTTGTTTTTTTTTCGCGATTTCGATGTTGGTGCCATAGAAAAATTTGTTCAATTCAGTATTTAAGCCACCAGCGGCCGTAGCATGATCCTCGCAATAATGCTATATCACGCCTTATATCTCGTTCGTAGGCACGCAAATAGAAAGAGATCTAAAGCGAGAGGCTTTATCACGCTGCCATGCAGTTTCAGAGTGGTTTTCATGTCAAAGTTTTATTTATTATAATGTATAGTACTTATTCATTTTAATTTTTGAACTAAGTAGCTCATAGGATTAAGTTAAAACGTTTAATTATGTACTACGCACTGCCTAATAAGGATATTTTCTACAAGTTAATGCATATATTGATCTAGAACAATTGTTTCCAATTCAGAAAAACTAATATTTAACATGAAAAAGACCAATGTCTTTTTCATTTTCTTGCCTGGACGCTACGAAATTTGGGTATCCCGCATGACAAAAGTTAGCTCTCTGATTGATTTTACTATCAATCAATATACTTGTAAATGCTATTTTATATAAAATATTAAATTTGTCATCACCTCAATACATTAAATCGATGTCTGCTAAGTAGTTAATTGAGATATGAATTTTTAAAAGTGCCAGAAACACAAGGTAGCTGTTTGAAAAAAAATTCTTTAATACAAGTTGGGTATATTTTCACATGTCAATATGTACCTAAGTAACGTAAACCCATCTAAACTATATCCTTTAGAAATTCGCCGAGGCTTTTAAAGGGATATCTCGGGGACACCATGAAGTGGCACATTACCGGTGGGGAAGGCATAAAGTGCACTATAAAAGCGCTTTTTCAATTTGTCACCTCGTCCTGAATGGCGTTGTGATGCCAGAGAACATTATAATTTATGGTTTTCGGAGTCTATTTAGAGGTGGACATAATTGACTAAAGATTTTATGAGACCTCAAACTACTGGGTCGATTACCGTGACTTGGTTCAAGCACAACTTTATTATAATAATTGAAATCTTTGTGTTTACTCCGAAATAACTTCATTTGTCTTCTACCACACTAAACCCATAATAAAAGAACGAATGTATAATCCACCTAAAGTAAGAGCTCGTTGCATCCGTACTTATTGCAATGTGAGAGTATACAGTTTTAATTTGTTAGGTTTGTTTTAATTTTTTTAAATTATGTGACATTGTCATTTCCCTAGTCTCGTTTTACATCGTTAAAATTGGCCGTGTAAAATGTACTCTCAACTTATTCATAGATTAGGGTTGGTAAAACGCAAAATCAGTTAACACTAGAGTAACCGGCGACTTAATCTAAGAATAAAATTTACTCGCGATTGGTCGAATCGGCCCTTATTATTATAGTTAATTTTTTCCTTCATTCTAAGTACTTAGCAGCTGCTACATGGCCATGTAGGTGAAAAATAAATCTGTCTACCATCGCGTCGAAGGAATAAAGTGGACCAAGATCCCGACTCAGAGTAGTTCGCGAAGAATCAAAACAATAATAATTCCATACAAACATAAAGTTCATAAAATACAGTCAACAATAATACACCTCACCCTATCTACCCCCAAATTATAATCAGACTGGCCGTTAATAAAATTCCGCATAATCCCACTCCTGATGTCGATTAATGACAGACAAAATTAAATTTCACGCGGGAAACCAATATTGTTACATCTGTGGTCGTAATAAACTATCTACGCATCGATTTTCGAGCTTGCCGTGTTGATTATAAGGGTTGTTTTCGTATGAAATACAAATTCGTGGGGATGTCCGCACCATTCGGCTTGCGTATCAAATGACAATGATGAGTACTGTAGTGTAGTGTGACTGTAGTTTTGATATGTTTATTGTTTTATTTTGAACTTTATGTCTATGCGATAAAGATCAATGTAAATGAATTTTAAAGTTTGTATTGAATTTAAAAAAATAATGGAATTATTCATGCAAATACTTTTTTTAGGTTCCATTTGCATGACTATTTAGTTCTCATTATTGGAATTTAATAAAACGATAATAGATATTATCGAATTTATTGATTTATATGTGAATTTCATATCAGATAAATACAGGATGTTAGGGTAGAGAGTTGCAATACTTTAATGGGTGATTGCACGCATTAACATCAAGAAATTTCGGCTTTCCCAAAGGAACAAAGAAATTTCGCAGAAAAAAAAACACCTCTGCATACAAAGGTTTGATCTTTTTGATAATTTTTTTGAAAACACCGTTATCCTACCTTTATCCGTTCACCGTTTCCTCTACCCTAAGGTTTTCTGGAAGAAATCGCTTCTTTGCGATAAGACCGCCTTATTTTGTGCCTCTCCTTTTTTTCTCTTATTGTATATGTTTTGGTGTAAAATATAGAATATTTGATTGATTGATTGATTGAAACGTACGATCAGCTGATTGCGTTTAGTATGGAAAGTTTACAATTTTTTTTTGCTAATTTCCTGTAGCTTAATTAATGAAAGTTGTTTAGTATCATGGCTAAAATCACCCCTTAAAGTAATGCAGCTCTTTACCCTAACACCCTGTGTATCTAGAGCGATCACAATATCTAAAAGTATAAAACCGCCTTCAAAAAAACTAAACAGTTATAAAATAATATTGCAGCCGATAAGTTTTTAGTTCGCATCATAAGAACATTAATTTGTTTTATAGAAGTCGGTGTCAAGCCAAGCCAAAAAACGAATGCAAGCCCTGTCGCGAATCGTACCGGCTTGACAGCAACTTTTAACTTTTGAAGGCGGTTTTAATTTTTTGTTAAAATTTTGTTTATTTTACATTTTCAGTGGTGAATTCATTAGTTCAATTTAATAGTAGTGCTCTAAATTAACAAAAGCACTAGCCGGAACTCCTGTTCCCCTCGATTTCTCTGGGGTGCCATCATCAGATCCTAGTTTCCTTGGTACCACCCTTGGAATATCTTCTTTCCAACAAAAAAGAATCATCAAAATCGGTTCATAAACGACGAAGTTATCCGCAAACACACATAAAAAAATATGTAATATATAAGGTCTAACATAATTAGGTGAAACTATTTTAAGGGGTTGATCAGACCATCAAAATGAACAACTTTCTCTATGAGACCAATATCGAAATCGAGAAAAAAAATCAGCGGTCCCATACATTTAGGTCGAGTTTGTATGGAAACGTTTGTATGGAACAACTGATTTTTTTCCCGATTTCGATATTGGTCCCATAGAGAAAGTTGTTCAGTTTGATGGTCTGATCATCCCCTTAAAATAGTTTCAGCTAATTTTGTTAGACCTTATATATGGACGAATTGAGAAACCTCCTCCTTTTTTTTGAAGAACTAACTTTTTTTTACCCATAAATCTCAATCCAAAGAGAAATTATAAAATTACCTAAATGTTATTTAATTGAATGAGTAAATTCCAATACTAGTTACACCCAGTAACAGTTATCTAATTTGTACCTTTCTTACGATCGTTTATCAAACGAGTATTTGTAACCTATTATTCCATACCTAGTATCTACCATAACTCAGTTCCTTTCACAAATAATTACTTGAACTTAACCCTTCCTATTGAAGTACCTATCTACCTTCCAAATTGTTTTCGACCCTTCAAAGCAAAAGCACTGGACATCTCCTATAAATCATTTTTATTATACTACCCTTCTCTCACCTCCTCTATTATAGGGGGTGACTGGCGTTTTCACCCCCTACCTATAACTCCTAGATGTTATTTTAGTTTCAGAGTGAATTTTAAAATAGTTTTTCGCATATAATTCGTTATCTAAAATATCAATACAAAGTGCACTTTCGCGTGATTTAAAATAAAATAGTGCTGAGCTTAATGAACTCGATAAAAATGTCGATAAAATATCGGTTAAATACCAGGTAACGTGTTGAAAAGTATTAAAAGATGGTTGTCACGTAACCAGTTATTAACTCTTTGCGTAATTACACTGTGGGTGTGAATTTACGATTTAGAAATTGAAGTAAATTAGTACTACGAATGCTTGTTAAATGTAATTAGGTATTATGGTAAATTACTGTGGACTAGAATTTAGAAAAAAATGTAGGTCTTTCTAATTTACATTATTTAAATTTAATTATAGTCAGGGAATGTTACATACATTTTTGTTGAACATTTATGTTCTTTTAAATGATATTTCATTATATACACCATTAAACGCATTATTTAAATTTACAATTCCAATCAATTTAATTGGTCATTGATATGACTGTAGTGAAAAGCGGGATTTACACGGGTCGATTTTCGTCGTGCTTCTAAATGCTATTTGAAGTACATCGCTGCATGAGCATGTTATGTTTCAAGTTTATCAAACTAACCAGTCGATTTACTGCAAATCGAACTTAGCCGTACGGCGAAAATCGACCCGTGTAAATCCACACTTTTTTTCGGCTTTAAACCCAAAATTGGAACTTAGGTTCCAAACAAACACTATGAGTAGTGGAGTTTGTTCTAATCAATATTTTAATATCGAAATAAAAGTTATCCTGCATTGAGATCCGACTATGTACAACATAATTTTATATAAAACGAGCGTTAACCCGCGACTTCGTCCGCACAAATTATATACCAGATTTTAAGTTAGATCATAAGCTATCAAACAAAAAAAGTTTTATCAAAATCGGTTCAGTAGTTTTTGCGTGATACTCGTTCAAACAAACAAACACACAAACAAACAGATGGACAAAAAATAAAAAAATTGGTGAAATGGAATCAGGGACACCTAAAAACCATATCGTAACTTTTTTTTGTTAATATCTTCAATGTACAGACAAACTTCCTGTTACAGTTTTATAATAGTATAGATTATACCTATCGATAGAAAAACAATCATTATAAACATCGACTTTTCCACACCACTAAAACTCTATTCAAAATTTCTAACTCATGCAATTTTCAATTTAAATAACATGCTAGTTTTTACTATTGTAGATTGATTTTTTTGTCATAATTACACAGGTTACAAATGCCTGATATGTTCTGACAAGGTTTTATTTTTAAAAACAAAAGTCGGACGACGAAAATAATTTATTGCCTGGCTTATCTTTAATCTGTTGGCGACATTAAACCGCTCTCGAAGTTTTGATTAATAGCAGCGTACGATTATTGTGGCCGGAATGAAAAATGTTTGAGTAGGCTGCGGTCTTGTCTGGACGCTGGCCGCGGCGTCTCAGTCCGTCCGCGTCCGTTATCTGACAGAGCGACTATACTTGATATAGTGTGTTCAAGATAGCTCCGGGATTTCGAAAAGCAGTTTCAGATATTTTATAAGTACTTTTTAAAGCTGTTTGAGCCGTCTAAATTTTATACTACACTTCTTCTTCTTATCGTGTCGGGAAGCTTTGGTGTCATAGTTTTTTCAGACCGCCTTACGGCCTCTGACGTGGTTTTTATGTAACGACTACTACCACCAGAGATAGTAGCAGGGACCAACGGCTTGCAACCAACCGAAGCACGGAATCATCTTAAACTTACACTAAAAATATAGAAGATTAATAACAATTTTATAACATAAAATTGACGGTTTTACGGCATTTTAGAAAGTAAAATAATCGTTCCAAAACGATCTGTCAAAATCGCGGAGCTATCTTTGTTCACGGACACACTATACATACATTCACGAGCGTACTTTGGGTTTCTCACCGATCCCCGCTACCCATTCCACCACGTAATCCCAGCAACGCCCAATACCAAGGTCCGCAACCCTTATGGGTGCCCTTGGCCAGGTTGCTTAAGTTCCTTCATTGGTACGGCTGACTTACCAGGGCGCTTTGCCTTCACTAGTGTCATAGTGTGGTCCCCCATAGTCCATAATCGCAGTATCTGCTCTTTGAGCAGTATTGTAATTGGTCATTTCATAAAAATAAAATTAAAAAAACTTTGCCGCAACCTACATCCACCAGACACCTTTTAAGGTAGCAATTAACCTTATGTAGTTTTAAAATACTGTGTTAAAAAAAAGATCGTCCTGCCCGTCCTGGTATCATAATTTGCTTGAAAGTGCAATAAACGCAAAATCTACAAAAGGCTTTGTACAGAATAAATAAATATAAATCAACTTCGATTAATGATTGATCTTTACAAGCGTAGCGGTGAAAAACTTTGAAATTAGGCAGTCCTTTTCTTAACTTTTAATAGAAACCAGAATTTTTATACTTATAAAATCGATGAAGATGGGCAAGCATTGCTCGCCTGCCGTCGTCTGTGGTAGCGTGTAAACGAGACCAACGCCTAATAATTTAAATAGTCGCTCGATCTATTTCAAAGAGACAACTGTCATCATTCAAGAGAACAGACATCTCCCTCTTTTGCTGCTCTTTCATTATTTCATTTATGTTTGTATTGTACTTGTCTACTATTTTGTGTATTTTATAATATTTCCAAATGAAGTATTAAAATAAATAATGGTAAATACAGGGTGTTACAGAAGTAAAAATAAAAATTTAGAACTTTTAAGGGGGCTGTTGAGACCATCAAACTGAACAACCTTCACTATGGGAGCAACATCGAAATCGCGATTCATTTAGCTCGAGTAGATCTGTAATTTAGTATGGAACATCGCAAACGCATCGCATTATGGCGATTATGGCAAATCTCCCAATTTTATAGGAGGCCTATATCCAGCAGTGGACGTCTATCGGCTGATATGATGATGATGGAACATCCTATTTTTTTTCGCGATTTCGATATTGATCCCATAGTGAAAGTTGTTCTGTTTGATGGTCTTAACCAACCCTTTAAATGTTTTATTTTTATTTTTGTACCACCCCGTATAGGTAATATAATATACATAATAATAGTAATAAAATTCTAATATTCTGACGGGTTTTAAGGGGATGATCAGACCATCAAACCATACTTTTAACTTTCTGTATGGGACTAACGTCGCGAGAAATAGCAAGCGGTTCCATACAAAATTGCAATCCTACTCTACCCTCAAACCAAATTACTCTCCCAAATGTATGGAGCAACTGCTATTTCGATGTTAGTACCGTAGAGAAAGTTGTTAAGTTCGATGGTCTGATCATCCCCTTAAAAAACATTTAGCAATAAGAAGGAACCTTTATACAAATGATACAATTAAAATAAATTTAGTAAATAATTTATTCATAAAAGCATTTAAATTAATCACAAAAAAAGCGGTCAGCACAAGCGTCGTCAAATATAAAGATACAATTTTAGTAAATAATAGACTTTTTTTATCCTAGATTATTAAGTTACTAAGTGTAAATTGCTATTTAAGACAATTTTCAGTTATCTTAACACACGAAATCACTAGAGAATAAAGCGTCTTAAAAGCGAATCTTGAACCCCATTGAACTCTCTTTTCATTTTGTTTTCTAAAACACTAAGATATTATCTAGACTTTCAGAAAATAGTTTTGGTAAGCCTAGAATGCTATCAAGTTTTCAACAAAACAATTTAAAGGTCAAATAGTGTAGTATCTGATATATTTTATGCCTTGTTTGCGTTTATAAACCTTTCAGATAGATAATACAGGGTGTCTAGAGTGATATAAAGGGTCTAAACTTAAAATGCGTTACAATAGTACCAGGTTTATAAGTCTTACCGATGTACCTGCGCAGTTGACAAATTTTAATAGCGCGCGAAATTATATTGACCAATCAGGATGTGCCACCTTCAATCCGTTTACGCTATTAGCTTATTTGTTTTCGCGCCCTTTCCGCTGCTATCCGACTTTGCACCCTTTGATTACTAAATTACTTCGGGTTCTGTCGGGGACTCGGGCCTGCTCTGCGCAAACGAAGGCGAGCGGAATTATTTTCTGGTCGTACTGTACAATACTTAAGGGGATGCTTTAGACCATCAATGGTAAAATTCAATTGGTATTAAATTGACAAGGTTTTTTTGGCACTTCTTAGCCATTCTGCTTCTTTATATTTATTGAAATGGATCATCATGATCAGGATCACAGAAACGAAATATTACTTATAAAAACGGCAAAGACCGTGTCGGACTCGCCCATCGCCCATAACAGGGTTCCGTATTTTCAAAAGCAATCAACAGCGCGATATATTTTCGTTCAGCGTCATCTATTGAAAAAAAAAATTGTCAAACCCTCTTTTCGTTGTATGGGTCGAAAAGATTTTGAGCGGGGCATACAGACAGACAGAGTGGAGGAAAGTATAAGGGTTCCTTGTTTGACTACGGTACCCTAAAAGTTGCCTAGTACAGTCTTAAATACGTTATCGATCTTGTAAATGATATAATCGGAAACATACACAATAGCCCTACTGATCTACCAAAAACCGTTTATCCAACTAAACAAATTCGAGACAAAAGAAAAAAAAACTGTCGACTCAACATTTCATAATCAATTTCTGTATGAATCATGCCTTCAATCAACATTGTTCCTCTTACATTGACGTGTATGTATGACTGTTTAATTTGAGTTCCAAAATAGAAAGTGCAATGGATTGCGATAAGATTTCATATCGAATTACAAGGGGCTTTGTTAGGTATCATGGTTGTTAGGGACGTGACTTTCCGGATAACAACGGATTCGGATACTGTAACTAGCTGCAATAGCGGCAGACGCTATCTAAATTACCATCTTGAGCTTTCTTTCCAATTCGGTTTATTCTTGAAGCTAGTGCGATTTTACTATTATAAGATGGCATTCGTATTCGTATCGTTTGACACTTGCTTGTTCATTAATGGACCTACAAATTTTCACATCATTAAACAAAGAGCTGTTATTTAATAAACAAATATTACCAAAGTGTTATAAATTTAAGACATTGTCTTTATTCTTCTATTGCAGTTTGTCAATATTATTAATTGTCTAAAATCCAAATAACAATTTGTGTCTTTTTGTTTAAGAGGTAACTGATGAAAGATTCGATTTTTATTTGTGTGCACCATTGAGGTACCTACTAGGGAGTTGTCTGTTCTATCCACAATTATTCAATGGTGTGCACACTTATTTTTACCCATTTAGTTTTATCTCTCACTTAACGGTTTTCTGGAAGAAAACTCTTCGTTTAAAGTTAAGCTTGCCTTTACTTGTACCTACATACCGAATTATATTCTGTGTCCAATAACAAATCTAAGATACGATACTTATGGTGCTATAAATAAATGCAAACGACGACCTTAAAAAAGGTAGCGGGGAGTGACTGGATGAGACCTATATTCATCAGTGGACGATGATAGGCTGATGATGAAATAACTTCGAGCTACCAAATCATAATAATCACACATTTTGAATGAGCGTTTTTCTTTTCTTTTTTAAATATAATTCCTAAAAAAATCGACAAATGACATGTTTATCGCTCCATAGAGACGTTTGCGAGATCCTGCCAAAATCATGTCAAGACTGTCCCTGCCTTTTTTGTAAAGGCCAAGGGATCGAGACCATACAACCATGTCAGACGTAAACAGTCTCAAATTTTCGATTAAAATGATTCTTAAATAATTAAATATTCCATCCAAAGATGCGTTGGAATCTTTTTGATCATCTTTTCCTTCTTTATTATTTTAAAGAAGCACTTTTTGAAATTTTGACCTTTATTCGCACAGACCGTAGCGCCATCTATCGATCCTCTAGAAAACCAAAAGAAAAACGCTCATTGCATATCCGAAAATTTCGGATACAAATACGTAGACATAATAACCATCCCTATGGTAGGTGTGCATATTGTAAGGATCTGGTCTGGTATAATAAATCTGGTCAAATTAATGACGGCACTGACAGATCGTTTACGTATTTTGTGCTGACTCATAGCGCGAAATGAAGGAGGGCTCCCTTATACATTATAGCAGAGTAAATTAGGGATTTGTTTTTCGAGAAGAGAAAAATATTTTTACAATCCTTTCTAGATAGATTCTCTAAGAGATAGATAGACCGAATAATAACGTAAAAATCGGCAATCAATATCTATATTTTGACCAAGAAGATTGCAATCTCTTTGGTTCGATGAAAACATAAAAACCACATAAAAACTCTTTTCATGATTAACTTTTTTTTTCATTGATACAACGTTACAAACTCTTTTGTTTTCTTTCTTTCTTTTTTCTATTTTATTTCTCTTTTGTTTTTCACTATAAAAAAATATAATTCTAATGTAAGCCTAAAACTAGGCCTAAAATTTGATTGGAATTGGAAGTATAAAATTGACAATATTTATTTTAAAAAAAATGGTTGTTCACATAATCGTTTATGCATCAAATAGCTACCTAAGAGTGAGGCATACTTTAGATAGAGCGAACATTTTGTTAAAAGTGTTTGTAATATTTTCAGATTCTAATTTTAGGTAAAGGATACAGGGTGTAAAATTTAATGCGTTATATACTTTAAGGGTTGCTTCAGACCATCAAACTGAACAACTTTCACTATAAGACCAACATGAAATATAATCGGTAACATACCTTTGGGTCGAGTGACCATTGATTTTTTCTATGGAACGGCAGATTTTTTTACGCGCTTTCAGTTTTGCTCCCGTAGTAAAAGTTGCTCAGTTTCAAGAACTGAACCACCCTTGAAAACTGGGAAATGTTTAAAAATCACCCAGTAGTATAATAATAATAATCATGAATTTAAAAACTCAAATATCTCTTCATCATTTGTTCACAGAACCAAGATACGAAACGGCGTACGCTTGTGAAGGGAAGACCCTGAAGATTGGATGCGCAGAAGGCTCGGTGATACATCTCATCAGGGCAAACTACGGAAGATTCTCTATAACCATCTGCAATGACCATGGGAACACGGACTGGAGTGTCAACTGCATGTCTACGAAGAGTTTGAGGGTGTTACATAGCAGGTTTGTTATTTTTACATGCATTAGCTCTTACAATCTTCAAGAAAAATGATTTAGCTGGACTTACTTTCAGTTGCAGAAACGCTCATTAAAATTAATCCTCCATTAAATCTCTTGCTGTCACTTTTTGTCTTGTTGACGTAGTTAAAGCTGGAAAGAGATTTAATAGAGGATTAACTCTAATGAGCATTTCTGCAACTGAGTGTTCGGCGGGATTTCTGGCTGTTCGTGGTAGTGAGGTAGTTCAATTTGGTAGTGTCGAGTTCTTTTTGGTATATTTAATTTTTTTTACTGATAGTATTACATTGTATACCTAGGTACATAATTTCAAGAAGCAATTTTTTTTTGAGAATATCATTATTACATTTTTAAATTATTTTGACATTTGATCTCAAAAGGCAAAATAGTCGCAAGAAAATCATTCCAACTCCATGGAGATAACCTTTGCATAGAGGTCTAAAATATTCATATTCGTACTTATAAATTTATTTATTTATTTCATGGATGTTTACCAAGGTCCTTAAATGACTTAAATAGTTCCAGGCATGAAACCCGTTTGGAAAAGGAAAAACAAATAACGTAACTACTTTTAGAAAGATTAGTATCAAAGATTCTTACTATCCATCCTGAAAAAGAATAGGGTCGTAAATATAAGGTCTAACTAAATTAGCTGAAACTATTTTAAGGGGATGATCAGACCATCAAACTGAACAACTTTCTCTATGGGACCGATATTGAAATCGCGAAAAAAAAATCTGCTGTCCCATACATTTAGGTCAAGTAGGTTTGTATGGAACAACTGCTTTTTTTTCGCGATTTCAATATCGGTCCCGTATAGAAAGTTGTTCAGTTTGATGGTGTGATCATCCCCTTAAAATAGTTTCACCTAATTTTGTTAGACCTTATATATGTATGTTGGTCATTGTAGGGTATCTTTTGCCAAAGATAAACATAACAAAATATTTTTAACATAATCGCACAAATACGCACTTAACGGAAAATTTCGAAAACGCTTTTTTAAATTTACATCGTAATTACATTACGTAATCGAATGATTAATTCGAGGCAAGTAATCTCTGCTTAACGAATTAATTACGAAGATTAATTCAAAAAACAATAGCAAACGAATCGCGGCTTAAACTGTTTAATTGGTTTAAGGGGGATTATTTCGCATCATGTCTAAATGAACTTAAGGACACAGCCAGCGACAAAACTCACTAAACAATCTTAGTTTTACACGCAAATGTTTGGTTAAATATAAGCAATCTTTTTTTTTTTTTTTTTATTCAGTGTAGGTATTATATCCAATATTTTTTTTTTTCACCAATCTTTGGTTATAATTAGCAGAAGCTAATTATAACCAAATGTTTGATAAATCTACAAAACAGTTGGCAGATCACTCAAGTTTGGATTCAATTAAAAAAACATTTTTTTTAGTGTACCTAGTACTTAAAACAATATCATGGACTTGTCACACAAATTTTAATGATCTGGTCCCATTTAAGGTGGTTTCAGTCAATGCAAAAGTTTGACGCACAATACGCGTAGACGGAATTAATAAAAGTAATATTTTATATATGGAAAACAGGTTTAGAAAATCTAGTTGCCGCGTCACCAATAACATTTGCAACTTATAACATAATTACGAAGATATAAAGCTTTTAAAATTTTGTATGAAAAATTTCAAAGCTTTATATCTTCGTAATTATTTTATAAATTGCAAATGTTATTTGTGACGCGGCATCTAGATTTTCTTAACTATTTTTCCATATATACAAAGTTACTTAAATTAATACCGTCTAAGCGTATTGTGCGTCAAAGTTTAGTATAAAATTGACCCCTCTGCAACTACCTTAAAGTACCAGAATCTAATCCAGACTTGTATTATGATGATCAAATAAGATATGCAATAGAAATATCTAAATACAAATACCTATGTCTTGGGTACAAAATATTCGTATAGATCAGACAAATATTTGCTCCTTGCGGGATTAAAACCCGCCACCCCGGCACAGCAGGCAGGTTTACTGCCAACATAGCTAATTCAATTAGTACCTGAGCCACAGTAATGTTCAAAAACTTTTAGAACAATATTATGTAAGTAGATTTCATTTTGAACTCCACACACACACACACACACACTTCACTCCTCCTCTTCTTTCCTCCTCCTCCTTCACTTCCTTCCTTCCTCCTCCTCCTCCTCCTTCTTCACTTCTCTCTCTCTTTTTCCATGATAAAGCTAACAAAGTCCTTATTTAATCCGTTTCTTTTTAAAACTACATAATTTAATCAACTTACATAATTATAACAATAAATAAGAAAAAATCAACATAATAGGTAATTAATTCAAATTCGGAAGCTAAATATTAAATGACATGATATTTTTTAGCCAATAGATTATATCCTCTAAATATTTATTATCATCTTTCCTAAAATAATAAATATGCATCTAATTAGATGAGGGTATCATGTTTCTTTTTATTAATTATGTTAATTTTAATATGAATTTGGCTAAGAAAATTATTTTGAAGATATTTCTAAGATGCCGCATTTTGATAATTTTTAAGAAACCTTTTCCCATATGACCAAATTAATTTTAATGGCGATTAACGGTTGATTATGAGTGTGTTTTTGTCACACTAAATGTGAATTTATAGTATAGTTACTACAGAAAACTTAATTTTAATTGTGATAGTTAAAGATTATTTTTACGAGTTGAATTCCAACTCTTCAATCTATTTAGATTAACATTTAGATATTTTTCTCAATAAAACAATAGGTAATTTATAATTTCCATCTCAAATCCTGCAAACAGTAATAACATGGCCACCCTACGGCCTGAAGTGCTGAAAATTGCCGAAAATTAAATATCCCCGAGTTTATCAAGTTAGGCCGGAGAGATTGCCAATAACTGCACGGGGCCCTGGCCTAACTCATGCAAATGGGGCCCCAAATTGATATTCCACACTTTTACATGATACATTACATGTCTTGGGTGTTATCTGGGGCTATCTGGGGCGGGAGGGTTAATAGGTTTTAACGGGTAACGAGTTGAGGGATTTTTAGATAGAATCGACGGGCGTTTAGGATTTCCTGGTTTAGTCAAGTTAAAGTATGGTTTGGTTAATAATACTGTTTACGCTATTACAAACGGAATGAAAAGTGTCAATGCATTACCTTAATAATTGTTGAAGAGAAGTTTTCTTAAACGCATCAGTTATATATTCCATTGGTCACATCGTAATTTTAAAGAAATGGGTTTAAGAGGATGTCATTTGGAGCACGCTCCATACAAACGAAGTCTGGTTATATTTTCAATACTAACTAATTAAATGTTTCAGAAACAATCTAGACACTAATTTGTATGCTCGTATGTAGTCAGATTTTCGTTAAAATGTATAGTTTTAAAGTTTTAGTGTATCAAAGGTTTCCATACAAACCTTAAATTAATCCTAGCATTGAAACTGTATATAAGAATAAGAATAATAATAATACTGTTTTTGAGAGTTACGTGGTTATTATTCGGGAACTCAAATATACCAAAACGCGGCAAGAACCCGTTAAAATGTTTATTTCTAGATTAAATAAGAATAATATTGATTAATCCACAAAAATCCATTTTACAGACGGATTTCTAATAAAATAATGAAGCACTAAATGTTAGAATAGTAGGCTAGGAGTATTGGTAGGTGCAACTGATGCCATGAAAGGTAGGAATTACCTGCCTTAGCTATTGACATCAGCTACAACTGTAGAACTTATTGCACATTAAATGTACAAATGTACACACGGCGACACATCAAGCCACACAAAACCTAAATATATGTACATATAGATTGTTTCCGAAAAATTGCACTAACTTGAATTGGTTAGTATTGAAAATATAGCCAGACTTCGCTTGTATGGAGCGCGCTCCGAATGATATCTCCTTTTTTTTATATATATCGTTGTCTAGTCAGCATAATGCATAATACTGTTTCTGGTACTTTCAATATGGGACTAGATATTCTCTGTATGTGTGACAATGTCCAAGATACATATTTATTTATTTTATTTTATTTTGTCCACAGATGTAGCATGCACCAAAACTGCAGTATACAGGCGAGCACAAGTATATTCAGCGGCGACCCGTGTCCAAACACTCTGAAATATCTTGAAGCTCACTATCAATGTGTGCCAGGTAAATTACGCGTTTATTTTCTTAGAAATATATTATAGTATTAAATAGCTAGAAAGAGCTTGAGTTACCTTTGGATTTAGAAAATAAGAGGTGGTTAAATAAAATAATCACTGCCTCCTGAAACTATTGTTAATACCCTAACTCGAAAATCTTTATTCAAATTAGGGGTATCAAACCCATTTATTACAGTCAATTTTTTTTAATCTGCAAGCTCGTTGTTACGTGTCTTCGATCTGGAAGATAGCGTGAAGGTCTTCAACTTTATTTTCGATAACCAAGTCAGCTATTTAAAGAGCTAGCTATTTTATTGCATTTAGCATCGATTGCGTCTACTTTCTGAATACTCGCAATTTTTTTTTAATAGTCTATATTTAAATCATAAATAAAATAGGTCCCAGAAGAGCGTCTCCATGCAATGAGCAAAACGGGTGCACGCAAACATAGATGCGTCCGTCCCTAGGGCGATCAATTTAGGCGAACGCTATACTAGTTCTATACAGAGGGTCTACCACGAAATTAGATTTTCGCAATCGCGTGAACGTTTTCGTTCTAATGTCAAGTCTATCCCAATAAAGTTCAGACAGAAACGGTCACGATATATCGAAAATCAAAAGTTCGAGTAGAGCCAGGGTTTAAACTTAAATGCACTACGCGATTTCAATGTTGGCCCCATAGTGAAAGAATGATCCTCTGAAGCAGCACCTTAAGTAACGCATTTAATTTTACACCCTGTATATTCATTTCGTGACCGCGCGTCTGTGTGCGTGCGCCTGCACTCGTCGCTTCTGGCTTGTTTAATTTCGTGTCTAAATCCTCAAATTTAATAATTTCAGCGTCAACAACAAGCACAACAAATCGGCCATCACCACCCTGGCTTATCACGTCCCAGCCAACCGTCTGGAGGTCCACAGCCCCTCCGGCACAAAAGAGTCCTGTCCAGACCCAACAGGGAGAAAGGAAGAAGCCAACTGTGATCACACCACCTACGTTCAGGCCTCATATAACATTGCCACCGGAGGTTAGGCTTGGGGATATCGGGACAAAGGTGAGGATAGATTATAGAGATGGTAATTTAGGCTTTATTGTTTGGAGATAAGAAACAGCAGCTCCGTGTTCGTTTGAAGAAAATTCTGTGGTCGATTATGAAGTTACTTTAAGTAAAATGTTTATTAATGTAATCAAAGACCAATCCAGTCAGAAGGTCAGAATCTCTAACGAAGAATTCTGGTATACCTGGTATAATCTTAATAGCTTATCTGACAGATCGTTTGACATATTTGGTATAAAAGATATTATGATCGGTCAGATAAGATATCAAGAACTTATTCAGAAGTAGTGAAACAGACACTTATACTACTTGAAGATGAAGGCATGAAGATAATTAATGTGTAGAACATCAGTATCAACTACATGATGTTGTCAGTAGTTGATACTGTTTAATTTCTTCTTCTTTTATCTTGGAAACCAAATGTGTAAGGTGACTGAAATTGTGTCTCTCCATTCATCCTTTATGAGACAAAAGACATAAGACATGAGAAGAATCAAGAATATAAAATAACACTGAAACAAATTCTTTGTCGTTAGGTATATTTTTTTTATCTTAAACTAATGATTTGCAAAATTTCCCAGAAGACCACAACAAAACAACCGGACTCATCGTCGGAAAGAATTCCACCGCAGACTCCACGAGAGAACATTCCAGAAGTCAAGGAGGAAGCTCCCAAAGCATCAGTTGAACCTGACAATAAGCCGAGAAATGATAAACCAAGGGACAAGGAAGATGAGCTAGGTAAGTTTTACTATCATCATCTCAGCCGACAGACTGTCCAGAGTCGTTGCTCAGCTACACCTCCCCCAATGATCGCCACAACGACGTAAGATTATAGAGTTGCGTAAAAACGTCGATTCCCCAGAATCCTTATATTTGCCCAGTTAGTGCTTTTCCACTAAAACAGAGCGGAGATGTGTAAAATCAACCAATAAAATTGATTGATTGACTCTGTCAAGCGGATTCAAGAGCGAGGAAAATTGAGCAATATGATTAGTTGATTTTACACATCTCAAATTCGCTCCGCTTCATTTGGGAACGCACTCAAGATGGGATGTACACAAATTTATCTTTGGGTAGACTAATGTCTGACTGGGAAATATTAACTAATGTTAATTCTTGTTGTGCTTTCACGGTAGGAATAACAGAAGAAACGATACATTGGCCAGTGAAAGATGAAGACTCGGACTCCACATCACCAGTCCATGTACCACCCAAAGAAAACCAGCCTTCTGACACTGAATCTGAAGATGACTTCGAGAAGACTTATTGTAAGTAGAAATCTTTCTAAAAAATGTTTATTGGTAAGCTTCTCTAATCTCGATAAGCTCTTCGTTTTTCTCAATCGTCACCATTTTTTTTTGTAAAAGAAAAGTCGTACAAAAACAATACTGTTACCTTTTTTTAGCTACAAGCAGAACATCAATTCTCGGCAAAAGGGCGTACTGTCCACAAGTGAACGCTAGAGGTCTTCATTGGAACTGGACGCTGGCCGGTTCGTATGCTGTCCAACCTTGCCCTGGAGGAGCCACTGGCCTGGCGAGGTGGAAGTGAGTATTCCTCGAGTATTTTCTATGAATTTCTAACTGTAGAAGGGGTGCAGCACTGGCAAAAATGCTAGTTTGATGCACGTGAAAAATTCTTACAATTCGGGCCCATAACCTGTTCAAGTGGGGCTACATAGACGGATCGGACTTTAGGTGTAAAATCATGGCCCATCTTGTATCCTGTCCTTCCTGCTAGGATACCAGCCAAGCGAACATAGTTTATGGACGCTGCCGGTAATAGGCCGGCCTCCCACAAAGAGGTTGAGAGAATTTCTTTTTCTTTTCGAGAATGATACAGGACAGATGCTTAAGATCACTGATATTATCAAGAAAACAAAAGACAAGATCTGTAACCTCAACTTAACCTATAGAATAAGCACAGTCGAAGTTCTGTGAAAAGTTAGGGTCCGAGAGTAATCGTAAGTTTCTTAAGCAACAAAGCATCTCCATAAACTAAATAATTTTAACTCTTATTCTCAACGCCACAATTGCTACTTTCAGATGCACACTATCAGCTCATCAACACATAGACGACGATCGTCCACGTCGCAGGATCCCAGGTCTGCAATCAGGGGAGAACTATCACGATCTTGGCTTAGATCAGCCAAGTGAGAGGCAGATGCAGCTTTATAGGAGACTGGGTTCAGAAGCGTTATTAAAAGGTAATTAGGATTTTCTATGAAGCCCATCAGTTCCTCTGGTTCTTCGTCTTTATTTCTAACAGTATTTTTCTCTCCGTACAAAGACAGAAGTAGTAATTTTATCTTTAAATTCTTATTCTTTAGATTATATTTCGCCAAACATTGAATACTGGACTCCTTTAGAGAATAAGGGAGCGATATATAGAGTCCTCCTGAATATGCTGATGGTTTTTAAGGAGATGACCAGACCATCAAACTAAACAACTTTTAATCAACATCGAAATCGCGAAAAGTTTTTTGGCTATGCCGTACATTTCGCTCAAATAGGTTTGCAGTTTTGAAAGGAACTGGAAATTTTTTCTCGCTATTTTGATGTTGGTCTTGCATAGAAAGTTGTTCAGTTTGATGGTCTGATCATTCCCTAAAAACACTCAGCATATTAAGAAACATCAGTTGATAATTTTGCTGACCTAGGATTTTCAAGCTATCTCATCAAATCCCTGATTGAGCTTGAGTAGGTAGGTGGATCTGGAACCGATTGCTTCACATGCCTTTCAAAGTACGTAATATAATAGCACACTAAAACGACCTCCCATCAAAAGAGTAGCACAGTTCCTTAACTTCATGATTATAATTTTCTAAATTAATTGGTATAAAAATTCTAAAATTAAACAATAATGGTATTTATAGGTCGCGACGGTGATTCTCCCGAACACGTTATCGACTACCGAGGCAGCGTGCTTCCTGATGCGCAGGCGTCGAGTACTAACCCTATGACTAACGATGACTATGCTTACGGTTAGTGCTAAAATCGACACAATTTATATTTACAATCCTACTCAAAGAAATACCTCTCAATACAGTTCCTTTCCTACCTACAAACTTCTTATCTTATCTTATTATGGGGCTGGCAAGCCAGCAATATTTCGACCCAATGGGATCTTTGGTGTTGACCCCTACATTATTTATTTTCTTCAACCTTCAAAAACGTAGTAAATGAGGGACGCAATACCGTTCAGGGTATTAATCTGTAATCTCCCGGTTTTGGATAACCGTCATCCAGGAGGCACATGCGTTCAGCCGCCAAGACATCGCAGTAACACAGCATATCTCCCATGGTTTCTTCCTCCTTTCCACACGCTCAGCAGTTGGGGTCTAGGGTGATCTTCATCTTGTGCATCATCTGTGGCGTAGTGCCCGGTGAGGGCTCCTACAATGATACAATCTTTGTTCCTGCTGTTACTCAGTATGAATAAGTCAACCTTAAGTTGTATCAATAAACATTCTAATCGTAAATGTCTCTTACAGCAGATGCAATACCGGAATGGCACGGCTCGACACCGGACCTCAGTGAATGCAGATCTGTCTGGTTGAACAGTTTGGAGGCCAGGGTCAGGGAGGGAGAGTCTTTGCTCAGCATCAGCAATGATTTGGCACAGGTTAGTTGATCCTACGGAATAATTAAATCTTAAATAAAGAATTTTACTAGCTTAAATGAAACTTGCTACGATAGGAAATACGTTGAACAGTATTTTAAACCCTTACAATACTGTGTAAGTAATTACTAGTGAAAGCAAAAGAGATTTACACTGTAACAGCATAATTAATAAAATGTTTCTTAATCCTGCTTCATGAAATTAAGTTAAATAAGCAGAGATCTATGCTGCATAATTACCAGATCTTATGATTCCTAAAATTTTACACAGTAATATTCAATTACCTTTTAGAAAAGACAAAATAAAATCAATTAAACCTCGGTTCTAAAACAACCTGAAGATCTTCCATTTTGATTTAGACTAAATCACTACTTCCAACCCTAGGTGACATCATCAAAGACCCTGTATGGTGGCGACATGATGACCACGACCAGCATAATGAAGAAGCTAGCACAGAGAATGTCGCAAAACGTCCAGACCTTCCCTGACGCCAGGCAGCGGGAAGCCATCGTCACTGATATGCTACTGGGAGTTATTAAAACTGGTAAGAATGCAAAATTATTGTGAAGATAAAACAATAAAGAATAGGTACTTACAGAAAGAAAAAACAAAATTATTTTCAAGACACTGAAGTTCCAGTAGCTTATTTTCTCACTTACAAGATAAATTTGATATCAGAGCAGCCATGTTCTTTCATTCTTGAGAGGAGGAATTTGCCCTGCAGAGGGATTGGGATCTGAAGGCTATATATAACTTTTGAGTCAAAAGTGGCACTACAACTCTAGTCTTGATTGCTTAATTATGTCTGATTCTTTTACATTACTATTATCAACTATTACATGCAATTACATTGAAGGAAATTAATTAGCTTTATGATAGCTTAGGTATCAGTATATTAGTATTAACTAATATCACTCCTTTCCACAGGGTCAAACCTACTAGAAGAAAGTCAGCGTGCGTCATGGGCAGATTTAAGTGCGGAAGCGCAGAACCGAGTAGCGAGTGCTTTGTTGACCCAGCTCGAAGAAAACGCCTTCCTTCTAGCTGATGCAGTCACTAAGGAGAAGACTATCCTGCAGATTGTTAAGAATATCTGTAAGTATACCAGTTTCTATTGCTGTCACCAGAGGTATATTTCAAATTTATGTGATAATTTATTGGCTAATCCTGAAGGATTGTCTAGACTTGAAAGTCAATTACGGAGCTTAAAACAAAAGCAACATCGAAGACTGACCTTGAATGCTAATCCAGTATAAAAGTCAAATAGATTTGGCAGTCCGATGTGGAATCCAATGAACCTAATCGTCATAGTCGAAATATTGGTATTTAAACTGGTACCTTCCTACCTAAAACTAAATGTAATGTTGATTACAGGTCTCTCAGTGCGTGTTCTGGAAGTGAAGAACGTAGAAGATGAAACATTCCCTTCTGCCATCGCTCAAGAGCAGTGGAAGGTTTCTGAAGACACCATCACCATTCCGAAAGCAGCTTTAGTCGGTAAATATCACTTACTTCTTTTTAACTTTACTCAATACAAAGGCTGATGATAATAAATTCAAATCCACATCTTTCTATGGAGTCCAAACCTGACCACCTAAAAATTATGTACCTTTTTTGGCCCCTTGGTAGTGGACATTGGCCCAACTATATCAATAGTGATGAAATCCAGCAACCCCGATTAAATATACCAAACAGCTTGGCTTTATAAACCGTTGGTCAGCTAAAAGCTTTAGTAGGTGTTTATGATCTAATTCTGTTCCCATCGTACCTCATGCATTATTACAAAGAATCCAAAATCTTATTACTATGAAATCTGTTTCTAAGTTTGTCAGATTGATTAACGATTATAAAATTCTTTTCCTCAGACAACCGCCAGAATGACCTAGTCCGCATAGTGTTCTTCGCGTTTGACAGACTAGAACAAATCCTTCCGCCGACAATGGGCAAGACTCCTCAGTTCGCTGCCTTCTTATCAGACCCTGCGTCTCCAACCAGTCTCAACTCTGAAAAAGAGAAGAGGAATGTAACAAGGGTTCTTAACTCTAAGGTATGCTATTTTTTGCGATTTCGCTTGCTATCAAGCATACGTCGGGAATCTGGTGAATCGGCTGGATGGAACACCGAACCATATTATTATACCCTTCAATTATGAAATTTATGGAGGAGATGATAAGCACATTTCTAAATAGGTAAAACATATACATACTGACAAGTGGACAAAACTAGAGGTCTAATTTTGTTTGATTACTCACTTGTCCCTCACCCACATTCGAATCTGCACCGAAACAAACGTTTGCGTCTTGCTCTCAAACGTTGAAGGAAAACATCGTGAGGAAACCTGCATACGCTGAAGAAGAAATTCTGATGCAAACCGAGATGTCTACCGATCCAGACGCCCATAAACCCTTCCTTGAGGGTAGGCCTGTACCCTGCAGTCAACGTATATCTTGTCCAATCTTTAGTCTCCAATGATTACAAATCATGTTCCAGGTCATATCAGCGAGCTTAGGCAACGGTCGTCATATCCAGCTCTCTCAAATGGTTCACATCACAATGAAGCACTTGAAGACGGAGAATGTATCAAACGCCGCTTGCGTCTTCTGGGATTATACTTTACAGTAAGTTTACTTCTCGATTTGAAACGAAGCTAATTCTTCTAATAATTATTATGTTGTGGTTGCTGCCATAGTCTCTAAAATTTTTCGGAATATTTACAACTAACGTAGTGGCAGTGCCATATTGCCATAAGATAATAATGATGTTCAGGTCGAGTAGTCTACTCTTGACATGACCTGTCCATAAAACCTGCAATTGAATTACGCTAGAAAAGTAACAAGAATTTTCACTCCTAAGAAGTGAGGTGTGAGGAAATTCCTGTACATATATAAAGTTTTTATATGAATAGACATGATTGAAGCCCAGTCAAGATTTCAGATTAAAATGTAGGTTTCCAACCAATCTTACATACATACATAAACTCACGACTATAATCCTTTTCGGGGTGATCTTTTGAAGTAACCCCAAGAAACACTGCATAAGAAGAAACCTTATCCCTTAGTAACCTCGTATGACACTCACGTGAAGAAATAGCTTAGTCCATTTTCCGTAACAATACGGCTTATCTGACCCTTTCGCTATGATTTTAATATCTTATTCCCCAACAGCGGCTGGTCTCCGGAAGGCTGCGAAGTGGAACGGTCGAACGTAACGCACACGCAATGCAAGTGCTCACATCTCACCAACTTCGCGGTGCTGATGGACGTCCACGGAGTTTCCATCGGCGCTACACACGAGATGGCGCTACGATTGCTCACGTTCATTGGCTGCGCGATTTCTGCCGTCGCGCTATTGGCTGCTATAATTGTGTTCCAGTGCTTTAGGAATATGAAGGTAAGGTTTAGAGTTCTTTGTATGAATACCTCGCGGCACGAAACTCTAGCGCTCGAATCAGTGAATTTAGACGAAAATAGTGCCTAGTGCATTGTACATACGGTCAGCGCATTCAAAGTCAGCGATAGAGATTCGTGTCCCGACTTATAATGTTGTTTTATAAGGCGTTAAACATACACAAGTCATAAGGCGAAGGTACGGGACAGACAAGGCGCAGACGCGGCGGAGATATCGTGCCGCTTGGTGCCGCTTCAAAGCTTTTTCATACGAAATGTATGAAAGCGACGCGGCGCGGCACAGATGTCTGCGCCGCGTCCGTCTCACGCCTTCGCCTTACGTCTCTTCTGTATTTTCGCGCTTTATTGTACGTTTTGTAATAACTTGTTGATTGATCTCAATTTTGCTAAGAGTTCTTTGAATAGCTAATAAAATCTCACTTTTACTTTGAATATTTATTTAATTTTTTTCGTTTGATAGGAACATGTACAAGTTCCTTCTTAATATTTTAGGGTGTATGACCATCCCTTAAAAACGATGGTTTGATCACAATCAAACTAAATAACATTATCTACAACATAGAAATCGCAAAAAAGAAATCAGCTGTCTCATACATTTGGGTAGAGTAGGTTTGCATTGCATGTATTGTAAGCTATATATTTTATATCTTATTACACCGCCATAGCAAGATTTTTTACTTAAGAGTTCGTCCATCCCATGGTTGTCTGGAAGAAATCGCTTTTAGTGATAAGACCGCCATTTGTACTCTTACGTTCTTTTTATTCGTTTTTGTTACTGTATATTTTGGTGTGCAAATAAAGAATATTTATGTTATGTTATGTTATGTTTGCAGTTTTGCTGTTGATATTTTTTTTGAAATGCTTTTGGTCCCATAGAGAAAGTTGTTTCGTTTGATGGTTTGATCACCCCCTTCTTGTCTTATTAAGGGGGCTGGCACGCCTGCCACACTTCGATCTAATGGAAGGGATCGTTTGTCTTCAGTTGATCAACCACAAAAAAACCGTCGGCATAAGTAAGGATACCTATAGGTCTTCCTATATATAGCAATAGCTATAGCAATATATTGCTATTGTCTTTTTCGGTCGGTATGACGGTCCTTCAAACCTGATGACGATAACCAATTTTGTTTTCTATTCCAGTCTGATCGAGTATTAATCCACAAGAACCTCTGCGCTTGTCTCCTGATCGCCGAGGTGGTGTTCATGTGCGGTATAGATCAGACCCAGAATCGGATCCTATGCGGCGTCATCGCTGGTCTGCTGCATTACTTCTTCCTTGCCGCTTTTGCTTGGATGTTTCTAGAAGGTATGTTAAAATTTTTGGGCCTAAAAGTTCACAAATCCACAATATTAAGAATATTATTTTAGAATGCTAATCTGACTGAATAAGAAATAGGTGGACAGGAGATTTTAGTAGATAGACTCTTAACTATACCTTACTACCCAACTAAGTTATAGGTAACAAACTGGAAATGTGGTATTCTTCTTGATTGTGATGGTTTTGGCACACCCTGATTATTTCATACAAATGGGCTCGCACTGACAGGAAGAGGCTAGAACATGTACGATTCGGGGTGCGAATGAGCGAGGAATACATCAGCTTATTGTTTCCACCTCACGTACCTACCACCGACAGGGGCTGAA
This sequence comes from Agonopterix arenella, assembly GCA_927399405.1. NCBI lineage: Eukaryota > Metazoa > Arthropoda > Insecta > Lepidoptera > Depressariidae > Agonopterix > Agonopterix arenella. Next base: position 7,297,239 of record OV656714.1, read on the forward strand.
GTCCATAGGTTCTATATTTACTAAGTGCGTAGAAACTTTGCCACAATTATCTTTCAAAGCGTGCAGTGTTAGCAGGGTTCTCCTTTAGTGTATTTAAGGTTTTTTAATTTTGATCACGAAAAACACAAGGGACAAGAGATGATAGTTATAGATAGATATAGTGTTTAAAGATCTGATCTCTATATCAACTTTTCTCTTTATATTTCTTCGTATTTTCTACAAGCCATAATGTCTCCCAAATTCCAGGTTTCCACCTCTACGCGATGCTGGTAGAAGTCTTCGAGCCGGAGCGTCCTCGGGCGCGGTGGTACTGTGCCAGCGCGTACTTGGCCCCGGCGCTGGTGGTGCTGGCTAGCGCAGCTGCCTTCCCCGGGGGATATGGAACCTCGAGGCATTGCTGGTTGTCCACTGATAGACTGTTTGTGATGAGCTTCGTTGGTCCTGTTGCTTTGGTTTTGGCGGTAAGTCTTTCTAATTAATATTCTTTTGATGATGACAATAAAGCTTAACAATACAGGTCAATATACAATAAAGTCGCTTAAGGCAAAGCTGGTGAAGTTTATTGGTTAACTCTTGTTATAATGGCGATGATGTCCGCCTCGACGTATCCGTCGACGGCGACTCTCGTTTTAGTTCCTGGCTCTGATGTGGCTGGAGAATCCGAGTTTGATCTCAAATAATCTGTTACACGCAGCACAATACAGTTAGCCAGTGGAATTGTACGTGTAGTTTTATGTTGTTTTAGTACGGGTCTTGCTGTCTTGACGTTTGGCGTTAAAGGCTGCCGACCTATTATCTCAAAGTGAACTCTTAGTATAGATTTACAGCGATTATGTATTCTAATTTTAGTAGATTAGAGTGATTGTCCACTATTGTATCTATCCCACTAAACTAAAGGGTGCAAACACCGCCTAGAAGATAAAATAAAAATTGTCAACATAGATAATTAAAGCCCACTTCCAAACGTGTTGTCACTGTAGAAAATCTACAAAACATAACATTTCTTATAAACTTTTTACCGGCGATCCTCTTGATGCTATTTAAAGATCCTGAACATGATGGCTGGGCAGCAACCCTATTTTGCCAAATCTCTATCAACATTCAGTTAAAGCTTTTTGTTAAAGTAACAATGATTTCTTTTCTCATTTTTCAGGCCAACTGGATCTGCCTCAGCATGGTTATCTACATGATGTGCCATCACTCCACTGTATCCATTAAAGCGAAGGAGAATTCTAAACTCTACAAAATCAGGTAAATACCTACTTAAGACTTTATGTCACATTATTTTTTTGCCCGCATGTAGTCGCGTCGCAACACATTAAAAGGGGTGCCTACATCATATAATACACTGGCCTTCAAAACTTAGTACCACACTTTTAAAATTGCAATTACCTTTAAAGTGCACGAGATGTATTTTAAAAACAAAAACAATATGATTTATTTTATTTTTTATATAAAACTTTATAGTCGATTATCTTCTGTAAAGGAATGTATGAAAAAAACTTTATTTATAAACAAAAACACTCCTTTTCAAATTGCCGTCTAACTAAAGTGTGATACTTAGTTTTGCAGGCGAGTGTAGTAATTACCAATAATTATATGGAACGGTTCAATGTTTTTAGCAGGATGGCCCACAAGCTTCCTCCCGTTGCTTCTTATAGGAACAAAACAATTAGTATTCCCAATTTTATTCAGAAATGGGCCAGAATGGGTGCTCTAAGCCTTATGTTTGACAGAGTGAGAGTTCAAACCTTATTCATTTAAGTGCTAACCTATAGGTATTCTTATAAATACCAATTTTAAAATTGCAGTTTCTTACCTAGTAGTTTACAATTTTACAAAACCTGTCATTAATATGATAAATTCTCAATTTCCAGGGTCTGGTTGAACAGTTCCCTGGTCCTGGCCTTCCTGCTGGGCCTGACGTGGACCTTCGGCCTCCTGTACCTGAACGAGCAAACCGTCGGAGTCGCCTACGCGTTCACGATACTGAACTCTCTGCAAGGACTCTTTATATTCATTTTCCATTGTCTTCAGAATGAAATCGTAAGTAGTTTAAGCCACTTTATTGTACTTAGTCTTAGTTGGTATTAGTCTTAATATCTCTGACTACCGGGGAATATAGTCGTGAGCTTTAGCTTTATGCTTATACTTAGTTGTATGATCTTAAAATTTACTTAACGAATTACCAGGAATTTCCTGTCCTTGTGTCAGGTTTGAGAGAAACTTAAGGCCAGGTAGAATCGGTAGATAGGGTAGAATCGCTGCTATAATTAATAACCATTCAAATGATGGTATATTCTGAAGAAATGGTGTATGGTGATTCTTGTACAACTGGTTATAAATCTGAAATCGAACTTTCGGTCCTCTTTTTTATCGAAAATATTTAAAATGGTTAGATTCACTGCAGAAAGAACGAATCTACACTGTTCTTTGAACTATTATATATTAAATGTGATCCACAAAACCCGGTTCGAAAACAGACAAAATAGGTCCCCCCCTTTGGGGCCTTTAATTGGCCTTTAATTACGTTCGTGTGACAAGGTTCTACGATGGGTCATGATTCATATTGGCCGATTTTAGTTACGTAGATTAACAATTACCTATCATTACAAAAATCTACATTAATGAATCCATTCATCGTCAATCATTGTGAAAATTCATCTGCATCGTAGTGTCCTGTACTTACGGACTCCTCTAATTATAAAGTTAATAAAACAAAATCTGTCTAAAATCCACAGTTCCAAAAGGAATGCGCGCGTCTAGGCCGGCGGCACCCCTGGCTATCCTGCTGCCTCCACCTGACGCCCAACTCCTCGCAGCCGCTTCCCAACAACGCGGCCACGGCATCCTGCTCCAACCACGTGGACACCCGCCAGGGCTCCACCAAGGGCAGGAGGTACCATCAGAGCGCTGCCGCTGACTCTGAGGATGTTGTCGACCCAAGAGATGTCACGGTAAGGGAGATTCCGTTTTAGGTTCATGGTTTGAGAGTTGATTTCGGATTTGACGGAGTGGAGCTTATTGGTTAACCAGTTCAACATCACTGTAAGAGATAGGTATGTAGCCTCTAATTGATGCAGTCAAATTTGAAGCTGTCCATTACAAGTGGCGACCGGCTCACTCCCCGTCACACTGGACAGAGATTCGGTACTACTAGTGAAACATGTATGTTCTGAGTTTTCACAATATCTCTGACTACTCCCTCGGGGAATATAGTCGTGAGCATATGCTTATGCTAAATATGAACTGTTTGTACCAGTGTTAACGTTGAATATTGAAATGAGAATGGAAATGTTCTACGCTCCACTGTGTCAGGTCTGAAATATCCATAAATAAGTATACAATATTGACATCTTGATACCTACTAGAATAAAGTTTATGCATGATTTATGACAATTAAATCGGTGAAGGGTCGCACAGTATGATAATTATTGCAAATCCTAAAATTAAACCCCATTATTGAATTCTAACAGAGCACAGCGAGTACATCCGTATCGGCGTCGACAACAAACAATCTCGTCATAAACAATCTGAACGTTGTTGTAAACAACAACAATCACAACAACAACAACGTTATAAACAATGCCGCTGTGGCATCCCTAGCGGCAGCAGCAGCAGCCCATAGCTATCATTCTCATAGAAATAGGAGAAACTCCCAAGAGAATCAGAGTTTCGGTCCTACATCCAATTTTGGTCCTACGTTGAACGCAACTGGGGCTAATTTTGCTCATAACATACCTGAGAGAGAACCAGCAGCTCCAATGTCACATCTAAGAAACCCTATCAATGCTGGAAGTGGAAGATATCCTCAAGGCTACAGACAAAATGTTCAGCAAGGTGCGTACGCATTATAACAGAGATAGGATTTATTATTCCAAATTCCAGAGTCAATTTTATTTAAAAAAGAAACCACCAAACCACTTTGGCTTTTATTGTGACTAATTGGTTTAAAGACAGCTCAATTTTGTGTTTGTTTTTTTGTTATTAACATTTTTGTGTGTGTTTTTTTACTTTGATTTTGTATAATATATGATTTTGTCCACTAACCAAATTAATTTAAAATGTCTGTGTGGACTCAAAACACGTTGCGAAAACGAAACGTGTTTTTTCAGACGGTAAGTAGAGGTTTTTTTTACTTTTGTACTTCTTCTCTCTAAAACTAACGCTTATGAAAGTACTTACTAACTAACTTCTATAACACTTTCCTTAGTGGTGTGGTGGTTTAATTAACGTAGTTTATTATTGGTATCAAGCAATAACTTCTAATGCTTTGAAGACCAAAATAAATCTTGATCCATTTTACAAAATTGTCAAAACATCAAATATCAAAATCCTATCTCTATATTATGCGTATCACATCTACAGCTTTAAACCTTCTACAGATATTGACATCTACCATCAAAATTTAAATCTTATAGTTTCCAGATTCATCTTCTAAATATTTCAGATTGTCGACGCCTATATGTATGTATTTATCTTCCAAAAGCAATTATAAAATCTATATAATATATCTATGTATAATTTGTAAGTAAGTATATCTTTTTCTAACTATACGAACAGAGCTACAACTTACAACCGGACTCAAGATGGAATGTACGACCTACGGCCCCGATTTACGTACCAAGTGACGACACAAGATCCATACGCGTTCCAACGCCGCAAAACATCCCTCATAGCTCCTCACACACGCAAAGCATCGCGTCAATGCATAGCTACAGAAACAATATCGATGTTCCGAACGATTACCAGAACCTTCGATCGCGGTCGCCATCTTGTTTCTCAAACAAAATGGCGGCGTCGATTGGCGCGAACGACTGGGCTTTGATGGCGAACGCTGGTGTTTGGAAGGTGAGGGGAGGGCTGTAAATAATGCTTGAGTGTAAACACTGTTAGTTTCATTAGATTGCTTTAGTAAGATCTTTGAGTCAAGAGTGTTTTAACAGTGTTCCTTATTTGGACAGTGTAGAAACGCTCTACGAAATATCTCATTTATCTCGACGAATCAAAATGTTAAGTCAGTGAAAAGATGACTCGTGTAAAACAAGACTTCTTTTAATATCGTTTATGTATAAAAGATATTATTTTAAATCAGTTAAGAAAAATACTCCCTTAAAGCCATAATATGACTGCGTTTTGCGTTTCGTTGTTTGAAAGTTGCTTTATCACCGGTCACAGGTAAGTAAAATTATTCGTAAACTCTACGAGCATTGCTCCTTTTTTATGACAAATCGAAAACTGATTTTTTAGAAGCCAAGCCACAAAAAGGTCGTTACACGCTTACTTTATCGTAAATTGACATGAGATCTTACTAAAGCCTGATCATCACACTCATTTTCTTGCATGAAACCTAACCATAGTGTGTGCATGAAATCATTCAGAAGAAATCACATTGTACATAGTTTTACATTGTAGCCCTTCCCATATCCTTCTTTTATATAACACCCTTTCTATAGAATTGTGATTACTAGATATGTTTTGTAAGTTAGTTTCAAATAACAGCACGGCACAAGAAATCCTTTCTCAATTCTACGTCGATTTACAGCAGACAATTTTTATGACTTTTGCTCTTACTTATTCATCTAGATGTGAATCGATCATTTTACTGATTTCTACAATTATTTTTAATCGCTTTTAGAATTAACGACTTTATAAACACACATATTGAGCTGTTTTTAACGTGACGAAATTTATATCAAACGAAAAAGCTCAATACATAGTTCAGCAACTCATAACTCCTTCCATCACTAAAGCCATCCTAACATTCCACAGAACACTTCTTCTAAGCACCATGCCGGCAACACGTCGACTCTGCCCCACCACGACACCCTCTCGCGTCAGATGGCTCAGCAGAACCATATCCACGCCCAGTACAACGAGTGCGACGCCCCCCTCGCCCCCGGCTCCCCTCGACATGTCATCAAAGATGAAGAAAGCCCTTTACACCACCAAGGATACCAAACAACAAGAAGCTACAATCATGACTTTCGGAACCCACACGTGTTCATGTCACAACATTCCCCTGGAAGCCAGGAAATGATCTTCAGGAAACATTACAAAGATGAGAACAGACGCAAGCATCATCATCATCACGGCAGTCAGAACGTAAATCATACGTATTCGGAAATAGCGGGTCAACAAGGAAGGATATACAGACGTGGCTCCGAGCAGGAATTCAGGGTCATCCAAGACGATCCAGTTTACGAGGAAATCGAAAGAAACGAGACTCTTATGTCGGATATGTCGGATGACAACTCAGGACCCGAACACTGCCGCCAGAACCCTGGGCTTCACGGATCGACAAGCTCGAAGTTCTTTGGTGATCATCGTCCTTTGATATCATACAGTCCCGGAGACAGGCATCACCATGATGAGCATTATGGAAAGTACGGGAAATGGGACACGTACGACCCGAGGCACGCTTACGAGAGCGGCAGATTGATGCATCCTTACCACCAGCCTCAGGAGAACAACATGAGGGCGCTAGCTGCAGTTCTGAATGGAGAGAACAATGTCGTATGCCATTTGGAACCTCACAATTCTTATGACGTTTACCAACCGCAACCTGGTAACCCTAGGACTGTATCGCAACCCAGTTTCTAAGGATTTAATACAGTGTACGGAAATGATGTGATTATGTATGTTTTTCCAACTTTGGATTTGAGTGTTGTTGATGAACAGTGTACAGATTAGTGAATTTTTCTATGGATGTAGACATAGAAAGTAATAGTGACACGTAAGTGATAGCGTTTACGTAGAAAACTTGCCATAAACGTGGACTTTAAAACATATTTATAGACAGTTAGTTGTTAAAATTAAATTTAAAATCACTTTTTCCACTGTGATCCTATTTAAATGTAAAAGCTCAAGTTTCAGTGTTGCGACCACTTTTACTTTTAAAAATGGCGGAGGAATAGCAATTGTGTATATAATGAGTATAGCGTTTAGTACTAGACTCTTAGTACTTCCAGTGTGACCTTACTATTTCTTAACTGTCAATCTATTCGGTTCATAATCATGGCATTTTCTCAGTGTATTTGCATTTCTTATTGTAGGTATGAAAATCTGTGATGTTTCATTTGTATGCTTTAGAATTAGGTTTGCTTTTTGTTTACGCCATTTTGAATTAAGTCTCCTGCATGTTTTATGCGTTTGTCATTACCGTGGCCTAATCACACACGGGAATGATAATTTGAAGAGTCCACGGAAATGATACTTAAAGGACATGCAAAATACTTCTTGTAAATCCCACTGCCGTAATTTCTTAAAATATTCACACTAAACTGTACGAGTATGTAGGTTACTCTTTCAATGTATACAGGTTTATGTATTGTTTAGTTTTTATATCTCTGCAGCTTTGTATATTTATTTTTCTCAAAGAAATTTCGAATAAATCCATCCAACCTATTATAGACTGACACCACTTGATGTTGTGCACTTTTCTGTAAATTTAGAACTTAGTGTTTAAAAAAAACTTACTTAAAAATAACAAAAAAGTACATATTATTTCTACATATAGTAGATTTAATTTTAATGCCATGAATAAACTGTTAATTATTTTACCGTACAATAATAATAAGGAATTGTTTAGAGGATACAAGTACAATAAATGTGACAGAAAGTTTAATTTCTCTTGTATATTTTGGATCGATTAAGCAATATATTAGACTGTAAGTATTTAATAAATTATTGGCCATTTTATACTGTATAACACTGATAATTTATGAACTTTTATAATCGTTTTAGCGCGGCCAAAATTTATGAAATACTTCCTTTAATGGGAAATCTTGATAAAAATGTGGGAAGGATTATTTTTTCTAAATTGGGTATACTAGTCCATCTATTTTTCCCACTGTCTAAATATAATGTATAGTACATTTCGTCATGTGTAATTTCTGTTATATTATTTTTGTTTTGATTGTATTTTAAAAACGTTGACGAGTATATTAATGTAAAGTAGGACAAACGAAATCTGTAAATAATTTAAAGTTTATATAAATAAAACGTGGCTGTTCTGAGAGGATGACCACAACTGAAAATTTTGTATTTTAATTCTAAGAAACCCTATTAGAACCTAATCATATTAAAAAAATTAAAAACAAAACTAATAATTTCGAAAGTATTGAAGAAAGTCACCCTAAGTCACTTTCTATTGTTTATTACCCTAAACTATGATTAACAGAACAAATGATTCTTGATTTAATTTTAAGTTGAAAAGGACCAAAGAAAAGACCTTAAATTCTTTATAGACATGTATTTTCATATACGAAGACACCCACAAAATGTAAAATACGACTTGAAAATTTATTTCGTCAAACCTTACAAAAGGGCAAAATGTTAGTTAAAAAATTTAGACAATCATCAAGATACGACAAATTACTTAAAAACTAAAATATTGTATACACATTTATTTAAAATTTCTTTTATTTTTTATATCCAAAGGTAATGGGAGATCTTTATAAAGGCACACTTAATCAAACATATGCCTGAAATGAGATCTAATTTTTGAAAAAAACAATTCTAACTTTTGACAATTTTTTTCTAATAACTTACAATTATCTAAAAATATTTTTAATAACGCCAAAATAATACGTTTCATTGTAATTAAAATTAATTTTACAATGTAAAACTGGGTAGGTACTGATATTATTATCTTTATTTATTATAAATAAAAAAAGTTTTAAGCACCACCCGCTAGAATCCTAAAGAGAAATAATTTTGAATCGAAATTTTAAACAACCGAGATCCAAAAGCCAAAATCCAATTTTAAAAGATGGTTTAAAGTAAGAAATACATCCAATTACAATTTACATTGAAATTTCTACTTAAAATTAATAATTTTGTTGACAGAATTTTTTATACTAAGTGCTAAATAGACTAAGATTAGAACTCACTTAGACCAAATGAATTGAAGTATTTTCAAGGCACAACTTTTTCACAGGCACAAAGATTAATGCAGTAACACATTTTTGAAAAGAAAAACATCTTCCCAGAGATCAAAGTCAAAAAATCGAATATCATTTTAAAAAGTTTTAAAACTTCATTTTGTGCAGAATATTTTTAATAAATATAAATTGAATAAAACAATAATAAATATACCTTTTAAAGACTGTATTGACATATAACTGAATCAACTAGCATACTAAAATGGATGAAACAAAGTGCCTGCGAACAAAATACCTAACAATATCTAGAACTTATTATTTATTATTGAAAAAATAAATGCCGTTTGAGATTAAAAGTCAATTAAAGCGAAAATGTCACTATTTTGCATAAAATTGATAATGCATTATCTTTGCAACTTCATACTTATTATAATCAACATGTCAGAGTCAAAAGGTTTTAACTGACAATTTTATTGATTTTGAACTTTATATTAACCTGGTAAGGATAAAAAAATGGTAGCTAGGTACATTGATAATTAAAACAGAAGTTAACACTTTTAATAGACACTAAAATAAGAATTGTGTTAAAATAATCGATAACTTTTAAGACTGAAGTACATAAAATGGCAGAAAATGTAGAGTTTACTACCGTAACCAGAAACAAACTTAAACAAACATTCACTGAGCTAAGATACAGAAGATCAATATCGACTTTTCAGTAACTTCACGATTTATATTAAGTAAGGAATGAAAGAACATGAAATTAAATGCGTCAAAACAATTGACTACATGGAAACTTTTAGATCAATTTATAGACAACATTATAATATATTTAAAAATTATATATATATTTTTTTTAATTTTAACACATTCGGCAAACTAATGTGAATAGGTAAGTAATTCGCGAATTTCAACGGTGAAAGCTGATGATCTTTTTATTTTAATGATAATAACATTTTATTTATCCTAGCATCCTTTGATATTAAAAAATCACGTATGGGTTACTAAGGAATATAATTTTGTATAATATAGAGCACACCTCCAATATTATTCACGAATGCATATAATCTTCCCAAACTATTGACGTAACTGACATTACTGGTTAAACTTTTTTTTTTCATATAATCAGAATTGTATCCACGAAGTTATGTACTTACTTTGATTAATGAATTGATTATACAGATCGATCGGGCTTTAAACCTTCTGTTTATATGTCTGTGCTTTAAACATACATTTAGAGGTGGTGGTAACAGTGCAGCATTAGATACGTTATTTGAAGAACTTACGTCAATAGTATCAGTTACGTCAGTTGGTGAGAAAAGTAAGAAAATTAATGTAAAGGTAGCTAAAACCTGGTGAAGACACATGTTGAAGTAAAGATAATAAACAAACACATTTACAATATTTCACACATTTCCACACAACACATATCCGCAACAGTCTTCATACAAATTATATCACATAGCGATACACACTAAACTTGGCTCCAAGTGAAAAAAAATCTAATATTTTCATTATAAAAAAAAAGGTAAGACAAAAGGCACTGCAATTTTGATTCCATGTGACATAAGACTAGTTAATATAGTTATTGAATTTCGATTTAGTTTAAAAGACAAAAGTGATAAAGAAAGAACTTATTGCATTATTCATGAAATCCCATAGTCCAAGATCCAACAGTATTTAATCACGAAAATGACATGATGTATCGGAAATAAGGAAAATAGGAAATAAGGAATTTGGTGCACCAATGAATTTTTGATATTATGGACGTTCGGGTTCAAATCCCGTACAATCAGTTATATTTTTTTTTTAATTAGCATTTTCAGTAACTAACAAACTATGGTAAGAATAGCCAACTTTAATTATGAGAGATATTACGATATATAAAAATAACATTAGAACATTGACTTCGGAAACCGCACTTATACAATTCGCAATTCTATTTCCACTCTAATAAACTCGTAAAACATTATCTAGCCTTATGTTCCATCTAAATTTAACTCAAAACACTCAGAGCCCAAACTAAAACAAACGTTGCTATGAACACCCACAGCTTTCGACCACCATACCTGGTATAGTCCCGTAAATGATGTTTAAGTCGTGGTCGAAATATAACATGGAGATGCTGCTCATCCGACGAGGAGCGCAGCATGGACCGCCGCTCCCTTGTGGGGCAGCTAAATGAACTAAATGAGTATGAGGATACTTCTGTAAGAAGCTATATGGGCACTCTCCACTACAGTAGTTGGCGTCGTACTGCTTCGGGGCTATGATCCAGTCCCAGCCGAACTCTTCGAAGTTGACGACGAGGGGGTATCGGCAGCAGCGAACCTCTTTTGAGTTTTCTGTGCAATCCATGCCGATTGTGCGCCGAGTGCGCTTGTGTGAATTGTCTATAAGACTTACTTCTATGTATGGCATCTGAAATTAAGGAAAATGTGTTTTAGAATTGTCATTAGAATTTGGGTTTTTCTTGCTTCGATATGAACTAGTTCAGAAAGTTATAATACATAGGTATATTCGAGATTCTGGTTGTTTTTTCTATAGGTGTGCTATGTACCTATTCATGACTTATCTTCTTAGTTAAAAATATTTATAAATACTTCAACTTAGGTAGGTAATCTTTAATGATAATAATTGCTTCATCCATGACAATTGAACTATACTTGATCTTTTTTTTCAAGGCATTTCGATAATAATTTTTTCGTTATTTAATGAGGCTAATAATTAGGTCAAATTGAAATAATAAAAATATCTTTATTTGATTTGTTTTTTTTTTCATTAGTATTAAAGAAGATACTTTAGTTATTTTGATTGTTGTGCTTGGTTCCATCTATCACTATTTGACACGACAGATATTGTCTTTGGTCGATTCGATGGCATATCAGTTCATATCATAGAGTTCGACGAAATACTTGATATAACTTTATAACGGTTTTATTCGCGATTATAAGTTGGCTCCATACTGAAAGTTGTTCAGTTTGATGAGTAGAATACATGTTGAAGTTCTCCGCACCGATAGAAAATTTACCCAGTATGTGATACTATTTACATTAAAAAAAAGTTGAGTTAGAGTTTTGAATGATAGAAAATATGGAACTTACCAAAGCATTATTAGAATCAGAGCTCGGATGCGGCACTACCAAACTCATCCTCGTCTTCGAGTCTTGTACTCTCACTACTATCGCTAAATTCTCCCTTGGAAGCCTAAAAAACTCTGCCACCATGTTTGTGACATTCACCTTCAGCCATTTACCGACTCTCAACTCTTTCCTTGTCAATTTAACAGAATTATCTGTGTAAGGAACCGATGCTTTATTCCCTTGACTATTTCTTGTTATTCTACTAACTTGGATGCTTATAGTAAAGTGCTCGTCTGAGTCAAAGGTGGTGTTATGACGAGGTTCTATCTCTTGGAGGTGCAGATTGAGGACTGCTTCATCGACGTCGTTCTGAAGTACTTTGTCGGCGAAACGAAAGTTTATTACTCTTAAACCTTTGAAGTGACTGTGGCGGCGCGAGTCTGTGGAACAGAGATTGGATAGTTAGTTTGTTTTATTTGGTATCTGTTTATTGACTGTGGTAATTTGTGATTTGTGTTTCGATGAAGGTCTGATGCTAAGTTCGATGCCCATTTGTTTTAGAAAATAATGTAATGTATGTATGTTTTGTAATTTATAATTTAAACCTACTGAACTAACGTAGTATTAAGGAGATATACAATTTTCTAGATATCACATCTGCCTATTTAAGCCTAGATTTTAAGCTCATTGATACTTAAACTTTTTATCTGACGGCTTTTATTCCAATATGTTACGTTACGATAATATTTGTACCGACTAGGTATTTAGTTAAACTCAATAAAACCCTATTAGTTAAGTCACAATTTATTTTCCTCTAAATTTGAAAATGGAAGCAAAAACCATATTAAAATTTAAAACAAAACAATCACGACAAAACTTGTTTCTATTTCTTTCTTTAACACCACATTCCCATTCATACAACCTTTCGCACTGGATTTCATAGACATTTAGTATACAGGGCCGCCACCCTAGACACTAAAGCCCATGAAGTCCCTTAAAAATGCATCACCTTACATTATTACATGTAAATGTTATAAAAAGAACAGGAACTAATTGGTATATATTTTTCTTTGTTTGTTACGTAGAGGTGTTAAAAATAGTAGGTAGACTTTATGTACAAAATTTATAGGTTACAGCATTACAGCAGTTGATAAGAACTTTTAAATAAATAATGATCACATTGTTTATTTGACCCTGCACCATAATTGCATCAACAGATTGAATAAAAGCTTCTTTTGCAGTTTGAAAAAAAATTAAATTCGTCAACATTTAAAAAGGATATTTTGAAATCAAAATATGAGTAGTCGTCGCGTAGACCAATCACTGTTGAGATCTGAAAAGAAAAGAAAACTCTATTTAAATAATTTAAAAATAATATCAATGAAAAATATGGATGGATTTGGCAATGACAATTACAGGAAAAAAGGGAAGGATCAATTGAGTCATATAATTAATAAAACTTTGGATAAAGGTGCATTATAGAACAAACAAGACAATAAACAAGGTTTTTAAGAGAATTATCAGACCATGAACCTAAACCACTTTCTCTATTGGACAAACATGGAAAAAATAGCGCTCCCCCACATTTATCTATAGTATACTTACTTAAGTTAAATGTTTGTAATTTTCGAGATTTCCATTTTGGTCCCATAGAGAAAGTTGTTCAGTTTGATGGTCCAAGCATCCCATTACAAAAACCAAGGACAATTAATACAATACAAGATAATTACAAATAAAGATAGGATAAAATATATTTATCATAGAATCAGTGTGTTAAAGTTGAGGCTTTCTACAACTGCACGTAAGAAGAAGGTTAGTAGTTGTAGCAATTTTACTGACCACACCGAAAGAGATTGTAGTCGTGAGTTTGCCATTAGCATAATAGTGTATATAATAGTGTGTAGAATGTATCTATTATATTTCGCACTATAAATAGATTAGGTAAACATATAATAATACTGTTATGATACTATAATGATTGTAACGTCGATATTCTTAGAACAGGAACTATTGATAAAATAATTACACATTAATTTCAATGAATCATAATGTAAATATAAGATACTTGTCTAATAATGCAATGACCTTTATACTACTAACTGTATTGAACTTGACAATATATGCAACTATTATGTAGACCTCGACTTGGTAAGGACGTTCAATTGGTTAATGCGTATACGCAATAAAAAACGGATACGCAATGAAGTGTCAAAAAGTAGCGATTATAAATGTGGAAGACAGTATGAAGGTGTGTAAGGATGGTAGGATTTAGTAGATTAGGTAGTACATTTTGGTCATAATCATTCTCTTACCCTTATCTTATTATATGGGGTTGGAGCAATATTAAATGGCTATTCGAACCCTTTGGAGACTACAGCCCTGAACAGTGAGGAGTTAAAAATCCAGAAGCGACAACGTTCTATAACGACTAGGTACCCATCAGAATCGGTAAAGGAACACATGCGAACACCCTTCTCGAAAGTTGAGGGGTTTCGGAATGCACCGTATTAGGTGCACTGTACAGTATGCGTGTGATCGCTTTTATTAAGCGCAAGTATTTATTTCGATCCCAGGTTAATAATTAAATATCTGGATTAACAACTGTATCGGGTTTAAAAGCGTCGCGTGGACCTGACACTTGCCCAAATTCATATCTGTCTACTTTTATGAAGTGTTCCGCATACCAAAAGTATTAGTAATCGCTTCAGCTGATCCACCAATTTGAATAACGTATAAAATTGCAAAAGTTCGCGTACCGGGCAGGTGTTAAAGATGCGTCTAAAAATAAAGAGTTCGTTCCTCTAGAATGGAAGGCCGCGGGTAGAATCCGCCAGCTTTTCTCCACCGAGAATAGAGAAAGCTATCGATATCAATCGTATTTTGACAGTTTGTTTATAAATCTATCGTCGGCTGTTTAGAATTAAGTTTTTTCGTGTTTGTTGTTGCAGATGGTTGCGTGCTAGTCTGGATTTTATCTTTTTGAAATGAAATTTATGGGAGTGTCCAATTAGTTTAGCTCTGTTTTATGGGGGGTGAGCGAAAATTCTGCTAATAGTTAAATTTAGCTCTATGTAAACACTATTATTTAACTCTTAACACGTTCCGGGACAGTGACCGCCTATAGCCGTGATAACAATAAAAGTTCTATTGTGTCTCGTTCACTGTCCCGGAACGTGTTAAACTCGCGAGGATTCGCGAGGGTGTCATGGCGAATTTCGCAAAAAATTAAAAAAATATGGCGATGTTTGAACGATTTTTTCTCAACATTTTATTTCATAACAAATGTAATTTTATGATGCCAAATTGAAGAGCCATTCATGGTCTCTTTTCTTCTCATACACATTAAACAAACATATAAATAAGAAAGGGATAGAGAATAATAACTATATTTTTACTAATTTTGACTTTTTGATAAATAATTTGCAGTAGGTATGGTTTTTGGCTACAATAGGTTCTTTAATTTTTGGTAGGACGTCTGGCAGAAAGTTTGGGCAAGGGGTGTCAACAAGAAGAACAAGAATACACATACAAGCGTTCAAGCGTCAAACTTTGTATGATTATTTAAAATAATATTAAAGTTTTCAAGATGAGATGACGTGTCGCAAGTAGTTGTGGCCTTTTGTCCAGAAAGACACTACATAGGTAAATAGTAAATTTAAAATTGTGTTGTTAAAATTAGCAGATTCATATTTTTCCATGAATCTATCACTGCGTTGGAATAATCCATAGCCGTAAAGAAAATACGATCAATAACTCTACAATACAGGGTGTTACAGAAGTAAAAATAAAAATTGAAAACTTTTAAGGGGGTGGTTTAGACTAACAAACTGAACAACTTTCACTATGGGACCAACATCGAAATCGCGAAAAAAAAATCTTTTGTCCCATACATTTAGCTTGAGTAGATCTGTAGTTTAGTATGGAACATCGCAAACGCATCGCATCATGGCGATTACGGCAAATCTCCTCATTTTGGGGGAGGCCTATGTCCAGCAGTGGACGTCTATCGCCTAATATAATGATGATGATGATGGAACATCCGATTTTTTTTCGCGATTTTTATATTGGTCCCATAGTGAAAGTTGTTCAGTTTGATGGTCTTAACCACCCCCTTAAATGTTTATTTGTATTTTTATAACACCCTGTATAGGTGCGCATCTGTAACCTTATTCCTTATTCGCCCCATAAGACACCCACGTGAAGAAATTGCATGGTCCATTGTAAGCCTGAACCACACAACTATATCGGGAGATAAATTTGTGTTCATTCTAGACCAGGAGCCCTGGGAGGCAATTGCGGTAAATAAATCGGAACAGAACCATGATTAGACCGCGTGCGAAGCTTAGCTTTTTACACATTGGGTATTGCGCTAATCGCGGTACAGCTCATGACAGCCGTTAGAGCCTTTTTGACAGATGGCTGAAACGGCTAAAAGGCTAAAAGCTACATAGTAAATGAGTCAAGCTTAGCACATACGGAATTAACGCAGGTTAATAGTAATTGGATTGCAATGTGATTAGAACTGAAATTGGATTGCGATCGTCCTCCTGGGCTGCAATCGCGGTAAATATTCGGTGATTGGACTGTTATTGGACTACGTACGAACCATAGCTTTGGACACATTTGGTATTGCGCTAATCGCGGGACTGCTCTTGACAGCCGTTAGAGCCGTTTTGACAAATCGCTCAGACGTTATTGGCAGTCAGTTACATAGAGTTTAGCGCGATGCGGAATTCAGAACAGTTGAATAGTAACTAGATTGTAATGTGATTAGAACTGAAATTGGATAAGAATTAGAACTTCGATGTTTTAACTTCGCGCTAATTTAAAACATCGAAGTCTATCCTTATTCAATTTCAGTTCTAATGACATTGCAATCTAGTTACTAATTCAAGTGTGCTGAATTCTGTATCGCCCTAAACTTGACAAATTTACTATGTGATTGACAGTGCGAAACGTCTGAGCGATCTGTCAAACGGCTGTCATAAGACAAATGGTTAGCGCAACTTGAGCGCAATACTGATGTTGTGGTTCGCACGCGGTTAGGTTATCAAAGATCCTCATTGTTTTTAATTAACCATGTAATTTTGTTCAAATATCGAATTATCTAATCCAAGTAATAACGCTCACAGGCACATACATTGTAATGATCCCAAGCAAGCACTATAGGCTGTTTATTGTGGAAACCATACAACAACGGCACAAACATCCATGACCGTATGGAGGTGCTACTTGGGAATGTTCCTCCCTTGAAAAGGGAAGATCTTCCACCAGGCTACGTGTGAAGCCTTGGGACCGGCAATGGTCCCACAGTTCTTAGTTGGACCTTGTATATGTATCGAATCTCTGTGATTATTTCTCTTGCGTGATGTATGTCTTGCATTCGATTGTGAACCTTATTTGTAAGGTTTTATGGGTAGGTTACGAGTTACGTATTCACGGTGAACGTTGTCTATTGGCATCTGTTGGCATCTTTGCTATAACTTGTGGGTGCTGACATCTGTAGCAAGTCCCCACAACCGAAACGGGATTCGAACCCAGGACCCTGGTTTGGCAGTCCGGCGTGGTAACCATGACACCAACCGGATCAAAGGTTAAATTTGTTTTAGTTTAATTAACTATTATCAAAAATGACTACCTGATAGGTATAATAATTTACTGATGTGATCTGTCGCATAAGCTTGTGATAATAGTGATCATGTTAGCAAAAAAACTACCTACTTCTTAGATGAGATTGAATAATAAGTCGTGTCACAATAGAACGAATTTTGAAAATTTTCATCATACCGGAAAAAAACACTTATTATGGATCTGCATTTAAAATAAGCCAGTTAAATTATTTGGTTAATGAAATAAAAAAATAAGATCATTTTAAGAAATATTTGCTTGTTTGTTTTTGCTCAATGCTCACGCATCACATTAGTAAAAAAACATTACCCTATTTCTGGCGCAGTAGGGTAAAAACTACCGACTCAATTAAGATAGCATTTTGAGAATACTATACAGGGTGAAATCGATATCATTAGCATCCCTTTAAACGAAGAGTCTACCCATCAAACTGAACAACTTTTACTATGGGAGCAAACCGATCGGGGAAAAAAAAAATCTGTATATTTGAGTCGCGAATTCGCGCGTCGACATTACAGTTTAGTACGGAACAGCAGATTTTTTATTTGCTCCGATCGGTTTGCTCCCATAGTAAAAGTTGTTCAGTTTGATGGGTAGACTCTTAGTTTAAAAGGATGCTAATGATATCAATTGCACCCTGTAGAGCTTAACTTGAAGTTTTAATTTCTATTTCATCGCAAACGGCTTCCGATAATTTGTCTTGTAAGTATGTAGGTAGGTCAGATTTGTCCAAAACATCCTCAAGTCAGCAATGTGATTTTGAGGTCCTTTGTCCTTTGTTCTAGCGCATTCCCTGACCTACTCACTATACGTTATATATTAGAGGTGACGTGAATTGGGCGAAATTATCAGCAAACTGCGTAGCTTATATGACGTCATGTTATATAAGTGCGGCTGTACTAAGATGACCTACAGTTATGTGGCAAGTTTAGTTTAATCTCTGTTTTATATCAGACTTTTTGACTATATAATTTAATTTTGTTAGGATCTTTCATCATAGTGTAATAAAAACTAATAGTGGTGAAGCTCAACGGTCGCGGCTATGCTCGCGCGGTGTGCAGTGGACGGGCGTACCCTAATTGAATTCGATTTGAGGGTACAGTTGCCAGCAAGCTTCCTAAGCAAAGCCTTGGCAGAAACCGCTACTGCGCATCCCCCCGCCCGTTTTTAAAGATGTTTGCCGGGTACTGTATGCGTGTGGGCAGAGGGCTTTGACTATTTATTATAAGGATACCGCAAGGCTAGTAGCATTTCCCCTCTGCCACGATATAAGAACAATTGATCATGTGCATTTACACTCAATTTTATACCTTATCACTAAACGAGACAGCCTATATTGCAAAACAATAATTTCGAACTTAGTACGTTTGGGGTTCACACAAGACTACTTTCATGATTTTTATCATTCAATATTAGAATCTAAAATTAAGGGGAATAAAATCCAAAGTTTCGGATTTCATATTACCTCGCCGCCCGCAAAAAGTCGCAGAAATCTTTGTTAGTAGAATTACACGCGTAACTAGACCCTATATAAGTAGTCAAAGGCAGAGGGGGCCGGAATGCGCTCCTCCCGGCCCCCGCACAACGCGCTATACCAACCGCCGAGCTTCACCACTATTACTTGTTATTAGACTACGACTATTACACTACTATTACTTGTTTTTTGTTTCATTACAGGAAACATTAAACATATTCTGGGGTTTTTAGCTAGTTCATGATTTTTTTAATCAGAGCGTCAATTGCAGGGGTGTGTAAAGGTTGCCGTACCTAAAGGGTGCCAACGGGACCCTATTACTAAGCTTACGCTGTCTGCCCTAACTGTAGTCTAGTCCTAACTCTATAAAGGGCTGCATAAATAATAAATAATAATAAATAATAATAATTAATAATAATAATATAATAAATATCTTGGACATTATCACACAAATTATCTAGTCACATTTAAAGTACCTGGACTTGTATTATGATGACTAGACAACGACATAGAATACATATATAGATACAAACATCCATGACTCGGGTACAAATATTCATATTCATCATATAAATATTTGTCCCTTACGGGATTCGAACCCGCGAACCACGGCACAGCAGGCAGGTCCACTACAGACTGTGCTACCGGGCCGTCTAAATCGTATCTTTTGAACCTTATTAGATAGCGATATGAAGTCTTCAAAATATAGTTATACCTATTTTACGTGTTATTATTTTGGATTTGCTGACAATTTATATAAAAGAACACCAAGTAAAAATTGAGGGTAAGAAATGTGTTTTCTTTTCTCAATGGTTTCTGTTTTTGCTCTATCTTCAAAACGGGAATATAATATAAGCCTCAAATGATTATAGAACATACTTTAAAGTAAAATAACAAATAATGAAATATTGTATAATATTACTATACGACAACTTTTGGCGTCGACAGATTTACTGACCTCGAATCAGAATATTTATGAAAAAAAACGTAGGAGAAGAAGATAGGTTAAATGCATAGGTAAACCATTATCTTTCATCGTTAAATCGTTTTTTTATCGTCTCGTTAAAAAAATTCCAAACTCGTATTTTCAGTCATTTTTAACTTGAAGACTATTTTTGAAAAGCTTATTCTATTTATACCTACAGGGAACTTATATGCGTTAAATATTTCAGGGAGTGCACCAAACTGAACAACTTTCACTATGGGCCCAACAAAAATATGAAAAATCTGGGATTCTAAAATCGCAAATAAAAATTATATTTGAGTTGAGTAGCCATTATTTTCTATGAGACTTTCGATAACTTATTATTAATCTGTGCTTTCGATGTAGCGTAACATCGATTAAGCGTATCATCGATGTAGAGTACTCTAGCATCGATGCACAGTGTGCAAAGATGCACAATCTAATAAGTGTTGTGTTGTGTGTTGTTGTTGTGAAGTGTTGACGTTCGAGGTAACACAGGGAATCAACCCCTGTAATAAATAGATCAATAATCGGTAATATACAAAATCGCAAGCGTGTTTCTCTGAACGAAGACGAAGTGCCAAATAATATCACTATCAGAGGTCTCTAGAAAGATAGGATGCAGTCTAGAATGTTTTTAGGTCCAAAACAACGCAACGCAAATAGGTGGGATTTAGCCCAAAGTCATATCTCTAGGTTTTATTTTGTATTTTTTCTAAATCTCTTTCCGTTTTCGAGATATTGATTTTTTTTCTGACCGAAACTGGGCGAAAAACGACCGCATTTTCTCAAATTTTTTTCGAATTCCAAAAGAAGTTTACTCGCTTTTTGTAGCCATCATCAAGACGCGTCTTTTGATACCTCAATCAGCCACGTAGTCCCAAAACCCTGCATGATGGTTGCAAAAAGTGCACTTATCTCTTAGTCTATAACTACAGCTATCTTACAGGCTATCTCTCTACACAAATGTCATTCAAATCGATTCAGTATTTTTGGAAACAATTTTGGATTTATAATATTACCTATGACGTAAATGTGAATGAGGACTTCGTTTGGTGTTTTAGTGTTCAAATTTAGGCGTGCTATAAAAAGGATTGTGGCAATTAGCGTCTACTAGAAAAAACCAGTCATACAGTCAGAAATAAATTGTTCTAATTGATGAAACCGTTTTGTTGTTTTTTTTCCTTTTTTTTATATAAATGGTATAAGTAATTAATAATAATAATATCTAATGTCTATAAGGTAAACTCGTTTTGATATGGTTATAAATTATATTTACATTCGATAAGTTCTGTTACATATACTACTATGTTTATTTAAGAGTTTGGTATGTTTAACTTAAGATACATTTTTTTCCTATTTTTTTTAATTTCTATTTTTCTTTTCTATGCTGACAAAATGGCTCACAGCATCATTCATGGCCTATGATTCACCACCTCCCGATGTAGACGTCCAAATTGAAAAACAGCGCTGACCAAGTCGGTCAGCATTATGCTGAGTCTGGCCCTTTTGCCACATTTTAGCATTATAAGTTCTGTTTTGTTCAGTCTCCTTATTGAAACGCAACAATAAAGTTTTTTTCATTTCATTTCATGAATAAAAAGTTTCTTATGTGCAAAATAGTTGATATATGTAATGTTAGTATGTGATTAAAGTGTTGATAAAACCATTTTTATGAATTAAGTACGTAATATATAATATAGATATATAAATAAGTAATATAAATTCATGAAAATATAGTAAATTATGTTACCGTCGCATTGCGACTTTGTCTGCTTTTACTTTTCTGGTTATGTCCCTCTTCAGAATGCAAGTTAGGTATTTTCTTTTAGAAAGGGTTTCTAAACAGCTTAACCGATATTGATGAAATTTGGCAGGACACCTCTTAGAAAGTTAACCTAATATTATTATAATATTTTTCCAGTATTCTTAATAAACACAACAACAACAAAACTCTTGTCTCTGCCTACCCCACTGGAACACATGGTGACATTATAAAAATATAGAAAAAAATAGAGTAAAACTAAAATAAAATACCCACCGCCAAAAACAAAAAAGTTAATCACGTAAAACACTACACCGACGTCGAAACAGAAGTAAGCCTTTTTCAGAAATTTCAGAACATCGCATTTCGAATCGATGTTCGCAATATCGATATTGAGTAATATTCGCGGATTCCATTTTGGAAATTTGAACGCGCTCGCTTGTTAGCCGCCAGTGTACGACTGTGTTGCAGAGATGGGCAGACTCTGTAGTGAGCTAACGTGTGGGCCAAGGGTGCGGGCTTGTTGCTAAGGAGGAACGGAAAGCGGGTGAAATTTAATAAAAGTCTCTGAAAACCAAGTGGGGTATTCGAAATTAAATTTCCTTAACGTATATAGGCTTGTGTTTGGAAATTTGCTACTTTTCGCTCGCTTGGCTTTTTAAAAATCAACCAACTGTTGGATAAATGCCAACCCATAATCGTCCTAAGTGTTTTCACATTTCAAGATCTCCTGCCGTAGCCTGCTCTTCACAGCCTGTCAATCTTTATAGTTAATCGTTAGGTGTAACAGATGGATGTTAATACTGAAGCTGGATGCTCTACTGGATGGTCCTAAAATCACAAGCAATACAAACAAAGTATCAAGCATAAAAATGTATATCATGATAGGTCTTAATTTTCCTCGCTTCTAATAATCTTCGTATCTAGGTGTATTAAAAATTTATCTACTTACCTGATTTAGAAGAAGATAATACTTTAAGCTCACTGTGGATCTGGACACTGCAAAAAAACGGACTCGTATTTCGTAATGACAAGAAGAGGTGTGCCTAGTGAGTGAGAGAAGACAACACAACTGTTGGTAACCTCTCCGGACAACCTTAGGCACTCTCGCCTAAAATTTTAGTCACTCTCTCCTAAAATTGGTACGAGACAGGTGGCTGTACTGTACGTGTACTCTTTCGTATGCTTTCAATACCGGCGACCCTCTCGCTTTTTTTTCGTGTCAGTGATGACACTGACACGCCCGCTGTCTGCTTATTACCAAACCCGCTACTGCTTTACAATGTAGCCATACCCGAATCTTGTAAAAGATTTATCATGTACTCAATTCGCAACGAATTGAACTTTCGAGAGCAGAAATTAAGAGTTATTTTTGACAAAAGTATTCGACGTTATCTCGACATGCACATTTTTACATTTCGTTTAATTGTTTGTGATAAAGTATGTTTGTTAGCATTGAAGAAGGTATATTGTGTATTATCTGCCTTATAAGTGGCCTCTGTAATCGAAAATAGATTGTTAATGTAGTTTAATTAAAAAGGTTGGTAAGTTGGTTGAAAAATCACGGTCAGTTCACAGTTCACATAGGCTCACCACATAGATCGCACCAGCCAGCACGCCAGTTTTTTTATGAAATGACTATTGCAGCTCTGCTCAGGGAGCAAATACTGCTTTTTACTGCGAACTATTGCAGGGACCACGAAGGGTCTACCGAGCCAAATGAATGAACTTAAGCAACCGACCTAGGGGCACCCGGAGGGGTACGGACCTCGGCATAGGACGTTGCTGGGGCTATGCGGCGGATTGGGTAGCGGGGATCGGTGAGAAAGCATGCACAGTTGGCACGCTGATTTTATATAGGAAAAATTATTTAAATAAGTACTTCAATATAATTAGCGATTTAATTTTAGTTTGTACTTTAGAGTGCACCTACTTATCTACATGCATTGTCTTGATATACACATTTGAACAAAATTTGTGTCGAAAAATTGCTGTATCGCTAACACGGGGTTTAAAATTTCAGACCATCAAATCGCGAAAAAAAAAAACATCACCTAGAATTAAACATTTTAACGGGTTATTACCGCGTTTTGTTATTTGAGTTCCCGAAATAATAACCGCGTAACTCTCAAAAACTGTAAAATATTAGCTGTCACATAGGTACATTTGGGCACAGCATAAGAAAGAGTATCTATTACTACATAATTCGGGTCAAGTAGGTTTGCAGTTTTATTTGGAACAGCAGATTTTGACATTGGAAATGTCTTTTCGTTCGCTCCAGTGCAGTATAGGCCCCGATTTCACTAAACAATGCTTATATCTCGGACAGTTGTGAAGATATGATATTCAAAAAATACTCAAAAGACGCGTATTTACGAGAGCTGTAAGGTGCAAAAAGAATTATTCGAGAAAGTCAAAAACGAAAAAAGTTATGGCTGAAATAGTGAAAAAAAAATCAAGGTTCGATATTTTGGAAACGAAGAATGAAAAATTTGAGTAAAACTCCTCTGGACAATTTAGTCAGTTACAATTTGAGCCTAAAAAAAGACGATCGGGATAAGGGTTTGCCCTGTAGCCTAACCTTTTTGAGACAATGTTTTTTTCGAATCCGTAGATTCATTTCCAATGTTCTCGATAGTCGTGTGAGGCACGAAATCTGTGAATTTTTTCTTAATGCGCGATTTCGTTTCGATATTGGTCCTATAGAGAATGTTGTCCAGTTTGATTGTCTGATCATCCCCTTCAAATAATTTCAGTTAAGGCGGTTGCAGAGGGGTCCATTTTATACAAAACTTTGACGCACAATACGCGTAAACGGGAGTAATATATATAACTTTGTATATATGGAAAAATAGTTTGGAATATCTAGATGCCGCGTAACGAATAACATTACCGGGTTTTTAAAATAAAATGTTTTTCTTACTAACACTAGCTTTAAGATAAATGTATATACTAACACTATATGGACATCTTGTCTGAAATAAATTATTTGAATTTGAATTTGAATTTGCAATTCATAATATAAAGCTTTTAAAATTTTGTATGAAAAACTTCAAAGCTTTATATCTTCGTAATTATTTTATAAATTGCAAATGTTATTCGTTACGCGGCATCTAGATATTCCAAACTATTTTTCCACATATAAAATATTACTTTTATTAATTCCGTCTACGCGTATTGTGCGTCAAACGTTTGTATGGACTGAAACCACCTTAAGTTGGTTGGACCTTTAATACTAGGTGCTTTTGTAAACACTTTCCACATTTTCAGGGATGGTTCAGACCATAAAAAAACACTTTTCACGATAGAGCCAACATCGAATGGAAAAAAAACCAAATATACAAAAGGTTTTAAATTATCTGCCATACCCGCCATTCCTCTTTGTACTACCGTTTGCCTCTCACCCTGTAAATATTGATGTACGCACGGCGACACATCAGGCTATGCAAAACCAACATAAGCTGGCCGCGCGACGTTATACGTTACTCGACCTACGCGCGGCCAGCTTATGTTGGTTTTGTATAGCTTGATGTGTCGCCGTGTGTACCTACTTAATTACCTGCTTATTTTAATAGAGATATAAAAACCAAGAAGGTCATGACGATAATAATTTATGATTCCACCACCATGTATACATAGAGATAGGACGCTATTCCTAGGTGGCGCGTTGCGGATTGGTATGGAAACTCAATCCTCCACGTCTAGCATGATTTCTCTACACGCGCGCGCCTCTGCTTTTTTCCATACTACAAGTCGCGGCAAGCGCGCTTTCCTTTGCTTGCGCTCTCCGAAAAGCGCCGGAACAGCATATTTTTTTATGCAGCGAAGGCGCGTCGCGCGCGTGTAGAGAAATCATACTAGAAGTGCAGGTCCGGGTTTGAATCCAAATTGACGACATGCCATTTACCAATGAGTTTTTCTCACCTATGTACGTAATTCCGACTGCTCTCAAACGGTGAAGGAAAACATCGTGAGGAACTCTGCATACACCGAAGAAGAAATTTGGATACGTACGTGAAGTCTACCAATCTGCATTGGGCACGCGTGGTGGAATGACTCCCATACAGGGTGTATGGGTGTCAGTACACCACGCGAGGGTAGGCCTGTGCCCTGCAGTGGAACGTATACAGGGTGTAATAAAACACCCTAGTTACATTTAAGAGGGTGCTTTAGTTTGGACCATCAATCTGAACAACTTTCTCTATGGAGCCAACTTCGAAATCGTGAAAAAAAACAACTGCCCGATTCGAGAAAAGTCCAAAGTCTTCTTCTTCTTCTTATCGTGTGGGCAGAACCCTGGTGTCAGAGTTTTTTCAGACCGCCTTACGGCCTGTGACATGGTTTTTATGTAACAACTACTACCACCAGAGATAGTAGCCGGGACCAACGGCTTAACGTGCCATCCGAAGCACGGAATCATTTTTTTTTGAGACAATCCGAACCAACTGGGGAAAAACGCACATAGTGACATATCACTAGGTGTAACCCGTGGGAATCGAATCCACGATCTCCGTGTCGAGAGCTGATTATGATGATGATAGAGGTAGGCACGCTTGTAAGATGGCCACTGCAGGGCATAGGCCTCCTCTCACGAGGAAGGGGCATACTCCACCACGCACGCCTTCAATGGATTGAAAGTAGATTAGAAGAGGCAAGTCAATGGTCACCTAGTTTTAGTAAAATTACAGTTAAGGAACCACTGTTACCACTATAATGTAAAAAAAATTGTAAAGCAGTCTGTGAGGCAGAAAACTCCAGTACAGATTGCTGATCTACTCATTCTGTAAATGCATGCGTTTTTGGAAATAAATAAATACCTTTCTGTCAGAATAATTTCAAGCAGCATAAACTGCCGTCCATTACGCTATTTCATTATTTTCCTATATTTCAAATTGCTCTGCTGTCACTCCCAATTATCTTGCTAACCCTACAAACCTCACACTGTGAGACACAACGACGCCTAACACACACTCCTGCGCATGTGAATGTTTGCAGCATGTTTTGATAGCTCGGTCATTCACTACAAAGGCCAGGAAAACGGCCAGGACAGCGCGGCAATGACCTTAGGTGGGATCCTTATGTTGACGGTCCTAGTTGTACAATATATAAGACTATATTTCCTTTTGGGGTTGTGGACTTTACTACAATTAACCAATCATAAGTACTTCAATTTTAGTACGGTTCACTTTTATTATATTGCGTTTTAGTTTGATATAAAGTTTCACCAATATATGACTGTTTTTGCCCACAGAAACCTTTGCGAAAGAATCTTTATCCCTTAGTCACCTGATGATGATGGTTTCCTAATCGATTCCACTACAGCGACTGCTAATCTTTATAGAAAAGTAGTAAGGTACGGAGGATATTTTTAAAGTGCATTAAAGTGCATTTTAAAGTGCATTAAATCCCACTGCCGCCCACCACCTGAAGGAGAACCACCCGATAATAAATCCACAAGCAGAATCGAGGTAGAAGCAGACAAAGCCAGAAAAATTCTTTTAATACAGAATTGTACTTGGATATGATTCTATTAAATGTTGTTATCCATTCAAAAATCCCTGATAAAAGTAACGATCTAGGAGAGCGACTGGATGAGGAAGGCCCATACAGTTTTGTGGCATCCCTTAGAAAATGCCTATATTTAGCAATAGACGAGGACAAGCTGAAATTGATTCAAAACTAAACTAAATATTTTAGTAGTTATTTTCCACTGACAAAAATAACCTTTTTGCAATGAAAGGTCATGTCCAAATCGAACACAGGAAGACTTGAAGATAATGGAAGAACTGTTACGAAATAGAGGGGGAGAACTCAATTTCGAATGTGATTTAAGTACTATAACAATTGTAATAGTATAACTGGTCAATTTGTATAGTAAATATAACCTTCAAATGATAGTGACATTCGGCTTGATCGAAGAAATATTCACGTGATATTTTATCGTGTTCAGAATGTGATTGCTTCGAATACTCGGGATTGGACTGTCCATTGATAAAATAAGTCCCTTATCAACAGCAAATAATATAAAAGCCTGGTAGGCCTTTCGTCTTTCAACGGATCCACATAGCAATCCAGCCAAAAAAAGGCAGCCCGCTTCTTGGAGACCTAAACCTCCAAACAACAAACCAAATGCATCCAACCTACTTAAAATATGCAACACAGTAAATAAAAATTACTTAAATTATTATTTTCGGCTCAGTAAGGTAAACACAGTATCTTTCATGGGGCTATTATAATAAGATACCAGAGGATATTCTAAACTTGTTAAGTGGCGTATCTATGGTTATTTTCCTGGCTCCCAGTGGCGTAGCGCAGGTTTTTGCCGATCGGGGCGAAACTGAATTTGTCCCTTCCCTTATATGGAGAATGCCTACCTAATTGTTTTTTAATAACTACTACAAAGGTAGATTCATACTAGAGTATCTTGTGTGACCCCAATAAAAGAACCCAAACAATACAACGCACGCAACGCATTGTACCCAAATGACGTCATAACACAACAACATTTTTCTTCAATGCATCAAAGAGCATAATTTGACAGTTAGAGCGCCTCAAGAGTTCTTTGACCAGTTACGAATATTTTAGTACATACATCAATCTTGAAACTTTGTAAAGGCGAGGCCAAAGTTGACCTGCAAGCCAAAACGCCGGCCACATTAAACAATTACGGCCAATATTGAAGCATACATGTGGACGTGTGTGCCAAATTCATTTTGCAACCCAGCCAGAGAAATCTCAACTTCATGTGAAAGACACAAGAATGGTGAAGGTAGATTATTCTGCTTTTACAATTTTGTAGAAGTTTTAGCAGTTCAAAGTCACCGCTGTGTAAGATATGGCGGATCAATGATTTGTATTACTTATAGATATGTTGGTTTCCTGACTTTTAATTACATTTCTAGGTCCAAACGAGAGACAGATATAAGACGGATAGCTTTATCCTTTAAAAATCTGAGCCTCAAAAAATAAATGAACGGTATAGTACTCGTATACTGAATCAAATGATATAGACTCGTATGCACATCAAGACAGACACCTATTTTTTTTTAAAAGAAATTAGCGGAGTCGGATGTACCCTAAACTTTCCCATTTCATCTCATGCGCAGTGGTAGAATAGAACGAATTATCCTGTGTTTTCCACTGTCGAGTCACCGGGAAAGCCCTAAGTCTCAGTAGTTCTGTAATGATTTCTATTATCTGCTGATATTTTCGACTAAAGTGACTGTTTTTACAAAAGCCATATTAAGGATATTTTTAAGTATAAAACAAAGATGCATTCTACCGTCCCTATCCTCCCGAAACTGATGGAAATGGAAACCTCTATAATCAGAGGTGGCATCGGATCTAGTTCATCAGCCAAAGTCTTGACAAATGGAAGCTCTAAAGATATCATAACTACTGCCTATTTAATTTTCATTTCGCAGTTCTCTTATGCATTCATTGATCACGGCTAAGGATGTTTACCTAGTCTGTATCAGATTAAATTCTTCTTATTTCCTGCATCATCAGCTTATAGGAACTTATATGCGTCATGGCGGTTCTTATATTTATCTTATATCAAATGTACAAAGAACCAAATGGTCGCTTCTGTAACCGGAATCATATTTTTCGATTGTGCCACCTGTATACGTTTTTCCCCAGTTGGTTAGGACATTGCAGGCTGAATCACGTGATTGTCTGAAAAGAAAAATGATTCCGTGCTTCGGATGGCACGTTAAGCCGCTGGTCCCGGCTACTATCTCTGGCGCTCAGTAGTCGTTACATAAAAACCACGTCAGAGGCCGTAAGGCGGTCTGAAAAAACTCTGACACACACTCTCTCTCTCTCTCTCTTCAGCCGAATAATCGATAGAGCAGTAGGAAGAATAATCCCTTTTCTATTCCTATCATTGGAATAATGCTGACACTTGATATAAATATAGCAAACGGTTCTAATCAATTCTAGAACGTTAAAGCTAGGTTATGATCTTCATTTTTTGCGGCCCCCATATGCGTCTATCCAACAAGATCCTTAAATTGGACCAGGCAATGAACTCTATGGTTTTGTTATATTTATAAGCACGTGTAAGTTGATATATAGGTTCTGAATATGTGTCTGTCAGTTTATTAAGAAGAATTCCTTCAATTAAATTATGTTTCCAGAACTAGGTACTACGTACCTATGGGTGATGATTAACAGTATTGCGTATAGTCAATAATCTCACCGAGGTGGTATCACCGAGTTTCTAAATGAAATCCTCCCAAGGAAGTATTTTTCGAAATGTAGTCCCAAAAGTGTAAAAATAGGGATAGAGCATGCATTTTTAATAATAACTAATAGTATAGCGATATACTCACAGACAGATGGCCCGATATACAAATTGATGGCTAGGAACGAAAACATCTTCTTCGTCAGTCACACAAACATAAAGATGTCCTCGAACGTCCTTGCAGCGGTCTCTGGCACGTCAGTGAAGATGAATCTCAGCAATTGAAACGGGTTGTGATACCGCAAGGGTGCAAATATTTGTGTGATGAGGGATGGATGAATATAGTTAATACGAGAGTGTGTAACAAAATCCAGCTATATACCAGGACAGGCACTGCACGCTACCATCTGATAGCAGATTGAACGAATATTAGCAGTCACTACTCCTTACCTCCTCCTCCTCTCTAGTTTATTACACACCAAGTATATAGTATCTATCTTCCAAATACTGGCTTTACGCTGACCTGTTTCGGGCGAAAACCCTGTCCTATCAATCTACGTGATGATGATGTCTATGTTGATGTCTATAGCAAGGACGCAAGTGCAGCGTCAGCTCGGAAGGGTAGTTCGTGTGAAAATAGTATAGTCATGTAAACGATTAAAAGAGAAGAAGGAAGCGAATAGAGGTAATATTCCAAGCCTAACTATAAGCTTGGTTGCATGCATTGCAATACTTCGAGCTCGCGAGCACCTCTACAGAGTAGCTGCAGCGCTGGCCCCATAAAGCTGTCATCTTTGCGTCCTTGCAGCAGTAGTTACTGCTGGCTGGTGAGTCAATGGAATGGAACTGATGAGGGATGGATGAATATCGATACGAAACTTGTTATATTTACCATTAACTAGTCATAATACAAGTCTAACTAGACATTTTACTTCTGACTAGATTAATAAGCTTTGTGATATGCTTAATGTCTAAGATATTAGTTTTCTCTTCATAATCGTGGTGTTGTTGCAAAAAATAAGACGTAGTGAGGCCAGAGGGGAAGCAAATCCATTCTCACGGCCGGCCGGATGGACGCGGTCACTACCAGAGATTGATGGCTTAGAGTGGTCAATTGTTGTTATCGATAATATCAAAAACCAAAATACAAAAATGTAAAAAAATAGAAAAACCTTTATTCTATTTATAAATAACCTACACGTTTTAACAAAACATTTTTATTTTGTGAAGAAACATAAAAATCTTTTTTAATGCGAATGAAACCACAGGCCGAAGTTCCTACTTAAAGCGATATAGATAAGAACCAATGCAATCGTTCATGACTTTGACCGCTAATAAGAAGCAATTTATTCCATAAAGTAGCATAATATTAGCCTTGAGATAATCAGTATAGCTAACAATGAAGTTTTATATTCGATGAAAATAGCAGTTTAACGGTTTGAGATAAGATAACCATTTCTCAAGAAATTATACAATTCACTTACAATATTGAGCAATACACGTAATTTTATAATTTATTTTTAATTACCCTATTTCATCCACCTGCTGGGCAAAGGTTTTCTTATCCTCCATGCATCCCTGTCCTGAGCCAGCTCCATCCACCCATCGTCAAAGGTATCCAGGTCATCTCTCCATCTTTTCCGGGGGTCGACCCTGACGGCGACGTCCGTTCTCCGGGATCAAAGGTGTTAAAACTTTTGCTCATCTTTCCGGATGTAATCGACAGACATACCCAATCGACCCAATCCCATTTCATATTGGCGGTTTTCTCACAAACATCGGCTATTTGCGTTTTTTGACGTATCACGCCAGGAACACCACAGTGTAACTGACGCGATATTTTATGTCCTTTTAATCCCCAATAGAAACGCTCCATCGCTCTCTGGCAAATCTTGGGTTTGGACTTCTGTAGTTCTAAAGGTGTAGGTAAAGACCATGTTTGAGCACCGTAGATTAGGTAGGCAGGATATATACAAGTCGACGAGTCTGCGTTTGAGTGATAAAGTTGGACATTGCAGGCTGAATCACGTGATTGTCTGAAAAGAAAGATGATTCCGTGCTTCGGATGGCACGTTAAGCCGTTGGTCCCGGCTACTCCGAGTATCTCTGGTGGTGCTACATAAAAACCACGTCTGAGGCCGTAAGGCGGTCTGAAAAAATTCTGACACTCACGTTAAGAAGATTACAATTAAATAAAACCATTATAAAAAACTAGCGTTAACCCGTGACATACCAGATTTTAAGTCAGATCATAAGCTATAAAACAAAAAAGTTTCATCAGAATCGGATCAGTAGTTTTTGCGTGATGCTCGTTCAAACAAACAAACAAACACACAAACTAACAGACCGACAAAAAATCCAAAAATTGGTGATATGGAATCACGGACACCTAAAAACCATATTGTAACTTTTTTTCTTAATATCTTCGATGTACAGACACACTTCTGTTACAGTTTTAATAATAGTTTAGATAGATTCAAAAATTAGTCGTCTTTTTACAAAAATCAAACCGACCTACTTTTGGTATTGCAGTTTTTTATCGATAACCTCTTCACAGCACTATCAAGAAATAGGGTCATTCGCCCTGCAACAAATCATTTTTAATTATGTGCGTATTCAATCTTTCCATCACTGACCTGTTAAACAATATAATGCAAATTGTACTCTGACCAATCAGAGAAGAGTACGAGTTCATTGACCCTTTTTCCTTTTTTTTTTCTTACCGCAAGGTCCGAACAAGGGGCAACAGGAACGACCTTTTAAAAAAATAGGTCAGCTGAAAATGTTTGATCACAATAAAATTTGGGTCAAATTGATTGGGGAAAGATACGTACGTACGTAGTGCTGGAATGAAATATGGGTCAGTTTGATTTTGTTCAATTTAACCCCTTTCCTTTATTGCATTTTGATGAAATTTCTAATGGTACCTATTTAATAACTTGGAACTTCCAGAGGAAGTAAGATATCTTAATGCTTTATAAAACATAAGTAGAATTACCTAATTTTGTTGGTCTAACTAAAGACAATCTGATTCGAACTTGTTTTAGCAATGACCTAATATATAACGAGCGTTAACCCGCGACTTCGTCCGCGCAAATTATATACCAGATTTTAAGTCAGAACATAAGCTATCAAACAAAAAAAGTTTCATCAAAATCGGTTCTGTAGTTTTTGCGTGATACTCGTTCAAACAAACAAACAAACAAACACACAAACAAACACACAAACAAACACCCAAACAAACACACAAACCAACAGACAGACAAAAAATCCAAAAATTGGTGAAATGGAATCAGGGACACCTAAAAACCATATCGTAACTTTTTTTTTGTTAATATCTTCAATGTACAGACAAACTTCCTGTTACAGTTTTATAATAGTATAGATTATAGAGTCATGAGAGTAGATACCTAAGTAGGTACCGTTAAAGTTGTAGGTAACTAGGTATTTATTACTTTATTTTACCCACTTATTACTTTATACTTATCTTAGTATACTGGGTGAAAATTTAGAGTTTTAGCATTTAGAGTCTTACCATTAGACAAAGGCGTGAGCTTATGTATGTATATAAGTAAATTTAAATGCATTACATATAATTTAAGGGGGTGCTTCAAACACTCAAATCGAACAACTTTCACTTTGGAACCGACATGGAAATCGCGAAAAAATCTGCTGTTCCACACATTTTGATCGAGTAGCAATTGACATTTTCTATGGAAGAACCATTTCTTCTTCGCGATTTATATATCGGTCCCATTGTAAAAGTCTGACGCAAGCATCCTTTAATATACGTTACGCATGTTGAAATCATAGAAAAAACTCTTTATTTAGTTGGTAACCAATTTTTCTTACCCTTATACCGCAAAATGTTATATCCCACATAAATCTCAATTTAAAAAAAAGAAAGGGTCCATGAATTAGCCCGCATGCACACCCCTAATTGGTAAGTGAGATGTTCTCGATAAACGGAGCCAAGGCTAGCGAAGGACAATGTTCGCGTCCGGTGCGCAAGCGCATGCTCTGGGTATACTTAATGGTAGGATGGCTATAATTAACGGCGCAAGTGGGATTTTCTTAAGTCTCCTGGGAGTTGTAAGACTCCTGCTGTGGCTGCTGCTTCGTAGGACCATCAGATCCTACGCCAAACTTCTCGATAGTCATTATTAGGGCTGTAGGGCTAGTTAGATTGGAGCGATAGAAGTGTCAACATCAATGGCATTCATTTGTCGCAACTGAGGTTCGCTGACGATCTGATCCTCTTATAGCTGAAGATATAGATTACCAAAAATGTATGCCCACAGTTGCATGAAGCATCCATGCCAGTGGGCAAGAAGATGAACATGTACAAGAATAAGCACCACCACAGATCACAAAAACTAAAGGGAGATATGGAAAGGGGGCGGGGCCAGTGTCGCAGCAACATGCGCAATACGGAATACATTGCTCGCGACAGTAAGGATTCAATAATTATTATGAGACTGAAAGCCAGTCAAGATATTATGTGTAAATAGTTTACAATGCTTGCGTAGTACTAAAGATTATTCGAACGTTGAGTTCTGATACGGCAATGGATAATGAGTACATTCAAACTAACAAAATACTTTCTATCGCGTGGTACTGGTGGTAATGCGACACTAGGTTTCGTACTCAGCGTGTTGGTTGGCATCTCTCTAGATCTCTATGAGCACCACAGACGTTTCCATCATTACTGTTAATAAAAATTGTCCCATTTAGTTGGTGGACAAGTTTACCTACCTACCTCATGACATGACATGCCTGACTTACAGTAACCTTTAGGAAATACGGACTTCGGTTTATGAAAAAGATCTGCATAGTTCTTTCAGGTGGTAAAAGTGGTAACGGAAGACTAATGCCTGAATGTGAAGACGTACAGTATGGTGATCCTACAAATCCTGCGCAATGGCATGCAATGGTGCCACCCACTGCCACACAAGAAAGGGAAGGAAACAATTGTGCTGATCAAGGATGGATGGAAAGAGGATCTAGCAAATATAAATTCAAAAACAAAATTCTAAATAAAGTATGATATATCTACTTAGCAGGTAATTACTTATTGGTTAGGTTGAAACGTCTCCTGTAAACCGGTGAAGCATACTAGCCCAGTCATTTTACGGAGTTTTGTTAGGCAGGGTAGGGAGTAATTATTAATTGGACTTTTAAACTGTAACCGGCACCATTTAGTGACAAAAAGACTGTCTTAAAACATATTAAAATAAAAATAGCTACGCAACATAGAAATCAAAATTGTGTTTCCCAGAATGCTTTTTAATTAATAATATTAATACCAATGCACTCATTTGACTTAGATTTAACAATATAAATTATTTTTTAGCAATAAAATAGGCATTGAAATTAGAAAAATACGAATGGATTTTTACAACCTTCTAAGTATCCAAAAATTTTTACACCATGTTTGAAGTATGTAATAATGGTAAAGCCTTAAGTATGTGAAAAAAATAATTTACCTTCAGGTTTTTTAGAACGAGATAACAGCTAAATTTTAAAATTGGAAGTGTTGCTGACGTGATTTTTTTTTAATTTTGGTACATTTCTAGGCTTAAATTGGCTCCTTTATATCATACCGAAAAATTAATTAGCCCCGGCTCAAACCGTAAAATGACTGGGCTATAAACCATCAAAGTGAAACAAATTTTTCAGAGAAAAATAATTATGTGTGTGATCATTTTCTTGCCTATATTCTGAAGCGTCGGTGGCGTGTATTGCGGAGAGGTGTGGACATTCAAACATGATGGTCCGGATTCGAATCCGCACCGAGACATGCTATGTACAAAATGAGTCTTTCTAACTTGATTAATAATACCGACTGCTCCCAAATGGTGCATGGTGCATACGCTGAAAGAAGAAATTCTGATGCGTATATGAAGTGTACCAATCCGCATTAGACACGTGTGGTAGACTAACGGCCTTACAATACATCCTCTCTGAAGGTAGGCCGGTGCCCGGTGCCCTGCAGTGGGACGTATACAGGGTGTATGGAAAAGTGTCATTAAACTTTAAGCCACATAGCATACTCTACCCATCAAACTGAACAACTTTGGCTATGGGAGAAAACCCGTCAGCGCAAAAAAAAAAATCAGCTGCTCCATACGTTTGAGTCGAGTAAATATTGCAGTTCAGTATGGAACAGCAGATTTTTTCTTTGCGACGTACTTAAAGTAACATTTCACTCGGTTTCACATTTCATACGGGCATCTCGTTTTCGCGAGATCTCGGCCTTTTTTAGCGAGATTGATCTCAGCCGAAAATAAGCGAGATCTCGCGAGTTTAACGAGATTGCATATAAGAAACTGTTTAGCAGACGACGCTTCGGACATTTGTGCTTCTTAAGGAGCTACTTTCAAAATAATTCGTAATAATGGCTTGTGATGTGAACTGAACAAGCCTTTCATTTGATTGGTGTATTTTGTTAATTATTATCTAATTTCTAATAGATCTCTGAGTAGGTATAGTTTTCTTTTATTTATAATAATATCTCAGTTAATAGTCAACTCAGTTAATGAGTTTCATTTTAGTTTTTGACTTCTTGTTGTTTTGTTATAAAAGAACGGTTTTATTATTAAAAGACTTGTTTGATATTAGAAGAGAAGATTGGTTGTTTATTTCATTTCTTATTTGATTAGATACGTCAAAGTTTACTACTTAAAAGTTTATAAAAAAAATGATAGATTGATTGATACGTCAAACAATGTTAAATACATAAAAGTTTACTGAAAAAATTCTTAAAAATAAATGCTTATTTCATTCATAATACCTATAATTCCTTTTATTTTTTTCCAAATTTATTCAAATATTGTGGTTATTACCAAGAATAACCATACAAAACTGCCAATCTCGCGCGATCTCGAAATTGGCGAGATCTCGCGGTATTGTTATTCACAAACTCGCGAGATCTCGCCTGATCCCCAATCTCGCGAGATTGCATTCCCTTAACGTGATAATCGTCCATGAGAATTTTGTTTTGGATATCGGAAAGTAGGCACCGTGTGGGGTCATCCTATCGCCCGCATGCTGTCAATCACATTGTCTCCGTAGAATAGGGGAAGAAACAAAGACCTCACAGAAATAGAGAGTCGCCATTTTTAAAAATGTTACAAAAACAATAGAGCTAGAGTTAGGTAACTAATAATACATTTATTTACTTCATCATCGTCATGCCTATTACTTTTCCACTGTAACTGCGGCCCGCGTTAGAGGGTGTTTATTTATTTATCTCAGATAAACTGTTGATAAATTGATATTTTGTATCGTCTCATTATTGCGTAGAAATCATCATTAGCATCATCAGCACGTATATTTATACAGCGTGTAAAAAAAAGTATCATCATCATCATCATCATCATCATCTCAGCCGATGGACGTCCACTGCTGGACATAGACCTCCCCCAAGGATCGCCATAACGACCGGTCCTGCGCCTACCTGTGCCACCGGTCCTCCGGTGTAAAAGTATCATTTACCTTTAAACCACATTCTCTACCCATCAAACTGAACAACGTTTACTGTGGGAGCAATCCGATTAGAATAAAAAAAAATCAGCTGTTCCACCGAGTCGAGTAGGCATTGCAGTTTAGTATGGAACAGCTGTTTTTTTTTGTTCTGATCTGTTTGCTACAATAATAAAAGTTGTTCAGTTTGATGGGTAGACTCTTAGTTTAAAAGGATCCTAATGATATCATTTTTTGCCCTGTAGAAGTAGTACCAGTGTTGCATTCCATACTATAGTTATAGTATTTGTACTATAATTTCATACTGAGTACTATATACTATCGCCTATTTAGGATAGTACACTAAAATACTATAATTTGTCAATACCTCCTTATCTATATTTTATTTGATATTTTACCCAAATTTTTTTCTTCTTTCTAATGTATCCGCGGTAAAGTTAATCGAGGATGCGTTCAAAAATGCGATGCGATTGTGTCTTTTGAAACTTACAGCAGGATGACGCATACATTATTATTTATGTGCGAGAGAAATGGCAATAGAACAAATGTGTGATCGTGTACAATATTATCTCAAATTAAGAAATACTAAAATTGAATTTGAGCCAACCGACGACTAATTCGTGAAAGAAGTTTTTATGACGAGATAATCTTACCATAACAATTTTACCATTGAATTTGATTGTATGAAATCCAATTTTCTATGTGATTTTTATTCAAAAAAGCTTATTTTAAAAATCGTACTATAATTTTTTACCAAATATTATCCTTTTTATTTCCATAGACTATAATTTTTCGATGGCCCGAATGGAACACTGAGTAGTACGTTGGTGAAAGGGGGAAGGTGGAATCAGGTGCAGCTAATGTAGTATATATAGCTTCTGAGCTCATTCCGCCGCAGCCGCAGTATCAGAAGACGACATCGTTTGTATGACCGAATATCTTCTATTACGTTACGTCAGTTTCATATTCAATAAATTCATCATCATTGTCATGCACATTGCGTCCGATGCAAATTCGTTGTCTCAAGGTAAAACCTCTCGTCATTTTGTGCATATTTTTGGACAGCCAGACGGCTGGCAGACGGTTGGCGAAAAAAAAAGAAGTTCTGATTTTATTGGGTTTAAGTTTATTTTTGTGATTTGATTTGGTGACAGTTATAGCCATTGTAGGGTTCAAATTTCAATTCCTGAAACCTGAAACTGTCACTATTCATTCTGATCTTTCAATG
Source organism: Agonopterix arenella (assembly GCA_927399405.1). NCBI lineage: Eukaryota > Metazoa > Arthropoda > Insecta > Lepidoptera > Depressariidae > Agonopterix > Agonopterix arenella. Next base: position 7,335,939 of record OV656714.1, read on the forward strand.
TTCTTTAATCACAATGTAGAGTATTTTTAACCGACTTCAAAAAAGGAGGAGGTTTCTCAATTCAACCGTTTATATATATATATATATATATTTTTTTTTTATGTGTGTTCGCGGATAACTTCGTCATTTATGAACCGATTTTGATGATTCTTTTTTTGTTGGAAAGATGATATTCCAAGGGTGGTACCATGATAAGGAAACCAGGATCTGATGATGGCATCCCAGAGAAATCGAGGGGAACCTTTAAATTGAACTAATGAATTCACCACTGAAAATTGTGAAATAAACAAAATTTTAACAAAAAATTAAAACCGCCCTCAAAAAAACTAAAAAGTTAAAAAATAATATTGTAGCCGATGCCAAGCCAAAAAACTAATGTAAGCCCTGTCGCGAATCGTACCGGCTTGACAGCGATTTCAATAAAACAAATTAATGTTCTTATGATGCGAACGAAAAAGTCATCGGCTGCAATATTATTTTATTACTTTTTATTAATTATATCTTAGGGCGATGACAAATTATATTTGGTTCTAGCGAAGGACGACTCTAACTAAATTATAGGGTCCTTCTTACCTTCGTTAATATGTTGAAGGTTTTTTAAAATCATCAGACTAAACCACTTTCTCTATTGTTCAATTTGATGGTCAGGAGTGCGATTTTTGAATCTCGTACGTTGAACTCAGCAGTTGAAAATGTAAAAATTACTATGGAGATATGCATCTTTCTACTGCTGATTTGACTTTCAAAAAGTTCGATTTTTTTTTTTTTTATGTCTGATAGGTAAGCATTTGACCCCGATCTCACCTGATGTTAAGTGACGATGAGGCCGAAGATGTAGCATGCTTACCTAGAAATGTGCTTTGCTTGTGCTTTTAAAGTCAAATCAGCAGTAGATAGATACATATCTCCAATAGTAATTTTTACATTTTCGTCTGCTGAGCTCAGCGAATGAGGTTCAAAAATCGCACTTCTATATCAATAAATCGCATATTAAGATGGACCCTTTTATATACAACGTGTTAATGAATAAGCGCAAAACCTCATACACCCCAACTGATTTATAACAAAATAATTAGAATGAAACAATAATTTCATTATTTTGATAGTTAAAATTTAAACATATTCGCATTTTAAGTTTTGAGGCAAAAATGATTTGTTATCAGTTCAGCAATGAATGAAAGCGCTAACATACTCATGGATACATTTTAATAATCTTGCTTTGATAGTAAGTATGGTGAGTATGCCCGTTGGGTGGGTTGACATCGGGTTCAGTAAATTTTAAATTTTACAAACCAATTATTTAATATTTTGAAAAAAAATGACCTACGAGTATGTTGAAACCATTATCATTCGATTCTGCTCTCAATTCTAAACAAACTACTTTCTAGTTTTGCGTTAATTCATTAACACGTTGTATAAGTCAGTCGTTGGTTCAAACAGAAATTTTCCAATGTGTCCATAATGACAACAACAAAAACAATGATCTCACAAGTACAATTCAAATGAACATTATAGTTATAATGTAATTACAATATAGATGTTATCTTTACCCATCAATTTCAAACGGACAATACAGATGCGTATAAATTTCATATTGACAGACAGACAGACAGACGGGTTTGATAAAGATAATTAATTGAATCGTTTATTATTGTATTCAATTTGTTTTGTACAATTAGACTATGAAAGCTATTTATTGATGTACCAATGTTTTACTAAGAAGTTTATCATACCTAATCACTAGCCGATTGTATTTATTAATGGTCTCCAATAATTAACCAGAGCGAGAATCATCAGAGATAGTAGGCGTAGAGATGTATAAAATGTCGATAAATCTTTATTCACTCCATACACCTGCTTGTTACGATAAAATACTCGATCATACAAACGAAGTTACTTAATGCTATGTGGGTCTACCCGGACATTCGAACTTCGCAATTGCGTAAATGTTTTTGTTCCATTGTCTAATAAGTTCTCACCGATAAGGTCGCGATATACCAAAAATCGAAAGTCCGGGTACAGGGCCTGGACATTTTTGATTTCAATGATAGGATTAATTTAAGGGCCTATGTCGAAAAATAATTGAAGCGAAATGGGCGTGTGATAGCTTATATTACTGCCTGATGCGAGAGAAAGAGAAGGGGCGGCGCGCGCGCCTGAACCGACGCAAGCGAAAAACAAACTTCATTTAATTGTGATTATACTATTTATGTAAGTTCAATTCTGCTCTAATTAAACATTAAAAAATATCAATCTCTTTTTTTTACTTCAAGTCTCGTGTTTTTATTATTCACCGTTTAGCAGTTCCAAGCGTTTATCGATAAAGACGGAGGCTAATTTGGCTTGTTTTTCTATCGAGAAAATGTGTCTTAATCTTGTTTTGGCTATAATCAAAACTTCAATTATATGTTCAATTTACACATATCCGCAAATCATACTCCTACTGATAGTACTTCATGATATATGACGCTTTGAAGAATCCTATTTTTTCGCATATCCTCTTCAGATTTGTATGGAAATCTTTGAACTACGGTATCATTGGAATTAAATATTTAAACGGAAATCTGTCAACGTACCGACAGAAACCGTACCGTACCGTAAGTACAGATATTGGTATCGAGATTGATTGTGTAAACAACATTTTGTATGGCCATACTAGGACAGAACTTCGTTATGTATTTTTATCAGAAATATCCTTTGAATAATGCCGTCACCAAGGGCAAAGGGGCAGCTACCCTCCCCCTAGAGATTATACAGGGTGTAAAGGACAGCCCTCCACAGACTGAAACGGTGAACTCAGACCCTCAAACTAAACAACTTTCACTATGGAGCCTAACTCAGGTAAAGCGAAAAAAATCTGCTGTCGTGCCATACATAGATAGGTACAGCAGTTTTGTATGAAATTCAGATTTTTTTCGTGTTTCCTTATATAAGGTCTAACAAAATTAGGTGAAACTATTTTAAGGGGATAATCAGACCATCAAAATGAACAACGTTAACTTTGGGACCAATATCGAAATCGCGAAAAAAAAATCAGCTGTTCCATACAAACTACTCGACCTAAATTTATGAGACAGAAGATTTTTTTCGCGATTTCGATATTGGTCCCATAGAGAAAGTTGTTCAGTTTGATGGTCTGATCATCCCCTTAAAATAGTTTCACCTAATTTTGTTAGACCTTATATAGAGTCCAAAGTGTAAGTTGTTCAGTTTGATGATCTGAGTTCACCGTTTCCGTCCGCAGAGGACTGTCGCTGACACCCTGTAGAATCCATATTGCACCTATCCTATATCCACAGAGTACTTTAACTATATTATTTAACATCTTTCAATAACATCATTTAACTCCCGTTGCTAAGGAGATCATAAATGTAAGATAGCAAAATTTCTAACACTATTACCTAAGCTTGTTACTATGTCGTGGTAGGTATATAAATAGATGGTCAATCAATTATTTGTTCCCTAATAACAACGGAGTCTATCATTGAATGTCGTCGAGTGCATAGCAATAATGCACCAGTCAATGTAGGTCAGGTATTGATGCAAGGACAATAATGCCCAATGATTGTGGCTTAATTATTTTATTTGTCTCTTTAAATCTTTAAATACGTTCGACTTTGGTTGAAATACTTATTCCTATTTGCACACATAACCATAATAATATTATGATTATACAACGTGTTAATGAATAAACGCAAAACCTCATACACCCCAATTGATTTATAACAAAATAAGTAGAATGAAACAATAATTTCATTATTTTGATAGTTAAAATTTAAAGTTATTCGCATTTTAAGTTTTGAGGCAAAAATGATATGTTATCATTTCAGCACTGAATGAAAGTGCTAACATACTCATGGATACATTTTAATAATCTTGTTTTGATAGTTAGTACTGAGTATGCCCGTGGGGTGGGTTGACATCGGGTTCAGTAAATATTAAATTTTACAAACCAATTATTTAATATTTAAAAAATAATTACCTATTGATAATTGAAACCATGATAATTCGATTCTGCTCTCGATTCTAAACAAACTACTTTCTAGTTTTGCGTTAATTCATTAACACGTTGTATAATATCTTTGAAAAAGCTTGAAATTTAAACAATGAAAAAGATTTTTTGTCGCTTCGGTATAAGGTCCGATTTTCAACAAAATTGTAACATCGCCCTGTTGTCGTGAGTTTTGCGACTACTTGGCTAATTGGGGTGTCAAAAGCCGCATCTCAACGAGGCGAGGGCTGCAAAAAGCAAAAAAAAACCCTGAAAAATCTCAAAAAAACGTTTTTGAAAATGGAAAAAAAATGGGGAAAATGCTCGGTTTCCCGCTCGGTCGAAAAAAATCGTATCTCGAAAACGAAATGAGATATCGAAAATAAGATATCGGTTTTTTTAAGACGTTCTTTGTCCATTTCAACAAAAAGACAAAAATCAAGCAAACAAGTATACAAACGGAGACGGCCACAAATAATTTTATGGCTTTCACTTGTGAAAGTTTATTGCTCTCGCGCGATAATTATTGCGTTGCCATAAAAGTCAGTTCAGACAAACTTCAGTAGCGAGAAATGCGCAGGAGTTGTGGTAGACAGGGCTGTAGTTAGATTAAGATAGGGCATCAGAAGATCCAGGTAGGGCGAAGGGATAAAACTACAGCTTATTGGGAATACCAATTAATATAGTGAAACGGTCTTTTCTTTTATTACAGAGGGAAAGATTCCCCCTCTACGCAATTGTGATGGCTTAAGTGGACACTGAGCCGTGGAGGTTCTGCCGTAAATCGTATTTTTTTATACCTACATTTCGAAAAAACAAGAATGGAAAACATTGGAAAAAAAGATTTAGTTAATCGGATCATTACGGATTTGTTTTTATAATTTTTTTAGTTATTATCTTTAATCTAACTAGGTATCTAACCATTAATTTTATTTTAATACCTAGTAAGTAGGTAGATATTGTGCTTGCAACTGTTTACGCTGGATGGATGGGTAATTATGAAGGTAGGGCGCATCTACTTGTGGGCCCTACATGCCCTCTAGCTATAGTTACGGCCCTGGCCCTGTCATGAAAACTGAAAATAAGTATTTATTGAGTTGGCAGTTGTTGTACCTCGTTAAACCCATTTCTAGCAAGAGCCTTATTTAGTTCTTTAGTAAAATGTCTGAAAACCCTAAGCTTAGGTACCTTTTAGGATAAAGTTATTTAGGTATTCCATATTTCTGGACAACAATAAAATTCCTCCTTTCATATGAGATGAGACAATTCTACAATTTCTTACATACCATTGTAACATGATTCTAACCAAAATGGAGCGTTTTCCACTCCGCACAGAATAGATTCACCTTTCTGCTTTGAAGCAGAGGAAACGCCCATCCGCCGCTTCTGCATATGTACACCTACAGACATTAGGCATCTCCCCTCCAAAAGCATAACACGGTTCATGAAGTCCGTGTGCCCAGGAAATAACCTTTAGATCAAGGGTGCCAGCTACAATATTTCTCAGAACTATGAAAAAAAAAGATTTTATTGTCTATGTCAATGTCAAATTGACAAAATCACAAAATGGCTACCTATCTTGCGTAATGTACGGGTTGTTTGTAGTTTCCGTTCAATTTCGTGCCGATTTAGTGATGTTCTGGAGTTTCTGTTGTTCTCTTACCAATGTTTAGATTACAGGAATAGTAAGGATACTGGAATTTCACTCGATCGGTGCGGGATTGAACGAAAACTAGCATTAAAAACAATAATATCCATTGGTATGAGTAGATATAAGTAGGTATGTATAGTATAGGTTGAATTATTGTCGATGAAATATAGATGGCGCTAGCTAGCCTTCAATTTGACATAAGGTGGATGCATAATGTTGCCACGAGTGGGTTCTCTTTTCTAATATACTTATATTACTCTTTGCCAAGCCCTAACAAACAAATAATAATAATGTGTCTGTGAGCGTTATTTGTTTATTTATTTCAATTATTATTCTTGACTTTAATAAATTGTCAAGGTTTAAAATCGTTGGCAGGTTACCAAGTAATCGCAAGCCGCCAATCTCAACCATAGAACACAACCCCAAAAACGTTCGACAACTTCGCAGAACAGCAGAGTGCACTATCTAAATCTGCATAGACGGACAGACAGACATTCAACTCACGTAGAGTCTAGACGGAGTTGGTGTTGTATGCAAATACTGACCATTGTGATGCGGTTTTCGGCAATCCATTTTGTATTCTTTGGAAGGTTATGTTTAAGGGGTTGCATTACAATGTTCGACTAGTCAGTCCGGACCCTCATACCAGAGATCCTGGGTTCGAACCCCGTTTCAGTCAAGGATATTAAAGGTCATTGCTCTCTAGTTTTTAACCGACTTCAAAAAAAAAGGAGGAAGTTTCTCAATTCGACCGTATATATATATGTATAAACATCTATAACCCTTTAACAGGAATACGTCACATTTCCAGTAACCCTGTATATATATTTTTTTTATGAGTCTTTCGCGGATAACTTCGTCGTTTATGAACCGATTTCGATGATTCTTTTTTTGTTGGAAAGAAGATATCCCAAGGGTGGTACCATGATAAGGAAACAAGGACCTGATGATGAAATCCCAGAGAAATCGAGGGGAACCTTTGAAAATCGTAGTGCCGGCTAGTGCGTTTGTTAATTTAAAGCACTACTATTAAATTGAACTGATGGATTCACCTCTGAAAATTGTGAAATAAACATAATTTTAACAAAACATTAAAACGACCTTAAAAAAAACTAAAAAAGTTAAAAAATAATGTTGCAGCCGATGACTTTTTCATTCGAATCATAAGAACATTAATTTGTTTTATAGATTTCGGTGTCATGCCAAGCCAACAAAACTAATGCAAGCCCGGTCGCGAATTGTACCGGCTTGACAGCGACTTCGATAAACAAAATTAATGTTCTTAATGATGCGAACGAAAAAGTCATCGGCTGCAATATTTTTTTTTACTTTTTATTTTTTTTGTGGGCCGTTATAATATTTGTTAAAATTTTTCATAATTCTATTCTAATCTTAAAATTGTGGCTCCATCTACGGTGGTGTCGATGATTTTGCCAATGTCTAGTTTAAACAGCAAATATGCTTGATGTTGTTCGGTCGGTAATCGATAATTAGGTGATCTCAAGGATTTTTTTTTGAACATAAACACAACCTTGAACCAGAAGAACGTTAAACGGTGGGTGACCTGCCTAGCTAGCATGTTACACGTGATACGGCTATATCACACCTTTTATCACGTTCATTCGCGCGCAAATAGAAAGGGAGGAGCGTAGGTGCGATAGCGCTGTATCAGTAACGGAATTGCTAAACTAAAATGGGAGCACATGGGAGCAGTGGGCGGGGCACATTGCTCGCAGAACCGATGGCCGATGGGGTCGAAGAGTTCTCGAGTGGCGACCGCGTACCGGAAAGCGCATCGTGGGTAGGCCCCCCACAAGGTGGACTGGTGAAGGCGGCAGGAACCTGTTGGATGAGTGCAGCACAGGACCGGTCGTTGTCGTTGTGGACGTCCATCGGATGATGAAAGACACACTTCTGTTACAGTTTCATAATAGTAGAGATGATAAGTTATAATATTACGGCCCGGTAGCACAGTCTGTAGTGAACCTGCCTGCTGTGCCGAGACTCGCGGGTTCGAATCCCGTAAGGGACAAATATTTATATGATGAATATGAATATTTGTACTGTAATGAATAGTTGAGTTATGGATGTTTGTATCTATATATGTATTTTATATCGTTGTCTAGTCATCACAATACAAGTCAATGTACTTTAAATGTGACTAGATAATTTGTGTGAAAATTTCCAAGATATTTATTTATTTATTTTTATTTATATGGCTTTGCCCAGCAGTGGGACAGAGAACTGCCTGAAAACAAAAAGAAATGCATTAAGGAACTTTCATTGCCAGTTTGCTATGCGCTACATACCTACTTAAATTGACTAGGCCTTAACATTCGGTCTAGACTACAATTAATTGGAATCGTTCGCCCGTTTTAGTGCCCAGACCATTGTAGCGGCTAGGTCTCCTTTTTAAAAGTCTATCCTTAAATCTAATGACTAGATTCGAAGCTTGAATAATTCGTAATTGAATTTAAATATTTTATCCTAAAACAGTCATTGGATGCGTTTTAAATATTTATAATGTTTAAATTTAAGTGTTACTATGCAAGATCTAGGCATACCTATTGTTAGTAAAAACCTAGTCTATTCTAAAATCTGCATATTGAAGATCAGATAAAACAAAAAAGGAAGGTGCAACTCATTACTTTATGACATAACGAGCGTTAACCCGCGACTTCGTCCGCACAAATTATATACCAGATTTTAAGTCAGATCATAAGTTATCAAACAAAAAAAGTCTCATCAAAATCGGTTCAGTAGTTTTTGCGTGATGCTCGTTCAAACAAACAAACACACAAACAAACAGACAGACAAAAAATCCAAAAATTGGTGATATGGAATCAGGGACACCTAAAAACCATATTGTAACTTTTTTTTATTAATATCTTCAATGTACAGACAAACTTTCTACTACAGTTTTATAATAGTTTATACCACCAGAGTTGTGCGAAGGTCAAGCTGTGAAACTAAGTGACTTCTTCCACCAAAGCTGTGTGAGAAAGCTGTGCTGAGCTGTGCGAGGATGCGTAGCGATGCTGTAAAATGGGCTAACTATGCGTGGAAGCCGAGCTGTGTGCAGATACGTGGAAGCCTCAAAAAAAGATTTAAAATTTAAAAAATGGGCTTTAAGTTCCTAATTGTTTTTGTTTTTGAAGCACGTATACCTCGCACGCATCCTTTGCTCGCATTGTATGTAAAAAAAACCCTAGAAAAAACCTCTCTCTGCTAAACCCTTTTCCATCAGAACTGCGCTGTGCGAAGGTAAAAAAATGAAGTAATGCTATTGGTCGATTTTTTCCTCGCACAACTCTGGTGGAAAAGCACTCGAAATAACCTGCAGCATATCACAATCTTATTATTATTTGTTGTAATTAATAACTTATTAAGGCTAGGTATCCCTAGTGCAAGCGTCTCTTTCTAACAAGCAAACTTTTGCAAGTAGCCATCCCGCTTCAATTGAAAGCAAGATCGCAAAGAACGTATTTTTCTCTTGGGTATTGGGAGTAAACACCATCGGGTAGAATCGCTGCTATAATTAATTACCTTTCAAATGATGGTACATTCAGAAGAAATGGTGTGTGGTGATTCTTGTAAAACTGGTTATAAATCTGAAATCGATCTTACTTTGGTCCTTTTTTCTATCGAGAAAATTTAATAAAATCGAGTTTTCAACGGTTAGATACACTGCAGAAAGAACGTATCTATACTGTTATTTGAACTATATAAGGTCTAACAGAATTAGCTGAAACCTTTTTAAGGGGATGATCAGACCATCAAACTGAACAACTTTCTCTATGGGACCAATATCGAAACCGCGAAAAAAAAATCTGCTGTCCCATACATTTAGGTCGAGTAGGTTTGTATGGAACAGCTGATTTTTTTTCGCGACCTTATATATAAGGTCTAACAAAAATTAGGTGAAACTATTTTAAGGGGATGATCAGACCATCAAACTGAACAACTTTCTTTATGGGACCGATAATGAAATCGCGAAAAAAAAATCTGCTGTTCCATACAAACCTACTCGACCTAAATGTATGGGACAGCTGATTTTTTTCGCGATTTCGATATTGGTCTCATAGAGAAAGTTGTTCAGTTTGATGGTCTGATCATCCCGTTTAAATAGTTTCACCTAATTTTGTTAGACCTTATATATTAAATATACTTAATAATTTGGTTATGATCTCTTGATATTTTGAGAACTACCATACCATTAGTAGGTAATAAAAAGTTTATTTTTTTATTTTGCATAGTTTTTTTTATTTATTAACTTTACCTTAAATATGTATTAATGAGAACCACAACACAACTAAGTATTTTTAAACCTAAAACTAAACTATTAGACACCAAAAAGTATTTTAATAAGTATTCCAAACAAACTATGAGTTCAAACCATAAACTTAATATACTATCGTATTAGACCAACCATCGCCCCATGATCGCATCATCGAAACTGAAATGTCAATATGTGCGAAATTGATACGTGTGTGTTTTAGTGATAGATTTTGGAAATCAATCTCTATGCGAAACGGTTTCTTTTTCACTTATACAATATTTTTTGATTTTACACATAATTATTTGAAATAATATATTAAGTATCTAGAAAATAGGACGTTTACTGCATGTAATGAATGTATTACGAAATAATTTTAAGAATAACATATATGAAAAAAGTATTATGAAAGTAGTACTGTACTAATGGTATTTACCTTTGATACTGTAATAATTTTTTATATTTGTCTGATAAAACACAAAATGAATTATAAAGAAAATCATTAAAAACAAAATCATAAATAAAGTATATTTGATTTGATTTGATTTTATAAAATAATAATCGACAATTTTTTGACAGGACACCAACCGAGATTTCATTGTTTAAAAGTGGTTTTACGGCTATTATATTATAATCTCTTTCGCACGCGTAGGTTTTTCGGTAAGGTCGGAATCTCATTCGCACACTGTGTTGGTCTACTTACGGTAGTAATATTAAGTTTATGGTTCAAACTATGAGTCATAACACCGTTTTTTCAAATACAATTGCCATATTCACAAACTGTTAATGTAAAGCCTGATACTTACAAATATTAGTTCCATTGATTTTCCGCAACATGGCGGATTGTTTTATTTTTCTGGTAATAAGAGGATCCTAATTTCCTTCTATTTTCAATGTTAACCAATTAGAGTCAATGAATTTTTTAAACACTACAAGTACAAGGTCTTGAAACTAATCTCTATAAATATATAGTTTCAAAGCTTGTATGGAAATCTTTGAGCCATGGTATCTAACTTTAAAACTATACATAAGTTATTAGTTTCAAAATGTAATTGAATTAAATTGGTAAGTATTCAAAATAGAATTAACCTTTGTTTTATATGGATGGATTTACAGTTTTTTTTCCTGATCAGACTTTAGACTTTTTGGATCTATGGTCTGAAATAAATGTTTATTTGATTTTGATTTTACAGAGTCAAAGAAAAAAAAGCTTAAAAAGCTTGTTACTTCTAGAGAAATTTGTGATAATGTCAACAATTGAGTGCTATTTGTTTATTGAACAGAATAATATATAATTAATAAAAAATGAACAAAATTGGCACTTTATTTCAACGCCATCTGTTGGTAATGTCAGCAAACTTTTTATTCGCTCAATATTAACTATTTATTTACTATTATAAAATCTACAAAAAAGTAGACCAATAAACAACGTTGAGAATAAAGAAGGAGAATGGGAAGAAGAATCGAGAGAATCTGTCAATGTATACTGCTGTCTCTCTCCCGTTGCAGAAAGTCTCGTATTGAGGAATAGAGGCAGATGTACTCGCTCGCGGGTCCACCGTGTTCGGAAATATGTGCTGGAAATAATAATTTTCAATATTAGTAAATATGCAGTTTTCAGTTTCGGAGTGTTGGGCCGCTAAAGTAACGGATGAAAAACGAATGAATGCAGCGTGCGAATGTTGAGATTGGGTGGTGTTACTGGAATGGACAGGATTAGGAATGAGTATATTAGAGGAAGCTTGAAAGTAGCGCCAGTAACCAAGTAACAGTAATAGATTATCTGTGATGCAGAGAGATGAGTGTCATATTACAAGATGAGTGTTAAATATGAACGTGGATGGCTACATAAGAGAGGACGGCCAAAGAAACGATGGATGGATTGTGTGAAAGATGGCATGGGTAGAAAAGGAGTGAACGCAGAAGTGACGGCTAAAAGCGATGAATGGAGGAAGACTACATATTGCGCCGACCTCAAGTAATGGGATAAGGGCAGGAAGATGTTGCAAAATAGTCCTCAAATACAAAATATGTTATTAAATTAAAATATACAAGGTGTCGTAAAACTCAAAAGTCAAGCCAAAAACAGGATATTGGCAATTTATGAAAAATTCTAAGTTAGATAGTTTTTGTGCGATTTAAGGTTTGTTCCCGTAGTAAAAGTTGTTTACTTTGACGGACTAAAACACCCCCGGAAATTTGGAAAGTGACTTAAAAACAAATCACCCTAGTATTAAGTAATATTTAAAGGGGTGGTTCAGACCATCAAACTGAAATGAACAACTTGCACTATGGAGCTAACTTCGAAATTGCGAATGAAAAATCTGCTGTTTCATACAAAATAGTTTTTATTTCGACCTCTCCATAGTGAAAGTTGTTCAGTTTGATGGTCTAAAATATTACTAGGGTGTTTTGTTACACCACAGATTACCCCCAATAGATACCGTATACAAGGCCGCCGACGCGCGTCACACATCTATGATTTTGCACTGATATAAGCAACGCGAGTGAGCGAGCGAGTAGTGCGACCTTCAAATGGCCAATCACATTTCATTGTTTCGCGCCCCGCTACCCGCACCTACCGCCAAAAATGGTGACTTCGGGCCTGTACAAAAATTTCATCATGCTGTATCTATTGGGGGTAATCTGTGTGTTACATCCTGTGTAGAACCTATACAGGGTCCAACTTAATAATTATGCTAACGGTTTTTAAAGAGGATGATCAGACTATCAAACTGAACAACTTTCTCTATGGGATCAATAACAAATCGCGCAAAAAAAAATAGCTGTCCCATATATTTCTTTGGAGTAGGATTGCACTTTTATATGGAACAACTTTTAATTTTTATCGCGATTTCGATGTTGGTCCCATAGAGAATGTAGTTTAATTTGCTGGTCTAATCATCCCCTAAACAAAAACGTCAGAATATTAAGAAGGAACCTGTAACTACACCTATTTTTTTCACGAGTATCAAATCCTAAAATACATCTTTTCTCACCTTAAAAGCATCAAGATCTCTGGACAGGTCTTCGTCAGAGTACCCCTTCATCGCCTTCGTGGCCACAGGGCCCATGTAGTTATTGACCACGGCGAACTCGAACAGCGAGAGGAACACAAACACCGAGCACGACGACATCCACACGTCTATAGCCTTCACGTACGAGACTGGTGGTAAATTTTGCTGGGACTGAGTGTTTTGAGTCGCTGGAAATATAAGTTGTTTTATCAATCAATCAATCAAATCCACTGCTGGGAACAGGCCTCCTTTTCACCCAACTGCGCGACGCAATGGAAGTTATTGTGTTTATCAGCCAACAGGGTGAAATTGATATCATTAGCATCCTTTTAAACTAAAAGTCTACCCATCAAACAACATCTTTTACTATGGGAGCAAACCTGTCAGCGCAAAAAAAACAGCTGTTCCATACGTTTGAGTCGAGTAGGCAGCAGTGCAGTTTAGGAATGGAACACCAGATTTTTTTTTCGCTGACAGGTTTGCTCCCATAGTAAAAGATGTTCAGTTTGATGGGTAGAGTATGCGGTTTAAAGCAGGGACCGATATTTTTAACCGGTATTTTTTGGTTACAACCTTTATTTTCTTTACAGGTATTTTTAGAGGTAACCTTTATATCATATACAGAGATATGTTTAAATAAAAAAATGTTTCTTTATAAATATAGTAAGTATTCAATTTCAAGTAAGTACCTCGTTAGTCGTTACTAAATACAAATTAAATCAATTATAATATAACAAACTTAAACACAAACGTGAACGTAAACTTAAACCATTTGGGTTCAATAAAATGTAAATAATCGTCTCGTTTATTATCTCGACCTGTCCAATGCTGTAGCAACACTGAAAATAGTGCGCGCGTCCCTCTTTGGGTGCTCCAAAATTTGCGTCACCCGCTACAACAACGACGATGTTCAATCAATTTTGTACTTTTGATTATTAGAAATCAAAGTTCATTTTTCAGTGTTATTAAAAACCACGTGCGCTTTTGGCCGCTCCGTCTATACTGACCCTTACCCGCACTCACTAGCATTCTCTTGAAGGTCATATTTAGGTTACCGGTATTAAAATCGGTTGTTACCTAGATAAAGGTAACATTTAAATAAAGGTTACCGAAAATTTTCGGTCCCTGGTTTAAAGGTTAATGATACTTTTTCTTACACCCTGTATCACACGTCAACCGATTTGTCTTAATCTTGCGAGTGTCAGTAAAGACATGACAAAAAAAGTGGGAATCTAAAAGGTAAATCTAAAAAAAAATTAACCCGTTTGCGTAAAATATTAACTTGGAGATAAAAACTGAAAAGAAAAAAACAAGTCTAGTATCTGCTCTAGAATTCTGCGAATAGCGACTTTGACAGTCGGGACCCGTTTAAAATTCTAGACCGGATAAAATGTTCCCTATAATGGGTCCCGGGACGTTTATACAACGTGTTAATGAATTAATACAAAACTAGAAAGTAGTATGTTTAGAATCGAGAGTAGAATTGAATTATCATGCTTTCAACATATGTAATTTTTTTCAAAATATTAAATAATTTGTTTGTAAAATTTACTGAACCCGATGTCAACCCACCGCACGGGCACACTCACCCTACTCACTACTATAACAAGCTTCTTAAAATGTATCCATCAGTACATTACCACTTTCATTCATTGCTGAAATGATCTCAAATCATTTTTGCCTCAAAACTATGCGAACAACTTTAAATTTTAATTATCAAAATAATGAAATTATTGTTTCAATCGAAATATTTTGTTATAAATCAGTTGGGGTGTATGAGGTTTTGCGCTTATTCATTAACGCGTTGTATAGGTTGATAATGAATGACTTAATTAAGGGGAGTGCTTCAGACCATCAAACTGAACAACTTTCAAAACGGAACCAACATTGAAATCGCGAACATTGACCTCCAAAATGCCTCCACCAATCCAGACTGCGCCCGCATGTTAGGGATCTCACCCTTATTCGTTACTTTCCCTGCAGTTAGATCCTATAAATTATAACTTAACTTACAAAGAGACTTACCAAGAGTCAACAAGGAAGTGACTCCCAGCGTGACCCTGGCGGGGATAGCTTCAGGTTTGATCCAGAACGAGATCCAGGACATGACGACGATCAGGGCGGATGGTATGTACGTGTGGAAGAGGTGGTAGCCGAGACGTCGGCGTAGATTGAACACCACGGCTAGGCAGGTGAAATTTCCTGTAGTAAAACAAAGACCAGATAAGAGTCCCCCAAGCCCTATAATGCTTTCTCCGGTTGTAATAATCGAGAACCCGTCGCGATCGCTGAGCTTCCCCACTTTATTGTTTTATCGCACAGAGGTCGAATGTATTTTATCGTTAGGTATTGGCTAGGTAGGTATTTTATTAAAATATGAATTGAACCCTTGGAGACGCCCTTGAACACAGCATCGGCACAGTATAAGAAAGAGTATGGTACAGTCAAGAGCACGTCAAGCATGACACTTTGGACTTTGTACCGTTCTTATTTAATCTTATTTAATCGAACTGCAAGTGTAAAGCTTGATATGCTCTTGACTGTACTGCAAGTACGGACACCACCTCACCCCCTCGTTGAAGACGACAGTAGGCAATGGTGTAGTTCTGTCTCACTCGCACTCACTCAGAATCGCATACGTGCTTACTTCTTGTCACTGTTACATTTTCGAAAAATTATGATCGAGCGTTCCTTTCTACACTAATATTATGAAGAAGAAACTTCGAGAAAGAGATCAGCCGTCCAATCCATCTCGGCTGGGCAGCGTTCGGGAAGCTACGTAGTATCCTCACGTCCCAAATACCGCAGTGTGTTAAAACGAAAGTCTCCGATCAGTGTGTGTTACCAGTGATGACATATGGAACAGAGACATGGTCGTTCACTCAAGGCCTCATAAAAAGGCTGAAAGTCACCCAAAGGGCAATGGAGAGGGCTATGCTCGGAGTTTCCCTGCGAGATCGAATCAGAAATGAAGAGATCCGCAGAAGAACCTTGGCGATGACTTATGGCGATCCTTGGGGGAGGCCTATGTCCAGCAGTGTTTGTCCATCGGCTATCGGCTGAGATGATGATGATGATGATGATGATGATGATTATAAAGAAGAAAGATTTGATTTTTTGATTGTTTGTTCGTAATGAATAAGCTCCGAAACTACTGGAACAATCTGAATAATTCTTTCACCATCAGAAAGCGACAGTATCTGCGATGAACATAGGCTATATTTCATTTAAAAAACAATTAGGGATCCGTATGATCTTTAAATAACTTTACAGACAGCATGTTCATTGTAATATGTATTTGTATTTGTAAATGTGGTCCTCCTCGAATCAAAGCTGAAGATAAAAATGCCATACAATATGATGATGGCCATGTATATTGATTTTTTCATTTATTTCATAAAGGTGCCTAATAAAACATCCTACTGTAATGTAGAAACAGAACAACCTTACCAGTAGAGTACTCAATGGTGCAGTCAGAGGTGTAGTTGTTGGAGATATCGAGCTGCGGCAGTTCGATGTCCGGGTTGACCACCAGCGGGTCGGTTAGATTCCAGATGAATACTAGGTCGTGGACAGTGTGCGATACTGAAACATTTACATATCATTCGCTTGAGAATGAAACGACAATGGTGAACCCACGAGTTGGTGGCCAATTTTCTACAAGATAAGGCGGCTACAGCTTAACGCACAGAACATTATAAGAGGGATTAGACGTGCAAAGTAGGCGTGGAACTTGTCGCCACAGATTATGCAATGATTTGCATAACACCGGCGCACGGCGTGGTGCGTGCGAGAGGGCATGAGTAATTGTAGCAGCGTGAGCGGGAAGACAAGTGGCGACAGCCGTCTCCGAAGAAAAAGCGCTATTTTGCATTTCTAATCCCTCTTATAATGTTCTGTGGTTTAACGTTTCATGACCGAAGACTGGTTAAAAATCAATAAATAGATCACACACATCCAAGCTTTCATCCACACCACTTCTATTATAAAACAATACCATCCTTTTCGGACAGCGGGGTAAAAAAACGCGCCCTATAAAATAAATACGGTGGAATATCTACCGCAAATAGTAGTATTCGGATAGTAGATGGGGGATGATTGAATCCACCCCTTAGTATAGAACTAGCGAGTAGATTACCAACTACCTAAGTATTTATTTTATAGGGCGAATTCTATAGGAACAAGACTGAAGAATGAAGGTCCTGGTTCAAATCCTCACGGACGACATGCCATGTACCAATGAGTTTTTCTAACTTTCCGTAACCGACTACTCTCAAACGGTGAAGGAAAACATCGTGAGGAAACCTGCATACGCTGAAAAAAAATTCTGACGCATATATGAAGTCTACCAACACGCATTGAGCACGTGTGGCATTGTGGTGGACTATAACGCCCATACACCTTTCCTGAGGGTAGGCATGTACCCTACAGTGGGACAGATGATGATGATTGTATAGTACTTAGTTCTTTACTAAGAATGGATTCAGCCATCGACCATCAGAAATCTACGAAGTATGGGACTACCCATGCAATTGCGGTAGATATTTGCATACGCAATAAGCTATTTTGATTCCTTCATTATGCTTTCGCAGGTGACTACCTACTTACAATCTGGGATATTTCAATACGCTCTATGTAGCAAGCAAAGGCACTTTTTCACATTCCATCATATTTGATGAAAGCGTTACTCACTTGATTTATTTAGAATTGAAAGTTTTATTCAAATACTTACAACTTTCAATCATCATAGAGCAGCTCTGTGTGTCATGAGGATAGGATTCAAACTTCATTGCGCACGACAGTACTAGAGTCAATCTGCAATTGAAAAAAGCGATAAAAAGTTACTCAAATGTCTTGATTTCCTAGTACGAGAATTGTCATATTTATAAAATTTGACTAAGTCAAATTAAATTTTACATTACTTAGAAAACGAGTGCAGTGCAGTAGCATTAGTGGCAACATTTAGTACGTTTTCTTTCTCTATTCCCCAGTGATCCCGGACCAAATACGGCGTTGAAATTACTCACTGTGCTTTTAATTAATTCCACTGCATCACAGACACCATATCAAACTATCTACAGTTCATCCCTCAAACAGTGGGGCACATAGACTATACTGAGTACTATTTAATCAAAAATAATTACTATATGAAACATTACACACACACAAACTCAACTTTGTTACAACCGCCAACCACCTTTTAAGATTGTAATCACAGCCAGGTTCACAAGTAAGGCACTTGTAGGTTGATAATTTGTAAACATATTTAACAATTAAATTTGCGACCAAGTTCAATATTTAAATCTACTTACTTGGACATATAAAGCAGTGTTTTATCATGGTACAACCACAAATAGTGATTAGGTATGCTCATTTCATGGAAAGTGACTTTTTTGGCGTTCTTGAAGAAGCAATCTGGTCTCCAGATACTGTTCAGCCATTCCACATCGAGGATCCTGTACTCTTCGTGCATATTCTCCGGCAGACGAAGTCGGGGGTCACGCCAAGACTGAGCGAGGAATATGTCTGCTACGTAGGTCTGACGGAAAATATACATTGGCAAGTTAGCAGAGAATTTTTAAATAAAATTTGGTACAAATAGGTTTCGATTAGAATAATATGGTGGCGAATGTTGGGTTTGCCATAGCAAAAGAGGAATTAATCTAGAGTAAGTGATGTCGAAATGCGTTATTTATGCATTATGTGTCTAAATGACAAAATACAGAACAGTCATATTTATAAAAAAAGATGTGGACTTAAACACAATATATTGACAAAGATTGAAAAGGGAATGCTGAGATGGTTTGGTCATATGGAAAGGATGAGTGATAGGGACAGTTGAAAGGGGTCGCCCTAGACGTATACTAGAATATGTGGACCAAATTGGCAGCGTACTTAAGAAAGGTCAGATCAAATAAACCCGAGTAATAATCCATAATTCATTTATTCACTGCATTTCATATGAATACATAAAAATATGCATTAAGTTACGGCGACTTCATTTAGGAAGGTTTGATTCTACCACTGACCAACTATTATATTACTTTCTACACTAAATAAAAAGAGAAGAAAAATCTTACCATACTTTCTTCGTTAATGGAGTCCAAGGAAAGGACCGTAACGTGAAAATAAACTATCGTAGGCTGCCCCAACAGTTTGGGGGCTCGGTTCTTATCGTAGTAGTTCGCCTTGATAGGCAGGATGTCGCTCAGGGAGAGGCTGGACTCCGATTTGATCTCTATTTCTTCGTGTGTTGAGTTTGTTCTGGAAGATCATAAGATAATAAAGGGTAATAATCTACGTGGTACTCGGTATTTGGAACAGGGGAATTGGTCTACGAGAATGCAAAGGTACCTATGTGAAGTCTACCAATGACTTCACGTAAGTACCTATCCATCAGAAATTCTTCAGCGTTTGAAAGTAAATAGGTTTTTACCAACATAAGATAAGTGAGAAAAACACATTAAGACATTGGCATATCATCCATGATGGCAGCGCAAGACTGGGCCCTATTTAATTAATAAACGTGATAATTGACAATGACAATTCAGAGTACATTGCTATTGCAAGTTTAGCGTGATTAGTAACCAGCAGTGTACTCTGAATTGTCATTGTCAATAGTCGTGTTTATTAAACATGGCCCTGGTCGTTGTTGCGATCCTTGGGGGAGGTCTATATCCAGCAGTGGACGTCTTTCAGCAGATATGAGGATGATGATGATCTCATCTGTGCGGATTCAAACCTGGAACCTTATGATTGAGTTTCCATACCTCTCTGCAACGATGCACAGAGGCTCTCATCTCAGTACTTAATATGCAACTCTTTATGGTCGTAAAGCACAGACACACATTTAACGCTTAAGCGTTAACCAAACGCTCGTTTATGTCCGGCGGTCAAAGTTGTGTTGCCTAACAATAGTAAAACTATCGATAGTCTATCGCATATCGATACTATCGTAACCTCGAAAGATAGTAACTAGTAAAAGATAGTAGATAGTGCTATCGAGAGTATAGAAAGTTTTACTTTAAAACTAATATTGATACCATTAGATAATATTGGGATCTATATCGATACATATCTGATATACTTATAATAAAATTCTAAACTTGGCGTGGATGTACAGTACATAGGTATACATTGAAGATGTGTATTTGCAAAAAAAAAATATTCGGTGTGCTGAGAGTACGTACAGTCAGCAGCAATATAATATAATATAATATTATTGCTGCCGACTGTACCTAATGGAAATCATTGAAATATTTTTTTTTTTATTTTTTGTCTGTTTGTTTGTGCATGCTCTTAAAAACGACTGAATCGATTGGATGGGTGGGATTTTCACAAAAGCATAGGGCTTAGTTTGGCTTTATTTATTCGCAATCGGTTTATTGAATCAAAAGTTATGAGTACATATTTAAAGTCAGTGATCTGCGCGTTCGGAGTCGCGGGCGCCGCTCGTACAATCAATAGTAATAAAATTAAATACTTACAGGAAACTAACAGGAGCCTGGACTCTCTTTGCCGTTCCCAATCGTAACAAAAATAACACTGGCAGCACTATCTTCAACACTTTTAAGTCCATCTTGAATATTCACAATAATTCTTTATGTTCTTATTTCTTCACTAATTTGAGCGTAATCATCACTAGGTATTATTTTAAAATAGACATGAAAGTAGAATAGATCAGATCCATTTCACGTGGTGATATTAGTCTGTAAAACTAGGACAAAACCTTGAAGGCAAGGGCAGTGTTACACGAGGGTGGACAGAGACCATATAAATGCAAGTCAGCATCTTGTTTTCTTTAGGAAATTAAATTTATTTACTTGTTAGAAATAAATTGTTCCTGCTTTCTGGAGTGCCATTTTTGAATCTCATTCGCTGAGCTCAGCAGTTGAAAATGTCAAAATTACTACGGAGAGATGCATCTTTCTACTGCTGATTTGACTTTCAAAAATCATACTCCAGGAGTGCGATTTTTGAAATTCAAATCAGCAGTAGAATGATGCGTATCTCCATACATTTTCAACTGCTGAGTTCAACGTATGAGATTAAAAAATCGCACTCCTGATCAAGTGGTATTTAACTACAAGCTTATATTATATTGAAGCGAAGGAAATGGACAGCTGCGAGTTCTCCATCGACGATGTTCAAGATAGAGCGAAGTGGAAGAAACAGATTAGGAAAGCAGACCCCGCTACCCAGCCGGACAGCAGCTAGGAAGATGAGATGATGATTTTAAACCATAAATTTTGTAAGCAGGTACCCTATAGGAGAGAGTACCTAAATTAAATGTTGTCGGTATAAAGAGTATTTTAGTAGTATGGAAAGGAACTATTCACCATTTTCTTGTTCTCAGTATATCTTTTTACCCGACAGGAGTGCGATTTTTGAATCTCATTCGCTGAGCTCAGCAGTTGAAAATGTCAAAATTACTATGGAGATATGCATCGTTCTAATACTGATGTGACTTTCAAAAATCGCACTCCCCGGCTGGGCCAGAAGGAGGGTTATTGCCTGCTAAGAAGACTTACACACCTTACAAGTATAATCCGTTTAAAAGGATTGCCTATAAATACAGAAATAAAGTTGTTGAATGCCGGATTTATTTAATATCCAATAAGCAATTAAAACCAATTTCAAAAAAACTAAACCAATAAAGAATTCACTAAATTTTTGGTCGCCAATTAAGATCACCACTTACCAACGTTGGCCCTTCGAGCCGGATCTGTCCTAAAGGTTGAATAAAAAACTGTATTTTAATAGCAAATTCCTACCGGCCCTATAGTTTATGCTAAAATAGTATAATCCCCTACAAAGGCGACTTCACGTACCTACCTACTTACTAGGATATCAACTGTATGGCTTCATCACCTAATACAGTCAATTCAATATAGTAAATGTCACTTTCATTGTCTTCTGATAGTTTTATGGTCTTCGTTTTTTTATTTCAGAAATGCAAAAACTTACTTCGGAAATATTAAGCTGATCACTTGTTAATATCCTAGGTTAGCTATGCATTTAGAGTGCGATTTTTGAATCTCATTCGCTGAGCTCAGCAGTTGAAAATTTTAAAATTACTATGGAGATTATGCATCTTTCTACTGTTCATTTGACTTTCAAAAATCATACTTCAGGAGGGCGATTTTTTAAAGTCAAATCAGCAGTAGAAAGATGCATCTCTCCATAGTAATTTTGACATTTTCAACTGCTGAGCTCGGCGAATGAGATTCAAAAATCGCACTCAAAGTGCGAATATCGAAATAAAAGTAGAAGTAGTCGTTTTTCTTTCTTTCTTCAAATGTTTACTTTTAAACCTATAAAAGTATTGCATAAAACTAGCTTTAATGCTTTTTGCAGTAAGCTGGAGTAGCACCATTTAAATTTAGGCTTTCATGAATGAGAAATCTTCAATATTGTGATGAGGGCGACACTTGGAACAAGGTGGGTAGTTATAAATGTGAAGTTTCGTTTCTACGCCAACTATCTAGAGTGTGATTTTTGAAACTCATTCTTTGAACCATAAACTTAATATACTGAACCCAGCAGTTGAAAATATAAATATTGCTGTGCTATGCTATGCTATTTTCAATCGCTGAATTTAACGTATGGGTTTCAAAAATCGCTTTCCTAGACTATTATAAAACTGTAAAAGTATGTTTGTTTGAGCACAGAGTACTATAATTGCCTAGCTTCAAGCAAAAAATTAACGGACCGATTTAGATGAAAGTTTTTGTGTCTACAATCGTATGATTAGCCTAACAAATTGGTAAGCACCTATATATTTATCTAGCTATAATGACGGAAGCCGATGCAGACGAAGTCGCGGGCAAAACCTGTTAATTTTTAAGTTTGAAGTTCGCATCTTGCCCCTAAATCTCGATATTTCTCAGATGAAGACGCAACAATCACACTTAAGTTTTTCTTTAATAAATTACAATCACCGCATCATCCTCTATTTCGTTTTATCTGAGGATAAATAACAAAATCCTTCAGAAAACTTAAAATTCGATACATATATTTAAAAATGTTCTTTCACTGTCACAAAACTGTTTTCTTTGAAAGAACGTTGACAATTTTACAGAGAATGTTTAACATTTTTATAAGCACTTATAAATTTACTGGCCGACTCGAGTAACGGTAAAATACTAAATAATTATTGCTGAAACTGTATGGCATAAGGGAGCTAATTGAGTCAAAAGCGGAGCGTTTCAACTTACTGATTCAGTAGATAGGATCTGATCTGTTGGATGCAATTAATTTTAACCGGTAGCCACAGAAATGATGATATCAGAAATGATGCAATCATCATAAAATCGCGATATCCGACTAGTTTGTCCCCGTGTGGTATCTGTCTTAGAATAGCTTGAACAAAATTGCCCGCTCAGCTTATAAGACTTTGTCCTCACTACGTTCTAACAGGATTAAAGCGAGGTGGCGACTGGTGTGACCACGATATAGAGCAACCTTGGGACACTTGTTGCAGTTCTAGCACCTTTCATCAAAATATAATTATGTGGCCAATTTCCCTGTGATAGCTCAAGACATTGCTATTTATTACTTCACCTCCTACCTATTTTCGTTTGCAAATTCCTCTACCTTAAGGTTGCCAGCAAGAAATCGCTCTTTTGCAATAAGATCGCCTTATTTGTACCTACTAGTAACTGTTTCTCATTATTCAAATTAATTTAAAAAAAGTAATAAACTAGGTTTTGAGGGGACCTACAATCATAGAGGACGGCGTAACTCGTGTCAACGCCGCCGTCAGGCACGTATCCAGGGGGGGGGGGGGATAGGGAGGTTCCCCCCCCCCCCCCCACGCCCCACGTGACGCTCTACGGCTACAATATTGAAACTAAATTAGTTCCACCAATTTCCGCAAAGTAGTAGTTTTTTTTTTGGTCGGGCTTTACATAAAATCTGTGGGTGTCGCGTTGTAGGTCTGTTATCGGGTGGTCGCGCGTCGTTTGTCTCTCCCCGCTGTACAACGAGGCTCCATTTGTATGGTTGCTCAAGACACTGTTTTTTCAAAAAACAACCCTAGTAGTCACCAAATATTTTTTACCGTACGTCAAGCACTTTTGCTACATAAACGAGACATTGGGAAAACCATCAACACTAAAATCGACAAAAAAATAATTGTTAAATTAGCATAGAATATAATCTGTGTGCAAAGCTCTCTGTGTGTCTAGCTTACTCTAGACCAATGACGACCCGGTTGGTGTAATGGTTACCATGCCGGACTGCCAAACTTGGGTTCGAATCCCGGTTCGGTCATGGATGTTTATATGTTTGTGCCGTTGTTGTATGGTTTCAATAATAAACAGCCTATAGTGCTTGCTTGGGATCATTGCAATGTATGTGCCTGTGAGCGTTATTTATTTATTTATTAGTCATGCTCTTTCTTGGATGAAACTAGTCTGTACATTAGACATTCAAAAGACCAATTAACTTAAATTACTTAATTTATTTAAAAACAAACAGCAAGTTTAAAAGCAAGCTTGAGATTTAACAATACACATAATCAATTATTTACAAGTTCATTCTCAAAACTTTATTACAAAGTAAATATTATGTATGACCATTATCGTTAAAATTAGATTATTGCAAACCCGTTTAGTGGCGAACTGGGCATTTTGGCTAAAATACTCAATTATTGCTAGTATTAACGATAAACTTCGTTTCCCACTTATGTTTTAAGAGATAAATGTACTTTTTGTTATCATCAACTTCAAGGCTAATTCAGTATTCGTAGGGTGAAGAGCATCTCCGTGATGGGCATAGAGATATAGAGAGATGCCAACCGACGCGCTGAGTACGAAACCTAGTGTC
The DNA here is from genome assembly GCA_927399405.1 of Agonopterix arenella. Lineage (NCBI taxonomy): Eukaryota > Metazoa > Arthropoda > Insecta > Lepidoptera > Depressariidae > Agonopterix > Agonopterix arenella. The sequence continues at coordinate 7,360,703 of OV656714.1, forward strand.
GCATTACCACAAGTACCACGCGATAGAAAGTATTGTGTTAGCTTGAATGTTGCATGTATAATGGGTAAAGCCTTATATAGGTGCAAAAAAAAAATTACCGTCAGTTTTTTTAGAACGAGATCATAGCTAAATTTTAAAATTGGAACTGTTGTTGACGGTTTTTTTTTTTAACTTTGGTACATTTCTAGGCTCAAATTGGTTCTTTAATATTATAACGAAAAAAATATCAATTATTAATTAGTCCCGGCTCAAACCGTTAAATGACTGGGCAATGAATCAGCCTTGCAGCTGATGATAACAAAAAGTACGTTTATCTCTTATATTATTAGGTCTTCCAGTTTTTCTAATTAAAAAATTATATGCCACCATTTTACATTATACATATCCTTAATAAATACATTCGACCAAGCGAGAAACAGGATAAAAATCGGCAAAGTGCGAGTCGGATTCGCGCACCGCAGGTTCCATACAATGACATTCTATACACAAGGATTTCGCATCAGCACCCTATTAACGGAACCCCGCAAAAGTGTGCTAATTTATTTTACGTTACTGCTTAGTGACCTAAGACATTTGAAAGGACTGGAATGTGAGCGACAATGTATGACAGCCAAGCACAACTGAAGCAGACTAAGGTGACATTAGAGACATGTGCATGTGAGTTCTGTTATTGTATGACGTGGTCTTCTCCTTATCGTGTGGGCAAGCCCTGGTGTCAGAGTTTTTTCAGACCGCCTTACGGCCTCTGACGTGGTTTTCATATAACGACTACTACCACCAGAGATAGTAGCCGGGACCAACAGCTTAACGTGCCATCCGAAGCACAGAGTCATCTTTCTTTTCAGACAATCAGGTAATTCAGCCTGCAATGTCCTAACCAACTGGGGATAATGCACAAAGTGACATATCACTAGGTGTCCCCCGTGGGAATCGAACCCACGACCTCCGTGTCGAGAGCCCAATGCTCTTAACCATTAGACTATGGAGGCAGTTAACTAATGACGTGGTGAGTCCATGTGTGTAGAATGTCATTGGTTCCGTACCGTACAAGTTGACTAAGAATTTAATCACTATTTACCGGAGTACCTTTCTTTCCAGTACCATAGATCTTTTGACACAATTCATGATATCTCCAAGTTAACAAAGCATCAGGATTTTCTTTCATCATATTACTGTACTGAGTTCGAATCTCTGACATTTTCTTAGAGCACTCCAAAGCTGATTTGTTCAAATGAATAGACGCTTCCATCCAAAGGTAACTGGGCACAAATTTAGGATTCTTAAACTTTTCCAGGTTTTCCAAATACCAATTTAAAAGTAACTCTGTTTCTTCATCAGACCAAGAGTAAACAATATCAGTGTTCTCTTCAACGGCCATCGGTTGTGGTTCAGATGCCATTGCAATTCTAACAATGAATTCTTTTTCAAGAATTTCTTTTATCAAATCACCGAATTCTAAGCTATTTCCAGCTACTTCGTTAGTTTCGCTATTATAGGACTGTTTCAAATAATGAATTTTCATGTAAATTCTAGCGACTGGTATTGATACGTGATTAGCTAATTCGAGCCAAGCGTATTTCTTTTCGTATTTTGGGTTCAGAAATTCCTCAATGTGTTCAAGATAATATCTTAACGCTTTCTCAACTTTCCAATCTACTAAAGACACGTCTTTAATTATAGCATCTTGTGAAACCAATTCATCATATGTGGGGCATTTCCAAAACTTTGGTTTTATAGCGGATATCTTATTAAATATATCAGTGTACGGTGTTTTTTTATTTTTACTCTGGCTATTTTGCCGTCTCATGGTAAAATACAAATCTTTGCACTGAAAAGGACTTTTCCCTGGTATCTTTTTGGCTATATCTATCCACAACTCTCTAGTTTTGATAGTTTCAGAATTGTGAGTTTGAATATAATCCAAATAGAGTTCAAGAAGCTTTGTCTTCGATTTTTTAGTCCATTTTGTCTTTTCAGGTTTTGGTTTTTCTTTAGGCAGTGTTGGATCCTTGATAATTATTTTTGCATTTTCAAGTCCTGTTAGTTCCTGCCCTTCTGGTATTACAATGATGCATTGGTAGTCGTCGTCTGTAAGAATCAAACATGATAATAAAACATTTTGCATTTTATTTTACGGGAAGGACAAGTGCGTAGCTCTCTCAATCAACGGAAGTGTATGAAACGATTACATACATACATATTCTAACGCCTATCTCCTACTGGGGTAGGCAGAGATAACGAAAGCCACCTGCTACGATCCTGACAAACCGCTCTAGCCTCCTCCACATTTATTCGTCCTTTCATGCAAGCTCGCCGGTTTCGCGTAGATCTGACCTGGCCATAAGCACGTCGCCAATTTGGTCAGTGTATGTACGTCTAGGCCGTCCTGTTCCAACATTTCCAATCGAACTCGTCAATCTAGTCTCATCAACCAACATCGAAATCGCGAAAAAAAAACAGCTCTTACATACAAAACTGCAAACCTACTCAAACCAAATGTATGGGACAGCAGATTTTTTTTTCCGCGATTTCGATATAGGTGCCATAGAGAAAGTTGTTCAGTTTGACAGTCAGATCATCCCCTTTAAAAAGTGTCAGCATATTAGGAAGGACCCTATAAAGGGTGTTAGGGTAAACAGTTGCATTATTGTAAAGGGTGGTTGTACCCATGACACTTAACAACTTTCCCTAAGAAACCTATAGGAAATTCAGTTTGGCGGTCAGATCCCCTTAAAAAAGTGTCAGCATAGTAAGAAGGACCCATACAGGGTGTAAGTGACAGCCTAGCAAATACTGAAACGGTGAACTCAGACCAAAAAACTGAACAACTTTCACTATGGAGCCTACCTCAGGAAACGCAAAAAAAAATCTGCTGTACCATATATTTTAGTAGAGTAGGTACAGCAGTTTTGTACCCTGTATATATTACAGCATATATATTTTTAAATAGTCTGAAAGTTAACTTACCATGTAATTCAGTTTTGATTGTGCCTTGAGGTAGCACATATTGTTTTCCATCGACCAACTGATGTTCCTCCGAAACTGAATCATAATCGTCATCAACATCCATCGCCTCCGCTTTGCACAAACCCTCGTTCTCCCCGCCGTAAATATCATCAAATTTCTTATAATACTTCCATATCACATTGCAATCTTTATTCCTTTCCTTCATAGCTTTCAGTTGTCTGTAATACTTTCTAAGTTCTAAAAACTTATTTCTACAAGAAGTACTGCTTTTACTAATATCGTTTGACAATAAATTCCAACAAGTAATATTGTCGATGTTACTGTTAATAGCATCGAAGTTTTTCGCTGCATAGTCGATTAATTGTTTAATTTCTCTGTTTGACCATTCTGTGCCTTCGTCCGAATCTTTCCTGTTTTTCAATTTGTGTTGAACGGCTCGGTAACCAAAAACTTTCTTGCATAGAGCGTAGTATGGCCATAGGATTGGTTTTTCTGGTTTATTGATTTCTCTTTGAACGTAGGACGTGTACGTTTGTTTTAGATTTCTGAACCAATAAGCACACTGTCCGGATGTTAATCCTATTTGTTTTGCCAATGGTTCCCATAGAGTATTTTTCTTGTGCTGGGATTTTGTGAATTTTGTCTTATTTTTCTGGTAGTATTCGAGGATTTTGAACTGTTTGGGGTCTGCAGTACCTCTTGAACCCTTCCCATCATATTCATCGTCGTCTGATTCGTTTTCTGAGAAATCCTCTTCTTTTAGCTTCAGTTTTTTAACTGAAAGAAATGAAAATTTTTTATTCACCTCTTTTTAGGGTTCCATACTCAAAGAGTGAAAACGGGACCCTATTCATAAGCCTACGCTGTCCGACCATCCGTCTGTCCTACCTATTTAGGGCTGTAACTTTTGAACCGTAATAGCTAGGCAGTTAAAATTTTCACAGAATGTGCTTTACTATGGCGGATTTGCTAAATGTCAAGTTTTAAGGGGGCTTATACAAGAAACTAATTTTTATCAACGTTTTTTCTTCTCGCTCTATTGTAAAAACGGTAATACATACCAGCGTCAAACTTGGTGTGATTATAGAGCAAACTCTACAGTATAACAACAAATAATAAAAATCAGCCAAGTGTGAATCGGTCTCGCGCTAAAGGTCCCAGAGAAAACAACACTTTTGTGTAAGTTAATATCTTGTGTGGTACGGAACCCTCGGTGCGCGAGTAGCCCGACTCACACATGACCGGTTTTATTTATATCTGTGCCTTTGATCGGCCAGCTAAAGTTGTCATTGGGTGTTTCACATATTCTTAGGAATAGTATACAGCGACTAGTGGTCTAATATTTCTGAATTTGGGTTATTATCAGTGATAAACAAAAATTATAAGAATGTTATGTTATGTTTATTGTAGCATGAATGCGGCGGAATCGCGGCGATATGTAGCGGCGGAATCGAGGCAATATCGTTCCGTCAACAATGCCTACGCTAAGAAATAGCTTGTGTGATATGACCCTTAGTGATAGTTAACATTCTTTGTAGTAAACTTTCAGGAAAATATCTTGCGTTTATGCAGTTTAACTTACCTTCAATTTTCCTAGATTTTTCCTTGATTTCTACTTCTTTTTCGTAACCTTCCAACAATTTTGTGTCCATGCCATAGTCAAATATTCTATCAAACAAATCCGTATACCTCCAGTCAATCTGCATTTCTGGGTCTTCCTTTTTGTCATCTAAAATACTCTTATATAGAAAGGTGAGGTCACGCCACTGGTCTCTGCAGTTCCTCACACTTTGACATAACATTTTGGACACAGCGGCCCAACAAACAAAATGACTTATCATATCTTTGAACAGTTCTATGTTATTCAAGAAGAAGTGAACTAAATCATCTATAAGTTCAGATTTCCATGAAATTAACTGATCAAATTGCTTTGAAGTTGCAGACAATTCTAGTTCGATTTCTTTGGAAATTAAATTGTCCAATAATATAGCAATAGGCTTGCGGTGCTGAAGTGTGTATCCTCCAGAAATGTACAGGTCTAAATGATTTGACCTCAGTTCTTCATACTTAGCCTTACATGTGTCCATAGGCTTATCTAGAAGACGTTCAACTTCATGCCAAAGGAAACCATTGGGTATAGTTTCATCTTGAAATTCATCGAAACAGTCAAATCGGTATTTAACCAGTACAGTTTTTTCGGTCTCATCCCATTCTAGCGGTACCAAAAGGTCATTTTCTGTAGAGTATTGTATGGGAGTAACATTTATATTTGTCTGTTTCCATTTGAAGTCTTCATCGTCTTTATATATTTTATCAAATAATTTCATGTAGGGCCACGTAATGGTCTGATTGCCAGATTCTGTGCGTCTCTCTAACATTTTAATGTAATGATTCTTGTAATTCAAGTAGCGTTTGTGCCAGTAATCGGAATCTTCTCCTAATTCTATAGCAATTTTTTCCCAAATATGCTTCTGCCAGTATTCTTTTGGTGTTTGTTTTTTATGGTTCATGTACAGTTTTAGCATTTGCTCTACTTTATGATCTGCGGCTTGACGAGAGTTTACTTTCTTGATCACTACAGTACCTTCTCGTTCAACATTGGCAGCGGGCACTTTCATAATTTGAGGTTCTTGTTCCTTCAAGTTTTCGCTTATGAACATTTTAACGTAACCGTCATCATGAAAGGCCTGATGACACAAATCATAGTACGGCCATGTGCTTTTCTCATTACTTCTCTTTTTCAACTCGTCTACACATATCTGAGCATACTTTCGTCTTAAATTACGAATTTTCATATCACATGATATTGGTCTTTTGCCTGTTAACATAGTTTTGCAGGCTACGGTCCATAGATGTCTTTTTTTCGTTAGACCGCTGAGGAATATTTCTTTGTTATCGATGTAGAATATAAGTAGTCTCTTGATTTCTCCATCTACCCAGCGATCTTTGCCAGCTTGGAACTCTTGCTGATGTAAATCAGTTTCAATCTCAGTCGTAGTATCATCAACTTCTTCTAGGATATAGGTTTCTTGTTGTGGATCCTCCAATTGACCTTCTTCAATATTTTGAATTGTTGTTACGACTCCTTGCTCATTTCCTCCATTCTCTGCAAAATTTTATCAAATTAATACAAACTATGAAACAATACTATGCCTTGATTTGTAAAATAGTTTGTCTTTCATGTGTTAATTTCAGATTGTATAGGGATTTGCAGTATATCATAATCTGTAGCAGGCTGATGCATAAAATTTAAACCAGGCTTTTAATAAAAACTTATGTAGGTTTATGGGATTTTTTGCTTTTGTTCCTGTGACAAATATAATTCAAACCCCATTCAGCCCTTCTGTCTTTAAAACAGGCTGGTTTCATATCAACAGTTAATATAAAATAAAAGAAATGTCTCACCGTCAACATAAAAGAGTAGAATCTCTCCATTAGATTCAGATTTCACAACCATTTCCTCCATTTTGATTTGTGTTCATGGAAACCAACTCTGTGAAAAAAAGTAGAATAGAATAGAACACTGTAGTAGTATAAAGGTGAAGTGAAGACCTGACATGTGGATGTTATGCTGGAATGTATCCAGAATGCAGATCGAAGATCTAGATTTATTGGACCAGTTAACTGTCACAGCAGGCAGCTCGAAAGCCTTCTAAGGTACGATTCAGACCTACCAGCTCGCATGGGCCCGGCCCGGACGGCATTTTTTAATGCGGCAAAGGATATTGAAATGTGTAAACAGGAATTACAGTTCATATTTGCATGCAACTTATGCTCTATTGTTTCCGATTGCATTCTGCAACATATAACCGGCTCCGTTGACATGCGATCGACTGCCTTCGCGTTGGTTCGGTGCCGCAGCATGCGTATGGAGCCATATGGCTCCGTTCCAGGCCAGGCCGAAGCGAGCCGGTAGGTCTGAATCGTCCCTAATAGTGCGCTCTGCTTCTATTGGCCCACCAGGGGCTTCCGCCGACCCCCCTACGAACAAAATTGCCTAATCTACTATGAGATTTGATGAATTTCAAAAAATCATATATCAAAAACTAATAATTTCTGCATGCTGAAATTTTGTATTTAGCTTTTTGGAAAAAATATGAACCCTGAACATGATGGTACCCATCTATACTAAGTACAGTTGAGGAGGCTTTTCACAAGAAGGACAAACGGGTCAGGTAGTGTGGTGCCTTCCCTCCGGCCAAGGATCCCTCTAGCTTGAGAAGCCTCACTTCGAATTAGGTCAACACACTTCTAAAAATTCGGTCAGTGTCATCTTAGGGGCGGTTTTCTTCAGATTGGAAAAGAATATACCTTTTAGAGCACCCAACATGACACTCAACGAATCTCCTCTTACCATCTACTTATCACTGTATATGGTTGTAAATTACTTTGTACATTTTCACCAAATTTGGCTAGCAAAAGTGGCACAGAAATAGTGGTGAATTTCAGCAGTAAAATTATGTTTTTAAAATCTTTGAAATACAAGAAATAGAACTTACCAAAACAACAAAACTGGGGTTATTTTGATGAAATTTGACATTGGCGGCGAAAACACCGGTGTTTGATCAGAAATTCCAGAAAATCGTTTCAAAGAACGCAGCAATCCTATGATTGAACAGCGTTTTGTTTCGACTTCGACGCCATTTTAAATAATGTTTAGAACATGCCCGATAGTGATGCGCGTTACCACGTTAGTAAAAGAATGAGTTACTTCGAATCAGTTTATGTTATTGGCGTGGCGGTTAAAGAATGATTTGTCATTACTAGAGATCGGATATTCGGATGCATATTTATCAAAACTTCATTTTAGGCCATAAAATTACGGAAGCGGCTTTTTAAATTTTTTATTTTTTTTTATTTTTCGGGATGCCAGGAAATCTGGGAATGCATAACTAATCGATTGCATAGTATGGAAGCAACTTCTTAAAATTATTAAATAAGACAAAAATTTTTTTTTTTATACAAAAGTGCACTCCATTATCGCCAACCAACACCTCAACTTTAAGTAAATATGCATCCGATTATCCGATCTCTAGTGCAACAAAAAAGAATAGAAAAAGGTGGCAAAAGGAAATCATATTGTAGTACAAATTGTAAGTTGGTCTTGCCAGTTTATACGTGATTTTGACGTACCACGGCAGTATTCACCTTTTTACTTACTACTTTACTTTTGAAGTGAAACTTTTGATGGGGGAGGGCTTTAACTTTGAAATTCTGATCCGTCACCTTTTCATGTGATGGAAGTTCGAAATCTAAATTTGACAGCTGCAGAGTTTCACTTCTGCCGGGCGTCCCGTGACGGCCAACTTTTTTATTGAGGTATTTTACCTGTCTTTTTTTAGATATTCTATTACTGAATTGACTCATGACACAAATGGTTCATGAGTAGTTCAATTAGATTTTTTTACGAATCACGTAACTTAAGTCAAGTACAGACATATCAAAAAGTGTTAACTAATTGGCTGGTGTTTAAAAGAACGCAAACATTTTATGAAAATATAAAACAACGAGCGTTAACCCGCGACTTCGTCCGCACAAATTATATACCAGATTTTAAGTCAGATCATAAGCTATCAAATAAAAAAAGTTTCATCAAAATAGGTTCAGTAGTTTTTGCGTGATGCTCGTTCAAACAAACAAACACCCAAACAAACACACAAACAAACAGACAGACAAAAAATCCAAAAATTGGTGATATGAAATCAGGGACAACTAAAAACCATATCGTAACTTTTTTTTTGTTAATATCTTCAATGTACAGACAAACTTTCTACTACAGTTTTATAATAGTTTAGATATCAGATTTTTATAAATACAAACTCCAAAATAAGCAAAAAACGATGGGCCAGAATGGATTGGATGGATGAACTTCGAGTTTAATATTTTATACTGTATAAAAGCGTGTTAAAAATCTTTTCTCTGCATCGTAGCTTTCAGGTTTTGCGTAAATTTAAAAAAAAATGTTTTTTAGATAAATAATAACCGTGATAATTATGACAAGGTAGTCAACAGATTCAGTACCTAAAAATAAAACAAAGATTTGATCAGTTTGGAAACATAATTTTACTTTCTCAATTTCTCATTTTACTGAAATAATCCAAATCAGTCAGGAAAACAGGATTCTACAGTCAAGCGTTATTAATACTGATTACCATTTTTATCCATCATTCATAATCATTACATAAATCACAAAATACAAAATAAAGGGTAAGTTCACTTCACATATTAAAACTACAGATAAATTCTTTTCATTGCATCATACATTTTAAAATAAAACAAAAACGACATAAAATAGGTTTCTAGCTATGTATTTGGTCTTGATGAGATAAATATAGCATTTTTATGTTTTCATGATATGAAATTGTTTGGGTTGAACTATTTTTAAGATTGTAGTTTTACGAATAGCTAAATAGATTGTCCTAAATATTATATTAAATATATTTTCCAATAACTAGACGATTAAACACATCGAACTATAATAATTGTAAATAATTCCTTGATAAGTTTTTTGGCTGAATCATTTTGCTTTCTTGATCACCTTTTTAAATATTAAAAATTCCACTGTTTATAACTTAAATATAGGTACTTTATATTGAGATCTGGATTTGGTTAAATAAACGGTAAAATTGTAATATGTGGTTAGGTAGTAGTTATGCTTCTATATTCATAACTCAAGCCAAACTTTAAAACTCTTTAGACTGACTATATTTTTATATAAGTATCTTAGTATAAGAAAACAATAAATATGTTCAATGGTTATTATTTTAAAGATAGACATGAGAGTTTTAGAAAAGGGGACATCGACATACGATTATTTATTGTCACTTTTTGTGAATTTTTATGACTATTTTTTAATTTATAAGTTCTCAGCGGTTTTTTCTTCGATTTATAAAGCTACTAGATATATGTATTCAACACAGATTTAATACAAAAAATTGGACTTCCAGTTAAATATTAGATACATGAAGAGTGCTACCAGAATAAAACTACCGGGCATCAAGTCAACAGCGTACTTACATTAAAACAACACACCTAATAAAAATGCTTATAAAATATATAAAAATAGGTATGTTTCACATTACATATTTTGTTCAGTTGGCCCCAAAATATGTACCGAGCTGGCTAATTACAAATCCGAAAATTAATTCTTTACTTTTAAAATATACAATTATGTACTGGATAAGATACCATTTTAACCATTTTAAGATAACATTTTCAGCAATCTCTACTCAGCTACGATAAAACATTGATACATCATTAACCCGCGCAGATAATAACAATGAGATCGGTAGAATAAGAGTTCCTTTTAGCAAGACATTAATGTTTTAGAGTTACGACACATTGATCGATTTCGATCGACGGGTTGTCTATACAAAATTCACGATTAGTATGGGCACGGAATATCTTAGAGTACAGTATGGGACGCCGCGCCGTTTGCCACGTCCATACGTGCTTTTTGTAAGGGCAAACCCTCGATCGCCGTCAATCAATGTGTCGTAAGTCGTAACTCTTGTTATTAGTTTAGGCCAATCCCATTATTTCACTTGCGGGAGTAGTACCTACGTACATAACACAAAATGTACATGAAGTCATACACTCACTAAGAGACAAAACTTACTATTGATGGACAATACAATTCAGAACACGTTTCTAATGTAGAAAAAGAGATGGTAAGCACAACCGAACTAAAACTCGAAAATGTTATAAGCTGTAAGCTTTTACAATTAAAAAGTAAATAGATGATTAAGCATAATGCAGCTAGTTATGATCATCCTTGTCAGCCCTACCATGCTGTGTATGACTGACATGACGTGTTTTATATTGCCAGCATCAATTTGATACGTATGATTATCTCAGTAACGAGTTCACTATTTGAAGATAATAATTACCTACACAAATTATAAATTATTTGTTTACATAATTATATGGTTCCCATGAACGTCTATAATAAAATATGATAAAAATGACCAGCATTTTATGTAACAAAATTAAATTAATTGTAAAACTGAACAAAATACTATAAAAATATGTACAAAAATAAAATATGCGATATGGAAAAATGTAAAATGAATGGCACTAAGTATTTTATGTAACATTATTTGCTTAAAATTAAGTACATCTAAACATTGCACACATTTACTTAAATAATAACTGCATAACATAAAATACAATTCATTGTTTACAATTTATCAAACACAATTCACATCGAAGCAAAAAATATGGATCGTCTAAACATTATGCTGAATACAAAAAGCGTTAATTATACTCGTACATAGATAATATTTGTTACTAAAGGCCCATAATGATTCTTAAAATTTTAGCGCCCAACAATTTATTTTATTTATTTGCATTTCTTCAAAAATCGTCAGCAATTTGATAGTAATTATACTATTTCCCAACATCTGCCAATCAGGGTTTATATTTTGACCTATGTCTATAGAACTAGATATAGAGGAAGTGGCTTATAGTGATTTTTGGCAAAAGCATTCACTATGACATCAAGATTTTTTGCTTTAATGATTTCTCTTTACATAATTATTCAAAATTCTCAGCTTCATCTATCCCAGAGAAGTTCCTTTTCTGAACAAGATTTGGTTAGACCAATCCAATCTTTTAATGTTCGTCGAACTGCCATCCTATTATTATATAGTGAAATTTCACGATCTCCGTCAAGATTCGCAAATTGTCATCTTATCGTAAACAAGATACCCGTTTTACCTTTGCTAAGCTCATTTCATATCATACGATGGATTTATTATATTCCATCATTAAAAACATACATACCGGCAAAGACTATGTAATTAACAAAATCAATGTCAAAGATTTCTATGCAGACACTACTCCACAATTCACAAAATCTACAGAACATCCGATCTAAATATTTATGACCCTACTGACTTCATTAATTACACATTCTATGGTTACAAGATATTCTTCTATGGCTACATAATTTTGCTGCTTAATAATACGCAGCATTGCCAAAGCTTTTAGCGATTAATCATGATTCTCTATCAATAGCCATTTACCATACCTCACATTTATGTCTAGGGTTCATTTTTGATCCTATAGGGCAATGAAACTCTTCAGAAAATTCGCGTAAGTTTGATATTGGACCGATTACCCTGAATTTAGCTATTGTGTGATCATCTTTTTCTATTTGCATCTTTGTTGATTCTTTTGTCATTGCAGAACACCATACCTGAAGAAAAATAACATAATAATTATCATAAACGTTTTAGACATTATTCACATTTTTGACTACGACTGTACTTAGCAAAATTTTTTCGACCAGTAGCAAAAAAGGTTGCTCAATTAGGTACATACCTGAGCAAACGATATGAAAAACAGCTGTCTATGATTGTACTTCAAGCCTGGAAGTGTCAAATTGACGGGCGCGTCCTTACTGTGGTCCAGATAAGCGTGAAATGAAGCTTTCAATCCTCCGTTGTCAGCAATATTCTCCCCTGTCGTGAAATAAATGAATAAAATTTAAATGACTATTTATTATTAAAACTTAACTTCTTTTCGAAACGAAAAACGGTTTCCTAAATTGAAACTAGTTCAGTATTGAATATTGATGTAATTATGATTCAAAACCAAATGATCATAGATCATTGATAGATCCGGTTCCGGATGGATAAAGAATGTACCACATTATTTTATTTCATTGCAAAAGAAAAGAAACTAGTTCGTACCCAGTGTTTGCTTGCCATTTAAATGCTGCCCTTCTTCTGTGTATGTTGTGTATTGTCTCTGAATGCACTCTGCACGTTTCTTGAATCTACTTATAGTTGCGTTGTTCCACCATTGATTTAAGTTGCCGAATCTGCCGGTAATCAAAGTATTGATTTATTTAAAGATCTTCCAATACCGCATACCCTTGCGGGATCTCAGTATAACGGGATCCCGCATTTTACGATAAAAGTGGTTAAAAGTAACTAGTAATAAAATATAGCGTGCTTTAGTTTAGCATAACTTTGCAAACAAAATAAACGAAAAAAGGGAAGTTTTCTTTCGGCGTTGATGTGACCTGGGTCCGAAGATGGTAATTTAAGCCAAGAAAGTTAAAATAAATGCACGATACTGGTTCAGACGCTTTCCATGTTTTCCTGTTTTTTAAAAAAACTGTTTATTACAATTTATTTGTAATAATATGATAATTAGCAGGGTTGCAGATCAATCTCGCATCAATGTCATCTATTGAGCCAGTCGGAACTATTTTTTTCTTGGCTTTCGGAAAATTGAAGATGCAGCACATCACATGTGGACTTAAAGCTAATCACAAACGGCCGCTATGTTGTATGTTGCTGTACTCTTCTGACGCACGCAAGTTGCGAATCGCTTCCTCTCACTCACAAGCAGGAACGAGACGTGCTTAAGTAATTTTGCATGCGTTAGAAGAGTACAACAACATATTAGCACATGTCTGTGACGACCTTCAGTACCAACATCGTTTAAATGGCATTACCTGTCGTATTCTCGTCCCTGATCATCAAAGGCGTGAGTCAGTTCGTGTCCCATCACTACGCCCATGGCGCCATAGTTCACGCTCTTAGGGTTGTCACCATCGTAGAATGGCAGCTGAAGAATTCCAGCAGGGAAGACTATTTGATTCTTAGTTGGGGTGTAGTAAGCGTTTACCGTTGATGGGGTCATACCTGAGAAGAGATAATAATATAATAAATAATAATAAATAACGCTCACAGGCACATACATTGTAATGATCCCAAGCCATAGAACAACGGCACAAACATATAAACATCCATGACCGAACCGGGATTCGAACCCAGGACCCTGGTTTGGCAGTCCGGCGCGGGGTGGTAACCATTACACCAACCGGGTCGTCACAGATAGTTACGACGATTATTCGATCTTAAGATGGATCTTAAGTCGTCAACCATAATGATAACAGGCGACAGTATAAATAGCTCAGTTTGTAGTGAAACTGCTTGCTGATATCCGAGAGTCGCGGGTTCGAATCCAGGCAAATATTGTTGTATGATGAGTATTGTAAAATAAGCTGAACGCGTATAATGAAAAGGGATGGAGATATGACAAAAATGTATGAAAAGTCGTGCCTTTCGATATAATATTTGTAAGCTATTTCAACTTAGACAAAAATATCGCATACGCAATTACGCAGAAAGGGACAAACAACCTAGATTTTATCACGTTTACTGTAAGCAATTAGCGTATGCAATTTTCAATTTAATTTAATTTAATAATCCTGTCTCATTTTCGCGATTATTACCTATTATTTTAAAGCCCATTCTAGTTAGGTATTCTCTTTCTACGGATGAGTAGTTTTTGTAATTGTTGAGGGCAGCACTGAGCGATAGCGCGCAGTTTAAGTGTGATTACATCATTGTCATCATCTCATCCGATAGACGACCACTGCTGGTGCTGGACATAGGCCTCCCCGCAGATCGCCACAACGACTTATCCCGCGCTGCCCTCATCCAACGTGTTCCCGCCGCCTTCACCAGGTCGTCGGTCCACCTTGAAGGGGGACCTACCCACGCTGCGCTTTCCAGTACGCGGTCGCCACTCAAGTATGGATAAGGTGGTTTCAGTCCATACAAAAGTTTGACGCACAATACGCGTAGACGGAATTAATAAAAGTAATGTTTTGTATATGGAAAAATAGTTTAGGAAATCTAGTTTCCCCGTCACAAATAACATTTGCAATTTATAATATAATTACGAAGATATAAAGCTTTTAAAATTTTGTATGAAAAATTTCAAAGCTTTATATCTTCGTAATTATTTTATAAATTGCAAATGTTATTTGTGACGCGGCAACTAGATTTTCTAAACAATTTTTTCATATTTACAAAGTTACTTATATTAATACCGTTTACGCGTATTGTGCGTCAAAGTCTATACTATTATAAAACTGTTACTGAAGTTTGTCTGTACATTGAAGATATTAACAAAAAAAAAGTTACAATATGGTTTTTAGGTATCTCTGATTCCATATCACCAATTTTTGGATTTTTTGTCTGTCTGTTTGTCTTTTGAACGAGCATCACGCAATAACTACTGAACCGATTATGATGAAACTTTTTTTGTTTGATAGCTAATGATTTGACTTAAAATCTGGTATATAATTTGTGCGGACAAAGTCCCGGGTTAACGCTCGTTTTGTATAAAATTGACCCCTCTGCAACCACCTTAAATTACCTATCACTATCAAAGTTTAATAGTGTCTAAAGGACCTCATGAAAACAGATGTTTTAGGTAACTTACCCCACTTGGTCTTATTAACAGGCTGATCTAACTTCTTCAAGTCGTTCTTGAGGCTGTAAACATTAAAGTTGATGTTGTTTTCAAAATACTCGTTGGGATTTACTTCTAGTCCGTCGTACTGTTTATCTAGGTCTTCTTTATCTAGGATGTAGTCCGGAAAACCTGTAATTAAAGCCTTTATTATAAACAGGGCTTCAAAGCGTTAAGAAGCTATGTGAAAAAATAGGATTCTTCAAAGCGTCATATATCATGAAGCACTAACAGAAGGAGTATGATTAGCGGATATATGTAAATTGAACATATAATTGAAGTTTTTATTAGAGCCAAAACACGATTAAGACACATTTTCTCGATAGAAAAACAAGCCAAAGTAGCCTCCGTCTTTATCGATAAACGCTTGGAACTGCTAAACGGTGAATAATAGAAACGCGAGACTTGATTTAAAAAAAGAGATTGATATTTTACAAATTTTGATTAGAGCAGAATTGAACTTACATACATAGTACAATCACAATTAAATAAAGTTTATTTTACGCTTGAGTCGTTTCAGGCGCGCGCCGTCCCATCTCTTTCTCTCGCATCAGACAGTAATATAAGCTAACACACGCCCATTTCGCTTCAATTATTTTTCGACATAGGCCCTTAACTAAATTTTTATCATGCAATTATAGAAAATATAATTCCAAATGACTAGATAGATGGCGTTGAGGCCAAATAATTTTTTTTAATAAATAGTTTTGGTTGTCAGAAAATTCCCTATTGATCAAAATAGCCCTAACTAAATGCCTATCCAACAATTTCTTACTTTACTTATCCCAAAGTCGGTTTTATCAAGGTTTTACCTATTCCTAGCTAGTTAAACGGGAGTCGCGTTGTAGGTCTGCTATTGTGTAGTCACGTCGTTCGTCGATTGTTGGTTGCCCCCTCCCGGGCCTACAACGAAGCTCCAGTGGTGGCTTAAGATAGCGTTCTTTTCGAAAAACAATCCTTGAAGTCAACAAACTACATTAACTATCGAACAACGTCAAGCACTATTATTAAATTGTATTTGTATGTTCTTGGTGTGTAAATAAAGAATATTTATCTTATCTTATCTCATCTTAAATAAACTAGACATTGGCAAAATCATCACAACCAAGATGGCAGCCATTTAAAAAAAAGAATAGAATAGAGCTAGCATATCGCCCAAAATATTCACGTCTTGGGACGACTGCTTTATCCCCTTGGTGCATAATCTACTATTTCATGTTCATTTGCTTGTGTACAGGACTGTACTGTAGATTTATTTTGCTAACATGTCCTTTTGATATTGGGCCCATTTGCTGCTAGGACGTGTTGCTTATATACCGTTTTGCTTTTAGGTCGTGTTGCTAAAATAGGTCGTTTTGCTTTTAGGACGTTGTGATGCGACGGACATTTTGGTTATAGGTCATTCCGATACGAAGGCGAATTTACTACTAACCCGAAAACATGTTGATGCGAATTTATTACTTATATTTCGTACAATCAAATCATGGGGGTCCGGATTCGAATCCGCACGGACGATATGCCATGTACGCACGGCGACACATCAAACTATACAAAACCAACATAAGCTGGCCGCGCGACGTTATACGTTATGCAACCCACGCGCGTCCAGCTTATGTTGGTTTTTATAGCTTGATGTGTCGCCGTGTGTACCAATGAGTTTTCTAACTTATGTACCTACGCAATACGTAATTATAGTACTCTGTCTGTAGTAATACCGACTGCTCTCAAACGGAAAGGAAAAAAATGTAAGGAAACCTCTGCATACGCTGAAGAAGAAATTCTGATGCATATGTGAAGTCCACTAATCCGCATTGGGCACGCGTGGTGGACTAACACCCTACCCGAGGGTAATACTGTCCCTTGCAGTGGGTTGCTGGGACGTATTATATTATTGGGACGCTGTGAATTCAAATGCCTTGCCACATGACTGTCTTGGGCCCAAATAAAAAAAGAAGATAATAATCTCACCAATCATATCAGTAATGGCATCAGCTTTAATTTCAGCAGCCTTTCTGGTCTCCTCGTCCATCCAGACCAGGTTGTGCAGGTTCCTCTTGAAGGCATTCCTGATGTTGTCGATCATGATCTCTCCTTGGGTCTTCGCTTCTCCGTGGAAAACTTCTCGGACAAACATGGCGCCTACTGCGAATCCTGGAAAAAATATTTTGGATTAGATACGACTTATTTGGAGGAAATCAATTTTAAATGCAAACTGTCTGTACAAGGATTGTCAAATGGAGAAATAGGTATTCTTAGGGTTCCTTCTCCACATTTAAGTTCAGTTAATTAACTGAAACTTTTTTCCCAGGTAAAAAAACAACCGCATATTCTTCTTTATGTCGGTATTCATCATCATCACTGGCCTTTCCATCTTTGAAAGATGATTTAAGCAGCATGTTGGCGCACTTACGGCAATTGAAAGTAGAGTTTGCTGTGTCAGTTGGGTTTGCTGGCCGATCATGCCTCTTTTCCCGCTTCTCAGCGAAGGAAGCAAACCAGGCCCTGTCGTGAACAGAAGTGCGATTTTTGAATCTCATACGTTGAACTCAGCTGTTGAAAATATATGGAGATACGCATCTTTCTACTGCTGATATGACTTTCAAAAATCGCACTCCTGAAGTATGTCAAATCAGCAGTAGAAAGATGCATATCTCCATTGGCATTTTCAACTGCTGAACTGAGCGAATAAGATTCTAAAATCGCACCCCAGCTCTTCCCTCCGCTAAATGTTATTAGTACCATGATAAAAGTTCGTAATTTCTGAATTCTATAGGTACCAAGACAATTTCGATAGCCTAGCTCGGTTAGATTACATTGAAATTTTCATATTTTAACAGTATATCAAACAAGCTATTTTTGAGGGTAGTCGATATCGCAACTGCACCGGCAGTGACGTCGCAACTGAATTGTCGCGATTTTTACTGATCATCGAACAGACGCGATTCCGCCGCGGCACTAAATTGATCTCAGAAATATCTCGGCGGTTATTAGTATCAGAAACATGCCGGAGAGGTTTATCGATCCAATGTGAGTGGAACAGCAGAGAGACGTCAGAGGAGAACTTACCACGACCAAATAAACAGTCATCTCCGAAAAGGACAAGTGCGTAGCACCCTCGATCAACCGTCGGAAGTGCATGAAGAGATGTATGAAAGTGGATGAGGCGAGACAAGTATGTCAGAATCATAGAGATCTAGAGAGATGTCAACCAACGCACTGAGTACGAAACCTAGTGTCGCATCACCACCAGTACCACGCGATAGAAACTATTTTGTTAGCTTGAATGTGCTCATTATCCATTGCGGTATCAGAACACAACGTTCGAATAATCTTTAGTACTACGCAAGCATTGTAAACTATTTACACATAATATCTCGACTGGCTTTCAGGCTCATAATATATTGAATCCTTACTGTCGCGAGCAATGTGTTTCGTTATTATGTATTGCTGCGACACTGGCCTCGCCCCCTTTTCACATCTCCCTTTAGTTTTTGTGATCTGTGGTCAGATTCGTAGTGTGTGGCGTACCCTAGTCTCTGCTTACCCTTGTGGGATAGTGGCGTACGTATGTATGTAATTATCTCGACGATAACGTGGCGGTTGGTGGTATCGCAGCGATAAAGCTACGATATCGTTACGTTAACGCGTCCGTTTAAAAATAGCTTGTGTGATATGGCTCTAGACTCACCAACAGCATTGTTAGTGTCAGTAACACAGTATCTCCACGACTCCTCAGTGCCTTCAGACCCGAACAGCGCTTTCCTCAAGATCTTAGTGGCATCCCTGAACGACTTGGACAAGTAGGTGGATAGCGATCGAGACACTTGCCACATCATGTAGCTGGTTAGAGTTCTGCAATTGAATACGGTTATATTTAAAGTGTGTGTGTTATTTAATATTAATAATCATTACCAGATTACCACCCATCATACACACACCAGTAATACTTTAAGGGTAGCTTAGGTTAGACCATCAAACTGAACAACTTTTACGGTGTAACGAACAAGAAAAAGTACTTGGTTGATGTTAGGAACTCAACTCATCCCGCCCGAAGACGGAGACGCCGGGGACGCCAAGTTGGCCCCCCGATGCGTCACAACAAAGCCCCGGGGTAGGGGCGCCCAGGGTCGCGGACTGTCGGAGAAGGGGCTCAGGCCGTCCATTTTCAAGCGACCATTGGAAGGCAGCGGTAGTACGGCGTCGTCCCGTCCCGCTGCAGCGCAGAGACGCTGCGGGAGTATTGGCCCGGCATCAGTGCCGAGCTGGGAGAGCGTTGGCGAAGCGCGAGGAGGAATGTGGAAGCACATTGTTTCCCCATGGCCCTTCGACATGCGCTGAGGTGACCACCGGGGGGGTTGTAGTCGGTTAAAATCCCACATAACCTGACTCCTCCCCTCAGGAGCCGTGTATCTTTCGAAGATTTCTCGACAACAAAAAAAAGGGACTCAACTCAAGTGTAACTATAGCAGATAACTTTTTTTCGATGTTGTCTCTAGGAATAAAGTTGTTCAGTTTAACCCCATTAAATATTACAAGGGTGTAGATGATAGTGTATACCCCAAAGTAGTAATTATAGTAATCTGTGCCCCAAATAAACGCAAGAAGTTTGTCGTTATTTATAATGGTTTCAGAATGCTATTTGGATGCTTGGTTTGAATGAGAGTTTTTCTTTTCTTTTTAATTTTAGTTCCTAAAAAACTTTGCATGTTTATTGCTCCATAGAGACGTTCGTGAGATTCTGTCAAAATCATGTCAAGACTGTGCCTGCCATTTTTTTTAAGGCCAAGGGATCGTGCCGATACATGTCAGAAGTAAACAGTTTTAAAATTTTCGATCAAAATGATTGGCAAATAATAAAATATTCCATCAAAAGATGCGTTTCCATCTTTTTGATCATTTTTCCCCTCTTTACTATTTGAAAGAAACCCTTTTTGAAATTTTGACCTTTATTCGCAAAGACCGTAGCGCCATCTATCGATCACTTAGAAAACCAAAAGAAAAACGCTCATTGTAAGAAAAGATGCATCAATTTAGACTGGTATCTCGTCAAAATCATTAATTTGAGTAGTTGAGTTAGATATTAGAAATTATAGTAGTAGTTTTAGACAGTCTTATGATTTGATAGTAGTTAATTCCGTTAGTTTATTAATTCCGTCTGCGTGTATTGTGCGTCAAACTTTTGTATGGACTGAAACCACCGTAGTTACTTATAGTAACTATTAAAAATTGTGTACTCACTTTCTGTCCTCTTCAGATTTACTGTATTTCTTTATAACTTTAGTGAGATTCTTGAAGTAGTCAGGCGCGTACACAACAATTCTTTCGTTATCTGTAATCTGAAAGTAACATAATTATTTAATAATGTAGTTTTATATTATAACTACTTACTACTTATATGTGGACTGGTTACGCGTGTAATTCTACTAACAAACATTTCTGCCACTTTTTGCGGGGGGCGAGGTAACATGAAATCCGCAACTTTGGATTTTATTCCCCATAACTTTAGATTTTAATTTTGATTGTTAAAAATCATGAAAAGTAGTCTCGTGTGGACCCCAAACGTTCTAAGTTCAAATAAAATGTGATCAATTGTTCTTATACCGTGGCAGAGGGAAAATGCTACCGCAAGGCTAGTCCTTATACAATTTATAATAAAGGTCTTTCTATTGCTGATTTGACGTTCAAAAATCGCACTCCAGAAGTATGATTTTTGAAAGTCAAATCAGCAGTAGAAAGATGCATATCTCCATAATAATATTGACATTATCAACTGCTGAGTTCATAGAATGAGTTTCAAAAATCGCACTTCTGGAGTGCGATTTTAGATAGTCACCACCAAATCAGCAGTAGAAAAGGACAAAATGACTATGGAGATTATGCATGAATTTGATCATGATTTTGAAAATCACGATTCAGAAAAAGCTCTTCTGATCAGTGATGATCACAGTGGCATATGCGTAAGTCTAGTTTTGCAAAAACGATGTTACTTTGACTTGAATTTTCCTAAGTACTTTTATTTTTTTTTCAATTTACCACAAATGTTACTTACAGTTCTATTAACCAACTTAAAAGCATCATTGAAGAAAACGCTCCAGTTCAAAAAGGGCGCCTCTTTCTGCCACTGCTTTATAGTATACGGATTGTACAGCCCCTCTTCATCCCTTCTATCCTCAGATGGCGTCGTTATATTAGCCAGATCCGTTTCAAACTGTATTACTTTGCTCATTTGGGCTCTTGCTTCGGCCTTATTAGCTCCCAATAAGGTACATATTCGCGTCATATAGTCCAGGTACGCGTCTAGGACTTTTTTGTGCGCTGTTTGGTTGAGGTAGTTGTCTCTGGTTGGTAGGTTTAGTCCGCCTTGGTCAAGCTGTTAAAAAGCAATATTTTTTTTATAATAGGGGATCGGACAATTAGTCAAATTAGTAGTGACGTCATCAACATTTCATTACTTTTTATACTTCGTCATGTTATTAAAAATAGTATTCTAGCTAAAAAAAAAAACTAAAAATGTGAGTATAGCGTTATTTTCAAATGTTTTTTTTACTAAGAAGATAAAACTAAAATATATTTTATGCAGTCCGCTCCCATATTACGTGGTGGCTCGTCCACGGATATTAAATACAGTAAAGCCTCTATAACTCGAAATCCATTTACTCCAAATTCTCTGTTAGACGAAGAAATTAGCCATTCTCTTCCGTTGAGGTATAAAAAACCCTACAACTTGAATTATTTAGACAATATAACTCGAACTAAAAGAATTCCCTATTACGTAGTATTTATAATATAATTTCAAACTCTGTAAGCCGAACTACAAACCTAGAGCGATGAAGCAATTTTAAATATTTGTGGCCTGTGTAAATCGAAATTCTGACCGACATGACGCCATAACTCCGTAATTCTTTTCCAATAGAAATTGTGAATGTACAAAAATGTAGAGGTACTTACAACAATAACATGTTTCGATGAATTCCTATCGTCCTCTGTGACAGCCCAGTTGAAAAGCCCTCCCAAATTATAACTGTAACAAAGAAAACATTAAACTACCTAAAAATAAATTTTCACAAATGCACGTTTAACCATTAGAACAAGGTGGGCGTGGGCCTTCTAATCTAATTTAGTTATGTACCTACATATTGTGACAAATTCTTTTTATACTAATAAAATGTTTGCAATTGCGAACTGCGATTTTTGAATCTCATTCGCTGAGCTCAGCAGTTGAAAATGTCATAATTACAATGGAGATATGCATCTTTCTACTGCTGATTTGACATTCAAAAATCATACTCCAGGAGTGCGATTTTTGAAAGTCAAATCAGCAGTAGAAAGATGCATATCTCCATAGTAATTTTGACATTTACACCTGCAGAGTTCAATAAATGAGTTTCAAAAATCGCACTCCTGAGACTTTAAGAAAAAAACCGGCCAACTACGAGTTGAACCACTCGCGCACCGAGGGTTCCGCACCAATAAAGGTCTAGGACCAACGTCAGGTACATATTTCTTAAAATTCTAACGGTTTTTTCAGAGGATGATCAGACCATCAAACTGAACAACTTTTTCAATTGGAACAATATAAAAATCGCGAAAAAAAATACTGCTGTCTTATACATTTGAGTCAAGCTGGTTTGCAGTTTTGTATGGTACAGCAAGTAGTTTCAAAACTTACACGTTCTGGACATCCTGCAGCAACTTCTGAAGGTCCCACTTAGGTTGCTTGATGGTGGTGCTATTCAGGATGTGCCAGCCTCCAAGCTTCTTGATGATGCTGATTAGCGGCTTCTCTCCCAACTTCTCTATGGTCTCGTTGGTGTCTATGCACGCGTCGTAGTAGATACGGGCCTTTGATTCAGCGCTGGGTGGGTCGGTTATGTTTACTTTTTCTGGAATCAGAGATTTGGAATTTTTATTGATTTATTATCTTTAACCAGAAAACATAGCGAAAATCAGTCAGTACCAAATACAGGGCGTAAGGAAAAGTATCATAAACCTTTAAATCACATACTCTACCCATCAAACTGAACAACTTTTACTATGAGAGCAAACCTGTACAACATAAAAAAAAATCTGCTGTCCCATACTAAACTGCAATACCTACTCGACTCAAATGTATGGGACAGCTGATTTCTTTTTTAGGCCAAAATTCAAATTACATAATTCATAGAGTTATTCAATTGAATAGTTACATACTCGTATTAACATACATAAACTCTCGTTTATAGTCTCTTTCGGGATGGACAAAAACATTGATATAACGAAAAAGCGTAGAATCTCTCCAATAGTTGACTGGAAGTAGGTAATCTCTTTTAGTGACAAAGCCAAAAAATGATTACCTGTATTATAGGTAGGTACTATTATTATAACACTTTTCTGTGCATATCTATATGACATGACAAAATATCACGAGTGTTTTACTTTGTAAATAATATGTGTTTACAAAGTAAACCTATCGTATACAGAACTACAGAAGCGTCAGTCTAATTTTCCTTACAATAACAAACAAATATTTAACTTTTTTTTTCAGGAAGGCCCACGACCATCATACAAAACAAACACACTTTGTGAAACCCAAATAGTTCATTGTAAACGTCAAATTGAACAAAAATTTACAATAGTACACTAATTTGCTATAAGTAGCCCATAAGTGGGCGTTAAATAAAGTGAACAGAGATGTGTGAAACTAATTCGTGTTCGTATTTCAGTTAGGTGTTGACTTTTAACACGGAGTGCTGTTGAATTTGGCGGAAGCAATCGACTTTTGAAAATGGACAATTTCCGCTTCGAATACCTAGATGGCGCAATTTGTATCGACTTTAGTGTAGAAAACAATAAATTTTACTTGAAAAAAAATAATGCACCACGGAATTTTAGACGCCATTTTTCGACTAAATTACGAAATTCGGTAGCGTCGTCGATGGCGCGTCCTGGTTCGAATCCGAACCGAGCAATGACGTATGAGTTTTTTTAACTTGTGTACATAGGTACGTATAGGTATATCTAATACCGACTGCTCTCAAACGGTCAAGGAAAACATCGTCAGGAAACCTGCATAGGCTGAAGAAGAAATTCTGATGCGTATTGTGAAGTCTACCAATGCAAATTGGACACGCGTTGTGGACTAACGCCTATACACACACCATACTTTAAGGAAGTAGGCCTGTGACTTGCAGTGAGACGTACAGTTGCCGGCAAAGTTCTTGAACAAAGCCTTAGGCTGCGCAGAAATAAATTTGTACGTGAAACTACTACTCCGCCCCCTACGCTACCCCTAACGTAGAGCGTCACGTGACTCCTGTCAACACTCGGGGCGTTGACACGAGTTACGCCTACCCTTATGACCCCTAAACCCTGACTGTTTTTCAAGATGCTTGCTGGGTACTGTATAATGGATGATGATGAATTTCGGCAGGTGTTCTATTACACTAAAATCTTATAGTGTCGACACACTTTTGTGCTATCTATTTCTAAGCGACAATTGATTCATTATCTAAAGTTTTTTTTTTTTTTTTAAATGTCTACTACAGCTTTGCTCCGGGAGCAACTACTGCTTTTTACTGCGGGCTATTGGAGGGAGCACGAAAGGTCACCGAGCCAATTGAATGAATTTAAGCAACCGACCAAGGGACACCCAGAGGGGTACGGACCTCGGCCTAGGACGTTGCTGGGGCTACGCGGCGGATTGTGTAGCTGGGATAGGTGAGAAGCGGCCTGGGATTGGCCTATAGCGTCTGTAGGCGCCAGAATTGAAGGGAGTGTGCAGTGGTCGCGGCTGTCTCCGCCGGCGGGGACGTCGATTACTGTCGGCGTGTTGTTGTCGTGTGTTGTGAGTTTGCGATTGTTAGTCGTGTCTGTTATCTAAAGTCGTTTACACTACAAGGTAAAAACAAGGCCTAGTAAAGTTCTTAGAACGCTAAACTGATCCTTTCGATCTTAGCTTAATTGTTGAAGAAGCTAGAAAAAATTTTAGTTTCTAAAATCGGTTTCTTCTTCTTCTTCTTCTTCAGGTTCCTCTCCATTACTTATTAATCGGTTCATCTTTACTTCAGAGATATCTATACTATTATAAAACTGTAACAGGAAGTTTGTCTGTACATTGAAGATATTAACAAAAAAAAAGTTACGATATGGTTTTTAGGTGTCCCTGATTCCATTTCACCAATTTTTGGATTTTTTGTCTGTTTGTTTGTTTGTGTGTTTGTTTGTTTGTTTGTTTGTTTGTTTGAACGAGTATCACGCAAAAACTACTGAACCGATTTTGATGAAACTTTTTTTGTTTGATAGCTTATGATCTGACTTAAAATCTGGTATATAATTAGTGCGGACGAAGTCGCGGGTTAACGCTCGTATATTATATATCTAAAAAACTGTATAGATAATTTCCTATCCATTTACGAATTCCAGTCGCGTTTTTCCCCAAACTGTTTTTCCATTCTTATTCGATTTTTTCCACATGTTCTACCGACACTATTGTTATTTTTCGATCCTGAAAAGGTCACGATGACGATATGGCATAACAAAACAATACGTCATAATTATTTTCGTCAAATAGTCCACACTAGGTGGTAACAAAGGAAAAATTATTCATGTAAATATTATATTTTCTCATAAACAGACACTTTATAAGGCATGATTGCCGTTTACCTCCGTTTACGTATTATTTGACTTACACGTTTTTTTCTCAGACGTAATTTTTTCATGATTTTCCGCCTTTTGTTTTGTTGATGGTTCGTTAAAATAACTACTCGCAATTCTTCACGCACAGATTGTTTGTCGATATTCCACGATTAAATTTGTATCTTAGTTTTTTATAATAATGGGTCGTCACAATAACGGACCATCAAATTGAACAACTTTCTTTACGGGATTAACTTTGAAATCGCGAAAAAAACTTTAATTTGTCCAATATATTCGGAACAAGTACCTAGGTTTGCAGTTTTGTATCTATACAAAACTGTTCTATACAACAGCTGATTTACATACATACATACGTAAACACACGACCGTAATCCCATTCGGGGTGGACAGAAATATTGCTACAACTACCAATTTCAGGATGGAATGACGTGTCAAGTAGTGAGAGGTAGCTAGCCTTTCGCCCACATAAACACACTGCATAAGAAACCTTTAATTCCTTAGTCGCCTCGTACGACACCCACGGGAAGAAAAGGGGTGGTCCATTCTAAGCCAATCTAATGTCATTGTTCTAAGCCGGAACCATACCGGAACCATACGTACGAAACAGCTGCTTTATTTCGAAATTTCAATGTTGGTCCCATAGATCTCCCCGTCTGATCATCCCCTTAAAAAAGACCCAAGGTGGTAAGATGTTTAATCTGAATCTGACCGACACGGTCAGCGTAACAACGACGCCAGCGACTAAGCTTATTTATCAGACTGTAATTGACTCAAAATTACAATTATTTCCAATAAGTTTTAAGTACCGAACAAAATGGGACCTGAACAAAAATATTATATAAATAACTTACCAAGAGCATATCTAATAATCAACTGATTCTGCAGTTCAATCTTGCTAAATATTCCCCAACTGGATTTGCCCTCAGGTATAGGATTGTTTCTGATCCATCCACCGCACGCGAACTCGTAGAAGTCCTTGCAAGGGTCCTGGGTTTCATCCAGTGCCCTGATCACCTCGCTTGCTGTGTAGATACAGGAACTTGACAAGCAGACGCTGGAGTCTTCTGGAAGATGGAAAATTAACATTTAATTAGATAGATAGATATATAACTCATTTATTTCATCAGAAAAATACAGGTTAAACAGTGACAGACAAAGGCAGTAGGTAACATTATGGAGTCCGCATAAGGAGGTCCGTGTAAAGCCGCAACAGCAACAGGGGGCTCCCATGACGCTCCAGTCAATAACAAACACGATATTGTAGTGTTGGAATATGACACCGTGCGACCTGTATTGCGCCAATGAAAAAGGTTCTGACTCAGCATTTATGCTGAAGCAAAAGCCGCAGCGCTGTTAATTCTTCAGATTCAGATCTTCAGATTTGAAGGAAAAAGATAATCGTCATCTTCATCAGCCTAATACGTCCCACTGCAGTGCACAGGTCTACCCTCAGAGAGGCTGTATTGGCATCAGTCCACCACGCGTGCCCAATTTGGATTGGTGGACTACATAATTATAAGCACCAGAATTTCTCCTTCCGCGTATGCAGGTTTCCTCACGATGTTTTCCTTTTACTGTTTGAGAGCAGTCGGAAAAAGAGAATGATTTATTTTAACAAGCTAACTACGCTGATTCAGGTACTGAAAGCGGGTCTTGACCTCTGAAACTTTCCCCGATCTTGCGCGACCTATCTCTATTAGCTGGCTTGACGTTCACGCAGGTCGTTCTAGCGATACCTGGGGCGTCCCAATGGACGTCGGCCAGTAGGTCGACCCAAGTAGGTATGCTCTCCTGACATGAGCAAGATTAGTTTTGAAATTACCAATTTGTTATCTTGGAGACCCTAGGTTGCTGGGGTCCTGAGGGGAAAATGTTCCTTATATGCCTCCCAAAGCGCCTATTCGAGGCTACAGGCGACAGGAGGGCTGCCAGCTATTTTGCGCAAATGATCAGCGAGGAAAGATGAGAGCGATGAAAGAGGCAACGCTGCCAGCCTCCTAGGCACTCTGCCCCGAGTAGGGGCTTTAAAGGACATTTTTTACCTTGAAGTAGCCTAGGTGTTTTTCTTTTTTCTGTTTGTTTTGTTTTTTCTTGTTCTATTAATATTAATTTATATTGTTACTTATATTGTTATTTGTTATCTTCAGGACTAGTTATACAATATCTATGGTGCTACCTTAAGTAACTCATGCTGTTAAAATCTCGCTCCAAGAGTGCGATTTTTGAAACTCGTATGTTGAATTCAGCAGTTGAAAATTTAAAAATTACTAAGGAGAATTATATTATGCATCTTTCTACTGCTGATTTGATTTTAAAAAATCGCACTCCTATTTTTGAAAGTCAAATCAGCAGTAGAAAGATGCATATTTTTATAGTAATGTTGAAATTTTCAACTGCTGAGTACAAAGTATGACTTTCAAAAATCGCACTCCTGGTCGAGAATTTTTTTGTTATTTAAAGCTTGTGCTAATTTGTAAATAACTACTTAGTATTTTTAAATGATATTTCGGGCAACTCTCCCTTTTATAATCTCACCCGTGGGCCAGTTTACACCTTGTATTTTTTATGGGAAGACTATTCTTAAAATAGCATTACTAAGACTCAGTTGCAAAAACGCTCATTAATGTTTATCCTCCATTGAATCGCTTGCTAGCTTTTACTACGTCAAAAAGACAAAAAGTGACAGCAAGAGATTTAATGGATTAATTTTAATGAGCGTTTCTGTAACTGACACTAAGCTATTGTTCCAATTGTAATGTTTGATAATTAATTGTACTTTGTAGATTGTAGAGACTGAGACTGAATCGTGGATGTTCTGAGGTTTCAGAATATCTCTGACTATCGCTATCCATCAAAAGAAGTTTCATCATAATCGGTTCAGTAGTTTTTGCGTGATGCTCGTTCTAACAAACAAAGAGACAAACAAACAGACAGACAAAAAATCCAAAAGTTAATGATATGGAATCAGGGACACATAACTTTTTTTTAATTAATATTATCAATGTACAGACACACTTCTGGTACAGTTTTATAATAGTATATAGATAGATAGATAATTAGGTAGGTACTTGTTACGTATACCTAGAGTGTAAGAAAATTTTAACAACCATGAAGACAATAGTCTAAACAACCTCGTGTTCACGAGTTAATTATCACACGTGCAGTTCATGGCTTGTTGCTTCCAAATTGTTCAAATTTACTAGCAGTTAGGTACGGCAAATCGCTGGCATGTGTAACATTGGTGACATATGAATGCAGAGAAAAATATTCGGAAGGAAACATAAATCTAGGTAGTACGGAATGCCCTAAACCTGGTCTCCGCCTAAAGTCTGCAGTCTAAACCATTCATCAACATATCAGCCGATAGATGTTCACAGCTGACATAGGCCTCCCGCAAGGATCGCCACAACGACCGGTCCTGCGCTGCCCTCATCCAACGAGTTCCCGCCACCTTTAAGGTCCTTAACTCTTCGGCCCCATTGCCACTTCAGTTTAGCAATTCTTTGGGCTATGTCGGCTATTCTGGTTCAACTGTGAATCTCTTACTTTCTGATTCGATCTCGCAGGGAAACTCCGAGCATGAATGAGGCTAAATTACCTTAAAATGATTTCATATTTGACTGGCAACAATTATTTTTGCTTTAAAATATCCCTTATTTTCTTCTCTTTACGTGTTACCAAAATGACGTCGTCGATCGGTCACAGCCTCAGACGTCACAGCATACAAATATTATTCAATCGAGGCCGGCAAAAAGGGCGAAAGAGTTTGCTATAGCGCGTATTTTCCGAGTAAGGCTGCGTTTCCACAAGAGATGTGCGAGGTAGCGAGGCGGTGAGCGCGGAAAAAATCGACCAATGAGAGTGCTTCAATTTCCCAATGACGTGATCAAGCGAGCGCGGTATTGGCTTATTTTTTCATACCATGGAATAAAATTATCTGAGTCGTTCGGAAAATGTCGCTGATTGTACGAGCAATCAAGAGCGTTCTAATTTAAACATTATTGCCAAGAGTAATCATGGGCTATTTTAACCATTATAACAAATCAAGATAGTACATTGTTAGTGGGAAATGATATAGTAACAAGGGTAATTAACGAAAAACCTAGAATTTTCTGAAGAAAATTGAGATTATAGTTGATTTCAGAGACACACTTAAATGTGGTTAAGAAAAATTGCCCATTGAGGTAGGCTGCCTAGTCCTGAACTAACGAGGAAATCTACCGAAAGGAATTAATCAGAAGGTAATTTGAAAACCAATATCCAAATCGGTCGAGATGCTCAAATAGCATAGCATATGCTCACGCCTACATTTCACGTGGGGCCAAAGGAATTCTAAATATACATATAGGTACCATTTTTAGCTGTTATTCGCGACTTTGTCTGCAAGGACATTTTATGCCTATGGCCATCTTCAATTAGCAAGCTATCTCCCATTCTTTCATTAAGATCGGTAAAAGGTAAGAAACATACAGAAGACAGAGAGACACGCTTCCACATTCATTAAATTAGTGCCATAAATGGATACGCTAGCTATTCGGACTTTATGAGTATCCCTAGACGGATGGACGAACGTATGCGGACCAAATTATCAAATCGAACCGAAACCAACGACGGTGGAAGAACCAAAAGAGGTGTGCCGTAGCAGATAAGATAAGATAAGATAAGATAAGATAAGATAAGATAAGATAAGATAAGATAAGATAAGATAAGATAAGATAAGATAAGATAAGATAAGATAAGATAAGATAAGATAAGATAAGATAAGATAAGATAAGATAAGATAAGATAAGATAAGATAAGATAAGATAAGATAAGATAAGATAAGATAAGACAAGACAAGATAAGATAAGATAAGATAAATGTTTATTTTTAACTTTTGCTTAAAACTATAACATTAAACGGTAGACCAAAAACGAGGCAAGCCTGATACGCGATCAATTGTCTCTGCCTACCCCAATGGGACACGGGCGTGAGTATTTATGTATTCTATCTGTTTGCCACATTCAATCCAAATTCGTTCGAGTCACAAAAATCCAACAAAACATCGTCTCAAATATTCACATTTAATAATATTTGTAATAGATATATTAGGTAGTAGGAAGTACGATAGGATAGAGTCCATAGGATATTGGTAGAGATCCCTTTGAGATACTGTTATCTTAAATGGCGTGAAATCTTCACAGAATAGATGATAACATAGGTTAGATAGAAAGAGGGGAACCTAGACATTGTAAGTAGACATAACACGTGACGTCAAATATAAACTACTTTCCTGTTTACAATACACCTTTTCTCCTGCTAATACAGCGTATAATCGAATGTAGATAGCTAATCGTTATAGATAAGTTTAGCACGTGTTTTGACTCACGTGAGTTGAAGGTCGGACTCTTTATTGATTATCTGATGCATCTAATAGCTGAGGTTCGGAGAAAATAGTTTAACGGATTATCAATAGGTTAGTTTAGGAAAATCGAGAGAAGAAGAGATTTCCTCTTAATAAGATTTTCCTGAAGATTTACTTTCTAAGTTCCAATGGCAATGAAAATAATTTTGATTTCAACCAAGTTTAGGCAAACAAAGGATTATTTTGCCTAAAAGTTTTCGACGAAATTGTCTAAGCTACTTGAGATTTTGTCAAACTCTAAAGACTAAACCAATCAAAGTTCTCGTAACAGAAATACGTACTTACTACTTATACAGGATGAAATTGATATTATTAGCATCCTTTTAAACTAAGAGTCTACCCACTAAACTGAACCACTTTTACTATGGCAGGAAACAGATCGGAGCAGAAAAAAATCTGCTGTTGCATACATTTGAGTCGAGTAGGCGTTGTAGTTTAGTATGGAACAACAGATTTTCTTTTGCTCCGATCGGTTTGCTCCCATAGTAAAAGTTGTTCAGTTTGATGGGTAGACTCTTACTCTTAGTTTAAAAGGATGCTAATGATATCAATTTCACCCTGAATATTCGTCATATTTTTTTAAAAGATCTAGAAATCATGTTTTCCCTACCTACATTAGATAAAGTTCAAAAGTTTGTAAGATTTTCCAAATAAATAAAAACAAAAAAAAATTTTTTTTTAAGTGCGTCCTGCCAGTAATGACCTATGGTGCGGAAACGCGAACCCTGATGATAGGATAGGACTAATTCATCAATTCAAAGTCGCTCAGCGAGCGAGATGGAGTGAGAGATCACATGGAATCAGGTGATATTGTCAGAGATTAAAGTAGTTGACATAGCTAGCTCTAAAAATAAGCAAGTGGCAATAGGCTGGTCATATCTGCCTGAGAACTGACAACCGATGGGGATCAGGTTCGAGAGTAAAGACGCCCTGAGGCCCCCTGGAAGGACGACCTAAAAAGGGTAGCCGGGAGCGATTGGATGAGGAAGGCGGAGGATAGAGTTTTGTGGCGCACCTTGGGAGAGGCCTATGATCAGCAGTGGACGATGATAGACTGATGATAATGAACGTTCAACAGACATCGGTATATTTTTTTCCAAAGATAAGCTCTTCATTGGCCCAGTACTCATTGAAATAAATATTCCAGTATTTTGCACTCTTTTGTTTTTTTTTCTACTAAAAGCTTACATCAGCAAACTATATTTCGCGTATAGCCAGAGTCACCAGATAGTAGAGTACAGGTTGCGAGCTATTATTTATCATGTTTCTAATTGAGTATGTCATCTTCTGAACTTATAAATAAAATAGTCGCGTGATTGAGTGACTGATAGACTATGCAGTATGCAGCCTGATCAGCTGAGGGTGAAAACATCAAATCAATCAAATCAAATATACTTAATTTTACACCAAAACATAAACATTATAATACAGAAATTAAAATACAAGAGGCACAAAATAAGGCGGTCTTATCGCTAAGAAGCGATTTCTTCCATACAACCTTAGGGTAGAGGAAACGGTGAAAAGAAGAAAAGTAGGCGTTTAAGTGAATCGTCCTAATAGCGTACCTTTTGGTTCAGGGCGGTAGCACGGTGGAACCGGAAGGTAGGAAGGTCCACGCATGGTCAGTAGCAGACAAATCGTCAGGAGCACGACCACCAGGAGTACTCCACTGAGGACCAGCAGCCCTCTCTCGAGACGCGTGCGCTGATGCCATCCTAGGAATGATATGCCCTGTTGAGAAGAAAATACTAGGTTAAGTATGTTATCTAGAGGGGTAAAACGGGATCTATTGGACGTCCGTTTTTAAAGACTGGCTAGAAAAATGAAAACCAGCTTTGAGGGTGCTAAAATCGACTATTACCTTTAATATCAATGTTGCAAGTAAACGAAATTGGTGCCAATGAGTTTCCGCAATATGTCGAGGCGTGGAAAACCATGGCAACATCATAGTTGCATATTACAATTCGAGCTTTGAGCATTGTTTTGAAATTTTTTAGAGCATTCAGAACTCTCTAAGACCTATCACATAATATGCGGAATTAGGATTTTGTATAGATTTGCACCCTGCAGAATTCCGTTCGGAAGTACGGAAGCATCAGCATACAAAAATCTGAATCCTAAATTCCGCATGCAAGTGGCAGGCCTAAAAGGAATCGGTTGGATGGTCTCATGCATCAAGCAAACGGTAATTTTTTAAAGATTGTTTTTATGTTAGGTCAGAAATTCAGAAGACCAAAACGGCAAGATTCAATGTGATTCTTGCTGGCATAGACACACGGAAGATCTTCCCATTTCAAATGGAGAAGCATTTCAACATTTTAGAGGCGGAGGAAATAAGTTGTGACTGCTGAGTAAATGTAAAGTGAAGTGCCTGTCCTAGCCCGAAATGTTTAATAAAAGCGACAATGGAAAATGACAATTTAGAGTACATTGCTGGTTACTAATGACGCTAAACCTGCAGTGCTTCATGTGTCCTAACATTCTCAGCACCATACTCTGAATTGTCATTGTCGCGTTTATTAAACAGGGCCCTGGCAGTACGCTGGGTTTTGTTGCACACTATCGTATTCATCTTCAGTTAGCTTAGCACACCTATATTTAACTCATTCGCGAAAATGTTCTCCAAAACAAACATCTATTTCCAGCGCACAACTAGGGTACGTCAGAGTAACGAGTTTCCATAAATAATTTACTGTAGAGTCAGCGAACCGTATTTACCAATTTATATAAGTACTAAAGGGAATTGAGATATTTCTAGCATACGTGGGCTCAATCTTGTAGTGTACCTAGTGTATAGAATCGAAACTATGATAGTTTCGACTCAAAACAGAAAGAGGCAAGCACATATACAGACTTTTGTTTCGGGGGGACATTCATTTTGGGACATTCATCATATTAATAGAAAAACAATGAAAAAGAAAGTGCTGTAATCACTTTTAAAAAGTCAAATCTTATAGTCAAAGAATGCTTGCTATTGCTACTATACCTAGCTATGCAATTAAGATAAGTGCTTTGATTCTTTGACTTTGACTTTGAATGAAATTCATGAACCAGGATTCTAACTCAGACCCGGCGTCATGCATCACCGGGTCGTCAAAAGTTAATGCGAACGTTATTGCCTATAAACTCTATCGTAATCATAAATCTTTACGATCTTTTAGGCGTTATAATATTTTTAAACTCCATTTTTTTAATAATAATTTCCTTTAGGTTCCTTTGGGAAATTTGTTCAGTGTCATAAGTACTAATCACCCTTTAAATTTCCTAATGAAACTGTCAAGAAACTGTCTTAGACATAGTCAAAAACGCTAGTAATATTCAAAGGGCTGGTTTATACCATCAAGCTGGACAACTTTCTCTACGGAGCCAAATGCCAAAACCAAGGAAAAAATAATCTGCTGTTTCACAGTATAGCCCAGTCATTTTACGGTTTGAGCCGGGACTAATTAATAATTGATAATTTTGTTCGGTATAATATTGAAGAGCCAATTTGAGCCTAGAAATGTGCCAAAATTAAAAAAAAATTATTTCGTTCTATAAAAACCTGATGGTAATTTTTTTTTGCACATATTTAGCTTTACCATACTTGAAACATAGTGCAAATATTTTTGTCTACTTAGAAGGTTTTGAAAAATACATTAGAATTATCGAATAAATACCTAATTTTTTAAATTTCAATGCCTATTTTATGGCTCAAAAGTAATTTATATTGTTAAATCTAAGCCAAATGAGTGCATTGATATTAATATTATTAATTTAAAAGCCTTCTGGGACACACAATTTTGATTTCTATGTTGCGTAGCGAATTTTTTAAATATGTTTTAAGATAGTGTTTTTGTCACTAAATGGTACCGGTTATAGTTTAAAAGTCCAATTAATAATTACTCCCTACCCCGCCTAACAAAACTCCGTAAAATGACTGGGCTAGTAAGGTACCTTACCTACACGACTCAAATGTATGATTACTAGTATAACGTATAATCTGTGGCAAGGGACAGCAGTTTTTTTTTTTAAGTTGGCTCTATCGTGAAAGTAGTTCAGTGTGATGTTAGGTTAGCGTATTTAGTTATACTTTGATGACTAGTTATACTAGATGCCCATGAAAGCAGTAAAATAGGTAACAATAATAATGTAACTAGCAAAACAAGTTTCAACTCAAGGCCAAGGCGTTTACGTCACAAATGACAATAGAACGTCGCCATTGTGTTTTACGTCATAAAACCTTTGGCCTGGAAGAGTCGACGAACTGGCTCTCAATGACAAGACGACATTTTTCTACTCCTCCTATCTTCTCTGATTAGATTTGTAGCGGGTTGCAGATAGGGTTGCCAACCCTACTATACAGGGTGTAAAATTAAATGAGTTACAAATGCGTATGAGTAAAAGTATTGTCATTTTTTTTTAACAGTCGCGGTCACTAATGAATGTATTATACAGGGTCCTTCTTAATATGCTGACACTTTTTAAGAGGATGATCAGACCATCAAACTGAACAACTTTCTCTATAATTATATACAAACATATTTTGTAATAAACCCTTATGGCCTAGCTCGCATCGGAGCCGAGATATTTGACTCTAAAGGTTCAAGAAAAAGGTAACAAAAAACCTTTAAGAATAAACGCATTTTCAATCAACTACTAAGCAAAATATACGGCAAAGAAATACAGAAGATACAAAAAACAAGGCGGTCTTAGAGCCAATAATCAATTTCTTCTATACAACCTTAGAAAGATGCGGCCAGCAATGAATGTGATGTTTTTAATGTATTTTGAAAGGTCCTCTAAAAACATATTATGAGCAAATACATTGGTCAAAATATGTATTACATTTATAATTAATAATCAGCGTTATTAGTATTTTACAAATACAATGTAGAGTGAGAAATTTGTTATAAAGTTATGATTTATGAAGCTAATGCTAAGATTAAAAACTTGGTGTTCAAACCGAAAACCAGGAAAAAATAATCTTTTAAAAAATTTCCAATTCGAGAAATACTATATTTTTTTGGGCACTGGGTTCTACAATACAATATTTCGTCAAAAAGATATTGGCAACCCTAGTTCCAAGACAGATTAAACTCTAATACCCCTACTTACGTCAACCTAGGTTAGCAATAAATTACAGCTACACAACAGCTACAGGTTAAGTTACTCATGATTGTTTTGTATAGAAAAACAACTGAAAGAGCTATTTTATTTTCATCATCATCGTCATCATCAGCCTATAAACGTCTAACTGCAGGGCACAGGCCTACCCTCAAGGTGTATGGGCATTAGTCCACCACGCGTGCCCAATGCGGATTGGTAGACTTCACATTCACATCTGAATTTATTCTTCAGTGTATGCAGGTTTCCTCACGATGTTTTCCTTCACCGTTTGAGAGCAGTCGGTATTACGTACATAAGTTAGAAAAACTCATTGGTACATCGCATGTTGTCCGTGCGGATTCGAACCCGGACCCCCATAATTGGGTGTCCATACCTCTTCGCAACGCGCCACCGATGATCGATCGATCGATGATATTTTATTTTACCCTGAGTTAATTGGTGACCTAGGTTGACTCAAGTGGGGCTAATATAGTAATCAGTCCCGAGCTCGGTGGACTTCATTGTCTAGTGTTGTGATTGGTCGCTGCTGTTGATCCTGGTTTACAGGAGCAGTGCTGTCAATTCCGGAGAATTTTCGGGGAATGAGAGGCACGTGCGGGCAGAACGCGGGCAATGATTCAAATCGGAGAATTTTGGGGAATCGACTGTGGGTGTGGGTGACTGTGTGGGTGGGTGGGATTATTTGTAATAAATTTGTTTTTTTTTTTAAATATCTTGGACTTTGTCACACAAATTATCTAGTCACATTTAAAGTACCTGGACTTGTATTATGATGACTAGACAACCATATAGAATACATATGTAGATACAAACACTACTTGGGTACAAATATTCATATTCATCATATAAATATTTGTCCCTTACGGGATTCGAAACCGCGACCCTCGGCACAGCAGGCAGGTTCACTACAGACTGTGCTACCGGGCCGTCAAATAACACCTTTAAATACCAAACAACACCTTTGTTTGGTATTTATTACAAATAGTCGATTCCCCAAAATTGTAAAGAAAAGGGATTGCTAAAATTCGAAACGAATTGGACCATCTTTAGTTCGGGAATGTGGGAGAGAAATAAATAAACCTAATTTTATTCTAAATACTTATGTTAAATTTTTAGATAAAAATAGAAGAAAAATAAGATGAGAAGTTTTTTTTTTAACACTAAACTAAATTTTGCATGAAATTATGCTTCATTTTTTTTAATGCCTTTGCGTAGGGGAATGCACAATTAGAAACCCGTTAAATTGGGGAATAGAACCTTCTAAACTTAAGAGGGGAAATAATTAAATGTACATTGGCAGGAGTTATACACTATACAAGGTGTAAGGGACAGCCCTCCGCAGACTGTGCCGCTGAACTCAAACCATTAAACTGAACAACTTTCAATATGGACCCTACCCTTAGAAATATAAAATCAGCTCCTTCATACAAAACTGCTGTACCAACCCGACTCAAATGGACAGCAGATTTTTTTCGCGTTTCCTGAGGTAGGCTCCATAGTGAAAGTTGTTCAGTATGATTGTCTAAGTTCACCGTTTCAGTTTGCGGAGGGCTAGCTATCCCTTACATCCTGTATATAGTGGTGGAAATGAGTGGAGCGCCTATACCGGTTAAAAAAATCAATCAATTCTCTCTATTTTTTTTTTTTTAATTCTTTTGTTTTTTTTGGAGCTTTTAACCCTGAGGTTACGTCAATCCTCTCTATAATCTGAGTCTGAGCAGTGACTACACGATCGTTCCGGAATACTGATTGTAATTATGTACTAGACTGCATTTCTGATTGGAGCATGACATAGTGGCATGCATTTAAATGTTAGCATATGCTAACACACATCATACGGGGCGTGCTCTGCATCTGTTCCCAGTATAATCTTACTAATGCAAAAGTTATGACAACATACATAAACCACAACGACCATAATCGCCACTGGGGTGGTTGAAAACTTGGCTACAACTACCAAGAATGATTTGAAGTAGTTGTAGCAAGAAATTACGTCAAGTGGTGAACATGTGGCTAGCCTTTCAAATCGAAAAAAATACCTATATAAGGTCTTATAAGGGAACGAACATCGAATTGAACAACATTCTTTAAGGGACCAACAACGTCGAAAATAGAAATCGCAAAAAAAACCGGCCAAAAACGAGCACGAGTCGAAAATAGGGTGGACTTTGAGCGCAAAATGTATATCTCGATATACAAGTATTATAACGTCTGAGTTTGTAAGGTGATTATCTCTGCCTACCCCAATGGGACACAGGCTTGAGTGTATTTATGTATGTATGTATGTGTGTAAGGTTGTTTTGCTCCATTTTAAAAGAGCTATTTAACTAGACCTCACTCGATGGAGTAAAATAAAAATCGAACCCATTTTTCACTGTCTGGGACGGACGGGTCGATAAAGAAATATTTCTTCTTAATTACAATAATTTCTGTTTTTGGGTTACTGTTATTTGTCTTCATGTCAATTATCCAATCTCTTTTAATTATCATCGTTAAGTATCGATTTGTGTAAAGCAACACTTTCTGGCCCCGCCACTTTAAGGTGGTTTCAGTCCATACAAAAGTTTGACGCAGAATACGCGTAGACGGAATTAATAAAAGTAATATTTTATATATGGAAAAATAGTTTAGAAAATCTAGTTGCCGCGTAACAAATAACATTTGCAATTTATGATATAATTACGAAGATATACAGCTTTTAAAATTTTGTATGAAAAATTTCAAAGCTTTATATCTTCGTAATTATTTTATAAATTGCATATTTGTTACGCGGCATCTAGATTTTCTAAACTATTTTTCCATATATACTAAGTTACTTATATTAATACCGTCTACGCGTATTGTGCGTCAAAGTTTTGTACAAAATTGACCCCTCTGCAACCGCCTTAAAACAATCCTAGTAGGTATAGTTAGGTAGGTACTAAATCTGTGTTAGCAATCAATGTTTTATAAAAAAATAATTCAAAACAAAGTGCAGGATGCACAGGAAAAAGAAAAGATCGTCTCATTATGGTCTCATTACTATTGAATACTTATACCTCAGATAGAAGTGGAAGCGGACGTAGATGCGGATGTAATTATTTCCATTTCCACATTCAACGAGAATTGTTTGAAGTTGAAACATGACTGAGGATGAATTTTTCACGAGATCAGAACTTTTCAAACATTTCTGTTGGCAAACCACAGAAATATTTCAAAAGTATCATCGTGTCAAACCGTATTGCAATCCAATCCCTAAATCTTTAAACTTTTTCAATTATAATAAGGATTTAAATATGTTTTGTTTTGGTGTGCAATAAAGTATACCGCATCGGTACGGAGCGAGACGCATCGCACGGATGGTAATCAGTATGTCTGTCTGTCTGTCCTAACCATAGAGATTTAGAGAGATGCCAACCAACGCACTGAGTACGAAACCTAGTGTCGCATTACCACCAGTACCACGCGATAGAAAGTATTTTGTTAGCTTGAATGTGATCATTATCCATTGCGGTATCAGTGCTCAACGTTCGAATAATCTTTAGTACTACGCAAGCATTACTGTCGCGAGCAATGTGTTCCGTTTTTGCGCATATTGCTGCGACACTGGCCCCGCCCCCTTTTCACATCTCCCTTTAGTTTTTGTGATCTGTGGTCCTAACTATTTAGGGCTGTAACTTTTGAATCGTAAAAGCTAAGACAGATGAAATTTTCACAGAATGTGCTAAATTAAGGCGGAAAAAATTTTCTTCTCGCTCTATAGTATAAACGGTAATACATACAAGCGTCAAACTTGGTGTGATTATAGAGCAAACTCTACAGTTTAAGGTGGTTTCAGTCCATACAAAAGTTTGACGCACAATACGCGTAGACGGAATTCATAAAAGTAAGTAGTATTTTATATATGGAAAAATTGTTTAGAAAATAACATTTGCAATTTATAATATAACGAGCGTTAACCCGCGACTTCGTCCGCACAAATTATATACCAGATTTTAAGTCAGATCATAAGCTATCAAACAAAAAAAGTTTCATCAAAATCGGTTCAGTAGTTTTTGCGTGATACTCGTTCAAACAAACAAACAAACAAACACACAAACAAACAGACAGACAAAAAATCAAAAAATTGGTGAAATGGAATCAGGGACACCTAAAAACCATATCGTAACTTTTTTTTTGTTAATTTCTTCAATGTACAGACAAACTTCCTGTTACAGTTTTATAATAGTATAGATAGATAGATTACGAAGATATAAAGCTTTTAAAATTCTGTATGAAAATTTTTTAAAGCGTTATATCGTTGTAATTATTTTATAAATTGCAAATGTTATTTGTGACGCGGCATCTAGATTTTCTAAACTATTTTTCCATATATACTAAGTTACTTA
Source organism: Agonopterix arenella (assembly GCA_927399405.1). Taxonomy (NCBI): domain Eukaryota; kingdom Metazoa; phylum Arthropoda; class Insecta; order Lepidoptera; family Depressariidae; genus Agonopterix; species Agonopterix arenella. The sequence goes on from OV656714.1 coordinate 7,401,464, forward strand.
TATTAATACCGTCTACGCGTATTGTGCGTCAAAGTTTTGTATAAAATTGACCCCTCTGCAACCACCTTAACAACAAATCATAAAAAACGGCCAAGTGTGAGTCGGTCCCGCGCTAAAGGTCCCGGAGAAAAAATTGTTTTTGTTAATTAATATGTTCTGTGGTGGTGTGGTTCGGAACTATCGATGCGCGAGTAGCCTAACTCGCACTTGACCGGTTTTATATCAATTCAATTCTAAACTTTTCCCGAATAATGTGAAAATTTATTTTATTCAGTCTAGTAGTTAAAGTTACTGTAATGAATTTAGCTTAGAAAATAAGTAAATATTTATTATAAAATAAATAATACCGTACACTAGAAAAGACCGTATTTACCATTGTGACCTTATTTTATACATGTGGATAAAACTACGGGAAAATGGTACAAAACTGAACGTAGTTGAGATCAAAAGTCGAACACTTAAATTCCACCTAGAGGTTTTAGTTCAAAAGATCTAATAAACGAGTTATTTTTATGTTTACAGACTTTGTTACTAACATGTCAGAATAGGTATAGGTATTTATTTTATCTCATGTGTTTCACACAGAGTAACAAACAGATGCTATCGTTAAAACAAAGGACTCATTCATGTCGTTTCGGTTAGTGCCCATGTGGTTATAGTTTTAGAACAAATTGGGTTGTTAACGAATTTAGTGACACCAAAATGAGAAAATTAAGTTTAATTAGTTTTATTATTAGGTACATTATACATTTTTCACTAAAAATAACATGAAAATGTACTTTTGGCTTTGACTACTTATACAGCGTGTTAATGAATTAACGCAAAACTACAAAGTAGTTTGTTTAGAATTGAGAGCAGAATCGAATTATCATGGTTTCAAATCAAAATCAAATCAAATATACTTTATTTTACACCAAAAACATAAACAGTAAAATACAGAAATAAAATACAAGAGGCACAAAATAAGGCGGTCTTATCGCTAAGAAGCGATTTCTTCCAGACAACCTTAGGGTAGAGGAAACGGTGAAAAGAAGAAAGGTAGGCGGTTTCAACATAGGTAATTTTTTTCAAAATATTAAATAATTTGTTTGTAAAATTTAAAATTTATTGAACCCGATGTCAACCCACCCCACGGGCACACTCACCCTACTTACTACCAAAACAAGATTATTAAAATTTTCCATGAGTACGTTAGCGCTTTCATTCATTGCTGAAATGATAACAAATCATTTTTGCCTCAAAACTTTAAATGCGAATAACTTAAAATTTTAAGTATCAAAATAATTAAATTATTGTTTCAATCTAATTATTTTGTTATAAATCAGTTGGGGTGTATGAGGTTTTGCGCTAATTCATTAACACGTTGTATAGGGACTAGTTAGGCGTGTAATTCTACTAACAAACATTTCTGCCACTTTTTGCGGGGGGCGAGGTAACATGAAATCCGCAACTTTGGATTTTATTCCCATAACTTTAGATTTTAATATTGAACGTTAAAAATCAGGAAAAGTAGTCTCGTGTGAACCCCAAACGTTCTAAGTTCGAAATTATTGTTTCGCAATTATAGGCTGTCTCATCTTTTTATAATTATACTAAAATATCATATTTAGGGCATTTTAAACCACTTCTAGATACGTTCTTAATAGCTTATCTGATTAAGAACATAGCCAGAAGTGGTGACACAGGCCCTTAACTTAACCTCGTTTGAAAACGCCAGATATTTCGGCAGCGTTACAATTTCAACTGTGCTAATGATCGTCTCTCAAAAAAATAGCCATGCCAAAAATGATAAGCGTAATACCGACTGCTCTCAAACGGTGAAGGAAAACATCGTGAGGAAACCTGCACACGCTGAAGAAGAAATTTCGATGCGTATATGAAGTCTTTCCCTTATCACCTAAACTGTTCACCAGTACCCTTGAGGAAATTTTTAAGAAACTGGCGGTCCCGTGGGAAATGAAGGGCATTGTCGTAGGTGAGCGAAGACTAACAAATCTTCGCTTCGCCGTTGACATTGTTCTTTTTTCACGATCTGCGCTGGATCTTAAACAAATGTTGCAAGACCTGAACACGGCAAGCCTTGAGCTTGGACTCACGATGAATAGATCAAAGACTCAAGTCATGACCAAAAGCATTAAACGTAGAGTCGAAATAGATGGGCAGTTAATTCACTATGTTGATGAGTACATTTACTTGGGCCAGATAGTTTCCTTCGAAAACAGGCAAGACAAGGAAGTCGCACGCCGTGTCGACAACGCCTGGAAGAGCTACTGGTCCATGAAGGAGTTAATGAAGGGTAACCTCCCGCTATCCCTCAAACGAAGACTCATCGACATGTGTATCCTGCCTATCCTAACCTACGGTGCCCAGACCTGGTCTCTCACTGAGTCTCAAAAGTCCAAACTCAAGGTTTGCCAGAGGGCAATGGAGCGTAGTATACTGGGTGTTAAAAGAACGGATCATGTCAGAAACACTACACTGCGCTCCAAAACACGAATAGCCGATGTTGGAGAAAAATCAGCCAGATTAAAGTGGGATTGGGCCGGCCATGTCTGTCGAATGCACGAGGAAAAAAGGTGGGCAAGAATAGTAACGCCCTGGATCCCAGAAAACGGTCGTCGGCGTCCAGGTCGTCCTAGGAAGAGGTGGCGGGACGATCTGGATGCTTTCGATGACGCGTGGCCAGAGCATGCCCAGGACAGAGATGGTTGGAGGATGAAAGGGGAGGCCTTTGCCCAGCAGTGGGATGAAGAGGGCTAGTAAAGAAAAAAAAAAGAAGTCTACCAATCCGCATCAAATTTGGCTGACGCCCACCACAGAAGAGGGAACTATATTACAGGGTAGGCCTATGCTCTGAAGTGGAACGTATACAGGGTGAAATTGATATCATTAGCATCATTAGTCTACCCATCAAACTGAACAACTTTTACAATGGGAGCAAACTGATCGGAGCAATCAAAGCATATCAATTTGACCCTGTATAGGCTGATGATGATGATGATTATCATTGTCAATTCGACATTAATATAGATAAAAGGCCTTTCTGAGAAATACGTTACTTTGTATGTTTTAAGAAGACTCCCGGTCTTTATGTAAGTACTATTTCATTGTAATTCTTTATCTTGTATAATTAGTGGAATTTCGAGAACAATGATGAATTATTAGTAAAATTCATCATCTTTGTTAACCCGTGTTATATTTATGTAAAATTAGTAGCTACTAAAAATATTTGATTTTTAATTTCGTACCATTACGAAATTCAAAACCAAAAATTTTCAGTAGCTACTATTTCTAGGCTGTTAGCCCAGTCATTTTACGGTTTGAGCCGGGGCTAACTAGTAATTGGAATTTTTTACGGTATAATATTGAAGAGCCAATTTTAGCCTTGAAATGTACTAAAATTAAAAAAAAATCTCGTCAGCAACAGTTCCAAATTTAAAATTTAGCTATTATCTCGTTCTAAAAAATCTGATGGTAAATTTTTTTTGCACATATTTAAGGCTTTACCATTATGCAAACTACAAACATGGTGTGAATATGTTTGTCTACTTAGAAGGTTTTGAAAAATACATTCGTATTTTCTAATACTTACCTTATTTTTAAAATTTCATTGTCTATTTTATTGCTCAAAAATAATTTATATTGTTAAATCTAAGTCAAATGAGTGCATTGGTATTAATATTAATAATTTAAAATCCTTCCGGGACACATCATTTTGATTTCTATGTTGGGTAGTGAATTTTTCTTTAATATGCTATTTTTTTTAATATAGTCCTTTTGTCACTTAATGGTTCCGGTTACAGTTTAAAAGTCCAATTAGTAATTACTCCCTACCCCGCCTAACAAAACTCCGTAAAATGACTGGGGTATGTGGCCAGAAAATATTTAGCTGGAAGATGTTGAAACTGGAGCGTAAAGCGTTATAATTAATACGAATTACTCAGCACTACCACTTGGTTGTAGTCTTCTTAGCTCTGTCGGTTTAAGTTCAATTCTTCTTCTTCTTCTAATCGTGTGGGCAGAGCCCTGGTATCAGAGTTTTCTCAGACCGCCTTACGGCCTCTGACGTGGTTTTTATGTAACGACTACTACCACCAGAGATAGTAGCCGGGACCAACGGCTTAACGTGCCATCCGAAGCACGGAATCATTTCTCTTTTCCGACAATCAGGTGATTCAGCCTGCAATGCCTTAACCAACTAGGGAAAAACGCACTAAGTGACATATCACTAGGTGTCCCCCTTGGGAATCTAACCCACGACCTCCGTGTCGAGAGCCTAATGCTCTTAACCATTAGACCACGGAGGCAGTTCAGTAAAGTTAGAGCGAGAAATAGATTTCGAAATAATATTAAAAGATAGAAGAGATCCTGCTATCTATTCGTTTACTTGTGTAAAATAAAAATGCCCCTGTTTCTGTGTAAAAGCCAGGGGGGTGCAAGGGGGTACAAGTACACACCCTTGCACCCCCGGCCCCGGCGCCCATTCTAACAGCCCACTCCTTTTTTTACCCGACTGCGACGGAAATGAAGGGTAATGTGTTTATCATCCTATGTATGTACAGGATCCTTAATATGCTGACACTTTTTAAGGGGATGACCAGACAATCAAACTGAACAACTTTCTCTATGGGATCAACATCGAAATCGCGAGAAAAAATCCGCTGTCCCATAATTTTGGCTCGAGTAGGTTTGCAGCTTTGTATGGGACAGAAATTTTTTTTCTCGCGATTTCGATGTTGGTCCCATAGAGAAAGTAGTTCAGTTTGGCGGTCTGATAGTCCCCTTGAAAAGTGTCAGCATATTAAGAAGGACCCTTGTATATGTATATTTAATTATTTATGTATGTAAGTATGTTCCTTTGTGGCACTCTAGAGACAAAACGCGTTGGCCGATTTTGAAGATTCTTACGTCAATCGATTTGTCTTAATATTGCGAGTGTCACTAAAGACATCACAGCATGGACTTAGAATGATAAAGGATACCAATCCTCCTTACAAGCATGGAAACACGAAAATTGGCCATTGGCGGTCGGTAAAGTTCGTTCTTTCGTACGTCAACGTCAATGTTTCAAACTTTTTGTCCCTTTTTAACCGATTTCAATAAAAAGAGGTTTCTCAATTGGACCGCAAGTTCGTCGTTTGTGAACCGATTTTGATGATTCTTTTTTTTTGTCAGAATAAGTTTCACCGCTTGCGAGGCAGTCTGTACTCCAGGTATAGACAATACCTATTTCCAGCTTCCTGCATGACAGTATTAAGATTCAATATGGCGACAACCATATCGGACGATTCAGACGCCATATTGAGAAAAAGAAAAAAAATAAGTTTACCTACTATGTTCAGTGGGGTATTTGACCATTTAAAGTCGGATCTATAACGATTTAAAGTCGAAAAAACCAAAAAGTGTAAAATAAAAAAGTAAATTAAAAAAATTCCTAAATCCAACTGCGCAAAAAGGGAACTTTAAATAATAACTAAAAAGAAAAAACAAGTCTAGTAGTCTATAATTTTGTTAAGGTACCTAATATTGAAGCGACTTTAACAGTCGGGACTCGCACGGGAAAGTACAGTTCACTTTTTGCGCAGTTGTTTTTTTCCGTTATCGGAATGCCAAAACTCGCATGAAAAGTTGAAAAGAATACCAATTTTTTTGTAATTTTTAAAATGTTACCTCCCTTAGGCACATACCTTGTTTCTGGACAAACATTTTTCAGATATTACCTCCACTTCACACCTTGCATGACACATTGTTACACTCTAGAAAAACTGTACAAGAACTATTAATACCTTCATTCTCCCTAGGTTTCACTAAAGCGTACGACGCATGCGTCAATCCACCACACCGTGCGTGACTATGTACAATATGACAATACTTGCATACACAATGGTACCAATATACTAAACTGATCTTTCTGTGCACCATTGGATGGACTTACATAGTCCTAAACGACTATTGAAGCACATTCCATTATGTTTTATTGACTCTTAAGACGTCTTATTCAAAGATCGTGTACATTTCATTCCAATAAGATTGTCTTAAAAAACTAACCTCAAAAATCTGAGTTTGCTTTTTACAGTTATGTTAACTATCAGAAGCAATTTGTTGGAATCCTACAAAGGGAAAGGTCAACAAAACTGCTATAAGACCAGTTTTACTCTACGGTAGTGAAACGTAAGCTACGAACAAAACCCATGAGCAAAAACTCCATAGGTAAGTACTACAGAAATGCGTTTGCTGCGCTGGGCGGGTGGAGTAACCATAATGCATAAAGTTCGCAACGTATATTGTGCGGTGTTTCAAAGTCACACCTATAGCCGATAAAATTACCGAGTCCAGGCTAAGGCGGTATAGAGTATAGACATGTAATGCGAAGACCCGATTCTCTCCGAAGGAAAGGGAATTGCCTTTCCATGGCTACACAAAAGAGAGGGGCCGTAAACTACTTGGATAACAAATGTCCAACGGGGCATGAAGAAGTTTGGCCTATCTGTTGATGATACTTATCAGCGGAACAAGTGGCGCCTCAAGATGAAGAAAGCCGACCCCGAATAACGGGAAGAGGTGAGGACAAAAAACTTGTCGTAATCAGTTGCAACGATGATCAGGTTAGGGCCCTTATTTAACAATGACAATTCTAATTTACAATGACAATTCAGTACATTACTGGTTAGCTACTTTTGACGCGAAACATATGGAACTTATGAAGGTAGCATGTGTCCTTACATTCTCAGTACATACATACAAGCATACATATACTCACGCCTCTGTCCCATTGGGGTAGGCAGAGACAATGGATCGCCATCGGCTACGATCCTGACACACCTCTTTCACCTCTTCCACAGTCATAAGTCGCTTCATACACGCTCGTCGGTTTCGGGTACATTTGATCTGACCCTTCTTAAGTACGCTGCCAATTTGGTCCGTATACCCCCTTAGACTGTCCCATTCACACTCGCTTTATATATTTAATTCGTCAGTCTGCTATCAATTATTCTTTCCACATGACCAAACCATCTCACCATTCCCTTTTCAATCCTTGTCACTATATCCTCTTTCAATCCACATCTTTGTCTAATTACACTGTTTCGTATTCTGTCATTTAGAGTCACACTACACATACTGCGTAAAGAACGCATTTCGACAGCATTTATTCTAGATTTATTCCTCTTCTGCCATACCAAACATTCGCTGCCATAATCATTCTCAGTAAACCATTCTCAGTAATGTACCTCAAATTGTCATTGAAAATTACAATGATTACGATATCCGATGCTACAAACCCTAATAAATGCTAGATATCATCGTGGACACTGGACAGTCTTTTGAAAATTTCCAAAGACTTTTTGTTTACGTCTTAAAACAGTCCTCTTGGAATGAAATGTACAGAGTGACATAAAGATGCAATAAATATTTCAATTTAAGATTGATGCTAATCGAGAAAATACAATAGCACATTCATAATTAAGTTTTAAGTCATTAATGTACCACTAACAATACTATGTTTGAAATAATTTGATTTTATTAAAAGGTATTATTATGAACACAATCGATCTTATTATACATCGATATGCTACTACTCACATAATATAGTCACATATCTTATACTTATAGGTAATTCGTATACGAATAATGAATTATAAACTTCATACAAAAATAGCAAGTTAACAAGTATTAGCAAGTAAGTAGTTCAAGTTGGTAGTTTTAGTAATGTTTCTGACCACCCCGAAAGGGATTACGATCGTTTGCATACATAATTTCATACACATGATTCATACAATATGTATTACTAGCGACCCGCCCCGGCTTCGCACGGGTGCAATGCTGATGTATTAAATACATATAAACCTTCCTCTTGAATCACTCTATCTATTAAAAACCGCATCAAAATCCGTTACGTAGTTTTAAAGATCTAAGCATACATAGGGACAGACAGCGGGAAGCGACTTTGTTTTATACTATGTAGTATGTACCTAGTGATAGTGATGATGATGTGTATGAAATTCAAAAATAGCACCGCTTATCAGTCTAAGCATAAATCAAATGTTACAATTTCGCAATCGCTTTAATGTGGTCACGGTAATTGATAAGACTGACGCATCCTGGACCATTGTTGTATTTCCGTGTTGTCCCATTATAAACTTTTATAATTACTTGCTTAGCTAATTATAGATTTAATTCTGTTGTAATAGAGCATTGTTTCATTAGTGACACGTTTGAGAGCAGACAGTGTTTTTTACGAGATAATAATTTCTTCCGGTTGCTCTTCCGTTTGCACTTGCAGCCTTGAAATAGATAGGATAATCGGAATGACCTTAACCCTATCGCTGCATGTAGGTAAAGTCATTGGCGTGGCTAGAGATTTTCCCTAAGGGGAGCAACCGGCCAGCCAGCTCATCATCATCAGCCACCGCCATCCAGTGGCAACTGTGGCCAGACTCAAATTTGACATGGCAAGGCAAGGTTGGATCCAAAAGTTCGTCCCGTAACCAGAATCTAGATGTGCCCCCATCTTTGTTATTTTATGTACCTATGCTATGCCTAAAAGAGCGCGCATGTAGATTTTCTCGTTTTGTAGAGTTGTCGTAGGTGGCATGCTAGCCGTGCAGTTATGACGAAGCGCTCTTAACCGCTGAATTAAAGTGACCGGCATGCCTAGGGGAGCCCAGAAGTATTGCTGCCGAATTCAAAGAGGAATCGGTAAACAATTCAATAGTTTTAATGAATTCTTAGCATGTGGGATAATCTAAATAAGGTTGTAAAAATTCGAACCGAATCGGACTAGAGCTTAGAGAAATAGTCTGAAAAAAAAGATAAATATTAAAAAACCTAATTGTTTAAGTTGATTGTATAGATAATAAGTAGTAGAAGAAGCAGTGGCGGATTTGCAGTCTAGTGCCAGCCGCCCCTTTCTCAGCACCCATCTTATAGACTACATAACATTCTCTTATAACTAAGTACATAATGATGTCAACTTACCAACTTTTATCGAAATCTATTCATAAATTTAAATAATGTGCGCGAGCCTTTATAATATTTACCTATAAGAATTTATGTCACGATTGGCCGCCATTAATATCTAGCCGCCCTAGGCACGGGCCTACTGGGCCTTAGGGCAAATCCGCCACTGAGAAGAAGTTAGCAACATTTTGTTATAAGATGTGCATGTAGCGCCTATAGCACCAGAAGGAAACCGATAGAGAGAGCTAAGATCGCTGTCCCCGCCGGCCGAATCATCATGCATTGCATAGCATACAGGTATTATGATTATATAATGAAGCATTATTGAGAGTATCCTCATTACACTAGGAATGCCGAAACTCTGTCCATTATGGCCAGTGCGCAACTGTTTAGTGTCCATTTTAATAAACAGTCACGTTTCAATTTCAATAAACCTCACGATGTTTTCTTTCACCGAAACGCTAGTGCAGTGGCGTATTTTTAATTATTGATCTACTTTGCAGCAGGTTCTAAGAAAGTTGTCTTTGAGCTTTACTATGTCTATCTACCTAATACCATATTCGGACTGCGAATAAGCGACCAGACAATTTCTACAAATGCCAGAGAAAACTAATAAGCAATCGGCCTAAGGGCAATCGGACATCAACTTAGTTCTTCACAGATTACGCAGCGATTGAGAAATTTGAGAAGTTGAGTTGAATGAAAATCAATAAGAAGAATAAACCAATAAAACCTACCTTACTATATCCTGAAGAAACCTCAGGCTTAGGTGCGGTTTCAAACAGATTCAGTCTAGAATTCTGGAAGAAGTCAGGACTAGAATTCTCTCTTGAAAACAATTCTGCAGTAGAACTCTCTCTAGTCAGGGAAGGTCTGGACTTCACGAATGGATTATTTCTGGCAGCTTGTGCTTTTTTTAAGAAGTTGAACTTGTTGATGACTTCAGGAGCCGGTGATGGAGTGTGGATATCTTCTGATTCGGGAGTAGGAGTTTCTGGCATTGCCGCCATATTGTTTTTTTGTACTTTCTTGGTGCTCGGTTCTTTATTATTGAAAATTCAAAAGTCTATTATTATTTTGTTACTGTTTACATTAACATGTTTTGTACTTGTTTTTGATCGAAATGGCCGCGGTCTTCTTTTTGTATTTCCTCTTTCAATTTATTATAACCCTGCTTGCTTCACTCGAAGTTTCCTGTATCCACTGATAGATTTATGTTTACATTTTCATTATAACTATTTTTATAACAAAACTATTTCCCGCCAATTTTTATAGCGGACCCTATTACGGCAGCCATCTTTGATTAGCGTTCAAACTTCAAAGTACAAGGTGTTTTATAAATAAATAAATTATTATTCTATTTTGTGACAATACGCGAGCTATTTTAAATGTTTTTTATTACTATATGAGTTATTTATAATATTATTATGACTGGGATGAATGAAACGTCCGAGCGCGTTAGTGCGCACCGCGGGACTGTTTTATTTAGATCCGTTTTCATCCACTCATGCGCAGTTTACTACACATAATAGATATGTTAAAACAGCGTTGTGTTATACATACATTTGTATACTGGTAAGATTTCATCTGAAACTAGATATTACAGGACGTTCTCAGGGTCACTTTCAGGTCTATAGCTCAATTTGGTCTTTCTGGTCCAGTGTACAGTCATTCACGCTTTGAGAAAGAAAAGTCTTGATTTAAAAGAAAATCACTTTTTCCAGAATTCCAGAAAAATTGTTAAATTGTTCGACAGACTCCGACATAAATTGAAGGAAGAACGGTTTTATAGAATTATTCAAATTCAAATTACGACAGTTTTATATGGCCGAATTAGATACGATGACGGCCGGAAGCACAGTCTGTAGTGAACCTGCCTGCTGTGCCGAGTGTCGCGGGTTCGAATCCCGTAAGGTACAAATATTTATATGATGAATATGAATATGAATATTTGTACCCGAGCCATGGATGTTTGTATCTATATATGTATTCTATATCGTTGTCTAGTCATCATTATACAAGTCCAGGTACTTTAAATGTGACTAGATAATTTGTGTGACAATGTCCAAGATATTTTTTTTAATGATATAAGTAGTGAAAAAATCTCTTTGGTTTTGTCCATAGACAAATTACACGCTCCATGGTTATGATCTACAGATTATAGTTACCGAAAATTTGCTATATAATTAATAATTATGTATATGTAGGTATTGTGGTATATTATATAATTATATTCGGTCCAACTCTGTACCCCTTACTAAAAATGTAAATAAATACTTAAGCATTCATTTATTATTTACCATGCACTGAATAACAATTTTATTAGTCACTGTGTGCACGTTTGCTGCATCGTATTTATTTAATTGAATGACTTTTATTTTCAGTCAGAAAGCGCGAGAAAATATTTGACATTGGGGAGTCAATGTTTGAAATACTTCCTCGCTCTGTCTGTTTGTTTATACTGTAATTTTTAGAAGCATTTGAAATAGTAGATTACACACCAAGGGCAGGAGAAAATCTGATTATGCATACTTAGGTATAGGTATTTACAACATTATGTACAACTTATGGCTAAATATGGCTATAATTAAAAATAAAAATAAATACAAATAAGCGATCAGGAAAGTAAGAAAAGTCTCAGGTCTCATTTAATTATAGTAAATCAATAGTAGATGGTCAACAAACATGTGATCTGAGGCTGTTTTATTTACTGCCCGAGGATAGTACACTATTTTTCTCCTCGACAGAGGCGGAAAGCGGCATCTTCGTTTAGCGCAGCGGGACGAAAGTTGACGCTTTCCGCCCGGATGGGTGAAATAGTATCTTACTTTATTTTTGATGATACCTTTTAGAATGTAATAAAAAACCGACCAAGAGCGTGTCGGAATCGCCCATAATTATTGAGGGTTCCGTAGGCATAGTGTGGTTTTTGTTTAAAATATGAGCGAAAGATTGTGTTGTGTATTGATGAAATTGATTCTACATTGTAGGTATATTATACCTATAATATGCCCAAAAGTTATTGACTTTATTGTGGTTTAGGAATCAGTCACTCGAGCAGAAAGCGAGATGCCTATCATAAGATTTTAAATTGATGCATATTGAATTTTTGGAGTGGAAACTCTTGGGCCATGGGTTTCTGACGCAGAACTACTAAACAGAGAGTTGTATGCGCGGTTTATAGAGTTCACAGATATCTCGGGGGCTGGTAGCTTCCTTCGACAGCGCGTTGGTTTGACAATTTAGAGAGCTGAGGGAATGCTTCCAGTTTTCTAGGAACCGTACCGCAGGGCGAGGTTTTGGAGGAAGTCTTCTTTTTGTAGAATCATATTAAAATCATTTTAAATATGGAACTAAGGTACAAGTAAGGCGGTTTTACACAAAGGTAAAAATTCGGCTGATGGAATCAAATTCGGCAATAAAAAAAAAATTATGAAAGTCATTCAAAATTGTCTCGAAATCACCCCCAATAGTTCGGTCATCAAATAAAATTCATTTGTGTCTAACATGTATGTGCTGAGCTGAAGTTGTTTTTAGATTTTGATCAGGTTCAGGTGCGGGGGGGGGGGGGGGGGGTATTCACCTAGTTTTTTTTTATACAATACGCGGATGCGCGGTATACAATGACGTATTGTTCCTTCTGGTTTGTTCTCTACTCTGAGGGTTGGAGATAGATATTTTATTCATCATCATATCATATTATGGCATTTTTTATCTTCCTGCTTGGATCCGGGGAGGTCTAAATTTCAAGGTCAAGGTGTTATAGCCAGTCTTCCCCTGCCGGGGTTAATGAAACGGGGCGCAGGGTGCACTCATTTACCACATGGGTGAGGGTTTGGTCAGGTGCCCCGCAGTCGCACATCGGTGACTCCCTCAGGCCCCACTTGTGGAGATATTTTATTTATATTTTATATTGTTTAAAACATGTTTTAATACCAAAGTTAATCTCGTTACATAATCAAGAGCGCCCTCGACACAAATTAGTTTGGCTTATTGTTTATCTGGTTCCATTTAACTGCTCTAAATCCACCTCCAACTCGGCTGTGACGTCATACATACGTTTTACGCACGTACATTCGCACGGACACCAATGCATAAATATCGCATTACATAGAGGCAGATGTTGGAACTAATCAATGTAAAAAACTACGTTGTTTCGATGTGTTATATAATTGTTATAATTGACAAGTTTTTTATGTTCACCTATGTGTTTATTTATGTTTTTGTTATAAACAACATTGGTGTTTTATAGAAGAACGTTTAGGTCAGTATTTTTTTTTAAATACGTTTTTTGCTGGGATCATAGTTAAATTTGAAATCTGCGTTAAGGAGTCAGGGCCTAAACACAATAATAACGCATAAATTTTTTTTTCTTAATATCTTTAATAGCCCAGCCATTTTACGGTTTGAGCCGGGACTAATTAGAAATTGATATTTTTTTTCGGTATAGTATTTAAGAGCCAATTTGAGCTTCGAAATGTACCAAAATAAAAAAAATATCACTTCAGCAACAGCCCCATATTTTAAATTTAGCATTTATCTCGTTCTAGAAAAACGAATGATAAATTTTTTTTGCAAGCTTTTAAGTCTTTTAACCATTATACATACTTCAAACGTGGTGTTAATATTTTTGTCCAATTACAAGGCTTTGAAAAATACATTAGTATTTTCTATTAAATATCTCACTTTTTAAATGTCATTGCCTATTTTATTGCTCAAAAATAATTTATATTGTTAAATCTAATTAAAATGAGTGCATTGGTATTAATATTATTAATTTAAAAGCCTTCTGGGAGATACAATTTTCATTTCTATGTTGCGTAGCAATTTTTTTTAAATATGTTTTCAGATAGTCTTTTTGTCACTAAATGGTGCCGGTTACAGTTTAAAAGTTCAATTCATAATTACTCCCCACCCCCCTTAACAAAACTCCGTAAAATGACTGGGCTATATACTACGTAGCTAATTAGCCACCACATATTCCAGGTAACCAATATGTCTCATTTCCTAGTTCATTCAGTCCATAATTTTCAAGGAATAGGAACTTGCACAATATCACTAACAGAATCTCAATGGAAAAATACTAAAACAAAATAAACTATGTTATGCATTGGCACTAAACAAAAAACCAAACAATTCCTGCTAATAAGACTTGTGCGAATCCGCCTGTCTGTCAACGAATAAGTACAGTCAACAAAACATGTGTGAAATGTACATTTTGTATGTAAATAGTTGTTACTTATTTGGACAGTTGATTTTAATTGTTTACTTTTGGCTTTATTTGAAAAATCTATTGAGAATTTTGAATACGCTCACGCAGCATGCACCCACCACAATAACATTTCCTGAATTGATATGCTATATGACAACACGAATGCCAAAGTTCATACTAAACAGCAGCAGCGGAGGACACCTAGTGAAATGTCACTTTGTGCGTTTTTCCCCAGTTGGTTAGGACATTGCAGGCTGAATCACCTGATTGTCTGAAAATAAAAAAGGATTCCGTGCTTCGGATTGCAAGTTAAGCCGTTGGTCCCGGCTACTATCTCTGGTGGTAGTAGTCGTTACATAAAAACCACGTCAGAGGCCGTAAGGCGGTCTGAAAAACTCTGACACCAGGGCTCTGCCCACACGATAAGAAAGAAAGAATAGCAGGAGCAAAGCTCGCGCCATCGTCGGAGTCCTCACCAGGCACAAAGCCACAGCCACGATGATGCGCAAGATGAAGCTCACCCTAGACCCCAGCTGCCAAGCGTGCGCAGAGTTGGAAGCCTTGGGACATTATTATATCCTGTGTCACTGCGATGTCTTAGCGGCTAAACGCATGTGCCTCCTGGAGATGGATATCCAAAAACGGGAGATTACAGGTTTCTTCCCTTGAACGGGCCTCTCTCATTTACCATGTTTTTGAAGAGTGAAGAAAATTAATATTTAGGGGTTAACACAAAAGATCCCACTAGTCGAAGTGTTGCTGGCTTGTCAGCTCCTTTAATAAGATAGGGTATCATCAAAGATAATCTAATTACATACATATAAGTAGCATAATCACATTTCACTGACATGGCGTTGCCAAACTATGACTAAAGTGGACATAAATTTTAATTGGATATCGGATAATCGGATGCGCCTAAAGTTGAGGAGTTGGCTGTTCTGGAATGGACTTTTTTTCGAAAAAAGAAATATGTTAAAAAAATAAAAAACTTTAGGAAGCCGCTTCCATATGGATCCGCTTATGCAATATTCGGAAGCCGCTTCTATAATTTCATAACCAAAAATTAACTTTAGGTACATATGCATCCGTCTCTGAATGTGGTATATACAGGGTCTTCAGACCATAAAACTAAACAAATTTCTCTACGGGAATAGACTTGTTTTGTATGGAACAGCTAGATTTTTCTCCGCGACGAAAAATCGCTAGTCATCGTTTTTTTTAATTCGCGTTTAATTTTCAGACAAAAAACGTTTTGTTTGGGTTTTGTGTCAATAATGTTATTTCATTTGGATTCTCAATTGTATTGTTTTGTTAAGCCTTTCAAAACCGGAGATTAAAATTAGTTAAACATTAATTTTGAAAGATTTTGTACAATGTTTCGTTCGCAAATTAATTCTAGTGAGTGAGTAGGTAACTAACAGCCACAAAAAAACAAAAAAAAATGAATAAAAAATTTAAACCGACTTCCAAACTAAAAATGTACTAAAATAATAATATAACCAGCTTATTTTGAAATCGTATCTATAAGAAAATTAATTGGTTATAATTGGATTCGCGTTGGGCTTAGATCTTAGAGCTATTTTTAAGGGCCTATGTCGAAAAATAATTGAAGCGAAATGGGCGTGTGATAGCTTATATTACTGCCTGATGCGAGAGAAAGAGATGGTGCGGCACGCGCGCCTGAAAGGACGCAAGCGTAAAACAAACTTTATTTAATTGTGATTGTACTATTTATATAGGTTCAATTCTGCTCTAATCAAAATTTGTAAAATATCAATCTCTTTTTTTTAATCAAGTCTTGTGTTTCTATTATTCACCGTTGCAGTTCCAAGCGTTTAACGACAAAGACGAAGGCTACTTTGGCTAGTTTTTCTATCGCATTTTTGGCTCTAATAAAAACTTCAATTATATGATTAATTTACAGATATCCGCTAATCATACTCCTACTGTTAGTACTTCATGCATGATATATGAAGCTTTGAAGAATCCTATTTTTTTCACATATTAGCCTCTTAACATACGGGTCGAATTGATAACCTCCTCCTTTCCCTTCGTCGGTAAAAAAATAGCAATCCGTACCACTTATAAAGTTATTCAAGATATTCCTTTCATAAGTCTCTAGAATACTTAGGTATAATCGCAACGGGAACGGTAGCAAAACTTATCAAATAACTCATTTCATTCTGAACGGAAACTTCGACGTTCCAACAAAGTTTTGCAAATAAAATACGTACCTTCTATTTAATAACCTTCTTATAAAAACGTATCTGGAGGTTAAATGTGAATAACTTAAAATCTAATCGATCTCATAGTCTTTTTCAGCAATCTGAAAACGTAATGCAGACTTTTGTTAAATTCAAGAAATACTTAACTATGATTTACTAGGTAGCGTATATGCTCACGACTATATTCCCCGAGGTGGTAGTCAGAGATATTCTGAAACCTCAGAACATCCACGTTTCACTAGTAGTACCGTAGCTCTGTCCAATGTGACGGGGAGTGAGCCCGTCCGTCGCCACTTGTAATGGACTGTGGGTACAATACATGCCTCGAAATTGAAGCATGCAGGTTTCCTCACGATGTTTTCCTTCACCGAAAAGCCAGTGGTGTTACAAATCGTACATAAATTCCGAAAAACTCATTGGTACGAGTCGGCCTGGACGGGGATCGAACCATCATCGCCCCATGCACGGCAGGCAAGGTTACTCGCTACTGGACCACCACGGCAATACTAGGTAAGTACCTAAATAAGATTCCAGGATCTAAGTATAATGTGGAATCGTCAAAATACAGGGTGTTACAAAAGTAAAAATTAAAATTTAAAACTTTCAACGGTTGTTTAGACCATCAGACTGAACAATTTTCAATATGAGACCAACATCGAAATCGCGAAAAAAAAATCTGCTGTCCTATACATTTAGCTCGAGTGGATTTGTAGTTTAGTATGGAACATCAGATATTTTTTTCGCGATTTCAATATTGATCCGATAGTAAAAGTTGTTCAGTTTGATGGTCTAAACCACTCCATTATATGATGCACACACAAGTGGCTATCTATACTACCGATTAGGAGTTCGGAGTCACTGGTTAACGATTACATCTTCTAGAAAAACCTTTGAAACGAATCTTCGTGTTGCACTACTTTTATTTTTACACTGAATAAATAAATAAATAAAACAAATTATTCTTATCAGTTAAAGAACTTCGGAGAGACATTGCCTATCAAATTCATCCAGGCGTTTTTATTCGGATCATATAATGATTATATAAATATTATACATTTATTTTAAACTTTCAGAATTAAGTAGAAGAATGAATATCGGATTTCTCTCCATTGCATTCCGAACGGGAGATAATGATAGGAAAAGCAAAAGCGACCGGGAAAATCTGTAAAATGTAGTAATTTAGAGGTGCCGTAGTTACGGACTTATATGCTGTTGTACCGAAAACCGAAAGCGAAGTTTTACAAAAGGTACTCACCATATGGTACCGTATGTGAGTACCACCAGACCTGACTCCCTCATTCAGCTGTATGGAGCTGATGCTGCCCGCGTCGTCATCCATGAACCCTGTCTTCTTGTACCGTGCCATCTGTAACACAACATGACAACACTTTATAAGAGGCACAAGACAATGATCATATCAGTTGGGTTAGGTTAGGTCATCATCCATGAACCCTTGTCTTCTTGTACCGTGCCGTCTGAAATACAACATGATAACACTTTACTTATCGGGTCTTATTCGCAACAATCGTATTTTTTTGTATGTTTTGGTGGCGCAATTTTTATTTGTGATATTGTTGAATACAATATATATAAGAGGGACACAAAAGTATTTATTAGTTTTCGAGATATTTAGATATTTATTTTATGAACTTAAATTCCCGTTGCGCCACCGAAATTGAAAACTGCCACCGAGTACTGAAATCAGGCCCACCAAAATCTTAAAGTCGGACCGAAACTTAAACACAATATGAAAATACTTTTTTCCCAAGAACCCAACGGACGGTTTTGTCACAGACAAAAACCAAAGTCTCTTGAGCGGGCTGGTTCATCATTAGTCTATTAGTCTCTCTCATTGGTGAACCTAGTAAAGAAGCGGGCAAGTGCTGGATGAGGGCGGCGCAGAACCAGTCGTTGTAGTGATACTTGGGAGGCCTGTTGGGAGATTTTGGAGGTCATGTCATTACAGACTCGGCTCGTATAACAGCACTCGTCTGCGACTCGTGCTGCAATCCTGCCTCGTCTGTAATTACCAACTTAGCTCACTTGCATCATAACGACTATAGGTTTACATTCACGTATAGTAAATAATTTTGTCTCTGTTTGTTTGATCGAGCATCACACAAAAACTTCTGAACCGATTTTGATGAAACTTTTTTTGTTTGATAGCTTATTATCTACTTAAACTCTAGTATATAATTTGTGCGGACAACGTCGCGGGTTAACCCTAGTATTGGCTAAAGCTACACGCTAACATTTTTATTCAATCTAAGGGATAGTGTTATTAATTCCGCTTTAAATGTTTCTGACATGGTCAGCGGATTAGATATGTCTCTACCATCGTGAGGGTAGGTTTGTCTATCTGTAAACGATCTCACTGCTGAGGGAGCAGTGATATCGTTTACAAACAATTTATGATTATAAGCACCATTCTAGGGTGTCTCCCTGGATTAGTCACAGAAATTAGGGCAACGTCGGGTCTTCTGGCAAATAAACTTTGAATCTATCTCTTCTGATTCTGGAGGTCAACTAGGTACTTTAACCTACCTACCTCTGCAAATAGTAATGTAATTGAAAGCTTCCGCCGTAATCTATTTGAGAGTAATTACATCATCCGTTCAATTCAAATGTTCAAATAGACCTATAGGTATAGTATTTGTCATTGTTGACACGATTCTGAAATTTCTAGATCAACATTAATATTTCACTGATTTCATTTTTTATTTTTTATTTCGACTAAGTATATTTACTATACGTGAATGTAAACTTATAGTCGTTATGATGCAAGTGAGCTAAGTTGGTAATTACAGACGAGGCGAGATTGTAGCACGGGTCGCAGACGAGTGCTGTTATACGAGCCGAGTCTGTAATGACATGACCTCCAAAATCTCCCAACAGGCCTCCCAAGTATCACCACAACGACTAGTCCTGCGTCCAGTTTGACATAAATTGTATGAAAGATATGAGAAGATGATATATTATTTAAACATCTGTCGGATAAGCTAACAAGAACTTACTATGAAGGGCCCTTAATATTTAAAGTGTTGGCGTCGATTATAATAATCTCGATAAGCGATGCGATGTCGCGAAAAAATGCGAACAAAAGAAACAAAAATCGCTTTCAAAGGTAATTCTTTAATATTATCCAATCTCCTTAGAGTATGATCGTTAGTCAACTTAGTGCCACTTATAACAGACTGGTCCTGCTACTTTAAAATAATCGTAGTGTAGTAAAGCTTTGGCTTTTTGTTAGTTAAAATAATTATCTGTATTAGGCGATTTTAATGAAACTAAAAATATAGAATATAAGTCAAACGAAAGAGCGTATTTGTGGAAAACATCGTTTGTGTAGTCTGCGAGATAAAATACCCACTTTGCAGGGTACAAGCATACTTTCAAATCCAATGTGACAGAATCACGACAGAATAGTAGCCTGTCGTCCTTTATTGAACATTGGAAACAGTGCTATCCGTGTGGCGAAAAACTGCCTCCGTGGTCTAATGGTTAAGAGCATTGGCTTTCGACTCGGAGGTCGTGGGTTCGATTCCCACGGGGGGCACCTTAGTGATATGTCACTTTGTGCGTTTTTCCCAAGTTGGTTAGGACATTGCAGGCTGAATCACCTGATTGTCTGAAAAGGAAAATGATTCCGTGCTTCGGATGGCACGTTAAGCCGTTGGTCCCGGCTACTATATGTGGTGGAAGTAGTCGTTACATAAAAACCACGTCAGAGGCCGTAAGGCGGTCTGAAAAAATTCTGACACCAGGGCTCTGCTCAAGCTCTGCCCACACGATAAGAAAGACCACGGCTTAATTGATTCTTAATAATTAATTGTAGGTAGGTACGCCCAGTTAAGCGTCGGTGGCGCGTTGCGGAGAGGTATGGACACCCAATTATGGGGGTCCGGGTTCAAATCCGCACGGACAACATGCCATGTACCAATGAGTTTTTCTAACTTATGTACGTAATACCGACTGCTCTCAAACGGTGAAGGAAAACATCGTGAGGACACCTGCATACGCTGAAGAAGAAATTCTGATGTGTATGTGAAGTCTACCAATCCGCATTGGGCACGCGTGGTGGAATAATGCCCATACTCCCTGAGGGTAGGCCTGTGCCCTGCAGTGGGACGTTTATAGGCTGATAATGATGAGGTACGCCCATTTTGTTCACTTTTCGTTGTCAAAACAAATCAAACAATGGTATTTTTATCAACTATGTGAAAAAGCTCAACAGATGTAAGCTAAAGTTTCAACTGCATCTAAATATTGACATTAGGAGTAGCAATGTCTAAAAATGGGTTAAGAGCCGTGTTAACAAAGACGTAGGTAAGTAATCTATTCAATACAGTCATGTTTCCTTGCAAAAATATTTATTTTCAACCCGAATTCGGAAATTGACGCAGCCAATTACGGCTGACGGCCCGGTAGCACAGTCTGTAGTGAACCTGCCTACTGTGCCGAGGGTCATGGGTTCGAATCCCGTAAG
Source organism: Agonopterix arenella (assembly GCA_927399405.1). Taxonomy (NCBI): domain Eukaryota; kingdom Metazoa; phylum Arthropoda; class Insecta; order Lepidoptera; family Depressariidae; genus Agonopterix; species Agonopterix arenella. The sequence goes on from OV656714.1 coordinate 7,422,345, forward strand.
GGACAAATATTTATATGATGAATATGAGTATTTGTACCCGAGTCATAGATGTTTGTATCTATATATGCATTCTATATCGTTGTCTAGTCATCATAATACAAGTCCAGGCACTTTAAATGTGACTAGATAATTTGTGTGACAATGTCCAAGATATTTATTATATTATTATTAATTTTGATCAAATTCTTTTATGCGATTTTTTAAAAATGTTGACATAGGTACACGTCATATTATTACATTCCGGAGAACAGGTTTTCAGGTTTTATTTTCATTAACTATTCTTATCCTACCTTCACCATCCATGCTGCTCGGTTGTGAAACTCACTTATTGCCAACATTCCCGACTCTGAGACTATTGTTATATTTAAAAAGAGAACGAAAGAGCACTATCTTATTTATATATATATAATTATATGTATATATACATATATATACTACGTGTTAATGAATAAGCGCACAACCACGTACACCTCAACTGATTTATAACAAAATAATTAGAATGAAACAATAATTTCATTATTTTGATACTTGAAATTTAAAGTTATTCGCATTTTAAGTTTTGAGGCAAAAATGATTTGTTATCATTTCAGCAATGAATGAAACCGCTAACATACTCATGGATACATTTTAATAATCTTGTTTTGATAGTAAGTATGGCGAGTATGCCCGTGGGGTGGGTTGAAAAAAATACCTATGTTGAAACCATGATAATTCGATTCTGCTCTCAATTCTAAACTAACTACTTTCTAGTTTTGCGTTAATTCATTAACACGTTGAATATACTGGGTGAAAAAAGTTTAACAATGAAAAAAATCATTTTTTCTTGGTCTTTCTTTAATTTAAGATACTATGTTGTTTAAAAGAAATTGATCCCTATGAATGACTCTTTCGGTTGGTATCATAAAATACAGTATGTTTTTTTTCACATTTAACCGGTTCGATTCCCGGCTCAAGCAGATGATTTTTCAAAAATCTTTAAATGCAGTTTTAATTATTTTGAAAATAAAGGAATGTTTCCTGTCAGTAAAATTTGCCATCATAAATATTAAGGGTACTTTCCCTCCAACCACGGCCTTTTTTTTCCACCCTGTATATTGTTAATCACCGACAAATGTGTTTTCAGTTCTTCAATCCTTGTAGTCGCTGAGTTTGTCCCACCAGCAGCGTTCTGCGCTACCACAACCTCTTCTTTTGATTGGCTTGAACCCATCGTGTATAATTAGAATTACGAACAGCACTTAACACTTTATTTTCATTTCTGAATCACCATAGTTCTTGTACTTATAAAGTTTTTAAAATAGTAAATTAATAAAGTCCATTATTAATGTTTCGACCGACACTTGATTACCGTAAGCAGATACCACGCGCGGCACTCCGCGTCTCAAAGGCAGGGTCGCCATGTGAGGACGGGAGTTGTCGTTAAAGAATACGAGTGTTTTCAAGTAAAGTCTCATTTAATAATGCCTCAAATAACCTAAGTCAATTACATATATAATCGTAGGTCACTACGTCACAATATATATTGAAACCGCGAAAAAAAAATCTGCTGTCCGATACATTTAGGTCGTGTACGTTTGTATAGAACAGCTGATTTTTTTTTCGCGATTTCAATATTGGTCCCATAGAGAAAGTTGTTCAGTTTGATGGTCTGATCATCCCCTTAAAATAGTTTCAGCTAGTTTTGTTAGACCTTATATATATATATTGTATGTTGTAGGTATGTATTGTATAATATATTTATTTATGGTACACAATAAGTTTGCCTTGAAATTATCAACTGTCTCTTTTACGGTTTATCTTATCTTATCTTACTAATAGCCGAATAGTGGGCGTCCACGCAAAAAAGGTCCAGGGGTCGGGTTTTGATATATAGATTCGGCATCTAGAACAGTCGCATGATCATAATAATATGGAGTGATAAAATTGATAAAAAATCGGTCAAGTGCGAGTCGGGCTACTCGCGCACCGAGGCCGAGGGTTCCGTACCACACCACCACAACATATTGAAGTAAAAAATTTTTTTTTGCTCTGTGACCTTTATGACGAGACCGACTCACACTTGGCCGATTTTTATTATTTATCGTTATCTTGTAGAGTTTGCTCTATAATCACACAAAGTTTGAAGTTTGTATGTATTACCGTTTTTACCATAGAGCGAGAAGAAAAAATTTTGATAAAAATTAGTTCCTTGTATGAGGACACCCCTTGTTGTTTTACTTTTTAATATTTTTATAATTTGTTAGCAAATCCACCGTAAAAAATTTGTAAAAAATTGAAGTATATAGCTCCTACGGTTCAAAAGTTACAGTCCTAAATAGGTAGGACAGACGGACGACCGGACGGGCGGACAACGTAGGCTTAGTAATAGGGTTCCGTTTTCACCCTTCTTCTTATCGTGTGGGTAGAGCCCTGATGTCAGAGTTTTTCCAGACCGCCTTGCGGCCTCTGACGTGGTTTTTATGTAACGACTACTACCACCAGAGATAATAGCCGGGACCAACGGGTTCACGTGCCATCCGAAGAACGTAATCATTTCTTTTCAGACAATCAGGTGATTCAGCCTGCAATGTCCTAACCAACTGGGGAAAAACGCACAAAGTGATAAGTCACTAGGTGCCCCTCGTGGGAATCGAACCCACGAACTCCGTGTGGAGAGCCAATGCGGAATACGGAACCCTAAAAAGCTAGGTTAAAATGCCGACCACTGGACCCTTTGTGCGTGGACGCATACAATAAGTTTTGTCGCTTGAATAGCCCGAGCAACGTCCTATGCCGAGGTCCGTACCCCTCTGGATGCCCCTAGGTCGGTTGCCCCCCAATAGTTCGCAGTAAAAAGCAGTAGTTGCTCCCTGAGCAGAGCTGTAATAGTCATCGCCAAAAAAAAAAAAAACTTCTCGTCGGTGTCTAGTCTATAAACGCTGTTTGAAACTTCTAACTAGGACGACTATATTCTGTAAGTGTCTTTACATCCTACCTGCTCAACACTCAAACTGCTAGTCAAACACTTTTAATTTTTTGCATAAAACAGGCACAGAGAGATTAAAACAGAGTTCATTTTATACAAAACTGTGCACAATGTTTGTTACGGGATTTACGTGTTTACAGAGATGGGAAGTAGAGGCATAAGCCAGCCTGGCAGAGCCTCAATCAGCTCGGATAATCTACGAACTGACAAAAACTGTTTAGGCTCTGAACATTTTTGGTTTTGCGTTTTTTGGTGACGGCGATTATATTGCCCACATTGGCGTACCTAGAGATTTTCCCTGAGGGAGGCAACCGGCCACGTAACTCATAGCTACCGCCCCAGTGGCAAGACTCACATTTCTCGTGGCAAAGTCGGATCAGAAAGTTCATATCCTAAGGCCGTCCGAAGTCCGTAACCAAAATGTGTATTTTTAAGGAGATTGTAGAATATGTTATAAACGTGAAAGAACGCGATTATTTCATAAACAATAACAATTGAGGTTGGGTGCTTGCTTCAGCCCTTGCATGCCTATTTATCTAGAGCGAGCGAAGCGAGCTCGAAATTTTGCAGTAGTATAGTAGTATAGTATAGTATAGTATACCCAGAGGCGGGTTTTGGCTAGAATGTCACAAGATGATGTTTCAAGAAATAATTAAATAGTAGTAGGCACTGTTTCAACAGTGCCTACTACTATTTAATTATTTCTTCATTACCTTCAATTTTTGTAAGGCAACGAGCTTTCTGAGGTGAGCGTCGCCCACCTCTGCCCCCCCTTGCTACGGCAATCCAATCAAATAATCATGATAATCTTTTATCATTATCATCATCAGCCTAAATAATACATACGTCTCACTATAGGGCACAAGCCTCACAGATGGGAGTAAAAAGGGTGTAGATTCAACTGCAACAAGCAGACACTTTGAGGCAAATTCAACTTTATACAGCAATACAACCGAATATTTTCCGTATCTGCGACTTACAGACAGACATTTATTTACTAATATAATACTATACACTATTTCATTATTAACTGAGATACTTAAGTATAAATAAAAGTTTCATTTAGATTTTAAAACGAAGACGTAAACGTGCTTTGTATTTGTAGCTTTTCTTTATCAAAGATCAGTGGTCTCGAACGTCAAAATGTGAAATCGGTAGAGTTGCCCATAAATATCGGTAGATTTGTACCAAAAATCGGTAAATGTTTAAAAAACAATATTCAATCTTTGTATCTTTAACACACACACACTATCTCATTAACGTGGTTAGATGTAAGTCTCCAAATCACAAATTTTTGGATTTTTTGTCTGTCTGTTGGTTTGCTCGAGCATCGCGCAAAAACCATTTTTTTTTCACGAATAAAAAAGAAGAAATGCATCTATAAAACAGATGTTGTTAGAGAAAGTAGGCAGTTGGCAGTACAAACCAACATAAAGAAATCGGTTTTTACTTATTTAAAGAGTTGTTATCTTAATTTATCCATACATTAATCAACTTTTCTCAACGTAGGGGTAAAACATAAACAAAACGAACAGAGTTTGTCGTTCAGAAACGTTTCTCAGAAATCGTGGAAAAATGTATACATTTCGGTATTTCGGTAGAAGAGACCCGGTATGTAGAAGAGATATCGGTAGAAATACCGAAAAATCGGTAGGTTCGAGACCACTGTCAAAGATTTTCTTTTAATAGGTTTAGGTAGGTACGGTTATGTGCGTTGTTATTAAAGCCTCACAAAACCATCAATCGTGCATTAATTTTGTTCAGACACGTTTTTGCGTATCTATCTACGCACCTATCTCGAAAACGCAACCAAATCGTTATCTATTCAGAGACTTAAGAGCTGATGATCTAAATGGTTATTACGGAACAGCGCCGGCGTACTAACTAAGCTTAGCATTGACCTGAAAAACTACTAATGCGAATATAATCGAACATAGTTAACTATATTACTTATCGAGGAACTCGTGACGTAGGATGTTGTAAACAATCATCAAAGTTAAGCAAAGCAGCGAAGCCAACCGATCCGCGTTATCGGATGGGTAATCATGCCATACTTTGTAGCTGCTACTTGACGGCGTACAGGCTTGTAGCAAAATGTACGATAAAAGTACCTACGTAATTGTACGTTCATTTAAACAAAATTACTACTAATGTAAGGGTTTAAATACGCACAATTTCTAGCGGGCAGCTCTAATGGTATCATGATTCGGGGCCTAGTTCGGGGCTGTACCACTTAAAATTTTTAAATTACGATAATCACCCAACTAACAATTTGGTCGTATAGGTGTCGGTATAGTCGAACATCAGACGCATAAAGCACCAGTATATGACGAAATAACCGTAATATAACTTTTATAAGTCAAAATAGTCCTATAAATGTGGGCCTTATACGACCAAATTGTTTGCTGGGCAGGCACGTATTCAACAGCACTCCAAAAATTAAATGTCCCCCCCGAAACTAAAATCTGGATACGTACTTGACGATAGTCAAGATTATGTGTGATCACATAATCATCTCTAGCACCTCCGTGCTTCGGCAGCATTGAATCGATCATAAATAAAAGAACTAGACCACAAGTGCGGGTTGCACTTGGCCAGCGTGGTAGAATATGGTCAACTCAACTCTTTGGTGAGAGAATGCCTTATGCAATGGCGATCGTTATTTAATAACTTACTTTTGTTTGTCGTTGTTCCGTAGTATAAAAGCCTTGTATTATGGCGTGAGCATTATTTATTTATGTTCACTCTCTTGAATCTGACGGAATGGGAAACCGCTACGATCAGAGGTAGGCTCGGGTTTCCTTTATATCTACATCATATTCATATAAGGTACTTTAGCTATAAGTGTACTATTGTATGTCATGCCAGCACTCAAGACCCAGTTAATCACATTGCTCACATTACACAGGGTCGACAATAAAATTATACAGTTGCCGAAAACAAGATTCACATTGACCTTGTTCTTATTGACCTATTCATACAGTGTTATCAGAGATATCAATGTTTATAAAAGTGTTTGGAGCTAATTCGCCTGTTGCTGTGTTAGGACAAATTTAATGTTTTTACAGAACGCGTCAATATTTGAGCGGAGATGTTTATTTTTTCATAGAAAGAGAAATTCTTATGTTTGTACCTATAGAATAGATCTGAAGTTCGTCAATCACTGGGCATGGGCACACGAACTAATATAGCACCTATCATCACGTGAAGGTAGATCTGTGCAAAGAAGTGGGGATGGGGACGTGTAGGCTAATAAATTATCACTGAAAACTTTGGTCAGGCAACAATACTTATGTATTGTTACCATGGATTAGAGGGACAACTATGTGGACATGCGATGCTCGCGTAGTCAACTGAAGCAGTGAAATATTTTATGAAATCGGTCTAAGGGCATTGGGATATAGTAGTCCCACGTTTATAAGTCTCACCGATGTACCTGCGCAGTTGACAAATTTTAAAAGCGCGCGAAATTATATTGACCAATTAAGAAATCAAGATGTGACACCTTGCCGCGATTAGCTTATTGCTCTTGCGCCCTTTTCGCTGCCGAAGCATCCATAGTCTGCTTTTCGAGTTGGAGCCAGATAGATAATACCCGATTTTGCAATGCTCTGTGCAAACGAAGATTGACGAGCGGAATTATTTTCCTGGTCGTTCTGTATAAATCTCTATTAAGCGTTGCTGTGACAAATTGAAACCCGGGATCGATAACATTGAGATTAAAGGGAGACGATGATCATTACGATTGCGAAATTACATACGTGCTCTAGCGCTCTCAAACGGTAAAGAAAAATAGGAGGAAACCTGAAGAATTGCTGATTGTGTATTACAGATTGCGTATATGAAATCCACTGAGGCATTGGGCTTGCCTGGTCGTAACGCCCATATACCCTTATCATTAGGATCTAGGCCTGTTTATTCCGTAATTCTTTTATTCACAGGGATAACGTCAATGCGTTCAGATTTTTTTTTACCATACTTATTACTGGAAAAGGTACTGTAGTGCGCCGCTTATTTGGCTCGTCTTGGCGGGGATATGTTTAAGTTCCTCTTTTGTTTTTGTACCTATTGGAAGCCTAACTACCAGTTGCACGTACGTTCATTAAAGATAATTCTCCAAAATCTCATACTGTCATTTTTTGTTTTGTTGACATAATAAAGCAAGCAAGAGATTTAATGGAGGACTATCAACTGGCGGTATTCTATCTATCTATCTATAACGTCACACCTCTTTCCCAGTGGGGTAGGCAGAGACCAAGGCGCGCCACTTACTACGATCCTTACATACTTCTTTTGCCTCATGCACATCCATATATCTCTTCATACATGCCCGTCGGTTTCGAGTACTCCGCACCTCCCGTTTTTGTAGGACGCAACCGCAACGCTTCCACTCACATTAGCAACATATATCTCTTTCGTACATCTGCTGTCACTCATCCCCTCCACATAACCAAACCAACGAAGCATACATTTATCTATTCTTGTCACTATACATCTTCTTTTAATTTACATCTATCTCTTATTACACAATTTCTCACTCTATCTTTCAGCGTCACACCACACATACGTCGCCAGGAACGCATTTCAACAGCATTAATTTTACTTGCATGCTTCTTCTGCCATAACCAGTAATTGGTGCTTTTGCTGTAGGGACTTCAACTCTGCCATAAATTGTCTCTTGAGTTGGCTTACTAATAGCCATGCTTTTCCTATTGCTGTTTACCGTTTGTAACGGAGGGAAGTCGGATACTTATTTTACCTACTATAGTCTATAGTCTTCTTTGATTAAATTCATTGGGGATTCAAAGACAGATTAGAGTCATCCCCGGGCTCACTGGACTTAATTGTCTTAGTGTTGTGATTGGTCGCAATTGTTGATCCTGGCTTATACGAGTTACAGCGGTGGAAATGAGTGGTGGGCCTAAGTCCGAAAAAGAAGAAAAAATTGTGTTGTGGGTAAGAGGGGTTAGAAATGCGAAGTAGCGCTTTTACTTCGGAGACGGCTGTCTCCACTTGTCTTCCCGCTCACGCTGCAACAATTATTCATGCCCTCTCGCTCGCACCACGCCGCGCGCCTTATGGTGTTATGCAAATCATTGCATAACCTTTGGCGACACGTTTCACGCCTACTTTGCACTTCTAACCCCTCTTATAATGTTCTATGTTTCAGACCATCAAACTAAACAACATTAATGGAAACAATATTTATACCAACAACAAAAAACTGCTACATAATTATATCATACATTTCGATCGAGTCATCCGCCATTAGCTTTTTCTATGGAACAGCCGATATTTTTTGCGCGAATATTGTTCCCATAACAAAAGTTGTTCAGTATGATTTGATGGTCTGAAACACCCATATTTAATTTTACAGCGTGTACCTACTTACAGTATTTCACCGGTAAACAACATGATACCTACTGTAAATAAACCGTTATCTATGTTAAAGCAAACAGAATCAATTCGCACAAAAGCTTTGTGTTTCTATAGATTACGTCTCGAGAGCTGAGCTGATATCAAAAGATCAATAACGTTTTTTATGGAATGACACACGCGCCTCTTTCTGGTGTATTGTTCGGATCTAATATACTCACCCCCAACCGTTTCTCAAATTAACCCCCCGTCTCGAAGGCTGAACTTGGGGTAATATTACTATTCATATATAGGAGGATTCAGGAGACGCGAAAAAAAATCAGCTCTCCCATACATTTAACTCGGGTAGGTACAGCAGTTTTGTATGGGACAGCATATTTTTTTTCGCGTCTCCTGAGGTAGGCTCCATAGTGAAAGTTGTTCAGTGTGATGGTCTGAGTTCACCTTTTCAGTATTTGCTAGGCTGTCACTTACACCCTGTATAAATTCTCGCTCCAAGGTTTATGTTTAGGTCGTGTATTTGCAACCACTTAATAATACTACAGGTAAATTTCTAGCTCTATTCGCTCACTCCGCAATTTAGATAGTATTGGATTGATCTCTCTATATTGCAGTAAAATCTCCTGCCCCATCGTCGCCCAGGGATCTATAATATAAATATATTAAACACACAAACCTTCCGGAAGAAATTATCAAATGAGGAGTGAAAATCGTATGTAGTGTAATCCGTTGCGTGGTTAAGAAGAAATATAAAGAGAAACAAAAACCGCCTCCTTTTTTGAAGTCGGTTAAAAAAGGTGAGGAAGCGCGGATAACGATATTTAGTTTTAGATAAGGGTGAAGCCAAACGAGAGTAATTTTGTGAGTTGTGAGTCGCGTAATTTGAGTCCGTTTCATTTAAGGCCGAGGTCATAGACCATGCATTCCCGGATTTTATATGAAACGGAATCAAATTACGCGACTCACAACTCACAAAATTACGCTCGTTTGGCTTCACCCTAATTAGAAAATACTTATGCCACCTTCCTGGATAATTTAGAGAATAGACAAATATTTACTTAGTCTATGGTTCTTAAGATCGATATTTTAGAGGTCTAAAGATAAATGCTGTAGAATGTAGATGTATGTACATAAATTGGTTGAAATAACTTTCGGCAATTCGCTTTTTCGTCAAGTTTTTGTTACGTCAATTCACTTTTTTTCGTATTGGTTCATTTCTTATGCATAGAGATCATTGGGTACCTACACTGGTCTATAATTCTTAACTTAACAACAGATCACCTAATATCGTCTTGGAGATCATGTGGGTGCAAGAATTGTAATGTGGTACGTGTGGGTATAATTATAAGAAGAACAAGCACGTATCCAGACTTTAGTTTCGGGGGGGGGGGGGGGAGATATTTAATTTTTGGGGGGGATATTCATAGAAAAACAATGAAAAAGTAAGTGCTGTAATCACTTTTCCATACAAATATTCGGATTTCGGGGGGGATAAAACCCACCTATCCGCCTAAATAAAAATGCTTGAAATCCTTTGTCTGGTAGTTGTCGTAACGTTTTTGACCTCTCCGTAACCGTCGGTCGTTAGCACGGATCACAAAAACTAAAGGGAGATGTGAAATCAGGGCGGGGCCAGTGTCGCAGCAATATGCGCATAAACGGAACACATTGCTCGCGACTGGATAATGAGGGAATTCAAGCTAACAAAATACTTTCTATCGCGTGTTACAGGTTGGGATGCGACACTCGGTTTCGTACTCAGCGCGTTGGTTGGCATCTCTCTAGATTTCTATGGTCGTGAGTTTTATACACTTGGATCTCGATAAAGATAAAGATCGGATAAAGCCCCTAATTCTTCTTAGACAGTTTAGTAAAATATTTAGTAAAATATATATAGTATATATAACATAATATACTATATTATACATATAATAGGATGGAAATATGAGAATAAAACTAACAAAATTGACAAGGACTTGCAAAACAATATTCAAAAAATATTATCAGAAAATTATTTAAAGACAAAACAGTATAAATAAAAATAAATATAAAAACCAAAAAGAATTACTTACCTACCTAACAACCACAAAAAATATATATAAATTTTCATAAAAACAACAAATAAAACCAGAATATTCTAAAATAAATTCAATATAGATATTTAATTTATAAATTTTATTATTTGAATCCACATTCTTAACAATTGGTAATTACAATTTTTAAAACAACATTGGGGATCTGTTAACAAAAACTTTTGGAACCACTTGCAATGTCCAGCAGATTTCTAAAGACCAGTCCTTTTGTTGTTATTGTCGAGTCGAATGCATAAAAATGTTTTTAGCTTCTACCCTACTATTGTTAAGCTAGTTACCACCTTAAAGCTTTGCATTAAGGTTCATTAGTTCATTAGGTAGACAGGCTCTTATTTGTTTAGAAATATTATAAGTTCACAACACAATACTATACCTACCTTAATTATGTTCCCTTGCTAGCACGTAAGAAATTTAAAATAACTTTGTTTCTCATTTAAGTGAAATGTACATTTGTTATGAGAAATAAATATTCTTTAAACCTAATATGGCTACACCTTTCTACAACGTATTAATGAATTAACGCAAAACTAGAAAGTAGTTTGTTTAGAATCGAGAGCAGAATCGAATTATCATGGTCAACATAGGTAATTTTTTTCAAAATATTATATAATTTGTTTGTAAAATTTAAAATTTACTGAACCCGATGTCAACCCACTGCACGCGCACACTCACCCTACTTAATACCATATCAAGATTATTAAAATGTATCCATGAGTACGTTAGCACTTTCATTCATTGCTGAAATGATAACAAATCATTTTTGCCTCAAAACTTAATATGCGAATCTATACTATTATAAAACTGTAACAGGAAGTTTGTCTGTACATTGAAGATATTAACAAAAAAAAAGTTACGATATGGTTTTTAGGTGTCCCTGATTCCATTTCACCAATTTTTGGATTTTTTGTCTGTCTGATTGTTTGTTTATTTGTTTGGACGAGTATCACGCAAAAACTACTGAACCGATTTTGATGAAACTTTTTTTGTTTGATAGCTTATGATCTGACTTAAAATCTGGTATATAATTTGTGCGGACGAAGTCGCGGGTTAACGCTCGTAAATAATAAAATAATAATAAATATCGTGGACATTGTCTCACAAATTATCTAGTCACATTTAAAGTACCTGAACTTGCATTATGATGACAAAACGATATAGAATACATATATAGATACAAACATCCATGACTCGGGTACAAATATTCATATTCATCATATAAATATTTGTCCCTTACAGGATTCGAACCCGCGCTCTCGGCACACCAGGCAGGTTCACTACGACAGACTATGCTAACGGGCCGTCTAATAACTTTAAATTTTAATTATCAAAATAATGACATTATGATGCACATAAATATTTATTTAAAGGAATAAAATAGTAAAAGCACAAATAAAACTTACCCTAAACTTAAACCATTCTAAACATTCTAAACTACAAATTTAACTAATCCTATTTACATTACATCCTAACATTATTATTTCAATCTAATGATTTTATTATAAACGAGCGTTAACCCGCGACTTCGTCCGCACAAATTATATACCAGATTTTAAGTCAGATCATAAGCTATCAAACAAAAAAGTTTCATCAAAATCGGTTCAGTAGTTTTTGCGTGATACTCGTTCAAACAAACAAACAAACAAACACCCAAAAAAACACACAAACAAACACCCAAAAAAACACACAAACAAACAGACAGACAAAAAAATCCAAAAATTGGTGAAATGGAATCAGGGACACCTAAAAACCATATCGTAACTTTTTTTTTTATTAATATCTTCAATGTACAGACAAACTTCCTGTTACAGTTTTATAATAGTATAGATAGATTAGTTGGGTGGGGTGTATGAGGTTTTGCGTTTACTCATTAACACGTTGTTTAAAATGTAGAATATTTTCGAAGTAGATACCGTAAATCGAAATCTTGAAAATTCCGTAGGTACTTTCGAGATAACGTAACGTAGGTACGTCGTACTCTTTTCCTTTGGCAATAACATAGACCACAATTCCAAACAAAATTACAATTCTAAACCATACATTATTACCAAATCCTACAGCATTTCATGCACTTACTTAAAATAACGATAAACATTTATTTATTATGCATAGAAACCATACATTTTATAAAACAGACGTTGATAGAAATGGATTGGTAAACAGATGAGCCTCGATTGTTCAATAGGGACACTTTATGTACTTTAGGATCGACCGATATCTTCGGTTGCTAGGGAGTCTGGGAATTTTCCATGAGGCTGGTGTATACAAAGGAATCTAATTTTCTGTACAAATCCCCTTAGTTACTTTAGAAAATTGTTGTTTTTCACAGATTTAATTAAATTGGAAATAAGCTACTTTGTGGTTCTTTTGATTAAAAGATGTTCGTGATTCGAAATAATTACTTGTGTAAGGTGTAGTTAAAATTTTATTTCTTTTAAATTTATATTCATTATCAAAGAGTGGAATGCCCTGCCTACGTCAGTATTTCCGAACGCTTACAAAGTATACGAGTGAATAGGCTTCTTGTGGGTAAGCTTGCTACATCTTCGACCCCATCTTTGTCCTGTGGACTAGATTGAGGTCAAGAGCAAACCCATCTTTTATATAAAAAAATATAATACAGATTAGCATCCGTTTAAACTAAGAGTCTACCCATCAAACTGAACAACGTTCACTATGGGAGCAAACAGATCGGAGCAAAAAATAATCAGCTGTTGCATTTGAGTCGAGTAGGCATTGCAGTTTAGTATGGAACAGCTGATTATTTTTTTGCTCCAATCGGTTTGCTCCCATAGTGAAAGTTGTTCAGTGTGACGGGTAGAATCTTAGTTTAAAAGGATGCTAATGATATCAATTTCACCCTGTATATCATCAGCTTATGTGTGTATTGTACGTTGTAAGCAATATATCTTTCTAAAAAATGGGGGAGTGTTACCTACATACTCCACCGCAGATTTGATATGCTCGAATTGCTCGATATTACAAAAATGTCCGATTTTGTTTGAAGCAAGTGAAGTAATTAATCTTATGTAGAGTCCACGCCTCCTCTCACGAATAATGATGAGATGGGATCGGAGTGTTACACAGACCCAGTGTTGCCACTTTAGCCACTTTTTGGCTAGATCATTTTCGAACCAGGTACAAAAAAAATTGGTGGCTAAATATTATATTTAAGGTGGTTTCAGTTCATACAAAAGTTTGACGCACAATACGCGTCTACGCGAATTAATAAAAGTAATATTTTATATATGGAAAAATAGTTGATAGCTGATCGCTTGGAGCTCCTTGGCATTAACATATCGTCCGATTTGAATTTCGGGCGGTATATTGAGTCCATGGCAAAAACCGCAGCGAAAAAACTGGGCGTCCTTTCGAAGGTCAGACGGTACTTCACACCAGGACAGCTTCTACAACTTTATCAAGCACAAGTCCGATCGTGTATGGAGTACTGTTGCCATCTCTGGGACGGGTCTGCCCAATACCAGTTGGCCGCGTAGGACTCAATCGACTGGCGTGCCAGGAAGCTCATAGGTGATCCAACCTCGGTGGCAAAGCTGCAAAGTCTTGAGCATCGTCGCAAGGTAGCCTGTCTGTCTGTTTTTTATAGGATACATTTCGGAGAGTGTGCGACGGAATTACACAATCTAATACCTCCGTCTCCCTTTCATCAGCGAGGGACGAGACGCAGGCTGGGTTTCCACCCTTATGTTGTTGACCTACCAGCAATTCGCACGAAGAAGTTTGCTTCTTCTTTTATAATGCGCACGGCTAAAGAGTGGAACGCACTGCCTGCGGACCTGTTCCCTGAGCAATACAACTTGGGCCTCTTCAAGGCGAGAGTGAATAGGCATTTTTCTAGGTAAGCATGCTACACCTTCGGCCTCATCGTCACTTGACATCAGGTGAGATCGGGGTCAAATATTTACCTATCAAACATAAAAAAAAAAAAAAAGTTTAGAAAATCTAGTTGCCGCGTCACAAATAATATTTGCATTTTATAATATAATTACGAAGATATAAAGCTTTTAAAATTTTGTATGAAAAATTTCAAAGCTTTATATCTTCGTAATTAATAGGTACTGCAACCAGCTTAAGCCACTTTTTGTTTCAATTAATGGCTTTTTTACACCCAAACGCAGTAGTCGATATGCTATTTTCTGCAATAATCATGGTAAAACATAAACATAGATATAGAATGGATTAAAATAAACTCTCAATTCCATATTTATTCTACAAAATTATAAAAGAGCAAAATTTTTCTGAACAAAATATGTTGAAAATGTGTGTTTTTTTTAAACGATTTTATTTATTCACTGTAAGTATTTTGTTCAGGCATTTTTAGTCGCTTGAAATTTCCAGTATCTAGCCACTTTTCGGGTACCTACGGCTAAGTTACTTCATACCATACTTCGGCCAATACAATACAAAATCATTTATTTTCTACACAAGCAGAAATTATAGGAATAAATAGTTACAGATAGAATTGCGGGAGACTGGTGTGTGAAATAGGTAAACGAAGGGTAAACCTGAATATACTACATACTACTACTATATAAGGTCTAACAAAATTAGGTGAAACTATTTTAAGGGTATACTCAGACCATCAAACTGAACAACTTTCTCTACGGGACCAATATCGAAATCTTGAAAAAAAATCTGCTGCCCCATACATTTGAGTCAATTTGTGTTTGCAGTTTTGCATACCCTTAAAATAGTTAAAGCTAATTTGGTCATCATCATATCGTATGGCATTTTTATCTTCCTGCTTTTGCTGCTGGGGGGGGTCAGATTTCGAGATCGAGGTGTTTCAGCCAGTCTTCCGCTGCCGGGGTTAGCCTGTGAAGTTCTTCGATTCCACCGGGGAAACATCGCAGAGTGCACTCATTTACCACATGGGAGAGGGTCTGGTCAGGTGCCCCGCAGTCGCACGTCGGAGACTCTCTCAAACCCCACTTGTGGAGGTGGTAGTTGGTTCTTCCATGGTTGGTTCTGAATCGGTTAAGCTTAACCCAGGTCTTACGGTACTTTTCAAAACCAGCCGGCTCGACAGTCGGGTCACGCACTAGGCTTGCATGCGGATGGTCAAAAAGGCCCCAATCTGCCCTAACATTGTCGTTTCAGCTAATTTGGTTAGACCTTATATACTTCGACCATACTCCACCAGGCGTGCCCATGGTGCCCTGTGCGGATTGGTGGAGGCGAGTTAGTTCTTTTTTTAAATTTATTTAACTTCATTCTTAAGACTCATCATCATCATCATCATCATCGTCTCAGCCGATGGACGTCCACTGCTGGACATAGGCCTCCCCCAAGGATCGCCATAACGACCGGTCCTGCGCTGCCCTCATCCAACGGGTTCCCGCCGCCTTCACAAGTTCGTCGGTACACCGTGTGCGGGGCCTACCCACGCTGCGCTTTCCGGTACGCGGTCGCCACTCGAGAACTTTTCGGCCCCATCGGCCATCGGTTCTGCGAGCAATATGCCCCGCCCACTGACACTTTAATTTAGCAATTCTTTGGGCTATGTCAGTTACTCTGGTTCTTCTGCGGATCTCTTCATTTCTGATTCGATCTCGCAGGGAAACTCCGAGCATAGCCCTCTCCATTGCTCTTTGGGTGACCGACCAAGGCCTTGAGTGAACGACCACGTCTCTGTTCCATATGTCATCACTGGCAACACACACTGATCGAAGACTTTCTCAATCTTTCGAAGAGATTCTAACCTGGTAGTTACACCGCCTAGTCCAATCATCGAGGGGTTTGACCCTGACAGTAATTCATCTGTCGCTGAAACTTTGCATTGTGATAAAGTGAAGTATAAAGATAACTGTTGACAAGTAAGGTTTTTTTTTTATTTGGAAGTTAGGTACCTAAACATAAAAATCACTTATAGCTCTCGGTGGAAAACTGTTCTCTCCAAAATTCCTTTGGTATATGTCAGTATCACAGATCACAAAAACTGATCTCTATATTCAGTCAAAATTAGGTGAAACTATTTTAAGGGGATGATCAGACCATCAAACTATCCCATTGGGTCGAAGTGTTGCTGGCTTGCCAGCCCCCACAACAAGATAAGATAAGATCAAACTGAAACACTTTCTCTATGGGACAATATATTGAAATCGCGAAAAAAAAAATCTGCTGTTCCATACAAAAATTTTTTTCGCGGTTTCAATATGGGTCCCATAGAGAAAGTTGTTCAGTTTGATGGTCTGATCATCCCCTTAAAAAAGTTTCACCTAATTTTGTTAGACCTTATATACTACTTAACTTACCATAGAATATGTATCGGTATCTAGGAATTTGTCGATTTCAGGAAGGGAGAAAAATAAAAATACCGTTTTTAATCCATAACTACTTCAGAAGGCCTAGCATGCCATCCCCGAGAAAACGATATAAATCGAGATGTGCTCCATCTTTATTATTTTACGTATGCCAGAAAGAGCGCGCATGACGTTTTTATCGTTGAAACGCTTTGTCGTGAGTGGCATGCTAGCCGTGCAGGAATATCAGTCTCACAAAGAAAGTAGAAAGTTATATATTATTTCAATCTTAGAAAAAGTATAGGTATATCTAGAATGAGCATCACGTTTCAACCGTAAAACAAAAGGGGCTTACTTTGAGGTGAGGTAGGAGGTAGGTGAGGCGTCATACAAATTATGTCTGTGTGCGTGTATATGGATAGGGTTTAGCGGCCAGTGCTGGTTTCAATTTTCCTCTACGTTTTCGTAGATGCGACTGTCAATCTTGACATAAGTATAACTTATCCAAGATTTCAATAGGACATTCTTAAAATATTAATAGAAAATTAACTTAAAACTTTTTTCATAAAATAAACATCAGTACCTAATTAGGTTTGTTTCCTTTGTGTGTTTCTTCCTATTTGAATATAATGTAAAAGTAAATAAAGTAAGTAATAAATAAGGAGATAACTAGGTAGATAAGGTACCTATATGAATGTGTTTACATTATTATCATTGTGGAGGTTAAGATTTTTATAACATAACGAGCGTTAACCCGCGACTTCGTCCGCACAAATTATATACCAGATTTTAAGTCAGATCATAGGCTATCAAACAAAAAAAGTTTCATCAAAATCGGTTCAGTACTTTTTGCGTGATGCTCGTTCAAACAAACAAACAAACAGACAGAAAAAAAATCCAAAAATTGGTGAAATGGAATCAGGGACACATAAAAACCATATCGTAACTTTTTTTTTGTTAATATCTTCAATGTACAGACAAACTTCCTGTTACAGTTTTATAATAGTATAGAATAGAAAATTGGAAGAATTTTACTAATTGAGCAAACAAAACACAAACATTTTAAAAACTTACACATGATTTATTAAGAAGAAAAGAAAAAGAAAATAATACTTATAAAAAACTAAAATTCAATTAACAAAAAAAACTAAAAGCACCGTCGTTTTCAATCTGTGTAATTTTCATCCATTTTTAACCGACTTCAAAAAAGGAGGAGGTTTCTCAATTCGACCGTATATATATTTTTTACCTGAAGGTCCTTCTCAACTTGGAAAGGGACCATAGGTATATGTAGGTACTAAGTACTTACTTACTCTACCGCAGTTTAGCAAAAAAATGTTGTCTATACTATTATAAAACTGTAACAGGAAATTTGTCTGTACATTGAAGATATTAACAAAAAAAAAGTTACGATATGGTTTTTAGATGTCCCTGATTCCATTTCACCAATTTTTGGATTTTTTGTCTGTCTGTTTATTTGTTTGAACGAGTATCACGCAAAAACTACTAAACGGATTTTGATGAAACTTTTTTGTTTGATAGCTTATGATTTGACTTAAAATCTGGTATATAATTTGTGCGGTCGCGGGTTAACGCTTTCAAATAAAAATTATGATTCTGAAAAGAATAATCAATCTAAATTAAATATCTCTAAATTTTTAAAATAAACTAGATAATCGTCGATAATAGCCCAGTCATTTTACGGAGTTTTGTTAGGCAGGGTAGGGAGTCATTATTAATTGGACTTTTAAACTGTAACCGGCACCATTTAGTGACAAAAAGACTGTCTTAAAACATATTAAAAAAAAACGCTACGCAACATAGAAATCAAAATTGTGTGTCACAGAAGGCTTTTAAATTAATAATATTAATACCAATCTTCTTATCGTGTGGGCAGAGCCCTGGTGTCAGAGTTTTTTCAGACCGCCTTACTGGTTTTTTTATGTAACGACTACTACCACCAGAGATAGTAGCCGGGACCAACGGCTTAACGTGCCATCCGAAGCACGGAATCATTTTTCTTTTCAGACAATCAGGTGATTCAGCCTGCAATGTCCTAACCAACTGGGGAAAAACGCACAAAGTGACATTTCACTAGGTGTCCCCCGTGGGAATCGAACCCACGACCTCCGTGTCGAGAGCCAATGCTCTTAACCATTAGACCACGGAGACAGTTATAATGCACTCATTTGACTTAGATTTAACAATATAAATTATTTTTGAGTAATAAAATAGACATTGAAATTTAAAAAAATGAGGTAAGTATTTATTAGAATATACGAATGTATTTTTCAAAACCTTCTAAGTAGACAAAAATATTTACATAATGTTTGAAGTACGTATAATGGTAAAGCCTTAAATATATGCAAAAAAAAAAAATTTACCATCAGGTTTTTTAGGACTACGAGATGATAGCTAAATTTTAAAATTAGAACTGTTGCCGACGGGATTATTTTTTTATTTTGGTAAGTACATTTCTATGCTCAAATTGGCTCTTCAATATTATACCGAAAAAAATATATAAATTATTAATTAGTCCCGGCTCAAACCGTAAAATGACTGGGCTAGTAGGTAAGACCGTAAAATTCATGCTGACAACCAGATATCATCTCTATTTTTCATCTCTGTCTAATCAATATTGTCGTGACTTTCGACAAATTACTTAATAATAATAAAGCTAAAAGCTAAAAGCTTGTTATTTAAAGCACACAATAAAGCTTTTCACGGTTTCACGCCTTTAAAACATTAAATCCAAACAATACGGTTCTATTTTTTAAAAGCAGCTTTTAAAAATAATGCTGTGATTTGTTGGCACAAAAATAGTTACTTACCGTTATCCCTGGTTTAAGATGTAAAGTGGGCATGGGTGAAAATATTAGTCCAAAATATCACACACTACACAATAGACATTTTGGAAAAATGCGAATTTTAGGAATCGCGTGTAATAAAACGGGCGCGAAAAAGCGCCAGCCCCCGACGCATGTTTGATTCAATTGAATGTTTTGGTCGGCCCTTCTTTCTTCCTAGCAGCCCTAATGATCGAAGTTTACAAAATGGTACCCAACGCCATCTGTTGTTGAACTTTTGAACGGCTAACTATGAGAAACATGACGTCAGAAACTGTCTCTTTATTAAAATTGTTTCTCTACCTCTTGCACAAAAATTACATAAAATTCGAAGTATTACGTAAATTGTATAAATAGTACATATAAACGGATGCAAAATTAAAAAATTTTCTTTGTTTAAAATCTTAAAAATAAGGAATTTTATACTACAACCAACGCCACCTGTGAAAAGTTTTCAAAACTATCTGAACGTCTCGTCAATGAGCAGACCAATTTTTTCTTTTTTACGCCACCCAATCAGGGCAAGGGCAAGATTGTACACATGCGCATTGGAGGGGATCGTAGTAAACTCAATGAAAAGAAAATAATCAGTAGGCGTTTGTCGATAGCGAATATAGTTGTGTTGGGCTAACTGCGATCCGCGAAATTTAACCGGCCGCCTACACGCGGATTATAAATAAAAATTGTGTTAGTGACCAGTGTTGGAATTTAAAAAAAATGACGACCTCTGCTCCAGTGAAAAAAGTGCCGATACATTTACAGGTAAGGCAATCCGCACCTGTTGTTATCATTTGCGATGTAACGTAATTTGCAATAAAAAATTGAATCGCCAGTGTTTGGAACGCGCCTTCGTTTAAATTTACGTCTATTTTTTTTAAATTAGGCTTGGTTTTTAAACGAAACGGTTTATGAACGAAATCCTTTGCCAGTTGTGAGGAAGGGTGACCTAAATCTAGTGGATTTAGGTTGCCGGGCGGTGCTTGCGAAAATGTACGTTGGAATGGAAATAGAATAACGCGGAGAGGGCTTCTTCAATTCGAAGAATAGGTATACTTACAATACGTGCATGAATATAAAATTTACGATATGTTATTAAAACTGATAGCGACGTAGATTTCGTTAACAGCATTTTTTTTATCACCACTATATTTTTCTGATATACTTTTAAGTTTACCTCCCTACTTACTATACTATTTAAAATTTGTAGTTAACCAATCTGCTTTCATAACCACTTTATTTTGACTCATTATTTCCTATAGGCATTTTTAGAACAATACAACCAACCCCAACCACCTAACTAGTCAATAATATTCCAGTATTTGCAAATAGGTCCGTTCGAAATCTAGGACCAGTTCGGTGATCTTGGTCCCTTGCCCTTGCCATCTCGGTGAGTGACCCCAAAATATACCTATAGGCATATAGGTACCTATCCTACATACCTCCTTACAAAGAACAAAACGTCCGTACCGTACGTGACATGCGCAGTAGCCTTCCGGTATTTGTTTGAGATGAAATGAGAAAATGTCACGAAATATTGTAAAGCTAGTTTGTCGGAATTGGAACCCTTTCTTCTGCAGTTTTTGTGACGAATTTAGTAATGAAACAAAATAATTGCAGCAGAATCTTTTTGAATAGAATTTTGTCGAGTTCGAAATAAAGTTGACAGAATCTCTCTATTTTGTCTGGGCAGCAAGAATTCAACTTACCTACTTCTACCTACCTACCTACCTACCTATGCTATCGTATTTGATGGCTAATATAAACAGAACAAAAACTTAAAAAAAAGTCATTATTATCATCACCATCAGCTTATATACCTACATAGGTACTTCCCACTGCAGGGCACAGCACTGGCCTAACCTAACCTAACCTCAGGGAGGGTGTATGGGCATTATTGGGAAACAGTCCACTATGCATGCCCAATGCGGATTGGTAGACTTCAAATACGCATCAGAATTTCATTTTCAGCCTAGTTTCCTCACGATGTTTTCCTTCACTGTTTGAGAGCAGTCTGTATTTAGAAAAACTCAAAGTCTCGGTGGCATGGCGGCGTGTTGCGGCGAGGTCCAGGACACTCAATCATAGGGTCCGGGTTCGAATCCCCACGGACGACATGCCATGTACCGAGTTTTTCTAACTTATGTACGTAATACCGACTGCTCTCAAACGGTAAAAGAAAACATCATGAGGAAATCAGGAAACGTGCATACGCTGAAGAAGAAATTCTGATGCGTATTTGAAGTCCACCAAACCGCTTTGGGAACGCGTGGTGGACTAACGCCCATCCATACAACTTGAGGGTAGGCCTGTGCCCTGCAGTGGGACGTGTAAAGACTGATCTAAAGTCTACATTAGGTATAAATGAAGCTTTGACTACTTAGGTCCGCCACATACATCACGAATAAACCTGATTCGGAATTAGATTCCGTTTGGAGTGTTGCCGCTTTCAGAGACTTTTTCACTAGAGCTAGTGATTTTTTTATGTCTTAGGTGGCATATTTTAAAGTGATTTTTGAGCGTAGGCGTTGATGGAACGATACCGTATCGTGACGGTGCAGTTGCGACGTCGCTGCGGCATAGTTGCGAAATCGCCTACGCTCAAAAACCGCTTGTGTGATAATGGTTCATACTATTTAGTATGCAGATTGTCTAATGTTAAAACTATCGATAGTCTTTTGATATAGTTGCATTAATATTGGAATACAATTTACAAACCATCATCGTAACATTCGTAACGTCATGACCTCATCACATGATAGTAATTATCATGTATAGAAATTGTTTGTTTTGTTGTAATAAATACCTAAAAATGCAATTATTGTCATTCATTTGGCGTTTTATACATTTTTATTTTAGGCATTTTTCAACAGCACTAGTATTTTTTGTAACCATAGTTGACAACACTGAATCCTGAATCAGGATTCCGGATCGCAATTCCGTCTGTTTGTGGAGGACCTAATATAGGGACTAGTTACGGGTGTAATTCTACTAACAAACATTTCTGACACTTTTTGCGGGGGGCGAGGTAACATGAAATCCGCAACTTTGGATTTTATTCCCATAACTTTAGATTCTAATTTTGAACGTTAAAAATCATAAAAAGTAGTAGTAGCGTGAACCCCAAACGTTCTAAGTTCGAAATTATTGTTTCGCAATTATAGGCTGTCTCGTTTAGTGATAAGGTATACAATTGAATGCAAATGCACATGATTAAATTGATTTTATACCGTTGCAGAGGGGAAATGCTACCGCAAGGCTAGTCCTGATAATAAATAGTCAAAGAAATGAAGTTACGTAAAACAAACCAAAATTTCTTCTTCGTTTACCTACCTACATGCATAATTTTGTAGTGAACTCTGTAACCGCCTGTTTTTAATTCAAGGCTATTTCAGTTAGCGAATTGCTAATGTTGTCTAGAGCAAAGCACATGTGTTTTAGGTACTTGATCTTGATACAGAGGGTAATGTGTGGTCAAATTAATATTCAAGATCAAGACTGCTGAAATTACGTCACACAAAACTATTAACTGCGCAAGACATAGGCAAGACATAGTTCTTTCCTGTTACTTCCAGAGCAGCAAAACAAGTTGATTTTGACTACGGCCAGTTTAATCAACGCGACAATTGACAATTTGACAATGACAATTCAGAGTACATTTGACGCTAAACTTGCAGTACCTAACTTAACCTAACCTAACAGAAAGCTGGCATAGGTATTGTCTATACCTTGGAGGGCACACTGCCTAACAAGCGGTGAAACATGATAATACTCCTTGGAGGTCGGTAATGATCGTTCTTTTTTCGGAAATTCCCTTCTATATTTTCGACGTTACTTTGTCCCTTTCTAATCCAATGACAAAATAAAAAAAAACAGTTTTTTTTTTTATTTTTGTTCTGATCACAGACTTATAAACACTTAGTTTGTGGTTCTGATAGAAAGGGACACAAAAACGTTGGAAATATCGACTAAGGAGATACGAAAGAAGGTCGAACATTACCGACCGCTATGGCAAATTTTCTTGTTTTCATGCTTGTAAGTTGTAAGGAGGAGTGGCATCCTTTATGATTCTAAAATCCTGTGACATATGTCCTAGCCACAGGTCCTAGCATTATTCTCTGCAATGCACTCTGAATTGTCATTGTCAATTGCCACGTCCAAAAAAAAAGGGCCCAATGGTTGCATATTTTTCAAAATCATGGTGCAGTGCAAGTACGTGCTCTTTCATTCTTACCCACCTGAATCTGATGGCACGGGACACCGGTAGTCACTAATCGGAAGTCACACCGACCGTAGTGTAGTGTAGGTAAATAATAAAGAAAGTAACGCGGTGTGTGCAAGCATGTTGACTTTGCCTGAAGGACTTAGACACACGGTCACATCAGCAGTCCAAAATAAATACCTTTCTTGTTAGGTATGCTGATGTATTTTAAGATGATCAGACCATCGAACTAAAAATTCTCTCAAGACCAACATCAAAATTGAGAAAAAAATACCTATGTTGTAATGAAGAATCTAAAGAGCTGTCCCCATACATTTGGGTCGAGAAGGTTTCAGTTTTGTCACGCTTTGCATGGAACAGCAGGTTTCTTTAGCAATTTCGATGCCACTGGTATAGAGAAAGGTGCTCAGTTTGAAGTTTGTCTGATCATAAAGATAGATCCTGTATTTACTGCAGAAGAAAACGAAGAAGAAACATCCATCAAATACCACTGGTGATAAGATGGATGGCAGTTACCTTCTTCAGCGCATAAGCTTGGCGATACAGAGGGGGAATGCTGCTGGCGTTCTTGGAACCGTCCCTCAGGAAGATGCTTTGGAGGAGGCTTATATAGTTTGTAGGTCCCCCCTCCCCCCTTTTTTTACATTTTTATATAGAAGTTGACGAAGCTTGTTGCAGATATTCATGATGTATTTATTGACGAAACGAGTTGTGGATCTGAGTGATGTACCTTTCACGAATCCTGTCATGGATACGCACTTTCCATCAAATTACGTTCGGCATCTTGCATAGAGTACTCATAGTAAGTTAAGTTGTATTGCTGCTAGAACTCCAATTCCTTTTAATACTAAAAGACATGCAGTGGAATTTAATAGCCTACTTACTAATAGGCCTACGGGACTTTTATAGGCCGTTAAAAATCAACGTTGCTCATTATTCGTCGCCTTATTAAACGAAAGTTATGGTCAATCAATCAGTCAGACCGTATATTGTCATCGGCCGTGATAATTCATGATTCGTGATGGTTTGGTCATTCGTAACTAACCGATTAATTTAAATCATCGGCCTAGAATGAGAAAGCAATTTTGTGATATGACTTGACGAAACGAGCTTTGAACGTAGACATAGACTGTGATCTCGTTGCAAGTTTTCGATGTGAAATGAATCTTTCGAAATTTTCACGATTGGTTCAGATCATCAAACTGAACAAATTTTAATATGGGAGCAAACCTGAAATTGCAAATAGAAAATCTGCTGTTCCATAGACTCTTTATGAGACAGTCGGAAGCAGCAGCTTTTTTTTTACGACATGGTTTGCTGGATGGTCTGAATGAACCACCCCAGAAAGTTTCGAAACGGTAAAAAAATCACTCATAGCATACCTACCACCGCTCAATGTGAATTGATGTTGATGATAGTGATGATGGTGATCACATTGTCAATATTCTACTTCTCTTTATCGTCCAGCGGTAAATTTTGGCGAAATGATAGATTTTAAGCTGCTATGAATTAACCACCACGTTTTTCCATCCTTGGTTAACTTGGTTTAAGTACGAGGCACACATTTCAGCTACCTATCTGTAACAGTCAGCCTTAAAACGCCATCCAGGAGTGCGATTCGCTGAGCTCAGCAGTTGAAAATGTCAAAATAACTATGGAGATATGCATCTTTCTACTGCTGATTTTACTTTCAAAAATCATACTCAAATCAATCAATCAATCAAATGTTTATTTTGCATACTAAGTTTACAATATGATCTTAAAAATAACGTTACAGTGCACTTACAACTTAGCCACCTTTTAAGGTATTGCAAGAGGAGGTAAAGAAAGAAAGAGGACAGTATTCCAATAACAAAATTAACTTTTAACTTATACAACATACGTTATTAAATAATATTCTTAGTGATAAAGTCTACATTTTTATTCTTATGGGTTAAGATACTCATGTAGAGAGTAGAAACATTCAGAAATTAAATATTTTTTTTTAATTTTTTGAAAACTTACTAACATTGTGCTCGTTTTTTATATTTCTACTTCTCGTTTTACTTCGAGAGGATACAATTTCTTTTTCTGTGTTTTTGAGGATGAAAGACCAATCTTGTGACACCTCTTCTATTTTAAAACACTAAATACTTAATTCATAAAGTAAATTTGTTACAACTACACTAAGGTATTTAGTTGTCTTGTACCTAAGTTACTGCCTACTCTGACGGGCGATAAGGTCGTGAGTTTACAAGTTGTCTAAAACTTACATCAGAATAGATTATTAACGTAATGCCTGTATACTACCTACACTATTCTATTCTTGCCATGGAGTTCTCCTCACATTGCAAGACCTCCGCCAAATCCTTATTACAACGCTGTAAACCTTAAAACCACTTGATTCATAGGACTTTGTAGGAAAATGGGGGACTTTACCCCTCCTAGTTGCAACAAAGGGTCGTAAATAATTTACATGCGTGCGTTAAACCGATGATTTAAAACCGACGGTTAAAAACGCGCTTGAAGATTTGTTACTTAGTATTAGTAACCATTTTGCTTTGTAATTTTTAATTACCTATTAGGTTTGTAAAGTAGTTAGGTAGTCGAAGTGTATCCAATTAGATTTTAAGTGGTAAAGATATTTTAGTACATAGATAAGTTGTACATAGATTTTTAGTACTTTCAATTTAATCCCGATAAGCAGTTGGTCACAAATAATTCCAAACAATCAAACTTTGCCATCTAGTGAAACTTATAAAACCGCCAGATTGAAGGTGCGATAATCTAGCCAATTCGTCTGACCCGATTTGGCATACGTAGCTTGTTTTGATATCTCTATTTTTAAAGTGTAGCGGTCAAAGCAACCAATGTATGTCAAATGTGGTCTGACTAATTGGGTAGTGAAATCGCAACAGCCATGACTGTCAGATGCGCCAGGAGCGGTGGGCAAGAATTGTCCCTGGATCCTAAAAAAGCCGTTGGCGTGAAATTTTAGGAATAATTTAAAAAAAAAATGTTGTCAGAACTGGGTCGAACTAGGACTAGGAAGGCAGGGGTGGCGAGACGGTCTGGATGCTTTGGATGCCAAGTAAAGGCCTCCCGCCTTTGCCCTGCAGTGGTAGGTTGCTAAGAAAAAATGATACTATACTATAGAATGAATAAACTAGAATGTTTATTGAACTGAATGTCAATGATTTGTGCTTCTAGTCGTACGCGTTATCAATTGTCCCCAATGCATAGTAACTCGCTTATCATTATGCAAGAAAGCTATCGCTACTGAAACTGCATACAAATGCAAGTAACCGCACAATGTAGACGGATAGGCGCCTGACACGGACTCGTGGAATGAAATTAAATGGGAATAGTTGAGGGTAATACCACAGAGTACTATAATTAATTACTATTCAATAGTATATATTATCACTACCAGATTATGTTTTATCGGCTACACTTCGGTGAATGTTCCACCAACGTACGACAAGACGTAGTGCAAGACTGCATCCATACGTAGTCGATATTCCAACAATCCGCACAAATAGGTTTGCATCCTCTTTTATAATGAGAACCGGTAAGGTGTGGAACTCTCTCCCTGCGTCTGTTTTCCGGGACAAATATAATCAGGATATTTTTAAAAGAAGAGTTAATAGGCTTTTTCTGGGCGATCGCGCTAAATCCTCGGCTTCATCTACACTTTCCATCAGGTGAGCTGAAGCCAAGCGCAAACCCATTACCCAGTGTAGAAGCTACCCACAAACGTTCTCCAGCGTACCTATGTCGTGCATACAAACAAGCGCACTTTTCGTTTCGTTGAAAAATCTCCAAAAATAACTGGATTACTGGTAGGTCATACGTCTGTGGCGCGTTGCGGACACTCAATCATGAAAGCCCGAGATTGAATCCTTCCGCTGAACCATGAGTTTTTCTAATTTATGTACGTAATACCGACTGCTCTCAAACTAAGTAGAAAACATCGTGAGAAAACCTGCATACGCTAAAGAAGGAATTCTGAGGCATATGTGAAGTCTCCCAATCTGCATTGGGGTAGGCCTGTGCCCTGCAGTGTGACCTTTATAGGTTGATGATGATAATGGTATAGTAGAACTTCCGAAGTGATCATCTGATATTGGAGAATGGCCCTTTCGCTTTGTCGCCTGTTTTTGTTGTGCGTGGCACCTACTACCTAACCTACCATGTCCATAGAACTTAGTGGTAAAATCAACTTGAATTTACTTGTATTAAACAACTTTGATCGTCCGGACCGGTAGCCGTACTTAGCCCTTTTTAGGAATGACCAAGTAAAAGTAAAGATCGTGCCAGCCCACCTACGCGTGTAGCATAATCTTCTTGTCACTTTCTCTTTAAGTATCGGAAAACAGTTTAAAACTGCATATACTTGCCCGCTTACATGTCAAAGTAATTAGTAGAACATCGTGGTTGTGTAAAGCATAATTTTGTTAAATTCTTTGGTGTCGTGGTGATTCTTGACGCAAAAAAAACTTCTTTAAAAGTAAAAAAGTGGGCTTGTATGGGTTCCAGTAATATTTTGGCTTGGCTTGACACCGACTCCCAATAAACAAAATTAATGTTCTTAATGAGATGCGACAACTGCAACTGCAACAATGCGATACCTGGGACAAACTATTCAGTTAGGTAGGTCCAACTTCGAGAAAGAGATCAACCGTCGAATCCAACTCGGCTGGGCAGCGTTCGGGAAGCTACGTAGTATCTTTACGTCCCAAATACCGCAGTGTCTTAAAACGAAAGTCTTCGATCAGTGTGTGTTGCCAGTGATGACATATGGAACAGAGACGTGGTCGTGCACTCAAGGCCTCATAAAAAGGCTGAAAGTCACCCGAAGGGCAATGGAGAGGGCTATGCTCGTAGTTTCCCTGCGAGATCGAATCAGAAATAAAGAGATCCGCAGAAGAACAAGAGTAACTGACATAGCCCAAAGAATTGCTAAACTAAAGTGGTAGTGGGCGGGCACATTGCTCGCAGAACCGATGGCCGATGGGGCCGAAAAGTTCTCGAGTGGCGACCGCGTACCGGAAAGCGCAGCGTGGGTAGGCAGTACACGGTTGACCGACGTCCTGGTGAAGGCGGCGGGAACCCGTTGGATGAGGGCAGCGTAGGACCGGTCGTTATGGCGATCCTTGGGGGAGGCCTATGTCCAGCAGTGGACGTCCTTCGGCTGAGATGATGAATGACATGCGAACGTAAATGTCATAGGCAGCAATATTATTTTTTTACTTTTTTTAGTTGAAGTTGGTTTTGATTTTAATGTTTCTTATTTCATAATTTTCAATGTTGAAAAGTTCGACTTCGATATCAGTTATACACGCAAATAGAGTACATCGATATGAAGCAAATGTTTCAATCGCCGATGATTTTCCGTCAACTTTTGAAGAGTTCTATTGTGTAGCTCCGAAGCGCCTCATCATATGTTCGAAATTAAAATGGGACCACCTCGTATACCCTTTCAAACAAAAAACCTCCTTCCGAACATAGACCCTCCTGTTTTGAAGTCGGTTAATAAAATTGCATTGAGGGATCTGTTACTGCGATGGAATCCTAGGACAGCTAGTATGACGAAAACGACAAAACCAGGTATTTTTTTAAATGAAATATACAACGCTGCCCAGGGAACACCTGCAGCTTATTACTGCGTTAATGGACCTAAACACGACGCTTGTGTCGACGTAGCCCCATGATAGGTCAACCGAACCAGTGAAAAAACTGAAGCTAAGCAACCGGCCGTTAGGCACCCACGTATTTCGGCTTGGGAAGTTGATAGGGCTACGTTGCGTCGGGTTCATAGCGGGGATCAGTGATATCGAACCAGGGAAAAGTAAGACACCCAGCATTGAAGATTCGGTGTGAAATTCTGAGATCTAAAAATCGGCCAGGCGGTCGGTATAGCATCTGTCCTTGCCTACGTAGAAGTAAGGCATTTAAATTGTTTTCTGGGTTAATGTAGCTTGTTAAATCGGCATATCTGGATCTTCCTTAATATTGGCAGAATCATCGGCCATCGCTCACACTATGGAGCCATATAAATGTTGAATTGAATTAGTAACTGACGTCCAGTAGGTCGCCCCATGTCGCTCGTTATGGCTGACCTATAGCTTCAAGTCAATTAGGAACTGGCGAGATTGCGCAGGAATCGCTGGATCGAAAAAATTGGCGCTCTGTCGCGACGATGCTCAAGACTTTGCAGCTTTGCCACCGAGGTTGGAACACCTATGAGCTTCCTGGCACGCCTGTCGATTGAGTCCAACGCGGCCAACTGGTATGGGGCCGACCCGTCCCAGAGATGGCAACAGTACTCCATACACGATCGGACTTGTGCTTGATAAAGTTGTAGAAGCTGTCCCGGTGTGAAGTACCGTCTGACCTTCGAAAGGACGCCCAGTTTTTTCGCTGCGGTTTTTGCCATGGACTCAATATACCGCCCGAAATTCAAATCGGACGATATGTTAATGCCAAGGAGCTCCAGGCGATCAGCTATCGGTATAGACACATTTCGGAAAGTCGGTTGCTTCTTCGGTCGGTTACTGTTGCTGGTTTGCTGCTGCCACATATATTATAAGTGCTGCTATCAGTATTATCTCTGTGTCTTCTAGTCGACGACTTGTTTGTTGTGATGGTTCTACAGGGTGAAATTGATATCATTAGTAGTCGAGTAGACATTGCAGTTTAGTATGGATAAGCAGATTATTTTTTTGCTCCGATCGGTTTGCTCCCATAGTGAAAGTTGTTCAGTTTGATAGGTAGACTCTTAGTTTAAAAGGATGCTAATGATATCAATTTAACCCTGTATATCGCGGAGTAGCTAGGGAAAATACCGCGTATCAAATAGTAAGCACTTTTAGATTGTCTCACGAGTGTATTGTTCTGCGTTGTTTGAAGTCCGAACAACATTATTAACAGAGTGTTATTTATTTTCTCTTTCCTTCTTGAAGAATCACTAGTTATCGTGATCGTTATGTTAAGAGGTTTAACCTACAAAGAGTGACTTTCGTTTTTGTCAAGTCCTGTCTCCGATAAACACTTTCGCACATTATCACATCAACACTCTCGTTGAGTGACGGATAAAGTGACATCCTCTGATATACAGAGATAATTCTGTAGTATGAATGGAGCTAAAATGTCTGCTCTTCAAATGATATCTCCACACGCTTCAGTGTTGCCAAAATTTTTTTGACAGCGATCGTACCATAGGCCTGAATAGATCGTATTTTGCCGAGAATTCTTGTGAAAAAATCGTACACAACGAAATGTATACAAAAAGTACTAATTAGGGACGTATCTAATTAATATTTATTTAGGATAAACACGTGATGGTACCAAAAGTTAGTTAGGTACTATAATAGTTAGTTAGTTAGTTAGTTAGGTGTCATGTCGCTAGGAGTAGTACATTACGCTTATATAAAGAGAGTCTAAGACAAAAATGAAGTAAAAATCATAGGAATTTAATGGAAAATTATTGATTGTTATGGAGATTCTAGGATTTCAAACGATAGTATGTTTTGATTACGATTTTCAATATGAGATTGTACATCGTATCAGGATCAAAAAATTCATATAAATACGATTTAAATCGTACGGTTGGCAACACTGACACGCTTGCGCCAGGTTAGGCAAGCCCGCTGTACATCGACTCGTCTGTAAAGCTATTGTTACTAGTTTACTTTATAGAAGCGTCCATGTATAGCGGGTTCGCTTATATGCTCGCGCAAGCATTAGGATGCAAAAAGCAATTTCTTAAAAAAAACGTGATTTTGAGGCAAAGGTCCTCTTTGGTTTGTTGCCTGTGAAGTAATTATTTTGGGAACAAAAATTTATTGCAACTATGTTTCGATATTTTCTCAACATTCCATGAAAAACACAAAAAATGCGATTGAAAGAATATACTTGTATTCATTGTTTGTTTTTACGAATCTTTGTTATTCAAAACAATGCGAAGCGAAACGTCAATCATCGTACAGCGATGCGATAGCATCATCACATCATATTGTTTAGCATCTCTAGGCAAAGAAAGACAACTTGTGTGTACTTTATTTAACTGCAATCCGGACAAGAACGTGTCTGACTCGGTCATGATGGGGTTCCGTAGCCATTGTATAATAGTAATGGCTACCTACTTAACTAATTTTTGTACACACTTTGTTCAGTATAGGGTTGTGGATCGTTGTGGTTATCTTTTTTCAACTCCCTTTTCGTTGTATGGGATTGGTGTAGGAGTTTTTTTTCTCAACTATCACATTTCTGTTTTAAGTGGTTTCCTGTTTTCAACAACAAACAAAAAAACAACAAATATCTTTATTAACAAAAGAGAAATTCAGTACACATGATACAAAATCAAAAAATCAAATCAATCATTTCTGTCTTCAAATTTCGATGCAATAGGTGCAAAAATAAGGGGGTAGTAAGCTAGTAATTGAGATGGGACAGACAGACGGAATGAACGAAAGTACAAAGGGTTTTGTTTGAATACGGAACCATAAAAATGTATAAGAAAGTACCAGATTGCGTAACTAATATAATGCTATTTTTTAATATTTAACCCCAATATGAGAAGATTTGTGATCTTGTTCAATTGTTCATAAACTCGACCACGCCTTGCAAAAGTTAACTATGGTTATAATTAGTAAGTATAAAGTAGCTCCAACGGATGGAAACCCCAAAAGTGCACCTTGTATCTTGTATATATAATAAAACAGCGGTAACTGTATACAAAAGTAAGCAAACTGACATGGCGTGATGTTCGTGATTCATATTATGTACAGCACGCGAATTTGCTAATTTTAAACTTTCGCTTTCTACCCCTGTGTCTGGACTAAAGATTACCAAAAAACGTTATTGCTTTGTAAAAGTTGCTATCCGATCGTAGATAGGTATTTAAATTGGTTCGAAAGGAGGGTTGGTGTACAAACGGTCATGCAATTATCAAAAATATCCTGAAATATCAAACATACCTACTTCGCTGGCTATCCGTATCACAACCAATCAAAGTCAGTCCAAAGGCAGTCCAGTCCACTGCTGGGCATAGGCCTCCATTTTATTGCGGCATGTGTCACGGTCCCGTGCTAATAACAATGAAAACCCGTCACCTTCACAATGCCATCTGACTAACGTCAAAGAAAATATCAACGTGTTTATACAGGGTGTCCCGTAAACCAACGTCAACCCGGCGGATGCTGATAGGTTAGGTCATGAGTCATGACTAAGCAGAATATCAAAATTTGACTTTTGTAAAAGTGTCTTAGTTTTCGAGATATTGACAGTTTTAACACAGATACTGCATAGAACATTTGTAGCCGTGGCACTCAAAATAGAGTTTCACGAATTTCATAAAACTGTCCTTATCTCGAAAACTAAGAACATTTTCCTAAAGAAAAATGTTGACAGATTGATTGATTGACTGACAGCATTTTTTTTTTGTATTATTCTGGTTAGGCATGAACTAGTATAAAACTACTATAAAAAAAATTGAAAAAAATCAAATCAGAAATCAAAATTATGTGTCCCAGAAGGATTTTAAATTATTAATATTAATACCAATTCACTCATTTGACTTTTGACTTGAAAAATATAAATTATTTTTGAGCAATAAAATTGGCAATGAAATTTAAAAAATTAGGTATTTATTAGAAAATACGAATGTATTTTTCAAAACTTTCTAAGTAGACAAAAATATTCACACCATGTTTGTAATATGTATAATGGTAAAGCCTTAAATATGCCCATCAGGTTTTTTAGAACGAGATAATAGCAAAAACTGTTGCTGACATGTTTTTTTTTTAATTTTGGTACATTTCTAGACTCAAATTGGCTCTTCAATATTATACCGAAAAAAAATATCAATTACAAATTAGTCCCGGGTCAAACCGTAAAATGACTGGGCTAGTAGGAACTTTTGTTTAGTTACCAAAATTATATTTTATGCATTGCCTTTGACGAAATTTGCAACGGATATAAAACATAATGTGATTCTGGTGCGACGAAGCCTAGGTTGCGGATTCTTCTAAGTTCAAATAAAATAACGGCATATCATGCCAAAGTTATTGACTAGGTAGCTGTTTTTATGTATTTCTTTTTTTATTTATGTAAGCATATGCTCACGATTATATTCCCCGAGGGGGTAGTCAGAGATATTCTCAAACCTCAGAACATCCACGTTTCACTAGTACCGAAACTCTGTCCAGTGTTACGGGTAGTGAGCCTGTCGCCACTTACAATACAAACACTAGAAACTAAAAATAGTTATCTGACGTCACACCTCACGTGTATATCCTAAACAGACGTTGCCATTTATCAACTTTCCCCCTCATTCGCCTATAATTCGCTCAATTACCGTAAATCCAGCAACTTTCACACTTACTACATGGGTATAAGAGTCATGTCATGGGATATGTTACGTAGTATAAACTATAATGCATTTAGGAGCTAGACAGTGACGTCACTGGAGGGGAAATATTCATATTGAATAGGGTTCATTTAAAGAAATAATTTGCATCGGCACGAAGGTCTTTTAAATGAAGGATTATAGAGTTCATGATAAGGGTGTTTTTCAAATACAGTTTCAAATAAAATTTTGGACCAAACAAGTTTTCGTTAGAGCATTGATAAAGCACGAACTACGAATATTTCCTAGGGTGTTCTAAGGCGATAATCAAAGCCCAGTCATTTTACGGAGTTTTGTTAGGCGGGGTAGGGAGTAATTATTAATTGTACTTTTAAACTGTAACCGGCACCATTTATTGACAAAAAGACTATCACAAAACATATTTAAAAAAAAATCGCTGCGCAACATAAAAATCAAAGGCCCAGAAGGCCAACGCACTCATTTAGCTTAGTTTTAACAATAAGTATAAATTATTTTTGAGCAATAAAATAGGCATTGAAATTTAAAAAATGAGGTGTTTATTAGAAAATACGTATGTATTTTTCAAAACCTTCTAAGTAAACAAAAATATTTACACCATGTTTGAAGTATGTATAATGGTAAAGCCTTAAATATGAGCAAAAAAAAATGTACCATCAGGTTTTTTTAGAACGAGATAATACCTAAATTTTAAAATTGGAACTGTTGCTGACGTGATTTTTTTTAATTTTTGTACATTTCTAGTCCCAAATTGGCTCTTCAATATTATACCGAAAAAAAATCAATTATTAATTAGTCCCGGCTCAAACCGTAAAATGACTGGGCTAATCCGACCACCAAACTAAACAACTTTCTCTATAAAGTCACGACTATAATCCCTTTCGGGATGGTCAGAAACATTTTTACAACTACCAGTTGTCTTGCACAAGGCTCACTTTTATTGAAGATTGAGTATTGAAGGTTTCAAATATGAAATGACGTGTAAAGTAGTTATGGTGGCTATCCTTTCACCCACAAAAACACTGCATAAGAAACTCTTAATATACCCTTCTAATATCTTTTAAGTCAACCCATTTCTTTCCGTAGATGTCGTATTTGGCGACTATGGGATCAGCAATGCAATTCACTAAGCGCAAACATCGTCACAACCTTAAATTCGTCGTTGAAACGTCGCCGTCGGCGAGCTTTCAATTTCATGTGGCAAACCATAGAGATCTAGAGAGATGCCAACCAACGCGTTGAGTACGAAACCTAGTGTCGCATCACCACCAGTACCACCATTAGTACCAGAGGCCGTAAGGCGGTCTGAAAAAACTCTGACACCAGGGCTCTGCCCACACGATAAGAAGAAGACCAGTACCACGCGATAGAAAATATTTTGATAGCTTGAATGTGCTCATTTTATTATCCATTGCGGTATCAGAACTCAACGTTCGAATAATCTTTAGTACTACGCAAGCATTGTAAACTATTTACGCATAATATCTTGTCTGGCTTTCAGCCTCATAATATATTGAATCGTTACTGTCGCGAGCAATGTGTTCCGTTTTTGCGCATATTGCTGCGACACTGGGCCCGCCCCCTTTTCACATCTCCCTTTAGTTTTGTGATCTGTGTGTCAAACTCATATAAACGATCTGAAGGATGCGAGCTCGGCGATGTCATTGACAGCGATGTGATGCTTAGTGAATTGCCCTCAAGTATTCTTATACGTAACGCAGAGTATAATTTTAACTGTAATACGTACTTTGTTTGCGGGCGAAAGGTGAGCCTTCTTCTCCTTCGGGTTCCACTCCATTACTGGAGGTTTGCAGTCAGCTCTGAATATCCCTGTCTATCTCTCGTCAAACGAAACAGCTCTTCGACGCTGGCGATATGCCCTAGCGACTCTTTCAGGAGTGCGATTTTTGAATCTCATACGTTGAACTCAGCAGTTGAAAATGTTTGGAGATATGCATCTTTCTACTGCTGATTTGACTTTAAAAAATCGCACTCCTGGAGTATGATTTTTGAATGTCAAATCAGCAGTAGAAAGATGCATCTCCATAGTAATATTGACATTTTCAACTGCTGAGTTTAAAGTACGAGTTTCATAAATCGCACTCCTGGTTCGCGAGCCATGACATTCGCGGCCTACCTACGCTTCTTTTGCCCTCTACTTTGCCCATTATTATAGTCTGGAGCAGTTGGTATCGCTCATTCCTCAAGATATGGCCAAAATCACTCCCCTCCCCGCGCCCGGTGCAGTGCGTTGCTCTGCGTATCGCTGTCGCGAATTTAATCATTTTATGTGGTTAAAACATCGTATTGGTGCTGTGAGTGATCCTAAATCATTGATTACGTCTGTGACTGTGTAAAGTGTAGGTTTTCTAATAGTTTTTCACGGTAATTGTACAGTTTTAAATAAATAAAATCATCGGATAATCGTAAGTACTTTTTTCTTGTCACTTTAGGTAATAGAGGGTAGGAGCGCGGCGAGCGCTCGCTGGTAAACCGTTAGCGGCCGGGGTCTTACGTCATCACTGATCAGCTGTTTATCGAGGCTGATTACCGTAGCTTAGTTTTAGTTTTGTTTAGTTTGGGTACTAATTTAGATATTTGCAATTAATATTAACTAAAAGAACAGTTTTATAGTTTTAACCGGAGTTTACATGATGTCCGGACGTCCGGGTAAACCGCCAGATGATGGCGGGCAACCGGAACCGTTTGTGCGTAGCCAGCGTACGCCTCGTTCTCCTCCTAGTTCAAACAAGCGCAATTTTGGGGACATCACCCCGAATGAACTTTCTCCAGCCAAGAAACGTGTTTTAATCGCCGGTCGTAACGTCGTCGGCGGCGACGGCGGTTCGCCGCCCATTGTTAATGATAACGTTGATTACTCGAATGACAATCTCTCTTTTACTGCTCTTGTTTCTAACGCGTCGGATTACTTGTCTAAAATTAATGATCTTGTTAATGATCAGGGTTCTCGTTTGAATATGTCAAATAAAACAGCCGTTATGGATATGACTCAAATGGTTACTGCCGTAGTGGGAGTGCTTGCTCTTAAGTGTTCAGAACTTCAGGTTCAGCTAGCTCAAACAGAGCGTGACTTAGTTTTGGCCAAGTACCAATCAACCCGTGCCACATTAGATGCCAACAAGCCGAAGCTCTCGTATGCGGAAACGCTGAACCTCAGGGTCGCGCCTAAAGCGCAGCCAGCCGTTCGTGAGTCGCGCACGCCGCTTCCCTGTGTCATCGCGTACCCATCTAATGAGAGGGCGGGTGAGTTGCAGACGTCTTCTGCTACTAAGAAGGCATTGAAAGAGGTTATTGATCCTACCGACGGGTTCCAGATTGTTGGTTTGAAAAAGACTGCTAAGGCTGGTGTAGTTCTGCGTGTTACAAATCAAGAGCAGGTTAAAAAACTTTCGTCTGATGTCGCGATCGCGAAGGCTGGTCTCCGTATAGAACAGCCAAAGAAAATCAACCCTCGCATTTTAGTTAAACACGTTCCGGTTGAAATGGACGATAACTTTTTTCTTAAGTGCCTTTTTCAGCAAAACATTTTAGATGAAACACCCGTTACTGAGGATGAGTTTAATAAAACGACTAAAATAGTGCGTACTAAACGTTGGGGTGACTCGAAATTTAAATGGTTAACAGTTGAAGTCTCAGCGACCGTTCGTAAACACTTGATCGATACCAAGCAAAAATTGTTCATCGATTGGGACACGTGTCACTTCGATGATCAAGTAGACGTCTCGCGTTGTTTTAATTGTCAACAGTACGGTCATATAATTAAACATTGTACTCAACCCGTTTGTTGTGCCTACTGCGCGGGGCCTCATGAGTCTAGGTCATGCATGGCTAAAGGCGCTAGTGATTTTAAGCCTGTCTGCGCATCTTGCAAATGTTTTAAAAAACCATCAGATCACGCTTCGGGTTCATCAAATTGTCCTATGTATAAAATTAGAGTAGATAATCTTGTATCCCGCATCAACTATGGATAAGCTAATAATAGGCCAATTAAATCTTCATAACAATAAGATTGCAACTTTAGAGTTAGATAGGCTCGTTATTGATTATAACATAGACGTAGTCTTAGTTCAGGAACAGTACCAGCTTACTGCTTTAAAAAATAAACTTTTACAAGTATCTAAGTCGGCTCTCGCTGGCATTTACATTCCGCGCGCTAACTTCACAGTCACAGCCTTAAACAATCTCTCTACTACGCACTGCGCCGTTGCGGAGGTATCCTGCCCTTCCTTTACAATTTACCTTGTTAGCTGTTATTTCCAACACGCCGATCCTGCTACTCCTTACCTCCACCATTTGCGATCCGTCCTACACTCCTTGGCTGGCCGTAGGGTCATCATAGGAGCTGATACCAATGCTTCATCTCCCTTATGGCATGGCAAACTGCGTACCTTTGACGCTGTGCGTCGCACAGCTGTGGAAGAGTTCATCGCTGAGCTCAACCTCTATACGTATAACACCCCTGATGCACCACCTACATACAGCAGCCCTTCAGGCGAGTCCTCTATTGACGTCACATTTTCTAATGTGGACGTTCGCATAGATTGTTGGCGCGTCATTCCTGATGCGTCTTGTAGTGATCATCGCCTGATCGTGTACGAGTATATTCCGCGGTCGCAACAAGTTCTGCCTGCTTCATTACCTAACTATAGTTATAAGACTAGAAATGCTGATTGGTCATTGTTTGGCTCACTCTTTGTCTCGCTTGCTGATGGTTTTACTCGGTCGGAATTGACTCCGATTGAGTGCGCCGAAGTTATGACTGAAACATTTACATTTTGTGCTGACGTAGCTTTGGGACGTACAAGTGCAACCTTAACACGTAGATGTGATTGGTGGAACGATGACTTAGTTAGACTTCGTAGAGTGTTTAGGCAAGCTCGTAGAAAATATAATAAAGTACGTAAATCGGATGCTACCTCGGAGGATCAACTGGTAAATGCGATTGGGGACCTTAGAACTGCTAGGTCTCACTATCGTGCTGCCGTTCAACTGTCTAAGAAACAATTACTGCAGCGTATGGTAGCAGCACTCGAGAGGGAGGGGCCGTGGTCTCCTCTTTATCACGAATGTAAAACTAGCAAAACACCTGCTTCTACATATTTTTCAAATATAAAAGTACTGTATAATGACACCCATACTATCGGGGTCGAGGAGACGGCGGCTGCTCTTTTAGGTTCACTAATTCCGGATGATTCACCTGAAAACGACAGCGATTATCATCGTGAAATAAGAAAGAGAGCTGCTGAATTGCCTGAAACACCATCTTCTTGTTTACCGTCTCTTGATGAACTGCGAAATGTCGTGGGATCTCTGCCGGCGGGTAAGGCTTCCGGTGAGGATAAGATTTCGAATCGGATGATCAAGGAGGCTTTTAAAGTTGCCGGTGAGTCTATTCTAACAGTTTTCAACCGTTGCATTGCTGGGGGAGTTTTTCCAAACTTATGGCGACGTGGTTGCATTAAAATAATCCCCAAAGCCGGTGATAAGCCCCCTGATGATCCGAAGTCTTATCGACCTATTACCCTTCTTCCATCTTTGGGTAAACTCTTGGAACGCCTCGTTGTCCCTCGGTTAATTCCGGGAGGACCTAAGTTCAGTGACAGGCAATTTGGCTTTACCATAGGGAAATCGACTTCAGACGCGTGCTTACTTGTGAGAGAGGCGGTAGAGCTCTCTGAATATAGCTATATCGTCGGTATATTTCTTGATATATCGGGTGCCTTTGACAACGCATGGTGGCCAATGCTTCTCCTAAAGCTCAAAAATAGAGGTTGTCATCGGAACATCTACTCGCTTATTTATTCTTACTTTACGAACGGAGTTTCAAAGTTGAGGCTTGGTCACCATGTAGTGTCCAAAGTGCTGACACAGGGCTGTCCTCAGGGCTCTGTCCTTGGACCCTATTTATGGAATATAGGTTTTGATGATTTTCTGACACTTCCTTTCCCTCAAAGCTGCTCGCTAATAGGATACGCCGATGATGGTCTCCTGCTCATACATTCCAATACTAGAGTAGGTATCGAAAGACTGGCTAGCAACTGCCTGCAGCAAATAACAGATTGGGGATACAGAAATCGTCTTCAGTTCGCCCCGCATAAAACATTCCAACTATTGCTCAAAGGGAACCTGAAAGTACCACCACGAATAAAATTTCAAGGCATTAATATTAAAAGTAAAGATTCTGTTTCCTATTTAGGCTTTCATTTGGAACGTAATTTTAGCTTCGTAAATCATATCAAGACAATAGGAGAGAAAGCCAAAAGTAATTTTTTGAGTTTAGCGCGTATTTCCACCTCGACATGGGGTCTTTGTTACAAAACACTTAAAATAATATATTCCGCAACATACCTCGGGTGCATGTGTTATGGAGCCCCCGTTTGGGCAGATAGGTCGGCTATTGGCGCTGCGCGCCGTAAGTTACTTCAAAGTCAACGTTTAGCCTTGATTTTCCTGTGTAAAGCGTATAGAACGGTCAGCACCGAAGCACTCCCCGTTCTAGCGGGGGTGGTTCCCGTAGACTTGGAAATACAACGCCGCGCGGCCAATTACTTTCGTTCAAGAAAAGTTAGTCATAACTTCTTAAAACCTCGCGACCGAAATAGAATTAGTAAATTATTTAACTTTGATTGCAACATCTTTGATGAACTTTTATTAGACTGGGAACTACGGTGGCAAGGGTCTACAAAGGGTCGACATCTATACCAATTTTTTCCATCTGTTCGCGATCGTCTAGACAAAGCGTGGCTAGAGGTAGATCACTGCGTAGCCCAATTTCTTACTGGACATGGTAACTTTAAGGGAAAGCTATTTTATTTTAAATTGGTTGCGTCACCTTTATGTGAATGTTCTGTTGACAGTAACGAGTTCGAACAGACCGCTCATCATATTCTTTGGGAGTGTGAGCTCTGGTACGCCGAGCGCCAGACCATGCTTGACTCAATAAAATCGTTTTCTGGTGTCCCTTACTACATGGATCTTGTTGCGACTAGGGATAACTTCCGTGCGTTCAGATGTTTTTGCCATACTTATTACTGGAAGCAAAATAGGTCATAGTTTCAGTACAATGTTAGGTTCCTATTGTTTTATTTTGTATTTTTGGTGCTTTTGCGGTCGTGTCTTCAACACTGCCATAAATGATCTCTTGAATTGGCTCTCTAATAGCCATGTTTTTTCCTTCTTATTGCTGTCTCCCGTTTGCAATGGAGGGAAGTCGGATATTTCGTTTTCCTACTCCTCCTATCTTCTTTGATTAATTCATTGCGGGTTCCAAGACAGATTAGAGTCATCCCCCGGGCTCGCTGGACTTCATTGTCCAGTGTTGTGAATGGTCGCCGCTGTTGATCCTGGCTTACAGGAGTTATAGCGGT
The DNA here is from genome assembly GCA_927399405.1 of Agonopterix arenella. Lineage (NCBI taxonomy): Eukaryota > Metazoa > Arthropoda > Insecta > Lepidoptera > Depressariidae > Agonopterix > Agonopterix arenella. The sequence continues at coordinate 7,463,861 of OV656714.1, forward strand.
GGGAATGTGTGGTGGGCCTATGCCCGATTTAAAAAAAATATGGCCAAGGTAGGCGACTGTCCGCCTTTTAATGGTTTGCAAAAGCTCCCGGGACTATCTGACACGTCGTAGAACTTCCACATTGGTTACTTAGCAGCATTCTTCGGTAGAACCACATTTCTATAGCCTCTTAGTTTCTGGTGATTAGCTTCCTTAATGGTCCAAAAGTTAGTCACCGATCACCAATCATCAACACAAAAAACTACGTTGACGTAGCGTTACACGTATACGTTAGTACTGTACATAGATAGACTGTTCTGTGAACTTTTGTGCCTAAAACCAGAAAATATCCAGCATTGCTACAGCAGCATGCTCAGTTGGTAGTTCTAGAAATAGTCCGACCACTCAGAAAGGTATTATGGTTGTGAGGTTAAATTTGTAGACATATTCATGATGATTTATAGACAGGAATGGAGGATGTATGTGTCATCTCATAGATAACATTCATTTAAAAGGGGTGGATGCAAATTTATTTACGTAAATGCATCTGAAACCCTAATTCAATCCCTTTTTAGCGGGTGTCAAAGTTATGAGGGGGATGCTGCCCTCAGGAAATTATCATGGTTAAGGTTTAGCCATTAAAGTGTCAGTGACTCGAGACAGTGTTACTAAGGGGTGGAGTTGATCTATCGGACAAGTGATCGGACCACGTAAGGGGTGCCGGTTGGGTGCCGGCTGGTTTCAGGCAAATTGAATTAACTTAGCAGATTTTCCGCCGTCTTACAAAAATCAATGGTGAGGAAAAATAAAGAAAGTACATGCATAAACTCACGAAAATTACGGCTTCGGGCGTTGGTAAAAACTTTGCTCTAACAACTATAAATTCTCTTTTTAATTATACAACTGAAACAAGACTCACTTTTAACAAATACAGTATAATAAAATAGATACATTACCAAACCGCATTGGGCAACCGCATAGGACTGTCGCCCTAACACTCTCATTGAGGATTGGCATGTAGGTGCAATCCCTTTTGGGGTGCGGTTTTGTTACAACTAGGTCACCTACAATGTAGGTATAGGGTTTCAGGATGAAGTGAAAATCGGGAGATAGTCGGGGAAGAACTCCATTTTCAGTCTCCTTACAGTAGGTACGTGGTCGTATTAATAATCATCGATCAGACTTCAAACTAACAATACTTCAAATAATTTGTCAGTCATTCAGTATTTCTGGTAGGTATAAGTAAGTGAACCAAGCAAACATCATTACCATCTATTGTGGGACAACTTACATAATAGTCTCAAACGATGACACATTGCGCTAAACGCTCTAACAAACATACATGTTTTGTCATCACTGCAGGGTTGGCACTTTTGGGAAACGAAACTTCATCTGCGAAGTAGAAATAACTGTTGACTCTTTTATTCCCAGCCAAGCTACGTAACAAGCTGCCAAGACCATTGTGTCAAATTAAATGCGTTACACATCGAAAAGTGTGCTTCAGACCATAGAACTGAACAACTTTCAATTTCAATATGGAGCCGACATCGAAATCGAGCAAAAACAAATCAGCCTTTCCAGAAAATGTCAGTCAGTAGCTACTCGACAAAAATGTGTAAAAATGGCAGATTTTTTTTCATAACTGCAAAGTTGTAAGTTTACACCCTGTAGTGTCCACGTTTATCATTACTTTCGGTCAATCCTCCTGAAAAGGCATTTTACTGAGCAATTTTAAGTAATTATTAGCAGATTCGCCATCAATGAGATGATGGTATATCATCTCATTGATAGCGAATCTGAACACCGGAATTGTTTCTACATAATTATGTGACTGAATACAGGTAATTTTTGGCCAACTTTTTCTCCTCACGGCTTGATTCCAATTTAAGACAATATTTTTGGACGTGTTCTCGGCACTTTGAGGCAATTATAAGGAAAGAAATAAATGATAATCTTAAATGGTGCTTGTATCCTTTCTGGTAGACAATAACGCAAGCATTTGAACATTTTGGAGATCATTTAGGAGAGATGACGCATATAAAATCTAGTTACCTTTCTCGAAAGTTTGCCACAGTGCACGGTGGTCAAACTTTCGAGAAGGTCAGGTGTTCCACAGACAACATCAATGCTAACCCGATCCTAAACTAGGCATGGAAAATGTTCAATTTCTTTTCTTGAGCCAATAGCTTCTTGTTCCATCAAGGACATGGCTTGTCATTCAACGTTTTTCCAGCCCTGTATTTTGCCACACGGATAGCATTACCGGCATCGGCACTGTCTCGCTTTTATCGCGTGCAGGTGTCCGGCAGGGTCTGAGGAGCAACACCAGATATAAATAATAAAAAACTGGCATATAGGTATTACGTTTCGATAGTTAACTTATCAAGATTTTCGCATGGTCGGGTCGTAAGTAAAACAACTCGTATCACTTCCATTTAGACCGAGACGAAATGTGATAAGAAAGAATTGTTCGTTTGCAGTCCAATTTATATTAGTCCATGACGTCGATTATTGATCGTGTTTTTCAGCGGGCTTAGAATTTACCATCCATTTCTTCGCTTGGTGTTACAAACTTAGGCCATTGAATTGGTCTAAAGATACGAAAGAACTATTGTATAAAAAAATGGTTTCTTGGCATGTTTTTTTGTAGGTTTTGTTTTTTATTACGTATGGGTTTGCTCTTGACCTCAATCTAGTCCTCAGGACGAAGATGGGGTCGAAGATGTAGCGAGCTCACCCAGAAGAAGCCTATTCACTCGTACTTTAAAGGAATTCGGGTTGTAAGCACTCGGAAATACTGACGCAGGTAGGGCGTTCCACTCCTTGGCTGTGCGCATTATAAAAGATTCAGAAAGGCGCTTGGTGCGGATATGTGGTATGTCAACCAAAAAGAGGTGATATCCCGCGGTGCGTCTGGAAGTCCGATAGTAGAAAGGGGAAGGCGGGATGAGCTCATGTAGCTCTTGGGCACACTCACCGAAGTACAATCTGTAGAAGACCGACAAGCAGGCTACTCTGCGGCGGTGGGATAGGCTGTGAAGTTTGGTCTCCACCAGCCTACTGTCGCCAATGAGCCTCCTGGCTCTGCGTTCAACCCAGTCGAGTGCGGCAAGTTGATACATGGCTGAGCCATGCCACAGGTGGCAGCAGTACTCCATACAGGATCGGACCTGAGTTTTATACAACAGGTGAAGACTTACTGAGTATTTTGGCACATAAAATCAGGTTTCATGCTAAGCTTTTTTTTTTATAAATAACGACCGAGTAAATATTATTGCTTGGCACCAACACCTATCCAGAAATCTTTAATAATTTGTTTTGGTATTTCAAGCAAAGTTTCTGACCATCCCCAGAGGGTTCAATCCAAGGTCGTTAAGTTTATGTATTTTGAGAAAACGTGTAGTTGACAACCCTAGCATAGTGTTTCGGCCAGTAACCTACTTCTCATAATATTTGCTAACATAGAGTTTTAGTGGAAAGAGATAAGATTAGGGACGGTACAAAACATACTTAAGTACTTCAGTAAATAGCTTTCTGTTACTGTCTTTCGAGAATCATAAGCGAAAAATGTTTCTTCGTCTCATCATCATCATCATCTCAGCCGATGGACGTCCACTGCTGGACATAGGCCTCCCTCAAGGATCGCCATAACGACCGGTCCTGCGCTGCCCTCATCCAACGGGTTTCCGCCGCCTTCACCAGGACGTCGGTCAACCGTGTGAGAGGCCTACCCACGCTGTGCTTTCCGGTACGCGGACGCCACTCGAGAACTTTTCGGCCCCATCGGCCATCGGTTCTGCGAGCAATGTGCCCCGCCCACTGCCACTTTAGTTTAGCAATTCTTTGGGCTATGTCAGTTACTCTGGTTCTTCTGCGGATCTCTACATTTCTGATTCGATCTCGCAGGGAAACTCCGAGCATAGCCCTCTCCATTACCCTTTGGGTGACTTTCAGCCTTTTTATGAGGCCTTGAGTGAATGACCACGTCTCTGTCATCACTGGCAACACACACTGATCGAAGACTTTCATTTTAAGACAATGCGGTATTTGGGACGTGAAGATACTACGTAGCTTCCCGAACGCTGCCCAGCCGAGTTGGATTCGACGGTTGATCTTCCTCTATGTTCGCGAATTTTTGCGTTTGTACACATGTCGTTTGTACACAATGCAGGACTGAGGACTAACTGAGGCGTAAGCTTTCTTCTACGCTCTTTAAGGGTTCCCTAATCAGACAAGAAACCCTTATACTTTTGTCCATTCTGTCTGTCTCTTTATCTGTATATTATATTTGAAGTCTGAACAAAAAATTTTCCATTTGTCATTCAACATGCAACGCTTGCATCGACATTTTCAGCAAGTACCTATCGGATGTTGCGATTAGATATTGCAATCAATATAATCAATAATATCTTTACAACTTGTCCATAAATTCACCTGTTAAAGAACATTGTGTATAGTGTATTGAATAAAGATATTGAGTTCATTTGTCAAAAACAAGAAATCCATCGCTGAATACAACTTTATAGCCCTTTACGGTTTGAGCCGGGACTAATTTTTTTTTTCCTATTTTGTCCCTTTGTTGGGCAAAGGTCTCCCCCAAGCTTTTCCAGCCTTCCCTATCCTGTGCCATCAGTTGCCATTTCGCTTCGTGGGCATCCAGGTCGTCGCGCTATCTCTTTCTTGGTCTGCCCCGGCCCCGGCTTCCATCGTCGGGCTCCCACTGGGTCGCGATCGTTGCCCATCGCTCCGTATGCATGCGACAAATATGTCCGGCCCAGTCCCACTTCAGTTTGGCGGCCTTAACAGCTGCATCAACTATGTGGGTCTTGGAGCGCAGAGTGGTGTTTCTGACCCGGTCGATCCTTCTGACACCTAATATGCTGCGCTCCATTGCTCTTTGGCAAACCTGGAGTTTGGTTATCTGAGATTTCGTAAATGACCACGTTTGAGCACCGTAGGTTAAGATGGGCAGGATACACATGTCGATGAGTTTCCGTTTGACTGAAAGTGGAAGTTTCCCTTTCATTAACTCTTTCATCGACCAGTAGCTCTTCCAGACGTTGTCAACACGACGTGTGACTTCTTTGTCTTGCCTGTTCTCGAAGGAGACTTAGATAGTCTAATTAATAATTGATAAATTTAGTATTTATCTCGTTCTAAAAAAACGAATGGTAATTTTTTTTGCAAGGTTTTCAGGCTTTACCATTATCCATAATTCAAACATGGTATTAATATTTTAGTCTACTTAGAAGGCTTTGAAGAATACATTTGTAATTTCTAAGAAATACCTCATTTTTTAAATTTCATTGCCTATTTTATTGCTCAAAAATAATTTATATTGTTAAATCTAATTAAAATAAATGCATTGATATTAATATTATTAATTTAAAAGCCTTCTGGGAGATACAATTTTGATTTCTACGTTGCGTAGCGAATTTTTATTTTTTATCGAAAATATGTTTTCAGATAGTCTGTTTGTCACTAAATGGTGCCGGTTGCAGTATAAAAGTCCAATTCATAATTACTCCCCACCCCTCCTAACAAATCTACATAAAGTGACTGGGCTATTATTTGTATGATATGATTTTTTTATTATTTGTTAGCAAATACAACATAATAACACATATTCTGTACAAATTTCAACTGGCTACCTATTAGAAAGACAGACGGATGGACGGACGGCGGTGTAGGCTTAGTAATAGCTGTAATCGGAGGGTACCGTCCCGTTGGTTGGTTTAAAAAAAAATTATTCGTGGATATTGTGTGGTTAGTTTTCATGGCGTTTTTTTTGAAATGTCAGGTCAAGGTGGTAGCGAGAAAATTCTTGTCCAACTCATAATTGTAACAATAAGTAACCTACTGCGTAACCTATCTGGCCATTATGCGAAATTGTATAGGCCGACATTACCATTGTAGTCTCTATGGTACTGTCGCAGATTATGTACAAGGTATTGTACTTAGCAGTTGTACTTGGATTAACCTTGACTTAACCTTTATGTGTCATACCCTCGACTCTTTGACTATTTATTATAAGGACTAGCCTTGCGGTAGCATTTCCCCTCTGCCACGGTATAAAATCAATTTAATCATGTGCATTTGCATTCAATTGTATACCTTATCACTAAACGAGACAGCCTATAATTGCGAAACAATAATTTCGAACTTAGAACGTTTGGGGTTCACGCGAGACTACTTTTCATGATTTTTAACGTTCAGAATTAGAATCTAAAGTTATGGGAATAAAATCCATAGTTGCGGATTTCATGTTACCTCGCCCTCCGCAAAAAGTGACAGAAATATTTGTTAGTAGAATTACACACGTAACTAGTCCCTATATAAGTAGTCAAAGCCTAGACTATATTATTACAACGGGCTTGAACCTTCGATTGAGAATAAAAAAATTCACAGATTTCGTGCCTCACACGACTATCGAGCACATTGGAAATGAATCTTCGGAATTCGTAAAAAATATTGTCTCAAAAAGGTTAGGCTATAGGGCAAACCCTTAACCCGATCGTCTTTGTTTTACGCTCAAATTGTAGCTAAGTTGTCCAGAGGCATTTTTCTCAAATTTTTGATATCATTCTTCGTTTTCAAAATATCGAGCGCAAAAATCAAAAATTCGGAAAAAATGTTTTTTTCACTATTTCGGCCATAACTTTTTCGTGTTTGATTTTCTCGAATAACTCTTTTTGTACCTTACAGCTCTCGTAAATACGCGTCTTTTGAGCCTTTTTTGAATATCATATCTTCACAACTCTCCGAGATATAAGGGGATTGCACTTTTTCGTGAAATCGGGGCCTAGACTGGAGCGAACGAAAAGACATTTCCAATGTCAAAATATGATACACAAAAGCTCAAAAAATTACAGATTTGAAAGTGCTGTTTATTTATTTAATATCTGAAGACACCTTTGTATTAGTATTCCTCGATTTTGCCGACAGTAGGCAAACATGTCTATATATATACGGAAAAACATGGTAATGTCATCTTCCTATAGTCTTCTTCAGGGGGTGAAGTAAAAATTGGCGGGGGCAGGGAGTGTCTGTACTGTACCTATACAGGGTGTAAGGGAAGAGAGTTGCTTCCGAAAACTCAAAGGGTTAAGGTCCGCCACACACGTACGGAATTGCGATCCGGAATCCTGATTCAGGATTCAGTGTTGTCAACTACGGTTACGAAAAATACTAGTGCTGTTTAAAAAATGCCTAAAATAAAAATGTATGAAATGCCAAATTACCTAATGACAATTGTATTTTTAGGTATTTATTAAAACGAAACAAAAAATTTCTATACATGATAATTACTATCATGTGATGATGTCATGACGTTACGATCATGATTTGTAAATTGTATTTCAATATTATGCAACTATATCAAAAGACTATCGATAGTTTTAACATTAGACATAATCTGCATACAAAATGGCATGAACCATTATCACACAAGCGGTTTTTGAGCGTAGGTGATTTCGCAAATATACCGCAACGAAGTCACAACTACACCGTCACGATACGGTATCGTTCCATCAACGCCTACGCTCTAAAATCACTCTAAAATATGCCACCTAAGACATCAAAAAATCACTAGATCTAGTGAAAAAGTGTCTGAAAGCGGCAACACTCCGTACGGAACTAATTCCGAATCAGGTTTATTCCGGATGTATGTGGTGGGCCTAAAAGTACCCGTCAATATGAACAAATTTTACTATAACTATGAGATCTCAAAAAAAAAATCAGCTCCTCCATACATTTTGTGCAGTAGGAATTTAATGTTAGTATAAGATAGCAGATTTTTTTTTGAGATCTCATAGTTGGTTCCATTGTAAAAGTTGTTAATATTGATGGGGGGTACTTTCACCCCTTTGAGTTTTCGGAAGCGATTCCCTTAGCTTAGACCCTGTATGTAGTACCATACTCAATCAATCAATCAACAATCAATATTTATTGCTTTTTCATGTGATTCCTTTACAAAGGTGTTCTTAAACATATTTTACAAGTTCCAGACATGAATCTGGCACAGCAAATAACAATAAGAATTAAATACAAGAAAAAAAATCACAGAAAATTTTAATTTTAACATGCTATCTAATACAGTGTCGCATCTACTTCTTTTGGTTTAATCTAAGGTGTAACATAATGCCTGTAACTTGGGGTAGGTATGCTTTTAGTAACGTAAACATCGTTCCTGATTCTAAGTAAGGAAGATATTATCGTTTGGTGTAAGTTACAGTAGCTATTAAAGTTAAAGGTTTTCTTTCTTATCAACGAATTGAAGGCGCTAAAACGATGAAATATTTTATTTTATTTATGGGTCTCGGACTAATTTAAATTGGCGCTTTCGATACTTTGACTTTAAGGTGGTTTCAGTCCATACAAAAGTTTGACGCACAATACGCGTATACGGAATTAATAAAAGTAATATTTTATACATGAAAAAATAGTTTAGAAAATCTAGTTGCCGACTCACAAATAACATTTGCAATTTATAATATAATTACGAAGATATAAAGCTTTTCAAATTTTGTATGAAAAATAATTATGATTTTGATGATGATTGTTATAATATGACAGATGGACCGGATGACGGATCTCGAAGTGCTTTCAGTGTTTCATTTTCTATCTTTAGTACAACAACTGATAAAAAAATTCTACCTTTTTTTTCGCTGTGGTCGGGTGAAATACTGAATTCCCACTGCAGTGCAGTAGGCACTCACGCCGCCCATTATATCTCTTCTTAATGAAGGGGACCGAAGCACTTTATTCTGTTTTATAGCGGAAATCATATTTCTCCCTTTAAGTACACATTTTCCATAACTATGGACACAAAACAAAGACATCTAGTTTCTGTTCAAACATTTTCACAAGTATGGTATACGGAGTCACGTTGCAGGTTCTGACACGAGCACTTGTCTCGCGTGGTGTTCGCGCGGTTCGCGTTTTTGCCTACCACGAGGCTTCGCAATCCGCCAACTCGTCCTGTTCAAAAACAATCCCTGAGATTGGGATAGACACTCCCTCCAACAAACTACTTGAAACTGGCGGAAATGTACGGAGTCACGTTGCAGGTTCTGACACGAGCACTTGTCTCGCGTTGTGTTCGCGCGGTTCGCGTTTTTGCCTACCACGAGGCTCCGCAATTCGCAAACTCTTCCTGTTCTTGATCAAAAACAATCCCTGAGATTGGGATAGACACTCCCTCCAACAAACTACAACACTGGCGGAAATGCAGTGCTAACGCACACAAAAGTCCATTCATTAGAAATAGAAGTATAGTATAATACGTGCTTCATCAATAATCAGCGATCACACATCTTCGAAGCGGACGAAAACACAGGATATGGAACTCCACTTGGGCGATGCGGACCTGACATCTTCCTTCCTCTAGATTCATACAGCTAGTCATACATTCTCGTCGATTTAGGCTACTGATGACATACACAATTTGGTTTTCCATTTTTGGTATTCTTAGTTGATTGACGTACCAGGAGAGTAGAACTGTAGAAGAGGTCTTAAGATTAACCTTTTGTACACTTCTGCTCTCCTGGTACTTCTCGTGATATTGCAACTCGCACTTGACCGATTTTATAAATGATATAATTTAAAAAAAAAACCCCCAAAAAATCGTTCGTGACGTAGACTCGACGAAGAGGGAAGCTGTCTGCCGAGCCTAATACAACCGAAATAAATGCATGTCAGTCACAGATTACTAATGAGTTATCGAAATAAATTGATGGCATTTCGAACGAGCAGTCTTTTTTTTAATTTGAATGCAACGAAAGCAAGTCCACATCAGTTTTGCATTCTCCTTCTTCCCCTTGTGTTATAATCTCAGCTAATCTGACCTATGGTCGTCTCTTGAGTGGATTCACGGTCATTTTTCAATCAAAAACATCGACCTCGATAAATTGAGTCGATCACAAGTCTAGTGGTCGATCACTAGAGTATAGTAGTGTTGAGTAGTATGTCATAACTACAATATCGACGGAAATTTTTTAGAAAGTATCGCGTGGGAAACAGTCCTCTGTCCGGTATAGTTTCTGGTTTGTTTTGACGTTTGTTGTGTAATCGCCGTGTTACTTTACCTACCTACTGGTTTCTTTTTATACAGATATCGCTATACTACGTTATTTGACGTTTCATTTTCCTTTCAAGAGTCCATACAAACGTGTTCCCCCGCTTCCTCCCTGGATAATGAATAAATGACACTAGAGCAAACAAATTTTTACCACACAATCTACAGGGTGAAATTGATATCATTAGCGTTCTTTTAAACTAACAGTCTACCCATCAAACTGAACAAGTTTTATTATGGAAGGAAACAGATAGGAGCAAAAAAAATCTGCTATTCCATACTAAACTGCAATGCGTACTCGACTCAAATGTATGCAACAGCAGATTTTTTTTATCCTCCTAAAAAATAGGGTTTTAAAAGTTTGAAACACGAATAAGACATTATTTAGTATTCTCTTATCGCTCTCATTTACTTAAAACTATTAGACATTCATAAAATACTAAGCAGTGCGTTGGGGACGCGTTGTGGAGAGGTACTACGGACACTCAATCAAATCAAAATTTTTATTCAACACAATATCACATAGATACCTTTCTGACGTCATTTTTTGACTCTACCACCTTGCGGAAGGTGTTCCGTTGAGAGAAGATACGGCCAGAAATTCTTCAACACAAATCTTTTAAACAAAACAAAACATACAAAGTACAATTAAAATACAATATTGCATTACATAGAGTAACATTGTCAAGACCAGACATTTTGGTCATTCTAACAGTCATCGAGTTTATAGTAAGTATAGCCTTTTTTACAAAGGACTTGTTTAACATGGGTCTTAAACTTAAAAGGACGCTAATGATATCAATTTCACCCTGTATGGGCTCATGATGAAGATGATGAATTTCCTGTAAATGTTTTTCAACATACGTTTTTTTCGAAATAAGTAAGTAATTTGTGGACGAATTCATTCGCCAAGAGAAGAGCGGCAAACTTCACTGGCAACTTCAACAATTCTCTATACAATACCCAGTCATAGACCTCTTTCCAAGTATCCATAGCAAAAATGTTAATTACAACGGCAATTTTATTGAAATGAGCACTTTACACAGCTATAAAAATTACATCTGTTACGTTTCCATTAGCAATTTTAATTGTACAAAAGAATAAAAAGTCTTCTGACTGACAGTTCAATGTTTTTAAAGAAACTGTTTTATCGAGCGAGAAAGTCGATTCAAGAATGATACATTCGCGCGCTTTTCCCGTGTTCCAGTTTTTCTTCTAAAACTCTAATGGCGATGGGAAAACTCTATTGTGCCAGTAACGTTTGTTTAGGTTTTTTATAGTGCAAATTAAATTTGTAATGGCAGGTTATGTTGGGTTCAAAGATTGTGTATTCTTGTTGTTTTTTAAACATTTTGGGGACATTGTTACGTGTGAATTTTTAACTTTTTTATTAGGAATAAATATATATTTTTTTTGTAATTGAGCTTTACATTAATTGTAAATCAGTGCACAAATAAACACACCTTGATAGTGAAAGTAATTAAAAGTTGTAGCGACAACCTGTCGTGGCCACTTTTTGCTAACACACTCCTTATCCATATAGAAACATAATCTAGGATTTCACTACTAAACAAAACTGGATAGAAAACCCTCTTAGATTAATACATTACATACGATAATATAATAAAACGCTTTTATCGGCTGTCGATCTAACACTTTCTATCGACTAGGTGTGAAATGGAAACATGTATAGTCCAGTAAAAGTGAGGGGGACGTAAATACAAATCTATTTTCGTCCACATTTTCAGTTTCAGTCAGTGTCCCGCGATCGGCGTGGCAGTCGCCATTGTCGGCCATAAACTTTTAAAAACTGGAACGCGAATCAAGCCCTTATTCGAATTAAAAGTTTATTGTTTTTTTTTTAAGAACGTGATATTTGAAAAATGAACGGTGATACGACGGTTCACTCTGTTTCTGGGATTAATATTAAAGTGAGTTCTTTATTTAAAATTTGCATCTCGTTCTTTGTAAGTTTTTCATGAGAAGAAAAGCCTGAGAAACTTTTTCTTTGTTTTTAATCAGATCTTCTGCCATTGATTATATTAAGAGCACAGATAATTAAATCAGTTGTTAGAGAGTTCAGGCGACGAGACAGTGAGATATATTTAGACTTGCATAGTTAAGGGGTTTGCACACATCCGTATAATCTAAGATTAATCTCAAACTGAACTTGGACTAGGCCCAGTTGGACGCACAGTAGCACACACACGCATCTGTCAGAAGATGCTGCAATATTTCTTTAAATTCTTTGGAAAGCTGCATCTGATTTAAATAGTTATTTGCCACATATCGAAAATAGTATTTTCATCAAACAAAACACATAAAAGAACTTTCCTACTTGATATTAGAGCTTAAAAAGTTAACTAACACTATACAGGGTGAAATTGATATCATTAACATCCTTTAAAACTAAGAGTACCTATTCATCAAACTGAACAACTTTTACTAAGAGAAAGCAAACCGATCGGAGCAAAAAAATCATACTAAACTGCAATGCCTGCTCGACTCAAATGCGATGTAAAAGTTTTTCAATTTGATGGGTTGACTCTTAGTTTAAAAGGATGCTAATGGTAATGATATCAATTTCATCTGATTTTATTTAATGTTAATACTATTTTATGGATCTGTCGAATTTCACCCTGTATTCAAAAAGAATCCTTTGGTACATTTAAAACATACTACAAGCTAAATCAAAGAGTAATACAAAGTAACTAAAACAGAGTAGGAGTTCTGGGTCCATAACCTGTTAGCAATTTCACACGACGACGACGACGACGCAGTTCAAACAAAATAAAAAACTAACATTTCTCGCACTGGCCTTGCATAATATCGAATGAGCAAACATGTTTTATTATTTAAGAACCCGGCCAAGGGTTAGTTTATATTTCACACGTCTTTAGAACATAAACTTAGAAATCAGTTCTTTTATACGTATCGATTCTTGATCTATTGCTCCTCACCGATTTCGGCCACGGCGACTGCTTCAACTCCGTTGTTGGCGTTGATGAGCTCTATTGTGGCTAACATAACCAATCTTCTTGGAGAAGATCCTCGCACATAGCGGGCACATGAGCACGTCATTCTTATAGTGCTATTGTATAGCCGTTGAAGGTCGAGCTTTCAATTCAACACGTTTGGCATCTATCGCTTCAAAATCATAGATTTGGTCGGGTCGGACTTTGACGTGTCTAGATTAGGTACTAATTGAATGAATGAATGGTTGTTTAAAGGGTAATTCCCGACATGGCCCTTAACACCGCACGCGACATGGGTCAGTCTTGCAGCAAAGTTTAAACCCTTTAGTTTCACGTCTAGCATGCAGCACGCGACATGAATTTATAGGCACTTCTCGCGATTGCTCCATCTCACATGCAAGACGTGTCAGGCACGATAGCGGGGAGAAAAGCTTTTAGATTATTCTGTATTCTAATAATATTTCCACTTTAATCGTTTGTTGAGCCTAGAAATAGAAACTCTAAAAACCCTTTATCGATAAGATCGATTTGCACTTTAGATTATGATGTGTTATGCGATTTGTTGAAATACTACGCGATTTTGTAAACAATTTTCAAATTTTCAGGGGTGGTTCATTCAGACCATCAGACTCAATAACTTTTAATATGGTAGCAAACCTCAAAGTAAAAAATAAATCGGCTGTTCCGTAGTAAACTCCAACACGACTCAAAATGTATTTAACAGCAATTTTTTTTTTGCGATTTAAACTTTTCTTCCATAGTAAAAGTTGTTTATTTTGGAATACAATTTGGAAAGTGATTATAAAATCACTCACACTACACATTGTCCAATCATACTCCAAATATTATAAAATACGAGCGTTAACCCGCGACTTTGTCCGCACAAATTATATACCAGATTTTAAGTCAGATCATAAGCTATCAAACAAAAAAAGTTTCATCAAAATCTGTTCAGTAGTTTTTGCGTGATGCTCGTTCAAACAAACAAACACACAAACAAACAGACAGACAAAAAATCCAAAAATTGATGATATGGAATCAGAGATACCTAAAAACCATAACATTATAATTATAACAATTCAACTCGCAACCACTCTATATCAAAGGGAGTAAGGTGTATGCTTTTGGGTGATCAGAAAAAGCAAAAGGGATGGTCAGAAACCGACGAGCCTGTAAGAAGCGGATAATGAATATTGAAGCAAGAGATGTTGTTTGAAAGGTTATCATGTTTTGATTCTATATGCATGAGCCTATAACAAAGTACTTTTAATGATTGTTGCAGAGCTCCCAGAACCGGCTTCTCATCAAGAATGGCAGGGTCATCAACGACGACGGAATGGAGGACGCCGACGTTTACATCGAGGACGGAATCATCAAGTAAGTTTGTTAAATAAGACTAGGATCAATAATCATTATGGAAGATGATACCGAACCTTCGTTACCTTTATCGTCGGATACGATGGATTTGATAAGGAATTATTTGAGTCGTTGGAACAATTTCTCGTCTATCTAGGGACACTGAGCATGGAGTACAGTTATTACTCTAACACTCAGTTGCAGAAACGCTCATTAGAGTTAATCACAGATCACAAAAACTAAAGGGAGATGTGAAAAGGCAACAGTAAGGATTCAATATATTATGAGGCTGAAAGCCAGTCGAGATATTATGTGTAAATAGTTTACAATGCTTGCGTATTACTAAAGATTATTCGAACGTTGAGTTCTGATACAGCAATGGATAATAAGCACATTCAAGTTAACAAAATACTTTCTATCGCGTGGTACTGGTGATTATGCGACACTAGGTTTCAAACTCAGCGCGTTGGTTGGCATCTCTCTAGATCTCTATGGAGTTAATCCTCTTGAGCTAATGAGCGTTTCTGCAACATGAGCGTTTGTGTGTAAATATAAAGTCATGCATGACTGAGGTCAATAACTAAGTAACTGAACATGCAGTTGTAGCAAAGCAAAATCTAGATCTGAACTAAATACCTTACCATTTTCTATATATAATATATTTTATATGTATAATTTTTGAATACATATGATGACCGCATGAATACAATTGATTATATCTAATTCGTTAAATAACATGATAGATCTTTATCGACTCAATTGAGCATGTCTGATACACATTTATGTTTTATTTTCAATTGTTTCACTCAACTCGCTCACGAACCATCATCATTATCACATCAGCCTATACATGGTTTAACAAAATACCCTAGTAATACTTAAGGGCCTATGTCGAAAAATAATTGAAGGGAAATAGGCGTGTGATAGCTTATATTACTGCTCATCAGGCAGAAAGAGATGGGGCGGCGCGCGCGCCTGAAACGACGCAAGCGTAAAACAAACTTTATTTAATTATAATTGTACTATTTATGTGAGTTCAATTCTGCTCTAATTAAAATTTATAAAATATCAATCTCTTTTTTTAAATCATTTCTCGGGTTTCTATTATTCACCGTTTAGAAGTTCCAAGCGTTAATCGATAAAGACTTTGATTTGTTTTTTTATCGAGAAAATGTGTCTTAATCGTGTTTTGGCTCTAATCAAAACTTCAATTATATGTTCAATTTACACATATCCGCAAATCATACTCCTACTGTTAGTACTTCATGATATATGACGCTTTGAAGAATCCTATTTTTTTCTGCGTCAGAACATCAAACTGAACAACTTTCTCTATGACACCAACTTGGACCGATGATGGAGGATGGAGCTGGAAGGTAGTAACAGGAATCTCCGCTGCAGTTAATTTAGACACACCGAGTTTGAGGCCGTCAGATTGGTTTCGATTAGTTGTTAGCTTACAAATGTTGATCATGATCTGATGATAGAGCCGGAAGGTCACAAATTACTCATGGTATGTGTATAAAGGCGATCGATTTGCGCCCCAAAGGTCCCATCGCCCGGGTCCACGCACCCCTTGCGACCCCGGGTAAAGACGGCCCAGGCCCTGGCCCTGTACCTGGACTTTCGATGTTCGATATATCACGACCGCTTCGGTCCGAAGTTCATTGTAATAGATTTGACATTGGAACGAAAACGTTCACAGGTAGAGGCCCTGTACTCGGACCTTCGAGTTCGATATATCGCCACTGTTTCGGTCCGCACTTCATTGAAATAGAGTTGACGTTCGAACGAAAACGTTCACGCAATTGCGAAGTTCGAATGTGTGCGTAGAGGCCCTGGTTCGGATTAAAACCCGGACCTTATGATTGAGTTCCCATACTCTCCGCAATGCGCCACCGGCGCTCCCACGAACCATATCAAACTATAAATCAATCGCATGCAAATAAGCAAGGAAGCTCATATTTGTTTTATCAAAAAAGTAAAAGTGTAGCCGATCGATTCAGTTCCGATGTTTTATAAAACTCACTTTCGTTACAAGCCGGTTAATTCTGACACGCGATCGAATGGCTGACTAACATTTTACAGTTAATTTAACTTGTGACATTTATGTATTAATTATAGTTCTTGTTATACAATAACAGTACTTATAATTGAATAGAATAACATTATCTTTTTGTATTGTAATTAAATCAATTACATACTTACTACCTGTCATTTACCTAAATACTTCGTTACCTACTTAGGGGATGGGTGCTACAGACCATCAAACTGAACAACTTTCATGTTGGGACGAAATGGCAAAACAAAATTGTCGTTCCCATTGTCGTTTCTTAAAAAAAAGTAGGTCAAATAGTTGCTCTTATCAAAAAAATCTTCCTTCAAGATTAATAATTTGCAAACAAAACCAAGAGTATACGTAGAAGTATAAAAGTAGTTTTTTTTAGCTTGTTACAGCCCACTGCTGGGCAAAGGCCTCCCCTTCTATCCTCCATGCATCCCTGTCCTGAGCCAGTTCCATCCACTCTTCGTCGTCTCTCCAGATCTTTCGAGGTCGACACAGACGGTGACGTCCATTCTCCGGGATCCAAGGTGTTCAAACTTTGGCCCATCTTTCCGAAAAAGTACCTAAAATGTAAGACGTTTCAATTTTCTGTTTTCTATGACATAATGCGGATATTATTATCGATTAGTTGCCCGCGACACTATTTGATGTGTGTGATGCGAATATGACTCATTCGGAGTGAACTCAATGAATTTAAATTTTAGCATTATATTGATGCATCCTTGTTTATGAGTTTTACGATGCTCAACGCATGCGTTGGGATGCGTTTTCCGTTGCACCAATTAATTTTACGCTTGTGAATAACACTGTAACATTCAAAATAAGAAATGACGTAACTATAAAATCGAATGCCAAAAGAATACCTGCTGAGACGATCCGAATGCGAATGATACTTAGCGATAAACGTTTTATCGCTGTATCCGTATTACCGCCCGAGATATAAGGCGCGATAAAACGTTTATCGCGGCGTCATGCCGTCCGTGCAGATCAGAAGCCGTAGTATGCTACACGTGATACGGCTGTATCACGTCTTTTATCTCGTTTGTTCGCGCGCAAATAGAAGGAGAGCGAAGGTGTGGTAGCGCTGTATCACGGTGGCATGCTCCCAATGCTGTAGGCCTCGCATGCCACCCCCGAGAAAACGACAAAAATCGAGATGTGCCTCCATCTTTATTATTTTGCGTATGCCAGAAAGAACGCGCATGACGTTTTTCTCGTTTAAACGCTTTGTCGTGTGTGGCATGCTAGCTGTGCTGGAGTGAGATGACGAAGTTGCGATCAGAAAAAGTATGTTAGGTATTCTTACGTTTGAGCGAATGGTTGACACCACCTCCCTGTTTAGGGCAGTCAACTAAAGTCTCTCCTAGAGATAAAATCACAAGAAGACGTAGAAAGTAGATACATACCTACATAATCATAGATACTTTTTGTCATCCGAACCCTGATCGTAGTAACGGAAAAATGTACAAATATTGTACTAGTGGAGATCACTAAATGTCTATTAAGTTCTTTCTACTTTCTCTTGGTACTAACTATTTTAGAATCAAATCAAATCAAAATAGTATGCCAGTGCTTGCTGCCCACACGATAAGAAAAAGAAAATAATATTAAATATCACATGGACTGCTTTCTGACGTTATTTTGGTGTTCCGTTGAAGATGCGGCCAGAAACTTTAGCTCTCATATTCATCTCTCTAGCATTCATATTCATTAACTTTATTTCAATCAAAATTATCAGCAACATTAACTTTATTTAGGCATCTATCTATAGGTTTCTTCAGTGTACATTTAGCAATATTTATTAGATTTCTATTGTTATCAAATAGAATCGTTTGACCTTCGAGCTTCGTGAACTTTAGTTCGGTCTCCGGTAATATATTAGCAATGGTTTATTTATTGGAAAAATAGATTGAATCACAAATTCTTTAGAGACTACTATTTGTTGATATTATTACTGATATTGTTTACTGTTCGAAAAATATACTTGTTTGGTTTGAGCTCTGATTGTAAGATTGTTTGTTTGTTGTATCTAGACTCTAGAGTAAATATAAATCAATGTTAGTTTAACAAATTATAGGTCAAGCACGCCGGTATGCGAGAGAGAAAGTAAATGCTGGCCAGGGTTGCCAGACGTAGAAAAATTTTCCATGTACAAAAGCAAGAAAAATCTCGTACTTAGGCTATTAAACCTCGTACATTCATCTAAAGTGTGAGAAACAGAAGTGAACAAAGAATTCAGCATTTTAACACAATTTTATTTTTGATTGTCATATTGTATTAAAGATAAAGAAATCTTTATGTACAATAAGGCAAATAAAGAATTCTATTCTATTCTATTTCTTTCTTGTGAATTTCCCGGCAAACTACGAACATGCCATAAACACCTGTCTTTGATCCGAGTCTTTGATGGTTTGGAATAGTTTAGATTACTTTAGATATTCATTTATTCTATAAAACGTCACCTGCAATGGATAATCATGCCATAATTTCCCAAAACCTCGTAGATATTTTATTTAGGCTGATAGCATCCTCGAACCTCGTACTGTCTGGCTACCCTGATGCTGTCAAAGGCAACCTAATTGGAGACGTAGGCAGATGTAGCCGAAACTGACGAGAGTGTTTGAATCTAGGGAAAGCAAGACGGCTGGATCCATCTATTGATTCACTTCGAATCCAATGAAGATATATTTGGGACAGTCAGAACCCAGCAAACATTTTTAGCAATGGCGCTTTCGTCTACTTTTGTTCTGCTATCTTGTTCCCCACTGAACAAGTAATCTCTTCGTTTTTATTTTTCGCAATCAAGGCCATTCTTCAGATGCTGTATTATTTTACGGGATCGAATTTCGAATATCGAGGTCTTTTTCCATTTCTTAATGTTTCTTTTTTAAAATGTCGCAAGCAGCCAGTGCTGAGTTCACCAAAAAATTCATATTGAAGTAGTTTTTTTAGATGAAAACTCCATGATAGGTAGCAAGCAGAACATAAACAGTAAAACAGTAAACGATCCCGTATTGTTTTAGTTTCCGTACCACAAGCACAAGTAGAAGTGGTACCTAACAGTGTAACTGTGGATGCGGTACGGTTCGCTGGTCTAGTAAATAAATGTTATAGAACATTATGTGGGTATGGAACTGTTACTTGTAGAAATACGTACGTACGTAAGTTCTTATTTCACGTAGAAACTTATTCACATCAAGAAGAACAGAATATTCGAAATAGTGAGTAAAGAAAGTACCTGAATTATTTCACGTAAGTGTACCTAGCGGGATAGATAGAAAATGATATTTTTTTTTATCAACCCACTGTTGGGCAAAGGCCTCCCCATTACTCTTCCACTCGTTCCTGTCTTGGGCAACCTCTGGCCATTGGTGATGGAAATGAAAATGCATATATAAGGTCTAACAAAATTAGGTGAAACTATTTTAAGGGTACCATCAAACTGAAAAACTTTCTCTACGGGACCAATATCCAAATCTCGAAAAAAAAATCGGATGCTCCATACATTATTTTGATTCAAGTTGTGTTTGCAGTTTTATATGGGACATCAATTTTTTTTTTCGCGATTTCGTTATTGGTCCCATAGAGAAAGTTGTTCAGTTGGATGGTCTGAGCATACCCTTAAAATAGTTTCAGCTAATTTAGTTAGACCTTATATAAGCCAATACCTAACTAGAATGCGTGTGTGAACTGGGCGTCGCCCAGTGGGCACTGGGCAGGCCCAGGTATCGCTGGATAGACCAGATTACCAAAGATCTCGAGGAGCTGAAGGTGCCCAACTGGAGTGCGATGGCATAGAAAAGAGATGAATGGCGTGCTTTGCTGTCGGAAGCCAAGACCCACTTCGGGTCCCAGAGCCAGCATAGTATAATAGTAGTAGTAAGTAGTAACTAGAATGAAAATTCACTCTTTCCTCGAAGATTTTGTGGTAACCCCATCCCATCACCTATGGGCTAAATAAGCTTTAATTTTTATTATGTACCTATTTGATTTTGAAGTTTTGCTTACATATTTGTAAAAAAATTATCAGTAGGTAAGCTTATAATAACTTTGAATTAGAAACATCAACATCTGAAATGCAAAACAGACGACTAAACTTTCATATGATTTACTAATCGTTTTATTTTACAATGTATTTTTAAGAAACAATGCTTGTAAAAGCGAAATTTTGGGACTCAAACACATAAAGATTTTGGTGAAGATAAAAAAAATAAGAAAGTAATATACTTTTTAATTACTTTTTAACGTTTGGCTGTATGAATCGCAACCTTTGTCCAAAACAATGCTTATATTCTGTGACAATAAAAAAAGTTCCCGCGTGCAATTTCCCCCCTCGTACAGAACACAACAAAGTTATGTCGCTATTTGTTCTGAATGCCAGTGTTTTCTTATGTAGTTTTGTGTGGTATATTGTACAATATGTTCTCAGTTACACAATAGTGCCGGGTCAAGCACCTGCTCGCTCTAATTAGTGACGTCTTCATTGTTCCCGCCAAACAAGAAATAGGGCTGGCATTGTTTTTTCCTCTTTTTTTCTAGGCTAGGATTTGTGGCTTATACGACCACAAGAAACTGTAACATAGCTAATGATCTGTTAAACCGCATTGTTTGATGTGTTTCTCAGAATCGTGATCAGGTATTGCTAGTTTCTTTCGCGTATAACCAGTCTAATCATACTTATCACAGTTTTAATGACTCAATTTTACTAGCAACATGTTTGCACTAGCTCGTCAACAGATGGCGCTGATCGGAATTACGAACATTTCTGAATCGCGCTGTTAAGATTCTCCCCGATTCAATGACTTTACCCGAGTTGCAATGGATTGTTATCGCTTCTCGGCCTTTTGGCTAAGATCAAAGTGTAGTATCTGTTCTTTTCAGCTTAATATCTGAAAGTTCCCTCACTGAGGAACCAGTATATTAAACTGATTTTTGTGACCAGACGGGATGTTCGGGGCTCGCTCCACTCCCGTCACGGGTCGGCCCGGCATTGCAGTGCCGCCGGGATCGGCCCACATAATACCAATGAAATATTTCATCATCTGAAAAAGCATGCTAAATTCAGATATGGTTTCGATATTCCGAAATACATGTCTTGTCATTATTTCCATAGACTGAAATTTCAATGACCATTATCATATGATACTATGGCATTTCGGATTTCAGTCATTCTGAAAGACATTTTAAGAATTGATCGATTTGGACTATATTTGAATTTCAGTCAGTATGGGAAATAGACGATTTGGGGTTTACTTATATAGGTAGCTACCGAAGGCATTTTTATATCAGTCTCTACGTTATTTATTATGTACGGTTAAACCAATACTAATAATCATCAACTAAAACTGCTTCTTTCGCAAGTCATGAACTGTTCACAAATGATGAACTTCATTTCATTTTAAATTAACACTCAGTTACAGAAACGATCATTAAAGATAATCTTCCATTAAATCTCATGCTGTCACTTTTTGTTTCGCAGACATAATAAAAGCTAGCAAGAGATTTAATGGAGGGTTATCTTTAATGAACGTACGTGCAACTGGCGGTAAGTCTCATTATAGAGCCAATATTTCCATATCAAATAACACTATAATCCAAAACGTATCAGACAAATGGACAACCCTACACTTCCATAATCTTCAACATTAAAATTAAGTTTCGTTTTAAGTTCAAAAGACAATAATTCAACGTGTCAAGTCCGTTGTGCTGCGTTAACGCAGAAGATGTTAAAAAATACTTACATTATACAAAATTAAAATTATGTTTAACAATTCCATTGACTGCTCTCAATTACTTTTAAAATTATATTTTAATTACTTACAAAATTTTAAAGTTCTCGAGTGGCGACCGCGTACCGGAAAGCGCAGCGTGGGTAGGCCCCCCATACGGTGGACCGACGACCTGGTGAAGGCGGCGGGAAACCGTTGGATGAGGGCAGCGCAGGACCGGTCGTTACGGCGATCCTTGGGGGAGGCCTATGTCCACCAGTGGACGTCCATCGGCTGAGGATATGTCTATAGTGGGACGAATATACGCTGATTATGAATAATTCATCTACGAACAATTCATATATTGCATAGTAGGTTATGTTTATCTCACTTACGAATTAGGATATGTGAAATTCATAAATAGCACTCAAGGCAGAGAATGGCAGGAGTACCGCCCGATGTGAATTCAATTATAATGTCTTTGCCTATCCTCTGGGAAAAAGACGTTTATAAGTTTACGAGCGTTAACCCGCGACTTTGTCCGCACAAATTATATACCAGATTTTAAGTCGGATCATTAGCTATCAAACAAAAAAAGTTTCATCAAAATCGGTTTAGTAGTTTTTGCGTGATGCTCGTTCAAACAAACAAACACTCAAACAAACAGACAGACAAAAAATAAAAAAATAACCATATCGTAACTTTTTTTTTTAATACCTTCAATGTACAGACATACTTCTGTTACAGTTTTATTAGATGTAGAAACGATTTTGGATCCGCGAGTTTCCAACTAGTCAGATCAGCAACTCTTTATCAAACGTCAAAAAAGTTGTACTAAGTCATGAATAGTGACGTCATTGTTTTTCGTCGTCGTTTCGATACTTTTTATAGTTTATCCTTTTATTAAAACTAGTATTCAAGCTATAGAATTACTGAAAATGTAAGTTTAATTTGTCTCGGGCGGGACTTGAACCCGCACTTTTCCAAACCGGGGAACTGCGTTATCCAATTTCGCCACCGAGCCCAACGAAATTTTCAATCTGTTGCGTCTTAAGGGGACGTTAATTTGATTCGAAATAGCACAACATGGCTGTAACATGTTTAAAAATCAATAATATTTGAAAATGTAAGTTTAGCATTATTTTCAAACGTATTTTTTGCTGAGAAGATAACACAAGCAGTCAACTCCCCAATTGTTAGCATCTCGTATAATACAAGTACTCATGTAGTATGTAGGAAAACACAATTTCCGCTATCCACTTGTGATCATAAGCTAGTTATTCAATAAGTTTTTTGGAGCATGCCAGCAATATATTTGCGAGAAGGGGACGAAATCGTCCAATGCCGTGACTTCATCGCGTGACATTGTATCGAGTACAGTCGACTACGTAAGTACACTAACATCACTGCAGGTGAACATAAAACCATTATAGATTTTATAACTGATAATGACTGTGGTTAAAATGTTGGACATTTTATGGCAAGTTTGAGTTTTTATGTCATCAATGATTAAGTCATCAACAACGATAAGGCAAAGGCGCGTCTGCAATGAAGAAGATTAGAACAAAACCGTAATAAATGCCGCATTAAAAAAACCGGCCAAGTGCGAGTTAATTAAGAAGAACAAACTTACCTTTGCAGTGAAAAAACATATAGGTCAACTGGAAGTACCCTATAGATTTTGATGAGTTACACTTTATGCGTGCTAGTATCAAAAAAGTGACATAAATGACCGTATCTTAGCCCAGTCATTTTACGGAGTTTTGTTAGGCGGGGTAGGGAGTAATTATTAATTGGACTTTTAAACTGTATCCGGCATCATTTAGTGACAAAAGGACTATCTTAAAGAATTTAAAAAAAATCGCTACGCAACATAGAAATCAAAATTGTGTGTCCCAGAAGGATTTTAAATTATTAATATTAATACCAATGCACTCATTTGACTTAGATTTAACAATATACATTATTTTTGAGCAATAAAATAGGCATATAAATTTAAAAAATGTGGTATTTATTAGAAAATAACGAATGTATTTTTCAAAACCTTTTAAGTAAACGAAAATATTACCACCATGTTTGAAGTATGTATAATGGTAATGCCCTAAATATATGCGAAAAAATTTACTTTCATGTTTTTTAGAACGAGATAAAAGCTAAATTTTAAAATTGTAACTGTTGCTGAAGTGATTTTTTTTTCTCAATTTGGCTCTTCAATATTATACCGAAAAAAATATCAATTATATTTTTTTATATACATATAACTCTATTAGTCCCGGCTCAAACCGTAAAATGACTGGGCTATCTTTATCAATTGCGTTGACTAAAGAAGCTTGAATTTTTGACACTTCCATATTTTGTATCAATTTCAACTAGATACCTTTACCCGTTCCTGACAAAAAGATTCTTCACAAAATAACAAAAAATATTGTTTAAACTAACTTAATTATGCAGGGTGTAAAAGCAAAACCGCAGGCCTTACATAATAAATGGGTAGCGACAGACCATCAAACTGAATAACTTTCTCTATGGGACCAAGGTCGAAATGGCGAAAAAAAAATCTTCTTTTCGATACAAAACTGCAATCCGACTTGACCAAAATGGCCAGGCTCGACCAGCCTAGCTAGCATGCCACCCACGACAAAGCGTTTAAACGAGAAAAACGTCATGCGCGCTCTTTCTGGTCTACGTAAAATAATAAAGATGGAGGCACATCTCGATTTTTGTCATTTTCTCGGGGGTGGCATGCTAGCTAGGCAGTAGGCCTCGCATGCCACCCCCGAGAAAACGACAAAAATCGAGATGTGCCTCCATCTTTATTATTTTCCGTACGGCAAAAAGAGCGCGCACGACGTTTTTCTCATTTAAACGCTTTGTCGTGGGTGGCATGCTAGCTATGCTGGACAGCAGATTTTTTTTTCGCTGTTCGATGTTAGTCCCTTTAAAGTTGTTCCGTTAAATAGTCAGCATTATTAATTTAGATCCTGTTTCCTGTATAAAGCGATCTTTGACTACTTGTATAGGGACTAGTTACGCGTGTTATTCTACGAACAAATATTTCTGCCACTTTTCGCGGGGGGCGAGGTAACACGAAATCCGCAACTTTGGATTTTATTCCCCATTACTTTAGATTCTAATTTTGAACGTAAAAAATCATGAAAAGAAGTCTCGTGTGAACCCCAAATGTTCTATATACGAAATTATTGTTTCGCAATTATAGGCTGTCTCGTTTAGTGATAAGGTATAAAGTTTAATGTAATTAATTGAATCAGGCGTTACTTTGCGGAAATCCATGACTAATATGTAGATGACACGATTGTATCAAGACCTCCGAGTACCGAGACCTGAGTAGAAATTATTTGGTGGGCAGGTTGTGTTGCATAATGTAATACAACTTTGTCTACTAGGTACATGGAAGCGGAGGTCTTGATACAATCGTGTCATCTACATATTATAAAGTTTAATGTAAATGCACATGATCAATTAATCTTATACCGTGGCAGAGGGGAAATGCTACCGCAAGGCTAGTCCTTATAATAAATAGTCAAAGCATGACAGCTTTATCAATCGCTGTTGTCATGTCATAATCATTTCACGCTGCCGCGCCGTAATAAATTATTTATGTGATAGGTATTAGGTATGCTCGTTGAAAAGTGATTCTCGATATAAACACTTGAGATGATGTTTATTAATAACAGAGGCTACCACCTACTAACCTTTTCAAGGTATAAATCGTATCGTTAGAAAATAAATAAACGATTCTTGATATCAACACTTATTGAGTCAACATTTATAGTTATAATTAACACGAGCTTTAACCCGCGACTTCGTCCGCACAAATTATATACCAGATTTGAAGAGGCTATGTGAAAAAATAGGATTCTTCAAAGCGTCATATATCATGAAGTACTAACAGTAGGAGTATGATTAGCGGATATGTGTAAATTGAACATATAATTGAAATTTTGATTAGAGCCAAAACACGATTAAGACACTTTTTCAAAGCAAAGCCAAAGTAGCCTCAGAGCTCTTTATCGATTAACGCTTGCAATTGGAACTGCTAAACGGTGAATAATAGAATCACGAGACTTGATATAAAAAAAGAGATTGATATTTTACAAATTTTGATTAGTACAGAATTGAACTTACATAAATAGTACAATCACAATTAAATAAAGTTTGTTTTACGCTTGCGTCGTTTCAGGAGCGCGCGCCGCCCCATCTCTTTCTCTCGCGTCAGGTAGTAATATAAGCTATCACACGACCATTTCGCTTCTATTATTTTTCGCCATAGGCCCTTCAGTCAGATCATAAGCTATCAACCAAAAAAAGTTTAATCAAAATCGGTTCAGTAGTTTTTGCGTGATGCTCGTTCAAACAAACACACAAACAAACAAACAGACACACAAAAAATCCAAAAATTGGTGATATGGAATCAGGGACACCTAAAAACCATATCGTAACTTTTTTTTTGTTAATATCTTCAATGTACAGACAAACTTTCTTTTACAGTTTTATAATAGTACGAGCGTTAACCCGCGACTTCGTCCGCACAAATTATATACCAGATTTTAAGTCAGATCATAAGCTATCAAACAAAAAAAGTTTCATCAAAATCGGTTCAGTAGTTTTTGCGTGATACTCGTTCAAACAAACAAACAAACAAACACACAAACAAACAGACAGACAAAAAATCCAAAAATTGGTGAAATGGAATCAGGGACACCTAAAAACCATATCGTAACTTATTTTTTGTTAATATCTTCAATGTACAGACAAACTTCCTGTTACAGTTTTATAATAGTATAGATAGATAGATAGATAGATAGATTAACATGAGTTATAATTACTAACATTTGTAGGTCGTATGCTTAGGTCGTAATCGGGATTTATAGATAAAGTAAATAAATCTTTATTCATTAATTTATCTAGTTTTAGCCTACGCTTTTTAACCCAGATATAATGAGACGCTGTAGGGCCTTTTGTTTTTCCTTTTTAGGGTTCCGTTCCGAAAGGCCGCCAACGGGACCCTATTTTATTAAGCCTATGCTGCAGCACGCCGTCCGTCCGTGTTTCTTTTAACGGGCTGTACATATGAAACCGTAATAGCTAGACAGTTAAAATTTTAACAGAACATGCGTTATTATGGCGGATTTGCTAACAAATAATAATTAAATAATTTAGGAGATTCCCCATAAAAGAAAGTAGTATTTTTTTCAACGTTTGTTTTTGCTCTATCGTAAAAAGGGTAATACAATACAAGCGCGAAACTAAGTGTAATTATAGTGTATATTTTAAGGTCAAACAATAATAAACAATATAATAATAACCGGTAAAGTGTGTGTTGCACTAAAGATCATGGAGAAGCATACATCTATACTCTATACTATTATAAAACTGTAACAGGAAGTTTGTCTGTACATTGAAGATATTAACAAAAAAAAGTTACGATATGGTTTTTAGGTGTCCCTGTCTCTGTCTGTTTGTTTGGGTGTTTGTTTGTTTGTTTGTTTGAACGAGTATCACGTAAAAACTACTGAACCGATTTTGATGAAACTTTTTTTGTTTGATAGCTTATTTATTTATTTATTTATTTTAACACTTTATTGTACACACGGAAATATAAATGAAAACAGCATAATAGACAATTACAAAGGGCGAGCTTATCTCTAAAGAGATTTCTTCCAGCAAACCCGTGAAAGAGAGAGAGCATATTAAGTGAGGCAGGCATAGTGTGCACATTTAACAAATAAAACAGTATTTAACACTAATAAATAGATATGATTATATAAAGATACAGGTATATACATATGATCTGACTTAAAATCTGGTATATAATTTGTGCGGACGAAGTCGCGGGTTAACGCTCGTTATAACATTTTTGGTATTATTGTATGGTGGTACGAAACCCTCCGTGCGCGAGTTGGACTCGCACTTGGTCTTTTTTTATAGGTGGTTGTCTATCAAATTAAAGATTGAAAAATTTGTCTCGGGCGGGACTTGAACCCGCACTTTTCCGAACCGGGGAACTGTGGTTGTCTATGTCTAGCTACTTCATGCTAGTCAGGTCACTGCAAATTAAATAAGCACATGCACACACTGCATTTAAGTGACACGACCGGCTGCAGATTCTGCAAGGAGGAGATTGAAACTCATCTGCACCTCCTATGTGACTGTGGCCCCCTGATGTACAAACGTAGTACTCATCTAGGTAGGCAGGTACTGACACCAGATAAGGTACAAACTATCCCTATCAAGAATCTACTGCGTTTTCTGGCCGCAGTGGGGATTGGTAAGGAACTTTAAAAAGGGCGTTCACAAAGGACCAGCGATGGTCTACGTGGCACAGGCTCAACAAGCCTGTCAAGGCCCAAAACCCCCTAAATAATAATAATAGCCACTTCATCAACTTTTATAAAAATTTGAAGGAAACTGTACCTTATTACGTCACTCAACTATGAACCTTATTTTATGCGGAACACGCACTGTTATTGGCGTGCGTTATCGGCCTGATCTAAGTGTATATCGAATGATCTTTTTAGTTATTTTAGGTAAGGTTTAACTGGAGTATTGTATCGCCATAAAAAACCTAAGTTTCTCTTCAATATTTTTTAACCGACTCCAAAAAAGGAGGAGGTTTCTCAATTCGACCATATATATTTTTTTTCGATGTGTGTTCGCGGATAACTTCGTCGTTTATGAACCGATTTTGATTATTCTTTTTTTGTTGGAAAGAAGACATTCCAATGGTGGTACCCTGATAAGGAAACCAGGATCTGATGATGGCATCCCAGAGAAATTGAGGGGAAATTGTGAAATAAACAAAATTTTAACAAAAAATTAAAACCGCCTTCATAAAAACTAAAAAGTTAAAAAAATAATATTGCGGCCGATGACTTTTTTGTTCGCATCATAAGAACATTAATTTTTTTATAGAAGTCGGTGTGAAGTGAAGCCAAAAAACGAATGCAATGAGACTTCGATAAAACAAATTAATCTTCTTATGATGCGAACAAAAAAGTATTTTTTAACTTTTTAGTTTTTTTGAAGGCGGTATTAATTTTTTGTTATTATATAACCTTTGTTGAAATGGGCTGTCGTAGCAGGCGACATGGAAACAATAATAAAAAAGAGTAATGCTTCCGATCAAAATCTATTGTAGTTGGTCCTTTTGACCATTACCGTTAGAAATAAAATAAAGATGTAAACTTAAATGGGTTACATACCTACAGGGTGTTAGGCTAAAGGCTCTTACAGACGATCGACACTTTGCGGTCGCCGTGTGTCGCAGAGGGTCGCGCTCATAGAATTTACGGTCGGTCGCCGTGGGCCGCTACCCTCTGCGACCGCAAAGTGTCGCTCGTCTGAGCTTTAAACAGTTGCTTTAACGGGTAAATGTACTCATGTTACTTAACAATTTTCCCTAAGAAACCTATAGGAAATTTGCAAAAAAAAAAATTTGAACTTTCCATACTAAATACATTTAGCTGATCGAACGTTTGAAAGTCAATTTTTTTTTTCCTATAAGTTTTTAAGGGAAAGTTGTTCTGTATCATGATGGGTACAATCACCCCTTAAATTAATGCAACTCTTTACCCATAACACCCTGTATACTACCTAACTGAATAACATTCACTTCGGAACCAACATCGAAATCGCGAAATGAAATATTCCTTGTTCCATAGAACGAAAAAGTCAATGGCAACTCAATCCAAATGTAGGTATGGATTGTTCTTACATGATTTCAGTATTTTTCTCACTACTGTGAAAGTTGTTCGGTACAAAGTGGATGAGGCGAGAGAAGTATGTCAGAATCGTATTGTGTTGTGTGGCGAGCCGTAGTCTCTGCATACCCCTGTGGGGTAAAGACGTGAGTATATGTATGTTTGTGAATATCTTCATTGGTCATTCAAAAACGAAAGCAATAATCGAACTATGAACCATTCGCTACTGCAATACATAAAAATACTTATGTTTATGTTAAGACTGAGTATATGCAGCAAAGATTAATATAAGTATATTAGAAAAGAGAACCCACTCGTGGCAACATTATGCATCCACCTTATGTCTAATTGAAGGCTAGCTAGCGCCATCTATGTTTCACTGACAATAATTCAACCTATACTATACAAATCTACTTATATCTACTCATACCGATACATATTATTGTATTGAATGCTAGTTTTCGTTCAATCCCGCACCGATCGAGTAAAATTCCAGTATCCCTACCACAGAGTAATATAAGTATATTAGAAAAGAGAACCCACTCGTGGCAACATTATGCATCCACCTTATGTCAAATTGAAGGCTAGCTAGCGCCATCTATGTTTCACTGACAATAATTCAACCTATACTATACATACCTACTTATATCTACACATACCGATGCATATTATTGTTTTGAATGCTAGATTTCGTTCAATCCCGCACCGATCGAGTAAAATTCCAGTATCCCTACTATTCCTGTAATCTGAACATTGGTTAGAGAACAACAGAAACTCCAGAACATCACTAAATCGGCACGAAATTGAACGAAAACTACAAACAACGCGCAAATTACGCAAGATAGGTAGCTATTTTGCGAATTTGTCAATTTGACATTGACATAGACAATAAAATCTTTTTTTTTTCATAATTCTGCGGAATATTTACAAGATGGCAGCACATTCTATGCAAACTGAATCGGAAAAGACACCAAAACGCGAATGTCCTCCGCCTGATATGCAGTTTCATTCATTGTTCGACAAATACGGTAGACAATATCAAAATTCGTGACTGACTATTCAAAATATCAATGAATGAGCATGACTAGAGCATAGTGTAATAAAAACGAATAGTGGCGAAACTCAGCGGTCGCGGCAGGTCAATCGAGCGCGGTGTGCGGGGGTCTAGAGGAGCGCGTCCCTGCACCCGGCCGGCTGCCTGCGCGTGTTCCCTCAAAACGATTTCAATTAACCACCCTTTAGACACCAACTGATTAACCAAATTGCACGTGTAAAGGCTTATTGCAAACTTGGTCTCAGCCAATATTGGCCTTGATGGTAAACCTGCGATCAGTTGCCCGTCGAAGGAGTGAAACATACACAACAGTCACGGGGCGATAGTACGGGAAGGGTACAGGATGGGCGTGGCGCGGGCATCGTTCCGCCGTGCCGCTTCAAAAGTTTTTCATACTAAATGTATGAAAGAAAGAAGAATGAATCGTGAATTATAATAAAGTCCCGTTCCCTTCCCGTACCCTTGCCTCGTGCCTCTTCAGTGTGTTTCACGCTTAAAGGGCACTTTAGGTAACGCCTGCCGCGCGCATACACTCACCGCGATCGCTAAGCTTCACCACTATTAGTTTTTCTTACACTATGCTATGACTACTAGAGTCAATAATCATAGTCAGTTGTAAAGTGGTGTCATCAATTTGCTTACCAGAGATGTCCAGATCTGAGTGATTGCCTCATCCATCATACGTCAGCCCTAACTATTGTACTTCATCAACGTTATTTAAGACTAGTAGGGGCATTGGCCCAGTTGTAACTCCTGTACGAGAAGTGAGCCTAGCATGCTGCCTCCGTGAAAACGAGAAAAATCGAAATGTACAGTCAGCAGCAATAAGTTGTATACATTTTTGTTCTACGTCGTAGTTTATAACTTATTGCTGCTAACTGTACCTTTCTGTCTTAGTTACTGCGTTGTCTGTCAGTCAGTCAGTCACAGAACTGTTTTATGTATACTTATAACTAGAGTTAAGGCTGGGCCACACAGAGTGCAGCTGCAGAACGGGGGCAGGCCGGAAGTAGTTGTAAACTATGGAATTATATGCGAGGTGTCACACTGAATGCAGTCCGGTGCGGCTGCGGAACGGTAGCCCGCAGTGTGACACCTCGCATATAATTCCATAGTTTACAACTACTGCCGGTCTGCAACCGGCCTGCACCCGTTCTGCAGCTGCACTCTGTGTGGCCCAGCCTTTAACACGCGACTTCGTCCGCACTAATTATATATACCAGATTTTAAGTCAGATCATAAGCTATCAAACAAAAAAATTTCATCAAAATCGGTTCAGTAGTTTTTGCGTGATGCTGATGACAGACAAAAGAATCCAAAAAATTGCTGATTTGGAATCAGCAGGGGCACCGAAAGTAAAAACCATATCGTAACTTTTTTTTTGTAAATATCTTCAATGTACACACGGCGACACATCAAGCTATACAAAACCAATATAAGCTGGTCGCGAGACGTTATACGTTACTCGTTCTACGCCCGGCCAGCTTATTATGGTTTTGTATAGCTTGATGTGTCGCCGTGTGTACAGACACACTTTTGTTACAGTTTTAATGTTAACGAGCGTTAACCCGCGACTTCGTCCGCACAAATTATATACCAGATTTTAAGTCAGATCATAAGCTATCAAACAAAAAAAGTTTCATCAAAATCGGTTCAGTACTTTTTGCGTGATACTCGTTCAAACAAACAAGCACACAAACAAACAGACAGACAAAAAATCTAAAAATTGGTGAAATGGAATCAGGGACACCTAAAAACCATATCGTAACTTTTTTTTGTTAATATCTTCAATGTACAGACAAACTTCCTGTTACAGTTTTATAATAGTATAGATAGATTAAAACGAAGTCTGAAATAATTGTAAATTAGTCGAAACTAACTAGGCATTAGACAAGCAAGATTAAATTTCATAAACGAGGCGTGACCAGTGACCTGTGACCAATGTACACTTCCCACCGCACCTTCGACATTATATCATTGTTGTACAATTTCACTAATTAAATTTTGTCGGTATACCTACCTACCTACATACATTACCATTGATTTTTTTTTCTTTTTTTTTTTCGAATTGACAAATACAGCATTGCTCAGGGAGCATCGACTGCTTATTACTGCGGTCTATGGGGGGACCACACCAGTACCGAACCAATGCATGAGCTTAAGCAACCTGCCCAAGGGGCACCCCTAAGGGGTACGGACCTCGGCAATGGGCGTTGCTGGGACTACGCGGGCTACGATTGGGTAGTGGGGATCGGTGAGACATTACCATTGAGCTATTATGTATTACGTACAAGAGACGACACGACAAAAAAACGTCATGCGAAATGCGTGTAGGTGTGCGTATGGGTGAAAAAGAATCTACACTACAGTAGGGTGACATTGAAATGTGTAGACTTTTAAGGGGTGCTTTAGACCATTCAACTGAAAAACTTTTAATATCAATCAATCTATCTATACTATTATAAATCTGTAACAGGAAGTTTGTCTGTACATTGAAGATATGAACAAAAAAAAAGTTACGATATGGTTTTTAGGTGTCCCTGATTCCATTTCACCAATTTTTGGATTTTTTGTCTGTCTGTTTGTTTGTGTGTTTGTTTGGGTGTTTGTTTGTTTGAACGAGTATCACGCAAAAACTACTGAACCGATTTTGATGAAACTTTTTTTGTTTGATAGCTTATGATCCGATTTAAAATCTGGTATATAATTTGTGCGGACGAAGTCGCGGGTTAACGCTCGTATAGTATAATACTAACAAAATGAAACAACATCGTATCATCAATGAATCATCTCGGCTTCGGCATAGCTTTACCTACTATGTAAGTTTATAACTTGAAACTAATAAAGTAAGTAAATAATGAATTACTTCATTCACTCCGTAAAAGGACCATTTGTAGTCTACGCACATACCTACCCACTTTATAGTAGGTAATAAATAGTCGACAAGCATACTAACATAATCACTGCCATCTATGTGAATCAGAATTTCCATATTTAGAAAAAGTTTAGCATTATTTAAATTGACTCTAACACGTAATTAGGAATTCAGTAGGTTAAAACGCGGTATAAATTAACATTAATTTACATTAACAACTAATTAATAAATACATTAAGAAAATTTAGTATCAGTTACAACACGAACAGAACAGAAAGTACAGAATAGAATAATAACGGATCACGAATTCACACTTTATACTTACCTAATTATAATAAACTAGGGCTGACAGCCGCATGGTCAGAAACCCATGCCCAAATAAATAACAAAATAAAGATTTAAAAAAAAACTAGCTGTTCCTGTGATTTTGTATGCATAGAAAACTGAAATAAATACCGACCTATGTCGCAACATTAAAAGGTTGATGTCATGATTTTGACGTATAGTCCAGTCATTTTACGCAGTTTTGTTAGGCGGGGTAGGGAGTAACTATTAATTGGACTTTTAAACTGTAACCGTGCCGGTTTTGCAATTTTAGTGACAAAAAGACTATCTTCAAACATATTAATAAAAAATTCGCTACGCAACATAGAAGTCAAAATTGTGTGTCCCAGAAGGCTTTTAAATTATTAATATTAAATTTAAGTTATTTAATCGATGTTGGTCCCATAGTGAAATTTGTTCAGTTTGATGGTCTTAACCACCCCCTTAAAAGTTTTCAATTTTTATTTTTACTTCCGTAACACTGTATATTTTTTTGAATTAGCCATTTTTGGAGCATTCATTGTATCGTTGATAGAATCGAAGGCTCTCCCACTCAACATTTTAGTATTTTCTCGGAATCAGGATTTAAAAAAAAAACATCCAATTGTTTACTTAACCAGTTTCATCTTAAAGTACGTCCACACGTGAAATGCGTGGGTTTTATTGTGATATGATGACGCAACCGTTTTCCCAGCATGTTGCATGTTTGTAAACATACTACTTGAGATATCTGGTGAGTGCCAAACATATATGCTATACATATTAAAGTATATGTAGGGCGATTTAAGACTCCAATGCAGGCACTACACTCTCTCGAGAATTTCTCAGCGAGAAAACTTTCAAAGGAAAATTACAACGGCTCACGACACCAACAGAACAATGATGAGCGCACACTCGTTCTCGACTCTTATCGTCTGTTCTCGGCGAGAATGTGGAGCCTAGGCAGGCAGCTAGCATGCCACCCCGGAGAAAACGACAAAAATCGAGATGTGCCTCCATCTTTATTATTTTACGTAAGCCAGAAAGAGCGCGCATGACGTTTTTCTCGTTTAAACGCTTTGTCGTGGGTGGCATGCTAGCTAGGCTGCTTAACACACAATGTCTCTTCAATCTAGATAACTGGTGTTTTTTTGGCGATTCTGCTACTTAATAATTGGATCGGGTATGTACAGTCTGCAGCAATAAGTTATATACACTTTAGTTCTACGAGTGTACATAACTTATTGCTGCAGACTGTACATACCCGATCCAATTATTAAGAAGCAGAATCGCCAAAAAAA
This sequence comes from Agonopterix arenella, assembly GCA_927399405.1. Taxonomy (NCBI): domain Eukaryota; kingdom Metazoa; phylum Arthropoda; class Insecta; order Lepidoptera; family Depressariidae; genus Agonopterix; species Agonopterix arenella. The sequence continues at coordinate 7,499,273 of OV656714.1, forward strand.
CCCCACTTAACAACGAAACAATTAATCTTAGATGTGCCTCCATCTTTATAATTTTACGTAGGCCAGAAAGAGCGCGCATGACGTTTTTCTCGTTTAAACGCTTTGTCGTGGGTGGCATGCTAGCTAGGCAGGTAGGTGAGCTAACAAAAAATACTATCGTTTATTAATCATCATTAGTTTGCTTACTAAACAGAAAAATTCAATTTATCTCTCGTAAAAAATTAAATCCATTCATTCTCTCGTTCTTTAACTAAATCCCTTTTTCTGAAGCTAGTTAATTTATTAGTTCTTATATAAGGTCTAACAAAATTGGGTGAAACTATTTTAAGGGGATGTTCAGATCATCAAACTGAACAACTTTCTCTATGGGACCAATATCGAAATCGCGAAAAAAAAATCTGCTGTCCCATACATTTAGGTCGAGTACGATTGTATGGAACAGCTGATTTTTTTTTCGCGATTTCGATATTAGTCCCATAGAGAAAGTTGTTCAGTTTGATGGTCTGATCATCCCCTTAAAATAGTTTCAGCTAGTTTTGTTAGACCTTATATAACGCGTACCTATAACGCGGGTAAAAGCAACTTGATATGAAAAAATTTTGTGACAAGTGGGTTAGAAAAGGTTCAAGCTAAAGAATAGGTAGCTGAAAATGCAAGTATAGCGCTTTGTTAGTAAGAAGACAAAATTAGAGTATATTTTATGCTAAGTTTTATGCAGTCCACTCCTAGTTCCCTATTGTAGATGTAGGTTGTAGGCAGGGACGTTGTATTTTAAACATAACGTAACTATGTCTTGTGAGTTACATTCTCTTTGGTGTAAACCATACTGCTGATTATATTCTCTTTGCATACTGCCCCTTTCTTTAGTTTGTTTTGTCGCGGAAATAAAAAATTTAAATTTTCAAATTAAGAAGCGTTCCGCTGAACACATTCGAATGCGTGGCGCGCGCCGGAAGCAGCTAATGCGGCAACAAGCCGGCATCCGCGTCATTCCGGCCAGTACCATACTTGGTACTAGTGTTGTTTATATACGATTGTCGTACATAGTAAAATATAATGTGTACAATCTCCTTCATAATACTTATGGTTAAGTACAATATGAGTTTATTCCTCGTTTGGTATCCCACAAAATTATCATGATTCATGATCATGACTCAGGAATACCTCTACCACCATATTTGGGACTTCTTAAACCGATGGATTCGTTAAAACCTGAAAAGTTAAGGCCTTATTAGGTAGGTGTAGGTATTCTGAAAGTGTAATTCCTCTAAGGCTGAAAGTAAACTGAACTACACCCAACTAACAATTTGGTCGTATAGGGGTCGTATAGTCGAACATCAGACGCATAAAGCACCAGTATATATCAAAGGGTTTTTTTAAGAATTGAAGTTTTGAGGATTTTCCTGATAAAGCGCTCGATACAAAACAAAGTTACGTCCTAGTTTGGACATTTAGTAATTAAAGCAAAAAAGATGTTGATACCACAGTGAAACCTATATCTGTGTCGGTACCTACCTTGTCAGATTTCCATACAAATCTTAAAATTATGTAATTCTAGCATTCTTCTTCTTATCGTGTGGGCAGAGCCCTGGTGTCAGGGTTTTTTTTAGACCGCCTTACGGCCTTTGACATGGTTTTTATGCAACGACTGCCTACCACCAGATATAGTAGCCGGTACCAACGGCTTAACGTGCCATCCGAAGCACGGAATCATCGTTCTTTTCAGACAATCAGGTGATTCAGCCAGTAATGTCCTAACCAACTTTGGAATAACGCCTAAATCCCGCCTAAAGCATTGAAACTAAATGTTTAAACGAAAATTTGAGAAGATGCCGACACAGATCTTGGTTTCTAGATTGTGTTAACAATTTTTTATTGAAAGTAGGATTAAACTTCGTTTGTATGCAGCGCGGTCGGGCGCCCTGTGGCGAGTATCTATCTATACTATTATAAAACTGTAACAGAAGTGTCTGTACATTGAAGATATTAACAAAAAAAAAGTTACGGTATGGTTTTTAGGTGTCCCTGATTCCATATCACCAATTTTTGGATTTTTTGTCTGTCTGTTTGTTTGTTTGTTTGAACGAGCATCACGCAAAAACTACTGAAACCGATTTTGATGAAACTTTTTTGTTTCATAGCTAATGATCTGACTTAAAATCTGGTATATAATTTGTAAGGACAAAGTCGCGGGTTAACGCTAGTATATTATAAAAAGTGCCTTGACTCCCTCTAATATCGATTCGACATAGATTATCTGACAACACTAGTTAATTCCAGCCAGTGTCGTTCTTGGCTGGCAAGGCAATGCGCATTGCGACCTGCGGCTTTATATTTTTGTTTAGCTTAGGCGCTGTCACTTTGTATTGGTTGCTTCCTCCCTTTTAGGCCTGGGATGAACAATTATTTATTACCCACGTACGGATAGCAGGAGATGTCTAGTTTTGAAGCAGTTGTCGTTGCCGAAATCCGTCGGGAAAATAATTAGACTAGAATCTGGAATATTGAATCATCATCATCAGCATTCATATCCTTCTTAATATGCTGACATTTTTTTAAGAGGATGATCAGACCATCAAACTGAACAACTTTCTCCATGGGACCAAAATCTAAATCGCGAAAAAATCCGCTGTTCCATTCCGTACAAAAACAAAAGACAAAACTGCAAAAAAATTACTTCGGAGAGCGAAAGCCGTGCTTGCCGCTAGACCTTGCGACTAGAACGTCTAGTAGGATTTCTCTAGGAGCAGCACGTGCTGCTCGACCCAAATGTACCTGCACGGCTAGCATGTCATCCACGACAAAGCGTTTAAACAAGAAAAACGTCATGTGCGCTCTTTCTGGCATACTTACGTAAAATAATAAAGATGGAGGCACATCTCGATTTTTATCGTTTTCTCGGGGGTGGCATGCGAGGTCTACTGTAATGGCACAACAGATTTTTTTTTCCGCGATTTCGTTGTTGATCCGATAGAGAAAGTTGTTCAGTTTGATGGTCTAATTATCCTCTTAAAAAACCGTCCCTGTATACGCCCCACTCCCACTTTGTGCCTACTCTCAAGGAATAAGTCAGTCCACCACACGTGCCCAATTTTGATTGCCACTAGATAATATGTGTGACATGAATACATGATGTTTAAGGTACCTATTTAAGGGCCTATGTCGAAAAATAATTGAAGCGAAATAGGCGTGTGATAGCTTATATTACTGACTGATGCGAGAGAAAGAGATGGGGCGGCACGTGCGACTGAAACGACGCAAGCGTAAAACACACTTTATTTAATTGTGATTGTACTATTTATGTAAGTTCAATTCTGCTCTAATCAAAATTTGTAAAATTTCAGTCTCTTTTTTTTAAATCAAGTCTCGTGTTTCTATTATTCGCCGTTTAGCAGTTCCAAGCGTTTATAAATAAAAACGGAGGCTACGTTGGCGTCGAGAAAATGTGTCTTAATCGTGTTTTGGCTCTAATCAAAACTTCAATTATATGTTCAATTTACACATATCCGCAAATCATACTCCTACGTTAGTACTTCATGATATATATTTGACGCTTTGAAGAAACCTATTTTTTGACATAGCCTCTTAAGGTACATATTTAATGTAAGTATGCAGGCAGAGTTATACATGCTTTCAATTTTGACGTGCTTATGTTCAGTAAAGTAATATGCATCTCCTTTGAGTAGTAAGACTTGAACCTCCTTTCTTCATAAACTCGTTTGACGCCATAAAAAAGAAAAACAAAATGGAAAAAAACAGAACTGCATTCCGCGCCAAAACTTTTAGTTACGCACTGTAAAATATTTTTAACTTCGAAATATGAGTTGATAAGTATTTGTTTATTTCTCGTTTGATATGTTTTGATTTGTTTGTAGAAATATAAATAGTAGGGATGCAACGATTCGGCCATTACGATTACGATTACAATTACGAATTTATTACGATAACCGATGCATTACGATTATATAAACAAATTTAATTAAGATTATCCTCAGAATGAGTTCTCATAGTGTTTCTTTGCATTCCAATAAAAGTAAAATCATAAAAAAAAAAATTAAATTCCAATATTTTTATAACTTTTTCTAAAAATTTCAGATCGAAGTCAAAGGTACACTTGGTCAGGATTCAGATTTTTGGATGCATAGAGGCTAATTAGCTTTAAAAAACACAATATGGAACATGATTCTGTATAATCTCGTTAATCAAGCGATATCTCGTCCGATTTAAGTGGGAGATTAATCTTTTGAAATGTGGATGAGAGAACGAGAATGTATGTAATACTTCAAACCGAAAATCAAATCAAAGACCTCAGTAGAATTTAAAAGATAATAATAAAATGAGAGTAAAACCTGACCAAAAAAAAGTCAGATTTAACTCCAGTCGGTTTAGAAGTTACTGATATTTAAAGCTCAGTAAAAAATTAACGATCAGCTGTAAGGCTGATCGTATGATATTATTGTAATATTCACTGTAGCTATGTGAACAGTATACTAAAACTGACATGGTTCATCAGTCGGTTTAGGAGATACAACCGTTAGTTGTAAAAAACCGCCTTCAAAAAACCAAAAATTTTAAAAATAATATTGCAGCCGACTACTTTTTCGTTCGCTTCATAAGAACATTAATATGTTTTATCGAAGTCGCTGTCAAGCCGGTACGTAAATTTTTGGTTTTTTTAAGGCGGTTTTAATTTTTTGTTAAAATTTTGTTTATTTCACAATTTTCAGTGGTGAATCCATTAGTTCAATTTAATAGTAGAGCTTCAAATTAACAAAGGCACTAGCTTGCACTGCGATTTTCAAAGGTTCCCTTCGATTTCTCTGGGATACCATCATCAGATCCTGGTTGCCTTATCATGGTACCACCGTTGGAATGTCTTCTTTCCAACAAAAAAAGAATCATCAAAATCGGTTCATAAACGACTAAGTTATCCGCGAACACACATAAAAAAAATATATATATATAGATACGGTTGAATTGAGAAACCTCCTCCTTTTTTGAAGTCGGTTAAAAAGGAAACAATAGAAACCAGTTTAACAAAACATTTGGCGAAAACAGTTTATAAAACGAACAATAAAAATTCCTAAACGAAATGTTCCCGCATCTTTTAAATTATCAGGTCAATTCATTCTTAACCCCAATATAATGCATTTCGTTAAAAGTTATACAATTGGTTTAATTAAATTGGTTTACTTTTACTTGTAAAATAAATCAATGGTTATGGTTCGTGAGTCAGCGTTCTTCTATCTCGATTTTTGAGTTGCTAGTTTTTTTTTCTTGGAGTTGATTAGAATCACCTCTATTATTTTTTCCGAACTGATAAAAAAATTGCATCGGTTCATGATACGCGGTTTTCTTTCTTCCGGTAAAGATTGGTACAAGTCCCTTTTTTTTTTATTTCATTTTGTACTTGTTCGATTTCTAAGGGAAATATTTGTTAATGCACGTTTACCTGAAAATATTATTCCATTTCACCACTTTTGTCTAAGTTCTTTTTAGCTTATCTGACAGCTAATTGTCAAATAAGCTACCAAGAACTTATTCAGTGTTGAAATAGGCCCTATGTAAGTATTGCAAATTTTCTTCGATAAGTCGATGTATTAAACAACCCAGCACTAAAATGTCCTGTGGTTTTTTGGGGCAGTGAGAATATCTATCTTTTGGAACCATTGAACTTCTAAATGTTTGGAACTACCTAGATTTGAAACTTAAAAAACCTGTCAACAGATGGCGCTGCTAGTAGGATAAATCGCGCTATCGTTACGTTCTTGCGTAACTTGTATTGGATTCAATTCAATATAGAGCTGTAACGATTAGATTTATTGTCTTTGTATTCGTGTCTTTAGAAACAAAGATTTGTCTTGAAAGGGTGTTGGTTGGCTAAAAGTCTGGCCTTCGCCATTATAATCAGCCATTATAATAATTAGGGACACGGTATCGAACTGAAAGTATCGATACTGTACTCATGAGTAGTATCGAAAAAAAAAGTATCGATACTTCAAGTATCGAGTACTTTTCTTAGGGCCTAATGCGCATACGGTAGGGTAGGGTCGGCAGGCAGGACGTCAATGCCAGTCAGAAGGTAAGTAACGTCAGATTAGCAACTTAAAAAAACAAATGGTACATACATTTAATACAATAATAAAAAAATAAATTCGCAATTTAAAAAGTTTTAAAAAGTATTAAATTATTTGATTATTTATTTTATTACTTTAGGCACACATTAAAGTTCCCAGTCCTCCTCCGTACCACAGAATAAATACTAGTCCGTACCAATAGTGGACCAATCACTCACTCGTTCGGAACGAACGATTTCGATTCGAACTTCATGTAGAATAGGTAGGTAATGTTTTTGAAGTTTCAGCACGATGGAACTACATGGCGTTGCCATAAACATGAGCCGTAACCGTAAGGCCAAGTTTTAAGTCGGTAATTTTTAAGATTTATTCAATACGATACCTGTCGAAAAGTACTCATTGAGTAAAAGTATCGAATAAAAAGTATCGAGTACAAAAGTATCGGTATCGAACGGAAACGTACTCGATACCACAAAGTATCGATACTTTTTTCGTGTCCCTAATTATAATAGTTATAATACAGTGTGGACACTGGACATGACAGTTCAGATCGGTCTATTATCGGTCTGTCTGCATCTTTGACAGCTGACCGCCATCCATATTCCATATAACCCAGTAAAATTCGGTAACCAGGACTTTTATGTAGTTGTAGGCGGAGTGCAATACTATCGAATTTCTGAAGAACATACTATAGTATCGATGCTATCCATTTTTTTTGAACTATCGATACTTTAGATATAGCATCGATGCTATTCATTTTTTTTTTAAGTATCGATACGATAGACTATCGATACTATCCATTTTTTCGAACTATCGATAGTCAAAAATAACGATAGTTTCGATACTATCCATTGTTTTGAACTATCGAAAGATCAGACAGAGAACTCTTATTTCGAACGCTTTTCATATAGGTCCTTGTTAATATGCTGACTCTTTTTTAAGGGGATGATCAGACCGTCAAACTGAACAAGTTTCTCTATGGCAGCAACATCGAAATCGTGGGAACAAAAATCTGCTGTTCCATTCAAAACTGCAAACCGACTCGAGCCAAATGTATAGAACAGCAGATTTTTTTCGTGATGTTTGTCCTGTCCCATAGAAAAAGTTGTTCAGTTTGACGGTCCGATCATCCCCTTAAAAAAGTGTCAAAAGACCCTGTATAGTCAAACCAAATCAGAGAATTTTATCCATAACCTAACTCGTTTATCTCCCCTCCGCAGACAGTTGGGGCGAAACCTCATCATCCCCGGGGGCACCCGCACTATCGACGCTACCGGCAAGCTGGTGATGCCAGGGGGCGTAGACCCCCACACGCACTTCGAGCTGGAGATGATGGGCGCTAAGACAGCCGACGACTTCTATAAGGGCACCAGAGCGGCTATTGCTGGGGGGACCACTACTGTTAGTAAGTATCTGAACTGTCACATAACATCTAATGACCATAAAAGTTTCGGCTTCGGCCACACATTCGGCATCGGCCAAAATCAGCAGCAGTTTTGGCTGAAACCGAAGCTTTGTATTCAACCACGGTTTCAAGTTACAATGTTACTGTTAAGGTGATTTCAGTCCATACAAAACTTAGACGCACAATACGCGTAGACGGTATTAATATAAGTAGCTTTGTATATATGTTTTTTTTTTAGAAAATCTAGATGCCGCGTCACAAATAACATTTGCAATTTATAAAATAATTACGAAGATATAAAGCTTTGAAATTTTTCATACAAAATTTTAAAAGCTTTATATCTTCGTAATTATATTATAAATTGCAAATGTTGTGACGCGGCAACTAGATTTTTTAAACTATTTTTCCATATATACAAAGTTACTTATATTAATACCGTCTACGCGTATTGTGCGTCAAAGTTTTGTATAAAATTGACTCCACTGCAACCACCTTAAGAATGTAGATTTTTTTTTTTTTTTTACTAGCCCTCTTCATCCCACTGCTGGGCAAAGGCCATGTCTGTCGAATGCACGAGGAAAGGTGGGCAAGAATAGTAACGCCCTGGATCCCAGAAAACGGTCGTCGGCGTCCAGGTCGTCCTAGGAAGAGGTGGCGGGACGATCTGGATGCTTTCGATGACGCGTGGCCAGAGCATGCCCAGGACAGAGATGGTTGGAGGATGAAAGGGAAGAATGTAGATATAAAGTTTTAAAAAAATCCTTTTCCTATTTCCGTCTGGCTCGTGGTCTGGCTAAATTGAATCCTTTATTAATCTTGACATAATTTATTTTAATATTTTTTTCTATTTTAAGGTAATCTAGACAAAATATATCTTACTACACGTTGACGACAAAATAACAAAGATTTGGCATTGTCTTAATATTTGCATGCATGCATATGCTCACGACTATATTCCCCGAGGGGGTAGTCAGAGATATTCTGAAACCTCAGAACATCCACGTTTCACTCACACGTACAGTAGTACCGAAACTCTGTCCAGTGTGACGGGGAGTGAGCCCGTCGCGTCGCCACTTGTAATGGACAGTCGGTACAATACATGCCTCGAAATTGAAGCATGCCGGTTTCCTCACGATGGTCTTAATATTTTTTAGTCAGGTAAATATTCTAGTAGTTCTACATGATTGAACCTTCGGCTTTGGCCATCTGACAAAAACTAACTTTCAGTCGGACGGTAATAATATCACGACCGCAATGCCTTTTCAAAAGCTTTGCTAGCTCTAGCAAAGTTGACTCTTCGGGATTTCGAAGTTGGCTCCAAAATGAAAGTTTGAACAACATTTTAGTTTTGAACAAAGTTTGATGGTCTTCTCGACGCAAGCATTTGCCACTACAAATCAACAGCTTCAGCAACCGTTAATTTAAAATCAAACCACACGTACTGCTCATCAATACCAAAAATCGATAAATGTACAGAAGTCGTTTCTAACTTGTTTTTACATTTGACTCAATGACTTTGTTTACTTATATAGGGACTACTAACAAACATTTCTGCCACTTTTTGCGGGGGGCGAGGTAACATGAAATCCGCAACTTTGGATTTTATTCCCATAACTTTAGATTCTAATTTTGAACGTTAAAAATCATGAAAAGTAGTCTCCTGTGAACCCCAAACGTTCTAAGTTCGAAAATGTTGTTTCGCCATTATAGGCTGTCTCGTTTAGAGATAAGGTATAAAATTGAATGTAAATAAACATGATTAATTGATCTTATACCGTGGCAGAGGGGAAATGCTACCGCAAGGCTAGTCCTTATAATAAATAGTCAAAGACATTAACTAAATAATTGTATTTTTAAATTTCAGTTGACTTCGTTCTGCCTGAGAAAGGACAATCCCTCATCGAGGCGTACAACAATTGGAGGGAAAAGGCTGACAACAAGGTAAATCCTGTGTTTTTTTTCTCTTTAATAATATCTCAAGATCCTAAAAAATATTATGTTTGCCCTTTTCACCCTTCAGTAGGGCTGTCGTAATCCCCTGGCTGCTGGCAGCTGGTTGCAAGATAAGTATAAGTACAGGGTTTTTAATATGGTGACAGTTTTTAAAGGGGATGATCAGATTTAAAATTAAGAGGCTATGTGAAAAAAATAGGATTCTTCAAAGCGTCATATATCATTAAGTGCTAACAGTAGGAGTATGATTAGCGGATATGTGTAAATTGAACATATAATTGAAGTTTTAATTAGAGCCAAAACAAGATTAAGACACATTTTCTCGATAGAAAAACAAGCCAAAGTAGCCTCCGTCGTTATCGATAAACGCTTTGAACTGCTAAACGGTAAATAATAGAAACACGAGACTTGATTTAAAAAAAAGACATTGATATTTTATAAATTACATAAATAGTACAATCACAAAGTTTGTTTTGCGCTTGCGTCGTTTCAGTGCGGGCGTGCCGCTCCATCTCTTTCTCTCGCATAAGGCAGTAATATAAGCTATCACACGCCCATTTCGCTTCAATTATTTTTCGACATAGGCCCTTAAACAACTTTCTCTGTGAAAATCACAAATCGCGAAAAAAATTTACTATCCCAAACTTTTAGGTTTGAGGAGATTTGCAGTTTTGTATGGAGCGGCTGATTTATTTTTCACGATTTCGATGTTAGTCCCATAGAGATGAGACATGTTTAGTTTGATGTTCTGATCATTTCCTAAAATACAGTCAGCATATTAAGAAGGACCCTGTGTATTAAAAACATTCAAGTAACAATAGAAAATATTCCACTTCAACAATACACGTAAAAATAATACAGATAGGTTCCAACCACAGATCACAAAAACTAAAGGGAGATGTGAAAAGGGGGCGGGGGCCAGTGTCGCAGCAATATGCGCAAAAACGTAACATATTGCTCGCGACACTAAGGATTCAACATATTATGAGGCTGCAAGACAGTCGAGATAGTATGTGTAAATAGTTTACAATGCTTGCGTAGTACTAAAGATTATTCGAACGTTGTGTTCTGATACCGCAATGGATAATGAGCACATTCAAGCTAACAAAATACTTTATATCGCGTGGTACTGGTGGTGATGCGACACTAGGTTTCGTACTCAGCGCGTTGGTTGGCATCTCTCTAGATCTCTATGGTTCCAACAGACAGGGTCAAACTTAATATGCTAACGATTTTTTTAGGAGATGATCAGACCATCAAACTGGATAAGGCAAAGAAAATAATCAGCTGTTTCATCTAAAACTGTGATCCCACTTGAGCCAATTGTATGGGACAGCAGATTTTTTTCCCGATTTCAATGTTGGTCAATGTTCAACTTTCAAGTAAGCAACCTCCCACAACAACAATTCCACTTTATAAAATAATTATAACTACAGATACTTATATCGGTCAAGTCAGGGAATCATTAATACCAACCCTCATAATAATATTTTTAAAACACTCCTCAAAAATAAAACATTTCACTTACAGGTGTGCTGCGACTATGGACTCCACGTGGGAGTGACCTGGTGGTCTCCACAAGTGAGGAAGGAGATGCAGCAGCTCTGCTCCGAACAGTACGGAGTCAACTCCTTCAAGATGTTCATGGCGTACAAGGACTCGTGGATGCTGAACGATTATGACCTTTATTGCGCTATCGAATCTTGCGCAGAGTTCAAGGCTTTGGCTCAGGTAATTTTGGTTGAATTTTGTTCGTGACTAAAAGATAAAAGAAAATAAATAATTATAACAGTAGATTTTTGTGTATTGTGACTCTATTCAAAATCACGAATAAACGACTTTTTAGTCGTGATTTTGTATAGCGACAATATTTGTGTAATTGACAAATGTTAGTGATAATAAATATGTACCTGTCATCATCATCATCATCATCTCAGCCAATGGACGTCCACTGCTGGACATAGGCCTCCCCCAAGGATCGCCATAACGACCGGTCTTGCGCTGCCCTCATCCAACGGGATCCCGCCGCCTTCACAAGGTCGTCGGTCCACCGTGTGCGGGGCCTACCCACGCTACGCTTTCCGGTACGCGGTCGCCACTCGAGAACTTTTCGGCCCCATCGGCCATCGGTACTGCGAGCAATATGCCCCGCCCACTGCCACTTTAATTTAGCAATTCTTTGGGCTATGTCAGTTACTCTGGTTCTTCTGCGGATCTCTTCATTTCTGATTCGATCTCGCAGGTAAACTCCGAGCAGAGAAATAAATATGTACCTGAACAAACCGAAAATTTTACAGCAGCTATTCAGTCTTAAAATTGTTTCTGGCTTAGAAGCTCTAGCAGTGTTTTCTTAGTGAACAATGCAATGATAGAAATATTGCAAGTGAGAACAGGGTACAGCAGAAAATCAGGGCTGCGCTCGCTGTGATCTCTGATCAGATCACTCGGCCGGCACAATACTGAGCTGATCCCTTTTGTCGCAAGCAGACTCTATAAGTATAATTATTGTAATTACTGTACCTACGTTCTGTTTGCACAATAAAACGATTTTCAATTTCAGTTACGTTACGTAAACTAAATTACAAAAATCAGTAAATTGAATTCCTTAGGATCTATCAATTTTGAGGTTATTTCTTAATTCAATCAAGGTCTTCGATATTATATCTATACTATTATAAAACTGTAACAGGAAGTTTGTCTGTACATTGAAGATATTAACAAAAAATAAGTTACGATATGGTTTTTAGGTGTCCCTGATTCCATATCACCAATTTTTGGATTTTTTGTCTGTCTGTTTGTTTGTTTGAACGAGTATCATGCAAAAACTACTGAACCGATTTTGATGAAACTTTTTTTGTTTGATAGGTTATGATCTGACTTAAAATCTGGTATATAATTTGTGCGCACGAAGTCGCGGGTTAACGCTCGTTAAGCATAAAATAGGCTGCGATCTTCACTAATCTGAGAAGATCTGGAAATAATTGTGCAAGATCGGCCGAAATGGAGAATAATAATCAAGAGGGAACCAAACCTCCAGTGCAGTCATTAATCACCAAAAGTTGTTAACATAGTCAATACAAAAATCATCATCATCATCATCATCATCATCATCATCATCATCATCATCATCATCAGCCTATAAACGTCTCACTACAGGGCACAGGCCTACCCTCAGGGAGGGTGTATGGGCATTAGTCCACCACGCGTGCCCAATGCGGATCGGTAGACTTCACATACACATCAGAATTTTTTCTTCAGTGTATGCAGGTTTCCTCACGATGTTCCTACACCGTTTGAGAGCAGTCGGTATTCCGTACATAAATTAGAAAAAGTCATTGGTACATGGCATGTTGTCCTTGCGGATTCGAACCTGCCTAGCTAGCATGCCACCCCCGAGAAAACGACAAAAATCGAGATGTGCCTCCATCTTTATTATTTTACGTAGGCCAGAAAGAGCGCGCATGACGTTTTTCTCGTTTAAACGCTTTGTCGTGGGTGGCATGCTAGCTAGGCTGGACTCTCATAATTGGGTGTAAACCGACCATGAAGAAAAGAAATTCCTTCCCTTCTTTTCTTCGTGAAACCGACGCAAAAATAGTAATCAGTAATGTCTCGATTGTGTGGATTGTGCCACTCTCGATTTTTAAGGATATTTCATAAATACAACTGAAGGTCCTGCCATGATAATTATTATAATGGCAGGACGTGATAATCAAAAGCTGACTAACATTTCGAAAATAGAGAGTTTAAAAATTTAGATAAATAAAAAGATAAATATAAATATCTTGGACTTTGTCACACAAATTAGTCTAGTCTAGTCACATTTAAAGTACCTGGACTTATATTATGATGCCTACACAACGATATAGAATACATATATAAGGTCTAACAAAACTAGGTGAAACTATTTTAAGGGGATGATCAGACCATCAAACTGAACAACTTTCTCTATGGAACCAATATTGAAATCGCGAAAAAAATCAGCTGTTCCATACAAACCTACTCAACCTAAATGTATGGGACAGCAGATTTTTTTTTCGCAATTTCAATATTGGTCCCATAGAGAAAGTTGTTCAGTTTGATGGTCTGGTCAACCCTTAAAATAGTTTCACCTAATTTTGTTAGACCTTATATAGATATAAACCTCCATGGGTTAAGGCACGATAGGGCTGACGTAACCTCAGGGTTAAAAGCTCCAAAAAAAAAACAAAAGAATAAAAAAAAAAAAGACTGGTACAAATATTCATATTCATCATCATCATATAAATATTTGTCCCTTACGGGATTCGAACCCGCGGCTCTCGGCACAGCAGGCAGGTTCATTACAGACTGTGCTACCGGGCCGTCATCAAATGAGAATTATATTCTACTTTCTAAATGTTAATGCAACAATCATATCACCTAAGAAATAATTAAGTACATTTGGTTTATCTAAATATAGTTAAGACACCATTTTCTATTTCTCTGCACGACAGTCGAATTTTTATTCTAAATGCACTGGACTCGCATAAAATAAATAAGAAGGCCCTGCCATACCATCTTATTTATTTCCATATCCATAACTTTAATTTGATTATTCTACTCCGATCTGTGAATAATTAGAAGTCATAAACTGTGCAAAAAGTATTTGAAATTATCAATACATCATTGATATAAAATTTTTGTTCATAGATGTCATGTGAGGTAAAACATGTTTTTCGATTTGCCCTTTCCAAATTGTTAACTTGCTTATTGTTAGCTTAAACATAGAAACAACCAAATCTATTAGCTTGATAGATCTTAGAGCATTCGAAGAGAGCTAAGATAGAGTTGAGCTATGAAGGAATAATAATATTAAATTAAATTAAAAAGTGTTTATTTGTCTCATAAGCATAACAACATGAACATGTATCACAGTGAAAAGAAAAGAAAATAATTGTAAAAGGCCAAGGACTCAGCATGGCAGACGGGAATGCCGGCTACAGTGTTGCCAGCCGGATCTTGTCAAAAGTAACCTTTCATATTTTTTTCCAGTAATAAGGTATTAAGGGCCTATGTCGAAAAATAATTGAAGCGAAATGAGCGTGTGATAGCTTATATTACTGCCTGATGCGAGAGACAGAGATGGGGCGGCGCGTGCGCTTGAAACGACGCAAGCGTAAAACAAAGTTTATTTAATTGTGATTGTACTATTTATGCAAGTTCAATTCTGCTCTAATCAACATTTGTAAAATATCAATCTCTTTTTTTTAAATCAAGTCTCGTGTTTCTATTATTCACCGTTTAGCAGTTCCAAGCGTTTATCGATAAAGACGGAGGCGACTTTGGCTTGTTTTTCTATCGAGAAAATGTGTCTTAATCGTGTTTTGGCTCTAATCAAAACTTCAATTATATGTTCAATTTACATATATCCGCTATTCATACTCCTACTGTTAGTTCTCCATGATATATTACGCTTTGAAGAATCCTATTTTTTTCACATAGCCTCTTAAAAGTTGGTAGACAGATGTTGGTTGTATTTACTTACAGAAATATAAACAATTCAGTAGCTTTTTCCATTTTAAGTTTCATTTTTCATCCGATTGATTGATCGAGCGAGAAAGTGAGACGCTTAATTTAGTCATTTGGTATACAATAATACAATAATGCGAGAGAGAAAAACGTGTTTTTAGGAGTAGCACTTGCTACGTTACGAACGTTTTGGGTTTTAAAACATTGCCAAATATATGAAAAAGCGTTCCGTTTCATGGAAAAATAAGGATTTTAAAATTTCGAAAAATAACCAAAAAGTAACCTTTTGAATTGTGTAACCTAAAAGTAATCTGGCAGAGCTACAAATCACCTAAAAAGTTACAAAAGTAACCTTCTGGCAACACTGGCCGGCTACCGCTGTTATTCTCTTCTCTGTCCTAGCTAACTTAGAGCTAAATAATGCTTTCTACATGATATAAAAATAAATATGTACATAAAATACAGGGTGTAAGTGACAGCCTAGCAAATATTTAAACGGTGAACTCAGACCATCAAACTGAACAACTTTCACTATGGAGCCTACCTCAGAAAACGCGAAAAAAAATCTGACATTTAAGTCGGGTAGGTACAGCAGTTTTGTATGGGATAGCTGATTTTTTTTCGTATTTCCTGAGGGCGTACCTCAGTGAAAGTTGTTCAGTTTGATAGTCATGGAAAAAAATAAGACTATTAAGATGTTCTGTGGTCTGAGTTCACCGTTTCAGTATTTGCTAGGCTGTCACTTACACCCTGTATATATTTGAGAAAGTGATATGGAGAATCTGTATTATTATATTGCTCGCTGGCGAACAGACTGCCAAAAAGTAACTATTTTTTTATACCTAGGTACTAATTTTTTAATCAAAATCTAAAACAGTTTCAATAATGAAAATATTTAAAAAAAAATGATTTCCAGTTCATAAGTAGGATGTCAGAAAACATGTTGTAATATTTAGTCATTTATAACGCACATTGAGCTACATACATCGCTCATTTTCAAGCATTTTCAACACTCGATTTCGAATACAGTTTTTGAGAGTTATGCGGTTATTATTCAACTCAAATATACCAAAACGCGGTAAGAACCCGTTAAAATGTTTATTTCTCGATTTCGAATGCTCGCAAGAGAAAAACCCTCCCTCGTATATCACGCTTGCTTCCATGTAAAATAAGCGGCATTTATTTCAATTGATCAATAAGGTAAGAAATACGCCAAGCCAATAAAACAAATGTATTACCTTAAAAATAATGTTTATCAGTAAGTGTAAGAAATAAATAAAGTAAGATCCCACCGTAAGATCACTTATTGTTATTGGATATGGATAAAATATGATTATCGATTGATCTTACGATGGCATCACATACTATCTATTTTATGCGCGTCTTGTTAATTGTGTAGAATTTGTAGCACTTTTTTGTCCATTAAATACCCGCAAACACATATAGCCCAGTCATTTTACGGAGTTTTGTTAGGCGGGGTAGGGAGTAATTATTAATTGGGCTTTTAAACTGTAACCGGCACCATTTAGTGACAAAAAGACTATCTTAAAACCTATTAAAATAAAAATCGCTACGCAACATAGAAATCAAAATTGTGTTTCCCAGAATGCTTTTTAATTAACAATATTAATACCAATGCACTCATTTGACTTAGATTTAACAATATAAATTATTTTTTAGCAATAAAATAGGCATTGAAATTTAAAAAAATTTTTAATTAGGCTTAAATTGGTTCTTCAATATTATACCGAAAAAAATATCAATTATTAATTAGTCCCGGCTCAAACAGTAAAATGACTGGGCTAATAGTTTACACAACTTTATAAAAAATAAGGACTAATAATTGAAGTTGACCTAATTGTTGTATTGCATTGCACAGTATTTAGTTTACTTTGCTTCTTCATCACTAAAAATTATTAAATCATAGAAAACTTTACATGAAACGCTTGCAATGAAACTATTATTAGACTTTAAATTTTAGTCAGTCATCATGTTTATCATCAAAAGTGCTTCACGATGTAAATGGTCATAATAGGTCACCGCTATAAACGAGCTAGTCTATCTAAGTAAAACATTTATACTAGCTGAATTTTGTAGTATTTTGAACGCCTTTTAATCTTCCCTTGCAAGAATTATTTATAGTCGGGGAAATCTACGGATTTTTGTATGAAGTAGATTGCATTAGTTGCACTTTAGGTGATAGTTTGAAATATTAGTAGATACATACCTGAAAAACATACCTAAATTCTCAATAATCCCCGATTTTTTATTGTGTATTATGGAATAATTAAGACATTTACAAAACATTAAATTTAGGTATGAACAAAAAACGGAAAACTGGTGATTTTGTACAGGACGGCTTCGTTAATATCGTAAATTTTAGTAGATATTTAATATTTTGTAAGTATTCAAAAATTATAACCTCAAAATTTAATTATTTACTGTTTGTTTGTACACAATAACTTTGTATGGGGTTAACTCTAACTCTTTTGCTAGTATGCTGGAAGAAATATCTTTAGAAATAAGTTTGCCCTTTGTACAGTCATATCGATTCTAAGGTATTTCTCAGGGTCCTCAGCCTATATAACCACCAAATCTCGACAAAAGTGTTATAAATTAACAGTAATATTAGTTTAAACACAATTTACTAAAGTGTATTTAATGCAATCTCAAACCGTATTTTTCCTAGACTAAGCACGTAGGACCAACCATGTGTGCCAAAGCTAAATGTTTTAAACATCCTGTACAAAAATCCTTTTTGGTGTATTTCAGCTTACCTATTCCTTTACCGTTCAACAACGCTTAGCTTATTTTAACATAAGCTTAACATAACCTACACTCTTATAAACAATTCTTTATCCTACAGGTGCATGCAGAAAACGGGCACATAGTAGCCAGGAATACTGAGAAATTGCTGGCAGCTGGAGTGACAGGCCCAGAGGGGCACATGATCTCTCGCAACGAGGAGGTCGAAGCCGAGGCCGTCAATAGAGCCTGCGTCATTGCTAACCAGGTAACTTAATAAAAGTTTAATTGATTGGTTAACTCTATCATCTATAACAATCATCTTCCAGCAGGACTAGCATGCCACCCACAACAAAGCGACAAAACGATAAACCCGTCATGCGCTCTCATTTTCTCTCTTAAAGTAACAAAGACAAAGGCACATTTCGATTTCTCTCGTTTTGTCGCGAAATGCTAGGCCAGGAAAAATTTGTGAGGAAATGAACATGCTTCAATTTAAAGGCGTGGGCACAATTTGTACCCACTGTCCATTATCAGTGGCGAGGGGCTCACTACCCGTCACACTGGACAGAGCTTCGGTACTACTAGTGAAACGTGGATGTTCTGAACTCGCAGAATATCTCTGTTTAACCCACAGAACATTATAAGAGGGGTTAGAAATGCGAAGTAGCGCTTTTGCTTCGGAGACGGCTGTCGCCACTTGTCTTCCCGCTCACGCTGCTACAATTACTCATGCCCTCTCGCTCGTACCACGCCGCGCGCCTTATGGTTTTATGCAAATTATTGCATAACCTGTGGCGACACGTTCCACGCCTACTTTGCACTTCTATGGTTTAACCCCTCGGGGAATATAGTCGTGAACGTATACTATGCTTATTTATTTATTTCATTAAAAATCTTCTAAACCTTATGGAATCTGTTTGCAGGCCAACGCACCATTGTACATAGTGCATATAATGTCAAGGAGCGCCGTGGAGGCCCTGACCCAGGCCAGAGAACGACAGAGGCAGCCTATTTACGGAGAGACTCTGGCTGCCACTGTTGGCACTGACGGTAATTATTGTTTTGTAAAAATCTCTACCATAAGGTAGCTGGGCATTATTGCCACCTAGGCAATAATGCCCACGTGCCTCACTGAAAGAATGAAAAATCTCTAATCACCTGGACTGCGTTGGGCCACTGCTCGTTCAAAGTTAGTATAAAAATTTTGTATTCTTGGGGAATATAGTCGTCAGCATTTAAAAAACTTGCACGAAGTTCAGGGAAATAGGTTCTAAAAAAAGGAACTGAAAGAAAGAAAGAAAAATTATTTATTTGGATCTCCGACTCACATTCAATCTTTTACATTATCACGGATACATTTTTGTAAAATATTTAAAACAGAATACCTATTAATAAAAGAGATTGTTGGTCCCAACTCAGCAAACTGCTCGGCGGAACTGTTGCATTGATGGAACTTATTTTTAGTTTGTGAGTTTTCTGTACTGCTCTCAAATGGTGAAGGAAAACATTGTTAGGAAACCTGCATAGGCTGAAGAAGAAATTCTAATGCAAAATCATGTGTAGGTAGTCCACCCAATCCGCATTGGACACTCGTGGTTGTGTAACACACCCATTGAGGGTAGGGTAGGTCTGTGTCCTACAGTGGGATGTATAGTCCTAAATGCTTACGGATTTTTAAGGGGATGATCAGACCATCAAATGGACCCAACATCAAAATCGTGAAAATAAAATCAGTTGTTCCATACAAAACTGCAAACAGCCGAGTTATTTTTGGTGATTTCGATTTTGGTCACATAAAGCAAGATGTTCAGTTTGATGGTCTGATCATCCCCTTTAAAACTGTCAGGCTGATCATGATGTACTGTTAACATCAAGATGTCTTCAACGTCTTAGATGCTACTGGCAAAGAAGGCATTTTAGCTGAACACGCAGAAAAACAATCGCTTCCATAGCTTTATACTGTGATTATACCTAACATTGGAAGAAAGGTTGGTGAAGATGATGAAGTAATCAACAGTATCACAATGTCGCAGGTACGCACTGCAGGAACGCGTGCTTCCGTCACGCAGCCGCACATATCCTGTCCCCGCCGCTACGCCCCGACCCCACCACTCCGGAGGCTATCGCTGAAGCACTCTCTGAGTAAGTTCTTACTTTGTACCAGAGTCTCCCCGAGTGACGCAACCTGAGTTTCTGGCGCACCCTGGGCAATCAGCCTCGATACGACCATTGGCTAATTTTTACACTACAGCAGGGGTGGCCGGTCGACCGCGTCGACTTTTATAGTAGTCTGCGAAGAGTTCAAATTGCAAAATATTTTTGGGCTGTTTATAAGTAGGTACTATGCGGAATTCGATAGTCTGTTTTCGAAACTTGCAACTTTGGAAAAGTAATCAGCTTCCTTTTTTAACGAAGGCATTAACATTGACAGTTATTCAATTAAAATCTGGCGATTAATTGATGTGAGTCAAGGAGATCAATGATATATTTTTTTAAAGAGATTTCGCAAGTGCCCATTTTTGGAAACAAGTTTCTATTCCTACGAAGACTAACTTTATAGGTATTGATATGACGACCCGGTTGGTGTAATGGTTACCTATCCGGACTGCCAAACCAGGGTGATTCGAATCCCGGTTCGGTCATGGATATGTTTGTGCCGTTGTTGTATTGTTTCCATAATAAACAGCCTATAGTGCTTGCTTGTGATCATTACAATGTATGTGCCTATGAGCGTTATTAAACTCTTCTTGAATCTCCTTCTTCTTCTTCTCTCTTTGTAATATTTTATTTTGTAATATTACAGCGACCACCTCCAACTCATAGGCAGTGACAACTGCACATTCCACGAGAAGGACAAGGAGAGGGGCAAGGGCGACTTCTCTAAGATCCCTAACGGAGTCAACGGAGTTGAGGACCGCATGGCTATACTGTGGCAGAAGGCTGTTAATACTGGTTAGTTTATCTTACCGTAATTAAAGTTATACCTATTAAGCTTTTATACCTTATTCCAGGTCTATTATTATATTTTAGAGAGCGGCTTACTTGACTTCCGTTTCCGAGCGAACATTACCCTAGTAAAGCGCCATCTGGTGGACACAATCAGCAGCCAGGCAGTGGGGGGCACGGCCAATGAAGCCGGTGCCCGCCATTTTATTTTCATTGGCGTTTTGAATTCCTACTGAGCGGACATGTAACGGAAAGCGCTGCCTTCCCGTTACCGCCATTTTTAAATATAAATTTTAAATTTTCTTTTTCTTAATATCGATTTGTTTTTCGATGGTTAAATGATTAATTTGCATAGTTATTGCATTAACAAGTGCCCGTAAATAGTAAAGTGCGTATTTTCGTCGTCGTGTCGTCGGGTCGCAGGAGTGATGGAGTCTTCGAGGGTGGACAAAGACGCGTTTGTTGCAGAAATCTGATAAGTAGACGTCGAGCATATTACTTATAGATTACAATTTCCATTGTTCGTATGGTGCAGTATGCTGAACATTTCCAAAGAATTCTGAATGTATGGCGGTTGCATATTTCTGTGCATGAACCGTTAAATGTTACACTGCAGAGAAAAACATTTCTAAATCGTTTTCGTCTGGTTTAATGAATGTGATTGAGTGGCAATCTATATGTGTGTCGTTAAAGCTAACTAAGATGTTCGTAGTATTATTTTTCCTGTGTTTCTACCCCCGTCCAGGGAGGTATTTGTAATGTGTCTATAGGAACAGGTCTGCTGCGGATGAATCGCAGAAGCGAAGACATTCTAGTCTTAATATCCAGGCTTGCGCTGTCCGTGCGTAACGACAGTTCACCAAGCAGGTATCAGGTTAAGGTACGGTAACATAAGTGGCCTGGGGTCGACACTCGACGATTATCCCACCGTTTGGTTACTGTAGTATATAAAGAAGATTAGTAATGTCGTCGCATTGCTATTTTTCTGCCTGTGTAAAGCCGATACTGGACAAGCTACCGACCCGGTACGGCACTCCCTGCCGGTGTTCGCTTAGCTCACTGGTACCATGCGGCGGGCGGTCTCCCCACGCACTACCATTACCACGAAGATCTGCCGTCCACGCTCCTGCTGGCTGCATGATACCGTGATGATCTGCCGCCCACGCTCCTGCTTGCGGCATAATACCGTGACCTGCCGCCTACATTCCTGCTGGCGGCATATTACCGTGATGATCTACTGCACACGCTCGTGCTGGCGGCGTAATACCGTGATGACCTGCTGCCTACATTCCTGCTGGCGGCATAATACCGTGATGATCTGCCGCCCACGCTCCTGCTTGCGGCATAATACCGTGACCTGCCGCCTACATTCCTGCTGGCGGCATATTACCGTGATGATCTACTGCACACGCTCGTGCTGGCGGCGTAATACCGTGATGACCTGCTGCCTACATTCCTGCTGGCGGCATAATACCGTGATGACCTGCCGCACACGCTCCTGCTGGCGGCGTAATACCGTGATGACCTGCTGCCTACATTCCTGCTGGCGGCATATTACCGTGATGATCTACTGCACACGCTCGTGCTGGCGGCGTAATACCGTGATGACCTGCTGCCTACATTCCTGCTGGCGGCATAATACCGTGATGACCTGCCGCACACGCTCCTGCTGGCGGCGTAATACCGTGATGACCTGCTGCCTACATTCCTGCTGGCGGCATATTACCGTGATGACTTGCCGCCCACGGGCCTATACTGGGGGCTCAACACCACGACGACCAGCCGACCACGTGCCTACTGCCTGGTGGGTCGGTATCCCGCGTGGCATCTAGCATCGGGAACCAAACACAAGGTAAAAGAATGGAGGGAATTAAGTGTCCCGGTACCTATCGGACATTAATTGCCCCCAATCTCCCATGACATACGCAGAAAGCCATTTCCATAAACTTTTTCTTTTCATGTTCTGTAATGGTCATCAAATTTTATGTCTGAAACTTTCCAGCGTACCGACTGCTACCTGGTCATCGTTTCTAGATGCGCCCGTATCCACGGAGGACTACGTAAATTTGAAATTCCTAATAAGATTAAAGACATTCATGATTTCGCGCAGGAATCGGAAAGCATTATCACGCTGTAATCACCGTTCGTGGTTTTTATTTGGATTCTGTCGTCTAAACGAGTCCCTTTTTTGTTTTTAACAAGCTTTTATTTAACTTGCCCTGTTAAATGGGAGGATTCTTTGTTAAATGTGGGGTACCTACCTGCAATACCCACCTACTAATCTAAATAAGACGATCCTAATTCGAACCTGTTGGGTGGTCCTCTTTGGTAAATATTACATTCAGTGAAAACAAGATTATGCAGAACTTATAAATCAGGATGACGTTCCGGTGCTCGAAATAATATATAAAATATTCATAAGTGCTTAAGGGATCCAGGCTGTCCGTTTAACGAATTTTCACTTATAAAGTTGCAGTACAAAGATCGAAATAAAAATGTTTACAGAAGGTCACGTAACTCTGTTCTTTCTGGCAATCCAATCCAGAGTTTAGTAACCCTACGTTTGGTAAAGTTCAGTTAATGGTATTGGTTATTGGTGCCTTCTCCAAACACCAACATTTTCTATTTTTGCAAAGGATTCTAATCATTTCAATCGGAGCAGGAGTATCTGATGGTTACACAATACACGTTGGACGAATACCCAAGGTTGTTAATCAATAATTCTATATTTTGGTTTGTAATATCATGCAAGCAGTTTCAGAAAGTCACACATTTTCTGAAGTGCATTCTTTCAAAAATGCATTACTTTATAAATAATATATAATTATATCTACCTACTTTATGTAATAAAATAACTGATAGCTAAGCTATCTTTGTATGTGGCTTGATGCGTCGGTCTGCTATTCTCCCACACAATTTTGTCCCATTAATTTGTTGCAGTATTAGCACCACGTAATAAATAATGTATGCACGTTACACAAAAACTGCAAAGAAGGAAGCTGAAAGATAGCTGCCTATAAGGTGTGTTCTCGGCATATCAATTATACCGCCGAAGGGTTCTATTCTATCCGATATTTCGTCATGCTTCGTATTGTGACTGTCGCTTTCTATATATTTAAATACTTGAAACCTGAACTGAAAAACATATGTGATGAAATCACACATAAATAAAATCCCTTTTACGAGGGTAGTTTATCATTTTTGTGATGTCGTGCCTAAGCGATATGCCTAGGCTTTTGTGAAATGCATTCTTATGACCGTGGCCATGCCGTGACTATGTTTTCCTGGAGGATGTTCCGAATCCAGTCTATACGCTGTACGCTCATAATGTTTCTTATCTGTCATGTGCGTGTTGCGTAAGGTTACAATATTTAAAAAGCCGTTATTGAAAGACAATGGGTTAAAATCTTATAGGTACTTGAAAAGTTAGTCGTTTTCGTTTTTAATACTAATTCAGTATAAATTAAATAGTACGATTGAGTCTTTTATGTGGAGTGAGCTACCAAAACATGCTATTCAGCTTGGGTTGACAATCGTTTTTTATGACATCATTTTATCAACTATCTTAATTTATGCTAACCGAGTGTTATCGGTTGACTGGGCATCTTTCAAACATTCTAATCGCTCGTTACATACCTACCTGACATATATGCATAACTTAGGTAATATCCTTATTTTATCAGTTGGTGTTTTTATTATGCTGAATGAAGTCTATTATATTATTTGCTGATCAATCATCAAAACTTGTTCACGGTGACCGGTGGCTTGAGACCTGTTCGTACCAGAGGGAATTGATTCCTGCTGAATAATGACTTGCACGAATTTTTGCCTCACCTTTAGGCCTTAAATGTAACCCAGAGCCAAATAAATAAAGCTTCGGTATAACTGCTATGCTATTTGTAATATCTAGGTGTTATGAATGTCCTCTGCAAGGAGACTACGGATATGTGCATGTATGCGAGCAGAATTCTTAGATGAAATACTAACGTTGTTATATTGTCGCTATCGACATTCATACAAATAACAGTGACAGTTTGTGTATTTTACATTTGAAGTTTCTTTCTCAGTCAGCTTGTCACCCATTAATTTTTTATTACGTCCTACGGTACAAATCTACCTAGGTTTGATGATGAATTATTATTTTCACGCGTCGTATTCCTGGATTCATCAGAAGTCTGCAAAGCGAGTCGGATATTTGCACCTGACGGCTGACGAACCATCTTGTTGTAAAATTCAGTTGAACCCCATGAAACCACCACTTTCAACTGAATGAAACCCATTCACTCACTGCTATTCTATACGGTGTTGTACGGTGAAGATGAAGTCCGTTGAGATCAAGTCACGGCTATGACTGTCGTTGCTCCCTACATTTATCTTTTTATCGATGTCAATATTACATTGTGCGTTCCTATGCCATTGTCAATGGTATTCTAATATCTTGTGATTGCAGTTTTTATTGGTATCAGTTTGAAATAATGTTGGTTCTCACACGAAACCACTCAAATTCAAAAACAAATTTGGGTCACGCACCATGCCAACCATATTCATAAAGAATGTTATTTAAACATTTTTGGTTTTCGCACAAAGCAAACCAATTTGAAATAATCAATGAACTTCGTATAAATCACATTGGCGTCAATCCAGAAGCAATCCAGCAGCCGATACCAAACACTTCTCAAATATAATAATAGACCTGGAATAAGGTATAAAAGCTTAATATAACAATTTTACCTGTAAA
Organism: Agonopterix arenella; assembly: GCA_927399405.1. Classification (NCBI taxonomy): domain Eukaryota; kingdom Metazoa; phylum Arthropoda; class Insecta; order Lepidoptera; family Depressariidae; genus Agonopterix; species Agonopterix arenella. The sequence continues at coordinate 7,524,630 of OV656714.1, forward strand.
TAAAATTATTATTAAGCATACTTACCTTATTCCAGGTCTATTTTGTACACCTGTCTGCTGTAATATCGTCCTTCCAGATCTTAAAGAACGAAATCATAAACTATTTTTTAAGGCATAGCAGGATATGATCGTGCTGGCGTAGTGGGATAGTCGTGCTCGCTCTCTGACACGGTCACACCTACACTAGTCGTGTTGTTTGCTCGCATTCTGCAGCACGATCACGCTGAACGCTAGCTGAATTCAAATCTTCAATGAAAATAAAATGGCGGGCACCGGCTTCATTGGCCGTGCCCCCCACTGCCTGGCTGCTGATTGTGTCCACCAGATGGCGCTTTACTAGGGTAATGTTCGCTCGGAAACGGAAGTCAAGTAAGCCGCTCTCTAAAATATAATAATAGACCTGGAATAAGGTAAGTATGCTTAATAATAATTTTATTTACAGGTAAAATTGTTATATTTTGAACGACCAGGCCCTGTACCCGGACTTTCGATTTTCGATATAACGCGACCGTTTCGGTTCGAGCTTCATTGTAATAAAGTTGACATTGGAACGAAAACGTTCACGCAATTGCGAAGTTCAAATGTCCGGGTAGAGGGTCAGGAAAATAATTACCCTCGTAAATCTTCGTTTGCGCAGTCTCCTGACAAAACCCGAAGTCGTTTAGTAATCAAAGGGTGCAAAGTCGGATAGCAGCGAAAAGGGCGCAAAAACAATTAGCCAATAGCGGCAAGGTATTGAAGGTGGCACATCCTGATTGGTCAATATAATTTAGCACGCTTTTAAAATTTGTCAACTGCGCAGGTACATTAGGGGAAACCGCTGATAAAAATATTGATATCTTCAAATGGTTATCGTAAAAAAACCACTTGACTTGACACGCCATTTCATCCAGAAACCAATGTGCTAAAGGTGAGTCTTACCTAGCTTGCTTGTCTTGGGACCCGCAACGATACAGTCGTTGCAGGATCAAAGAAGAAAGCAGTAGGAAAAACAAATATCCTACTTCCCTCCAGTGCGAACTGGGAGACAGCAATTTGATTATGCTTGTCAGTTTATTGCATCATCATCATCAGCTTATCTTGGTCCACTGCTGAACATAGGCCTCTCCCAAGGCGTGCCACAAAACTCTGTCCTCGACCTTCCTCATCCAGGAGCTTCCCGCTACCTTTGTCAGGTCGCATGTCCATCGGCAGCAGGGCGTCCCACTCTACAGCTGCCAGTTCGTGGTCTCCACTATACAACTCTGACACCCCATCCGTTATCAGTTCTTCGGCAGAAATGACCAGCCCATAGCCACTTCATCTTGTAAAATTTCTCTAGTTTAGGACAGTATATTGAATATCTATTTGTAATTGCAGGCATGATGGACCCATGCCGCTTCGTAGCCGTGACCAGCTCGAACGCTGCCAAGATCTTCAACGTGTGGCCGCAGAAGGGCCGCATCGAGGTGAACAGCGACGCGGACGTGGTCGTGTGGGACCCGCGGCTCGAGAGGACCATCTCCGCCAAGACGCACAAGCACGCCGTCGACTTTAACATCTTCGAAGTACGTTGAGACCTTGATAACCTTCTTCTTCTTACCGTGTGGACAAGCCCTGGTGTCAGAATGGAGACCGCCTTACGACCTCTGACGTAGTTTTTATGTAACGACTACTACCACCAGAGATAGTAGCCGGGCTTAATGTGCCATCTGAAGCACGGAATCATCGTTCTTTTCAGACAATGAGGTGATTCAACATCCTACAATGTCATAACCAACTGGGAATAATAAAGTGCCCCGTCGATTACTAGTCTTATCACTAGGTGCCTCCGTGGGAATCGAACCCACGACTTCCGTGTCAAGAGCGCAATGGTCAACCATTAGAAGACAACATTCTGACTTAGAGTTAACCGGTTACTCGCAACCTCGCAACGCAGCGAAACTTGAGGGGAACAAGACACGCAAAGGTACTATCATATCTACATGCTTCAACTTCGAGGCGTGAATTGTGTCCAATGTCCATTAAAAGTGGCGACAGGCTCACTAACTGTCACTCTGGACAGAATTAGGACACTCTTAGTGAAATGTAGATATTTTCAATATGCAAAATTTTGAGAGCCTCTAACGTCTCCCTCGAGGAATATAGTCACTTTATCATATTATGGGGGCTGGCAAAGCCAGCAATACTTCGATCCAATGGGTTTCTGTTTATTTTCTCACCCTTCAAAAACATGGTACAGCACGGAGCACGACCAGGAAAATAATTCCTCTCGTCAATCTAAGGGCGCAAAGTCGGATAGCAGCGAAAAGGGCGCGGAAACAATTAGCCAATAGCGACAAGGGAATGAAGCTGGCACATCCTGATTGGTCAATATAATTTTCTGCGTTATTAAAATTTTTCAACTGCGCAGGAACATCGATGAGATTTATAAATCTGGCACTATTGTACATACTACTGTAAAATGTCTGGATGAATAAAGTTCTTTTTAATTTTTATTTATTTATTTTTATTATACAAATCGTAATTCATATATTGTAACCAGGGGCAGAATGTAGTGGGGAGCCCGCAGTATGTGATCGCCGGCGGACGCGTCTGTCTCGACGACGGAGAACTGAGGGTTGCTGAAGGTAATCATTATGTTTTATTCTGTGATATATCTTCCCCTGTAATATTGTCCGACACAATAAAACATTATAATAATCTTGGATTCAAACATAAAATTAATGCATTGAAACATCAGAAGCAAACCTGGAAACCTTATCTAAAAGAGAACAAACATCAAGATTGACCGAAAAGGTTTTTTTGAAAAACTACAAATCCTTTTTAACCCTAAAATGTTTCCCACATCACATTGCAGGGCACGGTAAATTCCTGAGCACGCCAGTCAACTGTCCCTACGTGTATGGAGAGGAACCGGTGCTGCCGAGAGCTACTCCTCAGCCCGTCACTCCCAGCAAGGTCACCAATGGCGGCGGTGTCACTCCCGGTAAGTAATATTAATTATTGCTGAGCTTGCCAGTCAACTGTCCCTACGTGTCCGGAGAGGAACCGGTGCATCCGAAAGGTACTCCTCAGCCATGTGCCATCCGAAGCACGGAATCATCTTTCTTTTCAGACGATCAAGTGACGCACAAAGACGAAGTAACATTTTCAATTTCATCCTGTAGTGTAGAGTGTAAACGATCACCAAAATTAAGGCAATGTTTTAAGTCTGGTCCGATTAGTCTTTTGATTTGTCTCACAGAACAAACTTAAACCAAACTCCAGAAACCAACCAACCACCACGAACAACCACCAACCCGCACTGGGCCCGCGTGGTTGAATATGGTCCACCTCTCAAAATTATTCTTAAGAGGAGGGCTAGCGCAGTGGGCTCCTAAAAACTATAACCTATTTCATATTAATGTTTCGCAGAGCTGACCATAGTGAATAAAAACCTGGAAGGGATGGGGATCTCTTCAGGATGCAGCACGCCGACCGGTCGCAAGATGAGGGAACCAGGGCAACGAGACCAACAGAAATCATCATTCTCCATCAGCAGTAAGTATCTTGAAGAGGGTATACCCTTGTCAGGGCGCCCGAGCCCTAAATAAAAACGGAGTTCAATTCAATCTTAAATGAAACATGTTTAACGGGTTCTTATCGCGTTTGGTTTATTTGAGTTCCCGAATTTCAGCAGTGCCATGCGACTGACGGTGGCGCGTTGTTGGTATGGATACTCAATCACCAGGGTCCGGGTTCAAAATCGCACGGACGACATGCCATGTATCAATGAGTTTTTCTAACTTATGTACGTAATACCGCCTGCTCTCAAACGTTGAAGGAAACATCGTGAGGAAACATCGTGAGGAAACTTGTATACACTGAAGAAGAAATTCTGATTCGTATGTCAAGTCTACCAATTCGTATTGAGCACGCGTAGTGGGCTAACGCCCATACCCTTCTTGAGGGTTGGCCTGTGCCCTGCAATGGCACTCATATAGGCTAATGACGACAACGGCCATGATCACGAGATGACTGAAGTTTAATCCTATTTTGACTATTTACCAACTTAATTCAACATTTTTTGAACACGATTTTGAAATTAATCTTTGTTTACGGTTTTTTCCGTTAACATATGTGTCCCGTATATATTCCAGTCCCATTTCAGTTGTCATACAAAACTACAGTCCTAAATCTACTGAAATATATGTGACATTTCACTAGAGTTGGTACTGCAGTTTTGTATGAAACAGAAGAAATTGGCTCCATGGTGAAATTAGTTCAGTTTGACGGACTAACACTCAGTTACAGAAACGCTCATTAAAGAGAATCCTCCATTAAATCTCTTGCTGTTATTGTTTTGTTGACGTAGTAAAAGCTAGTAAGAGATTTAATGGTGGATTAACTCTAATGAGCGTTTCTGCAACTGACCGTCAAACTCTAAACCATCTCTTTAAATATTACTAGGGTGTTTTGTTACAGCCTGTATAGTAACCCATATTTTTCCACCTTGCAGAAGAGGTAGAAGGCATCGATACGAAGACATCAGTCCGCGTCAGGAACCCCCCCGGCGGCAAATCTTCCGGACTCTGGTAAAAACCGGTTTGAACCGCCGCGCGCCGGTTTGATCCGGATCTCGCTGGATACTGCGATTGCTTTGCTAAGAATACTTTTGCTTGTGGATTTTATTTTGAGGTAATATTATCAGAATTTATTGAAGACTAGATAAGAAAAAAGAGATGTTAAAAAGAGTACTGCCATTGAAATTTTTGATTGTTTGTGTGCATGAGTGAAGAGGTAGAAAGGATTTGTTAATTCGTTCATGTCAGCAAAATTAATTATATTTTTACTGATTCCAAATGTCTTCTTTAAAATAAAATTTAATAAAATCAGTTTCCAACATTAGCGTAAAAAAATGGCGGATAAACATAAAAGTCTCAACTAATTCTAAACACAGATGGATAGCTAACTTTATCTTCGTTTTTGCGAAATTTATACAGACAATTATTCCATAAAAATAATATTTCACAAGCAAAAAGATAAAAAATAAAAGCTTGCGGCAATCAAGAACCAATTTTTAGGTTATTTATTATTAACCCAAAGCTTATAATACGGTAACTGTATGAAAAATGTATGATTTAGACTGTTTCAATTATTTAGGCATGACATAATAACTTTTAATACATATAATTACATATGTAACACAATATTTATTGTTTTCTGTACTCATAGACTGATGTAAACGGATTGTAGAAATATTTAGCAATTTATTGGCTACATTTATATGTAATTTGATGTATATTTAATTCCAATAGGGCTGACTTCAAATGTAAACCAAAAATGTGTACACAAATAAAAACACTAACGTCATAAAATCGAGAAATAAAAAAAAATTATCTATCGAATTAATTATTGACGAAACTAAATAAAACATTTGAAATAAATTCTTTTAAGAATTTTTTGGTTAGGTTTTGAATGCAGTTCTGTTGGAATAACTTCTGCATTTTGACAAAACAGGTTTTTATATGTTATTAAAAGCTGATGCATTTGTGTAGAAGGGATGTGTAGAAAATTATTTTGACGATTACTAGAAATATGTTGACATTATCATTAAAAAGCCAAAAAATCTTTATATCATGTTCAATTCCAAAAAAACCTCAAATAGTGTCAAAATATGTCATTGTTTTTAAGAAGCGTAATATTCATGTGTTTTTTAACTAAGCATTTAACTATACCTACTGAGGCCCGATTCGACCAAACGCGAGTAAATTTTATTCTTAGATTAAGTCGCCGGTTACTGTAGAGTAAACAGATTTTGCGTTTTACCAACCCTAATCTATGAATAAGTTGAGAGTAAATTTTACACGGCCAATTTTGACGGTGTAAAGCTTATACAGAGACTAATGAAATGTCAATGTCAAATAATAAAAAAAAATTAATAAAAAGAAAACTAACAAATTAAAACTGTCTAACCTCACATTGCAATAAGTACGCATACAACGACCTCTTTCTTTAGGTGGATTATACATTCGTTCTTTTAGTATGGGTTTAGTGTGGTAGAAGACAAGTGAAGTTATTTCGGAGTAAACACGAAGAGTAAAATTGATCCTTGTATAGTTACTCTTCTATAAATCAAAGTTTGGTCGAATCCGGCCTTAGTTAAATTTGTTAATTTTTTTCATACTTAGCACTACTTAAAAACTTCCTAAAAGCCAATTGTGAATACGTCATAATTTGTGGGAATTTGTCATTTTGTGAAGTTGTCATTTTGAGAAGTTTGCGTTTCCCGAGCAGTCGACGTTTAGCGAAATTGAAGTTATGAGCTGAAACGAAAATTTAAGTAGTGTTAAAACATTTAATTTGTAAGTTCAAGCAGTTATTGTTATATTTGAAAACGAAAAAGTTAATTTCATTTAATTTAACATTATTAACTAAGTATGAATGTTAGAAATATCAAGTTAACTCCTTAATGTATGTCGTTTGTGCTTGAGTGATAAATGAATCGGTTTATTATAAGTAAAATAGTTTTTAAGAATTTTTATTGTTTTTATAATAAGCACCGTAACTATCAACACTTAGTACTGTTTTTTTTATTGATCCATATGAGTCGACTATTATCGAAAACGGCTGTCTTTCCAGACACAATGGATTTTCCCGTTGTCTGAATTTATGACCAGTTTTGATACTAACCAACATATAATGTCATATTTGTTTACCTACACATATTTTCGGTTTAAAAGTGTTACAGTACGACCAGGAAAATAATTCCGCTCGTCAATCTTCGTTTGCGTAGAGCAGGACCGAGTCCCCGACAAAACCCGAAGTCATTTAGTAATCAATGGGTGCAAAGTCGGATAGCAGCGGAAAGGGATTGAAGGTCACATCCCGATTGGTCAATATAATTTCGCGCGCTATTAAAATTTGTCGACTGCGCAGGTACATCGGTGAGACTTATAAACCTGGTACTACTGTACTTTCTTATGTTTTGTTTTGTGAAATTAGACAAAAGTTATGAGCGATTTAATAATAATGGTAGTATGTCCAAATAAATTCCAGATGGCACTAACTGAATACTTTATTTCTAAACGGAACAATGGAGTGCAATTTTTAAAAGTCATACGTTGAAATCAGCAGTAAAAAAGTATGAAGTTTGTGTATTCTCGCTCATGATTTCTGTATTTTACTGTTTATGTTTTTGGTGTAAAATAAAGTATATTTGATTGATTGATTGATTGATTTCGAAATCAAAAATAGCATTTTGTCTATCTTTGTTTGAAGTGCTATTTTTGAATTCGAAAACATGAGCAAGAATATACAAACGTCATACTTTTCTACTGCTGATTTCAACGTATGACTTTCAAAAATCGCACTGCTGTGAAGAATTCAACGGCGATTTTATTTTAATCGCTCATACATTTACTTTTTTCGATGTTATAGTGAAAAAAAAAATAGTAACATGCTAGAATTTTCGTATGACTGCATCCTTAGAGGTTGTTTCATGTTATCAAATCATAAGTCGAAAAAAAAGGTCGTATAATGAATCTTGAGATGTTAATAAAGTATTATATGCATCATATTTGACCAAAACGTAGGTTTATATAACACAGTACAAATCTTTTTATCTAAAACTATGTTTTTTACAATTTCCTAGATCCTGCTAGTCTTGCAAACCGCATCACAATTTTATAGTGTTTTACATTTTTTTTCTAAATGTATATTCTCTATTATGCATTGTCACAAAATAAACAATGTAATCTCACATGAATTGTTTTATTTTTTTAATTGAAAATCAGCATTGACTACAATGTGGCAATCATGTTTTTTTTTAATGTTGTATATTTGAGAAAAAATACGATTGAGGGCAGCACTATAGACTATACCCTCTTAACACTTTGTGTGCTGACAACCTACGTCATAGGTCAGCAACAAATGGGCCGCAGTGCGCACGACTCGCCCGGTGTCATCATGGTTTTGAGCTTAGCAGCGAAAGTGTTAGGTCAATTTACACCGCCGCGCCGTGGAATGGAATGGAAGCGATCGGAATGTATATGTCATAATCAGCGAGGAATGCGCTAAATCGTAGATTCTTTAGCGAGTGAATTGGCTTTATAAGTGTTTATTGTTACGTTTAATGATGTTGCTTTGTAATTTGTTTTATTGCGAGGAAGACTGCTTCTTATTCAGTCGATTGTTGTAACTTGAATACGTTCGTTATCTTTTTGATATCCACTTTGTATTTTTAGTGTTAGCTCTGCTTTGTTTTTTTTTTAATTATGTTTCTATCAGCGGAGACCTATTATTGGCTTTCTGTTAGCCATCCATATTTTGTAGTGTCAACAGTAGTTCAGGTCTTCCCAAGAAAATAAAATAAAATATAAATAAAATAATGGACTTTATGTCAACTGTGTAACATACAAACTTAGATACGAGCTAAAAAATAGGTCGCCCGTCTTCCACAGAATTCGCGCGCATTCTCAGGAATTCGCACAGCTACCGTTTGCACCTTACATTGTCGACATTAAGTTCATTAAGACATGTACATTCCGATCGCTGCCATTCCATTCCGCGGCGGTGTAAATTGAGCCTTAAGTAAAATTGGATAATGTTGAGTTAGGGTTTTTTAGGGAGATATAAATTGAAGTAAACAAAGTAATTTTTTAAGTTGTTTATTAAAATAATATTCGTTCAACTGAACACAAGACATGGGGACCAGACCTAATAATTGAGTTTACTAATTTGACAAATTTCTTCTACAAAAAAAAAATAACGGTCTCTTCTACAGAGCCGACTGTCTTTACCCTCTTAACAATAAAAACAACCTATAAAATCTATCAACATAAAAGACCTTTCAGAGGTATTAGGTATTCAAAAATACCTACCAGCATTTATAATAGTTAAATTTGGCACAGATATTTATAATAGTTAAAAATATTACTGTCCTTTTAATTCCCTGGCAATCTATTACAGTTCTAGATGGTTTGGCACCGGTTTTTAGATAAAATCATTCGAATTTTCAAATAAAGAAATAGTCCAAAATAAAACAGCAGACTTCTGTGCTAAAAACAAAACTCGAATTGCATATAATTTTTTTTAACTCAAAAATAGACCTTAAAATAAATTTTTAGGAAACAAAAAAAATCTAATTTAATATTTAGAAAACTATACAGTACCCATATTATTCATTATTGCACATCATCTGATCAAAATTAATGCAAAATCGAACGGCTAATCAATATTTTGTAAAAGATTAAAAACATTTTTGATAATGCGGTCAAATGTATTTCTCTAAGATTGAAATATTTCTCATTTCTTTGTCAGATTTTCTTGAAATACATTATGGTCATATTTAAAAAATTATGGATTTTTCTAAAATCATTCAAGTAATCAGCGAAAGCACAATTTTCATTTTAAAAAGTCATGGGTTTTGATATTGCAATTAACAACGTTAAAATTCTTAATAATAACAATAAAAGTAATTAACAAAAAGAAGTATTGGATAAAAAACCATCCGAGAACATTCCGAGGGCACTAATTTCCTTTAATAATAATATAAATGCAATATTTTATACCAAAAAATGTTCTAAATATTCATTGAATTACAAATTTATTTACAAAACTTCGAGCTTTTATGGGGCACTCGTGTAAAAATGGTAAAATAATAAGTTACTGTTTTCTGGATATGTATGACAATGCAATTCTTTCGTTTTGAGTCAGTATTCAACTAATATTTTTCTTTAAACTTCTTTTTATATAGTAATAATATGTAAGTAGCATAGTACACTTACTTTCTAATATGACACAATTAATTAAACCTATATTTTATACATTTACATCATTGTATGTACTTACACATATACAAAGGTTGACTTTGTACCAAAATTCCCTTTGAAAATTTAATTTACATAAAATCATTAAAAAGTGCATGCAAAAAATAAAAAAATGTATATCAGCCATATTGTGATTAAAATATGAACTATTTCCAAACATTGGCAACCAAGTGCTCTAAATAGTTCACCGTGAACACAATAGATAGCGCTGTAATTAGAAGTTGTCGTTCGCATAAAGTTTTTTGTTTTTTTTTTTATAAAAAGGTCTTTCGGTACATCACCAATAATAATAATTTCACTCATACAACATGCCTATTCTAACCTACGACAGTCTAACGGGTTCCGCACAACGGAAAAACAATTTTCCTCTCGCTTCTGCCTTAAACGTAACTTTTTACACTCATTTGCGAAAGGAAAATATTTTTAAAACTAAAATTTCTAACACTACATGGAACCATGATCAGGTGCTGGCCGTTTAGGATGAAAATGACGTTTTGTTTATATGAAAATGTCCTTAAAGAGAGCGGTAGTCAGTTCTGCCATACATATAGTAAGCCGTTTCGTTGTGAACCAATCGTGATTTTGAAGTTTTCATCAATCAATGTTAACAAATAAAATCAAAATGTCTTTTGAAAATCACCGATACCATAATTTGAATCAGGTTACCCTGTACTTTACTATTCTAGATTTAAAATTAGACCAGAAATAAGTATGGCAGAAGAAAGTCATTGAAAAGAAATATTTTTCATACTTTGGACAAATAAGAAATAAAAGCTTTGAAGGGAATTTCCTTTCGTCAGCTAACTTGACTTAGTCAGAAAATTATTGAATTCATACTGAAATTACCCAAATGTAGAAATGTTGATTAAAATTAAGTATTAAAAGTATCAACCACATAATGTAATAAAAACCATTTTATGAAGTCTAAAGTATCAAATAAAAGTATCAAGAATTGTCATAAATTGGTCGATTACACTAAATAGCTATAATATACAAATGAAGTGATGAAAATGGCACATAAATATGCGACTAGTGATAAAAATAAAATGCAATTCCATACATTTGGGCACTAAAAGTATGAATATTAGAAATGCACAGTAAATGACTTGATTTGGGCTCACAATTTTGAGATCATTTTGAAATATGACTGCGTTATGTTAATTGTTAATCGTTGTTAGGTATAATTTTATTAATTTCTTTCACAATTCGTATTGAAATCTAGAAATACAGCGCATTTGGTCGAAACAAGTAATTAGTTTAACTAATTAAACCAACGGACATTTAGGCCATAGAAAATTATTCCCATTATGAAACAAATAAAAAATTAGTACACAAAAATGCCGGTATTCCTAAATATCAAAACGAAATCGGTTAGAAAATTAAAAAAAGAACCCATCCGGAAATGGTTTTCAAAATGGTACCTATTTTTTATCACAACCAACACGACTCGCTTCGGGGTAAGTTCCATAGATGGCGCTGCTTGATGTTTGGTTCTCACAGATGTCACTACTAGTACTTCATAAGAATTATTTGTCAAAAATGCTGTTTTACAAAGTTCTAAACAGAACATCCAACAAATAATTATCAGTTGCTTCTGTTTAAATCATCACTATTAAAAGTCTCATAGATCAAAACAGAGTGCTAACAGCAGCGTTAAAACGAATCCTTTAGCCGTGTCCGCGCCGCACCGTTGTCCACCACTATGAGACTGATATCACCTCGTGTCCCGGCCTCGATTGCGCCGCTCTCGGCCAAGACTGTGACGTCAGCTGTCCTACAGACAGGGGGTTATTTGCATCTCTTGGATTGGTCCCAACGGGGTTACGCGGGGGGTTGGGGGGAGGGTCAGACGCCGGTGATGCTAGCGAGGAAAGCGCCGATAGTCCTCCAGGACTCGACGCAGAATTGAGGGGGGTATCAGCGTCGCCGTCACTCGACGCGTCTGACATCTCCTCTAGTTTGACGTCTTCTTCAGAGCAGGGCGACTGGGGCGTCGCCATCGGCAGCGGCACGGTCCCCGACGCTGCTGCCAGGGCTTCCATGTAGCGAACGCACTTCTTCTTCCGCCTGTAAGGGTTGAGACGTTAGATTCGGTTTAATATTAGTTGTGGAATGGCATTGAGGTATTGTGGACTACGTACTGGAGGTGACACGGTAAACAAAGGCCCGTATCAGACAAGTGATTTGGAGCGTAGGCGTAGATGGAACGATATTCTGAGTTCAGCGGTTCTCGCGGCGGCGATGACGATCAGGTAACGCTTGTGCTATCACAAATCGCGGCGATCGTTGCGACGTCGTTGCCGTACAGATGCGAAATCGCCTATGCTCATAAATCGCTTGTGTGATAGGTCCCAATCATGCGTTATAATGAGGAGCATGTCTCTTTTTTTAGACAGCGGTTCTAATTTCCTGAAAGAAGTGCGGCGATATCGCCGCATTGAATGGGACTCCGTTGTGACGTGCAGTGTCATCTCTAAAGGTAGTACATAATACCTCTAAATGGAATGGTTTTACTACAGTCACTTGTTATTGCTGTGGTTTTGTATGTGGCATTTCTAGAGGGCTAACTAACGTTTTCAATTGTTCGCGGAAAACGGAATGTTACCAATAAGATTAAAAGTTATAAAAGTGAAGGGCGTATTTGAGAGGGCTTGTTTCATCACAGCCTGTGCAATATATCTTTTAGATTGGCTATCTGAAACTTATCAGTAAGTGAAACAAGCCTTAAGTAAGGTAACTATGTTTTCAACAGTGTAACTATAAGTAAAAAACTATTGATATTTGCACATAGATAACATGAAAGAGATATTCAGTTTTGTATAGTGCGATCTTTGTCAAACGCATTGGTGTTTGTCACGTGCGACAGAGAAAACGTCAAAACCAAAGCCGATCTTGTCCGAACATCTCTTTCTAGTTCTTTATGTGCCAAGCCAGAAACTGTCCAATATAATGACAGGAATAAAACCGAACCACAACATAGACAAATTACTAAAACTAAACGTTGAACACAAAAAAACTTTCAAATTTGTAAATCAGTTAAAATCAAAAGTCGTCATGCTAAGAAAATGTTAAAAATAATCTAGACAAAAAAACTAAAAATTTAAGAAAATAAAAACACTGGAACTTTCATGCGGAGTTACTGAAACAAAAATTAGTAAATAATCCTTTTCATAAGCTGAAAATCCTGAAGGAAACTAAAATCTACTACAACATAAAACGCAAAACCATTCGGCACCTAATTTGAACGACGAAATTCTACATTTCGGCATCCACGACACTCAAAGAAATTGGCATTGTAATTAATTAGGTTTACAATAAAACAATCATACTTTGATAACTTAATTTGTAGGGTTTCCAAAACAAACAAAACGCCTACGAACGTTTCAGAACATTTAAAAAACTTTTTCGTTTCAAATTCATTTCAATAAGAATTCGCATTCTAAAGTATCAGTACAAAAAGTGAGATAATGTATCCAATCAATCAAAAATAAATTAAAATAAAAAGGTAATTTCGTTTTTGTGATTCACCATCGCATCTGAAGGTGTTATTGCAGAGAAGATGCAGCAATAAACTCTACATCTTAGTTTTGCTTTTATAATAATAACCAATTTGAATTTTGCTAGTTACGTAAGTTAGTTACTTACGTAAATTTCCAAAGTTACCGCATTATTTGTATCTTTGTAAGTAATTTTAAGGAAGTATATCAAGTTCATGTATTAGAAACATTGATATCTAATATAGAAGAGAACATCAGAACAATCACTTGATTGACAATTACGCTTCCAGAATCAACTTTCTTTTTAAATTACAAAACTAAATCAGCGTCATTTACACGAACTAAAAACAAAACACTACTAAGTTACAACTTTTAAAACCAAAATCAATGCCAAAATCTTTCAAACCATGACACAAACGTATACGGAACTGACCGTGGGTCCATCGGCGGCGTCGCGCCGGCACTAGAGGTTAACATACGTGGGCTCCTGAGGGCTGCCGACCAGGCTGGCGGCCGACAGAGGGGTCGTCGGCTCCGGTCGGAGCAGCCCTAGCCCTGACACCATTACGCTACTTGACTCGGGGCTGGAGTTAGTTCGAAGGTTTTAATGGATGAGGAGTTTGGGAAAATATTAGCGAGAAGCAAAACATGATTGAAGAGGTAGGATAACATGAAAAAGATGATAGAAAACAGGATGTTTTAATGTAGGAGAGAATTTGGTTAGGTTTATTGGAGATATTGGGAAAATAGTAGCCAGAAGCAAAACGTGATTGAAGAGGTAGGATAAGATGAAAAAGATGATAGAAAATAGGATAAGGTAAGAATAGGATTAGGAAGAGGACAGTGTTGGGAAAAGAGATAAGAGAAAAATATAGAAATGACAAATTTAATTGTTACGATTTTGAGACGGAATTTGGAGATATTGGGAAAAGAGTAATGAGATTCAGGCAAAACGTGATTAAAGAGGCAGGATAAGATGAAAAACATGATAGACAAATATGATGTTTTAGTGTAAGTCATGGGAACAGAGATGGGAAACGTTTTAGAAGTGACAAAAGAAAATGTTAGATTTTGAGGGGGATATCATTGGCAGAATTTGGAGATATTGGGAAAAGAGCGAGAAGCAAAACGTGATTGAAGAGGCAGAATAGGATGAAAAGGATGATAGAAAAATAGAAAAAGAGATAAAACGAAGTTTTAGAAAGGGCAAAAGAAAATGTTAGATTTTGAGGGGGATATCATTGGCAGAACACGAAAAAAGATTATCAAAGAGTTAGGGAGAGATATTTTAAAAAGAGAATTTTGTTTTTAGGGGTTAGGACAAAGAAAAAATATGAATGGTTAATTGTTACAAACAATTATAATAAGGCGATAGAACCACAAGAAGAAAAAAGGGTAAATTAAATACAAACAAAAAAGAAAATAACAATTTAGTGTAAAACGAATTAGAACCAAATAATGAAATTCCGAGTCAAGCGGCGTTTGGTAATATATTATATAAATTGTAAAAATACAATTTTAAGTAAAAATTTAAAGTATCACCAATAGTGCCCGCAAAATCCAGCATCGATCCACGAGAAGCGGCAATCATGAGTGGAAAAAACATTTCGATAAGTATAAATCAAATATACCTTCAGTTTAACAGTAATACTATTTTATAAAGTACGAAAATTTAAAGAAAAAGCGGAGTGAATTCAGAAAATGTGTCAAGATTTTTTTGAAAGCTTTTTCGACAAATGATTGCCCTTCGTCACCTCTAGTTGTTACTAAATCCTATTTCACTACAAGATTTACACTTTTGTCTACTTTCAAAAAAATCTATTCCGTTTTTTGTTTTCAAATTAGACGATTTATTTCTTTGTGAAAAGACACATTTTCTGAATTTGCTTCGCTCTTTTTTAATCCTTATTTTTCTAAACACTTTATCAAAGAGCGCAGTTTAATGTTAAATTTCAAATTAATCAGAAAAGAAAATAATAAAACTACAAGTTTTCAGGTAATATTCATGTTTAAAAACGTAAATAAAACCAACTAAAAATGTTACGACCAGGCTCTTCTAAGACTTGCCGTACAAAACAAAGACTAAACGATAAGCCAAGTCTTTCCACATAGAAACAATAGAATTTGAAACTTAATTATCAACAGCATAAAGTACGCTATTGTGTACGCGGAGTATTTTTATAGAAGCGAAAAGAAATAAAAACATTGATAGAAAGAACAAACCTGCAGGGTTTACACCATTGGTTCTGCTGATCGAGGCCGTACCTCGCTCGACATTTCTTCAAATTATTTCCTGGAAGTTGCGTAAAATTATGTTAGATTCCATCCTTTTGAAGATTACAATAAAAACAAAAATCCGGATGGCTGAATAAAAGGGGTATTTAAAACAGTTTACTTGAATTTTTACAGCAAATCAAAAAGTATTTTGATGGCAAATTAAGATATTTGTAATAATTAAAAAATTGCTTTTTAAAATAAAAAATATGATGTCGAGTAAACTTTACAGAATCTTCTATTCGAATGTAAATCAAAGAATGCAAACGCTTTCAAGGGACCAGCAGAATCAAATTTACCAGAAATCATATTTAAAGCACCTTTAAAAAACTCAGCTAACAACTAGAAACTACGAAAAAGCATGCATGCACCAAAACCCCCTCAAAACATGTTAATCTCATGCAAGGACGGAGCGGGACAAAAGAAAAGGATAAACGGAAAAGACATTGGTTTTAAAAATAACATACTACTCGCAAACTTCCAAAAATAAAACTAACTACGCTATATTGCTATTCGAAATAATAACCACAAATAAAAATGACGCTTATAAGCAAATTTAAGCAGAATAGGTTCTTCGGAATCAAAATAAATAAGTTCATTTGGCCAGTATCATTATAACACCGCAGACACATGAAGCATCGCATCGGCATCTCTGACTATAATATCCACAGATCACAGATGTCCTTGTCTGTTCCTGTCCGCGTGTGCAGGGTGCAGCAGGACTCTTGTCATGCATTCTGTCTCACTCTAGTCCTCTGCGTACTTTAATCCCATCGAGAGGCTGTCCCAGCGCAGCGTGTCACGAGCCCTGCAAGCTTATTGCTCAACTGTTCAAACATTTGACTGTTGAATAAAACATGCACGCGCTCCCCGAAATCGTAGCCGGCACTTCGGAGCAGAACGGAAAGACAAAAACCGGGACAACCTTCGAAGGAGTGCCACTTATATCAGGGTATAGCGTTTGTAATTACAAAAAAATATATATATGCGATAAATATTAAATAAAAATAAACTTTAAATCTACAACCTGTACCCCAACCAGACATTCGGCAATATTACTATGTCGTTCGGTTCGGAGTTCACGACAATTGAACTCCCGCGGGACGAGGGGATAGAGGTGGGCCGGAGGATGGGAGGGGGGAGCAATGAACGTCTACGGGCAAACGGCTTAATCCTTCATTAATTGACCTCATTTTTTTTAATGAGTCGGAGCGATATCTCATTGAGACGAGACGTCCATTGCTCTCGGGAGCATGTGTTTGCATCGGGAGTCGTGACCGAGTTTTGCGGGCTCATGGAATGTCATTAAAGTAAGCGGTCACGGCCGGGGAGGGAGCGGGACAGGAGAGGCGTTCGTCGACGGAGTCAAGGCAGTACCTCCATCGGTTGTCTCCTGTTTTCGTTTCCTCTTCTTGCCCCTTTGCGTATTAGCCCTAGACGACCAATCGGGATATAGCTGCATATGCAGCTGGCGCTCTCGTCTCGCCAGCTCGTAATACTTGGCTTGCTCCTCGCGCCCAAGCGCATGCCACTGAACGGCGCAATATGGAAAGAAAAGAGAAATGCACTTCGACTGTGTTTCCCAACCTGACCTATCGCCCTACATCTAGTGCTAGAAAAACAGCCCGAATAAATTTTGAATCCTACGGAATGAAATTGGCCAATTGTGACGTTCCTCACAGAACCTATTCTGCGGATCGTATCGGAGTCGCGCGTCGTCTAGACATATAACAAACCAATATAGTTTCCGGGGGTGTAGGGTGTACAGTACACGGTCACTCGACGACTACAGTTAAGTACACAGAACACGCAACAGCTATGCGGCGCCGGCGGGCGGCGACGGGCCGCGCCGGCCCGGCCGCGCCGCCGCCCGCCGGCTACCGACTCCGACTCGTGAGCAACGGTCACAGCCGCTTTTCTAGCACAGGCACCACCGGCGCCGACGTACAGAACACAGTTGAGTAACACGCACACACGCACACTCACATACGGGACGGGTGACGGATCGTCGGTTAGACAAGCGTTGTTAATGGGACCTGGACCGATTAGCAAGCAAGTCTCCGGTTAGTGAGGAGTGCTGGGAGCCTCGCTCGGTGCCAGGGAGGTCGGGGGGAGTATGGGGGTCGGGGGACGGGGGGGTGTCGGGTGAAGCGAGTGTACATAAGCGTCGACGCGTCCCGGCCCCTCGCGTGTCGGTTGCCCGTTCTAATACCTCCCAACTCTGCGGGACTTCGATCCTTTTTCCGCTTTTTCTTTTTGGAACCGTAACCGTAGTTGTCCCTCGCACTCCAACCGGGGTAAAGCTGCATATGTAGCTGTCTCTCTTGTCTCGCTTTCTCATAGTACTTTGCTTGCTCCTCGCGACTCAACGAATGCCACTGTATTTGACGAGGATATTGCGTTACCAACATTCGTCTCCTCATCGTATCTAAATCCTTATCTTACGGTAATAGTTTCGATCGATTCCAGAAAACATTTTGATTCTCTGGCATCGATTTTCCACTAAAAGTTTCGCATCTAAGGAATTTATAATCGATTTTTCTTTAAAACATTAAAAACAACTGTTCCTTAGCCATCTATTTATAGGGTCGTTCTTAACATGCTGACTGTTTTTAAGGGGATGATCATACCATCAAATTGAACAACATTTATTTATGGGAACAACATCAAAATCGCAGCTGTTTCATACAAAGTTGCAAACTTACTCGATTCAAATAAACATACACACGACGACCCATCAAGCTACGCAAAACCAAAATAAGCTGGCCGCGAGTAGCTAAAGTATTGTATAACATCGCGCGGCCAGCTTATGTTTGTTTTGCGTAGCTTGATGTGTCGCCGTGTGTACCTATGGGGCAGAAGATTTTTTCGCAATTAAGATGTTGATCCCATAGAGAAAGTTGTTCAGTTTGTGGTAACTTTCAAAAACAATAGTAACTACAAAATAAATAAGTTAGATGCGAAACCTATAACGATAAACAAAAAATTCTTCATAAAACGACTTATTAAACTTGTCAGGGATAGGATTGCATTCCGAGAAGTGAATTACACGGTAACAGATTCGATTCCCGGTACTAAATGTTTATTATTCAATACATCTAGTTCAGATTGTAGATACGGCTTGATTTGACGTCTTGCATTGTCTTCCAATGCTGGCTAAGCCGGTTTTGATTATGGTAAGCTACTGAATCATATTCCTAACAAGATTAACAAAGACATAATCAGCATATTGAATTCAATTAGAGACAAAAACAAACTGTTTTTTTTTTGTTGGGGATCATTGATGTCATTTTGTATTTGGAAATGTTTATTTTGAGTTCTAATATAAAAATAAAAAGCTTAATATAGTACAGGGTGTAACAAAACACCCTAATATATAAATGGGTGCTTTAGTTTAGACTATCAAACTGAACAACTTTGAATATGGAGCCAACATCGAAATCGCGAGAAAACCGATATGTAGCTACTCCATTGAAATGTATGAAACAGCAGTTATTTTTTCGCGATTACAAATTTGGTCCCATAGTAAATGTTGTTCAGTTTGATTAACTAAAGCACCCCCTCAAGATTATAGCTCATTTAAATTGACACCCTGTATTTAATTACCTACTATTTTTAAACTATTTCATAAAACAGAAAACTCCGTTTATATTTATTGCAAAGAATAAAGAGGTCCTTGAAATTAGATTCATTACAATATTATGTTATTTGGTTTTCATCAAAATTTCAACTGAAGAAAATAGTAATATCAACAACAAAAAATTATGACACTAAAAATAAATTAACTTTTTATTTTAATTAAATGGCCATAAAATAAAATAAAAAATTTTGAATTTAGAACTCACCCGACGTCCAAGTATTTGGTTAATGGCCGCCGACTCTTTCAAAGTACACTCGGCCACGACTTTCGCCCTCATCTCTTTCATGTAAAGCATGAAAGCGTTCAGAGGTTTCTTTATATGAGGTTTCTTGTTCTGCTCCTTGCTGTTTGTGTTGGCTGCACTGTCTGAGGGTTTGTCGTTTGCGCTGCTGCTACCTTTTTCTAATGACCTGGAATTTTTAATATTATACCTCTTAATAACGTTTAAAGGAGGTCGAAAAATTGGCAGGAAACTCCACCTACATGGCTCTTAAATAACAGATGATGCTGAAATAAAATAAAACTACATCTCTGGTCCATATAAAGTCCAAAGCTGAAACTATTTTAAAGGGATGATCAGACCAACAAACTGAACAATTTTTTCTATTCATTTTCTGTGACCAACACCGAAATTGAGAACAAATCTGTTGTCTCATACATTTGGGTGCAGCAGGGCCAGTATGCAGATTTGTATGGAACAGTAGACCTTTTTTCGCAAGTTCGACATTGGACCAATAGAGAAAGTTGTTGAGTTTTATGGTTTGATCACCCCTTAAAATAATTTCAGCAATTTTTTTTAGACCTTCTACTAATAAAGAAGAAAAATCTTCCAGCAGTTGTCCTTCAAGACAAATAAGGGATACATGGTTTTGTGCGGGCGAAGCGATTAAAACTACCTACCTATCACCATTAGACAATGAATTCCATCCTGAAATCCATGAAGTGTTAAAATAATATTTGCTACAAGTCTAAATGAACTCTTATAAAAGTTAGGACGGACGGATGGACAGACGGACGAACAGCGAGTGACAGGTTATGGAACGCTAAAAAGAGGTCGACAGTTGTATGTAGTAAAGCTTCTGTCCACTCCGAAAGCTAATACTATATTGAGTATAATTATGTGTTTTTTTATTGCAGTTTTAGCACCTTGCTTACTATAGCATAGGATCAATATACCATAGATAGTAATAGAGTTAACGACACCCAGACAGACGGACGACTATAAACAAGCGAGCGTCCGGTTAGAAATAGACGCGTGTTTCCGGTTATGCGCCCGCGCACCGTACAATGTTCAACATAGTTGCGTTCACACCTGTTTCTTTTTTAAGTAAAGGAGTAAACATATAAAAGGCAATTAATTTAATAGATAATTGTTAGATAGAAAAAAGTCCTTATTTTACTCATAGGAAAGAAGAAAAATTTGTAAAATTACTTTTTGCCAAAAGTTTTGTTTACTTATATTATTTTGATTATGACTTCATTCGCCAATTTCTCATCAACAAAGTTCAATAAAAGAAATTGGAATTTGCTATAAGACCTACACATATTCAATTATTAATGTTTTTGGGAGTGTGTAAACTAATATACAACAATTATCTGAATAGAGAAAAATCTAAGAAAAACTATACGTTGGAAAAAGAGTAAAGTCATAGCTGAGAAATATCCAGCAGTGAATGGAAAACTGGCGATCTCGGAGCCGACCGATTGGCCTTCTGGCTAACACATACATAACTCTCATTGTCGTACCAATAGGTTAGATCTACGATCCTGATACACCACCGTCTTCAACATCCATAATCGTTTCATCGCTCATATCAACGGCATCAAGCCCGGTACATTTTATTTGGCTCTTCCTAAGTACCGCTTCGGATTTATCACGTTTTATTCAGATGCACGCTTCAATACAACGCTACACGCAAATTAAGAGTCATACAACATTTAAAATCGTGCGTGTAAGAATTTGTGTTGCCAACTGTACGTGAAAGAACCGTGTTGAATGTTAATGTAAAACACACTTTTGTGTATCATTTAAATGTAGCACCATAATTCTGTTTAAATACTGCAATCTATTTGAGGTTTTATCTCCTACAAATAGCGGTGAAAATAGCGTGAAAAAGGTTAATTATATTTATTAATTTGCATGTTTGGAATTTGAATTATGTAGAAATAAAATAAAATAGTAAAAATTTAACAAATGTCCTACTAATTCGGAATTTTCGACGAATGTTTAAAAACAAGAGAAATTTTTTTAAATTTATTCCCTTTCAGTTCAGATATAAAAGTCAATATAAAATAAACAACCAATTTATTCAGCATTTTCTGAATAGCATGTCTAAATCAGCACCCACAAAAAAAATTTAAAAACAAAAGTTTAAATAACGACATCCTCTAACATAAGAATTCGAAAATGTAAAAATAGCGACTATAAAATACTGCCACAGACAATATCACGTCTAATATAGTTTTATTCTACTGAAATTAGTTCGAAGAAACGGTGTGAACGTAAATATATTACTTCCTTTAACAGGCGTGGTTTAAAAATGGTAAAAGATAAAAAAAGAAGGAAAATCCGTTCACAATGCGCTTGCGCTTCCAAACGAGGTATTCACAGGCGTGCACGCAGTAATTATGTGTTATGTACTGGGAGCAGAAAAAGTCAAAAGTAGGCACATTTCTCCTTAGTCCATTTTTTCAAATCGCTTTAGGAATACTGATTCAAACGTTTCCACTAATAAAAACATCAGTACAAACAATTTACATTGCACAAAAACAAAAACTTAAAAATAATTAATGAAATAATTTTTTATCATCCTTAGCCTCAACTAAAACTATTTACCTATTTTCTTCTATAATAATTGGTCTATAACCAGATTAAATAAGATAAAGATAAAATTAGTTAAGGAAGACATTTATCTAACAATCCGTTTAATTCCGTCACTATCTGACCGATCAATCTAACATAAATTACAATAACAGTTTTATCACTTTCGATCAAAAAGAATCGCACATTAACCAATAACTGATGATATTGATAAAAATCTCTCGGTCATTTAACGTGTCTTGGCAGTTTGCATTTAATATCGATCACGCTTGTCACATAAAGTGTTTAATCTTGAGATTAAGATCTCAGTCGAATTCAAAATAAAGGTAAAAAAAGTATGTGAAAATGGATAGTTTGTATGATAATTGGTATTTGTTTTTTGGAGACAAATTGCGAGCAACAAAAATAATTGAAACCGTCTTGTTATGGCACACCTTTTCATCCTATTTAGTGTGATGAGATGTGTGTTAAATATTAGAGGCTATAACATACTATACCCAGTTGAAAAAACGAACTTTACTTGGACCTAAATATTGAATATAGCAAATATTATTCAAAGGAAACATTCCTTTATTTTTTTTTTTATAAGTAAAATAGCTTTAATTGATTTTTGCAAAATTGCCTCAGTTACTGGACCAACTAAAATCCTCATCATCAAGTAATGGGATAAGGGCAGGAAGATTCCTGCCCTTATCCCATTACTTGAGGTCAGCGCAATATGTCGTCTTTCTCCACTCATCTCTTTAAAATATCAAAAAAATTACATCCTGTAAATTCCTTTAAAACTCTAATTTGAGGGTCAATCATAAGGATCAAATCTCTCTATTAATCATTGCATCTTAAATTTTAAGAACTATGAAATAGGGTAGTACATATTCATGTTTAAAAAACTTAATGCGTTTTACACAAACTTTATGACGTTTTTCTTCAAACTGTTTTTGCTGACCGTACGTCAGCGTCACAGCGGCCCGTTAACCCGAGGCGTCTCATATATCATCTTAATTAAATTTCTCTGGCAGTAGCTTATTTACATGATTGTACCTGGACATTTATGTGTTGGCATTGTAAGCGAAACATTCACTTATATGACGTTTCTAGTGTTGATTCTGTACTTTAAAGAGTTTCAATATTTGTGAAAAAGGCACTAAAATTTTCATGAAATATCGTATTTTTTCATTACGCATTTAATTTTCTTTTAAGGTTCTAACATGAATTATTTTGGTACTAGTACCTAGAATGAATTTATCAACACAATATGATCTCTCCTTATTGATTGTAACTTTGTAACTGGGCATAATAGTATGTCTTAAAAAAGATTGCATATTGTAGCAATAATTTTGAACCCCGCACCTTTGGAATGAAACTCTGCCAGAGTTTAAACTTTTAATAAACTTGTATGCGTTACATATTAAATTAAAAAAAAAATAGAAAAGCAGATTTTTTTCGATTTCAATGGCTCCATAGTGAATCTTTAGATTTATGGTCTCGTGTAATGCATTTAAGTTTACATTACACTCTGTATACGATGGTATTTTACGGTTTAAACACCTACTCCTCTAGTTGGATTTTCGAATGGAACTAGGATCATCTATATAAGTAACAAGAACATTGTAAATCATAATTTTATTGTATTGTATGTTTGACATGTATGAACATTTAGTACCATTTTCGAACGATAGAGGCGCTTCTTATATTTTTATTTATGGTAATTCTCCTAAAAAACGTTCCATCTGCAAAAACCAAAGAATTTTTTTTTTTAAAACAACTTTATCACAATTTTGTAACCAAACTACCGTTATGCAAAACCCGCTATCTCTGCCTACCCACCTTCCAAACAGTGATTATTATAGTGGTATTTTGATGGACGCGTACTTTGTAAAACCCGATCCTGACGTGTTGAAAGGTGTAATATTATGCATTTCTTTTTTTTATGTAATTCGAAGTACCTACTTATCATGTTATTCTTAAGGTGGTTGCAGAGGGGTCAATTTTATACAAAACTTTGACGCACAATACGCGATATAAATAACTTTGTATATATGGAAAAAAGTTTAGAAAATCTAGATGCCGCGTCACAAATAACATTTGCAATTTATAAAATAATGACGAATTTTTTTCATAGAAAATTTTAAAAGCTTTATATCTTCGTAATTATATTATAAATGGCAAATGTTATTTGTGACGCGCCAACTAGATTTTCTAAACTATTTTTCCATATATAAGGTCTAACAAAATTAGGTGAAACTATTTTAAGGGGATGATCAGACCATCAAACTGAACAACTTTATGGGACAAATATTGAAATCGCGAAAAAAATATCTGCTGTCCCATACATTTAGGTCGAGTAGGTTTGTATGGAACAGCAGATTTTTTTTTCGCGATTTCGATATTGGTCCCATAGAGAGAGTTGTTCAGTTTGATGGTCTGATCATCCCCTTAATATAGTTTCAGCTAATTTTGTTAGACCTTATATAAAATATTACTTTTGTTAATTCCGTCTACGCGTATTGTGCGTCAAGCTTTTGTATGGAATGAAACCACCTTAATTCATAAATGTTATTTACTGTAAAGTTTAATAGATATAATGGGGTTTCCATAATATGCTGACGGTTTTTAAGATGATCAGTTCATCAAACTGAACAACTACAACTTTCTCTACGTCTACGGAACTTAAACCGGAATCGCGAAAAACATCTGCTGATCCATAAAAAATTACAAATATTGGGTTCTTTTTAATATACTGACGATTTTTAAGGGGATGATCAGACCATCAAACTGAACAACTTTCCAACAACCGAACTCGAAATCGCGTACAAAAAATCAGCTCTTTCTTCCTAACAACTGAAATTCTACTTGACTCAAATGTATTCGAGAGCCAATTGATTTTTTCGCGTTTTCGATGTTGATCCCATGGAGAAAGTTGTTTAGTTTGATTCACTCAAAAACCGCTTTTAAGAAGGACCCTCGACGAAAAAATCTAAAAATCCTTCTTCTTATCGTGTGGGCAGAGCACTGGTGTCAGAGTTTTTTCAGACCGCCTTACGGCCTCTGACGTGGTTTTTATGTAACGACTACTACCACCAGAGATAGTAGCCGGGCTCAACGGCTTAACGTGCCATCCGAAGCACGGAATCGTTTTTCTTTTCAGACAATCAGGCGATTCACCCTGCAATGTCCTAACCAACTGGGGAAAAACGCACAAAGTGACATTTCACTAGGTGTCCTCCGTTGGAATCGAACACACGACCTCCTTGTCGAGAGCCAATGCTTCTAACCATTAGACCACGGAGACAGATCCTAAAAATCCTGATTCCAATCAGAATGAAAATAATGGTTTTTAAAAAAAACATTCAAACGACCCAATTAAAATTTTTTTCACATTTAATGAGCAAAATAAAAATCAGCAATTGTAGTGGACACGATCAAATAACAATTATTAACATTTACAAGCTAAAAACTCAAATTGCTACTTAAAAAAAGAAACAATTTTACCCTAACGCGATTTTTCTAAACGCATCTGTCAATCGTACAAGGCTTATCTTCAATCTATTACCAAGGGGGGTAGCAGTTTAGTATAATACATGCCCGATTATATCTTTCAATGATAGCCTGCATTATGGCAAAAGGGTGTAACTTAACTAACGTTTATGTTACAAAAAGCTTTGTCGCGTGCAGTTTTATTGAAATGGTTAAAAATACGGTTATTATAATTTTAGATTAGACGTTTGAAATTATACGGTTTGACGCGTGTCGAGTGTTAGAATTGTATATTTTTGCAAAGTAAGCTGTTGTTTGTTTTTATTAATTGGGCACTTGAGGTAAATATTTTAAAGTTATGTTACAATCTCTTTTTTCTCCTTATTACATTGATAAAACTGCCTACAGGTTTACACACAGATCACAAAAACTAAAGGGAGATGTGAAAAGGGGGCGGGGCCAGTGTCACAGCAATATGCGCAAAAACGGAACACATTGCTCGCGACAGCAAGGATTCAATATATTATGATTATGAGGCTGAAAGCCCGTCGAGACATTATGTGTTAATAGTTTACAATGTTTGCGAAGTACAAAAGATTATTCGAACGTTGAGTTCTGATACCGCAATGGATAATGAGCACATTCAAGCTAACAAAATACTTTCTTCGCGTGGTACTGGTGGTGATGTGACACTACGTTTCTTACTCAGCGGTTGGCATCTCTCTAGATCTCTATGGGTTCACACGTTTCCAGGCTTGCCCAGTGTGGGACCACTATTAGTCTCAATCTTATTGTACTAACTGCTGTCCACTTTGTGCTCCTCTTGTCTTTTTTTTTCTGTACTGATTTTCTTTTGTGCAAATAAACACATTTTTTTTAATCGTCATATACAAGGTGAAATTGATATCATTTGCATCCAATCGGTTTGCTTCCATAGTCAAAGTTGTTCAGTTTGATGGGTAGCCACCAATGGGGAGTGAAAAAAACAGCTTTTTTTTGCTTCTATTGGTTTGCTCCCATAGTAAAAGTTGTTCAGTTTGATGGTTAGACTCTTAGTTTATAAAAGGATGCTAATGATATCAATTTCATTCTGTATACATTTGTTTTGTATGTATTTGTTATAATTTTGGCGTAGATGTACATTGGAGTGGAAATATTAGCAAAAAATATTATTGTGGGTGTTTAGAATATGTATTATGTAAGATTAGAATTAAAATTATTTGTAGAATTTTTGTCTGTCTGTTTGTTTGTGCACGCATCATATAAAAACTACTGAAACGATTTGGATGGGGTTTTCACAATAGCATAGGGCTTAGTTTGGATTAACATATAGGTTTCGTTTTATCGCAATCGGTCCACTCAATCAAAAGTATGAGCAATTAAAGTCCGTAGGCTGCGCGCACGAAGTCGCTGGCGCCGCTTGTATAGGTACAATAATGTCTACCAGTAAGTAACAGAAAGTACAAGTCGCGCAAAAAAAGTCATTGACTTTAATTAGTTAGAACTAAATATAGTTAAACTTCGTTTTTATGGAGCGCGCTAAAGGGGGTATTCTCTTAAGAACATGGTTTGCAAAAGTGTTAAAAAAAGACACAAGACAATCTTACCTCGCATACCGCGCATGATGTGACTCGAGGTCGGCTTTAGAAGGGGGAGGTGGCACCAGCGCAGGCCCAAGCCCTAAGCCCAAGCCACCACCCAGCGTTGGGGAAAACCGGTATAATTCACTGTAGAAACAAGGCAAAGGTTAGAGATGATACATGTCAGAAGAACATACCGAAGAAAACACTGGTCTGCTATGATCTATTTAATGTATATATAGATTGTATGTAGATTATACGAGCGTTAACCCGCGACTTCGTCCGCACAAATTATATACCAGATTTTAAGTCAGATCATAAGCTATCAAACAAAAAAAGTTTCATCAAAATCGGTTCAGTAGTTTTTGCGTGATACTCGTTCAAACAAACAAACAAACACACAAACAAACAGACAGACAAAAAATCCAAAAATTGGTGAAATGGAATCAGGGACACCTAAAAACCATATCGTAACTTTTTTTTGTTAATATCTTCAATGTACAGACAAACTTCCTGTTAAAGTTTTATAATAGTACGAGCGTTAACCCGCGACTTCGTCCGCACAAATTATATACCAGATTTTAAGTCAGATCATAAGCAATCAAACAAAAAAAGTTTCATCAAAATCGGTTCAGTAGTTTTTGCGTGATACTCGTTCAAACAAACAAACAAACAAACAAACACACAAACAAACAGACAGACAAAAAATCCAAAAATTGGTGATATGGAATCAAGGACACCTAAAAACCATATCGTAACTTATTTTTTGTTAATATTTTCAATGTACAGACACACTTCTGTTACAGCTAATTAATATCTTCAATGTACAGACACACTTCTGTTACAGCTTTATAATAGTAATATAGATAGATAGATAGATGTATAAGGTCTAACAAAACTAGCTGAAACTATTTTAAGGGGATGATCAGACCATCAAACTGAACAACTTTCTCTATGGAACCAATACCGAAATCGCGAAAAAAAAATTAGCTGTTCCATACAAACGTACTCGACCTAAATGTATGGGACAGCACTTTTTTTTTCACGATTTCGATATTGGTCCCATAGAGAAAGTTGTTCAGTTTGATGGTCTGATCATCCCCTAAAAATAGTTTCACCTAATTTTGTTAGACCTTATATTTCTTGGAGATAAGCTTTAACACTATAAATATTGACCAAAATTAACTTGACATCACAGGTCACTCTTAACCTATGAAAATCATGGGTCCTCCTAATTATCCTAATGGTTATAAGGATGATCAGACCATCAAACTGAACAACTTGGTCAATGTCAAAATGGCGACAAAAAATCAGCTGTTCCAAACAAAACTGCAAACCTACTCAACCCAACGGACAGCTGATTTATTTTTTGTGATTTTGATGTTGTTCATTTTGATGGACTGATCATGATCATCTACGTAAAAAATAGTTAAGTATTAAGGATCCTGTATATCCTGAAAGTCCAGTGAACTATGACCCTAGCTACAAGCTATTTTGATCCTTGATTAATTAGCTACTGAGTGACATCTCAAGGTTCAAAAGTAAAAACTAGAAGATAGTTTATTGCTTACCTCGATAGACTAGAACTGGTGATCGGCAGCGAGGTGGGGTAGGGACTCCGGAAGCCGCTGGCCGCCGAAGATATGGGGTACATACTCGGGGTATGCCTGTACAAACAAAGGTAGGGTTTAACATCTGTTGCATAGAGAATCTTTTCCTAAATCCCAATCCTGTCATCATGAAGGACATAGGATTATAAAGATAACTCCATCCAAATTGGAGTCTTATTGTGTAACCAAGATTCGGATCGATTCCATCAAATCGACTGGTGTTTTTGACAGTTCTTAGTGATTCTGCTTCTTAGTAAGTAGTTAATCAATTTCAGACAATGTATTCAGTCATCATGACCGCAGAAACACAATAAAACTTAAAAATTGCCCAGTATAGTCATAAATACGTTATCGATCTCGAATCGATTTAATCAAAAACATAAACAATAGCCCAGGGTTTGAATTTTTAGTCCTGACGTCCACTGCTGGACATAGGCCTCCCCCAAGGATCGCTACAACGACCGGTCCGGCGCTACCCTCATCAGGATGAGAGGCGAAAAAGTGGTCGCCCAAAAATTATATGCTGCGTGTAGAAAATCAGATCCTCATCCACAAAATGAAAGTGAAAAGATCTGATAAACTGAGATGAAGAGTTTTTCATAAACTCATGAGTGTTGTGTTGTCAGAAAAATTGCTATGAACTATAACGTGAAATATGCTGATCTACTTACCACGACGCCGCTACTTGTGACATTTCCGGACTGAGCATGGGGTAGGGGTACGTACCCCCGGGAAAAGGGTACATGGGGGTCCGCGCTAGCCCCGCTGCTGAAACAAGGATGTAGATATTATTATTAGCAAGCCAGCAACACTTCGACCCAATGGGATCTTTTGTTTTAACTCCTAGATAATTATTTTCTTCATCCTTCAAAAACATGGTGAGGGAGGCAATATCGTTCACGGGATCCGAGGGCCTGTAATCTCCCGATTTTGGATATTTTTTTCTTTAGCGTTTACTATCAAAACTCTTGGTGTGATGAGAGCAGATAGGTATACTTACCTAAAAATGTTCTGTCATGTTTGGAAACATGAAGGCCTTGTTGTACCAATAAAAACTTGATAGTGATCCAGCTGATGCTGATTCTTAACATGGATGGCCATTATGGAAAATTGTTAGTAATGTTCAAAAAATCCATGGGTAAGTATGCGTTCGCAAATAGGTGTTAGTCCAGCTAGGGTACGCGCAGGAGTTGATTACAGCCTCTGCTTGCGCGTGTACCCTCGAAGTGAATTAGGGTACGGCCAACCCTGCACACCGCTGATTATATACACCACTATTTGTTTTTTTTAACCTATAGTGAGGGTATGTGCCACTGCTCTTTATCTCATACCCCGATGGCAATCAACTCGCGCGCCTTATCTGATGGTTAGATCTCTACTTAAACTTACAGACAAGTGAACAATACTCACCCAGCTTGGAATCCAGCTGGTAAGGAGGTGGGATGCCCATGTGTGCTGGTGGTGGCTGCCCCAGGTCCCCACCGGGACAGAACAGGGAGAGGCCGCCGCCCGCCGGCAGCCCCATCTTGCTGGCCTGGAACAAGTGGGAAGGCTAAGATTAATTAGAGGTTATTTGGGCTGAGTTTTATTACACACAATGCAGGGAGTGACACAAGAATAAGAGCGTTGGATGACGTATATCCGCAAATGTATGGGCGTATCGCAACGAATTGAAAAACTCTAATGAGAAGGGGTCATAAACATGGATGAAAACCTTTTCATCCATGTTTGTGACCCCTAAGTAACCTGTAAGAGACCTCTCTTACAAACTAGAGTTTACCCGCGATTTCGTCCGCATAAATTATATACTAGATTTTAAGTCAGATCATTGGCTATCAAACAAAAAACTTTCATCAAAATCGGTTTAATAGTTTTTGCGTGATAATCGAACAAACAAACAGACAAAAATTCTAAATAAAAAAGGGATTTGGAGTCAGGGACACCTAAAAACCATATCGTGATGTTTTCTTGTAAATATTTTCAATGTGTTACGAATACGACGATATTTACGAGACGATAATATGTTTCAGGGTGGTCAGAATCGTGTTTAAGCATGCAGTTGAAGTAAGGTTTTTATGCAATTGAAAAGATTCAGGATGTAGGTAAGGACGAATCAAGTGGCGACAGGCTAACTATTCCCACGCAAAAAAAACCAAATCCATTAGTCAGTTCACCAGCAATACAGGGTATAGTTAAATTGCGATACTTTCTAAACAGAGTGACTCAGTCACCCATCTGAACCCTGTATAGTGAACGTTGTTCATTTTGATGGTCTAACTAAAACAAATATGTACCTATCACGAATTTAAATTAACACCCGGTTTTGTTTTATTAAAAAGCTCATTCGTTTTGGCAACTGTTTTTACATAATTCCATACAATTATGTCTCCTAAGCATCTGTCGTTTACATAAATGTAGGTACGCAAAATAATCTAAATAAAGAAACCGCAGACAATATAATAAAGCCAACGCCTATTCAACGGTTCAAAAACACAAAAACCCGGCAACACTAGCAAGACGAGTCATTAGCAAGTAAATTGGCAGCACAGTATAAATTTCGTTCTACCCTCGTCGCCCAATTATGCAAAATGGCGCCCGACGAGGGCCATTCAGCCACGCTACACTTCCAGAGTGTCTTCTCTAATTAAACGGGACTTCTTTCGATGGTTTATTATGCGAAATAAACGGGTGACACGTAGACTAAATTATTTTTTACATAATTATGTGGGTTCGTTATGGATTTTTAGCAGCGAAGAGTTTAGGCTCTTTCGCGGAGACTTTTGGGGAAGAAACAAATAAAAAAAAATTGGTTTTGGCGATTAAATTGAAGCAAATCATTCTTTTTAGTAAAGTGACTTATTACACACTGCATCAGATTCGCACTGGCATTGGACCATGGCGCAATAAAAAGAAGGCCTAGCATAGGGTTGATGTGGGCTGAATAAACATAATTCATTTTAGACAAAATTCGATAGAAGAGTGAAAATGTTTTTATACCCCTCCGGGCGGAAAGCATCAACTTTCGTCCCGCTGCGCTAAACGAAGTTGCCGCTTTCCGCCTCTGTCGAGGAGAAAAATAGTGTACTATCCTCGGGCAGTAAATAAGAACCTTTCTTACTTTCCTGCCCTCGGTGTGTTATCTACTATTGATACTTTATTAAAGTATCTACATTTTAGACAGGTTTTTTTAAAATGTTGAAACTTTAAAAAAGTGTGTAAAGAACATTTTCACTTTTTTTTATCGAATTTGGTTTATAGTCATGGTCTGGACTTTTGTTAATCTATAATTTTAAAATGGTTGAATGTTGTACCCTGTACGTTGGTAAGTATATAACTGATAGTTCAAGTTTAAGTTTACCTCGCAGACGGAGACGAAGCATAGTTATTTATAAGATGGTTAACTCTACTAACGTTCTGTGCCTATTTAAAATGCTTCCATTTCAAACAAAAATGAGAATGGAAGCTCCGACCAAAAACCAGTTCTTTAAAAACTCCGCATCATTTCAAACAATTCAAAACGAAAAGAGCTGACAATTCCTTCATCACTCGTCCATATTTGAAGAGCAGGAACTGCTTATTAAGACAATAATTACCACGAACAAAGAAGCCCCACTAATTAATAATAAAACACGCACAAACAAAAGCCTCCATTCATGCTCGGGACAGCTAAAAAAAATAAAAAGAGAAAAATATAACCGAAACGGTGGTCGAAAAACCTCGACATGCGAGGTCGAACAAAAAGAACGCATAGACAATGATGACAGCGGAGACGCATAATGCGGGAGCAGCACGTTCTTAATTTGAAAATATTTCCATAATAAGATTTGTCTATGGAGCGACCGGTAGAAACAAAAGCCGAGCGCGCGCTTTGTTCAACTGACAGCTCGTAATAATTTAAAAATTAAATCGCGCAATTAGATTGCGGCCAAGTTCGTTAGTTATTAGCCCAACTTTTCTCGTTAAAACTTGCATTTTTTTTTTCAAATTAGTATAGCGTCTTTTCAGCTTTTTGCGTGTACTTGTCCCTAATGAAGGCCAGGTGGAGTGGCCGGCCATTGAAGGAGGGAGAGGGTAGTTATTGAGACCGCATGAAAGCGGCGTGACGTCACACCACTCCAGCGACAAGCGCCAGTCACTAATTGGAACTCGCGGCGATAGGACGCGAGAAATGTTGCCTCAATCGACTAATACTTCAAAATTGAATAGGTTTTTTAACGAGCGGACGCTTGTATGTAGCTGGAGTAGCAACTAGCTAGCTAGTCGAGGGTTTTAAACTACCCGCTTTAAGTTACTGTCATGCGCATTTTTCTGTTCTTCGTTCGATGTCACAGGATTTTCGTTAGGAATTGAATTGATGGTACGGCTCCATCGTTTCATAGAGTTAGCTACACACACTAGCGAGGGTACCTACACCCCTTTAGTTCACCAATGCGGACGGAGCAGGGCGTAATATCTTGAGAGTTCGCCGGGGTAGGGGGCGTGGAAATAGGATGCTGCGTTGCTATGGCAACCATGTGTAGGGGTGATCGTACACGTGCTTTGAGGCGGTGTGGGTGCGGGGGTGGTTTGCGAATGTGTTGGTGCCTGCGTTTAGCGACCTTGGGAGTTTAGTCTAGTTTCAGATTTGCTGGTTTTTTAAAATGGGACACTGAAGTATTCTACGAACATTTTGTTAAAAAAGTAAAATTAATCTTTTTTACAATCTATTTCTTTTACAATCTTTATACAGTCTTCTAATCCAACTGAAAGTAATTCAAAAGTAAATAACGTAGGTAACTCGAATTTTCCAGACGGGAATAATGTTCAAAAATTGAGTCTACCCTCCATTGATCCGTATCATTTCTTATCCATTTCCTCCGTTGGTCCTTCGAGCCGGATACTGCCGCCGGAACCTTATAACGAGGGTAAGCGTTCCGCTAATGCTATGTACATACATTTTTCATATAACTCCGTAGATCGGTGTTGCCACCCTTGCAAATTAAATCAGAGGGAAAGTTTAGGGCTCCGGACAAATTAGATGAGATACTATTCATCAACGGATTCAAAAAGTAAAAAGATGAATTCGTATTAGTATGAGTTTTTTTTTGAAATCCTTACATTTTTTGACTATGTTCCCCGAGGGGGTAGTCAGAGATATTCTGAAACCTCAGAATATCCACATTACATTTTTTAAGACAATATCAGAAAAGTAAAGTTCGAACTTTGAAATACAGCCCTAAATTTTCTGTCAGAAGAGAAGATATTATTGTATGGATTTTTGTCGGCACAAAGTGAGCTGAAATGTCCTGAAAATTAACCTAGCTGCTTTTGGGGAAACGGTTGGTTGTAGAAGAGTGTTCGGCCGCCCCCGAGAAGTAAATTACCTAATAGTGAGTTTAAAGGTCTATCCACACACATCAGGACCGTGTCTGGGCCGGGTTAGTTTGTATGAAGTGGTAAAATGACGTGACATCCGGGAAACCTCATACAAATTTGTATGAGGTTTCCCGGGTTAATTAACCCGGCTCGGACACGATGGGTAATTAGAAAATCATCACACTTACAACAGTATAATACAAATTAAATGAATTAAAAGTCCAATTAGAATTAAACTTCTATTTGAACTTTAAAGAAAAGAAATAAACCATTCTTTAAACTTTTCAAGTTTCACAAACTGTTTTCCCCGCAATAATTTCTACATAATAAAACTATACCTAACACAAAAAAGCCTTTCTTTGTCTGTACGCGGAAACTTTTAAAAATTCCGAACGGAGCCGTTCTTAAAATCAAATCGTACAATTCAGAAGGGGTACAATATTCAAATCTGCGAGTATAGGCAGCCTCCCTAGGGAGACAGGTTGTTGACCTCTTCCTGGAGGCTGCTATGCAGATGTGTGGGTAGACATATAACTAATAGATGTGGCAAATATCAAAATCGTTTCGAAAATGTCACATTTTCTTTTAGGTTAGGCGTAATTTTTGTGAACCTGTCACTGCGGCGAGAAAATACAAAACACTACAAATCTTATGTAGATACTATAATACCTATGGTTTCAATTTTGGGTGTCGTAAGAGGCGACTAAGGGGATTAACCGGAGGATGGGCTACTGCGTTCTCCGAGTATTTAACACCCAACTGCGATCGCCAACCCGCCTGCCAAGCGTGGCGATTATGGCAAAACCTCCCTTTTGGGGGAGGCCTTTTCCACCAGTGGACAGGCTGAAATGATGTTGAATGATGTTACTATGATACTTTCAGCGCACTCCCAAAGTAAAAGTTTTTATGAACAAACGATCTGCCTTTTTCCATCTCAAAACAATTGTTGTAAATTTTCTATACTCATTGCTGTTGTATCTCGATATATTTGCACTCAATTTAATGACAACAAGCCCCCCTCACCCCTTGACCTTTTTAAATACTGCAGTAAACAGAGCAATAGCAGTTAATTATACATACCTATTTTTTTATTACCATAAAATCCATAAACATTGTAAGGGGGTATTCAGATAAGGAAACTAATCAACATTTCCTGAGGAACATGGGTCGGAAAACGAGAAATTTGTTTGGACCTCAAATAGAAAATAAATCAGCCGATCCGCACATTTATAGAAGGTCTGCAAATGGTGCTGTAAAATAGCTACTGAACCCTATCATAGGCGTGCCCGACATGTTCTTGACCGGTGTTTACAAATTTTCTATAGTCAGTCTCATAAGTTGGTTTTTCTATTTCTTATACAGGGTCCTTCTTAATATGCTGCCACTTTTTAAGGGGATGTTCAGACCATCAAACTGAACAACTTTCTCTATGGGACCAACATCGACATCTCGAATAAAAATCTGCTGTCCCCATACATTTGGCTCGAGTAGGTTTGCAGTTTTGTATGGAAGATCTGATTTTTTTTCGCGATTTCGATGTTGGTGCCATAGAGAAAGTTGTTCAGTTTGATGGTCTGAACATCCCCTTGAAAAAGTGTCATTATTAAGAGGGACCCTAAATGCTTTTTTTTGTTGAGTAATTTGCAATAAAGCAATTTCATTTCATTAAATATATTATTCTATGGTCGGTTGGTCTAGTCACATCTAGTAGAAATCTCTACATCGTAAACCATCGACGTTGAAGAGCATGCCAATTATGTTTTTGACGTACCTACGCCAGCCTTTCGGAGGAAATTGGCATGGCCCGTTCTGTACTGACGTATTTACAAGGGTTTTAGGTTATGTACTAAGGGGTGGTTTATATAAAGTTTGGTATTAGGTAAAAAATATCGGTATTACATACATTTGGAAGATTTTATTATAAACGGATCAAATTAGTATGACTATTTTAGTATTTTTTTTATTTAATGGGGGAATTTCTGACAGCTAATAAAAAAGAAAAAAATCTTAAAAATGGTTCGTTAGATGGCGTTGATGCGAGGAGTCTGTAGAACCTTTCTCTTAATGAATAAAATACATATAAAATATTAAGTTCTTTTTTTAAAGATGCAGGAAAATGTGAAAAGATACATCTTTAGAACGGCTTTTCAGCGGGACAACAAAACGCTAACGAGCCGTACTATTAATATGCTGACAGTTTTTTAAGTGGATAATCAGACCATCAAACTGAACAACTTTCATCATGGGACTAAAATCGAAATCGCGAAAAAAGAAATATACAACGTGTTAATGAATTAACGCAAAACTAGAAAGTAGTTTGTTTTAGAATCGAGAGCAGAATCGAATTATCATGGTTTCAATATAGGTAATTTTTTTTTTCAAAATATTAAATAATTTGTTTGTAAAATTTAAAATTTACTGAACCCGATGTCAACCCACCGCACGGGCACACTCACCCTACTTACTACCAAATCAAAATTTTTAAAATGTATCCATGAGTACGTTAGCGCTTTCATTCATTGCTGAAATGATAACAAATCATTTTTGCCTCAAAACTTAAAATGCGAATAACTTTAAATTTTAACCATCAAAATAATGAAATTATTGCTTCAATCTAATTATTCTGTTACAAATCAGTTGGGGTGTATGAAGTTTTGCGCTTATTCATTAACACGTTGTATATGCTTTCCCACACATTTACGTCGAGTAGGTTTGTAGTTTTGTAAGGAAATGTAACAGCTGAAATTTATTCGCGATTTCATCTTTGGTCCTTTAACCCCTTGTCGGAACGCAGATCTCGTCCAGACACAATGCATTTTCTATTGTGTCTGAAATCTCGACAGACGACGAGTTAAAGAAAGTTGTTCAGTTTGATGGTCTGATCATCTTAAGCATATTAAGAAAGACCTGTATACCCGACTCATTTTTTAACGCCTGTCGTGTTTTGTTGCACAGTATGTAGGTATAGTCGACAAAATAAACAAGAGAACCCTACTCAAGCTATGCACATCAATCTCAATCTGCTAACACAATAAACCAGTGACTCAGTCTGAGTACATTTAACTACATTAAAATATCAATGTCCTCATTCTTAAGCAAACATATTTGAAAGTTTTGCAAATGGGTAGTTAAAAAATAGGTACCAACATATGTAAAATTGTACTTAGTTGATCTTTTAGGAACATTTTTTAATTTAGCTAAAGTTCAAGTTCGGTTTTTTCACTTTTTTCACTCAAAATTTCTCAGAAGAAATTAATTGTACTGTATACTGTGATGTGAATATTAAAAATGAGTTGAAATTATTGCAGTAAGCTTAAGTACTAGTAGATTCAAGAAATAATTAATATAAGTAACTGAGAATGTTTGATTCTTTAAAAAAAACACGTTTTTTTATTTCAAAAAACGAAATAGCAAAATCTTTATCAGATTCTCAGAAATGATATCTGCATCCGAATCTGCGTTCTATATTTCAGTAAATCTTATAAAAAGTTTGTGTGTCAAGTGGTAAAACACTAAAAATGCGTATAACGAATCGTAATATTAGACAAAAACTGAATAAAATCATTAGAAAAATAAGTGCAGCTATGTTTCAGAATAAACACCTCGTGGACTGTACATAAAGGGCATTGGACAAAATGACTAACCCATCTCCGGGTCGAAATGCCACATCACATTCGAATTTTCTTTATCTTTATTGCCAGCTTTCTCCATGTAAAACATTTTAAACATTTCAGACGCGCGCGCGTCGAATTTCAACGCTGTCTCATGCGCACTCCGGATTAATACCATTACAAGAATTCAGGTCCTTAAACATTTACAGAAAATTGTGTTTTATGTTTTCGCACGTAGAGATTAAAGTCCTGTAAGAGGAAAGAGTTTAAAATTAAATCTGTCCCGCCGATTGTCTCCATGTCTACACTTCGTTCTAGTTACGAAGGCTCCCGAATCATATCATTTTTGTCTTTATTACTTAGGTAATAAGAGCTTTGATATGGAATTTCGGATGTGGATGGAGTCCTAATCGTAAAAATTCTTGATTGGTCCATTTGCTCCGTTCCCTTTCGCGACACTACTCAGAAACTGATTCTGTCTTCAAATTGTTGGATAAGAAGCAATGTGCGTAAGTGGAATACACTTTACGAGATTTATCAGTCTATCTTTATCTTTCTTTATGTGTATTCGTATTACTTGTCTCGCTTTATTTTGAAGAACGAAGGCGACAGGCATTTCCGTTCTTGGTGTTGACGATCTGCGAATTTTTGGTTGTTAAGTGACGAAGATGGGAATTATCGTCGAGTCGATTTGTTTAATGTTCAGTAGGCATGTTTGCATCATACACTTTGGATAAAAAATTGTATGGAAATTATATGTTAACCCTTTTTTGGGTCCGAAATAAATTGGTCTTTGATGTCCATACTGGTTTATAAATACGTGTAATAAAGTATTTATTCGCGACCATTTTTATAACTAGTTAATGGTGAGTAATGCCCAAGAACATCATTTATATTATACCTACTTGAATTGCAGCTTAAAACTTGGTATGTCTCCAATTTAAAACTTTATAAGACTTAAGACAAAATAGAATGACATAAATGACATAATAACATCACTTACGCAAATTTTTGTATTTGATGGATAAACCTTTAATATGTCTCGTACTTCTGCGGAAAATTTCATTAAAATCGATTAAGTTACAAAGAGAAAAAAAAAACACTTGCTTTTTTAATCTGATCTAATCAAATATTCTTTAAAAAAAAAGAAACAAATCTGAATCTTAATCTTTCTAAATATTTCTTTGTAATTTAAATTGTTATACACAATAATTATGTAACAAAATACCTTAGTAATATTCAAAGGAGTCGTTTAGTTTAGACTTTAAAGACTATCAAAATGAACAACTTTCAGTACAGAAACAGCGGCAGTGTCAAATAAAAACGGTCAACCCATACATTTCAGTTCAGTAGATACTGCAGTTATATATGAAACAGGATATATTTTTATTTTTTCCCGATGATACATCATCTTCAGACCTCTAAATAAATCTGTGAGGTACCGAGTCAGACTCATACTCCACCACTCGGACCCAATGTAGATTCATCATCATCATCATACCAGCCATTAAACGCCCACTGCTGGACATAAGCCTCCCCCAAAATGGGGGGATTTGCCATAATCGCCACGCTTGGCAGGCGGGTTGGCGATCGCAGTTGGATCGAATCAATGTGTGTACTCAGAGGATGCTGCTGCCCATCCTTCAGTAGATCCCCCCTTAGTCGCCTTTTACGACACCCACGGGAGGAAATGGGATGGTGCTATTCTTAGCCGACACCACACGGACAATGTAGATTGGTGGAGGAAAATTAGTAGGTATCTAGTGGTTTTATTATGCGTCTGAAACCCTAATAACTTTAAAAATCTTTAAACACACCCCTTTAAAAACAAAAACAAAAGCTGTCATTAATAAATAATGCTAACTATGGTACAGTCATTAATCTATCAAACTGTACTAGGTTTGTAAAGAGTGGTTGTTATAGATAATAGTAGGCTAGGTCAAATGGTTAATTTTACAATAGATAATCGTACGGGGGTCTATTAGAATAATCATGCGACATAAAATTATAAGAATGTGTCGTTCAATTACCGGGAATTGTCTAGGGGCATATTCTGGACTTAAAAGACTTCATTGCAAAGACAATTTTTTTTTCGTAGAAAATCCGCAACATAGTGTTTGTCAAACCAAATTCACATTATCTATGTATATAAGGGGTTCAAAAGCGACCTATTAATATTTGACGGGGTGGTTAGATCAGACCATCAAACTGAACAACTGTTGTCCCAGCATACATACGAGTCACTATGAGTTGAGTAAGTAGGTACTGCAGTTTTGTAAAAACAGCAAATCGAGTGAGTTGTTCAGTTTGATGGTAAAGGTTAAACAGAATCGAAACATTAAAAATCATAAGTAAGACAAAGAAATTATCAAAAATTATACAGTAAAAAATAAAGATTTTTTTCGTCACAATAATTTTCTCATGATTTTTTTTTAGAAAAATCTTTTAGCAACGTATTTTTTCCAACAGAATACAACTGTGGGAACAATGTAATGTGACATAGATCGGATACAACGTTTAATAAACAAGGGGGGTCAATTAGAGCAGACGACACCGTCAAAGGGTTAATGTTGGGTTGTTAGACTCGTTTGTACCGTACCTGACGATTGAGGGTTAAAAATGTAATTGCATTTTGTAGAAAATGTCACAAGCAGCTGGTGTGACAGTTGATATTCCATTAATTTAAAAGGAAACCTGTATTTAGATTTTTCTGGTTAATAATTTGAGAAATCCTGAATTTTTCAAGTTGGATAGCTAATTTGAGGAGTCAGTGAATGGTCGCCGCTGTTGATCCTGGCTTACAGGAGTGACAGCGTTGGGAATATGTGGTGGAAAAAAAAATTTAAAAATACATTGTGATATTTAGTCTTGTTATAGGGCTTCATGAAAGATGACCACGTCTAAGAGGATTGCTCTGTCTATATGATTTTATAATGAAACTAGAGTTAACCCGCGACTTCGTCCGCACAAATTATATACCAGATTTTAAGTCAGATCATAAGCTATCAAACAAAAAAAGTTTCATCAAAATCGGTTCTGTAGTTTTTGCGTGATGCTCGATCAAACAAACAAACAGACAGACAAAAAATCCAAAAATTGCTGATATGGAATCAGGGACACCTAAAAACCATATCGCAACGTTTTTTTGTTAATATCTTCAATGTACAGACACACTTCTGTTACCTACAGTTTTATAATAGTTATAAAATAAGATGAATGAAAAAAAAATTATTTGTACTTATATTTTTATTTAAGTTACGATTACGCCTCAAGAAATTACAAAGGTTTCCTTTAAAGATGCATAAATTCGAGTATTAATTTTTTTCCTAAATTGCTTATACCTAAAATCCTCACAAAATATAAGTGGTAAAAATGAAATATTCTTGTTCATTTTGATTTTTTAAATCCATTATACAGGATATTAGGGTAAACAGTTGCATTATTTTAAGGGTACCCGTTAAATGTACCCATTGCACACATGATACTGAACAAAATTTCCTAAGAAATATAGGAAATTGGTAAAAAAAATTTTTGACTTCCCATACTAAATGCAATCAGTTGATCGAACTTTTGTATGAAAAGTCGATTTTTTTTTGCGAATTTCCTATATGTATTATGTTTCTCAGGGAAAGTTGTTCAGTATCATGGGTACAATCTGTACCTCTTAAAGTAATGCAACTGTTTACCCCAACACCCTGTAGCTGTTGTTTGTGTTCTGTGTTGATTGTACTAAAACGCATTTTTCATCAAAAGAGTCCCTGGATGGAATTTAATACTCCACGCACTATCAAACATCTATCTACTTATAAACCAACCGTTTCATACCCCTGAAAATATTTATAGAATTCCGCCAATTCGTTAGCCCTGGAAACTATTTTTTTCACCGAATAGCCACAATGGCACGTTCAATTTTCCACGTGTAATAAACAGGGGTTGGGGGGTTAACGTTAACCTGCAGTTGACGCGTCGCCCGCGGCGGCACTTCAAAGGAAATATAAATGTATGAATTGTTTAGCGCAAATCCGCCCGCCGGGGCCGACCTTCGTAACGCAAGGGGTTAATGGAA
Organism: Agonopterix arenella; assembly: GCA_927399405.1. Classification (NCBI taxonomy): domain Eukaryota; kingdom Metazoa; phylum Arthropoda; class Insecta; order Lepidoptera; family Depressariidae; genus Agonopterix; species Agonopterix arenella. The sequence goes on from OV656714.1 coordinate 7,566,352, forward strand.
TTTGTTACTATTATATTATGTTTATGTTAAGTATATATTATAAGGTATGTAGTTCTAAAACATAGGGAACACCCTATGCGTAATAACGCATAAAGTTTGATAGAACTTGTAACAAAAAAAAGAGGGTGAGATACAGGGTGCAACTTAATATGCAGACGGTTTTTTAGTATGGAATGGAACAGCTGATATTTTTTTCGCGATTTCCATGTTGGTCCTATAGAGAAAGTTGTTCAATTTCATGATCCGATCATCCCCTTAAAAAATCGCCACTTAAGAAGCAACCTGTATGCAGGGTTAATTTTATATCACTGCGGATAACTTCAGGATGTGTTCTACTCATCAAACTGAACAACTTTCACTATTGAGCCAACGTCGAAATCGCGCAAAAAAATCAGCTGTCCCATACAAAACTGAAGTACCTATACCTATTCGACTCAAAATGTATGGGACACCTAATTTTTTTTCGCGATTTCGAAGTTGGCTCCATGGTGAAAGTTGTTCAGTTTGATGAGTAGAATACATGCTGAAGTTATCCGCAGTGTTATAAAATTTACCCTATACAGTGTAGCGTCGGTGGCGCGTTGCGGAGAGGAATGAAAACTCAATCATGGGGTCAGGGTTCGAATCCGCACGGAAGACATGCCATGTATCAATGAGTTTTTCTAACTTATGTACATAATATCGACTGCTCTCAAACGGTGAAAACATGTGTGTGTGAGCACGCATGGTGGAGGTGGACTAACGCCCATACACAATTAAAAAAAAAAAAACATTTTTCTTAACCTACTTACATACAGGATGTTAGAGTAATCAGTTACATTTCTTTCAGGGGTGATTGTACCCATGATACTGAACAACTTTTCCAAAGGAGCAAAGAGACATTCGCAAAAAAGTTCAACTTTCATGCAAACGTTTGATCAACAGATTTTTAGTATCGCAAGTCCACAATTTTTTTTGCTTATTTCTTGCAGATTTCTTATGCAAAGTTTTTCAGTATCATGGGTTCACAATCACCCCTTATAGTAATGCAACTTATTACCCTAACACCCTGTATAATGCTCACGCATATGTCCCACTAGAGTAAGCAGAGACAATAAATCGCCACATGCTATGATTCTGACACATCTTTCGCCTCTTCAACATCCACAAGTCTCTTCATACATGCTAGTGCACTACCTTAAGGTGGTTTCATTCCATACAAACGTTTGACGCACAACACGTGTAAACGGAATTAATAAAAGTAATATTTTATATATGGAAAAATAGTTTATATAATAGTTCCCGGTAGTTTTGGGCTCTAGAGAACATAGAGAACAACATACTAAAATTTGGTGCTGGTATCCAAAAGTGAACTTTATCAACCTTTTTTGACCGTAAGGCTATGCACTATGCTCGTCGATTCCGGGTACATTTTACTTAGCCCTTCTTTAGTAGGCAATTGGCATACATTCTTAAATAAGACATAAATCGACTTGTTAAGGCGGATAATTCCGCAATCGGTACCGGTAAAGAGAATACCGGTATTAACGGTATTAACCCCGCAATGACAGGGCGCGCCCTCTTTAATATTTTACCGGAAAATGACATCGTCGACCCGCGGCGCCGCGCATTAGTTTTTCCTTTTGATGTTCGCTCGCGTCTGAGGGCAATATTATTTTGTTTATTTCCATTTTTACGGTCGCCTTTTTTTTTACGTTGGAATTGACAGAATTTTTTGCCGAAATAGGTTTATGTGTAATACTGTTTTGGATAAGAAATTCGTTTGCGTGATAGGAGAAATATTTTTTTTCTTTTTGCGGTAATTTTGATAATTTTTTACTAAAAAAAATATATTTTCCGTCGCTGCTTATATTTCCGGGGTTAGGCGATCACTCTTAATGTTTGAGTCGAAAATTATTATAGTATATTCATGAGTATATTAATATTTAAAAAAGAAATCGAAAAAATCACAAGTTTTGAGATAATCGAATAAAACCGCTAAATATTGCAGTTTTTTTTAGATTAGAGACACCTAAAACACGGCTATGTCTGATGGTTTTAACAGATATTATCAAACACTATAATTTTTTTATACAGGGTGTTACAAAAGTAAAAATAAACATTTAAAACTTTTAAGGGGGTTGTTGAGACCATCAAACTGAACAACTTTCACTATGGGACCAACATCGAAATCGCGAAAAAAATTCTTTTGTCCCATACATTTAGCTCGAGTAGATTTGTAGTTTAGTACGGAACATCGCAAACGCATCGCATCACGGCGATTATGGCGTCTATCGGCTGACATGATGATGATGATGATGAAACATCCGATTTTTTTCGCGATTTCGATATTGGTCCCATAGTGAAAGTTGTTCAGTTTGATGGTCTTAACTACCCCCTTAAATGTTTATTTGTATTTTTGAAACACCCTGCATACGTACCTACATAAACTTAAAAAAATTCTAGATATAATGCTTTCAACTAAGAATATCACAAATCACAACGCCGCTCGAAGCCACAAAGATAGTTTTTAAACATCTAATGTTATAAGGTTATAACCATCCAATTTATCAATATCCATCAAAGTCAGATAGTGATGTACCGCATAGCTCAGAGGTCACTATCGAGGTCACTAGTGCTGGGACTTGATATTCCCATATTTGGAATCCCGCGCTCTTTCTAATCATTCCGTTTGAAAGTTCCGGATCTGGTTTACTTTTCCATAGATTGTATCTATTTAAAGTAGTCTTTAGTGTCTGTCACATTTATTTTATTCGCAAAATAGCTAAAACAAGGCGATTTGTTAAGCATTTTTTTCCAGCAGCTGATGATGATGATGACGAAAACCTAAGCCGAACCGTAAACCTACTTAATCTTGTAATAACATATGTACATAAAATAAAAATTAAAACTATCGAGTATCTGCAAAAAACAAGCTTCTTAAATCATATACAAGGTGTTACAAACATACAAATTAACATTTAAGGGGGTGGTTTAGACCATCAAACTGAACAACTTTCACTATGGGACCAATATAGAAATCGCGAAAAAAAAATTGATTTTCCATACTTAACTATAAATCTACTCGAGCTCAATGTATGGGACAGTTCATTTTTTTCGCGATTTCGATGGTTGTCCCATAGTGAAAGATGTTTAGTTTAATGGTCCAATCAACCCCCTTAAAGGGATAAAATTTTTATTTTTACTAACACCCTGTATAATACGTCCCACTGCAGGACTCAGAGCTCTTCTCACAAGAGCCATCACCCACATGGCATGCCATAATCCACCACGCTTTACTAAGGCAGATCGGTGTGAGTTATCTTATTACAAACCTTCTACCAATTACCTACTGTTCAACAAATTCTCCAACGAAATTATTAATAGACTCACTGCGAAAACATAATTCAATTAAAATTTGTTAAAAACTTAACAACAACAAAAGAGCACGAACAAAACGAAACGCGTCAACGAAACTAATGCAAAACCTGAAAACCTAAAAGAATAATAACTGAAAGTTAATTCCTAAAATTAGATGAAAACAACAATTTCCACTGTTTACACTTAGTTGGTCGCTTCACGTCGGTCGCGACGTCATTCAAATTCGTAATTGAATCAACAAAAAATGCCAACTTCATAAAGTTAACAAAAATGCTTTTCATTATAAGCGATCAATCATCATCATCATCATATCAGCCGATAGACGTCCACTGCTGGACATAAGCCTCCCCCAATATGGGGGGATTTGCCATAATCACCACGCTTGACAGGCGGGTTGGCGATCGCAGTTGGATTGAATGTGTGTACTCAGAGGATGCTGCTGCCCATCCTCCTGTAGATCCCTTAGTCGCCTTTTACGACACCCACGGGAGGAAATGGGATGGTGCTATTCTTAGCCGACACCACACGACGATCAATAGCGATAGCGAATAACGATTTTCAATTTCCACGATTTCTGATAATACCTTGAACATCATCATCATCCCCCTGGCATTTTCCCGAGCGACGCAATAACAATGTCCTATTACCACTGGAAACAAAGCAAATTCGTTCGTATAACGTTATCAAAAGAACATAGCATATGCTCACGACTATATTTTCCGAGGGGGTAAGAGATATTCTGAAACTTCATCCACGTTTTACTAGTAGTACCGAAACTCTGTTCAGTGTGACGGGGAGTGAGCCCGTCGCCACTTGTAATGGACAGTAGGTACAATACATGTATCGAAATTGAAGCATGCAGGTTTCCTCACAATGTTTTCCTCCACCGAAAAGCCAGTGTTGTTACAAATCGTACATAAATTCCGAAAAACTCATAGGTACGTGTCGGAAATCGTACATAAATTCCGAAAAACTCATTGGTACGTGTCGGCCTGGACGGGGATTGAACCATCGCCTCCTGCACGGCAGGCAAGGTTACTCGCCACTGCTTCAAAAGAACAGCTGGAGTGAAAATGATAGAGAAGGTACATCAAGAACGATGGCATAGTATACTGAAGGAGGCCTAGACCATTGCTGTTGAAAATGGTTAAGAAGAAGGCCACCCACATTTTGTAAAAACTGTTTTAAAGTTACCAACGTTTAAAATACGTATATACAGAAAGACCCAAAACCTACTGAAAATTTGTCCCGTAGTTCAAAAGGATTTCCTTGATCACGGTTCCCAAGCTATGGTTGCATTGACGCACAAAAATGCTAACTATGTCCCATACTGCACCCATACATAGCGCAATAAGTCTATTTTAATTACTGTAGTCGATATCGGCAGATTCCTGTCTTGCCTACTCCGGGAGCTGTGCTCTTTAGTGATGTGGTGTTATCGATAAAGTTTATCGATAAATTGAGGTGACCGGAGAATGTTTAGGGAGCGAACGTAAGTTGGATGGTGAAAAATGTGTAGGGATTTGATTAATTATTCGCTACTCGTTCATTTAAAAAGCAAATTCTGAGTACTTTTACTATCCTAAAAGTTAGAGAAAGAAATGAGGAACATCGTAGGAAAATAGCTAGACAGAAACCTTTCAAAATCATGTTCTATGCTATATTGCTATAAAATAAAGAGCTACGAAAAATGTCATTTAAAGAGCACTTCAAGCGATTTGAGATTGTTGATAGAAAAGCGTACTATTTTAAAGGTTTGCATTGCATTAAATATATAGAAAAATTAAGTTCTAAAAATGTTATATTGAAGCCAATCTATATTTAGGCTAATTTTAATTTAATTCACAATAATCGATAAATGAAACTAAAATCCCACATCGATATCGATACTCATAATTCAATCAACACATCCCAACACTATCTAACACAAACAAGACTCGATAACGAGGTGAAATATTCACGTTGCAAGCTGTACATAATCAGCTCTATACCTGTCTCCCTCGCTCCCGTATACTCTTACGGCGTTATTGAGGGAAAGGAAAAAGACGGCACGCGACGTCGGCAACTACAAAGGGTCGCGTTCTCTTTGATCTTGCCGCCGCGCGTGCGTATTCCGTATGATTTGTATGTGTGCGTATATGCAGATGAGTGGTGGAGACTGAGAATTTGATAATTGCAAAGATTTATACGCGTTAGTATAGTTTAGCATTTTATATTAATCAGTGTTAGTTGAATCTAGGTTAGAAACGTTGGTTTAAATTAATTTTAAATTCTTGACTGACTTTATGGTAATGAGGATGTTTATTTTGATTTAACATAGGTACCTACCTACCTACTTTTGTACGTTGAATTGTAACAAAGATTCTGACGACTCCGAAAGGGAATGCGGTCTTGAATATAGGGTCTTCTTTAATATGAGGATGATCAGACAGACCTTCTCAAAAACCGGCCAAGTGCGAATCGGACTCGTCCGTACCACGAACAAAAAATTGTTATCCGGAGTCCTTAGCGCGCAAAAACTTTGGATACGGAACCCTAAAAAAGGAGGTTTCTGTGATAGGTGGCTAGCAATTCGCCCATAAAATCCTTGCATAAGAAACCATATCTTTTAGTCCCCTCGTACCGGCACCAATAGTAAGAAGAAATTAGCTGATAATACGGCAAAACCATGCTGTAAAATATTTGGATAGAATACAATAAAATACATCACAAAAATAAAAATCTCTTTTGGTTTTATGTGATGCTGATGTATTATTTAAACAGTGTAAAATGTATCTGGTAAATAAATAAATAAATAAAAGTATTACTTTAAATAAATTTACAATAAAATAAATTAATTCTTTTATAAACGCGTAGGTAGTAACTAATATAAATTCTAACCTAATAATTAATAACAAAGCAACACAATTTAACTAAAAATTAAAATAAATTGCCAAAAATAAAATGGGCATTCATTTTAATGACTTCCTTTCAAAAATAAATATAACATTTCATTTCGCCTATCTCTCCTTGTAAATGTCGCAGGCTTATGATGGAATCGGACTTTACATAAAAAACCCTATGCCTATAGGTATAATATAAAATTAAAAAAAGGCATATCAAAATGAATAATTACCCGATTTTATCACAAGCATTATATGAAAATCCAGTGTTTTGATCAAAATTCTGGATTTTTCAATTTTGATGTTAGATAATTATGAATGGTCCCATTCATAATTACCTACGACAAAGGCATTCATAAGTTACGTCAAAGTTATTCATAAGTTACATCGTCGAATTATGAACCCGAGTTTAGATTAGTTATGTTATGATAGAATAAATAGTGAATTTCGATAGGTAACCAAATAGTTCGTGAATGTAAAATAGGTCTTTTTAATTTTAATTATCCGAGAATATCAAATGTTTCAAAACGTTTTTTTTTAAATATTTAACTGGAATACAACGAACCTTAATTTAAATAGTATTATCATTTATTGAAATTAAAAATAAAATAACTAAAAATCTAAATCCGCAACGCAGACTCTATTAAACAATAATCACCTTATATCCGCTACAATACAAGCTTCGTCAATTGCAGCACACGAGATACAATTCGCATGAAAGTTTCGTAAAAATATTACATTTCACTTTTCTAAACTAAAACGTGTAAAAGCCTAATTTCATCACATGCCTGCGACATATAAAACAGCTTTTCTATAGCAACAAAATGCAAAATAAGATTAATAAATAAAATTTTACAAGAAACTATTAGCATAACTGAGCAATAAAAATGTGTTACTTTGGGGTCAGCAAAGACCATCAAAATAGATAAATGTTTGACCATACAAGGTTTTCTACAATTATATTATGTAAAACGTTTAGGTAATAAAAGTGTTATATTTATTGTTTTTAACCGACTGTTAATCTATATTTTTTATTATTGATAACTATGGAGTAATTTTATTGGTTAATAACTAAAAATTTTACGGTTATAATATTGTAAGGTTTTTATGTGTTACTGTAGCAAGTTTACTGGCTCCATAGTGAAAGTTGTTCAGTTTGGTGAACTCAGGCAGTTCACCGTTTCAGTATTTGCTAGGCTGTCACTTACACCCTGTATCTTTATTATATAAGGTCTAACAAAATTAGGTGAAACTATTTTAAGGGGATGATCAGACCATGAAACTGAACAACTTTCTCTATGGGACCAATATTGAAATCGTGAAAAAAAATCTGTTGTCCCATACATTTAGGTCGAGTAGATTTGTATGGAACAGCAGATTTTTTTTTCGCGATTTCGATGTTGGTCCCATAGAGAAAGTTGTTCAGTTTGATAGTCTGATCATCCCCTTAAAATAGTTTCAGCTAATTTTGTTACACCTGATATAAGATTAAAAATAGATAGAGACCAAGTGGACTTCCGAAGACTAGATTGAAGAACACGGTTCGCAGTGCAATATCTCCGAAGACTAAGGTGGAGAAAACAAACACAGAAGGCTGACCCCACCACCAAATGGGATAAATTTACCAGCCAGGAAGAGAGAGAGGTCATATTCATACTCGGTAGAAGAGAAATGCCGAAGAAAAGATGGACGGATCGTGTGCAAAATGTGTAAGAAAGTGTTGATGGAGACTAGCATGGTAGAGATGCATGGAAGGAGATGTCAGATTGTGCCTTTCCCAAATAATGGGATAAGGTCAAGAGAATGCTGATGATTACTTCCGACTTCTCCTAATAAAACTCCGTAAAATGACTGGGCTATATAGGCACAAGTCTGAAGTAGATCTGGACCTCGATTATGACTTGATAATTCACATGAATATGTTCACGTTGCCGTGCCGGCTACGAATAGCACCATCCCATTTCCTCCCGTGGGTGTCATAGGCGGCTAAGAGATCAACTGAAGGATGGGCAGCAGCATCCTCTGAGTACGCACATTGATTCGATCCAACTGCGATCGCCGACCCGGCTGCCAAGCGTGGCGATTATGGCAAATCCCCCCCATTTCGGGGGAGGCTTCCAGCAGTGGATGTTTAATGTATACCACAAGCACAGTTATCGTATGACGCTGTTAACCTAACCGCTTTAAGTTTTTCATGGTTAATAAAAAGAGATTTTTTTAATGATTTAATACACACAATGTTACCTGTTCGCATAGATAGAGCAACAAGGAACGTTTCGGAGTGCACTTCGATTCTTGCGTCTGTGTGAGTGAGCAATTACTTATGTCGATCACGTGGTACAGTCGGCAATGAAATTATGAATATTTGTCACCTGTATCATTGTGATTATAATAAATGAATACATAGGTATGATTGTATTTCTATGAGAATCCTGGTTCGAATGCGCACCCACGATGCCATGTACCAATAAGATTGTTTAGCTACCTAGCTAGGTACAGTACGACCAGGAAAATAATTCCGCTCGTCAATCTACGTTTGCACAGAGCAGGACCGAGTTCCCGAAGTCATTTAGTAATTACAGGGTGCAAAGTCGGATAGCAGCGGAAAGGGCGCAAAAACAAATTAGCCAATAGCCGTAAACGGATTGAAGGTCACACATCCTGATTGGTCAATTTTATTTCGCGCGGTATTAAAATTTGTCGACTGCGCAGGTACATCGGTAAGACTTATAAACCTGGTACTAACAGTAGTACCAGGTATATAAGGTCTAACAAAACTAGCTGAAACTATTTTAAGGGGATGATCAGACAATCAAACTGAACAACTTTCTCTATGGGACCAACAACGAAATCGCAAAAAAAAAATCAGCTGTTCCATACAATCGTACTCGACCTAAACGTATGGGACAGCAGATATTTTTTTCGCGATTTCGATATTGGTCCCATAGAGGAAGTTGTTCAGTTTAATGGTCTGATCATCCCCTTAAATTAGTTTCACCTTATTTTGTTAGACCTTATATAAGTCTTACCGATGTACCTGCGCCGTCGACAGGTAGGTCGATCACCTAGTATACCTACAGAGGTATACTAGGTGATTTTGTAAACACTCTCAAAATTATCAGACGTGGTTCAGACCATCAAACTGAACCCAGTATGTAGGTACGTACGTATGTAATACTGACTACTCAAAAATTCTTGCTCTCTGAAAAGTGCGGGAAAAGCAAGATAGACAGTCGAAAAATTGCAACCAGGTAAGGCCGCTAAACCGTATCACACACATACAGAGATAAGTTGTATGACGCTTCACGCACACCAACATAAGATAGTTGGCCCATTTTTTTTAGTATATACATTAGAAGAGTAAGGTTATATCTTGGCATTTATAATTAAATCAAATAGGAAAAAGTCCTTTTCTATGCAGCCCGAGCGTTACTTATAAAGAAACTATACTAGGGGGCTGGTTTCCATAATAAAAACCCTAGTACCCTACATTAAGGATCATAACCACAGAACATTATAAAGAGGGGTTAGAAATGCAAAGTAGTCTGTCGCCACTTGTCTTCCCGCTCACGTTGCTACAATTACTCATGCCCTCTCGCTCGCACCACGTCACGCGCCTTATGGTGTTATGCAAATCATTGCATAACCTGTAGCGACACGTTCCACGCTTACTTTGCACTGCTAACCCTTTCTTATAATGTTCTGTGATCATAACAATGTACATAATTATGACCGTTATTTATTTATTTTCTTTGCCATCGGTACTAGTAGAACTAAACACAATTGTTGTTAACAGCACATTAGAGCTAGTGTTGTTGGATTATCTGATAACACGCCTTGTGATAAGGTCTGTAATCCCTCGCTAATGACACTTGACTGACACTTGCTAGTTTTATCGATTTCATCAGTCATGTGATTTTACGTTTTTACTTTTAATTCTTCAGGGAATTAACAATTTCTGTCAATATCTAAACTATTGTAAAACTGTAACAGAAAGTGTGTCTGTACATTGAAGATATTAACAAAAAAAAGTTACGGTATGGTTTTTAGGTGTCCCTGATTCCATATCAGCAATTTTTGGATTTTTTGTCTGTCCGTTTGTTTGTGTGTTTGTATGTTAGTTTGATCGAGCATCACGCAGAAACTACTGAACCGATTTTGATGAAACTTTTTTGTTTGATAGCTTATTCATCATCATCATCATCATCATATCAGCCATTAAACGTCCACTGCTGGACATAACCCTCCCCCAGAATGGGGGGATTTGCCATAATCGCCACGCTTGGCAGGCGGGATGGCGATCGCAGTTGGATCGAATCAACGTGTGTACTCAGAGGATACTGCTGCCCATCCTTCAGTAGATCCCTTAGTCGCCTTTTACGACACCCACGGGAGGAAATGGGATGGTGCTATTCTTAGCCGACACCACACTTATTATATAATTTACAGGTATATAATTTGTGCGGACGAAGTCGCGGGTAAACCGTAGTATGGTCTAAAACTAACAACAACGTTTGATTTCCACCATTAAAATCACGTGGTCGAAACGGTATCAGAATGCATAGATGAAAATAACTCAACGTTATTAAAGATATAAAAGAGAACTCAAAAAAAAAAATCTTAAATTCAATGGTGGACACGGTATTGGTATTCTATGGATAGGTGATGAGGTGATGAGATAACCCAAAGAAAATTTTCCAAAAATCAGAAGTAGACATGGATGGATTCTACGGATAGGTAGGTGATGTTATGAGATAACTCTATTTTTGACTGACTACATTTTTTTAAAATCTTCTCAAAGTTATGTGCGTATAATTTACCAGCTTTAACCCGCGACTTCGTCCGCACAAATTATATTCTAATATACCATATTTTAAGTCAGATCATAAGTTATCAAACAAAAAAAGTTTCATCAAAATCGGTTCATCAGTTTTTACGTGATGCTCCTTCAAACAAACAAACATACAGACAGACAAACATAAAAAAAATTGGTGATATGGCATCAGGGACACCTAAAAACCATACCGTAACTTTTTTTTTGTTAATATCTTCAATGTACAGACACACTTCTGTTACAGTTTTATAAAAGTTCAGATTTATGCTAAATAATAAATCACCTTTTCACACACCAATCAGTCCAATCACAATACAAAGGTCTGAAACGCTTGTAAAAGCGAAAAAACGTAATTTTGGCGCCAAAAACTAAAAAGGAACGCGAAAATTCCAAAGGCCCCGATTTCCCTGTCCATTGTCGTTTCTATTTTTTTTTTCATCTTATTTAGCGCTTTGTCGGCGAGCCCTTTGAAGTCTGCCCTCCCCTTACACCCAACCTCCCCCCTTCAAGGGGGTGTTACAAATTGCGTCACGGATGTATTTTGAACCGTAAACACATTTCCACTACCATTTATTTGTTCTCTCCTTTATTTTTAATCTAATTTCGTTAGAGGTTTTCATGAAAAATAAGGACAGATTTTTTTAAATTTTTGAATCACGAAACCTTCTAATCTTCTCTTGGTTGAATATATCTTCAATAGGAACATGAAGAGAACTCGGCTTTCCTTGGAAACTGTACCGAAAATCGAAAAATATCAAAGCTAATATGATTAACTGTTTCAGGACTGCAAATTCAATTGAAATTAGTAGTTCATAGTCACAAAAAAATATCTTATAACTTATCTATACTATTATAAAACTGTCACAGGAAGTTTGTCTGTACATTGAAGATATTAACAAAAAAAAAGTTACGATATGGTTTTTAGGTGTCCCTGATTCCATTTCACCAATTTTTGGATTTTTTGTCTGTCTGTTTGTTTGTGTGTTTGTTTGTTTGTTTGAACGAGTATCACGCAAAAACTACAGAACCGATTTTGATGAAACTTTTTTTGTTTGATAGCTTATGATCTGACTTAAAATCTGGTATATAATTTGTGCGGACGAAGTCGCGGGTTAACGCTCGTTATATATATTATAACACTTTATTGTACACACAGACACATTGATACCGACAAGAAAAGACATGTACAAAGGGCGAGCTTATCTCTTAAGAGATACTTATGTTAGTTTCAAAAGCAAAACATAAACAAAATCAAAATTACGTTCTACCTAAAGTGTATCCTTTAAGATTCATCATCATCATCATATCAGCCATTAAACGTCCACTGCTGGACATAAGCCTCCCCCAAAATGGGGGGATTTGCCATAATCGCCACGCTTGGCAGGCGGGTTGACGATCGCAGTTGGATTGAATGTGTGTACTCAGAGGATGCTGCTGCCCATCCTCCGGTAGATCCCTTAGTCGCCTTTTACGACACCCACGGGAGGAAATGGGATGGTGCTATTCTTAGCCGACACCACACGACGATCAATAGCGATAGCGAATAGCGATTTTCAATTTCCACGAGAATATTCCATAATGATTTTTTCAATTATGATCGAACCTAAAACCCAAATATTAGACTTCGAGTACTGCTACAAATACTTGACTACTCTGATTCCTTTCGACATTTTAATCATGACTAGGGTTAACCCTCGACTTCGTCCGCACAAATTATAAGTATACTAGATTTTAAGTCAGATAATAAGCTATCAAACAAAAAAAGTTTCATCAAAATTGGTTCAGTAGTTTTTGTGTGATGCTCGATCAAACAAACAAACAAACAGACAGACAAAAAATAAAAAAAATTGTGATATGGAATCAGGGACACCTAAAAACCCAACCACCGTATCTTTTTTTTTTAATATCTTCAATGTACAGACAAACTTTCTGCTACAGTTTTATAATAGTTTAGATAGGAGGCAATTCCAGTCGAATTATCGTGAACACTGACTGACATACTAAATTAGTTCAATTTTTATGACGTAAGCTTTCATCGCATATAATCTCTGGAAGTTTCAAAGTTAAAAAGCTATAAGTTCTATCATCGTTCACATTTAACATCAAAACAAACAGTGAATTATAAAATTAACCTTCTCAATGTTAAAATAGAAAGGTAGAGTTGAAGGATTAGGAATAGGATACATGGAGTCTTCTTAATATAGTTCATCCTTGGTCTGTGGCTTTATAAAACTGAAGAACTCATACAAAACGTAGACAGCAGTTTCTGAAACGGTGAACTCACGCTCATTAAACTTAATCCTCCATTAAATCTCTAATGACGGCAAGCCGTCACTTTTTGTCTTGTTGACATAGCAAAAGCTAGCAAGAGATTTAATGGAGGATTAACTCTAATGAGCGTTTCTGCAACTGAGTGTATGACTATCAAAATTAAGAACTTTCACTATGGAGCCTACCTCAGGAAACGCGAAAAAAATCTGCTGTTTCATACAAAACTGTTGTACCTCTGTACCTACCCGACTCAAATGTATGGGACAGCTGATTTTTTTTCGCGTTTCCATCGGTGGGCTCCATAGTGTAAGTTGTTCAGTTTGATGGTCTAAGTTCACCGTTTCAATTTGCGGAGGACTGTCCCTTCGAGCTCTTACAGACGAGCGACACTTTGCGATCGCCGATCATCGTAGACTTCGCGCTCATAGACTTTTCGGTCGCCGTGGGTCGCGCGACGACCTTAAATTCTATGAGCGCGACTCTCTGCGACCCTCGGCGATTGCGAAGTGTCGCTGGTCTGTAAGAGCGCTTACACCCTGTATTATAGTATCCCGATTTGGTTTGCGTACAATCATCAAGGGCTATCGGCTAATCCACTCGTGAATTTTCCTTGATATCGCAAACATGTCTCAATTATAATAAGTATATATAGCGTAATAATATAAAAAGCTGTCCATAATACAAAGAAAACAATTAAAACGTGTGACGAATGAACCGATAAATTAAAAGTTTTCGCTGCCCCCGCCCACTATAAAATTTAATATAAATGAGATTATTAGAATAAATAAAAATAAAAGTCCCATACAGTCGCCATTGCCAAATTGTGTCGCGTTTCCATAAATCATACAAGTTTTCCAAATAGAACTCGTGACATACGGTCTCTGGGAACGAGTAACAAATGTAACGAAAAATATAATAAAAAGTAATAGTTAATTTGTACTATTTCATTTCATATCCAAGAGAATCGTGGATCAAATTGAGGGAAAGCGTGTAAGATAACTCTAATAGGACCAAGAACAAAAATGCATTGAGGCGTATTAGTAATGTAGTTACTATTGACGGTGATGAGACTGATGAGACAACAAACAGCCAAGAAGATAAGAAAATGAATTGAACCGGCAACGAAACTAAATACTGTAAATAAACTAAATATACAGAGCAGAACTAAACATACAGCCTGACGATGGAAGCCGGGGCCGGGGCAGACCAAGAAAGAGATGGCGCGACGACCTGAATGCCCACGAAGTAGAATGGCAATTGATTACACGGGATAGGGAAGGCTGGAAAAGCTTGGGGGAGACCTTTGCCCAACAATGGGACGAAATGGGTTAATAAAAAGAAAAAAAAATATATTTGCTAATAAGCCACACTTTGGTAAAGACAAGCATACATCAGAAAAAGCACCAAACAATCAGATTAGCTTTGCGATAAATGTTACAATTTGTCTACCTACCAAATAACACAATTGGAAATCTTACTTTCTGAAAACTAAAACCATTGCATATTGTTTTCTTTGTAATCTTAAATAACCAATCACATGCTATTAATATTAAAGAACAAAGCTACATTGTATTATGAAGAAAAAAGTTACGCGTTCGTAACGCTCGTATGTATCGTATCTAACACAAATCTAGCGTGAACTTCTTCAAAGAAAAAATTTAAATATGCATAAAAACGTCAAACGGTAAAATTGATGGCACTATACGTCGCGGCACGAAATTAACTTCAACGAACGATATTACTTATAAATGAAGCTGAAACGATTTGTAAAAATAAAATGTGCGGACAGACGGACTTACGCTGGACATATTGTTAGTAATACAACTATAATAAAATACATTATTTTGAGAGTGCGAAAAAAATTCACTTACGCTATCATCAGAAAATATGATAAGTATCGAAAGTCTGGCATTTCACATTATTAATACAAAAAGTCTGTATCTTTAGTCAATTTCATTTCATAAATCGACTCTGAAATATTAAAAAATTAAAACTTCGATTCCAAAAGCAGTCCCAACAAAATTAAGCGGAATTAATAAAAGTTTATCGTTTAACTTATAGACAGTAATAACAACGAGTCGTATAAATAAAAAAAAACATTTCCCATTCAACCAGTTCAGTTTTCCTATTAACATCGATTGACTATAAATTCCTACATTCTGTCATACATACATTCATGTTAATGCTATATCAGGGATTGATTGGACCTAATTGGGCCGTTATGTCGAAGAATAATGTCCAATTAGTAAATTAAACGAGTGGATCGAGGCCGAAATAACGAGATTACCTTCATTTTTAACTTTTTATTGTAATGCGTAGAAATTGAGTAAAAGTAGCCCCATGTGTTGACCTTGGGGCACTCCTTATTAAAATTATGAGTGTGGCTTTGATAATGAGTATTTTTGTTATCTTTTTATGACTTTGATATAATTATATCATTAGATATTCAATACCAATACACTTATATAATATCAAAAGTATTTGACAGTCAATTTAAATGTAATAAGAATTCAGTTGCTTTAGCGTAAACAAAAACTTTTCTACCTCGTCTTCCGTATACCAAAATTATTTTAACGAGTTTACATTTCGAAAATACTTATCGTTTACAGAAACCTACAAAATGAGTTCTTTATAGTGGTCATTACCCGACTTCCTATAAAATTAATCTCCAACAGTTTAGTCTAAAAAAAGCTTCTAGTTTCGGTTTTTATTGCACGTCCATAAAAAAGAGAGCTCGTAACCGTGAGACGAGACTTTGTTCTCGAAATTATACTTCTTTTTTTAAATTAGGTCGGATCGGACTATTTGTGATTGTTAATAGTAATAAATCTGATCTATTCGGTTCACTGCGCCTTGATCTACAGGGAGTCTGTCAAGTGTTTCCGATTATTAATCTTCTTGCCATTAATTAGCGTTTAGTTTCCTTTGATATTAGTAAGATTATAAGAGTCTCTTTAAGACCTAGTCGTTATCTATTAGCAGGTAAATTACTATATAATTAGATATAGAGAAAAACATAACATTCATCTTTAAGCCTTGGATAAATGTCTGCATTTCTGTCTATTTAGCATATTCATTTCTATTCAAACATGTGTATTATACTAAGTCAAATCATTATACTTATATAATTTTACTTTATGCTTTGCTGCATCCAGAAAAAATACAAGGTGTAAAATTAAATGTGTTAGGTACATTTACATAATTATCGAACAGGGTGGGTGCTTCAGACCATCAAACTGAACAACATTTGCAATGTAGACAACATCGAAATCGTGAAAAATAAAATCAGCTGTTCCATACAAGTGTCAATCTACTAGACCAAAATGTATGAAACAGCAGTTTTTTCGTTCGTAAGTTAGTTCTAGTAAAATTTGTTCAGTTCAGTTGGTTTGAAATGTTAAAAACGTTGTTCGCATATATCACCATATACTATGTCATTTTGTTTTTGAGCACAAGTTAGTACAACAACATAAAAGGAATTAAATCAAGACCATTATTTTCTTTCAGTATCTCCTAAAATAGTAAGAACATGTGATTGAAAACGAGTCTAAAGTAGCAATGAAATCGAAAGTGTGTCCAAGAGATTGAATAGAATTTATCAGCTCTGCTGAGTCCCGCCCCAGAATGGCGATATATGATAATAAAACACAAGCTGAGCATGCGCACACGTCGACACACGCATAAATCTGCTCTTTCAAGACCATTCTGTTTTACTCGAAAACTAGTGTGTGTTATTAATTTTTAGAATTGGTCAAGTGTAATAAA
Organism: Agonopterix arenella; assembly: GCA_927399405.1. Lineage (NCBI taxonomy): Eukaryota > Metazoa > Arthropoda > Insecta > Lepidoptera > Depressariidae > Agonopterix > Agonopterix arenella. The sequence goes on from OV656714.1 coordinate 7,583,464, forward strand.
TATAATCGCTTGCGTCTTCTTTTGTATGGAATTTCGGTTTTTATTATTTGGGCTTTTATAATTTATTGTTTTTTCTCCCTAGTTTGGAAAGTTTTTTTTTTCCATTTTTGTTTAGGATCTATAATATTAATCGACTTCAAAAGCAGGACTAGATTATCATTTCGCGAATTTATTGTTTGCGACAACTCCGGTTTTTGAATTATCCTTAAAAGAAAGAAAGAAAGAGAGAAAAAAAATTATTTGGATCTCCGACACGCATACAAGATACCGCCAGGATGATCCCACATAATTTTGCAAATGTCTAATAAAGCAAATTCAGTGTTGGACAGTATACCTCCACAACAGATGACCTCAAATCATCGTCGATTAAATCAAATTAATCGAATTTTTTAGATTACAATTGTTTTATCGTCAACTTTACCAAAATACACGCCAAAAGCAACAATTTTGTTTATTATTTGAGTGTCTCTGGCCAAGAAAATACAATCAAATGTTCATGTACCTAAGTATATAGGAATAGAAAATGAACATACCCATTAACTGGTACTAAAGGGAAAACCAAAACATTAAAGTAATCGAATATGCCAAAATCCATATCTAAGATTACATAGCTCTGCACCGGGCGCGTATTTCGGACTCGTTTGATCTCGCCGCCTGCTTTAATGAGGCGGCCAGCGGACTGTTGCAGCTAACTAGTTCGAATTGTGACTTACCCACTGTCTCAAATTGAATTACTATTTAGTTAACTTTATCTAATAATGTTTGTGGAAATAAGGAAATGGCTTCTAAATTTCGTGTTGATGGATTTCTAGTCGATTTCGATTACGGCGACTGCTAATCTTTAGAGAAAACCAATCAGCTACGCAGGATATTTTGAAGTGGATAAGTGTACGCGCTAAACAGAGATGCACTCTCTCATATTTGCCCTCCTGTCTGATGGAACGAATCGGATACGATCAGAGGAGGTGTCAGATGCAGTGGCTATAAAACCGGCAGCCATGGTTTTAAGTTAATAGGTAAGTTGAGCACTAATTTGCTTCCATCAACCCACACTTAGTACATTTAGTGGAGGTTGGCCCCTTTCCTTTTCGCCCTATTCTTGAGAGGATATTTTTGCGCTGCAGAGGGACATTCTAGAGCCCATAACTTACAAGTTTAAAATCTGTAATAGCAAACTGCGGGTAACACAATAGGTGTAGCTCCAATTTTCAGCTTTTGAAGGAAAAAGGAAGATCTTCCAAGGGCTGGTGGAATGCGCTGAGCTAGATTTGTTGTTTAAATCGACTCGATCGGCATTCGGCATTGTTCCTTAGTCTACTATCTCTCTTGCTTCAAGCTATTGGATTACCATCATCATCAGCAAAGTCATCACCGAATCACCTTAGTCTACACCTGGATATTAAACATCTCTCATAAAGAAGATTCGTTGCTTCTACTTCCTAAACATTGGCAGAGCGGTGACACTGGTATACGTTTAAGTACTTAGAAATATTTGTTGGAAAAGGTAGATCAGTCGTCCGTTGCATCACTTCAAACGAAGCACACATATAGAATTATAACTTAACCAATTCATCCAGAATGGTCTGCCACTCAATGGGCATCCTGGTATAAGGTGGTAACCATGGTAAAAATGTTTGTCGTTGATTAATTATTTTATAGATTCGCAGAGTCCGTAGACTGGAAAGGGATGGAGATTATAATAAAAATGTATGATAAATCACTCCAGATTTTGGAAGCTATTTCAACTGAATCACCGAAAATATAGCATACGCAGAAAGGGACAAACAACATAGATTTTCTGTTGCTCACTTGTTCAATGCGATAAGCGTCATAAGCCTGTCACGTCTTCGTGACTATTATTATTTTAATGCCTTTTTCTAGTAATTCTCTTTCTACGTTTTTTGTAAATAAATCACGAATTCCTAACTTTCTGTAACTAAAATGAACCATCCGTTTCAAATTCCACGTCCACTACAAGTTTCACAGTTCAAAATTCGAATAAAACTGAATAGCGAGAAAATGAACACCCACAAAAAAACCTAGCAATACACCACAGCATCTGAACCGTAACATTTATAAAAAAAAAAATAAACAAATGGAACGCGACTTTTCATTTTGTTGCGCGGGAAAAGCGAACAATAGGCGGGAAAATTGCGCGTCACTCTTGCGTTCCAATTTGTCAAACGGTCACAAGATGGCGGTTCCGGATGCGACACAACATGGCGGCTTCCGGTTGGAGTTTAATTAAAAATGCCTCTCATTTGATGCTTGAAAAGCGTTGAGAATGGACGTAGGGTGTTTTGGAGGTTTTTCGTTATTAATTTAACAGTTTTCTTTACAGGAACAAACACATTAAGTATTTACATTCGTTCATGAATAAGTAGGTACCGAATAATTAAGTCATGTTGCGAGTTTGATTACATAAATATCTTCTAGATAAGCCTACTTATAAATGTGGATTCTTTAAAAAGTATGATAAAAATATATTTTGAAATATTTCAAATCTTTTGCTCTTCTTTAAATATTGAACAGAAACGGTCACAGCGTATCAAGAAACGGAAATGAGGGGTCAGTAATGGCAGCTCTCGCAGGAAGTGACCCGGGGTCACTTTTCAGAATTTTCAGCTTCCCTCGGCAAATAGGAAGGGGAAACTCCATCCAACGATTCCGAGATATATTTAGCTGGGATTAAAGTTCAAAACTGTTTGCAAGTAAGTTTGTTTTCTTTTAAGATTTGCAGGTGACAGACCGGAATCACGTAATGAATGAGGGTCCAAGTGGCCAATACTTTGGAAAGGAAACTATTAGAGATTTGTCCAGATTAAGTGATATAGATCAACTGATTCGATTGGTTGAAAGTGTTGAAACTCGTGCAAGCCTTTTTTGGGGCGACTAAAATATTTGCGAAAGCAGCCGTGTGGTTTCTTAGAATAGACCAAGGCATTTCTTCTCGTGGGTATCTTACGAGACGACTTTAGGATAATGAAAGTGTAAAGCGACTAAAGGGAAGGATTTCTTTTGCAGTGCTGCACGGCTAGCATGCCACCCACGACAAAGCGTTTAAACGAGAAAAACGTCATGCGCGCTCTTTCTGGCCTACGTAAAATAATAAAGATGGAGGCACATCTCGATTTTTATCGTTTTATCGGGGGTGGCATGCTAGGCCTACTGGACTAGTTTAAGTTTAGTACGTATTTTCTGACCAGTAGAGAGAGATTAGAGCTAGTTGGTGGCGCGTTGCGGAGAGCTATGGAAGCTTAATCTAGAGGTCCATGTTCGAATCCGCACGGACAACATGCTCGTGTACCAGTGAGTTTTTCTAACATTAGTACGTAATACCGACTGCTCTCAAACGGTGCAGAAAAACATCGTGAGGAAACCTACATTCGCTGAAGAAGAAATTCCGATGCGTATGTGAAGTCTACCAATCCGCATTGGGCACGCGTGGTGGACTACCGCTTAAACACCCTCCCTGAGGGTAGGCCTGTGGCCTGCAGTGGGACGTATATAGGCTGAGAGACGAGAAGAGATTGAATGGTATTGTGAGTTGAGAGTACCCTCGTACGACGTAATTTATACCGTCCTACAGAAAGTTGAGGGTCGGATTACTCCAAACCGGCGGACATGTATGAATAGATGTATGGATGTGAATGAGGCTACAGAGGTATGGAGATATGTGGAGATAAGTGGAGCGCCCTAGTCTCTGCTTACTCCACTGAAAAAAGGTGTGACCGTATACAGAGTGAAATTGATATCATTAGCATCCTTTTAAACTAAGAGTACCCATCAAACTGAACAACTTTTACTATGGGAGCAAACCAATAGGAGCACAAAAAAAAAAATCTGCATCAGATTTTTTTTTACTCCAATCGGTTTGCTCCCATATTAAAAGTTGTTCAGTTTGATGAAAGAAAAGAAAGAAAGAAAAATCTTTATTCACCATTAAAGGCACACACACGAAACAACAGAGTACATTAAAAGTAGCGGTGTATGCCGCGACGGTGAATAGGACACGACGGGTGATGGGTAGTCTCTTAGTTTAAAAGGATTCTAATGATATCAATTTCACCCTGTAGATAGAGATAGATACATCGATAGAGAGAGAGATCATTATCTACCAGTTTGTTGCAAGAATGCGAGTGCTTTGATAATTGTCAGAATTACCATAATTTACTTATGTAACCACAATAAGAACGGCAATAATTCACGCAATATAGTCACTAAGTACCATATCAGAGACCACTTGACATCCCCCCAAAAACATGAGAAATCATTAATAAACCAAAATGTCGTATGCCCCATCACGCCCTGAGGTACCCTGCACTAGGGTCGTTACAAAACTCTGTTCTGTATACGTATCCGAAATAGTCGGATATCATAGATATAATTATATCTGTATAATGTATTAATCGAAAAAGAGTAAATTATGTAGTACGAAATATGTATCCAACATTTTCCCTCATTAAATCCACTAATTTAGCTAAAATCCGCTCAAGTCAAGTTGAATCACATGTAGCTCTTATTAACTTACTTAAATATTTGTAAATGTTATACTTAAATAGGTATACCTATTTGATTCTGACGGGCTGAATATGATGATGATGATGATTTGATTTTGAAAGATTCTTGCTTTGCTTCTTTATCTATACTTATAAAATGCCGTCTGTCACTACTATAGTATACAGAAGCAAATTTCGTTTATCATACAGAACTGCTAAACGAAATTTGATCCGACCTTAAAAATCTACAAATACGGCCGCCTTATTTTGTACCTCATGTATTTTTTTTCTCTATATTTTACTGTTTATGTTTTGGGGTAAAATAAAGTATTTTTGATTTGATTTTAATACTACCAGTAATTTTTATCCGACATGTGAAATACGTTACATCCTTATCGCTAAGCCATAGCCCTATACACGATCCTACAACACAAGTGCACGAACGAAAACAGCGGGTATGGACAATAGAATAATAGAAACTACCCTTGGCATGTACAAGTATTAAAAAAAATAAAAAGTGGGAAACGGTACACAATGGGGTTCGAATCGAACAAGCCCTTGGCACTCCAAGTAGGGCTGTGACTCGAATTCGTAATTTGGGTTGTTGACTTTTCGTTTTTTTTGTCGATTCTTAGGTCCGCCACATACATCCGGAATAAACCTGATTCGGAATTAGATTCCGGATGGAGTGTTGCCGCGTTCAGAGACTTTTTCACTAGATCTAGTCATTTTTTGTTGTCTTACTTCTTTTAAAATTTACAGTCATATTAAACAAGTGATTTTTGAGCGTAGGCGTTAATGGAACGATACCGTATCGTAATGTTGCAGTTGCGACGTCTACGCTCAAAAATCGCTGGTGTGATAATGGCTTATACCATTTTGTATGCAGGTTATGTCTAATGCTAAAACTGTCGATAGTATTTTGATATAGTTGCATAATATTGAAATACAATTTACAAATCATCATCCTAACGTCATGATAGTAATTATCATGTATAGAAATTGTTTCGTTTTATTAAATACCTAAAAATACAATCGTCATTAATTTGGCATTTCATTCATTTTGATTTTAGACATTTTTTAAACAAGTAATTTTTGTAACCATAGTTGACAACACTGAATCCTGAATCAGGATTCCGGATCGCAATTCCGTATGTATGTGGCGGACCTTTTGGATGGAATTGAAGATTTTAATGGTTGTCATAAAAAAACATACTTTGGGATTTCGTTGTATTAAAATGAAGCATTTTGAGTCTGTAGTTCCTTATCTCTTGGTTAAACAAATTAAAAAAAAAACGTATTATTGGATATTCTAAAGAAAGCCAATGACAGTATAAAAATCATCCACCTCAGTCGGTCAGTCCACTGGACAGTCAAAACAAATATGCTGACGTAATGATAATGTGATTCAGATTTGAGGAATCCTACGATGCAGATTCTGACATTTAGTTTTTTTTTTGAGTACCTAAATAATTTCTATGTTTATTTTTTAAAACGCTTTAAAAGAAAAGTATCAGTAATAAAGACAAAATTAACAGTTTTCATGATAATGTTGACAACCCTAGTAATTCACGACCCTCTATATTAATCATTGAGTGTATCAATAATAGTTGGATTTGTTTGACTTTGGTCTTATTAATTAACTGAATAAAATACGGGAGCTGGGATCATGATACTCTGACAAATGTCGGGGATTCGTTTTTATAATTGAAACAGTTATACTTTGCATTATTAAGGTTTCTCAAAATCTGGTTGTTGATTATTGTTTTGTAAAAGCAACTGTAATATCTATAAAATGAAAATGTAAGTATGTATAGGTAGGCAAGGAAGCAATCTAGATGAAATGTTGCTTAAAATTGACTTCAGTACGAAACGTGAAGAAGGGTTCAAGATACTTATATAAAAAAACAATTCATAACATAACAGATTTAAAAAAAAACTAAACTAATAGATTAAAAAAAAACATTTTATTAAATAGCATATTTCAATTTTCAACGTTTAGAAGGAAGAAACAAAGATTGCGATACAACAAAAGATAAAATAAATACTCCACTAGTTATTAGGCAAAAAGAAAAAAAAACTATTAAAAGTGTCCTCAAAAAAATCAATATCCATCCTCGTTAAACCACAAGCTCGGCGATTATTGTAATTCTTGCGAGCGAGCGGCCGCGGCCGGCGCGCGCGCCCAATTAGAAACAACCGCCAATTAGTACCCTGGCGCCCGACGTGGGGCGCGCGTGTCGCTGAATGTATTGTACTAATTACCGTAGAATTGAGCCACAATCTAGCGCTAAATGGTTTTTAGGATAGATATAAAAAGACGGCAATGTTGTTTGCGTGAATGCGTAGTAGACTTTGCTGGGCCAATGTGATGGACTAACTAACCCTTGCTTTCTTAACTAGACCTTGTTAAGAGCATTGGGCTCTTGGACAAGGAGGTTCGATTTCCAGGAGGAATTGTGCGTTTGTGCCCAGTTGGTTAGGACATTGCAGGCTGAATCACCTGATTGTCTGAAAAGAAAGATAATTCCTTGCTTCGGATGGCATGTTAAGCCGTTGGTCCCGGCTGTTATCTCTGCTGGTGGTAGTAGTCGTTACATAAAAACCACATCAGAGGCCGTAAGGCGGTCTGAAAAAACTCTGAGACCAGGGCATGCTGCCCACACGATAAAGAAGAAGTTGAATTTAAAAGCTATAACTGACTGACTTTTTTAGTTATTATTTAATACAAAAAACTCGTTTCAAAAATGTTTGTGTCTTCAAAATAATCTTGCAAAAACTTCTATAAAGATAATTCTTATCAAATAAAAGCCAAGGTGGTTTAAAAAGATTTCAATCTTTTATTTCCGTCTCTTTTTAGCCTTTGCAATAATCAAAGTTTGTATTTTTCCACTTTCAATTAGGACACGTATTTCAAAATTTAGCTAGTCATTTTTACGACTTCACCTCCTTTCAAAACTTCTGTAATTGAAATGTTTCTCACGTTGATAGAAGCAACACAATTGACGACAGTCAAAAAAGAGTTTGGCGCCCAACTTGGAACTCAAACCAAAACTTTTCTTTATTAAAAGTATTGACGGAATATAAATCAACATCGAAAAAAACTTGAGGAACACGAGTTAAATTTTATTCCATTCGTTTTCCAAAAAAGGAAATAATTTATTTTTATTACTTAATGCCCACCAACGTTGTACGCGTATCCGAGCGCAGTTCAGTGAAAAAAAAATTAAAATGACAATATCCCTATCCGTCAAACAATGAACAGGAGCGTGCGTTCGAATTTTAAATGGAGACAGGACGCCTTGACGAGATTGTTTCGAAATTAAAAAGTACGTGGAAAGGGACGGGTATATTTGTTGAATAGCGGGGTCCCCCTCCTTCCGGCACGTGTCCATCTTTGGGCATGAATATTGATATCTTTCATTAGGAAAGCTTTACCTATGGATGGAGTTTAAATTTTTAAATTATGTCATCATTTTTGGAGGGCACCGAATTTCAGAGTAAATAAGGTTTGTCATATTCAAAATATTTTTACATATACAGTGTGTTACTTATCTCGCTGTAAAGCCATACATGTATTTTAGCATTTGTGTCGATGCGAAATGTATGGATGTTTGTGCGAGCTTCAGATCCAGAATTGAGGTCATACCAATCAGTTCTGATCTTAAACAGAAACAAACATTCCTCGAAGTATTTTTGGTATTGTTATACTCTGACAAATCTTGCTCGACTTGGTAAATTCAACAAAATACTTTAGATAGGCTACGGAAAATGTCGATATTTTCCAAGAATTTTCCTCGTAATGAGTATCTTGTCAATCGCTTGCCGCTATTCCTTAGGATCCGGCTCGAAGGACCAACATTTTTGTAATAATGTCTTAAGTAACAGTATTAGTTTTATGCTTGTACTAGCATTTGCCTGCGACTTCGTCCGCATGGATAACAAACGTTTACACCACAATTAAATAATAAATCCTTTCTTAGTGCACCCCTACATCCTCTTGAGAATATATATATTCCAAATTTCACATTTCTATCGTCAGCGGTTTAGGCTGTGCGTTGCCTGTCAGAATTCAGAAAGTCAGTCAGTCACGGAACTCTTATCTCTTTTTATCCGACTGCGCCAGAAGGAGGATTATATAGGTATAGATAATAAGTAGACAGATTGTCTGTCAGTCAGTCACCGAACTGTTTTAGAAGTATAGATTGGCAACCTCCATGATTATTCTTGCTTCAGCTCAGCATCAATTTACTATAGGCCTGGACTGGAATGGAATTTACCAAACATTGTCACCTGTAAGGTAAACTGCCAAAGTAAATACACATTGATCTGTACCCCAAATACATGGCGTCACCGCAATGAACAAACGCTGTCATCGCCCGGGGCAGAATCGGGGTAGGGGCAGAAATAGGGGGTGGGGGGTTTCTATCCCTTTGAAGTCGCCGCCGCCGGCGTCTGTAAGCGAAAGCTGGGTAACCGACGCTTAGCTTTGTTTTCTAGTTAAAATGATAGACGTTCGAATTACTACTGTTCGAAAAAGGATTCTAAGGATTTTTTGATCCTTCGAGACGGATTAATTTTAAAGAGCTGTTAATATGGAAGACTGAGTAAAGTTCCAAATAATATATCGGTAGCTATTTTAATTTTTCATGAAAACATGTCAGTTATTTCATTTTCATTACAGTAAAATTGATGTCTATTTTCAATAGATATATATTTCATGATAACTTGGGTAAAAATAATGCAAATTGGAATGAAAAACCTATGGACATTAAAAATTTTCCCGCTATGAAACTCTTGCTAGAGAATTTCCAACTTAATGTCCTTACAAAAAGAGCTTTAAAGTAGGGTGTCCATGAAAGAGACATATCCAATCGCACCCTTTGACATGCTAATACGAACCTAATATTTGCCCCTTTTTTATAAAGGAGCATGATGGATTTTACTGCTTCAGTTATACGAGATATTTTCGCTCGTGCTTTTTTCAGTTCCGTAACTGATAAAGTTGTTTGATAAAAGCTTTGACGTAAGTTTAGTTACAAATAATAATATGTTTATTATTTTGTATAAACAGCGGTATTACATCGTGGTAAGAAGAAAAGATTAGATAAATCCTTGATTAAGTGATGGCCAAGATTCGGCAAAAGTAGTGTGAAAATTGAATCATCCAGCAGTTGGGGTTGATGACATCGGGAAAAGCGTTAATAATACAATTGGCAACAACGATGGTTGATATAATAGTAAAGGGGCTTAGACCCTGGGATCAATATACAAATCTCAGAAATACTATTAAATAGTTCTGAAAAAAATGTAGTCTCGAAAGAATAATAACAATATAGTATAATTGATTGATTGATTGAATAACTTTCTGTCGAATTGTTGTTCCGACAGTTTTAACGTCAACTTATCAAAAAACATAAATGATTGTTTTTCCTGCGGTTTTCTAGAGAATCGATAGATAGATATTTCATTATTTACGACTCATTGAAATCGAAAATTTTAAACTATTCACGTGTAACATGGCTGTATGGGCTCGATCCCTTGGCCTTGTCATGATTTGGTACACTTCTCTTCTCTGTTTGTATAAAACGTTCAGTTTCATTTTTCAAAACAGAGGAAAAATTAACGGTCCTATCCCAAAAGACATAAATTGTGTGCTGACCCTACCTCAAACTAAGTATTAACCTACCCTACCCCATCTCCTACTCAACTATGTATCAAAATCATTTTGTGCCTAGATTAATTACAAAACCAGTCATCTCTACTCCACAACAGTGCAGTTCCCCTAATAGTCTAGGAAAAATACGGTTTGAGATTGCATTAAATACACTTTAGTAAATTGTGTTTAAACCAATATTACTGTTAATTTATAACACTTTTGTCGAGATTTGGTGGTTATATAGGCTGAGGACCCTGAGAAATACCTTAAAATCGATATGACTGTACAAAGGGCAAACTTATTTCTAAAGATATTTCTTTCAGCATACTAGCAAAAGAGTTAGAGTTAATTAACCCCATACAAAGTTATTGTGTACAAACAAACAGTAAATAATTAAATTTTGAGGTTATAATTTTTGAATACTTACAAAATATTAAATATCTACTGAAATTTACGATATTAACGAAGCCGTCCTGTACAAAATCACCAGTTTTCCATTTTTTGTTCATACCTAAATTTAATGTTTTGTAAATGTCTTAATTATTCCATAATACACAATAAAAAATCGGGGATTATTGAGAATTTATGTTTTTCAGGTATGTACCTACTAATATTTCAAACTATCACCTAAAGTGCAATTAATGCAATCTATTTCATACAAAAATCCGTAGATTTCCCCGACTATAACATTAATACCCCCACTCCCCCCATATGTCACATAAATAAAACATTTGCGGGACCAAGTATCATGTGTGTATATTACAGCTGATTCTAAGACTCGTAGCATGACTCTTATGGTGTTCCTAGTAAGAATGAAAATAGGTTGATTCAGGGGATTTCGTAATAAGCGACATTACTGATTTGCATTTTAGTTATCTATTCCGGAGTTTTTCTTTGATCTTGTATGCGTTTGCCGTTTAACCTTAGGTCCCATTTTCTTTATTACATGGTCATATTTTCGTTTTGTTCTATGCTAACGTTTATGATTTAGTTTTATTTCAAGTCGTTGAGCAAATAATTAATAGGTTACAAGCTTTGACTATTTATTATAAGGACTAGCCTTGCGGAAGCATTTCCCCTCTGCCACGGCATAAGATCAATTAATCATGTGCATTTACATTAAATTTTATACCTTATCACTAAACGAGACAGCCTATAATTGCGAAACAATAATTTCGAACTTAGAACGTTTGTGGTTCACGCGAGACTGCTTTTCATGATTTTTAACGTTCAAAATTAGAATCTAAAGTTATGGGAATAAAATCCAAAGTTGCGGATTTCATGTTACCTCGCCCCCCGCAAAAAGTGGCAGAAATGTTTGTTAGTAGAATTACACGCGTAACTAGTCCCTATATAAGTAGTCGTAAGATTACAGGGTCTTAGTGACAGCCAGGCAAATACTCAAACCAACTGAACTGAACAACTTTTACGATCGGACCAACTTTGAAATCATTAAAAAAAAACTGCTGGCCCATAGAAAATATCAACTCGACAAAATACCAGTACAGGGTAACAAAACAGCCTACTAATACTTAATGGGGTGCTTCAGACCATCAAACTGAACAACTTTCACTATGGAGCCAACTTCGAAATCGCGAATTAAAAATCTGATGTTTCATACCGGCTCGACTCAAATGTATGGGACAGCTGATTTTTTTAATTTTTTTTTTCGATGTTTGCTTCGTAGTGAAAGTTGTTCAGTTTGATGGTCTGAAGCACTTCCTAAAGTGTTACTAGGGTGTTTTGTTACACCCTGTATAGGTATGAAGCAGCAGATTTTCTTTTCGCGATTTTAATATTGGTTCCATAGTACAAGTTGTTTAGTTTGATGGTCTGCATCACCCCCAAAAGTATGTAATGCATTTAAGTTTCTGTATAGAAGTATTTTTATAAAAATTGTAAAAATAATTTTTGGGACCTCCAAGTCTGGTATGTGTTCACTAGTTTTAGATTTATTGTTTTTATTAAGACTGTCCAAATCCAAAAATGAAAAATAAGCTAGAAGAAAAAAAAATTTGTTTTTTCTCCAAAATCTCTAGAGTTTTTTAAAACTGTATCATTGCACCCAACATTATAAATACGATTGTGTCCAAGATAAACTGGAGCGGGCGAGAAAACATCACGTAGGACCAGCATACGAGGGTAGAATCTTAAAACTATTTTATGTTACTCGCCCTATTTGAAGTTTGAAGCACTTACTTAGAGTTGATACATACCTGGAACAGAAGAAATTGATATTGTTAAATATGGTTAGGTAAATATTTCAAGTTAAAGACATGACCTGGTTCCGACAAAACGTAGTGCGAAACTGCATCTATTCGTGGTAGATATTCTAACGAGCCGTACAAAAAGGGTCGCAGCCTCTTTTATTTATAATGTAAACCGGTATAGGGTTTGTAAGTGTCTCCCTGCAAATACCAAGCAAATAGAATCAGGATATTTTTAAAAGAAGAGTTAAAAGGCTTTTCCTGGGTGAGCACGTTACATCCTCGGCTTCATCTAAGACAAATCTAAGATCATAATTTCAGCTAGAAGATGTCCTCTGCTGGATATGGACATAGCTCCCCAACAAACTCCACAATAAACAACAGCTCGCACTATTCCATATCATCACTACATAGTATAAAACAAAGTCGCTTCCCGCTGTCTGTCTGTCGGTATTTTAAAACTACGCAACGGATTTAGATGCGTTTTTTTTTATAGATAGAGTGATTCAAGAGGAAGGCTTATATATCAGCATTGCACCCGTGCAATCCCGTGCGGGTCGCTAGTACTTATTATACAGGGTGAAATTGATATCATTAGCATCCTTTTAAACTAAGAGTCTATCCATCAAACTGAACAACTTTCACTATGGTAGCAAACCTATCGGAGCAAAAAAATAATCAGCTGTTCGATACTAAACTGCAGTGCCTACTCGACTCAAATGTATGAAACAGCTGATTTTTTTGATCCTCCGATGGTTTTGCTCCCATAGTAAAAGTTGTTTAGTTTTATGGGTAGACTCTTTAATGATATCAATTTCACCCTGTTATATGTGTAAGTGTCTCAGTCTGCCTGTTACGTTTTCACGGCTAAACCACTACTGGTTTACACTTTACAGCCAATCAGTCTAGACTGATTTTGATGAGATTTAGTAAGCATAAAAACACAGACAAAGTCGCGGGTAACTGATAAAAATAATGAAGATTACTATAATCCTTGCTTCCTTAATTTTGATCATTGTCTCATAGACTATGTAGGTCCAATTGAAGTACTAGTTAGACTCATTTCAAAATGTCATGATGTTCTATTGTGTTTAATAGGAACATGGGATAAAAATAATGAACGTATACATTTTACGCGCAATTTTCTTAGATTATCGATCCAAAATGTCAGAGCAATCTTAATCATACGCTTTATTTAAAAGTAAGCTTTATTAACACAACATTTAATTCCAAAATAGCTTCTATTTAAAAAAAAATTGCTTGGTCATGGAAACAACGTTCAGAACTTTAGATGTTTCAAAAGATTAATTGGTACGGTGATCACCAAAGTTTATTTAGGTATATATGGCTCAGAATGTTGCCGATTGTACAACAAAAATCAAGAGTAAATTCGACTTTATTGTTATGACTTAAGTTATGAAATTTGTTGAGTTACAATGACAGATTTAAAATTATTTTACGTTATCCGTTTTTTTTCATAAGCTTTGAGCTTTGAAAGCTCTGGGAGGCTGATAAGATTGTATTGATGTGTTTTTGCTGTAAAGCTTTTATGATCTTGTGTCTAGGAAAGAATTCTATTCGGATACAGAAATATTCATTTGCATATTTTTCTTGAATTCTTCTTGTGTTGCTACAACGTCTAAAATATACAGGGTGAAATTGATATCATTAGCATCCTTTTAAACTAAGAGTCTGCCCATCGAACTGGTCAACTTTTACTATGGGAGCAAACCGATCGGAGCAAAAAAAAATCTGCTGTTGCATACATTTGAGTCGCGAACTCGCGCGTAGAGATTGCAGTGTAGTATGGAACAGCAGATTTTTTAAATGCTCGGATCGGTTTGATGTGAAGACTCTTAGTTTAAAAGGATGCAAATGATATCAATTTCACCCGGTAGTTGGTTATTTGTAGAAAAGTTTTCTTTTTTTAATTACATATGGGTTTGTTCTTGACCTCAATCTAGCTTCTCACCCCTAATGGCATTACGGTCGTAGAGTTTATGTATGTATGTATGTATCTACTAAGCGCCAAGGCGCGTTACTAGTAGAATATAAACGTAAAAATAGTTTCAGTTCTGGACCCTATTTATAAAATTAGAACTACTTAGAAATAGGGTTCTAAAAAGTACAATAAACGTTTAAGCTGCTAATAATTGTTAATTATTAATTAATTCAAAGCACGCCTAGTCTTAGAAACCTTACGGTTTTTACCCCGAGACCTTTACTAAGAAAAAAAAAACATAATTAATATTTGTTTATAACTTAGATTAAACTAAAAGAAGAATCCGCACGCCCTTGAGCATGTTAAAATTATTCAATAAATAAATTATCTTGGACATTGTCACACAAATTATGTAGGGACTAGTTTGCGTACTTTGCGGGGATTGTGGACTGCTTGGAACCTACTGCAGAAGTGGAACACTCTCGCTCGTTCATCAATACTTAGCTGCCTCCGTGGTCTAATTGTTAAGAGCATTGACTCTCGACGCGGAAGTCGTGGGTTCGATTCCCAAGGGGGACATCTAGTGATATGTCACTTTGTGCGTTTTTCTCCAGTTGGTTAGGACACTGCAGGCTGAATCACCTGATTGTCTGAAAAGAGAAATGATTCCGTGCTTCGGATGGCATGTTGAGCCGTTGGTCCCGGTTACTATCTCTGGTGGTAGTAGTCGTTACATAAAAACCACGTCAGAGGCCGTAAGGCGGACTGAAAAAACTCTGACACCAGGTCTCTGCCCACACGATAAGAAAGAAAGAATCAATACTTATAAAAAAGTTCCGTTACTGACTGACAGACAACGCATAGCCTAAACCACTTAAGATAGAAACATGAAATTTGGAATAATATATTCTACAGAGGATGTAGGGGTACACTAAGAAAGGATTTTTCGAAAATCGACCCCTAAAGGGGTAATCCACGCGGACGAAGTCGCGAGACAAAAGTTAACTCTATCTAGGGGTGCTATTTTTTAATTTGTCACATTCAAATTCATATACAAAAATGCCAATTAGAGTATGGAGTTTATAGGAATTAGGATGTGTGACTTTCAAAACAGCACTCTTGTAGTGCGATTTTTGAAAGACACACATTCAAAATAATGATCGAGTAATGAATAAAGTTTATAATGTTTAAGTCTCTTTCAAAAATAGCATTCCGAAGATTCAGTTTCAATTGCAACTATGTGAACACATTTGTCGTCAAAGTAAAGTATGAAGGTGCCTCTTCTTTTTAGTTTAATCTAAGTTTTACACCATTAGAAGAACGATCATTAGATAGACAATTATCGACCAAACAACCTATTTACATAGACCTCTACAAACATTTAACTTGCAGAAACATACGGGTCGTACTAAAATGGACGTGCAAAAAGCGTATCCGTTAAGGCGCCGGTTTTTACAAACGAAACTACATAAGAAGACTCTCGATATAGCTCCTATTGCTTATGTACTAAGTATTTAAATAGCTTGATATATCTGACTTTGTTTGTAGAATAGTTTTCTATAAATTTATTCTAATATTAAAAATGGGTGTGGTTTAGCTACCACGATACGCAATATGGCGGATCGTCGTGAATATTAATAGTGATTATTTGATATAATGAGGCTACAATAGCGTAGGGATAGTTTAATCGACCGTTAATTGCTAACTGTAATGCTTTATTAATTTTATACTATTATAAAACTGTAACAGGAAGTTTGTCTGTACATTGAAGATATTAACAAACAAATAAGTTACGATATGGTTTTTAGGTGTCCCTGATTCCATTTCACCAATTTTTGGATTTTTTGTCTGTCTGTTTGTTTGTGTGTTTGTTTGTTTGTTTGTTTGAACGAGTATCACGCAAAAATTACTGAACCGATTTTGATGAAACTTTTTTTGTTTGATAGCTTATGATCTGACTTAAAATCTGGTATATAATTTGTGCGGACGAAGTCGCGGGTTAACGCTCGTTTATAATAAAAATTATGATGCTACGCAAGGTACACATAGTACTTATGTGTGTGTGGTTTAAGACAGACACAAGTAAATACCCTACAGAGAATAAACCTCATACAATCGCTACGCTTTAGGTATACTAGCGTCACCACAAGATGTGGGTGTGTGTGTGTGTAACAACATCGAAATCGCGATATAAAAAATCAGCTCTTCGATACAAAACTGCAAAACTACAGATGATGATGATGATAATTATTTTACCAAGACAAGATGTGCGCCAACTGCGATTACACGACACTTCGTTTACATGAGGTATAGCTAATATTACTACTACATGGTGAAATTGATATCATTAGCATCCTTTTAAACTAAGGGTCTACCCATCAAACTGAACAACTTTTACTATGGCAGCAAAGCGATCAAAAAAAAATCTGCTGTTGCATACATTTGAGTCGCGAACTCGCGCGTCGACCTTGCAGTTTAGTATGGAAGAGCAGATTTTTTATTTGCTCCGATCGGTTTGCTTCCATAGTAAAAGTTGTTCAGTTTGATGGGTAGACTCTTAGTTTAAAAGGATGCTAATGATATCAATTTCACCCTGTATAATAGGGATTATGAGAAACAAATCGACATGAGTTCCATAACTATACGCCAACTAATACGCAAACATTTTACTGTTAGCCTTTTTCCCATACTAAGAGGAAGGATCTTCTTCCCAACACCTAAAAATGACAATTCACAAAATAAATCCTAAACTACGTTCTCTCAAAATGAAAGCATTACATATTCCCCATCTCTTTGATCTGACTTAACCCCTGAATCCCGACTAAAAGCTTCCCCGCGTTCGTAACATTAAAAATTCAGTGCTTTCGTCTGCCTAGGCATCAAACGTAGGTCTTAAATCTAGGTGCAAGGTTTAGCGTTTAAAAAGAAAAGTAGGTGACGCTTTGTCGCGAATCTAGGTGACTGGGATTTTAGACTTTCTTTCCATTTCTTTCGATTCTATTCATTCAAGAGGAATACAAATATAGAAGGCGTAATAGCGTAATTCGGTGCCTATGTCAAGTTTTTTTTTGCAGTGCTAAATCGAAATTTATTTCGAGATCATTGTCTCAATAACAATATTTTCTATGTTAGAGATCTTTGACTACTTATATAGGGACTAGTTACGCGTGTAATTCTATAGACAAACATTTCTGCCACTTTTTGCGAGGGGCGAGGTAACATGAGATCCGCAACTTTGGATTTTATTCCCCATAACTTTAGATTCTAATTTTGAATGATAAACGTGTGCACCCCAAACGTCATAAGTTCGTAGTTATTGTTTCGCAATTATAGGCTGTCTCGTTTAGTGATAAGGTATAAAATTTAATGTAAATGCACATGATCAATTGTTCTTATACCGTGGCAGAGGGGAAATGCTACCGTAAGGCCAGTCCTTATATTAAATAGTCAAAGTTAGAGATTTTAAAATGAAAGGATTACGACTTTTTTTTTTCTTTTTTCATTAAAACGTATGACGTCAGTCGTCGACCTGTAAACTTCATGGAAAACTTAAAATAGAGAGCGTCCATTAAAAAAAATATATTATATTAACAATGCCAAAATTTGCCATTTCATGTTTGCCATTTCTGTTTCCAGCATAGAGTAGAAAGAGAAGACCGGTATTTTTTTTTACGTATGCTAATGTATTCTCCATGGAGATTGATAAATTTTCTCGCGTGGTGTACTAACGCCCATACATTCAATGAGGGTAGGCCTGTGTCGTGAAATGAGACGTATACAAGGTGTTACATAAAAAAATAAAATCCCTCATCGAAACTAATTATTAAAAAATCCCAACTCTAGTGTGACATTTGAAACATGGACTATTTTTTCAGAAGGGTAGTGTTTGTAAGTCATTTGTACACTACCTACATTTCAGTAAGAGACGAAGAAGCTTTCTTTGTCGAAACAACGAATTGTAAGATGCTTAAATTATCTGACAAATATTATGTATACTTTATTTTACAATAATTTAACTTTTTTGTCAGTCTGTTATTTATTGTTTTTATTGCAATAAATAGGTCTTTAGCTTAAGAAAAAAGATAACTTAGAGTAGAATTATCTTTTAAATTAAGTACTTACAAGATAGGTAGTGACATCGCAGTGACCTTACGACGTATCTGGTTGCCGTTTAGTCTTGAACTACCGGCAGTTCGTAATATAGTGCTGCGCTTCAATGATGACTATTTTATTATCGATAATACATTTTTCGATAAATAATAATATTATACTACGGTTGTCATACACTGTCAATAGACTTTACAAAGGGCCCTTTAACACCCTTTTTTCTTTAGGGGTATTTTTGTAACTCCCTGTAAAAGGTAAAACAAAACTCATATGAAACTTAGGCAATTCCTAATCGTACCCATTATAGTACCAAAACTACAGTTTGAATTCATCCATAAATAAAGTGTTTCGGAAGTACGAAAGTGTATGCAAATGATTGAATCGACGACTATGTGTCTAGCAGACAATACTAATGCGTGTAGTGTGGTGATCAGATTTTATAATTGTTTACAAAGGTTGGTTCAGACCGTTGTCTATTTATTATAAGGACTGGCCTTGCGGTAGCATTTCCCCTCTGCCACGGTAAAAGAACTTGATCATATGCATTTACATTAAATTTTATACCTTATCACTAAACGAGACAGCCTGTAATTGCGAAACAATAAGTACGAACTTATGAAGTTTCGGGTTCACACGAGACTACTTTTTACTATTTTTAACATTCAAAATTAGAATCTAGCGTTATCTAAACTTTTATAAAACTGTAGCAGAAAGTTTGTCTGTACATTGAAGATATTAACAAAAAGTGACGATATGGTTTTTAGGTGTCCCTGATTCCATATCACCAATTTTTGTTCTGTCTGTTTGTTTATTTGTGCGTTTGTTTGTTTGTTTGAACGAGCATCACGCAAAAACTACTGAACCGATTTTGATGATTCTTTTTTTGTTTGATAGCTTATGATCTGAATTAAAATCTGGTATATAATTTGAGCAGACAAAGTCGCGGGTTAAAGCTCGTGGGGAATAAAATCCAAAGTTGCGGATTTCATGTTACCTCGCCCCCCGCAAAAAGTGGCAGAAATGTTTGTTAGTAGAATTACACTCGTAACTAGTCCCTATATAAGTAGTCAAAGGTTCAGACCGTTGTTGACGACGCACACATTAACACATTACAATGAATATAAGCACTAAATAGCTCGTAACAATAGACCTAGACCAGGCTAGACCTACATCCTGTAGACAAAAACTAATCCTGCCTCGATAGAATACTAAATACTTCCTTGCTAATGTAATTCCATTCATTGGATTTTGTACAACTTGCAACACAAGTGTAATGTACACTTTTGCGGTAAACTGTAAAAATATTGTTTTCTTCGAAAGTTAGGATTTAACACGTTCGCGGACAGTGACCGGCTATAGCAGTGATAACAATAAAAGTTCTATTGTGTCTCGTTCAGTGTCCGCGAAAGTGTTAAGGTGGTTTCAGTCCAAACAAAAGTTTGACGCACAATACCTACGCGTAGATGGAATTAATAAAAGTAATATTTTATGTATGGAAAAATAGTTTTGAAAATCTAGTTGCCGCGTCACAAATAACATTCGCAATTTATAATATAATTACGATATTATTCAGTTTTTAAAATTTTGTATGAAAAATTTCAAAGCTTTATATCTTCGTAATTATTTTATAAATTACAAATATTATTTGTGACGCGGCATCTAGATTTTCTTAACTACTTTTCCATATATTCAAAGTTACTTATATTAATACCGTCTACGCGTATTGTGCGTTAAAGTTTTGTAAAAAATTGACCCCTTTGCAACCACCTTAAGATAAAAATATTTTTTAAAGACTATCAGTATACATTGTACGTCAGTGCTGCATTCGATTCTACCTACCCGTTAAACTGACTTTCACTATGGAGCCAACAACAACAAAATCTGTTTCATACAAAATTGCAGTACCTAATCGACTCAAACTATGGAAACACTTTTTTTCCGATTTCAAAGTTGGCGCCATTGTGAAAATTGTTTCAGCGTGTTGAGAGTGGTTTGGTTAAAATATTCGCAATGATAAAAAATTGACCCAGCTTACATCCCACTCCTGGGTCACAGCGGCACAGGCCTATTCACATTCAAGAGTTTGATTATGGTGGTGCGTAAAATTTAATAAAAATAATACAGAAATATGGTTGTATTCAAATTATTCTAAAAAAATTAATAAAACAACTGCCTCCGTGGTCGAATGGTTAAGAGGCTCTCGACACGGAGGTGGTGGGTTCGATTCCCACGGGGGACACCTAGTGAAATGTCAGTTTGTGCGTTTTCCCCCAGATGGTTAGGACATTGCAGGCTGAATCGCCTGATTGTCTGAAAAGAGCAATGATTCCGTGCTTCGGATAGCACGTTAAGCCATTGGTCCCGGCTACTATCTCTGGTGGTAGTAGTCGTTACATAAAAACCACGTCACGTGGCCGTAAGGCGGTCTGAAAAAACTCTGACACCAGGGCTCTGCCCACACGATAAGAAGAAAATTAAAAAAATTATGTACTTCAGAATAATTCTATGGGACTTACTAATCTGCACCAAGTTTCTGTCCAACCCAAAAGGTACCATAGTCGTTAATTTATCTACGTAATCCAGCATCGCACTCCAACATTACTAGATCATTACGAACAATAAGCACACGCCTATCGACCCCGTCTATGACACACGACTGGTATGGACGCGGTACATCAACATAATCTGCCGCCTGTTCAGATTTTTTTGCTGCCCGTGCGGCGAAAGTGTTTTTTTTTTATTACGTATGG
Organism: Agonopterix arenella; assembly: GCA_927399405.1. Taxonomy (NCBI): domain Eukaryota; kingdom Metazoa; phylum Arthropoda; class Insecta; order Lepidoptera; family Depressariidae; genus Agonopterix; species Agonopterix arenella. The sequence goes on from OV656714.1 coordinate 7,604,628, forward strand.
GTTTGCTCTTGACCTCAATCTAGTCCTCAGGACGAAGATGGGGTCGAAGATGTAGCGAGCTCACCCAGAAGAAGCCTATTCACTCGTACTTTAAAGGAATTCGGGTTGTAAGCGCTCGGAAATACTGACGCAGGCAGGGCGTTCCACTCCTTGGCTGTGCGCATTATAAAAGATTCAGTTCAGTGTTTGTTCACTCGACAGTCTACATGGTGTTAACTTAAGGTGGTTGACGCACAATAGGAGTAGACGGAAATAATAAAAGTTGTAAGTGACAGCCTAGCAAATACTGAAACAGTGAACTCAGACCATCAAACTGAACAACTTTCACTATGGAGCCTACCCATTTTAGTCGGGTAGGTAAAGCAGCTTTGTATGGGACAGATGATTTTTTTCGCGTTTCCTGAGGTAGGCTCTATAGTGAAAGTTGTTCAGTTTGATGGTCTGAGTTCACCGTTTCAGTATTTGTTAGGCTGTCACTTACACCCTGTATACAACTAATAATTTCTTACTACATAACAATAAAATCATAAGATAATGGTTTTATTCAATATAGTTCAATAAAATCTATTTTCTTGAACTAGAATTATAAAAACGTTTATATTACGTAGTTTAGTAAGAAGAAAGTAAAAATTATTCCAAAAAAAAACATGTCTAATAAAAAAAAAGAAAAGCCATTTCATTAAAAAAATATTAACTAAAATATTAGGGTAAACAGCCCTACACTAGTCACCTGAAGACGACTGCCACGTGTCATTATTGAATAACGAAACATTATTACCCCATCGGATACCCTTCGAACTGACACTGACACATGAATCGCTGGGTTTTCTGAATAAGACGTCAAAAAGGGCAATTTATTACCGCTCGACATAATATTATGTGGATTTTATTAACCGTTTCATATCTGGGGGTGTTATTATTGACTGGATAAAGGGTAACTTTATGAATATTTATTGATAAATTGGCAAGTGATTTCAATTGAGTTTAATGATTTAATGCAACGCAAAATTAAATATGATATCTATTTGTTAACAATTTTAATTCGTCGTGGTAATTTATTTAATAGTGGTAAAATGTTTTCTTACGATAGTATTTTCTTTAGGGGTAACCAGAAACTATGTTATAATGTATAAGTTAATTTTCAGTTGCAGTAAGGTTTACTTTCAGTTCTAGGAGAAAATAATGACATTATCATCCTTTTTCCCATTTCCTATTATTTGGGATCGGCGCGTATTATGTTATCCTCTTCCATATATCTCTCTTCACCGTCATTTCAGCACTCGCTTCCTTCTTACACGTATCATCCTTCATTTCTAAGGCCATCCTAACTACCACATCAATCCACATTCATACTGTAACATGTGTCTCGTAACATGACACTCGTCTCTCCGCATCACATGCCCATACCACGATAATTTATTCTTTGCAATTTTTCCGTCATACGTGCTATTTTCAAACATAGGTAATCCTATTTCTATTTCATATTATTATTAGTATCTAGCCTTTGGCCTACAAAGCAACTATTAATCGGTATTTGTCAATAACAAAAAATCCAGTTTTATTAATAAAATCGGTCGGTTATTGTCTTTGCCAGTTCAATCAAGTGCCCTTCTCTACCATTGTCCTATCACTAATAGCACCAAATCGAATTGCATATCAGCTGACAGATGGGGCCCGACCTGCGTACTCAGACTCACGGACCGATGACAAATTTGCGATATTACATGCGGATTAATGTCCATGCACCATTTTTTAGGGTTAAATTGTCTTTTCAGGATCACCCTCGCTCACTCTCGTCCTACACAGTCAAATTCCTACTTTAACACTGCGTTTTAAAGTTTGAAATACTTTGACAGTGATATCGAGATGTGTGCTATTGTTTTGGACTAGATGTCGAGATCGCAAAGGGTGATTCCCCAAGCTAGATGGCATCCGTACGATGGTTATCATAATCCCTGCATTGACATGATGTGATGACACATGTCGTGCAGTCGTGTTCTAAAATGTACTTTTAAAAAATGTTGGACCAATTTCCGTGCGGTCAACAACAGGGCTTTTCACCCTTGTGTCGTTGTTTTAGAGGTTATTTTTGGTGTATTTTTAAATTTGCAAGCTATGGGAAGGTACGGTGTGGACAGTTCACAATATAAAATGTTGTTTGTATATGAAGATCGATGTTTGGGTTCATCATTTGTTTTTTTTTGTCTATTTGTTTAGGCAGTGTTAAGAGCGTATCATGTTTATTTAAGGATGGAGTGTAATTGGTTTTTTTTTACATTTTCTATTTTATTTTTAACAATTCGTGGAAATCGTCTGGTTAGAGAATTCATTAGTTCATCACATTGCTAAAATAAAATCTAATGGACAAAGATATCAAAAATTAGATTTTTCATCATATCATCATCATATCATATGCTCACGACTATATTCCCCGAGGGGGTAGTCAGAGATATTCTGAAACCTCAGAACATCCACGTTTCACTAGTACCGAAATTCTGTCCAGTGTGACGTGGAGTGAGCCCGCCAAATTAGATTTTTGGTTTATTTTATTAAAGTTAAACTCTACACTACCCACCATCTCGCACGATTTTTAATACATTACATACACACTTACATGCTCAAGCAAGATATCACAAAGAAATTATAGTAAGGCTGTCTTATTGCAAAGTAAAAAGCTCAATAGATTATCCATAGAACAAAGTACATAATCATTAATCATGTCCAGAACGTACACGACGTATGTAAGTCAGCGCCGAAAAATGGACGCTCACTATTTATAATATACACAAAATAAGAGTAGCACAGAGAGCCATGGAACGGACCATGCTAGGCATAACACTTCTAGACCGTATCACTAACGTCGACTTCCGGATACCAGCACCAAATTTTAGTATGTTGTTAGGTATGTTCTCTAGACCCCAAAACTGCCGAGAGACAATCTTTGATGTGTCAGGGTCTCCAGTTATGACGTCATAAAATTTATATTACTTTTAAACTTTATATTTAATGAAAAAATTTATAAAAAATAGTAAACATAAACATTTTTTGAAATTGCTTTATTGACGTTTGATATGAGGATATTATAAGTCGTTTGGTGTATGTTTTACAAAAATTTATTTAGCCGTTTCCTACCTGGAGGAGCCCAAACTTGGTATGTTTTGAAAATAATTTTTGATTTTTTTTTAAAACAATTGGCTGAAAGGTAATAGTGTAGTATATTTTTAGAACCGGCTTATGGAGCCCTTTCATTTGATACCCCACACGATAGGTTTCAGAACAAACATTTTGTGAATAAAAATTTTTATGACCTCATAACTGGAGACCCTGACACCTTAGAGACTGTCTCCGGGTAGTTTTGGGGTTTAGAGAACATACCTAACAACATACAAAAATTTGGTGCTGGTATCCGGAAGCGAACTTTATTTCCATTAAGGCTGTGCACTATAAGGTTCAGGACGTCGGAGATAGAACTTGACCGAGTGGTGGCCAAGATCAGGCAAGAGAGGAGTGGGCCGTACACCAGCCAGGTGGGCTGATGATATTGCGAAGGCAGCGGGAAAGACTGGGGTGTAACGGGCACAAGACAGGAAAGAATGGCATAGTGGGGGAGGCTTATACCCTGCAGAGAGTGGACAAAAGCTGATGATGATGACAGAAAATAGGTATGCTAAGAAAGCATTGAAAATGTTAGAGAACTGGATTTGAAGTAATTTGAACCAAACAGCAGACATACCTAGACTAGTTAACGTAACTATTGGTAGCTTTTCGAAATAAACGTCAGCATATTTTTATCTACTAGCCCAGTCATTTTACGGAGTTTTGTTAGGCGGGGTATTAAATGGACTTTTAAACTGTAACCGGCACTATTTAGTGACAAAAACACTATCTTAAAACATATTTTTTAAAAATTCGCTGTGCAACATAGAAATCTAAATTGTGTGTCCCGGAAGGCTTTCAAATTAAGAATATTAATACCAATGCATTCATTTGACTTAGATTTAACAATATAAACTATTTTTGAGCAATAAAATAGGCAGTGAAATTTAAAAAATTTGGTATTTATCAGAAAATACAAATGTATTTTTCAAAACCTTCTAAGTAGACAAAAATATTAACACCATGTTTGAAGTATGTGTAATGGTAAAGCCTTAAACATGTGCAAAAAAATTACCATCAGGTTTTTTAGAACGAGATAATAGCAAAATTTTGAAATTGGAACTTGCTGGCGTTATTCTTTTTTAATTTTGGTACATTTCCAGGCTCAAATTGGCTCTTCAACATTATACCGAAAAAAAAAATATCAATTATTCATTCCCGGCTCAAACCGTAAAATGACTGGGCTATAAGGAAACATTTACTTTTTTAATTTACACACTATAGAGTCAAGCATCGTTCAATATTAAATTACTTAAATAAAACACTAATTATTTCATTGGACAAATGTAAAATCCCCTAGAATTTACTCGTGCAATCCATTGTGCAATCAACTACTTGTACTAAAGATTAAAAATTGCTTACAAAAGGCTGGAAAGGGATTCCGAATTAATATATCGAACCCCAGTGGTACAGAATTATTTTAAAACGGGACAAAACTGCAGATCGTACGAAATTACAGGATTCCAAACAAATGAGACAAAAGCGCCCCTCATGTCAGCGAAATAGCTAATGGGGACACACATTTTTTAATATAAGGGTGCTTTGAGCTTTTAAATTATTAGAAATTGGAAAAAAATTCAGCTTGAGTAATTTTTCATTGGTGAAGATTTTTATATAAAACATGGAAAATATAAGTCCAAGTTACGAAGCCCTGTAAGGTCTATCGTGTAAGTTTCTAATTATATCGTTACAAGATCGATAACTTATTTACGACTGTACTTGTAACTTGTTCTTTCTCCGAATGTCTGAAATTGATAAACAAAATATTAAGACGAAGAATCGCCGAGAACTGACCAAATATTGGTATATTTCGTATTACCATGTCCAAATATACTATATCATATTTGAAACCGATTGAATCGGGCAATAAGTCCCCTGGTCAGAGTTCCAGGCCATAGACAGGCATGTATGAAAGAAGAAAACAGTGTTTCGCAATAATGGTAAACTGAAATTTAATCAAGAAAAGTATGAAATTGTCCTTGTTTTTCGAATAGCTCCAGATTTAAAAACTTCTACAAACCCACTCTGAAATAATTATCAGAAATACAGTAGGGTACCTATTCAGAAATTTGAAGGACATTTCTCCACAGTACTCCAACCCACGCGCAACATAGAAAAAAAATGTGAAAAATTTCGTACGCAAAAACCTCGCGACAAATGAACATCGGCAGCTCGAGAGGTCATTAAAACGAGTCCCGATCGAAAAATGAGAGGGGAGGGCAAGAGGGGGGACTTTTGAGAACTCTGTAATTGGACCAGGGAGGGTCTCAAATCGTATTCAAACCAGCGGAGGCGGAAGGACGGCTCAACCGACTATAATTAACAACAAATATGGGTGAATCGATTTTTTACAATTCAAAAGCTTAGGAAAAGCGAAGCGAGCAATTACTCAAACAATAAACCCTTAAATATTTATGTTAAAACCACGTTTTGTGGGAAAACTTTGCTTGTTTTGCAAGGTGTCCTTCTAGCCCAGTCATTTTACGATTTGAGCCGGGACTAATTAGTAATTGACATTTTTTTCGGTATAATATTGAAGAGCCAATTTGAGCCTAGAAATGTACCAAAATTAAAAAAAAAATCACGTCAGCAACAGTTCCAATTTTTAAATTTATAATTATCTCGTTCTAAAAAACCTGATGGTACATTTTTTTTTGCACATATTTAAGGCTTTACCATTATACATACATCAAACATGGTGTTTGTAAACATGGTGTGAATATTTTTGTTTACTTAGAAGATTTTGAAAAATACGTTCGTATTTTCTAATAAATACCTCATTTTTTAAATTTCATTGCCTATTCTATTGCTCAAAAATTATTTATATTGTTAAATCTAAGTCAAATGAGTGCATTGGTAGTAATACTAATAATTTAAAATCCTTCTGGGACACACAATTTTGATTTCTATATTGCGTAGCGATTTTTTTTAAATATGCTTTAAGATAGTCCTTTTGTCACTAAATGGTACCGGTTACAGTTTAAAAGTCCAATTAGTAATTACTCCCTACCCCGCCTAACAAAACTCCGTAAAATGACTGGGCTATTCTCTTTTTTCCACAACAATGTTAGCAAGTTTACATTTTTTATTTTCTTTTCCTCGTTTACGTAATTGAGTATTTTGTGTGCAAACGTGGGGAGACGGTAATCGTGGCAGTAATTTCAATTTGCTGTGAACACATAGTTTTGTGGTCTATTAGTACGCTTTGTGTTTTGAAAACATCCAGTAATTTGCTCAAAGCCAAGTAGTTTGCCTACTAGCGTATTCTAAGTGAAAAGATGATTTCATATTTAATCTTGTATGACGTGTAATAGCGCCAAAGGATTCTAATATAGAAAACCGGTCATCGTTTCTTAGAACTAAAAGCAAAAAACATAATGTCAAAACATTACTTAGACCACACAGTGTGACAGGCGTGAAAAAATGGAACAAAAAACCGTAACAAGGGAATCAAGTCACCACATTATGATAATAGGTTTCAGATATGACAACATCGAAAATAATCCGCTTTGTCCAGGGAATGGGCACATTAGAGACTGGGTCCGTCCTTTGGGACGCGCTCCTTTGATTTTGGATTCGATGGAAATTAATACACTCTGAGTCTATTTATAGGGTCCATAATTAATGCACATATTACATAAAATAGCCATCGAATAACGTTCCATTCATATTTATGATGCCATCATGAAATTACGTTGAACATAAAATAAAACCAAGCACATACTTAATCGTATCAATCACAATTGTCAACAACATCACACCAAAATTAATGAATAAATTCAAGAGCACAAATTACAACCGCATCGAAGCGTGTGATCATTTAATCAGCAGCAATCATTATAATTCTCCTGTCTTCAAAACAAACATTTATAAAACTCGGCTATAGCGCAAGATGGATCATAATTACAGGTTACCTCACACTCAATGGTCCCGCGAACCGCACGCGATTCAGAAACGCGTCAAATAGCTCGTTAAAAGCCCCTTTACAAATAGAAATATTACTCATAACTTAATCCCCACTTATAATAGATTTAACCTGCCATAAAATCATATTCATTTTTTTGGCCGCGCAAATAAGCGGGGTTGGACCACAGTGCATTTATAAACTGCCGATTAGTATTTCATAAGAGGTTGTAATATTCATGTTTTTTTTATTGTAAGGGATAATAGAGGGGTAAGTTTTGTAAATTGGATTTAATATTTTCATTTTGTAGCAGGCGGTGTGAAATTGAACGCTCGTTTGAGGGTTATTGGGGATAGGGTTAATCCGCGGTCTTGAGTGCTTATGACAAAAGAGTTGCTAGTGTGTTTGTTTTGTTGTAAACGCTTGTGGGAATTGTTTAATTATATTGGTGTTATAAAGGTACCTCAGAGTATCATAAATTAGACGGGGAACCAAGGTCGAAAACCTGGGTAAGCTGATCACAAAGTTGAAGTGGAGATGGGCAGGACCATAGAGATCTAGAGAGATGCCAACCAACGCGCTGAGTACGAAACCTAGTGTCGCATTACCACCTGTACCACGCGATAGAAAGTATTTTGTTAGCTTGAATGTGCTCATTATCCATTGCGGTATCAGAACTCAACGTTCGAATAATCTTTAATACTATGCAAGGCATCGTAAACTTTATTTACACATAATATCCCGACTGGCTTTCAGCCTCATAATATATTGAATCCTTACTGTCGCGAGCAATGTGTTCCGTTTTTGCGCATATTGCTGCGACACTGGCCCCGCCCCGTTTTCACATCTCCCTTTAGTTTTTGTGATCTGTGGGCAGGACACTTGGCTAGACGGGAAGACGGCCAGTGGACCAACGCAATATCAGAGTGGTGGCCAAGAGAGGGAAGGAGGTCAGGACTACCAGCACGTTGGTCTAATGATATCTTGAGAGTGGCGGGTTCGCATTGGATCAGATTAGCACAAGATCGTGAGGAGTGGTGTAATAAAAGGGAGGCTTTTGCCGAGCAGTTGGTTGATGTGGGCTGATTTGATTGATTGGTGTTATTTAGAAAAAAAGACAACCAAAACTTATTCGCATGATTATATTTGCTTAAACAGCAATGTGAATATTATTATTAAACAGCAAATATAATCAATGAAAATTAAATAAAAAATTTATTAAATAAAAAAAAAGTAAATAAATTCTGTATTAAATTATCAATCAATTTAAAATGACTTCCCATCGACTTGATAGAAGAAAGAAGTGAATTGTGCCATGACACCGTGTGAGTCAGTCTTACGAGGCGATTCACATTTCCATAGACAAACTATCGATACCTAACAAGGGAGAAAAGATTAAAAAAATATACAACACAACTTAACGAACTTTATACCTCTTCATTCGTACCTATAATGACATTGGAAAATCCACCGCAATATTCCTGGATCCATTCAAAACGAGATTAGGTTTCGAATAACAGCTAGAATCTAGACCGGACTAGGGATGTTATGATGCTTCGTTTATATAACCGAAACTCGGATATCCTTTACAATATCCGGAACTAAATGCCACGACAGGCGAAAGTTTGTATGTTCATAACTATATAAACACATACACCATATATTACGCCAAAATAGATAGATTTTAGTACAAAGATAGTCATGGGACTAACTTAACGTTAAACATTGCTGTGGTTTAAAGTATTCGACTGTAACTGCTGCTAAATAAAATATTTTAATTAGATTTTATATATTTGAAACTATTAGAAGGATGTTCTAATGTCGTGTGATTCCCCAGTAATGTACGTTATTCACGGTTTAGAAAAGACTAGGAGTGCGATTTTCGAATCTCATTCGCTGAGCTCAGCAATTGAAAATGTCATCATTACTATGAAGATATGCATCTTTCTGCTGCTGATTTGACTTTCAAAAATCGCACTTGCAGTATGATTTTTAAAAGTCAAATCAGCAGCAGAAAGATGCGTATCTCCATACATTTTCAACTGCTGAGTTCAATGTATGAGATTCAAAAATCGAACTCCTGGTGCCATATTTTATTTTCACGGGTGCCGGTCGTGCGAAACGACTAATGGAAACTGTTTCTTTTGCAGTTATTGATTACAACAACGGCAACCTTCCAGGGCGACTATACTTTTGTATAAGAGGGCGTCGCTTCCCGATATCGAATAAAGATTTTTGAGTTTGAAGGCTACCCACCAACTTGAAACTCCAAGTACTTAGAGTAGACATTACTCGCACGTTGTCCGAACAAGTTGTCTGTTATAGTTAAGATTCTGACCACTCCAAATGATCGCATTAGTTAGTTGATACTTGTTTTACAAAGCCGTATCCGAAATTACCTGTTACCGTAATAAGACAATTTCAACATGCATATATCCGAAATATCGAACTGTAACAACTCTAGTCTAGACAGGGGTGAAACTGGGGCAGGTGGTGAGAGGGTGGGGGGTTGAAATAGGACTTTCTAGGCAATTACCATCCCGGCTGCGACGCTCGATCTTATTGGAAATTGCGCATGTGGGTTTTAATACACTGTCGGGGCTATTGTTATACAGGGTGTTACTTATGCGCTTTATAACTAATATAGTAATATTTAAAAGGGTGGTTTAGAGTCTAAACTTTAGATCATTAAACTGAACAACTTTCTTTATAGAGTAAACATCGAGCAAAAGAAAATACCTGTATCATTCAAAACTGCAGTACCGACTCGACTCAAATGTGTTGGATAACCTTTAAAAAAATCGATGTTGTTCCTTAGTGAAAGTTGTTCAGTTTGATGATCGGAAGCACCCCAAAATATTTAACGCATTTAAATTTACATCCTGTATAATTGTTAGCTTTTGTTTGTATCAAAAAATGAATTAACGTACCTTTGTAAACTTACGTATGATTTTGACCATAATATATTATACTCCCTTTCGGGGTAATTAGGTTCGTAACTAAACTACGTCTACCAAACACCCCTTTTAGGCTGCTTTTCCACCAGATATGTGCCGAGGTAGCGAGGCGGTGCGCGAGGAAACAATCCGCCAATAGCGCGCTCGCTCGATCACGTCATTGGGAAATTGAAGCACTCTAATTGGTGGATTTTTTCCTCGCTCACTGCCTCGATACCTCGCACATCTCTGGTGGAAACGTAGCAAAACGGTCGATGGATCAGACCTGAGGTGTGAATGTGGTGTTGACCCTCAGACTATGGCCCATCTCACATCTTGCCCTTCCTGTCCGCAAACTTGCAAGCGAATGTAGCTTATGGACGCTGCTGGTAGTGCTATCCGTGTGGCAAAATACTGGGCTGGAAGAATATAAAATGATATGCCATCGACACGATAGAAGAAGCGGAAAAAAACTGAAAGGTTTAATTATCTTAATTTTGCCTTACAATTATTTTAGGATGAATTATCGTGTCAACTGGGGATAAGTGGATACGCATATTTCAACTTTTTCGGAGTCTAAAATAACCCAAGTCAAAGGAAAACGCCCAATCCCGTTTCGCCTCAAAACTAGTAAATTTTAATTTGAATTTTATATGAAATGCCACGATAGAAAAGGATAATTTCCATTTCCTTGGGAAGCACGATATTCCTCCTATCCTTCATACGATTTGTATGTGTTCTTTGATCATACACATTCGCCAGCTGCGAAATGACCCGAAACGAATACACTTCGTCACTTGGGCAATATCTTTATAATTACAGTTTAGAAATTAATCTCAATTCAATTTTCTTTTGATTAACTTCCATTCAAAAATAACATGTTTTCCAAAAGAAAATTTCTGGAACATGACGAAATGACCCAATTTTGAATTCTTTTCCATCCAATCTCAAAACATTTTTCTTGTCGGTATTACGTAAAGACTTTTCTCTGAGACAGTACACAATGAGATCTCATACAAAGCCCTCTGAAGGGAGCCGCCGGTTGACGCTTTTAAAAGTATTACTGCTCACCCCCTCTGCCTACCCTCTGATGGTACCTTACAGTTTGATTATTTAGCAGTTGATGACAGTTGAGTTTCAGACTAAAACCTTTTTTAATTGTGATTGAATTGTTTTTGTCTGGCTGTATCATCATTCATCATACGTACATTATACTCACGACCGTAATCACTTTCAGGGTGGTTAAGCCGTTTCCGTAATAGTTTTTTAGTCACCTGTAGTGATACTGAAATCAGTCGCCAAACTTTTAGGCATCTTGAGACTAACTTTTGCACGTGACTTCGTCTGCACCGGCTCTCGTTATCTTAGCGAGTTAAAACATAGGCTTATACCAGTTTTTAAGTCTACTAATATCATGTTTTTAGTCGAATCAAATTGTTTCATCAAAATTGGTCCAGCAGATTTTGGGTGATACTCGAAGAAACAGACAGACATAGAATCGAATATAATTGTGATCTCAGTTGGTCGAAAATAAAGTTTTCTATTCTATCCTAAAAACATTTATGATTTGGAGTCTGGTAGGGACACCTCACCTGAATCACCCAGAATACCATATCGTAATTTTTTTTCTTATTAATGCACAGGCACTATTCTGTTACAGTTTTATAATAGTCAATTTTTTTTTATTTAAAAATGGGTTTGCTCTTGACCTCAATCCAGTCCTTAGGATAATGATGGGATCGAAGATGTAGCGAGCTAACCCAGAAGGAGCCTATTCACTCGTACTTTAAAGTGATTCGTGTTGTAAGCGTTCGGAAATACTGACGCCAGGCAGGGCGTTCCACTCCTTGGCTGTGCGCATTATAAAAGATTCAGAAAGGCGCTTAGTGCGGATATGAGGGATATTATTTAGCGCGAGACCCACTTTTTATGCAAATTAGAACACAATTTAAATTCCGTTTGACCATAAAGTTATTAACTAACTAGCTGGTGCCCGCGACTTCGTCTGCGCTTCGTCTGGACAATTCACACAATATCTTTATAAATTGTAGCCTATGTGTTATTCTGATGTATAAGCTATATTATTGTAAAATTTCATTAAAATCCATTCAGTAGTATTTTCGTGAAAGAGTAACAAACATCCATCCATACTTACAAACTTTCGCGTTTATGATATTACTAGGATAGGATTATCTAGTAGTATCAACGCTAAAAGCATCTCGAACCTTTTCTATTTCACCCGAGTTTGGTCAGGTGTCACAATACAATAGTTCGTAGTCACTCACTACTAATTTGTGTAATGGTTACCACGCCGGACTGCCAAACCAGGGTCCTGGGTTCGAATCCCGGTTCGGTCATGGATGTTTATATGTTTGTGCCGTTGTTGTATGGTTTCCATAATAAACAGCCTATTAGTGCTTTCTTGGGATCATTAAAATGTATGTGCCTGTGAGCGTTATTCATTTATTTATTTATTTACTACAAGTGTAGTTCGATTATATTTAACAGACTTTTTTCAGTAATTGCCAGTCGAATACACCAAAAGAGAACGAGAACAAAAAATACAGTACCACTTGTTAACATTAATCAAAGAAAAAACAAAACATATCTCGTTAAAATCAACGAGTCGCAAATCAATCGTTAACAATAACGTACACACGTCACATCAAGCTACGCAATACAAACATAAGCTGGCCTCGCGACGTTATACATTACTCTACCTATGAGGGGCCAGCTTATTTTGGTTTTGCGTAGTGTACTAGTATGAACAATCGTATCCGTATCGATATCGATACAGTCAGCGGCATATCAAAGGGAGGATGCGACGAATAAAAATACGTGTTCGAGCCCAAAACGTTGCGACAAAGAATCGTTTAATTGGGATTCGTACTTCCGATTTGGTGACTCAATCCGTGGTGTGATTGTTAAGTGATAGCGTTTAGCGATTTTGAAATTAAATTAAAGAGAACATGATCTAGAGGTTAGTTCATATGCAGGCTTGGCTGCGTAGCTATTGTGTCTGCCTGTCCGTTGCAGAAATGCTCATTAAAGATAATCCTCCATTAAATCTTATCCTGTCACTTTTTGTGTTGTTGACATAATAAAAGCTAGCAAGAAATTTAAGCTGCATTTCCACCAGAGATGTGCGAGGTAGCGAGGCGGTGAGCGAGGAAAAAATCGACCAATGAGAGTGCTTCAATTTCCCAATGACGTGATCGAGCGAGCGCCCTATTGGCGGATTGTTTCCTCGCTCACCGCCTCGCTACCTCGCACATCTCTGGTGGAAAAGTACCCTAAATGGAGGATTATCTTTAATGAGCGTTTCTGCTCTGTCGGTTTCAGTTTATTCTATGATTTCAGTTAAGTCTTGTTGTTTTGGTTTAGAAGAGATCGCCAAAGCGACAAAGCATTTATGTCCCTAGTTGGCCTACCCAACATCACCACTTGACACGTTATTCCATACTGAAACCTTAAAAGGGATGTAAAACTGAAATACAGCTAAAAACAGCACTACAAAGGGCGAGCTTATCTCTGAAGAGATTTCTCCCAGCGCATCCGTGGCACAGAAAGAGTTATATGTTAGTCGATTCAATTGTTGATTCTGTACATTTTTTTTTTTAGGCAAAACACTCTTGGAAGAATCATAAGTGATATTTGCAATAATACTAATCGCACACGACAATCTCCTACTATACTTTCCGCTACTCGCTCCCACTTATTTCTTAGACCACACAAACTATAGCTATTGTTCAAGCTACGGTTCAAGGGCAGGCAAAGACGGAGAATGTGGCCTAGCTTCCGGCACAAAAGACTTTACTTGTGTTAAGAATATTTATTAGAATAATCGTTTTTGTGCACCTCGCGATTATAGTTCATGAGTTGTTATATTTGCCTCCTCCATACTGCACGGGCTTTGAGTGGTGGAGTGTCACCCGTTTCCTCTCACCTTTATCATCATCATCATCAGCCTATAGAACGTCCCACTGCAGGGCACAGGCCTGCTTTCCTTACCTTACCAGCACGGCTAGCATGCCACCCACGACAAAGCGTTTTAAGCGAGAAAAACGTCATGCGCGCTCTTTCTGGCCTACGTAAAATAATAAAGATGGAGGCGCATCTCGATTTTTACCGTTTTCTCGGGGGTGGCATGCTAGGCCTACAGTTCTTACCTTTATCGAGACGAGAGGAGTTAATTATGCGTCATGCATGGTATGGTAAATAAGTTGACGATGATGATCATGATCTGAAATAACCCTAAAGGATAAATGACTGTTTATCCTTTAGGATTATTTCAGAAACTTTTATTTTATTATATATACTTCTTAGTTATGCTGAAACTTTTTAAGGGGATAATCAGATTAACAAACTGAACAAATTTTTCTATGGGACCAACATCGAAATCGCGAGAAAAAAATTAAATTTGGCTCGAGTAGGTTTGTAGTTTTGTATAGAACAGCCGGTTTTTTTTTTCGCGATTTCGATGTTGGTGTTATAGAGAAAGTTGTTCAGTTTGACGATCTGATCATCCCCTTAAAAGTGTCAGCATATTAAGAATGACCCTATAGTATACAGACTGTTACAGTTGCTTCTGACCATCAAATTGAACAACTTTTAGTACAGGACCAACATAGAAATCGCGTAAAAAAAATTGGTTGTTCCATAGAAAATGTCAATGGCTTCTCAGCCCAAACGCGAGTTTAATTAAGTTGATATTTTTTACGCGATTTCTTTGTTGGTCCAAAAGTGAAAGTTGTTCAGTTTGGTGGTCTGAAGCATCCCTTTATGTAACGAATTTTAGTTTACATCCTGTACCCATAATATGTAGCGAAAGAATCTAACAATAATATAATAAAAGACAAAATCATTAACAGAAAACCTTAAATTTCACAACAAAAAAAGGCCTTCATCCCCTCTGAATAAGATAGCGGATAAAAAATCTGCTAAAACATCATTACGGCCATCCCGGGGATATATCTCCATACAAAATACCTTAAGCGGAAACCCCATACGCATCAAGATTCCCAACAATGCCTTGTTGTATCTCACAATCGGTAGTAATAAAACCTCCCGAGCTCCCACATTAAAATCTTATCCCTTTCTTAAATAAAAAATTCACGAAAAAATAAGAGGAAATCCTCCCCTCTATTATACTGGAACTGCCACCCTCCCCGCATGAAAGTCGAAAACCGTATACACGGCTTTCACTTCGCTCAAAGAAATTCTAACTTTACCATCTACAGTACAAAGTTACTATTGCAATATCAAGTCTTTTCGTGACCATTTAGACGAACTGCACCGAATTTCTTCAGGAATAGAGTTGAATATCTTTCGGCTTGCATTCGGTCCATCGGTTAGGAGGTTGATCGTTAGTGGAGTATTTGAAAATGAGATGCAGCGTGGGTGGGTAAGGGGGTGGAAAATGGGGGCGAAAGGGACGGGGCACTCGAAATCCGAATTACCGGGGCGTGTGTAATTATTTTCCTGGCGAAATTATTCTCCGAATCCGTGAATTAGGGTGTTCTTTTGGTGGTGTAGTGAATAGGAAAATTGGGTAAGAATGTTATAGTGAATGTACTGAAATTTATTCAGCTTACATTACAAACGAATGAAACTTTTCGAATAGCTTGATTCGGTATAGCAGCCTTATATACTAGCCCAGTCATTTTACGGTTTGAGCCGGAACTAATCAGTAATTGATTTTTTTTTTCAGTATAGTATTTAAGAGCCAATTTGAGCATAGAAACGTACCAAAATTAAAAAAAAATCCCGCTAGCAACAGTTCCAAATTTAAAATTTTGCTATTATCTCGTTATAAAAAACCTGATGCTAATTTTTTTTTGCACATATTTAAGGTTACATACTTCAAACATGGTGTAAATATATTTGTCTACTTAGAAAGTTCTGAAAAATACATTCGTATTTTCTAATAAAAATCTCATTTTTTTTAATTTCATTGCCTATTTTATTGCTCAAAAATAATTTATATTGTTAAATCTGATTCAAATAAGTGCATTGGTATTAAAATATTTATTTAAAAGCCTTCTGGGACTCACAATTTCGATTTCTATGTTGCGTTGCGATTTTTTTTTTAATATCTTTTCTGATAGGTAGTCTTTTTGTCACTAAATGGTGCCGCTTACAGTTTAAAAGTCCAATTAGTAATTACTTCCCACCTCTCCTAACAAAACTCCGTAAGATGACTGGGCTATACCGTGATCTTTTTCTTTCTTGTCAAAATAAGGCATATTTTGACAAGACATTTACTTATATTGTAGTGTAAAGATTAGTCAACCAGCAATGGTCGTATCGAGGCTGACTGCCCAGGGCGCGCCAGATGAACTCAGGTCTTTTCCTTTCTCTTTCATACGGTGATGATGATGATTATTATTTAGTCGTAACTAACAAACACAAATTGACCTAGGAGTAGCTTTACGGCTGTACCATGGCATATTCATTTTACGGACGCGCCTTTCAGTGTGGTGAATCCGTGGTGGTCCAGTGGCGAGTAACCTCGCCTGCCGTGCAGGAGGCGATGGTTCGATCCCCGTCCAGGCCGACTCGTACCAATGAGTTTTCTGAATTTATGTACGATTTGTAACACCATGCTTTTCGGTGAAGGAAAACATCGTGAGGAAATCGGCATGCTTCAATTTCGAGGCATGTACAATACATGTACCCATGTACCCACTGTCCACAAGTGGCGACGGGCTCACTCCCCGTCACACTGGACAGTTTTTGAATGTTTTAAATTTCGAAATGGCGTTCGCACATGCGCACTTTGTGCAAACTAACCATGACATTGCGTGTAGGGTTGAAAGCCGCTTTCAATACTTTTTATATTTCGTTCTGTTATTAAAAATAGTATTTTGTGCACTGAAAAGACACCATTTTATGTAGCATTCTGTACGTCGTACTATTACATATTCTGTGACCTAGGTAAACAAAACGATCTCACCGCGAAACTTTCAACTTTTTAAAGCCACATTGTTAAAGTCCGACCACGAATTAGAACAGTTATTCAAATAAATTCAAATCTCAGTTCTGCAGGGTGATGTCTGTGACTCACGCCTGCCGTACGTGTGCCCGATGAGTCGTGAAGATACGGAGATGGGACGATAGTTAAGTACTTACAGTGCAATTTTGAGTTGTAAAACTTAGATGAAACTGTCGTATTGTGACGGAATTTTTTAGAATAACGGTTTTGGGTGTTTTTTTTTAAGACAGAATGTACATGTTAAGTCTTGAACTCAAGAAGAAGTCTTCTAAATTTGATTATACGTATTCATATGTAGTTGTAAAACTGTATACAGGGTGTAAAATTAAATTCGATGCAAACTTTGATAAAATTATTTAATCAAATGTTACATATCCCATGTTACATGAGCCCATTGCGGAGCGGTTCCAGTGTCCCATCATTGGGCATTGGAATAGCCTGTATAGGGGCTCTAGGCCCCCTTTTGTTAATGTTAAATAAGTGTTAAAAAATGTCGTCACTAACATAGTTTAAAGTCATTGTTACTAACACCACTATGGATCTATAATCTATATACTACTATAAAACTGTAACAGGAAGTTTGTCTGTACATTGAAGATATTAACAAAAAAAAAAGTTACGATATGGTTTTTAGGTGTCCCTGATTCCATTTCACCAATTTTTGGATTTTTTGTCTGTCTGTTTGTTTGTTTGTTTGTTTGAACGAGTATCACGCAAAAACTACTGAACCGATTTTGATGAAACTTTTTTTGTTTGATAGCTTATGATCAGACTTAAAATCTGGTATATAATTTGTGCGGACGAAGTCGCGGGTTAACGCTCGTCTGAAATAAAATAATTGAATTGAATTTATTTAGCTTTCGAACGCATTTCTCGGTAGCCTTGGTAAGCAAATAACTCAAGAATAGTTAAAGATAAGGAAGTGGCCTGTCAATAAACAGCAGTGCAATTAATTCCTACAATTAATTAGTCTTATCAATTGCGATATAGTGCGAAATTGTTGACACAAAATTAGATATATGGCGACAAATATTTTCTTAGTGCATTGCGTAAAATAAATTGTAAACAATGCAAATCGGTCCAGTAGCTTTTGTGCGATATTCGAACAAACAGACAGACAGACAAAAAAAAAACATAATTCGCTGATTTGGAGTCAGGGAAACCTAAACACCATATCGTAACCATTGAACTATTATACAGGGTGTGAGGGAAAGCCTAGCAAATACTGAAACGGTGAATTCAGACTATCAAACTCAACAACTTTTAATATGAAGCCAACCTCAGGAAACATAAAAAAAAAATAGCTGTTTTATCGAAGTCACAGCAGTTTTGTATGAAACAGCAGATTTTTTAATTCGTTAATGTTTCGAATTAATCATTTCAGTATTCGCTATGCTGTCTCTTACACTCTGTATAATACGCAGGTACTAGAAATAACACTGCACGTCAAAAAACTGTCCCATTATTTGTGGTGATATCGCCACACTTACTTTATAAATCGCTATCGCTATCTCTTTCATTCGCCCGTACTCGTCGTACTCTCACGTGGCGCATGACGCTATGTGGTGATTACCTACATACCTTGGATAAGTTATATGTCCAAGATTGACAGTCGAAGCTACGAAAGCGTAGAAAAAAATTGAAACCAGTACTGGCCTCTAAACCCTATCCATATACACGCACACAGACATAATTTGTATGGCGCTTCACGCACACCAACCTAAGAAAGTTGGCCCCTTTTGTTTTATACGGTAGAAGCATGAGGTTCTTTCTAGACATATACTTATTCTAAGTTACATACTTAATAGTTCAATGCTCGTTACCGTTTTTAATTAATAGATTAGTATAAATAAGAAGGTATAGTATAATATACTACAGATATATCTATCTATCTATCCATACTAATATAAAACTGTAACAGGAAGTTTGTCTGTACATTGAAAATATTAACAAAAAAAAAGTTACGATATGGTTTTTAGGTGTCCCTGATTCCATTTCACTAATTTTTGGATTTTTTGTCCGTCTGTTTGTGTGTTTGTTTGTTTGTTTGAACGAGTATCATGCAAAAACTACTGAACCGATTTTGATAAAACTTTTTTGTTTGATCTGACTTAAAATCTGGTAGGTATATAATTTGTGCGGACGAAGTCGCGGGTTAACGCTCGTTATAAAATAAACTTCTTTAAAAATTTCAGAATCTTCCTAAAATAATTACCAAACATAATTTGTATTACACAGAATAAATTTCCTTTTAAAATCTAATTTATGCTTTACATAGACCCAAAAAGTCTTAAATCTATGCTTTAAATTAAGAATGCCCGCAATCATCAATAAATGGAAGGCCGCAAAAAAAAGAAAATTAAAAAAAGAATAAAACATTCGATTTTCAAATCCCGAGACGTTCCGAACGCAAGCGACCCCGAAATCGCCGGCCGCATTCACCCAGACAAAAGCTCTAAACACACCCCGTAGCAAAAAGAAAAGCATTTCCATCCCCTCCTTCATTTAAATTTCCCGCCCTCAGCGGGGGTGTAGCTCGGTCGCCGCCCTTCCGTACAACAGAGACGAGACTTAAATTCTCGTAGAAAAGAATGAGACGGCCATATGTCCACCTGTTGCGTTAAAGTTTCATATTTTCGCGGTAGATTCTTTTTGCGTTTCTTACAGCGTTCTAAGGGATTTGAATGGAGGGAAGCGTGCATGCGTACTCGGACGGGGGTAGGTATCGAACGATATTCGATGTAGGAGCGGTGTGCTTCGATTCCTGTCATTCACTCCGTTCGAAATTTAAATCTTTTGTTTTCGAAAACTCGTTCGGAAATATGATTTTTTTAATGGCTTCATGAATCGGCCATATGGTGGCTACATTACGCTTGATTCATCAATATTTTGCTGCCTCCGTGGTCTAATGGTTAAGAGCATTGACACGGAGGTCGTGGGTTTGATTCCCACGGGGGACACCTAGTGAAATGTCACTTTGTGCGTTTTTCCCCAGTCGGTTAGGACATTGCAGGCTGAATCACCTGATTGTCTGAAAAGAAAAATGATTCCTTCGGATGGCACGTTAAGCCGTTGGTCCCGGCTACTATCTCTGGTGGTAGTAGTCGTTACATAAAAACCACGTCAGAGGCCGTAAGGCGGAGAGAAAAAAAACTCTGACACCAGGGCTCTGCCCACTCGACAAGAAAGAAAGAAAGAAAATCAACATTTTCCGATTGTAACAACACTTGTACTTTCGTTACAATCGGAAAATCATTATTGCTACACTGCATAAGGAACTTTATCCCATAGTCGCCTTGTATGACGGCACGGAATCCACGGAATAAATGTGGTTGTCTAAAAACCGGCCAAGTGTGTGTCGAGCTCACTAAGGCTCCAGGGGAATAACATATTTTTTGGTAAATATTGTATTACGGAACCCTCGGTGCGCGACTCCGGTTCGCACTTTGCCGGTTTTATTATTGCTTACTCTTACATCCCAGTACCTATAAAAAATTCGAAAATTAAAATTTACAGCTAATAAACAGCTGTAAGCAAATCATCAACACCCTCCATTACGTTATTTTACACAAAAGAGTAAAAAGAATTAATATTTTGAATGTAAAATTAACCGATGACGATGCCGATGCGTATTGGTAAAGTACGGGATGAAGACAGAAATAAAAACTGTTTGTGTTAACGTTTCCTGTGGGTCGCGGGATCGAATCCGGGGATGGCACGTGGTGCGGTTATTACGGGGAAATTATTTAGAGGACGTATTCAGAGGGACCGGACCCCCCACGTAAATGGGGAAGGTAAAGAATTTGACAAATGCTAATTCAATTCAATTTCATTTATTTATCCAAAAGACATTACAGAAAGGTTTCTTTACATTAAATCTGCCAAACTGTTGTTTCCAATTGATTTCATGACCGTTTTTCCAGAACTTTATAAATTGTAAAATTAAAAATAAAATGTAATATGCAGCGACGGTTCTTGAAAAGTTAAAACAAATATTATAAGAATTTGAAAAAGAGAGAGAGAGAGAATGAGCGAGTGTTTTTTAAATTCAATTTTATTTTTTTAAATATATAATATTTTTTATATTTATTTATTAATTGTATTGTATCCTAAAAGTTTCATGTTTAGGATATAATTATTTTGTTTATCGTTGTGTAAGTGTAATAAAGTATACTGTTTTATTGTAGAGATTATATATATAATAGATATACTATAGAGAATTTAACAAATATTTCTTATTTTATGAGTACAAGCACAACCCTACCTAGAAAAATAATAGGGCATCACAACAGTCATAATCTTTTGAAAAAGTGGGGGTCAAACTATAATAGGAAAGTCCTGAATCCGTACCTGGATGTAATCTAATAAAAATAGTACCAAAACGATAAAATTTCAATATGGACCATCTCGTCTCTAAGTTTGTTTATTATTTTGATTTGTAATAAATAAATAAAATCTAAATTAAGATTGAAAAGAGTTAATTTATTTCTGGATGTTGGTACTAGAGAATTTTGTGGAAAATGCGGATACAAATGTATTGGATATTTTAGCCATCAACAATGTTAAGTTATTACTTTGTAATAGTCTCTACATTTGCCGTGGTATGCTTTGTTTCAAGAAAAAGTACATATATGTCTAGAATGAGCCTCACGCTTCTAGCGTTGAAAACAAAAGGAGCCAACTTTCTTAGGTTGGTATGCGTGGGGAGGTATATGTATATAGGGTTTAGAGGCATTTTTTTTCGACGCGTTCTTAGTTGACATATAGTTTACTTAGTTGACTAAGAAGAATATCAAAATTTGACTTTGGTAAAAGTGTCTTAGTTTTCGAGATAATGACAGTTTAAACCATAGATATCTAGAGAGATGCCAACCAACGCGCTGAGTACGAAACCTAGTGTCGCATCACCACCAGTACCACGAGATAGAAAGTATTTTGTTAGCTTGAATGTGCTCATTATCCATTGCGGTATCAGAACTCAACGTTCGAATAATCTTTAGTACTACGCAAGCATTGTAAACTATTTACACATAATATCTCGACTGGCTTTCAGCTTCATAATATGTTGAATCCTTACTGTCGCGAGCAATGTGTTCCGTTTTTGCGCATATTGCTGCGACACTGGCCCCGCCCCCTTTTCACATCTCCCTTTAGTTTTTGTGATCTGTGGTTTTAACACAGATACTGTTGATAATTTTTGTTGTTATCTCACTTATGTACTAGATTCTTGTTTATTAGCAAAGATTTTTGTTCCTTAACCTGTCACATCCCGACTTTAAAATAACAATTGATAAACAATGGACAACGGTCGATATCGCGTCGCCGGGATGTGACAGGTTAATGTCCAGTTAACGTAAGCACAAAAAAGTATAAATATTACACGAAACAGAAGCATTACATGAAAATGTACATTCTTTTTAGATTCAAACACACTCTAACAAGAGATAATGCAATAAACTTTTAACATTCCCAGATCGATGTTCCGATAAAAATTATTTGTGCACCCAATACTTATCAGAACACGAGCAGATAACAACTGATAAAGAAAGAGTTTTTTTTTGGCACGTTAAGCTACACCTTACAAAATGACATTTTTATTGATAAAACTCAGTGTGATTTTATTTGTTTTAGATATTGATTTAGTACTTGTAACATTTGGAAGTAAATAACCAGGAATTCGCAAATATCGATCTGTATGAAAGAAAATCTTTTTTTTTAGTACCTAAACACATTTTAATACAAATACAGGGACATTGATATCATTAACATCCGTTTAAACTAAGATTCTACCCATCAAACTGAACAACTTTTAGCTTGGGAGCAAACCGATCAGAGCAAAAAAAAATCAGCTGTTGCATACATTTGAGTCGAGTAGGCATTGCAGTTTAGTATGAAACAGCTGATTTTTTTAGGCTCCGATTGGTTTGCTCCCATAGTAAAAGTTGTTCAGTTTGATGGGTAGACTCTCAGTTTAAAAGGATTGTAATGATATCAATTATATTGTAATCTTCAAAACGGTGCGCGAGTCAGTCTCGCACTTGGCTGGTTGGTTGACAGGATGATCAGACCGTCAAACTAAACAACATTTTCTATAGGACAAACATTGAAATCGCGAAAAAAATTGCCGTTCCATACAAAACATCAAACCTACTCAACGCAAATGAATGGAATGGTTTTTTTCGCTATTTCGGTGTTAGTAACCAGGCGGAGGACAGTCGCCTTTTGGTGGCTTTTTCCGATTCAGTTTGCATAGAATGTGCTGCCATCTATTAAATATTTCGCAGAACTATGAAAAAAAAAAGATTTTATTGTCTATGTCAATGTCAAATTGACAAAATCACAAAATGGCTACCTATCTTACGTAATGTACGGGTTGTTTGTAGTTCCCGTTCAATTTCGTGCCGATTTAGTGATGTTCTGGAGTTCTCTTACCAATGTTTATATTACAGGAATAGTAAGGATACTGGAATTTCACTTGATCGGTGCGGGATTGAACGAAAACTAGCATTAAAAACAATAATATCCATTGGTATGAGTAGATATAAGTAGGTATGTATAGTATAGGTTGAATTATTGTCGATGAAACATAGATGGCGCTAGCTAGCCTTCAATTTGACATAAGGTGGATGCATAATGTTGCCACGAGTGGGTTCTCTTTTCTAATCTATCTATACTATTATAAAACTGTAACAGGAAGTTTGTCTGTACATTGAAGATATTAACAAAAAAAAAGTTACGATATGGTTTTTAGGTGTCCCTGATTCCATTTCACCAATTTTTGAATTTTTTGTCTGTCTGTTTGTTTGTGTGTTTGTTTGTTTGTTTGTTCTGTTTGAACGAGTATCACGCAAAAACTACTGAACCGATTTTGATGAAACTTTTTTGTTTGATAGCTTATGATCTGACTTAAAATCTGGTATATAATTTGTGCGGACGAAGTCGCGGGTTAACGCTCGTATTCTTATATTACTCTTTGTTAGTAACATAGAGAAAGTTTTTTTAAGGTCTGATCATCCTCTTAAAACCCGTCACCATATCAGCATATTGAGAAGATGTATGAAACGAATATCATTTCTTGAACGATCAAGTATCTGCTTTACTCTGGTGACAAATATATCACCTATGTTTTTGTCCTCGTCACCGCTTAACATGACAGATGAAGAAGATGTTAAGTTTTAAAATTTATGTTTTTTCTTTCGTAGCTCACTTTTACAAAAAAATTGGGTTTTGTATATTTTATTTTTTTTGTTATAGAAATTAAGTAATATGCTGTTTGATGACATGATAAATAAATATTTGGAGTCACGTTGCAGTTTCTGACCCGAGCACTCGTCTCGCGGGGATTTCGCACGTCGCGTTTTTGCCTGCCACGAAACTCCGTAAGGCGCAATCCTCAATCTCTTCTTGTTCTTGACCAAAAACAATCTCTGAGATTGGGATAGATTCTCCCATAAACACTTGACACTGGCGGAAATGCAGTGCTGACGCACAAGCAAGAGTCCATTAATTATAAATAAAAAAAAATATTTTTTTTCATAAATAATAATAATAATTTTAAATTAAATAATTCTTATTAAAAACTCGGTAAATTTAATAAGTGTAAAATAAAAATGTATCTAAGCTTACCATTGAAACGGGTAGGGGATGGGCACCACCGTTTGGGTAAGGATACGGCGCCATTAGGTACCCCATGTTGAAACTGGCAGCTGGGTGCGGCTCGAATTTGCCTGAAAAAAAAAAGAAAATGTTTTTTTTATTTTTATTTTTTAAAACCTAGCTGTCAGTTCCAACAGCGGCCTCTCTGAATTCATAACCGTCGTCAAAAAAAAAAGAAAAAACGAAAGGTGGTTAATAAAAAATAAGTAAATCCTGGAAAAAATTCCCAATCTTATCATCATCACCACAGCCCTGGAAAACCTTATAATATGTATGAAATGCTCTTAAACGGTGAAGGAAAACATCGTGAGTGAACACTTAAGAAGAAATTCTGATGCGTATGTTACGCGTGGTGTAATAATAAGTCCCATACACCCTCCGTGAGGCTACGCCTGTGCCTTACAGTGGAACGGATATGTATAAAAGCTGATGATGATGATGATGTATGAAATTCTTTTATACAAGCTATGATTTAACCACATTTACTTCACATGTTTGTTTGTACGCAAGTCGACAAATAAACCGAAAAAGCCTCATCCATACTTTTCCAAATTAAAATTGTAATCCGAATAAACCTAGAAAATAAAAAAAAAACAACATTAAGGCAAACAAAAGTACAGTCAGACAAATAAAAGCATTTCGACTAGACGTAGGGCGGGGCGCAGACGGGGAAATTATACCAGAACGGAGAACCATTTTACCGGCGTAATTGCGCGCGCAATGGGCACCAGAAAAGTGTTGAGTCTGCGTCTTAAATCTTTTTAAATTTCGAAGTTTATCGAATTGCCGAGTGATTCCCGGCTTAATAGACCATATTTTGTTTTAATGGTCGTATTAGGCGACTAAGGTTTACGACACATTGATTGGCGGCGATCGACGGTTTGTCCATACAAAAAGCACGATAATTATAGAACGTCAGACGCATCCTTTTGCATCGACGGCGACATGACGAACGGCTTCCCAAACAAAACGTGCTTTTTATATGAACAGCGTCGATCGCCGTCAATCAATGTGTCATAACCATAGAGATCTAGAGAAATGCCAACCAACGCGCTGAGTACGAAACAGAGTGTCGCATTACCACCAGTACCATGTGATAGAAAGTATTTTGTTAGCTAGAATGTGCTCATTATCCATTGCGGTATCAGAACTCCACGTTCGAATAATCTTTAATAAATACTACGCAAGCATTGTATTTACACATAATATCTCGACTGGCTTTCAGTCGCATAATATATTGAATCTTTACTGTCGTGAGCAATGTTTTCCGATTTTGCGCATATTGCTGCGACACTGGCCCCGCCCCCTTTTCACATTTCCCTTTAGTTTTTGTGATCTGTGGTCGTAACCCTAAAAATACACCTTTACCTTCCCCCCACCAATTTTGACCTCACCCCCTTTTGGTGGTGAAGGTAGACGACAATAAGCAGTGGTTTATTTCTCTCTCACTCCCACTCACCCAGTATACATGCGCTAGCCTTCCTCTTGTCAGTGTGAGACCATTTGAACTGATAAATGTGTACAGGGTGTGCATATGTGCTACTTAACCTCGCTACAACGACAAACTTTAAATTGTAGTTTGTTGTAGCGAAGTATCTGATTAAATGGAAATACAGTCGTGAGTGTACGATATGAGATGAGAAGTTCATCGAACCTCCCATCTTGACATTTAAAATGACCACAATCCAGTTTGAGTTCTAGATTTTATTGTAATTCGAATGCAAATCGAAATAAACGATGCAAAACCAAAAACCGGCCAAATGTGAGTCGGACTCACGCATGGAGGGTTCCGTACTGTCGTACTGAACCCTCCGTGCGTTGTTGAATAACCATATAACATTACCAAAAAATATTGTTTCCACCGGGATCCTTAGCGCAAGCCCGACACACACTTGACCAGTTATTTATTTGTTGTTTCATCTTAGAGTATGCACTATAACTATAATCACACCAAGTTTGTAACTTTTATGACTGTATGTATTAGAATACAATAGTTTAGAATTATTTATATCCTATTATCAAATTCATAATTACAAGTAAGTAAATTACATAAAAAATAAAAATGTCAAAGGATAATATGATATGATTAATTACCGTTTTTACAATAGACCAAAAACAAAGAAACGTTGAAAAAACACGTTTCTTGTATGTATCCCTAAATTTTTTTACTTTTTGTTTTTTTATTATTTGTTAGCTATAAGATTGTTACTAACACGCTATGAGTTCCATGTTGCTCGAAATAATTTCTTTTTTTAATCCAAAATAATAAAACATTAATATAATATAATATATAAATTTTATTTATTCGAATAACCATAATTCATGATTCCACATTATTCTGTGAAAATTTCAACAGTCTAGCTATTATATTTCAAAAGATACAGCCCTTTATAGGTAGGACAGACGGACAGCGTAGGCTTATGAGTAGGTAACCTTTGGGTAAGGAACCCTAAAAACCAAATACAAATTATACGAAAGGCGATAAATTTTAATTTCAATTAAATGAAGGGTTTTTAAGCGTTGTCATATGGGATTGAAATGTAATTAAAATCCATAACATTCGTGAATAAAAATAACATTTTGAGTAGGGACGAAATGGAGATAAAATGGAAATTTCATGTTTATTTAATGTTACATTAAATAATCTAAACACATTAAAATAATATTATCACGGACTGTACTTTTCCTGTTCATTTCATTCAGACGCCTTATTCTGTGTTTTCGATTAATTTCATTTACTTTACATTATAAAAATGCGACAATTCGTTACTAAAAACAGCAAGAAACGCACTTATTTTGTTTTTTTTTTGACACTGAGATTTAAAAAATGAGTTATTTATTTGCTCTGTGAAAAATTATCAACACAACATAATTTTTACATTTTTATGTAAATCTGTGAGTACTATAGAAAAACGTCAATGTATTGAACGCAAATTGAATTTTAAAATGAAAAAAATAATATATATTTTTTTAATCTTATCCATAACTAGCGTTAACCCGCGACTTCGTCCGCACAAATTACATACCAGATTTTAAGTCAGATCATAAGCTATCAAACAAAAAAAGTTTCATCAACATCGGTTCAGCGGTTTCTGCGTGATGCTCGTTCAAACAAACACACAAACAAACAGACTGACAAAAAATCCAAAAATTGGTGATATGGAATCAGGGACACTTAAAACCATATCGAAACTTTTTTTTTGTTAGTTCTTCAATGTACAGACACACTTCTGTTACAGTTTTCTTATAGTTTAGATTAAAGTGACTAACATTTAACAAACATTTAATTTAGGCGAATTTGCAGCTGCTTACAATATCAAAAAGAATTACTGAATATTAGTTTTCTACTTTATATGAAACTAAAAACCCGCCCGGTTTCGCACGGGTGCAATGCTACTGGAATTATATACATATAAACCTTCCTCTTGAATCACTCTATCTATTAAAAAAAATCGCATCAAAATCCGTTGCGTAGTTTTAAAGATCTAAGCATACATAGGGACTGACAGCGGGAAGCGACTTTGTTTTATACTATTTATTTTTTAAGGACTGCCAACAAAGTGTACACTATTACATTTTGAAACTACATTTAAACTTAATAATTTAGTGTTACTTCCCTTACAGGCTGTCACAACATACATTGTAGTTTAAGTATATAAGGTCTAACAAAATTAGCTGAAACTATTTTAAGTGGATGATCAGACCATCAAACTGAACAACTTTCTCTATGGGACCAATATAGAAATCGCGAAAAAAAAATCTGCTGTCCCATACATTTAGGTCGAGTAGGTTTGTATGGAACAGCTGATTTTTTTCGCGATTTCGATATTAGTCCCATAGAGAAAGTTGTTCAGTTTGATGGTCTGATCATCCCCTTAAAATAGTTTCACCTAATTTTGTTAGACCTTATATAACACGAAGTTATACATGTTAAGTCTTACCGCGACAGAAAATGTGTTCACAAATTAGTTGATAGTTGCATTTATTATGTTGATGATATGTCAAAACCATTGATTGTTTTAGTAGAAACTAACATGTTCTATTTCAGGGACAACAGGAGCCCGAGCCTGCGCTAAGTTAAAACATCGAAGATCTATTCTTATCCAATTTCAGTTCTAATCACATTGTAATCCAATTACTATTCAACTCTGCTGAATGCATCGCGCTAAACTCTATGTAACTGACAGGCAATAACGTCTGAGCGATTAGCGCAATACCAAATGTTTCCAAAGTTATGGATCGTACGTAGTCCAATATCAGTTCAATCACGGAATATTTACCGTGATTGCAGCCCAGTAGGCCTCGCATGCCACCCCCGAGAAAACGATAAAAATCGAGATGTGCCTATATCCTTATTATATTACGTATGCCAGAAAGAGCGCGCATGACGTTTTTCTCGTTTAAACGCTTTGTCTTGGGTGGCATACTAGCCGTGCTGAACCGAAGCTCTAATCTGATCATACCGTATAAAATATTCAAATTCACACGTCGAAGTTACAACAGTATGTTGTTACTTCTCCCTACAGTCTACCTTTCCTCGTTATCTTTTACGCTAACGCAATCGAGAATCTCAACAGTAATTCAACACTCAGAATAGGTCCACCTTACGCCTTTTCAATTTGTCGGCAATTTAGTTTGTGAGCGTGAAATTATTTTGATGAGAGCCGAGTCGGGTATACTAACACTGTACACACACTAATGGGCCTTTGCACTTTGTTTTAGTTATAATAGTGGTGTATTAAAACTTAGAACTACAAAAGATAACAAATGTTTAGGAAAGCAGATTTATCTTTGCGATAATTATAAAAATATTTATTTTTCTCACAACAAAGCACATGTTAAGATACAAAGAGTAGGTACAATATTAAAATAATCACAATAGGAACATGTATCTAGTCTTGTGGGGAGACTGGTGCCGAAGGTAGAAATTAATGGGAATTTCAGGCCACCAGGTCTCTTCTCCACGAACATTTTTGAGGTTAACACTTAACGATATTAGAAAAAACAAAAAGAAAAAAAAAAGTACAAAAAAAAGGAAGTAGGAGTAACCAATAACCAAACTTAAACGGGTAGGTAAGTGTGTATGTCTGAGCGTGTGTGTGGGGTGTGTGTGTGTATGTGTGTGTGTTTGTGTGTGTGTGTGTGTGTGTGTGTGTGTGTGTGTGTGTGTGTGTGTGTGTTTTATGTATCGAAACTTAGTTTTGTAATTAGCACCCATTAATTTAGAAAACTTACTACTGGGGGACTGTTAGTAATGCCTCGGTTTCGTCGTAATACATCATTGACCCTGAATACTAGACTTCAAGTCTCATATAAAATCTTTGCAAATTATTGTCCGAATTGACACAATAACCCACACAAATTATTGGTATGTCAGAGCTCTTTAGAGCGTTGATTGGTTATCTAGTTCTGTTATAATGCCGAAAGATTTTTTTTACCGCTCCGAAACTTTCAGGGGTGGTTCAAATCATCAAACTGAAAAACTTTTACAGCGGGAGAAAAATTGAAATCGAAAAAAAATATCTGTTGTTTCAATCCTGGTCACTATACCCTCTTTCAATCCACATCTTTCTCTAATTACACTGTTTCGTATTAGAGTCACACCACACACACTGCGTAAAGATTCAGAAAAAATATTCATTATTACTAGAAACTATTGCTAGAAACTAATTAAGTTTTCTTTTGAAATCGGAAGATTTTAAAAAAAGGTTTCTTAATTTAAATATATCAATCAACTTGAGATATTCAAGAGTTTTTTGTTTAAAATAGTCGGTTATCTTAAAGATAATGGTTATTTTTATTCCATTTGGATACGATAATTAATCATATCAGTACCTAAATTGCTTTTCCACGAAATTGCATCGGCATGACGTTTAATTTAACGATATCGGAACTTAAATAGTTTTAAGATAATACTTTGTAAAACCAAGAAAATTGCAATTATGACAGATTTGTAGAAGCGTTTAAATGAGAGAAACCTATATTATGTTTCATTTCAAGACGTGTTTGATGGAAGACCATTAAACCTATCCTTTGTGATTGTGATGTCTTGGCGGCAAAACGCATGTGCCTCCTCGGAGATGGATATGCAAAACCGGGAGATCTTAAGTTTCTTCCCCTCAATGATATCGCCTCCTTCATTGACCATGTATTTGAAGGGTGAAGAAAGGAAAAAAGTATTGGGGTTAACACATGATCCCACTGGGTCGAAGTGTTACTGGCTTCCCAGCCCCCACAACAAGATAAGATAAGAAGGCGTGTCTGGCTGACTTTCCATAAAAATTGGTGACACTTCTCTGTCTTCCTGTCACACTTGACAGAGTTTCGGTACTACTAGTGAAACGTGGATCTTCTGAGATTTCAAAATATTTCCGACTACCGCTTCGAGGAATGTAGTCGTGAACATATTCATGTGTATAGTACTATTAGACATATCATGGCCAAAATATATGAGTGTTTCAAATCCCTGTTTTTGTGATTCAAAATATTCAAAAAATTCTAGTTATTTTTATTTGGAACAAAATATAATTAACAGTTAATAGAAAACTTTCAATGAAACCCGTCGTGCTCCTAGGTTCAACTAGTGTCATAGGTTCTAAAGCCACCCGTCCTTACGGTATTGCTAAAGGTTAACTATGTAATCTTAGAACTCACGACTGCTGAGCTTGATATGACCTTACGTGCTTGAACATAGATGTCTGCTCATAACCATATTCCTTTTTGGAGTGTTTATTAGCTTTCATGACTTTTTAGAAATTCGCTGCAACTGCTCGCACCAGGATTGAAGCATGCAAAAGAACTTGACTCAAAAAAATTGCTAAGATTTTATGTGAGACTTGGAGTCTACTAGCTATTTAAGGTCAATGATGGGACTAACGCAGAATACTCAGAGTAGCTGACATAGCCCAAAGAATTGCTAAACTAAATTCACATAGAACCGATGGACGGTGTGGCCGAAGAGTAAACGCAGCGTGGGTAAAAAAATGTGGACCGACGACCTGGCGAAGGCGGCGGGATTCCGTTGGTTGAGGGCAGCATAGGACCGGTCGTTGTGGCGATCCTTGGTCCAGCAGTGGACTTCCATCGGCTGGTGTCAATTCGGACAGCAATTTGCTAAGATTTTATATGAGATTTTCAGTCTATAACAAAGACATTCTATACAAGGAGGACTTCGCATCAGTGCGCTATTAACGGGACCACTAACTTATGCCCAGTTGTTTTACATTACTGCTTTGTGACCAAATACATTTGAAAGATTTGAAAGGACTGGAATGTCAGCGGCAATTTATGACAGCTAGGCATGACTGATGCATACAAATGTGACATTAGAGACATGTGCCATGTTTAGGCTTTGTTATTGTATGACGTGATGAGATGACTCTATGGTTATAAAAACTCATTGGTCTATATAGTCAATTAGGGGCTAACACCGAAATCGCGAAGAAAAATCTACTGTCCTAACCTTTGAGTCGAGTAGGTTTTCAATTTAGAAGTTTTTAAAGGAATCCGTGAAACTAATGATGTTATTGATAAAACTCTCCTAAACCAAACTATCTATTACCATAATAATCCAACCGAAATTCTTCTCGGCCCCAAGACAAATTTCTCGGAATTTCGTCCGTGGTGGGCCCCGTGCTAACCTAAACAAATATTAGCTCGTGCTAGTCCAAACTTCGTAATGTGTAGTAACCACTATTGTACACACGTTTTTGTGTCCGTCTGTGTGTATGAGAGTGTTGTAGTGAAAGTCACAACGTGTGACGATTGGGCTACCGGTTGTAATGCATTTTGGTGATATAAGTAAGAAAGTTGGTAGTTGTAACAATGTTTCTGACCACCCTGTAAGGGATTACGGTCGTGAGTTTATGTATGCGTGTATGTAAGGTTAACTAATTGAAGTTCAGACTGTCTGGAAGATTTGAGACTTGATGGAGAAGATAAGGTGGACGAACTGTAAATATAACATTATGTCCATAATCTATTAGGGTAGTCAGATTGTACGCTACAAATGGATTGGTGATCTTATTGGTTAACCAAATGAGGTAGTAAGGCTGGACACATTTGATATGTGATGGCGAAGAAATTATAAGTTGGACAAACTATAAAATACATAAATACGTGTCCTTATAATCCTTTGACTATACTATCACTTCTAACCATATTTCTGAAGCTTGCAGTTACTGTTGTAGCAAGGATCAATTTTTTAGCTACAATAACATATACATACAATACAAATTATAAATCGGACCATGACTCAGTTTAGACCACTATAAAAACGGCTACCTGTGCGGTCTGGGTTCGACTCTCGGCCGGACACGAGACCTTGTTAATGTTTGCGGTTAAGACAAATTATGAGGCGTTGGTTGTTGTAGATTTTACCTCGGAACTTTTTAACGGGAAAAAAAAACTTAATTTTGGTATATTATTTTCGAAGGCAAGTATGTCGCCTAATAAGTAAATTGTCGCTTGAGAGTGAAACCCTCGTAAGTCGCATTTTAAACATAAAATGATAGAATACCTTTTTTGCACATTTTATAAAATGTTATTATATCTAAATATCCGATATAAATTGTCTAAATATTGCAAATGTGACTCCGATTTCACTGTCAAACGACGAAATACGATACTGTAGCATTTCTCTACAGTCTACAGTAGAATGCGAATGAATTATGTTTCTAAAATACACTTTCAACAAAATCAGCACTTTCGCTATAATTTTTAATATCGCAGAACGGTAAAAAGTTTAATTTAAACAAAAACCTAACATAATATCTCAAAGTGATTGATGACCAACCACTGTCAAGTTTACCCCACACCAGATACTTGATTTACCGGTGACAAAAACAAATTCATCTCATAAACCAGTTTTTGTGTTGATTTGAGATCAGCGAGTTGAATAATATTAGAGAAATAATAAGACATAACAATGTCAGACTCAGAGCCATATCACACAAACGATTTTTGAGCGTAAGCGTGGAGCGAACGATATCGTTCGTTGTCACCGCTATATTTCTAAGATCGATCAGGAGAACAATCGCGCTAAATAAATCGCAACTGAACCATGATTGGACCGCGTGCGTACCACATCTTTTAACACATTCGGTATTGCGCTATTCATTTGACAGCCGTTAGAGCCGTTTTGACAGATCGCTCAAACGTTAAAGGCTGTCAGTCACATAGTAAATAAGTCAAGTTTAGCGCGATACGGAATTAAACACAGTTGAATAGTAAGGTGGAGTCTTGTAATTGCAACTGTAATTGTATCTGGTAATTGCAACTATGGAGCTACTGCACTTATAAGATCACAATTCAGTCCTTCTCTTTATACCAACACCTACCTTCTAGATGACTAGACATAAGTCTTATTGAGAGAAGAACTGAATCGTGATTCTTATAAGTGCAATTGCTCCATAGTTGCATTTACAAGACTCAACCTTAATTGGATTGCAATGTCATTAGAACTGAAATTGGATTGGATGTTTTAAATTATCCTCCAATCGGCCTCCAGTGTCGGGGGGGGGGGGGGGGGGGGGGGTATGAAAGGGCTAGTACAGTAAGCAACGGAAATATGTAAGTATACGCTTTAGTCCAAAGTAGCACCAAAAGTCTCCTGAACACTATTTCAAACCGGCCACCCTGTCCCTTCAGGAGGCACTGGACGTAACTACACCTCTCCGTTGCCCCCTCTATCAGAAAATAGGCTATATATAAGTTATAGGACTATTGTTGTATTATACTGTACTAACATAGTTTTTACGTATATACTAAAAATCTATGGACTGTGTCTGAAATGAAATTATTTTGATTTGATTTAGTATTAAGACGTGGGAGGAAAAGAGACTTGTGATTATTCCACAAGCCTAAAATCACAGTGTGATTAAAACTAAAACAGCCAGTGCGGACTTACGCTCCCGAGAGACGCAAGTGTAAAAAGCTCGTTACATTCATAACGACTCGCCTCTAATTGTGGACGCATATCAAGTTCCAATTAGACGACGGTATAATGACATAAAATGTGCTGAGTACAGTCGGCGACAATTAAATGTATAATGTTCACAAGGACATACTTTGTTCTTATCACAATCTTGTCAGTTTATTATGGGAACCAGACAACAACAAAACATATAAAATTCACATTTTCGGTTAGACTAAGGAGGTTTTGCCATTTGCGT
Organism: Agonopterix arenella; assembly: GCA_927399405.1. Lineage (NCBI taxonomy): Eukaryota > Metazoa > Arthropoda > Insecta > Lepidoptera > Depressariidae > Agonopterix > Agonopterix arenella. Next base: position 7,639,446 of record OV656714.1, read on the forward strand.
TTCTCGTTTCATCAGGGGCCTATTTCATAAACATGACAATTGTAATTTACAATGACAATTTTAGATACATTACTGAGAATGAAAAGACACGTGTTGTTTAACGCCACAAATAACCAGCAATCTATCCTGTTGTCATTTAAAATTACAATTAGGTATCATGTTTTTGAAATAGGCCTATGGTTATTTCAGAAGTTAGTAACTTATTAATCTGTGGTGCAGCTATCCACGAAATGTTTAAGATGATATTTATCACTTGTATGTCATGTTGAATGTACGGATTCGTAGCATGCTACACATGATACGGCTGTATCACGTCTTATATCTCGTTCGTTCGCGTGCAAATACAAAGAGAGCGAAGGTGTGATAGCGCTGTAACACGGTGGCATGCTACCCATGCAGAAGCCTCATTAGTCTCATTAGCTCATTACTGAAAGCTCACGCCTCTCCGTAACGCGTTATCGCAAATCTACTTTACTAAAACCTACTTATTTTAACTAGTTATTTTTGTATATATTTTACTTTGGGTTCCTCTCCATTAGGGGAATGTTCAGCAGCCATTATATAAGGTCTAACAAAATTAGGTGAAACTATTTTAAGGGGATGATCAGACCATCAAACTGAACAACTTTCTCTGTGGGACCAATATTGAAATCGCGAAAAAAAATCTGCCGCTCCATACATTTAGGTTGAGTAGGTTGGAACAGCTGATTTTTTTTCCGCGATTTCGATATTGGTCCCAAAGAGAAAGTTGTTCAGTTTGATGGTCTGATCATCCCCTTAAAATAGTTTCAGCTAATTTTGTTAGACCTTATATATTCATCATCATCTAATTTAACCTAGTTTATTGTCGGTGGAGTATTTGTCAATCCTGTTTCTTTTCCGCAAGAGCTTTGAGTTCGATACCACATCAACCTTTTCTTCAACTACTGCTAGATAACTCTGTCTTGGTCTTCCTCTGGCTTTCTTGTCTTGTTATTCAGGATTCCCAAATATGTAGCTGACTGTACGAAACAGGTACGCTACTACAGGAACATGAGTCGTCTGACCGAGGGAGACAGCAAATAGACGTAAATGAGACAGTAAGGGACGTGTAGCATTTTATTTAGATTGTAGTTGAATACGTGACACGTATGCCATTGTGAGAAGAATTAATTTATGTATAGCTAGCGATCTAATGTGTGAAGTGTTTTCTTACAGAATTTTGACAATGCAATTTTTTTAAATTTATTTACTGGCCCGGTTACAAGACCTTTAGGCCATTTGACAATGCAAGATCATCAGTAGAATGATTGATAGTAGACTGACGAATGAAATATATAAAGCGAGTGTGAATGGGACAGTCAAAAAAGGTCGCCCTAGACGTACGTATGCGGACCAAATTGGCAGCGTACTTAAGAAGGGTCAGATCAAATGTACCCGAAACCGACGAGCGTGTATGAGGCGACTTATGACTGTGGAAGAGGCGAAAAAGGTATGTCAGGATCGTAGCCGATGGCGATCCGTTGTCTCTGCCTACCCCAATGGGACACAGGCGTGAGTATATGTATGTAGATCATCAGCAGTGTTGCCACCTTCGTTTAAGTATTGGCAGTTGAAGAAGCTAAAAAGGGCTAGATCGGGCTAGATGGAGCACAAATTACCAAGAAAAGACTTGCTGTAAAAAAAGGTTAAAAAAACACCTTTACTAATGATTTCAATTATGTATTCATTTTTTAGTTTGAATCACAATAAAAATTTTCAAAATTAAACTGAATTTTAATTGTGAAAAATTTAATCAATTTAATAGGTTCAAAAATTAAAAATATTATTTCGTTACTTATTTAACAAACTAAAATTAAACAAATTTAACCGGTTTAAAATTTTAAAAGAATCAGGTAACTATTAACCAGGGTAGCAGAGATGCGGTATGTTGCTATTATCGAACAAATGGTATCTCCAACAAAAATATAAATAAATCAATATCTGTGACACAAATCGCGAAAGTTCGATTTTGATGCCATATTTTAAAAGGGCTAGCCCTTTCCGGGCTAAATCATTAAACAACGAGGTCACCTAGAGTAAAAAGTGCTAGATCTAGCCCCAAAAGGGCTAAGGTGGCAACACTGATCAACACCGTCATGCGCTTTTTCGATTATGCAGTGACAAGATCGTCTTTTTGGTATATTTAATAGTACAATTTACTGCTGTGCGGTTCCGGCTTAGAATGGACGATCCGGTCTTCCCGTGGGTGTCTGTGAGGCGACTAAGGGAACAAGATTTCTTATGCCATGTTTTTGTAACCCAAAAAGCTAGCCTGAAATCTTAAAACATTTTAGTTGTAGTTGTAGCAAAGCTTCTGACCACCCTAATAGGGTTTATTGTCGTGACGTCAGTTTATGTATGTATGGAACTTTTGTTTTGATATGCAATGAAGTGTAATTTGATTTATTGAATACATTCAAAGTGAAGCATGTAAAACGCTTATGTTTATTACCGGTAAATCAGGTAATTGCTACATTTACCCCATTTACCGGTGATTAACATTTTTGGGGTAAACTGGGCGATGATGGAAGCAAGTATGTACTTATTTAACGTTCTATTAGTATTAGTATGTTGAGTTGGTTCCTTGACATTCTATTTTTGTACTTGTCTGTTGTTTTTATGAAATGAATTCTACTCTTTTGGTTTGGCAATGACCGAGTCGTGGCGGCGTTTTTACAAAACATTTTTTAGTTTAATTTTGTTTAACTTTAAAATCTATAAAAGTTCCGTGACTGACTGACTGACAGGCAACACAGCCTAAACCGCTAAAGACAGAAACATGAAATGTAGATTCTACGAAAGGGGTGCACTAAGAAAGGATTTATCGATATTCATGCGAACGAAGTCGCTGGTAAAAGCCAGTCCAACACAGCCTAAACCGCAGAAGACAGAAACATGAAATGTAGATTCGACGAAAGGGGTGCACTAAAGAAAGGATTTATCGATATTCACGCGGACGAAGTCGCGGGTAAAAGCTAGTCAATTATAACTGTAACTAAATTGACAGGGAACCTTAATCTAAGACTTCTACCCCATGAAACTAACAAAACATTTTCTTCTTTTACATTACTTTAACTATCTTATCCGATTAAAAAAAGCATTACATAAAATCCGAATCATACCCCGAAAAATACCTAACACCAAATCCGAAACTTATTAGTCTTTTTAATACGGAGTACAAAGTTACTGACCAGGGTCGTGTATAGCTGATCAGATTAGACTTGTAACCGGTTCTCGAAAACATCCAGAGAAGGAAAAAAATAAAAAACAACACTAATAACAACAAATAACGAGGCGTTCGGCCGCGGTCACGATAGTGATGGGCAAGGGATCGACACGTGGGAATTGTTATCGATTGATTTGACGTTGAGGTTCACCCGATTTAGTTTTAATTTCGAACCTTCTACAAACCGTTTTAGTTCGATGACTGAAAATTTGATCCTAGGTTCACAAAGAGAAAAAGAAACAGCCATTTTTGAAACGACATAATTATGAATGTCATGGACAATGTCGACAACCCGTTTGGTGTAATGGTTACCACGCTGAACTACCAAACCATGGTCCTGGGTTTCGATGTTTGTGCCGTTGTTGTATTGTCTGTCTATCTATAATGTCACACCTGTCTCACTCTGTCACACCAGTGGGGCAGGAAGAGACCAGGGCGCGCCATTTACTACGATCCTTACATACCTCTTTTGCCTCATGCACATCCATACATCTGTTCATACATGCGCTTTGGTTTCAAGTACTCCGCAATTCCCCTTTTTGTAGGATGCAACTGATTTGATCAGCATATCTATGCGCATATATTGTTGATGTTGTAGTTTGATGTTCCATAATAAAAAAACCTAGTAGCTTAAGTTTGAGATCATTACAATGCATGTGCATTATTATCTGGTCCCAATCGAAGTATCATTTAGTTTATTAGACTTTTGTATTTTCTTAACTAGACAAAGATATACATATGATACTTAAAATCCACGAGTTGCAATAAATTACAAAGCGTGGAGGTGCTATGAATACTAACCACGAATGTCATCATATTTATAAATGTTCTAATCTAGCTACTGATCAATCACATCCGGAAGAGTATTTAGCGCTATACAAGACGAATAAATTTGCTAGTACAACATTGTCACGAGAGACGACGCGCTAAGTACTTTAGAGGATCGTCATATATACAATAAAGCATACTAGAAAAAATTATGTTAGTAATTGCATAAACAAATGACGACGAAATATAAAACTATCATCATGCGAAATAACTATCTGTCACAATAAAAATCTATTTTACACAATCTCATTAAAAACCTTTTAGCACTTCATCGATAAATCTATCGACACATTCCCACCACTACAGAGGTGGAGCCAGATGAAATTATACGAAAATATTGTAACGATAGTGACAGATGATTATAAGCTGGCGATAAAACATACATAATTCTCACGTAATAGCCTCGAGCGAGCCCCGACATTAAGACTCGATAATTCCCACCTTCCTGCGGCTCCACGGAAATCAATTTCACATCACTAGTAAACGATTTATGTCAGTGATCGATTTTCTTCGAATTCCCTTAGTCCAATCTTGTCTTTTCGATTCGTAAGACAATAAACGTGAATGTAAAATGTCTATCGCCTTGCAATGCTTTGAAAACCGTGTGGAATTCTAAAAAACCGGATAACCGGATACTTTCCGATAATTCCGATTTATTCAAGTTCTAACACCCGCTACAGTTTTAATGACTTTTTTATTTGCTCAAAAACACATTTCGATATCATAATTACTCTAATTTGGAATTTTATCAAAATTTATCGAGATAACAGTTTTACTAATTTGTAAAAGTTCATTGACGTAAAATTGTTAGGGTTCCGTCTGTCCGTACCCAAAGGGTGCCAACGGGAACCTATTACTGAGCCTTCTCTGTCCGTTCGTCCGCCCATCCAGGCGAGGCCACACAGAGGCGGTTTTGCGGGAAAGCGGGCCGGAGGCGGACCTGCGGGAAGCGAATATCTCCGGACCCGCTCAGTTTTCTGTGTGTTTTGTGGTGTACGGTGTGGTGTGGTGGTAATGTTCGAGTTTGTATGTACCACTACCACACAGAAATACGCCCGGGTCCGGAGATATTCGCTTCCCGCAGGTCCGCCTCCGGCCCGCTTTCCCGCAAAACCGCCTCTGTGTGGCCTGGCCTAATTCTAAACGGCTATATCTTTTGAACAGTATAGGTAGCAACTTGAAATTTTTACAAAATATGTGCTATTATTTTGGATTTGCTAACAAATATTTAAAAAAAAAACTAATAGTAAAAAATTAAGGGGTTTCTCACAAAAGAAAAGATTTTTTTAAGTTTTTTTGTTTTTGCTCTATCGTAAAAACGGCAATACACACAATCGTCAAACTTGGTTTAATTATACAGCATACTATAAAAAGACGGTCAAGTGTGTGTCGGACTCGCGCTAAGGATTACCGAACATTTTATATTTCAGTTGTTCGAAGCCCTGGGTGCGCAAGTCCGACTTGCACATGGCCAATTATTCATGTTCTATCAACATTTTTTCATCCTTACTTAAGTATATGACATAAAGTCGCACTAGACTAGTAATTATTAAAAAAAGCTAGCGCCATTAGAAGATAAGTTATGGCGGGAAAAAATTATCCGTTAATTATAATGGGTAAACCTCCAATTTATGAAGTTTATGTTACATTGAGTAAGTAATTCGTTTTAAAGTTCATTTGGTTATTTCTTTTCTTTATTGTTATTAGTTTTTAAACATAAATTAATATCATTTATTAGTTTTATTACTTTGATACGTGGCTTATTTTTACCGGACTGCGCCAGAAGGAGGGTTATGTTTTTCACCATACGTTTTTTATTTCAACGGGACAGTGACTGTCCTGAGAAAAACAAAACCTTCCTTCTGGCGCAGCCGGGTAAAAAGGGTCTTGACAAACGGACAGACTGACAGACAACTAAGGAGCTGTTCATTTATTCCGTAAGACAATTTTAAGCACTTTCTAACCCGCCGCCACCTGTAAGTATGTATGTACCGAATTGCAAAGAAAAAGTACCAAAAAGAAGACTTGCTCGGACCCTCTCCCTCCAAATCGTCTTACGTATAAGGGTTCCGTTTTATCGTTTAAGAAAGGGAACCCTAAAAATAGTGTAATTAGATAACTTTGTGGTCTGAAAGATGATGTAGTGTCTATCTATCTAATATTAACATGAATATCGAAGTTGTGAGTTGATTAAAAAAAAATTATGTACTTACCAAATACGGGACTCAGATCCGACTTCACCGATAATTTACCGGAATAAGGCTCGCCGGATTTCTCCTGAAACAAACAGAAATACAAATTAATATTACTGCTATTATAGTATAGTAAAATATCATCGATAAGAGCAGTCATCATATACAGGGTGAAATTGATATCATTAGTCTACAACTAAGAGTCTACCCATCGAACTGAACAACTTTTACTATGGGAGCAAACCGATCGGAGCAAAACAAAATCAGCTGTCTCATACATTTGAGTCGAGTAGGTACAGTTTAGCATGGAACAGCTGATATTTTGCTCTGATCGGTTTGCCCCCATAGTAAAAGTTGTTCGGTTTGATGGGTATAGTATGTTGTTTAAAGGTTAATGATAATTTTCCTAACACCCAGTATAGGCTAATAAAAAAAAGTTTCTTACACTTATCACTACAAACTTGTACCTATCTACAGGATGAAATTGATATCATTAGCATCCTTTTAAACTAAGAGTCTACCCATCAAACTGAACAACTTTTACTATGGGAGCAAACCAATCGAAGCAAAAAAAAATCTGCAATGCCAACCGACTCAAATGTATGCAACACCTGATTTTTTTTTTGCTTAGATCGGTTTGCTCCCATGGTAAAAGTGGTTCAGTTTGATGGGTAGACTCTTAGTTTAAAAGGATGCTAATGATAATTTCACCCTGTATAAGAACATTTTCTAAATCAGAAGTAAAAAGGCCACAAAATAAATAAGTTTCCGTTCCCATTAATCGCAAATAAACGAATAACCTCGATCAGAATTACGATACGAAACCAATAGACCGTTTGAAATCTCGACACCTTAGTTACATTGTCGTGCGCCTATTTTGTAACCACTCGACTAGTATCATGATCATTGCTTCCCTCTCCCTTTTTTCATAGATGAAAGTGGTTGCCTTACTGACAGTTTAAATTATAAATTTTTAATTTGATTTAAGTTAAGTTGTGTTTGTTATTTAAGTACCTAAGTATTATTAGTGTGTCTTGATTGGGACGAATAAGCTCTCAAAAAGACTTTTGGGAACAGTTATACTGTGTATGTAATTTAATTAATAGTAAGTATATGTATCTTGAATCTAAGTAAACTTGTTAATATGTTTGTTTCAGTGCATGCTGTCCCTATAATAAGTTGTACATTTAGCTTAAATGTTTCTGAAGATATATAAGGTCTAACAAAATTAGCTGAAACTATTTTAAGGGGATGATCAGACCATCAAACTGACCAACTTTCCCTATGGGACCAATATCGAATTCCCGAAAAAAAAATCAGCTGTCCCATACAAAACTGCAAATCATAACTCGACTCAAATGTATGGGACAGCATATAGACAGATAGACAGATTTTTTTCACAATTTTGATATTGGTCCCATAGAGAAAGTTGTTCAGTTTGATGGTCTGATCATCCCCTTAAAATAGTTTCAGCTAATTTTGTTAGACCTTATATATTGTTGTATTGTATTAGTGTAACAACTGTTGGGAAATCAATAAAGAAAATAAATAAAAAATAAAATAAAATCACCGTGGTTTCTGCCGTGAATAAGATCACAAATTCACGATGTTTCGAAAAATAATGTCTTAGGAGGTATTTCGGGTTTGGAGTAATTATCATGTGCTTGCAAAATAATGATGTGTTTAAAAATTGTTCATCATCATCAGGCCGTATTCACCCACTGCAGTGCAAAAGCCTCCTCCCCATTTTGCCATCCTTCTCGGGTCTGAGCCACTCACAGACTCGCATACAGGAAATTGTTGATGCTATTATAATACAAAGTGAATTTGAAATCACTAGCATCCTTTTAGACGAAGACTCTACCCATCAAACTGAAAAAAAAAAAACTATTTGAGCAAACCAAAGAAATTGCAAAAAATCTGCTGTTACTGTTACATTTGGGTCGAGTAGGTATTGCAGTTTAGTATGGAAAAGATGATTTTATATTTAACTTCACGTAGTTGTGAGTGGATTTGAATTTTGAAGTCCTAATTATGTAATTGTTTTTATAATTGGACAAAATCTGAAAATATAGAAAAAACATTTCCTATGGATATTTTTCAATATTTCGTAATACTTTGCATTGGACAATGTATGCTAATTTCAATTATAATTGATTTTTAAACATGTTACAGCCATGTTGTGCTATTTCGAATCAATTTAAAGATTGAAAAATTTGTCTCGGGCGGGACTTGAACCCGCACTCTTCTAAACTGGGGAACTGCGTTATCCAATTTCGCCACCGAGCCCACTACCCAGAGAACGAAATTTTCAATCTGTTGCGTCTCAAGGGGACGTGAGCGCCATCTACTGGTAGTTATTACAAGCTAATACAGAAATGCAGCTTAAATTAATGTATGCTAATGTATTTCATTTTTAAACGCTTTATGGGATCTTTACTTTTTCCAGCCTAATTATCCGACTTATTATCGAATGGTGTACAGAATAGGCCCCTAAATAATAGTTGTCCGTGAGGAGGGTCGTAATTGGATGAGTCCGAATCAGTTTACCCCATTCAGACGTGTTTACCCCAAACCGAGGGTAACGTTTACCCAATTTAACGGAATTATCGGTAATTTTTACGTCATCGGTATCGAATTACAAAGAATGGGTATTTTATTTTTAAAGTCGTATTTATGAAAAATAACTGTCCGGTTAAAAAATTTCAATTTGTTGAGGGGAATTTTTTTGTTAGGAGAAAAATTTTAAACGCATGCCAATATAAAAGTTTTATACATTTTTCATGGCATCGAAAATTGTTCCTGTATTTATTGAATGGAAGCCGGGGCGGCAGACAAAGAAAGAGATGGCGCGACGACCTGGATGCCCACGAAGCGAAATGGCAACTGATGGCACGGGATAGGGAAGGCTGGAAAAGCTTGGGGGAGACCTTTGCCCAACAATGGAACAAAATAGGTTAAAAAAAATGATTGAATATGAAAATTATGTACTAATATAGGCACACGACTGAAATTCCCTCTCGGGGTGGACAGAAAATTAAAAAAATTTCTTTCGAACACCTTCAAAAAACTAATCAACTACAGTCAATAAACTTGTATCTATCTTTAACGGCGCACCCTTTTCTCAGTGGGGCAGACAGAGACTAAGATCTTGTCTTGTCTTATACACTTGATATACAGAGTGTAAATGTTAAATGCATTTCATACTTCAGACTATCAAACTAAACAACTTTCACTATGGGACCAACATTGTAGCATATGCTCTCGACTATGTTCCCCGAGGGGCTAGTTAGAGATATTCTGAAACCTCAGAACATCCACGTTTCACAAGTAGTACCGAAACTCTGTCCAGTGTGACGGGGAGTGAGCCCTTCGCCACTTGTAATGGACAGTAGGTACAATACATGCCTCGAAATTGAATCATGCAGGTTTCCTCACGATGTTTTCCTTCTCATTGGTACGAGTCGGCCTGGAAGGGGATCGAACCATCGCCTCCTGCACGGCAGGCAAGGTTACTCGCTACTGGACCACCACAGCTCTGGGACCAACATTGTTACATTTTGAAATCAAGAAACAAAAATCTGTTTTTCCATACATTTGGGTCGAGTAGCCAAATTGATATTTTCTATGTCAGAACCGTTTTTTTCGCATATTCGATTTTGGTCCCAATTTCGGTTTGATGCCCTCCCTTAGGTATGTAACATATTATTATTTATGTGTATTTAACGCATTTAAGCTTACACCCTGTATTTTATCAAAATTGTTTCAAGGCAAGCTCCAAATATTGAAAATTTTGGAAAGCGTTACCTATTCTTACCTCCACAGTTGGTTAAGAAGCCTGTCTAAAAATTACCTGGTGGGAAAATGTCTAGACAAGTGTAAGTTCACAAGATAATGGCGTTCAACCAGCCATGCGTACCAGTAGGGCTGCCAATAATTACTTTTTAATTTTACGCATTTACATAACTAACGCAAACTAACCATTGGCTATTAAAAGTTATGTAGCAAGTTAGATGGGAAGAGTTAATGGTATAGTTGAGGTGATGGTAACAGTTCTTTTGCTGTTACTGGAAATTACCAGATTTACAAAAAAAAATACGTAAAATTAATAAAGTACTTAGAAAGTATTTTCGAACGTGACTGTGTTCAAATAACGTCCATCCCATTCTATCTTTATAGAGAAAGAAAGAAATAGCTACAGACCAAACATGTGCGGCAACGGTTAGATTCTTAGGACTCCTTATTGTTTCATTAAATTCATGGTTGGAAAAATAAAATAGTATACACAATAATAGATTTTACATAAATTTCATAGGTCCAATTATATCTTTATATAAGAATTAAAAAAAATTCAAAGCCTCTGTGACCAACTCTACTATAAATATCTTCCTAAAAAAAATCGGATACTGGTAGGCAATGTTTTACTATTAGCCAACATAGTAACAAAAATTCTAGATTTATCAAGAACTTATCCCACCTCTAACACCACAACAATTGAAAACACCTCCGATTTAGAAATCAATTTTCCCCAAGTGTCTTTCAATTACATGACCCTAAACCTCTTACGTCACTTCTCCTCGGTCAATGGAGCGCACGCATCCAGCCCGCGGGCTTCAATTATTGGCTAGCCTTCGCATGCCTTCGAGGAAACGACCGTCGTTAAAAAACATCCACGTTGACATCAGTAGCTAATCGTTGACAGCCGGTTAATCAAAAGACTAGGAAGATTGCTGTCAATGGACGGATTAAAAAAAACCGCTTATATCATTCGTACAATGCAAAACGTCTGAATGGTTATCATTTGTTATAGACATTACGTCTCTTTGGTAAATACAGGGTGTAAGTGACAGCCTAGCAAATACTGAAACGGTGAACTCAGACCATCAAACTGAACAACTTTCACTATGGAGCCTACCTTAGGAAACGCGAAAAAAAAAATCAACTCTCCCTCATTCAACATTTAAGTCGGGTAGGTACAGGAGTTTTGTATGGGACAGCTGATTTTTTTTCGGGACTCCTGAGGTAGGCTCCACTATGCCACTATGCCACTAGTGTAAGTTGTTCAGTTTGATGGTCTGAGTTCACCGTTTCAGTATTTACTAGGCTGTCACTTACACCCTGTATACTAATGTTTTTTTAGTTATGCTTAAGAGCCTACCGAGTCTATTGTGCTACCCCTAATCGTATTTTTTTTATTTCTAAAAAATTAAACAACATTTCCAAAAAACAAGAATGTCACATTGTAGTCCTGATTGGCTTTCAATCTATCGAAACATAACGGATTATTATGTTTTATTCTTGTAGCTATTATCGTTAAAACATTATAAAACAAATCCGCAGTGACCCGATAAATTGAAAATCAGCAATGACTACAATGTGACATTCTTGTTTTTTGGAAACATACGATTGGGGGCAGCATAATAGGCTCGGTGCAGCCTTAATGGTCATACATTTTCTCGTAACTTTATAGTCTGTCGTGTGAAATTAAATGTGTCACTAAATTCGATATTTTGCTTCTGACCATCGATATTTAAGCTATCGATAATCGATCATCCCTTCTGATTCATATCGATTCGCTTGTTTGTGTGTGACAACCCTAATGTTGCGTGCAGCAGTTTTTTTGTTTGGAGCGTTGATTAAATTCCTGCTGCGGCCGTTTCTTGACATGTCAATCGTTTGTGCGTCAAAATATTGTTACCTATCGAAATTGTTGGGTGTTTCAACTTTGCCTTCTTTTTATGGTCCGCCACACACATACGGAATTGCGTCCGGAATCCTGATTCAGTGTTGTCAACTATGGTTACAAAAAATACTAGAGTGCTGTTTAAAAAATGCCTAAAATAAAAATGTATTAAATGCCAAATTAATGACAATTGTATTTTTAGGTATTTATTAAAACGAAACAAACAATTTCTATACATGATAATTACGCCATGTGATGATGTCATGACGTTACGATGATGATTTGTAAATTGTATTTCAATATTAATGCAACTATATCAAAATACTATCGATAGTTTTAACATTAGACATTATCTGCATACAAAATGGCATGAACCATTATCACACAAGCAACTTTTGAGCGTAGGCGATTTCGCAACTACACCGCAGCGACGTCGCAACTGCACCGTCACGATACGGTATAGTTCCATCAACGCCTACGCTCAAAAATCTCTTGTGTGATATGACTGTAAATCTTTAAAAAATGCCACTTAAGACATCAAAAAATCACTAGATGTAGTATAAAGTCTCTGAAAGCGGCAACATTCGGAACTAATTCCGAATCAGGTTTATTCCGTGTGTATGTGGCGGACCTAAAACTGGTCTATGTTGACTACAATGCCAGTACACCCTATCATACCAAACATGTTATTATTCTTCGATCGTTTTTTTTTAGATTTTCCTGATGTAGATGTGCCTCTGTCTTAAATGACAGTTTTCTTGATTTGTCGCTTTGTCATGCGTGGCATACTAGCCCTTAAAATATACTGGCGGTTTATTAAGGGGATGATCAGATCATAAAACTTAATAGCTTTCGCAATGAGTCCAACTCCAACGTCGAAATAGCGAAAAAAAAAATCTGCTGTCCCATACATTTTGGTCGAGATGGATTGCAGTTTTGTATGGGACATCTATTTTCTTTTACGCGATTTCGACTTTTATTCCATAAGAGAAAGTAGTTCAGTTTGACGGTCTGATTTTAAGCCGAAAAGATAATAAGAATAATATGCTTAATATTAAGAAATTCTTAAAAAGGCTCGTCTAGTCAAATAGGTACAGAATTAATCAAATAAACTCAGGGCGTTTACCCGGACTTTTGAACTTCGTAATTGCGTGAATGTTTTCGTTCCAATTTCAACTCTATTGCAATGAAGTTCGGACCGAAACGGTCTCGAAATATCTAAAATCGAATGTCCGGGTACAGGGCCATACTTAAAAAGTTGTTCGGATTGATCTACGTATGACACTTTTCCCTCGTCTAATTCTATTTCACTCATATCAATTTCTTTTAAAAACAGACTAAAAACACCACAAACCCTACTTTGCTGTTGTAAAAAAAAAAAAAAAAAAAAACAAATAACAAGTTTTCACTTGACATTGGTCTTCAACGACTTCTAGATTCCAAGATAAAAGCAATTAAGCTCCCTTTAAGTCCAAGTAATTGATGGGCAGCGTGCCGTAACAGCGCGGGTTCGAAGCTTGGTTGTTGAAAAAAAACGGCTAACATATCTTTACCCTTTTTATTAATTGCGTATCGACGTGGTGTCGATATGTTATAAATGATATCGATAATTAGTCTAGAGTTGTGCGTAAAATATATTATACCTTTAAATATGTAGTGTAGGTGGGAATGTTGAAAGGGGACGGCCGGCCTAGAGTACCTATATAGAGGCCTACCTAGAACCAAAACTCTGTCCAGTGTGACGGGTAGTGACTTTTGACGCTAGTTATGTATTGATCCACATTGCTTGCAGAACCGATGGTCGATGGGGCTGATGAGTTCTCGAGTGGCCACATACATGGCGTATACAAGCAGTGGACCGAAGACCTGGTGAAGGCAGCGGGAACCCGTTGGATGAAGGAAGAACATGACCGATCGTTGTGGCGATCCTTAGGGGCGGCCCGCGTCCAGCAGTGGACGTCCATCGACTGAGATGATGATGATGGTGTGATGTATGCATCTATTGTTATTTCGTATCTATCTCCCTTGAAGCAGCCTAACTGTCCAGAACAAATAAATAGCGACAAAAATGTGTTATTTGAACTTAATTGAATTTTTTTACACTACGTCAACTGTCGTTTATATGTTTGTGTATCAATAATTAAATTTATTAATTAAAGGTCTTCAGTCCCAGTTAACTGAGGGACTGTTTAATTAAACGATACTCGACAAAAGAGAATGTCAACGTGTACACGCATTTAATAATTAATAGTTTCGTTAAACTAGTGCAGATGTAGTGCAGTGTTTTTTTTATAATTTTTTTTAAATGATACCTGAGAGAATATAGCTAACAGTAGGTGACAGTTGAATAAAGAAAGAAGTTTGAAGTATATTTAAAAAAATATACATACAAAGTATATTTAAATAAAAAGGCACCCTCATTTTTTTTACCTTTTAGTTTATTAACAAAAGGACAAACGCTAAATAAATAAAACGAAAAGGGTGCACTTTTCGTTTTATATTTTTAATGTTTTTGGATTACAAATATTTTTAGTATTTTTATACATTTTTTTTTTGCGAACTTACAGCTAAATAACAGTCTACAAAGATAAATTGATGGTAAGATGCTGACAACAAGTTCACACATATAAAATATTTTTTTTAAACAAACTACGTTTTGCCCGCGATTTCGTAAGTGTAATTTTTTATTTAAACCAAAATCACGCATTAATGAGTTCGCGCGCAAAACTCGTTGCCACAGATAAAAAAAACGGGCACAGGGTTGCTATTTACTCAACCTAAACTCGATAAATCTTGATAGCGTAAATCCATCGGACACCGATGATCGATGTACATACAATTATCTAATGTTACACACGTATTCGATTTGGTTTCCCTTATCTTATCCGTGTTGGCGTCACGATGCAGGTTCAACTACGTTTGAGACAGGGGGTTTGCTTATAAAAGTCATAGAGTGAGTTCATTACCATTTCATCCATCCTGGAACCCCCAAATATGCTTTGGTACAGTCAACATCAAAAGCAGGGTTCGAAGTGATAATTATCATTGATAATTATAAAATTAATCGGAAAAAGAAAAAGCATGTACTAGCAGTGTCACGCCATGTGTATCCGATCACAATTTGCGAAAAAAGAAGCTTACAAACACGAATTAGTTTTTTTCACTGTTTTCTGTTGTTTTTCTCAATAATGTGTTATTCATTGTACGGTACGGTGCTAGTTGGTCTGGATATGAGTGCATTAAACATTGATCTCATTTAATAACAAATCAATGGCATTAAAGCAAAAATTTCAATTTTTTGAAAAAAAAAAAAAAATGAACTTTGAGTTAGAAATTTTACTCAAAAGTAAGAATCAGCTTGGATAATTATCTTGATAATTTTGTAACCCTGATCAAAAGTAAATGATGATAAAAGTTACTCTCAAAATGGTTACCAGATGTTATCTTTCAGTGTAAGTTAATTTAACGCTTTTTCATGTTACATCTATAACTGCAAAATATAGCTTTGTTCATGATTAATTTCAGTTTGAATTTCGTTACAGCTCATTGACTTTTGCTGTTGACTGTACAACTGTGCTCTTAGAAATATATTTCAGAAACAATCTAGAATCTAATCTCTATACAAGTTGTCAGATTTTTGTTTAAGTGTATAGTTTTAAAGTTACAGTGCCTCTAATATTTCCATACGAATCCTAAATTAAACCTAGCATTGAAACTGTATATTTTAACGGAAATCTGACAACATACCAGCATAGAGATTAGTTTCTAGTATGTTTATGAAAAAAATCATTGACTTCAATAGGTTAGTATTGAAAATATAACCAGACATCGTTTCATGGAGCCATTTATTCATGGCAGTCGCTGTAGTAGGAATCTGCTATGAAATCCATCATCATCATCAACTTTTCGTTGTTGTAATAAAAGACAAACATACAATACTCAAAGTATAGAATTTATGTAATATGTAGTGTAGATAAAATGTCAAGTGGATATGTTGAAGTGACACGATGATTATACATCGAAAAATAGCTAACATTTATATTTTATTGTTAAAAAACTTGTTTTACAACTACTATCTACCTATTTTTGTTTATTTTTAAATATATATTTATTTATTGATAAAGGGTTAGAATTACAAGATATAGAATTTGATACATACATACATATTCTCACGCCTGTCTCCCACTGGGGTAGGCAGAGACAACGGAACGCCACCTGCTACGATCCTGATAAACCTCTCTAGCTTCCTCCACATTAGTATTGATAACATCAAGTAAGGAGAAGAAGGGAGAAGAAGTGGCTGAAAATCAAATCAGCGCTGCGCAGGTTCATCCCCGTGCCAGCACAAGCTGAACCACCCCCGTGCCAGCACACGCGGCCTTTCCCATAGAGAAAGTTGTTCAGTTTGATGGTCTGATCATCCCCTTAAAATAGTTTCAGCTAATTTTGTCAGACCTTATAGAATTACTGAAAATTTATTTTCGAACGTATTTTTTAGTGAGAAGATAAAACTAAAATTTTAAGGGGATAATTAGACCATCAAACTGAACAACTTTCTCTATGGGACCAATATCGAAAACGCGAAAAAAAATCAGGTGTCTCATACATTTGAGTCGAGTTATGTTTGCAGTTTTGTATTGGAGAGCTGATTTTTTTTCGCGATTTCGATATTGGTCCCATAGAGAAAGTTGTTCAGTTTGATGATCGGATCATCCCCTTAAAATAGTTTCACCTAATTTTGTTAGACCTGAAAAGAATCCGATTAAAAGTTTAAACTATTATTACCTACATACGGGATTTGACCAGACAGGTTATCAAATTTATAATGCAAATAAAACCCATAATAAAATAAAGGTGCAAACCACATTTTAACCATAAAAAGCCTTTAACAAAAGCGGGGAACCCAAAACAAATCGGTTAATAACTTGGTATTTCTCGTTATTAAATTATACACACAAAGTAGTGTTTAACTCGCATCGTAATTGGGTACCGAAATTCGGTATGAAGAGGATTCTTGGTACCTAATTATTCGAATGGAAAAGAATAATCGATGTCAGTGATTCGATATTCGATACCCAATTTTTATCGCGTGCTTAAAAAGTATTACTTGTAAGTGTCACGAGATGATAATTTGTTATAAACAATGTGTCGTGTAATGCAATATTTTTCTTTTTGACCTAATAAGATGTGAGGTTGTTGATTTAGCCCAGTCATTTTACGGAGTTTTGTTAGGCGGGGTAGGGAGTAATTATTAATTGGATTTTTAAAGTGTAACCGGCACCATTTAGTGACAAAAAGACTATCTAAAAACATATTTAAAAAAAATCGCTACGCAACATAGAAATCAAAATTGTGTGTCCCAGAAGGCTTTTAAAATAATAATTTTAATACCAATGGACTCATTTGACTTAGATGTAACAACATAAATTATTTTTGGGCAATAAAATAGGTATTGA
This sequence comes from Agonopterix arenella, assembly GCA_927399405.1. Taxonomy (NCBI): domain Eukaryota; kingdom Metazoa; phylum Arthropoda; class Insecta; order Lepidoptera; family Depressariidae; genus Agonopterix; species Agonopterix arenella. The sequence goes on from OV656714.1 coordinate 7,656,852, forward strand.
AATTTAAAAAATGAGGTATTTATTAGAAAATACGAATGTATTTTTCAAAATCTTCTGAGTAGACAAAAATATTAACACCATGTTTGAAGTATGTATAATGCCTTATATATTAAATATGTGCAAAAAAATTACCATCAGGTTTTTAGAACGAGATAACAGCTAAATTTTGAATTCGGAACTGTTGCTGACGTAATTTTTTATTTCTTTTGGCACATTTCTAGGCTCAAATTGGCTCTTCAAAATTATACCGAAAAAAAAAATATCAATTACTAATTAGTCCCGGCTCAAACCGTAAAATGACTGGGCTAATTATTTTACACCTACCAGTATCCAATTTTCATTACACGGCGTACAGCCTATAGATTGATTCAAAATCTCGAAAGTTTACAATCCAAACAATAGGGAATTCGAATATTATACAGGGTGTAACAAAAAAGGGTAGTAAGTCAGTTTAGATCACTGAACAACTATCACTATGTAGCCAACAACGAAATAGCGATGAAAAAATTTAGCTGTTTCATACAAAACTGCAATACTAGGTACTCGACCATAAGAATAAAGTTATTCTATGACTCGACTCCAATCTAAACTATTATAAAACTGTAACAGGAAGTTTGTCTGTACATTGAAGATATTAACAAAAAAAAGTTACGATATGGTTTTTAGGTGTCCCTGATTCCATATCAGCAATTTTTGGATTTTTTGTCTGTCTGTTTGTTTGTTTGTTTGAACGAGCATCACGCAAAAACTACTGAACCGATTTTGATGAAACTCTTTTTGTTTGATAGCTTATGATATGACTTAAAATCTGGTATATAATTTGTGCGGACAAATTCGCGGGTTAACGCTCGTTTTATATACATTCAAAGGAATTAAAAAATACGCAGTTTAATAATATGTCTAACATTTAGAACATTTCTTACATTTCGTAAAATTGTACATTATACCAACTATACTTCAATTTAGATTTAATAGAATGCCAAACAAAACAAAGCCGTATCATCCACTTAAAAAGTTTTACAAGCAATTTTAGCTCATATTCCATTTTATAATTAGCCATAATTTCGCATACAATTTTATGACGTTAACCAAATAATTGAGATTTCAATTTCGTACCCATTTTAATAAATGTGGTGCCCGTGGTGTAATAAATGGTGATACTAACAAGTCCACTTCTCAGAACGGACGGGCATTTGCCTTTTTTCTTTTTTTTTCGGTATGCCTCGGTTTTCGGTCACGAATACGTAAGATAAATAGTGGAAATAGTGACGTCATTGTGTAAATATTTGTTGGTTGGATATTCGATACCAGATTTTTGGTATCGTTTTTCTTGCTACAAATAATAGGTACGTCACTTAATAGTTTATATATACTTTCAACGCGTTCAACTTTGGAAGGCACTTAAAAATGTATTTTTAGTTTGTTTGATTTTACAGTTATTAGTATACTAATATAATAATATTAAATTACCTACAATGTTAGTTGTTATAATAGCACTATTTGACTTTTCCATACATAATCTCACGATTCCTATATATTTATTGTCTTGGAATGAAATGAGACTAGGTAATTTTAAAAATTTTACAAATTAATCTATACATGGTCCTTCTTAATATGCTGACACTTTTTTAATGGGATTATCAGACCATCAAACTGAAAACAAAAAAAAACAGTTCTTAACGGTGTAACACTTATAACGAGACTAATGAAATGTCAATGTCACGTAATTAAAATAAAAAGAAACCTAACAAAAAACGTTATAACCTCACATTGCAATAAGTACGGACACAACGACCTCTTTCTTTAGGTAGAATATACATTCGTTCTTTTAGTATGGGTTTAGTGTGGTAGAAGACAAGTGAATTTATTTATTTACGAGCTTTAATCCGCGACTTCGTCCGCACAAATTATATTCCAGATTTTAAGTCAAATCATAAGCTATCAAACAAAAAAAGTTTCATCAAAATCGGTTCAGTAGTTTTTGCGTGATACTCGTTCAAACAAACAAACACCCAAACAAACACACACATATACAAACATACAGACAAAAAATCCAAAAACTGGTGAAATGGAATCAGGGACACCTAAAAACCATATCGTAACTTTTTTTTTGTTAATATCTTCAATGTACAGACAAACTTCCTGTTACAGTTTTATAATAGTATAAATTAGGCATGCCAACGGTACACAAGTATAAATAAATGAAGAGGACAATATTCTAACTTATGCACTAATAACAGGCATGCAACAGCACTCATATTAGACAATGTTGTCAGTATCAAAACATTTATATTAATTTAGGTAGAAACATTCTAGAAGAACATTTCCAGACAAAAGAAGATTAAAGTTGAAGTTATTGCGGAGTTAACACTAGGAGTAAAATTGTTCCTTTGGTCGAATCCGGCCTCATAGTTTATAGTTGACAAGAAACCCACAATAGTAATCTTTGACACCAGCCTAGCTAGCATGCCACCCCCGAGAAAACGACAAAAATCGAGATGTGCCTCCATCTTTATTATTTGACATGACGTTTTTCCCGTTTAAACGCTGTCGTGGGGGCTGAGGCTGACGTCAAAGTTAAATAGTAATTTAAACACCAAAACGCCTCTAAAGCGACAAATAAAGATTAACCCAAACCCCTTTAACGTGTGGAACTCTAAAAATCATGTCATCACACTATTACTAAAGCAGAATATCCATTTATCACATCATTTGTTTGTTCACACGCAATTAGATCCCTCCTGACTCATTAGCACGTTTCAAGGCGTACCTCACAAACCTACCTGGCTCTTTCACTCGAATGTATTTGCTATAGGAGGTGGGACTTCTCATTCGCACTCAGCTTGATTGAGGATCTCGATTGTCTGATTCCGGATTTCTATTGAACGATTGGCGTTCCAAGTTTACCTTGGGTTGTTTGTCTATTGGTAGTGAATAGAGTTCAATTTGCTGTGAATTGTTTCGCCTGTTTCGGTATAATATTGGGATTAGTTTTGGGGTAAATCTTTGGTTTGTTAGTCATTGGTTGTTGTTATTAGTTTTGGACTGTATTGCTAAATGCTTATGGTTAGTTATTAATTGACTGGAATATCTTTAATGTGCAATGTAATGTAATGAAACCTTTGACTACTTGTATAGGGACTAGTTACGCGTGTAATTCTACTAACAAACATTTCTGTCACTTTTTGCCAGGGTCGAGGTAACATGAAATCCGCAACTTTGGATTTTATTCCCATAATTTTAGATTCTAAATTTGAACGTTAAAAATCATGAAAAGTAGTCTCGTGTGAACCCCAAACGTTCTAAGTTCGATATTATTGTTTCGCAATTATAGGCTGTCTCGTTTAGTGATAAGGTATAAAATTGAATGTAAATGCACATGATTAATTGGCATTACCGTGGCAGAGGGGAAATGCTACCGCAAGGCTAGTCCTTATAATAAATAGTCAAAGAATGAAACATAGGTGGTATACATTAACACACACAGACCATAATCTTTTTCGGGGTGGTCATAAACATTGCTATAAATTTAATATCGTATTCATTGCAGATTTCGACTACACAGCAAAGAAACTACATACTACTTTACGGGATGCTTCAGACCATCAAACTGAACAACTTATATTATGGAACTAATATTGTAAGAGCGAAATAGATATTGTTTGTTCCATAGAAAATTTTGAACGGTTGAACAAAATGGAACAGCAGATTTTTTTCGCGATTTCATAGTCGGCTCAATTGGCTCCGAAGTAAAAGTTGTTCAGTTTGATGGTGTGAAATAATGCATTTAAATTTACACCCTGTATAATTGGTTGATGTATAAAATTCCAATAGCACCAACCCAGATGGTTGTCGTAACGTCCTGTGCCATACATTTGGGTCGACTAGCCATTGACATTTTCTATGAAGCAACCAATATTGTTTTCGCGACATCAATGGTCCCATAGTAAAAGTTGTTCAGTTTGATGGTCTGAAGCGCCCCCTAAAGTAACGCACGCATTTATGTTTACACCCTATATTTGAAATGTGCAGTCAGACTATAAATACTTACCATTCACATTGAACCATATTTTACTATTTAAAATAACTATTACAAAATCACGTGAAGGGGATTATAATAGTTAAAGCCAGTTGATCCACAGTTAATATGTGATTAACCAAACATATCTGATTTTAAAACCACAGCTAATAGCTAATCCATATCTACCTACAATCACAACTGGTATTCTACAATGAAATCCTTTAAAAAGATTTATAGATAACTATAATCCCTAAACACGTCTATAAAGTCATGTACACATTGTAGAAAAAAATACAATGAAACGATTGTATTAAACAATGTTTTTTCAATAACACTGGAAGGATTTACAATTGTAAATTTTCTAAATACGTTTTTCTTCGAGCGTTATCTTTATCACCCAAGTCACATTCTACCTCTCAATATCTCTTGCTGCCTCGGAGAATATAGTCGTGAGCATATGCTTGTACTGGACACTTCGCTGTCACTTCATTCAAATGGGGAAAAACTGACAAAACGAGGTAAGCATGTGCAATACGTGTGAGACAGGCATACAGTACGACCTGGAAAATTATTCAGCTCGTCAATCTTCGTTTGCGCAGAGCAGGACCGACTCCCCGACAAAACCCGAAGTCATTTAGTAATCAAAGGGAGCAAAGTCGGATAGCAGCGGAAAGGGCGCGAAAACAAATTAGCCAATAGCGTAAATGGATCGAAGGTGGCACATCCTGATTGGTCAATATAATTTCGCACGCTATTAAAATTTGTCGACTGCGCAGGTACATCGGTAAGACTTATAAACCTGGTACTACTGTACACCATTGCCTACATTTTTTGTCACGCATCCTACCAAGAGGGGTAAGGTAAAAATTGGTGGAGGCAGGGAGTGTTCGTAGTGTATGTAGTACTAGATACTTTAAGCAAGTCAGAAAAAAATGGAAAAATTGTGAATTGTGTATGTAGTACTAGATACTTTAAGCAAGTCAGAAAAAAATGGAAAAATTGTGTATTGGCATATAAAGCCTTCAAATGCGGGACGAAGAAAATAGAAGATACACTTTCAATGTGTATACAAACGAAAAAAAAAATTCTACTGCATAATAAAGGCGGAACCCAATTCCTGTATTTTATCCTCAGTGAGTGCAAGGTCTTAAATGTAATCCTCATCACGTTATAAGGCGAACAGTCACCAGTGACCGTGTCGGACACTAAAATTTTCCCATTAGGACATGTCCGAACGAATTTCAATAAACCCAAGAACGACGATAATTTACAGTTATTATCTCTGCTGACCCCGCAAAACACCCACCGTAGCCCAGTCCGGTCCCGGCCACCAAAAAAAAGAATGAAAAATCTGGTATGACCAGAAAAAATCTCCTATAACACCACAATGGAATTTCAACTTGATACCAACACAATAGAGTACAAAATCCAATGTTAATGGAAGCAGTTAGGAATATAAGATCCGTAAAAGGAGCTTTATTTCAGAAGTGAGAAAGTACAAAGTGAATTATGGAAATCACGTCTCTATACCCACAGTCAACTTCCAACCTTAACAACATCTTTTTAAAGTTCAAAACTGGCTGTCAAATGTTTTTTATTTTTCAAAAAAAGAGCGATCTCGTTTGGCGGGCGTACCTGCGCCCGCGCCGACGAGCCTGTATTTATGGCGCCTGGCCTGGCTCGTGGTGAGACCACGTGGTACCTACAAGGTTTTGGTACTAAAAAGCTTGTTAGGATAACTGTTAGTTTCCTTTCATTATGTTGTTCGGATTTACATGATTAGAGTAAATTGGTAGGTCTATAAAATTTTGGTTGGAACGTTGTTTTTTTTCTTGTTAAGAAGGCTTCCGTTGATTCACCTCAAAGAAAATAAAATACCAAATAACTATGATGTTTTTATATGTAGATGCGTTGCCTGCGTTCCAAAATGGCAATAAAAAAGCAAGGTAATTGCCCGGGTTTCACATAGTCACGCGCCGTCTAGTGTACGGGCTACACGTCATAATCCGTTTTAAAGTGCAATGATGTTGGCGTATGACGCGTCTATTTGTAAAACGTCATTGACAAATAATTACATTATTTAATCAAGAACTAATAAAGATTAGTTCTTTTTGATAAGTCTCATTATGACAGCATGCTAAACAATCGCAAATAAGAGGAAAGATTCTCCCCGAATGACGAAACCATAGTTCGTCTGGCGCACCCGCAGTCAGCCTCGATACGACCTTTGCTGACTGGCTAATCTTTACACTACATCATGAGTGAGTTTCTTGCGATTTAGTTCATGCTGAGAAGAAGTAGACTCGTAAATATATTTGACAGCATAGTTCCTGATTACCCACTACTGTATTCTCTCACCATATGGGTCCCTCTCGCTCTCTCTCTTCCTGGCTTTTAATCACATATGGTGGGGTCAGCCTTCCGCGTTTGTTCTCTACACCTTGCCCTATTTCTGACGTCGTTTTCGGAGGCATTGCACCCGGTCATATCACAACGAACCGTGTTCATCCATCTAGTCTTCGGACGTCCTCTTGGTCTCTGTCCTGTATTCGACAGTTGCAGTGCATATTTCCTACATATTCGGGTGGCGTTCGTTCGTTCACGTGTCCAATCCACCTAAGCCTATGCTCCTGAAGCTTATCTGCAATGTCACTCTTTGGTGATAATGCAAAATTCTTTTGTTCCTACAACTAGCGCCATCTATCCAAACGTCATAGAACTACTGGCAACATGACTTGTGCAAGTAATTGAACGACTCCGAGAATGACAGAATGCGAATAACGTTCAGAGTGAATGATTTCCTTGAGTCAGTAGTTCATTCGGTCAGACAGACAAACAGACAGAACCTGTCAATGTCAGTGTCACTGTCTGGCGAGCGACCGCGCTGGTTTCGCGTACTGATTCAATAAAAATGCAAAATCCTTCTGAGTCCTCCAAATGCTTTTGCTCTGTGATCCCACAGACTCTAATTTAGGTACTTAATTACCATGAAACTTATTTGATTGGTATCTCCTTTCGTCGTTCTATTCATATTCCAACATCATACTGTACTAATATTTCCTAAAAAATAAGAATAAAAGGACCCATAACCAAAATCCAACAAGCATAATTTAAAAACAAAATTCGTCACCAAAATCTGACCCTTGTTCGACCGAGACAAAGTTTTTTTAACTATGCAAAAAAAGCAAGGACAGGAAACAAGGGCAGTTAGTCAAATGATTTATTAGCCGCCTAAGGGTCCAACTCGGACGTTTCTTAGTATTATTATATTAATAATTAGCCGTTAAGTCACCGGTAATGATAAATGGTGGAACTGACCGATGAGTTACAGAGAAATTGGTAGTTAGGTTCAGCTTGTTTTATTTAGACCCTGTCTAAACAAACCATGGAGATAAAACTACAGAGAAATCGAAGTTTAAACTTCTTTTCAAGATAACAGGTAGCCTACGCCTTTTTTCACATGCTATATCTCCACTCTATCACTTGCTATATGCCTAGTTTAAAGTTTGCAGTTATCGGTGTATATAGTCTAGACGTGAAGACATAACAGTTAACCAGAAAGATACTTATGACAACCTAGGTTGGCAATAAACTCCAGGATAAGTTGGTAACCTATGATTTTTTGTATGGAAAAACAATTGAGAGAGCTTTTTACCCTGAGATAATTGCTCACCTAGGTTGACCCAAGTAGGGCTTGGGAATTTAGTGTGGATAATTTAAGAACTTGTTAGAGAAGGAAGAGAGGTATACCAGGACCCCAAGTGGCAGATATCCTGGCGCGTCATAAGCGGGTTATCATCATATCAGCCGACAGACGTCCACTGCTGGACATAAGCCTCCCCCAAAATGGGGGGATTTGCCATAATTGCCACGCTTGGCAGGCGGGTTGGCGATCGTAGTTGGATTGAATGTGTACTCAGAGAATGCTGCTGCCCATCCTCCGGTAGATCCGTTAGTCGCCTTTTACGGCACCCACGGGAGGAAATGGGATGGTGCTATTTTTAGCCGACACCACACGGCACGCGGCAAGCAGGTTATAGTTGTGACTAATTTCAATATAAGAAGTGACAAATCTCATCAGGCATAGTGAACATTTCTGATCAGGTCAGGCATCACAGAATTATAAGAGGGGTTAGAAATGCAAAGCCGCGCTTTTGCTTCGAAGATGACTGTCGCCACTTGTCTTCCCACTCACGCTGCTACAACTACTTATGCTCTCGCTCGCACCACGCCACGCGCATTACGGTGTTATGCATATCATTGCATAACCGTGTGGCACGCGTTCCACGCCTACTTTGCACTTCTTACCCCACTTAGAATGTTCTGTGTCAGGCATAGACTGCTGTTACTGTTGCGGCTGCCGCGCGCCTGCAGCGCGTCGGGCATGTTCGCGGATGCACACGTAGACTTAGACGGCTTCCAAGCGATACTACGTAAGCTAGGCGCCGCGACGCTACGCAGAGTGCGCGACAGCACCAACAGTATTCTGTCTGTAACAGCGAGTAGGTGGGACAGTCGCTTTATCAAGCACTGGTCCACTCTGCATTTAAATGTTTGTACTAACGTAGTTATTTAAGTGTTGCGTCGTTACTAACAAACATAAATTTTATTAATTGTATTATTAATTATAATTGTATTGTAATTTATTATTATGAATTGTGTAATATTTATTGTAACTTTAATTGAAATTGCTATTTTATCTTTTATTGTAAAATGTAATATGGATCAAGTAATCCGAAATATTTTTTTTTTATAGAGTACATCGTGGCTGTCAGTTATAGCTTGAGATTGAGAGAGAGAGAACTGTAGTCGAAATCGTGGTGAAGTATGACCCGCTTCCTCTAATCGTATTCTTGAGAGGTCTGTGTTCTTCAGTGGCACGTATGTAGGTTGGTATGTATGTAAAACAATAGCACAACACTGGTCAAAACATCATAATCTTTAGATCTCAATTCTGTCTCAACATTTTGCCACCGCACCTTTTTTGAAATCACAAAAGACACCGGATGGGATCGCCTTGTTTACCTTTATTTGCTTCAAAATATTGAAAAAAAAACTTGAAGAAGATGTAGAGATAAGAAGTATAATACGATGTCAAAGAAATCTATTAGACAGGACATTTCAAAGGGAGAGATTGCAAATCAGATTTCTGAGAAAAGAGAAAATATCATTTGACTATTGAGTAGACTTTATTATGGCGTTGTTATTGCTTTTACCACTTTGATAAATTAAAAAAATTACCTACCCTACAAATTTATTTCTTGATCATTGGTCCATATTATCTATTACAAACGATATTTTAAGCATGCCGTGGTGCGAGTAACCTTGCCTGCCCTGCATAGCGATGGTTCGATCCCCGTCCAGGCCGACTCGTACCAATGGATTTTTCGGAATTTATGTACGATTTGTAACACCACTGGCTTTTCGGTGAAGGATAAACATCGTGAGGAAACCTGCATGCTTCAAATTTGAGGCATGTATGGTGCGCACTGTCCATTACAAGTGGCGACGGGCTCTCTCCACGTCACACTGGACAGAGTTTCGGTACTACTAGTGAAACGTGGAAGTACCAATGTTTCAGACTACCCCGTCAGGGAATATAGGTGTGAGCATATGCTATACTATGCTATGCTAAGCTTGTTAAGAATTGTCCAAGGAGAAGGACTTTTTCTCATGACATTGTCAGTGCATATAATTATTTGTTAATACCTGGATTTTTCTTAATTGCTCCATTCTTTGATACAGTTTTTCTCACCAATAATACTATCAATCGATCAAATCAGCCCACATCATCCCACTAGCCCACTAGTGGGTATAGGCACAGTATAAGGAAGAGTATCTATATGTGTAGGCCTTCTTTTTATAGCGCCATTTCTCACGGTCTTGTGCAAATCAGATAAATTTCTGACCCGCTATTCAATTAGACTATACTGTCCTTTATTTAAGCAAATATGTAGTTGGTATTGGTTCTGGATAATGCCGTATAGGACTAGTTCATCAATTCAAGGTCGCTTAGCGAGCTATGGAGAGATCTATGCTCAGTGTTTCTCTGAGAGATCACATCAGAAATGAAGTGATACGTCAGAGAACTAAAGTGGTTGACATAGCTCAGAAAATTAGCAAGCTGAAGTGGCAATGGGCTGGTCATATCTGCCGAAGAACCGACAACCGGTGGGGTGTCAGAGTTATAGAGTGGAGACCGCGAACTGGCAGGCGTAGTGTGGGACTCCCTGTTGCCCGCTGGACAGACGACCTAAAAAAGGTAGCGGGGAGCGACTGGATGAGGAAGGCCGAGGACAGAGTTGGGAGAGGCCTATGTTCAGCAGTGGACGATGATAGGTTGATGATAATGAATGCCGTGAGAGCAGTGTCTATGATTTGATTTAGGTAATTGGGCGTATTTATTCGTTCCGTCAGGTCCGACGCCCATTGAGGCAGCCTGAAAAATACTTTCCCAGCGATCCCTTCATTCGCCCACTTACACTTTACCTTCTAAAGTAATTTCCACTTTAAGTCCTGTTCAAACCAATTTCAAGAGTCACCTCTATATTTTTTGTGAACAAAAACTCCAAGTGCCCAAATATTATGTTTTTGAAAGATAACAGGCCACGCTCGATCTCAGTTAGATAAGAGTGCATAAAGATTGTGACAGAAAAAACATTGCCTTTTCTATCTTAATCCTTGAGTCTTTAAGTTTCTACAAATAAAGATGCTTGAGAATTAGAGAGCCTCCTTTCTGGAATCTCCCACAGTCGGGTAAAATTTGTTGAGTAGGTAGTGCAGAAGGATACTAAATATGCCACAAAAACTTGCTTATTAATGTAGCAGTTATTTCTGACCACCCCAATGAAGCAAGTGGAATATTGTAGCTTTCTACATTATTTCATTATTTTCTGAAATCGTAAATGTTCTAATCTGAACAAAGCTAGCACGGCTATTAAAAGATGTTGTCAAATATAGTAGATAGTATTGTATGTGGTGTAGGAAGTTTCAGAACTGCCTCCGTGGTCTAATGGTTAAGAGCATTGGGCTCTCGACACTGGGGTCGTGGGTTCGATTCCCACGGGGGACACCTAGTGAAATGTCACTTTGTGCGATTTTTTCCCAATTGGTTAGGACATTGCAGGCTGAATCACCTGATTGTCTGAAAAGAAAGATGATTCCGTGCTTCGGATGGCACGTTAAGCCGTTTGTCCCGGCTACTATATCTGGTGGTAGTAGTTGTTACATAAAAACCACGTAAGGCAGTCTGACTCTGACACCAGGGATTGCTGCCACACCATGAGAAGAAGAAGGAAGTTTCAGTATTAGTATATTCTTCTGGATGATGAGATGGTATGACGTATCAACGGCGCGCCCATCAAGCACTATAAGATAAAACTTATTCCGTAGTCACCTCGTATTACGACCAATGATTGCTTGGAAGAAATCGAGTGCTTCTGAACCATTGCAGCTTTTATAAAAGTAGGTATTTAATTTCATAATTTCCAACGACCGGGAAAGGTTACTAATCACACCCATTACGTACGTTGATAGTTAAGGCCCGAACCCGCCCGAACCCCAAGCTTTTAGTCGCAATCAAGCCACAAGAGGGCATTTCTGTAATTACACTAACAGCCTTAACCACTTTAAAAGAAACCCTCTAACCACCCCATTTTAAACAAGAAGCATTTTCCTTCTTTTTCTTTTACTTATTCATTAATTTTACTCGTAACAAAAACAAAATTTTGACAAAAACATTACGCACCCCACTTGAAGTGAACAATTTAAACAAAGATCTCTTTCTACTCCTTTAGACGATTCCGTGGAAACCTTACAAAAGGAATCCTATAAAGTATAAAGAAAACCAAAACAAGAGGCAAGGGGCAGTGTCGAAATAAGGCCTATAGAGGCCCTCCTTGCCTGGAGAGGCCTATTGTTATGTATCATAGGTTCCCAGAAACTTTTAGATTAGCCCAGACATTTTACGGAGTTTTGTTAGGGAGTAATAAGGAATGAAAATTAATGGAACTTTTAAACTGTAACCGGCACTATTTAGTGACAAAAAGACTTTCTGAAAACATATATAAAAAATCACTACGCAACATATAAATCAAAATGTGTGTATATTGTATATAAGGAGGCTTATAACCTCCTGCGTACATTTGTACTTCTCGTAGGACATAAGAAATAATAAAATCCATTGTTGGTGTTTTAGTTGGCGACTAAAACACTAACAATAGATTTTATAATTTCTTATATACTACGATAAGTAAGATATACGTACGATATAGTACGATGTACGCAGGAGGTTAACTTAATAATATTAATAGCAATGCACTAATTTTAATTAGATTTAACAATATCAAATATTTTGGCGCAATAAAATAGCCATTGAAATATAAAAAATGATGTATTGATCAGAAAATACTCATGTATTTTACAAAGCCTTCTAAGTAGATAAAAATATTTACACCACGTTTGAAGTAAGGTAAAGCCTCAAAAACGTGCAAAAAAATTTACTATCAGGTTTCTTTAGACAGGGATAAATACTAAATTTTAAATTTGGGGCTGCTACTGGCGTGATTTTTATTTATTTTTATATTTCTAGGCTCAAATTGGGTCTACAAAACCCGGGTCTTGGGTCTAATAGTTACGAAACCGAAAATAAATATCAATTCTTAATTAGTCCCGGCTCAAACCGTAAAATGACTAGGCTAATACAGCGTTTGACTGAGTAGGTGCCTGCAGGAGTACTTCTGCGCGCTTTCTTTATTTTGTATAGAGCGACAGTCGACCAACGTCATAGTTATATAGAAACACAATCGTAGAACCATCGACGCGAAGAGGGCCTTAAATATTGGGGCCCTATAAACTGTGGCCTTTTTGCCTCCACGGACAATCAGCACAGTCAAGGATCGAAGGAAATACAAACAAAAAGATCGTAGGTACTATATCTACAGATATTTATTTATATACGTATATAAAAAAGCGTGTCTGACATTCGTTAGGGTGCATGACTGGCAATCGGATAACATCACGGTCTCGGATTTAGAATGGTAGTAAGCAGAGATGAATTTGGATATGGTAAATTAGCTGTGTATTTATCTACTTTTACAGGGTCCTTCTTAATATGTTGACGGTTTTTTAAGGGGATGATCAGACCTTTATTAAGAAGGACCCCATAGAACATGCAGTTAGAATATATCTTTCTCTTTAGATCGAGGCTGGCCCCCTAAAAAGCGATGGCCAAAAATTGAGAGGAATTTAATATTACGTTGATTCCTCGGCTGTAGATTATTTATTTCAATTTGTTTTTGTGTCAAATTATTTCAGAGGCCTTTGACTGAGTGGTGGTGGTGGCCGAGATCAGGCAAGAGAGGAGTGGGTCGTCCAGTAGCCAGGTGAACAGATGATATGGCGAAGGCAGCTGGAAAGACCTGGGTGAGACTGGCACGAGACAGGAAAGAGTACCATAATTGGGAGGAGACTTACACCCCCCTGTGCAGTGGGTGGACAACAGCTGATGATGATGAACCCAACATCCTGGGAACCAGACAATTCTGAGGTAGACACGAAACGTTTTAGATTCTATCCTAACTTACAACACAATAAGTCACATCCAAAACGAAACATTATCAATCCTTAATCATCTCACTGGCTGACGGACGGATTAAAAAAAAATGTATAAGTAAATAACACACACGTACACACAAACTGGCAAGTCATGACATCCAGTGGTGTGAATCAAAATCTGTGTTAGTTAGACCTATTTTTGGATGGAATGTGGACTAGATTAGGGTTTTTATGTTGAGAACTAAACCACTGACTAAATTACCTAATTCTAGAATCTTACTAAACTATTACTATTATACTAAACTAAGGTTGTATGGAAGACATCGCTTTTTAGCGATAAGACCGCCTTATTTGTACCATATTCAGTTTATGTTTCCTATTGTGCATTGTATTTTCTTTTGGTGTAAATAAAGTATATTTCATTCATTCATTCATCATTACAAAACATATTTTTAACTTTTTTGTTTATAAGCTTATGATTGAACAAGATCGCCGGTGGCACGTTGCGGAGAGGTATGGACACCCAATTATGAGGGTCCGGGTTCGAATCTGCACGAACAACAGGCCATGTATCAATGAGTTTTTCTAACGCGCGCATACACCCTCCCTGAGGGTAGGCCTGTGCCCTGCAGTGGGACGTTTTTAGGCTGATGATGAAACTGGTATACAGGGTATTATTTTTTTACCGTTCCCAAACTTTTAGGGGTGGTTCAGAACATCAAAATGAACGTTTACTATGAAAGCAAACATCAATTCGTAAAAAAAAATCGTCTGTCTCATACATTTGAGTCTAGTAGGCATTGCAGTTTAGTATGGAACAGCCATTTATATATTTTTTTACAATTTCTTGTTTGGTCCCATAATAAAAGTTGTTCAGTTTGGTGGTCTGAACTACCCCTGAAAGTTTAAACCACATTCGCTGGGAACCAACATTGCAAGCGCGAAAAAGAATCTGCTGTGTCATTGAAAACTTCAACGACTTTACCCAAATGTATGGAACAGCAGATTTAGTAAGAAACCATATTTAGTCGTCTCGTCCGTGCGACAGTTACAACACTCACGGGGAGGGTTGGGAGGAGCCGGGAAAAACTACAAGACAAATTTAAATCATTATATTTTTTCTTGTGTTTTATTTGTAATATGTTCTAAAGGTTTTTAGTATTTAAAATTCTGGAACAATGTATACTAAAACGTACTTTTCAATTTACAATCCTAAACCAATCCACCTAAGCTCTACATTGCCTTGTCGAAACCGGTAGCGATGCGAGCGTTCAATCATCAAACACGAGAAATTCTTCTATAGTACAGTCAACAGAGTTATTTGCTGACGCTACCGGTGTTGGCCACACGCGTGTGCTCGTGCTCCGAGCAAATATTATTTTCTTTACGGATTTTTGGGGGGAGGGTCAGCAGAAAAAGTCTGAAAAACATTTTGTAGAAATCGGTTTTTTCGTTTTAATAATTGTTTGGTGACGCGGAGAGTTTAGTGTGAATACTAGAAGACTGTTTGAAAATGAATGAATGAATGAATTTGTTTGTGAATGAGTGCAATGGGAGAGAAAGAAAAAGAAGAATGAATTGTATGAACGATACTTAACATGTTAAGAACAGAGCTAGTTTATTTTTTATTCTGGGAGTATCTATCCTAATCTCATACTGTTGTTTTTGATGAAAAACACAGCTGAGAAGAAACGGCCTCGTGGCAAGCAAAAACGCGAACCGCGCAAACACCACGCGAAAAACAACGTGAGTCCAAGTACAGTCGTACCAGGTTTATAAATCTTGTACCTGCGATGTACCTGCGCAGTTGACAAATATTAATAGCGCACGAAATTATATTGACCCATCAGGATGTGCCACCTTCAATCCGTTTACGCTATTGGCTAATTTGTTTTCGCGCTCTTTTCGCTGCTATCCGACTTTGCACCCTTTGATTACTAAATGACTTCGGGTTTTGTCGGGGACTCGGTCCTGCTCTGCGCAAACGAAGATTGACGAGCGGAATTATTTTCCTGGTCGTAGTGTAAAGAGTTAGAAATAAATGGAAGGGGAAATAATAGGATCAGACTTTTCAGCGATAAGACCGCCTTATTTGCACCTTCTATATTTCTTTTCTGTACCTACTCTTCCTTTGTACATTTTCTTTTTGTGTGTAAACGCGTAAAATAAAGTATGATTTTAAAAACACGTTAATATATTTCAAATCTAGTACAAATAAATCCGAGGTTCTCTTCTAAATATCTAGACATACTCTCCAGCGATAAGACGGCCTCATTTTGCACTTTTTGTATTACTGTTCTATACCTAGACCTACTCTTTCTTTGTACATTTTGTTTAATGTGTAAAATAATATTTTTTTTTCATATCAAATTCAAGTCTCCCTTTTGAATATCACGTAGATATTAATAAATATAATAAAAATCTATTTATTTTCTCCATAAGTACATTTTGTTACATACTAAAAACAACAAAGAACCTATAATTAAGTATACAGGCAAAAGTGTAGGTTGTGTGGAGACTGGTTTCTGGATTGGGTTGGTATTCCGGTATTCCAGTCACCAGGTCCTCACTCCTCGGACTTCTATTAAGTTTCAGTAAGTTACTTTCTTTTTTTGTATCACATAGTTCATCACACAGTTTGGTTTAATATTAAAGCGCTTGCTCTGCTAACCGTACGTGCGCAGACGCAGCGCCCGCGGCCGTTTTTGTGTGCATCACGCCACGCATAGCTTTTATTTTGTCAGTTAGCGTTCAGCTTGTTAGCTTGTCTGTCTGGTAGTCGCTTTTCTCGTTAGTGGACCCCCCTATGTTAAGGTTCTAGGGTCTAAAATAATCTTTATACTCTTCATAATAGATGCCAATTCGTGTCATCAAAATAAGCTTAGGTTTGAATTTGATGATGATGGAATCGTTGTTGTATCCAATACAGTGTTGCCAGATCCACACTTAAGAATTATCCCAGATTGACGGCAAAATTATCGTGTTTTGATCGCATCAAAAATTCCAAAAATTCTCGTATCTTAGAACCTAAAAGAGTGAAATGATGCGTGAAATTCAATCATTCTTACCTATATTGCATGCCACTATTTAATGTTACCTATTTATAGGTAGGCAAGTACGAGGTTTTTAGGGAATTTTAGTAAATACTCTACTAATGATTGAAACGAAACAGTCAGGAAATATTTTCTATCTCAATTGTTCTCATTAGTAGTATTCAATTTTAGTATTAGGTATTTGAAAACTGTTTTACGCGATAATTAACGCCAAAATGATGTATATTATTCGAATTTGATGGATAATATGGTTGAAAATAGTGATTTGATACACATATTTCATTAAATTACATAATTATCGTGGATTATCCTGGAATTTTTGTGAATTATCGTGCGATACCCGACTTTTGCATTCTATCGCATGCCCCTCAAAAATATCGTGGATCTAGAATAATTATCGCACGTCTAGCAACACTGATCCAATATCTATAAAATTAAAGTGTCGAAAGTACCGCCATCTGGCCGGCAGCTACATATTGACGCCATTAAGTTTTGAGATGCTAGGTCCTTGGGGCCCAGAGGCCAAAGCATTCCTTGCAGACTTATCCGGGCGTCTCAATGAGACCTCTAGTGACCGCAGAGCTGGCAGCTTCCTGGCACAAAGAATCAGCCTCACCATCCAGAGGGGGAATGTGTTCGTATGAATTCCAGTTGTAATGCAGGACTTGCGGGTTGGTTAGTTTGTAATAACTAACGTCCCCTTAAGACGCAACAGATTGAAAATTTCGTTCTCTGGGTAGTGGGGGGCTCGGTGGCGAAATTGGATAACGCAGTTCCCCGGTTTGGAAAAGTGCGGGTTCAAGTCCCGCCCGAGACAAATTTTTCAATCTTTAATTTGAGATGATGTTTATTTCTGAAGATAGCTTATTAGCCAAGGTTTCTTCGCTAAATGTATGATATTCATCATCGGACTGTATACGTTCCACTCTAAGATACAGGCCCTCCTGGTGGGTGAATGGGAGATTATGGGGGTTGGTAGACTTTACACTGGTTATTTGCTAGCTACAAAAATTATATTTTATTTTATTCTGGATTTCTTTTATTTTGAGTACCTACCTTACTTGTACCTACTTGTAATTCTTTATGTATTCAAATGTATGTTCTGTTTTGGTGTGCAAAAATTTATTGTCGAAAGTCTTTGTTTTATTTTAAATCACTTAACAAACAAACTAAGATTAACAAAATAAGATTGCTTTATTTCTGGACCTTTAAAATTGTCAAAATGGACACTGCAGTCTGAATGAAAAGGACACCACAAATAAAATTCAATTTTGACAGAAGCTATAACTTTACGAGTAGTAAACCTGAGACGTGGGTGGTCCACCACGCGAATCCCACTATATGGGAATAGTATTGTGCTACTACGATACCAAAACTCACCATGAACTCACTCTTATGAAAGTATTGAAGTACTTCGATCGCGAATACAAACAAAATTAAAGAAAAACGTTTTTTTTTTCACTTTTTCAAAATACGAGTATGTAATATCACAGTGATAGCATCTTAACGTAATTTTTTGACTCAACCGTCGTGGAAGATGTGCCGATGTGAAGAAAACGCGGCCAAACACTCTTCAACACACAAGTATAAGTACAAAGACAGTACAATTACAAAATACAATATTGAATCTCATATCGTAACATTTTGAAGCCCAGTAGGCCTCGCATGCCACCCCCGAAGAAAACGACAAACTAATTTGTTATTGAATAATTAATGTAAAATGTAAGAATCCTGTAGCTTCTTAACAAAATATTTGTACGCCATCACGGCAGAACTTTGTTGTCTCTGTGAGAACTTATTACTAATATCCTAAGTACCACCAAAAGTCTTTCAAATAAATGATTTCCTTTCATTTCAAGAGCGCGCACGACGTTTTTCTCGTTTAAACGCTTTGTCGTGGACGGCATGCTACCCGTGCAGGTATATTGGTAAATTCTACCTGATGACTTCAAAGATATCCATATTGAGTCAAAATTCTCTTGCCCTACTTGGGGTCGAAATAATTATGTCATCTTCCATTCATCTCTTCTTTTCACATTATCATCTTTGACAAAATCCATCCATCTTTTCTACGACCTTTCTGCTCCCACCACAGCCATCCAGATTCATAATTAACTGTCGTTCCAAAATATCCATTACCACGCAATTTTAAAAAAGATAATATATTTCCCCGCAACCTCTTCATGGTGAAGGTGGTTTGTGCCCCAACTCAGTACTCAGCAAAATACACATCAAAGGAATCATCTTGCTAAAGAAGGTGAAAATGAGACAATTCCACGCCACCATTTTACTCTGGACAATTTTTTAAAAGTTATCCTCAACTTTTTTTTAAATTTTGTACTACGTTTTCGAGACTCATCTTGAACTCACGCGATCGGCCACCAATAAGAGTCAGTGGTAACACCGGTCAGTTATTAGTGAGAAACGATAGTAAAGGTGACACAATAGGGGCCTGAGTGGCATTAAATAATAATTCTAGTGGATTGGATATAAAATATGATCCGATGATAACAATAGTCTGATTTGGGACTTTGATTTCTATTGAGGTCGTGTTAAAGTTTTTTTTATTAATTAAGAATAAATATGAAACAAGAATCTTTTGACATTCTTAGGGACTTTCAAAAGTTATTATTTTGCTAAGCAAATAAGCAAAGAATTTTGACTCTCAAACCCTCTGATAACTGTCATAAAATACCCTCAAAAAATAAGCGAAGAAAAAAAAGCTAAATTAACACAAAACCTCAACCCTCTTTACAACACCCCAACTATTAGTAAAGTATTACCGTAACTGGCAACACTAATCGCCCATTAGGAGGTTCCGGCGTGTCATGGGGTTGCCCACTTATAACAATTCAATACAGAATGCTAAATCGTGTGGGAACAATTAATATTTGAGTACTCGCCAACCCTATTGAAGATTAGTATAATTTTCGCGGTTGGCTGCCTCATTATTTTTTTTAAAAAGAATTTTTAAAAGTTAAGAGTTCCTAATTTAAAAATCTAACCAATAAAATCTGCTTTACATTATACTGGATACAAAACACTGGCCGTAAAGAAACGGAATACAGAAACAATTAAAAATCGAATTTAGATTCCATTTTCAAATCCTCTCCAGTCATTGGCTGAACAGTGATTCTCGGGGTTGTAATGGGTAATATTATATGGAATGAGCTTTTTTACAGGTAAAACTGATCGCAAGGGCAAAACTGGTTTTCTTTCAAAGACCGTTTGATTTTATTGTGGCTTGGCTTAGTTTGGATTTTATTTCGTATTTTATAGTCTGTGAAATCTTTCAATATTTTTTCTTTAAGATTATATTCAAAATCCTTTAGAAAGTCGACGTTTATTTACCTTAATTTTGTAAAATTTTCCATAGAAAAACAAATAAACATTTTATGGCTTCCAAGTCGTGAACTAAAAATGAGTAAGTAAAATAAATAAATTTTACTGGTTTTTAAATTACAGTACCTAGGTATGTGGTTCGTTCCAGTGCAAGGCCATGGAAACAATAAGCCATAAAATGAGTTTTCACAGCGCAGGAGTCGTAATGAGTTCCCGAATGCAGCCTCTACTCGACCTAATGGGCTTCACCGAGGTCGACTTATAGAGCCAAACAAAAAAAACATATTTAAAAGCTATGCCAGTCCGCCGTAAAATTAAAAAGACAAATTATTGGACGTCTTCGTGGAAGCCAGCCTTTGTTATCTCACAAGTGTTTTTCGAGAGTTGTGTTTGTCTTCCACCCCGCTCTTGCACACAAAAACCTCATCCATTCATCTCTGTCTGTCTTGTTAGCGCGCAGGGCGTTCTGACAGGGCGTAACTGACGCTTCCACCGTTACGTAATTCTGACACTTTCAGCTTTCATAACAAGGTTTCTTCTTGTTTAAACAATTTTGTGTTCAGGTTATCGAGACGAATCCTTTAAAGGGCGTAACTGTTGCTCGTCGTATAGCGTGATATCGATTTATGGCTGATGGAATAAGCGTTCATTTCGCTTAATTGGCGCCTGTCCGATACCTCGTTCGTTTCGACACGGTCCGATTTTTTCCTATAGCTTTATTTTGTTGGATATTGGTTTAAATTATAAGGTGAATAAGGTTTGTATTTGTTTGTGTTCGATTTTGAATTTAGGAGCATTAACATAATGATGATAGTTCGTGTTTGATCGAGCAGGTGTTATGCATCGGTTTTATTCTCGGTTTTTATAACAAAATCTCGTTATGTTATAAAAAGTTGAATATCGCGTTGAGTTTATGAGATTACGCGTCTGGTGGGATAAGGTTTCGTTAATTATTCAAAATTGGAATTCCGAGACAAATTTTTTGGTTCACTATCGTTATAATATTGCCGATAATATCGCCTTTTTGAAGTTAATTCGTTTTTTTTATTGAATTGATAATAAACACTCAGAAGTTTTTAATTTGATGGCTTTAATTAAACTTTTTTTTCATTAGTGTTAGAAGTGATAAGTGGACGATACATTTTTTTCTTTTGGATGTTACTTACTCATATAAATATTAAGATCGATACGATCCAACAAAATATTTAGTAAAATCAAATAAAAGATTGGAAATTAAGTCTCGGGCGGGACTTGAGGGTTCAAACTCTTCCAATCCGGGGAAGTGCGGGTTCAAGACCCGCCCGAGACTTAATTTTTGAATGTATTATTTGATTTGAATTAGCACAACACTGTTTATAATCAATAATATTTTAAACATTATTTTTATTATTTACTTTTAAAATGTTTTATCACAGAAATTATGCAATAGGTCTGTTTTCGAAATTGATTTGGAGAGCTATAAAATTTTGTATAATTCCTGCCTTGGGTTTAACAAAATTAGCTGAAACTATTTGAAGAAGAAAAAGCGAAAAAAATGTACTGTCCCATACCAGCCTCGCGCAACTCTCTAACAAAAAAACGTTATATGAAACGTGCACCGCCGCCATTAAATTTCTTTGAACGGTTGCACACGTTTCATACATTCTGGACCATCTATTTTTTTTTTTTTTTCGAATTGACCAATACAGCATTGCTCAGGGAGCATCGACTGCTTATTACTGCGGACTATGGGGGGACCACACCAGTGACGGCGAAGCGCCCTGGTAGGTCTACCGAACCAATGCATGAGCTTCTGGATCATCGGTCACGACCAGTTTTTAGTATGGAAGTCCCGACTCTTATAACGTAGTGAGTTACATTCTCTTTGGTCCCATATTCGGGTCGAATGCGATTGCAGTTTAATATGGAATAGCAGATTTTTCTTTAAATTCTTACGGACTTGTCTGCATAGTGAAAATTCTTCAGATTTATGGTTCATTAAATATTACTAGGTGTTTTGTTACACCCTCTATACACTAACCCGGAAAAACAATCGCACCAAGATCGTAGACTGCGCAAGAGATTGCGTTGATTCTGTATTATATCGTCGCCTTATACAGGTGTAACAAAATACCCTAGTAAACACTTAAAGGAGGTGCTTCAGACCATCAAACTGAACAACTTTCACTATGGCGCCAACATCGAGTAAAAATTAAAAAAATCAGCTGTCCCATACATTTGAGTCGAGCCGGTATTGCAGTTTTGTATGAAACACCTGATTTTTATTTTGCAATTTCGAAGTTGGCTCCATAGTGAATCTATCTATAACGTCACGCCTCTTTCCCAGTGGGGTAGGCAGAGGCCAGGGCACGCCACTAACTACGATCCTTACATACTTCTTTTCCCTCATGCACATCCATACTCATACATTCCCGTCGGTTTCGAGTACTCCGCACCTGTTTTTGTAGGACGCAACTGATCTCATAAAGCATGTCCTGATTTCACTCAAAAAATCGGATACTCGTAATGCCATCTATAGCGTGCAATTTGAACCTCGTCAATACTACCGAACTTACAAATATGTTATAGGACGCAGTTTTTTCTTCCTCCTGAAAAGTTATCTCTTTTACACTTACGACTTTTTCACTCTAAGGCGTTATGCCTTTACAAAGAAGGATTGTATCGATTAATCTTCGTTTATGTTCGGCTTTCTTCGGCTTAAGTTACGACTTAAATAGACATTGATGTTTGACCTCTACGGAAACTTATTTATTTGGAATGTTGCAGTAACTTAGCAGTTCTGACTAAGTTATGTCAACAGGTTAAATTCCAAACTCTACTCTTAAATATACAAGGTGTTACAAAAATACAATAAAATGGTATGTGAGTTCCGTGACATAAGTATACGGTAGATACCAACAACCACTGCTATTATTGTCACAGCCGAGCTTTACAATAGTAAAAAATGTACTTTAGACAATGACTTTTCTTAGCGATAAGACCGCCTGTTTTTGTTCCTTTTGTATTTCCTGATTGGTTGCTCTCTGTATACTCTGTTTTTTTGGTGTCAAATAAAGTATAATTGATTGATTGACTTTTTATACAAAACTCATTGACTTTAGAGGTCAAAACTTTGACAAAACAGTATTAGATCTACCTACCTCAAACGGATCATTCGCAAAACGGCTACCAATGTAAAAGGCCCAATTCGCCAAATGGCCAATTTCGCGAAATGGCTAATTCGCGAAATGGCCAATTCGTAAAATGACCAATTCGTGAAATGGCCTATTCTGAAAATGCCTAATTCGCGAAATGGCTAACTTAGAAAAACTTTAGGCGGATAGAGTATGGCGGGGTCCGTGGGAGAAACTTTTAACTATGCATTTTTTTTACCCGACTGCCCCAGAAGGAGGGTTATGTTTTTCGATTGATGTATTGATTACTCGATTAAAAATAAAAATATCAAATGAAAAAATTATTTTCTGATCCTATACAACATGTAAAACAGTTCCCTAAATAAGTAAATATAACTTTTAATAATGAAATGAGGTCAAAGATTCAATATTTCATAGAACAAAGACACGTTATTTCCCAATGAGACAGATACCTACAAACTTGAATGTCTTTCCATTGCTGCTATCTTCAATAATTTAAAAGAGTAGAGGTAATTAATTTTAATTTGTTATTATTTATTATCAAAAGCTGAGTAGTTCTTCTATCGTATTACGTCAATCGTATCAAATGCCTCAAAATAAATGAATGATGGTACGTAGGTACATTTTTAATTTATTACACGCTTTTTCAAAATCATAATAATGGCGTGGAGAGGATGAGTGATAGCAGATGTACGAAAGAGATATATGTTGCTAATGTGAGTGAAAGCGTCGGAAGAGGGCGCCCTCGTAGGACGTATGCTGATCAAATCAGTTGCGTCCTACAAAAAGGGGAGGTGCGGAGTACTCGAAACCGACGGGCATGTATAAAGAGATGTATGGATGTGCATGAGGCAAAAGAAGTATGTAAGGATCGTAGTAAGTGGCACGCCCTGGTCTCTGCCTACCCCACTGGGAAAGAGGCGTGACGTTATAGATAGATAGATAGATAATAATGGCGTTTTAGATAATTTCATTACCTAAAACACTGATTATAATGATTAGAGTCAAGGAATCAAGAGTTCTAACTGGAACTTGAACTTGTAACAATGATTTTGCTAAATAAAATTATATTTATGTTTGAGGTGGTTGCAGGGGTCAATTTTATACAAAACATATGCGCACAATACGCGTAGACGGTATTAATATAAGTAACTTTGTATATATGGAAAAATTGTATAGAAAATCTAAATGCCGCGTCACAAATAACAATTGCAATTTATAAAATAATTACGAAGATATGAAGCTTCGAAATTTTTCATACAAAATTTTAAAAGCTTTATATCTTCCTAACTATATTATAAATTGCAAATGTTATTTGTGACGCGGCAACTATACTTACCTGCAAAACTAAGTACTACACTTTTAATATTTAAATTTTTTCTGAACTATAGAAATTAGAGATTTAAAATAAAAAACGTTTTATAGCAAATGTTATCAGCTTTCTTTGTAACTATTCTTTGTAAATTAAACTCTTTTTCGAGTCCTTTTTATTTCGAAAGTATATATTGTGTATTGAAAAAGTTATTGCAATTTTAAAAGTGTGATACTTAGTTTTGCAGGCCGGTGTAGATTTTTAAACTATTTTTCCATATATAAAATATTACTTTTATTAATTCCGTCTACGCGTATTGTGCGTCAAACTTTTGTATGGACTGAAACCACCTTAACTTAAGTGATTACAAAATCGTTAGAACCTAGTAAATACCAGAGTGACTGTGTTTTTAATAAAAAAAAGGAAGTGGAAGGCTACTATTAATTCGAAATAAGGGAAATAAGGTGATTTTTTTAAGGGCATATATCGAAAAATAATTGAAGCGAAATGGGCGAGTGATAGCTTATATTACTGCCAGATGCGAGAGAAAGAGATAGGGTGACGCGCGCGCCTGAAACGACGCAAGCGTAAAACAAACTTTATTTAATTGTGATTGTACTATTTATGTAAGTTCAATTCTGCTCTAATCGAACTTTATAAAATATCAATCTCTTTTTTAAATCAAGTCTCGTGTTTCTATTAGTCACCGTTTAGCATTTATCGATAAAGACGGAGGTTACTTTGGCTTTTTGCTTGTTTTTCTATCGAGAAACACGATTAAGACACATGTCCTAATCGTGTTTTGGCTCTAATCAATACTTCAATTATATGTTCAATGTTAGTACTTCATGATATATGACTAAGTATAGAAGAATCCTATTTTTTCACATATCCTCTTAATTTGTTCTGACAAACTTAACCGATATTAATTTGTTATTTTCTGTTTGAAGGTTAATTTTGTACGGCGCGACTTATGTAGTATTCTCGGTTTTTGTTACACACAGAGAAAGGTTATACTTTAGTTTCATACAACAAAGAAAATAATTACTGACGCCGTCGGTGTGAAATGTAGGTGTTTATATGACATATTGTTGTTTATATAACTAAATAAAATAAAATAAATAAATTCTGAATCAGCATATTTTGCATTGAGTCAATTTTGTCTCCAATTCGCTCAAATTTCTTAAAACTCTAATTCTCCTTGCACTACAGCAAGTCGGTAGTATGTATTGGCAATATGTCTGAGTCTGACTACACCACACCAAATATATTCGTACTACCCTTGAAGTATCTAAATAAAATACGTTAAAATACTTAAATCAAAGGTCAGTCCAACTCTGCAAGTATCAAGACAAGCCCCGTTCCCGCTGATATTGTAGAAACAAACAAAAGAGGAGCGATAACATTTGTTCGTGAGTGAGTCAACGGTCGGATTGTTTGCTTGAGCGCTTGTGATTCCATTCTGCTGATTTGAAATCGCTTGAGGTTCGAATTTTAAAAATAATATTTCATTTCTTTTTAATAATGTAAGACATTTTCAGGGTACATACCCAATGAAAATTTTTGACATTGGAAATGTCTTTTCGTTCGCTCCAGTCTAGGCCCCGATTTCACGAAAAAGTGCGAA
The DNA here is from genome assembly GCA_927399405.1 of Agonopterix arenella. Classification (NCBI taxonomy): domain Eukaryota; kingdom Metazoa; phylum Arthropoda; class Insecta; order Lepidoptera; family Depressariidae; genus Agonopterix; species Agonopterix arenella. The sequence goes on from OV656714.1 coordinate 7,682,896, forward strand.
CTCTCCGAGTTGTTAAGATATGATATTCAAAAAGGCTCAAAAGGCGCGTATTTACGAGAGTAGCAGGCCTAGCATGCCACCCCCGAGCAAACATTTAAACGAGAAAAACGTCATGCGCGCTCTTTCTGGCCTACGTAAAATAATAAAGATGGAGGCGCATCTCGATTTTTATCGTTTTCTCGGGGGTGGCATGCTAGGCTTACTGTAAGGTGCAAAAAGAATTATTCGAGAAAATCAAACACGAATAAAGTTATAGCCGAAATAGTGAAAAAAAAGCGCTCGATGTTTTGAAAACTTTGAAATGATATCAAAAATTTGAGAAAAATTCCTCTGGACAATCTGGACGATCGGGTTAAGGGTTTGCCCTGTAACCTAACCTTTTAGAGACAATATTTTTTCGAATTCCGTAGATAAATTTCCAATGTGCTCGATAGTCGTGTGAGGCACGAAATCTGTGAAATTTTCATTCGTCAATGAGCGCTTTGGGCACGCGTATTGGACTAATGCCTCTGCAGTGGGACGTATTGGCTATGTGCGAAGTAAGTATAAATGATGGGTACTGTCAAGTCGATCGCAGCGCCGCTGCTGTGGCAGAAATTTGCTCCCAGAAGCTGTATCCACTTTTCTTTAATGTATGCAACACAAATGATCCAAAACTACAAAGCCTACCAACTAAAAATCTGGCATGGATGGATTCTATTCGCATCTAGGTGATCAATTAAAAAGTGTTTTTCGAAAAACAACTCCCAAACTACGATAATACAGGGTGAAATAGAAATCGTCGGCGTCCTTTTAAACTAAGACTACATCAAATGAAACAACTTTTACTATGAGAGTAAACTTGAAATAGATAAAAATATCAGTTCTTCCATACTAAACAGCAATGACGACGTAGTCTGTAGATAAATGATGTAGTCAAGTAGACTACGAACCGCCAGCTGTTCCAAAAACTTGAACTGAAAAAAAAGAGTTTGGTCACGTCATAAAAATTGTTCAATTTAATGAGTAGGCTTAAAAATATTTCAACGATTTCAATTACACCCTGTAGGTATCTTATCTACCTATATGATTAATCCGAAAAACGACACAACTGTCAAAACTTGTACTATGCTGAATTTATATGGTCAAAACCTCAAAACAAATGTCACATATAAAATACCGGCATCCAAACGGTATTTAAAACGCATATGTCAACCAGATAAGGTCGGCATCCAGAGCGATACGGAATGCTGTCGACACCCCAACGGCACAAGCTTGAAGATACGGAAGCTAATATTTAAAGAATTTAACTTTAAGAGATAAATTTGAGACGTATTTAGATAAAAGTCGTGTTTAACAGGGCTTAAGCAGGCGTTTAAATTTGTTACTTTCTTGAAATATAATTTTATGAGCTTTTTAGTCTAATTTCAGTCTTGTATAATTTTTATTGAAATTTTTTATGTTTGACTTAAACAACAACAAACAACTCTAATAGTTTTAGCAAACGATTAAACATTATTGCAAGTTATTAGTTTAAGCGTACAGGGCAAATTTAAGAATAGCCGATTCGTAGAGCGGAGACAAGTCGAGCTCGCTTCGCTCGGTCTCAAACATTTCAGAAATGTTCATTCCACAGCAAAGTCGTCGTGCTGAAAATTTCGAGCTCGCTTCGCTTGCTTCCTTAGCTTTTACTTAGGTGCACACGATTTACTTATACCGAAAGAGTTCTTCTGGCGACGATTCGTCATGTAGAGAAAATTCGAGCTCGCTTTGAGTTTATATTTTTTGATAAATAAACCAATATATTATAAGGTCTAACAAAATTAGCTGAAACTATTTTAAGGGTATGCTCAGACCAACAAACTGATCAACTTTCTCTACGGGACCAATATCAAAATCTCGAAAAAAAAAAATCTGCTGCCCCATACATTTGAGTCAAGTTGTGTTTGCACTTTTGTATGGGACATCAATTTTTTTTTAGCGATTTCGATATTGGTCCCATAGAGAAAGTTGTTCAGTTTGATGGTCTGAGCATACCCTTAAAATAGTTTCAGCTAATTTTGTTAGACCTTATATTTCAGACCAATACTAAAGTAGTAGTGCTAATTTTTTTACTTAATATAAGACTTTGCACGTAAATATAAACGTTACATAATTATAAACTTCACAAATAATAGGTACACTCGAACTCAAGTCACATTATTTGGTTTATTATCTTAGAAATGTAATTTATTTTTCAATTTTAATTTACTACTTTTGTTAATAATTTCAATTTACATTCCTACGCCAACTGTGGCAGACCGCAGTGAGTCCAATTATTTTACTTTAACGCCACTTATATTATCTGTGTTCACGAATAAATAATTTTGTGTATTTGTATTTTGTATTTATTGATAACATTTACTCTAGAAAACAGTCATCAAAAAATCCCATCCAAAAAGTTAATCTCCAGACCGTTAAAAATGCCCGTCGCCGCGTCGCCTGCGCGGGCGCATGGGCAAAGCAATTAAACGTCCCGAAATAACTGTAGTCCGCGTAATTGACGAGCCCGAGCGATTTATGCGCGCGTAAACCGACACCGGCTAATGCTCCCTGCGTTATGCTTCTGCGTTTTGAAGAAAAAGAGGATGTCGGCTTTTAAAATAGGAGTTTGACCATAGATCACATAAACAATAGATCTATGAGTTTGACAGCTTTTTAGGTCCAAGGGACTTTAGACCGCTGAATACTCATAAGTAAGCCATTGAAGAAAAAGAGAGCTTGTCTTTTAATATTTTTATCGGCAATAATATGTGACATTGCAGATAAGCTTCATGGTCCGAGATCCGACAATAAAATTACGCATCTATTTCTTTAAATTTCTAAACTATTCAGTTAGGTAGGTCCAACTTCGAGAAAGAGATCAACCGTCGAATCCAACTCGGTTGGGCAGCGTTCGGGAAGCTACGTAGTATCTTCACGTCCCAAATACCGCAGTGTCTTAAAACGAAAGTCTTCGATCAGTGTGTGTTGCCAGTGATGACATATGGAACAGAGACGTGGTCGTGCACTCAAGGCCTCATAAAAAGGCTGAAAGTCACCCAAAGAGCAATGGAGAGGGCTATGCTCGGAGTTTCCCTGCGAGATCGAATCAGAAATGAAGAGATCCGCAGAAGAACCAGAGTAACTGACATAGCCCAAAGAATTGCTAAATTAAAGTGGCAGTGGGCGGGGCATATTGCTCGCAGAACCGATGGCCGATGGGGCCGAAAAGTTCTCGAGTGGCGATCGCGTACCGGAAAGCGTAGCGTGGGTAGGTCCCGCACACGGTGGACCGACGACCTTGTGAAGGCGGCGGGATCCCGTTGGATGAGAGCAGCGCAGGACCGGTCGTTATGGCGATCCTTGGGGGAGGCCTATGTCCAGCAGTGGACGTCCATCGGGTGAGATGATGATGATGATGATCTATTTCTTTGGAAACGAAATGTGATTCTAGTGAATTTTTAGATTTACACAGGGGTTCATACAATGCCACCACCACATTTCGTTCACCAAAGAAATAGGTCCATAATTTTACGGTCGGATCTCGGTCTATCAGGATTCACGACACAGGAGCATAGGCTTAGATGGTTTGGACACGTAAAACGAAATCCACCCGATTTATGAGTGCTCAATGCTTTATGCTTCTGCGTTTTGAAGAAAAAGAGTTTGTTGTCTTATAAATGAGTTTGTCAGCTTTTGAGGTCCAAGAAGCTTTAGAGTGCTACATATTAATACCAGCTTGTGCTCGCGTGGATTTCGGAAAACTTCAACACCCTGTGGCCCCCTTTAGGGGTTGATTTTTAGAAATATTCTATTTATTGCAGCCCTACATGCTCTGTAGAATGTGTAAATTCCTCAATGGTTTAGTTAGGCTATGCGTTTAGTCTGTCGGTCAGTCAGTCACGGAACTGTTTTATGCATAGAAGACAATAACGCTTTTCGCAGAATTAATAAAATAATCTTCACCTTCCTTATAATTTGAGGGTTGGCGTAATATGTAATATCCTTCCATTCAACTCTATTAGTAGCGATATAAGTGCTTACTTCTTTCCTACTTTATCTTCTATCGAGTCGAAAACTCCTGCAACTTTTTCCAGGTCATTTTTTTTAACCAATTTTTTGTACAACCGGATCCTAAACAACAATCTACCTATATATACTTTCTTTTGACCCTTAGACCATTTGGACCTCTTCCCAAACAACCATCGTCATTTTCACCTGTTTCCTGAAGAAAAAGTATTATCTCTGAAAGGAGGATAGCTACAGGAATATTTATAAGAGAATAAAAATAGAACAGACCTTAATCCTTTGTAAGTCCTGTGGGAAAATGGTCTGGATTTATTTAAGATGTCTTTATAAAATAAACCATTAACACAATCAAAATATATTGCAAAAAGTTATAGATTCACATAATTTGAAAGACTAGCTATTAACCACCATCATTTGAAACGTCATACCATCCCAAATGTCTTGAAAAATTATCTGAATAGAATTATTAGGTACTACGTCACAGATAATTTAATAGTTAGTACCTACAGCTATACAAGACGAAATACAGAACATTCCCTAATAAAGCAAAAGCTATGCTTGACAATGCACCTTATACATGTTGAAAGCTCCGTCCCTTTCGGACACATTTAAATGGTTAGATAGAGACGCAACCCTGAAATTATTTATGTAGTGTAGGTATGCCTTTTCCTTTAAGAGGATATTGACATTTTATAAAGTTTGATTAGAGCAGAATTGAACTTACATAAATAGTACAATCACAATTAAATAAAGTTTGTTTTACGCTTGCATTGTTTCAGGCGCGCGCGCCGCCCCATCTCTTTCTCTCGCGTCAGGCAGTAATGTACGCTATCATCACACGCCCATTTCGTTTCAATTATTTTTCGACATAGGGCCTTAAGAGAGTGCTCCCCTACCTAAATCTTTTCAGATAATTCACATTAGACGAATAACATTCTGGAATTCCCAAATGGAAGCACAAATATGCTACTAGCACTTGTCAAATGAGTACCGTAACAGTTAAAATGTCAGACCAATGACGCGCGTCAAATGCATTTTAGAATGCGTAAAAATAGTCTCCAATTGACTGTGTCTTTTAATGTTGCATTTAATCCAGCCATTGCGAACATGAAGCTATGGATTCCAGGAATTCTGAAATAAATTCTCACGGTTTTAACGAATCCGTGGAATTTCCTCCTACAGTTTGTAAAATATAGCTTTGATACCTGTAACATTTTTTTCAGTTAGTCTCTGTCGCTCTTGTGTCTTACGCATTGCCCCGTCCTGCTTTCACATGTATCTCGAGCTCCATTCAAAGTTTCAAAGTGTTTTAATGTAGTCAAGATTAGCAGTGAATTCCATAAAAACAGTGAAATTTTTAACAAGTTTTTTTTTTCTGGAAAGCAGTTCATTTCATCACTGATAGATATAAATTACTGGTTATAAGCATAGGATAGTGAACTCTAGTAGTTTTATAGTCTAAAACCCTGGTTTGTTTGCCTTATAGTTATAAATCTGGGAGTGTTTGTTTAAACATCTAATCTACTGAAGCGATTTCAATTGGACAGAGATCACGAATTTCACGCCAGCAAACAACAAGCAAAAGCTGAAATACGAATAAAATTAATGAATGAATGAATGAATGTACTTTATTTACACCAAAACAAAATACAATGCACAATAGGAAAATTAAACTGAATATGGTACAAATGAGGCGGTCTCAGAGCTAAAAAGCGATTTCTTCCAGACAACCTTACAAAACCCGTTATTCTATTTTAATTATAACAACGTGTAATTGAAACAGTTCAATAAAACATAAAACCATCTAAAAATCCAGAAGAAAACAACTAATTCTTATTTGAGACATAAAATCGATTAAGACCTCGTATCAAGTCTTCGATTTAATTCACGAAAACAGACGGTTTAGTACAAATAAACATACTAATCTAGTTTTATAGTTAATCTGACTTTTAATTGCTAAAAACATGTGGATTTGCAGCCATTCATTTCAGTGTTTATTATGCAAATAAAAGCCTAAAGCTTTTGATTAGAATTTTTTTTACGGTTTCTGCAATTGGGATTTCTCTCTCTTTCTCGTTTTATCGACGGCGGCGTGCTAGGTCCACTGCATATCGCGTTAAAATTTATAAGTTTCTTTTTGAATGCTGTTTTTGTTTAATATTTGATCTGCTTTTCCAAATAAAGAAAAAAAATTTAAGAAAAATAAAAGAAAGAAAAATATTTTTTTTTTATCTTTTGTCAAAAATTGCCAGTTCACACCAAAAGCACACCCAGGGCACTTCATAAAAATGTGATCGCACTGACAAGAGCTAAGTACTAGCGGGTACTGACTGCGTGCCAGTGAGAGAGGACTAAACCAATGCCTATTGTCATCTACCACGAGGGTGAGTTAAAAATTGGTGGGGACGGAGTGTCCGTATTGTATACACTATACAGGGTGTAAAACAGCCAACATAGAAAGCGCGAAAAAAAAATTAGCTTTTCCATAGAAAGTGTCAATTAGCTACTGGAGCCAAATGTATGAAACAACAGTTTTTATTCGCAATTTCTACGTTGGTCCATAGTGGAAATTGAACAGTTAGATGGTCTGAAGCACTCAATAAAGTACGTAACGTACCTATTTAAGTTAACACCCTGTATAAGTATCATTTCTTTCTTATAGTTACTATAACTTTAGTCATCATAACTTCATTATTTCAAATCTTAAAAATCAAAAGAACATATTTTCAAAAATCTATTTTAAAACCTACCCAAAATCCAGCTGCATTCGATTACAAACGTGGTACAAAATAAAACTTATTTAAGAGGACAATAAAACTCCGGTCTTAGCTGAGTTTCCTATTTTACGACTTACTTTAAACGTTAAAGACTATGTTTAAAAATAAGCTGCGATCTTACGCTGTTAATAAGCTAGAATTATCTAGTAAAGCTGACAGGAATCTCAACACAAGCTCTTATAAGCTGACATTGGAGATACAACTGATATTGATATTAAACTAGTTAGGTATTAGCACAATCTTAGGTAATAAAATAGTAGTACTGTCATTGATGATGATTACTTATTATTTTCGACTAAAGCAATTGCTTGTATTACAACAGCAGAACCACACCCACCCACCCAGCACCCTTCTTTCTTTCTTATCGTGTGAGCAGAGCCCTGGCGTCAGAGTTTTTTCAGACCGCCTTACGGCCTCTGACGTGGTTTTTATGTAACGACTACCACCAGAGCTAGAAGCCGAGACCAACGGTTTAACGTGTCATCCGAAGCACGAATTATTTTTCTTTTCAGACAATCAGGTGATTCAGCCTGCAATGTCCTAACCAAATGGGGAAAAACGCACAAAGTGACATTTCACTAGGTGTCCCCCGTGGGAATTGATCCCACGACCTCCGTGTCGAGAGCCAACGCTCTTAACCATTAGACCACGGAGGCAGGTATACTTAAATGTGTTACAAACCTTATGGGGTACTTCAGATCATCAATCTGAACAATTTTTACTATGGGACCTATATTGAAATCCGATGCGAATGTTCAAAAGCCAATGACTAAAAAATGCGCCTTTTTTTCTTTTTGCCTCTTTTTTAAGGGCGGCCATCATTCAAACTTGAATATTATAGTTCAGAATAAAGTTACAAACAAAACTTGTATGGCAACTCTACACACAGTCCGAACCGAGATATAAAGGCTTGAAGTGAACGTAATGAATATATTTTCAACTTCAAGCCTTTATATCTCCGTTCAGACTGAGTTTAGGGATATAAATGTAATAAAACGTTTTGTTTGTTACTTTAAAATATTGAAGTTTGGTTAAAAAAGCAACGTCGAAAAATAAAGCACCAACTTTCCACACAAAACCCGCATTGTCTTTTGGTGAATCCATTAGTATTAAGTATAACTATTACAAATAAATAATGAATTAAAATAGTACTCTATATTTACAATATTAATGTAAATAAAATGGCAACACTGCCCATGACATAAAATATGCATTCCGAGGCAACCGGCATTATACGAAAACCTTCATCAGCTTGATTAAATTCATTTACAATTCATAAAGACTCCTCAGTCCTGTGTTAACCATTAGCTGTTATTAATTTCACAAACCATATCGAGGTATGCGTGGGCGCACATCAAAATAGTGATGTTCAGTCCGTGTAACCGTGACCAGAACTTAACTATCGATATCCGAAAAAATAGGAATTTAAGTATCCATAAATGAAATCGGAGGGAGGCCTTTGCCCAACAATGGGACAGCGACGGCTGATATAATATTGGATGCACTTCTATAGTGTATACTGGGATAGTTGCCGGTTGGTGTCACATTACTATTTAGATCAAATTGTCTGACGGGCCTCTACGTGTTGGCTTCGGCCCCACGCACGCCTCCCAAAGGTCCGAGACACTTATGTCCCGAGATAAGGAAAAGACATATAATAATAATAAATGAAATCAATCTCGAATAGGATAGGATAGGATATCAATTTCTGTTGCGAATATAGGTAGATAGACAAACAGATAAGTTACTATAATAAATTGCTCTGAATGTATTCCGCCATTTGCAGCTTTTAAAATTAAGTATGTACTTATGATTCTGATTATTGTTTCTCACAACGAGTGTTGCACGTACATTAATTTAAGTAAAAATCTTACAATTAGACAAGTGACTTCTTTCATGACTTCTTCTTCTATCTGTTAAAATAATAGATTGTAAGATGCCAAAATTGTTTATTATCTTTCGAGAATTTGGAAAAAGTCGAAAGATTTATTTGCCAAGCGCGCTAGACTAGATGTCTTCTTGTTTATGTAGGTTGGTATAGATATATTGCATCTAAGAATTCTGAATGTTGACTATTCTTTCTATCAGCATTTTGTATTGAACATCCTTATACGAAACTCAGAAGAACGTATAACGTATCCGAAACAGGGTATCAACAACACCCCTATTCCATACATGCTTCCTAATTACGATCTACGAGTAGTGTTCGTTTGTTTGTGTGGGCTGCATCGGCCTGCATAGCGTTGCATTCATTAATAGTGCCGCTGGAAGTGATTGGAAATGCGATTAGTGTCATATTTAAAATTTCAATGTTTGTTGTAGATATCATCATCATCTCAGTCGATAGACGTCCACTGCTGGAAATAGGCCTCCCCCAAGGATCGCCACAACGACCGATCCTTCGCTGCCCTCTTCCGTTCCCACCGCCTTCACCAGATCGTCGGTCCACCTTGTCTTGCTTGCCCACACTGCGCTTTCCGGTACGCGGTCGTCACTCGAGAACTCTTCTGTAGATATTATACTCATCATCATCAGCCTATAAACGTCCCACTGCAGGGCACAGGCCTACCCTCAGGGAGGTTGTATGGGCACGCGTGCCCAATGCGGACTGGTAGACTTCTCATACACATCAGAGTTTCTTCTTCAGCGTATGCAGGTTTCCTCACGATGTTTTCCTTCACCTTTTGAGAGCAGTCGGTATTACGTACATAAGTTAGAAAAACTCATTGGTACATGGCATGCCGTCCGTGCGGATTTGAACCCGGACCCCCATACCTCGTGTCCATAGTGTCCACCTCTCCGCAACGCGCCACAGACGCTCATCAATTACTAATAAAGAATTGGACGCACATTCTCCTGTACAATATAGCAAATTATTTCCTGAATTCAAATAGTGATATGGAGAGATAAGACTGTGGTTCAGACGTTAGAATGCAGGTGCATTTTGTTCTGATCTGTGCGTTTTGGTCCTGCAATTTTTGGAGCGCTGATTTTGTATCGAGTCTTTTATTAGTGATTCGTTGGTCTCGGCTACTATCGCTGGTGGTAGTAGTCGGTTAAATAAAAACCACGTCAGAGGCCGTAAGGCGGTTTGTAAAAACTCTGACACCATGGCTCTGCCCAAACGATAAGAAGAAGAAGATTAGTGATCGAAGGTGGATCAATCAATCAAATCTACCCACTGCTGGGCATAAGCCTCATTTTTATTGCGCTATTCCTCTCAGTCATGTAGGCCTAGACGAGAAAAACGTCATGCACGCTCTCCTCTCCTCTCCTCTTTCTTTCCTTTCATCCTCTGAGTACACACATTGATTCGATCCAACTGCGATCGCCAACCCGCCTGCCAAGCGTGGCGATTATGGCAAATCTCCCCATTTTGGGGGAGGCTTATGTCCAGCAGTGGACGTTTAATGGCTGATTAATGAATGACGCTCTTTCTGGCATACGTAAAATAATAAGGATGGAGGCATATCTCGATTTTTATCGTTTTCTCGGGGGTGGCATGCGAGGCCTACTTTGCTAATCTGATCGCTATTTGACCCGCAACTCTAACAACCTCTCTGTCGTTGGCATTGGCCCTTAAATTTATTCATTCGTTGCAGGAAGTTGTAATGACTAATGACAGTTACAGAAAATCAGTTAAACATGAAAAATGGTTAAAGTGCAGAATGTTGTTACTAGTAATATTTAGCATGTATTTAGCATAATTATCAATCTTATCAGTCTAATCACACAAAGAAATATTTTTAGTAAGTAATTTTTTAGTATTTTAGAGTGGGAGTGAACACCCAATGTTGAATTTGTATTTCCAATGCTGAATTTCAGGAACAGTTATCAAAAGACCTTATAGTGAACTTAGAGACTGTAATATTACATCTTCTACAAACAACCTTTCTTTTTTGGAAGTTATAACAGACATGTAAGTGCAGCGCTTATAACAGACGAGTATTCCGGATTAGCGTGCTACTGCCGAAACCAAAAAAGTTACAAAATTAGAAGATAACGATAAGGACTATCTTGGAAGCACTTGTACGACCAGGTAAATAATTCCGCTGGTCAATATTTGTTTGCGCAGAGCAGACCCGATTCACCGTCAAAACACGAAGTCATTTAGTAATCAAAGTTTGTAAAAAAAATATATACGGTCGCTCAATTCGACCGAAACCTCCTTTTTAAAAAAATGGATAGCAGCGAAAAGGGCGCGAAAACAAGTCAATATAATTCCGCGAGCTATTAAAACTTGTCAACTGCGCAGGTACATCGTTAAGACTTATAAACCTGGTACCATTGTACCCTTCTTTCCATCCACCCGCATTCTCACAAATTGCAACTTCTTGTGGGTACTACATCTGCATATTCTGCATCTTTCCAAGTATCACCTTGTAGAATGCATTAGTTACGCAAGTTAAGCGCATAAGGACGCATACGTGCGCTTTCATTTGTTGTCGTTTATGAGAATTTGTTTCCGTTGTGTTGTTGTGTTCACTGGTGGACGTTCATTTAATATGCCAATGGTTTTGGTGAAAACCATGGATCTTTTAGTAGACACAATAGAGATATAACCACAGACTAGCTATATTACAGACTTCGAATATTTTGATAATGGTCGGCGTGATATCCAACATTAACAGGCTTTTTATATTTTGATAAATATTTCAACCTTTGCCCACAGCTTTTGGGAGACAATTATTGGGATAAAATTAAATTAACAATTTAATCTTTAGTTAAAAACAACTTTTAAACTTTAGTTATCACATTAAACGCCGGGCCACACTGAAGCGGTTCCGGAGGCGGGATTTTTTGTAATGTACGAGTTTATATGCACCCTGCCACACAGAAAACCGGGCCGGGAGCGGCGCGGTACCGCGCAGAACGCTATGACTACAGGCGGCCGCGGCGAGGGGCCGTGAGCGGCGCGGAGGCGGCCGCGGCCGCTGTATTCCATTATAGTCAATGCAAGGTGTCACACAGAGCGGAGGCGGGCGCGTCGCGGTCCGGAGGCGGTATTTACCGCGCTGTCATTTTGTATTTTTTCACGATTTTTTTTTAAATAATATGCTTTACGGCACTGGATTCTAGTCCTTTTGTGCCACTCGTATTATTTTATTTTCCTTTTGTTATAGTTTTTCAACAGTGTTGTTTATAAATTGGTCCAAACAGTTTCACATCAGATAGAATATCCTTCAGATCCCGAGGCACAGCTGCACTTCCGTACACTTTTGCAATATAATCCATAAGCACGAAACGGGCAACTCCAAAGACTTTTCAAGCAGTGGTGCCACCTTAGCGCTTTCGGCGCTAGATCTAGCGCTTTTTTGGTATCTTTAGCGCCGTATCTCAGAATTTAGTGCCTAGCGGAGAATATAGCGCTTTTTTAACTTTTAATAAATCGCCATTTTGTTAATGACATATTCATAATTACTTTAAAGTGTGCACTATAAAGAACCATTTTTTCCTTCTTTTTGCCACTATTTGGAATGGAGAAGTTAAAATAAAACAACGTCGCCGGCAGTGATATTTCGCAAAGAATTCGTGTCATGTCGCTAGGAGTAGTACATTACGTTTATCTAAAGAGTGTCTAGAGACAAAAATGAGGTAAAAATCATAGGAATTTAATGGAAAATTATTGATTGTTATGGAGATTCTGAGATTTCAAAAGATCGTATATTTTGCGTAGGTACGATTTCCAATATGAGATCGTACATCGTATCAGGGTCAAAAAAGTCGTATAAATACGATTTAAATCGTACGGTTGGCAAAACTGCCGCCGCTTTCTATGTCACACCGGCCGCCTCCGCGCCGCTGCCGCGCCGCCACCGCGCCGGGCGGACCCTGTGTGGCAGGCCCCGGAACGCCTTCGCTTTCCGCAAAACCGCCGACGGCACGCTTTCCCGCAAAACCTCCTCTGTGTGGCCTGGCCTTAAAGGCAGAATGGGCGTTCCATTTTGCTGTTTATTAACTTCTAAGTTCGCTAGTTTAATTTAAACGTGAACAGACGACTAAATTAAAAATATTAGGTACCTTACGGGTGTGTCTTATAAATGGATACCTAGTTTTAATAGGCAAAGTTAAGTGACATCAAAAACATCTAAAAAAAACAGCCTTTGGAAAATTAACCAAAATTTGATTTCCAAAGTTTTCCTAGAATCGACGATACTCTTTCCATGGGTGTCGGTCGAGATGACAAATAAAAATAAGGATTTCTAGCATCGTACTCTCTATGAGCAAAATGACCGACATATATCACATTACATCTTTCCACTCTGAAACATTGAATATGGTAAAGAGGGTGAACCTCACTAATGAATAGAGGTAATCTTCATACACATTTATAAAAAAATTCATGCCATTCTCCCATGTACGGTTCGAAAAGTACCTATTAGTTGTAGCAAAGTTTCTGCCCATGCCGAATAAAACCTATGTGCTGGTTTATGTACGACGATGATAAATCTAAGTTTCAAATGAGATTCAAAGAAGTACGTTGCGAAATTAGGTAGCCAATTTATAGCTCTATAAAGCGACCCGACTTTAATGGCTAGATTAATACAAATTCTTATTAATTCAACCTTGTGCGTATTTAACTAATTAGTGTTTTTAAACGTTCTGTGCGACAGAAACGGAGAATTCAGTCTAAAGATATCACGTGTACATTTCTAAATACTAAAAATGTTGTAGATAAATAAAAAATTCTGGTGCCGCAAAGATGTAGTTAATTTTAAACAAATCGATTACAAGCCCTTTATTAGCAGTCCGTATGTGATTGGTCTATGGCGTTTTTAAAGGATCACTACATAATTATTAAATTTTAGTCGCCAAGATGATTTCTAATCCAATTAATCATTAGATCTACTCAAAACTATGATATATTTGCTATACTGTACTTTTGGATATACATTTTCTACTCCTCTAATCATCTATAATTTAATTCATTGTAGGTTCCAAAACAGATTAGAGACATCTGTCAGGCTCGCTGGACTTCATTCTCTAATGTTGTGGTGGTCGCGGCTGTTTATCCTGGTTTACACGAGTTACAGCGGTGAGCATGTGTGGCGGGCCTACCCATCTTTATACCTATGCTTTCCCATAGTAAGTAGCAGTATTTTTAGCTACCAAAGATATCAACATTGGGGCCACTATCCCTAATAAACCAAGGACTGTCACCTGATAACAATGTTTGACAACGCATCCATTTCTAATGCCACAGATAATATATGACTGTCAGCGTATAGGCAAGCAGCAAGCTCTATAGGCCGATAATGCCACTGCAACTTTATATAGTCTGTGACGGGTGCGTCATCGCAGCAGGTCTGGGTTACTTTTGGATAAAAATGAAACAAGGTCTCAAAAGCCAGATAAAAAAGTGAGTCTTATATTTTTAATGGTGTGTAAATGCAGCTGAGATGTAAATTTTGTATGAACAATCGACGTAAACATACTAAAATTGTTCCCAAAATTTCGCTTCCCCATGGGTTGGTCACAGGATAATGTAATGAAAAGTGGTGAAATTATGAAGTTGGATTCTACGATAAATGGATCATAACTACATGCATGCGCATGTATGCCACCTATGACAGCAAAACAAACGGTGTTCTCGGAAATAAATATTGCAACCATTAGCACAAGTAACACTAGATGACGTTGCATTCGCCTAATACCTACGCCATCGAATAAATGTGTGTGTTTCTAAGAACGAACGTTACTCTGGGCTACAATTACAATTGCTACAAAGCTTGAAAATATTATTTTGTCACATTTTCTTATCACACAGTTTAAGAACATGGTACACACGGCGACACATCAAGCTATACAAAACCAAAATAAGCTTGCCGCGCGTTGGTTGCGTAAAGTATAAGGTCGCGCGGCAAGCTTATGATGGTTTTGTATAGCTTGATGTGTCACCGTGCGTACTTATACTTACTAGAAAAAAAATCGTTTTTTTTAAGACTGATCCTTAAATCCATCTATCTATAATCATTTGAAACTATTTCCTTATTTCTTTAAAGAAAATTATGCATTTCTGTCTCAACAAAATAATAATCATCTTATTAATGAGCCGTGAGGAGTGGTGCAATAAAAGGGAGGCCTATGCCCAGTGATGAAGTGGGTTGATGTGGGCTGTTTGATTCTTCTTCTTATCGTGTGGTGGCAAGCCCTGGTGTTAGAGTTTTTTTCAGATCGCCTTACGGCCTGTGACGTGGTTTTTATATAACGACTACTAACGATCAGTGCTGATTTGATTGATTGATTTGCCTCTTTACAGCAAGTGTCTCTATAGTTCAATAAAGTCAAAAATATATGTGGTGGTCCTTCGAGGTGAATGCACACTATGTACCCAGAGACGGTTGGTAGTATTGATACATTTAGTACGCAGCTGAATAAGATAAGCTATCGATATTGGACAGGGCGTTATTGATTTGAAGATAACATACTTTCTAGTCCTGATTTTTATTTGGTTTTTGTGCTGTAAATTTTTATGAGCTTGGAAGTAGCTTGGGCCTTTGGAGTAGGTACGTAATTATGGGGGTCCGGGTTCAAATCCGCAGGGACAACATGTCATGTACCAATGAGTTTTTCTAACATATGTACGTAATACCGACGGCTCTCAAACGGTGAAGGAAACATCGTGAAGAAACCTGCATACGCTGAAGAAGAAATTCTGATGCGTATGTGAAGTCTTCCAACCCGCATTGAGCACGCGTGGTGGACTAACGTACTTACACCATAAGGGTAGGGCTGTACATGCTAATGATGATGATCCCCGAACCAGGATTCGAACTCAGGATCAGTTGTTCGGCAGTCCGGCGTTATAATCATTACACAAACCGGGTTCTCATTTGACTGATTATGCATTTCGCCATCACGTCGGTATCGAGAGAATCTAGAACAGGCTGATGATGATGAATTTGAAACCTCAGTTCAAGAATAGATTAAAGGTAGGGAACTAGATAATCTAGGTACATCGCCTATAACATAGCATTATTATAATCTTATCAAAGATAAGATTAGGTACAAATGTTTATACACTCAAGGATATTTCATTAAAATACTTACAAGTAATAAACAATACTTTACTGACACTTTATTTATAAGGTTTAAAGAAGAATTTTATTCTCATTAAAAACATACAGTCACTTACATGAGAACAGTTTTCAGATAATACGAAAAAATCGATCGTTATACAATCTTTTTAAAATACTTACTAAACAATAATATCTTACACTATTATTAGCAGAGTTATGTGGTACAACAACGGACAAAGGCGCAACGTAGGTACGTAATTTTTATGTAGGTTTTTTAATGTTTTATTAAACTAATAAAGCAAGACAGCTGGTAGTTGTAGCAATGCTTCCGACAACCCTGAAAAGGATTATGGTCGTGAGTTTATGTATGTAGGTATTGTTTGCTATTATTAAAGTTATTAAATCGTTGTCCTTTGTACATCGTCGCCCTTACATTGTTATACATTTTATTTAGTGGCATTACATTAATTGAGAACCTACTCTGTACTTATTTAAAATACCTACGAAGACATAGCAAAAACATAAAGACTGACACAGCAAAAACCAAAGTCTGATAAATATTATTGAGGAGGGCTATAATATATAAGGTACCACATCTATGGAAGAAAATAAATTATTTAAGCAGTGAATAGTCTTCGAGAATGTATTTCATAAGTTTAGACTTAAATATATTTAATGACTCGGACTTTTTTATGGTCGTGGGTATATTGTTAAAAAGTTGCGCTCCCTCGTAAGTAAACATTGATTTGCCGTAGTTCGTTCGAATCTTCGGAAGAACAAGATAGCTTGCCCGACGCGTAGTGCGTTTGAGTACATGTTTTGATTTTACGAGCGAAAGATTTGTGTGGATCGTCTTGTCAAGTATTTTACGAATGAGTATGCATATATGATATTTGTACAGCTGTTTTAAGTTCATTAATTTAGTTTCTTTGTAGACTTTTTTCGTGCTAGTTAAGTACGGATAGTGAAAAAGTAATTTAATAATTTTAATTTATACTACGTGCAAAGACGAATAATTGAATAAATCATTACTATAGTTTGCAAGAGGGTTTGCTTACTACGCTACGATACTAGACGATTTACTTATATAAGGTCTAACAAAATTAGGTGAAACTATTTTAAGGGGATGTTCAGACCATCAAACTGAACAACTTTCTCTATGGGACCAATATTGAAATCGCGAAAAAAAATCAGCTGTTCCATACAAACCTACTCGACCTAAATGTATGGGACAGCAGATTTTTTTTCGCGATTTCAATATTGGTCCCATAGAGAAAGTTGTTCAGTTTGATGGTCTGATCATCCCCTTAAAATAGTTTCACCTAATTTTGTTAGACCTTATATACGATACGAGCGTTAACCCGAGACTTCGTCCGCACAAATTATATACCAGATTTTAAGTCAGATCATAAGCTATCAAACAAAAAAAGATTCATCAAAATCGGTTCAGTAGTTTTTGCGTGATACTCGTTCAAACAAACAAACAAACAAACACCCAAACAAAGACACAAACAAACAGACAGACAAAAAATCCAAAAATTGGTAAAATGGCATAAGGGACACCCAAAAACCATATCGTAACTTTTTTTTTTGTTAATATCTTCAATGTACAGACAAACTTCCTGTTACAGTTTTATAATAGTATAGATAGATACTGATATTCTCTTATTCTCTGTATTTTATTATTATTTGGTTATAAGGGCATGGTCAATGACCAAATAGCTACTGCAACCTGGATAGATCTATTGTAGCTGTCACCCTAGACCTAAAGGTCATTTCCTAGGCCCACGGACTTCATGAACCGTGTTATGCTTTTGGAGGGGAGGTCCCTAATGTCAGTAGGTGTTAGATGGCGTCTCCTGCTGTGAATGAGCACTTATTCTCTGTAATCGTTACATAAAATCCACATCAGAGGCCGTAAGGCGGTCTGAAAAAACTCGGACACCAGGGCTTGCCCACACGATAAGAAGACTGATATTCTGACGGTTTTTAGGTGGATGATCATCAAACTGAACAACATTCTCTATGGGACCAAAGTTGAAGTCACAAAATATTTATCAGCAGTTTCAAACAAAACTGCAATCTTATTCGATCCAAATGTATGTGACAGCAGTTTGTATTCGCGATTTCGATGTTGGTCCTTGAAAGTTGTTCAGTTTGATGGTCTGATCATCCACCTAAAAACTAAACTGCAATGCCTACTAGGTTCAAATGTTTGCAACAGCAAATTTTTTTTGCTTGATGTTGTTCAGTTTGATGGCTAGGCTCTTAGTTTAAAAGGATTCTACATACTTACATACACATATATAAGCTCACGCCATTGTCCCACGGGGATAGGCAGAGACCACGGACCGCCACACGCTACGACTCTGACACACTTCTTTAGCCTCATTGACATTCATACATCTTTTCATGCACTTCCGTCGATTGAGGGTGCTACGCGCTTGTAAAAGGATTCTAATGATTTCAATTTCACCCTGTATAGGCTGACGATGACGAAGAATCTATATATACTATTATAAAACTGTAACAGCAAGTTTGTCTGTACATTGAAGACATTAACAAAAAAAAAAGTTACGATATGGTTTTTAGGTGTCCCTGATTCCATTTCACCAATTTTTGGATTTTTTGTCTGTCTGTTTGTTTGTGTGTTTGTTTGTGTGTTTGTTTGTTTGAACTAGTATCACGCAAAAACTACTGAACCGATTTTGATGAAACTTTTTTTGTTTGATAGCTTATGATCTGACTTAAAATACTTATTATGACTTATTATGGTATATAATTTGTGCGGACGAAGTCGCGGGTTAACGCTCGTGTTTTATATAGAGATAAGTATGACTAGAAAGATACTAACTATAGTCAGATGTCATGGTATAGTTGACGTGAAATATTAACCGTTTAATTACTATTTGCTTTGCTTTGAGACACACGGTCGGATAAATCTATTTCTGTGCCGTGTGTTACACACAGTTTTTGTAATGGACTTTCTGTGGAATACTGAGTGCTCTCAAACGGTGAACGGAAATCGTGAGGAAACCTGCATACGCTGGAGAAGAAATTCTGATGCGTATGTGAAGTCTACCAATGCGCATTGGGCACGCGTGGTGGACTGACGCTCGTAAGACTGCCAGATGGTGGACTGACTGCCCAATCGTGGAATGATCGCAGGGGTTACAGTGTCATTTTACCTCATTATTAATGCTACAGTGAGTTACCACAGGTAAACATAGCACGTCACTTCTTATGAGCTTACTCAGTATATTTATTATGCACTTTGGTGACAGTCAGTAAGCCCATCGACTGTGGGAGACAAGACACGCTTCGAAATCAAAGTTTTCTAATGATTTTTTTCCTTCACCCCCCGAGCTAATGACAAATCTTTACATGAAAAAACGTAAGAAGTGTGTGACATTAAAGATTTTGAAATTCAACGAAGAATTAAAATTTTTTTGTAATTTTGTCTGTCTGTTTGCTTGTTCAAGCATCCCTTAAAAACTGCTAGACCAATTTTGATGAAACTTATTATGTTTAAAAGCTTGTGATTAGTCTTAAAACTGATAAGTACTTTATCCAGTTACGATTACGGGAGTCAGTGCGGATGAAGTCGCGGCTATATCTACAGGGTGTAAAAATAAATACTTTACTTATCGAATCGAACAGGATGCTTCAGGCCTCCAAACTGAACAACTTTCAATATGAAGCCAACATCGAAATCGAGAAAAAGAAATCAGCCGTTCCATAGAAAATTTCAACAGCTACTCGACCAAAATGAATGAAAAACTGATTTTCTTTCTAACGATTTCATTGTTGGTCCCATAGTAAAAGATGTTCAGTTTGATGGTCTGAAGCTCCCTGTCTAATATGTAACGCATTTAGTTTTACAACCTTTATAATAAAATAAATTAGAATCGGTCCGTGTGTACCGCAACCCTCTACCAAGAAGTCCTGATTCGGAGCAAGACGGCGCGGGCGCAGCGTGGCGGACGGAAGCGGATGGAGAGACAAGACCGTGCTGTTCTCTAAATATAGACCACATTCTGTTACGGGACCGATTCAATACTGGGGGATAACTGGGGGTTTCGGTCACCTTTCTCTTGAGTCGTAGGGCTGTGAATAAACCGATCTCAAGTTCTTGAGCACACTAGCGCCTGCCAATATAAAGGGTGAAATTGATATCATTAGCATCCTTTTAAACTAAGAGTCTACCCATCAAACTGAACAACTTTGACAAAAAAAATCAGCTGTGTCATAGGTACATTTGAGTCGAGTAGGCAGCGACGGCGGGTGCAGTAGTAGAAAACCCTGTATAAGTACGTAATTCCGAATCAGGATTACGTGAATTCGTACGAAATTTCGTTCGGAATTACGGAGGCATCAAATCCTATACAAAATCACTTTCTAATTCGGAATTCCGGGAATTCCTTTTGTATGTGGTGGACCTTAGGGTCACGCTGATGTCACTACAGGGTGTAATTGAAATGAGTTGACTTTGTAGGGGTGGTTGAGGTGCTTCAGACCGTGAAACGAAACAACTTTTACTATGGGATCAAACATAAAATTGCAAAAAAACAGTTTTTTCGGATATCATGTTTGCTCCCAATAGGCAAAGTTGTTCAGTTTGATGGTCTGAACCACCTATGGAAATTTGTAGATTCATTTCAATAAGACCTTGTAGAAGTTAGATATACACAGTACCCACATCTATGTATAATACCTAGATATGCAAACAAAATTTTAAACTATCGGCTCGAATAACCAAAAGATGCAATACTCAGAAATATGACTCTCAGATAAATTGTGCAATACAACTCAGATTAAGTACAATACATCAGTGACGCAATATCGACAGTAAGCTTTGACTATTTATGATAAGGACTAGCCTTGTGGTAGCATTTCCCTTCTGCCACGGTATAAGAACAATTGATCATGTGCATTTACACTCAATTTTATACCTTATCACTAAACGAGACAGCCTATAATTGCGAAACAATAAGTTCGAACTTAGAACGTTTGGGGTTCACACAAGAGTACTTTTCATGATTTTTAACAATCAACATTAGAATCTAAAGTTATGAGGAATAAAATCCAAAGTTGCGGATTTCATGTTACCTCGCCCCTCGCAAAAAGTGGCAGAAATGTTTGTCAGTGGAATTACACGCGTAACTAGTCCCTATATAAGAAGTCAAAGACAAGTAAGCCCACGATGACAAGATAAATAAAAAACAGATCGTTTATAGACCGTTGGCGATGCGCATCGTTTCTCGCACGTCAGTTCGAAACTCATATTCTTGATAGGCATCCACTCGTAAATTTGGGGTAAGCAGGTTTACAAATTGAGACGTTTAGTATCAAAAACGGCTATATTTGCAGACACAATAGATTTTTCCATTGTGTCTGGATTTATGACCAAACAAAATAATTGAATTGTGTTCGCTCGAAAATTGTTGGCACGAACTGTGTCCGGTCGATGTTCATAATTATGATGAAATTCGTATGTTCGATAACGTAGAATCCAAGTCATGGAATATCCAAATTCAGAGACGGAGAAACCCCGTGCAAAAACTAGAGTACTTTATGTCATGCGCATCACGCCGCTCATATGGAACAACGCCAAGTCCTGCATTGGTAATTTGTCTCTACTGCTTGATTAATGTATTGTGTATAAAGTCTAAAATAAGAGCAGACATTTTATAGACAGGTCTGTTAGCCATCTGATATGTATGGCAGACCACAGGAAATAGCCTGTCATCCACACTTTTATAGATCGCGGTGAAAGACTATTTAAAGTATCAAGATCGTGAGATATAGCTCATAAATACTTATTTCCTATTGAGATTGTATAGTCAGTTACCTAGTTCTTGACACTAATTAAAAAACAAATATGTTTATTTTCAAATGCTTAATGTTTTTGAATCTATAAAAACTTCAGAAGTTATTTGTCTAAATTCAGAAATGTCTCTTTTACCGAATCGTAGACTTTTATTGTGATAACAACATTAAATCGTTTATTAGGTTCATACTTGGATAAGTTATATGTCAAGATTGACAGTCGAAGCTACAAAAGCGTCGAAAAAAATTGTAACCAGTATTGGCCTCTAAACCCTATCCATATACTCGCACACAGACATAATTTGTATGGCGCCTCACGCACACCAACGTAAGAAAGTTGGCCCCTTTTGTTTTATACGGTAGAAGTATGAGGCTCTTTCTAGACATATACTTTTTCTAAGGGTTCATAATATACAGGGGGTCTTATACATAGGTAAAAAAAAAACAAGGAAAAAAAGAATAAACTAAATAAAAACCCTATAAACAAAACACCTCATTTAAAGCCTCACCTTGGGACACCGTACCCAGGAAATAGAAATGTAATTTTTTTAATTTCACACATTCTTATTCGAAACCCAAAATGTTCAAAACCATACTTGGTCTTTTTCGTATTGAGATGTTTCCGACCATCAAGTTGAACTATGTACATACCTACTTACTGTTACATTGGAAACCACAGGCAAGATTGTGGAAAAAATTACCAATGCCCAAGTAAATCAGTTCAATCAGAGGCCGTAAGGCGGTCTGAAAAAACTCTGACACCAGGGCTTGCTAGTTGCTGCCTACACGATAAGAAGAAGAATCAGTTCAATCGACGGCCCGGTAGCACAGTCTGTAGTGAACCTGCCGGCTGTGCCGAGGGTCGCGGATTCGAATCCCGTAAGGGACAAATATTTATATGATGAATATGAATATTTGTACCCGAGTCATAGATCATCATCATCATCATCAGCCTATAAACGTCCCACTGCAGGGCACAGGCCTACCCTCAAGGTGTATGGGCATTAGTCCACCACGCGTGCCCAATGCGGATTGGTAGACTTCACATTCACATCAGAATTTCTTCTTCAGTGTATGCAGGTTTCCTCACGATGTTTTCCTTCACCGTTTGAGAGCAGTCGGTATTTCGTACATAAGTTAGAAAAACTCATTGGTACATGGCATGTTGTCCGTGCGGATTCGAACCCGGACCCCCATAATTGGGTGTCCATACCTCTTCGCAACGCGCCACCGATGATCTATAGATCGAGTCATAGATGTTTGTATCTATATATGTATTCTATATCGTTGTCTAGTCATCATAATACAAGTCCAGGTACTTTAAATGTGACTAGATAATTTGTGTGAGAATTTCCAAGATATATATTAATCAAATCATACCAACTTGTACTTCTACAACATGCATGATTTATTTTCATGGAATTATCGTAACAAAATAAAACGTCGCATTCGATACGACGACGGCAATACGATTGAAACTTCCCGTTCTTCAAAGAATCTCTTATCAAATAACAATTTAAAATCTCCAAACTCACTGAACAATCCAAACAAACGTCACAAAAAAAAAACAAAATGGCATCTCCAAAAATTACGGAGGCGTATACATCTAAATCGAATCCAATTCACGTACAAACGAAAATTGTAATCGAAAAGAAATCGAAACTCGAAATTTGTATGAAAGAATAGTAACAAAAGATGTATTGTAATAACATCACGTACCATAATTGTTGCTATTATGACATACGAGGGAGAATTGCACCTAAGTATAATCCAATATTTATATGTTCCGTGACTCTTCGGTCAGGTACAGGTAACGAAATAGGAGCATGAATTTTTTTGTTACTTTTCTTTTTTGTTACTTTTATTGAATAATTGTAAAATTTTAGCGAATCGTTTGGGATTAGTATAGGTAAATAAATAAAATTCTCCTATAGGAGAATTTATGTTGCCATAGGGCAATAATTATTATAGAATATTCCGTGGTCTAATGGTTAAGGCGGTTGCAGAGGGGTAAATTTTATACAAAACTTTGACGCACAATACGCGTAGACGGTATTAATATAAGGATCTTTGTATATATAGAAAAATAGTTTAGAAAATCTAGATGCCGCGTAACAAATAACATTGGCAATTTATAAAATAATTACGAAGATATGAAGCTTTGAAATTTTTCATACAAAATTTTAAAAGCTTTATATCTTTGTCATTATATTATAAATTGCAAATGTTATTCGTTACGCGAAAACTAGATTTTCTTAACTATTTTTTCGTATATAAAATATTACTTTTATTAATTCCGTCTACGCGTATTGTGCGTCAAACTTTTGTATGAACTGAAACCACCTTAAGAGCATTGGCTTTCGACACGGAGGTCGTGTGTTCGACTCCCACGGAGGACACCTAGTGAATTGTCACTTAGTGCCTTTTTCCGCTGTTGGTTATGAGTTAGGACATTGCAGGCTGAATCGCCTGATTGTCTGAAAAGAGAAATGATTCCGTGCTTCGAATGACACGTAAAGCCGTTGGTCCCGGCTACTATCACTGGTGATAGTAGTCGTTACATAAAAAAACCACGTAAGAACCCGTAAGGCGGTCTGAAAAAACTCTGACACCAGGGCTCTGATAAGAAAAAAATATTACAATTGAATTTAAGAATTTTGTGTCCCATCACCTATTTTAATGAAAACTTATATTAACCGATTTCAAGAAAAGGAGGATTTTCGAAATTGTGCCTGTATATTTTTTTTGGAGTAGACCATGTCTTCTAAGACGTATGTAGTTATGTGTGCATTTTTAAAATATTTCATTCAAATATTTCTAGCTATTTAAGCATAAAAAACCCATACACAATCCTTGCCTGAATATAGGGCCTATACTGGGACGTATAAGCTGATGATGATGATAAAGCGTTCGTAATACAATATAAATAAGGAATTCGGACATTATTTTGTGATTTTTGGGGTACAGAATAAAAACGTAGAAAGCTATAACTTTGTTAAATAAATGCTACTGGCATTTACAACTTCATTAAGTTAGTTTAATATTAGGTGTGTAATTGGAAACTATTTTACACTAATAAAGCAATAAGCAGCTCGTAATATCTCAATAAAGCAATTTTATCGGTAAGTAATATGACTAGTTGGCTGTTCAATTGCAGTTATCTATAAATTACAGTAAGTTTTCCAATCAAATTGAAATAATTTGTGAAATCACTGAAACGTAAAATTATTTGATGACAAGTTCTTTGGTTGACTGTACTTTTGTACACAATCATATTTTCCCTTTCACACCCTTCTGTCGGTGGTAAGAGTGCAAAGGACGACAAATATCATAGGTGTCTGGAGTTATGTTTGCACTCCCTCACCTTTGAGATAGGTAAACATGGATGAAAAGATTATCCTGTGGGAGGGATCATAGCTTAGACTGTTAAAGAAGCTTTAAGGATGATGCAAACTTTAATTTTGACGTAGTCTCTCAGCATAAACAGAAAAGTTATGTTTTTTTTTTCCAAAACTTTTGTCAAATGTCTAACATAATTCCCTCCATCAAACATAAATCTATTTTGATATTTGAATAATAATATACACTGGCCTGCAAAACTAAGTATCACACTTTTAAAATTGCAAAACTTTTTCAGTACAAAAAATATACTTTCGAAATAAAAAGGACTCGAAAAAGAGTTTAATTTACAAAGAATATTTACAAAGAAGGCTGATAGCATTTGCAATAAAATGTTTTTATTTTAAATCTCTAATGTCGATAGTACAGAATAAATTTAAATATTAAAAGTATATTACTTAGTTTTGCAGGTCAGTGTATTATTCAAATATCAGTGTTAAAACACACATAATGTATGTGTAAAAAGAGATGACAATTGTTATCCTGGATAAAAGTCGATTTTTCAATGTTAAAAATTAGATATCATTATTAGAGAAATAATGAACAGCAGTTGAGTGTGATAATGATAAAGTTATAAGGAATATCCGGTATCAACATTTGTACCCTATCCAAATAAAACGAGATTTTCTGAATTTCCTATTAAAGTTAATGTACAAATACAGTTAATATTTCTTGATTAACAGAAATGACCAGCAAATGCATGATGCACCGGTGTCAAAATTTGTACCCGACATAAAACTAAGTCCTCAAAACAAGATTTTGTGATCAATTTTTTAAATTCGTGGACAAACTCAGTAGGGATTCCGTTTATTATAAGAAATACCTGAATGCAGGTAGATGTGCATTGTAATCCCACCCCCAACCTCACTGCGAATAATAGAATTTTCGGAAACAACAACAAAAGGACACATAACTTATTTTGGGATATTTTGAACATAAATTTCCTCGAGTCTTTTAAATTTTTTTCTCTTTTTTTGTTACCATGTTTTGGGTTAGTTTCGTCTTGGTTGTTTGTTTGTTTTCACGGGCAATTTGCGATTACTTCTGACATTTCTATCTGTCCCCATCTTTGTGTTAGCGTGAACTTAATTGTTCGCAGTGGTTAAGTTATTTTGATTTTAATCTACGCATCGGGATGGACATAATGAGGTCGATTCCCGCATTCACTTATGAATTATTAATAAAAATAAAAAACTCAACTTCGTGTAAATTTTAACTACAACTGCTGCGGTTTTACGATCTTTTTATTTCATCGTAAACTATATTGAAATTAGTATGAAAAGTTATGTGCACGATTCCAGAAATATTATATGTAGAGTGATGTAGAGAAAAAATATGAGAAAAACATTTCAAATGTTCAATGAGAAAAAAATTCTACTAAAATTACTGAAACACGATTTATTCCCATGACGGTGTTTAAAATCTGACTTTTGTAATTAAGTTTAATTTTGTAGTTATTGCACTATCCTATGGTCTGGATTGGTAAGGAACTTTAAAAAAGGGCGTTCACAAAGGACCAGCGATGGTCTACGTGGCACAGGCTCAGCAAGCCTGTCAAGGCCCAAAAACCCCCCCTAATAATAAATAATATTGTACTAAGAAATTAATAGAAGTTTGTAATAATTATGATGATGCACGATTAATTTAATAGATACTAGCGACCTGTCCCGGCTTCGCACGGGCGCAATGCTGATATATAAGGTCTAACAAAACTAGCTGAAACTATTTGAAGGGTATGGAACAGCTGATTTTTTTTCGCGATTTCGATATTGGTCCCATAGAGAAAGTTGTTCAGTTTGATGGTCTGATCATCCCCTTAAAATAGTTTCACCTAATTTTGTTAGACCTTATATAAACCTTCCTATTGAATCACTCTATCTATTCAAAAAAACCGCATCAAAATACGTTGCGTAGTTTTTAAGATCTAAGCATACATAGGGACAGACGGACAGCGGGAAGTGACTTTGTTTTATACTATGTATTGATGATTTTTATAATACACGATTAAGGGCCTGTTTCACTATTTCTGAGTAAGTTCTTGTTAGCTTATCCGGAGGATATTTTGTATGAAAGATATGCCAAAATATCTGTCCGATAAGTTTACAAGAACTTACTAAGAAGTGGTGAAACAGGCCCTAATTTAATTAATATTTTGTTAGATTTATCATCAAATAGTATTCACGAACATTGCAAACCGATTTTTTAAATTCAGCAATAATTTTTTCTCAGTATAACCATTGAAAAAATACAATACAGGGGCGTAATTGTAATAAAGTTCGAAAGTGTAAAATCGTGCAAAACTAACAAATACAAAAATGATACCCGTAATTCCATTACAAATAACACTCTCAAGAGCCTTAAACCCATCACAATAAAGTCTGTAACGACCAAAAATTTAATCTATCGAACGGTAAAAATATAATTTTGTTAACACAGGATATACGGACTCAATATATTGTGAATATGATCCTATTGAGGTACAAATACACGGAAAAACTTCAATGGAGACCTACCTGCGCCAAGCACCTGCTTTTACCCTACTAGTACAGTAAGTCACTTGTGAACATCTCCCTATCCCGGTCACACATGCACAAACCGCGGTAAGTCAGAGTAAGATGATGTTGAGGCGAGTGACCCATTAGGGTTGTCAGATAGTAACAAAAAAAATTTAAAAATTTTAGCGCCCCGTGAAGTAATTGTAGGTTTGACTATTTATCTTTTTGGTACAATTAATTTGGATGGACATTTTGCGACAATGGCAACTAATTTTTGTACAAGACCACCGGTATTGTCCCGGTTGGTGATGTGTTCAATTTTGGCTTTCATACAAATGTGGTGCTGTTCAAATTCTTGCATAAAGATACAAATTTTTAGATAAAAACATTTGAACCGTTTTTTTTTCCTTTAATTTAATTTAATTTCAAGCCGAATCGTTTCTATTTCTTTTCATTTCAAAATATAATACAGAATATAATATACAGGGTTGAAGCTTAAAGGCGTTTCATATTTTAGGGGGTGCTACAAACCATTTTAACAACTTGAAAAAAATAGTGGTTCTCCCTTCTATTATCATCATCATTCATCCCTTCTTCTGATGTGAATTATGTAGGTATAGGGTGAAGTTGATGATGATGTCCTGATGAGTCATCATTGATGGATGACTGACATGTGAAAAGCTGCTTTTGATAAATATTGACGTTATCATATCAATCCTCATAGTATGACTGCCTAGATTGCGCAGCAAAAGACTGGTCTTCATGGTACGAGGTGGTGCAAGGTTTCGTACGGTAGACACTACTTTTAACGTATTAATAATAAAGGAATTAATGTCTTTTAGGCATAGGCCCACCACACATTCCCACCGCTGTAACTCCTGTAAGCCAGGATCAACAGCGGCGACCATTCACAACACTGGACAATGAAGTCCAGCGAGCCCGGGGGATGACTCTAATCTGTCTTGGAACCCGTAATGAATTAATCAAAGAAGATAGGAGGAGTAGGAAAACGAAATATCCGACTTCCCTCCATTGCAAACGGGAGACAGCAATAAGAAGGAAAAAACATGGCTATTAGAGAGCCAATTCAAGAGATCATTTATGGCAGTGTATAAGACACGACCGCAAAAGCACCAAAAATACAAAATAAAACAATAGGAACCTAACATTGTACTGAAACTATGACCTATTTTGCTTCCAGTAATAAGTATGGCAAAAACATCTGAACGCACGGAAGTTATCCCTAGTCGCAACAAGATCCATGTAGTAAGGGACACCAGAAAACGATTTTATTGAGTCAAGCATGGTCTGGCGCTAGGCGTACCAGAGCTCACACTCCCAAAGAATATGATGAGCGGTCTGTTCGAACTCGTTACTGTCAACAGAACATTCACATAAAGGTGACGCAACCAATTTAAAATAAAATAGCTTTCCCTTAAAGTTACCATGTCCAGTAAGAAATTGGGCTACGCAGTGATCTACCTCTAGCCACGCTTTGTCAAGACGATCGCGAACAGATGGAAAAAATTGGTATAGATGTCGACCCTTGTCGACCATGTCTTTTAGGCAGGGAGAAATGCGTGTCGGTGTGGCGCGATGCGAGAGAGTTATGGACACTCAATAACGAGGGACCGGGTTTGAATCCCGCAGGTACGACATGCTGGCTGCATGCAATGATCAATGATTTTTTTTCATTGACGTACGTAATACCGACTGCTCTCAAACGGTGAAGAAAAACATCGTCAGGAAACCAGCATTAGTTCTTACGTTGAAGAAGAAATTCTGAGGCGTATGTGAAGTCTACCAATCTTCATTATGCTGGCGTGGTGGACTAACGTACATACACCTAGGGGTAGGCCTGTGCCCTACAGTGAGTGGGACGTATACAGAATGCAAGGAAAAGTATCATTTACCTTTAAACCGCATACTCATCAAACTGAACAACTTTTACTATGGATGCAAAACTGTCAGAACAAAAAAATCTGCTGTCTCACATTCAGGGTCCTATTTAACATGCTTAGGCTGACACTTTTTTAAGGGGATGATCAGACCACCAAACTGATCAACTTTCTCTATGGGACCAACATAGTAATCTCGAAAAAAAAATCTGCTGCACCTGTATACATTTGGCTCAAGTAGGTTTGCAGTTTTGTATGGAACAGCAGATTTTTTTCGCGATTTCGATGTTGGTGTCTTTGGGAAAGTTGTACAGTTTGTCGGTCTAATCATCCCCTTAAAATAGTTTCAGCTAATTTTGTTAGACCTTATACAGGGTGAAATTGATACCATTAGCATCCTTTTGAACTAAGAGTCTACCCATCAAACTGAACAACTTTTACTATGGGAGAAAACCGATCCGAGCATAAAAAAATCAGCTGTTCCATACATTTAAGAAGAGTAGGCACCGCAGTTTAGTATGGTACAGCTGATTATTTTTATGTTCCGATCAGTTTGCTCCCATAGTGAAAGTTGTTCAGTTCGATGGGTAGACTCTTAGTTTGAAAGGATGCTAATGATATCAATTTCACCCGTATAGTCTGATGATGACGGTAGGGAGAAATGAAGGTGTCGTAAATCGTTTGCTGCCTAATTTGACCGTATACCCAACTAACAATTTCGTATATGTGTCGTATAGTCTAATTAGACGCATAAAGCACCAGTATATGACGAAATTACCGTAATATAACTTTTATAAGCCAAAAGTCAAATAAATTGGGGCCTAATACGACCAAATTGTTTGCTGGGTAGCCATCCGTGTCGCACTTTTTACTTGATTCGAACTATACTGTAGAATATGTAGTAAAACATGACTGGTGTTTTGTGGTGTGACATTAAGCTCGCTATTTGCGGCTTAGAAGCTATGAAACTCATGGTCATTGTTGACCACGTCGGGTAAGGGAAATAAATCCTGTAGTAAACCTGTTTTGCATTGTTTCTAAACATTATGTTTGAGCTAGTAAGGCCTAAGATCTAGACTGGCTGATTAAACTTGTAAGCATTTAGCTAAGGAATGTTTTAGTTTTAGAAAGGCAGTGAAAAGTATTTTGATTAAAATTCAATCGACGGATAGCTCAGTCGGTCGGCTCACCGAGGGTCCTGGGTTCAAATCCGTAAAGGATATATATTTGTATTCTGATTGTTTGTACCCGAGTCATGGATGTTTGTATGTATAGACATAGATAAGTGTAATTTAAGATGGCCAGAAGCACCTCCAAGTTTGCATCCTGTATGACGGTCTTTAGAAACAGAAAATAGTCTAAGACTAAGACTAAGACGTAAAAAACATTTGAATTTAAAAAAAAATTGACGTCTTAATGTGTTGTACTTGTACCTATAGCCCTGGAGTGCGATTTTTGATCCACCGGCTGAGTAAGATGTCCGATATTCACCGATTTCCCAAAGTTCGCAGTTATGAATCTCACCGGTGCTGGTGACTAAAATTCTCATACCCATGAGTTCAATACGAGTGCGCCTTCCACTGGTATTGAACACATGGGTATGAGAAGGCTTTTGTATATGAGATTCAAAAACCGTTCCAGCTCACCAAAAAAAGCCATTCACAAATCGCAACCCTCCTGTACCGAAAAAAAAAGGTCGAATCACTCACCTCACTCTCAGTCCAATCAATGAGACTAGACTTCTCTTCAAGCAGGTTCTCTGAACTCCTCTTCTCGTCTTCTCCGTCTCCCTCGTCCTTAAACACCTTCACCTCGTCGGTGGAGCCCAGGTCATCCCCTCCCGAGCTCGCAGCTGAACTCGAGTGCGCATGCGGCATTTTCAACACACCCTATCTCCCATTATCCCATCTCTAAATAAAGAACTATCTGTCATCCATGACAATATCACTGCACCACCATTTTTTGAATCCAACTTTGCGATGCAAACATTTGTTTCGACAAGTTTTTTTTGGAGTTCACTTTAGACTTACGAGCTAGGTTTTAGGCGATCGTTTTAAGAACTAAACTATTTAAATGAGATCACAGATAACTTTTGTCAGGTTGAACTTATACTACAGATGAGGTGTTCCGCTTTTTGTGCTGGATTGTTTCTGTAACAAAAGAGAAAGGTATTGTTAATTTTATTGTCTGGGTGGATACAGTTTTGAAAACATTAGCAAATAGTACAGGTAAAGTATTGTGTAATAAAACTAGTGAGCGCGCTCGGCGCGGCGGTCGCGACAGGCAAATCGTGCGCGGTAAGCGGGCGGAGGCCGGGGGAAGAGTGTCGCAGTATGTGCCAGTGTACCGACTTACCTACGCGCGCGGTACCGACTTTGCCGGTGCCCCGTACCCCGCACACCGCGCGAGCATGGAATTCGCCGCGGCTGGTAAGCGCGCTCACTATACTATAAGGACTGGGATACGATCTGGGTTTCATTCTGAAAACCAGGTCAGATTAATTAGACATAGATAGATAGATACTTTGTGTTATTGAGATTATTTTCTTCAGTGAAATTCACTGCAAACGCAATCAATGTTATAAAGGCCAAATCGGACCAGGTTTCCAGAATTTAAACATTTATCCTTGCACTTTGACCGGTTTTTATTATGTGTGTGGCTTTACAATAGATTTTGCACTATAATCTGTAATCACACCAGAAATAATAAACTTTAGAGAAACACCTTTGTTGTATTCCCCATTAATTTTTCATTCTTTTTTATTATTTATTAGCAAATCCGCCATAATAACGCACATCCTGTGATAATTTTAACCATCTATCTATTATGGTTCAAAAGATACAGCCCTTTATAGGTAGGACGGACCGACAGAATCTAGGCTAAGTAATAGATGGTAATAGGGCCCCCATCAGTGTTGCCAGACCTACGGATTTATCCGTAGATATACGGATTTTTGGCCTGGCCTACGGATTTACGGATTTTTAGAAATCATCTGTATTCCGGCCTAAAATGTCAGTTTGCTGCATAAAATGATACCCAGTCGCAAATAAATCAATTCAAGTTAACTTTTTTCATGTATTGGAAACTAAAAAATGGCTCGTTCCTACTATTTTCCACCTCCTTATTTCTACTTTCTGTCCATACACGACAGAAATATTTAACTGTAACATGTAATATACGGATTTCTACGGATTTTTCAAACTTGCCCTACGGATTTCTAAAAATTGGATCTGGCAACACTGGTCCCCATTGGCACTGATCGAGTATGAGACTGTTAAAACGTCTGAGTTTGGCCTTTAGAGCGCTTTACAAGCTCTTTAAATATCGATCCACTTAAAACTTCATTTTACGAGAAGTTACCTTAGTGTAACACAAAAAATATCATTTCATAACTCATATAATCGACATATAGTATATAAATATAAGATCTTATACATCTTTTGGGTCAAGAGTCTTGTCGAGACGTCAACAGCCTCTTTTGGCGGGAAGCCAAGTGTTGGCGGGAGAACTCTTCGGTTATTACAAATTGAGTATGAACGTTTTTTTTTTAAATATTATCTTGTTTTAGAAGTGTGATATGTAATGTTTACTTTTTTGATGACAGAAATGTTTTATAGTCTGTTTCTATTCGAGTAAATAGCCCAGTTATTTTACGGTTTGAGCCGCGGGACTAATTAATAATTTATATTGTTTTTCGGTATAGTACCTATTTAAAAGTCAATTTGAGCTTGGAAATGTACCAAAATTAAAAAAAAATCCCGTCGGCAACAGTTCCAAATTTAAAATTTTGCTATTATCTCGTTATAAAAAACCAGATGGTAATTTTTTTGCACATATTTAAGGCCTTACCATCATACATATTTCAAACATGGTGTAAATATTTTTGTCTAGTTAGAAGGTTTTGAAAAATACATTCGTATTTTCTAATAAAAATCTCATTTTTTTTAATTTCAATGCCCATTTTATTGCTCAAAAATAATTTTTATTCAAATGAGTGTATTGGCGTTAATATTATTAATTTAAAGGCCATCTGAGACTCACGATTTTGATTTCTATGTTTCGTAGCGTTTTTTAAAAATATGTTTACAGATAGTCTTTTTGTAACAAAATGGTGCCGCTCACAGTTTAGAAGTCAAATTAATAATTACTTCCCACCTCTCTTAACAAAACTCCGTAAAATGACTGGGCTAAAAATAAAAGATTTAGGTAGTGAAGGGAAGTATAGGAGCTATATTTTGCTTGAAAGGACGCTACGTAAAGTGTTAGCATGACGACCATAGGTTTCTAAAGGTTTCTTGGTTTTATAACTGAAAATTGTTGTGTTCTGAAAATCAGTGTCAATAATATACAGGGTGTAACAAAACACAATAGTAATACTTAAGGGGGTGCTTAAGACCATCAAACTGAACAACTTTCACTATGGAGCCAAAATCGAGTTAAAATAAAAAATAATCTGCTGTCCCATACAAAACTGCAATACCGACTACCGACTCGACTAGAATGTATGGGACAGCAAATTTTTTTAATTTTTTCTCTATATTGGTTCCATAGTGAAAGTTGTTCAGTTTGATGGTCTAAACTCTCCCTCAAGTATTACTAAGGTAGGGTGTTTCGCTACACCCTGTATGTATCAGTCAATAGATGGCTAGTATGGCTACATGCTATGGATTCTGGTATAAATTTCTCGCCTCATCAACATCCAAGTCTCTTCATACAGGCTTTTGATGTGATCCCGTACGTGCGTTTAGGGCGATCTCTTTCAATTATCCTTGCATTAAAATATCCCGAGTTAATCCTTATTTTCTCACGCTCTTATTTGGACACGAACCTTTATACGATAGTCACCTCGTACGATGAAATGGCGTGGGCACTTCCAAGTCCAAAACAGGGACACAGATAATTCGCCACATAACCTACAATCAATATCATACCAACAGAATACAGAGCAGTAATCCAGTACGGCGCACACAAAAGCATGCGCGTACGCATTGTAGCTACGTTGCGTTTGTCATAGTTGGTATGTGACAGAGGTGTGAGCTATGCGGTGCAATATGAATAATGTGCGGCGCGCCTGGAGAGAGTTATGCATGTCAATTGTTATAGTGTTACGAAGGTATAGAGCAGAACCTATGGCCAGCATTGTTACCCGACTGCGCCAGATGGAGGGTCATGTTTTTGACATTGGAAATGTCTTTTCGTTCGCTCTAGTATAGGCTCCGATTTCACGAAAAAGTGCGATCCCCTTATATCTCGGGAGAGTTGTAAAGATATGATATTCAAAAAAGGCTCAAAAGACGCGTTTTTCAATTTTTTATTTTGGCGCTCGATATTTTGGAAACGAGGAATAATATCAAAAATTTGAGTATACAACCTCTGGACAATTTAGTCAGCTACAATTTGAGCCTAAAACAAAGACGATCGGGTTAAGGGTTTGCCCTGTATGATTCATTTCCAATGTGCTCGGTAGTCGTGTGAGGCAAGAAATCTGTAAATTTTTGTTTGTTTGTTTAATGGGTTGGCCTGCCTTCCCTACGAGGCAGAGGAGGGAACTAAAACCCATACCCGCTCTTACCCAGAAGACACCTTATAATTAACTTGCTCTTGCCCTTCGTCCACCCCTATCCTCTGTAGAATATAAGGGGTGAAATTGATATCATTAGCAACCTTTTAAACTAAGAGTCTACCCATCAAACTAAACAACTTTTCCTATGAGAGCAAACATTTGGGTCGATTAGGGATTGCAGATTAGTGTGGAACAGCGTATTTTTTTTACTCCAATGGGTTTGCTCACTTGCTCCCATAGTAAAAGTTGTTCAGTTTGATGGGTCTCTTAGTTAAAAAGGATGCTAATGATATCAATTTCATCCTGTAGGTATAATCTTTATCTGTCAGTCAGTCACGGAACTCTTATAAGTATTGTTATTGGACACCAAAAACATACAAAATTATAAATAAGAAATTACTAAACCAATTACGTAGGCTGTATTCAAACTTTCATAAATATAACATGTTAAACCTTTTAATAATTAAGTGTTTTAATGATTGATCCTTTTAAGATAAGTTGTTTTGCAAAATTGTGAAAGTATATTTTCCATTTCATTAAAAGACAATAAAAAAGCTGTTAAAAACATTAATGTGTGCCTAACAGAATAAACGGGTTAGGGCTTGATCAAATTGTACTAATAATAGTACTATCGCCATAAGTATAGTTAATAATAGTACACTATAGTATTAACTATTTTTATGCCTACGCCGAGGAGGATAAATCAATCAGGATGTTAGTTTGTTGATCAATCACGAGGCACGGCGAAAGACGGAGTGATTGCGATGTAACTTGGCATGGGAGCAGTTCATTCTTTAGTATAGATTCTCGACTAATAATACTATTTTGAATCTATAAAGGAGCCGAGTATGTTTGCACATTAAATATTATTTTCCGGCTAAGTCTGTTTGTTTGAGCATTACTCACTCAAAATCTAAGAAGCCTATTATTATGCAGTTTTCATTATTCAAAAGCCTATAGGCAAATTAGGTCAAATATAAAAAAACAGGGACATTTTTTACCATAACACAAACTTTTTAGGTTGAACTGTCGTATAGTAGTACATTTAGTATGTTGCTATGATGATCAAATATCACTTATTATATAAGTTCTAACAAAATTAGCTGAAACTATTTTAAGGGGATGATCAAACTATCAAACTGAACAACTTTTTCTATACGACCAATATCGAAATCGCGAAATAAAAATCAGCTCTTCCATACAAACCTACTCGACCTATATGTATGGGACAGCCGATTTTTTTTTTAGATTTTAATATTGGTCCCATAGAGAAAGTTGTACAGTTTGATGGTCTGATCATCCCCTTAAAATAGTTTCACCTAATTTTGTTAGACCTTATATAAGAATGACGTGCTCACGTGCCCGCTACGTGCGGGGATCTTCTCCATCAAGATTGGCTGTTATCCACATGAGAGCTCATCAACGCCAACAACGGAATTGAAGCTGTTGACGTGGCCGAAATCGATCAGAAGCAATGTAGTACCAGGTTTATAAGTCTTACCGATGTACCTGCAAAGTTGAAAAATTTTAATAGCGCGCGAAATTATATTGACCAATCAGGATGGGCCACCTTAAATCCCTTGCTTCTATTGGCTAATTGTTTTCGCGCCCTTATCACTGCTTTTGCACTGACTTTGTACCCTTTGATTACTAAATGACTTCGGGTTTTGAAGGCGACTCGGGCAGCTCTGCGCAAACGAAGATCGTCAAGCGGAATTATTTTCCTGGAGTGCGATTTTTGAATCTTATATGTTGAACTCAGCAGTTAAAAATATAAGGAGATACGCATCTTTCTAATGCTGATTTGAGTTTCAAAAATCATACTTCAGGAGTGCGATTTTTGAAAGAGAAATCAATAGTAGAAAGGTGCATATCTCCATAGTAATTTTGAAATTTTCAACGGCTGAGCACAGCGAATGAGATTCAAAAATCGCACTCCTGGTCGTATCATATAGATGATGATCAAAAGGTTATCATGTTCTTGGATTTTAAGAAAAAAAAACAAATAAAAAAATCAAATAAAAAAAATTTATAAAAAAAAAACTTTATTTCAGACTACAATTTTCCATAATTATTTTGTTAACTAGTATCACTAAAGTAGTTCCTCACACCTTAAATCAGCGGTTACTTCACGCCATATAAACAAGTAAAATTATTTGACAGTTTTTATTACAGACAAACACAATCAGAAGCGTTACATCACCTCTCAGTACGATGGTTATCTTTTATGGTTAATAAAATAACTGTCTTAAGTATTTTTAAACAAAAAATAAGTTTTTTGTAGACAGGAAACAGCGGACTTCCGCTAAACAGAGAGATAACGCTATTTTATCATGTTTTTATTACATAAAACAATAAAATAAGATTAACTTTTTAAGTTAATTAAAGATCTGACTGCTAAAAATGGGTACGACTGTATTTAATGTTGTGCAGACAGCGGAGAGGATAGTATAGGGAAAATAAAATTTCAAGGCAAAAGTAAAAAAAAATTTATTAGGTACGAGCGTTAACCCACGACTTTGTAAATTTTATACTAGATTTT
This sequence comes from Agonopterix arenella, assembly GCA_927399405.1. Classification (NCBI taxonomy): domain Eukaryota; kingdom Metazoa; phylum Arthropoda; class Insecta; order Lepidoptera; family Depressariidae; genus Agonopterix; species Agonopterix arenella. The sequence goes on from OV656714.1 coordinate 7,720,448, forward strand.
AAGTCAGATAATAAGCTATCAAACAAAAAAAGTTTCATCAAAATCGGTTCAGTAGTTTTTGCGTGATGCTCGTTCAAAGAAACAAATAGACAGACAAAAAATCAAAAAATTGGTGATACGGAATCAGGGATACCTAAAAACCATATCGTAACTTTTTTATTGTTAATATCTTCAATGTACAGACAAACTTACTGTTACAGTTTTATAATAGTTTAGATAGAAATTATTTTTTTCCCAATTTCAAATTACCCCTTGAAGATATAAACCAACTTATTGTATTTTTTCATAATTATGTTGTTTTTGAGTACAAAAATGAAACTAAGGACTTTTTTGAACTTCTCGTCAGTAAATTAGGTCGCCAAATCCGATCTTGAGGCATGGAGGTCGAATGATTTTGTATAAAATAACAACATTTAGTTATGCAAGTAAGGCGATTCACACACGATGACGCATGTCGGAGCGGCATGCCGCTGCGTCAGTGCGGGGAATCGTTGTGACAGTCGTCGTGAGTGACGTCCGTCAGTGCGGCTTGCAGTCCGTCAGAACGATTGGTGTTGCTAGACATGCGATAATTATCCTAGATCTAAGTTATTAAAGGGTAGCATAATCAATTTTTAAGTGTAATGAAATCTGTGTATCCGATCACTAATAGTGATTCACTATTCCATATTGTTTCGCGATCCTTGATTTCCGAAATAAACCTTTCTACATTAAAATCCATTATTTTAGTATGTCGTCCTTCCCAAGTTAACATAGAGTAGGAAGGTACTTTAATTCCCGCTGAGCTAACTTCTTGTATAGTCTTTGTACTGAAAGAAATAATGAGCAAAATTTTATATCTAGGTTTACCTACATTATGTGCGTTAAAAAAATGTGACGGGTTAGAATTTTTTTATCTAAACTATTATAAAACTGTAGCAGGAAGTTTGTCTGTACATTGAAGATATTAACAAAAAAAAAGTTACGATATGGTTTTTAGGTGTCCCTGATTCCATATCACCAATTTTTGGATTTTTTGTCTGTCTGTTTGTTTGTGTGTTTGTTTGTTTGAACGAGCATCACGCAAAAAGTACTGAACCGATTTTGATGAAACTTTTTTTGTTTGATTGCTTATGATCTGACTTAAAATCTGGTATATAATTTGTGCGGACGAAGTCGCGGGTTAACGCTCGTTAAATAATAAATATGTAAATTCGGAAAATATCGAAATTGCGATTCCTAACTTCAAATTGTAGTTTGTTGAGCTTGCTGTGCTCGATTGTCCAGTATCGATTCTAATCGATTACTAAGTCGATACGTTTGTGATAGCGTAGCTATTGGTATTCTGTGACGAAATCACATGTCATCCGTTTAATTCTGGATGTTATAATAGTCAGACGAGAATGGAATTAGTATTCGAAAGTTTGAAGTCTCAAAAGACAGGCCAATATGGGGACATTTTGAAACATACCACAAAAAAGGTCACAGAAGCAAAATAGGTCCTTCATAGAAAAATGGCGAAACAGGCACACTGCTGACTGAGCTGCTACGAACGAAAAAATTTATACTACAATCAGTGCTGAAAAACAGCGCTGCTTACTGTCAGTTGCACTGACTGTAGCGAACTTAGCTGAGTCCCTGTCCTGTTGCCAGTTATTCTTTTTGTCTTTTCTTTTTGTTTTAATTTTTCAGGTATAATTATTTATTTAAAGGAATAAAATAGTAAAAGCACAAATAAAACTTACCCTAAACTTAAACCATTCTAAACATTCTAAACTACAAATTTAACTAATCCTATTTAGTCGAAAAGCCCGCCCCAGGTCATACCTGGCCCGAAGGTGCCCATAATGCTGGCTGCATTTCCGCGTTGAATCGCTAATGATATGCGTTGGGCTAGGTATGACCCGGCACGAGGACCGTTACCCGCATCCCGTAAACGTTTGCCCAGGTTCCTGATAAAAGTTTTTGCTTCATGACCCCACGGGCCCGCCGTCTCCACAGCGAAGGGCACGAATAAGTAGCTCTGCTCCAAAGTTGTGTAACATTGGTGTCGTACTGCTGCCTTTTCCGCTGCCGACCCTGCTACTCGAATGGAACCTCTCAAGTAAGATGCAGCGTACGTACATACGCACGTTGCATCCCATAGAAGACATTTGCCCTTTTGCCACGGCACAAGGGCCAATTCGTCTGGTCTCTTCCCGTCGGTACGGCTCAAAATTAAATGTTAAATTAATTTAATTGTATGTTTTTTTATTTCTTGTATGTTTAATTTGTCATGTTCTTTTTCTAGTAGTAATTAGCAATAGCATTTTTTCTTTCTTTCTTTCAATTACATACCAAAATCTATAAGAAAAAATCCCATGTAGGGTGCCAAGTTCACATAGCTAGACGCGAACGTACGCCGATCTCGCATCAAGTCAGTCGAACGCCAGTAGGTAGGTACTATCTATCTGTTCATTTTGTGTCCGTACGTGCGTGTCCAATAAGAAAATAAAGCTGAAGTGGCAATGGGCTGGTCACGTCTACCGAAGAACTGACAACCGGTGGGGTGTCAGGGTTCTGGAGTGGAGATCGCGAACTGGTAGACGTAGTGTGGGACGTCCTGCTGCCCGCTGGACAGACGACCTAAAAAAGGTAGCGGGGAGCGACTGGATGAGGAAGGCCGAGGACAGAGTTTTGTGGCGCGCCTTGGGAGAGGCCTATGTTCAGCAGTGGACGATGATAGGCTGATGATGATGATGACGTGCGTGTCCTACGGGAGCTTGAAGCCTGTGCCCTGCAATGGGACGTGTATAAATAGGCTGATGATGATGACGGATTTTTCAAAGATTTACTGCGTTTACATACGTAGTGGATATTTCAACAATCCACACAAATAGGTTCGCATCCTCTTTTATACTGAGAACCGGTAAGGTTTGGAACTCTCTCCCTGCGTCTGCGTGTTTCCAAGCAAATACAATCAGGATATTTTTAAAAGAAGAGTTAATAGGCTTTTTCTGAGTGAGCGCGCTACATCCTCGGCTTCATCTACACTTCCCATCAGGTGAACTGAAGACAAGGGTATTTTATACATCCATCCATTAGAATCCTTTTAAACTAAGAGTCTACCCATCAAACTGAACAACTTTTACTATGAGAGCAAACCGATAGGAGCAAAAAAAAATCAGATGTTTCATACTAAACTGCAGTGCCGTGCCGTGCCGATTCGATTCAAATGTATGCAACAGCAATTTTTTTTTGTGCTCCGATTTGTTTGCTCCCATTGTAAAAGTTGTTCAGTTTGATGGGTAGACTCTTAGTTTAAAAGGATGCTAATGATATCAATTTCACCAAGTAACTTTCGACATGTTATAAAATGCTGAATTTAAAACAAAATGTTCACAACTTTTGTATCAAATAAGCATAAGAATTTTATTTCAAACGTATACTTTAGAGAGCATAAACGCTAGTTTATAAATAGAGCTGTTAATATTTGATATGACTCAGTGATTTGACTCATTCGTGTGTTTTTAATAGAATCACGCGATAATATTTCACCCAGTCAGTGACCTTTTACGATAAATTTTATTTCCTCTGAACATCAACATTTTTATATTTTTACGCGGATTATTTGAGACGCATCGACATTTAGGCATTTAGTTAAGGCGTCTAAGAGCGGCCGCCATCATTTCATATTAATGAAAAGAAAAACAAGAAAAGGTAAGCATGTGCGATGCGATACTGAGTAAGTGCGAACGAGAAAAGAATATGCCATTGCCTACATTTTCATTTTCCGCCATGCTTTCTACCAAGCTGAGGGGGTGGGGGGTGAGGTTAAAATTGGTGAGACGGGGGGCAGGGCAGGGAGTGTCTGTACTGTATCTAGCACTAGATACTCTTTATTATATTGTGGTTTAGGCATTACTAGAGTACCTAGTATCTAATATATTTTAAAAGAGAGTGAGTAAATGACTCACTCACTTTACTGACATAGATTCAATTCCCCTCTCTACAGATTCAACTGTAGATCGCGATAGTATCGTTTAGGTATCTTTTATGATGTTCTTTACGACTTAGCTATACAGTATGAGTGCCAATACGATGGCATGATACAGGGTGTGGAGCGAATTGACTATTTGTTTTTTTTTATAAAAGTCAAAGATATTGACGGGGCTTTATAAAAATTAAGTTACATGCCAGTCGTCGACTGCTTTTTCTATATTCGTTTTTGTTATTTCTAGGCGATCCTGAAGCGTTATCATTTCCGATTAAATGTGAGTAACCAGAATAGAACATAATTTTTTATTTTACTTGCGTTGATTAAGGCCAGGCCACACAGAGGCGGTTTTACAGGAAAGCGGGCCGGAGGCGGACCTGCGGGAAGCGAATACCTCTGGACCGTTTTTTGTGTGTTTTGTTGTGTATGGTGTAGTGTAGTGGTAATTTTCGAGTTTTTATGGACCCTACCACACAGAAATAAGCGCGGGTCCAGAGATATTCGCTTCCCGCAGGTCCGCCTCCGGCCCGCTTTCCCGCAAAACCGCCTCTGTGTGGCCTGGCCTTTAGGGTTACCAAAATTGTGACACGAAAACGATTTTCGAATTCGATTCAATTTTCGAATCAAGTACATTGATTCGAACATTGTTTCCAATTTTCGAAAAATGCATTTACCGCTTTTACGTCACAGGAAAAAAAAACAGGATTCGAATCAAATACCTTTGCAGTTCAGCATGGTAACCATAACACGATCGATCACTCTAACAGGATCGTCAAATTATAATCTCAGCCGATGGACGTCCACTGCTGGACATAGGCCTCCCGCAAGGATCGCCTTAACGACCGGGCCTGCGTTGCCATCATCTAAATTCCCAGTTCCCGCCGCCTTCACCAGGTCGTCGGTCCACCTTTTGGCGGACCTACCCACGTTGCTCTTTCCGCTACGCTGTCGCCACTGGAGAACTCTTCGGCCCCATCGGCCATCAGTTCTCCATTGCCGCTTTAGTTTAGCAATTTTTTGGGCTATGTCAGCTACTCTAGTTCTTCTGCGCAGGGAAACTACGAGCATATCCTTAGAGCATTTTTATGATAATTTATACAGGATGAAATTGATATCATTAGCATCCTTTTAAACTAAGAGTCTACCCATCAAACTGAACAACTTTTACTATGGGAGGAAATAAAAATTTTTTTTTGTTCCGATCGGTTTGCTCCCATAGTAAAAGTTGTTCAGTTTGATGGGTACTCATCGGAGCAAAAAACAAATTTTTTATTTGCTCCAATCGGTTTGCTCCCATAGTAAAAGTTGTTCAGTTTGATGGGTAGACTCTTAGTTTAAAAGGATGCTAATGATATCAATTTCACCCTGTATAATCTAAACCTAACAAAATGTCTAAAATACTGTCCTACACTAATCCAGAATGGAACCTGGGACATTATAGGCAGTAAAGATGCAAATGTGATGCGCAAGCGCAGCATCAATGACTCCAGGATGTGTGGAACGACCGTTAAATGCTGATTTTGAAATTGGAATCTGTAATCAGTGGGATAATTTCTTTCTATGGTTAATTTCTTAGTCGTGTTATGAGAGCTTGATGAGAAAGTTAAATTTTTATTTAAAACTAGCGTTAACCCGCGACTTTGTCCGCACAAATTATATACCTGACTTTAAGTCAGATCATTAGCTATCAAACAAAAAAGTTTCATCAAAATCGGTTCGGTAGTTTTTGCGTGATTTTGACAAACAAACAGACAGACAAACAATCCAAAAATTGCTGTAATGGAATCAGGGACACCTAAAAACCATATCGTAATTTTTGTTGTTAATATCTTCAATGTACAGACACACTTCTGTTACAGTTTTAAAATAGTTTAGATAGATATTGATTATTGATTATTAACATGTTATAGCCATGTTTTGCTATTTCAAATCAAACGTAGTATTCTTGGTATCTTAATTGTACGAAAGCACAGCCCCGTTTTGGCAGGTTTCAGGTTCAAGTCAAGTCAGAGACTTAATTTTTAAATTTTAATTTATTATATTGCTCAATACAGCAATATATGTTATGAACGCAAAAGTAAAAAAATTCCTTAAAAAACTTTTCTTTATTAATACCGAAATTTCAATCGCAAACATACAGGGTGCAATTGATATCATTAGCATCCTTTTAAACTACTACCCATCAAACTGAACAACTTTTACTATGGGAGCAAACCGATCGGACTGATAGGAGCAAAAAAAAAATTAGCTGTTGCATACATTTGCATCGAGTAGGCATTGCAGTTTAGTATGGAACAGCAGATTTTTGCTCCGATCGGTTTGTTCCCATAGTAAAAGTTGTTTAGTTTGATGGGTAGACTCTTAGTTTAAAAGCATGCTAATGATATCAATTTCACCCTGTATAAGTAATAATTTCAAAAATAATGAAGTTTGCTTCGCTATTTCAATGAAAATGAGCTTTACGAATTCCATGCGAGGCCTTTTTCTGATATTAGCTCTATGAAATCACACTAGTTGGATTATATTTTCAAACACCATGTATTTTTTAAACACCATGTATTAACAAACGGTCTACAAAGAGACGTATTTATTTGTATATGTAAACAGGTTTAGGTATATAGCCCATAGTCTTTCAAATAGAAACAAAGCATTTATTTCTCCGGTCCCCGGCGCGTCCGTTCAGCTTCCCTGTTAAAATGCAAATGACTCACTTTATCTTCACCACCCACATGTCGCGAAAGTATGTACTTAAACTCTCTTACACATAACGTCTCGTATATCAAAGCATTTTCATCTTTATTTCTCAAGTTATAAGAGTTATGGTATGGCTTGCGTGTTAGTGAAGTGTGAATGTTAACAATTTTGAACTGTAACTCGTTTGGATAAGGTCGGAATTTAGTTGGTAATGTAGTAGCAGGTTGAGGTAATCTGTAATAAACTTTGTTATGTGGAATTGAGGTCTGAAATTGAATGATTGAAATATTTTCATGTATTGAGGATTTGAGGGAGATGGGTAAAGATGGTTCTGCAGTTATAATGATTGTGGTACAAGTTTATAATGTACTAGAGTTTACCCGCGACTTCGTCCGCACACATTATATGCTGTTTTAAAAATATATTTTCTTTATGTTGACTACCTCATTTCTTTCTTTAGGTTAGTGTTGTCTATCCTCATGCCAAATTTCGATTCAATAGACTGGTGCAAAAATGTGCGAGTAATCGAGGTGGGCCATACAGACAGAATGGACGAAAGTATAGGTTCCTTGACTAGAGCCCAGTCATTTTACGGATTGAGCCGGGACTAATTAATTTTTTTTTTCAGTATAATATTTAAGAGCCAATTTGAGCCTAGAAATTTACCAAAATTAAAAAAAAATCACGCCAGGAACAGTTCCAATTTTAAATTTAGCATTTATCTCGTTCTAAAAAAACAAATGGTAATTTTTTTTTAAATCTCTTGAGAGTTTACCATTATACATACTTCAAACATGGTGTTACTATTTTTGTCTGAAATTTACCAAAATTAAAAAAAAATCACGCCAGTAACAATTCCAATTTTAAAATTTAGCTATTATCTCGTTCTAAAAGACCTGATGGTAATTTTTTTTGCACATATTTAAGTCTTTACCATTATTACATACTTCAAACATGGGTGTAAATATTTCTGTCTACTTAGAAGGTTTTGAAAAATACATTCGTATTTTCTAATTAATACCTAATTTTTTAAATTTCAGTGCCTATTTTATTGCTCAAAAATAATTTACATTGTAAAATCTAAGTCAAATCATTGCATTGGTATTAATATAATTAATTTAAAAGCCTTCTGGGACACACAATTTTGATTTTTATGTTGTGTAGCGAATTTTTTTTTAAATGTTTTAAGAGTCTTTTTGTCACTAAATGGTGCCGGTTACAGTTTAAACGTCCAATTAATAATTACTCCCTACTCCGCCTAACAAAACTGCGTCAAATAACTGAGCTAATACGGAACCCTAAAAATCAGCTGCTGCATACATTTGAGTCGAGTAGGCATTGCAGTTTAGTATGGAACAGCAGATTTATTTTTTGCTCCGATCGGTTTGCTCCACAGATCACAAAAAACTAAAGGCAGATGTGAAAAGGGGGCGGGGCCAGTGTAGGAGCAATATGCGCAAAAATGGAACACATTGCTCGCGACAGTAAGGATTCAATATATTATGGGCTGAAAGCCAGTCGAGATATTCTGTGTAAATAGTTTACAATGCTTGCGTAGTACTAAAGATTATTCGAACGTTGAGTTCTGATACCGCAATGAATAATGAGCACATTCAAGCTAACAAAATACTTTCTATCGCGTGGTACTGGTGGTGATGCGACACTCGGTTTCGTACTCAGCGCGTTAGTTGGCATCTCTCTAGATCTCTATGGTTTGCTCGTTTGCTCGCATAATGTAGTAAAAGTTATTCAGTTTAATTGGTAGACTCTTAGTTTAAATGATATCAATTTTACCCTATATAGCATCATGACTGCTTTTGGGTCGAAAAGAACCATTTTAACTTAACTATTTAACTATTGTCTATCCAAATCTAAGTTCAATTCCCAACCGTAACCCCCAAACACGTGTTTTTAAAGAAAGCATTGACACAGGCGTGTTCCCCTATCAAATTACAAATATACGTCACATTCTATAAAATTACCACAGGACTCTCAACTCTATTACCTTGGTCATAAAGGTGATATCTTACATTAACTGCATGGTATATGGTATATTAATTTCGTAAGAATACAGTAGCATATGGTCGTGACCCGTGTCTTATTACAAGTATAGTTCGTTCAATATAAAATTCACTAGTTAAAACTCTTATTTCCTACACCTTAAAGATTAAAATGGATTGATTTTTATGCCTTCCTATATGGAAGAAGGAATAGTTACTTTAGCTAAGGAAATCCCGTCAATCAAGCAATTTTCGACTTTTTGTCTAAGGTAATAGAAGTATTAGCACGAGTCTCAAGTGAAATTAAAATGCAGTCACGTCTAAAAGTGATAAGTAACAAATTATGTGAGTATGATTTCATTAGCTAATCATTTACTGATTAATTTACAGTTTGATTTCGCAGAGTTTTTCCCGCGAATCGATAAGAGAAACATTGAAGAATAAACGTTCGCGATTATTCTAGGAAATTTGAGATAGATCATAATTTTTAAATGATATCTCTGAAGATTTCGACAAGGGTTGCCATGACAAAATAGGAAAGAATAATTAGCAAAACAAAATACGTAAACAAAAAAACATAAAGTTATAATCAATGACATTAGCTTGTTTACAAAAATCATTGGCTGTAATAATTATCTATCTATACTATTATAAAACTGTAACAGGAAGTTTGTCTGTACATTGAAGATATTAACAAAAAAAAAGTTACGATATGGTTTTTAGGTGTCCCTGATTCCATTTCACCAATTTTTGGATTTTTTGTCTGTCTGTTTGTTTGTTTGGGTGTTTGTTTGAACGAGTATCACGCAAAAACTACTGAACCGATTTTGATGAAACTTTTTTCGTTTGATAGCTTATGATCTGACTTAAAATCTGGTATATAATTTGTGCGGACGAAGTCGCGGGTTAACGCTCGTTTAAAATATAGGTACAAAATGCTGTTCTTTTTGTCTCAAAATCGAAAACCCTACTTACTAACTCTTGTTATCAGAGCATATAACAATTTTAACAAAAAATTTTAACAATAAATTAATAACGGTTTAAATTTTTTGTTAAAATTTTGTTTATTTTACAATTGTCGACGAAGTTACAACTCGAACACAGATAAAAAAAATATATGGTATACGGTCGAATTGAGAAACCTCCTTTTTTGAAGTCGGTTAAAAACACCACTGAAGAACTTTACTATTGAGACCAATGACTTTTTATTGATTGAGACGAAAAGAAGATGATTACGAGCACGGCTGGCATGCCACGAGAAAAACGTCATACGCGCTCTTTCTGGCATACGTAAAATAATTAAGATGGAAGCACACCTCGAATTTTATCGTTTTCTCGGGGGTGGCATGCGAGGCCTAAAGAGCGGTCGTAATATGGCAGCGTGATATAGCGCTATGGCACCGTCTCTATTTGCGCGCGAACGAACGAGATAAAAGGCGTGATATAGATTTCTCGCGCGCATCATACTACGGCCTCTGGTAACAGTTAAATCAACAAGTAGCAGGTGGCAACCCTAACTAACTACAAAGTGGCTGCTTATTTACGAAAGCAGTTAAAGGTAGGCCTCGCATGCCACCCCCGAGAAAACGATAAAAATCTAGATGTGCCTATACATCTTTATTATTTTACGTAGGCCAAAAAGAGCGCGCATGACGTTTTTCTCGTATAAACGCTTGTGTCGTGGGTGGCATGCTAGCCGTGCTGAATCTGATGGAACAGGAAACTATTAGAAGTGGTGTCGGTTGCAGTGACTAACCAGTCTCGGTGTGGGCATCATATGTAGACGATGACTGAGGGTCTAGCATGCCATATCCGAGAAAACGAGAAAAATCGAGACGTTCGTGTTACTTTCCCCCTAAAACGAGCGCGTATGACAGTTTTCTCGTTTGACGAGCGTGGCCTACTGAAGGGTTATTCGCTGTTGCAATTCAGGATCACCTACATCGATCATCATCAGTCGTCAATTCTACGTGGACGAAGTCGCGAGCAAAATCTAGAAAAAATCTGCAATAATAAAAAAGTTCAAAACTGTTCCAAACATTAGTACCTAAGTTAACAAAAAAATCTTTCCACCACATTTCCACGATTGCTAATTGCTCTAATTTACTCCGCTTGATTTGTTTTAAACCAGTTTTTTTCCGGAATTTACGGCAAAAAATACCGGTAAACGGGCAATGGTATTTTCTACAGTATGTTACTTCGATTCGCCATTGTTACGATTGGGTGGTCGAACGCATCACTTGCCATTGGCAATCTTCAATTGCGGAAAACAGATAAAAAGATTGAAAAAAAAAGGTTTTTTCCATGTTCAAGGTACCTAAACAGCTATTTTATTATCAAACTTAAAATGAAATGAGTTTAAAAAAAACATGGGTTTGCACAGTCACGAAGAAATATGAGATTTCGTCAAATCTATATCCACGTGATGAGATGACGCATGTCAATTTGGATTTATTTCATATTTTTTACGTAGGTAGACTTTTTTTAAGAAACGATTTTTTTTCGACTCATTGATGTATCAATATGACCTAACAATTGATTTTTAAATTACCTTTTTTGATCTGTGACCCCAATTTAAAAAAATCACCGGTCTTCTCTTTCTTTTCGATTCAGCATACTTAGTACTTCCTATCTATGTTCAGCACTCAAAAAAAGATTGACATACAACAATCATCGGCATGACAACCGAAGATTCATAGCCTTGCATACCTTCCCTTTCTTATTGGATGACTGTTTTATATTTCTACGAGCGTTGACCCGCGACTTTGTCCGCACAAATTATATAAAAGATTTTAAGTCAGATAATAAGCTATCAAACAAAAAAAGTTTCATAAAAATCGGTTCAGTAGTTTTTGCGTGATGCTCGTTCAAACAAACAAACACATACAAACAATCAGACAGACAAAAAATTCAAAAATTGGTGATATGGAATTAGGGATACCTAAAAACCATATCTTAACTTTTTTTTTGTTAATATCTTCAATGTACAGACAAACTTTCTGCTACAGTTTTATAATAGTTTAGATCAGTTTAATCGTAACCAGGTATTTTTAAAAGCGCTAAAATATTTGACAGAGTTATGCAAATAAGAAATCATCAATTGCATTTTAATTGTCTGTTTTTTAAAGGTTGCGAAACTATTTAGTTATTCTAATTTCAAATTAATGATCGGTACTAGAATACTGTTATAATTATTATAAATTGGTGCCAATCATTAAGAGGATATAACTGGGAGGGTGCCCGAGCGCTCTGCCTACAAACGAAGTATAGTCCTATTTTCAATACTAACCGATTAAACTCTAGATCTTAGATCTAGAAACTAATCTCAATGGTCCTATGAAAATAGTATTCCCACATTTTTATGTTGCCTGTTACTCTCATCATCATCATCATCAGCCTATAAACTTCCCACTGCAGGGCACAGGCCTACCCTCAGGGAGGGTGTATGGGCATTAGTCCACCACGCGTGCCCAATGCGGATTGGTAGACTTCACATACGAATCAGAATTTCTTCTTCAGCGTATGCAGGTTTCCTCACGATGTTTTCCTTGAGAGCAGTCGGTATTACGTACAAAAGTTAGAAAAACTCATTGGTACATAGCATGTTGTCCGTGCGGATTCGAACCCGGACCCCCATAATTAGGTGTCCATACCTCTCCGCAACGCGCTACCGACACGCCTATTACTCTATTACATAGTAAATGTTACCCTATTAATTCTTAATATTAGTTTCAAAGCCATGTTATCCTAAACTAAAGTAGAACAAAGGAGAATAAATATGTTTTTATGATGGAGGACGAAACAATGGACGCCATTTAAAATTTTTTCTCCCCTTGTCCTTGTGGACCGTTAACTCATAGTTTTGACCAGGTAGTTGAATAGGACCTTGTTATAGAAACAATGACAGCTAGAAACCTACCCGCGACAAAGCAAAAGGTCCGCGCGGTTTAGGTAAGAAGGCGCGACGCGACATAAGCACAATAGAAAAGTTTGTCGCGCGCTTTGATTTCTGGAGTGCGATTTTTGAAAGTCACGCGTTTAAATCAGCAATAGAAAATATCTAAATTACTATACTTACGGGTTATTAATTTATTATGCATCATTCGATAATGATTTTGAAAGTGTGATATTCTAAAATAGCAATTCTGGAGATGCGTTTCGCGCGCTTTCTCTAGTCTAGTGCATACTGTACGAAGAAAGTAGCCAGGACATACCAAAGACAGATTTTAATTTTTCTCAATTTGTCGCGGGCTGTGTGCTTAGCCTTAGCCTATTGTTCCAAAACGTTCAAAACATTAATTTATTCAAATTTTCTTCGATGTGTGTGACAATAGTCTGTTTCTTAAGATAATCAGCATCATAATGTCTCTATAAATCCCAAAAGCTTTACAATAAAGTACCAGAATCCCACCAATTCACACCACATTTGTTAGCAGCCTATTAAACCCCAGTAGCACCAATTACAGACCACGTTCGGACCCTGCCAACTCAGTCATAATCCGACCGATTTAAACCGTCCACCATTACAGCAACATGATACGAAGAACAAGTCTTTTCGATTCAATGGTCGTAAAATTGCTAATAGCGTGCCCTGGAGCGGTGTGGGTTTTTTATTTATTGTTCTGTGAAGTTAAGATGAGCTGATGATAATCTAAGTTTAGTTCACTTTAGTGTGCTTTTAAAATAGGTTAGGTTATATTTCAAGGTAAGAAGTATCCGGTTCCGGAAAAGTAAAGGTATAATTCTTCAAACTTTCATTTAACAAAGGATTTACAGTAAAAGAAAGCAGTAAAGTTGATCACGACGAAATGCAATACCTGTAATTATTTAAAGGGATGCATTTTTTTTTTGCGACGGCACGACACGGCAGCCATGACATAAAATTAACGTTACAATGGCGCCACGATGAAAAAAACATGATCAATTTCCCGCCTTTCTGCCTGACATTTCTTTTTTCATATTTTCAAATGCTGTGGATTCAGCCAGTGAATTGGAACATCGAATGCTACAAATCTGGATTTAGAATTAAATTCAATAGAAATAGACCCGTATTTCGTTAAAGTGTGAGTTTAAATTGAGTAAAAATTTCGAGTCTCACGTTGCTGGCCCAAGAAACCGGTTCCAAAGGAGATGTGCGTGAGCTCGTTGAGAAAACGATAAACATTCGGTGGTCAGGCGTCGGCATTCTGGGGGATGTCTGCGCCTACGTTCGAAAAAAAAGTTATTCAAAAATCGGTAGCCTTTTCCCGCTCTTTCACAAGGACGCATGATAATTTTATTTCTGATAATCCTGACGTCTAAAGCAATGGAAATTGGTCAAACGACTTTGTGATAAATAGTCTTATTGTTTTCTGGCGAATCGATATCGGAGAACATACAAATGGAAAACAGGGCCGTTGACCAACTTTTAAATAAGTAAAACTAATAAGTACTACCTTTAGGTCTACTACTAACTCTAAGTACTTACCTGCCTATATTTTTAAAATGCCCATGGGTCCAAGGCACAGTATAAGAAATAATATCTATTACTAGATACCCAAGGCTATGCTTTTGATTTGACAGTGGTTTTCGAGACAAAATTACTGAGTTAGCACGACTGGAATGGAGACTGCAGTCTTTTTTTTAACGATATTTAGTTGAATATAGGTATTATGTTTCCGGAATCCTTGTGACAAGCTCTTAAACTTTGATCCTTATTGGAATAACTCATTCGAAAGAGGTAGAAATGGTAAGCAAGAGTGCAGTAAGTATGGTTGTCCCTATAGAGCTCGGCAAAAGGATTTCGTGACTCAATTTTGGCAAAAAATAAATTCTAACAGCAGTCTTGATGGCTATTTTTTTTAAAATAGCCATGTCCTCAAAATCAGTTCAGTAGCTACCTAGTTTACAGTAAAGACGTCACAAATGAACAGACAAACACAATTTCGTATTTTACTATTTAATAGTATTATAGTAAGATATACTTACTCAATAGTTATGTATGCAGTGAGTTTCTAGTTTAGTTGAGTCGATAAAAAAACGAAATGTGATTTGATAACTTAAATAATCTGTTAAGGTTTTTTTTTTAATGTGCCACATTATCCCATGAAACGAACTGACATCAATTTAAAAACAAATAAGCTTTATTCCGGTCCTGCACTACATCGCACTCGTCAGCGTCGCGTCCGTCGTGTATGTATGCATACGTTAATTATTATTATCGAGACCATGTGGGATGTGTTTAATAAGTCAACGCTTTTATAACTTTTAATTTGTTATGCGTGTTGCATATGACACACGAAGAGAGCTAATTTTAAGACTTATCAAGTCTACATCACGCCAAGGTTGGTTAGGTGTGTTCATTTCATCGCCTATCGTTTTCATTTCGGTCAGTAGGGGGTCACTTGCAAAAACCATAATGTAACGAAATATGTTATGCAAAGATCGATTATTACTTTGGAAGTATAGCACCTACCGGCGTTATTCTATTACCAATATTTAGAGTAAAGAAGCCATTACTCGGTACAGGAGATTTCACGTGCTCCACTGCGGCTGTGTCCCTGATACTTGCACACTTAGCTGTCATTTCAAACAAATGGGAAAAAATTACATGGGGTAAGTATATGCGATATACGTGTGTGACCGAGGCAGAAATGCGCCATTGCCAACATTTTCCGCCACAGTTCCCAACCAAGCGCGTGAGGTTGAAATTGGTGGGGTCAGGGAGTGTAGACTGTCTCAGCGACATATAAAAGTCGCCCCTTATCTTTCTCCCATTTGGCGCGAGGGGAGAACGAGAGAAAAGGCACTCTGTCGCGCGCATCATGCTGGGCCTTCTGGACTCTAACATAATATGATGTTCAAAGAACAATATTTTATTGTTCTTTGAGTAAAGTATAGATGTTTTATGGTTAATTAATTTCATAAAGTACTGTTATCCTTATAAATGGTTTCTGTGAAATATGGTTTAGCAAATATTGTGTTGTCTTACCTAATAAATAAATTAACACACAAATTCATTGTTAACATTAAATAATAAACGGAAAAATAATGTCTATTATAATGTTGTTATTGTTATTTAGTTATAGGTAGTTTCTGGTTTTTTATTGATAATAGTTTTATTATGAAAAAGGAAACATTTTTAGTTTTAAAATAATTTTAGTTATTTTCTATTGCGCTTACATGAGTTATTTTAAGCGATTTTGTTAAAAAATTTCTTTTTACTAATTCGTATGAAATACTTTCTTTCAAATTACGAACAGAACTAAAGTACAGGGTGTTATTAAAATCATCATCCTTCTAAACTAAGACTTTACCCATCAAACTGAACAACTTTTACTTGAGATATTGAGTATGTATATCATATTTATGTTATGTTATGGAAGCAAATCTGAAATCGCAAAATCAGAAAAAAAATCAGCTGTTCCTTACTAAACTGCAATGCCTTGCTTGTACTACTCAAATGTATGAAACAACAGTATTTTTTGCGATTTCAGGTTTTCTCCATTGAGGTATGTATGGCCTTAAGAGAAATCTTACCCCCTTTAAAGACGCTAGAGGGGTTAGGTTTATCTGAAGTTGACTAGTAATTCAATGGTTTGCTCAGCTAAAAGTTGTTCAGTTTGACGGATCGTAGTCGTAGTTTAAAAAAATTCCAATGATTTCCAATTCACGTAAAATGTAGAGAGACAGTGGTAAAGCATGCAGCATAATTATTTTCTTCAAATTCCATTCTTTCATCAAGTTAAATTACTGAGTCATGACGTGACGTGAACAATGACAAAAGTACACAATTTCAACAAGACACAAGATGGGATACTGGTCGAAACATTCCTTTAAAAAAAAATGTTGGCGCGGGACCACAGCGGACTTTCATAATTCGAAATTGGAACATGCTGTCAACGCATAAAAATGTCATTGGAATTTCCACTTTATCACATACAGCACAGGGTTGAATGAATTTTTGGATAACAGACAAGCTTTTTTGTGCACCATTTTTTTTAATGCAGGCGGAGATTCGTTCCTGTTCTAGGAATCCCTCATTACGATGTCTGCAGAGCTAAATTTATTGCGATATGGTCGAGGTGATTTTGTTCTGTTTGTTATTCTTCCTAATTAGATACCATACGAAGTAAAAAAATATTGTAAAGTAGGTACACAAATTAGAATTTGCGAATTACCGAATCGGACACCACTAGTGATGTGCATCGAATTAGATTTGGTACCAAATTTTCGGCACGAAGATATTGCATGACAAATTTTATTTTAATTTTGCTCAATAGTAAAACAGACGAGTAATTTATTTATTTCCTAACCTAATTAAGTCACGTTGTTATTCAAGGCCATTTCCAGAGTTAAATACCATACCACCTATAACCAAAGCTTTATGTGACATAACCTACGGCCAAGCAACAAAGAACGATTTTAATACGTGCTCGCAATCATAAACTGAGATTAACTACTATTGAAACTCACTGACAAGTCGAATTTAAAACGAAAATCGAAGACAAAACTATGCACACAGTAATTTGAATTCCTACGACCGCATAACGATATTTGAAATGGAGATTTCAAGTCTGTATTACGACTTTAGTCGTAAACGTTACGTCCTGGGCTTGGTTCTGGCTTTACTGTCATTGTAAAAGAACCATTATTTTACAGGATACTTAAAAGGAAATAGGTTGTTGCTTGGTTAAATAGGATGGGCTAAAATTACAAACCACTTAGGTACAGTTAATCTTACGCACTACTTTACCATTGGGTGTATAATCTTGTTAATTCATGACAAAGAAAAATAGATAGCTTAGTTCTTGTAATTTTTAAAAGGGGATATGAGTATCCTGAAGGATACATTGGTTACGCGGCGTATTTTGAAAACGCATTGTGTATGCTGCGTGTGCGCAATGGAACAACACGAGCGCATTAACATTCTCAACTCTCCCGCAGGTTCTCATAGCTAGTCGCACGCGTTTATAGCTGTCTTTTGAGACCTGTATCTCGTTTTTTATAGTAAGAATCATGCGGTAATTGGTATTTTTAGTAAACTTAGGATGATTTTTACACAAATGAATATTTTATATGTACTTTATACCCAGTACTCTACCTAAGTAACTGGTTTGTTTTACAGTAATTCTTTAGATGAGCAAATTATGTTCACTATGATCATGGGAAATGTTATAGTATCATTGATGAATTTCATGTATGTTTCAGTATGAATTCTTAACTGGATTAGCATGAAATCGTATTAAAAATGTTTTTTTAATTAGTCACAATAACGCCCAGAAAGCGTAGGAAATGCGATCGGTTTGAATAATTCATTTGAGATAACGACCAAAATAAAACGATTGTTCGCTTCTGAGAACGCACTATGTTTAGGTTTCTTTCTCGCGCAGTTTCAAGTTTTACGATACCGGTCTTGCTTTGGTTTTTGTACATTATTTTTTTCAAATACCTCTACCTACACTACGTACCTACGTTATTAAATGAATACAGTGACATAAGATCCTTATTTCGGAGAAATCGAAATATTCTTATCACTTTTAAGAACTTTTACGCAATGTTTATTGTAACTGGCAACCATAAAATCCTAAAATTGCTTTTAAGTAAAATCGTTCGACAAAACGCTAAAACTCTGTTTTCGAATTGGCCAGTCGTGACCCCGCCTGTCGCATTTTACTGCGCGCCATAAAAAAGGAAAAAGGATTTTTACAATATTTTTTTTTTCTTTAAAAGAAGAGGATAAAGGGGTTATAAACAATGTTTTTGCTCGCAACGGTCACCCGTCACATTGAGAAATAGTGGTGCCAACGATTTCTCAGAGTTTAACATAGGTCCTTTTACATTTTACTTACATGGTAGTGGAAAATTAGCTTTTACATAGAACGTAGTTAAATTTAAATAGTGCAAAAGGCATTTATAATTACGCATAATGTCAGTAAAAGAAATGATAGTTACTTTGTCGCAAGAAACTAGGTATTGTATTGTATCATACCTGGCTATTTATTTTTATTAAGGACATCCCAACTTTTTTCCGTAGCAGGTGCATTGTACACATTTGTAGGGCTATTTTCTTATTTATTGGGGTCCCGTTGCCCATAAAAAAATAAATGGCATCACAATTATCAACCTGTCCTTCTTGGGATGTCATTTTTAGCTCTGCAATGATCGTTTCAATAATTCCTTAGGACATCGGGGGGTTAATTAAGACTATGGATATAAGAATTATTGCAAAGTTCATACCATTTTAGAACAATGTCTTGTATAGATCTAAGTTTAATGCTTAACTTCGAAGTTGCTATTTTAAATTACCTAGTATGTTTTTGTTCGTTATATTACGATTTTTTTTAATGTTATGACGGAATAATGCATGATAATGAATATACCTCTACGTTAACTTTTCCTAGTTGACGTCAATTCATTTACAACGAAACATGACTAAAGAACATTTTAGTATATACAATACTTACCTATAACTATCATCTTTGTAACAATGCAATGGTGTTATTACCAGAAATAATTACCTAGATCATTTACAAATAATAATTTAACCTACTAAAAACCTACAATCTAATTCTAAAAATTATACTTAGGTATCAGAAGCATTTCTTTTATTCAGATTAAAGAACTAATTAGGACCACTTTAATTAAAACTTAGTTCGGATTTTGACCGAATCGATACCTACCATTGGTCCCAATTGGTACAACACTATTTTATAGACTTATGCATAGATGACAGACTGTCAAATTTTTAATTTTGTTTAAATTATTTTAGTTTATTATTTAAACATAAACAATATGTTGATTATAATGTCGTTTTTAATATTATGGCGTTTTGGTTTTCATAGTAAACAGTATATTATTTACATGCAGTTGGTAATTTTATAGGTATTCAGGTAGGTAGTGTTTTTTATCTAATCAGGCCTTACTACATTGTGTTAAAGTTTAAATTGGAATATGAATGAAATAACTTGACTATTTAATATGGCCAAGCCTTACTGCTTTATGTTAAGGTTTAAATTAGAATAAATCAACTTGGCTACAGAATTTGTTATTCAGCTCGTAGGTACTTACTTTTATAGAGTTATTTTTATTGTATTATCCAGCAGCAAGACTAGTGTTTGTTTTATGTAGGAAAAGGAACACAACAATCATTTCCGAGTACCAATACTATTCATGAAATTATTATAATAATTCCAGGAACTTTGCCATTGTTTTAAGGTGCGGGATAACGGTCCCTTAGCTTTTGTTTCTATTCTAAATCCAAAATGAAAGTTGGGTTTAAAAAAAAAAGTTCTGAAAAGAAAAATTGGTTTATGGACATTTTTTTAAAAGTTATTTTTAAGGCAACTACGTGCGCCCATTCAACCAGCAGACGGGATCCGTTCAAAAACATGGTTCTGTCACCAGCGCGGCCACAAATGGATGCAAAGTTCACCGTTCACGCGTTCCGATCGGTTCACCGGCACCGATAACGTATTAATTTCATTATAAATTAATCGACACACTTCCCCAACCACTGATAACATGAGCCGACGGCGCCAAATGCATACATAAAGCAACGGATGTGACTAGAAACCTCAAGAGTTGTTTATGTAAACTGTAAACTGACGTGTAATCTGCACGCCCAGCCCGCACGCTAATCCAATCTGTCACCGATTATAAAAATACACAATACGAGATCTCAGTAGCGAATTTACAGGCCAGCGACCCCTTTAAAACACTGATGGGCCATAATTAATCGCTCGGCACATACCTAAACACGACGGGCATGGTTGTCCACGCGCCGCAAACTCCAAAACACGTTCAAAAACGCACTTGGTTAACACAACACGCACGTTACATTCTCGTTATCACACACTTTTGTCGCTTGTTGCACTCGCGATGCACGTAATGTGGTACACTGGTCATTATTTTGTTTATCGGCCGGCAGTTTTCGGTGGCGAGCGAGCGTGAAACGGGCCGCAGTCGGGCGACTCCGCGAGTGTACTGCACACAACAATGGTTGGGCGCGCGAGAGAACGAACCGGCGCGCACACTACGGTCCGCTCACTCACACAGGCGGGCGCGGCGTGCACCGACGCGCGTATAAAAAACGAATGATCGGTATGCAGACGTTCGGTTTGAGCAGGTCCTCGCCTGACGCTGTTTTCGTCTGCGGTGTGGTGTTCCCGGAATTTTGTCCCGGTTCTCCACATATTTTTCTGTTAGAAAAATATTTTTAGTTTGTTTTTAATTTGTTCCTCGTAAAATATTTTATTCATTATTATGTTTTTTATATTCCAGAAACTAATTATAATCTGGATGATTATAATTGTTTAAGTCTCATGTCGGACATTAGTTTTAAACCAGGGTTTTTATTTATATATAATAAAATGTACCCGGAACCGACGAGCTTGTATGAAGAAACTTATGGATGTTGAGGAGGCGAAAGATGTGTGTCAGAATCGTAGCATGTGGCGATCTGTTGTCTCTGCCTACCCCAGCAACGGGACATAGGCGTGAGCATATGTATGTATATATGTATGTTTTTATTTATTAACTCAATTAAACAGAATAGCTAATAGGTAGGTTATTAACTAGGTGCTTAGTTTTTAATTATTGACGTGGCCAGTTTCTGATAAACTATATACTAGATACGATTATTTTAAAATACCTTATAAAATACTTGGCCGATTAATGTTGGAGCTGACATAAAAATGAAAAAAATCTCGATTCAATCTCTGAAAATCAGGGAGATACCTACTGTAGGTACCTATAGGTACAAACTTCGCGCGACCATACAAAATGTAAAATAAGGATCATGCTCTTATCACATATCTACCTAGGTACTGGTTCTTTTTAGAAATTACTTATAATAATATAGATAATTTAAAAAAAGACTGGTTCCTAGGTATAAATGTGTATTGCACCACCTGATAATGATTATTAAAGGACAGACACATTGATAAATTTTAAATTATTTTATAATCCACATTCTGCAATCATAATCCTCACTAATTCGGTGATTAATCAAACCTTACAAAGGATTATCTTAACTTTATCTTGAAATAACATAGGGACTACCTACAAAGTGACGTGACGATGACGTGAATACTTAAAATCAAAAGTTATTAATTAGTCTTAAAAATACCTTCCCATTTTATGGGTAAATCTCCCATGTGGCAACATTAAAAACAAAAGAACGGCAGTCAGCGAACCTTGAGTGGGCAGGCGATACGATTCGAGCCTGCGCCCGAGTCACCGCGCCATGTTGCCGATGGCTAGAGCAAGACGCCGCTCTACAAAACTATCACCCTCCCCCTCACACGCTTGTTAGCGTTATTGCGTGCCGTAACTATACTAGTCAGCGACTGTACCACACACCCACACATTCTTATTGTTATCTTACACAAAATTTATAACGAGCAAGTCAGATTTTCGTCCCGTTCGCGGACACTCCTAAATTCTTTGCGGAAGGATTTATTTTTTTAAACCTTCGCCCGGCCCTGGGGCTATATAAAATTATAATGGTTGGCATTTTAATGTTAGTTTTGTGGGATTTGTTTCGTTATTTTGGCAACACCGCGTAGTATTTGGCGGGTGTTGATTACTTGTGAATGGATGCAATGAATGGAAGTAACAATTTGGTAGAAAATATTTGCTTTGCACGTAGGTAGGTATGTAGATGTGAGTGAAATTCGAACGTTGTTATGTTATGGTAGTAAGAGTTACTTGTAGGTATATAAGCTTGGTTATTGACAGTGCTATTGTGTGGGTTGCTATTATTTTATTTACATCTACCCACGTGTTCTGAGGTATGCTAACTAGGTATCTTTATACCTACCTTTACCTTTGTACACATATAAGGTCTAACAAAATTAGGTGAACTGAACAACTTTCTTTATGACACCAATAATGAAAACGCGAAAAAAAAATCTGCTGTCCCATACATTTAGGTCGAGTAGGTTTTTATGGAACAGCTGATTTTTTTTCGCGAGTTCAATATCGGTCCCATAGAGAAAATTGTTCAGTTTGATGGTCTGATCATCCCCTTAAAATAGTTTCACCTAATTTTGTTAGAACTTATATAACTTAGTTAGGTACCTATCTTCATCGGTTTTTGTCTCTAATATGCACTAGGTGCCTACTCTTGTACTTACATGCTTTAAGTACCTAGTTATTTCAAAGCTCACATACATTATTACAATAGGGTTATTATACAGGGTGTCCCGTAAACCGATGTCATGTGGTTAGGTCACGACTTGACCAAGTAGAATATCAAAATTTGACTTTAGTAAAAGTGTCTTAGTTTTCGAGATGTTGACAGTTTTAACACAGATACTGCATAGAACATTTGTAGCCGTGGCACTCGAAATAGAGTCTAAGGTAAAGAGTTTCACGAATTTCATAAAACTGTCCTTATCTCGAAAACTAAGAACCTTTTCCTAAAGAAAAATGTTGACAGATTGGTTGATTGACTGACTGATTAAACTTTAATTTTTTTTATTTTAGTATATTCTGGTTAGGCATGAACTAACCTATCAGCATCTACCGGGTTGACGTCGGTTTACGGGACACCCTGTATCTAACAAAATTAGGTGAAACTATTTTAAGGGGACGATCAGACCATCAAAATGAATAACTTTCTCTATGGGACCAATATTGAATTCGCCGAAAAAAAAATCTGATATCCCATACATTTAGGTCGAGTAGGTTTGTATGGAAAAGCTGATTTTTTTCGCGATTTCAATATCGGTCCCATAGTTTCACCAAATTTTTTTAGACCTTATATTTATGCTGACTGACGGTTTTAGGGATGAAAGACTCTATGGAACAAATATCGAACGATGACGATGTTAGTCTTATACATATAAAAGTTGTTCAGTTTGATGGTCTGATCATCCACATGAAAACCGTCTGCGTTATGTACCTAGGTTTATATTGTAGGTATGAATAGGCAGGTGGGCCATTATTTTATTCAGGGTAAAATTTGGATAAAATTTTATTTTCTTTCATTGTACAAATTCTATGAGTCTTTTTTTACCGTTTTATGCCGATTTTTGTTCATCATTGTTTATAGTAATCACGAGCGTTAACCCGCGACTTCGTCCACACAAATTATATACTTACCAGATTTTAAGTCGGATCATAAGCTATCAAACAAAGTTTTATCAAAATCGGTTCAGTAGTTTTTGCGTGATACTCGTTCAAACAAACAAACAAACAAACACACAAACAAACAGACAGACAAAAAATCCAAAAATTGGTGAAATGGAATCAGGGACACCTAAAAACCATATCGTAACTTTTTTTTTGTTAATATCTTCAATGTATAGACAAACTTCCTGTTACAGTTTTATAATAGTACGAGCGTTAACCCGCGACTTCGTCCGCACAAATTATATACCAGATTTTAAGTCAGATCATAAGCTATCAAACAAAAAAAGTTTCATCAAAATCGGTTCAGTAGTTTTTGCGTGATTCTCGTTCAAACAAACAAACACACAAACAAACAAAAAATCCAAAAATTGGTGAAATGGAATCAGGGACACCTAAAAACCATATCGTAACTTTTTTTTTGTTAATATCTTCAATGTACAGACAAACTTCCTGTTACAGTTTTATAATAGTATAGATAGATAGATTAAAGACATTTGCAGCGATGTTTTCTTGCTACTTCTTACATTTATTAATGTTTTTTCACCAAAATAACCACTGCGTTACCGTCCCTCAAAATTGTATAAGGTCTAACAAAATTAGGAGAAACTATTTTAAGGGGACGATCAGACCATTTAAATGAACAACTTTCTCTATGGGACCAATATTGAATTCGCCGAAAAAAAATCTGATGTCCCATACATTTAGGTCGAGTAGGTTTGTATGGAACAGCAGATTTTTTTTTTCGCGATTTCGATATTGGTCCCATAGAGAAAGTTGTTCAGTTTGATGGTCTGAGCATACCCTTAAAATAGTTTCAGCTAATTTTGTTAGACCTTATATAGCCTAGTCATTTTACGGAGTTTTGTTAGGCGGGGTAGGGAGTAATTATTAATTGGACTTTTAAACTGTAACCGGCACCATTTAGTGAAAAAAAAGACAATCTAAAAACATATTTACAAAAAATTCGCTACGCAACATAGAAATCAAAATTGTGTGTCCCAGAAGGCTTTTAAATTATTAATATTAACTCATAAACCAATGCACTCATTTGACTTAGATTTAACAACTTATAGACTAGATACATAACTCGATACATAGATACATAGACCAGTTCCCAAATTACTAACCGTAAGTAAAACAGATAGTCAAACAGTAGATACATTATTTTTGAGCAATAAATATGCATAGAAATTTAAAAAATGAGGTATTTATTAGGAAATACGAACTTATTTTTCAAAACCTTTTAAGTAGACAAAAATATTTACACCATGTTTGAAGGATGTATAGCCTTAAATATGTGCAAAAAAAAATTTACCATCAGGTTTTTTAGAACGAGATAATAACTAAATTTTAAAATTGGAACTTTTGCTGACGTGATTTTTTAAAATTTTAGTACATTGGCTAGGCTAAAATTGGCTCTTTAATATTATACCGAAAATCCCGGTTCTTTTAAACAGTTCCGGTTCTGCATTCCCTAGTTCGGAGATAACTTTTGACTTTTTCTATGGAACAACAGTTTTTTTTGCAATTTTGATGTTGGCTCTATAGGTTCTATAGTGAAAGTTGTTCAGTTTGATGGTCTGAAGCACCTCTGTTTACACCTAGTAGGTACAGCGAAACGATGTAAAGTTTTCGCGCGAAAAACTGGTTTAGAATATAGGTGAGTTTACCCGCGGTTTCGTCCGCACAAATTATATACCAGATTTTTAGACAAATCATAAACTATCAAACAAAGAAAGATTCATCAAAATCAGTTCAGTAGTTTTTACGCGATGCTCGAACGAACAATAAAATAATAATACTTACATAGATTAATGTGCAACCTGTTCAACGCATGTTTTTTTAATTTACTCGTTTCATAAATACAAGATACAAGTACAATACCTACCTAACTATTTACACATTAGTTCAATAAGAATTCGAACCAATTTGCCATGACTGAATTGATTTCACGCCGTCAACATGGTTGTTTGGACTAATTTTATTGGCAAGTAACGTCGCATTTATTTCACAGTTAATTTATTTTGTTGTTAGTAATTTCTTAGTTGGATGTGATAAATGCAAAAAATAACGTATTCTAAACTAGGACGATCTAGATTCTAAACTTTAAAACTAAACGAAAAATGACATTGTGTTACAGAGATGCGGACATGAAATACGTCTGCCGCCATCTATTGAGAAATTTAAGAAAGTCATAGAAACTTAAGATCTGCGCCATCTATTGGAGTTTCTTTTTACTTCTTGAAGGAAAATTTGACATTTTGCGACCGTTACGCCATCTATTGATATTTTACCGAACTATTTGATAGATCGCCATCTGTAGAACAATACATATTCTAACTAGCAAACGTAATGTCAAGTTAACTTCACAGTTCTCATTTCATGTCAAATGTCAATAGATGTCACTATTCAACACATTCTTTTTAATTTCGGAAAATACTATTATTTTATTTTTGGAATAATAATTGTGTACTTAAGCAGGTATTACATTTACTTACGGATTTAGACAACTTTTTAATACATTCGATATCAGTGCTTTTTACACTCAATAACGAGGGTCCGGGTTCGATTCCGCACGCACGACATGCCATGTACCAATGAGTTTTTCTAACTGTACGTAATACTTACAGACTGCTCTCAAACGGTGAAGGAAGATCGCGAGGAAACCTGCATACACTGAAGAAGAAATTCTGATGCGTATGTGAAGTCTACCAATGAGCATTGGGCACACGTGGTGGTCCCATACACCCTCCTTCAGGGGAGACCTCCTGTGCCATGCAGTGGGATGTTTAATGTGCTGATGACACCTCTACCTATATGATGGTTTTTGGTTTGTCCCCGCCTGCGATTGGTACTTTATCTACAGGGTGAAATTGATGTCATTGGCATCCTTTTAAACTAAGAGTCTACCCAACAAAGTGAACAACTTTTACTACGGTATCAAACAGAATGCAGCAAAACAAAATTTACTGTACAGCTGTTGATCGGTTCGGCTTCCTGAGTCAAAGTTGTTCAGTTTGATGGGAAGACTGTGATATAACAATATCACCCTGTATAAGCTTTTAACATTCAAGTTATATTTGCTCAAAGCGTGCTTTTCTCTTTACACAAAAAAAATTTAATTTACATCTTTCAGTGCTAGTTGCAGAAACGCTCATTAAAGTAATCCTCCACTAAGTCTCTTGCTGTCACTTTTGACGTAGTAAAAGCTAGCAAGAAATTTAATGGAGGGTTAACTCTAATGAGACTTTCTTGCATTGTACCCCAGTCATTTTACGGTTTGAGCCGGGACTAATTAGTAATTGATATTTTTCTTCGGTATAATATTGAAGAGCCAATTTGAGCCCAGAAATGTACCAAAATTAAAAAAATCACTTCAGCGACAGTTCCAATTTAGAAATTTAGCTATTATCTCGTTCTAAAAAACCTGATGGTAAATTTTTTTTGCACATATTAAAGGCTTTACCATTATACATACTTCAAACATGGTGTAAATATTTTTGTCCACTTAGACGGTTTTGAAAAATACATTAGTATTTTCTAATAAATACGCCATTTTTTAAATTTCAATGCCTTTTTATTGCTCAAAAATAATTTATATTGTTAAATCTAAGTCAAACGAGCGCATTGGAATAAATATTATTAATTCAAAAGCCTTCTGGGACACACAATTCTGATTTCTATGTTACGTAGCGATTTTTTTAAATAAGTTTTAAGATAGTCTTTTTGTCACTAAATGGTGCCGGTTACAGTTTAAAAGTACAATTAATAATTACTCCCTACCCCGCCTAACAAAACTCCGTAAAATGACTGGGCTATTGGGCGATGTACAGGGTACTTTACTTTCTATGTACTTACAGTAGTACTAGATTTATAAATTCCCCCTTAAAAAAAAAATGCGCGAAATTATATTGACCAATCAGGATGTGCCACCTGCAATTCCTTGACACGATTAGTTAATTGTTCGCGCGCCCTTTTCGCTGCTATCCGACTTTGCACCCTTTGATTATTATTATACGACCTCGGGTTTTTGTCGGGACTCTGCGCAAACGAAGATTGACTAGGGTAATTATATTCCTGGGCTGCAATCGCGGTAAATATATTATTTGGTGATTGAACCGTTATGGTACGAACCATAACTTTTGACACATTTGGTATTGCGCTAATCGCGGTACAGCCGTTAGAGCCGTTTTGCCAGATCGCTCAGACGTTATTGGCTGTCAGTTACATAGAGTTTAGCGCGATGCGGAATTCAGCACAGTTGAATAGAGCAGCAGGGCAGCAGCATCCTCTGAGTACACACATTGATTCGATCCAACTGCGATCGCCAACCCGCCTGCCAAGCGTGGCGATTATGGCAAATCCCCCCCCCCGATTCGGTTTCGGATAGATCTGACCTGGCTCTTTTTAAGCACGTCGCCAATTTGGTCCGTATATGTACGTCTAGGCCGTCCCCACACATCAAGCTATACAAAAACAAAATAAGCTGGCCGCGCATAGGTCGAGTAACGTCGCGCGGCCAGCATATTTTAGTTTTGTGTAGTACACGGCCCGCTAAGGTACTTCGGGGCGCAACAGTACTGAAGGGCGATTGCGCTAATTTAAGAAGATATGTAAAAAAATAGGATTCTTCAAAGCGTCATATATCATGAATTACTGACAGTAGGAGTATGATTTGCGAATATGTGTAAATTGAACATATAATTGAAGTTTTGATTAGAGCCAAAACACGATTAATACACATTTTCTCGATAGAAAAACAAGCCACAGTAGCCTCTGTCTTTATCGATAAACGCTTGGAACTGCTAAACGGTGAATAATAGAAACAAGAGACTTGATTAAAAAAAAATAGATTGATCTTTTACAAATTTTGATTAAAGCAGAATTGAACTTACATAAATAGTACCATCACAATTAAATAAAGTTTGTTGTACGCTTCCGTCGTTTCAGGCGCGCGCGCCGCCCCATCTCTTTCTCTCGCATCAGGCAGTAATATAAGCTATCACACGCCCATTTTGCTTCAATAATTTTTCGACATAGGCTCTTAAAACATACAAGTTCAATCCTAATCAAATTTCAGTTCTAATCACATTGCAATCCAATTACTATTCAACTGTGTTGAATTCCGTATTGCGTTAAACTTGACTAATTTACTATGAGACTGACAGCTTTTAACGTGTGCGCGATCTGTCAAAAAGGCGGTTTGCTTGTATGAAGTTGCTTTACCGTCTATCTATTTTCTGTGACCGCACCGTGCGTGCGCGGGCGCCTGGCAGGCCTTACGCATTTTTGTCTAGCTTTCTCTAGTAGACTTGTCATTTGACTTTTTAGTTAGATGTTTCTACAATGAACGCATAACTTGAAAAATCTTTCTATGGAATCAATATGTTTTAATTCCTTCTTCTTCTTACTGTCCCTAGACTGTCCCATACAAAACTGCAAACCTGCTCTACCCAAATGTATGGGATTTTTTTTTCTATTTCGATTATGTCCCACCATAAACTTAATATTACGATGGTATATTAAGTTTATGGGTCCCACAGAGAAAGCTGTTAAGTTTGATGGTCTGAACATCCCGAACAAATCGCACAAATTGACATATCAATAGGTGCTGTTAACCATTAGACCACGGAGGCAGTATATTGCACATACATACATATTCTCACGCCAGTCACTGGGGTAGGCAGAGATAACGGAATGCCACCTTACTGAAACCTTCAATATCCTAAAAGAGGGTCACGATATAACGATAGAACTCCGAAAAAAGTGGCTTAAGTACGTTGAAGAGACAAGAAATGTATGTCAGGAAGCTAGGATAGTATAGCAGGCGATGATCGCCAAATTCTATTGCTAATAAAAGGCAACGTTTTACTGTTTCAACACGAAATCTCCACAACTTTTACAGCCTTAAAAATACGTCCGAATTTCTTTTGGTGATAGTCTTGCCAAGCAGGACAAACAAAAATGGTTTATTGGTATAAATTAGTTGTGAGCAAAGTGTAAGAACATTATAAGAGGGGTTAGAAGTGCAAAGTAGGCGTGGAACGTGTCGCTACAGGTTATGCAATGATTTGCATAACATCATAAGACGCGCGGCGTGGTGCGAGCGAGTGGGCATGAGTAATTGTAGCAGCGTGAGCGGGAAGACAAGTGGCAACACCCGTCTCCGAAGCAAAAGTGATACTTTGCATTTCTAACCTCTCTTATAATGTTCTGTGATGTAAGGCCTTCCTTCTGTAACGGAATTCTGAATCGGAATTGTGATTTTGTATGGATTTGATGGGGTAAATCCTACATCATCATTATCGCCTCCCCCAAGGATCGCCATAACGACCGGCCCGGCAAATCCTACATAAAAAATCTTAATTCCGAATCTGAATTCCGTTATGGTTTTCCGGATGCATGTGGCAGGCCTAAGTTCTGTTCTAAATTATACTTAAATGAAAAAAAAGTATTTTTCGAAATTCATCCCTTCGTGTAAATTCGGGGATGGAACAGTTTTGAAACGGAAGCTTGTAGCAAATCATCGCGGTATACCTACCTTACCTGTAGGTACCTATGTTATTTTGTAAGATCCTTGTACCTCCTATAGAACTACATACGTAGTAACTAATAACCTGTACTCGTGCGCAGTTCCTGATCCACGTTCGTGTTGTGGCCCGCGACCGAGTTTGAAAGTGAAGTGGGTTCGATGAGCCAGCGGTTGTCAACCTTTTATCATTTTATTTATTTTATAATTAATTTAAATACTTTAGTGTATGTATAATATTACAGTCTATCGCCTTTTCTAGTTAGAACGCATTTTATCTAGCTCAAAGCACTTATTGAGCGCCTGTGTATTATATAACTATAATTTACTGCTTGAAATGGGTCACCTGCAATGAATCATTTTAATAGTAGATTCTAGTTATACACAGGGCATTCCTCATATGCTAAAGGGTTTTTAAGGGGATAATCAGACCATCAAACTTTGATTAGTCCCTATATAAGTAGTATATAGGGACTAGTTACGCAATTATTTACTAGTTATGTAATTCTACTAACAAACATTTCTGCCACTTTTTGCGGTGGGTAACATGAAATCCGCAACTTTGGATTTTATTCCCATAACTTTAGATTCAAATTTTAAACGTTAAAAATCATGAAAAGTAGTCTCGTGTGAACCCCAAACGTTCTAAGATCAAAATTATTGTTTCGCGATTATAGGCTGTCTCGTTTAGTGATGAGGCATAAAATTGAATGTAAATGCACATGATTAATTGATCTTATACCGTGGCAGAGGGGAAATGCTACCGCAAGGCTAGTCCTTATAATAAATAGTCAAAGCCATCAAACGACAACAACAAAACTTTCTCGATGGGACCAACATCAAAATCGCGAAAAAAAAACTGCTGTCCCCAGGTTTGCAGTTTGGTATGGAACAGCATATTTTTTTCACAATTTCTATATTGGTGCTGATTGCCGGTGGATTGTCGAGAAAGCTGTTCAGTTTAATGGTCTGAGCATTCACTTAAAAAACCGTCAGTGTTTCATCAAAATCGATCCCGTGGTTTTTGCGTGATACTCTAACAAAGAAACAAAAAATCCAGGATTCGATAAATTTGGAGTCAGGGCATCTAAACACCATATTGTGACCTTTTTTTTGTTAACATCTTCAATGTACATACGCTGCATAACTGCCTCCGTGGTCTAATGGTTAAGAGCATTGGCTCTCGACACGGGAGGTCGTGGGTTCGATACCCACGGGGGACACCTAGTGAAATGTCACTCTGTGCGTTTTTCCCCAGTTGGTTAGGACATTGCAGGCTGAATCACCTGATTGTCTGAGAAGAAAAATGATTCCGTGCTTCGGATGGCACGTTAAGACGTAGGTCCCGGCTATTATCTATGGTGGTAGTAGTCGTTAAATAAAAACCACGTCAGAGGACGTAAGTCGGTCTGAAATAACTCTGACACCAGGGCTCTGCCCACACGATAAGAAGAAAATGTACATACACACTTCTGTTACAGTTTTAGAATTTGTGTAAATAGGTGCTCAGTAAAAACTTGGTTTTAACTAGAGAAAACGCGTTCTAACTACAAATGGGTTAAACACAGATATTATGAAATTCTATATATAAGATCTTCTAGCAGAATCGCACCTCACCCAGTTTTGAAGATAGACGCAAACATAATTAAAATCAATAACAGCCTCTATATTCCTTCCCCAACTGCCTATAATTAAGCTGATGGTCTTAACCTCTATGATAGACACTCATTTCACCTACCTGTTCAATTGACCGAAATTAACATTCTACAAGACTAGCGTAGTTGTCTAAGGGCCTGCTTCACCACTTCTGAGTAAGTTCTTGTTAGCTTATCCGACAGATATTTTGACATATATATTTCATACTTAAATATGTCAAACTATCTGTCGGATAAGCTAACAAGAACTTACTCAGAAGTGGTGAAACAGGCCTTAAATCTTGTAAGCTTTTAACAAACATCCCAACAAAATGTTCCGAACCACTGCCACCAAAGCAAGAAGGTGAGAGAGAAAAAGCGTTCGGTAGCAGTGCGTACGCGCAACCTCAGTGCAACTCCGCCAGCGCCTCCAAGCGGACCTACCGACAACTAAACAACTTTCCAATCACTTTATACCTTATTCGATTTCGAACGCGCAACGGTACACTACAACTGGCACGCGCGAAAAATCGCGACATGTTCGAATAAAAAAAAAAAGAAAAAAAAACTTTTTGAATTTCGAAGTGCTGTGCTGTGACAACAGATTGTTTTTAAAATTTTGACAGTACTTTTTTTAAAATAATGTTTTTTTAAAAAGTGCTAGTGAAATGCTGCAACCCAGAAAGCCTGGAAGTGAATGTGTCAAAATGGGTGAAACAAGGAACTTTTGGAGCATTTTGTGCCTCGCTGTTTTTCTAAGCGCTACATTAGTATCATGTCAAGGTAAGATTTTATATTTAGACTTGTGAATGGATGGAATGTGACATTTACGAGATCGTGAAGTTAATCTAACTTTTTGTGAGGACTGAATTGAATACTCGATTTTTTTACTGCTATACTATATTTTCCTATACAAAAAAATACGGGGTGTAAATTTAAATGCGGTACATATTTAAGGAGGTGCTTTAGACCATCAAACTGAACAAATTTTACTATGGAACAAACACTGAAAAAAAAAGTTGTTCCACAGAAAATTTCAATGACTAACTGACCTATATATTTGAATTTATTTGAATTTGAATTTGACCCAAATTTTGGAACAGCTGTTTTCTTTTCACTATTTCAATGTCGGCTCTATACTGAAAGTTGTTCAGTTTGATAGCCTGAAGAACCTATAATGGATTAATTGTATATCCTGTAGAGCAATAAATATCAATTTTAAAATTAGGAAAATACAGGGTGCGAGGAAAGAGCCTCCCTGAGTGATTTAACCTTAGTTCGTCTGGCGCACTCTATATGAGCTGCTAGCCTCGATTTTCATGCGATATAGCTCGCTGAAGCGAATGAAGAAGGAGAATATAATATATACTTTTATATATTAAACTTTATACGATATAAGGTCTAACAAAATTAGCTGAAACTATTTTAAGGGTATGCTCAGACCATCAAACTGAACAACTTTCTCCATGGGACCAATAACGAAATCGCGAAAAAAAAATTTGATGTCCCATACAAAACTGCAAACACAACTTGACTCAAATGTATGGGGCAGCAGATATTTTTTTCGAGATTTCGATATTGGTCCCATTGAGAAAGTTGTTCAGTTTGATGGTCTGAGTATACCCTTAAAATAGTTTCAGCTAATTTTGTTAGACCTTATATTATTCTCTCTATAGCTAGTATACTAAAGGAGAAAATAAAAAAGTAGGTCATGCGGATTTTAAACGCGCGATCAATGTGATTGGAAAAGCTCTCTATATAAAAGACATCAACGCGTGACACAGATTGTCTTAAACACTACTTGCTTATAAATAACATAATAATAACATAATTTACTCTTTATTCGCACACCAAACTACACGATAAAAAACATACAAGTAATAATTTGGTAATTTGGTACTATGACTTTACGAAATTGAAAAAAGGTGGACAAAATTTCAAATGAAAGAATGATATAGATAATTCAATTTTTTCATCCTGTTTCGAGACGTTACAAAAATGTTGGGGTAAAAAAATTCGAGAAATTGATACTCTTTTTTTATAAGGTAATTTTCAAATGCTCGGTGTTTCTCTGAGAGATCACATCAGAAATGAAGTGATACGTCAGAGAACGAAAGTGGTTGACATAGCTCAGAAAATTAGCAAGCTGAAGTGGCAATGGGCTGGTCATATCTGCCGAAGAACTGACAACCGGTGGGGCGTCAGGGTTCTGGAGTGGAGACCGCGAACTGGTAGACGTAGTGTGGGACGTCCTGCTGCCCGCTGGACAGACGACCTAAAAAAAGTAGCGGGGAGCGACTGGATGAGGAAGGCCGAGGACCGAGTTTTGTGGCGCGCCTTGGGAGAGGCCTATGTTCAGCAGTGGACGATGATAGGCTGATGATGATGATGAATTTTCAAAATAATTTGAACTGCGCAATTTTGCCACCTGGATAAAATGCGTATCGGATCAAGTGGTACGAGGTTCATTTCAGAGTCTCTGTTGTAGATTTTGTCACCTTAACCTGTTTCAGCCTTTGCCTTTGAATTTGTGATTACGTTTCTTAATTATATGTCGTGTTTTGAGTTACATTTACCTAACTTTCTTTAATTTTCTTGAATATAAATATTATATAAGCCCTGAAAGAAGCTAAACGCTATGTTTTATGCAATATAGTTAGCAGAAAGTTATTCTTTTTTTTATATGTTTGTTTCTCAACACACGTAGGTAATATAAAATAAAATAAAACAAGCTCTTTTACCAAGTGGAATCATTTTCGTAATTACTAGCATTATAGATTATGAAATCTTGCGCTAGTCATTAAGTATAGTTAATCATTAAGTAATAGTTAATCGTTTCTTTTCCATTATATTTTGTTGACATGAACATTGTAGCCGTAAATGTGATAAATTCAAAAATAAATTAATAGAGTACTTAAAAAAACATTGCGAAACGTAATCTAAACTATTATAAAACTGTAGCAGGAAGTTTGTCTGTACATTGAAGATATTAACAAAAAAAAGTTACGATATGGTTTTTAGGTATCCCTGATTCCATATCACCAATTTTTGGATTTTTTTTCGTGTTTCGTCTGTTTGTTTGTGTGTTTGTTTGTGTGTTTGTTTGGGTGTTTGTTTGGGTGTTTGTTTGTTTGAACGAGCATCACGCAAAAAGTACTGAACCGATTTTGATGTTGTTTGATAGCTTATGATCTGACTTAAAATCTGGTATATAATTTGTGCGGACGAAGTTAACGCTCGTAATATTATTTTACGCTATTTTGCCCAAAGGGTAAGTTTGGCCATTCAGGTTAAAAAAATTATATGGGACACTTACTTAAAGGGGTGCTTCAGACCATCAAACTGAACAACTTTTACTATGGGACCAACACTGAAATCGCGAAAAAAAAATCCGCTGTCCCACACAAAAACTGCAAACATAATTAGACTGAAATGTATGGAACAGCAGATTTTTTTTCGCGATTTTGATATTGGTCCCATAGAGAACGTTGTTTGATCATCTGAAGCACCCCTTTAAGTAAGTGTCCCATTTAATTTCACACCCTGTAGTTTAGGCTGATGATGATGATGGATAGGACCCTATCCTATGCTCACCAAGGAAGGAAAAGGATACTCTTTTAGTGAGGATAGGATAAGAAGTCACGATACCCCGTGAACCATACCTAGACTTCGAGGGATGACTGGCTTGAAGGCCAAACGTCCATCAAAGACAACTGCCTAACCTGGTTCACAGATGGATCCAAGAAAGGCAATGACGTTGGCAGCGGAATATATGGCGAAAACCCAAGATTAAGGCAGATCCAAAATCTTGGCAATTACGCCTCCATATTCCAGGCGGAGGTATACGCCATCACAGCCTGCGCTGAAATTAATTTAAGCAAGCGCTACGTCAACCAACATATCACAATTAACTCCGATAGTCAAGCAGCCTTGCTAGCCATAGATTCTCCGATCATAAAGTCTAAGCTAGTACAGAACTGCGTATCACAACTGAACGCTCTAGGCAATAACAATCAGCTTGTG
Organism: Agonopterix arenella; assembly: GCA_927399405.1. Classification (NCBI taxonomy): domain Eukaryota; kingdom Metazoa; phylum Arthropoda; class Insecta; order Lepidoptera; family Depressariidae; genus Agonopterix; species Agonopterix arenella. The sequence goes on from OV656714.1 coordinate 7,756,400, forward strand.
CTACAATGGGTGCCAGGACACTCAGACATAGAAGGGAACGAAAGGGCGGATGAGTTGGCCAGAAGGGGCACAGAAAACCACTTCATAGGCCCCGAACCCTTTCTGGGAATACCTAGCAGTCTAACGCGAGATTCTTTGAATAGGGTCAGCTTTGGAGAGGCAATAAAGCTTTGGTGCAACACCCCAGGCATGGGCCACTCCAAAGCACTTATCAAAGGCTACAATCGCAAACTTGCGAACGGTCTCCTTGCCCTCAGCAAGGATCAAATTTGTACAGTAGCAAGGTCACTCACAGGCCACTGCAAATTAAATTAACACATGCACACACTAAATTTAAGTGATACCACCGGCTGCAGATTCTGCAAGGAGGAGATGGAGACTCCTATACACCTCCTATGTGACTGTGGCCCCCTGATGTACAAACGTAGTACTCATCTAGGTAGGCAGGTTCTGACACCAGATGAGATACAAACTATCCCTATCAAAAATCTACTGCGTTTTCTGGCCGCAGTGGGGATTGGTAGAGAACTTTAAAAAGGGCGTTCACAAAGGACCAGCGATGGTCTACGTGGCACAGGCTTGAAAAGCCTGTCAAGGCCCAGAATACCCCCAAATAATAATAATACCTAGACTGAGACTTCCTCAAACAAAAATATAGCAAACTAGCTTTAACCCGCGACTTCGTCCGCACAAGTTATATGCCAGATTTTAAGTCAGATCATAATCTATCAAACAAAAAAGTTTCATCAAAATTGGTTCAGTAATTTTTGCGTGATGCTCGTTAAAACAAACAAACAAACACACAAACAAAAAGACAGACAAAAAATCCAAAAATTGGTGATATGGAATTAGGGATATCTAAAAACCATATCGTAACTTTTTTGATAATATCTTCAATGTACAGACACACTTCTGTTACAGTTTTATACTAGTATAATATAGATAAAGATAGATATTGATTATTGATTATTAACATGTTATAGCCATGTAATCAGTGGGATAATTTCTTTCTATGGTTAATTTCTTAGTCGTGTTATGAGAGCTTTGAGGAAGTTAAATTTTTATTTTAAACTAGCGTTAACCCGCGTCTTCGTCCGCACAAATTATATACCAGACTGTAAGTCAGATCATAAGCTATCAAACAAAAAAACTATCATCAAAATCGGTTCAGTAGTTTTTGCGTGATGCTCGTTCAAACAAACAAACAAACACACAAACAAGCAAACGGACAAAAAATCCAAAAATTGGTGATATGGAATCAGGGACACCTAAAAACCATATCGTAACTTTTTTTTGTTAATATCTTCAATGTACAGACACACTTCTGTTACAGTTTTATAATAGTATAAGATAGATTTTATAACCCACTTAGAGAACCTTTAGAAACAAATAAAATATAATTTCAAAAGAATACATTAAAACTGCCTAATTAATTCGAATGTAAAACATGCAAATATTATGATAAATTACATAACCTATATATAAGTCATCGAATTATTTAGCAATAATTGTGTTAGGTACTACAAAATTAATGCCAAGGACTTTGTTATACCTGAGAGCTTTCATGTATGAAATTTCATAATATATTGCAGTTGCAGCCTGTTTTAAATTTATGTAAAAATATATATTTGAAAGGGTCCTTTACGTACACACGGCGACACATCAAGCTACGCAAAACCAAAATAACCTGGCTGAGCAATGTATAACGTCGCGCGGCCAGCTTATGTTTTATTATAAGAGATAAGTGTACTTTTTGCAACCATTCGCAGCAACGCTGATTCAATGTTTATGGGGTTGATATTGGTACAAAATGGAGATTCGGTTTAGGAGATACAGCCATTCAAAGGTCGAACCTTTGAACGGCTGTAACTCCTAAACCGACTGATGAACCATGCCAGTTTTTGTACTGTTCACATAGCTACAGTGCATACTACAATAATATCATACGATCAGCCTTGCAGCTGATCGTTAATTTTTTACCGACCTTTAAACATCAGTAACTTCTAAACCGACTGGAGTTATGCAGGCAGACCTGGTGCATCCGCATCACAGAGATGCTCTACACCACATAAACACTGAATCAGCCTTGCTGCGAATGGTTGCAAAAAGTACACTTATCTCTTAGTCTATTTGTTTTGCGTAGCTTTATGTGTCGCCGTGTGTACATAACAGACATTCTTTATTACCACGTATGTGGTGCTCGGTTTCTTTTTATTTCGAATTGGCTATTACAGCTTCGCGTAGATAGCAGCTAACTACTTATTACTGTGGACTATTGGAGGGACCACGAAGGTTCTACCGAGCCAGTGAATGAATTTAAGAAACCGACCTAGGGGCGTTCTGAATGGGTACGGACCTCGGCATAGGACGTTGCAGGGGCTACGCGGCGGATTGGGTAGCGGGGCGTGGATCTAAAAATTATTCTGTCAATTTTCTTTCACTATTTCCTCTACCCTAAGGTTGTCTGGAAGAAATCGCTTTTTAGCGATAAGACCGCCTGTTTTTGTGCCTTTTATATTTCCTGATTTATTGCTCTGTGTATACTCTGTTTTTTTTTGTCAAATAAAGTATAATTGATTGATTGATTGATTGATATCACAAGGAATTTTATCTTCTTCAAAACATTAAGTGGATAATTTTTGAGCTGGTTCTTTTGGGCATTTGGGCCTCAAAGGGCATAATAAAATTAATGTTAATACTTTACAAAATACGTTAAAAACATTTTTTATTAATTTGGATTTTCATCTTGTCCAAATCCAAAGCCAATAACGGTTTGGCATTCCAATTTGGTGACTAAACGACAAACAGCCAAGATTCAAGTCTATTTAAAATACAATTAAAAGTTGTAGATGTTTTGCTATGACATTATTAACTAGGCATGCAGAATATTGCAAATTAGCACTATTAAATAGCAATAAAATTACTTGATCTTCTGGTTGAACTAATTAGTGATGCACTTATCCAAATATATTCAATTAGTAATAATATTTATTAACAACTCTTAATTAAATAGAAACTTTAGCACATTCCTAAATTTAGGTATCTGTGGTGATATTTTGTTTTATAAATAAGGTAGAAAATAACAATGAATTTTACATGACAAAAAATTTTTCATAAAATGCGGACTAGTTTTACTTAGTTGACATTGATTTTATTATTATCAGTGTAGGTATTCATTGGTCTTTACATTCTTATATTTAACTATTTGGTGCCCGCGACATCGTCTGCGCTTCGTCTGATGTGTATGTGATATTCTTATGTAAATATCTTGGACATTGTCAAACAAATTATCTAGTCACATTTAAAGTACATGGACTTGTATTATGATGACAAGACAACGATATAGAATACATATATAGATACAAACATCCATGACTCAGGTACAAATATTCATATTCATCATATAAATATTTGTCCCTTACGGGATTCGAACCCGCGACCTTCGGCACAGCAGGCAGGTTCACTACAGACTGTGCTACCGGGCCGTCAAATCGAATCGTATAAGCTATATTATTGTAAAGTTTCATTAAAATCCTATAAAATTTAGTAGTTTTTACGTGAAAGAGTAACAAACATCCACCCATACTTACAAACTTTCGCGTTTATAGTATTAAAGTAGGATTTAAAAACATTCAGTTAACATGGGTAAATTAGGATGGAAACACATTATTTTGGTTAACATTAACCTAAGAAACTAAAATAGAAACATAGCCTTATTATTTCCAATATTATTAGTTATTAACACAATTGAGTTATAACTATGCGCCCCCGTAACACAACGAAAGAGGTTCAAAGATTCGGAAGCAGGGATGTGTTTACAAATATTGCGCCCCTAGGCAAATATATTTGGCCGCCCCCACAACTAACTGCAACCGTAACTGCAGTTTGACGGCGGCGGTGGGCCTGTAGCCAAGATTTGTGCCAGCAAAAGTTCTAAGGTTTTGAGATATTTAAGAATTGACCGACAAAAGCTACATCCAAATTGTATTTTGCGAAAGTAGTAGCAAGATTTAAAATAATGTCGACTTTATTCCGTTATACGACTTGGCTGTGCTAGAACTCGTATCAGTCTATGTATGCAGTGCAATAGTAAAAATACAGACAAGAGAAATAATTAGTAAAAACATATTAAAATACGTCAATTTTATAATAAAGTAGTAATAATCAAGTTAAAAAACCATCACGTAAACAAAATTTGTACGGCGAAAGTGTTACTACGAAGTCAACAACAAGTACGCAAACGTCAACCGCCAACGGACTGCGTTCGAATTCTTTGGACGATTTACTGGAAACCAGGGGAGTAATTGTGTTCAAAATCTATTAATTTACCACCTCACAGTAAAACAATTCACCCATACACGTCTCACAGCCGTGAGACACGTCCATCTTCACGTTTGGCGCCGTTGCAATTTCTCTTTGCTTGACGAATTTGTGGAAGCAAAGTAGACAATAAAAACACTTGCCACAGACAAAGTTAACACTTTCTAATAACAACTAACATCTGTACATCCAACCTAGTAAGATTAAAACCTATTCTGCTGTTTACTCTTACAGTAAACATAATTTTTCTTAAACCAGTCGCAACCCACGATTTAGCTGCCGTGTGTACACATTCCAGGTGTCATTGGAGTCACTGCTGCCTCAAAATGACGACCCGCAGCATGGCCAAGACACTGGAATTGGAGTCCAAACTACGTGTGGCTCTCGAGGAGTTGAAATGTTCCAAGCACCTGAGCGATCAGCTATTGCAGGAACGTGACGACAGCGAGAATGAAATTAAAAACATCTTGCATAAAAACACTGAGTTGAAGCGTGAGTTGGCGGAGCTACACAACCACTACACGGACGTTCTTGATCAGCGTGATCAGCTCACCAAGCAGATCGAGTCATACAGTCAGTGCCGCGATATCTTCGAGCAGGCACTGGAGCGTGTGAGTCATCTCGAACGTGAGCTGAGTGAAGTGAATGACTTTGTCGCCCAAAAGGAAATGGAAGAGAAAGAAGAACAAGCACGCCAGGAAGCGAACACCACCCAAAGTTTGTACTGCGAGCTGATCGAGTCAGGTTCAAGTGGTCTAAGCCATATCTCAACGTATTCACATAAATTAGGTTTTAGTAGTATACAAAAATTAAAGAAATATATAAAAATTAACAAATTTATTCGAAAATTAAAAAAAGTCGTTAAACCAAATGTAAAGTGCTGTAAAAGGAACTTGAAATTAAGAAAACAACGGTCAGATTTAATAGAAAACCTAGATTTGTATAAAATTAAACTAGAATCCCAGTTGATTCGGTATGAGACAGACACAAGCACCCTACAGGCTGAAATAACAAGCCTAGAACAAAGTATAAATGATATTACTTGTCAATATGTTCAGGCCCAAAGACAGATAAGTGATCAGATTCGGGACGCTAGCGATTTGTTGGAGCTGTGTACATATAACCAACAACGCTTTGACTCATTAGTTAATAATCATATGACGTGTTATTGTTCGCATTCAGCAAACACGGAGCGGCCTGAGACTGAAACTTTGCCACAACCACCTATATGCACAGATCAATCTGAGGAAACATGTTTTGTGTCTTCGTCTTGTGCCGAAACAAAACCGAAAACATTAATTTACTCTGATAGTATCGGGAAGGGATTAGGAATTTTAATTAATCACAAAATTAATCATAACGTTGTGAATTATTGCACGCCAGATTGTTCCTTGGCACATATATTAGAACAAATACTATTGAGCGACTGTAACAGCAAAACAAACATTATAATCTACGTACAAAATTGTTTGGATGTGCAGATGAAAGAGTTAGAAAAGAGTTTTGAATTGCTATCACAGCTAGGGGCTAATAAAATCATATTTTGTGCAATCCCCTATTCTTCCCCTCACTGGGGAAGCCAAAATGAATTTATTTATTCTATAAATAATTGCATATTTAAATTGACATGTCGTCATAGTGACGTTTTTTCTTTCTTTGACACTAATAAAATTATTAGTGGAAAAATTTTGACGAAGGATACACTGTACCTTCAAAAATCAATTGCTAGGCTACTAGCAAGACAAATTAGGTCAGTACGATATGTACCTACGGATATACCTAGTTCGTCAACGACGGAGCTGATCAATGTGTCAACGATTCCGCTAGATGGCGACACGTGTTCTTTAAGCTCAACCTCAAACATCATTGAGTCAAGCCGCGAAAGCGCAGATAGCGTGTCGGTGGAACATTGTTCAGACAGCATTTTGATTAGTGATATTGCTAACAATTTGCTCAAATCTCCGGATTTAAACTAAGTAAGGTGACAAAGGAGAAGCCGTATACACTTAAATTAGTTCATCAGAATATTGAAGGCTTTTCTGGCAAAGAATTAGAAATCGAGTTATTTTTAGAAAAATTTCAATTAGATTTGTTTTGTGTTACTGAGCATTGGCTCAAAGAAAGTCAAATGTTATTTGGCTTCGAAAATTATCAAGTAGCTAGTGCTCTCAATCGAAAGTCCACAACTCGCGGAGGATCAGTCATATTTAGTAGAAATAATCTTAAAGTAAAAGAACGTAGAGATATTGTCAGACTTTCGGTTGAAAGTAACATAGAATTGTCTTGTGTCGAGTTACAAAACCACATTGTCCTTTGCGTATACAGGCCGCCCTATGATTCTAACTTTCATGTTTTTGAGTCGGTAATGGAAGATGCGTTAAAATTAGTATCTAAAAGTAATAAATCCATCATAGTCTGTGGGGATTTTAACGTTAATTTACTTGAAAAAGATACATATTGCCTTAGAATTACTAGTTTATTCAATTCATTTGACCTACAAAACTTATTTTTGGAACCAACTAGAATAACAGCTACTAGCGCCACATGCATAGATAACATATTTTGTAACTGTGAGTTCATTGATAAAGCGGTAATAAATTGCCTTAAGTCTGATCACAGTGGACAAATAGTTTCTTTCCCAGCCTTAAAAACTAACGATAAAATTACGAAAAAGAGTAGACCCGTCACTGTTGGAAGAATAGAGAGATATAAAGACACGTTAGAGAGTAAATTACCGTTTCTTAAGTTCAATAAGAGTGATCCTAATAATTGTTACAAAGATTTTTTTAATGTACTTTGTACAGAATATAATAAAATTTTCAAAATTTGTAAAACCACATCAAACGAGAAATTCAAATTCAGCGACTGGGCTACGGTCGGAATCAGAAGGAGTAGAGACACACTTTTTGAACTATATGAAAAAAAGACCTATATCCATAGTGAAAAATTTAAGGAATACGTCAAGACCTATTCAAAAATATTTAGGAAAGTTTGCATCTTAGCAAAATCTATACATATCCGTAATAAAATTAGGAGGTCAGACAACAAGATTAAGACTGTTTGGAATGTGATTAACCGAGAAACTGGGAATGTGAAACCCAGAGAACAAGGCATCTCAATTAAAACAGATCATGGTGTAGTTAGCTCAGAGGCGGAAGTGGCTGCGGAGTTTGAAACTTTTTTTACCAACATTCCTGTAAAGACTACAGAATCTTTGAACTCCTCTCCTGCTCTTGCCGAAGTTTTGCTAAAAAATAATGTAAACGAGTGCACTTCCCAATTCAGTTTTGACCATGTTGACCCTCATACAATAGTTAAGGTCTTCAAAGCATTGAACCAAAAAAATACTGAAGATTTGTGGGGTATGTCAGTCAAGCTCTTCAGCTCCGTAATTAAAACTTTAGCACCATATTTAGCATCTTTGTTTAATTGCTGCATTGACTCAGGAACTTTTCCTGACTTAATGAAACACAGCAAAGTAATACCACTTTTCAAAACGGGAAATAAAAGCGACCCGAGTAACTTTCGACCTGTGTCAGTTCTACCCGTTCTCAGCAAAGTTTTTGAAAAGATTATACTCAGTCAAATGCTCTCCCACTTTAACATCAAGAGGCTGCTACATGAGCAGCAGTTTGGATTCACCAAGGGTCGCTCAACAACCGACGCTGGAGTTATGCTGATTCAGCATATCTTTAGCGCTTGGGAGGAGCACCAAAATGCAATCGGAGTCTTTTGTGACTTATCCAAAGCATTTGACTGTGTTGATCATAAAACAATGTTGATCAAATTAAACCACTACGGTATTCAAGGCAGGGCTCTGGATCTGTTAGAATCTTACATGGAAAAGAGAATTCAAAGGGTATCTATCAATGGAACAAATTCGTCTGGCTCACTAGTAAAAATGGGCGTTCCACAGGGATCTATACTGGGTCCATTTCTCTTTCTGGTTTATATAAACGATTTACCCTACATGCTACAGAACTTGTCGAATATAGTTTTATTTGCTGATGATACTTCTCTTATTTTCAAAACCAGTAGAAAGGCACAAGATGTTGATGATATTAATGAGAATGTAAATGACACTCTTCGACAAGTTCTGAATTGGTTCAGTGTTAATAATCTTGCATTAAATGCAAAGAAAACTAAATGTATTAAATTCACTTTACCAAACGTTATAAATAATGAAAATCAAATAACTTTAGATAATGATATATTGAATTTCACAAATAATACTGTATTTTTAGGGATAAAGATTGACTCGAGGCTGCAATGGGGTCCACATATAGAAACCCTAGCGGGTAGGCTGAGCTCGGCAGCTTATGCGGTTCGAAAAATTAGACAGCTAACTGATATAGCTACTGCAAGACTTGTATACTTCAGCTACTTCCATAGTATCATGTCTTATGGTATTTTGCTGTGGGGCCGTGCTGCAGATGTTGAGGCGATCTTTATCCTTCAAAAGAGGGCAATTCGAGCCATTTATAATCTGCGTTGTCGAGATTCACTACGAGATCTTTTTAAAGATATCAGTATCTTGACTTTCTACAGTCAATATATTTACGAAAATATTTTATACGTTCGGAAAAATTTGTATCTCTTTCCCAAAAACAGTGACGTTCATAAATACAATACAAGAAATAAAAATAAATTAGTATCCCCACATTTTCGACTCAGTAAGGTCAACACATCTTTCATGGGGCACTGTATACGCTATTATAATAAGATACCAGAGGATATTCTAAACTTGCCAGACAAAAAGTTTAAGTCCCATGTTAAACAAGTCCTCTGTAAAAAAGGCTACTATAAACTCGATGACTATTTGAATGACCAAAATGTCTGGTCTTGACAATGTTACTCTATGTAATGCAATATTGTATTTTAATTGTACTTTGTATATTTTGTTTTGTTAAAAAGATGTGTGTTGTAGAGTTTCTGGCCGCATCTTCTCTCAACGGAACACCTTCCGACGCGGTGGTAGATTCAAAAAATGACGTCAAAAAGCTATCTATGTGATATTATTTTGAATAAAAAATTTTGAATTTTGAATTTTTTGAATTTTGAGAGCGAACGAAGCGAGCTTGAAATTTTTCCACAAAACGATTTGGCCGTTGGTCGGTAGGTATCGACCACGTATCGACGGAGTATTTTCCATACAAATCTTAAACATTGAACTATCTTATGTAACTTAACTATATTTTGACAAACCATAAATAAACATCAACATCGTACTTAAAAAATGTGATTGACTCTAATTAGTAAATATTGAAAATGGGATTAAACTTCGTTTGTAAGCGCCATTGGATGCGCTCCCAGGAATATCAGCTTAATTGGATTAAAAGCAAGCCCCGGACGGGCTGGCTGTGGGTAATGATTTTTGCGACCTTTTATTTTAATATCGGCTTTGTATCCTATATCACCTTTACGTACCTAGGATCTATTAGTTTCGGTTGACTATTCGCTACAAATCGCCTAAACACCTTTTTCCACGTAGGTTTTACAAACGTCTTCACAATCCCATTTCATTAAACATATCTACACAAAAGTCCACTTAAGATCATCACCAGATAGTTTCAATCAAATACCCCACCTGACCTGCATGTGGAAACATCTTACGTAACGCGAGGTGAACGGTCATATAAATGTCCCTTAGGACCTTTTTGTAACATTACACTTATGTGGTAATGTCAAATGTTAAGATTTGCTTTTGAATCGAATTGGAGATTGCTGAAATGATATCTTAGATAAATAAAGACAACTAAAGTAGAGAATGGACAGGTTTAAGTGCAGAAGTGAAGACATTAATAGATTTGTAAATTTGACAAAGTATATTGATATAATATAAGCATATAATTTATACAAGTTGTAAGTGACAGCCTTGTAAATACTGAAACGGTGAACTCAGACCATCAAACTGAACAACTTTCACTATGGAGCCTACCTTAGGAACTGTTGACTGAACAAAATTGTTGTACCTACCCGACTAAAATGTATGGGACAGCTGATTTTTTTCGCGTTTCCCGAGGTTGGCTCCATAGTGAAAGTTGTTCAGTTTGATGGTCTGAAATCACCGTTTCAGTATTTGCTAGGCTGTCACTTACTCCCTGTATAATACATAAAACAAACAAAAGTATATAATATTTTTTGTTTTATACATATAAGTTAAAAAAATAAATAAAAAAAAAACATATAAGTATTTACGCTACTAACGCACGCTGGTAGGCCCCCGTAAGTTGGACTGACGACCTGGTGAAGGTGGTGGGAACCCATTGGATGAGGAAAGCGCGGGACCGGTCGTTGTGGCGATCTTTGGGAAGGCCCTATGTCCAGCAGTGGATGTCTTTCGGCTTAGATGGACAGCTGAAAGACCAGTACCTGTACTATCTTTTTTAGATACAGAACGTTTTAAGTAACGAAGTCTTCTTCTTATCGTGTGGGCAGAGCCCTGGTGTCAGAGTTTTTTCAGACCGCCTTACGGCCTCTGACGTGATTTTTATGTAACGACTACTACCCACCAGAGATAGCAGCCGGGACCAACGGCTTAACGTGCCATCCGAAGCACGGAATTATCTTTCTTTTCAGACAATCAGGGGATTCAGCCTGCAATGTCCTAACGAACTAGGGAAAAACGCGCAAAGTGACATATCACTAGGTGTCCCCCGTGGGAATCGAACCCACGACCTCCGTGTCGAGAGCCCAATGCTCTTAACCATTAGACCACGGAGGCAGTTAGTAGCGAAGTAACTTTGTGTTACAGACTTTATTTCCAGTATGTAAAGTTTTGTTTCAATTATAAAATGATATAGGTTATTAAAATATGTCGATAGAAAAGAAATCTCATAGTCTTCAACAAAAGTAACAAGCATCAACCGTTACATGTGATCACTATAAAAATAATAGTTTTTTAATAACTGTCTTGCAAAAGTAGCACAACTATTCAATATTGTGTGACAGACAGATGACTTGACGATATTTTTTCTATTAGATATGATTGAAATTTTTTTTATCATAATTATGTTTTTGTGTACAATAAAGAATCTAAAAAGAATCTAAAAAAAAAAAGAATAGTGTTGTCTTTTTTGGGTTTTATTCAATCTACGCTTCTTTATAACCACCAACTTTAATGTAGAAAATAATTGATATCTGATTACTTACCTGTTACTTACTGTTAAAACACATTTCAAAAAGTGGTTACTCGAAAAACAAGCGCAGCCAGGTCTCTGATGCGGAGGCTAGTGTTTGGCGTGTGTCAGTATAATTTAGCGGCTGTATAATTGGGTATTACTTGCGTCTTATTATTGGTTAGGTATAATATCATACACACACTATATAATATATACATACACTATAATACTACATACAATATTTTAAATTTATTATAAATTATTTATTACACTACATCATTAAACATTAAAGTATCCTTAAGCACACAGTTAGTTTGCGGAGAGCAACGGCACAGGAGTGGTAGTTTTGAGTCACACGTTCAAATCAGCAGTGATAACTGTCAAAGTTACTATGGAAATTATGCATCATTCGATCATGATTTTGAAAGTGTGACATACGGAAATTGCACTCCTGCTCTGTCAGGCACGGCAGAAAATCAACACCTTGCTTACCAAGTAAGGCACTACGTTGAGTCGTGTCCTATTCACCGTCGCGGCATCCACCGCTACTACCTATTATTTCTTTTAATGTACTCTGTTGTTTCGTGTGTGTGCTTTTAATGGTGAATAAAGATTTTTCGTTCTTTCTTTCTTTCTTTCTTTTTGATATGGGTGACTGCAGGCCGGCAGTAGTTGTAAACTATGGAATTATATGCGAGTTGTCACACTGGGGGCTACCGTTCCGCAGCCGCGACGGACTGCATTCAGTGTGACACCTCGCATATAATTCCATAGTTTGCAACTACTGCTGGCCTGCAGCCGGTCTGCACCCGTTCTGCAGCTGCACTCTGTGTGGCCCAGCCTAAAGGCATTCAATTAAAAAAGCGCTAAAGCGCTATTACAAAGATTCTGGATATTTTATAACAGCAGCAAATTGCTTGCCTTTTCTTATAAACAAGATAAAAATGATCAGCTAGATAATTAGGGCGTTCGAACGCTTTGAAGATTCCTCTTAAGATCCATCTCCGTCCTGATGGTAACTTCCAGCTCCTCAACATCCTTGGTGACTTGATCTGTACAGCGATATCTGGGCCTGCCCACTGGGCGCCGCCTAGAGGGTTGCCCCAGATACAATTTCCCCCAATCCGTTCTATATGTCCGAGCAAGCGCAGTCGCGCAGATTTTATTTCTTCTAAGATGTTGGGAGTGGATACTAGGTCTTCTATTTCCCTATTCTTTCTTATGCGCCAACTCCCATCCTTTCTTTTGGCCAGTCCCAAAATCTTCCGCAAGATTTCCCTTCCCCTTTCCATTTCTATGGTTTCATCAATTCTAAATATCTAAGTAGCTACTAAAACTAATTCCTTCAGGGGTTGTCAACATCTCTGATGCTCCGTATGGCCAAGTAAAATCACGTTGGTAATCTCTTATAATTATTTACAACTACAAGTACTAGACATTAGTAATAGTTGTACATTTGACATATCCAACATTATCGTGTCCTGAGCAGTGACATTTTTTTTCGACCTTGATTTGTTTGCCATTGAAAGTAAACTAGTAAATTGTCATTTACCGCATTTTACAAATGTCGAACGATCAAGACATTAAAGAACGTATTGTACAAAAGTATAATAATAAATGTGACATTTGATTTTAAAAAGTGTTTTTTATTAGGTTCTTCAGGGTTCTTCATGACTGACATTTAAATAGCTAAAGAGTAGGCATAAGTACGCTAGAACTATTTTTATTATGACAACAAGTGCTTATGTTTTACACTCTTTTTTTTAAATCCCAACCGCATTGGGCACGCTTTAGCCTAGCCAATTTACGGAGTTTTGTTAGGCGGGGTAGGGAGAAATTATTAATTGGACTTTTAAACTGTACTTTTAAAGTGACAAAATGACTATCTTAAAACATATTCCTCACTAAGCGCCTTTCTGATTTTTTTATAATGCGCACAGCCAGGGAGTGGAATGCCCTGCCTGCGTCAGTATTTCCGAGCGCTTACAACCCGAATTACTTTAAAGTACGAGTGAATAGGCATCTTCTGAGTAAGCTCGCTATCGCATCTTTGTCTTTGTATTTTTGAGCAAAAAAATAGGAATTGAAATTGTAAAATGAGGTATTTATTAGAAAATACGAATGTATTTTTCAAAACCATCTAAGCAGACAAAATATTCCCACCATGTTTGTAGTATGTATAATGGTAAAACCTTAAATATGTGCAAAAAAAATTAACCATCAGGTTTTTAGAACGACATAATAGCTGAACATTAAAATGTCAACTTTTGCTGATGTGATTTTTTTTTTTAATTTTGGTACATTTCTAGGCTCAAATTGGCTCTTCAATATTATACCGATAAAATTAATTAGTCCCGGCTCAAACCGTAAAATGACTGGGCTACTTGGTAGACTAACACCTAGACACGCCCGGTAGCCTGTGCCCTGCAGTGGTACTAAAAGAAGTCTGCTGTCTCATACGTTTGAATTCAGTAGGTATTACAGTTTGTTCTGACAGGTTTGCTCCCATAGTAAAAGTTGTTCAGTTTGATAGTTAGAGTATGTGGTATAAAGGTTAATTATACTTTTCCCTACACCCTGTATAAGCAGATGATGATTACTTTCTTAAAATAGTGAATCATACACAAGAGAGAATGGGCACTGATATTGAAATTTAGATATTATGAATATGCGATAATATTTAAAATAACTCTCGTGTTACTACAGAGACTAAGGGGATGTTTCACCACTTCTGAGTAAGTTCTGGTTAGCTTATCCGACAGATAGTTTGACATATTTTGTATGAAAGACATGTCAAAATATCCGTCGGATAAGCTAACAAGAACTTACTAAAAAGTGGTGAAACAGGCCCTAAATAAAATATTATACGCTACCAATTAAACTACATAAAAATCACAATATGACGACTGACCGGTGACTGTCAAACTGACAAAATTATACCTGAAATTACAGATCTTCAAAGACATCTTCGTTTTGAGGCTTCATTTTGAGCCTGAAATTAGCAAAATTGCTACCTCCTCCAAAGAACAATACAAAATAGCAGAGCTCAAAAACATTATCTCCAGTTAAACTTGTTTTAGTCAGTGAAATTTTACCACGACCGCGGAAACAAAAACCGTTTTAAAAGCTATCAGAATTGGCGTTACAAATTGTATTATCACTAACGACGCTCTCTGCAGCTAGCGTGAAGGTATTGAGAAGGTACAAGTTGATCGCAGTCACGACTCGGTTTTAAAAAGAATTGCATCAGTGGTCTGGTTTTGTTATGACTGTATTGTTTTATCATCCCTGTCGGTTGTCGTAAAAGGCGACTTATTCTTTTAGGCTTACACATCTTTGACCAAACCGTGTGGCTGCCGGTTATAGCCACTGCATCTGACCTACCTCTGATCGTATCGGTCTCCCGTTCCATCAGACATAAGAGGATAAGGTGGAGAGAGTGCATCTGTGTTTAGAGCGTACACTTATGGACTTTAAAATATCCTGCTTAGTTGACTGCTTTTCTATAAAGATTCGCCGTAGTTGAAATCGCCCAAGAATCCATTGTCATTACACTTGGATTTTTTTTAATTAAGGATGGGTTTGCTCTTGACCTCAATCCAGTCCTCAGGACGAAGATGGGGTCGAAGTTGTAGCGAGCTTACCCAGAAGATGCCTATTCACTTGTACTTTAAAGGAATTCGGGTTGTAAGTGCTCGGAAATACTGACGCAGGCAAGGCATTACACTCCCTGGCTGTGCGCATTATAAAAGAAGGATGGATGCACAAAAGTGAGTCCTGAATGATGAACTTAAAGTCAGATATGTCCGACACATCCTTGGCAAACAGTGGGCCTTCTAATGCTGATTGACTCTTCACCACGATGACCAGTAAAACTCAATTACAAGCCATCGAATGGACAGAAGATCATCATCAGCCTTTATACATCCCACAGCTGTTGAGAATACGTTTTGTGCTAATAAACCTAGATTTTGTAGTGAGATTGGAGAGACTACACCATGCGGACCCAGTGAGGATGATGAAGTCAAGTTGCTGGTCAAATAACTAAAGATTTTTATTCCCATGTAGTAAAATCGCTAAGCATTAATTCAAGAAAGACTTTAGTGCATATTTCAATTAAAAACTAGGTCCACAGAAACAAGGTCTTAAAACTGTCAATAACTTATACTACCTATAACAGCACCCACTGTAAAGTTAATCACATACAAATTCCGTTGTATATTAACATATCCACTAAACTATAGGCTATAATTTATATATGTTTATATATCTACTGTCCGTTTAGAAGTGGAACGTCCATTCGTTTTGTTGTAAGTCCCCACTGTTGGCGGTGTTCATGACATGTAAAAGTTTGACATCTAATTCCATGAATAGGGAATAGATAGGTAATCAATTCGAAAAAAAAATTGGGCAAAGGAAAAGGCAAAGGCCTGCTTTTCTGAACTTTACCACAGAAATATTGACTACAGACACAGAAAATTGAAACATTATTTTTCTCATTTTCTATTCTTTTTCTATGCCCAACTATCCTTGTATAACTACTTACTTAGTATTAACTCTTACCTACATAATGCTTATAAAGGATACACGCCACAAATATTAATTTCAATACATCATGAGGCTGCTGTACACGTAAGTCGGAACACCTGTACTCCAAACGACAAATTACCAATTTATTTTTGGTAATTTAGATTGGAGACCAGAGGTCCTTCAATTAAGTAACCAATAATGTACCAATTAGCCTTAAGTCCCTACTAAACATTGTTTTTTTGGTCAATAAATTTCTTTTTATTTTATTTTATGTTTATTTTACAACGAAGACATTGGTATCCCCTGGGTATCCCCATCATATTGGTCGATTCGCTTGAAAAGTCATATTACATATAATTAGGATACTAACTATATGTAATTAAAGGGTACACCTTCCATGAATGTAGGTTTGTCCCCTGTCGCGATGATGGCGCTCGTCGCTTCCGAATCGTGAGTTACGTCCATTTAAAAAAATATATTATATTTGAAATATCTTTCACCCATAATTAATTATGTAGCACAGGCGAAACAAAAGGTTGAAAAATCATGTCATATCATATATGGAACTCAAAGGCACTAGCAGAAAAGAGACTGGATTGCTGAATACCCTACCGACAAGAGCGTAGCTCTTAAATAAGAAGGATGTATCAACAATCCATTAACCCCACTTCCCACTTAGCGATTCCGTATCCGCCATAAATGGGCCCCTCTAGTACTCCATCGAAACCTGTACCTCACTGGGTCAGTTGACTTGTTCTAGTGATGCGCGCGCGATAAGCGAATACCGATATCGATAAACCGTTTAATATAGTGTCAAATCTGTCATGCCAACTTATTCGTGTAATTTTGATTCTGATGAAGTTTATTGGGTTTGATTTCCGTGACAAAATTCTAGTGACTGATAATGCCTACTAAAATTAAACAATTAAATTATACAATGGGGTGGTAAGAGATATTATGAATGCATCCATCATCATCGTCACTCTATCATCGTCCACTGCTGAACATAGGCCTCTCCTAAGGCGCGCCACAAAACTCTATCCTCGGCCTTCCTCATCCATTCCCTCTATCTTTTTTAGGTCGTCTGTCCAGCACGCAGCATGCAGTCCCACATGGTCTGTACTGTAGAACTCTGACACCCCATCGGTTGTCAGTTTTTCGGCAGATATGACCAGTCCATTGCCACTTCAGCTTGTTTTCTGAGATATGTCAACCATTTTAGTTTGTCCATCCGAATATCTCAAATGCTCAAACCCTGTACAATATGACATCGGCAAGAGAGTCCGTTGGTCACAATTTTAAATAGGTACTACCATTGATAATTAAGTCGTCAATTTTATTTCTCTTCGTCTCAAAATTAGGGTTGGCAACTAAGCAAAATTAGCGAAGATTCTTGGACCACGAAGTAACCGCCTGACCTCCATAACCGGTTTTAAGTTGGTGACCCTCTCTCATTAAATTAAATGTCAAATGGTAGAGCTAGTGAGTTTCATCACAAGCGAATATTCGAGATGTCCAAGTAAAGATTGCGATTAAGGAATTAATAAATGAAATAACTTTATTTACTCCAACCACAAAAAATTTTGTGTTTGGTCACGCCGACTCAGTATGGTATGGAATTTATCACGGATGTGTCCGTTACCTTCGCACACATCTTTTGATTTCAGACATCTTGCATGAGGGTGGTTGCCCGCGGGCAAAATTGTCCTTCTTCTGCTTTGAGCTTGCTTCGCTTTGCTTCTGCTAGTAAGACACTAGGCTCATAACCAGGACATTACCAGAGGTTATAAATATTATAAAATGTATGTTTTGTCCTACGGCTGGGCAAAGTTCTCCCATAAACTCTTCCGGATCTCTCTGTTCAGGCGTATTCCTGTCTCGCTTGCCTCACTCAGTATCGCATATGCTTACCTCTTCTTGTAAATTTTTCCCATTTGTATGGAATTACAGCAAGGTGTCCAAGGTGCGTATAGGCTTGCAACTCAATCTAGCCACCTTTTCCGTGGTCTACCCCAACAAACTTTATTCAACTCTTTATTTATCAACAAATAGAATCGCTTATACCTCGGTACAAGGTCCAACGGACAACTGTTGGACCACAGCCGTTCCCCAGGCTATACACCTAGCCTGGCGGAAGATCTTCCTTTTTCAATTGAGGGTCATTCCAAATAGAAGGTACCCCCTTCATACCTATACGTTATATGTATTGTATTATTTTAGTTTTGAAACAACAGCAATTTTTAATTTCTCCTTATTAAAATTTTTCAACTTTTTTCATTGGTGTCGGGTGACATTTTCATTTGGTTGAATTGAAATCTTATATATTGGGGTCATCTTATCAACTTTCTAACTATAAATCGAATCCCGCTGATTGGATATCGATAAATCAAAATCGATTACACGCGCCATAAATCGATGTTGTTAACAACTATGACGAAATGTTAACATTTACTCAAGTAGTACGGCGATTGTTGATTGATCCATTTAAAGTCCACTATATTCCACCTACTGATTGCAATTTTAATTATCTACGTACATACATAAACACACGACAATATGCCCTTAGGGAGTGGTTAGAAACTTTGCTACAACTTGTTTTATTGCTTAATGCAATCAGCAGATTGAACGTTTGTGTTTTTTGCGATCTTCCCTTAGGTTTTCCTGTGGTAGTTGCTCAGTAATGAGAACAATCACCCTTGAAAGTAAACCAACTGGTCTACGCTGTATGTAGAGTAATAGAAATTTCAACAAACATAATAACTAAAGCATTCATTACATAAGCAGTAGGCTCCATTCTTAAACGAAATACCGATTTATATTTAATTACTACTTTCACTTCCAAGAGTATCTCTGTATATTTTGTATTATACTTAAGACCCTGTATTAAAATGCTGTTAAATATTTAAGTATTATTCGATTGTTTTTAACATTCACTTTTATGTAGGCTGATATACAAGAAATACCATAAAAATGTGTAATCCTACACGACAAAAATGTACCGGGACAGTTGATTTTTTTTTCGCGATTTTGATGTTGGTCTCATAGAGAAAGTTGTTCAGTTTGATGGTTTGATCATCTCTTTAATTAAAAAACCGTCGGCATATTAAGTTGGATCCCGTATCCACACAAACATATGAACATGATATAGTAGGTTAAGTTAATATTAATTGAATTTCGAACATAATGTTCATAGTACAGTTATATTCATGATGAACATGATCATGATGTTTATGTTTGTACAAGAAATTCAAATTCTCAACAAAAAGTACAATTGTAGCTTCTTGCCATCTGGTTTCCAAATTGATAACCTCAACCAACTGCCAAGATTAACTTCTAACAAGAGATTAGCATGAGCAGAGGCTATTAACATAGTTAGAGAAACCAAACAAAACTCGATTTCGTGGACTTTTTTATTGCCAGGTGTACAGAAAGACGTTTGATAATAGTGATGTGCGGAAGCGATAGCGTATTTAATCGACAGAGATACTACTTCTCACAACCAAATGTCCGATTTTTTTTAATGTCGATAGCGTAATTTAGAAATCGCTTCTTAGCGATAAGACCGCCTTATTTTGTGCCTCTTGTATTTTTTTATTTCTGTATTTTACTGTTTATGTTTTGGTGTAAAATAAAGTATATTTGATTTGATTTGATTAATTTTTTATCTTCATTTTTGTTATAAAATGTTTACCAATAGAAAATACATCACTCAGATCCACAACACGTTTCGTCAATAAATACATCCTGAATATCTGCAACAAGCTTCGTCTACTTCCATATAAAAATGTAAAAAAAAGGGAGGGTGGACCTACAACCTATAAACCTCCTCCAAAGCCTCTCCCTGAGGGACGGTTCCAAGAACGCTGGCAGCATTCCCCCTCTGTATCGCCAAGCTTATGCGAAGGTAACTGCCAGCCCTCTTATCACCAGTGGTCTCTATAAGGCGCGCTGAAATCTCTTTAACAAGCTGTTTTGCATCGGGTCCCCATGGTCCCAGGGTCTCCACTCCCAAAGGAACAAACATATACCCCTCTCCAATATCAACATATTTCCGGCGCTTCGATGACTCTGCCGATGCCGCACTGCCAATGCAGCACCCGCGCTCAACGATGTCCGACCAATATGTGACGCCGCCAATGTGTCCACACAAGTCGCGTCCCAAACCAAAGACCTTCCCAACTTCCAAGGCCCTACAGTCATGCCATCAGGACGCTTCCCATCGGTACGTGTAATGCCTGAAGGCTCACGTACCGCAGGCACACTGGCAGGTGTATTTTTACCCTGTATTTGAAATAACCTTCATGTCGATAACGAAACAAGATTCTTAATTGAATATTTTAACGGGTAAAATAAAAGAACATACATTATTATTTTTATGTCCAGTCCAAAAGACTCAAAATCAAGTAGGTACGTAAGTATTTGGAAGTCTTTATTATTTTGTATAGATGTAGGTTTACCAGTTTGTAGGTATTGGCACAATATAATCTGAATCTGAAAAATCTATGCCCCATCAAATTTTATCCTTAAGGGCCTATGTCGAAAAATAATTGAAGCGGAATGTGCGTGTGATAGCTTATATTACTGCCTGATGCGAGAGAAAGAGCGCCCTGATGGGGCGGCGCGCGGGACTGAAACGACGCAAGCGTAAAACACACTTTATTTAATTGTGGTTGTACTATTTATGTAAGTTCAATTCTGCTCTAATCAAAATTTATAAAATATCAATCTCTTTTATTTTAAATCAAGTCTCATGTTTCTATTATTCACCGTTTAGCAGTTCCAAGCGTTTATAAATAAAAACGGAGGCTACTTTGGGTTGTTTTTCTATCGAGAAAATGTGTCTTAATCGTGTTTTGGCTCTAATCAAAATTTCAACTATATGTTCAATTTTCACATATCCGCAATTCATACTCCTACTGTTAGTACTTCATGATATACGACGCTTTGAAGAATCCAATTTTTTTCACATATCCTCTTAAAGAAAAGGGTGCAGGGTACTTGGTGGGATGCATGCATGCATATAAAGGGGGCATTATAAGTGTAGCTACCGTAGTTCCTGTAAAGAAAAACGTTGCAATATAAGGTCTAACAAAATTAGGTGAAACTATTTTAAGGGGGTGATCAGACAATCAAACAGAACAATTTTCTCAATCGGACCGATATCGAAATCGCGAAAAAAAAATCAGCTGTTCCATACAAACTTATTCGACCTAAATGTATGGGACTGCAGATTTTTTTTCGCGATTTCAATATTGGTCCCATAGAGAAAGTTGTTCAGTTTGATGGTCTGATCATCCCCTTAAAATAGTTTCACCTAATTTTGTTAGACCTTATATAGAGTATACTTATATCTAAAAATATTTTCACATCTAATAAAGTAATGAGTTTGATAATAAAAATTATTAAAGAATACTCTACTAATTATGTATATTTTGTAACTCAAGTCATAATTCAAGACACATCATCTTCATCGTTTTGTAACATCATATAAAATTTTGTAACGATCTCCAGATCATTACTAAGATCTTAGCTTAAACACAACTTGTATACTTTCACAACCGATGAAAGGTCAAATCCATACTAAGTGTGCGTGCGCGCATCATAAGCAAGAAACCTCTTCAAAACTCTCCTAACAGAGCTCTTAATGCTAACACGTTAAGTATCAATATCAAATGAATTGAGGGTCTTTGTGGAATGATTACTGTTTATAGTGATTACTATTCTATACTTTCTAATATTTCGGTCAGGTTGTTAGTGCTATGGATTGATAGTAGATTATTGAAGGGTGCAATTAAGTTCTGATTGCGTTTTCGTGTGTTTCGGTTTTAAAATTGAAAGTTGTTGTGACTAGAAATTGGAAGTAATCAATAAAATGAACTTGATTACTACTTCAATTTAAAAAAAAATGAGGTTGGGACTACTTGACTTAATATATACTTTTTTTTTATTACGTATGGGTTTGCTCTTGACCTCAATCTAGTACTCAGGACGAAGATGGGGTCGAAGATGTAGCAAGCTCACCCAGAAGAAGCCTATACACACTTTAAAGGAATTCGGGTTGTTAGCGCTCGGAAATACTGACGTAGATATACCTACCTATGTCAAGTTTTTGATAGAATATCTGACAGATCATATGACATATTTTTGATACAAAATATGTCGAACGAGCTGTTAGATAAGCTAACAATATCTTATCCAAAAGTGGTGAAACATATTATTTATACAGGGTGTAAGTGAGAGCCTAGCAATTACTGAAACGGTGAACTCAGACCATCAAATTGAACAACTTTCACTATGGAGCCTACCTCAGGAAACGCGAAAAAAAATCAGCTGTCCCATACATTTGAGTCGGGTAGGTACAGCAGTTTTCTGAGGTAGGCTTCATAGTGTAAGTTGTTCAGTTTGATGGTCTGAGTTCACCGTTTCAGTATTTGCTAGGCTGTCACTTATACCCTGTATTATAATAAATAAATAAATATTGTTAATTCGAACAACTGCGGGTTAGTTGCAGCAAAGGTTATCCCCACCATAAAGGGGGAGTATTGTCCCGTATAGCATTGCGTCACGTCAATAGCATGTATTGTATAGGCACCTTGATGCATGGTGCTGCAGACTGTCAAACTCCTTCTTTTTTGTTTAATCTAAGGTTAAACACTGAATTATTATTTAATGTCTAATAACAAAACGAAAGTGTTAAGCTGTTAAACCGTTTATTGTGTTATTTACCATTGAATCACTATAATAGGTCTATTGATCTATAATAATAGTAACGTGTAGATCACGATTGAACTATTTTCTTAATGGTATGGCATCGTGTTTCATCATTGAACTTTGAGTTGTTTAAATCTTTTGTTTATTTAATAATAAATAGAATAATAGTTCAGCATTGTATTGGGAAAGTCTTGGTTGTCTAGTGGTAATTGTAACCCTGCCTGTATTGTAGAGGGTGGAGGTTCAATTCCCGTCCAGGCCAATTCATATACTAATGAGTTTTTAGAAATTTATGTTGTTTATGTTGCTTTTGTTGTTGTTGTTAGTTGTTTCTATTTTGTAACTGGCTTTTCGGTGGCTTGAGAAATGTTGATATATAAAATAGGTATACTGATTATAATATAGACTACCTCCTCGGAAAATATAGTCCACAGTATTATTGCTGCGATTTCGAAGTTGGCGCTATACAGGGTGATATTGATATCATTAACATCCTCTTAAACTAAGAGTCTACCCATCGAACGGAACAACTTTTACCATGGGAGCAAATCGATCGGAGCAAAAAAAAAAAACAGCTGTTGCATACATTTGAGTCGAGTAGGTATTGCAGTTTATCTGATCGGTTTGCTCCCATAGTAAATAGTAAAAGTTGTTCAATTTAGTTGGTAGACTCTTGTAAAAGGATGCTAATAGATATCAATTTCACCATGTTGTTCAGTTTTATGATCTACGAGCGTTAACCCGCGACTTCGTCCGCACAAATTATATACCAGATTTTAAGTCAGATCATAAGCTATCAAACAAAAAAAGTTTCATCAAAATCGGTTCAGTAGTTTTTGCGTGATACTCGTTCAAACAACAAACAAACAGACACAAAAAATCCAAAAATTTGTGAAATGGAATGAGGGACACCTAAAAACCATATCGTAACTTTTTTTTTGTTAATATCTTCAATGTACAGACAAACTTCCTCTTACAGTTTTATAATAGTATATAGATAGATTATAATGTCACCCGTAGATATAGTATATTTATAAGGTCTAACAAAACTAGCTGAAACTACTTTAAGGGGATGATCAGACCATCAAACTGAACAACTTTCTCTATGGGACCAATATCGAAATTGTGAAAAAAAATCAGCTGTTCCATTAAAACGTACTCGACCTAAATGTATGGGACAGCAGATTTTTTTCGCGATTTCGATATTGGTCCCATAGTGAAAGTTGTTCAGTTTGGTGGTCTGATCATCGCCTTAAAATAGTTTCAGCTAATTTTGTTAGACCTTATATACAATGTCACCCCTTTAAATAAAACTACCCTCTGTTTTACACTATGTATAGGCTGATAGTGAAAAAAGTTCAATGTCCGACTGACATCATTACAAATAAGAATGCTGTTTAATCTCTTTATGTGCCATATAGGGCATTAACCATTCGTCATATTGCATGTGTTGTGTATTTGTGACATAATAGCATTGTTTAGTTACGTATGTGACCTTTGAATAGGTTTAAAGATAGCATCATTGGTTTTATACCTATACGAGCGTTAACCCGCGACTTCGTCCGCACAAATTATATCCCAGATTTTAAGTCAGATCATAAGCTATCAAACAAAAAAAGTTTCATCAAAATCGGTTCAGTAGTTTTTGCGTGATACTCGTTCAAACAAACAAACAAACACCCAAACAAACACACAAACAAACAGACAGACAAAAAATCCAAAAATTTGGTGAAATGGAATCAGGGACACCTAAAAACCATATCGTAACTTTTTTTTTGTTAATATCTTCAATGTCAATCAGACAAACTTCCTGTTACAGTTATATAATAGTATAGATAGATACGATATATTTATACCTATATACGAAATTTAATTAAGAGTTACAAAAAAGTACAACTTTAAAAAAAGTGCGTGTGAATGAGTACCTACTTACTTGAAAGAAAGAAAGAAAAATTATTTATTTGGATCTCCGACACACGTACAATCTTATTGTGCGCCGCAGTGGCAAAAGGTCCCAACTCAGCAAAATGCTCGGCTCGGAAGCTGAACTCTGAATTTATGTCGGGGCCTGGCTTAAGGTGGTTTCAGTCCATACAAAAGTTTGACGCACAATACGCGTAGACGGAAAAGTAATATTTTATACATGGAAAAATAGTTTAGAAAATCTAGTTGCCGCGTCACAAATAACATTTGCAATTTATTATATATACAAAGCTACTTATATTAATACCGTCTACGCGTATTTTGCGTCAAAGTTTTGTATAAAATTGACCCCTCTGCAACCACCTTAAGCGTTGAATCAAACATTATATTATGTGCAACGAATCCAATAAACACTTAGTATTATACTGTAACTATTTAGAATCACTATTTTTATACTTTTGTATCTATACTATATCGATCTATATCTATACTATTATAAAACTGTAACAGGAAGTTTGTCTGTACATTGAAGATTGCGAATAGGGAGCCACTTTAACTGCGCCCTGTGGTCATACTTCCGTAAGCCAAAAATGAAGCGTATGGCTAGGTTTTGGAGTCGTTCCAGTTTGTTGATCAACTCCTCAGTGGCATCGAGATAACAAACATCTGCGTAGTCAATAATAGGGAGGATTAAGGATTGGGCTAGGGAGATTTTTGTTTTGAAAGGTAGGAAATTTTTTTTCTTCATGTCTTACTATTCAAAGGTAATTATTTGATAAGACATGGGCATTGTCTCAAGGTCAATAAAAAATCATATAATTACCAATGTCCTTACACAGTCGGCACCACCAATTGGACATTTAGTTCCGTGTTCTTATCAATTTTGACACTGTCGTTAAATTGGTTTTTTTTTAATTACAGGGAAGTGCATGTCTAGAAACGATTCCTGAATAACTAAATGTAGAAAAATTATTATTAAAGAATGTACGAATTTGACGTGTGAATAATCAATCGAGGTTAATTTTGAGGTCGGTTTTGAATGAAATCGGGAAGTGAATTTGACTGCACCGTTTATGGTATGATTACAATATATAAATAATAATTACTTATTGATAATAATTTTGCATAATATTTACTCCGGAAGCATTTACATATTTCATGCGCTTTATCAAATTTTATGGAAATTAAAACAATAATTATGATTTTTAGAGCGCTTACGAAAATGATGATAATAATGAAGATGATTGAAGAAAATGATGCTACAAAATATGTGAATCCTTTCATAAAGCTAAAGTTAGCTATACTTTCAGATAGCTTTCAGACGATTGCCTAAATCTGCCTGTAAGAGAATAGTAACAGAGTGGCTATTAGATCTGGACTATGACTCAACCGAAGCATTCCTGATCCCACCATCGTAATGAGTTCTCGATCCATTTATACCTATCCATAGTATACCCATGCATTTCTATGTTTTCCTTCCATCCCAAAGAAACCATCTAACACTATATTCATACATTCAATCACACACACTCACACACACACACACACACGTACACGCACTCCTTTATACACTTATTTAGGATATAAATACATACACTCATAATAACATTTACCGTGTCTTTTCTGATCACCCCGAAAGGGTTTATGGTCGTTACATTAAGATCCTTACATATCTACCTTGTAAGCAAGTACCAATTTATTTTTGGAGTCATTGCTAATTTTCTAGGCACTTCAATTGGAATTAATAGTGATCCTTGTACGAGTCTCGGAATCCTTAAATTAATCATGTTGTTAGAGGGCCTGGTGATCTGTCAGATGGGTCTCGCTACCTAATACGGACACCAGTCTCTC
This sequence comes from Agonopterix arenella, assembly GCA_927399405.1. Taxonomy (NCBI): domain Eukaryota; kingdom Metazoa; phylum Arthropoda; class Insecta; order Lepidoptera; family Depressariidae; genus Agonopterix; species Agonopterix arenella. Next base: position 7,782,856 of record OV656714.1, read on the forward strand.
ACAAAGGTAACAAATGAGTACATACAACTCACAAAATTGTGTTTATAATAATTAGAATAAGAACCTTTGTGTAGAGATAATAAACGATTATTTAATTTAATTTAAAAAGAAAAAGATTATTCACAAAATAATACCGTACGCCTTTCACCCAAAGGTATGAAATATGGTGGTCTATTTTAATCCGGGAACCACGCGAAATTTTTACACGTCTTATATTTTAAAAAAATCTCCAAGGCCAATTTTTGACCTACATACTTACACAAACCACCCGGAACCGCTTGACTAATTAATTCTGACAGACAGACAAATAAACACTTTCTATACAAATTTGACCTCAGCGTTAAGTCAAAGAGAAATGTCGCGGTACAGTGATTAAGGCCGAGAGTGTTCGTTTTGACCAAATATTAAGTTGGCGACAACTGTTTTAACGTTTACACCATGTTGACATAGAATTAAAAAATAAACTGGCTAAGTGCGAGTCAGACTCGTGCACCGAGGGTTCCAGGCGGAGGACAGTCGCCTTTTTATGGCTTTTTACGATTCAGTTTGCATAGAATGTACTGCCATCTATTAAATACTTGGCAGAACTATGAAAAAAAAAAAAGATTTTACTGTCTATGTCAATGTCTAACCGTACCGGATGTCTCCACGGCGAACGGGACAAATGTGTATACGTATTTGGAAATTATAAATGACAGTTCTGTAATTGCATTTATACTTATCAAAAGGTTAATTAAATTAATGGCGTATTTGGCAGTAACTCTTGGAACTCCCGCGGACATTATTGAACCACCCATTGGTTAATCTCCGTCGTTAACATGTCCAAGAAAAGAAAGTGATAACATTCAATGCCACGGTTAAAAGACCATAATGTGCCCAAAAAACCTCTCCATTATGTAGTATAATAGGTTTTTTATGCTTTTACGGCAATAGTCATAATTATTACAATAACTATTATAAGAAACTTGACCGACAAATAAACTAATGATAATCGAAAACCGCCTCGTAATTCGTAGCAAGGTCTTTAGCGAAGTTAAATTGTTACGCAATTTTTTTTAATGTACCAATTCTGATAGTTATGTGGTATTACGGAATTCCATTTTGTATTTTGTGGTACCATCTTAGAATGGACCACTTCGCCCGTGGGTGTTGTAAGGGGTGACTAAGGGATATGGGATATGTAGTTATTTGATACCAAAAATTTACAATGAGATTCCTTCAGAACTTAAACTTAGACAAGATATAATCACAAAATTTACCTTCAAATCTAAATTATATAAGATACTCTTGGAAAACTGTAACACATTTGACTAGTACTAGTAAATAGGCAAAACGTAAAACGTATAATAATTAAAATTACATATGGTACCTATAAATGCATAAATAATATGTATATATAAATAAGTATAGTATAGTATTGTATTAGTTGGCATTAGTATTAGAATTAAAACTGTAAAAAATGAGAGCTTACATCTGCCAACAAACTGTCAAGCAGTTTGGCAGATTTAATGTAAAGAAACCTTTTTGTAATGTCTTTTGGATAAATAAATGAATTGAATTGAATTGAATAGCGAAGAATAAAATGCCCTTGCACCTTGGTGACGAAATTGATATCCTTCCAGAAAAACAGCTTCCTATGTGCGCAGCGATATTCCTTATACAGGGTGTTAGAGTAAACAGTTGCATTACTTTAAGTTAAGAGGTTATTGTACCCAGCATGATTCTGAACTACTTTCCCTTAAACTTTTTTCAATTTCAATTTCAACCTATAAGAAATTCGCAAAAAATATTTACGACTTTTCATACAAACTTTCGATCTTCTAATTGCATTTAGTATGTGAAAGTTCAACATTTTTTTTTTGCGAATTTTCTATAGCTATAGGTTTCTTCGGGAAAGTTGGCCAGTATCGTGTGTCACCCTTTAAAGTAATGCAACTGTTCACCCGAACACCCTGTATTGTATATCAAACTGCCGCACATTCTCGTATGTGAACGTTCACGTATTGCGGCACTCTGCGCATGTAGGGGTGTTTGGTATATTGGCCGTCGCGAGCTTGTACGAAGCTGTTTTTCTGATGGGATATCTATTCGGTGCCCTTGGCAATCAGCAAGATGTCAAGTCAAACTCAATTAAGCGGTTGTAGTAAAGTCTTTGCCCACACTAAAAGGGCGTACTGTCGTGAGCTTATACGGATGTAAACTTAAATGTGTTACATACTTTAGGGGTTGTTTCTGAGCATGAAACTGAAAAACGTTTAGTATGAGACCGATACTGAAATCGCGAAAATAAAATTGGTTATTCCATAGAAAATGTCGATGGCTATTCGACTCAAATGTATCGAACATCCGATCCTTTTTTCGCGATTTCGATGTTGATCTCATACAGAAAGTTGTTCAGTTTGACGGTCTGAAGCACTCTCTAAAGTTTATAACATGTTTAAGTTCAAACACCCTGTGTAAGATTTCCTTTACCGTTTAGTGACAAATTCGTACTATAAGGTTTGCGACATACATACGGAATAAACCTGATTCGGAACTGGTTCCGGATGAAGTGTTGCCGCTTTTAGAGGCTTTTTCACTAGATCTAGTGATTTTTTCGTCTTAGTTGGCATTTTTTAAAGATTTACAGTCATATCACACAAGTGATTTTTGAGCGTAGGCGTAGATGGAACGATACCGTATCGTGATGGTACAGTTGCGACGTCGTTGCGGTATAGTTGCGAAATCGCCTAGGTCCAAAAATAACTTGTGTGATAATGGTTCATACCATTTTGTATGCAAATTATGTCTAATGTTAAAATCTATAGCCTTTTGATATAGTTGCATAATATTGAAATAAAATTTACAAATCATCATCGTAACGTCATGACCTCATCACATGATAGAAATTATCATGTATAGAAATTGTTTGTTTCGTTTTAATAAATACTTAAAAATGCAATTGTCATTCTTTTGGCGTTTAATACATTTTTGTTTTAGGAATTTTTTAAACAGCACTCTAGTATTTTTTGTAACCATAGTTGACAACACTAAATCCTGAATCAGGATTCCGGATCGCAATTCCGCCTGTGTATGGCGGAACTAAAAGCTCTAGTGAACTCACGTTCGTAACTACGAATAAATAGTTTCAAACGAGCTAAAATCAATTTTCCTTTTCAATAATCAACTTTATTACGTTATTCGTCGGGCTCTTGTCTCAGCGAACATTCCGGCAAAGTCCGAACCAAACGGAATTGTCCGCACTGATGGCAGGAGGCCCGACGGGTTAACGCTCATTCCTTGGCGACAGGGGAAAAGCTTGGTGTGGGATGTGACCTGCGTGGACACTCTAGCTCCATCTCACGTCCAGGCCACTTCTTAGCGCGCTGGTGCTGCTGCTGCGGGTGCTGAGGTCGACAAGTGTAGAAAGTATCGCGATCTGGCCGGCAGCTACATATTCACGCCAATAGGTTTTGAGACGCTAGGTCCTTGGGGCCCAGAGGCCAGTGCATTTCTTGCAGACCTATCCGGTCGTCTCAATGAGACCTCTGGTGACCGTAGAGCTGGCAGCTTCCTGGCACAAAGAATCAGCCTCACCATCCAGAGGGGGAATGCTGCTAGCCTGTTGGGCACCATGTCTTGCGGCGACGCTCTAGAGTGTTTGTATTATTTGTAGGCTTTTATGTTTTGAGATAAGATGTTGTTTATATAATTTAGTCTAGTTATATTTTAGTTTTAGGATATTTTAGTTTAATCAGTTGTTGTTCTTTATTTCGTTAGTAACTTAAATATTATCCTTTTAATAATTATGTTTGTGTGTAATAAATAAAGTTCACTTTATTACCCACATCGTAAAGTCGTAACTAACTCAGTGAACTTTTGACAGGCGTAGCAAATCTGTGCGAAATTCGCAAGGGCCTACATTGTCGGTTTCACCGCCCACTCGCAGGTGGAATTCACTTTCACCTGCAGATGCCGCGTGCCGCTCCCACTGTCCGCTGTTCCTTATTTACACGCTAACTCGTTTGTATGTCTGTTTGAGATTCGATCTGTGAGAATCTTCAACTTATTAACAGGTTTTATGGTTTATTTTTACGTAGAAATGTCTTCGTAATGTACTTACGCATAAAATTAACGCTACTGCTTGTAGAGCTAGCATGCCACGCACGACAAAGCGACAAAACGAGAAAACTGTCAAGCGTGGTCGCTTTGACATGCCCAAAGTAACAAATAAATAACTTGGATATTGTCCCACAAATTATCTAGTCACATTTAAAGTACCAGAATCTAGCCTGAACTTGTATTATGATGACTAGACAACGATATAGAATACATAATATAGACACAAACATCCATGACTCGGGTACAAACATTCATATTCATCATACAAATATTTGTCCCTTACGGCATTCGAACCCTAAACCCTCGGCACAGCATGCAGGTTCACTATCGACGGAGCTACCGGGCTGTCAAATTTTAGGGGCGTTACATACTTTAGGGGGTGGTGCAAACCATCAAACTGAACAACTTGCAATGTGGGACCACCACTTAGCTCGCGAAAAAATCCACTGTTTAACGACGACTCAACTCAAATGTATGGAACAGGTAGTTTATTTAAGTATAGAATAGTTATTCAGCTTTCATAGTACCTTTACTACCTACTCGAATGTACAGTACGGACATTCCCTGCCCCCCCACCAATTTTGACCACAACCCTTCTTAGCCCAGTCATTTTACGGTTTGAGCCGGGACTAATTATTAATTGATATTTTTTTAGGAATAATATTGAAGAGCCAATTTGAGCCCAGAAATGTACCAAAATGAAAAAAAATCACGTCAGCAACAGTTCCAATTTTAAAATTTAGCTATTATCACGTTCTAAAAAACCTGATGGTAATTTTTTTTTTGCACATATTTAAGGCTTTACCCATTATACATACTTGAAACTTGGTGTAAATATTGTTGTCTACTTAGAAGGTTTTGAAAAATACCTCATTTTTTTAAATTTCTATGCCTATTTTATTACTCTAAAATAATTTATATTGTTAGATCTAAGTCAAATGAGTGCATTGGTATTAATATTATTAATATAAAAGCCTTCTGGGACATACAATTTTGATTTCTATGTTGCGTAGAGAATTTTTTTAATGTGTTTTAAGATAGTCTTTTTGTCACTAAATGATGCCGGTTACAATTTAAAAGACCAAATAATAATTACTCCCTACCCCGCCTAACAAAACTCCGTAAAATGACTGGGCTATCTCGGTGATACGGGAGGTGGGCTACAGTAAGCAATGGTATAGTCCTCTCCCACTCACACTCACTCAGCATACATATACTAAACTCTTCTTGTTAGTGCGAGCTCGTTTGTACCTATGTAGTATTGGAGGGATTTTTGCTTGTTTCAAGTGGGTTTTGGAAGTATCACAACCTTGAGTATAGTTTTGCGAAACATAAGAACAAAGTGGCGCTGACTCATGGCGAGCCAGAACACGCACAATGTACTCAACCGACCGCAAACCAACTCGCCACGCGACTGCCGCTACAATGTTAAAATCAAACTTCAAACATATTAGCTAATAATGCAATGCAACTGTCATTGCATGCGAACAGATTGCATGCAATGCAACCGCTTCCCACGGACTAGACTAGCCGTTCCGCCCGACTTCGCTCGCTTCGAGGCAACGGCGCGTTATTCTGCAAGATACTGTTTAATTAGTTTGTTACTATGCAGTTAATGTTTGTTTCGTTAATATTGATACGATGGGATGGTTGAGAAGGAAAGTTTTAGAGCTCATTTCCGTTCTTTAATAGAAATCGCCTCCATCGCACGATAGAATAACTTCATTGCGAATGAATCATAATTACAATACAAGAAATAAAAATAAATTAGTATCCCCACATTTTCGACTCAGTAAGGTCAACACATCTTTCATGGGGCACTGTATACGCTATTATAATAAGATACCAGAGGATATTCTAAGCTTGCCAGACAAAAAGTTTAAGTCCCATGTTAAACAAGTCCTCTGTAAAAAAGGCTACTATAAACTCGATGACTATTTGAATGACCAAAATTTCTGGTCTTGACAATGTTACTCTATGTAATGCAATATTGTATTTTAATTGTACTTTGTATATTTTGTTTTGTTTAAAAGATGTGTGTTGTGGAGGCTATCTATGTGATATTATTTTGAATAAAAAAATTTTTGTATTTTGAATTTTTGAATGCTTACGGAGTATCATTTGCATCGTCAAGCCTTTCTTTTGCCATCATCATCATCTCAGCCAAAAGCCAGCACTGCTGGACGAAGGCCTTCCCCAAGTATCATTCGTCACAATGCGCTGCCCTCATCCAACGGGTTCCCGCCGCTTTCACCGGGTCGTCGGTCCATCTTGTTTGGGGCCTACCAATGCTGCGGTTTCGAGTACGCGGTCGCCACTCAAGAATTCTTCAGTCATATCGGTCGTCGTTTCTGCGAGCAATGCCCCTCGCCCATTGCCAATTGAGAATAGCTTCCTCCAGTTATAGAGAGGAATCTGTAAAAGAAAAGAAGTACATGAAAGATATCAATCACGTCAACGTCCACCCACTGCTGGCATGATGCTTTCTTTCTATTACGCTATTTACTTGTCCAGGTTCAGAGCTAGTCGTCACCCTCATACTGTCGCTGCGCCAGCCCACTGCCGTTTAAGTAAATATCGAGCTACGACAGGTACACTACTACAAGGCGCGGCGGTGTGTGCGTGACCTTTCACCGACGAGTTCACCTACACGCCGCCCGTGGAAAAACAGCTTTGCCAGTGGACAATCTATATATCATTCTGTGTGTGGCTTCTTATCTTAGATGTATATTTACTCATAATGCTACTGCCGATCTTTGTCCTTCTCGTAGGTTGTGATATCAAAAAGTTTGTTGTAAATCAAAATGTTGTAAGATTGCGGGCATGTGAGAGGGAAAGACAGATCTTTCAAGAAATTCAGTAGTATTATAACCGATTTCACATGGCCTAGAGACCGGAGGAACAATGGAGCGATTTTGAATTCCCAAGGTCTTTGGTATCTAGTACCGATCTTAGTATTCATATTAAAGTACTTACGACACTTTTTGTGGGCCAGTGTCAACATACATTTATACTTGTGAATGCACCGAAAACTTCTATTATTTTATTCAAAGTTTTCTACCTCCGTGTTTAGGCTTAGATATCTACATAATAATTAAAATTATTCCAGTGGAATATATTATGTATAATAGTTCAGGGAACCTAAAAATATAGGTTAGATTTTTACCTGTAAGTATCGGTATACAATATATTACTTCTTGGGGATGATCAGACCATTTAACTGAACAACTTTTTTTGCGAGATAAAAATCTGTTGTTCCATATACAAAACTACAATCCTACTTGACTCAAATGTATAGGACAACTGATTTCTTCTCGAGATTTCGATATTATATAAGGTGAAATTGATATCATTAGCATCCTTTTAAACTAAGAGTCTACCCATCAAACTGAACAACTTTTACTTTGGGAGCAAACAGATCGGAGCAAAAAAAAATCTGCTGTTGCATACATTTGAGTCGATTAGGCAGCGGCGGCGGGTGCAGTTTAGTATGCAACAGCAGATTTTTTTATTTGCTCCGATCGGGGGTAAAAGTTGTTCAGTTTGATGGGTAGACTCTTTTTGGTTTGATAATCCTCTTAAAAAATCATCATATTAAGTTGGACCATGTATTGTATGTAACTGACTTGTAGGACTGACTTGTGGGCTTGGTGGCGAAATTGGATAACGCAGTTCCCCGGTTTGGAAAAGTGCGGGTTCAAGTCCCGCCCGAGACAAATTTTTCAATCTTTAATTTGACTTTTAGGAGTGTGTCAAAATTGTTATAAAAGCCCGGATACAAAGTTACAAATTCGCGTAATTTTCATGCTTCAATAAATTATGCACATCATTCGTTACTTATGCCATCCTATTGTAAGAAGTGTCTGTCTACCATCAAATGCCAAATCTATTTCAGGAACTAAAAGCTTACTATTTCGTAATAGCACAGATTATTTAATAGTTACCAGTAATAGCATAGAGAAACAAAAAAAAATATACTGGTCAAGTTCGTGTCGGAACTCGCATTAAAGAGGGTTCCGTAGTTATTACAAACATGAAACCAAAAGCGACATTTGTCGCCATTTGTAAAACCAAAAATAGGGGGTAGATACATAGACAGGGTGAAATTGATATCATTAGCATCATTTTAAACTAAGAGTCTACCCATCAAACTGCACAACTTTTTCTATGGGTGTAAACCGATCGGAGCAAATAAAAAAAATCTGCAGTTGCATACATTTGAGTCAAAAATCAGCTACTAAAACACACGGTTGCGGAGGGGGCCCAGGCCCCAATTGTTTGCATTGCCCTCCTGTAGGACTAACGTTTTGTCGCACGCCCCGACTACAACAGCACTACGTTTATTAAATGACGTCTCCAAAGACGTCGACTTATTTCATTGTACACTGGCCAAGTTCACAGAATTGATGATTCAACATTTATGTGTACCTAAGTAAATAACAAAAATGTTATTGTCAATGTCATCGAATTAGGAAAAAACCTGTAATGATGATATTGTGTATTGTAAACATAGAATAAATAAATAAATAAATAAATAAACTGCAATCTCAACGCGCGAATTTGCGACTCAAATGTATGCAACAGCAGATTTTTTTTTTGCTCCGTTCAGTTTGCTCCCATAGTAAAAGTTGTGCAGTTTGATGGGTAGACTCTTAGTTTAAAAGGATGCTAATGATATCAATATCATCCTGTATTTGAATGAATTCTATCATTATTGGCAATAATACCGATATTATTGTAACTATTTATTTTATAAATGTTTACTTTGGGTGCTTATTACAATTTCTTGAAAAATTTATAAGGGTTTTTTTCTATTTTTTCCATTTTCTTACGGAACCCTAAAATTGAATCAGTCGATGTGCGTGCATTGGACAGAATGCAGTCAGGTTCCTTGTTGCATAACAATCTTTTAGAATAAATTTGCACTATTAGTTTGTTTCTTTGTTCGTGTTTATTGCATTATTCAGATTTTTACTTGTTACTTTCTAGCTAGTTGTTTTACACGATTTAAAAGTAAAAATGTAAAAGATATAAAACTCAAGATTGACTAGATAAGAGAGCGATGGAGCTTAGTATACCTAGATTACCTAGTTAGTACGTATAGCAAAACGCATAAAATATGTCCCCATATGCATACAGGGTGTAAGTGACAGCCTAGCAAATACTGAAACGGTGAACTCAGACCATTAAACTGAACAACTTTCACTATGGAGCCTACCTCAGGAAACGCGAAAAAAAATCAGCTGTCCCATACAAAACTGCGGTACCTACCCGACTAAAATGTATGGGACATGTGATTTTTTTTCGCGTTTCCTGAGGTAGGCTCCATAGTGAAAGTTGTTCAGTATGATGGTCTGAGTACACCGTTTCAGTATTTGCTAGGCTGTCACTTACACCCTGTATACGTATGGGCGTCCACGCAAAAATGGTCCAGTTGTCCATAATGAAAACTCTTCAGTTTGATGGTCTGAAGCACCCCCTTAATAATGTTAAAGAGATTTAAAAAAGAAGAAAAAAAAATATCACGCCCAAAATTCTATGAAAGTTAGGCTGAACTTTATGGCCTTGCGTTTGGCAAATTTGTCCTCATCTTCACCCTGGTTTTGACAGTCTGTTACACCCTGTATATCAGGGAAAAGAGAGCGCCATCTACATGCGACTTCTGAAAACGGAGCTGGATTCTTTCTTCTGTACTTGGACCATCTCTGGGTCCGCCATTGCCTCAAAAGCGGATACACTTGACCCTGTTACTGTTTTATCACTTTTATCACAGTCATTCTGTAAAGATCACCAGGACAGACCACCTGAAGCGAAATGTCATTTAACTGTCATCTTTAACAACAATACCTTTAAATTTTATTTGACCACGTTTTTAACCAATTTGTTTTCTCTTTCCAGGTAAGCAACAATATTTAACAGTTGACATTTTAAACAAGTAAAACAGCAAGTTAACAGGAAAGTCAAAGGTTTGTTTCTGAAGGATCTTATTAAGTGAATTTTTCGTTCAGTTTTTCTTCTAACAATAGTCTTGATTTCCGTGGATGATGTGGTAACCAGGAATGAAAGAGATATGCTTATAATGTTCGGTCACGGTCACTGTTCCGAAGAGAGAGAAATTGCTCGATCCGATATGAGGGGAAAATCGGAAGAGTTCAGAGATTAGAATTGGTTTGCTACAAAAGCGGACACACTTGACCCTGCAAAATGAGATAGGAGAAGTGTAAACTTAGAGAATATATAAAAAGTGTGAAGCACCCTCAACCAACGAGCGTACATGAAGAGACGTATGATTATGATTATTTATAATAGGTTTATTTTGTATACTTACTTTTTGTTTTTACTAATAACTGCTGATTTTTGATATTTTTTTCTGGAAACACCGCCTACCTTTCTTCTTTTCACCGTTTCCTCTACCCTAAGGTTGTCTGGAAGAAATCGCTTCTTAGCGATAAGACCGCCTTATTTTGTGCCTCTTGTATTTTATTTCTGTATTTTACTGTTTATGTTTTTGGTGTAAAATAAAGTATATTTGATTGATTGATTGATATAGATGGGGCAGAAAAAGTGGGTCAGATATCAGAATTGAAGTACGAGCCTGTGCAGTAGAAGCGAAGAGACTTGATGACGACGAAAGTTGGAAATAATGGGACTTATAAGGTTATTACCTAATACCTACATCCGTGGTCTCATGGTTAAGAGCATTGGGCTCTCGACACGGAGGTCGTGAGTTCGATTTCCATAGGGGACACCTAGTGATATGTCACTTTGTGCATTTTCCCCAGTTGGTTAGGACATTGCTGAATCACTTGGAGTGCAATTCTCGATGCGTCACATCGCTGTCAAAAACATCGATGAGCTAACAAATGTAACATCCTTCTTGCATCCTTCAGATCGTCGAAGTTTTTTTATACAGGATGAAATTGATATCATTAGCATCCTTTTAAACTAAGAGTCTACCCATCAAACTGAACAACTTTTACTATGGGAGCAAACAGATCGGAGCAAATAAAAAAAATCTGCTGTTGCATACATTTGAGTCGCGAACTCGCGCGTCGACATTGCAGTTTAGTATGGAACAGCAGATTTTTTATTTGCTCCGATTGGTTTGTTCCCATAGTAAAAGTTGTTCAGTTTGATGGGTGGACTTTAAAAGGATGCTAATGATATCAATTTCACCCTGTATAAGTTTGACACATGACATGACATAACCTAAGCGAATACCGAATTGACAGCTCGCCGATGTTTCAACGACGAATTTAAGGTTGTGACGATGTTTGCGCTTAGTGAAAAAAAAATGATTCCGTGATTCGCATGGCACGTTAATCCGTTGGTCCCGGCTACTATCTCTGGTGGTCTTCTTCTATCGAGTCGATGGCATGTCATTTTATATTTTTCCAGCCCAGTATTTTGCCACGCGGATAGCACTACCAGCAGCGTCCATAAGCTCCATTCGCGTGCAAGTTTGCGGGCAGGAAGGGCAAGATATGAGATGGGCCATAGTCTGAGGGGCAATACCACACTCACACCTCAGGTCTGATCCATCGATAAAACCCCATTTGGACAGGTTCTCCTTACTCCGGCCGACTTGAGTTCGGAGCCTGTTTAAAGACCTCCAAATCGGCCTGGGCAGTTCATGTCCTGGGGGAAGGCTTTCCGAGGGGGGGACAAACGGGTCGGGTAGCGTGCTCTTTCTTCGCCAGAGGTCACATCTAGCTCGAGGACCATTACCAATACCTTGTATAGGGTGGACACACTTCAGGAAGTTTTTGCGGCTCTTGAGCCTTTGAGGTACTGTGGAGTATGGTGGTACTCTGGTGGTAGTAGTCATTACATAAAAACCACGTCAGAGGCCGTAAGGCGGTCTGAAAAAACTCTGACACCAGGGCTCTGCCCACACGATAAGAAGAAGACCCAATAGTTGTAGCAATATTTTCTAACAACTATGAACAGGGTGCGGTTGTGAATGCATGTACAAACATAAAAGCCTTATTATCTAAGAATATCGCAACAAAACTTGCTCCATTTCGCACAAATAAAGATAAAATGGCAGTTGACTCTTCAACGAAGCGCAATGGACCTTGAATGTGTCGATATGATTGTTTTGCATATTAAGAGTTGACGACACACAGTTTTGGTATATTGCGTATACTGTGACGTAAATTAGGTAGTTATGTTTTTGTATTTCGTCAATATACGGTTACTTGAGTTACAATAGGGTTTTTGATTGTGGTAATTTGTTGAAGAAAAACATAATATGCAGGGTGTAAACTTAAATGTGTTACACACTCAAGGGGTTAAATTAAAGATTGTAAAATTTGTCAATTTGTGAATTTGAAATTTGTTTTGTTTGTCTCGATTTGTCGTTTGTTTGTTTGTTTGAAATAGCACAACATGGATGTAACATGTTTAAAAATCTATAATATTTTATAGACCAAAAACCTGAACGACTTTTACTATGGGACCAATATCGAAACGCGAAAAAAATCAGCTGTTGCAACCTCGATCCAAACAGCTGATTTTCTTTTTGAGATTTCAATGTTGATCCCATAGAGAAAGTTGTTCAGTTTGATGATCTGAAGAACCTTCTAAAGTACCTGTGTAACGCATCTAAGTTTAATATGTTGTTGTTCTTGATGTTGGTAATAAAGGGAAAATTTATATCACTGCGTATAACTTCAGCATGTATTCTACTCATCAAACTGAACAACATTCACTATGGAGCCACTTTCGAAATCGCGAAAAAAAATCTGCTGTCCCATATATTTGAGTCGAATAGGTGCTGCAGTTTTGTATGGGACTGCAGATTTTTTTTCGCGATTTCGAAAGTGGCTCCATAGTGAAACTTGTTCAGTTTGATGAGTAGAATACATGCTGAAGATATCCGCAGTGATATATAATTTACCCTTTATAACGAATGAAACGTTGAATCGAACTAAAATTGCAACTTTCTATAAGTTATAGATGTCACATATTTTAATATTTTTATGAGTCACGCAGGTATTTTAGAAGTAAATAATTCAGTATCAACTTTTTGTGATGTGACATAAATCTGTTTAGTTAATTGAATAAAGTTTGAAAAATTTTATTAGTGCCCGAGAAAACTCCTACCACAAGTTAAATGATAAGTGAAAACTGCATCACAATTCATTCAGCTGTTCTTGAATTATGGTTAGGTTTGAAATATCTTGAGAACCGCAGATCCAATTTTCGTGGCGCGTAGTTTCATATATGGTACGATTTCTAGTCATACGTGTACAAACTCACGACGGTATTCGTTATCTGAGTGGTCAGAATCTTTACTATAAACACGATAGTTTTCTTACGACTTTGACTTTCATTATCAGCCTACGTGCCAGACCTATTGGTATTGGTCGAGCGGGCTCATTTTCCGCAACTCGACGACTTAGGCGCCTATTTTGATTTAGGTGGGAATGACTACTCCTGCCACCCCAACTCCTCCAGGAAGCCCACCAGCTTGTTAATGCTACCAAAGACTTCTGGAAGAGACCCCGGTGATCCGAGGTGTTGTGCCCGATAGTTTGCATTCCAACACCACGTGCGCAGCCGTTTCTTCAATCTCCATGCACACCCTGCATAGAGGACTGTTAGTACTACGGATTTATCTGTAGATCTAAGGATTTTTGGCCTTGCCTACGGATCTACGATCTGTGTCCTTCCTAAAATGAGCTTAAAATATTTAAAATAACGTCAATTTGTTGCATCAAACGAAATCCAACCGCAAAAAATCAACCGACGTTTACTTTTTTATGTACTGGACCGTGTTTCGTAGTACCTATATGTGGCTCATTCGTGCACTTTATCGTCTTTTTTCTTCTACTTTCAGTCCCTATAAAGACATGTGAGATAGAAACAATAGATGAGCTTTAAAAACATTTAACTGCAACATGTATGAGAAAAGGGAAAAGAATTGGCGGACAGACAGTGAAATAGAAAATAATGAAACAGAAAGTTAAGATAGACTAGAAAAAAAAATGATTTTATTCCCTTTAATTTCCTCTGGACATTATTTTCGTTCAATCTTGTTTTAGTTTCCAATTTCTTAGTTTTGAGCAATTATTATGATTCTAGAATAAAAAATAATAGATTAAAAAAAGTGTGTTGATATACTGATTTTTCAGGAGGTAATCTGCGGATTTCTACGGATATTTCAGAACGGATTTCTAAAACTCATTTGTACATGGCATGTCAAGTCGTCCGCGTCCGTGCGGATTCGAACCCGGAACTCCTCATTGAGCGACGCTCCACAGACGCTCAACGAAAACCAAAAAAGCACGACCCAAAAATAATTGCCCTCCAACAACCTTCCAACAGCCGAAAAAATCCAAGATGGCGGCCTATCACGCCCGATTACTTTCTCGGAGGTGAAAGCAAAGTATTTCGTCATTATCTGAGAGCATCGTACTACGCGGCTACTCTAATACGTCACTTGCCTCTCTTGAAATATCACCTGACTCCATTCACAACTTGTTCAATAAGCTTTTATAAGTAACTAAGTATGATTTTGAACTGGTTAAACTATGTTTTTGAAGGGAGTGAGTAGATGATACATAATTAGAAAAAGAAAATGTTATTCTGGTTTAAGGTTGCGATGGCTTTGTGCTGTTTCAAAACTGAATATGTGTCGATTTGGGAACAATATTATTGATGTGTTAAAAAAACATAGTTCTTAGCCACAGATCTTAAAGAAATATTAGCCTGGTTTGTTATCTGCTTTTTATTCAATATGGGTCAAAAAGTAGGTAAACCTATGTAGCTCAATTTAACGATCGTGTCTGAAGAAGCGCGAACGGTTCAAATATCTGTTTTATGTCTTTTTTACCCGACTGCGCCAGAATGAGGGTTATGTTTTTGTGTTTTTCCTTTTTTAGCATGTTCAGTTTTCCACTATTGGGCGAAGGTCTCCCATATTTTGCTCCATGCAGAAAAACGTGTTCAGTGTTAAAAATATAGACCAGTAAATGTAATAAGAGATCTGAGTTCGACCTATGGGGAAGTGGAAGAGGGGAAAGGAAGAGTCTTATATAGTTGTCGTCCAGTATAAGTCACTTGCGCATCATTACAGATGTCGTTATATTGTCGTTAACACTTTGAGTTTGGAATAGATTGATTGTTGCTTTGATGTTTGAGGCGATATAATGGTTTCTAGTTTTCTTTTTTTGATGATACCAAAAGGATTACTATAATGATGTGACTATTGTTGTGTGATGGTTATCTCGCTGGATTGGCAATCAGTTGTCGTGAAATCGTTACCACAATATAAGACGTTTCGTAGTTTCGACAGAAAATATTTAAAAAATTTAATCCATATTTATAGTTCACGTATCGATTTGAAACTTTGCAAGCATTCGGTTGGTTGCAGTTGCTGACCCGAGCACTTGTCTCACGTGGTTATTGCGCGTCTCGTTTTTGCCTGCCACGAGGCTCCGCAGTCCTCAATCTCTTCTTGTTCTTGACCATAAACAATCCCTGAGATTGGGATCGATTCTCCCATAAACTACTTTACACTGGTGGAAATGCAGTGCTAACGCACAAGCAAGAGTCCATTAATTATAAAAAATAAAAATAAAACATTCGGATAACAATGCAATAATTTGGTACCATCGATCGAGCTGATTTGAAGATGAAGCCAGGAGGTAGGTAGTGGAACTATTCAATGACTGCTAGTAAACTCATCGAGATTGGGCTAATTTGGTTTATTTTGAAGAGTATTTTGAATAATAATTTTCTATACAGGAATGTCAGAAATAGATGACATGATGAAGCTCCATAATAAGATAAGCAAAAGAAAAGATTAGAACATAACTTATTCAAATAGAGTAAAATATACTTTTTCACCTCTCCGGGCGGAAAGCGTCAAGTTTCGTCCCGCTGTGCTAAACGAAGCTGCCGCTTTACGCCTCGGTCGAGGAGAAAAATAGTATACTAACCTCGGGCAGTAAATAAGACCCGTGATTAACACCTGTATTTAACAAATATATTTGATTTAAGAAAGCCTCAGATCATGATCATGTTTGTGATCTCTGCTTCGCCTCGGCCAACAATTACATGAGATCTAAGAAATTTCTTACTTTCCTGCCCTCGGTGTGTAATCTACTATTAATAGCAACCCGCCCCGGCTTTGCACGGGTGCAATGCTGATATATAAACCTTCGGGACAGACAGACAGACAGACAGCAGGAAGCAACTTTGTTTTATACTATGTAGTGATGATTATGTGATAAGATATTATTCATTCTTAACTTGATACATACTTAAATTCCATGTGCAGAAAGCTTACAAACATTGAGTTGCACAATGACATTTAATTTTATATTCTACCTAGTTACCAGACATGATTTTAGACAAAAACAACAATAGTGTTACAAATTAATTTTGTACTCCAATTTCTTTGTAGAAAAAATTTCATGGTCAATCGATTTCATACTTCTGATTTTGTCCCAGTAGTCACAGCTGTGGCTATATTTTTCGCGTCAGCATTTTGTAGAAATATTGAAAAGTGAAATTTTTAGTTTTCTTGCGTTTAAATTTAAAGAGATTGTATTGCTGATATTCTTGGTGATGTTCATATCTGAGGTTCACATCTATTCTAATAACAAAATTACAAGTATTGCGTGCCTGCACATTGAAAATAATTAAAGAAAAAGTTAATTAGTGATGGATAAGTAGTAGAATTCATACATTATTATTATTTGGTTATAAGGGCTTGGTTAATGACCAAATAGCTACTGCGACCTGGATAGATCTATTGTAGCTTTCACCCTAGACCTAAAGGTTATTTCCTAGGCCCACGGACTTCATGAACCGTGTTATGCTTTTGGAGGGGAGGTCCCTAATGTCAGTAGGTGTTATTATGTATCCACCTAGATGGCGACTCCTGCTGTAAATGAGCACTTCGCATTCGCAGAGGAGGTGTATGGGCGTTTCCTCTGCTTCACAGCAGAATCTGCTAGTGGGTGAATCTACAAGCCCCATTCTGTGTAGGTGTTTGTTTAACTTGCAGTGTCCTATTAAGGCTCGTACTAAGAGCCTTAAGTCGTTGCGGTTTGAATTGATGGCATCCGAGGTATGTCTGTTTGAAAAGCCGGTCACAAGTTCTTTCGCATGCCTCAGTCCTGGTGTATCCGACCAGAGCTTACGGCTTTGGTCCACGGCCCATTCCTTTAGCACACGTCTAGAGGTGTTGCGAGAGATGCCGCAGTAAGGCTCGGGGCCTATGGCGTCCTCTTCCGCCCCTCTTCGTGCCAGCTCGTCAGCAGCCTCATTTCCATCAATACCGCAGTGTCCAGACACGAAGCCGAATTTATACATAGTCACGACCTTAATACCTGTTGGATTGGTCACGCGTTGCTACACCTACCAAACAAGCTTTGGAAGCATACAGTTGTAGAAATTCTCAAGTTTATCATTTGAAGTTTTCAGGATTTGAAGTGGTGTCCATTGAAATACTTTACAAGAAATGGTAGAATCAAAACATAATATAATGTTTGTCTGTTTGTTTGTGCACGCATAATGATCACTACTGAGCCAAATTTGTAGTAACATTTCATCGGAATTGGCTCTCTCCATAGCGAATTCTTTTGATTGGGATTCTAATTTAATTTTTTAAATAAACTTTTATTTTTATTTTATTTATTTATTTATTTGATTCACTTACAGTTACGGCACTATGGGTGTGGTGTAGGAGTAGGTACCATTATCAATAGCAGTACTTAGGCTACTACTAACTACACAAAAAAAGTCGGAAACAGATATATTTACTTCATTCCATATAAAGACGAAAGTATTTTCCGATTCCTATACATGTTACAGATGCAAAATAAAAATTGAAGTTGAAAATTGAAGTTTAGTAGCTGTAGTTTGTGCGCGATTTCGATATTGGTCCCATACCGAAAGTTGTTCAGTTTGTTGGTCTTAACCACTCCCTTAAATGTTTATTTGTATTTTTGTAACACCCTGTATAGCTTTCTAAGAGACAGGATTGGCGAATGCTCCAACGACAAGAGCGTAGCTCTTAAATAAGATGATGATGATATTTGATATAGCTTCTGGCCAATTCTGGTTAGCAAATATAATTTATTAATCAGAAAAATATGTCCAGCAGTGGACGTCTATCAGCTGAGATGATGAATCAGAAATATATCCATCATATCTTGAACGATACTAAAGGAGTTTTTAGAATAAGTGAGAATCAAAATCAAATCTCTGTTTCTATTTCAAAATAGCTATTTATTTCTATTACAAATTCGTTTGCTATGTGGAATGGAGTATAGTTTTGAATAAATTGATCAATGAAACATAACAAATCGTCACGTTATTCTAGAAATCCCCGCAGTACTTTACAACATACCTATACGTAAAACAACTTAATTTCTTGTCTGCAATGAAGATGCATCGGCGGAAAGGGCTCGAAAGTTGCAGTTGCAATAGAAAGTGACCCCATTCGCACTATTGCTGCAATCCTACTGCATCGCTTTAAACGTTTTTGTTTACTTTCATACGTATTATCAATTTACTTGGTTAGAGAAAATTTTAGATTTTAGTCTAACTAAGAACCTATCAGTCGTGATGGAATGGTGACAATCAAACTGATCAAATTCCTTTATAATTCCTAAATCCCTTATAAATAACGAAAAGTAAAAATAGCTGTTCTATACAATACTGCAAAGCTGCTGGATGCAAATACAGGGTCCTTCTTAATATGCTGACACTTTTTTAATGGGATGATCACACAATCAAACTGAACATCTTTCTCTATGGGACCAGCATCGAAATCGCGAGAAAAAATCAGCTGTCCCATACATTTGGCTCGATTTAGTTTGCAGTTTTGTATGGAAGTAATAAATGATTATGATTATCAAGAGCTGAATTTTTTTTTGCGATTTCGATGTTGGTGCCATAGAGAAAGTTGTTCAGTTTGACGGTCTGATCATCCCCTTAGAAAAGTGTCAGTATATTAAGAAGCACCCTATATATGGGGCAGCTCATTTATTTTTCACTATATAAGGTCTAAAAAAATTAGGTGAAACTATTTTAAGGGGATGATCAGACCATCAAACTGGACAACTTTCTCTATGGGACCAATATAGAAATCGCGAAAAAAATCTGCTGTTCCATACAAATGTACTCGACCTAAATGTATAGAACAGCAGATTTTTTTTTCGCAATTTCAATATTGGACCCATAGAGAAAGTTGTTCAGTTTGATGGTCTGATCACCCCTTTAAAATAGTTTCACCTAATTTTGTTCGACCTTATATAGATACAAATCCCATACATAAAGTTGTTCAGTTTGATGGTTTGATCATCCTTTAAAAAACAGTCAGCGTATTTATATAAAAACGAAATTAAATCTACATCTTTAATCAAAAAAGTTCTGATTCTGAATCTGAGCTTAGCAGCGTCCAAAAGTTATTATAAATAAATTTTTATCTAAAACAAACGTTGGATGAACATCATTTGAAACAACTTTTTCCCATGAGAAGTACAGCAATTTGATCGGAAGCTGCAGCTAATTAAGCAGCTTTTCCTGCTTCGCTTTCGCTCGTCGTATGTATGTGTCATGTAGGGTGTAGACAAAACTGGGTCTGATCACAGAGACCGGTACTACAACATACTGTTAATAGTACCTCTAATAATATCTCTTTATGCTAATAGTTACCGCTTTTAGTTTTGAGGTTAATTCCACTTACTTTGTTTATGATAGACTAGTTATTTTCATGCATAGCTACCAATCAAGTTTCGAAGCGAGCAGCAGTGCAATTCACTAAGCGCAAACATCGTCTCATCGTTGAAACAACGGCGAGCTGTCTATATCATGTGTCAAACTCATATAAAACCTCCGACGATCTGAAGGATGCGAGCTCGTCGATGTTTTTGACAGCGATGTAAAGCTTAGTGAATTGCACTACAGTTGCAGCAAAAACCTTTTGTATACAGGATGGTCAAGTTAAGGTGGTCCATACAAAGTGAAGTGAAGCAGACCATCAAACTGAACAACATTCTCTATGGGACCGATATCGAAATCGCAAAAAAATGTATTTAACGTTTTAGGATTAACTAGAAACTTATAGCGTTGTTTTTTTTTTGGTCATAATGGGTTTGCGCTTGGCTTCAGCTCACCTGATGGGAAGTGTAGATGAAGCCGAGGATGTAGCGCGCTCACCCAGAAAAAGCGTATTAACTCTTCTTTTTAAAATATCCTGATTGTAATTGCTTGGAGACACAGACGCAGAGAAAGAGTTCCAAACCTTACCGGTTCTCATTATAAAAGATGTTGTGTGTGGTATGTCAGATTTTCCTTAAAATGTATGCCTAATTGCTTATCCTCTGGGGACCAATTATTGTTTATGTTTTCCTCAATGTCAACCACTAAAAGACAAAAATAAATGTTTAAGAGGATAGAACAGTACGGTTTAGTCCAAACAAACGTATTCCCCTGTTTTCTCCCTGGATAATGACACTAGAGCAAATATTTTTTTACCATACAATCTATGTCACCTCTGCCATGTCCCTATGTTTTGCTTTTTTGCATTAATTAATTACTGTAAGAAGGGACCTTCGAAAATGACCAATTTTACAGCCCGTTTTCAGACATCCAGTAATCAAATTTGACGAATATAAACCAAAAAGCAAAAAATAAAGACATAGCCAAAGTCTTTCACATATTATTTTTGCAAGAATTATTAAAATCGGTTTAGTTTTGGAGGAGGAAACAGGGGAATACGAAATTCTGATTTCGCTGATTTTTTGTGTATAAAATCGGTCCGAGCTGCAGTTGTCTCTTTCGCACTCTAGTCGGCGGGGTGTATGGGTGGGGCGGATCTGACAAATATGTATACAGTCGGAAAGTTGCTTATTCTCCAAATTCGCATTTCAGCCCGCCTATCCTCTTAATGAAGATCACACAGATACATATAGTCCAGTCCAAAAATAAACCGATTAGAAATGTTCTCATTAAATCAATCCAGATGTATTTTCAGTACTGTATATAAATATACAAGGTGTAAGGTTGTGACGACGATAAACATTGATTGATTAGATAATTGCACACGTCCAATAACTAGATCAACAAATAAATTGACTTTAACTTTCAAGGTGACATAATGAGTTCAAATTAACTACGGTTCAAGTAATACAAATATCTTGACCTACACTGGTAATAAAATGGACAACGTTGGTATATTTAGACCTTAGTGCTGGCGCTCTAGAATATATACAATAATATCGATAACTGTATTCTAGTGGGGAAACCTTGCTTCAATTTCCAACATTTTAAAGAGTTTATATATTTTTACCTGGACAAGGGAATGCTGAGATGGTTGGATGGGAGGATGGATGTCATGGAGTAATGGATTCAAAGTCATGGAGTCTAATGGTAATGGTATCAGAACTCAACGTTCGAACAATGTTTAGTACTACGCAAGCATTGTAAACTATTTACACATAATATTTCGACTGGATTTCAGCCTCATAATATATTCAATCATTATTGTCTCGAGCAATGTGTTTTGCGCATATTGCTGCAACACTGGTCCCGCCCTCTTTTCACATCTCCCTTTAGTTTTAGTGATCTGTGCTAAAAGCGCTCTTTAAATTGATAGAAGCTGTCAAACAATTAGTTCAATCAAAAGCCTAATCCGGTATCGAACAAACAATTACGTCTATGCAAATTACAGATTGATACCAATACCTGATACCAATTGGTATAGTGCCAGTTATTGCGTCGTATTACTGGTATTATGTAAGCTAAAAGTAGAATTCCTTGAGACAGACTTTGAATCTAGTTTTAAGATATAATGCAACTGGGTGTATAGGTACGAACTTAGTAATGTATCTGAGACATGCTAGTGTTTCGACATTGGCCGGCATCCAAGCTAGATCTAGATTATGTAGGTTGTATTTTGCTGGGGAGAAAGTTATTTGATGTCTAAAGTTAATAAACTCAAGATTTATTGAACGGTCAAAAACTATCTTTTGAAATGTTCAGTTGTAGCAAACTCATTTTAAATATATATTGATGGTTTCTGGATAGCCCAGTCATTTTACGGAGTTATGTTAGGCGGGGTAGGGAGTAATTATTAATTGGACTTTTAAACTGTAACCGGCACACGGAAAAGACTATCTTAAAACAAATTAAAAAAAAAATCGCTACGCGAAATAGAAATTAAAATTGTGTGTCTCAGAAGGCTTTTACTTTAATAATATTAATGTCAATGCACTCATTTGACTTAGATTTAAAATTATAAATTATTTTTGAGCAATAAAATAGGCATGGAAATTTAAAGAATAACCTTCTAAGTACATAGACAAAAATATTTACAACATGTTTGAAGTAAGTATAATGGTAAAGCCTTTAATATGTGCAAAAAACATTTTACCATCAGGTTTTTTTGATCGAAATAACTAAATTTTAAAATCGGGGCTGTTGCTGATGTTTTTTTTTTAATTTTGGTACATTTCGAGGCTCAAATTGGTTCTTCAATATTATTGGTTCTTCAAAAATATCAGTTATTAATTACTCCCGGCTCAAACCGTAAAATGACTGGGCTACTATTGAACGGCCATTTAAAGTGTGTAGTCGTAGCAATGCTCATTTTAAGTACATTTGAGGTTTCTGGCAGGTATTAATAGTGTTTGAATTAATATCCAAACTTTTTTTTTACTTTGCTTTTGTCGAATCTCGTACTTATTCATTAAAGTAAAGTAAGTTCCTGTTGACAACGAATTGGTTGAGTAGCTGATAATAAACTGTTGTAGCAAGAAGGTCAATAGTACACTTTCATAGCAAGTGGTGCGTGCGTGGTTCCGTCTTTCTGCATCAGCCCGTAGTGGATAATTACTGATGCATTGGACATATAAATATATAATATACTTTATTATCGAACGGTGACATGCAAATAAATAAATTAGAGGTAAGGTAGAATAGACATTACCATTCTTACCTTGGGTGTCTTGCGAGGCAACTTAATAGGATAAATTTTTTGCACGGTTTTTGTGGGCGAAAGCAGAAAAGAGAAAGAGAAAGAAAGAAAGAGTATTCTTGTAGTAATGTAGTATTCATATAACGAAACGCATATATAATAAAAAAATTAAAAGTAGATTTCAAAAGGCTCTTTGGTTTTGCTCTCTCCCTTCTCTCTGGGAACTCCGCTATGCTGGGTGCTTTTGTAACGAAAA
Organism: Agonopterix arenella; assembly: GCA_927399405.1. Classification (NCBI taxonomy): domain Eukaryota; kingdom Metazoa; phylum Arthropoda; class Insecta; order Lepidoptera; family Depressariidae; genus Agonopterix; species Agonopterix arenella. The sequence goes on from OV656714.1 coordinate 7,806,153, forward strand.
CACTTTAAATATCATAAAATTATTATATCATTTTATTGAAGTCGCAGAACATTACATGGCGCAGTCGCTCGTCGAACAATCGAAACGTAGAACGTCTAGTTTTAATTAGAAGAAACAATTTTACGAGATTTGAATGGAAACTGAAAAAGAAGAAATCGTCTAGTCACCTCTATCATATTAATATTCTCACCAATCCCAGCTACCCAAATATACAGGAGTGCAATATCTCTGACTACCCCCTCGGGGAATATAGTCGTGAGCATATGCTATGCTATGCTATGCAATTCACTAAGCGTCACATCGCTGTCAAAAACATCGACGAGCTCGCATCCTTCAGATCGTCGGAGGTTTTATATGGGTTTTGAAACATGAAATTGTCAGCTCGCCGATGTTTCAACGACGAATTTAAGGTTGTGATGATGTTTGCATTGCATTAGTAAGTAATATGCTTGCCAATTGTTTGGTTATAATTAATTTAGTGTGAAAGTATTGTCCCTCTATGCGCTCTGCTAATTAGAAGGAAACGTGGAGGAACGCCCCCAAATGTCAGGTTTATCGCCGGAAGCCAGTGAGATTCCAGAAGGAGAAATACCTTTCAAATACTCAGAGTGCACCGGTTGCTATAGTCAAGATATGAGAATTCATGAATAGGAATGACTGATCCTGGAAATCCATATACCAGTTTTGTGACAAATTACAGAAATAGGCTAAATTTTCAAACGAAATTACTATTGAATAGAAAACAAAAAAGTTATGAGCTATTGAAAAATGATTTTTATTATCTTCTATTTCTTTCATGCAAAACAGGAGTTTGTATGACACGTCGTCATGATTTGTGTGACAATACTCAATTATGACGTCACTTTTGTTATACAACGTGTTAATAAATAAATATACACCCCAAATGATTTATAACAAAATAATTAGATTGAAACAATAATTTCATTATTTTGATACTTAAAATTTAAAGTTATTCGCATTTTAAGTTTTAAGGCAAAAATGATTTGTTATCATTTCAGCAATGAATGAAACCGCTAACATACTCATATATATATTTAAATAATCTTTTTTGTGTAGTAAGTAGGATGAGTGTGCCCGTGCGGTGGGTTGACATCTGGTTCAGTACATTTTAAATTTTACAAACATTTTATTTAATATTTTGAAAAAAAAAATTCCTATGTTGAAACCATGATAATTCAATTCTGCACTCGATTCTAAACAAACTACTTTCTAGTTTTGCGTTAATTCATTAACACTTATATTTCAGTAATTATTAAAGATATTCGAAAATTAATTTCACTTTAGTGTTTAAGATATCAAAGAGTTTTTAAAAAAGTAATAAATTTTTTTGTTATCATCTCTATTCATTCAGTGATTTGTACTGTAACTAGACTGAACTGTACAAAGACGGACTCTAAGCAGATTCCACTTTCGTTTTCAAACTCAATGCTAAGAAAAATATACGTAATTCTAAACGTACTAACACACGAGAGCATCGTATTACACAACATTATGATCATGAAAACTACTATCCGTGAAGTGTGGAGGGGGCTTAATTAGATAATTATACGTAGAATTATACAATAGTTATTACTAAGTGTGAAGATGAACATCTAGACGCATATTATTTAAAAAAAAAATAGTTTTGTATTGCCTTAGTTTCGTAAACGTGAACATATCATAGTAATTTGCCATTTATGTAGGCGTTATCTACACTTCTTCTATCGAGTCGATGGCAAGTCATTCTAAAGTCCAGCCCAGTATTTTGCCACACGGATATTACTGCCGGCGACTCCCTCCCGAATCTCCCTCAAATTGAAGGGGAGAGACCGTAATACGACCTGTCGTTATGTACGGATCAGAGTGTTGGGCCACAAAAGGGACGAATGAGAAACGATTGCATGCAACTGAGATGAGAATGTTGAGATGGATGTGTGGTGTAACTAGAATGGACAAGATTTGGAATGAGTATATTAGAGGAAGTTTGAAAGTAGCACCTATAACGGAAAAATTACAGGATTATCGTGGTATGGGCATGTAATGCGGAGAGACGAGTGTCATGTTACGAGACGAGTGTTAAGTATGAATGTAGATGGCTGTAGTAGGAGAGGGAGGCCGAGGTGTGAAGGATGATATGTGTAAAAAAGGAGTGAGTGTTGAAACGACGGCTAAGAGAGATGAATGGAAGAGGATGACATATTGCACACCCCAAATAATGGGAAATGGGCAAGATAATGATGATGAATGGATAGCACTGCCGGCAGCGTCCATAAGCTCCGTTCGCGTGCAGATGTCAGGGCAGGAAGGGCAGGATATGAGGTGGGCCATAGTTTGTGGGGAAACACCGCATTCACACTGGAGGTCAGACCCGTTTATGTAACCCCACGTGAACAGGTTGTCTTTACTACGGCCGACCTCAGTTCAGAGTCTATTTAAACACCTCCAAATTGGCCTGGGCAGCTTAAGAGCTTAAGGCTAAGGCCTGGCCCTCCAGCCTCCCTAGGCTCTCCATATGAGGGACAAATGGGTCAGGGAGTGTGTTTGTTTGTGAGTGGGAAAAGTGTTTTTCAGCCAGAGACCGCGTCTAGCTTGAGGAGCCTCACCTTGAATTGGGTTGACACACTTCAGGAAGTTCCTACAGCCTTGGTAGCACTGTAGGATACTCGTACATCGGGTGCCGTGTGTCGACTTTCATTTTGGCTCTCTCTATTGAGCTTGCAAACGGCCCTGCGGACGTCTGGTGGAGAAATTCCGGCCAGTGGGTACAGCATCTGCACCGGTGTCGGTTTGATACAGCCAGTTATCTACACAATAGATAAATTATTTGATTTTTGGTTCGTTTGTTTGTATTGAATAGGCTCCGAAACCACTGGACTGATCTGAATAATTCTTTCACCATTAGAATGCTAAATTATCCGTGATGAACATAAGCTATGAAAAAAAGCGGCCAAGTGTGTGTCGGGAAAAAAAGAGGCATTGTAACGCATGCCATGCAACAGCTAGTTATTAATAAAGGTCCTATTTTTCCATTAATCATCTTAAAGAACTCCCTTGAGGGTAGAAAAGCAGTGTAGAGTTCCATATTATGGGTATTGCAGTTTTGTATGAAGTTTTTTTTTGCGATTTAGATGTTGTCTCCATATTGAGCGTTAGATGTTTTAACATCCTGTATAGTGATGATAATGATGATGATAATAAATAAACATCATCTCATAAAGAAAACATACTATTATCTTGTAAGTTCCGTTAATAAACAATTAATAATCAAAATTTAAATTAATTCTTAATCAATATACAACAAAATCAACAATTTAGTGCATTCAACGAAACCTAGATTTCGACAAGTTAGTTAAGAATATTCATGAGTGAACTAATAGAATATTGTATATATACAAAGTCGGCTTGTCCGTCCGTTACTAAAGCCGTTATACACCGGTAACTAAGACTGGCCTGTCTCTGATCTAAACTCTATAGATTTATGTTATATCTTACGTAAAGCTTAGTACCGGAGAATTTTTGTACAATAAATACATTAACAAACGTATTCCCTTTTGGCATGGATATAATAAACATTAAAATAAACACCTTTTTAAAATAGTAGCAAATTTTTTCATATTTTTATTCAATATCCAACGTGAAGATTGACATTGCTAGAAAAAGATCTGATGTGACGGGGTTATTCAAATTAAAACTCCATAATTTGTTTATATTCAGTATTACAACAATTTCGCTGTCACATGTGTCGCCGAGTGCGTACGGAAACAGTCTGCCCTCGGGTCGGGCTAAGGGCCCGCCCGCTACAATGCATCTTGAGATATTTAAAATACAATAATATACTTGTAACTTTGTTACTATAGGTACGTTATACAAAAATAGATGGATAGATGTGAGTAAGTATAATATTATAGACGTGTGGTGGTTGTGGATGAAGCGCTTGTACCAATACATTTAAAGATAAAACCGGACTTACAAGTATTCACTTAGAAATAATAACTGACTTAATTTTGAAAAATTGCTAATCAGAAAAATATACTAAATCTGTATATTAATTGAAAAAACTCAACGATATAAAACAGTTCAAAGAAAATGTTACCTTTGAACGTAAATGGCTAATAAATTGTGAATTTTATGACATTGATGAATTTTATAACTTTACGGGAGTATACCCGCGACTTCGTCCGCATTAATCATAGATTAATATGTATATATATTTTAAGTCAGATCATATCAAACAAAAAAAGTTTCATCAAAATCAGTTGTAGTTTTTGCGTGATGCCCGAACAAACGACGACCCGGTTGGTGTAATGGTTACCACGCCGGACTGCCAAACCAGGGTCCTGGGTTCGAATCCCGATTCGGTCATGGATTTTTATATGTTTGTGCCGTTGTTGTATGGTTTCCATAACAATGTATGTGCCTGTGAGCGTTATTTATTTATTTATCATTATTAAACAAACAAACAGACATAAAACAATTCTAAAAAAGGTTGATTTGGAGTTAGGGGCACCTAAAAACTATATCGTGATGTTTTTCTTGTAAATATCTCTAATGTATAGGCACTTCTGTTAAAGTTTTATAATAGTTTAGATTGTAGGTACTATTCCTTTCTATTTTATTTCTTTAAGTATCGATATCATCGAGTAGAATAATTGGCAACACTGGGCAGATAATTATAAAGTACTGTCATAAGGGGCGTAAATAAACTACTTATTTTTCCTTCACCGTCGGATGTAAAGTATTTAATAACTATAATCTATAACCATATCACTCACAATATTCTAATTTCAAACTCATAACATTAACTTTTAACCGACACACCTGACTATTACGAAAGTCACACCAATCAAGTCAATTTAACACTTATATCTAAGACATAAGTGTTAATTCAGAGGCTTTCTTGTATATAATAAAGTGTATCGAGTAAAATTTCTACTCTTGACCTTGTTTAAGAGCCGGACGCTTAGTAATGTGGTCAATATATTTTATTATTACAAGCATAATATATTAATAGGAGTTGGTAGAGATGATTGTGAAACTAGCTAGATTTTATGAGAGAAAAGAGAATTTGTAAAATAATGATTGAACAAATGATTTGCAAAATTAAAAACACAAGCCACCATCAAGCCACACCAGGCTTGATGGTGGCTTGTGTTTTTGGCTTGAGTCACACCTGAAGCTAAGCGACGATAAGAGAGATGATGGAACACGCATATAATATACAGGGTGTAAATTTAAAAAACGTATACGGGGTGCTTCAGTCTCTCTGTCTAGTCTAAATGAACAATTTTCACTAGGTATGGAGGCAACATAGAAATCGGAAAAAACAGCTATTCCATACATTTTTCAAGGATGGAAAATGGTCAGTAAAGTCAGTAAGAGTCAGTTTTTTTGGCTAAGGCTAGTAAAAGTCTGTTTTTTCGGTACTTTGAGGATCAGGAGCTACGTTCCCACAAAAGTGGTCTGGTTCCAGTAGATTGAGATGAAAAAAATGCCGCTTTGGAGTCCCTTAAAAATCTCTTAACAAATCTTTTTGTTAGGTAAACTTACCTTTAATTAAGAATTTGTATGATATCACAGTTCTTTTTATTGTTTCGGTGATTAATTCATCAAATCATAACAAAAAATTTAAAGGAGCGGAAGCAAAACATTGTCCAATTTTGTAGTCACAGGTAACATTTGATAAGATTATATGATTTGGTCAGTAAGTGGTCAGTATTTTGGAGGGATTTTAGTCAGTAAAATCAGTATTTTTGGTCATGGAATCAGTTTCCACCTCAGATTTTTTTTTCAATTACATCTTCATCTGCCTTTAAACATCCCACTGCAGGGCACAGGTCTACCCTCAGGGAGGGTGTATGGGGGTTAGTCTACCACGTGCGCCCAATGCGTAGTATTGGTAGACTTTACATACGCATCAGAATTTCTACTTCAGCGTATGCAAGTTTCCTCGCAATGTTTTCCAGTTTCCTCACGATGTTCAATTATATAGAATTCTCTACAGGGTGAAATTGATACCATTATCATCCTTTTAAACTAAGAGTCTACCCATCGAACTGAACAACTTTTACTATGGAAGCAAACCGATCGGAGCAAAAAATAATCTGCTGTTATACCTTTGAGTCGCGAACTCGCGCGTCGACATTGCAGTTTAGTATGGAACAGCAGATTTTTTATATGCTTCGATCGGTTTGCTCCCATAGTAAAAGTTGTGCAGTTCGATGGGTAGACCTTAGTTTAAAAGGATGCTAATGATATCAATTTCACCCTGTATAAATATATCGATTGCACTCATTTGTTAATAGGTTCTATGACACATTTACTGGACATATTGGTTCCGAGAAGGAAAGCTTCTTGGGATCCGATTGAAATGATTGATGGTATCGCCTTTCTCCTACAAGCCTTGACTTAGAACAAGAACAGAACTGGTGTAAGATTAGATTTCAATTGACAGGTATTAATTGACAACCCAACTAACAATTTGATCGTATAAGTGTCGGTCGTATAGTCGAACATTAGACGCATAAAGCACTGACATATGACAAAATTACAGTAATATAAAAATGTATTGCTTAACTAAAGTGGCAGTGGGCGGGGCACCCGAATGCAACCACGCCGGCAACCGATTGCCGAATGGGGCCGAAAAGTTCTCCAGTGGCGACCGCGTACCTGAAAGCGCAGCGTGGGTAGGCCCCTCACACGGTGGACCGACGACCTGGTGAAGGCGGCGGGAACCCGTTGGATGAGGGCAGGGCGGGACCGGTCGTTACGGCGATCCACATAGGCCATAGGCCTCCCGCCTATGTCCAGCAGTGGACGTCCATCGGCTGAGATGAGATGATGATGATGACAGTAATATAACTTCTATAAGTCTAAATAGTCATATAAAGGGGGCCTAATACGACCAAATTGTTTGCTGGGAGGTGGCGGGGAGCGACTGGATGAGGAAGGCCGATGACAGAGTCAATGTGTATAGGAATGTAGACACCAAACGTCGCCGACCCACCGAATAACGTCGACTGGGAGGCTCTTCTTGCTCCTTGCGCTGTTTGTGTTGATTACTCAGAAACCGAGTGTGAACAGGATAAAAGACATAATTGTATTAAATAACCAGTTTTTTTATTATTTATAAGTGTGTGGTCAAAAGGTCAGATGGTTATGTTTTTGTGACGGAGCCATCTTGAGTTTTAAAGGTCAATTTGTCTGGTACAGTGATCAACTAAATTTGAAATACATTCCATCTTGTACGATGATTGTTTCCGGGTGTATATCACTTGTCACTAGAATGAATAGGTAAAACTAAAATCAAAGGTCCTGGGGCTATTTATATTGGGGTCAACAAAATAAACGTTAACGTGGGCAATATTATTTACCTATACTTACAGTAGTACCAGGTTTATAAGTCTTACCGATGTACCTGCGCAGTTGACAAATTTTAATTCCGCGCAAAATTATATTCACCAATCACGAAGCGCCATCTTCAATTCGTTTACTCTATTGGCTTAATTGTTTTCGCGCCCTTTTCGCTGTTATCCGAGTTTGTACCCTTTGATTACTAAATGAGTTAGGGTTTTGTCGGGGACTCGGGCCTGCCTAGCTAGCATGCCACCCCCGAGAAAACGACAAAAATCGAGGTGTGCCTCCATCTTTATTATTTTACGTATGCCAGAAAGAGCGCGCATGACGTTTTTCTCGTTTAAACGCTTTGTCGTGGGTGGCATGCTAGCTAGGCTGCTCTGCGGAAACGAAGATTGCCGAGCCGAATTATTTTCTTGGTCGTACTGTACGTCGTTTCCAATCAATAACGATATTTTACGTGTGAAAGAGACACATAATACTCTTTCTAGACCAAAAGGAGATGTAAATTGACGCAAACAAGAGTAAAACAAAAATCATGAAAACAACCAAACTACAAAACTATGATAATTTTTTTGACTCAATTATAATTCTGTAAGCATTACGTGTAAATTTCTTTACATTAAAATAGGTAATGTTTCATAATATTACGCAAGCAAAAATATTTAAAAATTATTTAACATAATTAAAGAAAGTTGGTTGCATTCTTTGTACTATCTCTATACAGAAAAAAAAGTTAAAACATAAACATAACACAATTTCTCTGAATGGCCAGAAGGAAATAAAAACCAATAACATTTTTTACCAACATTCGCTTTCCAACAATGCCTCTCTTTCACCGGTCGATGACCCGCGCATGCGGAAGTGAGACGGCAACAGGTGTTAATTTCCCGCGCAGATTTCACTAGCAGAGTCACTGTTTTGCAAGGCACGTTACATTCCATAGATAAGAAAATGTTTAACAGTTCTTTGTTTTCTGAGTATCTATGAAGCACACTAAAAAAGGTATAGATTACCCATTTAACATATTTAATAAGTTAAGAAAATGCATTATGCATATTTTTGGTTTTCATTCTTTAAAAACGTAAGTTTGCCTTTAAAAAGAAGCAATTTTCTATATTACATCACTCTCTTTATCATTGTAGTTATTGCTCTAAATTATAATCGGTTCCTAATTTGAAATGTAATACAACTTTTTTCTCTTCTAATGACAGTGGTAGCGCGTGGGAAAGTGTTTGTTTTCTTTTTCAGCCAGTATCTTTTCAAGGCTGTGTAATTGAGGTTGGTTACTTTCCTCATTTCTTTTTTGAATTAGAACCACATTATTTTATAGCATGCGTTCAGATATCCTTCTTTAGTAAAAAAAGGTATTTTATGGTTACCGTTAAATATTGTTTTAATTTCAATGTAAAATGCGGATCCAGTTCAAGTGAACGGCAACACTTTTAAGGAATAACCTTGTCAAATGAAAACATTTAAACATGCACCGTTTGATTGGTAGCCCAGCTTGCTAATGTAAGACCTAGATCTAGTGCATTAATCAGAATTCCTAGGCATCCTAGTTGACATAAATATGTGGCTAATAGAAAACCTGGTTTTCAACGGATATCTGTTTTTCTATTCAAATATTATTCCTAAACCTTTTGAATAAATTAAAAATCACTTTACAGTTTAAGAGGATAGTGCCGGCACCGCGATCTATACAAACGAAGTTTCGTTTTATTTTCAATACCAACAAATTAAAGTCAATGACATTTGTTAAACACAAGCTAGAAACTAATTTCCGGGTCCATATTTTGTCAGATTTTCGATATAATGTATAGTCTCAAAGTTACGACGACCCAAAGATTTCCATATAAATCGTAGATTGTATAAGATTGTTAGAAGGTTTTTCTCTGTGGTGTAATTTACTCATGTGCCTTAGAGACTGCTGATTGCTCAGGGTGCGTCAGACGTATAGGAGGTTCAGGACGTCTCACTAGGAGAGGCTCTCTTCACAGTGAAATTATTTGAACGGAGATCGCGATCGGATATATATATCCGAACTTTCTCAATCCTTTTTAGTAGTACTTGCGAAACTTGTTTTCGATCGCGGGGACAGACGGACCAACGGACGCATTAGCAATGTTAATGCTAACCAAACGATAGCCGTACACTTTCTATTGTCTATTTGGAGATGTTTATTCGTGTATTATATTTATTGCGGATGTTATTTGATCCCTTGCTTTTCTATTGGTTAAGTAATTGAAATACCAATTTATGCTATGGAGTCATGTTGCGAGTTTGGCTGCGACCAGCTGTGTCATTCGCGCGGTGTTCGCGCGGTTTGCAGTTGAGCTTGCCACGAGGGTCCACCACATCTTTTCTCAAATGTGTTTTTAATGAAAAAAATCCTTGATCTTGAGATAGAACCTCTTTTTTTTATTTTTTTTTATTAAAAAACTCCCACGAATTGAAATTGGCAGAAATGAAGTCCTAGACAAGCAAAATGTGGCACTTGTTGAATAATATGCAATATACTAGTTCGATGGGTAGACTCTTAGTTTAAAAGGATGCTAATGATATCAATTTCACCCTGTATAATCATAAACCTACATTATAGTTTCTTCATAACAATCACCTAAACACAACCCTTCTCTCAACGAAATTAGTGTCAAAATGCCTTAGTTTACGGGACTTCGACAGTAAAGAACTTACAGCTCTTAGGAATCTTAATATGTGGGGCAAAGAGTTCCAAGCACTAGGTCTTAAGCTAGGGCTTACCTTATAAGATCTAGACTAGCTTAAGATCCAGTTCAAACGACATCCGGTAGTAAGGAATGTTTACTTAGAAGAAATAGCGTGTTTTGTGTGGCAATATAAACAATTTTCTAGAATTAAAAAAATAAATTCGACATACATACACAAATATAAATCCACGACCGTAATTCATTTAGGGGTGGTTAGAACCTTTACTACAATTATTAAGAGTCCTTTTTCTGTTCAGTTACGCCCACTTAGTTTAGATTTCTCAATCAAGAATATCTAAATGGAAAAAGTGCTTCTCAAACTTGTTAAAAGCTAAATGCTATTGCTTATCGTGTCCGTACATTTTTTTTGACTCATTAACACTTTCATCGGAGCAACGTATCTTTACGTCATTTTTTGAAAATATTATTTGGCGCAACGTACTATCACGTCGGCGCAAAATTTTCATTTATATGCAGGACGTACTATTACGCTCGCGGCCCATACTAAATTCTATTAGCTACGTCACTGCGCCGTATCCCTTTAATTTCCCAAATCTCTAGTGCCGCACTACATCAATTTTTACCGGAATTTTATACCGAGTACTCACACCTATGTAACTTACTACACAAACAAACACAGTGATAGTCTGCTCCGCTGAAAGTGTTAAAATGTTTTTAAAAATAATTTACGAAGAGGAAAATTTATGTATATTAAACTATTTTTTTTTTATTTCAGGTAAGGAGCTAAATCCCTTCATCAATTAATGAATTTAATCATACGTAGTGGCAACGCAAGTACATATACGTAAGTTATTTTTAACCTTATTTTAATTTTCGTTGTGCTTATCAAAATGCTACCAGTACATGGAATTGCTTAATTTACTGAGAGAAATTTCCGAAAATATTATACAGGGTGAAATTGAAATCATTGCTAGCCGTTTAAACTTTCTAATATTAATATTAGGTCTTCGTTGGAGTCAGTGAAGACCAATCATTTATCGAAGACTCTACACATCAAACTAAACATCTTTAACTATGGAAGCAAACTTGAAACCGCAGAAAAAAAATCAGCTTTTCCATAAAAGACATTGCCCACGTAACGAAGTGTATTCGTTTCCGTCGTTTGTTTCGCTTCGTTTGTTCTGAATTACAAATCGTATGATATAGCTGAAATTATACCCAGGATAGGAAGAATATCGTGCTTCCCAAGGAAATGAAAATTATCCTTTTCGATCGTGGCGTTTCTTATAAAATTCAAATTTAAATTTACCCGTTTTGAGGCGAAACGGGATTGCAGTGATTTAAGGTGGTTGCAGAGGGGTCAATTTTATACAAAACTTTGACGCACAATACGCGTAGACGGTATTAATAAAAGTATTATATTTTATACATGGAAAAATAGTTTAGAAAATCTAGATGCCGCGTCACAAATAACATTTACAATTTATAATATAATTACGAAGATATAAAGCTTTGCAATTTTTCATAAAAATATTTAAAAGCTTTTTATGTATTCTATTTTCGTTGTCTAGTCATCATAATACAAGTCCAGGTACTTTAAATGTGACTAGATAATTTGTGTGACAATGTCCAAGATATTTATTATTTTATTATTATATCTTCGTAATTATATGACATTATAAATTGCAAATGTTATTTGTGACGCGGCATCTAGATTTTTTAAACTATTATTCCATATACCTAAAGGTCTAACAAAATTAGGTAAAACTATTTAAAGGGGATGATCAGACCATCAAACTGAACAATATTCTCTATGGGACCAATATCGAAATCGCGCAAAAAAAATGTGCTGTCCCATACATTTAGGTCGAGTACGTTTGTATGGAACAGCTAATTTTTTTTTCGTGATTTCCATATTGGTCTCATAGAGAAAGTTGTTCAGTTTGATGGTCTGATCATCATTATATAAAATTTTCCTTGATTAATTCCGTCTACGCGTATTGTGCGTAAATCTTTCGGTATGGACTGAAACCACCTTAAGTTGTTGTTTTGCGATTTCAGGTTTATATCACATATAAAAAGTTGCAGTTGGATGTGTAGAGTCATAGTTTCAATGGATTCCAATGTTTTTTAAATAACATACATACTAAACTGACTGACACATTTTCTTTCAGGGTGATCAGAAATCACTTTTAACGTAGGTATTTCAGGTTTCAGGATCAAGCCTAAATATCAATTTTGACATAATTTATGAACGATTGACATAATTATGTATAGATCCATTCATAACCTAAGTCGAAATTTGTTACCAAATACGTATTTCAGTTTAATTTAAAAATTGTTACAATAACTAAAGTAACCACACATCCACATTCAAGGAAACAACATTTGTCGATTGTATGTTTTTATTTTCATTCAGCAGATGATATCACAAACCTATGTGATTGTATACATATGAGAGCTCTAATCGTACAAAGTAACGGTGATCTACTTTAAAACACCATATAAAGTTCTTTGTGATCACCGCTCTAGTGATGTGATGTATTTTTGTCGATAAAATTATATGAGCTTAAAGATTAAACATAATATTGCGTATGCTAACTGCCGGACTAAATAAGCTGCATAATTGAGTGTCGTTAATTATTTATTTAATTCAAATGTATATTATTTAGGTACGAATTAACTAAGAGTTTTACAATAAACATTATTTATGACATGACGTTGATTTGTTAAGACAATAACATTAAGTTATAATAACTTAAATGGATGCATTAAGGTGGTTTCAGTCCATACAAAAGTTTGACGCACAATACTCGTAGACGGAATTAATAAAAGTAATATTTTATATATAGAAAAATAGTTTAGAAAATCTAGATGCCGCGTCACAAATAACATTTCCAATTTATAAAATAATTACGAAGATATAAAGCTTTGAAATTTTTCCAAAGTTTTGTATAAAATTGACCCCTCTGCAACCACCTTAAGAATATAAAGTAAAGTGTTTAGCATACACTTAGGTATTATTGTCTTAATAAAGTTCCTTACTAGAAATATCTTCTTGAAAGTAAAATAATACTTAGAACATATCTAGATTTTTCCTAAATTCCTAATGTCATAGACGTTAGCCATAGCTTCATCGCTAAATTATGCCAACCTTTAGCGTGACGGAGTTTTAAGATCAACAACTGCGATACAAAGTTGCATAAATAAAACTATCGATAAACAAAAGACATCACTAGCAGAGCTTAGAACAATAGATGATCGCAGGCGCCGTACCGTGGAGACGCCACGGCGGCGGCGGCGGCGCAAGCGCATCCGAACTTGGCTATTGATTGTAGACCATCAATTCTGATTAAATGAGGACAAATTATTTGGTGATTCTAAGTAGTCAAACTAGATCCAAAGTTGCTATTGTTTAGGCTATCTTTGTTGCTGGTCTATTTACCAATTTCTATTTTTTATTTCAAATGATTTCTTTTCTGAAACAGTCATATCAATTACAAGTAAGCTTCAATTAATTAAGTATCAGAGTCGTAGCAAAGGGACAAAGGTCAGTAAAAAGACCACCACCACGTTGGTCTGACGACATGGTGAGGGAGACAGTTCTGCATTGGATCAGATTACTATCTCACAATTAAGTAGATTTTTATTTGTGTGCACACTTATTTTACCCAAACATATTAGTTTTCCTCTCACTCAACGGTTTGCTGGAAGAAAACTCTTTTAGAGCTAAGCTCGCCTTTGTACATCATTACTTATTGTAATTTTTTTCACAATTATGTTTTTGTGTACAATAAAGAATATAAGAATCTAAGATTAGCAAGATACCGTGAATATTTATTGTAGAGCATAAGCTATTAGACTGTTACAAATACAAAAGGGTTGTGTCCAGTAGTGGGAGTGACTTAGGCTGATAAATTATTTTAGGTTGTAACTATTATTTAATCTGTGATTTAGGTATTACATATTTCACCATGTTTATGAGAGAGAAACTTGCAATGAAAGTTATCTTTATTTTAATCAAAAATAACTAACAAACTTTTGACTTTTTTTTTCGGTACGTAAACTTTTTGACTGTACGTAAAAATAAACTACAACGAAATTTTTCCTTAACTGTCCCACTAATCAGCTAACGCATGGTCGCCCTACAAAACAAGCAAGAAGCTCAATGTGTAACGCGGTCGGTCTCATGACCTAAAGAGGAGTTTAAAAAAGTCATCTTCACAACTACTATGTGCTTTGCGGTACACGTTATATTATACGGGGTGTTAGCAAAAAGGAATCTGGGTTTTTATGCGTTCTTTTTTATAGTGTTATAGTGACGTGCCATTTCTTCCGGTTTGTTTTGTACGAGGCGACTGAAGGACAATGTTTGTTCTTCATCTTTATTGTGTGGACTGATAAATGTTCTTTTTCCAAATTGTCTGATTCTTATTCATTTTTGTTTGAAAGGATCCGTATTTGCAGAAATTGTGGCATATTAATTAGACTGTTTTAAAGTTGGAAAGACAAGCCATTTATTTTAACCTATAATTATTTTTATTTCTCTCTGAGACATTAAAGCACATTTTAAAAGTTAATGTGCAATTACATTACTTAACCTAATTATTCGGGCCCGATTTGGCATACATTGGTTGCTTTGATCGCTACACTTGATTAAAATAGAGAATTGGGTATTGTATGACGAAATCGGGCCCGACTAATTGGCAGTGTAAATGCACCTTTGGTACGTGTCAACTTTTGACCATTTTCCTTTATGAATACTGTTAAAAACGTCATCGTTTCAGCTACCTAACCACTAATCACCTTTGCATGTTTTTGATTGTAGACTCACTTTTTAACAACGGCTACTTAATGTTTCTTTAATCTATACTTATAAAAGAGTTCCGTGAATGACCGACTGACTGACAAACAACGCACAGAGTAAACCGCTGAAAATAATATGTATTCTGCAAAGGATGTAGGGATGCGCACTAAGAAAGGATTATACGAAAATCGGCCCCAAACTTAGACCATTTAAATAGGGATCTGCCTTACGTTAGTATTCCCCTATGTATAAGATCAAATGATCATGAACATGTGCATACAATTGTATACTTTATCACTAAACGAGACAGCCCATAATTGCGGAACAATTAGTGTTGTTTGCAGTTCACACGAGACTATTTATCATGATTACTCACATTCAAAATTAGACTCTAAAATAACGGAATAAAATTCAAAGTTGCGTATTTCATGCTACCTCGTCCCCCGCAAAAAGTGACAGAAAAGTTTTTTAGAAGAATTACACGCGTAAGTAGTCCATATTTGAATGGTCTAACACTCAGTTGCAGAAACGCTCATTAAAGTTAATCCTCCATTACATCTCTTGCTGCCGGTTTTGTCTTGTTGACGTAGTAAAAGCTAGCAAGAGATTTAAATGAGGATTAACTCTAATGAGCGTTTCTGCAACTGAGTGTTAGACCATTCAAATATGGACTACTTACGCGTGTAATTCTTCTAAAAAACTTTTCTGTCACTTTTTGCGGGAAATCGCAGGTCAAAAGCTTGTATTTGAATATCCTAAGAAGCTAGAAAACTCTAAAAAACAAACTTAGATACGGTAAAATAATAAGTGTGCGACTTAGTTTAAATAATAAAAGATAATATTTAGGTTATAGGTAAAAACCGGATCAAAACGAGTTCAGTGGTTAGCGATAATAAACGGACAGAGAGACAGCATTAATGTAGTTATATAGGTATGCAGTTGTAATAAATTGCGTACGTTTACCGCAATACTAATGATAATCTCACTTTGATTACTTTGTTTTCTATTATGGTTCCAATAAGGCAATTTAAACAAATTATTTATAGTCTAAATAGCTAAATCGCTACTGGATGACAAGTACCAGTATGGTTTTTGGTGAATAAAAATTATTGAAATTATGATTAAATAGGGATCTGCCTTACGTTAGCATTCCCCTATGTATAAGATCAAATGATCATGAACATGTGCATACAATTGTATACTTTATCACTAAACGAGACAGCCCATAATTGCGGAACAATTAGTGTTGTTTGCAGTTCACACGAGACTATTTATCATGATTACTCACATTCAAAATTAGACTCTAAAATAACGGAATAAAATTCAAAGTTGCGTATTTCATGCTACCTCGTCCCCCGCAAAAAGTGACAGAAAAGTTTTTTAGAAGAATTACACGCGTAAGTAGTCCATATTTGAATGGTCTAACACTCAGTTGCAGAAACGCTCATTAAAGTTAATCCTCCATTAAATCTCTTGCTGCCGGTTTTGTCTTGTTGACGTAGTAAAAGCTAGCAAGAGATTTAAATGAGGATTAACTCTAATGAGCGTTTCTGCAACTGAGTGTTAGACCATTCAAATATGGACTACTTACGCGTGTAATTCTTCTAAAAAACTTTTCTGTCACTTTTTGCGGGAAATCGCAGGTCAAAAGCTTGTATTTGAATATCCTAAGAAGCTAGAAAACTCTAAAAAACAAACTTAGATACGGTAAAATAATAAGTGTGCGACTTAGTTTAAATAATAAAAGATAATATTTAGGTTATAGGTAAAAACCGGATCAAAACGAGTTCAGTGGTTAGCGATAATAAACGGACAGAGAGACAGCATTAATGTAGTTATATAGGTATGCAGTTGTAATAAATTGCGTACGTTTACCGCAATACTAATGATAATCTCACTTTGATTACTTTGTTTTCTATTATGGTTCCAATAAGGCAATTTAAACAAATTATTTATAGTCTAAATAGCTAAATCGCTACTGGATGACAAGTACCAGTATGGTTTTTGGTGAATAAAAATTATTGAAATTATGACCCACTCATCAGGCACGTATACAGGGGGGGATAGGTGGGGTTTATCCCCCCCCCCCCTCCGAAGCTACAATAGATCTGTCCAGGTCATGAATATCCCCCCCCCCCCCTAAAATTAAATGTCCCCCCCCCCCCCCCGAAACAAAAGTCTGGATACGTGCCTGCCACTCATTTTTAATGTTTTTATTTTTACCAGTTATTATGCTTACATTACAAAGTGTGGTATTGAAATCTCAAGGATAAAGGTACGTTGACCCAAAATGTTTTGTCCATTCTCCCTTATAAAATTCAAATACACCATTTGCGTAAGTATTTCATTTTATATTGCGAACAAAATTATTTTACATAATTGCACTTTATTAATTGTCGTAAAACCTTGCTGGGTTTACTTGTAGCTATAATGTACGGTTAAACGTTTTGTCTACATAAACTTACGACGGTAATCCCTTTCGGGGTGACAAGGAACTCTACTACAATTTGAAGAAGATAAGAATTAACTCTTACGTGGTGGCATCCATAGACTTGACAAATTAGATTACATACAAAATAAATAAAAATAGAATACAAAAAAAAATTAAGGACTGCTTGTAGCCTTTTTGTCAGATTTTCGATACAATATATTCAATGCTAGAATTAATTTAAGATTTGTATGGAAATCTTTGAAGCACTGTAGCCCAGTCATTTTACGGTTTCAGCCGTGAATAATCAATAATTGATATTTTTTCGGTATAGCATTTATGAGCCAATTTGAGCTTAGAAATGTACCAAAATTAAAAAAAAATCCCATCAGCAACAAATTTAAAATTTTGCTTTTATCTCTTTATAAAAAACCTGTTGGTAATTTTTTTTGCTAATATTTAAGGCATTACCAGTATACATACCTCAACGATAGTGTAAATATTTTTGTCTACTTAGAAGGTTTTGAAAAATACATTCGTGTTTTCTAATAAAAATCTAATTTTTTAAATTTAAATGCCTATTTTATTGCTCAAAAATAATTTATATTGTTCAATTTGATTCAAATGAGTGCATTGATATTAAGTAATATTATTAATTTAAAAGCCTTCTGGGACTCACAATTTTAATCTGTTTTCAGATAGTTTTTTTGTCACTGAATGGTGCCGCATACAGTTTAAAAGTCCAATTAATAATTACTTCCCACCTGTCCTAACAAAACCCCGTAAATTGACTGGACTACTGTAACTTTTTTTAAAAGATAAGTTTTAACGAAAATCTGACAACATACAAGCATAGAGATTAGTTTCAAGATTGTTTCTGAAAAATTTCATTGACTTTAATTGGTTAGTATAGTCAAAGGTTAGTATTGAATAACCAAACTTAGTTTGTATGGAGCGTAAATCAAAAATTATCTTTTGAACATTATTCTATATCAGCCGGTAAGTTTACCTACATATAAATGTATATAAGTAACTACTTATTAAGTTACCGACACCCAATATAGTCAGTATTGCAAATAGTTGCATAATAGTGCAAGCTGTTACATAAACTATGTGACAGACCTACGGACAAGAGTTAATCATATTTTGTTGTTAATATTATGTTAAAATGCAGCAATAGTGTATTTCCTTTTCATTGCTTTCTGTTATGTAGCTGGTTACACATATAAGGATGTAGAGACAAAACTTTATTCTGATTAGCAAGTGATAACATTCCTTATAGCCCAGTCATTTTACAGTTTGAACCGGGACTAATTAATAAATGAATTTTTTTTCGGTATAATATTGAAGAGCCAATTTGAGCTCAGAAATGTACCAAAATTAAAAAAAAATCACGTCCTCAACAGCCCCAAATTTTAAATTTAGGTATTAGCTCGTTCTAAAAAACCTGATGGTAAAATTATTTTTGTACGTATTTAGGGCTTTACCAGTATACATACTACAACATGGTGTGAATATTTTTGTCTACTTAGAAGGTTTTGAAAAATACATTTGTATTTTCTAATAAATACCTCATTTTTTTAAATTTCAATGCCTATTTTATTGCTCAAAAACAATTTATATTGTTAAATCTAAGACAAATGAGTGCATTGGTATTAATTAATATTATTAATTTAAAAGCCTAAATATTATTAAATCAAAATTGTCCCAGATTTTGATTTCTATGTTGCGTAGTGAATATTTTTTTAATGTTTTATGATAATCATTTTGTCACTAAATGGTGCAGGTTACAGTTTAAAAGTCGAATTAATAATTACTCCCTACCCCGCCTAACAAAACTCCGTAAAATGACTGGGCTATTATTTCTTTCCATTTAATAATATGAAAAGGAGTATATTTAAATCTAATCAGTAGGTAATACATAATAATAGTATGCAGGGTGTAATTTCGAGCTCGCTCCGTAATTTTTTCTTTTGGTCTTCTTATAAAGATAAGGGGGCGGCAAAATCGGTCTTTGCCCCGGGCGGCTGAAACCCACGCTACGCCACTGATATAGATCTGATATCTGGACAAAGTAGGTTTCAACGAGTAGAGCTCGATCATCCAGGTACTATTTAATTTAACATTGATTTATTTATTTATTTATTTAGGCTCACCAACAGATTACATATTATAACACTCACATTTACATCTTTAATTAGGTATAATTCTGATACATAACCCAGTTACAGGTGGGCACAACATTCACTACAACTAGACAAAATCATTATTTACAGGGACAGTTACAGTATTATACACACAGTTTCTTTTTCTACGCACTGGACACAAAAAAAAAGAAATTACAATAAAATAAAAATTATACTTAATAATAACAATAAAAACAAAAATACCCTAAAAATAAAACAGAGCAGACCATAATATAACAATTGACTTAAGTTAATAAGTTTAAAGATGAAATGATCTCGGCACCTTACGACGAAAAACACGCAACGAGTCGTTGAATATGTCTATATCCTCAACAGTTGAGTTTATCTTGCTGAACTCAGTACACATTCTTGTTATATGCGCGTTAAAGCCAACATTAGTATTACAGGGTGATGAATGGAATAGCTTTGTGATAAGGTATCTAGGTAGATTATGAGGAACTGACAAATCGATAATGCCAAGAATTTCACAGCAGTTGTTGAGCGAATTAATGGTCCTATGTAAGAAAAGCAGATCGTTCATGATTCTGCGATTTCGAAGAGAAATCATTTTAAAGAAATCCAAACGTTCGTCATAGATATATCTATGATTATAATATCTTCAAGCTTACTACGCTACATGAAGTTGAACTGCACTAAGACCATATATTGACTGATAATGATGATTCTAGTGTTTGGGAAAGGAGTACAGGATGTAATTTAAACCACACCGTGTGCTAGCTTTACAGAACAACCTGATTTATTTCATAAGTACCTACATATAATGAAGATGCATATACAACTGATGATTGATGATATGATATTGATAGAGGCAGCGGCAGCCATAACAATAGAAAACAATTAGATTCAAAATTGACCAACTTTCTTAAGAAAATTCTCTTAGATCAAAAATTCCATTTGACCACAACAAACGGTGACTAATCAATAAGTATCTAAGGAAAAGACAATTTAAAACAAGTTTTCTGTATAGAAAACAGTTGTAGGCGTCCTACAAGGACAGACAGACTGACAATACAGTTATCTGTACTACATTTAGAGCTATTATTTTTATGTTTATAGTTTTTATCCATTTTCGTGGATTTTTATTATAAGTGTTTTATTTACGAATACCCTAGTTTAGTTAAGAGTTCTTTTACTGTTCAGTGGCGCCCTCATCACAATATTTAAGATTTGTTTGAAATTTTTGTTATTACGCGCAGTAACTATAAAGCTCCCGTTAAACTCCTAAAGGAGTTTTGGAGAAAAAATTGCAGTATTTTGAAACAAATATTGTGGAAATTTAAATAAACGAAAAAAAAACTCAGTCAAGAAAGCCTAAATAGATAATATTTAAGTTACTAACGAAATAAAGAACAACAACTGATTAAACTAAAATATCCTAAAACTAAAATATAACTAGACTAAATTATATAAACAACATCTTATCTCAAAACATAAAAGCCTACAAATAATACAAACACTCTAGAGCGTCGCCGCAAGACATGGTGCCCAACAGGCTAGCAGCATTCCCCCTCTGGATGGTGAGGCTGATTCTTTGTGCCAGGAAGCTGCCAGCTCTGCGGTCACCAGAGGTCTCATTGAGACGACCGGATAGGTCTGCAAGAAATGCTTTGGCCTCTGGGCCCCAAGGACCTAGCGTCTCAAAACCTATTGGCGTGAATATGTAGCTGCCGGCCAGATCGCGGTACTTTCTACACTTGTCGACCTCAGCACCCGCAGCAGCCTAAATTAAAAAAGTGCTACTTCAACTTACCTACCTACTACAAAAGCCTTAAAACTATTTTTGTACAATACTTTAATAGGTCTTCTGTCGTGTTCTTCTTCTTATCGTGTGGGCAGCAGGCCCTGGTGTCAGAGTTTTTTTCAGACCGCCTTACGGCCTCTGACGTGGTTTTTTTATAACGACTACTACTACCAGAGATAGTAGCTGGAACCAACGGCTTAACCTGCTATCCGAAGCATGGAATCATCTTTCTTTTCAGACAATCAGGTGATTGCCTGTAATATCCTAACCAACTGGGGAAAAACGCACAAAGTGACATATCACTAGGTGTCTTCCGTGGGAATCGAACCCGCGACCTCCGTGTCAAGAGTCCAATGCTTAACCATTATACCACAGAGGTAGTTGGATTTTTTTAGGTTTAAACATACTTTAAAGACAGAAAATACATAAGAAAACAAAAAAAGCTACTGCTTGAAAAAGTTATGAACTGAAAAGAGAAAAACAAGTTCTTTAATCAGCTAAATCTACCTACCTACTGTGTTTGTGCAAATATAATTTGAATGTTATTAGGTAGGTATCACAAACGGTGGCAAAGAAAAATTATAAACTATTTGTTGGTTATTGGTTTTTCCCCCCGCACTTGGTTTGCAGTAGCACTTTTTCATGTCACTAAAGGGAAAACAAACGCAAAAATTTTAGCTTTATGTGTTTGTTATATTTTGTTTCTATATCCAGCCTGCTTGAAAGGCTGCAGGTCAATAACCTTTGTTGGTATTTATCTGGTCAAGTGATTACCTTGGGTATGCAATACAAGGCATTTAAGTTTTTATTGATTTTTGATGCATAATTTATAATTTATTTCGAAAGAAGATATCTTAAAAATGACAAAGTGGCCATTCCGTATGTAATAATAATAAAATAAAATTTTGTTTTTTTTTTAATTTAATTTAATTATTATTTTTTATTTAATACAATAAAATGGGACAACGGATAGAAAAAAACAAAACAAACAGAAAAAAACACCTAGGCTACTTAAAGGTAAAAAATGTCCTCTATTATTTTATTTATTTAGTTAATTAAATTATTTCCTACAGAGCGTCGGTGGCGCGTTGCGGAGAGGTATGGACACCCAATTACGGGGGTCCGAGTTCAAATCCGCACGGACAACAGGCCATGTACCAATGAGTTTTTCTATCTTATGTACGTAATACCGACTGCTCTCAAACGGTGAAGGAACATCGTGAGGAAACCTGCATACGCTGAAGAAGAAATTCTGATGTGTATGTGAAGTCTACCAATCCGCATTGGACACGGGTGGTGGACTAATGCCCACTCCCTGATGTTTATAAGCTGATGATGATGATGATCATGATTTCCTATTAAATATTCTATGTTTGAACTAGACTCAAGATTCCACCTTGTATGTTAGTTTGTTTACGACATCGTAGAAATTGATTAATTTTAAATCTAAACGCACAATTACGAAAACACTGTCTGACTTAATGTAGAGCCTAATACATAATACTTATTTTGACACAAACTATATTACTAAACTAACGCTCTACTAATTAAATTAAGCATACGGTTTTATTTCTAATGAATATTTATTTTAAGTATCATATTACAGGTAAAATCCTGTGCAAGCGATTAGCGAGCGCCGAGCGTAGCGATAGATTATTTGATAACATTTTCAAATATTATTGATTTTTAAACATGTTACAGCCATGTACTATTTCGAATCAAATTAGAATTCGTTTCGCTTAATTTTTCGTTTTCAATCTTTATTTGATAACATGATCACAAAACCTGGAAAAATTTTGTACCTGTAGTCGAGAATTGAACAGCATTTGTTAGGTATTTTTTTGAAATTCGCATATTTTCTTTTCTACATTTTAATCAATTAAAATAAAAAAACCGACCGATATTATTGCCTTGTATTAAAAAATGTTAGCCTTGATGTTTTTTGCGATGTTTTTGTGACTGAAAGATCTAACCCATTCCTCCTGAAATTTTAAAAATGCTAACTCTGTTACAACATTAACATAACATACATAAATATTGCATACCCAGAATAGACAAATACAATTTATGACAAGAATGCGAAGGATACATGTAAAGGGCTGTTATCACTAAAAACGATATCTTCCTTATTCGTTCGATACTTATTAAAATGATTCTGATCACCGCGAAAGGCGAATACTTTCGTAAGTTCATGTTTATATACCCTTTAATTAAAATTAAATTAAAAAGCGGAAAATAGGTGACGTTCTTGCATTACGTACTCGAAAAATGGACCTGCTTTACATGTATCTTACTTGTAAAAAGTAATGCCGTGTGTTTTGTTTTTTCTTTTTGAATGATTTATACAACGAGTAAAAGCACATTAAGGCATTGTGGTACCTGTATTCATCCATTCTTTCATTGATGTATACTACTGTAAACAATGTACAATGTGTTCCGCCTAAAATCAAAAATCAATCACGCAATGCCGCTCGTATTGCGACTAAGTAAATTAGGCGACGGGGGCTCAATTTATGCGGTCCATGCGCTATTTTAATTTTATCAAAGTGTGTAGGTACAGCGATATTCTAACTCCTTAAATTATGATATCGCTAGCAGTGGATGTATGCCTTATCCTAGCTTATAATGAATCGTGTACATAAAGTCATACTTAGTGATATTATGTAAAAGCTGTGCAATAATGAATGCACAATAACTCTATGGGTCAATAGGTTACCTT
This sequence comes from Agonopterix arenella, assembly GCA_927399405.1. Lineage (NCBI taxonomy): Eukaryota > Metazoa > Arthropoda > Insecta > Lepidoptera > Depressariidae > Agonopterix > Agonopterix arenella. The sequence goes on from OV656714.1 coordinate 7,830,098, forward strand.
GCTTCCGATATTTGCCAATTTGATCAATCACTTAGTTATAAATTTGCTATACAGGGATGATAATTTTCACACCGTGTATAATAGCATACACTCTTAACTTAAGTGTTTTGACATTTTTGATTGCCAATTTGATCAATCACTTAGTTATATATTTATTATACAATACAAGGTTGATAATTTGGCGTGTTGACATTTTCGTATACGAATAACGTGTGCATTTCAAAAGTGGGTGTAGCTAAGTTACAGAACTGTATAGTATCTATCTATACTATTATAAAACTGTAACAGGAAGTTTGTCTGTACATTGAAGATATTAACAAAAAAAAAGTTACGATATGGTTTTTAGGTGTCCCTGATTCCATTTCACCAATTTTTGGATTTTTTGTCTGTCTGTTTGTTTGTGTGTTTGTTTGTGTGATTGTTTGGGTGTTTGTTTGTTTGTTTGAACGAGTATCACGCAAAAACTACTGAACCGATTTTGATGAAACTTTTTTTGTTTGATAGCTTATGATCTGACTTAAAATCTGGTATATAATTTGTGCGGACGAAGTCGCGGGTTAACGCTCGTCAATTATAATATTAAATAGACTATGTATTGTTGTATACATAACCTTAGCTTCATTCATCATCAGTCACAGGCCTACCCTCAGGGAGGGTGTATGGACATTAGTCCACCATCCGTGCCCAATGCGGATTGGTAGACTTCATATACACATCAGAATTTCTTCTTCAGCGTGTGCAGGTTTCCTCGCGATGTTTTCCTTCACCGTTTGAGAGCAGTACATAAGTTAGAAAAACTCATTGGTACATGGCATGTTGTCCGTGTGGATTTGAACCCGGACCCCCATAATTGGGTGTCCATACCTCTCCACAACGCGCCACCGACGCTCGCTCTGAAAACAATTTGTAATAGTTATTAAGTTGTGTTATATTGTAGAGTTTCTGGCCGCATCTTCTGTACAGCGATAACTCGTTCCGACTTTAATAAGTGTGCTTAAAGCTCGTATATTGAATAAATTATGATGACTTTGACTCTTCTTGCATTGCCGCCTCGTTTTTGTTATGACAATTTTTTTGTGAACTCTAACTCAAACTCAAAACAGTGTATTTAAGAAGATGCGGCCAGAAACTCTACAACATAACACGACTTAAGAGGATAGGCGGGCTGAAATTCTAATTTGGTCGCTTTTCCAACTGTATACATATTTGTCAGACCCATACACCCCGCCGACTAGAGTGCGAAAGAGACAACCTGCTCTTATATCAGCATACAGACATCGAGGGTACAGGGTAAGTAGGCACTACACAATTTTGACTTAAGTTATACTATATCACATACTACCTTATCTCGCTTTGCCTAAAGAATGCCGCCATCTAACTGCAGTTTCCAAAACCATCCAAAGACCAGCACCGTTCGGCGCTACATATCCAAGTACCTCGTGTTTTATACAGGGTGGGAAAAAAAAGGCCACGGCCTTTTGGAGGGAAAGTACCCTTAATATTTATGATGGCAAATTTTACTGAAAGGAAACATTCCTTTATTTTCAAATTTAATTAAAACTGCATTTAAAGATTTTTGAAAAATCGTCTGCTTGAGCCGGGAATCGAACCGGTGAAACGTGAAAAAAACATCCTGTATTGTATGATACCAACCGAAAGAGTCATTCATAAGGATCAATTTCTTTTAAGCAACATAGTATCTTAAATTAAAGAAAGACCAAGAAAAAATGATTTTTTTATTGTTAAACTTACTATCTAAAGAAAATTCTTTACTTAACTTATAAATTGCTCAAAATGAGACCCATTTTCACGTATGCACAGACGTATTCTTCGAATAAATACGTGTCGCCTTTTGTATTGAATTATGGTGAATATTTGAAATAATATTTTGTACTTCCGTTTTTAATTCCTCGACCTGTAGAATACATACTTTAAAGTATTTTCTTTAGATAGTGAGAAAGTTTAACAATGAAAAAATCATTTTTTCTTGGTCTTTCTTCAATTTAAGATACTATGTTGCTTAAAAGAAATTGATCCTTATGAATGACTCTTTCGGTTGGTATCATAAAATACAGGATGTTTTTTTTTTCACGTTTCACCGGTTCGATTCCCGGCAGCAGAAAGGAAGCAGATCATTTTTCAAAAATCTTAAATTTGAAAATAAAGGAATGTTTCCTTTCAGTAAAATTTGCCATCATAAATATTAAGGGTACTTTCCCTCCAACCACGGCCTTTTTTTTCCACCTATATGTTGAAGAATACGACCATATAATGGACTCAGTTGCCAGATTATAACGATCTGGTCGGCCATTGCCTTCTTTATTATTATGTTTATTGTGACCGCATATTACAACCATGTCAAACCAACTAAACTAAAGCAAAATGGAGGATAATGTAAAAAGCCATCTTCCGTTATTCTGTTTTCTTTATTTTCATAAGTTACAAGTTTTTTTTTTCCAAAAATAAAACTGTAACATTTTCTTTGGTATGTTTCGAGGTTAACGACCTTGCAAATGTGGTCATACTCATGCGCTTTTGAAGTAAACAGTGCGAGGAATTCTTATGGTTTAGTTACGGACTTTTTATCATCTGAGACATGTAATTATTATTTAATCTGTGGTTTGTATGGAAAACCGCTAGTTTAAGGTCGAATTGCACACATACCATATACATACCACACCATATTTAAGCTGCTGACACTACAAAATAAATTTGAGTTTAAGAGGCTCCCACTATGTAAACGCTGGGCCGGCCGTATTTTGCTGGTTTTTAGAAGCTATCTTCTCGTTATTTGAAAGACATAGAAGTTAATGAAAAATATTGCAATTGTCTTAAAATACGTAATATGAAACCTATGTTCATAGCAAAGCCTAATTATTTGGAATAAAAATGTTTTACGTGCATTTACTTTATAAGTTGAAGTCACTTTTACTTGCGACACACACCATTGTGTAGACAACATTAAGATCAAAAAATGTAAATATATAGATAACATTTATTAAAAAATATATATTTTATTTATTTTATTAATTATTAATTATTTATTTCTTAATTATTTTTTTAATTAGGTATTTATTTTCATTAATTTGGTGTTAATTTTTATCATTTTCGAATTTGATTTCCTTGGATTAATAAGCACCACAATGACATAATGAAGGACAAGCTAGTCAAAAATAGGTAAACCTACTAAAATGATTTAGTTTAGTAGGGGTGAGGTGGCTTTAAAAAGGTCAAGGTCGTTCAGGGGTGTAATTGTTGACAATTTCATTAAAAAACAAATTAAGGGAAATCCGCCAAAGAAATAAAACTTTTCATACATTCGTTCGATCAGCTGATTCTATTTATTAGTATGACTAGTCCACATTTATTTTTGTTATTTTCATATAGGTTCCTTGGGCAAATTTTTCGGCCGATCCGGAATCGCGATCCGGAATCCTGATTCAGGATTCAGTGTTGTCAACTATGGTTACAAAAAATGATAGAGTGCTGTTTGAAAAATGCCTAAAATAAAAATGTATGAAACGCCAAGAGAATAACAATTGCATTTTTAAGTATTTATTAAAACGAAACAAACAATTTCTATACATGATAATTTCTATCACGTGATGAGGTCATGACGTTACGATGATGATTTGTAAATAGTATTCCAATTTGAATGCAACTATATCAAAAGACTACCGATAGTTTTAACATTAGACATAATCTGCATACAAAATGGCATGAACCATTATCACTCAAGCTATTTTTGACGGTAGCAGATTTCGCAAAGACGTCCCAACTGCACCATCACGATACGGTATCGTTCCATCAACGCCTACGCTCAAAAATCACTTGTGTGATATGACTGTAAATCTTTAAAAAATGCCAACTAGGACATCAAAAAATCACTAGATCTTGTGAAAAAGTCTGAAAGCGGCAACACTCCATCCGGAACCAATTCTGAATCAGGTTTATTCCGTATGTAAATGGCGGAACATAGCATAATTTGAAAGGTTCAGGAGTGCTATTTTTAGGAAAATTGATTGTACGGTCATGCATTTTTGCATCCATGTTAAAAAGTAAAGCCCGAAACGACGTGACCCGAAAATAAAACGTTCGTTTAAAATACCGAACTTTATTTTAGGAATGACTACATCTTGGATGACAACATGAGGTTTTTTATCTTATTTTATTTTATGAAGGTGCGTCCTTTTTTGGTCTCTGCATTAATTGCGATTTCGGATAATAATGTTTTTTATATTCTAATCAGCAAAAAAAGTTATTGAATGAATATTAAAACCTGTAGATCCGGATTGTTTTCGTATAATCATGATTATCGTAAATATTATTTAAAGAAAGAATTATTCGTCTGCCATAGGCAGCCTAGTTGACCTATCCATTGCCTACAATGCGCTACATACCTACTCATGGGTGTTTCAGACCATCAAACTGAAGAATTATTTTGGTATTTAGGAATTCGGGTAATACAATTTTCAGTTATAGTCTCATTTTTGTCATGCCCTCCAAACCTTGCCTTAGCCCAGTCATTTTACGGTTTGAGCCGGGACTAATTAGTAATTGATTTTTTTTCGGTATAGTATATAAGGTCTTACAAAATTAGGTGAAACTATTTTAAGGGGATGTTCAGGCCATCAAACTGAACAACTTTCTCTATGGGACCAATATTGAAATCGCGAAAAAAAATCTGCTGTCCCATACATTTAGGTCGAGTAGGTTTGTATGGAACAGCTGATTTTTTTTCGCGATTTCAATATTGGTCCCATAGAGAAAGTTGTTCAGTTTGATGGTCTGATCATCCCCTTAAAATAGTTTCACCTAATTTTGTTAGACCTTATATAAGAGCCAATTTAAGCTTAAAAATGTACCAAAATGAAAAAAAAACCCGTCAGGAACAGTTCCAAATTTAAAATTGAGGTATTATCTCTTTATAAAAACCTGATGATAATTATTTTTTGCATAAGTTTAAGGCATTACCATTATACATACTTCTAACATTGTTTAAATATTTTTGTCCACTTAGATGGTTTTGATGGTTGATGGTTGTGATAAAAACCTATTTTTTTCAATTTCCATGCCTATTTTATTGCTCAAAAATAATCTATATTGTTAAATCTAATTCAAATGAGTGCATTGATATTAATATTAATAATTTAAAAGCCTTCTGGGACTCACAATTTTGAGTTCTATGTTGCGTAGCGAATTTTATTTCAATATGTTTTTAGATAGTCTTTTAGTCACTAAATAGTGCCGGTTACAGTTTAAAAGTCCAATTAATAATTACTTCTCCACCTCTCCTAACAAAACCCCGTATAATGTCTGACCTAACTTTGCAGGTGTACACACATTTTAAACAGAACAGAGAAGTTAAATCTCATACAATAATAATTCAAACTACAAAATGTTAAAAATTCAATTAGTAACTTTAAAATGTCAATGAAATTATCTACCTTGTACTTATAAAAACAAAGAGTGTTATTAGAAATGAATTAGTATTATACAATTTCAATATAAATTAAGTTAAATAAAGGAAAATACAAATAATTTATCAATTATCATTAATATTTATAAATCATAATTAAGGTCGAGCGAGTAGCTATTGATATTTTCTATGGAATAGCTAATTCTGTTTTCGTGCTTTAAAAATGGACCCATAGTAAAAGTAATTCAGTTTGATGGTCTGAAGCACCCCTTTATGTAACGTACGAGCGTTAACCCGCGACTTCGTCCGCACAAATTTTATACCAGATTTTAAGTCAGATCATAAGCTATCAAACAAAAAAAGTTTCATCAAAATCGGTTCAGTATTTTTTGCGTGATACTCGTTCAAACAAACAAACAAACACACAAACAGACAGACAAAAAATAAAAAAATGTGTGATATGGAATCAGGGATACCTAAAAACCATATCGTAACTTTTTTTTGTTAATATCTTCAATGTACAGACAAACTTCCTGTTACAGTTTTATAATAGTATAGACATTAAGGTCGAGCGAGTAGCTATTGATATTTTCTATGGAATAGCTGATTCTGTTTTCGTGCTTTAAAAATGGACCCATAGTAAAAGTAATTCAGTTTGATGGTCTGAAGCACCCCTTTATGTAACGTATTTAAGTTTACACCCTGTATAGGGAAACCTACATAATCATACTCTTGATAGAATAATTAACGAATCAGGAACTCTAGAGCTTTTGACATAGCGTTTAAATTACATATGACAAGTTTATAGTTAATAACTATAATTAAAAGTTTGATAAATTCTTATAAATATAATAGACCGTGATGTAAGTCCGTGGTTTGATTTAAAACTTAATCTTTTCAGGGTTCCGTACCCGAAGGGTAAAAACGGGACCCTATTACTAAGCCTACACTGTCCGTGCGGCCTTCCGTCCGTCCGTCCGAACTTCAGAGAGTAGTATCTTCTGAACCGTAATGGGTAACTGTTTGGAATTTTTACAGATATGTATCATTATATTCAATTTCATGACAAATAAATAAAAAAAGAAAACGAAACAAAAAGGGTGATCCCCATACAAGAAATTAGTTTTTTTCAATGTTTTTTTCACTCTATCGTAAAAACGGTAATACATAAAAGCGTAAATCATTGTGTAATTATAGTTAAAACTCTATAGTATAACAAAAAATACCGAAAACCGGCCAAGTGTGAGTCGGGCTCGCGCTAAGGGTCTCAGAGAAAACATTTTTTTTTCGTAAATATATTGTGTGATGTTACAGAACCCTCGGTACTTGTTACCGACTCGCACTTGACTGGTTTTTATTTACTTATAAACACTTCGTGACCCGTGTCAAAATGGATGATTCAAAAAGGTGTTTTGTACAAAATGTTGTATAACCGGCAAAACATTCTACAATTTGTTAGCTTTTTGTTGTATTACAATACTTTTCCGGGTTATTAAATACTTGTTTTATTATTTGTCTAGCTAAAATTTATTTTTAATTGTCAGTTTATTGACAAGCTTTACGATTTCTGAATCTTTGTGTTGGCTCATTATGTTATTTTATAACCTAACGCTCAGTTGCAGAAACGCTCATTAAAGTTAATCCTCCATTAAATCTCTTGCTGTCACTTTCTGTCTTGTTGACGTAGTTAAAGATAGCAAGAGATTTAAATGAGGATTAACTCTAATGAGCGTTTCTGCAACTGAGTGTAAGACTTTTAAATATTTAGTTGCATATACTGAAGAAGAAATTTTGATGCATCTTATGTGTAGTCTACCAATCCGTATTTTGCACGCGTGGTGGACTAATGCCCATACACCCTCCTCGAGGGTAGGCCTGTGCCCTGCAGTGGGAAGTTTATAGGCTGATGATGATGATAATTGACTACGCTCCACCAAACAGCTCTGGGTCCTTTTGGTGGAGTATGGCTTAACTTACTTATTAAGCATATACAGGGTCTTTTCTAATATGCTGACTGTTTCCTAGCTGTCCCATACATTTGGGTTGAGTAGTTCAGAATTTTTATATAGAACAGCAGAATTTTTGTTCACGATTTCCATGTCAGTCCCTTAAAGTTAAAAATACCTTTGGAATAGAAAAAAGACCCTATACCTTTTCTACCGTGTTTGTATTTTTAGGGTTGGTTCAGACCATCAAACTGAACAACTTTTACCATGGAAGCAAAACTGAAACCGCAAAAAAAAAACTGCTGTTCCATACTAAACTCCAATGCCTAGTATGCCTACTGTACTCAAATGTATGAGACAGCTGATTTTTGTTTTGCGATTTTAGGTTTGCTCCCATAGTAAGAAAAAGTTGACTGAGGGTATACTTAGGCAGCAGTGTCTCTAATTATAAGCTCAGAATAACTGACTAACGTATTGTCACTATACGTTCATTAATGAAAACCGTGCCTACAAAATACTGCATATAGAAATCCCAAAGCCACCTAGTGCTATGAACACGGATAAAAAGTGCTTCATCCACGCCACGGATCAAAATGGTTGGTCTATTGAATATCTGCAAGGATGCAAAGTAAGTGTGATCAAAGAACTTAATTTTAAATGCAAATATCTTTCACCGCATCCTTTGCCACCCGGCTCGCGTTTCATACCTAAGTGAAAGTGTGTTAACACTACTGTTAGCGAACGGACTCGCCCTGGGCTATGGACCGACGAAAGCGAAGCCATCTTTGTTGAATAGATTATTGACCAATAGGATCTCTCTCTTTATAAGTTTCATTGATAAACTATCAATTTTAGATTTGAGTTTAATTGTTTTGGAGAGTTGTGTAAGATGGTAGAAATAATTATGTCAATTTATATCTCTTATTATTATTACGATGCTCATCGATTTCTATTACAATGTCAGCTTAGTTACAAAATCAGGTACCGACGCCGGAAATAGGTATTTAAGGCGTTATAAGTTCATAAAGTACCTTCTTAAAGCTCCGCGCCAATCCGAAGGCCAAACTTAGATTAGAATTTTATATAACTAAATTACGAGTATACTTCGCCCGCACAAATTATATACCAGATTTTAAGTCAGATCATAAGCTATCAAACAAAAAAAGTTTCATCAAAATCGGTTCAGTAGTTTTTGCGTGATACTCGTTCAAACAAACACCCAAACAAACACACAAACAAACAGACAGACAAAAAATCCAAAAATTGGTGAAATGGAATCAGGGACACCTAAAAACCATATCGTAACTTTTTTTTTGTTAATATCTTCAATGTACAGACAAACTTCCTGTTACAGTTTTATAATAGTTTAGATAGATATAGATAGATGATTTGCAAGGTCTTATATTGATCTTCTTCTTCTACAGAGTCGATCGCATATCACTCTAAATTTTTTCAGTCCAGTATTTTGCCACTCGGATAACAATGCCGGCAGCGTCCATAAGCTATGTTCTTTTGACAGTTCGTTATTATCTAAACTATTACAAAACTGTAACAGGAAGTTTGTCTGTACATTGAAGATATTAACAAAAAAAAAGTTACGATATGGTTTTTAGATGTCCCTGATTCCATATCACCAATTTTTGGATTTTTTGTCTCTCTGTTTGTTTGTGTGTTTGTTTGTTTGTTCGAACGAGCATCACGCAAAAACGGTTGAAATGATTTTGATGAAACTTTGAAACTTTTTTAGTTTGATAGCTTATGATCTTACTTAAAATCTGGTATATAATTTATGCGGACAAAGTCATGGGTGTTCGCTCGTATTGAATAAAATCATAATATATTAGATGACAGTTTCCTAGAGCGAAAAAAAGAACAAAGTTGCCTCTTATTTTAATAGATTTTCGGTTTATTTTCAGCATAATAATGCATAATATCGAGCCTAAAAAATTGTTTTAACAAGTATTACTTACACTTTACAAAGGGCTGACATTATTAGCATTATGTTAAAATTTTACGAGTTATTGAATTCAAATGCATTTTTCCTCAATATTTTTCAATACCTACTCAATATTTGATTGCTATCCATAACAGAATTCGATTAAATTCTGTTGTGTATGTTAATCTACCAATCCGCATTAGGCACGGGTGGTGGACTAATGCCCATACACCTCTCGTGAGGGAAGGCCGGTGCCCCGCAGTGGGACGTTTATAGGCTGAACGATGATGATGATGATTACATGAGAAGGTAACCTTAAAAGCTAAGAGATCATTACAGACCCTGTATTGTCTACTGCAAACAAACTTACACTACATTTTGTACGTGCTCATGCGTGCGCTTGGGCATAGTTCCACTTTAATATTTAGAATTTTTGCTTGCATTGCCTATCTGCCAACTGTACCTATAGCCCAGTCATTTTACGGAGTTTTGTTAGGCAGGGTAGGGAGTAATTATTAATTGGACTTTTAAACTGTAACCGGCACCATTTAGTGACAAAAAGACTATCTTTAAAAATATTAAAAAAAATTCGCTACGCAACATAGAAATCAAAATTGTGTGTCCCAGAAGGCTTTTAAATTAATAATATTAATACCAATGCACTCATTTGACTTAGATTTAACAATACAAATTATTTTTGAGCAAAAATTAGGCTTTGAAATTTAAAAAATAAGGTATTTATTAGAAAATACGAATTTATTTTTCAAAGCCTACTTAGTAGACAAAAATATTCACACTATAATGATACATACTACAAACATAGTGTGAATATTATTACCATTGTAAAGCCTTAAATAATTGCAAAAAAAAAATTACCATCAGGTTTTTTAGAACGAGATAATAGCTAAATTTTAAAACTTGGAACTGTTGCTGATGTGTTTTTTTTTTAATTTTAGTACATTTCGAGGCTCAAATTGGCTCTTCAATATTATACTGAAAAAAATTTCATTTATTAATTAGTCCCGGCTCAAACCGTAAAATGACTGGGCTACTACTCATAAGTCGAATCCTAAAATAAATAGTGCGATGCTCCATTCAAACGTGGCAAGTGACTGGTCGGAATGTGGTGACCGTACAAGTCGACCTCGGCCCTTCTGGACGAGTGAAAGTCATCGTGTGTGAACGATCTGCCATGAGTACATTGTATTGAGTGTTATTATGACTGTTGGGTTTTTGTTTTTGTGTTTCGTTATCTGTTAGAATGATGATGATGATAGATTACTAGTCGATTTCGACTAAGGTAACCGCTCATCTTTATGCAGGGTGTAAGAAAAAGTATCATTAACCTTTAAGCGCTCTTACAGACGAGCGACACTTTGCGGTCTCAGAGGGTCCCGCGACTGTCGCGCGACTCACGGTGACTATAAACTCTATGAGCGCGACTGTGCGACACACAGCGAGCGCAAAACCACATACTCTACCCATCAAACTGAACAACTTTTACTATGGGAGCAAACGTGTCAGAACAAAAAAAAAATCTGCTGTCTTGTACGTTTGCATCTAGTAGTGTCAAGCTTGACGTGCTCTTGACTGTACTGTTTTTTTTACGCGATTTCGATATTGGTCCTATAGTAAAAGATGTTCAGTTTCATGGTCCCCCTAAAGTATGTCTGTAGGTATTGTAATTATCTACCTACTCGTGTTCTACAAATAAAGTAAAAGTAAGTAAGTAAGTAAAGTAAATAAAGTATTTAAAAAAATAATAAAAAAATAATAAATGATCTTTATCTTTATACTGTATTGTACTAATACTTATGTGTCACCGAAGCATGATGATAAAGCGCGCGTGCGCGGGGATCGGCCATCAGCATCGACTACACTCTCACGCACCGCCGACCGTGAAAAGAGTTTGTTTTTGTATAGGAAGAGATGCATCAGCAATCGTTTGCAATTTCACACCTGATGGTGGCGAAAATGATTTTGTTAAAAGGGAAATGTTATTTGAATTAGACAGTAACAACAGAATAAATCTCTTCAGAGATAAGCTCGCCCTTTATATATGGTTTCTCAACTTTCTGTATTTTTATGTCAGTGTGTACAATAAAGTGTTATAATAATAACTGATGGTTCATTATTGATTCCATTCACTTTGCTTTAAACTAAATACTCTAACCATCAAACTGAACAACTTTCTCTATGGGACCAATATTGAAATCGCGAAAAAAAAATTGGCTGTCCCATACATTTAGGTCGAGTAGGTTTGTATGGAACAGTCCCATAGAGAAAGTTGTTCAGTTTGATGGTCTGATCATCCACTTAAAATAGTTTCACCTAATTTTGTTAGACCTTTTATACGATTTCCAGGTAGTCACAGGCCAATTTAGACATAATTTTAAGTTTGAAGTTAAACACATATTTCACAAAGAGAATAAATAGAAGAACAGGATACCACAATAAAATTAACTATTTCTCTTTTTGAACAAAATAAAACATTGTTATACAGGAACTTACTATGACACTAACATAGAATTCATACAAGCACCATACAAAACTATATCTGTTTTCCATTTGCACAATAAAAACATACAAAAAAAAGCGAACAAGTGTTTATAAAAGGCGGTATTATCACCAATAGCTACAGATTACGACTACGATACAATACAAAGGAAGCTTTCTGTTTGTGCGTAGGATCGGGTTGCTAACCAGTCTCTAATCAATGCTTTGGTTTCCCCGAGTGAGCAGTCTCTAAGATTACAAAATGTACAAAATGTGTGAGTACTGAAATAAACGCTAAGGAATATGAATGAATGAATGAATGAAATATACTTTATTTACACCAAAAGAAAATACAATGCACAATAGGAAACATAAACTGAATATGGTACAAATAAGTAGGTCTTATCGCTAAAAAGCGATTTCTTCCAGACAACCTTAGGGTAGAGGAAATATAACAAAGAACGGGTCGGTGTTATAAAAAACAAAATTATAGGTGAAAAGGAAGTGAATACAACAAATACATAAATACATACATATTACATATAATTAAAGGTGCATAGATAAATAACATATAAATAATAATATATATCATACATGCTACAACAAAACATAAACATACCTACACGTACCGGATTAATTTAGATAGAAAAATAGAAGGGGGGAAAGGAAAAATCAGGAACAGAGGTCCAGGAAGTGTGCTTTGACTTTCGAATATGAATGGAAGAAGATGACATATCGCGCGAACGACAAAGAATAAGGGCATGAAAATGATGGAATGATAAGAGAACAAAGTAAACCGTTTAAGTTTTGAGATAAATCACAGATCACGTTTGATCTGAATGTGAAAATTACTGTAATTATTGCAATTCCCTCATTATGTGTTATGAAACTATAATCGCTTCCTCTAATAACATGTCCCGGCTCATGCGCACTGAAATAGTAAATGGAAGATGCGCACGCGATTGCGTTCCGTGTGAAATATCGTGCGAACATGTTGCGACGTTTTTTGATACATTATGTAGAGATGACCAAGACGAAGATGAACGTGATATCAAACAGACGCGTATGAAAATCAAATAAATAAATAAATAACGGTCACAGGCATACATTGTAATCATCCCAAGCAAGCACTATAGGCTGTTTATTATGGAAACCATACAACAACGGCACAAACATATAGGTAAACATCCAGGACCGAACCGGGATTCTAACCGCACACTGGTTTGGCAGTCCGGCGTGGTAACCATTATACCAAACGGTTCGACAAAAGCTATAATAATTAGCTTATGTTACTCGGGAATAGTGAAGCATTTCATTAGGGACATAATTTTTACAATATCGGTTCAGTAGTTCTAGAGATTACCCCATACATACAAACAAACAAAAAAAATGTGTTCTTTATAATATTCGTATACAGAGTGAAATTGATATCATTGGCATCCTGTTAAACTAAGAGTCAATCCATCAAAATAAACGACTTTTACTATGGGAGCAAATCGATCGGAGCAAAAAAAAAATCTGCTGTTGCATACATTTGAGTCGCGTAGGGAGTGGCGAGTGCAGTTTAGTATGGAACAGCAGATTTTTTTTTTGCTCCGATCGCGTTTCTCCCATAGGAAGATTTGTTAAGTTTGTTGGGTAGACTCTTAGTTTAAAAGGATGCCAATGGTATCAATTTCACCCTGTAGATAAGCATTAGTTTAGATGAAAATTATTTCAGTCGGCAGTGAAATGAGTTTTTTTGAATTTCTTTTACTCATTTTCAAAATAGGTCCGGAAGCTTCTATGTATCAATCATGTCAAAATTTTACTGACATAAATATGATAGAGGTCGAAAAAATGCATGTGGTAAAAGAAATTTGAACGAGTTGAAGAAAAAAACTATTTTATCAAATAATTAATTAATAAATAATATACCAAATTAAGAAAGAAGTAGATGTTATATTTTATTGTTATTCGCTTTCGCATCGTTCGTATGTTTTGTTTGAAACGGACGCGGGCTTTCCGAAACCTTATTCTTTGGATCGGTTATAGATTCTAAAAAGGGCCTAAGTCGAAAAATAATAGAAGCGAAATGGGCGTGTGATAGCTTATATTACTGCCTGATGCGAGAGAAGGAGATGGGGCGGCGCGCGCGCCTGAAACGACGCAAGCGTAAAACAAACTTTATTTAATTGTGATTGTACTATTTATGTGAATTCAATTCTGCTCTTATCAAAATTTGTAAATTATCAATCTCTTTTTTTTTAAATCAAGTCTCGTGTTTCTATTATTCACCGTTTAGCCAAGGGTTTATCGATAAAGACAGAGGCTACTTTGGCTTGTTTTTCTATCGAGAAAATGTGTCTTAATCGTATTTTGGCTCTAATCAAAACTTCAATTATATGTTCAATTTACACATATCCGCTAATCATACTCCTACTGTTAGTACTTCATGATATATGACGCTTTGAAGAATCCTATTTTTTTCACATAGCCTACATTGCCATACATACTATACATTAAACAAAAGTGTATTCATAAAATACACCGCGAATGTTTCTATTTCTCAAAGACCACTATTATATCCCCCCACAACATTTCACATTTCTGACCCAGTCCTTTCTTAGCCCTCACTTTCTTCGACCTACAAGGACTCAATTGTAATCGCATTGTAATTCAGTATGTAACTGTCGAGGTGATTGTCCCTGCGGACATGTATCACTTACCTACTTATTGTTACGTGTATGTAACAGTAATTCTGTTAATTATTGTTACGTATGCATATAATTAATTATGTAGGTACTTGAGTCCCGTGACAATTTAATGTATATTATCTTGAGCACTTATTTATTGATTTAACACATAAAATTATTAAATAACAATCAATTATTATTTATTATTATTATTTTATCTCAAAAGGAATTTCATGGGCCGTAGTCCACCCCTTGGAAGGCTTGCTTAGGGCTATTTTATTTATTATTATTTTTATAAAGAAATAAAATAACAAGTAAACGTTTTTTTTAAATTATAGAGATAATTATAGGTTCTGCCTGTGGATTCACCTTCGTATAATTTGTTTGTTTCCTAGATGCCAATCATCATCATCTTCCTGTCCTTTTCCATTACTCGGGGTCGGAGGTCGGCGCAATATGTCGTGTCGTCTTTCTCCATTCATCTCTTTCAGCCTTCATTTCAGCGCACACTACTCCTTTTGACATTGGAAATGTCTTTTCGTTCGCTCCAGTATAGGCTCATATTTCTCAAAAAGTGCGATCCCCTTATATCTCGGAGAATTTTGAAGATATGATATTCAAAAAGCTAGAGCTGTAAGGTGCAAAAAGAGTTATAGGAGAAAGTCAATAACCAATAAAAATCATTTTTTTCCGAATTTTTGGTTTTGGCGCTCAATATTTTGGAAACGAGGAATGATATCAAAAATTTGAGCAAAACTCCTCTAAACAATATAGTCAGCTACAATTTGAGCCTAAAACAAAGACAATCGGGTTAAGGGTTTGCCCGGCTAAACTTTTTGAGGCAATATTTTTCACGAAATCTATGAATTTTTTACAGGAGTCATCTTTTTCTCACATTTTTTTGGATGGAAAATGTGAATTTTCTGAATATGTTTATTATATTCAGACTACTCTTTCGGTACAAAATATTAAATATATCTGGGCCTATAGACAAGGTAACATTTCTATTGGCGTAGACGTTTGCTATCTTTACCATGCGTCAAGTCCATACCTAAATTTGTTTATGTACTTTGTCTGGGGCCCAGGTATGTTTCATGTTTTTACAAGTAAATGTGACTTATTTTTGGTTTTTTGTTTCAGGTAATGGAATCATTTTCGATGGAGATTTAGAGCCACTAGAACGAGGAGTTATTGGTAACGTAAAGTTATGGAAATATGCAACTATTTTATTTAGATTATCTTAACAATATTATTCCCAAGCTTACATTTAAACTTATATTTATTCCAGTTTTGATAAGACATCATTCTCCATTTTAATAGTTATGTTCAGAGTCTTTTCCAATATAAAAATTTTGAACAGCATCATGATATTCTCGTTATTTTGATTTTGCGCCACAAAAATGTTTTAGCTGGCATTCTTCTTCTTCTTAATCACTCCTAAAACCCTGCTCATTTCAAATAAAAATACCGACAAATATCAAAATAATAAAAACGATATAGCATTACAGCATAAAAAAAAAATTTTGTCACCAGCCAAACCGAACGTTACCGATAAAACAAGTTCGGTACATAATCTGTGGTTTGCAACAGCCTTGCGGGACGGGTAAGGCTGTGGCCTGCGCAAGCGCAAGCCTTGATATTTTGCACTCGAGAACATTCTACCGAGCGAGGGTTTTGACCGATTGTGATACATTGTTCTCAATATACATGGTGTTTTACATTTTTTAAACAAACATAAAGCTCACGCCGTTCTTTCCACGGGTGCTGACAGAGAGTTTGACTGTTCAGAGGCTTCGATTGTGCGCTTCTTTTGCCTTACCCACGTGTAAAACATTAGAAAACGATGGAACTTTCTAAATTGATTCAGAGCAAACCCATCCTAAACAAAATAAAAAAATCACTTATAAAAGTGTCTGCTGGGTGACTCCGTTTTTTTTTTACTTTAAATACCTATTTTGAAGAATAAAACATAGCAATATAGCCTAACATACTCTAATATGCTTTAGTATCATTTTAGAGATTTGTCGAAAAAATACATGGTAAAAGATAATTTTACCTTTAAATGTCTCCTGAGTCACTGGTCCATTGGCTTACTTTAGTGGTGACTCTTCACTGTTTATCACAATATTTTTGTAGGTACTGATACGTATTCAGATAAAAGTAGGAATTTTAAATCCCTTGTATGTGTCAATGCTTGAAAATATTATGATAACTATTATAGAAAATATGTGACCAACAATTTTACCCACCTACATAATGATAGGACGTTGACCAGAAACTCTAAAACTGACACATATAATGATTTAAAAACATACACAAATAAAAATCAATAAATGCTTCGTTTATGAAGTTTTCACACAAAAACAAAACCGTTTCCACGGTTTGTCTGTAGAAGCAATCGATCTTTAGCGATAAGATCGCCTTTTAGTGTATTCTGTTTGCTACTGTATTTTTGTGTCGTTGCGTTGGTGTAAATCACTACATAGTATAAAACAAAGTCACTTCCCTCTGTCTGTCCCTATGTATGCTTAGATGTTTAAAACTACGCAACGGATTTTGATGCGGTTTTTTTTAATAGATAGCATGATTCAAGAGAAAGTTTTATATGTATATAATACATCAGCATTGCACCCGTGCGAAGCCGGGGCGGGTCGCTAGTATAGTATATTTCATTTCGTACAGTCATTTTTGATTGTTATTTATAGAAAAAGCGTTGCTCTAAAAATCATGATTTACTTTCAAAACCAACCTGTATAGTTAGTTAGAAATCTAATCTACATGATAAGTTGATGTTATTAGGTCAAACTAGTTGATTTATTTAGTTAACTACTAGTTTATTCTTCAAAATGAATATTATTAATGACTTGACGATAAAGGTTGCAATATAGATAAGAATTTGATGATGAAATTAAAGATGTCTGACCAAATATCAGTATTGCGATTATAAATTATGGATAAAGGCTAATCACTACTTGATAAGACATTTCATCCTAAAACATAAAAACAAATCAAAACCACTTTATTGACTGACTCTAAAAACTTGACATGTGTATTTCTAGTTCTTATTATACTTAGGTAGTAGTTATTATGACATTTTATCTTATTTAATTTTGAATTCTGTAAAAATGTAATAAGCTATAATGTAATCTCAAACTCTCTCTCAAATATTCAAGTACCCTGACTGGGTGCGACATGTCTAAAGGTCTATAAATAATGTACATATTTAGATCTAAGACAACCAAGTTACTATGCAATAAATGAATATGAATATGAAACCTTACCATTTCCCTTAAAAGGTAGTACAAGAAAGAGTGATCTAAGAGTATACAACGTGTTAATGGATTAACGCAAAACCTCATACACCCCAACTGATTTTTTTTTTACTAGCCCTCTTCATCCCACTGCTGGGCAAAGGCCTCCCCTTTCATCCTCCAACCATCTCAGTCCTGGGCATGCTCTGGCCACGCGTCATCGAAAGCATCCAGATCGTCCCGCCACCTCTTCCTAGGACGACCTGGACGCCGACGACCGTTTTCTGGGATCCAGGGCGTTACTATTCTTGCCCACCTTTCTTCGTGCATTCGACAGACATGGCCGGCCCAATCCCACTTTAATCTGGCGGATTTTTCTCCAACATCGGCTATTCGTGTTTTGGAGCGCAGTGTAGTGTTTCTGACATGATCCGTTCTTTTAACACCCAGTATACTACGCTCCATTGCCCTTGGACTTTTGGGACTCAGTGAGAGACCAGGTCTGGGGACCGTAGGTTAGGATAGGCAGGATACACATGTCGATGAGTCTTCGTTTGAGGGATAGCGGGAGTTTACCCTTCATTAACTCCTTCATGGACCAGTAGCTCTTCCAGGCGTTGTTGACACGGCGTGCGACTTCCTTGTCTTGCCTGTTTTCGAAGGAAACTATACTGGACCAGCGTGGCGGGTAATGGTCCATACCCCCCCCCCCCCCCCCCCCAACTGATTTATAACAAAATAATTAGATTGAAACAATAATATCATTATTTTGATAGTTAAAATTTAAAGTTATTCGCATTTTTAGTTTCGAGGGAAAAATGATTTGTTATCATTTCAGCAATGAATGAAAGCGCTAACGTACTCATGGATACATTTTAAGAAGCTTGTTTTGGTAGTAAGTAGGGTGAGAGTTAAGTACCCGTGCGGTGAATTGACATCGGGTTCAGTAAATTTTAAATTTTACAAACAAATTATTTAATATTTTGAAAAAAATTACCTATGTTGAAACTATGATAATTCTATTCTGCTCTCGATTCTAAACAAACTGCTTTCTAGTTTTGCGTTAATTCATTAACACGTTTTATATACAGTACGGACTCCCTACCCCCCCACTAATGCTGGCCTCATCACTCCTCACCCCCTTTCCGTGGTACTCCTTTCACGCCCGCACTCAATGGGACCAAAATTTTTGTACTTGGCTACTTGGAGGGTTACTACTTGCGAGTAAAATAAATGAGGTTGGCAACCAAGTTTTTCGGGATCCTTGTACTACAACATTTCCACTGGAATTGAATTGCCTAAACACAATGAGCTTACAAATCTTGTACTGGGATCTCGGAACATAATATTCTGTACTAATCTATCACCAAGTGGAAATGCGTTATAGAAAACGTACCACATATCCGTAAATCTTACTACAGTTAGTAAGAAATGTTTCCTGACATTTACACCGTAACGTAACTTCATGATGGATATTTGCAAATGACAGTGCAAAAGTTTCCGTTTGAATTCATACGGATTGTCATCATCATTAGCGGGTGTTCATGTCCGATCGGTGACTTATAGAATTTTTCTTTAATGTGTAATGGAAACGGCAAAACTAAAGTGGGACTGGGCTGGGCTCGTTTGCTGAACGAACACTGAGCGATGCTGGGCATCGATTGTCACGGAAATGCCTTACGACAGGAGACGAGGTCGAGGCAGATCCTGAAAAAGGTAAAGGAAGGAGCTGGATGCCTATTGCAATGAGTGGCAGGATATCGTACTGAACAGAGAGATGTGGAAGAGTTAAAGGAGACCCAGCAGTCGGATAAAACAGTAACAAACATCAGCGTAATGGACTTGCGTTAGGCCTTAGTTTTGATACATTATGGGTGTAACGTCGCTTATCAAGAAGATGCATTTTTATTCTTGCCTTGAAGATACCGAGGTTTTTATTTACTTTTATTTTGATAATCAACAGCGTAGCAAGTAACATATAGAATAACGAAAACTGTGGAGTGAAGCCGAGTAACACTATGCGGACTATGCCTTACATACAGGGTGAAATTGATATCATTAGCATCCTTTTAAACGAAGAGTCTACTCATCGAACTGAACAACTTTTACTACGGGAGCAAACCGATCGGGGCAAAAAAAAATATCTGCTGTTGCATACATTTGAGTCGCGAACTTGCGCGTGGAGATTGCAGTTTAGTATGGAACAACAGATTTTTTTATTTGCTGCGATCGGTTTGATGCCATAGAAAAAGTTGTTCAGTTTGATGGGTAGACTCTTAGTTTAAAAGGATGCTAATGATATCAATTACACCCTATCTATTGAGAAAGTATCTGTATTGAGAATATAATTGAGCCACTGCCATACAGCATACCCCGGAAGCACTCAGCAATTACTAATATAAGGCCAATAATAGATTACCCAAAATATAGCAGACAAACAAGTAGACGACAAAAAAATTATCAATAACGCTGTCCTGTAGAGTTGGCCGATATTTTGCATATGCACTGGATGTTATTATTATTATTGGGTTTGGGGCCTTGACAGGGTTACGCTTGGGCCACTTAGACCATTGCTGGTCCTTTGTGAGTTCACTGGATAAGAATTTGTTCCATTTTTAAGACGATCGCGATAGCAGATTTCTCCGTCATTTCTTTAGGATTAACACAGTGCAGCAACAGAAAGCTTTGTCACACTGTCCTGTCGAGAATCATGTTATGAATTTCACCTTGTCTGAATTGTGATTGAACTTTAAAAATGATGTCACGGTTAAGATCTCCTTTTGATGACCCTTAAAGTCGACAAAAATGTTAATTTCTTCGTTCAAAATGAGACCACTTATTAAAGTTAATAAGGCTCAAGACGCATTTTAATTTTAATGTCATTCATCACATTGCTGCTTCATGAAGGATAAACATTTAATAATATTTTCACTCTACTTAATCATTTCAAAAAATCAAGACCCCCAAGGGGCCATAGTAGGATCGTATAGTACCTTTTTCTAACATTATGCGTAGACTGAGTATCAATCTAGACAAACTGAACACGTATACTGAAAAGGAATAGAGATATGACAAAAACATACGGTGCCTTTGTTTGCAAGATTTGCAAGCAATTACAACTACCTATATAGGTCAAACATAAAATGATTGCATAATACGCAAAAATGGACAAACCACATAGATTTTCCCTTGATCACTCACTGATCTCTTACATATCAATGCAATTCTTCTATGTAATTAGCGTTAAGCCTGTCTCGTTTTTTCGACTATTTTTATTTTAATGTTAATCTTTCTACGTTATTTATTATAAAGCTTTGCTAAAACCTTCTAAATTTAGACAATTATCATCTTAAATACTCTCTACACGTTTTGAAGTTTAAGAGAGCTTAAATCTACTAAATCTAAAAAAAAAAACATCTCAACACTTTTCCGTGCTGGTAGTCTGGTACCAACTGTCGGTAGCTCTCATTTAAACGGTACAACTCATCAGTAACGATTCCTTCTCAATCATTGCTATCATTTTATTAAGTTACGCTACGGTGTAATAGGCGGCCTTTAATGGGCCCTCGTATGCCATATGGCAGGCACGCGTCCGAACGGGACTAGATTACTATGGTCCATTCCTGATCAACAGTCTTCTTACGTAAGCCTTATTTCTTCGTAATAATGGTGAAATTGGATTGATATGCGGGACTTTATTTATAAAATGTTCGCTGTTACATTTAAGTGTTAGGAATCTTGCGTGTAATCTTTGATATTTTTTAAATTGTTAGATTTTATTTTATATTCCAAGATTTTATTTTATACGTGCGTTAACCCGCGACTTTGTCCGCATAAATTATATACCAGATTTTAAGTCAGATCATTAGCTATCAAACAAAAAAATTTTTATCAAAATCGGTTCAGTAGTTTTTGCGTGACGCTCGTTCAAACAAACAAATACACAAACAAACAAACAAACAGACAGACAAAAAATCCAAAAATTGGTGATATGGAATCAGGGATAAATAAAAACCAGATCGTAACTTTTTTTTTGTTAATATCTTCAATGTACAGACATACTTCCTGTTACATAATAATAATCATAATCATAATCATTTTTATTGTGAATCATAGGTAAAATTTACAGATGTTACACAGGTTGTAAATTACATTACAGTTTCGCTATGTCCTGCCGCATGGGCGCACAATAATTAGTCCTAGCATGCATGAAAACAATATAGGTACACACAAGAAATTAGAAGGAAACCATTTTGAAAATACAATAACAACTAAACATGGCACAGCACTACAGTTTACCAATGGAATCGTCAGCAAAAAAATCATCAAGGCTATAGTAACATTTGTTGACCAAAAATTCGTGCAGTTTATTTTTAAACAAATTAAGCTGTTCTGTGTCACGTATCCCTTTAGGGATGTTATTATACATATGAGGTATCTTACAAAATAAGCTTTTGTGTAGCAAAGCCGTTTTTGACGGCTGTACTAACATTTTATCCTGATGACGTCGGCGAGAGTGAAAGTTAAATAGGTTGAGGTTCATTTTAGCAAACACGGCGCATTCATAAATATATGTACAGGGTAGGGTTAGAAGTTTTGATTGTACGAAATGAGGCCTACATGAGTCTGTCTGTTTTAAATTAAAAATTGCACGGATACAGCGTTTTTGAGCTTTGAATACAAGATCTCTATTCGTTGAATTGCCCCAAAATATTATTCCGTATCGTAGAATCGAAGCAACGCATCCGTGGTAAGCAGTTATGACAGCAGAATGATTAACTACTCTGTTTAATTTAAAAAGTGCATATGCAGTTTGCAGAAGTCGTTTACGAATATGGTCAGTATGATTTTTCCAATTCATTTGACTATCAACATGTAAGCCTAAAAATTTTGTTTCCTTTATTTCATTAATACGTGTTCCTTTAAAATTTATATTAAGATTTGTTAAATTATTTTGTTGTCTAAAATTCATTAATTTTGTTTTATCAAGATTTATAACTAGGTTATTATTGTCAAGCCAATGAATTATAGATGTCAACGAGTTTATTATGTCCGTCCTTAAATTGTTTGCGTCTTTATTAACAAATAAAACTGTACTGTCATCTGCAAATAATGTCATTTCATTATTGGTTGCAGATGGAAAATCATTTATATATATGAGAAAAAGTAGAGGACCAAGTACACTACCCTGTGGTACACCATATGTAATTGATCTCGTTTTTGATGTATACGTCAGTTCATTTTTTGTTTTAGAACAAATTTGGGTAATGTGTGTCATATGTTGTCTGTCGCTAAGGTATGATTTAATCAAATTATATGCATTACCTCGTATTCCATAGGTGTACAATTTATGTAGCAATACAGCATGGTCTACGTGGTCAAATGCCTTTGACATATCCATGTACAGGGCCACCGTTGGTATTCGACTGTCCATATTAGTGATTACAGTTTTTAAAAAGTTATAAATAGCCAAATTAATGGATTTATTTTTTCTGAATCCGTATTGTTGTGGAGATAGGATATTGAATTTTTCAAAAAACGAGTAAAATGATTCGTAAATAACCTTCTCGAAAATTTTAGCAAATATTGTAATAAGTGCTATTGGCCTATAACAACTTATGTTAGTTTTCTCACCTTTTTTAAATAGTGGTTTAATGATAGACAGTTTCATTAAGTTTGGAAACACTCCTAACTCTGTACTCAGATTGAAAATATGACTTAAAACTGGAGAAATGACAGTGGAAACTGCCTTAACAACTTTTGTAACTACCTCATCAAAACCAGTGCTGCTAGTGTTTTTTAAAGATGAAATAGTTTTGTTGATGACATTTGGGGTAGTCGGACTAATGAATATAGAATTAAATTGATTTGTCAGCTTAGATGCTACGTTAAATGTCAGATTGGAATTAAATTTAGAATTAGAATTAGATGTTAAGTTATTTGTCAAATTGGATGTCTGATTAGGTAAATTGTTCAAATTAGATTTAACAATGTCAGCAAAGAAATCATTGAAAGCATTGGCTATAGCTTCAGGGCTTGTAATAGCTATACTATCATTAATTATTTGACTAATATTTTCTTTTGGAATATTGTATTTATTGCTATTAATTATTTGCCAGGTGGTTTTGGATTTATTGACCGAATTTCTAATTAAGTTGTTGTTTTGTGATTTTCTAGTCGATTGTATTATATGTTTATATCGCTTCGAATAGATTTTAAACTTATTTTTATTAGCCTCTGTTGGTACCTTTCTACTTTTCCATAGCAGTTGTCTTTTTCGTCTACTACTCATTTTTATCCCCTTTGAAATCCATTTAGGTCTTCGAGTTGTATTTATTTTTATTTTTACTATTGGGAAACATAAATCATAAAATAATCGAAATAGATCATGGAAACACCTAAAAGCCATATTAGGCTCAGTTGCTTCATACACTTCCAAAAAACTAAGTCCACTCAGGCATTCTTTAAAAATTATGACATTTTCTTCGCAATAGTCTCGTTTATGAGCATACCAATACTTAATGGAGCAACTCTTTTTTACAGGACAAGTAAGGATTTGTGCTGTATGATCAGACAATGCCAATTCCCTAGTCTCTCCTTTACAGCCTCTTATATTGTGTATAATGTGATCAAGACACGTTCCACTAATTAAACGAGTTGGTTGTTTAAATTGCGATTTGAAATTATGAAGTGTAAGTAGTTCTTCTAATTCACGGGTATATTTATTATTTTGCAAAGTGTCAAGATTAAGATCGCCACACAGGATTAATTTATTTTGCAATCCATATGTGGACAAGATATTTTTTAGTACACGGAAGAACGTCTCAAAACGTTGTTTCATGTTTTTGGATTTTGGAACTCTGTAAATACATATGATATATATACGATGTTCTAGAAGTTCTATCCCTGTACATTCTATTACATTTTCAACCGATAGACTGTTTATGGCGTCCACTATTTTATATGTATGATTATTTTTTACCAATATGCAGGAGCCCCCAGACCGGCTCTTTCTGAAAAAACTAGAGGCAAGGTTAAAATTTGGTATTGACAGACATCTCTCATCACCGTCGATCATGTTATGTTCGGTAATACACATAATGTCAATTGATTTAGAATTAGTATTTAAATCATTCAAGCAAACTGTTAGCATGTCAGATTTACCGACGAGTCCATTAATATTCTGATGCAGAACATTTATATGTCTATACACGAAAAAAATTTGCAGTGTCTGGGATCCCTTCATTATCATTTTTTGATTGCTCTGTTGTATTTATGCTCACTTGATTCGAATTTATTATGTTTAAGTCTTTAATCAATGTATATAAATCCCTAATTATTATATTCATTCCTCTATTATTGAGTCTGCTACTATATTTATTAAACATTGTATCATCATAATTCAAATTTAAATTCGAATCTAAAATGTATGCATATTCGTATGTCAAGTTGTTCCAATATAATGATTGATTAAAATGGTTTATTCTACTGTTAAAAATATCTGAATGTCGTCGTCCATACCTAAGTGTCGGTAGGCAAATGATCACATTGGTAAAGTCAATGTTCAAAAGAGTCTGCTTAATATACTCAATAAGATAGTAGTATTCTTTTGTGGTCTTGAAATCTTCTTCACTAATAAATATAATACAAAAATCTTGCATTGTATAGCCTTGCAGTTTCTTATTAAGATTGTTAAAAAGATGCATTGTACCACAACCTGGGGTTAAGTAGTGGCATATAGAATAATTTGATGGAAATATCGTTTGTGAAATTGCTGATATTTTGTTTGTCTTAATTGAACTCACTATACATAATTTTGATTTGTTGTTATTGTTCTCTATCGATGATATATCATGTAATGAAGTATTATCCTTCTCATCCGCATTGATGTCTTGTTCTTCTGGTATTGTTGTATCCTTATTAGATGTAGGTTCTTGTGTGAAGTCCTGAATCTGTGTAATAGTTCGTGTCTGATTATTATTTTTCTTTTTCTTTTTGGGTGTCGATTTGCATATACGTGTGAGATTGTTAATCTTTAATTCATAATCTTTAAGTCTCTTTTTCAGTTCTCCATTTTCTATGATTAAATTATCTATGAACTTGTCTCTTTTTTGACCTATATCTTCCAATTCAATTAATTTTTGTTGTAGTTGTGTAATTTTTTCATTGTCTGTTACTAATTTAACGTCAGGGCAGCTTCTGTTAAGTTTATGAGCATTAGTATTGCTCTCATCTGAATCCTTGTCGTCGTCATCAACATCGTCAGAACTTAACGAAGCAAATGAATTTGATGTAGATACATTTATTTCAGTTCTAGGGGTTGGTGATTTAACAGGAGACAATACTGCTAATATTGTAGGTACTGGTGTTGATGTAGATTGCTGTTGCGGACTTTTTATGTCATTTATTTTACGTAAGCAATTTTTACATTTCCAATTTTTCTTCTTGATAGCATCCATAATTGTGTAAAGTTTCTCCGAAACACCCGCACAGTCAAAATGGTATTTTTGTGTACATTTGGAGCATAGTAAGCTATCTCTTCGATCAGCAGATGAATTGCACGTTTTACAAAGAGTGCCCACTCTTCGGGCAGGTTTTAAAACATTCTTTGATTTATCGCCCATGATTGTAAAAAAAAAAAAAAAAAACGTAACTTTAGAAAGTTTTTTTTGTTTATGGTTTATCTGCGTAGGATGGAACGTATATTCGTTATAACGGTTTAAAACTCGTTATCGGTTTATGAACGCATCTATAATATATTCGTCAGGTTGGTAGCACTGCAGATATGACAGTCAGATGCCACACCTCCAGTGACACATTGCCCAATCAGCTGATTGTTATTTGCTCACTGTGTTGTGATTTGGTAAATAGCTTTAAAGTGAATTTAAATTTATGTTTCTAACTGTAATATTCTTCATACCTCGAAATATTCTTCTTGATGTAGTGATAAAAAGACCGCTGGCTTTGGTGAAATTTATGCTTCAGTCCTCCAGTTTATAGGTTATCTTCTTTGTGGTCACAAAATTCGTATGTAATTTTCAGTAATTCTTAGCTAAATCGTTAATTATCTAGCAGCAACTTGTTTATCAATCAAGAGCTACGTTCCGTTTTATAATAGTTTATATTAGATTAGATTCACTGCATCCAAACGAGCTTTGGCATTGGAAATGATTACCTAAGTTAAGCAACGTAAAGCCCGATCTGTCTTTGGATGGGTGACCGTTTAAGTGCTATTACATCTCGAGCGTCTCCACTCCATGCTTCGAATAAACTTTACTGAAAATTTTTGCGGGGGACGAGGTAGCATGAAATCCGCACCTTTGGTTTAACTTTAGATTCTAAATTTGATTGTAACTAATTTGAAGTTATTGTTCTGCAACTATAGGCTGTCTCGTTTAGTGATAGGGTATAAAATTGTATACAGGGTGTTACAAAAATACAAATAAACATTTAATAGGGTGGTTATGACCATCAAACTGAACAACTTTCACTACAGAACCAATATCGAAATCGCGTAAGAAAACAGATGTTCCATCGTCATCATATCAGCCATTAGACGTCCGCTGGACATAGGCCTCCCCCAAATGAGGAGATTTGCCATAATCGCCATGATGCGATGCGTTTGCGTACCATACTAAACTACAGATCGTACATTGTGAAAGTTGTTCAGTTTGTTGGTCTAAACCATACCCTTCAAAGTCTTAAATTTTTATTTTTACTTCTGTAACACCCTGTATAAATGCACATGATCATATTGATCGTGTAGTTTGGCAGACGGGAATGCTAACGCGAAGCTGGTCTCTAGTTATATGCTCTAAGGCTGATGATGATGAAAACTCATAGCCAATTTTAGCTGCAGCGATTTAATCATCATCATCACTGGGTATCATAACTCTCACATCATTATCGCATCATCCTACGTCATCATGATCATAGTAATCTAATGACTCACTATTCGTAACCTACTATAACAATATATGCTACTGTTACCGTAACTTATGTTACCGTTTCGTACCGTTAACTTTAACTAATCACTGCTTTTTAACTGTCCAAATTAATCTTACCGTTTGAGAATAAATTGAGATGGAAATTGATTGCCCTTTGTAGACAAACTTAGAAAATGAAACCTTGTGGGTTTAGCATGCCTATCCCGAGAAACGACAAATCGAGACGAGCCTCTGTCTTTGATACTTTTTGTATGCGAAAGCGAGCGCGCATGACGTGTTTATCGTTTTGTCGCTTTGTCGTGCATGGCATGCGAGCTCTACACGGTGTAAGGAAAAGTCTCATTAACCTTTAAACCATATTACTCCACCCATCAAACTGGACATCTTTTACTATGGGAGCAAACCTATAAAAAAATCTGCTGTTTCATACATTTGAGTCGAGTAGGTATTGGAGTTTAGTATGCAACAGCTGATTTTTTTTATGCTCTGACAGGTTTCTTCACATAGTAAAAATTGTTCAGTTTGATGGGTAGAGCATTAGTGGTTTAAAGTTTAATGATACTTTTTAGTTTCCAAATAAGTTAACACTTTACTAACGTTCAATATAGACATTAGAATACTCGAAAAATGTTTTTCATAAAAAAAAGTTGTAATAAAATAAAAAAATATATTCATTATAGAGGCGTCAAGTCCTCTTATTAATTTTAATCAATTTTTTTGAACCTACAACACCGCGTTGAAATGTGTTATCCCTGTAGAGAAGATGCGGCAAGAAACTCTACAACATAACACTTCTTGTAAATTATTCGAATAGAATAAAATTACATTTATTTGCCAGAATCTGTTACATCATCATCATCATCTCAGCCTATGGACGTCCACTGCTGGACATAGGCCTCCCCCAAGGATCGCCATAACGACCGGTCCTGCGCTGCCGACATCCAACGGGTTCCCGCCGCCTTCACCAGGTCGTCAGTCCACCGTGTGGGGGGCCTAACCACGCTGCGATTTCCGTTACGCGGTCGCCACTCGAGAACTTTTCGGCCCCATCGGCCATCGGTTCTGCGAGCAATGTGCCCCGCCCACTGCCACTTTAGTTTATCAATTCTTTGGGCTATGTCAGTTACGCTGGTTCTTCTGCGGATCTCTTCATTTCTGATTCGATCTCGCAGGGAAACTCCTAGCATAGCCCTCTCCATTGCCCTTTGGGTACCCTTCAGCCTTTATGAGACCTTTGAGTATGTTCTTCAATCTGTCTGAAATTCTGTTTCTGAATCTCGACTTTAAAAGTTTTCCTAATCAATTTTACATACATACTTAATCTCACGCCTGTCTCCCACTGGGGTAGGCAGAGACAACGGAACGCCACCTGCTACGATCCTGACATACCTCTCTCGGTTCCTCCACATTCATAATTCCTTTCATGCATGCTCGTCGGTTTCGGGTAGATCTGACCTGGCCTTTTTTAAGCATATCGCCAATTTGGTCCGTATATGTACGTCTAAATCGTCCCCTTCCAACATTTCCACTTACGCTTGCCTTATAGATTGCCCTCGTCAATCTGCTCTCATCCATTCTTTAACCATTTCAACATACCTTTCTCTATTTTTTCACTTCTTTCTTTCTTTCTTATCGTGTGGGCAAAGTGTCAGAGTTTTTTCAGAACGCCTTACGGCTTCTGACGTGGTTTTTATGTAACGACTACTAACCACCAGAGATAGTAGCCGGGACAAACGGCTTAACGTGCCATCCGAAGCACGGAATCATTTTTTCTTTTCAGACAATCAGGTGATTCAGCCTGCAATGTCCTAACCAACTGGGGAAAAACGCACAAAGTGACATATCACTAGGTCTCCCCCGTGGGAATCGAACCCACGACCTCCGTGTCGAGAGCCAATGCTCATAACCATTAGACCATGGAGACAGTTTCTGTCACTACATCTATTTCACAACTATGTTCAATTTGTGTACATACTTTTAGAGTATGTGTGTGAAATAACCTGAGATACAGGAAACAGCAGACAAGTTGGAAAGTAAGGTTGTCCCGAGGCCGCGGAGACCACATTGTTCTTTCAATTATATTGATATCGGTATTGTAACTATTATCCAGTTAATTAATTCACAGACGTGCGTGTTATCGGAAACGTTTGGTTAAGTTCGGACTTGACTTTGAAGTGGTTCAGGGTGATATCGTTTAACACAAATTTTGGTTGAAACAATCTCCTAAAATGATAATAACAAATACATGGAAATTATAAATGTGTCCGTTCGATTATTTCATTATTTTAAAACATTTATACTTTTTATCATAGACGTAGAACACTATGGACGCCGGGTCTAGTACAAAATTCTCGAAAGAGGTGTCCGAGACTAAACTACACAAACCTAAGTACGTGTAGTAATATAAACCAATTAAAAACATTGAAAATGCTAAAATTCTTTTCCATCCCACTCCCCCAGCGGT
The DNA here is from genome assembly GCA_927399405.1 of Agonopterix arenella. Taxonomy (NCBI): domain Eukaryota; kingdom Metazoa; phylum Arthropoda; class Insecta; order Lepidoptera; family Depressariidae; genus Agonopterix; species Agonopterix arenella. The sequence goes on from OV656714.1 coordinate 7,860,232, forward strand.
GCATGGTGCGCGCCCCAAGCCCGCGCGTAGTCGGCCGATAAAACGAAGACTGTCGCGTACAGTAGTACTAGGTTTATAAGTCTTACCGATGTACCTGCGCAGTAGACAAATTTTAGTAATGCGCGAAATTATATTGACCAATCAGGTTGTGCCACCTTCTGTTTTCCATTTTAGGTTGCATTTTTCATCCGATTGATTGACCGAGCGAGGAAGTGAGAAAACTAAAGAGTAATTTGTGATTTGGTCTCCGATTTGGTACAAAAGTGGGAGAGAGAAAAACTCATTTCTAGGAGTTGCACTCACTATGTTATGATCGTTTTGCGGTATAAAACATTGGAAAAAATATGGAAATGCTTTCCATTTCATGGAAAAATAAGAATTTTAAAATTGACTACAAATTCCGAAAAATCACCTAAATGTATCCTTTTGAATCGTGTAACCTAAAAGTAACCTTCTGGCAACACTGGTGCGAACACCACGCGAAAGACAAGTGCTCGTGTCAGAACATACTACGTGACTCCTGATCATGATTTATCATGTAATGGCTGCCTTAGACAAAAGGTGAACTTGCCAACTGCCAAAAACCAGAGTCATAAAAAGTTAGGTCCTCCAGAACCTCTTTCACTCTTTTTCTTTTTAGAAATTTATTTCCTCAACGGAAAGGTCAATGTCGACCACATTTCTAAAGTGGGAAGCAGTTATACTTAGTTGACATTTAAGTAAGACATGCATGTACGATAATGTAGGTATGTATTCAACTCATAAGTGTTTTAATACCTCTTAAATTTGCATATAAGAGAACATGATTGCTAGTTGCATTAGGTATTTCGTAGTGGGAAGTGGACATTCAGGGAAGTGGGCATATAGGGAAGCTGGCATTCGGCAAAGTAGATATTCCGCTAGATTTAATTATGATAGAGGTATGATAACACTGTTTGATTTGAGAAATATATTGTTTTTCCTGTCTGACTAAAAAATTTTTTTCAAATAGTCAGAAAAAAAAACGTCATCATTTTGGGAAACTGACAAATAAGATGCCTAGATATTAGTTTCTGGATTGTTCCTACAAAACAAAATATTCAAATTAAAATAAAAACGTTCCAAAAGTATTTTACTTTGATAAGTTATCTGCCAAGATTGACAGTCGAAGCTACGAACGCGTCAAGAAAAATTCAGTGAACTCTTAGGTCCGCCACACACATACGGAATTGCAATCCGGAATCCTGAATCAGGATTACGATTTCGAATGGATTTTCCCCTTCCACAATTCCGTTCGGAATTGCGCAGCTGTCAACTCCTATATAAAATCACAATCCTGAATCGGAATTCCAGATTGAAATTCCGTGTGTGTGTGGCGGACCTTATGTTTTCCATTGTGACTGGATTTTATGTCCGTTTTTGATTCCATACAACTCAGTTGTATGGTGCCTCACGCACACCAACCTAAGAAAGTAGGCCACATTTGTTTTATACGGTAGAAGCGTGTGGCTCCATCTAGACATATATATATTGTATTTTAGAATCTATCTATCTATAAATCTAATGTATTTTAGAATTTTTAATCTATTGTACCATACTTATTACCAACCTTTTTTTTACATCGCACATGCCAAAATCAAGATATCATAGCCGCGGGGAAAAGAAAAGAACCTGTCACTGTCACGAGCCGAATTTGAATTAAGAACCTGTTTCGCGCGTTTTTTATCACGTCTGACCTCCATTTGAATTGTCGCCTCGACTTGGACCTTTTGTAGAATTTCCACTTTGTAATACACTTTCGATTTTGATAGAGAAGATATCTTGTGTTTCTTTTAGTAATTCCCTTGCAATTTAGGTAGATTGTGTTTTAGTGAAATAATGTTATTAATAACAGCATTAGTTTAGATCCTTTTTTGTAGAGCTCAAGTATATCATGCATCCTTGGATAAATTATATGTCAAGATAGTCAGTCGAAGATACGAACGCGTAGAAAAAAAATTGCAACCAGTACTGGCCTCAAAACCCTATCCATATACACGCACACAGGCATAATTTGTATGACGCCTCACGCACACTTACCTAAGATAGTTGGTCGATTTTGTTTCATACGGTAGAAGCATGAGGCTCTTTCTAGACATATACTTTTTCTAATCATGCATCCACACCCACATACACATACTCACTCACACCCATATTACTATGCACTTTCATTATTATCTTGTTTGTAGCGTTTTCACATTTATCTTTAACATAATTTATGTAAACTTAACCATCTGTTTTTAATTAAGTATTATTATTTTTCCTCTTTTTTTCCTTTTTATATTTGTTAACTTGATCTACCATTTGTAGGTAATAAAAAATAAATAAAAATAAATAACGCTCACAGGCACATACATTATAAAGATCCCAAGCAAGCACTATCTATAGGCTGTTTATTATGGAAACCTACAAAAACAGCACAAACCTACAAACATCCATGACCGAACTGGGATTCGAACCCAGGACCCTGGTTTGGCAGTCCGGCATGGTAACCATTACACCAACCGGATCGTCGATAGTTATAGAAGAGAAGACTAGACTAGACTAAGAAAGAAATAGTTATGGAAGAGCGGATATAAATACCGAATATCCCCACAGAAACAATTTTACTTCCTAAAAAGGAAATTGTTTTGTATTAAGTTACCTACTGGAATAAACACTTTTTTATTTTTTTTTAATTTTATTTTGTTGAGTTAAATTATCTCTCCCTAATTTGTTAATGGTCAATGGCAATCTTTAGTGGATGCTTAAGACCAATACTGAACATCTACTGTGGGACAAGACATAGAATATGCGAAAAATATCTGCTGTTCCATACATTTGGCCAATCAGTTACAGTCGCTATTAATTTTTAGAAGACAAAGAAAGGGTATAATTGATAGGTTTTTAAAAAATATTGTACGTTAATATCTGATGTCTAAGGACTTTATAGAAAATTGTATATTTTACGTTCAAAATATAGTGCAAGAAAAAACGTTTTTTTTTTTCGAATTGACAAATACGGCATTGCTCAGGGAGCATCGACTGCTTATTACTGCGGACTATGGGGGGACCACACCAGTGACGGCGAAGCGCCCTGGTAGGTCTACCGAACCAAAGCATGAGCTTAAGCAACCTGCCCAAGGGGCACCCCTAAGGGGTACGGACCTCGGCAATGGGCGTTGCTGGGACTACGCGGACTACGATTGGGTAGTGGGGATTGGTGAGAACCGGCCAGCGATGTGCCGGTAGCGTCTGTAGGCGCCAGAAGGAACCCCCCCGGGGACGGTGGGGATTTCGATTTATACGACGACGACGCAACAAAGAAATGATTGTGTTAATATTATTTAAATATCCCGCGAAAACGCTTTTCTTGACAATATACGTGTCTACATGCAGGTGAGGTTATCGTGACGTCACCTGCATGTGACACTCATACTCTACACGCAACTGTCTACATCCAGTTGACCTCATCAACCATTCGGCCAATCATAGTCGTTTACGATCACGTGACTAAAGTAGACAAAAACATTATTTTCTTTGTCGATTTTCTCTTAAAATATCCAGTAATTTCCTTAGCTGACTAAATTATTTGTAAATTAATATTCAATACCGATGCCATCAATAGATCCTATATTTTACATGCTGTCAAATACCCTATCACAGAGTTTGTTGACCAGCACGGCTAGCATGCCACCCACGACAAAGCGTTTAAACGAGAAAAAGGTCATACGCGCTCTTTTTGGCATACGTAAAATAATAAAGATGGAGGCATATCTCGATTTTTTTCGTTTTCTCGGGGGTGGCATGCGAGGCCTACTGAAGTATCTAAGGCATCTAACGCAACCTACTTAATTATTTTTAAACCTACTCCTTTTTTTTTAAATTCATTGTTGTCTGAAATATATGGTGTATCTCTCGTTGAAGTCATTTATATTGAATTTTCGATCAACTGCAGCAACTTTCTTCCTTGTTGTTTTTTCCTTGTTTTCGAGTGATCACTTTAGTTTGGTAATGAGTAGGTGCATTTTAAATAACGCCACGTACTGATAAGTTGCTTCTTCCTTTTCTTAGTTTTATCTTAGGCATTTATTCTATTAACCACTATTATTGACTTTTGTCAGCTAATAATGCAAATAGACGGACAAACGTGCATTCGATATTAAGGGCTGTATGTCAAGTACAATTTGCGGTTTCGAACTAAGGGATATTAAATTCTCGTTACAGCTAATCTTTATTGTTTTATACTTTTCCCACGATTTAGCCATAAATTAAAATTACGTTTTATATTGAGATGGTTTATGTTGGGTAGATCTTACCGACCCACTTCCCTGAAAATATGTTGTTATTTAATGTTATTATAGATTATAAATCTATTTGTTATACTTATAAAACAGTTCCTTGACTGACTGACTGAAAAACAAAGCACAGCCTATACTATTGAAGACAGTAACATGAAAGGAACACATATTCTACAGAGCATTTAGTGTAGGGGTGCACTCAGAAAGGATTTTTCGAAAGTCTGAAATCCACGCGGACGGAATCGCGGGCAAAACAAAAAGATAGTAGTTTTATAAAGGAAAACTAGAAAAAAAAATATTCCTGCTCTTGACACGCTCTTAAATAAGAAGTTATATAAAAAAAAATCTATAACAATGACATCTGTGCGACAGAGACGGATGATCGTTTGTCGTCCGTCGTGGGTGGGACAAAAATGCAGTTTCACTCTCTACTCGTGTTTTGACCCCAATTTTGTACTTGCATTATTTTTATAATGAAATAGGTATTGCAATTTAAAAAGTTAAGTTGGATTTAGCTATATTTTATTTACGAGCGTCAACCCGCGACTTTGTCCGCACAAATTATATACCAGATTTAAGTCAGATAATGAGCTATCAAACAAAAAAAGTTTCATCAAAATCGGTTCAGTAGTTTTTGCGTGATGCTCGTTGAAACAAACTAACAAACAGTCAGACAAAAAATCCTAAAATAGTTGATATGGAATCAGGGATACCTAAAAACCATATCGTAACTTTTTTTTTTGTTAATATCTTCAATGTACAAACAAACTTCCTGTTACAGTTTTATAATAGTTTAGATTAGTAGACTAGAGAAAAAAATTGAAATTTGAACACGATTTCAGGCAAAATTAAAGATAAGTACATAAACTGCAATAATAAATATCCAAATAGTTTTTTAATAATTCGTGATCCATCATCATCATATTAGCCAATAGACGTACACTGCTGGACATAGGTCTCCCCCAAGGATCGCCACGACGACCGGCCCTCCTCTGCCCTCATCCAACCCAGCCTCCCCGCTGCCTTCACCAGGTCGTTGGTCCACTCTGCCTACCAGTTCTTTATTGCAACAAATTAAAAAAAAATTGACAAAATATTTAAAGACATGCTAATTTTCTCTTTCACCTAAAAGTCAACGGCCGCGTTCGAAAGTATTCGAAAATAGCCGGACCATTCTAATCGATTTCATGTACTTGACATTCACGGCCGGCTGCGTTAAAACACAACCGAAATTAAACTTTAAAAACAATAGCGAAAAGATCAAATCAATTGTCACTGACTCCACGAATCAAGCATGCGACACCAATCGTGTGGTTTATTGATCTGATTTTACCTAATTTTCAATTTCGAATGCGTTCAAAGGTGTGATTCGATTTATAAAAAAACAATGTCTCACTTTCTATCCAGCCAGCTTGTTTGTTTTTTAAATTGTCTATGGAACGTCTTGATTTGACATTTAACTTTTTTATTGTTGTCTCTAATTAGGTGTAACGACTTCGACTTTTCATAAAAATAACAAAATTTCACCTCACGTACCACCGTAAAAGTTAACTAGAAAGTATGCGAACATAATTAGGTATGTAAGTATTGGATAATCCTTATTTAAATAAGTCATAGAGCTTGTTTTCGTAACTGAAATTGAATGACAAGTATGACAAAAGCCAGTTCTCGCTTCCTACACCGTGAATACACTCAGAATTATCACATTATGCGTGTGAACAATTTTTAGCGAAATGTGAAATTCTTTTTAAAATATTACTATGCCATGGACTTTCACTGTCGCTTTCGAAGGTCAATGTGTAACTGGCCTTAAGGTGTGTTGCCATTGACTAGGATGGGCGAACCGCGACATTTAATTTAATGTTTTTGAGTTACGAGGTCTTATGAACCCATTGAGTAATGCACGTCACAACGCAATCCCATTAAATGCGGCGATATCGCCTCACCTCTTTCAGTAAATCGCTGGATTCTCTTTCACGTGCTCATACTAACCGCATGTGGCGCGTAACGTTTGTTTGTCGTGTTAACTCTAGCATGTAGTAAGTCCATATTAGCTCACTGTTCACAATCAGATAGTTGTAACTTAGACGAATTATCTGAGTTTTAGTCTATGGTTTTTCTTTAGTCAAGGAGCGTTTTTCTATTCTTTTTTAAATTTAGTCCCCAATAAACTCGAAAGGTGGCATGTTTATACCTCCATAGAGACGTACGCGAGATCCTGTCAAAATCATGTCAAGACTATGCCTTCCTTTTTTTTTAAAGGCCAAGGGATCGAGTCCATACAACCATGTCAGAAGTACACAGTTTCAAATTTTCGATTGATATGATTCGCAAATAATGAAATATTCCATCAAAAGTTGCTTTGGCAATTTTCGATCATCTTTTCCCTGTTTATTATTTTAAAGAAACACTTTTTGAAATTTTGACCTTTATTCGCACAGACCTTAGCGCCATCTATCGATCCTCTAGAAAACCAAAAGAAAAACGCTCATTGGGCATGCTTAACAAAAATAAAAACTGTGTACTTATATAGGTACTTCTATCGGGTAAAAAAAATCTTATTAAAAACTAAGTTCATAGTGTGTTAAATCGGCATGCGCAACGACTGTCACCTGCTGAAAAAACACACTGATCTGTAAAATGTTTGTTCGAGTGAGAATATTAAATACGAGCGTTAACCCGCGACTTCGTCCGCACAAATTATATACCAGATTTTAAGTCAGATCATAAGCTATCAAACAAAAAAAGTTTCATCAAAATCGGTTCAGTAGTTTTTGGGTGATACTCGTTCAAACAAACAAACAAACACACAAACAAACAGACAGACAAAAAATCCAAAAATTGGTGAAATGGAATCAGGGACACCTAAAAACCATATCGTAACTTTTTTTTGTTAATATCTTCAATGTACAGACAAACGTTCTGCTACAGTTTTATAATAGTTTAGATATTCTCCGGCGTTGTTCTCGTGTGTTGTAAAAATCGTAAACAGTGGAAACACACCTTAAAGCCAATGAGAGTTTTTATTTATTTGAATTTAGAATGGACATCTATTTTTTCTTTTTTATTGTAAATATGGATAGTTGATAGTTTTTAGAAATCTTGAATGAATGAAATATTATACCTACATAATTTTCTAATATAGCCCAGTCATTTTACGGTTTGAGCCGGGACTAATTAATATAATAATTGATGTATTTTTGGGTATTGCATTTAAGAGCCAATTTGAGCTTCGAAGTATACCAAATTAAAAAAAAATATCACGTCAGCAACAGCTTCAAATTTGAGATTTTGCATTTATCTCTCTTTTTATTATTTAATTTTAATGCCTATTTTATTGCTCAAAAATAATTTTTATTATTAAATCTAATTAAAACGAGTACATATTGGCATAAATATTATTTAGGTAAAAGCCTTCTGGGAGATAAAATTTTGATTTCTATGTTGCGTAGAAAAATCTTTTTAATATATTTTCAGGCAGTCTTTTTGTCACTAAATGGTACCGGTTACAGTTTAAAAGTCCAATTAATAATTACTTCCCACCCCTCCTAACAAAAGTACGTAAAATGACTGGGCTTATACAGTTCCGCATACTTTTTTTAAATAAGTCAGTTTTATTTATTGGATTGAAATAAAAAACTACTGACTTTATAGATCTTCCAGAATACGGAATTATTAAAAAAATCTGAAGCATTTTCACAAACTTTCCCCCAAACAATGAAAATTAAAAACAAAAACAAATTACTAATTAAAAAAAATATTCGTAAAGAAGTTATTTAACTGAACTACCGTCGATTCTATTGTATGTAAAGCGTGTATAATACCATAGTGTAATAAAAACGACTAGTGGTGAAGCTCTGCGGTCGCGACAGGTCAATTGAGAGCGCATCCCGGTACCGACTTGCTTGCGAGTACAGACTTTGTCAATAGCGAAATTCGGTATGTCAAGTTTCGTTTGTCTTTATATTTTTTACGGATAGAAGACATCATTTTAAGAAATTCATTTTTTTTCTTCAATTCATCGACTTTGTCGTTTATACAGGGTGAAATTGATTTTGGCATCCTTTTAAACTCAGAGTCTACCCATCGAACTGAACAACTTTTACTATGCGAGCAAACCGATCGGAGCAAAAAAAAAAATCTGCTGTTGCATACATTTGAGTCGCGAACAAATACAAATAATTTATTTGCTAATAAATAGGGTGAGTACAGTAAATGTTAGATGTTAATATAGTATAATTATTAAGAACTCCTATTTAGCCATTATAAAGAAGAGCATGCAAATATTCAATCATTCCTACAATTAAATTAGTCATTGAATTTATCACAGTCACTTCGCTCTTTGCTTCAACTCGCGCTTCGACATTGCAGTTTAGTATGGAACAGCAGATTTTTTATTTGCTCCGATCGGTTTGCTCCCATAGTAAAAGATGTTCAGTTTGATGGGTAGACTCTTAGTTTAAAAGGATGCTAATGATATCAATTTCACCCAGTATTGGTGTTACTTTGACAATCCGCCACCGCCACACCTCACTTCTGTATAAACAGCATCTAAAAAAAAACATGACATACCTAATTGCGAAATCCCGCCGACGCGACCGCTAAGCTTCACCACTAGCAGTTTTTATTACACTATGATAATACAGCCTGTTTCCCATAATAGTCCATTGTTCGGTTCCTCGTATGGAACTTGTATGAATTGGCCTACTAACTGAATAACCTTGTATGGAAATCATAGGGTTTGTATCGTTTAACATTGTTTGTAGACAGGTGAAATTATTTCGAATAAAATTTGTATGTTTTTTTAAGGTTTCTTATTCTTTTTTGTTACGTATTAAGTAGGTTAGTTATTGATAGTAACTTTTGTATGACCATTATACAGGGTGTGAATATATACGTTACGTTATGTATACGTTATGTATCTTAAGGGTCCAGAGGCCATTAAAATGAATAACTTTGACTAAGGGGCCAAAAAAAGAAATCGCGTTAAAAAATCTGCTGTTCACTTCGATCAAAGTAAAATAAATGGATGGGCCCAAATAGCACACAAAGCAGGGCCATCATTTTAGTACCTAATTTGAAGTATACCTGACATTTCGTCAAAGTAAAGGCAATATTGACTAGCAAATGTTTTAATAAATCTTCGTTTCGAGTCATGTTGCAGGTTCTGACACGAGCACTCGTCTCGCGTGGATTTCGCGCGTCGCGTTTTTGCCTGCCACGAGGCTCCGCAATCCTCAATCACTTCTTGTTCTTTACCAAAAACAATCCCTGAGATTTGGATAGATTCTCCCATAAACACTTGACACTGGCGAAAATGCAGTGCTAACGCACAAGCAAGAGTCCTTTAATTATAAATAAAAAAAATCTTCCTTTTACTTTGATTGAAGGCTGAAAACGTCAACGGCTAGTACCAAAATGTATGGAAAAGCTGATTTTTGGGGTACAGTTGGAGCAAAATTTACTTTATAGGTACTTTTTGCAGTGTAGGATAAATAATCAATTCTTTATTTATCTATCTATCTATACTATTATAAAACTGTAACAGGAAGTTTGTCTGTACATTGAAGATATTAACAGAAAAAAAGTTACGACATGGTTTTTAGGTGTCCCAGATTCCATTTCACCAATTTTTGGATTTTTTGTGTCTGTTTGTTTGCGTGTTTGTTTGTTTGTTCGAACGAGTATCACGCAAAACTACTGAACCGATTTTGAAGAAACTTTTTTTGTTTGATAGCTTATGATCTGACTTAAAATCTGGTATATAATTTGTGTGGACGAAGTCGCGGGTTAATTTTCAATAAAAGCGAAATTGTGTAAGAACGAAATGCACTCATAATTTATGTGAAGAATTGTCTTTAGAACAGATTATAATGAGGTCCTTATATCACACCGTTGTGTAACACTTACATTACGAGCACTCACACCGTACGATGTCCAAATGTGAAGAAAGCGAGCGTTTCCGACCATTCAATGGAGCTTATCGTTCTGTAATATCACGGATGATCTCCTTTTAGATTAATGGATAGACAGCTAAGCATTCGAGTCTAGATATGCAATTATTGTTCATAGCGGCGGATGCGGAGGCCTAGGGAACAGATTATTTAATAGTTACTACCTTTGATTAAATTAAAAAATGGGAAGATAGGTGACTAGCCTATAACGCAGGGGCGCATAAATTGAGCCCCCGTAACCTAATTGACTAAGTCGCAATCAGAGCGGCATTGCGTGATTGAGATACCTTTTTGATTTTAGACGGAATAAAGGTTCCACAATGCCTTCGTGTGCTTTTACTCGTTTTAAAAATCATTCAAAAAGAAAAAACATATGACACGGCATTACTTTTCGCGAGTAAGTACCTACATGAAAAGAAGATTGTTCGAGTACATAATGCACAAACGTCACCTATCTTCCGCAATTTTAATTTAATCAAAGGTTAGTACTACTTTACGTTAGTATATATATTCTTTGGTTCTACTGTAACAGATCCCGCAGTCTTCCGATTTCGCACGCTTTTTCGAATTTCGAATTTCGGTCCTAGCACTTCAGGAACGACGAACTTAAATGCGCCTATGTCTATGCGCGACAGCCTGTTGTATCTCCTGCCTAGGGAGTATTATATTCCTTGGTTGTATCTCATGACATTCGCGGCGCCGGCGCCGTCCGGAGGTACTTAATCGTAGCTGTCAAACGTCATGTTATAGAGAAAGTGGTTCAGTTTGATGGTCTGATCATCCCCTTATAATAGTTTCACCTAACTTTGTTAGACCTTATATACTCGGCTGTAGTAATAGAACTAAAACCTACATACATAGGCATTATATTATTTCGTTCACATTTTGCAAGACAATGTGTTGAAATGCCCGCAGTCTATGAGCTCACGACATTAGTCATTTGGACATTATAAATATCCTAATTTAACTAAATATGCCTTGGTGTCCTTGTACGAAATCCTCTTATGAATATTTAAAAAAAAACATGTTTTTACAGTACACTTTGTGGTTAAGAAGCGTGTCACGATTTTTAAGACTTTTTATGTCAAATCCAAAGGAATTTATGGGATTGATTTAAGGTGGTTTCAGTCCATACAAAAGTTTGATGCACAATACACGTAAACGGAATTAATAAAAGTAATATTTTATATATGGCAAAATAGTTTAAAAAATCTAGTTGCCGCGTCACAAATAATATTTGCAATTTATAATATAATTACGAAGATATAAAGCTTTTAAAATTTTGTATGAAAAATTTCAAAGCATTATATCTTCGTAATTATTTTATAAATTGCAAATGTTATTTGTGACGCGGCATCTAGATTTTCTAAACTATTTTTCCATATATACAAAGTTACTCATATTAATACCGTCTACGCGTATTGTGCGTCAAAGTTTTGTATAAAATTGACACCTCTGCAACAACCTTAAAAAAAACATGTTTTTAGAATACACTTTGTGGTTAAAAAGCGTGTCACGATTTTTAAGGCTTTTTATGTCAAATTCAAAGGAATTTTTAGGATTGATTTAAGTACGAGGATAATGTTTTTTTGTTACTTTTAATCGATGATGCTATTCTAGGAAGGTCATTCTATTCATCATAATTATGTAAATTGGTATTAGAAACAAAAATTTTTCAAGCTTTTTGATGTATATTCGACTGTTAAAAAAAATTATTGGATAGAATAGAACTAAGTCAATACGAAATAACGTGGTGATTGGCATACAGGAAAAATAATAGTCAGTTCGGAAATTAACTATACAATCTACTGATCAAACTGAACAACTTTCAGTGTGGTGCCAAATTCGGAATTAACTAGGATTTTAATTTATGTAACAAACTCACTCCGCCATGTTTTAAAGATAGTGATGCTGTGTACATTTGTAATTGGATTACAATCTAGTTCTACATATCTTATTGCATATAAATGGTTTCATCTTGACTGTACGTGTACCTATACAATAAAATAAAAAAACAATCTATTTAATATTCCATCCAGGACCCCTTTTTTTTTTAAAGAAATTAACCTACTTGGCAACTGATTTGTTCCATTTATAACGTCATCCACATGGTGAAATTGATATCATTAGCATACTTTTAAACTTAGAGTCTACCCATCAAACTGAACAACTTTTACTATGGGAGCAAAACGATCGGAGCAAAAAAAAAATCATCTGTTCCATACTAAACTGCAGTGCCTACTCGACTCAAATGCAGCAGTTTTTTTTTTGCTCAGATCGGTTTGCTCCCATAGTAAGTTGTTCAGTTTGATGGGTAGACTCTAGGAAGCTAATGATATCATTTTCACCCTGCATAGGCACCTTTAATATAAATACATGTTTTAAGGAGACACCTAGCTTATAGACTAAGAGATAAGTGTACTTTTTGCAACCATCAGCAGCAAGGCTGATTCAGTGTTTATGGGGTGTAGATCATCTCTGTGACGGGGATGAACTAGGTCTGACTGCATAACTTCAGTCGGTTTAGGAGTTACAGACGTTTAAAGTGATTACAGTTTTAGTACTGTTCACATACCTACAGTGCATACTACAACCCTATTATACGATCGGCCTTGCAGCTGATCATTAATTTTTTACTGACCTTTAAACATCAGTAACTTCTAAACTGACTGGAGTTATGCAGGCTTTTCCTACTCCTCCTATCTTCTTTGATTAATTCATTGCGGGTTCCAAGACAGATTAGAGTCATCCCCCGGGCTCGCTGGACTTCATTGTCCAGTGTTGTGAATGGTCGCCGCTGTTGATCCTGGTTTACAGGAGTGACAGCGGTGGAAATGTGTGGTGGGCCCATGCCCGTAAAAAAAAAAAACCTGGTCCATCCCCGTCACAAAGATGCTCTACACCTCATAAACCCTGAATCAGCCTTGCAGCTGATGGTTGTAAAAAGTACACTCATCTCTTAGTCTATTAGGTACCTATTTAATTTCATCAGATTAAAACCAGCAGACTGCTATAAATTATTGGTCAATACAATGTCACCAACGAGGTTATTTATGATTGTCACTACATTTTACAATCATAAGGCTTAGAAAGCCTATCTATTCTAGTAACTGGTACGGGTACCGGTTCTGTGTAACAGCTTGCGTTACAAAACGTATTTTGTAACTAGTATAGAGTATTAGTCAGTCTTTGGGTCACATTTGGTCTGTGTGCCTTGGAGGCGTGATTTCAGTCCCGATTATGAATATAAGGTCTAAGAAAATTATCTGAAAAAATATTTTAAGGGCATGATCAGACCATCAAACTGAACAACTTTCTCTATAAGACCAATATCGAAATCGAGAACAAAACATCAGCAGTCCCATACATCTGAGTTGAGTCATGTCTGCTATTTTTTTCGCGATTTCGATATTAGTCCGATAGAATAAGTTGTTCAGTTTTATGGTCTGATCATCCCTTTAAAATAGTTTCAGCTAATTTTGTTGTATATATTATATACAGAGTGTATCAAAACGCACTAGTAATATTAAAAGGGGTGGTTTCTGGTTTAGTTAGATGGTTTAATTAAACCAAACAACTTTCACTATCGACAAAAATATAAAATCGCCTGTATCATACAAAACTGCAGTAAGTATTTTTTCATTCTTTTCTCGAAAAAAATGCTCAATCAATGCGATTGATATATAAAATTTTTTGTAACTGCAACACCATCTAGTAAGGTCCGAAGAACTATTTCGTTTTTTAAGAAAATTATGAAATATTTTACTCAAGCACGGTTAAGGTTAATCATTTTAACGGGTTCTTACCGCGTTTTTGTTAATGTTGGAGTTCCCGATTAGTTTAATTAATAGCCGCGTTACTCTCAAAATCTGTGTTATTTTACTCAAGTGTAATTTTAATACTAATCTGGCGAAGAAAATCTAAGTGTCTAGACTTTGAAATGTAAATGTAGAAACAGTTATGTGTCATCATAATAACAGCTTATAACAGTTGTGTAAATAATTGCATCCACCTAGTGGGCCGTAATCGTGGGAAGCCTGCGAAATTCTCGAAACGTTGACAATGTCATTGCTGTAAAATGGAACTTATCTTGAGAGATGGTATTGTTTTGATTGCCTGTCCGGGGTTTGATACAACGTTGTTGTTAAATATCTGTTTAATTGTTAAATTGGATTTGATATTTTTTACATGGGCATATCTCCCATTGCCACTCAAACTTCTCACCTGCTGTACACAAACGTGGTTTTTGACAAAGAATCAGAAGTCAAACCTCAGGGTTTGTCAAAGGGCTATGGAGCGCAGTATCCTTGGCTTAAAACTGATCGCCCGGGTCACAAATGAGGTCATTCGCGCCATAACCAAAGTTACAGACGTCGCCACCACCGCTGCCAATCTAAAGAGGGATTGAGCTGAACATGTATGCCGCATGCCTGATCACCTGTGGGACAAAACCACTACCAACTGGTCCCTAGTAAAACAAACTCGGCGTCGAGGCAGACCTAGATGAAGGTAACGGGAAGAAATCGATGGCTTCTTGAAGAACTGGCCTAATGAAGCGCAAAACCGGGACGCATGGAGAGAACGGAGGGAGGCCTTTGCCCAACAATGGGAAAGCAACGGCTGATATAAATAAGTAAAAATACTACCACTGTAACTCATGTAAACCAGGATCATGGAGGAAAGAAAGGAGCGGAGGTGTTGCAAAGCAATATTTCTATCGAAGTAAGTATCGCCAAAATGCAGGGACGGGGGGCAAGACGGGTGCGCTGATTCCACCCCTAAAACCGAACTCAATCATTTATATATGCGTTAAATACAGGATGAAATTGAGTCTACCCATCAAACTGAACAACTTTTACTATGGGAGCAAACCGGTCGGAGCAAAAAAAAAAAAACAGCTGTTGCATACATTTGAGTCGAGTAGGAGGCATTGCAGATTGCAGTTTAGTAGTAACAGCTGATTATTTTTTTGCTCCGATCGGTTTGCTCCCATAGTAAAAGTTGTTCAGTTTGATGGGTAGACTCTTAGTTTAAAAGTATGCTAATGATATTATTTTCACCCTGTATTGTAGCTGCAGCTGTTTTTTTTCGTGATTTCTATGTTGGTCCTGATAGAAAAAGTTGTTCAGTTTGATGGTCTGAATCACCTACTAATTGTATGTAACGCATTTAAGTTTATACACTGTACACAAGTCAATTAATAAATAATTTACTCTTTGACGTTCTTCCCTGAAAAGTAGCAAAAGTGAGATACGATGTTTTTCCTAAGGAGTGTCGAGTTATTCCAAGAACGTATGCTCGAAAGCTCTTTAGGGAAATATCTGTGTAATTACTTATCATGAATCCTCTTTAGGTTGAAATATGTAGTCAGCAGCCTCTACGATATATCACAGTCTCGAAAGCAGAAATTCCGAAACGGTTGCAAATTTATTTTGCGGTTTATGAACAAATAATTCGGAAGATGGAAAGGTGACGTTAACAGCAAAACTTGTTGGTTTTATTAACCTTGCTGTTAGCTTGACCTGTATTACTGACTGCCTATTGTTTAGTTGGTTGAAAAACCACCAATGATGCTTTTGGAAAATCTTTTTACAAGTTGTTCAGTTTGATGGTTTGAAGCAAGTTTTTAAGATATGACACGTATCAATTTTACAACCTGTATAAATAAAATCTACCTACGTATTAACATATCCAATTTTCATAAAATGAGAACATAGTTTCATTTCCAAATTATTAAAGAAGATTGAATTTTAGAATTGGTAAGTATTCTTTTTGATTTTAAAGAATTTTAAACGCTTTTTTATTTTATCGAAATAAATGCTGATTGTGAACCAATTGTTAATTGTGTCACCGTCTAGATGATAGGGAGCCGCCACAACCAATGTACAAAATGTTATTATCTTTATTTTCCCAAAAAAAAACCACAGGAAACTGAATGCAAATCTAACACTAGTTTAATTCTAACAACCCGGACACACAAACAAACACACAAGATTGAAAACTGCAATCATGCAGTACTGCAAGTGCATTGACTCAGGGATTGGCTCACCCACTGACATAGTTATGCTGCATCCCATTCACTCTACCGGCATTCTAATATATCCGTCTAGCTCACACGTACAAGTTTTTACACGACACTTTTCCCGCCATAAAACTTGACGACCAGTTTTGAAATGGTCAACTCCTTAGGAAGAATTAGGTGTTGCATAGGAAATAGTTAAGTGCGTTCAGCTATTATCATCATCAGCCTTTATAATACGTCCTGCTGCTACTGGTTCTGCCAAGTTATAAAAGTAACCAAGAACGGTATAGGATAGCTATATTGGTGTGGTTTAAAGTTTAAACATTGAAATAGTCATGTATCAAAAACTGGCAATTATTTAACGTTGTAACTTCACACTTTCGATCAGTCTAACTATTTTAAGGGGATTATCAAACCATCAACCTGAACAACTTTCTTTACGGGACCAATATCAAAATCGCGCAAAAAAAAATCATCTGTTCCATACAAACTTACTCGACCTAAATTTATGGGACGCCTGATTTTTTTTTCGCGATTTCGATTTCGACCTAATTTTGTAACGCTGCTCTCTATATATATCGTCAACCCATCGAGCCCAGTTCGCCGACATCGCTTCCCTTGGCCCACTCTGACAATGATTTTCTTCATCTGCCGTCACCTCACCTTGTATATGTCCTGCCCATTTCCATTTGAGCTCCATAACTTTTTTACCGACGTCTTGTCTTTACTCTCCTCTATATCCATTGGAATGCGGAATCGGTAGGATCATCATTAGTCTCGGATGCAGTGCTTCTAACCAGTATCACATGATATGGGTATCAGAAATGTTGACAATAACCTAGTCGCCTCATTTTTATTTATTATTCGAAATGGGCGTGCTCTTGGCTTCAGCTCACCTGATGAAAAGTGTAAATAAAACCGAGGATGTTACGCGCTCGCCGAGAAAATTCAAATTCAAATTCAAAACATTTATTTCGGAAAACAAGTTCCATACAATTTTGATTAGTAATTACATAATGTCATCTTACACCCTATGTTAGTAAATAACATTAAACGATAATTAAAATTAAATGTCAAGATTTCAATTACTAATAAAATAACAATTCAAAAGAAATAATTTAGAATAATTTAGAATTTAAAATAAATTAATTTGCCTATCTGTAAATTATACCTAGTCATAAGTGCGGATCAATGACTGGCAATGGGACACTCGATCTTGCCTCCTATCACCTTCAGAATGCAGTTGGAGCTGCCATGGACTCTTCTCATCAACGATGCTACTTTCTTACGCACTATAGCGTGGAAGCCGTCTGTGCGCGCCTCGGCAAACATGAAAGATGCACTGCAGAAACGCGGCCGCCCCAACAGCATTCTGAAAGCGTTATTGTACTGGACCCGTAGCGCGCTGTAGGCCTTCTGCGTATATCTCACCCACAGGCTGCTCGTGTAGAAAGATTGACAGTACGCTTTAAAGAGGGTGATCTTAACTTCTTCTGTACAACGAGCAAACCTACGGGCGAGCATATTGCTTCTGACCGACAACGCTCTACGTTCCCGCTCAATGTCCTGGTCATCCCTCAAGTCATCTGTCACGACATGACCAAGGTATTTGAACTGCTTGACTCTCATCAAGGCAGTCCCGTACAGCATGACCGGCGGCACGTTCTGTGGAGTGCTGCTGCCCGCGGAGAAGACCATGAGCTCACTCTTCTTGGCGTTGTATTTCAACCCATGAGTCTGTGCGAAAATGCCTTGCCTAATTACCCTGATTGTACTTGCTTGGAAAAACAGACGTAAGGAGAGAGTTCGGAACCTTACCGGTCCTTATTATAAAAGAGGATGCGATCCTTTTTGCCTCTTACGAACTCCTGGATCTGATGCAATGATTCTACCCAATAATACAGGGACATATAGTCTCTTACAACATCCGTCTGGTCACTCTCTGGTGGTGTTCACAATATGCAATATGAAAAAGGTTACAATTTTTGTTCGATGTTGTCTCTGTTGGTCGACTATGAAAAAGATGGATAAGGACGACCTAGATACCTTCAGAGATGGATAGATGGCTCAAGATAGGGATGCATGGAAGATGACGGGGGAGGCATATTCCCAGTAGTGGGATGAATAGGCTATGAACAAAATTGTCTGTTTCCTGGGTCAAGATCTGGGTCGAAAGACAACATAGTAAATACTATATAGTAATGTTACGCACACCAAATATAGATACAATCTAACTACTTCGATATCAAGAATAGAATTGAAAGTTGTGTTTGTACAAAAAAAACCCATATCTTACTTTCGATGGAACCGACAATGCCTAAAAGTGAAACTTGTTAAAAATAAACTCGAATTGCGATTGAAATCGGTCAACGAACGAACAAGAAAGAACTTTTTTCTGATAGCATCGTTTGAATCTTGTATTCGTTATAGTCACTGAATATTTTTCGGGTTTTCATGAATAATCTAGGTCATCCTGAAGTAAAACAAAACGTCGAAAACAATGTCGTAATTTGCCTCTTGAATTAATTTTCGTATTCAGTCCAATACAGACAATAAAAATTTTACCGACAGTGTAATTTTTTTAAATATTTGATCAGCGGCAAAAAAACAAAACTTAGCCTCATCGTTTTGACATTTCCAGGGTGTCTTTTTTTCATTCTTAATTTTACTCTCCAATCCTCTATTTTGTGCAACTATCGACCAGTCTTTCGCCTGCGATCATCCTTCTGAGCCCAGTCTGTTTTCCGAATGCATGCGCCAGACATGTCCGGCCCAGTCCCACTTCAGCTGAGCTGTCTTGCCAGTTCAGCATGGGTAGCATGCCACCGTGAGATAAAAGTCGTGATACAGCCGTATCACGTGTAGCATGTTACGGCTTCTGGAGCGCAGTTCCGTGAGCGAATTTTAATTAATCAGTCTAAAATGAAAGTGTTACAAAAGTATGTTAAGTATTTGTATTAGTTAGACATTCAGTCGTAATCAAGATAATAGAATAAATGTAAGAGCGTTCATAGTTGCTTAGAAATCGTCAGTGACTTCTTGTATAGACTCTCTAGACTCGCGTATTGTATAGAGATGTCAATTTTTATTGCGGTTTTCTAACGTATAAAAGGTGACTAATTTCCTCTTGTGAATTAGGACACACGCTGGATGCAGACTGTCAAGATTTTCGACAAAAAGACAGCTACCATGTTGTTTAATGTCTGATTATGGGCCTTTATGTAGTAGATAGGTAGACTGCACCTGGCCTTAACTCTCTTACTCACTAATGGTACTCAGGTACATTTTGCTGTTCGCATCTACCCGTTATTTTATGGTTGTCCCTATTCCTTTCGCAAAAGCGGTCCTTTATTTTATAGTAAACCTAAGTTAGAACTAGATAACCTTAAGAGGTAAACGCTGGGCCGGGCCATATTTTGCTGGTTTTTAGAAGCTATCTTCTCGTTATTTGAAGGACATACAAATTAATGAAAACCATAGCAATGATCTTCAACATCTCGGCTTTATTTGCTATTAAGTATATTTCTTATTTTTCTTTTATATTAAACGAGCGTTAACCCGCGTCTTCGTCCGCACAAACTATATACCAGATTTTAAGTCTGATAATAAGCTATCAAACAAAAAAAGTTTCATCAAAATCGGTTCAGTAGTTTTTGCGTGATACTCGTTCAAACAAACAAACACACATACAAACAGACAGACAAAAAATCCAAAAATTGGTGAAATAGAATCAGGGACACCTAAAAACCTTTATAATAGTATCGATTAAATAAATTAAATAAAGTAAAATTTATTAAATAATCAAAAATAATTTAAATTGTAACAGAATCTGCTTCAGCAACATGCGTCGTCAAAATTCCTAAAAAAAAATTTCCTTCAGCAACATGCCTCGTCAAAAACTTAATCGAAAAGTCCGCCCCTAGCCGTACCTGGCCCAAACGTGCCCATAATGCTTGCTGCGTTTCCGCGTTGTATAGCTAAAGACACGCGTCGGACCAAGTACGATCCAACACGGAAATCATTTCCCCTTTCTCTTATACGTTTGCCCAGATCCCTCACAAAAGCCTTTGCCTCATGTCCCCATGGGCCTGCCGTCTCCACTGCGAATGGCACAAAAAAATAGTTCCGTTTTAAAACGGCGTATTTATTGTGCTTCAGCATCGCCGTAGGTTGCTTAAGCTCATGCATTGGTTCGGTAGACCTACCAGGGCGCTTCGCCGTCACTGGTGTGGTCCCCCCATAGTCCGCAGTAATAAACAGTCGATGCTCCCTGAGCAATGCTGTATTTGTCAATTAAAAAAAAAAAAATCAGCACCGCCGCTGCCTCCGCCCCCGACCCTGCTATAAATTAAATAAATTAAATACATATGAAACCTGTGTTCAAACGAAAGCCGAAATATTGAAAAAAAATATTTTATGTTGAAGTCACTTTTACTTGCGACACACATTAGCATTTTGATTTGAATTTTGTTTTTGGACAGCCCTAAAATTATTATTTTGTATTATTTTTTTAAAGACTTTTCATAAAACACCAAACTGTAACAAAGATAGCTACAACATAATATTTAATTGTTGTGTTGTGCGAGTCGGACTTATTCCCAGACTGGCTGGTTGGGTATGATAAAACACCCAGTCTTTGAAATTGGAACAACGTTTCACTTTTCGTAAATGATTTTAAACCTTACGGTTTGATTATTAGAACTGAATATTGTTAAACGCATTTAAAATTTGAAAGGAGAGCGTGCAAAATAATTAACTATTTTGATTTTCGACTCTTCCATCCGTATAATTAAAAGTTTTGTTGTGATGGATAGGAATTTATAGCTTATTTGAATCTTTATTACCGTCACATAAGGTTCAAATTATTAGTTCAGACATTAAATTTCACGGAAAATGTCAAAGAATTATGGACAAAGTTATACAAATACTAGAGTTAACCCGCGAATTTGTCCGCATAAATTATATACTAGATTTTAAGTCAGATCATAAGCTATCAAGCAAAAAAAGTTTCATCGAAATCGGTTCAGTAGTTTTTGCATGATGCTCTATCAAACAAACAAACACAGAAACAAACAGACAGACAAAAAATCCAATAATTGAATGATATCAGGGGCACCTAAAAACCATATCGTAACTTTTTTTTTGTTAATATTCTTCAATGTACAGACACACTTCTGTTACAGTTTCATTAAGATAAGATAAGATGTCTCATTAAAACTTTTCTTGTTAAGTTACATTTTATTCGTTCCTTTTACTCACACTTCTGACAAATCAATTATGTGTAAGTAGGACAATGTCTTATGTGATGTTTACAATAATCTGGGAAACTCTGACACATTTATTACATCATATTATGATTGTTGTATGTAATGTAATAGCTAGAGATCCGCCCACGGTTCACACGGTATATTGTTTGATAAAAACCCTTTTGTAGGTTAGGACGGAGTTAGGTCCGCCACATACATCCGGAATAAACCTGATTCGGAATTAGATTCCGTATGGAGTGTTGCCGCTTTCAGAGACTTTTTCACTAGAACTAGTGATTTTTAGATGTCTTATGTGGCATATTTTAAAGTGATTTTTGAGCGTAGGCGTTGATGGAACGATACCGTATCGTGACGGTGCAGTTGCGACGTCGTTGCGGCATAGTTGCGAAATGGCCTACGCTCAAAAACCGCTTGTGTGATAGTGGTTCATGCCATTTTGTATACAGATTATGTCTAATGTTAAAACTATCGATAGTCTTTTGATATAGTTACATTAATATTGGAATACAACCATTTACAAACCATCATCGTAACATTCGTAACGTCATGACCTCATCACATGATAGTAATTATCATGTATAGAAATTGTTTGTTTTGTTTTAATAAATACCTAAAAATGCAATTCATTCATTTGGCGTTTCATACATTTTTATATTGGGCATTTTTTAAACAGCACTTGCAGCGTATTTTTTGCATCCATAGTTGACAACACTGAATCCTCAATTGCCACGCTTGGCAGGCGGGTTGGCGATCGCAGTTGGATCGAATCAATGTGTGTACTCAGAGGATGCTGCTGCCCATCCTTTAGTAGATCCCTTAGTCGCCTTTTACGACTCCCACGGGAGGAAATGGGATGGTGCTATTCATAGCCAACACCACACGGACAAATACCCCATATTAAATCAAGTCTATACTTAAAACACTTTTTTCACCTCTCATTACCAATTCGTTTCACACCTACAGAATACTAGAACAAAAATGAGTGTCAGTAACCCATTAGCCTTATCGGCCGGATCGGCAATGTGACACGAATCCAGCTGATCATGATGCTATGCGTGTGCGCATAGAAATGCGTTTCCGTGCACGTTTGCTGCCAGTGAATGTCAAGCGAAGTTTGTTCTGAACGAACTTGAGAAATGTAAACATCGTTTAACAGTAACTGCGGCCGTAGAATGGCAGTGTGATATACAGGTTGAAATTGATATCATTAGCATCCTTTTAAACTAAGAGTTTATTATCAACAAAAAATCAGCTGTTGCATACATTTGAGTCGAGTAGGCAGCGGCGGCGGGTGCAGTTTAGTATGGACCAGCTGATTTTTTTTCGCTCTGATCGGTTTGCTCCCATAGTATAAGTTGTTCAGTTCGATGGGTAGACTCTCAGTTTAAAAGGATGCTAATGATATCAATTTCACCCTGTATCGCGCCTTCTCTTTCTTTCTATTCGCGAGCGAAAGAACGAGATAAAGGGCGTGATAATAGTCTTATCACGGGCATCATGCTACGGCCTCTTGTGTTATTTAGAGATATCGTAAATTTTGTATTAATTAGAGATATCGTTAATTAATATATCATTCATATATCGTTAATCAATAATCAATAATCAATAACAATTTAAAACGGTGTATGGACAACCCACGACGATTTGCACTTCTGGGCAGAAAAGCGTGACAGACGGCATAATGCTGTCATAGTCTCACTGCCACAGCCTGGACACTACATACAAACGGGCTCGCACTGACAAGAAGAGGCAAGCACATGCATGCTCATTGAGTGCAAGTAAGAGAAGAATACACCACTGTCACAGTATAAGAGTATCTAGTACTACATACAGTACGGACACTCACTGCCCCGTTCTTCTTGTACATTTTTCCCTTTTCTACTAATAGGACACTGCTTAAAATCGTCTGCAAAGAAAAAGTCCACGATGAAGGAGAGGACGTCCAACAAAACGTAGGATTGGGTAAAAGATGAGAGAGAGAGAGAGAGAGAGAGAGAAAGAGAGAGAGAGAGTAGAGATCTCTCCTGTGTTGTGAGATAGGAGTGAGCACTGAAATTACTGCTAGAATGTGAGATGTGGACATATTTTACTAATGTCATTGGACATAGGGATAATACATATTAGAATAAGGACAAGAGCATGACCATGATGGAGAAAAATAACCATTTACTTTTGATTTTAGGTAAAATCATGTTAATGTCATTTTATTAATAAAATGAATCATGGTTATTTGAATAAATAAATGTATTATTGCTCTGAAGTATAAAGACGTAAATAGTAATTAATAGTAGATATATATTCACGGTCATTGATTCATTCATAAATAGTATGAAATAAAAAGAAACAGCTAGAAAGATGTAGTCCACATTATATCATTCAATCAAACTTAGCATGATTTCTTCATGCTTTGAACTAGATACAAAATTAATTGTGAGAAAAAATAAAACAGTTTTTTTTTTGTAAAACTGTTACAAAAAAAAAAAACCTTACTATAATCGTACCGAATGATCCGGTCTATTGTGTCAGAGAGTTTTTGCGCAAGTTTTTTCCCAAAAGTTGAAATGCACTAGTTGTGTAAATTCGTTGGATAACATAACGTGGAATTGATTGAGTGAATGTGTGTTTGTTGTTTCGGCAGAAACTTTAAATGCCACCGGTTACATTGAAAATGTCATCATATTAATAATTTTTTTTTATTAATATTACATATTTGATGTTAATCGATTCAGCCTGTCATTGTCCTATCATGGGCGTAGTTAAGTGTGGCTAGGCATAGAGGGGACTGCTCTGAATATCCACGTTTCACTGAATAGTACCTACGAAACTCATTGGTTCCAAATTTTAACAATCCTCCTGCAACTAACTTTGGATGTTTAGTTCTACAATCTAAATAAGTGTAGGTAGAGTAAAAAACAAAATACAACTTGAAGGTTAATCGATGTTTAAGGTGGTTTCAGTCCATACAAACGTTTGAAGCACAATACGCGTAGACGGAATTAATAAAAGTAATATTTTATATGTGGAAAAATAGTTTAGAAAATCTAGTTGCCGCGTAACGAATAACATTTGTAGTTTTAATATAATTACGAAGATGTAAAGCTTTTAAAATTTTGTATGAAAAACTTCAAAGCTTTATATATTCGTAATTATTTTATAAATTGCAAATGTTATTCGTTACGCGGCATCTAGATATTCCAAACTATTTTTCCATATATACAAAGTTATATATATTACTACCGTCTACGCGTATTGTGCGTCAACGTTTTGTATAAAATGGACCCCTCTGCAACCGCCTTAATATCATCGGATGTATCGAAATTAAAGCTTGCGGTAGCTGATCAGCTGGCCGGCTGCAATTTTTATTATGTTTTCAGATCCTAGTCTTTTTGTCACTAAATGGTGCCGGTTACATTTTAAAAGTCCCATTGATAATTACTCTCCATCCCTGGGCTATTTCCTCCGCTCTTCTCAGGTTGGTCTCGTTGATCTAGCGCCGGAGGGCTTTCCGCACTACGCCTGCCAGTTCATGGTCTTCTAAAACTCCGATTTCCCATCGGTTGTCAGTTCTTCTACAGATATGACTAGCTCATTGGTACGTTTAGCTTGCGAACTTGAAGAACTATGTTAACTTTTTCATTAGAAAGTGATGAAACCTATATCCAATTTCGAAGCATGTATTGTATCTACTGTTTATAATGCATACGGTCTTAGTCACGGGGTTACTGCCTATCATAATTGGGTCTTGTTAGAATATGTATTGAAAATCATGTTTCTATCTACAGCGGCTTAAGGTCGATTTACACATCCATAAGTAAGTAAGTAAGTTAGCAAGGAAGTGGTAAGTTGGACTTACTTACTTACTTATGGATGTGTAAATCGACCTTTAGAATGTGTGTTGACTGTCAGTCAGCCAGTTACGGAACTGTTTTATAAGTATATACATCCTTCATACGGCCCTTCTTAATATGCTGACACTTTTTTAAAGGGATGATCAGACCATCAAATTGAACAACTTTTCTGTAGGACCAACATCGAAATAGCGAAAAAAAATCTGCTGTCTGTCCCATATATTTAGCTCAAGGTTTGCAGTTTTGTATGGAACAGGAGATTTTTTTTTCGCTATTTCAATGTTGGTGCCATAGAGAAAGTTTTTCAGTTTGACAGTCTGATTATCCCCTTAAAAAGTGTCAGCATATTAAGGGACCCTATAGATTATTAGGGTACGTCAAACTCAATGAAAATCATTCCAAAGAAGATAACACTTCTAATTGTAATGTTATTTGGAATTATTTAAAGGCGTTGGTTTAGAGTTAAACAGCTCGTGTAACCGATCATTCAGTTTACAACCTTAAATTGAAACGCATAAAGTAGCTATTTCCAAATTCAATACATTCGACTGAAAAAAGCCTCCAAATGACCTTGCTTTAATTTTTACTTTCTACCATTCAATCGATATAAAAAGACACCTCACTGAACACCTATTCAAATGTCACAAAGATGAAAATGTCTTAATTTTTGGGACTACAGCTAAGAAGTGGGTTAACGTAACGATTCGAATTACGAAATCGATTCAATCTGGATCTTTTGAATTTGGCGCTTTTTTTTAGCTATGCTTTTTGTAGGCCATGCTCATTGTGTAGTTTACGCTTGATTGATTTGCAGGAAAAATTGTCTTGATGTGATATTTATGCTGTAAGTAAAACCATTTGCAAGAAAACTATTTTCATGTTCAGAAAGCCCTGGAGGTTCGCGGATTCGAATCCCACAGTTTTTACTTGAATATGAATATTTTTTACCTGAATTAAGGATGTTTGTATGTATTAAATTTAAAGGGTGATTTTACTCATGATACTGAACAACTTTCCCAAAGAAACCTATTGTAAATTCTCAAAAATATTTTTGCCCTTTCCATACTAAATGTAATTAGCCGATCGAACGTTTGTATGAAAAAAATTTCGATTTTCCTATACCTTTCTTAGGGAAAGTTGTTCAGTACCAGGGGTGAGGCTATGTGAAAAAAATAGGATTGTCCAAAGCGTCATATATCATGAAGTACTAACATTAGGAGTATGTGATTACCGGATATGTGTAAATTTAACATATAATTGAAGTTTTGATTAGAGCCAAAACACGATTAAGATATATTTTCTCGATAGAAAAACATGCTAAAGTAACCTTCGTCTTTATCGATAAACGCTTGGAACTGCTAAACGGTGAATAATAAAAACACGAGACTTGATTTAAAAAAAAAGAGATTGATATTTTATAAATTTTCACACACAATCACAATTAAATAAAGTTCATTTTACGCTTGCGTCGTTTCAGGCGCGCGCGCCGCCCCATCTCTTTCTCTCGCATCAGGCAGTAGGTAATATACACACGCCCACTTCGCTTCAAATATTTTTCGACATTGGCCCTTAAAGGAATGCAACTGTTTACCCTAACATCCTTTATTTAGTGTTGTATATCGTTGTCTAAACATGAAAATGCAAGTCTGGACTATCTAGTATTTCAATTGGAACTATACAACAATCTATGTGAAAATGTGGATCAATTTTTTTCAGCTCTCGCGCGCTCGCGCTTTTTGTGAATAATAATTCACTCTAAAGTCTAGCCTAGACTATTTTTTTTGCTATCAGGATTTCTGGCCATGGTCTTCCTGCATACCAATTTTCGTTTACAGTTTCACTTTAAAGTGGAACAAATCATAATTAGGCATCACAAACTTGCTATGCGATGTGTAGATTTACATAATTTACCTACTTGTTTTATTGTTACAGATATAAATAATGATCAATCAGTAGAAGTATCAAGAATAAAAAGGGAAAATGTCCCGGAAAACAGGGGTGAGTAACAAGACTTCAAAATCTTGATCTATTCTGTAAAATATCTGACTTTTTGCCTGTGCTTGAATGAAATTATCGTTGTTTGTTGAATGCTAGATGCTCTTTTTGATTGTTAAAATCTTTCTTTATTCTATATTTTTCTGCAAAATTGTGCTACTAAATTTTTATTCTTCATCCTAATAATATCTTCTCTATTTATTATACTTTTGTAAATTAGAAAAGAAAACTGTCGAGTTTCGTGATATTTTTTATTCAGTGCTTCATTCTTATCCGTCATTTTGTAGTTAGATGCGATATTGTTTAAGTAACTAGGTGATTTTCCACAGCTTGTAACACGGACTTTTGAATTCGGTACAGTTCTTATCGTTAATTTACATATCTAATTGTTTAAAAATTGACGTACCTAACGATATTACAATTTTCAAAGGAACATTTTTTGATTTTAATTTAGCCGGTGGCGATTTCAAAATATGTTCATTCTGAGCGGGCACATTTTATGTCCTTATTAAGTTAAAAGTATCCTGCAATGGAACTAGTTATCTCATTACTAATAAGAAATGAAAGTTACTTAGTCGAAAAATATCACGAATCTCAAATAGCGAATGAAATTGTACAAAAATTAGTGCTAACAAAAAAAGAAAATTTCCATATATCTATTAGCGTCTTATGTATTCTATTATTGCATTATTAATTGTATGTTTTTTCTTTCTCTTTCAAATCTAATCCTCGGGTCGTGGTCAACAACTCAAATGGACTATTGTAAAATACACCTCCATCGATCCTATCCACGACAAAAACATTGACAACGGTATTCAAAAACGACAACGACATAGACTTGACTGTACTCCTCGTTAACGACCAGCAAAGGAACGACTATAACACCAAGATCGGCAGGTATCACAGTGTGAAACCCCTGATCGGTCTACTCACATCCACTGCAAGAACCTTCATCCAAGATGGAGTCACAACCGAGTTCGCCACCCAAATATTAGGGACAACCCTAGATAATGGTCGGATATACGCCCAGTTACTAACAAAATCGTCACTAGTACTTTACAATAAGCCAACGAATGTAGACGATGTTGTAGTGGAACCGACACGCGTTCATTCCGTTTTCGATGGAGAATGGAACGTCAAGCAAGATTTAGGCTTCATAGATCCCGATAAGTTTGTTCTTAAAAATACAGATTATTTAGCTCCGAGTAGTAAAATGGATATAGTATACGCTAGTAAACCTGCTCAAGATAATGTAAAGTATTGGAATGCGCCTACTTCACCAGATAATGTTGAAAATCAAATCCTAGAAGAGCCCACAGGTCGGCGAATTCAAGCTTACAATGAAATACCTAGATACGTTCAAAATGAAGCCTTTAATTATCTTGACGGTCCATCCATCGAACATGAGAAGAAGTTTGAATATGTACAACCATCTCTGTTAGAAAATGTTAATACATTACATCGACAAAGTAAAGCTTATGAGCCAGTAACCGAACCTATCAAAACGGATTCACGTGTAAATGAAGATACACTGAAAGAATCGAACATTGTAAAGGTCCAACCAGGTTACGATTTACCGACTTTTACGATAAAGAATGAATTTTCTCCGATATTCTATTATATTGATAATGTAGAATCTCGCAGTCCACGAGTAGGTCAGCAGACTAAGCTCCCTAAAAAGTTATTTGGCCAAAAAAGCGAACCGAGACCAAAGAAAACTTTTACTTACGCCGGATTTGCTGATTTCACGACTGTAGTAGGTGATACTGTTATTATATTCACACCTAATACTGAAACAAGTTCTCCCCAAAGTCCTGACCAGGTAAATATTTTTCCATCTGCTAAACGTGCTGAAAAATTGGCCACTAAAATTACGTTCCTTTCCGCTGACATTCCTGTTGCTACCTCTACTTACAAAGCCCACCAAGCGAATTCTGCAACAAAATTAACTACACCTAGCGGTGATGAAAATAGGTCCGAGAAAGCTCTGTATAATGACGAAGAAAGCTTAAAGAAAGTTCTGTATGAAGTTGATGACAAAATGCCTGACTCCATTAGCGTTCAGTACAATAATGGATTTGATTTCAACTTAGACGTTATTCAGCCATCCGAAGCGGCCGTTACAACTACTGAGAGCACTCGGTATACTGACAATTTAGAAGTTATACCTATTCAAGAATACAACTCTCAAGCTACTGAACCTTTAGCTACGTTAAGACCATCTGCTACTATAGTAGAGGAGCCCAAAGAATCTGCGGTAACAGAAAGTGATATGACTGAAATATTTACTGATTCGGAAGAAGAAAATGAGAACACAGCTGCTGAAGTGACTGACAAATACGAAGAAGAGGAGGAAGAGGAAGAAGAGACAACCACAGAAATTGACACAGATATAATGACGACAACAGAGAGTGGTCACAGTGAAGAATCATCTGAAGAACTTGAAACGACTACTGAAACTAAACACGAGATATCAGAAGAACCTGTCTGTACTGACGGCCTTGAAACTCTTTCAACTATGACCACTGCGTACAAAACACTGACTTATCTGACTACTTACTTCATACCCTTAGAAAGCACTGAGACCACCACTTCTATTAAATCAGATGTAGTTGTCGAAAGCAATGTCGGCTACCTTACTAATGTTGTATGTAAAACCGAATCTATTGAACCGACTTCAGTTGCGTCGTTTGAAGTTCAATCCTCGGTTCATAGTAGCTTAGAACAGCCTGAGACAGTTACAGAGGAAGCTGTAATTAAACCCCCTACACCGGAACCTACTACTGAGAGTCCACCCAAGACAACACCAGCAGAAAAACTACCAACAACAATCCAAGAAGAAGTTGAACAACCTACTACAGTAGATGATAAGGACTCATCTGAGGAAATAGAAGAGAAAGAAACTACAACAACTACTACTTCAACTACTACGGAACGTGTTGAAGTATCTGTTAGTACTGAACATTCAACGACACCCATAGAAAAACCGAGTGAAGAAGACGCTGCTAGCGAAGAAAATGAAATCGATTTAATTTACAAGACGCTTTACACAACTTACACTTATTTCACAACATTCTTTGGAGATCAAACTTCAAGTGTAGCAAGCCATAAATCAGTTGTGACTAACATTATTACATCAACCATTGATCTTTCCAAATTGGATCCATCTTTACTTGGAGCATTTGATGAAGATGAGATTGCACCGACAAGCGTAGGCATTGGACGTCCAACAGACTCGCAATCATTTGCTATCAACAGTATAATTGATCTAGTGAAGAACAAAGACGTGATAGAATCTGTAGAAATAGCTGATATTTATAGTTCACAAACACCTACACCATCATTGGATGATGATGTGATAGCTAGTATTAGGCCTGATGCAGTCAAAACATATTTCACTACTTACACTTTCTTCACAACAATCTACGTTGGTTCTGACGCCAATATTTGTAGTAGGAACGAGGTTTATACAAACTACGTGGGCCCTGATGAACTCATCCCCACAAAAACTAACCCGCTGGCTGCAGAAAGTAGCAAGCCTCAATTTGACTTCAGAAACTGTAAACAGGTTAAGAGAGAGCCTCCAGTTAATCCAGAAGATAACTCTTCTGTGGAAACTAGTGTCAGTATGGAGGAGAAAGATCAATCTGCCGAAGATGTCAAGAAAGACGTCATTCCACAACCAACCCCACTCGAAGTAGACATGTTGTTCAGTGTCGAATCTAATCCAGTAGAAACAGAAAACTCGTATATCACTGATGTCAAATCTTCATCGTCTAAAGGAGAAATACAATATTTAGAGAACAATAACATTTTGGATGATCAGATTAGCTCAGAAAGTAATATAGAAGAAATAATGCCATCTCCTACACTCTTGTTACAAACCAGTTATACGACATTTACATATTTCACTACAATGTACATAGGAAAAGAATCAAGCAAAGTTAAAAGTAGATTAGAAACTATAACGAACGTTGTAACAGAAACTATAATGCCTAAAAAAGAATTGGAAGAGGAAAGCAATTTGCCTATAACTTATTATACAACATTTACATACTGGACTACACTTTATAAAGATAAATCTACAACGATTACGAGTAGAGAAGAAATTGTATCGAATGTTGTTACGCCTTCCATCCAAACTGTTCCCACTGTTAGTCCGATTGACACAACACCTATTGATATTGACAGTGTATTACCACCCAAAGTCCTGGAAGTTGAAATTAAACCCTCAATAATTGAAGATAGCTTAGAACAAGATGATGGTAAAGCCACATTCTATACTACCTACACTTACTTTACTACCTTCTACGCTGGTAATTCATCTCAAATCAGAAGTAGCCTTGAAACTGTAACTAATATTGCTGATAATACTAAAGTCATTGAAGACAACCAGCTGGGTCGTAAAGTACCAACTGGTCCAAATAAAAACTTGCTTCAAGATAATGTTGAAAAATCGAAAATATCACCGACTGTTGTTAAAGAAGAAATCAAAACAACTAAATTGCCAGACCTGGCATCAGCGTCCCCAACTGTGCTTCTAGGAACATACATTGATAATCTTTTCGCCGAAGTTAAACCAGCAGAAAACAAAACACCTTCTGCTGACACTGACAAAAAGATAATATCTTCTCAGGTAGCTGTTATTTCTGGTGATTCTACTGTTGTGACGAGTGATAATAAAACACTAGAAACAACCACCACCACTACGACCACAAAAGAAACAACTACTGAAGGATCTCTCATCAGTTCCACACCGGAAGTGATAGAAAGTTCATTAGCAGAACCCGAACAAACTGCTGACTCTGAGAAACAAGAATCTGAGGAAGAAGACGATGGTAATAATTCAAGGAAGAAGAGTCGCCTTACATTTACAACAAAGAAACCGTCATTTACACCGGTCATTATACCATTCGCGTCTAGAAATAGACCTACTTTCAGTCCAAAACGAGTTCCACTACTAAGTAGTGCGACTACTATCACTCGATTAGACGTTACACAGACTATAACCGCTACACCAACGTTAAAGTCTGTCAGACCAACTGGATTTGGTGGTAACAGAAAACCACCAGCTTTCAATGGTTCTGCAAGTGCTGGAAGGAAATTCTCAGGAAGAAGCAGTACTATTTCGTCAGGAAATATCCCATCAGCATCTCGGTCAGGTGGGTTCGGTAGAGGGTCTATTCAACCTACATCTAGAAGAACAGGTTTCAGATCAAGTTCTATCCGCAGCAACAGTTTGGATTACGCTAGCAGATCAGCTGTTCCAAGAATAAGGCCAACAGCGTCATCTAGACTTAGAGGTGGAAGGCAATCTGCATCCATATCACTTCCACCGCCAGATCAAAATGAGTCTGAGACATCTGCAACTGGACAGGATGAAAACGCGACAGAGCCTTTGGATGATATAACTGAAGCTCCAGTTAGAACTACTAACAACCCATTGCTGAGGTTTAGAAGGCCACTATCTAGACAACCTGGTACTGCTATAACCCCAAGATCAACTACACCTTCAGCGAGGAGAAATAATGTTTCGACTCGCGGTCGTCTCACAACAACAACTAGAAGAACAACAACTCGTACAACTACTAATCCACTTCTATCGCTAAGACGGCAAAGACCTAACTCCTTATTCCCAAAAAGAAACTTATTCAGACAACCTGAACCAGAGCCAGAAGAGGAAATAAAAGAAAATGAACAGAAAGTAGAAGAGAGTGACGAACTACTAGACGAAGAAGAAGAATTTGAGGAAGACAACGATTACGAATCATCGAATAGGAAAGAGCAGCAAGTGGCTACTCCTTCCACGCCAGCACCTAGGAAGAATCCAAACACAGTACAAATCCGTCCTTTCCCTCTCCGACGACGCACGAAACGTCAAGTGGATTACGGAAATAGAAAGTACTCAAACTTTCGAAGACCTGGTGCTGGAAGGCCAACCACGCGTCGCCCAGAGCCCGAGCCCGAGACAGAACCACCTGCACCTGTAACTCAAAAACCAAGAACTAGTGGTAATAGATACAGTTCTCGACTTTCCAATAACGCACGAACTACCACTGCTGCATCGGCTTCCCCGAAGTCACCATCTTCGAAATCAGGATCAAGACAACCTTTTATCATTCGCGGAGAAAGTAGAACAACAACAACGTCATCACCAGCTTACAGGAGAAGCAAATCCAGGCCAACATCAAGGACTACTACCATTTCTTCCAGACCGAAAGCTCCAAGATTACATAACACAGATAGATCAAGGCCAAGTTCAAGGACCAGTTCAACTAGCAGATCTCGTACACGCACAACAACCGGTAGGGCATCGAGCAGGCAAAGAGGATCCCACGAAAATTTCAGCGGTGAAAGGTACATCAACCACAACCACCTCGTCAATGATGGAAAGATCACGATCACTCATCAAATACCAACAGAAGTGACAATTCCTATTGTAAATGGAAAGATTACTGAGTACAAAAGCCTTCTATCGGCTACACCGAGCATAGAAACTTTGTTGCAGAATCAGGTATCAACGACGATAGGACCACTGGGTAACTCACAATTGGTGTTAGTATCGGAAGCCACTGAATTAGCTGAGAATGGAGCAACTAAAATAGTAAAATTCGTTCTTCATGAAACATCTACAACCACTGTCATTTTCACTCCTACTACAATAAGAGGCCGTAAGACGTCTTACTCCCACATACTTCCTAGTACCGTTTATAACGTTGAACCTGTAACACAAACTCTTGCTCCCGAAATTAGTTCCAACGTTCCTTTAGCTAATTTACTGCTATCCCAATTGCTCCTTGGCAATCAGCAACCTGCAATCAATCCTCTACTTGCCTTACAAGGTCAGGGTCTTGGCTTACAAGGTCAAGGCTTAGGTTTACCCGGACAAGGTTTCCCACAGCAACCAATAGTACAAACGCCAGTTACAGAACTCAAAACCAGAACTACAACTTACGTCACAACAGTCACTGATAATAGAGAAACTGTTTTGACGATTACATTTAGAGCTACCCCTATAGAGACTACTATAGTTGATCCTACGACAAACGTTATTACAGCTACTGAGTTTATAACTGAGACTATCGTAACAACGCCCACTGCTTTAGCTCCTCCTCAACAGTTTAATTCCCTACTTCTTCCATTGCTGCTTCAACAGCAGCAACAACAGCAACAAGCCCTTTCTTTGCAAACAGCCAACCCCCTTCTCGGTCTTTCACAATCAGACTTAAGTCTTTTACAAAACCATAATTTGAACAACGACATTTACAGCAATAGTCCGAAACCAAACATACTTTCTGATTTAAATAGTAACGAAAACTTTGCTGAGGATAATATTGATGATGAAGAAGATCTGCCACCACCGCCACCCCCACCCAAACGTACAAGAAATAAGCCGAAACCACAAAAACCGGCAGCTCCTCCCAAAATAAGTAGCATAGTAACTTTATACGTATCTGGAAGACATCCTGGTGAATTCAGTACAGTTTTATCAACTGTCGTTTCTGATGATACTCAAACGGTTAGGAAACGAGAAGCTATTTATTATGAAGATGTTCAAGTACTGCCTTCTTTATTGCCATCGATAGACGAATTGATTAGTTCACAGGATAATGCATTAGACAGTCGAGTGATATCGAACACTTTAGAGTCGTCTGTTGACAGTCAAATTGAAACTCAAAGTCTGGAAAGTATTGTAGGGGAACTAAGTAAACATATAAGATACGATGCATCACCGACTTACGTCGTGAACTTAGCAAGTCCTTCGGCCATTAGAGATACAAAACAAAGCTCTGTTGATGACGTGTCGTGAACAAAATAACAGGTTAGGTGTATAAAGTAATGGTTTAGTTATTTATTTACTTTGTATCATAGTAAGTTAACTATGAATAGTGCCTTATAGTGTTAATTTAGTAGTATTTAAGAATTAAATACTCGATTGTATAGCCAAATCCATTGTCCGCGTTTATCGGCTAGATTGCGCTGCATAGCGTTAATTTTTGTGAACGACTTCTTTTAATAGCATAGTGTTAGTCTGTTGTTTTTATTGCGCTATGCAGTGTTTCAATTAAAGCCATTTAAAACAATTGACAACTACAAATTTAAATAATGTCTTTTGTTTTAATGTGTTTAGGGATTCCATAAATTAATTTTAATGTAATTAAGGATTAACATTTCTATAAGATCACCAAAAATATTCTTCATAATTGTTACCATTTTCGATTTGATCGATTGTCAATCGTGGAATTATTTGTGTATATTTTGTAAGGTAACATAATATCGACTCACTGCCTAAGAATAAGTCTTAGCTAAGGAATGTCTTTTGTAATACTCTTCTCTTGCTTTTTATTGTAAATGGCAAATACGACTTAATGAATGTTAAAAATAATAAAGATAATTAAAATATATTCGACTATTTTATTTATTACCATCGATGTAAAATAAGAAAAAAATCTTGGAAAGTAATCTGTAAATAATTAATTTATTGTTAAATCTATTTATGAAAATTACACAACACATATTAAAGCAAAACAGTATTTGACAGAAATAATTAAAAAAGAAAAAGCTTAATTTTTTCTAATTGCTTATAAAACACAAATACAATTTAAACACAAATTCTAAACGACTTGTTAATTGACTAAACTTCTGACTGTTCAAATATAAACTCTACCAGAAAAGCTATAGGTATATAGCTCTGACGAGACTCTGACCTCACTGAAGACAGTTGACTGAAGACTTGGACCCTGGCCCCGCCGACCTGATGGCCCCTCGCCTGAGGAATCCAAACCCACACCCAACCCTGGAGGTGAGTCCAATGAAAGTTCTACTTGAGGTTAATATTAGTTTGACATTGGACGTTCTTGAACAAACTATATTTAATAGATAGATATTTTCATCTGAAATGAGAAATTATGTCACTCCTAAACTTTAATCGGCTAGTCAGTCTGCGAAACTGAGAGGTACGTATTCGGACCTAACAAGGAAAAAAAATTTTGTTTGGTTCCCTAGTCATGGATAAATTTTTCATACTTCCATTGGAACTGCATAATATTCTCTGTGCAATGTCAAATACAACAAAAAATCCGAGCAATTCCTGTGGTATCATAAAAATAATAACTCAAAAACGTCCAAGGAATGAACTAACTATGTAAAGTACTGATATACGTTAATAGTAGAAAGTAATTATAATAATTTTAACATAATTAACACATTAAATTAAATGTACATATTCTAAAAACTAATAAGTAAGATAATTTGACACAAATATAAACATTGTAGTCGAGTAACTCAACTAATATGCAAGTAATGGTAAGTAAAATAAACATAGTAAGTTTGTAAGATAATTGAATAGGTATTTAAGTATAACTAACAAATTGTAGCACCAGCATTTGTATTCTGCACATGAAAGTATGTTATAGATGTGCTGTAACCGGCTGTAAAAATGCTTAATGTAAGTATGAATGCCTCTTCTTTGTAGATAGTTGATTATTGATGATATATATTATATTTCAGGACCGAAAACTTTACGTTGCATGACTGTGCTCATGCAAGCAAAATTCATTTCTTCCTAACTTGCATGCCGAAGATTACAAGAACAACAAAGCTTCGTTTCAGAGTAATTAATTATTGTTAGTACTCTATGGTCTCAGCATAGAAATTACATACTACGAAAATGTACACATAATAATAAATAACATTTGAGTTCATATCAGAAAAAAACGGGATACACTTATCAAATATTTCATGGATTTATATGAGAACAGTCACATCTTCTACCTGCAAATGTCTTTTTAAAATATAATATTTTAACCGTAAATAAATAATTTTCTGTATTTCTTAAGTAGCTGGTATAAAATGTATAAACATAAAATATTAACATTAAAACTAAACATTTCAGCATTCAACACAAACGGTATAGTATATGATAATACACCATGGAGACCGGGGAGAGAGATCGAGCTTGATAGCAGCTCTGTTGTAGAAGAAGATGAGAGAAAATTGAAAAATCTAGCTACAAGGATTATGTCGAATGGAGTTGAAGTATTGGTTAAAGATAAAAGTGCTGATTCTAAACAAGAACAGGTAATATCAGTTTTACTAATCTTTGTTAATTTTAGTCATAATATTTTCATATCAAGTTCATCACTTGAGAACTCTTCAATATCATATCTGTCTTATAAAACCTTTTATTTTCTCAGCGAAAACTAAAATTCATGCACATAACGTCAATGAAACCACCGCACTACAGTTCAACACAATCAAAATCATTACTGTCATCCGCTGTTGCCACCTTTGTCAACCGTCAGCAAATGAGCGCAATGTTCCCATTGCACCAACTTATGCAACATAACTATATCATCAAGACCTGCAT
This sequence comes from Agonopterix arenella, assembly GCA_927399405.1. Taxonomy (NCBI): domain Eukaryota; kingdom Metazoa; phylum Arthropoda; class Insecta; order Lepidoptera; family Depressariidae; genus Agonopterix; species Agonopterix arenella. The sequence continues at coordinate 7,897,985 of OV656714.1, forward strand.
GACAACATATACATATTTGACGACAGTAGTCCAAAACAAAAGGAGTGCTATATCTACATTTGAAACCATAGTTTCAGTTGTAACCACTGAATCATTGACGAATGTATACGCAACAGATATTATGCCAGATATAAAGCCGACCAAAGTAAGGTTTTATTGAATTTGGAACCCTGGTTGGGTATATGAAATCCTGGTGGATTATAACCCTCATCCATTGTCACCCTAGGTTTTGTAGGCCATCCTAAATTCGTAGTGAAAATGTTGAAGATAACCGTATGATACCCCGACCCATTACAAAATTAGCTAAGTCTAACTGTATTCCTACTAAATTTAAAAACAAAAACCTTTATTCTTCATTACACATTATAGTCATTGATTGTATAGGTATTTATGTGTCACATAAATCCAAAATACAAAAATTTAAACTACACCTTCAATTGTATTATAATTTTTTCGTTGTACATGATCCGACCCCCGTCCCCCATTATTAAAACTAAATAGGTAACTTGCTATTGAGTTTGTTAATTAATTTGTTTCGTTTTTAATTTCAGACAAAATACATGGAAGTGAAGACCATTCAGCCGTCAGCTCCAAGTAATATGTTTTTAAGCAATTTTCCAAAGATTGACAAGAGAATAGACAGTGAGGAAGAAGACGGTGATAGCTTTGAATTAATCCAACCTTCTGAACCTAGTCGATTACCATGCACAAGCTCTTGCTCCTGCAGTCATTCAAAAACGGAAAGCCTAAAGAATAAATATACTAACATACATGACCATTCAATGCCAGCTTCCACAAAGTACGGTATGAAAACCTCTAAGTACAGTGCTACAAAAATTGACTTGAGACCTACTAAAATAGAATCGCCTGACAAAAAAACCCAATACGGGCCTTACGAGTACGAAAGTCAACTGGCTCCGACTGACAGAATAGTCGAAAAGTATACAGAAGTCATCAGTGACTATTCAGATGAAAAAGATTCAAATTCAGTTGAAGAGACAGAACTATTGACAAACGAGCAAGCCCCGGCTCCTCCAAAAGTAAACAAAGTTTCCAATAGTAAAATGCCAGAAAAAGCGAAACCAGAAAAAGTTCAGAAACCTAATAAAAATAAAGTGTTAGTTGCTGATCTTTTGAAACTAGGTTCCTTAGGAATAAAAGGACTGTCTCAATTGGCACCAGTCATAGAGAAAATGACGGGAGGATTCATGAAGCGGCAAGAAACTAATAAAACTGTTACAACTACCACTGTAAAACCAGTACAGCTAACTCCTTACCACGTCAACAAAAGAGTTGATAGCGAATCGGAATCTAAACATAACAATTTCCCAATCTACATACCCGTTGACGAAATGGAAACATCTGAGTCACAAATCTCGTTCACTAATGCAACATTGCATCAGAATTTAGCGTGGGCAGCTGAACACAAGCAACCTAAAGCTCGTATCGTCCCACCTAAAATGGTTCACGAAAGTCCACTTGTCAATGGAGGTATACCCATTAGCCCTGGAGAAATAATCACCGCTAATTCCGATGTAATTGTTGGCAAGCCAGCAGTAGGCGGGCCATTAACTTTAGCCGCAAGCGGAATTAAATTGCATAACCCAGTTAACCCGCCTTCCATTGACAGTTTCGTTTCAGCCAATGAGCAATATGAAGTAAAAGAAATTCCGAATCTCACTGAACATACAATGCAATCGCATAAAGTAGATGACTCCTTTGATCTTAGACCTCCTGAGTTACCTAAGCCTAAACCTAATAGGAATGCACCAAGGCCGTCTATGCAGTCGTTCAGTCATCAAAACTCTCAGCAATCTAACAAAAATTATCCTCGTTTGCCACCAGTACATGCTCCTTCTGATCAAATGATGAAAACTGAACATATCAAGACTACGACCACTGTCTTAGGAAACCATGGAAGACCAGCTTTCTTAGATTATATTCCTTCCTTTGGAAAACCCAGTAATCTTCCAAATAATCACCATGATGATATAAGACCGGTCAATGAATATAACCAAGACGAAGAAGTACCTGATAACAGTCCTAGCTCCTCAGAAATAGTTAACACTAGAGTAACGACTGACGGAGAATATGCTGCTAGTAATTCAGAGTCTATAAGCAAACCATTCTTAGTAGATATTCAACCCTCAAGAGTAGCTAATGTTTTGATACCGCATGGTAGCGCTACAGCATTAGTTTTTGCTGGCTCATCAGAGCCACACAAAACTGGTGATTATGTGGATGATCCATTGCCTTATCCCGAACCAGGCTATTTCGGAAGCTTTAGCATAGATGCCCCACAAATGACAAATGTCCACAATGTGGCACCTAATGGCAATAAACAGTTTTCAGTCAAACCAAACGCTCATCCTTCTTTGGAGTACAAACCTAACGTTTCACCATCTTTCAAAGATCGTCCATACAGAAACGACATAAAATTCAAATGGAGAGATAATAAACGTCCTACAGACTATAACAAGCTTCCACCGCCGACAAGCAATCAGGAAACGCATTTGCAAGTCGGTCCTCATATAACAGCGTACAATCCCGATGTGTACAATCCCAACAACGGTGATTTTGAAAAATACAACCCTGTCAGAAACACAAACAAGTATAAAGAAGGAAAAGACGTAATTGATAAAGAATATGAAAACTATTTAGCCGTTCCTCCACCTCCACCACCAAAAAAGCAGTACAACCAAGACAGTCACTATGACAAGAATAAACAGTATAACCAAAGACCAGTTGTGCATACGAAGCCGGTGCAAGATATGAAAGTGTTTTTGAATATTCAACACCCAGTACCGAAGCCTCCGAACCAAGAACCTTTACCACCTAAAGTGACTTCTGAGATTTACTTTGCGTCTCAAGCTCCTAATAGCAAACCTACACCGACTTATACCGTACATATCCCACCCTCTCCTCCAACCTACGGACACTCGTATAATAAAGCTCCAAATAATAATAATCAACAGCATGTAATAAAATCAAACTCAAATATTGGACAAATGAGCAATTCTTTCTCAGTAGTGTCATCTCCTAACTTTGCCAATAAATCTATATTTGCTAATGATGTTAATGATAAAGAAAATACCTATACAGTAACTTTGAACACAGCTACTAATGTAGCAAGTAATGTAGCTGATGCTGGGCAAGTGATTGGTTCAAGTGTACCAGTAGCCATTGGAACAAATGATCAATTAAACGCAGATATTCCCATAGGAACCAATTTTGCTATAAGGGTAGAAGATGGTCCATCTCCATTTGAAAGCTACAATACTCAAAGCAATCGGAATCCACCAGTTAAATACGATCAGCACGGTCGTGTTACGGAAGTTACGATCGGAGATAATAGGTGGAACGAAAGTATTTCAGAAAATCATATACCTAAATATGAAACGACAATAATTGGTCAACATTATGACGATCAGAATAACAATGACAAAACAACGAATGAGGAGACTGCCGGTCCATCCTTCGAACCGTCTTTAAACAGTCACGCGAATTTCCCGATGATGAATGAAAAAACAACTCCCTCAGATGCTTATGATAATGTCAAACCAGTAACAGAAGAAGAAGAAGAGGTTAAAATTGATCAAAAGAGACCAGCTAAACTAATACCAAACATTCCAACAAATTCGCATGGGTGGTATTCCAGTGTTTTATTGAACGAAAATAATATTATCAACAATATTAAAGTAGAGGCAACTACTAGAAAGATAATTCCTCTATCTCATGACTACAATACAGACAGCGTGCCAGATTTCGGGCAAAAGATAAGTAGTGTTGGAAAACCGCCATCAGAGTTTTGGGGTCAAAACACACCGGCAGTTTACAACACCGGCAATAACTTTAATATTGGTCAGCCTTTCACAAAACCGCAAGCAACTGAAAAACCATTCTTCAGTAATTCACAACAAACTACAAAGCATTTCAACAGAGATTACGTGATTTCCAACTTTGGTACTATGAGACAACCTGCTTATGATATACCAATAAGAGACAACAGCGATGAAACAACTACAACGAAGGCTCATAAACAAACTACTGAAAAAGTAAAACCAGTTTATGAAAATTCGGAAGAAATTTATGACGGTGAAGAAGAATTTGAGAATAATAGCGAGAACGATGGTGAGGTTAGTCAAGAATCTATGAAAGTTCCAGTTATATCGACGTCTAGTGAAGAACCAAGTGGTAACGATACTAGCGCAAGTACAGAGTTGAACTTACTTCGCGACGAAGTTTTCAAACCATCTCAAGGCACGCAACTAGATAAACATGTACAATTTGTAGAAATTAATCATGGAACACAGACAGAAAAACCATTTGGATCTTACAATAAGACAACTTTCCAATCGAATACAATAAAGCCTATTTACGATAATATGAAACCTCGTCCATTCACTGTAAACACTGCTACATTAGATCATCAATTACATCAACCTCATTGGCAAATAAATCAACTTATGATTAATTCAACTAACATGTCATATGAAGAGAATCTGGATTTGAATATCGGTGAAGAAATGGGAAGTGCTACCACAAGCAAACCATCAACAACTAGACTTATTCCTCATCGCAATACTGAATACGAAAATAAGTACAAACGACCACAAAGACCAGTCTTTACTTTTGGTCACAACAATTCTCGTGTCGTCAATGATTCTAATAACATTATAACGTCAACCGTTCATATTCAAGATAAGAAACCCTTGATTGTGGAAGATATTCCAGAAAAATCTTCTACTCCATCCGTTTCTTTAACCACTTTATATCTTAATCGTTCATCAAGTGAGATCATTGACTTGTCGCCGCCGCCTCCTACGATGGATTATAGCTTCAAGCCATCAGCTAATGATGAGATGATAATGGGAATGAGTCCACCACCACCTATGACTCAGCCTTCTATTCCACACTTCCCGCAAAGAAATCCGTCTACTAACAGACCAGTGCCTCCTATCAGGACTCCACCATCGTATAAAAATAAACCACCCAAAACATTACCCCCCAGATTGTCAACGACACAGAGACCATTAAAAAGACCGATTAATAGAGACGAGGTATCTACTTACAGGCCAGCTTACAACATTCTTAATAACGTAAAACGACCTATTTACAACCGAGACCAACCATCATCACAGTTATTACCTCCTCCAAGAGAACCTACAAGAATTACACCAATGAGTGATGTGCCAGCACCAACGGTTACTATTCCTGTTATTCCAAATGTAGTTTTCCCTACACCGGTATCATCAGGTTGGCTTACGTCATCTGGAGTGGACTTCTCTTCGAGTTTCGATTTTGGTCCAACATCTGTACACTTCCCAACTGAAATTCCAAAACCATCAAGGATTCCAGAGTCTGATGTATCTTCAACAGAAAATTCATATTCTTACGAAGTGGCTTCTTCTTCTGAACGATTTGATGAAATGAGCTCCGAAAAACCCGACACAGATGATAGAAATTCTAATTCGAAGGAAGTTAGCACAGAATCAATTACCACAATATCTTCGACGCAAGATCAAAATATAAACGATGCTGTTGCTAGTGAGTCAAGTTACGAAGAAACTACCACTGACAAGATAAAAGTTATCCCATTGGGTGCTAAAAATAGAACTCGTAAACCTTATCCAATTAGGGGCGAGGAAAAGAAATCGAGCACTTACAAGTACAAGGTATCTTCTAAACCTACAAACATAATTCGACCAACGAGAACATTAACTCGACCAGAAATATTATATCCAACAAGACATACCTCCATTAGGAAGATTGTGAGACCAATACCAACAAGATTACCTACTGTTATACCAACAAGTGTAATCGAAAGTTCAGAATCATCAATAGATGATGAATTTATTAAGCCAACAGAAGTTCTTAAAGAAGTTGCTATACCAAGCACATTGCAACCTGAAAGAACAAATGTAATAGAAACATCTTTAAGTATAGCTAGTCCAAGTTTAGACGAAGTTAAATCAAGCGTTCCACCAACACACCACGCTGGTAATGAAGTAAAAATATCAGATGAAGTAGTGCCAACTAAGACAGAGTTTAGAACTACAGTTGTAACTTTAACAAAGACGCTATCTGAACCACCAAGAACAATATCTAGCATTGGATACGTAAACCTAACTCATACGCTAACAGTCACACACACAAAGACGAGTCTGGTCAGCCAATCAGAAGGAGCTGTCACTCAGACTCTAGTACTGACCAATACTCATACATCTACAAGAGTGGATGTTGTCACAGAGGTCCATACTCAAGTGCAACCAACTACAATAATAGAAACTGTTACTAAACATATACCAGTGCCTCAAGTAGAGCCTACTCCAGTTCAAGAAATAGTAAAATCTAAGACTAAAATTGCTCTTGATGATATAACGATGTCTTCTGAAGAAAACGAGAATCTTATCATCAGAGATACCGAAACAACAGAAAATATACAAAGGGTAGAAGAAACAGAAAACGATGGTGATAGCGACACATTCTTTGTAGTAATGAATAAATCACAAAATGGTGGAAAAGTTCCACCAATCCAGACAGATATCGACACTGGTGAATATGATATTACTAGAAACGAACAAGTTAACAGCAATGGAGTATCTCAAGTATTGTTTGGAGAGATATTATTAGCAGGCACACCTTTCCTAGAAACCACAAATGTTGTGAATCCTACTGGTATGTATGATAATCTGAAATATAATCTTAACGAAATAAAAAAAAATTACAAATAACATTATTTTTTCCAGGTATCGGCTATGGTAAAGAATGTCAACCGGACTGCAAGGCATCGAGGAATGAAAGATGCCAAAGAATCGATGGAATGATGAAGTGTGTATGCAGACCTGGATTTGCTAGAATGTTCCCGGATAGACCTTGCAAACGTAAGTTATTGGGATGAATTGACGAGTCTATTACTATAATGGCATGACTCGTCAAATAACTTATTTTATGGATTCAGTAATTTCAAAATACACAAAAATTACTACAAGTATTTAAAAGTAGAGATTACAATTTTACAACGCATTCCATTCAACAAACTACTGCAAGATTTGAGAGGTTTTGAAATTAAAAACTTTCGTGCCCTTAACTTTAGATCATGTCTAAATTACAATAATTTAGGTATTCCATTCAAAACAGGATCAATTGATGAACTATCATAAAAAACATAATTTATCATTATCATTTCGATTGATGAATCTTATGAAAAACCATAATTACTAATTTCCAGCTACCTACACATACTCTGTCAAGTTAGCTCTGGACTCCCAGGGAAACGAACGTCTTCACTTCCACGAGAACCTAGCAGATAATTCCAGCAAGCAGTACCATGCCTTAGCAGTAGCCACTCATGAGGGTATCAACAGAATGGTGATGCAATCAGACTTGAGAGACGTGTTCCACGGAGTCCACATCACTGGCTTCCATCCTGTGGAGATGAAGACCGATAGCGGAGAGAACTATCAAGGCGTCATCAATGATTTCTATGTGCAGGTAATAGACGCTTTATTATTTCTGGAAACTTGAATATTGGTATATAATAAATAATAATAAGTCGAGGCTTTAAATTTTTCAATAATAAATTACATAGACATTCAGTCAATGCCTAGAAATAGTCTAAGGCTATTTTAGTTGTAGGTAAACTTATCAATAAAAGTAGGTACGCTAATTTACTACTACAATACAAAACGTATTGACCGCAAAACAGTTGTAGTTACGGTCCAAATCGAACCTAAACAAGATAGTACCAAAACCTATTATGTAACATGATGCCAGATTCTTACTCTTGAAGTACCTTTATATCTAAAAAATCTAGAACAAGAAAGGCAACATTTTAGGTAAACCATAAAAATATGAAAACGTCACTGCCTTTAAACCTAATCTATTTGTTTCAGCTCTCTGACAATGCCCATGAAAGTCGTCTGAAGGAGGTGATAGAGAAATATCTGCGAAACAACAACTACAGCTTGGGAGGAACTGACGTGCATGCAGCTGGGGGACTGATGGACAGACTGGATGTTAGCGGTAAGGTTTTGACAGTATTTTGCGATGGAAATAATGTTGAAGAAAGGGAACTGATTTGTCATCATCCCGCGTATCCACCCACGTCAGAATATAGGTAGGTCGTTGTTGTGTAATCTAATACGCAGAATCGTATGCTTTAATTTCGAAAAGACCGCCAACAGTCTTCTTCGGTATCAGCGTAGTATTATTTGTATATCTATTGAAAATGTAATTTTTGAACGCCGCGTTAAGGGAAAAATTTGAAAGAAACAAATTTATACACCGCCAGTATAAATTATGAAAACGAATACTAATAAAATGGCTGGACCGAGATGTCGTGAAGGTAGCAGGAACCGTTGGACGAGGGCAGCGCAGGACGATCCATGGGGGAGGCATGTCTCCGGCAGGGGATTTCTTTCTTTAAGATGATGATGATGATGATGATAAGAAATAAAATAGTTGCCTACTTATTATTCCCGTCAAGTTCCCATCTCAAATATTATTTGCTGCCATGTTCCAGACTTCGACGAGTGTACGAGCGGACAGTTCCACGATTGCTCCGAGCATGCGCAGTGCTTCAACCTGCGCGGGACCTACACTTGCAGCTGCTTGGAGGGCTTCGCTGATCTTAGCGTCAACTCCTTATACCCTGGCAGGATATGCTCCGGTAAGTTTATTTTTAACTAATTTGGAATACGCTGAAAGTAAATCTTGTAACAAATACAAGTTTAAAAAAGGTAGAGTTGTACATAGAGAAGCTTCTGAAAACCTCGATAATTGGGTTATGCTCGTCATTGCCTGATACTTTCAAAATCAGGATGTCAGGGACAAAAGTATTAGATAACTTTTTTTTAGACTCAAAAATGTCATATCTTCTAATACTTGATAGATATATATTATACAGGGTGTAAGGGACAGCCGTCTAACTGAAACGGTGAACTCAGACCATCAAACTGAACCACTTTCACTATGGAGCCTACCTCAGGAATTTCCTACCGATGTTCCTTAATAGCAGCATAACAGACCTTATCGCTCTTTACATAATGACCCAAAAGCTAAAAGCCTCCTCTCCTTCCAGCTGAACCAGTAGGCTGCGAGCGCTGCAACTACCACGGAGCGTGCTACTCTCGGGACGACAGACGAGTTCTGTGCGAGTGCTTCCAGTGGTACGCGGGCAGCACTTGTCATATCAACTTGAAGGGTAAGCTTGTATTGTATACTTCTTCTTTTGTATCAACATGCACCAAATCGCAAAACAACTCATGCACAGATTAACTAGTAGGTACTATGTAGCTGTAGTGGAAGAATAATCCAGTCGCATTCATAAATGCGAATATGCTTTCAGCGTATTCCGCCTCGATAGGCGGACTGATAAATATAAGATGAGATGTCGGATTCGCTTGAAAAGTCAGAGTGCAGACAGTCGTGTCGGTCTGGTGCTTTTTGGCTTGCCACGCGGCTCCACTATTTTTACTCGACACAAGCAAAAGACCATAAATTTATTTAAAAAGTGCATTGAGTATTGAGTCAGATATTTATTTTGATATCTTTGATTAATTTGTTCCTCTTTGATAAACTAGCCCGCTAGTTCTAAGGCAGATTAGTGCTGGACTTCATTGTCTAATATTACTGTCACCCTACAGATTACATCATGATAATTTTATTAAACGCTGGTGATGCAGCCTTTGGTATTGAATCAAAAAAATTAAGCTTTCACCCTCCATCGGCTTCCTTTCACAGCCGACCCATACCTCGCAACGACACCATTCACATCTAGTTATTTGTAGCCCTAATTTTCATTAAGTAAAACAAGGCGTTCTCACTGTAGACAAATAAAGACTTACATCTAACTTATAGTTTTAAATAAAACACAAATATTTCTCTTTCCAGTCGTCCTTATCTCCCTGGTGGTGCTTGGAGCATTACTGACAATCGTGCTGGCCGTGTGCGCCATCGTGGCCTGCAGACGACCTCGTCCGCCACCACGATCCATCGTCACCTGTATACAGGGCATGCCTTCTTTACACCAGGTAAATGGATTTAAACTCTAAAGGAAACAAAAGAGATATGTCAGGCAGGACCCTAGGGGAGCGCGTAATTTCTCTATGGGCACGACCGCCTAAAGTGGAGATCTATAGTCTCTGCCCTCTGCCTATCCGTCTGGCAAAATACGATAACAGTCATGATGATGATGACGCATGAATTCATGAAACTACACGATTGCTTTCTATTTCTAGGGTGCGATGCCAAAGCAAAGGGCAGATCGGCGAGCATTGATCAGCGATCGAGGAGATTCTGGAGATGCTTCCAGTGTGCAAAATGCTTCTCTACCATACATGCCGGCCAAAGTAAGCGTACAATTTATACAATCTTTAGCATTATCTAAAACTAGGGACAAAAGACTGTTAGGTTTTTTAGAATGACTTACCATCGACTCGATAGAAGAAGTTCTTTTATCCCAGGTCACTCTTTCGTATCAGCAAAAGCTATATCGCATGAAAATCACTCATACTCTAGTGGAAAGATTAGCCAGCCAGTAATGGTCGTATCGAGACAAACTGCTCACGGTGCGCCAGACGAACTCAGGTTTCGTCACTCGGAGAGGTTCTTTCCTTGCACCTTATACTTTCCTTGTACTTGTAATACACCTATTAGAGATGAGATTTAAGACTTTTCTGAGAAACTAGAACTTCCCTAGATGAAAACAAAAAGGAGATGCACAGCACACTGCTCGTGAAATCGTGAATAATCGTGGTGTGCGTATGCTTGCTGAAAGGAGTCCAGTGAACTTACTTTTACATGTAATTTATAATATTATTCTTTTACGCAATGCAATCACAGACTTACGATTACGAATATTATGGCTAAAATAAAATTGCCTGCTTTGGCGATAAAAAATGAGGAACTTAATGTATACGTGACAAAGCTACCTACCTATAGTTGAACTCGAATTAACTCGATGACCATGAACATATCAGTTCAACTATGGGTAGGTTGATCTGTCGCCGTGTGTACATTGTCCACTAACAAATGAATTCCTTTTTTCAGAGACCTACGGGTGGCAAAAAGTGTGTGATATCGGATCCCCCGTCACACGACCCCCCGCCGCCCCCTGCACCTGCAGTCATGATCCCGAGAGCCAGGCTACACCCGCACCACTCTGACAGGTGAGGATTGGTGGAATAGTCGAAAAAACAAGCGAGAAGGTCTTTCGTTAAGGCAAAAAGTCGGGTGCGAAAATGTAGCGAGAGATGCACCCCGCCGAAATCTAGCTACGTGATTTTTTTTTTCAATACGACCGTAAACATTTTGGTTAAGCTTAGTTTTCGTTTAGACCGGAAAGTCACTCATTGTTCAAATGATAAATACAGAGTTGTAGGGCCTAGATACATGTTGACTTCGGTACTATCAATCATCAACAAAACTCTTGTTACGAAAGAAAAATTTAAACATTCTTTTTCTCTAAACAGCCGAGAAAATGTAGCCAGAAAAAGAAGCTTGGAGCTAAGCAACGAAGCTAAATTGATTAGCTATTTGGAATCTGGAGCAGCCGTTACAAATGATGAGGTACTTTGTTATTTGAAATATCAACTATTGCAGAAATAGAGTCATTTACTAATGCTTTGTTACCTGTTTTCAGATGAGAAGAAAACACAGTATGGAGTCTTCATATAGTGCTAATAAGGACAGACATAACAAACAAGGTATGAAATGATTACTAATAATGTACACAGAACTTAGATTTTTATCAGAAACAATCAATTTAATTCATACCATGATAAATTGTTTATAGTTCCTTTGAATTTTTTGAGTTCCAGTTTATTTAATCGTTTTGTAACGGTTACGATCGTTTTCGATAAAATTGCAATTGACATCAGTGAATAATATTAACAAAAGTACAAAGTACAACTAAATATTGAAAATTTTGTAATTTTAAGGAGCATTAGTATCGGCTGGATTCAAAGTATCAACAACAATAAGGCCCGACGAAGGTGGAATGAAGGAAGAAAGAGATGATCTCTCATCGATAAATAAAAACGATTTGGAAGCTGAACTAGCTCATTTTGATTCACTAAGGAAATCTTACAGGTGAGAAAAGCTCTGCGATAAGATAGACTCCTTAAAAAATATTCAGGATATTCAGGTAAGGTTCATTTCTTTAATGGCACCTTTTAAAATTTCAGTCAAGAAGATTTATCCGAATGGACGGATGCGGAACGACGGATTGGTGAATTGTAAGTATTTTTACAACAAATTTCGGAAAATGAACAATCGATTTTTCATCATTACACTATAAGTACTATAATCAAATAAAACTATGCGATCATCAAAGTAAACAACAACTTTGAATACAACAAATTCTTGAATTATTCCATCAATGAAACTTTGTCTATCTATTCTATTTTATCAAGGAAATCGTTTCTTATTTTTCTGTTCCCTTAATATAAACATAGTAAGTAGCTATTCAAACTTTCATAAGTGCTATGTAGATTTGACGATACATCATGAACAAGTCGTATTACCCAAAGTTTAAATCCACTACGATAATTTACAGGACTCTATCAGAGGCCAGATCAGTTGGTGGAACATTACCAGCTAGTACGGGGAGAGCTGCATCATCAACACGACTAACCCACCAGGTAATATTTGTATCATATTATGGAAAAATCGTAATAATTATGTTATGATAGTGATTAAATACTAGGTCTTCCTAAGGATGGTTATAACGAGCCAGTTAGTGTAATAAGGAAATTCGTTTCTTAAGTGATCTCCCAACAGTCATAAACATAATACATGCCAGAGAAGTTTGTTGGCTTTATAGTTTTGGACATTATATACGGTATTACTAACTGCACTTTATGAAAGTCTTATTACCACTCTAAATATTGTTTAGTCAAATGTTGATCCAGTCAAGCAGCTTTACTTGAGCACTAGTGTTAAATATCAATAATTTAACTAACATTATATCCATCCAAAATGCTTGTCACTATCCTTGTATCGATATCTAATATCGACGGCAGCAAAGAACAAAAACAGAAAATAATTTGCCATTACTTTCTCCAGCTTTATCTCTCATACCAAAATAAACAACAGGAAAACAAAAATAATATGGGAATTAACGTGAAATTATTTTGTAATAAAACTATTTTCTGATTAAACCGCGGAAGAAATTGTTGTCTTCTTGTTCTTTGCTTCTTGTTCGATATGTCCCAGATATAACCAAAGTGCACTATAACCCTTACCCACTGTTGCATGCAGGAGGCCAACACGATGGCGGAACGGGACCTCGGCTCCACCTTCCTCCTGCCACACGTGCATCTCTATAAGCCAGACCTTGTGGGTATCTTTGCACTTACCTTTTCACTATAGCACATATCGATATATTTTTATTATTATTTATTTAATAGCATGACCTGACGTTATAATTAGTTTGTACGCCAACACTTAATTTGGTATCTAAAAATGCTCCAACAAAACGGAAAATAAAATTATTTGTGATAATAATTATGATATGAAAATTTTTAACGAAGGAAAAGATAAAGGATAAAGGATTGGAAATTTACTAGACTGTCAAGACCAAATAGACATTTTTTTCAGTGTCCCACTGCTGGGCAAAGGCGGGAAGCCTTTTACTCTCCAATCCTCTTCTTAGGCTCTTATTAAGATGGAAATGATAATATTTCAGGCAGTGTTTCGGGCTATATTTTATGACAAATTGATTGCGAACTATTTCCTGAAAAGCATCAAAGTTTTATAATCTATTACTTTTTATTAATCTAAATTTTCTTACACATTCAGCTTGTACGGTCAAATAATAGAAAACTTTTACTATGTAGATCTAACTTCTACTACTGCTACCTATTCTGTGCTTTTACAAACATTGTTAATTTCTTTTGCAGACGAGTGACGTGTCAGAATTCGACTCCCTGTGAAGAACGAGATCCAGTCATAAATCTATTCTAATAAGTATTAATTTTCATAATCACCGCTATCATCTTTACACTCGAAAGCATATGAGGCGTTAATATTACCACCAAAGTGAAGACTTAATTTATTCTCTATTTATTCTACTTAATAAGTTAAATGCTTATAAACAATTGGTTTATACTTAATTAAATTTTGATCGTTATCAATTTTTATTATCGCGAGATGTACTCACACAGAAAATTTGTAAAAATGCCATAATAAATGTAAGCATTTTTTTAGATTTAAGCTTTTTGAAAACGATTTGAATAAGAAATCATTTTAAATGTAAATTTTGTTTTTTGGTTTTTACTATTTATTCTTTATCGATTTCTTATTTGAAGAGTTTTCATCTAATTATTTTTCATATGGAATAATAATTGTGCAAAGAAAGTGCCAATACATAGTAAATGACAATTTTGATACAAAATGATTGTACAATTACTTTCGTAACAAACTCAGTTCACCATTTTCTTTTTATTGTAACACGAGGTAAGAATCGTTAATTACTTGAATGGACTCTGTTTTATATTCTTCGTAATCTAATTCTTTAAGTTTATGGTTTATTTTATACGTTTTTGTTAATAAATGTTAATACTTATCTACGCTATTTCTTATTATATTAACAAATATGGATTATCAACTTAACCTTTAGGTTAATTTACATACAGATGAGGCATTGCTTGAATCGTCATAATCAATACAGGAAGAAAGAGTATAGGAGGAATATGACGACATAGTGCATCTATGCACATACTTGTGCACTTAAAAATATCCTGCATACCACGAATAACAGTAGTAATGATTAAATGGATGAACACAGTTCGTAGTGATATGACCGAGTGCAATGACTCCGAAGACGACGTCAGAAATAGGGCAAGGTGGAGAGAGCAGACACGGAAGGCAGACCCCACCATCATATGGGATTAAAAGCCAGGAAGAGAGAGAAAGAGAGTAGTAATGATTAGTAGTTTTGTAGATGAACGAACAGAAAATCATCATCATCATAACAAGAGCTGCCGTTCTGTACTGAAGTTATTCATACGGACGATAATCTTGAACGAAGAAATTGGATTATAAATGAGCTTTAGAGATCAGGTTCAAAATAAAACAAGTCTTTTAAATATGAGACAGCATTTTATTAAATATATTCAATAATATTTAGTTTAATCGATAGAATATTCAGCAATATTACAAATACAACGGGAAACAATGGAACAGAGCAACTTAATCGATTTTGAAACTTAATACGACAGCATAGCAACGTTTGACTAGCATTATAATCTTAACACCAAATTCCTTAAGCACACTGACTTAAAAAAAATTAACTATATTTATAAATAGTTACAAGCAATTGCTACCCTCTGTATTTTTAAGGGTAAATATACGCTGATATGAACCATTGCTTTTCATCAGCGGTGCTTTTTGTTTGTAATATTTTCAAACCGATATCAGAATAGCACTATTTATATTTTAGTAGGAGATCCCGCGTCGTAATTTCTTATATTACGAATATTTAATGTCCTTCAGGGACCTGTAACTACTATTATACTTTTTACCAAATGTATAATTTTGGAAAATCTCCGGAAAATATGCAACGTATTTGAAAATGTATCATATTACATTCACGTTACAAGACAAAATGGAGAAGCATTTATTTTGAAGTTTTTAAACAGCTGTGAATTAGCTAGCTTGTCCATTCTAGTTCTTAAAATACCATCCTTACCATCAGTCTCATCCAATATCAAAAACGATTTGAAAACCGATTTTGTAAACTTCTATGTTTCTTTCTTAGAAAATTCTACATCTTTTATGGTTTCTTTCTTGTCATAGTGTATATGAATGGAAGTGAGCAAGCTCTGTCAATACCTATAGTAACATACATGATTACATAATGTTTAATCTACACAACATCATTATAAATTTACTGGGCACTCAAAATCTTCGATTCAATCTTTGTATTTTTTCCCTAGTCAAAAATGTTACCACTATCAATGTTGCCCCAGTGAGCTCATAATGCCGTAAACCTAATTTAAAACTAGATTTTGTATCTACCTATCTACTTATGTAAGAAATTGTGCAAGAATCAAAACTGGTTCGATCTTTTGACAAATGCTAAGCTATCTCTTACATCTTAAATAGACGTGAGCAAGATAGCATGATTTATATTATTTCTACTTTTACAGAGCTTTTTTTGTTAAGATTTATCCAATATCAAAACTGACAATGTCAGATATCTACTTAATAGTTATTCTTAGAAAATAGTTAATAATTCCTACTATTATAATAGTGTAACGTACGGAATAAGCGATTGATTAAAATCACAGAGCACACAATCCGACAAAGACGCTAAACTTATTGATTTAAATAAAAATCGGAATAGCAGAAGACAGTAGTAAAATTCCAGCACTGTGATTGGACACACTGTGCCATAAGAATCTTTCTCATTGGCTGTAATTCATGCGATTAATTTAAATTGTGATTGGTCAGAAACCAATTAAGTTGAAATAGAACTAATATTGTTTCTATTGGGTTATATGGTCTGTGATTTCAAGACTAGATCAAGCTAAGCGCTATCTAAAATATCTAGGTCTATAGGTCGTAGCAATATGGACCAGTGTCGTATAAAAACCGACGGGTTAGTACAAAAGTGAGTACCAAAATACTATCCAAAAAACTTGAACTTTATGGCCAATTGTAAACAAAATTCATTTTTGAGCGTAACAATTAAAAATTTGAAATAATTAAGAATTTGAATAATTGTAAACTTTGTTTAGAAAACTGCGGGACAGACTAGCAGAAGAAAAATATTTTTTTCTATATTTTGGCAAACAAATTGGCCATAATGTCCAAGGTTAATAATCTCTCAAATGTCAAGTTGAGCTATCTATGCAGTTCTCAAGAAAATATCAATGTTGTCAATCAATATATAAGGTCTAACAAAATTAGCTGAAACTATTTTAAGGGTATGCTTAGACCATTAAACTGATTAACTTTCTGTATGGAACCAATATCGAAAACGCGAAAAAAAATCTGCTGTCCCATAAAAAACTGCAAACATAACTCGACTCAAATGTATGAGACAGCTGATTTTTTTTTCGCGTTTTCGATATTGATCCCATACAGAATGGTAATCAGTTTGATGGTCTGGTCATCTCCCTAAAATAGTTTCAGCTAATTTGGTTAGACCTTATATTTTATTTATGCAAATATTTTCAAGTTAGGGATAAAGATTTATTCATATCATTTACCATACAGTAAAATGTTTTAAAATTGTGAAATACCTAGTCCAGATTGAAATCAAGTGACATCTTTGATACTAGAAAAAATCTACTGAAATTAAAGAAAGAGTTTTACGCCGCCAGCTCATAGACTAACTGAATGATCAACATTGATGTTTTCATCGAGGAATCTAAGTAATTCACTAGTTGATGTGAAATAGAGTTCCTATGCGTCTATGACTCTTTAGGTCTTAAGTTAATAGTGTCAAGTATCAATTTTGTTTGAAACTATCACAATGAATGACTTAGGTTTATATTGATATTTTTTTCTACATTGTTAACAGGTATAATGTATTTTCCCATTAGGTTTAGATTATTATAAAAGTTTGTATGATTAAGTACGATGTCCGAGTATCTTTTTCCAGGTTCAAAAAGTAGCTTACTGTGCATTTTGCCTAAGAATTTTGAATTAGCTGTTACGAAGGTAGAACATCAAAATATGGCGAATAAAATCTAGGATAGAAAGGACTCTATTCAAGTATTATAAAAAAGAAATATGTCAATCATAACGTAGAACACCTAAAAAGGGAAGAGAAGAAATAAAATTATAAAGGTTTTACTTCTTAGCAGGTTCATCCAGACTTGACGGTGGGGATTTTGCTAACGTTGTGAGTGACCTGAAAAGAAAAGCACAAACTTACTGGACTTAGACCATTTATAAAGATAAGATTAATGCAGATCATTCTGTTTCAAAAACATTCAAAAGAGAAATAATAATAACGTATATAAAAATCGTAGGTAATAATATAAAATATTAAATAAATATTAGGATATTATTTGTCATATCCATTCCAATTGAATTACCAAAATATAGTCCAGACATGTTTAACCATGACTAGACAACGATATAGACAACATTTACAAATAAAGCCGAGAGCCGTGGTGGTCCAGTGGCGAGTAACCTTGCCTACCGTGCAGGAGGCGATGGTTCGATTCCCGTCCAGGCCGACTCGTACCAATGAACTTACGGAATTTATGTACGATTTGTCTTGACCCACTTCGGGTCCCTGAGCCAGCATAGTAAGTAAGTAAGTATGTACGATTTGTAACACCACTGGCTTTTCGCTGAAGGAAAACATCGTGGGGAAACCTGCATGCTTCAATTTCGAGACATGTATTGTACCTACTGTCCATTACAAGTGGCGACGGGCTCACTCCCCGTCACACTGGACAGAGTTTCAGTACTACTAGTGAAACGTGGGTTCTGAGGTTTCAGAATATCTCTGACTACCCCTTCGGGGAATATAGTCGTGAGCATATGCTATGCTACAAATAAATGTCCTTATTCTCGGTTCATCACGTTCACAACCAAACTGAGCTATCAGGCTGTAAAGAAATATTACAAGGAAACAAATCCATATATGATTCTGAAGAGTTGTCGTGAATGCGTGATCAACTTTTATAATTCTTATTTTGTCAAAAAATACCTTTGATCTACAATTATTATACCTGAAATAATTATCATGCAATAAACAATATTTTAATCACAAAATTCACTTATTATATTAACAAAATTTTTAGAAAATAAAAATAAGAGCACAAACACACCGCACAACAAAAAGGAAGCAAGCAATGTTTAAATGAATAAAAATAATGATGACAGATGATTATAAATATTATGATGAAGCCAACTTTAAAATAGTTCATAATATTAAGGATCCCACTGCAGGGCAAAGGGCTCCTTACACAAATGAAAGCGTGAGGGACCATAATTGACCCAGCAAATTATAAATTAACTCATAATATTAAAGCAATATAATACAAAATAGTGTACCTATTTGCTGAGGTTTTCTTGAGAGTGACTTATGCAATAGCAGCTGCAATGATAATTTTATCTTTTAGTAGGTACATTATAATCGATTTCGAAAATGAGGCTAATAAAATAAATAAAAGTAATATAAGTTGTTGTTATATCTCTGAAGATACCTTTTAACGAAAGTACTACATTTGCACCATTTTACTTCCAAATAAATAAAAAATAAATTTTGATATTTAAACATTGTGCTATTAAATGATATTATATGGGCTAAAAGGATAATGCTAAGCAAAGGTAAATACAATTATTTACAATTATATAATAATACAATAATCAATTTTAAATATAATTTAAAACTAAAAACGATGAAAACTGAATGAAATAATCAAATATGTGAATAAAATATGCTAATAATAAACGAGATAAAGAAATGTAAATGACGTTATGTTGTAATGAACAATGAAAATAACATGAACATCTATAAAAAAACATTTTTACTTAATGTTTTCAACATACACTATAATTTAGACAAACATAACATTACTAAACAGTAGAAACGAAATGTAAAGGCACATCTTATCTCAAAGATAATGCAATGATTTTCGGAGAAGAATATTAGCTATCAATAACAAAAACACCACCGGTATCGTTAGCGAGATATAATATTTTGTGTATATGTTTTATTTAGATAACCACTGATGGTTGATGGCATGGTATGGTTGATGTATGGTTTTGATTTTGGTACTGGGAAAACTATTTGGGACCCATATCTGGAGCCGCGCTATGCTACCAAAAGTACATAACTTACATACATAAGTGCAGTCTCTATCATAGAATTTAGAAATGATCTTTCATCGACGTTGATCAAATTCTTTATGACACCTTGACCTGTTTTTTTTACTTCCGTGCAAAATGTGGAATATCTGATATTGATATTATTAAATATCGTGTTTAAAGCAAATTATCTGAATTTAAGAGTGTTCGTAAGATTTTACCTTCTCTGAGCAGGAATGGGCGGTGATGGCTGTGAAGTTGGAGGCAGCGATGCCGGACAGCTTCCAGACAATACAGGTTGGGCGTCGTCATCGTCTTCTTTTCGTTCTCCTGAGAAATATGAATATTTTTAATGAGGGAGCTGCGGTGATTTTTCTATGTACTTGTAAATTCGATCTCAATTCGTTCACGAAACGCGTATGTGTTATCTATCTATCCATACATGGGAGTAGGTATGTACAGGGTCCTTTTTAATATGCTGACAGACCATCAAACTGAACAACTTTCTCTATCGGACAACATCGAAATTGCGAAAAAAAAATCATATATCCCATATATTTGGCTCGAGTAGGTTTGCAGTTTTGTATAGAAGAGGTTTTTTTGCGGGATTTCGATGTTTGTGCTATAGAGAAAGTTGTTCTGTTCAACGGTTTGATCATCCCTTTAAAAATGTGTCAGCATATTAAGAATAAGGACTCTATACACGATCTGGGCATCGCTTTAAAGTCCTTAAAAACGAAGGAGACTGTACTGGAGGGAAATGCTAAAATTGTTTCTGAAGTGAGAACCAGTCTTCCGCCTGTAGAAGCATATCTCTAAAAAGTTTGAAAGTGCCATACCTCGAACGATTGGTGTATCTCCTATGTAGAACGTCGGCGCAGGAGTTTCGACGGTGGCTTCTTTCACTGACCCATCTCCGCTGACTGCACTCAACGTGTCAGTGCTATCGAACATGATCGTTCGTTCTTTCGCTCTAGGGACTCGACCGTCTAGCTCCTGAAAGAAAATACATGGAAAAATCTTTGTGATAATTTGTTATACATTTTCACGTTTTTTGATACCCAACACAGTACCTAGCCTTTGATGAATAAGATGAATGCACGTATGCATTTATATCTCCAAATAAACTTCTTAGCACTTTATATTCTGAAAATTGGACACAAAGATGTAGGTACGACAATGATGATGACGCTGATGATAACTTTTTCTAATGACTCTAAATTTTATTGGAAAAATTTACATGATCAAACTCCTTGGGTACTAGCTCAGAAAATCTTGATGACTGAAGACAGAGCAGTTTGTTGGAGATACAATAGATGCAATCAAGTGAGTATGGCTCAAACAATTGTTTAGTTCCAAATCATGATATTGATCTAGGTCTAGGATCATAGTTCCCATTCTACAAAGTGAATGCAAAACTGGAATAGTTTATTCAGAATCCATAACTGAACTTGTAGAAAAAAGTTTCCTAGTTCTGCTATTAATTCTGTACTCCACAAATTTTAGTTTAGCAATGATAGAGGTATACATGTACAATTATTATAAAATTGTAATACTATCCTGAAAAGATCTACCACAAAGACCACCAACTCACCAATCTCTCAGTATCAGAATCAGGTTCCTGCACCTCATAATCATGAGAGTAGTGTTCACTGGTGGACTGGTGCTCCAGACTTTCCATCTGGACAGCTGTCACGGGGTCCAGGGTGTCCAGCGAAGATACCATCGTGTTCGACCCTGGAGGGCGTACCGCTGTTATCTTTCTGATTAGTATCAAGCTTGGTGGGGTAGCAACATGTATTATTATATTAAGTACTTGGAATATAGGTACCGTAGAAATATCAAACCAATTTTTTATACAGTTAAGTTAAAATTAATAGCGTAGGTAGAAAAATTTCTTCAAAGACATCACAACATTCACAACGTTATTGTTTAAGTATATTGATTGTAGTGTTAATTAAACCAAAATTATATCTTCTATTTAATCATAAAATAATAAAAATTACTTAACATTTCATTTAACTTAACTATTGTTTGAATTTTATTTAATGACATTGTCCTGCTGTGATTTCCTTTTAATAAATACCGTAACTATTTTCCTCTATGATGAATTGTTTTATTCAGCAGTACTTATATTCCAACTATAAAGTATATAATTATTTTAGAAGCTGGGATGTGTGCGATGCAAGCATCTGAGGTAAAGATGAATAGAAAAAGTTAGGTATATAATTGCCATGCTATACGTTCAGTAATACTAAAATATCGCAAGCATGTCTTAAGATTGCAATAATTTTAAAAATATTATTAATAATTATTATAATATTTAATATTGCAAATAAATGCATTGGCAAACGAACGTTCACGGTTGTAATCATTTACTGAACCATAGAGTTGTGTTGTTATAAGCACATATATTAATTATAGCTAAGCTAAAGAAACTGCAAAAGTGTAACGCCTGTCAACCATTTAGTTAAAAACAATTAAGTTTATCTTAATAACTTATTTGTGAAAACCTAAAATTGTTATAAAAAGGAAAAATTATTAATTAAAGATTTTATAAAAGCGTAACGTTTAGTATGCTATGTCAGTTCTTTCTTTTGCAGTCTTAGTATAAAAAAAATAAACATGAATAGTAAAAAAGCAAAATCCTTACCTCCAGACGTGAGACTTCCTGTCATGGGAGTATCGACTTCATAGTTGTAAGTTGCTCTCGTTGCATTTGAACTTGTAGCTTCTAAGCTATCCGTGCTCCCTAGCATCAAGTCAGCTCTGGCTCCCCTGCAGAATACAATTATAATGAATGAATGAAATATACTATATTTACACCAAACACATAAATACAGTACAGAAAAGGATACAAAAATAAATATGGTACATATATGGTGGTTATAAATTATCAACCACAAGATTTAACGCTAGCTACCGAATGGTTTGTCTAATATAGGCATAATCCATCACGAGCAAACAGTCTTAAAATTTTTTTAGAGAATATTGACTTACCTACTGAAACTTCCAGAAGAGCTCAGTTCTTCATCTTGACCACTCCATGAACCACTCGCAGGATCTGTAAAGTGTTTGCCCGAGAAAGAAATGACGCTGTGAGCTATTGACCTCCCAGAGGAAGGTGATAACTCACGAACGGCACTTCCTTCTCTAGATAAATCTAAATCTTCAAGTTTATCCGATGATAAGAGTATAGTTTGCTTTGTCATGGTAACTACGTCACCGTCAGAGGAGTGTCTTTCTATGACAGTCGTTAAACTATCTAATTCTGAAGGTTGAGATGCTATCGAAGAAGACATTTCGGATCCAAACGAAATAACACCTTCATCAAACTGTTTAGGTCTTGCCGGTATATCTACAGCACCATCTCCGTCTGTACTGGTCACTGTCTCAGATATTTTCTTTCCATCTACAAACTTCTGTTGAATGACAGTTGTTGTTCTAATTACTTCGATGACACCGTTATCTGTAAACGTTCTTGTAACAGCTGTTTTTTGTTTAGACTTTTCTTCTTGATCTAAGAGTTTCATCATTTCTTCACAATCTCCAGGTATGGATTCTGCTGAGCCATCACTAGGAGCTGCAGCGCAGACGAACGAAGACGACTTTTTACATTCTTCTGTCACTTCGATACATTTGGATTGCGATGGTTCCGGTTCAGGTTCAGGCACAAAGAAAGCGCCTCTATCGTCAAACTTCTTAACTGTCACTACTTTGGGAGTTACTTGTTCCTGAATTTTCTGTTCCAAAGCCATTTGTTGATCGATCAGTTTTCGGATAGCAACGGAATCGGCTAACAGTTTTTGTGATGGACTACCGTAGCTTCCAACCCTTTGAGAAGGGCTGCCTTTTTGTGAAGGGCTTCCACTTTTTTGGTTAGGACTGCCATTCTTTTGACTTGGACTCCCTCCTTTCTGTGGTGGACTACTTTCTGTGCTACTACAATAAGAGCGTTTTTCTTGTTCCAAGAAGCAACTGCTCACTATCTTAGGATCTGCTTGTAGTAGAGATTCTTTTTGTTTTGCTAGAATTTCAGCTTTCAAAGCTTCGAGGCATGCTGACTCAAGTCCTTCAAATTCTTTCAAACTTGAAACAGAAATGTCATCACCTTGGCTTTTGCTTAAAATGTATCGTCTAGGTAAAGAACCGTTTAATGAGTCTTGAGATGAGGATGAATTTTGCTGGTATTGCTCCATTAAAGCTTTTTCGAGGTTTTCAAATTCTTGCAAAGAACTGATAGAAATGTCATCGTTGTCGCCTTTCACCCTAAATCTTATTCTAGACGCCATTTCGGATTCGGAAAGACTACCGTAAGAATTCCTAAAGCTACCAAAGCTTCCTATAGACTCTTTTTGCGAACTCAAACTACCTATTCTGCTTGCATCAAAGTCTGTCATTTCTTCTTCCTTAATATCTTCTAACGGGACTCTTTCATAATCATACCGCGGGTCTCCTTCGAATTGCATTTGGATCCAACGTTTTCCAGCTTCAATTTCGGCTAATTCTTGAGCTTGCAGCTTCTTCTGTTCAAGCTCCAGTTGGAGTAATTCCTCATCTGATAAAGACCCTGAAGTACTACTTGTACTTTCTTGTTTTTTCGATGCCTTTGACAAGTATTCTTCAACTTCAGTGTCATGTCGTTTGACATATTTGTGAGGAACTATTTGAAGACTTTTGCCTTCGGTGTCTGTTTCTTGGGCTTCTTTAGCTACTTCTTCTATGACCACAAAGTCATCCATTTCACTTGGCTTATCCACCATTTCAAATTCGTCGCTAGTAGGAGATTCTTGTTCTTTTTCAAAAGTGTTCAGTCCTCTCTCTTCAGTTGTTATTATTAGTTCTGACCTACTACTCTCTGTGATCAAATCTGATCTTAGTTCTGGTGTCTCAGATATATCATACATATCATCTAAAACATATTCTCTGCCATTATCGGTCGACACAGAACTCTGACTGGGTGCAGATAAAGGTGTTTGTGGAGTAGATTGCTCATGTGTCTTTAAACTTGATTTAGAACTAGGTTTACTGTCCAGCTGAGAATCAGGAGTTTTAACAACAGACTTCTCTACCTTTGTTTTGGGTACAGAGGAGTCACTTTTTGATTTCAAGATTTCTTCATACTGTGATGATCCAATAGGGATTATGTCATCTTCAATATCTACAAACTCTCTTTGCCTAGGTGGGAATTCTGTTACTGGGAAGGGAACAACTGTTACTTCTTTCACAACTTTTTTCTGACATTCTTCTACAACTTCAACCTTCTCTATTAGCTCGCCAGGAATACTTTCTTCTAAATGTGTGCTTATTTTTACAATTGTGGTGCCTTCTTTTAATGGTTTCTGTACATCTTCAGTGATACTGCCAAATTTGACTATTTCTTCATATTCTTTTGAACCAACGGGAATTATGTCACTATCAATATCAACAAACTCTCTTTTTTGTTTTTCTATTTTAGTGACAGAGAAAGGTAAAGCTTGTGACTCGTGAGATGATACTTTTGTAATTTGCTCTTTTATTTCTTCTTTGTCTAACTCTAATTGAGATATTGATGATGAGATATCGAGTTTAGAAATGGACGAGGAAAGGATATCATCAGTTTTTAATTGACTTGAAATTGTAGTATCAGAGCCTTCTTTATCTTTACAAGAATCTTCATCAATTTCAATACTTTCTGAAGGAACTTCTATCGGGAAGTGTTCTGGGACCATTTCTTTCGGTTGGAAACGCATTTCATGGGACCGTTTCATTTTCCCTACTGGTTCCATATCTCCCTCTGCCTTTTCTTCTTCATCACCAGATACTTCTTCATCACTCACGATCTTTGGTGATGGCCCCTTTTCCTCATGAAGAAACTGTTCCACGTAGGTACTACTCTCAAGTAGTTCTTCTTTTAACTCATTAGCAGAAGGCACCAATGTTTCTGATGCATCAGATATATCTATACTTGCTACATGACTTGATCCGTCTGAGTCAAGGCTTTTCATGCTGTCCCTTGAAGCAAGCGAGCTTGCTGCTGTGAAATAGTCTTTCGAAGTTCTCAATGATTGAGATGACACATCGTGACTCGTAAGAGCAGTATCAAATTCAGTTCCACTTTGTGCTGTCATCATAACTTCAATGTCAGAAGATAAAGGTCTACCTTCAGAGTGTTCGAAACTGTGATAGTGACTTGAACCAGAGCTAGACCAGCCCTCCACCTCGGAAGCAGATCGTCTTTCCACAATACCTAATTTAGATTTGATGTGTTTTTGAACTCTAAGTTTTACTTCCGGGCTACCTTTCGAAGAACTATCACGGTCTGAGAGAATTATATCACTTTCTGTTTCTAGAATAGAATGAGGTCCACTATCTGATCTAATTGAAATATCTGCAGCATCTAAAGGTGGACTAGGTTCTTTCACAAAATGTACTGTATCCTTTTCCTCGTCGGAAACAGTAGTTTCTTCTTGAGAACTAATTTTTTGTGAGGTACTGTCAGATTTTTGGCTGTCAGTTAGTTTTTCCTCTTTTTCGTGTGCAAGATGCACTGTCTTGTCAGTATGATCATCGGCGTGGTGAGGTTCTTCTGTAATAACCTCAGGCCTGTCTGGACTGATTAGGAGCTTGAATTGGAATTCCGAAGGAGACTGCTTGTATTTAATACTTCCGTCACTTTTTTCACTAATAATTTCACCTTGTGCTGCTTCAAGAGACTGCTTGACTTCATCAATAGTTTTTTCCAAAACTGATAAGTCGGTGAGTGGCTGAGCAGACATCAATGAATCAAAATCTACCCGTTCTGACTCAAGTTTCGTTCCATGAAACTCGGCAGAGGAAAGGTCAGTATCGTAACCGCTACTGCAGATATCTTCAAGGCTCTTTTCTTTTACCAATTTTATTTCTTCTTTCTTATGATCCGTTCCGGTCAAAAAGGCTGAGTCAGCTTCTGTAGAAAATTCAGATGCATGTAATGTTTCAGCACTAACCGTAGAGTCCATGGACTTTTGTAGCATTTCTCCTTCGTGAGATTCCAAGGATTTGATCATGAACTCGGTGTCGATGCTTTCTCCAGATTTGATCATTATATCTTTAGATGTCGTACTCATGTCATCAGATATTTCCATCGTGCTTGGCGACATATCAGTTTTGGCAGTCTTTGTCAATGTTTCCGTTTTGGTTTCTACTATAGTTTGGAGTTCTAGAGCGGGGTCGCTATCAGAACTCTTTGTTGTAATACTAGAAGTCTCCGTAGAAGTTGTGATCTTAGATATTTTTGGCATCTCTTCAGCCATTTCAAAGGAATCCGCTTTTTGTAGTGACACTTCCCACACCTGGTCTTGTATTTGTTGCTGCGGTAATTTAATCGGTGACTTAGTGAGCTTCTCTTTTTTAGGTGTGTCTCCGGTCTTATCATCATGAGGTAGATCAGGCGCTGCTTCAGATTCGGAATGAGTATCCTGACTTCCAGTTCGACTAAATGTGTGAATACTCTTTACCGGAGACGTCGATATTTTGATTTCTTTAATGAAGTCTACCTCGTACACTTCATTATCTTTTTTGAAGGACTTAGATTTACTTTTTGGGCTCAATTCTGAGGAACCACGCCTGTCGGCAGTCTCACTCTTGAAACTTGGTGCGTGTGAAGCATCTGAACTGAGATCATCGTGTTCTTTGCTCTCAATGACCGATTCTTCTTTGTGATGCTCAACCTTTGAACTTACAACCTTTCCTTTTTCAGAAACTTCAACACTGGAAACAACTTCATCTTTTTCAACTATTTTAAGAGTTGAATCAACAAACGCTATTCTGGCTTTTGAGTCGTCATCTTCTTTAATGTCTTCAAGTTCTCCAGGTTCAGTAAAATATTCCTTGCCCCATTGCTCGTGGGACATTTCCCTTTCGGATATCTTTACTTCGTGTTTCTTCTTAATAGTATCGTCTTTTAGTGCTGTCATTTTCTCTTCAGATTTCGTCTGTCTTCCTGAATACAGGCCTTGCTCAGAGAATTCATGTTCTACTTTAATTATGTTGGTATCATCCGTACTTTTGAAAACTGTTTTTGTTTCTATGTCAGATCTTTTTGCAGCTGCCTCGTGAGCTTTTTCTACTTTCTTTTGTGATGTTTCTGTTTGGTCACCATCTCTACGTACTACAGTTTTTTCTTTAACTTCATGTTCTTGTCCTCGTAATTCATGAGTTGTTTCAGTTTTAATTATGAGTGAATCATCGTCTGAAGAAGATACTTGTTTGGTTTCAGAAAAGAATTCTTGTCCTGAAATCTTTTTGGTTTCTGTTTCTTTATGGGTCAAAATGGTACTGTACTCATCTGTAGTTCCAAACTTAGCTACCATGTCCTGCATTATTGCCTGAGGATCTATGGCGTGGAATCTCATGTCAGTACCTTCTATTTTGTGAACCGAAGAAGACGAAGTTGAAGTTTCGATTCTAGATTCAGAGTAGAAAGTATCAGAAGTCGTCGATTTCTGCATCTCTTCCATTTTGAATGCAAGCTGTTCTTTTTTTATTTGATCTATTACATCTATACTCTTTTCTATTGTTCTATCTACGAGCGCCATAGCTCCACTAGTGATGGTAGGTTGATCAACGTTAATGAAGGACAGATTATCGGCTAAATGTTTTGTCGGAGATTTTGGTCTGGCTGCTGCACTAAGTGCCGTGGATGCCTCCGTCAATATTTCTGGAAATAAATAATAGCTTTAGAAGCTTACTCTTCGGTTATTTAAAAAAAGTATCAAAAATGTGTCTTTTGAGGAGTGACTGAATGACATCAAGTATATTTTATAAAACCTTTATGAAGTGTTATTTATTTTGGAATCAATTAAAATTTAATTACACGTCAAATTTGTTGATTGTGCAAAAGAGGCTGTGAAAGCGCCTAAAGCGTGAGATCGTAAATGTAATGGTGATAAATCTAAAATTCTTTGTGATAAATACAGTGAGACATGAGACGATGACAGAAGCTTTGATAATGGAATGGAAAAACCAAAAGACAGAAGACTTGAATCAAAGCGAAACGTTACTCAAAAGTGAATGATTATAGATCAAAAACTGCCAATAAAATCAAGGAACTTTTTTTTAAAATAAGGTTAAGAAGCGACAATAATAAAATAAGAATGATTTTTCGTTCGCTTGTGGGTCCACTTACCTATGGCAACGTAAGGGCTCCGCAAGAAAGAAAGTAAAATTTACTGTGCTGACGAATTTTACTGTAACGTATTGTGATTTATGATTTTTGCAAACGAACAAATTCAGATTTGGTTTATGGGCAACGTTTTGTAGATGTACTAATTATTTAGATTAAGAGGGGCCAGATTTATTTGATATTGATGGATGAGTTGTCTGTGCTATCGTCGAATGAGCTGTCTATTTAAATTTCCGACTTCGTTACCATGTTTTCTTTCTCAGGGAACAAAGTCTTTAATGATGGTCTACCTACGTGTGAAACTGAATCACAAAATAATCATGCGATATATTGCATATAAATAAATACTGTGGCAAATAAGGAATTCCATAACGATGTATTTAATGGATACTAGGAGTAAAGTTTCGCTATGACTCTACTTGCCACTACTGTTGCTTTAAGCTTCTGCTTTATCGTTAACAACATGTTCAATAAAATAAAAAGAACACCAAAATATTCAGGGAGCATCAGGAGTGGGATATTAATGAAAAGACTGCCATTGAATAGAAGGAATTGTTAAATCGTTTTTCTTAGATTTTTTTGTTATATTCGCAACATGTCGTTTTGTCTATACTAACCACTCTGATGAGCCTCGGTTTCGCTAATAAGGCTGTCTCCAGCTGATGATGCTCTCGGAGATTGACGGTTTGCATCCAGGAACGAAGGTTCGGAACCTAGATTTGATGGAAAATTAGCATCTACTTCTAGCGATATATCTACTAAATGAATCAACATTGTTAAAGCTGTTATATTAGTGTACGTGTAAATCTGTACTGGTATATTTATGTGCTGGTATGTAAAAAGTGCATCTATTTTATCGAGCTTTTTAGGTTTCATTTTGCACTTTTATTATGATACAAGTCATCGGCATATCATTAATTCTAGCTACTGATGTTTTGTGTGGGTGGTTTTCTACATCTATTTTTAATTGTAAATATGCACGCGATCAGAAAATATTTTGTTTAGTGTTTAACCGATCCCGATTACAAGTTTGAAGCATGGTGTTCGGTAGTGAATTTTCTAGCTCTTACTATTCTTTAATGGAGTACAATTTGTCATACCTCTTAGTTGTAGCCCGGTATGCTTCTCGCCAGTACCTTCTTCTACTTTAGCCTTGTCCTTTCCAATTAGATCAACTGGTGACGGAGGTGGTGTCTTCGAGAATTTCGACACTAGATCTTTAAATGAAAATTTATTGTTATTGATAGCCATTTACAGATGTGGTTATCAGGTAAGTTTTACATTAAAATATATAATCTATAATTTAAGCGAAAAAGTTTTCTTACCGTGGGTAACATGACTAGAATCAATTCTAATAAGAGCGCCTTGAGATATATCTTCTAAAAGATTTGAACATCTTCTGTTTAATTCTTTTATATCAGGAACTTCGTCCATTCCTAAATCTTTTTCATCTGTCTTAGTTTGTGTGACTTCCTGCTCTTCTTTCTTATTCTCTGACGATAATTTTTCAACTTTTGAAACAGATTTTTCTTCTTTTGAACCAGTGTCTTTAGCGCTATCCTCCTCTTTCTCGTATTCAGATTTTAAATGTGCAATCTGTTCTTCCATTTCACCAATAAAATCTTTTTCGTTTTCCGTTTTATCTGAAGCTTTGGTTTTTTCCAAGGATTTGTCCTCTTGCTCACTGAACAGTTTACTTTCTGTCATAATGGAAGTCTCTTGAGAAGAACTTGTGGAGACCCGAATTAATTTTGAAACTGATCGTTCTTCTTCAATAAATTCTTTACTTACTGTTATACCTTCCGACACATCCGACGCTAAAGTTTTAGAAACGTCAAGTGAAGAATGGTCTTCTGAGAAAGTCTTTTCATCGATTGACTTCGAAGTTTCTCTAACGCTTTCTACAGATGCTTTCGAAAAATCTTTAGTTAAATCTACAGTTGAATCTTTAGACAATTCATTTGTAGCAAAATCTCTTGATGTATCTTTACTATCAATAGACGATTTAGAGTAATCCTTTGTAAGGTCAATAGATTTCTTAGATAAATCTGGAGTGCCTCGATCTTCCACCTGCTCTTCAACACGACAATCTTCTTTGGCATCAATAGAAGTTTTGGAAGGATCTTTTACTAGATCTGCCCCACTTATTTTGGAGAAATCTGCAGATGTTCCATCTTCAAGGACCGATTTCTGGTCTTCATCGGATGACTTAGTAAGCGTAGAGATAACTGTTGTGACTGAGGATTCAGTAGTCGATTTTGAAACTAAGTCTGAACGTAATAAGCAATCAACAAATTGTGTTTTCTTGACAATTTTGTCTGATGATCTATCGTCATCCACGTCTACTTGTTGAGCGCTAGTGCTAGGAGGAAACGTATCTAGCATCTGAGGTTTATCCTGGAATTTAATTTGCTGGAAAGTTTCGGCATTTTCGTCATCTCCGAAGTATTCAGCCTAAGAAATAAAATTAATTTTTATTAATATCAACAATGTTTAAAATTGATCAAAAATATTGTATAAGATCGAAGATGATATTTTACCTCTTTTTCTGGAAAATCGTCCGCATCATCTAGTGAGTCAGTTCTGATCTTCTTTGCATCAAAACTAGATACAGTCGCTTTACCTTCTAGGTCTGAAACAGGCTCGATTATTTCTAAAACCTTCGCCTTATCCATATCTGAAAGAGAAAAAACATATTATTTACATTTTAATTACTAACTTCAGAATCGTTTCTTTGTAAGTTTTGGACTTCCAAGACACTTACCTGATTCAGAATCTGTGTATATCTGCTCTTCAACTTCATCAGGTGAACTTTGAACTGAAAACGTCCTTGGATGTTTTTTCTTTGGCATGATTACGATCTCTCCACTATCACGAGACAGAGACTTCATAAGCCCAGGTCTTTCTTTTGCGAATTTCTTTGTTTCTTCAAATATAATTTCTTTTTTAGCCTCGATCTCCCTTTCTTTTGCTTCCTGTGAGGATACTAAATATTCTTCCACAGTACGTTCTGCTTCTTCTATAATAGAATCCACCGAAACTTGGCCAGAAATATCCTTTTGATCAGTTGGTTCCATTGCAAGCTCTTCTGAAGACAAGTCTACTTCTTCAGAAGCCTGTTTGATAATAATTTCAATGTTGTCAGCCATTTGCTTCATGGCTGAATCCGATTTTTTTATTGTTATTTCTTTAATTTCACAAATTTTTTGAGTTTCGGACACAGTTTTAATAAATTTATCTGCATCTTCTTCTGTTTCAACGTCAGATTCAGCAATCCTTTCTAATGAGATTGCTGGACTTATGCAAGAATGTCGTCGCTCATCTTTATGAGGTGCTTTAGCATCATAAGACCTTTTTTCGGTCTCGACTACCTCCATTGTTATTGTTTTTATATCTTTGTCTAGCACTGGACTTCGAGCCGCCGCAGCAATGGTACCTTTTTGTAAAATGTCATCAATTACAGGTTTTACTTGCTCCTTTGTAATTTCAGTAGTTTCTTTCAAATTTAAGTCTTTCGGCACACGCCGTTTAGTATCTTTTGGTTCCACATCGTCAATGTCAAATTTACCGAGAGTGTCAGTTCGAATTTTCTTGACATCAAACCTGCGTTCGCTAGTTGTTTGTTTTTCAGTTTCAAATTTTTGTGCATCTCTAGTAGTGGTTGTCACTTCTGTAACCACTTTTGGTTCAGATCTTTTAGTTACTGTATAACTTGTCGTCGTTTCTTTTGAATATGTAGCAGGCATATCTTCGTATTTTACAGTTTTTTTTATTTCGGAAACTGTTTCTTCTTTTAAAGGTATTGAAGCTTCAGTAATTGTACTAGAAATAGTTTGTACTGTTTCACGTTTCAGTTGTTCATCTCTTTCTCTGCTTAAGAAATCATGTGTTACGTCTTTATCCGATATAGCGCTATAATAAAAATTCAAATTTAAAAAAAATGATAGGGAAGGTAACATTTTTAATTAAAAAAAATTAAATTTAAGCACTTACCCGACTTCAGCAATATGAGGTAATTTATGAATGTAATCTGCTACATGGTCTTCCGGAAAGGCTTCTACGTCGTCCAATGAATCACCATGCGTTAATTTAGCGAATTTTGATTCAATTACCTTGCCTAAAAATTATATTTGTTTTTTTATTAATACACGTTCTATTATCAAAGCATAACAGAAAGTAAACCATTGTTCATTGTATTTTACCTGCAACTAATTTCGACTTCAACTCTGTTTCTTGTTTAGATTCGACTTTCTCCTTAGAAACGTCTACGTGTGTTCCTTGAGTACCGATATCATCTTCTGACTCCTCAAATGTATAATCTCTTGATTCAGTAAGGCTGTGAGCGTCAGATAATCGTTTCTCTTCCAAGCGTAGTTCACTAACTGAACCCGAGCCTGCCGATGTCACTGATGGGCGTTTAACCGCATCAACTATAATTAATAAATTCGACACTGAATACAGCGTTGAAAGAGAAAACTTAAACAGCACAAAACTGGAAATTGTACTTACCCTTATTAACGAAATCTCTTGATTCAGTAAGGCTGTGAGCGTCAGATAATCGTTTCTCTTCCAAGCGTAGTTCACTAACTGAACCCGAGCCTGCCGATGTCACTGATGGGCGTTTAACCGCATCAACTATAATTAATAAATTCGACACTGAATACAGCGTTGAAAGAGAAAACTTAAACAGCACAAAACTGGAAATTGTACTTACCCTTATTAACGAAATCATCTTTAATGATCTGCGATTTAATTTCACTCTTCTCAATCAGTGTAGAAGTTTCTTTGAGAACAATCTCTTTTTCTTTGCCTTGTTCCAGTAATTGTTCCCCTTCTTTTGCCGCATCTTCCTCCGACGATGTTTTCTTTTCGGTAACAGCATCTTCTGAACTAATTTTATCAGAAATACCTTCCGAAGACTTCCTATCTGAAATTTCAATTTCACGACTACTTTCAGATGATATTTTGTCTGAAACTTCATCTTTGTCAGACTTGTCTATTTCCTCCGCTTCGGTGACTATAATTTGGAGCTCTTGTTTTGCTTTGGCAACGTCAACGTCTAGCTGTAAATCACTTAGCTTAGTAATAGATACAGATTCCGTTCTAGAATGACGCTTAGTCGTGATCTTTTTAAAGACAACATCAGGTTCTTTATCAGATTCAGAGTCTTGTTTTTCTAGAGCTTTCGGATCAATTTTAATTGCAGAAAATCCGACGCTTTCTTCGAATTTCTCGTCACCAAATCCACTGCCTGAATCGACAGTTTCTTCATACTCTGCTCTTTCATCGAATTCGGAAGATGATATTTTAGCTTTGACATCAGATTGATCAGACTTTAACGATTCAGCTTCAGAATGACGTCTGGAATCTGATTGTTCAGAGTCTTCCAAAGAATCTGAATAGATTCGTTTTGAGAAAAAGCATTCCTGGACAGAGTCGTCTTCCGGGACTGTTTCTATGAATTGACGAGCTTTAGCACTTATCACCGGTGACTCTTTGGGTGACACCTGTAAATTTGGACAAATGTGACTACTTACGAAAATCCTATTCTAAAAAATTTCGAAATTCAAGAAATATAAGTCTGCCTTGCAAGATCATCTGGCTAAAAGTTATTTTTAATATTATAGTCATGATGACGTGCAAAGGAAAAACCAAAAGATCGAACGAAATGTTGAGTAATCTTATTAAACTATACGGTAATTGGTTATACTTTTAAGTGATTATTAACAAAATTAATAATTAATACCTTATCTGAATCACGAGGCGCAAGTATAGGTGCGTGAGTTTGAGAACTAAATTCACTTTCAAATTTCAAGAATTCTAACGTGTGATCCCTAGTATTTGTTTCTTTCTTTTCAACCGTTGCTATTAGTTTTTCTTCAGTTCTGGTCAATGTTGATTCAGAAATTTTGACACCAGGTCTGTGAGCAGGACTTGAACCAATTTGTTCTTCCAAATCAGAGAATTGCGAAGTTTCATCTAACGAATCACTTCGGTGTTTAGATTCTTTCGAATAGACCTTTGATTCGGTTTGTGATACAAAACTAAAGTCTTTCTCAGTACTTTGTTGTAAATCTGCTAATGAATCAGCCTTGTCCATTACAGAGGGTATTGGAGATTCTTGAGATATCTTGCGTTCTACCAGATCTTGAACATCTGATCCCAAAGAGTCTGTTTTTGTGTGTTTGCTCAAGTCACTTGTTACTGATAACTGAGTCTCAACCTAAAACGGGATATTGAATAAAATTAAACCTTGTAACAACAACTAATAGATTAAAGGTAAAGACTAAAACTACATACAGATCCTACCTTTTCATTAACTTGTTCACTCACAGAAACATCTTTTTCTTCCAATGTTTCAGTGATTTCTTCCTCGCTTACTTTACTTCGAAGTTCTTCAGTCATTTGTTTTTGAAACTTCTGCACTTTGACGGGTACAGCTTGATCATCTTTTTTGTCGTCATCGTCTGTTTTTTTATCCTTGTCTTCTTTTTCTTTTTCAACTCCAGGTGGTTTGAAGTCGATTTTATCAGATTTGGCATCAGACAGGTCTCTACCTACTCTTACTTTCGATTTCTTATCATCTTTATCTACTTTCACAGTGGTCTGGGACTCGGTTTCTGTTTCAGAATCAGTGGATTTCTTCAAAAACTCGCTGTCTTCTTCAGATGAAACTTGAACGAGAGTTGAATCTGTTCTCATTGTTTTAGGGAATGATTTCGTTTTATCTTCATGTTTTAATTTGGAATCAAATTGCTGAATCGTATCTTTTACAGATTTGACTGCTTCTACATGATTCTTTGTTTCTATAGAAACTTTGTGAGTGACTTGTTCAATGGTTTCCATGTGAGATATTTGTTCTGACTGTTTTCTGACAAACTCTTGAGTGTATTCGATACCTTGATCCTGCTCCATTGTATGCTTTTTCAAGGCTTCTTTCGTTAACTTTACGGTAGTTTTAGGCAGCTCAATTGAGGATTCTTTAGACATCTTTGATTCAAATGAACTTATTTTATCTTTAAGAGTAGCTTCAGCGATATCTCTCTCATCTTCAGTAATTAAATCTGGAGATTTATCACCATCGTCTAATTTCTCTTCAACTCTTGAACTGAATATTTCTTTTTGCGATATCGTTTCTTTAGTAAACGAATCTACTTTACTCTGAACGGCTTGTTTTAATTCAGTCGTCTCAGAAGTAACAGATTTTCTAGGGGTAATAGTGACATTAGAGAAATCACCCGATGGGAACCTCATGGATTCATTTCTCATGTGTCTTTGTAAATGTTTGGGCGTTGGTTTACCAGGAGAGGATGGATCAAATTTCCTAAATTGTTCTACAGGTCTTTCTACTGGTTTAGGTTCTTCTTTTTTAACTTCAATAATTTCTTCTTGTATTTCAATTTCCTCTTCAACTGATTCTGGTGATGTTTTA
Organism: Agonopterix arenella; assembly: GCA_927399405.1. Lineage (NCBI taxonomy): Eukaryota > Metazoa > Arthropoda > Insecta > Lepidoptera > Depressariidae > Agonopterix > Agonopterix arenella. The sequence goes on from OV656714.1 coordinate 7,934,341, forward strand.
GAACGTACCCGTTCTAATTTAGTTTCTTTTTCAAGTGAAACCTTAAAGCAATGCATGTTATATTATAATTATAATGTCTACAGAAAAAATGTGCTAAAAGTAAAAAGTATTTTATACGTTTCATCTTACCTGTTGTTCAATACCGTGGAATTTCATTATGTCTGGTTTGATTTGAGTCTTAATCTCAATTATTTCTTCACGAATTTCCTTCTTCTGTTTAGAAGCTGGTATTTTACTTGAACTTAGTTTTCTTGTAATTTGCTCTTTTCTTTCAGCTACACTACGTTTCACATCTGTAAAGGATAAGGATGTTTAATTTGTCAACATTAAGGTAATCATCATTGTCTTGCCCATTTCCCATTATTTGGAGTAGGCGCAATATGTCATCCTCTTCCATTAATCTCTCTTAGCCGTCGTTTCAACACTCACTCTTTTTTCACACATATCATCCTTCAAACAATCCATCCATCTTTTCTTCGGCCTACTACAGCCATCCACATTCATACTTAACACTCGTCTCGTAACATGACACTCGTCTCTCCGCATTACATGCCCATACCACGATAATCTATTACCCTGCCATTTTTCCGTCATAGGTGCTACTTTCAAACTTCCTCTAATATACTCATTCCTAATCTTGTCCATTCTAGTTACACCACACATCCATCTCAACATTCTCATCTCAGCTGCATGCAATCGTTTCTCATCCGTCCCTTTTGTGGCCCAACACTCTGATCCGTACATAACGACAGGTCTTATTACGGTCTTATATATTTTCCCCTTCAGTTTGAGGGGGATTCGGGAGTCGCAGGTCGTTAAGGTAATCAATCAAAAGAAAATCATGTCATTTGAAATGAATAGTTTAGAGAAAAAATACTGGGATTTTACCTTCATCTTCCTCACTTTCCTCACTTGGAGTCGGTGTTCTTTCTATTTCACTCTTTTCAACAACAGACTTCTCTTCTGGTGAATATTTAGCTTCGTCCTGATCATGTTCGCTTGACTCACGCATGCGTTCAGCAATTTGGTTATCTTCGTACAATTTCTCCTTGAGTTTATTGTCTTCTTCAGCTGAAACGTTAAACGTACGTTATTTAGAGAATGTGAAGAACGTTTTTTTCTATTGTAATAATTATGATTGATTATAAATTACGTGATTGTGTAATTTGTAAAGTACCTTTATAAGCCTCTATCTCTTCGGATGCCTGGCGCTCTTGATAGATGTTGCGCTGAATCCTTCGTTCGTTTGTGACTTCAGAATGTGAGGCAATTATGTCATCTCTACCGATACGGCATAGAGCCAACTCCAGAGAAGTATCTGAAATATTGTTAGTAAGTTAGCTAGGTACTTTGAAAGTTAAGCATTATTACTATTGTTATATTATACTACATCATCAGTATACCTGTGACAGACAAGTATACGTCCCACTACAGGGCATATGCCTGCCCTCATGGAGGGTATATAAACATTAGACCATCATGCGTGTCCAATGCGGATTGGTGGACAACACATACGCATTATCATTTCATCTTCAGCGTATGAAGGTAAAATTACATTCATAAGTGGAGTGGTATTGAGAGAATCTGAAAGTAAAATACCTTGAGCCTTAGTCCCGGACTGAGTTTTCCAAAGTTTCAACATGAGCTGAGCCTGTTCTGCAGCCGTGATCCTCTTGGCTTGGATCTGGTTGACAGTTGCGACACTGACGCCCAGCTCGTAGGCCAGGGCTACCCAGTCTTTACCCAGCAAGTTGCAGATATCTTCCAGCCTGGTGTGGTAGGAAAGCAACGATAATTTAGAATTAAAAGTAAAATCTAACGATCTAATAAAGATACTCCATAAAATAATATTATGATAAGATTTGTTTCTTTACCTTGGATATGATAGGAGATGTAGTATGACAAGGATTTAAAAAGGTAAGTTGCCGTGGTTTGGTAATGTGGGAAGAATGAGAAAGTAGGTTGACATGTGGAATTTACAAGGCAGTGTAAATGAAATAGTTGAAAGGCTTAGACGTACCTACGTATGGTGATCAGTAGTAGGAGAGCAAGAGTTCTGGCTCACTTGCTGGCCCCCCTAAATATTCTAGATTTTGGGCTGGCTCCTCTACTCACCACGGATAAACTTGATTCGATTCGTGGTTTAATTCGCGGTTTGATTCGCGGTTTGATTCGCGGTTTGATTCGCGGTTTAATTCGCGGTTTGCGTTTTGATTTCTATTTGATTCGCGATGTGTGATTAACTTAATCCGCGTTTTGATTTGATGTGTGCATTGTCTCGTTAATTCGCGGTTCGCGTTTTGATTTCTATTTGATTCGCGATGTGTGATTAACTTAATCCGCGTTTTTTGATGTGTGCATTGTCTCGTTTTTATTGCTTTGGTCTTGCAAAGTTTGTCTTCAGGAATGCTTTACATTGTCACCATTTCAATATTGCATTTACAATACGAATGTAACAAAGGGTCGATGCATTATTTATTTGTATTGTCTGGATATCCTTTAGCTACGTGTGTGGTATGAATGGCTTATATCGGTAAGTAAGAAATTGGTAGGAAAGGCTAAAAAAAGGTTGAAGCATTATCTATTGTTTTTTTTTTTGGGTGTCCTTTAGATATGTCTGTGGTATGAATGGCTTATATCGGTAAGTAAGAAATTGGTAGGAAAGGCTAAAAAAAAGGTTGAAGCATTATCTATTGTTTTTTTTTTGGGTGTCCTTTAGATATGTCTGTGGTATGAATGGCTTATATCGGTAAGTAAGAAATTGGTAGGAAAGGCTAAAAAAAAAGGTTGAAGCATTATCTATTGTTTTTTTGGGTATCCTTTAGATATGTGTGGTATGAATGACTTATATCAATACATAAGAAATTGGCAGGTAAGTGCTAAAAAAAAAGGTATTGGAATTATTTATTTTTATTGTTTGAATATCCGTTTGAAGCAGGTGTGGTATGAATGACTTTATCGACGCGTAAGAAATTGGAAGGTAAGTCCAAAAAGGTATTGGCATTATTTATTTTCTTTTGTTTGGATATCCTTTTGATGCAGGTGTGGTTCGAATTGAACTTGCACCGACATGTTGCTTGGATCTCAATATAAAAAGACTCCGATATCAAACCTTGATCATAGTGTCTCCATCACAGCTACACACAGCAGTCTCTCATCGCTAGTAATAGAACTGGAATAGAACACCATTACCATGGAGGTAAGTCCGTTTGATATTACTATGATTAATCATTGATTATTACTATGATTATTCAGAGTACATAATTTTGTGTGACAATGTATTTTATGGTGATTAATCTAACATACTAGCCCTATTTACCTTATTTAGCTTAGCTAATTTCATGTGTCTTCCTATTTTCTATAGCCCCATCATAACCTCTCTCGAAACAATGTTAATTACACCAAACTTTCCGTATTCTAATTGCGTCTTTTTTACTTATTTCACAGTTGACACCACCTAACACAAATGACTATCAATTTCAAAACTATTATCGGTCGATTGATCTTAGTGATAATGAGAATAACGACTCTATTGGTTTGAACAACAAGAAAAACACATTAAAACGAGTCAGTAATAACAGCATCGAGAGTTTCTTTGAGAAATCTCAGAAGAAAAAGAAGACATCCCTATCATCAACCATTACACAACCTAATGGTGAGGGAGGCACCTCATGCATTTCAGTTAGTCTGGATGATGGATCCACCGCAAGTCACTTAGTAAAAATAGAACTGTTCGAAATGAAGAAATTGAAAGATATTCCACCTACAGATCATTGGAAACATGCAGCTGTACGTGTTAAATATTACGCGCAATCGGAGGGCGACACACATTATCAAAATACGCGTGATGTGATATACAATATTACTAAGCTAATCGCTGGGAAAAAAGACTGCAAAAAATATTTCTTTGAAACGTAATAGTACTCTACCTGCCTCGCCACCCACGCATTCCCCCCGCCACAACAACTTCCATAGAATCGAAATATATTTAACAAGCGTGTTCAACCCACGCACAACGCAAACTCTCTCCACCAGTCACCGACAGAGTGCTTACAAGCTATTATTATGGCTTGTTTTGACCTCTACAACCCACTATTCGATCGCCAGCTGTATCAACTGTGTCTCGAGGTGGAACAGCAAGATACCGATCGACATCTCTTTGACTACAACCAGGAACTTTTTATGTTGTGTGCATATGTGGAGTGGGAACAAAATGACTATGGTGGTTATTCAAAACCTTCACCGCCGCTTTTTGAATTATATCAGCGAGCTGAGAACCCCTTGTCACAGATTTGGGAAGAATTGAGTTCCGACATATCACCACAAATATTGTCATTAACATCCAGTGTTTACAGTCCAACTATGTAATGAAGCATTTTTGTAATAAGTTAAGATTTTATTGTCACTTACATTGTTTTTATATTACAAATAAAACATGTCTTATAAAGCTTATACGTTTTCTAATTTTTTGTCGTATCCTTGTTATTTTTAAAATGAAAAAGGTTTTTTTAAGATATAAAAATTTATTTACAAAATACAGTTTTCAACATTTCAGATATCAGTAAATCATTATACAAAGTGTCATCATCTGAAAACATTTTTATGAAGTTAGACATCGAAATACCCTTATATCTAAAGTGAATGTATACTAAACAATATATACCACAAACTGAACTTAAATAGTTTTGTATTATTTTACTATTATAAATACTTCTCTTCGTATTTCTCTCCAAAAAAGTAGCATGATAACCAGTTGGCTTTCGTCCAAAAGAATCAAAGTATTCACCAACCCCATCAACATTTATAAAAATAGCGACCCAATGAGAACCAGGTTTTGTATCAGGATCCAAATTACTAATCAGATAACATGGTAAATGGACCCGTACTGGTATTCGATTGGCTGCAAAAACATTAAATTCCAGACGTGAATCAACTTTTTTCATAAATTTTTGAATATCTTGTGTATTCATTGTACCTATTCAAAACAAATTAATAACATTTATTTACTAAATATTTGAACCTTACATCACTGATGATAAACGCTGATTAAAAAATACATTATTGGTGTTTAGCATTTATATTTATTTTACACTTAACTATTGTAGTCTATAATAACATCACGGTTTTTATTTATTTCAATAACACTGTCAAATTCAGCGTATACCATACAGTTTACAGTTGTTTCAAGAGATTTATCAAATCGAACTTCCAATCGAACACTACCACGTTTTATTAGATTCCAATGCGAGTGTGAGTTTGCACATAAATCAGGAGTCATATCAAATGCCATTAAACAATATCCATTTGCAAAACTCTCTTTCGAGATAGAGTTTCCTTCATTCAGGAAATGAATACCTGTTCCCGAGAATAAAGTGTGATATGCACTCGTAAATACATTAGTACTAAAAGATGTTTGCAATGTTTTTGATGGTATTTGGTGGCCGTCTACATATAAGCTAAATAAATTAACACCGTGATTACTAAAGTTAAAGGGATTTGTATTAAGACTACCATTAAATGCTCCATTATTTACGAACCCAACTACACATCGCTTAGGTACTTGACCTAAAAATATATTGTCTATGGCTTTTCCTTGAATTCCTGCTGGAATTGTTAATACTTTTACTTCTGCACGTGTAATGGGATATTTTGCAGTTGTGGTGGCTAACACTTTTTCATGAGCAAGTAATATTGATGGGTTTATCCTAGCTTTGCGCATTATAAGAGAAGCACTAGAAATATGAACGTTGAATTTAGTATCTGAAGACGCACACATCAGATTGAAAGTTTCTTTAGTACGTACTAATTTCACACGCAATTCCACACCATTAATTAAAAACTTTTCTTGATTAAATATATCTGCATGTAAATGTCCAATCATTTCAATTGTGTTACTTTCTTTTGCAAAGTTTTGTCTTTTGGTAAACCCTTTGTTTGTAGCGTCACATGAATCCATGTTTCCTGCTGTATCTTCATACCACAACCCACAAGTAAGATGAGACTCTTTAGCAGCTGGACCATAATTAAGTAAAGTCTCTATATATGCACGATATGCGTAAGTGTTATTTGGGGGAGACACAAGTTTTTGGTTCATGTATATATCCACCTGATTAAAAAGCGAATGCAACCAATTATTTACAGGTGCTACTGCGGTTGCTGCAGCAATGGAGGTTGAATCTTGGTTTATTATTTTAGCTTTTATATGAAGAAGAGTGTGAGACAAATCGATGTAATCATCACCAGAGCCAGGTATTAAAAATTCAATGGGTCCATCATCACTTAATGATGATATAGGGTTATAATGAATCCACTGTCCACTTTCAATGCTGGTTTGCGTTGATGGTAGCGCAAATAGGTCTAGCTCTGATTTGATACACTCACAAGAGTGGTTGTGTAAAAACGACATATTTTATTTTATTTTTGAAAAAATATCGGTACCGTGGAGCCTTTTTATTTTTTTAACACCTCTTCGCTGTGATGCTTTCGATAGAGTGATAAGCTTCTTACTTGGTCTAACAATTTTATATCCTGAACCAGACATGATTGAATCAATTTTTTCATCCGCCTTTCTTTTTAAGTTTGAACTAACAGTTTTGAATCGCGATTTGATAGATTCATCTAAAGGGCGTGCGCTCACCATATCTGATAATAGACCCACACCAGCATTTAATGCTTCTTTACCAACAAATTTAGCACCACTTCGTAAAAGTGGAAACACTGATCTGAATAGTCCACCTAGGAAACTTCCAATACCATGCCCACGTTGATGAGGTGCACCTTTATATATAATTCCAACTCCAGAACCAGCTTGATGAGAATAATAACTTTCATATGGGCAAGTCATCATATAGTTTTTTAATCACTTTACTCGTTTAAAATGCAGTTTAATTGATGAAGTTCCAAATTGAAATGGTACCCTTTCACCGATACATGTTCTTATATCTATTTCTATGATATCAAACTCTCTACGCATTACAGGTACATAATGAGCCGGGGAGAATGTGTTCATTTTATATGCACCATATGTGTATTTTGAAGGATCTAATGGAATTATTCTTAATAAGAATGCCATGACATCTCCAACTATTTGTGGTTGAATTATATCAGAATAAATAAAAAGTTGAGATGGTAAACCTAGATACAAATTTACAGGGTATTTTCCTAAACCACTGTGAATAACATTTGTGTTTGGTTCAAAGCCGAGTTGTAAGCTAAGTCGAGACGTAAGTATGATGCTACTTATATCTTTTTTCAATGCTGCTACCTTTACGAGTTTTGATATTTCATCATATTGAAATTTTACTTTATCTTTGATTAAGTTATTCTCATTGAAAGCACTTAAAAAATTTTTGATGCTGTCATAGTTCGTAGCAGGTATATGGGATTTGTAGTCTACTGTGCTCCGAAGATCTTCATTAGTTTCGTTTGGTACACGTTCCTTTTTCTTTACGTATATGACATTCTCGTGGTCTTGAACGTTTAATATTGTACATGGATAGTGACATTCTACCAGTCCAACCACCCATTCCCCCTCTAGTTTGATTGTTTTAGGTAATTTAGTAAAAAAATTTGATGTTACATTATCAGGAAAATATGACATTGAACTATTACTTAGCAGAGTTATATAGAAACTATCTTCAATCATATTTTTTCTAATGTTGATGCGCGTATCCAACTATTAAACTTGTCAGGATAACCTTTCCACTTAACTAACAATTCCTTTCTGTTGCCTGAATACCGAGTGCACAGGATTTTATCAATTTTGTATGCAATGGTGGGGTCATATGATACTTTTTGCAATTCTTTTCCATAAAAAGTCCCTACTATAGGTTCATTTTGTAGATCTTTCAGGGTATATACTAGCATAGGTTTTCTATTAATTATAGAAGATATTACAAATAATTCATCACTCCAGTTTGTTTCATATCCTTTCTGAAAAATATGTTTATATTTAGTAATTCTAACATAATCACCAACACCTAATTTTGGTGATTCCATGATATTATTTCGATTTTTTGGTCTATCATACAAGTTACACCAGACGGTCATAATATTACTAGAATTAACATCACATGGACGCATTTTAATGCTCGAATGATGGCTGTGATTATAGGAATTAAGTAAATCTTGTAAGATATTCACGTATCGATATGTATTTTTATGAGTGAAATAGCGCCACATTTTCATTTTTAGGGTTCTTTGGAATCTTTCAACGATACTGGCCTTTATATCAGGATTGTTCGTAGTGTAGTAGTTAATATTATTACTTTTAAAATATTCTTTTACGTCTTTTGAAACAAATTCAGTGCCTTTATCCGATTGTATATGTCTAGGAGTGGCTTTTGCTTCAGCAAATATACTTTCGAAGCATGTTTTAATTGTTTCTGAATTTTTTTTCTGTAGTGGCCTTGCGAAAGCATATTTACTGAAGACATCAATAACACACAGAATATATTTAAAACCGTCGTTATATTGACTATAAGTTCGCATGTCACTCAAATCAGCCTGCCAAAGATCATTAAAATTAGACAAAATATATTTATTCCTAGGAAATTTTCTATGCACAGGTTTATGCAACGTGTATGTTTCTTGAGACTGCAGCCATTCCTTCACATGTTTTTCATTCATTTTCCCCTTCATTGCTGATACTAATTTATTAACACTACTATAACCAGCTGGATGAGAAACATCATAGTAAATCTCGTTTAATAAGGAGTCCATTTTTCCCAATCAATTTTCTTTTTTTTTAATTTTTGAGAAGTGTATGCTTTTTTCACGGGGGTAACAACAGTATTATTTTCTTGTTCAGGAGTTCTTTCGTGTTCTAACTCAGTGAATATAAGTTTCGTAATATATTCGTGTGTCGTAGGATTACCAATACAATATAAAGGCGTTCCTATTTCTTTTAAAGCCTTAGCGAATTCTTCCCATCCTATTGGTTTTGGACGTTTGAGTTGTCTCAAAACGTCATTAACTAAGTCCAGAATATTACTGTTAGGAATAGATTTATTGTTGACAAAAACAACTCCACTATCATTCCAACGTATTTTGTCATTATTTTCAAGTAACGTTTTAACCAACAACTCACCTTTCCTTTTTAAATTTTTCGGTACTATTCTCATTAAATGGGTATTTGTATAAACAGCTGATCTATTAAATTTATCCACGTTCTTCTCTATGATGGATTCTTTTTTGACTAAAGGTTCATTGTGAGGATCGTCTTTATATTCAATATCTTGTTGCTCAAGTATTGGTAGTTTTATGGGTTGCCGCTCTTCTCCAGTAAAATGTAAGTATCTTTGTAATGTTTGTAAATACAATGCCCATTTTTCACGATCTTCTAATTTACTTTTCATAATGTTTTGCATTTCTCTATCTATACGAGATAATGAATCTTCAGGTGTATTATCTTTTAATTTTAGTCTTTCTATAACACTTGGTTCAACTAATATCATTTTTTTTGCGTTTTCCATTTTTGAACTATGTAAATGAACTCAGCAAACTACTCAAAATCGATCCTAAAATAATAGGTAAAAATGCGCCTCCTTCTTGAACAATAATACGTTTTCTTGGTATTTTTTTTCCTTTAGTGACCAATTTCCTTAATACATTTTTATGCTTACGTAGTTTACATTTGTCTTTGTCTTTTAGTGGAATCTCGCCATTCAAAATATTAACAATACATTCGCAAATACAATTGATTTCCTCATCACCACACGCTTTCAATAAAGCCTTGTGATATTTAGGTTTAAGGGAATGTAACGCTTTTAATAAATCCAGATGCGTTGTTACTCTTTCAGACATTGCTAGTCAACTAACGATATTTTGATGGTATCGGTTATAATTATACTCTCCAGACCTTAGAAGCAATCGCTATATAGCATTTGTTGAAAGGAAACAGTTGAGTTTTATGATACTAAATGTAGCTTCATGTGATGATTCTTTGAGAGATAATTTATCATCAAAAGTATTCAAAATGATTTTACAAATGTTATTAATTTTCTCCTTATCGCCGCTTTGTATTAAAATTTTGCGATATTTAGGTTTCAGCACACGTAATGCTAGTGATAAGTCGCGCTCTTGTATATTTCCTTCATCAGGCATTATTTATAACTAACTGTTATCTGCTGATGTGCATCATATTTATACCCGTTTTTTGGGACATAAATTACACAGTTTGTATTGAAAGGAAAAACATTCGTTTTAAAACGGCACATGTCATTTGTGTTTTGTTTTAAATCAACCATGAGATATCCGTGTGCTTCTAAAGTTGCATCTTTATAAGCTTCTTCTACGAATTTAGAATTATCTGGATATACCTGACGAGCTAAATGTCGTATTTGTGTTCTGTCTCTAGGGTTTTTAAAATATATTATATAGCTAGAATTCAAAGATATATCACGTTGTCCTCGACCTTGGTGAAATAAGTTTTGTGTTATATAAAAAACACTGAGATTTCTATGATGACTACCCTTAGTAAAAATGTCTACAATGCGACCATCGGATTCTCTCATAAGATCATCTATTATAAGTAATTGTGGTCGTTCACCATCAAACATGTTTAAATCAGGTATTCCTTGGTTGTATATGACATTGCTCAAATTATACAATGGCTGCATTTCATCATAGCACCACAATATTCGTGCAAAATTAGTGTTGCATACTTCATTAGTACAGTTTAGGAAATTGGTCACAAAGTTTGATTTACCACACCCACTAGGACCTGCTACTATAGCTGTGAATGGATGAATGAAATGAAACATTTTTTACTACAAAGGTAACGTGTAACTTCATCAACTTCAGGGGTGGAAATGTGAATTGAAAAAAGAAATCACTTTTATATCAAAATCAAAATAAATTTATTAAAAAAAAAAAAAAAATTATTCTAGAATCCAATCAAATCAAAAATGATATTACATGGATACCTTTCTGATATCATTTTTTTGACTCTACCACCGCGTCGGAAGTTGATCCGTTATAGAGAAGATGCGGCCAGAAACTCTACAACACTTATTACTAGATTATTTACAAAGGACGCTTACACAAAGCTTAAATTTAAATAGAAAATACACACACGCTTAAACACTAATAACTGATAACCTAAGTTTTCTTTACATCTGTCTTATAATTTATTACAATCAATATAACTCTTATTCTAGATTATTTACAAAATCAACTTACACTTAGCTTTAACTTAACACGTTCCGGGGCAGTGACCGCCTATAGCAGTGATAACAATAAAAGTTCTATTGTGTCTCGTTCACCGCCCCGGAACGTGTTAAATAGCAAAATACATACATGCTTAAACGCTAATAACTTATAACCTATATTTTCCTTAATTTATAATGTCCCCACGCTAAAGTGTCCGTGCTATTTTCTATTAAATATCTTTTCGAGTCATTATGTGACAAAGAGACTTTTTTAATTTTTTGTGTGTAAATAACGTGTTTAATCGACCTAAATCGAAGCATCTCCGAAATGTGAATTTTATTTTCAAACAAACAACTTTTGTACTGATTCATGTTAAAGCTCTTTGTTACATTTTTGTTGACACCTTTTGCTTTTGCAGTAAATTTTCCATCTACATCAATGGCATACATTTTTGATCGCAATCCTACAAACTCCTTAAATATTTTACCATTATTTTCATCTTTGAACAGACCTAGTTTCTTCTTATTAACTAGTGGAAGACCATACACATTATCAATGGAATAATCTGATGTATCAAAATAAGTCGATATATCAGGCTTTATGTCAGTGTAGAAGTTTTCAGTAAATATCTGATACACCAAACTGTCAGTATCAGTATAAAGTAATTTTAAATTATTTCGGAATTTAGATTTCATATAATTGTAATGGAAATCGTACATCAATGTTTTGGAAATGTCTAAAATGCAAAAACCTAAATATATCGGTTTATTGTACATAAGTTTGGTCTTTTTTAACTGTATGGCTACTAATGATTCCGAGAAAATAGAAAGACTGTGGAATTCAGGCTTCGCTATTAAGGATTGAGCACCCTGAATGAGACCGCGGTTCTCCCAATGTGTACACAGTTTTACATTAACCCGTTTTTCAATGTTTTCCATTGTTTTTCCGAAAACAGAATTATTTAATAATTTATAGAAATCTTTTTCAAAGTCCGAGGTGGCTAAAGTTCGCATACTTGTATTTAAATCTATATATTTTTTGAGCCAATCACTTTGCTTAAATTTAAGAACCCTATGTACTTTGACTAATTGCAAACCCTGCGCTAAACATTGTTTTAAATTCCTATAGTGAATAATATAATTCTTTTTAGTTTCTAAATTGAGAACCAATCTTTTCTCTTTACCATTTCCTACAAAGATATTGTCTGGACAAAGAGGAAAATCTGAATGGGAGTCATGCAATGCATCTGGGTATTCCAAATCAACCTCAAGTATTAGACCATATTCGCAATCATCCGGAATATTGAAATCAATATTCACATCCACCCATTCAAATTTACCAATGGGGAGGTATTGTGACATAGCCCAACCATACAGATTATTAGCATCCAAGTAAATCAAATATGATGAAGTTAATTCACTGTTGTAATCATCCATGAACGTGTTATTGGCTTTCGCATGTCTACTGCTGCATTGGGATACGCCACCCCTAATCCCCTTTTTTATGAATGCAATTTTATCAAAGTCGGTTAAAAGCTCAATGTTTTCTTTTGTGCACTTTAACATAGCATCCCAACTAAGCCCCGGCGCGGTGTAATAATGTGCAGGATCTAAACCATATGTTTTTATGCATAAACATCTAAAGTTCTCAAATATATCCGTTAGAAGAAGGACATCCGTTTTTAAATATAAATCTGAGTAATCAGAGAAATTTTTAAAATTAAAATGATGCCAAACATCTTTAGCATGAGCGTAACTTTCATCAGAAATATGTTCATTTACTAATGAGTTGTAAAATTTGTCTTTAGGTGGAAGACAATTTATTTTTAATGAATCAAATGAGGTCATGTAATCATACGGAAAAATACCTTTTCTTATCAGGCGAACAAAATCTTCGTCTTTAGGAAAATTTTTGCGAAGCTCATTCATCTGAGTACTTTTAAGATTTTGCGCTAATTTTTCTAAACTACATGACATAAATTTAAATGAATCTAGAAACCTTAGGTGCACAGTGCTATTATTTATTTTAAGTTTTTTAGAAAATGATATATATTTTTCTTTGTTTTGCGGAATTATCTCAATATCTCCTTCATCAAAATTCAAAGCATGTACTATGAAATGTGCGTCATAATTACTTAAGTTATGTAAAAAGACTGGTACGAATCGCGGGGCTCTATAATTAGAAGCGCAAATTGTGTGAGCTACTCCTCTGTACAAACCAGTGTGCCAATCATAATCAATTGTAGTATCATTGTTTAAGTCTTTTTCGCAAATGTGACATACCCTACTATGTAAAATGTGCTGCTTATTTTCATGGCTTAACGGGATTGGTCTTATTTGAAACGAATTTTTTGAAATAATTTTTTTTAAATCATCTTTAAGAGATTGCATAAAAACTTTTGCACAATTCTCACCGGTATGACTTTTATAAACAGAAAGTTTATCATCATATGAACATTTAATATAATATCCGAAGCTATAGACGTCGTGTTTTTGTATATTATTTGTAGATGATTTATTTGGATCGTTATCACATGTTTGAATCGGATTCAAAAACGATTCAAAATCAGCATATACTACGAACGGAATTTTAAATTTTCGATCAAATTTATCAAAATTTAATATATTGTTAGACTTAGGTTCACCAAACCAATTGTTTTTTCTTGATTTATCATTTGGTAAATCAGTCTTGACGTGGTTGCAATCAAATTTTTGGTGATTGTTTAGCAACTCAAGTGTTGAAAAGTACAATAAACAGCCATCACAAATATGAATGGCACCGTTCCGCTTGTTGATTTGTTGACTAACTAATCGAGATAAGTTTTTAATATAGCAGTAATGACCGACGCTACCATTTGTAATGAACAATAAATTAACATGAGATTGTTTTCTGCATTTTGTAAAGTGTAGTGGTCCTATGACTTTATTTGTTTTGCTTACAACATCATACTCTAAACCAAAAACGTTGATGCTGATATTATTTGATTGTTCAAATTTGTGAATATCTTTAAGTTTCAACGGGAAGGGAATGCCGTCAAATTTCAATTTGTTTTGATTTGAAAGATATGAGGTCACTCTATCTGCGTTTTTGGTTACTGGATACAACGCAGAAAGTACGGCCCATTTAAAACATTGCTGATCGTTGTTTTTAATATTTAGTACAGCTTTTTTGTGTTTGATATCAAGTGGCAAATCGATGTAGGAAGAACCGCGTAAAGGATTAAATTTATTAACGTTCATGTCAATGTGCATGATTTGTTTTAAGCTCCATCCACTATCTTTCTTTTCAAAGTTTATAACTTTCTCAGAAATCTCATTGGTAACCATAGAGAAAATGCTCTCAGAATCATCTCCTAGACAGTACATATAATTGAAAGTTTGGAAATCGAATGAATTTTGTAACTCTTTCGTTTGCTGTACAAAATCAGCATGTAAAATAAAATTAACCTTGATAATCGTAAGTTCACTAATACATTTGTCTAATAAATGTAACACCGTTGTTTTAATATTCTGAAGGAATAACTCGGGTGTTTCAAACTCTAAACGTTGTGCATCCGGTTCAGAAGTTATTCTATAAGTTATTACCCTCTGTCCAAATGCACTTTCAATTACACGTACATTAGCTAAGTCACCGTGAGAAGATATAACATTATTTTTGTGACTGTTGCTCTTTAAATGGTTATTAAAATATTTCTTAGATACGGACACTTTACATTCAGGACAAATAACAGTCTCAAGAAGACTTACAGTTGAAACTTCTGCTCTTGATGTTGAAGGCACTGCATCGTCTTGTGGTCGGGTACGTTTTGTAACAGCTTCGTGAGTTGATGTTGCTTTCCTCTTCCCTCCGACTTGAGAATTTGAACTGTAAAGAAAAAAATAATATTTATTTATTTTTTCCTCATTCACACCTCAATTAGTTACACATTCCTCTATAAAAAAAAAACACTCACACTATACATAACACAACTTGCAGTATGCCTGCATTTGTAATACTCCATCAATTTCATCAGTCTCCCCACTATACAAACTAGACTTTGTGAAATGCCCTCTACAAGGAGTAAAGTATGGTATTAAATCTACATCCTCTAGCATGGTATTAGGAAGCTTTTTACTTATGTACCACATCCTAATAAAACGATGGAATTTTTTTAAGAGGAGTGTTTTATCTATTGACAAAATGTCTTCACTTGTTAAGGACAGCATAATGCTCTTTCAAAAACTCGAATGAAATACAAGTAACGAAAACAAAAATTGTGTATATATATGGTAGATAATCTTCCCCCCACCCAATAACACTAAATAATATTTTAAAGCAAATTATGTACTCACGATTTAGATTGTTCTTGCTCCACAGCTTCACAAAGGTCATAGAGATGTCGATCGGTATCTTGCTGTTCCACCTCGAGACACAGTTGATACAGCTGGCGATCGAATAGTGGGTTGTAGAGGTCAAAACAAGCCATAATAATAGCTTGTAAGCACTCTGTCGGTGACTGGTGGAGAGAGTTTGCGTTGTGCGTGGGTTGAACACGCTTGTTAAATATATTTCGATTCTATGGAAGTTGTTGTGGCGGGGGGAATGCGTGGGTGGCGAGGCAGGTAGAGTACTATTACGTTTCAAAGAAATATTTTTTGCAGTCTTTTTTCCCAGCGATTAGCTTAGTAATATTGTATATCACATCACGCGTATTTTGATAATGTGTGTCGCCCTCCGATTGCGCGTAATATTTAACACGTACAGCTGCATGTTTCCAATGATCTGTAGGTGGAATATCTTTCAATTTCTTCATTTCGAACAGTTCTATTTTTACTAAGTGACTTGCGGTGGATCCATCATCCAGACTAACTGAAATGCATGAGGTGCCTCCCTCACCATTAGGTTGTGTAATGGTTGATGATAGGGATGTCTTCTTTTTCTTCTGAGATTTCTCAAAGAAACTCTCGATGCTGTTATTACTGACTCGTTTTAATGTGTTTTTCTTGTTGTTCAAACCAATAGAGTCGTTATTCTCATTATCACTAAGATCAATCGACCGATAATAGTTTTGAAATTGATAGTCATTTGTGTTAGGTGGTGTCAACTGTGAAATAAGTAAAAAAGACGCAATTAGAATACGGAAAGTTTGGTGTAATTAACATTGTTTCGAGAGAGGTTATGATGGGGCTATAGAAAATAGGAAGACACATGAAATTAGCTAAGCTAAATAAGGTAAATAGGGCTAGTATGTTAGATTAATCACCATAAAATACATTGTCACACAAAATTATGTACTCTGAATAATCATAGTAATAATCAATGATTAATCATAGTAATATCAAACGGACTTACCTCCATGGTAATGGTGTTCTATTCCAGTTCTATTACTAGCGATGAGAGACTGCTGTGTGTAGCTGTGATGGAGACACTATGATCAAGGTTTGATATCGGAGTCTTTTTATATTGAGATCCAAGCAACATGTCGGTGCAAGTTCAATTCGAACCACACCTGCATCAAAAGGATATCCAAACAAAAGAAAATAAATAATGCCAATACCTTTTTGGACTTACCTTCCAATTTCTTACGCGTCGATAAAGTCATTCATACCACACCTGCTTCAAACGGATATTCAAACAATAAAAATAAATAATTCCAATACCTTTTTTTTTAGCACTTACCTGCCAATTTCTTATGTATTGATATAAGTCATTCATACCACACATATCTAAAGGATACCCAAAAAAACAATAGATAATGCTTCAACCTTTTTTTTAGCCTTTCCTACCAATTTCTTACTTACCGATATAAGCCATTCATACCACAGACATATCTAAAGGACACCCAAAAAAAAAACAATAGATAATGCTTCAACCTTTTTTTTAGCCTTTCCTACCAATTTCTTACTTACCGATATAAGCCATTCATACCACAGACATATCTAAAGGACACCCAAAAAAAAAAACAATAGATAATGCTTCAACCTTTTTTTAGCCTTTCCTACCAATTTCTTACTTACCGATATAAGCCATTCATACCACACACGTAGCTAAAGGATATCCAGACAATACAAATAAATAATGCATCGACCCTTTGTTACATTCGTATTGTAAATGCAATATTGAAATGGTGACAATGTAAAGCATTCCTGAAGACAAACTTTGCAAGACCAAAGCAATAAAAACGAGACAATGCACACATCAAAAAACGCGGATTAAGTTAATCACACATCGCGAATCAAATAGAAATCAAAACGCGAACC
Source organism: Agonopterix arenella (assembly GCA_927399405.1). Taxonomy (NCBI): domain Eukaryota; kingdom Metazoa; phylum Arthropoda; class Insecta; order Lepidoptera; family Depressariidae; genus Agonopterix; species Agonopterix arenella. Next base: position 7,951,731 of record OV656714.1, read on the forward strand.
GCGAATTAACGAGACAATGCACACATCAAATCAAAACGCGGATTAAGTTAATCACACATCGCGAATCAAATAGAAATCAAAACGCAAACCGCGAATTAAACCGCGAATCAAACCGCGAATCAAACCGCGAATCAAACCGCGAATTAAACCACGAATCGAATCAAGTTTATCCGTGGTGAGTAGAGGAGCCAGCCCAAAATCTAGAATATTTAGGGGGGCCAGCAAGTGAGCCAGAACTCTCGCTCTCCTACTACTGTGATCAAATCAGATGCGTACTCAAGGGCCAAGTAAAATGTACCCGGAATCGACGAACTACATGCAAGACACTTATGGATGTTAAAGAGGCGAGATATGTATCTCAGAATCGTAGTATGTGGCAATCTATTGTCACTGCCTATCCCAGTGGTGCACATACGTGAGCATTATGTGTTTTGGATATGAACTGTATCATAAAAGTATTTTGGAGATGAAAGAAATAATGTTGTATAATAATTAATAACACGAAAATGATTTTTTTGTCTCGTAAATATTTTCAACTAGAATAGTTCTTAAGTTTGTAATTTTTATTTTGTTTATTTTATTTAGTTTTAGTTCCTCTCCATTTGTATCTCGCCCAGTACCATTATGTCCACGACAGCGATCTGGTTCCAAAAACTACAAATTCATACCTTGGATCACTAAGCCGCTGCCTCCAGATCAGTTCTTGCTCCTCAGTGCGTCTCGGCACCGTGTCAGTTAGTATCGGAGAGCTCCTCTCCATTTGCGTCTCATCTGGCACCATTATATTCAGGATTGCAATCTGTTTGCAAGAGAAACCATCGTTTTATTATAATATAACCAATTCAATGCTGTAGAACAGAGAACAACAAATTATTAGTAGGTAGGAGCTAAAATTCAAATAATAGTGATGACACGAAGGGAAATTTTATTTGGGATTTACATTGGGATTGTGGAATTTACAAGTAACAGTATTAACGTTTTTCACGCTTCGAAAACCAAATAAAAGATTTCAATGATGAAGATGATAATTATACTTAAAAAAAAAATCTCGATTTAAAGAAGTATAAGTTTCAACACTGGACTATAATCAACATTAGCATCAACCTACATTCTTCCCGCTGTAGGCCATATGCCTTGTTACATGAGGTTACGAGGGTGTATGTTTGGAATCATCGCTTTAAAGTATCTATAGGAGATACAATTAATGAGTGGCAGCTACTAGCAATTATTTAGGAAAATAATTAAAAAACGTTGAACTTACAGGCGCCGGAGAAGGTTCACCTTTCGGAACCTTAGGGTCCCTCATGAATTGGCATCGGCAAATTGGCTCCAAGTCTTGGGTTTTGATCATCACCGGGAACGCAACCCGGTTCTCCCGGAACGCCCGGAATGGAATGGAGAGCTGCTCTCCCGATTTAGCAACTGGGACCAGGTTGCCTCCAAATTCAAGGTATATTGGTTTTCCTTCGTGCACCTAGAGACAAAATAACATTTTTTTCTTTTTTTTTTCTTCTTTTCATGTCGATGGCTCTTCAGTGTTTTTTTCATATTTTAGTGATCAGGTATTCGGCATGTCATTAAGGGACTTTAATTAATTTGGTTGTTCATTATTGCTGTAAAACTTGTCAAGTGGTGATTTATATGTCCAAGCTTTCACGCAAAAATTATACATAGTAAAAGAAATCGTATCCTTTAATCGCCGTACACCAGAAGAACTGGGATGGTCAATTCTAAACCGAAAATTACAAGGCTTCAAAAATGATGTATTTTGATAATTTGGTGTGTATAAAGAAAAGTTCTGAGATCTCACCTCAACATCTCTGCTCTTGGCAACCTGAAGGAACCTCTCAATGCGTTCCAAGGTCTTGTCTTCTTTGTCATCAGTAACGCAGAACATGCGCAGTTGAGCCTGGTTCTCATCAGATCGCTTAGCATAAACCACGAAACGAGCCATGAATGGCACGTGGATTGCTTCCCTAGAGACGAGATTAACAAAATCATTAGAAATTGTTAAACTTCTTTTTATTGAGAAAGCTAATGTATACGTATTGTCTACCTTACTTGCTCTAGTGGAATTTTAAAGGTTTTTGATGATAATTGGTACGAAAACTGATTTTAAAAGTGAATATAATTTTTAGAAGCCCAAAACGACTATCATTGTTTGTTTTTACTTCAGTAATGGATGATTATTCTTTCCATGGAATATCAATGATACTCTAATCCAGTGTAGGTACTTTAAACGACTGTAATACTCTAACGTACCTATAAAGTTCTGTAGCCATTTTCGTAGCATCTTCAATATGGCGACAATCAATAAGCCAATATCGAGCCGAAACGGTAGTCGTGAACGATACACAGTCATTAACGAAAGTAAGTGGCGTATTTTCCGTAACATCTTCCCAGTGCGCTCGGTTCGTCCCTCCTGTTACCAAAAATATCAGTTTCATCACTTATCTCAAAACTTCTATCTAAAATACACATGCTGTAAAACTCTACAATGTATCTTTTGACCGTTGCTTCATGAAAGCTATGTAGGCAGTATTCAGCGGTACTAACGCTATTTTTACTGCCACAATGATTTGCTATACTATTTTAATACATGCCAAAGCAGGCTCTTATAACTACGAAGTCAGATTTCTACTTCAACAAATTTCTATATTTTTCTACTATTAACATCCAATAGTTTGTACATCAGATTTACCAAAGAGTGTTAAGAATTGTGTAGTAATTTAAATAATTTTATAGTCACATTTATTTTATAGTGAAACTGAAATAAATTTTATTGTAAGACTATAAGAACCGATGTAGAAGAAAGATCAGGAATAAGAAAGATAGGTTAATAAGAAATTAATGAAAATAAAACAAAATTATGTTTCCAAAACGGCCTATAGCAAACACACAATAAGCAAAGACAAACACATCACACAAAAAACAATAAGATAACATACCGTTCTCATATTCTTTATAAATGAAAAAGTGACTGATAATGTGGCACACAATGTTCGGTCACAGCCTGTTCCTTAATATATAGTGCTATATTTTCAAAATTAAAACAATGATTCTACATTTTCACTAATTGCAAAATATGCTGGTCTGGTTTTTCGAAAAACAGATCTCTCGAAGGACATTCACTGAAAACAGAACCCAAAATCCAATCGACAAAATCAACGACGAAACTTAAATCGTGTTTAGTGAAATGATAATAACAGAAATGATTCAAAAATAGAAGATGATGTGAATAAAACAGAACTGATAGGCCGTTTTGGAAAAGAACTTCGAGTAATACAAGCAAAATAACAAAATTTTGGGAACACTGACGAAGAAGAATGAAATGTGAATGAGGGAGATGGCACCGAATGAATTATCTCATTTGTTAACGCTTACACTAAAGGAAGAGTTAGTATTGTTACGTGTCAATCTTACAATGTGCCAATACAGTTATTGCAGTTCGTCAAAGAAGTCTATTCCTGTTTTTATCATACAATTGTCCGACAATGTCAAGTGATTAAATCGCAGTGCATTCTCTTGACGTTCCAAGATTTATTGAATGGTTATGATACAGAGTGATTGTGATTAACAAAGCATAAATTCTCAGCCCGTGCAAAGAGGAAGAATGTATGAGAAGCAAGATATGGAAAAGCATTCAAAAAGTGATAGAGGGAATAAAATCAATGTGTTAGATAGTTATACTCCCCAGTATATAGAGAGAAAGCGAATAGTTTTAGTTATTATAGAGTATAACTATCACATTGGAACAATGACTTATGAAATAAACGTAAATGTGAACGAAAAAAGGACAAAAAACTTAAATGAACATGAAACTTAATTCGACGTTTCGATTTTGTTTATTATTTGTATAATAGTTCTAATTTTTTACCTTCGAGAGATCGTTTGCGAAATACCCCTGTTGGTGCGCGCCGATAGGTGGCAGCGTATAATTTAGCGCCACACACGGTGAGCGTGCAACACACACAAACACGAGAACAAAGACAATGTAGACACGCACAAAACGCACACATAGGGACGTGATTACGTGACCCTTTAGCTGCTCGGTGTATTTGCTATAAGCACTTTATTTATTTGAGTTTAATTATTTTTTCATAAACTTATTGTTTTTTGTTTAACGCATGTAATGTTTTTAATTGAAATGAAAATTTATCAACTAATCTAAGAAAATTCCGAATTAACATGCTCATCCCGTTGTCTATAAATTTGGGAGTAATTCTAAAATAGTAATATTTCTCGTTAACTACTCTAGATCATGTTATGAATTATCAAATGTATCAAAAATCTATATTAAGGTATATAAACTCATATTTCCAACTATCAAAAGGTATCTCTATGAAACTGTAATATTAGAAAAGTCTACTCTATCGATATTACAAATTCACTCTTCGTGTTATAAATCTATACCATTCTACACCACATACGTGTTGTAATGGAATATTGGTATCAAATAATGTACTTTTATCTAATTAAATAGCAAAACGGTATTTTGAAAGCCCAATGTTATACCTAAATTTTAGGCAAACTTACCTCCCTTTTACGCAAAGCGTTATTATATCGTCAAGATATAGCAAACATAAGCCATACTCCATTGCAACACTCGACAGTCTTTGAATAGTTATTGGAAACAACTAACTCTCATTGCAATTAGTATTTAGGTATATCGTTTACACTTCATTGAAATATTTTTTATCTGTTATACGTATCTGACAAAACATTTTACCCAAATCAGTTGTCACCAAAAACTATTTTTGTTGAAAAATGTAAGCGAAATATCTTAAGTGTACCTGATATGGAGCAAAGTAGTCTCAGTGTTGGAGCTGAAGATGTACTGTACTGGTTGGTCATGCCCTGGGTATGAGGTCTTGGAGCAGGCATGCTGAGTGTGATGGCTTTGTGGAACTTTCTCCTTCGAGGTTCCACGGTTACTACCGGAGACACTGCCACTCCTCTACCTAAGAGTTTTGCTGTCAGCTCGGAATCTATTATTTGGGCCTGTAAAAATGTGTACTGTCGTGTTATTTTGTAAAAGTTTAATGGTGAAAAGTAGATATTTCTCTAAAGACCAAACGCAATTTTATTAAAATAAAGCTTCCATGCCCGTGAATAGCTAAAATTAAAGGCTTTGGTGCGATGTGAATGAAAAATAATAATAACTTACCCATAAAAGGAACTTTAATGAAGACTATGTTAAGGACGTATTTAAATTGATTGTGTTTGTATTTATTTATTATTTTTTAGATTAATTCTACAACTACAATAAATATTTAGTCGATACATTTTGGTTACTAATTTCGTCATTCTGAGGTATGATTTTTTTAAATAAATCAAATGAAATATTGGTGGCAGAGCGGCCGGTGCAGAATTAAGCAAATATGAACATATGAAATCACAGGAAAAGCGTATTAAAAAGGAAATTATCAAACACACTGCTTTAACATGTACAGCACTTTCGTCTTTTTCTCACACATGCGCTTCAAAATCAAGAATTCAAGATGCAACACACTTTGTACTAATAATAAGCACACACCGAAAACAATAGAGCAAATAAAATGTACGTACATCATGCAAATCTCACGTTTGGTCTTTAGGAAATAAATTATAAATTCGCATAACAATCACTCAAGTAAATATTATATCAGTGTAAAGCACAAAGTAAACATTACCCAATAAATTTAGCAATAGACTTAAAAATATAGATAGATTTATTACTACTTATAATAACTAGTATATCATTCAATACGTCACTCCGTAACTTACTCAAATAGAACACACAATATCATTCTAAACAGGTTATTGAATAACAAGAATTGTCACATTCATATTAAATTCAAACAGTTCATGCTTTTTGTTCTCGCCTAAAGACCAACTAGTGAAATTACAATTACTTAACTATACGATCGCGTTAAGACGCAGTGTGAGAATAACCTAGCAGTTCAAGAAACCGTGATTTCATATCATTCAATTTTGCTTCAAATTGAAACAAAACATTCACATTAATATAATTTTTATTGAAGTTTTCGACTACAATGAGGTTTCTAGATATTTTTAAGTAAATTCTAAATTTATTGGGTATGACATTATCCCTAATGGAGTAACGCATTTGTCGCTTAATTAACTAAAAGTCTTACAGACATTTTATGTTTTGAAAGTGATTATCTAAAACGTTTGACAGATTGAAGTACCTACAGAGGTAAAAACTTTGATAACAATGTTAATAAGGTTTAACAATTTAGTATAGGGCTCAAAGAAATTAGTATGCTACGTTATTAGGTAGATACCTATATAAATACTAAATAATTCACTGATTACATTCAAAGAGAGCGAATAAAGTGACATTTCATTGAGTCATTGATGATTTCTTTACATGACAATAAATTTGAAAAATACGTTATGGCATGATAATGTGAAAAGATATGTGATTAATGATTATAATATATCTTAAATAGGGTATAAAAAGCTTTTCGGAGCTTGAAGTTTAATATCTTGCAAAGTTATTAATTAAGACTGTTAAATTATCAATTACTTAGCATGATCAGATCATTATAAAAATAATAAAATGTCGGCATATTATTTCTAGCATAAACGTAATTATACTTAAAATGAAAATGGTAATACAAAATTTTGGCATTCAGTTTTGTACTATAGTTTTTAATAGTTAATGATATACGTTTACTATAATAGGTTGAACACAATAATTTTGGCTACAGCATTAAAAAATACAATAATTTATTATGAAATAATAGAAAAAAAAAAAATTTATAGAAAACTTATTCTATAAGTACATTTAAAAGTTGATTTTTAAAATTGAATGTGTAAATCGTTATTACACTAATAAATTGTAAAGACTAGCATTAAAATTAACTTAAAAACAATAATGAGCCCAAATTTAGAGAGGTTAAAGATAAACATTAGATTTCCTTCAAACATTTCATCCAATAAAAATGTAATCACTGATTTTAGGAGATAAAAGATACCATCAAAGTCCTTTCTTGGTATAAGTGACACTATGGCAAAAAACTAGATCTAATTATTTCTAATAAGGTTTACCATTATACGGATTTCTAGTTAGTACCACCGGATCGAAAAGTACTTAGCTGTTTCTACCAATACATTATACTTTCAATGGTAACTTCTAATAGTAATTCCTAATTGTATTATATATTATTACCCTTGACTTAAATAGATTAAAAATAGCTAGCAAAAAATACTCTAACATGGTAACTATCAGATTTTAAATATTCGTTAAAATATTTCATAAGCTTGGAATGTTGTCCGACTTTGTCGGTATTAAAATTGTTTCCCCTTTTACCCTTTATTAATATAACATGTTTAGGAAATCCTCTTTCAAAGATGTCACATGAATCACAAATGTATTATTGTACTCCTCAATAGCCTTTGCAAAATGTAGGTGTGTCTACGTTCTAGTACTACAAAGTGGGACCATGCTCTTTCACTGTATATTTCAATGGTCGTTTACAAAATGTAGTTGGGCATTTATCCCGGGCGTTTAAACGCTATCATTATCCTCACTAAATAATTTCATCTTGTTTACGGTATACAATTTTGTAGCGCTGTTCTAAAAACGAATCTTTATAGCGCTATAGATTTTTAAATCTTGCCCAGGTGATGCCTATAGTTGGTGCCCATTGATTAATGATGAAAAACAGGAAAATCATATTTCAAATATTATTGATTATTAAACATGTTACAGCCATGTTTGTTGTTTGTTTGTTGTTTTTCAATCTTTAATTTGATATGAAAATCCTAGTTTTTACTATGTCATTTCATCATTGCGATTATTTCAATGCGCATTGAAGGTATTATTTGCTGAAGATCACTGAGTATTGGATTCATTAATTCATTGCCGTAAGAGGACAGCAAATCCACAGTGCCCGTTGCTGATTCATTATTATACATCCTAAACATGTTTATTAATAACACCTTAAAGCTAATCGAATACACCGTCTAACATAATAATTAATGTGCCGTTTAAAATTACAATACTACCAAATTAAAGAGAACCGCTTCTTCTTGGAAACATTGTTAACGGTAATCTTTTTCAAATTCATATCTTTAATTCCCTTGCGGGGTTTGAATAGGTTTACCTGCAGGCCAACTTTGATCTTCTTGGTGAGGGCTCCTTGTGGGAAGACGGCCTGAACTTGAGGGACCACTGAACTGGACACCATGCCTCCTAGAACGCAATAACATAATTATGTGATAACGAAGCTAATAAACGTGTCATTTATAATTAACCATTCTACTAGGAGCAGCATTTCTTCGAAGACGTAAGATTCTGTGACCATCGTTTAATTTCCGCAAATCAAAGTTGCCTAGACAGTGGCGTAGCATGGGTTTCTGTCACCCGGGGCACAGACCGATATTTGCCGTCCCTCTTAGGCCCCTTACAAGAAGATCTACACAAGAAATAACAGAGTTTTTTTCACATCTATTCGGGTTGTGGTGGACTAACAGCGAGTCTCCACTCGCTGTTAGTCCACCACCAAAAAGTGGATGTGAAAGAATCTCCATTCCACAATACGAATCTGTTGGAACCAGAGCTCTTTACGTACAAAAACATGTGGAAAGTATAACCTAAGTAAAAGCTATGGATCGAGTGAAGCAAGTTCGAAATTTTTAGCACCACATCTTAGCTGTAGTAAAAACTCTTAAGGATTATGTGTAGACAAAGTAACTAAAATAGAAACTTAGAGCGAGCGAGGCAAGCTCGACTTTTCTCTGCTCTACGAATTGGTAAGAGCTCAATCAATCTTATATTTATCCCGAATTTGCGCCCCTAGGGGGGGCACCCCCGCTGTTCTGTCCTAGCCAAATCTAACCAATGTTTGTCTTTGTAAAGTTTTAGGAATAACCTTCACAGTTTATTGGTTGCTTCAACATAAAAATAATTATTCTTAATTACCTTCAGGTCCAATAGCATGGACTTCTTGCCTAATACGCGAGATGACAGCGAAGTATTGCGGGAAGTCGTGGGTGAGGATGCGAGTGACTCGCGGCGCGTCCCAGCCCTTCTCCTCCTCGTTGGTTTCTGTTTAGAAATGTGAATGTGATCATCATCATCAGCTTCCTTCGTCTCTTCTACCGGAGCATACACGAATGTGTGTATGGGAATAAGCCTACTAAACATTCCCAATACGGCTTGGTGGACTTCACATACACATCTGAATTTTTCGAATGATTGGTTAGTTATTAAATTTATTTATTCGTTATGTTTGACACACCTACAGGATGTAAACTTAAATATGTTAAGCATTTTTAGGGGTGTTGCAGACCTACTAACTAACCTAACCTAAGGAAATCGACATCTGATGTCGATTTCCTTAGGTTTTCCTCCTCCGAAAAGTCAGTAAAAGTTCCTAAAAGTAATCGGTACCATTGATCCAAGCTGATATGATAACATCATACTTAGTTCCTTGATAGCTATTACAATCCTGAATTCAACCCTACAGAATGGATCCTGCAATTCTACGGAATAATTTTATGTCATCACTCATCAGCATAGAATAGAATAGAAAACTTTATTTTCGACCAACTTTGATCACAATATTGTAACACACGTAGCCTATTGTTAGTTTATACACAACAACATAATTATTACTTCATTATAACTTTTTTTGCTTTTTTTTGTCAGCACGTGAATAAACAAGGCATTCACACTTAATTCCCAATCTGTCATAAATGAATATTAGAAATAGAAGAGCGCCGATATTCGACCCCTGTGGTACTGATTTTGCAAAACCTTACCTTCAATCTCCAAGGTCTCGTGCAATATGTCCTGAACGACGTCGTCGGTGGCGTCCGCATTGTGTTCTCTCCAGCTCGTGCCGTTGTCCGACCGAAGGATCACTATCTCACGCTCTTTGCCTCGCAGTGACGCGTAGTGAGGCACTTCTAGGATCACTGGCCTAGAATTCAAAAAAATTCTTTGTAAGCTTTCGTAGACCTTTTGGAAACTAATATTCCTGCACATTGCTGAACCAATGTTGGTCTGAAATATGAAGATAATTTTTCCCACAAAAATGTATATAAAGAATGGCAAAAGGGTATCATTGAAGAAACAACATAGACATTTCTCCAACTCAATCAATCAAAAGCATCAACACATTACCTGTAATTGTAATGTAATTCTTTTTACTGGCTATTCGTCACGATCCTGGAGTGAGATTTTTGAAAGACGCACGTTTAAATCAGCAATAGAAATATATGCATACCCGGGTGGCACAAACACGTCAGAGTAATTTTGAAATTTTGAAAAAAAAAATTTACGTATGACTTTCTAAAATCTCACTACTGTTCTAATCTTGAATAGATTGTTTCAATCTTCCCAAACTCTATCGGAATCTGACCAAAGTGCTGGCGGTCTACCTACTAATGCTCCAAAACGACGAAACAATGTTGACCTTTCGGTTCCGAATATTTTACGATTGCAGATTCATGTTGTTCATTTTTTCATACTTTGGAGAAGTCAGCTGCTTCAAGGTATACCATTTTTCGACTCAGTAAGGTCAACACATCTTTCATGGGGCACTGTATACGCTATTATAATAAGATACCATAGGATATTCTAAACTTGCTAGAAAAAAAGTTTAAGTCCCATGTTAAACAAGTCCTCTCTATAAAAAAGGCTACTATAAACTCGATGACTATTTGAATGACCAAAATGTCTGGTCTTGGCAATGTTACTCTATGTAATGCAATTATTGTATTTTAATTGTACTTTGTATATTTTGTTTTGTTTAAAAGATGTGTGTTGTAGAGTTTCTGGCCGCATCTTCTCTCAACCTTCCGACGCGGTGGTAGAGTCGTCAAAAAGCTATCTATGTGATATTATTTTGAATAAAAAATTTTGATTTGATTTTGATTTGAGTTGCTATGGAGCTGGATGATATGATTTTGGGTATAGTCTTTTGCCAAGTCCACAACACAAACACCCAAGCCCAGTATACAATTTGTTTTCATATTTTGGAAACGGTAGTAAAAATTACTTACCCCAAGAACTTGGCAGAGACGGGTCCCATCTCCAACACCCTGGACGCGAGGGCCTCTCCCTCCATCAGAGGGGGCATGTGGTTTATCCGAGACGGTTTCAAATATCTGCAAATAGGAAAAGTTCATTTGAAGAGTTATATCAATCGCTTCATCATATTAATGCTTACGACTAAATTCCTCGACGTGTAGTCAGAGGTGAATTGACAATAAAAGAGAAGAAGAAAGTAGAATAGACAATAGACCAACCTGCAAGTGATCCTGGTCGGCTGCTGGGCAGAGAGTGGTGGAACTATGAGCCTGACTCCTCCACCACGGCATCCTCGCATGGCGCCACCTCGAGCGTCCACCAGGAATGATACCAGGAAGCTGGAATACCACACCACATTATTTTAATACCACATCACATTGTATTAACGTGTTTATGTTGTGTTAATGTGCGTGTTTTTTGTAATTAAGTTCGATCGTCTCGTTTCGTCGATATTTCAGGCAGGCACCATCTATGGTTTATATTGGATTTATCCATGGGGTTCTAAATTCAACTTATATCTTGTTGGCACTAGTTATAATGGGACAAGAAATTTAAATCTATTTTGATCTGAGTAAACAAGAAGACGTCACTAAACGTTGTCCACGTCCTTTCTCATCTAGCTGTTTCCAGCTACCTTCCATAGATTTCAAAGAATGTGGAAATAATTGTTTAATAAGTATTCTAACCATACTTATTTCATTTAAAACCAAATTTCAAATAAATAAAATAAATACATATCTTGAACATTGTCACACAAATTATCTAGTCACATTTAAACTACCTGGACTTGTATTATTATGAGTAGACAACGATATAGAATACATATATAGATACAAACAGCCATGACTCGGGTACAAATATTCATATTCATCATATAAATATTAGTCCCTTACGGGATTCGAACCCGCGACTCTCGGCACAGCAGGCAGGTTCACTACAGACTGTACAACCGAGCCGTATTTTATAATAAAACATGACTGAAAATTTGGTAAGATGGATAAAAACTTACTTTTTCCATTGTAGTTTTTTCCTGTAGTTCCATAATCGAGATAGCGTGCACAAGAATCAGTTGGATTAATCATGAACATTCAGTATTCTGAAATAAACACGATTTAATGCATTATTAACGTTATAAGTAGTAGAAGAACTCAATGCCATTGTCTGCAATTTTCGCCATGCATCCTTACTCAGCAGTGGGGTTTACCTGGCTGACGATGATCCTACCAAAAAGAAATTGGTCGGGAGCAGGTAGTGTCCGTACTATATTTAATACTAGATACTCTTTCTTATACTGTGCTTTAAGGGCGCCGAGCAAGAAGCACATATAGACAAAGAGATAAGTGTACTTTTTGCAACCATCAGCTGCAAGGCTGATTCAGTGTTTTTGGGGTGTAGAGCATCTCTGTGATGGGGATGGACCAGGTCTACTGCCTGCATAAATTCAGTCGGTTTAGAAGTTACTGATGTTTAAAGGTCAGTAAAAAATTTACGATCAGCTGCAAGGCTGATCGTATGATATTATTGTAGTGTGCACTGTAGCTATGTAAACAGTACAAAAACTGACATGGTTCATCAGTTGGTTTATGAGTTACAGCCGTTCAAAGGTCCGAGCTTTGAACGGCTATGTCTCCTAAACCGACTGGAAGTTCATGTCAGTTTTTGTACTGTTCACATAGCTACAGTGCACACTACAATAATATCATACGATCAGCCTTGCAGCTGATCGTTTATTTTTTACTGACCTTTAAACGTCTGTAACTCCTAAACCGACTGAAGTTATGCAGGCAGACCTAGTCCATCCCCATCACAGAGATGCTCTACACCCCATAAACACACTACACCCAATAATACATCAGAGGACGCGTGCTAGGACTGTCTTGTGTCTGTACCAATACCTACTAGTCAAGCATTGTGAGACCGTAGTATGGAGTGACCAAAGTTATGTTGCAGTAACGTTAAGATCAAAGGTACTGACTTGGGCAGTGTCGGGTCCACGTTGTAACAGTACCCCTCGGGCGCCTGCGCGGTGCTGTATCGGCTGATGCTCTTCACCACCACCTCTTGCTGCGGCTGGTACGGAATCCCATTCACCGACCCTGATTGAACAATTATTATAATATTGTTGGTCATTCGTTTTCTTCAATCTAGATCTTTTCTTTCTATATTACCTACAACCATAGTGACTGTATTATTCACATAAAATATTTCTGCTAGATTACCAAGCATAGGAGAAAGTGGTACGAGATGATTCCTTTAAAGTGGTTTCAGTGCATACAAAAGTTTGACGCACAATACGCGTAGACGGAATTAATAAAAGTAATATTTTATATATGGAAAAATACTTTAGAAAATCTAGTTGCCGCGTCACAAATAACATTTGCAATTTATAATATAACGAGCGTTAACCCGCGACTTCGTCCGCACTAATTATATACCAGATTTTAAGTCAGATCATAAGCTATCAAACAAAAAAAGTTTCATCAAAATCGGTTCAGTAGTTTTTGCGTGATACTCGTTCAAACAAACAAACAAACACCCAAACAAACACACAAACAAACAGACAGACAAAAAATCCAAAAATTGGTGAAATGGAATCGGGGACACCTAAAAACCATATCGTAACTTTTTTTTTGTTAATATCTTCAATGTACAGACAAACTTCCTGTTACAGTTTTATAATAGTATGTAGATTACGAAGTTATAAAGCTTTTAAAATTTTGTATGAAAAATTTCAAAACTTTATATCTTCGTAATTATTTTATAAATTGCAAATGTTATTTGTGACGCGGCATCTAGATTTTCTAAACTATTTTTCCATATACAGGGTGAAATTGATATGATTAGCATCCTTTTAAACTAAAAGTCTACCCATCAAACTGAACAACTTTTCATTTTCAATCAATTGCACCCTGTATACAAAGTTACTTATATTAATACTGTCTACGCGTATTGTGTGTCAAAGTTTTGAATAAAATTGACATCTCTGCAACCACCTTATGGGAGAATGTTCTTGGTTTAAACGATATTCAACTTATTGCAGATAATAAAAGCGTTTAATAGCATAGAAAACTTTATTTTCGACCTTCATAGATCTGTCTGTCTGTGCGCTGATTTGTTTAATGATAGTAAATGTATCTGTCTACCCTGTTATCACACCTACTTAAAATATTTAATTAATTAATCTTTCTTTATTATATTTCACTATTATTCAAACTCTAACCCTACCAAATTGATCCCGAGAAAATGGGAAAATATGATCTTGCCCGTATTTTGGGAAAGTTCTGGGTTTTAGTAGAATTTAACGGATCATCTCGTACACGTTTTTCTATATCCAGAGGTAGGTAGCTAAGATAAATCCCCCTACTAGCGATTTCACGGTTGCCCCCATAGTAAAAGTTGTCCAATTTGATGGTCTGATCTAAACCACCCCTGAAAATTATGAAAATTATGGTTAAAATATTTCGTATTATAAATGTTACCTTGTGAAAGTTCCATGATATTCTTATGGCTCAGGGCGGATTCCGTCCTCTCATCCTTGGTCACGTCGATGGGCAACGAGTCGTCTCCGAGTGACTTCATGTCGTCCGCTGTCAGGTACCGGTACGGCTGGTCGTTCAGGATTGTGTCCTCACCTATGAGGGTTCATTTAAATAATAATTAACTAAGATAGGGTTATATCTTAAACTATCTATGTGAGCTTGATAGAGTAACAAACGTCGAACGAAACAGTAAAATTTTGTTAATTCTTCGATCACAAATACCTAGGTTCTTTATTTATGACCTTACGATTTATGATTTTGTGTGGAAGTAACATTTTTAATTTAGTTTTCTGTTACATTTGATAAAGTTAAAAACATTTACTTCATTACATACAAAATCATATCGCATGTTTCTGTTGTAAGTATATAGTATTAGGCAGTTTTGTTTAGGACTTAAAAAGACTAACTATAAAAGAAATTACGCTTAGTAACGGGACAGCGCATTCAACGAAAAATAATTATTATAACCATTAAAATTAATAAATCCGTCAAAACCTCATAACCACAATATTAACAAAATCAACAATAAACAAGAAGAAATTAAAGTCAACTTACTCATTCATAACTCCACAAGTAAAATATCGATCCGTCATAATCAAATTAAAAGTATAATTTTTTTTTTTTAACTAACCTCCCTCCTCTTCAGAGTCTGACATGAAGGTTTCTAGCATGGTCTCTGGCGCCACCACTTTGTACTTCTCCTGGGAAGCTGGTGCTATAGAAGGTTCGGAGACTTCCTTCAGGGTCTCCATGACGGTGACGTAGCCAAGTTTCGATGCTATGTCTAGTGGGGTTTGTCCGTTCTGTTGGAATTAGATTTTAAAGTTTTAGTGCACAATAAAGGAGAAAGTGCGAAAGTTAGCAACGTTGTCTTTAAAATTAAAGCTCATCGTGACAAAAAAACTGCAAATTCGTTCTTTTTCTTATCGTGGGGGCAGCAAGTCCTGGTGTCAGAGTTTTTTCAGAGCGCCTTGTAGCCACTGACGTGGTTTTTATGTAACGACTACTACAACCAGAGATAGTAGCCGGGATCAACGGCTTAACGTGCCATCCGAAGCATGGAATTATCTTTTATCAGTCTGCAATATCCTAACCAACTGGGGAAAAATACACAAAGTGACATATCACTACGTGTCCCCCGAAGGAATCGAAACCACGACCTCCGATTAGTTTCGTTGAAAACTTGATTGCTCAGCGTGACCTAGTCAAATAAGGTTAGATTTTGGAGTTTGTTCCGGACTATAATTTGTTCAGTTTGAGGGCTGTTTCAAGTTTGATTTGGTGGTAAAGGAGCTAAGAATCAAACTGAATACAGCCTAACCAAAAACAATTATACATTATATTGGGAAAGAAGCTGTAGGATGTAATGAAAACACATCTTTTTCTTATAATGTGAGAAAAAATCACTGGTGAAGATGACCTGGTTGGGATGCAGGGGGATATGTTTTTTGGGCATACTGTGGCTTTTTGTAACGTTTATTTATTTTGAAACTTGAAGAGATACGTACCGTTGTAGTGGCATTGGCGTCGGCTTTGTGCTCAAGCAGAATGTTAACAATATTGATGTGTCCTTGTTGCGCTGCGTGGTGGAGCGCTGTATATCTGTATTTACACCAAACAATCAATTAGAACTTAGGATTGGGACCTGTCAATCTAAACTATAATAAGACTGTAACAGAAGTTTGTCTGTACATTGAATATATTAACAATAAAAAGTTACGATATGGTTTTTAGGTGTCCCTGATTGCATATCACAAATTTTTGGATTTTTTGTCTGTATGTTTGTTTGTGTGTTTGTTTGAACGAGCATCACGCAAAAACTACTGAACCGATTTTGACGAAACTTTTTTGTTTGATAGCTTATGATCTGACTTAAAATCTGGTATATAATTTGTGCGGACGAAGTCGCGGGTTAAAGCTCGTGTTTACTCGCTTTCTTCTGGGGCTATCGGGTAAAAACATCAAATATAATGCATAAGTACTGAAAGGACCCGGTTGGCGGATATTAATCTGCCAGTCTACCAATACGCATTAGGCACGCATTGGGCTAATGCCCAAACACCTTCCCTGAGGGTGGCCTGTGCCTGTAGTAACACACTTATAGGCTGATGCTGATGATGAATCTGCCAGGTGATGAAGAACTGTTGAATCAAAATGAGTGTCATTCTAATGTACTCTGATTGAACATAGTTACTTTTTTTTCGGTAATTATGAGACTTCTTTCAATAAACATGAGTTCATTAGAATTGTGAAGGAACATATGCTTTGGGAGTAGAACAATGTATGTGCTTATGAGTGTCGGTAGCTTACCCATGAGTAGTCTGAGCCTTTACAGATGCTCCGTTTTCAAGCAAGAACCGGACCATGTTGGCCTGGCCGTAGTGACTGGCGATGTGCAGTGGTGTATAGCCTCCCTTAGTGCAGATGTCCACCTGTTCGAAACAAATCAAAAGTAAAGTATTTTTACGACTTTAGGGAAGCTTTTGACGATGCATACTTTAGACTACTATTTTGTTAAAAATATTTACATGAAACGGAATTGTTTTAGAGAATTATAATTGCCAGTCATTATTACTATAATCATGCAGACATGTTATAATGGAATGCCCCTTCAAGCTCGAAAATTCAGAGGGTGTCCCTCAGGGCAGAGTTGTAGGTGCACTACTTTACCTTTTATACAGGGAAAATTTTATATCACTGCGGATAACTTCAGCATGTATTCTACTCATCAAACTGAACAACTTTCACTATGGAGCCACCTTCGAAGTCGCGAAAAAAAAACAGCTGTCATTTGAGTCGAATAGGTACTGCAGTTTTGTATGGGACAGCTGATATTTTAGTGAAAGTTGTTCAGTTTGATGAGTAGAATACATGCTTAAGTTATCTGCAGTGATATAAAATTTACCCAGTATATTTACAATATTCACAAAACAAGAACACAACTAACTTGGCCCGTTAGCTCAGTTGCTAGTGAACCTGCCTGCTAATCGTAGGGTCGCGGGTTCAAATCGGCAAGGGGCAAATATTTGTATGATAAAATTATACCTATGAATATTTGTACCCGAGTCATGGATGTTTGTTCCTATCTATAATTATGTATTTTATATCGAAGTCTATTCATTTTAGTCATAATTAAATCATTATACAACTCGGGGCAAGATCCTGGTACTTTCAATAGGACTAGATAATCTGTGTCACAATATCCAAGATATTTGTTTATTAATTTAACTTACCTCAGCCCCATTCTTCACTAGGAGCTGTGCAACGGGCACTCTATCCTCCTGGGCAGCGAGATGGAAGGCGGCAAGCCCATTCTTAGATTGCTGATCTACTTCTGCACTGTGCTCCATTAGTAGAGAGCACATCTCTGTGTGACCCTGTGGAAAGTTATGGATTTAGAAAAATACAGATTTGAATCAATTGAATACAAAGTTCTACGAAATATAAAGAATTCTATCCAATTTGGTGACCATTAAATAAAACATTTGATTAAAAATAGAATGAAACAGGATAAAACTAGTATTAGTTTAATAAGTAAAAGTTTCATCAAAATCGGTTCAGTAGTTTTTGCGTGATACTCGTTCAAACAAACAAACAAACAGACAGACAAAAAATCCAAAAATTGGTGAAATGGAATCAGGGACACCTAAAAACCATATCGTAACTTTTTTTTTGTTAATATCTTCAATGTACAGACAATCTTCCTGTTACAGTTTTATAATAGTATAGATGTACTTTGGTACATATAAGGGGGACTAAAAGAGAGCGAGATTCACAACCCGGCAAACCATGGCATACATACCCTAAACCACCACACTATACCAATGGTAAAAATAATAAGTCTTGTCTTCTTATCGTGTGGGCAGAGCCCTGGTCTGGTGTCAGAGTTTTCTCAGACCGCCTTACGGCCTCTGACGTGGTTTTTATGTAACGACTACTACCTCCAGAGATAGTAGCCGGGACCAACGGCTTAACATGCCATCCGAAGCCCGGAATCATTTTTCTTTTCAGAAAATCAGGTGATTTAGCCCGCAATGTCCTAACCAACTGGGAAAAAACGCACAAAGTGACATTTCACTGGGTGTTCCCCGTGGGAATCGAACCCACGACCTCCGTGTCGAGAGCCAATGCTCTTAACCATTAGACCACGGAGTCAGTCTTGTAATAAGTCAAGTATCTTGCCCTGTTCTGAAATATTAAAAGGATCATAATATAATACACACTTTCTTCTAATCAGTTTAAAGTTTACCTGCTGAGCAGCTAAATGTAGGGGAGTGAAGCCAGCTTTAGACTCAGCGTTCGTAAGAGCCCCGTACTCCAGCAGTGTGGCTGCCGTTTCCATTTGGTTCTTACGAGCGGCTATGTGGAGCGGGGTGTGACCATTCTTGGCCACAGCCTATTACCAGAATAAAGATAACGGTCAATACACTTATCAATTAGGGGTCTTAGGTCACATAAATAGCAATGAAAAGAGCTGTGGGGTCCACAGCAGTTAAGGCAAGCATTTGGTTGCTGGCCAGCTCCCGGCCACGATGACAGAAAAATACATTGAATTTTTCTGTCACTGCAACACCTGGTGCCGGCCAGCAACGAAATTAGGTTTTTATTTCCATGGAATACCCAATTAATTAAATATATACGCTACGAAGCGTTTGTATTTTTCTTTCTAGGCCCTCTGCGTTGGTATGTCGTCTCTAATTATAACGTCACAACGCCCTAACTCAAAGATCCTACCCGAAGCACAATTGGGTCTTTGGCTTTGCCCTGGCTCCATTTTAAGTTCCTTTGAGTTTCCGCAATAACAAGCGCAAATTCAGCAACACTTTAAAAACCATGAAGAATTTCAAGAACCTCATCATCATCATACACTTACATAAAAGCTCGTTCTTCATAAAATGGAAAGATTGTTGAATGGATCAAAAGATTCCACCTAGACAATTTGGTTTCCTATTTGTATGCCTTACGTTATCTACAATTATGTTGTACTTGCCTTACATTATCTACGATACTAGATGACCTCACCTTAGCATCAGCTCCTTTCTCCAACAGTGTAGTGGCGACAGCCTGCTGGTCGTATTGGGCTGCAATGTGCAACGGTGTCATACCGTTCTTGCCGGCTTGGTCTGGAGACGCGCCGTGGGCAAGGAGAAGGTTCGCTACCTGCAGAGGTTGATAAAATGTTGAGGAATTTGATCAGGGAAGATGGGAGATAGAAGAAACACTTTTATCCAGATATCATTCAGATCCATCGCATAATTTTGTCCAGATCTTTGTGCCCTCTTTCCTTTTATTTATCACTCTACTACCGAGTCGATCAGCTAGTTCTCTTGGAATGTATCTAAGGAATTAAATACCTTCAAATTTCCGTATTTAGCAGCAAGATGTAACGCAGTGAAACCTTTCTTCGTCGTCGCAGTCAGAGGGGCGTTGTGCTCAATCAAAGCTGCTGCGACCTGTTACGGAAATATTTATTCGATATTAATTTAAAATAAAGAAGTAACATTTAACATTTTTAAAGTTCTTGTCGTAAGGACTGGATTGAAGTGAAGAGCATCAGAAATCAGTTATAAAAAAAAAGTTCGTGACGACAAATTTCCAGGAAACATTTTATATTCAAGGTCAGGTAAATTTGACACGTGTTTATAGGAGAAAGAATGAAATAAATGTAGTCAGTCCATCTTTTCTTCATAAGTCAATGACTGCAGTTTCTTCTTTGTCTGCTTGTAACTCGTCGTCCAAGGCAATGATAGTCATCTGTTTAAAGTTCAGTGAAAATGTCACATGCCCAGAGTACTTTTCATTGAAGCTTTTGCTTTGACATAGAAATAACAAGTACGATAACAAAAGTAGACTTTAGTCTCCATTAATGAAAGGCGAAAACTTTACTTTCCATGATGTCGGTATAATACAGGATATGGAGGTTTCTTAGCAGAAATCAGTGGATCATTTCATTCTCGTAGAGTATCACTAACAGCATACTCACATCATGATTGTGTTGTTTAGCGGCAATATGCAGCGCGTTGTAATGGTCGGCCGTCATGGCTCTGACGTCGGCTCCGTGCTGGAGCAGTAGCACCGCGATGTCTACGTTCCCGAGGCGCGACGCGATATGGAGTGGAGTTTGTCGCTCCCGTGCTTTTGCTTCCACCGCCGCGCCGTTGCGGAGTAGGATGCGGATTATATCCGTCTGAGGGACATTAGTAAAATAAAATTGAAGTAAGTACAACCGGTGTGGAAAAAAAATTGGAAACTTGATAATGTCTTGAAAATTATAATACGAAGGGACAATAGGAAGGAAGAAAGGCAGAGGAAGACGTAGACAGAAATATCTAACACAGGTGAGAGAAAAGGTTGTTGTCGTGTTGTATCAGGACCTCCAAGCACTTGTGGAAGAGACATATTTATAGTAAAATGTGCAACCAAAATGTCGTCGCATTAGGTGTATACCTGTCATGATGACATGAATTTGCCTGTAACATATATAAATAAATAAAAAAAAGGATCTGCAAATACCCCACCTACAAGAGCGTAGCTCTTAATGCACAGTACTCAAGAAAATCCTTTATTGCTCATTAACTATAAATTCTATGAGGTGTACATAAGAGAGATAATTTAAAAAGGACATTAGAATCTCTTAAAAACGTCTTCAAACCTGGTTAGCTCTAGCAGCCAAATGTAGAGGAGTCTCTCCCCTAACGGTGGGTACGTCAGGGTTGGCTTCGTGCTGAAGCAGGTATATCACGATGTTCATACAGCCCATGAAGGCAGCGACGTGAAGCGGTGTCAGCCCTGACTCTGTTGTCGCTTGGATACCTTGGGTAAGAAATTATTGAAAACATTAAAAAAGTGCAATTGTTATGTAGAGAAGGGAAGGCTAAGTGTCTTCTTATCGTGTGGGCAGCAAGCCCTGGTTTCACAGTTTTTTCAGACCGCCTTACGGCCTCTAACGTGGTTTTTATGAAACGACTACTAGCACCAGTGATAGTAGCCGGGACAAACGGCTTAATGTGCCATCTGAAGCACGGAACCATCTTTCTTTTTAGACAATCAAGTGATTCAGCCTGTAACGTCCTAACCAACTGGGGATAAACGCACAAAGTGACATATCACTAGGTGTTATTGATTTATTTTATTTTATTTTTCAATTTTGGACACAAACAGTCTTAATAAAAACAATAAATCTAAAACTAGTGAACAGATACCAGACTTGGAGGTCTCAAAAATTACCCGTGGGAATCAAACCCACGACCTCCGAGTCTAGATCCTAATGCTCTTAACCATTAGACCACGAAGGCAGAACAGGCTAAGTGGGAATTGGGACTTGTTAGGACAATTTTTTAGTTGGAACTAGTATCATGAGAAAGCTTCGAAACTGCAATTTAACCTAAATTGTTTTGCGTGGTCTGACTGGTTGATATTTTTGAGTATCTCTTTAGTACCTTTTTTGCGCAAGCTTGCTGCTGCCACGCACACTAGCCTATAGTTTCGAAAATCGAGTATTCTTTTCCTGAACTTCGACTAAGACGAACCTTTGTTGGGCCTATAATAATACCTTTTTGTTTTGTGAGTTCCAATGTAAAAAAGAGCGGCACTTACTTGCACCATATTTAAGAAGCAGTTCCACAACCTTGATCCTGTTCTTCTTGCAAGCGATGTGAAGAGGTGTGAACCCGTTGAGAGCTCGTGCGTTCGCGTCAGCATTTCTGTGTTAAAAAAAAATAGTTCTGATTCTGAGCAATCATAATTAACGCTTACGACGGGGGGATGATGGTGGTGGTACGCTGGAAGTCAGAGATAATTTAAGCAATATTACTAAGTACTCAGTTGCTAGAGCGTCAGTTGCCTCAAGATAGAACATTTCCTGACAAGCTTGTCTAATATGACAGTCAGTCAGATATTTTCTTAAGGGGCAAAAACAAGTCAAGTAAGCGATATAATCACCTGTTGAGCAGTAGTTTGGCGACTTGTGGTGCCATCCGTGGCAAGCTTCAAGGTAGACAATTCGCATCAACGTAGACTAGTTGCCTCAAAGTAGACCAACCAGTTGCTTGAAGGTAGATGACCAGTTGCAAAAGCTGGTCTAATTTGACAATCAGTCAGATGTGATCTCTCGAGAGGCAAAAACAAGTAAAAGATAAACAATGACCTGTCAAGCAGTAGTTTGGCGACCTTAGCGTGTCCGCAGTGCGCAGCGACGTGCAGCGCGGTGAGGTAGTCGACGGTGACGTCATCGACGGGCGCCCTGCGCGCGAGCAGCACGCGCGCCGCCTCCGCGTGGTCACCCTGCGCCGCCATGTGCAGCGGCGCCAGACCGTTCTAAGGAGAAGGGAGTTTTTTTTTGTATGCCCATGAGGTAAAACAACACAGCAGCATAAAATTGTATTAAATGTACACGACATCAATTTTTTCCTGTGATCCACTATAAGGCTGGCTTTCCACTGTGAGAACTGTGCCAGGTAGCGAGGCAGCGAGCGAGGGAAATGATTTTTTCTCCCTCGCAATCTCCGCTCGCTACCTCGTTCGCACAATTCTATCTATGGTGGAAAGACAGCCATTAACATTTTTTCATGATTATACATTTTTGGGAATCAGGTATTGAGATTGTTCATACATGGTCATAGTAATAGACATAATATAGTTTATTGCTTCGTATTTGTGTTAAAAAAGTCATCATCATCATCATCTCAGCCGATGGACGTCCACTGCTGGACATAGGCCTCCCCCAAGGATCGCCATAACGACGGTTCCCGCCGCCTTCACAAGGTCGTCGGTCCACCGTATGCGGGGCCTACCCACGCTGCGCTTTCCGGTACGCGGTCGCCATTCGAGAACTTTTCGGCCCCATCGGCCATCGGTTCTGCGAGCAATATGCCCCGCCCACTGCCACTTTAATTTAGCAATTCTTTGGGCTATGTCAGTTACTCTGGTTCTTCTGCGGATCTCTTCATTTCTGATTCGATCTCGCAGAGAAACTCCGAGCATAGCCCTCTCCATTTCCCTTTGGGTGACTTTCAGCCTTTTTATGAGGCCTTGAGTGAACGACCACGTCTCTGTTCCATATGTCTCATATGTTAAAAAAGTATAAAGGTATAATAGCAAATGCTAACGAATGGTCGTTAAGAATATGGATTCCTTTTCGAGGTGGTCAAAAACTTTTTTGAATTATAGGGTCTGTGATTGTAGTAGCTCATCTTTAGCGATTAAATAATCTGTGCTTTAGCATCTCGTTCAAACGCACGGCATAATATTCCTGTCTTTTAGTTGATAAGCCTTCGGATAACATAAAATAAATAAGGCGTTATAAATAATCTAATAATAAATAATCGCCTTGTATGCCACCCCCACGGCAGGAAACCATCATCATCAACATCAGCCCATACTAACTCATCATGACGACCCTGTTACCGACTCACCTTGCTCTTGCTAGTGATCGGAGCGCCTCTATCTAGCAGAGCTTCAACGACCCTTTCGTGGCCAGACCTGGCAGCGCAGTGAAGCGGCGTCAGACCATCCCTGGTGCGAGCTTCTACGTTAGCACCGTTGTCGCATAGCAGAGATACCATGTTGTCCTTACCTGGTTGGAAGAGTGGGAGAAATTGTTTATTAAAATCTGTCAGGGAAAAAAAAACACATTTGTGATTTAATTTTTTTCGCAACACATTAACATTAAAGTCGATTGTAACGCCCTCAAATGAGGTAAATGGCCAGCTAAGAGGAATAAATTGATGACATTATTGCTCCGACCTCAAATAATGGGCAAGTATGATGTAGCGCCCCCAAAACAGTTTTTAATTTTCTGGTCAGGAATTAGTCACTACTTTTCATAGGTGCCCTGGTTGATCCAGGATCTTTGGGAAGAAGATTCCACCAACCGAGATAGGAAAAAGAAGCTACCTAGGTTTAGTGACTGACCGCTGGGTTACCATTATAAACCAGAGTAGTGTAATCAAAGAGGCTGCTCTACAAATTATAAGGGTGCAAAGATCTAGTCAGGTCTGTACAGGATCAGTAGATATGGAAAACTATAAAAGCTGTTGAACATAAAACTTTGTTTCACGTCGCTAGTTGATG
This sequence comes from Agonopterix arenella, assembly GCA_927399405.1. Classification (NCBI taxonomy): domain Eukaryota; kingdom Metazoa; phylum Arthropoda; class Insecta; order Lepidoptera; family Depressariidae; genus Agonopterix; species Agonopterix arenella. Next base: position 7,976,388 of record OV656714.1, read on the forward strand.
GCTTAATTCACGACCGATGGATTTCCACTTTCCGGGTGGTCAATAACTTTCCATTGCCACAGAAATACAATAGGTAATCTTCTTTTTGTGTTTCAGAGTTTATCCCGCTGTAGGCAACAAATATTTACTTAAACGTATTTTTCCGTTAAGGAATAATTGTTTCAAGAGTTTCCACCGAATGTGACCCTGTGTAATAAAAAACCCATAAACTGACAGCGTGTACAAGCACTCTTTTATGAGTATATTGACACAATTTTATAGGTTCCCCGTTTTATTTGTGTCATGAAAACTTCATGTGTTCAACATACCTTCCTGTAATGCTCCATCAAAATTTATAACGCTGTTTAGAAGGAGAAAACTAACGGTCAATGGATTTTAATGAGGAACTGCATAATATAACAGGTATCATACTTTCCTTACAACACTTTACACATTCAAGCAGGTTTTGCTGTCACAGACAATAATTTTAAACTTAATCTAATTATACTGTTTACCTATTTTATGAATAAAAGTTAGTCAAACTAGGTGTCCGCCTCATACATGCAGAAAATGCTCATTCGGAAGCAACATGAAGAGAGAAGATGTGCTTAGGCACTTAGGCACTTCATGTTGCAATAGGGCAGATTTGTTAGTTGTGCCTAGTTGAGCAGTTGACTTTGGCTCCTCGAGACCTATGTCCTATGTACCTCCATCCTATTGAGTTATTGCTCTTGCTCTTATTGCTTATGTCTACCTATTATGCTCGCTATTACCCCAATCAGCAGCGACATGAAGATAACAGATATTTTGTTTAGCGAGCGGTTGACTTTTGGGTCCATTCGAAAAAAATTGCCTCGCGATGGATTTATTGCTCATATCTATCTATTCTGCTCACACTTACCCCATTTGGCAGCGACGTGAAGAGGGCAAATGTTGTGCTTAGCCGAGCAGTTGACTTCGGCTCCTTTCGCCAACAGTAGCCTCGCTACAGATTCATTGCCGTAGTGTGCAGCGATGTGAAGCGGAGTGAAGCCTGACTTAGAAGTCACGTCGGGGTTGTGTTCATTCTGATGGTTGAAAAGTCTTATAACGCTGGGATCATTAAACAGATGGATTTATTCTTCTAGAACTTATAATCACTTGCTTGCTTGTGCTTATTTGGATTCATGCAATGGTTCTAAGTGTGATACCATTTTGAAAACTTGGTTTAATTGGCCAACTATTGAAATAACTTGCCAGGTTAGCGCCATACATTTTTTATACAGGGCGTAGTCTCAAAGTTGCAAAAGAAAATGTTTTACAACTGAAGTTTGACAGAAAAAAGTGTTTTCTGTAAAAAGTATGCCACTAATCCATTATTTTTTAATTGAGTCCACTGAAAAGATTATTCATGATTACATAAAAAAATTAAAAATGTTTAGTAACTACACCTAAAAGATTGTCAGGTGTGGCGTTTTTCCAATGTTAAAAAAATATCAAAATCTCGAAAACTGTCAAACTTTGATTCATTTTTTATTTTTCCCTTAACAGTCTTAAACTTGCCTATCTCCTATTTTTAGCTTGACGTTGAGTTTTGGGACGTCCTGTTTACTACGGTACAGGAACTAAGAAAACAAGCCATTTTTGGCCTAAGATTATAGAAGAATTACCTCCAGTAGTAAATTTGCAGCCTTCACATCATCCTTCTTGGCGGCAATATGGAGGGCTGGCAGACGGACTCTGCCACGGGTGTCTGATTCCAGAAGAACAGCTACCACCTTCTCATGACCTTGCTGCATCGCCACAGCCAGTGGCGTAAACCCATCCTGTTTCGTTAAGAAGACAAATGATGAGAGATGCATGGTTAATTTTTAAGGATTTCAATGAATTACATACATACATTTTATACTCACGTCATTAACACACCGGAGTTGGTAGAGACTACGGCTCGCCACCCACTACGAATCTGACATATTTCACCACATACATCTCTCATACATCTCTTCATGCCTACTACTTATATAGGGACTAGCCACGCGTATAGTTCTACTAACAAACATTTCTGCCACTTTTTGCGGGGGGCGAGGTTACATGAAATCTGAAACTTTGGATTTTATTCCCCATTACTTTAGGTTCTAATTTTAAACGTTAAAAATCATGAAAAGAAGTCTCGTGTGAACCCCAAACGTTCTAAGTTCGAAATTATTGTGTACAATTATAGGCTGTCTCGTTTAGTGATAAGGTATAAAATTGAATGTAAATGCACATGATCAATTAATCTTATACCGTGGCAGAGGGGAAATGCTACCGCAAGGCTAGTCCTTATAATAAATAGTCAAAGCTTCATGCACTTCCGTCGGTTGAGGGTGCTGCGCACTTGTCCTTTTCAGAAAAGACCATTTACTCGTTCGTGGTAAGTTCTCAACTGTCCCGCTCACATTTTGATTCTGTGCTATTATTATGTGTGATGTAGTTCTGGTTACAACATCAATGTAAAATTTGGTACCATGCGTCGTCGATGTAAATATATTTCAAGTCTTCTTTTCGTGTCAATTGTTTTACGATGGTGTAAAACATAATATTAATATTAATGATAATATTTTGGGTCTATATTAGAATCCATAATTGAAAATGCCTATATTGAAAACGCTTAACACTTAAAACAGATAATCATTAAAATCCATAAAGTTGAAATGTTGAAAATTAATATGAATAGCGTAAATATACATAAGACATAACGTTAAAAAAAACGTAAAATGAATACACATCATATTAACACCAATAAATTAGTATTTGTATGTATGTTTATTTCTTTAACACGCTATAAATGGCTATAAATGGATTTTAATGTATGATGTGTCATTAGATTCTCAAAAATAGTGAAAGTGCATTAGGTATTTGAATATGGCGTCTGCGAATCAGGCGTGGAGGTAGGGGCGCGAGATGAACCCCCCGAGGTGAGAAAAAAGAGAATATTTTCAGGTGGACTAGGTAAACAGTTAGCGATTCGGTTCGGTGCTGTGGTCGCAAGAAACCTAACATGCTCGTCGCTTCGCTCCTCGCTAACCTAACCGACTGAATTAAATCTGGAGTCTATAAACGAGTTTTTTGCAAAGTTACGGATTTTCATTTATAGTTTTTCAAATTATGGATTTTCATTATTATGTCAAATAGTGCTATATATTTTCATATTAAACATTTTAATTGTTATATGAACTAGCGTTATGTCATGTCTGTTATGGATTTTCAAAATATGATTATTAAAGTTATGGAACATAAGGGACTCCCATATATTTTATTAGCTAAGTATTCGGCGAGCCCGACAGCATCCTGTCAGCGCAGTGCTGGTCATCTCCCACGCCATGCCAGCTTGAATGACATCATCCACCGGGCCCTTGTCAGCGCCAACGTGCCGGCCATACTTGAGCCAAGGGGCCTTGCACGAGACGATGGCAGGAGACCCGACGGTATGACCGTCATTCCTTGGAGGAATGGCAGACCCCTGGTGTGGGACGCTACGTGTGTCGACACTGTGGCGCCCTCATACCTCCCTGCCACTTCTCTAAGAGCGGGCGCGGCGGCGGCTACATTCTTGCGCCATTCGGTGTAGAGACCCTGGGGCCGTGGGAGCCGGACGCCCGACAGCTCTTCAAAGAGTTGTCGTCGCGCTTGATTGAGGTGTCCGGTGACCGAAGGGCTAGCGCGTACCTCGGGCAACGAATATCCATTGCCATCCAACGAGGTAACGCAGCCAGCGTCCTGGGCACCCTCCCGCAGGACGGTGGCCTCGAGCACGTCTTCTGTTTAGTGGAAGTCGAACGGAAGTCGTGCTCGATATAGTGGCTCATTTTTTCTTCGCCTACTTTATTTTTTTTTATTTTTAATTATAGCCATATTTAGCCATAAGTTGTACATAATGTTGTAATTGTAAATACCTATAGTGAAAGTTGTTCAGTTTGATGAGTAGAATACAATGCATCCAGTATAGATTTGTTCAACACTTGAATAACTGTGACTGTAGGAGCAACTGACCTCAGTGGCAAGGCTCTGATTAGCTCCATTCGATAATAGGAACTTAACAACTCCATCGTGGTTCTCCTGCGCTGCCATGTACAGGGGAGTGAAGCCATTCTGCGACTGAATGTTGACCTGGAGAAAAAAATGTTATTCAATATACAGCAGTCAAAGATTGATTTCAAGAAAGTTTAGAATAATCTCTCAAAGCTAGCTTGACTTATTATACGGTCGCGTTTGCGGATCCTCCTGTCACAGTGCCATCTTGCTTGGTAATGAATCTCAACATCTTGAGGAAATAATTGCCCTTTGTAATTGTCTATTATGTTGTTTTCATGTATATTTCCGTGTGTACAATAAAGTGTTAAAATAAAAATATCCCAATATGAAAAGACATGTACAAGAACAGAGACAAACACAATATATAAGAATATAATAAATCGTCTTGATATTTCAATAGTTAATACGTCACACAATAGCCTTCTCGAGAGAAGCCACAAAGCCAACACAAATAACGATAAGTGATCCATTTCCAATACGTGGTACCGATATGGATTAATGGAGAGGAGAGAAAAGTAAAATTAAACCTGTCATCAATATTATTGATGGATGATGAAAACATACAAGGTAGCCAAAATGAAGTATTTGGACTCGAGGGGTATGATTGAACGTAAGTAGGTAATTAGGTAAATTTTTATTGCCTCGGAAATGAGAAAATCTGTCGACCAATTTTGACGTAATTTATGAATGAATTCATTCTAATGTTATGTCATTCAATTTATAGTAGTTATAGTAGTTAAGTTATGTAGTTATAGTTCAATTATCATCATCATCATATCAGCCGATGGACGTCCACTGCTGGACATAGGCCGAGATCCCTGTAGTGAGAGGCGTGAGTCGGTGGCGCGTTGCGTTGTGAGAGGTAAGGACACCAAATTATGGGGATCCGGGTTCGAATCCGCACGGACAACATGCCATGTACCAATGACTTTTCTCAAACGGTGAAGGAAAACATCGTGAGGAAACCTGAGGAAACACTGAAAAATAAATTTCGATGTATATGTGAAGTCTACCAATCCGCATTGGGCACGCGTGGTGGACTAATGCCCATAAACCCTCCCTGAGGGTAGGCCTGTGCCCTGCAGTGGGACGTTTATAGGCTGATGATAATGATATGCTCGAGACTATATTTCCCGAGGGGGTAGTCATAGATATTCTGAAACCTTAGAACATCCACGCGCGCGCGTATACAGTGTGAAATTGATATCATTAGCATCCTTTTAAACTAATAGTCTACCCATCAAACTGGACAACTTTTACTATGGGAGCAAACCAACTGGAGCAAAAAAAAATTTGCTATTGCATACATTTGAGTTGAGTCAGCACGGCACGGCACTGTAGTTTAGTATGGAACATCACATTTTTTTTTGCTCCGATCGGTTTTCTCGCATAGTAAAAGTTGTTCATTTTGATGGGTAGACTCTTAGTTTAAAAGAATGCTAATGATATCAATTTCACCCTGTATAAGTAGTGTAGTAAACCAAAAATACCAACATTTTATAGTACCACATTGACATTAATTCTCTTCAGAGAAGACTTTGTATTACTGAAGATTTATTTCAATGTGGGAAAGTACAATAGCTGTCAATCCATTAGTGAGAGCATTAGTGAAACGGAAACATGAGTTTACGTAGGTTTATCCAGTATTTCAGTACAATGGTAGCAGTCAATAGTCAAAACACGTGTAAACAAATCTAATATTTCTTAACTCTTTACGACGTTTGCATTATTAAAAGAAGGCTATTATGAAATTCTGAAACCATCAATATAAATTTGTAAACATGTCTGAACTGAGAAAACAAATTCCGATGTAGACAGGAATATAACTAGCATAATGGATTTTTTTAAAGAGATGGTATTCTATACAAAGTGCCGTTATTATATTCAATATAGCAACAAACTTTTTGTATTGTCGGGGCTCACTTCTACCTTGATCTTGCTTGAACAATGTCAAGTTTCATCTAAATCAATCCAGTGATTTCAACGTGATGTAACCAAAGCCTTGAACAAACTGCATGACTGCATGAATTCAAATGAATATGGATGATTATGTGTGAAGTCTACCAATCCGCATTAGGCACGCTTGGTGGCCCATACAGCCTCCATGAAGGTAGGCCTGTGCCGTATATACGTCCCACTGCAGGGAAGCTGTGGTGATGATGATGGATATATGCGCCTATCCCAAATAATGGCATGAGAGAGCAGGAAAGAAGAAGGTAAAAAATCAAGATTAGCTCAAAACTTAAATTAAAAGGTATATCTATCTATACTATTATAAAACTGTAACAGGAACTTTGTCTGTACATTGAAGATATTAACAAAAAAAAGAGTTACGGTATGGTTTTTAGGTGTCCCTGATTCCATTTCACCAATTTTTGGATTTTTTGTCTGTCTGTTTGTTTGTGTGTTTGTTTGTTTGAACGAGTATCACGCAAAAACTACTGAACCGATTTTGATGAAACTTTTTTTGTTTGATAGCTTATATGATCTGACTTAAAATCTGGTATATAATTTGTGCGGACGAAGTCGCGGGTTAACGCTCGTCTTTTAATAAATTCAGATCATCTGTTGTATTGTATATTAAGATATTAATACTTTCAGTATACCAACATGTAAAAAAAGTTTAAGTTTTCGTGGCTCGAAAAATGTTGAAGACGATGGTACAAAAATGTAATGAAAAATATTAAGTACGAAATTGTAGAGACTTTCTTCAGTTTATTTTTGTTAAGTCTGGTAGCACTACTGACAGAACAAATGATATCTAAAGTGCACTTCGGAAATACGCGATTTGTTATGATCGACGTCAAAGAAGCTTTGGGGTCAACGGCACTGATGTTGGCAGTGGCACCAATCGTTCTCTGATCATGATTTACAAGTCCAATTTGTTCAGCACACAGTTTGATGGATCATCAATTTTGTCAGACATTTCAGTTTAATCGAGCGAGCATAAAATGTATAGGCATTTGGGTTTTTATTGGTACCTACTGTTATTTATTATTCTCTTTTATACTTATGTATAATTATTATAAGTTCTTATGTAATGCACTATTTATTGGTTCAGTGGTCCTCGAGTTTTATTTTCAGCTGATATATTTTAGTCTTGTAGTATATTTCGTTTTTAAAGAGTATTTAGTCTTTGAGGTTATTGGTATTTGTTTCTTTTGTTAAATTACCATTTAGTTGAAAGTATCAGCATCTAGTACACAGACTTGTAATATGGCTAGACAACGATATAGAATACTATTGTTTATCTTTTTATCTATCAATTGCAAACATCCATGACACGGACACAAAAATATTCATAAAACAAATATGGATTCAAATCCGCGACACACTGTTCACTACCAACTTAGCTATCGAGCCGCCAGTATGTCAATATTCCAAATTAACGCAAAACTAGAAAGTAGTTTGTTTAGAATCGAGAGCAGAATCGAATTATCATGGTTTTAAGATAGGTAATTTTTTTCAAAATATTAAATAATTTAATTAAAGATTGAAAAATTTGTCTCGGGCGGGACTGGAACCCGCACTTTTCCAAACCGGGGAACTGCGTTATCCAATTTCGCCAACTACCACGCCAACGCCACAGAGAACTAAATTTTCAATTTGTTGCGTCTTAAGGGGACGTGAGCGCCATCTACTGGTAGTCGAAATAGCACAACATGGCAGTAACATGTTTAAAAATCAATAATATTTGAAATGAAATAATTTATTCATAAAATTTAAAATTTACGGAACCCGATGTCAACCCACCGCACAGGCACACTCACCCTACTTACTACCAAAACAAGCTTCATAAAATGTATCCATGAGTACGTTAGCGCTTTCATTCATTGCTGAAATGATAACAAATCATTTTTGCCTCAAAACTTAAAATGCGAATAACTTTAAATTTTAACTATCAAAATAATGAGATGATTGTTTCAATCTTATTATTTTTTTATAAATCAGTTAGGGTGTATGAGGTTTTGCGCTTATTCATTAACACGTTGTATATCTGGGCACCATTTTGGGTTAGCCAATGAATCGATGTGGAGAGCTGTGTTTTCCTCCTTTGTAGCTGCTGTATCTAATACTAATTGATTGATAATATGTACACGTACCTGAGCTCCATCCTGGACAAGTAGCTTTACGACCGCCTCCTGGCCAGCCAAGGATGCGATGTGCAGAGCTGTGTTACCCTTCTTGGTTGCAGCATCGATCGCTGCTCCGCGCTGGAGCAGCTCTCGGACTACTTCTACGTGGCCGTCTTTTGAGGCAAGATGGATGGCGTTGAGGCCGTTCTGTTAACAAAAGAATTATTGGTTATGGTTTTTTATTTGTGGTAAATACTTTTTAGACGTTTTTGAAGCATGGAAAAGGACATTCAAAAGCTTTCCATGTGTGACGTTACCGTCTCATTCTGAATATTAAATTAGGTGGTAAAGGCCGCCAAAGAGCGGTTTTTTCAATGCTGAGAACTCAAAAAAAGGAAAACTAAATATATCTCTAGGTCATCTCTTTAGTTACCAAGACCAGCTATTCCAAATTATTAATTGTGGAAAAATCAAAAGAAATCATAATAAATACAAAAAAAAAATACACAAATTCTTTATTCTTCTCACCACAAACACAAAAATAATAAAAACAAGTAAAAATATTAAATTAAGTACACACGGCGACACATCAAGCCATACAAAACCAACATAAGCAGGCCGCGCGTAGGTCGAGTAACGTATAACGTCGCGCGGCCAGCTTATGTTGGTTTTGTATAGCTTGATGTGTCGCCGTGCGTACAAGAGTTTGTGGGTGGAGACTGGAGCTTGGTAAGTATGAGTACTTGGGTACACATACCTGTACCTAATCACCAGGTCTCCCGCCAGAAGTAAGATTTAATGATATAACAATGCATTAGAATAAGAAAGAAGACATGGCTGATAAATATGTTATATACGGGACTGACCAGGATTTTCCGGCATAACACTTTCCACTGATGACGGATAGAGATTGTGTTCAAGCAGCTAACAGTCTTTAATAATCGAGAAACACCTTTAGCCCAGTCATTTTACGGTTTGAGCCGGGACTAATTAGTAATTGATTTTTTTCGGTATAATATTGAAGAGCCAATTTGAGCCTAAAAAGTACCTAAATTAAAAAAAAATCACGTCAGCAACAGTTCCAATTTTAAAATTTAGCTATTATCTCGTTCTAAAAAACCTGATGGTAATTTTTTTTTGCACATATTTAAAGCTTTACCATTATTACATTTTTGTCTACTTAGAAGGTTTTGAAAAATACATTCGTATTTTCTAATAACTACCTCATTTTTTTTTAATTTCATTGCCTATATTCATCATCTTATTTAAGAGCTGCGCTCTTGTCGGTGGAGTTTTCGCCAATCCTGTCTCCTTTCCGCTAGTCTCTTGAGTTGCCTATATTATTGCTAAAAAATATATTTATATGGTTAAATCTAAGTCAAATGAGTGTATTGATATTAATATTAATACTTAATTTAAAATCCTTCTGGGACACATAATTTTGATTTCTATGTAGCGTAACGATTTTTTTTTTAAATATGCTTTAAGATAGTCCTTTTGTCACTTAATGGTTCCGGTTACAGTTTAAAAGTCCAATTAGCAATTACTCCCTACCCCGCCTAACAAAACTCCGTAAAATGATTGGGCTACTTGGAAAGGTGTTTTTTTTTAAATATTGTTTATTAAAGTACAGTCTACTTCGAAGCAAACGAAACCCATTGTTTTTCATAAATATTTGTTTTCCTTTGCTGGTATAATTAACATGCTAATGTTGTAACGCCCATAAGCAGTCGTAATTATTAGGTTCACACCAACTATAAAGTATATGGCACCTATAAACATAAACGATACTCATAAAACTTGGGATAAATAATAAAAAGAGAATTAGATTACAAACAAAGTGAAGTTATATAAATACATTCTTTATCATCAGGGACATAGAGCTCTATTAATACAGCTCTCCATCCCGACCGATCCTGCGCAATCCATTGCAGATCTTTTTAGCTGTTGTTTATAGCTTTTAGACACTCTTTTTTCCCCTTGCAGCTGAACACTAACTTAAAGCCACATTTCATTCCTTATCATTGGGTCTCCTTAAGAAGCTATGTGAAAAAATAGGATTCTTCAAAGCGTCATGTATCATGAAGTACTAACAGTAGGAATATGATTTGTGGATATGTGTAAATTGAACATATTATTGAAGTTTTGATTAGAGCCAAAACACGACTAAGACACATTTTCACGATAGAAAAACAAGCCAAAGTAGCCTCCGTTTTTATTTATAAACGCTTGGAACTGCTAAACGGTGAATAATAGAAACACGAGACATGATTAAAAAAAAGAGATTGATATTTTACAAATTTTGATAAGAGCAGAATTGAACTTACATAAATAGTACAATCACAATTAAATAAAGTTTGTTTTACGCTTGCGTCGTTTCAGGCGCACGCACCGCCCAATCTCTTTCTATCGCATCAGGTAGTAATATAAGCTATCACACGCCCATTTCGCTTTAATTATTTTTCGACATAGGCCCTTAACAAAAATGAAGTACGGTACCCTGAGAATTCCACGACGCGAGCCCAATGCAGATTGATGGAGGCATAACTCATCATATTATTATGCTCACTGTAACTCCATTTTCTTCTCAGTGTTCCAATCAATCAAGTCAGCTCATTTTCGGCCACTGCTGGGCATTGGTGTCCTTTGTATTGCGTCATGTAGCGTGGTCTTACTTCTAATCAGATCCCATGCAAACCCATCACCCTCACAATATCGTCGCACTGACAACGCGCTGGTAGTCTGCCTACTGACTTCTGTCCCTTGGCCACCACTCTGATAGTGATAGTATTTCAATATTTCAAGGTGTATAATAATCATAACTACTAGGTGTATAGGTTTTTTTTTTTAAATGGATTTGCTCTTGACCTCAATCCAGTCCTCAGGACAAAGATGGGATCGAAGATGTAGCGAGCTTACCCAGAAGATGCCTATTCACTCGTACTTTAAAGTAATTGGGGTTGTAAGCGCTCGGAAATACTGACGCAGGCAGGGCATTCCACTCCTTGGATGTGCGCATTATAAAAGAATCAGAAAGACGCTTAGTGCGGATTTGTGGGATATCAACCAAGAAGGGGTGGTATCCCGCGGTGCGTCTGGAAGTCCGATAATAGAAAGGGGAAGGCGGGATGAGCTCATGCAGCTCTTGGGCACACTCACCGAAGTACAATCTGTAGAAGACCTACAAGCACGCTACTCTGCGGCGGTGGGCTAGGCTTGGTCTCAACCAGCTTACTGTCGCCAATGAGTCTCCTGGCTCTGCGTTCAACCGAGTCGAGTGCGTCTTGTTGATACTTGGCTGAGCCATCCCACATGTGGCAGCAACACTCCATACAAGATCGGACCTGAGCTTTGTACAACATTAAGAGCTGTCCAGGAGTGAAGTACCGCTTCACCTTGTTAGGTAGGGTGGAAGGGAAGATAAAGGGGAAGAGAGACAGAGGAATATCTAGGCAGAGTAATCTAGCCCAAGTGAAGAAAAAGGTTGATGTCGTGTCGTAACAAGAACTCAAGACACTAGTGGAAAAGAGATTTGATTGGCGAATAGAATACTCCACCGACAAGAATATGATGACTAGGTATACAGGGTGTAAAAGTGACAGCCTAGCAACTACTGAAACGGTGAACTCAGACCATCAAACTGAAAAACTTTCACTATGAAGCCTACTTTAGGAAACGCGAAAAAAAATCTGCTGTCCCATACAAAACTGCTGTACCTACCAGACTAAAATGTATGGGACAGCTGATTTTTTTTCGCGTTTCCTGAGCTGGGCTCCCTAGTGAAAGTTGTTCAGTTTGATGGTCTGATTTCACCCTTTCCGTATTTGCTAGGCTGTCACTTACACCCTGTATAAGTTGTCTTTAAGTCTTTACAAATGGAAATTCAGTTCATGCCAAAGAAGAAATGATAGGCGCAAGGTTAATGGTTCGACTAAAAAAGGCACAAAGCCATTTCAATACATTGTTGGCTGGATTATAGCTAAGCTCAAAGCCAAGCCGTATAGCTTACTTGGCACATGAGAGACGATTAGTACATCAGCTGATGTCCACTTATTTCACATTTTTATTTCGTTTAACAGGATTTTATATTATTAAAATAGTTTTTAGTAATTCTTAAATTCAAAGTTAGGAACAATATTTAAATTATGAGATGTAGTTGTATGAGTGACGGGTTATGGGGCCCGATGTACCAGGATTATTCATATTTATGTCAAAGTTGATAATAACGGTGCAGTAGACATTTTAATCATACAGGGTGGTTTGGTATTAGGTAGGTACAGGTTTAAATTAAGGATTTCATTTTTAAATCATAAACTAACACCGCTCTGTAGGAATTCGGCTCAGTGGATTTTTCGTTTAGGTACTCTAAAATCTAACAAGGTTGGATTTTGTGATAACCTTTTTTTTTCAATATAATGGTAGAGCATAGGTAAATCTACCTATTTTATTTATTTATTTTATTTTTATTTCATTGGAAAACCAACAGCAATATCACATACATATATCATATTCTATCTACTACACATTTAAGTTCAAATAAAGCAGGTTAAAATTATCCTGGTAACCGAATGTGTAAAATAAGTGGACATGGGTTCATGTTCTATATTGTGTATGAGGGTTATAAAATTGTATAAAAGCAATATGAAAGAGATTTCTGCTTGACATGAAGTAGGTCATGAGATGTACGTGACAATACTTGGTATAAGTCAATTTAGTTCCGTTTTCCCATTTTTATTAACCGACTTCAAAAAAGGAGGAGGTTTCTCAGTTCGACCGTATATATATATATTTTTTTATTTTATGTGTGTTCGCGGATAACTCATTTTTGAACCGATTTTGATGATTCTTTTTTTGTTGGAAACAAGATATTCCAAGGGTGGTACCATGATAAGGAAACCAGAATCTGCTGATGGCATCTCAGAGAAATTGAGGGGAACCTTTGAAAATTGCCGTGTGGTGTCGGCTAAGAATAGCACCATCCCATTTCCTTCCGTGGGTGTCATAAAAGGCGACTAAGGGATCTACCGGAGGATGGGCAGTAGCATCCTCTGAGTATACACATTCAATCCAACTGCGATCGCCAACCCGCCTGTCAAGCGTGGCGATTATGGTAAATCCCCTCATTTTGGGGGAGGCTTATGTCCAGCAATGGACGTCTGTCGGCTGATATGATGGTATACTTTAAGAGGTGATTGTACCCATGATACTGGACAACTTTCCCTAAGAAACCTATAGGAAACAGGCAACAAAAATTTTGAACATTCCATACTAAATGAAATCAGCTGATCGACTGCAATTTTTTTTTTGCGTATTCCTCTTTGCTCCATTTGGGAAAGTTGTCCAGTATCATGAGCACAATCACCCATTAAAGTAATGCAACTGTCTACCTGTAATCTGTGTAGGTAAAAGTATATTATAATATTTTATTATTAAATAACGAACTAAATACTTAAAAATCTTCGTACACACGCAAATATTTTCGTCACGCTATGTTATAAAAAGCAGAACGGAGAAATTTTACTGGTAACATAAAGGCATTATTTTACATAATGAAGCCATATTTTGTTGTGCTGAAAAGGTATTTAGTTCTAAGTAGGTATATTAATATTTTACAGCTTTATTCAAGCTTAAAATAAAATGTAGCTCCTACTAATATTATGAAATGTAAAATTTTATGATCAAGAGTTTGACAAAAATAATGTATTGCAACGACTTGAAAATATTGATAAAAAAATGTCTAGCTCCTGCTTCTTTATTGTACTGAAACTACCTAGGTAGTATGACTACCTATTGCAGAATTCGATCCAGAGTTTGGATCATAAATATTGCAACGAGCTAATCATATTGCAGTAAAATCTCGAGCTCGCTTCGCTCCCTCCAAGTTTTAGGTAAGTATTATTGCAACGACTTAACGTGGTCCTGGCCTCCTTAGGAAAAAATATTGCTACTCCCTTGGAGGGGGTATATAGAGTCTAGTTTTTGTCGCGGCTCGGAAAAATCTTAGATCCGGGGCTGTGTATTTGTGTGGTGAGGTGACTCAGTTTCTCGCGGACTATTATCGATAATTATAGGGTCCTACTTAATAATTATGCTGACGGTTTTTAAGGGGATTATCAGACCATTAAACTGGACATCTTTCACTATGGGACCATCATCGAAATCACTAAATAAAAACAAATAGAGCTCTCCCATACAAGTCGGATCGAGTAAGTTTGCAGTTTTATATGGATCAGCAGATGTTTTGTTGCGAATTTGTTTATGGTCCCGTAGTAAAAGTTTTTCGGTTTGACGATCAGATCATTCCCCTCCAAGCCCTCCATAACCGTGAGCGTGTTAAGGTATATATTCTGTGTTTGGATTGTGAACGATTAGGACAAACAGTGCCGTGTGACGCGTCTACGTTGATTGATCTATACCTATCTGAAGTAGGTAATGGAATCAAAACATTGCAAATGAATGTATTCTTTTGCAATTTACTGATATAATATAACTCCATGTTTCTTACAAAGCAACAATAAACCTAAGTTTAGACGCCAAAAATATCATTTCGTGACAACACGTAGCGTGCCTTCAACACATATCCGGAAAATTGGTTGTAAATTGGACAGTGTTATGGAAAAACCAACTTAATTGACGAGGGCATAGAACTTTCTTTTGTTAAGGTTCTTTTTGCTAATATTTTTGTGCACAAACTTTGAGACAACTTTATTGTGTTCAATAACAATTTTCTTGGTAATTTTGTTGCTATTTTGAACCGTAATAGAAAGGAATATACCTACCTAACATTTTTAGGATGAATAAAAAGTTTTTTAATAATTTTTAAACTTACCTACTTAAACTGAAAATTTGGTTTCTCTTTCTGATTAAGGTCCGCCACACACAGACGGAATTGCGATCCGGAATCCTGATTCAGGATTTAGTGTGGTCAACTATAGTTACAAAAAATACTAAAGTGCTGTATAAAAAATGCCTAAAATAAAAATGTATGAAACGCCAAATGAATGATAACAATTGCATTTTTAGGTGTTTATTAAAACAAAACAAACAATTTCTGTACATGATAATTACTATCATGTGATGAGGTTATAACGTTACGAATGTTACGACGATGGTTTGTAAATTGTATTCCAATATTAATACAACTATATCAAAAGACTATAAATAGTTTTAACATTAGACATAATCTGCATACAAAATGGCATGAACCATTATCACACAAGCGGTTTTTGAGCGTAGGCGAATTCGCAATTATGCCGCAACGACGTCGCAACTGCACCGTCACGATACGGTATCGTTCCATCAACGCCTACGCTCAAAAATCACTTTAAAATATGCCACTTAAGACATCAAAAAATCACTAGATCTAGTGAAAAAGTCTCTGAAAACGCAACACTCCATACGGGATCTAATTCCGAATCAGGTTTATTCCGGATGTATGTGGCGGACTACCTATCTAAGACTACCTATAACTTTCTGAGCAATGTTAATTAACAAAAACAATAAGAAAATCATTAAACATATAAAATATTGCAAATGTCAGTTTCGAACATAACTATAATGAATTAATAATAGTAACACAATTTACAAAACTAAACTAAACTATAAAATAAAAATCTAAGAACAAGAAATTATTGAAAAACGCGCGGTATTTGAATTTCGATTGGTTTTTTTTTTCTTATTGTTTTGCGTGGCAAAGGTTTTAATCATTATTTTTTGTTGCCTGATATAGCATTTATTTTGCTCTTCTTATTTCAAGTTAGAAATTTTTTTAAGGTGCCAGCATTTTGTATTGTTCTATTTTAGAAACGACATTGCCCGATCCCGTTCCGCCTATAAAACTGGTAAATTTGTTTTTTTTTTTTGGTACAATTCAAGGTAAAGGTTTTAATATCCCATACAACCGATGTCTGCAATAAAGTTATCTCATTTATAGCAATTAAAACGTTTTGACGCTTCTTTTGAGTTTTTGGAGACAATCGAAAGACGCAGGAAACACAGAGAAGTCCACAGGAAAGAGGTGAACCGACCGCTTTGCCGCGCTACAAATGACGGAATACTTTTCCTGTTTACTATCCATACACCATCATATTTCACTGAACTGTATATTGTTCACTTGCACGACACTTTGTTACGCAAAATAACACTCTCACTCACGATTTTACGAACCAAAACTCACTATAAACAATAAAAATTCAATAAAATATGAGGACTCCAAACGTAGCTAACAAATAACCGCCAAAAACCCCCTGGTAAATTTGAATTTTATAAGAAATCCCATGAAAGAAGGATAATTTCCATTTTCTTGGGAAGTATAATATTCCTCCTATTTTGTATATAATTTTAGCTATCATACTCTTTGTATTTGTCCTTTGATCATACTCATTCGTTAGTTGTGAAACAATTTGAGTACCAACATTTAAGTATTTACTAAATTTAATGATAATATACTCACAGCATTGCTAACGTTTATGTCAACGCCTTGCTCGAGAAGACTGATGATCTTCTCGATCTGACCTGCGCGTGCGGCTCGCAGGAACGCGGTGCTGGCGTCCGCCTGGAAACAAAGGAAAATTTTCTTTATTATTAAGTATATAAGCAACAGGATACCCTATATGAATACTTTATAGAAATTAGAGCAGTTCCTATTGAGACAAACACATGGTCGAAATAGATGAGATGAGATAAAATAGATATAATGAGGATTACTGTGATTATTGAACGTTGTTGTTTGAATGAACATGTAGTGGTTAAAGTAGAGAAGGGTATGCTTCGATCGTTTTGACATATCGAAAGGATGAATGGAAGTCCACTTACGAAACAGATAGGTATATAAAGTCTACCAAAAAAAAAATCTGCTGTCCCATACATTTAGGTCGAGTAGGTTTGTATGGAACAGCTGATTTTTTTTTCGCGATTTCGATATTGGTCCCATAGAGAAAGTTGTTCAGTTTGATGGTCTGATCATCCTCGTAAAATAGTTTTGGCTAATTTTGTTAGACCTCATATAAGGCGTGTGTGGAAGGAAATATTGGAAGAGGCAGACCTAGGAGGACGTACCTAGACCAGATCAAGGACGTCATTAAAAATTGCCAGGTTAAAAGTAGCTGAAATCGACGGGAATGTATGACAAGATGTACGGACCTAGAGGAAGCAAGAGAGGTATGTCAGAACCGCCTAAAATAGAGATACATAGTCTCTGCCTACCCCTCTGCGGAAAAAGTCTTGAGTTTATGTATGTTTGTATGTAAAATAGGTGATGATGAGGATGAGGCTGTCTTCGATGCCGATACGGCTACGGCAACTACTGCTGGTATATTGGACTTCGCTGATGTGCTTTAGATCGTGCTCGATATGGCTAATGCAGTCAATCAATAGGTAAGTTTAAGTATTGTTTATCTAACCCTAAAATCCCAGTCCCTAGGTACAAAGAAAAAGCCTCACGAATAAGTGAGAGGGAATGGGTCAAACACCACCATGTGGGCTCAATGTGGTTTGGTGGGGGTTAAAAATAGAATTAAAATATTGGGTCCTATGCTGACATTTTTTAAGGAGATTATCAGACCATCAAACTGAACAACTTTTTCTATGGAACCAACATCGACATTTGGCTCGAGTAGGTTTGCAGTTTTGCATGGAACAGCAGATTTTTTTTTCGCGAATTCGATGTTGGTGCCGTAGAAAAAGTTTTTCAGTTTGATGGTCTGGTTAAAAACTGTTAGTATATTAAGAAGTATCCTGTATTAAGTCTGAGTAGCTCCTCAGACTCGTCTGTCCTTCATACAAAAATAATTATGACAATGTCGAACGCGACTTTGACATACGGTCGATAATTGTATACCAAGAATCTGATAGGTTGGTAATTGTATAAAAAGAATATGATATACAATTACCGACCGTATGTCAAGGACTTTAAGGTGCGCGCCCGCGCCTCGACGCCGCCTCGACTCCTTCTGTATTAATTTTTTTCGGAGTTGGATGTTGTAAGGACATTTTATAACGAGATCATTAGTGCTGCCCAAGTGCCCACCCACCTGTGAACACAGGAGAGATACTCCACGGAGTAAAAGAATGAAAGGACTAAGGGAGCGTTATTATTTAATAGGGTTAGCAAAAAAAAGTCATTAACGCCCTATGTCGAAAAATAATTGAAGCGAAATGGGCGTGTGATAGCTCATATTACTGCCTGATGCGAGAGAAAGAGATGGGGCGGCGCGCGCGCCTGAAACGACGCAAGCGTAAAACAAACTTTATTTAATTGTGATTGTACTATTTACGTAATTTCAATTCTGCACTAATCAAAATTTGTAAATTATCAATCTCTTTTTTAAATCAAGTCTCGTGTTTCTATTATTCACCGTTTAGCAGTTCCAAGCGTTTATCGATAAAGACAGAGGCTACTTTGGCTTGTTTTTCTATCGAGAAAATATGTCTTAATCGTATTTTGGCTCTAATCAAAACTTCAATTATATGTTCAATTTACACATATCCGCTAATCATACTCCTACTGTTAGTACTTCATGATATATGACGCTTTGAAGAATCCTATTTTTTTCACATATCCTCTTAAACTTGATGTATGAATGTGAATGAGGATAAAGAGGTGTGTCAAAATCGTAGCGTTTGGCGGTCCGTGGTCTCTGCCTACCCCCATGCGACAGTAGCGTAAGCCATTTAAATCTTAAACTAAAGATATATAGGTATCTAAATATCAACGAGCCTAAGATGCTACAATGCAAAAATAAATAACTACAAATTTAAGTTTTTTTTTTGTAGATGGAGTACAGTGCCTTGGCAGCAGCCGTCATAGCATGAAATGAAATTATCAAATTACCTAACCCTGGTTCAGAAACATCTATAAATCACATATTACATTACTTACATGGAAAATGCATTTTCTCTTTACTAGCATCCAATACAATGTAATATTTCTAACAATCCAACTTCAAACTTACAATATTAGAGTTAGAGAAATTAATTGCGTTTCTAGTTAGAACTAATCAACTATTTCCCCAACTAACGAACTTAGCCAAGTTTATTAACAAACTCGTTCACGTGTGAACTACTTAGTAGTTGAGGACCATACACACTACAAAAGTGTGGCATAGAAACAAAAGACGTACGGTGTGTGTAGACCATAAAATTTATATACTATCGTAATAGACCAACAATCTCCTCATGATCGCATCACCGAAACCGAAATGTCAATATGTGCGAAAATGATACGTGTGTGAGTTTTAGTGATAGATTTTAGAAATCAATCTAGTAAAAAACGGTTTCTTTTTCACGTAGGTATACAATATTTTTTGATCTTACACATACATATTTGAAATAATATATTATCTAGAAAATATAACGTTTACTGCATGTAATGAATGTATTACGAAATAATTTTAAGAATAACATATATGAAAAAAGTATTACGAAAGTAGTACTGTAATAATGTTATTTACCTTTGAAACGTCTCTTTATTTGAGTTCCTGGTACAAGTTACACTGCACTCCAACACAACATGATACCGTAATGATTTTTTATATTTGTCTGATAAAACACAAAATGAATTATAAAGAAAATCATAAAATAATATGAGATATTTTTTGACAGGATACCAACCGAGACTTCATTGTTTAAAAGTGGTTTTACGGCTATTATATTATAATCTCTTTCGCACGCGTAGGTTTTTCGGTATGGTTGTAATCTCATTCGCACACTGTGTTGGTACGGTAGTGATATTAAGTTTATGGTTTGGACTGGGTGGGATGAAGCTTGTAGGTATAATGGAGATTATGTGATTTTCGTTATAGCTAATATGGGAATTCGGGAAAATGCGTTTCATTTTATTGATTGTGTGCGATATATATATATATATATATTTTTAATGTATTTATTAGGCACATAAAACAGATTACAGTTATAAAAAAACCAAATATTGACAAATTAAAAGGTAAAGCAAGCCATAATCCTAAGCATATGTGCACATCATGAAATAGATAAACAATTAGCATCGTGTGCGTGTCTCTATACATACTAAAAATAAAGTAAAAATAATAAAAACAAGATAATAATTTTTCAATGCATCGAACGACAAAAAATTACTACAAGGTTAAAAAAAAAAGAAACAAAAATTATTTAGCGAACTTATCTAATCGTAATTGGTTGTACCCAATTGTAACTTAGTGCTCACAGCAGAGCGGAGAGCGGAGATAACGCGTCTTTTGTACCGATACTGGTTCGAATCGAATATATCTAGCTCGTTTGATTTCGCAACAATTTCATTATAATTACGACACATACGTGACAGGGGGTTATAAAAAGAGGTATTATTAATATGGATCTGCAGGGAAAACGTTTTGGGGACTCTGACTCTATATTGGGTATTTATATTGAGAGACGATAGGAGAGCAGGGCAGTCGATGGCCGAATGAAGAAGTTTATGGAGAGTTGAGAGGTCAAATTGCGTGCGCCTCAATTCAAGTTTCTGCACTTTAAATATCTCGTAGCGTCGGTTATAGTCAGGGAGCCTCAAGTTCATACGCCGCATAAGACATTTCTTTTGCACGCGCTCGATGCTGGATATATGTACGGTATAGTAAGGAGACCAGATAGGGCAGCAATATTCAAGAATACTCCTGATAAGGCTGTAGTAGAGAAGCAAGAAATTACTCGGCTTTTTGAAATCTTTAGTCGCCCTACAGATGAACCCTAAAAGCTTGTAAGCCCTTGAAGTAATGCTTTCGTAGTGAGGACGAAAAGTCAATTTGTTTCTGATATTTCGTATAATCCGTTCATGATGGGATGATGTTTATTAAAATAGTTTAATATCAAACTCGTTCACGTGTCAACTACTTAGTAGTTGAGAACCACACACTACACCACACAAGTGTGGGACTGGTTCAATACAAACGAAACAAAATGCGATTAGTCATTAACCACCCACGGTGTGGAGTGGGTGGAAGCCTGTAGGTGTAATGGAGATACGTGATTTGATTTTCGTTATTGCTAATGTGGGAATTCGGGAAAATGGGTTTTATTTATTTTTGTGTGCGATATTTTGTTTCTAATATTTGGACTATTCTCTCTCTGTGTTATCATTTATCACTTTTAGGTATAGTGCAGTGCATTAAAAGCAGGGAAAAAAGTGGTAGGGGCAGAATAGAATAGGGTTGGTGACTATATGATTCATTATTTTAAAAATGTTGTTGGGAAATTATGTTGGCTCCATGGTGAAAGTTGTTCAGTTTGATGATCTGAAGCACCTCCTAAGATATACTGTACCCATAGAGATCTAGAGAGATGCCAACCAACGCGCTGAGTACGAAACCGAGTGCCGCATCACCACCAGTACCACGCGATAGAAAGTATTTTGTTAGCTTGAATATGCTCATTATCCATTGCTGTATCAGAACTCAACGTTCGAATAATCTTTAGTACTACGCAAGCATTGTAAACTATTTATACATAATATCTCGACTGGCTTTCAGCCTCATAATATATTGAATCCTTACTGTCGCGAGCAATGTGTTCCGTTTTTGCGCATATTGCTGCGACACTGGCCCCGCCCCGATTTCACATCTCCCTTTAGTTTTTGTGATCTGTGACTGTACCTAACGTATTTAATTGGACTATGTAATACACCACCCTTGTATAATAAGTAGTATTGTTAAAGTTATTGAATACAGTAGGCAGAGATGTGAATCTGGTTAAATATAGATAACTATTATAACTAAAATGTAACCCTCCCCAATTCCCTAAAGCCCAGAAACTCTATTTATTTAACTAATTCACAACAACAAATCATCACCCCTCCCACAACCACCCAACTAAGGGGTCATTGTATATTAATTTAACTTCCTAACAATTTTTCATCAAAGTAATTCAAAAAGCTAGTTTAGTTGCACTATATTGCCATAGTGTAATAAAAACGTATAGTGGTAAAGCTCAGTGGTCGCGGCGAGAATTTTGCTTATAGGTACAGGGTGACATTGATATCATGAGCATCCTTTTAAACTAAGAGTCTACCCATCAAACTGAAGAACTTTTACTATGGGAGCAAACCGATCGGAGCAAAAAATAATCCGCTGTTTCATACTAAACTGCAATGCCTTGCCTACTCGAATCAAATATATGCAACGGCTGATTATTTCTTTGCTTCGATCTGTTTGCCCCATAGTAAAAGTTGTTCAGTTTGATGGGTAGACTTTTAGTATAAAAGGATGCTAATGATATCAATTTCACCCTGTATATACAGGGTGTTAGGGTGAACAGTTGCATTTCATTATGCGGTTATTGTACCGAACAACTCTCCCCAAAATAACTAGAGGAAAATCGCAATTTTTTTCGACTTTTCATACAAACGTTTCATCATCAGATTGGATTAAGTATGGAAAGTCCATATGTCTCGAAAAGGGGAAAGTTCTTCAATATCATGGGTACAACCATTAAACAACAACTACCCCTTAAAGTAATGCAACTGTTTACCCTAACACCCTGTATGCGTGGGCACCGGCATTGAATTCGCAAAGTCGGTACATCGCGCAGGCAAATCGGTACCGGGATGCACTCCCCCCCACCCTGGTGCCCGCACACCGCGCTCGATTCACCAGTCGCGACCGTTGAGCTTCGTCACTAGTAGTTTTTATTACACTATGGTAATATTGCTTTGAATAGGGTGAATGGGTGCACTATTCTCTCTGTGTGTGTTCATTTATCACTTTTATAGAGTAGCGCTGTTATCGAAAAAGCGGTAGGGGTATAATAGAATAGGGTTGGTGTGCTGACTTTATACTTCATTTTAAATGTAGTTGTGAAATGAAACCAAGAAATGTTGGTATGTGTGTATGCACGAATGTATTCCACCCACGAATGAATCCCATTGCAGGGCAAATTTCTCCTTTCACAAATAAGGGTTAATAAATAAAAATAAGGGTTAGAAAATAATAAGGGTTATAGTCATTACGGTTAGAGTCATTTTACGATTTGAGCCGGGACTAATTAGTAATTGACATTTTTCTTCGGTATAATATTGAAGAGCCAATTTGAGCCTAGAAATGTACCAAAATTAAAAATAAAATCACGTCAGCAACAGTTCCAATTTTAAAATTTAGCTATTATCTCTTACTAAAAACATGACGGTAAATTTTTTTTTGCACATGTTTAAGTTTTTACCATTATTCATACTACAAACATGGTGTGAATATTTTTGTCTGCTTAGAAGGTTTTGAAAAATACATTCGTATTTTCTAATACTTACCTCATTTTTTAAATTTCATTGCTTATTTTTTTGCTCAAAAATAATTTATATTGTTAAATCTAAGTCAAATGAGTGCATTGGTATTAATATTAATAATTTAAAATCCTTCTGGGACACATAATTTTGATTTCTATGTTGCGTAGCGAATTTTTTTTTAATATGCTTTAAGATAGTCCTTACTTAATGGTTCCAGTTACAGATTAAAAGTCCAATTAGTAATTACTCCCTACCTCGCCTAACATAACTCCGTAAAATGACTGGGCTATTAGAGAGATTGCGACATACTACTTGATTTTCAGGAATATTTTTATGTTTATAATAATACATATCTTTGACATTATCCCCCTATTTTTTATTTTGAGCGCAGATATCTCGAGACAGAAGCATTATAACGACTTAGTTTCTATGGGTGTTTTGTTCCATTGGACAAGATCTAGCCAACGACAACTCACACGATTTATTAAAAAATATAGTTATGTTTTACCAGGGAAGCGCGTAATTTCTCTATGGACCCTAAAGATTGTTTCTTGTTAGATACTGTTTAAGAGCGATGATAGCCATACGGAGGAGAGCTAGCGTCTCAATCATGAGGACACGGTTCGATTCCTGGCCTGTACCACTAAGTTCTTCGGAATTTATGTATCATTTACTAGCTCGGCGGTGAAGGAAATATCCTGTATTCCCGAGAATGAAAAGAAAATACCATAAGTTCGGAGGTATGCGTAAAATATGGGTGAGCTTGGGGCAAACACAAATGACCAGCGCTGGTCTCAATGTTACAATAACGACCCTTGCTTGCAATATTTTGGTCAAAGCTTGCAATAGCCCAACTACAAATAAATAAATAATAGGTTCTGATTCTTGTCTTTTTGCCACTTTTCGATTTAATAGGTGCAAAAATGAGCGAGTAATTGAGACGGGGTATACCTACAGACAGAATCTCTCTGTAGGTATACCATTATGGCAAATCTCCCCATTTTGGGGGAGGCCTATGTCCAGCAGTGGACGTCTATCGGCTGATATGATGATACCTACAGACAGAATAGACGAAAGGATAGTACTTCTTCTTTCTTATCGTGTGGGCAGAGCCCTGGTGTCAGAGTTTTCTAAGACCGCCTAACGGCCTCTGACGTGGTTTTTATGTAACGACTACTACCACCAGAAATAGTAGCCGGGACCAACGACTTAACGTGCCATCCGAAGCACGGAATCATTTCTCTTTTCAGACAATCAGGTGAATTAGCCTTAATGTCAACCAACTGGGGAAAAACGCACAAAGTGACATATCACTAGGTGTCGAGAGCCAATGCTCTTAACCATTAGACCACGGAGGCAGTAGGATAGTACTGAAAAGTACTACATAGTACCTAGTGATTAGTGAAATCTTTCTAATATTTCCAAACCAGTTACCACGTTTTCAAATAGACTTCACAAAGAAGGACACAGCACACGCGACCAATTATTTCACACCCCATGCAAGGGGGTGAAACCCCCGTATACATAATAAATTTTACTTATTTGTATGTATGTCTGTAGGGTAAGGGTGCATTTAGTGGTTATTTGTGAATGCACAAACAGTGTTTTGTTGGATCTTGCGTGTATTGGAAATGTTAGCTTTTTATTTGTTATCGTTTTACTATTATGGTTGAGTATTTTCAGATACGAGATGGCACCCTATTTTGAGGAAGAAAACGTTTTTATAATTCAAATATACAGGGTGTCCCGTAAACCGACGTCAACCCGGTGGACGCTGATAGGTTAGTTCATGCCTAACCAGAATATACTAAAATAAATTAAAAATCAGTCAATCAATCAGTCAACATTTTACTTTAGGAACAGTTTCTTAGTTTTCGAGGTTAGGACAGTTTTATAAAATTCGTGGAATTCTTTACCTTAGTCTCTATTTTGAGTGCCACGGCTACTAATGTTCTATGCAGTATCTGTGTTAAAACTGTCAATATCTCGAAAACTCAGATACTTTTAATATTTTATAAGTCAAATTTTTATATTCTGCTTAGTAATGACCTAACCTATCAGCATCCGTCGGGTTGACGTCGGTTTACGGGACATCCTGTATACAATTTTATAAAACCGCTTCGTTTAATAAATTCAGAATTTTAATAGGCAACTGAACATTTATTTTGAAAAATGTAACTTATTCTATATTCTAATTTCTGGCCGCATTTTCTCTACAACGCGGAACGCCTTTCGCCGTGAAAATGGCGTCATAAAGCATGATATAAAAAAAATGTCTGAGTTTGAGTTTTATAATAATACGAGCGTTAACCCGCGACTTTGTCCGCACAAATCATATACCAGATTAAGTCAGATCATAAGCTATCAAACAAAAAAAGTTTCATCAAAATCGGTTCAGTAGTTTTTGCGTGATACTCGTTCAAACAAACAAACACACAAACAAACACCCAAACAAACACACAAACAACCACACAAACAAACAGACAGACAAAAAATCCAAAAATTGGTGAAATGGAATGGACACCTAAAAACCATATCGTAACTTTTTTTTGTTAATATCTTCAATGTACAGACAAACTTCCTGATACAGTTTTATAATAGTGTCATTATACTATTTTTAAGTTCGGTGTATAATTTCATTCATTTAAATATATTACACTTCACCGCGCAGACATACGACAAATTGAGCTACAATTTTGATAAAGTGTTAGGTCCGCCACACACAGACGGAATTGCGATCCGGAATCCTGATTCAGGATTCAGTGTTGTCAACTATGGTTACAAAAAATACTAGAGTGCTGTTTAAAAAAAGCCTAAAATAAAAATGTATGAAACGCCAAATGAATGACAATAATTGCATTTTTAGGTATTTATTAAAACAAAACAAACAATTTCTATACATGATAATTACTATCATGTGATGAGGTCATGACGTTACGAATGTTACGATGATGGTTTGTATATGGTTGTATTCCAATATTAATGCAACTATATCAAAAGACTATCGATAGTTTTAACATTAGACGTAATCTGAATACAAAATGGCATGAACCACTATCACACAAGCGGTTTTTGAGCGTAGGCGATTTCGCAACTATGCCGCAACGACGTCGCAACTGCACCGTCACGATATGGTATCGTTCCATCAACGCCTACGCTCAAAAATCACTTTAAAATATGCCACCAAAGACATCAAAAAATCACTAGATCTAGTGAAAAAGTCTCTGAAAGCAGCAACACTCCATACGGAATCTAATTCCGAATCAGGTTTATTCCGGATGTATGTGGCTGACCTTAAACTACACAAAGCGATTAAAGCTCTCAAACAAGAAAACTTTTACGATAAACTCAATGAACAAGGTAATTAATTTCAGACATTATAGCGGCGGTGGGCGGTTGGTTGATTGATTTATTTCCAAGAAAGAGTCAATTCCATTATTAACAAAGTTTCATAGCTTTTTCCAATAGAGCTGTGCGAGATAGCGAAGCGGTGAGCGAGGGAAACATCCACCAATAGAAAAGTTTTAATTTTTTTTATGACGCTGTCAACCGAGCGAGCAATTGGTGGATTTTTAGGATTGCGTATCCAAAGGGTGTCCACGGGGCCCTATTACTGAGCCTACTTTGTCCGTCTGTCATTCTATCTGTCCTACCTATAATAGGCTGTACCTTTTGAACTGTAATAGTTAGATGATTGAGATTTTCACAGAATATGTCTTATTAGGGCAAATTTCAAAAAACAACAAGAATTAAAAAACAACAAGTAAAGGGTGGTTAAACATGTTTTTTTTTTTACGTTTTATGTTTTTGCTCTATAGTAAAAACGGTAATAGATACAAACGACAAGCTTGGTAACATTAAATTGCATACCTAATCTAAAATAAAATACTAAATAATAAAAACGGGCCAAGTTTGTGTCGGGGTCGCACTAAGGATCCCGGAGAAAACAATTTTTTTAGTAATACTATATACAGGGTCCTTATAAATATGCTGACATTTTTTTACAATAACAGACTGAACAACTTTCTCAATGGCACCAACAACGAAATTGCGAAAAAAAAATCATCTCTTGCATACAAAACTGCGAACCGAGCCAAATGTATGGGACAGCTGATTTTTTTTTCGCGATTTCGATATTAAGTTTTTCAGTTTGATTGTTTGATCATCCTCTTAAAAAACTGTCAGCATATTAAGAAGGACCCTGTATAGTGGTTACCCTCCACGTGCAAGTCCGAATTACACTTGGCTCGTTTTTCCTCGCTCACCGCCTCATTACTTCGCACAGCTCTGGTGGTAAGCCAGCCTTAATACGAGTAAATAGGGAGTCCCTGTCCACTCGTAAATCCGGGGTTATTTCACCCCACTTATTTGAATTGCTATCGATAGTCTACGTCATTCTGCCGTGACGTCACTTTGATGAGGGGGATATCAGACAAAGGGATTCTTAGTATTTCGAAGTTATAATTTCGGACAATGCACCCGAATTCTATATGCTTCTGAAAATTGCGGAGGGTGATTGACTGATGTTAACCGACGTCGAAGCATGTCATGTTGGTCATTGACTTTTTTTGCGTAATTAGGTCTCTACATTTGCTTTCGTTTGCAAATAACTTTCAGGCTGTAAGTTATTTCAGTCTTTTATCCTGTTTAATGGATTTTATAGAGCTGCTTGAGATTTAGTGGATGTTTTTGCTAATTTGGTTTGACATTGCACTTGGACCGAATGTTTGGCAGGGGGAAATTAAGGGAAGAGATGACATTGAATCCCTAAGGGGTACGGACCTCGGCTTATGTCGTCCTCCTAATTCTAATCAATTTAAACCAAATTTCGATTTAATCTTCTTCTTCTTATCGTGTGGGCAGAGCCCTGGTGTCAGAGTTTTTTCAGACCGCCTTACGGCGTCTGACGTGGTTTTTATGTAACGACTACTACCACCAGATATCCGATCGGAGCAAAAAAAAAATCCGATTTTGCATACATTTGAGTCGAGGCAGCGGCGGCGGGTGCAGTTTAGTATGGAACAACTGATTGCTCCGATCGGTTTGCTCCCATAGTGAAAGCTTAGGTACTTATTCTAAATTATGTAGGTAT
Organism: Agonopterix arenella; assembly: GCA_927399405.1. Lineage (NCBI taxonomy): Eukaryota > Metazoa > Arthropoda > Insecta > Lepidoptera > Depressariidae > Agonopterix > Agonopterix arenella. The sequence continues at coordinate 8,004,811 of OV656714.1, forward strand.
GAACATTTCAAATGCGTTTTCATTGTAACTACACTTTAATATTACTTTACGCTTAAGTTTGTTACTGTTAAGGTTTATAGTTTTAAGATTCACTGACAAGAGTAGCAAGTAGGTACAATCGTCAAGACAAATGAGTCTGTGTGCAACCAAACCCCCCCTCGTTGCCAGACAGCTTTGTGAATTGTGAAACGTTTGACGAGCGACTCTCTCTGAATGAGATACTTGTCTTTTTGAAATTTTCTCTTTTCTTGTCGAAAATACAACAATGTTGTGCTTACTGGCTTTTACATTAGTTGCCTTAACTTTAGACATCTTTTTTGCACAATACGAAAATTATTGTAGCTTGAGAAGAGCTCAAGTACGTATACAACGTGTTAATGAATTAACTAATAGTAGTACTAAAAGTAGTTCTTTTTTTATTAGGGAGGGTTGATATTACGTAAGCTGAAAAAAAATCGGCATGTGACTTCCGCCATCGATAAAAACCTTCCCCAACATTCCAAATTCTATGGCTTATTATTTTGGACGACTCAAGTCGCTCTACCATTCGATCTATCAATCCACTAAGGACAGGATGACAAAGCAAAACGAAAGGAAGTACAGGAGTATAATTAATGGCATTGGAAAGAGATAGTATAGTAGGGTCGAGCAGAAGCTCGAGATTTCGCGAGAAACCTGGCTTTAGTCGAGACGTGAAGAATTTTCTCAACAACTTGAGAACTCGAGAAATTAATTCAAACACTAACTAACGAAAAGCGTCACGTGATCACATCGGTTTTTTTTTTCAAATTTAGAACCAATTTTTCAAATATATCAGATAATTCCTTTGAATACTGATACATTTTCGGCAGTGTTGCAGACCCGATAGGCCAGAGCATTCTAGCCTGTGTCTTTTATCAGCCCATTCCTTAATCACCATTCTAATGTTACATGCCAGGATTCCTAGACTTGGTTCTGACCATGACCTTCATGACCTCAGACGAGACATTAGACAAATCACATGTCCACGCAGACGAAGTCGCGGGAAAGCTAGTAAATTATATATGTTGAAACATTATATATATTTACCATACTCCAGCGATCCAGGAAAATTGCGGGAAAAACAGTTATTAAATTCAATTTGGAAAAATAGGCACCAAAGAGACATTGCATCTTACCATTGGGATTATTTTGAATTTCGGAATAAAATCTTTTTAATGATTCAAATTTTTTTTAAGGCAACTGTCAAGATGTCTTGGAAAGAATTATCTAAAGCCATGAAAACTAAAAAAGGAAGAAAACTGTTTTCCTTTTAATGGTAATTGGCTTAACATCATTTTTTCTGACAGATAGCTGTCAGTTCTTTATTTCTTATAATCTGTTTCTTAGATGTAATGAAAACTCTTTGGCTGTATGAAAAATATGTAAACGAGAAATAAAAAGATTTTGGATTCTAGGTGTGTGAAAGTGAGCTACAATAATTTATTGTAGTTCGCTGGGTAGGTACAAAGTAATAATATCTTTGCTCGTATTTCTGATATTTACGAGGTCGAATCGGTGATTTTTGAAAAACACCTATTATCTCTCAGTTATGAGAATGGCACGCTTAAGTGTGCCATATGCGAACGTACTTTCACCGCAAAGATTGGCTACGTTCAACCACATCCGGGCACATCAGCGAAGCTCATCATACCAGCAGCAGTCGCCGTAGCCGTATCGACGAGGAAGACATCATCATCAGGGGTACATTCACCCCTTAAAGAAATGCAACTGTTTACGCTAACACCCTGTATGTTACTGTTGATGATAATGATGGGGAAATAACATAGGTAATATCTCGATTCGATGCAGCGGGAAACAAACATTGCGCAGGCTCAGACTAAAACATTTAACGTGTTCCGTCCTGATTGGCCAAGCAGACTACTATCGATCTTATAACACTTGGATACTACTGACGAATTCGCACTCTCTGGCTAGTGTTCACGGTACATTTTGCAATAACTCCAGTTCAGGAAAGAGGAATTAATTTGGCCTTATAGCCCAGTCATTTTACGGAGTTTTGTTAGGCGGGCTAGGGATATTACATACTTCAAACAAGGCTTTGAAGAATACATTCGTATTTTCTAATAAATACCTCATTTTTTAAATTGCAATGCCTATTTTATTGCTAAAAAATAATTTATATTGTTAAGTGTAAGTGAAATGAGTGCATTGGTATTAATATTCTTAATTAAAAAGCATTCTGGGAAACATAATTTTGATTTCTATGTTGCGTAGCGATTTTTATTTTAATATGTTTTAAGATTGCCTTTTTATCACTAAATGGTGCCGGTTACAGTTAAAAAGTCCAATTAATAATAGTTATTAATTGGACTAATAATGGTAAAGCCTTAAATATGTGAAAAAAAAATTACGACCAGGTTTTTGGAACTGTTGCTGACGTGATTTTTTTTTTATTTTGGTACATTTCTAGGCTTGAATTGGCTCTTCAATATTATACTGAAAAAAAATATCAATTATTAATTAGTCCCGGTCCCCGCTCAAACCGTAACATGACTGGGCTATTAGTTGTTTGTCACAGTTATAGATTGCAGAAATAAGCCGCAGACAGAGGTAAAACTATCGCTAGTGTGCATTTTTAATGATTTCTTTCTCATGCTCATACATGCTGTGGTTGGCGGAATATGTAATAGGCACCAACATGCCGTCCAACTACCTACTCTTAGGTATTCACGCTTGGCCGCACCGACGCTAACCTATAAACCTGGTAAGGCTTGTAGGAAGGCTTAAATAAGAAAACATGTGTCATGTGAAAACTTTTCCTTAATAAAATAAATTGAAAAAAAGCCTTTTCGGGAAGGCGGAGGACCGACTTTTGTAGCACGTTTTGAGAGGTCTATAAAATTGTTCAGCAGTGAAGAGCTATGTCGCATGACAATCACTCATGCTGTAGTGGAAAGATAAAAGTGGAGTAACGCTGACTGCCCAGGGAACGTATATAAGGTCTAACAAAATTAGGTGAAACTATTTTAAGGGTATGATCAGACCGTCAAACTGAACAACTTTCTCTATGGGACAAAATTAGGTGAAACTATTTTAAGGTGAAACTATTTGTTAGACCTTAATAAGGTCTAACAAAATTAGGTGAAACTATTTTAAGGGGATGATGAGACCGTCAAACTGAACAACTTTCTCTATGGGACCAATATCGAAATCGCGAAAAAAAAATCTGCTGTCCCATACATTTAGGTCAAGTATGTTTGTATGGAACAGCAGATTTTTTTTTCGCGATTTCGATATTGGTCCCATAGAGAAAGTTGTTCAGTTTGACGGTCTGATCATCCCCTTAAAATATTTTCACCTAATTTTGTTAGACCTTAGATAGTAGCTCATGCGTACAAAAGAAGCAGTGGAAAGACCACAAATTCTGAAATTAATTTCGATTAATGTTTGTTTCGAAGGAATCCTTTGTATTTCGACTTACCATAAATCTAATCAAACAATCTACATAATATAAGCCTTTCGTACATATACATAATGCATAAATATTAATACCAAGAATGCGGAATGCATTTTATGATGAATGCAGTAGCGAGGTCATTATGCACCCCTAGTCCCCTTACACTTGTGCATTAGGTAAGGTATGGTGACTGTCCAAGCGGGTGCGATAAAATCGGAGCGGTTTACAAAATACATTAACTGCAGTATTGTCATAGATTCGTAATCATCATGAAAAAAAGCTGTAAGCAGCTGAAATGCCAAGGATGAGATGGGTATAAGATGTAGCTATAATGGACAGGATTACATAGATTGAGAGTGATTGTGATAGAGAAAGTTTGAAAGTATATGAGTGTTAAGTATTCATAACGGATGGCTGTAGTAGGAGAGGAAAACCGAAGAACAAAAGGTTGGATTGTGTGTAAGATTGAATGGAGTGAGTGCTGAAATTGCGGCTCAGATTTGAAGAAGATAACTTAGGTATGCTCCGGCAAAGATTTCAACAAAATTTAAGGTGAGATGAAACGAACTATACTCCAAAAGGCAAGTGGCGGGTCCAATTCACCACGCGAGCCCCACCCGGAATGGTAGACTTCATAATTATAATTATGCTTATTGTATAGGCACTGAAAAGAGACGGGATAGTCCTACTTAGATTAACTAACTAATGTCCAGCAGTGGACGTCCATGGGCTGGGATGATGATGGTGATGACTTAAATTAACGAATTCTGTACGAAAGACCTCATGATAAAATGGTCACCCATCCGAAGACTCACACTGGTCAACGTTCCTTTGACTTTGATGATAGTGTAGATTTTTAGAACAAGGTCCACTACACTAAGAATCATTCCATTGCCATCTATGATTCGAATGACATAAATAAACCACGTGTAACGAAGCCCTACATCAGTTCTGTAATAGACTTACTTAGATTTAAACCCTAGTTCCCTTTAAAGTCAAGGGGAATTGATTTGTTGACCTTTATCTCTGACCTTTGACGCCGAGTTGCATCTATTTTGTGCTGTGAAAGGGTAAAGCTTTCATAGTATGTTTATTGAGTCTGAGTGTAGTATATTGGAAAATATACACTCACATTGACCTACGTGATAGATCTATGGTTTGAATTAAGATTGTGGGAGGATATCCTATGAATAAAGATTTCTAGTTCAATGAGGATATCATTGATTTATCACAAATAAGATCGTAATCACGACTCTGCTTTTTTGCAATCAATAAGGTTTTCATTAAAAAACTAGGCCCGTGACACTGGAGGATGGTGTTCTTGAGGTGGTGGAGTATCTTACAATTTTGTTGCATAGTTTTAAGCAATTCTCTTAATTCATTAGTATTAAACTTTTGATGGTTACAATGTGAAAGACATGTTGATACTTTCAATTGATCGACTTATTTTGCTAATGATGTTCGTTTATACAACAGACTATTAATAGTAATAGATACTCTTTCTTATACTGTGCTATTACTATAATTTTCGATAGATTTCCTATCTCTATGCGTTTTTGATGTCATCGCATAGCTATTTATTGGTAATGAGCATTTTGTCTACTGGCAACACCAGAAAAACAACAACTTGTACTTCCTATCTCTATGCTCTAACCTTCAAATAGACAAAATTTTTATTATTTACTAACGCCATCTGTAGATTTTTATGTTTACTGCCTTTGGAAAACGCCCATTCGCATCCGAACCGCACTTTGATCTGTATCTCAAGGCAGAGTAAAGTATAAGATACCTACTCTTTCTTATACTGTTGTGGTAAAGTCTCATAGTTTGTTAATTGGCAACAATAACGTAGACTTTTTGTTGGTATTAATGTTCATGTCAAACTGTTATAAAAACTACTAAAACATAACCCCGTTGCGACCATGACCTGGCACTCCTTTGCCCCTAATAATAACCTGGTTGACATCACGTCACCCGTTAATTAAATTAATTTCGTTATTAAGTAGGCTACTTTTTAGGTTTAAGTCTCTGTAGAGTTTAGATACCTAAAAAGCATCGAACAGTCTAGAATCTAGACGGTCAAATGTTCAATTTCCATCGATCACTCCTATACTGTTGCCAGCCGACATGGATTATCCTCGATGGAGAACTTACCTACATACGGGACGCTTTTCTCGAGGACATGAAAAAGAAGTAAGTAGGTACCTATTTCATTTATTTCAGAAAGTTAAAAAGACACAAAACAAAGCAAACTCAATTACAACAACTATAACAAAAAGTTTTTCGCAGCAGCGCCCTTCGCTACGACGGTAATCGATCTCACAGGTTTTCGAACGTTGAGATTGAGGCTGTAAAAAAGTGTTTCGCAGTAGCGTGCTTCGCTACGACGGTTTTAGAAACTACTTATGACTCTCATAAGTCCCAAACAAACCAAAGTAGATAGAAAAGGCAAATGAACCAGGGAATGAACTAAAATAAAAATCATCAGGTGGTTCGGCTCACCGACTACAGATAAAACACCCTTATCAAAGCTACCGACCGAGGGCGAGAGGAAGGGTGCCAAGAAGGCTGGCGGCGTTGCCGCTTTGGATGGCGAATTGCGATGCTTATACACTCTCCTAAGTAGGCACCAGCTTTCAGCTTGGAAGCTATTTCTTTAAACACCTTTCTGAACCCCAGGTGCCCATGGTCTCAAGGCGCAAATATGAAGTTCTGGCCAAGAATACATACCAGAAGGAGGGTATAAAATGTGATTAAGTCTTAAACAATCCTCGTAAAAGATCAACATTTGATTTACCTTTTGTAAATTCGCATATTTCCCTTCTAGATTTTTATTACCATTAGACTACCAACTTCGATTGTCAGGTATAGGTTCTATGTCAAAGATAATGCTTAAAAATTCTGAGTCTGGACTAACACAGCGATTTCTACGCAGAATAAACTTCTCTTCTAAAAAGGTAATGTGCATAATCTAAACATAAATGCACTCTCGTTTCCTTAACATCCTGAATCTAACAGAACGGGAACCCAGTCTTTAAGCCGGGACTAATCAATAATTAATTTTTTACCAAAATTAAAAAAAAAGTCCCATATTTAAAATTTAGCTATTATCTCTATATAAAAAACCCGATGGTAATTTTTTTGGTACATGTTTAAGGCATACTTCAATACATACTTCAAACTTGGTGTAAATATTTTTGTCTGGTTTTGAAAAATGCATTCGTATTTTCTAATAAAAATCTCATTTTAAAAATTTAAATGCCTATTTTATTACTCAAAAATAATTTATATTGTTCAATTTAATTCAAATGAGTGCATTGATATTAATATTATTAATATAAAAGCCTTCTGGGACTCACAATTTTGATTTCTATGTTGCGTAGCGAATTTATTTTTTATATATTTTTCAGATAGTATTTTTGTCACTAATGGTGCCGCTTACAGTTTAAAAATCCAATTAATAATTACTTCCCACCTCTCCTAACAAAACTCCGTAAAAGGACTGGGCTAAAGGTCAAAGGAGGGGTCGGATGTAGCGACTCTAACCAAGAAGTTAAAAGGTATGTGTATCAGAGATATTAAAAATGCCTGAGGAATTAAAGTCGTTTCTTAAAACCTTGATTAGTTATATACTTTACTGGATACCACAAGGTTGTAGCCAAGACACGTCAAGTAAAAGTGAAACATTTGAATCAATAGAAGCTTTATTACAACCGTTCAAGTGAATCCGTGGGGATTGTAGGAAACCTTACACTGTAGGTAACGTGATACCTATCAGTCAAGGGCGATCGCTAATGGCTCGGCAAATTGTGGCACGTTCCCAGCTAACCTTTATACATTGTCGGATTGTATGACAGTCAGTTCACGGAGAAAAGACAGCTGGTCAGACGACATTGTAAGGGTTGTGGGTCAGAAATGGATCAGATTAGCACAGGACCCTGAGGAATGGCGCAATAAAAAGGACGCATATGTCCAGCAGTGGGTTGATTTGATTAATTGATTGACACGGATAAAAAATTGGTAACAATATTAAGGCTGCACCGAGCCTATTGTGCTGCCCCCAAATGTATTTTAATAACAAGAATGTCACATTGTAGTCATTGCTGATTTTCCATTTATCGGGTCACTGCGGATTTGTTTTTTATTTGTAATGTTTGTAGTTATTATCTTTAAAACCACCAAAAGTAGCTACTTTTGGCGGTTTACTTTTGGCGGTTTTAATGATAATAGCTACAAGCATAAAACATAGTAATCCGCTATGTTTCGATAAATTGAAAGCCCAATCAGGACTACAATGTGACAATCTTGTTTTTTGGAAATGTTATTTAATCGTTCAATCGTTTCAATTATAGTCACATCTACCAGAATTTGACTACTAAAATGAATAGTAGTCACATAGGTACTTATAAGAATTATTCTGAGTAAAACCGACTGGATATTTCTCTCCGTGTACACCTAGTGATTGACCCATCATCACCTGAATCTGGAAACTTGTCATTAACTTGACACCAACTTGGATCGACTAAAGGGCATTTTCTAGGGATTTTACCAAATTCGATACCTAAATGGGAAAATTTTTAGATCCGCTAAAGCCAACTAGTAGTATGAATGGAATTCGGAAACGAAATTGAAGTAGTAAGAAAAAAATAACAAATAATATAATCCTAAATTAAATTATGGAAATTTCGTCGTCGTTTCGTCTTGTAGGAGGTCGAGAAAAAGTCCTAAATCTAATTTATATTCAGTGGCAGAATTATCTTTATCGAATTTGCATGTAACAAGACTGTCTCCATGTTAAATTTGAATATTTTTATTATGGCAGTTCATGAGGTTGTTACCTACTCGTAAGCCAGGTCAAGAATACAGAGTTTTCATGGAGAGAAAAATGTAGTCGCTTTTACTATACTGCATTGTAATACCATGAAACAACCATTCATTTTGATAAACCTTGCTGGAAACATTTTTCTGGTAGATGCATCACATTTGGTGCATTATTAATTGTGTGTTGGTAGATTCCAGAAATACTGTCAGAAACCAGGACCAAACGAAGCGAATTTCGGGATTTTGCTACATTGGAACCAGATTGTGGAGCTTGTACCGAAATCAACTTGATTCCTGTTCCCTGTTAGATACAGGGACTATACAGGGATAAAGCGATACAGGGATATAGGGACCAGGCAGGAATTTTTCAAAAAAGCTTTCGTCCACCGAGTACCTTCCCGGTGTGGCAATAGACTGTCCGGCCCTGCTACAGACTAAAAATGCATGCAATTGAAGGTACAGGAATCCTAGCCTAACGCAGTGAGATTGCGGCGAACCTATCCAGTCGATGGAATCTCTCAGAACGGTACATTGTTTTCCCAATGTTATCCTTACTTCCAAAGATAGTTTGCTTTTCCTTACCACATTTCGGATCTATAAGAGAGAGGTGGAGAAGACGATTGTCATATTACTAGACAAGTGAAAAGTATGGAAGTGAATGACTGTAGTGGGAGAAGACCGAAGAAAAGATGGATTATGTTAAGGAAAGAGTAAGTGCTAAAATGACGGCTGATAGAAAAGATAAAAGAAAAAAAACAGATTACGCCGATGATGCATGATTTTGGATCAATATTTTTTACATACTAATACATACCCATACTTGATTTTATTATAAATAAGACTATTTTAAGATTAAAGTCAATACAACAGTCCCATAATTCCATTACCAAAACATAAAAGGTTTCTGGTGTTCATGCTGAAACAGAAGTGAGAAAACTGCTGAGACCCGAGACAGATTGCTTCCATCCGTAATTGATTCAATTGCAGACGCTCTTGAGATTCGCGGCGACATTTTTGTGGCAAATAACACTATATTGAGTTAAGAAGTGATATATCTCAGTTATTTAGCACTTGTGGTTCCAGCTTAGAATAGTTCATCCCATTTCTGCTCGCTGTTGTTATCCGAAGCGACTGGATTTCTTAGGCAGTGCAATTGTGGGCAAAAACCTAGCCGTATCTCCTCTTGACCGAAGTATTATAGGTACTGTAAGAAGGTTATATAGCCATAGCTTGCTGGCTGGTTCTTATTTAAATTTGGAACGTTGTCGAATCCCGTGGTGGATTTTCAATTATTATTAGACAAGGGAGAGTCGAAGATAGATTAAAAACGATACAAGCAAAAATATAAGTTAAATAATTAAATAAAGCTTTTATTTTAATCTACCACTGAGTGTACGCCTCCACATGGTGGAGGCGCCGGGTATGCAGCGAGTAAAATAAGTAGGCAGCGAGTAAAATAAGTAGAATCGCGAGTGAAATATATAAAAAGTAAGAAAGTAAGAAGGCGAAGCGGAAAGACGACATCCAAGCAGAGTCCCCGAAGAGAGTGGAGAAAAGCAGAGAATCCGATCCTTGCGAAAGTTAAGTGGTGTTTAAATTATATAAGGATTAGTATTTGGGGGCAGAATGAGTTCGTTCGACGGAACGTCGAGCGACATCGCAGATTTTATAGTGCAATTCGAATCGATAGCGAACATCAAGGGATGGAATGATGACCAAAAAAGGCAAATTTTGGGCAGTTATTTGTCCGGGGCGGCCCTAGAGTTCTTTAAAATAATACATAGCTCCTGCGCAACATATGAACAGCTTATTATAAAATTGAGTGACGAATTTCCTTCTAATATCAATTATTTGGCTCTGTTCTTTGAAACAAAGCAAGGGGGAGAAAGCTTGTTAGAATATTTTTACAAACTAAGTAACATTCAGTTGAAAGCCAAGTGCATTGATGACCCAGCATTCATAGAGCAGTATTTGAAAACCATACATATTGATCAGAAGAATAGGCTCGCGACCAGAGTCTATGGCTCGAAGGCGGAACTTCGGCAGGCAATAGTACAAGTCGGTAAGATTTTCGGGCCAGATACTCCACCACAGTCACTCAACTTGCCCTTAAATTTAGAGAAAGTGTGGACCAGCAGAGATGCCGGAGCCCCTACGAGGCCGGTGGCCGTGACACCGAAGGCAGCAGGGGGCGAGGGCCAGGCCAGAGGTGATAATTATCGAACCCCGTTGGGCGAAATGCCGACTGGACGCTCATTTGGCCGAGCGGATCTGTCGCGGTAGACACTCGTTTGTTGACAGGAAAAAAATATTTGAAGAAAATCGCGCTGTTATTTGCGAAAATCAATTTTTAGTGTCGAAAATATTATGTCGGTGCATACGATTCCTTTAGTTACACCTTTTATTCGAGGCCCGAGATTCCCATATAGAAAGAGCAAGTCGCCGTTCTTCCCCGGGGTGGAGGAGACCGGAGCGTTGAGGCCAGAGAAACAAGAGGATGGTTTAGTTATGTATAGAATCGAGGTATTACGAATGAAGGAGGAACAGTTACGAGATGAATTTTGTAATGCATGGATTAGAAAGCTGCGGGAGAGTGGACTCGCTGTGTTGAAAGGATATTGTATGGTAAGCGAAGTCTTGTGGAAAACCGTGTGTGTCAGAGGTGAAGTACGAAAGGTCATGGTGTTGCCTATGACATTGTTTGACGGGACGATGAGAGAGTTACATGATGAGCCATGGTCAGGGGGGCATTTGGGTTTAATGAAAACGTTCGAAAAGTTTAGATGCCGGTACTATGTAAAGAATGCTGAGAGCAAGGTAGAACGTTATGTGAAAAGTTGTGTGGTTTGCCAGGAGAATTAGTTACGTTGTTTATTTTTCATTTGTGAGATTTGATATATTTTAGAATGTCAAAGTTAACATTTGTAAAAAAAAAAATAACATCATCCATAATGTAATTTCTTTTTCTCTTTGATTTGAACCGTGGAGTTTATAATTGATTCTTTGTATTTGTATATTAGAGTGAAAAAAAAAGATGACATCTTTCAAAGTATAAGTTTTTCGAATATATTCTTTTTCACTTGGAATTTGACTATGGAGTTCATTATTATTCACGTATGTGTAGTAGCAATAGAGGTTAGTTAGAACACATTGTAGGTTCATTATTATTGTTTGGTGAGGAGGAATTATTTATTAATATGGATTAATTTTTTTACATGTATGTGCGAGCTTTCGACCGTAACTCGAGGCGTGATGCGTCGAGGCCAGCGAGGACTCGATGGCAGCCAATTAATCAACCATGATGAGGGGCCCAGAAAAAAGAACTGGAGCCGCAAAAAAGAATAACGGCCATTATAATTTTATTAAGGGTTGTTGTAATTAATTATGGTTTAGTAGGAAATAAATGATTTATTCTCGGGTACTTCATTGGGGGGTGCTCCCATATACGACATAGTCATTGGGAGGTTCACTGAATTGGTGGACAAATTCCTCAGACAGCAGTATGCTGACCCGACAGCCAGTAGTGGGCAATTGACGATAATGGTCGGTAAAATGACAGGGCTGCCAACTTTATATTTGAAAATCGAGTCCTTCTGGCGAACATAGACATACGGTCGCTTGGAGAGAGGAGGTCCGCCTATGCAAGGTAACCATAAAGGTATTATCCGGGGAGGTTGTGTTTATATTTTATCTAATAGGGGGATGGTCGGACATATGTTGGTCTCTTCTCTCTGGATAGAAAATTTCTATTATATTTCTCTCTGGATAGAAAATAGGGTTGCTTTTATATAGATTTTAGCGAGCAACTTGCATTGCAGGTCGGATCTGTGATCCTCCTGACGGGATGGGACCGGCCACCGCTTTCTATCGATTTAATGATTCAGGTCGGTCTACGGAATGTCAGGGTGGCCACAAATATCCCATAGGGGTAGGAGGAGTAGACCATGGAGGCTTGGTCTATGGTACTCGTTTTGGCAGGTTTGGGGTACCAGGGTACGCGGCATACCCGGTGGGCTTGTCGGTTGGTAAGGTAAATCCTTGTCAGTCAGTTCATTAGTTATGGTTTAATTTTGGGGTGCTTTCATGGGGTTTATTTAAGGGGTCAAGGCTGACGAACCATTAACACGGCCCACCGATATGCTGATACTGGTTACTAGCAGTAACTAGGCCGGTGTCCATGTGTTAGCATTGTATATTATTTTCCTGCCAAGGTAGTCGTATTAGTGTAGGTCAGGTAAATGGGGAGCTTGGGGAGCTCGACGTTCCAAATTTTTGATCAGGGGGGGGGTGAATGTAAGAAGGTTATATAGCCATAGCTTGCTGGCTGGTTCTTATTTAAATTTGGAACGTTGTCGAATCCCGTGGTGGATTTTCAATTATTATTAGACAAGGGAGAGTCGAAGATAGATTAAAAACGATACAAGCAAAAATATAAGTTAAATAATTAAATAAAGCTTTTATTTTAATCTACCACTGAGTGTACGCCTCCACAGTACCTACTTACAAAAGGGACAACATTTTTACAATCGGATGTCAAAAGGTTGTAAATGTATCGTTGCATTAACATAGATATGGGATGAGAAAACTATTGCAGCTGAGAATCTTGGAATGAAGCAAAAATTTACGTGTAGGAATGCTCACCATGAAACTGAACATCTTTCACTATGGGACCGATATCGAAATCGCGAAATAAAAATCTGATATTCCAATGCTAAACTACAAATCTACTCGAGCTAAATGTATGGGACAGCAGATTTTTTTTTCGTGATTTCGATGTCGGTCCCATAGTGAAAGTTGTTTAGTTTGATGGTCTAAACAACCCCCTTAAAAGTTTTAAAAATTTATTTTTACTTTTGTAACACCCTGTATAAGTTATTTGGTTTTAAGGGCTTGGTCAATGACCAATAGCTACTGCGACCTGAACAGATCTATTGGAGCTTCCCTGTATAAGTACTTACTTGAATACTTTCCATGAACATCCAACGAAAAGGCATTTCAAGGGAAAATTTGTCTTTTATTCTTGTAAAGGTGGTTTGTTTCAACTTATGGACAAACGAAGACTTCTAAACCTAAATTTCATTCTAAAACTCGTTAATTTTCTCCATTGACTCAATTATTTCGATCAGCCTTCAAAATTGGCTTTTAACTTTGTCTTCATTCAGTCTACGCAATAAATTGCAATATCTTCTCCTCCATATTCATTCTCGAGAAACGTAATGTATTCCCACATTTTTCCAGTCAAAACGATATCCAATCATTAGCAAGCTTCCGGGAAAAATGTGAAAAGCACACAATCGTATTATATTTTTCCTGAACTAAAATCGATGGACGCTGTTGGTTTTCCCAAAACCATGCTATAGCTTTTCGGTCTATAATTGAATGTCGCATAAATCATTTGCGTGATATTCTAGGTTTAAAATAGTCTAGCTCAGAGTTACGTAAGACCTAGACAGGTAAATCGTGAGGTCGGTGTCCTTGACACGAACAGTAAAGACAACAGCGCCTACAGTTCTACTGCGGCAAATTCTACAAAAAAAGGTTTTTAACGTACCTGATTAGGCGTCGCCGTTTCCGTCGTCATGTCTTCCAAAGAAGCTAAGCTACTCCTCTTCCTTCTTTTCTGACATGAACAACAGTCTCTTAGCTTGGACAGCTTAAAACAACCCTCACTCAACCGCTGGGCTCAAATAAATCTACTGAACCGACGACATCGCCGTCCAATATCGATTTTACGGTGTCCTTGCACTCACGAACTAAACCAAGCTATAGTATTACAAAAGTCCTCACTAACATTCTCGCGTATAAAAAAGACCTTTTTATAAAAAGTTTAAATAAAAAATTAAGGATTCGAATTCGAAATTCAAATGGAAACGCGCGAGTCGCGCTCCGCCATTTTCCTTCCTGAATCAAAAGTTTTTTTGCACTGTTCGTTTTACGGAAATTAAAATTTTAATAAATCACTAAGCAACAATTAAAGCTAGCAATTTACACTGGCATAGCGCGTTTTAACCTTATTTTCGTCGATTTTACTTAAGTTTTTGAACGCGTTGTAGCGTTTGGGACGTATCTACCGGGGTGTAGAAGAATTTTGCCGGCTTTGCTGGGGACAAGTGAGTCGGGTGGGGTGGCGGTGCTTTTCCACGCATGCGCGGGGGTGTACTTTAGTGTGCGTGATTTGCTTGTATGCTATTATGATTACCACTCTACATTGAGCTTTTGCTCCCTTTGTTTCTCTCACACTTTTCGACGTGTCCGGGGAGTATGGGGGAAACTTTAGAGATCAAGATAAAATGGCGGTGTTTTATGTAGTAACAAATACAATCGATAATGCAGAGTGTCCGCTCAGATGTTAGGAAATGTCAGACAACATGTCGGGGCTGCAAAGAGCGTACAGATTCGCTAAAGAGCGAACAATAGGTGTTGATGTCTCAATGATAAAAGAAAATATGAAACAATTTGTATTCTAGAAATAAACATTTTAACGGGTTCTTACGAGTTCCCGATATTTCGACACTGCCGAAATATCTGGAACTCAAATATACCAAAATGCGGTAAGAACCCGTTAAAATTTTTATTTCTAGATTAAATAATAACCGCGTAACTCTCAAAAATTTGTATTCTACTATGCTTATTTATTATCTCAGGCTTTAATTTTAAAGCGTGTATGGAGTTAACTGTTCTTATGTTCCTTCCTACATACATACATTTTAAAACTGGTGACTCGCTGACTCAATACCTAGCTGTCACACTGGGCTGGGGAGACTGGGCAATTCTTAAAGAAAACTGGTGTTATTAGTTTAGCTGCAATTTAAAAGGATTATCTAATCTAACCTCATGGGATCATCTCGTACACCTTTCCCCTAATAGTTGTAAATTTTTTTGGACCACAAATCTTGCCTGCAACATGAACACCATACATCTTTGTGACCTAAAGAAAACATGATAGATGCCTACCGCGGTACCTACGCTTATATTGAAAACGAAATCCTTTATGACGCCTGCTCTAATAAGGGTCGGTTTCATCCAACGCATCCCCCGCAGCTTTTAAACACTCACCTTCTCTGCGAAATGGCTATGCCTATAAGTTTAAAATTACGTAGGTATACACAAAACATACTGTTATTGTTATCGTAACATGTAGGTACACTCAACTGGGAATTTACGTATGATATTGATAATTGATAACCTTTAACATTAGATGTCCTACGGGGAAAACCGTTGACCAATTTTGATAAACAAAAATTACTTTCAAAATAATTATTGATGCCTACTAAAGCGAGGTGGTTAAGGAACCACGGTTTCAAATTATTTGGCATTGATTATAGTTAGACAAATTAGTGCGGGACCGTCCTGAAGGGCAGAGATGTTGGGGGAGGCGAGGTACTCTAGATGTCAGCGGGGAGCGGATGGTATAGCGGGGAAGGGAAGCGCGCGCCGCTGCGGCGCGGCACGGCAGTTACACGTGCTACCTCGCCTCTTCCGGTCGCAAACGAACTGAAAATAGTAGGTACGGCAAGTTCATTAGCTGGAAGTTCCCTATCATTCCTGGATGATAAACAATTCGGATTTGGAAAACTTACAGCTTACAATCACAATAATAGTTCTGTTAATGCTATAGTACAATCTGAGCCAATTACAAGTTTTCACCAGTAGTACTAAAATCAATTACAAATTACTAACAAATTAAAATATTTCAAAAAGAAATTAGGTAACTTTAGTTAATATACTAAGATACATTAGCGGACTCGAGAACACAATAGGTAGGTAGGTATATAGGTACTTAAAAACTACAAATTACAAATAGTATTTACAAAGTGAAGTTTATTATTTACAATATAAGAATAAGGAGAAATGTACACAGTATCCTAAGACTAACTACTACTAAAAGAACAAACAAAGCAACCAAACCTGACAACTGTCTAGTCCAGTAGCCCACCCCGGGTCGGGACAAACGTACCCACTATGCTCGCAGCATTGCCGCGTTGGACGGCCAATGTGATACGTTGGACGAAAAAAGACCCGGAGCGGGGGTCCAAGCCCCTCTCTCTCAGCCTGCGGCCCAAATCCCTGGCAAACTCTTTGGCTTCGGCAGCCCAAGGACCCGCTGTTTCTACCGCAAGAGGCACAAACAGATATGAGCCGTCTAGATTTTGGTATTTCGTGTGCTTTTACAAATATATTACATCATTACCATTGTGTCTGCAACGTCACTAAGACCAAGTTAAATTACTTATAAATTTCAAAAACAATTTTAGATGTCAAAGTTTGGATGTTTAAATTTGGCACGCAGATAATTCTATCTGCACATAAACACTGCATGCATCTGCATCTGTGCGAACATATTCATGTTCTGGATTAACACATAGGATACTTATTTAAGGTCCACGCAGAAGGAGTCGCGGGCAACCGCTAGTTGGTAATACAATGTAGAAATCATACATAGCATACGGTGCACTGAACTAAAGCTCGCTGAAGCATGCTAAATGTTACCTTGTCTGAGGAACAGTGGACTCAAGCTTTTTTGCCAATTCGTTGCGAGGGTCTGGGTGTCCGCAGGGAGTTTGGCAGCCTTTCTGGCGTCTTCGCATGGGGCGGCAAATCCCGTCACTTGTATTCTTAAGATTAATGGTAACGGTTTTGTGTGCCAATTGTAAGTGACGCCCTGAGCACTTGGTCATCCCTTTTTACGAACCACAACCTCCCGGATGTTGCACGGAGTCAGAAAAGATGAGATAGCGTCCAAAGTAGTACTAGCACAGCTAAAAGATAGAGCAACTGGTTCAGACTTAGCTAGGTACGCGCTGTCTCAGAAAAGGAGTCATAGGTGATTGGTTACATGCGCCGCCGTAGCCACACATGGGTACCCTCCTCGTCAATTATACTTTGAGGATTGCTGCCGCTTGGGTTGCGATTTATGCGTCTCTCACCCGTGCGTCTTGGCGCAATGGTGCAAGCTAATGGTCCCTACGTCTCAGCTGTCAGAAAAGTGCAGATCGTTTCCCGCGTCACCACGCCTTGAACGACATTGTTAGGCGGGCGCTGGTAGCAGCCAATATCCCATGCATTATCGAGCCTCCAGGCTTGAGCCGTAGTGACGGAAAGAGACCAGACGGCCTAACATTGGTACCTTGGAAGAGTAGGTCCCTGTTGTGGGATACGAGTTGCGTCTGCACCTACGCACCATCTCATCTGCAGGGTACCACGCGCCGGGTGGCTGGATCGGCGGCAGAAAGCGCAGCTCGCTTCAAGCACACCTGGTATCAATGCCTTAGAGGGCCCATATCTGTTCCTGCCAGTGACAGTTGAATCCGCAGGGCCTTGGGGAGCTGCGGCCAAGAAGTTTATAAAAGACTTGGGCTGTAGATTACAGGAGAGGGGCAATGACCCTCGCTCTGGGGCGTTTCTTGTCCAACGCATCTCTTTTCCAGCTATCCAACGCGGCAATGCCGTTAGCGTAAGGGGTATAATATACGTTCGGTATAGACACGACCCGGGGTGGGTTATTATGCAGGTTTGTATTTGATACTTGTTTTTCTATAGTTTCTGTATTATAAACTAGCTGGTGCCCGCGACTTCGTCTGCGCTTCGTCTGGACAATTCACACAATATCTTTATAAATTTTAGCCTATGTGTTATTCTGATGTATAAGCTATATTATTGTAAAGTTTCATTAAAATCCATTCACAGTAGTTTTTACGTAAAAGAGTAACAAACATCCATCCATACTTACAAACTTTCGCGTTTATAATATTACTAGGATAGTAGGATCTCGGAAGAGTTTAAGTACAGAAAAAAAAGGATGAATTATTATGTACCTAACCTACCTATCGTCCTATCTCCTAAATAAAAAAAATTACATACCGACGTACCTATACGTATTTGGCGTACACACCACACGCAATAGATAAATACGAGTAAATGAGATAACTATTTTTAGTGATGCAACGAATACGAATATTCGTGTTCGGCCAATATCAGGAAGACATTCGTGATGAAATATTTTCGGAAAATTATCTTGTCATAAAGACAGACATTTTCATACGATGAAGAAATGTTGACATAGTTATCTTTGAAATTATCCATATTGTTATTTGTGTCCCCAGAAAGACTTTTTTCAACAAAAATAAGTATTCCAAGAAATAAAAGGTATCTCCTATGGTCCTAAAAATTATAACTGTTGTGTTTTAAAGGTCCCATTAAAAGATAGAAATGAAATTAAATTTTGTTACAGAAAATGTGTGGTGTATTAAGCGTTGGTAGATCTTAAGAAGGTCCGGCACTTACTAATTTCTGACACACAATATTATCGAAGATTAATATTATTTAAGAGTCTACCCATCAAATTGAATAACTTTTACTAATGGGAGCAAACCGATCGGAGCAAAAAAAAAATCAGCTGTTGCATACCTACATTTGAGTCGAGTAGGCATTGCAGTTCAGTATGGAACAGCTGATTTTTTTTTCGTTCCGATTGGTTTGCTACCATAGTAAAAGTTGTTCAGTTTGATGGGTAACTCTTAGTTTAAAAGGATGCTAATGATATCAATTTCACCCTGTATAAGAGTTAATAGTACAATTTACAATACGACGAAGCTTGCATGCAGATTTTATGTTCTTGTGTTTCCATCGACGAAGCTTCTACCGGATAATCATATAGAGTCCTTCTTTAAAATGCTGTTACTTTTTTTAGGGGATGATCAGACCGTCAAACTGAACAACTTTATCTATGGCACCAACATCGAAATAGCAAAAAAAATCTGCTGTTCCATACAAAACTGCAAACCTACTCGTTCCAAATGTATGGGACAGCTGATGTTTTTATCGCGATTTCAATTTTTGTCCCATATAGACTAAGAGATAAGTGTACTATTTGCAATCATCAGTTGCAAGGCTGATTTAGTGTTTATGGGGTATAGAGCATCTCTGTTATGGGGATAGACCAGGTCTGCCTGCATTACTCCAGTCGGTTTAGGAGTTACAGACAGTGATCGTTAATTTTTACTGACCTTTAAACGTCTGTAACTTCAAAACCGACTGAAGTTATGCAGGCAGACCTGGTCCATCCCCATAACAGAGATGCAATATACCCCATAAACACTGAATCAGCCTTGCTGCCGATGATTGCTAAAAGTACACTTATCTCTTATTATAATAGAGAAAGTTGTTCAGTTTGATGGCCTGGTTATCCCCTTAAAAAAACTGTCAGCATAATGAGAAGGACCCTGTTTATAGACGGATGTGATAGAGAAAGAGAAATTTTTACATAACTTACATTTAAATTATTGTTATACTTACAGGGTGTAACGGACAGCCCTCCGCAGATTGAAACGGCGAATTCAGACCATCTCAGGAAACGTCAGCTGTACCATACAAAACTGCTGTACCTCGTCCTACCCGACTCAAATGTATGTAGGTAATGTATGTAGATACAATTTTTAACATTACGAAAATCTAGTACTTACCTATCTAGTACCTATCAAGTACCTAATAATTTCACTGAATGGAAACATTATTCTTTTATCAACATCATCATCATCATCTCAGCCGATGTACGTCCACTGCTGGACATAGGCTTCCCCCAAGGATCCCGCCCGTTGGATGAGGGCAGCGCAGGACCGGTCGTTATGGCGATCCTTGGGGGAGGCCTATGTCCAGCAGTGGACGTCCATCGGCTGAGATGATGATTATTCTTTTATACCTAGTCATAATCCGCGAGTTTCCAACTAGTCAAATCAGCAACTCTTTATCAAACGTCAAAACAGGAGCTTTGTATGAAAAGTTGTACTAAATCATGAACAGTGACGTCATTGTTTTTCGTCGTCGTTTCGATACTTTTTATAGTTTATCCTTTTATTAAAAACGAGCGTTAACCCGCGACTTCGTCCGCACAAATTATATACCAGATTTTAAGTCAGATCATAAGCTATCAAACAAAAAAAGTTTCATCAAAATCGGTTCAGTAGTTTTTGCGTGATACTCGTTCAAACAAACAAACAAACAAACAAACAGACAGACAAAAAATCCAAAAATTAGTGAAATGGAATCAGGGACACCTAAAAACCATATCGTAACATTTTTTTTTTGTTAATATCTTCAATATACAGACAAACTTCCTGTTACAGTTTTATAATAGTATAGATAGTATTCAATCTACAAAATTACTGAAAATGTAAGTTTAGCATTATTTTCAAACGTATTTTTTACTTAGAAGATAAAACTAAAATTAAGTCTTTTAATGTGTCTGACACGCTCTTGGTCAGTTTTTTTTTATATTTACCAGCGGTTTCTTTCCATGTTTTAAAATAATCATTTAAGATTATTTAGGTACGCGTTTTTTACCATTTTAAAATAGTTTTTGACTATTAGTAGTTACGAGCGTTAACCCGCGACTTCGTCCGCACAAATTATATACCAGATTTTAAGTCAGATCATAAGCTATCAAACAAAAAAAGTTTCATCAAAATCGGTTCAGTAGTTTTTGCGTGATACTCGTTCAAACAAACACACAAACAAACAAACAAACAGACAGACAAAAAATCCAAAAATTGGTGAAATGGAATCAGGGACAAAAAAAGTTTCATCAAAATCGGTTCAGTAGTTTTTGCGTGATACTCGTTCAAACAAACAAACAAACACACAAACAAACATACAGACAAAAAATCCAAAAATTGGTGAAATGGAATCAGGGACAAAAACCATATCGTAACTTTTTTTTTGTTAATATCTTCAATGTACAGACAAACTTCCTGTTACAGTTTTATAATAGTATAGATTCGCCGAATAGTAGAATCATTATTCGTAATCATGAAAGAGGTATTCGTTGCCATCACTACTTTTACTTATTTATTTAAAACATAAGTTTTGACAGTTATTGGGTTAGTTTATTGCAAACACCGGCGAAACCGCAACGCGTGGTACGTATTGGGTGCAAAATTTTACTCTACAGTTAGTCATTTTGCGGAGTTTTGTTAGGAAGGGTGGGGAATCATTATCAATGGGACACTCTAGTGTAGTTGGGTAAAAAATACCTAATAATATCGAAAAAAATCAATTAGGTATTACTCAAAACGACTCAGCAAACAATTTGGTCGCTTAACGCCCCCATTTATATGACTATTTTGACTTATAAAGTTTATATTACTTTAATTTCGTCATATACCGGTGCTTTATGCTTCTAATGTTCGACTATACGACACCTCATCATCATCTTATATAAGAGCTACGCTCTTGTCGGTGGAGTATTCACCAATCCTGTCTCCTTTCCGCTAGTCTCTTGAGTTCTTGATACAATACGACATCAACCTTTTCCTTCACTTGGGCCAGATAACTCTGTCTAGGTCTTCCTCTGCCTCTCTTCCCCTCTATCTTCCCTTCCAGTATGGTTTTAAAGAAATTGTCGTTTCGTATCAAGTGTCCGATCATTTTCCCCTCCAGTTTTTGATTGTTTTTAAAATGTTTCTCTTTTCTTTAACCATTCTTAGTACCTCTTCATTTGTTATGCGTTCCGTCCAACTTATCCCCTCCATTCGCCTCCAACACCACATCTCAAAAGCTTCCAGCCTATCTCGATCTCGTATAGTCAATGTCCAAAAGTCAAAAGGTGTTTTTGTCGTTGAAAGCTCTTTTTGTCATAGCAATCCTTGCAACGACGTCTGGGGTGCATCTCGAGTCATTTGTAATGAGACTACCCAAATATCTAAATTTATTTACTTGTTCTAATGGAGTGTTGTTAATTTTGACGGAACCATTACGACCAAATTGTTAGTTGGGGAGACCCTAAAAAAACTTTTTTTTCAGTCTACAATTATGCGGTCGTACCTACTTTTTCTAGTCATAGCTAGTCTATCCACGGCTGCTGTGAATAGCTCCAGCGTGTTGGGGAAAGTAATTGCAGCAATACCGAGGGAAATGCAGGATATTAAGGACCCTATTGAAGCTGCTGCATTTCATCATGTATTTAAGCATTGTGAGTAAAATATTTCAAGTTATAACAGTGTTGCCAACTTAGGGCAATTTACCCTAGATTTAGGGTAAAAACGAATGCCTAGGGTAATTTTTAGGTTAAGAAATTATTTAGGGTAATTTTGGGGTAGTAATTTACTAAGGGTATTTTTTTGGGGTAAACTCACGGACGACCGTACGGGGAGTAGTACTTGGGGTAGTTAGAAACCATCAACAATCTTAGTACCATGATTCACTTTTTTTAATGATTTTGGATGGTACTTTATACCATGCACCGTGTCAAATGGTGACAGTGACCAGCATTCGGCCAACAAAAACACAGCAAAAGAAACTTTTTCCCTTAGTAGAAATGTGAGAAGGATTGTGACCGAGGTTATATGGTTTATAGTATGTAGTAACGGTTTAAAAACTTTTTTTATTATGATTTGAAACTAAAAGGCTTTAGGGTAATTTTTCAAAATTATGCAAAATCTAGGGTACATTGAGATCTGGAGTGCGATTTTTGAATCTCATGTTGAACTCAGCAGTTGAAAATGTATGGAGATACGCATCTTTCTACTGCTGATTTGACTTTAAAAAATTGCACTCCTGGAGTATGATTTTTGAAAGTCAAATCAGCAGTAGAAAGATGCATATTTCCATAGTAATTTTGATATTTTCAACTGCTGAGCTCAGCGAATGAGATTCAAAAATCGCACTCCAGGCCTAGGGTAAAGTGAAAATAAGACTTGGCAACACTGAGTTATAATTTTTAGATCTTATCTGGTACCTAATAAATAGAAAAGAATGTTTATCTTGGGCGACATATGCATCAGAATTTCTTCTTCATCGTATGCACGATGTCTTCCTTTAGCATTTGGGAGCAGTCCGTCCTATTATAATACTGACTGCTCTCAAACGGCACATACATACACAGGTACATAATGTACATAAGTTAGAAAAACTCATTGGTACATGGCTTGTCGTTCACTTGTGTGTTTTCGCAGCCCCGGATCTAGGGGGGAGCAAACCGGGGGCGAAATACTGTATTTGACAGCATGTAAAATATAGGATCTATTGATGGCATCCGTATTGAATATGAATTTTGGAAACGAACTATTTAGTCAGTTAAGAAAAATACTGGATATTATAAGAGAATGTTTTTTGTTGAATGTTTTTGTCTATTTTAGTCACGTGATCGTAAACGACTGTGATTGGCCGAATGGTTGTGAAGTTGCGTGTAGAGTGTCAGTGTCGTGTCGTACAAAGTTAACGTCATCGTTACGTCACCTGCTTGTTGCAACGTAGTTTTGTATATTTAGATAATATTTTTTGTTTTGATTTTTTCTTGCACTATATGTAATGAAACGTAAAATATAAATTTTCTATAGAGTCCTTAGACATCAGTGATTAACGTAGAACAGTTTTTAAAAACCTGGCAAATACCCTTTTGTAGCATCTTTAAAATATTGCAGAAAGATAAGAGATAAGATAAGATAAATGTTTATTTTTAACTTTTGCTTAAAACTATTACATTAAACGGTAGACCAAAAACGAGGCAAGCCTGATACGCGAGGTCTACGATTGGGGATCCTTAACAATAAACAATAATTTAGTTACGAACTAGTACAATTGAAACAAAGTGAGAGGGTGTGAGTGGGGGGAGGGGGAAGGGGGGGGGGTTGTGTAGGTGTGTGTCTGTTTGCGTGTGTATATGCCTTGTATGTTAAGATATATCCTTGATTAAGTCTTCAGTTCCATCGTAAGTCAAAGTCTGCAACCAGTTCTTAATCTCGAATTTAGCACGGCGCACTGATAATGTTTTTATGTCGAGTAGTTTACAAACTCTGTTATATATCCGGGGATGCAGAAAAATCTAGAGTTCCTCGCTCCCGGTTTTACATTTTATTGCAACGACCTAACTTAAATCTAATTATTGCTATGATGTTAGACGGGAGGGGCGCCAAAGTCAAGTTTTTGCCTCGGCTCGGAAAAATCGTAGATCCGGGGCTGTTTCAGATTTATATCGCGGAAGGAAGCGAGAGGCGGTCGTCACTCAAACGCCATCATTATAATCAACAAAATTTACTGAAATCTCTACCACTTCTACAATTGCACTTTGAATATACACACGAACAAATTGATGGAAAAACTGAGTAAAATACTACTAAGCACTTCAATCAATCAAATACAGGGTAGTCGAGTTAAGATGGTCCAATGGAAAATTTGGGGTAGACGACATAATTTTCGACCTTTTTGGTTCTACACAGGATGATCCAAAAAATTACGGTTTCAAAGCTATTTAAGTTTTTGTGATTTTTCACCGATCTGCTACCTTGTCCCACTAATCTGGTTACTGTGTTCAAACTAGTAACTATTTTGAGCTGAAATTTAGCATGAACATACTTCAGTAATGTATCTATCGAACGACGTAGAGTTTATTACTGCAATATCTAGTGTATGTCGTCTACTCCAGATTTTCCGTTGGACAATCTTAACTCGACCACCCTCTAAACTTTATTTTACAACAAAACATAAACTGTAAAATACAGAATCAAATTAAAGATTGAAAAATTTGTCTCGGGCGGGACTTGAACCCGCACTCTTCCAAACCGGGGAACTGCGTGGCACAACATGGCTGTAACATGTTTAAAAATCAATAATATTTGTAATTGTAAAATACAGAGATAAAAATACTAGAGGCACAAAATAAGGCGGAACTTCCTTACTGAAAATATATATTTTTTTATAATAAAACAGGTTCTAAAGTGAAGAGACTGGTTGGAGTGGCCTACGACCAAATGCATGCAGGAAAAGAACCCAACCTAAACCACCTGACACTTAACTTTATCAGCAGGTAACTTTAATCCCTTTGTTAAAGTGCGACGGAGATGTTTATTCAAGCAGAACGGATGGGTGTCACTTCATCCCCCATAAGAAAAATGCATCGTTCCTAAATGGTATCACAAGAGCTCTACCCCGAGAAAACCAGACCTTGATAACTCAACCCGGACAACTCGACCACCACAAATCAACCCCGACATCTCGACCCCACCCCAAACTTCGTAACATAAGCGCGCGTTGCTTCGTGACATAAAAGTACTGTGACACCTAAATGGTAAAATTCACCGGTATCAGTAAAACTTGACCCCGAAAACTTGAGTGGTCGACTTGACGGGGTCGAGATGTCTCAGGGTCAAGTTGTACTCATCATCATCGCGTCGGTCCACCACGCGTGCCCAATGCGGATTGGTGAAGTTCACATACGCATCAGAATTTCTTCCTTCAGCGTATGCTGGTTTCCTTACGATATTTTCCTTTACCGTTTGAGAGTAGTCGATTTTTCCACCAGAGATGTGCGAGGTGGCGAGGCTGTGAGCGAGGGAACAATCCGCCATTAGCGCGCTCGCTCGATCACGTCTTTGGGAAATTGAAGCACTCTCATTGGATGATTTTTTCCTCGCTCACTGCCTCGCTACCTCGCACATCTCTGGTGGAAACGCAGCCTAACGTAGGTACGTGAGTTAGAAAAAACTCATTGGTACTTACTTGGCTTGTTGACCGTGTGAATTCGAACCCACCCGGTTTGTATGTAAATGTTTTGTGTGGTTAAATGACACTTCGATTACGTAGCGTCGAACAAATGGGTTTCGTCAAAATATCATTCAATAAAGAGTCGTGATCCCGTAAGCCGTAATAAACTAAATTATATCCAAATCTTTACCAGACATGTACAAACATCGTACAAGCTGACTACGGCTGCCAAGTACATTCCTTTGGCAAAGGGCTTCAAGACCAATAAAAAGCTGTTCATCTTCATCCACGGGTTCGTCGAAGACCCCAGTTTTCCCAGCTTCGGCAGAATCAAGAGTGCCCTATTCAAACGAGGTAGGTAGATTTTTATTTAAAAAATCACAATAGTCAATTTTTTTTTTTTTATCGTCACCTTTACTTGTGCCCAGGAAGCTGGCATAGGCATTGCCATGCTTGTGCCCAGGAAACTGGAATAGGTATTATCCATGCTTGTGCCTTTCTACGGTTTTTTGATATTCATGAATTTTAAATAATCTTATCATCTTCATCATCAGCCCATTGAGGAGGGGTTAATAAAACGCCTTAGGCCGGATTCGACCAAACTTTGATTTATAGAAGAGTAACTATACAAGTAACATTTTACTCCTAGTGTTAACTCCGAAATAACTTAATTTGTCTTCTACCACACTAAACCCATACTAAAAGAATGAATGTATAATCCACCTAAAGAAAGAGGTCGGTGTATCCGTACTTATTGCAATATGACGTTATACAGTTTTAATCGGTTAGGTTTCTTTTTATTTAAATTTTTTTAATTATGTGACATTGACATTTAATTAATCTCGTTATAAGTTTTACACCGTCAAAATTGGCCGTGTAAAAGGACAATGGGCAAAAATGTATGAAATGTGGTACCCGCCCCAATAGACATAATATATATCAGATTTTAAAGGTTACTTTATGTACATCAATGTGTACTAGGACGCTTGTCATCATTCGCTGTGGGAACGGAGCTATTCGTGATGATTCTTTAATTATTTTTTTTGGTTTTTCGACATTATTAGGCAATTATTTTTTTAATGTCATTATTACAATTATATATACATATTATATACATAATATGCTTATTATATATTATTTTTTTAATGTATTTTATTTAATATATTAAAAATAATATGTTAAATGTGGAGATTTTTTAAATGGCGTTTAGATTTATATAAGAACGTTTATTAAAATGTAATGCTGTAAATCTTCCTAAAATAAATAAATAAATAAATGTACTATAATATTACACTAATTGCTACGAACTATTAATTAAACTACTATTTTTTTGTAAACTTATGTAATTAACCATGTAACGTCTATTGTCTGTTTTTACCAAATAAATAAAATAGAACTGCATATATTCTTAAAATAATTCCTATTATATTTATTACATTGACGACAACCGACGGTTATAAGAAGAGGAATGTGAGCGCGCGGCTATATCCCAGCTAGGAGTGGTGGGGAGCGATGCGCTTGGGCAGTTTAGCGCGTCATCGGATCGGCTCCTTCACTCCAGTCGTTCAATCGTACCGTACGAAAGACGACGTCCCACTGCTGTTCATCAGAATACGTTCTCATCTCGCTTTTATCACCGACCCCTGCACCTCTTTTTGGACATTTTCTACCTGCTTTAAACGTTGACCTCGGCTTGTGAAGTGTTTTTGTGAATTTCGTTACCGATTTGGACTGTTGCAATGGAACAACATAGCAATTGTGTGGTGTGCCGGCGAGGCCTACATAATGCAAGATACCAGCGACATGTTTTGACCGATGACCTCCCAAGGACACGACCAGCGTTTGCGGCGTACATACAAGAACATGCTGAATTGGAGGTTAGTACCCACTTCGTTATACTATTTAAATGTGTCACAGGTGATTCTCCTTATTACGAAATTGTTAGCAGTGTTAGAAAATGACGCTCTTTTGAAAAGCGTGTGATTGTCATACCGCATTAACAACGAACGCCATAACATATCTTCTCTTAGCTTCACTTTTTCATGTTAGAAAATAGCGCTCTTTTGAAAAGCGTATGATTGTCAACTGTCATGCAGCTTGAATGTAATTGGTCTTAAACTACAAACGCCATACCATATCTTCTCTAAGCTTTACTTTTTCAATGTTTCTAAGCTACGTTTAGCAACATTAAATAACGGATTACAATAAGACTCATGAACATTTCACTGGATAAACACGTATTAACTATTAAGTTTTGGAAGTATGTTCTAGAGTGTTATCAAAAACGTTTCCTAATATAGTGTATGGATAGGGCAATCCGCCTGCGTACGAAACTCCAACCTCGTTTTATCAGTTCACGGAATTCAGGTGTTCTGTCCGTACCAGTAGTGATTCACTAAATAACAAAACATTTTGGCATTTATTGTGCACGTGGACAGTAAAACAAATGAAGGACGGAAATATGCGCCGACCGATGCGTGAACCGGTTCTGATAAGCACTAGAAGGGTCAACATTTTCTACCTGCTTACATTATTGTTTCGAATTATTACGATTATGTGGCATCGTTCTATACTATTATCTCGCTGGAAACTCGGTCATAAATCATCGGAGTATGCACCGAGTAAATAATCCTACTATAGATACCTACTGACCGGACCGAATTAGGTTTTTATGACAAAACGTTATCAAGCCAGAGTAAATAAAAAAACATCTACATCGTATTTTACCCTTTTCAGGTGGCGTTCAACAATACTCGATGTGTCTGTCATCGATGTTGGCAGAGAATTGAGAACGCTGTTAGACACAATGACGACGTGGTACCTGCTATACCAGAAGCAGAACCAAATGCCCAGGAACTTCAGGTTCCAGACTACGTTCGAGCCCCAAACACACCAAGGCATTGTATATTCAACGATTGCCGAAACCCAACCCGTAATCGCATACCTGAGACTATCAAACTTAATATGTTTTGTGAACATAAGTTATATATTCCTGAGGGCGCTAGAGTGTGCAGCCAACACCTTGAGAGCAACATCTGGGATGAACTGCCTCAATCTTGCAATGTCACTCATCATTTCAATGCACAACAATTTACAGACGTCTGTGACATGATGAGAAGGGCTTTAGAACGTGGACCTAGGCTCGACTTTAACACAAGAGGTTCATTGAGCAATGAAGAAATGCATTTTTGGACCGGACGTAATGGCGAACAGTTCGATGCCATACTGGATCAGGTGCCTTCTCTAAGTGAGAGATGCAAGGAACCAAGAACTGCATTAGGTATATACCTTACAAAACTACGTACCGGAGATTCCGATGAGAGATTGGCAACATTATTTAATGTGTCTCGAAGAAAACTGGAGCGTTTATTAGCTATTGTGCGTGAATGCCTAGCTAATGAATATGTAATATTACATTTGGGACTGGACCACATCAATAGAAATGAGGTATTAGAAAGAAACCTCACAATTCCTAAAGCTTTGTTTGGTAACGAAGAAAATGATAAAGTGATACTAATATATGATGGCACTTATATTTACATAAACAAAAGCTCGAACTTTTTATTTCAAAGACAATCATACAGTTTGCACAAATTCCAAAATCTTTTAAAACCTTTTTTGATAGTATGCACTGATGGATACATTCTTGACGTACTGGGTCCATACGCTGCAACAAAGACTGATGCAAATATAATGAGTGATATAATGAACAATGGAGAGAATCCTTTACATTTCTTCCTGCAAGCAAACGATGTGTTTATATTGGACCGAGGATTCAGAGATAGTTTGAACGATATTGAAGCATGTGGCTATGAATCATACATGCCTCCAACAAAAGATAGAAACGAGACACAGCTGACTACTGAGCAGGCCAATGAAGCTAGATCGGTGACGATATGTCGATGGGTTGTGGAAGTAGTGAATGGAAAGTTCAAGCGAGATTTTAAGCTCTTACGGCAAAAATATTTCAATAGAGCTCTTCCACACATGTTCACTGATTTTAAAATCGCCGCTGCTATTATAAATCATTTTCACGAACCCATCGCCGATAGTAATAATGTAGAATCCTATTTAAATATCATCCGAAACAAAATGGATTCCCCAAACCTTCTGCACAATTATGTAGAGAGGAAAAGATTAAACAACAGAAGAGCAGATTTTCTAAGAATAGAAGCAAATAATGTTCAGAATTTCCCACATCTAACAGAAGAGCATGTCATTTTGCTTTCTTTAGGTACATACCAATTAAAGCTTGCGAGATCATATTGCAGTGAGCATTTAAGGAATGGCTTATATTCAATCGAAATATACAGAGAAAACGCTCTGGAAGACTTGCCAGACTACGGCATTAACGAAGATGTTTGGCTGTTACGTGGGCGCGTACAGTCACGCCACAGGAGATCGAAAACGTACTATTGTTATGTTTTAGTAAAAAACAATAACACAAATAATGACAACGATATCGTGCAACATTATTGTACTTGCCTCACTGGACGACGTACAATGGGCACTTGTGCTCATATTATTTCAATTATCTGGTATCTTGGATATGCGAGACATGAAGGTTTTACTGCCCCTGCATCATTTCTAAATGATGTAATTGTAGATGGTCTTGAATGAAAATAAATGTCATTTCGAATTAAATCTTTAGTTTTTTTTTATTTTCAATAATATTACTCGAACATAGTACTGCAACGTATTATTTAGTGTACCACAACAACACGATAATACAATGTTGGTATACCACATAATTAATATATATTACTAGTGGACCCGTGCGGCTTCGCCCGCTGCCCAACTCCCTTTATAATATGTAGCCTATATTCCAAGTTTCATCGAAATCGGTCCAGCCGTTTTCGAGTTATAAGTGTTCGAACCAACCCGGCTGTTTTATATATATATATAAATATATTGATTTTTTATTTTCAATAGTATTACTCGAGCATAGTATTGAGCATAGTATTGCAACGTATTATTTAGAGTACCACAACAACACAATAATACAATGTTAGTATACCACATAATTAATATATATTACTAGTGGACCCGTGCGGCTTCGCCCGCTACCCAGCTCTCTTTATAATATGTAGCCTATATGTTAATCCAGGTAATGAACTATCTATATTCCAAGTTTCATCGAAATCGGTTCAGCCGTTTTCGAGTTATAAGTGTTCGAACCAACCCGGCTGTTTTATATATATAATAGATTGTTATTAACTATTATTATATATTTTTTATTGTTATCATATTGTTTTATTATTATTATATAACATTCTGGCATAAAAGTATTTTATTACAAATATAAATAGCAATAATAGACACCATGTGCCATTTTAATTAATTTTTTTTTCTATAAATCTTGTCATTTTCATATTGGTATATCTCCGAACTCACAATGATTTGGATCAAGCGGTCTTATTAAACATTGGTGGTCATAAAAAGACCCATCGAACGTAACTACAGTCATTGCTATTGGAGCGGGTACCAAAATGCCCATTCTCCTTTACTCTCAACTTATTCATAGATTAGGGTTGGTAAAACGCAAAATCAGTTTACTCTAGAGCAACCGGCGACTTAATCTAAGAATAAAATTTACTCGCGTTTGGTCGAATCGGGCCTTAGTAACATTTAAAGGCTAAGGCCATCATACAACTTTCACTATGGAGCCAAAATAGAGAACACATAAAAATTCCGCTGTTTCATACAAACATGTAGTACCTAACTACTCTACAATGATTTTTTTTGTCATTTTCTCCATACCATAGTGAAAGTTGTTCAGTTTGATGGTGGTTTGAGGAAAAACTCCCATTGGAAAACATTGTTTTCCTTTATTATAGAGGGTCCTTCTTTATATTCTGCCTCTTTTTCAAGGGAAAATGATCAGATCAGTCCATCAAACTGAACAACTTTATGTATGGGAACAACATCCAAATCGCGAAAAACAAATCAACTATCCCATACATTTAGCTAGGTAGTAGGTATGCAGTTTTGTATGAGACAGGACATTTTTTTTTCCCTATTACGATGTCGGTGCCATAGAAAAAGTTGTTCAGTTTGACGGTCTGGTCATCCCCTTAAAAAAGTGTGAGCATATTAAGAGGACCCTATATGTAGGTATTAATTTTACTTGAAGCCATTCTGCTTGCTGCATATTTGCATTCTAAACAGAGAGTAGATGTGGCAATGTTTGTGACCAGGCAATTTTTCTAATGTCTGCCTGGACGGGGATCGTAAACAAAACCGTTTTGACTATCGGTCGCAGGTGAATACAACGTGCTGGCTCTGGATGGCAGCTCTCTGATCCGCTGGTTGTATCTCCGCTCCACCACCTACGTCCGTTTCATGGGGGAGAAGTTGGGAGAGGTGCTCGCTGCCATGGTCAAAAGTAACTATATAATCACCTTTCTACTCCTTTCCCACTCAACTATATGTCAAACGTGACGAATGAAAAGCCCGACCACCAGTGGCTATAGGTACAACTAAAGAATATAATATAATCACTACGTTTGGTACAACATCACTATGAGAACGACGTGCTCACGTGCCCGCTATGTGCGAGGATCTTCTCCAAGAAGATTGGTTATGTTAGCCACATGAAAGCTCGTCAATGCTAACAACTGAGTTGAAGCAGTCGCCGGGATCGAAATCGTTCAGAAGCAATACATACAAATTACATACTGGTACATAGTTTTATTTTTGTAACAATTACAAACATTCCTTAAGAGTCAGAAACTGTTCAGGCAACTAGAAAATACTCAGAAAACATACATACGTTTTTTATTTTTTGGAAAGAATGTAAGGGTGTATATGACTCGAGAAACAAGAAAAATTGTTCCAGTGGAATATTATATCATTGCTTAAACTAAAACTGTAGAAAACTTGCAGTGGGATCTTGTAATATACATTATGACTCAGGAATCAGGTTTATTCCGGATGTATGTGGTTGAGCTTAAGCTCGAATTTTTTTCCCAAGGGGGTCTACACCCATCGTCGATCCACGTAATTGGGTTCAGCCTCGGCGCTCACGTGGCCGGTTTCGCAGGGAAGAAATTCAATAAACTGACTGGTCGGAAGCTCGGCCGTATTACCGGGCTGGACCCGGCGGGTCCCTGCTTCAGCCATGTGGACGAACGCGCCAGATTGCACGCGTCTGACGCTAAGTTCGTCGACGTTATTCACACAGACGGTGGCGTGCTTGGAATAACCCAAGCTGTTGGTGAGTTATCTATCTTCTATCTACAAGGTGCTACAAAAATACAAATAAACATTTAAGGGGGTGGTAATTCCATCAAAAATTCCATTCTACGCACGGTTACGGCAACTACTGCTGGTATATTGGGTTTCGCTGATGTGCTCGTGATCGTGCTCGATGTGGCTAGCCAATCAATAGGTAAGTTTAAGTATAGGTATCTTACCCTAACATCCCAGTTCCTGGGTACAAAGAAAAAGCCTCACGAATAAGTGAGAGGTCTACCATGTGGGCCCAATGTGGTTTGCGGGGGGGGGGGGGGGGGGGGGGGTTAAAACAGAAATAAAATATAGGGTCCTTTCTTAATACTTGATAATTTTTGTGACAATGTCCAAAACATTATTATTAAAATCCTTAGGGTAAACAAGCAATAAAATTTTATTTCATTTAGTTTTTTTTTAACATTAAACATAAATAAATTTAAAAATAGATATTCAGATATTATTAAATTTGGAATATTATATTCTATAAAGGGAGTAGGGGTGCACAAAGAAAGGATTTTTCGAAAATCTACGTAAAATACACGTGGACGAAGTCGTGGGTCAAAAGCTCGTGACTTATGTTATGATATGAGTTATGGGAGGTTATGATAGGAAATACGGGCATCGGTTAGTCCATACAAACGTATTCCATTGTTTCCTCACTGGATAATGATAATGACACTAGAGCAAATAATTTTACTATACAATGGATAAAATCTTTTTGTTCTGGTTTTTTTTTCATAAATTAATTAAGTACTGTAAGGAAGTAGGAACCTTCTAAAATTACTAAAATTGCTCAATAGGGAATTGGACAATTAGTCAAATTAGCAACTTTTAATCGAACGTGAAAACGTGCGCGATGTAAGAAAAATTGTGAAGTTCGTTTTTTTTCAATTTGAAAATATTTTATTAATATAAATATTGAATTTAAGCGAATAAATATATAATTTAAATACCAATAAAATTAATATCTCGTAATCTATCCATACGCGACAAGCTCGCCCCGCGGCCGCGGCCGGTCCGGGACCTCTGCTCTACGTATGAACGTTGGCTCTATTATACCACGGGATGAAGAAAATACATATTATGAGGATGCCTGCATAAACCAGCAAGAAATAATGTTTGATGACCCGACACAAATAAACGAGGATAACATGGGGTGCGAAGAGATACATTTAAGAGGTAAAAGACAACGCGAACTCAATGACGACGAGTGGCAGACTGTGGAAAAGTCCACCAAGAAAAAGCCTCAAATAGCTCTCACTTTATACGTTCCGCACTCCTCCCCCCCATCTGTTTATAGAGGTTTGTCGGCAGAGAGGTCTCCCTATGTTTTCAAACACTGTGAACCAGACATACCACCCCCGTTGGCTTCATATTCCGAGGTAACTAAGAGGAAAGATACCGTGAACAAACCTTTAAATCCTGCTCCAATCAAGCCCCGAAACCGCAAGAAGAAGGTTCCTTATTATCTGTCGAAAAATACTCTAGCAGAGCTAGAGATGACAGCCTCTGACTTCTCTACAGATAACTCCATTCCAAGCACGCAAGACGCCCCAATCCACGATTCACGGGATAATAACGAATCCATTACGTCACTTATCCAAAAATTTAAAGAAAAGATATTGAAGATGAGAGACGAACGTTGGGTTAAATCCGGTATTGATTGGCTGATCTCTTTTGTATTGACAAATACTCCGGATATGTCTATGTTTAAAAACTTATTTTCTTCCTTAAATAATGGATAAGAAAAGAATTAAACTAAACATTGTTCAATGGAACGCCCGTAGCCTAAAGCCTAAATTGAGGCCATTTGAGCTGTTGTTGATGAGGGAAAGAGTCCATATCGCGGCGGTAAGTGAGACCTGGCTTGAACCAGATACCCATTTAAAAATTACAGACTACAATATATTTAGGCAGGATAGAGATATATCGTACGGGGGAGTGGCTATAATTACTCATAAATCCATTCAGGCTCAAAGCAGGCAGATACGTCCTCTAAATTCGGGTTTGGAAATTATCCACATTCAAGTATTTAACTGTAATCAACTTCAAAACATTATCTGCGTTTATTGTCCCTCTGAGGTTAGTACAACTCGAAGAGACTGGGACTGGCTGTTCTCTCTTCAATCTAGAAATACAATCGTACTGGGGGACTTTAACGCTCATCATCCTGATTGGTCCTATAAGCAAGATGGTCGAGGCTCGCAGATTTTTGATTCGCTATCAGATACCAATTTTATGGTCTTAAATGATGGCAACCCTACCCGTATCCAACTTGTCGAAGGTAGGCTGCGTCAGTCATCACCCGACATAACGTTCGTTACCACTGATATCTCTTTACAATTCAATTGGTCTGTCACGAACGAGACTCTAGGTAGCGACCACATAGCAATTAAAATATCGACGTCGTTTGAGCCGAACACGCTAATCCAAAAGAAACGCAATTTTAAACGTGCTGACTGGCCTGCCTATAGATCTTACTTAACCGATATGTTTTCTAATATTTCACTTCCAAACGACCCCCAGTTAGCGTATGATCTTTTCATTGAATGTATAAATAAGGCTGCCGAGAAGCATATTCCTTATATTAAGATCTGTACGAACCCTGAGAGCAATTTTCATCCTAAACCATTCTGGAACGCTCAGTTATCAAAATCAATAGCAGAACGTAGACTGGCTTTAAGGAACTTTAGACGTAACCCCACGCCTCAGAATTTGGACCTTTTAAATAATAAAATCCAAGCCGCACAAAAACTGTTACAACATTATCGAAGTGAATCCTGGCACCAATTTTGTTCTTCAATAGACCAGGTGGCGTCCTCTAGCGAAATGTGACGTAAGATGAGGTGGTTAAAAGGATAAAAATCACCCAAACAGTATGTCAGTAGGGATAAGGCATTAGACCTCCTACAAAGTTTATGCCCTGATTATGTCCCCCCTAACCGTCCCACTTTTAAATCTGAAAACAGGTTTTTAGAAACACATATTACGGTTCAGGAATTTGAAAAATGTATTAAGCCCAAGGACACTTCTCCTGGTGTCGACCAAATATCATTTTCTATGATTAAAAATCTGCCAGGTGTTGCTAAGGCCACTCTAGTTTGCTTATACAATAAATTCCTTTCTTTAGGGTTAGTTCCTAGACAGTGGCGGGATATCTCTATCGTACCAATCCCTAAACCTGGTCGAGATTCCCTTCGACCGATTTCACTTATGTCGTGTTTGTGTAAAATATTTCACTCTATAATCAATAAAAGGCTGGAATGGTTTTTAGAGAAAAATTGCGTTTTCTCTGAAGACACCACAGGGTTTAGGAAGTGTAGATCGTGTTTGGATAACCTAGCACGGTTGGTTACTAGGATTCAATCTGGTTTCTGTAAAAACTGTATCACGGTGGGCTGTTTCATCGACATAGATGGTGCGTACAACAATGTGGATGTAGTAGGCTTACTGTCAGTATTGGATAGATTAGGGGTTGGATTAAAAATTTGCACATATCTGTGGGAATTTCTTAGAGAA
The DNA here is from genome assembly GCA_927399405.1 of Agonopterix arenella. NCBI lineage: Eukaryota > Metazoa > Arthropoda > Insecta > Lepidoptera > Depressariidae > Agonopterix > Agonopterix arenella. The sequence continues at coordinate 8,041,298 of OV656714.1, forward strand.
AGGTACCTTAAAATAAATATTGGCTCCGAATCCCTTATTCGCAGTACAGGATTGGGCCTCGCACAAGGTGACCCGCTGTCCCCGCTCCTCTTTAACGTCTCTACGGTAGATGTATGTAAAGAGATAAGTAGCAACTCCATATTTATCTCCCAATACGCAGACGATTTTGTTATATATACAATTAGTAAAAATGCTAACGATGCCGCCCACCTGCTGCAGGGTTCTCTAAACAAAACTATAGTTTTACTGGCTAAGTTAGGTTTAGAAATATCTCCCGCTAAAAGTAAATTGTGTGTGTTTAAAAAAGGTCCTTTCCGACAGTGTTTAACCGTCAAAATTAATAATTCTTGCTTAGAGGTTGTTAACAATGTTAAGTATCTAGGTTTGTGGCTGGATCGATCCCTTAGGTGGGGAAAACAGATAAATGAATTATCTGAAAAAACTACAAGATTTCTTAACGTCTTCAAAGTCTTAGCAGGCCCAGGGTGGGGTGTTCACCCCAAACATTTGAGGAGATTGTACATTTCAATATTAAGAAGCCGCATGGACTACGCCAGCTTTTTATTCGGTGATAGCTGTCGGTCGCATTTATACAAGCTCGATAAAGTGCAAAATCAAGCTTTAAGAATTATAGGTGGCTATATCAAAAGCACCCCGATACACGTTATGGAATGCGACCTATGCCTGCAGCCATTACACGTCCGTAGGTGCTATCTGGCAGGAAAGTTCTTCTTGAAATGTAAGTCTCTGCAGAGCAGTTATATATTGATCGGATTACTTGATGAGCTCTCACAGGCCATTAGCGCTTGGAGCAGAAGAAGCAAGCCAATATTAATCTCTACGCACGAGTATCTCAAAGATACGGAGGTACATTGCTCTCATAACTTAGAAATGTTTACTAACGCTTCATGGACCAGCTACATAGATCTTTCCCAAATTATAATTCCTAAAATTAAAACTTTGATTAAGCGTAAAAACCAATACAACTCAGACAATCTAAAAGAACTATGTTTTAAATATCTGACTGAACACTTCTTAGACAACTATGTTATTTATACTGATGGGTCAAAAGATAAAGACGGAATCGGAAGTGCCTTTTATGACCCTCAGACCGAAATCTCCACCAAGCTTAGAATAAACACCAATGTTTCGGTCATGTCTGCGGAACTAACCGCGATTGCCGAGGGACTATCGTATATCGGCTCTGTTGACTACGATAAGTTTGTCATCCTGTCAGATTCTAAAAGCTCACTTCAACATATTACACGGTGTACATCCTCTTCTCGCTGCTACCCAATAGCCTATACAATCCTTAACCAAATTCTTAACTTACAGCAAAATAAAAAGACTATCAGACTGCAGTGGATACCTTCTCACATCGGCATCGCTGGCAACGAAAGGGTCGATACCCTCGCTAAGCAGGCGGTATACGAAGGGATCCCTACTTCTCCTCTGCCATTCCACAGTGAATGCCTATACATTGTCAAAGGAAAGTCTAACCTAGCTTTCAAAGAGCACTTTGATCAAAGATCTTTAGAAAAGGGTATCTGGTTCAAGACCATTCAACCGGAACCGCTTACAATTCCCTGGATTGACAACTGCCCAATGGCCAGACCTGATATTGTAACAGCTCTTAGGCTTCGCTCCGGTCACATTCCATCCAAAAAGTTCACACACCTGATGGGGATTACGGCATCCCCCAATTGTGAAGACTGTGGGGTTGTTGAGGACGTCTACCATGTCCTGATGGAGTGTGTGCGGGGCGAGGCCTTGAGGAGACAGGTGTTTGACGGCTTGCCGTCTCTTAATATCGGGCGTTGTAATTGTGCCTTGGCTGCACCTACGTCGGTTGCTGCCAAGGGACTGTACTCCATCTACAAAAAAACCTTAAATTTGTAGTTATTTATTTTTCTATTTCTTCACTGTGTAGTTACTAGTTTTTTATTGTTATTATTATGTCTGTGAACTTACCCAATAGAAAATCCCACAGAGCGACATAGCCTCAGGCCAAGCTCTTCAATAAAGATTTAAAAAAAAAAAAAAAAAATTGTAATAAATACTAACAAGTGACGTCATCAACATTTCATTTCTTTAGTTCATCATGTTATTAAAAATAGTATTCTAGCTAAAAAAGAACTAAAAATGTAAGTATAGCGTTATTTTCAAATGTTTTTTTACTAAGAAGATAAAACTAAAATATTATTTTTTGCAGTCCGCTCCCCTACTGTCCAATACCTTCATGCTTTTACGTTGTATTTATTCAAGTCAGGCCCTGTATAGAACATTTTTGAATTTCGATATAGCGTCTGCACATGCGCACTTTGTGCAAACAGTCCATGACATTGCGAGTAGGGTTGAAACACAAACTAGTTAGAAGAACGGTTGAAAGCCGCGCTTTGCATTTAACGTCATCTTCATTTTTATAGTTCGTTCTATTATTTAAAATTGTATTTGAGCTAAAAAATGACTGAAAATGTTAATTTAGCGTTATTTTTCAAAGTTTTTTATGCACTGAAAAGACACAATTTTATGTAGTCAAATCCAAAGGGCGCACGCCTGACTGAATTCCCTTGCTCGGCTCCTGTCGCGAAACGTCGCGAAATGAAAATATTGTCTCTTTTCAGCCAAATTAAAAGCAATATAATGTTTTATTGATTTGATGTAAAAAAATGTTGATGATGTTGATGTTTGATGTATGTTTGATTTGTAGTAAAATCTATATATTTAGTATGACAGCATTGAAAGTGATCTGTGGTTGGAAAAAGAGGCGCGAGAAGGAGAGAATTTTAATGGGGGAGAAAAGTGGAGTAAGAAAAGAAAGTTTGAGGATTATATTGAGCAATCTGTAAGAGAAGGCAGTTCTTATTTTACTCTAATGTACATTATAACTTGTTGTGTTTAACACGTTCCGGGGCAGTGAACGAGACACAATAGAACTTTTATTGCTATCACTGCTATAGCCGGTCACTGTCCCGGCACGTGTTAAGCTAATTATGTGTGTACCGTTTTAATAATGTGGAGAGTTAATAAAGTTTGTGTCGGTACTAATAACCAAAGATTTATCCAGCAACTGATTGAGTGGGCTAAACTGATGAGTAAGAAGAGGAGTAAGTACAATTGCGTGGTTCGGGGTGGCTAAAGGGGAGGTTTGGAGGCCACAGAAAGGGTATGTTTACCCCTATCAAGTTCAGCTACGTGCAAGAGATTTAGCGGGCCTGTGCTGGGGTACAGGCCCAAGTCCAGGTCCAGGTACAGCTACATGATAGAGATTTAGCGGGCCTGTGCTGTGGTGCAGGCCTAAGTCCAGGTCCAGGTCCAGCTACATGATAGAGATTTAGCGGGCCTGTGCTGCGGTGCAGGCCTAAGCCCAAGTCGAGGTCCAGGTCCAGCTACATGATAGAGATTTAGCGGGCCTGTGCTGCGGTGCAGGCCTTAGTGCAGTTCCAGGTCCAGCTACACGAAGGAGATTTAACAGGCCTGCGCTGCGGTGCAGGCCCAAGTCCAGGAACAGGTTTAGCTACGCGAATCGGATTTAATTACGTGACAGAGGTTTTTAGAGCGTGGAGTGAAGCAGATATAGCTTGCCTGCGCAATGGTACAGATCCACGTCGAACAGTTTAGCAATGCGAGGAACAATTAGCAGACCTGAACTATGTGGATATAAATTAGTAAGTGAGATACAGGTGTATAATGAGATAGGCATATTCATACCAACATTACAACTATGGGTAATTATAAAGTATTTTTTTTCGCTTATCATGTTTATGGTAATTTTGCGACAGCTCCCCTAAAGTGTCCCCAGAAAGTGTGAGGTAAGGCGGGGTATCTGACGTCAGAGGGGGTGGAGAGCCGGGACCGTTACCTATTCAGTGCAATAGGTTAACGACCTGGTCCTTATGAGTAAGGGACGGCATACTATCAGCTCTGAAAGGCATTACAAACTTCAAATTTCAAAGACTTTATTGCGACACAGGTAATATAATGTGGTGAACAGTATTTTAGATAGAGATCTGTGATCTGCCCATGAGCATACAATATTTAATTGGAGAAAGTACATGCAGAGCATTAGGTCCCTTATAATTATGCAATTACAATTTACAATTCTTTAGTATACTTAAATATTACAGTTTCTTCAGTCCAATACTAACTAGGTACATTGATATATTGTCAACTAGCGACCCGCCCTGGCTTCGCACGGGTGCAATGTTGATCTATTATATACATATAAACCTTCCTCTTAAATCACTCTATCTAATAAAAAAAACGCATCAAAATCCATTGCGTAGTTTTAAAGATCTAACCATACATAGAGACAGACAGCGGGAAGCGACTTTGTTTTATACTGTGTAGTGATATTATAGAATGTTGTACATGGTTGATTCCCCCCGTAGGTCACGTAGATTACTTCCCGAACGACGGGATGCGGCAACCAAACTGTTTATTACCAGTCTGCAGCCACAACCGTGGCTGGGAATTCTTTGCTGAGTCCATCACAAACACACATGCTTTCCCTGCAGTCAAGTGCAAGAATTACGAGGCTTTTAAGAAGGGGAAGTGCGATAGATATGTCAGGTTGGTACTCCTCCATCGTAAAAAAAAACAAAATTGTGTTTTTATCTACAGGTTGTTATGGTAAACAGTTGCATTACTTTAAGGGGTGAGTGTACTAATGATACTAACTGCCTCGTTAAATGTCACTTTGTGCGTTTTCCCCACTTGGTTAGGCCATTGTAGGCTGAATCACCTGATTGTCTGAAAAGAAAGATGATTGCGTGCTTCGGACGGCACGTTAAGCCGTTGGTCCCGGTTACTATATCTGGCGGTACCTGCCCACACGATAAGAAGAAGAAGACTAATGATACTGAGCAACTTTCTCTAAGAAACCTATAGGAAATTAGCAAAAATAAAATTTTGACTTTTCATACAAACGTTCGATCAGTTGATGGCATTTAGTATGGAAAGTAAAAAAAAAATTATTCTATTCATCGGTACAATCACCCCTTAAATAAACCATACCAAACGCATGTCGGGCACAGCTACTTCAAAATAATATTGCAGTCATCGATATCTTTCTAAATGTAATTTTTCGACTCTACCACCGTGTCGTTGTGTTCCGTTGTAGAGAAGATGCGGCCAGAAACTCTACAATACACATTTTTTTAACAAAACAAAATATACAAAGTAGAATTACAAATACAATCATAACTATAGAGATCTAGAGAGATGCAAACCAACGCGCAGAGTACGAAAGCTAGTGTCGCATCACCACCAGTACCACGCGATAGAAAGTATTTTGTTAGCTTGAATGTGCTCATTATCCATTGCGGTATCAGAACTCAACGTTCGAATAATCTTTAGTACGCAAGCATTGTAAACTATTTACACATAATATCTCAACTGGCTTTCAGCCTCATAATATATTGAATCATTATTGTCGCGAGCAATGTGTTCCGTTTTTGCGCATATTGCTGCGACACTGGCCCCGCCCCCTTTTGACATCTACCTTTAGTTTTTGTAATCTGTGATCATAACGTAACTTTGCCAAGACCAGACACTTTGGTCCAAAAGACATTACCCACCACGTGACGAAGTGTATATTCGTTTCCGTCGTTTCGCAGCTGGCGAATGTGTACATGATCAAAGAACATGATAGGAGAAGTATCTTTTCTATCGTGGCATCTATCTATACTATTATAAAACTGTAACAGGAAGTTTGTCTGTACATTGAAGATATTAACAAAAAAAAAGTTACGATATGGTTTTTAGGTGTCCCTGATTCCATTTCACCAATTTTTGGATTTTTTGTCTGTTTGTTTGTTTGTGTGTTTGTTTGTTTGAACGAGTATCACGCAAAAACTACTGAACCGATTTTGATGAAACTTTTTTTGTTTGATAGCTTATGATCTGACTTAAAATCTGGTTTTGACTTTCTGACTTAAAATTTGTGCGGACGAAGTCGCGGGTTAACGCTCGTTTCTTATAAAATTCAAATTTACCAGTTTTGAAGCGAAACGGGATTGGGCTCTTTCCTTTGGTCATTATCAGGTAATAATCATAGAGTTTATAGTATGATTTTTTATAGAGGACTTGCTTAAAATAGACATAGACAATACCTTTCCCGGCCTCCTACATAGGACTTAAACTTTTTGTGTAGCAAGTTTAGAATATCGTTTCTCGCCTACACATACACGTATACCTAGGTATACAGTGCCCCATGAAAGATGCGTTGTACCCATTTATGTATAACTAGCGTTAACCCGCGACTTTGTCCGCACTAATTATATAAGGTCTAACAAAATTAGGTGATACTATTTTAAGGGGATGATCAGACCATCAAACTGAACAACTTTCTCTATGAGACCAATATCGAAATCGCGAAAAAAAAATCTGCTGTCCCATACATTTCGGTCGGATAGGTTTGTATGGAACAGCTGATTTTTTTTGGGCGATTTCGATGTTGGGTTCGGTTTGATGGTCTGATCATCCCCTTAAAATAATTTCACCTAATTTTTTTAGACCTTATATTTATATACCAGATTTTAAGCCAGATCATTAGCTATCAAACAAAAAAAGATTCATCAAAATCGGTTCAGTAGTTTTTGCGTGATGCTCGTTCAAATAAACAAACAAACAAACAAACACGCAAACATACAGACAGACAAAAAATCCAAAAATTGCTGATATGGAATCAGGGACACCTAAAAACCATATCGCAACTTTTTTTGTTAATATCTTCAATGTACACACTGCGACACATCAAGCTATACAAAACCAACATAAGCTGCCTAGCTAGCATGCCACCCCCGAGAAAACGAAAAAAATCGAGATGTGCCTCCATCTTTATTATTTTACGTAGGCCAGAAAGAGCGCGCATGACGTTTTTCTCGTTTAAACGCTTTGTCGTGGGTGGCATGCTAGCTAGGCTGGCCGCGCGTAGGTCGAGTAACGTATAACGTCGCGTGGCCAGTAGGCCTAGCATGCCACCCCCGAGAAAACGACAAAAATCGAGATGGGCCTCCATCTTTATTATTTTGCGTACGCCAAAAAGAGCGCGCACGACGTTTTTCACGTTTGAACGCTTTGTCGTGGGCGGCATGCTAGCCATGCAGCTTATGTTGGTTTTGTATAGCTTGATGTGTCGCCGTGCGCACAGACACACTTCTGTTACAGTTTTATAATAGTATAAATAGATAGATATACTAGCTGTTGCGTGGCATTCGTTGCAAAGATATTTTTCCCGACACACACTTGGCCGTTTTTTTCATAGTTTATGTTCTTGATGACCTATGGTTGTACGGTTGTTTAGGGTTTCTTTGGATTGAAATGCCGGTCGGGCTGTCGATCAATTGATGGTAAAGTCAAAATCAGTTTTTAAATTTCCCGGTATTTTCGGTTCCGGGATTTCCTAATTTTATCTTAAGTATTCCCAATAACCATATACTATAATTATTAAAATTACAACATTTCGTCATATTGCAGCTACATGGGGTTCCACTCAAAGCCGTCGGCCCACGGTCGGTACTACCTCCAAACCGGGGGGAAAGCGCCATACGGCCTCGGTACACGAGGGACCTGGTACAACAACAAGGATGGCATCATCAAGAGCATCGCCAGCTCCCTTCACCATTAGCTTTAAATAGACAGACTCCAAAATATACATGGTGCAAACATAAATGTGGTCGTCCAAGCTTTTTATTATGTTATTCATGCAAGTTATTCTGTTAATTTCTCTTCTATCTATCTACAGGGTGAAATTTTATGAATTAAATAGATGTCATAATAATTATGAATTTGTAAGTCAATAATTTATAAGTTTATAAGTCATTTTAGCACATAATATTTAATTTTAGGACATTCATCAATATGCATGTCACCTCGCATAACATAAAATATAATACTTTAAATTTAATCTAAACTATTATAAAACTGTAACAGGAAGTTTGTCTGTACATTGAAGATATTAACAAAAAAAAAGTTTCGATATGGTTTTTAGGTGTCCCTGATTCCATTTCACCAATTTTTGGATTTTTTGTCTGTCTGTTTGTTTGTGTGTTTGTATGGGTGTTTGTTTGTGTGTTTGTTTGATTGAACGAGTATTACGCAAAAACTACTGAACCGATTTTGATGAAGCTTTTTTTGTTTGGTAGCTTATGATCTGACTTAAAATCTGGTATATAATTTATGCGGACGAAGTCGCGGGTTAACGCTCGTTATTTATAAAATTGATTATGGACAATGTTATAATTATAGAATTTATCGTAACACAGAATCATTATTAACTATCCCAAATCATCAAGATACTCATAGATGGAGTAATAGCATTTTTCCAACAATATGACTTGAGTCTAGATTTTAAAATGCGCTGATTGTCTATTACTTTGAGAGCTTTGGGTCAAAGAGATCGGAGTAAAAAAAATCTGCTGTTGCATTCATTTGATTTGAATAGGCATTGCAGTTTCGTATGGAACAACAGATTTTTTTTAGTTTCGATCGGATTACTCCCATGGTAAAAGTTGTTCAGTTTAATGGGTAGACTCTTAGTTTAAAAAGATGCTAATGATATCAATTTCACTTTTTATTTCAAATTTCAATTTCAAAGTTTCAAACACTTAAAACTTAAAAATATTGTTAGTAGCTTCTCGCAAAGTTTCTAACCCTGAGAGGGTTTTGGTCGATTGTATATGTACTTATCTATTTACATTATCTTCCCCAGAACCCGAGTTAATTGTTTCAACCGACTAAATAAAGGTATTTTGTAATTCAACTAATAAAAGCGCCCACTCTATTTCTCTAAGACGAAATTACACAAACTTTCATTCACAAAACGGTGACCAGAAGTTCCGCGTTCCAAGTTTAAATAAAGAATCTGTTTAAATTATTACCTGAGGGTCCCGTATTATTTTTATTCGTCTACGAATGTATTCAAAATTCAAATACGTACGGAAAAAGTGCGATTACCATTCCAATATTATTATTTTTAAGTGGCATTTGCCATGCGAATCCGTCAAACTCAACAACTTTCTCTACAGCACCAACATCGAAATCGCGAAAAAAGTCAGCTCTTCCATACAAAACTGCAAACCTACTCGAGCCAAATATATGGGACAGCTGATTTTCTTTTCGCGATTTCAATGTTGGTACCATAGAGAAAAGTGTTACGTTTGATGGTCTGATCATCCCCTTACAAAAGTGTCAGCATATTAAGAAGGACTCTGTATAAATAGAATTGCCTAATTATTATTGGAGACTACTTATTTAAAAATAAATATAATATCTTTGATAATGAAGACACCATCCATATGCATGCATTTTCATTTGCCAAATTACTTCAATATCCATAATTCGTTATCAAAAACTAAGTAACTAAGATTTTTCAAATAGAGTCCAAGTCATACTTCAAATAGAGTCCAAAATGTTCAGAGTGCCTAAGAAAGTATAACAGACACAAGAACACTGCGCTCGATAGGACTGCTGTTTTTCCCCAACCACCAGTATAACCCTAAAAAAAACATCTGCACAACGTTATCGGGCGATCACTCGATCAGTGCCAGAATTGATGAATCGCGCCGCAAACGCATAACAAACGCTGACGAGCATCGAAGATCGAATCCGTGACGATGCACCCGACGTTAAAATTAGCCAGTCGATGCCAGTCGAAATCGCGATGTCAAAGATGCTGTACGATAAAAGCGTTCCAAATGTTTACGCGTTAAAAACTATGTTTTTCTCCGAGTTATTTTTATGAAAAGAAAATGTTGGCCTCTTCGGATTAGAGAGCGTGATACTGTGGTTGCTGAGACGAGATAGCGCGGTTTTTCGTTCGGTTTTCAAAACGTCTAAACGTTCCTTTTCACGTTTTGTTTTGTTGTTGTTCAGTGTTTGTTTTGTGTTTTAAAGTGATGGTCTTGTGGTTCTATTGATTTTAGGTTCGGATTTCTTTTTTGTGAACGCTTCGTGCAGTGTTTTTCTACAATTCAGGTAAAATAGGTTACTTACAATTTTTCTTATAAAAAATTAAGTTTTTACGCATCATTTATAGGGTACTAAAATGGTAAATGGAACGGGATAGTTTAGGTTTTCAAATGTATTTCAAAATATAGCAGATTGGAAAATTTTAAAATAGAATTTTGATTTCTGAAAACAAAGTTCCATGGAAGCATAACACAGCTTCCTTGATTTCCATAATATTTTGAATATCATGTTACTTTCGTATGATTTCAATATATTTTAGTTGAACTACAGTGAATCAGGTAGGTACTTAATAAGCTTTATTATTTCCTGAAAGCTTTTCTTCAAAAATGATTTGAATGGAATTTGATAGAGGCTCAAAATCCGAATCATTTTTGAAGAAAAGCTTTCAGGAAATAATAAAGCTTATTAAGTACCTACCTGATTCACTGTAGTTCAACTAAACTATATTGAAATCATTCACATTCGAGCACATGAGCGCCAAAATCGGAGCTGAAGCAGTCGCCGTGGCCGAAATCGGTCAGGAGCTCATCATCATCATCATTTTTGAAGAAAAGCTTATACATTTGTGTTGAATGCATTATCATCAATTTAATTGAAAACATTTTGATATTTATGTGGTATTATAAAAAAATAAATAAAATATATTCGATGTTTCTAAGACCGGCGATTGCTGACGATAGGATCGCCATGAGCTACGATCCTGACACACACCCTTGCCTTTCTAACATCCATAAGTCAGCACATGCTCCACGTCCAACCAACCTTGATCAACCATCAACACCAACATACCTATTTATTTAATTTTATAAACTGTCTAAAATAGCCAAAATGACCTAATAAGGATTAAGGCACGATGGGGCTGACGTAACCTCAGGGTTAAAAGCTCCAAAAAAAAAGAAAAAAATTAAAAAAAAAAGTATATAATAGTATGAATACTGAAGTAGAGACCCATAATCGCCCACTAGAAAGATGGGTCCCTGGATGCAAAAGGCGAGGCGAGGGACAGAACGTCGCGTCGTGGAGGAATACGGAGGAGGCCTATGCCCGAAGGAGGACCGATCAAGGGCCGTGATGGATAGATGGAATTAGTATGATGAATGCAAATGTTTACTTAGATGTTTGTTACTCCATCACAGAGCGATGATAGCCCATACGGAAGAGAGCTAGCGCCTCAATCCTGAGGCCGCGGTTCGATTCCCGGCCTGTACCTCTAAGTTCTTCGGAATTTATGTACGGTTGTATTTATCATTTACTAGCTCGGCGGTGAAGGAAAACATCGTGAGGAAACCTGCATTCCCGAGGATGAAAAGAAAATACCATAAGTTCGGAGGTATGCGTAAAATATGGGTGAGCTTGGGGCGAACACAAAGGACCAGCGCTGGTCTCAGTGTTACAACGACCCTTGCTTGCAATAGCCCAACCACAAATAATCAATAATAATACTCCATCACGTACAAATGGATTGACCAGTTTTAATTAAACTAAGAGATACTTCAATAGGATCTCAAAGGATAGGATATTGTTGCAAAAAAATTAATTGGCCATCAAAGGCAATGCGGCTAGCATCTTCGGGACTTTGAGCCATGATTGCGCAGGGCCATTTGTTTAGTTGGTTGTGTTTCGCTGAAGCTTGCATGCGGATTATATTTTGTGAATTGCCTTTGACGATGTTTGCAACGGATATAAAATATAATGTGATTCTGGTATGACAAAACCTGCGTTTCGGATTCTTTTTAATCAATGATTTCTTATCGATCTTAGGATCTAAATTACATGCCAAAGTGAACTTGTCTAGTTAACAGGTGGATATTAAATAGCTCAAAAATATACACATAAAACAATAAAACGTCTGTCTGTATTATAGTAGTGTCGCAACCGCATGTCAAGGACGCCAGAAATAGACGACTGTCGACCCTAATCCGCGGAGATACAGCGGATTGGATTACCTGCATTGATATTATTAATATCTTTGCTTTATTTAGAATACAAAATAAATAACAAGCTGAATATCTACCCACTGAGTAAAATGGAAGTTACCTTCAAGGTTACAAATTGGTTACAAAATTTAAACTACACCGAAACTGAATCCCTCCTTAAATGCTAATCCTACTCACCCCAACCGAGCCTTCTTTCACACATACACTCACACACGCATCCCCACCCACACACACATACACACACACAGACACAGACACACACACACACACACACACATACTGTGTGTATATATATTAAACACTACTATATTATACATTTTTCTAATCTTACTCTTTAGATTCAAAGCTAAAGCGACGTGCACTTATTATATCCTACATGCTGATTATAAATTATGTAACAACTGCCCGGAAGAATCACTGACTCTTAGGTAACAAGGCCTTTTAGGTCCCGTCTAAGAATCAGGGATACAAAAAATTGTCTTTTTAGCAACATAATAAGAAAATATTGTCTGTATATACTTGATAATTATATTGTAATCGTTTGTTTGAGTCTAATAAATATTTTTATTATTATTATGTATCTCTGTAAAAAGGTTTACTCACGGGCCATAGCCCGGACCTTTGGAAGGCTTGCGTGGGGACACAGGTCCAACACGTAGAGGCCCCTTTGAGACACTTTTATCTAAATGCGATGGGATGCACCAAGCGTGGTCTATCTCTGAATGCATTATGCAAATGCACCAGAAGTCATACCACGTTCGGTGCAGAGACTATTGTAGGAAGGACAAAATAAAACTACTCGGGTTATGGGGGTGAACTTGGTGGGCCGGGAAATCTGGGTTATTGCGGAGAGACTCGGGACGCCTGCCGTAACAAATGTCTCTAAGTTTGTCAAAAATGGCAGACGGTGACTTGCCAACTCATTTTTAATGGACCCCCCAAAATGGCCGCTCGCACAGTAGCGACAAGGCGGCAACATCTAGTGAGCGGCTAAGGTTGTAGAGAGGTGAGTCTGCAGGCGCCGGTTCCCGGTGCTAAGCGCACCAGTCAGCAGGTCCCGGCGTTATGACATTTTACACTTCCAACCTGGAGCATAGGTTCCGCTCTTGCGACTCCACTCCTGGCCGGCCGGTTAAGGCAAGACAGGAGGTGAGGGCCAAATCAATCCGGGCCCTCTGGAGAATCGGGTCCGTGGTGTCGCCAATCACCAACAGCTCGCCAGAAGCTGCCCTGCGGGCTTATTATTATTATAAGTATGCAGTTCCAATGTTGTAATCAGTTTTTATTTCATCTTGATATACCTACCAGCAACCTATAGGTACAGTTACAACAATCTCTCAAACATTCAATAAATTTATCAATTACATTATGTGTAGGTATATAAACTACATAATCATCATCATCAGCCTACTCCCACTGCAGCTAGGGCACCGGCCTACCCTCAGGAAGGATGTATTTAGTCCACAACGCGTGCCCAATGCGGATTGGTAGACTTCACATACACATCAGAATTTCTTCTTCAGTGCATTCAGGTTTCCTCACGATGTTTTCCTTCTACGTTTGAGAGCAGTCGGTATTACGTACATAATCATCATAAGCCCTTATTCTTAATCTGTTGACCATTTTTTGGATGATCAATTTGATTATATCCCAGAGACAAAACAACAACTTTGTCTATGGGACTGTAACGGCGAAATCACAAAAAAAGAGATTCTGCAATACAACGGAGTAACCGAGTAATTCAATTACGTATTGCTTCATTCGAAAAATGAGACTCAAATTATGACAAGATTGAGAAAAATTTCAGACACAGTTTATTCTTTCATTCTGCCATAAAATTATGACTCAACATCAAAACAGAAAGTTTGAATCCGCAAAGCATTATACAGGGTCCTTCTGAATATGCTGACACTTTTATAAGGGGACGATCATACCATCGAACTGAACAACTTTCTCTATGGGACCAACATCGAAATGGCGAAAAAAAATCAGCTGTCCCATACATTTGGTTTCAGTAGGTTTGCAGTTTTGTATGAACCAGCAGTTTTTTTTTCGTGATTCCGATGTTGGTGCCATAGAGAAAGTTGTTCAGTTTGATCATCCCATTAAAAAAGTGTCAGCATATTAAGAAGGACCCTTTATATGCAAGTATTCTTTTAATTTTTGAATGGTATTTAATGAGGGATTTTCCAGAAGAAAAAAAAAGTTAGTTCATAATTTCTCAATAGATGGCGTTGACCAGAGAGGGGTCCAATAGGTATGAGCAAATATATTAATTAATATTAATAATAAAAATACATAGTACAAGTTATTAACAATCTGGGTATTATTGACGACCCGTTTGGTGTAATGATTGCCACGCCGGACTGTCAAACCAGGGTCCTGGGTTCGAGTCCCGGTTCGGTCATGGATGTTATATGTTTGTGCCGTTGTTGAATGGTTCCCATAACAAAAAGCCTAAGGCTTACTTGGGATCATTACAAAGTATGTGCCTGTGAGCGTTATTGATTATTTATTTATTGTCTGTCAAAAACGAATAAAGTATCAGACTTGGCTGTATGGGCTTCGTATCCATTTTGAGTATACGTACAATGTTTAAATTGGTCACTTCACTTTTCAATATAAGGAATATTGAAATTGCTTTGCTAATAAAGAGCGAAATTTTTCGTCTACGGCTTTGCTTTTCATTCACGGAATCTGACGTACGATTTAAATATTTCCGGTGTATTTTTATTGAAATTCTCAGTTTCTGTTAGGTTTTTGTAGGCTGTTATTTCTTTTTCGTTTATTGTTCGTATATTCAAAAACGGATACGTAGCCCATACAGCCACGTCCTATACTCGATTCATTGTTGACGGACAATAACACCGAGATTGCTAGATAATAAACCAACAACAATAAGAAAGGGTTTGCACTGCGTATTTTTACTATTAATATTAATGAATATATTTGCTCATACCTATTGGACCCCTCTCTGGTCAACGCCATCTATTGAGAAATTATGAACTAAGTTTTTTTTTCTTCTGGAAAATCCCTCATTAAATACCATTCAAAAATTAAAAGAATACTTGCATATAAAGGGTCCTTCTTAATATGCTGACACGTTTTTAATGGGATGATCAAACTGAACAACTTTCTCTATGGTACCAACATCGGAATCACGAAAAAAAAACTGCTGGTTAATACAAAACTGCAAACCTACTGGAACCAAATGTATGGGACAGCTGATTTTTTTTCTTTTGGAAAATCCCTCATTACTGAATGTAAAATGGGACTACCCTTACTTCTTGAAAGAGAGAGCTATCAGTTTTCATTGGTCGACCTCCAATTTAATGTAAAATTAATTTGTACATTACATTTAAATGCTACGATTTTACGGCTGTTTTCAACAGATGTAATGCCAATAAAATGGCGTCATAGAGTACGTTAAATTCATTAACTAAATAACATTGGTTCAGTATTTAGGTTCCTTCGTAAGAGTTAACAAGTGTGTTTACCACAATGAAGCACGACGACGATGTAAGTGCTTTTATTTTAACTCTCAACTCTAGTCAGAGAAAGTACTGAGGTAACCCCATGGCACTTATATGACAAACGATTTTTTGTTGTCTAAGACCAAAAAAATCTTTACACACGGCGACACATCAAGCTATACAAAACCAACATAACGACGCTATACGTTAGACGACCTACGCGCGGCCAGCTTATGTTGGTTTTGTATAAGCTTGATGTGTCGCCGTGTGTACATGACATTGACCAAGAATTTTTCACTTACGCATGTGGCGTTTAAAACTGCCCTACTTTGACAACTTGCGAGATTATTTTAAAAGTTTTTTAACAAAAAAGTATTTTACTTACGACTGATCAGGCGGCAAGAGCTTGGCTAGCCTTTCCAAAAACTAAGATAACGGCAAAACGAATAGCTTACAATAAAGCAATTATTTAGTTTCAAACGTCAAAATTGGGACTCGAACAATACCTATGCCAGCTTCCTGGACCCGAGGTATAATTCAAAAAGGTGTAAATCTTTAGTACAAATGTTTACCTACATCGAAATCTGTCTGCTCATGCTTCGTCAATTCATATTGCAGATGTATTACAGGCATAAATCTGCAACACGCTTCAAAATAATAATACAATTAAAAATTTACAAGCTTTAAGTGTAAGTCTTCGATCAAAGTGGATGGAATGGATGGGCACGAGAAAGATAAATTAAAACAATTTACTAATCAACATTGCCGTTACTTTGACGAAACATCAGGTATTCTTCAAATAGACCATGTGCGCGCCGGCAGTCCAAGAGTATCTAGTCCGTACTGTATTATAGTATCTATCCATAGTAAACTACGGCACTCCCTGCCCCCCTCTAATTTGAAACCCACTCCCGCTTAGTGGCTGAAAATTTAGGCATTGGCTTCTTCCTTTCAATTTTTCTTTTCCTCTTCTTTTCAATTTTTCCCATATGTATGAAATGACAGCTAAGTGTCCAAGGAGTGGCGCCGCGCCGGCCCCAACTTCCTGTGCTTGAATTATATGAGCTTTAGGGCCCATCCATTCATTTTACTTTGATCGAAGGTGTGAGCGATCTCTTAGCCGACAGGTATTCATACCACCTGTTAGAATCTTGACACATTCGCTAATTCATTAACGAAATTCCTGAATTTACGATACAGGGAATGTAAAAAAACCGGAAATACCATTACAAAAAGAAATAATCATAAAAAGCTGAACTTTTCATTAAATGACGTCAGAGCCAATCAATTCCGTTTTGTTTTGAATCTAATACACTATTGAAAGTTCATAATAAAGTTTTATAGCGTTTTGATTGATCATAAGTCTTGTTAGTCATAGTATCGGTTTGATGCCAGATTTATCATTTAGTATTTGAAGCCGAGCGATCGAGAGAGCTTTCGTCTTTGATTTTTTCAGAATTTCGTAAGCTATTTTGCATTAAATATAACATATCTATATCCAAACTGTAACAGATCAATGATCAATTGAGTGTGTCTGTTCATTGAAGATATTAACAAAAATAGTTACGATATGGTTTTTAGGTGTCCCTGATTCCATATCATCAATTTTTGGATTTTTTGTCTGTCTGTTTGTGTGTTTGTTTGATTGATCGAGCATCACGCAAAAACTACTGAACCGATTTTGATGAGACTTTTTTATTTGACAGCTAATGATCTGACTTAAAATCTGGTGTATAATTTGTGCGGACAAAGTCGCGGGTTAACGCTCGTAAAATAATAAGAATGTAGTTGTAGCAATGCTCACATTTAGTAATTTAAGTTTCAAGATTGTATGACGTGTGGTGAGAGGTGGCTATTTCGCCCACATAAACACTGCATAAGAAACCTTTAATAACTTAGTCGCCTCTTACAATACTCACTGGAAGAATGAAAGATACCAAAATTCAAAAACCATTTGGACATAGGTACGCACGGCGACACATCAAGCTATACAAAACCAACATAAGCTGGCCGCGCGTAGGTCGAGTAACGTATAGTGTCGCGTGTGTACATACAATGCTAATATAAAATAATCAGATGTTACTATCCATTATTTCTAGTTAAATGAAAAATACAGATAAAGGCTAATTACAGGCTAGGCTGAATGATGAATATGATGATGCATTTCCTTTGCTTCAGACTAAGTCTAATCATTTGATATTTCTTTAGGTATCTTTAAAATTTTATAATCATCTTTCCGGCCAATGGTGACAATGGCCATGATGCCTAGGCATCAACATCTAGGCATCGTCAGAAAAAATAAAATAAAAAGTAAATAATAAAAAAAAGTATATATATACGGTCGAATTGAGAAACCTCCTCCTTTCTTGAAGTCTGTTAGAAATTATTTCTGTTCTTTTCTTTTTGGTAATCTAAACTATTATAAAACTGTAGCAGAAAGTTTGTCTGTACATTGAAGATATTCAAAGACCGGTGGGACTCCCCGCTGTTGCATCACTGGGTGAAGCTCCACACCGGGTTTTTAAAATAAAATGTTTTTGTTGTTTTTTTTTTTGTTACTAACACTAGCTGTAAGATAAATGTATATACTAACACTATATGGACATCTTGTCTGAAATAAATTATTTGAATTTGAATTTGAATTTGAATTTGAATTTGAATTAACAAAAAAAAGTTACGATATGGTTTTTAGGTATCCCTGATGCCTTATCACCAATTTTTGGATTTTTCGTCTGTCTGTTTGTGTGTTTGTTTGAACGAGTATCACGCAAAAACTACTGAACCGATTTTGATGAAACTTTTTTTGTTTGATAGCTTATGATCTGACTTAAAATCTGGTATATAATTTGTGCGGACAAAGTCGCGGGTTAACGCTCGTATCGTATAAAGGTGGTATTGTACGGAACCCTATACATACGCGAGTCCGACTCTCACTTGGCCGGTTTTTCATAACTGTATCTCTGATAGATTCAACCTCCATTATATTTAACGAGACACACTTATTTTCGATATATCTAAACAAATATTTTCCTTTATATTGCGATTTCGTTTGTGCGAACATAATTTGAGTTCAAAGAACAAAGCACCAAGGTCGAAAGTATTACCATAGTCATGAATATCAAACCCTAGTCTAGAACTTGACCTATTTACACGAGAGCCAGAGATAAACAACATTGGGTGTAATTTATACTTGTTTTTAAAAAGAAGTAGGTACGTGTTGAAACGGCAGTAACCAAGGCTAACCGCCAGATATATTTACTATTTGAGCTTTAGTTTATTTAATTTTAAGGTTTCCTGTTTATAATAAATTTGGGTTAAGGGAAAAATTTCCATTAATTTATGTTTTATAATATTTCGCTCATTTTATTATCGGATAAATTTAAATTTATGACTTTAAGGTGGTTTCAGTCCATACAAAAGTTTGACGCACAATACGCGTAGACGGAATTAATAAAAGTAATATTTTATATATGAAAATATAGTTTAGAAAATCTAGTTGCCGCGTAACAAATAAAATTTGCAATTTATTAAATAATTACGAAGATGTAAAGCTTTGAAATTTTTCATACAAAATTTGAAAAGCTATATATTATTATATTCGTAATTATTTTATAAATTGCAAATGTTATTTGTTACGCGGCATCTAGATTTTCTAAACTATTTTTCCATATATACAAATTTACTTATATTAATACCGTCTACGCGTATTGTGCGTCAAAGTTTTGTATAAATTATTTTAAGGGGATGATCAGACCATCAAACTGAACAACTTTCTCTATGGGACTAATATCGAAATCGCGAATAAAAAATCAGCTGTTCCATACAAACCTACTCGACCTAAATGTATGGGACAGCAGATTTTTTTTCGCGATTTCTATATTGGTCCCATAGAGAAAGTTGTTCAGTTTGATGTTCTGATCATCCCCTTAAAATAGTTTCACCTAATTTTGTTAGACCTTATATATTTGTTAGTCATTTCATTACATTAGAATTATATTAGAATAGAAAAAAAAAAAAAAAATCATAAAATGTCATCAAAAAATTCATTCCTGTCATAATAACATTTATCTATCAAATATTTCTTAAGTTTATTATTAAAAACGAGCGTTAACCCGCGACTTCGTCCGCACAAATTATATACCAGATTTTAAGTCAGATCATAAGCTATCAAACAAAAAAAGTTTCATCAAAATCGGTTCAGTAGTTTTTGCGTGATACTCGTTCAAACAAACAAACAAACAAACAAACACACAAACAAACAGACAGACAAAAAATCCAAAAATTGGTGAAATGGAATCAGGGACACCTAAAAACCATATCGTAACTTTTTTTTTGTTAATATCTTCAATGTACAGACAAACTTCCTGTTACAGTTTTATAATAGTATAGATAGATATGAGTTTTTGGTTCTAGTTTGAAACATTCTGGTATTTTATTATAAATTTTTATAGCTGAAAAGTACGGACTTTTGTGGTACATTGTCATAGTTGGGACTGGTAAAGATAATTCATTTTTAGATCGTAAATTGTGTCGCAGATAGTCTTTCTTGTTTTTATTAAATAATTGTTTATTTTGATGAACGAATTTAGCCATTTCTAATATATACAAAGAAGGTAACGTGAGAATTTTATATTGAAGGAAGTATGGTTTACAGCTATCAGTGGAGGGGATGCGTACTAATATACGAATGCATTTTTTCTGCATCACAAACAGGTCGTGCGCGTCGGAGCTATTTGCCCATAGTATCACACCGTACCGTAGC
This sequence comes from Agonopterix arenella, assembly GCA_927399405.1. Classification (NCBI taxonomy): domain Eukaryota; kingdom Metazoa; phylum Arthropoda; class Insecta; order Lepidoptera; family Depressariidae; genus Agonopterix; species Agonopterix arenella. The sequence goes on from OV656714.1 coordinate 8,061,442, forward strand.
CATGCGTCTGCGTAAGCAAAGTATGTAGATAATGCCGTTTCAAAATTAGTGTTTAATCGCAGTGTGTGTAATACGTAAAGGAATCTAGATAATTTAGTTTTTATGTGTGAGAAGTTCTCCCTGTCCTCTTTCCAGTTAATATTGTTATCTACGATTAAGCCCAAAAGTGTACAGTGGTCTGCCTCTTCAATCGGGATGTTATTTATGTTAATATTTAAGGTAAGTGGGGTACGCTGGGGGGGGATAGAACTGTATAAGTTTTGTTTTTGTGGGGTTCATTTCCAAATAATTATGTTGCAATACTGCTCTTATCAAAATTTTTAAAATACCAACCTCTTTTTTTTTTAAATCAAGTCTAGTGTTTCTATTATTCACCGTTTAGCAGTTCCAAGCGTTTATAAATAAAAACGAACGCTACTTTGGCTTGTTTTTCTATCGAGAAAATGTGTCTTAATCGTGTTTTGGCTCTTGTCAAAACTTCAATTATATGTTCAATTTACACATATCCGCTAATCATACTCCTACTGTTAGTACTTCATGATATATGACGCTTTGAAGAATCCTATTTTTTTTCACATAGCCTCTTAAAATGATCGGTCAAGTAGTTTTTGCGTGATGCTCGGATAAACAAACAGACAGACATAAATAAAAAATCAAAGACTTTAAGTCTGGTACACCTATTTTTATCTTTTCGTGTTTCCTGAGGTAGGCTCTATAGTAAAAGTTATTCAGTTTGATGGTCTAAGACAGTCTAAGTTCACCGTTTCAGTTTGTGGACGGCTGTCCCTACACACTGTATAAATTCTATTCATGAAGCGATAAGCGATAAAGTTTGCGTTATTATGATAATTTATAAATCAATAAAAAATAAATAAATATATTTTTTTGTTTGATGAAATGAAGCGTTTATTTATCTCTTTTTTTCAATCGATATCATAAATAAATGCAAATGAAAGAACAAAAAAAAAATAAAAAAAATCATTATTTGCAGGATAACGAAACAATCAAATATTGTTTTTGACAGCGAAGACAAAAAATTTTTTTTGAAAACAATGCCTCTACTTATGATTATGAGTTATGTTGTGACCATGATATGACTCACACTTGGACTTAGGGTAGATACCTATAAAGAGACTCATAATTTCAACACGTTCGCAAGGAAGCTCGTTAGCTCAGCCGGTTAGAGCGCCCGTTTAGTGTTTAATAGAGGTGGTCGGGGGTTCAAATCCCTCACGAGCTATGTTTTTTTAATTTTTAATCCTGTTGTAAAGGTACTAGACCAAACAGGCGTTTTCTCTCGGCCATTAATTTCATTTACTTAACCTCTCGCATAGCGTAACATTTCAGTTTTAATGTTTTATATTGGTATCCAACAATAATAATTATTATGCAGGGTTTAATTTATAGCTGTCCAAAAAAATTGTAAATCAACGGCACGGTAAAGAAAGACTCTATAGGTTTAGCAAGGCATAAGGAAGGCATGACATCGGCACAGTCGTGGCATCCGATTCTATTTCCTACTATACAACAGTCGACTGGAATAGACGAACGGGAGTGACCCCGGGCTCTGTTTAAATTATTCTAGATATTGTTACAAATAGTCTCTGAGGATACACTACATCTGCGACATTTTGACACTCCACAGTCCACACTATCGGACATAGACAATAGTCGAAATAAATAAGTAAGAACAAGAACCCACGTACCTACATTCTGTTGAGTAATATTTTATTTTGGAACTAACATATAGATAGTAATAATAAGGATAATGATAGTTCAAATGATTTAAGATAAAAATGTAAAAAGGCAAGAAAATATAAAGGCTTTTTTTTTTTTTTTTTTTTTTTTCTTTAATTTTTTTTTTTATTTTTTTTTTCTCACAAAACACAGTACAGTATTACAGACACATTTTATGCCAAACTGCATAACAGTTTGTCGGCATACAATGAGCTCTTGATAACATTTACAAACAATTAACAATCTTTTTTTTTAGTTTTCATTTTAATGCAGCGGGGAAATGCTGCCGGCATAATGGAAACTTTTGGTCCAGGTACGGCTAGAAACGACCTTTTAAAATAATCTTTTTTCCTTAGGTAGGTATGTTAGTTATTCATTTATTTATTTTTATTGAATAAGGAATAATGCCTGCCTCAGGTCGATGGTCCAGCATCAGTTGGAAATTTACATAGAAGTAAGAGTTATAACTATTGTGAAATTGTGACGCGCCAAAAAATAGGATGATTATGGGAGAGAAAGGTAATGATAATCACCATGCATTATAAAAAGATCGGCAGCTTATATCTTTTTCAGTTCTTACGTTTGTTGACAAATTATTCTTGTGTCGAAAAACGATATAATTGCCAAATAATTTAGTCTCATTGAAAGCGCGTACAAAAATAAAAATTTCGTACAGTTGTCTAGAAAACTGAATAAATTAGCGTTGACAATTATTATGTAATAGAATATTGTAGCAAAGCAACTCAGAGAAGACCTGAAGTGTCATTTCATCGTTCAGGTTTCAACCTGCACATATCAAAGAGAAGCTAAGATCGAAATCGATCGCGAAAAAATTAACAAAATCTCAACAAAAAATTAAAACCGCCTTCAAAAAAACTTAAAAGTTAAAAAATAATATTGCAGCCGATGACTTTTTCGTTCGCATCATAAGAAAATTAATTTGTTTTATAGAAGTCGGTGGTTTTAATTTTTTGTTAAAATTTTGTTTATTCCACAATTTTCAGTGGTGAATTCATTAGTTCAATTTAATAGTAGTGCTTTAAATTAACAAACTCACTGGCCGGCACTACGATTTTTAAAGGTTCCCCTCGATTTCTCTGGGGTGCCATCGTCAGAACCTGATTTCCTTATCATGGTAACACCATTGGAATATCTTCTTTTCAACAAAAAAAGAAATCATCAAAATCAGTTCAAAAACGACGAAGTTATCCGCGAACACACATAAAAAAAAAATATATATATATATACGGTCGAATTGAGAAACCTCCTTTTTAGAAGGCGGTTAAAAAAGCATCCCTTATACATTTGGAACGAGTAAACTCACGCAGAACCGAAGGCCGATGGAGCCGAAGAGTTCTCTACTGGTGACCGTGTGTCGGAAAGCGCAGCGTGGGTAGTCCTTATGGTGAACCTACAATCTGGTGAAGGCGGCGGGAACCGGTTGGAGGGCAGTACAGGGCCGGTCGTTGTGGTGATCCTTGAGGGAGGCCTATGTCCAGCAGTGGATATCTATGATGATGATGAAACTGGAATAGCTATTGACGTTTTATATGGATCAATCAATCTTTTTTTGCGATTTCTATCTTGGCTCCATAGTTATCAATTAATTGAATCAGGCGTTACTTTGCGGAAATCCATGACTAATATGTAGATGACACGATTGTATCAAGACCTCCGCTTCCAAGTACCTAGTAGACAAAGTTGTATTACGTTATGCAACACAACCTGCCCACCAAATAATTTCCACTCTACACGTGTTTCGCTCCACCAAGGAGCATCCTCAGGAGTTAGACCGACGAACGTTCGAAACAGAGTTGTTACTCCGCCGAGCGTCCGACACCGAGTGCTCATAGTTATCGTTATGTTTAATGGTCTGAAGTGAAACACCTCGTTTAATATGTACATTATACACATCCCCGTTTACATCCTGTAGGTATATCTGGTAGAAGAGAAGGTATATTCTTTTCCAATGTTTATTTAATGAATTTGTTTGACATTAGAAAAGACGTCACATTCAATCAAAGTCAAAGAGAAAAGAGTAAATTTACTGTAGGCCCACAAACGGTAACGTTTATTGATGGTATTATACACTCTAAAAACATAATTTAATTTACTTTAGTAATCGGACGAAAGATTATGAATTATGAAATAAATATAAAAATGCATCGTTTTATCTTTTTTCTATGATTCTTTTATCCTATTAAAACGGCACATGTAAAGCAATGCGTGTATAGGAACATCTTAGATGTTAATAAGAAAATAAAAATAAAAAACCTTATCTTACCGAGACAAGATATGCGCCAACTACGATTACACGACACTCCGTTTAGATGAGGTATAGCTATTATTGCCTCTATAATCTTTTAAAATTATGAGAAACAAATCGACATGAGTTCCATGACTATACGCCAACTATACGCTAACATTTTTATGTTAGCCTAATTCCAATACTAAGACTGAGGATCTCTTTTATTGCATTGCAACTATAGGTAGGTACGAGAGTGCAATATGAGAATTGTCCTTTTATTCCGAAGTAGGCTAGAAACATAATTATGTCACCGACTGTGCATAACAGATAGTAACGCGTATTACGCGCTCTACTTGCCCAAGATATATTTACGCCCGGACTAAAATAAATGAAGCTTATCTCGGTGACTAACGGTTTCTTTTTGCTATAATAATATTGTGCTATTTTTATTTTAATGTGGCATAATGTAAACATCGCAATATCATAGCGGTTATTTTTTTTTTATGTATTTGAGTACACTATTAGGCATCTCAACGGATTCATCAGCTGCTCTGCATTTTGTCTTAGTGAAATCCATAATACCTTCATATCTTTGGACAATCATCTTATTTATATTATCTTATTTTGGGGGTTGGCAAGCCAGCAACACTTCGGCCCAGTGGGATGTGGGAACATGGTAAATGATATACAGGGTAATCCAAACGCAGATCCAAGACATCACAGTCTCACATGTGTCACACACTCAGATTGAGGTCATGCATGTTCTACGGTTTCCCTATTCTCTCCGCGCGCTCGACAGCTGGGGTCTAGGTTGAGCTTCATTTAAACTAGGTGAATACGATAGTATTTGTGAAAGTTAATAAAAAACTCATTCCAACAACTGTGACTCCTGTCAACCAGGATGAACAGCGGTAACCACTCTTCTTCTTTCGAGTCGATGCCATGTCATTCTTAATCTTGCAATTCCAGTAGGTATTTTGCCACACGGATAGCATTACCGGCGTTTAGCGTTAGCGGCATTAGCGTCCATAAGCTCCGTTCGCGTGCAGGTGTCCGGGCAGGAAGGGCAGGATTCAAGACGGGCAATGTCGCATTCACACCTGAGGTCCGACTCGTCTATGTAACCCCAAAACGACTTGATCGCGTCACTAGACAATAAAATCCAACGAGCGAGCGGTGGCTTACAATAATCAGTTTTGGAGGATAATGAAAGACATAATATCTTCCCTGCTTTGCAAAGGGTCCAGTTACTCCATGCATTATCTGTATGACAAAGTTAAAGGACCGAAAAAGCACCAACTCAGGCAAATCAAAAATCAACCTCTATCCAATAAGTAAAATTTATATCAGAATAACCATTTTGTGTATGGAAGAGATGATATCAAAATTGTCTTCAATTTTTATTTTATTTTTGTTCAATAGCAAAATTGTGTTTTTGTAACTAATAACTAAACTGTATTCGGCGTGTGTTAATCTTCTTCTTATCGTGTGGGCAGAGCCCTGGTGTCAGAGTTTTTTCAAACCGCCTTACGGCCTCTGACGTGGTTTTTTTATTTAACGACTACTTCCACCCGAGATAGTAGTAGCCGAGACCAACGGCTTAACGTGCCATCCGAAGCACGGAATCATTTTTTTTTCAGACAATCAGGTGATTCAGCCTGCAATGTCCTAACCAACTGGGGAAAAACACACAAAGTGACATATCACTAGGTGTCCCCCGTGGGAATCGAACCCACGAGTGTTAATAAAATTACAAAACAATGAAGCCGTCAATGTGCGCTCATGATAGCATGCGCAAACTAACAAAGAAAAGTCACTCGATCGCTCTCCTTTTCTCAGATACCTTGTGCTAGTTCAAACTAGCTGTCTATTGACATCAATGTAACACAATTATAGTACTCTGTGGTAACAGACTACCCAGACAAAAAACAAATACTTTCCTCGTCCTCATGTCAAACATTTGTTGCACAGAAATCGAACCCAATCTAATTAGGTTTCGGGAGCATAACAGTACGTCAGTTACATGTCAATTATGAACGTCATAACACGATTGAGACTTACCTTGGAGATGTTTAGAGCGCATACTTAGTTGATTCATTATTCAGAAATACTAATAACCGCTATGTAACCAACCATATACCTAGGTAATGATATAAGTTTGTTTAGAATCGAGAGCAGAATCGAATTATCAATGGTTTCAACATAGTTTTTTTTTTTCAAAATTTTAAATAATTCGTCTGTAAAACTTAAAATTTACTGAACCCGATGTCAACCCACCACACGGACACACTCACCCTCCTTACTACTAAAACAAGATTACTAAAATGTATCCATGAGTACGTTAGCGCTTTCATTCATTGCTGAAATGATAACAAATAATTTTTGCCTCCAAACTTAAAATGCGAGTAACTTTCAATTTTAATTATCAATTATTGTTTCAATATAATTATTTTGTTATAAATCAGTTGGGGTGTATGAGGTTTTGCGCTTATTCATTAACACGTTGTATAAGGGTAAGCGAATGGTGATGGTGGTTTTGCAGGCAAATTGCTTTTCTCATTTCACACATCTTGTTATCATATTGCAAGTTTCCTCACGATGTTTTCCACCACCGGCCGCACTCGGTATACTTAGAAAAGTTCAAAAACTTATTATGTTTAGTTTGTGCTTAGTTATAATCAACATTAAACTACGGAAAAAACCGTTTCATACAATCATTCGATCCTCAAATTTTAACATGACCAACTACGCTAGTTACAGTTGCAGCAGTTTCTGATTATCCCTAAAGGGAAATATAGTAGTTTTATATATAAACTGAAAAATACCCGAAAAAATTGTAAGTAGGCGCCAATTTCATTATTAAAATAGTAACTTATCATAAAGACAGTGTTTAGTAAACAAAGATGGGTGCGCGTGCGCAAGGCCGGACGTAGTTTTATGTCCCGACCGTACGGATGGTCTACTTTGATTTGTGGATGAATTTTAGTGTATAGGTCAAGTTCTTTGGGAACTGGAACAGCCAGAACGTCTTAGGAATTACGAAGAAACTTTTCGGTAATCTAAACTAGGTATTATAAAACTGTGACATAAAAGTGTCCGTACATTGAAGTTATTTAGAAGAAAAAGATTACGATATGGTTTTTAGATGTCCCTGAGTCCAAATCCACTTTTTGTCTGTCTGTTTGTTTATTTATTTTAGCATCACGCAAAAATACTGAACAGATTTTTATGAAACTTTTTTTTGTTACAAGCTTATGTTTTGACTTAAAATCTGGTATATAATAATAAGCGGACAAAGTCGGTGGGTATTACATGTGACACACTGGGGCTCCAGAGGTAATAGCGATACGGTCGTATTATGGTCGTTTTATGATCGTACAAACCAGGTTTCTTTTAGTGAAGAGAAGGTGAAGGAAAATAAAAAGCTTGTTTGATGAAAATATGAGAACATCAGAGAACTAAAGTGGTTGACACAGCTGAGAAAAATGAAACCTGAAGTGGCAATGGGCTGGTCATATTTGCCGAAGAACTGACAACCGATGGGAACTTTAATGCAGAACATGCCTATCTTCTCTTCACTTGAAGAAACCTTCACACACACACCCCCACACTCACACCTTATATATTCACATAGAATCATTGAACTACTAGTACTCCTCTTTTTTGTTTTTTAGTCTTTTACTTATACCTAAATACTATGTTAAACTTACGCTCAACTTACTTGTAATGTTACAACCATGTCACCTGTAGCTAGGGTTACCATCTGACCGGATAAATCCGGTCTTGACCGGATTTTTAATGCCTTGACCGGCCTTCGCCCGGATTTTGTGCCAGACCGGATTTTTCGACTCGTGCCGGGTGTGAGATTGCTGAGACGACTGTGAGACTGCTGAGAAAAGATGGGTTGCCTTCTTTACTGAAGTGAATGACGAAAGTCGCATTTCCGAATTACTTCGCAATTGCCAGTATTTTTTTGCATTATGCCTCACAATGCGAGAAACAGACTATCAGTGGAGTCCATTAGAGCCATCCTACTTACGAAGTATAACTGGAAAGAACACAGTTGTGCGCGAATTTTCAGTCATATTTGCAGTCAAAACCAAATTTTAAAAGCAGTTTCTAGCAATAATAAATACATATAATTAACACGTTGACTTGTAAGTTTTGATTACTTATCATGATTTTTTTTTATAACTTTGAATAAAAGTTTTTGTAAAAAAGAATTTTTTTGTTTGTAGTTAAATTTTATACTAGACCGGACTTTTTGTCGAAAATCAGGATTTTTCATCCTGCAAGATCGGATTTCCGATATTAGGCCCTGGTAACCCTACCTGTAGCTCACCAAATTGTAATCCTGTGAGGGCGTTGGTATCTCTAGAACTGGCCCATTGCCGTGTTGAGGTCCAACGAGCAACAATGTAGCGCTGTGTTTTTTGTGTAATAATTATTGTTTCAATATAATTATTTTGTTATAAATCAGTTGGGGTTAATCATTTTAATTTAATTTTTAATTTTAACCTGGATTGTACTGTCATGTATTATGTATCTAGTTAGTATAGGCATTCGAGAATTGTCTCGAATACCTGTAGGTTTTTTTTTAAATTTGTTATAGGTAGACATTTGACTCCAATCTCACCTGATATTGAGTGACGATGAGGCCGAAGATGTAACATTCTTACCTAGAAAAATGCATATTCACTCTCGCCTTGAAGAGGCCCATGTTGTATTGCTCAGGGAACAGGTCCGCAGGCAGTGCATTCCACTCCTTAGCCGTGCGCATTATATAAGAAGAAGCAAACTTCTTCGTACGAATTGCTGGTAGGTCAACGACATAAGGGTGGGAACCCAGCCTGCGTCTCGTCCCTCGCAGATGAAAGGGAGACGGAGGTATTAGTTCGTGTAATTCCATCGCACACACACACAGACAGGCTACCTTGCGACGATGCTCAAGACTTTGCAGCTTCGCCACCGAGGTTGGATCACCTATGAGCTTCCTAGCACGTCTGTCGATTGAGTCCAACGCGGCCAACTGGTATTGGGCAGACCCGTCCCAGAGATGGCAACAGTATTCCATACACGATCGGACTTGTGCTTGATAAAGTTGTAGAAGAATGTATACTTAAAGCTGCAAGATATGAAGGTATTTAAAGAGGTTTATGATGGGAAAAACTAACGCCAGGTGGCGTTCAGAAACCGTGACCATTCCTATTTATAAATAACTTTATAGTGGAAAAATATTATAACTAGCTAGCTATGGAACACATAAAACAAAAGATAAACAAGCATGAATGAAAAAATGTGCGTAACTCACATGTGATTGAAACTCAGCCAAAACTGTGCAAGTGAAACAATCAATGCTATCAATGAAACTATTCCATACAAACGTCATACAAACGGCCGGGCAATAAATTATAATGAATGGATTATATTTGTGTAACGTTTGGGCTGTGATTCGGTGCATTTCGTTTTGGTAGCAATAAATAATGAAAGTGCATTCAAAGATTATGAGGGATCAGAAGTTACACAGAGGTGACACTCAGTTTAGGTAGTCTCTCGGAGAAATTTATAAGGTCCTTTATACCTCCGTCTCCCTTTCATCTGCGAGGGACGAGACGCAGGCTGGGTTTCCACGCCGGACTGCAAAACCAGGGTCCTGGGTTCGAATCCCGGTTCGGTCATGGATGTTTATATGTTTGTGCCGTTGTTGTATGGTTTCCATAATAAACAGCCTATTAGTGCTTGCTTGAGATCATTACAATGTATGTGCCTGTGAGCGTTATGTATGTATAAAAGTTCGTATACTTCGATTATTATTTAAAATGTAACTAAATTAAATTAGTCTTGTATAGTCCATAAAAAATGTATGTCATGCAAATATCCTTGCAAATTGAAATTAACGTTTCTTAACTAATCTTGTAATTCCATATTTCTGCACAGAGGACGGATGTTGATTTGTAAGGGTTTCAAAACTCAATGATTAGGCTATATACATAGCGTAGACGCGGACTGAAATAACTTAACAAAATTATTTTAGTACTTGTTGACCTACGGTGACTTCATTAAATTCATTTGCCCGACTACTGTTGAGAGGCAGCATTTTTCTTCTAAGTACCTATTTAGGCAATGAGCGTTTATCATTTCTTTTTTTAATTTTAGCACCAAAAAAATTCGACAGATAGCATGTTTATCGCTCCATAGAGATGTTCGCGAGATCCAGTCAAAATCTGTGCCTGCCATTTTTTTAAGGCCAACGGATCGAACCCATACAACCATGTCATACGTAAACAGTTTCAAATTTTCGATCAAAATGATTCGCAAATAATGAAATATTCCATCAAAAGATGCGTTGGCATCTTTTTGATCTTCTTTTTCCTCTTTATTATTTAAAAGAAACAATTTTTGAAATTTTGACATTTATTCGTACAGACCGTAGCGCCATCTATCGAAAACCAAATGAAAAACGCTCATTACTATACGGATCTACATAATGTCACCTCTTTATATTTTATAATCATTACAGATTTAGAAATTCTGCAAACGGTAAAGGTGAACGAACTTCATAAATAAATCAAGTGCATCGTTCGATTTATGGAAGATTTTAATATACAGGGTGTTAAGTGAAGAGTTGTTCCAAAAAACTACAGCTTGAACTTAACATGGATTAATTTTATTAATTCGCATGAAAAAACACCTAATGCAAATTATCTTGTCAGTTTACATACAAGTCAACCCCGAACAGTGCACGCCTTTAGATGACCGAGTTAAAGTACCTAGGTATACTATTTCATTTCGAACTTCATTGGCTTAGCCTTTTGAGGTTACTTGAAAATACGTAACAGCAAGTGATCTACTAACTTTGCTCCAATCTGCACTAAACTCGCGCCATAGTTTAATAATAATGTATTTTAACATAATAATCATCAGCAACCTATAAACGTCCCACTGTAGGGCACAGGCCTACCCTCAGGGAGGGTGTATGGGCATTAGTCCATCACGCGTGCCCAATGCGGATTGGTAGACTTCACATACGCATCAGAATTTCTTCTTCAGCGTATGTAGGTTTCCGTACGATGTTTTCCGTCACCATTTTAACATAATATGACATTTAAACTCAACTGATATTTTCTGTACATAAAAATGCATGCGAAATATTGTTGTTGAAATTGAAACACGCTGTAGCAAAGATTTATGAACGGAAACGTCTCTTGTTATATAACACACTGTATAACAAATTCACGCGTTTCAACATTCAGCTCTCTGGAAATTTGAAGGTTTTATGTGAATTTATAAGGTCAATAAGATACCCTTTTAAGCCCAGTAGGATACGTTTTGAATTAAATATTGGTACAGGACGAATTACCGCTTTAGAAGACGAATTCTTTTTTTGGACAAGGCCAAGTTGAACTGTCCCTCTGTCGTCGGCTCTGTCGTCGTCTCACGGGTCTGCTGAAGTAATCACTTTAGATATAAGCTCGCCCTATTTACCTAGCTATGCCTGTAAAAAATAATCGAATATATACTGTATACTTTTGTATGAAATTGACTGCGTTTACGCCCTGACTTCACAGTCAGGGCGTAAACGCAGTCAATTTCATACAAAAGTTTCAAGCAAAATACGCGTAGACGGTATTAATAAAAGTAATATTTAATATAAATATGTAAAAATAGTTTAGAAAATCTAGAATCTGCGTCACAAATAAAATTTGCAATTCATAATATGAATTACGAAGATATAAAGCTTTGTAATTATTCATAGAAATTTTCAATTTTACTACATACTCTAAAACAAAGTCGCTTCCCGCTGTCTGTCTGTCCCTATGTATGCTTAGATCTTTAAAACTACGCAACGGATTTTGATGCGGTTTTTTTAATAGATAGAGTGATTCAAGAGGAAGGTTTATGTATCAGCATTGCACCCGTGCGAAGCCGGGGCGGGTCGCTAGTATGTTATAAATTGCTAATGTTATATGTGACGCGGCATCAAGGTAGGTGTTCTAAACTATATCTAACAAAACATTGTAGTTTTCGATTATACGTAACACAAACTGTTTTCTGGTTTTCTATTATATTAAATAGCTAGTAGCTTACTAAAGTGGCTGTTTTACAACAAAACAACGCTTCGACGAGTTGGTGTCTGTTATTTGTCGTGAAAAGATAAATTTTTATTAACGCCAGCTTTATCTTATTGTAAAACCACAAAATTAAATGTATTTTATTAGAAAGTGGTTTTCTCCTATACTGAAACCTATTCCATTATTGTTAACAACGGGAGAAGTCAAATAACTTAGGACCACAGAGAGTACTAGTAGATACTATAATTACTACAAGTGAATAACTGCCTATCTGCCTATGTTACCATAACCTACCTTATACTCACGTGTATTAAGCATTGTGTTTTCGGTGAGCAACAAAGACATTGGTGAGCAATAAAGTAGGTCGTTACGTCAGAATCGAAAATAAAATTCTTGTCACTTTTGGTCTAGGACGATTCTTCCTAGCTTTTGGTGCATGACTGCGCGTAAAGAAGTTATAGCTGCCACAACTGTTTTTTAGCGCTCGGAAAGAATAATTTTAGACGAAAATAGTTCAAAGTTTCTTGTACATAAAGTTTACACTACTCAAGGACAGCGCTCATAATCTATTGCGGAAGAAAATCCCGTATGCCTTTAACATTTCAGTACTTATCTGTTCTGGAGCTCTTTCCTGTCTGGACGTCTATGTAGGCCAACATTAAAAGGGACCTTCATATCAACCGATAGACGTCCAGTCCACTACACTAGGGACTATATGCCACAAGAATCGCTACAACGACCGGTCCTGCGCCGCCCTCATCCAACGAGTTCGCGCCGCCTTCACCAGTTCGTCGCGTAGTCTGTCGGCCTACCCACGCTTCACTTTCCGAGCCTTTAAGCCTTTTATTCATATTAAAGAGACGTATTAATCTAAAAGAGACGTATTAATGTCTTAAGGGCCTATGTCGAAAAATAATTGAAGCGAAATGGGTGTGTGATATGATAGCTTATAGGGGGCGGCGCGCGCGCCTGAAACGACACCGCCGACGCAAGCGTAAAACATTATTTAATTGTGATTGTACGTACTATTTATGTAAGTTTAATTCTGCTCTAATCAAACTTTATAAAAATCAAGTCTCGTGATTCTATTATTCACCGTTTAGCGGTTCCAAGCGGTTATCGATAAAAACGGAGGCTACTTTGGCTTGTTTTCTATCGAGAAAATGTGTCTTAATCGTGTTTTGGCTCTAATCAAAAATTTATTAATACAATATCTTCAATTTACACATATCCGCAAATCATACTCTTACTATTAGTACTTCATGATATATGACGCTTTGAAGAATCTTATTTTTATTCACAGAGCATCTTAAGTTATGAAAATCATAACCAACGATATTTTCCATCGCCATAGCTTTTAAAACGACTTATTTAACTTCCCTGATCAAACGTGCTCGCTATCGGCGGCGCCTACACATGTTTTCCTAACATTCGCAATTTAAATGTTTGCATTAACAAATGTATGGAATCGCATTCTGGGAATTTAAGTGTACCGTGGTACAGTAGCCAAAATAAATACGTGCAATATTTGACTTGTCTGGTTGCAATTCAATATGCATACAATATTTTACCACTGACTTGCCTCCTCCAACCAGCTTATTCGTGAAAGCAGACGCTTAATATGATCAGACGGTCAAACCTAACAACTTTCTTTGATCTAAAACCGAAAGGGTGATAAAGAAATCTGCGGTTACATACAAAATTGCAAACCTACTTGATGACTTACTACTATAGTGTGTAAAGCGGATTGTAACAAATCTAACTCATTGATTGTAAATTGTAACTATTTTGTCAGTTCGAATTGTAACTCATGATACAGAACAACTTTCTCCAAGGAACATAATATAAGAAATTGCAAAAATGCAATCAGGTGACGTTTGTATGATAGGTTGAATTGTCTTACGAGTTTCCATAGATTTCTTGGGGAAAGTTGTTCAATATCATGACTAAAATCACCCAATGTCTACACTCACATTAGGTACCTATTGTTTTGTTTTAATAATTTTATTCTTTCTATATAGTACATATAGTTCATATAGTTTCATAAATTTTTGGAATCAGAGATGTGTTAATTTTATGGTGTTTATGTAACTAAACCGTTAGCGAGCTACATTAGCGAAGGAATTTGTTTATTTTAACATCAAATCATACTGACTTTTGAAAACGTAAATAAATTCACGCTGCAAATCTACGATATTAAATGGGTCAATGAGGTGGATTTTTATTTTTATCTTTGACTAATAATGTGTGAATTGGAATATTTTCAATCATTGTCTGCCAATGGCAATTGGCTTAAACTCTTCATCTTCATATCAAGAAAGTATTGTAGCTTTTTGGAAGAGCAGCCTGCTTTTTTGGCATTTTGTAAATATCATGACATTAGACAGTCATAAGCTTTCATCAGTAGCACTGTAAAGAGCATCATCAATTTTACACTACATTTTTTTTAGGTATTCGGTAGAAGTTTAGTATGTGTTGCGACTTTTAGCCAAGTCACGTTATGGAGTTTTGATAGGCGGGGTAGGGAGTAATTATTAATTGGACTTTTAAACTGTAACCGGCACCATTTAGTGACAAAAAGACTATCTTAAAACATATTAGAAAAAAATTCGCTACGCAACATAGAAATCGAAATTGTGTGTCCCAGAAGGCTTTAAAATTAATAATATTAATACCAATGCACTCACTTGACTTAGATTTAAGAATATAAATTATTTTTGAGCATTAAATAAGCATTGAAATTGAAGAAATGAGGTATTTATTAGAAAATACGAATGTATTTTTCAAAACCTAAGTAGACAAAAATATTTACACCATGTTTGAAGTATGTATATTTTTTTATTTATTTATTTTAACACTTTATTGTACACACGGAAATATACACGAAAACAACATAATAGACAAATACAAAGGGCGAGCTTATCTCTAAAGAGATTTCTTCCAGCAAACCCGAGACAGAGAGAGAGCATAGAAAGTGAGGCAGGCATAGTGTGCACATTTAACTAATAAAACAGTAGGTATTTAAAACTAATAAATATATACTATATAAAGATACAGGTATATGTATACTTACATACATACATACATATATATACGGTACGATAAATAAATAAATATACTAGTTTATTGAAGAGAGATATAGTAATCTTTGACTTGTTTTTTAAATGAAGCAATTGTTTGACAGTCTCTTATATTAAATGGGAGAGAGTTCCAGAGCCGGACTGCATGGACAGTGAAGGAATAGGAATAGAAGTCAGTAGAGTGGGATGGGATATTAAGGAGGGTACGGACATGTATAATGTATAATGGTAAAGCCTTAAATATGTGCAAAAAAATTTACCATCAGGTTTTTTAGAACGAGATAAAGCTAAATTTGAAATTTGGTGCTGTTGCTTTTGACGTGATTTTTTTTTAAATTTTAGTACATTTCTAGGCTCAAATTGGTTCTTCAATAGTATACCGAGAAAAAAAATCAATTATTAATTAGTCCCGGCTCAAACCTTAAAATGACTGGGCTATTTTGGAACAACTCAAAGCACGCACTCGCGCAGCTCTTGCACTCTCTCTCTCTTGCTCTTGTTCTTCTTGCATTTTTAATTATTTAATCAATCCAGCATGCTTTTTTATGAATTTCAGATTAAATTGAAACCCGCCTTATCGCATCTTAATCTATATAAGTCACATTGAATTGTTCCATTATGGAACAAGAGTTTCGTGGAACTGCCTACGGATCGATCGACAGACTAGTTCTTGTAAACATTATGATGATTTTATTATATTATTTGAGTCGTTTTTGATACCAAACAACTCATTTTTATCATTACTGTCTTTTTCATAGTTTTACATAAATAATGTTTGTAGATATTTGCATAAACTCATGAGAACATTTTAAGAGGTGTTAGAAATGCATATTAGTAGCGCTTTTGCTTCGGAGACGGCTGTCGCCACTTCCCGCTCACGCTGTTACAATTACTCATGCCCTCTCGCTCGCACCACTCCGCGGGCTTTATGGTGTTATGCAAATTATTGCATAACCTGTGGCGACACGTTCAACGCCTACTTTGCACTTCTAACCCCTCTAATAATGTTCTGTGTCATGACCACAATCCTTTTCGGGGTACTTAGAAACGTAGGTACAATTATCATCTATGTTAAATACATAGATGCGTGCACCTTTTTCAGGATGAAATAATGTCTCAGGTGCCATAAGGTCTTTTGCCAACTAAAACACATATATCATCAGAAACCTTATCGCAAAGATCCGGTACCAACTGGAAATAAACATAGTTACATACCGAAGCACGGAGGCGCTTGATATGAACTGATTACTCTGTACTGGGGGTTCCATACTAAACTGCAATGCCTACTCTACTCAAATGATACACTATGTTACAGTAGATATTTTTTTTATGATTTCCGGTCCGCTCCCATAATAAAAGTTGCTTAATTTGATGGTCTGAACCACACCTGATTTGGAAAATGTTTAAAAAATCACCCCTTACCTACTGTTAATTTCGAGACATAACAACAACCAGTGTAGATGGCGCTCACGTCCCCTTAAGACGCAACAGATTGAAAATTTCGTTCTCTGGGTAGTACGCTCGGTGGCGAAATTGGATAACGCAGATCCCCGGTTTGGAAAAGTGCGGGTTCAAGTCCCGCCCGAGACAAATTTTTCAATCTTTAATTTGATAACAACAACCACTTATCTTATCTTATCTTATCTTGTTGTGGGGGCTGGCAAGCCAGCAACACTTCGACCCAGTGGGTGTTAGCCCCAATACTTTTTGTTTTCTTCACCCTTCAAATACATGGTCGATGAAGGAGGCAACACCATTGAGGGGAAGAAACCTAAGATCTCCCGGTTTCGGGTATCCATCTCCGAGGAGGCACATGCGTTTTACCGCCAGGACATCACAGTCACAAAGAACATGCTCCATAGTCTCTTCATCCTCTCCGCATGCTCTGCAGCTGGGATCCAGGGTGAGTTTCATTTTGTGCATCATCGCGCCTGTAGCGTAGTGCCCAGTGATGGCTCCGACTATGGCACGAGCCTTGCTCCTGCTGTTATTCAGTATGAATCTTGAGACGCGAGTTGTCACATTGCTGATAAAGTTTTTGGAGTGTTGTAGGCCTACAAGGCTAGACCACTCCAGTTTGTGTGCTTTATCAGCCCAATCCCTAATGGCCATTCTTATACTGCATGCCGGGATTCCCACACTTGGTTCTGGGCCAACCATCTTTCGTTCTGACCCAGCCCTCGCCAGCTCATCAGCATTCTCGTTACCCTGGACGCCGGTATGTCCCGGAACCCAAACTAATCTTACGGTATTGTGAAGACCAAGCTTGTTGAGAGTCTTCACTCCGTTCAGAATTAGCTTAGAACTTACATAGTAGGAGTTCAAGGCTTTGAGAGCTGCTTGGCTGTCACTGAGGATATATTATATAGTCTTGTTGGTTACCTTCCTATATATATTCTCCTGCGCACATGCTATGATAGCATATGTCTCTGTTTGAAAGACAGTTGCAAATTCTCCTAGACTAACACTTTCGCTATAGCCTTTGGAGTGTATGCCTGCACCCGTACCTGACTCGGTTTTTGAACCATCAGTGTACCAAACAAGAGTGATCGCGTCCGGGGTACGCATTCCACGTTTCCATTCATCCCTTGTTGTGACATATATTTTGTAGTTTCTTTTGAAGATTCGTATGCTCGGCATTGTGTCACCGATCATGTTGAACCCTCTCTCAAGTTCACTGTTCAGTCTCAGTGCAGTGTGCGTTATCTTGGGCATGTCATTGTGCCAGGTTTGGGTCACCTTCATTCTATAAAGAGCCTTCGTCGCTTCAGCTCGTATGAATATATGAAGCGGTTTAAGGTCCAGTATAGTGTTTAGCGCCGCGGTGGGTGTAGACCTGAATGCACCAGTCATAGCCATACACGCCATGCGTTGTAGTTTTCCAAGTTCTTTCTCACAGGTTTGCATTTTTACAACCACTTACTTTAAAGTTTAAATGTTACGATACCAAACGGATATCGTTAACAAAATCAAAACACAACCAAAACCTGTCAATTAACTAAAAGTGCTCTGAGCTTTTTGCCAAAGTAAACTAATTCACGACCAGTGTTTTAAGAGCCGGGTTTAGAAAACAATAACATACGGAAGCCGGGGTCAAGTCAAAACAGTCGATAATGATGTAATGCGCTAAAAATGAATGTATTCAGGTCATCAAATTAGGGCCGGTAAACATCCGCAATTGTTTTTTATACACAACTCTAAAATAAAGACTGATGGGCTGAACGATTCATCACTCATCCTTCAACCAGACAGCCCTAAAAAAGTCTATAGGAAAACCTGAGGAAACTTAACACGCTCTAATTTCGATGTGTGTATTGTCTAACAACCGATGTGGTGTCTAAATCTTGTATGGAGACCAATAACGGGTAGTGTCTGACGACCTCCGGCACTGGGCCCATAACCTGAGACATAGGTAGCGGAGGAGAGACTAGATGAGGAAAGCCGAGGATACAGCTTGTAAAATGGGAGTGAGATGTGGATATTAAGAATATATCTGACTACTCCTTCGGGGTAAGTCCCATCTGGAAATTTAGTCCCCTTGGGGAATAAAGTCTTCTCGGAAAATATAGTCCCGTCTGGGAATATACCGGACGATTTCAGTTTTGCTCCCATAGTAAAAGTTGTTCAGTTTGATGGTCTGGATTACCTACTAAATTGTTTCTTAATTAAATAGCCACATCATCTTAAATACAAGAAAATCAGAAAAATTTCCTACACAGAATGTTAGAAAATAAATGGTACTGAACAACTTTGCTTAAGAAAGGAAATTCGCAAAAAAAAGGTCGACTTTAAAATTTTCTTATTATTTAGGATCAGCTGATTGCATTTAGAATGGAAAGTCCATTTTTTTTCGTATTTCCTAACCTTTTCCTTTCTTAAGGAATGTTGTTCAGTAAGTATCTTGGGTACTACCATAGGTACTACCTTTGTTTGTAGGCGTCGCATGCCACCCCCGAGTAATGCCTCCATCTCTATTATTTAACGTATGCCAGAAAGAGCGCGCATGACGTTTTTCTCGTTTAAACGCTTTGTCGTGGGTGGCATGCTGTAGTATACAATATTTAAGGTACTTTCCTTCCGTGAGTTCCGTGTGGCTAAGCCGTGGGAAATCCTGTATAGTCCTCTCGGGGAATAATAATAATAATGTATATAAGGTCTAACAAAATTAGGTGAAACTATTTTAAGGGGATGATCAGACCATCAAACTGAACAACTTTCTCTATGGGACCAATAGTGAAATCGCGAAAAAAAAATCTGCTGTCCCATACATTTAGGTCGAGTAGGTTTGTATGGAACAGCAGATTTTTTTTCGTGATTTCGATATTGGTCCCATAGAGAAAGTTGTTCAGTTCGATGGTCTGATCATCCCCTTAAAATAGTTTCACCTTATTTTGTTAGACCTTATATAGAGTCCAAGTTTTTTTAATTCCGTCCGTACCTACCTACTAAAAAACTAAAAAATTATCAGTTTAAATGTAATTACTACGCATTACATTCTACAAGTAGGTATGAATAATTTTACGTTAGGGATTTCTATTTTAAAAGATACCCAGGTAGTTTTATAGGTAAAGTAAAAAAATATAAGTAACGAGCGTTAACCCGCGACTTCATCCGCACAAATTATATACCAGATTTTAAGTCAGATCATAAGCTATCAAACAAAAAAAGTTTCATCAAAATCGGTTCAGTAGTTTTTGCGTGATACTCGTTCAAACAAACAAACAAACACACAAACAAACAGACGGACAAAAAATCCAAAAATTGGTGAAATGGAATCAGGGACACCTAAAAACCATATCGTAACTTTTTTTTGTTAATATCTTCAATGTACAGACAAACTTCCTGTTACAGTTTTATAATAGCACGAGCGGTAACCCTCGACTTCGTCTGCACAAATTATATACCAGATTTTAAGTCAGATCATAAGCTATCAAACAAAAAAAGTTTCATCAAAATCGGTTCAGTAGTTTTTGCGTGATACTCGTTCAAACAAACAAACAAACAGACAGACAAAAAATCCAAAAATTGGTGAAATGGAATCAGGGACACCTAAAAACCATATCGTAACTTTTTTTTTGTTAATATCTTCAATGTACAGACAAACTTCCTGTTACAGTTTTATAATAGCACGAGCGTTAACCCGCGACTTCGTCTGCACAAATTATATACCAGATTTTAAGTCAGATCATAAGCTATCAAACAAAAAAAGTTTCATCAAAATCGGTTCAGTAGTTTTTGCGTGATACTCGTTCAAACAAACAAACACACAAACAAACAGACAGACAAAAAATCCAAAAATTGGTGAAATGGAATCAGGGACACCTAAAAACCATATCGTAACTTTTTTTTTGTTAATATCTTCAATGTACAGACAAACTTCCTGTTACAGTTTTATAATAGTACGAGCGTTAACCCGCGACTTCGTCCGCACAAATTATATACCAGATTTTAAGTCAGATCATAAGCTATCAAACAAAAAAAGTTTCATCAAAATCAGTTCAGTAGTTTTTGCGTGATGCTCGTTCAAACAAACAAACAAACAAACAAACAGACAGACAAAAAATCCAAAAATTGGTGAAATAGAATCAGGGACACCTAAAAACCATATCGTAACTTTTTTTTTGTTAATATCTTCAATGTACAGACAAACTTCCTGTTACAGTTTTATAATAGTATAGATAGATAGATAGATTAAAAATAGTATTATTATGTTAACCCTCCACCTGACGACTAGTACCTAGCACATAGTAAGTACGTGCACAGTGCACGAAAGCTTCCGAAGCCCAGACCAGACTCAGCGTTCATTTAATATTCATGAATGTCAATAGATGGCGCTGTAAAATTCCTTGGTGTCTAGTCTACCTAATATTTGATTTGTTTTTGATGTGATGAATTGAAAACAATAATATTTATGAATTGGTTTTGTTCACTACATAGCGTATTCGATTCATCCACGGTTTCTATCAGGTACCTAGGCATTAAAACGATGTAAAATGGGCATTTTTTTATTTTATATATTTCCTAAAATTCAAGTACAAAGGGTATATTATGAATTAAAATACCTACCCTACATAATTACGTAGGTACTTTTGGAATGATAAATTAGTAGTGAGTGAAATACAAATAAAAATTGTATATTACTTACTTACTAATTATAACTTACTTTCTGACAAAATTATGTGATGGATTTATTTATCACATATCGATGGACCATTTATGTAATTGCTTATTTATACATAATAAAAACTTCAGACATTAAAGCTATTAGGTACTCGAACTCCTTTAATTTATTGCTTATTATAATCACCTAAGTGTCACAATCACAAGATAAATATTTCCCTGTGGTTCCCCAATTGAAATAGACCACCTCAATAGACATGTAATTAGATATAACACAAGTTACTTCGCATACTCTTTCAACTCAACTCAAGCTCAAGGTGCTTAATTCGACACTGTTTTAATTAATAAGGGTCAACCGTTACTTCATAGATGGGTAGTAGATGGAATTGTGGCTCGCTTGGTTTTTATACAGATAGTATCTCTATCTGTATGAAAATTTATTATAATATTTAGATCTATCTCTGTGACCACTGCATTTTATTTTCAACTCATTATGAGTGTTTTTATGGGCTACAATTAGGCTAGCCAGCTAGCAGCCTTATACCACCTATTACCACTTAACACGATCATATTATATTCTGGAATCCCAAATAGCCTGGTTTGCACGTTGATGCAAATATTTAGGCTTAATCATATTAAGTGAACACTTTCGCAGTGACAGAATCATATTTATGATTGATTCTCTAATATTCATGATTAATCCCAAATACTTTTTGGTGTAGGTGACCCACCCAAAAAGTGACTACACTAAGGGCCTGCTTCCCCACTTCTGGATAAGTTCTTAATACTAGCTAGATATCGGTTGACATAATTCTTATGAAGGATATGCCAAACTATCTGTCAGATAAGCTATTAAGAACTTATTCAGAAGTGGTGACAAAGGCCCTTATTGTAGCTGTTAACTTTAACCCACACGCAAACACTTAAATTACTCACGCTCAGTTGCAGAAACGCTCATTAAAGTTAATACTCATTAAAGATATTTAATGGAGGATTACTCTAATGAGCGTTTCTGCAACTGAGTGTCAGTGCCACGCTTCTTAACAAATACAGTCTTACTAAAAGCTGCCTGCTTAAAACGATCTACTATGTGTCTGACCCCTAAAGTGAGTACAAATTTGAGTTTGTGTAATTAATAAATCATAGTTGCACTAGTTTTCGCTATAAACTGTATTATAAACTAACTCTTGCATCTTCATCCTTAGCATGAGTTTTTTCGCAGGTCCCAATTTCCTGACATGAGGTAACAGACTGTCAAAGAAGCCGACATCTTCATCCTTCGTCACCGCGTCAGGGTCACCCAATTCATTACCGTTTAATACACTTTTTGTAGCGTCATCATCATCATCGTAAAAATCAGTTTCTAGTATAACGGGTTTTGTATCAAATTCATCGAATTCATCGTCTTTGACAATGGTATCTGCGTTGTTATCTTCAGGAGTAGGTTCGATGTAATAACTAGTGCTTTGGTCTGCATCGTATCCTTGACTGATGTGGTCATCATGGACCTCGTTCCCTTCGTAATCATTGAATTGGTTGGTCAGGAATTGCAGTTTCGGAAGGAATTCCCATTCAGAGTCGAATTTTCTGACTTCTTTTCTTGCTTGGTCACGTAAATATTTCCACTTTAATCTTGCCTCATCACCTAAAACATGGAAGAAGTAATTGTTTGGTTATCTAAGTATAGCTTATCAGATCCCACTGCAGGGCAAAGGCCTCCACTTACAAATTAAATATCAATATTACAGGAAAAACAAACAAACCAAGGAGCGCGTCTGCACGTAGAAGAAAGAAGTAACTTTTTTTACTTTGTCACCATAGTGAAAGTTGTTCAGTTCAATGGTCGAATCTAAAGCATCCCTTTAAATATTACTAGGGTGTTTAGTTACACCATGTATAAACGAAGTGTTACTTCAGGTCTAATAGCCCAGTCATTTTACGGAGTTTTATTAGGCGGGGTAGGGAGTAATTATTAATTGGACTTTTAAACTGTAACCGGCACCATTTAGTGACAAAAAGACTATCATAAAACATATTTAAAAAAAATCGCTACGCAACATAGAAATCAAAATTGTGTGTCCCGGAAGGATTTTAAATTAATAATATTAATACCAATAAGCCGTAAGCGTACCGTTAAGCTGTTGATCCCGGCTACTATCTCTGGTGGTAGTAGTCGTCACATAAAAACCACGTCAGAGGCCGTAAGGCGGTCTGAAAAAACTCTGACACCCCAGGGCTCTGCCCACACGATAAGAAGAAGAATACCAATGCACTCATTTATTTGACTTAGATTTAACAATATAAATTATTTTTGAGCAATAAAATAAGCATTGAAATTTAAAAAATTAGGTATTTATTAGAAAATTCTAATGTAATTTTAAAAACCTTCTAAGTAGAGAAAAATATTTACACCATGTTTCAAGTATGTGTAATGCTAAAACCTTAAATATGTGAAAAAAAAAATTCCCATCAGGTTTTTTAGAACGAAATAATAGCTAAATTTTCAAATTGGAACTGTTGCTGGCGTAATTTTTTTTTAGGTACATTTCTAGGCTCAAATTGGCTCTTCAATATTATACCGAAGAAAAATTTCTATTACTAATTAGTCCCGGCTCAAACCGTAAAATGACTGGGCTACTAAACTGCTACCCCGATTTCGAAACAATTAATCAATCAATCAATCAAATATACTTTATTTTACACCAAAAACATAAACAGTAAAATACAGAAATAAAATACAAGAGGCACAAAATAAGGCGGTCTTATCGCTAAGAAGCAAAAACAAAAACTATAGCTTGTCTTAGCATAGTCGGAGAAAGCGAAGTCACCGGATTAAATAAGAAAAATGATACGTACGTGTAACATCTAATTCCAGCGCAATCTCTTTCCAGCTCTCATCCAATTTGTACCAATTATGATGCCCTTTTAACTGCCTGTTCCATATTATATCTCTAGCTTGCACCAGTTCTATCAGCTTATTCATATCTACGTCTATCGTACGCCGTTTGTTCATTAGCAATTTCTTTCTCATCGTGTACCCTAGTTTTGGCGTCTTTATTGACTCGTCTAAGGCACTGAAAACTTCGTCGGTTGTATCATTCTCCCCATCGCCTTCGTTGTCTTCTAAGAATTGGTTGTGGATAAAATTGAGCTTCTGGAAATGAGGCCATTCTGAATCGATTGGGTTTTTCTTCATCTCCTTGCGGCATTGGTCCTTGAGATTCTTCCATCTTTTTCTACAGTTGAGGCCTGGAATTTGGATAAATAACCGCTTTAGGTAGTTGTTACAAAAGTTTTAGTATATGTAAGTAGGTACCTATTACTTATAAGTGACTGGCAAAGGTAAGAAAAGCTATTCCCATACTTAATCCTAGTTTCAAACTTTCTAGTAATGTTTAGAAAGTCAATTGTGGCTTCAGTGTTGGTTGATGATTTTGCACAAAGCATATAGGTACCTGCTAGGTTACTCTGTACCGAGAGATTTTGCCAATGCTTATTAGTTTATACAGGGTGTTTGGGTAAACAGTTGTATTACTTTAAAGAGTGATTGTACTCATAATACTGACCAACTTTCCCAAAGAAACTTATAGGAAATACGCAAAAAGAATTTTGGACTTACCATACTAAATGCAATCAGCTGATCGAAAGTTTGTATGAAAAGTCGAAATTTTTTTTGCGAATTTCCTATCGGTTTCTTAGGGAAAGTTGTTCAGTATCATGAGTACAATCAATCACCCCTTAAAGTAATGCAACTGTTTACCCTAACACCTTGTACTGTATACCAAAAGTACTTGACTTTGTAACGGTAGGTAATAAAATATTTGGTGACACCAAGGGTTGTTTTTAAAAAAAACTATCTGGAGCCACCATACAATTGGAGCTTCGCTGTAGGCTAGGGAGCAGAAAACTGACATGCGATCACGATCACCCAATAGCAGACCTACAACGCGACTCCCTCTTGATTTTTCATGAAGTTTTTAGAACTGGCGATTTTGTAGGAGTATCTAAATAGCGAAAAACGTATCTATTATTTGGATAGCAATTTTATTACTTATACACAAATCTATAATTGTTTTTATGTAAATAGCAAATTGTATCATTAACAAGAATGAAGTATAAAAAAAACTATTTAAATCGCGCGCCCCGCTAAACATTTGATCCAAATGTTTGCCTCTATGCAAAACACATCGAAAACCAAAACAAACCGATATGACCGGGCCATTAACCTTCATACAATCGCTCAGCCAAACGCAGCCGCTACTTACTTGTCGTCCCCACTTCTGCGGCCACTTCGTTCCAATAACGTTCTAATTTGAACCGATTCCTGTGTCCACGGTAGCTCTTATCCCAAAGACATTCTCTAGCTTGGACAGCTGATATTAGCTTGTCCATATTCTTGGCTCTGACGCCTTTGGGCTTGCCTTTGGATGCCATGTTAGCGGACGCGAGAGCGATAGCGGTCGGGCGACGCTAGCGGCGCGCGGCTCGTCACTGAGCTGAGCGGTTCTACTTCAATCACCCGCCCCGCGCGGTGCGCATTACCGCTCCCGCTCCCGCTCTATCGTATCGCCGTCTTCGTCGCTCACCGCGTCGCTCCCCTCTCCGCTGGCTCGACATGCCTCGGCGAGTAATCCTTCGCGCGCACACATAACATTCCTCTTTACCGGTTCTTTGCAGCCATAGCGTATCCATTGCGGTTCTAGTTTGACCTTTGCGGTTAGATTTTGGTACAAAGCTGTTAATGGATCACGCAAGTTACGGTTCAGTAGATCATATTTAAGGGCGTGGCAGTTTATGGGTCGTACAGGGGTAGCAACAAAGGACGGACTCGTAGCGATTTAGAACGGGTGTCACTCACGGATGGAATCATAATTGGTTTCCTTGCCTATCGTCCCGACACTTGGCGCGACCACGTTGCGCTAAAGAGCAGCAAATTAAATTATCTTTAAGGTATTAACCTAGGTAGGTTACCTAATTATTCAGACTATATTAAAATGAGCGAAGCTAAGTATGATGTTATTCTAATACATAGCTAGCTGCTGTTTGTTGTAGCTCCTACATATGATGATGATAATTATTAATTGTAATTAGAGTATACAGTTAACTACATAATTACAACACCAGTAAAAGTTTTCTTGGAGGCACGTTGCAAGTTTTTCCGTCGTTCGCATGGTGTTCACGCGGTTTGCGTTTGGGCTTGCCACGAAGCGCCACCATGACCACCATCTCTTCTTAACAGTTCTTTGCTCAAAAAACAATCCTCGAGATTGGGATAGATACTAACCCACAAACTCCAGCAAGTTGTAAATTAAAAGAAAAAGTGAGAAAAATGCTAATGTTTTACTGAAGTATTTTTTAAATAAAAATAAAGTAATCATAACTTTGATAGGAACCATAAAAAAATATCCTAATCCTATTTGCATTATGCATAATAACAAGGGACAGTCGAGCGAAAAAGTGTATCTTCTCTTCTCGTTATTTATAGGAATGACAAAACAGAAACTCTGGTTTTTATTGCCAATAATATTAACTTGCAATAATTATTATGCATTTTATTTTGAAGCCTTAATAGGTTAAAACTTAAAAGTTAACATTAAAATGCCCCATTAAAATTTGGTAGTTGTAGCAAAGTTTCTGTCCGCCCGAAAGTGAATGCGGACGTGTATGTATGTAGGTATGTCACATAAGATATACCTACATAAAACTCACAAAAATAATCAATAAATTATATGTATGAATGCTTTAAGCATTCGCATTTGGAAATTTATTTTTAAATTTTTAATTCAATTTTTATTCTGTTACCTAGGTAGATATTATATGAAATAAACGCTCGTATCTTTTTATTAGTTGTATTTAACCATAAAAAACAAAAACAAATGAAATTATGAATTATTTTCCCTAGAACTCATAATATTATTAATACTAACAAACACATCTCTTCTAAACTTTCTCATCTCATCTTCGGTCAAAGACTCTACATCGGGCAAGAGACTTAGTAAAAACATCTTCCTTGGATTATCTTCTATACTGTCACGCCGTTTACGTTTAGTAATCTTTCTTTCTTCTTCTTCTTCTTCGCAATTTGATGTTACTGCACTAAGATTATCATTTCCGTGATCATTATCAGTATCAGATTCAGTGTCATCGTGTGATTGTTTTATTTCTAAATGATAATTAACATCGTGTTTGGATTGTAGTGGTTCTTGATATTCATTGTCGTCTCGGAGTTTAATGAAGGGGACGATGAACTGTAGGTGATCAGCCAAGTAGTAGGGTCTGCAAGGTGGTGTACCTCTTCTCATTAGCTTTAGTGATCTCATGAAAGCTATTCGTGTTTTACGCCATTTGTTTTTGCATTCTCGCACTGAAAAAAAGAGACAGGTTAGTTGGAAAGACACATCGTTTCATACTGAAACTTAAAATTGTACATTCTAAGACTGATACTTATTGGTAATTGAATAATGAGACTGTAAAGCTCAAGAAAAGCAAATCAAATATCTAAAGTATTATTATCATTCTTGGCTTGGCTATTGCAAGCATGGTTCGTTAAGTAACATTACGACCATTGCTCATCTACTATGTTCGCTCTAACCAAGCACATCCATATTTTACACATATCTACAGCCGAACTATTTTTTTTTTATTCTCGTTTACGCAGGTTTCCTCAAGATGTTCTTCTTCACTGCCGAGTTATTGATAAATACAACCTTACATAAAAACCGCCCCATCATGATTGAGTAGCTAACTGTATTTTTGCTCATAAACACATCTTGAGATTGGGATAGATACTCCCTCCGATACTTGAAATTGGCAGTAATGTAATGCTAGTCACAAGCAAAAGTCCATTAAGGCGGTTGCAGAGGGGTCAATTTTATACAAAACTTTGAGGCACAAAAGTTTGACGCACAATACGCGTAGACGGAATTAATAAAAGTAATATTTTACATATGGAAAAATAGTTTAGAAAATCTAGATGCCGCGTAACAAATAACATTTGCATTTTATAAAATAATTCCGAACATACAAAGCTTTGAAATTTTTCATACAAAATTTTAAAAGCTTTATATCTTCGTAATTATATTATAAATTGCAAATGTTATTTATGACGCGGCAACTAGATTTTCTAAACTATTTTTCCATATGTAAAATATTACTTTTATTAATTCCGTCTACGCGTATTGTGCGTCAAACTTTTGTATGGACTGAAACCACCTTAATTAAAATTTAAATGAAAAATCTACAGATACAAAACTCCTACCACTTGTGTGCTCAACTGTCCAACGACAACACGACACAATATCATAGGCTTAGTGGTCTGTGCATTTCCCTTACCTGTGGAATTGACGGTCTTGGCAATTTCTGTCCACGCTCGCATAGTGATCGTTCGGTTCACATACTCCGGCATATTTGCATTGTACAAATATGGATATTTCTCTATTTCCTTCATCAAAGCTACTATATCTCTGTTATCTCTAATACTGGGTACTAGATTATCTGATGACATTATTTTTAATGTAATAAATATGTTAAGACACACTAGATTGTTAGAAAATTTAAAAATAAACACATCCGCCCAGTTTCAAGCGCTTTGCGCAACTGTCTGCAATGCAATATTCTGTTGTTGAGTGATATTGCGTGTTCAAAATGGCGGCCGCAGCCGCACAGTCCCGCCAGTGTTAACTCGTGGCTATTTTTGGTACTAATTAGCGTATGCATTGTTTTCGCGCGAAAGGCCACTTTTGTTACTTTTTTGAGGCCAAAAATGTTTGCATCGCAGCAATCGGGTTACATCTAGGTTACATGGTGTTTTTCGGTCGCCTGCTTTCCGGCTTGCCACAAAGCCCCACAATTTTGTGGTGGCTCAAGTGTCTGTTTTTGAGAATAAAACAATCCTTGATTCCGTCACCAAATATTTATTAGTTATTACCGAACAACGTCAAGCATATTTTCTATTTACCTATACCTACCTACTTACCTATTGAAGTTTGGCAAAATCATCAACACTACCTACAGTGAAGCCACAATTTAAAGATTAGATAAGAATTGGAACAGATAGATATAAATCTACCTTCTTCTACTTCCTCATTCATTTCTTATAAGAATTTTTATAAGAAGTACTAAAAAAAATGGGAATTTGACACGACATGGACATGACTTCGATTACCTAACATACGTAGGTAATTTTAACATTTAAGTACCTACCAAATCCACAATAGAAGCACATAGTCGGGGAAATCTACGGATTTTTGTATGGAGTATATTGCATTAATTGCACTTTAGGTGATAGTTTGAAATATTAGTAGGTACATACCTGAAAAACATAAATTCTTAATGATCCCCGATTTTTTATTGTGTATTATGGAATAATTAAGACATTTACAAAACATTAAATTTAGGTACGTATAAACAAAAAATGGAAAACTGGTGATTTTGTACGTTCTATACGGCTTCGTTCAATACGTTTTACTTATAACAATAATAATCCCCGGTTAATATCGTAAATTTTAGTAGATATTTAATATTTTGTAAGTATTCAAAAATTATAACTTCAAAACTTAATTATTTACTGTTTTTTTGTACACAATAAATTTGTATGAGGTTAATTAACTATCTCTTTTGCTAGTATGCTGGAAGAAATATCTTTACAAATAATCTTGCCCTTTGTAAATTTATATTGATTTTAAGTTATTTCAGCCTCAGCCTATATAACCACCAAATCTCGACAAAGTGTTATAAACTAACCGTAATATTAGTTCAAACACAATTTACTAAAGTGTATTTAATGCAATCTCAAACCGTATTTTTCCTAGACTAACAGCATAACTATGTAGTTTAGTAGGTAACCGCTATTCCAAACATTAACTTTTTAAATTCATTCCACATACCTACCTAAATTCATTTTTTACATTCTAGCTAGATACACAATCTTTACTCTCTAGTATAAAACACAGATCTTGAAAAATATATTCTATTGTGACCTACATACCCGTCAATTCTGGCTATCTACAACATATTCAATTTTAAATTTTATTGGACATGTCTCCCTGTGAAATATTAGAAGTTTTTTCCGAGAGCGCATTCGCGCTGCATACAAACGAAGTCTGGTGATATTTTCAATACTATTTTTCTAACAGTCTGGAAACTAATCTCTATGTGTATATGAAGTCAGATTTTCGTTAAAATATACAGTTTCAATGCTAGGATTAATTTAAGATTTGTATGGAAATCTTTGAGGCACTGTAACTTTAAAACTATTTGTAAATCAGACCTCATACAGACATAGAGATTATTTTCTAGATTATTTATGATTAGTATTGAAAATATCATAAGACTACGTTATATTCCCTTAAGGATGTACCCACACCAAAAGAGGAAAATTCTCAGGGAAAATATCTAGAATATCGACAGTCAGATAGTCCATTGAATATTCCATTTTTCTACTTTACAAAAGCGTAAGGCCTGAAAACTGTTAAGCGCGTTGCGAAGAGGTAATAGACACTCAATCATGAGGGTTCCGGGTTCGAATCAACAAGGACGACTTGACATGTAGGTATCAATGAGTTTTTCTAACTTATGTAGGTACCTACGTAATACGGACTGCTCTCAAACGGTGAAGGAAAACTTCGTAAGGAAACCTGCATAGGTACACTGAAGAAGAAATTCTGATGCGTATGTCTAGTACTGATGGATGACGTCCATACTTCCGGGACAACCTTCCCTCAGGTATGGCCTGTGCCCTGCAGTGGAACTTACTAGGGTCGGCCAATTCGGGAAAGATATAGATTGATTGAGCTCTGTCTTTGCGCCGGGTGGCAAAACCCCACGCTACGCCACTGCATATGTGGGGACTGCCCCTTTGCCCCCCTGGCGACGCCCATGATAGACGATGAAGTTAACACAATAACATATTAGAAGGTTCTAACTATTCAACCTTCCTATTATCCTAGTATTTGTCTAGAAAGCTGCAAGTTTCTGTAGATATGTCATTCACAATTCATTCGACCATGCACTTCCCTACCGGGCGCTGTTTCGTGAGTTTCGTGACTTAAGTTTTAATGGTTGAAAATCTCGGATCTACTCGAACTTAGAATATAAGTGGGCAAGTATATGCTTACTTTACTTACATAAGTAGGTATACATAAACTCACAATCGCATTGAAAAAAAAATTTTGAAACACTTTGAAAACAATTTGATAAATGTTCTTATTCTTCTTTTTTCGTTTTCTTTCGAGTTCACGAACATTACTATATATACTTACTTTCCTACAACTACCAACAAACCTTTGAGTGTTGTAATTAAGGCTTTCTTGAAGGTTTTATGCCTGTGTCAGATTATAGGGAGAGCTAGGGGCTATAATATTCATGGCATATTGTCAGGATTAGGTTCATAAACTATTCGACCAATTTATCATATAATTTAATATAATTAAAGCACATCAAGGCTAAATATATTCTGATAGTGTTCCTACATCGTATCGAACCTATCATATTATGTGTATGTGTATGTTGTGTATGTTGGACCAGATGCCCCATAAGAAAAGGAAAGGTTATCATGATACCATCGTCATCCCATCTGCCATCCCCAGTTCAGGACACTGGTCTACAATGAGGATGAGGAAAGTATATGTACAGAAATGATTTCAAATGAAAGGCCAGAATCAGAATAGTCGAATATTATTTAATTCTTTGACTATCCTTAATATATCTTTGAATATATTTTATATCTTTGATTCTACATTACTTCTGGTTCACTAGTATCCTCCTATCTAAACCATAGGGCATATGGAGAAGAACCAGACAAAGAAACTCCATATAGGACAACCAAAACACATTATAGAAAATCACACATAAGAATTAGGTATTATAAATTAACCATAATTATACGGTAGCAAACACAAGTTACTTATACTGAACAAATAATAAATATGGCGTAACACTTACACTTGGGCAGCGTGACCACCTCTGTGATCTTTGGTAGAATTCCTCCTTTTATGACAAACCACATCTTTTATAGATTTACCACCACACTTCACGATGGTTCGGAATGGCGGCAAATCCATCCAGGAAATGAAGTTTGTTTACAGTATTATAATACGTACTTAATCATTTCTAAATTATAATTATTACTTCACAAATTATACTATGATTTTAGGATGATTATAACTATATAATTAATATCACAATTACAACAAGATTCACCAAAATAAGTTACTAAACATTGTCAACAATAGTTTGGTTTTTAATAGATGTTGCCAGTCTAAAAATGAAACGTAGATGACTAGATTAATATTAATAATTTAGATTCAAACTCATGATACGACTCATGACTCGACTCACGAATCATTCAATTAAATAAAATCTAATATTCTAACACCTGCATGGTATCCACCAAAGCGGAGCGGAGATACGTCATATCAACCAACAAAAATAGATGACATTTTTTATGACTCCTTCGAGCAAAGCGAGCTATTGGTTGATTTTACATATTTCTGCTCCGATTTGTTGGATACCGTTAAAGAGGAATGAAGTGTCAAGTTGTGAAAAGTGGCTAGCCTATACAACGTGTTAATGAATTAGCGCAAAACCTCATACACCCCAACTGATTTATAACAAAATAATTCAATTGAAACAATAATTTCATTATTTTGATAATTAAAATGTAAAGTTATTCGCATTTTAAGTTTTGAGGCAAAAATGATTTGTTATCATACAAGCAATGTGTGAAAGTGCTAATGTACTCATGGATACATTTTAAGAAGCTTGTTATGGTAGTAAGTAGGGTGAGTGTGCCCGTGCGGTGGGTTAAATTTTAATTTTTACAAACAAATTATTTGATATTTTGAAAGAAATTACATATATAATTTGTAAAAACTTTAATAATTCAATTCTGCTCTCGATTCTAAACAAACTACTTTCTAGTTTTGCGTTAATTCATCAACACGTTGTATATCGTCCACAAATATACTGCATTTAAACTCATCGCTTAGTCCCCCCCCTCGTTCGATAACCAATGTAGAAACCACGTAAGAAATAGGGTGGTCTTTTCTGTGGAACCACACGGCTTTAAAACACTTATTAAACACAATTAAACACTTAAATACCGAAGCTATACAGGGAGTAGGTGAACTTCAAAAGCATCCCCTTTATTAAGTACTAGCTAAAGCCCGCGACTTCGTCTGCGTTGACTTTAAAAAATTATCCTGTGTTAATCCAGAACATATTATGAGCGACTTCCTGAACATCTGAGGAATGTAACCAATGACGATTCATTTTACCGCCAACTAAAAAGTCTTTTGCTGGATGGTGAATTTTATTCTGTAAACGAATTTCTTTTGTTTGTCTTTAAGTAGACTACAATAAGTAGGTAATTGTAGCGACATTTATTTAAAGGAATAAAATAGTAAAAGCACAAATAAAACTTACCTCAAACTTAAACCATTCTAAACTACAAATTTAACTAATCCTCGACTAAATAGTCGAAAAGCCCGCCCCAGGTCATACCTGGCCCGAAGGTGCCCATAATGCTGGCTGCATTTCCGCGTTGAATCGCTAATGATATGCGTTGGGCTAGGTATGACCCGGCACGAGGACCGTTACCCGCATCCGTTACCCAGCGACATTTTATTTTAATTATGAATTGTATTTCCTTATGTTTGACATATTTATTTGACATTGTTACCCTCTAGATTAGTTATGTTCACATTTTTATTGTTTTATTTTATATTCTTGACGATCATTATTATCCTTTGACATTTTTATTTTTTATGTAATGTACTTACTTGTAATTATGAATTTGATAATATGAAATAAATAATTCAATTTTTCTATTCTATCTGCTTGCCAAATTTCATCCAAATCTGTGTGATTGAGCCACAAACATACAACCTTCAAACATCTCGGCACAATCTTTCACATTTTAATATTAGAAAGAAAGTAAGAATAAGAATAAGTATTACTATACGCATTTAAGTCATCACCCTGTATATAAATAGCGATATATAAATTCACGACCATAATCCCTTCTGGGGTGGACAGAAAAATTGCTATAAGAAAAAAACCAGACATTAAAATTTCGTCCAACTCTCACAAGCTCATAGTAATTCTCTTATAGTCTCGTCAAATTTCTCATAACATCAAGATATAATATAACAAAAAATAAAAATGTTAAACAAATCAAGAGAGCACTAGAGCCTATTTTCGTCGAGTCAGCGATGTAGTGCGCATGATCGTAGTTGAGAGGGCTTCACGCAAGTATCATCAGGTCGAGGTGCCTCAGTCAGTCCTCTTGGTTCCTTCTGTCTTGTGAGTCAGCACCTCGCATAACTTGCGAGGTAATGAGGTTGGTGTTCTTTTACTTTCAAAAGTGCTACTCCAGCTTACTACAAATTTTACAATACTTTTACAGGTTCTTTTATAGATCTAAACATAATAACATTTATTTCGATGTTCTTAAAATTGTAATGTTTAGAACCTTTATAAGTATTCTATGAAAATAGCTTTAATTTAAGGCTTTTGTAGCAAGTAGGAGTAAATCTTTTTCATTATCGATTTTCATTATTGAAAAATCCTTAAATACCTACAGGGTCCCACTAAATATCAGACCATACAAATGAACAACTATCTCTATGGGACCAACATCGAAATCGCGAAGAAAAACTAGCTGTCCCATACATTATTCTTGAGTAGGTTTGCAGTTTTGTATGGAAAAGTTGTATTTTTTTTGCGATTTCGTAGTTCTCAGATTGACGGTCAGATCATCCCTTTAAAAAAGTGTCAGCATATTATGAAGGACCCTATATATTGTTAAAAGGGCGCCACCGCCACTGAACGGTAAAAGGACAAGAGGATACGTACATACCTACCCTTTAGTGTGCTCGATGCAAATAACGTATAATTTAATTCTATTTTGATCTTCAAGCAATTTAATTCAATATTTTCAAAACATAATCTAGAAACTAATATCTCGTAATGTGGTTTGTCAGATTTTTGTAAAAATGTATGGGCCAATCAAATTACGGTCTGGCCCGGAACTAATTTTTTAACTAATTATTTTTGAACCAATCTCTCCTAGAAATAGACCAACATTAAACAAAAATTACGACGGCATAAATGCAATCAACTGGTCGAACGTTTGTATGAAAAGTCGAAACAAATGTTTGCGCGACAGTTGTTCAGTATCATGGTTACATTACAATAACCCTAAGGGGTTATGGTAATGAAAGGAAGTTAAGACCTCCTGCGTACATTTGTACTTCTCGTAGGACATAAGAAATAATAAAATCTATTGTTGGTGTTTTGGTTGCTAACTGGAACACGAACAATAGATTTTATTATTTCTTATGTCCTACGAGAAGAAAAAATGTACGCAGTACCTATACAAGATACCTATAAAAGAGTACCTATACAAGATTATTATCTTGTATAGGTACTCTTATCTTATCTTGTATATGTTCACACCTTTATCCTATAGTAGAAAGCAGAACCTACAACTCGCCACACGCTACGACTCTGACACACTTCTCTTGCTTGTTTGCTTGCTTCTTCAAGATTCAGTACCAAAGTACTTACGTCTTTGTTTTTATCTTATTCATTTGAAGTGTTTATGAAAGGTAATCTATAAAGCTATTTACGGTTATCGAGCAATTAAATGAAGCCATCTTTTAGTGTTATGTATACTTGATCGTAGAGTTTAGCTTACCCCGAGACAGCATTCAAATCCACTTAGGTGAACAATTTATGTTAATATAATAATACCTACTCTACGTCAATACCGAATATTCCAATACACCAATCAAACGGTACAGACACCGAGCTCATGTGGTTTTCGTGCTTGGCTAAGGCGGATCACACACTGCTCCGCAATTCGCTCCGATTTAAGGTTGTATTAAAAAGACGAATACCGCAACGGAGGTACGGAGCGGTGTGTGATCCCCACTATGGCTTGAGCCTGATTCATAAGTCATAACCATAGAGATCTAGAGAGATGCCAACCAACGCGCTGAGTACGAAACCTAGTGTCGCATTACCACCAGTACCACGCGATAGAAAGTATTTTGTTAGCTTGAATGTGCTCATTATCCAATGCGGTATCAGAAACTATACCGTTCGAATAATCTTTAGTACTACGCAAGCATTGTAAACTATTATATATAATATCTCGACTGGCTTTCAGCCTCATAATATATTGAATCCTTACTGTCGCCAGCAATGTGTTTCGTTTTTGCGCATATTGCTGCGACACTGGCCCCGCCCCCTTTTCACATCTCCGTTTAGTTTTTGTGATCTGTGATCGCCTCCTCTACTTTCATCGGTCCTTTCATACATGTTTGCTCGTAGGTGTCGGATAGATCTTTTTATTTTAGTTTTTTTATTTAGAAAAATCCTGTATAATAGGGTTAAAATTAAAATGTTGTTGCAGGTGTTGATCGACGCATGGCGCGTCAGCAGAACCATGTCGGGCATGACGGGAGCAAGCATGCTGCGTACGCGCAGGAAGGATGTCAACCTCAAACCCAACCGCAGGTAAACATAATATCTAACAACACCTACCTTACCTTTCCCTACCCCATATTGGGGTAGAGACGGTAGAGTCGACACAGAAAAATACAGTGTGGTTACAAATAGTGGTTGCACAGTTACACTGCCGCGCCCCGTCTGCAGTTACATAGATAATCTCAAAATTTCCGTAACGTGTGGACATAACGACAACACACAGTTATTGAAACTTTTCAGTCAGAATGTGCGTAAACAGTTACCACACATAGAAACCAAACCCAACACAGTAACCATTTGTGTCATAGCAGTTACTCTAAACTGAGACAGATAAAAATACTTCGATAATTCTGCGACCGAAAATGGCTATATGGGACGATTTAAAACTATTGTTTGCAGGTTGGACCGCAAGTCCTCACGTGGTATGCTGTACGAAAACGAAGAGCTGCGTCTGCGCACCATTAATATCAATGCAGAAGTTGAGCGCGGTATGTTATCGTCGATTTATATATATATATATATATATAAAAAGGAGAAGATATTTCGCCAGGTTAAGTGGGCTGTCAGCAAGACAGGAATACGCCATATTACCCTACCTTCAGTTTCTGCCACGTTTCCTACCAAGCGGGGGTAGTGGGGAGCAGGGAGTGTCCGCGTACTGTATGTAGTACTAGATCTAGGTACTTGTTCTTAGTCTGCGGTTATGCATACACCAACAGACCTTGTAGTCGTCCGCATAGTTGATCTCTATGTTCATGGACATAGAATTCAACTATGCGTAGGTTGATCTGTCGCCGTGTGTACCTTTTGTAGTGTGTTAGTGGTATTATGGATGGCGAATGGCGCTAGTGGGTACACAAACTGATCTCATCTTTCCCTATCAGGTCAATCGGACATAAAGAAGTTGAAGAGAGAGAACGACCAGCTGAAGAGAGAAATATCAGCGCTTCGGTACGAGTACGACCGACTGGACAGCATGCTCAGGGAGAGAAGATCTTCCCCTGAACACTCCGACGTATGTTGTTCTGTTTCTTTAAAGATGTCTAACTAATCAGCAGTTGATAATCAGTAAAAAGGGTGTTGCCAAGGGGGGGCAGAAAGGAGTACCGTAGCTGCCCCTCCCTGCCCCATTCTATGCTATTCCTTGCCTTCATTCTAATTCTATTCTATTCAAACGGTCTGACAGATAAGATATTAAGAACTTCTCCAGAAGTGATAAAACCAGGGACCGAAACCGGTATCGATAATACCGGTATTTTTTGGTTACAACCTTTATTTTTTTACAGTTATTTTTAGAGGTAATCTTTATATCAATCTACTAACGGTCCGCGTACACAGATATATGTTTAAATAAAGTATTGTTTCTTTATAAATATAGTAAGTATTCAATTTTAAGTAAGTACCTCGTTAGTCGTTACTAAATACAAATTAAATCAATTATAACAACAAACTTAAACTCAAATGTGAACGTAAACTTATACCATTTGGGTTCAATAAAATGTAAATAATCATCTCCTTTATTATCTCGACCTGTCCAATTCTGTAGCAACA
This sequence comes from Agonopterix arenella, assembly GCA_927399405.1. Taxonomy (NCBI): domain Eukaryota; kingdom Metazoa; phylum Arthropoda; class Insecta; order Lepidoptera; family Depressariidae; genus Agonopterix; species Agonopterix arenella. The sequence continues at coordinate 8,099,742 of OV656714.1, forward strand.
CTGAAAATAGTGCGCTCGTTGGGTGCTCCAAAATTTGCGTCACCCGCTACAACAAAGAGGTTGTTTAATCAATTTTTTACTTTTGATTAGTAGAAATTAAAGTAAATTTTTCAGTGTTATTAAAAACCACGCGCGCTTTTGGCCGCTCCGTCTATACTGACCCGTACCCGCACTCACTCGCATTCTCTTGAAGGTCATATTTAGGTTACCGGTATTAAAATCGGTTGTTACCTGGATAAATAAATAAAATAAAAAAAAATATATATATATAAAAATAAAAATAAAAAAGCCTTTTAATTTCTTGCTACAGACAAAAAAACATAATACATTATATCATCATCATCATCATCATCTCAGCCGATGGACGTCATGTCATTTCCATATTTGGTAATTGAATCTATTTAATAAATAATACAAAATTAATAATGTGAATAATCTAATTTTAAATTTAACAATATATCCTGCGCAAGAACCCCTCTGAGGCCTCTGCCTCGAATTTTGCGGGCAGCGGGGCGGCGGCGGCGGCGGCGCGGGAGCGGCAGGATCTTATGCGTAAAATCAAATAGACCGGTTCTCGAAAACAGCGGCGTGGCAGCGGCGCGGGGGCGGGCAACGAGCGGTGCACTCCAGTCAAGCGGTATGCGCCGCGCCGCCGCCGCCGCCGCCCCGCTGCCCGCAAAATTCGAGGCAGAGGCCTCAGAGGGTGAAGGCCTCCTCCAGGTTGCTCCACTTTTCTCTATTTTTGGCTACTGTAGTCCAGTTTTTACCAGAAATTTTTATAAACTCATCAGCCCATCTTGCGTGTGGTCTACCTTGCCTGCGCTGACCACTTGGCCCCGGCCAGTTTATGCATGTTACGGTCCATCTCTCATCCTGTAGTCTACCTGGATAAAGGTAACATTTAAATAAAGGTAACCGAAAATTTTCCGTCCCTGGATGAAACAGGCACTTACTTATCTTTGTCTTTGCTAGGTACAATCTAACAAGATCACGTTAAGCAGAATTTAGGTGTTTCAGAATGAACTGGCAATAATATATTAAATGGTGGGTGGCCTTAAAAAACTTGATGAATGATTCCATCCCTTCTCAAATAGTAAATAAAGCATAGTATCGTTTGGCAGGACAGCGCGTCGGTCTGCAGCGCATGCCCGGAATGCGCTAGCATCGAGAGCTGCGCACGAGTCGGTTTTAACGACCTCAGCGTTGTGCCTGAAGAGGGAGAACAGGATGGGAACAAGGTATAGTCGTTTCTTATTGATTACATCAACATCATCTTACTTAAGAGCTACGCTCTTGTTGGTTGAGTTCCTATTCGTGTTTGAATATCGTGATTGATTACTAGTCAAACCAATTCCCAAATCTTAAATTAACATGTTCACATTTGGGGTTGAAATCCGAATGGTTTTCGTAGATACCGTGATCTTTGGTTTGGTAGTTGGGAGGCAAACACAACTGGATCGATCGAAACTAAAATGCACATCAAAAATAAAAATCCATGCACTTCCAAAAATTAAATAAGCTTAATATGATGAATCACCCAACAGCGAAATTCTAAATTAGATTCTCTTAGAATCGACCTACATCAATCTAACAATGTCAACTGATCATCATCGTGCTGTGCTCATTAGCCTCTTCCAAGGGGGGAAAGTGGGACATTAATTGTTCGTACTCCTCCTATCATCGTTGATTAAATTAATTGCGGGTTCCAAGACAGATAAGAGTCATTCCTCGAGCTCGGTGGGCTTCATTGTCTAGTGTTGTGAGTGAACACCGGTGCAGATCCTGGTTTACACTAGTTACAATGGTGGGAATATGCGTCTGGCCCATGCCCCTTTAATAAAACATATCCCCATAAAGCGCTAAAAATTTGTATCCTCGTCCATCTTCATCCATTTCGCTCCCTACAAGTAAACCTACCTGTCTCGGGCTAAAAGGCACCCCACACTACACCTGTCAGTTCTTACAATCAATTACAAAAGTCAAAATACCAATTGCCAATAACCCACGCGACCACGTGCATAAGTTTCACGGAATATGAATCGACCGTTCGACGTAAGTTTCGACGTATTAATCGACAGACTTCCGTCAGTTCCCAATATCCATTACCCGACCAAAATAGAACATACATTAGCTATACAAAACAAACGCTAGACAAACAAAATAACACTCTAATCCCCGGGAAAAGTGAAGAGCAGTAGTTAAAAGTTTTGGTTTCGGGAAATTTTTTATTTGGTCGGGGAAAATGTGAGTCAAGGGCGGGCATGCCGCTGTGCAGTGGATCTCAAGTTTTTAGATATTTAGTTTCTTGGTCTACGTGCAGGCCCACCACTGTAACTCCTGTCAAACCATGATCAACAGCGGCGACCAATCACAATACTAGACAATGAAGTCCAGCGAGCCCGGGCACAGTATAAGAAATAGTATCTATTACTACATGCCCGGGGCATAGCTCTAATGTTTTGGAACGAAAGCGAACTTTAGATTTTGGTTTCTTGGTCTGACAATCATAGTGCATGTTTCCCGTTACAATTACCACGTAACCACGTGGTCACGTGGGCTAATGAAACATGGGAATCAGACAACGAGATTAAAACCCGGATAGCCCATGCGTCATTTACAGAAATGAAAAACGTACTAACGAATCGAAAGCTGGATATGACTCCGATTAAGAATGCTCCATATGGCCAATAGTTCTGGAAGCTACTCGCCAGAAACTAGAGGCCATAGAAATGAGGTTCTACCGAAGAATGCTACGAATTAGTTGGGTTCAACGAATCACCAATGTGGACGTTTTACGACGTGACAGGAAGTCCTGGAACCCTTTGCAAACCGTTATAAGGAGGAAAAATAAGTTCTGTGACGACTTCAACTACGACTTATTTTGTAGCAGTGCCTCCAGCTTACGCAATTCTATTATTCGAAAATTTATAGATCAACTCAGCGATTGATTCAATGACCTTATTATTAATAACATTAAGTGTTTATTAGCGTTTAAGCGTTTTCAAATTTGTTAACTAGAAACCTATATGTGGAACCTTGTAATTGGCCTATAGCTGACTAAATTTGTTAATTATTCGTTTTATAGCTGTAAGCTCCCCAAATAAAATAAAATAAAATAAAATAAAATAAAATAAAATAAAATAAAATAAAATAAAATAAAATAAAATAAAATAAAATAAAATAAAATAAATTAAAATAAAATAAAATAAAATAAATTAAAATAAAATAAAATAAGTCGCCTACCTTGCTCGTATCTTGAGGAATGAGCGATACCTACTGCTCTAGACTATAATAATGGTCAAAGTAGAGGGCAAAAGTAGCGTCGGTATGCCACGAATGTCGTGGCTCGTGACCCTGAATGAGTGGACAATTATCACCAGCGTCGAAGAGCTGTTTCAAGTGATCAGAGATGGATGGAGAAGGATATGCAGAGCTGACTGCCAACCTCTAGTAATGGAGAAGAACCCGAAAAAGAAGGTCTGCCTACGATATGCCGTTCCCTGCCATCGAATTATGAAATGACGAGAGAGTGCATTTGTGTTAAGTGCGTACTTATAATTAATTATCATCTATAACTAACTGCTCTTGTAAAACAGTCGCTGTTAGTAATTAAGCCTAGTTGAAATCGATGAGCATCATCATATTTGCTTGAATTTAGATGATCATTGGATCACCCGTTGAATGAGGGCAGCGCAGGACCGGTCGTTATGGCCATCCTTGGGGGAGGCCTATGTCCAGGAGTGGACGTCCATCGGTTGAGATGATGAGACGATCATTCGGAATAATGCAGAGAAATGAGAAACACCCGTGAGGAAAAGATGTCACCACATAAATTTTACGGACCTATTAGATGAAAACACCACGTAGGTTGGACTACATTATGAAGGTGAGGAGTTTACGATGGAATAGGGAAAATATAAATATAGCACGGGGTCGTGAAAAGTGGCCTAATAAAGGAAGCCGGTCCCCAGCGGTAGGCAGACGTGTCATATGATCTCTTTCTCTCTATGTTCCTGGCCGATTAATCCCATATAGTGGTGGAGTCAACCTTCAGTGTCTGTTCTCTCCTCTTTGCCCTGTTACTGATGTGTCAAGTTACCTATTTTGTTACCTATCAAAAAGCGTTTTCCCAAACATTTTGAGAACGGCTGTCTAAGAAAATATTGTAACACCGAATTTATAAATAAACTCAGTCGAATCTCGGATAGTCGGCGCGACTAACGCGTGGCTACTATGTGACAATAGTTCAGTGGAATTTGTGGAAATGAAGGTTATTCATTTATGTTATTTATCGTTTTTATGTTGTTTATAGGCTGGAAAAATGTGGAGTAGGGAAAAATAAATAAGCTGAGAAGGGACGATAAATATTCGAAAAAATGAATGTTTAAAAGTGTTGAGAAGTTCGTTTTACACGTGTAATCTTTTAAGCAAAGTGAAATGCTTTTTAATTCTTTTCAATTAGTATACCAATTGAAAATATTTTTGGCATGTTGTGTTATGTTCTGATATAGGTACTAAAGCATCGATTTTAAGTTATATTTTCGGAGTGGCAGTAAAACTATTTGAAACTTCTTATGGGTGTCAATGACTTATTGCATTCCTAAAACTTATAGTTGGTAAAACTATTCTAACCATTAGACCCTATTTTAATAATATGATATAGTAACTATTTGACTATCAAATATTTCAGCAATGTTTTATTGGTAGTCCAACAACTTTAGTTTTACTTTGCTTGTATACATTCTTCACCCAAGCATCTTTTCCTCAATTTTAGGCCAGTCAAATCATGCCCCATTGAGTAGAAGGATAGGCACTTCGTATGACCACTTAATAGGAAACATGCCATGGACAGAATCTGAATTATGGTTACTGACACTTTTATTTCTTTTGACTCTTAGGAATACTAGGTCAAATTGGTTGCCATGCTATTATACCTACATGCGTGTTGCTAGATTTTTACTTCATCATAGACCTAGGGTTGCATTGGACACAAATCGATACTAGCTATCAATATCATCAGCCATATATATACGTCCCACTGCATGGCATAGGCCTCCTGTACCATCCATCCTATGCATTTATTTAAAAAAGATAATAATTTTACCAATTCGCATGCCTAATACCATCAGAAATTTGGAAGAATATTACCTATACGACAAAGTTTGCTCGCTGACAGCTCATCGTTTATATTCGTTTAAATCCATAAGCTCATAATAATAAACGTTTTGAACTACGTGACAAACTGTGAGATGACGTTATGTTGTGTATTTTAGCAGTTCGCCAGATGGACGCGCACCGCAGACGCTCCGAACACACTGTATAAATAAAGCACTTGACATTATTGTTGGGGTTTTTAACGTTTTGAATGTTCGTGTCGTCGTAATAGCACGTAAACTCTTTATTATGGTATAAGATATTAAGAGATCTTGATAAGAAGAGATCTTGTGTCGGGATACTCGGGCTCGCGCTAAGAATCCCGAAGAAAAACAAATTTTTGGTATTATTGTACGGTGGTGGCACGAAACCATCCGTGCGCGAACCTGAAAAAAAAACAGCGTTTACCATAATTTTATTAAGAACCAAAAGATTTTTTTATTAGCTCTATTTTCCTCCTAATCCTTATTTGCGAAGAGAGATTTGCTAATCTTAAACCATTTCTAACGTTACAGAGCGGCATCGAATCACCGTGCACATGCGAAGACTGTCAACAAGAATCTAGAAAGCCAGAAATCCGACCAACGACGGCCCAGCCGAGGTTAACGCAAGTGCCAAACAATGCGCATGCGTTTCCAAATACGGTCGACAATGGGACTGAACGGACGGTGGACGTACTCGTCCACGATGCCCCACCCGATATGCCTAAATTCTTCCAAGCTGTTACGTCTCCCCCCTACCACGTTACCACACCACCCCCGCCTGGATTCGTCGTCGCCCCATACCAAGCACCTCGCTTCCACACAGGCGGCAACGTAGAAGACTTACTTGGAGACGTAGTTACTTCATCACCAACAATTCAGACAACTTTCATCCAACAGAATTCCGTTTTCATGTGCAATACTAGACGAATAACTCAAAAACAGTGCAGCTGTCAGAAAAAAGAACCTAGTGTAGTACAAAATGGAGAGCAGCACAATGAAAGTCCCAAGCATTACGTGACAGAAAAGAATATAGAATTGAACTATGACTATCCGAGAGCTACACCCATTACGAGCGGGAGTCCCAAATCTGGTGACGATTTGACCACGACAACAGAAGTAGCAAGCACTGTAGTGTTCGTCGAACGACGTATTCCAGTAAAACCGAAGAAATTTGACTTCTTCTTTCGTTCTCGCTCAGCTCCTGTGGGAGAAAACGAAGAACCAATCTATGCTACCGTTAACAAATTACCTAAAAGACTACGCAGAATGGAGCTAGCGAATCTAGAACAAGAAGTCGCTTACAGATCTGGCGAACCAGACTCTTCTACACGCACAGAATTAACCCTAAAAACCGATTCAGAATCTCAAATTCCTCCGCCCGATGACGACACAAGTCGGTCAGAAAGAGAGAAATCGACAGTACCTCAACGACCTGATTCACCTAAAGCTAAAAAGCGGAAAAGATTTTCTTTGACGTTCAAAAAACGAGAAAGAAAAAGAAGGGAAAAGAAGAAGGAAGTTAATAAGAATGGTGCGACTAAGAACGGAGGGCCGGTGCTTTTGGAGAGTGATAATGAAAGGCTGCTAGAGGTGGAGGTGCCAGATTTAGCTAAGCCGAAGCACTGCAGTCGGCACAGACCGAGGAATACCATGTCATCTTCAAGCTCAGGCCCGCGGTATAAGCGGGACAGCTATCAGGTAAGCATGCGATGTTGTGTTTGAATTAGTAAGTACATAATAATATTACACCCTCCTTCAAGATAGGCTTGTGCCCTACAGTGGGGCGTATATAGGCTGATGATGATAGTAATATTAATGTAAGCCGAGGCTCTCCACCATCTGTATGCAAACAGGTCCTTAAATTATTCGGACATACGGTTAGGAGATCAATAATAGTCTAATATTAGGCACAAAATAAATGCAACTATCAACTAATTTGTATAAGTACAAACATTTTCTGTCGCGATTTCCTGTTGTATACTTAAGCTACAAATGTATGTTGTGAATGCATTGTGTTGGGAAGTAACAATTAATCATTAAGTTAAAATGTAGTATGTAATAGTGTCCTCTGTTGCCAGTCCTTAAAACGTTCGTGGACAGTAACTGGCTATAGCAGTGATAGCAATAAAAGTTCTATTGTGTCTCGTTCACTGTCAGCGAAAGTGTTAATAAATAAAATAAAATAAAAATAAAATAAATTTAGTCGTTTCTTTCAAATGAAAGAAAGGTACGAAAGAAAGGACGACACGGCGCCTCTTTCAAATGAAAAAAAGGTACGAAAGAAAGGACGACACGGCGCGGTATAAGAAATTACATTACGGTGTGGCACACAATGATCACCTCACGTCTCTCAGCCATAAGATGATTACGACATAGAAAAAACAAATTATTACTTCTACTTTCTCGACGGCTGATTGTCCGCACTCAAATCAGCTCCCCCGCAGTACAGCGCATTTTACAGACCGATAAAATTTAAAGAGTTTACTTATAGATGCCGATCATCACAATCATCTTATTTAAGAGATGCTCTTATCGGTGGAGTATTAGCCAAGGCATTAGCGGAAAAGAAATAAGATCTACGAATAAGAATATTCGTAGGATAAGATGCTGAAATGATGATAAGATCATAAAATAATATGGTACATGGACAATACTATCTTAGATTTCACCCAATACATATCATCATACAAATAAAATATATCATACAATTTACAGAGCTGCAATCTGGAATCATACATACATATCTAGAATACGCCCTGGCCTGCAAAAGTAACATTTAGGCACACCTTCAATAACCATTCCTTCTTACAGGAGATGACAACATCACACTCAGAGCACGAGCGGACCAACAGCGTGTGTTCCTCGGTCAACTCACTAACGTCTGCGTGCACGCACAAATCTAGGAAGCTCTCCGTCCCTCCCCAGGACAGCGGTTCTATACCTTGGTGCGGTTGCTGGGGCGCTGGGTGTGTTTGAAGACTTCTGCGGACTGAATTCTCTAGCAGAATCTTGGAAATCTCCATCCCTGTTAAATGTTACAAGAATATTAAACACAAGAGAAAGTAAGTGCAAGCTTACTTGAGTGGAATGAAAGTTCTTCGTAATAAATCAAAGGAACTGTTTCACGATACACTAACCTGGATCATCGAATAGATATCCTACAGCTTCATGCATGCTCGCGGCGGCCAGTAGCTGCACCCCTACTTGCACAGCAATTTTTCTACCAAGCTTCCGCACATTCTCGTACGCGAACCTTCACTTATTGCCGCAGGCTGCGCATGTAGGGGTGACCGACCACGAGTTTGCATGGTGCTGTTTTTCTGTATAATATTTATCCGGTGCCTGGACTCATGAACATAATAGTGATTAGGGACTTACCATATAGGTCTTCGTCACTATAGGTCTTCAAAATAATTAAAGTGATAAACATTTTCTCCTTGAACAGTAGGTACAAAACTTGGTGAGTTGAGAATCGTAGTGAATTATTCACGAAGGAGGGCACATAAATTAAAATCTGGTACTATCTGGATTTGGCACATCTGTACAAGTTTTTGAATGACATACCAAAATAAAAGTTAAAGTTATATCAACCTCCCCTTGACTACTTTGCTCCAGTAGTGGATAATGGAAGCTAATGATGAATGATTTGGACTAAAACGTTCATCTGACGGGAGTTGCAAATGCACCATCCACATCATATCGAATATGAAAATAAACAAATCAATGTAAATAAATGCCAAAAAGTGATTAAGTATAACAGTGCGTATTAATTACATGTTCATACGACTGACAATACGACCGACTTTATAATCCATTTTTACATTTAAAGGTTTTCCTGTCACACATTTTTCGGCTGAATTCAAATCTATGGAACACGAATTAGAGATATTTATTGAAGGAAGATTGCACGATTCACTTCGAGATAAGACTACAAATTATTGTGTGATATCTTTTGTGATATCCTAGTATGTCAGTTTTCTCTAATTTTCTTCGCGGACAAGAAAGTCGGCCGCATAAAGACTAGCGTCTAACGCCTAACTAGGCACGATTTAAAATTCTCAGCACAATTTAGGTGTAGGTTTATAGCCAACACCACACATGTTCTTCCAAGTTTAGAAAATAATGTTTTTAGAGGGCTCATTTGATCTTGTTGAGTTCTGAATCTACAAGATATGAAATTATTCAATATTGTAGCAGTGTCGCATCACTTTGTATTGTATATTGTAGTTCAATGGATCAGTCTTAAGATGTAAACAAATAAATAAAATCTCTAAAAATTGACTTATTGACAAATGTCAAGAACAAATTACAAAATATCTCCAATAATTGGGTCATTATAATTTGTATCATGTGAAGTCCCACGAGGAGACGAAGGATGAAATATGAAATAAATAGTCCCAATAGTGACGAAAGATGAAATTAAACAATTTTAATGAAAATCTGTGATTTCTTTTAAGTTTGTGTGTCCAATATAGAATATTGTATGTTTGTTGAATGGATTAAAGGTTTACTCTATTGATTTTTTTTATTAGATGTCGTTTAATTTTAATCTTCTCAGTTTATATTTCAGAAGAAATACTTCAATTCTCCAAGCACGATTTTTATAGTTTTTATGTTTCGACTAAACAATGGAACTAATTTTGTTGAGTTGCAATAAAACGCCAAAGCAGGAATTTGTTTTTTTTCTGGTCAGGATTTCGATTAAGTATACTGACGTTTCGGTATGACATGATTTTACACTTTAGTATACTTAGGGCGCGTTCATTTGACACGAAAACTTCCTTGCGGCAGCCAAGCACCGGCGCGGCGGGCGGCGCCGCGTGGTTGTGTGATTGGGAGGAATCTGAAAATCTGAATGTTATTGCCTTGTTCATAGTTTACACTTGCAAATAAAAAATATGAAACGCTGCTTTTCCACCCAAGGTTTCCACTGAAGCGGAGCGGAGATTTGTTTAAACAACAAAAAAATTGCTTAATTTGAGTTAAGCGAGAAAATTTTTGCAATTAGCTTAGTTTATTTTTCACATCTCCGCTCCGCTTCAGTGGAGCTGATGATATTGAGTGATGATGATGATTGATAATATAATTTCAACTAACCTAGCCACCGAGAAAACAACGAAAATCGAGATGTGCCTCTGTCTTTGTGACTTTGCTTAGGGGACAGGCATCGAGCGCTTTCTCGTTTTGTAGTGCGTGGCATGCTACTGGCACAGGTCTGGCACTCGCGACACAAGATGACGTTACTATACGTGCCGTCCCGCTTGCACGTTTGCGCCTCCTGTATTTGCTTCTTGCTCGGCTCCCCTTAAGTCTCCCCCAAAAGTGGGGTGAGGGCAGGGAGTGTCCGTTGTATGTAGGTATGTAGAACTATAATACTATTACCTATTCTGTGCTACTGGTAGGAGTGCTCTCCTCTCCTCTCTTTCTATGCCCTACCTTACAGGGTTCACAATGTTGTGCTATTATTAAGATTACACCACCTATTGTAAATACCATTGTGAAACGTTGAGTATGGAGTAGGAAATGTAGAAATAAAAAACTTAATCATTACATAGATGGTTATTTATTATAAAATATGACACATTCCTTTGAACTGTGTTTTACAGTAATTGAGACGCATATAGCAAAATTGATTTGCCGACTGATCCTTTATCGCCCGCCACATTTTCAACACCTTTATGTGTTCTACGTAGGGTTCAATTTGTGTGCTTTTTTGTTTAATTACCAGATACAAATTATAATTCTCTTTAAACATCATTTAATGTCATTTCAGATTTTTCTTGCACTAGAATTCAAATCAAACTCGGAATTTCTGACTTTGCCTCAGAAATGTTCAAAGATGGAATTTAAAAAAAGAACCATCAGAATAATAATAGATTTTGACTATTTCTTTCTGTGTGGTTATCCAAAGTGAAGAGATGGCATATTTCAAATTTGTTCGTTTACGTTTGACGACATTTCTAAAAGAGTAACAACATATATTTAGTGCAATTTTACATTAGTTCAAAAGACCGAAAGTTTCTCTGCATTCCAATACAGGAGGAAATGAAAATTTATGTAATATTTATTTCTATGCCAATAAAGTTCAAAAGAGTTAAACAACTTGCGTTTGGCCGTACAGTGGTACAGGCACACAAACTGAACGATAAATAGAACTTAAATCACAACAATGACCATTCCCTACCATCTAATACTTAAGTTTACAACCGTGGCCAGGAATAGAAGGACTAGCGAAAATTATCACGCTTTTTAATCACATAAAAATTCTAATTTTTCTAAAATACTTTTTTATGTTTTCTCATTAACGTTGTTAAGATCGAAAAGATGAAAGTGACAAGGGCTAAAAATATATCGATACACAGCCAAACAATCAAAAATTGTTAACGGATTTGATAATTTTGCTGAATGCCAATAAATAGGCGGCTGTTCCAACTAAAGACATCGGCTGTATGGGCTAGATCCCTTTGCCTTGAATTTAACCAAAAAAAAGTCTAGGGATTTCAAGGCCATGTAAGAATTTGTTAATTCCAAGACAGTCATTGTTATAATGAACCTTGTTACCATTTACAAGAGTACTACTTGGTGCGTATTTTTGAACCGTATTTAATAGTTGCAATAAAGTTCATTTTAAAAGACAATAATTTCGCTAGCCATCCTAAAAGCCATTGGCCTATCGTTATTATTCCTTCAAAAAAATGCAGTCTTTCAATGTAGGTAGCTTTACAACATTGAAGGCAATCTCTCAGTTCTATATCTAACATTTTAGTAAATACAAGCGATTCTCATACCAACACCTAACGATTTAAAGACAGAAATCGCTTGCAGGCAATGAGGATCCAGTCGGCCAAGCGTACATTGATTTCTACTTAGAACATTCGAGAACCTACAGGAAAGAATTTTGGACAAAAAACATGACAATACACTTTTTTAGGAATCACCAAATCACCATGCGTTTCCAAATAAAATGGCACTTTGCTTAAAAAAAAGTAGAAAATGTGCATTGAAATAAAAAAGTTAAAAAAAACACTTCTCAAATTATATTGCATAGAGTAACAAATAATATGGCTGTAAAAATCTTTTATAAAAAAATATCTCAATAAATAAATTACGCAAAAAATAAAAATGAATTAATGTACAATATTTACATCGAATATTTATATAGAAATTGCATTATTAAAACTCATTAGGGGAAGTACCTAAAACAAAACAAATTGTTTTTTCCTTCGTTGAGATCTAAGAAAAGCGAAAATTTCTAGAAAAATAAATTGAAACACAGGTAGGCTCTATGTCTTTTTCGATTCATAGTAAAATATAAAAAATTCCATCACATCATTCCCCTAATGGACATGATACAGTGTCCCGCTCGCACACACGTCTCACGACATGTGTGTGAAAGAGACAAATGATATAATGACATTATTATATCGATAAAAACTTACGTAAATACACCTTAACTATGCTTAATGGAGACATCTAATATATTAAATATACTTAGTAAGTTACATTGATTTTTATACTGCATACTAACACAAATCCTGGAAATTGCATTTTTTTAATGCAAATTGAATAATTCGCGCAAATTAGGATTGATTTGCGTAAATTTTCTGATTATATTGCACTTTTCAGCTGCAAGAATAAATTAAAGGATCTTATATACGAATACATGGACCAAAAATGTGCAAAGTCCGTTCGGACAGAGTGCTTTCGCTACAGATTCAAGCTATAGTCACGCTTATTGCTATCAGCATTGAATTCAAAATTAGATTACATTAATATGCAAAGATCTTTACTCTAAACAAAAAATACAATTCACGAAAAGTACATCTATATCAGTCTATCTATAAACAACACTTAAATGTACAAAATAGGCCATCCACTATACAAATAAATAATTATTATCATTCTATGAATCTGTTTTATTCCAAAAACCGCACTTTGGTATGACAGTTACAGACTGATACCCTTTTTTTTAACATTGAGTTATTAATTTATTAGGGTCCTTCTTAATATGCTGACACTTTTTTAAAGGGATGATCAGACCGTCAAACTGAACAACTTTTTCTATGGCATCAACATCGAAATCGCGAATCGAAAACTGATTTTTTTCGCGATTCCCATGTTGGTCCCATAGAGAAAGTTGTTCAGTTTGATAGTCTGATCATCGCCTTAAAAAGTTAAAGCATATTAAGAAGGGTGTACACTAAGTTCTAGAGGTGACAAACGTCATGAGCCACATGCGGGTAGGAGAGCGCGGGCAAGTGAAAGAATCTAGGGAGTGACGGAGTGATCGATCGAGGCGATATCGCCGCTTCTGAATGGGCAACGAAATTAAGTGCACTGTATAAAAAACCAATATAAGCTGATCGCGAGACGTTATACGTTACTCGTCTTACGCGCGGCCAGCTTATTTTGGTTTTGTATAGCTTGATGTGTCGCCGTGCGTACTTAGTAACATAATAGTTTAATGTTTTAAAATACCAAATTAAAAAGTAGTTTTTGAAATTTACAGGTTGTTAGGGTAGACAGTTGTAATACTTTGGTGATTGTACTCAGGATACTGAACAACTTTCCCAGAGGAACAAAGGAAAATTCGCAATTAAAAATGTCATCTTTTCATACAAACGTTCCATCAGCCAGTATTTTTTGCTAATTTCCTATAGGTTTCTTAGGGAAAGTTGTACAGTATCATGGTACAATCGCCCCTCAAATTAATGCAACTGTATTTGTCTAACAACCAGTAAGTAAGTTATATTAGCTTCATTTCAATTAATTTGTGTTTATTTTTTGCAACGCAACCTGTGTAGTATTAATTTGACTTTAACTGGATAAATAGATTTTTTTAAACGCTGTAACTGCACCAAATCTATACTATTATAAAACTGTAACAGGAAGTTTGTCTGTACATTGAAGACATTAACAAAAAAAAAGTTACGATATGGTTTTTAGGTATCCCTAATTCCATATCACTAATTTTTGGATTTTTTGTCTGTCTGTTTGTGTGTTTGTTTGTTTGTTTGTTTGAACGAGTATCACGCAAAAACTACTGAACCGATTTTGATGAAACTTTTTTTGTTTGATAGCTTATGATCTGACTTAAAATCTGGTATATAATTTGTGCGGACGAAGTCGCGGGTTAACGCTCGTTATAATATAAAATAAGTGACTAACAAAATAGAGCGATATCCACATTTTAGCAACACGGTGGAGAGATAAAACAGACTTTAGAATGAAAATAACCATTAGAAATTAATAAATTATTAGTTACAAGAACAATTTAGTAAAAGGTTAAAATAAAATAATTAAATATATTGTGTGATTTTTTTCGTCAGTCTTAAAAAAGCAGCTGCCCTTCAATATAAATGAACAGTTTTGAAACGAAAGTAACACTTTGGGTCTATTTTGAAAGCGCAAAGAATAGGACAGGCTGAAATGAAGAAAACTCTAGCTGTCCTGCTCACACCCATGTTAATTCAAGCAAGATAGCGTAGCTATTCTATCCTTGACTTCAGTTAATCCAATCCTTTGATTTTTAACTTTTGATGCCGATTGCACATCTAGGTGTTTAAAGAAAATTGGAAGAAGGACTTCTTTATACTTCTAACCATATACAAACAGCCAAAAAAGCAAAATGAATACCAATAAGTTTATAAAACATACAATTTAGAAACTCGACGTTTCCTTAACAAAAACTCTTAAAGGTCAACACCGGTATCGCATGGAACTAATGTCAAACAAACATAATAATTACCACTACGAGAGTCTATTGTTACACATGGGTTTCTAGTTGGAGTATGCTATAATAATACAGGTGGATTGCTGACCAGAATCAGACCTTCACCTGGTTGACTTGCAGGGATTCCCCGCTTGCGGCGTAACGACCTATGAAATTCATCGGTTTGTACATTGACGTGGAATACTATGGACGCCGGGTCTAGTACAAAGTTCTCGAAAAAAGTGTCCGAGACTAAACACAAACCAAAGTACACACGGCGACACATCAAGCTATACAAAACCAACATAAGCTGGCCGCGCGTAGGTCGAGTAACGTATAGCATCGCGCGGCCAGCTTATGTTGGTTTTGTATAGCTAGACGTGTCGCCGTGTGTACGTGTAGCCAACCAACTAAAAACATTGAACATGATGAAATTCTTTTCCATCCCACTCCCCCATCGATCGCAGAAAGGCGCGCCACGCGCCCACGCGCGTATTCGGCTGATCAGACGAAGACTGTCGCGTAATTGGTTCACTTTTTAAGTTTTGTTGCTCTTTTGCTCCGGACACTTTTGAGCGCGGACCCTACGTCCAGTAGTTAGTAAGTCATAGTCAGTTACAGAAATCTCCCCGACCCCACATGCCAAAAATAATATATTTGTTTGACATTAGGTTCATGAAATCCCTGCCAACGTTCTAGTTAATCCGAAAGCTTCAAGCTGTTAAAATCAAGGGCAAGAATATTCCTTACATTCATAAGTTATAAAGTTAAAAAATAATGATAGTATTTTAAAACGTCACTATCTAGCGCGTTATCTAAACAGACACCAATTATGTATTTGGATTATTTGTTTGTTTCGCATTGTTATTTAATAAATAGTACATTTTTTTAATTAATAAAACATGGAAATCGTGTGATTAGTTGAACAGTTAAATATTTACTTATAGCGGTCTTGTTTGCATTGATAATAATTTTGTGTGGAAGCAATATTTAGATGCGTAATTGAAAAATACAATAGTGAAACTATCGATTGTCTATCGATACTATCGCGACCTCGAAAATCGATATCGAACATATCGATATTGTTACTATTTTTCAAGGTCAACTAGCGATAGTTAGTCCAAATTATAAATGAAATGAAATGAAAATGAATGAAAATGCACTTTATTGCCACACAAAATACAAAAAAAGAAAAGGTATTGAAACAATAGACAGATTAATCAAATAGAAAAAAATCAAATATATATAAAAACACACATTGTGGCAATGGGTTAGGACTCAGTGTCCGCTGGCAGGACCTAATAAGATCTGCTGCTCAGCACTGATTTGCAGTCCCAACCTGCTCTTATATCAGCATACAGACATCGAGCCAGACATCGAGACATCGAGTTATTTAATGGGCCATAAGACCGTAGACCTAGAAGTTATCCGGGCTTAACTGCGTTATATCTTTCAGCTTTTGGCTGTGTCTTCTCTACACTTGTAACCTTTGACTATTTATTATAAGAACTGGCCTTGCGGTAGTATTTCTCCTCTGCCACGGTATAAGAACAATTGATCATGTGCATTTACATTCCATTTTATACCTTATCACTAAACGAGACAGCCTATAATTGCGAAACAATAACTACGAAAACTTATGACGTTTGGGGTTCACACGAGACTACTTTTCATGATTTTTAACATTCAAAATTAGAATCTAAAGTTATAGGGAATAAAATCCAAAGTTGCGGATTTCAGGTACCTCGCCCCCCGCAAAAGTGGCAGAAATATTAGAACATTACGCGTAACTAGTCCCTATATAAGTAGTCAAAGTTTGTTAGACTTCCGAAGCGGCGGTAGATACAGACGTTAATTAATGTTTTGGTTTTTTATCTACTGGAGCATATGATTGCACGCATCTGGAACCCATGTTATGACATATATTCATCCAACACAGAAAGAATACAAAAAAGTTTACTAGATATATTGGCTTCAAGTTTAGAATCCCCGTTACTGATTATGACCATCTCTGTGCTTCCTTTCATCTACTGCCCTTACACTTGCGTAGAAAAATTGCTGACATTGTATTTCTCCTAAACATCGCGCAAGGTAAGATTGACTGTCCTGGGCTCCTTAACGAAATAGCTCGTAAGGCGGTTGCAGAGGGGTCAATTTTATACAAAACTTTGACGCACAATACGCGTAGACAGTATTAATGTAAGTAACTTTGTATATATGGAAAAATAGTTTGGAAAATCTAGATGCCGCGTAACAAATAACATTTGCAATTTATAAAAGAATTACGAAGATATAAAGCTTTGACATTTTTCATACAAAATCTTAAAAGCTTTATATCTTCGTAATTATATTATAAATTGCAAATGTTATTTGTGACGCGGCAACTAGATTTTCTAAACTATTTTTCCATATATAAAATATTACTTTTATTATTTCCGTCTACGCGTATTGTGCGTCAAACGTTTGTATGGACTGAAACCACCTTAAGGTCCCAGCCCGCAGACTTCGTAGGCGTGAATTGCTCCACACCCCACTCACTACTACTAATTATAGACAGAACAGTATATTAATCCGCTCATGTATCGAATTTAACACGTTCTGTGACGACTTCAAGTTCGACTTATTTTGTAGCAGTGCCTCCAGCTTACGCAATTCTATTATTAGAAAATTTATAGATCAACTCAGCGAATAGCGATTAATTAAATAACCTTTTATTACTAACATTAAGTGTTTATTAGCGTTTATGCGTTTTCAGATTTGTTAACTAGAAACCATATGTGGAACCTTGTAATTGGCCTATAGCTGACTAAATTTGTAAACTATTTGTTTTATAGCTGTAAGCTCCCCAAATAAAATAAAATAAAATAAAATATCCAACTTGTGATGTAATCAGTAAGTATAGTTTAATAATAAATACGATTCTTCTAACCCATGGACTGAATGAATGAATGAATGAATGAAATATACTTTATTTACACCAAAAGAAAATACTGGACTGTTGCAATTCAAGACACAATATAAAATCAATTGTTCGGTGCCATAGAACCAATCACACGATATTTCCATTTTTATAATCAAATAGTTAAACTGAAAAAAACTTACATTTTTGTACACAATGTGGTTTTAGTCCATACAAACGTTTGACGCACAATACGCGTAGATGGAATTATTAAAAGTAATATTTTATATATGGAAAAATAGTTAAGAAAATCTAGTTGCCGCGTCACAAATAACATTTGCAATTTTTAATGTAATTACGAAGATATAAAGCTTTGAAATTTTTCATACAATATTTTAAAAGCTGTATAGCTTCGCAAATATATTATAAATTGCAAATGTTATTT
Source organism: Agonopterix arenella (assembly GCA_927399405.1). Lineage (NCBI taxonomy): Eukaryota > Metazoa > Arthropoda > Insecta > Lepidoptera > Depressariidae > Agonopterix > Agonopterix arenella. The sequence goes on from OV656714.1 coordinate 8,117,936, forward strand.
GTGACGCGTCAACTAGATTTTCTAAACTATTTTTCCATATATAAAATATTACTTTCATTAATTCCGTTTACGCGTATTGTGCGTCAAACGTTTGTATGGACTGAAACCACCTTGAGTTTAGTTTTCGAATCAGCATTTGATTAATAAATTTAATAGATTAACATTTCTCATACTAACTTCTAAATGCACAAAAGCATTGTTAGAAACAGACTTACGCACGGACACAAATCAATGGTTACGCGAATATCACTATTTTATTATAAACATTAATTAACAATTACTTTTAATAATTAAACTTCGACTGAACGGAATGTGCTCTTTACGTGGTGTTGTCATTACTTCGATTAATACAAATATAATGTTCAAATGTTACCAATATTAACTTATGTTTAAAAACTTTTCCGTTAAATACTTTTTGTGCACGAATTTTCAATCTTATATCTATCTATTACAAATGCGATATAATTTGAATAACACCTAATTTTAAAATACTGATTTTTTTTCGAATCTATTTTAAAAAAAAAAAGGAAATTTTCTCAAAATTTTTGTCTATCATTTCATAAAAGGAAAAGAGCGAAAACATTATAATGCAAGCAACATCGTTCGCGGTACAATTCTAAGCACATGATATGAAAAACGCTTGTAAAAATAAACCGCGTCTACAAAAACGAACCGACAGACAATTTATTAATATTAAAAACCTACATTAGAACAACAATAGCTTGCCATATAATGCGACCAGATTGTACATACACTTCCCATATGTAATCAAACTCGAGTGTATGTACAAAATGTTCGAAGTCCAATCCAGAGGTATGTAAGGACTGTAATAATTTAATAAATAACACAAAGTAGCCGAACTTACATAGCTAGTCACCGTGTGTGTAACTCCACTGGAGAGCGGGACGGTTAGGAACCGCCATGTTTGCTGACGTCACGGCCCTGTGACGTCAGACGTCGTCCATCACGAATGCAACATGCATTGTGGGTTCCTGCAAATGGTATTCAGAAATGAAACATTACTTCGTTTCGTGTTGTGTTAGCGTTGGTGGCCCGTTGTGGAGAGGTATGGACACGTATTCACGAGGGTCCGGGTTCGAATCCGCACCAACAGCATGCCATATACCAATGAGTATTTCTAAGTACCAACTGCTCTTGAACGGTGAAGGAAAACATCCTGAGGAAACCTGCGTATACAAAAGAAGAAATTCTGATGCGTAAGTCTACGAATCCTTATTGGGTACGTATGGTGCGTATGGTGGACTAATGTCCATACACCCTCCCTAAGGGTAGGCCGATGGCCTGCAATGAGAAGTATATGAGCATGAGCATATCATCATCATCATCATCTCAGCCGATGAACGTCCACTGCTGCAATGCTCACTAAGCGCAAACATCATCACAACCTTAAATTCGTCGTTGAAACAACGGCGAGCTTTCAATGTCATGTGTCAAACTCATATAAAACCTCCGATGATCTGAAGGATGCGAGCTCGTCGATGTTTTTGACAGTGATGTGACACTTAGTGAATTGCACTCCTGGACATAGGCCTCCCCCAAGGATCGCCACAACACCCAGTCCTGCGCTGCCCTCATCCAACGGGTTCCCGCCGCCTTCACCAGGTCATCGGTCCACCGTGTGGGGGGCCTACCCACGCTACGCTTTCCGGTACGCGATTGCCACTCGACAACTTTTCAGCCCCATCGGCCATCGGTTCTATCAATGTGCCCCACCCACTGTCACTTTAGTTTAGCAATACTTTGGCCTATGTCAGCTACTCTGGTTCTTCTTCGTATATAATGTTAATAGAAAGGAATGTACTCACACACTTGCCTCACACCATAACGAAGGCTTCCCGGCCGCGGAACAGGAACGGGTGCTGGTCGATCATTGTCTGCACGATGTCCTCCAGGTAGGGCCGGCACATCTCGAAGCGGCCCATGTCCGAGAACTGCACCGGCAGCAGCGTCGGCCACCAGCATATGGCTAGGTTTTTGCTGTCCATTGAGTTCAGCTTTGAGTTGTCCGCCACTCTGTTGAAAGAGGTTTTGTAATTGTTGTTTAACATGTTCTTTGACACTTCATCCAGCCAGTTATTACTTGAAGCAAAATAGGTCAAAGTTTCAGTACAATGTTAGGTTCCAATTGTTTTATTTTATATTTTGGTGCTTTTGCGGTAGTGTCTTCAACACTGCCATAAATGATCTCTGGAATTGGCTCTCTAATAGCCATGTTTTTTCCTTCTTATTGCTGTCTCCCGTTTGCAATGGAGGGAAGTCGGATATTTCGTTTTCCTACTCCTCCTATCTTCTTTGATTAATTCATTGCGGGTTCCAAGACAGATTAGAGTCATTCCCCGGGCTCGCTGGACTTCATTGTCCAGTGTTGTGAATGGTCGCCGCTGTTGATCCTGGGTTGCAGGAGTTACAGCGGTGGGAATGTGTGGTGGGCCTATGCCCGAAATAACTTCATCCAGCCAGACTTTATACCGGTGGCTCCTCAACATGATACTAAGTCTATCTACTTGGTACTTAAATAACAAAAATTGTAACAATTTTGTAATTTAAAACTAAAATTATTATACCGCCCATATTAGCTATGTGCATGACGCGCCATCTAGGGTTTCCGGACCACCGTGAATTATCTGTACTTAAATGTTAGGTTAAAGTTTGTTATTTCACAATAAAATAATGCAAAACTTACAGTAATTCAACATTATCCATCATAACAATATTGTAATACCTACGAGCTGGAATCCCTGATCTTCCCAAACAAACTTTTGCTCCAGTTTTCACACCTTTGTGGGTTAAATTGCGAAAAATCCCTATTTAGTAAGCAGTTGGTAGTTTTTGTATTTTGGGAGTTTTCGTGTAGAGTGAATGTGTGGATTTATATAATAGATTCAAACAAATTTGCTGGTAAAATAAACGATGGAAAAACTGCGCTGTGGTCGTTTTTACAGGTTCCAACCACTTCGCACATAGCCAATATACATTTACACTCCACTATCATCTTGTAGCACAGTACGACCATGTTTATTTGTCAATATCAATGACGAGGTAACTTCATTACTTTCGGAATCATAGAACAAAGGTTGGAAGGCATCTACTCTAGAAGCAAGACTCTCGTAGACAACTTGTATCGTTTACCTGGAGAAGTGGTCGAGCAGATAGTCGAGGGTAGCTCTCGCGATGGGTGTGAGCGCAGTATTGAGAAGCGACCGCAGCGCCAGCAGTCGCCAGCTGCGGTCCTTCAGCTCGACGCCGCCCGCGATGCAGCCTCGCATCGCTAATACAATACAGTTCATTATTTACACAACGGGTGATTGCGGGTGCAAGAAGATAGCCTCCCCGAGTGACGCACTGAAGCCTCGATAGCACCGGCGCGGCGCACACTGCGCGATCAGTAAGCTTACGTTGATTGTCAAATCTTTTCAACACGATTGCAAGTCGAACATTAGTGTGCCATTGTAATCAAGGTGCTCGATCTCAAGTAAAAGGTTTAATAATATTGTTCTTTTTTTGTGTGGGATAAAATACGAAGACAAAAAAATACGTCTAGATTTAAAATTATAAATCAATGTTTTCAACTGTGCACTTGGAATTGGAAATCCTATAGGTTTCTTAGGGCAAGTTGTTCACTGTCATGGGTACAATAACCCCTGAAAGTAATGCAACACCAACACAGCTTTACACCCTGTATAGCATTAGTCTTTGTTATCTTTTTTAACCGACTTCAAGAAAGGAGGAGGCTTTATGTTGACAGGTGCACAGAAATAATTAGTCAAAAGAATTCGGCTGCACTAGCTTTAGCCTTCTATATCAAGGTCTAGGCCCACCTCGTCCTTACGTAACGTCTCCTCGGAGATGGATACCCGAAGCCGGGAGATCTTAGGTTTCTTCCCCTCAATGGTATTGCCTCCTTCATTGACCATGTATTTGAAGGGCGAAGAAAGCAAAAAAGTATTGGGGCTAACACAAAAGATCCCACTGGATAGAAGTGTTGCTGGCTTGCCAGCCCCCACAACAACATAAGATAAGATACGTAACATAAATGAATGTTAATTTACCAGCGATATCTTCTAACTGCGTCATGCTAGCCTCGTCAAGTAGCGGAGGCAGCTTCTTGGAGAAGAAGTCCTTGAGCGCGGTCGCCACTGCGTTCACTGGGATATCTAGCGAGTCTAGGTCTACGTTCGGATCTGCGAAATAACAAATTAAAATGGTAACTAACGGTAAAATCCGCCATATTACATTTGGCTTTTGGTTGCAATACATCTTAGCAACCGAAAGACTAAATGCCTAAATCAAATTGCATAATTAAGGCTTTACGTATCATCATATCAGCTATTAAACGTCCACTGCTGGACATAAGCCTCCCCAAAATGGGGGGGATTTGCCATAATCACCACGCTTGGCAGGCGGGTTGGCGATCGCAGTTGGATCGAATCAATGTGTGTACTCAGAGGATGCTGCTGCCCAGCCTTCAGTAGATACCTTAGTCGCCTTTTACGACACCCACGGGAGGAAATGGGATGGTGCTTATTCATAGCCGACACCACACGGCAAACATAGGAACTAATTTTTGTATTTTCTCTGGTCAGACCCTACAGGTATATATAGGTACATAAATCTGCATGATTATTGACAAAAATACCGTGTGAAAATATAGTGTTTTAACGTAATCCAATCGCAATGAGATGTAACGCGCAAAATATCGACCCTAGCGATTCGTAGACTTCGAAACGCTAGGGTCAATATTTGGCGCGTCTTTAAGCCCTCTCTGTCTACGACTAAAAACCGACCTTATGAGCATTGCAAGTATAATCACACCGAGGTTTTGTCGTGTAATTTCTGCATGGTGTGTTTCTAATAAATCTCACGAGAGGTTATAATAATAAATACTTATTTTCTCTTCACAAATACATTACAATGAAATTTACGACAACGATAATTGGTGTACTTAATTAATTTGTGAGAGACTGGTGGCTGTGTTAGGTACATCAAAATCAAAATAAAAAATCAAAAATTTTTTATTAAAAATAATATCACATCGATAGCTTTTTGACGTCATTTTTTGACTCTACCACCGCGTCGGAAGGTGTTCCGTTGAGAGAAGATACGGCCAGAAACTCTACAACACACATCTTTTAAACAAAACAAAATATACAAAGTACAATTAAAATACAATATTGCATTACATAGATTAACATTTTCAAATATTATTGATTTTTCCCCGGTTTGGAAAAGTGCGGGTTCAAGTCCCGCCCGAGACAAATTTTTCAATCTTTAATTTGATTAGATTAACATTGTCAAGACCAGACATGGTCATTCAGATAGTCATCGAGTTTATAGTAGCCTTTTTTAAAGAGGACTTGTTTAACATGGGACTTAAACTTTTTGTCTGGCAAGTTTAGAATATCCTCTGGTATCTTATTATCATCCTGAAAGGAAGACCTGTTTGACAGCACCCCAGGTCCTCACCATTCCAGACCTGTGCTGGCTTTACGAATATGTTCGCAATATGTTAGTAGAAAAGAAAATAACATAGTTCAGTAAAAAATAGAAAGAAAACAAAAGTAAAAAGAGAAACAGGTAATAAATGCGTGTGCGTGTGCGTGCGTGCGTGTGTGTGTGTGTGTGTGTGTGTGTGTGTGTGTGTGTGTGTGTGTGTGTGTGTGTGTGTGTGTGTGTGTGCGTGTGTGCGTGTGTGTGCGCGTGGATGGGTTGTGGGTAAAATTGCGGTTAACGTAGACCTATGAGACGCCACTCTTGATGGGAACTAATAAGATCTCAAGACTTACCTTCATAGAACTTATTGAACAGCATATCGACGTGCGCTCTGTTGCCGGGCACCCTGTATAGCCCCTCGGACGCGAGCCCCTCCCGCTCTATGAACTCGATACACTTCTCCACGAATAGAGGCACACCGTGGGGACCCTGCGATAATATATTGTTATGATACCATAAAGGTATTACAAATCGTACATAATTCCTAAAAACTAATCGAATCGTTGCCTCTTTGCCCAGTTATTTTACGGTTTGAGCCGGGACTAATTAGTAATAGAAATTTTTCTTCGGTATAATATTGAAGAGCCAATTTGAGCCAAGAAATGTACCAAAATTAAAAAAAAATTACGTCAGCAAGTTCCAATTTGAAAATTTATATTTTAAAATCCTTCTGGGACACATAATTTTGATTTCTATGTTGCCTAGCGATTTTTTAAATATGCTTTAAGTCCTTTTGTCACTTAATGTTTCCGGTTACAGTTTAAAAGTCCAATTAGTAATTACTCCCTACCCCGCCTAATAAAACTCCGTAAAATGACTGGGCTATCTTTCACGGAAGGCAAGGTTTCTTGCTACCACGACAAATATTAAATATCGTAACGTCTTTTCCTTACCTGTGGACCCCAGTTTTGAGCTGAATTTGTATTTACTAATTGTGATGAAGAATTCTTCTTTGAATCTTTGCTCTTTGAAAACTCCTGTAAAATACCAGAAAAAAAGCGATTGAACGATTTTCTACGAAATTAATAAATGTAATAATACTTTGTGGCCAAGAAAAGAGAACCAGTAGAAATAGAACGAGAACTATTTATTTCAAGAATTAGTGTAAATAAAAACCTAAACAAATGAAATTCAACCTTATCTTAGTAAGTCTTATGAATCTAATTAAAATCGTCGATTTATCGAAACATTACGGATGACTATGTTTTATCAAATTAAAGATTGAAAAATTTGTCTCGGGCGGGACTTGAACCCGCACTTTTCCACACCGGGAACTGCGTTATCCAATTTCGCCACCGAGCCCACTACCCAGAGAACGAAATTTTCAATCTGTTGCGTCTTAAGGGGACGTGACACATTTTTCAATCTTTAATTTGATTCGAAATAGCACAACATGGCTGTAACATGTTTAAAAATCAATAATATTTGAGACTATGTTTTATGTCTAAAGTGGCCACTTTTGGCGGTATAAAAAAAATATCTTGGACAATGTCACACAAATTATCTAGTCACATTTAAAGTACCAGAATCTAGCCTGGTCTAAAGGTAGTAAACAACAAACGTTATAAAAACATGACTACAATATGTAATACCAGTTTTTTTTGGAAATGTTGTACAATCGTTAATAAATTGAAAAAATACGATTCTCTGTTCTGTGGCTGTGGTAATTTTTACGCTAAAATCTGATGTAGCTATTAAGGGTCATTATGCGATGGAAACTGCTCTTATCGGATGGCAAACCCCAGCCAAATCGTGTCGCTAAGCCAGCGGTGTTACCTTGTGCCTCCGGTCGTGTTTGCTGAAGGGGTGTTGTCGGCGACGCGTGTCCGGCGCGCTGGACGACGAGTTGTCCTGCGCGGACGACGGGTAGTCACCTAGTATCTGCAGGATCACATCTTTCATTAGCCTAAGTCGCACAAAGATCAATCGAAAGAGCTATGCTAGGAATCGCTTTTCTGGCATTATGAATAGATAAAAATAGTAGACTCTTGGATAAGTTATATGTCAAGACAGACATTGACAGTCGAAGCTACAAAAACGTAGAAAAAAATTGTAACCAGTATTAGCGTCTAAACCCCATCCATATACACGCACACAGACATAATTAGTATGGCGCCTCACGCACACCAACCAAAGAAAGTTGGCCCTTTTTGTTTTATACAGTAGAAGCATGAGGCTCTTTCTAGACATATACTTTTTCTAAGAGTAGACTATAGAAACGAAACTCCCGCGTTAAATGCATAAAGTTACTATACCTTACGGAATAGAGGAACTGACAGCTGAGAGTGCGAGATGTACCTAGCGCACCACTGTATAATAGAAAGAGATACGTGACGCGACGCAATAGAACCGTTTTTGGGGATCTTATCGCAGGGTAAAAATTCGGTTTCTGTGAAAAATTGCGAATCGAAAGTGAAATCGTAGAAAATTTTGTGAAATATACTAACACTATCTCATTCAATAATCCGTTCACGTTTGACTCCTTATTATAATAGACAGTGATCCAATTTTTGCCTGCCGATAATCTCCTGAAAACCCCCAAAAACGGTTTCATTTGACAACTCATGTCAGTTCCTCTATTACTGTAAGGTAAGGTATATAACTTTATGGTTAAATGTCAAGATACACCTACAAAATGTCAAGATATTCCTACCAATCTCGTGTTGATTCAACCACACCTTGAACACTTAGTTGTCATTTCATTATATCAGCCGTCGCTGTCCCATTGTTGGGCAAAGGCCTCCCTCCGATCTCTCCATGCGTCCCGCCATTTTTCTTGGTCTGCCTCGACGCCGATTTCCTTTTGCTGGGGACCAGTTGGTAGTGGGTTTGGCCCAAAGGTCTTCTGGCATGCGGCAGACATGTCAAGCCCAATCCCACTTTAGATTGGCAGCGGTGGTGGCGACGTCTATCACTTAGGTTATGGAGCGAATGATCTCATTTCTGACCCTGTGGATTAGTTTCAAGCCAAGGATGCTGCGCTCCATAGCCCTTTGACAAACCTTGAGGCTTGATCTCTGATCTTTTGTCAAAGACCACGTTTGTCATTTCATACAAATGGAAAAATTTAAAAGAGGAAGCAAGCATGTGCGATACTGAGTGAGTGCAAACGAGAAAGGAATACTCATTTGCTTAATATTGGTAACTGCCGATGTAATCAGGGGGTACAGGCAGGGAGTGTCCGTACTGTATGTAGTAATCGATACTCTTTCTTATACTGTGGTTTAACCATAGTTTCGCTTCTATAATGTACTATTATTTGGACCGAATCCCGAATGTCGTAATCAAACGCTAAAAGGTAGTCCAGATATCATCAAGCGGATTTCGACTCGGAAGTGGAAGTGAGCGGGACACTTGGCCAGATGGATTGATGTCCGATGAACGAAAGCATTGACAGAATGGCGGCCGTGGGAAGGGAGACAGCCAAAAAGCCAGGTGGTCGGCTGACATCTGTAGAGGGCCGGCAAACACTGGATGAGACTAGCACAGGACCGTTTTAGTGGAAGTGGATATGAAAACGCCTAGTAATAGGGTTTAGCGGGCTGATGATGATGATTAAATCATTCATTATAAACAACACAAACACGTCCTATAACAGTCCACAAGCCAATTAAAAAAACCTCACAAATAAGGGTAAGAGGAAACAAATTGTCATCACTGCCAGTGGTTTGCGACAGGCCTTATGGTAATCCATTTTTTTAACAATCCTTGACCTTTTCACTGAAACTGAACTGAAACACCTCTCAACTAAAATTTGTTGCAGTGCACATTCGCCGATGACGACCTACCTCGTAGGTCCGCAATAACGTGGCCGAGGAGAGCAGCTAATGTGGTTAACATATGATGGTACGAACTGTAGCAAGATCTTACAATAGTCTAGATTATTTAAAGCAGTGAGATATACTGACCTTGAGGGAAGGTTCGTGGTGAGGCGGCGGTGGCAAAGGCCTGGGCCTTCTGGTTTCACCGTCTGAGCTTCCTTCACTAGACTCGCTTGCCGCTGTAATACAAGATTTTGTTAGCCAAGTTCACTTACATTTTATGGTTCATTATTGTTATATATGGTATAGTTGTGGTGGTAGCTTCTTTGACAGAAATACCACTAGAGTCATGGACCAAAGACTTAGCCAAAGTTTTAGTGTATGTATCAAACATCAATACAGGCTCCAGCTTGATCGTTTGATCTTAGTTTGCCGCTGAGACTAGCATAAAATATCAATCGTTTTTCAATCAAAACGATTGTATGTTCAAAAGTTTAAGAATAGTCTGGAAACATAACCATTTCAGGTACCTACATGATAAAACCATTTCACAAAATTGTAATTATTATTTGGATTTATTCGATTAAAAACATCGAAATTCAATTAATGTTTATTTCTGTTTCCTTTACTACCCAACCATTTCAAGACCAAAACGAATCAGAGCTAAACTATACGACGACGATGTGACGCCGCCACCGGAGCGTCAGAACATAACAGATGAGGTACACCACTACGTCGTATGGCAACCTCATAGGCGAAATCATACTCTTTCAGTGTGAATTGACCCTAAGAGCTAACACATGGTTATAAACTCAAATAAAAACTAACTGCACATAGACAAACTTACCTTTATCTTCCTGCGTCCTCGCTCTATAACCAGTGGGCAGTTCGGGAGGACCGACAAACATTCCCAGTTTGGGCACCCGCGGACTCTGCACCGGCACTAAGTTACCTAACGATCTGCAAACAAACATTTTAATTTGAGCTCAGCCAAATTTCAGAACGGGTAAGATTTGTGTATGTAAAGATTTTAAAGCCAGACATCAATTAAATTGCCGATCATCGACTGAAAATTTATCGATATTGTTATGATCAAGAACAAAACTCGACTAGAATTTAAAAACAGCCACTCCGATCTGAAATAATTGTGCTTTTACATGGCGTATTTAGGTTGAAAAGAGTTTGCAGCCTAGAAACTTCTAGGAAGGCTAGGAAAATAGTGTTCCTACTTTAGGTACACAATATTTTCATCATCTCGCTTCATAAGGAGAATAAAGCGTTTGTAATACCCAGATTTTCTTAAAAACTCGCTCCCTCGATCAAATGATAGCACAGATAGCTTTAGACTAGAGAGAGATGCCGCAGGAATCCTCTAGTATTAATTATGGTGTGCGATTCGGTTTTTTTTTTTCATATTGCTTGTCTGTCGTGAAGTTCACTCTCTGAAAACCGCGGGAACAGGTCCTTTTCTACGCAGCGAAGGCGCGTGTATAAACAGAAATGACAAACCGTTTCTTATAATGTCTAGGAGCATGATGTGTGTTGTGACGTCGCCGTGCGTGTACCCGAGCGCCTCCGCCCGACGCTTCGCTAGAGCCTGAACTGTCCGTTTCTGAGAAGGCTGCAAAAAAAATTAACAATATTTAAACAACAGTTAATCGTTTTAGGCCGGATTCGACCAAACTTTGATTTATAGAAGAGTAACTGTACAAGGAACAATTTTACTCTTGTTATTTACTCCAAAATAACTTCATTTCTGCTCTACCACACTAAACCCATACTAAAAGAACGAATGTATAATCCACCTAAAGAAAGAGGCCGTTGTATCCGTACTTATTGCATTATGATGTTATACAGTTTTAATTTGTTAGGTTTCTTTATTTCTTTTAATTATGTCACATTGACATTTCATTAGTCTTGGTATAAGCTTTACACCGTCAAAATTGGCCGTTTAAAATTTACCCTCAACTTATTCATAGATTAGGGTTGGTAAAACGCAAAATCAGTTTACTCTAGAGTAACCGGCGACTTAATCTAAGAATAAAATTTACCCGCGCTTGGTCGAATCGGGCCTTGTTTTTCTGCTCCTCGGTGTTCTGGGTATGCAATTTGGGTTTCAAGATGTAAAGAAACCTCTCCGCTAGATTTATTAATTGTTTTACATAGCCACCACGCTGCACAAGAATTAGAATGCAGATCAGAGAATCAGATGCAGGTCAAAGCATCACGTATTCATGAACAGTGACAAATTTAAAATGAGCGGTACCACGTAAGTACCTCAGTATAGTAGTAAAAAGGTTTATGAGGTACATATTTTTTGTATCTATCTACAGGGTGAAATTGATATCATTGGCATCCTTTTAAACTAAGAGTCTACCCATCAAACCTTTGACTATTTATTATAATTTATAAGGACTAGCCTTGCGGTGGCATTTCCCCTCTGCCACGGTATAAGATCAATTAATAATGTGCATTTACATTAAATTTTATACCTTATCACTAAACGAGACGACCTATAATTGCGAACCAATAATTTCGAACTTAGAACGTTTGGGGTTCACACGAGATGACTTTTCATGATTTATTTGAATTTAAAGTTAAATCCAAAGTTGCGGATTTCATGTTACCTCGCCCCCCGCAAAAAGTGGCAGACATGTTTGTTAGTAGAATTACACGCGTAACTAGTCCCTATATAAGTAGTCAAAGTATCAAACTGAACAACTTTTACAATGGGAACAAACCGATGACCGAAAAAAAAACAGCTGTTCCGTACTAAACTGCACCCGCCGCCGCTGCCTATCGTCTCAAATGTATGCAACAGCAGATTTTTTTTTGCTCCGATTGGTTTGCTCCAATAAGCAAAAGTTTTTCAGTTTGATGGGTAGACTCTTAGTTTAAAAGGATGATAATGATATCAATTTCACCCTGTATATTCCTTCTTTTTGACTGCTTGATACCAATCAAAATCTTTTTTTCTGCGATATGAAAAACCCTGTTTTAAATTTTTTTATAAAAATATCATCATCATCTAAGCCGATGAACGTCCACTGCTGGACATAGACTAACAAAAATATGAACGATAAAAATAATATTGGTATTGGTACCGTGTAACATGATAAACTACTATTTTTCATACTCTTTGTTCTTTTTTTTATTTTTCATTTGTTTTTTTTTTGAGTCGTATCCTTGTTTGCTGATGCGGCACACACTGCTCTTAATTATGTAATTTTTAAATTGTGTGTTAGTTTAGTTTTTATGTATAATTATGTCAGTGTGTTTTGTGGTGTTTGCAAATAAAAGTATTTTCTTTCTTTCTTTCTTTTTTCTTTCATACTTACAAGGTTGGTGTAAAGGTGTTTTTTCGTGTCTCCGATGTCTTCTCAACCGCGTCATAGACGGAGCCTCCATGTATTCGTTCGTTTCTTTTATCTACAAACAAATACGATTATAAGTTTGTGTACAATGTACCTTATGTAAATTTTATAAGCAAAAGTACGAAACCAAAAGTTTCGTGCATACGCCCCTATAGCATGAAGCCCCTCAATGAACGTGATTTTTTTTCATTTTTGTTTTGTCCCACTACCGAGCAAGTTTGTATTTCGTGTCCCTCAAATAAATAATTAAATATCACTTTTTCACTTCACACTTCGAATATTACAAATTGTAGTTCATTAATTTTTTTTTGTTAACAATTAATGTTTATTTGAAATAAATCAATTTGTATGGCAAGTCGGTATGTGTAGTTTGACCATACAGTAATTACAATAACCGGTAAAAACTTGAAAAATGCGGTGATGGGCCTGCACAGTAGCTACAAATTTTGTTTCTGCGCAGTCAAGGCCTTGCTCAAGATGATTGCCGGCCGGATTATTTTACCTGTGCATATTGTGCATCTAGTTCTGTCTCGGAGCTGACTCCAGATGGATGATGATGATGACCTTGTTGATTGCTTGAGTGCGACCATCCTGACCGCTGCGACTGCTTAACAAACGATTGTAAACATTAACCTAGTATTAAAGCAAGTAAGTAATAGCCTGTAGGTTCCCACTGCAGGGCAAAGGCCTCGTCACTCGAATAAGGATGAGAGGGAGTACACTAACCTAAGATTATTTCATTTAATATACAAGGTCCTTCTTAGTATGCTGACACTTTTTTAAAGGGATGATCAGACCGTCAAACTGAACAAATTTCTCTATGGCACCAACATCGAAATTTCGAAAAAAAAAAACACCTAGTCTATACAAAACTGCAAACCTACTGGAACCAAATGTATGGGACATCAGATTTCGATGTTGGTTCCATAGAGAAAGTTGTTCAGTTCGATGGTCTGGATCGTCCCCTTAAAATAGTGTCAGTATATTAAGAAGGACCTGTATACAGGGTGTAATGGAGCAGCCTGGCAAATACTGAACCAGTGAATGCAGACCTCATCAAATTGAACAACTTTCACTATGGAGCCTACAACAGGAAAAATGAAAAAAATCTGCTGTTCCATACAGTAGTGCTACAAATTGATTAATTGATTACAAAGATTATTTTTACTTCCTTATTCATTAATATCATAATCTATCCATACGAATTAATAAAAGTAATAATTTATATATGGAAAAATAGTTTAGAAAATCTTGTTGCCGCGTCACAAATAACATTTGCAATATATAATATAATGACGAAGATATAAAGCTTTTAAAATTTTGTATGAAAAGCTATCTTCGTAATTACATTATAAATTGCAAATGTTATTTGTGACGCGGCATCCACATTGTCTAAACTATTTTTCCATATTATACAACTTTACTTATCAAATTAAAATTGAAATTGAAGTTTAAAATCAATAATATTTGAAAGTTACTTATATTAATACCGTCTACGCGTATAGTGCATCAAAGTTTTGTATAAAATTGACCCCTATGCAACCAACTTAAATGCCCTCTTGCTGTCTGTCACGCAGGTGTGCTTTTGAACTGCGTTGCTTCTTTAACATCTCGCATTCATTGGAATAGTAAACTAAACACAGCAATGTACACACAGCGACAGATCGACCTACCCAAAGTTGAACTTTATGTTCAATTCAAATATTGAGGTTTACCCTTGGTTTATCTAATTCGGACACCAGTCTCCCACAATTCTATCTGTACCTATTTATTGTATGTTCCTATAATTTCTGCTTGTGTAGAAAATAAATGATTTTGTATTGTTTTGTAATTTTGCATTGGAATGTGCCCGAGCACTCAACCAGCTAGGAATGACAAACTCTGTCACCCTAGGCTGGGTGCCTGGACACTGCGGTATTGATGGAAATGAGGCTGCTGACGACCTGGCACGAAGAGGGGCGGAAGAGGACGCCATAGGCCCCGAGCCTTACTGCGGAATCTCTCGCAACACCTCTAGACGTGTGCTAAAGGAATGGGCCGTGGACCAAAGCCGTAAGCTCCGGTCGGATACACCAGAACTGAGGCATGCGAAAGAACTTGTGACCGGCTTTTCAAACAGACATACCTCAGATGCCATCAATTCAAACCGCAACGACTTAAGGCTCTTAGTACGAGCCTTAACAGGACACTGCAAGTTAAACAAACACCTACACAGAATGGGGCTTGTAGATTCACCCACTTGCAGATTCTGCTGCAGAGGAAACGCCCATACAACTCCTCTGCGAATGCGAAGTGCTCATTCACAGCAGGAGTCGCCATCTTGGTGGATACATAATAACACCTACTGCCATTAGGGTCCTCCCCTCCAAAAGCATAACACGGTTCATGAAGTCCGTGGGCCTAGGAAATGACTTTTAGGTCTAGGGTGACAGCTACAATAGATCTATCCAGGTCGCAGTAGCTATTTGGTCATTGACCAAGCCCTTATAACCAAATAATAATAATAATAAATTGTTTTGTAATTGTTCATAGATAATAGAGTTTAAAACAGAACTATGAGTAGGATGATCTGTCGTCGTGTGTACCTACTTTAAAACGCACATCCAACCATCAATCTAGCGCGACAGTAGTGGGAAGATGGTCTGACACAATATAGTTTTTCACCATGAACTATCGCCCATGGTTACTCACCACTAGACCACGACGTACGAGTATATGCATATAATAACAGACCCTCCACCCAAGGTGTCAAGCACCATCAACTATACCTTCCTATCCCTGCCCTGTGCTGGTCCGATAGTGATGTGCTGTAGCGCGTCACTCACCATCGAGTAGTTCGTCAGATCCAGCTTGCCGGGTTGCTAGAGGTTAAATAAAACATTCTATCAATACTTTGACTATTTATTATAACGACTAGCCCTGCGGTAGCATTTCCCCTCTGCCACGGTATAAGATCAATTAATCATGTGCATTAACATTCAATTTTATACCTTATCACTAAACGAGACCGCCTATAATTGCGAAACAATAATTTCGAACTTAGAACGTTTGGGGTTCACGCGAGACTACTTTTCATGATTTTTAACGTTCAAAATTAGAATCTAAAGTTATGGGAATAAAATCCAAAGTTGCGGATTTCATGTTACCTCGCCCCCCGCAAAAAGTGGCAGAAATGTTTGTTAGTAGAATTACACGCGTTACTAGTCCCTATATAAGTAGTCAAAGTATCAATAACAAGACAACTTGGTTATAGCACAGCACAGAACATTATAAAGAGGGGTTAGAAATGCAAAGTAACGCTTTTGCTTGCACTTGTCTTCCCGCTCACGCTGCTACAATTACTTATGCCCTCTCGCTCGCACCACGCCGCGCGCCTTATGGTGTTATGCAAATCATTGCATAACCTGTGGCGACAGTGTCGTATATAACGCGTGGAACGTGTCGCGGCGACACGTTCCACGCCTACTTTGCACTTCTATCCCCTCTTATAATGTTCTGTGTAACACAGTATAAGAACACACATTACATTATGAAATTCTACATTATAGGAAGACAACATTTCGGGAAATTCAACACTTTAGGAACATACCTTTTGAGAATACGACATTTTGAAAATTCTCCATTACAGGAAGTGGTACAGTCGGCTACGAAAGTTGAACACTTCAGAATATTATTTTAATAGAAATAAAGGTGAGAAATGTTGACAAACATTTGTTGCCCGCTGTACTACATACAGACATCAATTCTTTCCTCATCCCATCTTCTTCTTGTGGTGCCATATCCTATCGTAGGATGGTTATCATTAGAGCTATTTCCTTCCCCAATCATATTACATATCCCTATCGGTGTTATGAAAGGAGTGAAATATACATGGTGAAATTGATATCACTAGCATCCTTTTAAACTAAGAGTCTACCCATCGAACTGTACAACTTTTACTAAGTGACCAAACCGATCGGAGCAAATAAAAAATCAGCTGTTCCATACTATACTGCAATGTCGACGCGCGAGTTCGCGACTCAAATGTATGCAACAGCTGATTTTCTTTTTGCTCCGATCGGTTTGCTGCCATAGCAAAAGTTGTTCAGTTTGATGGGTAGACTCTTAGTTTAAAAGGATGCTAATGATTTCAATTTCACCGACCGTCCGTTTTGGCGCCAGCGCCACGACACACCGGTCCGTTTTGGCGCCAGCTCATGAACATACCTCCACAGTCATACATACATAACTGACGACCGGACGTTATATAAAACCGTCTCTTTAACAAGGGGCGCATATGGAAATCATCATTTATTTAGCAAAATCAAATCACAGAATTCATAACCTTTGTGTATGACAAGGTTACAGTATAAGAAAGATCTATTACTACATACAGTATGGACACTCCCTGCCTCTCACCAACTTTTTATCTCACCCCCTCTATTGCCCTCTGATTACCTCGGCAGTTACAGGAAAATAATTCCGCTCAGCAATCTTCGTTTGCGCAGAGCAGGCCCGAGTCCCCGACAAAACCCGAAGTCATTTAGTAGTAGTAGTAGTAGATAGCAGCGAAAAGGGCGCGAAAACAAATAAGCCAATAGAGTAAACGAATTGAAGGTGGCGCATCCTGATTGGTCAATATAATTTCGCGCGGTAATAAAATTTGTCAAATGCGCAGGTACATCGGTAAGACTTATAAACCTGGTACTACTGTACCAGTAGCATAAATTAACACCACACACCACCACACACAAAGAGAATATAATCTCAGGACGAAGGATAAAAACTCTTTTTGAATAGACGGGTGTCAAAGCGTTTTATTTACGAAAAAGTCATTGCACCGCACGCAGCTAAAGTTATTGCAGCCCTAGACTCCGTTTCGCATGTGCTGACGTCATCTTGTCAATTTCTATTTTTTGTAAGCAGTGTCCGGAGTGTGACAAGGTTCTTAGTATTGTAACGAGCATATCGATAGGGCCGCCTATTTACTTTATATCTATGCTGGCAACATTGAGGTACAGCTCATCAACTTCATTCGTTATCGATCATTCTTTGAATCGATTCATTCAACGTTCGTTCATTCGCTCACTTTTTCAGAAAGGTTATGATTCGAAATCTAGCTATGAGGGATTTTCCAAAAGCAAAAGAAGTATTAAAGTTAGTTCCTAATGTCTCAATAGATGGCGTTGACCAGAGAGGAGTCCAATAGGAATGAGCAAAGATATTAATTAATATTAATAGTAAAAATACACAGTACAAACCCATTCTTATTGTTGTTGGTTTATTATTTAGCTATCTCAGTGTTATTGTTCGTCAACAACGAATCGAGTATTAGACGTGGCTGTATGGGCTAAGTATCCGTTTTGAATATACGAACAATAAACGAGAAACAATAACAAACTACAAAAACCTAACAGAAACAGAATTTCAATAAAAATAAACCGGAAATATTTCAATAGTACGTCAGATTCCCTGAATGAAAAGCAAAGCCATAGACGAAAAATTGGACCCTGGTTTGACAGTCCAGCGTGGCAATTATTACACCAACCGGATCGTCAATAACACCCAGATTGTTAATAACTTGTACTGTGTATTTTTATAATTAATATTAATTAATATATTTGCTCATACCTATTGGACCCCTCTCTGGTCAACGCCATCTATTGAGAAATTAGGAACTAACTTTTTTTTTCTTCTGGAAAATCCCTCATTGACGTGTTAACATGTTTCGTGCATAGTGATCCTAAATATTAATTATGAAGTGATTAAGGCCGGATTCGACCAAACTTTGATTTATAGAAGAATAACTATACAAGGAATAATTTTACTCATACCGTTTACTCCCAAAAAAGTTCATTTGTCTTCTACCTCATACTAAAAGAACTAATGTATAATCCACCTAAAGAAAGAGGTCGTGGTATCCGTACTTATTGCATTGTGAGGTTTTATAGTTTTATTGTTCATAGATTAGGGTTGGTAAAACGCAAAATCAGTTTACTCTTACAGAAAGAGTAACCGGCGACTTAATCTAAGAATAAAATTTACTCGCGTTTGGTCGAATCGGGCCTGAATCGTGTAATGTATAAAACTAGTGAAGTGATAAACAACAATATATAACTGTTTGCATTGAACGAGTTGGATTCATCTAGCTCCCGTCGAGCTTACAGTATGGATAAGGTTTCTTTTGTTTTGACGCTGCCGTCGATTGTACCTTTAGAGTTTGTGAATGCCGGACCCGCTGTGGCGGCGGGTGCGGCCTTGTCCTTCCAGTCGTGAAAGCCCGATGACCATAGCTGGGCGGCTGCCACAGGCCTCCACCATCTGATTGTATTGTGATACTTATTACATTGCAATACAGGTTGGATTGCTATTAACGAGCGATTTACTAAATATTGTTTGTGCAAAACCTAGCTGGAGTCAAACTTCGCCATTATTGAGATAAGCATATATTCTCGGAGGGGGTGGTCAGAGAACATCCACTTATCACTAGTATCGAAACTCTGTCCAGTGTGACGGGGAGTGAGCCCGTCGCCACATGTAATGGACAGTGGGTACAATACAAGCCTCGAAATTGAAGCATGCAGGTTTCCTCACGATATTTTCCTTCACCGAAATGCCAGTGGTGTTACAAATCGTACATGAATTCCGAAAATATTACTGGTACGAGTCGGACTGGACGGGGATAAAACCATCGCCTTTTGCACGGCAGGCGAGGTTATTGAGATAAGTTGAATAAAACAAATGCCATTTATAAAATGTTTTTTTTTCTATATCTACATCATCCTTCTGCTAGCCAAAGGCCCCCCCCCCCCCCCTTTAATTCTCTCTTTCTGTCCTGGGCATGCTCTGGCCACCTGCCATCGAAAGCATCCAGATCGTCCCGCCACCTCTTCCTAGGTCGGCCTGGACGCCGGCGACCATTTTCAGTGATCCTGGTGCATTCGGTAGACATGTCCGGCCCAATCCCACTTTAATCTGACTGTTTTTTTCTCGTCTATTCGTGTTTTATATTTTATTGATTGGTTGTAATGCGGAGAGACGAGTGTCATGTTACGAGACGAGTGTTAAGTATGAATGTGGATGGATGCGGTAGGAGAGGCAGGCCAAAGAAAAGATGGATGGATTGTGTGAAGGATGATATGTGTAAGAAAGGGGTGTGTTGAAACGACGGCTAAGAGAGATGAATGGAAGAGGATGACATATTGCGCCGACCCCACATAATGGGAAATGGGCAAGAGATTGATGATGTATTGATTGGTTGACTCTATTTTACCGAAAGTAAATCGCTCGTTAACTAACTTTCAAATACCTTATAGAAAAAGTGCTAAATATAACAAAAATTAAGACATACTCTGAACATTCCAATTCGATACATTAAAAAAAATACTGTAAATAATTATAACCTCTACCAAAAATAATATTCAATAACACAAACTAGACTACCCATTAAAATATTCATGCAAACATAAATAATAATGAAATCAAAATAAAATTGCATTCAATTTAAAAGTAAATCCATAGTGAATGTCATGACAGCTACAATCTACACACAAAACGTAACCCTCCACTAGTGGACTTAAGGTCGATAATCGTTTGTCATGCAATCACCTGACTCGTGTGTGCTGAGCGAATCCTCCGAGCAGTTGAGATCGGCTGCGTTACAATATTACGAGTTTAATTATTTTTTCAGCATATGCTCACGACTATATTCCCCGAGGGGGTTGTTAGAGACATTCTGAAGATTAAGAACATCCACGTTTCACTAGTAACGAAACTCTGTCAAGTGTGACGGGGAGTGAGCCCGACGCCACTTGTAATGGACAGTGGGCACAATACATGCCTCGGAATTGAAGCATGCAGGATTCCTTATGATGTTTTCCTTCACCTAAAAGCCAGTAGTACAAATCGCACATAAATTCCGAAAAACTATGGTTACTCGATAAAAATTATGGCTTCTCTTTAAGCCATTTTGTTGAAACAATCTAATACGCCTTCCTACATTTGATTAATTTAAAAAAATTTCGTGTTCCTTTATTGTATAAGTCTAAACATTTCTGTAATTGTTAGTACTTATTTTAGGCATTTGGCAAACTTATAGTCTTATTTTATGTATTACCGGAGCATAAAACGTGTTTTTTTATTTATTTATTTTATCAAAACTTACGTGATAGATCATGCATTCTGTGATCGGGAGGCGCCGGCTCAGGTGGCGTGCTGGGCGGAGGATACACACTAAAACCTGCAACAAATTATTATAGTACAATTTATTCTCTCATCATTTATTTTCGACATTAGACGTTCCTAAAGCAAGATTTTATAGAGATTGTAATGCTAAGAGGATAGGCGGGTACGGTTCTTTCCATACAAACGTATTCCCATGTTTCCTCCCTGAATAATGATACTAGAGCAAACATTTTTTACCATACAATCTATGTTACCTCTGCTATGTCTGTATGTTTTGCTTTTTTGCTTTAACTAATTACTTTAAGAACTAGGAACCTTCGAAAATTACCAGTTTTACCGCTCATTTTCAGACATCCAGCAAACAAATATGACGAATATAAACAAAAAAAGCAAAACATACAGACATATCCAAAGTCTTTCTCGTATTATTCTTGAAAGAATTATTAAAATCGGTTTAGTTTTGGGGGAGGAAACAGGGTAATACGAAATGCAGATTTCTCAGAGTTGTCTCTTTTGCACTCTAGACGGCGAGGTGTAAGGTTGGGGCGGATCGGACAAATACAGTGTATAAAGTGACCTATTCTCCAAATTACCATTTCAGCCCGCCTATCCTCTTAAACCCACCCCTATAGGAGATCAGAAACATCGCTACAACTACTAACGTTCTTTACTACCATCATCAATCTTTTTAAGTGTTTAAAGCAGAGACGCCATTATCATATTCAACTCAAGATGGAAAAATATCGTATCAAATGGTGATAGGGGCTAGCCTTTAGCACATAAAAACACTGCATAGGAAACACAAGTATTTCTTTAAATAAATAAAAAAGTGTATAGAATAAAAGGTGTAGAGAATTTTATAAAGTTTCATTTATTAGAAAACCACTTTTCTCTACGACGCACCGTTTTGGATATATTCGCGAAAAACCCAAAAGTGAGAACTTCAACCCCTTTTCCCTAGGGGACTTTTAGTATATTTAAGAACCCTGAACAACTTTCAGGAGAAATCGCTCGCTAGGTCCCAGCTCACGCACTCTACAAAAAAACGAATAAAGTAATATAAACAAACAAATAATACAATAAAGAAGTATACCTTTCAAGAAGCCCCTATTCTTGGAATTGTTTAACGTGTCACTGTATTCCGAGTCGATGTCCGCCCGGGAGTCGGGTCCGATAAGCAAGTCCAGAGAATTAGTCAGCTTGTGTTCCATCCTGCAAAGAAATATACAGTTATTACTTATAACGAGAGTAACAAAAAGCAGAGCGATAAAAACTTTCCGGTTAAAGGAAAAAACCTGAACAAAAGGTAAATCTTGGGTTCCGAAACGAAAGAACGCAACTTTTTCTGATAGCTGGCTTAAAGGTCAGCCTCCACATCGTTCCAGCGATATCTGGGGCGACCCACTGGACGTCTCGGCTAACAATAGATCCTTTCCCTCAGCAAGGATCAAATTTGTACAATAGCTAGGGCACTCACAGGCCACAGCAAATTAAATAAGCACATGCACACACTGAAATTAAGTGATACGGCCGGCAGCAGATTCTGCAAGGAGGAGATGGAAACTCATCTGCATTTCTATGTGACTGTGGCCCCACATAATGTACAAACGCAGTACTCATCTAGGTAGACCGGTATTGACACCAGATGAGATACAAACCATCCCGATCAAAAACCTACTCCGATTTCTGGCCGCAGTGGGGATTGGTAAGGAACTCTAAAACGGGCGAACACAAAGGACCAACTATGGTCTACGTGGCACAGGCTTAGTAAGCCTGCCAAGGCCCCAAAGCCTCAAATAATAATAATAGTAGATTGACCCAGATATGCTCTCCTGAAATGCCGATCTTTACCCATTCTTTGCGGAGACCGTTCTCCAGGCCAGTTTAGATACTTGCATGGCTTATTGACTTACTTCTGTAAAGTTGTGAAGAGACTACAACATAATGTAGAATAAATGTATAGAACGTACTTGTGGTTGAGATGGTAGGAGTGGTTCCTGGGTGGAGGCGTGGGCCTGGCGGTGGCCACGTCGGGCAGGTTGTGGGGCTGCTCCATGCGGAAGGCGCGCTCTATCTCGCCCTTCCTCTCCCACACTTCCTTGAAGAACGGCGTGTAGAAGGCGGCTGAGACAAACAACGAACGTATTGTTAATGTTAATTCAGCGGTTTTGTATAGATCCGACTACGATTTCACGACTATGCTTGGTGTAATATTTTGGGCATGGCGTATGACTACCGACTCCAATAAAACAAATTAATGTTCTTGTAAATGCGAATGTAAAAGAGAGGTATGAAGTCAATCAATTATACTTGGTCAGAAACAATTTTCTGTCGTGAAATATAATATTGGTTAGATATTGATATCAGTTATTCATGCAGGGGATTCATCGACATGAAACAACTGCTTCAATATTTAATTATTTGCTATATTCTGGAGTTGCATTGTCTATCTCCGAAGCGCTTCAACATAACGTCACCTAATTCCCAATTAAGTGGTAATGGAAAAAAATCATCCAAATCGGTCAAGCAATGCTGCCTATTTATGGGCGTTATGGCACAAAACCTACGGACAAATTGGTAACCTCCTTCTTCTAAGCCGGTTTATATTAGTACTAATATTAACAGAATTTTAATAAATCCACATAAAAGTTGGCTCATGAAAATGAAATCATGACTTCCTAAAATCACCATCAAGTTTATGCTATAGTCACTAATATTATCCGAAATGTAAAGCTGAACTCACATTTATTCTCGGCACTGGAGGTGTAGGTAGTGAAGTGAGCGCCGAGCCGATCGGCAGTGGCGTTGCCCTCCGTGATGAGAGCGTGGCCGAGGTCCGTGCCGAAGAAGGCAGTCGCCGCCGATCCGCCACCGTCGGTCACTGCCACCATTTGGATCGGCAGGTTGGGGATGTTCATTGAGAAAGCGCTGCGGAAGAGATTTGACAGTTAAAAGTATGGTACAAGAGTGTTTTACATACAAAACAGACACTCCCTGCCCCCCACTTATTTTCGTCCCACCCCATTATGGAAATAAACAACAGTAGGCAATGGTGTAGTCACAGAATATTATAAGAGGGGTAAGAAATGCAAAGTAGCTCTTTTGCATCAGAAACGGCTGTCGCCACTTGTCTTCCCGCTCACGCTGCTACAATTACTCATGCCATTTCGCTCGCACCACGCCACGCGCCTTATGGTGTTATGCAAAATATTGCATAACCTTTGGCGAAACGTTCCACGCCTACTTTGCATTTCTAACCCCTCTTATAATGTGTAGTATAGGGTGTAGTATAGGGTGTAGTCCTCTCTCACTCGCACTCACACAGTATGTATGAAGTGTACAGGGTGTGTTTAAAAGTGTCCTTGATGCTACGGCTGATAATGAGGGATAAAGTCCAAAGTATTTTTTCCTAAATCTTTATCTCCATTCGTCTGGTATTCTGAAATGACTAGTATCACATTTCATAAATTTGAGTCTCGTACGCATTGCTGTTTACTATCAAACAGCTTTTATTTTTGCGATTTAATATTTGCTCATATAGAAAAAGTTGTTCAGTTTTTCAGTTCAGTTCAGTTCAAGTTCACTACGTCAGAGGCCGTAAGGCGGTCTGAAAAAACTCTGATACCAGAGCTCTGCCCACACGATAAGAAGAAGTTCATGTTCAGTTGTATGGGTAGTGTAAGTTTAAAGGGGTGCCAATAATTTCAATTCTATTCTATGTAGCTAAAAGAAAAGTTAATAACTTACTTGAGGGTAGCTAGGCTGGCTTTTCTCTTAGCGGAGTATATGAGAATGAACCCGTGTATAAGCTCCTCCCGGAACTGACTGGCGCCGTGGAAACTCGATATTATTACCTGCACAAGTCATTCGTATTAATTTTAATGTCATTCATTCCGTTCATAATTTACATTCATCATCAAATGTCTCGATAAAAATGGGATCATTGAAATATAAACTTTATGAGATGTTGAAAGCCACATCTCATAACATCAATGAATTGGGATGTTCCCATACAATTATAATTTTTATTAACAACAAAAAAGATACAATATACATAAATACCTAAAGAAAAAACAAAACTTATAGTATATATAAAAAATATCTTCTAAATTGCCGCTTGACAGCAAGGTGCCTAGGAACCGTTGCCTCGTTGTATGGCCATCGATTGGGATGAAATAAATACAAAACGTCACTCAAAACTAAAAACGATTCCTTTGTGAGAACCCCATTGTGATTGGTTCAGTAGTTGTCAAGTGATAAACAAAAACAGACAAAACAAACAAAAATTTACTTTTTAATTTCTTCCTCTTTTTTCCTTAATTTAATTTACACGTCGTTGCAAAAAGATTTAACTCGAGGCCAGACATTATAAACTTAGCCTCAATACGACCATTGCTGACCGGCTAATCTTTACACTACAGAATGAGTGATTGTGATGGAATTATAGCTCATGCTGACAAGAAAGAACTAACTTCAACTTTGCGCTTGGAGTCTCCCAGGAAGGTCTCTATGACGATGGAGCGGTCCCCGGTGAGGAAGCAGGCTCGATGCAGCAGCAGCGGACTGAGCACACGCTCCGGCGAGTACGGGTCGTCGCAGAACATACACACCATTATCCTGACAACAGATTATGACATCAAAATTAAAGATACTGTTTGTGCGATAAATGTTCATTCTATTACAGTACGACCTGGAAAATAATAACGCTCGTCAAATTTCCTTTGCGTACAGCAGTACCGAGTCTCCAATAAAACCCGAAGTCATTTAGTAATCAAAGGGTGCAAAGTCGGATATCAGCGAGAAGGGCGCGAAAACAAATAGGCCAATAGCGAAAACGGATTGAAGGTGGCGCATCCTTATTGGTGAATATAATTTCGCGCGGTACTCAAATTTGTCCGCACAAATTATATACCAGATTTTAAGTCAGATCATAAGCTATCAAACAAAAAAGTTTCATCAAAATCGGTTCAGTACTTTTTTCGTGATACTCGTTCAAACAAACAAACACCCAAACAAACACACAAACAAACAGACAGACAAAAAATCCAAAAATTGGTGAAATGGAATCAGGGACACCTAAAAACCATATCGTAATTTTTTTTTGTTAATATCTTCAATGTACAGACAAACTTCCTGTTACAGTTTTATAATAGTATAGATTTAGAGTTAGACGAAGCTTGCATGCGGATAATCTTTTGGCTTTTTTAGAATAGTACCTTAGACGAAGTATGTTGCGGATGCGTTGATAATGTTTTACTGTTTTTTCGAAGCCTGTTGCTGATACGGACATTTCGTAAATTTTGTAGTTTTTTTTATTTTTTTTTTCGATTAACAAATTTATTCTGAGAAATGTACATAAAATTCTCTCGAAAAAAGATAAGTTATGTCTGTGGTAATGCGTAGGCCTTGTGTAGTAATTAATTCTAACTTCTAATGAAGTACATATTTGCCGCAGGGCAGAAAACAATAAATTTTTGTGGTTTATTTGTTATAATATCACACATGATAAATAAATACAAAAAGGGCAGTACAACTATAAAAATTTGGATTCCAGTAATGTTTAGGTAGCATTTTTGCCTATTTCAATCGTTTTATGTGCTTCGAAAACCTTCGGACTCCGGGAACCGCGTATGTATGATATTTGTCTACTAGGCGACATACCAAACAACTTACCGTATATCGGAGTCGAAACAGACGATGAGATCTCTGTACAGATGCGCGTAGCTGGCCTTAGATCTGTTGGCTCGGATCAGCTCTTGTATGGCGTCCGAGGTCAGTGCTTCGGTGCCCAGTTCGTTAACGGCTGCTTCCATGTATGAGCAGTGGAGGCTGTAAGAAGATAGGTTTTCATACACAACTTTCATACCAACAAATTTCATACACCCCATTAGTAGCCGGTATCATATTGATACGCGACAAATTAAGAAATTGAGAGGATCGCATCGCGCTTCTTGGTGTACGCAAAGTGTAAGAAGTACATACAGGGTAAATTTTATATCACTGCGGATAACTTCAGCATGTATTCTACTCATCAAACTGAACAACTTTCACTGTGGAGCCACCTTCAAAATCGCGAAAAAAAACATACATTTGAGTCGAATAGGTGCTGCAGTTTTGTATGGGACAGCTGATTTTTTTTTGCGCGATTTCGTAGGTGGCTCCATAGTGAAAGTTGTTCAGTTTGATGAGTAGAATACATGCTGAAGTTATCCGCAGTGATATAAAATTTACCCTGTATAATGTAACTGAAATTGTGTGGCCATATTTAAATGGGTGGTGGGTTTTTAAGAGTCTTGTAGGGGTGATTTACGTGTATGTATATGAATCTAATGTTCGTCTAACTGCACTACTAAAGTCTGACTCCGAATCTAGTTATAAGAGTTCTGAAATGATAGTCCACAAGTTAATTTCACTATTATATTTTAGATCGAGAAAACACAAGTTACAGAATTGAGATTAGGCGTATTACATGGGCGGCGGTGCGGTGACGACTGGACTCTATGCAATAGCGTTGGCAGCGTCCGCACTCGTCCGAAGTACATGTGTTCCCACAGTCTAAAGTTTAGACCATCGAACTGAGTCACTTTAGAATAGTAGCAAAGCTAAAATCGTAAAAAATAAAGAAATTGTTTAGAGAAATACATAGTTATTGTCCGTGTACGCTTTTATTGTATGTTTGCATATTTATAGATTACTCAAAACCAAGCAAATCAATTTAGGATCAGTCAAAAGCTGTACATAGTATTGTCACAATATTTTAACAGTTGAAATTTAATACTTGTAAGAACTTACTTCTCGGCTAGATTCTGCCCTTCCTCCTGCAGTCTTAGAAGTTCCTTCTTATCCATACCTTCGTCTTGTACAAACATCACAACCAATGGTAAGCCCTGCGAACAATCATAACAATTCATCATTCATTCAATTCAATTCATCAACACTCTTTCACTTTGTTTCAATTGTACTAGTTCGTAACTAAAATGCATTTTATTTTGTTTATTGTTAAGGATACCCAATCGTAGACCTTGCGTATCAGGCTTGCCTCGTTTTTGGTCTACCGTTTAATATAATAGTTTTAGGCAAAAGTTAAAATAAACATTTTTATCTTATCTTATCTTAATTATAGCTAGATCATGATAGTATTAATTATAGTACCACTTGCGACCCCAGCCCGGCTTCGCACTGGTATACAAACCTTCCTCGTCAATCAATCTATCTATTAGTGAAAACCGCATGATAATTCATACAGTAGTTTCTGAGATTAACCTATACAGACAGACAAGACTCGTAAGCGACTTTAGCAACATAACGGCATAATGAGGTAAATCAAATAGGCACAACAAGTCTCAGCCATGACAGAAGGTACTATTAGTAACATATAAATTATACTATTAGTAGCATATAATAGACAACCCGGAAAGGGGTGAATATAATAAATAATATAATATAATAAATAATATAATATAATAAATAAATAATATAGTGAATAAGAATGAATCCATGCCCTTGTGGTTTACTAAGTAATTCCATTTACTTAATTTTTATTTGTTGCAGCATGACATTATTAGGTACATGATTACTGATTAATGAAGGTATGAGTAAATAAATACCTGAAAAGGCAATTTGTCCTCCTGTTCGAGGCTGGACAGCAGGGTCTTCTCAGCACACCCTCTGATGTACTCAAACGACTCCTGGTCCTTATACACACAGAAGTAACCTGGGAAACAGATATTTTTATTTTGGATCCGGTCCGTGAAAGAAGAATGACATTTCATACGCATAAACAAAAAAAGACAGATCTAAAACTAACTTTTAACGATTGGAAATCATGTTATAAAACGCTTGCTAGCAAAGTTAACAGTGTCAAAGATCTGCCAAAAGTTAAAGGTCAAATTCAGGTGAAATTCATCGTTGATTCAGCACGGAAGCGTTTCAGAACACTGTCGGCTAAATCTCAGGCGACACTTGTTTTACCCTCGATTCCACTCGGGACGATATTAAACAATAGCGAGTGAAATTTTCATCATCCCGACGCAATTCCCAAGTCATGAAACTAACCTTTGGTGGACTTTATCCTCGGCTATAAATGTGGATAAACCATGGTCGACAACATTGCCTGATGTCATACTGACAATAATGAGCCAATTAGTGACACCGCTAGTCGAACAACAAATCCTTGTACACTTGTCAACAACTGAAAACCCTTTGGAGGCGTGGGTCGTATTATTGCCGATTATCTATACCACCTCGCTACCTCGCACATAATTGGTGTAAAGCCAACCTCAGCCGTGTCGTGTACCATGTGAACTACAGCTACAACTACAACTACAACTAAAGTACCGTTGGGCGCGAAGTCGTCGATGTTAGTGGTCTCGGTGAAGTCGTCGGTGCGCACGCGCTGCTCGACGCGCCACGCGGCGCCGCCCGCCGCCACGCGCCGCTCCGCGTCGCACCCCGCCAGCAGACGCTTGCCGAACTCGCCCGCCACACCCTCCACCTACACCAAACAACATTTGGTTATGTGCACAACACTAACTAGCGCCATCTAGATCTAGCACGCGCACTACAGTAGTGCCAGGTTTATAAGTCTCACCGATGTACCTGCGCAATTGATAAATTTTAAAAGCGCGCGAAATTATATTGACCAATCAGGATGTGACACCTTGCCGCTATTAGCTAATTGCTTTCGTTATAAGTCTGCTATTCGATTTGGAGCGAGATAGAGAATACCCGATTTTGCACTGCTCTGCGCAAACGAAGATTCACGAGCGGAATTATTTTCCTGGTCGTACTGTACGACCCCGTGAATTATTTGTACATAAAATGTTAAGATAAAGTTTATTTTATATTAAAACTAACGACCCGGCCCAGCTTCGCACGGGTGCTATGCTGATATATAAACCTTCCTCTTGAATCACTCTATCTATTATAAAAACCGCATCAAAATCCGTTGCGTAGTTTTAAAGATCTAAGCATACATAGCGATAGACAGCGGGAAGCGACTTTGTTTTATACTATGTAGTGCGAATTTGTTTTATACTATGGAGTGATAAAGTATAAACTAAATAAATGAGCATCTCAAACGATGAGCAAATGAAGACGGGAGGGTCAGCAGCGTATAGAGAAAGTGATCCTTAATCGAAAGTGGCAGTGGCTAGACCATGTATTGAGGAGGCCTGACGATCACCCATCTAAGACAGCCTTAGAATGGGACCCACCAGGCAAACGAAAGAGGGGACGCCCTAAAATAACCTAGCGCCGCTCTGTGGAAGTAGAGGCTTAAAGTCTCAACATGACCTGGGAGGATATCTACAGTGCTGCCCTAGATCGCAACCGGTGGAGAGCTATTATCCGAGCCCTATACCCCACGTAGGGGTAACAGGAACAGAAGAAGAAATAAATAAGCAATATTGTAGATATTAAAAAAATTATAATACCTAACTAGCTTGAATACCCGTTCTTTGTTTCTAAATTCTCCTGCAAATTTTCACTCCCGTTTTCACACGTTTAGGGGTTGAATCGCGAACAAGACATCTTTTTTTAGACACCACCTACATGGCAATAAAAACGTCCCTGCAAAATAAGTTAGTGGCAGAGATAAAGAAAGCGCATCGCTTACGATGTGACAAAGTTTAGGTATTTGTGGTAAGGTCCGATTCAATCAAACAGCCTTTGCCACAATGCACATGCGCATGTGCGTCAATACAAACATGTGTGTGCATCGCTACAATTATGCGTTTGAATCGATACAAACACCTACTAATTGCTAGTGAAGCGATTCAATCATGCGATGGACAAACACGCGTTTTTGTTGCTGCATAAAGGCTCAGTCTGACAGATGACATTTTGACACTACCATGTGAAAATCTATATTTTTTTACTTTTTATTTCATGAGATTCTGTTCGACCTTTACCTGCCATACAGATACACCTGGACCTGGCCTTTACCTGGATACAGTATGGTCACACTGCCATGCAATGGTCATTATTTGTGACTATAACTTACCCCTAATATGATGACGTTGATTTGATTGGAGTCGGTGGTGAGGGCCCAGGGCGCGGCCGGGGGACCCGCGTGACACTGAGACTCGCCCGTCGATGTCAACGACCTGCACGATAATATTATAACATTTATCATCATCATCATCAGCCTATAAACGTCCCACGGCAGGGCCGGGCCTACCCTCAGGCAAGGTGTATGGGCATTAGTCCACCAATCATGCTCAATGCGGATTGGTAGACTTCACATACACATCAGAATTTCTTATTCAGTGTATGCAGGTTTCCTCACGATGTTTTTCTTCACCGTTTGAGAGCAGTCGGTATTACGTACACAAGTTAGAAAAACTCATTGGTACATGGCATATTGTTCGTGCGGATTCGAACCCGGACCCCCATAATTGGGTGTCCATACCTCTCCGCAACGCGCCACCGTCGCTCTAATAACATTTATAAACAGTACAAAACCTTGGTAATATTTTTAACTTAAGTTCGCTTTCTTACATGTCTAAATGTAAGAAAGCGGAAAGCATGTAATTCCTCAGCTATATGTATACTCACCCAACCCTGGTGTTCAGAATGACAGGCAAGGTGCCGTCGAGACAGTTGGACCCTGCCGGGCAGTGCTCTCTCATAGGACAGTGCACGAAGCCGAGGTGCTGGAACAGCATCAGCTTCCTGTCCTGCTCCATGCGGTCCAGCATTTTGTATCTGTCGAAAATATCCAATTATTGTAAAATATGAAAAAAAAAACAATGTTTTAAAAGTTACGCCCTATTTATGACGATATGACGGCCCGGTAGCACAGTCTGTAGTGAACTTGCCTGCTGTGTCAAGGGTCGCGGGTTCGAATCCCGTAAGGGACAAATAATCATATGATAAATATGAATATTTGTACCCGAGTCATGGATGTTTGTATCTACATTTATGTATTCTATATCGTTGTCTAGTCATCATAATACAAGTCCAGGTAATTTAAATGTGACTAGATAATTTGTGTGACAATGTCAAAGATATTTGTTTAATTTTTTATTTATTTGTCTATTTGATGATTGATGACTTCATTTTGTATAAGCAATGTATAAGCAAATTTTTCCCTACGACGCACTGTTTTCGAGATATATGCGAAAAATCTAAAAGTGGGCAGTTTGTGAATAAATCACAATAGCGTACCTAAAATCATCTTGTAGAACATCGGTGATCTCCTTGATGTCCTCCTGGGTGATGGTACCGGTGGGCGATATGCTTTTGAAGTGGTAGAACAAGTCCGCGTGCTCCAGCAATAATTCCTGCAAATAATATCATTGTATAGTTAAAGTCAGTTCCCAAATTCTAAACTGTCCATGTTTATACAGGGTGTAAGGAAAAGTATCATTAACCATGAAACCATGTCCTCTACCCATCAAACAGAACAACTTTTACTGTGGGAGCAAACCTGTCAGAACAAAAAAAATATCAGCTGCTCCATACTAAACTGCAATACCTACACGATTCTATTCTGCAATACCTTCACGAAACTATTGAAGTTTTGAAGTCATTCTTAGTTTCTTGCGTGCTTGCACAAACAAACAGACTTACAGATAAATCGACGAAAATTCTAAAAAACTGTGTTATTTCTCTTACTCGGCCTTTATCTCTAGGGTTAGTGTGCCACGCAAGACAAAGCAACAAAACGAAAAATCCGTCTTGCACACTAATTGGCATGCGCGAAGTAACAAAGAAGTGGAAAGGGTGGCATACTAGACATAGCATTCCAGCTTGGCCGTAAAGAGTAGAAAATGGGGACAGTAGGAACTAAATATGTTATTACAACATCTTGGTCGTTCTTGCCAGGTTATGAGCGATTTTGACGTTTGAAGTGGCAACTTCAATTTTTTCTCTCTGGCAAAGCTGTAACAATGAACCCTGAACGTATTTACCTGTAAGTTATGTTTAGCCCGTCGCTGTATGTGCCTCTGGTGCTGATCGTAGACCCTTTGCTGCTGCTCCTCGGTGAGAGCCTCGTAGCACTCCCTGCCCATGAGCAGGACTCGAACCTCGGAAAGTTGCTTGCCTGGCGTCACGTACCCGGTCTCTTCTAGTAACCGTTTGAATTGTTGACACCATCTGAGGAGATATTTATGTTTCAACTTGCTGTTACTGCATCGCAGAAAAGGTAAACATTTTAAATTAATCATCTATAGTGAGATTAGATTGGACCTTTTTGCCACATGACAAATACCCTATAGGCCAAAAATACCACCAACTGGTCTCCCGCAATTCCAGCAAAAACAAAATCTGCGTCGTTGTGGCGGGAAGAAATCGATAGCTGCTTGAACTGGCTTATCGAGAACCTCGCCTTTGTCCAACAATAGGACGGAACACTCAAAACTCCCTTTTATTTTATGGAAGACCAAATTGAAATGTACAGCATTTAATATAATATATGAGTAAAAAAATCTATGTAAGAATTCTCATGAGTTTGTAACTCTTATTGTTGAATATCACTGATTCGCGAAACTCTTCTGACTTTTCCATTCCATCCATTGTAAGAATCGCTCTACAGCTACTACAGGGTGAAATTGATATCATTAGCATCCTTTTAAACTAAGAGTCTACCCATCAAACTGAACAACTTTTACTATGGCAGCAAACCGATTGGAGCAAAAAAATAAAAATAATAATATAATAATATCTGTTCCATACTAAACTGCAATGTCGACGCGCGAGTTCGCGACTCAAATGTATGCAACAGCTGATTCTTTTTTGTTCCGATCGGTTTGCTGCCATAGACACATAGTTCAGTTCGATGGGTACACTCTTAGTTTAAAAAGATGCTAATGATATCAATTTCACCCTGTATAGTGTAACTACAAGGGCTCATTGTGTGCGACAGAGGTCTAGATATTTTATCTAATGTGTGTATGGCTACACAGTTCTGTGCAAAAAAACCGAGAAGCGAAAGTCAACGAGAGACTGGCACAGCAGAACGGACTTATTCTCGCCTAGAAGAAACTTGTGGAAAATGTGATAAAAATAAAATATACAAAAACTAACTCATAATTCCTCTGCTCCTCCTGAGCTTCGTGGAGGAAGGTCTTGAAGACGGAAGCCGCTTCGTTCGTCTCCAGGATCTCGTACGGTATCTTCTGCGACTGTCCCAGTGTCTGTAACAATTATATCTTGTTTATAACTACGTTCTTCGGCTAGACCCTAAACTTAAGGGTAGTTCTGACCGTCAACTGAATAACTGTTACTAAGATAGAACATCTTTTTCATCATATTTTTCAACACGATTTCTTATCATTCATCAATTTACGTAACCAGGAGAGCAATCGCGCTAAATAAATCGCAACTGAACCATGATTGGACCGCGTGCGAACCACAACTTTTAACACATTCGGTATTGCGCTATTCATTTGACGGCCGTTAGGCTGGTTACAGAGTCACGCTGACCGCCGGCGCGTTTGGTCAACGCTTGTGCCACGAGCTAGGTGTCACTCAGTCGTTAAAGGCTGTCAAATAGTAAATAAGTTTAGCGCGATACGGAATTCAGCACAGTTAAATAGTAATTGTATTGCAATGTGATTAGAAATGAAATTTGATTAGGATTAAATGTGGATGTTTTAAATTAGTGCCCTCCAGGACTTAAGCCTAGAAAAGCGTAGAGAAGGAAAGAAAACTAAATGACTACTACTGCTATGAAGTAGGACCCTATGCAGACGCATAGGGATCAATAGTATTTGAGGGAGCACAATGGTACAACAAGTTACCCACAGATATTAAAAATGCTGACTCATTTGGCTCATTTAAAAACAAATTAAAAAAATATGTTATGAATTTTAAATTTTAGATAAAACTATTTAGTGCAATTATTTATTAGTTGGTAGTTGTAGCAATGATTCTGGCCACCTCGCAAGTGTATGTACGTAATAATTTAAACATTGGATACAATTTTACTATGCGCCCTCAGCGAATAATTGCTTATGTAATTCTGACTTGTGTAGGTAGATCAATCAATCAATCAATCAATCAAAATTATTTATTTGTATATCACAGGTAATACAGAGGTAGAATAAACTTTGACAATAAGATAATTAGATGGTTAATATTTTGCTTTTGTGATAAACGTATGTTATCTTAAGTTGTATTATGTGAGATATTTACTTCATTACCTCTTAAATTTGCATGTTCTGTCAATAACACCTATATTTTAATTTAAAAGTAACATTGTTTAAAATTCTCTTGTAAAGTGACTAGTTTGAAGTCTTTTGAGAATAAAATTCTTTAAACCTAAGCATACAATGTGTGCATCAGAGATATTGATAAACCCTGTAGGCATCTGAATAGCCCTGGATGTCTACGAAACCCACCTGGGTTGGTGCTGTTCATGTTGATTCAAGTCACAAACTAACCTGGTATCTGTTAGCTCGCTCGCCGACCCTCAGCGTGGTGTCTATAGCGTGCGAGAGAGGACTGTCGAGATCTGAGCCGGATTCTGAGCCGCTGTCCTGCGTGCGACCCTCGCTGAAGTAAACCGAGAAGTCGCGGTGGGAACGCAGCTGTCGGACGACCACGGGCCAGTCGCTGGAAAGAAGGTACATCAATTAGTTCCACCAAAAATTATAACTATGTGACTTGAAAAAAGGTTGAAATTCCCCTGCAACTGCCATTTGAGTGTAGCCCTCTGATGTACAAAAGAAGCACTCATCTAGGCAGGCAAGTTCTTTCACAGGGTGAGATTTAAAACTATCTATATCAAAAACTACTCAAGATTCATGGAAACAGTGCAGTAGTAGAGAAAAAGGCGCATGTCTGTCGGCCTCCCATTTACTAGGCTTAAAACAGATCGACTGAATCAGAAATTATGTCAATCGCTCCAGAACCCAGGTGACATTCGTGACCATAGCTGCCAATCTAAAGTGTGATTGGGCTGGAAATGTCTGCCGCGTGCCAGATGATCTACGGACCAAAGCCACCACCAACTGGCCTTCAACGAAACGAAATCGGCGTCGAGGAGGATGGCTTCCTTACGAACAGAGCCGTGTTTGATAAACGCGACAATCGACAATGACAATTCAGAGTACATTGATAGTTACTAATGACGCTAAACTTGCAATGCTTCATGTGTCCTAGCATTCTCAGCAATGTACTCTGAATTGTCATTGTCAATTGTCACGTTTATTAAATAGGGCCCTGGCTTATCGAAGCGCAGAACAGAGACTCTTGGAGAGAACGGAGGGGAGCTTTTGCCCAGCAATGGGACAATAATGGCGGGTAATAATAATATATCTAACTTCTCCTGTAAGTCCTCAGTGGGTAGTTGCATCCTGGACAGCACTTGTGGTAGCTTAGCCAACTGCTTACGAAGCTTCTTAGCCGACCGCTCCTCTTTCAATCTCCTTATATGACGTCTATACACCACCTGTAAATATTTCCTTATTTTATTAATTACATTCCGTACATCGCAACATAAGATGCGATTGAAGACATTATGGGACGTTATAAGAAGTCCCGTCCAATACTAAATTCTTCAATATTTGATGAATGAATGAAATATTTTATTCAAACCAAACACATAAAATTCATCACAAAGCAGGAAACCAAACTAAGATACAAATAAGGTGGTAACCGGCCAGCAACGGGCATTAGGCGTCAAGGATAATTTGAATCAAATCAAATATTGAAAAATTAAGTCTCAGGCGGGACTTGAACCCGCACTCTTCCAAACCGGGAAATTGCGTTATCTAATTTCGCCACCGAGCCCACTACCCAAAACGAAATTTCGATCGATAATTTGATTAGAAATAGCACAACATGGCTGTAACATGTTTAAAATCAATAATATTTGAAGGTTAATTTGATTTATCACTAACCTGAGTACCGTCGTTTCCAAACTGTTGAACGAACTTTATCCACTCCGGATAGTGGCACAATCTCTTATTGGCTGCCGACCACATCTCCCTGCAAGGAAAAACAATCAATATTAACTTTGTTATAATATTTATAAAACTTATAACGATTATAATATTTCATTCTTTTTGAAGGGTGCGTTTCCACGGAAGCGGATCGAAAATGTGTAAAGTCAACTAATCTAATTGCTTAATTTTCCTCGCTTGATTCCTCTTGACAGAATCAAGCCTAAAATCCTTTAAAAGCGGAGATGTTTAAAATTAACAATAAAATATCATGATTCTGTCAAGCGACGAAAATTCAGAAATTATTAGATAAAAAAGTATTTTTATCATACTTGTGGTCCTGGACATGTATCCGTATGAGCTGGGTGAACGCTTCCGTGACGAAGTCCAAGGTTTCCCTTCTTATCCGCAGAGCTTCTGCGTAGTTGGCCACCTGTTTACAAAAACAAAACCTTTATTATGACGAACCCAAACTTTATTGAACTGAAATATACAGCTATACCTATATTTAGTTTAAGTCGTTTTATTTAAGTTAAGCTTTCGTTTGCATAGTAGGCAGTACTTTAACTGGACTGCCTATGGCAGACGAATAAAAAGACAGCGTGTATAGTGGGAACGCTCCTAAGGGCTCCACATGATAATTAAAATACGGGCAGAAGCCAACGTCTTTGTTATTAACGGCTACGCGTGCATAGGTTTGCCAAATATAGCAAGGTCGCCATGTAGGGATATGCCTATTTGGAGAGTAGTGAAACGACCGAGCGCATGATTGATACTGAATTTATTAGTAATAACAATGGATTAAATAGTCTTAGATCTAGGATACATACTTATTACACTACAGGTTGAACCTCATCTGACAGCACCGCATCGCCTTTTTCTGTCACTCCATCCTTTTCTGCCACTCAGGAACGTCATTTGCTAGAGCAAATAAGGTAGACGGAACGCGACCGCACGCAGCAGCACAGCCGCGCGCGATCGCGTTCCGTCTATCTTATATACGTCAGATGAGGTTCAACCCTAAGAAGTCTGACCACTTCAATAGGTGGACAATGTTTTGGCTTTGTATGGGTAGTCTATGGTTTACCTCAACGTATTATAGTATTAGGGTAAAAATACACTTTAACCAAAACTTTGAGATTAAAAACTGTATGGATTCATGTGCTTATTGCTTACCTTAATCCTAGCCTTAGACTTGTCGACCATCTGAGCGAGTAGAAAGAAAGCCTGGTCCACGTTCACGTTATCATGGCTGGAGGTCTCCACGATGGGTATGCAACCTTTGAACTCTTTGCGTTGCACCAGACGCTCGGCTTCACGCACGCCCTGCTCGCAGGCCTCGTCGTTCTTCGATGTCACCAGGACGACCGGCTTCTTAAGCTTGAGGATGTTTTGCAGGATCGCTGCCAGGGTTTCGTTCTGGAATTTAAAAAAAATGAAGTGTTTTGAAAAATGAATAGCACTTCATGTAACCAGCCGCTGCTGTCTAGAGGACGTACGAACCGGTGCCCGGGTGCGTGATTGCACCGACAGCGGCCGCTTGTATGAAACTTTCGTTCTGTAGGGATATTTATTCATGAGCTGCTATTCCACGGCCTATGATCTGAGCCGCTGTCATATTGGAGAGAAAACTGTCAAATTGAAGTGGGATTGAGCGGGTCATGTCTGACTTCTGACGAATGCACCCGGAAACATGAGTAGCAGCCGTCGACCTCGGAAGAGATACACTGTTTCCATTCAATGAGGGGTGGATTAAGCTGGCCCAAGATAAGGGAGTGACTGGATGAGGAAGGCCGAGGACAGAGTTTTGTGGCGCACCTTGGGAGAGGCCTATGTTCAGCAGTGGACGATGATAGGCTGATGATGATGATGATGATGATGAAGATAAGGATAGTCCTCTTCAAGGAATACCACTACTGTACTCTATTGTACTCTACTGAAACCAGTTTCGAAACTTAGTTAAGAAGCTTGGTTCGCAACTGATTACTATAGGAATAAAAATTCTTTTTCTGAAACCAGTTACGTTACTCAGTTACGTATTCTGTAGTAAGCTTTACAGTAGCGTTCGGCCCCAAATATTGTGTTTGCGGGCAGGACGATGATGTTGATAATAAATAATAAATTGATAATAAGAAAGCGCACCTGTTTCTCCCAGCTCCTGCCCGGCACGAGGCTGACGTCATAGACGCACAGGAACCCGTCGAGACTCAGCTTGCCGTCCGGCATCGTCCTCTGCTCGTACTCCTTCTCTATGCCCAGCTGGTTCTTGCACACGTACATCAGCTTCTCCGCCGACTGCAGTTTCGTCGCCACGCATCTTTTCACGTACGCTTCTGTTTTACCGACTGTGGAGTAGAAACAATTATAAGCATATGCTCACGACTGAATTCTCAAAGGGAATTGTCACCAGTATTCTAAATATGGTATAATTACATCCAAATTTTCCATAGTGCCAACACTCTGTCCAATGTGAAAACATCACACAAAACACGCCTCGAAATTGAACGCTGTATTTTTCCTCATGATTTTTTCCGTCACCGAAAGCCAGTGGTGTTACAAATAATACATAAGTTTCATATTTCATTCCATCGCATCCTGCACGGAAGCCAAGGCTACTTGCAACCACTCCTGCAATGCTAGTTGCCACTAGACCACCCTGCCTTTTTTAACATCACCATCATCTCAGCCAATGGACGTCCACTGCTGAACGTCGGCATTGTTAAAGGTCCCACGCTATCTTCATCCAACGCGTTCCCGCCTCCTTCACCAGGTCGTCGGTCCACCTTTTTTTAACAAGCAAAAATATAAATAAATTACCTTTGAACGGCTGAAAGCAGGCGTCGTCGACGAACTCTGTTTGCTCAACGAGCTCGAACCTATACTCCTGGTCTTCATGCTCCTTCTGGACGCTGCCCCAGTACAGAAAGTGGTCGTTGTTGACCACGCGACCACTGAAGTCCGACTGCCAACAACATTTTAACTTATTAACCTCATGATAAGGCTCATAGTTCATCAATCTGTCAGTCAGACTGTCAACAAAATTGGCTCTCAAAATAACCTGATAAGGCACATAGTTGATCAAGCTGTAAGTAATGGTGGCACTGGACACTCCATAGAACAAATATTACGATACTTGAATATATAGCGAAGGCACACGCGTCGTCCTGCTCACACGCTCGGGCCTATTATGTATATGTGTTCCTTGCTCGTCTCCTCAATCTTCGGAGGTGCGAAATCTGATGGTAGAAGCAGAGAGTACCTCACCTCCCGCAACGCCTGCACCCCGCGGGACAGTCGCACACAAACTTGTCTGACTAGAGCACAGATTACTAGTTACTTACTAACAGATACATCACTTCCTTAGAAATCGATAAGTTTTCACGTTTTAATCATGTACTGCCAGACGATACGCGCGAAAATGTATCTAACGGCGCTTGACTCTGCGTTGTTATTACTTTGTACAGCGCGTGACACGTGCGAGACGCTGCTGTTTGGAGCGAGTGGCAGAATTCATACAAGCGCATCGCTAACGATGCGCCAAAGTGTAGGTACTTATCTCTTCACACGGCCAAGTGACGGAGGCCTGACTGTAGTTGCAGCAAGGTTTCTGACCACCCTGAAAGGGATGTATGTAATGTATGTATGATTTTGATCACCCCGAACGTTAGTGAACGTACAAGCGACAGTATGAAGTGATATTTGCTAGTAAATTGGTGTTACTAAACGGAAGATGAGCAATGGACTGAGTGTCGCGGAACCGCTAGCCTCGACATTAAAAATTTGTCTCGGTCGTCTGTACAAGCCAAGCATGTCACAAGAAAGCGTTTTGACGCACCGTCATTATTACCGTTGCTAAATATTTTCATTTAGTTTACAAGAAAATTTTATGGCGCTGGTATAAAGAACCAAAATCACTTATCT
The DNA here is from genome assembly GCA_927399405.1 of Agonopterix arenella. NCBI lineage: Eukaryota > Metazoa > Arthropoda > Insecta > Lepidoptera > Depressariidae > Agonopterix > Agonopterix arenella. The sequence continues at coordinate 8,158,559 of OV656714.1, forward strand.
GTATTATTACAGGCGTGCCAGGAAGCTCATAGGTGATCCAACCTCGGTGGCGAAGCTGCAAAGTCTTGAGCATCGTCGCAAGGTAGCCTGTCTGTCTGTTTTTTATAGGATACATTTCGGAGAGTGTGCGACGGAATTACACGATCTAATACCTCCGTCTCCCTTTCATCTGCGAGGGACGAGACGCAGGCTGGGTTTCCACCCTTATGTTGTTGACATACCAGCAATTCGCACTAAGAAGTTTGCTTCTTCTTTTATAATGCGCACGGCTAAAGAGTGGAACGTACTGCCTGCGGACCTGTTCCCTGAGCAATACAACTTGGGCCTCTTCAAGGCGAGAGTGAATAGGCACATTTCTAGGTAAGCATGCTACATCTTCGGCCTCATCGTCACTTAACATCAGGTGAGATCGGGGTCAAATGCTTACCTATCAGACATAAAAAAAAAAAAAAAAAAAAAATATTTATAATTACCTCCTCATCATCAGCCTATATACATCCCATAGCGAGGGTGCATGGGCGTCAAGCTCTTTTCACATTACATGGGCGCTTTATTGCGGATTATTTTACATTGCACCCTCTGCACCCGCCCGTCGTAATGTGAATAGAGCTTAAGTCCAACACGCGTGCCCAATGCGGATTGGTAGACTTCACATCATCAGAATTTATTATTCAGCTTATGCAGGTTTCCTCACGTTTTCCTTCACCGGTTCTCAACGGGCATTCGGTATCAAAACTCATTGGTACATGGCGTGTCTTCCGTGCGGATTCGAACCTGGTCCCTCATGATTGAGTGTCCATACCTCTTTTTTTCTTTGTTTCTTACCACCCACACTGAGATTATGGACGTGCATGTAATTAAGTATCGCATCATCATCATCATTTCAGCGGATGGACGTCTATTGCTGGACATAGGCCACCCTCAAGGATCGCCACAACAACCGGCCCTGCGCTGTTCTCATCCAACGGGTTCCCGCCGCTTTCACTAGGTCGTCGGTTCACCTTGTGAAGGGCCTACGCACGCTGCGCTTGCCCGTACGCGGTCACCACTCGAGAACTCTCCGACCCCATCGGCAATCGGTTCTGCCAGAAATGTGCCCCGCCCATTGCCACTTTAGTTTAGCAATTCTTTGGCAGCTACTCTAGTTCTTCTGCAGATCTCTTCATTGCTGATTCAATCTCGCAGGGAAACTCCAAGCATAGCCCTCTCCATTGCCCTTTGGGTGACCTTCAACCTTTATGAGTCTATTTACAAGAAATGATGACAAATAACGGTCAATTCCATCCGTTTCTATCAACCTGTTAGCACCATCACGCACAGTTATGCTTACGATATACACATTTTTATGTATAGTGTAGTAGGCGTATCAGTTCATTCTAAAAAAGAAGACCCCTAAAAGAACCCTTATAATTTAATAGTAAGAAAGAAAATGGCATGATTCGCGGGACTAGAAGGACCGCTATCATGCTATGTTACACATGTGGCATAATTAAGGGACACATGCGACAGGCAATTAATAAAAGTAGTTCAATTATTTGTTTTTAGAGTCGTAATTTCAAGTAGTCTCTGATTGAGGCCGCTGAACGAAGCTGTCATGACAAGATGCTCTTGTAATTAGATCTGTAGTGTTTCAAGAACTATAGAATATACAATGGCGGACCGAGTTGCGGACCTCCAACGAATCTTAATAAACTAATCTAAATGTACCTTATCTACGCTATTATAAAACTGTAACAGGAATGTGTCTGTACATTACAGATATTTAAAAAAAATGTAAGATATGGTGTTTAGGTATCCCTGACTCCAAATGACCGATATTTTGATTTTTACCTGTCTGTTTGTTTGTTCGACGACGGGAAGACGGGAACCGCCGTTGCGGACACATGTGAATATTGCAATATTTTCGTGAAAAGAAAGTGCGTAGCGAGTAGCGACCTCATCCGGCGTAGGTGCATGAAAAAATATGTATGAATGTTCATGAGGCGAAAGAAGTGTGTATGAAACGTAGCGTGCTGCGGGCCGTAGTCTCTACCTATCCCCATGGGAAAATGGGATGAGCATATATAAGCATGAATGATACTACTACTAGCTATTGCTCGCGGCTGCGAGCTGCTGCTACATGGAATCTGTGGAACCCATCCTGTCCAATAAAAAGTACCTACAGCAGTTTTTAAACTGGACCACAGGCTTTCAGATCCCCGAGATTGGGCAACGCCTTAGATTGGATATTGGTTCAGGAGAGTCATCATCATCAGCCTACATACGTCCCACTGCAGGGCACCCACCCTTTGGTAGAATTTATGGCCGGTAGTTCACCACGCGTGCCCAACGCAGATTGGTAAACTTCACACACGCATCAGAATTTAGAGTGCTATGCGTAAACTACCATACCGATTTTGATCCGGTATTTACTAAACGAATGCCCATGGTCTAATCAAAACTACGATATTTTTCATTCTAGAGTTCTAACAGGACATACGACGCTGATAAAATCACGGGCAAAAATTAGTATGCCACATTTATTCCTATCATAAATAGATGATTCCGTACTTCGGAAGGCACGTTAAGCCGTTGGTCCCGGCTACTATCTCTGGTGGTCAAAAACCACGTCAGAGGCCGTAAGGCGGTCTGAAAAAACTCGGACCTGGTCTGCCCACACGATGAGAAGAAGATTCCTATCACCATAATCATCAAACGACAACTTATTTTAAAGACTAAAACAAGATTAAAAATCTTGCAAAGAATCGAAAAGCCAACGACAACGTCCATTAAGAAACTATTTAGTTTTTCTGAAATAAAGTATAACTAGCAACCTGCCGCACTCTCAACAGCCGAATTGAATTAACAAAGAATTTACAAGCAATGTCGCACGTACTCAGGACAAAGTGCCCCGGGGCCCTGGAGTTCAGGGGGCCCCATGACTAGCCCCCTTCCTTTGGAATTTACTTAGACATTTTATTGAAATAATTTGTGGGGACTTGCTCATTGTTGTTCATTCATAGCTTAATATTTATTGATAGGTTCATTCATAAAAAATTACCTCGACCCAAAATAATTAAGTATATAGAATACACATATAAGGATCTGTGTGATATGTGTTACGTATGTGTTTATGATATTGATATCATAATTGTGTCATCATCATATGAGCCGATAGACGTCCACTGCTGGACAAAAATGGGAGGAATTGCCATAATCGCCTCGCTTGGCAGGCGGGTTGCCGATCGCATTTGGATTGAATGTGTGTAGTTAGAGGATGCTGCTGCCCATCCTCCGGTAGATCCCTTAGTCGCCTTTTACGACACCCACGGGAGGAAATGGGGTGGTGCTATTCTTAGCCGACACCACACGAACAAATAATAATAATAATTGTGTAAATCTACTTAAATAAATATAGCATAATAAATTAATTTGTCATTAATTTTTTTCTCTAGAGTAGGAGGATGATTTCGATAAGTTATTTCTTAAGACAGCTCTCAGATTTTGCCCCAGGACCCATCTAAGTCCGTCCCTGCCTACAAGAGTGCCTCACCGCCTTCGCAATCTCTAAATTAAGATTACGAACGAAGTTGAAAACAGGAAGTAATTTACCGAGATGTCTTTGACATTAAACTCTCATGCAAAATTGTAGTTATCTTGACTACATACACACAAAACCTTCCTTATCTAGACTGAAGAATCTAATATTTGGTTAGATCATATGATAAACATTAAATATGCTAAAAACATTACACCATGATAGGATATAGTTTTATGTGCCTATTTTGAAAAGGCGCGGTGGCATTGGTGTGTTAGTTCTGCCTTATAGCCCAGCCATTTTACGGTTTGAGCCGGGACTAATTAAAAATTGATTTTTTTTTCGGGATAGTATTTAAGAGCCAATTTGAGCTTCGAAATGTACCAAAATTAAAAAAATATCACGTCAGCAACAGCCCCAAATCTTAAATTTAGCATTTATCTCGTTCTAAAAAAACAAATGGTATTTTTTTCCAAGTTTTTAAGGCGTTACCATTATGCGTACCTCAAATATGGTGTTAATATTGTTGTCTACTTACAAGGCTTTGAAAAATACATTAGTATATTCAATTAAATATCTCACTTTTAGAAATTTAATGCCTATTTTATTGCTCAAAAATAATTTATATTGTTAAATCTAATTAAAATGAGTGCATTGGTATAAATATTATTAATTTAAAAGCCTTCTGTGAGATACAATTTTGATTTCTATGTTGCATATCGATTTTTTTTTAAATATGTTTTCAGATAGTTTCTTTGTCACTAAATGATGCCAGTTACAGTTTAAAAGTCCAATTCATAATTACTCCCCACCCCTCCTAACAAAACTCCGTAAAATGACTGGGCTATTACAATAGACCTACTTTCTTCCCGTGGGAGTCGTACGAACCGACTAGGGGATAAGGTTTCTCAAGCAGCGACTTTGTGGGCAGTCGGTGAGCCGCATACCACCACTTGACACGTCAATCCGTCCTAAAACCTTAAATATGCTAAAAGTAAGCCTTGCTACAACGAAGTTTCTAACTACCCCTAAAGAAATCATGGTTGTGAATATCATAATACAGGGTGTTACAGAAGTAAAAATAAAAATTGAAAACTTTTAAGGGGTGGTTTAGACCAACAAACTGAACAAATTTCTCTATGGGACCAACATCGAAATCGCGAAAAAAAATCTTTTTTCCCATACATTTAGCTCGAGAAGATCTGTAGTTTAGTATGGAACATCGCAAACGCATCGCATCATGGCGATTATGGCAAATCTCCTCATTTTGGGAAGGCCTATGTACTACTACTACTACAACGTCACGCCTCTTTCCCAGTGGGGTAGGCAGAGACCAGGGCGCGCCACTTACTACGATCCTTACATACTTCTTTTGCCTCATGCACATCCATACATCTCTTCATACATGTCCGTCGGTTTCGAGTACTCCGCACCTCCCCTTTTTGTAGGACGCAACTGATTTGATCAGCATACGTCCTACGAGGGCGCCCTCTGCCGACGCTTTCACTCACATTAGCAACATATATCTCTTTCGTACATCTGCTATCACTCATCCTCTCCACATGACCAAACCAACGAAGCATACCTTTGTCCTATGTCCAGCAGTGAACGTCTATCGGCTGATATGATGATGATAATGGAACATCCGATTTTTTTTCGTGATTTCGATATTGGTCCCATAGTGAAAGTTGTTCAGTTTGATGGTCTTAACCACCCCCTAATCACCTTAAATGTTTATTTGTATTTTTGTAACACCCTGTATACATACGTAAAATAAAACGACGATTAAAATAAACTGACATTCAGAAGATATAGTTTTTTTGACTGTTTTGGTTCCTTTTACACAAAAAAAAAACATAGTTTACAAAGAGTAAACAGACAGGAAATAAGAAGGTACAAAAATAACGTGCCGTTCAGGGGAAGAAATCTGTAATCTCCCGATTTTGGCATCTCCCAGAAGGCACATGAGTTTAGCCGCTAAGACATCGCAGTCACACAGGATACGTTCCATTGTTTCTTCGTCCTTCAATTAATATCTTGCTTAATGTACATCATCATCATCTCAGCCGACGGACGTCCACTGCTGGACATAGGCCTCTCCCAAGGATCGCCACACGCCTTCACCAGGTGCTGGTTGCTTAATTTTATTGATGATAAAACGTACCTGACTCAAGACGGAGATGTGGTCCACGTTGTAGTCATCAGCATGGGTGCGCACAAATCTGTTACAGAGACAGGACTTGCCGACCCCTAGCTGCCCTTTCTCCTTTTCTGTACCTGTAATATTTTTTTAAACATTAGTTACATAATTATACAGGGTGTAAAATTAAATGCGTTATATATTGAAGGGTAGGGTTTTTCCTTCAGTATGTAACACATCCAGACCATCAAACTGAACAACTTTCAGTAAGGACGAACATAGAAATAGCGAAAAAAAATCTGTTGTTCTATTCATTTGGGTCAAGTAGCTATTGAAAATTTCAATGGAACAGAGTAGTTTCGATGTTGACAGAAGCGGAAGCGGAAATTTTCCGCGCCTGTATAATACAAGTGACAAAAAATTATATTTTAAAACATGTAAAAATCACTTGGGGAGTCTATCTCTAGCACACATATCTTTGTATGCTTTTTCTTCTTCGTATTGGCACTCCAAAAGATTTCTAAACATTTTGTAACATACCCTTAGTTTAATTCCATAACACAGGTGGTAAAAACAAATATGAGCAGCATCTCAACCTTCATCATCATCATTGTCTTGCCCATTTCCCATTATTTGGGGTCGGCGCAATATGTCATCCTCTTCCATTCATCTCTCTTAGCCGTCGTTTCAACACTCACTCCTTTTTTACAGCAGCCTCTCAACCTTATAATATGATATTAGATCTCCCACCAATTTTCATCAAAATCAATACCATTGACAATAACAATAACAAAGAAATTGACTGCACAGTAAGATCACAGGAAGCTCGATAGATAACAAATGGTCAACAATGCATGCACCGGCCATTCACAATTGGTGACTAACACCATGAATTGAGACAGTTTCCTTTCATTCAAATTTCATGCATTATTCAATCATTTCTGGAACCTTTAGTGACCTCCAAATCACACAAAAACGAATTGACCTATTTTGATGAAACTTTTTGTGTTTAAAAGCTTATGATTAGACTTCAAAATTGGTGTATGCTTTATCTCACTACGATGATGGAACTTAGTGCGGACGAAGTCACGGCAAAAGCTAATAAATTTTTCTCCCCTGCCGCGTTTTTCTTTCTGTCTATCTGAATAGGCTAATCTCAAAAACTACTGTATGGATTTTAAGTAAGTATTTTAAGAAGTAAGGTTTATGTATGCGGGTCGCTATATAGCCCAGTCATTTTACGGAGTTTTGTTAGGCGGGGTAGGTAATAATTATTAATTGGACTTTCAACCTTTAACCAGCACCATTTAGTAACAAAAAGACTATCCTAAAACATATTAAAAAAAAATTGGTTTTTAATTATTAATATTAATACCAATGCAATCATTTGACTTAGATTTAACAATATAAATTATTTTCGAGCAATAAAATAGGCATTGAAATTTAAAAAATGAGGTGTTTATTAAAAAATACGAACGTATTTTTCAAAACCTTCTAAGTAGACAAAAATATTTACACCTTGTTTGAAATATGTATAATGGTAGTCTTAAATATGTGCAAAAAAAAATTACCATCAGGTTTTTTAAATCGAGATAATAGCTAAATTTTAAAATTAGAACTGTTGCTGACGTGATTTTTTTTTAAATTTAGGTACATTTCTATGCTCAAATTGGCTCTTCAATATTATACCGAAACAAAATATCAATTACTAATTAGTCCCGGTTCAAACCGTAAAATGACCTGGTAAAGGCGGCAGGAACCCGTAGATGAGGACAGGAACGGTCGTTATGGCGATCCTTGGGAGAGGCCTATGTCCAGCAGTAGATGATAATGATTTGTTCTATCTTGCTGACAGTAAACATATTAAATTCAGACATAAATTTGCTAAGAGTTTACATGAGATTGAGCTTCCTGAGCAGAGCAGAGCTAGGGTATTGAACACCATGATCAAATCTAATCAATATAACTCAAACTAAACAGGCCCTGTACCCGGACTTTCGATTTTCGATACATCGCAACCATTTCGGTCTGAACTTCATTGTAATAGAGTTGACATTGAAACGAAAACGTTCACGCAATTGCGAAGTTCGAATGTCCGGGTAGAGGCCCAGGTGCTTTTTCGATTGGGTCCTCAAACCAATGACATGATTTAGTTAGGTTACTAAAAGCTTTACTTAATTTTCGCATTGTTGATCATGGTTTAAAGGAGTAATAGTAGGTAGTTAGAATTTGAACTGGGCTTACGCCCGAAAAAAAAATCAAACTCAAGATTGTATTCCCTTTTAGTGTGGTCAGGAACTCTGCTACAACAACAAACCACTATTTAAGAAGCTACTCCTGTACCCTTGAAAGCAATGAATAAATTAATCTGAATATGAATAAATTTCTTATTGTAATAAGTTCTTTTTACTTCAAATGCAATTAGTTCACTAAATTGAGTCTTCCTAACCTCCAAAATCTCTATCAAGACTCCAAAATTTTCAACAAAATTGATCAACAGCAGCGACTTACAACAATAAACAATGAAGTCCAACAAGCATGGAAGATAACTCTGATCCTTCTTGGAACTTGCAAGGAATAAAAGAAGATAGCAGGAGTAGTTGTAGGAGAATAGTAGAGTTTAATGTATTTAATTTGTATGTATGTATAAAACCTGTCTTAATAAAATTCCTTGAGCTAGAAACATCTAGACTAGTATTATTATTAAAATACATAGGTAGATAGTTAACTGATATTTAATATCAGTTAGATCAGATATCAAGAGATAGATAAAACTGTAATTGTATATAATACAAAATAAAAATAGTTTATTGCTGCCTATAGCATATGTACCTAAATATATGAAATGCAGAGAGTGAACCTTGTTATAACTGCACTATTAGAAGGTTTAGAAATAAACATTTTAACGGGTTCTTACCGCGTTTTGGTATATTTGAGTTCCCAAACGCGGTACCAAAGTTGAGGTACCAAAACGCGGTAAGAACCCGTTAAAATGTTTATTTCTAGATTAAATAATAACCGTGTTACTCTCAAAAACTGTATTATTAGAAGGTTGTTTGTAGTTGTAGCAATGTAGGTATCTGATAATCTTAAAAGGGAATCATTAAATCTCATAATAGCATGTTGGCAATTTTGTTTTTTTATGTACTGCCTTTGACAAAGTATGTCGTGAATGTGATGATGATTCTGATTTGATGAAAATAGCAAAACAAAATTTTTATCATATTATGATTGTAGAAGGTAAAACGGCCAGTGGACCCAAGACAATATCAGAGTGGTAACCAAGAAATGAATGATGATTATGCCAGCTTGATGTTGTGTCATATCAAGAACTCAAGAGACTAGCGGAAATGAGACAGGATTGGCAAATACTCCACGGAGAGCGTAGCTTATAAATAAGATGATGATGAACCGAGATATGAAATCCGCACTACTCTACTATAATAATTACTAAAATAAATGTTTATCTATCATAGTTCAATTTTTATTTAAATTAAAAATCCTAATTCTGCCATCAGCCCTGTATGATTAACCTTCACATTAACAAGAGGACTGACTGCTACAGTCGAACTGGGCAGGCCACATCTACACTAGACTAGACAATAACAAGTGGACTAAGAGGATAATAGAGTGGATACCATGTAACAATCAAAAGAAAAGAGGAATTTACCAAAAATAAGATGGACTGATACGTTTGTACAACTTGTTGTTATGGGAACTTGTTGCCAGCATCTGACCATCAATTGGTCTTTGTAGAAATCAAACTGCTATTTAGCTGTAAGTTCTCCAAAAAGGATATAAATAAATAAAATAAATAAAGTTCGAGTCACGTTGCAGTTTCTGAGCCGAGCACTCGTCTCGCGTGGTTATTGCGCGTCGCGTTTTTGCCTGCCACGAGGCTCCGCAATCCTCAATCTCTTCTTGCTCTTGAAAACAATCGCTGAGATTGGGATAGATTAACCCATAAACTACTTGACACTGGCGGAAATACAGTGCTATCTTATCTTATCTTGTTGTGGGGGCTGGCAAGCCAGCAACACTTCGACCCAGTGGGATCTTTTGTGTTAGCCCCAATACTTTTTGTTTTCTTCACCCTTCAAATACATGGTCAATGAAGGAGGCAACACCATTGAGGGGAAGAAACCTAAGATCTCCCGGTTTCGGGTATCCATCTCCGAGGAGGCACATGCGTTTTACCGCCAGGACATCACAGTCACAAAGAACATGCTCCATAGTCTCTTCATCCTCTCCGCATGCTCCGCAGCTGGGATCCAGGGTGAGTTTCATATTGTGCATCATCGCGCCTGTAGCGTAGTGCCCAGTGAGGGCACGAGTTCGAGTCACGTTGCAGTTTCTGAGCCGAGCACTCTTCTCGCGTGGTTATTGCGCGTCGCGTTTTTGCCTGCCACGAGGCTCCGCAATCCTCAATCTCTTCTTGCTCTTGAAAACAATCGCTGAGATTGGGATAGATTCTCCCATAAACTACTTGACACTGGCGGAAATACAGTGCTAATTCACAAGCAAGAGTCCATTAATTATAAAGAAAAAAGAAGTAAAGCTCAAGACATAAACTGGACTGGATGAGATAAGCTAGGATAAGACAACACTGGAAGAAATGGGGGGAGGCCTATACGATACCATAGACACTTAGCTGTCATTGCATTCAAATTGACAAGAACAGGCAAGCACATGCGATACTGAGTGAGTGAGAGGACTACACTGGCAAAGAAAAATATACTTGAACGCCCACTGTTGTTTGTCAGGTAAAAAATTGGTGGGGACAGGGAGTGTCCATACTGTATTTTGGTACTAGATTCTCTTTCTTATACTGTGGTTATACTAATGAAGGTTACCATGGAAGGGACGGAAGGAAGTACAACACATATATGCTGTAATTATAATAATTACTAGCGTTAACCCGCGACTTTGTCCGCACATATTATATATACCAGATTTTATGTCAGATAATAAGCTATCAAACAAAAAAAGTTTCATCAAAATCGGTTCAGTAGTATACAGTAATAAACAGACACAAACCATCCAATTGCTGATATGGAATCAGGGACACCTAACCCTTACCCTGCTAGCTGAACTTAACACTCGTTGCTCCGTCAGATATTGGTCAAATAAAAAGAAGCCATTGCTTGCCCTAGCATAATTATGACGAAATTAAACATGAAAATATTAACTCTTCACCAATTTTAGAAATGTTTACATTAAGAATTTGGATTACTAATTTAGTTGGAAACAGTAGAATAAATTTAAAATTAAAATCTGTAAAATCATCGAAAAAAGCTTTTGATAATTTAATTATATATATGCAATTGTAAAAGAGTTAAGAGAAAAATACATGGGATGACATGAAATATATACTGATGGATCAAAGACGGATAACGGTCAGGGTGCAGCTTTTTATGACCCTGCAAACCCTCAATTTAATAGTAATATGCTTAAAATATGTAACAATTCCATGTCTATCATGTCACTAGAGCTTATTGCAATTTTAGAGGCAATTTCATATGTAGAGTCATTCAATAAATTAAATGTTGTCATTTATAGTGACAGCGCAAGTGCTCTACAGCACATAGCTCGATGCGCCTCTGGAAACAGAGGTGTTTCGATAGCTTATAAAATTCTGTCTAAATTGGATGAATTGGTTTCGTGTGGAGTTACAGTTGTGCTGCAATGGATTCCGTCACAGATCGGGTTAAAGGGTAATGAGAAGGCTGACTTGTTGGCAAAGCGAGCAATATCAGAAGGCTGTGTTTTAATTATTCGACCAAATTTTTCAGAAGTACTACCTAAATTTAAAAATATGTGTGTTTTAAGATGTGGAAAGAATATTTTGATGAAATATCTAAAGAAAATGGAATTTGGTATAAAACAATACAAAGTCAGCCTCCTCACATACCTTGGTTTACCCAAATTAAAGCCAGCAGAAAAGTTGTTGTTATGAAACATAGGCTTCGTAGTGGACACATTCCACTAAATAAATTCGGCTTCATGATGAATGTGAGAAGTGTGGAGTGGTCGAGGACGTTTATCACCTGTTAGTGGAGTGTGTTCGCTACGAGCAGGATCGAATGACACTGATAAGGGAGCTTGGAGTGAATAGGCTAGATGTGGGCTTATTTCATGACATCCTGGCATCACCAAGTTCTGATGCTGCTAGAAAAGTGTTCGCCTTTGCAAACTCAAAAAATGTTGTTTTTGTTTCACTTCTGTTACAGTTTTATAATAGTATAAATGTGTGCAGTGGAACCAGAACAGTCTGCCTTTATACGGCCATTGCTGAATGGCAAATCTTTTTAATACAGCATGAGTGATTGTTATGCGATATAACTTACTCTGACACAAATGGCAGAGTCACGTTGCAAGTTTAGCCGCGAGCGGTGGTAGTCTTTTGCATGGTTTTCGCGAGTTAAATGTTTGAGCTTGCCCCGAGGCTGCACCATCTCTTCTAAACTGTGTTTTTGCTCATAAACCAATTCTTGATATTGGGATAGACACTCCCACATTACTTGACACTGGCAGAAATGCGGTGCTTCTACAAGCAAAAGGTCATGTATCTATACTTTTTTTTTTTAATTTATAATGAATGGACTCTTGCTTGTGAGTTAGCACTGCATTTCCGCCAGTGTCAAGTAGTTTATGGGACAATCTATACCAAAAGGGATTGGTCAAGAACAAGATGAGATTGTGGATTGCGGAGCCTCGTGGCAGGCAAAAAATCGACGCGCGAAAATCATGCGAGACGAGTGCTCAGGTCAGAACCTGCAATGTGACTCCATATCTATACTTATAGAAGAGTTCCGTGACTGACTGACAGACAACCCATAGCGTAACCCGCTGAAGATACAACCCCTAAAGGTGTAATCCAGGCGGAAAAGTCGCGGGTCAAAAGTTCATTAATTTATAAATAAAAAAAAATAATTGTCTCTGAACTTACCAGATAAACCAACGATGGACACGGTGACCAGCTTCCCGCCAGAATTCTCAGACTTTTTAGCCATTTTATATGACTTCACTCATTTGGGGTACAGTATAAGAAAATAACACTTGGTACACACATCACAACACTCGACTTAATTTATACACTTAATTTATTAGACTGTAAATGTAAAATATGTACATTGGAAGATGTTGACTCTGGAATAATAAAAATTTTATTTGTAAAAAACCAATTGATTAGGGGTGATAGCTCTAATTTTAAACTCCATTCAAACTAAGCAACAATATGAGCAGTTATTATGGAATATAAACTATTCATATAGCTTTGCGATGCAAAAATATTGTAAATTATTCGCAAACTAATGAAAACGGAATTGAAATGTTTTTCGCGATGCTGTCCAGATGACCAGATGTGCCGACATTCAATACACGCCCTGGCATTGAATCTTCCTGTTTACGCTAAGAAACCATCCCAGAACAAACCCAGTTATAAAAGTTATAGTAATGTTACAGAATATCAAATCAAATGGGAATATAAAACCGTAATTTATTGTATTCTCCTCAAGAGCCCTGCACTTTGACACATCAAATTAGAATTGCGACCACCCCGAAAATTGTACAGTAATCTTATCAAATATCACGTTACTCTTTCACGTACATATTTAACTTTATTCAGACAGCTTAATTTTGCATACTTTTACAAAAAAATTGATAATTTTATGAAGAAAACGCAATAATCTTGACACAACTCGCTTTGCTTTGTACTGAATTGTGTTGCCATCAGTGAAAATGTGAAAATGTTAATGCCACAGACAATAAAATTATGTTTTTTAAATAAGGTAAAGGTCTTTGTATTATTTTTGGCAAACAAACCAGCCAGACCAATGGGTTGGGCCAATCTAAAACTTTTTAGCAATCGGGTGCTGGCTGGGTTTTATCAGCCAACGCTGGTCGACTAGCAAACAAGTTTTCTATCAGGCTTTGTCTCAAAATATTCTGTTTATTTTTACATTTGCAATATATATTATATTATATATATTATAATAAATGTTATATTTTGTACACGTTGGTAAAATACCTGTTAAATACAATTATTTGAGACAAAGCCATCAACGAAATAAAGCTGTTGGCTTTATTTTGTTGATAAATGCCCATTCGCGTTCACACACTCATTAGCGTATTTAGGATTATTTTCCAGTGGGGCCTGTCTGGCCCCAAGTGGAGTAGTGTAAGCCAGGAAGCTGGAAATAGGTATTACAGACTGAATAGAGAGAAATAGGTATACTCCTTGGCGGTTGGTGATGGTGAACCTTCTTCGCACGTTTTCATCGTCATCACAGACTTCTGTATAGACATCATCATCTTTAGTTTGTCCCTTTCTAATACAATGACGAAAATAAAAAAATAAAAAAGACATTTTTTGTTTTGATAGAAAGGTACAAACCAGGAAGCTGGCATAGGTATTGCTATACCTTGGACCCTTCGAGTACAGACTGCCAGGAACCTGGCATAGGAATTGTCTTTACCTTGGAGTACAGAACTAACAAGCAGTGAAACAAGATAATACTCCTTAGTGGTCAGTAATGATCGTTCTTCTTTCGTAAATTTCCGTCGTTGTTTTCGACTTTACTTTGTCCCTCTCCTGCTCCTGTCATAAATGATGTTACGTCATCGGCAAGAAAGGGACACAAAAACGTTGGAAATATCGATGATGGATACGTACGAAAGAAGGTCGAACATTACCGACTGCCATGGCCAATTATCTTATTTCCATGCTTGTAAGGAGGAGTGGCATCCTTTATGATTGTTAAATCCTTGACAGACTGCCTAACAAGCGGTGAAACATGATAATACTCCTTGGTCGGTAATGATTGCTCTTCTTTCGTAAATTCCCGTCGTTGTCTTCGACGTTACTTTGTCCCTTTCTCTTTCTAATCCAACGACAAAAAATGTTGCTCCTGTCATACATTACGTCACTTCATTGGATAGAAAGGGACACAAAAATGTTGGAAATATCGACGACGGAGACGTACGAAAGAAAGTCGAATATTAATAACCAATTTTCTTGTTTCTATGCTTGTGTAAGGAGGAGTGGCATCCTGTATGATTCTAAAATCCTTGGGGACAAACCTAAAATTTGAAACATCGACGTACGAAGAAGGTTGAACATTACCGACCGCTATGGGCAATTTTCGTGTTTCCTTGCTTGCAAGGAGGATTGGTATCCTTTATCCATAGATATAGTCATCTCAGCCGATGGACGTCCACTGCTGAACACAGACCTCCCCTAAGGACACAGATATAAATATAGTAACTAGATGTAACCATAACGTGGCTGCACATGACACAGCAATAGTATGACTTTTGCATACTAAAAGACGATTTATTTGGCAAGATGTCATCAACATTCCATAGGTTTGACAATGATTTGACATCTTATCAAACACAAAAATCGGCCACGGTGACCGAAACAAAAAATAATATTTCTGTCTTTTTTATTTACATAAGTTTTCTTAACTGGCTATCTCGCTCTCTCATTTTAAAGTCATGGTCCACGCCTTATATTACTCTTTGGTCCACGCCATAGTCATAATAGTTTCTTGGCTATCTTTCAGCGTAAGCGAAAAGTTTTTAATTTAAGTCTTTATCGTTCAAAGTACAATTCATATGCCAGCATCCTTCAAAAGCAGCAATTACACTTGCATTTGGTCGGACTCGATTTCGCCATACATTGCTGGATTTGTTCTCTCTATTTTATAGTGAAGCGATCAGAGCAAGCAGTGTGTGCCGAAATCGGCCCTAAATGTTGGGTAATGTAATCGCTGCTTAAGTGAAAAACACAAAAAAACGGGGAAGTGTTCCAATGATCCAATGAAGTCTCAATCTATGGCCAGTGCAGTGTGTATCCAAACGTCTAAACTTTACTTCCTAAATATTTTTTGCTATAGCAACACTAACTTTGACAGCACCATTACGAAAACACAAGCGCATAAATGTCTCCCCGCGATATTTTCGTGAGAAATGACTTCTACAAATGATGGAAAAGAAGTGAAAAGTAATCAAACAAGTGGCCAAAAAGGCAAAACATATTATATCGAACTTTATAAGGTAAGTTTTATTCTTATATTTGCAAAGATCTTCGAGCATAGTGCGACGCCGTCGGGGTCCTAAAGTTCTTTACGTCCGCCATATTTGTCTTATTTCGACTCTTGTTTTCGAAAATTCTGCTATATTTCGCTTTATTTCTATTGAAATATGCCAGAAAACTAATAGGGGAAAAATTTCACATAAAATTACACTTTAAAAATCTATCGCCCGCTGTATTACACTTCGATGATGCTATTATTTGCAGTCCGTGAACCCACCAATTTTTGTGTAATTATTCGGTTATTGCAGTGATTTATTAGTATTTAGTTCATTAAAACGTGCCCTTAAAGCTAACATAACATTTCTAGGAAAAGGAATTGCGTCGTTGTAAAAAAAAAGTATGAAATCATCAATGGGACGATGTTGTAGTCAGCATATGTACTATGTATATAATCATTGGTGACAGCCATATCATAACACGGCGAAGTCACGTAGATCATCGTATTGAAGTTATATACAATATATAATTGATATTAAGATTCGGATAGTTATTCCAGGTCTAAAATTAGATACCTACTATTTTACACATCCTAGACTTTTAAAGTTACTATGGTTCTGGTACATAATAAAAAAAAACATAACCTCTTTAACTATCCCTAAGATGACACTGACCATTGTACCTATTATCTTTAAAAACATAGCTTTTGATCGTGACTTCATCCACACGGATTTCGGAAAACTTTAACATGTTATTGCACCCGTTTAGTGGTCGATTTTCGAAAAATTCTTTCTCGTTGCACCTGTACAACCTCTGAAGAATATGAATTCTAAATTTCATGTTTCTATCTTCAGCGGTTTAGGCTGTGCATCAGTTAGTCGCGGAACCTTTTGTTATTACAAAATACAATGCAATACTCTTTATTTGCACACCAAAAACATATAATAACATTAATATTATAATAGTTGTTCACGGTAATTAAAGATAAAAATAAAAATATTGTGTATAGATACTGTTTTAACTTCCACATATACACACAAACACATGCCGGTATATTATGGAAATGCATGTTTGCATCTTCATAAACTTTCGTAAATGCTTTTAAGATTCAGTTGCAGTTTAGGCACACCACATTCATTCATTCAATTATACAAAGCTATTATGCTGTTAAATTCAAACCGTGGTGTTACAGTGGCCCATAACAATCCTGGTCTACTCGTACCAATCAGTTTTCAGGAATTTTTTCTACAATTTATAACACCACTGGCGTTACGGTGAAGGAAAACATCGTGAGGAAACCTGCGTTCTTCAATTCCGATGCGTGTTTTGTACCCCCTGTCCATTATTTGTGGCGACGGGCCCTTTCCCAGTCACGCAGGATAAAGTTTTGGTACTATAATTCTTGCATAGGGACAAGTGCGTTAAATAATAAAATACGAAGACAAAAAAATACGTCTAGATTTCAAATTATATATCAATGTTTTCAACTGTGCTCTTGGAATTGGAACTGAAAAATGTTAGATTAGCAACATTTAATTCGACCGCCCGCTTACTTCTTCACGTCATGATCCCCGTTATGGCGTTTACTGGAATGATTAACATGCTGTTTCTAGTGACAAGAACACATGTAACCTATATCTGTCATGTGTATAGGTAATTTTATAATTTGTTTCGAATACTCGCTGTATCAACATTCATAGCATGCAGTTTTCAATACCACTCATACAGCAAATTTAGTGTATGGTTGGTATTAGCTAAAACCATGTTTCTATCCTGGCCCACATGCACACTACAATACAACATACATAATTGTGTAGATAGATAGATAGACATTCCCTCTGATTCATCTGTCACTTCAGTAAATATCTTTACATGTTTCATAGTGATAATCATATTTCTTTACTGTGTGGTCAGTTTTGATGTGGAGACTAGTATAGGTTAGGTAAGTCTGGTAGTTTTTAGGTGTTTAAAAATTGGTGATGAGGAAATAATTTTTTTTTTGCTTTTGGATTCATTGACATACAGAAGTATAATAATGCCTACCTATTAAATAAATAAATAAATAACGCTCACAGGCACATACGTTGTAATGATCCCAAATTAAGCCTTAGGCTTTTTGTTATGGGAACCATATACAACAACGGCACACACGACATATTATAACATCCATGACCGAACCGAGATTCATACCCAGGACCCTGGCTTTGCAGTCTGGCGTGGTAACCATTACACCAACCGGGTTGTCTATTAATAATAATAATCTCTGCACCGAATGTGTCTTTTGGTGCATTTCCATAATGCATTCAGAGATAGACCACACTTGGTGCATCCCCTCGCATTTAGATAAAAGTGTCTCAAAGAGGCCTATACATGTTGGACCTGTGTCCCCACGCAAGCCTTCCAAAGGTCCGGGCTATGGCCCGTGAGTAAGCCTTTTACAGAGATACATAATAATAATAAATAAATGTTTCTTTATTTCTTCTCACATATAATATTAGATTGTAACTTAGTTTATTTTTATTTATATCTATGTGTCATTTGAGTTCTTGCCAATAAATGATGCATTCTCATTACAATTTTACAAGAAATGCTTTCCATCTGGTAGTCTGTTATATTTATATTATAATAATGATACATATAGTGACCATTAGTGTTGTGGTATATTTTTATTGTTTTCACTCCAAAACATTTTTAATGATTCTATGTGGACAGTTGTGCTTGTGAGAAAATAGCTAGTGCTTTAAAATATTGTTGGTTATTAAATTAAGCCATGTTGTGCTGGTGGAATCGAATAGGGAATTTGCCTAGTGCCTTCAGGAATAATTAATTATTTTGTTATTCTCATTAAAAAAATTGTTTGAAAATAATGTTTTTTTTTTTTTTTTACTTGTTGCTTGTGCGTTAGCACTGCATTTCCGCCAGTGTTTATGGGAGAATCTATATTCCAATCTCAGGGATTGTTTTTGGTCAAGAACAAGAAGAGATTGAGGATTGTGGAGCCTCGTGGCAGGCAAAAACGCGACGCGCGAAATCCACGCGAGACGAGAGCTCGGGTCAGAATATGAAATGTGACTCCGAAAATAATGTTAATGTCGCATTTTCACTATTTTTAAGCTTGAATACCTACTATTTTTTTTAATAACTGGATAAACGATAAAAATGTATGACTTCATATTACTCTACCAGTCTCAATTCAGTAAAATGCTCATACAAAGTGAATTTGAAGTTCAACAAAGAGTTTCTGATTTGACTAGGTTGGAAATTACTTTATTAGATCAAGATATTTTCAATCTTTAATTTGATAGCATAAGCATAAGCATATGCTCACGACTATATTCCCCGAGGGGGTAGTCAGAGATATTCTCAAATCTCAGAACATCCATGTTTCACTAGTACCGAAACTCTGTCTTGTGTGACGGGGAGTGAGCCCATCGGCACTTGTAATGGACAGTGGGCACAATACATGCCTCGAAATTGAAGCATGCAGATTTCCTCACGATGTTTTCCTTCACCGAAAAGCCAGTGGTATTACAAATCGTACATAAATTCCGAAAAACTCATTGGTACGAGTCGGTCTGGACGGGGATCGAACCATCGCCTCCTGCACGGCAGGCAAGGTTACTCGCCACTGGACCACCACGGCATATAATTTGATGCTAGTGTTTATCTAAAGATATGTTTTTATTATTATTATTAACCCAGTTTCAGATTGAATGTCAAGGTATTATTATTGATATTATGTCATTAGTAGATAAGATTAATTATTCAGTTGTGTTACCTTTGCATTATTTTATAATACAATTAGATAACATTTAATTTGTTAAACATCATTTACCATCTTTGAATATCAATTAGTTTAACTTTTATCTTTAACAATTTAAAGTTCATTGCATTTCGTTTGCATAGGATCAGTCATAATTATTTTGCCCAGGAGTCAGGAAGGAGACAAAAGGTGCAATAATCACTTTCAAGATTCGTGTAACAAACATATTTATACTAACAAACTATCATGCACTTGGGTTAGTATGCCACGCATGACAATGCGACAAAACCGACATGCACTCTTATTTTAGCATGCCTAAAGTAACAAAGACAGACAAGCAAGCATTCTCGTTTCGTTGAGGTTGGCATGCTAGGCTCATACACCCTCCATATAGGCTGATGTATGAATTTAAGGGAAGCAAAAGAATTTCAGGACCATCCAAAGCGAAGATCTTTATCTCTGCCTACCCACTGGGAAAATGTCGTGAATATATTTAGGTATCTTATAAAGCTAGTCTTCTTCTTATCGTGTGGGCAAAGCCCTGGTGTCAGAGTTTTTTCAGACCGCCTTACGGCCGCTGACGTGGTTTTTATTTAACCGACTACTACCACCAGAGATAGAGTAGTCGGGACCAACGGCTTAACGCATCATCCGAAGCACGGAATCATCTTTCTTTTCAGACAATCAGGTGATTTAGCCTGCAATGTCCTAACCAACTGGGGAAAAACGCACAAAGTGACATATCACTGGGGACACCTAGTGATATGTCACTTTGTGCGTTGTGCGTGGGAATCGAACCCGTGTCGAGAGCCCAATACTCCATTAGACCACGGAGGCAGAGAGTAGAATAAAGCTAGTGAAAAATTTTATACCTAGAATCGCCCAATAATTTTTATTTCATAAATAAATAAATACATTTTTAATACATTTTTATTCGGGAAACAAACAGTCAAATTACAAACGAATGGTTCATAAAGAACATTCTTTTAAAATTCTAATCAATTATAAAATGGTAGGTACCAATGTTTTGAATTACAATTGTAATACAATTCACTTCCCGTTACTATCAGCCTGCTGCTATAAACAAAACGTTAATTGTTTTGCAACTCAACTCATGTGAACATCTGCATTTAGTTCTCATATAAGGAAAGGCTGTGTGCTCTGAAAACACTGCCAAATAGGGTATTTGACAAACACAACTGCCAAATAGGGTATTTGACAAAAAGAAAAAAAAATGTTTTTCTCCGCATTAAAAAAAAAGTTTGAAAATTAGTCTTTAGTCGAAATGGTAGCATAAAAGTACTATGGGTGGGAAGTTAAGATGGGACACAAAAGGCAGCTGGGCCATTATTTTATTCAGGGTACAATTTGGATAAAATTTTATTTCCTTTTTATTGTATAAATTGTTAAAGTCTTTTTTACCTTTTTTTGCCGATTTTTGTTCGTCGTTAAAGTAATCATTAAAGACATTTGCAGCGATGTTTTCTTGCTACTTTTTACATTTATTGATGTTTTTTCAACAAAATAACCACTGCATTACCGTCCCTCAAAATTATATTGCGTTGCTTACACAAACAACTGAGTTGCCGCAATTTGCAAAAAAGTATAGTATTTTACTTTACGTCCTACGTTTTTCTAAGACTGGTTTCTTATTCGGTAGCTACCGATAACAGTTTAATTTGGGAATTTACCTTTTTTACTAACAAAATCGCCTTTGTTCCGTTACCTTTGAAGGGGACCGGATTATGGTACCCAGAATAAAATAATGACTCAGCTACCAGAAGCATTACAGCTACAAGAAAACGTTCTTAGGAGTTTAACACTAACTTTTGGAGCATTTTACTTCCGCATTCACAGATTTTGAAAAAAATTTATAGTCATCGAGAAGAACTGCAATGTTCCGAGAAAATCCCATTCGATCCTCTTACTAAAGAACATAAGTCTCTATGGGGACAACCGAGGTCGAGGTATTAGAACTCATAGAAAACGCAAAATTAAATTCCCATACATTTTGTAGGGAAATATCAAAATCACCCTAGTTATGATTTTGTAAACACTTTCGAAATTTTTAGGGGCGGTTCAGACGATCAAACTGAACAACTTTTAGTAGAGCAAACATGAAATAGCAAAAAAAAAATCTGCTCTTCATACTAAACTGCAAGGCCTACCTAAAGTCCAGCACGGCGAGCATGCCACCCACGACAAAGCGTGAACGAGAAAAATGTCATGCGCGCTCTTTCTGGCATACGTAATATAATCAGGATTAGAATGTCTGGAGGCACATCTCGATATTTGTCGTTTTCTCGGGGGTAAGGTGGCATGCTATGTCCACTCTGACAGGTTTCTAGAAACAAAATATGATTATTTTGAGTTTTGAGAATTATCAGAGTTTATATTTAAAAGTTCGGATAAAATAAATCACTGGAAAAAATATCTGATTACTTACATGTTTTTGCTGATGTGATAAACTGATGACTGAAGAGTCATCATTAAATCTATACATAAAATAAAATTGTAAACTCGGCGTATGGCTTGTACGCTGTACATTTGTCTGTTTGTTTCGAAACAACTGGACGTGGAGTAACATTTAATCTTTATTTAAGATAAGATAAGATAAGATAATGTTTATTTTTAACTTTTGCTTAAAACTATTACATTAAACGGTAGACCAAAAACGAGGAAGCCTGATACGCGAGGTCTACGATTGGGAATCCTTAACAATAAACAATAATTTAGTTACGAACTAGTACAATTGAAACAAAGTGAGAGTGAGAGTGAGTGTGAGTGTGAGTGGGGGAGGGTGGGGGGGGGGGGGGGGGGGGGTTGTGTAGGTGCGTGTCTGTTTGCGTGTGTATATACCTTGTATGTTAAGATATATCCTTGATTAAGTCTTCAGTTCCATCGTAAGTCAAAGTCTGCAACCAGTTCTTAATTAATAAATTAAATATAATTTGATCACAATCCGGTAACTAAATAAAAAGTTATAAGTATTTAATGTTTTTAAGTTCCCAACGTATTTCAGTGGTCTGCACTTACTACAAAGTCGCCGGCACCGTTAATTAGTTAATCAAACTTTTCTTATCAAACCCTATGTTTTTTTAAGTCGTTTCACTAAAAAATATATACCTACTTATTTATATATCACACAAGACAATCTCAATTTGAATTTCAATTTGTTTATTAGGATTACCAACAGGTTATACACAATTCTTTAACAAATATCTTAATCATTAACATGCACAGTGCTAACCCTTTTATAGGCAACCACAACTTACACAATAATTATTACAAATTAAGTACCTTGATAGTCTAACAATATGATTCAATAATAAGATCAGCGTGCTAAAATATTTTGCAATAGAATTGAAGTTACAATTATATTACATTACAATGAATCATGTTACATCCAAATTTATTATCAGACGAGCGTTAACCCGCGACTTTGTCCGCATAAATTGTGTACCAGATTTTAAGTCAGATCATTAGCTATCAAACAAAAAAGTTTCATCAAAATCGGTTCAGTAGTTTTTGCGTGATACTCGTTCAAACAAACAAACACACAAACAAACACCCAAACAAACAGACAGACAACAAAATCCAAAAATTGCTGATATGGAATCAGGGACACCTAAAAACCAATCGTAACTTTTTTTTCGTTAATATCTTCAATGTACAGACACACTTCTGTCAATACATCAAATAAAAAAAAATATATATATATTTATCAATATTATCGAGATCTGGTGAGATGAGATACTGTAAAATCAACATACTGAACAATAAACTTAAGGGATAAATACGCGTTTCCCGGCTTCTGCTGCTTTTCGATGTATATAAGAAGAGTGATATAGTCAAATATGCAACCAAAACATCGCCTTGGATCCACAGTTTTATGGTTTTATTGCCTCTTTTCACGTATAGATACGCGTATGTGTCATGCGTGATATTTGCCAAGTAGGCCATGTGAAGTGCCACCATTAATACATCATCATCATATCAGCCGATAGACGTCCACTGCTGGACATAGGCCTCCCCCAAAATGGGGGGATTTGCCATAATCGCCACGCTTGGCAGACGGGTTGGCGATCGCAGTTTGATTGAATGTACAAACAGTACTGAGTACAAACTCAGAGGATGCTGCTGCCCATCCTGCGGTAGACACACTCACTTTACGCTTTATATATTTCATACGTCAGTCTACTCTACTATCTCTCATCCTTTCCACATGACCAAACCATCTCACCATTCCCTTTTCAATCCTTGTCACTCTTTCAATCCACATCTTTCTCTAATTACACTAACTTGGTATAATTTAACTAACTAGTCTGTTATACTCTACAGTCGCTAGACGCGCAGCTCAACGCCGAGTGCGAGTTGCGCCAGCGCACGCAACACCTGTGCGAGGCGTGGCGGCACGTCCACCGGCTGTGCCTGCACTCGGCGCCCACCACACAGACGCACCTCATCGGGTGGCTGCAGAGGCACACCGCTACCACTGTGCTGCTGGTAACTTATTTATCATCTACATATCATAGACATCTCGGCAGATAGACGTCCATTGCTGGACATTAGTCTTTCCCAAGGATTGAAACAACGACCGGTACTGCGCTGCTGTCATCCAACGCGTTGCCAGCCACCTTTACCAGGTCGTCGATCCACCGGACTAAAACCAAGTTGTAGCAACAATAATCTTTATCACAATTTAGAAATCGAAATGGAAAACAAATTGTTCAATTATATTATTTATTATATCGGCCGTCGCTTTCCCATTGTTAGGCAAAGGCCTCCCTCCGTTCGTTTCGATAGCCAGTTCTTTAATAAGCGATCGATTTCGTCCCGCCACCTTCTAGGTCTGCTTCGACGCCTATTTCGTTTTCCTGGGTACCAGTTGGTAGTGGTTTTAACTCGTAGGTCATTTGGTATGCGGCAGACATGTCCAGCCTAATCCCATTTTAGATTGGCAGCGGTGGTGGCTACGTTTATCACTTGGGTTCTGGAGCGAATAATCTTATTTCTGACCCGGTCGATTAGCCCTTTGACAAACCTTGAAGCTTGACTTCTGAATGATATTGTTCATGTTATTTATAAAACCTTTTACCAATATAACACACTCTTAACATAATTTCTTGAACAGACGGAATGGAAAGCACCAGAAAGCAAAGATGAGCACTCGCGCCTCGAGGAAGCAATCAACACCTTCATCCAGGAGACACAGACCGCCATCGCTGGCAGAGATGGCCGCAGTTCATCCTGGGAGACGGAGCTGTTGCACAGAGCCGAGTGGTTCAAGACCCTGCTTGCAGACCCCTGGGGACATCCCGTACTTGAGAGCTTGCTTGGCCTTAGGGGCACGGAGCCGCCTAGTGACAAAGATGGTAAGATTCTTAAGTCTCAAATAGTAAAAAGCAGCATAGTGGTTAACACGTTCCGGGACAGTGACCGCCTATAGCCGTGATAACAATAAAAGTTCTATTGTGTCTCGTTCACTGTCCCGGAACGTGTTAAGACCCTTTTTGGGGACATCACATACTTGATAGCTTGCTTGGTCTAAGGGGCAACAAGCAATCTAGTGACAAAGTATGTTTCTAAAGTCTCAAATAGTACAAAGCAGCAGAGTGGTTCAAGAACCTATTTGGCAGATCTGTGGGGACATCCCGTACTTAAAATGGACCCATGGGGCTAAAAGCAGCCTGGTGACAAATATTGCACGTATTGCACTATTTGACAGACCTATGGGGAAATCCTATACTTAAAAGTTTGCTGGACGCATGAGACAAAGGGCAGGGGTCTTGAAAGAGTTAGAGAATGTTAAGCCCTATGCTCTGCAAGAACGAAATAACGATGGCTGAAATTATGTAAAAATTATAATACTATATTCACTTATTTCAGTTAGATAAATTAAATGTTATGTTTAAAATGTTGTTGGTGAGGTGCATACCGGTATGGCTACGGTAGCAACTAAACGTTTCTCTCAAATACAGTTGGGCTCGGGGCTTCTGCTTAGTTATCAATCTAGACTAAAATCTAGGACGGTTGCACACATCGAGTCCAAAGGTAAATTACTGTACGCTGACCGTACAGGTCTAGTCATAAAGATGGCAAGTTTGTAAAGACTAGACTCCACTATTCATACAAGCTCCACTAAAAATTTCTTTTTAAAGTTATAAAATAAAATTTACAAAGTGCAAAATAATTTCTATTAAAAAAACCGCATCGAAATCGGTCCATCCGTTTGGGAGCTACGATGCTACAAAATGACAGACCGACAGACAGTCATAGGCGTCTAAATTAACATCCTATTTTTGCGTCGAGGGTTAAAAATATCATAATTTCAGGATATAATAGAATAGAAACTTTATTTGCTGAATAATAAAATAATTTTTTTTCCTATTTCAGTCCTAGAATGGCTGAAAGGGGAGCGCGACATAGTGTTCGTGCGGCGCCTGCGACAGCTTGCCGCGTCAAAAGGATGCGACGACCTGGCGTTGTTGCTCGTCACCGCCGTCATGGACAGGGTGCGCGCGGACCTGGACGTTATCGACGACGTCACACAGGCCGACGGCGTCAGAGGTATGTTACAGTAGTACCAGGCTTATAAGTCTTACCGATGTAACTGCGCGGTTGACAAATTTTAATACCGCGCGAAATAATATTCATCAATCAGGATGCGCCACCTTCAATCCGTTTACGCTATTGGCTTATTTGTTTTTGCGCCCTTTTCGCTGCTATCCGACTTTGCACCCTTTGATTAATAAAGGACTTCGGGTTTGTCGGAAACTCGGGCCTGCTCTGCGTAAACGAAGATTGACGAGCGGAATTATTTTCCTGTTCGTACTGTACACTCGCCTTTAGATGCGACGATCTCGTCATTGCCGTCATGGACAGATGGAGCTGGACGTCATCGACGACGTCACACAGGCCGACGGCGTCAGAGGTATGCCTGTGAAGTTTCAGAGGATGGAGTAAAAACTAAGCACCTAATGATAGACATATGAGAACATACCTAAAGGGAGACTCCGTCACTCGGCCGTATGTACCGAGATAAAAACACCTAAACTTTGACCCTTAGCACAGTTTAAGAAAGAGTATTTATTACTACATACAGTACGGCTCCTTGCTCCCATCAACTTTTCACCTCACCCCCTCTTTCGCCCTCCAGTTACCCGGCAGTTACTGAAGAAGACTTAAGGTTCAATTTCTTTGGTTTTGCATGTGCTGACGTCATCCTGTCAATTTCAATTTTTTGTATGCAGTGTTGGGCTGTGCCCATAGTAAGCGATGTGCTGGACAGAATGTCCTCATCGATACATTTTTGCAAGTATCGTCGAATGTCGAAAGAGTAGGTAATCATAACATTGGAATTTATCGTTTTCCAAGAGAGTGATGTATCTATCTAATAATTTGTGCCTAAAGTTTGTTGCCCTCTAAGGGTAGCCTATATTAGCCAACTGGACCTAAAGAAGCATATACGGAAGCATGATGTTATATTTAGAATCTCTTATTCTCTCCCTCATATCCCTTTGCTTACTTTTACCTAAAGGGGAATCTGATGAACTGGAGGTGCTACTTGGGAATGTTCCTCCATTGAAAAGGGAAGATCTTCCACCAGGCTATGTGTGAAGCCTGGGGACTGGCCGTGGTCCAACAGTTCTTAGTTGGACCTTGTATATGTATCGAATCTCTGTGACTATTTCTCTTGCGCGATGTATGTCTTGCGTTCGATTGTGAACCTTATTTTTAGTAGGTTACGAGTAACGTATTCACGGTGAACGTTGTCTATGTATGGAGCATATTTCCGAGAGTATCGCCATCTGTTGGCATCTTTGCTATAACTTGTGGGTGCTGACATCTGTAGCAAGTCCCCACAAACTGATGAGTTCATCAGGATACCCTGGGGGATCGGGCTGGTGGATCCTGGTCGCCAGGAACATAGTTGTGATTTCTCCACTAATTTCCCCTCACCGTGCAAGTTTTGAAACTGTTTTTTGTTTAAGCAGCGGATCCTAAGCCGGAGAGCGAACAGGCGACGTTCGAGGAGGTGCTGTCCACACACGCCGGCTTCACCGAGGATGTGTGGGAGCTGCTCACCGACATGGAGTTTGTTTTGCTGCACAAGTGTGAGCGGCGCGCGAGGTGCATCGAGCTGGTGAGTTATACCACAACATATCTATTGTAGTCCTTACAGTACGGCAACGGATGTACTTGCGCAGAGCAACGGCGGGGGCCTTGCGGGGAAGCGGGCGGCTGGGGTCGCATTACCGTATCTGTCTGAAGGTGTTGGGATTGCCTTGCATATCTGTGCATGACAGTGTAAGTACACGGGCGCGGCACCGGGGGGCGGCGGCATCGCCCGCCATCAAGAGCGTTGCCGTGCTGTGGGGCTTATAGTAATACTGTGGTTATACGGAAATATTGGTATTGGTAGAGGAAGACCTAGGCGGACCTGAGGATAACCTACACCGGATTGGGGACGTCATGAAAAACCAGGTTAATATTAGCCGAAATTAACGAACATGTGTAACAAGGTGTATTGAATCTAGGCTGAAGCGAGGAGAGGAAGCAAGAGGGGTATGTCTGGACCGCCCAGAGTGGGAAAAAGGCGTGAATTTATCTATGTATTGTATTTTTACGCATTGCTTTTTGAAATTTGTCCCCATTCTCAGCTAAACATTAAATACCTACATAAATTATGCTGAGCAGTACAAAGTTTAAGTTTGACAAATGATCGACAACCTTCTTACATACATACATAAACTCACGACCATAATCCCTTTCGAGGCTGTCAGAAGGTTTGCTGCAACTACCAACTATATTTTAAAGTTGTTCAGTTTGATGGGTAGAGTATGTGGTTTAAAGGTTAATAATACTTTTCCTTACACCCTGTATATTTGGATAAACATTGAATATATTACCTTATGATCTAACTTACTAGACTACAATCCATTGTCAGGCTAAAAAGCTGCCGCTGCGTAGTGGGTACCCGATCGTCGAGCGCCTCCGGAGCCGTCTCAAGGCGGCGCCGAAAGAGAAGAAACTGTGGAAAAATGCCAAGGACGTCGCCACCCTTATTACACAGGTATGTTTCCATGTTTCCCCTTTTGACTTATACTTATTAAGTATGCATTACTTATACCGCGTACCTGAAAGCGCAGCGTGGGTAGGCCCCCACACGGTGGACCGACGACCTTGTGAAGGCGGCGGTATGAGGGATGGATGAGGGCAGCGCAGGACCGGTCGTTATTGCGATCCTTGGGGAGGCCTATGTCAAGCAGTGGAAATCCATCGGCTGAGATAATGATGATGATGACTTATACAGCGTGTTAGGGTTAGCAGTTGCATTACTTTAAAGGAAAATTGTACCCATGATACTTATCATCTTTCCTTAAGAAACTAACCGGAAAATAGCAAAAAAAAATCAACCTTGCATTAAGTATGCAAATTTTTTGTTTGTTTTCCTATTGGCTTTTTAAGGAAATAGTTCAGTATCATGTATCATTAGTATACCCTAACACCCTGTACTTAGGTAATAAAGCATGTGGAAATCACTCTTGGATTTTAGTGTACCCATCTTACTCTAGATTCCGTCCAGCATTCGTGTATACAATATCACTATGAGAATGACGTGCTCACGTGCCCGCTATGTGCGAGGATCTTCTCCAATAAGATTGGCTATGTTAGCCACATGAGGGCTCGCAACGCCAACAACGGGGTTGAAGTCATGTCCCGAGTCATGGATGTTTCTATCTATATATGTATTCTATATCGTTGTCTAGTCATCATAATACAAGTCCAGGTACTTTAAAGGTGACTAGATAATTTGTGTAACAATGTCCGAGATATTTATTATTATTATTATTGTATGTCTTTTCCTTATCTCGGGATATAAGTGACCCGGACCTTTGGGAGGCGTGCGTGGGGCCGAAGCCAACACGTAGAGGCCCGTCAGACAATTTGATCTAAATGGTAATGTAACACCAACCGGTAACTATCCCAGTATATAGAATATATAGAAGTGCCTCCAAAACAGCCCCCGGTCAGTGTAGGACTATTGTAAGGAGTGGAAAGAAACAAAATCTGGGCTATTGGGGTGGGGTGCTAATGGAACAGGTAACTAGGTTTTGAACGGGACTATGGCGCCTGCCTGACCAATGTATAAACACGGAAAAAATGGCAGACAGTGACTTGCCAACTCAAAATGAATGGGCCCCCGAAAACGGCCGCTCGCACGGAGCGACAAGGGGGCAACATTTCCTGAGCGGCTTAGAGTGGAGAGGTGCTTCTGGACTTTAAACGACCATCATTTCAGTCTCCAACGGCTAATCAGGTGCCCACTCGCCACTTACGCAACACATCCACTCTTCGAGCATATAGTTCTTGCGACTCCAACCTAAGGCCGGCCAATTAAGGCAAGCACAGAGGTGGGGGATCTGATCCTCTTGGGGTCCACTCCGACCGGCCAGTAAAGGCAAGTCGAAGACGAGGATCAGGGACTTCCGGAATTATTATTATTATAGAAACAGTCGCCGTGGCCCAAATCAGTCAGGGGCAATACACAAATATCTTAGTATATGTTTTTCTTTCCCCGAGTGATTTCCGCACGTTATGAATCGCCGTCACCAGGACGTCACCGACAAACGTGATTATTTTATATGGAATCACGTGGACGGGGCGGTCGTCCGCGGTGAACACGCAGCCATAGTAAATTTACCGCTATTTCTTCGGCGCCGTCATCTATTCTCGGTGACACTTAAGGTGGACTTCCGATGCCAGCAGCCGATAAGACTGACGCGCGCGTCTGACGCGTGGTTCTGTCATATCCTGTAAAAAATTCCCTTGACATAAAAATTAAAAATAATACCTTAAATTTCGGGGAAAATACCCTAAAGTGATGAATAACACTCTGCACAATAGGCACGCATCGGCCGCTGGCATCCGAAGTCCACCTTTACTGAAAATTTTCGAGCAGAAGAGACAATAGGCTGGTCATATCAGGCGTAGAACTTACATCCGGGGAATCCGAGTTCTAGAATGTAGACCACAATCTGGCTATAGTTCTGAATTTTCTGACACGCATCTTTCGCTGATTTCTGGTACCCAATATCGAAACCGCAAAAAAAAAATCAGCTGTCCCATACAAAACTGCAAACTCGACTCAAATGTATGAGACTGCTGATTTTTTCGTGATTTCGATATTGGTCCCATAGAGAAAGTTGTTCAGTTTGTTGGTCTGATCATCCCTTTAAAATAGTTTCAGCTAATTTTCTTAGACCTTATATACACAGAGCTGTCTAAGCATGATATTCTAGGAATCTTATTCACTCGTCATAACAAGAACTAAATAGTACTATTAAAACTCATCATCATCATGAGCTTTATGTCATCACGTAGATGTTTCAAACAGCGTCTGTTTGGATAAGACACCGAAGTTCGTGGATGTGTAAGCTGATTCGGGAGCGACAAGACCTGCCGCATTTCCAGCACTTGTGCTGTGTGTCGGTTGGTGCAGGAGCCTGTTCATCCTTGTGTCTTTTGGCTCGCTTTACGGCGAGATTAGAATATACTTTGTATAAACATGACATCCGACTAAAAACAGTTAGACTACCGGACATTCCAACTATGGATTTTTCCTATCCCTCCAAAAGTTAAGGGGCCATACCATACGTCCCAGAATTACCTGGGAAGGGGTCTCTTATTTTTCGTTTTTCTACAAGATTTATACAAATAACCGAAACGAAAAAAATACGCAGTATTTTTGCATAGTTTATGTAGTAAAATCATAGATTTAATACACGATTGAAAGTACTTCACACGATAGAATTTCTTTTCGAAAAGTTAAAAAAATAATGCATTTTTAACATTATTTTCTAAACTAGAATAACTTGCAACCGTTTATAATTACTGAAATTTTACTCACATATAATGTTTATCTAGTGAAATCATATAAAAAATGTATCGGATAGTACTTTTATTAATTCTTTTTAATCGAAAATACGGCACGCACTTTTCGGAGGGCTGGGCAATCGTTTTTCTCATAGAAAATATTCGCCTGAACCTATATAGCCCCATAATGTATGTGTTCTCCACAGGTGGTGATAGCGCGGTGCATGGTGATCCCAGTATGCACGGGACTGACTCGAACAGTTCTGTTGTGGTGCACGCGCTCCCTGGCGCGCCAGCTCACCCCCGCCAAGCTGCCAACAACCGCCAACGCGCTGGCAGCCGCCGCGGTCTCAGCCAAGCATCTGCACACTCTCGCCACCGTCATAGAGGAGCAGGTACGTCGCTATGATGACAACAGCGTCTGTCATTAGTGCAGTAGTCTAGTAAACGGGTTCCTTGGTGCGCCAGCTGGCTCTGGCCGATTGCCAAGCTGCCCAACACTATTAATTCATACTGCAATAAGTTATCTATGATAATGATAACCTTGTACCTCCTACTCCTCCTATCTTCTTTGATTAATTCATTGCGGGCTCCAAGACAGATTAGAGTCTTCCCCCGGGCTCGCTGGACTTCATTGTCTAGTGTTGTGAATGGTCGCCGCTGTTGATCCTGGTACGTTGATCCATACAGGAGTTAAAGCGGTGGGAAAGTGTGGTGGGCCTATGTCCGATTTTTTTTAACCTTGTACGCACGACACATCAAGCTATACAAAACCAAAATAAGCTGGCCGCGCGTAGGTCGAGTAACGTATAACGTGGCGTGGCCAGCTTATGTTGGTTTTGTATAGCTTGATGCGTCGCCGTGTGTACTTCGAACTTTCACCCAGAAGCCTGAAGTAAACAATCACAATTGTTTTAACACATTTGTAATCTTCTCTTATTTGAGATTTTTACTCAGTGCCCATTTTTAATTAGTTATGTTTGCACGGCTGGGCATCGTAATGAAGTCCGCAAAATGCTTCAGATTACAAGAATGAGCTATTCGTGTAATTCTGTTGCTTTATTTAAAGTCATCTCCATTTTCAATTTCTGAGAATTCTAAAAACTTTACTATAATGTTTAAATAATTGTTTGCAGAGTACAGACGACATGAAACCGTTCGTATGTGAATTGTTTGTGCGAGCCATCACTTCTGGCATGGACGAACTCGAGAGACTTAAACTGAAGACTGAAAAGGTTGGTTCTTTCATACTTTTATCGTTTCATGCTTAGATCATAGTAAAATTAAGGGATGGGCTAAAATTAAGGGATGGACCCCGTACGCGAACATTTCACATCAGTAAAATGAGGCAAAACAAATGACAGATATACTTCAAATTTGATCTAAGGTTTCATGTCTTGAAAATCATGATCTAGACTTTAACACGACAAGATAAATTTATTGTTAACCATCCTAGAGAGCGATTCTGGAATTATACATACAAATAAAACAATCAAATTTTTAATCAAATTAAAGATTGAAAAATTAAGTCTAATGTGACTTGAACCCGCACTCTTCCAAACCGGGGAATTGCGTTATCTAATAATCCTCATCTTCCATAATTTGATTCGAAATAGCTGTAACATGTTTAAAATCAATAATATTTGAAATACATTTTTTTTCTTGTCTTGTAAATAAATCTCTCAAAATAACGCAAAATTTGTCCCCAACTAGGCAAAAGAAGCTCGAGCCGCGGAGCAGACCCTCGCGGCGTGGTTCATGCACCTCGGCAAGTTACTGTCCGCCTGCCCGCGCGTCCAGTGCGAGTGCATGCTCACCGCCTTCTCTGTACACCCTTCGCTGGAAATGTACAACCTGATCAAGGCAGCCCCGGCACTGCCGCACGGACCCTTGGTAACTATCATCGTCGCCACGCCTGTGCCATACACCTACCATTCTTTCTACCCACATATCATCTCGGGGAGAAGGTGGTGACTCAATAACAGCGCTGCCTATTCCAAAATATACCACTGAATACGCCATTGAACATTTTATGCCAGAGCCACTTTCAAGAATTTATTATACTATCAAGTTACTTACTGTACACGAAAACTTAAACGATTTGTGGATAGTTCTGTTAGCATATTTTCCAAATGTTTAAAAAAGGATCCTCGATAGGGGAGCGGACTGCATAAATTATATTTTAGTTTTATATTCTTAGTAAAAAAAAAAAACATTTGAAAATAACGCTATACTCACATTTTTAGTTTTTTTGGCTAGAATACTATTTTTAATAACATGATGAACTATAAAAAGTAATGAAATGTTGATGACGTCACTTGTGGGTATTTAGTACAATTTTTCATACATCGCGCGCGTTTTGACGTTCGTTCGATTAAAAGTTGCTAATTTGACTAATTGTCCCATCCCCTATTCTGTTACATTTGAACAAGGTACATCAATTTGTAAAAAGGGGCAAAATAAAAACTAAATGTCTTATTAAGTGTTTTATATTGGAACAGCTGAACAGCAAAGTTTCTGTCACCAACCTCTTGCCTCAACTTAAGAATAAATAGATTGTGCCACCTCTGACACATGTGTGGCTTGCGGGCTTCATAACGGTGCCGTATACATGCGTCAATACATACATGTGACCGGTATAAAATAAGAACGTGTTAAACGTAGATCTACCCGACAAAACAATCAATTTTCTACAAAATCAAACTGATTTAAATATCCTCTTCATTCTTACCTGACCAAAAACATTTTAACCAGGACATCCAAGAGCCGAAACAAGAAACGACATCAGAATTCGGCAGCTGGTCAACCGACAGTCATTCTCAAACCAACTTCGTCAAGACTTCCGAGACGCTCAACATAATAAAAAAGACTGGCCATCAGAGCAATGTCCTGTCTACAGCCATACTGACTGAAGGGGAAGGGTTGGGGCTGGGACCGGAATTGTGCCAGGATATCGCTGTGCTGCTGTCTGGACCCAGGGTGAAGACCTTATCCTGGGATATGGACAGGTAAGACACAAACTCACTTCAAATCCAGTGTTCAGAGACTCAACATGAAGCAGACCGCATCAGAATAATGTGCTGTCTGCAGCCATATTGACTGTAGGGGAGGGACTTGGAGCGGAATTGTGCCAGGATATCGCTGTTATTGTCTGGACCCAGGGTGAAGACCCTATCCTGGGATATGGACAGGTAAGATACTCAATACATACGCCTGTCTTCTAAAGGGGTAGGCAGAGGTAACAGGTCATCTGCTACGATCTTGACAGACTTCTATCACAGTATTACTATAAGCCTCACAGTATGGCAGTACGGTATGTTGAATGGCGATGCGGCCGCGCTCGCAGATATGCAAGGCAATGCCTACACCTTCATACAGATCCGGTAATGCGACCCCAGCCGTCCGCTTCCCCGCAAGGCCCCCGCCGTTGCTCTGCGCAAGTATATTTGTTGCCATACTGTAAGGTCCTAAATTCCAGAACAAAATTAGTCCATTTTCTGAACGGGTTTGAGGTACTCTATCAGCAGATACAGTAGGGGGGGGGGGGGGGGGGGTATCCATTACTTACCGGGCACCCTGTATAGTTATGCTTAGCTTCTAAGCATGCTTGTCTATTTCAGGGACGACCAGATCCTTTTTGAGTGCATCTCAAAGAGCAGTAAAGTGGGATGGCCGGATACCATCCGAACCTTTACGAACCCTTAAAAACTCATACATAGGTACACAAACTAAATCCCCACCCCAATAAATTCCAGGGATCTACTCATAGAGAACTGCAAGGCGTACATGGAGCGGACGCACGGCGGCACCCGGGCGCTCACCACTGAGCTCAAGTACCTGAACCTGGACCTCAACCAGTACCAACACCTGCCCGAGGAGGAAGACGACGAAAATGACCTTTATTATGGCATTGAGAAAGGTAAACAACTCTTGACTTTTGTTGCCCTTTCTAATCGGCAATGATCTTCCCATAGACGAAGAATTTTTCGCTTACGCTGGTAGACGGAATGTCAGTGTAACCGGGTATGAGATAGCGAAAATCATAAAATCCTATAAAATTTATTTGAAGTGACATTTTTGAGTCAGGTGGCCGTAGTACAAAAAAGTGGTTACGCCAATAAGGACAACAGTAAGGTAGCGATCTCCTTTTCACTAGAGTGAATTTGCCATGTGCATTTCTTATTGAGTGAATATGACAAGACACGTGCTTCTTTCTAGTACCTCCTCTTTCTACAGATCTACCCTATTGTTATTGTTGGCTGGGTTATTGCATGCAAGGTTCGATATGTAACACTGCGACCAATGCTGGTCTATTGTGTTCGCCCCAAGCTCACCCATATTTTACACATACATCCAAACAATTTTTTTCCATACCCTGGTTTCCTCACGATGTTTTCCTTCACCGCCGAGCTACTGATAATCTATACTTCTGTTATAAAAACTGTAAATGATTGTTTGTTTGTTTGTCACGCAAAAATTACTGAACCGATTTTGATGAAACTTTTTTTGTTTGATAGCTTATGATTTGACTTAAAATCTGGTATATAATTCGTGCGCACGAAATCCGGGTAAACTCTATAAATACAACCGTACATAAATTCCGTAATCTTTTTTTTTTTTAAGAAAAATGGGATTGCTCTTGAACGAAATCCAGTCCTCAGGACGAAGATGGGGTCGAAGATGTAGCGAACTTACCCAGAAGAAGCCTATTCATTCGTACTTTAAAGGAATTCGGGTGGACACTTAGTGGTACAGGCCAGGAATCCAACCGCCGCCCCATGATTTCACCATGCGGGGCCCAGTGCGGATTAGACGAGGCCTATTAATGGTCAACTTGCTTTAGAGTATTTTTAAAACTTCTTAATAGCGGCACATCAAGCTATACAAAATCAACGTAAGCTGGCCGTGCGACCTTATACGCTATTCAACCTACGCGCGGCCAGCTTATTTTAGTTTTGTATAGCTTGTTTTGTTTTTCTTTAGGAGAGCCACAATGTTTGTACCTATTATCTGTAATACTGTACCCTTATAAGAGCAAATTTATTATATGACCAAATAAAGATCACTTACTTGATGTGTCGCTGTGTGTATATATAGGATATAAGAAATACACGCCTCGATATGGAAGCTGTTACTTTTCCTTTACTGAAAAGCCAATAGTGTTAAGAATCGTACAAAAGTTCCTAACATCTCAGGCTTCTAGTTACTTCTATATATACAAAAAGGTTTACTTCCAAAATACAAGTTATAATCGAAACATAATAACATACATATATAAGGTCTAACAAAATTAGGTGAAACTATTTTATGGGGATGATCAGACCATCAAACTGAACAATTTTCTCTATGGGACCAATATTGAACAGCTGATTTCGATATTGGTCCCATAGAGAAAGTTGTTCAGTTTGATGGTCTGATCAGCCCCTTAAAACAGTTTCACCTAATTTTGTTAGATCTTATACATACATATACTCTCGCCTGTGTCCCATTGGTGTAAGCAGAGACAATTGATCGGTGATCGTCTGAATTGCGGGTCAACGCTCATATTTATATTTGAAACAGAGTTAAATAATTGCTTACCAATTGCTTATATAAATCTGCCATCATGATAAGCAAATATAAGCAATTGGTAAGCAATTATTTAACTCTGTTTCAAATATAAACATGAGCAATTATTTAACTCTGTTTCAAATATAAACATGAGCGTTGACCCGCCATTCAGACGATCACATTGATCGCCATCAGATACGATCCTGACATAATAACAAAACCTAACATTATTCCCACGACAGGTTATGAACATCTCGTGGAGTTCCAAGAGCCACAGCCTGAACAAATATGGGAAGACGCGATATGGGACGACGAAAGAACAATGAGCGCCTGTTCCGGCACAGACTCCGACCCCGGCATAAACACCGCGCGACGGAAGAAGAAAAAACAACCCTCCTTCTTCTCAGCAGACGACGAAGACCCTCTCAGTCTCGTAGCAGAAGTAAAAAGAATGGAGAAGAAGAAAGAACGACCCCACAGCAAAGAGAGAAGTAATGAAGACAAAAAGAAGAAGGGAAGAAAGAAAGAGGCTCGCAAAGAGAAGAGCAAAGAGAAAAAGGTGCGCAGAAAGAAAAAAGAAACAACCACTAACCAGGAGATTATCCAAACATCTGGCTCTTTAGCAAGTTACGTAGGTCTCAAAGTGACAAGGGTGAATCCACCGGAAACTCCCCACAAACAGACAGAAGACAAGATCGGGAATGCATGTGTGACTGACAGTGATTATGACAGTCAAGGAAAATCGTCTTTGAACTCCGACGGCAACGACCCCAACGTTCTGTACGATGGACAGTTCCCTATGGACGAAATAAAGTCCCCTGAAAAAATGTTTGTCCCAAAAGCTGATGTTAATAATTGTGACACAAATAAAACATTAATTCAATCACAGAAAAAACCTGCAACGGATCAACCATGTTTAAAACCTGCTGATCAATCTAAAGTACTGACATGTCTGAAAAAAGCTAGCATCGTCAACGATATTAGATCTGATACACATACAACTAAAAGTGCTCAAGAAGTAAAAGATGAAGTAAAGAAAGGTATAACTAAATTAATACAATTCAGACGGCAAAAAGCTTTGAGCGAAGAATCTAGGAGTCCAACACCGAGCTCTAGCCCAAATCTCTCCGCAGTTCAATTAGAACAGAAGAAATTAGAAATGGCCTCTCTAGTTGGTTCCAAAATCATTAGGCCTACTGTGGTAATGAACGAAAAGCAGACAGAACAACTAAACATACTTAAAAATGAAGTTAACAGTCTACTGGCAAATACAAACGCCAGTGGACCTGTTATTCAGTTTGCTACTAAAAAGAAAAGAAAACCGCCAACTAAGAGCACTTGTTCCCGCGTACAACCAATTAGTCCAATCTATTTTAAAAGGACTGCGACCGATTTGCATCTAAGTGCCACCACACCAGTTCAAAATCCGCAGCCGAGCACCACAACTGCGAACGAAGTAACTCCACCTCGCAATAACAGTGTGAACCAAATAACACCACTGCCCAGTCCGGTTCAATCAACAATGAGAATTGTTGACCATCAACAGTCCTACCACGAATTCCTAAAAGAACTACGGGGATCCAATAACGCTGGCCTTTTCGTTACACCGGTACCGCATAAAAAGAACAGCAAGAAAGACATAAAACCAGTAAGTCGAGTTACGCCAGTCATACCGAATGTGAGCAAGCCGGAGCCGATTCCACCATGTGCCAAACCTCTCCAACAGAGGAAAGGAGAGAACGCTCCAAACACTTTCTCCCGCCTCAGCTACATGCATAAAAACAAACAAGCCGAAATAAAAACAGAACAAACTCAGAATCAAATTACTTTACAAAATTCTATATCCGCTGAGTTGGATCAACGCATAGCCGACCTCAGACTTTGTAAAGGAAAATACGTGAACCCCAAAAGCGACCTCATTATATCACGAGTTGACAAAACACTAAAGAAACCTAAGGAGACTAGTCCAAGAGTAGAGGTTCAAAAAGTGGAAAATGATTCGTCTTTGGTTATAGAAAATCCAGTCCTTTCGAACATTCTACGTTCTAATCCGGCCGAGCAGGTTAGGCCTGTCTCAAGGAATGACAATCATGTTAAAGGTATCCAAATTGAACAACCTAAATCACCAAAGTCTACCAGTGCTTTGGTGAAAAAAGATCAACAAGAACTCTTGCTTCTTTTGCGGCAACAAACCAAACTGAACTCTTATATGCACATGCGACCGTCACAGACCATAGACAATACCAACAAAATTATCAATAACTTGCAAAGTTCTAACACCACTGTTATAAGTTATGGTTCTAAAAGTACTGCCGTGCCGTCTACAAGCACGCCTATGTACACACAGACGACAGAAACACAAAAAGCTTCGGTACAAGTGGACAATGCGACGGCTTTATTGTCCAATATAAACACCGTTCAAACATCCGATCTAATAAAAAATTCTGTAATCCAAAAACCGCTGCATACAATGGAACAGAAGCTTATAACATCTTGTGTCAAAAATTTGAATGTACCGATTAAGATTCAAAACACTCTCAGTGACACAATCTTAAACAATAGAACTGTTGAGAAGAATGCAGTCAAGATATGTAATGTCGATAAAGATACCAATGCTAAACAGGATTGGGTAAAAGTTCTTGACGAGTTAAGCGCCCATAGAACTCCGAGCCGAGGTCCTAATGCCCTAGATATTGTACTCAAGAAAGACTCGTATGAAAAATTTGCGAACGATAGCTTACGAAATCAAAGGATTGTTAAAGTCAACACACAAAGTCCTGGAGAAACTGACAAATGTAAAAACATTACTGCTAAGCAAAAATCTGTAGCAGGCACACCAAAGCCTGCAGCCACTGTTTGTACGGTGCACAAAAAACCAATTCAGGTAAAAACAGGTCAAACGACAGCGAAAAAATCAAGTCAGGATGCAGCCAAAGCCAAAAAGCCTAACCCAATTGATACTCCAAAGAGATCGTCGCAAGACCTAAAGAAGAAATTAAATTGCGTTCAAAAAGACGATCCGTTTATATCTGGCATACACCACTCTGATTATGATCTTCTAGAAGAACTAATGGACGATGATTTACGTCAAGAAATCGGAGAATTAATGTCTGAAGACGAATCTTATAACTCTCCGCCGGTTGTGGTACCTAAAGAGTCTAAAAAGACCAATGTCAAATCTGGCAAACCAAAACCAAAAGTGCTTGAAACTATACTAAGTACAAATAAGGAGAAATGTGCTGTCAACACAGCTATCGTAGCCAAGAATCCCTCGGAAATACTCATTAAAACATGCACGAAAAATACCGCAAAATCAAAACCTGTCATTTTATCTAACGAGAGAATCTGCACTAATTTGCCGAAAGAAACTACTCAAAGGATCTCTCATGTGATACATCACTTTCCAAAGACCTCAATACCACCCAACGCAAACATGCCAACGTATAATGTGAATAATAATACCATTGTCACAAGCAACCAAGTTCGTATTGAGCCTACAAATGTGCTATTATCCGCATCACAACCAACTATTCCGAACGTCGTTGTCATTGGCACTGAAATAGTCTTCGACCCATTTTCAACACCAATTCAAGGGATATGTGGTGTCAATCAAAATGCTTTTGTTCTAAACAACGCGCAGAATTTATCTATGTATCAACAATATTCAACTCCTGTTAACCCACTAATAGGCAGTGCTTTGATGATGAGTGTTGCTACTGGCGTTCCTACAGCGACTATATCTACCGCGACTTTAAACTCAACACAACTAAATGAATCGTTTGCGCCCCAAATTGTTATACCTGAATCTACTAATCATTGTGACTCAAGAAATTCCACAAATACTGTTCCAGCCGTAATACATACTGTGACACAAAATGAAGTAAACATCCAGGAAGAAAAATGTGAGATGCTTCAAACGGGTGTAGACACAAATTCAAAATTGGATAATCTTCAAGTCGATATCAATGTGAACAAGAGCTGTGAAAGAAAAGTTTTGTCGGAGGTGCAAGAAAAGTTAATAGTCACTGTACCAGAAAAGATTGATTTTAAAACTCAAAGATTTTCATTCGAGAGCGAAGTTTTAAAAGAAGCCTTAAAAGACGAGGAAAGACTGAAAAATAAACGCATGGTTCTAATCAATAGGGAAATAAGCTCTCGCAGTTTTTATCCACCAATACCTTTACCATACGCTCCGATAATTATTCCTAAACCGGTCGTAACCGAAAAAAGAAGTAATTCAAAAAACAAAAAAACTGATATCAAGAGAAGTGTTGCCACGAATGATTGTAATGTTAAAGAAGTTGAAAAGCCGACTGAAGCTAAGATTTGTGATGAGTCTCCTGCTACACCAGACTCTCTAATAGACGTTGAGAGTACGGTGGAACTCAACAATGAAAATACTAAAGAAAACAAAGATAACATTGTGCCATGTCGACGCATTTTACTACGATCATCAAACACGCTAAAACCAAAAAGCGTTCCAGCCACCGTCATAAAAAAGACTGGAAGAAAAACTAAAGTCAGACTAAAACCAAGCGCAGAGAGTGCAGATGACATCGATGTCGGAAGTTGTGCACAAGTAGATAAAAAAATTGAGACACCTGAAGATAATAAAATTAACGAAACTATTGAAGAAGTTGTAAATTGTGGCAAAAGTCTTGAGCTTTCAGATAAACCTGAAGGTAATGAAGATATCCCCGTGGATGAAACTGCAAGTGTATCACCAAATGACAAATTTACCCCAACTCGTGTATCAAAGAGAATACTCGATCGTAAGATGAAAAAAGAGGTGCTTTCGAAGAAACAAGTTGTTAGTCCAATGGTTCTCGAAGATTGCGGGGACATGAAACCAATTGAAACAACTCCCGATGTTGAACTCTTTGACATCGAGGATGCATTGGTAGGTGCTAAGATATCGAAAATAAAGCCGTTGAGAGTTTTGATAATGCCACTTTCTGATGTTGCGGGTCAGGAAAGCCAAAGGCTTGAAGAGACAAAAAGCAATGTCGGAGATAACATTGCTGCTGTTCACGAAGAAATCCCAATGCTTGAAGAGACAAAAAGCAATGTCGAAGATTCCATTGCTGCTGCTCCGAAAGAAATCCCAATTTTTGAAGATACAAAAAGCAATATCGAAGATTCCATTGCTGCTGCTCCGAAAGAAATCCCAATGCTTGAAGATACAAAAAGCAACGCCGAAGATTCCATTGCTGCTGCTCCGAAAGAAATATCGAAAATAAAGCCGTTGAGAGTTTTGATAATGCCACTTTCTGATGTTGCGGGTCAGGAAAGCCAAAGGCTTGAAGAGACAAAAAGCAATGTCGGAGATAACATTGCTGCTGTTCACGAAGAAATCCCAATGCTTGAAGATACAAAAAGCAAAGTCGATGATTCCATTTCTGCTGTTCCTAAAGAAATCCCAATGCTTGAAGAGACAGAAAGCAATGCCGAAGATTCCATTGCTGCTGTTCCGAAAGAAATCCCAATGCTTGAAGAGACAAATAGCAATGTCGGAGATAATGTTGCTGCTGTTCCCAAAGATATTCGATTGGAACAAATGTCATCTGAAGATGAATTTATACAAGAAAATGAAATCAATCATATAGTTCCAGAAAATGTTGAAGACGTGATAAAAAGTTGTG
Organism: Agonopterix arenella; assembly: GCA_927399405.1. Taxonomy (NCBI): domain Eukaryota; kingdom Metazoa; phylum Arthropoda; class Insecta; order Lepidoptera; family Depressariidae; genus Agonopterix; species Agonopterix arenella. The sequence continues at coordinate 8,201,087 of OV656714.1, forward strand.
TTGTCAATTCAGCCAAAGATTCTAGATTGGAGAGTCAAATTGTGTCAAAAAATATTTTAAATGCATACGAGAACAGCAAAGATGTTAGAGAAACTGCGATCCAGCCATGTGTTGATAAAAATGATGATATCGTTACTTTGCTTGAACAGCCTACCGTGGACAAGGAAATTATAACCGAAAGGGTTAGTAAAGAGACAGAAGATCAATTACCAAAAATAACAAAAGATATACAAAGCAAAATGATAGATGAAAAGATTCAAACGACTGATCCTGAAGTGAAACATAAGAAACCTAATATTGGCACTATTGATGCCGTCGGTACGATTCTCTCGGCGGTTAAGTTAAAAGAAACAGAAATAGTTCCAACTAAACACGTTTCACTATCCAAACTTGTTCAAAATATAGCAGCAGACTTACAGACTCTCACAAAATCCACCGTTGGATCCCTAAGTGAAAAAACAGATGAAAGTAAAGTCGAAACTATAGTAGCATCGTCAGAGACTAAACCGGACCCGATATGTGACTTAGATATGAGTGTAACTGTCGAAGAACCAGTCAAAATTATAAGAAGCAGCCGTAAGAGTGTAATCGAACGTGTGATAACACCAACTAAACCTCAAAATAAAGACAGTTCAATGGCCAAAAGACAAACTGACTTGGATAATAGTGTGCAAAACCGTTTATTAAAAACGGACATCACAAATGCTTCAGAAAATCAATTATCTAAGCATGTGGAAGGGTTAATTAAAAGTGTAGAAATAACCGCAATGTTAAGTACAGATATAAATATTTCTAGCCAAGTAGAAGACACATCAATTGGTGATGTTTTTAAAGACGAATACTCAAAAGAGTTAGCGCAATTTGACGAAGTCAATAGTAAACTGTCCAAAGTCGTCTCTCACATCATCGAAGACAAACCCATACAAGATGTCACTGATGAAATAGTAGCTCTCGACAGTGATTCTGAGATAAACAGTGCCCGAACGTCACCTTCAAAAAATCAACTATCTAAGCGCGTGGAAGGGTTAATTAAAAGTGTAGAACTAACCACAATGTTAAGTACAGATATGAAAATATCTAGCCAAGTAGAAGACACACCAATTGGTAAAGTTTATGAAGACAAATACTCAAAAGAGTTAGCGCAATGTGACGAGGTCAATGCTAAACTATCCGAAGTCGTCTCTGACATCGTCGAAGACAAACCGATACCAAATGTCGCTGATGAAATAATAGCTCTCGACAGTGATTCAGACATAAATGATGCCGGAACGTCACCAAAAAGTGTTCAATTACACGCACTAAGCCTAGATGAAAAGGCTTCTAGTTCCTTTAAGGTGAAAAGTCATCTGAATGATAAATCTGTTGATGTAGCGCTCGATGATACGATATTAAAGAAAAAATTACCCATAAAACAAATATCCGAAATAGACAACATTCTAGCTAGTAAACTCGCTAGCTTATCAAAAAATGCTGTTCCTAAACCTAAAACACCAACACCAATTTCTAATGACACCAAAAACCAATTGCATTCTATACCACAGGCATATAAAGACAGCATAAAAATTAAAGAGATTCCTTTAAAATATGGTGCTAATCCATTAAAAAGGTGTGTTCGAATAAAAATACCTAATGGTAAGAGTTTTAGGGCTACAATAAGTGGCAGAGAAGAAATCAGTTTTGACACAATATTTTCGGATCCATCGCTGAAGAACATTTTAGAAAACTTGGAAAATAGTAAACGATATACTTTAAATATTGAGAAAAATTTTAATTCAGGCTACAAAATTGTGAATAGGGTTGAAAAAGATATAGACATAGAAAAACCAATAAAACCGGTCGAAACTGTAAACCTAGTCAGCGACGATGAAGAAGACAACATACCAAGTGAAAATACTCAATGTTTTAATACTGAATTTGGAAAGTACTATGTGAAATCTCTAGATGAAACCACATATAATCAGCACAAAAACATATTTTCAAAAAAATGTTTCATAAAATTATCTAAGTGTGATGAAAATATTCCTAAGATAGAAGAGAAAGTTTATGAACAACCACAGATGATAGAGAAACACGTAAATGGTCCTGTTACAACACAAAAATCTCCAGAAGTTATTGAAATAGACGATGAATCTTCGACTGACGGTGAAACTATTTCTGAAAATAGATCAGTTTTTCCGAAGCCACCTATAACGAAAATAAATGAGTTTAAATATTCGTTATTAAAAGACTTAGGTGCTGATTTTCTCGCTACTGGTTTAGAAAAAGAAAAGGAAACTAATTGCTCGATATTAGACGTATCTGGAGATTTTCTTGCTACTGGTTTAGAAAAAGAAAAGGAAAACAAATGCCTGATAGACGTACCTGAAAATATTACAGACAATCAAATTGGTACAAACAACAGCAACAACCAAGCTGAAGCTATGGTAACTGAAGAACATAAGAAAAAAATTTATTATTCGGAATTAATTAACAGAAAATACTGCGTTAAATTGGTTCGATGTGACGACTTACTGAAGAAAATGGGAGAAACAGAAGAAAGCAATTTACAACCTGATGACGATTCTTCTAACGTTTCTATCTGTGATTTTGAGCTAAATGAGAGCGCATGTGAACCAGCACTGTCACGCAGTGGATCATTTTCTATTCTCAACAGTTTAGGATTATTGGATGATGTGATTGAACCAATAGACGACATGTGTGATAGAAATTCTCATGTAATGGATATTTATGAAACTATTGCAGCTTTAATGAACATCCAAGAGATTGATAGAAGTTCGCCGGTTATGGAGGCTTTTGAAATGTTAGCATCTTTACAAAATACCTCTAAAGATGTTGCAGGGAAATTACCTGATTTGTCTGAAAGAATAACGTGCCACTCAGATTGGCTGGCGTCTAAACCTAAATTGGGTCTGGAACAACAAATTCAAAATGCAAACAAACTTGGGTTTAAAATGTCAGCAGAGATTTTTGAATGTGCAAATGATATATCGACGGATTGCGAAAGTTATAATACTTCCTTTGACAAGACAAATCTTGACAATATCTCTGAATCATACAATGTTCCCAGATTAGCGAAGATTATGTCAGAATATTTTAAAGATAGTAAACTTGTAAATCATTTAAAAGGTTCGCTTGAAACTAAACGCGTTACAACACCTACGCATAAAAGAAAGTTGTCTTACGAATCTTGTGAGGTAGTTTCCAAAACATCAAAAATAGAAAATATCCCTCTTCCAGGAGGCATAAATGGGTCTAGTCCAGCAAATCCTGACGCATTTAGAGAAACTATAGAATATCCAGACAATAAAAATTCCAGTCTATCAGGAGATGTAATTGAAACAGTAGAAACGCTAATTAAAATGGTAGAAATACAAACGAACAACATTGAATCATTCAGTAACACTGTGGCTGTGCAAAATACATTGCATGACAATGACTTGGATGATTTACTTACAGAACAGAAAGATAAAGAGGTAAGTGAGCAACATAAGAAGTCCTTGGAGAACGAGATTATTTTTCAAGATAGCATAGATATTGACATGAATTCAACTGATGCAGTGTCAACAGATCGGTTCGCAGTAATAACCCTTGACAGTAAGGAAGTTCAAGAACGATTTAAGTCAAATGAGAGCACAAAATGTTTACAAAAAAACGTGAACAATGCGCTGATAGAACATATACCTGAAAAGACTGATGAAATGCAACCCAAGTCACAAGAACGAGGGATATTAATTGAGAACGTTCAGAAAAAAAAAGCCAATATGGTTGAACATCTAGTGATTGATTATGAACAAATTGAAGCCATTGAGAAAAATGAAAAAGTGGAAATCCGATTGGAAACTCAAGAGCACACTGAATATCTGCCAGAGAAAATAAAAAGTGGCATTTTTGAAAATACTATGATGGAACAAGGCAGCGATGAAAAAGTTACAACACAAACTGACGAAAACATCGAAAAAGCTGCCGCGGATGACCGACAAGGAAAATTAGGTAAAAATGAGATTGCTATGCAGGAGTTAATACAGAACAACGAACTGGATAAAAATTCAACCTTTGAACATCAAGAAAGAAACATAGTCCTAATACCAACCGAAACTGAAGATGTAACCACTGTACAAGATGCAATGTCAAAACAGATTGACGACATGCAGGAAATTTCTTCTGTTGATAGTCAGGAAAGTTCTTATGTTGATAGTGACTGTGAAAAGATGGTCGAAGAACAAACCGTTTTAGAAAATGATGTCACAACTGCACAAACGTTAAGGCAGATCGATGACATGGAAAAAAGTCCTGCTGCAGAACAAACGAATACAGATACGGTTAAAACACAAGCTGAATCGGCAGAAAGTGTATTGAATATGCAAGAGGTAGTTCAAAATTATATAGAGAAAAGCTCTGTCGCAGAACAGGATAAAAAGGTAATTGATACAGAAACCGAGTTAGAAGAAAAGGTTTTATGTATACGAGAGGCAATAAAAAACGATGGCATAGAAGAAAGTTGTACGTTAGAACAAATGAATGAACAGGTAGTTAAAAAACAAATTGTAGTAAATAAAAAATTTACACCTTTAGAAGAGGTAACGGAGATTGATGACATGGAGGTACATTTTGCCAGTAATCAGCGTGGAAAATTAATTGAATCAGAAACTGAATCTGTAGAAAGTGTATCAATTGTACAAGATGCTGTACTAAACAAAATGGAAGAAAGTTCTGCCGTAGAACATCGGGATGAAAAAATTGTTATAACAGAATCTGAATTGAAAGACAATTTTAGTACACAAGAATCAGCACAGCACGACATAGAAGAAAGCTATATCGCAGAACAAGAGGATGAACAGATAAACGAATCACAAACCTATTTGGATGTAACAAATTTACCAGAGGCAATACAAAATCGTGATACAGAGAAAACTTCTGTTATTGAACATCGAGATAAACAGATAATTGAAATGCAAATCGAAGTAAAAGATAATTTAAAAACTATAAAAGAGGCAATTCACACAAAGGATGTAGAGGCTAGTTCTGCCATAGAACAAAGTGATGAAAATTCGATACAAACACAAATCGAAATAAATTTACCAGAAAAGTTGCTGGATGAAACAGAAAATATAGCTATAGAACAACAAGATGATACATCTGAAAAACAAACTGAGCTAAACGATGAAGTTAAATACTTTGATGAGGACGTATGTAGCCCGAGTATCATTGAAGAAGTTACATTGGAACATCATTGTGCAACTGTGGAGCATCAGGGTGAAGTGGAAATAAATGAATCACTCGAAGACACTGCAATTATAGAAGAGGATACAGAAATCAGCAGATTCGATGATGTGACGCCAATTGAAAGTCATCAGCAAACTGAAACTACAGGTATGAAAACTACTTCAATTCCGGTGCCAGAAAGTGAAATAGACATAGAATCTTGTGAAAACGACAGCAGTTTTGTTAGTATAAAATCTGAAACGACAGTAACAGAATCCGACGAAGATGAAATCAGGCATGATGACGACATTACTAATATTCCCGAACCAATTGTCCAAGATCATAAATTGATTATTGTTGGAGAAAAGGATCAATCTACTTCTCAGAAAGATAGATTATGTGACAACATAGTTACACACGATGTAAGGAATAATACAAAAGACGATATTAATCGGGTGAATAATGAAACATTAATAATCGAAACTGAAGAAACGACACTTGTCCAAGATAAAAATAGAAATCATGAAATAAATACTGTGGTTGAATTAGCTAATAATACAGTTGCTACGGAGTTGGTACGTGGAGATAAATCTGAACATCTTGACGAAACTGAAGTTACAGAAAATCTAACTACAGATCTTAAAGAACACTCCAGTAATGAAAACCTCAATATGGATTTGCCAGCATTATCACCTGTATCTGGCCAGAATGAAAAAACAGGAGACAGGAATTCGCCTCATAGAGCTGATTATGTTTGCGAGACCGAGATAATAGTTGAAGAAGTAAGTGACAGCGAAAACCAATCTTGCGAAAGCCATGAAAGCATTAAGCAGTTTGAATCTAGTATTGAAAATACCTCTTTACTGGAAGCCGGAAGTAATGGTGAAACTATCTGCCAAGACGTATTAGTAGAAAAGTATATTGAAACATGTGATGAATCTGTTTTGGAAAAGAGCGTGACCTTAGTATACAAGGACGATACGGGAGTGGTATTAAAAGGCTTTGAGTGTGGGTCCTGTTATGTATTTCCTATCACCAAAGAATCAGATTGTAGTGGACAAAGTGACATACTTAATGATAGCACAGAGAGTATGATTGAAACAATACAAGAAATCGATGGCAGTGATGTAATCTACAACGATAGTACTGAAGATTCCAATGAGATTGACGATTTATATGAACTTCATTTGAAAATGCTAATACCCGAAGTAACATATTCGAAACGTAATTTAAAGCGAAAGCTAAATATGCGAAATGCTAGTGTTAGTCCGAAAAAACCAAAAAGGATTCAAAAGAGATTCCGGAGTAGTTATAAAATAAGATATTCTGAAAAGGTCCCTATTGACTATCAAAACACTGGTGCTGTGACTACATTCCTTGATGAATACAATCGCGTACTTGACTACTACGATTCCATGGGTTGTTCATATTCTCTATCATACCAAAAAGACCATATAGATATTACTACACTAACAAAAAACTGGCCTATAAATGGAGCGTCCCATAATAACGTTGACGACGAAATTGAGATAGATGAAACACTTTTTATCGACATTGACAGCAATGAAAAATATTGTGATCCATTAAAACAAACACTAGCTGAAGAAATAACTACAGACTACATAGAACCCAAAGTCGATTCTTGCGAAGCTGACACAACGAATAACAAAATGGGTTTTGGTGAGGGGTCCGGCAGAGTCATACAAAATTTGGAAGGAGATGCTGTTTCAAAATTTTCGGCTGCGACTCTGTCGGACGTAAAACAAACTCAGCCGTTTTTTATGTCCGAAAATCGAAACGATCGCGAATACGATCCACACTTTGACAAATCAATCAATAATGATCAACTAGAAAAAATAAAACATTACATGACTTATTTCAAACTGCGGGATAAAGTGCGATCTTTCTTTAAAAGCTCAATGGAAGAACTGTCTCGCGATTGTCTAAAAGAGAACAAAGAAAAAAATAGCATTGGAAACGCGGGTTTCCCTTTCCATGTATACACGTCGAAAAGTATTGAACCACCTCCAATAGCAACGGTAGTCCAAGTGGTTCAAGTAGGTCAGTTACCAGTGAGCGCAGCAGCACAAAACCCGGTAACTTGTGATCCGCGAGTCACGCAAGTATCTGATGCAAGCCCTTCTCAATGCTCTGTAGAAAGTAGCCCTCACGATGATTCACAGCAGGGCACTAAACATGAGTACACAGAATTAACAACTGCTGATATTAGCTTGCCATTGGTACAAGACTACGCTCAACATAATCAAGCTATCAATATGGAGCCTCAAGAAAACTCGAATTTAAATATGACCGATGACAATATCCCAATCGAGACAGAAATGGACAAATGTGAAGTAAAAATCGAGCTCGTAGAAGAAACGCCAGATGACAAAGAATCAGTAAAGTCAGAAGATCTTGACAAGTCCAATGAGAACAGTGAATTGCAGTCTATGCTAAACAATCATGTTAACAATATAGACTACTCATTTGAAACGAGTAGTAATAACACCTTGGAGTCGGATTCACATGTGCATATATTGTTTAGTACGTCGGATAAACAGAATGTTCCCGAAACATTTTCACAGCTAAAACAAAACGGATCATCGGAAAAAACGGACCAAATAGCTCATGCTATGAATGCTGCTGGTATAACGACTACCTCAGAGCCAATACAGAATAATAGAGCTCACGCTTTAGTCAATATACTGTCTCAGAAGATACGTCAAGGCGCTGTAACCAGTACTCAAAACTCTGTATCTTATCCTAAAACAGCATCGATAAACGCTATGGCTCTGCAGCAAGCCCTAGCTCAAATACTACCACCTCCTTTAAATCAGACTAACTCTGGAGAAAGTAATCAGCAACAGAACACCCAAGTCTTACATATTGTTCAAGGCAAAAACGCCTCTGGAAATCAAATCACATTAGTTGACAATAGTCAGCAGTCAGTCATAAATGCTCAAAGCGGGACGCAATTGCTTCACATCGTACAAAACAAGACAGGAACAGCTGGTCCAACATCTAATGGCACTCCTGGGTCTCAGACGAACACGTTCAGCGGACTGTCTTTAGTTGACGGAGGGATGCAAGGAGGAAACCAACTATTGCACATTGTTAACACTGGAAGTCAAAAGAACAATAACGCCGGACAATTGCTGAAACGAGTAAATCTCTTGACAAACCTTGCAAACGTTCAAGGATCTAATGAACAAAAAATGGTCCAATTCCTGTGCAAATCTGCTGATGGAAAAGCTATACAATTGAACGCTCCTCATCAGAGAAGTATGGTATTGAGATTACAGCCAATAGAAACACCAAATGTTCAAGCTCAAACCGCACCGCAAAAACCGGTGGAGACCCAAGATCTGAGTCCGACTACGAGCGCCGCTAATTCGCAGCCTAGCAAAGACGCGGCCGCGGCACAGCAGGAAATCAAATCGCGTTCTGTATACGAAGAAAACTACGCTAAGTTCATCCAAAACTCTTCTACCAAGCCGTCCGTTCTAGAAAAATCTACAAGTTTACCCAAATTCAATCAAGCGTTCGGGAAACCAGTATTTCAAGAGGGAAATCAGAAACAAAATGAGATGAACACCAACAATTCTCACTTACCTGTTAGTGCTCCTCCTGAAAACACTGAATGTCAACAAACGGAGAATTCTATAAATCTTGAGCACCTCGGGCAAATAAGCAGCCCTCCGTTGCTTCTGAGGAAATCTCCCGCTCAAACGTCACAATCTCAGACTAACTTAGTTCAACAACTAAAGCAAAGCATTGCTCCTATGAACATACAAACTATGCACGGCGGCGTCATATATACTAGGCAAATCCCAGTAAACATAGGTGGAGGACAAACTATCAATCTAATAACAGTACCCAGCACGGAACTTCTAGACGATTCAGGTCAAAAGCAGCCTGACGTAAAATTTGTAAATCAAAGTGATATTGAACCTTCGATAATAAAGATAGTGCCTCAAAGCCAATCAGCTCCCAACGCAGATGTCTCACAAGATGACGGCAACACTCACTTGGGAGTCACGAGCGATAACGCACAGAATCCGCAACCACAGCCAGTATTGACGCAAATGCGGATCAAGCTACCAATGTTGAGTAAAACCCCACAGATGGTGTCTGGAGCAAGAGTGGTTAGACCTTCGTTCTTCCAGATCCAACGAAACGTTATAGGCGGTGCTAATCAACCTGTATACCAACAACTAGTGCTCACTGCCGCTCCACCGCTCGGCCAGCAGACTATAAGGCTGCCACAGGCACAGACCAGACCTATCAAAGTTCCGTCTGAAAGTCAGTCGTCATCCGAATCTCAAATGAGTTCGTCGACCCTTGAACAGCTAAGGGAGTTTGATATGGTTCTTGAGCAAGTTAAAGAGAGGAGCACCGTGCAACCAAACGCAAACTCGACCAATACCTTCAAACTGCATACAACATCAACCGATACAACTGACAGTTCATCTGTAGTCAGTTCATCTCCAACAGAAACTACGCAACAGGTACTCTACTCTATTGGGAGCAATCAGCCGTTGAGTGTGGCCTACGTGAACCGAAAAGCGACTGTTACTACGCCGACTACTTCCACCTTCGTTCGGTCACCAGATTCATCAGGCATCGTTGATTCCCCTACATCATCCTCACATGTTCAGATACCGCACACGGTGACTACAGAATCAACTTCAAGTGAATCCTCACAGCCGAAGGCAGCTAAAATTAGTTCAAAATCCAAATCAAGACCAAAATCATCATCCAATCCTCCTAGTTCCATGAAAATTAATACTGTACCTCCAAAAACCTCTACTCAAAAACCTTTGGAAGATGAACAAACAACCCAAAGGATTCTTTACATACTAGCCGAATACAAAGAGCAAGTGGAAAACTCTCCGGACAAAGACAAGCCTGCACCGCGAAGGCGATCCAACCCACCTACGAATCCTGGGTCATCGAAGCGCAAGAAAAGTTCGAGTGGTTCCCGTCGTCCAGGAGGCCGTGACCTCAGCCCAGTCCACGGCGAAGATACCTGCCGCACGATGGGTTCTGAAGACAGTAGTTGCGGTACTTCCCAAGGAGACTGCACAGAAAGCTGCATGGAGACCCATTCTCCTCAAGACAGCCCACGCAAAGTCGTCAGAAAACTGACATTCGAACAAGAGCCTGCTATAACTCAACCGAGACCACAACCTCAGCGGAACGTCATCGTAGCTGACGGCCAGACGATAACCGTCGCCAGAGGCACAGCGGGCAAGCCAGCGACCGCAGTTTTAATGCCAGCTAATTACATCCTACCCGTATCCATGGTCAAAGGGGGCCAGCAGATCGCCATTGTTACCAATCGAGGACCGAAGCTTTTAACTGTAGGCGGAGAAGGTGGTACAAACGCGCTGTTGTTGCAACGCTTGATCGGTCCAGCGGGGTTGAAGCCAGTGCTGGCGCGACCAGGGGTCAGGCACGTGAGACTACCGACAGCAGCTCTGCATAATCTCCAAGCCTTCAACCTGACAACTGCGACAACCGTTCAACCACCAGACAGCACGGCGTCCCCAGCCCCTGCCCCAACACCTGAGCTGATAGAAACTGGAGCGGAAAGTTCTCCGTGGGCAGATCGGGAGATGGAAAACCAGAAGGCGGAACGAGGGGAGAGTCCTGATGGGTCTGAACCCTGGAATCTGCCATCTTCAGCGGACCCAAATGACTACAGCTACGAAGAAACCGTACGAGCTGAGAATTTGGACAGAACTGTGCTGGTAAGTGTTGATATTTAATTTCTGCTTTCGTTTTGGGACCATCAGTTTTATTTAATTGTTTCTCGTGCTTTCAGTGTCTTGTCACAAAGTTGAGTGATTTTAATTGATGGTTCCAAATCTGTTCTCAAATTGTATGTCTTGTAAAATGTAACACTGTGTTGGTAACAATAACAACTGGCTATTCAATTATGTTCACTAAGATAACCAGTATCAGTTAAGATTTATATTCCTTTTCGTCTTTTCTAAGTTTGGCGAGTTTTAAAAAAAAACCATACATGGTGTAAAATTAAATTCGTTACAATCAAAAGGGTGCTCCAGACAATCAAAGTGAACAACTTTCACTACGAGGTCAATCACATCACACATACTCAAATGTATGGAACAGCTAATTTTTTTTCGCGATTTCAAAGTTGATGATAGGTACGGTCACGATGCACGCAAAATTACATAAGCAAATAGCAATTTGCGTGCGTTACAAGAGTACAACAATATATTATAGCTGCCGTGTGTTGTGACCTTAAAAGTTGTTCAGTTTGATGGACTGAAGCACCCCTTTAAGTATGTAATGCTTTCAAGTTTATACCCTGCATAATTACAATAAAGATAATTGAGCTGAGACATTTTATTGCGTGTAAAACGGAACGCAAACACAGTGTTACATAACGTATGTAAATAGTTTATGACACACATTTTGAAACTACAGGACGCGATCCCAGATCGCTACAGTCCCGATATGGAGGCGCAAAGGATATTCGATAAGATGTTTGACGTGGAATCGAAAAAGTCATACATCGTCGACACTCACGTCGATTCTCCGCGATGCGGTTACGATATAGAAGCGTCAGATGACGATAAGGCCTACCACCAGGTGAATTATCGTAGAGCTGACGCAGAATAGTGCCTCCTTGTAGACGTGCACGCATCGTTTTAATTTTGTCCGCTGTTCTCGTTGGGAGCTGGTTTGCCAATGATTTTATAGACGCGACATTGCTACTATTTATGCCTAATAATGTTAAAAACTACCGAAGCGCAACGCAAATGTTTTTTCATTGTCAATTTGTTATTAAACTATATCACTGTAGAAAACATCTCCAAGTGTTATCGAAGAGGATCTTATTCAATCCCCTGTAGCTTTAAAGTATACAGGCATGCAATACAATTCTAAATATTAAAGATATCCCATACATAAGGTGGAGTCTTGTAATTGCAACTATGGGCACTTATAAGAATCACGATTCAGTTCTTCTCTCAATAGACTTATGTCTAGTCATCTAGAAGGCAGGTGTTGGTATAAAGAGAAGGACTGAATTGTGATTCTTATAAGTGCAATTGCTCCATAGTTGCAATTACCAGATAGTTGCAAATACAAGACTCCACCTTACCTGTCTGTTTAATGCTGCAGCCGATTGTACCAGTTCCACAAGTTTATAATAGGGTCTTTCTGAATATACTGACAGTTTGGGGATGATCATACCATCAAACTGAACATCTTTCTTTATGAGACCAACGTCGACATCGTGAAAAAATGCTGTTCCATACTACACTGCAATCCTACTTGACCTACATGTATGGGACAGCTGATTTCGATGTTGGTCCCATAGAGAAAGTTGTTCAGTTTGATGGTTTAATCATTCTCTGAAAAAACCGCTAGCATATTAAAAAGGAACCTGTATGTATATGACATTGATGGGTTTGAATATATTGACACTCAAAATACGTTATGCTCCAAAAGGCTAAGTGCTAACGCCATACGGTCACCATTGCAGCACAATGCTTGCTTGCTTTCAGCAATTAATACGCTTAATTGTGATCACAGGCAGTAAAGTTCCATAGTAAATACAAGGTATTAATAAAACAACGCAAGCATGAAAACCGTTTCTAAAGAATAATTTTTTTTTATCATCTTCATCTAACTTAAGGTGGTTGCAGAGGGGTCAAATTTATACAAAACTTTGACGCACAATACGCGTAGACGGTATTAATATTAGTAACTTTGTATATATGAAAAAATAGTTAAGAAAATTTAGATGCCGCGTCACAAATAACATTTGCAATTTATAAAGTAATTACGATAATTACGAAGATATAAAGCTTTGAAATTTTTCATACAAAATTTTAAAAGCTTTATATCTTCGTAATTATATTATATTATATTTATATTAAATTATAATATAATTACGAAGATATAAAGCTTTTAAAATTTTGTATGAAAAATTGCAAAGCTTTATATCTTCGTAATGATATTATAAATTGCAAATGTTATTTCTGAGGCGGCAACTAGATTTTCTAAACTATTTTTCCATACATAAAATATTACTTTTATTAATTCCGTCTACGCGTATTGTGCATCAAACTTTTGTATGGACTGAAACCACCTTAAGAGGTTACGCTTTTGTCGATCCACTGACAAGTTTACTCGAGTCAATCCTGTCTCCATTATGCAGGTGCCTTAAGTTCAAGATACGACTCGATTGGACACGAAGGATAACATTTAATTTAATTTTCATACAAAGGAAGTCGGTATTCGAGATTGTATGGAAAGTTGTTAGTTAGAGTTCCGGAATGGAGACCACAAACTGTCAGGCAGTGTCAGGTAGTGTGGTGCGTCTTGCGACGCTGGACCGATTACCTGAGACAAGTGGCGGGGAACAATTGGATGAGGAAGGCCGAGGATAGAGTTTTGACACGCGCCTTGGGAGAGGCATATGTTCAGCAGTCTGCGATGAGAGGCTTAATGATGATGAAATATTAAACGTTGATTTCTATCGGTTCTGTACAAATGGTTTTCATGCGTTCATTTCTTAAAACCTTGTAAAATTAAGTTAAAAAATGTCGCTTCTACATTCCTGGCATACCACGAGAAACGAAGTAGGACCGTGATTAGGTCTTTTATCGTCCCTGTTAGTTAAATAGTATTTTGTATTATTTTACCATCACTTCCGACCTACGGAAGACCGAATGCTTTTGGAATCATTCTCTAGTGTCGATTAGTTGTTAATTTTTGCATGTTGATCGGTCTCGTTCTGTCTATTATATCTACATGTACTATTCCCGCATTATCGTGCATGTCCCCTCCATCAGATCTTCATTCTTCGATGTTTCTTTGAACGGTTTTGTTCTTTATAGCTACATTTGTAAGGTTCAATTTTAAATGAATGATTACTGCATTGAAAATTCGTTTCCTACAAACGGCTCTCCCGTTTAATAATATTTTGTTTTACTGGATAGTTATTGCTGACAAGAATTCAAGCTCGACGCTATCTTGAGTCTGTGCGTATCTTTCCAGTAAAGATAGAGAGAAACAAAATGCAGATTCATAACTAAGTATTTAACGGGTGCTTACCTTGTCAAGTACGTAATATCTAGAACTCAAAAAACCGTGAACGTGGAAAGACCAGATAATTATGTTGATTAAAAAAATACGTTATTCGAAAACAAGATGTGGTATTTAGCTTAGCAGTTTCACCAACTCATTCTAACATTATGTTTGATTAAAAACATCATCATGTTATGTAGGCTTTTCTATAATATTAGTATTAGGCTTTGTGCTTAGACGATTTATTTTAAAATAAACCTTATAGTTATGAAACTAGGATACATTTATAATGTTCTGTGTATTGTTTGTAATAACTCGATGTTTTAATTCTATAGCTAAGTTTGATCGCCAATCAAAAAAACTAGATGATCTCAAAAAATACAGATTTAAAAGTGCATTCAAACGAATGTCTAATTCAAAGGCACTTTGGTCTAAGTATTGTCACATAAATAAAATATCTCTATTGAACGAAAGCTTCATACAAGCGGCCACCGTCGTTTCTAGTCATACATAGCGCGCTTTAGAGGACGTACGAACGGGTGCACACACTCGGCTGGGGTATGTGCCGCACCTGTTTGAGTCCTCTAAGGCTGTGTTTCCACCAGAGATGTGCGAGGTAGCGAGGCGGTGAGCGAGGAAACAATCCGCCAATAGTGCGCGCTCGCTCGATCATGTCATTGGGAAATTGAAGCACTCTCATTGGCCGATTTTTTCCTCTCTCACCGCCTCGCTATATCGCACATCTTTGGCGGAAAAGCAGCTTTAAGGTGCTTGCATAGGAGTCAATTTTAAACAAAACTTTGATACACAATACACGTAGACGAAATTGATAAAAGTAATATTTTATGTATGGACAAATAGTTTAGAAAATCTAGATGCCACGTCACAAAAGACATTTGCAATTTATAATATAATTACGAAGATATAAAGCTTTGCAATTTTTCATACAAAATTTTAAAAGCTTTATATCTTTGTAATTATATTATAAATTGCAAATGTTATTTGTGACGCGGCATCTAGATTTTCTAAACTATTTTTTCATGTATAAAATATTACTTTTATTAATTCCGTCTACGCGTATTGTGCGTCAAACTTTTGTATGTAGTGAAACCACCTTACGCCCACTATACGTGAATGCACTAACAGCTGCCGCTTGTATGAAGCTTTCGTTCTGTAGGAATGTTTATTTATGTGATATTGCGCCATCTCGCTGAAGTCTAGCTGTCAATTCTGAAAAAAAAAACTATTTTACTTGAGACGGCATCTAGTTCTTTTATGATCGATGTTTGCTAAGCGATGTTAGATCTTATGTTTTAATGCTTGTGGTATAATGCAGGTTGTGCAGAAGAAGGATGGACAGCGTCAGCACAGGCTCACGCACGTCTCTGCAGCTGCCTTAAGACATAAATATGCTATTCTAGAACATGAGCTTAGGTTGCAGGTATGTGGTATTCGCAAATATCTTTTTGGTAAATGTAAAGCGTTTGTCTAGTAAGTTCTAAATACTGAATTTTTCATGCTGCCTTATTGCCTATTAGAATAGGAACTTCTAATAGGCAATAAGGCAGCATGAAAGATTCTTGTTGCACTATTGCCTATTATGTTATGCTCTTCCAATAGGCAATAAGGTATGCTGTGTTTCTCATAAATTGGAAGATACACGTTTGTAGTCTGTTGCGATAACGGACAGAGGAAGGGAATTCGAGTAATGTCATTTAGCGACAATTATGGCCTTTTCCAGGGGCCTTTTTCTTGTCACGCGGGAGGGGTGCGTGCGGGATTTTTTTGTCTCATATTTGTCGCATGCTTAGTATATACAGGGTGTAAGTGACAGCCTAGCAAATACTGAAACGGTGAACTGAGACCATCAAACTGAACAACTTTCACTATGGAGCCTAACTCAGGAGACGCGAAAAAAAATCAGCTGTCCCATACAAAACTGCCGTACCTACCCGACTTAAATGTATGGGAGAGCTGATTTTTTTTCGCGTCTCCTGAGTTAGGCTCCATAGTGAAAGTTGTTCAGTTTGATGGTCTGAGTTCACCGTTTTAGTATTTGCTAGGCTGTCACTTACACCCTGTATAATATAACCTTTTGACACATCTAATGTCAAGTACGCAAAATCGGAAGCGGTATCGTTCTGTATTTTTTAACCGACTTCAAAAAAGGAGGAGGTTTTTGTATTTTATTATTACACACATTTTAAGAGGGGTTAGAGGTGCAAAGTAGGCGTGGAGCACGTGCCACACCGTTATGCAATGATTTGCATAAAGGCGCGCGGCGTGGTGCGAGCGAGAGGGCTTGTGTAGTGTAGCAGTGAGTGGGGAGACAAGTGGTGACAGTTGTCCCCGAAGAAAAAGCGCTACATTGCATTTCTAACCCCTCTTATAATGTTCGTGACTGATTACACATGAGGTCCTGTGCCACTACAGAGGGGTCGATAGAAGCTGTTGATAATGTTGATCATATTCGTTTACAACACAACTAAGAACGTGTTTTGTTTATTTACAGAAGTCGCTATCGGAAGAGTGTGAAGACCTCGGCGTGGACTCGCCGTCGGCGTCCGAACTGTTCCCCGAAGCGGAGCTACTGTTCGCGGCGTCGCCGGCGCATGATCACAACCAGGAGCCACCGCCGCGTCCCGAAACACGTTAGTATACTTACTACCAATTTTATCGTGGTGCATTGCGGAGAGCTATGGAAACTCAATCTTGAGGTTCAGGTTCGAATCAGCAAGGACGACATGCGATGTACCTAATGAGTTTTTATTACTTATGTACGTAATACCGATTGCTCTCAAACTATGAAGGAAAACATCTTGAGGAAACCTGCATACGCTGAAGAACACATTCCGTATGGTGGACTAATGCCAATACACCCTCCCTGAGGGTAGGCCTGTGCCCTGCAGTGGGTCTTATTTAGGCTGATGATTTTATCGTCCACTTATTTATGCGCGGCTTCTTGCTGCTGAAATTAGTTCTGTTTCCAGATCCTATGTGATTCCTAAATCCCTTTTTATATGTCCTGGTCGCCGGCTAGCCGGAAGTGAAGTGTATGGAAACTTGACACGTACCGGCGTGATTTCCCAGACAGACCTATACATTCGCAATCGCATACTCAGCAATCGGGACGTATGATAAGACACTAAAGCTTCTAGAGACCTCTGTCAAATTTGGTCATCATTGGTTTAGGCTCAAAGCTAGGAGGCCCAGAAGAGCAAGACCAGCTTGCCAGAGAGAGTCAGAATCCTTTAGTCGTCTTCACTGTTATAGTGAAGCCGATGCCTGCGGGGTCGACCGCAAGAAGGTAGATTCACTAGATTCTGCCAAGTTGCCAACTCTCTAAAATTAGTGAAAAGGAAAAAAAAACGTTTTATAGAAATCCAGTGAAACTACAACTTACAAGTTCTTTTCCTAACATTTCCAGCTCAACCCATCCTAAACCAAACGGTGATACAGCCCGACATCGACGACCAGATAGCTACGGACCAGCTCCTCCCGCGGCAGCTGCCCGAGCGGCCGGCGCTGGACGGTCTTGGGCTCGAAGATGTCGGCATCGTCACCGTTAGCGAGGACGGCATGCAGGCCACCATAGCGCTCGACCAGGAGGAGTTCGCTAGAGCTCATCCCAACACCACCTTCCATAGCGAGCCTACCGATGACGTGGAGGTAAGATTGTGATGACGTCGGCATAGTGACGTCAGCGATAACGGCTTGCAGGCCACCATAGCGCTCGACCAGGAGGAGTTCGCCAGAGCTCATCCCAACAACACCTTCCATAGCGAGCCCACCGACGACGTGGAGGTACGTGTTTGTTGTTCAAGGTCATCGGTGGCGCGTTGCGGATAAGTATGGACACTCAATCATGAGGGCCGGGTTCGAATCCGCACGGTCGATATGCGATGTATCAATTAGTTTTTTTAACTTTTGTTTGTAATACCGACTGCTCTCAAACGGTGAACGAAAACATCGTGAGGAAACCTGCATACGATGAAGAAGAAATTCTGATGCGTATGGGAAGTCTAACAATGTGCATTGGGCTCATTTGTTGGACTAACGTATATACACCTGATTCGGAATGAAATCGCTGATCAAAACGTCAGGGCTAAAGGGGCTTTTATAGTGCCGAGCGTAGGTGCTGTCAAGATGCGGCGAGTGCGGTTTAGCTTTTTCAGATAAGGCGCCTGCCTTATCCATGCCATCAGCATTGTCTAACGGTGATGGATGGATGGATGGTGAAGGAATGATGTTTTGCTATTTGTAGTTTCCGCACTTATCATTAGGTTAATCGTGAAAGTCGTTAGCGAATGAGGTTTGATAGACTCTAGGGTCAGGAACTATATTACTTACACTTTAATAAACGTCGTATTAAATTTTTCGTCGCTTTTTAATTGACCTCTCCATTAATTAGCAAAATTTTTTAAAAGTGTACCTATTCCCAATAAAACGATAAACTCTTTCTTTCAGGTGCAACCGTTCACGCTAGCAGGCTTGAAAGGCCGTCACATAACGTCAACAATCTTCCACTCGAACCGAGCGCCCGCCACCGTCCTCATGACCGCGCCGCAATCAACCGTTATCTCACAAACAACCACCGAGAACAACGCACAGGACATCAAGTACTCGGAGATAGACAACATGATCAACTCCATACCGCAACACGGTAACAACATCAATCTATCTTCAGTTCTCGTCAAAGACGACGGCCTGACACGATTCGATAATATTCTAACAGACTCCAGAGAGCTACACCTTTCGAATACAGCTTCCGCGATCGTACACTCCGCTGGTAACGCGACGCAAGTGATAAGGAGAGTATGTTACGAAGATAAGAGAGAAAGAGACACGAGATTCCTTATCGACGAACCTGACACTCTAATCGCAGGCGATGACGCGAAAATGGTAGCTGAAGACAGCTCCAGAGAGGCGACCCTGGAATCCATGGCGGGCGACGTCGACGATGACAATTCTTCACCAGAACGCCACGCAGAACTCTTCTGGGAATCAAACTCTGCGTCCGAACGTTCTGAGAGCAGAAGACCTTTAGATTACAGCAGCGACAGCGACAAATGCTGCAAAAGTCCGTCCTTCGACGAGACTAATTCCACCGACTCAAGTGGAGTCGGCACCCATATGAGATTAGACTCTGTAATCAAAGAGGCACGAGGGTTGGAACGCAGCGGAAGTGCTGACGGGTCTTCCGCGGACGACACCCATCCTCCGCTGCGGACGTATCCACCCAAACGCACGTACCATCCTCTCGAAGGCGAAGAGAGAAGCTTATCAGGAAAGACACGAGCCGGGGAACGATCTCCGGACAGTGTTAGACGAAGGGCTTCGGGGCGGGGCGTCGTGAAGCGAGGCTGCCACTGCTGCAACGGCTCCCCTGCACCGCCCAGGCCGAAAAAACCACGGCAGAGAAAACCTACTATGGACTTTTCTACTAACTAGACACATTGTGATTTATTTTTACGAATTGTGGCGACGCTACGTCAGCCACTGACAGACTGATCCGAGATCTCTATGATGACGATTCGCTTAGAATAATGAAAAAAATTGTTAAAATTTGTTTGTATATAATTTTATAAGTAATCGGTAGCTAAGTTCAGATGACAGGTACGTTCGGATTTTATTATGTTTAAGTTCCTTTAATTAAGTTGAAATTTTAAAATACACCTTTGAGTTCAAATCAGTTCTTCAAAAAAATCGATTGAATTGATTTTTTTTTTGTTATATCTGTTCTTCATGTAATATATTCTTATACATATTGTATTGATATGTAATGTATAAATATATATTGTAGGTTACCTCCGTAATAGACTTAATTGTTTCCGTTAGTGATTATAAGCCATACTCAAAACGTGAACGTTAAACACTTAGCTATTACTAGATGTATTTAAGTTTATACATAGCCCTTCATTATCTTAGACTGACGTTGATTTTTCTTACAAAATGTTGCCATTTTCTTTCAGCCAATATAACTATTAATTTTGGATACTGTATTATATTTGCCTAGTCTTAAAACCAACTTCCATGGGAACTGCACAAATTGATTGAATAAAAAAAAAGACTATAAAGCGTCGGGGGTTATTTTTGAGACTTTGTTTTTCGACAAACAATCATTTTCGTGCCAATCTCTCTAGTTGGCGACTGTTCTAGTGCTTGTTACGTTTCCAAGGGCCGTTAGAAAGGTAAAACATTTTAAAGTAGCAATGACTTAAGCTAGTGTGAATTTGATATCCATAGTGTTAAAGATGTGTACATAATTTTTGTGTCCCCAAATATTGTTTAGGGGGCCATCTAGTCACTATCGATACAGACTATTATAGCGAGAATGTCTTGTAACCCCGATTGGTCGCAAGACTTTGCTTATTATAGGCTTGGAGCCAAATTACTTTCGTGCAGTATTTTACAGCTTATGTATATAAAAAGCCGATTATATTGTGAAAAAAACCCTTTCAATTAACAGGTTAAAACTTGCTTTCGATGGCATCCATTCCGAAATTGTAAATAATAAAAAAGGGGTGTTTAAATTTTAGTGAATTTAGTGATTGATCGTTTGACCGTATTATAGTGAAAATTGTAACTGAAATATTGTCTGCGTTCGGGTCTGAGTAGCCCATTATAGTGACAGACCTATCTGTTCCGGTAGTTATATTTACAACCAAGACAACCTCAGGAGTGCTATACACTAAGCGTCACATCGATGTCAAAAACATCGACGCGCTCGCGTCCTTCAGATCGTCAGAGGTTTTATATGACACATGAAATTGAAAGCTTGCCAATGTTTCAACGACAAATTTAAGGTGTCGATGTTTGCGCTTAGTGAATTGCACTGCCTGAGTGCAATTCGCTTTTAACGCAAAATCTGATGTTTTCTAACACATCCAATGTTTAGAGATTAGTCGACGAATTTACCGGAACAAAATAGTTCGTGTCACTTTATATTTCTGTGAAATGTCATTTGTAACCATTCGATTCACGGTAAGCCTAAAAAACGTACTAAAGTATAAATTCCATCATTTTGAGGCAAGCCGTTCATAACTTGTTTAAAAGTTAAGTGAAACTAAGACGTGTTAAGAAATTGAGTTTCAAAATTCAGGACATTTTCATTAGGAATAAGATAGAGTTATTAGGTAAAAATGTCTGCAGAACTTCGTGCCTCTAGCAGGAGTTTCTGCCCGTATGCTATTATAATTAAAGTCGAAAATGATGTGACAGAATTTTCTGTAATAAAGTGCTGAATTCTCAATGAAATGCTATTATTGGAGTTCGTATGTGGGTAGAGACGAGGGCTAGAGGCGTCGAGTAACAGATTCAAGAAGCGTATTTTAATCTGTGAGTTTTTCGAAACCTTTAATGTAATTTTTCTTTGGGGAAAAGTTTTTTTCTGCCATCTCTAAGCGTAAGGTTCAAATTTTTATATAATCCAGCATGTTATCGTTCAAGTATATTGTAGGTAGGGGTACCTCCAATATTGATGTCAGACTTACAGTATTGCAAATGCGTTTTTTGTTATATTTTTCACTAGAAGTTAAAATTTATTAGCTGTAAAGAAAACTAATAATTAATGTTAGGAAGTTCATTTTTTCTTTTCTAATCACCCGTGATTTATTTGTTTTGTGATTCTGTGAACATTATTTTTAAAAGTGCTACAGAAAAAATGATCATTAAAACTTATCTATTAAATATTAATCCTTTTATTTATTTTATCACCTCTTAAATCTAAGCAAATATACACACATTACAATTTTATGCAGGATGGTCGAATATTGTACAAGATGGTCCAAAGGAAAATCTGGGGTAGGGGACGTCATTATCAACCTTTTTAGTTTTTTTTACCATTTCAGTATTTGTATGCCAAATTTCAGTTCAAAATGGTGACTAGTTTAAACAGAGCAACCAGTAAAGTGGGACAAGATATCAAATACAAAAACTTGAATAACTTTGAAACAGTAAATTTTTAGATCACCTGTAAAGAGCCAAATAGGTTGATAATGATGTCCCCTACCCCAGATTTTCCTTTAGACCATCTTAACTCGACCACCCTGTATAATACCTATACACTAATTCAGTCTTTCCATATTCGAATAGTGGGAAAATATGTAAAACAATTAATAATCTTAACAATAATAGGTACTTATTACGAGCGATCGTATCTTAATGAGAGGTGACCGAGCAATCTTTATTTACCTATAATTAAGATTCTGACGGTATTAATTATTATTTTTACCCACGACGGAACGGAGGACGTCTATGCGTTTGGGGTGAGAGCAGGAAGCTGGCATAGGTATTTGGGTGAGAGGTTACACACGGTTGCGGAGGGGGCTGAGGCCCCAATTGTTTGCATTGCCCTCCTGTAGGACTAACGTTTTGTCGCACGCCCCGACTACAACAGCACTACGTTTATTAAATGACGTCTCCAAAGACGTCGACTTATTTCATTGTACACTGGCCAAGTTCACAGAATTGATGATTAAACATTTATGTGTACTTAGGTAAATAACAAAAATGTTGTCGTCAATGTCATCGAATTAGGAAAAAACCTGTAATGATGATATTGTGTATTGTAAACTTAGAATAAAATAAATAAATTATCTACGGTTGTTATAGGCTGACTTGAAGAAGACTTGAAGTCATAATCTTCCTACCCTTGTCTTATCACATTACATTATATAACAGGGTCAGCGCAATGTCCTATTCTAAAAAGTACTTTATTACAACCGTCGACATGTTCCATTCATCTCTTTTAGCCGTCCTTTCAGCGCTCACTCCATTGCTCACTCCTTTTTTACACATTTTACCTTTCACACAATCTATCCAGAGATAGGAGGAATATTGGTAACCATCAGCTGCAAGGTTGATTCAGAATTCATATTGTGTAGAGCATCTCTGTGATTGGGGATGGACTAGGTCTGCCTGCATAACACAAATGTTTGGTATGGTTGCTAAACATGAATATGCATGAATATGCAGGTACTGTTGTAATATGCACTGTAGCTATGCGAACAGTACAAAAACTGACATGGTCTATCCGTCGGTTTAGGAGATACAGCCATTCAAAGTTCCGACCTTTGAACGGCTAACTTTGAATTGTATCTCCTAAACCGACTGACAGAACAATGCAGTTTTTGTACTGTTCACAGAACTACAGTGAAAATTACAATAATATCCTATGATCAGCCTTGCAGCTGATCGTTTATTTGATACAGACCATTGAACGGCTGTAACTCCTAAACCGGCTGGAGTTATTCAAGTGGTCCATCCCCATCACAGAGATGCTCTACACCCTATGAATACTCAATCAGCCTTGCTGCTGATGGTTACCAAAATTCCTCTTATCTCTTATACTATACAGGGTGTTCGGTAGACGGTTGAACATACTCAAATGGGGGCCGTGGGGCCGTCTGCTACGTTTTACGTTTAGGCCCAATAACAAGACCCAGGCCACATGGACACACACTCTTGATGCAAAATTATGTATATTTCTACCTTAGGCCTGGCCGCCATGATGGCACAATCACGGTAACCGACAAGGCGAAAACTCTGGCAGACTCGGCTGTATTGTCACAGACGCAATCAGATTTATTCCCACACATTTTATCCTGCCCATTCTGATTACATCACAAATCCCTCTCAATAATCGCATACCCTGGATATCACTTCTGAATGGTAATCAATAATCATTCATCTACAACCCAAGACCGTTTCTCCTTAATTTTCTTCATAACAGCTAAAACCTCTATCCTAAACTCTAATCTCTCATCTTCGTTATATTTAACAACAGAGGGCAGAAGCGAAGCGAAGAAAGCTTCATCTTCATTCATTATTCTTGGATCCGATTCGTCTACGGCAACAAAATCTATATTGTCTGTGGCAAAAGACTCATAATTCTTTACAACGTGGTCAGATTTTTTCTTCTTCGGCGGTGATTCATCGTAGTCTATCTTGTGTCTCGTTCTCATTCTAGGTTTGTAGCCGACTTCTCCTTCACTCTCGATTTCTTCCTTGAAGGTACCATCGTCGATTTCAACCGGGAATTCGATGGTGCGATCCTCTTCAGCTATGACTTTGGTCAAAAACTTGACGTGGTCGTACAAAAGGTATTTCTTTCTGGGTTTGCCCATTTTGTTCTTCAGCGTTTTAACGAATGTATCCCTTATGTTCGTCCATTTGTTTTGGATCACTTCTCCTGGAATCAAAAACGTTAAAAAGCATGAATTTAAGTGGTAGCTAGACAAGTAAGTATGTATTATGGGGTAGGTACATTATCTAGGATTATTAACATAAATATACATGAACAAACAAACAAAAAATCAAATCTTTCCACTTTATAATATTAGTGTAGATTACCCCGTAGAAAGCGCAAGCGGAAAATTCTTTGTATATGAGATTACCCACATACATAAACTCGCGACCGTCATCTATCTTTTCAGGCTGCATTTACACTGCCGATTCGTCGGGTCCGGATTCGGCATGCATTGCCTGATTTATCTGTAACCTTTGACTATTTATTATAAGGACTAGCCTTTGCGGTAGCATTTCCCCTCTGCCACGGTATAAGATTAATTAATCATGTGCATTTACATTCAATTTTATACCTTATCTCCAAACGAGACAGCCTATAATTGCGAAACAATAATTTCGAACTTAGAACGTTTGGGGTTCACACGAGACTTCTGTTCATGATTTTTAACGTTCAAAATTAGAAACTAAAGTTATGGGGAATAAAATCCAAAGTTGCGGATTTCGTGTTACCTCGCCCCCCGCAAAAAGTGGCAGAAATGTTTGTTCGTAGAATTACACGCGTAACTAGTCCCTATTTAAGTAGTCAAAGGTAAGTAAAAGAGTTCCGTGACCAACTGACTGACGCACAGGCATAGCCTAAACCGCTTGGTGATAAAACTGTAGGACAAAAGTGTGATTGATGAAACTGCCGATGTCGAACAATAAAAACCTAATGTGTAAGAAACTAAGACCTATTTTCGTGTGAAAGGTGGTTTCAGTCCATACAAAAGTTTGACGCACAATACGCTTAGATTGAATTAATAAAAGGAATCTAAACTATTATAAAACTGTAACAGGAAGTTTGTCTGTACATTGAAGATATTAACAAAAAAAAAGTTACGATACATAAGGTTTTTGGGTATCCCTGGTTCCATATCACCAATTTTTGGATTTTTTGTCTGTCTGTTTGTTTGTATGTGTTTGTTTGTTTGAACGAGCATCACGCAAAAACTACTGAACCGAATTTGATTAAATTTTTTTTGTTTGATATCTGACTTAAAATCTGGTATATAATTTGTGCGGACAAAGTCGCGGCGATACGAGCGTTAAGCCTTGCGGTTAAGCTCGTATGATATATAGGTATGTAAAAATAGTTTAGAGAATCTAGTTGCCGCTTCAGAAATAACATTTGCAATTTATAATATAATTATGAAGATATAAGGGTTTTAAAATTTTGTACGAAAAATTTCAAAGCTTTATATCTTCGTAATTATTTTATAAATTGCAAATGTTATTTGTGACGCGGCATCTAGATTTTCTAAAGAATTTTTTCATATATACAAAGTTACTTATATTAATACCGTCTACGCGTATTGTGCGTCAAAGTTTTGTATAAAATTGACCCCTCTTTCTGCAGATAGAAACATGAAATTTGGAATATGGTACATATTCTACAGAAGAAGTAGGGGTGCACTAGGAACAAGAATAGGATATAGCCCAGTCATTTTACGGAGTTTTGTTAGGAGAGATGAGAAGTAATTATCAATCGGACTTTTAAACTATAACCGGCACCATTTAGTGACAAATTGACTATCTGAAAACATATTTAAAAAAAATTGCCTACGCAACATAGAAATCAAAATTGTGAGTTCCAGAAGGCTTTTAAATTAATAATATTAAAACCATTGTGTACATTTCTTCTTATTCTTATAAACTCATTTGAACTAGATTTAACAATATAAATTATTTTTTAGTAGTAAAATAAGCATAGAAATTTAAAAAAATGAGGTTTTTATTAGAAAATACGAATGTATTTTTCAAAACCTTCCAAGTAGACAAAAATATTTACACCATGTTTGAAGTAGGTATGTATAATGGTAATGTCTTAAATATGTACAAAAAGAAAATTACCATCAGGTTTTTTATATCGAGATAATAGCAAAATTTTAATTTTGGTACATTTCTGAGCTCGAATTGGCTCTTAAATACTAAATCGAAAAAAAAATCAATTATTAATTAGTCCCGGCTCAAACTGTAAAATGACTGGGCTAAAAGGATTTTTTTTTAAATCGGACCCTAAAGGGGAACTTAATCTACGCGGACGAAGTCGCGAGTCATCAATATTTTTAAAGTAAATCTTAATTTAAAGTAGATCCAAGGAAGCAATGTAGGTATTTTACTTATGCCTAATCGGGCTCGATTAAGGCTATTTAGGCCAGATTCGACCAAACGCGAGTAAATTTTATTCTTAGATTAAGGTGCCGGTTACCTTAGAGTAAACTGATTTTGCGTTTTACCAACCCTAATCTATGAATAAGTTGAGAGTATACACGAGAGTAAAACTTATAACGAGACCAATGAAATGTCAATGTCACATAATAAAAAAATATAATAAAAAGAAACCTAACAAATTAAAACTGTATAACCTCACATTGCAATAAGTACTGATACAACGACCTCTTTCTTTAGGTGGATTTTACATTCGTTCTTTTAGTATGGGTTTAGTGTGGTAGAAGGCAAATGAAGTTATTTCGAACTTAACACTAGGAGTAAAATTATTCCTTGTATAGTTACTCTTCCATAAATCGAAGTTTGATATATATTGATGTTCACGATTGATTGGGTAATGATGGCATTACAAAACGGCACATCGACATGCGCAGCGAGAAAAATAAAAAAAAAATCTACTCTACCTTTAGCGCGACACCGACTCGCACTTGGCCGGTTTATTTTATCACATCAAGTTTGACTCTTGTGCAGTATTACCGTTTTATCGAAAGAGTAAGAAGAAAAAACGTAGATAAAAACTAGTTTCTTGTTCATACAAGAAACTATCCAATATACATATTAATCTATGGGACGGACGGAGACGGACGGACATCGTAGGCTTAGTAATAGGGTCCCGTTTTTACCCTTTGGGTACTGAACCCTAAAAAGGATTTGTCCTGGTCCTGAGACAGTGGAGTGTAATTTTTTAACATTTATTACATAACTAAGATGACACTCTGGCCCATAATTCGTACACGAAACTGGCACACACTGGATTTTATGCATTATTCCTGTCCTACAAATGCATGAAATTAAAAAAAAATAACACTAGTTAACTACGCATTCTATTGCTGATGTCATAACAAAAAAACAAACACCAATTTGATCTTGATTTCTGATTATTTATTCAGTGGATTCCTAAATAGTTAGTAGTTAAACTACATTATCGTCTTTTACCATAATATTGTGGTCTAATATTAGGTATGGTCTGCACAAAAGAGTCGTGTCGTATCCAAATGTTGTTATCGTACCCGTTATCCGTTTCTCCTCCCACGTCATTTGTTCATAATTCTCGTCCAAATTGCAGCATATTTCTTCCCAAGCCAACTTTCTTTCCACTCTGTCTTTGTAGATTTCTAGAGTCTTGTCCCAAAGGCATGGACGATCTTTAACACCCTGAATTAACTGCACTACGTCGTAGTTAAAAACTCTAGGCATTTTAATTTTAAACAAAGTTAACGCAACACTGTTCACACTCCCTTGTTTTGGACGTCACTGAATCTCGGAATTCTCGGATCGTAACGTGTATAGCTGTCGCATTCTATTCGTACGTGTGAGAAAGGGATGTGGATACAATGACGTGATGGCCGACATTTTGTTGCCGATGCAGTGTTGGATGGCCATTAAAAGTAGACATCCCTTTTTGTTTGAGATTGTATGGATATTGTGGTGTTTGAGAGGTCTTGTTGCTGGTCATGTTTTTTTTGTTTGTCCTCTTGAGTCATGAGTCTTCATACTTACTGCATAAAACCATAACCTTCAAATTTAAAAAAGGTAATACTTTGTAGGGAAAAAATATTATTTTACGGAGTAGAGACTGACTTACAGGGTTAATACCTGGCTCATCTACCCCATTGGATTAACAATGGGTTAGACGGGTGGGTATAGTTAACTTTGGTCTTTATTATTAAGATCTTTCTTGGGTTTGGTCTTGATCTTTTTTTATGTTTACTCATCTCTCTAGGTCGTGAAAGTTGTCTTTCTATGTCCTATTATTGGATACTTATATTAGATCAATTTATATTTCCAGCTTTGCAAGACCACACGGCGCGGCGGCCGGGTAATATCATTAGGTACTTAGATATACAGGGTGAAATTGATTCGCATCCTTTTAAACTAAGAGTCTACCCATCGAACTGAACAACTTTTACTACGGGGGTAAACCAATCGGAGCACAAAAAAGATATGCTGTTGCATACGTTTGAGTCGAATCGGCACGACACGGCACTGTAGATTAATATGGAACGTCAGATTTTTTTTGCTCCTGTCGGTTTGCTCGTGGTTTGCTCTTAATTTACGTAAATACTATAACCGTAAATAAAACTGAATTATTTTTCTATCAATGATTTGATACTCTACACCTTCGATCAACAATATCTCTACACAGTATGGAAATAGAAATTTTTAGGTACATCTGTCTATTTATATTATTATTTTGAGTTTGTTGTTTTAGGCACTTATTTCGAGCAACTGAATTACCATTAGGTACCTACACTAGGTACATCATCATAACCTGGAATGCACTGGTCCAGCATCTTTGAAAAGAAAATCTTTTAAAATAATTAATGTACTTCACTCCATATAAGGAAGAATAAATTTTCTTCTGATTAGCAATCTACTGTCATTTCTCTGTGGTTCTAATAGTAATAATGCCTAAGTGAAAGTGTTTCAAATCTGTTTCTGTAATTCAAAATACACTTAAAATTTCGTTGTAATTTGGAATGCAGTATAGGTGGGTAGGGGAAAGGTGTACGAGACGACCCCTTGCCCTTGTTGCAAGATGATCCTTTTCAATTGCAGCTAATATAATATCACTTAGGTACCTAGTTGTTTTCTTTGCTAAAACGTAGCCCTCTATGTCTCCTCGCATCAGTCAATTTGTGTTGGCGGTCGGTGTGAGAAACGAGTAAATTTTTGTGATAAAAACCAAAAATGTTGTGACTTTGAGCTAAGGAAACGTTGATTTTCAGCCTAGGTAACGTTCAAAGGTCAATAACTGCTGTTTTTATGCCTAAGATTAAAAAGAGTTTTTCAATTCATTTTGTTATCATGTAATTGGCGCTGTAAAATTTAAATGTTGCTGTATTAGAGATTAAGTAATTTGCTGTTTGATAACCAATAAAGATAAATAAATAAATAAATAATACCAAAACCAAAAACATTTCCCAAATTAGGCGTCAAATCATCTTGCTCATTCCCAAGGGATCATCTTGGACACCGCCCACCGGGGGGTCAAAGATGATCCTTAGGTATGGTTTTGATAAAAGTTCGGTTGGAAAAGAGTATGGCAACAGGTAGGTTAACAGAATTAGCTATCATTAACCCCTTGTCTGTGTGGTGTCGGCTAAGAATAGCACCATCCCATTTCCTGCCGTGGGTGTCGTAAAAGGCGACTAAGGGATCTACCGGAGGATGGGCAGCAGCATCCTCTGAGTACACACATTCAATCCAACTGCGATCGCCAAACCGCCTGCCAAGCGTGGCGATTATGGCAAATCCCCCCATTTAGGGGGAGGCCTATTTCCAGCAGTGGACGCGTCTATCGGCTAATATGATGAACCCCTTGTCTGTCGGAACGCAGATCTCGTCCAGACACAATGCATTTTCTATTGTGTCTGAAATCTCGACAGACGACGAGTTAAACACTTACATATGCATTAACTTTAATATAATGGGATCTCCCTCAAGGGGATCATCTCGTACACCTTTCCCCTACATACTTAATTGTGTTCTGCCTAGGTCTAGTAACAGATACTCTTTCTTATACTGTGCCTAGCTACGAATTAGGTTCTTTCGAGTCATATAAAATCATTGGTTCTTCCAATCAGCTGATCCTCAACTCTTCATGCCAATCAAGCTTGAAGAGGATATTTTGGTTTTCAGATTGTTTTCATATCACATGTTTTACAATAGCAATAAAGTCTAAAATGGTATAAAATACTGCAGTGTGTCATTCTCCTACTTTATCGATTGCAATGCGCGCGCATCGTGTAATGTCATCTCCATACGTGAAAAAATTCATATTGACACCGCCTCTGAGGTTATTTTCAAGTGAAATTAATAAAATAATTAATAATTTTAGTATATGTGATAGTTCTAGAGTGTCGAGACGTGGTGTGTGAGTAGGTACCTATTTAGTTTGTTAAAATTACGATGACATTTTAATCTTTTTTAATCATTGATTTACCGGTATAAGTCCTAGAGGTAAGTAAACTTTTAATTTATTATTAATAGGTACATAATTGCTGATTGTAACTTATTATGAATCTTCAAATGTTTTTATATAATTCAGTATCACACATGATGATAATAAGTAGGTACATTCATGGCATAACTTGGTACAAAAGTTCAGTTCGAATTCTAACTTCCTCGGTTTTAATGCAATAAATAAATCTTGAAATGTAACTACATACTTATTTTATCAACTTACTTCAGTGCTTCTGTACGAAACTTTCAAAACGCCTACGTCATTTAAATAGCAAAGTTTTATTGCGACACATTGCTAACATACTTTTAGCAGGCGTTCCGGCTATATGTAGCTAAAATAAAATCGAGTGCAGGCGTTCCGGCTATATGTAGCTAAAATAAAATCGAGTGTTCTCTAGATTTATAATGGTTAAGTCAAGACATTGTAATTGAGTATTGCATTCAATATTCATTGATTTTACTCTATCCTTGATAACCAATATATACAGTAAGTATACATACATAGGCACATATGTGCAGCTATAAGTTTATCTATTCAAGCAATTGATTTCGTCTGGCTTCTTATATGATTGCATCATTTATGTCCCGTGCTAATTATCTGTGAAATAGAACTAAATGAGTCGAATAGAATTATTGTAAGAATAATATTAAATCTTCTATACAGCACTGAAATAGGAAATTCTTTAGGTTTGGTGTTTTTAGGGTTCCGAACCTCAAAAAGGAAAAACGGAACTCTTATAAGATCAGTCTCGTGTCCGTCTGTCACAGCCACTTTTCTCCGCAACCATGGAAGCTAGCGACTCGAAATTCAGCCTAGCGGTCAATCATGCTAACCCAAACGTAAAACAGGAATTAAAATTTAAAAAATATGTTTTTTATAATTTTTTAAGGATTAAAAACAGACAACTTTAAAAAAAAAAGTTTTCCAATCTTACCGAGTGGGGTATCATTTAAAAGGGCTTGGTAAGTAAATTTCGTAATGGTAGTTTGTTTTACTAAGTGATGCGTAGTTTTAGTATTCAGATTATATCGTGGCTCCTTTTTTTATTATATGTTCGCTGCTACTTTGCGCTTTCCGAACATCGCTTGTTTTTGTACCTACACAAGTCGAGTACCTACGCAAGCAGAAAAGATAACTAAGACTTTTCTCATCTCTTCTAGCGAACTGCCCCGGCTTCGCAAGGGTTCAATGTATAAATCTTCCTCTTGAATCACTCCATCGATTAAAAAAAACCGCATCAAAATCCGTTGCGTAGTTTTAAAGATCTAAGCATACATAGGGACAGACAGACAGACAGCGGGAAGCGACTTTGTTTTATACTATGTAATAATGAATGAATGAATGAAATATACTTTATTTACACCAAAAGAAAATAAAATGCAATGTAGTGATAGTGATCTGATGTTCTCTAAAAATACTCTTCAAAGATAGGCTCGCATTTTGTACTATACACTAGTACAAAATGCATGCTTATCTCTCGTACATTCTTTAGAAGGCGTTAAGGTGGTTGCAGAGGGGTCAATTTAATACAAAACTTTGACGCACAATACGCGGAGACGGTAGTAATATAAGTAACTTTGTATATATGGAAAAATAGTTTAGAAAAATCTAGTTGCCGCGACACAAATAACATTTGCAATTTACAAAATAATTACGAAGACATAAAGCTTTAAAAAAAAGCTTTATATCTTCGTAATTATATTAAAATTTCAAATGTTATTTGTGACGCGGCAACTAGATTTTCTAGACTATTTTTCCATATATAAAATATTACTTTTATTAATTCCGTCTTCGCGTATTGAGCGTCAAACTTTTATATGGACTGCAACTACCTTAAGTTGCATTTCAAAGTTTTTAGGTTTTGGAAATCTGGAATAACATTAGATTTTTGTCACTAATTTTATTGTTCTCGGAGATGAAAACGTTCGTAATACTTTTACCGAATAGTATGCAATTTGAATACATATTTTGCTGCCCCCCCCCCCCCCCCCTCTATTGATGGGATGAGAATTAATAAGATAAGGACAGTAGAAAGATGGGAACCGCGGTAGCTTCAGTAAAATGTTGATATGTGCCTGATTGATTTTCGAAACCTCTTCCAACGCTAGGAAATTGCAATTATTTTACACCAGGCTCTTATTTAGTTATATTATTTGTAGCCCAGTCATTTTACGGAGTTTTGTTAGGCGGGGTAGGGAGTAATTAGTAATTGGACTTTTAAACTGTAACCGGAACCAATTAGTGACTAAAACACTATGTTAAAACATATTAAAAAATAATTCGCTACGCAACACAGAAATTGAAATTGTGTGTCCCAGAAGGCTTTTAAATTAATAATATTAATACCAATGCACTCATTTGACTTAGATTTAACAATATAAATTATTTTTGAGCAATAAAATAGTCATTGAAATTTTAAAAATGAATTATTTATTTGAAAATACAAATGTATTTTTCAAAACCTTCAAAGTAGACAAAAATATTTACACCATGTTTGAAGTATGTATATTGTATAATGGTAAAGCCTTAATTATGTGCAATAAAAAAATTTACCGTCAGTTTTTTTAGAACGAGAGAATAGCTAAATTTTAAAATTGGAACTGTTAATGACGTGATTTTTTTTATTTTGGTACATTTCTAGGCTCAAATTGGTTCCTTAATATTATAACGAAAAAAATATCAATTATTAATTAGTCCCGGCTCAAACCGTAAAATGACTGGGCTATTGGTCTTATTTGGTGATCTGATTTGGTTTCAGTATCGTGCTTTTTTAGATGAATTTCACTGCCTTTTTTAGATTAATGTCGGTCATTTGCGAGAGTAACGACATAATTAAATAAATAGTAGTTTTAATAATTACGAGCGTTAACCCGCGACTTCGTCCGCACAAATTATATACCAGATTTTAAGTCAGATCATAAGCTATCAAACAAAAAAAGTTTCATCAAAATCGGTTCAGTAGTTTTTGCGAGATACTCGTTCAAACAAACAAATAAACACCCAAACAAACACAAAAAAACAGACAGACAAAAAATCCAAAAATTAGTGAAATGGAATCAGGGACACCTAAAAACCATATCGTAACTTTTTTTTTGTTAATATCTTCAATGTACAGACAAACTTCCTGTTACAGTTTTATAATAGTATAGATGACGTTTTTACAGCAAACATTTCGTAAAAAGGCAAATCTTCTCGTTTCGGTTATGCGCTTTCTGTTTGGCCACGTGGCTCCGTTAAATTTCCTTGGCTTCCATTTGGACAGTGGGGAATCTCTTGGGATATACGAAGTACATATAGATATAGCCCAAATAAATGCTAACAATAAATGGTATTAGGCTTTATATTAGGTGCCTAAAATTTATGTTTTTGTTCTTAAATAAATCATTTATTTATATTAAAGCACTACATACATAACCATTAACCTAAAGAAAAAACAAAAAAAAAACAAAACTAATACTACTTACAAATAAAAAATGTCCTCGAAATTTCCGCCGCTTGGCGGCAAGGTGCCCAGGAGGCTGCCAGCGTTACCTCTTTGTATGGCCAGGCTGATGCGCTGACCGAGGTAGCTGCCAGCCCTCTGGTCACAGGAGACCTCGATTAGGCGCGCCGATAATTCTTTAAATAATCGGCGCGCCTCTGGCCCCCACGGACCCAATGTCTCGACCCCAAAGGACAATTCTTTGAGATTACAATACTCCCAAACCCGACTTTCTTGACATTGATATAAATGTAGGTTATAGACAAAGGCAAAAGCCCATGGATTTATAATTATTTAGGTCATTGTTATTTAACAAAAAATTTAAGTTTCAAAATACATCCATGTCGCATATTTTGAACATTTTCCGGCTTAGAATAGACCACCCCAATTATTCCCGTGGTTGTCGTACGAGGCGACTAAGGGATTAAAGGGTTTCTTATGCAGTGTTTATGTGGGCGAAAGGCTAGCCACCTCTCACCACTTGACACGTCATTCCATTCTGAAATTTAAATTTCTAAAATATTAGTATTGCTACAAATACATTCTTAAACAGAAAGTTGGTAGTTGTAGCAATGTTTCTGACCACCCCGAAAGGCATTACGGTTGTGAGTTTATGTATGTATGTAGGTTCTAGAGCTATATTCTCATTTCGCAGCCATGTTGTCGGTGTGCGTGCCGGGATGGGGTGCGGCGATGGTGGCCGGAGCCCTGTTTCTCTACGGGACCCTCGACGTGGCGTACTTCGCTCGCATGATGTACACCGTCGCGAGAGCTAGATATTTCAGGAAGAAAGCTTGCATTTTGGAGACTACGGAGGTTGATTGTAAGTATTTATTATAATAGAGACAAGATTTGATCATAATTTGCCTATGTTCTTGTGCAGGGCACAGGTAGCCCAGTCATTTTACGGTTTGAGCTGGGACTAATTAATAAATTATATTTTTTTCGGTATAGTATTTCAGGGCTGATTTGAGCTTCGAAATGTACCAACATTAAAAGAATATCACGTCAGCAACAGCCCCAAATTTTAAATTTAACATTTATATCTCGTTCTAAAAAAACGAATGGTACATTTTTTTGCAAGCTTTTAAGGCTATACATACTTCAAACATGGTGTGAATATTTTTGTTTACTTAGAAGGCTTTGAAAAATATATTAGTATTTTCTATTAAATATATCATTTTTTTAAATTTCAATGCCTATTTTATTGCTCAAAAATTAATTATTATTATTATTATTAAATTAATTATTATATATGTATTGTTAAATCTAATTAAAATTAGTGCATTGGTAGGTATTAATGTAATTAATTTAAAAGGCTTCTGGGAGATACAATTTTGATTTCTATGTTGCGTAGCTATTTTTTTAAAAATATGTTTTCAGATAGTCTTTTTGTCACTAAATGGTGCCGGTTACAGTTTAAAAGTCGAATTCATAATTACTCCCCACTCCTCCTAACGAAACTCCGTAAAATGACTGGGCTAAGGGACCAAAGTCACTGTAGGATATACTCCATTTAGCCTGTTGTTTAGTCAGCACACTGGCCCAGTGCAGCCTGATGGAGGCAAAGTTAGCCTTCAAATTGCTACCTGAGTATTTTTGAGCACCCTTAACATCAGAGGTCCAAGAAAGTAAGATACGATTTCTACTGATAATTTATCTACTCTGACTAGCTTTTGAAATAGAATGAAACTATATTTCTTACAGTCAGTTGCAGAAACGCTCATTAAATTTAATCCTTCCTTCAAATCTCTTGCTGTCACTTTTTGTCTCTTTGACGTAGTAAAAGCTAGCAAGAGATTTAATGGAGGATTACCTCTAATGAGCGTTTCTGCAATTGACCGTTAGTCTACTTTAAATTTTCAATTTTTTTTTCCTTAATAAAATTTGGAATTATAGATAACTAGTCATAAGCTTGATAATAAGTCAACGAAGTAATTTAGGATTTCAGATGTCGTTTCAGACAAATATTTTTTGAGATTGGATATTTAGGGACCGGATGCAAAATGATCATTCTTGGCAAATCTAACCAATACTTTGAAATAGTTTCAAATGAAAATCCTTGCCTTTAAATAGCACTATTGTTTCCAGCTTGGTGTCTCCTAAACGACATAGATACTCTCCTCTACCACATGAACAACGCTCGCTACCTCCGCGAGCTTGACTTCGCTCGTGCAGACTTCTACGAGCGAACCGGTCTATACGCCAACATCAAGGCGGCAGGGGGCGCTGTCGTACAAGCCGCTTCTACTATACGCTATAGGCGATATTTGAAGCCTTTTACAAAGTTCACTATTACTTCTAAGGTAAGTTATTAACGTCGCGTCGTAATATACTGAATCCCCGATACGTCATTCTTCAAGTCATCATCAGCTTAAGTAGGTACTTCCTATTGAAAGGCAAAGGCCTACCGTCAAAGAGGGAAGATAAGTTGGTAGACTTCAAAATATGCATCAAGAATTTCTTCTTCCGTGCTTGCAAGTTTCCTTACGATGTCGTCCATCACCGCAATCAGCAAGTCCTATGTCTAGCTGGCTTTCCACTTGAGTTGACGCGAGGTAGCGGCGAGGCTGTGAGCGAGCGAAAAAATCCACCAATAACTCGCTCGCTTGATCGTATCAAGAAATTGAAACTATATAGGTGGATGTTTTCGTTACTCATCGCCTCTCTACCTCGCGTAGCTTTTGTGGAAAGCCTTAAGACGTCATTCGCGGGTACAACGCATCACGTCAAGAAGTAACTATGGCCGTATTGCGGGGCTAAAGTAACATTTTATCATTCCAGGCAGTATACTGGGACGACAAAACCGTCTTCATGGAGCACGAGTTCGTTGGCCCAGGGGGATTCGTGCACGCGGTGGCGATCTGCCGTCAGAGGGTCATAGACACCTCGGCGGCTGCCATCGCTGAGTTGCTACTGCAGCTTCATTGCGCTGGTGGATGTCGCTCACCTCCTGGAAAGATGCCTCCTGAGGTTAGTACTCGGTCACATTATCTGTGCACCAGGCGTCAGCCCCGGATCCACGATTTTTCCGAGCAGGGGCAAAAACTTGATATTGGCGCACCTCCCCTGCATGGACGTAGCAACAGTTTTTCCCCAGGGCACCATCGCCAAGTCATGGTTAGGCCGTTGTAATACAATCTAAAACCTGGAGCGAGAGAAGCGAGCTCGAGATTTAAGCGCTCTGGTTCGGTGTGAAACCGTGTGTACTAAGTTATCAAGACGTGTATCGGCAAAGAAGATGCTAACCGTACTAACGCGAAAGGGGAAGCGAGGGGGGCGTCGCATTTCAGTGAGGTGCAGAGATAATCACCACTGATCTGAATGCTCCCGGCGGACCTTCATCATCGTTTTTGACTTGTGTTTGCTGCCTTTTCGGAGTGACCCCAATAGGATATAATCCTCCACTTCTATGATTGCTTTAACACGACAGCTAGAGTGGAGACGTTTGACGTAAGAACTATTCTCGAGCTACACGAAGGGTGCGTGTGGGTGGTGCGAAAATGGAGAGTTAACACTTGATAGAACCATTTTTTAATCTAGCGATGGCCAAATCAGTGGTGATGTTGAGACATGCTGAAGTCCGAAATCTTACCTGTCAAAAGCGAGAAGTCTATTAGTGATAGTGATGCAAACCTAATAAACTCAAGCCTTTTTCCCGGAGGGGTAGGCCGAGACCACAGCCCGGACACTGCATACAAAAAATTGAAATTGACAAGATGACGTCAGCACGTGCGAAACCAAAGAAATTGAACCTTAAGTCGTAAGTAACTGCCGGGTAATCAGAGGGCGATTTAGAGGGTGAGGTAAAAAGCAGTGGGAGGAAGGGAGTCTCCTTACTGTATCTAGTAATAGATACTCCTTCTTATACTGTGCCGAGACTATGGATCTTCATTTTGGGCGGTTCTGACATATACATCTCGTGCTTCCTCTAGGTTCATACATCTTGTCATACATTCCTATCGATTTCGGATACTTTAGACCAGGCATTTTTAATGACGTCCCTGATCTGGTCTAGGTTCTAGTAATGCAAACAAGTAAGTAATTTAAAAGTATCTGTAATTATGTTTCAGTTGGAGCTTTGGGTGCAAAGCAACGAGATCAGCTCAGCCAGGCTCAGAGCCCCCCATTCCTCACTACCCCCCTTCGAGGCCCACCCCCTCAGTTGTGGCGAAGTCATGCCCCCACCGCAGACGTCAGAGTGAAACTACCCTCACTGCCCAAACGATCTGCGGTCTCGGTCACGCTCGACTAACTAACCTGAGACAGATAGATTGTATTCCCGCTTGGGCAGTGAATTTTACATCAGTCGATCTCCGACCTTTGCGGTGTGCAGACGTGTATTATGAAATCGATATTTGATAGGTGTTTTTTAGTGTTTATTTTATTGTGATCATGTTTTAATGGTTTTGTTAGTTACTTTTTTTAATTATCCTATTCCATAATGTGCCTCTATTTGTGCGATTTCTTTTAGGATACAATTTTATGTACTATAAGTACTCGTATACACTTGGTGTTAGGCAAGCAGGTATCCAGACTTGTGGGTTATAGCAACAATGTAAAAGAAATAGCGTACTATATTCGGATTACGGGACAGGGGGGATAAATAACAAGTATACGCCTCTGGATACGTGTTTGGTATTAAGCATAGATTTAATAGTAGCTGCCATTCAAATCTGCAT
Source organism: Agonopterix arenella (assembly GCA_927399405.1). Classification (NCBI taxonomy): domain Eukaryota; kingdom Metazoa; phylum Arthropoda; class Insecta; order Lepidoptera; family Depressariidae; genus Agonopterix; species Agonopterix arenella. The sequence goes on from OV656714.1 coordinate 8,240,004, forward strand.
AATTTGATTTAATTTATCTTTATTGGTTGTCTTGGTATTAACAAACAGAAAATTACTTTATTTCTAATATAGCAAAGCTTTAAGGTAAAAAGGTCAAAAAGTAAAAAAAATAAAAATTTGGCGAAATAAAAAGATAACCTAACATTTGAACTAACTGCTTCTACAGGATACATTATGCCGTTTTAAAAACTGATTGAGGTACTCGTACAAAAAACAAAACGTACAAAATATGAAAATTTTGACAGATAAAAAGACTACCTAACATTTAATCTATGTGCTTCTACGGGATACATCAACATACTTACTCGACAAACAATTCGGTCATTCAGTTAATCATTAGACGCATTTAAAGCACCCGTACAAAAATGACAAAAATTACTGTAAAAGTTATATTACAGTAATGTAAATCTCAATAGTCATATAATTCATAAAAAGTCATATAAAAATGCATTAACGTGATTTGATACAAGTTTTTAACTAAAAATGCGCAATTTTGGATAGTAATTTTATCCTTTTACCACAATAATTCGAAAATTAACTAAACGACACGACGCATACGTTGAAACGAGAGGAAAATAAAATTACTTTCTTTGCCTATTTGTATGGCACGCACTAGACTAGTGTATAGATTAGTAGACAAGTATATTAGCGAGTCCAAAAATAAATGTTTCGTCTCGCTCTATAGTAAGCATTTACTATGCCTTTTCGCGTTGCTTATCTATACACTATCTTTAGTAAATATTAAATCTATGGTATTAAGAAATTAATGATTTTCCTAAATACATGTATATATTATATACCTAATTTATTATGTCTGATTTTGTATGGGTGACTGTGATTTTAAATGTACTTATATTATAGCTAGTGTATAAAAAAATTATAATGCTAGCACAACTCTTATCTGAAACGATAGGCGGCGCCACTGTACCTTCAGGTAGATGTTTTTACAAAAAACGCAACTGTATTCCCCGACGGGGTGTCAGAGATATTCTAAATTAATATTTATAATTTGTACACTTTACTAGCAGTGCCCAAACTTGTGACTGGTAGTGAGCCCATCGCCACTTAATGAATCGCTGACTTTTCAGCCTGATCACTTAAGGCCAGGTATCCCTAATGCAAGCGTCTCTTTCTTGCAAGCAAACGTTTGCAATTAGCCATCCCGCTTCAATTGAAAGCAAGAACGCAAAAAAACGTATTATTCATCAATATCTTTTCTCTTTTATGACACTGCGGTATTTGGGACGTGAAGATACTACGTAGCTTCCCGAACGCTGCTCAACCGAGTTGGATTCCGCAGTGTCTTAAAACGAAAGTCTTCGATCAGTGTGTGTTGCCAGTGATGACATATGGAACAGAGACGTGGTCGTTCACTCAAGGCCTCATAAAAAGGCTGAAAGTCACCCAAAGAGCAATGGAGAGGGCTATGCTCGGAGTTTTACTGCGAGATCGAATCAGAAATGAAGAGATCCGCAGAAGAACCAGAGTAACTGGCATAGCCCAAAGAATTGCTAAATTAAAGTGGCAGTGGGCGGGGCATATTGCTCGCAGAACCGATGGCCGATGGGGCCGAAAAGTTCTCGAGTGGCGACCGCGTACCGGAAAGCGCAGCGTGGGTAGGCCCCGCACACGGTGGACCGACGACGGCGGCGGGAACCCGTTGGATGAGGGCAGCACAGGACCGGTCGTTATGGCGATCCTTGGGGGAGGCCTATGTCCAGCAGTGGACGTCCATCGGCTGAGATGATGATGATGGTTTTTGGGGTAAAAACCATCGGGTAGAATCGCTGCTATAATTAATTACCTTTCAAATGATGGTAAATTCAGAAGAAATGGTTTCTTGTAAAACTGGTTTTAAATCAAACTTACTTTGGTCCTCTTTTCTATCGAGAAAATTTAATTGAATCATGTTTTCAACGGTTAGATTCGCTGCAAAAAGAACGTTATTTGAATTATATACATTAAATGTAATAAGAAGAAAGAAAAAGGAAGGAAAGGAAGAAATTCTGATGTGTATGTGAAGTCTACCAATCCGCATTGGGCACGCGTGGTGGACTAATACACATACACCCTCCCTGAGGGTAGGCTGTGCCCTGCAGTGGGACGTTTGTAGGCTGATGATGATGATGAAATGTAATAATTTGGTTATCAAAAACCGGTTGGAAAACAGACAAAATAGGTTCCACCTCCCCTTAAACAAATTTTCGCATAATTTCGCGCATAATTTATTGTTTGGAAACTATTAATTAATTGGTATATTCATCAATAAGGCGGGCTAGACAGCGCTTTTATTTTTTAGTACCTATGCAAGCAAAAATGAGCCTAATGGTGGTCAGACGGAAAAGTTCGCTATAGTACATGCCTCGAAGTTGAAGCGTGTAGGTTTTCTTATTAGGAAAAGTGTGAAAAGGCACTTTAAAATATGTAAGTATTCCTACCTCTTGTTACAGTGGCGCCATCTATTTGTTAACCATGAGGTTAACGTATATCATAACTTTCATGAGATCATTTGTTAAAATACTCTTTTATTCTGTTTATAAAAATCACACACTGCCTCCAAAAAATGAGAATTGAAAATACGAGATGATTAAAACGAAAAGGTACTTTTTGGCACATTGATTCCCAGCTTAGTTTTGTATGAGGAGATTAAGGGATAGGTTTTCTATTGCCGAATTTTTTGCACTAAATGCTCGTCATCATATTCTACGTATAGCAGCGATTGTATTACCCAACATTTAGGGCCAATTTTGGCATACATTGCTTGCTTTGACTGCTACACTTTAAAATAGAGAGAACAAATCCGGCAATGTATGCCGAAATCGGGCCCGACCAACTGCAAGTGTAATCGCTGCTTATGAAACAACATTATATCTTGACGAGCGTTAACACGCGACTTCGTCCGCACAAATTATATACCAGATTTTAAGTCAGATCATAAGCTATCATACAAAAAAGTTTCATCAAAATCGGTTCAGTAGTTTTTGCGTGATACTCGTTCAAACAAACAAACAAACAAACAGACAGACAAAAAATCCAAAAATTGGTGAAATGGAATCAGGGACACCTAAAAACCATATCGTAACTTTTTATTGTTAATATCTTCAATGTACAGACAAACTTCCTGTTACAGTTTTATAATAGTATAGATAGATAAAACCTCCTGAACGGTAGCCTTGCGCATTGCGCTAACGCATTCTTGAAATATTGTAGGCAGTTGTAACACAGATTCTGGCCACCCTGAAAAGCCGGCCGGCATATCTGTAAAAAATTAACTTTTATCAGCAATTAGCAGTTATGACGATATTCTGCTAAGTGACGGTCGCCAGACGGTACCTTTTCGAATGGCTTTTACAAATATAATTATTTGCGTCAATGTAATTGTGATTTAGTCTAGCTAAGCTAGGTAAAAAAATGTCATATTTAACATTTGTAGTACAACACTGTCATAACTAGAAAATTAGTACTTTTCGAGGCAATCTAATACGCTTTTTCTCGCTTTAGACCTTGTTTTGATTATGACTCTTTTTTTATTTAGCAAGATCTACCTACTTAATGGTGCACTACAAAAATAAAGCTCAATTTTCTGAATACGTAATGTTTTAAGTTATGACATTGTTGTAGTGGAGGTAAGGTTTGTTCTTTGACTACTTATATAGGGACTAGTTACGCGTGTAATTCTACTAACAAACATTTCTGCCACTTTTTGCGGGGGGCGCAGGCGAGGTAACATGAAATCCTCAACTTTGGATTTTATTCCCCATAACTTCAGATTCTAATTTTGAATGTTAAAAATCATGAAAAGTCATTTCGAGCCCCAAACGCAATAAGTTCGTAGTTATTGTTTCGCAATCATAGGCTATCTCGTTTAGTGATAAGGTATAAAATTGAATGTAAATGCACATGATCAATTGTTCTTATACCGTGGCAGAGGGGAAATGCTACCGCAAGACCAGTCCTTATAATAAATAGTCAAAGGGTTTGTTCGATTGCGTTCGTATAACCCATAAACTTTTATAATGATTGTTGTATATAATTTTATCATTATTAATAAATAAACTATGGAACACATTAAAGTTCAAATTAGTTAGAAGCTTAGTTTTTTATTTCTGAAATTATGTTTGTTTCACCTTATACAGGATGTAACAAAACACCCAAAAGTTGTTTCGACCATCAAACTGAACAACGTTCATTAAGGCCAGGGCACACAGAGGCGGTTTTGCGGGAAAGCGGGCCGGAGGCGGACCTGCGGGTAGCGAATATCTCCGGACCCACGCGTATTTCTGTGTGGTAGGGTACATACATACTCGAACATAATTACCACACCACACCATACACAAAAAAACACAGAAAACCGAGCGGGTCCGGAGATATTCGCTTCCCGCACGTCCGCCCGCTTTCCCGCTAAATCGGCTCTGTGTGGCCTGGCCTTTAAGGAGCCAACGTCGAAGAAAAATAAAAATATCACATAAAACTGCAGTACCTACTCAACTCAAATCGAGAGCAAATTTTTTTTCGACTTTGTTTTTAATGTGAACGATGTTGTTAATCTATGAAGTTAACTAGGAATAAAAAAAATATTTTTGGCAGATGCCTATGTAAGCCTACGCCGTAGCCGCTTCGTAGTCATACCGTAGCTGTGACCCGTAACTTGGACCACAGAAAAAAATAATGTCCCTGTTAAAATTGAACTCCAAATAAGTTTATAGTTCTGTGGCTAAATTCAGGGCTAGATCATCTGATAAATAACAGACAAACTGAATAAAAATTATTTCAATAAAAAAATTCAATTATTTGGTCCAAACTCCATAGAACATTTTAAAATCCCATTAAAAATGTTAAAAAAAAGGTTTACAGGACTCGTGATTTTTTAAAAGAAGCAACTCGTGTTCTTTCAAATGCCATAAAAAATGGTACACATTGTCAATGAGCAAGAAAAAAAGTTATGACCTTTCAAAAATCTTAGTTTTATGTCATTTATGTTAAAACTTAATTAAAAAATTGTTAAATGTTTCTAGAGACAATCTGGAGACTAAGCAGGGCTAGCATGCGAAACGCAACATCCACCCATTTTCTGGAATATTGACATACCATTTGTTTGTGGCAATTGAAGGAACACTAAGTTCAAAGATTTAAAAAAAAACGTTGACTAAGTTGTTACAGTTTAAACGAGACACGAGTCCTGTAAACCTCTTTTTTACATTTCCAATGGGATTTTAAAATGTGCTGTCTGTCTATGATGTTTATATACTACATTATTTGGACCAAATAACCGGGCTAGATACATTGCCGGGCTTTGGATAAGTAAGTAATAATCCGCCACAAAAAAATTCTGACATTGTCCCTGAAAAAATTAAAAAAAATGTAAATGTTCCTCAAGGTCCTCAAGGTAGTGATATCTCAAAATTGTCAATAAAAAAATATTTTCTTGTGATAACCGATTTTTTTCCTGGCGGGTCCTGGTCGCAAAGAGTAGTTTCCTGGTAGCTCCCCATGTCAACTAGGTAACTAAAAAAAATATCCACTTGGTATGACCACCCTGTAGGTACTCGGCTCTAGTCCTAATCAGCTGTCATCTACTACGTTTACTTTATGTTAAGGGCCTATGTCGACAAATAATTGAAGCGAAATGGGCGTGTGATAGCGTATATTAGGTACTGCCTGATGCGAGAGAAAGAGAGATGGGCGCGCTTGAAACGACGCAAGCATAAAACAAACTTCATTTAATTGTGATTGTACTATTTATGTAAGTTCAATTCTGCTCTAATCAAACTTTATAAAATATAATTTTTTTTTTAAATCGTGTCTCGTGTTTCTATTATTCACCGTTTATCAGTTCCAAGCGTTTATCGATAAGGACGGAGGCTACTTTGGCTTGTTTTTCTATCGAGGAAATGTGTCCTAATCGTGTTTTGGCTCTAATCAAAACTTCAATTATATAAGGTCTAACAAAATTAGCTGAAACTATTTTAAGGAGATGATCAGATCTGCTGTTCCATACAAACCTACTCGACCTAAATGTATGGGACAGCAGATTTTATTTTCTCGATTTCAATATTGGTCCCATAGAGAAAGTTGTTCAGTTTGATGGTCTGATCATCCCCTTAAAATAGTTTCACCTAATTTTGTTAGACCTTATATAATATGTTCAATTTACACATATCCGCAAATTATACTCTTACTGTTAGTCCTGTCTTCATGATAGATGACGCTTTGAAGAATCCAATTTAATTCACATGTTCGCTTAAGTTTTCTCACTCTCTTTTTGATCTGAACATGATCAGGAGCGCGATTTTTGAAACTCATTCGCTGAGCTCAGCAGTTGAAAGTGTTAAAAAAGCTATGGAGATATGCATCTTTCTACTGCTGATTTGACTTTCAAAAATCATACTCCACGAGTGCGATTTTTGAAAGTCAAATCAGCAGTAGAAAGGTTCATATATCTCTATTGTAATTTTGACATTTTCTACGGCTGAGTTCAAAGTATGACTTTCAAAAATCGCGCTCCTGAACTGACCAGCGAATGAAAAATTTCCATGCAATGTGTAAGTATACCTACGAACTGTTTTCTTGATCTTATCAGGTTACTAAATAGCTAGTTGAAACAATAGTGCTTACTTAGCGAGACACCTTCGTTATTACACGACTTGTTTTGGTTTAGCCAATTGCAGGTGTTTTATCACTCGGCAAATGAAAAAAAAGCGTTTCCTGTATAATTCCATACACCCATTCATTGTTTCATTCATGGTGATCGTTTTTGAGGTGCAATCGTTGATTGAAGGTTTTATTTTTTTACAAAATATCAAATGTTTGTAGTTTGTAATTTAATAACATAAAGGCTTTGACTACTTATATGAGGACTAGTTACGCGTGTAATTCTACTAACAAACATTTCTGCCACTTTTTGCGGGGGGCGCGGGCGAGGTAACATGAAATCCTCAATTTTGGATTTTATTCCCCATAACTTTAGATTCTAATTTTGAATGTTAAAAATCATGAAAAGTCATCTCGTGTGAACCCCAAACGTTCTAAGTTCGAAATTATTGTTTCGCAATTATAGGCTGTCTCGTTTAGTGATAAGGTATAAAATTGAATGTAAATGCACAAGATTAATTGATCTTATACAGTGGCAGAGGGGAAATGCTACCGCAAGGCTAGTCCTTATATTAAATAGTCAAAGCATAAAGGTGAAGGAAGAAGGTTAGTCATTAGTCCGTACCATAATATTATAATACGTAAGGGCCAAGCCTACTTTCATTAAATAAACAAGAAAGGGAATCAATCAATCAAATAATTATAATTAGCAAAATTAGGTAGGTATTTTAAATAGTACCTATCATACAGGGTGTAAGTGACAGCCTAGCAAATACTGAAACGGTGAACGGAGCCTACGTATGGGGCAGCTGATATTTTTCGCGTTTCCTGAGGTAGGCTCCATAGTGAAAGTTGTTCAGTTTGATGGTCTGAGTGCACCGTTTCAGTGTTTACTAGGCTGTCACTTACATCCTGTATAGACAAAATCCTCCCTGTGAGGAACCTACTGCAGTAGGGATCGTGCGACAACAGACAACACGAACACAAAAAGTGTGCTTCCAGCTCCTATATAAAATAAATTATGTTGACTTTGACTTTGAACAGTTAGGGAACTGTAAAAGGGGCGTTCACAAAAGACCAGCGCTGCGACCATGCAGTGGCATCTCTCAATCATAACATAACTCTATAGACAATCTTCTGCAGTCTTTCCTCTCACTCAACGGTTTGCTGGAAGAAAACTATGTTAGAGTTAAGCCCGCCTTTATACATCACGACTTATTGTAATTTTTTTTCATAATTATGATTTTGTGTACAATAAAGAGTCTATGAATCTATGAATCAGTAATTTTTTGTGATCCTACCACTTGTGTTAATATGGCATGGATATAAACCATACTTATTCCAGCTTCCTGTATTATAGGAAAGATGCGGCCATAAACAAAATATAGGTTTCATCATCATTACCCTGTGTTGCAGGGCATAAGCCTCCTCCCCATTTTGCCATACTTCTCGGTCCTGTGCAAATCGCATCCAGATCTTACCGAGGATTTGGGGGCTTGATAGACTTTCACCTATGTCGCTGCTACTATATCTAATCTATCGTGGTCGCCCCTTTTACAGTTCCCTGTCAATTCCTACTGCTTCCAGCAACCTCAGTAGTTTTTAATCGGGAGAGTTTGTACCACATTTAGTTTTAAAACTAGTTTACCATGAGAGTTGCGTTGGCACATAAGTGGGCCACAATAAAAAAAAATGCAGGGGAGTCTACACCTTCTCTTTGCCAGATCTGCAGCCGGTCGTGAAATAATTTATTTCATTGAGTGTATATTGGTCCTAAACCACTGTTTAAGAAACAGTACTTACCTACGTACACCAATCAACCAATCGGCCTCCCACCAATTTTGACCTCACCCCCTTTCGGGGCTCTCGGTGGTATGGGAGGTGGACAACAGTGAGCAGCTGTGGATTCTTCTCTCTATGAAGTGTCCGTGATGTGATTAGGCCTGTCCATATCTTATTGTTAACTGTGTTTTCAGTTTGTGTACTGATAAAAGTATAGAGCGATTTCTACATTATAATTTATAACGTTATAACGTTTGCCGTATTATTTATTATATAAGGTCTATCAAAATTAGCTGAAACTATTTTAAGGGGATGATCAGACGATTTAACTGAATAACTTTCTCTATGGGACCAAAATCGAAATTGCAATAAAACAATCAGCTGTCTCATACATTTGAGTCGAGTTATGTTTTCAGTTTTGTATGGGACAGCTGTTTTTTTTTTTTCGCGATTTTGATATTGTTCCCATAGAGAAAGTTGTTCAGTTTGATGGTCTGATCATGCCCTCAAAATAGTTTCAGCTAATTTTGTTAGACCTGATATAGCCCACTGGGTCGAAAACGACCCAATATACGGTTATGGTTGTATTTTGATGGTTGGGTCGAAAACAATCCAATAAAACCGTTATAGGATGTACTGGATCACCCAGTACATACTATGGTTGTATTGGGTCGTTTTTGACCCAGTGGGCATATTATATGGGTTAATAGTTAATTGTGTCAATCATGTGTGTTTTATAAAGGTTAAAAGCTATATTGGTTCCACATAAGAATAGATATTCCTATTTTCTTAGTTAGCTATCTGACCAATAGGTACTTAATTAGTAATTTCGATTTATTTTTCGGAAAGATATGTTATCTTGAATATTACTAAAGCCTTTTTCAAATACGTGTTTTTGTGTTTCAAATTGTGTTATTATTGGGAACAGAGTGTGTGTTCCTATTTTATTTAGGGCCTGTTTCACTAGTTCTGAATAAGTTCTTCATAGCTTATCTGACAGATTGTTCAATATATTTCGTATGAAAAATATATCAGACAAGCTATCAAGAACTTAATATTCAGAAGTGGTGAAACGGGCCTTTAGGCTTCTATTTTCCAGTGTCTCTAAGATGTTTAATTCATTTTAGTCTAAGCAGAAATAAGACAAGATAGAATAAAGATATAAGATAATAGAACTGTTTCAGGTTTTGCACCACTTTTTTTCTAGTGGGCCTGAAGTTTGAGGATTGAAAACTCCACTTTGGGTGTTCGTAAGTCTGCAACGAGCTAGGCAGGACCTATAATAACACTAGTGATTTCTGAGAGCATTGTCATTTGTTTTTTTTTAAAAGAACAATGTTCTGTTAGGGTGAAGCCAAACGAGCGTAATTTTGTGAGTTATGAGTCGCGTATTTTGAGTCCGTTTCGGTATTTTGAGGTCATAGACAATGCATTCCCGGATTTTATATGAAACGGACTCAAAATACGCGACTCACTTCACTTCACCCTTATTGTATTATCAACGATTAGTATAAGACAAAGCAGGGTAATTGCTTCAAGAATCAATAGTGTGCTAAGGGCCTAAGAAAAGGAAGGTAGGGTAATCGAGACAACAATAAAAATTCGTCAAATAATTGTAATGTACACAATTTATTCATATCGTATAGTGTATCTTATACAAAGGTAATAAATTGTAAATTCTTTCACGGTCCAAATAAATAAATACTTAGTTTAACCCCTTTCAGTCGCATCACGTGCCCTTTAGGACAATACTAAGGAGTATAACTTACATTTACTTCAATACTTCCAAACTAGCCTTCTTAGGATCTGATACATTTATTTCCCTTACCATGAATCAACTCAAAAACTCAGCAAAAACAGAAAAATTAATGTTCGAACATCGAAATTCGATAATATCGAAATCAACATTTGATGTATGAAAACGATTCCGATACTATCGTATATTCGTAAAAACAAAAGATGCTTTTAGCATCAGAGTTTTTGACAGTCGATAATCATGGTGAGAGTTTACACAACACGGTATCCAATGAGTGAAATCGCTTCTAATAAGTGTACAAAAATATTATATAGGTAGCTATTTATAGGTAGGTATGTATTGTCAAAGGCACTGGTATTCTTAATCTGATACAATCTGTTCGAGGATAGGATTCTTTCTTACAATTATTTTGCGATTTCAAGACAGCTATTCAGATGACCTATCTCTTAAATTTTTTGGTTTAAACATAACGGACATTCCGATGAGAAAGACTACACGATTATTATAAATAATTCTATGTTGGACTTAATTACTTACATCTATACTTAACTAACTTACAAGAACATAGTCTTTAGCCATCGATTTTTTATAAACGAGTCTTCGAATAGATGAAACTGATCTACTTCACTTATATTACATATACATACAATAGTTCATCACTAAAAATGCATTTTTTTATTCTATCACTGAGTAGACAAGTTTTATCTTCTCGAAAAGTCTGTCAACCGAAAATTAGTCTCATTTTTTCATACAATAGGGTCCACGAGAGCGTCGCCTGCGACGACCGGCGCGGGCGCCTCTAGTCTCTACCGACAACACCGACCACATAAAAACTACTAGGAAGGATTAAAATTAGGCGATGCGGCTTAGCCACTTACAGCTGCACATATATGTTACAATAAACATCTCTTTACAACGTGGTAACTTCTACTGGGAGGGTGAGAGACAGTTTGTACGACGCGACACGTCGCTACACGAGGGGACGCTGCGCACTGGCACGCGCTGCGCGGTCCAGGCGCAGTGCGCGGGGCGGGGGCTACCGGCGGCTCCGGCGGCGCCGCTCAATGCTCGTGCGCGCGCGTCTTGTTTTGGTGCATCATGTTCTTTAGCGTCGCCACCTCGGTCGCGAGCCGCGCCAGCTCCGCCTTCAAATGCGCATCCTCTTCCTCAACCATCCTGTCCTGCTGCGGCCTGTACTCAGCGCCCAGCGAGATACCAGAGTCTCTCTCGTCGCTGGAGCCCTCGCCGTCCCAGGAGGGCGACGACCGGGGCCCCGGCTCCTGCTTGATGTGTTGGAGGGACAGGAGCGCGCTAGCGACATCCTTATCACCGAGGTGTGACTTGTGGCGGAGTTTGAGAGGCAAGCAGTTGTTCTCTGGCGCGTACTGTTCCGCGGTCTCGTCCCCTGAGCCGGAGAGAGAGGATAGCTCGTAGGGGGAAGGTGCGCGGCGAGAGCGAGACAGATTGAGGACTGAACCTGGAGGTTCATAATGCGCTGGATGCGTGTAGTATTGCTCTGGAGCGGGAAGTCTTTCCTGGTATGGTTCAGGCGCACGCTGGGGTGGTGGAGAAGGCGGTGATGCCGGTGCTGAAGGAGGCGGCGGGGGAGGCGCGGGCGGGAATATCGCACCCCCTGACAGTTTACTTCTTTTCGTCACGCACAAGACCTGGTCACAGGTAGGCAGGGTAGCTAGCACCTGGTCGATGCTGATGAGGGCCTCGCCGCAGATCCCGTACTTCTCTTTGATGGCATCGAGTTGGGCTTTAAGCACGTGGTTCTCCTTAGAGAGTTCGACAACGCGTTGTTCGAGGACCATGTCGTTAAAGCGGCGTTTTTCGCGGGAACGCTTGGCGGCCTCATTGTTGCGCCTGCGGCGATCCCAATAGCCGTCGTCCTTCTTGTTGTCGGGGATGAACTCGCGTTGCTTGCGTTGCCCGAAGAACTCCTTGCGCTTGTTGTAGTCAAAGGAGTTGTAGTCATCCGGGCTTCCGGGGTTTGGCGGTTGGTCCATGGCGAAATGGTGGGGTGAGACGGAGAGGCGACCGCGGGGGGGCGGTGGCGCGCGGGACTGCGGGGGGGAAGGCACCATAGGCGGTCCTCCACCACCTAATAGCTGTTGCTGACTCAGTATGAACTCGGCGACCATGTTGCGGCGGACTACGCCCGGCCCGCAAGAATCTTCTACGTGGTTCTGTAACAAAAAGAAACGTAACGTTAGTCACAGAAAAAAGATTACAGCGCAAAAAAAAAACATGCAAACCATTGCAATTATCTAAATAATGTCGCTTACAAAACAGATGGTTGCAAAAATGCTGGCGCAAGTTCCTGCACAACTTTTGCAAGTGGATCTTTGTCGAAACCATTGCCTCATTTAACGGTTTTTGCTCCCTTCATATTAAACAAACTCATTAATAAATCGTGTTTCTTAATAACTTTAAATGTTACACAAATTTTTAAAGGTTACTCCGGATTTTATGTTACAAAACCAAGAACTACTTTCCGACTAAACGTTTCAATGAAGTTAATTCATTCAATGATTCGTTTTTGATTCAACAACACAATCGATTTCAACAGTTTCTTTTTTTAAATAGTAAGTACACGTCTGAAGCTGTGATTGCCCATTAACAATTAGCCGACTAGGTTTTTGAAACGATAACATTTAGGCTTCGTAAGACGATCACGTTGAAACCATCGTGGCCTTGTAGTGTTGACGCCAACAATTTTGATAAACATAAGATATAAAGTACCGATTGATTGCCAAAGTCAATAACCTTTTACGTAACTTGAACGCAAACTGAAAATGTTGGGGTTACTCATCTTATTAATGTAATGTTTCAAAAAGAAAATACACCATATCAAAGTTTATGTAAACTTTAGTAGGTATCAGCGGAAGTCTAAAAAAATTACACCAAAACGCTTATCAAGGGTTTAAACAATCGAAGAATATTAAGTGCCTATTGTGATTTGACCATAAAAAACCTTTTTCTTCTAATGTTGGTGATACTTTTTTCATAACAATGTAGCACCAACAAGAAAAAACAATAAAGTCACGTGGCATCACATGCCACAGGCACTTTTAAAACGTGAAAGTTTTGAAAGGATTTATTTTAATTTCAAATGTATTTTTCCGGCTTGTCGGAAAACGTGCTTAACTTTTTATACCATTTTATTTTTAATTTACTGAATTAAGTACAAATATTGAATGTTTCGGGAATAAATTGTTACTGACTTATTCAGTCCAGAATTTAGGTAACAGATATTCCCGTTTGTGAAAACGAATTAAATTTTCATGTTTTTGTTTCTGCTTTCGCTTTTTTTTGTTATTAGAATTTCATATTATTATTATGAATCGACAATTTTTTTTTTAATTTATAACCCCTACATTCCTGCGTTTTGAGCTAACTCTATTCATTTACCATCTAATGTATAAAGATGACCCTTTTAAATAAATAGGTACATTTTGATTAATCAATCGGTAAAAATTAATTATGATATGAATTATAAAAATTTTAGACTAAAATTTGTGACGCAGGCAAAAGTGACACGACGTCAATAAAGTCGATTCACCAAAGAGTAAGTTGCCACGCGATCAGAGCGACATCGGTGTCAGTGGGCCGCCCCAGTTGCGCCCGCGCACCCGTTACGCCTAACTGTTCAAATAATCGTGGTTTAATTGGCGGCCATTGTTGACGGGGCGAAATGTCAGCATTACTGTCCGTTCGCCTTTTGTTTTTTGTTTTATTATGTTTTTTATATAAATCAGTCAAACAAGGCCATTTTAGTTCTACCTGAGTTTTTGTGTACAGTTTGTCTAGACTTCGTCTTTTTTTAATTTATATCTTCTAAAATTGTCACTACCCACTTATAAAGTAGTATCATAAGTACAAATTAACTTTTAAAATGACGGTAGATGGCGATTTCATATTTTTTTCTTTAGACACAGCTACGTACAGTGGCGCCAACTAGTTAGAAGCTTAATAATTCCCCATCTTCATTAGAAATACATAATAGAAACGGTAGTACGTAATAACATTACTGTTAACATAAAAAATACGTCGGTCCACCAGTCAGTGCCTACGGTTAATTCACTGATTTATTTCATTGACGACCGTTATGTTTCTCAGTTAATATTAAACAGTTAGATTTAAATATTATTCTTGTTTGACACACCTATGAAGTTGCTAATTTTGTTACGGAAATGTTCTTTTGGCGTCTACGTTTATTATTTTGTAATGGAATATTTACTTTGACGTCACAACTAAAGATTTTGTTTTCGTCAACATTAAGTAAACTTGATTTTTTCATCGTTCTTTTTGACATCTAATACGAATAATGTATAAAATATTATATATTACACAGAGTTTATAGTTTATCATACCTATATCAAAGTTACTTTGATTTAAGGAATTCATGTCACTTTCTTATACGAATTACTTAGTGTCCAAGTTTAAAGTTGACCTACCCTACATAGTTAAACAGCATAGTTGGCTCGATTTGCAAACTAAATGTAAAAAAACTGTCCGTTACAAAGTGACGCTTCGCTTAACATAGACAGTTACACTCACCGGTTCAAAATGAGCTGTTACTTTTTAACTGATCGTAAAACTGGACTGAGGTGTTAATTTTCCTTAATTACAAATCATTATCTTCATACTTAACAGTATCCTAAGGCCTAGCATTCAGTCATAATTTGACAAGAACGGTATCAAGTTCAAAAGTCACTTAACTTAATATTAGGAGAAATACATAAAAATATCAATCTATTTTTACTAGCCAATTTTTCTCATTGAATTTATACTAACTGTAGAAGAATGAATGAGATGGGTGTTAACATTGATTGACCTAACCTGTAAATTACTAAATCAGTCGATGCCAATCTCTAACGGTTGAAAAATCAAGTTTTGACGGCTAACTGTTAAATATTGCTAATCATTTACTTTCTCTCAAATAACCGTTAACCAAAATCTGGGACTGTACGGTACAAAGGAACGGTTTTTTATTCATCACCCGAGTATCTCTAAAACCCGTAATACTGTTATGAAACAGCTATTAGTGTTTCGTCATTTTAGCGGTTTTGTTTTTTGATGCCAGTTTCAAGGCTAGATTGGGCAAGGCATAATGGGATGATGCCGTTGCCATTGCATTCTAAACTTAAAAATGTTTTTAAAGATGGCTACCTACAGGGTTTTTTATAGTACTGTTTTGATTGAACATTTTTAAATTAGGTGTTTTAATGTACACACTGTTTAATGAATATTACATTGCTGATAATAAACACATTTTATGTCAACAAAGTAATGTGTTATTATAAATTTCCATTAGGTAAATAAATGACATTGAATAAAGGTTATCAATTTTATGTAATCATCTAAGTACCTAAGTAATTAAAAAGCCAATAATTAGTAATAGAATTGTCGATATATAATTATAGTGAAGTGTATTATTAAACTATAGGTAGTTAGATAACTGATGATGATGACCTGTATAATAGATCTTTGACGATTGAATGTCTTCTCGCCTGACAAGATACATTACGTTGATTATTATGGAATCGATTAACTATATCAATATAATCAGAAGACTTTGTACTTGATATAATACTAGAAAAAAGTTATAAAATGTCAAGTTCAAGCTAATTTTCTTAATTTTTTTCATGAAATTTTACCATAGAAAAATTATTATCCCATAGACAAAAAAGCTCTATCCAACTTTGTATGTCTGTGTCACAGTCTGTTTTTAGACGTGAAAGAGCGCATGAAAGTGAACCTTGTGATTTTCCATTGAATTAGCAACATTTTCTCACCATTTGTTTATTTTAGGTCAACTAAAACACAACAGTCGATCTTAATCTTGGAGTACTAAAGTAGTATTTCCTATAATTCCATAATTATACTTATGAATGCTTAGCCACTTATAGGTTCTCGTTAATCACACGTGAGCTCTGACGTGCAGTTGAGAATCAACTCACGCGCATTGCACGTGTAGATAATCCGATTTACAACTTAGCTTATTTAGATATTGTTGTAATTAACCTTGTTTTGTCTGTCTAACATTTTTGTCTATGGTCTTCTATTTTTAAATTGATGTCAGAGACAACAATTTTCTTTTCTACTTTTTCCGTAACAAAGTGACAAATCACCTGTTTGTCCGTCTGTCTGTCATACACATTTTTCTCAGAGACCGTTAGATATAGGTAACTGAAACTTGGTATAGTTATTTAAAAAATGCTGTTCATTCTTTGACCTACGTTTTTTAACCCTCGACGCAAAAAAAGGGGTGTTATAAGTTTGACGCCAATGTCTGTGTGTCTGTCTGTCTGTGGCATCGTAGCTCCCAAACGGGTGGACCGATTTCGATACGTTTTTTTTAAATAGAAAGCTAATACGACAAAGTGATCCTATAAGGGTACTGTTTTTTTCCTTTTGAGGTACAGAACCCTAAAAACTACGTTTTAACCTGTTATTTGTATAAAGATTTATTAATCATGCTGGGACATAATTATAAATGTTTCGTAATGAGGTGTTTTATCACCAAAATGAGTCATAGACTGATAAATTATAATCACACTGTGCCATAAACACATGATAACGGCTATCACTTTAAATACTGAACATTTTTAACCTCTGACGCTATATTTGTGTTTGTACGCATTTTTTTACGTTGCGTAAACTTTGCTTTAATAAGATTCAACTTTATCTTTATTTATAAAATTACCTGGGTACGAATAAAAAAAAAATAGTAGTCAAATGAAATTGCAAAGAAAATGATTAGGTACTTCTACATATTATGCTACACGCAACTTTAAGAGCAAACTGCAAATGTGTCTTCAAAGTAGATATCAATTTTCCTGTTACAGAAATCTCGCCCAAATGCTGAACCCAATCACAATGCAGTATCTCAGAGCGAAACAGTGATTTCAGGAAATTAACTAATTTTCCTTTTAAATCTGCTAAAGTTATTCGACCATATTCTTTCCCAATTCTTTATCAAATCAAAGTCCGTTACTTCAACCCTTCAAGCGCGGGCGGTGCCAGTGTGACCCCACTGTCCAGGCACGCGGGTGGGGCGGTCACGCGGCGCACCGCACGTGCCCGATCTTGAACCTCACGTTGGCGCTTAGAACGTTGCGCAACCAGCGCGCCTCCTCTCTAAACCGTTATATAAACTGCAACGTGATCGTGGAACGTGAACGTACCTATTTTAATTGCTCTAGTCGATTTGTCCTTGCGGCCTTGACCGTTTGTTTCCGATTTCATGTCGTTATTCGTTTGATACTTTAGTTTGAGAAAGAAAAAACTGAACATTCAGGTTTGGCATTTAAGGTTTGATGATTATAAGGCACATAATAAGTTTTATTTATGACATGAGTGAACAGACAAAAACTGGAGATTTATTTAAATTCTTTACGCTTGTGGTTTTTCTTGGAATCGTTGGGTTAGGTCATAGATGCGTCGCGCAATATAAAAAACAAATTATGTTCTTGGAACGAATTTGAATGAGTCTGGAACGGAAATGTTTTGAATGTGTCAACGTTTTATTATTAACTTTCAGCTATGGATGAAACAATTTTGAATTGAAACCAATATAAATGAAAAAAAAAATAGGGTCAGTTAGAATGGAATAGCTATGCTCTTGACCTTCTAAATACTAAAGATAATGTCAGCCATCTTGGAAAAAGTAGAGAAAGTAGTACAACGGTAACTTTCCACACGCTCGCCGTTTATTGCGCGGGAAAAGTGGGACGGACGCCATCTTTGATTTGACATTTTAAAGCCATTTCTAAGCAGAACATTTTACAACAAGAAAACATGCGTTAAAATTGTTATAATTTATGATATTTGTTATCTCTCAATTCGGATTAACTGCCGGTTACAATTGACACCAAGCCATCATTGTCTGTGCTAACAGATTATGTCAAGATGGTAATGTTTTCAAAACTTTCGACTTGTTACCCAATTGTTTAGTCTTAGAGCTGTTTAATTCAACCTTCCTACAAAGTGATTTACTCGCATTTTGACGCAACATTCAAAGGCCATTTATTCTGGAAGTGTATTGAGTTTTCCCGACGAAAATCGTTTGTACTTGACCGATTTTTCGCATCGCATCGGTAAGACCTAATTAAACAAGCTGGGTTCGGGTTATTTCGGGGCGGCCTCTATCGGTCGCCCCGCGATAATGGTTTGGTGTCAAGGTTGCATTTCGTAACACTTCGGGTAGATTTAAACGACGTATCAAATGTGCCAAGGCCTTACCGCTACTTCCTCTTTTCCGCATTTTCTTTTAGAAATAATATAAATCTGACTTTGTAGTTATCTTTGAGTCAATAACAAAGATTTACTTAAAACTGACCTTGTTCTATACCTGCTAATTGCTGAATTGTTAAGAAACGCTTAGCCCATTTAACTGTGCTAGATTCTTAGTATTTAGCTACTTCTGCACCTTACGCAATTAGTTGTTTGTTTCGCGGAAGAAAAACGTGATCCTAATGAGTCGCGCCTAAAATGAATCACGAGTGTTAAATCGTTTTTGGCTACCTTCAAACCTTTATTATCATTAGTTCATTAGTCAACTAGATCAGGTCATGATTCATCGGGAATACCCTACCAAATTATCTCAAACATTATGTACTGAATTGTCACCATGACCAGCAAAAAATCATGCGCAGTACCGTTCCAGTTTTGCGATCATCAATCAATCATCGAACATTTTTAGGACCTCTGGCGACATCATGATCCACTTTGTTACAATTGGTGTGCACACACTCACGTGCGCATCAGTAATGTAGGTTACAGTTACGCGAGCGACTGAGATAAAAAAAATAGGTCAAGTTATCTTTGCTTGTCCTCGTACCGATGAAATTATCGTTGTATGTTATTGCGCGTGAAAAAAACGATGCTTACGTAACATCGTCTGTACATAATTTACATTGTACTACATATTGATGACCTTAATCCAACAAAGGGGTCGTCAGAGGTATTTTATTATCAACAGTCTACTGTATAATCCAATAGTTTCTAAGTATTCTGGTTCACTATCAGAGGTTTCTGTTTATTATTTTTTTCAATAACTTATTCTTTTATTTCTTTGTGAACGCCAAAAACGGTTGTAGCTATTAACGAAGGTATGATGACTTCATCATTGCGTGTATTGAATCAGGGTCATTTAACGATGATCATGTAGTAAATATAAGCATTTAAAATTCATATCTTACGATGCATGATTAACTAAATGCATGTGGCTATGACCTTACTGACTTTAATAATACCTTCCGGAAAACCTTGCTCTTTAGTTCCTGCATTACATCATTGCATACCATACTGCATTTATATTTTTATCAATAATTTGCCTTTGTTTAGTTAGCTCACGCTACAAAGTTGGGTTCGAGGAATTACTTTTTTGAGGAAACAATTCAACCTTGCAAGAATAGTTTGTTTCAATGATTCATTTCAAGTTGATAAGCTGATAATTTATCATTTGCTCGGTACTGAATTACTGATGTATTGTATAGTGTCTAGATAGATACGTTGCAGTGGATTGCGCAATTGTGCCCTAGCAGCGTTGCGTCATATGTTTACACAAAGCTAAATGACCTTTGCTAGTTGGATCGATTCTGCCGCACGACATTGGTTGTCTGATACTTTGTTTTCTATGTAACAGTAACAGGTGCATTTCACTTCTTTGTTCTGTTTTAATCAATGTTGCAAGAGTCTATTGTTTTTGCTTCGTCATAAACATTTTTATACTTTTATCTATGGGTATAAAGTACAAGTCTCTTTTGTTTCAAATTCATCACTTTTATAATTTCTGACGTCATTATTATTTCCTTATTCATAACTAACAATATTATTATCAGCTAATGTCTTATCTTTTATTTCCAAGTAGCGTAACTTGAACAAATTGATAAGCAAATAATTTAGCTTCTTCGAATTTGAATGCAGTCACGTTATTTAGGCCAAGGGCGTTTTCAAAGGGTTTTTTCCAAGGACTCTGGGCCTGAAGTTTCAAAATTAGGCCGCCTCTATGCACCAATCGATTGAGGATACCACCTTGTAGTTAAGATTACAGAACCTGCTGTATTCAGTTTAACAAAGTTACTCAAAAATAGTCAGGACTAAATGTCCAAAACAAAAGCAGTTGAAAAAATAATTTTAAGCAGCATAAAGTCTAGTTTCCGTACATCCGCAGGCGAATGCACGCCGGATTGAAACCTTGAACCAGTTGTGTAAGCGACTTACAATGGCTTACGACAGCACTGCGGTGCCAGGCGCTGCTTGCAACACCAACGTTGGTACTTACAATTGCAATACACCAATTAGCCGGGCGAAATTTGTACATAATATTTCGATTTTGCCAATTCTAATTGCGAAGTTTCCGTTTAGCGCCGGAATTGGAAAGAGGAATGATTTTTTTCGGAGAAAACTTGTTTTTGCCACCAGTTTTGGGATATTGCATTTATTCCTCAGGAAAATAAGTTTTCGCAAGTAAGATGTTTGAAATTAATTAATTCTATAGTTTATTATGGACTCTAAAATCGTTACCTACTGTAAGAAAATTTTCTTTCGAAATCCAAATCTAAAATATTTAGTTAGTTTAGTAGGTAGATAGAATTAAAACAGATTAAAAAAATATTTGAGTAACACCAGAACAAGAAAACATGCAATCACAGTAATTAACATTAAACAACAAAGATATGGAAGCATTCTAAAACGTACATACGATTGTTACCAGTTTTAACGTAAACAATGATAATAAAGTAAACGCGGTTGAGGAAGCAACAGCGCAAACAAAAGATTCAAAACAAGGTAAAAACAAGGAGGTTTTATCTTCGAACATCCACGTATGGAATGAACAAAAATGATGATAACATAGCGCAGTTTTGGCACGAAACTGAGAATGGGATGAGTAAACAAATTTGAACGGTTGGAGTCAATGACATGGTACGGACGCGGGAAAAAATGTATATTGGTGGTCAGTCAATTTGTTCACTAGGAAATGTGACTCAAAGGATTTGTTAGTCATCGTAATTGATGGCTTAATATTAAAGTGGACACGGAAATTGTTCTGGATTTTTTAAGATAAATTTTGTTTTGTGAATTTAGAATTAAAGATTTAATTAAGTAGATATTGAGTGAATTGTTATTTATAAGTTTTATGTTGGTAAATGAATCCAGTGTTGAAGGATTTTTTTGAAGTAAATAATATATAATTTCAACGCTACAGAAAGAATTATTTAAATTTAAGAAGCAACATAATTAAATGCGGAAATGTACAAACCACCTGTTTTGTTTGCAGAAAAAAAATTTCAAACTACTTTCAAATTATTTTGCATTAAACTTTTTAATTTAATTTAACTCGAAACATAAACGAAACAATAAACGTCGATAATAGTAAAGATACTTACGAAAATATTTGCGGTATTCAGGAACTCCTTTTGCGGAATTATCCAAATAGTGGGAACAATGTCAAAAAATCACATAAAACGGCAATTCACAGGTGTCTGTGCCAAAGTTCACAGTTTAAGAAGAAAATTAATTATACACTCCCACTTTTCACGTCCTGAAAGATGTTTGTCACTATCACAATTGTTATGACGAAATATCCAATACGAATGGCGCAGCGTAACTCTAGTCACTTAGACACGACTGTTCTTTGCGAAGTCTAGAGTGCGACTGAATTTTGTAGTGAGTGGGGTCGACCGACTCGCGGTCTGCCGCACGCACACAGGCAAGCCACTCGCACTTGTGTGAGTCACGTTAGGTTGTGTGTGTTAGCGTGTAAATGGTATTAGTGTGCGTTATTTTACGTAACTTCTGTACCCGAGTCTGTGTAATCGCTAGTCGGCGCTATTGTGTCAATGTAGTGTTCAATTTTTTAACTAATTCTTGATTGAGTCATATGTTGGAGTTTTTTTGTTGTTTCCAAGTAATCTGTAATCGAGTGATAAGCTCGGTACTTTTTGGGCAATTTGTAATGGCGTAATGAATTAATAGGAGCATTTTGGATTATACGCATGAACTTTTGCGGTTTGACGTTAGTTGGGTAAATTCGCAATTTATTTGGCGTGATTGAGTTTGATTGACCCACAGCACTTGATATTGTAATACTTGTTGCACATTACGGTTAGTAAATATTGTTGCCGTAACTAACTGGTAAAGTTACGATAGATCTTTTAATTTTACATTATACTTTAAACTGGAAGGATTTATCGTAACAATGTTATACCTAGGCAGATAGGTATAATTATGGTTTTAATTCCATGTATTTGATAAATAATAACTTACGGGATTGTTGGATCAGATCGCCTGAAAGAAATAGCTTTTGATAGATATTATTTTTCTTATTTTCTGGTGTTTTGTGGTGAATTGATGACGTTTTTTTGCGTCTTACCTTACTCACCTTACCTTACCCAAGTAGGTACCTAAGTATATATCTTTTAGTATATAATTCATATACGGGACCGAAATAGTATCGTTAATATTATCCTAAACGATAACTAACTTGTTACATAAAATACTTTCAGTGTCTGGAAAATAGTTTTTTTTAATGCGCAAAAAAGTGTTCGTGCTTTTTTTTAAATTATAGATAATTTGTACTTATGAGTAGGTATTTCGTTATACAAGGAAATGTAAATCTTGTTTCATTATTTCCCTGTCTACAGAGTGTTAGGGTAAACACTTCCATTACTTTAAGGGGTGATCGTACCCATGATACTGAACAACTGAAAAGAAAAATGATTCCGTGCTTCGCATGGCATGTTAAACCGTTGGGCCCAGCTATTACCTCTGGTGGTAGTAGTCGTTACATAAAAACCATGTCAGAGGCAGTAAGGCGGTCTGAAAAAACTCAAACACCAGGGCTCTGCTCACACGATAAGAAGAAGACTGAACTTTCCTTAAGAAAATAATAGGAAATTAGCAAACAAATTTTTGGATTTTCCATCCATGCATCCAGCTGATCGAAGGTTTGTATGAGAAGTTGTAAATCTTTTTTGCGAATTTTCTTATATTT
This sequence comes from Agonopterix arenella, assembly GCA_927399405.1. NCBI lineage: Eukaryota > Metazoa > Arthropoda > Insecta > Lepidoptera > Depressariidae > Agonopterix > Agonopterix arenella. Next base: position 8,263,142 of record OV656714.1, read on the forward strand.
CTTTAGGAAAGTTAGTATCATAAGTACAAACACCAATTAAAGAATGTAACTGTCTACCTTACACCCGGCATAGTAAGTTATGATAGTTCAGAACAGGTCATTGCGGGTCATATGGGGGTCATTGCGGATGTGCCCCGGGCCGAATGCGACCCGGCGCGGCGCGGTGCGGCGTACCGAGGGTTAAGAGGTAAATGGCCGAAATTGTAAATAGCGTAACATGTTTTTGGTGCGAATACGTTTTGGTAAAGATTTGTTTTTGCCAAAATTCCTAAGATTTAAAATTCTAGTTAGTTCTGTTTCTGTTACCTAAGAAAAAATTTAAAAAATACTATTTTTATCGAAATACATATTAATTGAATAATTAGTTAGTAGGTTTAAAACAGTTTTATAGATACCTATTTATCATTTGCCATGTGCGGCGCTCGCGACTTCGCCTTCGTCTTATAGGTAACTTTTGATTGAAGAAACCGATTGAATAAAGCCTATGTATATAAAAAAAATTAAAAAAAAAAAATTCTTTATTTGATTACAATTTAGTGGTATACAAACGAATGAGTCCCTGACTCCCAAAGTCGGAAAACCGTGTATTGGGAGACAGTTTCTTCCCCTGTTGCATTAGGTATAAACCAACTAAATTAATTAATTAGGTAAGTACATGATTTATTAATATTCGTAATATGCTAGTATTTAGGTACTTAAAAATAGTAGCAATATTCCGAAATATATAGTTAACAAATGTATCATATCATCAAACATATCATTATTAATTTATTATTATCATTTAAGATTCATAAAAAGAACAATTCAAATTTTAAAACATTCAAGACAGCAATCGATAATATGTAGGGTAATTTCATAAAATACAGTCGAAATGACATTTGTTATATGTTAATGCAAACTAAGCCCTATGCTATTGTTAAAACCCCATCCAAATTGGTTCAGCAGTTTTGAAGTGATGCGTGCACAAACAAACAGACAAACATAAAAACAGACAACTATTAAAATAATGGTATCTATGCATTCCATTACGTTACTTACATATTCTAAATGCTCCTAATTAATAGTTTTATCATAGGTAGGTAGGTACCATGTATAGACTTGGATTTTTCCCGCACATTCGTTAGTAGCGAGTTTAAATATATAGCTAAGTATAGTACGACCAGGAAAATAATTCCGCTCGTCAATCTTCGTTTGCGCAGAGCGACCGAGTCCCCGACAAAACCCGAAGTCATTTAGTAATCAAAGGGTGCAAAGTCGGATAGCAGCGAAAGGGGCGCAAAAACAAATTAGCCAATAGCGTAAACGGATTGAAGGTGACACATCCTGATTGGTCAATATAATTTCGCGCGGCATTAAAATTTGTCGACTGCGCAGGTACATCGGTGAGACTTATAAGCCTGGTACCACTGTACCAGTTTTTAAGTCTAATCATAAGCTTTTAAACACATAAAGTTTCATCTGAATCAGTTCCTAGGAATCAGTCCAGTAGTTATGATGTAATGCTCGAACAAACAAACAGACAGACAAAAAATTTAAATATAGGCGATTTGGAGTTATGGACACCTAAACCACCCTAAACACCATAATCATAACCTTTTTTGTAAATATTATATTCAATGTACAATTGTACAGTCAGCAGCAATAAGTTGTACCTATACACTTTTGTTCTACGTCTCGTAGTACTAAAGCGTATAATAACAATAACTAATTGCTGCTGACTGTACATCCATTACATTACAGTTTTCCAACAGTTCTAGAGTTTACCCGCGAATTCGTCCAATCATAAGCTATCAAACAAAAAAGTTTTATCAAAATCGTTTCAGTAGTTTTTGCGTGATGCTCGAACAAACAAACAAACATTTTTACTTTTATAATTGTATAGGGTTAACCCGCGACTTCGTCCGCGCAAATTATATACCAGATTTTAAGCCAGATCATAAGCTATCAAACAAATAAAGTTTCATCAAAATCGGTTCAGTAGTTTTTGCGTGATGCTCGATCAAACAAACAGACAGACAAAAAATACAAAAATTGGTGGTATGGAATCAGGGACACCTAAAAGAACTAACGTAACTTTTTTTTTGATATCTTTAATGTACAGATACAACACTTTCTGTTACAGTTTTATAATAGTTTAGGCAGATGAGTGTAGAAAATGAGTCGTTATATCGTACCTACCTATAATTTAGATGCAGTTATACCAAGCCATATTTAGCCATAAGTTGTACATAATGTTGTAAATACCTATACCTACTTAAATAAAGACCTCTTTACTGCTAAAAAAAAAAGTACTAACCTAACCTTATGTAAAATATAAAAAAAAACAATAAAAAAACAAATAGTTTTTGTTACACTATAAATTCTATAATACAATAGTAAAATGTTACGTAATTTCCGTACCTAATATCGAAAACAATAAAAATTCTCCGTTTTATGACACAGGAAAGAAATATTTATTTCATATTACCTAGGTATATAATACCTAATCGCACATGTTTGTAACAATATCACGTGTTTTACCTATACAGTATTCACATTTAAAATAAATTTAACTATCTTCTTTACTTTTTAAAGTAATGTCATGTTTTGGTATCTGTAGTTTTGCAAAAAAAGACATAGAAAACCACTTTCTTTTAATCTTTTTTTTTTCGCGTCAGCATGAGCTAAGTATAGGAAAAAATACTGAAGAAGTGCCGAAATTAATTGAAATCGAAATAAGACGATGGCAGCATGGCTCTGCCTTTGCCTTTCCCAATAGATGGGAAGAAGATATTTAAAAAATTATTGTATGACTGTCTCTCATAGTATAGTAGAGACTCGGTAGTAATTATAGTAGTGGTTTTCGATTGCCTAATTAAAAACATTGTTTTTTTTAATCGTTTTTAATATTTCATTTAGAATATTTTTGTTTACTCACGACATTATGAACTGGAGTGCGATTTTTGAATCTCATACGTTGAACTCAGCAGTTGAAAATGTATGGAGATATGCATCTTTCTACTGCTGATTTGACTTTCAAAAATCGCACTCCTGGATTATGACACTTTAAAAATATCATAATCCAGGAGTGCGATTTTTGAAAGTCAAATCAGCAGTAGAAGGATTCATATTAGCCCAGTCATTTTACGGAGTTTTATTAGAAGGGGTGGGGAGTAATTATGAATTGGACTTTTAAACTGTAACCGACATCATTTAGTGACAAAAAGACTATCTGAAAACGTATTTAAAAAAAGTTCGCTACGCAACATAGAAATCAAAATTGTATCTCCCAGAAGGATTTTAAATTTATAATATTAATACCAATGCATTGAAATTTAAAAATGAGGTGTTGTATATACCAGGCATTGAAATTTAAAAATGAGGTGTTGTATTTTCCAAAGCCTTGTAAGTAGACAAAAATATTAACACCATGTTTGAAGTATGTGTAATGGTAAAGCCTTAAAAGCTTGCAAAAAAAATTTACCCTTCGTTTTTTTATTTTGGTACATTTCTAAGCTCAAATCGGCTCTTAAATGCGATACTGAAAAAAATATCAATGATTAATTAGTCCCGGCTCAAACCGTTAAATGACTGGGCTATATCTCCATAGTAATTTTGACATTTTCAACTGCTGAGCTCAGCGAATGAGTTTCAAAAATCGCACACCAGGTTATGATGTCTAAACACAATGTAGTCTCAAATATAGACACAAATTAATTAAAATACCAGTTAACTATAATTATTCTTCTGTTACATAATGATCATTAGAAAAACCAACCGGTTCTTAGATATGCATTACCTATGTAGATATAATGAATTTGTATGTTCACGTGACTTTTAAACGCTTAGAACATTATTTTATAAGGATCACGTGTATAGATAGACCGGCAGACGTTTCTATTTTTATTTAAGGCTGCACCGAGCCTATTGTGCTGCACCCAATCGTATTTCTTTCTCAACAATTAAACATTATTTCCAAATAACAAGAATGTCACATTGTTGTTATTGCTGATTTTCAATTTATCGGGTCACTGCGGATTTGTTTTTATACTGTTTGTAGTTACGCATAACACATAATAATCCGTAATGTTTCGATAAGTTTTACCGTTCGGACGGAACGTTTTTGGTTTTAGTTTAGATTTGGTTTAGCTGCTACCCCCAGGACTACAATGTGATATTCTTGTTTTTTGGAAAATTTTGTTTAATTGTTTAGAAATAAAAAAAATACGATTGAGGGCAACACAATAGGCAAATTTTTATTATTTACCGCTAATAAGGAATTAATGTTATCTGTGAAGACAATTACGAATTATGAATTTGATTTAATTCTTATTCTGTTTTGTTTTGAGCTTACATCGACGGTGAAGAAACCAGCAGCACTCAAGAAAAAATCCGATGGATAATAAAGTAAAAAAATTATAAATGCTGCATTTTGAGCAAGATAGTAACCCCGTTTGCTACGGCCGCGTTGGTGGTTCAAAGCACCACTAAAATTTTTGAAAGTATTTAAAATCATCCAGGAGTGCGATTTTTGAATCGCGCGATTCAAAATCATGGTCGAATGATACAATACAATCTCCATAGTCATTTTGACATTTTCTTCTGCTGATTTCAACGTATGACTTTCAAAAATCGCTCTCCTACAAACAGACATTCATGACTCGAGTACAAATATTCATTTTCATCATACAAATATTTTTCCCAAGCGGGTTTCGAAGCCGGTACTCTAGGATCAGCAATCAGGATTCCTACCAACTGATCTATCGGGCAGTCAGGCAGTTAGATATTCGTACGAGGACGGTATACGGTAATACTGCAAAATTTCGAGCTCGCTTCGCTCGCCCCAGATGTATAGGCATGCAAGGGCTAAATCACTTGTACCACACCTGTTATAAATTATTAAATAATCATATTATTTCACCTTTATAACGTGTTCCTTAAAAATCGTAAACCAAATTCTGGTTACCGGAAGCCTTAGGTCCAACCTTGCCACGAGAAATTTGAGTCTTCCTACTGGGGCGGTAGCTATGAGCCGGATGAATCTCTAGCTACGCCAATGAATATACTGACAGTTTTTTAAGGGGATGACTAAACCATCAAACTGAATAACTTTTTCAATGGGACCAACATTGAAATAGCGAAAAAAAAAACAGCTGTCCCATACAATACACTTGACTCGAGTAGGTTTGTAGTTTTGTGTGGAACGGCTGTTTTTTTTTTCGTGATTTCGCTGTTGGTGCTATAGAGAAAGTTGATGTTGTTGGTCTGAAACACCTCCTTAAGTGTTACTAGGGTGTTTTGTTACACCTTGTATAAGAAAGAGTAGGTACACACGGCGACACAACAAGCTATGCAAAACCAACAAAAGCAGGCCGCGCGACGTTATACATTACACTGCCTACGCGCGGCCTGCTTATTTTGGTGTTGCGTAACTTGATATGTCGCCGTGTGTACTAATATGTACCTACGTACAGTATGGGCACACCCAGCCCCTCACCAATTATGACCTCACCCCCTCTCGGTGATACGAGAGACAGACGAAAGTAAGTTCAGTTGTAGGTACGCACGGCGACACATCAAGCTATAAAAAACCAAAATAAGCTGGCCGCGCCGTAGGACGAGTAACGTATAACGTCACGCGACCAGCTTATATTGGTTTTGTATAGCTTGATATGTCGCCGTGTGTACCTCTCTCACTCTTTCTCACCCAGGATATATGTGCTACCCTCATCTTGTCAGTGCGAGCCAATGATGTTTTACAAATAGACGCGTCATACGCAAACATTACTACACTTTAAAATGGTATAGTGACGTGTAGCCCGTACATTAGACGGCGAGTGACTATGTGATAGCCGGGCAATTACCTTGCTTTTAGCGGGAACTAGTATCATTTTAACGTACTTATGCGTCATGTCGTTAAGTTAATTTTCGAATTATCGTGGTAGAAGGATAAAATTGCTATCCAAAATCGCGCATCTTTACCTTTTATAATCACAAAGCCGTGTGGTGTCAGCTAAGAATAGCACCATCCCATTTCCTCCTGTGGGTGTCGTAAAAGGCGACTAAGGGATCTACCGGAGGATGGGCAGCAGCATCCTCTGAGTACACACATTCAATCCATCTGCGATCGCCAACCCGCCTGCCAAGCGTGGCGATTATGGCAAATCCCCCTATTTTGGGAGAGACTTATGTCCAGCAGTGGACGTCTGTCGGCTGATATGATGATGATGAATCATAAAGGCCCTTACAACCCCGTAACAACAATTGAATAAGACCCTACGATATCTTATACAACGTCCCCAGCCTAGAGTAATAAATACAACAAGACAACAATGCTACAATAGACAATCGGGTCAACAGACAGATCGACAAAGTGTTTTAGTAAATATAAATAATCTACGATTGTTACAGGCTGTTTACGAATTCCGTCGAGTTGAATAGTATTAGTTGCATTTTAATGGGGTAATGTCAATAGAGGTAGGTGTGGTGTACACATATCTGTACTATCTATTCTTTTTTAACAGACTTAAAAAAAGGAGGTTTCTGAATTCAACCGTATATATTTTTTAACCGACTTCAAAAAAGGAGGAGGTTTCTCAATTCGACCGTATACACAAAGTGTTAATGAATTAACGAAAAACTAGAAAGTAGTTTGTTTAGAATCGAGAGCAGAATCGAATTATCATGGTTTCAACATAATTAATTTTTTTTAAATAATATATAAGGTCTAACAAAATTAGGTGAAACTATTTAAAGGGGATGATCAGACCATCAAACTGAACAACTTTCTCTATGGGACTAATATCGAAATCGCGAAAAAAATCAGCTGTTCCATACAAACCTACTCGACCTAAATGTATGGGACAGGAGATTTTTCTTTCGCGATTTCGATATTGGTCCCATAGAGAAAGTTGTTCAGTTTGATGGTCTGATCATACCATTAAAATAGTTTCAGCTAATTTTGTTAGACCTTATATAATTGGTTTGTAAAATTTAAAATTTACTGAACCCGATGTCAACCCACCCCACGGGCATACTCATCCTACTTACTATCAAAACAAGATTATTAAAATGTATCCATGAGTATGTTAGCGTAGCGCTTTCAATCATTGCTGAAATGATAACAAATAATTTTTGCCTCAAAACTTAAAATACGAATAACTTTAAATTTTAACTATCAAAATAATGAAATTATGGTTTCAATCTAATTATTATGTTATAAATCAGTTGGAATGTATGAGGTTTTGCGCTTATTCATTAACACGTTGTATATTTTTTTTAAGTGAATTCGCGGATAACTTCGTCGTTTATGAACCGATTTTAATGATTCTTTTTTTTTTGGAAAAAAGATTTTCCAAGTGTGGTAAAGAAACCAGGATCTGATGATGGCATCCCAGAGAAATCGAGGGGAACCTTTGAAAATCGCAGCGCCGGCTAGTGCGTTTGTTAATTTAAAGCACTACTATTAAATTGAACTAATGAATTCACCACTGAAAATTGTGAAATAAACAAATATTTAACAAAAAATTAAAACCGCCTTCAAAAAACTAACAAGTTAAAAATAATATTGCAGCCTATGAGTTTTTCGTTCGCATCATAAGAAAATTAATTTGTTTTATAGAAGTCGGTGTCAAGCTAAGCCAAAATACTAATGCAAGCCCTGTCGCGAATCGTATCGGCTTGACAGCAACTTCGATAAAACAAATTAATGTTCTTATGATGCGAACGAAAAAGTCATAGGCTGCAATATTATTTTTTAACTTTTTAGTTTTTTTGAACTCTGATTTAATTATTTGTTAAAATTTTGTTAATTTTAACATTGTAGTTTTATCGTTAGTGCCAATCATCGTCATTATCGTCATCATCTCAGCCGATGGACGTCCACTGCTGGACATAGACCTCCACCAAAGATCGCCATAACGCCTATATCTTAGTAAAAGTGCACGACATTGTACGGTAATAAAATACACAGGGTAAATTGATATCATTAATCCTTTTAATTAAACTAAGAATCTACCCATCAAACTGAACAACTTTTACTACGGGGGCAAACCGATCGGAGCAAAAAGAAAACTGCTGTTATATGCATTTGAGTCGAGTAGGCATTGCAGTTTAATATGGAACAGCTAATTTTTTTTGCTCCGATCGATTTGATCCCTCACTAAAAGTTGTTCACTTTGGTGGGTAGACTCTTAGTTTAAAAGGATGCTAATGATATCAATTTCACATTGTATGGTGTTAGCAAATCCCCCATAGTAACGCATGTCTGACGGACGGACCGACGGACGAACAGCGTAGGCTTATGAATAGGGTCCCGTTTGTTATTGTTGCAAAATAGAAAAACCCATCAGAATGTGGGAGAGTGTTGCTCATTAGGGTTTCTGATTTCTCGAACTTTTTTATTTCGAGGCACGAGAATTCTCGACCTGCACGGCTAGCATTCCACCCACGACAAAGCGTTTAAACGAGAAAAACGTCATGCGCGCTCTTTCTGGCCTACGTAAAATAATAAAGATGCAGGCACATCCGTTTTTTATCGTTTTCTCGGGGGAGGCATGCGAGGCCTACAGGGTTTCACAAGTTTTCTCGAGTTGTCGAAATTTTTTTATATTTTTATAAAACAACGAGCGTTAACCCGCGACTTCGTCCGCACAAATTATATACCAGATTTTAAGTCAGATCATAAGCTATCAAACAAAAAAAGTTTCATCAAAATCGGTTCAGTAGTTTTTGCGTGATACTCGTTCAAACAAACAAACAAACAAACACACAAACAAACAGACAGACAAAAAATCAAAAAATTGGTGAAATGGAATCAGGGACACCTAAAAACCATATCGTAACTTTTTTTTTGTTAATATCTTCAATGTACAGACAAACTTCCTGTTACAGTTTTATAATACTATAGATAGATGATTTTTCTTATTGTACAATGCCATTTTTAAACAAAATGGTAGTTTCGCTGGCAAATGAGATCAATACAAAGTGGACTAGCTTTTAACCATAAATGACAGGTGACGTAGGTACTGCAGTAGTCACAGACAACTCTCATGCATAAAAGTGTGCTTTGCATGGCTCCTAAAATTTATAATAAGTTACCAGAAAGTGTAAAATCTATGAATGTTTATGAACTTTAAATATAAATTGACTAAAATATTACTGGACAAATGTTACTATAAAATTGATGATTATTTATTGGATGATTGACCTGAGAATTAATTATTTGAATTATGTTTAAATCTAATTTCTTGTGACATTTATAAGAGATATATTGAGATTTGACCTAAGAATTAATTGTTTGAATTATGTTTAAATCAAATTTTTTGTGACATTTATAATACCTATTGACATTTCTATAATATAATTTCTTTTAATTTTTTAAATATTTGTATGCCACCTGCCGTCTGGTTCTAACTAGCATCTAAACCTTGAATACAAACCCAGTACTTAATTACGCATTTATAATTTATCCACCCCAATATCAAAAGTAACATTGGAGAATAGACCTCTAAACTTATATTAATACCGTCTACACGTATTGAGCTTCAAAGTTTTGTATAAAATTGACCCCTCTGAAACCACCTTAAAGACACAAAACTAAATATGGATTGTTATTCCATTTACATTATTAACTATAATAATTATTTAATATCTGACTAATGTCGCAACCAAAATGATTAATGTACCTAGGTATGTAAAAGTGCGACGTAGTATATTTCACAAACAAATTGATCATGTTTTTATTTTTAGAATTTTTGTCACAGTTTTGATGGATAAGTAGAGTTTTGAAATGAAACGATGCTGAACTCTACATCTTTAGTATGAGTCAGCAATGGAAAAAGTATCAATGGCTATTTAGTATCCAGTCTTTTAAATTTAAAATATTTTCGATTTCTACCTCATCGTCATAAAAACATAAGTAGAGTTTTGAAATGAAACGATGCTGAACTCTACATCTTTAGTATGAGTCAGCAATGGAAAAAGTATCAATGGCTATTTAGTATCCAGTCTTTTAAATTTAAAATATTTTCGATTTCTACCTCATCGTCATAAAAACATAAGTAGAGTTTTGAAATGAAACGATGCTGAACTCTACATCTTTAGTATGAGTCAGCAATGGAAAAAGTATCAATGGCTATTTAGTATCCAGTCTTTTAAATTTAAAATATTTTCGATTTCTACCTCATCGTCATAAAAACATAAGTAGAGTTTTGAAATGAAACGATGCTGAACTCTACATCTTTAGTATGAGTCAGCAATGGAAAAAGTATCAATGGCTATTTAGTATCCAGTCTTTTAAATTTAAAATATTTTCGATTTCTACCTCATCGTCATAAAAACATAAGTAGAGTTTTGAAATGAAACGATGCTGAACTCTACATCTTTAGTATGAGTCAGCAATGGAAAAAGTATCAATGGCTATTTAGTATCCAGTCTTTTAAATTTAAAATATTTTCGATTTCTACCTCATCGTCATAAAAACATAAGTAGAGTTTTGAAATGAAACGATGCTGAACTCTACATCTTTAGTATGAGTCAGCAATGGAAAAAGTATCAATGGCTATTTAGTATCCAGTCTTTTAAATTTAAAATATTTTCGATTTCTACCTCATCGTCATAAAAACATAAGTAGAGTTTTGAAATGAAACGATGCTGAACTCTACATCTTTAGTATGAGTCAGCAATGGAAAAAGTATCAATGGCTATTTAGTATCCAGTCTTTTAAATTTAAAATATTTTCGATTTCTACCTCATCGTCATAAAAACATAAGTAGAGTTTTGAAATGAAACGATGCTGAACTCTACATCTTTAGTATGAGTCAGCAATGGAAAAAGTATCAATGGCTATTTAGTATCCAGTCTTTTAAATTTAAAATATTTTCGATTTCTACCTCATCGTCATAAAAACATAAGTAGAGTTTTGAAATGAAACGATGCTGAACTCTACATCTTTAGTATGAGTCAGCAATGGAAAAAGTATCAATGGCTATTTAGTATCCAGTCTTTTAAATTTAAAATATTTTCGATTTCTACCTCATCGTCATAAAAACATAAGTAGAGTTTTGAAATGAAACGATGCTGAACTCTACATCTTTAGTATGAGTCAGCAATGGAAAAAGTATCAATGGCTATTTAGTATCCAGTCTTTTAAATTTAAAATATTTTCGATTTCTACCTCATCGTCATAAAAACATAAGTAGAGTTTTGAAATGAAACGATGCTGAACTCTACATCTTTAGTATGAGTCAGCAATGGAAAAAGTATCAATGGCTATTTAGTATCCAGTCTTTTAAATTTAAAATATTTTCGATTTCTACCTCATCGTCATAAAAACATAAGTAGAGTTTTGAAATGAAACGATGCTGAACTCTACATCTTTAGTATGAGTCAGCAATGGAAAAAGTATCAATGGCTATTTAGTATCCAGTCTTTTAAATTTAAAATATTTTCGATTTCTACCTCATCGTCATAAAAACATAAGTAGAGTTTTGAAATGAAACGATGCTGAACTCTACATCTTTAGTATGAGTCAGCAATGGAAAAAGTATCAATGGCTATTTAGTATCCAGTCTTTTAAATTTAAAATATTTTCGATTTCTACCTCATCGTCATAAAAACATAAGTAGAGTTTTGAAATGAAACGATGCTGAACTCTACATCTTTAGTATGAGTCAGCAATGGAAAAAGTATCAATGGCTATTTAGTATCCAGTCTTTTAAATTTAAAATATTTTCGATTTCTACCTCATCGTCATAAAAACATAAGTAGAGTTTTGAAATGAAACGATGCTGAACTCTACATCTTTAGTATGAGTCAGCAATGGAAAAAGTATCAATGGCTATTTAGTATCCAGTCTTTTAAATTTAAAATATTTTCGATTTCTACCTCATCGTCATAAAAACAATTGTTATTGCATGTTTCATAATTACGTGCCACTGCAGGGCACAAGGGCGTCAGTCCACCACACATGCTCAAAATGTTGGATTGGTAGCAAAGAGTAATATAAGTATATTAGAAAAGAGAGCCCACTCGTGGCAACATTATGCATCCACCTTATGTCAAATTGAAGGCTAGCTAGCGCCAATGACAATGTTCAAGATATTTGTTTATTTATTTATTTACGTTTCACCGACAATAATTCAACCTATACTACTTATATCTACTCATACCGATGGATATTATTGTTTTGAATGCTAGTTTTCGTTCAATCCCGCTCCGAGCGAATAAAATTCTAGTATCCTTACTATTCCTGTAATCTAAACATTGGTAAGAGAACAACAGAAACTCCAGAACATCACTAAATCGACACGAAATTGAACGCAAAACTACAAACAACCCGCACATTACGCAAGATAGGTAGCCATTTTGTGAATTTGTCAATTAGACATTGACATAGCCAATAAAATCTTTTTTTTTCATAGTTCTGCGAAGTATTTAATAGATGGCAGCACATTCTATGCAAACTGAATCGGAAAAAGCTACCAAAAGGCGACTGTCCTCCGCCTGCTTGGTAGACTTCACATACGCATCGGAATTTCTTCTTCAGCGTATGCAGGTTTCCTCACGATTTTTTCCTCCACCATTTGAGAGCAGTCATTATTATCGTAAATGTGGTAGTATTTACATACAATGTAGGTACCAATTACTTTTTCTAACGGTGAAAGAAAACATCATGAGGAAACCAGCATACGCTGAAGAAGAAATTCCGATGCGTATGTAAAGTCTATTAATCCGCGTGGTGGACTAACGCCCATACCCAATGAGGGTAGCCCGTGCTCTGCAATGGGACGTATAATAGGATGATGATGATAAAATGTGTTTTTTTTTTGTAAATAAAGCATAAATTATAATGGGAATATAGGTAGGTACAAGGTTATGAGTTTGTTTATATGTTCGCATTGTGTTATCGTCAGTATATTGCGCCAAAACATTTTAATGGGCATTCCCCGTTTTTTGTAGCCGGATATGATAATACGTTGTGCAATGTAGAATAACAAGATTACATTGATTGTTCAAAATACATTGAATCAATGAAAGATACTTCACATATCAGAATTTCTTCTTCAGCGTAGTTTCCTCACGATGTTTTCCTTTACCGTTTAAGAGGGATTATTTAAAGCAAAATTACCAATCTTAGCTTTGAAGTACATAAATAACTTTAAGGTGGTTTCAGTCCATACAAAAGTTTGACGCACATTACGCGTTGACGGAATTAATAAAAGTAATATTTTATATATCGAAAAATAGTTTAGAAAATCTAGTTGCCGCATCACAAATAAAATTTGAAATTTATAATATAATTACGAAGATATAAAGCTTTAAAAATTTTGTATGAAAAATTTCAGAGCTCTATATCTTCGTTATTATTTTATGAATTGCAAATGTTATTTGTGACGCTGCATCTAGACTTTCTAAACAATTTTTATACAAAGTTACTTATATTAATACCGTCTGCGCGTATTGTGCGTCAAAGTTTTGTATAAAATTGACCCCTCTGCAACCACCTTAATAATCATATTTTGATTAATTCAAAAAATTACATTTGCAGTTAAATTGCAAGCATAGGTAATGGATGAAAGTTTCCTCAATCGACAAAAATCACAAAATTACCTCTTCTTTCGTGTCAGAGTGAGCCATATCTAGAACAATCATTGGCAAAGACATTACATTTGCGCTTTTTTGGTATGTTTTACGAGTTATTGACTTAAAATTGCATGCAAAATAACCGCAGATAGCTTTAAAACAAAATAAAATATACGATAATATCTACAATTACAAAATAAATACAATATCCAATGATGTAACAATTAAACGATAAACAATCTAAACGGAAATTCCGATATCATTCCAACCGCCGATCACTCGAATTTAAGCCATCTTCTCTGTTAACAAAGTTCCCATTGCTCTGTATAAATTCAATGACATTATACTATCTACCCCAGTGTTGCCAGAGGGTTACTTTTGTAACCTTTTAGGTGATTTTTAGCTCTGCTAGGTTACACGATACAAAAGGTTACTTTTAGGTGATTTTTCGGAATTTGTATAATCAATTTATAATTCTTATTTTTCCATGAAATAGAACACATTTTCATATTTTTTGCAATATTTTATAACGCAAAACGTTCGTAAAGTAGTGAGTGCAACTCCCAAAACACGTTTTTCTCTTTCGCACTAATGTATACCAAATCACAAATGACTAAAGCGTCTCACTTACTCCCTCGATCAATCAATCGAATGAAAAATGTACCATATCGTGGAAAACGCTACTGAATTGTTTATATTTCTGTAAGTTAATACAACCAACATCTGTCTATTAACTTTTAATAGTACCTTATTACTTGAAAAGATGAAAGGTTACTTTTCACACCAAAAGGTTACTTTTTTATCTATTTCTGGTTACTTTTCAGAAGATCCAGCTGGCAACACTGATCTACCCGTTTAGATGGGAAACGCCAGACATTTATATCTTTGAGACGTCATATTCTGACCGTTACGATATGGAGTAAATCAATATGATATAAACAATATAGTATTAAAAGTGAGCGTAGGATGTGTTTTATCGATTTTGCAATGTTATATTTACTGAAATAGGGTGACGATCTATTGTCTCTGGCTTCATACCCTAATGAGATATAGGCGTGAGTATAATATAAAAGGAACTGCGTCGAGGTAGACCTGGAAAAAAGGTGGACTGACAACATGTCTGATGCCTTCGGCTGTTGCAAACAAAAAAGAGGATTCAAGAGTAAAAGGGAAGGCATTTGACCCAAATTGCCTCGTCAAAAAATACCTACTTGACCCAAAATATATACCATATATTTGGATTCTAAAGTACTAATAAATTTATTTATAGCGATAAATGTAGTATTTGGATTCTTGGACAATATTTTTTTTTCGAGTTTTCGTTGTTACTCCTGAAAGAGAAGAGAGAACGAGAATGTTGTTAAGTTTGATGGTCTAGTCATCACCTTAAAGTATGTTATACTATTTAAGAAGATTAAATATTTCCCTGTATGAAAGCTGTTGATGTTGATGACGATGTAATACAAAATATTCATGGACGTCATTCGTTTTCCTTTTAAAATATTACCAGTGAGGCCACTTGTCAATGACGTGCAAATAGTTCGTTTCTTTTTCTGAATTAGTTTACCAAGAAAATTAATTACCTACTAACAAAGGTTAGAATCACAGATCACAAAAACTAAAGGGAGAAGTGAAAAGGGGGCGGGGCCAGTGTCGCAGCAATATGCGCATAAACGGAACACATTGGTCGCGACAGTAAGGATTCGATATATTATGAGGCTGAAAGCCAGTCGAGATATTATGTGTAAATAGTTTACCATGTTAGTACTAAAGATTATTGGAACGTTGAGTTCTGATACCGCAATGGATAATGAGCACATTCAAGCTAACAAAATACTTTCTATCGCGTGGTACTGGTGGTGATGCTACACTAGGTTTCGTACTCAGCGCGTTGGTTGGCATCTCTCTAGATCTCTATGGTTAGAATCTAGCCTAGACTTATGTTATAGAAAAGAAAATACATAAATCAACGAAGGTTGTCTTAATAATTAAATGAAAACATTTTGTTCGTCACGCCAAAATCACGAGATCAAAGTCGCTTGATAAATGAAACGATTGTATGCAATGTTAAATCAATATCAGTAAGCAGTTATGTAACATGTTATTTATATACTTGTTTATTGTTTTTATTAAAAAACCCGATTAATGAAAAAGCTGTATGATAATTGATTTCTAGGTAGTACTAAATCGTGCTTAGATATATTTTATATAATTCGATGATTAGGCTAATATATGAATCTATATTATTATAAAACTGTAACAGAAAGTGTGTCTGTACATTGAAGAAAATAACAAAAAAAATTACGATATGGTTTTTAGGTGTCCCTGATTCCATTTTAGCAATTTTTGTATTTTTTGTCTCTGTTTGTTTGTGTGTTTGTTTGTTTGTTTGAATGAGCATCACGCAAAAACGACTGAACCTTTTTTGTTTGATAACTTTTGATCTGACTTAAAATCTGGTAAATAATTTGTGCGGATGAAGTCGCGGGTTAACGCTATTATTTATATTCTTGTTTATTGTTTTTATGAAAAAACCCGCCGATTACGTGGAATGAAAAAGCGGCGATAATTGATTTCTACGTACTATATCGATTGCATATTTAGATAGAAGGCTTAGATATCTATAGTATTATAAAACTGTAACAGAAGTGTGTCTGTACATTGAAGATATTAACAAAAAAAAAGTTACGATATGGTTTTTAGGTGTCCCTGATTCCATATCAGCAATTTTTGGATTTTTTGTCTGTCTGTTTGTTTGTGTGTTTGTTTGTTTGTTAACCCTAAAAAATTGCGTCAAAAAGTTATTTATGTGATATTATTTTGATAAACATTTTTGAATTTTTAGAACAATCCATTAGGAGTGGTCAGAAACTTTGCTGCACTAACTCTATATTTTTAAGCATGTAGTGGTAACAAGCATTGACTTACCGACTACTGTTCGAACCAAAAGAGCACCAAAACGTAAAAAGAGAACCAATCACGCGACAGTCTTCGTTTGATCGGTCGACTACGCGCACGCGCGGTGTCACGGGCCCGGCGGATGGAGGATAAAACCGCCTACAAAAAACTAAAAAGAAAAAAAATAATATTGCAGCCGATGACTTTCGTTCGCATCATAAGAACATTAATTTGTTTTATCGAAGTCGCTGTCAAGCCGGTACGATTCGCGTCAGGGCTTGCATTAGTATTTTGGCTTGGTTTGACACCGACTTCCATAAAACAAATTAATGTTCTTATCATGCGAACGAAAAACTCATCTGCTGTAATATTATTTATTAACTTTTTATTTTTTTTAAGGCGGTTTTAATTTTTTGTAAAAATTTTGTTTATTTCACAATTTTCAGTGATGAATTCATTAGTTCAATTTAATAGTAGTGCTTTAAATTAACAAACGCTCTAGCCGGCACTACGATTTTCAAAGGTTCCCCTAGATTTCTCTAGGATGCCATCATCAGATTCTTATTTCCTCATTATGGTACCACCCTTAGAATATCTTCTTTCCAACAAAAAAAGAATCATCAAAATCGGTTCATAAACGACGAAGTTATCCGCGAACACACATAAAAAAAAATATACGGTCGAATTGAGAAACCTCCTCCTTTTTTGAAGTCTGGTAATAAAAAGAATTTCAACATTTTCAATGTTATTAGTTGGTTTATATTACTACACGTACATATTAGGTTTGTATAGTTTAGTCTCGAGCACTTTTTTCGAGAATTTTGTACTAGACCCGACATTCATAGTATTCTACGTCAATGGTAACAAAGGGTCCGCTTTAGCATAATTAAGTTTTCAGAATAGAATGATGTTCCTACTGAAGAATTATTTTTCTCGTGTCATCCACTCAAATTATCATCAGGTAATTGATTAGTCATTATTACAATACAATGTGTAATAATATGTACTGATATGTACTGTTACGGATATGATAATGGCAATAACGATATGTAAAGAAAGAAAATATTTTTATTTGTAAACACCACAAAACACCAGGGTGTGAAACAAAATGGGACAGTCCTTACAGGGGTGCTTTAGACCATCAAAGTGAACAACTTTTGCTATGGGACCAAGACTGAAATCGCGAAAAAAAATCTGACTGAAATGTATGGGACAGCCGATTTTTTTTTCGCGATTTCAACATTGGTCCCACAGAGAGAGTTGTTCAGTTTGATGGTCTGAAGCACCCTTTTAAGTAACTGCCCCATTTTATGTTACACTCTGTATATATTATATATAAATGTACTGTTACGGATTTAGGAACGTCCGTCACAGTTTTATAATCTGTTTCCATAATTTATTCAATTAAAAAAACTGGAAAAATACCTGACCTTAACATCCTTCTCACAATAAAAAAAAACATTAACCTATTACGTAAACGGAAAACAGACTCGATTCCGCCAAACCATTACATAAGGCATAATAAACGCAAGATATCGTCATTGACATTGAAAAATTAAAAAAATAAACGTCATCCGCGGATTCGCGCCAAACAACGGTGAGTCATGGGTACCAGTTAAGAACCGGAAAGAAATTTCTAGTGAATCAATTGATTTAATATCGGATATGTTTATGTACATCATGCTTCTGAGTATTAGTTTTCATAGTGTATCATGATTCATGACTCATGATTTATTATTACAGCCTGGAATTTTCGACAACTATACACGGTGTAACAAAACAACATAGTAATATTAAAACAAACATTTAAGTGAAAAATAATTCGTCATCTAATTATTTTTAACCGACTTCAAAAAAGGAGGAGGTTTCTCAATTCGACCGTATATATTTATATATATATTTTTTATGTGTGTTCGCGGATAACTTCGTCGTTTATGAACCGATTTTGATGATTATTTTTTTGTTGGAAAGAAGATATTTCAAGGGTGGTACCATGATAAGGAAACCAGGATCTGATGATGGCATCCCAGAGAAATCGAAGGAAACCTTCGAAAATCGTAGTGCCGGCTAGTGCGTTTGTTAATTTAAAGCACTACTATTGAATTGATCTAATGAATTCACCACTGAAAATTGTGAAATAAACAAAATTAAAACCACCTTCAAAAAAACTAAAAAGTTAAAAAATAATATTGCAGCCTATGACTTTTTCGTTCGCATCACAAGATCATTAATTTGTTTTATAGAAGTCGGTGTCAAGCCAAGCCAAAAACTAATGCAAGCCCTGTCGCGAATCGTACCGGCTTGTCAGCGACTTCGATAAAACATATTAATGTTCTTATGATGCGAACGAAAAAGTCATCGGCTGCAATATTATTTTTTAACTTTTTAGTTTTTTTTAAGGCTGTTTTAATTTTTTGGTTATTGATGTAAGCAAATGTATGTTTTACTTTTTTAACTCTCTTTAAAATAATTATTTTCGACAATCGATTGCTGTCCCCGGCACATAAATTGACCTAACATATCTTAAAGAGAGTAAAAAAATAAAACATACATTTGCTGACATCAAAAATAATAGGTGACGAATTGTTTGTCACTTTTTTAAATGTTTGTTTTTGGCATTGGCGGTTTTTTAAATTTGTAATTTAATCAGAATAAGCATAAGAATATGCTCACGACTATATTCCCCGAGGGGATAGGCAGAGATATTCTGAAACCTGAGAACATCCATGTTTCACTAGTAGTACCGAAACATTGTCCAGTGTGACGGGGAGTGAGCCCGTCGCCACAATTTAAAGTTACTTGAAAACTGCTGAACCGATTTTCATGAAACAAAGCTAAGAACACTTTCGTAAGAATTAGCTTTCTACTAAAAAAAACCGCATCGAAATCGGTCCACCCGTTTGGGAGCTACGGATGCCACAAACAGATAGACCCACAGACAGACCGACATAGGCGTCAAACTTATAACACCCCACGTTTTGCGTCGGGGTTTTAAAAGGGGTTGTTTCGACCATCAAACTGAACAATTTTCACTATGGATTCAACGTCGAAATCCTATACAAAACTGCAGTACCCACAGAACATTATAAGACGGGTTAGAAGTGCAAAGTAGCGTGGAACGTGTCGCCACAGGTTATGCAATGATTTGCATAACACCATAAGGCGCAAGGCGTGGTGCGAGCGAGAGGGCATGAGTAATTGTAGCAGCGTGAGCGGGAACACAAATGGAGACAGCCGTCTCCGAAGCAAAAGCGCTACTTTGCATTTCACTTTTATACTTTGTTTCTCCTAACCCCTTACTGCATCATGGATCAATCAGATTATTATTACAAACTTTTGTTACTTAAATAAGCTGCGGGTGCGGTGCCTGGAGACTTAAAATTCACAGGTTTACCTTATGGTTTACCTACGTTGGGCTCCAGTCTCCCTCAAATTGTTTTGTATAAAAATTCCTGTATTTTCTGTGTATCTGTGTCTATTTGTATGTAACAATTTGTTGAGAAACAAAATTATTTATTATTATTATTTCTAACCCCTCTTATAATGTTCTGTGGCAGTACCGACTCAACTCCAATATATGGGAGGTGGAATTAAGATATTCAAAAATATTCTCTGACTGCCCCTTCAAGGAATATAGTCGAGAGCAAATTATATCAAATTAATATCACTGGCGTTCATTTTAAACAAGATACTACTCGCAAATAATGTTGTTTACGTACTTAAAATAAGAATATGAATCACGCATTGAAATTGATAATTTTTTTATCGAAGGTGATAAAAAAGTGTCAAAATATTTCGTAATAATGTTGGGGGAAGTTATTCTTTGTTTACCAGCACTCAGTTCTTGTTAATAGATAAAAATAATTAATGTTTTTCTGGTGTTTTTTGTAACATAAATTGTACGCAGTTGCAGTTTGTTTTGGTGACCTTCCTGATGTGACTTTCCTCGTAGTCTGATGTTTACTTTTTACGTATACAGGGTGAAATTGATATCATTAACATCGTTTTAAACTAAAATTCTACCTATCAAACTGAACAACTTTTACTATGAGAGCAAACAGATCGGAGAAAAAAACAATAAAACAGATTTTTTTTCCTCCGATCGGTTTGCTCCCATAGTAAAAGTTGTTCAGTTTGATGGTTTGAACCGCCCCTAAGAATTTCGAAAGTGTTTACAAAATCACTACTTGGGTGATTTTGATATTTCCCTACTAAATGTATGGGAATTTAAAATTAAATTCCCATACATTTAGTAGGTTTTCTGAGAGTTCTAATACCTTGATCTCGGTTGACCCCATAGAGACTTATGTTCTTTAGACGACATACACTTTTGCATTTATACAGGGTGTTAGTACAGTACAGTTGCATTACTTTAAGGGGTTACCAACTTTGCCTGAGAAAACTATAGCAAATTCTCAAAAAAAATTTAGCTCTTTCCGTACTAAATGCAATCAGCTGATCGAACGTTTTTATGAAAAGTTTAAATTTTTTTTGCGCATTTCCTATAGGTTTTTTTTGGGTACAATCACCCTTTAAAGTAGTGCAACTGTTTACTCTTTTTAGGTACATTATTAATTTATTAGTGTACAATTTCGGATAACGCGCAATATAGTATTGCGACATATTACTGCAATACACTTTACCCACACGTGTTTATCTTTTAATAGACAATTTCATAATAAATTGTGTTTGCCAACTGTCTGTCAGTCTGTTGTGATATTATGTTATAGATAGATACGTAGCACTGTTAGACATAGTGACCCAATTACATTTTATCTATTTATTTTAAGGTTATTTGATTAGGTACTTAATATGTAGGTATATTAATAAAATTGGGGCACGCGTGGTGGTCTTTCGCCCAGTCACCACGTCCCTGAAGTAACGCAATACAGGCTGATGATGATTTTGTCCTTTGCTCTTGTACAGTCAGCATCAAAAAGATACTTTACTTAAAAGGATAGGCGGGCTGAAATAGAAATTTTGAGAGTAGGTCACTTTTTCGACTGTATACGTTATTTCGTATTTGTAACTAATCTAGAGGGTAACAATGTCAAATAATTATGTAAAACATAAGGAAATACAATTCTAAATAATTTAAATAAAATGTCGCTACAATTACTTAATGTAGTCTACTTAAAGACAAACAAAAGAAATTCGTTTACAGAATAAAATTCACCATCCAGCAAAAGACTTTTTAGTTGGCGGTAAAATGATTCGTCATTGGTTACATTCCTCAGATGTCCAGGAAGTTGCTCATAACAAGTAGGACCTACTACTCGTGGGTTTTTAGAAGCCATTTATGTACGACGGGACACGCTGGCCAGTCTTCCCGCGTTGCGTAGTGAATGACCTCCACCTAAACGGCGACTAAAATGCGTAATATTCCGACGGATATATGAAATTATTTCAAATAAGTATAAACTGGACATATATGATATGCTTTTTTCAAAATGAGTCCTACAAATTTGACGGGGCTTAAAATACTTTCCATTATACGTAGTGCCCGATTTTGTAATATAAATATATATATATTTTTTACTTATATTTAATGGACTCTTGCTTGTGCGTTAGCACTGCATTTCCGCCAGTGTCACGTGTTTATGGGAGAATCTATCCCAATCTCAGGGATTGTTTTTGGTCAAGAACAAGAAGAGATTGAGGATTACGGAGCCTCGTGGCAGGCAAAAACGCGAAATCCACGCGAGACGTGTGCTCGGGTCAGAACCTGCAACGTGACTCCAATATAAATATTGTAGTCCGTTGAATCCCCCCTTAACAGGATGCCATAGGTCATAAGCGTATGGAAATAACATAAGGACATAGCAGAGGTAGGTAGATTAGATACTTTTTCTTATCTTAATTTTTTAAAGGGGTGATTTTTTAGATAAATCTGAGAAACCCAATTCTGAACCTTCTAGTACAATCAGCGTCGAAGGTTTATATAAGGTCTAACAAAATTAGCTGAAACTATTTTAAGGGGAGGATCAGACCATCAAACTGAACAACTTTCTCTATGGGACCAATAACGAAATCGCGAAAAAGAAATCAGCTTTCCCATACAAAACTGCAAACATAACTCGACTCAAATGTATGGGACAGCTGATTTTTTTTTGCGATTTCGAAATTGGTTCCATAGAGAAAGTTGTTCAGTTTGATGGTCTGATCATCCCCTTAAAATAGTTTCAGCTAATTTAGTTAGACCTTATATACCTACCTAAACTTCTGAACCATATTCTCACCATAAATAAAGAAATGTTCAACTTTTGATGCTGACCTTACATAAACAAAGTTGTTTATTGTATTGGTATTAATTTAGTACTAACTGTACCCATTGACTTCTCATAACTATACCACAAAATGACGGCGAATACAGATGCAATTTTCAAACAGGAAAATAATCTAACTAACCTTTAGTTCTACTAACCAGTCCAGTTTCTAGATTTTAAATAAAATGTTTTTGGTGTTTTTTTTATTTACAGAACATAAATATATGCATGCTAGCCTACTCGGGGAATATTCGTCGTGAGCATTTATTCTAATATCTATAACTTACGACGGGCCTTTTTCATAAATATGACAATTGTAATTCACAGTGAAAATTTGAGATATACATTTCTGAGAATATTAAGTTACATGTCGTTTAACGACATAAGTAACCAGCAATGTACCCTGAATCGTCATTGTAAATTACAATTGTCATGTTTATTACAGACTAGAACACCATTTAATAACTATGCCAATTGTAATTTACGATGACAATTCAGGGTACATTACTAAGAATTTTATTTAGTACACACAGCGACACATCAAGTTATTCAAAACCAAAATAAGCTGGCCGCACCGCCGCGCCGCACGTAGGTTGAGTGACTTATAACGTCGCGCGGCCAGCTTATGTTGGTTTTGTATAGCTTGATATGTCGCATATTTACCGCCATTTGTAACATTTAATAAATATGACAATTGTAATTTACGATGACAATTCAGGGTACATTACTGAGAATGTTATTACATATTACACCTGTTACCTATACACAATGTTGTCATTATGAATTACAGTTGTCACGGGTCCTGTTCGGACAAGCAGACAATATATATGACAAAGGATAATCAACAGACTGTAGGATGGAATCGAACCGCCCAAGCAAGACGAGACTACTGGCACTAAACCACCTATTAATCGTAACTAAATACACACGTTACATAAAGGACACAATAGATAAAGGACTTAATTGCGCCCCCCTCCCCCCTTCAATCTCGTGCGCCACGTGCGTTCAAACACGTGATCTGTTACACAACTGCCTGCGCACGGGCAAGGTCAGGTTACGTAACGCATCTAGTTCTAACTCCTAGGTTATATTATGTATCTACTATGTTTGTCTATATAGAGTTGTTTGTTGAGGAATTTGCCAACGATATTGATCTGTTAGCGGTTTAAATTATGAATTGGGTAGAATCTACAAGATGCCGGGTGCACATAAAAACTGTGGACCTCATTTTTTAATCGACTTCAAAAAAGGAGGAGGTTTCTCAATTCGACCGTATATACTATATTTTTTTTATGTGTGTTCGCGGATAACTTCGTCGTATAAGAACCGATTTTGATGATTATTTTTTTGTTCCAAAGAAGATATTCCAAGAGTGGTACCATGATAAGGAATTCAGGATCTGATGATGGCATCCCAGAGAAATCGAGGGGAACCTTTGAAAATCGTAGTGCCGGCTAGTGCGTGTGTTAATTTAAAGCACTACTATTAAATTGAACTAATGAATTCACCACTGAAAATTGTGAAATAAACAAAATTTTAACAAAAAATAAAAAAATGCCTACAAAAAAACTAAAAAGTTAAAAAATTATATTGCAGCCGATGACTTTTTCGTTCGTATCATAAGAACATTAATTTGTTTTATAGAAGTCGGTGTCAAGCCAAGCCAAAATTCTAATGCAAGCCGTGTCGCGAATCGTACCGGCTTGATGATGCGAACGTAAAAGTCATCGGCTGCAATATTATTTTTTAACTTTTTAGTTTTTTTGCGTGCAATTTGTTTGCGTGTTTGTTTGAACGAGTATCACGCAAAAATTACTGAACCGATTTTGATGAAACTTTTTTTGTTTGATAGCTTATGATCTGACTTAAAATCTGGTATATAATTTGTGCGGACGAAGTCGCGGGTTAACGCTCGTGTACTTATAAAATGTTTCACCATTATAAAGGGTGTTAGGGTGAACAGTTGCACTACTTTAAGGGTTGATTGTACCCATGATACTGAACAATTTTCCCTAAGAAACATAAGGTAGAAAATTCGCAATTTCTTTGCGACTTTCCATACTAAATGCAATCAGCTGATCGAACGTGTGTACGAAAATATATTCAGGGTGTAAGTGACACCCTAGCAAATACTGAAACGGTGAACTCAGACCATGAAACTAAACACCTTTCACTATGGAGCCTATCTCAGGAATTGCAAAAAAAATCAGCTGTCCCATACAAAACTGCTGTACCTACCCGACTAAAATGGGTAGGCTCCATAGTAAAAGTTGTTCAGTTTAATGGTCTGAGTTCAGCGTTTCCGTATTTGCTAGGCTGTCATTTACACACTGTATACGGTCGAATTGAGAAACCTCATCTTTTTTTGATGAATTTGATATATGTTTCTTAGGGAAATTTGTTCAGTATCATGGGTATAATCACCCCTGAAAGAAATGCAACTATTTACCCTAACACCCTGTATATTTTCTTGTCATAATAATAGTCTATTCTATTTTTATTTAATGGCGTCCGATGAGTTATCACAATTGTGCCAATGTCCCGTTATGTGGAGAGTACACGTAGGAAAATGATTAGTAGCATTTCTGCCAATGTCAAGTAGTTTATTATAATCTCAAGTTAACGTTTTATAGTTAAAACACAAAAGAGTTTACAAAATGGCGGAGCCACGTGCAAGCCTAACAGATGCCAATACGCACGCGTCTGACCTCCCCCAGACTTGCAGCGCGACTCCATATTAATAGTCATCATCATCATCAGCCTATACACCACATTTCTTTAATTACCTACAATAACATTTTAAGGTTGTTATTCAGATAATAAAACTAAACAATTTTCCCCGAGTAACATGGGTCGAAAAACGAGAAATTTTTTTTTTGGTCTTCCCGTAGAAAATAGATGTAGGTATATACCATGGAATCGAGGTCGTTTTGAAGCACTGAAGGAGGTGATATGCCATAAGTAGTAGAACGATAGGTCCATTGACTACTTATTATAAGGACTTGCCTTGCGGTAGCATTTCCCCTCTGCCACAGTATAAGAACAATTGATCGTGTGCATTTTCATTATAATGTATACCTTATCACTAAACGATGCAGCCTATAATTGCGAAACAATAACTACGAACTTATGACGTTTGGGGTTCACACGACACTATTTTTCTAAAGAATCTAAAGTTATGGGGAATAAAATCCAAAGTTGAGGATTTCATGTTACAGTTAAAATTGGCAGAAATGTTTGTTAGTAGAACGACATGCGTAACTAGTCCCTATATAAGTAGTCAAAGGTGGGGTCAGATTCAGTGGCTGGCTATGACCGGGCAGTTTGGGCACGTTTGTTCGTCGAAGATGTGTAAGACGCGTAAGGGGACGAAATTATACAGGGTTTTAGGGTAAACAGTTGCATTACTTTAAGGGGTGATTCTACCCATGATACTAAACAACTTTCCCTAAGAAGCCTATAGGAAATTCTTAAAAAAATTCTTTCTGGGCTTCCCATACTAAATACTGTGCTGATCGAACATTTGTATGAAATATCATCATCTCATCTTCCTAGCTGCTGTCCCGCTGGGTAGCGGGGTCTGTTTTCTTCCACTTCGCTCTATCTTGAATATCGTCGATGGAGAGCTCGCAGCTGTCCATTTCCATCTTTACAACATCAGACCATCTGAGTTTTGGCCATGGTTTTGGTATGAAATATAAAAAAAAAATTGCGGACTTCCTATAGGTTTCTTAGGGTAAGTTGTTCAGTATCATGGGTACAATCGCCCCTTAATGTAATGCAACTCTTTACCCTATCACCCTGTGTAATGCAACTGTTTACCCTATCACCCTGTGTAATCCAACTGTTTACCCTATCACCCTGTAGTGGTGAGTTTAAGAAACTGGTATAAAAAAATTAGTTTCTTTTCTAGAACTCCCCTCAGTTCTATTAGCGTTATAAAACAGTTAGCCACACTTCTAAAAAGAACAAAGAACAACTTTTTGAAAGCTTTATATAACAATAAAAAACTGCTGTTCTTTAACAGTCCACGTGACTTTTGGAGTCACATGCACGAGGAGTTGGAAAAGTGGAAACTTTACAAGTCCGTATACAATATATTCAAATAGAAATAACAAAGAATTTTTAAAAGAAAACTTCGCGGTGGTTTGTGAAGGATTTTTCTAGAATCTAATTTTGTCTCTTTTCATGTTTTTAACCGACTTCAAAAAGGATGAGGTTTCTCAATTCGACCGTATATATATATTTTTTTTATGTGTGTTCGCGGATAACTTCGTCGTTTATGAACCGATTTTAATGATTCTTTTTTTGTTTGAAAGAAGATATTCCAGGGGTGATGATGGCATCCCAGAGAAATCGAGAGGAACCTTTAAAAATCGTAGTGCCGGCTAGTGCGTGTGTTAATTTAAAGCACTACTATTAAATTGAACAAATGAATTCACCACTGAAAATTGTGATATAAACAAAATTTTAACAAAAAATTAAAACCGCCTTCAAAAAAACTAAAAAGTTTTTGTTTAGGGATCCTAATTCTTTGATTTAGTTTTCTTGTGGTTGGTTTAATTAATTTGAACACTATTTATTTAAACAATCATTACTTAATTTTATGAATAAGTGAGTACGTACATAATTATATACACTTGGCTGGGTAGGAAGACGGCCGGTGGTCCTTTAATAAATTGGACAGTATTACCAGGTTTATAAGTCTCCCCGATGTACCTGCGCAGTTGTCGAAAGTCGAAATTTTTATAGCGCGCGAAATTATATTGACCAGTCTGGATTTGTCACCTTCAATCCGTTAACTATATTTTTTTTTATTTATTTCCTTTTTGGAGAACTTAAAGCTAAATAACAGTTTTGTGACAAAGACAAAATTGATAGTCAGATATTGACAACAAGTTCCCACATATAAAAATAGAGAAGAAAAAAGAAAGGAAAAAGTCTTATAAATAAAGCTAACAATAAAAATTAAAGGTAAAACAAAATTATTATGGGCCATCAAAGTCACGTGCTAGCTATTGGATAATTTCTTTCGTGCTCCTTTCGCTGCTATCCGACTTTGCACCCTTTGATTATACCATGATTATAAAATGACTTCTAGTTTTGTCGGGGACTCAGGCCTGCTCTGCGCAAACGAAGATTGACGAGCGGAATTATTTTTCTGGTCGTACTGTTACTATACTTACGTTAGAGTATAAAAGCTAAATATTATACGCTTCAGTTTTGATACTTCCAACCCTTGGTCAGACAAGAGAGAGAGGAGGCCTTTGCAACATAACAAAACATTTTCAGTTTTTTTAATTGATTTATTCATTTACGTTTTCCTCATTAGCATCCTTTTAAACTAAGAGTCTACCCATCAAACCGAACATCTTTTAGTATGGGAGCAAACCGATCGGAGCAAGTAAAAAATCTGCTATTCCATACTAAACTGCAATGTCTACGCGCGAGTTCGCGACTCAAATATATGCAACAGCAGATTTTTTTTTTGCTCCGATCGGTTTGCTCCCGTAGTAAAAGTTGTTCAGTTCGTTGGGTAGACTCCTAGTTTAAAAGGATGCTACTGATATCAATTTCACCCTGTAAGTATTTATTTATTCTGTTATCTATACTATTATAAGTGCTCCCTTTGCTATACAAAGACACAACACATCATAGGCAAGAGGCCAGGCCCTGTTTGATAAACGCCATGACTAAATGTCGGATACTATATCTTTAAGATAAATCTATACTATTATAAAACTGTAAAAGGAAGGAAGTCTGTACATTGAAGACATTAACAAAAAAAATGTTACGATATGGTTTTTAGATGTCCCTGATTCCATTTCACCAATTTTTGGATTTTTTGTCTGTCTGTTTGTTTGTGTGTTTGTTTGTTTGTTTGAACGAGTATCACGCAAAAAGTACTGAACCGATTTTGATGAAACTTTTTTGTTTGATAGCTTATGATCTGACTTACAATCTGGTATACAGGGTGACTGGTAATTCGACCTATTCCTTGAAAGGGGTTATACTAGAGTTCATTTGCAACAATTTTTCCCCAGTTAACTGGGGGTCGAAAATCGCTTGTTTTCGAGTTCTCTCATTTTTAAGAATTTTTTGAATATTTCCGTTTTTCGACCTAAAAATGACAATTGTGAAAAAAATACTCCACTCTCTGCACTCTGTAAGCATTTTTCTAGTAGCTGATGAATGAGCGACTACTTTAAACTAAAATACATGTGAAAAATACCCAAAACCACCGAAATAAAAGGTTATAAACCGCAAGACAACTATTTTTTATTTGGATTTTGTTTCAATCCAAAGAGGATTACTCAAAAAAAATTTATGACACTTGGCGTACAAATTGCGGAAATAACTTCCTCAATTCCTAAGCTTTCCAAAAAGATGCAAAAGTTGTGTACTTTAGTTCAAGTTTGGAAAATAAACCTTATTAAACACGCAGATGTGAATTTTATTCAAAAAGTTATTGGTTTGGTGAAAATAAAAAAAAGAGTAAAATAATAATGTTTAGTACCTAATCATATGAAATTACAAATTTTGTTTTAAAGTTTTATATTTAAAAATCACAAGTCTTGCTCAAATTGTCTTCCTCCGTTACGTATGCAAGCACGAAGCCTGCGACGTACTTCGCTTACTGTCACTCGAGTTGAAAGCGTGTCTTTAATTTGTTGGGCAGCTGCCAAAATCCTCTCTCTTAATTCTTCTTGAGAAGAGATAGGTGTACGATACACCAATGTCTTCATATGACCCCAGATGTAGAAGTCGCATGGGGTTAGATCGGGACTCCTAGCCGGCCAAGGGATCGGGCCGCCTCGACCAATCCATCTCAGTGGATAGTTCTCATCCATCCACTGTCGCACGCCCCGGTAATAGTGGGCTGGGCAGCCATCATGTTGATACACCAAAGCTGTTCTTGTGGTAAGCGGCACATCCTCCAGCAGCGGACGTAACTCTTCTCTTAAAAAGTTTTCATAGGCGATGCCGGTTAGGCGTGCCGGCAGAAAGAATGGCCCGATTAAATTATTGTGCACGATTCCCATCCACACATTAAGTGAGAATCTGTGCTGGTGAGCTCCTTCGTTAGATTTTCTCGGATTCTGACCTTTAGGGGCCCAAAAATGCAGATTATGATAGTTTGTAATACCATCACGGTCGAAGTTCGATTCATCTGTCCACAAGATTGTTTTTAGATACTCAGGGTCTTCAATGTCTGCATTTATTAGAAATCTGCAGAAATCCATCCTTCTGACAGGATCTCCCTCCTCGATAGCTTGTACTGGCGTGTAATGGAATGGATACTGCCGTGCTGTGTGCTGAGTGAACCAGACTTTCCACTGAGACATACCAAGCTGCCTAGCCACAATTCTTGTTGAAGTAGTGCCGTCTGCTTGAAAACACTGCAAAATTTGCTCCTCTTCGATTGGATCACTAACGCTAGGTCTACCAGCGTCGGTTTGGCGACGTCGAACCGATCCCGTTTCTCGAATGCGCCGATATGTCGTACCAAACACGCTGACATCAGGTAAACGGCGGGTAGGAAAACGTCTTTGATAGTCTCTTCGAGCAGCAGCAGCGTCACCATCACAAAACCCGTAACAATACATGATATCCGCGTATTCTTCATTTTGGTAAGCAGCCATTTGAAAAGGAAGCTGTTTTAGCGCAGAATTTAAGTTAGTTAACAACGACACGTCCGAACTCCAAGATGGTTGAAACTAACTGATTACTTAATGAATTGAGCGAATGAGTGGGCCTCGATTGTGAACCTTAGTACAAACATTCCCGAATACTTACAAAAGAGAAACAATGTAAGCAATAAAATGAAAGAGACAAAAGCAAATCGGCATCTTGTAAGGTTCGCTTCTAGGAAATCCGCTACCTGCTCTGCCATTGTTAACAAATTTTTCAAACTCTTGTCAAAGTAGACAACATTTGCACCTTTTTGGAAAGTTTAGGAATTGAGGAAGTTATTTCCGTAATTTGTACGCCAAGTGTGATACATTTTTTTTAAGTAATCCTCTTTGGATTGAAACGAAATCCAAATAAAAAAATTTTGTCGTGCGGTTTATAACCTTTTATTTCAGTGGTTTCGGGTATTTTACACATGTATTTTAGTTTAATGTAGTCGCTCATTCATCAGCTATTAGAAAAATGCTTACTTAGTGCAGAGAGTGGAGTATTTTTTTCACAATTGTCAGTTTTAGGTGGAAAAATGGATTTTTTCAAAAAAATCTTAAAAATGAGATAACTCGAAAACAAGCGATTTTCGACCCCCAGTTAACTGGGGCAAAATTGTTGCAAATGAACTCTAGTATAACCCCTTTCAAGGAATAGGTCGAATTACCAGTCACCCTGTATAATTTACGCGGACGAAGTCGCGGGTTAACGCTCGTGTAATGATAAAATTATAAAATACTTACCTAACAGAATACGTGACAAAATTCATGTAGAATAATTATAGGTTTTAAAAATAGGCTATCATTTTTAGGTTTAATTAGGTAGGTCCATGCCTAAATTATGAAAATACGAATATTGTTTGTGGTTTTTACCTTATAAATAAATGGACTGAAGTGTGTTAAGAGGACTTAATAGCCCAGTCATATTACGGAGTTTTGTTAGGCGGGGTAGGGAGTAATTAGTAATTGGACTTTTAAACTGTAACCGGCACCATTTAGTGGTAAAAAGACTAGTTGTTCAGTATCATGGGTACAATCACCCTTTAAAGTAATGCAACTGTTCACCCTAACACCCTGTATAACATGAAAATATTTACTATTTTTATTGCTTACATCTTATCGATTTTATTACGTTTGGAGAGGACGGAAACTATGATATACTATTGTATAAATAACTACATAAGTAACAGGTTTCTAAAAAATGGACTACACACATACTTCGCAAGGAACGCATTTTAATGCTGTTGAAAAGCGTTCCTTGCGAAGTATGTGTGGTGTGACGCTGAAAGATAGAGTGAGAAATTGTGTAATAAGAGATAGATGTAAATTAAAAGAAGATGTAGTGACAAGAATAGAGAAAGGTATGCTTCGTTGGTTTGGTCATGTGGAGAGGATGAGTGATAGCAGATGTACGAAAGAGATATATGTTGCTAATGTGAGTGAAAGCGTCGGAAGAGGGCGCCCTCGTAGGACGTATGCTGATCAAATCAGTTACGTCCTACAAAAAGGGGAGGTGCGGAGTACTCGAAACCGACGGGCATGTATAAAGAGATGTATGGATGTGCATGAGGCAAAAGAAATGTAAGGATCATAGTAAGTGGCGCGCCCTGGTCTCTGCCTACCCCACTGGGAAAGAGGCGTGACGTTATAGATAGATAGATAGATAGATAGATGATAGAACGTACAAACTTTTCGAATTGATAAAAATAAGTCAAACCATAAACTATACGGGGTGAAATTGATATCATTAGCATCCTTTTAACCTAAGAGTCTACCCATCAAACTGAACAACTTTTACTATGGGAGCAAACCGATCAGTGCAAAAAAAAAATTTGCTTTTCCATACTCAACTGCAATGCCTATTCGACACAAATGTATGGAACATCAGATTTTTGCTCCGATCGGTTTGCTCCCATAGTAAAAGTTTGATGGGTAGACTCATAGTTTAAAACGATGGTAATGATATCAATTTCACCCTGTATATTATTTTATTCTTATCTATAAAAAGTAAAGTAGGTTAGTGGTAACAGTTGAAATATGCCGTTATCTGGTTTGATTAACTGAGAATTACATCACAATATGTGTGTCATTGGAGATAGAGCAGATATGTCCTTATGAATGTTGGTTGTGTTACGCAACTTTGATATGTGAAGTAATGTTGTAATAGTATTCGAAATAATAATATATCATATCATATAGGTATTAGGGGCGACAAACCATATAGATATAATTTTTTTTGGTTACCTATCATGAACCTGATCTGCAAGAAATTATATGAGAAATTTTTTTTTAAATACATTAATTTAAAATTATGTGCACTTAAAATCAACCAATCGGACTTCTTGCTGTTGAGAAAGTACATTTAAGGTGGTTGCAGAGGGGTCAATTTTATACAAAACTTTGACGCACAATACGCGTAGACGGTATTAATATAAGTAACTTTGTATATATGGAAAAATAATTTAGAAAATCTAGATAGGTACCGCGTCTCAAATAACATTTGCAATTAATAAAATAATTACGAAGATATAAAGCTTTGAAATTTTTCATACAAAATTTTAAAAGCTTTATATCTTCGTAATTATATTATAAATTGCAAATGTTATTTGTGACGCGGCATCTAGATTTTCTAAACTATTTTTCCATATATAAAATATATTACTTTTATTAATTCCGTCTACGCGTATTGTGCGTCAAACTTTTGTACGGACTGAAACCACCTAAATATAAGTAAACACACGCATCAGTATTTTAAATTGTCATACAAAACAATTAAACAAAAATTTATGTTCATCAAGATAGAGATAAATAAAAAAATCTTGTAATCTGGTTGGAACCGATTTTTTTTCCTAAGTCAGCGATCTTAAAGGATTTGTACAGGGTGTAACAAAATACCCTAGTAATACTTAAGGCGGTGCTTTAGACCATCAAACTGAACAACTTTCACTATGGAGCAAATAGAGAAAAAAAATTGTCGATTCGGTCGGTACTGCAGTTTTGTACGGGACAGCTGATTTTTTTTAATCTTTCTCCATGTTGGCTTCATAGTGAAAGGTGTTCCTAAAGCACCCCATTAAGTATTACTAGGGTGTTTTGTTACACCTTGTATATCCAACTGGTCTGCAGCATACTGTATTCTTCTGCAGCGTAACATCTTGCAAAATGGACACGGGTGGAGATCATAAGGTATCAATCAAGCAAAATTTTACAAACTATTAGGCTTTGACTACTTATATAGGGACTAGTTACGTTTTAGTTAGTAATTCTAAAGCGTAACATCTTGCAAACTCTCATGAATACAGCATTGAAGAAAAAAGGAATGAAAGTGAATGTGAATAAAACTAAAGTAATGGTAATGGAGAGGGATGAATGTGTGACTGATTGTTGTATAATGATTGAGAATGAAAAAGTGCAACAAGTGAATGAATTTGTATATTTAGGATGCATGTTTACTAGAGATGGGAAATGTGAGGGTGATGTGCATAGGCGAGTAACAGCGGGAAACAAAGTAAACGGTGCTCTACATGCCATTGTGGCTAGCCAATTAGTGTCCAAAAAGGCGCGACTTGCTATACACAATGGTGCGTTGGTGCCTACACTTATGTATGGCAGTGAGTGCTGGGTATGGCAGAAGAAGCATGCAAGTAAAATTAATGCTGTTGAAATGCGTTCCTTGCGAAGTATGTGTGGTGTGACGTTGAAAGATAGAGTGAGAAATTGTGTAATAAGAGATAGATGTAAATTAAAAGAAGATGTAGTGACAAGAATAGAGAAAGGTATGCTACGTTGGTTTGGTCATGTGGAGAGGATGAGTGATAGCAGATGTACGAAAGAGATATATGTTGCTAAAGTGAGTGAAAGCGTCGGCAGAGGGCGCCCTCGTAGGACGTATGCTGATCAAATCAGTTGCGTCCTACAAAAAGGGGAGGTGTGGAGTACTCGAAACCGACGGGCATGTATGAAGAGATGTATGGATGTGCATGAAGCAAAAGAAGTATGTAAGGATCGTAGTACACTTACTACTTACTACTTACTACTTAGTGGCGCGCCCTGGTCTCTGCCTACCCCACTGGGAAAGAGGCGTGACGTTATAGATAGATAGATAGTAATTCTACGAACAAACATTTCTGCCACTTTTTGCGGGGGGCGAGGTAACAAGAAATCCGCAACTTTGGATTTTATTCCACATAACTTTAGATTCTAATTTTGAACGTTAAAAATCATGAAAAGAAGTCTCGTGTGAACCCGAAACGTTACGTTTATTGTTTCGCAATTATAGGCTGTCTCGTTTAGTGACAAGGTATGTAATTGAATGTAAATGCACATGATTAATTAATCTTATACCGTGGCAGAGGGGAAATGCTACCGCAAGGCTAGTCCTTATAATAAATAGTCAAAGCTATTAGGTAATATCAATAATTCTGTAAGCCTGCAACGAACCAAAACCACAGTTGAAATTGAATTCAGACCAAGTCTAACATAGGTAACTGGACTTCTCTTATCCAATCATTCCAGAGTTGTTTCGTCACAGGATGGTTGTTACATAAATGTGGTCACGTTTACAACGCGCCACGTGAGTTGAGATCACGTTGTGTTCAGACATAGTATTATTTTGTTGCTGAATTATTTACATTGTGTGGGCTATTGTACGCTTAGAGATTGATTGTTTATTTTGCTTGGAGTTGAAACGTAGAACTGTATTGCTATACAGGGTGTTAAAGAAGTAAGAATAAAAATTGAAAACTTTTAAGAGGGGTGGTTTAGACCAACAAACTGAACAACTTTCACTATGGGACCAACATCGAAATCGCGAAAAAAAAAATCTTTTGTCCCATACAGTTAGCTCGAGTAGATCTGTAGTTTAGTATAGAACATCGCAAACGCATCGTATCATGGCGATTTAATCTGCTCATTTTGGGGGAGGCCTATGTCCAGCAGTGGACGTCTATCGGCTGATATGATGGAACATCCGATTTTTTTCGCGATTTTGATTTTGGTCCCAGAGTGAAAGTTGTTCAGTTTGATGGTCTTAACCATCCCCTAAAATGTTTATTTGTAACACCCTGTATAGGGTGTGTTACTCACTGCGGCGGGTTTCTTGAACGGAAAACAGTTTGTACGCAAAGAAACATTTATTTAAAGATTTTATATGAGATAATACATTTTGTAAAGCACAAAACTAAAGGAACAAAAAAACCAAACAAAATGCTAACAAAAGCTGGCCACGGACGTCAATCGCCAGCCAGCGTTATCAAACACGAAAGAGTATGTTACAGAATTTAAAAGGGCACGTCGCTAACAGGGTGTACAATTTAATGCGTTACATATTGAACAGGGTGTTTCAGACCATCAACTTAACAACTTTCACTATAGAGCAAACGAAGAAATTACGAAAAAAAACAGCTGTTCCATAAATAGCGTCAACGGCAACTCGACCCAATTGAACTGAACAACTTTCACTATGGGACCAACATTGAAATCGCGATTTACAAATCAGATGTCCTAGCTGATGTCCTAGCTGAAGCAGTTTGAGTATGTAACGCATTTAAGTTTACACCTTGTATATGTAGTCGATCAAAGTTAGTGAATATTTGGGCCAGTCATTTTACGGTTTGAGCGGGGACTAATTAATAATTGATTTTTGCCTCGCCGCTGCCCTCATCCAACGGGTTCCCGCCGCCTTCACAAGGTCGTCGGTCCACCGTGTGCGGGGCCTACCCACGCTGCGCTTTCCGGTAAGCAGTCGCCACTCGAGAACTTTTCGGCCCCATCGGCCATCGGTTCTGCGAGCAATATGCCCCGCCCACTGCCACTTCAATTTAGCAACTCTTTGGGCTATGTCAGTTACTCTGGTTCTTCTGCGGATCTCTTCATTTCTGATTCGATCTCGCAGGGAAACTGCGAGCATAGCTCTCTCCATTGCCCTTTGGGTGACTTTTAGCCTTTTTATGAGGCCTTGAGTGAACGACCACGTCTCTGTTCCATATGTCATCACTGGCGACACACACTGATCGAAGACTTTCGTTTTAAGACACTGCGGTATTTGGGACGTGAAGATACTACGTACAATACAATACTACTAGGTACAATAGTACCAGATTTATAAGTTCTCCCGATGTACCTGCACAGTTGACTAATAGCGCGCGAAATTAGTTAATATATTAATTAGTTATTATAGGCTGATAAAGTGATTGATGATGAAATACAACTATAAACAGTGGGTGTGTTGGTAAGTGTATATTCGGTAGAGTACTGGTGCCCGATTGCGCTAAGTTATAACATCGAAGTTCTGTTCTTATCCAATTTCAGTTCTAATCACATTGCGATCCAATTACTATTCAACTATGCTGAATTCCGCATCGCGCTAAACTCTATTTATCTGACAGCCAATAACGTCTGAGCGACTGTCAAAACGGCTCTAACGGCTGTACCGCGATTAGCACAATACCAAATGTGTCAAAAGTTATGGTTCGTACGTAGTCCCATAACGGTTCAACAAATATTTTACGCGATGGCAGCCATGTAATGGTATTAACTAGTATTAACTATTAACGTTCGGGTCACGTGAAAGTACGGGCTCTTGGCCTTGGCCGTCACGTTTACGTTGCGTTACGTTTCATTACAATTATAGCCCAGCCATTTTACGGAGTTTTGTTAGGAGAGGTGGGAAGTAATTATTAATTAGACTTTTAAACTGTAACCGGCACCATAAGAAAAACCGGCACAAAAAGTCTATTTGTAAACATATTAAAAAAAAATCGCTACGCAACATAGAAATCAAAATTGTGAGTCCCAGAATGCTTTTAAATTAATAATATTAATACCAATGCACTCATTTGAATTAGATTTAAAAATATAAATTATTTTTGAGCAACAAAATAGGCATTAAAATTAAAAAAAAAGATGTTTTTATTAGAAAATACAAATGTATTTTTCAAAACCTTCCAAGTAGACAAAATATTGGTACCATGTTTGAAGTACGTATAATGGTAATGCCTTAGTTTTTTTTATAACGAGATAAAACTTCAATTTTAAATTTGAAACTGTTGCTGACGGGTTTTTTTTTTATTTTGGTACATTTCTAAGCTCAAATTGGCTCTTAAATAGTATACCGAAAAAAATACTCCCGGCCGTAAAATAATAAACCGTAAAATGACTAGGCTATTAGTTACGTATTTCTACTAAGGTAGAAAATTAATATACTTAATGGATTAGCGTATACAACATCACGGTATGGTATAGGTTTCTTTCAGTTCTTTATTATTTAACGATGTGTTGGTTCCTTAATACTTAATACAAGGTAAAAACACTTAGGTAATATAATTTTAAAAGTGGTGGTTTATTTTATACCATCAAACTGGGCAACTTTTATTTATTTTATTTTATTTTATTTCCTCGGGATCGCCGACAAGGTGAACACAATATTAATAACAAATACATAGACAGACAGATAGACAGCGGGATACTTTACTACGGGATAATTTGTTTTACTAATGAGAAAAAACCTGAAACAGTAAAAAACTGTTGTTTTATACAGGGTGTAAGTGACAGCCTAGTAAATACTGAAACGGTGAAGTCAGACCATCAAACTGAACAACTTTCACTATGGAGCCTACGTCAGGAGACGCGAAAAAAAATCAGCTGTTCCATACAAAACTGATGTATCAACCAGACTCAAATGTATGGGACAACTGATTTTTTTTTCGCGTCTCCTGAGGTAGGCTCCATAGTGAAAGTTGCTCAGTTTGATGGTCTGAGTTCACAGTTTCAGTATTTGCTAGGCTGTCACTTACACCATGTATACATTTGAGTCGAATAAGCATTGCTATTTAGTATGGAACAGCAAATTATTTCAGTACCCAGCAAACAATTTGGTTGTATTAGGCCCCCATTTATATGACTATTTTGACTTATAAAAGTTATATTACGGTAATTTCGTCATATAGTGGTGCTTTATGTGTCTATTGTTCGAATATACGACACCTATACGACCAAATTGTTAGTTGGGTATTTGCTAGGCTGTCACTTACACCCTGTATACTTAGATTAGTATACAGGGTGTTATTTGCATGGTAGGTACATATCCTTAAAGGTGTTTTCTTACGTAACCGTGAGTTAGTTTAATTAGATTTGAATATACCTAATAATATTATGCATAATCCGACTTATGTAGTTACTCTGATTACATAAACACAACTAAAGTTCAAGTTTATTGCAACTATAGCTATATTTATCTCAGTAACGTAATCTAAACTTTTATGTATTCTTTTGACTATTATAAACTGATCTACCTCGTCCCCCTATCATCATAACCAAGGGGGTAAATTAAGATGTGGTTTCTATTGTGTAGGAGCTCAAAATAAATTGGTTTTTATTATTAAAGGCAAACGTGACAGTCTTTTATGTAACGGAATCAGAAAACGTGCTCACATTCCTTTTTAAACTCTAAGGGGCCGCCTACATATTACGTTGAAATATTCAAACAATAGGGTGAATCTATTTTTGAAGATTTAAGGCGCAGTATTCCATACAGAATCTTTAAAAACGACTAACTAGTTACTACCTAATAGTAGTTAGTTATGCCTCCAATGTTTTTTCAACTACCAGTGACAGTACCAGTCGGCCCTATTTTTTAAAAAATAAAATTAAGCTATAACAAGTCATGTTAAAGAAGATGAATATGAATGGATAGGTACAGGAAACGTAAAGATATATTTTCTCAGAATTTAAACATTTTTAATTGTGAATAATTATGAAAAGATAAAGGAAATAATAAATTATATTTTCCCAGTATTTAATTTTAAACAAATTAGATTGATTGCAAAATTTAACTGGTTTTCAAAAAAGGAATATTCTAGGAAACTTCGCCTTAAGGAAAACATCGTGGGCGGAGACTCACGCGGCCTGTCGATGCTTCGCAACGGTCATCTTAGTTTAGAAACCACGGGGTAAGTCTTTTAGGGGTTTTGACCCCTTTAGGGGGATTATTTGCGTAAGAGAACCGAAAGGTTCTAGAACCGAATGGTGCAAAAAAAAAATTTTTTGCTTCATACATTGTGGTCGAACAGCTATTGACATTTTCTATGGAATAGCAGATTTTTTTGGACTGGATTGAAGTCAAGAGCAAACCCGATTGTAATTAAAAAAAAAAAGTTCCGAAATAACTTCCGCCGCGGTTGTAGAGTCAAAAAAATTACATCAAAAAGCTATCTTTGTGATATTCAATGATGTACGTAGGTAGTTCTTATTAGTTTCATGGTGATATTATTATGAATGCATTTTTTTTTAATTTTGAATTTATTATTTTGGTATAATTGTAGTTTATAAAAGAGATTCCAATAGATTATATTATAACAAATTTATCTTTAGCTGTGGTATGTAAAATTTATTTGTTATCTTATCTAAGATATTCGGATAGAGATCGTGATATAACCTACTGATCGGGTTTATTTCTCATTTTATCACGTACTTACATAATAGATGACAATTCTGTCATTATTCGGATATCACAAATCTATATCTATGTAGATAGAGCATGTACTTTATCTAAAATAATTAAATAAATAAAAAAAACCTTTTGTATAAAACTCCAATGATGGTACTCGACCCAAATTTTTTTTTCACCTTTTCGTTGTTGGTCCCATCAAAGTTGTTCAGTTTTTTACAAGTGCTACCCACACATACATACATACTATGCATACATACTTGTTTTGTGTGAAGTGTTGCCAGAAGGTTACTTTTGTAACCTTTTAGGTGATTTTTAGCTCTGTCAGGTTACTTTTAGGTTACACGATTCAAAAAGTTACTTTTAGGAGATTTTTAGCTCTGTCAGGTTACTTTTAGGTTACATGATTCAAAAAGTTACTTTTATATGATTTTTCTGAATTTGTATAATCAATTTATAATTCATATTTTTTTATGAAATGGAACACTTTTTCATATTTTTTGCAATATTTTATAACGCAAAACGTTCGTAACGTAGTGAGTGCAAATCCTAAAAACACGTTTTTCTCTTTTGCACTAATGTATACCAAATCACAAATGACTAAAGCGTATCACTTACTCGCTCGATCAATCAATTGAATGAAAATGTAACATAACATGGAAAACGCTACTGAATTGTTTATATTTCAGTAAGTTAGTACAACCAACATCTGTCTATTAACTTTTAATAGTACCTTAGGTAGGTACTATTAAAAGTTAATAGACAGAAGTTAATAGTCTATTAACTTTTAATAGTACCTTAGGTAGGTACTATTAAAAGTTAATAGACAGATGTTTACTGGAAAAAAATATGAAAGGTTACTTTTCACACCAAAAGGTTACTTTTTTATCTATTTCCGGTTACTCTTGAAAAGATCCGGCTGGCAACACTGTTTGTGTGGTTGTTGTGTCAGTTCGGACAAAAACTTGCTAAGATTTAATTATGAGACTTGGAGTCTAGAATACATTAAAATTGTTTTTTTTTTGGCAAAATGTATAGGTATACCTACTACATTATAACGAATTTAAAAAGCATCAGTTATCCTTTAATTTTTATGGTAAAAACCACAACCAGTAAAGTTTTCGAGTTTTTGGAACCATGATTTTGGTCACGTACTTTCCTATTCTTTTACTCTACAAACCATTTCTGATAAGGAAAATGTGAATGAATCAATTAAAAATAAACCGATAAACATTTTAGTTTATGCAAAAATTTATTAATTGAAACATTTAAATGTTTCAGTTAATTTAATTAAAACATTCGATTAGTTAAAAATTAACTTTTTTATTTCCTTCCAGCTCCGAACACCAATAATATTGGGGGATTTTCTGAATAAAATTAAACTAGTTTTCCTCGATAGATGGCGCTGACCAACGTTCGTCAGTGGTTCCCTCAGATTCAGTGACATGAATATAACATAATTATTTTTATTCTTTACTAGCGTCAACCCGAGAATTTGTCCGCACAAATTATATACCAGATTTTAAGTCAAATAATCATATATCAAATCAAATATATCATAATAGCTTATATCAAACAATAAAAGTTTCATCAAAATCGGTTCAGTAGTTTTTGCGTGATGCTCGTTCAAACAAACAAACACCAAACAGACAAACACACAAACAAACAAACAAACAGACAGACAAAAAATCCAATAATTGGTGATATGGAATCAGGGATACCTGAAAACCATATCGTAACTTTTTTTTTGTTAATATCTTCAATGTACAGACAAACTTTCTGCTACAGTTTTATAATAGTTTAGATTTAGCATTTTCAGATTCAATTCAAGTAGCGCAATCTAAAGTATCGATAAAAATTTTTTTTTACTTGTTATAAAATAAACTTTCATCTCTCTTTGAAGTCCTAGTTCATTCATATTGCTATAATACCCGAATGGAATTATCAGGAAAATATAGTTTGAATGGATTGAAAGTTTTGAGTAGTGTGTACGAAGGTATGTAGGTGTTTTTGGATCAAGTACCCATTGTTTTCACGTGTTTACAATCTTTCACGTGATTAATTAGATCGATAATGTTTGCGGATACTTTGGGAGGTTTAGGGTAACTTCAGACTTAGCAAATGTTAATTGACGGTTATATTGAGAGTGGTCAGAAACTGTTACAAAATCCTACCATTATATTTTTAAGTGTGCATCAAAGTTATACAGGGTCCTTTTTAATATACTGACAGTTTTTTAAGGGGATGACCAGACCATCAAACTGGACAACTTTCTCTATAGGAACGTCGAAATCGCGAAAAATCTGCTGTACACTTGGCTCGAGTAGGTTTGCAGTTTTGTATGGAACAGCAGATATTTTTCCGCGATTTCGATTTTGGTCCCATAGAGAAAGTTGTTCAGTTTGTGCCGTTTCCCGGGTGGAATGAAGACTGGCTAAATAACCTTGACCTCGATATTTTAACCTTCCCCCCCCCCGGAAGACAAAAATGTCATACGATATGATGATGGTTCAAAGTTTTTGTGTAAGTCGTATGTAAGTTTCCGTGAAAGTAATATGTCATCATATCAGCCATTAAACGTCCACTGCTGGACATAAGCCTCCCCCAAAATGGGGGGGATTTGCTATAATCGCTAAGCTTGGCAGGCGGGTTGGCGATCGCAGTTGGATCGAATCAATGTGTGTACTCAGAGGATGCTGCTGCCCATCCTTCAGTAGATCCCTTAGTCGCCTTTTACGACACCTAAGGGAGGAAATGGGATGGCGCTATTCATTCAGAAAATAATATGCCTCAGTTTATTTCGGAAAACAGTCGTTTGACAGAAACCTATTAGTTCTACCCCCAAATCTGAAGGACAACCTTGATTCTAAGTTAGTTAATAAAGTTATAACATTGTATTAATTTGTATTGTTCCAAAGTGCTGTAAATATAACAGTTAGCCGGTTTTCTATTGTATTATGTATTATTCCTCTCGTAAATCAAATAATAGTCCATGTTTTGATCAAGGATTTTGTAATAATATAACACGTTTTTCTATTATGTACAAACCATAAACTTAATAAACACTAGTAGGCCATACAAAAGCTTGTAGGCTATATTTGAATTTCATAGGTACACACGGCGGCACATCAAGCTATACAAAACTAACATAAGCTGGTCGCGTGATGCTATACGTTACTCGACCTACACGCGGTCAGCTTAATATGTTGGTTAGGTATTGCTTGATGTGTGTGTACACTGTACAGGGGGTCTACCCGGATATTCCTACACTCTATTACAATGAAGTTCGGATCGAAACGGTCGCGATAAATCGAAGATCGAAAGTCCGGGTACAGAGCCAGGTTCGTACGCGCACACATTGGGAACGCGTGGTGGACTAATGCCCATACACCCTCCCTGAGGGTAGGCCTGTGCCCTGCAGTGGGACGTTTATAGGCTGATGATGATGATGATAGGTACAGGTTCATAGCTTCAGATTTAATATGTACGGTTGTTTAACACGTTCACATTAATTAAGGAGGACCCTAGGTGTATGCTAACCCTAAAATCTTCTTCTTCTTATTTGAATGAATGAATGAATGCATGATTTTTTCGCTCTGCTATAGCATCCAATAGTAGGTATGATCGGTCAATGTGTAAATATTATCTAATAGTTTTACTAAGAACATGACGGTCAAGGTCATCCAAGATTGTGTGAACTTACTCATAGACATAGATAACTTCTCTGAACTGCGACTGCATTATATAATACAGGGTTGTCAAAAGACAAGAAGGCCTACCAATTATACAGGATCCTTATCAAGATAAGATAAAGTAGAAAAAAAAAATGATTTTTTTATTATGATAAAAAAAAAGTTTTTTCCATACAATATTGCAAACTTATTCGACCCAAAAATAGGACAACATTGTTCGCGATATGTTACCCATATA
Source organism: Agonopterix arenella (assembly GCA_927399405.1). Classification (NCBI taxonomy): domain Eukaryota; kingdom Metazoa; phylum Arthropoda; class Insecta; order Lepidoptera; family Depressariidae; genus Agonopterix; species Agonopterix arenella. Next base: position 8,306,923 of record OV656714.1, read on the forward strand.
ATAATTAATTATCCTTGTTGTTATTACCCTTTATCCTACTAGGATGTACGGCATAGAGAAAAATGTTTATTTTGATCTTCGGTCATGTATCTTGGCATTTTACCCCAGTATCCCAAAAAAAAAAACAGATGAAAAAAAACTGAAATTATATTTTATCAGTATAGAAATCCCAGCTAGCATTTTTTTTTTGTGTTTACCATAACATTATAAAATTTACGATACTCTAAAAACGAGAGTATAAAATTTATAGAAAGTTTCTCCTATTTCCTTCTTTCTTTTCTCTTTGATATTGATATTGTTGTAGGTACCTACTTATTTAATAATACTAACTTATAATTATAGTTATATAAGACTCTAAATTTGGGAATGGGAGGAAGGGGAAATAATTCTGTTTAACTTTGGCGCTGCTATCTTATTCATATAATCATGCTTTTTCATTCTATTATCCTTTTTTCCTTTTTTTTTTGAGTTTTTCATTTTTGTTGTATTTTTTACCAAACTCAAACCTGCATATGCCTATTGCATGCCGTGGTTGCCTTTAATTGAGGTGGCACACGCCTTTTGTCTGTCCATGTATTTGTTAATAATATTGTGTTCACCTTGTCGGCGATCCTGAAGAAATAAAATAAAAAAAAATAAAAAAATAAAAATCCCTTTTTCTTTTATCTGACAACCCTAACACCTAATTAAAACAAAACGTGAATGGTCACGTGTCTTACTAGAATGCTAGTACCTATTTTAAGTACTATAACTACCTACTCTACAAGACACAGACAGTGTAATTCAACTTAAGAAAACATGTATTAAATTAGTACAACTAGCTTTTAAGATTAGGAACAGCTGATATGTTCCTTGCATTGTAAATTACCTATTTTTTGTTTATTTTTTTGTTTTCATTTACTGTTTCTTTTGTATTCAATGATGAGGGTGACATATTCAAATCATGAATAAACCCTCTATAATCAATAAAGAAAAAAAAAAAAAAAAAAACATGTATTCATAATACATGTATACGAATATTGATATATAGCAAACAACTTTGTTTCTAAGATGCTTTATTATTTATTAATAATAACTTCATAACATAGGTTATGTTAACTAAAAAATGATTCATTTCCTCTCGACAGAAAACAAGTTGATGTTATTACCGGATTCCTGAAATGTGGTGCCTGCCTAGCTAGCATGCCACCCACGACAAAACGTTTAAACGAGAAAAACGTCATGCGCGCTCTTTCTGGCCTACGTAAAATAATAAAGATGGAGGCACATCTCGATTTTTGTCGTTATCTCGGGGGTGGCATGCTAGCTAGGCTGGTGTCCTGCTTTCAATATTATATCTTGTAATATATCTATCCTAGTCTTTTAATAAGATAATATAATTAGCATAGTCTTCTGTCTTCTAATATCTATAGCACTCACAGCGTTTGGTTAGGTTACAGTAAAGAGTCATCTGATCCTTTGCCTTCCTCATCCAGTCACTCCCAGCTGCCTTTCTCTCAGTCCAGCATCGCAGAGCATCCCACACTACGCCTGCCAGTTCTTATCAATTCTAGAGTCCTGACTGACCCAGATTGACAGTTTTGCGAGAGATATGACCATTTTGCATACCTACATGCGTATCTAATAATATATTTAAGACACGAGTAAAATTGGGGCCAACTAAATGGAAACTCGTGTAATGTGCATAATCGTTATTATTCATGTTATGCTATTTGGCGCCATAATTGTTTTTGTTTGATTCTTGATTTGGCCAGTTATTTATATTACATGTTTTCCTTATGGTTATGTCGTAATACCCACTTGAATATCGCCTATATTGAAGCTAAAATCACTTTTATACAGGGTGGAATTGATATCATTAGCATCCTTTTAAACTAAGAGTCTACCCATCGAACTGAGCAACTTTTACTAATGGAGCAAACCGATCGGAGCAAAAAAAAAATCTGCTGTTGCATACATTTGAGTCGCGAAATCGCGCGTCGAGATTGCAGTTTAGTATGGAACAGCTGATTTTTTTTTTGCTCCGATCTTTGACTATTTATTATGAGGATTAGCCTTGCGGTAGCATTTCCCCTCTGCCACGGTATAAGACCAATTGATCATGTGCATTTTACATTCAATTTTATACCTTATCACTAAACGAGACAGCCTATAATTGCGAAACAATAATTTCGAACTTAGAATGTTTGGGGTTCACACGAGACTGCTTTTCATGATTTTTACCGTTCAAAATTAGAATCTAAAGTTATTGGAATAAAATACAAAGTTGCGAATTTCATGTTACCTCGCCCCCCGCAAACAGTGGCAGAAATGTTTGTTAGTAGAATGTTTGTTACACGCGTAACTAGTCCTTATATAAGTAGTCAAAGGCTCCAATCGGTTTGATCCTATAGTAAAAGTTGTTCAGTTTGATAGGTAGACTCTTAGTTTAAAAGGATGCTAATGATATCAATTTCACCCTGTATACAGGGTCCTTCTTAATACTGTAGCTTTCTAAGAATAGTGCAGCTTTGAAAGAATTTTTACAATCGGTTCAGTAGGTCCAGAGATACAAACAAACAAACAAACAAATTGTATTATTATATTATTTACGAGTAATAAATTAACTTTGTAATTAGACCTTTACACACAAGTCTATTAACATCAGCCTTACATCATACGTGTATCAATAGCAAAACTTCACTATACTTCCGTAGAGAAGACCTTATAGCATGCAAGTCACGGAGTGCCTTGTCGCGGGTCGCAGGCGTATCTCTTTTGACTTACAATTGGTATAGGAGGTTAGATTTAAGGTTGAGATCATGGCCAGCGTTTTGTGACTGCGGAAGTATGGAGATGCGGTCGTCAAATGTTGTTTCTATTGCTTCAACTGTGAAAGAAAGAGATGAGAGAAGAATACGTATACGCATACAGGGTCCTATTTAATATGCTGACGGTTTTTTAAGAGGATGATCAGACCATCAAACTGAACAACTTTCTCTATGGGAATAACATCGAAATCGCGAAAAAAAATCAGTTGTCCCTTACATCAGATTTTTTTATGCGCTTTCGATGTTGGTTCTATAGATAAAGTTGTTCAGTTTGATGGTCTGATGATCCTCTTAAAAAACCTTCAGCATGTTATGTTGGACCTTGTATAGCACCTCACACTTTAAAACGGTCCCCGTTGCAGGTCTGCTGGAAGAAATCTCCCTAGAGATAAGCTCGCCCTTTGTATTATGTTTACTTTAATTGTGTAATTTTTTTATAACTCTTCACTTGGTGGATGGAACTGAAAGCTATTATTGTTAATACAGGGTGTTAACAAATACTTTACGGATTCTTCAGACCATCAAACAATACAACTTTCACTACAGGACCAATTTAGAAAACGCCAAAAGAAACTGCTGTTCTACATTTCATCAATCTACTCCTCGGGAAGGCATCACAACGGACTTCTTTTTTGAGTAGCATAGGCCCACTACAACATTCCCAAACACTACAACTCCTGTAATCCAGGATCAACAGCGGTGACCACTCATAACACTAGACAATGAAGTCCAGCGAGCGAGCGGGAGATGACTCTCTAATCTAAGCGGAACCCGGACCTCATTTAATAATTAGGAAAAACCATAGAGATCTAGAGAGATGCCAACCAACGCGCCGAGTACGAAACCTAGTGTCGCATTACCACCAGTACCACGCGATAGAAAGTATTTTGTTAGCTTGAATGTACTCATTATTCATTGCTGTATGAGAACTCAACGTTCGAATAATCTTTTGTACTACGCAAGTATTGTAAACTATTTACACATAATATCTCGACTGGCTTTCAGCCTCATAATATATTGAATCATTACTGTCGCGAGCAATGTGTTCCGTTTTTGCGCATATTGCTGCGACACTGGCCCCGCCCCCTTTTCACATCTCCCTTTAGTTTTTGTGATCTGTGGGAAAAACAATAGCAAGCAAAATTGCCGGCCGATGCGTCTGTGGAGTCTGGATATATGCTCAGGGGGTAACTACTTGACATCTATCGCAGTGTAGCCTGTGCCCTGAGTCTTGTTCCTCCAGGACCTAATAGAGGCTTCCCCTCAAGGAATAGAAGTGGCCAATTGTTTGAAGGGCAAAGAGTGATCACCATCACACGAGAAAGAAGAAGAAGAAAAACCAATAACGGGGAATATGTTGTCTTTCCAATCTGCCTTGACACGCGCGCTTATAGATTGTCCACTGGCAGAAACACTTTTTCCACGAGCGGGCGGCGTGTAGGTGAATTCATCGGTGATAGGACACACACACCAACGCGCCTTGTAGTAGTGCACCTAACGTAACATTGAATTAAGGTTTGTCTCTATGTGGTACGCAATTATGCTACTGTCTGGTGGAAAGTATTATACGCACATACAATAAACTCCGTAATCAAGCGAGGTGCTCAGAAATATAACTACAACATGTAAGTAGCAAGCAACAGCAGCAAGTATTCATAAATATAAACTCTATCAGGAAAACGTAACTATTACAATATCATTATCAGCGACCCTATAAGTGGCGAGGCGACCGTAGAGAAGGCCGCCCTGCGTACGCGCACCTCGCATAACGTGCTAGATGTGTTTCCTGCAGACCCTGGGATCTAGAATTGTTAAACGTGATCGGTATTATACGACGTATTGTATTATATAGTTAGTTAATTATACAGGGTGTAAGTGACAGCCTGGCAAATACTGAAACGGTGAACTCAGACCATCAAACTGAACAATACAGCGTCCTTCTCAAGCCGCGTATCCACTATGCAACATTTGACGCGCAGCACGTGACGCTGCATCAACATGTTGGGCAACGTTGCAAAACAACGCGCGACGTCGCGGAACTTCAACTTAAACCCAAACGTCGCGCGTTTTTTAGCAACATTGCCGAACATGTTAAGCGCCACGCTTTAATATGCTGCCAGATTTTAAAAGGATGATCAGACCGTTCCGATTCTAAACAACATTCTCTATGGGACCAATAGCCCAGTCATTTTACGGTTTGTGCCGGGACTAATTAATAATTGTCATTTTTTTTTCCGGTATAATGTTGAAGAGCCAATTTGAGCCCAGAAATGTACCAAAATAAAACAAAATCACGTCAGCAACAGTTTCAATTTTAAAATTTAGCTATTATCTCGTTCTTGTCTATTTAGAAGGTTTTGAAAAATACATTCGTATTTTCTAATGAAAAATGCCTCATTTTTAAAATTTCATTACCTATTTTATTGCTCAAAGATAATTTATATTGTTAAATCTAAGTCAAATGAGTGCAATGGTATTAATATTATTAATTTAAAAGCCTTCAGGGACACACAATTTTGATTTCTATGTTGCGTAGCGAATTTTTTAAATGTTTTTCTAAGATAGATTTGTTGTCACTAAATGGTGCCGGTTACAGTTTAAAAGTCCAATTAGTAATTAGTCCCTACCCCGCCTAACAAAATTTCGTAAAATGACTGGGCTACAACCTAAAAATCACGAAAAAATCTGCTGTTGGAACAGCTGGGATGCTGTTCCATACAAAACTGCAATCCTACTCGACCCAAGTATTGGGCAGCTGATTTTCTTTTCGTGATTTCGACGTTGGTTCCATAGAGAAAGTTGTTCAGTTTGATGATCTGATCATAGTGTTAAAATCCGTCAGAATTTTATCTTGGATCCTGTACAGGTAAGGTACAGAAAAACTGCCACCAAAGTATAGGTACTGTTTAGAGACAAAGAGCTTAATGCCTATAACATTGTGAGGAAACCTGCATACATTTATCTATCTATCTATCTATAACGTCACGCCTCTTTCCGAGTGGGGTAGGCAGAGACCAGGGCGCGCCACTTACTACGGTCCTTACATACTTCTTTTGCCTCATGCACATCCATACATCTCTTCATACATGCCCGTCGGTTTCGAGTACTCCGCACCTCCCCTTTTTGTAGGACGCAACTGATTTGATCAGCATACTTCCTACGAGGGCGCCCTCTGCCGACGCTTTCACTCACATTAGCAACATATATCTCTTTCGTACATCTGCTATCACTCATCCTCTCCACATGACCAAACCAACGAAGCATACCTTTCTCTATTCTTGTCACTACATCTTCTTTTAATTTACATCTATCTCTTACTACACAATTTCTCACTCTATCTTTCAGCGTCACACCGCAACTCACTTCGCAAGGAACGCATTTCAACAGCATTAATTTTACTTGCATGCTTCTTCTGCCATACCCAGCACTCACTGCCATACATAAGTGTAGGCACCAACACACCATTGTGTATAGTAAGTCGCGCCTTTCCTGCATACACTGAAGAAGAAATTCTGATGTGTATGTGAAGTCTACCAATCCGCATTGCGCACGCGTGGCGGACTAATGCCCATACACCTTCCTTGAGGGTAGGCCTGTGCCCCACAGTGGGACGTTTATAGGCTGATGATGATACGGACCTGACCTCGATTGTCGTCAAACCGCGAACAGAGGGTAGGCACAGTGGCACAGTTTTGTCATACGGTCCGAAATATAGCTTATAAATCAATAATTTTTATGTTTTCTGAAGTAGGAACACTGGTAGGTACCTGTAGCAACTTGCCAACAGATGGCGCTACCAGTATTCATCGCAGAAATATGAAATAAGACAATTTGCGATGTCACATTGGAAACCCGTAAAGCTGCTACACGAAGTTTCACAATCGCATGCAAGACACACATCGCGCAAGAAGAATTATCACAGAGTCTCAGTATTATATAAAGTCTAACAAAATTAGGTGAAACTATTTTAAGGGAATGATCAGACCATCAAACTGAACAACTTTCTCTATGGGACCAATATTGAAATCGCGAAAGAAAATCTGCTGTCCCATACATTAGTAGTAGGTTTGTATGGAACAGCTGATTTTTTCTTCGCGATTTCAATATTGGTCCCATAAAGAAAGTGGTTCAGTTTGATGGTCTGATCATCCCCTTAAAATAGTTTCACCTAATTTTGTTAGACCTTATATATACAAGGTTCCGACAAACATCATTGGACCACGGCCGGTCCCCAGGCATCACACCTCGCCTGGCGGAAGTACTTCCCTTTTCTATGGAGGAACCTTCCACCTCAGTTCCTCCATATACCTATTGTATTTTCCCAAGGAACTATGATAATTATAATTACCTACTGTTTCTTAATATTGCGCTACAAAAACTTGAGTAACTTAATCATAGCATAGAGTTTGGTGCACCGTAGCGATTTTTTCCTAGAAAATGTTCCGAATACGGAAATCCGATGCCTTTTGTCGTCTTACTAAGGTCCAAGATGTCGGTAAAAGAGAGTTATGGAGTTCAAATGGAAATGGGCAGGACACATGGCATGGCGAGGTGACGGCAGATGGAGCAACGCATTGTCCGAGTGGTGGCCAAGGGAAGCGAAGTGTGGGTCGTCCGATGGTCGGTCGATGACATAAACGAATTCCCAGCAGTAGGTGGATTCAGGCAGAACGAGACAGTAATACGCCAATGTATACTTTTTTTGCCACGCTTCCAAGCTGGTATGAAGTTAAAATTGATGTGGTAGGGAGTATCCGTACTGTATAGTTTATAGTACTAGATTCTCTTTCTTATACAAAGTTACAAGTGACGAACTAGCATTTTTTCCCTACATTAGTGTCCCGTTCTGAAGAACTGTGTAGTCACCCTAATCGACGCAGTTGACTCCTTGCCAATTGAACTCGAACTTTGTTTATGCAATCGCAATCTGGCAAGTTCATGGTTGCACTATTAATTTAGCACACATATTATGATGTCGCGCTATTCAAGCCAGTTTCATCTTTATTCTGTAGGTATAGGAGTTATGTGATGAGAAATTTTAAGTGAAATGAACAATATTGTATTCACTATACAGGGTGAAATTGATATCATTAGCATCCTTTCAAACTAAGAGTCTACCCATCAAACTGAACAACTTTTATTATGAGAGCAAACCAATCGGAGCAAAAAAAACAGCTATTGTCGACATTGCAGTTTAGTGTGGAAAAGCAGATTTTTTATTTGCTCCGATCGGTTTGCTCCCATAGTGAAAGTTGTTCAGTTTGATGAGTAGACTCTTAGTTTAAAAAGATGCTAATGATATCAATTTCACCCTGTACAGGGTGGAAACGATAAAAAGTCATGGTAATGAGGAGGGATTAGAGTACTTACTACCTACGTCGCGTCACAAAAACTAGGAGCACAGATCACAAAAACTAAAGGGAGATGTGAAAAGGAGGCGGGGCCAGTGTCGCAGCAATATGCGCAAAAACGGAACACATTGCTCGCGACAATAATGATTCAATATATTATGAGTCTAAAAGCCAGTCGAGATATTATGTGTAAATAGTTTACAATGCTTGCGTAGTACTTAAAATAATTCGAACGTTGAATTCTGATACCGCAATGGATAATGAGCACATTCAAGCTAACAAAATACTTTCTATCGTGTGGTACTGGTGGTGATGCGACACTAGGTTTCGTAATCAGCGCGTGGCATCTCTCTAGATCTCTATGGTTAGGAGTCACACTACTACAGGACAAATTTGAAAACAAAAGTATGCAATTTAATTTCTATACTTTTTGTTATTTCTCCACCCCGTATAGCTTTCTTCCAAGTCCTCCACCCCGTATAGCTTGCTTCCAAGACTTGCTGAACAAGCTACTATCGTACTTCTTCCCTTGGAATAAGTATCCAATCAGGAGTCTTAAAGAAGGATTCTTAAGGTTACACGTGAAATGTGTTTGTAAACATTTTATTATTATAGTTACATAATATACTTTATGTTGTTGATATTTATAGCATTTTAATTAGATATTGCGTCGTAATGTATATATATAATGTTATAATTATAATTTATAATACTCATCGGACGCGTAGTACCCGGGGTAGAATATACATTGGACATAGTATACCACTAGTATACCACGCTGCGCGGGTTCAACCACGTGCCAGCACAGACTAAGCCTCGACCGTTTGCCTCAGTCCTGTAACTCTATATTATTTTGTACTTTAAATTGTAAGAAAAACTAAGGCAATAAATTATTTTTTAATTTAATTTTATTTTTTTGCATATACTGGGTGAAATTGATATCATTGGCATCCTTTTAAACTAAAAGTCTACCCATCAAACTGAACAACTTTTACTAATGGAGCAAACGGATCGGAGCAAAAAAAAAATCTGCTGTTGCATATATTTGAGTCGAGTAGGCAGCGGCGGCGGGTGCAGTTTAGTATGGAACAGCCGATTTTTTTTTGCTCCTATCGGCTTGCTCCAATAGGAAAAGTTGTTTAGTTTGATGGGTAGACTCTTAGTTTAAAAGGATGCTTATTATATCAATTTCACCCTGTAGTAGCTTGACAAATGTATTGTAAGTAATATAGGCAGGTACAATTTATTTGTACTAGAACCGAGGCGATCATGAATTCGTCAAGGAATGAACAACAACATTTACTTGTAAGTACACCTTCTTCTTCCTGCCATTATCCCATTTCTTCGGGTCGGCGCAACGCAATATGTCGTCTTCCTCCATTGCCGTCATTTCAGCGCACACACCTTTTGTGTGTTTCACACATGTTATCTTTCACACAATCCAGCATCAATGTTTTCTTTGGTCGTCCTCTCTTCATGAAGCCATCCACGTTCATATTCTATTTTTAATATTTTTATTTATTAGGAGCGTTAACTCGCGACTTTGTCCGCACAAATTATATACTAGATTTTAAGTCAGATAATAAGCAAACAAAAAAAAATTCTTTAAAATCAGTTCAGTAGTTTTTGCGTGATGCTCGATGAAACAAACAAAAAAACAGTCACAAAAAATCCAAAAATTTGTGGTATGGAATCAGGGATATCTAAAAACCATATTGTAACTATTTTTTTGTTAATATCTTCAATGTACAGACGAACTTCCTGTTACAGTTTTATAATAGTTTAGATGAGAGTTTAGAGTACCTGTCATTACACATTTAACACTCGTCTTATAATATGACACTCATATACCGTGATCCTCAAAATTCGTCTGCTGTAGTCAGGCAAGTTAATGCGTGACCGTCCCGCGGGGCAGAGACGTTGGGGGAGGCGAGGTACTCTAGATGTTAGCGGGGAGCTTAGTGGGGAGCGAAGAAGGGAAGCGCGGGCCGCTCACTATCCGAAATTTTGGAATACATGACCTGATATCGACTGAATTTCATTATCTTGATAGGTGATAATGATGATGATTCATCAATTATCAGTCAATTCGGGAACAGGACATTTTGGGTTTCAGTCATTCTGGCATTTTAGACATTTTAAGAATTGATCGTTTTAGACTAGGCCATTTGAATTTCATTCAACATGGGATATATACGATTTGGGTTGTATACTGTACCCGAGGCCGCGTTCATTGAATTATAAAATAATTGCAGTATTGTTTAGTGCAATGGAGAGGGCTATGCTCGTGGTTTCCCTGCGAGATCGAATCAGAAATGAACAGATCCGCAGAAAAACCAGAGTAGCCGACATATGGGCGGAGCACATTGCTCGCAAAATCAATGGCCCATGAGGCTGAAGAGTTCTCGAGTGACATCCACGTACCAGAAAGCGCAGCGTGGGTAGGCTCCCCACAAGGTGGACGTACGACCTGAAGAATGAAGGCGGCAAGAACCCGATGGATAAGGGCAGCGCAGGACCGGTCGTTGTGGTGATCCTTGAGGGAAGCATAGACTGTTGGGGTTACATGGACATCAAAGGAAAGACCAAGTTAAGGATATCAATAATAATCGTTTATTATCCTTTTACTTATATATCTTGGAAGGTGTGTTTCACTAATATTATGCGAGGCATGCGGTACCATGCCGGACTAAGTGAATACGCAGACTGCAGGGATGCAGGGATTTTAGTTAAGTGGTTGCATAGGGCTCTGTTCAATAAAAACAATATTTACGAGTTAGATAAAGACAGACATAGTGTTGAAGTAAGATAGATTTATTTTTGTTATACTCCAACACGCCCCCTCAAAAATAAATCCCTTCCTTTTTAAATGCAACATAGTATATCAAAAATCTTTATACAATAATAAAATCACACACCTTCCTTTTTCTCTCTCTCTGGGACTACAATCATCATGGTCCAACATTCGCTGCGCAGGATTAGGGAAAACCCAGGAAAACCTAATCAGACCAATCAATAATACTATTCATTATAACTACTTACTATTAATGTTATTCATCTACTTATTATAACCAAGTTCTTATAATAATCATATCCTAAAATCATTTTTATTTACATACATTGTACATATTTACAACATAACACCGAGTTTCAATCTCATTTCGGTGAAATGCACCGAGGGTAATGATTTAGTCAGGATATCAGCCAACTGGTTATCTGTAGAAACATAAAACATTTTAATTACATTTTTCTCTACCTGTTCTCTAGAAAAATGATACTTAATATCAATGTGTTTAGATCTTTTGTGACTGGTAGGGTTGTTTGCAATGCTAATGCATCCAGTATTATCCTCATAAATAGGAATAAAATTCGGTACCTCAATGCCAATACTTGTTACTAATGACTTTAGCCACAGAGTTTCCTTCACAGCCTCATATAGAGCCATGTACTCTGCTTCAGTGGATGATGCTGCCACTGTTTGCTGCCTCTTTGTTTGCCAGCATACTGTGCATTGATCAAATAATTTAAACAAATAACCCGTAGTACTTTTTCTGTCTACTTCATTACCACCCCAGTCAGAGTCAACAAAGCCACTTAGAATATTTTTGTAATCATTTCGTGTGAAAGTTAACTTGAGATTTATGGTTCCTTTTAAATAACGCAAGATCCTTTTCAAGTGTGACCATAATGACTGGCTGTTTTTGTTTGCATATCGACTCAAGATGTTAACAGAAAAACTTAAGTCAGGTCGAGTGCATAACATGATATACATCAAACAACCGATAAGATTTCTACAAGGAGAATTTGTTATTTCACACGAATTCAATGCTTTGTAATCTACTTTACTTTCAAGGGGTGTTTTGACAGTATTACAGTCACTCATGTTAAACTTCTCAAGGACTGTCTTAATGTACATTTCCTGATCCAAAGTAACTTTGTTTTCAGACCTTGTAATTCTGATTCCCAGAAAACATTTGATCTCTTTTAAGTCTACCATTTTAAAAGTGTTCATTATGTATGTCTTAAAACTATTCATGGTACTTATATCAGCGGTTGAAATTACTAGATCATCAACATAAAGTAAGACATAAATGTTCTTTAAAACATGACCAGCATTAAAAACGTAAATGCACCGGTCCGCTGATGAGTATTTAAAACCTATTTTTATCAAAGCTTGTTCAAACATTTTAAACCAACAGCGTGCAGACTGTTTTAATCCATATAACGACTTATTTAATTTGCACACCATATCATTTGCCTGCGGGATACCCTCAGGAATTTTCATATAAATTTCCTCGTCCAGTTTCCCATTTAAAAATGCAGTTTTCACATCCATATGGTGAACCAGCAAATTAAATTGATTCGCGAAAGCCAATAAAAATCTAAAACTTGTGATCCTTGCCACTGGTGCAAATGTCTCGTTATAATCAATCAAATATTTCTGACTAAAACCGCGAGCAACTAAACGCGCTTTATATTTCAAGGGGTTTCCAGACTCATCACTTTTAATAGTAAATACCCATTTACAATCGACAATATTTTTGTTCTGTGGTTTTGGCACTAGAGTCCAGGTATCATTTTCAATAAGTGAATTAATTTCCTCTTTGATAGCATTTTCCCATAGATGCTTATCATGCCTGGATTCAATTTCTTTATATGACTGAGGAATTTGAAATATCAAAGATTCAGCACACAACAAATAGTTATCAGAAATACTATCATTTTCGTTATAAGAAACAGTAGTCATATTTTTAATTCTATCACTGCGTCTCAAATTATGTGACGGTTTATCAATAAAATTATTTTCATTTTCTCGAGATAAAGTCAAGTCATTGTGATATGGAGAACAGTTCAAGCGCCCATCTGTCTCACTAACAGATTTATTAGGTATCAAACCCAATGTGGCAGGTATTTTGCCCCGTTTGTCATCCGATTGATTCTTATCAGATTCACACCTCTTTTTACAAAGGTGCCAGTCAGAGTAATAACCAGGTTTATAGCGGTTTTCACCACCCATAATCCGTTCCAGGTTCTCAACAGATTTATAGCGATTTTCATCACCCATAATCCGTTCCAGGTTGTCAACAGATTTATAGCGATTTTCATCACCCATAATCCGTTCCGGCTCAGTTTTCGCTGGCCTATTTGATAAGAAATTAATCTCATCCACAACCACATCTCTGACTCTCACAAACTTTTCCTCTACCACTTCCCACACCTTATAACCATTTGGTTCATAACCAACCAAAATGCCCTTTAAAGATTTTTCGTCAAATTTAGTTTTTCTAGTTTTATTAACAAAATAAACAGTAGAACCAAAAACCTTTAAATACTTTAGTTGCGGCTTTTTATTATGCCACAACTCATAAGGTGTGTTATCCAATTCCAGTGCCGCTGTGGGGCTGATATTTATTAAATAGGTAGCAGTTAATACAGCCTCACCCCAGAACGATTTATCTAATTTCGAACCTGCTATCATTGCACGTCCTCGTTCTGTAATTGTTCTTATCATACGTTCGGCAATACCATTCAAAGCCGGAGTATGTGGCACTGTCAAGTGGTAGCTAATACCTTTTTGCACACAGAACTCTTTCATCTCATTAGATAAAAATTCCCCTCCATTATCACAATATAAGTTGACAATACTCAAACCAAAATGAGCTTCACTTTTTGCAACATAATCCCGAAACGCAACAAAAACATCTGATTTACGAGCTAGCAGGTAGGTTACACAATAATGCGTGTATTCATCAACAAAAATAACAAAATAGTTTTTGCCATCAATGGATGAAGGAGTAACAGGACCGGAAACATCTGTATGAACCTTAAATAGAGCCCGTTTCAAATTTTGTTTTGTTTTTGATTTGTTAAATGGTAAACATGCTTGTTTTCCTAGAATACAAGCTTCACACAGTTTACCGTTTGGCGTAATATTATCAATTTTCTCAATATCAGAAAATAGTTTCTTTCTTTTTAGTTCCATAAATTTTGATTTGCCAATATGGCCCAACCTTTGATGCCACAATTCATAATTATTATTTACGACTCTATTTAATGAGCATTCGGTGTTTAAAGCACTTTTACCAAGCAGAAAGTTAATGCCAATTAGATTGTTCAAAGACTCACCCTTTATTACCGGCTTACCATCATTGTAAACAAGGACGCCGCCGTTTTTATCAAATACGACAGTCATTCCCGCTTGTTGCATTTTCTTTACGGACATTAAGTTGTACGGGATGTCGGAGCAGAAAAGAACATCCTGTAGTACGCCTTGTACGCCCATCTTACTGGTGACCGGGAGATTTCCTTTCTTCGTCGCTTGTATAAACATGCCATTTTTCGCAATAGAAATGTTAATGGGTTTATCTAGCTCAGTAAAGTTCCGCGCCAAATCTTCTCGATTTATCAAATGATCTGAAGCACCAGAATCCAAAACAAAAGTGATGTTGTTTTGTCCATGATTTACGTCATTTGTATCACTGCTCGTCATAAAAGCAAATCCGGATGTATTTGAAGTATGTGGTTCAGAACTCACTACCTGAGCTGTTTTAGGGTTTGTTCTTTTGTTTTCAATGGCTCTTTTGTAAGCATAACAATTCCCTTTTAAGTGTCCCGTTTTGCCACAGTAATAACATTTTCTTTGTTTAAAGTTGTTCTTGAGTGGTTTTATTGACTTAAATTTTTGTTGATAATGATTTGTTGGAACCCTTGCAGGTGTATTTTGTGGTCTCCATGTTTTAGCCTGAAGTAATTTTAGGCTTGTATCATGCCCTTCGTTTGTTAGCTTGACTTCATGATCTAATAATCTTGTTTTCACAAAAGCTAATGTCATGTTATCTTCAGCCAATGTCTCTATTGCGGTGACTATGCTGCTGTAGCTTTTCGGAAGTGTCATAAACAGGTGGGTCACTTTATCGGATTCCTCTAGCTTTGCGCCTGCGGCTATAAGTTCCGTAACTAATTCATCAAAGATTTGAAAATGTTTAAACAAAGTAGTTTCACTGTTCAGCTTTAAGTTCAGCAACCTTTTTCTAAGAGATAACTGCGTCGCTACGCTTTTCCTTTCAAAAATTGAATCTAGCTTAGCGAAAATTTGCTTTGCTGTATCTTGTTCAGTGGTCAAACCTAGTAATGAATCTGACAAAAACTCTATGATGGTGTTCTTAGCTGAAACATTCTTCTTAATCCACTCAGCACTTTGTTCCGTCGGAGCTTCATCGTCGATAACGTTCAGTACTTCAAGTTCACGTAATAGATTGCGAATTCGAAGTTTCCACACACTATACTTTTCTCCGTCAAATTGTGTAATGTTTCTTCTGGATTTTGAATTATCCATTTTTGTATAAACACTTTTGAACTCACAGAGATTTAAAAGTACAAGTTCGAACTATTTCACAGAATGCACAGAAAGTGTTAATTTAGTGTTTATTATAATTCCACTTTTTATTATTATTTTTACTATCACTCTGGCTTAGCACTCTGGGCCCATAACCTGTTGGGGTTACATGGACATCAAAGGAAAGACCAAGTTAAGGATATCAATAATAATCGTTTATTATCCTTTTACTTATATATCTTGGAAGGTGTGTTTCACTAATATTATGCGAGGCATGCGGTACCATGCCGGACTAAGTGAATACGCAGACTGCAGGGATGCAGGGATTTTAGTTAAGTGGTTGCATAGGGCTCTGTTCAATAAAAACAATATTTACGAGTTAGATAAAGACAGACATAGTGTTGAAGTAAGATAGATTTATTTTTGTTATACTCCAACATAGACCTCTCTGACCGGCCTGGAAATAGGTCCAGCAGTGGATGTCCATCGGCTGAGATGATGATGATGATAATGAATGTTTATTATTCTAAAATTGTCTTTTTCTATTCGGGCCATCGAGTTTTGAACCAACGAGGTATAATGCGGGGAACATTACTACACCTTTCAGGACGCTGCATCCTATTTTACATCAGACCTGTGCCGACGCAGCACGTGATCGACAACGTGCGCGCACACGTGCCCATGCGGACAGGATCGCGCATGCGCTTGAGACTGCATCGGCATGCGTTAGCGTTTGATTACTATAGCATGCTTGTTACGTTAATTGTAATGTTATGCTATTGTGCAATGGGTTGGTATAGGAGGTATATTATAGATTGGAATTTGTTGTATTGTGATTAAATGTTTAAGTGTGTTTCTGTGTCAATTTTTGTTTGCATTTTTTTGTAATTAATACCTACTATACAGGGTATAAGTGACAGCCTAGCAAATACTAAAACGGTGAACTTAGACCATCGAATTGAAAAACTTTCACTAAGGATTTTTAGAAAAAACAGCTGTGCCATACATTTGAGTTGGGTAGGTACTCTAGGTACAGCAGTTTTGTATGGGACAGCAGATTTTTTTTCGCGTTTCCTGAGGTATGTAGTAAACCTATGGCCCGTTGGGCTGGGCAGATAGCCACCTGCACGGCTAGCATGCCACCCACGATAAAGCGACAAAACGAGAAAAACGTCATGCGCGCTCCTTTTGGCATACGTCAAATAACAAAGATGGAGGCAAATCTCGATTTTTATCGTTTTCTCGGGGGTTGCATTTTAGATGATTTGGTTATAAGGGCTTGGTCAAAGACCAAATAGCTACTGCGACCTGGATAGATCTATTGTAGCTGTCACCCTAGACCTAAAAGTCATTTTCTAGGCCCACGGACTTCATGAACCGTGTTATGCTTTTGGAGGGAAGGTCCCTAATGTCAGTAGGTGTTATTATGTATCCACCTAGATGGCGACTTCTGCTGTGAATGAGCACTTCGCATTCGCATAGGAGGTGTTTGGGCGTTTCCACTGCTTCACAGCAGAATCTGCAAGTGGGTGAATCTACAAGCCCATTCTGTGTAGGTGTTTGTTTAACTTGCAGTGTCCTGTTAAGGCTCGTACTAAGAGCCTTAAGTCGTTGCGGTTTGAATTGATGACATCCGAGGTATGTCTGTTTGAAAAGCCGGTCACAAGTTCTTTCGCATGCCTCAGTCCTGCTGTATCCGACCAGAGCCTACGGCTTTGGTTCACAGCCCATTCCTTTAGCACACGTCTAGAGGTGTTGCGAGAGATGCCGCAATAAGGCTCGGGGCCTATGGCGTCCTCTTCCGCCCCTCTTCGTGCCAGCTCGTCAGCAGCCTCATTTCCATCAATACCGCAGTGTCCGGGCACCCAGCCTAGGGTGACAGAGTTTGTCAATCCTAGCTGGTTGAGTGCTCGGGCACATTCTTATGTTAGCTTCGACTCTATTTCGTCAGATCCTAGCGCTTTCAGAGCAGCCTGGCTATCTGATAAAATAACAATATGTTTCCCCTTTGGGCATCTATTCAGATTCTCATGTACGCAATCTATGATAGCGTACATTTCAGTCTAGAATACTGTGGCATGCTGTCCAAGGTGAATCGCCTTTTTAATCCTTGGATTGCCGCCACATACTCCAGCTCCAGCACGGTTGTTCTTCCTGGAGCCATCTGTAAACCAGACGACATATCCAGCGCTGAAGGATTGTGGGGTATTCCCGTTCCAGTCCTCTCTTTGGGGTAGGATTACCTTGTATAACCTGTTGAAGTTATATTCTTTGTTCATGGTGTCTTTCGACATACTCATGATCGGAATTATTAAGAGAGTTTCATGTAACCCTCTCATAAAAGAGGACTTCCATTTGGAATCTCCTCGTTCCAAGGCTCGGAGCATTGCAATTTTTGCCTCTTTCTGCACATGGATGTGTAGTGGAGGCAAACCCAATATTGCCTCCATAGAAGCCGTGGGTGTAGATTTCATTGCCCCCGTTGCTATTCTGCATACTAATCCTTGTAGGCTATTTAGGGTGTTTACACACTTCGCTTGTTCGGTTTTCTTATGCCAGGCTACACTGCAGTAGGATACAATAGGCCTCACTATCGCAGTGTAAATCCACATAACCGAACTCGGTTTCAGGCCCCATCTGGAGCCCGCTAAGCGACAGCATGTCCATAGTCCTATTTTTGCCTTTCGCACAATGTGGTCCAGGTGATCGTTCCAAGTGAGTTTTTGGTCCAGAATTACTCCTAGATATTTAACCTCCTTGGAAAACGGTATCGATTTTTTGAAGAGTATTGGAGGTCTAAGGCGCTCTAATTTTCGCCTTCTTGTGAAGGGTACTATAATCGTTTTATCGGCATTCACTGAAAGACCGAAGTCTTTGCACCACCTTTCTATTTTATGTAGTGCTGTCTGCATGAGACTGGACACATTTGAGTTGGGTAGGTACTCTAGGTACAGCTGTTTTGTATGGGACAGCAGATTTTTTTTCGCGTTTCCTGAGCTAGGCTCCATAGTGAAAGTTGTTTAGTTTGATGGTCTGAGTTCAGCGTTTCAGTATTTGCTAGGATGTCACTTACACCCTGTATTGTACTTGTATGGTAGAAGGTACTCTATACTAGGTATAATTTATTATTGATTTACATAACATACAAACTGTTGGCCAAAAACCCTTTCGGGATAGTCAGAAACATAGCTACTAATAACATCTAGCAGTTTTAGCATATCAAGGTTTGCATTTTTTATTATGTTTGGGGTGGAGAAGAAGAAGATGAGAGAGATGAATGGAAGAGGATGACATATTGCGCCGACCCCAAATAATGGGAAATGGGCAAGACAATGATGATTATGTTTGGGGTGGATTCTCCACGCGCAGTCCAGTCTAACAAAATCAGCTGAAACTATTTTAAGGGGATGATCAGACCATCAAACTGAACAACTTTCTCTATGGGACCAATATCGAAATCGCAAAAAAAAATCGGCTGTTCCATACAAACCTACTCGACCTAAATGTATGGGACAGCAGATTTTTTTTTTTGCGATTTCGATATTGGTCCCATAGAGAAAGTTGTTCAGTTTGATGGTCTGGTCATCCCCTTAAAATAGTTTCAGCTGATTTTGTTAGACCTTATATATCAGATTTTAAGTCAGATAAGCTATCAGACAAAAAAAGTTTCATCAAAATCGATTCAGTAGTTTTTGCGTGATGCTCGATCAAACAAACACACATACAAACAAACAGACAAAAAATCTAAAAATTTGTGAAATGGAATCAGGGACACCTAAAAACCATATCGTAACTTTTTTTTGTTAATATCTTCAATGTACAGACAAACTTCCTGTTACAGTTTTATAATAGTATAGATAGCTGGTACCCGCGACTTCCTCTGCGCTTCGTCTGGACAATTTACGCAATATCTTTATAAATTGTAGCCTATGTGTTATTCTGATGTGTAACCTATATTATTGTAAACTTTCATTAAAATCCATTCAGTAGTTTTTACGTGAAAGAGTAACAAACATCCATCCATACTTACAAAAATCGCGTTTATAATATTAGTGGGATAGATAAAGATTGCGCGACACAGCTTAGGTATCCTGCCCGTGACCGTAAATAGTTCACGTGAACGTGCATCTGCCGTACATAACATAACACGTGTCTACGTCTCTCGTGTCGTGTTTACGTTTACGTAATGATCACGTTTTATCGAACAGACAGACGGCCATGGCTAATCTTTGTATTGTTTGTATAATGAATACATTTGTGTATACAATTGTTTAGGTGATGTAATAGCGTATTGAAAAATTATGGTGAATATAATTTTCAGGTGACGAAAATTGAATTCGAATAATAATGTTTTGACAATAATTTTAGTTTCCCAGAATGACATATTTGACAAATGTATTTTCAGAGAATGACACGTTGGACTTCTATATTTCCTATGTATCTTTTTGTGAGTTTTGTGATTTGAGATTTTGTTTTAAGATGAAGAATAAATAACGAAATGCAATCAAAGAAAGGAGGAGTAGTAAAAGCAAAGACTAACTTCCATCTATTTCAAACATTAACGGAAACGGCTATAGGAAAATCAAGGTAGTAAGCGTATGCATCAGGCGGAGGACATTCGCCTTTTGGTGGCTTTTTCCGATTCAGTTTGCATAGAATGTGCTGCCATCTATTAAATACTTCGCAGAACTATGAAAAAAAAAGATTTTATTGTCTATGTCAATGTCTTATTGACAAATTCACAAAATGGCTACCTATCTTGCGTAACGTGCGGGTTGTTTGTAGTTTTCTTTCAATTTCGTGCCGATTTAGTGATGTTCTGGAGTTTCTGTTGTTCTCTTACCAATGTTTAGATTACAGGAATAGTAAGGATACTGGAATTTCACTCGATCGGTGCGGGATTGAACGAAATCTAGCATTCAAAACAATAATATCCATCGGTATGAGTAGATATAAGTAGGTATGTACAGTATAGGTTGAATTATTGTTGGTGAAACATAGATGGCGCTAGCTAGCCTTCAATTTGACATAAGGTGGATGCATTATGTTGCCACGAGTGGGTTCTCTTTTCTAATATACTTATATTACTCATTGGTATGCATGCATATGCTCACGGGTAGAGATATTCTGAAAACTCAGAACATCCAAGTTTCACTAGTAGTACCTAAACTATGTCCTATGTGATGGGGAGTCAGCCCGTTGTCACTTATTATAAATTTTAATGTACAGTGGGTACAATACATGCCTCGAAATCGAGGTACATGCAGGTTTCCTCACGATGTTTTCCTTTTCACTGAAATGCCATTGGTGTTACAAATTGTACATAAACTCCGAAAAGCTGCTGGCTGTAAGTGTAGAGCACTCCAAGAAACATTACCTTTGCAAATTAAATTAAAAATGGGAAACTACTTATTTGTACTTACTTTGTAGTACCTACATGTAAAAGTCCAAGGCAGGGTGGCGATATTTCCTATGTTAAAAATTAAGTCTAAATCTCGAAAACTATCAAACTTGGAATTTTTTTTGTATTTTTTCCTGAACGGTAATAAACTGGCCTATTTCTGGCTTGACGTTGAATTTTGGGACACCCTGTATGTGTATACAGGGTGAAATTGATATCATTAGCATCCTTTTAAACTAAGAGTTTACCCATCAAACTGAACAACTTTTACTAGAACCGATCGGAGCAAATAAAAAATCAGCTGTTTCATACTCAACCGCAATGTCAACGCGCGAGTTCGCGACTCAAATGTATGTAATAGCAGATTTTTTTTTGCTCCGATCGGTTTGCTTGCATAGTAAAAGTTGTTCAGTTCGATGGGTAGACTTTTAGTTTAAAAGGATGCTAATGATATCAATTTCACCCTGAATACGAGTATGTAAGAAGTCTAGGAATTAATGAACATAGTTCCATACAATTTGAAATTAAAATCCAACGCAATAAGCTACTTTGTATTACCTATTGAAAGACTAATTATTATAAATATAGTCAATGGCTTCTTGCTTGCATAACCACAACACGTGTAGTCCGTCTCACGTGCCCTTCTGACGCAAGAGGGGATGTCTCTCTTCTAACAAGGATTATTAGTTAAGGTGGTTTCAGTCCATACAAAAGTTTGACGCACAATACGCGTAGACGGAATTAATAAAAGTAAAAAAATAGTTTCAAAAATCTAGTTGCCGCGTCACAAATAACATTTGCAATTTATTATATAGTTACGAAGATATTTACGAAGACTTTTAAAATTTTGTATGAAAAATTTCAAAGCTTCGTAATTATTTCATAAATTGCAAATGTTATTTGTGACGCGGCATCTAGATTTTCTAAACTATTTTTTCATATATAAGGTCTAACAAAATTAGCTGAAACTATTTTAAGGGGATGATCAGACCATCAAACTGAACAACTTTCTCTATGGGACCAATATCGAAATCGCGAAAAAAAAATCTGCTGTTCCGTACAAACGTACTCGACCTAAATGTATGGGACAGCAGATTTTTTTTTCGCGATTTCGATATTGATCCCATAGAGAAAGTTGTTCAGTTTGATGGTCTGACCATCCCCTTAAAATAGTTTCACCTAATTTTGTTAGACCTTATATACAAAGTTACTTATATTAATACCGTCTACGCGTATTGTGCGTCAAAATTTTGTATAAAATTGACCCCTCTGCAACCACCTTAACTAGCTTTTGCCCGCGACTTCTTTCGCGTGTATCATTTGCCCTTTAGGGATCAATTTTCGAACAATCCTTTCATAGTGTGTAATCTTATCAACATGTTTCTATTTTCAGCGGTTTGGCTTGGGTTGGGTTACGAGGCTACTAAGGGATAAGGTTTTTAATCAGTTTCAGTGTTTTTGTAGGCGAAGAGTACCACTTGGTGTATCTCTAATCATAGCTCGAGACATAACATACATCGCGATCCATTAAATGTTAAATTTAGTTTTAATGCAGCTTCCTGAAGCTGATGTTTTTAACAATAGTCCTCATTTGTGCAATATATGTTATCAATAATTTATAAGTTAACTATTTGGTTCTAATCTCATTTAAATAAGTATTATCATTAGTAAGTAGTTACCTTATGTATTTTTAGCATGTAAGTATTTTGGAAATTGCCCTGTAAATTTACATGTAATTTATAAATAATACATAACATAAAAGTCGAGACGTCATTCGATCATTAAAAAATATATATATTTAGTTGGCAGTTTTAGTATAAGGTGTTGTAGTAGTATACTGACTGACCATAACGACAATTTTTTTTTATTTACCCTTTCTACCTCCCCAATATAAAAATTAAGGTTTTTTTACTTCATTCGTGATATTGGACCAGCAATTGCTATATCTGTGCCAAGTTTCAGCTTCCTATGTCTTACGGTCTCTGAGAAAAATACCTGTGATAGACGGACGGACGGACGGATAAGTGTTCCGTTTTGCCAATTTTGGTACGGTATACTAATAAGAAATTGAAAAAAAAAACATATTTTTTTAAAGTTCCTTACCAACCTGAAAGAGATTATTGGTTGTTAGCATTATAATAATGCTAATTTAAATTACGACATTTATGTTACGTAATTTAAATAAGCAGAAAAAAAAATAAAAAAAATATTTTTTTGCAATTTCTGCCTATTTCTAAACACAGACAAAACCCTCTTACGTCTTTTATAAAATGTCGCATGGCTTAGCGGAATGTTACGTATAAAGGCACGTGGTGGTAAAATGTGAGAGGAATTATCACGTGCGACCAGATGGCTGCGCAATATACCCCTTGTGGGTTGGCCGCGGTGACAGCGGGAAGCGATTTGAAGGGGTGTGTGAGCGGAGAGCGATTGTGTAACCTGAATAGAATTGCTTACGCTTTCAATTATATACCAAAAATAATCGAATCTAGAACGCAGGCTTCGTCAAATATTAATCACATATATCTATATCCGCTACAAGCTTCGTCAATGGCAGCACACAAGATAAAATCAGTATGCAAGCTTCGTCAGACTCATCATCATCATTATCATCTCAGCCGATGGACGTCCACTGCTGGACATAGGCCTCCCCCAAGGATCGCCATAACGACCGGTCCTGCGCTGCCCTCCTCCAACGGGTTCCCGCCACCTTCACAAGGTCGTCGGTCCACCGTGTGCGGGGCCTACCCACGCTGCGCTTTCCGGTACGCGGTCGCCACTCAAGAACTTTTCGACCCCATCGGCCATCGGTTCTGCGAGCAATATGCCCCGCCCACTGCCACTTTAATTTAGCAATTCTTTGGGCTATGCCAGTTACTCTGGTTCTTCTGCGGATCTCGTCATTTCTGATTCGATCTCGCAGGGAAACTCCGAGCATAGCCCTCTCCATTGCCCTTTGGGTGACTTTCAGCCTTTTTATGAGGCCTTGAGTGAACGACCACGTCTCTGTTCCATATGTCATCACTGGCAACACACACTGATCGAAGACTTTCGTTTTAAGACACTGCGGTATTTCGTCAGACTATCACTAACTTAATCTAAAGGCACTGCCCTGCGCGACCCCGGCTTAGAGCTCCCAAAGATGCTGGCCGCATTGACCCTCTGGATGGCCAGAGAAATTCTCTGTACCAGAAAGCCTTCCGAGCGTGGGTCCCCCCCTTTAGTCCGCATTCGCTGCCCTATCTCCCTAACTAAGTCCTTGGCATCGGCCTCCCAAAGGCCTCCAGTCTCAAAAGCGGCTGGCACGAAATCATACCTTTGCTCCAGGTTGGCATATATCGTCCGCTTTAGCCTCGCGGCCCGCTCTGCGGCAGAGCCAGCGACGCGCATCGTCTCAATTATATTATTTATTATATTTTTTCTGCCCATGGTATCGTAGCGAGATAAAATGAAAAAATATTGGTATACTAGTTTTAAGTCTAATTATTAAGCTTTTAAACATAAGATGTTTCATCAAAATCGGTTCAACAACAAAACAAAGACACAGGCGGACAAAAAATAAAAAATCTGTTATTAGGAGCCAGGAACGCATAAACTTCGCAATATTTTCAATGTACCTACAGATATTTTTGTGATATAGTTTTATTAAAATCATCATCAGCCTATATAGGGTCCTTCTTAATATGCTGACACTTTTTTTAAGGGATGATCAGACCGTCAAATTGAACGACTTTCTCTATGGCACCAACATCGAAATCGCGAAAAAAAATCTGCTCTTTCATACAAAACTGCAAACCGACTAGAGCCAAATGTATGGACCAGAAGATTTTTTTTTGCGATTTTGATATTGGTCCCATTGAGAAAGTTGTTCAGTTTGATGATCTGATCATCCCCTTAAAAAAGTTAGCATATTAAGAAGGATCCTGTTTACGTCCCACTGTAGGGCACAGGCCTACCCTCAAGGAGAGTGTATGGGCATTAGTCCACCACGAGTACCCAATGCGGATTGGTATAGACTTCAGATACGCATTCGAATTTCTTCTTCAGTGTATGCAGGTTTTCTCACGATGTTTTCCTTCATCGATTGAGATCAGTCGGTATTACGTACATAAGTTAGAAAAACTCATTGGTACCTACATGGTATGTCATCCGTGCGGATTCGAACCCGGACCCTCGTGAGAGGTCCATTCCTCTCCACAATGCGCAACCGACACACGACTGACAGTTTTAACTACAGGGTCCTTTTGAATATGCTAACACTTTTTATGGTGATGATCAGACTGTTAAACTGAACAACTTACTCTATGGTACCAACATCGAAATCGCGAAAAAAATACTCTTCCATACAAAAGTACAAACCTAAGCTGTCCCATATATTTGGATCAAGTAGATCCAAATATATGGGACAGCAGATTTTATTATTCGCGATTACGATGTTCCCATAGAGAAAGTTGTTCAGTTTGGCTGTCTGATCATCCCCTTAAAAAGTGTCAGCATATTAAGAAATCTCCCTATAATAATGTATTTCCAGCAATTTTTGTCATTAATAATCAGCCTGGTATCCAGTATCCACCCAATCCAAGATAAAAGCTCTCTTTCCACTCCTAATCTACTTGCTGGCCCAAATGCAATAAATCATTCTTAAACTCTCTCAACTCACGACTCAATTAAAACTAGCAAGTTGAACCTCATAAAACTCTAGTTAAGTAAGATCGCAGTTAAATCGATCACCGTGTCGCGGTACCGGTTAACTTAACCCGCTCTACTGACCTACGGTTAAACGCCTAACTACCGTTTGTAGATGTGTTTGTATGTGGCTAGTGGCTTGAATGACTAACTGGCGTCGTTGAAAGCAGGTAAGTATATTTTATTTATGAATCTACTTAAAAAAAGATGAAGGTTCTTTGTTTGAGTCGTATGTATGTATGTAGAGTTAGAGGGATTGCACTAAGAAAGCTTCCGACTCAATCACGAGTTCCCGGTTCGATTCCTGTACCTCTAAGTTCTAGGAATTTATTGTAAGGTTGTTTAAGTCATGATTACTAACTCGGCGGTGAAGGAAAACAATGCGCGGAAACCTGCACGTTTGATAAGGAAAATAAAAAGATTGAAGTTGTGCGGAAATAAATTTTGTATCACGCTGCCATATACTACGGCCGCAGGGTTGTGTTTTATTTAATGTGATATGATACAGTATGATGTTGGCATGATGGCAAACCAAATAAATGAAGTAAAATAAATACTACATACATATGATAATATTACAAACACAATAGATCAGAAAACGGTCGCAGTGTCATAAGCTACAATTTAAATTTTAACTCAAAGAACACATACACTCACGACCGTAAGATTTCGGGGTGGTCAGAAACATTGCCACAACTAACAACATTCTGTTAACCCAAAGATACATTTTTTTGTCTGTATGTTTGTAATTAACTCAAAATTACCGTACCGATTTTGATGATTTATTTTTAACAATACGATATGCTGATAATTAATGTTGTTACGAATAACCTACTTAACATTATGTGTTGTTAGGTGTATGATCAATGTAAGTTTGGTTGATTGTTTTACTTATTTTATACTAATAAGTTGGAATGTAATTTTTAATCTAACGTCTTTGTAGGGCCACTAACATGGAACTAGGAGTCACGTTGCAGGTTCTGACCGGACCACTCGTCTCGCGTGGATTTCGCGCGTCGCGTTTTTGCCTGCCACGAGGCTCCGCAATCCTCAATCTCTTCTTGTTCTTGACCAAAAACAATCCCTGAGATTGGGATAGATTCTCCCGTAAACACTTGACACTGACGAAATCATCAAGGAAACGCCATTACACAAAAAATAGAATAGAATAGAACATGGAACTAACCTCGCAAGTAGGCGCTCCAACCAGCACGGATGTAAACGATGCATCTCTTATTAGATGGTAACCGTGTGAAACGCATGCGCCGTTTGACATTAGAATAGAATGAATGGCTCACGTTTATAATTGCACCTAACCTAGACCAGGTCTTGATTACGGCTCTCTTCGTACGTCTGTCTTGTGCTTAATTATTATAATCAATAATATTATTATGTACCCTACAATGTGTAACTTTAGACAGTTAGGGTGATTGTACTAATGATACTGAACAAATTTTCCATAAGGGAAATTAGAAAAAAATACTTTTCATAAAAGTTCTATTCAGGAGATATTCATCTTTTATTTTTACTAATTTCTTATAGGTTCCTTGGAGGAAATTGTTTAGTATCATGGTCTACACTTACACCACTAGATCTAGGCTAGATCAACTTGTAATTTTTTTTAAATATAATAATACCGAGTAATGTTTTGAAAATGAAAATGTTTTTATTGTGGATCATAGGTAAATTAAAAGATGCTGTACATAGAAAATAAACATAATACAATATTATATATACAGGGTGAACTTGATATCATTAGCATCCATTTAAACTGAGAGTCTAACCATCAAACTGAACAACTTTTATTATGGGAGCAAACCGATCGGAGAAAAAAAAATCGAATGTTCCATACTTAACTACAGTGCCGTGCCGTGACGTGCCGACTCGACTCAAACGTATGCAACAGCAAATTTTTTTTGTGCTCCGATCGTTTGTTCCCATAGTGAAAGTTTTTCAGTTTGATGAGTAGACTCTTAGTTTAAAAGGATGCTAATGATTTCACCCTGTATAAAAAAATATCCGAGGAAGAAAATTTAAACACGCACTAAAAGTTATTATTAATAAACACAAACATTGCAATTTTACAAATTGTTGAATTAGACAAGGCAAAACGTATGATTGCTAGTCCCGCTAGTCCGTGTATGGCAACATGATAACTACTTGTTTTTCACATAATATATACATACAAAACATACATAGTGATGTAAAAAAAATTATTTGCACATATTAATAAAATAACTTAAAATATGCATTATAACATTTATAACACAATCGGCGTGAAATGTAAGCGAATCAAATAAACACGTGATGGACTCACGTTTATTTACTTACTGTACGTTATCCGTTAACTAAAGTGGAAATTTCGAGTGTTTTCGCAGCTGGCTGGATTGCCATACTTAAAAAAACAATACTGTTACGGTAATTATTATTCCAATTAAAAAGATAGTATCGCCATATCTCACTCATTCCATAATATTAGGTTGGGGAAAAAGTTTCTTCGCATTTTTTAAGAAAATTCAAAACATTTTTTTAATATAGTTTATTTACATTTAACTAAAGTATGTAGGTACCATTTTGTTCGATAACTTTTTGCCATCTTGTAGGTAAGGACATGATCCCATTGCCATAGAACTTTTGGGGCTTCTGATCAAAATACCGCGACAAGTAGTTTTGGAAGTCCTCTCGTAATGTTAACCTGACACTGCCTAAAGAATTCTGAAGAGACCGAAACAGGTGGAAATCTGAAGGTGCAAGGTCAGGACTATACGGCGGATGCATTAACACCTCCGAGCCAAGCTCTCTTAATTTTTGCTGAGTGGCTAAAGATGTGTGAGGTCTAGCGTTATCATGATGAAAAACCACATCCCTTCTGTTGATTAATTCCGGCCGCTTTCTCTAAATGAAGCTTGATTTTAATACTAAGCAATTAATTTTTTAAGGAAATTTTATTCCAAAAGCGCTGTTTTAATTGTTTTGTATCGAAGAGATGCCAATTTAAATAAAGTCTTCAAATAAAGAAGTTCGTAGGAGTGAGTAGTTTTATACCGACACGTAGTATCGTTGCATTCAGTAGAGTTTCCTGAGTAGGAAAAATCTAAATTACTAGTTAACAACAATTTTTTAAATTGTCTTTTTGACCTTTGATATGACGATATTATGAGTCATCTGGCATATGTTTTACAATAATTTACCAAGCCGTTTCCCACCTGGAGGAGCCGAAACTTGGAGTAGGTGAACGGTAAGAGTGTAGTATATTTTTAGAACCGGCTCATGAAGCCCTTTCATTTGATACCCAACACGACAGGTTTCAGAAAAAAAAATATTTTCATCCCATACGAAAAATTGATGACGTCATAACTCCGCACTCCACCAATTGAGAAAGCGACACAGTCATTTTTCCTACTCAGGAAACTCTACTGAATGCAACGATACCCCATGTCGGTATAAAACTACTCACTCCTACGGAAATATTCTTTTAATTAATTGGCATCTGGACTAGTAATTGAAACTATCAAATGCGATAGTATTGAATATCTAAATGCCTCAAACAGCCTATTGTTCGTCAGCAAATGGGAATAAAAAGATTCAAGAAATGGAATTAAAGAGTTCAGTAACGATGACGATACGGTTACTAAACTCGTGCTTGAGGTACAGCAGTTAGTGTAATATTTAGTCCTAATGTCTCATAAATAAGACGAAGTAGAGTAGCTTTAAATTCCAGTTATACATTGTGTGGGATATTTTGGCACATCCAAACTCAGGAGTGGTTAACAATCGCGTGCCAACTAGGAATGAAAAAGTTGTTGCTAATTTGAATGAAAATAAACATCTCTATAATTTAATTGATAGTGAGAAAAATCGGTGAAAATTCGATTACAAAAATCCATTGTTAGTTAGTTAGTTAGATAGATAGTTAGACCGGTTAGAAGATAAATAAAATCGTTTAAAAAAAATATAGAGGCAAAAAGAAGCGTTGGTACACCAAGAATGTCGCTCCGAACCTGAAAGAGTGGACAGGCATCGCCAGCGTCGAATAGCTGTTTCGAGAGATAGGCAGGGATATCCAGAGCTGACTGCCAACCTCCATTAATAGAAAAGAACCCGAAAAAAAGAAAATGCTGTTGTCAATTCTTAGATTATGTTTCATAGAGTATCAAAACCGCTCTCCCTCTCACCCTTATTCATGAGAGATGATGGCCCACGCGGTAAACAGTACCATGAAGAGATGGTGACAGTCCCTCTAGTATGATTTCTCTATTAGCATGCGACTTTTTCCATGCTACATTCACGACAAGCGCGGCTTTCGCTCTCCGAAAAGCGCGAGAAGAGATCCATTTCTAAGCAGCTTAGGGTTAGAGCAGGCAGGCGACACTGTCAGTCTTCAGACTGATAATCTCACCCGCACGCGTCCCGTGCAACACCCGCGCTCTCTACGATATGCACACAGCCGCGAGCGTTTTACGTTCACACATGCCCATGCCTGAGTGTCGCTTCTTATATGTGGGCGTCCACGCAAAAAGGGTCCAGTAGGGTTTTGAGTTAAGGTCAGATTCGGCATCTAGATCAGTCACATGATCATATGGAATGATAAAAAAGTTAGGTTAAAATGCCGACCACTGGACCCTTCATGCGTGGACGCCCACATATTTTCTTTGGCGAAAGCGCGTCGCGCGTATGAGAGGGGCATATCATACGAATTATGACTGCCAAGTCACACTGCTCGAATATATCTTGATCTAAGCGCAAGCGCAACTGACGCAACTCTGTTGTAACTCGCAGTGCAAGGTTGTGCTGTTGCTTAATAATTAATTTGTTAATGCACTTTATGGTACGGCCGCATTATGTTTTCTTAACTTTAATCATTGCTTGGTGTGTAGTACTTACTTTGGTACACAGGATGTCACTTTCATGCTTTATTATAGGGGGTGCTTCAGACCATCAAACTGGACTATACTTTCATTGCAGAGCATAATTTTATATTAAACGAGCGTTAGCCCGCGACTTTGTTCACACAAATTATATACCAGATTTTTATTCAGATAATAAGCTATCAAATAAAAAAAGTTTCATCAAAATCGGTTCAGTAGTTTTTGCGTGATGCTCGTTTAAACAAACAAACAACAAACTGACAAAAAATCCAGAAATTGCTGATATGGAATCAGGGATACCTAAAAACCAAATCGTAACTTTTTTTTTGTTAATATCTTCAATGTACAGACAAACTTTCTGTTACAGTTTTATAGTAGTTTAGATATGTATTTAAGTTTACACTCTGTATTTTAGTGAAAAGTATAGTAAAGTAGTAGTAGTATGTTGAAGACCATCAAACTGAACAACTTTTATTGAAATCGGGGAAAGAAGACCGCGCTTCCTTACATGAAATTTGAGTCCAGTAGAAATTGAGTTTTTCCAAGGAAACACGAATTTCTTTGTCGCGATTTCAATCTTGGCTTATTATTATAATTAATGTTCATCAGTAAGATGGTCTGATCATCCTCTTAAAAAACCATCAGCATATTAAGAAGGACTGATGTGAGATACTGAGAAGTGAGAACTTTACTGTAGATGTTTAGGACGCAGAAATTGTGTCTCAAATAAAAATTGTTTATCCCATAGTTACCTTGCCTAACACCCATGTGAAGAAATAAGGTGGTCTATTCTAAGCCGGGGATCACAAATGTATTCAAATCGTACAATTACGAAGGCCACTAGGCCATTGCCTCCTGAAGAAACTTTTTGTTTTGAAAACACCGACCGAACAAACCAACCGTGGTCTATTACACATTTACTCTTTCGAATCCATTAAAATAGTCCTTGAACACTTTCCGACTTACAACATCGATAACGTAAGAATCGATTCAATCAATCGTCAATGAAATCGATTCTTCGTTTAGTAAAAAAGTACCTACATTTTTGCAATACTGTAATTTGTGTCAAGAAGTCTCGTATGTCAAGGGATTTTTATACGTAACATTTGAACATAAAGTTCATGTTAGAGGACTGCTTGAAATGATAAGGGTCGTGTGAAATAGCCACGTTTTGAAATATTTGACGAGGTATTGTTTGTATACGAATTGACATAGGCAATTGAAGTAATTTTAATGTCAGATAATTTCTTAGTTACCACTTTAAGTTCTTAATGGGAGTCGCGCTGCAAGTCTGGGGGAGGTCAGACGCGTGCGTATTGGCATCTTTTAGGCTTGCACGTGGCTCCGCCATTTTGTAAACTCTTTTGTGTTTTAACTATGAAACGTTAACTTGAGATTATAATAAACTACTTGAAATTGGCAGAAATGCTACTAATCATTTTCCTACGTGTACTCTCCACATAACGGGACATTGGCACAATTGTGATAACGCATCGGACGCCATTAAATAAAAATTGAATAGAATAGAAGTTCTTAATATATTTGGAGTGCAATTCACTAAGCGTCATATGGCTGTCAAAAACATCGACGAGCTCACAAATGTAAGGCTCTAGACAGACAGACTGCATTCCCACTGCAAAATTGCAGTTCAGATGCAGTTTGAATGCAGTTGACACGACTGCAATAGAACTGCAAACCAAACGCGCAGTCCGATTGCAGTTTAATTGCAGTCGTGTCAACTGCACACCGACTGCATTCAAACTGCATCCGAACTGCACGGCGGAGCGTGCGGGCGGGTGGGTATGGTGCAGTTCGGATGCAGTTTGAATGCAGTCGGTGTGCAGTTGACACGACTGCAATTAAACTGCAATCGGACTGCGCGTTTGGTTTGCAGTTCTATTGCAGTCGTGTCAACTGCATTCAAACTGCATCTGAACTGCAATTTTGCAGTTCTGTCTGTTCTCGGTCTGTCTGTCTAGAGCCTAACATCCTTGCATCTTTCAGATCGTCCGAGTTTTTATACGAATTTGACACATGACACCATAGCGAATACCGAATTGTCAGCTCGCCGATGTTTGAACGACGAACTAAAGGTTGTGACGATGTTTGCGCTTGCGCCTAATTGCATTTCTGTACAGGAAAGCGCAGCGTGGGCTGCCTCTACAAGGTGGACCGACAACCTGGTGAAGGCGGCGGGAACCCGTTGGATGAGGGCAGCGCAGGACCGGTCGTTATGGCGATCCTTGTGGGAGGCCTATGTCCAGCAGTAGACGTCCATCGGCTGAGAAAATAATG
Source organism: Agonopterix arenella (assembly GCA_927399405.1). NCBI lineage: Eukaryota > Metazoa > Arthropoda > Insecta > Lepidoptera > Depressariidae > Agonopterix > Agonopterix arenella. The sequence goes on from OV656714.1 coordinate 8,339,670, forward strand.
ATGACTATTTTTACACTCAGTATCACCAGTTGACACTACACGTCACTCAATCCTGAAATCGTTATAATACTGTGTTAAAAATTTACATAAAACCTAGAGCCCATTTAACAAAATCGACAACTGAGTAGCATTTTGATAATTATAAAACTTTTTGAAATGTGATTTTGTTAAATGAACATTTATTTAGGTGCAACAATGTACAGAAATGACAATTTTGTTAAATTAGTTATGTACTTCCTAGAAGTGGAAGTCTATTTTTATTTTTACAGAAAATAAAAAAACTTCCGTTCAAGAATCTTCAAAACCGATGCGGTCGCGGTCGGTTAAAATGAAAAAAGTCAATATCGTTTTAAAAAAAATTGATAGGTCTTAAAAGGTATATCAAAAACAAACAAGAAAAAACAAAACAAACAGAAAAAAGAAAAACACCTAGGCTACTTACAGGTAAAAAATGTCTCTCCAAAGCCCCTACTCGGGGCAGACTGCCTAGGAGGCTGGCAGCGTTGCCTCTTTGGATCGCAAGGCTGATCCTTTGCGCAAAATAGCTGCCAGCCCTCCTGTCGCCTGTAGCCTCGAATAGGCGCTTTGAGAGGCATTTAAGGAACATTTTCCCCTCGGGACCCCAGCAACCTAGGGTCTCCACGACGAAGGGAATTGTTCTATTAATATTAATTTATATTGTTATCCAATAAATTATACATAGATAGATATAAGATAGTATTAAAAATTAAGTAAAACAAACACAACATTATGTATTTGTATAATCAATAATTATCGCAATTATTATTTAAGTATATTTGCATTCCAATGTAACTATAAAAAGCAATAAACAAAATAAACGCAACCATAGATTACAAACCAGTGGTTCAATTATTACGAAACTCGTTTCGATGTAATTACCAACTCAAAATTATTCAGATTTGCGACTAGCGGTTATCGGTGACGAAATTGTAGTTCCGTAGATATGTCAACATAGGCGCATGCGTACTGTTACCTCATGCTTGCTAAATATACTTATAAGTGGTGCTTGTTATACGACTAATTGAGATGGAGAATTACTTTTTATTTCAATCCCAAAATCATAGTTAGTGTTTTTGACAGATAATTTTATTAGTAAATTACGTATAAAGATGCTAGAAATAACTAAGGAAATGATATACTTAGTACAGTTTTTATCGTATTTTGAGTTAAACAAAATTAAAATATACTATAAGGCTTCATCATCACCTTATGCAATAAAAATGCTGAAAAAAAAATCAAAATATTTTCCCGGTATATTCTTACTAGGATAATATATGCATCTGATGATATTCGAAAATACAGTACTAGGTTAGGAATTATGGAACCCTGCTATGGTATAGGTACCTACTTAAGTACAATTTTAGTGAAGCTTTGAATCTACAAGCTTTAGTATTTTCCGGTCTTATTCGATCAATTAATTTATTTAATTCACTGATTAAGATAAGCTAAAAAGCTGTTTTTTTTTTTCATTAAACTAGGTGTACATAAAAGCAAAAGCTGCAACCTAATTTAGCGAGCGACCCGCAGACCTTCCGGCCACATTTCGACAGAGTTACTTGACCCGCTGCATTTCCACTGCAAACTAGAAATGTTGACAGCCTCTGGCTCCGTAGCTGCGTGGCAATAGGCAAGCTGTAAGAAAGGTCCCAGGATTAGAACTCTATAGCCTTCGAAATTAAGATCGAAAACGCCTGTTTTAGAGGACTTCTTGTAGAAGTGAATTGGCAACCGGTAATCGATCGAATAATAAATCCGGCCAAGTGTGAGTCGGACCCTTTTCAGGGGTTAAAAACTGGCCTGACCTTAATTAAAGAAGAATGGCGGATGCGCCTGTTGTTTCGGTCTCGGCTTTAGAGGGACTGTACATAAATAAAACTTATCAATACGTATAGAATAAAATTAAACTAACAATTATGTAAATTGGTGGTGATCTGCAGAAGTTGGGGGAAAGGTATTTCTCATTATGATACCTTTTACTTTAAGTATGTGAATCTGATAACTTTGCTCATTAGATAGTCCGTTATATCTTCTATTCATTCATGGTTTTTATTTAAATTAAATGAATATTCACGATGACCACACTAAAATTATATTGATAATTGAAGAAAACAAAATGAGTGACACTATTTTAATTTAATTAAATTAAAAATAGTTTATTTGTCTCATAAGCATTACAACATGAAAATGTATAACAGTGACAAGAAAATCTATCTATCCCAAGACTATCGGTTCAACGAAACAAAAGACGTTCCGGGAAGACCAAAAGGTACCTTCAATCCTTCAAAATAGTTTCGTTAAGTAATTTTTATTTTTGAATACTAACTTTTTTTTAATTCCTTTAATTTTAATGTTTAAAATAATTGTAACCCGGCACCAGTACCTAGGTAAGGCTTGTAGTTTTTGTAATCAAAGACTGGGTCCAGATTCACCACCCTACTTTGCCTGGGAGAGTCGACTTGCATCCTGAAGAAGATCAAAGCATGAAAATTCCATGCAGACTAAGTTGCAGGCAACAGCTAGTTTCCCAATAAACCACCTGACCCTGGCGAGCATATTGCACCGACCATCTACTCCTAATATTAGCAACAACCTGTATAACGATTACAGGTAAATTAAACAACATTACCTACAGGGTGTTGTAACGCCGGCGCGGGCGCAGTTCGGTTGCAACATGTGCGTTTTATTCGCTTACATCGTGTGTATGCAGTTTATATGCATCGATGTTGACTGGGTGACCTAGATTTAGGTTTTAAATTAGTTTTTAATGTTTGATATAGTTTACAGTTGATCAGTAACGGCAACAAGGGTGCCATCTTCCAGCTGCAGATTATACAATGAGGAGATGGAAACTTAGCGCCAGATAAGAAAACATACAAACCCTCCCGGTTAGAAATGTACTGCACTTTTTGACCGCAGTAGTGGTGTGGCAGTGGGGACCTGTAGGGAACTGTAAAAAGGGGCGTTCACAAAAGATTGCGATTGTCGTAGCAGGGCCCCCCGATCACGCTAAATAAATCTTCACTGAACTGTAATTGGACCACTTAGGAAGCTAAACTTTTTACGCATTCGGTATCGCGCTAATCATTTGATAGCCGTTTGACAGATCGCTTAGACGTTTAAGCCGTCAATCCCATAATAAATAAGTCAAGATTTCCATTGAAAAACGATGAAATGATTATACTTAGCTGTAACACGGACCTGAAAAAATAAGGATCCGTGTGCTGTAATCACTGTTCCATACAAATATTCCGATTTCGGGGAGGTTATAAATCCCACATATCCCACCCCCTGGATACGTGCTTGATGTAGATTGTTGTAAATTCTACTGCTGGAAGTGTTCCATGCTTGTTCTTTTTCTACTCTCATACGTTCCTATTTCGTGTAAACTGATTTTAAAAAGTATTATAAGAGTATACCACATCTTCCTGGGTCGACTTAGTCAACTACCATTTTAAGGCTGGGTTTTATAGGTATCGAAGCCGTGATCGTTTTTCCCTATCTTTCAGGGTGCATCCTACGGACTTGACGGACTATTCCTATCCTAATATCTTATCCTACTTAAAATAGTGAAAGCTTGTGATTCAATCACGAATAAAAGGTAGCCAATTCTTCAAAATATTAAAACAAAAAAACATGACGGCCCGGTAGCACAGTCTGTAGTGAACTTGCCTGCTGAGCCGAGAGTCGCGGGTTCGAATCCCGTAAGGTACAAATATTTATATGATATGCATATGAATATTTGTACCCGAGTCATGGATGTTTGTATCTATATAATATGTATTCTAAATCGTTGTCTAGTCATCATAATACAAGTCCAGGTACTTTAAATGTGACTAGATAATTTGTGTGAAAATGTCCAAGATATTTAATTTATTTATTTTTTTATTCGTCCTAAAATTGCTGTCCCATTTTATATTCATACCAAAAAAATTGCAGCAAAAGAAGCAGCAATTAAGTATAAATTACTTAATAAAAATCAAGCCAAACTAGACCCTCTGGCCTTGACACAAAACCATACATAATGTATGAGTTAATTCCATCTAGCTTTCTTACATCACACTTGAATATCCATTGAGTCATTGTAAGTATGAATTCTTGTTTCATACATAAGTGGGTGTTACTGTTATCGTAAGAGCATTATTTGAAGCGTCTAGGCAAAGGAGTGTGTTCACTGGTCGACTAAGAAACTAATAGAAGGTAGGTTAATATCAGGCGGAGGACAGTCGCCTTTTGGTGGCTTTTTCCGATTCAGTTTGCATAGAATGTGCTGCCATCTATTAAATATTTCGCAGAATTATGAAAAAAAAAGATTTTATAGTCTATGTCAATGTCAAATTGACTCATTCACAAAATGGCTACCTATCTTGCGTAATGTGCGGGTTGCTTGTAGTTTTCGTTCAATTTCGTGACGATTTAGTGATGTTCTGGAGTTTCTGTTGTTCTCTTACCAATGTTTAGATTACAGGAATAGTAAGGACACTGGAATTTCACTCGATCGGTGCGGGATTGAACGAAAACTAGCATTCAAAACAATAATATCCATCGGTATGAGTAGATATAAGTAGGTATGTATAGTATAGGTTGAATTATTGTCGGTGAAACATAGATGGCGCTAGCTAGCCTTCAATTTGACATAAGGTGGATGCATAATGTTACCACGAGTGGGTTCTCTTTTCTTATATACTTATATTACTCTTTGGTTAATATTTTCGATGAAGATGATGATGATGAATTTAAAGATATGTGTAGCCTATATCTGGTCATCATAAGAATACAAGTCATGGAGTGCGATTTTTGAAACTCATTCGCTGAGCTCAGCAGTTGAAAATCTCAAAATTAGTATGGAGAAATGCATCTTTCTACTGCTGATTTGACTTTCAAAAATCATACTTCAGGAGTGCGATTTTTGAAAGTCAAATCAACAGTAGAAAGATGCGTATCTCCATACATTTCCAACTGCTGAGTTCAACGTATGAGATTCAAAAATCGCACTCCAGGCTAGATTCTGGCACTTTAAATGTGAATAGATAATTTGTGTCGCAATGTCCAAGATATTGAGTTTACCCGCGACTTCATCGGCACATATTATATACCAGATTTTAAGTCAAATCATAAGCTATTAACAAAAATAGTTTCATCAAAATCGGTTCAGTAGTTTTTGAGTGATACTCGAACAAACAAACAGACAAACGAAAATTCGTAATCAAGTTAAGACTAATATTGCTGTAAAATGATTAGCGTGATACAAAGTGCAAAAAAAATTGGATTCGCTGGCGGTTTAGTGACGATTCAGTAGTAGTTTAATTAAAGCAAACGGCCGGCCCCTTGATGGAGACAGGTTTGGCTGTTAAACAGTTTTATTAAAAACGAGCTTTAACCCGCGACTTTGTCCGCACAAATTATATACCAGATTTTAAGTCAGATCATAAGCTATCAAACAAAAAAAGTCTCATCAAAATCGGTTTTGTAGTTTTCGCATGATGCTCGTTCAAACAAAGAAACAAACATACAAACAAACAGATAGACAAAAAATCTAAAAATTGCTAATATGGAATTAGGGACACCTAAAAACCATATCTTAACTTTTTTTTGTAATATCTTCAATGTACAGACAAACTTCGTTCGGTCGATCGTTACAGTTTTATAATAGTTTAGACGACAAAGATTGTTAACATCTGGATCAATTTTCATCTGCGAGAGCAGATTTTATTATTTTCATTATTTTTGTCAATTGAATAAAAGCTCAAATGACTTGCCAAGTGTAAAGTCCACCGTAAAACAAAGCGTTGCAGTACTAAGAACCTTGACATATATTACACCATGTAACTACATTACATCAGTTAACATTTAGCGTGTAACCGAGTGTACCGTCTCGTCTGCTCTGACAGATACAGCAAATGATTAGGTTCACTTGTGCAAGCTTTGCTTTTGTGAAACTTTATAGGTAACAAGCGTTGACCCGCGATTTTGTCCGTTGACCCACGAATTATATACCAGATTTTAAGTCAGATCATTAGCTATCAAATAAAAAAAGTTTCATTACAATCGGTTCAGTAGTTTTTGCGTGATGCTCGTTCAAACAAAACAAACAAACACACAAACAGACACCCAAACAAACACACAAACAGACACCCAAACAAACACACAAACAAACACACAAACAGACAGACAATCAATGAATCAGGAACACCTAAAAACCATATCGTAACTTTTTTTTGTTAATATCTTCAACGTACTGACAAAGTTCCTGTTACAGTTTTATGATAGTTTAGATTTAGATAAGAAGATAAATAATTGTGGATGGTGACGGCAGATGGCGTCGATTCGTTATGCCAGAACAAAAATAAATATGGAACAGAGATGGTGGTCGCTCACTCAAGGCCTCTTAAAAAGGCTGAAAGTCGCCCAAATGGAGAGGGCTATGCTCGGAGTGGCCCTGCGAGATCGAGAAATGCAGAGATTCGCAGAAGAACCAGAGTTGTCGACCTAGTCCAAAGAATTGCTAAAGTAAATTGGCAACAGGCGGGTCATATTGCTCGCAGAACCGATGGCCGATGGGGCCACAGAGTTTTCGAGTGGCGACTGCGTATGGAAAAATGTAGCATGGGTATGGTGAACCGACGACCTGGTGAAGGCGGCGCGGGAACCCGTTGGATGAGGGCAGTGCAGGACCGGTCCTTGAGGCCATCCTAGGGGAGGTCTATGTCCAGCAATGGACGTCCATTTGCTGAGATGATGATGTAAAACAAACAATATATTCGAAGTAAACTAAAATCCATGACTAATTTGCATTACAAAATGACATGTCAAAAAGCTAAAAGCAAAAGACTTGCATCAACGCGGAGTCCTACCTTGACACCTTACGTCACCCGCCAAGGTGAAGAGCGGTAACTGGTTCGGATTATGTAATAGTATCGTAACTGACAGACAGATATATTATTTTTAGTTGTGTAATTAATGGGGTTCGAGGCGTGTGAATATTGGTACTATTGATGTTGATGGTTAGGTTTTTGGCCATCGCGTTTCCATTTGGGGGGATCCAGGAGGGAGGACAACGCACAACCGAAACCGCTGAAGATAAATATGGAATTTGGAATAATAATTATAATATAAGACCAAAACTTGGTCCTTGACTGAACATCAAAAATCCAGCCTCAAAATCTGCCAAAGAGCGATGGAGCGCAGTATTTTAGGTGTAAGACTAACTGATCGGATTAGAAACACGGAACTGCGCTCCAGAACTGGTATAGTGGACGTGGGGCGCAAGACAGCTCAGCTGAAGTGGGACTGGGCCGGATATGTCTGTCGCATGCATTCGGAAAGATCGCCACGGACTGGGTTCCCCAGGATCGCCGGCGCCGAGGTAGACTCAGAAAAAGGTAGAGACAACATGGATGCCTTCTTGGGAGAGTTGGCCAGAAGTTGCACACAATATAGAGGATTGGTGAGTAAAAGGAGAGGCCTTTGCCCAGCAGTGGGACATTGAACAGGCTACGTAAAAAACAAAATATATATTCTACAGATGATAATATAGGGGTGCACCAAGAAAGCATTTTTCGTAAATCAAACCTTAAGGGGGGTGAAATAGTGCGTATAATCCAGGAACACGAATTCGTGTGCAAAAGCTAGTCATTCAATAAAGAATGCAAATGACGTATGACGAAACATTGCATCACAATCGGTCCAGTTTTTTGCAACTCAGCCAAGGTTTATAGATCAGGTCAAATCGGATTTTTGGACCAGCTGTTAACTTTAATTATTAATTATTACGAAGACTATAATAATGATTATTGTTCGATTGTGTTTTACCTTAAATTAGGTATCGAATTATGTAATCCACATTATAATCACGATGACTGTTTTTTTAATCGCACTGTGTCATAATGACATTGTAATTTTATTTTTTAACTTATCATTAGGATAAGTAAATTCAATACAGTCAGCATCAAGGTAAGGTGCTCAAAATAAACTACAAAATTCTTTTTCTTCGGGTTCCTCTCCATTGCTGGAGGTTGGCAGTCAGCTCTGCATATCCCTGTCTATCTCTAGCCAAACGAAACAGCTCTTCGACGCAGGAGATGTCTATCCACTCTTTTAGGTTCGCGAGCCATGACATTCTAGGCCTACCGACGCTTCTTTTGCCATCTACTTTGCCCATTAGTATGGAGCAGTTGGTAATTACTCCATCATAATAATTGTCAATGATTCTGTCAGTAAGGAAAATAAGTCTGCAATTGTTCAATTAAATATTTCGAACGGAATTTTTCCTCAAATCGAATCAAACCAGTTATATGCCAAAAATAACCTCCTCTTCTCTACTCTTCCTCTAGTTCTCTACTGTGTCCTTTGCTAATTACAGGAACGTCCCTGCTAATAACAGGGACATCCCAGAATACCGTAGAGAACTAGAGGCAGCGAAGAAATTCCCACCGCACCGTCTGGTTATTCGCCGATAAAGTAAGGATAAATTAAACTAATTGCCATGGAATTTAGAATTTACATAAAATCCGAGATAAATTTGCATTTATCATTGTAGCTGAACTCTGGCGCGAAAGCACTTTACTCCCGGGCCCGTTTGTCCCTCTTAAATGCCTCTTTTTCGGACGGAAGACGCCCAGAAGTGCGATTTTTGAAACTCATTCGCTGAACTCAGCAGTTGAAAATGTCAAAATTACTATGGAGATATATGCATCTTTTTACTGCTGATTCGACTTTCAAAAATCGCACTCTTAAAGTATGATTTTTGAAAGTCAAATCAGCACTAGAAAGATGCATATATCTCCATAGTAATTTTGACATTTTCAACTGCTGAGCTCAGCGAATGAGATTCAAAAATCGCACTCCAGGACGATTTGAGGGTGCTTAAATAGACTCCGAACTCATCATCATCATCATCATCATCATCTCAGCCGATTGACATCCACTGCTGGACATAGGCCTCCCCCAAGGATCGCCATAACGACCGGTCCTGCGCTGCCCTCATCCAACGGGTTACCGCCGCCTTCACAAGGTCGTCGGTCCACCGTGTGCGGGGCCTACCCACGCTGCGCTTTCCGGTACGCGGTCGCCACTCGAGAACTTTTCGGCCCCATCGGCCATCGGTTCTGCGAGCAATATGCCCCGCCCACTGCCACTTCAATTTAGCAATTCTTTGGGCTATGTCAGTTACTTTGGTTCTTCTGCGGATCTCTTCATTTCTGATTCGATCTCGCAGGGAAACTCCGAGCATAGCCCTCTCTTTGGGAACTCCGAACTCAAGTCATCGGAATAAAGACGACCTGTTCAAGTGTTCAACAGAAGAAGAAGATTGTAGGTTATTTTCCTGTACCTGTACCGCATCAACTTTAATTACTTCTTAGGTAAGGTTTGTATGGATATACCTAGTGACAAATATAAAGGGTCGTTCTTACTTCTTAATATGCTGACACTTTTTAAGGGGATTATCAGACAATCAAACTGAACAACTTTCTCTATGGGTATGGGACCAACATAGAAATCGCGAAAAAAATATCAGCTGTCCCATACACTTCGCTCGAGTAGGTTTGCAGTTTTGTATGGAAGAGCAGATTTTTTTTTCGCGATTTCGGTGTTGTGCCATACAGAAAGTTGTTCAGTTTGACGGTCTGATCATCCCCTTAAAAAAATGTCTGCATATTAAGAAAGAACCTGTAGTCAAAGAAAATGCATGCCATATGTAGGGTCCTTCTTAATATGCTGACACTTTTTTAAGGGAATGATACTGAATAACTTTCTCCATGGCACCAACATCGAAATCGCGAAAAAAAATCAGCTGTCCCATACATTTGGCTCGAGTAGAGCAGATTTTTTTTTCGCGATTTCGATATTGGTGCCATAGAGAAAGATGTTCAGTTTGATGGTCTGATCATCTCCTTAAAAAAGTGTCAGCATATTAAGAAAGACCGCGTATTCAAAGAAAATGCATGTCATATACATAGAGTTGCAGCCGACTGTACTAGGACGTAATCGATAGGTAAAATATTTCTCGAAAAGTTTTTTGTTTCAGCGATATCACAAAATTACCTAATTGCAATACCAAGTCAAGTATATCTCTTATTATATTATACCTAGATGTGCAACAAACATAAACACAAAATGAACTTTAAAGTACCTAACACAACGTTGTACCAAAACGAGATAAACCAATAAATCACGATTTAGTATTTCAAAACTGACGTTCTAAAATTAGCCAACATCATGTTGGTCGACCAATCACAGTCGAGCTTCCTCCCCCTTCTGATTACATTCAATTTGTTGCGGTCCTGGGATGACTCAATACAATTGTATAGGTCTTGTTATAGTGGATACAGGTATTAGACTAATCTGGTGACGGTAATAAAATAGAGTAACTCAAAAAAAATATTTAATATTAAGTAGTATTCTAGGGTGGGCACTTAACATAACATAACATAAATATTCTTTATTTGCACACCAAAAAAAAAAAAAAAAAAAAGTTATAATATAAAATAAAATAAATTCACACAAAAATGCTTTTCAATACTTAAATAAATAATCTACAGCCAAGGAATCGACATTTATTAAATTCCACTTGGTAAATTTTCGGCCATAACTTTGCAGGAGGCCAAATTAATACGCCTGGAAAATAAATAACCCTTGATACACCTATGCCAAAATTCTGTCGAATCATACAATATGACGGGTTTATAGTGAAGTAGTGAATGAACCCATCGCTACTTTTCTATAGACAGTGGGCACAACACGAGTTTTGAAACCGAAGCCTGTTGGTTTACTCATTATGTTTTCCGTCACCAAATAACCAATTATGATTTAATGATAATTTTATTAGTAATAGCGTTTCAGGATAAAATGAGGACGTATCATACAATATGTACAATATGTACATAAACTCTCGTCTGTTTTTTTTTCTGGATGGACAGAAACTTTGCTACAACTACGAAAAAACATCTAAATTAATTTTAACATCTGAATTAAAATAATTACCAAAAAAATTATTTCTTGACTTACACCATTTTGGTATGCTAACTTTAATGTATAGTTATGCAACAGTGACCTTAAAATGTTACGTAACAGTAAACTAAACCCGGGGATGTATGCAGTCTAACTTAAATCCTAAATATAAGGAGATTAGGTTTGATTTCGTTTATTAAATAGATAGTCCGTTGGAATTAGGTTACACAAGCGGTTTAAAATTGATGTTGTTTGTTTAAGTATGTAGATAGGTGTTATTTTGTTGTAGAAAGAAGGTATAGTGGCATAAAGATATAGACAGTTTGATGGTCTGATCATCCCCTTAAAAACAATCAGCATAAGAAGGATTCTACAGGGTGAAATTGATATCATTAGCATCTTTTTAGACTAAGAGTCTACCCATCAAACTAAACAACTTTTACTATGGGAGCAAACCAATCGGAGCACAAAAAAAATCAGCTGTATCATACTAAACTGCAATGACTACTCGAATCAAATGTATGCAACAGCAGATTTTTTTTGCTCCGTTCGGTTTGCTCTCATAATAAAAGTTGTTCAGTTTGATGGGTAGACTCTTAGTTTAAAAGGATGCTAATGATATCAATTTCACCTTGTAAAGGGTCCTAAAAAGTTGTAAAACCGTCAGCATAAGAAGGATTCTGTATACAGGGTCCTTCCTACTATGCTGACACTTTTTAAAGCGTTGTCTATGGGAACAACATCGAAATCGCAAAAAATTGGCTGCGTCGCGACATAACATTTTTTTTTTCCAGAATTTTCATGACTATACCTATTACGTTCAACAATTTCAAATTCGAAAAAGTAAACACTAGTTAGTTTCGGTTTTCGAGTTAAATTTTTACCTAGCACTTGCTCAAACTTAAAAAGGCTGAGAGTTACCCAAAGGGCAATGGAGAGGGCTATGCTCGGAGTTTCCCTGCGAAATGAAGAGATCCGCACAAGAACCAGAGTAACTGACATAGCCCAAAGAATTGCTAAACTAAAGTAGCAGTGGGCAGGGCACATTGCTCGCAGAACCGACGGCCGATGGGGCCGAAAAGTTCTCGAGTGGCGACCGCGTACCCGGAAAGCGCAGAGTGGGTAGGCCCCTCACACGGTGGACCGACGACCTGGTGAAGGCGGCGGGAACCCGTTGGATGAGGGCAGCGCAGGACCGGTCGTTATGGCGATCCTTGGGGGAGGCCTATGTCCAGCAGTGGACGTCCATCGGCTGAGATGATGATGATGATGATGACTTATTCAAACCAATGTCAAAGATATAAACAGTAAACATGGCTTCTGTTACATTGAACTTCAGTCAATTATCGCGTAATACTTATCCATTATTCCAATTCTCAGTGATGTGTCAGTGACGGGTGTATTGCCATCCGTGTCATGTGTTTAGTGTTGCCATGTCGCTGAGTAAACTTGGGATATTATGGGGTCCGGCGCACTCTGGGCACTCAGCAAGCGTTCATACTCACAGTATTCGTGACACGCCATCTACTCAAGGATTTTAGAATCATAAATACCTATGCCAGCTTCCTGCATCTACTTGACCATAGAGAAACACGTACTCTTGACAGAAAGGAGCGGGCTTACGTATAATTTCCCATACTACCTACTACTACTACTACCCTCTGTCAAAGCCTCACCCCCGCGACGGCCCCAACACGTTTTTCTCTACGTACACACGGCGACACATCGAGTTATACAAAACCAACATAAGCTGGCCGCGCGTAGGTCGAGTAACGTAAAGTGTCGCGCGGCCAGCTATGTTGGTTTTGTATAGCTTGATGTGTCGCCGTGCGTACTTGACAGAAGATTGTGAAAAAAACAACTTTTGCTTTTAGGGTTACCTAAAATTTAAGATCAAGGTTTTAAAAAAAAATTCAACCACCTTTGAATGAAATGAATGAATGAAATACATCAAACATAAAAAAAATACATGCATACATTTCGTTGCATTGGAGGAAGGTTCGAAAAAAATTTGTTTTCACTTGGTACCACATTTCTGCTTTTGGGTCATTGTTCTCATGCCAAATTTCGATTCAATAGGTGTATAAATCAGGGAGTTATTGACACGGAACAAATGCACAGACAGACAGAATGGACACTGGGTCCTAATAAAATGTGATTAAAAAGTGAAAAATGAGGTAAATACCTATCCTACCGGGCCGAGTTTGGGCACTACTAGTGAAATGAGGATCAAGTGCGAGAATCATCATCATCAAGACACCGATGTGCGACTGCGGGGCTCCTGACCAAACCCTCACCTAGATGTAAATGAGTGCAAATTGCGCCGTTTCCCCGGTGGAATTAAGGAACTCCATAGATTAACCCCGGCAGCAGAACACTGGCTAAAACACCTTGACCTTGAAATTTAGACCTCTCTGGATCCAAGCAGGAAGATAAAAAATGCCATACGATATGATGATGATCATCAAGTGCGTGCCTCTTGAGGAGATTATGAAGGTCCCTAAAGTTTTGTCCGGGATATTTCCCGCGCCCCGTGGTCACCGTCCACCCGGCCACAACAAACAATGTCGGATCGTATATGTGTGCCCGTAACATTCCCATGGTTAGTGGCTGTTACACGCGTTACCCGCACTTGCACCGTGACATAATCCGCTTACCCAGTAACGAGCCGGATACTGGTCAGGGTTGCCAGTTTGAACAAAATCTCTGGCTAGATAACGCAGGTGCTTTTTGATATACGGATGGGGTTGATCAGACCACTTTCTCTATAGGACCCACATCGAAATCATCGAGAAAAATAAAAATCTAAAGGCTGTATACATGCCGACACTTTTTTAGGATTAGACCATCGAACTGAACAACTTTCTCTATGGGACCAACATCGAAATCGCGAAAAAAATCTGCTGCCCCATACATTTGGCTCGAGTGGGTTTGCAGTTTTGCTTCCCCGAGGGAGGAGAGTGTACTAGTGAAACGTGGATGTTTCGAGTTTTCAGAATATTTCTTTGTTTTAATAATAGTTTGTTATTAACTTTGTCTGGACAGCCCTAACGACGCAGCATCTCTGGGATGTGCTCAGCGGATGCTAACCTACTGCTATGTAACGGGACTTAGCGGGTAAGAATGGTATGGATGTGTCTCAACATGTATTGAATTACATTAAAGACTGAAAAATTTTTTGTCTCGGGCGCTCACGTCCCCTTAAGACGCAACAGATTAAAAATTTCGTTCTCTGGGTAGTAGGCTCGGTGACGAAATTGGATAACGCAGTTCCCCGGTTTGGAAAAGTGCGGGTCAAGTCCCGCCCGAGACAAAAAAAAATCAATCTTTAATTTGATTCGAAATAGCACAACATGGCTGTAACATGTTTAAAAATCAATAATATTTGAAATTTATTGAATTGTTTATCATTTAGACTTTTCAACATGGTTTTTATCGATATTTGTATACTCCACCTAACCGCACGCGCACTAGGCAAGCGTGGTGGAGTTTGGCCCACTACCTCTCATCTTTATAACTGTCCTGCAGTGGGATCAGACAGGCTGGTCTTTACTAGTCTTGATAAAAAATCTTAAATACCACACACTTATTTAATTTCATTTCAAGAAAAACCATATTGTGAGTTCGTCAATTTGGATCTATATTTTATATGTTACAAGTTAATTGTCGATGATAATTTGTTTTCAAAAAAAAGTAAAACGTTATTATTAAGTGTCGACCTAGACCCCATAATAATCTAAGCAGCTATTTAATAAGTGTAGTTATGCACAAAAATGAAAATTTTTAGTCAATGCACATCCGTCATGTCTTATTTTTCATTGAGAACAAGTCATGAGAAGGTATTTAAATACTCTATTTTATCTGTGATTTTGTACTTAAGTTAGTACAAAATAAATTATGAATGTCGTTTCATCCAGTGACAACTTGCTAGTTGCAACATACTTATGTAAAGTAGGAAGGTATGTCATTTTAAAATAGCACGATGATTCAAAAGGAAAATGAATACAATAAATAATATATCCTATTAAGTTAATTCAAACTGGAGCGTGCTCTAAGCTATTGTCATCAACACTTGTCATGGGAAAATAGTTATACGTACATAGCCATGTTTTTTTTCTTTCATATTGCTATCTCCCGTTCGCAATGGAGGGAAGTCGGATATTTCGTTTTCCTACTCCTCCTATCTTCTTTGATTAATTCATTGCGGGTTCCAAGACAGATTAGAGTCATCCCGCGGGCTCGCTGGACTTCATTGTCCAGTGTTGTGAATGGTCGCCGCTGTTGATCCTGGCTTACAGGAGTTACAGCGGTGGGAATTTGTGGTGAACCTATGCCCGAAAAAAAAACATAAACGCGTTTTTCCCAGAGGAGTAGACAGAGACTATGGATCTCCATTTTGGGCTGTTCTGACACACCACTCTTGCTTCCTCTAGGTCTATCTTGTCATACATTCCCATCGATTTCGGCTGCTTTTAACCTGGCATTTTTTAATGATGTAACTTTTTGCGACAAGGCCAAATTAATGTGACACACACGAAATTCCTTATGTACTCAATATGAATCGAAGTCTTATCCATACTAAGACCATCTTAACATAGTATGTCGCATGCTGGCATACTGAACTACTTGAGAGCGTGTATTGATAAAGATAACACTCTTTTTTATGTACGACCAATCACGTCTGTCTGTATGTGCCATATAACAACGTATTAAAGGTGCTAACTGCAGAGAGGAATTTTTAGATTTTTCTTACATTTATATTTATTTACTTGTATTTGTAATTTATTAACATGATCAAGCTGCCAGTAGCATCCTTTTAAACTAAGAGTCTGTAAAAAAATCAGCTGTTGCATACATTTGCGTCGAGTAGGCATTGCAGTATAGTATGGGACAGAATTTTTTTTTTGCTCCTATCGGTTTGCTCCCATAGTAAAAGTTGTTCAGTTTGATGGGTAGACTCTCAGTTTAAAAGGATGCTAATGATATCCCTGTATAATACGAATGACTATATTTCGGAGGGGTCAGAGATATCTACACTTTTATACAACTCTAACAGAAGTAACGTGTGTCTCTACTCTCTACACTGTAAACATAGACAGCAAGTTTTTTTAAAAATCTAAAAATTATAGCCTTTTGACGTTTTTTCTGACTACCACCGCGTCGGAAGAGTTCCGTAAGATTCGGACAGAAACTCTGCAACAAACATTTTTAAACAAAACAATTAATTCAAAATACAGAATAAAACGAAGCATTGTCAAGACTATCATAAGATCATAACATTCATAACTATGTAAATTCGATTATTATAAATTATGAATGGCCAAATTGCCTGTTCGCCATTCATAAATTTATAATAATCGAGTTTATTTAAATATTCAAGATAT
The DNA here is from genome assembly GCA_927399405.1 of Agonopterix arenella. Classification (NCBI taxonomy): domain Eukaryota; kingdom Metazoa; phylum Arthropoda; class Insecta; order Lepidoptera; family Depressariidae; genus Agonopterix; species Agonopterix arenella. The sequence continues at coordinate 8,356,022 of OV656714.1, forward strand.
CAATGTGTGTACAACTTTTAATATGGGAGCAAACTGATCGTAGACTAAACTCCAATGTATACACGACCCAAGTGTATGAACGAGAAGATTTCTTTTTGCTATGATCGGTTTGCTCCCATAGTAAAAGTTGTTCAGTTTGATGGGTAGACTATTAGTTTAAAGGATGTCAATGATATCAATGCCACCCTATATAAGCATTTATTTGTTCTTGATAACAATAATTTTCGTCAAATCATTATGATCTTGCGCAATTGGATTAAACAGTTATTTGCACATTAGTTTTATCGGTTGAACATTACAAATAATAAAATTTTGGGAATATTATGAAATTGTATGGCAATTGTACGAAAAATTTGATAAACATGCATATAAAACCATCATTACTTTTCCTGTTGATCATTACTTATTCATATTTTAGCTAAATAAAATAGAATAAAAAATTCAATTCAAAAATGAAGTTTACTGCAATATTTATCGCGTTTCTGATTCATGTAAGTGTGTGCACATTTAAAATAAATATTCGCTTATAACGGAGTACTTTTAGTAATTTAATCTAAATCTAAATCTAGTATAAAACTGTAACAGAAGTGTGTCTGTACATTGAAGATATTAACAAAAAAAAAGTTACGATATGGTTTTTAGGTCTCCCTGATTCCATTTCACCAATTTTTGGATTTTTTGTCTGTCTGTTTGTTTGTGTGTTTGTTTGTGTGTTTGTTTGTTTGTTTGTTTGAACGAGTATCACGCAAAAACTACTGAACCGATTTTGATGAAACTTTTTTTGTTTGATAGCTATGATCTGACTTAAAATCTGGTATATAATTTGTGCGGACGAAGTCGCGGGTTAACGCTCGTCTATTATAAAACTGTAACAGAAGTGTGTCTGTACATTGAAGATATTAACCAAAAATAGTATAGTAATAGTAGTTACGATATGGTTTTTACGTGTCCCTGATTCCATATCACCAATTTTTTGATTTTTTGTCCGTCTGTTTGTTTGTTTGAACGAGCATCACGCAAAAACTACTGAACCGATTTTGATGATACTGTTTTTGTTTGATAGCTTATGAATTTGTGCGGACGAAGTCACGGGTTAACGCTCGTACTATTATAATGTTACTACACTTACACTCAGTTGCAGAAACGTTCATTAAAGTTAATCCTCCATTAGATCTCTTGCTGTCACTTTTTGAATTTTTTTGTGTTCTGTTGACGAAGTATATGCTAGCGAGAGATTTAATGGAGGATTAACTTTAATTAGCGTTTCTGCAACTGAGTGACAAATAGTAATACTATTGAAAATCCTTGTAAGATTGTCAATAGTAGCAGGGCTAGGGTGTTGAGGGGAATGCGCATTCGCAGGCAAAAATAAACTTTCCGTCTTTTATTTAAATTGTCAAGTGTAATCAGCAGATCAAAGCACCTAATTTTGCTTCGTAAAAATGAAACTAGTCCGTAAGCCACTTCTTACTATTGTAGTTCTTACAATAGTAAGAAGTGTAGTGTACTGACAATATTCCTGCGACATGAATAATACACGTTAGTACCTATATACAGGGCGTCCCACGGCGATGCCACGCGGAGGGAAAGTACCTTAAATATTAAAGATAGGATATTTTACTGAAAGAAGACATCGTTTAATTTTTAATAATAACTAGAACTGCATTCACAGATTTTTTTAAAACGCCTACCTCAGCCGGGAATCAAACCCGCCAAATGTGATAGTAAAATTACATGTATTTTATAATAGCGTTTGAATGGGCTACTCATAAGCATTATTTTTTCCTAAATAACCTAGCTTATTAAATGAAACTAAGATCATAAAATTTTACATTTTATTTAAAAAAAAAATTAATTTATCAAATGCTCAAAATGTGATCCGTTCTGTTGTATACAAATTCTCACTCTTTTAATAATTTCTCTCCCTGTCAATGTGTTAATTGTTGGAAGCATGGCCAAGTCAGAGGAAATTTCTCTGAACAAAATTTTAAATAAAATGTAAAATTTTATGATCTTAGTTTCATTTAATAAGCTAGGTTATTTAGAAAAAAATAATGCTTATGAGTAGCCCATTCAAACGCTATTATAAAATACATGTAATTTTACTATCACATTTGGCGGGTTTGACTCCCGGCTGAGGTAGGCGTTTTAAAAAAATCTGTGAATGCAGTTCTAGTTATTATTAAAAATTAAACGATGTCTTCTTTCAGTAAAATATCCTATCTTTAATATTTAAGGTACTTTCCCTCCGCGTGGCATCGCCGTGGGACGCCCTGTATATTCTTTCATAATACATAGTTGGCTGTCTTATAGAAATATTTTGACATTGGAAAATGTCTTTTCGTTCGCTCCAGTATAGGCCCCGATTTCACGAAAAAGTGCGATCATATCTCGTAGAGTTGTGAAGATGTGATATTAAAAAAAAAAAACTCAAAAGACGCGTATTTACGAGAGCTGTAAGTTGCAAAGAGAATTATTCAAGAAAATCAAACAAAAAAAAAAGTTATGGCAGATATAGTGAAAAAAAAACATTTTTCCGAATTTTCGATTTTGGAAACGAAGAATGATATCAAAAGTTTGAGTAAAACTCCTCTTGACAATTTAGTCAGCTACAATTTGAGCTTAAAAAAAAGACGATCGGGTTTTTGAGACAATATTTTTTCGAATTCCGTAGATTCATTTCCAATAAGCGATAGTCGTGTGAGGCACGAAATCTGTGAATTTTTTTGAAAATACCTAAATTGGATAATACCAACCCTAGATCTGATTACGTAAACTCTTAAACTAGGAACCAAAACCACGTATAATTTATCTACTAATTGTCTTATTCCAGATACTATTACAATGCTGCGAAGCGAATCCAGTCGCAAAAACAACAAATTTTCAGTACAATGATTTTCTCTTGCCTTATATGCAAGAATGTGAATACCCGTCGAAATCAGATAGAAAACTCTATCATATTGAACAAGAAAACAGGGAATGTTCTGCAACAACAAATACAGAATCCAGTTGTATCTCTAAACAACAACAACAGTATTGTGTTCCAAATAACAGTGCCTCATCAGAAATTTATAGAAATCCACAGTTGATTAGCGTGCCAATTATTAACACAGAATGTACTTGCGTCTCCAAATTATGTGAACCATTCGTACCAGTAAATAGTGCAATTGAATTATATAACAATATATTGAATATTCCAACAATAGATACAGTATGCAGCTGTGTCTCAAAACAACAAAATCTATTATTTAACAGTAACTGTGCTCCGATTGACAGTGTGCCCCAAAGTCCTTCTGCAGTTTATTACAACTACCCACAGAAACAATTTGCTCCAACAAGAGACACAAATACAAAATGTGGTTGTGTTTCAAAACAACAATCAAATCCTATGGACAATACTTTACAATATGTGATATGCAGCAATCCCCAGTTGTTAAACACTCCAACAACAAGCACAGAATGTTGTTGTGTTCCGAAACAACATCATGCGAATAACTGTATTCCTGCGAAAAGTGCTTCGCAATATGCTGGGACATATTACAACAATCCACAGTTTACCAGTGTCCCACATCAACAGAGTGTAAATCAATTAATGTGTCCTTCTAATTGTTTATTGCCCCAAAATGTGTTTTACCAGAAAATGTAAGCGAGATCATACCTCAAACTAATATAATTATGTTTAAGTTTTCCTTGTTATTAATTTAGGTACATGTTAATTATAGATTTGTTTCTGTTTAATGCCTTGGTATACCTACTGGATATAAATGTCTGTCAAAACAGTATAGAGAGAAGTGTAGTTGGAATCAAGAGAAGAGACAAAATAATATTAAAGGAATAAAAAGTATAACTAAATTTAAAGATGCATAACATTATGTAAAACACTGAAATGGCGATGAACAGGACATAATTATGTTAAGAGAAGAAAAAGAGAAGTGGACTAAAATAATAACGGAATGGTACCCAGGGGATAGCAAAAGGAGTAGAGGACGACAAACGAAGCGTTGGGAAGATGACATTACAAGAGTTGCCCGACAAAGCGTTTAAACGAGAAAAACAACATGCGCGCTCTTTCTGACTTACGTAAAATAATAAGGATGGAGGCACATCTCGATTTTTAGTGAGTGGCAAGAGATAGAGAAATATGGAAGTCTTTAGAGGATGCCTTTGTCGAAGGACAAGCTGTTTCTATAAAATAAAATGCACCGATCATCGATGATTATCGTAAATCATCAGAAAAACTAATTATATTTATGTATGTATATAATATTAGGAGAAACAATGTAAAACAGCAATAAAGGCTTATTTTATTTTATTAATACCTATAATATGTAGTCTGTCATTCCAATTTGGTTGATAAACGTAGTTAGTTTCCTTTTGAGCATGATGCGACTACGTACCTAAGAATTAATATGTAGTAGTATTTCGTTATGTGCAAATGTAAACCTGACCGTGGCGGTGGTTCGATCCCAGTCCAGTAGGCCTCGCATGCCACCCGCGAGAAAACGATTAAAATCGAGATGCGTCTCCATCTTTATTATTTTACGTATGCCAGAAAGAGCGCGCATGACGTTTTTCTCGTTCCTTTGTCGTGGATGGCATGCTAGCCATGCATTTGCCGATTAGCCGATTCGCATTACCATTGGCTTTTCGGTGAAGGAAAATATCGTGAGGAAACCTGCATGCTTTAATTTCAAGGCGTGTATTATAAGTGGCGATGGACTCACTTCACTACCCTTCACTCTGCGGACATAGTTTCAGTAGGTACTACTAGTGAAACTTGGATGTTCTGAGGTCAAGGAATATAGTCGTGAGCATATGATAAATGTAAACCAATCAGGTTTACCTGGCACTTAAAAGTTGTATTCCATAATCCCGTCTAGCATTTTAGTTGTAATTCTTTTATCAACATCGACTACCTTTGTTCGCCGTCTCAATTTGATTTATTATCAAATCTAAATAATAATATTCTGTGTGCAAAGGTCTCTAAGGTAATCCAAGTGCATCAATTTCGAAATGCAACTAAATTGCTTGCATTATGGCGACTAGAAACATTTGTAATGTTTACGCCATCAGTTAAGGTGCTAACTTCAGTGTTTCGAGTACGAATTTTCTACGCTACGTATCGAATTTTCAAAATAATTGTTAACTGTTTTTTATTATTTTTGGTGATTCAATAAAAAAATTATAAAAAAAACAAAACAATTTAAAATCAAATAAATAAAAGTTTTTTTAAATTGTTCAAATTTTATTTGAACTACTTTTACAGGGTGAATTCGATATCATTAGCATCCTTTTAAACTAAGAGTCTACCCATCAAACTAAACAACTTTTGCTATGGCAGCAAACCGATCGGAGCAAAAAAAATCTGCTGTTGCATACATTTAAGTCGCGAACTCGCGCGTCGAGATTGCAGTTTAGTATGGAACAGCTGATTTTTTACTTGCTCCAATCGGTTTGCTCTCATAGTTAAAGTTGTTCAGTTTGATGGATAGACTCTTAGTTTAAAAGGAAGCAATGATATCAATTTCACCCTGTAGTTGGTATATGTGTTAGAATAAATTAAGAAAACATTATAAATGAGTAACGCAAATATTACGCTGTTGCGGGTGTGCTGTAAGAAATTCCTTCAAGAGATAAGCTCGCTCTCTTTGCATGCCTATAAAATCAAATTCTCCATGTTATTATTAGCCACCTACTCAAAATGATGAGTGTTATTATTTAATGTAAAAGTTTTAAGCAAAACTTTCATTTCATTTATTCATTTTTGAAAACTGATACTATAATGTGAGTTTAAAAATAAACATTTATCTTATCTTATCTTATTTGTGTCAATGTGTGACAACCATCATGGGGCATTTTCCCATCAACGTAGATATTTCAAACGACCGCGTCGGTCGTCGCGAATTTCTGACAATAAACGTGTAAAAATAAATAAACAAAAATATTAAATAAACCAGAGGTTTTTTTTTATAAAAACGAACGAATTATTTAATTAAGAAATAAATTAAATCGCAATGGCAACCATTGCTATTGTTACTGCTGATTGTGCCTTAAAGATGGCAAGATTGTAAGTCTTGACGAAGTTTTTAGTAATTCCGTAATTTGTGTTGTTGTTGAAATAGTTAATTTGTTACCTAGTTAAAGTTCTGCGGTTTAGACAGACTGAAAAAGAATAGTTTTTTTTACATAAAATTATAGTACGACTAGGAAAATAATTAACCTCGTCAATCGACGAACGTGACGAAAGTGACGAACTGTATTCGTTTCAAATCGTTTCATGATCGATTCGTAGTATGATCAAAGAACAAATACAAAGAGTAGGTAAATTAAAATTATACACAAAATAGGAGGAATATCATCAAAGCTTTAAAAGACTTATTAATAGCTAAATGTTTCTACAGCATTCAGGAATATTTTGAATGCAAAGACTAGAATAGTTGCACCAGGATGCAGAAAAATGTTATAAGTTTTATTTATTTTAATTCTAATTACTTATTTCGTGTACTGTCTAATATTTATTTCATTTATTTATATTAAAGCACTACATACATAACCATTAACCTAAAGAAAAAACAAAAAAAAAAACAAAATTAATACTACTTACAAATAAAAAATGTCCTCGAAATTTCCGCCGCTTGGCGGCAAGGTGCCCAGGAGGCTGGCAGCGTTACCTCTTTGTAAGTTTTATACGATTTTTAAGATTTTTCGTTTTAAGATTTTATGTGCTGTTTTTTTATTAGTTTTAAGATATTGCCGTGCTCTTTTTATGTGTATGCTGTACCATGTTTAAAAGATCTTTTGTAACCACATAACGCAATAAATGATATGATATGATCATACTTCCCAAGGAAATGGAAATTATCCTTTTCTATAGTGGGATTTCTCATAAAATTCAAATTCAAATTTACCAGTTTTGTACGCGAAACGGGATCGGGCAATGTCTTTTCACTATGGAGGCAACACCGAGAAAAAAATTAAAAAATCAGCTGTCACAGACATTTGAGTCGAGTCGGTACTGGTTTCGAAGTTGGCTCCATAGTGAAAGTTGCTCAGTTTGATGATCTGAAGCACACTAAGTATTACAAGGATGTTTTGTTACATCCTGTATGGCACTGCAGGGCACAGGCCTACCTTCAGAGGATGTATGGGCGTTAGTTAATCACTCTTGCTCAATGCGGATTGGTAGACTTTACATTCGCATCAGAATTTTCTTCTTCAGCGTATGCAGGTTTCTTTACATGTTCCTTCGCCGTTTGAGAGCAGACAGAGCAGTTGATATTACGTACATAAGTTAAAAAAGCTTGATTGGTAGATGGCATGTCGTCCAGTAGTTGCAAAGTCTATAAGGTCTAACAAAATTCGGTGAAACTATTTTAAGGGGATGATCAGACCATCAAACTGAACAACTTTCTCTATGGGACCAATATTTAAATCGCGAAAATAAATCTGCTGTTCCATACAAACCTACTCGACCTAAATGTATGGGACAGCAGATTTTTTTTTCGCTATTTCAATATTGGTCCCATTGAGAAAGTTGTTCAGTTTGATGGTCTGATCCTCCTCTTAAAATAATTTCACCTAATTTTGTTAGACCTTATATAAAAGTGCACAATTCAAACAACAATACCCCACAAACGTCTCACAAAGCACATGGCGCCATCTGTATAGCAACTTACCGTAACCACCCGTAACAAATGAGGTAACGAGTTACGCAAACCTCAAGGATACGGCAACCGGCACCAGGCGGCTTGGCTTGGCTTGCGAAACGTCAAAATGTCGACTTAGGAAAGGAATTGGCGTGTCAAGGCGTTAGCTCCTTTCGATTCGTTGAGCAATGGGATATAGCAAATGCCACCGGTTTATAGTGGAGTTTTAGATGAAAAATTTTGAGTTTTGGGAGTTTTGTTTTAGGTTTTGAGCATGAGTATTTTGTAGCATAGAGTATGGAGCATCGGTAGCGCGTTGTGGAGACCTATGGAAACTCAAATACGATACGACGTCGCTATGCCATGTACCAATGATTTTTTTTTAACTTATTTGTAGTGACTGCTCTCAAACGGTGAATAAAAACATCATGACGAAACCTGTATAATGCTGAAGAAGAAATGCCGATGTGTATGTGAAGTCTACCAATCCGCATTGGGTACGCGTGGTGGACTTGCGGCACTCCCTGAGAGTAGGCCTGTGCCCTGCAGTGGGACGCATTATGTGATGATTTTGTAGTATAATAAATAAGAAATCTGTAATTCGATTTGTTAGTCTGTTTATTACTACAGGGTCTTTCTTAATAAATGACAGAGACCCAAAGGACAACCGAAGACTAGATGGATGAACACAGTTCGTAGTGATATGACCGATCGCAATGTCTCCCTTTCAGGCAAAATACTCGTGAGGTGTTTTTATTATTTTTACAAATCAGACATTAATAAAGAGGTACATAGAGTCTATAAATATGATCAATCTTGAGTTCTAACCTGGTTCTAATAGGTTCTAATAGGATGCTGCTTTCCATCCTCCGGTAGATCCCTTAGTCGCCTTTTACGACACCCACGGGAGGATACCCCATGTATTGAGTAAAGTTACCTAAATATTTTTTGAAAGTTTAAACTGAAAGTTACAAGCGGTGTTTCTGCCCACCCCAAGATGGTCTTGAGTTAGCGCGTGTTTGTCAGATATATAAGGAGCAGACAGAGCAGTTGATATTACGTACATAAGTTAAAAAAGCTTGATTGGTATATAGATGGCATGTCGTCCAGTGGTTGCAAAGTCTATAAGGTCTAACAAAATTAGGTGAAACTATTTTAAGGGGATAATCAGACCATCAAACTGAACAACTTTCTCTATGGGACCAATATCGAAATCGCGAAAAAAAAATCTGCTGTCCCATACATTTGAAGTCTGGTAGGTTTGTATGGAACAGCTGAGTTTTTTTGGGCTATTTCGATATTGGTCCCATAAAGAAAGTTGTTCGGTTTGATGGTCTCATCATCCCCTTAAAGTAGTTTCACCTAATTTTGTTAGACCTTATATATTATGTACTTGTCATTTATTATTATCGTACTTACCTATTATGTAAATAATGTGATAGAAAACTCTACAATCTATGAACACCACAATCTGATACGTACGTGCAATGTAGACAGGAAGTAGGGAATCGAACCTTGGACCGCTACGTTAGTCACCTTGTAGTAGCATGTCGTTCTATTGAACCTACTCACTTATACTTAACAGTGTCTAGTCAATTACATCATTGGTAAACAATCCTAGTCATGTGCCATCACTTCATAGAACTTTTATTATTATGCGAAACCTTTGACTACTTATAAAGGGACTAGTTACGCGTGTAATTCTACTAACAAACATTTCTGCCACTTTTTGCGGGGGGCGAGGTAACATGAAATCCAACTTTGGATTTTATTCCCATAACTTTAGATTCTAATTTTGAACGTTAAAAATCATGAAAAGTAGTCTCGCGTGAACCCCAAACGTTCTAAGTTCGAAATTAATGTTTCGCAATTATAGGCAGTCTCGTTTAGTGATAAGGTATAAAATTGAATGTAAATGCACATGATTAATTGATCTTATACCGTGGCAGAGGGGAAATGCTAACGCAAGGCTAGTCCTTATAATAAATAGTCAAAGTGAGGAACTGCCCTATACAGGGTCTAATAAAACACCCTTGTAATACTTAAGGGGGTGGTTTAGACCATAAAACTTAATAACTTTCACTATCGAGTCAACATCGAGAAAAATAAAAAAAAATAGCTACCTCATACATTTTAGGCTCTAGACTGCATTCAAACTGCATCCGAACTGCACCATACCCACCCGCCCGCAGTTTGAATGCAGTCGGTGTGCAGTTGACACGACTGCAATTAAACTGCAATCGGACTGCGCGTTTGGTTTACAGTTCTATTGCAGTCATGTCAACTGCATTCAAACTGCATCTGAACTGCAATTTTGCAGTCGGAATGCAGTCTGTCTGTCTAGAGCCTTAGTCGAGTCGGTACTGCAGTTTTGTATGGGACAGCAGATTTTTAAATTTTTTCTCGATGTGGGCTCCATAGTAAATTTTGTTCTGTTTAATGGTCTGAAGCACCCCCCTAAGCATTACAAAGGTGTCTTGTTATACCCTGTATATGATGTTAGGGTAAACAGTTGCAATACTTTAAGGGGTGATTGAACCCATGATCCTACTGAACAACTTTAACATTCAACCAAAGGGACAAGGGAAGATAAAAATTATATATACGGTTGAATTGAGAAACCTCCTCCTTTTTTTAAGTCGGTTAAAAATCAATCAATCAATTATACTTTATTTGACACCAAAAAAAAAACAGAGTATACAGAGAGCAAACAATCAGGAAATACAAAAGGCACAAAACAGGCGGTCTTATCGCTAAAAAGCGATTTCTTCCTTTCTTCTTTAGTAAGAAAAGTCGAACTTTATTTTTCTAATATCCTATGGGTTTCATGTTGTGTGTTGTTCAGTACCATGCGTACAATCATCCCCTATACAGTAATGCAATTGTTTACCCTAACACCCTGTAGGTATCATCATCACCCGGATGGATGGATGAGGGCAGCGCAGGATCGGTCGTTATGACGATCCTTTGGGAGGCCTATGTCCAGCAGTGGACGCCCATCGGCTGTAGGTATACTTACCTAAAAAAAAAAAAAATTTTGATCAATTTTTATGTCAGCATAAGAAAATATGAAATTTTAATACTGAGTCGTTACCTTGTACTCTGTCTGTAAATGGTGCATCTTGTATAATAGATTTCTGTAATAGCCAGTCATTTTACGGTTTGAGCCGGGACTAATTAATAATTGATATTTTTTTCGGTATAATATTGAAGAGCCAATTTATGCCTAGAAATGTACCAAAATAAAAAAATAAAAAGACGTCAGCAACAGTTCCAATTTTAAAATTTAGCTATTATCTCGTTCTAAAAAACCTGATGGTAAATTTTTTTTCATATAATATTTAAGGCTTTACCATTATTACATACTTCAAACACGGTGTAAATATTTTTGCTACTTAGAAGGTTTTCAAAAATCCACTCGTATTTTCTAATAAACACCTCGTTTTTTAAATTTCAATGCCTATTTTATTGCTAAAAAATGATTTATATTGTTAAATATAAGTCAAATGAGTGCATTGGAATTAATATTATTAATTAAAAAGCATTCTGGGAAACACAATTTTGATTTCTAAGTTGCGTAGCGATTTTTATTTTAATATGTTTCAAGATAGTCTTTTTGTCATTGAACGGTGCCGGTTTCAGTTTAAAAGATCAATTAATAATTACTCCCTACCCCGCCTAACAAAACTCCGTAAAATGACTGGGCTATAATGCATAATCATGTCACAGTATAAGAAAGAGTATCTAGTCCTACATAATCATGTCGTAAAAAGTAATTGATATAACGTCTATGTCACAATGAGGAAGTGATATGTCCTTGTTGCCTATTACTAACCTAGGAAACAAACAATAGATAACGATATGTAATAGAATAGGATAGATGTTAATTATAATTATACTTATACGATGAGTAGATACTCACTCATATATTCATTTGTCCCGTGGAATTGCGAAAACCTCTTTAGGGGTAGATCTGCGCAAAATCGTTTCTTAGTGCACCGCTAACATCCTCTATAGAAAATATATTCCAAGTTTCATCTTTCTATCTTCAGTGGTTTAGGCTGTATGTTGTCTGTCAGTCAGTCACGGAACTTTTTTATAAATGAGTTGTTTGTGATCAAAAACGGACATTAAAAAAATCCATCCATTGTGTCAGGATTTTATGTCCGTTTTTGATACCAAACAACTCAAATAACTAGCTGTTGCCCCCGACTTTCTCTCTATTATTATTTAGTCTATTCTCAGACCTACTGAATACAGGGTGAAATTGATATCAGTAGCATCGTTTTAAACTAAGAGTCTACCCATCAAACTGAACAACTTGTATACACTTTTATTTTATTATTATTTGGTTATAAGGGCTTGGTCAATGACCAAATAGCTACTGCGACCTGGATAGATCTATTGTAGCTGTCACCCTAGACCTAAAGGTCATTTCCTAGGCCCACGGACTTCATGAACCGTGTTATGCTTTTGGAGGGGAGATCCCTAATGTCAGTAGGTGTTATTATGTATCCACCTAGATGGCGACTCCTGCTGTGATGAGCACTTCGCATTCGCAGAGGAGATGTATGGGCGTTTCCTCTGCTTCACAGCAAAATCTGCAAGTGGGTGAGTCTACAAGCCCCATTCTTCGACGGCCCGGTAGCACAGTCTGTAGTGAACCTGCCTGCTGTGCCGAGGGTCGCGGGTTCGAATCCCGCAAGGGACAAATATTTATATGATGAATATGAATATTTGTACCCGAGTCATGGATGTTTGTATCTATATATGTATTCTATATCGTTGTCTAGTCATCATAATACAAGTCCAGGTACTTTAAATGTGACTAGATAATTTGTGTGACAATGTCCAAGATATTTATTTATTTATTTATTTATTCTGTGTAGGTGTTTGTTTAACTTGCAGTGTCCTGTTAAGGCTCTTACTAAGAGCCTTAAGACGTTGCGGTTTAAATTGATGGCATCTGAGGTATGTCTGTTTGAAAAGCTGGTCACAAGTTCTTTCGCATGCCTCAGTCCTGGTGTATCCGACCAGAGCTTACGGCTTTGGTTCACGGCCCATTCCTTTAGCACACGTCTAGAGGTGTTGCGAGAGATGCCGCAATAAGGCTCGGGGCCTATGGCGTCCTCTTCCGCCCCTCTTCGTGCCAGCTCGTCAGCAGCCTCATTTCCATCAATACCGCAGTGTCTTGTATACACACTTTCAAAAGAATCGGACAAGCCATTTCGGAGGAATTTTGTTACAAACACCGTGACCGAGAATTTTATATAAGGTCTAACAAAATTAGATGAAACTATTTCAAGGGTATGCTCGGACCATCAAACTGAACAACTTTCTCTATGGGACCAAAATCGAAATTGCGAAAAAAAAATTTGATGTCCCGCATACAAAACTGCAAACACAAATTGACTCAAATGTATGGGGCAACAGATTTTTTTTCGAGATTTCGATATTGGTCCCGTAGAGAAAGTTGTTCAGTTTGATGGTCTGAGCATACCCTTAAAATAGTTTCACCTAATTTTGTTAGACCTTGACGACTAGGAGAGATGAATGGAAGAAAATGACATTGCGCCGACCCCAAATAATGGAAAATGGGCAAGAGAATGGTTGATGTTCGCTCCAGTAGTGAAAGTTATTAAGTTTTATGGTCTAAAGTTTATACTCTAAACGACCTCTTTAAATATTGCTGAGGGTCTGATACACCTTGAATTTTCAATGTAACACGCAAAGGGCCTATGTCGAAAAATAATTAAAGCGAAATGGGCGTGTGATAGCTTATATTACTGCCTGATGCGAGAGAAAGAGATGGGGCGGCGCGCGCGCCAGAAACGACGCAAGCGTAAAACAAACTTTATTTAATTATGATTGTACTATTTATGTAAGTTCAATTCTGCTCTAATAAAAATTTGTAAAATATCAATCTCTTTTTTTAAAATCAAGTCTCGTGTTTCTATTATTCACCGTTTAGCAGTTCCAAGCGTTTATCGATAAAGACGGAGGCTACTTTGGCTTGTTTTTCTATCGAGAAAATGTGTCTTAATCGTGTTTTGGCTCTAATCAAAACTTCAATTATATGTTCAATTTACACATTCCTGCTAATCATACTCCTACTGTTAGTACTTCATGATACAAGAAGCTTCGAAGAATCCTATTTTTTTCACATATCCTTTTAAATATTGCTAAGGGTCTGTTACACCCTGAATTTTCAATGTAACACGCAATTTACATTACATTTAATGCTGTCTGCGTAACGATCAAAGAACATCATTATTATAATCTAGATGATTCACTATTAAATGAATCAATTAGAATTATTCACATCTCTAATAATATTGTGTAATTATTGTGAGTCAATTTGAATGCACTTTGCACTTCAAATTATTAAAAACATGTGAGTACAATGATGATTAAATAAAATTTAACTTGAATTTAAAATAGTCTGTGACGAATATGCGGAATATGTAGGTATGACTCTTAATTATTTAGTCCCATAACCTCATAAGTGATAATCAATAATCATTTATTTCATAAAAATATTTTTACATGTCAAATGCACTCCTTGACTACTTATAATTATATTACAGTCCGGTTACATTCCAATAACATTAGGTACAAAGTTATAAAATTCATCAATGTCATAGAAAGCACGATCTATAAGCCATGTTTTTAATTTACGTTCAAAGGTACAATTTTCTTTGCACTGTTTGATATCGTTGGGGTATACATTAACATAACAAAATTAAATATAACTAGAGTTAACCCGCGACTTTGTCCGCACAAATTTTATACCAGATTTTAAATCAGATCATAAGCTATCAAACAAAAAAGTTTCATCAAAATCGGTTCAGTAGTTTTTGCGTGATGCTCGATCAAACAAACAGACACACAAAAAATCTAAAAATTGGTGATATGGAATCAGGGACACCTAAAAACCATATCGTAACTTTTTTTTGTTAATATCATCAATGTACACACGACGATACATCAAGCTATAAAAAACCAAAATAAGCTGGCCGCGCGTAATTCGAGTAACGTATAACGTCCCGCGTCCAGCTTATATTGGTTTGGTATAGCTTGAGGTGTCGCCGTGCGTACAGACACACTTTCTGTTACAGTTTTATAATAGTTTAGATTATTAGATTATATTGCTACTTGTACCATAATAGCACCATCCCATTTCCTCCCGTGGGTGTCTTAAAAAGCGACTAAGGGATCTACCGGAGGATGGGCAGTAGCATCCTCTGAGTACACACATTCAATCCAACTGCGAACGCCAACCCGCCTGCCAAGCGTGGCGATTATGGCAAATCCCCCCATTTTGGGGGAGGCTTATGTCCAGCAATGGACGTCTAACTGGCTGATTTGATGATGATGATGATGATTGCTACTTGTAGGTAGGTACTGCCTTCCTGAAAATGCTGGAAAGGAGTATTTTATAAAATCATATACTATACGCACACGGCGACACACCAAGCTACGCAAAACAAACATAAGCTGGCCGCGTGACGTTATAAGTACATAAAAATAATAATTTTTCCATCTATACCTATAGAGAAGTATGTCAGAATGGTGGCGTGTGGCGAGCCGTATAGTCTCTGTCTACCGCCATGGGATAGTAGCGTGGGAATATGTATGTATACAGGGGTTTAGGGCATTACTTTAA
Source organism: Agonopterix arenella (assembly GCA_927399405.1). Lineage (NCBI taxonomy): Eukaryota > Metazoa > Arthropoda > Insecta > Lepidoptera > Depressariidae > Agonopterix > Agonopterix arenella. Next base: position 8,371,334 of record OV656714.1, read on the forward strand.
GGGGTGATTGTAACCATGATACTGAACAACTTTCCCAGAGAAACATACATGGTCCTTCCTAATATGCTGACACTTTTTTCGACGATGATCAGACCATCAAACTGAACAACTTTCTTTATGAGACCAACATCGAAAACGCAAAAAAAAAACTGTCCATTAATTGAGCCAAATGGCCCGAGTAGGTTTGCAGTTTTGTATGGACAAGCAGATTGTTTTCGTAAGTTTGCATTTCAAAAGTTGCTCAGTTTGATGATCTAAGCATATTAAGAAGTACCCTTGAATAGGAAATTCGCAAAAAAAAATTGGACTTTGCATAATAAATGCAATCAGCTGATCTAAAATTTTTTGTAGTTTTCTTAGGAAAAGTTATTCAGTATCATATGGGTACAATCACCCCTTAAATTAATGCAACTGTTTACCCTAACACTCTGTATACATACATATAACTACGAACTACCCTAAAAATGACGAAGTTGCTAACAAAAGATAGTAACTAATAAAAATACTTAACAACAGTCATTGTTTGTGCACATTTTGACCTTGTGGAATACTTTGAATAGGTACTTATTATTACATCATTGATAAGTATGTACTTATTACGCAATTGCTCCAAATGACATGTAGTTACATATTTATCGGAGAATCGTGTACGTACACAAACAGTGCAACTGCAAGCTATAGTGCGAGAGTGTAGCGTTGATTAGACCTTACGTGTCCAATAAGCTCGTAATTTTTTCTCCTGAAGGAAAAGTATCGATAAACAGAGGTGAAATTATTCTAAAAGTTTCCTTTCCGCCCGAAATCACAATTATGCCTATTATATTATGTTTTTCAATTTGTATTTGGCGTCAACATTGTGAGGAAACTTGCATACGCTGAAGAAGAAATTCGAACGTTGGGCACACTTGAAAATAATGTTATATGGAAAATCGGATGACTGCAGCCGGATCTAGTGCGTAAAGTACCATAGTTCTATGACTACTCCGGACCGTATTTTCACGGGCTCGGATCGGATTAGGATCGGACGTAGTGCGAAACCGCTCATCATTGGCGTAGCTAGAGATTTTCCGTGAGGGGGGCAACCGGCCACCTAGCTCATAGCTACCGCTCCAGTGGCAAGACTCACGTTTCTCGAGGCAAGGTCGGATCCAAAAGTTCATTTTCCTAAGGCTCCCGGAATTTGGCTTGGGATTTGTAAGGAAGTTGTAGAACATGTTATAAAGATGAAAGAATGCGATTATTTCAGAAAAAATATCTATTGTGGTACGAGTGCTTCAGCCCTTGCATGCCTTATACATCTGGAGCGAGCGAAGCGAGCTAGAAATTTTGCAGTATTGCCTCCGAGTTTTGGCTAGAATTTCACAAGATGATGTGAAACAGTGCCTACTACTATTCAATTACTTCTTCACTACTTTCCATATTTCGAAGGGGGGCAACGAGCTTTCTGAGGTGCCCCCCCCCCCCCCCTGCTACGCCGATGCCGCTCATAGTCCTGTGCCTAATCTGTGTACAGGACACCGCAGTGAGAACTTCAGCACAACACTAACAATGATGAATCCATGTAACAACAATATCATGTGGTAGTAAATAAGCAGACATTTTCTCATTTTAAGTTGCAAAAAAGGGAATTGACTCAGTTTTAGTGACTCACTGATTGAACTATACTTGAACTACCGCAATGACTCGATTCAGAGTGAATCACTGACCTCTGATTTTGTATTCTATTTTGAATTCTTATCGACTGAACGTGCTATCCGTTCAACTGCCTCCGTGGTCTAATGGTTAAGAGCATTGGGTTCTCGCCACGGAGGTCGTGGGTTCGATTCTCATGGGGGGCACCGAGTGAAATGTCACTTTGTGCGTTTTTCCCCAGTTGGTTAAGACATTGCAGGCTGAATCACCTGTATGTCTGAAAAGAAAAATGATTCCGTGCTTCGGATGGCACGTTAAGCCGTTGGTCCCGGCTACTATCTCTGGTGGTGGTAGTCGTTACATAAAAACCACGCCAGAGGCCGTAAGGCGGTCTGAAAAAACTCAGATACCAGGGATATGCCCACACGATAAGAAAGAATAAAGAAAAATATATATATAAAGTGGCTGTATCCAGTCTTCTAGTTCATTACAAAAGGTTTACCCATTACGATGTTTTTTTAATTTATAATTAATGGACTCTAGCTTGTGCGTTAGCACTGCATTTCCGCCAGTGTCAAGTACTAAGGGAGAATCTATCCCAATCTCAGGGATTGTTTTTGGTCAAGAACAAGAAGAGATTGAGGATTGCGGAGCCTCGTGGTAGGCAAAAACGCGACCCGCGAAAACCACACGTGACAAGTGCTTGGGTCAGAACCTGCAACGTGACTTATAACGATGTTTATTCTAACTCTTACATAACGCAAACACCTTGACAGGAAAAAATCAACTTCCGGAATAAGCTTGCAAATGTAGGCATTCAGCCTTACATTACGGCACTTCCGGTCGTCCTTACACGTCTTGTCGTGACTTTATTAAGTTGTATACAAGTGTTGCGTCATCTAAACAGGTAACACTTTTTTTAACAAGTTCCAACAAGTTTAATATTGTTCTACGGTTATTGTAACTTCAAAATCGAAAACAATCCGCCGGTTCTATAATAAATAAATAAATAAATATCTTGGACATTGTCACACAAATTATCTAGTCACATTTAAAGTACCTGGACTTGTATTATGATGACTAGACAACGATATAGAATACATAATATATAGATACAAACATCCATGACTCGGGTACAAATATTCATATTCATCATATAAATATTTATCCCTTGCGGGATTCGAACCCGCGACCCTCGGCACAGCAGGCAGGTTCACTACAGACTGTGCTACCGGGCCGTCTATAAAAAACTGCCGACCTCGAAACGTGTGAAAGAGTATTATTTATTTCGCGGTTTCGATGTTGGCTCCATAGTCAAGTTGCTCTATGGTTTTTGACGAGTAGAAGAGTTGGAAAGTTTTTCCGCTGACTAAAAATCATATTGGGGATGTCATTAGAAAATGCCGGACAAAACTTGCCGGAGAATAGAGAATATTAGGTATAGAATGTAAGACGAATATGTATTATACAATGTATTTTTCAAAACCTTTTAAGTAGACAAAAATATTAACATCGTATGTATAATGGTAAAGCCTTAAATATATGCAAAATAATTTAGTTTTTTTAGAACGAGATAATAGCTAAATTTTAAAATTGGAACTGTTGCTGACGTGATTTTTCTTTAATTTTGGTACATTTCTAGGCTCCAATTGGCTCAAAAAATATCAATTATTAATTAGTCCCGGCTCAAACCGTAAAATGACTGGGCTAAACTTTTACTATGGGTGCAAACCGATCGTAGCAAAAAAAAATCTGCTGTTACATACATTTGAGTCGCGAACTCGCGCGTCGACATTGCAGTTTAGTATGGAACAGCAGATTTTTTTGCTCCGATCGGTTTGCTCTCATAGTAAAAGTTGTTCAGTTTGATGGGTAGACTCTTAGTTTAAAAGGATGCAATGATATCAATTTCACCCTGTAGTTGGCACCTCAAATATGTGTTAGAATAAATGAACGAAAACATAATAAATATGTAACTCAAATATTACGCTCTGTTGCGAGTGTCCTGAAAGAAATTCCTTCAAGAGATAAGCTCGCTCTCTTTGCATGCCTATAAATTCGAATTCTCCTTGTTATTATTAGCCACCTACTCAAAATGATGAGTGTTATTATTTAATGTAATAGTTTTAAGCAAAACTTTCATTTCATTTATTCATTTTTGAAAACTGATACTATAATGTGAGTTTAAAAATAAACATTTATCTTATCTTATCTTATTTGTGTCAATGTGTGACAACCATCACGGGGCATTTTCCCATCAACGTAGATATTTCAAACGACCGCGTCGGTCGATCTTAGTTTAAAAGGATGCTAATGATATCAATTTCACCCTATAGTACTCTGTGATGTCATGATGGGTTGCACTTACCATTTTGTTCTGCGGGGGCAACGAAATATTCTCAAACCAAATGCGCAATATATGCCAAGAAATACTTAAACTGTAACAACAATTGTATATCGAAATAGTTCAGTGGAGTCGGTTATGCAAGGGAGTATCGCAATGGCGCAATTCGACTTAGATACGCCGGATCTGGGCCACGTGCTGGCTTTCTGCGGCGAATTGCCGCTTAAAGTGTTCGGTATTCGTTGACGAATGTTTGCTGGGATGGATTTTGAATCCACATTAATAGACAATAAATAAAATTGCCTTTTATTTCTCGCATTAGCATTCTAGAAATAAAATCTAAATAAATTAATTTATTATCATATTAATTCATTATTAGATGCAATTTATAAAAATCACGCATGACATGCATTTATAGCACTTATAGTATTTATTATAGACATTTTTTTTTTATTCAGTAATTTTATTTGTGCTTATGGAATCCACACTTATAAATCTGTTAGTGTGTTTTTCAGTACTATTATTTTTATATTCCCATTCCGTTAAATTTTGCAGTAATTTGTATAATTTTAATCCAGAAAACGAAAGGAACTTTCTGCCTGGATCGAAGCCGCGGGAAAAAGCTAGTAAAATTATAGTTTAATAAACCAAGCAGATTCTATCCAATTTAATGTTTTTCTCTATGAAAATATTCCTGAGTACATTATCCAGTTTGTAACAAAACACCCAGTAGTACTTAAGGGGGTGCTTCAGACCATCAAACTGAACAACTTTCACTATCAACCCAACTTCAAAATCGCGAAATAAAAATCAGCTGTTTCATTCAAACCTGCAATACCGGCTCGACTCAAATGTATCGGACAGCAGATTTTTAAAAAAAATTTTCAGTGTTGGGTCCATAGTGAAAGTTGTTCAGTTTCATGGTCTAAAGCACCTTCTTAAGTATTACTAGGATGTTTTGTTACACCCTGTTCATAAAATTATTTCCTTACAAATGGCGCAAATAAAAAAAAAAAATGTTCGTAAAATCTTTTTAAATTAATTAAAAATTAACACAATAGGTTTTTAACCTCGTCCTAAATTAAAAATAAATGTCACCTTATTACGTCGAATGATAAGCAAGTACTAATATGTGAGAACGAATGTGATTATATGGAAATTATTATTAAAATGGGTCACTTTGAGTTTAACTTTATCGCTGAGTTACTTCATGCCGTGGATTACAACAGAGGTGATTGTGGAATTAGGTGTTCATATTGTGTTTGCTATGGAGAGAACTATACTTTGTGTTTCTTTCAGAGATCACATCAGGAATGAGGTGATACGTAGTCTAGTCATTTTACGGAGTTTTGTTAGGAGGAGTGGGGAATAATTATTAAGGATACTTTTAAACTGTAAACAGCACAATTTAGTGACAAATGGACAATCTGACAACATATTAAAAAAACGCTACTGAACATAGAAATCAAAATTGTAAATATTAATACTAATGCACTCATTTTAATTAGATTCAACAATACAAATTATTTTTGAGCATTAAAATAGGTATAATAACCGCGTAACTCTCAAAAACTGTAATAAATAAAATAGGTACTCATTAGAAAATACTATTGTATTTTTCATAGCCTTCTAAGAAGACAAAAATATTAACACCATGTTTGCAGGTATAATTGGAAAGCCTTAAAACGTGTAAAAAAATGTACCATCAAGTTTTTTAGAACGAGATAAATGCTAAATTTTAAATTTGAGGCTGTTGCTCACGTAATTTTTTTTAAATTTTGGTTCTTTTTAGGCTCAAATTGGCTCTTAAATACTAAACCGAAAAAAACACTTATTAATTAGTCCCGGCTCAAACCGTAAAATGACTGGGCTATTAAAGAACTAAAGTGGTTCAAACATTAGCTATGAAAAAGGGAAAAAAGAAGAAAAGAGCGAAACATACATACTAGACGTAAAATGAATGAGGTAAATACGTAAGAGAACTAAGGTGGTTGACATTCGCTTTGAAAAAAGGAAAAATAAACACAACAAAAAAGGTGAAACATAGACATGCAGGAATGAGGTGATATTTTAGAGAGCTAAGGTGGTTGACGATATTGTCAAGAAACTAGGCTAAAAAAATAAATATATTATATTGTATCTGGAATCAAAGCATACGAAAAGGGAGTGGGTACTGAGTACCTATATGTACACCTATACAACGTGTTAATGAATTAGCGCAAAACCTCATACACCCAAACAGATTTATAACAAAATAATGAGATTGAAACAATAGTTTCATTATTTTTATAGTTAAAATTTAAAGTTATTCGCATTTTAAGTTTTGAGGAAAAATGATTTGTTATTATTTCAGCAATGAATGAAAGCGCTAACGAACTCATGAATACATTTTAAGAATCTAGGTATGGTTGTAAGAAGGGTGAGTGTGCCCGTGGGGTGGGTTGACATCGGGTTCAGTAAATTTTACAAACAAATTACTTAATATTTAAAAAAAATTACCTATGTTGAAACCATGATAATTTGATTCTGCTCTCGATTCTAAATAAACTAATTTCTAGTTTTGCGTTAATTCATTAACACGTTGTATAGATAATCTGGTTATAAAATAAGATGTGGTTAGTAACGCATATTGTGTACAAAATGCAAATTTATCATAATATAGACTAAGCAAAGCGCTAACTGGGTCGGTAGGTCAGTCAGTATAATGTTACGTAACTGAATAAACATTATTGTCAAGAAACATAAATTACACTTACTTCATGAATACACATACATACAATACAATTATATAAAATGAAAAAATCTGTGTGTACGTTTGTACAGGGTGTAAGTGATAGCCTAGCAAATACTGAAACGGTGAACTCAGACCATCAAACTGAACAACTTTCACTATGGAGCCTACCTCAGGAAACGCGAAAAAAAATCAGCTGACCCGTACAAAACTACTGTTTCTACCCAACTAAAATGGGACAGCTGATTTTTTTTCGCGTTTCTTGAGGTAAGCTCCATAGTAAAAGTTGTTCAGTTTGATGGTCAGAGTTTCAGTATTTGCTAGGCTGTCACTTACACCCTGTATTCAGCTTGTGCTACAATGGGTGCCAGGACACTCAGACATAGAAGGGAACGAAAGGGCGGATGAGTTGGCCAGAAGGGGCACAGAAAACCACTTCATAGGCCCCGAACCCTTTCTGGGAATACCTGGCAGTCTAACGCGAGATTCTTTGAATAGGGTCAGCTTTGGAGACGCAATAAAGCTTTGGTGCAACACCCCAGGCATGGGCCACTCCAAAGCACTTATCAAAGGCTACAATCGCAAACTTGCGAACGGTATTCTTGCCCTCAGCAAGGATCAAATTTGTACAATAGCAAGGTCACTCACAGGCCACTGCAAATTAAATAAACACATGCACACACTGAATTTAAGTGATACCACCGGCTGCAGATTCTGCAAGGAGGAGATGGAAACTCCTATACACCTCCTATGTGACTGTGGCCCCCTGATGTACAAACGTAGTACTCATCTAGGTAGGCAGGTTCTGACACCAGATGAGATACAAACTATCCCTATCAAAAATCTACTGCGTTTTCTGGCCGCAGTGGGGATTGGTAGAGAACTTTAAAACGGGCGTTCGCAAAGGACCAGCGATGGTCTACGTGGCACTGGCTTGATAAGCCTGTCAAGGCCCAGAATACCCCCAAATAATAATAATACACCCTGTATTTGTTTTTGAATCATATCTGAATTCATAGTCATGGCCGTTATTCAGGAACTAATACAATTAAATAAATAAATAAAAATAAAATTGTTTATTTCAGGCACGGAAAAACATAAACAGGCGACCCATATAATTCATTGCAATGCAAATCGTTAATTATTATAATAATTACATAGGTACACTGATTAATATTATAAAAATATTAACATAGTTCTATGTTCATTCTATATAATGATTAAGTACATCAATTTGAGACCCGCTATGGTACATAAGTAGCATAGCCTATCTCAAACTGATATATGTATATGTCTATGCATAACTTGTACAATTTGGGTCGAGGAGTACAGCCGTTTATGAAAAGAGGATCTTATCCTTTTTAATAACAATTACTTTGGTACTATTAATATCTACAATTAAGTACTATCTATTAAGAGAGTCCTTGCAGAGCGCCCGAGCGCTACATACAAACGCAGTTAGATCATATTTTGTTTTCAATAATAATCAATAAAAATGTTTAAACATCTAGATATTAATCTCAGAGTTTGATTTGTCATATTTCCGTTAAAATATACAGTTTCAATGTTAGGATTAATTTAAGATTTGTATATGCCAAATTATCTTTGAAACTAATACATTTTATTTGACAAACCACAGGCACAGAGATTCGTTTTCAGATCTTGTAACAAAAAAATCATTGACTTTAATTGGTTAACACGTTCCGGGACAGTGACCGGCTATAGACGTGATAACAATAAAAGTTCTATTGTGTCTCGTTCACTGTCCCGGAACGTGTTAAATATATCAAAATTATTAATATTAAATACTTTACTATCTTCGTTTGGACCCAACTAACAATTTGGTCTTATAGGTGTCGTATAGTCGAACATCAGACGCATAAAGCACCAGTATGTGACGAAATTACCGTAATATAACTTTTATAAGTCAAAATAGTCATATTTTTATATTTATAGTAATATAGTTATACGACCAAATTGTTTGCTGGGGATGGAGCGCGCTAATATAATGGCTATCTATCTATCTATCTATTACTATTATAAAACTGTAACAGGAAGTTTGTCTGTACATTGAAGATATTAACAAAAAAAAAGTTACGATATAGTTTTTAGGTGTCCCTGATTCCATATCACCAATTTTTGGATTTTTTGTTGTCTGTTTGTTTGTGTGTTTGTTTGTTTGTTTGTTTGTTTGAACGAGTATCACGCAAAAACTATTGAACCGATTTTGATGAAACTTTTTTTGTTTGATAGCTTATGATCTGACTTAAAATCTGGTATATAATTTGTGCGGACGAAGTCGCGGGTTAACGCTCGTACTATTATAAAACTGTAACAGGAAGTTTGTCTGTACATTGAAGATATTAACAAAAAAAAAGTTACGATATGGTTTTTAGGTGTCCCTGATTCCATTTCACCAATTTTTGGATTTTTTGTCTGTCTGTTTGTTTGTGTGTTTGTTTGTTTGTTTGTTTGTTTGTTTGAATGAGTATCACGCAAAAACTACTGAACCGATTTTGATGAAACTTTTTTTGTTCGATAGCTTATGATCTGACTTAAAATCTGGTATATAATTTGTGCGGACGAAGTCGCGGGTTAACGCTCGTATATAATAATATAGGGTCCTTCTTAATTAGCTGACACTTTATTAAGGGGATGATCAGACCGTCAAACTGAACAACTTTCCCTAAGGCACAAACATCGAAATCACAAAAAAAAATCAGCTCTTCCATACAAAACTGCCAACCTACTTGAGGCAAATGGGAGAGCAGATTTTTTTTTCGCGATTTCGATGTTGGTCCCATAGAGAAATATGTTCAGTTCAGTTTGATGATCTGATCATCCCCTTAAAAAGGTGTCAGCTAATTAAGAAGGATCCTGTATACAGTTTCAATGCTAGGATTAATTTAAGATTTGTATGCCTTCGAAACTATACATTTTATTTGAAAAATCACAGGATTGGTTGTTAGATCCTGTTAAAAAAATTGTTAAAATATCCAAAACAAGAAAATATTATATAATTTAAACATGATGGAGCGCGGTAATGGCTTTAAATTATCCGCTAGCCATTCCCAGTACGTGGTAGGTACACACGGCGACACATCAAGCTATACAAAACCAACATAAGCTGGCCGGGCGACGTTATACGTTACTCGACCTACGCGCGGCCAGCTTATGTTGGTTTTGTATAGCTTGATGTGTCGCCGTGTGTACGACAAAATACTAATATAAATTAACACATTTAAACAAAAAAACATCTGTTTAAATGTAACTCATGTAACTTCTTTGTTATGCGTATTTGATAATTTCACAAATGCCTAATCTATATACTTACTATTATAAAACTCTATATTAGTTATATTATATATATATATAGAGTATATTATAATACTCTTTAGCCCGATGCAGAACAAAACAAAAAGAGTGATGTCGCAAAAAGTTGCGCAGGCGCGTCTGTGAAGGGACCGTCTCAAGGGCGACGGTTCAACGCACGCGCAGCGGCCGAATAATGCGTCAGTGTGTGACGTAGAGTGGGGTGGGTAAGGCATTTGGATGGAAATGATGTGGTATTAATTTAAAATTAGTAGGTGTTTTGGTTGTATTATGTATTTAGGGTGGTTCCCAGGTGGGTGTGGGATAGAGATACTATCGATAGTATTAAGTATTGGTGGTGTAAAGCAAGCCAGAGTCACTCAGTTCAAGTACCTGGGGCACTTGGTCTCCGAGGACATGTCAGATGAGGCTGACATAGAGCAGGAGCGCAGGGCGCTGGCGATGAGGGCGAATATGCTCGCCCGCAGGTTTGCACGATGTGCTACGGATGTAAAAGTAACGTTATTCAAAGCATATTGCCAGTCGTTCTACACGTGCAGCCTGTGGTTCAGTTACAAGCAGAAGTCGCTCAGTGCGCTGCGCTGCGAGTGCAATACAACACACCAATGGGCTGAGGATGTTGTTGGGGCTGCCTCGTTTTTGCAGCGCTTCGGGCATTTTTCGGCGGCGCGAGTAGATAGCTTTGCAGCTATCATACGCAAGCGAACCGTCTCCATGCTGGGCAGGGTACGGGGCAGCACCAAGCTCCTCAAGCCCGTTGCAGAGCGGTTCCAGTGTCCCATCATTGGGCATTGGAGTATCCTGCATAAGGGCTCTAGGCCTCGTTTGGTAATGTTAAATAAATGTAAAATGTTTGCCACTAATATAATTTTAAGTAATTGTTACTAACTTCTTCTATGGCTCTATGATCTGACACAAAATAAATGAATTGAATTGATTAGTATCGATAGTATTGCATCTCAATACTATCGATATAATATCAATTGTTTCAAAAGTTGTACACAATTAGTAGTTGTAGTGTTATTGATGTTGTTGTTGTTGCGTTGTTACGATAGACCTATTGCATTTCAAAGCGATCGATGAAAAAGTATTTTTTTAAAACCGAACTGAACTGGACCTATTGCTAACACTATCGATATTTTCCGGGTATCTAGTCCGGGGTGACAGGTAAGTAGCTAGTGAGCATTAGAGGTAGGAATTAATCTTATATTGATATAAATGTTTTTTTCCTTCAATACCTACGTATTATGCACCAAACAAAGTATTAACACACAAAGTATTATGACACGTGAGTCAGGGACAATAACATGTCACCATATTGTAGGGTTGTGCCAAAATTTTTGCATTATCACATTGTTAGAAAACAACGTGTGTGTGTAGCACCAAACATCAGGCAATGGGCATAAGAATAATTTTTTCTATGCAATGGGTACTTTATCTTCTGACAGGAGTCAGGCCAGGAACACCAGCCCCTGATCTAGGATTTTTCCGAGCCGGGGTAAAAACTAGATTCTGGCGCCCCTTCCCTCCATGGGAGTAGTATAAATTTTTGACCAGGGCGGCCAGGATCATGTCGTCGTTGCAATAATACTTATCTAAAAATTCCGGGTACTCGAATCATCATGGCAGAATAAAGGTATCGACGTCGGTAACAAAAAACTAACAAACCTCCGTTTCGCGGACGACATTGTTTTGTTTTCCACTTCTGCAAACGAGCTTGAAACCATGCTCATGCTCAGCTGAAGTGGGACTGGGCCGGTCATGTCTGTCGTATGCATTCGGAAAGATGGGCCAAAATCACCACGGACTGGGTTCCCCAGAATGGTCGCCAGCGTCGAGGCAGACCCAGAAAAAGGTTGAGAGACAACATGGATGCCTTCTTGGAGAGTTGGCCAGAAGTTGCATACAATAGAGAGGATTGGAGAGTAAAAGGGGAGGCCTTTGCCCAGCCGTGGGACATTAAAAAAGCTACGTAAAAAAACTTAGAAGGAGCGAAGCGAGCTAGAGATTTTACTGCAATATGATTAGCTCGTCGCAATGATATGATCCAAAATCTGAATTGAATTCTGTACTTAATAAGTATGACTTCATGACTAAGTCTAGACTTAATACGATAAAAACCATGAGCGAGGAAAGAGAGCTTGATTTTTTTTTCAATATTTTTCTTGTTGTTGCAATAAATTATTTATCAAACTCTTGATTTTGGCGCCCCCTTAACCTGCCGCCCGGGGCGTGGGCCCCCGTTTGACCCCCCCCCCCCTAGATCCGGGGCTGCGAAGACATGCAAATAGATGAACATAATCATAATAATTTATAGCTTACTTACATGATAAATGAAAAATATAACACACATAATATAAATCCTGTAAGGGCACACAACAAGTTTGGTAATTGAAATTATTCAAAAATCTAGACGGGTGTCATAAAAAGTGTCATGCATGAACATCTCTAATTTCTGCCATGCCTGACTGCAGCCTTATGTCGAGCTGACCTCATATTTTACAATACGTAGTTTACGTCCCTATCTTATATTTTGTTTGACCTACCTCTATGCATACTACCAATACTATATTAAAACTATGGTTGCATCTATTTAAACTACAATTTAACGTTCTCTAAGGTACTTTAGGATTTCCCCCAGCAAACAATTTGGTCGTGTTAGGCCCCCATTTATATGACTACTTTGACTTACAAACGTCATATTACTCTAATTTCGTCTTATACTGGTGCTTTATGCGTCTAATGTTCGACTATATGACACCTATACGACCAAATTGTTAGTTGGGCCTTCGTTTTCTGTTCGTTTACGTGAATTCCAACTCGTGCGAACCCTACAACGAGGGGGAGGCGCCAGACAGCGGGGTGAGGGGGGGCGTCGCGACGTTATGACTAAGACAGGCAAGAACGCAAGACGCCAGGTTTGACTTGCTAATCTTTGCATCAAATTTGGATTTATTTTGAAACTCCATATTTTATTCTTTACTGCATGTTTTGATGGTGTACGTAGCGTGAGATTCGATGATAGAAACACCCATTATCACTGCACCTCGGACGGTTGGGTCGGTAGTACGGTCAGAATCAAGGAACCCCTCTATCTAAGGGTCAAGACACATTTAGCGCATATAGACGGCGGGCCCATACAAAAAGCACGTTCAGAATGGGACGCCGTCCGCATCCTCCGCCGTCGAACAGCGCCGAACGCGTGGTTTTTCGTATAGCCCAGTCATTGTACGGAGTTTTGTTAGGCGGAGTAGGGAGTAATTATTAATTGGACTTTTAAACTGTAACCGGCACCATTTAGAAAAAAGACTATCTTAAAACATATGAGAATAATTTTTGTTAATGATTTCGGGAAAAGGAAACGTTGCTGAATTCAGCAACTGCTTTTAAATTACGGGCATAATTATTATAATCTCGTGAAGACTTAGTTACAAACAACTTTTAATGTTTAAAAATATCAAAAATTTAATTTATTTGTATGAAACAATAGAAAATTTATGTTTTTGCATTTTTATAAGCCAGGCCTCGCAAAAAAAAACCTGCTTTGAGAATTACCTATACTTATATTAATGAACGGACCTGGCTAAGGTACTAGTGTAGTGTATATGCATAGACTTAATATTACTACCGTAAGTAAACCAACTCAGTGTGCGGATGAGATTCCGACCTTACCGAAAAACCTACGCGTGCGAAACAGGTATATAAGGTCTAACAAAATTAGGTGAAATTATTTTAAAGGGATGATCAGACCATCAAATTGATCAACTTTCTCTATGGGACCAATATTGAAATCGCGAAAAAAAATCTGCTGTTCCATACAAACCTACTCGACCTAAATGTATGGGACAGCAGTTTTTTTTTCGCGATTTCAATTTTGGTCCCATAGAAAAAGTTGTTCAGTTTGATGGTCTGATCATCCCCTTAAAATAGTTTCAGCTGATTTTGTTAGACCTTATATAATAGCCGTAAAACCACTTTTAAACAATGAAGTCTCGGTTGGTATCCTATCAAAAAAAAATTCTCATATTATTTTATGAATTTCTTTATTGTTCTATCTGAGAAATATAAAAAATCATTACGGTATCATGTTCTGTGTTGGAGTGCAGTGTAACTTGTACCAGGAACTCAAATAAAGAGACGTTTCAAAGGTAAAAATAACATTAGTACAGTACTACTTTCGGAATACTTTTTTTTTTTCATATTATGTTATTCTTAAAATTATGTCGTAATACATTCATTACATGCAGTAAACGTCCTATTTTCTAGATAATATATTATTACAAATATTTATGTGCAAGATAAAAAATATTGTATACGTGAAAAAGAAACCGTTTCGCATAGAGATTGATTTCCAAAATCTATCACTAAAACTCACACACGTATCAATTTCAGATCGAATATTGACATTTCGGTTTCGGTGATGCGATCATGAGGAGATTGTTGGTTTATAACGATAGTGTATTATGTTTATGTGTATATGTATAGGTATATGTATAATTATAATTTCAATTAAGTTGTTATTAAGTTCACAAACAATGAAGATAACTGTTAAATCTCATTAATTCTCTTGTTTTCCTGAATTATTATTTATTATGTAACGTTTTAAACCACAACAGTTAGTTATCGTTACCGAATAAGAACAGCATTAAAATACATGTTATCAACCTTCTGTTTTAATATAGGGAACAATAGGGAAGTTTAAATTAACGGAATCGTTTTAAAACTTGAAGCAAGTTTAAATAAAATTGTAGGTGTTGACCACACAATTACTATTCAGTTAGGTAGGAAAACTTCGAGAAAGAGATCAATCGTCGAATCCAACTCGGCTGGGCAGCCTTCGGGAAGCTACGTAGTATCTTCACGTCCCAAATACCGCAGTGTCTTAAAACGAAAGTCTTCGATCAGCGTGTGTTGCCAGTGTTGACATATGGAACAGAGACGTGGTAGTTCACTCAAGGCCTCATAAAAATGCTGAAAGTCACCCAAAGAGCAATGGCAAGGGCTATGCTTGGAGTTTCCCTGCGAGATCGAATCAGAAATGAAGAGATCCGCAGAAGAACCAGAGTAACTGACATAGACCAAAGAATTGCTAAACTAAAGTGGCAGTGGGCGGGGCACATTGCTCGCAGAACCGATGGCCGATGGGGCCGAAAAGTTCTCGAGTGGTGACCGCGTACCGGAAAGCGCAGCGTGGGTAGGTCCCCCACACTCGTGGACCGACGACCTGGTGAAGGCGGCGGGAACCCGTTGAATGAGGGCAGCGCAGGACCGGTCGTTATAGCCATCCTTGGGGGAGGCCTATGTCCAGCAGTGGACGTCCATCAGCTGAGATGATGATGATGATGACCAAACAATGTATGGACTACATAATAAGGTTGTGGGTAAAGAAGACATGCTAGCGGGGCTACCTTTTATTCCAGCATAATTTTGGTAAGCCTTTGAAAGAAAAGATTTCTGAATTAAGGATTTTTTAACCGACTTCAAAAAAGGAGAAGAGCCACTTTGTAGGTAGGCAGCCAAATTGTTGCCCCTGTTTGTTAGATTCTTTATTAAAATAAAATAGCCTTTATTCACCGACACAATATTTTTCCTTATTCTACACTTTACTTAACATATATTAATCCTACATTTGGTCGGGTTGTAATAAGACATAGGCCTCCTCCAACATTCTCCACACTGTTCTTTCCTTTGAACTGATGGTTGGAGGAGGCCTATGTCTTAGGACAATCCGACCAAATGTAGGTTCTTTATTAGAATACCAAAAAAACTGATATTTTCTTCTGATTTAAAACTGTTATTGGTGGATGATCGGGCAGGAACTAGGGGGCCCCATCGATCGCGGGGCCCTGGGCAAGTGCTCAGAGTGCCCAGTGGAAAAGATGGGCCTACATAAGTTAGAAAAACTCATTCGTACAACGACATTCCTTCTTAACCAATTAAATTCTTAGGTAAAATCTGCAATATAACGTGGGTCTAGACCAGCACAAACAAAGTCTAGACTAAATTCCAGGAAGGGCGCACAATGTCGAAATGCAAAGAAAAATGACTCATAAGGCCATTGTATTGCATCATAAGGCTATTACTTCATCTACACTAGCGACATTATTATAAAAATGTTTAAATTTGAAAATGATTAAGAATTTGAGATATTATGGTGTTTATGTTTAGGTATCCCCTTTGACTACTTATATGAGGACTAGTTACGCGTGTAATTCTACTAACAAACATTTCTGCCACTTTTTGCGGGGGGCGAGGTAACATGAAATTCGCAACTTTGGATTTTATTCCCGTAACTTAAGATTCTAATTTTGAACGTTAAAAATCATGAAAAGTGTGATCCCCAAACGTTCTAAGTTCGAAATTATTGTTTCGAAATTATAGGCTGTCTCGTTTAGTGATAAGGTATAAAATTGAACGTAAATGCACATGATTAAATATTGATCGTATACCGTGGCAGAGGGGAAATGCTACCGCAAGACTAGTCCTTATAATAAATAGTAAAAGAGTATCCCTGACTCCAAATATATGATTATATATTAATCAGTGTGTATTTTATTTTCTCTTTTCTTTCTGTCATATCACAGATTTTTTTCATTTCTTGTCTGTCTGTTTGTTTGATCGAGTATCACGCAAAAACTAGTAATGGAGAGATTTATTAAATTTTTTATGCGATTTCTTTTACATGGTAAGGAGAACGGGGCAGTTGGGAGGAGGTGGTTTTTGGGAAAAACCCGTTGGATGAGCGCAGCGTAGGGCCGGTCGTTGTGGCGATCCTGGGGAAGGCCTGTGTATACAGGGTTTCATTAGCATCCTTTTAAACTGAGAACTACCCATCGAACTGAACAACTTTTACTATGGCAGCAAACCGATCGGAGCAAAAAAATAATCAGCCGTTGCATACATTTGAGTCGCGAACTCGCGCGTCGACGTTCCAGTTTAGTATGGAACAGCTTATTTCTTATTTGCTCCGATGGGTTTGCTCCCATAGTAAAAGTTGTTCAGTTTGATGGGTAGACTCTTAGTTTAAAAGGATGCTAATGATATAAATTTTCAGTAGGCCTCGCATGCCATCCACGAGAAAACGATCGCGGGCAAGTGAGAAGTCATACTAGCAACAGCCCACCCCCCCCCCCCCTTCCTCCCTTTAGCAGTGAAGTGAGATAATGATGATTATAAAGTGTGTTTAGCAATGAATATATTAATAAGGTTCGAAATTGCATTCTTTAGTTGGTAATAAGACGGAAGTACCTATATGTCTACGTGCATGATGTACTTTAACCTAACAGTCTGTGGTTAATTATAATAATTTTGGCGTTTGTTATTAGTTGTGGCGTTTTGTTTCCCGTTAATCGAGTACCGATTCTAATTATTTGTTTTACTACGTTAATAACAGCCTATTACGAGGCATTTAATTTGATATTATTAATTAGAACTAAGGGAATGAACCTGCTCCCGTGAGAGGTCTTGTTTTTCCGCTTATTCGTTGAGTTATTATAATGATTATTTTATGTTTGTCATTGTTCTTAGCAAGTTGATTTAATGTGGGTACATTATGTATTTTGTTACTAATAATTGCCAACAAAACATTTATCTAGAATTAATGAATGAATCCCCCATTCCAGTGTCCTAGATTTTGGCAGTGCCTTAACTAGGGCGGTGCCAGCCACAAGCCCTCCAGAATTTAGTTTCTGGGGGGATATTCATAGAAAAACAATGAAAAAGTATTATTATTATTTGGTTATAAGGGCTTGGTCAATGACCAAATAGCTATTGCGACCTGGATAGATCTATTGTAGCTGTCACCCTAGACCTAAAAGTCATTTCCTAGGCCTAACGAAAAAGTAAGTGCTATAATAACTTTTCCATACAAATAATCGGATTTCGGGGCCCGCCCCCCCTGGATACGTGCCTGGCCAGCCACTGGTAGCGAGCCGTATCCAGGCCCAGGGCGCAGAAATGACCAGGAACAACTTTTGTGTCATGCATGCACCGGGTCATACAGGCTATAAAAGTCTAGTTACTTCAAAACCCCAGGGTTTGGAATTACGTTGTGAACCCAGCTGAATGCGACTGGATGAAAGCTGAAGATGGAACTTTGTATCGTATCAATTATCATGGCAGAGAGCTATGTTGAGCAGTAGCCAATGAAAGGCTGATGATAGTGATGAATAAATGAATATTATCTCTATAAAACAAGGAGAAATTGAAGTCGCTGGCATCCATTTAATTAGGTTAACGGCTTGTTGCAGAAACGCTCATTAAAGTTAATCCTCCATTATATCTCTTGCTGTCACTTTTTGTCTTGTTGACGTAGTAAAAGCTAGCAATCTAATGAGCGTTTCTGCAACTGACGGATAATGTCTACACATCAAAATGAACAACTTGTTATAGGAGCAATCCTTAAATCGCAAAACAATAATCATGGCTATTCAAAATATTGAAGATGAGAAGAGATGAAGCCTGAATAGAGATAAGGAATGCCAATTTAACAAAAATGAATCAGAATTTTTTTTTTGTATAGTATTTGATGCTTCCGTAATTCGGAACGGAATTCTGGAGGGAGCGTATTCTATACGAAATAGTCATTCTGATTCGGAATTCCGAATTTGTGGCAGGCGAGAATGTCGTGAACCAATTTGGATGATGTTATCAGACAAACTGGTAAGCCCTTATGCAAAAAATGGCCTATTAATAAAATTAAATCATTGCTTTGTGAATAAGATAAACAAACTTGGTATGATATCATGGTTATATAACTATAAGACGGACAAAAAACAAACACAACCTCGCCCAACGAAACTCCTACCTTTTGTCTATTTTTTGCTCCAAAACGGGCTATAGAAAGAATCCAGACCATTACAATGTTCTGGGAATCGAACCCCGGCCTGGTGTTAGGGTAGGTCACAGTGACCCAGGTCACCTTGCCGGTCATCGAACCATGCCCTTCCCAAAATGAGGCGTGCGCCATTTTTTTGTGCAGCAAGTTATTTGATGGTCTTGGAATTTTATGGTGTTATATAATGGTTGTGTAAATGTTGATTAGGTAAAGACTTGCAGTATACAAGGCTAACAAATTTTAATGAGCGTAAACAATGAGTTTTTATAACCATAAGGAGGACTTCGCATCAGTGCGCTTTTAACGGCACCACTAAGTTATGCCCAGTTGTTTTACATTACTGCTTTGTAACCGGATACATTTGAAAGATTTGAAAGGACTGGAATGTCAGCGGCAATGTATGACAGCTGGGTATAACTGATGCATACAAAGGTGATATTAGAGACATGTGCCATGTTTACGCTTTGATATTGTATGACGTGATGACTCTTATGGTTATAAAAACTCATTGACATAGATGAAAAGGGTTTGCATACGTAATACCTATACCGTCAGGGTGCACGTACATAAAGGTGTGGTAATTTTGCCTTTCGATCACATAAATAAAGTTTTTTTTTTAATTTTCATAAACACTGCTTAAGGTGGTTGCAGAGGGGTCAATTTTTTACAAAACTTTGACTCAGAATACGCGTAGACGGTATTAATATAAGTAACTTTGTATATATGGAAAAATAGTTTAGAAAATATAGATGCCGCGTCACAGTTGCAAACATTTGCAATTTATAAAATAGTTACGAAGATATATAGCTTTGAAATTTTTCATACAACATTTTAAAAGCTTTAATATCTTCGTAATTATATCAGAAATTGCAAATTTTCCATGTATACAAAGTTACTTATATTAATTCCGTCTACGCGTGTTGTTCGTCAAATTTTTGTATGGACTGAAACCACCTTAAGAAACCTTAGTATAAGTTTAAAAACCTTTAGCAAAAAGAAAAAAAAATTTACACGTATACTTAACCGATTTTTATTTTGTTGTTTTACCTTAGATTAGAGTATGCACTACACTACCACCAAGTTTAACGCTTGTATGTATTACCGTTTTTACGATAGAGGAAAAAAAATTAGTCTTGTATGGGGATTTTTAACTTTTTGTTTTTTCTTATTTGTAAATCCAAAATAATGACACATATTCTGTGAAAATTTCAACTGGCTACGTATAACGGTTCAAAAGATACAGCCCTTTATAGTTAGGACGGACGGACGGACGGATGGACGCTTAGTAATAGGGTCCCGTTGGCACTCTTTCGGTTAGCTTTGAGTCACATAAACTCCAAGGTTTTCGAATTTTGGTAGGTACCTTTTATGAAATCTTGTCCATTGAATACTCAACTTTATTTATCTACCATTTTTTAGGGTTCCGAAGTCAACAAGGAACCCTCATGGTTTCCAAATGTCCGTCCGTCCGTCTGTCCGCGGCGTAGCTTAGAGACGTTTAGTACTAGAAAGCTGTAATTTGGCATAGTTGTACACATTAATCACGCCGAAAAAGTGGTAAAATAAAATCTTGATTAGCCGCTAAACCGTAGTATATAAAACAAAAAGCCTCCTTCTAAGTCCCTTATTGTGACGGGTAACTACGGAACCCTACCCTGCGTGTGGTCCGACACGCACTTGGCCAGATATTTTTCACTCTTTTTTTACTTTTTCATTTTATTGATTTAGTAAAACAGTTATAAAGCAAATGAACATAATATCCTAGAACTAAAATACAACTTAACTAAACAAAGTACAAAATATCTAACATAAGAAAAAAAGATTATTCTAAAAGGTCACTTCCGGCCGTACCTTGAGTGCGATTTTTGAATCTCATACGTTGAACTCGGCAGCTGAAAAAGTATGTAGATACGCATATTTCTACTGCTGATTTGACTTTCAAAAAGCGCACTCCACACACATTTTTGAAAGTCAAATCAGCAGTAGAAAGATGCATATCTCCATAGTAATTTTGACATTTTCAACTGCTGAGCTCAGCGAATGAGATTCGAAAATCGCACTCCTGGACCAAAAGATCCTATTATTAGGCGGCATTTCCCCGCTGCACAGCTAAGGACACTTGTTGGTGGCATTTCCCCGCTGCACAGCTAAGGATACTTGTTGGACCAGATATGAACCAGAGCGGGGTCTACCATTATTGGTTTGACCAAACTGTGACATTTATGTTAAATGCACTCAAAGTACTCAAACCTTCTCATATATCAGGAATGTATACGTCGTCGGTTGTCCTGTTTATGGTTTTAATTTATTATATCATCACAGTACAATGTTCATTTTATTTAATTTTAATTTAATTTTCCTGTCTTTTTTGTCCCCAAGTCAAGCCATAACGAAACTAATGATTGAGACTTACCCACCTTTGCTAGAAGGATATTGTATTGTAATGATTTGTTTTTAGTATAATGTCATCTTCGCCTAAAGTAGCCACTTTTGGATGTTTCAACGATAATAATATCTCAAATACAAATACAAATACAAATACAAATAATTTATTTGCCAATAAATAGGGTAGGTACAATTCAGATGTAATTAGATAAAATTTTGATCACGCCTATTTAGCCATGTCAGTAGCATGCAAATATTAAGGTCATTGAGAAATATAATTAAATTTATACATTATTATCATGTCAGAACAAGACTAGGGCTTTCTTACTAGGGTTAAACCATGCATCGACTATCTGTTACCGTCAAGATCAGTGTACATCAAAAATTCGTCTACCGAGTAGAATGTTTTATCAAGGAGCCATCTGTATAATGATGACTTAAACCTATTAAAGGGCAGCTCTTTCATGCCTGATGGTAATTTATTAAATATAGCCCTACACATTGCATAGCAGTTGTTTAGAAAACGCTGAGTTTTAGGCACCGTCCCAAGAACGATACGATTTGGATATCTCATCCTTCTCTGTATAACATCTTTAGCCTGTATGAATAAGTGATTGTTTTGTTTAACAAATTTACCTACTTCAAGGATATACTCTCTAACGATAATTCATTTGTTACTCGACCTAAATGTATGGAACAGCTTATTCTTTGTCACGTTTTAAATTTGTTCAGTCTGATTGTCCGTAGCATAGAGAAACACGTAAGGAATATTATTATTATTATATTATTTCTCCATAGAACATTTTTCTGCCATTTTTGGCGGGGGGGGGGGGGGGGGGGGGGGTATCGATCCCTTTGGCTGAAGATGATGATGTAATCTGCTCGCGAAATAAATCTGCTGCGAAATGCTCGTTTCAATTTAGAACAGCATGACTAGTATGCCAGCGTGATATACCGCTATCACGCTTCCGCTCCCTTTCTAATTGCGCGCGAACAAACGAGATAAAAGACTCCTATAGTCTAGCCGTATCACGTGCAACTGCAACGTGCTAGCCCAGCTGCTTTCGCCTCCAGGCTCAAATGTATACGTGACAGATGACATTCAAACTGGACCGGAAACCAAACCGCAGTTACGAGAAAATATTTCTCTGAATGTAATTATAATTCATTCTAATTCAATTTCTCATTTTGTTTTCCTTGAGTTTTTTTTATGTCGGCTATGAAAAATACCAACGAAAGTGGTTATGGAATGGTCGTATCTGCCGAAGAACTGACCAGCAATGGGGTCAGAGTTCTAGAATTGACACCACGAACTGCGGCGGCGAGCGCCTTCCCGACGACCTGGGACAGGTAGAGCGGAGAGCGACTGGATGAGGAAGGCCGAGCATAGACTGAGGCCTGAGGTTTTTCTTTTCTGGTCAGGCTTTTAAAAAACACGAAAGTTAATACATATTACAAAAATACAAATAAATATTTAAGCGGGTGGTTTAGACCATCAACCTGCCTGCACGAGAAACCTGCATGCTTCAATTTCGAGGCATGTATTGTACCTACCGTCCATTACAAGTGGCGACGGGCTCACTCCCCGTCATACTGGACAGAGTTTCGGTACTACTAGTAAAACGTGGATGTTCTGAGGTTTCAGAATATCTCTGACTACCCCCTCGGGGAATATAGTCGTGAGTATATGCTATGCTATGCATACTATTATGAATGCATATGCGTGCTATTATATCGAGCGCATTGCTTGCGAAGGGCCATGCCGGCTGCAGACAATGCAGGTCACCTTGTGGGTGGGTGGGTCATTGCTCGATGCTTGCATAATTTTTTTTCTGGCGTTCGAATTTCGAATAAACTGAGACCTTGGGTTCTTTGCCTTGGGGTATTTAGATCGAATGGTGCGCTGCGGCCAGAGTTTTTTTAGGTTTTTCTTTCTGAAAAGAGTTTTTATGGATAGTTAATCCTCCCTCCCTCAAATAACTATTCAAATAAGCAGCATAATTTATTTTTAATAATCATTATTTTTCCATTTCCATTTATCTATAATCTGTAAAGTACCTACTAAGTTTATAAAACGTTAGTTCTGGAGGTTTCCTGATGAACTTCGTGAAGAAATTTCGTTCAGGCATTTTATTGCAGTTTGGTATGCGGAACAGCAGTTTTTTTTGCTACTAAAAGTTGTTCAGTTTGATGGTCTGAAGTCTGAACCGTCCCTGAAAATTGGGAAAGTATAATTTATAAAATCACCCAGTATAAAATAAAAAAATTTTAAACCAAGTTTTTGATGTTAAATTCTTTTATGAATCCAACAGTTCCATGAAAATGTGACTAAAATAGAAACTTCACAAAAAATATATCTTTTATACAATAAACATTAATTAAATTATTCTTGTTATAAATAAGACAAAACAAAAGACAAAAATCAACTAAAACAAAAGATTAACAAAACAAATCCTAAATCAAAATGTTTTACCTGCATTCGGTTCAACAGGTCCTTAAAATGCAGACCTTCGAAACAAAGGCACCCTTCAAATAATAGCCCAGTCATTTTACGGAGTTTTGTTAGGCGGGGTAGGGAGTAATTACTAATTGGACTTTTAAACTGCAACCGGAACCATTAACTGACAAAAGGACTATCTTAAAGCATATTAAAAAAAAATTGCTATGCAACATAGAAATCAAAATTATGTCCCAGAAGGATTTTAAATTATTGATATTAATACCAATGCACTCATTTGACTTATATTTAACTATATAAATTATTTATGAGCAATAAAATAGGCAATGAATTTTCAAAACCTTCTAAGTAGACAAGAATATTCACACCAACCATGTTTGTATTATGTATAATGGTAAAGCCTTAAATATGTGCAAAAAAATTTACCATCAGGTTTTGTAGAACGAGATAATAGCAAAATTTTAAAATTGGAACTGTTGCTGACGTAATTTTTTTTAAATTCTGGTACATTTCCCGGCTCAACTTGGCCATTCAATATTATACCGAAAAAAAATGTCAATTACTAATTAGTCCCGGCTCAAACCGTAAAATGACTGGGCTATCAAAATATTGTCGGATCGAAGACCGTTTTTTCAATGTCCTTGCGAAACCTTGAAGAGTCTACCAGGTCAACTTGCAGGTCAGTGACCGCTTACGTAATTATTGCATCATGACACGAACGTGCCAAAATGGCGCCGAAAAAAAAATGAGTAATACAAGTAATTTAGATATTGGAAGATAAAATGTTTGTCTGTAGAGGAAAACAATAAAATACAGGGATAAATTTTGAAGTTGGCTCCATAGTGAAAGTTGTTCAGTTTGATGGTCTGAAGCACGCCCTTAAGTACTACTAGGGTGTTTTGTTACATCCTGTATATAAGGTCTAACAAAATTAGGTGAAACTATTTTAAGGGGATGATCAGAACATCAAACTGAACAATTTTCTCTATGGGACCAATATTGAAATCGCGAAAAAAAATCTGCCGTCCCATACATTTAGGTCGAATAAGTTTGTATGGAACAGCAGATTTTTTTTTCGCGATTTCGATATCGGTCCGATAGAGAAAGTTGTTCAGTTTGATTGTCTGATCACCCCCTTAAAATAGTTTCACCTAATTTTGTAAGACCTTATATTGTTGGCTGTTGCATAATTTATTTATTAAACAATTACACAGCTTCACAGACGAACTCCAATACGCCATTGCAAGTAAGTATACAAATCAAACAAGACTATTAAATTTTCTCCAACTTACCTTACTTATTACGATTTAAACATTCTCAGAGAAGGTCAGGCATTCTCGTAAACAATCAGACCAGCGGTCAGCAAAAACGTCAAACTGTGGTCAAAGTGCTGCAGTAGCGTGGTGAGACGCCTGTGGGCGAGTACGAGCGGAGAGTGCTGGTGCGCCGGCGCGGCCTGCCTAGCTAGCATGCCACCCCCGAGAAAACGACAAAAATCGAGATGTGCCTCCATCTTTACTATTTAACGTAGGCCAGAAAGAGCGCGCATGACGTTTTTCTCGTTTAAGCGCTGTCGTGGGTGGCATGCTAGCTAGGCAGCAGCCGGTACCGCCGCGCGCGCACGTTGTTGTTAGGCACGAATAGGCGGAGGGCCCGGCTGACCAATTCGGGACAGTCCGATTGACCACGCAGGAAACGGCACACTGTCGTGAAATAGTCGAAGGTGCGCCGCGTCTGTAGCGAGTTGAAACCTAATTAGTTGCCTACCTTAGTTTAGTTTTGTGCATCTAACGATTATACCTACAGGGTGTAAACTTAAACGCGTTACAATACTTTATGGGGTGTTTCAGACTATGAAACCTTTACCAACTTTGAAATTTTTGAGTTTATGTACCCACCTATCCAACAAATAGATATCTAAACTATTATAAAACTGTAACTGGAAGTTTGTCTGTACATTGAAGAAGATATTAACAAAAAAAAAGTTACGATATATGGTTTTTAGGTATCCCTGATTCCATATCACCAATTTTTGTATTTTTTTGTCTGTCTCTTTGTTTATTTACCAATTTTGATTAATCTTTTTTTGTTTGATAGCTTATTATCTGACTTAAAATCTGGTATATAATTTGTGCGGACAAAGTCGCGGATTAACGCTCGTTTATTTATAATTTTTATCCCAGCCCTATTCATAACATAAATAGATAACTGATTGGCATAGTAGGCTACGCAATTTAAACAACATAAAACTGCATCTGCTTGGAATCGAAGTCACGGATTATAATTGCCAGTTAACAGTACCATCTCATGCGCAGGTGCTAAGCGGGACCGGGGAATTAAAAATAGAAAAATTGTAAGTTACTACATGTTACGAGAAGACGGTCTCTTGAGTTATAGTGTAATAATAGCTTACGTGCGCAACAAAGAATGTAGTAATAACTAGTTCGATAGGATAAGTGAGTGAGGGTAGATTGGTTTGCCCACATAAAGTAAAGTACCTACTACATAGAATCTTCTTCTTATCGTGTGGGCAGAGCCCTGGTGTCAGAGTTTTTTCAGACCGCCTTACGGCCTCTGACGTGGTTTTTATGTAACGACTACTACCACCAGAGATAGTAGCCGGGACCAACGGCTTAACGTGCCATACGAAGCACGGAATCATTTTTCTTTTCAGACAATCAGGTGATTCAGCCTGCAATGTCCTAACCAACTGGGGAAAACGTCCAAAGTGACATTTCACTAGGTGTCCCCCGTGGGAATCGAACCCACGACCTCCGTGTCGAGAGCCAATGCTCTTAACCATTAGACCACGGAGGCAGTACTACATAGATCATCATCATCATCATCATCTCAGCCGATGGACGTCCATGCTGGACATAGGCCTCCCGCGAGGATCGCCATAACGACCGGTCCTGCGTTGCCCTCATCCAACGGGTTCCCGCCGCCTTCACAAAGTCGTCCGTCCACCGTGTGGGGGACCTACCCACAGAACATTATAAGAGGGGTTAGAAATGCAAAGTAGCGCTTTTGCTTCAGAGACGGCTGTCGCCACTTGTCTTCCTGTTCACGCTGCTACAATTACTCATGCCCTCTCGCTCGCACCACGCCGCGCGCCTTACGGTGTTATGCAAATAATTGCATAACCTGTGGCGACACGTTCCACGCCTACTTTGCACTTCTAACCCCTCTTATAATGTTCTGTGGGTCTACCCACGCTGCGCTTTCCGGGACGCGGTCGCCACTCGAGATCTTTTCGGCCCAATCGGCCATCAGTTTACTTCATAAATAAAATAAAGGATGTAAGGAAAAGTATCATTAACCTTTAAACCACATACTCTACCCATAAAACTGAACAACTTTGACTATGGGAGCAAATCTGTCAGAACAAAAAAATCTGCTGTCCCATATTCAACTGCAATACCTACTCGATTCAAATGTTATGGAGCAACAGATTTTCTTTTTGCTCTGACAGGTTTTCTCCCATAGTAAAAGTTTTTCAGTTTGATGAGTAGAGTGTGTGGTTTAAATGTTAATGGTACTTTTCTTTAAGTACAACCTGTATAGCTAAAGACAGGTAGACAGGGTGAAAAAAAAAAGGTAGTGGTTGGAGAGAAAGTACCCTAAATATTACTAATGTAAACATTCTTTTATTTTCAAAAATAACTAAAACTGCATTTTTGAAAATGCGCTTGCCATACCCGGGAATCAAACCAACTAAAATCCGAAGAACTAACATCTGTATTTTTATGGTACCAATCGATAGGGTCATTCATAAGGACCAATTTCTTTTAAGCAACATCTTAAATTAAAGGAAGACCAAGAAAGATAAACAAATATTAGTTCAAAAAGTGTCATGTAGAGTTTTGATTTAATTAAAATAGCGGAAGATAGGTGACGTACTTACATTATGTACTCGAAAAATGGATCTTTCATGTACTTATGAGTGAAAAGTAATGCCACGTGATTTCTTTTTTTTTCTTTCTTTTTTAATGATGAGCCGTTTTGCGGTAATTAGTTACGGTGACACCTTATGTACCCTCTTTATATCAAAACATAAATAAAATACGAAAAAAAAACAAATTTCAAAGACAATATAAAGCACATAATTATTGGTTAAGCGATTATAACCAGGTGTTTGAAACATTTTTATGCCAGGTTAGTAGGATTGCGAGTTAACTGTTGTTCCACCAGGTGTCGCTGGTAACCGGTCTGAGGGAATCTCGTTAGTCTACTTATGCACAGGATGCTTGTCTGTCTCGTACAGGATGGTTTGAATAGATCGCTTTATTGGTAACATAAGGAATCTTGATGATTCAGAAATTAGAGACAGATTGACTAGCTTTTGCCCGCGACTTCGTAGCAGTCGTAGCATGATAAAATGTACACCAGTTAGTAAGTCTGATAATAAGCTTTCAAACACAAAAATGGATCTGGTAATTTTTGCGCGATGGTCGAACAAACAGAATGACAAAAAATAAAAAAATCTGTGATTTGGAGTCAGGGACACCTAAACACGTCGTCGTTCCTTTTTTATTGTAATAAGTAGTTTGAGACGACGTAAATAAATCATAAACTACCCAGCAATCCTCCCCCCACCTTTTTACCTTTTTTATTTTTGATTTGCTCCAAAACATTGCTATGACTACCAAAAACGTTTTTAAGGACATATTCAAAGATTAGAGGCTATAGATTTATTCATAAGATACATTATGTACATACATACATAAGCTAATAATCTCTTCCCCACTTTTTTTGAGAAAGGTATTCTAAAATAGCACCTCAAGCAGGGTAGAAAAGAAATTCCAGCATGGCATGGCATGGCATGGCAGAAAAATATATAACCCCAAATTTCTGAATTCATATCATCATCATCATCATCTCAGCCGACAGACGTCCACTGCTGGACATAGGCCTCCCCCAAGGATCGCCATAACGACCGATCCTGCGCTGCCCTCATCCAACGGGTTTCCCCCGCCTTCACCAGGTCGTCGGTCCACCTCGTGGGGGGCCTACCTACGCTGCGCTTTCCGGTACGCGGTCGCCACTCGAGAACTTTTCGGCCCCATCGGCCATCGGTTCTGCGAGCAGTTCTGAAGGCCTCATAAAAAGGCTGAAAGTCACCCAAAGGGCAATAGAGAGGGCAATGCTCGGAGTTTCCCTGCGAGATCGAATCAGAAATGAAGAGATCCGCAGAAGAACCAGAGTAACTGACATAGCCCAAAGAATTGCTAAACTGGAGTAGCAGTGGGCGGGGCACATTGCTCGCAGAACCGAATTCATATACTCATGTAATATTCGTACCAAAAGTAGCTCAGGTTTCCTTTTGAAACAAAAAATAACTCTAGATCACGTCGTTTTCCATGTGATGCTATTTCGAGTGGAACAACAGGTAATAGCATCAAAGTATAAAGTCCTATAAACTATGATATATCCATCCTTAAACCTAATGTACATAAGGGTTATGCCAGTGTACTCATGAGTCTCCTAAACTTGTTACACGAATATATTTGAAAATAATACGTTTATTATTCGATTCCGTCCGGACATTTTGTACAATTACCTTTCATGAATAAAGGATTTATTTTGTTATACAATTGGGACACACGGTCGTCGCACGATTTAGTTTTGAGTTGTTTCTGACAAATCAAAGAAATGTTACCTAATGGTACCAAATGATAGATAGAAAATGCATTCGACTGTGCGGTGGTCCCCTGTAAATCTGTATATTATACTTACCTACTATTAAGATTGTAAATTTGTACATACTTACTTTTTAGTCTCAATATTCTATATTTGTATATATACTTTTTGCCCGTTAAATAATATAGTAGGTTAAGTTAATATTAATTGAATATCCATAATGTAAGTTGTTCATTGTACATACCTAATGGTTAGACCACAAGACTCACAAACGCTTAAACCATTAGTTAATTACCTTTATTTATTTAGGAACAGTAGTGCAACTCGACTTGATCTAGGCTTTTAGAGTTTAAACCTAGAACAAGTCCAATTGCGCTCTCATATAAAGCACGTGATCTTGAAAGTGCAATAATTTGACTTTTTAAGGTTTTGCCCTGCACATCAGCTCGCTTCGAGTGGAAATGCGCTCTTTACGAAGTAGGTCCTGTGTTACAGTGGCCAAACGAATCCAGAACAGTGTGATCAGAGATCGGGGTACCTAAGTTGATGAATAATTGTACGGGAACAGTCGAAGTCGAGAGAGGGCGTCTGAGGAGAACTTACCACACGGCTGGCCTAATAAATCGTCTCCGAAGAGGACAAGTGCGTAGCACCCTCAAACGACGGAAGTGTACGAAGAGATGTATGAAAGTGGATTTAAGGCAAAAGAAGTGTAACGTGTGGTCGGCCATAGTCTCTGTCTTACTGTGAGTAGGTATATGTTACCCAAGCAAACCATTTACTTCATCATCATCATTTCAGCCGATGGAAGTCCACTGTTGGACATATGCCTCCCCCAAGGATTGCCATAACGACCGGTCCTGCACTGCCCTCATCCAACGGGCTAAATTAGCTGCGCTTATCAATCTCTAAAACAGTATGTCAAATAGATCTTGAAGTGGTGTTTATCAGTCACGTTTCGATCCATGCTCATAAGATCCATTATAGATCGCATTATTAGTGATGAAGTTATACAACTTACACTTAGAGTTGAGTAGGGTCACCAGACTGTTGGGTTTATGCGGAATAATGGGCGTTTAGGAGGTTTCTGGGTGGAATTTAATATGATACCCTTATTTTAAGGGGTTCGGACCTCGAAAGGAAAATTACTTCTGGAGCATTGACCGTGATATAGACCGGTGTATGGGAGCATTAATTTTTCCATTGCAAACTTCAGTTTCTCCTTTATAATTAAGTTTGTAGTTTGTTTCTTGGCTATCAGGGCGCAAGTCCGACCCGTACTTGGCCGGATTTTTTAGTAAAGAGAGTAATAAAATTCTGTCTCTACTTGTCGTAAACTAAAAGAACTAAAAATTATTTATAAACTGTAAATTTTTGTAACTTAGCTTAGGTAATTCAAATTATTTTTGTAATTTTTTGTAATAGAAAACCTAAGAAAAGAGCCTGTGTATATCGCGAATATGAGTTTTCAAGCTAGTTTTCAAGCTTGTTAAACTAATAATTATCCGTATGAAAATGTATATTTTTATCATTTAAGTTCAATTGAGGGATTGCTTCAATTGAAACTAGCATCCCGCCCCGCCCTCGCTGAATCAATCTATCTATTAGTAAAAGCTGTATCAAAGCCCCTACGGTAGTTTCTGAGATTAGCCATACAGCTAGAACAGACATACAGGACGACAGGAAACGCGTTGGAGGACTTGAATTTATCTAAACTATTATAAAACTGTAACAGGAAGTTTGTCTGTACATTGAAGATATTAACAAAAAAAAAGTTACGATATGGTTTTTAGGTATCCCTGATTCCATATCACAAATTTTTGGATTTTTTGTCTGTATGTTTGTTTGTTTGAACGAGCATCACGCAAAACTACTGAACCGATTTTAAATGAAACTTTTTTTTGTTTGATAGCTTATTATCTGACTTAAAATCTGGTATATAATTTGTGCGCACAAATTCGCGGGTTAACGCTCGTAATTTATAATTTTATAGTACGATGTATAAAAAGTTGCTTATAATTCGCGTGTGGTAACCCTAGTGTTATATCATTAATTATTATCTCTAGGAATTTCTACGAAATTTCAGTACAAGGTCATCGACTGATAGTATTAAAATAATTCTAAGATTATGTTAACTTATATTGGAATAAGAAAACTATTAAGCATTTTTAAGTAATGTCCGGTTGCCAATGTTATATATTCTAAAATATTGTTTTATAAACAAAAAACACATTATAGCTACAATATGGTGGAGCCACGTGGCCAGCTAAGCCGCACACGAATCCATTCGTCCGTGAACTCTCTTCTTTATGCATTTAAAAATGCAAAAAAAAAATATTATAAATAAAGTGTTTATGATTATTATGTTTAAAATTAAACTTCAATAAAAATGAGACTTGTTTAGTTAAGTCAGTGCTTATCGTACGGTCAGCAAAAAAAGTAGCTCAACATTTTGTAATCTACTGCGATATAAAAGAAATGTTAAGTACAGTTTGAAACATTTAATATTATGTAATAGATAGATAGATAAACAATTTTTTTGCATAAGAATCACACACATATTAATATTACAGTTCACAACAATTTTACGAAACAAGAATACAACGAAACATCAATAGAACAACAGGGTCTTGATTTTCAGATGTGCACGTATTACGTTCTTATCTTCGTTAGTAAAAGTAAAATTGTACATTGCAGTGAGATCTTACATCTATATAGAGTGTACACTTAAATGCGTTACATACCGAACAAGGCGTTTCAGACCAACAAACAAAACAACATTTATATGGGAGCCCATAGAAAAAGTTGCTTGGGACCAACATTGAAATCGGGAAAAAAAAAATCTAAAAAGACAGATTTATGTAGTACATATATAGATATATTTTCGTCGAGTAACTATTGACATTTACTAACTAGGAACAGCGTATGTAATTTCTCTGTGGAAACAACACATTTTCCGACTGAACCACCTGAAGGTCTGACCTTTGAACGGCTGTATCTCCTAAACCGACTGACAGACCATGTCAGTTTTTGTACTGTTTGCATAGCTACAGTGCACACTACAATAATATCATACGATCACCCTTGCAGCTGATCATTATTTTTTTACTGACCTTTTAAAGTCTGTAACTCCTAAACCAACTGGAGATATGCAGGCTGACCTGGTCCATCACCATCACAGAGATACTCTACACCGTACGAGCACTGAATCAGCCTTGCATCTGATGTCAAATATTATTGATTTTTAAACATGTTACAGCCATGTTGTGCTGGGTAGTGGGTTCGGTGGCGAAATTGGATTACGCAGTTCTCTGGTTTGAAAAAATGCGGGTTCAAGTCCCGCCCGAGACATATTTTTCAATCTTTAATTTGATTTGCATCTGATGGTTACCAAAAGTACGGTTATCTCTTATACTAATAGTGAAAGTTGTTCAGTTATGGATGGTCTGAAGCACCCTGTTCGATATGTAACGCATTTAATTATACACCCTGTATAAATTACTTTTTAAGCTACTTGTTTTGCTAACCGTACCCTACGTACAGACCGTCTCGACGTCTGATTTAACGGTCTTTGTTGTCTGGGTGATAAAGTTCTTACGTTTGTGCTGTGTATGAGAGTTTAGGTATAGATTGTGTACGTATAATACCTATAGTTCTAGATATTTAAGCGTCTGAAAGTTTTAATTGCTTTTATCGTCTGGAAAGATGCGCTTTGAGACAAATAATGATTTTAACATTGCCTCGGCTGAATGTTCCTTACTGTGATGTCTTTTGAATTTAGCGCTTTTAGAGTCATGCGAAAATTACTAGCAGTGTCCCGGAATATATAAGGTCATTCTTAATAAGCTGACACTTTTTTAAAGGGGATGATCAGACCGTCCTTCAAACTGAACAAGTTTTTCTATGGCACCCAACTCACCAAAATCGCGAAAAAAAATCATGTTGGTCCCACTGAGAAAGTGTCAGCATATTAAGAAGCACCCTGTATGAAAGAACAAGCGAGAAAATAATATATTTTTTTATTTTATTTTATTTTATTGGGTTAGGGAAACATACAGCGTTAATATTTACACCTGGATTACAAAACTTAATCAACGAATTAGACAAAACAGTTTCCACTTATAAAAGTGACAGTAGACATGTTGCTCAAACTTAAAATTATTACTTAACTAAAGCTAAAACAAAAGGCAAAACAAAACAAATTTGTGTAATTTAACTATGAAAATCAGGGAGAAAAACAAATCATTTACAGTTAGGTAACTTTTTTGACATCAGAAACATATTTATGAAATTTCTCATGAAATATATCGATGTGCTGATACTTATCATTGTAAGCAGAACAGGTCCTTACCATGTACCGGTTTGAGGAGTAATTAGTTCTACAGTACGGAACAGCGAACACATTATTGGAGCGAGTGCGGGTACCAGAACAGCGAAAACGTACTTTGCTGAGAAGATAGGGCGAATCGATGATGCCGTTAATTACCTTGTACAAGAATATCTGGTCACGATGTTCTCTTCGCTGCTTTAGAGACACAATGCCATCATCTACAAACTGCTTAAACTTATATCCCATTCGCTTAATGAACTTATTCTGAATACGTTCAACAGAGCTACTATGCTCCGCATAATTCGGACTCCAAACTGTAGAGGCATACTCTAGCAGCGATCTGACAAACGAATTATAAAGGAGTGCTAGTGTGTTGGGATTTCTAAAGTCCTTACCCTGACGAAAAATGAAGCCTAACATTTTATAGGCTTTTGCAGTTATTTTCGTCACATGGGAGGACAATAAAAGTTCCCTGTCTAGTTGCACTCCCAAATCCCTCACTTCGTCTACCCTGATCAATTTAGTATCAAAAAGTTTGTAATCAAATGCTATGGCTCTGGTTTTTTTCGAGAAAATGAGATAGTGCAACATTTTTCCACATTAAGCTGCAGTTTATTCTGAGCGCAATAAGTGCAAAGCCTATTTAAATCATTTTGTAGGTTGACACAATCCTGAACAGATTTAACTATAGTGAAAATTTTTGTGTCATCAGCAT
Organism: Agonopterix arenella; assembly: GCA_927399405.1. Lineage (NCBI taxonomy): Eukaryota > Metazoa > Arthropoda > Insecta > Lepidoptera > Depressariidae > Agonopterix > Agonopterix arenella. The sequence goes on from OV656714.1 coordinate 8,405,738, forward strand.
ACAATAGTACATTAGAATTGTAAAAACACTTAACAACATCATTAATAAAGATATTAAAAAGAAGGGGGCCAAGGGATATTAAAAAGAATATAAATTGGAATACATTGAATGCCAACATCGAATGTAGCCAATTCCCATCAAGCCCTTACACCGGATGATTTTTTTACCGTTTCAAAATTTTCAGGGATGGTTCAGATCATTAAACTGAAAAATGTTTTTCTATGGGAGCAAATCCAGAAATACAATAAACTGCAATGCCTACTGGACTGAAAACGTAAAGCCGCGAGAACTTCTCGGCGAGAATTCTCGGCGAGAACTGTCAAGGACAATTACTACGGCTTATGACGCCACGCGAACATTGAAGGGCACTCTTGTTCTCGGCTGTTCTCGGCGAGAATGTAGTGCCCGCATATGAGACGCATGGTTATGCATTTGCCACTTTCAAGCATTTTTATAACGAATTCACGTTTGCTTCCGTAGTAAAAGTTGTTCAGTTTGATGGTCTAAATCATCCCTGAAAGTTTCGGAACGGTAAAAAACACAGTTTCATTAAAATTGGTCTAGTAGGTAACTACTATTTTAAAAACTACATCTACACATGCTTACGCAACTAATGAAATAATCTTAATTGTCGCCACATAAAGTCCGTTATATATCGCAAAAATTACGTAAAAAGTGGATCGAGAATGAAGTAATAACTCTAAAGTGGAGTATCAGTGGGTCGACGGACGATAACGGAGGAAATGGATTGAATTACTCGTCTTTTTAGGGTTCCGTAACAGAATAGACCGCCTTATTTAGTGCCTCTTGTATTTTTATCTCTGTATTTTACTGTTTATGTTTTGGTGTAAAATAAAGTATATTTGATTTAAATAGGTAATAGTATTTAGTTCTACATACAAACGGGCACTGTATGCAGGCGGCCCCGCTCGGTCTTCCGATACCCCACCTCACCTCACACTTTCTGGGGACACTTTAGGGGAGCCGAGCAAGGGAATGCAGTCAGGCGCGCGCGCCCGTTTGATTTGATTTCATAAAATTGTGCCCTTACAGTCCAAACGTTAAAAAATAATGCTTCATTCACATTTTTAGTAAGTCTTTAGCTTAAGGTGGCTGCAGAGGGGTCAATTTTATACAAAACTTTGACGCACAATACGCGTAGACGGTATTAATATAAGTTACTTTGTATATATGGAAAAATAGTTTGGAAAATCTAGATGCCGCGTAACAAATAACATTTGCGATTTATAAAATAATTACGAAGATATAAAGCTTTGAAATTTGTCATACAATATTTTAAAAGCTTTAACAAATTGCAAATGTTATTTGTGACGCGGCAACTAGATTTTCTAAACTATTTTTCCATATATAAATTATTACTTTTAATAATTCCGTCTACGCGTATTGTGCGTCAAACGTTTGTATGGACTGAAACCACCTTAAATACTATTTATAAGAACAGAACGAACAATAAAAAGTATCGAAATGTAGATGACGATGTAGAAGCGCGGCGCGGCTTTCATCCCTACACGCAATGTCATGGATAGTTTGCACGCACTCTGTGGTTTGCACAAAGTGCGAATGTGCAGACGCCATTTCAAAATTCAAAAACCTTCTATAGAGGGACCTGTAGTTCCATATAAGATACGATCCTAGTCTGAATCAAACTTACTACCAAAGAGGTTTTTACTTTGGAAAGTATTTTCGATTTCAAATGCCACTGAATGTGAAGGAAATCATTGTTAAGATGGGGTTGGTGCGGCGTTGTAGTGCGTCGGGTATGGTTTGCTGAGGTGAACACTGCACAGAATTCTATGCTATAATGAGAAAATAGTGCGCCTCCATGTTGAACCGGCTCTGAACCAGCACCAACGGTCTCATGAGCGTTTTCAGAGACCGGTGGGATTCCCCGTTGTTGCATCACTGGGTGAAGCTCCATAACCTCCATACATACATAAATAAAATATACTTCGTTCTTTTACTGACACTTAGGATAAATGTACGTATACTAACACTACATGGACACCTTTTTTTTTTATTTCAAATGGGTTTGCTCTTGACCTCAATCCAGTCCTAAGGACAAAGATGGGGTCGAAGATGTAGCGAGCTTACCCAGAAGATGCCTATTCACTCGTACTTTAAAGTAATTCGGGTTGTAAGCGCTCGGAAATACTGACGCAGGCAGGGCACTCCACTCCTTCTCTGTGCGCATTATAAGAGAATCAGAAAATTTTGTCTGAAATAAATTATTTGAACAACATGCATACTTCAATTTCGAGGCGTGCATTGTGCCTAGGACAGTTTGGACAATTTTTGTCTTTACCATACGGAACCCGTCTTACATTTGCCCAAATATTTTTTTTCGTGTCTAAAGTCACAGAACTGATAAGATTGGTGATTCTGCGCAGAACTACGTCATAGTCTGTACGTTGACATATATCAATGTAACTATGCGGATAGATAAGTATTATTTGCCACTTCGTCATTACGTGTTACCAGGCGTTTGACCTCATAATCTTAACTAGATAAAAAAGTCATATGACTTTATTGGGGACTTGCTACAGATGTCAGCACCCACAAGTTATAGCAAAGATGCCAACAGATGGCGATACCGTCGCTCTCGGAAATATGCTCCATACATAGACAACGTTCACCGTGAATACGTAACTCGTAACCTACTACAAATAAGGTTCACAATCGAATGCAAGACATATATCGCGCAAGAGAAATAATCATAGAGACAATACATAAACATTGCTATCAGGCACAGACTTTCCGTCGAGGTCTGAATAGTTAAGGTGAATCCGGGTTCTCTCTTCTGTGCATACTACCAACTAATCTTTTTAAGCGTGTCAGTTGTAACAACGCATATAGAAAAGACAATGCGGGATTTTCTATGGAAGGTGGCGCCTCTTTTTTTTTCACAAATGTTTTTGGCGCGGCCAGCAACCAAACCTGAATATTTTAGTTCAGAATAAAGTAACAAACAAAACTTTTTATTATAATTATGTATCTCTAAGCTCAGTTCAAACAGAGATTTAAAAAACCGCCTTCAAAAAAATTTAAAAGTTAAAAAATAATAATATTGCAGCTGATGACTTTTTCGTTCGCATCATAAGAACATTAATTTGTTTTATCGAAGTCGCTGTCAAGCCGGTACGATTCGCGACTGGGCTTGCATTAGTTTTTTGGCTTGGCTTGACACCGACTTCTATAAAACAAATTAATGTTCTTATGATGCGTACGAAAAAGTCATCAGCTGCAATACTATTATTTTTTAACTTTTTAGTTTTTTTGAAGGCGGTTTTAATTTTTTGTTAAAATTTTGTTTATTTCACAATTTTCAGTGGTGAATTCATTAGTTCAATTTAATAGTAGTGCTTTAAATTAACAAACGCACTAGCCGGCACTTCGATTTTCAAAGGTTTCCCTCTTTGTAAATTTGTTAAGCTTCACCCACACCTTTTCAAAACTGTTTCTGATGTATGCCCTAAGCGCACTCGATATCCGAATAGACTTGTTGTCGATTATTATCCTAGATTAACGTTAACCCAGAAGAATTGTTACTACATGAGTATTAAAATTTACAATAAAATTCCCGAGAGCCTTAAGCAACTAAACACCAAATTAAAGTTCAAAAAATTGTATTAGTTAATAATTAAAAGATTTTACAGTGTTGAAGAGTTTTTAAATTTTAAGTGTAAGTTAATATGTAATGTAAAATATTAAGTGTTAATATAGTATAGTATAGTTTAAGTTGTTAACATTAATACAAAAGATCCCACTGGGTCGAAGTGTTGCTGGCTTGCCAGCCCCCACAACAAGATAAGATAAGATGTTAACATAATATTTGCATGCTGTTGCTACAGCTGAACAAAAGAAACTCATTTCATATTTTATACCATCTTTTGTAATATTTACCTGTTTCAAAGCAAATAAATTATATTCTCTTCTATTCTATTCGATTTCTCTGGGATGCCATCACCAGTCACGGTTTCCTTATCATGGTACCACCTTTGGAATAGCTTCTTTCCAACAAAAAAAGAATCATCAAAATCGGTTCATAAAAGACGAAGTTATCCGCGAACACACATAAAAACAATATATATATATACGGTCGAATTGAGAATCTCCTCCTTTTTTAAAGTCGGTTAAAAAGCTTGAAGTTGAAAATATATTCATTACGTTTACTTCAAGCCTTCATATCTCTGTTCGGACTGAGTTTAGAGATACATGTAATAACAAGTTTTATTTTGTTACTTTATTGAGAACGAGAGTTAACCCGCGACTTCGTCCGCACAAATTATATACCAGATTTTAAGTCAGATCATAAGCTATCAAACAAAAAAAGTTTCATCAAAATCGGTTCAGTAGTTTTTGCGTGATGCTCGTTCAAACAAACAAACAAACAAACAAACAAACACACAAACAAACAGACAGACAAAAAATCCAAAAATTGGTGAAATGGAATCAGGGACACCTAAAACCATATCGTAACTTTTTTTGTTAATATCTTCAATGTACAGACAAACTTCCTGTTACAGTTTTATAATAGTATAGATATAGATAGATAGACTAAAATATTTAAGTTTGGTTGCTGGCCGCGCCAAAAAAATAGGCAAAATACCAAAAGGCGCCATTTGTAGGCATTGGCTTTTGAATATGTCATGACAGAATTACTTGCCTCACATAAATAATACAAATCGTTTTATTTTCTTATCTCATATTAACCACAAAATAACAAACCCAAAACTTTCTCCTAAAGCCAAAAGCCTACGCGAGGTCATCGTTCGATATTGCTACGAGCGTAGCGTTACGTTATCTGCTACGATCGGGTGAACGACCTTACGCCCAGCTACGAATCTCATGAAATAATAGCTTAATTATACAATTGTACTTAATTTAGTACCTACGTTAGAAGATAATAGAGATAGGTATTATTTTAGTACCTTTTGTTATTATTTATAGCATTATTTTGTGGCTATGAACAATAGATTTGTTCTAATAGGTTTTATTTATTACAGGTTATAATTAAGTTGCCGTGAATAGTTGTTATGGCGAATAATCTAGTTATGGGCGTGGCCTGGGCCCTAGTAGTGGGGATTATACAGGGTGTAACCAAAACTCTTTAGATTCTTTAGATTCTTTATTGTACACAAAAACATAATTATGAAAAAAAAAATTACAACAAGTCGTGATGTATAAAGGCGAGCTTAACTCTAAAATAAAACTCTAGTAAACTTATGCTTTAACTTTAACTATGGAGCCAACATCGAGAAAAAATTTAAAAATTAGCTGTTCCATGGAAAATTGTATAGATAAAAAAACATATATTTATATATGCACGGTGTAAGTGACAGCCTAGAAAATACTGAAACGGTGAACTCAGAACTGAACAACTTTCACTGTGGAGCCTACCTTAGGAAACGCCAAAAAAAATCAGCTGTCCCATACAAAACTGCTGTACCTACCCGACTAAAATGTATGGAACAGCTGATTTTTTTTGGCGTTTCCTGAAGTAGGCTCCATAGTGAAAGTTGTTCAGTTTGATGGTCTGAGTTCACCGTTTCAGTATTTGCTAGGCTGTCTCTTACACCATAAAAAAATTCAACAATTTTTTAATTTTAAAAATATATACGTCGTATTGATCAAGATTCTGGTTCTGGTTGTGAAAAATTAATATAGAATAATAATAAAGAAATAATAATAAAGAACAAATAATAAAATCTGGCCAAGTGTGTGTCGGGCTCGCGCTTTATTTTTCTTTTTGGAAATACCTATTATAATTAGTTACCTATAGGTACCTATTATGACCAGTTAATAATTATTACGTTTTATTAACTATTCTTACACCCTCAAGTCCGTCTCACACTTGGCCGGTTCTTATCAATCTTTTATTTGAACTGATGACGATTTGCATAATGTTCACAATAATATTTTCGGGGCTCCCTTTTAAATGTCTGAAAGACAAGAAACAAAAAAAAAATCCTATTAAATAAAAAAGGCCATGAACCCATGTTTAAAAGTCAATAAACCTGTCCGAACTAGCATCTAGTCAGGTGAATGCACCCTGGTTACTGAATTTTATTTGAGACTGCCGACCCCCAACCCCTAGCCGGCGTAAACGAACTTTCCCTTTCGATAGCTGAGGGGCGCATTCGGGACATGAACGTTGTCTTTATTACCCCTATCCTCTTCCCTTCTTGGTCGTAGCCTCATGGCTGAGGGATGTGACCATCGTGGGCCGCTTGTGCCACCACGGCTCTCCAGGCCGCTCGATCTTGAGCCCGGTGTATGCTGGCCTGTAGTGTTGTATCGGTCATTTCTTTCACCACATCGGTCCATCTCGTAGGCATGCGTCCTCTACCTCTCTTTCCTTTCATACGGCCGGTGATCATAAGTTTTTCCAAACTATTTGATCTCCTGACCGTGTGCCGAAAGAATTTAAGGACTCGTTGCATACAGATGGTGGAGAGCCTCGTCTTCATGTTCAATTACCCCTAAGGTGTTAAACTTAAATGCGTTACATATTTTAAGGGGTGCTTTAGGCCATCAAACTGAACAACTTTCAAGCCTAAGGTAAGGGTATTAGGTCCAGTAAAAATCACCACGTACAACTTTGCGTGCAGACAACAAAACGTTCGGTATAATTTTCATATTGTCAAATAGTTTGAGATTTTTTAATCCTATATTTTAGAAGTTAGAGGGGGGAGAGGGTACGTGCAATAATGAGTGAGTAATTGAGGCGGGGCATACAGACAGACAGAATGGACGAAAGTATGAAGGTTCCTTGTGACGAAAGGATTTTTTTTTAGAAACTAATCTTTCAAAGCCAATAATTATCAAAATCTTAAAGATGTCCCATAATTCATAGTCAATGGCTGTTCAGAATGATAATAAATAAATTACGGTGATCAAAGTGACAAACTATTCAGTTAGGTAGGTCCAACTTCGAGAAAGAGATCAACCGTCGAATCCAACTCGGTTGGGCAGCGTTCGGGAAGCTACGTAGTATCTTCACGTCCCAAATACCGCAGTGTCTTAAAACGAAAGTCTTCGATCAGTGTGTGTTGCCAGTGATGACATATGGAACATAGACGTGGTCGTTCACTCAAGGCCTCATAAAAAGGCTGAAAGTCACCCAAAGATCAATGGAGAGGGCTATGCTCGGAGTTTCCCTGCGAGATCGAATCAGAAATGAAGAGATCCGCAGAAGAACCAGAGTAACTGACATAGCCCAAAGAGTTGCTAAATTGAAGTGGCACTGGGCGGGGCATATTGCTCGCAGAACCGATGGCCGATGGGGCCGAAAAGTTCTCGAGTGGCGACCGCGTACCGGAAAGCTCAGCGTGGGTAGGCCCCGCACACGGTGGACCGACGACCTTGTGGAGGCGGCGGGAACCCGTTGGATGAGGGCAGCGCAGGACCGGTCGTTATGGCGATCCTTGGGGGAGGCCTATGTCCAGCAGTGGACGTCCATCGGCTGAGATGATGATGATGAAAGTTAATACATTCATAAACCCCCGACCATAATCCCTAGCGGGGTAACCAGATGCTTTGCAATAACGCACCAACTATCTTTTGATGCATGCTGTTTTAGCAATACTAACTTTTAGCCTGGTGAAGGTATCAGGCAAATATCAAAGTAAGAAAAAACCGGTCAAGTGCGAATCGGACTCGCGCACCGATGGTTCCGTAGCACAAAATTTACCATTAAAAAACAATTTTCCGGTATCCGCGTATAGCGCCAGCCCGACACACACTTGGCCGGTTTTTACCATTATGTTGTTTTATTATAGACTTTAAAGTATGATCAATAATCACACCAAGTTTGATGCTGATATCTTGTAGTTAGAGCAAAAACAAACAACGTAGAAAAATCTAGTTTCTGGTATCGGAGGATTAAATTTAACTTTTAGCTTTTTTTTATTATTTGTTAGGGACTCCAATATCAGAACACGTATAACAAATAAACAAATTTATAAAAATGAACAGAAGCATAAATGACGGTCTTATCAATACGTATTATGTGACAATTTCAACCATCCAGCTATTACGGTTCAATAGATACAGCCCTTTAAAGTTATGACCAAAGGACAGACGGACGGACAGATGGACGGTGTAGGCTTAGGAATAGAGTCCCGTTAGCATCCTTCGGGTACGAAACCCTGAACTATAAAAATTATATACTTAATTTAGTACTCTTCAACAATCACTTTTATCGATTTACGGTCACTTGCAGAAACGCTCATTAGAGTTAATCCTTCATTAAATCTCGTGCTAGCTTTTACTACGTCAGCAAGACAAAAAGTGACTTTCTGCTGAAAGCGTTTCTGCAACTGAGTTTAAGTGATTGTTAAAATATTTTATAGTAGTAGTTAAGTCCTAAAACCCAGACGACAATGCATACCAAATCCATCCCTGTACAAACTCTCAAGGCCCAAACAGCATCCCAATCGATCGGCCATTCACCCCGTCAGTCCTAAGCAATTTGTTTCATACCTACTTATTTATACATAAACATAAAGTTCAAAGAACCTGAGAAATACTTGTGACTATTGCAATAATGTTTTGTTATTATAATATTTGTCTGAGGAAATAAAAGGTGTTATTTGTGTCTGACAAGCAAAGTATTGCTTGTCTAAAGGTTAAGTACCTCGGTATTTATGCAAAGGGTTCGATGCCAACCTGGATCACAATCCGCCATTGGGGTTTAAGCATCTTGTCTACGATTTGTCTTACTGACTTTACGTATAACGTGAGGAAACCAGCATAATCAGCATATCATATGCTCACGACTATACAAGGTGAAATTGATATCATTGGCATTCTTTTAAACTAAGAGTCTACCCATCAAACTGAAAATCTTTTACTATGGGAGCAAACCGATTGGAGCAAACCGACACGCGAGTTCGCGACTCAAATGTATGCAACAGCAAATTTTTTTTTGCTTCGATCGGTTTGCTTCCATAGTAAAAGTTGTTCAGTTCGATGGGTAGACTCTTGGTTTAAAAGGATGCTAATGATATCAATTTCACCCTGTATTCCCCGAGGGGGTAGTCAGAGATATTCGGAAACTTCAGAAGATCCACGTTTCACTAGTAGTACCGAAACCATCAATCCGAATTGGACATACGTGGCCAGAGGGCTGGCAGCTACCTCGGCCAGCGCATGACCCTGGCCATACAAAGAGGTAACTCTGCCAGCCTCCTGGGCACCTTGCCGCCAAGCGGCGGCAATTTAGAAGACATTTTTTATTTGTAAAGCACTTATCAAAGGCTACAATCGCAAACTTGCGAACGGTCTCCTTGCCCTCAGCAAGGATCAAATTTGTACAATAGCAAGGTCACTCACAGGCCACTGCTAATTAAATAAACACATGCACACACTGAATTTAAGTGACACCACCGGCTGCAGATTCTGCAAGGAGGAGATGGAGACTCCTCTACACCTCCTATGTGACTGTGGCCCCCTGATGTACAAACGTAGTACTCATCTAGGTAGGCAGGTTCTGACACCAGATGAGATACAAACTGTCCCTATCAAAAATCTACTGCGTTTTCTGGCCGCAGTGGGGATTGGTAAGGAACTTTAAAAAGGGCGTTCACAAAGGACCAGCGATGGTCTACGTGGCACAGGCTTGATAAGCCTGTCAAAGCCCAATACTAATATTTGTAATAATATTTGTAGACATTTTTTATTTGTAAGTACGTAAGTCAATTTAGAAGACATTTTTTATTTGTAAGTACGTAAGTTTTGTTTCTATTTTGTTTTTTCTTTAGGTTAATGGTTATATAGTGTTTATGTTCACATACGTGATAGACTAACGCTAAATAGACTTTAAAAATTAAGTACCTGGGCGACTGAGCTCTGCTCGCTGAAAACGAGTTTTCAGAGATGAGACCTATCTTATATCGAGTTTTTGCCCCGATATTCCGAAAATTTTATCGTAATGGCCGTTTTCTAGAGCGCAATTATACATTAGATTACAGAGTGGCAGTGGGCGGGGCACATTGCTTGCAGAACCGATGGCCGATGGGGCCGAAAGGTTCTCGAGTGGCGACAGCGTACCGGAAAGCGCAGCGTGGGTAAGCTCCTCACACGGTGAACCGACCACTTGGTGAAGGCGGCGGGAACCCGTTGGATGAGGGCAGCGCAGGACCGGTCGTTATGGCGATCCTTGGGGGAGGCCTATGTCCAGCAGTGGACGTCCATCGGCTGAGATGATGATGATGAGATTACAGACTAAATGAATGTTGCTCGTTTATTAGTATTGTATACTTCGTTCTAACCTATAGCGGTTCAAATGGTTAAATTTTTATACGGTTTGAATGTTGTTGTTGTTGAAATGTTGTTAATGTGTCGAATTTAAATGTTGTTGTATTAGAAATTAAGCAAGTTGCTGTTTGATAACCAATAAAGATAAATAAATAAATAAACTGCATGTCAAATGTTTGGAACATCGATGCCCGCTACAGCGAAAAAACTTTAAAAATGTCCGCTTTCAAAGTTAGATCCATACCCTAAATGTCTACCTACTATCTCTACGTAGGTAAGTCATGAACCTACATTTATCATCAATATTCTTTGATACCGGCTATACATAAATAAACTCACGACGTATTCCTTTCGGAGTGGTTATAAACCCCAATACAACTATCTATTTAAACTTGCTGTTGAACCAAAATACACGCATTGTAAGTTTCAGAATAGAAATGGCAAAGTAAACAGAGAAAAAAAAATTATTTTTAGTCACCATTAACATTTTTGTCTGCGATTTGATTATTGCATTTAAATTAAATTCCGAAGGTCTAAGATGACAAAGTAAACGCATTATATAAAGCGCACCCAATACACACCAAATCGAATCGTTTTGTTTTTATAGCTGGCTTCACTGCAAATATAACATCGGAAGAGTTCAGTAAACATAGAGGTGACACGATGATTAAATCGGACAGTGTATTCATGGTCATGGGGCACTTCACACCCTAGGTAACTCATCACTATTACACAGTTCCAAATTTTTAAATTACACTGAAACAAACTTTTCTGTCTCTACCTATACTGTGTACTGCTTAACAGCAGGAGTTGCCATCTAGGTGGATACATAATAACACCCACTGACATTAGGGACCTCCCCTCCAAAATCATAACACGGTTCATGAAGTCCGTGGGCCTAGGAAATGACTTTTAGGTCAAGGGTGACAGCTACAATAGATCAATCCAGGTCGCAGTAGCTATTGGTCATTGACCAAGACCTTATAACCAAATAATAATAAATACTAATAACTAATCATAACTAATCTAAAGCTTTCGGTGACTAATCAGCAAGTTGTTCAGTTTGATGGTCCTCTTTAAGATGAAATGCATTCAAGGTTACATCCTGTATAAAAAGAATTATGGACCGAATCATCATCATATCAGCCGATTGACTTTCACTGCTGGATCTCCCCCAACGACCGGTCCTGCTCTCCTCATCTCTTATCCTTCTTCCATGGATTCCCGCTGCCTTCACCAGGTCCTCGGTCCACCTTGTTGCCCAAGCTGCACTTTCCGGTACGCGGTCACCATTCGAGAACTCTTCAGCCCATCGGCCATTGGTTCTACGAGCAATGTGCCCCGCCCATTGCCACTTTAGTCTAGCAATTATTTGAGCAATGTCGGCTACTCTGGTTCCTTTGCGAATCTCTTTATTTCTGATTCGATCTCGCAGGGAAACTCCGAGCATAGCCCACTCCATTACCCTTTGGGTTTCTTTCAACCTTTTTATGAGACCTTGAGTGCGCGACCAGGTCTCAGTTCCGTATGTCATCACTGGCAGTTGCAGTACACACAGTACAAAGAGTTTCGTCTTGAGACACTGCGGTATTTGGGACGAGAAGATAATATTAGATATAACGAAGAGTAAAAATTCAAACCATTAAAGTTGTTACAAAAATATAATTATTGTCGATGTATTGTACTTTAAAATAATATTCAAGACCTTATTTGAACCAACATCCGCCTTTTATCCTGCTTTTACCAATATTTTAGTCCATTTTTTTTTAACAACAAGATAATTCACCTATTCTCCAAACTGCAACGAAATTCTCTAAGCGCAATCATCGCGTATCGTCACAACCTAAAATTTGTCGTTGAAACATCGGCGAGCTGTCAATTCGGTATTGCCTGATATAAAAAACAACGACGTTCTGCAGGATGCAAGAAGGATGTTACATTTGTGAGCTCATCGATGTTTTTGAAAGCCAGCGATGTGACGTTTACAGAATTGCACTCTTGCAATCACACAGCACACTGTCACAGAATAAATACTAGTACTACTACACTGCACCTAAGCACCTATCTAATCGATCAGTAACTCTACGGTTTAGATCAACGGCCGAGCGCCCTTGCGTCGCCCGCGCACTCTTATGTAAAGCCAATGCTCTGCCACGGTCATTCTGCGCGGTGTGACGTCACCTCTATGAGATGCATAGCATGTTGCAAGCCGATTTTGTCTAGATATAATTATGTTTACCGTAAAATTGTATTGATGCCTTATAGGCCACCCTGTCTTCTTGTAGATGTCGAAGAAGGATATTAAGGTTCGCGACATACATACGGAATAAACCAGATTCGGATTTGGTTCCCGATGGAGTGTTGCCGCTTTCAGAGACTTTTTCACTATATCTACTGATTTTTGGTTGTCTTAGGTGGTATTTTTTAAAGATTTACTGTCATATCAAACAAGTGATTTTTGAGCGTAGGCGTTGATGGAACGATACCGTATCGTGACGGTGCAGTTGCGACGTCGTTGCGGTATAGTTGCGAAATCGCCTACGCTTAAAACTCGCTTGTGTGATAACAGTTTATACCATTTTGTATGCAGATTATGTCTAATGCTAAAATATCGATAGTCTTTTGATATAGTTGCGTAATATTGAAATACAATTTTCGAATCATCATTGTAACGTCATGACATTATCACATGATAGTAATTATCATGTATAGAAATTGTTTGTTTGGTTTTAATAAATACCTAAAAATACAATTGTCATTAATCTAGCATTTCATTCATTTTCATTTGAGACATTTTTTAAACAGCACTCTAAGTAATTTTTGTAACCATAGGTGACAACACTGAATCCTGAATCAGGATTCCAGATCGCAATTCCGTCTGTGTGTGGCGGACCTAAGAGATAGGGTTGCTTTTTTGAATTTAGTGGTTAACTTAACGTGGCATCCCGTCGTCCGAATATTGCTTTTTCATATTTCTCTATCCTGAATATCTTTGTCTGTGTGACCAATATCGAAATCGCGAAAAGAAAATCAGTTGTTATATACATTTGGGTCAATTTAATTCAATTCAATATTTCTTTATTATGATGACTCCATCGTGAGAACGATGATTCTGCCAATGTCAAGGTAAGAAAAACACACTGTAGGTAACTAATCCAAAATTCTAAACGGAGTCCGGTAAAACGTGATTTAACGAACGTAACCCGGCGATGCGTATATGGTGTGTAATGGTCATTTCCTCAGTTATTTTACGTTTGGGTCAATTCACGTTTGGGTCGGTTTGCGATTAAGTCATTTTGAGGGTATGTCATTATAAGTCTAAGACAATTATTGATTTTAGGGCATTATTATTAAGTGCCTCCGTGGTCTAATGGTTAAGAGCATTGGCTCTTGACATGAAGGTCGTGGGTTCGATTCCCACGGGGGACACCTAGTGAAATGTCACTTTGTGCGTTTTCCCCCTGTTGGTTAGGACATTGCAGGCTGAATCGCCTGATTGTCTGAAAAGAGAAATGATTCCGTGCTTCGGATGGCACGTTAAGCCGTTGGTCCCGGCTACTATCTCTGGTGGTAGTAGTCGTTACATAAAAACCACGTAAGAGGCCGTAAGGCGGTCTAAAAAAACTCAGACACCAGGGCTCTGCCCACACGATAAGAAAGAAAGAAAGGGCATTATGCGTCGAGAGCTGCAATTGCAGGTCATTACTGAGGAACTAAAGGTAAAAATGAGATAAAATCATTAGGGTTACAAATAGGAATGTACTAGTAACATAAAGAAATAGAAAACAAACCGAAAATTTGTCCCATAGTGAAATTTGTTCACGTTAATGTCTGATCATTTTGATAGACCTAGCAGTTACTACATACAGAATAGTCACACCCTGCCTCCACTTACTTCAGACACCACATCTCATCCTCACCCCGCACTTCGAGGGTAACTTTAGGGGAGGCGATCTAAAAGCGGCTTTTGCTTTTAAAGCACATACATCCGGGGCACGCCCACGCGTGTCTACGCCATCTCTTTATTCTGGTGCAGCATTGAACCATCGTGAGACTGTTGTATGGAGTACCGAGGGTGTGATGCAGGTGAAAGTCTTTATTAAGGCTGGGCCACACTCCGGGTCCGGCTGCAGGCCGGCAGTAGTTGTAAAATATGGATTTTTATGCGAGGTGTCACACTAGATGCAGTCTGGCGCGGCTGCGGAACAGCTGCAGAACGGTAGCCGCAGTGTGAGACCTCGCATATAATTCCATAGTTTACAACTACTGCCGGCCCGAGCTGCACTCTTTGTGGCCCAGCCTTTAATGAACATACATGTAAAACTCCACGAATACAATACCTACATCATGCATAATTAGGTACTTTCCTAATATTACGCATAAATGAGGCCGAGAGGGAAAACCGTGGGGGTGTGTGATGAGACTGATGAGGAAACAAAAATGTTACATCATTATTAACAGTCATCATACGAAGGTCATTGGGTCACTAAACAATGGGTGTGACCACTGATGATGGTTAGTGACACGCGCACAACAATTACGTATGCAATAGAATCATTTGTGTGTATGTGATTTTATGCTCATAGCCACATTTTAACCACTGCTTAATTACAACTACAATACGTTAAACATGTAGGCCATGTGGTTCCAGTAAATGAACCACCGATTTCTTAATGTGGGTGACGTATGAAGCAATAAAGAGAATAATTCTTATTAACAGCAGATTTTTCTGATTTCAGACGGTTTTACTCTCATAATAAAACTTGTCCTACAACCGCCAGATTAAATTGGGATTGGGCCGGCCATGTCTGTCGAATGAATACGGAAAGGTAGGCAAGAATTGTAACGCCCTGGTACCAAAAAAACGGTCGTCGACGTCCGAGTCGTCCTAGGAAGAGGTGGCGGGACGATCTGGATTATTTCGATGACGCGTGGCTAGAGCATGCCCAAAACAGAGAAAAAATAAATAAAAAAAGACTTTTTCCAGTTTGATGGCCTGAACCAACCCTGAAAATTAAGAAAGTGATTATTAATAAATTTCCTAATTTAGTAAGTGATGGCTTTGGCTGACTGATGCTGTGTCTCCTCCATGGTCTCTATTTTTTTATTTTGGGAAGGGCTATTGCGAGATTGCAAGCCGTTGCAAGCCACATAGTTTACAAAAAGTAAATAGACAGGAAATACAGAAGATACAACAAAAATAGGATGTCTTCGATTGTGCTCGCCTTTTTTAGATCCTTCCGAACTTATAGTATTTTCTTTTTGTTCTTAAGTATGCAGGATTTCACACGATGTTTCATGATACCTACTGATAAATACATCCTTCCATTAATTCCGTAGAACTTAGTGGTACGGCCGCTACAGGCCAGGAATCGAACCACCGCCTCGTGACTGAGTTGCAAGCTATCTTCCTTAATAGCTATCATCGCTCTCTAAAAAATGGTCACATCAAATTGCATTATTAACATTTAAAGTGTTGATGACTGCGCTAAATAAAATGTCAACTGAATCGCTACCGAATCACAACTTTTGGTCCATTCGGTACCTATCGCGCTAATCGTTTAACAGTAATCGCCACTGACTCATTACCGCTGTCAATGACATAGTATGAGTGAAATTGATATCATTAGCATCCTTTTAAACTAAGAGTCTTCCCATCAAACTGAACAACTTTTACTATGGGAGCAAACCGAACGGAGCAAAAAAAAATCTGCTGTTCCTCAGTAAACTGCACCCGCCACCGCGCCGCTGCCTACTCGATTCAAATGTATGAGCAAATTTTTTATTTGCTCCTATTGGTTTGCTCCCCTAGTAAAGGTTATTCAGTTCGATGGGTAGACTCTTAGTTTAAAAGGATGCTAATGATATCAATTTCACCCTGTAGAATACAAGTTTAGCGCTATACCATATTCTATGCACAGCTGGATTACTGCACTGCCTTAACACGATCCGGGACAGTGAACGAGACACAATAGAACTTTTATTGTTATCACGGCTATAGGCGGTCACTGTCCCGGAACGTGTTAATGGAAATAAAGTTCGCTTCCGGATACCAGCACCAAATTTTTGTACGTTGTTAGGTATGTTCTCTAGACCCTAAAACTACCCGGAGACAGTCTCTAAGGTGTCAGGGTCTCCAGTTATGACGTAATAAAATTTTTGTATGGGATTAAACAAATATTTGTTCTGTAACCTATCGTGTGGGGTATCAAATGAAAGGGCTCCATAAGCCGGTTCTAAAAATATACTACACTATTACCTTTCAGCCAATTGTTTTAAAAAAATCCAAAAATTATTTTCAAAACATACCAAGTTTTGGGCTCCTCCAGGAAGGAAACGGCTGAATAAATTTTTGTAAAACATACACCAAACGACTTATAATATCCTCATATCAAATGTTAATAGAGCAATTTCAAAAATGTTAATGTTTACTATTTTTTATAAATTTTTAACTTTATATTTAATGAAAAAATATTATAAAAAAAAGTAAATTTCACTACGCATAAACTACTGAACCGATTTTGATGAAACTTTTTTGTTTGATGCCTTATGATTTGACTTAAAATCTGATAGTGTGCGGACGAAGTCGCGGGTAAACTCTAGTATTTTATAAAGATATACGTATGAGATCAAATAAACGTAATAAAATAAAAATAGATATAAACAGAATGAAAAAATGAGGCACACGTAGGTATACAACGTAAGGACTTTGCCCTTAGGTGAATAGACTTCTGAAAAATATAGAGACGAGTCCAATGGCAGTGACTCTAACAGAATGCAAATATAATAAGAATTGAGGCGAGATTGAATGAATTTAAGAATTGCAAACAATAAATAAGTTTATGATATAAATATATATATATAAACTCACAACTTTAATACCTTTTGGGAAGGTCAGCAACTTTACTAAAACACTCAATTTTCTTTCATCACTATACAGGGTTTAAAAAAAACACCTAGTAATATTTAAAAGGGCGGTTTAGACCATCAAACTGAACAACTTTCACTATAGAGCCAACATAGAGAAAAAATTGACAAAATTCTGCTGTTTTATTCGACACTGCAGTATATAAGGTCTAACATAATTAGGAGAAACTATTTTAAGGGGATGATCAGACCATCAAACTGAGCAACTTTCTCTATGGGACCAATATTGAAAACGCGAAAAAAAAACTGCTGTCCCATACATTTAGGTCGAGTAGGTTTGTATGGAACAGCTGATTTTTTTTTCGCGATTTCTATATTGGTCCCGTAGAGAAAGTTGATCAGTTTGATGGTCTGATCACCCCCTTAAAATAGTTTCACCTAATTTTGTTAGTCCTTATATAATGTGTAGGTGTAAATACATGACTCAAATGTATGGTCTGCAGATTTATTTGTATATACAGTTATAGGTATATGAAGGTGTAAAGTAGGTGTAGGTGTAAAAGCTCGTAAGTTAATAAAATAAGTTTCATATTATAAATGATAATTATATGAATACGTTTGACCCTTTCGATGCGCACACTGATCTAGAAAACTCTTTGACCTACAGATTTTGACCAAATTGTAATTTGTTATTGAAAGTAATTTTATTCACTTAAATTATTCTTTGTTAAAGTTTACAAAACGTTATTTATTTAATCGTATTGTTAATTATTATCAATTGCATACAAAATTGGATGACGCATCATTCAGACAATTTACAATTACAACATAATTTTATTAATGTAATCTTATATTCTTTGAATCAGGGTTGATAGCCCAGTTATTTTACGGAGTTTTGTTAGGCGGGGTAGGCAGTAATTATTGATTGGATTTAATTATGTACAACGCTCGGATTTCCATAATATTAACTAATGAAACTGGAGAAAGAAAGGGGAAATTTACAATTGTATGAAAAAACGTCACTCTGTAATTTCCGTTATCGAATTATTTTAGTATAATTCCTTCCTCGTTTAACATAATATGGGTGTGACCTAGTCACACCTCCCGGGTTTTTTCCACTACATCGTTAACGATGATATCATTATTAAATAGTATATTGGTGTAATAGTTGTGTAGTAGGTATATGGATAAGGAAAGGAAGTTGGTATCGTACCTTGGTCTGATCAGGGTTGTCCCGATCAGGGTAATTCAAAACAGTGACGTTCGGTGCAGGTTGAAGTAAAATTCGGGTATTGTTGTGTTGTGATATACATAGGACGAGGAAGTCGGCCAATTATAATTGACCAAACGTTGGTTTCAGTGTTGGTTGGTTGGTTGGTTTGATGAAATTTATTAGAATTCAATTAATTTATAAATGAATAAAACAGTAAATCGGTCAGCACATGCGTCGTCAAAAACAAAAACAGTCATAAATCAGCAACATGCTTCGTCAAAGCAATGAAATACAAGGTCAGTCAAATAACCCGCCCCTGGCCGATCCCGGCGTAAAGGAGCCCATTATGCTAGCAGCGTTGCCACGTTGAATTGCTATGGCTAGCCTTTGCACCAGAAACGACCTGGAACGGGGGTCACAATTTCGCTCCCTCAGTCGACGGCCAACCTACGCAACGAAGGTCTTAGCCTCGGCAGCCCAAACCCCCGTGGTCTCGGGGGAACGTTGGTTTTATAATACGAAATCTCGTAATTAAAGAGTAAAAAATTTTTTGTAATTGATATTTTTTGATGGGAAGTTATTTATAATTTTAAAAGGTTTTTTTTATGAGCATAGTTTCTTCTCTATTCTGCTGAACCTGTGACCTAAGGCATAAATTCATAATTGTCATCTTGTCTACATACGAGCGTTAACCCGCGACTTTGTCCGCACAAATTATATACCAGATTTTAAGTCAGATAATAAGGTATCAAAAAAAAAGTGTCATCAAAATCGGTTCAGTAGTTTTTGCGTGATGCTCGTTCAAACAAACAAACACACAAACAAACAAACAGACAAAAAATCCAAAAATTGGTGATATGGAATCAGGGATACCTAAAAACCATATCGTAACTTTTTTTTGTTAATACCTTCAATGTACAGACAAACTTCCTGTTACAGTTTTATAATAGTTTAGATTTTTTGAATGAAAATGAAAATCAATACAGCGCCTCTAGCATTATTTAATGGAACTAAAAAATCATTGACGCATTCAATAAGTCGATGACACGCCTATAAACAATTTATTTAGTCTGTAATTGTTTAAAAGTTGAATACATTGTAACATTCATAATGATTTTATACAATAAGTTACAAAACATTGTCAATGCGAATAACGTATTTGTTAATAATCTTTTATTGCATTATAACAGAAACACACACACACAGAAACACCATGTACATACGCGACTCAATCTGCACAGGATAGAGGACACTGTGTAGATGTTTTTTTAGTGTGTGTACGTGTGTATTTTCCTGAAACACGAACAAGCGTGAACACATTAAGTTGCTTAAGTGTGTGTCCATGTCCACTTTATTTGTTTTAAAAAAATATGCCAAGTAATTGTTGTCACTCATTCTACTTGTTATCTCTAAAAAACCATCTTATCACGATACGAAATTTCCAATATAGTGTATTACGTCTCCCGTTCGATACAAAGGAAATGCATACGTGTGGGTCCAGCCAGACTGCACCTTGCATATGTGTGCAACGTCTGTCTGCATTAGTGCGCGTGCACCCTTTCCGTCTTGTCTCGACAAATTTAAATTTGCATCGTTCCCCTGTCGTAAGAGACCGTCTCTTTTTACAGCAGAGTTCAAAATCGTTTGTAATTTTTTTTTCTAAATGCAAAATGTAAATATGCAGGTTGTTATTTTGAATCATATACCCATGTGGTGTGTGTATGTGTGTGCGAATGTATGCGTTCACCTTGAAAAGCGTCAGTTCTTTGTGCAATGGGTTATTCGGTTAATGGCACCAAGAAAGTCAATGGCGCGGATGTTTTGAGTACCGTCAGATGATCAAGTATAACACTGGAGTAGGGTATTTCAGCATTTTTTGAAAACTGTTTGAAAGTAATCCTGAGATCGTAACCAGTAGAAATTTAAAAAAGCCTTAAAAACTGTTTTTTTTATTAAACGACTTCAAAAAAGGAGGTTTCTCAATTCTTAATTCCGTATATATAATTTTTTTTTTATATGTGTTCGTGTGTAAGATAACTTCGTCGTTTATGAACCGATTTTGATGATTCTTTTTTTGTTGGAAAAAAGATATTCCAAGGGTGGTACCATGATAAGGAAACCAGGATTTTATGATGGCATCCCAGAGAAATTCACCACTAAAAATTGTGAAATAAACAAAATTATTACAAAAAATTAAAACCGCCTTCAAAAAAACATAAATGTTATAAATAATATTGCAGCCGATGACTTTTTCGTTCGCATCGTAAGAACATAAATTTGTTTTATAGAAGTCGGTGTCAAGCCAAGCCAAAAAACTAATGCAAGCCCAGTCGCGAATCGTACCGGCTTGACAGCGATTTCGATACAACAAATTAATATTATTTTTTAACTTTTTTGTTTTTTGAAGGCGGTTTTAATTTTTTGTTATTTATTTATGAGTTTGAATTTTCGCGCGGAAACGCTAGCCGTCATGCTGTCTCGCTCGTGACGTCACTTCGTCAGTAAACAATACGACTGCGAAAGATCAAAGTAACTAAATTTGTGAAGTGTCACTATCGGAATGATGACGTCACTCCGATAGTAACGGAATCCAATATATGGCGAATGGCGTTTTAGACATTTGAAAAACAGATTAAAAAGACGATTTTTACAATTGAATTATAAAATTTACACTACATTTTTATGAATAAATATCCTCGTTTACTTTTTTCGAAATCTATCATAAACATGAAGTTTTATATTTTTTTCTTACATGGTGTAAAAATACCATATTATTTACGTTTGAAATATACATAATATTTGGCAGTGCGCCTCGTTGTGCGATTACATACACTTGGTTACTTAGGTATACCTAAATATTAATTTACCCTTTATTTTGGGAATAAAACTAGCCCAGAACATCTCAGGCACCTAAATCGTGGTCCGCCACATTCATACGGAATTCCGAACTCAGAATTGTAATTTTGTATAGGATTTGATACTTCCGCTAACTTATGCTAAATTGTTTCCCTCTCCCGTTTTACATAGATGAAAGTTGTTGCCTTGCTGACAGTTTAGGATAAATTATAAATTTTTTTGATAAATTATTTGGTTTAAGTACCTAAGTATTATTAGTGTGTCTTGATCGGGACGAATAAGCTCTTTAAAAAGGCTTTTGGGATCGGAACAGTTATACTGTGTATGTAATTTAATTAATCTATCTATACTATTATAAAACTGTAACAGGAAGTTTGTCTGTACATTGAAGATATTAACAAAAAAAAAGTTACGATATGGTTTTTAGGTGTCCCTGATTCCATTTCACCAATTTTTGGATTTTTTGTCTGTCTGTTTGTTTGTGTGTTTGTTTGTTTGTTTGAACGAGTATCACTCAAAAACTACTGAACCGATTTTGATGAAACTTTTTTTGTTTGATAGCTTATGATCTGACTTAAAATCTGGTATACAATTTGTGCGGACGAAGTCGCGGGTTAACGCTCGTAGTAAATAAATGTATCATTAATCTAAGTAAACTTGTTAATATGTTTGTTTCAGTGCATTCTGTATTTCCCTATAATTAGTAGTACATTTAGCTTAAATGTTTCTGAAGATATATATTGTTGTATCGTATTAGTGTAACAAATGTTGGGAAATCAATAAAGAAAATAAAAATAAATAAAACTTCCTTAATTCGGAACGGAATTCTGGACAGGGAAAATCCCGTACGAAATTGTATGATATTGAATTGTATTGTATTGTATTGCATCCTGATTCGGGGCATTCCAGATCGGAATTCCTGAGTGTGGCAGGTCTAAGCCAAATGATTCGTAACCATAAGTCTTAATCCTAATTATTACCCGATTACAGACAAAAGAAGGGTAATGTGCTTACTAATTTTTTTTTTTGCTTATCATCATCTACAGCCCAAATTGTCCCACTGCTGGGTATATATACGGTATGAGTCTTCATTTGTTCATGTCACCCTCCTGAAATCGTAAAATCATCTTGAATAATTCTAGATTGTACTAAAATAAGAAATATATAGTATATAAAATGTATACTATACATTCATTAATGTCGAAGAGGCAAGAGAGATGTAACAAGATGGCAACAAACTCAAATAAAAAAATGTTTTACTCTACCTACTGATCAGGCAACTATCTACCCCACAGATCACAAAAACTAAAGGGAGATGTGAAAAGGGGGCGGGGCCAGTTTCGCAGCAATATGCGCAAATCCGGAACACATTGCTCGCGACAGTAATGATTCAATATATTATGAGGCTGAAAGCCAGTCGAGATATTATGTGTAAATAGTTTTCAATGCTTGCGTAGTACTAAAGGTTATTCGAACGTCGAGTTCTGGTACCGCAATGGATAATGAGCACATTCAAGCTAACAAAATACTTTCTATCGCGTGGTACTGGTGGTGATGCGCCACTAGGTTTCGTACTCTGCGCGTTGGTTGGCATCTCTCTAAATTTCTATGATCTACCCTTATGCAAATTATAGTGTGTGAGTATAATTAATTAAATAATATGAGCTTAAGCATTTGCTCACGCGACTATCCCCGATGGGGTAGTCAGAGATATTCTGAAAACTAAGAAAATTCACGAACATCAAAATAAAGTTTTTAATTACTAGCAACATTTTAAGGGTGTATTTCTAAACAACTTTTCCTTAGGAACATGGGTCGAAAAACGAATATATATTTTAGACCTCCCATAGAAAATTGATCGGCTTTTGCATGGAAGGTCCAAATTGTTTTTTTCGGTTTTCGACCCATGTTCCTAAATGTTGAAAAGTTTACTTTCATTGTCTGAAATCTGAATACATCCTTAATTTACTCCTTTAAATGGTGTTAGTTATAAAAAAAAAACTAGTGTATTAAATAGGTAACCGATGTTTCCTAACCTCTCTTCATGAAATTATCCTGTAAAAAGATCCAAAATTTTTTAAGGTGGCTTTCAAGCAGTGTAAACCGCATCAAACACCGTTTCAGTAGCTTTCGCGTGATGCTCAAACGAAGACTGAAATTCCTAAAAACACCAGCTTCCAAATTCCAGTATTTTTTTGGTTATTAGACTCAGGTTTTTTAAAGTTCTTAAACCGGGACCGTAACCTGCTGGCTCTACATGACGTCTCAAAATAGCCTTATGGCTGCGCGCACGCACACCGGCGCACGCGCGTCGTAGCCACCGATGTGTTGAGGTAGGTCTTACCGTTTTGTGAACTAGCCGAGCTAAATGTCTGAAAGGGCAGTGATTGTAAGGGTATTTTGGATTCAACGCTGGTTTGAGAATAAAAATTTAATTGAATTTTTAACTGGGATGCTTCATGCATTAAGGTCGTTTCAAGCAATTTATATTCAAATAAAGGATTTCTCCAGATCATTCTGCAGGGGAAAATTTTAGGAAGACGAATGCCTGGTAGAAGAAGGACTTCCTGGTTTAAAACTTTATAAGGTTCGATATAAACACCACCTATTATACTTCATTCCAAATAAGGACGAAATTAATTCCGCTTCCTATTTTGCTTTAGGCCAATTGTGATTAGCAAATATAGTTTATTCATCAGAAATATATACTATCCGCCGTCTCTTGGAGCTGTTTTAAGAATAAGTGAGTGTAAGTGTATCAAATCTCAGTTTCTGTAATTCAAAATAGCCTCAAACTTTCGTTGCTATTTGAAATTGAGTATAGCTATCCAGCGTTGCAGTCTCCAGGGTCCGAATAGCCCTAATGATGGATATCAACCTGCGAGAGGAGATAGAACCACAACAAACTTGGAACCCGCATAATATGAAAAATAATATTAGACTTCCCCCATTCCTATAAGCCAACTCCAGAGCTTATTAATTTTATAAAAAAAACGAGCGTTAACCCGCGACTTCGTCCGCACAAATTATATACCAGATTTTAAGTCAGATCATAAGCTATCAAACAAAAAAAGTTTTATCAAAATCGGTTCAGTAGTTTTTGCGTGATACTCGTTCAAACAAACAAACACACAAACAAACAGACAGACAAAAAATCCAAAAATTGGTGAAATGGAATCAGGGACACTTAAAAACCATATCGTAACTTTTTTTTTGTTAATATCTTCAATGTACAGACAAACTTCCTATTACAGTTTTATAATAGTACGAGCGTTAACCCGCGACTTCGTCCGCACAAATTATATACCAGATTTTAAGTCAGATCATAAGCTATCAAACAAAAAAAGTTTCATCAAAATCGGTTCAGTAGTTTTTGCGTGATACTCGTTCAAACAAACAAACAAACAAACAAACACACAAACATACAGACAGACAAAAAATCCAAAAATTGGTGAAATGGAATCAGGGACACCTAAAAACCATATCGTAACTTTTTTTTTGTTAATATCTTCAATGTACAGACAAACTTCCTGTTACAGTTTTATAATAGTATAGAAGTATAGATATAGATAGATCACGCAAACGCTGTTCCAGTTAAAAGCTGGTTGTTAATACTTTTAACCTTCAAAAGCTAACAATATGCAACCCCTATTTCTCATGGTTGCATAACACATTGAATTGCACGTCTTATTTTTTTCTCCAATATAAATGCGCAATGGCACAGTGGTTAAGTTAAGTTACCCTAGGTCAAGGAAACGGGTTTGATCCCAGCTGTTACACGCAGACAGTCAGGGGACTTGTTTCATTCATATCTGCAATAATAATATGTCATAGTCGAGTAGTTTTGACATTAATATCGACTGTCTGTCTGTCGCTATGACGAGAGAACTTGACGACCGACGACTAAGCTACCGTTAGTTGGTAGTCAACCTGTATTCCTCCTTGAGTGTAGGCCTATGCCCTGAAGTTGGACGTTTATAGGCTGATGATGATGAATATGATAATTATATTTCCAATCAGGGTCGTGGGTTTGAATCCCTCAATTAACAAATATTTTGTGTGACGAATATGAATTTGAACCCGTGTACTATACAGGGTGAAATTGATATCGTTGACATCCTTTTAAACTAAATACCCGTTTATCTACATCTACCTCTTTACCTAAGTCTTAATAAACTTGATAATGAATGACCAAAATGTCTGGTCTGGACTTTACTAAATGTAATTTAATGTTATACTGTAGGGAACAATTTTATTTTGTACTTTGTCTATATAGTATTTCGTATATTTTGTGTTGTATTGTAATATAGAGTTTCCAGTCGCTTCTTCTGTCACTAAAATATTATTGTACCTATCTTCTATGAATATTGTTACTTTCATCGAAGATTGTATAAGTAACAACGAAAATATGAATAACGAATGTATTCTACTTGTTTGAAGTCTGGATATAAATAACAATGTAGTCAAACTTAGTACGGTTAGCATCAGAGAAACCTAACCCCCTTGCGCTTATAAATATTAAGACTGATGCTGACTCTACTAGTATTTTTTCTGTGGTTTAGGGCGAAATTTCTTATTCATCTCGAATTAGAAAGATCAGGAGTGCGATTTTTGAAACTCATTCGCTGAGCTCAGCAGTTGAAAATGTCAATATTACTATGGAGATATGCATCTTTCTACTGCGGATTTGACATTCAAAAATCATACTCCAGGAGTGCGAATTTTGAAAGTCTACTCAGCAGTAGAAAGATGCGCATCTCCATACATTTTGAACTGCTGATTTCAATGTATGAGATTCAAAAATCGCACGCCTGGGTTTTCCTATTTTCGATCTAAATTTTCATTAGACAGAGTTGACCTTTATTACATCAAAAATAGAAAGTCAGTAGATAAAGTAGATAGTAGCAAACAAAAAGCTCAACACATTGATTTATTAATACATTAAACATTTTACGCCTCATAAAAATCTAATTAAATAACACCGAAAAAAATCGCATCTGATACTTAACAAGATCGAAAACAGTGTGTTTATGAACAAAATAAGTTCATGAACCGTTTTATGGATGCGCGAGCGCAGCGCATACTTTGGCCTCGACAACGTGTTGCTTGTCAATTTAAAAGTGTTCGCACAAAGCGGGTGGTATGACCTTTTTAGGACGTTTTTTTGTGTCAAAGGATCGTGCAAACATCAGAATATAATATTGCGACGTACTAAATTACATAAGTATGATTTAACTAGCTCTTGTCTGAGACTTCATTGACGTTAACTTTAAAAAGTATAGACATATCCTTTGTGTGTGCTATTCTATTTGTGTTCCAAATGTCTACCAAATCCGTTCAGCCGTTTGGTTCGCCCAAATATAAGCTCCGATTTCCCGAAAAAGTGTGATTTGAATGACGAATGACTTTCCGAGATATAAGGGGTTATAATGACTTCTCGGAAAGTTCTGAAGATATGATATTCAAAAAAGACGCGTATTTACGAGAGCTGTCATGTGCTGTAATGTGTAAATGTTATTCGAGAAAGTCAAAAACTAAAAAAGATTTGGTCATAATAGAGAAATGAGATTCTGGTCGACCTATATACCAAATATTGTCTTCTTGTTTATAAGAGAAAATTTTATAGCACTACTGTTATATAAAAACACGGCTAACAAATTATCTTTTGCTTATAAAGGAGAAGAAAATAATAAATAACCCCTTTAGTACAACTTTGCTATAAAATTGTAGTATCACATTTAAATTACTGAAGCTTTCAAACCACATAAAAACTTATTAAAAATAAAAAATATCTCAGAGCTGATAATTAATGATGTGGAATATACTTAGCCGAGTATTCTTGGCATTAATTTTTTGCAAGCTGCATGCACTTTTTGCGATCCCAGCTGAGTAGGTAGGTACGCGTGTGGTGCAGTCAGACTTCCTTGTATATCGTTTTTTATCTGTGTATCTTTATCAGATTCCTTTTAAATAAGTCTTTGTTTGAAAACTGAGAGATTGTATCGCTAGTGATGATGGTTATATAATTATAATTTTTTCAGTACGCACAACCACAACCTAGTTCAAAAAACAATTAGATTCTGGATTCGGGTAGTTTCATCGTATCAACCGATAGATGTCCACTACTGGATATAGGCCTCCCCCAAGAATCACCACAACGATTCTACATTGCCCTCATCCAACGGGTTCCCGCCGCCTTTACCAGGTCGTCGCTCCACCTCGTCCGCCTGGTCCGCCTACCCACGCTGCACATTTCAGTACGCGGTCACCACTCGAGAACTCTTACAACAACACACATACTTCGAAAAACAATTAGATTCGGGTTGTGTATATTTGCTATACCTATGCTTAGATCACCTAAAAGTCAGTCTCCAACACAAAATTGTATCGTTATACATATCTAATCTTCACTAATATTAGGGTAGGTACTGTCTATCCTGTACCCTGGTGGGTAGACTTCATCGAGACATCAATAACAGATTGCCACCTGTTACTATCCTAGTACACTTTGTTCGCTTCGTCTATATTACTTAATTATTTACTTCATACAATGCTATTTTGTTACTCTCTCTTTGAAATATACCCGCGAGGACATGGCTAGGTTGCCGTTGGTGAGGATCATCAGGGCCTGCCGCCACTGCGACTCCATCATCGTGTGCAGCTGACGATATGTCTCTAGATTATCAAATGACATGTCTCACCGCTTTCGGTCCTGGTGAGGTCCAGCGAGGACGCGGCCGGGTTGCCTATAAAGGCGAAAGGAGCATAAAAACTAGATGATGTTCTGATCTTTATAGTCTACAATGTGATTTAGGAATCAATTTTCATTCGAACCAATTTTTAAATGATAACAAAATAAATACTATAAAAATTTGCACACAGAAGAAGCAATCTGCGAAAGAGCTGATAACCAATGGGAAGTCTCAGTTCTACTAATGGAGACTACAAACTGGCAGGCGTAGAAGTAGATGCCCTCTAGCCTGCTGAACCGCCGACCTAAGACACTGATGAAAGTCGAGGATTGAGTTTTGTAGCACGCCTTAGCATATAAACCTACGAGTGTTCATCAGTGGACGATGATAGGCTGATGATGTGTTTGGTGGCTTTTCTGAAGTCATTTGTTGACCCCGCATACAAGTATATGCAAAGAAACTTAGTTTATCTTTGATAAGACAAAGCAGCACAGATAAAACGATTGCAAAACCAACAACATACTTAATCTCTATTACTAAATAAAAAGAAATGTGGACCAAGGAGACAAAAGAGTCGTGTAGATGATAAATATTTATGAAGGATATTGTCCGATTGTTTTATATGACTGCAAAATACGGCGGGTCTTTTGAATAAACATAACGTTGTGAATAATTGTTGTATTACACTACCTAATGGATAATATTCCAGACTATTAAAACCATTTTCGAAACACTGCCATTGTGTGTTGTACCTACCAACATATTTTTTGTTAACCTATTCTTTTTTTGTGTTTGGTCATTTATTCATTTACAACTCAACACAATGTAGAGTCCATTCATTAATCAACTTAGTCTAAAGATTCAAAGTCGTTTTTTGAGCTATGGAAAGAGATAATGTCTTAAGAGATTTCGATAATAACATGATACGTCAAAAAACTGAAGTGGTTGACATCTGAAAATTAAGCTGAAGTGACAATAGGCTGGTCATATCTGCCGAAGAACTGACAACCGATGGTGAGTCCTAGTTCTAGATTGGAGACCAGGAACTGGTAGGCTTAGTGTGGTACAGAACAGCAAGAAGCGACTGTATGAGGAAGAACGAGGATAGAGATTTGTGGCGCGTTTTGGGAGAGGTCTTATTCAGGAGTGAACTATGACAAGTTTATGATGATTCTGACAATAGAGAATAAAGACAATTATATTGATTCTGAAATGGACTGTGATGAAAGAGAAAAACACTCTTATTCAACTTGTGTGAGATCCAGACAGTGTTGCCAGCCAGATCTTGTCAAAAGTAACCGGAAATAGATAATGGTGTGAAAAGTAACCTTTCATGTTTTTTTTCCCAGTAATAAGGTATTAAAAGTAGATAGAAAGATGTTGATTTCATATGTTTGATAGATCGAGCGAGTAAGTGAGACGCTTTAGTCCATTAGTTTCCATACCATTTTTAGTCATTTGGTCTCAGATTTGGTATACATTAGTGTGAGAGAGAAAAACGTGTTTATAGACTTGCACTCACGACTAAGTTACGAACGTTTTACGTTATAAAACATTGCAAAAAATATGAAAAGGCATTACGTTTCATGGGAAAATCATAATTTTAAAATTGATAACACAAATTCTGAAATATCGCCTAAAAGTAATCTTTTGAATCGTGTAACCTAAAAGTAACCTGACAATACTAAAATCACCTAAAAGGTTACAAAAGTAACCTTCTGGCAACACTGGACCCAGGTAATGTGATAGGACTGCACGGGAATGCAAAAGACAAGTATAACATTATTACTGACAGCGCAGCGTGGGTATGCCCAAGGTGGACCGACGACCAGGTGAAGGCATCGAGAACTCGTTGGCAGCGCAGGACCGGTCGTTGTGGCGATCCTTGAGGGAGTGCTATGTCCAGCCGTGGATGTCTTTCGGCTGAGATGATGATGATAATGATGGCTGGCAGGTGGGGGTCAGTGACTTTTTATGCAGATTTTCAGAAAAATTGTCTCCCAAAAGTGACCACCTTAGTGAAGCTACTTTACTTTGTTATTTAACCGCAGAATAATTTCCTATACGCAGAATAATGTCCTGTAATCTCCACAGTCAGGCATTGACCATGCAGGTCTTATCAATGATTTATTTATTGTTATTACCTGTCAGTAGCCTTACAGAGTTATTGTAATACTGACCTTGTGTTCGACTCCTCACAGGCTTTGGACGCAATAACATATATCTACAATTGAGTGATGCAACTTTGATTATGTTGATATAATCAGCCCCATGATAAATGGATGTGTGAAAGACAAAGTTGTTTGTAACAAAAGAGTGAGTGCTGAAATGAGGACTAAGAGAGATGAATGGAAAAAGATGGCATATTGCACCGACCACAAATAATAGACTATAACTATAACTATAAGATAATAGGCTATAAACAAGCAATACCTATACCTGCTTCCCGGCTAAAACCAAGGAATACGAGAAGCAGAAAATGACGAAGATGATGATTTTGATAGTCTTTTGATTGTCTATGGAAACGCATGATTTCTTATAGCGGCAACTTTGACTTCAGCGACTGGTATTGGAATGGTACTTACAAAAGCGTACTTGAAACGCTGAATAATTTTTTATGTCCATGAAAGTCAATACCGAAATCTTCACACAGATCTCAGGATGATCCGTGCCACCCGCTTCCCTGCTAGGCCCCCTCCGTTGCTCTGCATCCGTTGCTCTACTGTAAGGACTATAGTAACTTTGGTAGAAGTTCGGTTATTTTAATTCCGAAGAAACGTTATCATGTATAGTATATGGACTAGTGTCGAGTATCCTCACCTTCCGTAGGAGGTGAGGGTTTGATTCATACACAGACCGACTGTAATACTAGGTACTGGCTTTTCGATGAAGGAATTGTGATCAACTTCCGTCGCGTCGCATTTGTCCACTGTCCATAAAAGAGGTGACGGTGACTCACTGGACATTCCAAACGTTTTAAAGCCAGTGTCCTGACTCCTGAATGTGCCTTTCCCAGCATTGTATCAGTATCAGTATCCCCTTTAAAATAAACAATATGTTCATAACAATATTAACTATTAATTTTAATTACCTTACTGGCAATAAGTAGCACATAAATAGCAATTAGCGTATCTTCTCTATGATTTATTGTTTTAAATATAGTTTATTTTATTACTCAGAAACAAGTAGTGGAGTGACATTGTCACCACATTGGTTTTTATAGCCATAATGTGTAAAATGAAATAACTTGTTATAATAAGCTGTGAAGTCATTATTAGCACTACATGTTTATTGCCTAAGTTCTTTGGTTGACCTTTAGGATTTCATCATACAATTACATGCACAAAATCACGACCATAATCCCTTTAGCGATGGCCAATAATTTTGCAACAATTACCGTTGTAGCAATGTTCGCTTTGACCATATTTAAAGGAATTTCATCAAATAATTGTATTTGCAGTCCCTTCATCATCAGCTTATAAACGTTCCAATTCAGGGCACCTACCTCCGCTCCCGAATAAAAGTGTGAGAAAACAGACTTCACCCAACACACGAACCCTGAAGGTATTAGTGGAGGCAAGTTACTGTTCAACTTGCAGTCAAAGTATTTCAAGGCAAGCAAAGACTGGGTTCTAATTCTAACTGTTTTGCTTGTTTTGTATGTCTGAAGCACGAAGGCACTCGGTATGAAGGTACCTACCAATAAAACCATAGAGATCTAGAGAGATGCCAACCAACGCGCTGAGTATGAAACCTAGTGTCGCATCACCACCAGTACCATGCGAAAGAAAGTATTTTGTTAGC
Organism: Agonopterix arenella; assembly: GCA_927399405.1. Classification (NCBI taxonomy): domain Eukaryota; kingdom Metazoa; phylum Arthropoda; class Insecta; order Lepidoptera; family Depressariidae; genus Agonopterix; species Agonopterix arenella. The sequence continues at coordinate 8,437,448 of OV656714.1, forward strand.
TTGAATGTGCTCACTATCCATTGCGGTATCAGTACTCAAAGTTCGAATAATCTTTAATACTACGCAAGCATTGTAAATTATTTACACATACTATCTCGACTGGCTTTTAGCCTCATAATATATTGAATCATTACTGTCGCGAGCATTGTGTTCCGTTTTTGCGCATATTGCTGCGACATTGGCCCCGCCCCCTTTTCACATCTCCCTTTAGTTTTTGTGATCTGTGACTAAAATCGATTAGGCCTGTAATGTCTAAAGCGTAAAAGTACTCAACAATATCGCATTTTGTCCAAAGAGCATAATGTCAAAACTACAAAAAGGCCAAATTCCCAGTATCTACCCTGTCAACGAATGTCATAATCAGATTATTAAACCATTCCCATTATTCCTCCTTCCTTCCTACCTACTTTAACATCGAATGAACATAATTTTTTCCTGGCACTAAAACGTTTGTCAAATTCTCAGAAACGAATTCATTTCTCACATGCTCGAATGTTAAGAAGAACCTTATAAAGACAATATCAGTGACCGCGAAAGTTAATTTAAAAACAAACGACACGAAGTCGGTAGGTTCGTATGTATTTGCGTTCCATTCTTTACAATAAATCCTTAACACATTGACCCAGTTCGGGTGAGATAATGACTAAAGAAAGTGAGGACGTCTGATAAAAATGTGTAACAGTTGACCTTAGTTCTTTAAAATTATCTTTTGCTCAGGTATGAGGGTTTTCTTGAAAAGCATCAAGGTATTCATCATCATCATCATCAACAGCCTATCATCGTCCACTGCTGAACATAGGCCTCTCCCAAGGTGCGCCACAAAACTCTGTCCTCGGCCTTCCTCATCCAGTCACTCCCCGCTACCTTTTTTAGGTCGTCTGTCCAGCGGGCAACAGGACGTCCCACACTACGTCTACCAGTTCGCGGTCTCCACTCCAGAACCCTGACACCCCACCGGTTGTCTGTTCTTCGGCAGATATGACCAGCCCATTGCCACTTCAGCTTGCTAATTTTCTGAGCTATGTCAACCACTTTCGTTCTCTGACGTATCAAGGTATTGGATGCGTCAAAACGATTGACTATGGTTGTATAATATACATTTATGAACACTACATTACCTAAGTACAACTTATAAGTTCCTTGGTGCAACTATAACATACTATACATAATTTAAAACACCGTGTTTTTGGCAGTTATTATATCGATTCTAATTCTTAATATTTAGTCAATAAGTTTAGATAATGGATATGATGACAGAAACAAAATATAATAGCACAAGACAGTCATAAATACGTGATTAAATAGGTACTAGTCAAATCTCAACAACATGCATCGCAAAATAATCATTTTGCGATGCATGTTGTGACAAATCCGCAGCCATATCCGTTGGCAAAACGCTTACGAAACCAGCTTGTTGCTAAAATAAATAGGCATCGGAAAATACATAAATAAAATGTATTTTTGTACATTTTACAATGTATATTTTGTCTTTTAAGGCTCCTTCAGTTGCGCCCTCATCACAATACTTATGATTTCTCAATGAAAAAAGTCTAAATTAAAAAAGAGCTGCTCCAACTTACCTACTACAAAAGCCTTAAAGCTAGTTTTATACTATACGAGCGTTAACCCGTGACTTCGTCCGCACAAATTATATACCAGACTTTAAGTCAGATCATAAGCTATCAAACAAAAAAAGTTTCATCAAAATCGGTTCAGTAGTTTTTGGGTGATGCTCGTTCAAACAAACACACAAACAAACAGACAGACAAAAAATCAAAAAATTGGTGAAATGGAATCAGGGACACCTAAAAACCATATCGTAACTTTTTTTTGTTAATATCTTCAATGTACAGACAAACTTCCTGTTACAGTTTTATAATAGTATAGATTTTCATATATTTAAATCTTTTTATTAAAATTATTCTTCATTTTTTTATTTTTGAAATAATAATTTAACTTTTTTGCCAATCTGTTTTTTTGCAATAAATAAGGTCTTAATTGTCAAGTTAGCTTAGGTGTAATTTTATTATTATATATTTTTTTATGAGGTATCTACAATAATAAAAAGAAAAAAGAACGCCACTTTTATTTCGATATTCTAAAAAGTGGAATGTTACAAATGTTTAGTATTATACTTACATGTATTTTTTTTATTTCTTTAGGATCGCCAAAAAGGTGAACTGTAAAAAAAAAGTGTAAAAAAACTAGGTATAAAAATATATTTTAGGCTTTTGTAGTAAAATGGAGTAGAAACGATTTCGTTTTAGGTTTTCATTATTGAGAAATCTTTATTATTGCGATGATGGCGTTACTGAACGGTAAAAGGACTCTTAACGTCTACTAACACTCTCAGTCACAACATAAAGTATAATTACCTTACAAGAGATTAGGTCAGCATAATATAAATGCAACGCTCCCATTATGAGCGCTGATAAAAATAAAAAGATAAACCTTTATTGTTTTCTCGTTATGTATCATTTTATGATAACAATACCAAGGCAGTTGACTATTTACCTTTGAAAAATAAGGATTTTTTATGTACTTTAGTTGCAAGGGTATGCTAATATTATTTTTGTGTCCCTGAGTTTATTTGCATGTGCGTGAAGCTCATAAGGCTGAAGGAAATAAATATTCTCGTAGCTTATTTCGATTACTTTATCTTCTTCTTCTTATCGTGTGGGCAGAGCCCTGGTGTCAAAGTTTTTTCAGACTGCCTTACGGCCACTGACGTGGTTTTTATGTAACGACTACTACAACCAAAGATAGCAGCCGGGACCAACGGCTTAACGTGCCATCCGAAGCACGGCATTTTTGTTTTCAGACAATCAGGTGATTCAGCCTGCAATGTCCTAACCAACTGGGGAAAAACGCACAGTGACATTTCACTAGGTGTCCCCCGTGGGAATCGAACCCACGGCCTCCGTGTCGAGAGCAAAGAGGCAGTTACTTTATTGGAAAGGTAGTTAGAACACCAGACGAAAAAGGTGGGGGGGGTTATCAATTTGAAGCCTGTCTGTGGCATTGGCATCGTAGGTGGATCTTCGTCCTCTGTGGTGCTCCGATGCAGTTTTTGTAATAGAAAACTATTTTGACGTGAGTATTTTTAAAAAATCGGTTCAGCAGTTTTTCCAATGGTGGTTTTTTATTTTATTTTAATATGTGCCCTTATATGTGTCTTAAACACAGATTCATTCTCTTATCTTTACCCTCATGAATCTGTTTTTTTTAGATGTTTATTACAGCTCTGCTCAGAAAGCAACTACTGCTTTTTACTGCGGACTATTGGAGGGACCACGAAGGGTCTACCGAGCCAAATGAAGTGGGTGCCCCCCAGAGGGGTACGGACATCGGCATAGGACGTTGCTGGGGCTACGCGGCGGATTGGGTAGCGGGGATCGGTAAGAAAATAATCTGATGGATGAACAAAAAGCACAATGTTAAGGAAAATAAGCAAATACCATACAATTGTTCTTAGTTAAAAGAAGAAATGCATACAAGCGTCAAACTAGGTGTTTTTATTATGAACAATATTATTTCTACCATGAGAAAACAAAAAAAAACACCTAACCTACTTACAGGTAAAAAATTTACAAAATAATAATAAAAAAACCGATCAAGCTCGATGAAAAAACGATTTTCATTTATTTCTTAACACCATACCGTAGTTACAAGTATGAAAAATAATTTACGTAATTCGAAAACAATTCATGCGTCAATAACTATTAATATAATATAATTTATGGCATTGTTTGTCTATTATTAAAGTCTATTGTCTTTTACAGCAAAGTTCAGTGCAAGGGCGTTTCGGTGGAATTTTTATTTCATTTTGTTTACGTCTCCAAGTTTTATAATAATTATTATGTATAATTAATTCTAATATAATACAAATAAATATGCATCGATTTTCAACTCTACCACAAGGAATAATTTAATGGGTAGGAAGGTATACAGGGTGAAATTGAACAACTTTTACTATGGGAGCAAACCGATCGGAGCAAAAAAAAATCAGCTGTTGCATACATTTGATTCGAGTTGGCATTGCAGTTTAGTATGGAACAGCTGATTATTTTTTTGCTCCGATCGGTTTGCTCCCATAGTGAAAGTTGTTCTGTTTGATGGGTAGACTCTTAGTTTAAAAGGATGCTAATGATATCAATTTCACCCTGTATAGTTTAATAAAGTTTTTATTCAAAAAACAAATAAGTGTGTTACATTAAAAATAACATAATAAAGTACCTGCATATTCCTTAAATACAGGGTGTAAGATTAAAAACGTTACCACTCCACAGTACGTATTTAACGCCCATACACTCTCCTCGAGGGTAAGCATGTGCCTTGCTTGCAGTGGGACGTATACAGGGTGTAAGTGGCAGCCTAGCAAATACTGAAACGATGAACTCAGACAACTTCCACTATGGAACCTACCTCAGGAAACGCGAAAAAAATCAACTGTCCCATACAAAACTGATGTACCTACCCGACTAAAATGCATGGGACAGCTGATTTTTTTCTTGTTTCCTGAGGTAGGCTCCATAGTGAAAGTTGTTCAGTTTGATGGTCTGAGTTCATCGTTTCAGTATTTGCTAGGCTGTCACTTACACTCTGTATACGTAATTACCCATTATTATTATTATTGGGTAATTACCTATACAGGGTGTAAGTGACAGCCTAGGAAATACTGAAACGATGAACTCAGACCATTAAACTAGTAATTACCCAACTGTACAAAACGTAGGTAATTACCCAACTGTGAATGTTATTTTCACCTAGGTATAATATTTATGCAACGCATAAGTTATCTAATCATCTCTATCTTCTCTAATATATAGGGTGTTATTTAATATGCGGACACTTTTTTAAGGAGATGATCAGACCGTAAAACTGAAAAACTTTCTCTATGGCACCAACATCGAAATCGCAAAAAAAATCAGCTCTTCCATGCAAAACTTCAAAACTACTTGAGCCAAATCTTTGATTGATGATGATTTTTTTTTCGCGATTTCGATGTTGAACCCATAGAGAAAGTTGTTCAATTTGATGGTCTGATCATCCCCTTAAAGAAGTGTCAGCATATTAAGAAGGACCCTGTATAAAATTCTCGGATTCGGTGTTTGTAACAAAACTTCTCCTAAACGGCTTGACCGATTTGTGTGTATATTCAGTAGGTCTCAGAATAGGACGTAAACTATTTTATATACCCACGAGTACGAAGTCGGGGGCAACAGCTAGTATATATAATATTCTCCTAATAGGAGTACCTATGGATGATGTACGCACGGCGACACATCAAGCTATACAAAACCAAAATAAGCTGGCCGCGCGTAGGTCAAGTAATGCATAACGTCGCGAATCCAGTTTATGCTGGTTTTGTATAGCTTGATGTGTCGCCGTGTGTACCCGTGGTACATCATTAACAAATACTCATACAATTATCTACTATACCAAAACGCAAAACTATACTTAGTTCCCAAGTTTGTGTGTGGAATTGAGTCAATGATCGAGTGAGTTAGGTTTTTACTCATTGTAGCAAGTTTCAGCTTTAGAATATTTTAGGATGTCAAGATGGGCCGAAATTTGAACGGTGTAAGACAGCCTTCCACAATAACAAAGGAATCCATACATAGCCACCTAAGAGAACTTCCACGGGAAGAAATACGGTAATAAAATATATTTTACACGCCAAGATGAGAAATGGATAAATAAAAACAATTTTCAGTCCAGTTGAATGTCCTTTGTTAGACAGTGACCTATAGTTCACCCATCGATCGTTCACATCGCACCATCAGTTCGATGATCTTGTGCAGTGCTGATCAACTCGCAACAATGAGTATTAGGATCTTATATGTACGATTTGTAAGACTTATAGTCCAAGAGCCCGTGAGTATCATACCTTTATTTTATAAACGCTGAAAGTTTCTTAGCGCATGCTCTCAACACAGGTAGGAATGATGGGCAACTATTAAGTTTGAGTCATGGTCAAGATCCCCGACTGTGGAGTTTGTATCACGATGGATTTGGCAGATAGCAGGTTAAAATTGTCTGACCAGGGGTTTGACGTAAAACTTTCGGACTACTGAGGAAACATCTTCTAATAGTTACTTAAGGTGGTTTCAGTCCATACAAAACTTTGACGCACAATACGAGTAGACGGAATTAATAAAAGTAATATTTTATATATGGAAAAATAGTTCAGAAAATCTAGTTGCCGCGTAACAAATAACATTTGCAATTTATAATATAACTAAGAAGATATAAAGCTTTTAAAATGTTGTATGAAAAATTTCAAAGCTTTATATCTTCGTAATTATTTTATAAATTGCAAATGTTATTTGTTACGCGGCATGTAGATTTTCTAAACTATTTTTCCATATATACAAAGTTACTTATATGCATAACGTCTACGCGTATTGTGCGTCAAAGTTTTGTATAAAATTGACCCCTCTGCAACCGCCTTAAGTAGCAGATATAAAAATTCTGCTGCTACTTGCGTAACTATTAGAGAATGTTTGCTCAGTAGTCCGACAGTTTTGATACTTCCAACCCTTACCAGAAAATTTTAACCTGCTATCTGCCAAATCCATCGTGATACAAACTCCATAGCTGGGGATCGTTTTTACCTGTATTAGGGACATATACAGAGAAGAACCGGCACTTACATTCACTTTACAAAAATACCAAAAAATTTATCTGTCACACTGCTAGTAAAATGTGGAGGTTCTGAATGTCCTCCACACGTAGTTGAATATTGAATTGACCATTTCCTCCATTTCCATTTTTTCGTGATAGGCGGCCTTTTCCCACCGGTGGGATCCTACAGCCTGTAACCTGATAGGGAATGACGAATGACGAAGTTTAGGAAACGTACTAAGCAGCACGCGAAAAGATAAAACATTGAGGTAGAGTACACGAGTATAGGTAGATACAGAGGCTCACGCGTGAAATGAAATGAAATGAATATTTATTTGCTATGAATAGGTAACCTAATAGTGGTAGGTACATAAAAAGTTTCTTCTATTCAGCTAACAATGGTAGCATGCAAATACTAGAGATTACATATGTCACAAAGTTAAAAACATTATTAATTAATTAATAACAGAGCATTATCATTACATTATTACAAATATTAGAGATTAGAACATGTCACAAAGTTATAGCATTATTACAGTAGGTACATTATCAAAGTTATTATTAGTTACATTATTACATTATCGATCTAAGAATGATCCCACTCCCATTTCAGGGTGCCCAGTAAGTTTGCTTCAACTCAACTACAAACTAGAAGTACAGCTGTAGCCAAGTGCACATAAACAGGATGTAGCTTAGCGGTGGTTTAAATGGATAAAAATTCGAAATCAGGAAAAACTCAGCTGTTGCATACAAAATTGCTGTGCCTATACAGGGAAATTGATATCATTAGCATCCTTTTAAACTAAGAGTCTACCCATCAAACTGAACAACTTTTACTATGGGAGTAAAACGATCGGAGCCAAAAAATCTGCTGTTGCATACATTTGAGTCGAGTAGGCACTGCAGTTTAGTATGGAACAGCAGATTTTGATTTTTGCTCCGATCTGTTTGTTCCCATAGTAAAAGCTGTTCAGTTTGTTGGGTAGATTCTTAGTTTAAAAGGATGCTAATGATATCAATTTCACCCTGCAGGGCCTTCTCGACGCAAATGTATGAGACAGCTCATTCTTTTTTTTTTATTATTTTCTTTCGGCATTGTCTCCATAATGAAAGTTTTCAGTTTGATGGTCTTAACCACCCCTATAAATATTACTAGGATGTTTTGTTACGTTAGGATTGAAATATAAAAATACTGTTTTACTTTCGCCTCAGTTAAGCAGAAACGGGACATCAATTTGCGTTTGTCTGTTAACGCCTCTTTAATGGTGGTTGAAAAAAATAAAACGTTCAATAAAAATGTCGTATTAATTTGTGATAAAATTTATGAGCGCAAAGATCCTGCGCAGTACGCAATTTTGCAAGGTCATCGTACAAACTCACGCATCAAGGTTAGAAAGGTTGTTGCACCTTTTGGATTTTGTTACTATAAGTATGCAATAGGTATAATACTGTAATATGAATAGCCGATTATGATGGAACCAAGAAATTGAAATCAAAACCGTTTTCACTGACTGTAACTTTTTTGAAAACTAGCGTTTTCCCAAAGGTGGTGGTAGAGATATTCATCATCATCATCATCAGTCTATATACGTCTCACTGCTGGGCACAGACCTACCCTCAGCGAGGGTTTATGGGCATCAGTCAGAGAACATAGATATTCATATAAATTATTAATTTATTTATTGCTTATACAACGTGTTAATGAATTAACGCAAAACTAGAAAGTAGTTTGTTTAGAATCGAGAGCATAATCGAATTATTATGGTTTCAAGTCAACATAGATAATTTTTCTCAAAATATTAAATAATTTGTTTGTAAAATTTAAAATTTACTGAACCCGATGTCAACCCACCCCACGGGCATACTCACCCTACTTATTACCAAAACAAGATTATTAAAATGTATCCATGAGTACGTTAGCGCTTTCATTCATTGCTGAAATGATAACAAATCATTTTCCCCTTGAAACTAAAAATGCGAATAACTTTAAATTTTAACTATCAAAATAATGAAATTATTGTTTCAATCTAATTATTTTGTTATAAATCAGTTGGTGTGTATGAGGTTTTGCGCTACTTCATTAACACGATGTATAGTTAATTTATACTCTACAATTATTGTTAACCATTTACGATTTTCAAAATGTTATGTATTTTATCGAAATGTTGTCTTATTTATATGTCTGTTTGTGTATCTTTGTTATTGACGACGCTTGTGCTGAACGCTTTATTGATTTGTCTGAATGCTTTTATGAATAAATTTATTTTTGTTTTTACCTACATACATACATAGTTTATCTATTTGATTATCGTTCTTTCTTATCGTGTGGGCAGAGCTTGAGCAGAGCCCTGGTTTCAGAGTTTTTTCAGACCGCCTTACGGCCTCTGACGTGGTTTTTTTATGTAACGACTACTACCACCAGAGATAGTAGCCGGGACCAACGGCTTAACGTGCCATCCGAAGCACGGAATCATTTTCCTTTTCAGACAATCAGGTGATTCAGCCTGCAATGTCCTAACCAACTGGGGAAAAACGCGCAAAGTGACATATCACTAGGTGCCCCCCGTGGGAATCGAACCCACGACCTCCGAGTCGAGAGCCAATGCTCTTAACCATTAGACCATGGAGGCAGTATTATCGTTGATTAATTTACACACAAATCAAAACAAAATTCTAAATTTTTTCTTCTGGCTCTACCACACTGCGTCGATAGGTATGTTCCGTTGTAGAGAAGATGCGGCCAGAAACTCTACATACATACATATATTTAAAAAACAAAAATGTACAAAGAATAACTACTAAATACGCGTGCGTTTCGTTAGATTCTGGTCCCAAAATAATAAAAATTTCAAATTGACGCAGTCCAAAAATGTCTGAACATTTTATATCGAGTAAAGGCAACACTACACCGCTCAGTGAGGATAAGTCCTTATGTGTTATTACACATAAGGACCCAAGGTCAAGGCCCCAGAGTGCAGTGACATTGCATTATATATTATCTGAGATAAACTGATCGATATCTAGGGACGTTAACATTGTAAACGCTTTTGATACGTAGGTAAACGTGTTTTTTTTCCTTTGTGCTGGTCTTGATGAGGAAAACTTCACAAACTTATAAGATACTAGAGTTAACCCGCGACTTCGTCCGCACACATTATATACCAGATATTAAGTCAGATTATAAGCTATCAAACAAAAAAAGTTTCATCAAAATCGGTTTAGTAGTTTTTGCGTGATGCTCGATCAAACAAAAAAACGGGCACAAACAAAAAAACAGGCAAACTAAAAATTCAAAAAATTATTATCAGGGACACCTAAAACCCATAATTCGTAATTTTTTTTGTTAATATCTTTAATGTACAGACACACTTGGGATAATATTCGATTTATTAGACAGATCCATAAAATAAAATAATAAATAAAGTGACTTAAAATTAAACTAACCTAGGATGTGGTGCTGGTTCGGTCCTTGTGGGAGGGTACCTCATAGATTAATATGTATATTGGATATAGATAGGTAAACTCGCCTTGAATTTTAGGACGTCCTAATTGCGTTGCCGCTGATTAGCACTAGGGGGCGCCACATCTATACTATTATAAAACTGTAACAGGAAGTTTGTCTGTACATTGAAGATATTAACAAAAAAAAGTTACGATATGGTTTTTAGGTCTCCCTGATTACATTTCACTAATTTTTGGATTTTTTGTCCGTCTGTTTGTTTGTGTGTTTGTTTGTTTGTTTGAACAAGTATCACGCAAAAACTACCGAACCGATTTTGATGAAACTTTTTTTGTTTGATAGCTTATGATCTGACTTAAAATCTGGTATATAATTTGTGCGGACGAAGTCGCGGGTTAACGCTCGTTATGAAATAAATTGAAAAAGACGATCCCCTGTCGAGTCTATAAGGCGCTTTGAAAGGTCTTTAAAAAGTGCCTGCGCATTAGGTCTCCACGGCCCGAGAGTTTCTACACCAAAACCTATAAAATGGTATTGGGTGCCGATATCCCGGTACCAGTAGGCTTTCGTTTTTCGGCCGCCTCCGCCGCCGCGCCAGCCCTTCGAAAACCATTAAGGTGGACATGTAGGGACGTAGGCCCGGAGCAGGAGTATGACGATGAATGATAGGTTCTATGTATTTCAATATGCTTCTTTATTTGGTCAAACTACGAATACAATTAGATCACACTAGAAACTCTAGCGACTAGTCCGTTACAAAAGTCACCAAGCAAGCCCGGAACCAGCGACACACTTCTGTTACGAGGGGTAAAAATATGAAGGTAAATGACAAAACCAATCTTGCAAAAAATAAGTTCATTTTAGTGAAAAAAATAATTTAAGTTGGGAAAAAGAGCCTTGGGATATCCTTCATATGCTGATGGTTTTTAAGAGGAGGATCATCAGACCATCAGATCAGACATCAGAGTAGGAAGGATTGCAGTTTTGTATGGAACAGCAGTTTTTTTCGTGATTTCGATGGTCAGTCGGTTTGATGGTCTGATCATCCCCTGAAAAAACTGTCAGTATATTTAAGGACCCTACCTAAAACTATCGTTATGCCTATTCGTCTGTCTGTCTATCCTATCTAATTTAAATATTATTTTGGATTCCCAAGTACTTTGCGATAGAAGCCACTTCAAGAAAAAAATATAGCATTTCAATAACCAAAAATCTTAACACCATAAAACATGAATGGTTTATCATCCCAATAATCCCGTAACCGTCGAGATGCGCATGAGCATGATTCAACCGCTAGCGATTTCCGCTGCGCGCGCCGTTCTAATTTTAAATTCGAACCCCTTTTCGAAAATGGAATAAAATCCGGCGGCGTGCTCCCGCGCAGAGCGCATCCTTTTATTATTTTTGTCCCTACTTAGTCCCTTGATCCAAGGCATTTTCATTCTTACAACTTAGAGATTAACTCTTTTGAAAAGGGATTTAAGTGAAATGAGCATTTCAACATCCGACAATCGTTTTGACTTGGATTGATGCATAATGTGGCATTTTTAGCAGACTTGAAAGCAATAATTGAGAAGGGATGTGGAAGAGTTGGTAGGCCCCCAGGCTAGAGGATGTTGATCAAATGGGAGACGCTGTTTAACTAATCGGATGTTGTAGTAGCTTAAAATTTAAATAATTATCTTTCTACAATGTACCTAACGTTTAATTTTACACCCTGTTTATTTATTAGGTTTATCAAAAAATGTTTCAGTATGGTATTCGTATGGCTGATTCTATTACACATTAAAAAAACATAAACATTAAAACACTGAATATAATAAAAATACTAAAAAATTAAGAAGAGTGAGTCATCGATTCGATCTAGGTATTTCACAGCTGCCGGTAAAATTGATATCATTAGCATTCTTTTAAACTAAGAGTCAACCCATCAAACTGAACAACTTACACTATGGGAGCAAACCGAAACTGCAGTGCCTACTCGACTCAAATGTATGCAACAGCTGATTTTTTTTTTGCTCCTATCTGTTTGCTCCCATAGTAAAAGTTGTTTAGTTTGATGGGTAGACTCTTAGTTTAAAAGGATGCTAATGATATCAATTTCACCCTGAATAATGGTCCACGATCTGGGGGTCGCCGCACGGGCATGTCGCTGATTCGCTCCATCTCCATTTGTGCCTCATATAGCCGCATTTAGCATGGTCAGTTCAAAGCCTATTCAGGCGATACCAAACTTTGCGACGATGGTCAAACCGCTGCTGGCTTGTAAGGGCTGAACGTGATGATATCCGAGTCCCTGTTCCATTCCATCCAGTCAGCTGGTTTTCCTGTGTATGCATAATATTATTTCTACGTATGATCAGATCATAATTGACTTAACCTTAGTGTGACTGTGATTACATCTTCCCAGAAGAGATTCGTCACTTTGTGTAGGTAATCGTTTAGGCACCTAGCCAGGGATTACGTTTGGTAAAACCCAGAGTTTTTTGGATACCGATCCAGGAAAAACAAAACCGCAAAGTTCGAAGAAATTTAAAGCTATTTCGAAATTTCCTAATTACTGAGTTTATTGCTAACGTTTATTTAGTATTTTTTAATAATTTGCCTTAATCGAAGTCGGTAAATCTTATCTTATCTTGCTTTCCTAATATGGTGAACCACTTAGGATTTCGATCTGTGAAAACTGTAGTTTTTGAACACTGCTCGAACAAAGAAAGATCTGTTAATTTGGCTATATTTTCATAAAAACATTTTTTTTGTCCCACTGCTAGGCAAAGGTCTCCCCCAAACCCTTCCACTTCTCTCTGTTCGGTGCTACATCCCGCCACTCATTGCAGTAGGCATCCAGCTTGTCTCGCCACCTTTTCCGGGGTCTGTCTCGCCCTCGGCTTCCGCCGTGAGGCACCCATTGCGTGACGCTTGATGCCCACCGCTCAGTGTGCATTCTGCAGACATGCCCAGCCCAGTACCACTTCAGTTTTGCTGACTTTTCCCCTACGTCAGTTATTTGAGTTTTGGACCGCAATGTTGTGTTCCGGATACAGTCTGACCGTTTTAGACCTAAGTATAATGCGCTCCATATACAGTGTGCCTTGGTCGTTTGACAAGGAAATCGGTTTTGGTTTCGCCCGGAGATTCTTCGCACCCCTGGCTCTATTATTGCTCCATCTTCCGTCATCCCCGGAGCAGCAACTGGAGCCTCCGGGAACTTGGGGCCTTGGTATGCGATTTGGACCTTATCTCGCCACGCTGGTCCAATGCGGGTTGGTGGAGCCTCTCGCAATGGCCAGAGCCTCGTTTGTTGTTTAGCAGGTTGTACCACGAGCAGGTGAGGATGGCTTGGGTCCCGTAAGATGTTGTTCGGAACCCCTTACACACCTTATGCGGTACATATTTCAGGAAGTACTTCAGACCATCAATCCGAACCACTTTCACTATGGAGCCATCATCAAAATCGCGAAACGTATCGAAAGTTTGTCAAACATTTAAGTTTACACCCTGTATACGTATCTACATTATAAGCACATGGTTTTATAAGCGTAAAATTAATAAAAGATAATTAATAACATTTTGTAAAACTAATTAACTTCTGTAAGCTAATAATCAGCTAAAAGCCAGGCCACATTCCATTAAAACAAACTCCATACAAAAAACATTAACACAGGCTTTAAACGCAGCATCGCCAGGAAGTTACTGCAGTATAAACTGCTCACGCATAAACAGTAGGTATATTTGTTTGATGCAGTCATGAGCTGATGACCTTCACACTGCTTCATCTCTCCTTATTCGTCATAGATTAGGTTACTCTCAGAGGAGAAAGAAGACCGATTATGCCTAAAGGCTTAATAAGGACAATAAAAAAATAGATGCAGTCTCATGTAAAATCGAATGAATAAAATTTTGTTCGAATTAACTGTCAGTGAAGTGAGATGCCACAAAGCCAAGACTAAAGTGCCCTCAGATCACAGATTACCTGTAATCTGTACCTTATAAATATTCGTTTGAGGTTATGTACCTCAAACGAATATTTCTGCAGAATCTGCAGTTATAGAGGTTTAGAGCGATGATTGTATTTAAGTAGTTTTTATTATTATTATTATTATTATTGTTTGAAGAATGGCAATCAAAATTATACTAACGATATGATTAAGGGTGCAAGTAAAGAGCCTCCCCGAGTGACGAAACCTGAGTTCATCTGGCGCACCCTGGTTAGTCAGCCTCGATACGACCATTACTGACTGGCTAATCTTTACACTACAGCATGAGTGATTGTCATGCGATATAGCTGGTCATGACGAAAGAAGAGGAACGCGCCTACTGATTCCCCCCTTAATGACGAGCATTTAGTGAAGGGACCGTGAATTAGGACCGTCTCTGACTCTGAAGAACTGTTTCTACCTATTTCCACAGTCATGTCTATCATTAATTAGTTAATCTGTGGCGGACCACCGGATGACGCGTCGTGTGTAAATTTAACGCCGCCATAGTCAGGTTCATGGACAGGCGCGGGCGCAGACGGGCGGCCATCTTGCTTTTGTTGCACCACTGCAGATTGCAAGGATTATAGTGTGTACCTACTGGTAGGTAGGTACGTGGTGCAGTTGCAAATGTCACTTGACTATGATACTTTTTGCTGCAAAATACGTTTTGTTTTGTTATTTCTTGTTCTGTCAGGAAACTGGACATAAATATGGTTTTCTGTTTATCTCGTTAACAATGTCGTTTAATTATAGTTTATATGTATCAAAAAGATAAAATAAAGCAAATGAAGATGGTCGGGACACTTGGCTAAACGGAACGTTAGCCAAATCACATACTGGCCAAGGGATGGAGGTCAGTAGACAGACCACCAGCAAATTGGTCAGACATTGTAAGGGTGTGGAGACTGTAGGCTCTTTGGCGTACTGTGATTTATCCGGCTCGAAGGACCAATGTAGGCTCCTTGGCCTACTGTGATTTACTCGGCACCGTTGGAGAGATATTTGTGGACTGCTGTTTTTTTCTGGTGGCAGGAGTGGTTTAATGAATAAGAGAAGACTTGTTTGTAGCACTGGAGGTTTATTTTAGTGATTTTACACAATGGTTGGTTAGACGCAAGCACCTTACAAAATGGAAGAACGTAAACAGAAACTACTACTAAACTTTTTAACTATAGCATTTTATGTTGGTGTTGTCAACACTGAAACGGAGGGTTGCTATGCCCATCAGTGGATTGATATGGGCTGATTTGGTTAATTGATTAGACTGTGTGGTTTTCGGTATAGAAAAGACCACCATATTCTACCTGTGGGTGTCATTCGAGATAAATAATAGTCATCACAACATTATGACGAACTGGCAGGCGTAGTGTGGGACGTTCCGGAGCTGGACCTTTGACCTGAGAGAGATATCGGGGAGCGACTGGATGAGGAAGGCCGTGGATAGTGTTTTGTTGCGCAAGAGATTCCTATAATGCAGTTATAGACGATGACAGGCTGATGATTTGCACATGACACGCTACTCCGTACTAAAACATGAAAATTCATCGAGGAATTCGGTCGTCTCAACAACACGCAACACGAAATTTGGACGGATTCTGACCCCAATACGGGATAAATCGCTGTGCTGGGTACCAATGATAATTCGGAAAGTGAGTCTCAGAAATCCCAAAGATCAACGTCAATTTGCAACTTCAAAAGAAGAATAAAGAAAAATTACGTAAACAAAGAAAATGTGCAAATTCTTTGTTTTACCGATGACTTTTAATAACAAGCTACAACCAAGGTCGAATTAAATAACAAAACATTCAAAATGGCCGATGGGACGCAAATTATACTTATTCTGCTTTTTTAACGAACATCTTGTTTTATTGGAAGCATGAAACCAAACAGAGACGACAAAGGACTCTGCGTTTATTTTAAAGTTAATTTTGTCTCCACTTTTCAGTTTTGTTCATTTTTTTATGTCACCGACAAAATTTATGAAATTCTGTCGTCTTTGTTGCATCTGGATGTCTTTATCCATCAAACTGCTGGCCAAATCTTTAGACCTACGAGTAGATAGGTAGGTACGCTGTATGTCCAAAATTCTCTCAGTAATCGAAATCAACCCTCAGAATAAATTCTGTGCATATACTGTTTTTGTACTATGATGATAACTTTATTCTTATTTGATGTAGTTTTATTAGTTCATAGTGTCCGTAACCGGTTAATAATTATAATGACGATGATTATTTTTATATTATTGATTTAGGGTCTTCAACAAGGATAGCTAAACACGAAAATGAAAAAATGACAAAAGGCGCGTGCCACCTCAACTGAAAATGATTTTTCATAGCTGATTTAGCATTTTAAGTGCATGAGTGTATATATACTCAATCACATAAACAAATGCTAAATCAGCTATGAAAAATCTGCATCTATATGAATACTTGCACCACAGAACATTATAAGAAGGGTTAGAAGTGCAAAGTTTAGGCGTGGAACGTGTCGTCACGGTTATGCAATGATTTCACAGAACATTATGAGAGGGGTTGGAAATGCAAAGTAGCGATTTTGCTTCGGAGATGACTGTCGCTACTTGTCTTCCCACTCACGCTGCTACAACTACTTATGCCCTCTCGCTCGCACCACGCCGCACGCCTTGCGGCGCTATGCAAATCATTGCATAACCGTGTGGCACGCGTTCCACGCCATCTTTGCACATCTAACCCCTCTTATAATGTTCTGTGGTCTCTTACTACACACGTAGGCATCAGATAGTTTGGAATAACTCATAATCACCGACCGTATGGAGGGAAAGAGAGGTAGAGTAGAGGACGGTGGTAAAAGAAATTACCGAGACAACACTACAGGCCAGCATACACCGGCGCCGGGCCCAAGATCGAGCGGCCTGGAGAGCTGTGGTGGTACAAGAGACCCATGATGGTCACGTCCCTCAGCCATGAGGCTACGACCAAGAAGAAGAAGGGCATCAGAGACTGATGTTGCTAATACCTGATGAGATTAGACGCCACTTAAGACATCCGTCTGGGTGGGTGCTATTCATATTCATATTGATATAACAGCTGACTGAATCATAAATGTATTCTCCTTTGTGACAACTCCAGCTCCAACAAAACAATTACGCAGCGAATACACAATAAATACACAATGAAGTGTGTTACAACCAGGATCCACTGCAACTGGGTAACATTGAAAAGTTCATTGGTATTACACGCACTTCCTGGCCCGCCGAGGTCGGAGCGGCGCCGGCGGCCATCTTGCATTTTTTGACGTTTATTTTTGGCGCGAGGTACTCGCACTTTTAAAGACGCGTTCAAATATGGTAAGGACGTTGATAATGTCTGCCAGTGTATTAAATTTTATGTATGGTGTCGGACAAATTGTTTTCATTTATAATTTGGTTTAATTTTACCTCATAATAGCACAAGTGCATTAAGCTAAATGTCATCATCATCAGCCTATAAACGTCCCACTGCAGGGCACAGGCCTACCCTCAGGGAGGGTGTATGCGGACGTATATGGAGGTTGTATGGAGCTAAATGTGTTAATGTGTGAAATTTATTAATTTAATATATCGGTTTTTAAAACCTCAAGAGGAAAATAAGACCTTATATTGTTAAATTATACCTAGTATAAAATATGTTTAAGTTTTGTGGTCCAGTATCGAAAATTCTGTGAAGTAAATTATACTTAAACATCACGTCAACAAATAACCGCAAAGCTAATAACTCTTTGTAAAGATTCGATCTTGTACCTGCAAAGAGGAAAACGTTTTTGTCACCCTAAAATCAAGTAGGGCTGCCACATGCAGGCTTGTTAATTCCTGAACATTTATTTCTATGAACTGAGTTGGAGTCCAAGTTCCGACTCCAACTGTTGGACGGACGATAGAAAATTATCCTATCTGGGTGTAGCAATTATTTTGGGAGGGGGAGAGAGCAGAAGGCCAGGCCGACCAATAAATTCTAAAACCTGTCGCGAGCGAAGCTAGCTCGAGATTTTACTGCAATACGATGAGGTCATCGCAGTACGATTTAAAACCAGAAGATACGGTCTAAATCATGGAGCGAGTACAACACTTCTGAGTCAAAAACGAGACTGGATTGTTGCAAGATAATCAAAAACGACGAGCAAGCGAATATAGCTCTCGATATTTTACTACATAAGTAATAACACTATGTCCAAACTAAAGCCGAAAATCGAGGCTATTCAATTTTATGAAGCAAAGGCTGGAGCGAGCAAAGTGAGCTCTATAAGGACTTTGTTGTACTTAGTAAGAGCTTGGTTTTGTATCACAGGGCCAACCCAAAAAAATATTTTGATCCCGGAATACATTTATTTTGATTAAACTTTCAAGAAACTGGACACGAGAGACGAAACTCAAGAATATCTCTTGTTTTTAATAAATTGATCCCTTTTAATTCTTATAATTAGAATATATATAATTGGAATGAAGGATGTTCCACGCAAAATTCCGGGACTTTCCCTGATTTCCTGGCCATCTGGTATACCTAAGACGTAACAAAACACCCTAGTTTAGACCCACAATCTGAACAATTTCGGACTATGGAGCAAAAACCGAAGGAAAATTTTAAAATCAACTGTTACGCACCTTTTGAATAAGTTACCTACGTCACTATTATAAGGAATATTCCTATCGGCCGTTGATAATGTTTCGTCAAGTTTAATTTTAGGATTCGTTTTTAATTAACAAAGTTACGAATGTTATTCAACGCGAGTTTGTAAAGTTTCTTATAAAATCTTTCGTAGAATCACGTTTTTCTTGTTATTTCAGTAACGTAATATTTATAATTATTTTGTAAATTGGAGCTGCCTTTGAATTAAGGTTATTTCGGTTGGTTACATACTTTTGGTTTAGCGTTTGTGGTTTAAATGATTGCAATATATTATACAGGGTGTTTGGGTAGACAGTTGCCTTACTTTGCTGGGTGACAGTACGCATTACATCATACAAACATTTCCCAAAGAATCATAAGGAAAATTCACAAAAAAATATTTAAAATTTTGTTAAAAATATATAAATAGACTTTACAAGTTGTAGGACAAAGCCTGAGGTATGTTAGTTTGATATGTGGGAATAGAAAATAAAAAATTTCGTGTCGTTCATACTTTCAGAGGCATATTTGTAATACATACAACAAACAATAATGTTGTACCAGAATACACAACACTAGAAAATCTTTCGTGTCAGCATGGATCTACAGGGTGTAACAAAACACCCTAGTAATATTTAAAGGGGTGCTAGTTTAGACTATCAAATTGGTCAACTTTCACTATCGAGCGAACATCGAGAAAAAATATGCTGTTTATCCAAAATCGGATGTTATCTCCATAGTGAAAGTTGTTTATCCCCCCTTTAAGTATGTATTACTAGGGTGTTTTGTAACACCTTGTATACATGACAAACATTCCCAACATCTTAGAATTACTCATGCTGTAGTGGAAAGATTAGTCAGTCAGCAAGTTAAGTGTCGTACCTATCAAGACTTTACCTGACGAACCCGGATTTCGTCAGTCGGGAAGGTTCCTTCTATCCCACTCCCACTATACAATAAAACCGTTTATACAGGATGAAATTGATATCATTAGCATCCTTTTAAACTACGAGTCTACCCATCAAACTGAACAATTTTTACTATGGGAGCAGTTATTATTATTATCAGGGTTTGGTCAATGACCAATAGCTACTGCGACCTGAATAGATCTATTGTAGCTGTCACCCTAGACCTAAAGGTCATTTCCTAGGCCCACGGACTTCATGAACCGTGTTATGCTTATGGAGGGGAAGTCCCGAATGTCAGTAGGTGTTATCACGTACCCACCTAGATGGCGACTCCTGCTATGGGAGCAAACCGATCGGAGCAACAAAAAAATCAACTGTTCCATACTAAACTGCAATGCCTACTCGACTCAAATGTATGCAACATCAGATTTTTGCTTCGATCGATTTGCTCCCATAGTAAAAGTTGCCAAAATTGAACTGGGAGCTGTAGCAAATGTTTCTGCCTGACTGACTTAAAAGAATTTTCAGTGAATTTGCAGTGAATTTACAGTTAATAATAGCATACGAACGTTATCCCTCGAGTTTGTCCGCACAAATTATATACCAGATTTTAAATCAGATCATAAGCTATCAAACAAAAAAATCGTATCATCAAAATCGGTTCATTAGTTTTTGCGTGATGCTCGTTCAAACAAACAAACACACAAACAAACAGACAGACAAAAAATCCAAAAATTGGTGATATGGAATCAGGGACAACTAAAAACCATATCGTAACTTCTTTTTTGTGAATTTCTTCAATATACAGACAAACTTCCTGTTACAGTTTTATAATAGTTTAGATTACAGTGAATTTACAGAAAATTTACAGTGAATTTAGAGAGGCTTTACACCGAATTTGTATAGATATAAATTATTTTACAATTCTAATGCTTAGACCGTCATTTGAATTCATAACGCAATCTTATGAACATGAAGCATGCAATGCAAGCGAGATTCTCTATAACTGTATGCGGCGAGTACGCAGGCGCGACCTGCCGCAATGCGCTCGCGCTCAAGGACAAGCGAGGAATAGAACGGGGAGGAGTCGCTGTTGTTTCACCAAAAATATAAGAGGTAGACGTTGATAACGGGATGATTATTATTATTATCATGATAATCATTTTTCAGTATCACAATAAATTATTATCAACTAGTGACACAGCTTCGCCCGGTTGATCTATAATATTTATAAGTAAATATATTGTACACACAAACCTTCCAGAAGAAATAACAGTGAAAAGCTGAAAACCATATCAAAATCTGTTGCGTGGTTTAGAAGCAGTAAGCAAACAGAAACAGAAATGATGAGGACAGACGTGGATAGCTACTTTGTATTGTACTATTTAAAAATGTTGTAACAATAGCGAACATACAAACATACTGGCCGCGTAACGGTTTATGATCGGATTGTGCGAGGGGAAGGGGAAGGCGGAGGCGGGGGTGAAGTCTCCATGGCATCAACACATCGCTGGATGCTCATAAACCGTTTTTGGCATACATACACACATGCATACAATATGCATCAAAATGAGAACCTTCCTCAAAAATCGCTACACCGCACCGTCCATTCCATCACTATTGTAATTGTTATTGGTAATTCAATTACATGTTTCCCAACTCCGATAACTGGATACTAAGTGCGCTTCGGGCAGACATCAGAAACAGTCAAACAAAAGATGTGGGTGTGTTGCCTTATTACAAGCTAGGTTAAAAAAGTTCGAAATAAATGGATCAAATCAACTTAGTATAATATTATATGTTCACTGATGGTGATGATCTGAACTACATTTAGTGGGCTGCGGACTTTGCGAAAGCTGCATGTAGTTTTAATGTCGACAATGCACGGACATTGCTGAAAAAACGAATCTGCTGACATTGCATACATATTCATCTTCCTCGACTTTAACCACACCCTAGACTCAGCATACAAACGGGCTTGAATTGAAAAGAAGAGGTTAGCTTATACTCCCACCGTGTATCACAGTGAATCTCCCACCAGAGCAGCGCTATGCGAGGCTAAGAAAATGAAGCAATTCTATTGGAGTCGATTTTTCTTTGCTTGTTGCTTCCTCGTACAGCTATGCTGGAAAGATTATACTGTGCCTTAAACTAACTTTGTCTCTTCCACTTCTATTCGAGAAACAAGTTAAATTTTTGTTTTTTAATAAGATAATGTCGTCTCCACAGCTTTCTCAGTGCGAGCAAGATGTGAATAACAATCGGTCAGCTCACGAATCGGGCGTCAAGGCCGGACGCGCTGTCCGCTGCCCTTTGTGACGATCATTCCTGCAATTTTCACTTTTGTTATTTATCATTTAAATATATAAGGTCTAACAAAATTAGCTGAAACTATTTTAAGGGGATGATCATACCATCAAATTGAACAACTTTCTCTATGGGACCAATATCGAAATCGCGAAAAAAAAATCTGCTGTCCCATACAAAACTGCAAGCATAACTAGACTCGAATGTATGAGACATCTGATTTTTTTTTCGTGATTTCGATATTAGTCCCATAGAGAAAGTTGTTCAGTTTGATGGTCTGAGCATACCCTTAAAATAGTTTCAGCTAATTTTGTTAGACCTTATATAAGTATACTAATACACACGTGAACACGACTACTGCACCAATGAGATTTTCTAACATATGTACAGTACGATCAGGAAAATAATTCCACTCGTCAATCTTCGTTTGCACAGAACAGTGCAAAATCTCTATCTCGCTCCAACTCGAATAGCAGAGTTAGGACCACCACATACATACGGAATTGCGATCCGGAATCCTGATTCAGGATTCAGTGTTGTCAACTATGGTTACAAAAATTACTTAGAGTGCTGTTTAAAAAATGTCTAAAATAAAAATGAATGAAATGCCAAATTAATGACAATTGTATTTTTAGGTATTTATGAAAACAATACAAACAATTTCTATACATGATTATTACTATTATGTGATGATGTCATGACGTTACGATGATGATTTGTAAATTGTGTTTCAATATTATGCAACTATATCAAAATACAATATAAAAAATACTATATCAAAATAAACAAAATAAATTCTGGAACAAATTCTGGAGCAATAAAGAAGTACTGAAATCAAACCTACCTGTAAAGCTAAAAAGAAAAAAGTTCTGGATTCCTGCATACTACCGTGTCTCTCCTATGCCTGTCAAACCTGGATATTTAATAACCACACAAAAAATAAAATTAAAACATGCCAAAGATCAATGGAAAGAAGTATTTTGAACTTGAGAAGAATAGATAGAGTAAGAAGTACAGATAGATATAAGAAAAACAACAAATGACATAGACGCCTTAGAACACTGTATGAGACTTAAGTGGAAGTGGGCTGGTCATATAGCACGCATAAGCGAAGACAAATGGACAAGAAAAGTGACTGTATGGGCAGGACTATCCAATAAAAGAAAAAGGGGAAGACCGAAAGAGAGATGGGCAGACGAAGTAAACAAAATAGCTGGGAAGAACTGGTTCTTAAAAGCAAAAGAAAGAAACATTTGGAGAAATATGGAGGAGGCCTTTACTCGATGAGAGGTCCTTTAATAACTAAAATATGTAATGTAACTTAATAATAATTTATCTAAATTCAATTTTTTTGCATGCCTGAAATGAAATGTAATTGTTATTAATTTATTTATAGTATTGTAATTTGATAAAAAAAAAGAAATAAAAGGCTATAATAATAATAATAATATCAAAATACTATCGATATTATTAGCATTAGACATAATCTGTATACAAATAAACCATTAACACACAAGCGATTTTTGAGCGTAGACGATTTCGCAATTATACCGCAACGACGTCGCAACTGCGAGCAACTGCTGATCGAGCATCACGCGAAAACTACAGAACCGATTTTGATGAATTTTTTTTTGTTGGATAGCGTATGATCTGACTTAAAATCTGGTATACAATTTGTGCGGACGAAGTTGCGGGTTAACGCTAGTACTATTATATGTTTAATCTATCACTCCATTACTCGTGACGTGAGAGGTCTTTGCCACAATTTGGACACAATGACGTGACGCCATGTCCAATCGTTAAGAGGCTATATGAAAAAAATAGGATTCTTCAAAGCGTCATATATCATGAAGTACTAACAGTAGGAGTATGATTAGCGGATATGTGTAAATTGAACATATAATTGAAGTTTTGATTAGAGCCAAAACACGATTAAGACACATTTTCTCGAAAGAAATACAAGCCAAATTAGCCTCCGTCTTTATCGATAAACGCTTGGAACTGCTAAACGATGAATAATAGAAACACGAGACTTGATTAAAAAAAAGAGATTGATATTTTACAAATTTTGATTAGAGCAGAATTGAACTTACATAAATAGTACAATCACAATTGAATAAAGTTTGTTTTACGCTTGCGTCGTTTCAGGCGCGCGCCGCCCCATCTCTTTCTCTCGCATCAGGCAGTAATATAAGCTATCACACGCCCATTTCGCTTTAATTATTTTTCGACATAGGCACTTAACTCGTTACCCATGCAAATGAGAAAAATTTAAAAGAAGAGGTAAGCGAGCGATACTGAGTGAGTTTTTTTGTTGTTGTTGAATGCGAGCTAGAAAGGAATCCCACGCCACGATCCTGCAGGAAGACCTCACTAAGAAATGTATGTAGTAGGTACTAGATACCCTTTATTATACTGTGCCTTATATACAGGGTGAAATTGATATCATTAGCATCATTTTAAACTAAGAGTCAACCTGTCAAACTGAACAACTTTTACTATGGGAGCAAACCGACCGGAGATAAAAAAAAATCTGCTGTTCCATACTAAACTGCAGTGCCTACTCGAGTCAAATGTATGCAACAGCTGTTTTTTTTGCTCCGATCGGTTTGCTCCCATAGTAAATGTTGTTCAGTTTGATGGGTAGACTTTTAGTTTAAAAGGATGCTAATGATATTAATTTCACCCTGTAGAGGCTACAACTTTGGTGCTTACTTTTTGTCCTTCATCAGGATTCAAGCTATGTGTAGCTGTAGGCACACCTCATCAAAATCGGCTTAGCGATTTACCCAACATTTAGATTTAAACATTTATAGAAAACATAACAGACAGACAAACTGACTTCGCATTTATAATATTAGTATGGAATTGGTTAAAGAACATTCTTGTAATAATTATTAAGTTAAATTAATTCATTCAGTAAGAACGTCATTTCGTTTCATCTAACCTTCACACCAGTTTGGACGTTGCCCCCTTGAAGCTAAATGCAGTGCCGCGGCACTCAGAACAAAATCGTAATTGTATGAACTACACTAGATTGTATGGGCTCCAACATGCTATGTTATCTTAGTACAAACTATGTGGAACGCTGATTTTCCATAGACAGCTTCCGCCATCTATCGGTAATGTTTCGAAGCACTATATGTGATGAACTAGGGTTCATATCGGAGTAACAGCGCACTACACCTCACGCGCTGCGCTGTAGTAGTGAGAGATTTCGCCCATATCACTGTCTTGTTGGTCTAGCGGTCTAGATAACCGGCTTACGATCCGGGTAGCTAAGGTTCGATCCTCGTGTCGGCCGATCGTCTTTTTCAATTTATTTCATAATGTGGCGCCCCCTAGTGCTAATAAGCCGCAACGCAATTAGGACGTCCTAAAATTCAAGGCGAATCCAATATACATATTAATCTATGGGCTCCAAAGATTTAAATACCCTAGCTCTACACTAGCTTCATACTATTTTAGATTTCGAAGCTAGTTAGGCAGTGCCGACTCTTAAAACGTAGTGATTCCATTCTCTTTGGCTAAATGCACTCTGAAAACACCAAGTTAGTATAATCCGTGAGTTTCCAACTAGTCAAATCAGCAACTGTTTATCAAACGTAGTTAACACGCGCTATGTATGAAAAATTGTACTAAATAATGAATAGTGATTGTCGTTGTTTTTCGTCGTCGATCGGATACTTTTTATAGTTTATCTTTTTATTAAAAATAGTTTTCAAGTTATAGAGTTACTGAAAATTTAAGTTTAGCATTATTTTCATACGTATTTTTAACTGAGAAGATAATAATTTCATATATTTAATGCAGTCAACTCCCCAATTTTAGGCGTGTATAATGTCGTACGTAGTCCGATCGTAGAATGCCTAGGCATTTCATGATTTAGCTGATTATTTCACGATGCGCCTAATAGAAAGATGGATAGATCAATAAGAGCAACTTACTCGTATTTGTCGATTTTCTCAGCTTAACACAATATACTAATTTAATTAGTGATATTGATTTGAATGATAATAATGGCTGTATGGGCATTGTCGTCTGTCTCCGCGTTTCCGCTTTCTATAAATAATACAAAAAACATAAAATGATAAATGTGCGGAAAACGTAGAAAGAGAAGCGAAAAATTATTCGTTTATGGCGAAAAATTGCATTAAAGAAAATGTGTATCTCAACATATTTTTATTTGTTGCCCAAGCATAAGCATGGCTGTAGATGGCCAATATACCTACCTATCTCCAAGAAGTAAATTAAAAAAACTAACTTAGATTGGAGAGTTGGCTATATAAAATAAACGGCTAATTATTATATTCTAGTTTTATATTCTCAGTAAAAAAACGTTTAACTAAACTCACGTTTACACTAATTCTGGAGCTTAAATACTATTTTTATTAATACACTATAAAAAGTAACGAAACGATGACGAAAAAAAACTATGACGTCACTATCCGAACAATTTCATACAAATCGCGTGTTTTTACGTTCGAGTCGTCCGATAAAGAGTTGACGATTTCTCTAGTTGGAAACTCACGGATATTCCTAAATTCTTTGAAAATCGAACAAAATGGTTCCAAAAAGACATGTGTTTAAAATAATTTATTTAGATTAGGTTTTCTCCAGCCAGTCCCAAATCAACAAGGCCCGTTCATTTCCTATCTTGTAAACTATAAATTTTATTGCCATCGGTACTAGATATTTTTCATTTTCCCTGACGCAAACATGTACCAGGAATCTAGGACATGCAGAAACAAATGCGATCTATTTGTGATCGTTTCATTTCCTATTAAAAATCCAAGAATAGTTTCATTCAAACATTCTTAAGCCAGTTTTTTTCCAATAACTGTTCGAATTATTGTAATCTCTTCCAAATCTGGACAGAGTTTCGGTACTACTAGTGAAACGTGGATGTTCGGAGGTTTTAGAATATCTCTGACTACCCCCTCGGGGAATATAGTCGTGAGCATATGCTATGCTCTTCAAAATCTCAGTTTTTTTCGTAAAATTTTTCTTTGCACTCACCATATAGTTTGGTACATAGAATCGAAATATTATGCCAATATGCGGTAAGAACCCATTTGATTAGGTATCTATGTTTAATCTCTTAATCTACTGTCCGAATAATTTTTTTCTTCACTTAATTTTTTTTTATTTTTCTTGTTTAGAATACCTACCTACCTACTTGGCCCAAAAGATAACAAAAAAGAACGAAGTAGGTATTTAAAATTTTTGTTATAAAAGGTAGGGTACTTACCTGAACGAAATGAACATACCCAGAAATGGGCGCAGTTTTTTTTTTGTTTTTTTTTTTCTAAATTAAATCCGTTAACAAAATTGCAAATCAAAAAGTCAATCACAAACTAAATTCTCAATCTAATTCAAGTTTGAAAGATATAAAAACTAATTCATTGTATAGATTATTACAACGGTAGGTAAGGGACGTAGGTCAACGTACTTACAGCATTTCAGTTTCAGTAATAATACAGAAACTGTGCCAGTGTCTTTGACCCCGCGGGCCATGTACTGAATTTGGGTCTCGGACTTTATTATGGTTATTTTTTTGTTGCGATGGCAACTGCTGATAATTTATTGTTACTCATTATCTCATTAATATAAATTATAATTTATAGATTGGGAAAAATCGTACGTAATTACAGAGTGAAGTTGATATCATTGGCAATAAACTAAGAGTCAACCCATCAAACTGAATAACTTTTACTATATGGGAGCAAATAGATCGTAGCAAAAAAAAACAGCTGTTTCATACAGTTGATTCGAGTATAATTTGCAGTCTTAGTTAGAACAGCAGATATTTTTTTTCTAGGATCTGCTTGCTCCCATAGTAAAAGTTGTTCAGTTTGATGGGTAGACTCTTAGTTTAAAAGGATGCCAATGATATCAATTTCATCCTGTAGCTATACCTCCTACCTTCTACCAAAGTCTATGAAAGATAAAATAAACACTATTTGAAAGTAACCTATAGGTACAACGGAGAATAATATCTAGCAGCACAGACTACCTAGGTTACTGATAATACCTAGATACTGCTTAAACTTGACAAACTATTTAGTTTAGGTAGGTACCTAAGAATTAATTAGCAAACTTGACTAGATTTTTTTGTTTTATATAGATTTTAATTAAATCTACCAGAACTATATTTATAAATACAAATCTAGTAAAAACGACGTGTTACTATTATCCAACTTGTTTCATATAAAAAAAAGTACCATAACCTAATCCCTTAGTCACCTCGTACGAAAATATGGAGTGGCTAATTCTAATCTAATTAGGAACTAGGTACTTAAAAAAACCAAATACTAATTATTTTAGCAAAATGATTCCCGTCATTGATCCAAGCCATTGACACGAACGTGACAATTAAAAAAACTTCCACGTTTGAAAACCGAACGCGGTTAGGTAAGGTAAGTATGACGTCATAGCTTGTTCCGCGCGCTTTCCACGCGTTTCCGCCCGCTTTCCCGAGGGCAGTGGCCTCTCGAGCCCGCGAAATGATAGGTCAAAATGGCGGATGGCACGATATGACATCGTAGATTGATTGAAACCGCAATGGCACGTGGATATTACAACATCTCGGAATGACTTAAAATACATCGCTATAAGTAAAATGCAAAAAGATCATTGGTAACCTACTTTTTTCTCGATTTCCAGAGGTCATCGTACCTACTTCTATCGATAACTGTATAACCTAAGTAAATTATAAATTGTTGGTAATTTCTCTGAAGGCAATTACCTGTTTATTATCTAAATTCGTGGAGGACTGTCCAAAAAGAAGTTTCGAGGGGGGACTTAGGGACATATGGAGGCTAACGCCGGAAGCTAGGGTTTGGCTTCAAAATTTAGATGTTAATTTGTAGTTTTGTTTTATTTATTATGTTGAAGGAAAAATCTAATTATCTTGTTTCTTGTACGTTTTGGAGGAAATCGAGCCATACGCAAATAATAATAATCTAAATTATATTTACTTTGATATAATAATGAGTTTGGATGGTACATAGACAATACCTTTGCCAGCTTCCTGGATGGTATAGAGTCTATACCACCGAAACTTCAAAGTTGCCTATTATCATGAGTACAGTCACCCCTTAAAGTAATGCAAATGTTTACCCTAACACCCTGTAGACAGACGGACGGTACGGTCATAGCGTAAATATAAGGTCCGCCACACACACAGACGGAATTGCGATCCGGAATCCTGATTCAGGATTCAGTGTTGTCAACTATGGTTACAAAAAATACTGAAGTGCTGTTTAAAAAATGCCTAAAATAAAAATGTATGAAACGCCAAAAGAATGACAATTGCATTTTTAAGTTATTATTAAAACGAGACAAACAATTTCATACATGATAATTTCTATCATGTGATGAGGTCATGACGTTACGATGATGATTTGTAAATTGTATTCCAATATTATGCTACTATAGCAAAAGACTATCGATAGTTTTAACATTAGACATAATCTGCATACAAAATGGCATGAACCATTATCACAAATGCTATTTTTGAGCGTAAGCGATTTCGCAACTATGCCGCAACGTCGTCGCAACTGCACCGTAACGATACGGTATCGTTCCATCTACACCTACGCTCAAAAGTCACTTCAAAATATGCCACCTAAGACATCAAAAAATCACTAGATCTAGTGAAAAAGTCTCTGAGAGCGGCAACACTCCACACGGAATCTAATTCCGAATCAGGTTTATTCTGGATGTATGTGGCGGACCTAAAGGTGGTGTAGAGTATTGTCTATCAAATTTTCAGATCACATACTGGAAAACTGGCACGGTTGATTATAAGAAGGTACCTGAAGTTACGAATGCAAAACCAGCCTTTAAAATAGTAATGAAAATACATAATCATCCGCCAATATACATCCCACTGCAGGGCACAGGCCTACCCTCAAGAAGGGTGGTATGGGCGTTAATACATCACGCGTGCCGAATGCAGATTGGTAGATTCCACATAGGCATCAGTATTTCTTCTTCAGCTTATTATGCAGGTTTCCACACGTCACGATGTTTTCCTTCACCGTTTGAGAGCAGTCGGTAATTACGTACCTCTACATTAGTTAGAAAAACTCATTTCCTACGTGGCATGTTGTCCGTGCTGATTCGAACCCGGACCTCAAGATTGAGTTTCCACAACTCTGTCACTGTCACCGACAAACCGACTGTTACAAAAGTATGAATAAAAATTGAAAACCTTGTAAGGGGGTGGTTCAGACCAACAAACCGGAGGTCGTGGGTTCGATTCCCACGGGGGACACCTAGTGATATGTAACTTTTTGCGTTTTTCCCCAGTTGGTTAGGACATTGCAGGCTGAATCACCTGATTGTCTGAAAAGAAAAATGATTCCGTGCTTCAGATGGCACGTTAAGCCGTTGGTCCCGGCTAATATCTCTTGTGGTAGTAGTCGTTACATAAAAACCACGTCAGAGGCCGTAAGGCGGTCTGAAAAAACTCTGACACCAGGGCTCTGCCCACAAGATAAGAAGAAGAAGAAGACCAACAAACTGAACAACTTTCACTATGGGACCAGCATCGAAATCGCGAAAAAAAAATCTTTGGTCCCATACATTTAGCTCGAGTAGATCTGTAGTTTAGTATGGAACATCGCAAACGCATCGCATCATGGCGATTATGGCAAATCTCCTCATTTTGGGGGAGGCCTACGTCCAGCAGTGGACGTCTATCGGCTGATATGATGATGGAAAATCCGATTTTTTTTTTACGATTTCGATATTGGTCCCATAGTGAAAGTTGTTCAGTTTGATGGTCTTAACCACCCCCTTAAATGTTTATTTGTATTTTTGTAACATCATGTGCAAGCATGCTAGATTTTCTGAGAATTCGATGACACTGATTGAAATTTTTATTGTTAACGAGCGTCGAGCGTCAGTTTTATAATAGTTAAGGCTTAGCCAAAGGGGATATAAGCCAAAGGGGTAAAAACTTATTTTTTTTAATTTACAATTTTATAATAGTACGAGCGTTAACCCGCGACTTTGTCCGCACAAATTACATACCAGATTTTAAGTCAGATAATAAGCTATCAAACAAAAAAAGTTTCATCAAAATCGGTTCAGTAGTTTTTGCGTGATGCTCAAAACTTCAAACAAACAAACACACAAACAAACAAACAGACAGACAAAAAATCCAAAAATTGGTGATATGGAATCAGGGACCCCTAAAAACCACATCGTAACTTTTTTTTTGTTAATATCTTCAATGTACAGACAATCTTCCTGCTACAGTTTTATAATAGTTTAGATTAGATTATTTATAATGTTTCTGAAAGGCGTTCTGAAAAAACTCTGACACCAGGGCTCTGCCCACACGATAAGAAGAAGAAGAATAATCTTTCTGTGGTTTGACCAAAATTTAAAAATTACACAGCAGTTAATCATTTCGCAGTATAATGAGGTAAGAGGTCAAACATAAGACTGCACGCGTTTGTAATTGGCAATGACGTCATGGGTTAAGGACCAAAGTCCGAGAACAAGACAGGAAAAAAATGTCTGTACTTATTTGTGATTTTACTCACTCACTTGTGATTTTACAAAAAAATCCAATCAATCCTCATCGCAGCTGATAGACGTCTACTGCTGGACATAAGCCTCTCCCAAGGATCGCCATAACGACGGGTCCTGCGCTGCCTTCATCAAACGATTTCCACCGCCTTCACCAGGTCGTCGGTCGGTCCACCACTGCCACAGTATAAGACAGTATAACATCTGCATACAATAGTACCAAATGCGGCTTGTATGTGTGCTCGCCAGTAAGTACGCCTCGTAGCACGCACACACTGACGATATCTAAGGCAGACAAGGCAGCGCCAGACGGGGCTACTCGGAGATATTGTCACAGTGTGTGCTACGAGGCGCACGCCGCGTTTGGTACCATTATATGAAGATGTTTTACAGTCTTATACTGTGCCACCGCGCTCCGGTACGCGGTCGCCACTTGAGAACTAATCGGCCCCATTGGCCATCGGTTCTGCGAACAATGACAATGAGCCCATACAAAACTGCAAACCTACTCGATACGACTCAAACGTATGGGAAAGCAGATTTATTTTCGCCAAATCCATGTTGGCCCAATAGAGAAAGTTGTTCGGTTTGAAGGTCTGATCATCCCCTCAAAAATCCTTCAGCATATTAAGGTGGTTGCAGAGGGGTTAATTTTATACAAAACTTTGACGCACAATACGCGTAGACGGTATTAATATAAGTAACTTTGTATATATGGAAAAATAGTGTAGAAAATCTAGATGCCGCGTCACAAATAACATTTGCAATTTCTAATATAATTACGAAGATATAAAGCTTTTAAAATTTTGTTTGAAAAATTTAAAAGCTTTATATTGTCGTAATTATTTTATAAATTGCAAATGTTATTTGTGACGCGGCAACTAGATTTTCTAAACAATTTTTCCATATATAAAATATTACTTTTATTAGTTCCGTCTACGCGTATTGTGCGTCAAACTTTTGTATGGACTGAAACCACCATAAGTTGCACCTTGTAAAACAAAAAACCCTTTAAAAGTTGTAGCAAAGTCCGCACCAGAAGCAATTTAGCCGGGAATTTATGTATGTATAGCATCCAATATAATGGTGACATCACCACAGCAATGGGTTAAAGACCGGACTACCCACAAAAGTTACATTGACCGCAGCACGCCTAATTTAGCATTGCTTAATTTGAGTCAATTTTACATTTGGTTTTCTTTAATTAATTTAGTCTTCGCATACTGTGAGATTGAGCTATAAACTATTAAACATTTAAATTGTGGATGTCAAAATAGGATAGATTTACAATTGTATAAAACACGAGCGTTAACCCGCGACTTTGTCCGCACAAATTATATACCAGATTTTAAGTCAGATAATAAGCTATCAAACAAAAAAGTTTCATCAAAATCGGTTCAGTAGTTTTTGCGTGATGCTCGTTCAAACAAACAAACAGACAGACAAAAAATCCAAAAATTGGTGATATGGAATCAGGGATATCTAAAAACCATATCTTAACATTTTTTTTGTTAATATCTTCAATATACAGACAAACTTCCTGTTACAGTTTTATAATAGTTTAGATGTTTCGAATTAACGCAGAACCATAATAAAGGAAAGCGCATTTTGAGGGCGGGCCTCAGCGTGGCGAGCCGCACGCAGCGCAAAAATCCGCCCAAATCGCTTCATACAATTTATATGAACTATCACATAATACGGGCGGAGGGAGCTGGTTTTGCGCGGCGGATTTCCGTCCGTGCGATGCGATGCGGCTCGCTCCGCCCGGATGCTGCCCGTCATAGTGAGCTATACCAAGCGGGACTTTTTATTTTTACAACGTCTCCCAGTATTACGTATTTCAAACTAATATCCGGTATATATACGTTGCGATCAAAGTATATGTCTAGAAAGAGCCTCATGCTTCTACCGTATAAAACAAAAAGGGCCAACTTTTATAGGTTGGTGTGCGTGAGGCGCCATACTAATTATGTCTGTGTGCGTGTATATGGATAGGGTTTAGAGGCCAATACTGGTTACAATTTTTTTCTACGCTTTTGTATCTTCGACTGTCAATCTTGACATATAACTTATCCAAGGGGATAGGCTCTCTGATCGGCCAATAAACTCCCATAGTGAATGTTATCAGCTAAATCGATTATCGGATTTTTCTCGTAGTGGGTTCTGTCTACAAAATCTACTATCTGAGTTTCGAAGTCAGTCTCTGATTTGTCAATCTCCTATCGTGGGTTTTGTGCCTCATAGTTTGAGACTACAATAAGCAGGCTCGATTCTGCCCTACCGAACTTACATTTTTAGTCAGTTTAACTGAACAGCAGGCAGTTAACCAAGGGATGAAAGTCACCCATTTCACACAAGATGTTTGGCGCCCCGAACGACAGTGAGGGGCGCCCATATTTCGAGTGTGAAATGGGTGTCTTTCATCCGAGTTAAACACTCTGCTTTTCATTTCGAATACGAGGAAAGTAAACAAAAGCCAGATATAATATGCAAAATCAATTTCTGAATCGCTTGAAGAATTAATTTTAGACTAGGTACGTTTTAAAACGTTTGAATAAATTTGAAATCACTCGGGGTGCCAATGCTAAAGAGAAAAAGCATACGAAGATCAAAATACTATAATACAATGTTCTTGACGAAGATATATCATGTATGCTAGACATGTATGTATGACATGTATCATGTATGATATATTATGTGAAACAGATAGACTTCCAGAGTGATTTTTACGCGTTTATAAATCCTTACGAAAAAATTAGCAACATTTCGCAAGCCCTTTTTTCTTTTTCGCGCAACTTTAGGCTTTAAAATTATAAAAACCATAAGTTTTTATAATTTTAAAGCCAGCACGTTTTAAGAATTAATAATTAATATAATTTTATCGAAGTGTGGTTGTATAGGTTTCTGCCTTTGCTCAGTAAAGACAGCATTAGATGATAGCTTAGCTTAGCTTGATTAGATGTAGATTTTTTTTTTAAATTACTTTTCCGCCATAGGGAAGAAAAGTATCACTTTCAACCCTCTTCTTAGATAAACAATGATATTCTTTCAGAGTATGAGAGATGAAATAGGTAGTAGATAACACACCGAGGCGAGGGCAGGAAAGAAAGAAAAGTCTCAGATCTCATGTAATTCTGAGGTTTTCTGATGTTATTTTGTTTAGTCTAGTTATATTTTAGTTTTAGGATATTTTAGTTTTAGGATATTTCTGTTTTATTATTAATTTGCGTCTATACATTTGTACTGTTAGTGTAAGTTGTTGAATAAATATACCATTTTTGAACGCATGTATTTAGTTAGATATTAGGTAACTACCTACAATTTGGCGTACGTGGTTCATGTCAAGTAGGCAAGATTATAATAACTGAACGCAAAAACATTTACGTCAATGTTCTAAGAAACAAAGCTTATAATCAAACTTAAGTCAATTTTAATTAAACAATAATTATTTTAACTTATCACTTTTGTATTGTTATTCATGAATATTAGTTTTGTATGCTGGTACACCGTACAAGAGCTCATGAATTAAGCGATTTTCAAACTTATTTCCAAGCGCATAAGAATTATCTCACGGAAGTGTTAAAAATGATGGAAATACTTCTCTATAAATGGGCATGAACGTTACTGAAAATGTAACAATGCTGTCAGTTATTTTTTAGTGACGATGATGACGCCATGACATTATAAACTTTTTATATCATGGAGCGTACAATGCATAACTAAAGTTAATAAATCAGTGAGGAATCAACTTAAAAAAATCGCGCGTGATGTCAATAATATCACATGAGTAAATTACCAACAGAGATAAAGTTTCTAAAATACCATACTGGACATAGCCCTACCCAAGGACACACAACAACCTATCCTGCGCTGCCCTCATCCAACGGGTTCCCGCCACGCCGCATTCACCAGGTTGTCGTTCCACCTTACTTCACTTACTTCCTATGACGTAAGTATGGACGTAGCAATTGCATCTGAAAACTAAATAAAGGGCGAGGAGGGGCAGCTGACCCCATAGAGATCCGAAATATTTAATCAAGTTCTCACATTGTCCAATTTATAATTCCAAACCCACTTTAGACCACAAAATTAAAGGCAAGAAACAACTATGAAATAATCGATCTAGGTAACATTTTTTCTTATACGAAAGCTCTCTTTCTTATATCTCTTTCAAGGTATGAATTTCATAAAAAACAAGGGAAGGAAGGAAGCTCTTGGTGGTGTCAGGGAAAGTCAGAATTAGAGTCAAAATGCATTGCGAAACTTCGAACTCGCTTCGCTCTCTCAATTTTTCGTTTCGATTCGCTCTCGCTACATAAGTCATTTCTTTATACTTGGAAATATAGACCTCGCTTCGCTCGCTCCAGAAGGATCGATATCATCTTATCCCCCGCTAGACCACTGGCTGGAAACGCCCTTGTACAACCGAGTCATTTCATTATCCTTGGAAATATAGACCTCGCTCCGCTCGCTCCAGAAGGATCGATATCATCTTGTCCCTCGCTAGACCACTGGCTGGAAACACCCTTGTACAACCGAGTCATTTCATTATCCTTGGAAATATAGACCTCGCTTCGTTTGCTCCAGAAGGCTCCAATACCATCTTGTCCCCCGCTAGACCTGCTGGCAATGCCCTAATCACTGTTATCGAAGAAATACTCATGACACATGGACTTTTTAGGTCCAACCCACTTTAACGTTACATCTGTTATTTGTCATTAAATTTACATACCTATACATTATACACAAATATTATTATCATAACGTACAATAACTGAAACGAACTGTAAAAACACCCGACTTATGGCACGCAATCAAATTCAGTCTTTTGACCTCGTTACAGGGTAATACCGCTAGGTAAGGTAATATATTATGTTTCGTTAGGTAAACGTTGTAGGTACAGTACATTGTACCACTTATTTTAGCTAATAAATACTTAAAAACTTAAAAAAAAATATTTTATAAAGCGTCGGTGGTGCGGACAGGTATTCATTTTCAACAGAAAAACTTGGAAGAAAATAATTTTTGTGTGTGAAAATTAATTTTCCGAAGGATGAAACCTGTCTAAATTAACTTGGAAGTCACCGGGCATAGCTAGATCCGCCCACGAGTGAGATTTTTGAAAGTCACAATAGCCGTAATTATGAATTGGAATTTTAAACATTTAAACATTTAGTTACAAAAAGACTATCTGAAAACATATTAAAAAATAATTCACTACGCAACATAGAAATCAAAATTGTATCTCCCAGAAGGCTTTTAAATTAATAATATTAATACCAATGCACTCATTTTAATTAGATTTAACAATATAAATTATTTTCAAGGAACAAAATATGCATTGAAATTTAAAAATGAGATATTTAATAGAAAATACTAATGTATTTTTCAAAACCTTGTAAGTGGACAAAAATATTAACACCATGTTTGAAGTATGTATAATGATAAAGTTTTAAATGCTTGCAAAAAAAATATTACCATTCGTTTTTTTAGAACGAGATAAATGCTAAATTTAAAATTTGGGGCTATTGCTGACGTGATATTTTTTTAATTTTGGTATGTTTTTAAGCTCATATTGGCTCTTAAATACTGTACCGGAAAAAAATGTCAATTATTAATTAATCCCGGCTCAAACCGTAAAATGACTGGGCTACAAGTTCTAAATCATGATCAAATGATCCATAATCTCGATAGTAATTTTGACATACTCTACTGTTGATACATATATACGTGTGACTTTCAAAAATCGCTCTCAAATATTTGGAATGCTTATGTCTCCCTCAGGAATAATATTGTGAGCTTCGTGGATCTTGCTGGTTCAATGCTATTGCTATTGCTGCTGCTGCTGCTGCTTCATGTACCTGGTACATAAATAAATACAATACAATACTCATACTCTTCTGACCACCCCAAAAGAGATGACGGTCGTGAGTTTATGTATTATTTACGTGTCGAGTACCTCGTCAAAAGCTAGAAACTAAAATGTAAGACTTACTTATTCAGACAGCACAAATAAACACCTGCTAAGCAACTCGAGTATGGCATCGGTAACAAAACCTAATAATTAGTGCATGGCATGAACGACTTACAAATCATATTTAATAACCACTGTATTACGCTTTTAGCTGAGTAAATAGGCCTAGTTTTTAGTTGTACGTTCCGGGTTCAATCGACCAGCGTAACACTTTTTAGAGGTCAATGTTCGGATGGAAAACACACCTAGCTTTGTTAAGGCGATGCTAGCAAAAAAAACAAGTAGAAAAATATATAGTACATAATTATTATGCAACTGGACAAATGGATTGGAATAGAATAGAATAAAATGGAATAGAATAGAATATAATGGAATGGAATAGAATAGAACAGAACAGAACAGAACAGAACAAAACATTACAGAACATAACAGAACAGAACAGAACAGAACAGAACAGAATAGAATAGAATATCATTTATTTTTGCGAATACTGGTACACAGACAAAACAAAGTCGTTCCATAAATATTCTCCCATTTTTGGCTTGCACATTAAAACATGGTAGTAGATGGTAATAGACTATGGCCACGCTACTATTAGTAATAGTAGCGTGGCCATCTATTCTATACTACAGCGACACAACATGTGCCGACGCGGTGGTAGCTTTGAAATAAAATATTTGACATTAAATAGTGAGTTTTATTGTTCTTATGCCTTCAAGTTCCTATATTAAATAAAATATGTTGATTTTGACTTTGATTTTACCGCTAAAACGTTCGTTCATCAATTGGGTGGTCCAAGCCGAAACTGCACGGCGCTTGCCGGTACCACTTGGTTAAATACTAAAAGTATGCATTGTACTGTGACTGATTATTAATATTTATGTAACAAATTTAGTCACAATGTCATTTATCTCCTGACTTATACAAAATATGAGAGATAAACTTATGTTTGTAAAAAATATCATTAACATGATTCACATTTTATCTGAAAATAATTAAATTTAAAAGACTGATAAATCGTAGTATGATTCACGTATAGAAATCAACCGAGAATTTTGTCTGCGGAAATGACAACGCATGCGTTTTTCTTAAACTACCTAGTGACAGAATCTAAAGCAAATTTACTCATGCTACTAGGAATCAACATAAACAGCTTAGATGATGTCAGACTGGGCCAAACGCGTCTGCATTGGGAGAGATGGGTCAAAATCACTACAGAATAATTCCTTTAATAATATATGGGCATTCGTCGTCGGTCGCTGTGAACTCAGAACAGGAGTGCGATTTTTGAAAGTCATTTATTAAACTCAGCAGTTGAAAATGTCGATATTACTATAGAGATATGCATCTTTCTATTGCAGATTTGACTTTCAAAAATCACACTCCAGGAGTGCGATTTTTTCAACTGCTCAGTTCAACGTATGAGATTCAAAAATCGCACTCCTGAACCATAGATTTTGTCGCTTGTCAACAAGCCTGAACATATTATCTCCGCCCTTCTCCACTCCACCCATCTTCGCTTTCTAACAAAATTAGCTGAAAGTATTTTAAGGGGATGGTCAGATCATCAAACTGAAAAACTTTGTCTATGGGACCAATATCGAAATCGTGAAAAAAAAAACAGCTGTCCCATACAATACTGCCAACATAACTTGACTCCAATGTATGGGACAGCTGTTTTTTTTTCGCGATTTCGATATTCGTCCCATAACCAAAGTTGTTCAGTTTGATGGTCTGACCATCCCCTTAAAATACTTTCAGCTAATTTTATTAGACCTTATATATGATAATGAGCCTTACTAGGTTTTCAAGATGAAAAGACACAGGACAGAAACCATTTTTAAAAAGGCTACAAATAAAATGTGTCTTCCCCTTAACAAAACCCCTTACAATTTAGTCCAATGTTCTGCAGGTTACAGAAGATGATCCCACCAGTGGATTAGTAACAAAGCTGTGCCTGTTCGATTCCCGATTTAGACATGATGTATGTTTGACGCACGGGTTGTAAGTATTGTAGTTTTATATTGTTTGGCTCTGTTTATGTGATATATTAGGGATTATTTCAGAAGATTTGACGTCTGTCGGTACAAGGCTTGAAATAGAACACTGTCATAATCGTTGATTATAACATTTTGTTTTAATTAATCGTTTATTTAGTCTCGAAACTCAACTCGGCTTGAAGTAGCACTCGCGTACAATTTCGTAGCAAAGTTGTAGCAAAGCTTCTGTCCACACCAAAAGGAAATCAGTATTAAGTTTATAATTTAATAAACGTTTAAAAATAAGGAAAAAAATAGCATTAGCAATTAGGATGTTCTAAATCCCACAGCTGGGCATACTTTAAAGTATAAGTTTTTTGTTTAATCTGTTAGACATTGGATTGGTCAAAATTTTCTGAAAAATTCCCAAAATGAAACTTTTTTTTTAAATGTCTTGAAATACGTTTTTTTAATCTCGCTGATCTGTGGTCCACTACTGGGCAAAAGAAAGTCCTGTTTCGTGTTAATCTCAAACCGAAAGTAATCAATATATTCGGTTATTTATACACCAATTAAAATGTCACGACCTCTGACCACAGTCATGTTTACATTATAATAATGGTATTTCCTATAAAAGCACTATATTTTCTAGGTCAATTCCGCCCTTACGCGTGATAAACGTAGAGGTAAAGGGCCTTCTAATTTCAGTGAACCCATAAGCCCGGCCATTCAACTCGTCCCGGGAAAATTCGTGAAAAAAAGATGGCGTCTTTTCTTTCATTGACGAAAATGAATCTTTTGTCTTTATTTTGAAGTAATCCTATTCACTCGTACTTTAAAGGAATTCGGGTTGTAAGCGCTCGGAAATACTGACGCAGGCAGGGTGTTCCACTCCTTGGCTGTGCGCATTATAAAATATTGAGGAAGGCGCTTGGTGCGGATATGTAGTATGTCAACCAAAAAGGGGTAATATCCCGCGGTGCATCTGGAAGTCCGATAGTAGAAAGGGGAAGGCGGGATGAGCTCATGTAGCTCTTGGGCAGACTCACC
Organism: Agonopterix arenella; assembly: GCA_927399405.1. Taxonomy (NCBI): domain Eukaryota; kingdom Metazoa; phylum Arthropoda; class Insecta; order Lepidoptera; family Depressariidae; genus Agonopterix; species Agonopterix arenella. Next base: position 8,477,898 of record OV656714.1, read on the forward strand.
GAAGTACAATCTGTAGAAGACCGACAAGCATGCTACTCTGCGGCGGTGGGATAGGCTATGAAGCTTGGTCTCTACCAGCTTACTGTCGCCAATGAGCCTCCTGGCTCCATCCTGACTGATTTATAAATGATAATTTTGAAAATAAAACTCTTCCTTAAAATATCCGTTATCTCGTAATTGGCGTTGATAATAATAATTTATACAGGGTGAAATTGATATCATTAGCATCCTTTAAACTAAGAGTCTACCATACAAACATTAGTGTTAGTCAGTATAACGATTTTTCTGCCTATCCGTAACGTACAAATCGAAATAAATAGTATATTATAAAGGGTGAAATTGATATCATTAGCATCCTTTTAAACTAAGACTCTACCAATCAAACTGAACAACTTTCACTATGGGAGCAAACAAAGTAGGGCAAAAAAAAATCTGCTGTTCTATACTAAACTGCAATGCCTACGCGACACAAATGTATGCAACAGCCGACATTTTTATCCTCCGATTGGTTTGCTCCCATAGTAAACGTTGTTCAGTTTGATGGGTAGACTCTTAGTTTAAAAGGATGCTAATGCTATCAATTTCACCCTGTATAATATACTATTTATTTCGATTTGTTCGTTACGGATAGGCAGAAAAATCGTTATACTGACTAACACTAATGTTTGTAAGTGAACTAATTCACTCCTAGCTTCTTCACTTAGTTCACGTAGCAGAGACAGTTGTTCAGGTTTATGGTCAACCCTTTAAGGCTCCAACAGAGGATTTTTTACACCTTGTATAATTAATTAATTGCTAATTAATTAGGAATGTTTGTTTTTTACATTTCATTATTGTTAATATTCTTGAAAATTTATTCGTTTTTTTTTTATTGGTTGTAATAATAATACTTAATTACTTTTTTTTCTAATTTATTTGTTGAAATTCTTTGTTAAAATACATTTCAAATAAGCCTTTATTGCTTGTTACGTATGATTGCGCGTTATAAATGGTTGTCTCGTTCTTGGTAAAATTGGTACAAGTAGAACGCTCAACCACTGGAAAAAATACAATCAGTGAACTAATCAACATTTCAAAATTCAAAAGGTTTTATTTAAAACTAGCGTTAACCCGCGACTTTGTCCACACAAATTATATACCAGATTGTAAGTCAGATCATTAGCTATCAAACAAAAAAAGTTTCATCAAAATCGGTTCAGTAGTTATTGCGTGATGCTCGTTCAAACAAACAAACACACAAACAATCATTCAGACAAAAAATCCAAAAATTGCTGATATGGAATCAGGGACACCTAAAAACAATATCGTAATTTGTTTTTTTGTAAATATCTTCAATGTACAGACACACTTCTGTTACAGTTTTTATAGATAGATCGATAACAGATTTTTGACGTAATTATTTGACTTTACCACCGCGTCGGAAGGTGTTGAGTTTTGTAGAGAAGATACGGCCAGAAACTCTACAACACAAAATTAACCTATATTTCATAGAAAAATAATGATTCTTTAATAGAGCAACGGTACATCACGTTAATCTCAAGACAAATAGAAATGTCGTCAAAGAGTGAATTTTAAATTAAACGTCCGTTTTTTTTTTGGCAAATGCTCAAACGATGTAATCTCATAGGTCGTTGACAAATACTAAATTAATTTTGTTGTTTTCTGTTTCGGTTAGAGCATTTCCTCTATTGAATGTCGGCACTTTAAATCCTTTTCGTGACATTTTCAGTACGTGTATTTTTATATTGAAATTGGCTGCGATGTCCGATTTATGCAAAATAAAATAGTTATTTCACCCCTCCGGGCGGAAAGCGTCAACTTTCATCCCGCTGCGCTGAACGAAGTTGCCACTTTCCGTCTCAGTCGAGGATAAAAATAGTGTACCTCGGGCAGTAAATAAGAAAGCCTCAGATCACATGTTTGTTGACCTCAGCTTCGCCATGGCCAACAATTACATGAGATCTGAGACTTTTCTTACTTTCCTGCCCTCGGTGTGTAATCTACTATTTCACCCCTCCGGGAGGAAAGCGTCAACTTTCGTCATGCTGCGCTGAACGAAGTTGTCGCTTTTCGCCTTCGCTGGGGTGAAAAATAATGTGATGACTTTTCTTACTTTCCTGCCCTCGGTATTAATCTACTATTTTTCTAAGGTTTAATAAAGAGGTGTAATTATAAAGCTTCGGTGACGCGTTGTGGACAGGTATAAACACTGAATTCGGGGCGTATGAACTCATGAGGGTCCGGGTTCGAATCCGGATAACATGCGTGGTAGGCTGACGCCCATACACCCTGCCTGAGGGTTAGGCATATACCATGCAGTGGGACGTGTAATATAGGCTGATGATGATGAATATTAGACTAGGTATTTGTGATAAAATATCTTTAATATTACTTTGTAAGTACATAATAAATAATTTACTAGCGTGGTTATCAAACAACATCATAAATGTTGAATCGAAGCAAGACAATAAAGGAAAAATATTCATGTTCAATCACCATCATCATCAGCCTATAAACGTCCCACTGCAGGGCACAGGCCTACCCTCAAGGAGGTTGTATGGGCATTAGTCCACCACACGTGCCCAATGCGGATTGGTAGACTTCACATACACATCAGAATTTCTTCTTCAGTGTATACAGGTATGAGGAAACCTCACGATGTTTTCCTTCACCGTTTGAGAGCAGTCGGTATTACTTACATAAGTTAGAAAAACTCATTGGTACATGACATGTTGTCCGTGCGGATTCGAACCCGGATCCCCATATTTGGATGTCCACAGACCTCTCCGCACCGCCACGCGCCACCAACGCTCATGTTTAATCAAATCTTTCAAAATACAATTAGGTATTTCTTTTATTTTCGTTCCTCTTATACCTACTGGGAATAGATTATTCCATTTTCATTCAAGTCTATTCCTGGCAATGACGAGCTCTATGTCCATCACACTGGCTGGACATAAAGTTTCGATAGGTAACTATAGGTACTGCTAGTGAAACGTGAATGTTCTGATCAAAATATCTCTGACAGCCCCTCGGGGAATATAGTCGTGAGGATTATGGTATTGTAATGAAATGATACTTATAATTCAATTCAATATTTTTAATCTTTGCTTTCTGTGTTTCAGTCGTTACCTATGTGTTTTGACCAGAATATATTTTTGGCTTGGATAAATTATTATGTCAAGATAGACAGTCGACGCTTCGAAAGCGTAGAAAAAAAATGCAACCAGTACTGGCCTCTAAACTAAACCCCATCCATATTCACGCACACAGGCATAATTGCCTCACACACACCAACCTAAGAAAATTGGCCCCTGTTGTTTTATACGGTAGAAGCAAAACTCCGTAAAATGAATGGGCTAAATGGGCTCATTTAGCCCAGTCATTTTACGGAGTTTTGTTTGGAGAGGTGGGAAGTAATTATTAATTGGACTTTTAAACTGTAACCGGCACCATTTCGTGACAAAAAGACTATCAGAAAACGTATTAAAAAAAAATCGCTACGCAATATAGAAATCAAAATTGTGAGTCCCAGAAGGCTTTTAAATCAATAATATTAATACTAATGCACTCATTTGTATTCGATTTTAACAGTATACTTTATTTTTGAATAATAAAATAGGCATTGTAATTTAAAAAATGACGTTTTTTTATTAGAAAATACGAATGTATTTTTCAAAACCTTCTAAGTAGACAAAAATATTTCCACCATATTTGAAGTAGGTATAACGGTAATGCCTTAACAATATGAATAAAAAAATTAACATCAGTTTTTTATAACGATATACTTAATAGCTAAATTTTAAAGGAACTGTTGCTGACTGGATTCTTTTTTTAATTTTGGTACTTAAATACTATACCGAAAAAAAATTACTAATTAGTCCCGGCTCAAACCGTAAAATGACTGGGCTAATTCTAGACATATACTTTTTCAAAGATTTTTTCTGCAATCAAATTTTCGATGATAAAAAACATGTTTCATGTTCACTTATTTAGCACGCTCATATCATCATTACCAATCAAAAATGATACGAAATGACACATGACAAACAATTAGGTACCTACACAGACGAACTTTATCGCATCTAATGTTTTGGTTCTACGAGTGAACGAACCCGCGGCCGCCGACCTTCGCTGGCGACCTTGTCGGCAGGCCATCGAACTCCGCCTGTATTTTCGGTCAATTTTTCTCCAAGGAAAATTCCTTATCGACCAATCACACAGACCTTCCTCCCCTCCCTATAACCCTACATTCACCGGTGTTAAAAGGGATGTAGATTGAAAATTGAGAGGTCTAGGTAAACTGGTCGTTTCAGAGGGCATTGGTTTTTGCGTAGCACTCCCACATTGGTTTGGAAATCGCGTGTTTTTTGTGAATTAGTTTCAATTGGCTATTGACTGGGAAGTGATATCATAGGTTATAATTTGACCATTATACAGGGTGTAAACTTACACGTTACATTCTTTATGGGGTGCTTCAGACCATTAAGGGCCTATGTCGAAAAATAATTGAAGCGAAATGGGCGTGTGATAGCTTATATTACTGCCTGATGCGAGAGAAAGAGATGGAAACGACGCAAGCGTAAAACAAACTTTATTTAATTGTGATTGAACTATTTATATAAGTTCAATTCTGCTCTTATCAACATTTGTAAAATATCAATAATTTTTTTTTAAACCAAGTCTCGTGTTTCTATTATTCACCGTTTAGCAGTTCCAAGCGTTTATAAATAAAAACGGAGGCTACTTTGGCTTGTTTTTCTATCGAGAAAATGTGTCTTAATCGTGTCAAAACTTCAATTATATGTTCAATTTAGACATATCCGCAAATCATACTCTTACTGTTAGTACTTCATGATATATGACGCTTTGAAGAATCCTATTTTTTTCACATAGCCTCCTTTGAAATCGCAAAAAAAAATCTACTGTCTCATACACATTTTGATCGAGTAGTTATAGGCATTTTATATGGAACAGTAAGTAATTTTTTTCGCATTTTCGATTTTGGCTCCATAGTGAAAGTTGTTCAGTTTGATAGTCTGATGCACCCTGTTCGATATGTAACGCTTTTAATTTTACACCTTGGAAGTATTTATAATAAAAACTTATAACAAATTACGCAGGAACACAAAAGAAAGTAGTGTTCATGCCAAAATAGAATTCTGCGGGAGACCACAAACAATTTCCTTTTTTATTTAAATGTACGTACTTTTGACGTAACTGTTGTCCTCATTTTGACACCGATTGTGCATGTTTTATAAAGACCAAATTGGGTACATAATGACGATGTGTTTTGTCCATTTTGTAGAGTATTTTTAAACGACTTCAAAAAAGGAGGAGGTTTCTAAATTCGACCGTACATATACATTTTTTTTAATTTTATGTATGTTCGCGGATAACTTCGTCGTTTATGAACCGATTTTGATGATTCTTTTTTTGTTGGAAAGCAGATATTCCAAGGGTAGTACCTTGATAAGAAAACCAGGATCTGATGATGGCATCCCAGAGAAATCGAGGGGAACTTTTCAATATCGTAGTGCCGGCTAGTGCGTTTGTTAATTTAAAGCACAACTATTAAATTGAGCTAATGAATTCACCACTGAAAATTGTGAAATATACAAAATATACTAAAAATTAAAAAAATAATATTGCAGCCGGTGACTTTTTCATTCGCATCATAAGAACATTAATTTGTTTTATAGAAGTCGGTATCAAGCCAAGCCAAAAAACGAATACAAGCCCTGTCACGAATCGTACCGGCTTAACAGCGACATCGCTAAAACAAATTAATGTTCTTATGATGCGAACCCAGCGGCTGCAATATTATTTTTTTACTTTTTAGTTTTTTTGAAGACATTTTTATATTTGACGTTAATTTTCGCAGAGACAAAAGTATAAATTCTCTATTATGGGGATAAGACATTATTACAACAAATAAAATGTTACTCTATTATTAAACTAGCTGTTGCCCGCGAGTCCGTCTGCGTAGACCTTTAGAAAGTATCCTATGCGTTAATCCAGATCATATTCTATCTGTGTGCCAAATTTCATCCAAATCCGTTCACTAGTTTTAGCGTGATGAGCGTTCAATCCGACTTGCGTTTACGATTTTTTTTTAATAAATGTATATAATAATTTATATGTAACATGTATTTATTTAAATCTTAAAAACCTTACAAACAAACTACTATAATTAAAAAATATCCTCCAAAGCGCATACTCGAGGCAGAGTAGGTACCTAGCAGGCTGGTCACATTGCCTCTTTGAAATGGTAAAGCTTACTCTTTGAGCAAAATAGCTGCCAGCCCTCCTGTCTCCTGTGGCCTCAACAAGGTGCCTTGAGAGGCACTTTAGAAAAAGCTTTGCCTCGGTACCCCAACAACATAAGGTCTCCACAGCAAAAAGCAGGAATTCGTAGCCCTCACCCAAACCATGATAATCGTGGATCGGCAGACAAAATTTGTTTCTTTGCCATTACTTTTCACAACCACATAAATTTCAGCAACAGCAACATTTAAATGATGCAAGATATTGCATGCGATGCTTTGCGAAACTTGTTAACGCCGAATTGCATAAAGAAAACCTTGAGTTGGTTACTAACCAGAGACAAGAGAAAAAATGCAATTTGCCGTAAAGATACGATAAAAAGTTTGATTAGGGACTGGAAATTGGAAAGGAAAACAGCGTCCGCAACTTTTGCAAGAAGCCTCGCTTTCGCATTGACAAAAACAATTGAATAATCGATCAATATTGTACTTTATTTTGAATTTCATTGACTTTATTACACCAAAATACAGGGTGTAAGGGACAGCCCTCCACAGACTGAAACGGTGAACGGCTACAATTTATAAAGATATTGTGTGAATTGTCCAGACGAAGCGCAGACGAAGTCGCGGGCACCAGCTAGTTTTCACCATAAAGATAGTACCTTAAGATATGCCTGCCTCACTTAATAAATTCTCTTTCTGTCATGGCTCTGCTAGAAGAAATCTCTTAAGAGATAAGCTCGCCATCTAGCACTAGTCTATAATACTATTCTCATGTGTATTTCTGTGTGTATAATAAAGTGTTAAATAAATAAGTAGTTGGTGTTTGCAGCAATGTTTCCGCCCACCCCGAAAGGAATAAAGACATGACTTTATCTATACTATGTACGTTCAAAGCAAAGTCACTAAATAGGTAAGTATTTTGCCGTCTGTTTAATAGATAAAATAGGTAGGTACCAATTAAAAACTTTAATCTAAACAAAGACTAGGTATAACATTTTAATAGATAGCGAGCAATAAATTAAAAAGTTAGCCACACATTCGTCCTCATTAGCGATTATTCGAAACTGAAACGCACACTTCCACAGAATTTCAGTATCGTGTATAGAGAATACGCAGCTGAGCTGTGTGTGTAATCGTAGATACAGGAGCGTATTTATTCGGGACTTTTGCGCGTGTGTGCGTGACGACAGGAGGGCAACGACCGGCGAAATTTCGGTTGTATGAACTATTGCACAATTCACAATCTACCATCATTAGATGATACCACGTCAGACTAAAAAATAGACTGTTACTATAGAAGGGAGCATACCAACTTTAATTGGTTGGTTCGATATGGAAATTAGGAAATGGCAACTCAAAGTGATTGGGTGAAATAGGTTAATTTATTAAAATTGTATGCCATGAATATTTATAAGTCTGGGTAGGTACCTATACAAATAAATTAATAGTTCATTTGCCTTAAATAAATAGTTAGATACATACCGTTTTGGTAATGTAATGGTCGACAGTTAAATCAACTTTTTTGTTCCTTTAAAAAAAAATATAAAAATTGAATGTTTTTTTTTTCATTAATCGTATATTTCATGCAAAATTTTGCGAAGATTCTGTAGGTACACTAGGGAAGGGAATTATGGTCCGGAGGTTTATGTAAGTATATGTAAAACATGATCCAAATCATCATCAGTAATCATGTAAGTGACAGCCTAGCAAATACTGAAACTGTGAACTCAGACCATCAAACTGAACAACTTTCACTATGGAGCCTACCACAGGAAACGCGAAAAAAAATCTTAGGCTGTCCCATACAAAACTGTTGTGCCTATACGACTTAAATGTATGGCACAGCAGATTTTTTTTCGCGTTTTACTGAAATAGGCTCCATAGTGAAAGTTGTTCAGTTTGATGGTCTGAGTTCACAGTTTCAGTATTTGCTAGGCTGTCACTTACACCATACCCCCCACTGCAGACTTACAGGCCTAACCTCAAGGAGGGTGTATGGTCTTTAGTCCACCACGCGTTCTCAATGCTGATCGGTAGAATTATTACTTAGGTTAACTGCCTCCGTGGTCTACTGGTTCAGAGCATGGGCTCTTGACACGGAGGTCGTGGGTTCGATTCCCACGGGGGACACATAGTGACATGTCACTTTGTGCGTTTTTCCCCAGTTGGTTAGGACATTGCAGGCTGAATCACCTGATTGTCAGAAACGAAAGATGATTCCGTGCTTCTGATGGTCCCGGCTACTATCTCTGGTGGTAGTAGTCGTTATGTAAAAACCACTTCAGAGGCCGTAAGGCGGTCTGAAAAAACTCTGACACCAAGGCTCTGCCCACACGATAAGAAGAAGAAGGCTTAGGTTACGCATCAGGATTTCTTCTTCAGCGTATGCATGTATCAAATAAGAATCTAAATCCAATCCAATGCTGATCCAATAAGGAACAGTAAACGCTTGGTTTTTTTCCAATAATTATAGGAATCCATCGATATTTCCGAACAAAGCAAAATGTATAGCCCGTATATGTGTTGTATTGTTGTTGTGTTTTTCATTATATTTGTATATTCTTGGTGTGCAAACAAGGAATATTTATATTATGTTGTAATTAAAGCAAAATGCTCATTGATCCTGTCTGTTTCCCATCGCGTTATATTTTTATCCGACTGCGCCATAAGGAGTAATAAATATTGTTTGACTATTTATCAGAATTGTGCTAATATTTTCCTCATATTAGTATCAGAATTTAATAATAATACATTCAGTAACAAATGTTATAATTAATGTTACACACCATTTTAATGACCCCATTAAGTATTAATGAACTCGATGTTATTACAATTGTTACAGAATTAAATTCGTTTATCTTCCTGTTTGTTTGCTGATAAGGTAGGTAATATATATAGCATTGAAATCAGACGGCCCGGCGATCAAAGATACCTAATCAACATTGGCGTTTGCCAATGTTGATTAGGTTTGGATGTAGACTCGAAAATGGAAGTCTAGACGGAATGATATGGCAGATAGACAAAGGCAGTGCCAGAATAACCATTGGCGCAGCCCGAGATTTTCCCTAGGAGGAGCAACCGGTCAGCCAGCTTATAAGTCACCCTGGCCGTTGCTTGGCTTGGCAAGATTCAAATGAGACTTGGCAAGGTAAGGTCGGCATCCAAAAATTCATTTCCCTAAAGCCCGTAGCCAGAATTTGGCTTTGGATTTGAAGAAGGTTGTAGACCACAAAGTAAAAAGGAAAAAACGTTTATTTTATAAATTATAGGAGTTGTGGTAAAAGTGTTTGCCCATGCAAGGCTATACATCTGGAGCGAGCGAAACCAGTTCGAAGTTTTGCAGTATTGCCTCTTAATTCTTACTAGAGTTGCACCAGAATAGATCATGATGAATACACCCATGAGAATAGCGGCGGAGAAATGGTAGGAGATTCTTAGGCAGGACCAGTAGCCAGAAGGTTGGATGAAATCCGTAATGTAGCCGGCAAATTAATGAAGACTAACGCAGAATCGTTGTAGGCCATGGTTTAAAAAGAGATTTAAAGGAATTTACTGAAGGGCTGAGTATGAAGTATAAAATTAAAAAAACGATATAATTATACTTGAACGGATTCTCTAAATCTAAAGTGACTTTATCATAAATAATTTTTAAAATCTTCCTAAGATCATGCATCCAAATAAAATAGAATCAACCGCCTGTTTTTGTGCCTTTTGTATTTCCTGATTGTTTGCACTCTGTATACTCTGTTTTTTGGTGTCAAATAAAGTATAATTGATTGATTGATTGATTGAATCTTAGACATTCTCATAGATTATCAAGTCATATTTTTGGAAATTGCACCTGTATTCGCAGATTTTCTCAATAATTCTTTTCGAAATTAATAAGCCCTTTGTTCTCATGAAAACTCCATCCAGAATCATGAATGAAATATAGTTCAGTAGCCTTAACGTAACGTGTGTTCTGACAAACGGACAAGAATTCAAAGAATTTCGTGTTATAATATATACTATTTTTCAGCACACAGACGCGCATGTTTTCGTACATATTATATTGTTGATTCCAAAAAAAAAATCATACATAATACTAATGATAACGAAGAACAATTCGCGATATTACAAAATAACTATACCAAGGAATTGTGAGTTCATTGACTCCGAGATGAATCTTCATCACGTAGAGGTGAATGACCTGTCTATAACTCACTTTGTTATGACATAGTCTAATATAATATGTCATGAAAGATATCATTCTTTACGATGATGTTGATAATAGTGATTGTATAATTCGGAACACGTTTGCGCCAAGCAAATTGTTATGAAATAAAACTTAAAATATGTTTTAAACTAAACAGAGTGTTATACAGGGTGTAAGTGACAGCCAATCAAATACCGAAACGGTGAACTCAGACCATCAAACTGAACAACTTTCACTATGGAGCCTACCTCAGGAAACGCAAAAAAAAAATCAGCTGTCCCATACAAAACTGCTGTACCTACCCGACTAAAATGTATGGGACTGCAGATTTTTTTTCTCGTGTCCTGTGAGGTAGGCTCCATAGCGAAAGTTTTGCAGTTGCATTACTTTAAGGGGTGATTGTACCCATGATACTCAACAACTTTCCCTAAGAAACATAGGAAGAAATTTGCCTAAATGCAATCAGCTGATCGAACGTTTGTATGAAAAGTCGACATTTTTGCCAATTTCTTTACGTTTCTTAGGAAAAGTTGTTCGGTATCATGAGTACACACGGCGACACATCAAGCTATACAAAACCAACATAAGCTGGCCACGTTATACGTTACGAAACCTATGCGCGGTCAGCTTATGTTGGTTTTGTATATATTGATGTGTCGCCGTGTGTACATTCACCCCTTAGAGTAATGCAACTGTTTACCCTAACACTCTGTACAGGGTCTTTACTGACGATCAGATCAGATCGATGATAGATGAGATTAGATCATCAAACTGAACAAAATTATCTATAGGAGCAACATCAAAATCGTGAATCGTTGTCACATACAATTGGGTCGAGTAGGAACAGTTTTTTTTTCTCGTTTTGGACGTTGGTCTCGCCGAGAAAATTGTTCAGTTTGGTGGATCATCCCGTTAAGTATTGCATCTGTTCTTAACATTATTTTCGTCATGAAATGTAACTTTGTGCGTTTTTCCCCAGTTGCTTAGGATATTGCAGGCTGAATCGCCTGATTATCTGAAAAGAGAAATGATTCCGTGCTTCGGATGGCAAGTTAAGCTGTTGGTCCCGGATACTATCTCTGGTGGTAGTAATCGTTACATAAAAACCACGTAAGAGGCCGTAAGGCGGTCTGAAAAAACTCTGACACCAGGGCTCTGGTCACACAATAAGAAGAAGATTATTTTTGTTTCATTTCATTTCATTTCATTTATTCATATAGACAACAATACATCATACATTTCACACCTTAGACAATAGTGATAATAAAGAGTGACTTGGCTTAGATGAACGTTTTTTTTTTAAATATTATTATCTAGGAGAATGACCAAAGAGGTATGTGCCAGGATTAACTATTCTTCCATGATTAAAAGGACATGCAGAGTTAACATAGAGTAATTATTGTTGACATGGATAGGTCAATCATCATCAGCCTGTTCCATACAAAAATGTGTACTATTCTAAAAAGATTTACAACTTAGTACTAAGATAGCACTAGACTGTACACTAGGATACCATGTGTTATGAAAAAAAGTACTTAAATTCTTTTGGGTAGAGTCGCCATTGACGTTTTGTATGGAACATCAGATTTTTTGTGATTGTAATGTGTGTCCCATAGTGAAAATTGTTCAGTTTGATGGTGTTACACCTTCTTAACACGTTCCGGGGCAGTGAACGAGACACAATAGAACTTTTATTGTTATCACGTCTATAGCCGGTCACTGTCCCGGAACGTGTTAAGTATGTAAAAAATTAAAGGCCAGGCCACACATAGGTGGTTTTGCGGGAATGCGGGCCGGAGGCGGACCTGCGGGAAGCGAATATCTCCGGACCCGCGCGTATTTCTGTGTGGCAGGGTACATACAAACTCGAGCATTACCACCACACCATACACAACAAAACACACTGAAAACCGAGCGGGTCCGGAGATATTCGCTTCCGTCCGCCTCCGGCCCGCTTTCCCAAAACCACCTCTGGTTTACACCTGTATAGGATGATGATGATGACGTTTGTCATGCATGATTCCTGCTAATTTTGTTACATTTTACAGATGTAACTTGTAGCACTGTGGTGCGTAAATGGCAACCTATCAGATCTACGTCAAACTACGTCAAACCTACTCTAGAATATATAGAACAAGTTCACAACGCAGCCACACTAATATACTAGGAAAATACGTCATATAAAATAGCCACAATATACGTAATATTCCTGGTAATACATACGCAAAATCAAAAATTAACTTTCCTTTTCATCAAAAACGTATTCGTCCTTGACACAATATTGAAAGCGTACACAGGGCGACATATCAAGCTATACAAAACCAAAATAAGCTGGTCGCGCGTAGGACTACTAATGTATAACGTCACGCGACCAGCTTATATTGGTTTTGTATAGCTTGATGTGTCGCCGTGTGTACAAATGTGCAAACAATTTTATACCTTATCATTATCACTAAACGAGACAGCCTGTAATTGCGGAACAACTAGTCTTGTTTGGGGTTCACACGAGACTATATGATTTTTGACATTCAAAATTACACTCTGAAGTGACGGAATAAAAAACCAAATTTGCGTATTCCACAGAAAAAAATGTTTATTTGAGTCAAGATATTTTCGCATTTCGATATAAGGAAACTCGAAAATGTCTTCTTTTGAAATATAAAATGTTTCGTTAGTTTTTGGGCCAAGAACTAATTTTTTGTATCAAAAATAAAAATGTTTCTTTTAATAAAAAAAACTCTCTCATTCATAATGCGAGAAACAAATCTGTTTTGATTCAAGATTTATGAATTTCGAGCCCAGTAATACAATTCTCGTCACAAGTAATTCAATCTTGAATTTTGAGAATTACACATTCACAAATATTACTTTTATTAATTCCGTCTACGCGTATTGTGCGTCAAACTTTTGTATGGACTGAAACCACCTTAAAGTAACGGCATAAAAACCCAAAGTTGCGTATTTCATGCTACCTCGTCCCCCGCAAAAAGTGACAGAAAAGTTTGACAGTAGAATTACACGCTTAAATCGTCCATATTTAAATGGTCTAAGGCTTTAGTCCACCATGCGTGCCCAATACGGATTGGATCAGAATTTCTTCTTCAACGTAAATTTCCATAGAACTCAATAAATATTTTTCCTGTTTTTCAAAAAGATACCTACTCTAGTTTGCTATTATATGACACAATCAGAATTAAATAACAAATAAAATGACGGGAATGAATGAGGCGTCGTTATAATTCCATTGTATTTGTGGTCAGTCAATGATTTGTAAAAACTTATCCTACCTATTTCATAGACAGCTAATGGTGTCCATTTCCGTGAATATTGTTGTTTACACGCTGTTGTTTTGTGATCATCCATTAGCGCTCTTACAGACGACCGACACTTTGCGATCGAAGAGGGTCGCGCGACTTTTTTTTTTTAAATTTTTTATTACGTTTGGCTTTGCTCTTAACCTCAATCTAGTCCTCAGGACGAAGATGGGGTCGAAGATCGGGTCGCGACCCACGGCGACAGTAAAGTTTATCATAGATTAATATGTATAGATAGGTAACTCGCCTTGAATTTTAGGACGTCCTAATTGCGTTGCCGCTTATTAGCACTAGGGAGCGCCACATTATGAAATAAATTGAAAAAGACGATCGGACGACACGAGGATCGAACCATAGCTACCCGGATCGTAAGCCGGTTGTCTAGACCGCTAGACCAACAAGACAGTGATTGATATGGGCGAAATCTCTCACTACTACAGCGCAGCGCGGTGCAGTGCGCTGTTACACCGATATGAACCCTTGTTCAAAACATAGTGCTTAGAAACATAACCGATAGATGGCGGAAGCTCTCTATGGAAAATCAGCGTTCCACTTAGTTTGTACTAAGATAACATGTGAAGTCTATGGGCGCGACCCACTGCGACTCATGGCGATCGCAAGGTGTCGCTCGTCATCGTCAAAGTCGTAGCTATACTAAAAGTTCCCCCGAAGGGGAGCCTTCTGCCAAAATAATGCAGGAGTGCGATTTTTGAAACTCATTCCATGAACTCAGCAGTTGAAAATGTCTATATTACTATGTAGATATGCATCTTTCTACTGCTAATTAGACACTCAAAATCATACTCCAAGAGTGCGATTTTTGAAAGTCAAATTTAATTTTACATCCTTTATCAACAACCAACGCTCAATCAACGCTCCAAAAATGGCAGAGCCAAAAGACACCAAGAGACATTAGACACAACGCATGGGTGATTGTGTCAATTCAGACCAAAATACGCTAACATTTTTTGGGGGCCTTTTTCCAATAGCTGGAGAAATTATAACTCATAGAATAACATAAATATTCTTTATTAATAAAGAATATTTAACGGAATTTTTTTTCTTTCTTCATAAATTATCTCGTTTGCTAAGATTTTAAAATTGCAGTTCTAACGCACAAGAAAGAGTCCATTATTTATGAATAAAAAAAAGATTTTAAATGTGAATTGGCTGGAGTCTATAGTATTTATGTCAAAGTGGTAAGTTTTATAATCCAATGTCACGAGCACGAGCGTGACTTTTCGGTAAAACCCAGAGTTTTCCTGATAATATAGACAGGATAATGTCTCTTGTGACGCGTTGAGCGCATACCTAGAGGATACAAACCAGTATAAACCAGTTCACATATTATTCCAGTTTATAATAATGACCATGGAGATTAGTGCAAATTAATAAATGTTTGTTACGTAAAATACAGAAGGTGTACCCTCATACATACGATCAACCAGACAGAAGACATGCCATGTAGGCACCGATGACTTTTTCTAAATTTTGTCATACCGACTGCTCTCAAACGCTACTTATATAGGGACTAGTTACGCGTGTAATTCTACTAACAAACATTTCTGCAACTTTTTGCGGGGGGCGAGGTAACACGAAATCCGCAACTTTGGATTTTATTCCTCACGAGCGTTAACCCGCGACTTCGTCCGCACAAATTATATACCAGATTTTAAGTCAGCTCATAAGCTATCAAACAAAAAAGTTTCATCAAAATCGGTTCAGTGGTTTTTGCGTGATACTCGTTCAAACAAACAAACAAACACCCAAACAAACACACAAACAAACAGACAGACAAAAAATCCAAAAATTGGTGAAATGGAATCAGGGACACCTAAAAACCATATCGTAACTTTTTTTTTGTTAATATCTTCAATGTACAGACAAACTTCCTGTTACAGTTTTATAATAGTACGAGCGTTAACCCGCGACTTCGTCCGCACAAATTATATACCAGATTTTAAGTCAGATCATAAGCTATCAAACAAAAAAAGTTTCATCAAAATCGGTTCAGTAGTTTTTGCGTGATACTAGTTCAAACAAAAAAAAAACACCCAGACAAACACACAAACAAACAGACAGACAAAAATCCAAAAATTGGTGAAATGGAATCAGGGACAATTAAAAACCATATCGTAACTTTTTTTTTGTTAATATCTTCAATGAACAGACAAACTTCCTGTTACAGTTTTATAATAGTATATAGATAACTTTAGATTCTAATTTTGAATGTTAAAAATCACGAAAAGTAGTCTCGTGTAAACCCCAAACGTTCTAAGTTCGAAATTATTGTTATAGGCTATCTCGTTTAGTGATAAGGTATAAAATTGAAAGTAAATGCACATGATCAATTGTTCTTATACCGTGGCAGAGAGGAAATGCTACCACAAGGCTAGTCCTTATAATAAATAGTCAAACGCTGCAGATCAAATTCTGGATGCGTATGTGTAGTCCACTAATCCGCATTGGGCACGCGTAGTGAACTGATGCCTATGCTCCCTGAGGGTAGGCCTGTGCCCTGCAGTGGGACGTATATACAGGCTGTAAAATTAAATGGGACACTTACTTAAAGGGGTTCTTCAGACGATCAAACTAAACAACTTTTACTATGGGACCAACAATGAAATCGCGAATAAAAATTCTACTATCCCATACGAATCTGCAAACATAACTCGACGGAAATGTATGGGACAGTCGATTTTTTTTCGCGATTTCGATATTGAATAGAGAAAGTTGTTCAGGTTGATGGTCTGAAGCACCCCTTTAAGTAAGTGTACAACAATGGCACTAACAATCATACATACAGTGTCCCATTTAATTTTATACCCTGTATAGGCTGATGTTGATGATAATGATTTTTATTTCCTTATTAGAACCTGTGTCCAACTGCGTTAAGAACACACGCCGTATTATAGAACTATGTAAGGTAAGTAGTGGGCTATCTGTAGTTTATGTATTTTATTTATTTATATAAAGGAGTCCAATTCACTAAGCGGTACATCACTTTCGACGAGCTCACAAATGTAACATCCTTCTTGCACTTGCTTCAGATCGTTGAAGGTTTTATATGAGTTTGACACATGACATAAACATAGCGAATACCTACGTTTTAAGAGTCGGCGGTATGTAACTAGGGTATTAAATCTTTGGAGCCCATACAATCAATAGCCAAATTATTTTACTATTTGAGCCGGGACTAATTAATAATTGATATTATTTTCGGTATAATTTGAGCTTAGAAATGTACCAAAATAAAAAAAAAATCACGTCAGCAACAGTTTCAAATTTAAAATTTAGCTATTATCTCGTTATAAAAAACCAGTTATTTAATTTTTTTTTTGCACATATTAAAGGCTAATACCATTATACATACTTTAAACATGGTGTACATATTTTTGTCTGCTTAGAAGGTTTTGAAAAATACATTCGTATTTTCTAATAAAAACAGAATTTTTTAAATTTAAATGCCTATTTTATTGCTCAAAAATTATTTATATTGTTAAATCTAATTCAAATGAGTGCATTGGTATTATGCATATTATTAATTTAAAAGCCTTCTGGAACTCACAATTTTGCGTAGTGAATTTTTTTAAATACGTTTTCAGAAAGTCTTTTTGTCACAAAATGGTGCCGGTTACAGTTTAGTCCAATTAATAATTACTTCCCACCTCTCCTAACAAAACTCCGTAAAATGATTGGGCTACAAGGGCATTTCATACAATTACTATTTTGTTCTGAGTGTCGCGGCACTGGTTGTGACGATGTTTGCGCTAAGAGAATTGCATTGCAGTACATAAGAGTAAACATAATTCATTTACCTATTCCTCATAAAGAACTAGTTCATACTAGTTGATGTGGTTGTCTTCATAACCATAAACCAGAGTTTCAAGGTAAATACCTAAATATGAATCATTTAGTTTCGACTATACGACAAACATGCAGATCAAAGGTAATAGCCCAGTCATTTTACGGTTTGAGCCGGGACTAATTAATAATTGATATTTTTTTCGGCGTAATATTGAAGAGCCAATTTAAGCCTAGAAATGTACCAAAACTAAAAAAATTACGTCAGCAACAGTTCAAATTTTAAAATTTAGATTTATTAATATGATTTCGTTTTAAAAAACCTGACGGTAAATTTTTTTTCACATATTTAAGGCTTTACCATTATTACATACTTCAAACATGGTGTAAATATTTTTGGCTACTTAGAAGGTTTTGAAAAATCCATTCGTATTTTCTAATAAATACCTCATTTTTTAAATTTCAATGCCTATTTTATTGCAAAAAAATAATTTATATTGTTAAATCTAAGTGAAATGAGTGCATTGGTATTAATATTATTAATTAAAAAGCATTCTGGGAAACACAATTTTGATTTCTATGTTGCGCATCGATTTTTATTTTAATAGGTTTCAAGATAGTCTTTTTGTCACAAATGGTGCCGGTTACAGTTTAAAAGTCCAATTAATAATTACTCCCTACCCCGCCTAACAAAACTCCGTAAAATGACTGGGCTATAGAATAACAGTGATGTGATGACACAAGCATGTTTTACATTGTCAATCATTTGAATTAATTTTCTTTTAAAGTTTTGTACAAAAGTTGTTTTTAATTACCACTGCTGGGCAAAGGCCTCCGCTTTTACTCTCCAATCCTCTCTATTGTGTGCAACTTCTGGCCAACGCTCTAAGAAAGCATCCATGTTGTCTCTCCACCTTTTCTGGGTCTGCCTCGACGCCGGCGACCATCCTTGGGAAGGCATCCAGTCTGTGGAGATTTTAACCCATCTTTCCGAATGCATGCGACGGATATGTCCGGCCCAGTAAATTAAGTTAAAATAAATATATTTTAATTAAAATAAATACTGTTCATCCAATTGATTACCTTTTAATGTTTTAATTTTAACACATTAATTTACTTGAATAATAATTCAAAATCAATTCGCCCAGCCCATACTAGGTACAAAGGTCAGACCTTTGAACGGCTGTATATCTTATATTCAACCGATTGACAGATCATGTCAGTTTTTGTACTGTTCACATAGCTACAGTGTATATTACAATCCTTATTCTTATCGTGTGGGCAGAGCCTGGTGTCAGAGTTTTTTCAGACCGCCTTACGGCCTGTGACGTGGTTTTAATGGAACCACTACTACCACCAGAGATAGGTAGCCGGGACCAACGGCTTAACGCGCCATCCAAAGCACGGATCATCTTTCTTTTCGGAAAATCTGGTGATTCTGCCTGCAATGTCCTAACCAACTGGGGAAAAACGCACAAAGTGACATATCACTAGGTGTCCCCCGTGGGAATCGAACCTACGACCTCCGTGTCGAGAGCCCAATGCTCTTAACCATTAGACCTCGGAGGCAGTTACAATAATAGCTGCATATTCATTAATATTTATTTTTAGGCACTATACCAGACCTTTGAACGGCTGTAACTTCTAAACCGACGTGTGTTATGCAGGCAGACCTGGTCCATACCCATCTCATCACCGAGATGCTCTTCACCTTATGAAAACTGAATGATGATAACAAAACCTACTCTTAAAACCTCATCATCATCATATCAGCCGACAGACGTCCACTGCTGGACATAAGCCTTCTCCAAAATGGGGGGATTTGCCATAATCGCAACGCTTGGCAGGCGGTTTGGTCATCGCAGTTGGATTGAATGTGTGTACTCAGAGGATGCTGCTGCCCATCCTCCGGTAGATACCTTAGTCGCCTTTTACGACACCCACGGGAGGAAATGGGATGGTGCTATTCTTAGCCGACACCACACGGCAAACATAACATTATGTATTCATAAACTCATGACTTTAATAAGTACTTTAATTCCAGGATTTAAAACGTGCGTCAATTATTTACTTTTTCTTTGCTGACTACTAAATAGTTACCTAAACCTTCTCTACAATTTAAACTACATTATAACAATAAGTATATAATATTACTAATATTTCACTGAATCGTTGTGACAAAATAATTAAAAACGTAATACCACATAAAAACAATGATATCAGAATTCGGAAAAAATTTAGTTTTCCGTCATTATTTTATTGTTCCATTATGAATGACCACTACGTCAAACTGTTTAATCTTGCTAATGAGTAACAATATATACTTGTTATTAGTTATTACTATTGCAGTTTTTAATTCATCATCACGCGTAGTTATAGCTTCCAGAAACGGTCAGATGTGCCCTCTTTTAGCGCAAAAACAAGCCAAGTAAAAAAACCATAGCATTTGTATTGAGAAGCAAACTTAAGTAGGGCCCAAATAACACTATGAGGCATAAGGGGCACGGGCCCGAGGCCTGGGGCCTGATGCCTGATTAGGCCCCGAAAACCAAGCCCAACATAATTTTTCAACTCGAAAATAGCTATAATTCTTGCCAGAATTTAGTCGCAGACAGTCGCAAGGCTATGAAATCTCTAGCTCGCTTCGCTCGTGTTAAAATGACACCAAAGCCCGAACGGTTCTATAACGTAAATTTTATGAAAACTCAAGGAAAGCGAGCTATTTCTTAGCCTTGTGACTGGCTGTGAAATCTTTTGATTCAATTAAAATATTCGATGCTTTGAGTTCATATAAGTAATCTTAAAAAACACTCCTAAACAATATCCCTCACTCACAACTAAGAGTTAAATTTGTTATTTAATAAAATTACGAGGGTATCGGCACCCAATACAAATTCATAACATTCGGTGTCGAAACCCTTGGTCCGTGGGGTCCCAGCGCGGCACCCAGGCGCTTTTTAACGATCTGGCGAAGCGCCTGGTAGACTCAACCGGGGATCCACTCAACGGATCAGTTTAGCCGTTCAGCGAGGAAACGCTGCCAGCATCGTGGCTACCCTCCCGCGCGGTCCAAACCTGCACCATATTTTAGGTTAAGTTTGTTTTATTTTCTCAATATTTTTATTTATTTTTAATGTACCTACTTACCTTCCTTTATTTGTCTTTAATAGAGTTAAATTTAATTATATTCTATCTCGCTCCGCTCGCTCCAGCTTATTGAATTTGTTAGACAATGAGCTGTGGCCATAACAGAGTCATGGTGCTGTAAAATTTCAAACTCGCTCCGCTCGCTCTAACTCTCCATTTGTTTGTTACTCAAATTATATGAAACGAAGCAAAAAAAAAATTCAAGCTGGCTTCGTTACCTTATTATTATTTTCCGTTCTTGAAAAGGATCTTTCAAAGGTCATCCAATCAGGAGTGCGATTTTTGAATGTCATACGTTGAACTCAGCAGTTGAAAATTTATGGAAATACGCATCTTTCTACTGCTGATTTGACTTTAAAAAAATCGCACTTCTAGAGTATGATTTTTGAAAGTCAAATCAGCAGTAGGAAGATGCATATATCCATAGTTATTTTGACATTTTCAACTGCTGAGCTCAGCGAATGAGATCCAAAAATCGCACTCCTGAGTGTTTATTTTTTCTCGATGTTCTCTCCAAAGTTGCCCCAGCTTGATGGTATCTAATCGAAACCGCTCCTATCAATATTACTAAGTTGTTTTGTTACACCCGACCCTGTATAATGTTAACACGTTCCGGGACAGTGACCGCCTATAGACGTGATAACAATAAAAGTTCTATTGTGTCTCGTTCACTGTCCCGGAACGTGTTAAATCAGACAACACAGTGACTTTATTTCTTACTAGCTGTTGCCCGCGACTTCGTCTGCGTTACCCGGATAAAAAGTACCCTATGTGTTAATCCAGGCCATGGTCTATCTGTATGCCAAATTTCATTCAAATCCATTCAGTAGTTTTTACGTGAAAGAGTAACAAACATCCATACATCCATACTTACAAACTTTCGCCTTTATAATAGTAGTAGGATCTATACAGGGTGGAAAAAAAGGCCGTGGTTGAAGGGAAAGTACCCTTAATATTTATGATGGCAAATTTTACTGAAAGGAAACATTCCTTTATTTTCAAATTTAATTAAAACTGCATTTAAAGATTTTTGAAAAATCATCTGCTTGAGCCGGGAATCGAACCGGTGAAATGTGGAAAAAAAAATATCCTGTATTTTATGATACCAACCGAAAGAGTCATTCATAAGGATCAATTTCTTTTAAACAACATAGTATCTTAAATTAAAGAAAGACCAAGAAAAAATGATTTTTTCATTGTTAAACTTACTCACTATCTAAAGAAAATACTTTAAAGTATGAATATAAGTTTTTCTTTAGATAGTAAGATTAACAATGAAAAAATCATTTTTTCTTGGTCTTTCTTTAATTTAAGATACTATGTTGTTTAAAAGAAATTGATCCTTATGAATGACTCTTTCGGTTGGTATCATAAAATACAGGATGTTTTTTTTCATGTTTCACCGGTTCGATTCCCGGCTCAAGCAGATGATTTTTCAAAAATCTTTAAATGCAGTTTTAATTAAATTTGAAAATAAAGGAATGTTTCCTTTCAGTAAAATTTGCCATCATAAATATTAAGGGTACTTTCCCTCCAACCACGACCTTTTTTTTCCACCCTGTATCTATACTATTATAAAACCATAACAGGAAGTTTGTCTGTACATTGAAGATAGTAACAAAAAAAAAGTTACGATATGGTTTTTAGGTGTCCCTGATTCTATTTCACCAATTTTTGGATTTTTTGTCTGTCTGTTTGTTTGTGTGTTTGTTTGTTTGAACGAGTATCACGCAACAACTACTGAACCGATTTTGATGAAACTTTTTTGTTTGATAGCTTATGATCTAACTTAAAATCTGGTATATAATTTGTGCGGACGAAGTCGCGGGTTAACGATCGTACTATTATAAAACTGTAACAGAGCCAGCTTATGTTGGTTTTGTATAGCTTGATGTGTAGCCGTGCATACCATAGAGATCTCACATCTCCCTTATATATATTTTTTTTTAAATATATAACTTCATTTTTTTATTTTTTTTAGTTTTTGTGATCTGTGATCTGTAAATTGATTACGATATGGTTGTTAGGTGTCCCTGATTCCATATCAGCAATTTTTGGATTTTTTGTCTGTCTGTTTGTTTGGTTGAACGTGCATCACGATAAAGGTACTTAACCGATTTTGATGAAACTTTTTTTGTTTAATGGTAATGGTATATAATTTGTGCGGACAAAGTCGCGGGTTAATGTTAGTTTTATTTATTACAATAGCTTTTATCAGAATCTTACTCGCTGAGCAATATGAAACAGACTAGTTTAGCTTTTTCAGTCAACTTTAGTTTATTATTAGAATAAATATAGATAATTATCCCACTCATGTCTAATAATACAAAAAAAAGTGTTTATTTAAGAAGAGGGCTTTGACTCCGTCTATAGGTCGTGCACCTTGTTTTTGTTAACGAATTATAAATATTGACACCTAACGGTGTTGCATGAGAGTTCTTTTTTTTGCCAAAACATTATACAGGCTGTCCCGTAAACCGACGTCAACCCGGTGGATGCAAAGCACAGATCACAAAAACTAAAGGGAGATGTGAAAAGGGGGCGGGGCCAGTGTCGCGGTAATATGCGCAAAAACGGAACACATTGCTCGCGACAGTAATGATTCAATATATTATAAGGGTGAAAGCCAGTCGAGATATTATTTGTAAATAGTTTACAATGCTTGCGTTGTACTAAAGATTATTCGAACGTTGAGTTCTGTTACCGCAATGGATAATGAGCACATTCAAGGTAACAAAATACTTTAAGGCTTTACCATTATACATACTTAATTCAAACATGGTGTAAATATTTTTGTGTACTTAGAAGGTTTTGAGAAATACATTCGTATTTTCTAATAAATACCTCATTTTTTAAATTTCAATGCCTATTTTATTGCTCATAAATAGTTTATATTGTTAAATCTAAGTCAAATGACTGCATTGGTATTAATAATATTAATTTAAAAGCCTACTGGGACACATAATTTTGATTTCTATGTGGCGTAGCGATTTTTTTAAAATATGTTTTAAGATAGTCTTTTTGTTACTAAATGGTGCCGGTTACAGTTTAAAAGTTCAACAAATAATTACTCCCTACCCCGCCTAACAAAACTCCGTAAAATGACTGGGCTATAGTCTGTATTACCGTTTTTACGATAGAGGGAGAAGAAAAAACGATGATAGAAACTAATTTCATGTATAGGGACCCCCCTTAATGTTTAACAATTCAACATTTATATTATTTGTTAGCAAATTCGCCATAATAACGAACATTATGTAAATATTTCAGATGTCTAGCCATTACGGTTCAAAAGAGGCCCTAAATAGGTAAGACAGACGGAAGGACAGACAGCGTAGGCTTATGATCCCGTTTTCACCCTTTCGGTACTGAATCCCAAAAAAGACGTTTGCCAAAAGACATGTTCTTTCTCATGCAACGTTCCTATTTACCTAACATCTTATCTTATCGAATAGGTACGTCAAACCGCCTAAAATATTCGCAAGCACGTGCTAAAGAAGGTCGCGCGGTCAAAGACCTTCTTACGTTATGTAAGTGACTCAGTAGAAACTCTTCTAGCGTTATGTGCTCCTAGTACTTTGCTGTGCGATAGAAAACTTTAGTTGGGCTTTTTGATCTTTATTGCTGTTGGAATGGATCTGTAAATTGTGATGTATGCTTTATGATTATGATTCCCTGGTTCCTTAGCACGACGTTTGACGACCCGGTTGGTGTAATGGTTCCCACACCGGACTGCCAAACCAGGGTCCTAGGTTCGAATTCCTGATCGGTCATGGATGTTATACAGGGTGTAAGGAAAAGTATAATTAACCTTTAACCTTTTACGATGGGCGCAAACCTGTCAGAACCAAAAAATCTGCTGTCCCATACTAAACTGAAATACCTACTCGATTCAAACGTATGGGAAAGCTGTTTTTTGCGGTTTTAAAGATAATAACTACAAACATTATAAAAACAAATCCGCAGTGACCCGATAAATTGAAAATCAGCAATGACTACAATGTGACACTCTTGTTTTTTGGAAATATTGTTTAATTGTTTAGAAATTTAAAAAATACGATTGAGGGCGGTGCCCTCTTAAGGGAAATATGACAAAATACAGACACAGATCTTGTTTAAAAAAATTTCATTGACTTTAATTGTTTCATATTGAAAATAAAATGAAAATTCGCTTGTATGCTATGCTGTAAGGACTTATATCCTCATAATAATCTTCGTTTAGTCAACCACGTAATCACCATCCAGAATTCTAGACAATAATATCGATCCAAGAAGATATACCAACAATGTAAACGTTTCACTCGTGCCACGCTCGTGTTTAGGGCTGCCAACCACGAAAAGACAGACTTCTGTATTGATAAAAAGTTTTAGAGGTACAGATTGAAATCCTTACCTCACGTTTCTCATTTGTTTCTTGGCAAATTCATCGTGTAAGTAAACTGAAAAAAATAACATGATCAAAGCTGTGAGATTTATCTCTAAATAGATTTCTTCCTTCAAATTGCTTGTCTACTTAGAAGTTTAGTGTAGGGCAAAAACACAATTTTTTTTATTAGTTATTATGGTTTTATTCGGATGTTATGTTTCAAGTTCATATCTACGCTTCCTCGCTCAGTCTGGTGACTGGGGTTGTTAGCCAACCCTACTATACAGGGTGTTACAAAAGTAAAAGTAAACATTTAAAAGTTTTAAGGGGGCTGTTGAGACCATTAAACTGAACAACTTTTACTACGGGACCAACATCTAAAATCGCGAAAAGAAAAAATCTTTTGTCCCATACATTTAGCTCGAGAAGATCTGTAGTTTAGTATGGAACATCGCAAACGCATCGCACCATGGCGATTATGGCAAATCTCCCCATTTTGGGGGAGGCCTTTGTCCAGCAGTGGACCTCTATCGGCTGATATGATGATGATGAAACATCAGATTATATTTTCGCGATTTCGATATTGGTCCCATAGTGAAACTTGTTCATGTTTATTTGTATTTTTGTAACACCTTGTATAATATAGTATCCTACTATATTTTTATTTGAAAAATTTTCTTTCTTTTCATCACATTTCTTTCTTTTGATCTAAACTGAAACATGTAGACTATACTTCATAAATCTACTGCTGAAAAATTACAACTAGTTCTATATTATTTCTGTATCGACTCCAGCGACTTCTTGCGTTTACTGTGCATCATTTTCTATAACGAATACGAAATAGAGAAATGATTGTTCCAAGAATAAAAACTAGGTACCTATTCAAACCATAAAGTTGCAAAAAAATCTCTTTTCAAATGTTTTAATACATTTCCTTATTTTTCCCCGAAATACTTATATTTGGTCTTAAAAAAGTTGACAATCCTAGTGGTGACAACCCTATCATTGATGCCGTTGACACTTATTCATCCATATATATATGGGGTGAAGCAACTCTTCAACTCAAAATTATGTTGTCATAGTTATACGAGTACCTACCTACTAACTTAAAAGTCTGATAGGTAGGTAGTAGGTACTCAAATCACTTAGCTTTTCTTTTTAGTTTTGTTTATTGTTGTAAATATATACATATATTTTGCAACAAGTCTCCTCGAGATACGTATATAGTGGGCATCTCGCTACTTTCTTTCTTATCGTGTGGGCAGAGCTTGAGCAGAGCCCTGGTGTCAGAGTTTTTTCAGACCGCC
This sequence comes from Agonopterix arenella, assembly GCA_927399405.1. NCBI lineage: Eukaryota > Metazoa > Arthropoda > Insecta > Lepidoptera > Depressariidae > Agonopterix > Agonopterix arenella. Next base: position 8,504,300 of record OV656714.1, read on the forward strand.
TTACGGCCTCTGACGTGGTTTTTATGGTAGTACCACCAGAGATAGTAGCCGGGACCAACGGCTTAACGTGCCATCCGAAGCACAGAATCATTTTCCTTTTCAGACAATCAGGTGATTCAGCCTGCAATGTCCTAACCAACTGGGGAAAAACGCACAAAGTGACATATCACTAGGTGCCCCCCGTGGCAATCTTGCTACGAAATCATGGTATTCATGGTACCTAAGCATGGCTGAATCATAGTTTTTCGTAAAAGAATGGAAAATATTATTTGCAATTTTTTTCTGTTCTAAACACTACCAAAAATAATTATTACCCATTAATTCCTTTAATAAACTCCATTTTTTTTTTAATAATAATAAATATCTTGGACATTGTCACACAAATAATCTAGTCACATTTAAAGTACATGGACTTGTATTATGATGACTAGACAACGATATAGAATACATATATAGATACAAACATCCATGACTCGGGTACAAATATTCATATTCATCATATAAATATTTGTCCCTTACGGGATTCGAACCGCGACCCTCGGCACAGCAGGCAGGTTCACTACAGACTGTGCTACCGGGCCGTCATTGTTGAGGAACATCGTGATTATGACTAAGAATTACTAAATCAGATTTCAATGATGAGTCGAGGAATTCGTGTCACTTTTACGGGAATCGAGTCACTTGTTTTAGGAATTGTGACACTTGCCCACAATATGGCCACAAACCATCGTCACACAGTTAGCGACACACAAAATATTAAGTACTACGTACGTAAAACAAGGTAAGGAAGTACCTGATATTATTGCGTAACAATTACTAATGCCAGGCCTTGAACCATGGAGCTTGTTCACGAGCATAACACGGAACGGGCGTCATTCGTGACGTAGTTTCTTTGCAGAGAAAAAATCGTAAAAAATGCGTTTATTAGGTGACATAAAATCATTACTATCTACACGTCTTTCTGAACCGAATTCCCATTTAGGGAATTCAGAAACTTAGTCAGAATTACTATCACTACTATCACTTCTAGCCCAGTCATTTTACGGTTTGAGCCAGGACTAATTAATAATTGATATTTTTTTTCGGTATAGTATTTAAGAGCCAATTTGAACTCAGAAATGTACCAAAATAAAAAAAAATAATTAAAAAAAATAATTATTAATTGTAATAAATCTGCTTACGTAATATTTGAACGGCCCTTGAAAAGAATATTTATCGAGTTTTATGTAATCAAATACTACGGGGGCGCGCGCCTGACTGCATTCCCTTGCTCGGCTCCCCTAAACTGTCCCCAGAAAGTGTGAGGTGAGGTGGGGTATCTGAAGTCAGAGAGGGGAGGGGAGTGGCCGTTCTGTGCCATAACCGGCAGGAACCCCTGAGAAGTAAGATATGTTACGTATTGTAACTAAATCACAAACATTTTGCCATCCATAACCAGCTCATAACGTACTCTTATTATTCCGTGCCATAACAGGAATCCTAACATTTTATGAAACATAAGAAAACAGAATTTTCCTCAAAAATTGTGCGTCATCTAACAAAAACGAATTTAACCCACACCCCCTAGGCTTCGGGTGAATCACTCTCTGGTAACACCGCACTGTGACGTCATATGGGAAAAGCCGTGTGCGACATCGGTCCGTTTTTGTCAAGTCACTTGTAGAACTACATTTTAATTGCCTAAAGACTGCGTCATATCTGTGGTCATATCGCCAGATCCCTTTATTGTCAAGTCACAATGTAGGACGTCATATTGGTTAAATTTAAATTTTATTGGATCATTAAATTATGTTAGTTATGGGAAGGAATTGATGATATTATGTTTTTGCAGACCATCAATCTTTAAAACTTTTACTATGGGACCAACGTTGAAATCGCGAAAAATAAATCGAGTGTCATATATAAGGTCTAAATAAAATTAGCTGAAAATATTTTAAGGGGATGATCAGACCATCAAACTGAACAACTTTCTCTATGGAACCAATATCGAAATCGCGATAAAAAAATCAGCTGTCCCATACAAAACTACAAACATAATAAGACTCAAATGTATGAGACAGCCGATTTTTTTTCGCGATTTCGTTTATGGTCCCATAGAGAAAGTTGTTCAGTTTGATGGTCTGATCATCCCCTTAAAATAGTTTCAGCTAATTTTGTTAGACCTTATATTTCGGTTGAGTGTTGAGTACCTTACCTACTGTAGAGATTGTATAACACGGGGTTCGATACTAGCTGCTTTAAAAGATTGAATTTGGAATACATATTGAAGAAAAAACAATGATTCGAAATGATAGGTTTTTGTTACGATAGCATGGCTAGCATGCCACCCACGACAAAGCGTTTAAACGAGAAAAACGTAGAGCGCGCTCTTTTTTGGCGTACGTAAAATAATAAAGATGGAGGCACATTTCGATTTTTGTCGTTTTCTCCGGGGTGGCATGGCATGCGAGGCCTACTGGGGTACCAAGCGGGGATTGACGTCTTGCATTATAATAATTTTTCATCTAAAGAAATATATCTCTACTAGCGTTAACCCGATACTGCTACGTCCACACAAATTATTTATACCAGATTTTAAGTCAGATAATAAGCTATCAAACAAAAAAAGTTTCATCAAAATCAGATCAGTAATCAAACAAACAAACACACAAACAAAAAACCTACAAACAAAAAATCCAAAAATTTGTGATTTGTACAGACAAACTTCCTGTTACAGTTTTATAATAGTTTAGATAGATAAGTATATAGATACAAGCATTTCTACAAGTAATCATTTTGCAAAACCTCTCGCAAGCCAAGCTAAGCAAGTTGCGCTTTCCACAGTACCTATTTTTTTTAAGATATTTTCTGTTGAACAGCAGATTTGTTAGGGTTCTTCTTAATATGCTAACGGTTTTTAATTGGATGATCAAACCATCAAACTGAACAACTTTCGAAATTGCGGATTTCATGTTAACTCGTCTCCCACAAAAAGTGGTAGAAAAGATTGTTAGTAGAATTACATTCGTTTTGTTAGCTTGGCATTGATTATGCTGGTCCATCAGGTCTGCAATCGCTACGTAATTACAGAGCTTATGCGACTAAAAATGTTGATGAAATATTCACCTAAACTCGTAACACAAGACTTAAAACAATACACGTGTTTCACGCGACCAGACTCTTCCAAAAATAACACTTCTTAAACAAAATGTATTCTCGAATATTATTTAAAATGAATTTCACGTAACTTTTATACTTATTACGAGATTATTTAAATATCAGCATTACTTAAAAGAAATAAAGTTTAAACTTGACATAAGTTGACTCACGTTTTGTTATACAAAGTCAAGATTAGTACGTCACAGTGAAAGTGTGATTCATGTTAACGCAATCAACGATGACGTCATAAATACTGCGACCAGTTCATTTTTATTCTTATTATATGACTCATGGGGTAAGGCTTAATTATATGACTCAGTATAATATTTGGGTAACCTCATCATCATCATCTCAGCCGATGGACGTCCACTGGACATATGCCTCCCCCAAGGATCGCCATAACGACCGGTCCTGCACTGCCCTCATCCAACGGGTTCCCACCGCCTTCACCAGGTCGTCGGTCCACCGTGACCTAACCGTGGGTAACCTAGTCACTAATAAATAATAGGCCTAATGTCCTCCCTCCCTTTCTCTAAAACGGTGAAGGAAAACATCGCGAGAAAACCTGTATACGCTGAAGAAGAAATTCTGATTCAATATGTGAAGTCTACCAATCCGCATTGAGCACGCGTGGTAGACTTACGCCCCCATACAACCTCCTTGAGAGTAGGCCTGTGCCCTGCAGTGGCACGTTTAATAGGCTGATGATGCTGAGTGGTGAAATATACCATCATCAGCCTATAAACGTCGCAGTGCAGGGCACAGGCCTACCCTCAGGGAGGGTGTATGGGCATTAGTCCACCACGCGTGCCCAATGCGGATTGGTAGACTTCACATACACATCAGAATTTCTTCTTCAGTGTATGCAGGTTTTCTCAAGATGTTTTCCTTCACCGTTTGAGAGCATTCAGTATTACGTACATAATTTAGAAAAACTCATTGGTACATGACATGTTGTTCGTGCGGATTCGAACCCGGACCCCTATAATTGGGTATCCATACCATGCTCCCAAATATATCGCTTATATAATTATGAAGTGAATATTATAGACGCTTCACCACTTATTTCGTCAATTGACTTTACTTTTCGAAAATTGTGAAATAAGAAAAATTTTTAACAAACAATTAAAAGTTATGAAGTCAGTTAAATTTTTTTCTTATTCCATACATACATTATACTTACGCCTGTGTACCATTGGGGTAGGCAGAGAAAATTGATCCCCATCTGATACGATCCTGAAATAATTATTTTGCCTCTAAGTCGTTTCATACACGCTCTTCAGGGGTACATTTATCTGCTAATCGTCTAGGCCGACCCTTTTCGACTTTTTTCTTATTAGAGTTCATTTATCCCATTCTCTCTAATTCTAAATTTCGATTGAGTCATGAATAATTTTAAAAGCAAAGTCATAATAATTGCGCAGTTGAACCGACACGACGAGACGTAAGGTCGTTTTTTCAACCTAAAAACATGACGCCATAGAATTTTCGCGAATTATTTGTTGCACAACGTTTTTAGTTGGACAACTGCCCAGTTTTCCGAGTTCATTACAAGGGTAGGAGGGTTTTGAACTTTTGTTTGCAAGGTTCATTTTGGGTTGATTATACTGCAGTAGTAGTTTTTTTTTGTTTTCCATGTGTTTTGGTAGTTGTTCTTATCTTTTTATGGTGCGTTGGTATTTACAGGGTGAACTTGATATCATTAGCATCCTTTTAAAGTAAGAGTCTACCCATCAAACTGAACAATTTTTACTATGGGAGCAAGCCGAACGGAGCAAAAAAAAATTTGCTCTTCTATACTAAACTATGCCTAGTCGACTCAAATGTTTGCAACAGCCGAGGTTCTTTTTGCTTCGATCGGTTTGCTCCCATAATAAAAGTTGTTCAGTTTGATGGTTAGATGGGTTTAAAAGGACTGACAAATTTTAATGAATCAATCATTTATTTTAAATTTCAAGTAAAATTGACTCGTAATTTTCTTAGTAGTACTGCCTTCGTGGTCTAATGGTTAAGATCATTGGACTCTCGACACGGAAGTCGTGGGTTCGATTCTCGCGGGGGACACCTAGTGATATGTCACTTTGTGCGATTTTCCCCAGTTGTTTAGGACATTTATATTGCAGGCTGAATCACCTGATTGTCTGAAAAGAAAAATTATTCTGTGCTTCGAATGGCACGTTAAGCCGTTGGTCCAGGCTATTATCTCAGGTGGTAGTAGTCGTTACATAAAAACCACGTCAGAGGCCGTAAGGCGATCTGAAAAAACTCTGACACCAGGGCTCTGCCCACACGATAAGAAGAAGAATGTTAGTGGTTCAGGAGAGCGATTTTTGAATCTCATTCGCTGAGCTCAGCAGTTGAAATTGTCAAAATAACTATGAAGATATGCATCTTTCGACTGCTGATTTGACTCTCAAAAATCGCATTCCTGAAGTTTGATTTTGGAGAGTCAAATCAGCAGTAGAAAGATGCATATCTCCATAGTAATTTTGACACTTTAAACTGCTGATCTCAGCGAATGAGATTCAAAAATCGCACTCCTGTGTAGGATCTAATATTTAATAATAATTATTGCTGTACATTTCAGCTGCTGGGAACATAAAGTCTGCAACAGTCAACCCTGTCAAATCCTGAAAGATGATAGGGTATCATCTTTCAGGATGCTATTGGGGCTGGCCAGGACCCCGCACGCCAGAGATGCACAACTATGCGTATAATGACGTGAATGCAGTCGACACATGCAAACATGCCTGATGCAGTACAGTATAGGTATTAAGAGGTGACTAAATCTTTCAGGCATTGAGGCATTGCCTTTAATGCCATCACCGTGTCTGCCAGTTATAGCCACTGCATCCGACCCCATCAGTGATCGTATCGGGTCCCCGGTACTGATTCAGTAGGTTAGGTATGAAGTTATATCTACAAACCTATCATGCAATTTAAAGAAATCAAAAACTTCAAATCTAACAATCATTGAAATGGTAGTCTTCTTTATTTCTTATCACCTTATTTCACAACTTTAAAAAACACTATTTCTTTTTCGAATATGGTCCCATAGAGATCAGTTCTGTGATCTGGAGTGCGATTTTTGAAACTAATACATTGAACTCAGCTGTTGAAAATGTCAAAATTAATATGGAGATGTCAAATGTTTTGATAAATGGAACATATATTTAAATATAGAAACTGTAGAAAAACAAATTTCAAATACAAACCTGCTTACTCGAATAATACCGGGTCGTGTCTGTACCGAACGTACCCGTACGATGTCAAATCATCAGTAGAAACCTTTGACTAGTCAAAGGTAGAAACATACATATCTCCATAGTAATTTTGACATTTTCAACTGCAGAGCTCAGCGAATGAGATTCAAATATCGCACTCCAGATCATTCTTTTAAAAACTGTCGTGTTAGTCGAGTTCTAAAAAAGTTTCTACCCACCCCCGACAGGGTTATATATTAGTCGACAAGGATTTTATATAAGTATGTGTAATTTTCGCATCAACTTTGTGTGAAAGCGGCATAAAGTACAGTCAGCCGACAAAACGACCGTTTTCATAACCCCGTCACGTTTCTCGTAATGTTATATGATTTTTATGACGTCGTCAAAGTTACAGGATGCCTTCCCAGAAGGATTCAATATTTTATTACTTAGCTATGACGTCACTGTGAAAGGCTTCAGGCCGGCCGCCAAGCCGGTTTTGATGGAAATAGAAATTGGTTTTGCAATATAATAATTGTGACGCAATATTTGGTCACTGACAATGATAATTATTATTATTAATAACGAGCGTTAACTTGCGACTTCGTCCGCACAAATTACATACCAGATTTTAAGTCAGATAATAAGCTATCAAACAAAAAAAGTTTCATCAAAATCGGTTCGGAGTAGCCGGGACCAACGGCTTAACGTGCCATCCGAAGCACGGAATCATTTTTCTTTTCAGACAATCAGGTGATTCAGCCTGCAATGTCCTAACCAACCATATGTTACTAGGGCTCGAAAAATGAAGAGAAGAATCGATAAAGATCCAATTGGGTATTCTTTTAATAATAGTCAAGCAATGCTACGAGCGAGACGGCTGTGGCGCAGCACAATTTCACAGGCCATTTTCTATGGAGGTAACATTATCTTATGTATGAAACATCATAGATTATTATTTGGTTGTGAGGGCTTAGGCAATGACAAATAGCTACTGTGACCTGGACAATCTATTGTAGCTGTACATCATAGATCATGATCACTGATAAAAATTGTAATTGTTTTCTACTTAGTGAAAATTATTCAGTGCGATGGTCTAAACCTCCCCTTTCAATATTACTAGGGTGTTTTGTTACACCCCTTATACTGTATAGTGTTGGAAAACGCCTCATACTGTTTTTATTTACATTTTCAGTCGGCTCCACTGAAATAGACTTTAAGTTTAAAGTAAAGTGAATCTACCTGACGCTGACGACCGACCGCCAAACGATAAAATAAATTTGTCCAACTAATTGACAGGTCTCTGACCGCTAGTGTCGCCTAACAATAGTGAAACTATCGATAGTCTATCGATACTATGCTATGGTGACCTCAAAGATAGTAACAATATCGATAGTTTCGATACTATCGATAGTTTTAGTCTAAGAACAAAATTGATACTAATTACTATCGATAGTAGTAAGATGCAATAGTATCGATATAATAGCCGGCAAACAACTTGGCAAAAATATTGATTGCGCAAAACAACATTTATAGGCGAAACCACACCACACCACCACTATACCTTCCCCAATGTTAAAACATGTTTCAGCAAATAAATACTTCTGATACTGATTCTGTAGCACTACTGCGCACACCCTCACCCCCGCCCCATGGTTAGATAGATAGATAGATAAAGAATTTAATTGCGTAAGTAACACATACATAATATTACAGTTCACAACAAGTTTACAAAACAAGAATACAACGAAACAATCAATCAATCAATCAATTATACTTTATTTGACACCAAAAAAACAGAGTATACAGAGAGCAAACAATCAGGAAATACAAAAGGCACAAAAACAGGCGGTCTTCAATAGAACAACATGTAATGTTTGCCGGGTACTGTACTGTTGCATCTCAATACTATTGCATCGATACTATTGCAAGTGTCGATACTATTGCATCTCAATTCAATTCAATTCATTTATATTGAATCAGATCATAGATAGGTGTAGTATTGAATCAGATCATACATAGGTGTTAGTTACAGTGACTTGTTTAATTTAATTTAATTTCTTTATTGGGAAACCAACAGTGTTACAAGATAATCTTAACATAGTAATATTCAACTTAAAACAAGACCAATAACAGGTTTCCTCATAAAATCTAAAAGTATATGATGTATCTATCAACTATCGTGCGGTTTTAATATGTAAATAAGTATTAACTTGTAAGTATGTCTAAATCGATATTAAGTAGGTACTTAAGTATTTGTTAGTTATGAGGTATATTATTGTGTATGTGGGTAGAATGTAGAATTATGTTAGTCACAAGCATTTTACATTTATTTTAGATTAATACAAAAGGGGGCCTAGAGCCGTAGAATGCCTATGCAGCCTATGCAGGCTACTCTATTGATAGAATCAAAAATAATAGCACAATCGATATTGTTACTAGTTTTCAAATCCAACTATCGATATCGATAATCAAACTATCGATAGTTAAGCAACTCTATTGACCGCTCCCCACGTAAGATAAACGTAGGGATGAGTTTAACGTACGAAAACATCCGAGTGACTCTCCTTTACCCGGTCAAGGGTTCGATACCCGGTTGAGGTAAGTGCGCCTCGTTATAGGTATAATATTGTAATATGTGTTAATGTGTTTTAATTCTGTTATTTAGCACAAATGTTTTAACGAAGTTATAATAAGTAAATTAATTAGCACTAGCAACTAAATATACAATGCATTTGTTTTAATTTCTCGATATAGAATATTATAATGATTTTTTTAGTCTCATCATCATCATTCATCAGCCTATACAGGGTGTAAGTGACAGCCTAGCAAATACTGAAACGGTGAACTTGAACTCAGACCATCAAACTGAACAATTTTCACTATGGAGCCTACCTCTGGAAACTGAAAACTGCTGTACCTACCCGACTAAAATGTATGGGACAGATGATTTTTTTCGCGTTTACTGAGTCAGGCTCCATGGTGAAAGTTGTTCTGTGTGATGGTCTGAGTTCACCGTTTCAGTATTTGCTAGGCTGTCACTTACACCCTGTATCGGGTGTAAGGAAAAGTATCATTAGCCCATAAAGTTCGCGACCGAGGTGGCGACCGCGCACCGGAAAGCGCAGCGTGGGTAGGCCCCCGACAAGGTGGACCGACGACCTGGTGAAGGCGGCGGGAACCCGTTGGATGAGGGCAGCGCAGGACCGGTCGTTATGGCGATCCTTGGGGGAGGCCTATGTCCAGCAGTGGACGTCCATCGGCTGAGATGATGATGAAACTCATTGGTAAATAAATGGCATGTCATCCGTGCGGATTTGAACCCGGATCCTTATGATTGAGTGTCCTCGCTCCAAACCACGCCATCTTTTCTAAACAGAACTAGGTACCTAATATACTAGGTACAGGGTGTAGAACTAAATAGGTTACATAATATCTTTGGAGGTACTTCAGACTATCAAACTAAACAACTTTCATTATGGAGCCAACATAGAAATCACAAAAAAACTGCTGTTCCATCCAAAAAAAAGGACAACGTCTACTCGACCCAAATGTATGGGACAGGCGATTTTTTTCTCGCGATTTGTATGTTGGCCCCATAGATAGCGAAATTTTTTTAGTTTTATGGTCTGCAGCACCCCGTTAAGTATAAAACGCCTTACACCCTGTATATTAAGTAATGAGTGTTATGGTGCACAAACATAGTCTCATCAATTCCTAGTAACTACATAAATAATGATCCAATAAAATTGTCATCAAACCAATATAAATGACGTCCTATATTGTGACATCAGACATGACAATAAGGGACCTTGCGATGTTTGATGTGATGATCTACAGTTCTATAGCACCCTGTACAATATGTAACGCATTTAATTTTACACCCTATACAAAACTACAATTAATTTAACAGCCGTGCAACGAAATCAATGACCTCCAATAATTACAACACAGTTCGTTCACCTCACGGATTACCTAACAACTTTTTTTTTAACTTTTTGTCATGTCCGTATCCGGTGCGAAAGTGTGCACACAGTTGGCGGTTTCACCGAACAGAGGGCGTGCGTGTAGCATGCGCAAGTGCGCGGGCGCAGCGGGAAAGTGATGCGCGGGGCGCATTCGTAAACGGATCGATGGCTGGCGGAAATTTATGGCCACATGAGAGAGACCGATTTAAAAAGTGTGTTAATTTGAAATAATTTGGTGAAAAATATTATTTTAATAAATGATATTATTTTGTTGATATCCCACAGCAGGGAATACTGCCTCTGCTTCCAAATGAGGCAGAAGTATGTCAATAAGTAACTCAAGAAAATTGCGTATATTTTGATAAACATTTGAAAAGAAAAGATACTTAATTAAAAGAAATAGTTCCTTACCTTTATTCTATTTCTTCCTTTTATTCTATCCTTTATTCAACTCCTAAACGCTAGTTGGGTAGTTGTAGCAAAGATTCTAACCACCTCTAAAAGCTATGTGATGGTAGTAATTTACGAATACAGTACACCAGCTGAAAGTCTTGAAACGTACGTAAGCAAATAACCATTTCAAAACAGAGATTTTTTTACTCGGTTAAAAATAACATCTTATTGTTAATACTCTACAGCGCAAGGTTAGGTGATCGACCGTAGCTACTAAGAGAGGTTGACGTTCGATTTCTGACGACACACTCCTGCATAACCCTCGTCTGAATCGTTGTGACCTGCAAAGAAAAAAATTTACATTATTCATCATTAGAGAATGACGTGCGAATTCAAACGGTCAATGAACTGTTACAAGCGTTTATTCTAAAAACCACATCACAAGCTTTCTTGGAAAGAAATCATGAATGGACAAGCTTCAAAAGCGTCGGTTTGCATCACTCATCATCCAGACCTTATCCCATTGGTAAAGCGGGCTCATTTTCCTTAACTTGACGTCTCATACTCTTGCCATCCTAGCTCTTCATGAAATCCCCAACTAGTTAATGTTGCCGAAAACTGGGAGCGACATGGGCAATTCGAGGTCTTGTGCGCAGCATAGCCCGTTTCATCCCCGTACTATTTTTGCTGATATTTCCTCGACACCCGTGCATGCCCTATAAAAGGACTATTTCCATTACCATCTTTATACCTACTATCCTGCCGGGTCTGCTCTCCTTGTCCCTTTCCTCAACTTCGTCGATAGAGAGCTCAAAACCACCACAACCTCCCTTTTCGTCCTTCTTTTTTGGGTCAACACAATATCAGCTTCTTGATGGCGTCAGATTGCTACTCCACCAGTCTTAAAATAACAATCAGGTAGTTTGGTAACGCCCCCCGAACAAGGAGCCATCGTCCACCCAGTACAAGGAAAGGTCAGTTCAACCAACGGTCATCGACTCAAACGCATGTAGAATCTAGAATCAATCAGTGACGCATTCGGAGAAAGCCGTCCCAGTTGTAATACCTGCAGATGTTGTTCGGGAAAGGGGGGCAGAGTTTTGGAAAGTATTTCTAAGATTTGGGAGAGGTAATATTATTGATGAATCAGTGTAAAGTTTTTAATTTTTAACATCCTTTCTTTTCGTTTTTTATGGTCCGAAAAATCCTACAGTTATTAAAATAAGTTACTGCGTTACTCTATCAATAAGGTTCGTTGTAGAAAGTTGTTAAAATATTCTTTATTTCAGCGCAGGACCCTTGTCTAATAACAGATTCTTCTTTCTGGAACGGATAATTATGCAAAAATGTTGGATTTTTTAGTAAGACGAGATTTGCTTATGCTTGATTTTGAATTAGACTTTAATTTGACACCTTTTCTTGTTTCAAATATTATTGATTTTAAACATGTTACAGCCATGTTGTGCTATTTTCACGTCCCCTTGCAAGACGCAACAGATTGAAAATTTCGTTCTCTGGGTAGTGGGCTCGGTGGCGAAATTGGATAACGCAGTTCCCCGGTTTAGAAGAGTGCGGCTTCAAGTCCCGCTCGAGACAAATTTTTCAATCTTTAATTTGATCTTTGCTTGTATTTTAAGAATGATTAATGATCCAGGGGTTCCAGTATAAATGAAGATACTTAGGTAGAGTACAAAAAATTGGGTTAATTACTTCGTATATTTCTTGGCGAACCGTAAGCATTGCTACAATATTATTTCCGACAAGTTAACTGTTTATTATACATCTTCATCTTCATCACGTCATTAGAGCAGGACTGTTAAATACAAATCTCTATCCTCTATCGGCCAATGCTTAGTTCCTTCCAGATTGTTCCTCATGTTTTATCGTGACCTCCCGGCGTTTATTGCTGTGACCTGAACAGTGAACAGTCAATTATGATTAGGCATGCTGTGTAGAAAAATAGAAGAATAGAAAATGCCGTTGGAGGCGACTAAGGGTAAGGATTTCTTTCGGTCTGATTTTCTGATTTTTTTGATTAACTTTTCTTACCGGGTCGGGTTGGCAGTTGTATCAAAATTCCTATCAACCAGAAGAGGGAATATGGGCGTTAACGATAACATCATCAGTCTATATCGTCCCACTGCTGGGACACAACACAACTTCATCACCATATCCAACGTACCTAATTCTAATCCAAAATCAATTCGTACGTAGGTAATAGGTATAACCCAAACAGAAGTCAGTAACCTACGCGCAGTTATTGCAAATTATCGTGCGCGGTCGTCGACCCGAGGTTTACGTAAGAAGAAATGGTTTACGCAATGTGGGCCTTGGCTCTTGAACTGGTTGTGAACGCAAACTTGCGCGTTAACCTTAGGTTTACTACAAGAATTGCATACATACCAAGACAAAATATTAGGTACCTACAGTATACAGGTATTTCCCCTCCTTGAGGGTAGGCATATAAATGCCCTGGCAGTGGGACGTACACAGGGTCCAACTGCTGGCGATTTTTTAAGAGGATGATCAGATCATCAAACTGAACAACTTTCTCTATGCTGAAATCGCGAAAGAAAAACAGCAGTCCAATACATTTGGGTCGAGCAGGATTGCAGTTTTGTATGGGACGCCTGATTTTTATTTTGCGATTTGGGTGTTATTCCCATAGAGAAAGTTGTTCAGTTTGATAGTCCAATCATCCAAATCGTCAGCTTATTAAGGACCCTATATCAATGCAGTCCTAAGCCACAGTTATGATGATGAGATGATGACTGATGAATTGATGATAAAGATTTTTTTTAACCTGTTTCATCTCACTGCTTGGCAAAGGTCTCCCCCAAACCCTTCCACATCTCTCTGTTCGGTGCTACGTATAGATAAAGATTATATATATTTTTTTTTACTCCTCCAATCTTTTAAACGTGTCCCAAGATAGATTAGGAGTCATCCCGCTCGTTTGCTGGACTTCATTTTATAGTGTTGTGAGTGACTGCCGCTGTTGATCCTGGTTTAGATGAGAGGTGGATTGTTTAGGCCAATATTATTAACAGTCATCCCTCGGGCAAGCTGGACTTCATCCTGGTTACGGTGTCACAGTGGTAGGGAATAAGTGGTGGGCCTTTAAATCAAAATAGATATCTAAGTAATCTTAGTTCGAAAGTAGTATCTATGACGGAAAAATTGCGAAAAGGGGGAATGGATTATCGTTGTATGTAATGCGGAGAGAATAGTGTCAAGTGTCATATTACGAGATAATATTAGTCATAATCATCATGGGCCTTCCATCTAAGTAGATATATCAAACATAATATCACTGAATCGCCTTGTACGTCAACCATGAGATGAAACTGTTAGGGTAGATTAGTATAGCATACAAAAAAAGTATCCTCCCTTTTCCGGATTCCGTAGTCCAATAAGTTTCGCCATGTCCGTCTGTCTGTCTGTCCGTGGCTCTTAGTACTAGAACGCTGTAATTTGGCATTATTAATCACGCCGACAAAGTGGTAAAATGAAAACATGAAAAAAAATATGTTATTCTCTACGCGAAAAGTAGGGATGATTATTTTTTCTGGTCTAGCCCACCATGGTACGAGGTCAGGGGTGGCATTTGGCCGGTTTAATTATGATGATAATGAACAGAACTCTTTCCCAGTAAATTTGCAACGTACTAAACAACCGAGAGGAAGAAAAAGAAAGTGTCACAGGAACAAAGGCCCAATAAGCACAATGAATCGCGAGTCATACATAATCTGCGGGGCATCAACCTCGTGATGATGACGTAACAAGAAATGCTTTATGTAACATAATCTCGGGCCTTGAACCGCGTTTGTTGAAGACAATTTATATAAAAGGATATATATAGTACCTAGAACGATGGGTTTCTTCTTTAAAAATGCACTTTATTGCCACTAAAAATTACAAAATAGATACCAAAGAATATAATAGGGTCCAACTTTATATACTGACGATTTTTAAGAAGATAATCAGATTATCAAACTGAACATCTTTCTCTATAGAACCAACGTCAAAATTAAAAAAAACAGCTGTTCCATACAAAACTACTGCTTTCAAACGGAAGGAAAACATCGATCGTAAGGAAACCTGCAGGCACTGATAATGAAATTCTGATGCGTATTGTGATGACGAAACCGTTTATGAATTATATTAATGACGCGATGGAGGTGTGAAAAGTTGTGCTTTAGTGTCTGCTTACCCCACTGGTTGGAATAAGCGTGATGTTAAAGTACTTATAAATTATCGATCTACGAATTGTCAATAAGTACTGCTTCAATTGAAGAAATTGAATTACTGTAGGTTCTTGTTCTTAGCTGGAATTGGACAACATTCGAGACTTGAGTAATTGAGTGTGTTGACGGATGCAAAATTAACCCTTGTGCATAATTTAAAAATATTCCTGCCCTTATCCCATTATTGTTGGTGTGCAAAATGTAGAGAGCGGGATTAGAAAACCAATGAGAAAAAATTAAAATGAACCGATAGAATTAAATCGCACTATTGATGGCTTTGATGACTTTTCACTCGTAGTCATTATGACTACGGAGCCCTACACTGGGCGAATCCGACACGCACTTGGCAGATTTTTTTATGAGGAGCGGTCGGAGTGCTTCGACAATTCGAATTCAGCCATTATTTACGCTTTACAATCCACTCAAAAGAAATCAATCAAAAAAATTCAATCTTTGACCGTTTTCGAAAGAAACATTAAATGTTTTTTATTTTATTTAATTGTTTGAGGACTTTTTAAGTGGTTCTTTCTTGTTTATTCCTTTCTCTTCATGATTTATTTAATTACTTGTGCAAGAACTTTTTCTTTACTTTTAGGCACTAAATTACACAGGGGAATAGGTAATCGTTTATTCTTTGGTTATTATAGTAACTGTCAGAAGATTGTAAACATTGCGCACTATTATAATAATGCACTTTCTGGTCCTTGCACTCCAGAACCTGATGGAATTAAAGGGGAAACCAATACGATCAGAGTTGGGGTCGATCAAATACAGATCGACGACCTGGTGAAGTTGGTGGGAACCAGTTTGATAGCACCGCAGGACCGGTCGTTGTAACGATCCTTGGACGAGAGTTAATGTCCAGCAGTGGACGTTTATCGGCTGAGATGATGATGATGAAGTGGCTGTAACCAGCAGCAACAAAACAGAGATTTTGACGATGCCTGAAGGAATAAGTTGCCTACAGTAAGTTCCATTAAAAACGAGTAGCTACTAGCTAGCTAATGTATAGTAGTAATTGGCAGTGGCAGTCACTGCGCACCGCACCGCGCAACTGCGAGCTCAGTTCCTGGTGTCAGTTCCGTGCAGGTTCAAGGCCCTCTCGTTGTTACGTAAACTTCCTTGCTTTTCACCTTACGTCACGTGACAGTAATAGCAATTGCAACCGTTTGTTGTTGTAATTCTGGTATTGTTGGAGTTCATTGTACTTTCTGTGAGGGTTATAGAGGAGGGGGTGAAAACTTTCTTCGTGACTGCCGTTGACAACAAACCAATTAGGCCTGATTTGGAGACGTCTTTTGAGCGTGAGCTTAGTCTTAGTAGAGTCGAAAATGTATGGAGTTCAAACTCATCAAAAAGTTGGGGTTGAAGAACATCTGCATGGGGGATGACTTTCTTCAGACTACCTAGAAAGCGGTTGATGTCAAAGGCGTAGCCAGGATTTGCTTCATGGGGGGCAAACCCAGGGAAATTTAATAAAATTTACCTCTATTATTTTGCATCAGATTCGTCAGTCACGGAGCAGACATGATGAAGAGAATGACGGGAATTTCAAACTTACTCATTATAGCATCCAGGGTAGGGCAAGCGCCTCCCTTTGGCTACGCCCTTGGTTGACCAGACTAACTTCAGATGCTGCCAATAGGAGCATATACATATAATAGATAATAAGATATTCATTTTGACAAGAATAGAAGACAGGGTAACTTGATGTGCTTGTCGCGTGCTTTCTCTCACCGTTCTACAGATTTTCAAACCTATACGCTCAAGATGAAATTCTGATACCAGTTCCTCACGATGTTTTCCTTCACCATTTAAGAGCAGTCGGTATAAGATACAAGATTGTTCATTGGTAAGTTGCATGTTGTACGCTACTACGCATTCAAACCCTGACCCTCACAATCACGATTAAAAGTCCACCATCCGCAACGCGCCACCGACGCCTTGTAGTTACGAGTATATTCGGAGACTACATGCATGTGGGTAAAGAAGACAGGCCGCAACATAACCTAATTCCACTTTCCTCGCATTGACATTACCGTTGAGTTCGACGGCCGCACTTTCACTCGCGTCCGGCCACACCCCCTTCCTGTTGCGTAAGGCAGGGAAGTGAGCTAACTGCGCTGGCGCAGCACACAGCACCGGTGACGTACGCTCGCGTGCATGGTAGCAGCGGATTTGCGGATTTCTGTTGTTTGTTGATGGAGGTGATATTTTCATTTGAAACTGAAGACTGTAAGTGTCTTTTGAGGTCAGAATCATATCTTTCTTCAAAATCTTGCAGTTGTAGGCTCCATTTTTGCACATTTTGGAAGTAGATTGGGTAATGCTAAAGTGTTAAGTGATAAATCGTTATTTTAAGAACTTTTGTACAATATGTTGGCATCATCAAAATTTGCTCTTCGGTGAAGGGAAACATAGTGAGGAAACCTGCAAACGCTGTGATTTAGAAATTCTGATTTAAGTATACCTGAGTATTATGTCCAGTCCGCCGCACTAACGCCCATACACTTCGCGGGAAGACGTGTCCTCCTTTTGTGTCACGTAAGCCTTACAGTTTAGTATTGAACAGCAGATTTTTTTGTTGCTCCAATCTGTTTGCTCGTTTGCTCCCATAGTGAAAGTTGTTCAGTTTGATAGGTAGACTCTTAGTTCAAAAGGATGCTAATGATATCAATTTCACCGGGTAGTGCTTGATTAGGATCATTACAATGTATGTGCCAGTGAGCGTTATTTATTTATATATTTATTGTAGGTCCAGCGGACAGCAGGGCGTCCCACACTATGCCTGCCAGTTCGTCGTCTCCAATCTAGAACTCTGACACCCTATCGGTTGTCGGTTCATCGGCAGATATGACCAGCCCATTGCAACTTCAGCTTGCTCATTTTCAGAGCTACCTATGTTAACCACCTTAGTTCTCTGACGTATCACCTAATTCCTTTGCTAAATATTAGACAGCTTTTACGGAAAAAACTTGTCTTGTAATATTCTTCAAATTCCTAAGCGAACTAGGTAGGTACCTAAGCTGAAAATGCTGTTAGGCTATCATCATCAGGCCCTATCCCTTACTTTCTCAACCCACAGGGTGGTCTATAATCCGTCCCACTCGGTCATTGTAGTAAACTATAGTCTAAACTATCGAGGTGACCGAGATGCGGCCGGTGAAATGCGCGAAAGCGGACCCCAGTGCAGTCTGCAATCTCCAGATCCCATAACTAACTCCTTAATCTTACGTTTTAAATACTATAATAGCTTGATTCTTGATACTTCTTGTGTTGTACTTTAGTCTGCTGTTTGGTCCACTTATAAAGGCTCCTGATATAGCTCTTAAAGTATCAGTATTAAGTGTAAAAATGTCTTGTTTAGGGGTCTACTAAAGCGGAACGGATTATGGTCTAGGAACTGCATAACGGTAGATTGGTAGATATACGATGCATTGTGTGTATGTGTGGGTGGAAGAATATGGCGATTAGAGTAACAAAATGATTAGTTTTCTGCTTTCAGTGGTATTTACTATCTAGGAATAACATTTGTAAATCACTATTGTATTTTGGATTTTGCAGGAGAGCACATTAATGATTACGTTTTTATTTATTAACCAAGATCTACAACGATCTTGGATGGACCACATGTAAACCAAGTAAATGATTGATTGAAAAAAAAATCAATCAGATTTTTTTTTCATTTGCTCTGTATTTTTTGCCCATCAAAAAATACGTTATTGATTGATTAATGATTCAGGATTCTAATTGTGGTTCTATTAAAAAACATTGAAATACCTACGTTGATTCGACTTAGCTAGAAAGTGAGTTACAATATTGTTCATAGGGATTGACGAATGCCTTCGATAATCAGCACTGATGGGCTTTGCGTGGTGTCAGCTTTTGGGAAAATCTAAAAGGAGAGTGTCGGAATGGCCCGTTATTTCCGACCCCGGTCTTAGAGGTAGGTACCGTAAATAAATCATTATCATCTCAGACGATAGACGTCCACTGCTGGAAATACGCTTCCCGAAAAGTCACACCAAAAAAAATATCTACCAAAGGACAGTGGGCAGAAGTGGTCCACGATTGGTGGCATTCTACGTTTGAAAGGGGGTTTAATATAGAAATTGTTTTTATATGTGGCTCCAATATCTTTTCGAGAGAAAAAAGACACAAGGTGTTTTGTTTAGCCGTTTTTCATACTAATGTTATAATTTAGCCGCTATTTACATCGGTTGCTTGAATTGCTTGTGTCATGTGGATAGTATTATTATATTTGACGAGCGTTAACCCGCGACTTCGTCCGCACAAATTATATACCAGATTTTAAGTCAGATCATAAGCTATCAAACAAAAAAAGTTTCATCAACATCGGTTCAATAGTTTTTGCGTGATACTCGTTCAAACAAACAAACAAACACACAAAAAAACAGACAGACAAAAAATCCAAAAATTTGTGAAATGGAATCAGGGACACCTAAAAACCATATCGTAACTTTTTTTTGTTAATATCTTCAATGTATAGACAAACTTCCTGTTACAGTTTTATAATAGATAGATAGTATAGATTATTAACGCAAAAGAATCTTTAGCACTCAAAACTCACAACACTTAAAACGAGAAAATCGTTATCTCATCTTGAAATTGCCGTTATAGTAAACGTGAGCCTTATCACTTTTGCACGCTTAATAGTAAGTTTTAGTAGTTTTAGCTAAGTGTCCGATCACCCAGAAAGACATTACAACTTTCGGGGCCATAATGTCAAAGCGACTACCCCCTAAAACACCCTGTATCTTTTTTTTTTCCTCTAAAATATTTTGATGCCCCTAGGGTGCCATGTACGTTTGGGTATCCTCTAACTATCCCTACCTGTGTTATACCGGGGGACTCTTGGACCAGTGGCCATACATTTTTGCCTAGTGTCCTTTACCCAAACGTTTTGTTAATTTTAACCAAATATTTTGTTAATTTAATCAAAAGTTTTGATAAGTCATACTTTTTTTAAATGTTACCAAATTTTAGTGACTACTGACTACCGAACTAAGAACATTCGGTTAATGTTCACAAAACATTTATTTTATTCGGTTAAACAAATTTTTTTCAGTGCAATTGTTTTCGACGTATTTTGATACGTTGTCGCTACGCTGAAAAACAAAAAATTTCAAGAATTAAAAAGAAAATTAATTTACAATTACATAGCGTATTAAAAAACGTGACGAAATTAACAAGAGTCGAGTCACGCGTTCATTTGGAAACCTTTGAAATTATTATTTAAAAAAATACACAATTAAATTTCCACAAGCTTCTTCGTTTAGAAAAACTTCTTTGATAAGTCGAAACTTAGTTTTTAACAAAGTTATTTTCAAAGCCCCTCTTTGTGTTTCATTGCTTCACCTCAACAAATAGTTAAATAATTTTCATGTTCATTTACAACCTTTCAAAGATTTTATGAGAGTCCACCATTTTACTTTGATCAAAGGGTCCGACCAAAAAAAATCGATGAACCTACTCATTGGCTGCCCCCATAGATTAATATGTATATTGGATATAGATAGGTAACTCGCCTTGAATTTCAGGACGTCCTAATTGCGTTGCCGCTTATTAGCACTAGGGGGCACCACATTATGAAATAAATTGAAAAAGGCGATCGGCCGACACGAGGATCGAACATTAGCTACCCGGATCGTAAGCTGGTTGTCTAGACCGCTAGACCAACAAGACAGTGATTGATATGGGCGAAATCTCTCACTACTACAGCGCAGCGCGTGAGGTGTAGTGCGCTGTTACTCCGATATGAACCCTAGTTCAACACATAGTGCTTCGAAACATAACCGATAGATGGCGGAAGCTGTCTATGGAAAATCAGCGTTTCACTTAGTTTGTACTAAGATAACATAGCATGGCTGCCCCGCACTAATAATATTAAAGAAATGTAACACATAAATTAATAAATAAATAATAGAACATACATAAATGCATAATCTGTTTCGGTATTGTCATCAGAAACATTGCAACAACTACCAACCTCACTTTTAGCGTAAGTAATATAGTCAAGATGAAATTACATAGGGTACCTAAAGTTGAGACTACTAGTTAAACTTTTACTAACAAATACACTTAGAAATTAAAAATAATAACCTATTAACTTACCCTTGTTTTACATAAATACTAAAATGTTGTTTTATTCAAAATAATAATACAGAGAGCTTTTTGATGTTTTTTTAACTCTACTCCCTCGTCGGAATGTGTTCCGTTAAAATATAGGGTGAAATTGATATCATTAGCATCCTTTTAAACTAAGAGTCTACCCATCAAACTAAACAACTTTTACTATGGGAGCAAACCGATCGGAGCAAAAAAGAAATCAGCTGTTGCATACATTTTGCGTCGAGTAGGCAGAGGCAGCGGCGGCAGGTGCAATTTAGTATGGAACCGTAGATTTTTTTTGCTCCTATCGGTTTGCTCCCATTGTAAAAGTTGTTCAGTTTGATGGGTAGACTCTTAGTTTAAAAGGATGCTAATGATATCAATTTCACCCTGTAGAGATGCGGCCAGAAACTCTACATCACACATCTTTTAAATCATCGTTGACTTCATAGTAGTCAACATATTAGTAGCATTTTCATAGAGAACTTACAATCATCATCAGCATGAGAACATCCCATTGGCACAATATTATTCTAACAACATACAAATTAGTGATGTGACATCAGCTTGCTATCGAATGTCGATAAAAAACCGATGAAAGTGTGCAGAGGAAAAGTAGTGAAAATTATGGAAGACTTCCCGCCGCGCGTGTCTTCTCACGATCTTATGCTGTTTAGCTTTTCGTGCACTACAAGCTATAAGCTATAGATGATTCTAGAGTATTAAATAATGCTCACAGGCACAATAATTCTTATATCCTAAACAGAAGCTACAAGGCCTTTATTATGGTATGGATATGGAGGTGCTACTGGGAATGTTCCTCCATTGAAAAGGGAAGATCTTCCACCAGGCTATGTGTGAAGCCTGGGGACTGGCCGTGGTCCAACAGTTCTTAGTTGGGCCTTGTATATGTATCGAATCTCTGTGATTATTTCTCTTGCGCGATGTATGTCTTGCATTCGATTGTGACCCTTATATTCACTGTGAACGTTGTCTATGTATGGAGCATATTTCCGAGAGCGATGGTATCGCCATCTGTTGGCATCTTTGCTATAACTTTGTGACATCTATAGCAAGTGCAAGCCCCACATGGTCTAGATTTTGCCCGCGACTTCGTTGACATCGGCTCCTGTCATAGTAGCGAGATAAAACCACCAATACCAACTACCAACCAACCACCATACCATACAACCACCAACCAACCATCAATACCAACCGATAAGAATCAACCAACTGTCCAACACCAACTAATACCTACAAGACCTACCTACTCAGAAAATGTCTTGAAAAGAAAAAGACAACATTCTATTAAAATGATCGCCTAAATGAACAAACCAATCAAACCACACAACGTTTTTATTAAATACTAGCGTTAACCTGCGACTTCGTCCGCACAAATTATATACCAGATTTTAAGTCTGTCATAAGCTATCAAACATAAAAAGTATCATCAAAATCGGTTCCGTAATTTTTGCGTGATGCTCGATCAAACAAACAAACACGCAAACGAACAGACAGACAAAAAACCCAAAAATTGGTGATATGGAATCAGGGTCACTTAAAAACCATACCGTAACTTTTTTTTGCTAATATTTTGTTAACTTTTCAAACACAAATAATTATGTAGTTTCATCAACCCTTTCGAACAAACTAAAAATCGAATCTGTGATTTGTCAGCGTTTGTAACTTTTTTTAAATTTCTTCAGTGTAACCACACTTCTGTTACAGTTTCCTATTCTGTAGTACAAAATCCTATTGTTTGCTCAGAGTTTGGTCACAATGAAATGCAGTGATTCTAAAACATTTGATTATTTTAGAATATCGAAAAAAATAGTATACCTACCTAATTAGCAAATTCTATGGAATATTGGTGTAGTGTAGCAAACAAATAATGTTGTGGTTTTGGTCTTTCAAACATTACCTATACTTATCTTTCAGGCTAAAAAGTTCATGTAGGGATGTGCTGTGTGCATTTTATGCTTGAAAATATTGGGATTATTTTTGTTTTTTTACTAATAACTGCTCATTTTTGATAATTTGTTCTGGAAACACCGCCTACCTTTCTTCTTTTCACCGTTTCCTCTACCCTAAGGTTGTCTGGAAGAAATCGCTTCTTATCGCTAAGAAGCGATTTCTTCCAGACCGCCTTATTTGTGCCTCTTGTATTTTATTTCTGTATTTTACAGTTTATGTTTTGGTGTGAAATAAAGTATATTTGATTGATTGATTGATTGATTATCCGATGGTATTTTGTTTATTTGCCGTGTGGTTCCCAACACGTTCCCGTGGGTGTTGAATAAAGTAATTTCAAGACGTCTCGTCATTCAATCTTGGAACCTATAATCACATAATAAATTCTAGTATATTCAGCAGATCCTAATCCTACAACACAAAATTGCCACTCCCTGCCCCCCACTAACTTCAGATATCGCACCTCACCCCGCTCTTCGAGGGTAACTTTAAGGGAGCCGAGCAAGAAGCACAAACGGCTCGCGTCCGAACAGGATGACGCTATCCTGTCTATGTCGCTGTAGGTACTGTTCAAGCATCAATAGATCCTAGCTGCAACAACTCGTCTGAAAATGAAAAGCAAAAAAAACGACATAAAAAGCGTTAATATGGCATTGTAAAAAATAGCAGTTAGTGAAACAGCGACCTAAATAACACATTTATCGCACTGTTATTTATTAATTACGCTTGGATACTCGTCAAACACGTCGATTCGATATTTAACGGTAAATCAGATCACGCCATCAATGTTACATATTTATGTTAATGGGTACTTACTGTGTTGCTGTAAACGTTTATAGGTAAGTACTTTGTTATTCCGTCATCGTCCAACACTACCTGCTTCATTAAAGAGGATAAATAAATGCTTCGGGACCTTCGGGCCGGACCATACCTCACTCAGCGAACCAGCCAGGGTCCTGGGTTGGAGCCCAGGACTCCAGGACGCAGGGTGGTAGGTAAGCTGGACGGCGTTTTCACATTTAGTTTAAGGTAGAATACAAATTTTTATATTGTACTTTCATAATTAGTTAGTTATTACGTTTATTTTTAAATTTAAGTTGCCTAAATAAAATCTTCTTTATGTCAAATCTGATCCTTAAATATCCTTCATTTTTTATATGGTTTTCACTTTTCAACCATCGTCCATGTACTCAAGAGTGAATCCTTTTCCTACTTACCGCTATTCATAATTCGAAGCCCCAGTGTAAGAAATGGTATGGTATCCTTTAAGCTGGAACTATTAGCTATTATTATTTAAACAATGTAACACAAAACAACAACGGTCAAAACATTTGTTCTTGTTTCTATAATTCGCCTCAAAATGCAGCCAGTGGAAGTCAAAGCCTTTGTATCTTATTGATAAATTATCGTGTCAGTCTCTCAATCGACAAGAAAAAGTGAATGTTCTCGACTGCACCGCCAAATCTGGGCCGCGTTCAAATCCCAAACATTACCCATTTTCTAGTTCACGGCCATTAACTGCACAGTAAAATAATACCAAGATAAACATATTGTGCTTTATGTTAACGCATGTGGGTCGGTGAAAGTTTGGCGAAAGGTAACTTCAAACCGGGTCAGTTACTAGAATTACGTCTGCCTCGCGTTCGTGTGACACTTTCTTTAATTGACGGCCATTTTGGTATGTTGACGCCATTTTGATTATGGTTACGTTTGGTGAACTTTATTTGTCAAGGACATCAAATAGTCCTAAACAGTCCTATACTTTTCTTTTCTTGAAACATTTTAATTCGATTTTAATAAGGGACTAAGGAAAGACCAGCCATGTCCCCTTGACTTTGGCGCATTATCACCTTGCGTTCTTGGTTTTTTGCCAAAACCCTTTACAACATGGATGCTAATTAGAGATACATGGAAAAAGTAGATGTCTGAGGATGAGGACAGGAAGTTGATGATCTGATAGAATTCTAGGACCTGGAGTGCGATTTTTGAAACTCATTCGTTGGTCTCAGCAGTTGTAAATGTCAAAATTACTATGGAGATACGCATCTTTCTACTGCTGATTTGACTTTCAAAAATCATACTTCAGGAGAGCGATTTTTTAAAGTCAAATCAGCAGTAGAAAGATGCGTCTCTCCAATTCCCCATACATTTTCAACTGCTGCATGCTGCGAGTTCAACGTATGAAATTCAAAAATCGCACTCCTGGGCCAAACACGGAATTCGACTCTATTTGACGTTTGTTTAAAAAAACGTTGCTTATGTTTTGGCGCATTGGATTTGAGCTTATTCTGGAACTTATTGTTAGGTACTCGAGCTACTGCAATGCAAGGAAAGGAGGAGCAGCATCGGAACGAAAAAATCTTTCTCTATTCCTAAGTTCAAAATATCGCCAACTGAACTATTCAATTAGGTGCCTACATCAACAGATGTCGGATCTAGGGACAGCAAAATTTACCAACAAAACCAACAAAATCGTGCAGGAAATTAGATAGAATTATCAAACAGATATCATGGAAATGAGGCAGAATCCAAAGAGCAGTATGTGTCAAAATAAAAAAAAACCGGATCATTCTCTCACAGCGGACGAGATAGCTCCGTCTGACGCCCGTGTCCCAGTTGTGGGTCCCGTTAGCGGGAGAAAGTGGCCGACACGCGCGCTGCACCGCCTATGCAAATTATGCAATTATAGTTTCAAGAACGCACCCGCTGTGGAGGGCGCCACTGGGCTAGGTGACGCGGGAAAGTCGGTAAAGAGCGGGATGTACCTACTTATTTATTATGAAGAAAAACTGTAATCTTTTTTTATTGATTATTGTGAAACAAAATTTTTGTTTATTATTTTATTTTCAGAACGCATGATTTGATTCAAAGACCAACTTTATATGATGATTGATGGTAGAAGAGTAACCTGTATGTCCCACAGCTGGGCAAACTTCTCGAACTGTTAAAGTTTGAAGGAGAGCCGTATACCTACTACTCCAACCACGGATTGGTTGCTGCAAGTTACATGTGGTAATTTTGATCTTTTTGCATCCCAAAATAAAAATCAAAAAGATGATCAAAAGTTAAGTCAATAGAAACAAACGAAGATCATCCATCATTCATCATTCAATTTGTTTTTCAGAAAATAAATTCAAAATAATTGTACAGTATTGTACATTATAGAGACTATAGTATATAATAATGATTAAATCTGTAAGAATGTGTGAGATTTAATACTAGTCTTCATAAATATTATAATTGATATGAATAGGTAGGTATGCATTCCTAAAAAAAGAAATAATTGAAGCAGTAAAAAAAATCCATACTTAAATCCAAACTATTATTGTTGATAGTTAGGTAAGTAGGTATACAAAACTCAGCATTAAAGTTTACCTTAGAGAACTTAGGCATTCAAGTCATCATTGTTGAATAGAAACAAAATAAAAGATTGATAATAACAAAAATAGCAAAAGGGGAAAAAACAATAACATCTTTTACAAATTACGTCACTATTCCTCTGTGTACAGTTATGCGACTTCGATTTCAAGAACCAGAGCGCAGCTTTCGAACATCTAACAAGAATGATCTAACGTGACGAAGCGAAAAAATGATGCCACCCGCCATATTAGTGTAATGGCGGCCACAAAAAAACTAACGGCACAAAATACCTAACCGCCAGAGAAAGGCTTTCGATTGTCCCACTTTTCACCGCACGCGAATACAACGCGACTTCAAAGCGGCACAACACTATTCAACAATTTTCAAACTAATTTACTACCTTAATCCTTTACTATAACCGTCAAAGTTGTCCAACCTATTTTCCGACGAGTGCATTCGGAAATTCAAACGTTACTAGCGACATTTACACGCAATATCATAACATAGACGTCTCTCTCTAACTCTTGTTTAATTTATGTCTGTCTTACTCTACGACATTGAAAAAGAAAGCATAATAATTTTTTACCGGCGACTATTTTACTCAAGAGTATGCCGAAGAAAGCTTGCATGTGTGTAATATTAGAAACGTCGATTTTGTACCGGTTGCATCGCATTAGAGTGGGTTGCATAAGAAAATTGCATTTCCCCGCGCAACGACAAGTGGAAATTGTTTTCACAAGTGATTAATTGGATGAATGCGTCAAGTGCGTGATGAATTGATGATACCTAGATGGTTGGATGGCCGTCTGGTTCCCGTCATGAAATAGACCACGAAATAACTTCCCGTGGGTGTAGTAAAAAGCGACAAATGTTTGTTGTGCAGAATCTGGAAGGTGATAACATTATTATCATGCAAATATACCTTCGATAATAAGTACTTACTACAACTACCATTGTAATAATAATAGGGTCCTTGCTGACTGTTTTTAAGGGGATGATCAGACCATCAAACTGAACAACTTTCTTTACGGGACCAAAATAAAATCGCGACAAAAAAACATACCTAATTCTGAATTGCAAAATTGTACATTTTAACACTTAGACGATTATGCATGTTGGACGTTTTGACATGAGTACTGACAAATCCCGAAACGTTCAGTACGACATAATTTCAAAATTTATGAAATTTTTTTTTTTAATTATATTCCAAAAAGACTATTTATTATAACTATATATAAATAACTTCAAAACTGATACGAATGTTATGCAGTTTCATTAATTTGTCTTGTTGTTATTTTATACAGAGTGTAAAATAAAATGGGACAGTCACTTAAAGGGGTGCTTCAGACCATCAAACTGAACAACTTTTACTATGGGACCAACACTGAAATCGCGAAAAAAAATCCACTGTCCCATACAAAACTGCAAACATAACTCGACTGAAACGTATGGGACAGTCGATATTTTTTTCGCGATATCATTATTGGTCCCATGGAGAAATTTGTGCAGTTTGATGGTCTGAAGCACCCCTTTAAGTACTTAACTGTCTCATTTTATATTACATCCTGTATAGGTACAGTTAGCCTCAAAAACCATGTAGCGGCAGGTAGGGTATAAATAAATTCATAAGTTCCATAGCGTTTTGGTACTTCTTCTTCTTATCGTGTGGGCAGAGCCCTGGTGTCAGAGTTTTTTCAGACCGCCTTACGGCCTCTAACGCGGTTTTTATGTAACGACTACTACCATCAGAGACTACTCTACTACTTGTAGGTACTAAAAGTGCTATTAGTTAGGCCACCCTACTACGACCCTGAGGTCCTGGGTTCGATTCGAATCCTAGTTGGGTCAAAATTCATGCGTCATGTTTGTGTCGATCAAAGTCAAACCGGAAACCACTCAGCAAAAAACACAACAATCCCGCCCGGAATCCCGTGGAACTGCACATCCCTAGCTGAACTTGACCGCTCCAAAGCCCCCAGTCACGACGACGCGACGTCGACCAAAACCACAGATACACAACTTTCTTACACGCGCCTGCGCAGGCGCCAAGTGGAACATGACCTCGAAATGACAGCTCTACATTTTGCGATCGAGAAACATTCTACATTTAAGTCGCTGTTTTGAACACTGCAGAACTTTTTTTTTAATTTATAGCATATAGCATAGCATATGCTCACGACTATATTCCCCGAGGGGGTAGTCAGAGATATTCTGAAACCTCAGAACATCCACGTTTCACTAGTACCGAAACTCTGTCCAGTGTGACGGGGAGTGAGCCCGTCGCCGTCGTTTAATTTATATTAGTTGGTTATCTATCATTACCATTATCACTTATCAAACATATTTACATTATTAAAACTTAACAGCAAATTACTTAATTTCTAATATAAAACCAAAATAAGCTGACCGCGCGTAGGTAGTGTAATGTATAACGTCGCGCGACCAGCTTATGTTGGTTTTGCGTAGCTTGAAGTGTTGCCGTCCGTGTGTACAAGAAAATTTTAATTTTACTGCGGCAATTATGTACACACGGCGACACATCCAGCTACACAAAACCAATATAAACTAGTCGCGAGACGTTAACGTTACTCGTCCTACGCGCGGCCATAGCTTATTTTGGTTTTGTATAGCTTGATGTGTCGCCGTGCGTACATAATGATAACACGTTTTAAAAACTATTTTAGGGTAAAAAGAAAAAAACGTACAAAATATGAAAATTTGAACAAATTAAAAGATAACCTATCATTTTAACTAAGTGCCTCGGATACATTAACATCATCATCAGCCTATTGTACGTCCCACTGCAGGGCACAGACCTATACTCAAGGAGGGTTTATTGGCGTTAGTCTACCACCCACTACGTGTGCCCAATGCGGATTGGTAGACTTCACATACGTATTAGAATTTCTTGCATATCTATGTTATTTTAATCAAACCAAAAATATTAATAATCAATTTTTTTATATTTGGAGTTACTATTGTTCCAAAAGATAATATAACGTAGGTAATATTATAGGTAGTAGTCTACTCAACAAAGGAGTTGTAGAGTGCGTGAGCTGAGACCTAAGCGATTTCTTCTAAAATTAGTTCAGGGTTCTTAGGGAGTAAACATACTAAAAGTCCCCTCCTCTAGGAGTCGCGCCGGAGGGGAGGAGGGGGTTAAAGTTCCCACTTTTGGGTTTTTCGTGAATATATCCAAAACGCTGCGCCGTAGAGGAAAGTGTTCTGGTAATAAATGAAACTTTATAAAGTTCTCTACACTTTTTATTCTATACACTTTTTCCTATTTACCAATAGTTTTCGAGCTACACGCTCCGGAAAAGTAAAAATTTAAGTTATAGAGTGCGATGAGTATTACCTGAACATCTTTTCAACCGTAATAGCTATATAGTTGAAATTTTCACAAAACCTGCGTTACTATGCCGGGTTTGCTAAAAAATAATAAAAATCTTGAAAATATTGCTCAATAATAGTTAATAACACACTCGAAATTGATTCACATAATTTTATTTATTTCAACTTCAGTGTTCAAAACTACTGCGTTGGAGTGTAAAGAAAGCTACTTCGGCGCACGCGCAACTTTATTTTACAGTTTAAAAACAACATTATGTGTTACGTTCACAGTTTAAGTTAATTAAGATCAGTTCAATGAGGTTATTAAATAATTTTTTAATTTTCTTCAATATTATGCTTATTCTTCTATCGAATCGACGGCACGCCATATCACTTCACTCCTGGACAGCTCCTAATGTTGTACAAAGCTCAGGTCCGATCTTGTATGGAGTATTGCTGCCTCATGTGGGATGGCTCAGCCAAGTATCAACTAGACGCACTCGACTCGGTTGAACGCATAGCCAGGAGACTCATTGGCGACATTAAGCTGGTTGAGACAAAGCTTCAAAGCCTCGCCCACCGCCGCAGAGTAGCGTGCTTGTCGGTCTTCTACAGATTGTACTTCGGTGAGTGTGCCCAAGAGCTGCATGAGCTCATCCCACCTTCCCCTTTCTACTATCGGACTTCCAGACGCACCGCGGGATACCACCCCTTCTTGGTTGATATCCCACAAATCCGCACTAAGCGCCTTTCTGATTCTTTTATAATGCGCACAGCCAAGGAGTGGAATGCCGGCCCTGCCTGCGTCAGTATTTCCGAGCGCTTACAACCCGAATTACTTTAAAGTACGAGTGAATAGGCACCTTCTGGGTAAGCTCGCTACATCTTCGACCCCATCTTTGTCCTGAGGACTGGATTGAGGTCAAGATCAAACCCATTTGAAATTAAAAAAAAAAATATATATATATATTACCAGCCTAGTATTTAGCCACACGGATAGCATTACCAGGAGCGTCCATAAGCTCCGTTCCTGTGCAGGTGCCGGGCAGGAAGGGCAAGGCATAAGGTGGGCCATAGTCTCAAAAGGAACACCGCATTGGCACATCCGATCCGTCGTTGAAACCCCACTCGGGCACACTTGGGTTCGAAGCCTGTTTAAAGATCTCCAAATCGGCCTGGGTAGTTTGAGTCCTGAGAGAACGCTCTCCGAAAGGGGAACAAACGGGTCGGATAGTGTGCTATTTTTCCGCCAGAGGTTGCATCTAGCTTGAGGAGCCTCACTGGCACCTTGTATAGGGCCAAGACACTTCAAAAAATGTTTACGGCTTTGAGCCTTTGGGTTACTGTGGATTACTGGAACATTGAATGCCCTGGATGAACTTCCAGTATCACTCTCAATTGAGCCTGCAATGGTCCTATGGAGGTGCGATGGCGCAAACCCAGCATCAATATGCTAAAACTATGGCATGTCGAGGGCTGCATGATGCATAATGACTGCTACCAGTCTTTCCTGTAGGAACCGCGACAGAAAACCTCATGCGCTCGCTTTCGCATACGTAAAGAAACAAAGACAGTACGTCTCGGTTTTAGTTGTTTTCTCGGGGTGGCCTGCTAAGCCCACTGAAGGACTAGCTTCCACGCATGATAAAGCGTTAAAAAACGTGAAAACCTTCATCTCGTTTGTTGGGGATACCTTGCTGGGCACTCTGGGTCGACTGAGGGAATGCTTCCCCTGAGATACACTTTCCCCTTAGACACAGTTTTGGAAAATGACGTATAAATTTGAGTCAAATAGGTACTGCGATTTTGTATGAAACAGCTGATTTCTTTTTGGCTTTCGATGTTGACTCCATAGTGAAAATTGTTCAGTTGAATGGACCTTGTATATTTGAATGATTTATTGATTGAATCATCCTGTTCGTCAAAAGATATAAAAAACTTATTACAAATCATTAACTCTTTATGACTAATGTGACTCAATAAAATTAACTAACAAATTAGCATACATAACGTTATTTCACTGTTAAAATAAATCATTAATGATCGATAGATCTATTCTAATATGCGCCTACGCTGATCCATACTAGAGTAGAGAGTGCGCATCGATAATACCTAATTCGATATCCAAAACGGATACGAATGAAGCTCGGATGACAAAAAATTTTTAACCTAACCATCCCCTTAAAAATCAGCATCATAGAAGGACTCTACATAATTATGTAGTACTCTTTCTTATATACTTGTGGTTTTCTTATTTGATACTAGCTGTTGCCCGTGACTACATCTGCGTGGACTTTGAAAAAGTAAACTCTGTGTAAAACCAGAACATATTATCTCTGCGTGCCAAATTTCATCAAAATCCGTTAGGCCGTTTATGCTTGATTGAGCCACAAACATACAAACTTACAAACAGCCAAACATTGTCACAGTAGGAAGGAAGGATAGGATGCGGTGGTAGAGTCGAAAAATGACGTCAAAAAGCTATCTATCTATGTGATATTATTTTGAATAAATTTTGAATATCCCGCTGTTAAACCGAAATCAAAATATGATAATATGAATATCCGAATCCGAAATCAAAACACCATATCGCATCCCTAATCTGTACCCGATTGGCTGTACTACCGATGATATTGTACCATTGTACGGATAACTGTTTAATGATTTGTTAGTGATGTACTTATTGTGATTCATGTTATTAACGGTATTGTACTGTAGTGGGTCGAAAAGACCCCAGGGCTTAAGTGATTAAGTGGTATATGGATAGACCCGTATATGGCAAGACCAAGATAAGCATAAACCACTATTTTTTTTACATAATCGCTTGTTTAGTGACAAGACCGCCCTTTGTGCCCTTTTCATTTTATTGTAAATTGTATTCGTTTATTCATGGTGAGCAAATAAATAATATTTATGTGACACCATCCCTGAGGGTAGGCCTGTGCCCTGCAGTGGGACGTGTACTATAGGGTGAAGATGATTTTATATTAAGAGGATATGTGATAAAAATAAGATACTTCAAAGCGTCATATATCATGAAGTACTAACGGTAGGAGTATGATTGGTGTTGGTGGTATTTTGCAGTAATATAAGCTATCACACGCCCATTTCGCTTCAATTATTTTTCGACATAGGCCCTTAACGCTATATTTATCCGCCGTGTGGTGCCGGCCAAGAATATTGCACCACCCCTGCCCATCCCGTGGGTGTCGTAAAAGGCGACTAAAGGGATTAACCGGAGGATGGGCAGCAGCGTTCTCTGAGATCGCCAACCCGCCTGCCAAGCGTGGTGATTATGGCAAAACCTCCTTGGGCCTCATGGGAGGCCTATGTCCAGCATAAAAAAGTAAAGGGGACGTATAAAAAAGGCTGAAATGATGATGATGATATTTATTCATTATTAATTTTAGGGGTAGTCAAAGACTACTATAATATTTAGTTTAGTTTAGTTAAAAGTTAATATCTAGACTCTAAAGAGAATCTTGACTGCGTATACCTATACTTATTTATGTTCTTAATATTTTGTTAAGTTTTCAATGGACGCACGGCGAGACATCAAGCTATACAAAACCAAAATAAGCTGGCTGCGCTTAGGCCGAGTAACGTATAACGTCTCGCGACCAGCTTATATTGGTTTTGTATAGCTTGATGTGTCGCCGTGTGTACTAACCTTTATTTGTTTTATCTAATAAAAGCTATATAGTATTATTTGTAATTTAAGTGTTATTTTAGTTAACTCGAGGGGCACTGCTTGTCAAAATACATCACGTGTCACATGTGCCCCACGCTTAATCGCATTGGGGTTTTAGATAAAATCTTTCTGAAAGATTCTTAACACGTTCCGGGGCAGTGAACGAGACACAATAGAACTTTTATTGTTATCACGTCTATAGC
This sequence comes from Agonopterix arenella, assembly GCA_927399405.1. Classification (NCBI taxonomy): domain Eukaryota; kingdom Metazoa; phylum Arthropoda; class Insecta; order Lepidoptera; family Depressariidae; genus Agonopterix; species Agonopterix arenella. The sequence continues at coordinate 8,537,939 of OV656714.1, forward strand.
CGGTCACTGTCCCGGAACGTGTTAACATTGTTTCTTAACATTGTAAAGTCAAGATAGGTTGTTTATCGAACCTGATTGATCGTTTTTCATTTATCAATCCTCTCAAAAATGTTATTAAATTTTCAGAACTCCAACTAGTCAGTTGTAATATGGTTGGTCTCTCTCTCTCTCTCTCTACTTTTTTTTTCGCTGTATACCAGGTATAACAAAACACCATAGTAAAATTTAAAGGAGTGGATTAAACTATGAAACTGAACAAATTTCACTTGGTATGACAAGGCCGAAAAAAATTTGGTATCCTAATACATTTGGGTCGAGTAGGTACCTACTGCAGTATAGTATGAATATAATTTTCTGGATATTGGTTCCATAGTGAAACTTGTTCAGTTTAATGTTCTAAAACTCTAATCTAAACATTCCCTTTAAATACTTATTACTAGGATTATTTTACACCTAACACACAACACCAACTATGTAGTTAAATACATTTATTTTTTTAGTAAATCCTCTTAATTCTTCCGAAACAGTTTTACAAAAGACCTTGAATTGAATATAACGGATCAAAATTGAATAATGCAAATAAAACTACATAATAAATAATTGCCACTACCAACGTAACTACCGATAAGTAAAGTACGTGACTTTGAAACCGACAGATAATTTTCTCAGCTCAAAATCAGAAAGCGCAAAGCTTACATTGCTTATCCTCTCTACTTCGCCCCTCTTTAACCTCTTCTTTATCTCTTCATCCCTCTATCATTGCCTCTTACTCATGCTAAAACAAAAAGAAAGTTTTAACAAAACACGCAATGAATAGTAAAGTGACTGTAAATGACATTCAGGTTAGTGAAAGAACAGGTTACAGAATGATGGCGAAAACGAAGAAGGTGCAGTCATAAAATACGTTGCGGTGTTCGTAACCTAGTTGCGTAATCTGAACTTGACAGTGACAGTGACTGTAATGAAGCATTAAGGCAGATTTCAATGTCAATTACAGCTGGAAAAATCATTTTTACAAGTTTGCAAGAATTACAGAAACGAGAGGCCAATATCTAACCTAACCCTTTACATGCTTTCGGAAAAATATGAAACATTAAAAATCCATATTAGTGAGATTTTTAGTTTACTTATATTTGATAAATAAATATCTCGGACATTGTCATACAAATTATCAAGTCACATTTAAAGTACCTGGACTGGTATTATGATGACGAGACAACGACATAGAATACATATATAGATACACACATCCAGGACTCGGGTAAAAATATTCATATTCATCATATAAAATTTGTCCCTTACGGGATTCGAACCCGCACAGCAGGCAGGTTCACTACAGACTGTGCTATCGGGCCGTCGGACTTATTATTTACCTATAGATGATAATAAGTATTTGATAGGCTAATCGATATACTAGGTATAAAATACTTTTTTCCAGGTTCTTTTCTCTGATTTTTATGTCGTCAAATATTGTACCTTATACAAGAACCCACAATGGTTGACGAGAATAGTTACAAATTTTTATAAAACAAGAAAAGCACAACATTTATGATGATAGAGCATAATTATCATCATCCCAAAGCTGAGCAAAGTGATTGCCTTTACTCGTTCTATTATCCTCTTTCGGCTTCCTCCACCAAATAGCGGATCTATCGGCTATAATAGCTGCATAGAATGTTATAAAATTTAAGAACTCACAAAACTGTGCTATGAAATTTGTGACATTTTAACTATACGTACATTATTCTATTTACGGGTCATATCTGGGGGGTCTGTGGGGTCATTATAAGTTAACGTAGTATCTAAACGTCCCCTAATCAAATGTGGGTCACTGCCGCGAGTATAACGGCCCGCGCTCGATGTCCGCCCGCGTAACGTTACGTGTGGGAAATTATTTGAATTTGGAACGAGCCGCTTTTTTCACCGGTTTTATCAGGCTGTCAGTTACTATTGTTCTTTTATTCTTTTACATTTATTGTCTGTGGACTAGTTTTAGTTTCGCAGATTACATTGATGTTGGATGATGCTAAAATGTTTACCGTTATTGTGTACTTTGGTATTCGTATTCGGTTTTAACTATTTTTGATTTGCTATTCTCACCTTATCATCACCTTAGCCTGTAGTTTACAGTATTTATAATGGTAAAGATAGCCCAGTCATTTTACGGTTTGAGCCGGGACTAATTAGTAATTGATGTTTTTTCGGTATTGCATTTAAGAGCCAGCTTGAGCTTAAAAAATATACCAAAATTTAAAATAAATCACGTCAGCAATTTACAATTTACCATTTGTCTCGTTCTAAAAAACCTGATGGTAATTTTTTTATTGACACATTTTTAAGGCTTTACCATTATGACCTACTTCAAACATGGTGTTCATATTTTTGACTACTTAGAAGGCTTTAAAAAATACATTAGTATTTTCTAGGAAATACCTCATTTTTAAAATTTTAATGCCTATCTTATTGTATAAAAATAATTTATATTGTTAAATCTAATTAAAACGATTACATTGGTATTAATATTATTTATGGGAGTTACAATTTTGATTTCCATGTTGCGTAGACATTTTTTAATAATTACTTCCCACCCCTCTTATCAAAACTCCGTAAAATGACTGGGCTAAAGACTTCTCGAGTGGCGACCACGTACCGGAAAGCGCATCGTGGGTAGGCCGACAAGGTGGACCGACTACCTGGTGTAGCCGGCGGGAACCCGTTGGATGAGGGCAGCGCAGGACCGGTCGTTTTGGCGATCTTTGGTGGAGGCCTATGTCCAGTAGTGGACGTCCATCGGCTGATATGATGATGATGGACATAAAGTCACAATAGACTTCAGTACATTAGGTAGTAAGTGGATCATAAATGACAACTGGGGTATTCTGTCATAAAAGTCTCAACTATTAATTAGCAGAAACAATACCTATCTAATTTAATTAAATCATAAAAGTAATAATATCTTAATTGCTTAATTTAATGCAAATACGGTCTAACAACATTTTAATTTAAACATTTAAACTACATTTAGAAACTGTTTAGTTGTTTAAGTTAAATTTCAATTAACACGTAAAACATGCTGTTTTCGGAACCACATAGTAGTTGACCGTGGCTTGGAATGGACTGCCCCATTTCTTCCTGTAGGGGGGCGTCCATTAATTACGTGAGGTGATTTTGGTGATTTTTAATCCTGTCACCGCTTGACACGTCATTTTGTCCTGAAACCTTGGTTCTCCTTCCACAATGCGGAGGATTTTTCATTGATAATTCCAAAAAAAAGCTCTGAGACATTATGATAAAACCGAACATCAACAATCATTATAATGTATGTATCTGATGATGAACTGCCTCCGTGGTCAAGAGCATTGGCTCTCGACACGGAGGTCGTGGGTTCGGTTCCCACGGAGGGCACCTAGTGAAATGTCACTTTGTGCGTTTTTCCCCAGTTGGTTAGGACATTGCAGGCTGAATCACCTGATTGTCTGAAAAGTAAAATGATTCCGTGCTTCGGATGGCACGTTAAGCCGTTGGTCCCGGTTACTATCTCTGGTGGTAGTAGTTGTGTACACCAGGGGTCTGCCCACACGATAAGAGAGAAGAGATTTGATGATAATTATGATTGATGATAGGCTTATAGGCTGTTGCCTGTATATGTCCCACTGCAGGGCACAGTCCTACGCTCAGGGAGGATGCACCACGCATGCACAATGCGGATTGGTAGACTTCACATACGCATCAGAATTTCTTCTTCGGCGTATGCAATGTAGGTTTCCTTACGTTACGATGTTTTCCTCCACAGTTTTATTTATAAATCTAATTCTGGTAGATTTACAACAAATTTCTAGCTCTTCTGCTCAAATAAATAGTTGCCATACACTAGGTAGTTAGGTACTAGATATTTTCTCCGGTACCTAAAATCAATGTTGGTAGGTCGTATCGACCTTAAATGAGTGCTAATAATAATAATATAATAATATTAATTTCCGTCTATACAGGATGTAAGGAAAAGTGTAATTAACCTTTAAACCTCATACTCTACCAATCAAATTGAACAACTTTTACTATGGGAGCAAACATGTCCGAATAAAAAAAAATCAGCTGCCTCATACGTAAGTACATTTGAGTCGAGTAGGCTTCAGTCACATTATAAGAAGTAAAAAATACCAACTTCTCCAGATTATTGAACAGGGGAAAATTTTGGGAAGACGAATGCCTGGTAGAAGAAGGACTTCCTGGCTTAAGAACCTGTGTGAATGGTTCGATATGAACTCTACCTCACTATTTAGGGCTACAGCAGGCTCCAGGGTCAGAAAAGGCCTTATGATAGCCAACCTCCGATACTAGTGCCATCTGCACTACAAGAAGAAGAAGGCGCTGCAGTTTAGTATGGAATAGCTGATTTTTTTTTACTCTGACAGGTTTGCTCCTGTAGTAAAATTGATTATATAAGGTCTAACAAAACTAGCTGAAACTATTTTAAGGGGATGATCAGACCATCAAACTGAACAACTTTCTCTATGGGACCAATATCGAAATCGCGAAAAAAAATCAGCTGTTCTATACAAACGTACACGACCTAAATGTATCGGACAGCAGATTTTTTTTTCGCTATTTCGATATTGGTCCCATAGAGAAAGTTGTTCAGTTTGATGGTCTGATCATCCCCTTAAAATAGTTTCACCTAATTTTGTTAGACCTTATATAGTAATTGATGGGTAGAGTATGTGGTTTAAAGGTTAATGATACTTTTCCTTACACCCTGTATACTAGGTAGGTAACTACAAATGCACCTACTCTTGTCTATGCCAACTTTCCCCAGTTTCAGATACCCAGGCTAACTATCAATGTTAAGAAGCTAGATTCAACTGTTTTGATACTTGCAAAATGAAGTTTAAACATTTTTAAACATGAGTATAAAGTAATGAACGATTAACCTAATTAACCTAAATTAAAAAACCTACTTAGTTAATAACTAAAAAATAATGTTAACACGTTCCGGGGCAGTGAACGAGACACAATAGAACTTTTATTGTTATCACTGCTATAGCCGGTCACTGTCCCGGAACGTGTTAAAGATATAAAAAAAAATATAAATTATGTCAAAGAGCCCAACATGACAGTGATAATCACAGAACATTATAAGAGGGGTTAGAAATGCAAAGTAGCGCTTTTGCTTCGGAGACGGCTGTCGCCACTTGTCTTCCCGCTCACGCTGCTACAATTACTCATGCCCTCTCGCTCGCACCACGCCTCACGCCTTATGGTGTTATGCAAATTATTGCATAACCTGTGGACTTTTCACTTCTAACCCCTCTTATAATGTACTGTGGTGATAATTATATTATTATAAAAGAACTAGCATCCAAAAAAATAGCATTATAAAAGTCCGCGACTTCGTCCGTGTGGACTACAAAACCCCGTTGTAGTTAAGGAGTTGACTTTCGGAAAATCGATTCTTAGTGCACCCCTACATCCTCCTTAATATAATATCTTCAGCGGTTTAGGCTGTGCGTTTGTCTGTCGGTCAGTCAGGAAATGAATACTTAGATAAAAACAAAAAACCCGACTGCATTAAAATCTATTAACTAAAAAGAGAAAAACGAGCTCTACAATCAATAATCAGCTATACCAACTTTGTTTGAGCAAATGTTATCAGGTAGGTATTGCAGGCGCACAAAACAATAATAGGTATAGGTATGTTTTATAATTCTTCTTTGTCCCCGTTTGCGATACCTACCTTAGGCGAGGGTCTTAAGAGAGCCGAGGACGGTAATCATCAATACACACGTGTATCATACGACGTTTTTCAACACACTTGTGAAGAAAATAATAATAAAAAATCTTTTTATTTGGTAAATAAAAAGTTTATTTAGAGAATTTATTTGTACTATTGAATATGATCTTTTTTGCATCGAAACTTTTTTAAGAACAAAGCAACTCAAGAACTCAACAAAGAAGTTTAGATACCTACTATAAAAAACCTATAACTCACTTGTGAATAAAAGTAATGAAAAAGTCACAGTTTGATTATAGGTGTCATTATGTGCCTAATTGCGGTGAAATAAGGGCCATTTTATAAGCAAGTGTGTTGAAAATATTATATAAGGTCTAACAAAATTAGGTGAAACTATTTTAAGGGGATGATCAGACCATCACACTGAACAACTCTCTCTATAAGACCAATATCGAGATCGCGAAAAAAATATCAGCTGTTCCATACAAACCTACTCGAGCTAAATGTATGGGATAGCAGATTTTTTTTTGCGATTTCAATTTTAGTCCCATAGAGAAAGTTGTTCAGTGTGATGGTCTGATCATCCCCTTAAAATAGTTTCACCTAATTTTGTTAGACCTTATATATGCTCAACCAAAGTTGGTATAGCTGATTAGTCATTATAGAGCTTGTTTTTCTCTTTTCATTTAATAGTTTTTTATGCAGTCGGGTTTCCTGTTTTTCTTAATAATTTAGTTTATTTCATACTTTTTAGTCTTGTGTCGTAATGGTATGATATAAGTACTATAATGTATATATATTTAGAATCGTCTGTTTACTAGCTTTCTTAGATTTGATACCCATATTGTATTTTTAAACAAAAAAAAATATTTTATCACCCTCTCTTTTTTAATTCGCAGACGCCATATTAAAATAATGTAGCCTATGTCACTCTCACGATTTTTACGAATCTAACGACACCTCATACGTTTAAATCTGTTAAGCCGTTTAGGCTGTAGGGCGTGCCAAAGAAATAGACATACAAACATACATACGCTCGAAAAACATAACCCTCCTTCTGGCGCAGTCGGGTAAAAAGATTGAATTTTGATTTTCCAAAGCACCAAGAACTGCAGATGCACTTATAAATGCACCGTACAGCTAGGCAAGCTTTCACTGCTGTTTTCAACAGCACGACGACGGCCTGGCTAAGGTAGTCGGCCAATTATCTTTAAATTGCCATTGCTTTTATTGACAGATCTGATATTAGATGTGCCGTAAGCTAAAGTTATAGCACATTTACGATAGGCTAATTTTCTTAGCCTAAGTATAGATATGCACAGTCAGTTTTAACTATTGTAAATTCTTATACATGGTGTAACAAAACACCCTAGTAACATTTAAAGGGGTAGTTTAGACTATCAAACTGAACAACCTTCAGTACGGAGACGACACAGAAATAAAATAAAAAGTAGCTGTTCCATTCAATAATTTTTTATGTCGAGAAGGTCTAAATTGATATCATTAGCATCCTTTTAAACTGAGATTCTACCCATCAAACTACACAACTTTTACTATGGGAGCAAACCGATTGGAGCAAATAAAAAATCTGCTGTTCCATACAAAACTGCAATGTAGAGGTAGACGCGCGAGTTTGCGACTCAAATGTATGCAACAGCTGATTTTTTTTTGCTCCTAATCGGTTTGCTCTCATAGTAAAAGTTGTTCTGTTCGATGGGTAGACTCTTTATTTAAAAGGACTACAGTTTTGTATGAAACAGTAAAACAGCTAGTATATTTTAATTTTATTTTGACGTTGTGTCCATAATGATTAATGAATAATGAAGCTTTGTCATAAAATTTTGAGCATTTCAGGTTCGAGTAAAGATAGCGAATAAAAACAGCTTTTAAAAAATGAAAAAGCGTTCAAGTATTTTTTTATTAATTGGCGCTTTTAATGCACTTTATTGCTACAATAACAACTTTTAAAAATTCCTGCAAGATTTCTAGCCATTCCGAAAGATACATAACAAAGTAAAATTGAGTTGCTAAACTTGACCCATACTTTTAAAACGGACCATAATACATCATTAATTCATTTTAGTTATCATTTGCAGTCTCCAAATTAAGCAAAAAATAGAGTCCGTGTGGTGTCGGCTAAGAATAGCACCAATCCATTTCCTCCCGTGGGTGTCGTAAAAGGCGACTAAGGGATCTACTGGAGGATGGGCAGTAGCATTTTCTGAGTACACACATTCAATCCAACTGCGATCGCCAACCCGCCTGCCAAGCGTGGCGATTATGGCAAATCCCCCCGTTTTGGGGGAGTTTCTCCAGCAGTGGACGTCTATCGGCTGATATGATGATAGCTAAGAAAATAAATATATAGGTATTTATAAAAAAAATGTATAATCAACCATGTAACATAACGCCATGTTACACTCCATGTAAAAATTATTCAAGTGAAAAAACGCAGTCATGATTTCCATCAACAAGTTTTCCGGTCATGTAATATTACCGTAAACGTTTTACAACCGACTTTCCGTACGCAACTGACATTGGCATTGCGTATGCGTATACGCAACACGCACACAAACACAAAACATGAACGTTCTAACACATCCCCTCTTTCTAACGCACACTACTGCAAAATCTCTTGTATTCTACAGGGAAAACTCACACTATTACAACTTTCAATATTCACAGACACTGTAAACGTAACTTGTGTATGTGTGAGAAAGAAAGGCAGTTTATCTAGTAGGAGAAATGGGCACAGTTTTGTTGGCATAGTTATTATAAAGTTAACGAAATTATTAACTAATTACATGACAAGTTTTTTATAGGTATTTTTGTCAGTTCAAAACGGTTTAATGAATTGTTTTCTGATTGCATAATTGACAATTTATATGGTGAGGTACGTGTAACGGAACGCAATTTGGTGTTTGATTGTGATTAGGTATGCGAAGGTGAAGGTAAATGACCTTTATATACATGTATTATTATTATATTAGCCGATATTAGCCGATGTTTTAACAAATTTAACAATACTCAGCAAAACAAACAGCAATTTCTATTATTTATAGGCTACTTAAAAAGGGCCAGATAGAAATGTTACCCACAACCTTTGACTATTTATTATAAGGACTAGCCTTGCGGTAGCATTTCCCCTCTGCCACGGTATAGGATTAATTGATTATGTGCATTTACATTCAATTTTATACCTTATCAAATTATCACTAATAGCCTATAATTGCCAAACAATAATTTTGAACTTAGAACGTTTGGGGTTAACACGAGACTTCTTTTGATGTTTTGTAACGTTCAAAATTAGAATCTAAAGCTATGGGAAATAAAATCCAAAGTTGCGGATTTCATGTTACCGCGCTCTCGCAAAAAGTGGCAGAAATGTGTGTTCGTAGAATTACATGCGTAACTAGTCCCTATATAACTAGTCAAAGCCCACAAGAGTAAACTAATAATTACTTTAGGTAGGAGAGGCAAAGGTGTTTCAGGTAAATAGCTAGTGGCGCTCAACTGTATCTGCCTAGGCCCAAAGATAGACAGGCGTGAGTAACCTCCACCTTTATACTATACGTCTTCTCTATTGTTAGGTAAGACCGACATAAAAAAAAAGAACGGTTTTATATAAGTTTCACGCCTGTGTCCTAGTACCCTCGTAGCTCGATCCCAAACGGGTGGACCGATTTCGATGCGGTTTTTAGTATTTATTATTTGGTTGTTAAGGCCAAATTGTTGGTAAAGGACAAATGGTCACTGCGACATGGACAGATCTATTGTAGCGTCACCCCTGACCTAAAGGTCATTTCTTAGGCCCATGGGTGCCCATGGTCTTCATGAACCGTGTTATGCTTTTGGAGGCGAGACCCTAATGTCAGTAGGTGCTACTACGTACCCACCTAGATAGCGACTCCCACTGTAAATGTAAATGAGCACTTCACATTCGCAGAGGAGGCGTATGGGCGTTTCCTCTGCTTCAGCAGCAGAATTTGCAAGTAGGTGAATCTACGAGCCCCATTCTTTGTAGATGTTTGTTTAACTTGCAGTCTCCTGTCAAGGTTCGTACCGAAAGTCGCTGCTTTTTGAATTGGTGGTATGTCTACTTAAGAAGCTGGTCACAAGTTCTTTTGCATGCTTCAGTCCTGGTGTCTCCGACCAGAGCGTAATCTCTGGTCACAACAAGCACACGTCTAGAGGTGTTGCGAGAGATGCCGCAATAAGGGTCGGGGCCTATGGCGTCCTCTTCCGCCCCTCTTCGTGCCAGCTCCTCGTTAGCAGCCTCATTTCCATCAATTCCACTGTGGAATTCAGGCATCCAGCCTAGGGTGACAGAGTTTCTCGATCGTAGCCGGTTAAGTGCTTGGAAACATTCTTGTGTTAGTTTCGACTCTATTTCGTCAGATCCTAGCGCTTCCAGAGCTTTTTTTAGTAATCAAAAGCTAATTTTTGCGACAGTCTCTTAGCTTGAATGAAAATCTGTTAAGGGCCTATGTCGAAAAATAATTGAGAGAAAGAGATTGGGCGGCGCGCGCGCCTGAAACGACGCAAGCGTAAAAAAAACTTTATTTAATTGTGATTGTACTATTTATGTAAGATCAATTCTGCTCTTATCAAAATTTGTAAAATATCAATCCCTTTTTTTTTAAATCAAGTCTCGTGTTTCTATTATTCACCGTTTAGCAGTTCGAAGCGTTTATCGATAAAGACGGAGGCTACTTTGGCTTGTTTTTCTATCGAGAAAATGTGTCTCAATCGTGTTTTGGCTCTAATCAAAACTTCAATTATATGTTCAATTTACACATATCCGCTAATCATAATCCTACTGTTAGTAATTCATGAATTCATGATATATGACGCTTTGAAGAATCCTTTTTTTTTCTCACAGCCTCCTAAGTAGTTTTCAACATCACCATTGATTGAGAGCTTTGAAGGGATTTCGGCCAAAATTATACCAGAAACACCGAGTTTGGGCTTAAATTATGTCTAGTTCTGAGGATTTTATATCTACAGGGTTAGATTATGACCACATCAAAACCAAAACATATTTTTTGACAAATTAAATTTAAAAGCCGCCCCAACGCTCATTTAATTTGCATTTCTTTGTGTTGTGTGTAATAATAAAGTGTTAAAAATAGGTAGGTACTAGGTACAGTGGAGACGCAGTTCAGATGGTAGTCTATATCTATATCTATACTATTATAAAACTGTAACAGGAAGTTTGTCTGTACATTGAAGATATTAACAAAAAAAAGTTACGATATGGTTTTGTCCCTGATTCCATTTCACCAATTTTTGGATTTTTTGTCTGTCTGTTTGTTTGTGTGTTTGTTTGATTGTTTGTTTGTTTGTTTGAACGAGTATCACGCAAAAACTACTGAACCGATTTTGATGAAACTTTTTTTGTTTGATAGCTTATGATCTGAGTTAAAATCTGGTATGTAATTTGTGCGGACGAAGTCGCGTTGTTTAGTAATTTATTATTTCGTCTTATTTTGCTTTTTACCATTGGAACCGATCTTCAACTCTCGACCATAATAATAATTGAATTCCGCCACGGGATTTCACGGCGTTCCAAATTTAATTCATATAAAAACCAGCCAGCAAGCTATGGCTGTACAACCTCCTTACAGTACCTAGCTATAGGTAATGTATGAATGAATGCTATTTTTAAATTGCATCATTTAAAGTGACGAGCAGCGTTGCAAACAATCTTACCGAGAGGCCTACTTAGCAAACATTTTCTCTTGGTGAAAGGGCTAGACAGTACTGTAGGACAGACGGACAGACAGATCGAGAATTTTCCTTTATTTCACCGTTTCTCTAACACCTAGATAAAACGTTCAATTTTAATTGACGTCATAAAATGCGAATACGTTATTTAGATGCAAATGATGCAATTTATTTATTTGCATCCATGATGACGTCAATATAGCTTAGCTTAGTTAGAATTATATTTTACCCACTATACAGGGTGTAAACTTAAATGCGTTACATAATTGGACCTCCTATAAGCAAAGGGACCAACAATGAAAAAGTGCTGATGGTGTTTTTAGCCCACACACTCAAGAATAAGCAGAGATAGTACCTATACACCGTGGTACTTATATGCCGTGCGGTGTCGGCTATGAATAGCACCATCCCATTTCCTCCCGTGGGTGTCGTAACAGGCGACTAAGGGATCTACTGAAGGATGGGCAGCAGCATCCTCTGAGTACACACATTGATTCGATCCAACTGCGATCGCCAACCCGCCTGCAAAGCATGGCGATTATGGCAAATCCCCCCCATTCTAGGGAGGCTTATGTCCAGCAGTGGACGTTTAATGGCTGATATGATGATGATGAGTACCTATACATACCTAACTGGTATAAGGTCTAACAAAATTAGCTGAAACAATTTTAAGGGGATGATCAGACCATCAAACTGAACAACTTTCTCTATGGCACCAATATCGAAATCGTGAAAAAAAAATCTGCTGTCCCATACAAAACTGCAAATCATTACTCGACTCGAATGTATGGGACAGCAGATATTTTTTTTCACGATTTCGATATCGGTCCCATAGAGAAAGTTGTTCAGTTTGATGGTCTGATCATCCCCTTAAAACAGTTTCAGCTAATTTTGATAGACCTTATATAATATGAGACATCATCAATTCATCATCATCAGTTCATCACTTAGTCACAAGCTCACAAGTCACAACCATTACCTTCTTCTCACTCCGCAATCGGTTAAAACAATTTCTAATCTGACCTAACAAAACTAAACGGTACAATGACGACCATTTACAAACAAACAGAATGTAAACACGACGCCTTACATAAACCAGCGTGACCCAGAACTTGAGAGAAAGGTCTAGTGCCCCCCCCCCCCCCTCCCCTCCAGCCCCCACACCTGACCCTGCACCCCCCCGCTGCAACCGGCAGACCTTACCGCCATTTTGCATCTCAATTTTATGACACTGCGCCGATAGATTAGGATCTTTGGAGAGTTGTTTTTACCACCAAAGAAATAAAATATCAGTAAGGAAACAAGATCACACGGTAAGGAAAAAACCTCTTGTGACAAGGGTGTTGTCAAGGGGGGGCAAAGAGGGCAGCCACAGCCACCCCCCATAGATATTTTATTTTCCTTTAATTCTTCTATTAAATTGCGAATAGGAGGTAGTGGGCCATACTCCACCGTTTTTGGAAGTTGTTCAGTTTGATGGTCTGAAGCCCGACCCCTTTGATGTGAAATGCTAAATGCATTTTATACATTTTATAATTTACACCCTGTATAATTCGAATAACAAATATTTGTTATCCAGCGTATCATTATTATTTAGGGGGGTTTTGGGCTTTGACAGGCTTGTTGAGCCTGTGCCACGTAGACCATCGCTGGTCCTTTGTGAACATTACCAATCCCCACTACGGCCAGAAAACGCAGTAGATTCTTGATAGGGATAGTTTGTATCCCATCTGGTGTCAGAACCTGCCTACCTAGATGAGTAATACGTTTGTACATCAGGGGACCACAGTCACATAGGAGGTGCAGAGGAGTTTCCATCTCCTTGCAGAATCTGCAGCCGGTGGTGTCACTTAAATTCAGTGTGTGCATGTGTTTATTTAATTTGCAGTGGCCTGTGAGTGACCTTGCTATTGTACAAATTTGATCCTTGCTGAGGGCAAGGAGACCGTTCGCAAGTTTGCGATTGTAGCCTTTGATAAGTGCTTTGGAGTGGCCCATGCCTGGGTGTTGCACCAAAGCTTTATTGCCTCTCCAAAGCTGACCCTATTCAAAGAATCGCGCGTTAGACTGCCAGGTAACTATTCAGCGTAACCATCTACTCTAAGTCTAATTTAGGTACCTACTTAAGTAACTTACCTGTCCAACATTCAATGTAGCCTGCAGCAATGAGAAGAAAAGATTATAGGCTATTTTATTTTCTCATGCGTTTTATAACATGTCCAGAATAATGAGGCAAAGTTTTTTGTAGATTAGTTCGCATGCACCGAGTTCTACGCCGATAAAAACCCCAGATAAACGCTGGTAGAGTTAAGCTGGTAGAGCTTAATAATAAGGTATAAACGAAGTAAAACACCCTTTAGACGAGCAATTGACCACTGGCTTTCTATTAAGGCCAAATCGCCCGTTAGAAAAATTGCAAGTGTGACGTCCGCCACACACATACGGAATAGCGATCCAGAATCCTGAATCAGGATTACAATTTCCTATGGATTTTTTCCCTCCAGCATTTTTCCAACTGTCAAATCCTATACAAAATCAGAATTCGGTTCGGAATTCCGGATGTGTTTGGCGGACCTAAAGGCCGATCGCAAGCCCGGTCTCAACCAATAAGGTGCGCGTGCTCTTCCCTTCCACCCTTTGCTATTTGGCCTTGACAGAAAGCATACAATCAATTGCCCGTCTAAAGGGTACTTTTTTATTATTATTATTACAGATGGGTTTGCTTTTGACCTCAATCCAGTCCTCAGGACCAAGATGGGGTCGAAGATATAGCGAGCTTACCCAGAAGAAGCTTATTGACTCGTACTTTAAAGTGAGTCGGGTTGTAAGCCTTCGGAAATACTGACGCAAGCAGGGCGTTCCACTCCTTGGCTGTGCATATTATAAAAGATGCTGAAAGGCACTTAGTGCGAATATGTGGGATGTCAATCAAGTTGGGGTGATGAGCTCATGTAGCTCCTGGGCACAATCACCGAAGTACAGTATGTAGAAGACAGACTTTAAGGTGGACAAAACACACAAAAACGACCACAGTCACACTCTCCCAGCTCTCCGCAGGCGGGAAAGCGGGCCCTGCGCAGCTTTCGCTTCACGGCCTGGTTGCCCTGCTGCACGCGCCCGCTGCGTGTGCGCAGGCCACGATCCGAGCCGTGGAAACAACCGCCCTTTTAGTTTACAACATAGACAACTCATCGACAAATAAGATACAGAAGTAAAAGTAAAGTAGATCTAGGTAGGTAAGTAAGAACTTTATGCCAGTAAATAAGGTACAGTACCCTTCAAACATCATGAAAGAAGTCGTTTCACGTACGAATTCTATTATACGCAGCCATAGATTTTTTCATTAAGTTTGCCGGCAACGGTTCGATTCGAATCCCAGATCGGTCATAGACTAAGAGATAAGTGTACTTTTTGCAACCATCAGCTGCAAGGCTGATTCAGTGTTTATGGGGTGTAGAGCATCTCTGTGATGGGGATGGAGTTAAGAGGTTACTGATGTTTAAATGATGCAAGGCTGATCGTATGATATTATTGTAGTATACACTGTACCTATGTGAACTGTACAAAAACAGACACGGTTCATCTGTCGGTTTAGGAGTTACAGACGTTTAAAGGTCAGTAAAAAATTAACGATCAGCTGCAAGGCTGATCACATAGCTACAGTGCACACACACTACACAGCCTTGCAGCTGATCGGTAATTTTTTACCGACCTTTAAACATCAGTAACCTCTTAACTCCATCCCCATCACAGAGATGCTCTACGCCCCATAAACACTGAATCAGCCTTGCAGCTGATTGTTGCAAAAAGTACACTTATCTCTTAGTCTATCATGGATGTTATATGTTTGTGCCGTTATTGTATAGTTCCCATAACAAAATGCCTAAGGCTTACTTGGGATCATTACAATGTATGTGCCTGTGAGCGTTATTTATTTATTTAATGATGCGCTTATTTTGACTGCAAAAAGCAATGAGATTAGTAAACAGTAATTATGTTATTGGCTCATAGCGATTGCTTATGCTTATGAAAATCGGTCAGGAACTCAACTGCTGAGTGCAACGAATGAGTTTCAAAAATCGCACTCCAGGAGTGCGATTTTTTAATCTTTCTACTGCTGATTTGACTTTCAAAAATGGCACTCCTGGGCTGCGTTCCGAACCTATGCCCCAGGTGCACCCCGAGTGCAACTTTTTGCACTAACGCCGTTCCAAGCCTCCGTGAAAAACGTTCTATTGCAACTCGATTTGTATTTGGAAATGATGGAAGCCCAGGAAGCCAAAATTACTGTCAATGTCAAAATTTGAGGTTACAAAACAATCGTGATCGTTCCGTAGGTACCTCCTAACTAGTTGAAACATTGGCGTGGTCGTTAGCGCGAAAAAACAACTGCACCCAAAGGTCGTGAACGCGGCCCTGGAGTATGATTTTTGAAAGTCAAATCAGCAGCAGAAAGATGCATATTTCCATATTAATTTTGACATTTTCAACTGCTGAGCTCAGCGAATGAGATTCAAAAATCGCACTCCTGGTCCTTTGTATTCGCCCCATGCTCACCCATATTTTACGCATACCTCCGACCGTATGGTATTTTTTTATTTTCTTTTTCATTCTCGGGAATGCAGGTTTAATGATACAGGCCAGGAATCGAACCGCGGCTTCATGATTGACGACCTGGTGAAGGTGGCGGGAACACATTTGGTTGGGTTGGGTTGAGAGGACAGCAAGGACCGGTCGTTGTGGCGATCCTTGGGGGAGGCCTATGTCCAGCAGTGGACGTCCATCGGTTGAGATGATGATGATGAAGAGGTAGAAATTGTAAGCAAGAGTGCAGTAAGTATATTCGATCCTATAGAGCTCGTCACAGGGATTCAGAAAATATCGTGGCTCAATTATTTGGGGTATATATTTCAGCGGGTTGAAAATAAAAACAAAATATATTGAAAAGCCGGAAACTTGTTAATTAAGAACAGCGCCATCTAACGACCAACCTATGTACTTGTTTAACATGTAACAACAAAGCTTGCTTAAAGTTTACGTTAAGTTACGTGTTATTTTCAGTGTTTTGTTTTTTTGTTTTGTCATTGTAATTTTGTTTTAGAACTGTTTCAGAACGTCTTCGCCGTTAAATCAATTTTAATTTAAATACCTACCTATTTAAAAATCTTAGCACAATACATTTAAAATTAACGTGGCAACAAATCTATCAGAAATGTAACTAATATTTTAGTCTGGCAACACCATCCAGGTCAATCAAGGAAGTGCAAGGATATCGTTAGCTAAAAATAATATTTTTTTGTTATTTTTAGTAACATAATACAAATGAAATTATGTAAACTTATACCTGTTTCAAGATGATATTAAGATAAGAAAGTTTATTTGCCGTGATGGTTGAAAATAGTGCCAAAGAGTTTGACAGAAGAAAACTGAGGAATACAGCAGTCGGTACCGCATAGAGATTTTTAGCTACAAATTAATTAAATTCTGTCCTAACTCTGTTATTTATTGACTCATTATGAGTATAAGTATCATTTTTTAGGCTCTATAAAATGTTTCCTTTGCCAATTTAATCAAAAATAGTCGTCATATAATTTGACCCAGTTTGCCGTGTGCGTTGACCTATGTATATGAATGCGGACTAAAGCACGATGTTATTTTTAGGATACAGCTTTGCAGATAATTAAATATTTATAGATGCCATTTGTGATAAAATTGCGAAACAAATTACTGAACGACTGTTGCCGTGACCTTTTCTATTTGGAACAGGGTGAGTTCTTTGTTTGAATTTTGATCTTTTCTTTTTTTATTCTTTTTAAAATCTACTTCATACTTCAATTCTCAACATGACTTGAATAATGATTTAAAATTAGAACACAGTTTTTTTTAAATCGTATAAGATTCTAATTTCAAATGATTACGAAAAAAATAAAGGTGTAACTTCACTAATGTTCTAATTAACAAATTTTACTTAGATCATTGAAAAATCTTATAGACCCAATTTTACTTTACAAACCCTTTGCCCGTGCCTTTTATGCCTACCTTTTATCTTTTGTTTTTATTATTCAAAACATTGTGATTGTACACTTAAAATTATTTAAAACAAATGATAATTTCTTTTTTTTTTAATGTGTAAGGGCCTGTTTCACCACTTTTGGATAAGTTCTTATTAGCTTATCTGACAGCTCGCTACTGTGCATTGCTATTAAGAACTTTAGCATCCAATTAGAAAGGAGAAATAACAAACTACCTAATTTATGTTTGTTTGACATGTCACCTCTAGCACAGTATATGAAAGATAATCTAGTACTACATACAGTACGGATCCTCCCACCGACTTTTTACCTCACCCCTTCTGGTTGAATCGTGGCAAAAATGAATTTGTGTATTCCTGTCTCGCTCGCTCTCATTCCCATTTGTATGAAATGAGAGCTATCAGTTGACAGTGTCCAAGGTATGCCTCTAGCACAGTACAAGAAAGAGTATCTGTTACTACATACAGTACGAACACTCCCTTCCTCCCACCAACTTTTTATCTCACCCCCTCTATCGCCCTCTGGTTATTTGGCAGTTACCTAAGAAGAAGACTTAAGGTTCAATTTCTTTGGTTTCGCATGTGCTGATGTCATCTTATCAATTTCAATTTTTTGTATGCAGTGTCTGGGTTGTGCCTTTAGTATATTATAGGTATAGTACTGAATAGCTCAATGTTTAATATTCACAAGATGCCATGTTGACCATGCGAGACCGACTCATACTTGGCTGACAGTCCTAAATAGGTAGGATAGACAGACGGATGGACGGACAACGTAGGCTGAGTAATAGGGTTTTTCATACTTTGGGTACGGAACCCTAAAAAAAGATGCATCTGTCTGCAATCTTAAGTATTTGTTTCAGGAGCAGAGAGCGTCTGAAGTACCTATTAAATGCCAAAGACTAACAAGAATCTCTTCGGAAGATTAAAAAATAAAACAAAATAAAAAAACTTAAAATGACTTCCTATAAAGGGATCAATTTAATAATAGCATTTTATTCATAAACTCACAAATACGTCCCAAAAAATTGGGGAATGGAACGCACTGGTTGTGATGCACAAAAATACCTTTCACAAAACATTCTAAATTCAAAATAGTCTGCATATCATCTTCCTTAGCTAAAAAAAAAAGAAATTAAAAAAATTCACAATGAATTCCAAGTACAGATAAAAAATTCCAGCCACAATGGTTACTTAGAAGTTTTAGAAATAAAGCAAGACAATATGGTTATTTGTTGACTGAATTGCAATAAGAGGTTTTTGAACCTGGGCCTACGCCCTAAGGGTGTAAGGGTGCACACACTGTAGTGATGAAGAAGCAAAATGTTCGCACCCTATCGTTAATTGTGTGCACATTCACATATTTGCTGGTTGGTGCTGCTGTTTTTGACGCTTTAGAATCTACTACGGAGAGGAATCGATTTGAAGTTCTTCAAGGTAAGTCGATATTGGTTTCTTTATACAGGTTTGACATGCTTGCCCAATGTGGATCAACAGAATCCACATTATTCACATGTACATAAAAACCAACACACATAACTTACTCATACATCAAAATGTTTGCTTCATACAATGTTTTACTTCCCAATATTGACATAAAAATTTTTTTAATCACCTATTTACCACCGTATTTTTTAATTTTATTTTTATTTTTTTTCTTTATTCCTTTTTATTTGTATTAATTTTGTTTTTTAAGTTTTGAGACTTATGGCCTTTGTTACCAAGCCCGGAAAAAAGTCGATGCTTAAAATGTCACAGAAATGATGAAGAAATGTTTGATTCTGATGATGATGTTGAAATTCAGATTAAAGGCAAAGGAAATGCATCCCATTCAGCCTCAGTTCAGCCGTGAACATGGCTTTTCAGTGTTTTTCAAGTAAGTCGAGTAATAAAATAATAGATAGAAATAACGGTTGTTTTATTAAAACAATTAAATACTCATCATCAATTTAAATACTCACAAAAATGGCGCCCATGGACTTATAAAGGCGCTAATCGCCATAGAAATGTTAACTCGAAAGCGAATGTTCCCTGATTTGCCTGATTGATCCCTGATTGATCCTTAAAAAAAATGAGTTATCACAGACAGTGCCAATTCTTATACAGGATGTAACAAAATTTAAATATAATTATTCAAAGGGTTCGACCATCAAATTGAACAACTTACACTATGGAACCAACATCGAAAAAAATATATCTGCTGTTTTACACAAAACTGCAATACCTACTCGACTCAAATGTATATGGGACACCAGATTTTTCTTTTATCTCAATGTTGGCTCCATAAGTGAAAGTTGTTCAGTTTGATGGTGCAAAACATTTTGCTAACGAAGGCAAGTAAAGCACCCCTTTAAATATTACTTATTTACTAGGATGTTTTATTACACCCTGTAGAGACGAAATGTGTACTGGTAAAATAAAAAAAACTATAAAATCATCATCATCATCACAGCCTATAAGTGTAGTATACGTCTTGCACTGCAGGGCGCAGGCCGACCCTCGAGGAGGGTGTACGGGCGTAAGTCCACCGCGCATGCATCACGCAGCGTATGCAAGTTTTCTCACGATGTTTTTTTCATGTCATAAACTCTAGTTTTCATCATTCTCTTGCACATTTCCCATTATTTGGGGTTGGCGCAATATGTCATCTTCCATTCATCTCTCTTAGCCGTCGTTTCGGCATTCACTCCTTTTTTACACTTTCTACCACTATTAATCAAGTTAATTATTGCATATTTAATTCGTTTTTACAAATACTGCTTTTGTTAAAAAGTTCTGTGCTATATATTGTATCGATTTAATCATTGATTGGGAAGGCACTAGCTCATAGGGTTCAGGCATCTAGATTAGGAGCTAGGGTTTTTTAATATTCTATTCTTACTGAGATTTAATAAAACAAATCCTTCACACAATCCATCCATCTTTTCTTCGGCCTTCCTCTCCTACCGCAGCCATGCACATTCATACTTAACACTTGCCTCGTAACATGACACTCGTCTCTCCGCATTACATGTCCATACCACGCTAATCTATGGTGCTGTTTATACAGAAGAGACGTGTGGCGGTGGCGGATTGTCAAAGTAACACCAATATAAACCTTATAGTATGTAGCATAGCGTCGTTTTTGTCGTAAAGGAAAATCACGCCCGTGCCACCAGGCGACGTCGCCTGGCAACTGCCGCACACCGCCCGCGCCACTGTCACTTCTATATAAACCGCGCCTAAAACCCTACAGTTTTTTACAATTTTCCATCATAGGTGCTACTTTCAAACTTGCAGTAATATACTCATACCTAATCCTGTCGATTCTAGTTACACCACACATCCGTCTCACCAACATGCAGTAGTTTCTCTTTCGTCCCTTTTGTAGCCCAACACTCAAATCCGTACATGACGACAGACCTTATTATGGTCTAATAAATTTTCTCCTCTATAAATTTTCAGCAATCGAAGGTATAATAATTCGGAAGTACAACATAACTGAGGAGGACTTCAGAGTCATGGAGACGGTGGTGCTGAAGTCGGAGCCGCACAAGGCCGGGCAGCAGTGGAAGTTCACGGGCGCTTTCTACTATGCCACTACAGTTCTTACTACTATAGGTGAGTCATAAACTCATGACCATAATCATTTTTGGGGTAGTAAGAAACATTGCTACACCTGTACACCATATTTTAAGGGTAGTTCCCATGGAACATGACATTATCGGACAATATGAGTCTATATTTTTTCTCTGTTTGTTTGTGCGTGTAATTTCACTATGGTTTGTTCTATAGAACTCTATACGGTGACTCCGAACGGTGACGTCCAAAAATTTTAGATCAATCCTCTTACCTAGGAGTATTCGAAAATACCCCATGTATGTTTTGCGAAGTTATGATTTTTGAAATATGTATTTGGTTATTTTCTACCGGAGCGGCTCAAAAAATCTAAATTTTTTGAATAGTTAAGTATTTTTTGATTATTGTGTTTGCAACATGATCATCTTGAATCACTGTTCCATACGTAACATAATCAACTACAACATCCGTACAAGTTACAGAAAAAAAGGGTCGAAAGTAAAGATTTGTTAATACAATATGGGTGCTCATTAAGTTCAAACAAATTATAAAAACTTTCGCAATTTTTCAGTTCACCAAATAATTAAAAAAATATGATTCTTAAAAGGGCATTTTACGCTAAAAAGGGCTTCCTTAGTTAGGGAAAAAATCCATTAGAAAAAATTGGTTTAGCGATCATAAGTATCATCAAACCATTTAAATAAACTGAAATTGATCGGTCAGTGAAACATTTTAAGATAACACAAAAATACCATAGTTCACTAATGTCACTAACAAAAATTTTCACTAATTTATATTTACCTGCAGGATACGGTCACTCGACGCCGGCCGGTCAGTGAAACATTTTAAGATAAAACAAAAATACCATAGTTCACTAATGTCACTAACAAAAATGTTTCACTAATTTATATTTACCTGCAGGATACGGTCACTCGACGCCGGCCGGTCAGTGAAACATTTTAAGATAAAACAAAAATACCATAGTTCACTAATGTCACTAACAAAAATGTTTCAATAATTTATATTTACCTGCAGGATACGGTCACTCGACGCCGGCCGGTCAGTGAAACATTTTAAGATAAAACAAAAATACCATAGTTCACTAATGTCACTAACAAAAATGTTTCACTAATTTATATTTACCTGCAGGATACGGTCACTCGACGCCGGCCGGTCAGTGAAACATTTTAAGATAAAACAAAAATACCATAGTTCACTAATGTCACTAACAAAAATGTTTCACTAATTTATATTTACCTGCAGGATACGGTCACTCGACGCCGGCCACGATCGGGGGGAAGCTGTTCACGATGTTCTACGCGATAGTGGGCATCCCCCTCGGCCTCATCATGTTCCAGAGCATCGGCGAACGAGTTAACAGACTTAGCAGGTCTGTTACTAGATATGTATATCTCCACAATGAGTTATAGGAAAAAAAAATTAAGATGAGCGTGCAACGCGTAGCGTGCGTTTCTGTCTATTTTGGATAACACGTACATGAAAAAACTACGGAGCCAGCGAAGCAAGCTCGAAATTTTTAAATTTCGAATAACTATGGTTGTGATCAAATTTCTTTTGGTAACCGTGCAAGTAAAGTGCCGCCCAGGGCAGACAGGTTCTGCAAGAAATTTGAAGAATAAGTTTTAACAGATCTATTTTGCTGTTGCGCTGTTCCCAGCAGAACATTTTTTTTTAATATTTTATTATAATGATAATAAATTAAATGGATTATAATGTATTTGGAACTACTAACATTTGGTTAAGTATGTAGGTACTGATAAAATGAGCAACCGACCTACCAGTGCTAATGTGATAACTGCAACTTAAACTGATTTTACCTATATCTATACTATTATAAAACTGTAACAGGAAGTTTGTCTGTACATTGAAGGTATCAACAAAAAAAAAGTTACGATATGGTTTTCAGGTGTCCCTGATTCCATTTCACCAATTTTTGGATTTTTTGTGTCTGTTTTTTTGTGTGTTTGTTTGTTTGTTTGAACGAGTATCACGCAAAAACTACTTAACCGATTTTGATGAAACTTTTTTTGTTTGATAGCTTATGATCTGACTTAAAATCTGGTATATAATTTGTGCGGACGAAGTCGCGGGTTAACGCTCGTATAATAATAAAATGGACGAAATCACGATTTCGTATTCCCCTATAACATTCTAACTTCCTCCTCCAAAACTAAACCAATTTTAATCATTCTTTCAAGAATATTATGAGAAAGACTTTGGTTACGAACAACAGTCCGAACCGCTGTTCCTCTTAACTAGTGGTTGTGTGATGTATATAAATTAAATTAAATACTCATTTATTTCGGACTAAAAAAGAAAATCCCTAATTTTGTTAGTAGGTTGATTAGTAACATTGTTTACTTAAAGTTATGTTAATGTATGTTAATTAGGTATTGACAATAATATTTTAAGCATTCGGTAGGTATAGGTATTATATATTTTATTTGACAGTCCCAATCACCAGCTCCACCCAGTGCTTTTGTATGGGACAATCAAATCTAGCAGCAATGCATTTCAGGATGCTGTTGTCACTGGTACGCAGGCGCTACAGTAGCGAGGCCACTTTTTTGCGAATGCAACCGTTTACTATATGGCTCATGGATGAGTAATTTCTAGCGTGAATCGGACGCATCTGCTTTCTAGTCTACATAAAAATAAATTACGAATAATGTTCTCAAACAACCACCTCTTCCGCAGCGTAATAATAAAATCAATAAAGCGAGCGATGAACTGCTCACAAACGAGCGCTTCCGAGGTAGACCTGATCTGCGTGGTGACCACACTCTCCTCGCTGACTATAGCCGGAGGGGCCGCCGCCTTCTCCAAGTTCGAGGGGTGGTCATACTTCGACAGCGTCTACTACTGCTTCATAACCCTCACCACTATAGGTAAGCCAACTAAATTCTTCTTCGGGTTCCTATCCATTACTGGAGGTTGGCAGTTGGCTCTGCATATCCCTGTCTATCTCTCGCCAAACGAAACAGCCTTCGACTCTGGCGATGCCTGTCCGGTCTTTCAGGTTCGCGAGGCACGACATTTGTGGCCTACCGACGCTTTTTTTGCTCTTTACTTTATTCATTATTCTAGTCTGGAGCAGGTGGTATCGCTCATTCCTCAAGATATGACCAAGGTTGAAAACTTTTCTCCTTTTAATGGTTTGCAAAAGCTCCCGGGATAGGTCCTATACTTTGAACAAAGGAATGGAATAACTTTTCGTAGTAGCAGATACGCAGAACTACATTTCTGAACTCTGCTAGATGGAGTAATTCGATAGTGTCTACTACTGCTTACCTTCACCACTATAATAGGTAAGCCAACTAAGTTATAGGTCCTATACTTTAAACAGAGTATGCAATGGCTTTTAGACGCACTGTAGCACTTAGGTTAGTATACAGGGTGGAAAAAAAAGGTCGTGGTTGGAGGGAAAGTACCCTTAATATTTATGTTGGCAAATTTTACTGAAAGGAAACATTCCTTTATTTTCAAATTTAATTAAAACTGCATTTAAAGATTTTTGAAAAATCATCTGTTGGAGCCGGGAATCGAACCGGTGAAACGTGAAAAAAAAACATCCTGTATTTTATGATACCAACCGAAAGAGCCATTCATTTTTCAAAAATCTTTAAATGCAGTTTTAATTATTTTTGAAAATAAAGGAATGTTTCCTTTCAGTAAAATTTGCCATCATAAATATTAAGGGTACTTTCCCTCCAACCACGGCCTTTTTTTTCCACCCTGTATATATTCTTTGACATAGGTAAGTAAATTGTCAAAATTACATTTCTGGACCCTGCTACTCTTGCTAGATTGGTTCTTCGATAGTGTTTACTGCAGCATAATTTTCACTACAATAGGTTAGGTAAGTTATAAATATTGCTAGAGAGGTTTATAATGATCGTAGCGGGAGGCGTTTCGTTGTCTCTGCCTACCCCAGTGGGAGACTGGCGTGAGAATAAGTATGTATATTGTATAAATATTATAACCAGTAAGATCTAAAAGCGATTTTTTGTAAACAATGAATTGGTGTAATTGCAGGCAATTTGGAAAATCTATTGTTCGATGAGTAGATCTTCGTTCCGGTAGTCCAATGGTTAGTTATAGCCCAGTCATTTTACGGAGTTATGGTAGGCGGGGTAGGGAGTAATTATTAATTGGACTTTTAAACTGTAACCGGCACCATCTAGTGATAAAAAGATTATCTTAAAACATATTTAAAAAAAAAAACGCTACGCAACATAAAAATCAAAATTTTGTGTCCCAAAGGCTTTTAAATTAATAATATTAATACCAATGCACTCATTTCACTTAGATTTAACAATATAAATTATTTTTGAGCAATAAAATCTGCAATAAAATTTAAAAAAAATGGTATTTATTAGAAAATACGAATGTATTTTTAAAAACCAAAATGTTTGAAGTATGTATAATGTCAGGTTTTTTAGAAAGAGATAATAACAAAATTTTAAAATTGGAACTGTTGCTGACGTGATTTATTTTTAATTTTGGTACATTTCTAGGCTCAAATTACGAAAAAAATATCAATTATTAATTAGTTCCTGCTCAAACCGTAAAATGACTGGGCTATTATGCACCATTTGCGTGCTAGGGCCTATAATAATTACGGAGAAATTAACAAAATTACACACTCTGGGATCCCAATGCAGGGGAAAGCCCAAAAATCTCTTAAAGTTTAAAACTTTTACTATAAAAAGGTGGAAGTCGATTGTGGAGGATCATTGGTATCTGTCAACAGTTCAGTTGCGTAAAAAACTTAAAATAATATAACTAGGGACTAGTTACGCGTGTAATTCTACTAAATAACTTTTCTGACACTTTTTGCGTGGGACGAGGTAGCATGAAATCCGCAACTTTGGGTTTTATTTCATTGTTTTAGATTCTACTTTTGATTGTTAAAATTAGTCTCGTGTAAACGAGATATTATAGGCTGTTACGTTTGGTGATAATGTATACAATTGTAAGTATGTAAATGAACATGATTATTTGATCTTGTAACATGGCAGAGGGGAAATGCTAAAGCTAGGCTGGTACCTAAAAATTGACACATTCGAAACATAAATCCCTGTTTCCTCCGCAGGTTTCGGCGACATGGTGGCGTTACAGAAAGACAACGCGTTAAACCGCAAACCTTCGTACGTGATGTTCGCGCTGATCTTCATACTTTTCGGGCTGGCCATCGTGGCGGCCTGTCTCAACCTGTTGGTGCTGCGCTTCGTGACCATGAACACTGAGGACGAGAAGCGAGACCAGGCCCAAGCCGAGCAGGTCACTATACACACATACATACAGACATACATACACGTGATGTTAGCTTCATAATGTTCCTGTTGGTGCTGCGCTTCGTGACCATGAACACTGAGGACGAGAAGCGAGACCAGGCCCAAGCCGAGCAGGTCACTATACACACATACATACAGACATACATACACGTGATGTTAGCTTCATAATGTTCGGGCTGGTCATCGTGGCGGCCTGTCTCAACCTGTTGGTGCTGCGCTTCGTGACCATGAACACTGAGGACGAGAAGCGAGACCAGGCCCAAGCCGAGCAGGTCACTATATACACATACATGCCATAGGCCCCGAGCCTTATTGCGGCATCTCCCGCAACACCTCTAGACGTGTGCTAAAGGAATGGGCCGTGGACCAAAGCCGTAAGCTCTGGTCGGATACACCAGGACTGAGGCATGCGAAAGAACTTGTGACCGGCTTTTCAAACAGACATACCTCGGATGCCATCAATTCAAACCGCAACGACTTAAGGCTCTTAGTACGAGCCTTAACAGGACACTGCAAGCTAAACAAACACCTACACAGAATGGGGCTTGTAGATTCACCCACTTGCAGATTCTGCTGTGAAGCAGAGGAAACGCCCATACACCTCCTCTGCGAATGCGAAGTGCTCATTCACAGCAGAAGTCGCCATCTAGGTGGATACATAATAACACCTACTGACATTAGGGACCTCCCCTCCAAAAGCATAACACGGTTCATGAAGTCCGTGGGCCTAGGAAATGACCTTTAGGTCTAGGGTGACAGCTACAATAGATCTATCCAGGTCGCAGTAGCTTTTGGTCATCGACCAAGCCCTTATAACCAAATAATAATACACATACATACAGACATACATACACGTGATGTTAGCTTCATATTGTTCGGGCTGGCCATCGTGGCGGCCTGTCTCAACCTGTTGGTGCTGCGCTTCGTGACCATGAACACTGAGGACGAGAAGCGAGACCAGGCCCAAGCCGAGCAGGTCACTATATACACATACATACAGACATACATACACGTGATGTTAGCTTCATATTGTTCGGGCTGGCCATCGTGGCGGCCTGTCTCAACCTGTTGGTGCTGCGCTTCGTGACCATGAACACTGAGGACGAGAAGCGAGACCAGGCCCAAGCCGAGCAGGTCACTATATACACATACATACAGACATACATACACGTGATGTTAGCTTCATAATGTTCCTGTTGGTGCTGCGCTTCGTGACCATGAACACTGAGGACGAGAAGCGAGACCAGGCCCAAGCCGAGCAGGTCACTATACACACATACATACAGACATACATACACGTGATGTTAGCTTCATAATGTTCCTGTTGGTGCTGCGCTTCGTGACCATGAACACTGAGGACGAGAAGCGAGACCAGGCCCAAGCCGAGCAGGTCACTATACACACATACATACAGACATACATACACGTGATGTTAGCTTCATAATGTTCCTGTTGGTGCTGCGCTTCGTGACCATGAACACTGAGGACGAGAAGCGAGACCAGGCCCAAGCCGAGCAGGTCACTATACACACATACATACAGACATACATACACTTGATGTTAGCTTCATAATGTTCCTGTTGGTGCTGCGCTTCGTGACCATGAACACTGAGGACGAGAAGCGAGACCAGGCCCAAGCCGAGCAGGTCACTATACACACATACATACAGACATACATACACGTGATGTTAGCTTCATAATGTTCCTGTTGGTGCTGCGCTTCGTGACCAT
Source organism: Agonopterix arenella (assembly GCA_927399405.1). Taxonomy (NCBI): domain Eukaryota; kingdom Metazoa; phylum Arthropoda; class Insecta; order Lepidoptera; family Depressariidae; genus Agonopterix; species Agonopterix arenella. The sequence continues at coordinate 8,566,032 of OV656714.1, forward strand.
GAACACTGAGGACGAGAAGCGAGACCAGGCCCAAGCCGAGCAGGTCACTATACACACATACATACAGACATACATACACGTGATGTTAGCTTCATAATGTTCCTGTTGGTGCTGCGCTTCGTGACCATGAACACTGAGGACGAGAAGCGAGACCAGGCCCAAGCCGAGCAGGTCACTATACACACATACATACAGACATACATACACGTGATGTTAGCTTCATAATGTTCCTGTTGGTGCTGCGCTTCGTGACCATGAACACTGAGGACGAGAAGCGAGACCAGGCCCAAGCCGAGCAGGTCACTATACACACATACATACAGACATACATACACGTGATGTTAGCTTCATAATGTTCCTGTTGGTGCTGCGCTTCGTGACCATGAACACTGAGGACGAGAAGCGAGACCAGGCCCAAGCCGAGCAGGTCACTATACACACATACATACAGACATACATACACGTGATGTTAGCTTCATAATGTTCGGGCTGGTCATCGTGGCGGCCTGTCTCAACCTGTTGGTGCTGCGCTTCGTGACCATGAACACTGAGGACGAGAAGCGAGACCAGGCCCAAGCCGAGCAGGTCACTATATACACATACATGCCATAGGCCCCGAGCCTTATTGCGGCATCTCCCGCAACACCTCTAGACGTGTGCTAAAGGAATGGGCCGTGGACCAAAGCCGTAAGCTCTGGTCGGATACACCAGGACTGAGGCATGCGAAAGAACTTGTGACCGGCTTTTCAAACAGACATACCTCGGATGCCATCAATTCAAACCGCAACGACTTAAGGCTCTTAGTACGAGCCTTAACAGGACACTGCAAGCTAAACAAACACCTACACAGAATGGGGCTTGTAGATTCACCCACTTGCAGATTCTGCTGTGAAGCAGAGGAAACGCCCATACACCTCCTCTGCGAATGCGAAGTGCTCATTCACAGCAGAAGTCGCCATCTAGGTGGATACATAATAACACCTACTGACATTAGGGACCTCCCCTCCAAAAGCATAACACGGTTCATGAAGTCCGTGGGCCTAGGAAATGACCTTTAGGTCTAGGGTGACAGCTACAATAGATCTATCCAGGTCGCAGTAGCTTTTGGTCATCGACCAAGCCCTTATAACCAAATAATAATACACATACATACAGACATACATACACGTGATGTTAGCTTCATATTGTTCGGGCTGGCCATCGTGGCGGCCTGTCTCAACCTGTTGGTGCTGCGCTTCGTGACCATGAACACTGAGGACGAGAAGCGAGACCAGGCCCAAGCCGAGCAGGTCACTATATACACATACATACAGACATACATACACGTGATGTTAGCTTCATATTGTTCGGGCTGGCCATCGTGGCGGCCTGTCTCAACCTGTTGGTGCTGCGCTTCGTGACCATGAACACTGAGGACGAGAAGCGAGACCAGGCCCAAGCCGAGCAGGTCACTATATACACATACATACAGACATACATACACGTGATGTTAGCTTCATAATGTTCCTGTTGGTGCTGCGCTTCGTGACCATGAACACTGAGGACGAGAAGCGAGACCAGGCCCAAGCCGAGCAGGTCACTATACACACATACATACAGACATACATACACGTGATGTTAGCTTCATAATGTTCCTGTTGGTGCTGCGCTTCGTGACCATGAACACTGAGGACGAGAAGCGAGACCAGGCCCAAGCCGAGCAGGTCACTATACACACATACATACAGACATACATACACGTGATGTTAGCTTCATAATGTTCCTGTTGGTGCTGCGCTTCGTGACCATGAACACTGAGGACGAGAAGCGAGACCAGGCCCAAGCCGAGCAGGTCACTATACACACATACATACAGACATACATACACTTGATGTTAGCTTCATAATGTTCCTGTTGGTGCTGCGCTTCGTGACCATGAACACTGAGGACGAGAAGCGAGACCAGGCCCAAGCCGAGCAGGTCACTGTATACACAGACATACATACACGTGATGTTAGCTTCATACTGTTCCTTGAACCCGTACTTTTCCAAACCGGGGAACTTCGTTATCCAATTTCGCCACCGAGCCCACTACCCAGAGAACGAAATTTTCAATCTGTTGCGTCTTAAGGGGACGTTCGTTCGTTCCGGGGAGGGTTCGTTCTCTGGGTAGTGGGCTTGGTGGCGAAATTGGATAACGCAGTTCCCCGGTTTGGAAGAGTACGGGTTCAAGTCCCGCCCGAGACAAATTTTTAATTTGATTCGAAATAGCACAAAATGGCTGTAACATGTTTAAAAATCAATAATATTTGAAATTAAAGAAATGTTCATCAACTTTTGATACTGTTATACTATATCTATCTATACTATTATAAAACTGTAGCAGGAAGTTTGTCTGTACATTGAAGATATTAACAAAAAAAAGTTACGATATGGTTTTTAAGTGTCCCTGATTCCATATCAGCAATTTTTGGATTTTTTGTCTGTCTGTCTGTTTGTTTGAACGAGCATCACGCAAAAACTACTGAACTGATTTTGATGAAACTTTTTTATTTGATAACTAATGATCGGACTTAAAATTTGGTATATAATTTGTGCGGACAAAGTTGCGGGTTAACGCTAGTAACTGATATGTTTGTTGTTGTGTTGCGCAGGCGCAGCAGGTGGCTGTGAGGCTGGAAGGGGACGTGATCACGGCGGATGGAGCAGTGCTGCGTGGCGTGTCGCGCGGCACCCGCCTGCCCGCCGACCCGCGCCATCTGTCCACTGGTGAGTGTACTATGTCTCTGTGGTCTAATGGTTAGGGAACGTACCCATACTACGTGACCTATTTTTTGCCATCTATGGTTTTAAATAATTTTTTGCAAACAAAAAATAAAAAAATATATATTTGGCACATATTTTGTCCTTATTAGCGCATATAAAGGCGATAGTATAGTTCGTTCAAAGGTGCGAATCCAGATCGAAGGCTGGTTGAAGGTCTCTTTAAAAACGCGCCAGGCTCTTGACATGGAGGTCGGGACACCTATACTTCCTTTCAAATAAGAACGAGATTTTCCGATTCCTGTACAGAGTGTAAGGAAAAGTATCATTTACCTTTAAACCACATACTCTACCCACCAAACTGAACAACTTTTACTATGAGAGAAAACCTGTCAGAACAAAAAAAAAATCTACTGTCCCATACGTTTGAATCCATTTGGTATTTATTTAGTATGGGACAGCTGATTTTTTTTGTTCTGACAGGTTTTCTCCCACAGTAAAAGTTGTTCAGTTTGATGGGTAGGGATTACCCTACCCATCAAACTGAACCAATTATGGTTTGAAGGTTAATGATACTTTTCCTTACACCCTGTATAGCTTTTCGGCTTCTGATTTGCAAACATAATTTATTTATAATATCTTGGACGTTTCTAAAGCTATTCTAAGAATAAATGAGTCCTCTCATCGGTGTTTCAAATCTTTGTTTCTGTAATTCATAATAGCCTTAAATTTTGCTATTTAAAATGGAGTACCTTTAGTGATATGTGACTTTGTACGTTTTTCCCCAATTGGCCCAATTGGTATTGGACATTGCTGGCTTAATCAACTGACTGTCCCGGCTACTATCTCTGGTGATAGTAGTCGTTACATAAAAACCACGTCGGAGGCCGTAAGGCGATCGGAAAAAACTGTGACACCATGGCTTGCTGCTCACACGATAAGAAGAAGTGTACTATGGAAACAATCTCTATAGATTATGCTAGCACTTTACATGGCCTATTTGGCAAATATCACGCATGACAAAAACACCACTATGGATCTATTCTGAAACAAAATAAATGAATTGAATTGACAAACTCGTGAAAATTAACAATAAAACTATAAAAATGTGGATCCCAGGGGATTTTTTGGTTGCAAATTTGAAAGAAAGAAAGAAAAAAATACTTTTATTTGCAAACACCAAAAAACACACTGACATAATTATACATAAAAACTAAACTAACACACAATTTAAAAATTACATAAGTGAGAGCAGTGTGTGCCGCAGCAGCAAACAAGGATACGACTCAGCATTATGCTGGGCTCAACGAGCCCAGCGCTGATTTTCAGTCGCACCCTAGAAGTGCCATTTCTGAAACTCACACCCCCAAAGTTGTGATCGAATGATGCATAAATTATGACATTTTCACTGCTGATTTGAACGTGTGACCTCCAAAAATACCACTCCATGAGAAAAACGCAACGCAAAATTTAAATAAATAGATAATAATAATATAATAAATGTTACATATAAATTTTTGTGATAGGTACGAATAAAAACTAGAAACTGTTGTGTGTACTTGTGTATGTTTATGTGTTTGAGGTTTTGAATAGAGGAAAATAACTTTACAACTGACTTTTCGACTAAAACTGCTACACGAGCTTGGCTTGTTCCGCTAAAAGATGAATCTTGTAGTGATGCTTGACGACTGATTTGGAAAGAGGTACTCTCAGTGGTGGGGGGAGGTTGTTCCAACATTTTGTGGCTTGGTATCGAAAACTTATCTCAAACGCCCTTGTCTTATCGACTATTAGAATCCTTTTTTGTGCGTGGAAACCATTATGAAGCATCGAACCGGGGTGTTTCAGGAAACAATATTCAAGATATCGTAGGATTATGTGTATTTCTTGTGTAAACATGTTCCACCTTCGTCCTCGTGAAGTCGTCAACACTTGCCAATCTTACCATCAGCATTTAAGCCCATTAGAAAGAAATAATGTATCTGTCCAACTTAGTAACGATAACAATGTTAGCAGGTGACACGTCACTGGTGCCTCTCTACATCGACGAGGAGTACGCGCCCAGCGTCTGCAGCTGCTCTTGTAACTGCTTCGGACCGAACAAGTGAGTTTTACTGTAATGTTAACAAGCGATACGTCGCCGTCGACTAAGAAACCACCCCGGGCCCACGCCCCGGTATGTAAAATAGAAAATTAAAAATTACAACAATTTGAAAATATTGCAGATTTTCTATTTTAAATCTTACATCAAATAAATTATTTCTATGTCTGCATCAAAGAAAAAATTTATGATAAGAATTGCAGTAAAATCTCTTTTACACTTAGTTGCGACGACCTAACCTGAAACTTTCCCTCCTGGGAAAAAATTATTGCTACGCTCTTGGCAAGAAGGGCGCCAATGTAAAGTTTCGGCCCTGCTCGGAAAAATCGTAGCTTCGGGGGTGGCATGGTGTGGTGGCACAGACGTAAGGTTTTCGGTGACTAACGTGGTAGGTCATGAGCACAGGCGAAATGCATTAGAACTGACTCGCTACGTGTGTTCTTCCGCGTTGGGGCCCATTTGTTACTGACTTACGACGTAGGTCGTCAGCAGCGAATTGCTAGATGACCACGGTGTGTCAGAATAAATGTCGAAATTGCAAAAGTTATTACAAAAATGTACTTAGATACCCATCTAGCTTTTTTGTCGGGACTTCTATAACTAACCAGAGATATTCAAAGTGAAAGTCATAAGGCCCAGAATTCAGGAGAACAGAGCTGTGTAAAATCAACCAATTGTCTAGCAGAATTTTCATCGTTGGTCATAATCAAGCAATTTGATTAGTTAATTTTACACATCTCCGCTCTCCTCTGTTTAGGTGGATTCCAGATATAAGGGTGTGTTTCCACTGAAGCAGAGCGGAGATGTGTAAAATCAACCGATAGAATTACCCAATTTTCCTCGCTAGACTTCACATGACGGAATCAAGCTACTCTATTGGTTGATTTTACACATCTCTGCTTCAGTGAAAATGCACTCTAACTATCGAGACATAAAACTTACTAACTAAACACCACATTACAGATCAATATCCTACCGCGACCCGCTCTCACCGGTTCCACCAACAAACATCAAGCAAATCAAGTCCAAGAACTACCGAGAACTCGGCAACATGCCTCGCTACATCGAGAAGTCATGCTCCAAGAACCGATCCCAATCCCTCCGCCTCAACTCAGCCTCCGGCTACCTCTACATGAACGCCAGAAACGACTTCCAAATAGACCCCGAAGACTTCAGAGAAATAGTCGCAAAACGACGCGATCAACTCCGTAGAGGCATGATGATGTTTGAAATGAGATATAATAACAACGAACAATATTTAAATCCGTATAGAACCAGTATCAGCCCGCACAGCTCATCTCTCTACTCAATGAATTTGAGATCAGAAAATCGTTCCAATGATCCCTTAGTCGATGACTATGATTCAGAAAAATCAAGCTACGCTAAGAAAAAGCTCATGAAAAATATAGCTAGAAACACAAAAAGAATGGAAAACTATTTCTATGATGATGCAGTGTTGCATTTCGATGACGAATACGCTTTTGACGGTTCAATCTTGTTCGCTAAACGAAGAAAATCTATTGAGAGAAATTGGGAGGACTACGCTTGTGAAATGCCTAGGAATCAGTACGGGGCTGATCAGGTGTCCAACGATGGTAGTTATGGGTATTATTTACCGGATGATGAAGAGCAAGAGCAGTATTTTGTGAACGATACCCTAACGTTCAACCTACCACCGCACCGAGCGAGCATATAGTGACAGTGCCAATAGTGAAGTGATGTATGTGCCAATGACTGTGACAAGTGCGGGCTTGTAAGTGACGTTGTGCTGCGGTATTCCTTATAATTAGTGTCATCTTGGATGTCTGGAGCGATATAGATTCTCGGTAAGTTAATGTGAAGAAGTTAGGGGCATATTTTATTGCTATTTCGTTGTCATTTAGACCGTACAGTTTTCTGCCAGTTATTTTATTTACTGTGAGAAATTAATAGTTTATGTTAACACAGTAAAAAAAGTTCAACTTCATGCGGTGAAACCCCTTTAGAAAAGAGCTAGCAACTAAACAAGTGCAGTGATATACACGAATCAGCTTTGAGCTGTTAGTGTATCATATATAATAATAATAACTGAATCAGGAGGCGGTTTGATTCCTGGTTTGTACAAATAAGTTCTACGGAATTTATGTACGGTTGTATTTGTCATTATCACTAGCTCGGCGGTGAAGGAAAACATCGTGAGGAAACCTGCATACCCGAGAATGAAAAATAAACTATAAGTTCAGAGGTATAAGTTTAAAAATATGGATGAGCTTCGGGATAACACATTAGACCAGCAATGGTCGCTGAGTTAGCCCAACTGACAAAAAATAATACACAAAAAAAACATGACAGAATCGACGTTAACTAGAGGGTTAGTGTCCAAAGGCTTATAAAGATTTTGTGATTCATGATAAAACTATAATCTGTATTTGTGAAAATTATTTTAATTAGACATTACCAGCAACCTGAAATGAATGGAGATAGTTCAGTAAATGAGGGAATCATAATAAGGATGTTCTGGTGATAAAAGGAATATTTCGACTTCCTCAAAAGGTCGACTCCTGACGGATGAGGTCAACAGCCCGCGGAAACTATGACAGATAGGGCCATCGACCTTGAACAAACATCATAGAAAACCCTGGTCAGATTTGGTTGGCGGTAAAAAAAATCCAACATAGCGAAATCCAAGATGGCTGCCATGGAAATTTCAAACGCCAAAGCAGCTTTTAAAGGTTTACCGAATGGACTGAAAATTTGTATCCGAGGACTGAAAGTTTTCGGGGTCGCTAATCAAGAATATTAAATCATTTTCTTTTTATCTTCAATTTTCATGAGGGTCACCATACAAAAGTCATAATTTTTAAAATGCTGTTACTTTCGCGGCCCTGTAGCTCTCAAAGGTTAAGTCCTATGACAAAAGTACATACAACTAGTTTTGTAGGAAATTTTATCAGGTTTAATTTGTACCTACAAAACTGCAAAAAACCAAAAAACCTCGAGCGCACCTCGGAGGGGTGAGGACTTTTAGTATGTTTATCTCCTAACTAGTCCAAACAAAGTTCCTAAGTCAAATTTTCTGCTTTCGACTTTTCCATCCACAATTATTCATTGCCTAAGCTAAGAGGAAAGCTGCCAACTTTTTGTTTTTATGTTGGCATAATTTCACAATAAGTTTGAGACTGAGGTAATGATCGATGGAGGTAAACCAGACATTTTAAGCACAACAATTACTGTAAAAATAAATAAAATGACAATCGGTTAGTGAATGGAATACCGGAGCATGACGACCCGTCACAAAGCAGGCCCCGTTGTGCCAAAACTAGGATAGTGTTAGTGCGAAATTAAAAATAAAAAGGGCCAATTAATTAATTAAACTAATTAGTTAAAAATAGTAATTTACAATTTTGCTGTAGTTTCAAGTTTGAACGTTATAGCTTTTACACATAGGTGGGTTAGTTGTCGCGTTTTTATTATATTCTATGAATATTGAGCTTGGCTTCATTGTAGATATTGTAATAAGCGTTTTAAATGGCTTCTTGCGTGGTGAGGAGTTAGGCCGTTCACACACTATGGTCAAAATATAAGAAAGAGTACCTATCTACACTGGCCTGTAAAACAAAGTAACACACTTTTAAAATAGCAATAACTTTTTAAGCACATAAAATATACTTTCGAAATAAAAAGGACTCGAAAAAGAGTTTAATTTAAAAAGAATAGTTTCAAAGAAAGCTGATAACATTTGCTGTAAAACGTTTTTTATTTTATGTCTCTAATTTCTATAGTTTAGAAAAAATTTAAATATTGAAAGTGTAGTACTTAGTTTTGCAGGTTAGTGTAGTACTACATACAGAACGGACACTACCTGCCCCCAACCAATTTTAACCACACCACATGTGCTTCGGGTGTATATGGTGTGCTATAGTCATACATTTGTGACGAAAATTTTGTTTTCGCGATTTCAATGTTGGTCCCAAAGTTGTTCAGATTGATGTTCTGAAGTGCCACTTGAAAGTGTCTCATGTATACACTACTTACTACACCCTTTGTTCATAAGGGTGAAGCCAAACGAGCGTAATTTCATGGGTCGTGAGTTCCGTATTTTCAATCCGTTTCATATAAAATCCGGGAATGTCCTATGACCTCAGCCTTTATATGAAACAAAATTACGCTCGTTTGACTTCACCCTAATAGGTTTTGCAATGGAATGTACTAAAATTTAAATAAACCATAGTGTGTGAACAAACTAAACATTTTGTATTTCCAATGATATTTCAATGCTAAAACTATTCTTTCAGAGATTGATATGCGAAGAGAGTAGCGAGAATGTTATTTGAAAGTCTCGAATAAGTTCGTCAAAAACGTATTAAATAGTTACAAAATTGAGCATTATTCAATTGACACAAGGTATTAAAATGTTCCAAGTTATTGCATTAATGGTGCAAAAAAAAAAATATTGTATGATATTGTTACACTAATGAAGTAGATAATAATCCTTTCCACTTTATTTGACCTGCATTACGATACTGCATTTGAACTACGAATGGAATGAAAATAGCAAAAAAAAAACATTTTTTTATTGAATCCTTGCCAGAAAAATAAAAACCTCACCCTTTGTTTACTTGCATAAAAATCGATTGTGGCGCCCCCAAAGCAGGTTTTTCTTTTCCTGGTCTGGATTTATAATTTTGTAAAATCTTCCACTCGTAGGCATACGCCCATATGCCTCAGAAATTATTAATGAATAAGATAATATAGGTAGTAATTCTAAGATAACATATTTTGCTATTTTTTTTTCCATTCCTAGTAGTAACTAATAACCAATGAGCTATTATGTGCTACGTACTAGAGGCGACATGACTAGCAAACGCCATGCGCCACATGTCAGAGGGGCACGGATGCGATGGTTGAAAGTGAATCTAGCTATTTACTGAGTAAAGTGCGGCGACATTGCCTCACTTGAGACAATGGGACAGCGAGATGAAGTGCAGCGCATCCTCAAGTACGTAATGCATTATAAGCAGAACTCGGGGTTAGGTAGTGTGAATTTGGTACTTGTAGCAAAATGTAAAGATTAATATGGACATACCTCCGGGATAAATCCCGAATCCCGATTGTTGATTATTAATTTTGTTACCTACTTAGAAATACTTATGAACAATTTAGGCTTCTTTTAAGGAGAATCGTGGTGCACAGGGCTGCCCTCTTTAAGAAAAATCTTTTTTAAAGCTAACCAGACTAAAACAACTTATTAGAGTGTTTTTAATATCACATTTTCGTAAATGTATTCATTTTACATGTATCATGAATAGATAGAGAGGTTTATGGTAATTTTTATTATTTAATACATCAATCCAATCAATCAAATATACTTTATTTTACACCAAAACATAAACAGTAAAATACAGAAATAAAATACAAGAGGCACAAAATAAGGCGGTCTTATCGCTATGAAGCGATTTCTTCCAGACAACCTTAGGGTAGAGGAAACGGTGAAAAGAAGAAAGGTAGGCGGTGTTTCCATTATAAATTTTAAAATCCCGCGAAAGGGAATGTCCATATCAATTTTTCGTGTTGCAAATCCCGAATTCGCTGCTGCCTAACCTGCCTAACCCCGAGCCCTGATTATAAGATCAATGGTTTACTTTAAAACAAAACATGACAAGGAAATAAATGGTCCTAGATATAATATAATTATTTAACCGCCAAAGATATTGTGTCAAAGACATTTAGTTGATTCCAATCAACAATAAATTATTTTTACTTGTTTTGGTTTAACCAAATGATTGTTTATTGTAATCTGATTGTTTATTATATAGCTTTGTTTAAAAAGCATTTAATTATAACATATTAAAGAGAATCTAGTCAAAATACAAAGATGTGTTTTTGGTTTAACCAAAGTATTGTTTGCAAGCTTTATTTAAAAAGCCATAATTATTAATTATTAAATATATTTAACACGGAATAATTTATAATACTCTAAAAGATGCTAGTCTAAAAGCTAAAATAAGTTTTTTTTAATAACCAATGGTTTAAAATGATGTTTAAAGTCTAAAAAAATTTAAAGAAATAAGTATATTTCTAAAAATAGACATTTTGTTGATTTTAATCAACAATATATTGTTTTTACTTAGTTTGGTTTAACCAAATGATTGTAATAGGAGCTTATTTATAGGTACAAATTCCATTTTATGTATTGTAAAGAAAGCGTGTTTGAAATCTAGTCAAAAATCAAAGATGAGATTTTGGTTTGTATGACCTGAGGTACCTATTATACAGGGTGATACAAAAATACAGATAAACATTTAAGGGGGTGGTTAAGACCATCAAAGTGAACAACTTTCACTATGGGACCAATATCGAATTGCGAAAAAAAATCTGATGTTCCATCATCATCATATCAGCCGATAGACGTCCACTGCTGGACGTAGGCCTCCCCAAAAATGGGGAGATTTGCCGTAATCGCCATGTTTTGCGATGTTCCATACTAAGCTACAGATCTACTCGAGCTAAATGTATGGGGCAAAAGATTTTTTTTTCGCGATTTCGATGTTGGTCCCATAGTGAAAGTTGTTCAGTTTGATGGTCTAAACAACCCCCTTAAACGTTTTAATTTTTTATTTTTACTTATTGTAACACCCTGTATAAAGGTACAACTTGGTTTAAAAAGCCGCTACTTCTGTTAAATCTTTTTCACAAGGGTTGCTTGCATCAAATAGTATTTGAACTCAAATGTATTTAGTAAATTCTCTGTTTCTCATACCGACGACAGTGTAACAGCATCATATTCAAACATATTCAACCCTGTATACTTTTTGGTAAAAGCCAACCTAATTTTTTAATAGGTACTTTTATTAAAGGTCAAAGATTTTAAATAACGTTTTTTGTAATAAATTACCAAAGGCTACTTTAAACTATAAAATTAGGGTTTTATTTAATGTTATAAGGCTTTTAAGCACAATATTAGTTTCGTCGCAGACTAAAATTTGTTTTGTAATATAAATATAAACATTTTAATTTCACTATAGTCTGACAAAGTTATAAATGAGATAGTTAAACCTGAAGTAAATTATTACATCTAGAAATAAACATTTTAACGGGTTCTTACCGCGTTTTGGTATATTTGAGTTCCCGATATTTCGGCAGTGTTACAACGGGATGATCGGGAACTCAAATATACCAAAACGCGGTAAGAACCCATTAAAATGTTTATTTCTAGATTAAATAATAACCGCGTAACTCTCAAAAACTGTATTAAATTATTATATTCCAATTTTATTAATTCAAAGTCTGATTTTAATACTTAAATGTTATTTTTAATAAATAACTTGCTAACTTTAAAGGTTGGGCCACACAGAGTGCAGATGCAGAACGGGTGCAGACCGGCTGCAGGCCGGCAGTAGTTGTAATCTATGGAATTATATGCGAGGTGTCACACTGAATGCAGTCCGGCGCGGCTGCGGAATAGGGCTGCAATCGCGGTAAATATTTGGTGATTGGACCGTTATGGGACTATGTACGAACCATAACTTTTGACAGATCGCTCAGACGTTATTGGCTGTCAGTTACATAGAGTTTAGCGGGATGCGGAATATAGCACAGTTAAATAGTAATTGGATTGCAATGTGATTAGAACTGAAATTGGATAAGAATAGAACTTCGATGTTTTAACTCAGCGCAATCGGGCACCAGCTGCGGAACGGTAGCCGCAGTGTGACACCTCGCATATAATTCCATAGTTTACAACTACTGCCGGCCTGCAGCCGTTCTGCAGCTGCACTCTGTGTGGCCCAGCCTTTAAGTAACAAGCCAAACCTAAAGGATAATTCAACCAAAATAAAGTAACGCCCGATAAATTAAGGAAAGTTGCCATTGTTCTTACGTTAACAGCGAATTGGCGACTGTAATTTTAAATATAAATATATCAGGTATGTAATCTATTGTGTAATTTGACTATCTTTGATCGATATTGTAAATACCCGTGATACACTAAGAAATTTCCATACAATATTCCACCACCATTATGACATCTTTAGGGGTTGAATTGCAAGTACCCAAAGTGAGTGTTATACAGGGTGAAATTGATATTGTTGGTATTCTTTTTAAACTCTCTTAGTTTATCCATCAAACTGAACAACTTTTACATTGGGACCAAACCAATCGTAGCAAAAAAATCTGCTGTTTCATATAGTTGAGTCGAGTTAAAATAACAGTTTATAGTATGCAACAGCTGATTTTTTTTGCTACGATCGGTCTGCTCCCATAGTAAAAGTTGTTCAGTTTGACGTGTAGAGTCTTATAGTTTAAAAGGATGCCAATGATATCAATATTACACTGAAGTAGAAAAACATACTGATTATGTGAGTGAGAGTGTTCATATCCATTGAAATGTCAAGAAAATCACCATATAATTTGATTCTAATCGAATCTGTCTGTAGGCCTCGCATGCCACCTCGGAGAAAACGACAAAAATCGAGATGTGCCTCCATCCTTATTATTTTAAGTATACTAGAAAGTGCGCGCACGACATTTTTCTCGTCTAAACGCTTTGTCGTGGGTGGCATACTAGCCGTGCTGGTATTTACATAAAATTCAATGAAGATAAAACATGCATTTGTATTTACAAAGATTATATTTTCTGTCGAGAAGATGTCATGTCATTGAGTTATTTTACTTTTGTTTTTTGTTTGTTTTCAATTAAAATTAAATAAATTAAATACTCATTTATTTCACACCAGAAATCCATAATTTTGTTAGTATGTTGATTAGTAACTATGCATGTTTACCATAATGTTAACTTAAATTTAAAGTTTTAACTCGATTGATGAACAGATTGCACAGGGTGCGTGCTTATACCCCAGTCATTTTACGGTTTGAGCCGGAACTAAATTAATAATTGATATTTCTTTTCGGTATAGTATTTAAGAGCCAATTTGAACTAAGAAATGTACCAAAATTTAAAAAATATCACGTCAGCAACAGGCCCAAATTTTAAATTTAGCTTTTATCTCGTTCTAAAAAAAACCAATGCTAATTTTTTTTGCAAGCTTTTAATTACATACTTCAAACATGGTGTTAATATTTTTGTTTACTTACAAGGCTTTGAAAAATGCATTAGTATTTTCTATTAAACATCTAATTTTTTTTAAATATCAATGCCTATTTTATTGCTCAAAAATAATTTACATTGTTAAATCTAATTCAAATGAGCGCATTGGTATTAATATTATTAATTTAAAAGCCTTCTGGGAGATACAATTTCGATTTCTATGTTGCCCAGCGAATATTTTGTCACTAAATGGTGCCGGTTACAGCTTAAAAGTCCAATTCATAATTACTCCCCACCCCTCCTAACAAAACTCCGTAAAATGACTGAGCTATTACATATCGAAGGTTCAGTACATCACTCGGGGAGAATTCCGGTAGACTACCGAACGATTGTCGAGTTACACAATAGAAATGAATCTTATAACTAAGTAAATGAACGATGGAGAGGTTCGTGGTTGTACTGTGAAACAGTGTCTTCTTTATTATAGTTAGGAAATGGCCAAAATATTCTAATCTATACGTCTTTCGTTCTAGAAACTTGTCTTTCACGTTAGTTTTATTTAAGTTTTTAAGTGACCATTGGTTTTCTCTTAACCTGGCAACTAGTAAAAATTGGCTGATTAAAATTTGGTAGATTATTTCTTCTGGAAATTGCTAGTGGTGTTGTGGCACGAAATCATTTCACGAGTGCGTACCAGTTTAAAAGTAAAAAAGCAGAAAGGGGGTAATTGGTACCAATCATTTGGTTAAGTAGCAGAACGTGAGGCGCCCATAGATTGCCAACTAGCGAACCGGATTGTCCACTTCTCCCGAAAGTGGAGCCTGAAGCCACTAATATGAGCTATTCGGAGCGAGCTCCATACAAACGAAAACTGGTTATATTTACAATACTAACTAATTTAGGAAATTTTCAGAAAAAAAATCTATAAACTAATATCTATGCTTGTACAATATTTTGTCAGATTTTCGTTAAAATATACAGTTTCGATGCTAGGATTAATTTAAGATTTGCATGGAAATCTTTGAGGCACTGTTACTTTAAAACACAGGCACTGTTACATTTTAACAAAAATCTGACAACATACAAGCAGATATTCGTTTCTAGATTGTTTCTGAAAATCATTGAATTTAATTGGTTACTATTGAAAATATAACCAGACTTCGTTTGTATGGAGCGCGCTCCGAATTTTCCTATTATGGTGGTTTCAGTCCATACAAAAGTTTGACGCAATCTGTCCACAGATCTATTGTAGCTGTCACCCTAGACCTAACCTAAAGGTCGTTTTCTAGGCCCACGGACTCCATGAACCGTGTTAAGCTTTTGGAGGGGAGGTCCCTAATGTCAGTAGGTGTTATTATGTATCCACCTAGATGGCGACTCCTGCTGTAAATGAGCACTTCGCATTCGCAGAGGAGGTGTTTGAGCGTTTCCTCTCCTTCACAGCAGAATCTGCAAGAGGGTGAATCTACAAGCCCCATTCTGTGTAGGTGTTTGTTTAACTTGCAGTGTCCTGTTAAGGCTCGTACTAAGAGCCTTAAGTCGTTGCGGTTTGAATTGATGGCATCCGAGATTCCGAGGTATGTCTGATTGAAAAGCCTGTCACAATTAATTGCTAATAATGATGATTCTTCTAAAGGTATTAACAAACGTGAAAGGCAAGTTTGTTGCGAGACAGTTCTCAGTGCGATTGTAAACAACTATGTATAAATACTAGTTATAATTTGTCTGTTAAATCGGTACGTGCGATTCTAGTCGTAAAGCGGTCTGAGCTAATTGTAATTTATTAAATTGTATCATAAAATCTGATTTCAATAAAAAATACAGTATGAAATAACTAAAGTCTGTGTTTTTGTATTCCTCTTGTATTATACTTGCTGGATACCCTGTTACGTCCTTCGGTATGGTATATTACACCCATTTCACGTTCAGGAGTGCGATTTTTGAATCTCATACGTTGAAATCAGCAGTTGAAAATTTATGGAGATACGCATTTGTCTACTGCTGATTTGACTTTCAAAAATCGCACTCCTTGAGTATGATTTTTGAATGTCAAATCAGCAGTAGAAAGATACATATCTCCATGATAATATTGACATTTTCAACTGCTGAGTTCAATAAATGAGTTTCAACACTCCATGTATGGAGATACGCATCTTTTTACTGCTGATTTGAATTTCGAAAATTGCACTCCTGGAGTATGATTTTTGAAAGTCAAATCAGCAGTAGAAAGATGCATTTCTATAGTAATTTTGACATTTCAACTGCTGAGCTCAGCGAATGAGATTCAAAAATCGCACTCTAGGTGTCGAATTTAAAAAAATCGTTTCTTAGCGAGTAGAAAGCTAAAAGAGAAATTTAACATACGAAAATAAGGGTGAAATAATTTAACCATACCTAAAGACGGGACGGGATATCCGCACTTAGTCCTTTTACAGTTCAGTGGCGCCCTCATCCACAATATTTAAGATTTCTCAATAATGAAAACCCAAAATGAAAAAGCGCACGAGCTATTTTTATAGATTACCTAGACCTACTTGTATAGGTTCTGAAACATTATACTTTTAAGAATATCGTAAAAAAATAGAAATAGTTTTTTCTTTAATTTTTCAAGTGTGTATGTTCGTACCTAAGAAAGTATCTATTTTAGGTAATAAATAGGCTTTAAGGTGGTTGCAGAGGGGTCAATTTCATACAAAACTTTCACGCACAATACGCGTAGACGGTATTAATATAAGTAACTTTGTATATAAGGTCTAACAAAATTAGGTGAAACTATTTTAAGGGGATGATCAGACCATCAAACTGAATAACTTTCTCTATGGGACCGATATTGAAATCGCGAAAAAAAAATCAGCTCTTCCATACAAACCTACTAGACCTAAATGTATGGGACAGCAGATTTTTTTTCGCGATTTCAATATTGGTCCCATAGAGAAAGTTGTTCAGTTTGATGATCTGATCATCCCCTTAAAATAGTTTCACCTAATTTTGTTAGACCTTATATATGGAAAAATAGTTCAGAAAATCTAGATGCCCCGTCACAAATAACATTTGCAATTTGTGAAATAATTACGAATTTGAATGAATTGAAAATCATAAATTGCAAATGTTACCTGTTACGCAGCAATTAGATTTTCTAAACTATTTTTCCATATATAAAATATTACCTTTATTAATTCCTTCGTATTGTGTGTCAAACTTTTGTATGAACTGAAACCGCTTTAAGGCTTTTGTTGTAAGTTGGAGTGGTACTTTTTTAATTTAAATCTTTACTGATTGATAAATCTTAGATATTGTGATGAACGGTATAAGGAATTTGAATATTGTAGGATACCTGCTTATGCCTACCTTCTTACCTAGGTAGGAAACAAGTTGGATATCAATTTTATTATTTTCAAAACTACCAAAGTAGGTAAGTTAATATAAAGCTTTATTCAAAGCAATACTTTGGAATAAAAATATACCACGTGCTGACGAAAAATGAACATAAAACCTTATATTATTCTCTACATTTTACATGAAACCCCTTTCATCGTAGTAATTATATTGATATCATTAATAGCGTCATAATTACATAAGCTTTTCTTTAAAATTTATTCAACCTCTAATTTATGTTATTAAACACTTTGAAAGGACGACGGTCAAATTAGTATAAAAAGTGAATTTTTGTTTTAATGTCGATGTACACTTACGAAAACCCACAATTCAAATAGAAGACACCCATACAAACAATAAATTCTATTGCAGCCTAGCACTAAACCATGGATATTTCGAGGTAAAAGCAATAGTGTGTTTCAAGATTTACCTCTTGCAATTGAAAAGTTTTTTTAAATGTGCTTTATCGATATAACACAATTTACAAGAAAAATAATGTAGTACTTCTGCCGTTTAAACTATGTTATGCACATACAACATCCAGATTATTAAATGAGAGCGCGAGTCGTGACTCGTACATGAGTCATGTCTAGCCCCTCGTGGTGTTTTTCTTTACCTGAACTGTGAGACCGCACCCCGAGTTTCATTCATCGTTCTGACTTCGTGGAGATAGGACGCGTGCTATCAGCGGTTCTGTGTGATTCCTGTGATTTAACATAGTAGAAATAATTTTAAAATAATATTTTTTTGTGAATAAGTGAATAATGATTGAGAGGTAAGTCTTTTTTATTATGAAAAATTATTTTACCTTTATACAGGGTGAAATTGATATCATTAGCATCCTTTTAACTAAGAGTCTACCCATTAAACTGAACAACTTTAACTATGTGAGCACACCGATCGGAGCAGAAAAAAATCTGCTGTTCCGTACTAAACTGCAATGCCTACTCGACTCAAATGTATGCAACAGAATTTTTGCTCCGATCGGTTTGCTCCCATAGTTAAAGTTGTTTATTTTGATGGGTAGACTCTTAGACAGTTTAAAAGTATGCTAATGATATCAAATTCACCCTGTACCTACTTATGAGGGGCAAGAATTTAATCGAGTAAATTAGTAGAATAAGTAGAGTTTATTAGTAGAGTCGATGTTTGATGTTAGGAATTAAGTATTAGATAGAAAACCGTACCTAATTTATAAGCGCGCTAAATTCTTAAATCTATGTTATAAATTTGTCATTTGTTTATAAAAAAAAACCTTTTCCATTAGAAAGATAGGAAATTTTTTTGCTGATCTTTTAAAAATACCACGTGTAGCTACAGTATACGTCGTGTCGTACGTAGCGTCAGCTACATTTGACGGCCCGGTAGCACGGTATGTAGTGAACCTGCCTTCTGTGCTGAGGGTCGCGGGTTTGAATCCCGCAAGGGACAAATATTTATATGATGAATATGAATATTTACCCGAGTCATGGATGTTTGTATCTATACATGTATTAGAATCGTTGTCTAGTCATCATAATACAAGTCCATGTACTTTAAATGTGACGAGATAATTTGTGTGACAATGTCCAAGAAAAAAAAAGTATACCTACGGGAGTGCGATTTTTGAAACTCATTCGCTCAGCTCAGCAGTTTAAAATGTCAAAATTACTATCACTCGCATACTCGAAAAATCGCACTCTTGAGGTATGATTTTTTAAAGTCAAATCAGCAGTAAAAAGATGCACATCTCCATAGTAATATTGACATTTTCAACTGCTAAGTTCAAAGTATGAGTTTCAAAAATCGCACTCCACATAGCGATCTTTTCTTTGCAATGAACAAAAGGCTAATAATTTTTTTTCATTCACAGATGAAGAGGAGACCGAAATTACCTCATCAAGAATAAAAGTTGCTGCTGTATCCTAAAATATATAAAAGTCTTTTTAAATTCATAATAGGTTTCATGTTCTGCGAGAAAAACACTTTAAACCTCCAAGAGTAGTGCAAGTGCAAAAAGTGTGTGTTTTATGAAAAGGAATACAAATTAACGCTCTTCTATGGAGCTTGAGGTCAATAAAAACTTCCTTTTTTGGTCGATGTTGCTTCATTCGTTTAAAAAAAAGGCAATTTTGCTAGATTCAACTAGCCTCAAATGTTTCCCAAGTCTTGTTAATCCGGTCTGATCTTCTTGACCGTCCCTTCTGATTTCCAATCCAGTTCTTTAAGAACACAATAACTTAAGTACCTGATTGGCACTTTTGCCCTTTTCGTTTCCTTTGTTTCTTTGTCGATAATGTGGGTTTTGTCGCCTTCCATAAAGTTTTAAAAACATCCGATTTTTATCAATGTATTTGAAATGCAAATGCAGTAATCATTCTGAAACTTCTGTGTAATCTCCAGTCAAAATCCAAACTGTAACAAATAAAAATGAAGTCTATTGTGATAGTGGCTTAAGAATAATAAACACCACTTTGTGCTCGATTACCCTTATTCCATGAGCAGACATCGTAAACTACCGTACCGATCACGTAGGTAATAGAGATTTACCATCTCTACATCTCGAAATGGATACGGTTTGCAGTTTTGTTGCCGTAATGACTTTTGTTTGTATTGGTATTTACTATTCAAATATTAAGATCTGATAAGTGCACAGTGACTTTAAAAAATCACTAATAACGCTGATTTTCCTTTATTCGTCAAAAATTGTGGTATCTACCAAATAATCTCTTGTAGGTACCTAAATTTAAATTCATGGATCTTATTCTGTTTACCCGGTTCAATCGGTATTAAATCGAAATTGTGTTATTGGGAGTTCTTAGCGATTTTGCTTCTTAAGGGGGTACTGAGCCTATTGTGCTGCCCTCAATCGTACTTTTTTTAAATTTCTGAAGTTCTAAACAATTAAACAAAATTTCCAAAAACCAAGAATGTCGCATTGTTATCCTGATTGGCTTTAAATTTTTCGAGACATTACGGATTATTATGTTTTACCTGTGCTTGAGTAGTTATTATCGTTAAAACCTCCGTTGTCTCTTTCGCACCCTAGTCGGTGGGGTGAATGCAGTCGGAAAAGTGACCTATTCTCCAATCTCCAAATTTCCATTTCAGCCCACCTATCCTTTTAAAACTAGCAATAAATATCTCGAAAAGCAGAACCTTGCCCACTGAATCCTTTTGCGTCAGAGGATGACACTGGCCTGGCACGGCTACTGTTTCTTTCTTATCATTGTTTGTATCGTGACCTTGGTCTTGTTTGATCTTTTTTTCGGAGTCTTGTGAAGCGTCGCTTTTGTTCTTGTGCTTCTTCATTGGCGAGTCATCGCCTTGAACATTGTCCTCTTGGAGTTCAGGAGCGCGATTTTTGAAAGTCATACGTTGAATTCAGCAGTAGAAAATGTCAAAATTACAATAGCGATATGCATCTTTCTACTAATGATTTGACTATCAAAAATCGCACTCGTGGAGTATGATTTTTGAAAGTCAAATCAGCAGTAGAAAGATGCTCCATCGTTATTTCACATTCTCAACTGCTGAGCTCAGCGAATGAGTTTCAAAGATCGCACTCCTCTGGAATCCTGGAACAGTATAAGAAAGAGTACCTATCTACTCTGGCACGTCTTCATTTTCATTGACACTGGAAGTCAAATAATTCAATCTAAATCAATCTATTCAATCTTCGAATAATTCAATTAATGTTCAAATAATGTAAAAAAATTTGATCAAATTCAGGCCTTTTTCCACTTTGGTTCTTAATATTCTCCCGCTTTCAAACTTGTCAAACATTCTCATCGACTTCCGTTATAACCTGGTATTTCAATGATGTAACCGGGGGCCTAGCATGCAACCCAAAGAAAACGACAAAAATCGAGACGTGCCTCTGTCTTTGTTTCTTTGCGTTGCGTTTTCGCAAAGTCGTGGCATGTCTAACAGGTCTAGGATGGTAGACCCTCCTAGGAATGCCTTTATCACTTTTTCCTGCCAAGCTACACGCATCAATATTCTAGAAAATTTTATTTTTGTGTATGTTTCACGACCAGCGGCAGTTCTCATTCACATTTGTTCGCGCGTAAATAGAAAAAGAGCTAATTAAGGTGCGATAGCGCTATATAACGCAGCCATTAAGCAGACATAGGTATTGTACGTTTTGGCTTACTGGGCCGCTGACTAAGTAGTTTAAAAGAAATTTGAAAACTGAACTAATTTTGTGGCATTAAAAGTCTATAACATTTATTAACCAGACAAATAGGGTCCGTGCTGTAAAACTAAGAGCCAAACAACCATTTAAAAAAAGAGTTTACCTAGGTACTTAGTTGCTTAATTAAAATTAAAACACTGGACCCGTCATTCTATCCTAAAACTTTAAATCCTTGGTGAGCCTTGCTAAGGCACCCGGAAAAGAACAATTTTATTTTAGTAAGTTAATATAATTATTGCGTGGTGGTATGGAACCCTCGGTGGGCGAGTAGCCCGACTCGCACTTGGCCGTTTTTTTTGTAAAGACTATACTTGCCAACAGTTTGGGATTTAGGCCGAATGAGACGAGCTTGATCGGTCAGCGTGCGCCTAGGTACGCCATCTTGTTTTTGTATTCAAGTATCGTTCTATGGAGTGCATTGGGTGTGACCAAAGTTTAATCATACTTACAGAATTTTGTCCTCATTTCGATTACTGGTAATTAATAAAAATACTAGGTATTGTTATAAAAAATACAATTTAATGGGTAAGGTTTACGAAGAAGCATTCACTTTTTAGTAGCATCTCTTGTTTTCTTATTCGGCGACCTCTTCTTTCCTTCTGCCTTCCCTGCAACAAACAACAGATATATTTATGATTATGAATGTCGTGCTCAGTAAGGGAGTCGCGTGGCTAGAGGGGTCACGAGCAGACTTATTTCGTTTGGCGCGCGGGTTAAGTGGCCACGTCGTCCCGCCATTTTGTGTCAAATACAAGGAACTAATTTTTAACAACGTTTTTTCTTCTCGCTCTATTGTAAAAGCGGTAATACATACATGCATCAAACTTGGTGTGATTATAGAGCAAGCCCTACAATATAAAAACAAATAATAAAAACCGGCCAAGTGTGAGTCGGTCTCGTGCTTCATTATTTATTAAATTTTTAATGCATTTTGAATTTTTTTGTTAGTCCATTGTTGATAGTTGATTAAGAAAAATTTTAGTTACCTCTAATTATATGTAAAGAAATGTCAAACTATGATTAGATTCAGATTCAGGAAAAAGAAATGCATCCCATTCCGTCGTGAAAAATACATTTTTCAGTATTTTTCAAATAATTCGTAGGTTATATAAAAATCTGTTAATTTTTAGATACCTATTTACATAGTCTCTTAATTGTTTTCGAATTTTAATACCTTTCCTAAAATAAAATGGTGTCTATTAATTAATACTTAATTAATTTAAGTAGTTAATATGTTACCAGTTTTACGTCTAGCCTTCGCTTGAACTTCTTCTTTTTCATCAGTTTGCGAGGAAACTTGAGACGGCGAAGTCACTTTGGCGATAGGCTCGATAGGCCTATGCGGAGACGTGAGAAGTGTACGCAATATTTCGTACGACTTCCCGCTGGTGCCCACTGCGTCAGAGGACGACACTGGCACGGCTACTGGTTCTTTCTTATCATTGTTTGTATCGTGATCTTGGTCTTGTTTGATCTTTTTTTCGGAGTCTTGTGAAGCGTCGCTATTATTCTTATGCTTCTTCGTTGGCGACTCATCGCCTTGAGCATTGTCCCCTTGGAGATCTGGCACGTCTTCATTGACACTAGAAGTCAAGTAATTACAAATTAGCGTTTTTTTCCTGTGGTTTTCTGAGGGAAGTACAAAATTTCAAAATGTGTTTCTTTATAATGATAAAAAGGGGAAACATTTTTATTGAATATCATGTCTTCATATTTCGTATCATTTTAGGTAATCGAAAATTTTAAACTGTTTATACGTCTGACATGGCAGTATGGGGTCGAACACTTCGCCTTTAAGAAAATTGCAGGCACAGTCTTGACCATAAACTGAGTATTACTACCGTAAGGTTCACATGATCTCGCCCGCTACTCGATGGAGCGATGAACAAGTCATCTGTTGAGTTTTTTATGAAGTAAATTTTATTTGCCAAAAATATTGCCCAACAGTGGAATGAAGTGGGCTAGTAAAAAAAATGTATTTTGTTTTGTTGGCAAGGGGGGCGCATCCTGATTTTCGCACCCTGGCGCCAAATATGGTTAAGACGGCCCTGGTAACCTGTCTTGCTTCCTCTGAATCCTTATTGTCATACATGTATGATAAGGATCGACCACGACGTCTAGCATGTCACACCAAAGCGTTTAAACGTGCGCGCTATTTCTGGCATACGTAAATTAATAAGGATGGGGGCACATCTCGATTTTTATCGTTTTCTCGGGGGTGGCATGCGCATTCTTTGGATTAAGTCAGTTACTCTGGTTCTTCTGCGGATCTCTTCATTTCTGTTTTCTCTTTCTCTCTCTCGATCTCGCAGGGACACTCCGAGCATGGCCCTCTCCATTGCCCTTTGGGTGACTTTCAGCCTTTTTATGAGGCCTTGAGTGAACGACCACGTCTCTGTTCTATATGGCATCACTGGTAACACACACTGATCAAAGACTTTCGTTTTAAGACACTGCGGTATTTGGGACGTGAAGATACTACCTAGCTCCCCGAACGCTGCCCAGCCAAGTTAGATTCCACCGTTGATCTCTTTCGCGAAGTTGGAAAACCCACCTTATTAAACAAAAATATCCAACTTACTTGTTGGTCTTGCTGGTCTTCATAATTAAGTATCCTGGTCTGGTAGCAAACAAGTTGACCTCAACTCCGTGTAACAGCTATGTTGGATTTTTGTTGACAACCGACTGGATCTCAATCTGCAATACCTACTTTAAAAAAAACGTTCATTAAACCATTTTTATTAATCGAATCTGGAAAATGTATAAGTTACTAGGAATCTATACCTACAGGTTGTCCCAGAAGTGGGGGTCAAAATGGACGAGGGGGTATTGGGGATGAATTCCTAAAATGTTGACCCCATACAAAACACATAGATCCGAAAATGAACGGTTCAAAAGCTATACTAAATTTTCAACTTTTTGTGAAAAAGTCGACTTGTCAGCTTGTCACTACAAAAAATAGTTATTTTAAGAAAACTATGAAACATTTCCAACTTAGCCTGCCTACCCTGCCCAAGTCACAGCAGAGTCATAACACAGAAAAATGGCCATACCTAGGTAACCTACAAACTGCTCAGCGGTTTGGCGATATTAAAATTTTAAAGGCCGTAAGTCGGTCTGTGTGAATGCTTAGATATGAACTCTGCCGCACTATTTTGGGCTACAATCTCAACGGTCTAAATAGCCCTAATAATAGCCAACCTCCGATAGGAGATGGAACTACAAGAAGAAGAAGGCGGTCTGAAAAAACTCTGACACCAGGGCTCTGCCCACACGATAAGAAGAAAATTTTAAAGGAAAAAAAGATTTTTAGTCGTCTTGTTTGTCTGCAACACCTGTAGGGATGTTGATACGGTTTTCACTAATAGATAGACTGATTCACGACGAAGGTTTGTGTACCTACCTCCCATGCCCGTCGTAAGCCGGGGCGGTTGCGGGTGTCGATAGTTTAAATCAAATCAAATAAAATCATTTATTTCAGATATACGAGTTCATCCAAATTTATGTTAGTATTTCTTAAAACTATATTTGTATACTGAACGAAAGCAGTAGCAGTTTTATTTTATTTTACATTAAACAAAGTGGGTGTGGACCCCATGTGCTCATGGTTCCAGTGTCGCACAACACGTTTAGATTACTTAATAAATAACGATCCACCATGCCCAATTTGTCATTAGCCCCCTTTCATATTACTCTTACTAAACTACCATATTACTATATAGTACCTATATACCTACTACCTTTTTAAACTACTCCGTTCAAAAATACGTTGCCGAATTTAAAATAAAATTATATTTACGCATTATTATTTTAACTCCGCTAAGTAATATGTGTGTAGACAATGGTGTGAAGTTATTCTTACAACTATTTTTCCACATGGTTAGAATACAATACAATATCTATATAAACCCTTCAAATAAACTTCGCATCCTAGAGTTATCATACAGAAATAGCATTCATAATGTTCTGATAATAAGTTATTAACTACAGAGTCAAAACCAGGATACGAACCCAAATTCCCAGGTCTCCAAGATAAACGACACAACAGATTTTCCAATTTTAAAATGACTATGAAATCTCGAACGACTTCTTACAAAGTATAATGTAAATTAATGTAGGTACCCGAAAAAAGTTTGACCTAAAAGGGATGCTACACGGTTGCCAACCGACGCCTTAGATCATAGAGGTGACCTTGGTCGGCGTCGGTTGGGGACTGTTTTAACTACACGGTCGCCAACAAGCCATTCTGTCGTGATATTGAGTAGTAAAGACATGGACGAAGATCTTTTTTGTTGTGAAAATTCTTTTAGTCCAAATAAAAGATTTCTTCAGGGTTCAGTAGAGTTGTTTATTTCTTGTTCTTGCGGGAGCCGAGTGGTAAATGTGATGCTGCAGAAGATGTGCAGAAGCAGCGGGTGGTGAGAGTGGCTGCGTTTATCTATGTGCTAATCCCTTACCCTGTACTGGTAGTGCATAGGCACTAGGCAGATATTGCTTCAAATGCCTGGTGAGCAAGCATAGGCTTGCTCACCAGGCATTTGAAGCAATATCTGGTGCCCTTCACGACCTCCCAGCGCGTTTCGGTGTTAATTTGACCGAACTACGGGCATTTGGGCAAGTCGTGGTTCTCAGTGCATATTAGACACACTCTCTTTTCTTCATCGTGGGTCAATTAAACATGTCGCATCGATATTCCTGGCGGCTCGGCGGTTCGGGTGCGGCGTACGCATGCTTCAGTGCGCGGCCAGCTCGCGCATTACAAATTTAGATAGCGTAACTATTTCTGGACCTGTACCCGGACTTTAGATTTTCGATATATCGCGACTGTTTCGGTCCGAACTTCATTTTAATAGAGTTGTGATTGGAACGAAAACGTTCACGCAATTGCGAAGTTCGAATGTCCTGGTAGACCCCCTGGCTCGCTTCGCTGAAGTATTCCAATTCCTCCGCGTATTCGCGCCATCTTGATTTCAGGTGCGGGCTCATCTTTTCAACTACGTCACTCGTAACCATCGGGTTCTACAAGTTTCTTCTTCGGTTGATACTCGTTAAGTACGCTGACGACGTTCTGTAGTTTTATAGCGAAATTGTTCAGTTCTCTTTCGGAAGGCGCTTTAACACTTTCGCGGACACTGAACGAGACACAATAGAACTTTTATTGTTATCACTGCTATAGCATGTCACTGTCCGCGAACGTGTTAAGTCGTTAAGCGCCTCCGTTCGCCCTAAACGCTGCTCCAGTGTCGTCATGACGTAAAGGCAATTGTCATTTCAGGCAGTTTCTCATCCTCGCTATTGTCTCTGTACACATTCACAGTGACGGTTTCGTTATATTACTTTACATTTTGGCGACTGACGTACTCGCGGTTGTCAACTACCAACTCAATTTCGTCAAAAAATCGTACTGCTGTTATCGCAAGCACGGCAGCCTTGGTCCCTAGCGCAGCTCCCGCACAAGCACGTATCCAGACTTAAGTTTCGGGGGGGGGGGACATTTAATTTTCGGGGGGGGGGGGGGGGGGGTTATACATAGAAAAACAATGAAAAAGTAAGTGCTATAATCACTTTTCTATACAAATATTCGGATTTGGGAGGGGGGGGGATAAAACCCACCTATCCCCCCCTGGATACGTGCCTGCTCCCTCAACCAAGGACGTTGGAAGGTCAAATAAATTATGTCTATGTCTATGTCTACGAGATTTGTTTGCAAACCGCTGTCTACAGAGTTCCAAACCAAGTCTAACCTAGCTTTCAAAGAGCACTTTGATCATATTTGATCTATTATACCTGTAATTGTGCAATAAAGAATATTTGTATTTGTAAAGATCTTTAGAAAAGGGTATCTGGTTCAAGACCATTCAACCGGAACCGATTACAATTCCCTGGATTGACAACTGCCCAATGGCCAGACCTGATATTGTAACAGGGCTGCGTTCAGAACCTACGCCCCAGTTGCACCCCGAGTGCAACTTTTCGCACTAACGCCGTTCCGAGGCTCGGTGAAAAACGCTCTATGCAACTCGGTTGTCACAACTCAACCGTTCCGAACCTCTGACGGGTTGCAACTTTTAACCATCAAATTCGATGGTTAAAAAACACTCTGACGTTTTAATTATCTGTGGTTACTTGACTTTCCGCGCGATTTGAATAAAAGTTTGTTTTTCAAACTATTTTTATTCACTTTTTGATTTGCTAACATGGAAAATGAGTTTTTTTATTGTATTTGGAAATGATGGAAGCCCTGGAAGCCCATATTACTTTAAATGTCAAAATTTGAGGTTATAAAACAACCGTGATCGTTCCGTACCTCATAGCGAGTTAAAAATTGGCGCGGTCGTTCCGTACCTTAGAGTGAGTTGAAAAACAACCGCACCTAAAGGTCGTGAACGCACCCCAGCTCTTAGGCTTCGCTCAGGTCACATTCCATCCAAAAAGTTCACACACAACACAACTTACCCAATAGAAAATTCCACAGAGCGACATGGCCTGAGGCCAAGCTCTTCAATAAAGATTTAAAAAAAACCTAGGTCATCTCTGTCCGATGTCGGTTACCAACCGTGTAGCAGGCTTTTAACGGTCAAATATAAATTCGAAGTACCTACCCTTCTACTAATTATATTCAATAAGCAGGCACTATACGTTTGCGAGAACTTCTCGGAAATTTTTTAACCACGTAGGTACTTGTTTTTATAAAGCCGTGTGGGCTTAGAATGGACAACCCCATTTCTTCCTGTGGCTGTCGTACGAAGCGACTATGGGATTGATGGTTTCTTATTAGCCCAGTCATTTTACGGTTTGAGCCGGGACTAATTAGTAATTGATTTTTTTCGGTATAGTATTTAAGAGCCAATTTGAGCTTAGAAATGGAACAAAACAAAAATCCCTTCAGCATCAGTTCCAAAATTTAAAATTTAGCTATTATCTCGTTATAAAAAACCTGATGTTAATTTTTTTAAGCATATTATTAAGGCATTATCATTACATATAATTAAACATGGTGTAAATATTTTTGTCTACTGAGCGTTTTTCTTTTCTATTTTAATTTTAGTTCCTAAAAAACTCAACAGATGGCATGATTATTGCTATTAATTAATCTGAGATTGCTCCATAGAGATGTTCGTGAGATTCTGTCAAAATCAAGTCTAGACTGTGCCTGCCTTTTTTTAAAAGAAGTAAACAGTTTCAAATTTTCGATTAAAATGATTCGCAAATAATGAAATATTCCATCAAAAGATGCGTTGGCATCTTTTTGATAATCTTTTCTCTTTTTTTAAAGAAACCCTTTTTGAAATTTTGACCTTTATTCGCACAGACCGTAGCGCCATCTATCGATCCCCAGGAAAACCAAAAGAAAAACGCTCCGTGGAAGGTTTTGAAAAATACACCCGTATTTTATTTTCTAATAAAAACTTCATTTTTAAAATTTCAATGCCTATTTTATTGCTCAAAAATAGTTTAAATTGTATAAAGGTTGCATTTCATCATAGCACCATATGATTTCAGAAAAACGTCTCAGGAATGTTTAAAAAAATTTGTAACAAAATTTGATTTACCACAACCACTAGGACCCGCCAATACAGGGTGACTGGTAATTCGACCTATTCCTTGAAAGGGGTTATACTAGAGTTCATTTGCAACAATTTTTCCCCAGTTAACTGGGGGTCGAAAATCGCTTGTTTTCGAGTTCTCTCATTTTTAAGAATTTTTTGAATATTTCCGTTTTTCGACCTAAAAATGACAATTGTGAAAAAAATACTCCACTCTCTGCACTCTGTAAGCATTTTTCTAGTAGCTGATGAATGAGCGACTACTTTAAACTAAAATACATGTGAAAAATACTCAAAACCACCGAAATAAAAGGTTATAAACCGCAAGACAACAATTTTTTATTTGGATTTTGTTTCAATCCAAAGAGGATTACTCAAAAAAAATTTATGACACTTGGCGTACAAATTGCGGAAATAACTTCCTCAATTCCTAAGCTTTCCAAAAAGATGCAAAAGTTGTGTACTTTAGTTCAAGTTTGGAAAATAAACCTTATTAAACACGCAGATGTGAATTTTATTCAAAAAGTTATTGGTTTGGTGAAAATAAAAAAAAGAGTAAAATAATAATGTTTAGTACCTAATCATATGAAATTACAAATTTTGTTTTAAAGTTTTACATTTAAAAATCACAAGTCTTGCTCAAATTGTCTTCCTCCGTTACGTATGCAAGCACGAAGCCTGCGACGTACTTCGCTTACTGTCACTCGAGTTGAAAGCGTGTCTTTAATTTGTTGGGCAGCTGCCAAAATCCTCTCTCTTAATTCTTCTTGAGAAGAGATAGGTGTACGATACACCAATGTCTTCATATGACCCCAAATGTAGAAGTCGCATGGGGTTAGATCGGGACTCCTAGCCGGCCAAGGGATCGGGCCGCCTCGACCAATCCATCTCAGTGGATAGTTCTCATCCATCCACTGTCGCACGCCCCGGTAATAGTGGGCTGGGCAGCCATCATGTTGATACACCAAAGCTGTTCTTGTGGTAAGCGGCACATCCTCCAGCAGCGGACGTAACTCTTCTCTTAAAAAGTTTTCATAGGCGATGCCGGTTAGGCGTGCCGGCAGAAAGAATGGCCCGATTAAATTATTGTGCACGATTCCCATCCACACATTAAGTGAGAATCTGTGCTGGTGAGCTCCTTCGTTAGATTTTCTCGGATTCTGACCTTTAGGGGCCCAAAAATGCAGATTATGATAGTTTGTAATACCATCACGGTCGAAGTTCGATTCATCTGTCCACAAGATTGTTTTTAGATACTCAGGGTCTTCAATGTCTGCATTTATTAGAAATCTGCAGAAATCCATCCTTCTGACAGGATCTCCCTCCTCGATAGCTTGTACTGGCGTGTAATGGAATGGATACTGCCGTGCTGTGTGCTGAGTGAACCAGACTTTCCACTGAGACATACCAAGCTGCCTAGCCACAATTCTTGTTGAAGTAGTGCCGTCTGCTTGAAAACACTGCAAAATTTGCTCCTCTTCGATTGGATCACTAACGCTAGGTCTACCAGCGTCGGTTTGGCGACGTCGAACCGATCCCGTTTCTCGAATGCGCCGATATGTCGTACCAAACACGCTGACATCAGGTAAACGGCGGGTAGGAAAACGTCTTTGATAGTCTCTTCGAGCAGCAGCAGCGTCACCATCACAAAACCCGTAACAATACATGATATCCGCGTATTCTTCATTTTGGTAAGCAGCCATTTGAAAAGGAAGCTGTTTTAGCGCAGAATTTAAGTTAGTTAACAACGACACGTCCGAACTCCAAGATGGTTGAAACTAACTGATTACTTAA
Organism: Agonopterix arenella; assembly: GCA_927399405.1. Lineage (NCBI taxonomy): Eukaryota > Metazoa > Arthropoda > Insecta > Lepidoptera > Depressariidae > Agonopterix > Agonopterix arenella. The sequence goes on from OV656714.1 coordinate 8,596,793, forward strand.
TGAATTGAGCGAATGAGTGGGCCTCGATTGTGAAGCTTAGTACAAACATTCCCGAATACTTACAAAAGAGAAACAATGTAAGCAATAAAATGAAAGAGACAAAAGCAAATCGGCATCTTGTAAGGTTCGCTTCTAGGAAATCCGCTACCTGCTCTGCCATTGTTAACAATTTTTTTCAAACTCTTGTCAAAGTAGACAACATTTGCACCTTTTTGGAAAGTTTAGGAATTGAGGAAGTTATTTCCGTAATTTGTACGCCAAGTGTGATACATTTTTTTTAAGTAATCCTCTTTGGATTGAAACGAAATCCAAATAAAAAAATTTTGTCGTGCGGTTTATAACCTTTTATTTCAGTGGTTTCGGGTATTTTACACATGTATTTTAGTTTAATGTAGTCGCTCATTCATCAGCTATTAGAAAAATGCTTACTTAGTGCAGAGAGTGGAGTATTTTTTTCACAATTGTCAGTTTTAGGTGGAAAAATGGATTTTTTCAAAAAAAATCTTAAAAATGAGATAACTCGAAAACAAGCGATTTTCGACCCCCAGTTAACTGGGGCAAAATTGTTGCAAATGAACTCTAGTATAACCCCTTTCAAGGAATAGGTCGAATTACCAGTCACCCTGTATAAGGATGAACAAAATGAATCATAATGACGTGTATATGTGATCAGACGGTATGGAGAAATGGGAATAAAAATGAAATTCATCATTACCAAATTTTGTATAATTAAAATAATTTTGAAATTAATTACATTACTAACTATATTTATCCTATTTAAAATCGATATACAACCGTTTTAATATTTGCACTAAAATGCATCAATATTCAAAGTATATTAACAGTGAATTTCGAGACATAAATAGGTTTTAAAATAATTATACAGCTATAAAACAACAAAAAAAGAAAATTTGCATGAGCTAAAATAATATTTACATTTTACAGTACGAACTATTAGATTACATTACGAATTGTTTTATTTACTAATCATTTTTGCACGAACTACAATAATAATTACATTTTAGATTACGAACTATTAGATTACATTACGTATTGTTTTATTTACAAATCATTTTTGCACGAACTACAATAATAATTACATTTTACATTACGAACTATTAGATTACATTACGAATTATTTTATTTACAAATCATTTCTGCACGATCTACGATAATATTTACATTTTACATTATGAACTATTAGATTACATTACGAACTATTCGATTACATTATGAATTATTTTATTTACAAATCATTTCTGCACGATCTACAATAATATTTACATTTTATATTATGAACTATTATTTTACATTACGAACTATTAGATTACATTATGAATTATTTTATTTACAAATCATTTTTGCACGAACTACAATAATGCATACTGTATGGCGATTAGGATATACAATCACATGCCAGATCATTTCAAAAACAAAAATATTAGTTGCTTCAAGAAGAGTATTCAATGTTTCTTTCTGGACAGGTGTTATTATTCCGTAGAAAGCTTTATTAATGACAGATTTTAGAATTCGTATTTGCTATTTGAAGTTATATAAATTTGTAGTAAACTGCAATGCCTAAAAGACTAAAACGCATGAAACGTCTGTTTATCTTTTTGTTCTGTCAGGTTTGCTCTCATAGTAAAAGTTGTTCAGGTTGATACGTTCATACTCTACCCGAGTATGTTATTTAAAGGCTAACGCTACTTTTCCTTACATCCTTTACCTAGGTACTAAGTATAGACACGCTTTTCTTGTTAGGCGCACCCGCATGCGTGTGGCACTCATTTTAGGAACATAGATGTACATTTGTTCGCATGTACATTTTGTACCAATTCGATGAACCACCTATTTGACAAAAATATCACACATAGCATGACAAATTAATAACGCGTTTCCTGGCGTGGAAAAGGAAAAGGACTGAAATAGGCAACAATGCAATCAAAACATCTAGTGGTATCAATCAATCAATCAAATATACTTTATTTTACACCAAAACATAAACAGTAAAATACAGAAATAAAAATACAAGAGGCCCAAAATAAGGCGGTCTTATCGCTAAGAAGCGATCTCCGTATTTTTGGTATCCTCGTTTTTTATAAGTTGTATCACAGAGTACTATGTGAGATCAATATATGAGATCAAAGTAACAACATAGTCGCATACGAAAAGCCAGCAACCCACAACACGCATGCAGAGTGCAGACTGACAGAATAAGTAGCCTTATATTCAGTTACCGGAAATGATCGGAATAGGTAGTGCAATTTAGGGTAATGTTGCGAATATTTGTGTGATGAATATTAATATTTGTATTCGATTCATGGGTGTTTGTAAACAGGGCGAAAAATTTTATGCATACAAACCCATAAACCCATAAATCGAATACAAATATTAATATTCTTCACACAAATATTCGCAACATTGCACTACCTATTCCGATCACTGTTCATATTCTATTACAAAATCTATGTCGTCTATTAAATTGTTATTTTATTCAACATTGTGTACAGGAGTGCGATTTTTGAAACTCGCATGTTCAAATCAGCAGTAGAAAAATGCATAATCTACATAGTAATTTTAAATTTTTCTACTGCTGATTTCAACTTGTACGTTTCAAAAATCGCACTCCAGAGCCTCCAGTAGGCACTGCCATAAATCGTATTTTTTTTTAATTTCTTAATAATTGTACATTCCCAAAAAACAAGAATTATAGTTGATTGCTGGTCCTCAATTTGTCGAAATATGGGCTATTACGTTTTATGTTTGTAGTAGCTGGCCACTATCGGCGATTTTAAAGATTAACTTCAAACGTTTCTTCATTAATTCCAAAAACAAATCGTATTGCAAATCATCAATAACTACAATATGACATTCTTATTTTTTGAAAAGTATCATTATTAAGAAACTAGCTGACCCGGCGAACTTCGTACCGCGTCACAATCAGTTTTACCCAACACACACTTGTCCGTTTTTTTATTTGTAAACCAGGCGGAGGACAGTCGCCTTTTGGTGGCTTTTTCCGATTCAGTTTGCATAGAATGTGCTGCCATCTATTAAATATTTCGCAGAACTATGAAAAAAAAAGATTTTATTGTCTATGTCAATATCAAACTGACAAAATCACAAAATGGCTACCTATCTTGCGTAATGTACGGGTTGTTTGTAGTTTTCGTTCAATTTCGTGACGATTTAGTGATGTTCTGGAGTTTCTGTTGTTCTCTTACCAATGTTTAGATTACAGGAATAGTAAGGATACTGGAATTTCACTCGATCGGTGCGGGATTGAACTAAAACTAGCATTAAAAACAATAATATCCATTGGTATGAGTAGATATAAGTAGGTATGTATAGTATAGGTTGAATTATTGTCGATGAAACATAGATGGCGCTAGCTAGCCTTCAATTCGACATAAGGTGGATGCATAATGTTGCTACGAGTGGGTTCTCTTTTCTAATATACTTATATTACTCTTTGTTGTAAACCTTCCCTGTCAATGCCCTTCGCAATCGGTCCAGCCGTTCTCGAGTGATGTCGTGACCAAGGGAAATAGGGATTCATTTTTATATAGGGTCCTTCTTAATATGCTGACACTTTTTAAGGGAATGATCAGACCATCAAACTGAACAACTTTCTCTATGGGACCAACATCGAAATCGCGAAAAAAAAAACAGCTGTCCCATACATTTGGCTCGAGTAGGTTTGCAGTTTTGTATGGGACAGCTGATTTTTTTTCGCGATTTCGATGTTGTTGCCATAGAGAAAGTTGTTCAGTTTGACGGTCTGATCATCCCCTTAACACGTTCGCGGACAGTGACCGGCTATAGCAGTGATAACAATAAAAGTTCTATTGTGTCTCGTTCAGTGTCCGCGAAAGTGTTAAAAAAGTGTCAGCATATTAAGAAGGACCCTATACAGGGTGGAAAAAAAAGGCCGTGGTTGGAGGGAAAGTACCCTTTTTTCTTGGTCTTTCTTTAATTTAAGATACTATGTTGTTTAAAAGAAATTGATCCTTATGAATGACTCTTTCGGTTGGTATCATAAAATACAGGATGTTTTTTTTCCCATTTCACCGGTTCGATTCCTGGCTCAAGCAGATGATTTTTCAAAAATCTTTAAATGCAGTTTCAATTATTTTTGAAAATAAAGGAATGTTTCCTTTCAGTAAAATTTGCCATCATAAATATTAAGGGTACTTTCCCTCCAACCACGGCCTTTTTTTTCCAGCCTGTATATAAGATTAAAAATTACGATTGATGGCAGCACCGGAGGCTCGCTACCTAGGAGGTTTTCTCTTTTTTAACTTGAAAAGTTCCAATAATTTTCCGCAACATGGCGACGAATACGATGCAATGAAAAAATGTTTTATTTTTCAGGCCGGGCTTTAAATGAAACGAGTGTAAATAAATAAAAGTCATTAGGTATCATTAGTTAAGGTGGTTTCAGTCCATACAAAAGTTTGACGCACAATACGCGTAGACGGAATTAATAAAATTAATATTTTTTATATAGAAAAATAGTTTAGAAAATCTAGTTGCCGCGTAACAAATAACATTTGCAATTTATAATATAATTACGAAGATATAAAGCTTTTAAAATTTTGTATGAAACATTTCAAAGCTTTATATCTTCGTAATTATATTATAAATTGCAAATGTTATTTGTTACGCGGCATCTAGATTTTCTAAGCTATTTTTCCATATATACAAAGTTACTTATATTGATACCGTCTACGCGTATTGTGCGTCAAAGTTTTGTATAATAGTGACCCCTCTGCCACCGCCTTAAGCTTAAAATATATATTACTAGGCATTAGTTATAATCAGTCATATTCATTTAACACTAGCATCACTTTTTCTTTCTTGACGACTTCGCCGTTGATGCCTTCCCTGCAACAAATAACAAAACAAATCAGGCAAGTACTAAGGTATATTGACAAAATTCACAAAAATCATATCATGGTTTTGTAAAGATTATACTCCGCTTTAAAGGGTGATTATATTCATGATAATGAACAACTTTCCCCAGGGTACATAGAGGAAATCTATCTATCTATCTACAGGGTGAAATTGATATCATTAGCATCCTTTTAAACTAAGAGTCTACCGATCGAACTGTACAACTTTTACTATGCAGCAAACCGATCGGAGCAAAAAAAAATCTGCTGTCGCATACATTTCAGTCGCGATCTCGCGCGTCGAGTTTTTATGGAACAGCCGATTTTTTATTTGCTCCGATCGGTTTGCTCCCATAGTAAAAGTTGTTCAGTTCTATGGGTAGACTCTTAGTTTAAAAGGATGCTAATGATATCAATTTCACCCTGTAAATACTATTGTAAAACTGTAACAGACATTAACAACAACAAAATTACGATATGGTTTTTAGGTTACCGATTATGATGAAACTTTGTTTGTTTGATAGCTTATGATCTGACTTAAAATCTGGTATATAATTTGTGCGGACGAAGTCGCGGGTTAACGCTATCTAAACTATTATAAAACTGTAACAGGAAGTTTGTCTGTACATTGAAGATATTAACAAAAAAAAAAGCTACGATATGGTTTTTATGTATCCCTGATTCCATATCACCAATTTTTGGATTTTTTGTCTGTCTGTTTGTTTGTGTGTTTGTTTGTTTGAACGAGCATCAAGCAAAAACTACTAAACCGATTTTGATAAAACTTTTTTTGTTTGATAGCGTATTATCTGACTTAAAATCTGGTATATAATTTGTGCGGACAAAGTCACGGGTTAACGCTCGTTAGATATAAAAGTAGACTTGCCATATTAAATGAAATCAGCTGTCCAGCCCAAACGTTTGTATAAATAGAATTTTCGTTTTGCTTATTTCCCTTAAGGTCAAAACACACGGCAGGCGGTTGTACCTTCTCTTCTAATACACGCAAGTTGCTAATTGCTTCGTCTCACTTACACGCATTTAGAGAGGGCGTTAGTGAACTGTGAATTCAGGAGTGCGATTTTTGAATTTCATTCGCTGAGCACAGCAGTTGTAAATGTCAAAATTACTTGACTTTCAAAAACCATACTCCAGGAGTGCGATTTTTGAAAGTCAAATCAGCAGTAGAAAAATGCGTATCTCCATACATTTTCAACTACTCAGTTCAACTTATGAGATTCAAAAATCGCACTCCAGACCATCAAACTGAATAACTTTTACTATGGAGCCTACCCCAGGTAAACGAAAATAAATCTGCTGTTTCACACAAAACTGCTCTACCTACCCAAATGTATGAAACAGCAAATTTTTTGAGGTTGGCCCCATAGTGAGTTGTTCAGCTGGATGGTCCGAGTTCACAGTTCCAGTATTTTCCAGGCTGTCCCTTACACCCTGTATATCTATTCACTATCGTTGTTTGTCAACATTATTAAAAGTCCAGGCTAGATTCTGGTACTCTCAATGTAACTGGTATACAGGGTGTAAGGAAAAGTTTGACACGAAAAGAATAAGGAAAATTATCACCATAATTATCTTTAAACCACATACTATACTCATCGAACTGAACAACTTTTACTCTGGGCGCAAACATGTCAGAAAAAAAATCTGCTGTCTCATACATTTCAGTCGAGTAGGCATTGCAGTTTAGTATGAAACAGCTGATTTTTTTGCGCTGACAGGTTTGCTCCCATAGTAAAAGTTGTTCAGTTTGATGGATCGAGTATGTGGTTTAAACGATAATGATACTTTTCCTTACATCCTGTATAATCTGTGTAACAACGACTAAGACATTTATTTATTTCATAAATCTATTTTCGCGGATTTGCGAGTATTGTACAATTGCTGCTGGTTTCTTTACGTGCGGAAAATCTTTTTAAAATGGAATAACTACCATAACTGAACTTAATCTTTATACTATATACGAATAAAAAGACAGTTATTTAAAAATATATATAATTATTTAAATTCAACCCTAACTAATTATAGCAAAGAATATATATACTAACGTAAAAAGAAGCGACACTGACGTTTGTGTGCCGTAAACGACCTCGCGGCTATGTGTAGGTGTCGGGGTGCGAGCGGGGGCGAGGGCGGGGCGCGCAAGGTGTGGAAAGGTGACCGCGGTTTGCCTAGCCGAAGGGTCTCGCGCCGCGCCGTCTCAGCTCGAAATTCGAATCAATTGACATAACGTACGTATCTTTTTTTTTTAATATCTTCAATGTAGAGACACACTTCTGGTAAGCACTAATTGTTAGGTAACTGTAAGTACTGTAATTAAATGATAAATTAGGTTGTCTATTTTTTTTGTTACAAGCTTTCATTTAACTTGGAATGTTTGTAGGTTAGTTTTATTGTTTAGGTCAAATCTTGCAAGTCGAATTTAACCCACTTTCAGCGGTCGGATTGACTTGAATTTCAGTACATACTTATACATGTTACACCTACTTGTGAACGCTATATATGGTAAATATATTTTAAACCTTACATAAATAAACATCTTTTATTTAGTGATTAGTATTTCCTTGTGCCGCGGTGGCTAAACCGCCAGGCGCCAACCCTATGCGTCGGACGCGGCATTCGGCGCCCGAGTTACACCCCTGTGCGTTAGCGTATAGTTAGTTGGGGTAAGTGCCTTCAGCTTCAAAATTTCGAAAACTAGACATATATTTAGACATACCGCCATCAAATGTCAAAGCCGGAACTATTTCATATGCTCACGACTATATTCCTAGTTAAATATATTTCTAGTTTTCAAAATTTTGAAGCTGGAGGCACTTACCCCGTAGAGGCACTTGCCCCGACTGACAATAAATAAAATATTCGGCAAATAATTATGACACTTATTTCAAATAAGGTCTCCCGGCATAATTGCAACTATGTTAGTTATTCTATACTATGGAGCACTCTATTATACTTATAATTATATATCACTATTCAGTTCTTCTCTTTATTTACCAACACCAGTCTTCATCTAGAATTCTAGAAGGGAGTTACTCCATAGTTGCAATTACTCCATATAGTTATATTTACCCCTGTTTACACCATATATAAGGTGAAATTGATATCATTAGCATCCTTTTAAACTAAGAGTCTACCCGTCAAACTGTTAGTACTTCATGATATATGACGCTTTGAAGAATCCTATTTTTTTTCACATATCCTCTTAACCTGTCGTTGCCCGCCGACTCCTGAAGCTGGCTTCTCGCGGTTCGTGATATCACCAGTCGCGCCGCGCCAGCTGACGGGGTAGCACGGATGAATGTATTGTTGTATGTGTTTTATACGGTAGAAACGTGAAAAAGTTGTCATTGTCAATTGTCGCGTTTATTAAACAAGGCCCTGGACCTCGAGATTGAGTTTCCATAGCTCTCCTCAACGCGTCACAGACGCTCTCCTTGTGCTTACATTAAAAAGTAATAAATAGACATATTTACCGGTACTCGGTGTTCCTTGAGGTTTGATAGTATGCGAGAAGACTTGAACCGATGATTCTTTGACACCCGCCACGGGTGTGTCACGTTGCGGATATAGTATGATGTTATCGAGCATGCGGCCCGGGTCGACATCCGGTGCGGGGGCCAGTTGTGACGAATCCGGGAGTAGCAGTGAAGAGGTCGGGGCCAGTCGTAACGAGGGCGAATCCTTACGGCGACGCTTGCTCGCCGGCTCGGAGAGCGCAGGGTTCTCTATTATCACTAGAGTGTTGTCTATCATACTCGCTGTGGTCGTTTTGAGTGGAGTTTGTTGTTTTGGTTCTTCGGGTACTATTTGTTCTTGTTTGACCGATACTTGTTGGATCGGTTCTTGTTTGATCTGAAAATATATAGATTTGGTTAAAATGATTTTCTTAAGACCAGGAGTACTATTTTTGAACATCACCGGTGATATTGAGATTCGCCTTCGAATAGAGATTTTTATTCCGAGTGGTTACGTTTTTCTGTAGCATTTACTTGAGGCCAATTTGAGGTATTTTTAGGCTACTTTAAGACGGGGAAAAAATAGGTGACTTTAGGCTATTTGACCCGATATTTTTGGCGATACAGACGGTTTCGGACTAGGAAACACTGATGCGGAGTTAGGTACATTTACTCTCTGACTACCGTGCCGGGCGGACATGTGTCGCGTCCGACTCATTACTGAATAATATTCTGGTGCTTTATTTACTCTGTATGCCTTACATGACCGACCTACCTATTATGTTCTCGTTTCCGCTGACGTATCTTAGTATATTAACTACAGACTGTTATCTAATTTCTTCTTGAAATATTTTAATTTGTTAGTAATTTGTAATTGATTTTAGTACTACTGGTGAAAACTTGTAATTAGCTCAGATTGTACTATAGCATTAACAGAACTATTATTGTGATTTTAAGCTGTAAGTTCTCCGAATAAAATAAAATAAATTAAATGAAGAGAAAAACAAGCTTTTTTTTTTATTCGTAATGTGTTTGCGCTTGGCTTCATCTCACCTGGTGGGAAGTGTAGATGAAGCCGAGGATGTAGCGCGCTCACCCAGAAAAAACCTATTAACTCTTCTTTTAAAAATGTCCTGATTGTATTTGCTTGGAAAAACAGACGCAGGGAGTGAGTTCCAAACCTTACCGGTTCTCATTATAAAAGAGGATGCGAACCTTTTTGTGCGGATTGTTGGAATATCGACTACGTATGGATGCAGTCTCGCACCACGTCTTGTTGTACGAAAGGTGGAAGGGGGATGGTGGAATCAGGTCATGTAGCTCCTGGGCACACTCGCCGAAGTGTATCCGATAAAACACCGACAGACAAGCGACCAATCGCCGGTGTTCCAGACTATGTAACTTAGCTTCGACGAGTGCGTTATCGTCGATGAGTCTCTTGGCTCGGCGCTCAACTGAGTCCAGTGCATCCAGTTGGTATTTCGCAGAACCGTCCCAGAGGTGACTGCAGTACTCCATGCAGGATCGCACTTGGGCTTTGTAGAGAGTAAGAAGCTGTGCAGGCGTAAAGTACCGCTTTACCTTATTCAGGATACCTAGTTTCTTAGCTACGGTTTTAGCTTTGGACTCAATCGAGCGGCCGAAATTCAGGTCTGACGTGAGTTCTAGACTCAACAACTCTAGACTTTCGGAGATCGGAATGGTGGCACCCCGGAAAGTAGGAGACACACTAAAATGTGCTAAGCTCTATAATCACTAATCACTACTTTGTTTGATCATATAATAATTATTTGAATGTTATTTTATTAGGTATCGCAAACGGGTACAAAGAAGAATTATAAAACTTACCTAATACTTTTGGTTTGTCCCCTGTTGCCTGCAATACCTACCGAATAACATTCAAATACTTATTATTTGCTCAAACAAAGTTATTATAGCTGATTGGTCATTATAGAGCTTGTTTTTCTCTTTTCAGTTAAGTAAGATTGTTTTATGCAGTCGGGTTTTGTGTTTTTCGTAATAATTTAGTTAATTTCATACTTTAAGGGCCTGTTTCACCACTTCTGAGTAAGTTCATGTTAGCTTAACCCACAGATATTTTGACATATCTTTCATACAAAATATCTATCGGATAAGCTAACAAGAATTTACTCAGAAGAGGTAAAACAGGCCCTTAGTCTTGTGTCGAAATGGTAGCATATAAGTACTATAATATACACATATTTGGAATCGTCTGTTCACTAGCTTTCATTTGATACCCATATTGAATTTTTTTACAAAAACAATTGTTTATTCCCCCTCTTTTCTTTTTATTCGCAGACACCATATTAAAATAATGTAGCCTATGTCACTGTCACGATTTTTACAAATCTAACGATACCTGATACGTTTAAATCCATCAACCCGTTTAGGCTGTAGGGCGTGCCAAAGAAATAGAAATACAAACATACATACATACGCTCGAAAAACATCCTTAGATAGATAGATAGATAAACAATTTATTTGCATACATCCATCCTTCTGGCGCAGTCGGGTAAAAATAATAGTGACGATGTGAAAAAGATAATTTAGTACTTACAGTAGAAGTGCAAGCAATAGTCGGAGTATAGCTGTATTCGGGTTCCAATGGGTCCTCGTACTCCAGCGGATCTGGTATTTCTTCCTTTATTTCGATTTTTATTCTGTAAAAACAACATTTTTTTCATTCCAACATACAATTCGTGGCCTCATCACAAAATTTTTGATTTCTCAATCAAGAAAACATAAAATAAAAAAGTGCAACACCGACTTACTACAGAAGCCTAAAAGCTATTATTACACATTATCCCCTCCTCCTCCTCCCACTCCACCTCTAAACCTGCCTCTCCACCCCTCCCACTCCCCCTCCCCTCCCAAAACCCCAACTCTCACTCAGTATGCATCTCCGTAGGGGGGGAGTAGTACCAGGGTGTACCCCTCCCCCCTCTTACCCCCCCCCCCCCCCCCCCCCCACTTCTGCGCCCCAATTGTAAAGCCAACACAAATCTAAATAAATAGTAATTTCATATTTTCTCAAAAATGTTTTTAAACTATAAAAGTTATTTAATATCCTGTTTTTTTCAGTGGTTTTTTTACTGTATGTAAACTGCTATAATAACTTGGCTTTAGTAGTCTTCTTACCGTGTGGGCAGCAAGCCCTGGTGTCAGAGTTTTTTCAGACCGCTTTATTTTCAGACAATCATGTGATTCAAGCCTGCAATGCCCTAACCAACTGGGGAACAACGCACAACTTGACATATCTCCTGTGGGAAGCGAACCTACTGCCTCCGTGTCAGGAACGATTACACCACGGAGGCAGTTTACACCCATTTTAAAAATCCACGTGGACAAAGTCGCAGGCATCAGCTAGTAACAAATAAGACTACTTACGAGTCCACCATATGAATGCTAGTTTCACTGTCTGGTTGAATGACTGGTTGGCCGACTGGTTGACCGACTGGTAGGCCGACTGGTTGGCTGACAGGTTCGCTACACGATGGAACAACTGGTTCATTGCCCGTTAAGTAAGCCAGCTGCATTCGAATCTTGCTGATTACTGACTGGATCTCCATCTGGAATCGAAAGCCATACAATATTAGCACATACGACGTAATACGTACGTCGAAACCGTAGAAAGAGAATAGCTAGAACGAGCGAAAACGAGACAGGCTTACACGCTAATTACATAAACTAAGAGTAACATAAAGCCTACATAAATTCAGAGTTCGGCTTCCGAGCCGAGCATTTTGCTGAGTTGGGACCTTTTTGCCACTGCGGCGCACAAACAATCTCTTTTATTGATATTCTGTTTTTAATATTTTACAAAAATGTATCCGTGATAATGTATAAGATTGTATGTGTTTCGGAGATCCAAATAAATAATTTTTCTTTCTTTCTTTCTTTCAATTACATCATCATCATCATCATTTCAGCCTTTTTTATACTTCCACTGCTGGACATAGGCCTCTCCTAAAAGGGAGGTTTTGCCATAATCGGCACGCTTGGCAGGTGGGTTGGCGATCGCAGTTGGGTGTTAATATACTCGGAGAAAATGCTGCCCATCCTCCTGTTAAACCCTTTAGTCGCCTTTTACGACACCCACGGAAACAAAAAGTGAGCGAGAGAAAATCTATGTTGTTTGTCCCTTTCTGCGTATGCGTATAGCACAGTCATTTTACGGTTTGAGCCGGGACTAATTAATAATAGTTTTTTTTTCCGGTATAATATTGAAAAGCCAATTTAAACCTAGAAATGTACCAACATTAAAAAAAACCACGTCAACAACAGTTTCAATTTTAAAATTTAGCTTTTATCTCGTTCTAAAAAACCTGATGGTAAATTTTTGCACATATTTAAGGCTTTACCATTATTACATACTTCAAACATGGTGTAAATATTTTTGACTACTTAAAAGGTTTTGAAAATTACATTCGTATTTTCTAATAAATATCTAATTTTTTTAATTTCAATGCCTATTTTATTGCTAAAAAATAACGTATATTGTTAAATCTAAGTCAAATGAGTGCATTGGTATTAATATTATTAATTAAAAAGCATTCTGGGAAACACAATTTTGATTTCTATGTTGCGTAGCGATTTTTATTTTTAAGATAGTCTTTATGTCACTAAATGGTGCCGGTTACAGTTTAAAAGTCCAATTAATAATTACTCCCTACCCCGCCTAACAAAACTCCGTAAAATGACTGAGCTAGTATTTTTGGTGACTAAGTTGAAATCGACTAATCGATGACGCGTGGCCAGAGCATGCCCAGGACAGAGATGGTTGGAGGATGAAAGGGGAGGCTTTTGCCCAGCAGTGGGATGAAGAGGGCTAGAAAAAAAAAAAAAAAAAAAAGTTGAAATTCGTTATAAAATCGGGAACCATAGATTGTCAAAGCACGATTTCACATACCTTTTTGTTATATTTCCGCCCGCGTATTATACGCGGTTAGCGAATCTATAAAATACTCAATCAACGTTCGAAACATACATTACATCCTTAGAAAACAATAAATTCTCACACTTTAAGGGCCTATGTCAAAAAATAATTGAAATGGGCGTGTGATAGCTTATATTACTGCCTGATGCGAGAGACTTCTGCTTGTTTTTCTATCGAGAAAATGTGTCTTAATCGTGTTTTGGCTCTTGTCAAAACTTCAATTATATGTAAATTGAAATTGAAAAAAGTTTTATTGTGCAAACAGAATGTAGGTACAGTAATTGTTATTGTAATTACAATAATTATACTTAATGTTTTACTTATGTTCAATTTACACATACCCGCTAATCATACTCCTACTGTTGTTAGTACTTCATGATATACAGGGTGACTGGTAATTCGACCTATTCCTTGAAAGGGGTTATACTAGAGTTCATTTGCAACAATTTTTCCCCAGTTAACTGGGGGTCGAAAATCGCTTGTTTTCGAGTTCTCTCATTTTTAAGAATTTTTTGAATATTTCCGTTTTTCGACCTAAAAATGACAATTGTGAAAAAAATACTCCACTCTCTGCACTCTGTAAGCATTTTTCTAGTAGCTGATGAATGAGCGACTACTTTAAACTAAAATACATGTGAAAAATACCCAAAACCACCGAAATAAAAGGTTATAAACCGCAAGACAACAATTTTTTATTTGGATTTTGTTTCAATCCAAAGAGGATTACTCAAAAAAAATGTATGACACTTGGCGTACAAATTGCGGAAATAACTTCCTCAATTCCTAAGCTTTCCAAAAAGATGCAAAAGTTGTGTACTTTAGTTCAAGTTTGGAAAATAAACCTTATTAAACACGCAGATGTGAATTTTATTCAAAAAGTTATTGGTTTGGTGAAAATAAAAAAAAGAGTAAAATAATAATGTTTAGTACCTAATCATATGAAATTACAAATTTTGTTTTAAAGTTTTACATTTAAAAATCACAAGTCTTGCTCAAATTGTCTTCCTCCGTTACGTATGCAAGCACGAAGCCTGCGACGTACTTCGCTTACTGTCACTCGAGTTGAAAGCGTGTCTTTAATTTGTTGGGCAGCTGCCAAAATCCTCTCTCTTAATTCTTCTTGAGAAGAGATAGGTGTACGATACACCAATGTCTTCATATGACCCCAAATGTAGAAGTCGCATGGGGTTAGATCGGGACTCCTAGCCGGCCAAGGGATCGGGCCGCCTCGACCAATCCATCTCAGTGGATAGTTCTCATCCATCCACTGTCGCACGCCCCGGTAATAGTGGGCTGGGCAGCCATCATGTTGATACACCAAAGCTGTTCTTGTGGTAAGCGGCACATCCTCCAGCAGCGGACGTAACTCTTCTCTTAAAAAGTTTTCATAGGCGATGCCGGTTAGGCGTGCCGGCAGAAAGAATGGCCCGATTAAATTATTGTGCACGATTCCCATCCACACATTAAGTGAGAATCTGTGCTGGTGAGCTCCTTCGTTAGATTTTCTCGGATTCTGACCTTTAGGGGCCCAAAAATGCAGATTATGATAGTTTGTAATACCATCACGGTCGAAGTTCGATTCATCTGTCCACAAGATTGTTTTTAGATACTCAGGGTCTTCAATGTCTGCATTTATTAGAAATCTGCAGAAATCCATCCTTCTGACAGGATCTCCCTCCTCGATAGCTTGTACTGGCGTGTAATGGAATGGATACTGCCGTGCTGTGTGCTGAGTGAACCAGACTTTCCACTGAGACATACCAAGCTGCCTAGCCACAATTCTTGTTGAAGTAGTGCCGTCTGCTTGAAAACACTGCAAAATTTGCTCCTCTTCGATTGGATCACTAACGCTAGGTCTACCAGCGTCGGTTTGGCGACGTCGAACCGATCCCGTTTCTCGAATGCGCCGATATGTCGTACCAAACACGCTGACATCAGGTAAACGGCGGGTAGGAAAACGTCTTTGATAGTCTCTTCGAGCAGCAGCAGCGTCACCATCACAAAACCCGTAACAATACATGATATCCGCGTATTCTTCATTTTGGTAAGCAGCCATTTGAAAAGGAAGCTGTTTTAGCGCAGAATTTAAGTTAGTTAACAACGACACGTCCGAACTCCAAGATGGTTGAAACTAACTGATTACTTAATGAATTGAGCGAATGAGTGGGCCTCGATTGTGAACCTTAGTACAAACATTCCCGAATACTTACAAAAGAGAAACAATGTAAGCAATAAAATGAAAGAGACAAAAGCAAATCGGCATCTTGTAAGGTTCGCTTCTAGGAAATCCGCTACCTGCTCTGCCATTGTTAACAATTTTTTTCAAACTCTTGTCAAAGTAGACAACATTTGCACCTTTTTGGAAAGTTTAGGAATTGAGGAAGTTATTTCCGTAATTTGTACGCCAAGTGTGGTACATTTTTTTTAAGTAATCCTCTTTGGATTGAAACGAAATCCAAATAAAAAAATTTTGTCGTGCGGTTTATAACCTTTTATTTCAGTGGTTTCGGGTATTTTACACATGTATTTTAGTTTAATGTAGTCGCTCATTCATCAGCTATTAGAAAAATGCTTACTTAGTGCAGAGAGTGGAGTATTTTTTTCACAATTGTCAGTTTTAGGTGGAAAAATGGATTTTTTCAAAAAAATCTTAAAAATGAGATAACTCGAAAACAAGCGATTTTCGACCCCCAGTTAACTGGGGCAAAATTGTTGCAAATGAACTCTAGTATAACCCCTTTCAAGGAATAGGTCGAATTACCAGTCACCCTGTATAACGCTTTGAAGAATCCTATTTTTTTCACATAGCCTCCTAATTAGAAATACCTATCGCTAGACGGTACGCGCACAATATGCCCAGTGAAGCTTGCCACAGCGTTGATATTACTTCATACAGCGCGCGATGTATATGACATTGCCGTTTGGAGCAAGTGGCAAAATCAAGCATATACATCGCTTACGATGTAGGTGCATAAATACAGGGTGTTACAGAAGTAAAAATAAAAATTGAAAACTTTTAAGGGCCACCCCCTTTAGACCAACAAACTGAACAACTTTCACTATGGGACCAACATCGAAATCGCGAAAAAAAAATCTTTTGTCTTTAGCTCGATAAGATCTGAAGTTTAGTATGGAACATCGCAAACGCATCGCATCATGACGATTATAGCAAATCTCCTCATTTTGGGGGAGGCCTATGTCCAGCAGTGGATGTCTATCGGCTGATATGATGATGATGGAACATCCGATTTGATCCGTTTGATGGTCTTAACCACACCCTTAAATGTTTATTTGTATTTTTGTAACACCCGGTATAGGTACTTATTTCGGTACCTACGGCCAAGTGCCTCGCAAGGCGAAGAACATAAATATAAAGTATGTCTTTGTGTATTATTATGTCCGTGTGTACAATAAAGTGTTATAATAATAATAACCCGCAGGGCAGCTTGTGGCGAGCTGTTGGTGAGTGGCGACACCACGGGCCCGAGTGCTCCCGGGGGAAGTCCCTGATCCTCGTCTTCGACTTGCCTTTACTGGCCGGTCGGAGTGGACCCCAAGAGGATCAGATCCCCCACTTCTGTGCTTGCCTTAATTGGCCGGCCTTAGGTTGGAGTCGCAAGAGCTATATGCTCGAATAGTGGATGTGTTGCGTAAGTGGCGAGTGGGCACCTGATTAGCCGTTGGAGACTGAAATGATGGTCGTTTAAAGTCCAGAAGCACCTCTCCACTCTAAGCCGCTCAGGAAATGTTGCCCCCTTGTCGCTCCGTGCGAGCGGCCATTTTCGGGGGCCCATTCATTTTGAGTTGGCGAGTCACCGTCTGCCATTTTTTCCGTGTTTATACATTGGTCAGGCAGGCGCCATAGTCCCGTTCAAATCCTAGTTACCTGTTCCATTAGCACCCCACCCCAATAGCCCAGATTTTGTTTCTTTCCCCTCCTTGCAATAGTTCTACACTGACCGGGGGCTGTTTTGGATGCACTTCTATAGTGTATACTGGGATAGTTGCCGGTTGGTGTCACATTACTATTTAGATCGAATTGTCTGACGGGCCTCTACGTGTTGGCTTCGGCCCCACGCACGCCTCCCAAAGGTCCGGGACACTTATGTCCCGAGATAAGGAAAAGACATACAAATAATAATAATAATAATAAAGTACATATTTGTATCATACATAATATATGAACTTTCAATAACTCGTCTTGATTTCAAGAAATACATAATTCAGAAAAATTTATATTATAACAACAGCAGAAGAATTAAGGCCATAAACACAATGCATAACTGAAGAACCCTTTTTAGCCGTAACGGTATAAGACTGCTATAAATTTAATCATACTTTTAGAGGGCTACTCTCATAGTGAATGAGCGACTTCTTGAATGACTTCACATATGCATTAGGATGTAGTGATAAAAACCATCACGGCACGGAACCGGGCACTGCACGCACACGCACACGCACGTGTAAGTGTAAGTGTAACGGTACCTGTGTAGTGTAGTACTCACGTAAGGCTTGGGCCTGGGTATCCTCAGCACGTAGTGCAGACAGTGCGCGCCCCTCGCCTCGCACGAGCCACACAGGTCGTAGTCCGGGCACTGCACGCACACGCACGTGTAAGTGTAAGTGTAAGTGTAACGGTACCTGTGTAGTGTAGTACTCACGTAAGGCTTGGGCCTGGGTATCCTCAGCACGTAGTGCAGACAGTGCGCGCCCCTCGCCTCGCACGAGCCACACAGGTCGTAGTCCGGGCACTGCACGCACACGCACGTGTAAGTGTAACGGTACCTGTGTAGTGTAGTACTCACGTAAGGCTTGGGCCTGGGTATCCTCAGCACGTAGTGCAGACAGTGCGCGCCCCTCGCCTCGCACGGGCCACACAGGTCGTAGTCCGGGCACTGCACGCACACGCACGTGTAAGTGTAAGTGTAACGGTACCTGTGTAGTGTAGTACTCACGTAAGGCTTGGGCCTGGGTATCCTCAGCACGTAGTGCAGACAGTGCGCGCCCCTCGCCTCGCACGGGCCACACAGGTCGTAGTCCGGGCACTGCACGCACACGCACGTGTAAGTGTAAGTGTAACGGTACCTGTGTAGTGTAGTACTCACGTAAGGCTTGGGCCTGGGTATCCTCAGCACGTAGTGCAGACAGTGCGCGCCCCTCGCCTCGCACGAGCCACACAGGTCGTAGTCCGGGCACTGCACGCACACGCACGTGTAAGTGTAAGTGTAACGGTACCTGTGTAGTGTAGTACTCACGTAAGGCTTGGGCCTGGGTATCCTCAGCACGTAGTGCAGACAGTGCGCGCCCCTCGCCTCGCACGAGCCACACAGGTCGTAGTCCGGGCACTGCACGCACACGCACGTGTAAGTGTAAGTGTAACGGTACCTGTGTAGTGTAGTACTCACGTAAGGCTTGGGCCTGGGTATCCTCAGCACGTAGTGCAGACAGTGCGCGCCCCTCGCCTCGCACGAGCCACACAGGTCGTAGTCCGGGCACTGCACGCACACGCACGTGTAAGTGTAAGTGTAACGGTACCTGTGTAGTGTAGTACTCACGTAAGGCTTGGGCCTGGGTATCCTCAGCACGTAGTGCAGACAGTGCGCGCCCCTCGCCTCGCACGAGCCACACAGGTCGTAGTCCGGGCACTGCACGCACACGCACGTGTAAGTGTAAGTGTAACGGTACCTGTGTAGTGTAGTACTCACGTAAGGCTTGGGCCTGGGTATCCTCAGCACGTAGTGCAGACAGTGCGCGCCCCTCGCCTCGCACGAGCCACACAGGTCGTAGTCCGGGCACTGCACGCACGTGTAACGGTACCTGACAGGGAATAACAGAAGTGTAGCGTGACATGCCTATGTTTGATAGTGTGGACTATATATTGACTATAGATTTAATAATGTGAACATTTAGAATATCTCTGGCTAATATAGTCGTGAGCATAAATCATACTATGCGACTGCTTAAAGATGCAGTTATAACTATACAGTAAATAATGAAATGTGTGTACACACAGAGATACACTCACTCGTCCTCGATAAGTAAATTTGAATACACAGCTACTTTTTTTACTTACCCTATAATGTCACAGGAACAATTTCCGCATTGGTACCCTGCATGACGTTCATCATTTTTGTCTGCAACAATAAAATACAACGGTTTTTAACTCCAATGTTACTAACCACAAACTATAGTAACTCCTTTAACACCTTTAAGAGTGCAGCTGAAATGACTACATGATAATGAGCATAATACTCACATTCTTCACCAGGGTTCTGTTCTCCGGATTTGTTAAATTTGTCTATAGACAGCTTGGCCTTGGTGACGTATAATGACGTGTCATCACTGTCCGCGTCGCTATGAACCCCATCATTACCTGCAACACATGGTTATTTCATTATTTAACACCGGACGCCCGACCACTCTTCAATGAGTTGTTGTCGCGATTGTTCGAAGTGTCCGGAGCCGAAGCACTGGCGCGTACCTCGGGCAACGCATATCAATTGCCATCATTCATACAGCTAGGTAACGCTGCCAGGGTCGACCGCACTCTTCCACAATACGGCAGCCTCGAGCACATCTTCTATTTAGGATGAGCCGAGTAAAAGATGTGCTCGATGGAGACTCATTTTGCCTTTTTGTTTATTTTCATTTTAAATAGTTTTCTCTTATTGTATGTATCGCATTAATATATCTATGATGTATAGACAAAAAAGGATAGAGCATGAAACACTAAGGAGTAACGTTGCAGGTTTTGCCGCGAGCAGTTGTCTTTCGCGTGGTGTTTGCGCGGTTTACGTTTCAGCCTGCCACGAGGCTCCGCAATCATTCTCAGCTGTGTTTTTGCTCAAAAACAATCCTTGAGACTGTATACAGGGTGAAATTGATCCGATCGCAGCAAAAAAAAAATACGCCGTAGCATACATTTGAGTCGAGTAGGCATTGCAGTTTAGTATGGAACAGATATTTATTTATTTGCTCCGATCGGTTTGCTCCCATAGTGAAAGTTGTTCAGTTTGATGGAAAGACTCTTTGTTTAAAAGGTTGCTAATGATATCAATCCGCTCCATATCCTCCTCCATACCCTTCCACGACTCTCTGTTTCTTAACTGAAAACAGAAAGTCGTGGAAGGTTATGGAGGAGGCCTTCACCCAAAGTGGGGTCCATATCTACATAAAATTAGGCAACATTAATTACTAGAAAATTTCATACAAATGAAAAGAACAAAGATGTAACAGAAGATCTTATACTCATAAATAAAAGAGTTACGTGACTGACTGACTGATAGACAACGCACAGGTTATACCGCTGAAGATAGAAACATGACATTTGGAATATAGTATATACTACAGAGGATGTAGGGGTGCACTAAGAAAGGATTTTTCGAAAATCGACCCTTAAGGTGGTTTCAGTCCATACAAAAGATTGACGCACAATACGCGTAGACGGAATTTATAAAAGTAATATTTTATACATGCAAAAATAGTTAAGAAAATCTAGTTGCCGCGTAACAAATAACATTTGCAATTTATAAAATAATTACGAAGATATAAAGCTTTGTAATTATTAATACAAAATTTTAAAAGCTTTATATCTGCGTAATTATATTATAAATTGCAAATGTTATTTGTTACGCGGTATCTAGATTTTCTAAACTATTTTTCCATATATACAAAGTTACTTATATTAATACCGTCTACGCGTATTGTGCGTCAAAGTTTTGTATAAAATTGACCCCTCTGCAACCGCCTTAAATACGTATTATGTTGTGCCTCCCTACTCCACAGAGTACGAACCAGTCGGAACAGCATTCTGCAAACAGTTGTTGAAAGTTGGGATAGCCGCATAATGAAACGGTGGGTGCAGCTGCACACCAGCCTGTGGACATTTCCAATGTTGGGTAAAGTCCCGTATTTAAAAAATGAGCCATTTTACTAACAATAGGGTAAGTTTCTCTGTTACGAACACTTTTATGGACTAACTGTCCGAAATACAGAATTATTTATTTATTTTATTTATTTAAATGCAAAGACATTCTATACAAAGAGGACTTCGCATCAGTGCGCTATTAACAGGACCACTAACTTATGCCCAGTTGTTTTACATTACTGCTTTGTGACCAAATACATTTGAAAGGACTGGAATGTCAGCGGCTATGTATTGACAGCAGACATGTGCTATGTTTAGGCTTTGTTATTGTATGACGTGATGACTCTATGGTTATAAAAACTCATTGCCTAAATGGGTTATCCACGCGGACAAAGTCGCGGGTCAAAAGCTCGTTTCTAATGATCAATAAAAAACAATAACTAACCTGAAGCTTGATCATTGTCTTTATTGTTCCGTTGGTGACATGAAGATCGAGGAACGTTGGCTGCAGATTTAGACGTACTGGCCTGAAACAATAATAAATCAATCAGTATGTACAATACATGTACCAAGCTCTTGTCAGTGCAAGTTCGTATAAAGTGTCCAGGCATCGCGAAATAATAACATAGGCAGCTCAGCTGCCGCGACGGATCAATCGAGCGCTTAGACCATACAGGGTGAAATTGATATCATTAGCATCCTTTTAAACTAAGAGTCTACCCATCGAACTAAACAACTTGTGCTATGGCAGCAAACCGATTGAACAACTTGTGCTATGGAAAAAAATCTGCTGTTGCATACATTAGAGTCGCGAACTCGCGCGTCGACATTGCAGTTTAGTATGGAACAGCTAATTTTTTATTTGCTCCGATCGGTTTGCTCTTAGGTTAAAAGGATGCTAATGATATCAATTTCACCCTGTAGGTAATGGAATGAAATCCAAAGTTGCGGATTTTATGTTACCTCGACCCCCTTAAAAAGTGGCAGAAAAGTTTGTTAGTAGAATTACATGCGTAACTCGTCCATGTATTATATGGTCTAAGATCGAGCGCCAGCACCCTCTAACAGCTTGCAGTACCGGCAAAGTTAATTCAATGTCGGTACCCTGATCCCCGCGCTCGATTGTACTGTCGTGACCGCTGAGCTGCCCCAATGTAATATTATTTCACTCTTGTCTAGGGTCTAGCATTCTACTGCAGGGCCAACCTTGATCCCGACAACGTTATCCCGCGTGTTTTCTCTCGCTAACAATGAAAAAGAGATAAGGCACGACTTTTCTATGCTAGCCTCCCTGGCTCAGAATACAGATACAGAACAAACATGTGTTCGCTACGAGCAGGATCGAATGACACTGATGAGGGAGCTTGGCGTGAATAGACTTGATGTGGGCATATTTCATGAGATCTTAGCATCCCCAAGTTCGGATGCTGCTAGAAAAGTGTTCACCTTTGCAAACTCATCAGTGTCTCGTTAAGCAAGATAGAATAGCTATAATCTAGTTAGAGTGTGTAAAATCTAGACATAAGGTACGATGGGACTGACTTGTACATAACATTTTTGTATCAAGGTCCCTTTAAAAAAAATAGAATAAAAAAAAATACAGAACAAACCAGGACCATATAGTATTCTTTGTATACAAGAACCACAGAATAAATGAAATAAAAATGTTTTGTTTTTTCTCAATATTTTTACAGCACTAGAATTGAAATGCACACTTCGAACATGATAAATATATTAGTAGTCAAAGGTTTTCCCCAGTTGGTTAGGACATTGCAGGCTGAATCACCTGATTGTCTGAAAAGAAAAATGATTCCGTGCTTCGGTCGTAGTCTTCCGTTGGTCTTGGCTACTATCTCTGGTGGTAGTAGACGTTACATAAAAACCACGTCGAAGGCCATAAGGCGGTCTGAAAAAACTCTGACACCAGGGCTCTGCCCACACGATACGAAGTGTGTGCTGTATTTTCCTATAATTAGTTGTACATTAACACTTTAATTGCTGAGGACCTACATAGTAGGTCAGCAACAAATGGGCCACAGTGCGCACGACTCACCCAGTGAGTCAGAATTGGATAGCATTCCACAGTGTTAGCACTGCACGAAGATCATTGTTTTGAGCTTAGCAGCGAAAGTGTTTTTTTTTTTTATTTATTTTTATTTCAGAACTATAATACAGTTTTAATACATTATTTATCTGCCAAACTGCAGAGCAGTTTGTTGGCAGTCAAATACAGTTCTCACACTTGGATACGATATAATATACAGGGTGCAAGTGACAGCCTGGCAAATACTGAAACGGTGAACTCAGACCATCAAACTGAACAACTTTCACTATGGAGCCTACCTCAGGAGACGCGAAAAAAAATCACCTCTCCCATACATTTCAGTCGGGTAGGTACAGCAGTTTTGAGTGGGTCAGCTGATTTTTTTTCGCGTCTCCTGAGTTAAGCTCCATAGTTAAAGTTGTTCAGTTTGATAGTCTGAGTTCACCGTTTCAGTATTTGCTAGGCTGTCCCTTATTAATATAAGCCCTTAATCGGACATCCGACATGTTTTTTTAATCTAGTAGTTGTGTTTTGCTCGTTTTTTGTATGTCCGTTTGCCAGTCGGCAAAGGCCTCCTCCAACCTTCTCCATTCTTGTCTGTCGCTTGCAACTCTGTGCCATGTGTTTCCGGCAACCTGCCTTATCTCATCAACCCATCGTCTCGGTGGTCTACCTCTCTTTCTTTGCCCTTCTCTTGGGTGTCATTGGGTGATTATTTTGCTCCACTTCTCTTTCACTTCTAATCACCCAAAAAGGCTGTCCCTTACAACCTGTAATACCGAAACATGAACATGCCATATTTCTGAAGATATATTGTTGGTAACAACTGTTGGGAAATCATCAATAAAGAAAATTAATAAAAAGAAAATTAAAAAAAAAATTATATTTATATTCCGTTTAGGAAGGGGAAAAAAGGGTCAGAGTGTCATCTTAGGGAAAGTATTTTTTTCGGATTCATGTATAGTACCTATTCTTGCACCCAGGTGAAAAACAGGTACATAGACGAAAAAAATTTCGATTACGAGGACTATAACTGTATTTTTGTCTACTAATAGACATAGCAAAAAGTTTTCTCGTGATTAAGTAATTTCAATTCAAAACTTGCGTTTATAAACGATGTTTTTGCCCGGGACGTCAAAACACAATTTTAGCAAATTCTAGCAAAATTGTCTAAGGTGATGGACAACGCACTTTATCAACAC
This sequence comes from Agonopterix arenella, assembly GCA_927399405.1. Lineage (NCBI taxonomy): Eukaryota > Metazoa > Arthropoda > Insecta > Lepidoptera > Depressariidae > Agonopterix > Agonopterix arenella. Next base: position 8,621,234 of record OV656714.1, read on the forward strand.
ATCAACAGAACACTATATTTTCACAAAAATATTGTCGAAAAATTCACAAAATAAAAATAGTCAATAACAACAAACAACTTGGTTACGTCACTGTCAAAATGTTGTGTTGTCATTATTTTAAAACAAAATCACCCACAAAAATGGGAAAATGGAACCGAGGTAAAGCATGTATTTTCCTTATCTTTTGCCCTTGCTTTTTTTGTTCAGAATAATAATTGCACTAAATAAATCTTCATTGAACAGTAATTGGACCACGTGCAAAGCTCAACTTTTTACACATTCGGTATCTCGCTGATCATTTGTCATTTCTGTTTGACAGATCGTTTACTCACTCATTTTAGATGTCAATCGCGTAGTAAATAAGTCAAGTCAAGCCAAAACACTGGATTGCAATGTGATAAGCTAATTACAGAGTCACGTTGCAGGTTCTGACCCGAGCACTCATCTCGCGTGTGGATTTCGCGTGTCGCGTTTTTGCCTGCCACGAGGCTCCGCAATCCTCAATCTCTTCTTGTTTTTGACCAAAAACAATCCCTGAGATTGGGATAGATTCTCCCATAAACACTTGACACTGGCGGAAATGCAGTGCTAACGCACAAGCAAGAGTCCATTAATTATAAGAAAAAATAATTTGATTGCAACTGAAATTGAATAAGGATTGAACTTCGATGTTTTAAATTAGAACGATCGGGCTACAGAAAAGTTTTGAGCCAGACGCTCTCGCAGACAAAAATCTAAAAATATGTGATTTGGTATCAGGGATATCTAAAAACCATACCATAACTTTTTTTATATATCTTTAATGAACAGACACACTTCTATTAAGTTTTATGATAGTTAAGATAAGATGCTGTAATAGCAGGGATAAGCGTGTTGGCCACCTAAAATATCTCAAAGGTAGCTTTGGGTAGCTTAGAATCAATGACGTTTCATTGCTTAAAATACAATACAACACATACCGGCATGAATAATGTGGGTATAGATCCAGAACATAGGTTTACTCTTTGCACGCCTCTTTGGGCAAAACAATTTTCTTCAAAGTGCTTGCTGCAAACGGTTGAATATTTTTTAGGAACCCAGTCCCCTCTTTTCAACATTTTTAACCATTTTTGTCTAATAGCAGCATTTTGAGGGAATCTGAAAAGCAATCAATCAAATCAAATCAAATCAAATATACTTTATTTTACACCAGCAATGTTTAAATAATTTTTTTTTTTTCGAACGATGTCTAAACACAAAATGTTGGCATGGAAACAAGGCAACTTCGCGATTTACGGGAATTCGAAGAATTTCAGAAGCATAATTAGGCTACTTAAAAAATTGGTATCTAAAATTCTAAACTGCAACAAAAGTTTGTGCGATAATTTTAGGGCACCACTCTTAAGGTACCTAATTTTAGAATTCTGAGTACGGTTATTTTAGGGTACAGTTTACGTAACCCTGGCAACACAGTTCGGCAACGCTGGCTGCATTGATGCTGCACGTAAAAATAAAGTTGCAGTGCATGTTTTATTATTTAATTAAACATTTTCGAAATCATTTGAAAGAATTAAGTTTTAATTTACAAAACGCGATAATCATTATCGTGATTCCTGTATACAACGTTAGTGGCAGCACGAACGTTTTGCATTCTATAAACATTTGTAGCTGTAGGTATGCAATACTTACATGTGATATGTATACTTCTGAGAGTTATCCTTTTTAGCAGAGCTACAACCAGGCACTGCACATGTAACCATGTTGAATCAATAAATATCATAAAAAACCCAGAGGAAATTGGTTCGTTTGCGACTGACGCGAGCCCGATCCAGGCCGATAAATCAGGGTTGCCACCTCAAAAAAGCGATTAAGCGCCAATACTGTGAAAAAAGCGCTAGATTTTTCGCGAGTCTAAAAAGTGTACTGTAATGTGGGGTGTGAATGTGTGTGTGTGTAGTAAGTGTATAGTAGTGTGTGTAGTGTATATTCTTTCTTAAAGTTTTATAAATAGTCTAATTAGTCTTTCCAAAAGCCATCTATATGTCAATTTAAATCAGTTAATTCGTAGGTCCCTAGTAAAATTAATGATAGACATACAGATAAGCGTCCGTATTTGAATCTCCCGAACACGGCACATTACTATAGACATGTCTTGACCACAATGTGTTATTAATATAGATGATATTTCAAGCAAAAAACACAAAACATAGCATAATTATTCAAACACAAATAAGAATGCTTTATTTTAAGTTAAATAAAAAAGTGCTAGATTCTCCGCTAGGCGCTAAAGTATGAGATACGGCACTAAACATATCAAAATAGCGCTAGATCTAGCGCCGAAAGCGCTAAGGTGGCACCACTGCGATAAATAAGCTGTGTGGTGTGACCAGATTTAAATTTAAGATCCTGCTAGCTGATTGGCTGAAAACTGATAATAGCTTAACCATTTCTATAAACTGCTAAAATCATAGATAAAACTGTCTATATAAATCCTGTCCTGTATTTTTAAATTAAAATTTTTATTTAATAATCATCGTCACAAATCAATCAATCGATTCGATAAGACAAAAGAAAATGTTTAGTTCAGTCTTGCACCGTATTCTACTCTTTATTTGTCAAGCATACCTACAAACACTCACGACACGAGATAAAACACAGGTTCAGAGTCGCCGTGGCCATAATCGGTCCGGAGATACACTATATCTTACTTATTGAAAACTTACGTACGTTTTTAAACAACTGTGACATGTAGCTAGAAGGCAAACTTTTAAAAAATATATATATAGCGCTGTGTCAATCGATATTGTCATACAGTATAATCTCTTGGGTAAGTCTAAAGAAGTCTATTTAAACCAAAGATCTTTCCAACGATAGATTTATACAAAGAGGCAAAGGTCTTGAATGTATGACAGATCTACATCCTCTGGACAATATTGAAACAACATTCCCTACTTACCTACGATAATAAATATAATGATGGAAGTGCACGGCGTTATTATACAATCTGTGAAGCCTAGTACTTTAGAACTGCTTTTGCACAAAGGTTCCACTGTTACCGAGGGACTAGTCTGTAGAATGAAAAAAACAAAAAGATAGTGACAAACTGGCTACTCACTTTGAGTTATGAAGAAACCGAAAAGCTCTTGGTCATAGTATCATAATCGACTGATGTAATTTATTAACACCCCCCCCCCCCCCCCCTCACACACATACACCCGCACACTTATACAAACATCGCACCTCTAGCTTTATAATATAAATTTCTACAACCTACTATAGTTGGGGGCCTGGTGCCAGTCTAACAGGTTTTACAGCCGTTAAAGCCTTTTTCAGTCACCAGTCTCCACGAGCATTATTCACTGTATGAAGCTGTATAATAAGAATGCTTGCTTGTATGTTTGTGGTGAAAATAAACTATTTTTTATTTATTTTTATTATTATTTGTCTTTATTTATATAATTATACCTACTAAAGAGTACAAAGTTAAGAAAATATAACTACAAACTACTACTATATTGCTAAATGTGAGCATTGCTAAAACTACTTTCTTATACAGAAAGTTTGTAGTTGTAGCAATGATGTTTCTGACCACACCGAAAGGGAATTCCGGTTGATTTGAGTTGATGTATGTATGTATGCAGGTATGTGTAAGAAAAAATACTATGAAATTATTTATTGCCTTTGCTAGCGATTCTCAAGTACACAAGGCGACACATCAAGCTACGCAAAACCAATATATGCTAGCCACGCGACGTCATACATTACTCTACCTACACTCGTCAGCTTATTTTTGCGTAGCTTGATTTGTCGCCTTGTGAAAGTACACACAAAACTAACCAAGAAAAATTCAGTTAAATATGTAAATGCCGAGTCTTGCAGATTTTTGCTAAGGTTTTAACAGATCCTACTACAAAATCTGCTAAGCCCTAAATTGGAGGCCTAATCCTGCTAAAATGCAGGATCCTGCAAAATCTGGTCACACTCATAAAGCGCTACTAGCGCGCGAAGAATATGGATGACATCAATATACTATACGAGCGTTAACCCGCGACTTTGTCCGCACAAATTATATACCAGATTTTAAGTCAGATCATAAGCTATCAAACAAAAAAAGTTTCATCAAAATCGGTTCAGTAGTTTTTGCGTGATACTCGTTCAAACAAACAAACACACAAACAAACAGACAGACAAAAAATCCAAAAATTGGTGATATGGAATCAGGGATACCTAAAAACCATATCGTAACTTATTTTTTGTTAATATCTTCAATGTACAGACACACTTCTGTTACAGTTTTATAATAGTACGAGCGTTAACCTGCGACTTCGTCCGCACAAATTATATACCAGATTTTAAGTCAGATCATAAGCTATCAAACAAAAAAAGTTTCATCAAAATCGGTTCAGTATTTTTGCGTGATACTCGTTCAAACAAACAAACAAACAAACAAACACACAAACAAACACACAAACAAACATATAAACAAACAGACAGACAAAAAATCCAAAAATTGGTGATATGGAATCAGGGATACCTAAAAACCATATCGTAACTTATTTTTTGTTAATATCTTCAATGTGCAGACACACTTCTGTTACAGTTTTATAATAGTATAGATACAATGTCCTTGGATGACATAGACTACCATGCATAGGTACTACATGTCACAGAACATTATATAAGAGGGGTTAGATATGCAAAGTAGGGCTTTTGCTTCGGAGACGACGCGACTGTCGCCACTTGATGTCTGCCCACTCACGCTGCTACAACTACATAAGCACATATCAGAACTCAAGACTCACACTCACACAAGTTATGGAATGGCGGTGCGATAAAGCGCTATCGCACCCTAGCTCTCTTTCTTTTTGCGCGCGAACGAACGAGATAGCAGGGGCGATAAAACGTTAATATGCGCGCCGTGCCCGTGATTGGTTCTCATCCATTCTCAAACTCTCGTCTGTAACATACCGCTATACTCCATAATCCCCAAGTAGCATAGTGGCATTGCTGTGTGCTGTGCTGTTACTTTTAACGTTTACGCTAGGGATTGACAAAATCAAAAAGAGGTCGATAATAATTATCGATGTTGAATTGAAACAGAATAAAATGAAATAGAAAATATTTTTTTAACTTTTTAACTATATCTATAACGTCACGCCTCTTTCCCAGTGTGGTAGGCAGAGACCAGGTAGTTAGAACCATTTACTACGATCCTTGCATACCTTTTTTGCCTCATGAACATCCATACATCTCTTAATACATACTCCGCACCTCCCCTTTTTGTAGGACGCAACTGATTTCATCATCATACGTCCTACAAGGGCACCCTCTGCCGACACTTCCACTCAATTAACGACATTTTTAATTACCTAATGTTATAAGATTTGGGGGATGTCCCTTATGTTGCATAACATTAATAATCATATTTTGAAAATCCATAACAGACCTGACATAACTTTTATTCGTATAGCAATCAAAATGTTTAATATGATGCCGATGGCGATCCGTTGTCTCTGCCTACCCCAATGGGACACAGGCGTGAGTATATGTATGTATGTTTAATATGAAAATATATAGCATTATTTGACATAAGTAATAATGAAAATCCATAACTTAAAAACCCATAATACATGAAAATCCATAACTTTGAAAAAAAAATCATAATTTTAAAATACATACCTTACTAAAGGCATGGATGGAATAGCATTAAAGTATTATAGCAGCGAACTATAAGATGGTGGTATAACAGGTATGAATCACCATAAGCCTTTACATCTGTTGCAGATGATTTAAGAAGTGTTTTTGGAGAAGCACTTTTTCTCATCGCAGTCCTATATGACAGCCGCATACACGTCCACACTACAGCCTCTACAATAGAACTGTACGCCGCGCCGCGCCGGTGAATGACGACGGGATTGTGACAGCCTGACAGCATTATGTCTTTTGTCACGTTTCTCTGCCAGGCGTGCGAACCAGGCTTCGTCATGAGTAGTCCAAAGTCCGGCCTTGTTTTCCCTCTCCAACCTCCTCTATTTTTTTCCGCGTGTTCTTTCCAATTTGCGTGGCTGATTTTTAAAGCGGTCAGTTGCCCATGGTAAATGGTAAAATCAACATTTATTCACTAAATCATTAAATTATTTTTCATTTATTTTACGTGGTAGAATCATCACTTATTTACAGAATGATTACCTAATGATATTTATTCTACGACTGACTCACATCCCAATACTTATAATAAATGTGAAAAGACGTTTGCATATTTGTCAGTCAATTACGCATTGGCTGAACGGATTTGGGTATTTGGCACACAGATAGAATACTTATGTTCTGGGTAAACACATAGGACTTTTTTTTAATTTTGGGAAACCATCAGCACAAGAAACAATGTTAGTGTACAATTACACATAACATAACATATCGAACAGCAGCCTGTTCCTGGCCTGCAAACGCGGAGCTGCCTCTTTTGAAAAAATATAATTACATACATATTACAAAATACTCAGTCAAATAAAAGACCAAGAAAAAGGTGGCGAGACGAAATCGATAGCTTCCTAAAGAACTTGCCTAACGAAGCGCAAAACCGAGACGCATGGAGAGATCGGAGGGAGGCCTTTGCCCAACAATGGGACAGCGATGGCTGATATAATATAATAAATAAAATAATATATCTTTGCATGTTTTATCGTCTCAACAATAAAATTTCCCCTTTATTTAATTATATAAAATGAAATAACTAAATTTCCCATACAGTTTTTGAAAATATCCCATGTTTTAAATTCACGGAGAAAAAGCATGAAAACTTTTAAATAAATAAACTTGCACCAAAAATAGACAATTAGGATCAAAGGGTTTATTTATTAAAAGTTTTAAAACAGTGCTGCATGGCTTCTGTCTCATATTTTGGTAAAAATTTTTAATAAACGTAGTCTCTAGTTGCCTTATAAAATTATAAAAGTCATCGGAGGACTTTTAACCTTCCCTAAAAGGAGGATATTTTTTTTAATGGTTTAAATGCATGCGTGCGCGTCACGCTCGAGACTCGAACTCGAAGCTCGAACTACCATCTAAACGCGCTTCCACATGGAGTGGCTGAGGCCGCCAACCTCCGCAGAAGACTGACTTTTAGGTCCGATTATCGGTCCCACTTTGTTTTTTCAGTACCTATGGACGAAAACAAAGCCGGTCGTATGCGGAGGCTCTTATCCATCCCTAAGAACATTATTGTTTTACCTGATTGTAGAAACGAACGATGTGTTGAGATGGAACTGCATCCTCCTTTAAAAACTTTCTATTATTTTTTTTCAAAATGAATTGTGTTTCTTGAAAATGTTTCGAACAAATCGTGCTAAATTTTGTAGGAACCCAATTTGTTCGACCAGTTGCCTCTATCCATCGCTCCTTCACATTATGATCTAATGGGAACCTAAAAATAAAATTATATTGAAATCGTACCCTGAAAACCGTGATAAACGGATCCGATCAAGCCAATATCGAAACACGCGATAAATGTGGTTGATCTAATGTTACTATAATTTTTGGTTGTTTAATTTCATCGATACTATTTAATTTTGTCACATCACTAGGTGACGAAGACTGTAGATGGGCACTGTACAACAGAATTACGATACACACAATATGAGACCGTATTCGCTCCATGTTAAAGTTGTATATGGATTGTATTACATTTGTAAATAATGATTCATGTATTTTTTTTATATTGTTAACCCCTCAAGTGGAGACGGCGCGTCCGGGACTTGCTTGCGTCTGGGACGCCAATACCTCGTTTCATATATTCAAGAATTTATTTTTCGTAGATAGGTAATTGAAATCAACGCTGACAAGGACAACAAAAGTAAATTAATAGGTGGTCTAGGAACCACAACCAGACACACACTGTTTCTTGACAAAATTTACTGAAAACGAGCGTTGAAAACAAACATATGAAAATTCTAATTTCTCGGATTGCATTCTTCGACAGCATCTATACTACTGTTCCGTTTCCGGCCTATGTAACTTCAATGGAAAGGAAATTTAATGGAGTTTTGAAATATATACACCATTCCTCATTTAGTACCTACGTCAAACCTACGTAGTTTTGGAGATATGAAGGCTAAAACAGGGCGCGAACGCTCACCGCTCTCACGCTTTTGTTTTGTGACGACACACACGTACCTAACCTAAAATGCGTGATTTCTTGCGGCGTTCACCACGTGAAGGGTTAACTCAGATTACTGATATTAGCTACAGCTGCAACAGTGAAATTTTTACTTAGTTCCAACAGGTCCGATGTGGCGCTGTTGTCGTCAAGCTAATTTGTATAGAACTTATAGGTAAGTATAATAATGCAAAAATAAAGATATTTGACCAAGGAACAAACTAATCATCGATATTATTATGTCATAAAACGGATAAGAATTAGGGTTTCTCCAGGATTCTCAACTCACGCAAAAATACCAGGAAAAACACAAGATTCTGACACAACAACACGGCACGTAAGTTTAACATGGCGTTTCATGATCATGAAGGAAAATGTGACTACAGCGCCACAACGGATCTATCGGAACGAAAGCTAAGCTGGGGCCCTGGGCCATGTTTAATAAACATGACAATTGACAATGACAATACAGAGTACATTGCTGGTTACTAATGACGCAACATTCTACAGTGCTTCATGTGTCCTAGCATTCTCAGCTATGTACTTTGAATTGTCATTGTCAATTGTCACGGGCTCATGATTGTTTAATTTTAATATTTACTTACCGGTGGTAGCTAATTCCTCCTTTCAACAGATTTATAGTGGAACTATTGTTCTTGCACACCATTACTGCACAGTACGGCATTTTTCGGCAATGTCTTGTACAGTAATCCAATATTTTAGTAGAACTCAATGCGGTGCAGATGCGAAGTCGCGACCGACTGGCGGTGTTACCCGCTCGCCCTGCGCGTTGTTATGCAAATCATTGCATAACGGTCGTTACAAACACGTGCTGTAATATGTTGCTGTACTCTTCATACGCACGAAAAATTACGTAAGCACGTCTCTCTCTTTCGTGCGCGTGAGTGAGAGGAAGCGATTCGCGACTGCATGCGATAGAAGAGTATAGCAACATATGGCCGTTTGTGATGAACCCGTGCCACGCGTTCCACGCCTACTTTGCGTTCTAACTTCAAACCCCTCTTTATAAAATTTTATAAGAGCGCCCAATGTTGCCAGCTTAGCGCTTTCGGCGGTAGATCTAACGCTTTTTGAGCTTCGTCAGCGCCTAACAAAGTTATTTGACCCCTGACGCCCATTCTAGCGCTTTTTGAAAAAGTTTGTAGATATTAGTATCGGTACTTACTATGTTACCTAAACTCTTTGTCTAAATGGAAACAAAAGACGGTTCGTCGTTCGACAAAATGCTACGAAAATATTGTTACCTAACAGAAACCCATTCATTGCGGTATTTCGTTGTACCCATAAGCAATATTTGTTAAAAAGGCAATTATATGGGATTCAGTCGGGATTTTTACTACCCTTTTAAGTCGTTTCAATGTATTTTGTTGTATTTAACACTTTAACTGCTGAGGACCTTCGTTTAGAGTCCGCAATGCCCGGTCCACGGTGCGCTCGACTCGCCCGGTGAGTCAGGTTTGTATCCAGCATGGCTAGCATGCCACCCAAGAAAAAGCGTTTAAACGAGAAAAACGTCATGCGCGCTCTTTCTGGCCTACGTAAAATAATAAAGATGGAGGCACATCTCGATTTTTATCGTTTTCTCGGGGGTGGCATGCTAGGCCTACAGGTTAAATCGCACTCCGCGGTGTAAGCACATGCGTCGCGCATCACGTTTTGAGCTTAGCCGCAAATGTGTTAGATTCGATTAGATTTATTTATTTCATATTATTATAACATGTCACATTCTTACATAAATATTTTACATAAAATGTCCATTCATAACATGATCGTCTAATTGTATAATAAATAAAAATAGCCATGTCAAATAAAAATAATGGTAAAACAATATAACATTAAAGTTAAAAATAGTCTATTGACCATTTTCCGAATAATTATATTAACTTTTTGTCAAGAATTCGTCAACAGAATAGACAGAGACAGAAAGTTTTTCAATCGGCGATCAAATGTTTTGTCGTTGGTTTCATTGTCAAAAGATATCTCAGATAAAGATTTGGGGCTTTTTTTTTCAAAAAATGTACAAATCTAGCGCTTTTTTGTACCCTACTTAGCGCGCTGTCATTAGAGTTAAGGACGTTTGTTGTTTTGTATGAATTCCGGAATAAACTGTGAGTGCGCTGCGTACAAAATCCCAAAAAAATATTTTAGAACTATTCTTCTTTTTTTTAACCGACTTCAAAATAGGTTTTTTTTTTATATGTGTTTGCGGATAACTTCGTCGTTTATGAACCGATTTTGAAGATTCTTTTTTTGTTGGAAAGAAGATATTCCAAGGGTGGTACCATGATAAGGAAACCAGGATCTGATGATGGCATCCCAGAGAAATCGAAGGAAACCTTCGAAAATCGTAGTGCCGACTAGAGCGTTTGTTAATTTAAAGCACTACTATTACATTGAACCACCACTGAAAATGGTAAAATAAACAAAATTTTAACAAAAAATAAAAATCTAAGTAAAAAGTTAAAAAATAATGTTGCAGCCTATGACTTTTTCGTTCGCATCATAAAAACATTAATTTGTTTTATAGAAGTCGGTGTCAAGCCAAGCCAAAATTCTAATGCAAGCCCTGTCGCGAATCGTACCGGCTTGATGATGCGAACGAAAAAGTCATCGGCTGCAATATTATTTTTTAACTTTTTTGTTTTTTTGAAGGCTGTTTTAATTTTCGTGTTAATAGTTCTTCAGTGGTGTTTTTTATATTATATAAATAAGTCTTTAACCTAGCAGTACTAAAATATTTATTTCCTGTTGTCACCTTTTTCTACTCCAGGCCATGCTGCATACAGGGTGTAACAAAACACCCGAGTAATACTTAAGGGGGTGCTTCAGACCATCAAACTGAAGAAATTTCACTATGGAGCCAACATCAAGAAAATGCAACAAAAAAACTGGTTCCCTCGAAACTGCAGTACCTACTGAACTGACTCGACTAAAATGTATGGGACCATATGGGGCTCCATAGTGAAAGTTGTTCAGTTTGATGCTCTAAAGTCTAAACCAGCCCCTTAAGTATTACAAGGGTGTTTTGTTACAGCCTGTCTGTATTCTTTTCACTATTAAAAAAAATTTCCGACAATGCTCTAAAGGCGTGACTCCTGCACTTGTGTTTTAACAAACATTACACAAAATTATGAAACAAAATGCGGAACCAAATTTCAAAGCCCTCCCATAAAAAATGTCACTTCAAAAAACAAGCACAGGAGACTTTGTGTGCTATTTTTGAAAGTCACACCTTCAAAAATCATGTTCGAATGATGCATAATTTCCATAGAAATTTTGATATTTTCTATACAGGGTCCTTTTTTAAGGTGATGATCAGATCATCAAACTGAACAACTTTTTCTGTTGGACCACCGTCGAAATCGCGAAAAAAAGTCAGCTGTCCCAAACAAAACTGCAAACCTACTTGAGCCAAATGTTTGGGACAGCAGATTTTTTTCGCGATTTCGATGTTGGTCCTATAGAGAAAGTTGTTCAGTTTGATGGTCTGATCATCCCCTTAAAAAAGTGTCAGCATATTAAGAAGGACCCTGTATACTGCTGATTTGAACGTGTAACTTTCAAAATTCGCACTCTTGGCTTTACTCCTCATAAGTTAAAAAGAAATCAAAACCCTTGCCATTAAAACAGAAGTGCAGCAATTTGAGTGTTCCGGAGAGATTGCAGTTCGCCTTAAATCTGCATAACCCAGTGTATTATCCTTATGCGATACCAACTGTAATAAAAACGATGAATAATCACATCAATGAAGAAAATGTAAAATTGGTTTATTACGACAGTTTCTGAGTTGTTGTTCGTAGTTGTTGTTTTATGGTGATCAAAAATGACCGTTGGCTGCCAGGCATTCGAACGTAATTTATTTACCATCATATTTTCCGTAAATTCATTTTTGACCGCGGGTGATAAAAGAAAAATTCTTGCTTTATTTAAGTATTTCTTTAAATTCTGGTCAGTCTTTCAATAATTATTATTATATTTTGCGGATTTGTTGTAAGTCTTATAAATTAAGAGAACAAATATAAGATTTTTGTACGAAATTGGCCACGATAATTATATAAACGGAATCTGAGAGAAACGAACCTTATTCGGGACCGCTCCTTTACGCACGCGCCTTAAGCCTCCCTTTGTTTCATAGATCTCCGTTTCATCAAAATGGATTGAGCATACCCTGGAGCTTTTTTTTGGTTTCCAGAGCCTATTTACTCGATTTCGTTGAATTATTTCTATCCATTGTGATTTCAGATCTGGTTCAAACGGAAACCTGTAAATAATCTTGCATATTTACTTACATTACCTTTAACTATATTATTTCATAGAAGTGAGGAATAACATAAAAGTAAGATGAGTTTAACTAATTATGGTAAGGCGCTGAGCAAACAACGGCCTTTTTGGCCGAGGTCAAAAATGACCGCAACTGTCGGCGACTTATCACGGTGACGTCCGCCACGTATTCGAAGGCACACGAAGGACAATCTAAATACTTTATTCTAATATTATTTATCAAATTCTGAAGCTTAATTTTAACTGCGGACAGATTTGCCCGCTAGTGTCCGCCGGTTATTCTGGCGATCTTTTTACTCTGCTTGTGCGTCACTGCACATTCCATTCCATTATGGCTTATTGTCGAGGACACTTATTCCATCGTATGTCGTCTGCGTAACGCCTAATAACTCCACAATAATATTTGAACTCTTCTCTAGAGCTTCATGGACATACAGTTTGCCAAAAAAGTCTTGATTTTAACTGCGGACAGATTTGCCCGCTAGTGTCCGCCGGTTATTCTGGCGATCTTTTTACCCTGCTTGTGCGTCACTGCACATTCCATTCCATTATTGCTTATTGTCGAGGACACTTATTCCATCGTCTGTCGTCTGCGTAACGCCTAATAACTTCACAATAATATTTGAACTCTTCTCTTAGAGCTTCATGGACATACAGTTAGACAAAAAAGTCTTGGTGGGAGTTAGGTGACAGGTGGAACTAATTTTAGTATCACCATACTAAAGTAGCTATTACATTAGCCAACATGTGTCGGGTCCGATTCCGCATACATTGCTTGCTTTGATAACTACAGCCGCCGTAATATGCCACCGTGATACAGTGCTATCCTCGGTCGTAGGCTGCTTGGAATCGACATGTTGATAAAAATACTGCCATCTTGTTTTTTCACGCGTTATGTTGTATTTGCGCAACCAAGATAGCATTACAATCGCAGGTTCTTATTAATTAACTAGAGGCCTTGGTGCTATCACACCTCCGCTCTCTTTCTATTTGCTCGCGAACGAACGCGGTAAAAGGCGTGATATAGCCGTATCACGTGTAACATGCTAGCTACGCAGGTTATGCGTGATTTGTCGTTCTTGCGTGGAGGCAGCAGCGCCCTCATTTTTTTTCAAGACTGTTGCCAAACTATAACAATTTTCCATTACTTGTACTCGTATAGGTAATATCCTGTGATCGTGACTCGTGTGCGTTCGAACCAAGAACGTCACCGCACCCGCGCGTGGATAACATTGACTTAAAAAATAAAGATTTAAAAAAAGGGCAAAAAAGACCGTCTGTCATTTCATTATGCTCAGCACCGAATCAAACTGCTACAAAGAAAACCAAAAATAGCTTCACTTTTTGTGTGCCACCATCTTGTTTTAAAACAAAATAGTATGGGGCGACGCTATTTTGTTTCATGTTTTTGTGTAATAAGCATAAGCATATGCTCACGACTATTCCCCGAGGGGGTAGTCAGAGATATTCTGAAACTTCAGAACATCCACGTTTCACTAGTAGTACCGAAACTTTGACCAGTGTGACGGGTAGTGAGCCCGTCGCCACTTTTAATGGACAGTGGGTACAATACATGCCTCGAAATTGAAGCATGCAGGTTTCCTAACGATGTTTTCATTCACCGAAAAGCCAGTAGTGTTACAAATCGGTGCCAGTGATGTTTTTGTGTAACGGTTACTAAAAACATAAGCTGGAGTCACGGCTTAAGTTTTAGCGCTCAAGTTTTTTTATCTGGCAGCCCCGTCCGTTTAAAAGCGAGTTAAAATGACTATCTATCTCACTCACTCTAGCTCTAGCATACATTTCTTCGCGTGCTTTTTCTCTTTCATATTCACTCCCTGAGAATTTGTACACGTTTTGAAACTGAACTAACTTCATGGAAATGGAATTCTGTCTGCGCTAGTGATGTGCCGATACGATTATTTTGCTAATCGATGAATCGATTATAAAAATAATCGTGATCGATCATTAATCGATTATTAATCGATTTTACCCGATTATTGAAATGGATATAAAAATTGTTAAAACGAAAACCTCATCTCATGTAGGTAAGTCTCATTTCGAGGCATCCTGAATAAAAATATTTAATAAAAAAGATACTTAAGTTGGTATGTTAAATTACTGATTAAGATTTACTTAGATATTTCAAACAAGTTTTATTTTTAGGAAAATTTTGTCATTTCATAATATTTTTCTTGTACGTTAGATACTATTAAACCAGATGATTGTGACAGACAGACACTTTTATGTAGGTACATAAGTATTAATTATTGAATTGATACCTACCTATTCAGATTATGGTATGGTCGAGCAGTGCCTAGTTTGCGTTTAAAAATACATAATGATCCAATCAAATTAGTCAACTGACCAATTTTAGAACATAATAATTACAAAAAATCAAACTAAATAATATTTCGGGAGTTCCCCTATAAGGTTACCTACAACAACTTAAAATAGAACTAGAGGACTGACAGTTTCCTAAAAATCGATTATAATCGATGGATTATAAATGATAATCGATTGCAACCGATTATCACTATAATCGAATACCACCACCACGGCCAGGCCACTACAATCTCCATTCTCCTTGTCAAAGAAAATGTACTCAGTACCTAATTTATGTAGTAATTTTCGCCATAGTAGTACTTAAGAATTTTATCGATGTCCTAGCTATATTCCCTCAACGTTAAATATTATCACAACTTGCGACTTACGAGTGAAAAGAAATTCCCAAGTCTTGCATCCGATTATCGGTTCCATTTTTACATGTAGAAAGAGCACAAACAGGCATTTCAGTAACAACTAGCAACTGTTCCGTAAAGTGAAAGTAGGTATCTACACCCTAGGTATTTATCTTTGCTCAAACTGGCATGCTAAAATCAATAAACAAAAGACTGCACCACTTTTTTTCTGTTTACACTCGTATGTTTACATGATGTTTACACTAGCACAGATAACTGATATGTTATTGTAGCAAGCTACAGAGACGACAGTTAAATGTTCACTTAGTTCCAACTGGTCTGTAGTGGCGCTGCAGTCATAAGCTAATTTGTATAGAACTTGTGGTTATAGGTATGTGTCAGTGATTCCTGAATGCAAAAATAGGTATATTCGACCAAGGAACCAACTAATCAAGGATATTATGTCATACAACGGAGAAGCACTAAGGCTTCTCAACTCAAGCGAAAATACCAGAACAATAACGGCATAACGCTGCTGCTGTACCTAAGTTTAATAAGGCGTCCTATAATGGCGTTTCGTGATCGTGAGGGAAAATGTGACTGCAGCGCCACAACGGACCTATCGGAACTAAGGCTCTCTGTTTTCTGACAGTTAGTAAATCGTAGTTTAACATAACCGCGATAGATGGCGTTGACGCAAGTTGAATGCAGACGGTCTGTTGGGTGTTTTTGCTTCACCATTCCAATTTTTTTGTTCATAAAATAATCCTAGAAATTACAATACTCCCCACTCGACATTGCGTCGAGTCGACTGCATGTGCAGAGATTGAGTGCTAGCCAGGTGCTAAACTCGGCTGTTCTAAAATAAAACACTGAATACGCCATTTAATCAATCGCATCTTTCTACTGCTGATTTGACTTTCAAAAATTGCACTTCTGGAGTCAAATCAGCAGCAGATAGATGCATATTTCCATAGTAATTTTGCCATTTTCAACTGCTGAACTCCGCGAATGAGATTAAAAAATCGCACTCCTGATTTGAGGATCCTTTTTGCAACATTTGGGAAATAGGTATATTAACAGAACTATCCACAAATCATTTAATTTATCGTGTACAGTAAGTAATTTGATAGTAAAATATATTCTTGAAAGTGGTACTGGCGTAAAATGTTCAATGGCGTATTTTTTAGTGTTTTATTTAGGAACAACCAAACTATCATGTTATTATGCAAAAAATAAAAAGCCATAAATGCGAAGCTAAGGAAAGGTTTTTCTTTCGGTTTTCTAGGGGATCGATAGATGGCGCTACGGTCTGTGCGAATAAAGGTCAAAATTTCAAAAACCGTTCCATTAAAATAATAAAGAGGGAGAAAATTATCAAAAAGATACCAACGCATCTTTTGATTGAATATTTCATTATTTACGAATCATTTTAATCGAAAATATGAAACTGTTTACGTCTAACATGGTTTTATGGGCTCGATCCCGATTTCTTTTAAGAAACCTCCTCCTTTTTTGAAATCGGTTAAAAAAAAACGCTCATTGGTGCAATAATTTAGGCCTTTTTAACAGAATAATAAATATAACAAAAAACAAAGTGTAAACAGACAACATTTCATACGGGCGAAATAAGCTCTTTTTTATTATTATTATTTAATTTTGTCGGCTTACAAGGCATGCTAAAAAAGATATCAGGGTTCATAGCAACGATACCTAACCTATCTACAGGGTGAAATTGATATCATTAGCATCCTTTTAAACTAAGAGTCTACCCATCAAACTGATCAACTTTTAATATGGGAGCAAATAAAAAATCTGCTGTTCCATACTAAACTGCAGTGTCGACGCGCGAGATCGCGACTCAAAAGTATGCAACAGCTGATTTGTTTTTTGCTACGATCGGTCAATTTCACCCTGTATTACCTTAATAAAAAAAAACAGACTAGGCGCTGACTTTTAAACCCTGTCACTACGTGTTTCCACGTCTTGTATGAAACAATAACTGCAAATCGTTTGCTAAGATAATGAGGTTCTGGAGTGTGATTTTTGAATATTGTAGTAATGATGTAGTAGTGATTTTTGAACGTTGTAGGTAATGAGCAGTAGAAAATGTCAAAATTATTGTGGTACTCCCGGGTTCGTCTACTTACAGTCAGCAGCAAAAAGTGTACACTTTAGTACTTACGACGTAGATAAAAAGTATATACATCTTATTGCTGCTGACTGTACATAAGGTACCTATAGCCTATAGGTTGACTGTACAACTAACAACAAAACAAAAACACCTACGGTGATAGGAAAGAAGTTGCTACTTCAACAAAATTGTTTCTTTAAAATGTAACGTAACTCAGTTATTTCTTTTTTTTAAGCCACCGAATCAGACAAAAAAATATATAAAATCGGTGATTTGAAACCAGGGACACAAGGGACCAGGGATGTAAACCACATACTCTACCCTTTTTCTATGGGTGCAAACCTGTCAACGTAAAAAAAATCTGCAGTTCCATACTAAACTGCAGCGCCTAATCGACTCAAATGTATGAGAATGAGAAAGCAGATTTTTTTTGGTCTGACAGATTTGCGATATTATATGAAAATGAAATGAAAATGAAATGAAATGAAAATGAAATGAAATGAAAATGAAAATGAAAAATGAAAAATGTATATTTCTTAAACTTTGTTACATAAACATATCAGTGATTGGGTTCTTCTGGTAAGTATCCGAAAAATACCTGTGCCAGAAGGATCCGCTCTTCCATATCTATTATTTTATTTATGTCTAAGAAATATACTAGAATTTACAAACTACATATTATAAGAAAGGTGTCAGTGTGAGCGCGTGTGTGCGTGTATGTATCCCCTCACACCAATATTCTCTAGTTTTTGCAGCAGGATGGGGACAGAGACGGTGTCAAAAGCCTTTTTCAGATCTAAAAATACTGTTAGACATTTTTTACCTTGATCTAAGTTGTCTGTTATTAGTGAGCTCAGATCAGTTATCGCGTCTTCAGTTGATTTACCTTGTCTGAATCCGTATTGTGAGTCAGATAATATTCGGAATTTATCAAGATAACTAAGTAATCTTTTGTTCACTAATTTTTCTATTATTTTTGAGATAGATGACAATACTGAAATAGGCCGATAGTAAATTTATTATATGCTGATAGTAAAAGTTGTTCAGTGTCATGGGTAGAGTATGTGGTTTAAAGGTTAATGATACTTTTCCTTACACCCTGTATAATGTGCCTGGTGCCTGTCTAACAGGTTTTTTTTCAGTCACCAGTCTCCACAAAAATTATTCACTGTATGAACCTGTATAATTAAAATGTTTGCTTGTATGTTTGTGGTGAAAATAAATTATTTTGTATTATTATTTATTATTATTATATCGTTACGTTTGCTTGTAAATACATCTTCAATGTATATACCACATAACATTATAAGAGGGGTTAGTATAATTTATATTGAACAGGGTGTATCGATATCGTATTTGGCAAATCACATTTTCGATAATCACACAAATTAACTTTGATACTGTGTCACCCTATTAAACCATAATTCCTGGGGTATATTTATAACCCCAGGGATTATGGGCCATATTAAACCATAATACATTATACCCACGGATAGACAACACAATTTTGACCGTAGGAAAGTTTATATCCTACGGGATTATGGTTCAATATGGCCCCATCCATTAACAGGGTAAAATAACAAACTCTCTCTCAAATCTCAAACTCAAAGTACTCAAGGGACTCAATATCAAAGTAAATTTGTGTGCCTTTTTTGAGTTTAGAGATAAACATGTTGTAACAAGTTTTTTTTGTTACTTTATTCTAAACAAAAATATTGAAGTTTGGTCGCTGGCCCCGCCAAAAAACAAGGCGCCACCTACTATACAAAATCCCGCATTGTCTTTTAGTGAGCCTTATAATTATAAAACAAGTCCAGGCTAGATTCTGGGACTTTAAGTGTGTCTAGATATTTTGTGTGAACAATGTCCATGAAATTAATTTCTTTATATTATTTATAATTCATACAGTATAATAAAAAGCTATGTAGGTCTTCCAACGAGTCCAAGGCAGATATTCAGAAACATCTTTTGATCGTAAATTGAGTTTGAGTAGAGTCTAAAATGTATGGATTTGGACATTATGTAAGATCGAATGCAAACAAAAAACGTCTGTTATACTTGAACCAAGTGTAACATCAAAAACCTGCTTCTTGCGAGACCTGCTCAAACAATGTTTCATCGCATTGGGGAAAGAAAATTACCCACGGTCAGATTAGGCAAGTCTGACCGTTGGTATATTTATATCCCCAGGAACTATGGTTTAATATGGCCCCATGCAACAAGGTGACTCCATATCAATGTAAATTTGTGTTCCTTTCGAAAAATGAGAATATCTCTTGCAGAAATGGTATGTCAATCAGTTTGGTGATCATCAAATCACCAAAATTACACATACTTTTTTTTTATGAATGGCTATATTGACCAAGGTGCCTAGGTATCAACGCTAATTCAGTGTGCCTTATAACAAGAAGCTGTGTAGAACTTTCACCGAGTTCAAGGCAGAGATTCAGATGCATCTTTTGAGCGTAAATTGAGTTTAAGTGGGGTCTAACATATTTGGATATACGAGATATCGACTTTAAACATGAAAAACGTCTATGATACTTGAATCAAGCGTAACATCAAAAACCTGCTTCTTGCGAGACCTGCTCAAACAATGTTTCATCGCATTGGGGAAAGAAAATGACCCACGGTCAGATTAGACAAGTCTGATCGTGGGTATATTTATATCCCCAGGAACTGTCGTTTAATATGGCCCCATACAACAAGGTGACTCAACATCAAAGTAAATTTGTGTGCCTTTCGAAAAATGAGAATACCTATTCTAGAAATGGCGTGTAAATTAGTTTGGTGATCATCAAATCACCAATATTAATATAAAAATATTTTTGTGAATAATGAATGGCTATATAAAACGAGGTGCTTATATATTAACGTTAATTTATTGAGCCATATAATATAACAAGAAACTATGTAGATCTTCCATCGAGTTCACGGCAGAGCGCAATAAAGTGAATAGTAACTTTTGAGATAGAAAAGTAACCGCGGTCAGACTAGACAGTTGTGACTGTGGATATTATATTTGTATCCCGCCGCCCTATTTGTGAATGTTTCGCCGTCTTAATTTTTCCTGTAAAACCTTCAGAATAATCCATATAGGTACTGTGCATTTCTGTTTCTACCTTACAAAATTTAATTCAATTTGGCTTCCATACAAACAAACAAAAAATTCTTAAAGTTCATTCATTCATTTATTTATTCGTTGGCGCCCCTAGAGTCTATAGTCAATGGCTCAATACAGCTTTTCGGAATTTCAATTTAGTCTGTGTCCGCAAGTAAGTAGTGTCGGTTGTCGGTTTACGAGTGGTTTGGTTTTTCGGAATTTCAATTTAGTCTTTGTCCGCAAGTGAGTAGTGTCGGTTGACGAGTGGTTTCCGTGCAATAATTACTCGTGTTTACTTATATATTTTAAGTGTCGGTTGATGAGTGTGTTTTTAAGCAATAATTCTATCTATCTATCTATAACGTCACGCCTCTTTCCCAGTGGGGTAGGCAGAGACCAGGGCGCGCCACTAATTACCCGTGTTAATTTATTTTAAGTATCAGTGTAAATCATTTCGATAGAATTATGGAACTATTCGGTAAGCTGACATATTTCACTCTTTTCTCTTAGAAAAATGTTGTGTGCCTCCGACTTTCCTAATATTTCGACTGTTGGCATTTTGATGCCCAGGAAAAACATGATCTCGTAATATCTGAAATTCACAGATTTTGGCCATTATTAAGCTAATTATGTGTAGTGAATCTAAAAGCTTACTAAATTATCTTCAAAATGACGTTATACTTTCGTGCCATTTAGAGTAAAGTTTATCACCTAGGACACAATAACGTAGCTTCCAAAGTATGTCGGCACTGTGGAGTTCATTTTAGATCGTTTAAGCATATTTTTTGCATTGAAATATTAGAAAAACAGTCAAATTTTAGATAATAACCACATTGTGTACCTATGTGATCATATAAATCTAAAATTAAGCATTTTATCTCCGGACGTAAATGGCGTGATGACTAGAAAATTAAAACTTTTTTAAGTCACGTTTTCTCTTTTTTTTCCGTTGTAGGTGTAATTTTAAATCTTTTCTATTAACTAAAGAACTATTACGGATCTCGAAAATAAAAAAACATACATAGTTTATTGATCTTATTTTTAAGAAAAATCCAATAATCTGAAACATGAGACACACATTTTCGTTATGTGTGTTTAGAGCTATCGTAGCAAGAAACTATTTAACATTTTAGAATTAATTTTTTTTTACGATACTTGAGAATGTTATCTGCAAAGTTTATCTACATTTGAAGTGCTACACCCATTTTTTATGGTTGTTTTTGCCGTTTAAACACACTAGCGCGCCAGTGCTAATGAATCAGCTGTGCCAGGACAAGGTAGGCGATTTTTTGCAAGATGGCGGTCAAAACAAATACTTAATCTACGGGTTGTTTTAATGACCGAAGTCATATGAGTGGCTAACCTTTCTTTTGATGGAACGTAAATTAATATTTTACGTGGTAGTAATAATATAAGGTAGGTAGTGGAAAAAAAATTGTTTGTCATAATCATAGGTATAATTTCACAAAATCACATAAAATATAAAACTTTCAAATTAGGTTATAATTTGAACATAGAAATGTTTGCGGAAATCACAAGCACAGTATTACAAAATGAAAAAAAGTTTGCATAAGTATAGTAAAAATAAAAAATCAAAGAAATATTTTGCGATTCACGAATAATATCTAAATCTAATTTCACAAAAATAAACAAAATTAAATAATTTCAAATTATGTTTGAACATTCTTTTTTTAGAAAATCTAAGGTATAATTTCACAATAAGAAACAAAGTTTGAGACAATGGTTCTATGTGCACTTAGTAATAATGACATTTTTTTTGGTGATTGATATGTATAATAATTCAATAAAACAATGAAATTTTCGAATTAGTTTGAACATAATATATTTTTTTAGAAAATTTTAGGTATAATTAATTTCACAATAAGAAAAAAGTTTACTTTGTGCACTTAGTAATAATGCAATTTTTTCTTTTTTCTTTCTCATTCTCAAAAAATCACATACAAATTTTAATTTTCAAATTAGTTTGAACAAAACACAATCTTTGGCAAATCAGACGAATAATTTTTAACAAAAAAAATCCTAGAAATATTTTGCAATTCACGAATAATAATTTCACAAAAACAATGAAATTTTCAAATTAAGTTTGAACATATATTTTTTTTTTAGAAAATCTAAGGAATATGCCGTTTCCGGTACTATAGCCGTAAAGACGCGCTGTTAACCGCTCCCGGATTTTAATCAATAACAGTGATAAAAACAAGTGCATCAGTGCAAAAACATAACAATTGTGCTCTAAGAACATTCGCAAGGAATTGTCGCTAAAAACCTACGCGGAAAGTGAAAAATAAAGTGAAATACGATAGTGCTAAATAAACCAATTTTGAGGTTATACAAAATCGGCTCGGCTGTCAACAAGTGCACCAACATTGACATATAGACGCTTCGACGTACATTGCTCGCTAGGTTTCGCTGTACATTGCGAGTCGACAAGGAACGTTCCATTTCAAGTGCTTGCGCGTGTCGTGTATCATTGTCTGTGGTTGTTAACATGAGTACTCAACTGTCAGGCGAAATGTCATTGCTCCTTGAAAAGATGAAAGAGGAACTAAATAAACAAACAATGCAGATAACAGAAAATGTTACAACAACAGTACTAAAAGTAGTGGATGAGAAGATACAACCAATAATAGCAGAAAACGAAAGACTTTCACGTGAAGTTGAAACATTGAACAAGAAACTCCAGTCTTTAGACATGGCTGCTAGGAAAAACAACATCATCCTACATGGAATCGTAGAACCTAACAACGAAAAATACGAAGATTTAAGTGCTTTGATACTGGAAACAATCGCGGATTTGGATGTACCGCTCGAAAATACCGAAATAAGTAAAGCACAACGTCTTGGCAGAAAAGAGGAAAATGGAAAAATAAGACCTATCCTGCTTACGCTGACAACTCTGCAGAAAAAAAATCAAATCCTTAGAAACAAAAAGGAGATGAAAGAAAGCACATACATTACCAAGGACTTTTCTAAGGACACCATGGAAAAACGCAAAGCAAGAGCAAGTTACTTTCGTGAAAGCGAAAAAAGAAAGAGAACCCCAGAGACACCAAGCCCAAAGGAAACAACCGACAACGCTAGCAAGAAAATCCCAAGAACGGACGCTTTTCAACGAATGCGAGAGCGAGCCTATTCTATGTCTGCAAAAAATACTTACCTCAACAACTAACCGGAAACGAAATATCACACAACCAATAAAAACAACAACAACAGCAAAAAAACTTACATTCCCCAACCCGGTTGGTCCCCGTGGGGAATTAGACCAAAACCCTCCAATAACAAACCAACAACAACAAAATGGAAAAAACAACATCCATTCAACTCTACCCAGACAAAAAACTAACATGGTCAAACATACAGAATTATACATTGCTACTCTAAACGTATTAACACTAGGATCAGAAGAAAACTTATCAGAATTGTCATTGGCATTACAAAACATCAAGTGGGATATCCTCGGACTGAGTGAAGTGCGAAGAATGGGAGAAAACATTGTTGCACACCCAGACTTCATATTCTATTACATGGGAGAGACCCCAGGAAAACATGGTGTGGGTTTTTTAGTTAAAAAATACCTAGCAAAGCACATAAATGGATTTTATGGTGTTTCAGAGCGCATAGCAATATTGAATTTAATTCCATACTGTAAGACAAATTATAGAAAAATACGCTGAATACCAGATTACATACTACATAGCTTTTATCGATTACAGTAAAGCTTTCGATTCTCTGATACACTCAAAAATCTGGGAAGCCCTAAAGGAACTAGGTGTAGAGCACAAATATATTAGAATTATAAAAAATATTTATAGGCGCTGCTCAGCTTGTATCCGACTAGAAAGGGAAGGAAATATGTTCCAAATACAAAAAGGCGTGCGACAAGGCGACCCCCTCTCACCAACACTTTTTCTGGCTGTACTAGAAATGATCTTCAGGAATCTGGACTGGAAAGACATGGGCATAAATATTAATGGCCGTATGCTAACGCATCTACGATTCGCAGATGATATTGTATTATTAGCAAAAACACCAGATGAACTAAGCAAGATGATAAACGATCTAGCATCAGAAAGTGCAAAGGCTGGACTGAAGTTAAACCCAGAGAAAACAAAAATCATGACCAATGGCAACAAAGATCCTGTAACAGTAGAACAGACTCAAATCTCCTATGTCGATGAATACATTTACCTTGGTCAAGTGATGTCTCCAGAAGAAAATGAAAACAAAGAAGTTGAAAGAAGAGTTGCGAATAGCTGGAAAAAATACTGGGGCCTAAAAGAAGTAATGAAAGATAAGAACCTACACATCTCAACAAAAAGCAAACTATTCGACACATGCATCCTGCCTGTACTCACATATAGGAGCGAAACATGGGCTCTAACTAAGAATGTAGCCAACAAACTCTCCATATGCCAACACGCCATGGAAAGAAGTATGATAGGGATCAAAAGAAAGGACAAAGTAAGGAATAGCAACATCAGAAGCAAGACTAAGGTACAGGACATAACTCTGAAAATAAGGAGACAAAAGTGGAAATGGGCAGGCCACATGATCCGAGGAAAGGATAAGTGGAGTAAAATAATCACACAATGGTACCCAAGGAATGGAAAGAGAAAGAGAGGCAGACCACAAAGAAAGTGGGATGACGACATCAGACAAATCGCGGGTACAACATGGGGTAGAGTGGCCATAGAGAGGGCAGAATGGAGAAGATTGGAGGAGGCCTTTGCCACTTGGCAAACGGACACACAAAAATGGAACAAAAGAGCACTGTACGAACAATAAGGAAATTGTAAAGTCCGAAGTAATTAATATAACTCCTATTGCGGTGCCCTTACAGGGTATTATATGAGTGCATGTTTTGTATCTAACATTGTATGTACTTGTGTGATGGCAATAAATGAAATATGAAATACGAAGGAAGGCTATGATGATGAAGGAATAATTAATTTCACAAGAAAAGTTTAAGTACCAGTTGCCCTTTAGGGCACACAATCTACACCTTGCCCTTGCGCTGGTGCTCTTGACACAATAGTGACCTCCTTCTAGCCTGGGTCTTGTACCACTTGCGTTTGAATTTCGTACTAAATCTTCGCTCGGCATAGGCAGCACGTTGTGTTGTGTGTTTTTTACGTATTTTGTCATTATGTTCTCTACAAGCACTCTGCGAAATTCGCGGTGGGTCTGGTTGGGTGTGGCTGTCTTCAATAGTATCCACGCATTTAAAATCGATACATTTAGTAGCCGTCTAAAAAGTTTTTTATACCAAATATGATTTCTGGTACGTTCCATTGGAAACGCTGACAAAAGTTGGTCTTTTTTGTCAACGCAGTCAATCAATCAAATGATGGGGATCATTTGATTGTAATCCAAAACTTGTAGGTGCCGTATTTTTCTCGTCCGCCGACCTCTACTTTGTGGTATGTTGAAATCATCGAAACTACATTCGCGTCGCGCCACAACAATACTGAGAGGTCATTCGTGTAGGTATAAGCAACCTCTCCGACTCTCATATTTGTCTTGGACAAGGTTTTGATGGATTCTGGGATAAACTCTCTGTTTATCTGCAACGTGCCCAAGGTATCAGTTCGTTTCAACTTGAGCAGTCGCTATAACAAAGGAGAGTTGTAAAAATTGTCCATTCTGAGTGTGTAGCCTTTGTTCAGAAGCGGCCTCATCAAATCAAACACAATTGCAGACACTTGGTTATAAGGGCTTGGTCAATGACCAAATAGCTACTGCAACCTGGACAGATCTATTGTAGCTCTGCAGACACTTTACTATCCGGCTCATTTTTTTTTTTTTTTAATGTCTGATAGGTAAGCATTTGACCCCGATCTCACCTGATGTTAAGTGACGATGAGGCCGAAGATGTAGCATGCTTACCTAGAAATGTGCCTATTCACTCTCGCCTTGAAGAGGCCCAAGTTGTATTGCTCAGGGAACAGGTCCGCAGGCAGTACGTTCCACTCTTTAGCCGTACGCATTATCATCATTTCTTTCCTCCTGCTCCGAGGTGTTTTCCTTTCCTGCGTAAACCCTGAATGTCCAAAGATATCCAGTTTTAGTTTCAGCAAGCTCGTACGTTTTTATCCCCACCCCAGCTGCTTTATTTGAGATTTTTTGGATGAATCCGAGCCTTCCCTTCCACAACAACAAGGATTCGTCAAGTGCAATTTCCTGTGATGGTACGTACAGTGATTCAAATTTTTTGTTAAGGTGCTCTAGGACTGGTTTTATTTTTGCAGTCTTGTCTGTTTTCGAAATGGTGTTATTATTAACATAATGTAAGCATTTTTTTCTCAATAGATATTTTTTAAATTGCATAGCATTTTTGAATGCAGGCATATGTAGATATGGTATGGTTTCATACCAATAGTCGCTTTCGACTGGACGGGGATCTAAACTTTGAAGAATCATAACTGCTAAGTAGTTCCAAATATCTTTGTATGTGACTGGTTTCCAATCCATCATTCTTGACTGGGCTTTAACCTTATTGCTTATTCAAGAAGGATCAATAGAGGTTGAGTATCTGCGAACGGAAGACATGGACGCAGACATGCTGACAAAGGCTGTAGCTGGCCGTCTGCTGATCAAACTGCTGTGCAGCTTAGGACTCTCCGATGATGACGACATTGCCGTGAAGAGGAGTGTGAGTACTGGCTGGCGGCCGTTACTGGCACTGCAGTGACGTCATTTTATATTCGATTCGCAAACAAAACGTGTCAAAAGGACCTGTCACATGTGATGTGGACTTGTGATAAATAAAGATGTTGTGAACCATTTGTGAACGTTCTTTATGGAAAAACCCTCACATGGTCAAATGTTAATTTTCTTCTGTATATTCAGGCCGCAGCAAAATCTTTAGTTTTTCAACGTCCGAATCGGGATACAATTTTTCAGGCCAAAGCCAAGTCTTCAGTTTTAAAATGTCTAAATCAGACTAAGTTTACTTCAAGCCGAAGCAGAGTCTTGAGTTTTTCAATGTCTTTATTTTCCACTTGCACTGCAAAACTCGAATGTAACGTCCATTTCTGACGTTTTTCAATGTCTTTATTTTCCACTTGCACTGCACAACTCCAATGTAACATCCATTTCTTAACCTAAACCCTAACACATTGAAATGTGAGGATGGAACACATTCCAATGTTCAATGGAGTTTTACGCGAGGATTTCAATCCAAGTCAAACGGGAGCGCCTTTCTTTATTTCTCACTTTTACTATATTGTTCTCCATTAATGACACATTATTAAACTAATTCCACCTCAATAACATTAACACAATAACAAGATTTCAAACAGAAATTTTGCAGCGATGTCAAAACAGGGCTGCGTTCAGAACCTACGCCCCAGGTGCACCCCGAGTGCAACTTTTCGCACTAACGCCGTTCCGAGCCTCGGTGAACGGTTCCGTACCATAGAGCGTGTTGAAAAAACAACCGCACCCAAAGGTCGTGAACGCAGCCCAGTGTGACGTTTTCTGGCTTCTCTATCTTGACATCAACATAGATTTTTACTTACTATCTCTATGGTATTATAATGTTCTATGGTTTGACAGCAGAAAACTAACATTTGACCAGGCTGTATGGGCTCGTTCCCCTTGCCTTTCCATAAGTAAGAATTTAAAAAATTTTGTTGTTTTCCCGAGGTTATCCTGTCTACGGTGGTAGGCATAGATTAATATGTATATTGGATATAGATAGGTAACTTGCCTTGAGTTTTAGGACGTCCTAATTGCGTTGCCGCTTATTAGCACAAGGGGGTGCCACATTATGAAATAAATTGAAAAAGACGATCAGCCGACACGAGGATCGAACATTAGCTACCCGGATTCTAAGCCGGTAGCCTAGACCGCTAAACCAACAAGACAGTGATTGATATGGGCGAAATCTTTCACTACTACAGCGCAGCGCGTGAGGTGTAGTGCGCTGTTACTCCGATATGAACCCTAGTTCAACACATAGTGCTTATAAACATAACCGATAGATGGCGGAAGCTGTCTATGGAAAATCAGCGTTCCACTTATTTTGTTTTGTACTAAGATAAGATAGCATGCAAAATAGTATGAAGCTAGTGTAGAGCTAGGGTATTAAATCTTTGGAGCCCATACAATCTAGTGTAGTTCAGACAATTACGCACAAACTAATTAGAAGAACTAACGTTCAATTACGATTTTGTTCTGAGTGACGCGGCACTGTTCTTCACATATTTACTTACATTTTTTGAACCGAGAGATAAGAATGTAATTCACTACGTTATTTTTGATCTCGGTTTCCATTCCATTTCAAAGTCTTTGATTTTTCGTTATACTAGTCTTGGAAATGCCCTATTGTGAGATATGACTGTTTACTTCCTATAATTATGCCGTCGGATAAAAATTGTTGTGTTCCGAAATGCTTTGAAGGCGGCGGTACGTAAATAGTTGCTGAAAGTTTCAGGTACATATTTTATCTAGTTTTTCTTACTTTATTATTGACCAAACGGTATCTTTCAGCTTCGCATCCGAGACTTCATTCGTTTCCGAACCCCACAAAGGATCCTGATCGTTTCGAGTGCTGGACGTCATTTGTTGGGGGGCATGTCCTTCTGTTACCCAAGGAACATGTTTACAAATATCGTAGAGTATGCCACGCGCATTTTGAACTGAAGTTTTGCTGTCGCTACAACAGACTGTCTAAAATAGCAGTTCCAACATTGAATGCGGCAGGTAAAAAACTTAAATTGAAAACAAAAAAACCGGCCAAGTGTGTGTTTGGCCACGGTTAGAAGGGGGCTTTTTTTTATACTACGGTTTAACATCTAATATTATTAGTAGTAGTATTTAACGTGGGGACGCAGGGCCAACACGTAGAGACACTTTTATCTAAATGCGATGGGATGCACCAAGCGTGGTCTCTGAATGCATTATGCAAATGCACCAGAAGAAATACCACGTTCGGTGCAGAGACTATTGTAGGAAGGACAAAATAAAACTACTCGGGTTATGGGGGTGAACTTGGTGGACCGGGAAATCTGGGTTATTGCGGAGAGACTCGAGATGCCTGCCGTAACAAATGTCTCTAAGTTTGTCAAAAATGGCAGACGGTGACTTGCGAACTCATTTTGATGGGCCCCAAATATTATTATATATGATATACTAGCAGCTCAAAGCTGAAGCGTGTATATCACTGCACTTGTTTAGTTTTTTTAATAGTTGTTCGACTATTACTCGTAAACTTGTAAAGCCTACTTAGCGGTGATAGTTTTCCTTTTAATTTCATTATATATACTACTGCCGTGAATTTTTTCACATGTCTAGAAACAACGCTGGCAGGGGGGGACACTTGACTCTAATAAAACATTTCATTTTAATGCTTAATATTTCGCTAACGGATCCCTTAATCAAAAAATGGTATTCCCAAACCCACAATATTTTTAAAAGACCTATTTAACGATACCTAACCCATAACAAGAAATAGATGAGAAAATAATGTCATCCCAACTTCACGTGTAGGGGAGGTACCCTAAAAAAAATATTTTAAAGTTTTTATTTCACCACTTAGTTGGCATGATGAATATGTACACACGGCGACACATCAAGCTACGCAAAACCAAAATTAGCTGGCCGCGTGTAGGTAGAGTAATGTATAATGTCGCGCGGCCAGCTTATGTTTGTTTTGCGTAGCTTGATGTTAGCGTTAAAACGGTAAAGCAAGGGTCAAACATGTTGTGATTATAGTGCATACTTCAAAGTAAAATGACAAATAATAAAAAAATAAAAATAGCAAAGTGTGTGCGGGCTCGCGCTAAATTACGCACTACGGTATCTGTGGTTAAGGGTAGTACTAGTATTTATTCTGTGCTGGGGTACGGTAATGTATGGGAAAGAAATCGGAGGAATTCGTTTCGTCGTTGCTCAACAGATGGCATTAGTTAGTCCATGACCAAGTTTTCAAAAATCTTGTGGTTTATTTTCTATAGAAATATACGCCCTCGTCATTAAAAATGTATCATAATTATTTTAAACGAAAACAAAAACATTATGAAATTATTTGCTTACAAAATGAAATGCTAAAACGTTTCATTTGACGCATAACGATGCTAAAAGGATACAAATTTAAATTGAAACACTATGGCAAAGTCACTGGTTCAAATCAGCAGTAAAAAATTTCAAAATGACGGGAGATTATTACCATTCTACTGCTGCCGATTTGAACGTACTACTTTAAAAAATCGCACTGCTAGCATGGAATTTTTCAAAATATAGGTACCTTTTAGTCTATAATATTCTTTAAAAGGCAATAAAAATAACAATTTGTATGATTTATAAACAAATAATTACGAAGTATGTAAAGGAACGTCAATGTCTGCGGGCCATGATTGATTTGACAGATGTCCTTTGACATTGTCTATTGTTTGTGTTTTTTCGAACTCAATTCTCTCATTCCGGATTCTAGTGACTGTGTTTTATCCTGTTTACCCGTGCTCTATCCTAGAATTGGACAAAGCTATTTCTGTGGACCCTGGCAACCCTTATCGGACTTTTGACGAACGCACTTTTGGGACCCTGGCGCCCCAGGAACGTTTATTGGACTCGCAACTTTACCATGACATCCGAAAAAATGTGCTGTGTACCGAACTGCGGTAAGTAATTTTAATACTTTTCCTTCCTTAAAAATGAGTAGGTACTATCAGTTAAAAATAACAATGTGCATGACCTTGAAGGGCCGTTGAATAAGCAAATAATATATTTTATACTGATAGCCATCTATCACATCTTCTCAAACAGCACATAATTTGCCTCTACCTTCTCTTGATTGAGCGGGTTTTGGCCGCTTGGCTGGCTGAGGTGATATACCTTTTAAGGATTGCTTTTTAATATTTAGTTAAATAATTTCAGACAATGGATATGATGAACCTAGTATAGTAATAATATATTTCCGATCTTATAAACAATATAATGAGGGATTTTCCAGAAGAAAAAAAAATTTGTTCCTAATTTCTCAATAGATGGCGTTAAGCAGAGAGGCGTCCAATAGGTATGAGCAAATATATTAATTAATATTAACAATAAAAATACACAGTATTTTGAATATATGAACAATATTGAAATTGGTCACTTCACTTTTCAATATAAAGAATATTGAAATTGCTTTGCTAATAAAGAGCGAAATTTTTCGTCTATAGCTTTGCTTTTTATTCACGGAATCTGACATACGATTTAAATATTTCCGCGTTATTTTTATTGAAATTCTCAGTTTCTGTTACGTTTTTGTAGTTTGTTATTGCTTCTCGTTAATTGTTCGTATATTCAAAACGGATACGTAGCCCATACAGCCACGTCCGATACTCGATTCGTTGTTGACGGACAATAACACCGAGATTGCTAAATAATAAACCAACAACAATAGGAAAGGGTTTCTACTGTGTATTTTACTATTAATATTAATTAATATATTTGCTCATACCTATTGGACCCCTCTCTGGTCAACGCCATCTATCGAGAAATTAAGAACTAACTTTTAAATTTTTTTGCTTTTGGAAAATCCCTCATTTCATTGGTTTCCAATTATATTTTTATAAGATCGGGAATATATTATGACTATACTAAGTTATTATAGCCCTACAGTTTTCGGTACTAACACA
Organism: Agonopterix arenella; assembly: GCA_927399405.1. Taxonomy (NCBI): domain Eukaryota; kingdom Metazoa; phylum Arthropoda; class Insecta; order Lepidoptera; family Depressariidae; genus Agonopterix; species Agonopterix arenella. The sequence goes on from OV656714.1 coordinate 8,653,233, forward strand.
AAAACATTTTATGATATAATTATCATGTGTATGTAAGTACTATTGTAGCAACTGTTGGTAAATTAATAAAACATCTGCAATAGATGAAGGCCTATTATGATGGTGGTAAACTAAAATTTTGCGAAGGGTCATAAGATCATACCTAACTTAAACTAAAATAAATAATAACTGTAATAAACATCTTTAAATTTTACAGGATCACAGAATGAAATTCTACATAAATTTCCTGACCCCAATAAGGAACCTGAACACTTTCGAACCTGGCTTTACAATATTGGGGGCGACATTTTGGCCTTGGACAACATCATTGTTTTTAAACGCCGCCGTGTATGTCATTTGCATTTCGAGGGTCTATACCATACAAGGAGCAAATTCCTTTCTGCCAATGCTATACCACGACTTTGTTTACCAGGTAAATGGCTTTTTCTATCTAACCCTAGGCATAAAAAAGGTTTATACAGAGTGAAATTGAAATCAATCGACAAAATTTAAGATAGTGTTATATCTCGAGGTAAGGCTAGTTTTAAAAATAGATTTAGTCCAAATTAAATAACGTCCGAGATTTTGAAATATCGTAATTATTTATTGTAGCTGATTTTATTTGTGACTGACTGTACAGATACCGGCGCGGCAAAATTGAATGTGCGCGCTGCCGATGACTGATGATGAGTGAGCGGTACGAAACAATAGCGTCATTTACAAGTCCAGGTACTTTAAATGTGACTAGATAATTTGTGTGACAATGTCCAAGATATTTATTTGCGATTTTATTCTCTTACGATCACACCCGTTGAGTTTTGGCGAATTTAAACATTTAAAGCACGATATTTATTGGTATACCATTTGGTATACACAAAAAGAGTTGTAGGTAAAAGAAAATGTCATTACCTAAGTGTATTTTAACAGATGTTCTAAGTGACCACCTCCGTTTCGTATGCACAATTTAGCCCGGCGACACTGTTTGAATTAAATTTTCTTTTAATTTTCGCACTGAAAATGTTTTCTCTCAACTGAATCGACCACAGTGAGTGAACACTCACTGTGGTCGATTCAGTTTCACACACACGTCTTTTAATTTCCCCCCACAAATAAAAGTCTAGGGGTGTTAGATCAGAAGATCGCGGCGGCCAGCTGATTGGCCCACCTCGCCCTATCCACTGCCGATTTGTGTACGACATATTTATACAAATTCAGGTTGAAACTAATATGACACTGCACTGAAATCCAAATTCAAAAGTATCGCGATAAAGCGGGCACTGATTGATTACAGAGCGGTAACCTCATACGATCGCGATCGAACGGGAACTGTTTTTGTTTTGTTTGCGGGATTGCGGGAGGCGCGTGCGACCGTGCCGTGCGGTAGGGATATGCTCGGCTCGCTGGATGGAGTTGCGCGGGGGTGCCCCGCCTGCGAGGGGATGAACGTTGATACAGAGCGTTTATTATGAACACCTGAATGTTTTGGCATGCTTAGATTGTATTTTTTTATTCATAATTTAGATTTCAAGAAAACCCTGTAATATAAGATCTAAATCTGGAGTACAACTTGCCACCAAAATTTGTCGAATGTCTTCGATTTCTCCCTGTATTAATTTGGAAATAATACAGACTTACCAATTGTAGATCTCATCCCAAATAGATGAATCAAATGATGATTTCATAGCAGCTTTACTACCTATAGGCCAAAAGGCAAAAAGAAAACCCTTATAATTTCGTTCGTCATGTCCGTCTGTCCTGTCTCCGTCGTTTCTACATTATCTTAATCTAAATGAAAGAAAAAAACATCGTCCACGTAAACACAACACAGGTAGTGTTAATCGGAATAAATATCGTTTTAAATAAAAAAAAATTAATATCTATGCCACAGTCAATACTAGTCAATGTCACTACACAGTCAATGTCATAATGCATAATCATAATCATAACTAGCTTTCCCAGGAGAGAGAAGATATTTTATGTGAAAGAATTATCAAAAGACTTAAAAGGATTAAAAATATGCAATTTTTTGCACTCTCTCCACATATCGATTATAATAAGAAGAAAGTTTTGTAAATAATAAGTATTTGAATCCACTAAAAAAGTATGATCAAACAGCCCAGTTATTACTCCCTTTGCGCAGGCAGTTCACCAAAACCAAAAGAATAAATCAATCAAATATTCTTTATTTTAAATGAAAACATAAACAGTAAAATACAGAGAAAAAACATACAAGAGGCACAAAATAAAAAAATTTGGCAATACCAATAAAATATAGTTATTATAAAGGAGCTCAAATCCATTGGTCTCATTGTTTTAGTAGTTTTAGCCACTGTGTGGTCAGGGGACTTGGAATACAAGTGCAATAAACTCCCTGATAGAAGAAACGAGGCAAGAATATATAATAAAAGACAAAACTTTTAAAAATGGCAATTTTGAAATTGAAGTGAAATTAATTTTGGTTGTAAGCTAAAGTTATTTTAAAGTCAAGTCATTTGTGATGTCAAAAGGTAGTGCTGGTACCATGGATTTAGAATGATATCTATCCTCCTTACATGCATGGAAACCCGAAAATTGGCCATGGCGGTCGGTAATGATCAACCTTCTTTAGTACTTCGATGCTTCAAACTTTAGGTTTGTTCCTCTCTGTCAGAACAAAGAATTAAAACTCTTTTTTTTCATCGTTGGATTAGGATGGGACAAACCAACAACGACGATGAAAAGGTACGAAAGAAGAACGGACATTACCGACCGCCAAGGAGTATTTTCATGTTTTACCGCTTGTAAGGCAGTCTGTATTCCAGGTATAGATATTAGACAATACCTATTTCCAGCTTCCTGCCTGGTACTGTTCATTCCATAAATAATTGGGTCAAAACTATAGAAAATATGGAAATTTTACGATATAAACTGTTTTCTGAATATAATATTAGATCATTTTTGTGCAGACATTTAAACCAGGATCCCTTCGATATTATCTATCAATATAAACACCCAATTTATTCATTGTAGACATTTTTATTTTTCTAGCAGATCGTAGATTCCCTATGATTGGTGTTAGTGGACCAATAAATTATTAAACGATACTATCACAATCAAAGATGTGGATTTAAGCGACGAGATTCAGAATCAAGCCATAGAATATTAAAAAAATCGCCAAGAGCGTGTCGGACTCGCCAAAAATACGGTTCCGTAGTCATTTCATGAAAAGCTTATCCTGACATAGCTTAAATTATTTAAGAAAACTTGAGAAGCAATCAATAGTGCGATTTAATATCTTTTAGCGCCATCTATTGACAGTCGCCGATCGCCGACTTTTAATAATTATTGAGGTTGCAGGTTTTTATTAGATTTTTCCGACACTGATTGTGCTACAGCATTCGTTATAATTTTTATTGAAAGTGCTTACGGGGAGCTACATTATCGAATAATTTTCAGGTTTTTTACTCCAGTATTTTACCTACTACATTTTTGTTGTTGGGTTAAAGCTAAATTTCGATTCAATAGGTGCAATAATGAGCGAGTAATTGAGGCGGGGCATACAGACGGACAGACAGAATAAGGGTCCCTTGTTTGACCACGGAACCCTAAAAAAGACGAAAGAACAAAAGGAATAGTAAAAAATAGATTTTAAGTTTATTTAACTTGTGTATATATTACAATAGTAGTACGTTTTGAATTAAAATAAAAAAGACTAATTTTATTGAATGTTTCATTTTAGTAAAATCCCCCTAAACAGACTGATTTTAATATAAAATATTCAACCAAAACCCTAGTACCCAGTACATTTGTATAGATATTGTAGTTATGGTTATGTCAAAATGGTTATGTATATAGCATAAAGTTATTATATCTTACAGTAATAGAGGAACTGACATGAGTTGTCAAATGAAACCGTTTTTGGAGGTTTTCAGGAGATTATCGGCAGGCAAAAATTCGAGCACTGTCGATAATACGGAGTCAAACGTGAAATCGTGGATTATTAGTGTAACAGTATTACTATATTTCACAATATTATCTACGATTAGTTCATTTATTCAGTTTGCCACACAAAATTGAGCGTTTTTCTCGTACTGTAAAGATGACTTTTAGTTGATAACAATAATTAGTTACTAATTTATTATTAATATTTTTCTTTCTCGCTTAAACTTGTTTTTACAGGTTTTACAATCAAAATAGTTTCTTATTAGATCGAAAAACTACAAATATTCGAATAATTTCGATGGTTGAATGATTCAATTTGCCACACGAAATTGGGTATTTTTTCTCAGTGAATAGAGTTTACTCTTAGATGATGTTACGGATATTCGAATAAATAAACTAGTAATAATGAAATTTGAATCGGGAGGAATGAGACGACGCAATACATTCTTATTTGTTTCTCGCTTTTTTTTTCAAATTCGAATGATATGTAAGGTTATTCGAATAATTTGAATAACTTCTACAATCGAATTATTCGAATAATTTCATTCACAATCGCCCATCTTTAGTTCCATCTTTACCCGCTTGGGGCGCTGATGGCGGAAGTCAGCTGATAAATTCCTATCTCTATTCTTTAACATCATACTCGTCGCTCGACAGATGAAACGACTTGGTTGTACTGGGCTCGTGAAGACCATGCTGCCAACACGTAACAAAATTAAAGCTAGCCGAAAAATAATGTGAAGCAAGTTCAATCTTTGTCTCTGAAACAGTTGATTTTTAAACGAGTCGAAACAATTGGAATTAAAAAAAAATTTAATTTAGGTATTGGTTGCCTTGCGCAGGCTCGCGCAACTCTAACAAAAAAATTGTATATGAAACGTGCACCGCCGCCATTAAATTCCTTTGAACGGTTGCACACGTTTCATAAATTCTTTGAGATATCAAACGAAGGTCACGACCAGTTTTTAATATGGAAGTCCCGACTCTTATAACGTAGTGAGTTACATTCTCTTTGGTCAAAACATAATGGCTCGGCGTTTTTAAACACATTTTGCCAGCATTTTGCTAAAATTTTCTGTCCATTTTATCAAATTGATTATAAAATGGGAAAATGGACTCAGAAATGTGAAGTGTGCGGGTTAAGGAAAAAGTCCAATGACATTTTATTCGCAAGATTTCCATCCGACCTCGACCGGTAAGTAAAAGTAGTCGTTTTTGTATTAACTACACTGGCCTGCAAAACTAAGTATCACACTTTTAAAATTGAAAAAACTTTTTCAGTACACAAATTATATTTTCGAAAGAAAAGGACTCGAAAAAGAGTTTAATTTACAAAGAACAGTTACAAACAAAGCTGATAACATTTGCTATAAAACGTTTTTTATTTTAAATCTCTAATTTCTATAGTTCAGAAAAAATTTAAATATTAAAAGTGTAGTACTTAGTTTTGCGGGTCAGTGTAGTTACATGTTCAAATATTGGAAATCAGTCACAATTGTGGGGACTTGCTACAGATGTCAGCACCAAGTTATAGCAAAGATGCCAACAGATGGCGATACCGTCGCTCTCGGAAATATGCTCCATACTTCGACAACGTTCACCGTGAATACGTAACTCGTAACCTCATACAATAATGCGATTAGACATCTACATGCCTCGGTGGTCCAGTAGCGAGTAACCATTCCTGCCGTCCAGGAGGTAATGGTTCGATCCCCGTCCAGGCCGACTCTTATCCATGTTTTGGAATTTATGTACGATTTGTACCACTGGTTTTTCGGGTAAGGAAGACATCTTGAGGAAACTTGCATGCTTCAATTTCGAGGTATGTATTGTACCTTCCACAGAACATTATAACAGGTACCTTCTGTCCATTATAAGTGGCGACGCGACGGGCTCATTTCCCGTCCCACTGGACAGAGTTAAGTAGGTACTACCTACTAGTGAAACGTTGATGTTTTGAGGTTTCAGAATATCTCTTACTATCCCCTCGGGGAATACCTATAATCGTGATCATATAGCTTATGCTGCTACCAGGGACTGAAAATTTTCGGTTACCTTTATTTAAATACGAGCGTTAACCCGCGACTTCGTCCGCACAAATTATATACCAGATTTTAAGTCAGATCATAAGCTATCAAACAAAAAGTTTCATCAAAATCGGTTCAGTAGTTTTTGCGTGATACTCGTTCAAACAAACAAACAAACAAACACACAAACAAACAGACAGACAAAAAATCCAAAAATTGGTGAAATGGAATCAGGGACACCTAAAAACCATATCGTAACTTTTTTTTTTGTTAATATCTTCAATGTACAGACAAACTTCCTGTTACAGTTTTATAATAGTATAGATTACCTTTATCCCGGTAACAACCGATTTTAATACCGGTAACCTAAATATGATCTTCAAGAGAATGCGAGTGAGTGCGGGTAAGGGTCAGTATAGACGGAGCGGCAAAACCCCGTGTGGTTTTTAATAATACTGAAAAAGAACTTTAATATCTACTAATCAAAAGTACAAAATTGATTGAACAACGTCGTTGTTGTAGCGGGTTTTGGAGCACCCAACGAGCGACGCGCGCACTATATTCAGTGTTGCTACAGCATAACACAGGTCGAGATAATAAAGGAGATGATAATTTAAATTTTATTGAACCCAAAAGCATAGAATGGTTTAAGTTTATGTTCACGTTTGAGTTTAAGTTTGTTATTATAATTGAATTAATTTGCAATTAGTAAAGACTAACGAGGTACTTACTTTAAAATTGAATACTTACTATATTTATGAAGAAAACATTTTTTATTTAAATTTATTTCTGTGTACGCGGACCATTAGTACAATGATAAAAATAAATAAAGGTTGTAACCAAAAAGTACCGGTATTATCAATACCGGTTTCGGTCCCTGGCTGCTACATCTACATGATAGTATTAAAGCAAGAATAAATTGCTTCGCTTATCGCAAATCAAACGGTAACATAAAACATTTTTTTCTTTTTAGATGTAGAAAATGGGTAAAGGCGACTGGTAACGAGGATTTGGTATACTTACCCCTAAATCACCTGCAACAAAGTAAATTTATTTGTGCCAATCATTTCTCGCGGCAATCTTTTACCAAAAAAAAATTGAGACTTAAAAGGAATGTTGTACCTAGCATAGGAATAAAAGAGCTTCCTGACAAATTGCTGCTCAATTTGGGGGCAAAAAACGCAATCATTCAAGCAACAGGTAATTTCAAAAGTTTAAGGTGGTTGCATAGGTTGGTAGTCCATTTTATACAAAACTTTGACGCACAATACGCGTAGACGGTATTAATATATTTATATATATACGGTATAATAACTTTCTATATATGGAAAAATAGTTAAGAAAATCTAGATGCCGCGTCACAAATAACATTTGCAATTTGAAAAATAACTACGAAGATATAAAGCTTTTTTTGTATGAATAATTTCAAAGCTTTATATCTCCGTAATTATTTTATAAATTGCAAATGTTATTTGTGACGCGGCATCTAGGTTTTCTGAACTAATTTTCCGTATATACAAAGTTACTTATATTAATACCGTCGCGTATTGTGCGTCAAACTATTGTATGGACTGAAACCACCGAAATATGAAAATATATAGCATTATTTGCCATAGTAATGAAAATCCATAATTTAAAAACCCGAAGTACACGAAAATCCATAACTTTGAAGAAATTCTTAATGTCTAACCTAACCTAACCTAACCTAACATCTCTGGGCATGGAATAGCATCTAAGGATTATAGGAGCGACCTATAGGATGATAGTATAACTGGTATGAATGAATAAAAAAATGGTTAAGGCGGTTGCAGAGGGGTCAATTTTATACAAAACTTTGACGCACAATACGCGGAGACGGTATTATTATAAGTAACTTTGTATATATGGAAAAATAGTTTAGAAAATCTAGATGCTGCGTAACAAATAACATTTGCAATTTATAAAATAATTACGAAGATATAAAGCTTTGAAATTTTTCATACAACATTTTAAAAGCTTTATATCTTCTTAGTTATATTATAAATTGGAAATTTTATTTGTTACGCGGCAACTAGATTTTCTAAACTATTTTTCCATATATAAAATATTACTTTCATTAATTCCGTCTACGCGTATTGTGCGTCAAAGTTTTGTATGGACTGAAACCACCATAATGGTAAAATCTACATTTATTTACAAAATCATTGAGTAATTATTAATTTAAGGCCTATGCCCAGCAGAGGATTGATGTGGGCTGATTTGATTGATTGATTGATATAATAAGGTTCTTTATGAACTTTACTTAAATTTTATAAATTGAACCTTTAAGACGTTTTTAAAAAAACAAAACAATCAAATTTATTGCAATACCATAACTTTAAAAAATAAACATGAGAATCGCCACAACACCATTGATTTATGGTTATCTTATATACTTATTAGAACTTTTTAGAACAACCTACGTTGTCTAATGGTTAAGAGCATTGGGCTCTTGTCTTGACACGGAGGTCGTGGGTTCGATTCCCACGGGGGACACCTAGTAATATGTCAATTTGTGCGTTTTTCCCCAGTTGGTTAGGACATTGCAGGCTGAATCACCTAATTGTCTGTAAAGAAATGATTCCGTGCTTCGGATGGCACATTTAGCCGTTGGTCTCAGCCGTTGATTCTGGTGGAAGTAGTCGTTACATAAAAACCACGTCAGAGGCCGTTAGGCTTGCTGCCCACTCGATATGAAGAAGTAGGTAGGTAGTTAAATTATGAGTAGGTATATGGTTCGAGAAAGGTTTTGGTCCACCTAAAGAGAGAGAGAGAGATTGAAACGCGTGAGTTTAAGTAGGTATGTATGAATATTTATGTGTTAAAACAAGCTCATAATATATAATGCTTATGATACCTACATTATTTCAGAACGTACACTTGTAAGAGCCAAATGCTTCTTGCCTTCTACAACGAAACGACTGTTTAAAGCAACAGGTAACTATTCCGATTTACACTAAATTCTAAATCGAATGTACTTAAGATTTTTGACATCGAACAATAGGCAACGAGCTATAGTATGGTAGTTTGCCTTTAACTGAGATAGAAAAGAACGCACCTTGCAAACGTCAAGTTTTGGGTTCTATCTCTTGCTCGGTGTGTCCATGTGCCTACTGAGGCTACTTTGGCTTGTTTTTCTATCGAGAAAATGTGTCTTAATCGTGTTTTGGCTCTAATCAAAACTTCAATTATATGTTCAATTTACACATATCTGCAAATCATACTCCTACTGTTAGTACTTCATAATATATGACGCTTTGAAGAAACCTATTTTTTTTTTTCATATCCTCTTAATTACTTATAATCGTGAACTTTCTTTAAATTTATTTTAATGAAAATTTTAACCATGAATGCATAGAATACTAGTTCTGTCGTGTCGTGATGTCATAGTTGTGTCGTGTGTCGTGACGTCATAGTAGTGACGTAGTGAATAGTGAAAGTTAGTGATCATGGTAAAAGAGGTGTAAGGGGAACCCCTGCGAAGAGGACCGTGGACGGCGACGGCGACCTCTGCGACGAGAACTCTACGAAGAGAACCCTGCGAGGAGGACCGTGTGTAAGGGAAACCCAATAAACTCAGTAAACTTGGACTTGGCGTTTCACTCCAATCCCGGAACCCGTCGCTCGTAACAATACATTAATTAATAAATAGCAGAAAAATTTGTTTAATGAACTTTTTGTTTCAGGTGCAGGGAACTCAAACGTCAGTGGCAATCAGAGTAAGAATCAAACTGCAGAGAATGATCACAGTAACGATCATTTTGAGAGCCAACCTGCGGTGAACATTAATGTTGAAGATGCAGTTGATGATTCTCAGTATTTGGCAGGCGTTGATACCCTCACAGGAACTGATGATGATTGTTACAATATATCTGATGATGACTGTCAAGCCGTGGACGATGATTCGTCATTTTACCACAATGTGTCGAAGCGATCAGATGACAAGGATGACATGGAAATGGAGCCACACAATTTAGGTGAGCTTACGACAAATAATGGACTTACAGAGGATCTACCATGATGCGTATGAGAAGACTGTCGCGCCTTTCATCTCGCTCGGAGTTTCGTTCTTTTGAACCTTGTAACTGGCAGAATAAAAAACGCTGTATAGGATAGTTAATTATATTCCGAAACTTTTCTTTTCAGATAAGAATGAAGATCTTCACGAAGGATTTAAATGTAATTTGTGCTCTGGAGAAATAAAAGGGTAAGTTAAACTAGACAAATCTATAGTTAATATATTTGTAAAATAGTTTTAATAGTGTCCAAGACATGACATGAAAATAAACTTTAATTGTAAGCAATGCACTTCATTCTCACCGAGAACAGCCGAGAACGAGAGTGTAGATGCCCTTCATTTTTCTCGTGGCGTCATAAGCCGTAGTAATTTTCCTTGAAAGTTCTCGCCGAGAATTCTCGCCGAAAAGTTTTCGCGAGAGTGAAGTGCCTGCTTCAGATTTGGTCAGAAAACTGTACATGGAACTAAGTATACATTTTACATTCTCGTATACCTATTGTGTTTCCCTTCAATGTCAGGTACCGTTACACGTGCGTGCAGTGCCCGGACTACGACCTGTGTGGCTCGTGCGAGGCGAGGGGCGCGCACTGTCTGCACTACGTGCTGAGGATACCCAGGCCCAAGCCTTACGTGAGTACTACACTACACAGGTACCGTTACACTTACACGTGCGTGTGCGTGCAGTGCCCGGACTACGACCTGTGTGGCTCGTGCGAGGCGAGGGGCGCGCACTGTCTGCACTACGTGCTGAGGATACCCAGGCCCAAGCCTTACGTGAGTACTACACTACACAGGTACCGTTACACTTACACTTACACGTGCGTGTGCGTGCAGTGCCCGGACTACGACCTGTGTGGCCCAGGCCCAAGCTTTACGTTACTTGTTTCATCTATTCACTAGAATAGAATAGAATATAATTTATTTGCTTTGAAACAGGTAAATATTACAAAAGATGGCATAAAATATGAAATGAGTTTCTTTTGTTCAGCTGTAGCAACAGCATGCAAATATTATGTTAACAACTTAAACTATACTATACTATATTAACACTTTATATTTTACATTACATATTAACTTACACTTGCAATTCAAAAACTCTTCAACACTGTAAAAACTGTTAATTATTAACCACTAATAAAAATTATTGAACATTAATTTGGTGTTTAGTTGCTTAAGGCTCTCGGGAATTTTATTGTAAATTTTAATACTCATGTAGTAACAATTCTTCTGGATTAACGTTAATCTAGGATAATAATCGACAACAAGTCTATTCGGATATCGAGTGCGCTTAGGGCATACATCATAAACAGTTTTGAAAAGATGTGGGTGAAGCTTAACAAATTTCAAAAATATATATACTAGGCAAAGTTAGGATGCCAAGTTTTAAAAAAAAAGGTTTACAAGAGTCCAGTGGACTTATCTATACTATTATAAAACTGTAACAGGAAGTTTGTCTGTACATTGAAGATATTAACAAAAAAAAGTTACGATATAGTTTTTAGGTGTCCCTGATTCCATTTCACCAATTTTTGGATTTTTTGTCTGTCTGTTTGTTTGTGTGTTTGTTTGGGTGTTTGTTTGTTTGTTTGTTTGAACGAGTGTCACGCAAAAACTACTGAACCGATTTTGATGAAACTTTTTTGTTTGATAGCTTATGATCTGACTTAAAATCTGGTATATAATTTGTGCGGACGAAGTCGCGGGTTAACGCTCGTATTACATATTGCTCTTAAACATTTCTTTTGAGCGATGAAAGCCTTGAGTACCATTACCCCAAATAATGATGTTATATCTTAGGACAGACGCTACATACCCATGATAGGCAGTTAAAGCTACTTTTGGACATGTAATTTTCCTTAACCTGTGAAGAATGTAAACAAATCTATTTAACTTAGAGCAAACCTTATCAATGTGTTGCAGAATATGATGGTTATTGAGAGTAGATCTGTTTGTTGTCCCCCACCAGTAGCGACAATGTGATAGTATATACTGATGGTAATATTGATTGTTGCACTACACAGACGGAGATACAGCCGCTGCTGCTTGAGATCAGGAGACTGCTGAGTGGAGCGCACACCGACGTGCTCTGGACACCACCCGACGAGTGAGTATCTAGCAAGTCTATTCGCTCGTCTGTTTTACTACTCAGGGATGTCACAAATCTGAGCACACCAGAATAATTGACATGTCATGTGGAGCAGGTTATTTGGTTCATAATGACATCATGGAATGAGTACTATCTACATACATCACAGACACTCTGCCCCTCTGCTCTGGTACCAGTTTCAACGTCAACTCCTTTTCGGTAACAGACAGCCAGTGGTACATTCCTCTCACTCTCACATACTCAGTGTCGTAACTGCTTCCCTTTTCTTGTCAGTGCGAGCCCGGTTGTATGTTCAGGGTGTGACGCATCTGACATATTTTGATGAAAAAACACACACACTTTTATAATTGCAAAAACTTTTTCAATACACAAAATATACTTTCGAAATAAAAATGACTCGAAAAAGAGTTTAATTTACAAAGAAAGCTGATAGCATTTGCTATAAAACGTTTTTTTATTTTAAATATCTGATTTCTATAGTTCAGAAAAAAATTGAAATATTAAAAGTATAGTACTTAGTTTTGCAGGTCAGTGTATATATTTACCGTTAGATTCTTTTGGCAGTATCTTCTTTAGTCACGTGAAATTTTGCATATAGATTTTCCTAAAATTCTGTCAGTAAAAAACCTACTCCCACTTTCCAGAGTACATCTGTCAGGCCTCTGCCTCGAATTTTGCGGGCAGCGGGGCGGCGGCGGCGGCGGCGCGGCGCATACCGCTTGACTGGAGTGCACCGCTCGTTGCCCGCCCCCGCGCCGCTGCCACGCCGCTGTTTTCGAGAACCGGTCCATTTGATTTTACGCATAAGATCCTGCCGCTCCCGCGCCGCCGCCGCCGCCGCCGCCGCCGCCCCGCTGCCCGCAAAATTCGAGGCAGAGGCCTCACCTTTTTTCGACAGTCTTTAGCTTCTGGGCATGAGGTTGACCACGAAACTCAACTTCGGCGCTGATATCGAGTCTAAGGCACAAACTGCGGCCAAGAAGCTGGGCATCTTAAACAAGGTGAAGCGTTACTTCACTCCTGGACAGCTCTTAATGATGTATAAAGCTCAGGTCCGATCCTGTATGGAGTACTTCTGCCACCTGTGGCATGGCTCAGCCATGTATCAACTTGCCGCACTCGACTCGGTCGAAGCGCATAGCCAGGAAACTCATTGGCGACAGTAAGCTGGTGGAGACCAAGCTTCATAGCCTATCCCACCGCCGCAGAGTAGGCCTGCTTGTCGGTCTTCTACAGATTTTACTTCGGCGAGTGTGCCCAAGAGCTACATGAGCTCATCCCGCCTTCCCCTTTCTACTACCGGACTTTCAGACGCACCGCGGGATATCACCCCTTTTTGGTTGAAATCAAACATATCCGCACCAAGCGCCTTTCTGAATCTTTTATAATGCGCACAGCCAAGGAGTGGAACGCCCTGCCTGCGTCAGTATTTCCGAGCGCTTACAACCCGAATTCCTTTAAAGTGCGAGTGAATAGGCTTCTTCTGGGTGAGCTCGCTACATCTTCGACCCCATCTTCGTCCTGAGGACTAGATTGAGGTCAAGAGCAAACCCATACGTAAAAAAAAAGGCATACAAATAATCGGTGATAAAATTATAGGAAGTAACAAAGGTTTAGATAGACGTGCAAAGTTATGAAGTACATGCTCATTGTAAGTATAATAGTTAATTATGGTCAATTCGATTCGATTTTGTTCGCTTAAATGTGCTCATTATCCATTGCGGTATCAGTACTCAACGACCGAATAACCTTTAGTACTACGCAAGCATTATAAACTATTAACACATAATATCTCGACTGGCTTTCAGCCTCATAATATATTGAATCATTAATGTCTCGAGCAATGTGTTCCGTTTTTGCGCATATTGCTGCGACACTGGCCCCGCCCCCCTTTTCACACATCGAACTGTGGTCGTGAGCATATGCTATGCTCCGCATTATTATTAAATAATAATAAAAAAGTAATGATATCAACCAATAACAAATAATAACAAATTGTAATTTTGCAGCATAAAAGAGGAAGAATCGAACGATGAGGTGATGATGATGAACGATAATGACCCGCTGGACATCGACTGTGTAACGCCGACTTTATGTGAAACGGTTAGTACAAAATGGTGTGAAAGATTTGGATCGTGTCGCCAGTCTCGATAGCTTTACACTCGGGCCAAGAATCAGAGACGTTGAGTTCGAATTCCCGTATGTCAAACTCCATTATTTTTTTTTCACCCTGCTAAGATAGATTTTGGTAACTAATTAGGGTATGGTAACTTTCTTTGCAAGAATATCAAAATGATGCTCAACCTGGCAAGACCATCCAAAATGTACTAAATTAGTTTCAGCTGTCACCGCGTAACTCTTTTGTGCCAGGTTGGAATTGGATGAAAAGGATTGTTAGTAGCAGGCTTAAGTCCCGACCGATACAGAATTCTTCAATCTTCATTTCTATTTACTTCATTATACTCACTACATTTTTTGAATATTATCTTATTATGGGGGCTGGCAAGCCAGCAACATTTGGACAATGAGATATTTTGTATTTGATGACTATATCCTAACGAAAATTAATCTACAATTCTACATTAATATTACGTAGCAGTTGAATGTATGTATTGTAACTATTTTGTATATTTTTCAGGAGGATAATGTGCCAGAAATGTCCACTTGTACTTCAATAACAAAGTCGCATGGAAATAGGCAGGATAGTAACGACACTGTGCCAGAAGTGACAATGCAGCCGCTACTAAAATCACGTCTACTTAACGCGCTACATACATATACGCGTCATAAACAAACAGTGACTGTCGACAAAAGATCTGCCGCTTCTACTTCAAGTCCATATCCTGCATCAACTAGACTTATTGCTTCTAATAGAAACATTTTACTAACCGGACCTCAAGCCATTGATAACACCAGAACTCCTGCTTCTGAATCAAGCCAATACACTACATCAACTAGACTTGGAGCTGATGACAATACTTTACTAACTATTCAATCTAGTCCTCAAGCCAGTGATAAAACCAGAAAACCTGCTTCTGAATCAAGCCAATACACTGCATCAACTAGACTTGCAGCTGATGGGAATACTGAATTAACTATTGAATCCAGTCCTCAGGAATGTGATAAAACCAGAACACCTGTTTCTGCCTCAAGTCCATACCGTGTATTAGCTAGACTTGCACCTCAAAGAATCGAACGACCTTTATTAACATTTGAATCCAGTCTTCAACCCATTGATAAAACCAGAACACCTGCTTCTGAATCAAGCCAATACACTACAACAACTAGACTTGCAGCTGATGGCAATAATTTACTAACTATTCAATCTAGTCCTCAAGCCAGTGATAAAACCAGAAAACCTGCTTCTGAATCAAGCCAATACACTGCATCAACTAGACTTGCAGCTGATGGAAACACTGTATTAACTATTGAATCCAGTCCTCAGGAATGTGATAAAACCAGAACACCTGTTTCTGCCTCAAGTCCATACCGTGTATTAGCTAGACTTGCACCTCAAAGAATCGAACGACCTTTATTAACATTTGAATCCAGTCTTCAACCCATTGATAAAACCAGAACACCTGCTTCTGAATCAAGCCAATACACTACAATAACTAGACTTGCAGCTGATGGCAATAATTTACTAACTATTCAATCTAGTCCTCAAACCAGTGATAAAACCAGAAAACCTGCTTCCGAATCAAGCCAATACACTGCATCAACTAGACTTGCAGCTGATGGAAACACTGTATTAACTATTGAATCCAGTCCTCAGGAATGTGATAAAACCAGAACACCTGTTTCTGCCTCAAGTCCATACCGTGTATTAGCTAGACTTGCACCTCAAAGAATCGAACGACCTTTATTAACATTTGAATCCAGTCTTCAACCCATTGATAAAACCAGAACACCTGCTTCTGAATCAAGCCAATACACCACAACAACTAGACTTGCAGCTGATGGCAATAATTTACTAACTATTCAATCTAGTCCTCAAGCCAGTGATAAAACCAGAACTCCTGCTTCTGAATCAAGCCAATACACTGCATCAACTAGACTTGCAGCTGATGGAAACACTGTGGTAACTATTGAATCCAGTCCTCAGGTAATTGATAAAACCAGAACACCTGTTTCTGCTTCAAGTCCATACCGTGTATTAGCTAGACTTGCACCTCAAAGAATCGAACGACCTTTATTAACATTTGAATCTAGTCTTCAAGCCATTGATAAAACCAGAACACCTACTTCTGAATCAAGCCAATATACTGCATCAACAAGACTTGCACCTGACGGAAACACTGTATTAACTATTGAATCCAGTCCTCAAGCCATTGATAACACCAAAACTACTGCTTCTGAATCAAGTATATTCGCTGCATCAACTAGCGTTTCCTCAGATGGTAATACTGTACTGACAAGAGCAGCTAAAGTCGAAGACACTGATAGCACCAGTAGACCTGTCCCTTCAACACCAACACTATACGCGTCAGCTAGTATTACACCCGGTGATACTGAAACTATTTCCAATAAAATAAAAATTACTGGAGATTCACGCTTGAAAGTGCCTATGGCGACTAAAAGAAAACGCAGTGATATTATTCAAGCATCAAAACCAAGTCAAGTGGTACTTTTAAAAGGATCAAAGAAGTTGATAGTGGTACCTTCCATATCTAAAGTTATTGGTCCTGAAACTAGATATAAAATAATTAATAAACCTTCAGTAACTGGACAACCGCAAACCTCAGGTACCTACCTATTTTATTACATACATAGATATACGCACGACCGTAATCCTTTACAGGGTGGTCAGAAACATTGCTACACAACTACCAACTTTCTGTTTAAGAATGTAGTATGTCCCTTTTTTACAGGTTCCTGCTTAATATGTTGACGGTCTTTTAAGGTGGTTTCAGTCCATACAAAAGTTTGACGCACAATACGCGTAGACGGAATTAATAAGTCATATTTTATATATGGAAAAATAGTTTAGAAAATCTAGTTCTATTCTATTTTTATTAAATGGCGTTTCCTTAAAGATTTCGCCAGTATCAAGTGTTGAAGATGTTATTATAATTCAAGTTAACGTTCATTGTACGGTAATTGATATGGCGATCTCAAAGCCCTGTTTTTAAACAAAAACACACACCCGAAACCGCCATAAAATGGCGGAGCCGCGTGGCTATCTAAATCGCGAGCCGAACGAAAATCTAGTTGCCGCGTCACAAATAACATTTGCAATTTATAATATAATTACGAAGATATAAAGCTTTTAAAATTTTGTTTGAAAAATTTCAAAGCTTTATATATTCGTAATTATTTCGATTAAGATGTTGGTCAAAATAATTATCTTGATAATTTCGAACCCTGGCCCCCCGGCCCCGTAGAGAAAAGTTGTTCAGTTTGATGGTCAGATCAATCATCCAAAAAAAACCGTCAGCTTATTAAGAAGATAAGAAGGACCCTGTATAAAGTTTTCGCAATGCTTGTTACAAAATAATAATTTTGTTTTTTTTTTCTTAAAGACCTTAGATTAAAATCCAGCGAAACAACTAACAACGTAAAACAAACTATTGCAGGGGCAGTGTCCGCGGCGCGGCATCGAACCCAGAGCACACAGCGCGACCAGGACGCTGTTGGTGCCGTAGAGGAAGTTGTTCAGTTTGATGGTCAGGTCATCTCCTTGAAAAAAACTGTTTGATATTTTAAACACTAAAGTGTTTGTAAGTGTCTAAAATGTTTTAAATAAAGAAAAATGACGCCATAACCTCGTATTTTGCATAAAAATCATGACGACGTGTCATACAAACACCTGTTTTGCATAAAAGAGATAGACGATAAAAAATGTTTTTCAATCGCTTGTAACTTTTTTGTTTTCTATTCGATTTTAATTACGTTACGTTGTACGTTTGAACATTTTGATATTATATTTAGCCTATTATTGTAATTCGTTACATGAATTTCCAGGATCAGTCATCATCCTAATTATCTCCTGGTTATAGTTATATCTAATGGTTTTAGATTCAGCCCTACAAAACAAAACAAAATAACAGAATGGAGTTTTGTTGAGTTGATCAGGAAACTAATATTTTCATGGACTGGCTGCAAAGGGAATATCTTTGACTATTTATTATGAGGACTAGCCTTGCGGTAGCATTTCCCCTCTGCCACGGTATAAGATCAATTAATCATGTGCATTTACATTCAATTTAATACCTTATCACTAAACGAGACAGCCTATAATTGCAAAACAATAATTTCGAACTTAAAACGTTAGGGGTTCACACGAGACTACTTTTAATGATTTTTAACGTTCTAAATTAGAATCTAAAGTTACGGGAATAAAATCCAAAGTTTTTTGTAACACCCTGTATAGAACATAATGCCCCATAAGGGTTGAGACCATAAACTTAATCAAGTATAATTAAGTTTTTGGTTGGGACACTGACAGACGGGGGCACAATTTTTTTACGCTCTCCTTTTCTGTCGCCCAGGAACGTATGGCCGTACTTACAAAACATATCTAGAAAGTATTTATAAACTACAGTTATCTATATTAAAAACCATAACACCTAAAAACATTAATAAACAATACAAAGACGATTACACAAATCTATTTTTACATTGTAAAGTTATGAATGTGTTCGATAAAATCAAAATGGCAATAATAACGGAAGAATGAAATAACATAACACACAGTTACCAAGACCTCGCGACCATCTCATCTTCGAGATTTGTCATACCTACCTACTTATAGACTGCCCGGTTATACTAATGAGTACGGACGGAGGACGTGGGAATACATGTTACCTAATGTTCTAAACAAGCTACCAAGAAAACTACAAAAAGACTAGTGAATATAGTATAAACATAAAAACATGTAAAAAAATTTAAAAAGTACTTAAAAAACATTACCTAACAAACCAAGATGTATAATGTAACTAATTAATTTTGTAACCCATATATTAGAAGCCACATCATTACTGTAACAAGTTTAAAAATCAATAATATTCGATATAAGACATATTGTAGTCTTAAATTGTAATAATGTATTTTTTTTTTATGTACCTATCTATCTATTAAGCGCTATATTGAAAGCGACCTCATGCATCGCACTTCATATAAACCCTGTGGTTTCTGAAGTGCGGTTAATATTTATAAATAGTTATTATAAAGTAATATATTGAATAAATAAAAAAATAAAAAAAGCATCATTTGCTAGAGCGAGAAAGATAGCGGGAATGCTTAGATGATTTACCACAACGAAAAGATTTAAATCTATGCGGGAATGCAGTGCTGCGATCTTTCTTGCTCTAGTAAATGACGTTCCTGAGCGACAGAAGAGGATAAATCGTGAAAAAATGCGATTCCGTGCTGCCAGATGAGGCTCAACCTTTAAATTAAAACAAGAATTATTTGGTTACTCCGTTTACTATATACAAATAATCACAGATATTATTTAAAAGTATTAGAATACATTTCTGTACATGTAAGGCAGTCGCGCCACAAAGAAGAGGTCGGAGAAGAGATATTCCGGTCACAGGGCGACTGTTGCATGGTGGAGCGACTACCTGAGACAGATCTCAGCGTGATGAAAGTTGACGAGAGAGAGAAAGTTGTTCAGTTGGATGGGTCGACTCATAGTTTAAAAGGATGCTAATATCAATTTCACCCTGTATAATTAAAGTTATATAAAGTGCCAGAGCTGTGGCAACAGTCTACAACGTTGTTCGTAGTTACACCAGTGGACGTTGGCAGGCTGATGATGATTGTTGTCACGTCGCCGCGTCCTGGTCGCGCTGTGTGCTCTGGGTTCGATGCCGCGCCAAGGATATTGCCCCTGCAACAGTAGTTAGTTGTGTGTTGTTACTCTTGTTGTTCAAGCATTGTGGCTCCGGCTTAGGGTTGAGCCATAAAGTTACAAATAAGAGTGACTGACAGCTGAGAGAGCGAGATGTACCTAGCGGCACCGCTGTATAATAGAAATAGATACGTGACGCGAGGCACTAGAACCGTTTTTGGGGATTTTATCGCAGGGTAAAAATTCGGATTCTGTGAATAATTGCGAATCGCAGATAATCTTGTGAAATATAATATATTAACACTACTTCATTTAATGCACGATTTCACGTTTGACTTCGTATAAGGTCCCCCACATACATCCGGAATAAACCTGATTCGGAATTAGATTCTGTATGCAGTGTTGCCGCTTTCAGAGACTTTTTCACTAGATCTAGTGATTTTTTGATGTCTTAGGTGGCACATTTTGCCACGAGGTGTGAGGCAGGGAGACGTTATATCTCCGAAACTGTTCACCGCTGCACTGGAAGATGTTTTCAAGGTTCTGGACTAGAAAGGGCTAGGCATCAATATAAACGGCGAGTACATCAGTCACCTTCGGTTTGCCGATGATATAGTCATCATGGCGGAGACTATGGAGGAGCTCAGTCGAATGCTCGATGATCTTAGGAGAGCCTCCGAACGAGTTGGTCTGAAGATGAACATGGACAAAACGAAGATCATGTCAAATGCCCATGTTGTACCTACTCCTGTATTGATTTGTAAAGTGATTTTTGATCGTAGGCGTTGATGGAACGATACCGTATCGTGACGGTACAGTTGCGACGTCGTTGCGGCATAGTTGCGAAATCGCCTACGCTCAAAAACAGCTTGTGTGATAATGGTTCATGCCATTTTGTATGCAGATCATGTCTAATGTTAAAACTATCGATAGTCTTTTGATATAATTGCATTAATATTGGAATACAATTTACAAACCATCATCGTAACATTCGTAACATCATGACCTCATCACAACATAGTAATTATCATGAATAGAAATTGTTTGTTTCGTTTTAATAAATACCTAAAAATACAATTAATTTGGCATTTCATTCATTTTGATTTTAGACCTTTTTTAAACAGCACTAAGTAATTTTTGTAACCATAGTTGACAACACTGAATCCTGAATCAGGATTCCGGACCGCGATTCCGTATGTATGTGGCGGACCTTATAGACAGTGTTCGAATTTTTGCCTGCCGATAATCTCCTGAAAACCTCCAAAAACAGTTTAATTTGACAACTCAAGTCAGTTCCTCTATTACTGTAAGGTATAATAACTTTTATGGATTGAGCCTCATCTGGCATCACGGAATCGCATTTTTTCACACTCTATCTCTTTCTGTCGTTCAGGAACGTCATTTGCTAGAGCGCGAAAGGTCGCAGCACTGCCGGTGCTGCCGCGTGCTATAGCATTCCCGCTATCTTTCTCGCTCTAGCAAATGACGTTCCTGAGCGACAGAAAAGGATGGAGCGTGAAAATGGTGTGTGAGAGTGATGCGATTCCGTGCCGCCAGATGGAGGACCACCCCATATCTTCCCGTGGATGCCGTACGAGGCGACTAAGGGATAAGGTTTCTTGTGTAGTGTTTTTGTGGTCTAGCCCACCAGCATCACCTATAAACACGTCATTCCATCGTGAAACGTTCAATGTGCTACAACTGGGGGTCTACCCGGACATTCGAACTTCGCAATTGCGTGAACGTTTTCGTTCCAATGTTAACTCTATTACAAGGAAGTTAGGAACGAAACGGTCGCGATATATCGAAAGTCGAAAGTCCGGGTACAGGGCCTGCATGCTTACATTTAGTCGGTAGTTCTATAGAACTGACTGTCTGCTATAGCAGAGCTTCTGAACACCTCGTCCTGAGTTTATGTATGTATGTATGTTCCTCTGGATTTTAATCTAAGGTCTTTCTTCATAGGAAATGAATTATTTCCATTCAAAATTATTATATTGCAACTAGCATTGCGAAAACTTTATACAGTGACCTTAAACCTGCACCGAGCCTATTGTGCTAATATTTCCAAAAAATTAAAACCGACTTCAAAAAAACAAAAAAATAATATTGCAGCCAATGACTTCTGCGAACGAAGAAGTCATTGCCGGCAATATCATTTTTTGATTTTTTAGTTTTTTTGAAGGCGGTTATAATTTTTGGTAAAATTTTTTTTTACAATTTTCAGTGGTGAATTCATTAGTTCGACTCAGATATCAGTTATATACGGAAAGGGTACATCAATACAAAGCAAATGTTTCAATCGCCGATGATTTGCTGTCAACTTTTGAGGGGTTCTATTGTGTAGCTCTGAAGCGCTTCCTCAGATCTTTACCAAATTAAAATGGGAACACACGGGAAGCACCAGCTTTCAAATAAAAGAATCATCAAAATCGGTTCACCCAGTCGAAAGTTTTGAGGTAAACATTAAAAAAAAAAATACAGTCGAATTGAGAACCTCCTTTTTTTGAATTCGGTTAAAACACAAGAATGTCACATTGTAGTCATTGCTGATTTTCAATTTATCGGGTCACTGTGGATTAGTTTTTATAATGTTTGTTTTATTATCTTTAACGATAATAGCTACTAATAATCATAAAACATAATAATCTGTAATGTTTCGATAAATTTGATGCCAATCAGGTCTACAATGTGACACTATTGTTTTTTGGAAACGTTGTTTACAGTAGTAGGTTTATAAGTCTCACCGATGAACATGCGCAGTTGACAAATTTTAATAGCGCGCGAAATTATATTGACCAATCAGGATGTGCCACCTTCAATTCCCTCCCGCTATTGGCTGATTGTTTTCGCGCCCTTTTCGCTGCTATCCGACTATGCACCCTTTGATTACTGAATGACTTCGGGTTTTGTCGGGGACTCGGGTCTGGAGTGCGATTCTTGAATCTCATACGTTGAACTCAGCAGTTGAAAATGTATGGACGCATTTTTCTACTGCAAATTTGACTTCCAAAAATCTCACTACTGGAGTATGATTTTTGAATGTCAAATCAGCAGTAGAAAGATGCATATCTCCATAGTAATATTGACATTTTCAACTGCTGAGTTCAAAGAATGAGTTCCAAAAATCGCACTCCTGCTCTGGGCAAACGAAGATTGACGCATTTTTTTTAAAGCGGTTGCAGAGGGGTCCATTTTATACAAAACGTTAACGCACAATACGCGTAGACGGTAGTAATATATATAACTTTGTATATATGGAAAAATAGTTTGGAATATCTAGATGCCGCGTAACGAATAACATTTGCAATTCATAAAATAATTACGAAGATATTAAGCTTTGAAGTTTTTCATACAAAATTTTAAAAGCTTTATATCTTCGTAATTATATTATAAATTGCAAATGTTATTCTAGATTTTCTAAACTATTTTTCCACATATAAAATATTACTTTTATTAATTCCGTCTACACGTATTGTGCGTCAAACGTTTGTATGGACTGAAACCACCATAACACGTTCCGGGACAGTGACCGCCTATAGCAGTGATAACAATAAAAGTTCTATTGTGTCTCGTTCACCGCCCCGGAATGTGTTAAGGAATTATTCTTCTGGTCGTTCTGTAATTGTTTAGAAATAAAAAAGTACGATTGAGGGCAGCACTATAGGCGGTTTTTTTAAGAACGATCAAACCATCACCATCATCAATCTACGAGACCAACATCTAAAAAACATCAGCTGTTGAATACATTTGGGTTGTGTAGGATTGCACTTTTGTATAGAACAGCTGATTATTTTGCGTTTTTTATATTGATCCCGTACGTAGGAAAAGTTGTTCAGTTTGATGGTCTGAGCATCCTTTTAAAAAACCGTATGGATGGAACCTGCATAAAATAGTCATACTACATTCTTAAACAGAAAGTTGGTAGTTGTAGCCATTTTCTGACCACCGTGAAAGGGATTACGGTCGTGCGTTTATGTATGTATGTAATAAAATAGGTACCTGAGGTTTGCGGTTGTCCAGTTGCTGAAGTGAAGCTTCCAATTTAATTTAAATCCGGTTCCAGGGTGGAGGGCACCACTATAAACTTCTTTGATCCTTTTAAAAGTACCACTTGACTTGGTTTTGATGCTTCAATAATATCACTGTATTTTCTTTTAGTCGCCATAGGTACTTGTAAGCGTGAATCTCCAGTAATTTTTATCTTATTGGAAATAGTTTCAGTATCACCGGGTGTAATACTAGCTGACGCGTATAGTGTTGGTGTTGAAGGGACAGGTCTACTGGTGCTATCAGTGTCTTCGGCATTAGTTGCTATCGTCAGTACAGTATTACCGTCTGAGGAAACGCTAGTTGATGCAGCGAATATACTTGATTCAGAAACAGTTGTTCTGGTGTTATCACTGGCTTGAGGACTGGATTCAATAGTTAGGTAAGTATTTCCATCAGGAGCAAGAAAAGTTGATGCAATGTATTGGCTTGAATCAAAAGCAGGTGTTCTGGTGTTATCAATGGCTTGAGGACTAGACTCAATAGTTGGTAAAGTATTGCCATTAGCTGCAAGTTTAGTTGATCCAGTGTATTGGCTTGATTCAGAAGCAGGTGTTCTTGTGTCATCGATGGCTTGAGGGCTGGATTGAATAGTTAGGTAAATATTTCCATCAGGAGCAAGAAAAGTTGATGCAGTGTATTGGCTTGATTCAGAAGCAGGTGTTTTAGTATCATCGATGGCTTGAGGACTGGATTGAATAGTTAGGTACGTATTTCCATCAGGAGCAAGAAAAGTTGATGCAATGTATTGGCTTGAATCAAAAGCAGGTGTTCTGGTGTTATCAATGGCTTGAGGACTGGACTCAATAGTTGGTAAAGTATTGCCAGCAGGTGCAAGTTTTGTTGATGCAGTATATTGGCTTGATTCAGAAGCAGGTGTTCTCGTGTCATCGATGGCTTGAGGACTGGATTGAATAGTTAGGTACGTTTTTCCATCAGGAGCAAGAAAAGTTGATGCAATGTATTGGCTTGAATCAAAAGCAGGTGTTCTGGTGTTATCAAGGCCTTGAGGACTGGATTCAATAGTTAATTCAGTATTCCCATCAGCTGCAAGTCTTGTTGATGCAGTGTATTGGCTTGATTCAGAAGCAGGTGTTTTAGTATCATCGATGGCTTGAGGACTGGATTGAATAGTTAGGTACGTATTTCCATCAGGAGCAAGAAAAGTTGATGCAATGTATTGGCTTGATTCAGAAGCAGGAGTTCTGGTTTTATCAATGGCTTGAGGTCTGGTGAGTAAAGTGTTTCTATTAGAAGCAATAAGTCTAGTTGATGCAGGATATAGATTTGAAGTAGAAGCGGCATATCTGTTGTCATTAGTCACTGTTTGCTTGTGACGCGTGTATGTATGTAGCGCGTTGGAAAGATGTGATTTTTGTTCCGGCTGCATTGTCACATCTGGCACAGTGTCGTTATTATCCTGCCTATTTACATGCGACTTTGTTTTTGAAGTACAAGTGGACATTTCTGGCACATTATCCACCTGAAAAATACACAAAATAGGTTACAATACTTACATTCAACTGCTGCGTAATATTATTATGTAGATTAAATTAAAGTTAGGATATAGTCATCAAATACAAAAAATCTCAGTGGGTCGAAGTGTTGCTGGCTTGCCTATACTAAGATAATCCATCTTGAAAAAGATGTAGTGAGTATAATGAAGTAAATAAAAATGAAGATTGAAAAATTCTTTATCGGACGGGACTTAAACCTGCTACTAACAATCCTTTTCATCCAATTCCAGCTTGGCAAAAAAGAGTCACGCAGTGACAGTTGGAACTAATTTAGTACATTTTGGATGGTCTTGCCAGTTTGAGCATCATTTTGACATTCTTGCAAAGAAAGTGGTGCCCTAAGGTGTTGTCTCCACGAGCGAGAGAATTGCGGCGATATCATCGTCGTGCCACGTATTTCTATACACTCTCTATAAACGCGTCTCCACACGGCGATGTTATCGCGGCGATGCGACTGTATAGAAATACGTGTCACGACGATGATATCGCCGCGATTCTCGCGCTCGTGGAGACAACGCCTAATTTGTTCCCAAACTCTATTTTGCTAAGCCGCATGATGCGGCGACGCGACGTACTGTGTACGATGCACGTAAATCAATTATCTGGGTCAATCGTTAGATGGTAACTCGGCAACATAGCAACGATTTTAGACATTAGACGTTTTTCATTCCTTCGGCGGCCTTCATTCAGCACTCATTACCCAGCAAATCATTGGCCTTCAAATTCGTTTATTCATCATCTCAGCCGATGGACGTCCACTGCTGGACATAGGCCTCCCCCAAGGATCGCCATAACGACCGGTCCTGCGCTGCCCTCATCCAACGGGTTACCGCCGCCTTCACCAGGTCGTCGGTGCACCGTGTGCGGGGCCTACCCACGCTGCGCTTTCCGGTACGCGGTCGCCACTCGAGAACTTTTCGGCCCCATCGGCCATCGGTTCTGCGAGCAATATGCCCCGCCCACTGCTACTTTAATTTAGCAATTCTTTGGGCTATGTCAGTTACTCTGGTTCTTCTGCGGATCTCTTCATTTCTGATTCGATCTCGCAGGGAAACTCCGAGCATAGCCCTCTCCATTGTTCGTCTCAATTCGTTTATTAACATATGAATAACATAGCATATCATTCACAGAGCATATACTAGCTCTCACACACAGCATTGAGTGGCTTAGCTCTTCGACCGAGATACAGATACTTTTTTTGGATATGAGTCGGAGCAGGGCGGATTTTAAGAGGCTATGTGAAAAAAATCGGATTCTTCAAAGCGTCATATACCATGAAGTACTAACAGTAGGAGTATGATTAGCGGATATGTGTAAATTGAACATATAATCGAAGTTTTGATTAGAGCCAAAACACGATTAAGGCACATTTTCTCGATAGAAAAACAAACCATTTTTATTTATAAACGCCTGGAACTGCTAAACGGTGAATAATAGAAACACGAGACTTGATTTTGGTATTTTACAAATTTTGATAAGAGCAGAATTGAACTAACATAAATAGTACAATCACAATTAAATAAAGTTTGTTTTACTCTTGCGTCGTTTCAGGCGCGCGCGTCATCTCTTTCTCTCACATCAGGCAGTAATATAAGCTATCACACGCCCATTTCGCTTCAATTATTTTTCGACATAGGCCTTAAAATAAGTACGGGAATTTGAATTCAAACGTTTCTGATTCTTGGCCCGAGTGTAAAGCTATCGACACTGGCGACACTTTCCGAATCTATCACACCATTTTGTATGAAGAGGATAGGCGGGTACCGTTTTTTCCATACAAACGTATTCCCCTGTTTCCTCGCTGGGTAATGACACAAGAGCAAATAAATATTTTACCATACAATATATGTTACCTCTACTTACCTCTGCTATGTCCCTACGTTTTGCTTTTTTGCATTAATTCATTACTGCAAGAAATAGGGACCTTCGAAAATGTAAAATTTTACCGCCCGTTTTTAGACAATCAGCAAACACTGCGCATGAAGGGTTCCGTACCATTATAGAGCAAATCACGTTTGTTGTATGGGAGCCCCCCTTAAGTATTTATTTTACTTTAATTTACATTTCAATAACATACAACATATACAACTAAATATTCTGTGAATATTTCAAGCGTCTACCTGTTGCCGTTATTAATATCGAACAAAAAAAACAGAAAAAAAAATCACGTTGTTGTATGGGAGCCCCACTTAAATATTAATTTTATTCGGTTTTTAGTATTTGTTGTTATAGCGGCAACAGAAATACATCATCTGTAGCTATCACGGTTCATGAGATACAGCCTGATGAAAGACAGACGGACTGTGAATTCTTAGTAGTAGGGTCCCGTTTTTACCCTTTGGGTACGGAACCCTAAAAAAGCAAAACATACAGACATAGCGAAAGTCTTTCTTATATTATTCTTGAAAAAATTATTAAAATATCCCATCCCCTTCCATCCCGCTGCGCTAAACGAAGTTGCCGCTTTCCGCCTCAGTCGAGGAGTAAAATAGTGTACTAACCTCGGGCAGTAAATAAGAAAGCCTCAGATCACATCATGTTTGTTAACCTCGGCTTCGCCCCGGCCAACAATTACATGAGATCTGAGACTTTTCTAACTTTCCTGCCCTCGGTGTGTAATCTACTATTGTTTTGGAGGAGGAAACAGGGGAATACGAAATGTTGATTTCGACGATTTTATGTAGATAAAATCGGTCTGAGCTGCAGTTGTCTCTTTCGCGCTCTAGTCGGCGGGGTGTATGGGATCTGACAAATACGTAGACAGTCGGAGAAGTGACCTATTCTCCAAATTTCAATTTCAGCCCGCCTATCCTCTCAAGGGTCGTGACGTGATATAATGATGTGAAATCTAACCATTTCACTTAAAGTCGGCGTTACACAGTCGATGTCCAGCGGGTCAACCTCATCGTTCATCATCATCACCTCATCGTTCGATTCTTCTTCTTTTATTCTGCAAAATTACAATTTGATATTATTTTTTATTGCTTACTTTATTACTATTATCTTATGAATGGTTCTGAACGGGGACATTCGGCTATTATTTGTGTTATTTTCTTTAAAGGAATGGAACCACTGTTCCACCCTTTAGCCCAGTCATTTTATTTGTAGACTTCAAATACACATCAGAATTTCTTCTTTAGCGTATGCAGGTTTCTTCACGATGTTTTCCTTCACCGTTGGAGATACGCGCACGCTCTGTACTGTCTATAAATACAAATGCTCTAAACATTAGAGCATTTTTAGAGACCAAAAGTAATAAAAAAAGGGTTGTTCGGGCATTCTATGGACAGTAACTGTTTTTACTGACAGAATTTTAGGAAAATCTATATACAAAATTTCATGTGACTAGAGAAGATACTGCCAAGATACAACAAAAAATTTCTTAACAGAATCTAACTTTTAAGGATGAAACTGATATCATTAGCATCCTTATAAACTAAGACTCTACCCATCAAACTGAACCGCTTTTACTATGAGAGCACACCGATCGGAGAAAAAAAAAATCTGCTGTTCCATACTAAACTGCAATTTCGACGCGCGAGTTCGCGACTCAAATGTATGCAAAGGCAAAAGATTTTTTTGATCCGATCGGTTTGCTTCCATAGTAAAAGTTGTTCAGTTTGATGGGTTACCTCTTAGTTTAAAAGGATGCTAATGATATCAATTTCACCATTTATTTTTATCAAAATATGTCAGATGCGTCACACCCTGAACATACAACCGGGCTCGCACTGACAAGAAAAGGAAAGCAGTTGCGACACTGAGTATGCCACTGGCTGTCTGTTACCGAAAAGGAGTTGACGTTGAAACTGGTATCAGAGCAGACTCCCCTCTGAGGGACAGAGTGTCTGTGATGTATGTAGAAAGTACTCATGTGATTATGAACCAAATAACCTGCTCCACACGACATGTCAATTATTCTGGTGTGCTCAGATTTGTGACCCCCCTGAGTATTAAAACAGTTGAGCGAATAGACTTGCCAGAATAGACACTCACTCGTCGACTTGTGTCCAGAGCACGTCGGTGTGCGCTCCACTCAGCAGTCTCCTGATCTCAAGCAGCAACGGCTGTATCTCCGTCTGCGTAGTGCAACAATCAATACAACCATCAGCATCTATATCCTCCCCACTGCCGGGGCACAACACACAGATCTACTCTCAATTACCATCACATTCTAGTGAAAAGATAAAACAAGTAACGTAAGGCTGCTTTTCCACCAGAGATGTGCGAGTAGCGAGGCGGAGAGCGAGGAAAAAAATCGTCCAATGAGAGTGCTTCAATTTCCCAATTACGTGATCGAGCGAGTGCGCTAATGGCAGATGTTTCCTCGCTCACCGGCTCGCTACTCGCATATCTTTGGTGCAAACGCAGCCTAAGGCTTGGGCCTGGGCCACACAGGTCGTAGTCCGGGCACTGCACGCACACGCACGTGTAAGTGTAAGTGTAACGGTACCTGTGTAGTGTAGTACTCACGTAAGGCTTGGGCCTGGGTATCTTCAGCACGTAGTGCAGACAGTGCGCGCCCCTCGCCTCGCACGAGCCACACAGGTCGTAGTCCGGGCACTGCACGCACGTGTAACGGTACCTGACAGGGAAGGGGAACACAATAGGTATATGAGAATGTAAAATTAATACTTAGTTCCATGTACAGCTCTCTGACCAAATCTTACTAACAATTACAGTTTATTTTTCATAATGATAAATGCCTACTATTCGACATGTTTTGGACACTACTAAAATTATTATACAAATATGTTGACAATTATGTCTTATTTAAACTTACCCTTTTATTTCTCCAGAGCAAAAATTACATTTAAATCCTTCGTGAAGATCTTCATCTAAGAAAGAATCTAAAAGAAAGTTTTAGAATATAATTAACTAGGCCAGTGTTTTTCAAAGAAAATCCTATGCAACATATTTTAATCTGCCAGTTACAATAACAAGGTTCAAAAGAACAAAACTCCAAGCGAGATAAAAGGCGCGACAGTCTTCTAATACGCATTATGATAGATCTTCAGTAGGCCCATTATTTGTCTTAACTCACCTAAATTATTTGGCTCCATTTCAATGTCATCCTTGTCATGTGATCGCTTCGACACATTGTGGTAAAATGACGAATCATCGTCCACTTCTTGACAGTCATCATCAGATATATTATAACACTCATCATCAGTTCCTGTGAAGGTATCAACGCCTGCCAAATACTGAGAATCATCAACTGCATCTTCAACATTAATGTTCACCGCAGGTTGACTCTCACAATGTTCGCTCACTGCTGTTTGATTGTTACTGTGACCATTCTCTGTAGTTTCATTCATGTTGTGATCGCTCACTGCAGTTTGATTCTCATTTTGATCGCCACTGAAGTGCAAGTTCCCTGCATCTGAAACAAAAAAAGGTAGAGTTCAGTAAGGGCACAGTATAAGAAAGAGCATTTATTACTAGACTAGCATTAACCCGCGACTTCGTCCGCACAAATTATATACCAGATTTTAAGTCAGATCATTAGCTATCAAACAAAAAAAGTTTCATCAAAATCCGTTCAGTAGTTTTTGTGTGATGCTCGTTCAAACAAACAAACACACAAACAGACAGACAAAAAATCCAAAAAATGCTGATGTGTAATCAGGGACACCTAAAAACCATATCGTAACTTTTTTTTTGTTAATATCTTCGATGTACAGACACACTTCTGTTACAGCTTTATAATAGTACTAGCTTTTGCCCGCGACTTCGTCTGCGTGGACATGTAATTTTGTCTATTGTCTCGTCTAAGGTCATGAAGGTCATGGTCCGAACCAAGTCTAGGAATCCTGGCATGTAACATTAGAATGGTGATTAAGGAATGGGCTGATAAAAGATACAGGCTAGAATGCTCTGGCCTCTCGGGTCTGCAACACTGCAGGAAATTCATCAAGAATCTTCTTATTATCGTGTGGGCAAAGCCCTGGTGTCAGAGTATAACAGCAATATAACACCACGAATCCCACAGTTCATACTGAACAACAGCGGGAGCAAAGCTCGTGCCATCGTCGGAGCCCTCACCGGGCACTACGCAACAGGCACGATAAAGCGCACTCTAGATCCCGGTTGCCGAGCGTGTGGAGAGGAGGAGGAAACCATAGAACATTTGTACTGTGTGACTGCGATGTCTTGGTAGGTAAACGTATGTGACTCCTGAGATATGGTTATTCATTACAGGTTTCTTACCCTGAACGCTATTGCCTCCCTCATTTTCCAAGTTTTTCAAGGATGAAGAAAATAATATGTAGGGGTCAATACAAAAGATACCATTGGGTCGAAGTGTTGCTGGCTTGCCATTTCCCATAATAAGATAAGAAAGTCATGAACTTAAGCTAAATCAAAATCAGAAAGTACCCCAAGTAAGTCTGTAGTTATCAGATAAAAGTCATTCACTGGATCCATCACTTTAATTTTTCTACTGTTCGTCGTTTATTAGTTTTTTATTTATGTCGAGTAGCATAATAATCATCTTACGACCCACTGCGGGTCACAGACCTCCACTCACGTATAAACGTTAGAGGATACTCTACCACGCGGGCTAGTGTAAAATGGTGAAGGCAAGAGCTAAAACGATAATATTATAGCAAGCTAATGGTCAATTTGCTAAAAAAGATTTTCAATTATGTAAGTAGCTACATTACCGGCCTGTGGTGTTATATTATAAGGACCTTTTAGATACGTAGGTACATTATTATACGTTGTGGTAGAATGATGTTCTATAGTTAAGTTGCACAAACCCTCAAAAAATCATAATTGAGACCGAAAATTTTAAGTTAAGTTTTTTGTTGTCAAACGCCGCCACCACTGCCTTTGTTTAGTTTTTTAAGCCCCCTTTCTTCATTCTGGTTGGGGTAAGTTTATAATTATTACACTGTAAGTCTAAAAATAATCTCGCAATTTGTTTTAAGAGATCAATCTAAAGTTATTTAAGCAAAAACTGTTAGGTTTTAATTTGTTTGAAATTTTGGATTTGTCACCCTTAACTGGTTCATGCACCCTAATTTTGAAATTTGAAAAGACATCTTAGTAAATGATACCTCGAAAGAAAGGGCAATAACCAAGCATGTTTTTAAAATGTTTTGAACATCTGTAGATATTTTATTTATTTTTTTAAATGACATTAAAAGTACGATTTTTTAATTTAAAATTTTTCTGTTAAGTTTAAATAGTCTGTATTTTCTTTTTTGGACACAATGGTGCCTTAAAATGCTTCAGTACAACAAAGGACACATTGGACTAATAAATTCAATTAAAAAAATTACATTTCAGCTTAAACTAAACGTTATTAGCACTTAATTGACAAATTATGGGTTTTTGGCACAAAAAACGTATGAGTACTCTAAAAAAAAAATATCAGACTTGGTCTAGGACAAATATGGCTCAACATGTTCTAAATGGTCTATACTAACGTCCCTTCAAAGGTCCGCACCCGCCTTCCAAACACCCTGTATATTACTTTATTATTTATATATTTAACTTAACATGCTGACACTTTTTTAAGAGGATGATCAGACCATCAAATAGCTTTCTCTATAGGACTAACATCAAAATCGCGAAAAAAAATCTTCTGCCCCATACATTTTTGTAGAGTAGGATTGCAGTTTTGTATGGAACAGTTGATTTTTTTCGTGATTCCGACTTTGGTCCCATACAGAAAGTTGTTCAGTATGATGGTCTGATCATCCCCTTAAAAAACTGTCTGCATATAAGAAGGACCATAATATTATACATCTTGCAATCCGGTCAGATGCGCGCGAAATCGGTGACGGCCGCATTCCACTGCAACGTCACCGTTTGACGTTTGACAGCAGGGGTCTACCCGGACGAATACTATATACAATGTTCTTTGTTCTTGACCCGGACATTCGAACGTCGCAATTGCATGAAAGTTATCGTTCCAATGTCAACTCTATTACAATGAAGTCCGGGTACATGGCCTGGTCAGCACTCGCTGTCAATTTGCGTGCATTTGAAACAACTGCTGAGGCGCACGTATGCGCCTGGATTCCAGCGAATAATTTCGTCCGGAAGGACGCAGTCTACAAAATGTCAAGAAATTTGTAATTCGAATCTTTTTTTCTTGTGGCCAGTACTAAGGTTTTATTTGTTATGCAAAGGTTTTCTCTATGGAGTTTGAAAGATTTTATAGCCAACGAGCGTTAACCCGCGACTTCGTCCGCACAAATTATATACCAGATTTTAAGTCACATAATAAGCTATCAAACAAAAAAAGTTTCATCAAAATCGGTTCAGTAGTTTTTTCCTGATGCTCGGTCAAACAAACAAACAATCAAACAGACAGACAGACTAATAATCCAAAAATTGCTGATGTGTAATCAGGGACACCTAAAAACCATATTGTAACTTTTTTTTGTTAATATCTTCAATGTACAGACAAACTTCCTGCTACAGTTTTATAATAGTTTAGATAGATAGATTATAAAACTGTAGCAGAAGTGTCTGTACATTGAAGATATTAACAAAAAAAAAGTTACAATATGGTTTTTAGGTGTCCCTGATTACACATCAGCAATTTTTGGATTTTTAGTCTGTCTGTCTGTTTGATTGTTTGTTTGTTTGACCGAGCATCAGGAAAAAACTACTGAACCGATTTTGATGAAACTTTTTTTGTTTAATAGCTTATTATGTGACTTAAAATCTGGTATATAATTTGTGCGGACCAAGTGTGACGAACCCTAGTGTATAATAATACTAGCTGGTGGTTTTTTTATGTCTTAGGCCGGCAAGCTGCCTGACGTGACGGGGCACCTGATGGGAAGTAGTCACCGTGCCCATAGGACATTTGCAACACCATGGGAGTTGCCAATGCCTTGTCGACCTTTGGAGGAACTGGCTGTCTCATCCCTATCTGCCGGAACACAACAATTCTAATGATATTGTTGTTATGGCGGTAGACTTAGATAAGATGTTGGTAGCTAGCCAGGCGGACTTAGAAAAAGCCCTACCACCAACCAAACCGTACTCCGGGAGTCGAACCCGCGACCTCTGCGTCTAAGCCGGTGGTCTGACCACAGAGGCGGTCAATGGTAGCCTTCTGACTACGCAGTGTCTGAACTGGTGGTGCTGGAAATGGGTTAACAAGAATATATTTGATAAATTCTAGGGCGCCTAGAAAGTTTCAAAACTGTTGCCCGTCTAAAAGAAACGGTAGATCGACGAGTTTACCTGGGCATTTGCCAGAAGCGGTGATCGGCGGAGTGTGTGTCTTAGACCTAGGCTGCTGCATATTGACCAGACGAGCTGCCGAACGGCCGTCAGAAGTGGTAGCCTTCCTAGGCTTCCGACTACGCCGCGTCCGAACCGGTGCTGGAAATGGGTGAACAAGAATATATTTGATAAATTCAAGGGTGCCTAGAAAGTTTCAAAACTGAAGCCCGTCTAAAACAAACAGTAGATAAAAAAGTTAACCTGGGCAAATGCTAGAAGCGGCTGCATTTGGGTCTCAGAGCTAGGCTAGATATGATGATGTGTGTTAAATCAATAAATAAACATGTGGAGTGCAGCCGCAGCAGATCAAACATTATACTTATTACCTAGAAGTATTATAAGTAATCTACTCAATTCTTCTCATATCTCCTACCTACGTTACATAAAAACCACGTCAGAGGCCGTAAGGCGGTCTGAAAAAACTCTGACACCATGGCTCTGCTCAAGCTCTGCCCACTCGATAAGAAAGAAAGATCTCCTACCTGGAAATCGTTTCCATATCTGCTCCATATCAAAACTGTCCGAAGAAGTGGGCAACACATTCGGCTCTTCGCTTACTGGAGGCTCAGGTTCAAGAGAGGACTCTGAAAAATGTAAGATAAGAAAACAAAAAGTATTAGAATCAAATTATTAGGGCAAATCAATATATATCATCTACTTCAGGAACATAGTATATCTACACAATAATTTTTATTTAATACTACTATACATTTGCTATAAAAATAAATAAATCTACAGTGTTATGGTTCGGTATCCTACGCTAACGCTGGATGGACTATTTAACTGAAAATATCAAGAAGAATCTTGTACAAAAGACATTTTCCACGTGACGAAGTGTATTCGTTTCGGGTCGTTTCGCAGCTGGCGAATGTGCATGATCAAAGAACAAATACAAATCGTATGATAGCTGAAATTATACACAGGATAGGAGGAATCTCGTGCTTCCCAAGGAAATGGAAATTATCGTTTTCTACAGTGGCATTTCTTATAAAATTCAAATTTATCAGTTTTGTAAGCGAAACGGTATTGAGCAATGTCTTTTCACAGCTCTAAGCGACGGTTTAGTCTCTGTATTTCTTCGATCACTCATTACTCTAGATTCATAATATCTTCTTAGTAACGGTCAGTTCACACCAAGACGCGACGCGACTTGCAATTTTTATGATAGCACTTATACAGGGTGAAATTGATATTATTGGCATCCTTTTAAACTAAGTCTACCCATCAAACTGAACAACTTTTACTATGGCATCAAAACGATCGGATCAAAAAAAAATTCTGCTGTTGCATACATTTGAGTCGCGAACTCGCGCGTCGACATTGCACTTTAGTATGGAACAGCAGATTTTTTATTTGCTCTGATCGGTTTGCTCCCATAGTAAAAGTTGTTCAGTTTGATGGGTAGACTCTTAGTTTAAAAGGATGCTAATGATATCAATTTCAACCTGTATACTATACAAAAAGGTACACAGTTCAGTGAGTGCGCGAAATTTGTGCCTATTACGTCAAGTTACGCCGCGCTGCGCCGTCGTAGCGGTATGCTCCACCGGTAGCCGCGGAGCGTGCAAAAGTCTGCGAGCCCGTGCTTCCGTAAGACGCAACGCGGAGCCACTTCAAGCATCGTCCCGTCGCGTCGCGTCGCGTCTCAGTGTGAATTGACCCTTATGCGTTACCAATCGCAATCCCTGAACACGAGTACCCCAACCCGCTAGAGTGATATAGCGCTATCACGCTTTCGCTCTCTTTCTATGGATGTGTTAAATGTCGCTATCGCGGGTTAGCGTACTAGCCCCGCTGGTTGATAGGTACTTCTCTACATACAAGAGCTAAGATTCCCCTAAAATTTATTATTATAAGTGACAAACGCCTAAACGACTGAAGATAGAAATATGAAATTTGGAAGATATGTTCCTCAGAGGGTATAGAGGTGCACTAAGAAAGGCACCAAAGCACGGAAAGGCACTAAGAATGCAACCATGTGAAATTAAAAAAAAAAACAAATATAAGGTCTAACAAAATTAGCTGAAACTATTTTAAGGGTATGATCAGACCATCAAACTGAACAAACTTCTCTATGGGACCAATATCGAAATCGCGAAAAAAAATCAGCTGTTCCATTCAAATCTGCAAACATAACTCGACTCAAATGTATGGGACAGCAGATTTTTTTTCGCCATTTCGATATTGGTCCCATAGAGAAAGTTGTTCAGTTTGATGGTCTGATCATCCCCTTAAAATAGTTTCAGCTGATTTTGTTAGACCTTATATAATGTGCCCTCCCCCTCCCCCACCTAAACAAAATGTCTGGATATGTGCTTGTAACAGGCCAAAGTTAAGTTAATGCATAACCTCAGGAACACGGTGTATAACACAGTCAACTACAATCATCTACAGCTACAGTTTCTGCATCATAAATAAAGGACAGTGGGCAGAAGTGGTCCCAAAGCCCCTGACGAGAAAATCGTTATCTCATTTTGAAATTGCCGGTATATAAGGTCTAACAAAATTAGGTGAAACTATTTTAAGGGGATAATCAGACCATCAACCTGAACAACTTTCTCTATGGGACCAATTCGAAATCGCGAAAAAAAAATCAGCTGTTCCATACAAACCTACTCGACCTAAATGTATGGGACAGCAGATTTCTTTTTCGCGCTTTCACTATTGGTCCCATAGAGAAAGTTGTTCAGTTTGATGGTCTGATCATCCCCTTAAAATAGTTTCACCTAATTTTGTTAGACCTTATATTAAACGTAAGCATTATTACTTTTGCACGCTTAATAATACCTTTTAGTAATTTTAGCGAAGTGTCTGATCACCCCGAAAGACATTACAATTTCCGTGACCATAATATCAAAACGACTACTCTAAAATAAAACTCCCTTTATCTTTTTTTCCTCGAAAATATTTTGATGCCCCTTGGCTGCCATATTCGTTTGGGTATCCTCTAACTATTCCTACCTGTGTCATCATAGCGGGGGGGCTCTTGGACCAGTAGCCATACATTTTTGCCCAGTATCCTTTAATATAAGCAAGCAATAAGCAATTCCGACTGAAAACTACACAATAACTAGTAAGTATTAGGGATGCAACGATTGCGAAGTGGTGCATCGTTTTGCATCTGTAATCGTAATAATTACGGTTAATAACGATGCAAAGGACCGTAGTAAGAATCGTACGATTATTAAATAGAATTAAAATGTCAATTCGATTGCGCTTGATGACAAATAACAGAGCCAAAAAACAAATTTAAAACATTCTGATCTGTTGCTGCCGCTTTAGCTCGTTTGGAGCGAAATCTGGATTTTTTTTTGTAAGATTTAGGCTCTCATTTTCGTTATATCTCGTTTATACTTTGAATATGTGAAAAATATAAATCCTGACCAAGTGGGCCTTTGACTTCGACCTCAAATTAGTAGGAAAAGCAACAAAGATCATGTAATTTTTCTAAATATTTTTACTTCCGGTACCTCGGGTCACTCATACAAAAAGATGGAGAGATAGACCGGGACGTGAAGCACCGAATCAACTCAGGGTGGATGAAGTGGCGGCAGGTTACGGGAACGATCTGCGACTCCCGAATCCCCCTCAAATTGAAGGGGAAAATATATAAGACCGTAATACGACCTGTCGTTATGTACGGATCAGAGTGTTGGGCCACAAAAGGGACGGATGAGAAACGATTGCATGCAGCTGAGATGAGAATGTTGAGATGGATGTGTGGTGTAACTAGAATGGACAAGATTAGGAATGAGTATATTAGAGGAAGTTTGAAAGTAGCACCTATAACGGAAAAATTGCAGGGTAATAGATTATCGTGGTATGGGCATGTAATGCGGAGAGAAGAGTGTCATGTTACGAGACGAGTGTTAAGTATGAATGTGGATGGCTGTAGTAGGAGAGGGAGGCCGAAGAAAAGATGGTTGGATTGTGTGAAGGATGATATGTGTAAAAAAGGAGTGAGTGTTGAAACGACGGCTAAGAGAGATGAATGGAAGAGGATGACATATTGCGCCGACCCCAAATAATGGGAAATGGGCAAGACAATGATGACTTTCATTGGAATGAAAAGAAACACATTTAAAACTCATTCTAAGGACTCATTCGACATATATTTTTTTAATTAATCGTAATGCATCGGCTATTGTGATAAATAACGATTAATATCGTAATCGTAATGGCCGAATCGTTGCATCCCTACTAAGTATGTAATTTTAAAATTATATAATACCTAAAATGAGCCTCTTTGTTAGGTAATAATTGTGATCATGACGTATATTCATAAGGGATAAAGCTGATTGACCTGCAATGTGACAAAAAAGGGGTGTTATTATTAACTAGAGTTAACCCGCGACTTCGTCCGCACAAATTATATACCAGATTTTATTATTAGGCCCATTATACATACTAAAAACATGGTGTCAATATTTTTGTCTACTTAGAAGGTTTTGAAAAATACATTTGTATTTTCTAATAAATACCTCATTTTTAGAATTTCAATGCCTATTTTATTGCTCAAAAATAATTTATATTGTTAAATCTAAGTCAAATGAGTGAAGTGGTATTAATATTAATAATTTAAAAGCCTTCTGGGACACACAACTTTGATTTCTATGTTGCGTAGCGATTTTTTTTTTAAATATGTTTTAAGATAGTCTTTTTGTCACTAAATGGTGCAGTTTAAAAGTATGATTACAGTTTAAAAGTCCAATTAATAATTACTGCCTACCCCGCCTAACAAAACTCGGTAAAATGACTGGGCTAGTAGCCGATCTTACATAGTCTAAACTATTTTAAAACTGTAACAGAAGTGTGTTTGTACATTAAAGATATTAACAAAAAAAAAAGGTTCCGATATGGTTATTAGGTGTCCCTGATGCCATATCACCAATTTTTGGATTTTTTGTCTGTCTGTTTGTTTGTTTGTTTGAACGAGCATCACGCGAAAACTACTGAACCGATTTTGATAAAACATTTTTTGTTTGATAGCTTATGATCTGACTTAAAATCTGGTATATAATTTGTGCGGACAAAGTTGCGGGTTAACGCTAGTATATACTAAATCTATGGTAATTATAATTATACACAACGCTTCTTCTCTTCCGAAGCCGTACCTGCCGGCAGATGTCAGTCAGATCTCATTTGTCAACTATAACCCAGACACAGAATAGATAGAGTACTGACTTACAAACCGTTAGGGCAAAACTTTGCTAATCGGTTAGGTATTTTGACCGCAGAATATATTCTCTGCTACCCGTGCGAAGCCGGGGCAGGAGTGCGATTTTTGAATCTCATACGTTGAACTCAGCAGTTGAAAATGTATGGAGATACGCATCTTTCTACTGCTGTTTTGACTTTCAAAAATCGCACTCCTGGAGTATGATTTTCGAAAGTTAAATCAGCAGTAGAAAGATGCATATCTCCATAGTAATTTCGACATTATGAACTGCTGAGCTCAGCGAATGAGATTCAAAAATCACATTCCAGGTCGCTAGTACCACTGCATAAAAAAAAGTCGCTTCCCGCTGTCTATCCCTATGTATACTTAGATCTTTAAAACTACGCAACGGATTTTGATGCGATTTTTTTTAATAGACAGAGTGATTCAAGAGGAAGGTTTATATATCAGCATTGCACCCGTGCAAAGCCGGGGCGGGTCGTTAATAATAATAACAGTAGCCCAGTCAAACGACACTACAAATACAACCCAAGAGACGTCCACTTGGCTTAATGACATCTGGTGATTCGGCAATACGTAGCCAAGACAAAAAACAAAAACTAATAATATTGAAGGACAATCCACACATGGTTATCTAGTCCGAACGCAGGCATAGAGGCATATTTAAGGTACTAGGCAACTGATAAACATACTTATCTTATCTTGTTGTGGGGGCTGGCAAGCCAGCAAAACTTCGACCCAATGGGATCTTTTGTATTAGCCCCAATACTTTTTGTTTTTTTCACCCTTCAAATACATGGTCAATGAAGGAGGCAATACCATTGAGGGGAAGAAACCTAAGATCTCCCGGTTTTGGGTATCCATCTCAAAGGAGGCACATGCGTTTTGCCGCCAGGACATCACAGTCACAAAGAACATGCTCCATAGACATACTTAAATACATATGAACACCCAGACAGGAAACCAACAAGCATGTTCATGCACACATGTTGGTCACAGGCAGGGATCGAACCTGCAACCTCTGGTTCAGCAGGCAACTGAGCCAACAGGCCAGTCCTGCAATAATAATGTCAATTGGATAATTAAATATTATTATACGGATAGCTAAGTTTAATAATAAATAAAATATTATCCTAAAACTAAAATACAACTAGACTAAACAAAATATTATTCTAGAATGTCCCGTACCTGGACCATAAGTGCCCGTTATGCTGTCAGCGTTAAGGACACTTGTTGGACCAGATACGAACCAAAGCGGGGTTCGCATCCTTTTTCTCTTAAGCAACGTCCCAGGTCACTAAAAAAGACTTTGGCCTTGGATCCCCATGGCCCTGCTGTCTCTACAGCGAAAGGTACGAACAGATATCTCTGCCCTGTTGTGTTTTAGTCTTGCCGCTGCTTCCGCTGCTGACCCGGCCACGCGCATTGTGCCGTTTATATCCGACGCCGCGAAAGTACTGACACAAGTTGCGTACCATAGTAAGCAGCGCTTTTGCCATGGCACCAAAGTTAATCCATCCGGCCTCTTTCCATCGACTCAGACCTAATGGTTCCTTAACACAGGGTATGTTGTAATTTCATTGAGTGCGTGGTGTTGTAGAGACTTTCCAGCGCTTTTCACGCAACTCAATCCATGATGTCCATTTGCCTGGTATTATTGTAACTTGCCTTCATCATCTGTGCTTGTATCCAATACCCATGGTGGGTCTAGATTCTCCTTTTCTAAAAAGATAAAGCAACAAATGAGGTCATCCACAGTGTAATGCTGCATTTCCACTAAAGCAGAGTGGAGCGGAACTGTGTAAAATTCATTAAAATAATTATCATACTATAACAACAGAAAACAACACACTTATTTTTAACGTCTTGTATTACCTACTTCTGTTTGTGTACAAATTAGCCTAGTCATTTTACGGACTTTTGTTGGGTAGGGAGTAATTAATAATTAGACTTTTAAACTGTAACTGGCACCATTTAGTGATAAAAAGACTATCTGAAAACATATTTAAAAAAAAATCGCTACAAAAAAAGGCTTTTAAATTAATAATATTAATTAATACCAATGCACTCATTTGACTTAGATTTAACAATATAAATTATTTTTGAGCAATAAAATAGGCATTGAAATTTAAAAAATGAGGTATTTATTAGAAAATACGAATGTATTTTTCAAAACCTTCTAAGTAGACAAAAATATTCACACCATGTATTTAGTATGTATAATGGTAAAGCCTTAAATATGTGAAAAAAAAATTTACCATCAGGTTTTTTAGAACGAGATATAATAGCAAAATTTTTAAATTGGAACTGTTGCTGATGTGATTTTATTTAAATTTTTGTATATTTCTAGGCTCAAATTGGCTCTTCAATATTATACCGAAAAAAATTCAATTATTAATTAGTCCCGGCTCAAACCGTAAAATGACTGGGCTAAATGTAAAAGACAAATAAACAATTTTTAATTTTGAAATTAAAATGAACCAACGAAATTGCTTGATTGGAAGTGGGTTGGTTTTACATAGCTCCACTCCGATTCAGTAAAAATGCACCCTAAGAGTAAAGCACTTTAGAGTTTAAAAAGTAGCATGAGTTTGTTTGATTTTCAAAGAAGCCTCGCCAGATATTGATATCAGGAACATTTCCATGAAGTACACCATATCATTTGCCTACAGACTATAGACATGCCAGTGAGATTGGAATGAAGACCTTAGTATAATGAGTACTACATACAGTATGGCCACTCCCAGCCCCTTCTCGAGCTGACCTCACCAGCTCACCACCTCACAGTCTCTCACGTCATAAATGTTATAAGACGATATACACTAATAGCCATTATTCACTGACACAAACGTTTAGTCGGTGATAAACATGGTTATTACAAATAAATAGTTTTTAATTTTAATGTGGTTGGGCCACAGAACATTATATGACTGTTGCCACTGGTCTTCCCGCTCACACTGTTACATCTACCCATGCCCTCTCACTCGCACACTGGAACTCTAATGTTCTTT
The DNA here is from genome assembly GCA_927399405.1 of Agonopterix arenella. NCBI lineage: Eukaryota > Metazoa > Arthropoda > Insecta > Lepidoptera > Depressariidae > Agonopterix > Agonopterix arenella. The sequence continues at coordinate 8,696,110 of OV656714.1, forward strand.
GGGTTGGGTATTCAGTCAGGGTTCGAAATTATCAAGATAATTATTTTCTTTGATAATTATCAGGTAATTATCCAAAATGATTCTTAGTTTTGAGTAAAATTGTTAACTAAAAGTTCTAAAATTGCTGTTTTTGTTTTAATACACTCGTATTCAGACCAACCAGCTCACAGTCCCCAGCATCTTCGTTTCGTATCACAATGAATAACAAATAATTGAGAAAAACAACAGAAAACAGTGAGAAAAATTATTTCATGATTGAGAGCTTCTTTTTTTCGCAACTCATGTTTGGATCATGATCAGATACACATGTCATGACATTAATAGCGTAAGCTTTTTGTTTTTTCAATAATTTTATAATTATCAACATAATTATCAACGCATGATTATCAAGATAACTTCAGCAAGGCACTCACTTAATTCAATGGGATGCGTTGGTGTTCGTGACGCAATTTCTTCCTCGGTGAAAAGTGTCGGGATTGAAATGCAATCTCTTCTGGAGTCCCTGATGTAACGAAGTTCAAAGTGCCTCTCGCAAACACTGCGTTGGGCCAGAACATTTAGGTCTCCTTCCGAACTTCTATACAGATCTGGATTGTGAAGGCGAATAATTCGTCTCCAAATGGCTCGGAGATCATTATTCGTAGGGAATCTAAAAAGTTTCATATTTTCTGGTTCACTGCACTCCAGAATGCAGCATCTGTGCTTCCGAGACATACTGAAAACAACGAGATCATGATTTTAGATCAGCAATGAAGTGTACAAAATAACTCGCAAAATTACTTTACTCTTTGGTTGCTTACCTGACGAAGTAGGTATGGTCTGGTCGGAAGAACACAAAAAATACGTAGGTACACAATAGGAAAAACAATAAATAACTCTCGAAAACAACAACTTCCGTTGGTTGGTTTTTCAAAACCAAAAAGCCATAGATTAATATTAATATGTATATTGGATATAGATAGGTAACTCGGCTTGAATTTTAGGACGTCCTAATTGCGTTGCTGCTTATTAGCACTAAGGGGCGCCACATTATGAAATAAATTGACAAAGACGATCGGCCGACACGAGGATCGAACCTTAGCTACCCGGATCGTAAGCCGGTTGCCTAGACCGCTAGACCAACAAGACAGTGATTGATATGGGCGAAATCTCTCAGCGCGTGAGGTGTAGTGCGCTGTTACTCCGATATGAACCCTAGTGCAACACATAGTGCAACACATAGTGCTTCGATACATCACCGATAGACGGCGGACGCTGTCTATGGAAAATCAGCGTTCCACTTAGTTTGTACTAAGATAACATAGCATGCAAAAAGCAATGAAATGAATACTTTTTTTTTTTGATATCTTTTAACGGCTCTGGATTTTCATTCCTTTTGAGCCAGAAATGAATACCCAGGGCCCAGGGCTGCCACCTCAAAAAATCGATTGAGCGCTAAAACTGTGAAAAAAGCGCTAGATTCCAAATAATTCGCTTCTCAAAAAAGTGCTAGATTCGGTGCTAAATTCTTATCACATAAAAAGTGCTTTAAAGTTCGGCCTCGCATTTAAGCTTGAGGTTCTTTCTAGACATATACTTTTTCTAACGTTGGTCCCATATTAAAAGTTGTTCAGTTTGATGGTCTGAAGCACCCCTTTAAGAATCTGTCTGACCTATTTTTACACCCTGTATAAAATATTACTTTTATAAATATCGTCTACGCGTATTCTGCGCCAAAGTTTTGTATGAAATAGACAACTCTGCAGCCACCCAAACGGCCGCTATACTACAATTATATATAGCTGTACTTTTCTAAAGCAAGCATCTTGCTAATCGCTCCCTCTCACTCACACGCAGGAAAGAGACGTGCTTATGTAGTAATTTTGCGTGCGTAAGAAGAGTACAGCAACATATTAAAGCGCGTGTCTCGCAAACATTCCCCTCTGCCAAAGAAGGTACAAGTGCCCGTTAGGTACAGCGCGAAACAAAACTGGTTGCGCTCGGATTTTTCACTAGACATAGTTAACATCGGACGCCGAGAGCACGGCGAGACGAGTCACTGCCAATATGCCCAATTGTTCAGTTTTTTGCTGCAATAAGAAGTCCAACACATCAAGCTTGCAAAAGGATGGCGTTACATTCCACATGTTTGTAAATCATAACCATATTATTTCATAGTACCTATTTAATACCATTTACACGCAAAAATATTCGAAGTTTATTCTCAAGTTGAGTAGATCAGTTTGACAACTCATGTACGCGCACCCCATATTCGGTTCGATCGAGTGACAAATTGAATGAATAAGGAATGTTCCATCAATGCAGATTTTATCGATAAACGTCAATTACAACAACTTTTTATTGGGATTAATTTATTTAATCAATATACAGGGTGAAATTGATATCATTAGCATCATTTTAGACTAAGAGTCTACCCATCAAACTGACCAACATTTACTATGGGAGCAAACCGATCGGAGCAAAAATAATCTGCTTCACGATAAGCAGCAATGATATCAATTTCGCCCCTGTATTTTACTTACGTATATAACGTAAGTAAAATTTTCAACCCATGTTTCTTAGGGAAAGTTGTTTAGTTTCATTGTCTGAATTCACCCTTAAAATATTGTTAATAATAAAAAACTAAAATAAAAAAATCTAATACATTTATTGCAAAACTGTAGGTGCGACGGTACTAGAAGTAAGGTACAAAAGTGCGCTACAATTTACCGGTTACGGACTTAAGGGTGTATTCTACAGGGTGAAATTGATATCATTAGCATCCTTTTAAACTAAGAGTCTACCCATCGATCTGAACAACTTTCACTATGGGAGCAAACCAATCGGAGCAAAAAAATAATCAGCTGTTCCATACTAAACTGCAATGCCTACTCGACTCAAATGTATGCAACAGCTGATTATTTTTTGCTCCGATTTGTTTGCTTCCATAGTGAAAGTTATTCAGTTTGATGGGTAGACTCTTAGTTTAAAAGGATGCTAATGTATCAATTTCACCCGATATAGAACATCATACTATTTTTTGCCGTGTGGTGTCGGCTATGAATAGCACCATCCCATTTCCTCCCGTGGGTGTCGTAAAAGGCGACTAAGGGATCTACTGAAGGATGGGCAGCAGCATCCTCTGAGTACACACGTCAAGCTGTACGGGACAAGCATGAGCTGGCCGCGCGTAGGTCGAGTAACGTATAGCGTCGCGCGGCCAGCATGTGTTGGTTTTGTGTGGCTTGATGTGTCGCCGTGCGTGCACACATTGACTCGATCCAACTGCGATCGCCAACCTGCCTGCCAAGCGTGGCGATTATGGCAAATCCCCCCAATTTTGGGGGAGGCTTATGTCCAGCAGTGGACGTTTAATGGCTGATATGATGATGTTAGGACTTATTGTAATTTTAAATATTTTAGAAGGTCAACTGTACCTATGACTAAGTAATTAGAGTTACAGAATAGTGAGTATGTAGTAAGAAGTGTATACTAAAGCGTATTTTTTTTTTCAGTTTTCCTAAAAATCCGATATTAAGGGATAAATGGAAGAGCTTTTGTAATAACAAGCGAACCTGGAACCCTAAAAGAACCAGTGTAATTTGCTCGGTTCATTTCAAGCCCACTGATTTTCAAGTGTTAACGAATAAAAGAAAAAGATTAGTGGAAAACTCAATACCGACACTTATACCAGATTGTATATGTTCTGTAAGTTATTTGATGAGATAGTAAAATATGTAAGTACTAAGTAGGTACTTAGTCAATGCACCACATAAAATATGTACGTAAAACGAGGTGACTTTGATTAGTTTTGAAATTCAAATGGATGTATCTTTCATAATTTTGGTTTTAAAAATTAAAAAAAATGCAGTTGTGACGACTAGCCTTGTGATAATATTTAAAATAAAAATAAAAATTATGTATGTTTAATTTCGGAGAAAAAAAAGGAAAAACCAGCGTATCAAAGCTATATTAAAAATGAGGCTACTTTATATCAGTCGTTTTGTTCATTGCTTTCGAAAGTCACCCCTAAAAGGAAACTTTTTTTCTGCGAATATTTTCTATAAACTTTAACAAATTATTTTAACCACTCAGCCTCATCAGCCTCATGTTACAGTCTTGAAGATTTGGTAAAAAATGGACGAACTGTCAATAATGCCAAGACAAAAAAGAATATCCGGCTGCGTTCTGTTTTTACAGAGAAATTTACAATCCTGTTGTCACTGTCGTCATTTGGAGTTATCATCAAAGTCGCCCCAATTCTCAGTCGCCTCGTTTTACCGGTCCCTAAAATTTGTTCAGATTCATCCAATATACAACGCTGAACCGTGTGTTGACTCTGCTAGTATCACCTTCACTATACCGCAACCATATCGCCAGTACGCGTCCTCATCTCAACAGCAAGTGAGTTTATTTTAAAATTAAAATACTTACTATTTAATCTCTCAAACTCTTTGTATGTCAATGTTTCAAGCGTGTTGAAAGTGGGCAGAAACCTATACATATACAACCACACTTCGATAAAATTATATTAATTCTTTTTTTTTTATAACTATTATGATCAATATATTTGAATGAAATCTTTTATTAACACACTAAAAATATACAAGATTAATTAACATCGTAGGTAAGAAACAAAAAAATAAAAAAGAAATTAAAACAAAAAGAAAACAAAAAAAGGGCAGAGAAAGGCGTAGACGGGCCAGGTAGGTGATGGGAGTTCAGCCTGCAGATGGAATGCCGATCGTAGATATATGAATAGATGAATTATAATAAAAGTTAATTTAAATAACAATATTTTTTTGTTATTTGGCGAATTTCGTAAAAATTATAAGTAGACAGAAAAAGTGATACCGATCAAAACCTCCTCAAAACAGAGTCAAAAAAAAAGCCATAATATACTTGCGCGAAAAAGAAAAAAGGGCTTTAAAACGAGATGTTGCAAATTTCGTGGATCCGCTTTAAAAGCGTAAAAATCACTAGGGAAGTCTGTCTCACTCTAGCATACAACATATCTTCGTATGCTTTTTCTCTTTAGCAATGGTATCCCGAAAAACGTTTTGCAACGTACCTAGTCTAAAATTAAATAATTAATTCATCAAGCGATACCTAAACAGTGAGATATGAGAATCTCCTGGAGTGCGATTTTTGAATCTCATTCGCGAAATCAGCAGTTGAAAATCGTAAACTTACTATAGAGATATGCATCTGTCTACTGCTGATTTGACATTCAAAAATCATACTACAGGAGTGGGATTTTTTAAAGTCAAATCAGCAGTAGAAAGGTGCATGGCTCCATAAAAGCTCCATAGTAATTTTGACATTTTCAACTGCTGACCCAGGCGGAGGACAGTCGCTCTTTTGGTCGCTTTTTCCGATTCAGTTGGCATAGAATGTGCTGCCATCTATTAAATATTTCGCAGAACAATGAAAAAAAAAAGATTTTATTGTCTATGTCAATGTCAAATTGATAAAATCACAAAATGGCTACCTATCTTGCGTAATGTACGGGTTGTTAGTAGTTTTCGTTCAATTTCGTGCCGATTTAGTGACGTTCTGGAGTTTCTGTTGTTCTCTTACCAGTGTTTAGATTACAGGAATAGTAAGGATACTGGAATTTCACTCGATCGGTGCGGGATTGAACGAAAACTAGCATTAAAAACAATAATATCCATTGGTATGAGTAGATATAAGTAGGTATGTATAGTATAGGTTGAATTATTGTCGATTAAACATAGATGGCGCTAGCTAGCCTTCAATTTGACATAAGGTGGATGCATAATGTTGCCACGAGTGGGTTCTCTTTTCTAATATACTTATATTACTCTTTGTGCTGACCTCAGCGAATGAGTTTCAAAAATCGCACTCCAGATTTCGAATTAGTACCTATCGATGGTATTAAGCAGAGACGTTATAATTATATCAGGTCTTAACTCTTCAGTCCTAATCTCCTCATGCTGTTAGCTGTACTGCCTACCTAATCTATTTATTTTGTGATGAGATGAATAAACGTAATTCGCCGACTTTGACTACTTATATAGGGACTAGTTACGCGTGTAATTCTACTAACAAACATTTCTGCCATTTTTTGCGGGGGGCGAGGTAACATGAAATCCGCAACTTTGAATTTTATTCTCATAACTTTAGATTCTAATTTTGAACGTTAAAAATCATGAAAAGTAGTCTCGCGTGAACCCCAAACGTTCTGTAGGCTGTCTCGTTTAGTGATAAGGTATAAAATTGAATGTAAATGCACATGATTAATTGATCTTATACCGTGGCAGAGGGGAAATGCTACCGCAAGACTAGTCCTTATAATAAATAGTCAAAGTTCGCCGATTACTTACCTGACATTGCCTAACTGCTTCATACCAGAAGCCAAAAAACAAGTGCCTTGATTAAATGGGCCAACTTTTAAAATAACTTGCCAGATTAGCGCCATACATTTTTTATACAGGTGTAGTCTTAAATTTGCCAAATTATTTTAAACAAACCTTTGCGCACTTGTCTGGCGCCTGCCTGACCTGAGGTAAGGGAACGACAAAGTTGTGCTTAATGGCGTAGTAAGCTAAACTTCTTCCTTAGTCGTATGTTGATCGCAAAGCCGAAAGGATGCCGAAGTGTGTCATAAAAAAGTGCCGAAGTAATTCCCTAACATCGCAAAAAAAAGATGGTGTCACCTATCACCGGTAAGTTAATTTTATTTATGTAAGATAAGACGCGAAAAGTGTAATTTTAATGAAAATAAATACCTAATAAGTTTACTATTGTGACCAAGGAATATACTACTCTTGATCGTGACTGTCAGAAAGTGACAGCCGACAAGACGCGTGCAGTGTTGCCAGATACATGAGTTACGAATTGTCCCAGATTGACTGCAAAATGATTCTTGAGCCAGACTTTGATTGCGCGGAATAAAATTTACTACTCATACCCCTCAACCCCGCCCATTTTTCAAGTTGTTTGCCGGGTACTGTACAGTACAACCTTTAAAAAAATACGTCTATTAGTTTTTCCGTACTAAGTATTAAGCATAGCATAGCATATGCTCACGACTATATTCCCCGAGGGGGTAGTCAGTGATATTCTGAAACCTCAGAACATCCACGTTTCACTAGTACCGAAACTCTGTCCAGTGTGACGGGGAGTGAGCTCGTCGCCACTTGTAATAGACAGTGGGCACAATACATACCTCGAAATTGAAGCGTGCAGGTTTCCTCACGATGTTTTCCTTCACCGAAAAGCCAGTAAACTAAGTATTAAGTTCCGTAAATATTGTGCAATCTACATAATGGCTTATTTTTTTTAGCTTTCCTAGAAACAAGATAATGAGAGAGACTTGGCGCAAGTTGGTAGCAACAGAACGATGCGAAGAATTTTACAAACCAAATAAGTCAAGCGTCGTTTGCTCACATCATTTCCTTGAATCGGATATATATCGCACAAGTAAAGGATATTCGTATTTAAAAAAGACCGCTGTTCCGCATATTGAGGTAAGTACTTAATGAGTAATATTATACAACTATGTAGTCCTAATAGGACTGTCCTATTCAATTTTGCCGGTCATTATGCAGAGTTGTCACAGCCGTTGGGTCGCGGTTGATTAGCACAGGCGAAACGGTAGGCCAAAGAGTAATATAAACATATGGGTAGGTTTATAGATTCTAATGCCTCGACGTCGAGGCCCGGCCGCGTAGGTACATTTTTATACTTACTTAAAGTGCGGCCAGGCCTGGCAAAACGAGAACAATTTGCTCAGAGCACTTTGATGCCAAAGATTTCATAAAAAAAGGCGGAAATAAATACGTATCTGCCACAGCAGCACCAAATCGAAAATATTGCTATGTTCAGGATACGTAGGGCTGCCATCTCCACAATCGCCATCGCCGGAAATAGTCTTCCAAAACTACGGGTTAATAAAATCTGAAAAAAAGGCGACGCAAAGCACGATCGGGTCGGTCGTGCCTGTAACTTTAAACAGGGAACCATGTTATCTGTGTGTAAATATAAGACTAAACTTCGGAGATCTGGTTGGCTGGGTTCTCGTAAGCCGATTGCCAGTTCTCTGTTTTTAACATTATTTGCTTCGATTTTTGAGTATTCTTCGATTTCGGGCGCAGAGCGTTTGGCGGCTAAAGGGGACGCGGTCGCGCATTCTTACTATTTTGGCAATGAGTTTTTATAACCATAATAGAGAATCATGTCACACAATAACAAAGCCTTAACATGGCACATGTCTCTAATGTCACCTTTGTATGCATCAGTTATACCCAGCTGTCATACATTGCCGCTGACATTCCAGTCGTTTCAAATCTTTCAAATGTATTCGGTTACAAAGCAGTAATGTAAAACAACTGGGCATAACTTAGTGGTCCCGTTAATAGCGCAGTTTAGCGCACTGATGCGAGTCCTCCTTGTATAGAATGTCGTCTTCTATACAGGGAGGACGTTTTCGTCAGCGCGATCCTTTTTCGTTTTTCTACCTTCGGGACCTTCTTTCCTTAGGGAAAGTTATTTAGTTCCATTGTCTGATCTGAATACATTCTTAAATTATTTCTTGTCATTAATAAAATAGTGGTGGGTGGGTGTAAATTTTATATCACTGCGGATAACTTCACCATGTATTCTACTCATCAAACTGAACAACTTTCACTATAGAGCCACCTTCGAAATAGCTGTCCCATACATTTGAGTCGAATAGGTAGAGTACTGCAGTTTTGTATGGGACAGCAGATTTATTTTCGCGATTTCGACGTTGGCTCCTTAGTGAAAGTTGTTCAGTTTGATGAGTAGAATACATGCTGAAATTATTGTCAGTGATCACAGACTTCTGTATATGTAATACAGAAGTGGACAGCACGCCCGCGCAAAAGTTTCAGAACAGAAATAAAAGCGTAACAAAACGCAAAAAGAGTAACAAGAGCGCGCCAGTATTTATTTGATCGTCCGAGTAGACGCGCGCGTTCAAAATGCCGTACTGTGTTATGAAAATGTGTAAAAACTACGCAAGCAAAGTGAAAAAAGATGATGGTGTATCCTATTTTCAGTAAGTAGACTATTGTTTTCTTATTTCGAAGTATTAGGGACGTAAGTATTCTATTTATATTATTAGGGACGTAAGTATTATTATAAGTTTTCATAAAGAATTTATAGCCCAGTCATTTTACGGAGTTTTTGTTAGGTGGGGTGGGGGTGGGGAGTAATTATGAATTAGACGTTTAAACTGTGACCGGCACCATTTAGTGACAAAAAGACTATCTGAAAACATATTTTAAAAAAAAATCGCTGCGCAACATATAAATCAAAATTGTAACTCCCAGAAGGCTTTAAAATTAATAATATTAATAGTGCATTGAGCACTCATTTTAATTATATATAACAATATAAATTATTTTTGAGCAATAAAATAGGCATTGATATTTAAAAAATGCGATATTTAATAGAAAATACTAACGTATTTTTCAAAGCCTTGTAAGTAGACAAAAATATTAACACCTTGTTTGAAGTATGTATGTAAGCATGTATGTATGTAAAAGTATGTATGTATGTAAAGCCTTAAAAGCTTGCAAAAATAAAACCTTTCGTTTTTTTAGAACGAGATAAATGCTAAATTTAAAATTTAAGGCTGTTGCTGACGTGATATTTTTTTAATTTTGGTACATTTCTAAGCTCAAATTGGCTCTCAAATACTATACTGAAAAAAAAAACAATTATTAATTAGTTCCGGCTCAAACCGTAAAATGACTGGGCTATTAATTTGTAGAAACAAAATTTACCAAAACCAATTGAAATAAAGAAGAAGTGCCAGCGTAAGCTAAAAATTTCGTCGTCTATGAAGAAGTGACTCTCTGTCCTTTTCGTACACATTACGCACGGCAGAAAGAAAGAGACCAATTTATTATAATTACAAATATTGGTCGGATTACCTGTCAGCTGTCATCGCGTCCACGGTCCATTGATATTACCATTTACCACAACGTCCCTGTTTACCACCCTCCTCTGTGACACTGTCTGTCATTAAGATTTTTTTTTTTTTTGGTTGTTTTCAAGGTAAAGAAAGGGCTTATAATATCCCATACAACCGATGTCGTCAATAAAATTCTCTCATATATAGCAATTAAAACATTGGAGTTCGATGTTTTAACGCTTCTTTGGAGTTTTTGGAGGCAATCGAGAAACGCAGGAAACGCAGAGAAGTCCACAGGAAAGAGGTGAACCGGCCGCTTTGCCGCGCTAAAAATGACGGAACACTTTGGCCCATACGCCTTCATATTTCACTTGCACGACACTTTGTTACGCAAAACAACACCAATTTTACGAACGAAAACAATAAAATTCGACAAAATATGTGGACTCCAAACGTAACTAACGAATCCCCGCCAACAACTCCTGTCATAAAGATAAATTTACAACACCGAGATTTATAGAGTCGTTTTGATGCATAGACGAAGAATTTTTCGCTTATTAACCGACTTCAAAAAAGGAGGAGGTTTCTCAATTCGACGACGGTATATATTTTTTGATGTAATTTTTTTCTGGGATTTATTGCAATCTTTAGGTACAGAGTTACTTTGTTGTTTTCTTTTTACAATACGGCATAAATACCTCCTTTTTTTATTTCAGTTTTCCTCGAAACCCGATACGTTGTTCATTATGGAGAAAAATTGTAGCCGAGTCGCGAAAAGAAGAATATTTTAATCCGAAACAATACAGCCGTGTTTGTTCGGATCATTTTTCAGAATCAGATATGTACTTGACTAGCAAAGGGTTAAGAAGGCTGAAAAATACAGCAGTGCCTACACTGCAAGTAAGAACCTAAACCATTACTATTAGGTACTAATTCAATGAAGTAAACATTATTTTGTTAACTACATTTTTACTTACAGCATATTATGCTTATTATTAAACTAGAAATTACACGCTTAAATGAAACTTATACTTTTATACTTACATTAATTAATTTATTTTCGTTGTTATTTCAACGCAAGCCAAATAAATAATGCTTTGGCAGTGAAAAATTATCTGCGCTGCATCAAAGGCTGTAGCGCTTCGCCAGGTGTGCGCCTTTTATTTGGCGACTCAAAATCGGAAGATTCGGAAGGTGTGTAACAACTTTAGGTAAGTTTGGCGCAGGCAAGAAGGAGCGTGTAGGGTGCAGGTAGCCGGAGCGGAGACCAGATTCGGTCATGACGTCACAGTAGGCGTGGCTTATGATGCTCACTTGGAAGCGGATCGCCATTGTTTTCGTACGCATTTTGTTTCGTTTACGTGAGGTGTTTGTCAATAAAATACATCTTTAACGATGAAATGCGCTATTCCTGGATGCAAAAACTGTTCAGGATCTCAGACAAAGCCTGTAGATGGCATAACTTTTCATAGGTAAGTCCAATTTAATTTAGAGTTCTTTTTTAAATAATTTTCAAATTAGAAGGAAAATTAGTTGAACTAGGTTAGCGGCTAGCTTGCGGTTAGCGTAAGATGTGCTATTTAAGAACAAATTACAAACTTTAACCGTAAATGATACATACCAACGGTGCAAAATGCAAATATAATACTTATACCTAAAATAATGTAATTTCTTTCTAATTTTTACAATTATAATTATAATACTTACGTACCTAAACAACTTTTCTACCTCGTTTATAGATAGGTACCTACCTTTTATTTGATTGTTGAAATAAATCAATAGGACAAGTTAAAATTATCCGCGAACACACATAAAAAATATTTTATATATATACGGTCGAATTGAGATAGGTACCTACTAAATATTTTTGAAGTCGGTTAATAATTGTTGTTCATTACTTGACGCTTTCTTTGAAATATTTAGTTGGCGTTGTAAAAAAAAACAAATTAGTTTATTACAAGTTTTCTCACTTTTCCGTTGCTTACATATAAAATCAGAGGTTGGGTTCCGTGGCCAGCAAAAAATTCTGTGGCTTGAGGGCTTGACATATTTTTTTTTTTTTTTTTTTTCTGGGAGCTTTTAACCCTGAGGTTATAAATCTTATAATTCCCCTTTTTGAATTACCCGGTATTATTATTATTATTTTAATGTTTTGGATTTTTATTATTTTAGATTTCCAAATGAAGTTGAGATAAGGAATGCCTGGATAAGTGTTATAAATAAACTGGACTGGGCGCCAACAAAATATTCAAAAATATGTTCGATTCATTTTGAGCAAACTGGCTTTTATAAAACTAAGCAGGGCTATAGAAAACTACGACGTGGAGTGTTGCCAACATTATTCCTTGACCAGAAGGTAAGCATTTATAAATATTATAACTAGCTTTTTCCCGCGACTTCGCCCACTTGAAATTAGAATATCGATTAATCCTTTCTTCGTGTATGTGCACCCCTACATTCTCCGTAGAAATCTGCCAAAAGCTTATCTGACAGCTCGTTTGACATATTATTTTGTATGACAAATATGCCAAATCATCTGCCAAATATGCTATCAAGAACTTATAAAGAAGTGGTGAAATAGGCAGGTAATAGTTTCATCCAGCCACCTCGCAGGCGTGCAAGGATACACTTGTAGGTACCTACCATAAACTTAACACGTTCCGGGACAGTGACCGCCTATAGCCGTGATAACAATAAAAGTTCTATTGTGTCTCGTTCACTGTCCCGGAACGTGTTAATATACGGGGTGTTACAGAAGTAAAAATAAAAATTGAAAACTTTTCCATATAAAATGTCAATATACCTATAGCTACGCTACACAACTGTAATGTATGAAACAGCTGTTTTTTTCTCAATTTCAAAGTTGGTCTTATAGTAAAAGTTCAATTTTATGGTCTGATCTGAACTCTGAAGCACCCCATGAAGTTTTTATAAATACCGTTGTAAGTAAAAGTTAGATTTTTTATACTTATTTTCTATACTAGTTTAGTGGAGTCAATAGACCGTTTCACCTCGGAACCCAATTACTTTGAGTAAACTTTTATGAAACCTTCTGCATTATGTACCTTATAAACGAAAATGTTTACCCATTAACTATATATTTTGGAATGTTGCTACTATTTTTAAGTACCTAAATACTAGCATATTAAGAATATTAATAAATCATGAACGTACCGAATTAATTAATTTAGTTGGTTTATACCTATTGCAACAGGGGAAGAAACTGTCTCCCAATACACGGTTTTCCGACTTTGGGAGTCAGGGACTCATTCGTTTGTATACAACTAAATTGTAATCAAATAAAGAATTTTTTTTTTTAATTTTTTTTTGCCGCTCGCCATTATTCCGAGGGTTCCGTTTTCCGTACAACCAAACATAACATAGTGCTTTTTAACAAGGACAGTTTTACATTGAATTACCTATGCAGTATGCACTATAATCCAAAGAGTAGAGTAATGTAACGTCTATAATCACACCAAGTTTGACGCTTGTATGTATTATTAAACTGAGTCGATCCGCATTAAAAAAAATGTAATTTTTTTTCATATTTTTAAACAACTCGCGCTTGACAAAAAATTGATTATGCCAAAATTGTGTTCACAAAAAGAACCTTAGGTTTCCTAAGACAGTTTCCCTGTATCTCCTGTGGTTTTGAATTCCCCCATACTGTCCTTTAAAAATATGTATATAATGTTTGGTTGTACGGAACCATGGAGAAAAGTCTTTTCTTCGTGTACGGAACCCTCAGAATAATGGAGAGCGGCAAAAAAAATCATATTTTTAGCCCTCCATTGACTCCAATAACGTATGCAATCTCTGCATCCGGAATCCTGATTCGTAATTCCGAATCAGGTTTATTCCGTATGTATGTGGCGGACCTTAGGTCCTGACTTCTCGGTACATTATGTTCTTTTTATCGGTTTTTAAGTCTACTGCGATGAACGACGCGACGTCGTCAGTGTAATGTTGTTTTTTTTACTACCTACCTACTATGAATGGGCCCAAAGCGCATTTATTTGAAGCCTACAAGGATAGACTAGTATGGTTTAGTCCATACAAACGTATTCCCCTGTTTTCTCCCTGGATAACACTAGAGCAAATATTTTTTTACCATACAATCTATGTCACCTCTGCCATGTCCTTATGTTTTGCTCTTTTGCATTAATCAATGAGGGATTTTCCGAAAGTTATTAAAAATAAAAAAGTAGTTCGCAATGGCTCGACAGATGGCGTTGACCAGAGAGGGGTCGATTAGGTATATGAGGAAATATATTAAAATATTAATAATAAAAATACACAGTACTCAAGGCCACACATCAAGCTACGCAAAACCAATATAAGCTGACCGCGCGTAGGGGGAATAACGTGCGTACCTTAATGTGTCGCCGTATGTACATGTACAAACCCTTTCTTATTGTTTTTAGTTTATTATTATTAACGATCTGGATGTTATTGTCTGTCAACAACGAATAAAGTATCAGATATGGTTGTATGGGCTTCGTATCCATTTTGAATATACGAACAATATTTAAATTGGTCTCTTCACTTTTAAATTTTCCTTGCTTTGCTCGTAGATAGCGAAATTTGTTATTCATTCTCGGAATCTGACATATCCGTTGACGAAGTATCGACACAGAATAAATACTAGTACGCAGTGTTTTCAAATTTTCCTTTTTTGTTGAAATTCTCAGTTTCTGTCTTTCTGTTAGGTTATTGTAGTTTGTTATTGTTTCTCGTTTAAATATTGTTCGTATATTTAAAATGCCACAGCCACAGCCTGATGCCAATGCCAGCCACGTCCGATAGGTAGGTACTTGATTCGTTTTTGACCGACAATAACACCGAGATTGTTAATAAAAAACCAACAACAATATGAAAGGGTTAATACTGTGTCTTTTTATTAATAATATAAATTAATATATTTGCTCATACCTAGTCGACTCCTCTTTGGTCAACGCCATCTACCAAGAAATTAGGAACTAACATTTTTTTTTTAAATCCCTCATTACTGTAAGAACTTTCCTTACCTAGTGACCTTACTAGGGACCTTCGAAAATGACCAATTTCACTACCCGTTTTCAGACACCCAGTAAACAAATTTGACGAATATAAAAAAAAATCAAAACATACAGACATAGCCAAAGTCATTCTTATATTATTTTTGAAAGAATTATTAACATCGGTTTAGTTTTGGAGGAGGAAACAGGAGAATACGAAATGCTGATTTCGTCCATTTTTGTATATATAAAATCGGTCTGAGCGGCAGTTGTCTCTTTCGCACTCTAGTCGGCGGGGTGTATGGGTGGGGCGGCTGCGGATCGGACAAATACGTATTCAGTCTGAAAAGTCACCTATTCTCCAAATTAGCATTTCAGCCCGCCTATCCTCTTAAGCTCTCAAAGTGTGCGCCGGCGTATACTTGGTCGCACTTGGTCTCAGGACTCGGTCGGTTTCGAAACGTATTTTAACGCTGTCAAAGAAAAATACGGTGAAAAATGCCTTCATGTGCATTTCCAAAGTGTAAAAATTCCACGACAAATAAAATAAAAAGTTCAGGAGTCACATTTCACTCGTAAGTAATTTTATTATTAATTTTTTTACTTACCTACCTACGTAATAAAAAATTATTTCGACAAGCGCCATTTTGTTTCCCTGCATGACAGGAATATTGTACCCTAAGAAAGAATATTGTACCTAAAGTAATAGAAACCGCGCATTGACACTTGGGTGTGCAACAAAATTGGTCTAGTGCTGTGGTCCAGTTTGTCAGTTTATCGATATAGATGCAGTTTGTCTAGTCTATGGCTAATACGTTATTACGAGCACATTATCGCTCAAGTGTTAAGCCATGTCTCTTGCACATAATTTTTAGCAGACATTAGACATAAACACGATATGAATGGGCGGGCGTGGCCATACACCACTACACATATTCGATGAAAATAGCTATCATGGTTGCGTTTTGCTACCGATTTTTAGATGATTTGCCCATTATAGTAGTAATTAAGTTCCACTTTTGAATCCGGACTTCTAGAGATGTGAATTTTTTTTTAAATACCTTAATTTTTTTTGTTAAAAATAAATATGACAGCCTAGGTCCAAATTCGCCATAATTCTTTGTAAAATAAAATTTTATTATCCTGCAGATTTCCGAGTGATGTTGACATGCATGAAAAATGGGTTAAAAGAGTACAAGTAGCTAGAAAAGATGAAGAATGGACCTCAAATAAATCGAGTCGTATATGCTCCGATCACTTTGAAAAGAGCGAAATTTATTTAACCAAAAAAGGATTCTGCAAAATAATTAAAACTGCTGTACCTTGTGATCTGGTAACAATAACTCTTTCTTTCTATACCTCTATACCTATATTATAATTTTATTATTTCACGAAACTTTTAATAAGTATTTTGGACATTTACTTTTTTGTCAGTCTTTATGCCGAAAAACCATATTGTACATCTATAAGTCGTGACCAAAAATGAGGGCGCTGCCTCCACGCAAGAACGTCAAAATCAAGCATCCAGGTGGCAACACCACCATACTAAAATGATTAGTTCCTCAAACATTCATGTCACGACTTTATAGCAGACTATAAAACGACTACATTAAAAAGCAGCAATTCTTTTAAATATTTAGCTAAACCAGATTCCTCTTGTGTAAAAATTTTAGTTTGCTTTAGTTTGGTTCGTATAGAGGATCCTGCTCCTGTAGTTAGTTTCGTTCTTCGTTTCAAAATATATATATTTTAATGACATAACAGAAAGATTAAAAAAAAAATGTATGTAAGTATGTATGTAGAAAGATTGTAAAGTTTTTTTTGCAGTTCCCCATAACGATTTGCCTTACTGTATAACATAATGAACAGCATTTCTTAATTTGTCCTTATCTTTTCATTCTCGTCGATTTATAATAGCGGGGCATTGCTGTAAACTAATAAAACTTGAAATAATCAGTGAAAATCACTCAGAAAACCTTTTTTATACTACCGACGTAATTGTAAAAGTTGTATCGAATAATGCCTTCATTGCGAACATACAATATTACAGTAAAATTGTTTCTATGTGAAAAACGTGATCTGCAGTTATAATATCCATGAAGTTACATATATGTTATGGGGGTGTATCACACTGATATTTATGTACAGACAGCAAAGCATAATGCACAACACCTGTCTATTTACCGAAGTCATTATCATATTTAATTTGCGGTTATGGGAGATTTGACCTGACCAAATCTCCCATAACCAATTCTACCCAATTATTCTGTACCACATCTCCCCACTAGCTAAGAAGTTATAAAACATTCAGTCAAAACTAACTGATTATTATTCCCTATCTAGACTTCCTTTATAATTGGGCTAAAAAGCCTCGGTAATACTATATAATAATTCAAATATAAACAATAAGTGACCCTGTGTAAACTTAGAAGTTAGAACATAAGTAAACACTGTAAAAATCTTGTTTGAGCGGTACGAAATTAAAATTGTGTCACCGTGTGAACAAATTATGACATTGATAGCCAATGTTTTTTAAATGTTTAGTGACGTCAATACTTACCAGTGTTGACCAGCCAGCTCGCCCTTTGTACATGTTTTCTCAACTTTATGTATTATTATGTCCGTGGCGACAGTAAGCTGGTGGAGACCAAGCTTCATAGCCTATCCCACCGCCGCAGAGTAGCCTGCTTGTTCGTCTTCTACAGATTGTACTTCTGTGAGTGTGCCCAAGAGCTACATGAGCTCATCCCGCCTTCCCCTTTCTACTATCGGACTTCCAGACGCATCGCAGGATATCACCCCTTTTTGGTTGACATACCACATATCCGCACCAAGCGCCTTTCTGAATCTTATAATGCGCACAGCCAAGGAGTGGAACGCCCTGCCTGCGTCAGTATTTCCGAACGCCTACAACCCGAATTCCTTTAAAGTACGAGTGAATAGGCTTCTTCTGGGTGAGCTCGCTACATCTTCGGCCTCATCTTCGGTCTGAGGACCAGATTGAGGTCAAGAGCAAACCCATACGTAAAAAAAATATATATAATAATAATAATGGTTAATAATATTGTAAAATACCTGGGAGATTTATAATTTCAATGTACCATGTCTCCCTTGAGGATCAAGTATCCTCAGTTTTCCCTAATACGAAAGTGCAAAAAAAAGGTGGAGTGTCATACTTTCAGTAAGTATCGCTTTATAATCACATTATCTTTAATATTTCTCATGTATATAGATAAAATATAGGTTGATATACGAGAAATACAGGGTGTAAAATTAAATGGGACACTTACCTAAAGGGCTGCTTCAGACCATCAAACTGAACAACTTTTACTATGGGACCAACACTGAAATCGCGAAAAAAGTTCCGCTGTCCCATACAAAACTGCAAAACATACCTATCATCATCATCATCATCTCAGCCGACATCATCATCAACATACCTATAACTTGACTGAAATGTATGAGACAGCTGATCTTTTTTCGCGATTTCGATATTTGTCCTATCGAGAAAGTTGTTCAGTTTGATGGTCTGAAGCACCCCTTTAAGTAATTGTCCCAATTAATTTTACACCCTGTATTGGTACTAAATGAACCAAAATGTTAAGATGGCTCCATCCCGCAGTGCGCCTTGTTTCGCTCTCAGTTGCTTATTGAAAATTGACCGCGCCACCCGTGTGACGCTCAACGATGCCGAAGTGTGCAGTTAAAAGCTGCAAAAACAATACACGAAAAGTGCAAAAGAAAGATGGAGTGTCATACTTTCAGTAAGTATCGCTTTGTAATCACATTATCTTTGATATTTATCATGTATAATAGCATTTAATAACATATTCTGTAATATCTTTGTTCATTTACAAACACGCGCCAAGCACTCCATTGTCCCTTTCACTCTCGCACGTGTACGCTATTGCTAAGCGAAAACGAACCGATATCGATACCATAGAGAAATTACGCGCATGATCGATACTGCTTTAGAACAAGGTCGATAGGAAAAAAAATGGAGTCGTTTTAAGTGTGTTACACTTTGATATCTTATTTGAATGCTTTGTTCATTTTAGTTTCCCACAAAATAAAATACAAAGAGAGAAATGGAGAGTTGTTATAGCACGAGACAGAGATGAAAAATATTACAAATCAAATGCCTCAAGTGTGATTTGTTCAGAGCATTTTTGTGAAGATGACATTTATTTGACAAAGAAAGGATTTAAGAGGATAAAAAAGACAGCCTTGCCAAATGTACAGGCGGGCATGTCTCACTCCACAACTCAGGTACGTTTGACAGCCGGACCTCACCGTGGGGTGCATCGTCGCTCTTTGACATAAGGCACATTTTAATTTTCATTCCTAAAGCGCGCGTTCGAAATTCGAAAAATCGGGTTGAGTGAACTATCTGTTACGGTAGTACCTATAAAATAATCTGTGATACAGGTAAATAAAAGCATTAACTATAACATTTACTTATCATCTCAACTGTCAAGAGACCCTTAAAACGGGCCTCCGTCAAAAACCCTGATACTGTCGCGAGGCCCTTTAAGGGCCGCTGCGTTTATGCTTATGTTTCAGAGACATAACAGTGACTAATGTCGTTGTCTCGCTCTAATGCTCTAATGTTAATGTTCATTCGAATGAGACCATCCCCATGCTTACAGGATCCTTGTTCCGCCGCACGGAAGACTAGATTCGGCGTATTTTTGAGCGCTCATAACTTCGGTCTGGATAGCATTTGTGGTCATCGCTCGTATAAAATGTACCCAATTTCAGGACCAAGATCCCCTGAAATGGGGTAGGTCCCCTAAATTTTGGGTGAACTCTGCAGATCCTCCTTTCTAGTGCCAAGATAAAGTTATAAACAATGTTTCATTGATGTACAAATTTTGCCTCCAAAATATCCTATTTTTGCTGTTATGTATGCGCAAATAAATAAAAAGCAGAGACAGACATTCAATATTGAATTGATACCTTTTCAGACTATAATTGTATATTTCAAGCAGTGCGTATGATACGATCAAGTTCAAGGTGCTTTGGCAGTAGTCGGTCCACTGACTCCAAATTACAACTTTTAAAAAAATTAAACTTTTTTTTAACTGAGCAGTTTTGGAAAATATTGATTATAAAAAAACCAAACCAAAACATACTTTATTCGGGAGTTTCCCTATAAAAGGACCACTTACCACAGCTTAAGATTATATAATCGAACACGCAACGCACAGCACTACCTATCTAGTAATAGATACTCTTTCTTATACTGTGGCATAGCACTACTGCCATAGTACGTGGCAATTTAGACCATACGCTGCCATTTCGTATCGTTTCGTGCCTGATGAGAAATGATTCTTTGTAACACGCATTAGAGTCTACAAGCTCTAACCCACTTAGTCCGTGCCAGGCGCTCGCCGCAACGTAACGTGTTTCGGTGCTAATTTCTAAGCCTAAGAATGCCTACATGTGTCTTGAGATATTGTGTAAACAGCTCGAGGACAACAAACAAAGACCAAGGAGTGACTTTTCACGTGTAAGTTTACTGTATTTTCTATAAAAACAAGTAATTTAATTATAATTTATCAACTGTCACTCGTGACAAGCAAGACGTCATCGCGCAGGCGGCCATGCTTCGATAAAATTCATAGTCATAGAGTTACTGAACGCAGATGCGACACTAAACATTATTGACTTTGTTTTGTTTATCTTTGATTACAATTACGTAGTGATTATATTTTCTTTTTCAAAAATATGATTAAATTATCAGCCTAAAATTATAAAATACGTATAATATTTCCGTATTATTTAAAATTATTTGGATTTAAAGGTTCCCTCGGGCGGGCCATGAAACAAGAGAGGCGTGGATAAAATTTGTTCGGAAGAATCGCAGTGAAGAAACGTGGTCACCTTCGGAATATTCTCGAATATGTTCCGCACATTTCAACGAGGATGATAAATACGCCACAAAAACAGGACGGATTTACCTAAAGAAAACTGCAGTACCATGCGATAATGTAAGAATTTTCAAGTAAATCTACAAATTAACTTTATTACATACAGGGTGTCCCGTCAACCGACATCAACCCGGCGATGCTGATAGGTTAGGTCATGACATGACTAAGCAGAATATCAAAATTTGACAGTAGTAAAAGTGTCTTAGTTTTCGAGATATTGACAGTTTTAACACAGATACTGCATAGAACATTTTTAGCCATGGCACTCTATATGGGCTTCGTATCCATTTTGAATGTATGAACAATATTTAAATTGGTCACTTCACTTTTCAATATACAGAATATTAAAATTGCTTTGCTAACAAAGAGCGAAATTTTTCATCGATAGCTTTGCTTTTCATTCACGGATTCTGACGTACGATTTTAATATTTCCGGTTTATTTTTATTGAAATTCTCAGTTTCTGTTAGGTTTTTGTAGTTTGTTATTGTTTCTCGTTTATTGTTTGTATATTCAAAACGGATACGTAGCCCATACAGCCACGTCCGATACTGGATTCGTTGTTGACGGACAATAACACCGAAATTGCTAAATAATAAACCAACAACAGTAAGAAAGGGTTTGTACTGTGTATTTTTACTATTAATATTAATTAATATATTTGCTCATACCTATTGGACGCCTCTCTGCACGGCTACAATGCCACCCACGACAAAGCGTTTAAACGAGAAAAACGTCATGCGCGCTCTTTCTGGCATACATAAAATAATCAAGATGGAGGCACATCTTGATTTTTATCGTTTTCTCGGGGGTGGCATGCGAGGCCTACTACTGCCTAGCTAGCATGCCACCCCCGAGAAAAAGACAAAAATCGAGATGTGCCTCCATGTTTATTATTTTACGTAGGCCAAAAAGAGCGCGCATGACGTTTTTCTCGTTTAAACGCTTTGTCGTGGGTGGCATGCTAGCTAGGCTGGTCAACGCTTTCTATAGAGAAATTAGGAACTAACTTTTAAAATTTTTTTTGCTTTAGGAAAATCCCTCATTGACCATTCTGACATAGGTCATGTATAAACGCAATTTGTGTGTTGCTTGTCGTTTTATACGTAAAATTTACGTAAGGTTTACGTAAAATTAGAGTTTATTTTGCATTTTCCACGAAATTCGAGAGTTTGGTCCAGTTATAGGATACTATATACGATGTTCTTGATCCTCGCCAAAAATTCGGTATGTCAAGTTTTTTTTGGAGGGCTGAATCCATAGAACTTTTCGCTTACAAGTCAAATAGTCATATAACTGGGGGCCTAATACGACCAAATTGTTTGCTGGGTTGCCATTGCCAGTTGCCGCGGGCGCTGCTGTTGGGTGCTTATTGCTTACTAAACTAAAATGACTGCAGAAACTAACTTCCTACATGCCAATTGCCAAAGATACACGTTCAAATCAGCAGTAGAAAATGTTGCATCATTCGATCTTTACCTATATTCGTAAATAATGAAAAATTCCATCAAAATATGCGTTGGCATATTTTTTTTATCATATTTCTCCTCTTTATTATTTCAAAAAAACCCTTTTTGAAATTTTGACCTTTATTCGCACAAACCGTAGCGCCATCTATCGATCCCCTAGAAAACCAAAACAAAAACCCTAATTTTCCGATGTCTGGCAGCTACAAATTTCTAAAACTTGTAGCTAAACTTTTTAGCTACTTTTTCTCAATGACGTTAGGTTTACTAATGTCATTGCTTTTTTTAGCAACTATTGGGATTGAGAGTTTTTCGAAGCTAGAGCCATAAAATTGAACGAAAATGGAGCGATAAATAAAGGCAAACCATTAAAATAGCTAAATATTTGATTTTCTTTTCATTTTAACTATATTTCACTTACGTTCTTACTTGTTTTTTTTTGTTCTGAAAGCAGTTGGAAACACTGCCATTTTATATTATATATTAACATCCGTTTTTACGTCCGGGTCCGATACATACATTTTTCAATGTTTAATTAAATAGAATGGGCACAAACCTGACTATAACATGACATGATAATAACCCATAATGTTTTGAGAAATTAAAAGTAATTTTAAAGTTTTACGTTGTTTTAATCGATTTTGATGCAATTAGCTACTTCTAGCAGCTTATAATTATAACGAAAGAAAATTGGGCAATCTTGCAATTTTTCGTGAACTACCTAGCTACAACAGCACTAAAATACCAGGTTGGCAACACTGCCAAGATGTCTGCAGGCATATTTGACTTTAGTTGCCATCTTGACGACAAGTGAGCACGAACGTATCCGCAACGTAGGTATAGTTCCCTAAACACAAAATGGGGAAATGTACCGTTAAAATTTGTAATTCACGGTCCGAAAAGGATGATAAAGCAAGTGGTATAACTTTTCACAAGTAAGTTTACTTAATTTTGTTCAGATTAATCAAAATAGCATTACAAAACTAAATAAATTTTTCACGCTTTTTTTTATAACCTCTTAAACGGCTCTGGATGCTTGTCCTTTTGAGCCACTCGTATTTTTTATTTTCTAAGTTTTCCTTGAATTGAATTGCCATCAGTGCTGCCAGTAAATACTATTTTGATTTTCCCACACTGTTGGGAGTCTAGTGAATGAAAGAGAGGCCACTTTTGGCGGTTTAAACGATTATAAATAAATACAAACATGAAACATATTAATTATTAATCCGTGATGTTTCAATAAATTGAAAAACGACAATGACTATATTGAGACATTTTTGTTTTTACCCGACTGCGCTAGAAGGAGGGCTATGTTTTTCCAGTGTATGTATGTATGTTTGTATGTATACGATTAACCACAGTGCAGGCTCGGAACTTAAAAATAATTTATGTTATTTCATCATAATGTGTAGTTAGAAATCAGTATAATAGGAGCAGTAGTAGGTATAATGATCTCTTATTTATTTTCAAGGATACCTATAGATCCGAAGCGCAAGGTGGAGTGGATACAAAGTATAAGACACTTACGTAAGGAAACCGACTGGTTACCATCTGCAGCAACCGTCATATGCTCAAAACACTTCAAAGATGTAGATAAGATTCCACCTACGTATGAAAAAGGTCACTGGCGGTTGTCAGACAAAGCAGTTCCAGTGCACATTGTACGTATTTCTGAGATATAAGATAAGCGGGTTAACTATTTTTCTTCTTATTCTACTTATTTATACAATGGCTACGGAACCCTGGGCGAATTCTTTACGCTCTTGGCCGGTTTTTCATTATTAGTTGTTACGAGCGTTAACCCGCGACTTTGTCCTCACAAATTATATACTACATTTTAAGTCTGATCATAAGCTATCAAACGAAAAAAGTTTCATCAAAATCGGTTTAGTAGTTTTTGCGTGATGCTAGTTCAAACAAACACACAAACAAACAAACAGACAGAGAAAAAAATCAAAATATTGTTGATATGGAATCAGGGACACCTAAAAACCATATCGTAACTTTTTTTTGTTAATATCTTCAATGTACAGATAAATACCCTGTTACAGTTTTATAATAGTATAGAAGATAAAGATAGCATAATAAAGAACTATATTTCAATGTGACCACATTTGTAGTAAAAAAGTTTTCCGCTGGCTGGATGATTCTTTTTTTGAAAATTTCTTAAATTTTACAGCACAAATTCCTATTCTGGCACCATTCGATAGCACTAATATATTATGTATAGATATATTACTTAGAGAGACCTATTTCAAAAGAGCATAATTATGTTCCCGCTGAGTATACAGGGTGTAACAAAACACCCCAGTAATACTTAAGGACTTCAGACCATCAAACTGAACAACTTTCAGTACAAGGTCCTTCTTAATAATTATGCTGACACTTTTTTAAGGTTATGATCAGACCATCAAACTGAACAACTTTCTCTAACTCCAACATCGAAATCGCGAAAAAATAAACTACAGTCCCATACATTTGGCTCGAGTATGTTTGCAGTTTTCTATGGAAGAGCTGAATTTTTTTTCGCGACTTCGACGTTGGTTCCATAGGGAAAGTTGTTCAGTTTGACGGTCTGATCATCCCTAGAAGAAGAAGGACCCTATAGAGCCAACACCGAGAAAAAATAAAAAATTTCTGCTGTCCCATACAAATGAGTCGAGCCGGTACTGCAGTTTTTTATTTCGCGATTTAGAAGTTGGCTCCATAGTGAAAGTTGTTCAGTTCGATGGTCTGAACTGAAGCACCCCATTAAGTATTACTAGGGTGTTTTGTTACACTCTGTAGAACACACACACATTGTCACATTGTCCTTAAAAACCGTCAACATAATATTATTATGAATATGAAGGTCCCTGTATATTGTATGAAATCATATAATTAAGTATAGACTGTTCTGTGGTTATTGATAATTATACAACAATTTCGTCTCCATTCCGCAAAGGCAAAGGTATAATAATTATAAGGTCTAACAAAATTAGCTGCAACTTTTTTAATCCATGCCCATTTATCTATGACCATCCCTACAAAACATTTGAAGCGCAATCGCTCAAAATGATAGCTATCTTTTGACTCACAAATTGTTTCCATATATTTCATCCTAGTTACTCATTCATAGAAAAAGAGGAGAGGTAGATAGAACGGGCAATACAATAATAATATTCCACATTGATGAACCGAGAGAAAAATGTTGTTTTTCTGTCCCTTTTTGCATATATTTTACCAGCGATAGCACGCGCAAAGTCCTCAGGTCAAAAACGTCCTAATTATGACGTTTTACAACCAGTCCGCGTCCAGCGAGGTGACGAGCGTGACGGCTGACTGATAAAATAATGTTATACGATTTAAAAAATATATTAAGTATACTTACGTACCTGTCTACTTATAAACAACCAAAATGCCATCGTGTGTATTCAGAAAATGTACGAATTATGATACTAAAGTAAATAAAACACAAGGAATCACATACCACATGTAAGTAAAGTACCTATGCAAAAATATTTAGTTAAATCGTAAAGTATTTCAATAATTTTTTTCTGATATTCTAATATAATTGCGGTTAGTAGGTAAAGAATGAGACAGTAAATCATTTTAGTCGCGAGAGTGATAAGGATACGTGCACTTAGCACAGATTAAAAGTGCAGAAGTGAACATCGTAGGCATTAAAGCCATCGTAATCAAATCACCTCACATTTCTTGTACCGGTTTTCAAACTTTTTGGATTAATGAGTTGTATGAACAATAAAATAGTGTAAAAGACACGTAAACAATAAAAATCTACGACGTTGTCGAATTCGTTCTATTTTAAAAATGATTTATCTTTTGTATACTTATATTAGGTTTCCAGCTAATAAAGTCCGACTTCAAGAGTGGATCGCAATTGTCCGTGAACAAAGATCTGAATTAGACTGGATGCCTTCAAAATGCAGTAGAATTTGTATCAATCACTTTAAAACTACTGATATATATATTTCAAACAAAGGTCGAACAATGCTTAAAAATACTGCTGTTCCTGTTATAAAGGTAACTAAAACATTGTATTTATTTTATGTATATTCTTTCCGAATTAAATTATTTGGTCAAAACTAGCATTATGTAACCAAAACCACACACACACGCACACACACAGGCGCTGATTCTTTTGTTCAGATAAGTACAACAATTTTTCGGTGGTTCGAATATAATAAGTAGGTACTTAGTCAATTATTATAATCATCAATCATCTTTTGGGTATTTCGAGATTTTATATAGAGTCCTTATTAATAATAATTATCCTGACGGTTAGACCATCACACTGAACAACTTCCATAGGTAGGACGAACACCCTTTCAGGGCGGTCAGAAACATTGCTACAGCTAGAGCTGTTTTTTTTTATCGGGCATAGACCCACCGCACATTCCCACCGCTGTAACTCCTGTAAGCCAGGATCAATAGCGGCGACCATTCACAACACTGGACCAGCGAGCCCGGGGGATGACTCTAATCTGTCTTGGAACCCGCAATTAATTAATCAAAGAAGATAAGAGGAGTAGGAAAACGAAATATCCGACTTCCCTCTATTGCAAAAGGGATACAGAAATAAGAAGGGTAAAAAAAACATGCCTAAAGCTGCTTGCTTAATCTAATAAAAAAATACACAATAAACTTGTTTTCCCTATAGGTACTTTTCTTGCTTACTAATCAGTGTTTTCGATCGAATGTCCATTCTGTTCAACAAAGTAATGATCTTGGCCCCGACCAGCCGACAAAACAATTGAAGCGCAATCATTCAAATGATAGCTATCTCTTTTATACTCGCAAATTTTTCCCTATATTTCTTCCTATTCATTATTGTACCTTGTCAACATATTTTGTGTAACGGTCCTTCACGTTTTATGGAGTCCTCTACTTGAGCGCGAGAGCGCGACTCGGCTTTTTTGCTCTCTGTCGGGAAGAGGTTCTTTTGTACCAATGTGGTACCCATAGAGGACGGCGTAACTATACAACGTCTCTGGCGTAACTCGTGTCAACGCAGGAGTCACGTGATGCTTTACGGTGGTACCAATATGCCAATAATGCAGCAAAGACGCGTCGCGCGCGAATAGACAAATTAAGAGGATATGTGAAAAAAATTGGATTTTTCATAGCGTCATATATCATGAAGTCCTAATAGTAGGAGTATGATTTACGGATATGTGTAAATTGAACATATACTTAATTGAAGTTTTGATAAGAGAAAAAACACGATTAAGACACATTTTCTCGATAGAAATACAAGCCAGAGTAGCCTCCGCTCCGTCTTTATCGATAAACGCTTGGAACTGCTAAACGGTGAATAATGAAACACGAGACTTGATTAAAAAAAAAGAGATTGATCTAAACTATTATAAAACTGTAACAGGAAGTTTGTCTGTACATTGAAGATATTAACAAAAAAAAGTTAAGATATGGTTTTTAGGTGTCCCTGATTCCATTTCACCAATTTTTGGATTTTTTGTCTGTCTGTTTGTTTGTGTGTTTGTTTGGGTGTTTGTTTGTTTGAACGAGTATCACGCAAAAACTGCTGAACCTATTTTGATGAAACTTTTTTTGTTTGATAGCTTATGATCTGACTTAAAATCTGGTATATAATTTGTGCGGACGAAGTCGCGGGTTAACGCTTGTATTTTATAAAGATTAGAGCAGAATTGAGGGTCCCGTCCCATACCTAAAGGGACCGTTACAAAGAGCACAGAATAAATACTAGTACTACCCGTACAAAAAGTTTAAATTGAGCTAGATTTGGCTATTTTTGGCTAGATTTTTTCCAACGTTTTTGATTTTGCTCTTTCGTAAAAACGGTTATACAAATAAGCGTCTAACTTGGTGTGATTATATTTGATTCTTTAATTTAAAACAACAAATAATCAAAACATTTATTCTTTGACTATTTATTATAAGGACTAGCCTCGCCACTCGGTAGCATTTCCCCTCTGCCACGGTATAAGATTAATTAATCATGTGCATTTATATTCAATTTTATACCTTATTTATCACTAAACGAGACAGCCTATAATTGCGAAACAATAATTTCGAACTTCTAGAATCTAAAGTTATGGGGAATAAAATCCAAAGTTGCGGACCTCGCCCCCCGCAAAAAGTGGCAGAAATGTTTGTTCGTAGAATTACACGCGTAACTAGTCCCAAGCATTTATTTGACCACAATATTGATTGATTCCCATTATTTTAAAACCTAGCTTATAATTACCTACCTACCTATCTACCTGTACATGTATTATAAATATTATGTATTAAGAAATTAAAATATCTATCTAGTAATTAACGGCATCATCGATTCGCCCTATCTTAGCAAAGTACGTTTTCGCTGTTCTGGTACCCGCACTCGCTCCAATAATGTGTTCGCTGTTCCGTACTGTAGAACTAATTACTCCTCAAACCGGTACATGGTAAGGACCTGTTCTGCTTACAATGATAAGATTGATAAGTATCAGCACATCGATATATTTCATGAGAAATTTCATAAATATGTTTCTGATTTCAAAAAAGTTACCTAACTGTAAATGATTTGTTTTTCTCCCTGATTTTCATAGTTAAATTACACAATTTTGTTTTGTTTTGCCTTTTGTTTTAGCTTTAGTTAAGTCATAATTTTAAGTTTGAGCAACATGTCTACTGTCACTTTTATAAGTGGAAACTGTTTTGGCTAATTCGTTGATTAAGTTTTGTAATCCAGGTGTAAATATTAACGC
This sequence comes from Agonopterix arenella, assembly GCA_927399405.1. Taxonomy (NCBI): domain Eukaryota; kingdom Metazoa; phylum Arthropoda; class Insecta; order Lepidoptera; family Depressariidae; genus Agonopterix; species Agonopterix arenella. Next base: position 8,725,119 of record OV656714.1, read on the forward strand.
TGTATGTTTCCCTAACCCAATAAAATAAAAAATAAAATAAAATAACTTAAGTAAATAATTACCAAATACTTATCAAAAAATTATAAAAGGAGAAATTTTTCCGATTTCTGCTTATACAAATACGATACAAAATTTCAGCAATTTCCGTGATCTGTGCAATAAATTAAATTAAATTAAAACATTAATTTATTAATATATTATATAAGGTCTAACAAAATTAGGTGAAACTATTTTAAGGGGATGATCAGACCATCAAACTGAACAACTTTTTCTATGGGACCGATATTGAAATCGCGAAAAAAAAATCACCTGTTCCATACAAACCTACTCGACCTATATGTATGGGACAGCAGATTTTTTTTTCGCGATTTCAATAGTGGTCCCATAGAGAAAGTTGTTCAGTTTGATGGTCTGATCATCCCCTTAAAATAGTTTCAGCTAGTTTTGTTAGACCTTAGGTATATAACATAAATATTCTAATACAGACCTGAGACCTTTTATACTATTTTGTTGTTTTCGTTTTAAAATTTGTCCAAATTAACTATAGTTCTGTAAACATTTATTAATTGTTTATTATTAATTTTATTATTCTTTATCTTCATTCAAAATGTATGTTCTGTTTTGGTGTACAATAAAGTTGTAATAATTGATAACGGAAGATAGGTGACTACTGACTAACTTCTAGTCTAACCTAGCGCATTCTGTTAACCAATAAACATATTAATCTATGATTCTGAACGTATGAACCGCATAAATTGAGTCCTCGTCGCCTACTTGACTCAGACAGTCGCCATTCCAGCGTCATGGCATTCGCATGACACGCGTGCGTGATTGAGATATATTGTTGATTTTAGGCGGAATAAGGGTACTACAATGCCTTCGTGTGCTTTTACTCGTTGTAAAAATCATTCAAAAAGAAAAAACAAATCACACGGCATTACTTTTCACTCGTAAGTACATGAAAACTTAAAATTTATTATTAAATTATGTCTACAATCGTTTTATTTTGTTCGCCATTTTGCAGCTGCCGGACACGTACCGTCGTCGCCCTGCGTGTTGAATTTAAAGTAGCGTCAGCAAAATAAAATGTCAAAACGAATAATGAGCGTTTTTCTTGTGGTTATCTAGGGGATAGATAGATGGTGCTACGGCATAGTACGGCCTGCGTTCAAAATTTAACATATCAAATGATAAAAAAATATGTATATGGTCGAATTGAGAAACCTCCTCCTTTTTTGAAGTCGGTTAAAGAGGGAAAAGATGATCAAAAAGATGCCAAACGCATCTTTTAATAGAGTATTTCATTATTTACGAATCATGGATGTATGATGGGCTCGATCCCTTGGCTTTTAAAAAAAGACAGGTACAGTCTTGACATGATCTTTCACACTTCTCTATGGAGCGAACACTTCTCGAGTCTGTTGATTTTGTTAAGAACTAAATAAAATAAAAAAAGAGAAACGCTCATTATAAAAAAAGGTCATGAATTCATTATTTACTAATATTATTGACTAGAAAATTTGCATTGACTAATATTTATTTTTGTAAAATAATATGTTACTGTAATATCAATAATTTAATGCTAATCACCCAATTTTTTCCCATAAAATAATTTGAATAATAAACTGTGTTGTCAGTACAATACCTATCGAGTATCGAGAGACGTGTAAATCGATAATTTGGTTTTATAATTATGCACGTATCTCACTATATCTTTGACTTTTTCTAGGTTTCCTGGAGATCAGCTTTTAAAACGTAAATGGCTTACTGTAGTTCGAAAACAAAGGCAAGAGCCAGACTGGACACCAAATAAGCATAGTCGTGTATGTTCAATGCATTTCAAATCGCAAGATATGTATAAAACTAATAAAGGTTATCAAAAACTGTCAAAGAGTGCGGTGCCATATTTTCAGGTAAATTACTTTATTAATATTATTGGATATGGGATAAATTATCGAATGTCTATTTATTTCATTCTAAATATTATATTATTTAATTAGTAAGTATACAAGTTTATTACTATTAATTAATATTATTATTTAGAATGAACATTTAATGTTTAGAATGTGTAAACATTCATAATACCTAGGTACTACCGAAAATTCCGATCGTTCTAGAAATAAATAAACCAAGCAGAATAACAGACTCTTTTTTGTTGACCCTACTTATACTACAACTTTACTGAGCGAACCGAATGAGTACACGAGTACCAACGAAATTGTACGACAAGCGATGCTTTGTCTCCCTCGCGCACCCCTTGTTTGCGTCATTCTGTCTCTTTCTCTTTGGCGTGTAATATTGACGCTGCCGACTGTGACAACGAGACGAGACCAATTGATCTAGTGCATTTATATAAGCTACTAACGTAATCGATTTTTAACAGTGTTATAATAGCAATAGTTGTGTAAGGTGCTCCATAGTTCATACAAAATGCCGGGCTGTGCAGTTTATCATTGCAAAAAGAGGTCACAAACCTCAAGTCGACAAAAAGATGGAGTTACATTTCATATGTAAGTACCTACTTGTTTTTGTAATGATTTTATTTCCTATTGGCGTAGATAGGTACGTTTGACAATTACGATATTTAATTTCATAACAATTTGTACTTATCACTGACTAATTAGAAAGAACTACCGTTACCTATTTTTTTTTGTAATTATTGCTTAGGTTAGGTACCTATTTATATTTGACTTATACACATAAAAAATACATAACTCACGACCATAATTCTCTTTTGGGGTGGTTGTAGAAACATTGCTACAACCACCAAGCCGCCAACCTACAAAATAAACAATCATATCCTAGAACCCGTTACAATGTTTAATTCTGCTTAGATTAATCATATATCCTTTTTTTTTTAAATCTTGATTATGTCTATTAATGATAAAAGATGGCATCTTTCCGATCTTAACGTTCGCCATTTAGATTTGAAGTTTAAATTAGCATGATCACATTGATTAATCCCTACTCCTCCACACTCCGACACGTTTCCGTTGACTAGTTTTCATGATTAGCAAGCTTTGCGTTTTTATTACAACTTTACTTTGAAGGTCGCATCGCAACCACAGAGAAATTCCACGTTCCCCTAGGGTCGCAACACACGGTAGTTATAATTATAAGATATCGTAAGCTCGAGGTTGTACTCTTCTAACGCACGCAAACTTGCATAAACACGTCTCGTTTCTGTATAAGTGAGGGGAAGCCATTAGCAACTTGCGTGCGTTAGAATAGTAGGTACAATATCGACCTCGACCCTACGTTAAAACATTATTACACCAGATAAATTCGCCATTTTTAATCAGTGATGGGGTGATGTTTACAGATCAGTATCGATAATATTATTTCCAGTGTCCTTTTTATAACAATTAAAAATAATTATTTTTACCAATTCTAAAAAAGGAGGACGCAGGTAAAAATTTGATTGAAACGTGCAGTACATAAGCAGCAGGGCCAGTAGGTACCTACCTATCTAATACACTGAGGATTCAGGAACTGTAGTGCCTGATCGCTTGCGAGACATTTACCAAAGATAGTGGCGATTGTCAAGTTACGTCTTCGAATGTATTTAATTATACCCAGCTAATAAAATATATTCTTATCTATTAAATTAAATTAATTATTATTATTAATTAATTAGAACTCAAATAGTTAAAATATAACATCAATATCTTTTATTTTTTCCAGATTTCCAAGACACCCTTATTTAAAAACTATGTGGATACAAGCTTGCAAGAGAAAGCGAACTTGGGTACCAACCCGCACAAGCACCATTTGTTCAATACACTTCGATTCATCTCAATTCCAAAGTTTGCGTAATAAACGACGAAAATTAGTGGAAAATGCCGTACCGACTTTGTTTTTAACGGATCCAGATTTTCCTGATATTCCTGATTATCTTTTGGATACAGTAAGTTGTTTTTATTTTATTTCACACCAGACAAAAGATCGTAAATTTGGCGATTTCTTTAAGGCAAATCTTTATAAATACTGTCTTACACTTACAGTTTTTACTGCAAAATGCCACTTCTAGAGGTGAATACAGTTACTAATAGAGTATTAATAATTATTCTTATAAGTGACTCCTTAGAATTGAAAATTATATAAAAACGTAAAAGTCACACATACATTTTGTTTAGTACAACACAAAAATAACGCACTAAATCAACATTTAACATAAAAATATCATATTTCGTTACAATACGTATTAGAGCTTGTAACTTTTGTTTAATCCACTTTAACAATAAAATGTATGTTTTATTATTATGATATTATGCTAATACATCTATAAGCTACTTTGATTCCAATATATCTTAGATTTACTTTCCATACATTGGGCGCTATTAAATGAGAATGGGTAATAGCGCCCTGATACTGAACGCGCTAAACATTTTCATGCAAGTCTTATGTAATAAAATCTGACAAAAGTAAACTTATATCACAGAAACATTATGTACGCACGGCGACACATCAGGCTATACAAAACCAATATAAGCTGTCCGCGTGACGTTACTCGACCTACGCGTGGCCAGCTTATGTTGGTTTTGTATAGCTTGATGTGTCGCCGTGCGTACTTAGATTGTAATGTCAATAATCCGTTGTTCGACTATTTTTCAAAATACAATTTTGTATGCTAATACCGCCCAATAAGACTAATGACGCCCAACCGTTATTAGACCGAGCGTTATTAACCTGAATGGGCTTTATTATACAATTCTTAAGTTTCGATACAAAATTACAGAAATTAACAAGAAATAGTGATAAAACACGCAAGATACCTTACCAAATGAAATATAATAACAAAAAAAATTAAAGTCATTTACAGCTAAATAAAGTAAAAACTTACTATGTCGTAGGAACAATTTTTACAATGGACGGTCTGTCACTTAAGTTTTCAGAGCGCGGCAAGCTACTGAAGACATTTCGCATTGGGAGCAGTTGCGATCATGCTAGATGGGTTCATATTGGTTTATTCTGTGTGTGTGAAGTTTAGTGCAAATCTCGCCATTTTTAGTATGTTTTTCGACGTGTGGGCGTTATTTGACAGCGGGCGTTAAATGCATACATAACTCACATAAATAATTATTCGAAATGTCATTGTCCGTACAAGTTTGATGGATGATCCTAGAAAAAATTTAGAGAACGAACGTTATAAAGTCCAAAACGATAACAAATAAATAGTTTAATTTTCGAATGGCCATTACTCATATACCGGATCGTATAGAACAAGAGATTTATTGAGTGAACTTATCGGGAGTGCGTAAATACCACTGCGGTAAACCTACATAAACATTGATAAAGAAAAATGTTTTTGTTCTACAATTAACTGGGTAAAACCGGCATGTAACCAATCGATACATAATGGAAATCCCGAAGGAACGTGTTGATCGATATGAGTTCATTAGAAACAATACATCCCAACTAACAATTTGGTCGTATAGTCAACCATTTATAAGACTATTCGGTTCTATAAAAGTTATATTACGATAATGTTTGTTACTCTTCGTCGTGTACTAGTGTTTTATACGTCTGGTTATATAATAATGTCATATAGACGTTCTGTCGACGTATTTTATAAGACAGTTATACAGTGGTGTTCACGGCGACGTCTATACGTCGTTCTTATAGGACTTTTAGTCGTGTTAACGTAATTGTCGCATAAAGGAAAGGTCAATTTTATGTCAATTTAGTCGTGTATGCGTCGTAATTTTAACCATTATATAAAAGTCGTATAGCTGGTATGACTGTAACCTGTATAAGTCTTTAAGGACCACAATACGAATGTTATATCACAAAGAATCATGTAAGCGGTATTGCAAACCTGGTTTATAACTTCCACCATTTTGTGTTGTACCATGTGTTTGAATGTTCTTTCCTTTTTAGCCCAAAATTTTGGTCTTTGGACCCCTCTCTGGTCAACGTCATCTATCGCCGGTATGTTGAACTACGTTTGACTAGCTGTCAGAAAACTCCTCATTACAAATTGTCCGAATCAGCAACGCAACGTAGGCTTCGTCATACTGTAATACCACAGAATAAATAATAGGTAATACTCATAATCTCAAATCAAAAACTTTTATAATTCAATACCACAGATTTTGCCCTCAACTTCGTTCTAACCCGCTCCCGTCATGGTAAGGAGATGTTTATAACAGTTTTTGAATAGGTAATCTCTTAAAAACCATTCTTCTTCTTATCGTGTGGGCAGAGCCCTGGTATCAGAGTTTTTTCAGACCGCCTTACGGCCTCTGGCGTGGTTTTTATGTAACGACTACTACCACCAGAGATAGTAGCCCGCACGGAATCATTTCTCTTTTCAGCTCGGCTTAGACCTGTGGGTTCTGAGACACACGGGATGCCCTGCCCTCTGAAATAATTTTCAATGAGATTTCAAGGAAAATACATATTTAATTGGTGTTGAATGTTATTGTTTTTGTTATCATTATCAGCCCCACGACTATAATTCATCTATAGGTACCTATCGAATTTGATATAAATACTTACTATAAATCGAAATATAATCACAGTCCGTTTTGATAGCTAAGTGCGTGCATAAGTTTTTATCAGTACCTACATAAGCATAAAATGAGACTTATTATTATATTAATATCAATTATTCAACTATTGGACGGTGGATCACATGCAATTTATCTAAAAGTGGAGGACCCTGGAGGCAATTTCGACGTGCTAACTCTTCAATTGGATCGTTTCTACTTAATATCAAGAAACAAAGAAGAACATTTCACCTACGGTATTTCAAATCCAGATGTTGCAGAAATAAAAAATGGTATTTTACTACCCAAGAAAGAAGGTTTAAGTAAAATTACAGTTTACGACGAGCATCAGAACAAAAACAAAAGTTTAATTGTTAGCATTCTACCAAAATCATCAGATGCTTTTGATAAAATCAGACAGAGGTGGAAAGATATTTTACTGAGAAACAGTTACTATGATCCAACTGACTCCATAATATCGAATATTCAAAATAAAACTGATAATGAAGTCTTAACTTTATGGAATAGTATGAATAACCATGAAGACCGAGAAAATATTTGGAATAACGCTGGAAACAATTTGACATCAACTGTACATATGACTTCAGAATTCAAGAGACTATATAAATTAGCAGCAGCTGTAATGAATAAACACTCGTGTCACTATTTGAATAGAAATCTTCTAATTGACACGATGTCAGGGTTGGAGTGGATGAGATTGAACAAATACAATGCTCAAGTAACAACCTATGGCGATTGGTGGGATTGGGAAATCGGATCACCAACATATATTCTAAATACCTTAACAATGATCTATCCAATACTATCAGATCACGAAATTTCAACACATCTCACTGAAATTGACAGATTTGTTCCGGATCCATATTATTATTTAAGTAGCAAATATTCTAAGTCCGATTTCAAAGCCAAAGGTTTAAATCTGGTGATGTTAAGTAAAATAAAGATTTTACAGAACGTCCTTCGAAGAGACGAAAAAGGTATTAAAGACGCAAAGGAGGCGCTGAAGAGCATTTTTCCGATTGTTACAGAAGGTGACGGTTTTTATGCAGATGGTTCATTCTTGCAATACGAAGGTGTTGCTAGCACTGGATTACATGGCGTTCTTATTATGTGTGAGGTATCCGAAATTTTAATAATAATTCATCTAACTGAATATACGATAGTTGGGGAGGAAACTGATAAAGTATTTACTTGGATCCGTGAAGCATTCGCGCCTTTAATTTATAATGGTATGTTCATGGATATGGTTAGAGATAGAGCAATATCTAGAAAATTTGATTATTCGGTAGACATTGCCAAAATATTTCAAGCTATTATGAATATGGCAGAATTATCAACTGCAATGCAAGTTGCATTTTACAAGAAGATGGTGAAACAATGGATTTCAAATGATATGATTAACTGTTTAACCAACTATCGAGATATATTCTTAGCTAAAAAAATTCTACATGATCCTAGCATTGGAACAGATTATATATTAGGAACGATGTTCAAAAACTATGCAATGATGAATCGGGTAGTTTACAGAAATGCGGAGAAAGGATTCGCTATAGGAATTAGTATGTCTTCCCGGCGAGTCTACCGGTACCAGACATTCAATGGTGAAAATAAACATGGTTGGTTTATTGGAGACGGTGTGCTATATCTGTACAATGGTGACTTGTCGCAGTTTAGCGATAATTTTTGGGCTACTGTTGATCCTTACCGCTTACCAGGAATTACGGTTGAGAAAGTTAAACGAGAAGACACTAGTGGTATGGAGAGTTCTTCGGTAGATTTCGTTGGTGGATCAATTTTAGACAATCATACGGGAATGGTTGCGATGGACTTTGTTAATCATGATTCTTCTGTTTCCGCACTTAAATCGTGGACAGTTTTTTATGATAAAATAATAGCTCTAGGATCAGGAATAAAAACTAACGGCACAAATGTAGTAGAAACAATTTTTGAAAATCGTAAACTAAATAACAATTTTCAATACAAGCTGTACATTAATGATTATGAAGTAAATATATCAGTGCCTTTCGAGAATCGAGTAGATCATGTTAATTCTATTTATTTACAGTCAAGAGATAAAAATCAATCTATCGGTTATAAGTTAATTAAACCGCAACAGTTGTCTATTAAAGTAGAAAACAGACAAGGCGCTTGGAGTGATATTAATAAAGGAGAAAGTCCTACTTTGATAACCAGAAAGTATTTAACTATTTGGAAGACGCATAGTAAAGAAATTAATGAATATAATTATATCATTTATCCATCCATTACGCGGAAAGAATTTAACGAAGTAAAACCAGTAACTTTATTGAAAAATACTGAATATATTCATGAGGTAGCAGATAATGAAGGGAATTTAGGACTAACTATATTTAAAGAAGGAAACTACTTTATTGGAGACATGATAATCACACAGCCAATGGTTTTAATAAGACAAGATTTCAAAAATAATGTTAAAATAGCTATAGCGGATCCTACCGGGCATCAAGTTACACAATATATTATCAAACTTACAGATAAAAACTATGCAATAGCTGCCATCGATGAAAATGTGAAAGCTGTTTTAAAAAAGGGGGTTTGGTTAATAAGTGTTGATCCATCAGGCAAGCGAGGCCAGAGTAGTACTATTACATTTACCAACAAAAAATATTGTTTACGAAGAACGACGACAACGACGTGTTTGTTCGTGACAAATAGTGACAATGAATCTATGGACTAGCATTCTATATAACTGGCCGTAGGTATATGATAATAGTACTTACTATCTCTATGAATAATGTATGTTTTTTTTTATTTATTTACTGGCCCGGTTACAAGACCTTTAGGTCAAATCGTCTAGTCCTGGAAAATGAAGATTTTATTTCAGAATCGGCCTAAAGTGAGGCCTAGAAAATGAAGATTTTGTTTTAATAATGTATGTGTTTTAGTATGCTGTTGCTAGAATACAATCACCTGAAAAAAAAACCTGTAATGAAAATTATTAATAAATATATGTCTATGTCTATGTCTGTTTTCACCACTTCGGAATGTTAATAGCTTTTTTCGTATTTTATAGTTATTAAAATAATTAATTTACCTATTTAAGACAAAATGGTAGATCACAGAGAAATTTTATATTTTGTACACAACTGTAATACCTTTGTGTCACAAATAAAGATTTTGATTGATTGATTGACCAACATAAGCTGGCCGTGCGTAGGCCGCGTCGCGCGGCCAGCTTATGTTGGTTTTGTGTAGCTTGGTGTGTCGCCGTGCGCACTTAGGTACTTAGTTCCTTTATTATTGCCATATTGTTCTACCTTACCTGTTTTAGTTTACATACCTAACACAGACACCAGTCTATCAAAAATATCTATCTTTAATATATTCTGTAGGTAGTTACCTAATTACTTTGTCGGCATATTTTTATTATACAGGGTGGAAGACAAAGTATCATTAACATTTAAATCACATACTCTACTCATCAAACTGAACAACTTTGACTATGGGAACAAACTTGTCAGAAAAAAAGTCGTGTAGGTATTGCAGTTTAGCATGGAACAGCTTATTTTTTTTTTGCTCTGACAGTTTTGCTCCCATAGTAAAAGTTGTTCATTTTTATGGGTAGAGTATGTGGTTTAATGGTTAATGATACTTTTCCTTACACCCTCTTTTGAAATGGGAAAATAGAATAACTATTGTTAATAATTATGGGAAAGAGTAAACATCGATAAACCGTTGTCAATCCAATCCCTATTAATTTGATTGATTTAATAGTCGTGTTTTCTTCTATGTTGCCGTTGTGATGTATTTGTGTGCGTAAAATAAACATAAATCACTTTTGCTTATGTGTGCAGCGGTCTCAATGTGTTTACCTCCTCGTTCCCCTGGCCTGGTACAGTGTGACAGATATATTCTTAAGCAGAATTACGGTATTTTCTTTACAGATAAGATATCGTAGGCACAGATTAATAATAAGTTACTACGTAATCGTAGGCTCGAGGTTATACTCTTCTAACGCATAGCATAGCATATGCTCACGACTATATTCCCCGAGGGGGTAGTCAGAGATATTCTGAAACTTCAGAACATCCACGTTTCACTAGTAGTACCGAAACTCTGTCCAGTGTGACGGGGAGTGAGCCCGTCGCCACTTGTAATGGACAGTAGGTACAATACATGCCTCGAAATTGAAGCATGCAGGTTTCCTCTTCTAACGCATGCAAGTTTCTAATGGCTTCCTCTTAATTACATAGGTACGAAACGTGCTTATGTAATTTTGTGTGCGTTAGAAGAGTTGAAAGATGCTGGTTGTGACTTTCACACGCGTAACTCGCCCCTAGTTTTAAAGCTCCCCTAGACAGGTGCGTTATTATCGGTCAGCGAAACATTTATATTTTCCTCAAATTAATAATAAATTACGTGAAAATAATGCTATTAGGTTAAAAAATAAATTACCACGTTGGTACTAACTATTACATAATCTGTGGTATTACTGTCAACGTAAAGCATTCATATTCATACCTATTTCATACCATACAAATCTGTAACTCGCCCTACATTTTTTTCGACGTTTCGTTGTTGGTCTTATAGAGAAAGTTGTTCATTTTGATGGCGTCAGCATATTAAGTTGATCCTATACAGGGTGAAATTGATATCATTAGCATCCTTTTAAACTAAGAGTCTACCCATCAAACTTTAACTATAGGAACAAAAAAATCAGAGCAAAAAAAAAATCTGGTGTTGCCCACATTTAAGTCGAGTAGGCATAGGCACTGCAGTTTAGTATGGAACAACAGATTTTTTTTTGCTCCGATCGTTTTGCTCCTATAGTAAAGGCTGTTCAGTTTGATGGGTAGACTCTTAGTTTAAAAGGATGCTAATGATATCAATTTCACCCTGTATACGGTACCTAACTACTTCTTATAATAATAATATGCTGACACTTTTTTAAGGGGATGATCAAACCGTCAAACTGAACAACTTTTTCTGTGGCACCAACATCGAAATCGCTACTTGTATATGGACTACCTACATACAAACTAAAATATAGGTGTAATTATTATTTGGGTACTTAAATTATGTGTACTTGACTTACACTTGAGTCGACGCCGAGACTAGATTGTTTGTAACACTCGTTGAAGCTAATCGGTTCAACCTTGCTTAGTCGGCGCCAGGCGCTTGCCGCAACGTGACGTTTCCCAGTGCTAAATTCCAAGCTTAAAAAAATGCCTTCTTGTGCCCTGAGGTACTGTGCGAACTACACATCAAAAACAAACAAGGAACAAGGAGTTACTTTTCACACGTAAGCAATTTGATTATCTGTAAAACACACGTAACTAATTTAATTATAATTTATCAACTGTCACTCGTGACTAGACGGTATCGCGCTGGCGGCCATGTTTCGTTCATAGAGTATTGTACACAGATGTGACACTATTTGTGTTGAAGTATATAGAAGTATAGAGTATAATAGTAGATTGTTAACCAAGGTACGAAAGCACCCATTTCACACGAGATGTTTCGAACTTTTGCAGCTGTTAAGAGATATGTGAAAAAAAATAGGATTCTTCAAAGCGTCATATATCATTAAGTACTAACAGTAGTAGTATGAATTGCGGATAATTATGTGTAAATTGAACATATAAGGTCTAACAAAATTAGGTGAAACTATTTTAAGGCGATGATCAGACCATCAACCTGAAAAACTTTCTCTATGGGACCAATATCGAAATCGCGAAAAAAAAATCTGCTGTTTAATACAAACCTACTCGACCTAAAATTTCACTATTGGTCCCATAGAGAAAGTTGTTCAGTTTGATGGTCTGATCATCCCCTTAAAATAGTTTCACCTAATTTTGTTAGACCTTATATAATTGAAGTTTTGATTGGAGCCAAAACACGATTAAGTCACATTTTCTCGATAGAAAAACAAGCCAAAGTAGCCTCCGTTTTTATTTATAAACGCTTGGAACTACTAAACGGTGAATAATAGAAACACGAGACTTGATTTAAAAAAAAGAAATTGATATATTACAAATTTTGATAAGAGCAGAATTGAACTTACATAAATAGTACAATCACGATTAAATAAAGTTTGTTTTACGCTTGCGTCGGTTCAGTCGCGCGCGCCGCCCCATCTCTTTCTCTCGCATCTGGCAGTAATATAAGCTACCACACGCCCATTTCGCTTCAATTATTTTTCAACATAGGCCCTTAAACGTGGCGTGAGCGTCATGCCAATTTTTCGTCACAGCATACGAGTCTGTTTTACTGCCAATGTCAAGCCGCGCCAATAGATGTATCACATAAATAAAAATATTAATGAAAGCTGAGCATGTATGTTAATATTTCCGTATTATTTGAAAATCGGTATTTGGATTAATTTAAGGTTTCCTCGGTTGGGCGATGAAAATAGAGAGTCGTGGGTTAAATTTGTTCAGAAGAATCGGAGTGAAGGAAAATGGCTACCTTCAAAATCTACTCGAATATGTTCCGCGCATTTCAAAGAAGATGATAAATACACCACGAAAACAGGGCGTGTTTTCTTGAAGAAATCTGCAGTACCATGCGATAATGTAAGGATTTTCATATAAATATAGGGTGTAGTTTAAATTTTTCAAATAGGTACCTATTTTTACGCTGTTGCTGCGAGTTTTGTCCACGATTTTTGATCACTGTGACACTAGATTCTTGCGACTTTTAAATTTTTTTATAGCCAACTAAGAGCCTGTTTCACCACTTCTTGGTAAGTTCTTGTTAGCTTATCCTACAGATATTTTGACATAATCGTTCATACAAAATATGTCAAACTAGCTGTCGGATAAGCTATCAAGAACTTACTCAGAAGTGGTGAAACAGTAATTGATGCTAAGTCCGTATTGGTCGGGGGAGGAAATATTCAAACTCTGATTCTTACGACATGCTTTTTGAAAATATATAAGGTCTAACAAAATTAGGTGAAACTATTTTAAGGGGATGATCAGACCATCAAACTGAACAACTTTCTCTATGGGACCAATATCGAAATCGCGAAAAAAAAATCTGCTGTCCGATACATTTAGGTCGTGTATAGAACAGCTGATTTTTTTTTCGCGATTTCGATATTGATCCCATAGAGAAAGTTTTTCAGTTTGATGGTCTGATCATCCCCTTAAAATAGTTTCAGCTAGTTTTGTTAGACCTTATATATTTTTGGAAACTGTGGCAAGTTTCCATAATATTAGGTACTTCGAAAAGAATCAGGCAGCGTTTTCTACGATGTTATGAAACATAGTCTCGATTAACATTAACATACGAGCATTTAAAAATGCCAAACATCCACAACCGAAATAAACAATTTTTTATCGAATAACTTATTTATTCGATAAAAAATTGTTTATTTCGGTTCGGTATTTCGGTATGTCAAAAGTACAATTTTTAAATTATCTAGGTATATCTGAGTTTCAATGTTGTAGACCGCGTACTTGAAAAGTTTGGCCGCTCCTGGTTTAGGTCGATGTGTCGCCGTGTCTACAGTCATACAATATGTACCTTCCTTACTTACCTATTTGTAATTTATGTTAACTCAGTTTTTTTAATATACAGGAGTGCGATTTTTGAATCTCATTCGCTGAGCTCCGCAGTTGAAAATGTCAAAATTACTATGGAGATATGCATCTTTCTACTGCTGATTTGACTTTCGAAAATCATGCTCCAGGAGGGCGATTTTTGAAGGTCAAATCAGCAGTAGAAAGATGCGTATCTCCTTACATTTTCAACTGCTTAGTTCAACGTATGAGATTCAAAAATCGCACTTCAGGGTGAAATTGATATTATTAGCAGCCTTTTAAACTAAGAGTCTATCCATCGAACTGAACAACTTTTACTATAGCAGCAAACCGATCGGAGCAAAAGAAAATCAGCTGTTGCATAAATTTGAGTCGCGAACTCGCGCGTCGACATTGCAGTTTAGAATGGAACAGTAGATTTTTTATTTGCTCCGATCGGTTTGCTCCCATCACAGACCACTAAGCCTCTAGACGGAGCTTAGCCGGGCCCCCGCGCTCGCCAAGCATTATGTCGTTTTACTGTATATGTAGCGCCGCGCTCCGTTTCGTCGCCGCATTCCGCTGTCAACACTCGACGGGATATAAGCAGTTTTATAAAATCGTTTAAAGAGAAATTAGCCAATAAAAATGCCCTATTGTTCAGTCAAATGGTGTGGAAAATGTGCTGCAACATCCAGTCGTACAAAGGATGGCATTTCCTTTCACCGGTAAGTAATTATTCCTTTATTTTTAGATTAAAACAATAACAAAATAATTGTGCAACCAAAAATTTTATTAGAAAGCCCCCCATTGATGTCTTTTTTGAAGTCTCTTTCTTTCTTGCGTCAATTTACATATTGCTATCTCGCACTACCACAAGCTAGTGAAGAACGAAATGTGGATGGAAAATTTTATCGATAAAAATGAACTCAAACTCAAACTCAAAATTTGTTTATTAATAATAATTTCACATAAGTACTTAGATAGCTTTCGGACTTCCTTTTTTGACTCTACCGCCGTGTTGGAAGGTGTTCCGTTGTAGAAAAGATGCGAAAATATTATTTAACTTTCATTTAATAGAATGAGCTATTTTCTTATCTTTTTGGAAATTTACTTCTTAGCTCCATAGTGATAATGTTTTCGAAATCATATCAAGACTGTGCCTACCGTTGTTTAGCAAAAGATTTGTAAATAAATAATTGTTAAAATAAGAAAATAGTTTGCATGTTTTTGATTAGCTTTTCCCTCTAAACAAATATGAAATAAATGTGTGAGATAAAGTAGCTAATATTAATTAACTTCGTTTAAGGTTTCCGAAGTGTCCAGAAATCAAAGAAAAATGGATTAATTCCACAAAACGAGATGATAATTGGTTTCCCAGCAAAACTCATGTTATTTGTTCTCGACATTTTTCGGAGGATTGTTTCCGCTACGTAAAAGGGAATCGACGCATACTGGTCGAAAATTCTGTGCCTACACTTATGTTACCGTCTTTGGTATGTCACATTAATTGTTGTTTTAATAATGTATAGGGCATGTACTTCAATTGGAAGTTTCAGTTAAGTGACTCGTAACTTTCAATCGAGTAATCGATGCCTTTACCTAGATCATTTTTTATTCTGGATCGACCCTTTTGGTCCGTAAGGGCTCGTCCGCACAGCGATTTTTATTCCCGCGAATGATATCAATGTGATAACATAGGATGACTTTAGACATGACACTTATGTCAAGAGACAATAAGTACAAAAATTGCTTGTTGCACGCGTCTTTCTATGTGCAAGTAGGGTGTGGGAGGTCGTTTTAGCGGTACACAGCATAAGGTGTTATTATTTTTAAAATATTGTTTAGTAGTAAAGACATAAAAAAATACGATTGGGGGCAGCACAATAGGCTCGGTTAAGCCTTAAGAGATTACTTAGCGTCCAGTGCTGTCCTCAATCGTATTTTTTTATTTATAAACAATGAACGTTTTTTTAAATTTACTTTTGTTTTAAATCAATAGATGGCAGTAGCATCTGTGTCACAAACTCAATTGACATTATTATTAGAAATTTATTGATTTTTTGTTTGTGCGATAGCACTGCATTTCCGCCAGTGTCAAGTAGTTTGTGGGAGCATTTTCTAACTTAATCTCGGGGATTGTTTTTGATCAAAAACCATAAGAGATTGCATTTGCGGAGCGTCGTGGCAAGCTAAAACACGAACCGCGCGAATACCACGCGAAAGACAACCGCTCGCGGCAAACCTTCCAACGTGACTCCCACAAACTCTTTGTTCTGAGGCCACAAACCAAAACTGTCAAGAAAAAGATTTTCTGCCTCTTAGCAATGTGGTCACACCGTTTGTCACACCACCGCCAAAAGTGGCCGCTTTTGGAGGTTTTAAAGATAGTAACTAACTACCTACAAACGTTATAAAACAAATCCGTAATTCAATATTTTTTTTCGATTGAATAGGTATATTTTTATCGGAAAGCAATAAAAATGTAAATGACCTGATAAATCGAAAATTAGCAATTACAACAATGTGAAATTCTTGTGTTTTGGAAATATTGCATGAATGTTAAAAAATTTAAAAATATTGATATAGTGGCTCGTTGCCCTCATGAAATACATACATCATACCTACAAACACTATCACCTTGACGACTTCACTTTTCTATTGTTAGTAGGTAAATAGTTACATTTGTATTTTGGAGATAAAAACTTTTTAATTTTTCAAACTTGTTTTATTACTGTATTAATAATAATTAAGTTCAATTTCAACATTTGTTTTAGAATTGTCTTGTATTAGAGAAACAACAAAAAACAGAAACAATTTATCGATACATGTCGACAGATGACAATACGACGTCCCATCACTAGTTTGATTTCTCGTGATTGACAACCGGTCAAACAAAAGTGTTCTAATTGGTTCATTCAAGGACACTTCCCCCCGCATGCCGCCACCTTTTGGCGATTTCGTTTTCGTACTACGCTGGATCGGAGCTTACTGGTCTGTGGCTCCCATAGTACCTAAACAGTTTGATGAGTAGACGCTTAGTTTAAAAGGATGCTAATGATATCAATTTCACCCTGTAGTTACGTACTGATATTTTAAACTATTTTGTGTTATTTTATTACATTTTTACCTAAGAATAATAAACAAGTATGGAAATCGTATTAACATACTAAAAAAGAGATTACCAAAATCGCAATTAACGCAGGTAGGCAGGTAATTCTGTGACCGAGCCTATTGTGCTGCCCCCAATCGTATTTTATTTAATTTCTTAAAAATTAAACAATATTTCCAAAAAAATTAGAATGTCACATTGTAGTCATTGCTGATTTTCTATTTATCGGGTCACTGCGGATTTGTTTTTATAATGTTTGTTATCTTAAAAACCGCCAAAAGTGGCCACTTTTCGCGGTTTTAACGATAATAGCTACAAGCATAAAACATAATAATCCGTAATGTTTCGATAAATTGAAAGCTAATCTGGAGTGCGGTTTTTGAATCTCATTCGCTGAGCTCAGCAGTTGAAAATTATTGGAGATATGCATCTTTCTACTGCTGATTTGACTTTCAAAAATCGCACTCCTTAAAGTATGATTTTTAAAGTCAAATCCGCAGTAGAAAAATGCATATCTCCAAAGTAATTTTGACATTTTAAACTGCTGAGCTCAGCGAATTAGTTTCAAAAATCGCACTCCAGGACTACAATGTGACATTCTTGTTCTTTGGAAATGTTGTTTAATTGTTTACAAATTAAAAAGAATACAATGGCAGCAGAAAAGGCTGGGTAGGCTCTTAAAGAATTTTCTGGATTATCCTACCCATCTGTAATTCTATTTAAAATTTGTCATTAATCTGAAACTAAATACAAACGGTAAAAATTTGACGCGAGATTGCAGGCAGTCATTTTGAATCACTGTTTTGCTAAAATCGTAGAGAGGTGATATATACTTACTACCATTAAAAGCAACCATGAGTGCGATTTTTGAATCTCATTCACTGTACTCAGCAGTTGAAAATGTCAAAATTACTATGGAGATATGCATCTGATTTGACCGTGACGTTCAAAAATCATACTCCTGGAGTGCGATTTTTGAATCTCATACGTTGAACTCAGCAGTTGAAAATGTATGGAGATACGCATATTTCTACTGCTGCCTCAAAAATCTCACTCCTGGAGTATGATTTTTTAATGGCAAATCAGTAGTGGAAAGATGCATATCTCCATAGTAATATTGACATTTTCAACTGCTGAGTTTCAAAAATCGCACTCCATATCAGTGGGGAACTGAACCATGAACCTATTTTAATAAAAGGAATAATAGAAGCGTGTTTAAGATAGATACAATCGACAAAAATTTAATAAACTAGTATTCCGGGGCACAGTATATAAGTCTAGTATACTTACCTCTAATCCTCTAAATATAGTTAGGTACTTACTGTAGATAGCATCTATCTATCTATACTATTATAAAACTGTAACAGAAAGTTTGTCTGTACATTGAAGATATTAACAAAAAAAAAGTTACGATGTGGTTATTAGGTGTCCCTGATTCCATTTCACCAATTTTTGGATTTTTTGTCTGTCTGTTTGTTTGTGTGTTTGTTTGTTTGATCGAGCATCATGCGAAAACTACTGAACCGATTTTGATGAAACTTTTTTTGTTTGACTGCTTATGATCTGACTTAAAATCTGGTATATAATTTGTGCTAAATAAATATAAAAATATAACTCAATTATGAACACAATAAAATTATAAGAAAAATTCGAATGAATTTCGCTTTTTTCGTTGTTTGTGACCCTCTAATTGAACTGGTTGCAGACTTTGACTTACGATGGAACTGAAGACTTAAGTAAGGATATCCCCCCCCCCCCCCCCCCTCCTCACACCCTCTCACTTCGTTTCAATTGTACTAGTTCGTAACTAAATTATTTTGTTTATTGTTAAGGATTCCCAATCGTAGACCTCGCGTATCAGGCTTGCCTCGTTTTTTGGTCTACCGTTTAATTTAATAGTTTTAAGCAAAAGTTAAAAATATACATTTATCTTATCTATCTTATCAAATTTTTTTACTCTCCTTATTGCATATTGTTTAACTATTTTCATGTCAAATTCTATAGCGCATGAATCCGCACCGTTGACATGGTTGCCATAGATAGCATCATGAATCTGCCCGCCGCCAATAACCGCGTTTGCCGCCAAAACATAAACACAGATCACAAAAACTCGTGACAAAAACTAACGGGAGATGTAAAAAAAGGGGGCGGGGTCAGTGTCGCAGCAATATGCGCAAAACGGAACACATTTCTCGCGACAGTACGTAATGTTTCCATTCAGTTCATCTTTGAACGTCAGCCAAAGCGTCAGTGGAATATTTTGTGAAAATGCCGTGTTGTTCCGTGGTAATCTGCAAAAATAGAAGTGATACTAGCAACTTTAAGTCTAATGGAACCACATACCATCGGTAAGTATTAAAAACAATCCATTTTTACAACTAAAACATCGAAAATTTATTTATTGATTGCGCAACGATTATAATTATGAGGCTGAAAGCCAGTCGACATATTATGTGTAAATAGTTTACAATGCTTGTGCAGTACTAAAGATTATTCGAACGTTGAGTTCTGATACCGCAATGGATAATGAGTACGTAAAAGCTAACAAAATACTTTCTATCGCGTGGTACGGCCGATGCTCGCAGTCGAGAGTTAGGTTAGGATGTGTTTTTAAGGTACGCGCGCACCGGAGCCGCATCGCAGCGTACGCAGCGGGGCCGGGGGGGAGTGGTCAGCAATACGGTTTTTGCGGGTGGTGTCAGCTTAGGGTATTTTTACCATAATTTAGGGTAAAAAACGATGCCACGGGGAAATTTTTGTATTGATGTAGAGAATAAGTAAAATGTATGTATGTTATGATTATGATATAATTAATTAATATTCAGTTGAAAGTAGATAAAATAAATATGTATGACAGTGATGATCTGATGATGATGATATGTCAAATTAGTTTTCATTTGAAAATAAGTAAAAATGTATAAAAGTGATGAATATGTAGCAAATAAGTGAGATGATGATACTGTCGAATATAATATACACATTGGTATCTTTGTTCTATGCCAATAAAATTGAATATTATTCTGGCTCTGGCTATTATACTGGACCCGTGGTCTAATGGTTAAGGGCACTGGGCTCTCGACACGGAGGTCGTAGGTTCGATTCCCACGGAGGGCACCTAGTGATATGTCACTTTGTGCGTTTTCCCCAGTTGGTTAGGATAGGACATTGCAAGTTGAATCACCTGATGGCCTGAAAAGAAAAATGATTCCGTGCTTCGGATGGCACGTAAAGCCGTTGGTCCCGGCTACTATCTCTGATGCTAGTAGTCGTTACATAAAAACCACGTCAGAGGCCGTAAGGCGGTCTGAAAAAACTCTGACACCAGGGCTCTGAAGAATTTTGTCTAAAAAAATTATTACATACAACCGTGTTATACTCTACAAAATATCCTAGACATGAAAAAATTACGCTATAAAACTAGGGGAAAATATCCTTATATGGGAACACTGACGGCGCGTTCGCTGCGGATGACGTATCAGCATTTCTGGCTCAAAAATACCGACGACACTCCCGCATTGCCGGATAATGTGAGTGCGGTGCGCACACTAACATAGAAATCCATACAAAGCAAGAAATTCGTCCGCTGCGTTGCGGCTCCTGTGCGCGCGTACCTTTAGTGTGCTCATGTCTTTGACTATTTATTATAAGGATGAAGGACTAGCCTTGCGGTAGCATTTCCCCTCTGCCACGGTATAAGAATAATTAATCATGTGCATTTACATTCAATTTTATACCTTATCATTATCAGTTATCAAAACGAGACAGCCTATAATTGCAAAACAATAATTTCGAACTTAGAACGTTTGGGGTTCACACGAGACTACTTTTCATGATTTTTAACAATCAAAATTAGAATCTAAAGTTATGGGGAATAAAATCCAAAGTTGCGGGTTTCATATAACCTCACCCGCCGCAAAAAGTGACAGAAATGTTTGTTAGTATAATTACTCGCGTAACTAGTCCCTATATAAGTAGTCAAAGGCTCATGTCGATTAAGAAATAGTATGGCAATTTTGATAATAATTATTATATTGACTCCCGCCATAAAAATGAAAAAAAAAAAACGCTGTATTAATATCATAAATATGCAATATTATCCAAGTGAAGGCTGCGTTTATAAAATATTTATCACTTTTAGATTTCCAAGGGACTCCAAGATATTTCAAGAATGGATGAGTGCAGCAAATAGAGGACCGGATTGGTGGCCGCTGGAGCGAAGTACAATTTGTTCGGCACATTTTGAAGAAAAATGTTTCAAGCCCTTAAAAAACAGCCGAAGACTGTTTGAATGGGCTATTCCTACGCTAAAACTACGACTTGTATATGAAAACACGCCATTTTCAGAAACTGACACAAAACAGAAACATGAAATAGTTCTACCATCAACTTCTATACAAGACGAGGTACTCAAAGTTTAATAAATAAATAATCTAGCTTTCTAAATCTAATTGTCCAAAATTTTACTTACACATTAAGTGGTTTTAAGGTGGTTTCAGTCCATACAAAAGCTTGACGCACAATACGCGCAGACGGAATTAAAAAAAGTAATATTTTATATATGGAAAAATAGTTTAGAAAATCTAGTTGCCGCGTAACAAATAACATTTGCAATTTGTAATATAATAACGAAGATATAAAGCTTTTAAAATTTTGTATGAAAGATTTCAAAGCTTTATATTTTCGTTATTATTTTATAAATTGCAATTGTTATTTGTGACGCGGCATCTAGATTATCTAAACTATTTTTCCATATATACAAAGTTACTTATATTAATACCGTCTGCGCGTATTGTGCGTCAAAGTTTTGTATAAAATTGACCCCTCTGCAACCACCTTAAGTTTAATATTTTTTCAAGCATAAGCACTTATCGTTTACCATTTTATCGACAAGCAATACCTATCGTAAACGCATGTTGTATGAAGTAGTGCTGTACGTACATTATTCGCAGCCTGGTATGCTCAACTGCTGCTGGTATGGTCAAAATTTTTCGATGGTGCGAAAAAAGAATTAGGTGTCCATACTTTTTACTATTCGTAGATTTTTACCAACAATTGAGGTTATATTAACATTATTGCAGTAATGTGATTATCAACCAACACAGAAGTTTATATCAAGATAGAACGGTAAAGTGGACGGGGCATGCGTGCCAACATTATGCAATTTTATATCGTTATATTATGTCAAACGCTTACTCATTACCATAGATTAATATGTATATTGGATATACAGGGTGTCCGGTAAATAATGGATCAACGTTAAGGGGATGATAGCTTACATAATTGTCTAAAACTAATTTAAATAGTTTTCAAAAAAAACCTAGGGTTACCACGATTTTTTATTTTTTAGGGATTTGTTCTATTTCTCTACCAGGACTCAGTTTTTTTAGTGCTGTCGCTGCAAATGATAACATTTTTAAGATCTGATTTTTGATAATGAACTCTGAATAGTTCCCTAATGTATCCTCATACGAATATTGTGTCTCATGTTTTTCGTGACTGACGAAAAAAATCTCAAATTGAATAGTTACTCTAATTCCGCTTGACGAACTCAAACTTTAAATAAATCTCCTGTAAAAAAAATGTACTACACTGAACTGGACCATTATTTTAAAAACTTGTACAATTGCTCAGCTATTCAAATTCGTATAAAACTTACGTCTAGGCCTTGTCATTACAAAGTTATTGCTATTTATCTGAAAGAGGCGCTAATTTTCATAGTAAAAGTTAAAAAGTAGAATGTGACTTAGGTGTATTGTACTATTTTAAACACCTACCAATGCACCTAAATTAGTAATTTAGTCATTATTTTGGGTAACAAATTTCCCAAATTACTGTTTTTTATTGTTCACGCGCATGAATTATTACTAACACATTCTTTTAAGTAATTTCGCATCTATACTTCGGTTTGGAGGCGTGAGTCATCAACCCGAAAGGGAAAGCATCATCGAAAGCATTTAATGTGTGAAAGGGATAGATAACGCCGCTATTGTATTGGAGCAGATTGTTGTAGATCAACTTTTTACCTGCTCTGGACCCTTCATTCAATTAGAGCCATGACTTTATTATTCGTTGCATGCAATTAGTCGTCTTGTAACTCTGCGACACGTAGGTACGACATTTGCCCACACGATTTTCTCTGCTCTGTGTGACTTGTGCTTTGAATTTGGACTTTACTCTGCTTATCGATTTTGGACTGTGTTTTTTACTGGAATTAACGACTTGGCGATCCCACGGACTCTGATAAAAACTGTGAGCAAGTTTTGTTTGTTAAGTATTTTTGTAACAAAAGCATCAGATATCGCAATGCCTCGTTACCAGTACACGCCACGTGGGTACGCCTACATGCATTACATCTACGGAGAAGCTAGAGGTAATGCTAGAGCAGCCGCGAGATTGTATCAGGAAAGATACCCGAACGCAGCTCGACACCCCGACTATCGCATTTTCTTAAGAGTGCATAATGCGTTTCTGGAGGGAAGAGTTCTTGGAACCGGAATTGGTGGTACTAGTGAAGGGAGACCGCTACAAGTTGATGATGGAATAATACTGCGCGAAATTGAGGAAGATCCATCGGTTTCAATTCGTACCATAGCACGACGCACCGGTATTCCAAGAACAACGGTGCATAGTGTGTCTCTGACTTGGCTCAATGAATCCAGTACCGGTGTGAGTATCCGTTAAAGCCTATCTTCTGATAGGTAGCTATTATTGTATAAGCTTTGCAAGCGCTTTTCATTTAATTTTAAATTAACATTAGCGGATTCCTGTAATTGGTCTATTCCATAGATTAATATGTATATTGGATATAGATAGGTAAACTCGCCTTGAATTTTAGGACGTCCTAATTGCGTTGCCGCTTATTAGCACTAGGGGGCGCCACATTATGAAATAAATGGAAAAATACCATTGGGCGACACGAGGATCGAACCTTAGCTACCCGGATCGTAAGTCGGTTGTCTAGACCACTAGACCAACAAGACAGTGATTGATATGGGCGAAATCTACTACAGCGCAGCGCGTGAGATGTAGTGCGCTGTTACTCCGATATGAACCCTAGTTCAGCACATAGTGCTTCGAAACATAACCGATAGATGGCGGAAGCTGTCTATGGGAAATCAGCGTTCCACTTAATTTGTACTAAGATAACATAGCATGCTCATTACGCACTGAGTCGCGCTACGATAAACATCGGTGACAAATTAGAGAAAATGCCTTATTGCTCGGTTTCTAACTGCAGACAAAAAAGTTCTGAGGTGACTCTTAAGAAAGGAGGCATTTCTTATCACTGGTGAGTACTTAATTTTCATTAAAAACGTTATTTAATGACAATTAAAACAAAAGTTCAAAAATATTGTTTTGATTTACCAAACTACCATACTTTAGTTTAGTTTTACATCCATTGCGTTGTATCGTTTAAAGCTGTAACTTAAACACTTTACCTAGCGCGCAGTGAAAACTGAATTAATGACATACTCACAGCACGTGTCAGTCAGTGATGGCGGTCGATAGGTAAGTCCGACTCCGACTACTAGTGATTGGACAACGCAACGTTATAGTTTTCAGATTTGTCGATATGTTGATAATAAACCGGTCTGCGAAAATTGTGAACTTAAAGCAATTTTTAAATATTAATTTCACTAAAGGTATTACATAATAAATAATAATACAGTGGGGTGAAATTTTGTAATTGAAGTTTTTTCGTAATTGCCGTGACACCTTTTTTTTGGATGTTCTAGTGATATGTTTAGAAAGTTTCTCAAAATAGTTTTAAAATTTTGTATGAGGCACACTCCCGAGGCCATTATTTTGGTTGTAAAATAATATTAAGAAAATTATATTGGTGCCACGAAAATTGCAATGTAATTTTGCTTTTAATTAACGTCTTGACCGATTTTGATGAAACTTGGTACCACTACAGGTAGTTCAAGTCCTAGAAACTCATATGGTACCTACATAATTATTATAAGTTCATACAGACGAAGTTGCGGGCAAAAGCTGGCAAAAGCTATGACACCTCCGGCGCTTGCAGTGAGCGCAACGCTCACGCTATTTAGGCTTTTACACTTTTAAAATATAAATTATTAATTTTGTTTAGTTGAATGATTTAGTAATATTTCAGGTTTCCGATAGATCCCATTGTCAAAGAGAAATGGATAAATGCAACTGGAATGAAAAATTGGTTACCTTCCAAATTCAGTACAATTTGCTCGGCTCATTTTAAACAAGATGATTTTGACGACACAACAAAAAATCTAAGACTATTCCCAAATGTCTATCCAACAGTTGACGTTTGGAAATCGACAATAAATGATGTAAGTAGATAATATATGATAATAAATGATGGCAAGAAATGATGTAGGTACGTGGTAAATAATTGTAATACACACACACGATGGTCTGATCATCCCCTTAAAAAACTGTCATCATATTAAGAAAGACCCTAATTATAATTATTATCATTATGTGGCTTCATTTTAATTTTATCAGAAATTAATTGAACAGATTAATATGTATTGATTAATTGAGGAACCGTCCACATCTAAGTTGAGTCATTTGCGTATTATTTTGGAACCGCCCAGGAAAAGAAATCTAAGTAGCCAGCTTCAACAATATGACGTAAGATTGCCTGTATTACAAAATTACAATACAGTAAGTAATAGGATACTAAACATTTTACGGGAAAAGTTAAGTTTATTTATCTTCAGGGTGAAATTGATATCATTTACCAACCTTTTAAACTAAGAGTCTGCCCATCAAACTGAACCACTTTTACTATGGGAGCAAACAGACTGGAGCAAAAAAAATCTGCTGTTGCATATATTTGAGTCGAGTAGGCGCAGTTTAGTATGGAACTGCTGATTTTTTTTGTTCCGATCGGTTTGTTCTAGATACAAATTATGTGGGTACAGTAGTACTAGGTTTATAAGAATCACCGATGTACTTGCGCAGTTGTCAAATTTTAATAGCGCGCGAAATTATATTTATGGACCAATCAGGATGTGCCACCTTTAATCCCTTGCCACGATTGGCTAATCGTTTTCCCGTACTTTTTCCTGACTTTGCACCTTTTTGATTACTAAACAACTTCGGGTTTTGTCGGGGGACTGCGCAAACGAAAATGACGAGGGGATTTATTTTCCTGTTCTTATCTACCTACTGTACAAACGTATTTCAAGATGCAATCGAACACCGAAAAAACATAATCACATTTGTTCAAAACATTTCACGGCAAAATCATTTGTGTCCTATGAATAAATACCTACATAACATACCGATAGTTTTACAATCGATAGATTCCATCTAAAAACAGCCACAATATCTATATTATAGATAGGTCGGATCGTGACAATAGGTACTATCACGGAGTGCAATACTATCGATACTATCGATTGTCGCCTATCGATCGACAACACTAAAAGCAAGGTAATTGCCCGGCATCAACTTAGTCACGCTCTGTCTAGTATAGGGTAAACGTCACGCGTAAATCTTGGAAAATTTTTGGCAAAAATGCCTTCCTGTGTATTTAGACGATGTACGAATTATACTGCAACTGTGAGGGAGAGGGAAAACGTTTCATTTCATGCGTAAGTCCAGTAATTTTTGTATTATAGGTAACCTAAAACTGTATTTTATTTGGTAACTGTAACTACGTAGTGCAATGAGCGAGATGTACTCTGTCTTATGTGTGAGAGTGAAAGAGATATCGCAGCATAATGGCGGCAGTGCGGAACAACAAGCTAGGGGAAGTTGGGGCAATAGTAGTCTGTCAGTCTTATTATAAAACAATATTGAAATAAAAATATGTAATTAATTGTTTAACATAATAGTAACGTGCTATGAGTACGAGTTAAAGTATTTCTTTTTATTTTAGATTTCCTAAATACGGACCTTTGAGAGAAAAGTGGCTAAATATAATTCGGTATGTCAAGTTTTCTTTTGCATTTTTTTTTGACATCTTGTCTGAAATAAATTATTTGAATTTGATTTGAATTTATATATTTTTCTAGATAGTAGACATATTTGAAGATACTATTATCATTTTTTGTTATTAATCGAGTTTATTAACATACATTTAATTTTGGAAATATAAAATAAATAAATAAAATCTTGACACACCAAATCAGGATTCAAAGGCGCGAGGACGATTGGATGCCGACTACGTATTCTACTGTCTGTTCGGAACATTTTCTGGAAAGTGATATTTACATTACGAAAAAAAGTGTTCGAAGACTGAAAAAAGCAGCAGTTCCTGTAATTAAGGTAAATAATAATTCATAAGAACATTAATTGGTAGTTAATTTTTAAGGTTCAGATAAAAATATATGATTATTTGTGTTTGGTTAAATATTTGGAAAATGTTAGTTCCAAAATAAAACACTGATAAGCCACTTACTCATTTTACACCAGAGCCACTTTTAAGAATTAGGCCGAGATTCAGAGACGGTTTTTAAGTCATACTTCGAATTCGAACTAAGTAGGGTCAAAAATGT
Source organism: Agonopterix arenella (assembly GCA_927399405.1). Taxonomy (NCBI): domain Eukaryota; kingdom Metazoa; phylum Arthropoda; class Insecta; order Lepidoptera; family Depressariidae; genus Agonopterix; species Agonopterix arenella. Next base: position 8,752,738 of record OV656714.1, read on the forward strand.
ATAGATTTTGTTTGACATACGGGAGTTCGAACTAAGACTTAAAAAACGTCTCTGAATCTCGACCTTATCCATACCAGACTCCAGACCATATACCAGATACTTGTGTAAAAATACATAATTTTTCAAAATGCCATAAGTATCAAAATACAAATTTTGGAGGAATTTGTTTATTGTTCACATTACATATAATATTATTTGGAAAATCAATGTTTCTATGTTTACATTGCATACATACATATCACATACATATACATGCATATACTCACGCCACTATCCCACAGGGGTAGCCAGAGACTACGGTTCGCCATACACAACGATTCTGACATAGTGTTTATATTACGTTTTGTTTTATTTCATTTCAATAACTAATAAAATGGGTGGGTGTCCACTCTTTGCCCACATTCCCCTGATCTACGTTCCTTTGCAAATCATTCTCAACAGAGTGAAGTTATCCAACGGCCCTTCAAGGTCATGCACATTGTTCGTTATTTTACTTATTTTGAACTGATAGCACGGAATTGTACTGATAGTAAATAGCTTTTAGGTGGTTGCAGAGGGGTCAATTTTACACAAAACTTTGACGCACAATACACGTAGACGGTATTAATATAATATAAGTATCTTTGTATATATGGAAAAATAGTTTAGAAAATCTAGATGCCGCGTCACAAATAACATTTGCAATTTATAAAATAATTACGAAGATATAAAGCTTTGAAATTTTTCATACTACATTTTAAAAGCTTTATATCTTCGTTATTATATTAGAAATTGCAAATGTTATTTGTGACGCGGCAACTAGATTTTCTAAACTATTTTTCCATATATAAAATATTACTTTTATTTATTTCGTCTACGCGTATTGTGCGTCAAACTTTTGTATGAACTGAAACCACCTTAAGGCTTTTGTAGTTTTTTGGACGACCTAGCATTTTTTAAATTTAGGATTTCTTTGTTGAAAAATCTTCAATATTGTCATGAGGGCACCGCACTGGCCGGGCCGCGCCACTGGACTAATGGTTATTTTGGCGGCAACAACGTGCGTGCTTCTAAGATCAGTGCTGCCAAAGAAAATATACACTACGCGAGTGCTGCCAATATTAAACAAACGTGTATTGAAGAACATTTGTGTTTTTTACTTTTTATTTTATCATACAGTCTATAAAATAAGATAAAAGTCGTCGAAAGAATTACTTCGATACGATAAGTAGTTTTCGAGATATTAATTTTATAAAGTAGGCTAGAAACGCTCGACCGCACTCGCTTGTGTGACGTCACGAGACATGAATCGCTTCGCGCCGCACCGCATGCCCCCGACTCGCTCGACTGTTGCCTGTTGTTCGTCGGCCGCGGCACATACGCGACACGCTGCATTTTTCTTTAAAATAACAATTACGGTACCTACAACAGATATGTCAAATTCAAAGACTTACAAATGGTGTATAGTCCCTAAATGTGTGTCGACAACAGTCAGTTCGCCAGAAAAGTTGTTTTTCAAAGTGCCATTTGAGCTCAAAATGCGAAAAAAATGGATGCGAGCTATTAAAAGAGATAATCCGCCCAGCAACAAAAGTAGTGTTTATTGTTGTGAAGATCACTTTGATGTAAGTAATACGTATTCATGTTATATTTATTTTGTTGATACATGACATGAGAAAATATAGTACGCGTAGGTAGTAAGTCATGTTTTAATAGGTTATGTCAGGAGTTTGAAAACTTTGGTACCTATTGCATTTCAATGTTTGGCTTCGCGGTAAGTAAAAAAAAAAAGTTTACTAAAGTAAAAGCAAACATTCCAGAGGTTCTAAACCTTTTAATGCATGTTTTACTACAAAAGCATGCAAGGTAAAAATACCTAAAATACAAATTTAAATTAGGAAATCGACGTATTCCTGATGATATTATGTATTATAAATGATGAATGTATAGCAAGCAATGTGCTGTGCCTAGACTTTCCGGGGAGTAATGCCCTCCGCAAAAAAAAAGAAATCGAAACTTGTGAGTTTGATTGTGCTCGTGATACGAAATTTAAAAATATACTCTTGGGACGAATGCTCCTGGGAACATTCGAAACTTACTGGGAACATTTCCATTGGAGACGGCACGTTGCCATATGTACATAAATCAATTCTTTATAAGTTAAAATATTTTATGTTATTTGTTTTTACAGGTTGAGAATGACATGGAGAATTACATAAAATTTAAATTGGTTGGAGGTAGAAAACTACTTAAAAAAGGAGTAGTTCCTCACAAGTTTCAATGTCAGAAAAATACAGAAGAGAAAGGAGTAAGGTCTGCAGTAGATAAGCGAAACCGAATTAAATGTTATGAAAAAATATTAAATGAAGATCCCGTACCTTTGACGCCAGATGCGCCTGAAGAAATATTCGTTGTGTGTGGTGAAGAGGACAATATTGAAGAAGACCCATTGAGATTAGAAAACGACCCGTGCATGGACAAGTCTAAACGTCATAAAGCTATACAAGTCAAAATTAAAAGTCAAGTTGAGAATAAAGCAACCATTACCGACGAAAAAATCTTCAAAAAAGGAAAAAATACTAAGGTAAACATTAAACCAGCATTAATAGAGTTTACTTCAAATTGCAGTTTTACAGATTCTTCTTCTTTGACGAGTGCGCAATATGACCCAGAGAAAGATTTGAAATGTTCAGAGACAGAAGATACAGAATGGGAACAGGAAACATTTAAAAGCCATATGCAAAAAGCAGCTCTGTTGTGCATATCAAGGCATCCACAACTTCTTTTAGGACTACCAAAACAGTGCTATTTTTGCATCAACCTTTTGTGCGAAACTACGAAAAGTACTCCAAGAGATATAATGATTACTTTGAAGAAAATTCGCCTGCATCAATCAAACGCTATCCTTGCTTTGGACTTTGGTTTGTCTGCAAGTACTGTTACAACAGTAATAAGGCGTTCTATTCCAGATATAGCATCTTCGATGAAATCAATAATATTCTTCCCGCCTTCTACAGATGTACTGCTAAATTTACCGATTCCATTTCGAAGAAGGTATTCTCAAGTGCAAAGCATTATTGACTGCTTTGAGATCCAAATTGAAAAACCCATCAATGCTGTGAAACAGGCTTTGACGTGGTCTGATTACAAAAGCTGCAATACATTTAAATATTTGATATCTATCACGCCCGATGGCTTTATAAATTTTATATCAGAAGGATATGGAGGGAGGGCATCAGATTCCGCAATATTTGAAGATTGTGGAATTCTGCAAACGTTACCCAAGGGTGCCGCTGTTTTGGCGGACAGAGGGTTTAAAAATGTAGCACATATATTACAAAAGCATGGGCACAGTTTAATCAGACCACCTAGCGTGAGTGCTCAAGTTAAACCCACGAAGCAAGAAGTAATGGAAACAAAAAAAATTGCTGCCATAAGAATACACGTCGAAAGGGCTATAGGTCGTCTGCGTACATTTGGGTTCATGCTCCCTCATGCATGTGTAGACTCTAAACAAATAGATCTTTTGGACTATGTAGTTACCACAGCATGTGGGATCGTGAACTTGCAAAGTCCTCTTTTTAGCCAAGATTTGTCTTAAATGTATATATGTTGTATGTCTGATGCCCGTGTGCTGCTGGGCAAGAACAGCATCATAAAAAAATTGACTTAATTCAACTAGCTCTGCCTTTCAAAGGATAATGTTATATTTGATTTGAAGGTAATAAATAAAACCTTATAACAGTACCAAAACATTTATTTTTATTTAGACCATAAATTATTATTAAAACAACACACATTAGTTGCATTTTATAACTACCAAAAATTATTCTACTAATTTATCATAAACATTGTTTTTCCAAAATAATTCGCATTTTTCAAAAAGATTTTTACAAAAGTCTTTATCGTACTGCACTTCATATATATCAACTTTTTTTGAGGACTCAAAGTCTACGTGAGCAACACAAAACAGGCCTTTTTGTCTTGCTGACATGTGCATTTGTGCTTGTATTTGAGCATAATATTTTTTTCCTAGTTGACCGTTTTCACAATACGTTCTCATTGTTTTCTCCTTGTAAGGACACTTTATTTCAATAACATAGTCATTTGTAAGACCATCGGGGGACGCACCAAGCATTAACCACTCTTTATTCAAAAAAAGACCAGACTGTTCAATTTTTATTTTTTTAATTCAGAAACTACTTTACTAACATCACTCTCTAGTAATTTCCCTCGCTTGATAGCTGCAGTTTCCTTAAATTTTAAGGCTCCAAATACAGTTTCTACCAGGGAGCCGTCCTTTGTTTTGCACTGTGATGCTTCGTGCATTTTTGAAGCCGTAATGCGCCCGTAACGCATTTCGAACCACATATTAGACTCAGCTTGAGCCTTAGTGGCATCTTTTACAAGAAGACATCTTGAATCGGTCATTTCATTTTGGCAAAATTTTATAAAATTTTCAACGCCCCGATCAGCAGAACTTTGTTTGAATGCGCATATTAGGTAATGCATAGAAATTTTCTGTACCTCCGGCTTTTCGGTGACATATTGAGCGAGTGGGCACTGTACATTTAGTTCAAAAAGCTTTGGAACTAGTTTTTCAAAGAACCCATTACTGTCGTCTCCAACATTTTGAAGCTGGGAACCAAAGTCTTTAGCTTTTATAAATTTTTCCGTAGTACCAACACCTATGAAGAAAAGAATATTTTATTGGGTTAAAAGTATTTCAAGGTTAATAAAATAATTTGTTTGATTACAGCCATAAAATAAAACACTACAGAATTTCGATTTAAGATTCTTACCCGCAAGCTTCGATTTCTTCCAGTAGCATTTAACATCTGTCGGTGACGGCTCCTCAGTGCGACGATGAAGCCACATTAATAAAGCTATGGTGTGTTTGCATCCACCTTTACTGGCGGCACAATCATCACAAGTAACGCACAAAACCTCGTCCTCTTTTTCATTGCACTCCAGAGAGCAGTGGTAAGGTTTTGTGCGTACTCGATGCTCCGGTGTGATTCTACACTTTACGATGCAAATGTCTCCTTGTCTTTTTACTTGTACATATCCTATTGCATCATCTCCATAACTATCTCTCCCTGATCTAAAAAAAATTATAAATAGGTAGTTTACTTAAATTTAACACAGATTTAAAAATGTATACTATTCTATGAAATGTTTAGAACCCCCTGACAAAGTTCCAAAATACAATTTACGAGAAAAATAACGGTGTCATATCTTGTGTTAATACATGTCATATCGTTACTAGGTTACATTTTGTTAGAGAAAAGAGTTTGGTAGGTACCACATAGTTCGAACATACCTACTAACTTACTTACGTAGGTACCTATTTGCTCTTACAATTATTGTGACGCGTGAAATGGGAAAAAACAAAAAAATATCATGTGATATTCATTCAAATTTGATTCATACTTACTTTTTCATTTTTACTCCTCGCATTTCAGCGGCAACGAAATCAGCATTTTTCGAAAAATATTGAGCCACCATCAAACCGTCCACTCTAGGCAAGTTATTTGATTGTCCTTTTTGAAATCCTTCTTCCATGTTTAAAATTGAATAACTACTAAATAATAATAAACGGTCGGAAGACGAACTCGTTACCTACTCACGTACGTGTTTTCGTGGCGAACTGGCGGAACTGGCAAGAAGCGCGCGAGGCACCGCGAGATGCAGGTGGGCGGGACCTGTCTAGCTACGTCACACGCAAAGCGCGCGCTTTCACGGACATTTGAATTTTGGTTCAACTTCGATTGTCTATAACTTTAAAACCATTTCGAATTTTTGAATGAAACAAAAACAGATGTATTTCGTAACACTTAGTTCACATTCGTACGAAGTTTTAAGTGATTCTGCGAACCTACTGATGTCCCTTCATGCGATAGAAAATAAAAGTCGGGTATCGCACGATAATTCACAAAAATTCCAGGATAATCCACGATAGTTTTGTAATTTAATAAAATCTGAGTATCCAATCACTATTTTCAACCATATTATCCGTCAAATTCCAATAATATACGTCATTTTAGCGTTAATTATTGCGTAAAAGAGTTTTCAAATACCTATTACTAAAATTTAAGTTCTAATGTGGAGAACAATTGAGATCTCTGATAAATTAACAGGAATGAATGCGATATTACGCGCGTACCCCTCTGCCAAAGGCATGCGCTCAGTGAGCATACCCGTTATATAAAACTAGCAGTGTTGCCAGAAGGTTACTTTTGTAACCTTTTTGGTGATTTTTAGCTCTGTCAGGTTACTTTTAGGTTAACACGATACAAAAGGTTACTTATAGGAGATTTTTCGGAATTTGTATAATCGAACGTATGTTTTTTGTATAATTGTAGAAACGGAACGCTTTTTCATATTTTTTGCTATGTTTTATAACGCAAAACGTTAGTAACGTAGTGAGTGCAACTCCTAAAAACAAGTTTTTCTCTCTAGCACTAATATATACCCAATCTGAGACTAAATCACAACTGACTAAAGCATCTCACTTACTTGCTCGATCAATCAATCGGATGAAAAATGCAACTTTAAAAAAATGGAAAACGCTACTGAATTGTTTATATTTCTGTTAGTTAATACAACCAACATCTGTCTATAAACTTTTAATACCTTATTAAAGGAAAAAACATGAAAGGTTACTTTTCACACCAAAAGGTTACTTTTTTATCTATTTCCGATTACTTTTTACAAGATCCGGCTGGCAACACTGAAAACTAGTCGCCGCGCGTCCGCGTCCTGCGCCAGTCGCCAAGTGTTTGTTCTCGTGGCACGACATCTCGCAAAAATGCCTGTCTGTAGTGTTTATCAGTGCAAAAAAAGGTCAGGAACTTCAAGCGTACAAAAGGATAACACTTCCTTTCACTTGTGAGTATTTTTTTGTCCAAATATTATCAAATAATGCAATATGCTACCATAAAATAGAAAAATATTTCCAACAAATAAGTGTTGCCGGTTAACCGTATAAGTCCATATTTGTACGATTTTGAAGTTGTGCGAACATTACTACATTTTACCGTATATTACTTGTGATGTTATTATTACTCTACCTGTATAATAAAATAATAGAGTAAATACTGCTTGGTATATTTGGTAATCGGAAAAACCATCATATATAACCCATGAACAATTCTTTACATGTCACTTTTTAGAATTAAAACTATTGTTTAAATGTACAATAATAGTGTTAGTATTTTTATAAAAATGTGTATGTTTTATTCTTAATTCGATCCAAATAATTATTTTATTTAAATGTGGCTGGCCACACCGCTACGAAATTAGTGAAGGGCCTGCACATATTAAATATCGATATCGATATTTCGCTACTTGTTAGTATTTTAATAGCTGTATATATTTACAGATTTCCAAAAGAACCCAGTATCCGGGTTGCTTGGATTCAAGCCTGTGGTAATCACAGTACGTGGGTTCCTAAACGTATGAGCACAATATGTTCACAACATTTTAAATCTTCCTGTTTCATATTACAGTCCAATAATAAAAGGAAATTGGAACGGAATGCAGTGCCATCTTTAAAGTTGTTGAAGGTGAGTTGGATTATTTATTTTATATCTTAAGACTTTAATTTTTCTAAAATTTTAAATAATGGTCAGCAGCGGTCGGAATGTCGGAATTAGGTAGAGTTATTTATGTGTACTTACACTGATTTCATACAGCGAAAGAATAATGTGGATATACCTCAAATCCTTACACCCTACACCTACCAAAATTTTTCACCTACCCAGTCTAAAGTGACACAACATTTTATAACTCAGATTGTCAAAATTTTTTGAGCTTGAAAATTATCATAATGTCTGTCAGTTGAATTATTTCATGCAGTATTCTTTTTGAGTAACTGCGCTGCGCGTTTCGTTATAGCGACCGATAAAGAGTAACTCATTTGACTAGTTAAAAACATCTTACTGGCTGTTCTTTTGGATGGAAGAGAAGTTTTAGTTTAGTAAACGCATTTATTGTTAGTTATTTATTATCTACTTTTAACAAAAAATTTATAAACATATTTATTACACACATACATAATTTATGGGTAAATATATTATTGTGGCTGAATTTTTGCACTTGGATACCTTACCAGGTAAGATATCCAAGTAAGGCTTACCTACCTAATTTTATTTAACAGTTTGTTTCGCGTTGCGCAAACGCACGCTCGAACCATAGTGTTCTGGCAGAATTAACAGCGCTCTAGCTTTTGCTTCAGCATAATAATCCATTCCTGTTAATTTATCTGGGATTGAGATAGAAAATATTTCCTCACTGTGTCGTTTCAATCAAGAGTTTTTACTAAAATTCCCTAAAAACCTCGTACACACGGCGACACATCAAGCTATACAAAACCAACATAAGCTGGCCGCGCGACGGTATACGTTACTCGACCTACGCGCGTTCAGCTTATGTTGGTTTTGTATAGCTTGATGTGTCGCCGTGTGTACTTGCCTACCTATAAATAGGTAACATTAAAACATTAAATAGTGGCATGCAATATGGGTAAGAATAATTGAATTTCACGCATCATTTCACACTCTTTTAGATTCTAAGATACGAGAATTTTTGGAATTTTTGATGCGATAAAAACACGATAATTTTGCCGTCAATCTTGGATAATTCCTAAGTGTGGATCTGGCAACACTGACACATGGTTTGTGTTGTTTATGTTATTGTGTTGTGCGTGTCGTGGAAAGATTTAATTTTTAGTTTTTACACGGTGAAAATATGTGATCGCTTTTTACAACGAAACGAACTGTTTGTCCACTGTTTGAACAACCTTCTAATTACGACTACTTTGGAATTGTTCAAACGTACACTGGATTTTGCTCGGACTTGATTGTTCAATTTATTGATGGAACTGTTATTAACTGAGCATTGTAAGTATTTCATATTCTTCATCTTAGTCGTAACTTCATGGCTGAGGCACGTGACGTGACCGTCGTGGGCCGCTTTTGTCACCAAAGCCACAGCATAAGCACAGTATAAAAATGGGGGTTATGCAGAACAATTTTTTTTTGAAAATTTTCCAAGTCCTCTGCCCCCAAATCGCTCATAACAAAAAGTGTTTGTATGGTCGCTCTCTATATGCTCCGCGCCCCAAAAATAGGGGTTATAAAGAGTAAAAATTTTCGACTAAAGTCTTTTTCCATGGAGTTAGTTTCGACCTCTAGCGAGGCTATGGAGACCGGCGGCCGGCCCATACAAAAATGTTATTTAGTATGGGAAGCCGTCCACCGTCGACATGGTAACACTGGTTCAGCCTTCGTTAAATGTGTCTCAACCCTTATATGGACTTACCTGCTATCTTTGTCTCTCTGTTATAAATAAATAAATGAGTTAGCTGTCTATCAGACGGGCGCTAAAATGTATCTAATGAAGCTTAACTCAGTGTTATCATTACTTCGTGCAGCGCGCGATGATGCCAGGGCCGGATTAAACCATGTAGAGGCCCCTAAGCAATGCAAGTCTTGGGGCCCCTATCCCCACAGGCGTAGCAAATATTTTTTTCCCAGTGAACCCGAGAATTGAAACAAAAGAATATTATATTGATTATTGTAGTAATTCCTTTTAATTCTGTGGTGGGCCGAAGTCTTTGCTGGCGTATAGTATTGCCTCGGTAATTTCCGTACTCATGAGTCTCGTAGGCATGAGTCCACTGCCAATATTTCATTTAAGTAAATGAGGTTAAAAACATCCGATTTTGTGCTGAATTGTACAATTGAATTTGTATGAATCTTCAATGAAAGCAGGCCTATGCTAAAGAAGCGACTACTATGGAAGGGAGCTAAACACAAATGTGACGAGATTATTTAACCTTTCGTCTGTGTATGTTATGAATCCGTCCCAAAGACAATAGATATTCTATTGTGTCTGGAATACCCACATACGAAGGGTTAAATGAATTAATGAGTGAATGAAATATATTAGGTAAATACAATAATATAAGTAATATTTAATTCTATTCTATTCTAGTCTATTTTTATTTAATGGAGTCCGATGCGTTATCACAATTGTGCCAATGTCCCGTTATGCAGAGAGTACACGTAGGAAAATGATTAGTAGCATTTCTGCCAATGTCAAGTAGTTTATTATAATCTCAAGTTAACGTTTTATAGTTAAAACACAAAATACAAAATGGCAGAGCCACGTGCAAGCCTAACAGATGCCAATACGCACGCGTCTGACCTCCCTCAGACTTGCAGCGCGACTCCATAATATTTAATTAAGTTGATAAATGTAATGTTATTATTATTTCTATTGTATTGTTAATAAAATGATATGTATTAAAATGTAATTCGTGCATGAAATTGTTAATTTATGAACTGTTTATGAATGTGTAAGTAGTAGAATAAAGATTTTTTTTTTTTAATTTCTGTATTCAATGAAAGTATAGTATTACTATTATATCTGTGGACTGCAATAACATCCCTCTATGGGCCCTTGTTCAGGCTGCTGCTGGGGCACGTTTGCAGATGCTCATGTTGATGGTTTTCCCACTTCGCTCTGCAAACGGTATGCCGCATATTATGGTCTCAAGTACTTGACTTTATTAATCACTGGATCAGTCTGTGCTTTAGTTTTTGTACTAACATAATTATTTTCATTCATTAGTCATTACTTTAATGTTTTTCTTACCTAGGCATACTCTAGCTATAAGACATTCCATTTAATAGACATTTCTTTTTAGTTTAATACTAACTAAAAGATTGACGAGGGCAATCTATAAGGCAAGCGTAAGTGGAAATGTTGGAAGGGGACGGCCTAGACGTACATATATGAACCAAATTGGTGACATGCTTAAAAAGGGCCAGGTCAGGTCTACCCGAAACCGACGAGCATGCATGAAAGGACTTATGAATGTGGAGGAAGCTAGAGAGGTATGTCAGGATCGTAGCAGGTGGCGTTCCGTTGTCTCTGCCTTCCCCAGTGGGAGACAAGCGTGAGAATATGTATGTATGTAAAATATGAATGTTATGCCTGAAATAAATCATTTTTATTTTATTTATTTATTACGTATGTTATTTATAGGTGTCACAAAATAATGGCTCCAGTAAGATGTTCTTATCATGGCTGTCTAAACACAACAATGAACCACTCAATGTTCCGGTTTCCTGCCAAAAATGCACATCGATTCAGAATATGGCTGGATTTTCCAGCTGGTACGTATTTTATAATTTTCTTTAAGTATGACAAAGGGGTAGTGAAAATGCTGGCAAGCTGGGGAGGGCCCGATCAGAACAAAAGATGTTTAGACCATAATGACATTCTATACACAAGGACTTCGCATCAGCATGCTGTTAACGGGATGGCAGAAGTGTGCTTGATTGTTTTATATTACTGTTTTATATTACTGACCGAGGACATTTCAAATGGCTGGAATATCAGCAGCAATGTACGATAGCAGAGTACAACTGTAGTATACCAAGGAACTATGGTGACATTATAGAGATGTGTCATTTTGAGGTTTTGTTATTGTATGATGTGGTGAGTTTATGTGTTAGATTAAGAGATAAGTGTACTTTTTGCAACCATCGGCAGCAAAGCTGATTCAGTGTTTATGGGGTGTAAAGCATCTCTGTGATGAGGATGGGCCAGGTCTGCCTGCATAACTCCAGTCGGTTTAGGAGTTACTGATGTTTAAAGGTCAGTAAAAAATTTACGATCTGCTGCAAGGTTGATCGTACGATATTATTGTAGAATGCACTGTAGCTATGTGAACAGTACAAAAACTGACATGAACTGCCAGTCGGTTTAGGAGATACAGCCGTTCAAAGGTCGGACTTTTGAACGGCTGTAACTCCTAAACCGACTGATAAACCATGCCAGTTTTTGTACTGTTCATATAGCTACAGTGTATACTACAATAATATTATACGATCAGCCGTACAGCTGATCGTCAATTTTTTACTGACCTTTAAACATCAGTAACTCCTAATCCGACTGGAGTTATACAGGCAGACCTGGTCCATCCCCATCACAGAGATGCTCTACACCCCATTAACACTGAATCAGTCTTGCTGCTGATGGTTGCAAAAAGTACACTTATCTCTTAGTCTATGTATAGAATGTCATTGTTGGACCAGAAACAAGTGGAAATCTTATTATGGGAGCTGGCAAGCCAATAACACTTCGACCCAGTGGGATCTTTTTTGTATTTGTATTGACCCCTACACATTTGTTTTCGTCAACCTTTTATATCAAGGTAAATGAGGGAGGCAATACCGTTCAGAGGAAGAAACTGATCTCCCTGTTTTGGATATCCATCTCCCAGGAGGCATATTCGTTTAGCTTCCAAGATATCACAGTCACATAGGATATCATGTTTTCCTCCTCTCTGCTCACTTGGCTCCGACTATGGCATGAGCTTTGCTTTGATTAAAGTCTTGATGCTTCGCCTCAAATTTCCATCCTGTACATCAAGATATGTCCATTGATATTTATCATCGAATACTGCTAAAATATGATATTCGTTTTCAGGAAATGAAGCTTTATGTAGCTTGACACATGAAGAACTGAAAAATAGATTTCTATGTGATGCTCACTTTGATGCTAACTGTATTAACGCGGAAGAACAGCAAACAAGGCTGCAGAAAGATGCTTCGCCTCAGCCATATTCTGCGTACCAAAGCGAAGAAGCTGAATTAAATCATTCAACTGAGTTCAAAGTTAAAATACCAACTAACGTGTACGGAAAAATAAGTAATGACGATGAGAAGTCTCCAATTCACAGTTTGCTATTTGATATTGATATCCCATCACCGCCAACATCTGAACAAGTAGAAGAACTTAAGAACGAAATATCTGTTAGCAACAAAATAATAAAAGCAAAAAATGTGGAATTTAATAAGTTGAAGTATAAAGTTCAGAACAAAAATCTTGTTGATTTAGAAAAGTTTCCATTCAAAAGCCATGCATCGGAAGCTATAACCAAAATGCAACTGAAACAAAGTATGAAGAATTGGACACAAGATGAAAAAAACTTTTGCTTAAGTTTATACTGGAGATCACAAGGTGTATACAAGTTTTTGCAAAAGACTGGCATAATTTTGCCTTCGCATACGACAGTGCGGCGCTGGCAAAGGCAAGTTATATGCCAGGTATATGAAATAAACATATCTTTTTTAATCGTCGGATTATTATTATTTTTGGTTGGGCTATTGCAAGCAAGGGTCGTTATGTAACACGGAGACCAGCGCTGGTCCTTTGTGTTCGCCCCAAGCTCACCCATATTTTACGCATACCTCTGAACTTATGGTATTTTCTTTTCGTCCTCGGGAATGCAGGTTTCCTCACGATGTTTTCCTTCACCGCCGAGCTAGTAAATGATAAATACAACCGTACATAAATTCCGAAGAACTTAGTGGTACAGGCCAGGAATCGAACCGCGTCCTCAGGATTGAGGCGCTAGCTCTCTTCCGTATGGGCTATCATCGCTCTCTTCGGTCTCTCTTCTAATCGTCGGATAAGAAGGCATTTGTGGTGTGCTTTGACGAAATGTCAATTATGACAATGTCTTGAATAAACAGAAAATATAACATTATTTAATATGTATTTCAAACATGGTGTTAATATTTTTGTCTACTTAGAAGGCTTTGAAAAATACATTAGTATTTTCTAATGAATACCTCATTTTCAAAATTTCAATGCCTATTTTATTGCTCAAAATTAATTTATGTTGTTAAATCTAATCAAAATGAGTGCATTGGTATGAATATTAATTAGTTTGAAGTCTTCTGGGAGATACAATTTTGATTTGTATGTTGCGTACCGATTTTTTTTTAATATGTTTCTGATAGTATTTTTGTCACTAAACGGTGCCGGTTACAGTTTAAAAGTCCCATTGATAATTACTCCCTACCTCTCCTAACAAAATTCCGTAAAATGACTGGCCTAGTGCGCGTACCCTCAAAGCAAATTTCCCTAGACCCAATTTTTTTAACCGACTTCAAAAAAGGAGGAGGTTTCTCAATTCGACCGTATATATTTTTTTATTACACTTTGGCCAGAGGCTTGCTTGTATCATAACTGGAACACTGATAATCCATAGACAGCTCTGCTTCCGACATCTATCGGTGACGAGACGAACATAGTACATGTGTTGAAATAGGCTTCGTATCTAAACTGGTGCGATAGTGCGCTGCATTTCACCGCTGGTTTGCCGCTGGAGTAGTGAAATATTTCACTCATATCAATCACTGTTTTGTTGGTTGAGCGGTCTAGACAACCGGCTCTCGATACGGGTGGTTTTCGTTCGACCCTCGCGTAGGCCGACTTTTTCAATTTATTTCACAATGTGGTTCCCAATACGAGCATTCGAATTCCTCTAAGGGAAAACCTCAAATTAATATGTAATAGATTATTTTTAATTTTTATTATCATTATGTGGCTACTCATGGGGACCATGAGTAAGAATATACGTTAATAAGGCAATGTTCTAAAATTCAAGGCGAATTTCGGATTCATCTATCCCCTATTTTTTTATTAAATGGTTTTTGACAAATTATTGATTTGCTTTGTGAGTGGGTGTGTATATTTTGCAATATACGTCCAATTGAACGTTTAAAATAATTTATTCTATCTATCTATAACGTCACGCCTCTTTCCCAGTGGGGTAGGCAGAGACCAGGGCGCGCCACTTACTACGATCCTTACATACTTCTTTTGCCTCATGCACATCCATACATCTCTTCATACATGCCCGTCGGTTTCGAGTACTCCGCACCTCCCCTTTTTGTAGAACGCAACTGATTTGATCAGCATACGTCCTACGAGGGCGCCCTCTGCCGACGCTTTCACTCACATTAGCAACATATATCTCTTTCGTACATCTGCTATCACTCATCCTCTCTACATGACCAAACCAACGAAGCATACCTTTCTCTATTCTTGTCACTACATCTTTACGTCGCAAGGAACGCATTTCAACAGCATTAATTTTACTTGCATGCTTCTTCTGCCATACCCAGCACTCACTGCCATACATAAGTGTAGGCACCAACACACCATTGTGTATAGCAAGTCGCGCCTTTTTGGACACTAATTGGCTAGCCACATTATACGAAACAATAATTTATTGTTTCGTATAATTTCATTTATTCATTGTACAATAGGTATCTGCTCTTCCTTACAGGTATGGGTAAAACCAAAAATGTTGACACAATTTTCTTATACTAATGCAAAATTGTTTATTGTGACATTACAGGTACAAATACGTTTTTTTTTTGTCTAGTGATATGCAAAGAATTATACTATAAGGAAAATTATCATTAACCTTTAAACCACATCAAACTTTTACTATGAGAGCAAACGTAGGTATGGAACAGCAGATATTTTTGGCGCTGCCCAAAGACATTCTATAGAAGGACTTCGCCTCAGTGTTTACAGTTATACTTAATTGTTGTACGTTACTGTTTTGTGACCGAATACATTTGAAAGATTTGAAGGGATGAAATGTCAGCGGCAGTGTATGACAGCTAAGCATAACTGGTGCCATACAAAGGTGGCATTAGAGTCATGTGCCATTTCTTGGTTCTGTTATTGTATGACGTGGTGAGTCCCATATAGAATGTCATTGGCGCTACCAATCGGTTTGCTCCTTTCTTCTATATCTTTTTCCGTAAATTTTATCTTTTTCGCTCTATAATTTTTTAAAGCTCTTTCACAATACAATACAATCTTTCTTCTTCATTTCTTCATATTTTTCTCGGTTTTTACTCGATACCTTTTTTGTTTTTCTGCCGGCGTCAGCGGCCTCTGTAAAAACACGCCTAAGCCTAACTATTTAAAAAATAAACTCTCAGATTAATTTACTTAGAATTAAATAAATATCATATCTCAAAAATACGCGGCAATACTTGCATTAAACCTACGTTTATATAAGGTCCAACAAAATTAGCTGAAACTATTTTAAGGGGATGATCAGACCACCAAACTGAACAACTTTCTCTATGGGACCAATATCGAAATCGCGAAAAAAAAATCAGCTGTTCCATACAAACGTACTCGACGTAAATGTATGGGACAGCAGATTTTTTTCGCGATGACGATATTGGTCCCATAGAGAAAGTTGTTCAGTTTGATGGTCTGATCATCCCCTTAAAATAGTTTCACCTAATTTTGTTGGACCTTATATAAACGTAGGTTTAATGCAAGTATTGCCGCGTATTTTTGAGATATGATATTTATTTAATTCTAAGTAAATTAATCTGAGAGTTTATTTTTTAAATAGTTAGGCTTAGGCGTGTTTTTACAGAGGCCGCTGACGCCGGCAGAAAAACAAAAAAGGTATCGAGTAAAAACCGAGAAAAATATGAAGAAATGAAGAAGAAAGATTGTATTGTATTGTGAAAGAGCTTTAAAAAATTATAGAGCGAAAAAGATAAAATTTACGGAAAAAGATATAGAAGAACAACGGCTGAAATGGCGAGAATTCAGAGATAAAACAAAAGAACTACATAATATAACTCAATCGGTAAAACGATGTCTAGGTCTATGAAACTCAAACACGAACACATAATATTATATATAGGGTCCTTCTTAAAATGCTGACTTTTTAAGAGGATGATTAGTTGATTAGACAATCAAACTGAACAACTTTCTCTACAGGACCAACATTAAAATCGTGAAAAATCTGCTGTTCTATACAACATACAAAACTGCAAACCGACTCGAGCCAAATGTATCGAACAGCTGATGTTTATTTTGCGACTTCGATGTTGGTCCCATACAGAAAGTTGTTCAGTTTGATGGTCTGATCATCCCCTTAAAAAAGTGTCCGCATATTGAAGGACTCTGTAAATATTTATATATGGAAAAATAGTTTAGAAAATTTAGTTGCCGCGTCACAAATAACATTTGCAATTTATAATATTACTTACTACGAAGATATAAAGCTTTTAATATTATGTATGAAAAATTTCAAAGCTTTCTATCTTCGTAATTATTTTATAAATTACAAATGTTATTTGTGACGCGGCATCTAGATTTTCTGAACTATTTTACCATATATAAAATATTAATTTTATTAATCTACGCGTATTGTGCGTCAAACTTTTGTATGGACTGAAACCACCTTAAACTGTACATTCCTAAAGTCCCAACTGTATAAGTCCGTTCGCGTTAAGAAAATAGTGAGTCATCGTTGTCCGCCGGCCTGGCCACGCCCCCCAGCCAATTAAAATGCTAGAAATTAGAAAGTCGAGTTCACAGTGACCACTGACCAGTTGAAATCTGACCTTCGAACAAAACGGTTGTGTATTGTGCGTGACTCGTTCAAAAATAAATTTTGAAAATGAATACTTCACCAATTCGAAAGAATAAAAGTGGATCAATAATCCATAGCGGAGAGAGACGCATAATTTACAATGTTTATAAGTACTTTAAATTGTGTGATTTAAATGCAACTGTGGAGAGAATAGTCATAAAAACAGCAAGTGCATGCGGTGTGTCCGAAAATACTGTTTATAAAATTATTAAAGAACAAAAGGATACCAACACATTAAAATCACCCGTGAAAAAAAGAGCTCGACTATCCACAGCCGATAAATTGGTAATTATTATAGTGATATAATTTTGGTTTCACCCACCAACAATGCATGTGACTCACATTATAGTTCGGCCGTTCAGAGAATGCGTTCCTGACACGTCGCGATTGAACTGACGACGTAACTTTGTAATGGCGTTGCAGTTACGATAAAAATATTTTTGCTGGTTGTTTACCGTTTTAACAATTGATGAGCATTAAAACAACATTATTATATCAATAATCAATGAATTTTATAATTCTGTGCCAAACTGAGTGTCAAATAACTTGGTAAACAATATTTTTCTAAATCTATACTGCGCTGTTACAAGGTTATGTCAGCGCTTTATATTTGTAGTGCTGTGCTAACAATAACAGGCAATAACAGTATCGTAATCTGTTCTTATACAGTTATACTTTATAAAATAATACGTTTTGTTTTTCTTTTTAAGAATTTGAAAATAATGGACTATGAGATAACTTTTATTAAATACAAAAATAAAACTATGACCGAACCGAACGCGCGAAAGAAACTAGCATTTTTATATTTAGGTTGAAAATGGTAACCCCAAATGGCGTTATGGGCCGCCATTTTGTGACGCTAAAACAGTCGTCTGTTGTCGTTTCGTGCGCATAGACCACGTTCTTCAAGTGTTTTCGATCTGTTTTTATTGGATTACCCGTTTCCTCTACCCTAAGGTTGTCTGGAAGAAATTGCTTCTTAGCGATAAGACCGCCTTATTTTGTGCCTCTTGTATTTTATTTCTGTATTTTACTGTTTATGTTTTTGGTGTAAAATAAAGTATATTTGTTTGATTGATTGATTGATTACCCGGCTTTCGTTTAATGGACTGTTTCTGCTTTTCAAACTGACATCGGCGCTAAATCGGACTTCGATTGTGTTTTGTATTGCGTTCTTTTTACTTTTGGTAGATAATAATGCCTAAACGTGGACAAACATTGAAAAGTGGAGCCCGTGAGTTAATCATCAAGCTGCAAGATTACTTTGAGCGGGAGCGGCAAAATGGCGGACCCCTGTTACCTGTCGAACAAGTACAAGAACGCGTCTCTCAGGCACTTGGAGTTAGCAAACGAACGATAACAAATATTAATAAAGAAAAGTTCGGCTCTACTGGCATGGAAGATAATATTTTACGTACTCCGAAGAAGAAACGTAGAACTAAACCCGTGACAGATATTGACTCCTTTGACGCCGATGCAATCAGAAATCATATATATGGTTACCATTCCAGAAATGAATATCTCAACAGGAAGAAGCTTTTGGCATCGTTAAGAGAAGCTGGACTGTTTAGCGGGGGTAAAACTGCTTTAACCAAAATCTTAAAAGATATTGGTTTTTCGTATAAAAAAAAATACAGACAGGTAGGTATGTCATGTCACATTTAGTCACAATTTAGATCACGTTGCGTTGGCCACAAACGCCATTAAAAAAACTTCATTGTATTTTTTTATTAATTAAATGACCTTTTTTTACATTTTTATGGTTTCATTTATTTAAATGTTACATTTAAAATAAGTGTGTTACTTATTCGAAAATTATACGGTGTAAGTGACAGCCTAGCAAATACTGAAACGGTGAACTCAGACCATCAAACTGAACAACTATGGAGCCTACCTCAGGAAACGCGAAAAAAAATTAGCTGTCTCATACATTTGAGTCGGGTTGGTCACCAGTTTTGTATGGAGCAGCTGATTTTTTTTCGCGTTTCCTGAGGCTGGCTCCATGGTGAAAGTTGTTCAGTTTGATGGTCTGAAGTCTGAATTCACCGTTTCAGTATTTGCTAGGCTGTCACTTACACCCTGTATAGGATCCTTTAATATGCTGACTGTTTTTTACAGGGATGGTTAGACCATCAAACTGAACATCTTTCTCTGAGCTGCTGATTTTGGTCGAGTAGGATAGCAGTTTTGTACGGAATAGCTGATTTATTTTTCTTGAACTAACTAACACAGTTATTACTTAATGTCGGAAGTATCATCGAGAAATTCATCCAGACTGTAGTAGCATTTAGAATTAAGCAAATCAAAGAGATTTTTCTTTAAAAAATTATTTCTGTTGTATCTATTATGGGCTTGTGAATTTTATTATAAACGAGCGTTCACCCGCGACTTCGTCCGTACAAATTATATACCAGATTTTAAGTCAGATCATAAGCTATCAAACAAAAAAAGTTTCATCAAAATCGGTTCAGTACTTTTTGCGTGATGCTCGTTCAAACAAACAAACACACAAACAAACAGACAGACAAAAAAATCCAAAAATTGGTGAAATGGAATCAGGGACACCTAAAAACCATATCGTAACTTTTTTTTTTGTTAATATCTTCAATGTAACAGACAAACTTCCTGTTACAGTTTTATAATAGTATAGATATGAGGTGTCCTACAGAACAGACTATGTAGTAAAGCTGTCCTAGCAGTGCCACTGCTAAGTTGTCTTGATGCCGCAGACGAGTTCTAAAATTAAATACGCTAATATTTGTTTTTACAAATAGTTGTTCCGTTTGATGGTCTGATCATCCCCAAAACTGTCAGCATATTAAGATAACTGTAGTTACTTTATCTTTTGTCTTATCGATATTATTGTCTAATTGTTTTAGAGTGTCGGGCCATCGACCAGCACAACGCCTATCGTACGAGCCACCTACAGCTCCTCCGATGATGATGATGATGATTCCGGTAAGTTAACATCTTAGCCTTTTCAAGCACGTATCCAGACTTTAGTTTTTTATTTTAATTAGCTAGCTCCTATGTAGGTGTTTGACATAATGGGTTAATCTAATAATAATTCTATTTCTAATTTTAATTTTACTTTAATATACTTGTATATTAAAAGTGTACATATGGGTGTTTTACCTGAAATAAGTGATTTTATTCATTTATTAAATTTATGGGGGATTTTTTTTAAATTGAAAATTAAAAACTAATAAACAATGAAAAAGTAGGTGCTCCCCTCCAGGATACGTGCCTGAACCTTTTTGTTAACAGTCATAATTTTAAAATGTTTCCTCTCGGTCGCACCAGAGAACGTTCTCGCGATGATTGAATAGTACTGCTACAGAAACAAGATGGCGTCGGCATAAGCGACGTCCCGCCCAGACGCGCGCGCCTGCTGTATAATGCGTTAGATATAGGGTCCTTTTCTCCTTCTCAATATGCTGACACTTTTTTAAGGCGATGATCAGACCGTCAAACTAAACAACTTTCTGTATGGCACCAAAATCGAAATCGCGAAAAAAAAATCCGCTCTTCCATTCAAAACTGCAAATCTACTCGAGCCAAATGTATGGGACAGCTGATTTTTTTTCGCGATTTCATGTGGTAATTGGATGATTTCGTCCAATTACCACCTGCACCTCTCACATTAGTTTTTAATTAAAATATAATTACTACAATCATTCTTCAGACTGAAACGAACTATAAAACGGGACAATTGGCGTCCCGCACGTATTCGCGGGACGCGTCCTTTAAGGCTCTAGAAACGGGACCGCCTACGCCTCTCGCGGGGTTCGACGACTGGAATCACGTCGACGGCGGTCGTCCGCGGTGGCCACGCAGCCATAGTAAATGTACCGCTTCTTCTTCGGCGCCGTCATCTATTCTTGGTGACGCATGACGTCTCGGTGAAGTGAATGATCTGTCTATCTATCAGTCCGGTGACCTTGGGCCGGTGCGAGAATGCGATGAGGGGGGGGGGGGGGCGGTTATTCCCCACCGCTTCGGCTCACCAACGGCAAAAAAATTATCGATGACCCCCACTTGCTCGCCACTGGGGGCCATCGGGAAAATACATTTCCGTTGTCGGACCAATAAAATAGAATTAATGGTGCAATTTATCGAATTTTTATTGTTTGTAGTGAGTTTTGGTTCGTAAGATTGGTGTTGTTTTAAGTAACAAAGTGTCGCGCAAGTGAACAATATACAGTTCAATAAAATATGATGGTGTATGGGTCGTAAACAGGAAAAGTGTTCCGTGATTTTAGCGCGGCAAAGCGGTAGGTATATAAACCTTTCCTGTCACCTCTTTCCGTGTCTTTCGATTGTCTCCAATTGCTGTCAACATAGTACTACTAAAGACATCGGCTGTATGGGTTAGATCCCTTTGCCTTTAAATTAACAAAAAAACAATGACAGCTGATAGGTGTCATATTGAAATGAATACTTGGACTTGGGAAGTGAAGCGGTCATTGTTTTCGTGAGCAAGTTTTTCGACTATTATAAAGGTAAGCTTAAAATTTTAGCAAAGTTTTTTAATGCGCTCGATTCTTGAAAACGTGGGAACTTTTATCGTGATATAAAATATTACATAAATGGTGAGAAACAGTTGTTGAGATTGCGAGACCAGTTGCGAAATTGCTGCGTCACTGCTACGCTACCAAAACAAGTATCATGGGGATTGCAGTAGTTCTTTTATGCATTTTGTATTTTTGTTTATTTTTTTATATAGATTCTTTTAGAAGTAGGTAGGTACTCGCAGTTTCGTAAATACTTTCACAAAGCAGATATACAGGGTGAAATTAATATCATTAGCATCCTTTTAAACTGAGAGTCTACCCATCAAACTGAACAACTTTTACTATGGGAGCAAACCGATCGGAGCAAGAAAAAAATCAGCTGTTGCATACATTTGAGTCGAGAAGACATTGCAGTTTAGTCAGTCAGTTTATTTCTTCTTACCAGTATTCCCTTTACAAGTACATTTTTGTTTATTTCCAGATGCCTCTCACTGCAGCAGAAAAGTCGAAAAGATATAGAGAAAGATTAAAACAATTTAATTCTGATAAATATAATGAGATAAAAAAGAAGGCTTCTGAACGAGCGACATTAGCTTATAGGAGAAAGGTAGCTGCGATGACTGCAGAACAAAAAGTAGAGCTGAGGAGAAAATGGAGGGAAAATAATAATAAAATCAAAAATAACCATCTTGCAGATCAACCTACAACAACAGATTCACAAAATGACCCCCTTTTAGAAATTGCTTCATTTAATAAAACCACTGAAAGAAACATGCAAAGACGCTCTCAACAAAATCTGGAAAAAGAAGACACCACGCTCCACACTGAAATGCAAAACTTGAAGAAAGGTTTCAACTACCTGCTTAGACAAATGCAAAATCAAAAGCAACAATTAACGAAAATTAATAAAAACACAGAAGAAATATTGAAAAAACTACAAAAAATATCAGGTAATGATAGCGGAAATTTTACTTCTGTTTACCTTGTTAATGAGATTATTTAAAAACTCTTAAAGCAATTGAAACGAAAAGAAGATGGGAGAAAAAATGGAAAGGGATGCATGGCACACATTCCACAACCTTTCCGTGCCACATAGACGGTGAGAAAGGAAAAGTTTATCCTCTCAACAGCCTCAAGTCCTTGGAAAGGCATAGAATGTAGCAGGACCACATCTCCCTACATTCTCCCTTTGTACCACAATCTAAGAATCCCCAGTACGACTAGGAAAATAATTCCGTTCGCCAGTCTTCGTTTTTGCAGAGCAGACGCATTAGTAATCAAATCAGAATTCATTTAGTAATCAAAGGGTGCAAAGTCGGATAGCAGCAAAAAGGGCGCGGAAAACAATTAGCCAATAGCAGCAAGGGACTGAAGGTTGCACATTCTGATTGGTCAATATAATTTCGCGCAGATTTAAAACTAGGCAATTATGCAGGTATATTGGTAACACTTATCAATCTGGTACTACTGTACTCGGATCGATCTTATTGAAGCTACTGAAAATGGTATTCTCATAGCTAACAGTCTAGTCTTGAGTTTGAAATACACTGACCTGCAAAACTAAGTACTACACTTTTAATATTCAAATTTTTACTGAACTATAGAAATTAGAGATTTAAAATAAAAAACGTTTTATAGAAAATGCTATCAGCTTTCTTTGTAAATTAAACTCTTTTTCGAGTCCTTTTTATTTCGAAAGTGTAATTTGTTTACTGAAAAAGATATTGCAATTTTAAAAGTGAGATACTTAGTTGGCCAGTGTAGTTAAGACACGATAAGAAGAAGATTGTGGTCCTTTGTCAATGTTCTATGTGCCGGGCAAAAGCCCAAATGTGTTTTATTGTCACGTTCAAGAGTCAAAATGTTTAATCTTGATAGGTTTATTGTGCTATTTGATTTTGATTATACAGTGAAAATTTTACATTTTGTTTAATTTATCTAACCTTTAAAAAATTTTTTGAAGTTCCTATTTCTCTGATAGTAAGGGCCTGTTTCACCTCTTCTCAAATAAGTTCTTGTCAGCTTATCTGACAGCCATAAATCCTCTGCTCTGCCATCTGTACCTTCAATTTAATTTATTTAATTTAAATTTAATTAATTTTTTTAATAAATGAAATGAAATGAAGCTCGTTTGACATATTGTTCATAAAATACAGGGTGTTAGGGTAGACAGTGGCACTACTTTAAGGGGTGATTGTACCGGAATTTCCTATGTTTCTTAGGGAAAGATATTCAGTATCATGGGTACAACGACCCCTTAAAGTAATGCAACTGTTTACCCGAACACCCTATATGTTAACCGAGCTGTCAGATAAGCTAACAAGATCTTATTCAGAAGTGGTGAAACAGGCCCTAAGGCTATTATTTTTATCCAACAAGCTCAGTATACACCAACCTCTTATTTTTCGTCACCGTGGCGTAAATTATTGCGCTACTTAAAAGTAGACCACCTGAACTGACGTAAACGTCAAGTTGCGTAAAATTTGGCGTCATTTGTGCCAAAATTCGTACCTTAACCCGTAGTGTAGACATAAATAAACAGAAATGTTAACCATTAGTTGCAGATGATCCGCCAGATCAGAGCGACACCGGCGATGACCTCTCAATGTACATCAAGATCCCCAAGAAATCTACCAACACAACTAAAACAACTGCATACAGCGCCGAACAAGATAGAGGTGACGAAATTATATTATTATCTTAATTTATTGATAGGTGAAGGTGAAATTGATATCCTTAGCATCCACTTAAACGAAGAGTCTACCCATCAAACTGAACTTTTACTATAGGAGCAAAAACGATCGGAGCAAATAAAAAATCTGATGTTCCACACTAAATTATAATGTTTAGGTTTAGGGAATGGACTCAAATGTATGCAACAGCAGATTTTTTTTTTGTTCCAATCGGTTTGCTCCCATAGTAAAAGTGGTTCAGTTTGATGGTTAGACTCTTAGTTTAAAAGGATGCTAATGATATCAATTTCAATACTAGCCGCACAGAAAAGAGATGTACAAAATGTAATCTTTTTATTCTATGTATCGTAATATGGTTTTTTTACAATTTTACAGATAAAGCTGATCAGCGGCATGAAGGGTTTTCTTGCAAAAATTGCTCTAAAAATATCATAGGGTAAGTTATTCTAAGACATAGAAATAAAACTTATTATCGACTACGCGGATGAATGTTGTCTTGATGCCACCGAGGAGTTAAATAACAAGTTGGAAAGACTACAGAACTTGGGCATACGTTTCGTTTTCGGTCTGCGAAAATTTGACCATGTGTCCGAGTTTCGGGCCCAGCTGAAATGGCTCCCCGTACGCGATCGTAGGAATGTTCACATCCTTTGTCTTCTGTACAACATCCTACACAATCCTTCCTATCCTAACTAACTCCGTGAACGTTTCTCCTTCTCCCGCCCTTCTGACAAACCTTGCCGATCCCACATCCGTACCCAACTTAGTATCCCATCCCACTCCACCGACTTCTACTCCTACTCCTTCACCATCCATGCTGCTCGGTTGTGGAACTCACTCCCCGCCGACATTCGCGACTCCAAGACTATAGCTGTATTTAAAAAGAAAACGAAAGAGCACTACCTTTCTCTATCTTAAGTGATATTCATATATATAATTATATACATATATTAATATATATTGTATGTTGTAGGTATATATTACATTTATTTATTTATTTATTTATTCTGTTTGTTTGTACACAATAAGTTTGCCTTGTAATTGTTAACTGTCTCTTCTACGGGTCTGCTGGAAGAAATCTCTTCAGAGATAAGCTCGCCCTTTGTACATGTTTTCTCAACTTTGTGTATTATTATGTCCGTGTGTACAATAAAGTGTTATAATTAATAAAATTAACAGACAAGACAAATTCTACATAATATACTATAATAAGTATAATATGTACTAGACCTAGAGTCTACCCGGGACTTTCGACCCGCACGGGATACCAGATTTTAGGAGGATATGTGAAAAAAATAGGATTCTTCAAAGCGTCATTAAGCGTCATTAAGTACTAACAGTAGGAGTATGATTAGCAGATATGTGTAAATTTAACATATAATTGAAGTTTTGATTAGAGCCAAAACACCATTAAGACACATTTTCTCGATAGAAAAACAAGCCAAAGTAGCCTCCATCTTTATCGATAAACGCTTGGAACTGCTAAACGGTGAATAACACGAGACTTGATTAAAAAAAAAAAGAGATTGATATTTTATAAAGTTTGATTAGAGCAGAATTGAACTTACATAAATAGTACAATCACAATTAAATTAAGTTTGTTTTACGCTTGCGTCGTAGATTTCAAACACAAACAGTTTCATCAAAATTGTGATTTGGCCCATATGCTGTAGCAATAGACACTGGTTACTTTAAGCAATAGCCATTAGGATGCTATTGCCACTACCACGGACCCTGCATTTTGTGATCGTCTGAATGGCGGGTCAACGCTCATGTTTATATTTGAAACAGAGTTAAATAATTGCTTACCAATTGCTTATATTTGCTTATCATGATGGCAGATTTATATAAGCAATTGGTAAGCAATTATTTAACTCTGTTTCAAATATAAATATGAGCGTTGACCCGCCATTCAGACGATCACTGCATTTTGGCGAATCCGCGAGTTTCCAACTAGTCAAATCAGCAACTCTTTATCAAACGTCAAAAGACAGACAAAGACAAAAAAACACGCGCTTTATATGAAAAATTTTACTAAATAATGAATAGTGACGTCATTGTTTTTCGTCGTCTTCGTTTCGATACTTTTTATACTTTATCCTTTTATTAAAAATTGTATTCAAGCTACATAATTACTGGAAATTAAAGTTTAGCATTATTTTCAAACGTATTCTTACTTAGAAGATAAAACTAAAATATATTTGATGCAGTCCCCTCCCCAGTTATGGCCTGCAAACATCTCTGAGGTTCCACAAAATCTAGGTTGTCCCAACAGCATCCTGCATCCAATGTTGTATTGAACGCGCAGTCAGACCTCCGTCACTAGGCCGTAGGTACCGATGTAAGCACCTACATTTGGCGGATCGTAAACGATGCGTTTGCTTTATTTCTGCCACTTGCTTCATACGACAACGTCGCATACGTCGCGCGCTGTATGAATCTATACTATTATAAAACTGTAACAGGAAGTTTGTCTGTACATTGAAGATAGTAACAAAAAAAAGTTACGATATGGTTTTTAGGTGGCCCTGATTCCATTTCACAAATTTTTGGATTTTTTGTCTGTCTGTTTGTTTATGTGTTTGTTTGTTTGTTTGAACGAGTATCACGCAAAAACTACTGAACCGATTTTGATGAAACTTTTTTTGTTTGATAGCTTATGATCAGACTTAAAATCTGGTATATAATTTGTGCGGACGAAGTCGCGGGTTAACGCTCGTTTATAATAACGCTGCTTCACTAGGTAGATTATGATTATTGCGTGTACCTACCGTCTGGCAGTAGGTAATTAAAGCGTTAGATTTAATCTTTTTCTAAGGAAGTGATGCATCTGTTACGATTTTCGAGTTTATCTGTTGCATAAGCTGAATTTTATGTTAAATTATATTATGTTTGTGGGGCCCTGTGGACACGATTGTTTTATATTGCAGATACCGTTACACGTGCGTGCAGTGCCTGAACTACGACCTGTGCGCCTCATGCGAGGCACAAGGCGCACATTGTCTGCACTACGTGCTGAGGATTCCGAAGCCTGCTCCTGATGTCAGTATTTGCTTTGTTTTTTATAGTTCTTGCCATGTAAACGTCTCTCAAAGTGAGATCTTGCTCGGGTAGACATCGACGGTAAATGGTACGATTTAGGTACATATAGCTCGTCGCACCCACTTGTATTGTAACATGAATACTGTGTTATGAGTATGGTACATCACTGGTGCGATGTAACATCACTATTCGAAAAGAGGCGGGCTGTCAAGATGGCACCCGAGCGACGACGGTGAATCGCTATGGTTGTAATCCAACTACATCTAATAAACCACGTTTAATAGAAGTCCAGTAGTATTATTAATATACAATACAGTGACCAACACATACTGCACACTTTTTAAATGTACCTATGTAACCAGCCAAACGCCAGCTCAGAAAATTAGCAAGCTGAAGTGGCAATGGGCTGGTCATATCTGCCGAAGAACTGACAACCGGTGGGGTGTCAGGGTTCTGTAGTGGAGACCGCGAACTGGTAGACGTAGTGTGGGACGCCCTGCTGCCCGCTGGACAGACGACATAAAAAAGGTAGCGGGGAACGACTGGATGAGGAAGGCCGAGGACAAGGTTTTGTAGCGCGCCTTGGGAGAGGCCTATCTCCAGCAGTGGACGATGATAGGCTGATGATGATGATGAACCAGCCAAACCCGATTTCAGGCGAAACTAGTTTGTCCTAGGCCAAACCAAACGAACAATTGTCAGATGTAGTAAACCACTCTAGTAACATTTAAAAGGGTAGTTTAGAGTCAAACCATAGTAAAAGTTGTTCAATTAGATGGTCTAAAGCTTGAGAACGTCGACAACGTCGAAAACACATGTAAAAATCTGTTGTCCCATACATTTGAGTCGAGTCGGTAACTCGGTACTGCAGTTTCGTATGAAACGGCAGATTTTTGTTATTTTTCCTCGATATTGGCTGCATAGTGAAAGTTATTCAGTTTGATAGGCTAAAGTATTACTCTTAGGGTGTTTTG
The DNA here is from genome assembly GCA_927399405.1 of Agonopterix arenella. NCBI lineage: Eukaryota > Metazoa > Arthropoda > Insecta > Lepidoptera > Depressariidae > Agonopterix > Agonopterix arenella. Next base: position 8,781,230 of record OV656714.1, read on the forward strand.
AAGTAGATGTAGATGCATAGACTTGGTCCGCCTCACAGGGTCTCTCTATGATCAGACGGATTCACTACGGAGCCAATATCGAAATACCGAAAATAATCTAAACGCAAACGAAAATAATAAAACTGTAACAGGAAGTTTGTCTGTACATTGAAGATATTAACAAAAAAAAAGTTACGATATTGTTTTTAGGTATCCCTGATTCCATATCTTCAATTTTTGGATTTTTTGTCTGTCTGTTTGTTTGTGTGTTTGTCTGTCTGTTTGTTTGTTTGAACAAGCATCACGCAAAAACTACTGAACCGGTTTTGATGAAACTTTTTTTGTTTGATAGCTTATTATCTGACTTAAAATTTAGTATATAATTTGTGCCGACAAAGACGCAGGTTAACGCTCGTACTACATAAAATATGACTGCCCCTCTGTTACAGCTTGTAGAGAGGTAATAAAGTGCATTTTTATTATTGCAGGCGGAGGTGCAGTCGATGCTGACCGCGATCCGGTCGCACCTGCTGTACGGAGCCGACCCCGAGCCTGTAGCGGAGGCGCCGCCGGTCGAGGAAGTACCTATAGAGACGTTAGTTCATTATCATTGTTTTCATTGCTTTACATGGGTTCTTAAGACTGCAGCCAGCCTATTGTGCTGCCCCCGATCGTATTTTTTTATTTCGTAACTATTAAACAACATTTCCAAAAAAACAAGAACGTCACATTATAGTCCTGATAGGCTTTCAATTTATCGAAACATTACAGATAATGTTTTGTGCTTGTAGCTATTATCGTTAAAATCGCCAAAAGTGACCATTTTTGGCTGTTTTAAAGATAATAACAAAAAAAATAAAACAAATCCGCAGTAACCCGATATATAAAAATCTGCAATGACTACAATGTGACATTCTTGTTTTTTGGCACGTTAAGCCGTTGGTCCCGGCTACTCTGGTTGTAGTAGTCGTTACATAAAAACCACGTCAGGGCCTTAAGGCGGTCTGAAAAAACTCTGACACCAGGGCTCTGCCCACACGATAGAAGACATTGTTAAGGACATCGTAAAGGACATTGTTAGGCTTCCCGTCACTCAGTCGTAGGCGATGCGCTCGCTTGATTTCTACCACTCGAGCCAGACGACAACGTCGCATACGTCGCGCGTGTCAGATTATAGGGAGAGCCAGGGGCTATAATATTCATGGCATATTGTCAGGATTAGGTTCATAAACTATTCGACCAATTTATCATAGAATTTAATAAAATTAAAGCAAATCAAAGCTAAATATATTCTGATAGTGTTCCTACATCGTATCGAACCTATCATATTATGTTTATGTGTATGTTGGACCAGATACCCCATAAGAAAAGGAAAGGTTATCATGATACCATCGTCATCCCATCTGCTGTCCGCAGTTCAGGACACTGGTCTACAATGAGGATGAGGAAAGTATATGTACAGAAATGATTTCAAATGAAAGGCCAGAATCAGAATAGTCGAATATTATTTAATTCTTTGACTATCCTTAATATATCTTTGAATATATATTTTATATCTTTGATTCTACATTACTTCTGGTTCACTAGTGTCCTCCTATCTAAACCATAGGGCATATGGAGAAGAACCAGACAAAGAAACTCCATATAGGACAACCAAAACACATTATAGAAAATCACACATAAGAATTAGGTATTATAAATTAACCATAATTATACGGTAGCAAACACAAGTTACTTACACTGAACAAATAATAAATATGGCGTAACACTTACACTTGGGCAGCGTGACCACCTCTGTGATCTTTGGTAGAATTCCTCACTTTTATGACAAACCACCTCTTTTATAGATTTACCACCACACTTCACGATCGTTCGCAATGGCGGCTTATCCATCCAGGAAATGAAGTTTGTTTACAATATTATAATACGTACTTAATCATTTCTAAATTATAATTATTACTTCACAAATTATACTATGATTTTAGGATGAATAATATATCGGTAACACAACCTATCAAACAAATAAGTACATATTAGTTGACAAAGTTATTCTTACGTTTGCTTATTGGCGCGGACCAATCAGCGACCAGACGACAGTTTCGTTTATATATTCCTTTTAGAAACCAACAATAATGTCCATTTGCCACAATTAATCATTAATGTTTTAGGACAGAATGAGAGTAATTATAACTGTATAATTAATATCACAATTACAACAAGATTCACCATAATATAAGTTACTAAACACTCAACAATGGTTTGGTTTTTAATAGATGTTGCCAGTCTTAAAATGAAATGTAGATGACTCGATTAACATAAATAATTTAGATACGACTCATGACTCGACTCACGAATCATTCAATTAAATAAAATCTAATATTCTAACACGCGCGCTCTGTACAGTCGCTATCAGATATATCATAGCAAACAAGGTCGTCGAATATTTCTAGGCAGTTCTAATTTTTAATAATTTCTTTACACGTAATCAATGTAAAATATCAGATCGCCTAGAACATCAAATATATCAACGCTGTCAGGGTGATCATAAACATCAGAGCAGTTAAGGAAAAAAAACCTTAAACTCTTGTTATATAAGGTCTAACAAAATTAGGTGAAACTATTTTAAGGGGATGATCAGACCATCAAACTGAACAACTTTCTCTATGGGACTAATATCGAAATCGCGAAAAAAAACTCTGCTGTTCCATACAAACCTACTCGACCTAAATGTATGGGACAACAGATTTTTTTTCGTGTTTTCGATATTGGTCCCATAGAGAAAGTTGTTCAGTTTGATAGTCTGATCATCCCCTTAAAATAGTTTCAGCTAATTTTGTTGGACCTTATATAAGGTTTAACAAAACTAGCTGAAACTATTTTAAGGGGATGATCAAACCATCAAACTGAACAACTTTCTCTATGGGACCAATATCGAAATCGCGAAAGAAAAATCAGCTGTTCCATACAAACGTACTCGACCTAAATGTATGGGACACAGAAAGTTGTTCAGTTTGATGGTCTGATCATCCCCTTAAAATAGTTTCAGCTAATTTTATTAGACCTTATATATTCCAATTTTAAATAAAATTGTAAAGAAATTGTTGAACATTACTGCTGTTCAGATATTTATGACAAAATACATGTTTAGATATAATTGGTAACATTTACTGTAAGGAATTTATTGAAAATTAGCACTGCTCAGAAATATTTGAACACCTTGTATGCTACGATATATCTGATGGCGACTGTACAAAGTAATTAAAACGCTGAGTCAAGCTTCATTCGATACGTTTCTGCGTTTAATCCGTGGGATTTGTCGTTTTCTAAGGAAGTGACGTATCTGTTAGGTAGTAACTAGTAATGTGTTATTTTACAGAATAAAGGTGGAGATAAAGGAGGAGATGCCGGATCCGCTGGAGAGCGACCAGGCGCTCGTTACAGACGAAAACTATGCCACTTACTCACATGTTAGTGTATTACATAAACAAAATAACCCTTATAATAAACAAAACAATAATAATTACTGCATGTCAATAATAATTAAATATAAGTCGTGGTGGTCCAGTGGCGAGTAACCTTGACTGCTGTGCAGGAGGCGATGGTTCGATCCCTGTCCGGGCCGATTCTTACCAATGAGTTTTTTGGAATTTATGTACGATTTATAACACCACTGGCTTTTCGGTGAAGGAAAACATCGTGAGGAAACCTGCATGCGTCAATTTCGAGGCATGTATTGTACCCACTGTCCATTACATGTGGCGACGGTTCACTCCCCGTCACACTGGGCGGAGTTTCGGTACTATAGTGAAACGTGGATGTTCTGAGGTTTCAGAATATCTTTGACTACCCCCTGGGGGATTATAGTCGTGAGCATATGCAATAATAATTACTCTGCGTTAACTCTGCATGTCCTTTTGATCATGGAAGAATAGTTAATCCTGGCACAGACCTCTTTGGTCATTCTGGATTGCTATTGCAACGCCTAGATAATGATATTTAAAAAAACGTTCATCTAAGCTAAGTCACTCTTTATTATCGCTATTGTCTAAGGTGTGAAATGTATGATGTATTGTTGTCTATATGAATAAATAAAATAAAAAGACCGGTCAAGTGCGATTCGGACTCGCGCACGGAGGGTTCCGTACCATCGTACAATTTTAACAAAAAAACTTGTTTTCTCTGGGATTCTTAGCGCAAGCCCACGAAATTTATGATTTGGAGTCTAGCATGGGACACCTAAAAACCATATCGTAATCTTTTTTTTTTGTGTCTCTTTTACATTTTTATAATACTTTAGGTAAGGTATATTTGATTGATTGATTATCGTATACTTTACAGGAAACAAAGAGGGAATTCCCAGCAACCGAAGAAACCATGCAAGTATCACAGACACCATACAACACGGCGACCACAACCGGCATCATCGACAACACTCTAGTTATAATAGAGAACCCGGTGGTCTCCGAGCCGGAGAGTAAGCGACGACGCGCGAACTCTCCCCCGCCACATGTCCCGGTCTTGGCACGAGTCGCCCCGGGCCCGGCATATCTCGCCCCGGGTCCGGTACATCTAGCCCCGGCCTCGGCGCATCTAGCCCCGGCCTCTGCACATCTAGCTCCGGATCTCGCCCCGGGTCGAATGCTCGACAATATAATACTGTACCCTCAACGTGAAGAACCGACAGCTGCGGAGGATAAAGACGAATCCTCGTCCTTTCAAGTTTTCTCGCATGTCAAGAAGAAGCCTTCGAAGTTGCAAGCGAAGCCTGGACAACGCGGTGGTAAGCTATTGTTCTTTCTTGTTCTGGCTTGTAAAATGTTTAGCTAAATTTTCACTGGTGGTTGAGACTATATGTATATAAAACTGAACAACTTTTACTAAGGAAGCAAACCTAAAATCGCAAAAAAAAAATCTGCAAATTCATAAATTTCAGTGGGGTAGGCATTGCAGTTTATTATAGAACAGTGGAATATTTTTGCGTTTTTAGCTTTGCTCCCGTCGTAAAAGTTGTTCAGTTTGATGGTCTGAACCACCAATGAAAATTTAGATAAACATTTTATTATACCTGTGTCTTACGAAGTGACTAAGGGATAAAGTATCTTATGCATTGTATTTGTGGCCGAAAGGCTAGCCACCTATCACCAATTTACACGTCATTTCCCTACCTTAATGACCCTTGTTACAACTGCAAGTTTGCAACGTCCTGTTTCACTTCTTCGTTACAAGTTGCAGATCTAATAGATACATAGCAAATAACTTATAACATAATGATATATTTATCGGTTTCATATGCTATCTGATGTGGTGAAACAGGCCCTTATAATGAATCGTATCTTTATCTTATTAAGTCTAAGCAAACAAAGGTTATAACTTAAAACAATTAATTATTATATTTATTTCAGGTAAGGTGCCGTCGTCGACTTCTCGAAGTGACAATAAAAAGTGATTTTACTAATAATAAGTGAACAAAGACTGTTATGTTAATATGATTATTAAAAAATTTAAAACACAATATTGGTTACGTACTTTATTTATCTTTCCCAACTTAACAGTATATTTAAGGTTTATATTTATAGCGCTCCTCACAAACGAAGTTTGATGTTTTTTTTTTGAAACTGTATATTTTAACTACAGGGTGAAATTGATATCATTAGCATCCTTTTAAACTAAGAGTCTACCCATAGAACTGAACAACTTTTACTATGGGAGCAAACCGATCGGAGCAAATAAAAAATCAGCTGTTCTATACTAAAATCTCGACGCGCGAGTTCGCAACTCAAATGTATGCAACAGCAGATTTTTTTTTTTGCTCCGATCGGTTTGCTCCCATAGTAAAAGTTGTTCAGTTCGATGGGTAGACTCGATGCTAATGATATCAATTTCACCCTGTATATTAAAATGCAAAAAAAAGGCTATGGAGCGCAGCATCCTTCGCTTGAAACTGATCGACCGGGTCAGAAATGAGATCATTCGCTCCAGAATCCAAGTGACAGCCGTCGCCTCCATCGCTGCCAATCTAAAGTGGGACTGGGCTGGACATGTCTGCCCCATGCCAGACGACCTGTGGGTCAAAACCACGACGGCTGATATAATAATAATGTTATGTCAGCCGTCGCTGTCCCATTGTTGGGCAAAGGCCTCCCTCCGTTCTCTCCATGCGTCCCGGTTTTGAGCTTCGATAAGCCAGTGGCGAGCTGTTGGTAATTGGCGTCACCACGGACCCGATTCTCCAGAGGGCCCGGATTGATTTGGCCCTCACCTCCTGTCTTGCCTTAACCGGCCGGCCAGGAATGGAGTCGCAAGAGCGGAACCTATGCTCCAGCTTGGAAGTGTAAAATGTCATAACGCCGGGACCTGCTGACTGGTGCGCTTAGCACCGGGAACCGGCGCCCGCAGGCTCACCTCTCTACAACCTTAGCCGCTCACTAGATGTTGCCGCCATGTCGCTCCATGCGAGCGGCCTTTTTGTGGGGCCCATCAAATGAGTTGGCAAGTCACCGTCTGCCATTTTTGACAAACTAGAGACATTTGTTACGGCAGGCGTCCCGAGCCTCTCCGCAATAACCCAGATTTCCCGGCCCACCCAGTTCACCCCCCATAAGCCTAGTAGTTTTCTGTCCTTACTACAATAGTCTCTGCACCGAATGTGGTATGTCTTCTGGTGCATTTCCATAATGCATTCAGAGATAGACCACGCTTGGTGCATCCCATCCCATTTAGATACAAGTGTCTCAAACGCCTCTACGTGTTGGACCTGTGTCCCCATGCAAGCCTTCCAAAGGTCCGGGCTACGGCCCGTGAGTAAGCCTTTTACAGAGATACATAATAATATTAAACTGTAGTATTGTCTAAACCATTGACCAAGAAATCCTTTGATCAACAAAATACACAAGAAATCTCACTTGCACTAGATTTTAACTGAAATCTGACAAACCACAGCCACAACGAGATTAGTATCTAGATCGTGTTAAAAATTTCATAATATTGAAAATAGGATCTTACTTCGTTTGTATGCAACACGCTCGGGCGGCCTTTATCATTCTGCACTATTAAATTTTGATGCAACTTATTGTGTCTAAAAGCATAATGAAAGTAGCTATTTGCGATGACCTGTGCGGACGAAGTCACGGGCAAAGACTAATTTTTGAGTTTTGGAGATCGAAGAGATTTTTTTAAATAATTACTGCTTTGAGTTCGGCTTTTGCTTTGCTACTTGAATATGTTTATATAACATGGCCTATCCATAAAAATGTAATTTTTTATAGGTATTGTTTCGTAACGAAGTTTTTTTTTTTTAAATAACGTCGGTTTTTGTAAAACGTGGTAAAAAAACTTGTGTAAATTCGTGCCCCGTAGTTTATTCAAAAGACTCTTGTTTATATATCCCCGTTCCTTGAATACCTATCGTTATGCCCAAGGGCAATATTTGAGCACTGTTTATAAATTCGTTGCTGTAGTAAGTCGTTTTTGCAACGTACCAGGTAAAGAAAAAACGATATCTCATAAAGTGCAGTGGCACTATTTATTTGAGCTAGGCACTAATCTTTTACTGATCCTTCATAGATTCTTCAGTATTGGTAGTATTTAGTACCTACCTACTCTGTGGTATTGGCTATGTCTATGTGCGAAGTAGGTGGTGATGTGCGAAGTAATACTAATGAATCTAATCTATCGCAGCGAACGCTGTTTCGGAAATATGAACCGTTTCATCCAGTTGACGTAATAGTACGTACCCCATGTGGAACCATGTTCATCATCATCATTGTTCTTGCTCGCATTAATTTTCACAGCATACCTCCTTGTCATGCCATCTAGCGGATAGTATTAAAACTGGACATTGCTGGCTCAGCCTGGAAGACTGCGACAAAGTGCTGAAGAAGAACCGTCAAATCGTCCGAGTCCACAATGCTAGCGCCATCTAGCGTCGTGAATTAGATGTTAGGTATTGTTTCTTTAAGTTTGTTATTTTATAATAAAAAAATACTTAAAGAAATGAGCAAAAGTATCGGTACCAAGAACATTGTATATGGTATCTTATCCTATATCGGTACCTAGTCTTGGTATGTATGAATAGTATACCTACATAACATGAAAAAAGGAACCCCGTTCCCCCATAGACCTATGTCGCAGCGAAAAAAGGCTGTTTGCAGATACGAATCAAATAAACAACTATTATTTCATGTCAATTTGACTGAATAGATAAAGTTTCGCGCTGTGTAGTTCCTTAGCTTAGATTAGAATATACCACACTACTTCTTTCCGTGGATGTGGTACGAGGTGACTAAAATCCTAGTTTAATGGGATGGAAGCCTAAAAAGTAGTTATTGGTTTGATTTGTCAGCAAAGTCTCTGAACAATCCGATCGTGACCTTATGCACGTAGCAGAGAGATGAAAGGAAACAAAGTGTGAAATGAAAAGAATAAAGAAATGTATTAACTAATAATTAACATTAAGTATTATCATTATCAGTCAGTTCACTTATTTAAGGTATTGGCGTCACTCTTTTTTTTCTTTGTTGTGGCGGCGGCCGTTTTCTTTCCTGGAACAAAAAAAGATGTCATTAATTTTTATTACCTAATTATTTATTTTTTGGGAAAACTCACAGGTGCATTTTTAGCGCTGAATTTTTCTTGCCATCCAAAAGTTGTTTGTAAATAAAGGATGTAGGTGTTATGTATGGCTCCTACCAATATCTATACCAATATATATACCAATACCTACACCGTCAGCTCAATGAACTTGCAGCCGCTGTGGAAGTTCGCGAGGCATGCCACACAACGTGACCGTATCTTGATTTACAAACAATTTTTAAGGTGTAACTGTTGAAAAGGTGTGCAATATTTGTTGAGATGACATAATTAGGATCATTTATTTGTTACGAATTATTAATCAAAATCATGATTAACATTAAATTGAAGAATACATAAGCCATTGACTTGCTAACTTATGGACACCGCGCCGGGTCTTATACAAAATTCTCAACAAAAAAAGTGTCCCTGACTAACCTTTACATAAAGAAGGTGTTAGTAATATAATTGAACTAAAAACACTGAAACTGATGACATTTTAATTTTATTTTGCTTGCGTATGTTTTTACAATGCAGCACGGCATGTAGACATGCGCCTAGTCAGCCAGCGCATAATAGTTTCTCTTTATTTGTTTAATTTCTCTTTTGGTTCGGACACTTTTGAGCGTGGACGACGTGGAAGTCCAGTAGTTGGTAAGTCAATACATATAATAAGCCGAATTTTACTGTCATCATGTCAGTCGATGGACGTCCACTGCTGGACATAGGCCTCCCCAAGGATCGCCACTACGACCGGTCCTGCGCTGCCCTCATCCATACATGCATGTCATGCGATCCTCTAAACATAGGGATATTCGAAACCACATTTCATCAGAAGTTCAAGAACATAGTGTCAAGAACCCTATCCAATTGGAATGTTAAATGTAACCGGATCAATGACGTTTTACAAATAGACGCGTCATATGCTAACATCACTGCACTTTAAAATGGTGCGAAATTGTGACCGTACACTAGACGGCGCGTGACTATGTGAAAGCCGGGAAATTTTGCAATGGCAACAAAAAAACCTTGCTTTTTTGTTGCCATTTTGGAGCATGGGCAACGCATCTACTTATAAAAAACATCTTAGAACGGGATACAATTATAAAACAAACTGGTAAACTTACCAGCACTCTTCACAGGCCCGGGCATAGCTTTGACAGGATTCTTCTCCGTATGAGAGAACACTTGAAAAGACGCCTCCTCGTCAGGTTTCTTAGTCGTCAGAAATTGTCGCAACAACTCGCCACTACCGCCCTCTGTTGACGACCCCGCGGATACATTGACCGGCACCTCCATGAACTCGCAGGTTACGTCGCTTTCTTCAGGTTCTACTTTTATCCGCTTGGTCACTTGAGTTGAGGCGCTAGTTGTCTTGTGTTTCTTCGCAATTGTTGGTACAGTTTGTGCGATGCTAATTGGGTTTTCTATTATGAATAGGTTACCTCCAGATTCTGTTAGGGTCATGGTCGAGGTTTTTACGTTTGGTACTATGGCTGTTGTGGTTTCTTTTGGGGCAGAGAATTCGGCGGTGTCCTGTAATAAATATAAATTATAGTTAAAATAGACTAACTTACACATAATACGAACTCATGGTAGTTTCTATTCGTTCTCTGGTATGCAGGTTTCCTCACGATATTTTCCTTCACCGTCGAGTTTGTGAGAATGATAAATACAACAGTACATAAATTCCGTAGAACTTAATGGTACAGTCCAGAATCGAACCGCCACCGCCGCCTCGTGGTTGAGTTGCAAGATCTCTTCCGTATAGATAAGCTATCACCGCTCTAAAAAGCAAAACTAAGACAAAAGTGCTCTCAGATTTTAGTGAGGGCTCTTTTGAATATGCTTATTTTCTAGCATCGTTGATTGTTATATTTTTATTCTTGATCAAAGCAAGGTAGCAATTGTATACGTACAGTTTCAGTGTAGTTGTCGTCAGTTGTGAATGCGTCTTCATGTTCAAGCGGATCCGGCAACTCTTCCTTTATTTCCACTTTTATTCTGAAACGTGAAAAATATCGTATTGTAGAGAGCAGTAAATAATATTGTATACAAGGTTGTAAGAAAAGTAAGTAGTTAGATTGAGCCTCATCTGCCAGCACCGCATCGCATTTTCCCGTCCTTTTCTGTCACCTACTAACGTCATCTGCTAGGGCGAGAAAGATAGAGGGAATGCGATCGCACGCGGCAGCACCGGCAGTGCTGCGACCTTTCTCGCTCTAGCCAATGACGCTGCTGAGCGACAGAAAAGGATAGAGCGTGAAAAAATGCGATGCGGTGCTGCCAGATGAGGCTCAACCCTTCGTAGTGTAGTGTATATCCTAGGCATCTGTGTGTCTGTGTAACTTCGTAGTGTAGTGTATATCCTAGGCATCTGTGTGTCTGTGTAACTATTAAATAATCTGTCTCCTCGCACATGCAAGGCTGCGGGTATCTACCCCTTTGACTATTTATTATAAGGACTAGCCTTGCGGTAACATTTCCCCTCTGCCACGGTATCAGATTAATTAATCATGTCCATTTACATTCAATTTTATACCTTATCACTAAACGAGACAGCCTATAATTGCGAAACAATAATTTCGAACTTGGAACGGTTGGGGTTCACGTGAGACTACTTTTCATGATTTTTAACGTTCAAAATTAGAATCTAAAGTTATAGGAATAAAATCCAAAGTTGCGGATTTCATGTTACCTCGCCCCCCGCAAAAAGTGGCAGAAATGTTTGTTAGTAGAATTACACGCGTAACTAGTCCCTATACAACGTGTTAATGAATTAACGCAAAACCTCATACACCCCAACTGATTTATAACAAAATAATTAGATTGAAACAATAATTTCATTATTTTGATATTAAAATTTATAATTATTAGCATTTTTAGTTTTGAGGGAAAAATTATTTGTTATTATTTCAGCAATGAATGAAAGCGCTAACGTACTCATGGATAGATTTTAAGAAGCTTGTTTTGGTAGTAAGTAGGGTGAGTGTGCCCGTAGGGTGGGTTGACATCGGGTTCAGTAAATTTTAAATTTTACAAACAAATTATTTAATATTTTGAAAAAAATTACCTATGTTGAAACTATGATAATTCGATTCTGCTCTCGATTTTAAACAAACTACTTTCTAGTTTTGCGTTAATTCATTAACACGTTGTATAAGTAGTCAAAGATCTACCCTCATCCCGTTCCACTACAGCGTCATTATCCAGCCCATACAGCTGCGTCCTGATCTTACTCAGCTAATAAGGCATCGGGTTGAGTAACACTTACGTCTCCTCGGTCATGCAAGGCTGCGGGTCTCCCGCGTCCTCCTGGTCCACTACGGCGTCATTGTCCAGCCCGTAGAGGAGTTGCGTCCTGATCTTACTCAGCACCGCGTTGATCTCCGCCTGTAATATTACATTAGAGACGATGAGTTTTCAGTTTGGTTTCTGGGTTTACAATGGACCACTCCATTTCTTGCCGTGGTTGTTGTAAGAGGCACATATTATAATCTTTACATACGGGGTTGTAAGGTACTTGCTTCCGAAAACTCAAAGGCGTAAAAGTACCCATCAATATAATTTTTTTTACGACGATTTGACTAACTATGAGATCTCAAAAAAAGAAATCCGCTATCTCATACTTGCATAAATATTATTTGGGGGCGTTGAGGATACGTAATGGAATGCATGGAGAGCACGCATCACTTTAAAAAAATTGTATCGATTTGGATTCACAAAAGCATAGTTTAGATAAAAATGTAGGTTTAATTTCATCGCAATCGGTTCATTCGAGTTTTTGAAGTCGGTGGTCCGCGCGTATGTAGTCGCAGGCCCAACTTCTTAACACTAAAATAGATAAGAAGCGACATACAAACGGCGCCGGTTTTGGTATCCTCAGCACATAGTGGTGACTGTGCTCGCCCCGCGCCTCGCACGAGTCGCACAGGTCGTAGTTAGCGCACTGCACGCACGTGTAGCGGTATCTGCGATGTACAATATCTTTATAAATTTATTAAATTAAAAATAATTAAATCTTTTTAAGGACAACAAAGATGCAATAAGACTTGTTGGGCGCTCGGTAGATGGCGTTGACGCGAAATGGACGAGCAACCTTGCAGATAATCATCTTATTGACCCAGATAATAAATAAATAACAATTCGCGTTTTTAAGCGAGTTGAGTGGGATAAAACAAAAAAGTAAGCAGAAAAATATTAACAGAGCAGAGAGGTACTCCATCAACAAATGCCATCGATACGATAATTCACCTTGACAAATAGTAACAATATCGATAATGCTATAGATAGTATCGATATTTTCCTGCTTTAAAACAATTAAATACTAGGTATCGATAATATTGAGATGCAATAGTATCGATATTCGACACACATGTCATCGATTGTTAGGCAACAACGTGACATGTATTTAATATGAAAAAAAAACGAGTCGCGCAAGTAGAGAAATCATACTAGAGGGGCTGTGTGGCTAGCATGGCAGCGCTACAAGCCAAAACGCGTAAAAGAGCGAGACAAAAGGCGCAGGATAATTTTATCGCATGCTTTTGTCTCGCTCTTTTACGCGTCAAGTGAATCAGATAGGCGCGACTTGGCTATGCCACACAGCCCCTCTAGTATGATTTCTCTACTTGCGCGACTCGGCTTTTTTCCATATTAAATACATGTTACATTGTTGCCTAACAATAAATGACATGTGTCGTATAGAACGACATTGTTAACAATAGTGAAACTAGAAGTTCTAGCCCCTAGCATGAGCATGATGCGCGCGATAACATTATCCCGCGCCTTTTGTCTCGCTCTTTTACGCGCCAAGTGAAAGAGAGATAGGCGCGACTTTAATTAATTCTTAACACTCACCCAATTATTTTTCCAGAACAGCTGTTGCAGGTAAAACCTTCATGAAGCTCATTGGATTTATCTGCAAGAAAAATAAACAATAAATAGTACATTACTGCAGCGGCCAGCAAAAGAGGCATTGATGGACGAACGGAACGTGTAAATGTGGGCCGAAGCGAAGCCGAAGCACACATACTTAACTCCTGAATAGTACTTTTCTCAAATTATGCGCGGAAATTAAAACTAAGTTAATAACCTAGACAAAACTTTTTATTTAAAAATACAGATGTTCAATGTACAATTTTTGAAATTTAAGACTTTCCGGGGATTACCTATGTTGGTTTGGGATAATTCTAACGAGGTCGAAGTTTGTTGTATAGTAGTCTCTTCAGTGTGATTCTTTATTTCAAAACTTTGATGGGAGGTCGATGGTCGAGATTGGATACTTTCGTTCATTTTAAGTGTAATGCTACTCTTATTTTCAATCGATTCTTCTATGTAGCTTTCAGCTACCTGGTCAGACTTCCATCCGAAATTCGCACCCGTGCCCGTGTCAGCAAGAAGAGTTGCTGAAGATCGACGAAAGCAATGCCCAGTATAAAATTCCGGATTTGGCAAGTTTAAATAGGTAGCAATTGCCTTTGGCATTGCGGCAATTTTGTTTCTTCCAATAACTTGCTTTGTGCATTTTTTATTTTGGTAATTTAGAAAAAATCTGTCTGTTTTTACATCAGCGGGACGTAGCGCTATGTACTTTTGTACGATGTCAGCTGATTCATCTCTGATAACAAATGTGCGGTCGATCTTGGTTTTAGTATCACGTACAGTTACAATTATCACACCGTCGTAATTTTCTACGTCTTTTATAGTAATATTTGTAATTTCGTTACATCGGCATGCACCAAAAATGCCGAAAATAAGAATTACCTGCAACAAAAACAAAGTACGTTATAGCTTACGTTCAGGAGTGCGATTTTTGAAACTCATTCTTTGAACTCAGCAATTGAAAATTTCAATGTTACTATGGAGGCATGCATCTTTCTACTGCTGATTTAACATTCAATAATCATACTCCAGGAGTGCGATTTTTGAAAGTCAAATCAGCAGTAGAAAGATGCGTATCTCCAAAATCTCCATACATTTTCAACTGCTGAGTTCAACGTATGAGATTCAAAAATTGCACTCCATATATGTAAATTTCCTGAAAAAAAGAGGTTAATATAATCAAGAGTAAAACTTACTTTGAGGTCCAGATACACACTGTCTGGTGCTTTAAACAAAAACATTTTTACGTTTGATGCGGTGAAAACTTTTGACTTTTTGCATTCGTATCCATCCGACAGTCTTTTGAGCATTGAAGTCAGTTTTGCATACTGTTTTAAATTCACGTTATGCTTCATTAAAACTGTACATTTTAGCATTGAATACATGGCCCATAGCGTTGTCGGCTTAACTTTCTTGGCGAGTTCGCCGAAATAAGCCAAAAAAACGTTTTCGGATAAGGATTTCGATTTTTTTTCATTCTTCCATTGAACAAAATTTTCATAGGCTTTCAAATATTTTTCTTTCGATTTCGGCGGTAACAAGTCTTCTATTACGGCTCTTGCCGTCTCTTGAATTTCAGGTGGCGTTAAAGTAAGTTCATCACACTCATTGTCTTCACTTGAACTCATTTTGTCACATACAATTACTTTTCAAAACCATTAATCAGTGACGAACAACGAACAACAATAATTTTTCCCGCGTTAAAGTGTTCATTTGTTTCTTTTTCCATAAACAGCTTTCTATTTGCAGCCAGTTCGAAATTTAAATAAAACCATTGATAAGTTAGGTACCTCCTTGGTTGCCATCACAAACTAGATAGCTAGGAACAAGCAGAGATCTATGCCATGTTTCGTAGCAAAAGATCGTTCTATTTTTAAATTACACGACAGATATGAGTTTATCAAAAACTTAATATCACTATGGAGTTTACAATACGACCAAGAAAATTAACCTCGGCAATCTTCGTTTGCGCAGAGTCCGCGACAAAACCCGAAGTCGTTTAGTAAAACAGATAATGCACTCGACCCGATTTCGCGCGCTTTTTCGTATTTCGAACTTTACTCTTCAGGAGCGAAAACTAAAATGCACCTTATGTCAATGAGCGACAGCCTGCATCTTGTCAACATCTTGCAAGATGCAGGCAGCCATCACAGCCATTTTTTAAAAATAGAATAGAGATAAGTACTTTTTGCAACCATCAGCTGCAAGGCTGATTCAGTGTTTATGGGGTGGGATCATCTCTGTGATGGGGATGAACTAAGTCTGCCTGCATAACTCCAGTCGGTTAAGAAGTTACTGATGTTTAAAGGTCAATAAAAAATTTGTCGTATGATATTATTGTAGTGTGCACTGTAGCTACAATAATATCATACGATCAGCCTTGCAGCTGATCGTAAATTTTGTACTGACCTTTAAACGTCTGTTACTCCTAAACCGACTGATGTTATGCAGGCAGATCTAGTCCAAACCCATCACAGAGATGATCTACACCCCATAAACACTAAATCAGCCTTGCAGCTGATGGTTGCAAAAAGTACACTTTTCTCTTAGTCTATGAGTTACATTCTCTTCGAGTAGGATAGCAGCGAAAATAAATTAGCAAATCGTTGCAAGGCATTGAATTGAAGGTGGCACATCCTGATTGGTCAATGTAATTTCGCGCGCTATTAAAATTTGTCAACTGCTTAGCGTAAGCGAAAATTTTTTCGTACATCGGGTGAACTTATAAATCTGGTACTACTGTTGGCCGCTTTCTGAGAAAGTTTATTGCCTTCCTTAGAAAAATGGAAAGTAGTGAAGAAATAATAAAATAGTAGAAGGCACTGTTTCAACATCATCTTGTGAAATTGTAGCCAAAACTCAGAGGCAATTAATACTGCAAAATTTCGAGCTCACTTCGCTCGCTCCAGATGTATAGGCATGCAAGAGCTGAAGCAGCCATACTACAACTGTTATCGTTTCAGAAAAAATCGCGTTCTTTCACGTTTATAACCTGTTCTACAACCTCCTTAAAAATCCCAAGCCGGTTACGGGGAGCCTTAGGAAAATGAACTTTTGGATCCGACCTGCCACGAGAAACGTGAGTCTTGCCACTGGGGCGGTAGCTATGAGCTAGGTAGCCGGTTGCCCTCCTCAGGGAAAATCTCTAGCTACGCCAATGCCAGTATAGCTTTGAAACTAGGTTGGTATACCTACATACTCATACTCATACTCTACACAGAATGGGGCTCGTAGATTCTCCCAGTTGCAGATTCTGCTGTGATGCAGAGGAAACGCCATACACCTCCTCTGCGAATGCGAAATGCTCATTCACAGCAGGAGTCACCATCTAGGTGGATACGTAGTAACACCTACTGTCATTAGGGACCTCCCCAACAAAAGCATAACACGGTTCATGAAGTCCGTGGGCCTAGGAAATGACCTTTAGGTCTAGGGTGACAGCTACAATAGATCTATTCAGGTCGCAGTAGCTATTGGTTCATTGACCAAGCCCTTACAACCAAATAATAATATATACCTACATAACGGAAATCTAATAAAAGTTTAGCGCCGTCGAGACACAGTTTTACAATATAATTGTAATATTGCGCCTAGCTAGGCACATCTAGCGGGAAAATGCAGTTTTATTAATAATGAACCCAGCCTTGCCACACTACGCTACGGCCGCAGCGGCCGTTATACTACGGCTGCTATAACTTATTCCGTCTGAATTGCCTGCCTAGTGACAATCATTTTCGCTTACCTACTAATTTTGCTTTAGGCCTTTTCTCCCCAGGTATTCTAAGTAAAGCCATCAGCTCAGGATTATCAACTTGAGTCGAAATCCTTCTAACTGTCGCTACAGACGTGTCTGTGGCAAGCGCTGTTCTCTTCTGACCTTGATTCAAATTATTAATGATATCTTGCAATTTATGTTTATTAGTTTTAATAGCTATCACGGCTTCGCTCCGGATATGATCTAACTCATTGCTAATTTCGCTCAACATGCATTTATCTACGACACATTTTATTCTATTTGTAATCTGTTTTAAATTATGAATGGTCGTATTCATCTTTGTCTGTAATGTTGTAGACGCTTCTGTGACTGCGTTTTGGACCTGCTTTAAATTATCAATAATTTCTTCGGTCTCTTTTTTAATAAAACAATTCACGTCGTACACCATTTTTCTTGCTTGTATAGTTAGCACTTGTTTTTTCGGCATTGTAAACTACTAATAAATAATAACAATCTAATGTAAATATTGTGAATTTGCGCGACTGTATTGAAGTGAGACGCTAGAAGCGTGCACGGAGCGGCGCAAAAGGCGACTGACCGGCCAATAGCGCTTGCGCTTGCGCGACGCCCGCCCCGCACCCGTTGCGCCTCAATCCCCCCGCCAAATAGATCGGAAAATAAATTACTGCGTAATACATTCAAGGTTAGCGCTCATAAACCGTTTTTATTAAGAAGGCCGTAAGTTTTAACAACATGTAACACAAATATTATGTAACATAAAAGATTTATGTAGCACAAAACTTACATAAAATAGTAAAATAAAATTCTTGCTATCAACGACTCTTATTTAATTGGTCATTTTTGTTTAGGAACAGAAATAAAATAGGTAGGTAGTAGGTAGGTACTACCACAGATAAATAAGATAAATTACCAATGAGGGATTTTCCAAAAGCAAAAAAAATAAAAAAGTTAGTTCCTAATTTCTCGATAGATGGCGTTGACCAAAGAGGGGTCCAAGGGTAAGAGCAAATATATTAATTAATATTAATAGTAAAAATACACAGTACTAGTTATTAACAATCTGGGTGTTATTGACGACCCGGTTGGTGTAATGATTATTGTTACGCCGGATTGTCAAACCAGGGTCCTGGGTTCGAGTCCCGATTTATGAACTAACTTTTTTTTTCTTCTGGAAAATCCCTCATTTACCTATCTATGGTGCTAAGTAGAGAACGATCACTCTGCAGAAACACTTAAATAAAATGCCTCTCGCTACAGTATTACAATAATATAATAATAATAGGTAGGTACATATTTTTATTCTAATACTTAGTCCTTTCTCTAAACTCACTGTCGTCCTATACTGCTGTAGGCCTAGTTCCTATGTCACCCCCGACAAAGAGAAAAATCGAGATGTTCCTCTGTGCGTGCGTGACGGTTTTCTCGTTTTATCGCTTTGTCGTGCGTGGCATGCTAGCCCTCAGCTCGTGCAGTCGTGCTGCAGTAAGGCAAGCGAAACGCCCCTTTGATAACGGGAAATAACATAATTTGTGCTTATTATTATAAAATAAACATTTATTGATAAAGAATAAATAGATAATAAGGTAGAAGATTAGACTTAAGTTATTGTTACCTACCTACTAGGTAACAAAATAATTACCTAGTTATTAATTCTATTACTTACATAAATCTATGCTATTTTTTTAGAATGATGTTTTTACAACTTTAAATTGAATCTTGTTCCTTGTGATTAGGTGATACCATAGTGGTAGGCGTAACTCGTGTCAACGTCCGGGTTGACAGGAGTGACAGGAGTCACAGTCAGTGATGCTCTACGGGTGATACGAACTTGTTATCACATCCGTGCAAAGATCCGTAATAATCAAATCACACACAACACACAGCATTATGTTGTTCTCTCTAGCCCACTCAATATTACATAAGCACGTCTCGTTCCTGCGTGTAAGTAAGAGGAAACAATTAGCATCTTGCGTGCATTAGAAGAGTACATCGATATAATATTACTGCCGTCTGTTGTGACCTTGAGAACTGATGACAGATGTTTTCCGTTGACTTATGTCGAAAAATAATTGAAGCGAAATGGGCGTATGATAGCTTATATTACTGCCTGATGCGAGAGAAAGAGATGGGGCGGCGCGCGCGATTGAAACGACGCAAGCGTAAAACACACTTTATTTAATTGTGATTGTACTTATTTATGTAAGTTCAATTCTGCTCTATTCAACATTTGTAAAATATCAATTTCTTTTTTTTTCAATTCACCGTTTAGCGGTTCCAAGCGTTTATAAATAAAAACGGAGGCTACTTTGGCTTGTTTTTCTACCGAGAAAATGTGTCTTAATCGTGTTTTGGCTCGAATCAAAACCTTAATTATATGTTAAATTTACACATATCCGCAATTCGTACTCCTACTGTTAGTACTTCATGATATATGACGCTTTGAAGAATCCAATGATTTTTGTTCTCGAAGTTTGCTCTTACTTGGAGTACTCGTATGATCGACCGGTTTTGTTGTTGTCTGCGATGTTTGGGCACTGGTGGATGCCTGAACAAATACTGCCTGTGGTTGAACATCTGTTCTTTGCAGATCTTTAAGAAATTTAATAATCACTACTTTCTTAGCTTCCGGTTCCGTACTCGTGGGTAGTATTGAAGCAGATGGTAAATGTAGCACGGGAATTGCGGCACTTTTCAATTTCCTTTTCATATACATCCACCCGGCGAAGTGAAGGCTACATACGTGCATGTTCTTTAATCGATCAAAGTTTTTATCTTTCAAGTCTGGTCTTTGACATGCTTTTATCCAAAATTTGCATCTAAAACAACAATATCAAATATATCGCTTAGTCATAATTCATAAATCATAATAATAATAATGGGTTTGTTGGAATAATCTCTTATACCTACGTAGAGACAATATTCCGAAATAAATGAAAAACTTACCTCTCGTCCGGGGGAAATCTATGAAATTTTAATTCCTTGTTCTTTGCAGGTGTCGAATTACATCCGTAGACGGAACAGGTTGTGTTCACCATTATATTTCAAGATTTTTAATACCTATAGAACTTATGCGAGCATTACATTCTCGCCGAGAACGAGAATGTGGATGCCCTTCATTGTTCTCGTGGCGTCACGTCATAAGCCGTAGTAATTTTCCTTGAATGTTCTCGCGAGAGTGAAGTGCCTACTTTATAAACAAAGCGTGTCACTTGTGTTTAAATATAGGTACCTAGGTAGGTAGTTTGTAAATAGAACTACCACAGATTATTCAATAGTTACTACCGTCACAGAATAAATACTTGTACTACCGTAACAGATACTGCACTCATCTCGACTTCGCGCGCTTTTTCAAATTTCGAACTTTGCGCTTCAGGAACGAAAACTAAAATAAGCCTTATTTCGTTATTTCAATGCGCGACAGCCTTTGTCTCATAATCAGGAGATACAAGGCGCCGCGCGCCGTAAGTTACTGTCAAACGCGAGTGACGGACTGTACTGTACCTACGACTACCTTTGTCGCTTGATACCGAGAACTGAGCGAGTTTTCGGGATGCGCTGCGTCATGCGCATGCGCCCCCTGCGCTGATGTCGCTCCCCCTCCGCCGCCGCGCCGTTGCTCTGCGCAAGTAAGTACATTTTTTGCCCGATAATAGGGTTGCTCCCAAGTACCTTACCTACTATATCATTACTATTTTTTGTCAATATTTCTCGTAAGTACATAAACACATATTATAAGTTATAATATTCACTACAACTTCACATCTCATTCAAGTGGCACGCTATAATTATATGATACCTAATGAAAGCAATAAAATGTATGCACGGCAAGCATGACGTGTTAAAACTTTTTCTGACATAGACCTTGGTGGAGTAAAAATTCAGAGTTAGAGCAAAAGCACAGAGTTCCGGAGAGTACTTTCTTTTTACTACGGTACCCGATTTACTTCGGAGTATTTGTCGTTTAATAATTACGCTGCATTTGACGCCTACTGAGTTCAATATATCTCTATTTTTTTTTCTTCTCCTGCCGACGTAGACGAAGAATTTTTCGCTTACGCTGGTAGACGGAATATCAGTGTAACAGGGTATGAGATAGCGATAGTCATAAAATCCTATACAATTTATATGAAGTGACATGTCGGAGTCAGGTGGAGTCAGTACAAAAAAGTGGTTACGCCGATAAGGACAGCAATAAGGTAGCGATCTCCTTTTTTAAATAGATCGAATTTGCTACGTGCATCTCTTATTGAGTGAATATGACAAGACACGTGCTTCCTTCTAGTACCTTCTCTTTCTACGCCTGCCAATGATGTTTTTATTTTTCTTTTCAGTCGTCTATTAGAGTCACGTTCTTTTTTTATAATTTTATTTTTTCTATTTACTGTGTTTTGTAGGTCTATTACTCTTCTACAAAGGCTTTCTTTGGTTGGGGAATCATATGCTGATGGTGTGTCAGGAACAGTTTCTATTTTATATTTTCTTTTTTGGGTTTGTAGACTTTCTGCTTGGGTCTTACTAGTTGTAGGTTGTACAGCATCATCTTTTGAAGATGATGAACTATGGACCTAAAAATAAATGCTATATTTATTTAATTTTATTTTTAAACAGGATATGAATATTTTCTTAGTTAAAAAGTAGACTATGTGCTATTTTAGACTATAATCTATCTCTGTGCCAAATTTAATCCAGATCCCTTCAGCCGTGAATGAATAGCAAACACACATCTACCCAAACTTTCTTATAAATAATAGTAAAAGGATTACTTCAGTTTGATAAATTAAAATCATACCGATTTTGAAGACAATGTGTCAGTCCCGGTAATCGCAGGTTTTTCTGTTATTGAAATATTAGGATTTGTCGTAGAATGGGCCTGAAAAATAAATTATCACATAAATAATAGGGTACTTGCTTCTCTATTTTGTGATAATTATTAAAAAAGTAAATGTTGCGTGCATCATACCAGTACTGGTAAGTATAAAGTTGGCAGAGCGGATTTCATAAGCCGTCTGCGGTTCTTCATAATGTGAAAACAATCTCCGGTAAAATGTCTTGAACAGATAACAGCGCTTTTGCTGGGAAACCATCCTTCGCCTCGAGACGTGGCATCGATCCATTTAGATTTTTTTATTGTGCATTTAGGAAATCTTAAACAAAATAAAGAGCTATAGTAATATAAAATATATTTGTTCTGTAAAAATCGTCAGTACTTGATATTCCTTAAGAGTGAAACATTTAATTACGTATTTTACAGACATAATTTTTAATTAGGTACGTTTCAATCAAGTAGATTGCACATCCTCAATATAATACACCTCCCTATTTTATCCTATTCTTGTTTTCCGATGCGATAAAATGGTTCTTCCGTGAGAATCAGATAATGTATGTGCTATTTCATACTATATCACTGTTCCGAATATCATTTGAATCCGTTCAGTCGCTTTATCGAGATTGAGTGATAAACATACATCCATCCATCCATACTAGATGAAAATAAAAAAAGAAATGCAATTAGTAAGAATTATGATAAAACTATCGATAGCGGTCAGTACGCATGGAAGAAGAACACTATTATTGACGTGACAATGTGCCTGACATGTAATACCGTTTTAAAATCCTCGCCTAAAAATACTTTGTAATAATGTATGGCATATTATAAAAATATCGATACCGGCCCGAATGCAGAGACGAACAACACTAGCATTGCACGTGCGCGTGTCAATGTACGAAAGTGATAGATTTACCAAATTAACTAACGAGAGAAAGGGACCATTTCAAAAAGACATCAACGTGAGCTGCAATTTTAGAGGCAACCATTGTACCGCCCACTATAGCTTGAACTCCGCAAAACATAAAATAATGAAAATTTTACTTACCGATGGAAAGTAATGCCATCTTTCTCGTAGCTGGATGTCCGAGAGTTTTTCCCACACCACTTTATGGCACAAACTGACATTTTTCAGAAAGTTTATGCTCAGAAAATCGAAAAAAGTAGACAAAAATGTTAAAAAAGTTTTTGTTTTTAAATTGAGTGCACGCGGATCCAATACTTGGTCGGTACTGAAGTGGCGTGATCAGTTACTTGCTTATATCAATGCAAAATCATAGATGTGTGGCGCGGCGCGTGACCGCCCGGTGGCGGCCTTGTGTGTGGTATCGATTGGGGGTAATCTTTGTGTACACTGTACAGCCACAGACACAGGTACAGCGCTCGAATGCTCGTCATATATTTATCTAGGGCTGGCACTTGACAATATTTTGCAGTGTTGCCAGAAGGTTAACTTTTGTAACCTTTTAGGTGATTTTTAGCTTTGTCGGGTTATTTTTAGGTTACACGATTCAAAAAGTTACTTTTAGGTGATGTTTCGGAATTTGTATAATCGATTTTAAAATTATTATTATTCTATGAAACGGAACGCTTTTTCATACTTTTTGCAATGTTTTATAACGAAAAACGTTCGAACTTAGTGAGTGCAACTCCTAAAAACATGTTTTTCTCCCTCGCACTAATATATACCAAATCTGAGACCAAATCACAAATGACTAAAGCTTCTCACTTACTCGGTCGATCAATCAATCGGATGAAAAATGCAACTTGAAATGGAAAACGCTACTAAATTATTTATATTTCTTTAAGTTAATATAACTAACATCTGTCTATCAACTTTTAATACCTTATTACTGGAAAAAAAAATATGAAATGTTACTTTTCACACCAACAGGTTACTTTTTTTCTATTTCCGGTTACTTTTGACAAGATCCGGTTGGCTACAAGGTTTTTAAACGATTTTTATTTTAAACTATTTTAAAAACTTGCCCAATTTCTCCTTCACAGATTTAATGCATTTTACAGGGTCATCAACGGTTGCTTGGGGTCCCCTAGACTTTTTTTTATTCGGTAACAGTAGTGTCGGAACAGATTTTTGTTTTAAAACTTTTCGGTTTGGTGATGTTAAAATGGAATCGGCATCAAAATGCTCTTCACATACGCGAGAATGTGTAGATGGTCTGCCATTCAAATCTTCACGTTTTATTAATTTCAACCATTCAATTCGTCTGAAATAAAAAAGTTTCATGAATTCAAAAAACGTTGATCGGACTTCAATGTATTCTATTCTCTAACGCATTAATGATAAGGATTATTTTGTTTAAATCGAATTGCTTCTTTTTGTCACAGTCACAGATTACTTAATAGTTACTACGTAAAATAACTCCCTACAAAATCTTCCACATGTGTCGCTTTAATAGCATACAACTCTTGAACGCTGCGTGCGAAAATGTACCCAATATTCAGAGACTTTGTATTAAGAATAGACAACTTTTTTTAAGACGAAACATGAGCATCGGTTTTTTTTACGTTATAAAATGCCATATAAATAAATTTTATGCCAATGAGAACGATTATCTATAGAAACTTGTTTTAATTATATAAGGTCTAACAAAATTAGGTGAAACTATTTTAAGGGGAAGATCAGACCATCAAACTGAACAACTTTCACTATAGGACCAATATAGAAATCGCGAAAAAAAATCAGCTGTTCCATAAAAACCTACTCGACCTAAATGTATGGGAAAGCTGACTTTTTTCGCGATTTCGATATTGGTCTCATAGAGAAAGTTGTTCAGTTTGATGGTCTGATCATCCCCTTAAAATAGTTTCACCTAATTTTGTTAGACCTTATATACACGATACTAGAGTTGTTCCTGTGATACATATCGACAGCCTATCGATAGCAGTATACCTATGAGTTTTAAGATTAAATTTACAGCCTGCCCAAGATGAAAGACCTGCAAAGAAAGTGTGTTTGTGTTTTTTGATGGTGAGACCATCGCCGGCGGCGGTGCGGTGGGCGAAAGGTACTTATCGCGGTAGGTACGGACGGGCACAGAAAAGTGGTAGGTACCTACGAACGTAGTAACTATTAAGTAGTCTGTGGTACGGACGGTCACTATCAATATCAAGGAAGGTAGAAGTCTGACATTATTATTCATTCTTACCTTTCTTCACTGATAGGTAATCTAAAATATGTCAATTCACTTCTATTTAATGTCGTATTTAAACAATCAAGTACACAACAATTTTGATATGATCGTACTTTATTCATCGACACGGCATAATAAATGAAGTACCAAATAAATGAAACAAAACAATAATACTGTGTATGTCACCAAAGCGCGGCCACTCGCGAACTCGCAACTTGGCGACTGGCGTGGCCAGTGTTGCCAACAATAATTTTGAGATTCCGCCGACTTTATTACTAAATTCCGTTAAATCGCGTAATTTTCTCGTCAGTAAAATTCGTCAAAATACGTAATGTAAAATGGTACAAAGGTTAAATAAAAAACCAAAAACACATATTCATTGAAGTTTAATAAAGTGCAACAGTCTTTAAAATGAATCTAATTCTATGTTGTCTAAATCATCGTCACTATTTGGGGTTAAGAGTTGCCATATTGAAGAAAGAGTTGCCATATTACAAACAAAAATTTCGTGTGGATTCTGAAAAACATTTTTAAAAAAATAATTGAAATACTATTTTGACGGCTAACGGGTTTGTTGGCGGAATTTTGTAGCAAACGATTTTCGTTTGCTACAAAATTCCGCCAACAAACCCGTTAGCCGTCAAAATAGTATTTCTTCCGTTTCTTTATAACATAATCCGCTAGATATGACGGGAAATCCGTTAAGTTGGCAACGCTGGGCGTGGCGTTCGTTCGACTTTGACCGACTTGACCCGAAATCGCTGTACCTCCGCGCACAAAAGAGACAGGTATAGAAGGGCGGCTTCACGCATCGAGCGAATAGACGCGCACGTACGTATACTTTTTATTATTACCAACCAAACTACCAATTCGAAGCCAAAGCTTTCTTTAGGGACCTGGGACGTCGTTTAAGAGATAAAGGTTGTGTTGGGGGACACAAGAACACAACCTCTGGTTCTTATTAGGTACAGAAGTTATCTTTTAGAATACTTTTTTTTTTAAATGTTATTTTGTGAAGTAATATTTTAGTCTTAGGATCTATTTATTACCTACTATAAAATATCTTAATGCACATGGTCATTAATGCTTAAATAGAGCCTTTTTCTTTCTACGTTCGGTCGGGAATGAAATAAAAATATAAGGTCTAACAAAATTAGGTGAAACTATTTTAAGGGGATGATCAGACCATCAAACTGAACTACTTTCTCTATGGGACCAATATCGAAATCGCGAAAAAAAATCCGCTGTCCCATACATTTAGGTCGAGTACGATTGCATGGCACAGCTAATGTTTTTTTTTCGATTTCGATATTGGTCCCATAGAGAAAGTTGTTCAGTTTGATGGTCTGATCATCCCCTTAAAATAGTTTCAGCTAGTTTTGTTAGACCTTATATACAGGGTGAAATTGATATCATTAGCATCCTTTTAAACCAAGAGCATACACATCAAACCGAACAAGTTTTACTATGAGAGCAAACCGATCGGAGCACCAAAAAATCAGCTGTTCCATACTAAACTGCAATCTGCAATGCCTCCTACTCGACTCAAAATGTATGAAACAGCTTATAGTTTTGCTCCGATCGGTTTGCTCCCATAGTAAATGTTGTTCAGTTTGATGAGTAGATTCTTAGTTTAAAAGGGCGCTAATGATATCAATTTTACCCTGTATAGGTAAATAGGTAAGTTACATAAACGTCTTGCCGGAATCGGAACTGCATTAGTCTTGAGTTGTTTCATTATTTTGATTTCAGAATCGTTGAAATGTGTACAACAAACTTCATAGCTATCTGGTTTTAAATCTTCTTTTTTCAATAAATCTTCTCTCCCAACAATAGTCAACCATTCCCGGCGCCTACAAATATAAATTTTGTGAAATAAATAGGTTGGTAGCCTTGGCTAATTATGTAAGGCGATATAATTAGGTATTTTATTAGAAAGGTCTTCTTCAAATAACTTCTTGCACAAAATTCTTACCTTTCAGGGTCCTTAGGCAATTTAAACAGTGATAAGTCCGGTATATTTTTATTAGAGTTTAAGCAACCGGTCGCGATACAATATCGCTTATTATTTTTTCTTTGTTTATCCATGACGAAAACTTTGATGTAGTAGATTCGTAACACAGGTACTTTTCGTAATATCAGCTAGAGCGTGTATAACATCGCGCGCTTCGCACTCGACTGACTGAGTGCCCCCGAGGGGGCCCCCTCGCCTCACCCCTATATATTCGCACACTTCACTCCGCTATTTGAAACGAAAATTTGCCTTGCTGCTGGTCGCCTCGGGGGCACTCGGGAGAGCGAGCATGTCAGGAAAACAAAATAGTTGGAGTAAAAGAAGCTCTCAGCGCATAATTGACTCGGTACATTCTCGCCTGCTCGATTGTAGGTAAGTACTTAAATAAAATTGGCACGTAGCGCAGGTGCGAAGTAGATTGCACTTTATTGCCGCGCAGCGAGAGTAGCTATTGATTTTATGTCTCTATTTGGCTATGTGCACGACACTAGCGCCATCTATCGCATTACAATTTAGGGACCCGAGAATTATTTAGTACATTAAATGTTAGGATAAAGTTCGTTAAAACAACAAAATCTTAAAATAAAGTTAAAAGAAAGAGCAATATTATCGCTATTAGAAATATTAAAATACCTAACTACCTAGCTGAAATCCACATTCTTTGTTACGAAATTTCCATAGAAACGTTAACCCCCGTTTTGACACCTTTGGGGGATGAATAGCGAAAAATTATTTTTTAGTGAGCACATAGATGGTAGTATTGGCAATATAAATATCCATTCCAAATTATAAATTAGTAGTCTTCGTAGCTTTTTAGATTTCGTGTTGAGTGAGTGTGCAGATGCAGTTTGAGCTGATGGGCTCTAACTTAGCACGTGCTCGCACTGGGGGCGTTGCAGTGCACAGCGCGCGCCCCGCACTGATGTGCGCGTGCATCGCGGTGCGCAGATTTTCGCGTTGTCTGTTCTATATACATAATTATTCAATGGAAAATAGTTCAAATTTCTGCCACAGCGTGCGCTACGATCGATTTGATAGTTCACATGTTACTACGTAGTATGAATGTCCGGTCTGAAATATTTCTGCATTTGAATACCTGTTTGTGGCTGAACAATCGGCAGTCTTGATGGAGTAGCATCTGGTTTTAACAGTGGATGACTGCCAATCATAGATTTATCGAAGTGAAGAGAACAGACAAAATGGCATCGTGGTTTTGTGTTGTGTTTTATTAAATCTGGTCGGCCAATAATATGCAACCATTTGTCGCGCCTAAAAAGATAAATATTATTGGTACAAACAAACTGGAGTAGGTTGATTTTAGGGTTGCCACCTTTATTATGTATATATACCGTGGAGTTGGGGTCATTTTGAAGCCGGAACAGGATACTTCAGACCATCAAACTGAACAACTTTTACTATCGGACCAAATAACCGTACTGACCGTATTGTAAATAAGATAAAAAAAATAAAAACAAAGTTGCAAACATTTAAAAAATACTATTTTTTAATTATTACACGCAAGACTCGCTAATAGACTCAAGTCAATCGTTTTTAAATAGTGAATCCTTGGTAAATATTGTAAAACGTACACGGAAATTTTTTTATTTTGAATAAACAGAATCTGTTTTTATCACCAATATATTTTTTACAATTTATCGACAAAATACTATATTATTGCCTCTAAAAAGGTGACAAGACAACCCTTCTGGACTTTGAATGAATGACTTGACAAAAGGGGGCGCCGCTGATGTGTGATACAAATTGCAGATATGAATAGGAGAGTCGATAATAAAAAAAAGGGAATGCAGCGAAGGCTGCCGGCGCCGGTAACCAAAAATAATGACATTGGGAACTGATGGCAGGTCACAAGCCCTGTCATCAGCAGCCATTTTCGGTGCCGGCGCCGGCAGCAGTTGTTTGCACCGGCATGCATTATAGACGAAAATTTTTTCGCTTACGTTGGTATACACCTAGCCTCTAGGGGTGAGGAATGAGGAATCTAAAAAAAAATTAGGACGTCTCCGTTTGGACCACCCTGTATAAGTGACCGATTTGAAATGAAGATAATAATTATGCAAAAAATATGAATAAAATAATTAATGGTTATCAAATATATAGTTTTACGACATGACATAATAGTGCGCCGACCCCAAATAATGAGATAATAAAAGGGTGAGGGAGATTGATTTGATCCTTCTTTTCAGGACCTTAACTTGTTAGACATATAAATAATTTAAAAGTAATAAAACCTTAGTCACTATTAGTCCAAAAATAAAGTAAAATACGTTAGGAAAGAGCAATAAAAATTAAGAATAAAACAGTATTTTTTTCCGAATTTCCAGAAAGTACCTATTATATTTTGTAGCATTTTAACAAAAACATACTATATTTCCTCCCAATAAGGTGGCAACCCTATGCGCTGGCCACCGGCACCGGTAAGCGATAAAGGATAGAAAATACCGGTCTCATGCCGTGATTGTTTGTCCTATGCTTACTTTAAAAAAAGGGACCCACCTTTCTATGTCCTGAGGTAATGCAAAAAAAGACACTTCTTTGTTAGTCTTTTTATTGGAGCAACCATCCACGGCACAATAATTACGAGCCATTTTGCAATACAGACTGTCGCGTGACGTTTACCCGCCAGCCGCCTATCGAATAAACTGGAACAGTGATGCCAACCCAACCGACACAAACCATTCATTGAAAAGTTGCTAGGTGTCGCTAATTGGTTGTTTAGTTTAGTATCTAAACTAGTCTTACTTCTCTCTAGTTTAGCCCAGTCATTTTACGTTTTGAGCCGGGACTAATTAATAATTGATATTTTTTTTCGGTATAGTATTTAAGAGCCAAATTGAGCTTCGAAAAGTACCAAAATTAAATAAATATCACGTCAGCTACAGCCCCCAATTCTAAATTTAGCATTTATTTATCTCGTTCTAAAAAAAAATGGTAAATTTTTATTATATTATATTAAACATATCATTTTTTTTAATTCAATGCCTATTTTATTGCTAAAAAATAATGTATATTGTTATTTATAATTATAATAAAAATGCATTGGTATTAATATCATTAATTTAAAAGCCTTCTGTGAGATACAATTTTGATCTCTATGTTACGTATCGAAATTTTTTTAAATGTTTTCAGATAGTCTTTTTGTCAATAAATGGTGTCGGTTACAGTTTAAAAGTCCAATTAATAAGTACTCCCGACCCTTCCTAACAAAACTCCGTAAAATGACTGAGCTAACTTATGATCTAAACCTTAGATCATGGAGTAATAATACTAATGTCAAAATGGTCAGTCAGTGCACCCCCCCCACACACCCCGACTGACACCCCCACACTCTTTTTAATCTATAATCCTAGTTTAACTTTAAGTTGATAATAATAATGAACATAGTGTAATGTGATATAGTATAACTTAAGTCTAAATTGTGTAGTGCCTACTTACCCTGTACCCTCGATGTCTGTATGCTGATATAAGAGCAGGTTGGGACTGCAAATCAGTGCTGAGCAGCAGATCTTATTAGGTCCTGCCAGCGGACACTGAGTCCTAACCAATTGCCACAATGTGCTTTTTCATATATATTTGATTTTTCTGTTTGATGAATCTGTGTATTGTTTCTGTACCTTTTTTTGTATTTTGTGTGTGGCAATAAAGTGCATTTTATTTATTTACTAGAAGATTTGGCCTAAAGGTCTTGTAACCGGACCAGTAAATAAATTTATAATAAAAAAAAAGACAGAATGCGCATTGACATAAAGCGCATTTTAGGTCGTCGTTCTTGAAGCGCAAAGTTAGAAATTTGAAAAAGCGCGCGAAATCGGGATGAGTGGCAGATCTTTTATAATTATAAATGTTATAATATACTATTAAATAGTCTGTGGTAAGGATGGTAGCGTGTCAATTCTGTGCTTTAGGCAAGAACATTATTTATATTATATTCTAGGTTTAGTTTAGACCTTTAGAGCATGGATTCACGTTTACAGGTATGATAAACCAACACACTTAAAATTATTTAGGTACCGAAAGGTAAAAAAATTATTGACTACTAAATTACGATACCGTATCGATTATTCTGGAAACCCGAAACAGAAACAGGAATATCCAATGTCTAATTCTGACATCATGAATATATTTTTTTTCTTTGATAAGTTATATGTCAAGATTGACAGTCGAAGCTATAAACGCGTCGAAAAAAATATCTGTGAACTCTTAGTTGATAAACCTTGTCTGTATACACGAATACAGAGATATGTTTTATGCGCCTCACCGCACACCAGTCTAAGAAAGTTGGCCACTTTTGTTTTATATGGTAGAAGCGTGAGACTCCATCTAGATTCTGGACATATACGTTTTTTTCTTAATGGCCAGTTATTTTAAGCTTACCAAGGAGTTTACAGGTCGTCGAGTGATCACACAAAAGCCCACTGATCTATCTCTGGCGCTAGCGTGACGTTCCCCTCCCACTTTCCCCTGACCCCGAAATATTATTTCTTTGAACCTTGAAAGTCAGCGCTCATAAACCTAAAATATTTTTTTAAGTATCTTTTACAGTGATCATTCTGTACATAGCGTAGTTTTGTTAAGAGGGTATTAAATTCCGGCTACGATATGTGGTTTCTCAGGTTTCCGCAAAGTTACACCTGGCCACAATACTCGTATACAGGGTGATATTGATATCATTAGCATCCTTTTAAACTAAGAGTCTACACATCGAACTGAACAACTTTTACTACGGGAGCAAACCGATCGGAGCAAAAAACAAATCAACTGTTGCATACATTTGAGTCGCGAACTCGCGCGTCGACATTGCAGTTTAATATGGAACAGCAGATTTTTTATTTGCTCCAATCAGTTTGCTCCCATAATAAAAGTTGTTCAGTTTGATGGGTAGACTTATAGTTTAAAAGGATGCTAATGATATCAATTTCACCCTGCATAAGAAAGAGCATCTATTACTACATACAGTACGGACACTCACTTCCTCCCACCAACTTTTTACCTCACCCCCTCTATCGCCCTCCAGTTAACCGGCAGTCACCTAAGAAGAAGACAAGGTTCTGACGTCATCTTGTCAATTTCAATTTTTTGTATGTAGTGTCCGGGCTGTGATCTGGCTCAAAGATTTTTTAAAATCTTCAATTAATCGTTATTTTTAATGAAAATAATTTTAACGGAAATCTGATAAACCACAGACAAGGATATACTTTTCTAGAAAACGTCATTAGTTAGTGTTAGAATTATAATCAAACTTCTTTTTTGACACGGATGCTATAGCAAATGCCATAGCAATCGCTGATGCCATAATAGCCATCGCCGTTACCGTGCGTTGAGGATACAATATGGCCGATCCTACAGCAGTCGACTGCCATAGCACGTCGAGCATGTTCAATGTTCAACTGAAGTTTAAACCATTGAAGTCAGTTACCTACATGTAAAGATTGTTGTTCGTTATACGACTACATTGAAATAATAGAAAGGAATACTCACCGGTAACCGCAGTTGATGTCTTCTCTGAAGATTTCTTTGACACGCTGAAGAACACTGACGAGTCATCTCCGGTCTCCGGTTCATCTGTGACAAAAAAAAATTCATTGATTTAATTATTTATAAAAAATGCCGAAGGTTTGTGATCGCTGTGTAGATGAGAACGGGAGTTTTACGTCTGCCACACACGTAGAAAATTCAGATATAATTAGGATTTTGTATAGGATTTTGTATAGGATTTCATATAGTTCCATGCAAATTTAATGGCATCTCGGAAGTTAGCTGATTACCTATCTCTCTCTCACCCGTTCTCGCCCCACTGCCTTCTACTCGCTCGCAGCTAATTTGTTTGCATCGAACTGTATCTCGCTAATTCCGAACGGAATTCTAGAGGGGGGTATGTCAAGTTTTTTTTGGGAGAGCTGAATCGAAAACCATTTAGAGACAATTGTCTCAATAACAACATTTTATATGTCAGAGATTTTAAAATGAAAGGATTAATAAAATAACGTTCGTCG
This sequence comes from Agonopterix arenella, assembly GCA_927399405.1. NCBI lineage: Eukaryota > Metazoa > Arthropoda > Insecta > Lepidoptera > Depressariidae > Agonopterix > Agonopterix arenella. The sequence continues at coordinate 8,814,402 of OV656714.1, forward strand.
TCATCGAAAATTTTGTCTTTTATTGTGAAAAATATTTTTTCTTTAAAAAAAAATTTTTTTGCAAAAGCTATGCTATGCTATTAGCCTTAGAAAAAGTATATGTCTAGAAAGAGTCTCATGCTTCTACCGTCTAAAACAAAAGGGGCCAACTTTCTTAGGTTGGTGTGCGTGAGGCGCCTTACAAATTATGTATGTGTGCGTGTATATGGATAGGGTTTAGAGGCCAGTACTGGTTGCAATTTTTTTCTACGCTTTTGTAGCTTCGACCTTCAATCTTGACACATAACTTATCCAAGGCTAATGCATGCATGCTATGCATGATCAGATCAGACAATCGAACTGAACAACTTTTTCAATCGGATTAACTTCGAAATCGCGAAAAAAATCCGCTGTTCCATACAAAACTGCAAACGTATACAGCAGTCCCAAAGAGAAATTTGGTCAGTTTGATGATCTGATCATCCTCTTAAAAACCGTTAATATATTAAGGCTGCACCGAGCCTACTGTGCTGCCCCAATCGTATTTTTTATTTCTTAACAATTAAACAATATTTCCAAAAAACAAGAATGTCACATTGTAGTCATTGCTGATTTTCAATTTATCGGGTCTTTGTGGATTTGTTTTTATAATGTTTGTAGTTATTATCTTTAAAACCGTCAAAAGTGGTAGCTAGCATAAAACATAATAAAAGTTTCGATAAATTGAAAGTCAATCAGGACTACAATGTGACATTCTTGTTTTTTGGAAATGTTGTTTAATTGTTTAGAAATAAAAAAAAATACGATTGGGGGCAGCACAATAGGCTCAGTTAGACCCTGTATAATCAATTTGACTTAGGTATTAGAGTGGAACACATTTCCGTTTTTTTTTATTTCGGATTGGAATACCAGGTAAAATTTGCTTCATATAATTGTAAATAGCACCCCTTAACTTGGAAGTTCTAGCTCGACAGCTTTAGCTCCCGCCATAGACATGACGTTTCATTTTTTAAGTTTTTATATTTTGTTGCCAGTCAGTCACGTTCACGTCTATGTAAGAACTTGCATTTAAGTTCACTTTTGGCACCTCAAAGATGCGAGAAACAGAATTTTTATTTACTTGACTAGCCGTTAAAATGCGTCTTGCGGCGAGTTCTCTAATGTGATCATGTGAATCTGTTATCATACTCAACAACAAGTTTTCTGCATGAGCAAAGTAACTTTTTCAAATTAAAACCGACAACAACTTTTCGGATAAATATCTAGTCCTACCTTCAGATCTACTTAGCCGATACGAAGTAGAGGAAATTTCTTCAATTCGTGTATTTGAATTATACCAGATTTTTTGTTTTAGAGCACGTAATCTTCTATTCTGCAATTTTTTACTCTGGATAAGATCCGTTCTTCCTAAAGCCAGTCTGTTAGTGCGTTCGTCTTCTAATAAAGTTTGTTTCTCTTTTGGCACTTTTTTTTCTCTCAAACAAGTACAGCTTACAAATTCTTTACATTTACATGCAGCTATGTCAAAAAGCTTTCTACTTTGTACTCTGAAGTCTTCAAACTTTTTTTCCTTCAGTTTCTTCAAAGACTTCTTTAAATTATAACATTTTGTGTGATAACTTTTTATTAACTGTAAGACTCGCTTGTGTGTGACAATTGGAATAGAAGGTTTTATCCATAATTCTTCAATTTTCGTTGCAACTATTTCGGCAATTTCCTAAAACTTAGGTTCTTATTGTGTTATTCCTTATTTTTAGGTCTTGTCGAACCCATTCATAGAATTTCATCACATTTTCATACGTAGGATATTCTCTTTCAACTCTGCACTTTAACCAAATATGGGACATTTTAACTTTTGTCTCGTAGAAGTCATGTTAAAACACATAAAAAACGTAAATCAACTAGTACTCGTGAAAATAATTGACGCGCGACCTTTCACCTTCAGACAATTATCGACACTAGATGAAACGAACAAAACACTACAATACTACAATTCGTAATGTGGCGTATGCTGCCTTCGCTTCGTCCTGCGCTGTGCAACACTCACAGTGCAACAGTATATCAAAATAATGACATATTTGATTGCAACAGCTAGTTAACTTTATTTGAATATGTTTTCGAATAAAAAAAATTGTTTTAATAAATTCTGTACTTATTTATTAGGCCGCGCAAATAGTAATTGTAATTTTTGAAAATATTTGATGTCTTGGCGGGGGCTTTTACCGTTATCTGATAATATTTATATTTTTAATGGAGGTAACTGATGGCAATTGACAACTAAATACAAGTATTCCAAAATATAATTAAAAAAAAAAACGTTCCACCCTATTAGGTATATTTTTCAAAATATTCTCCTTCAAAATACTACTTATTTCCGTTTGACTTGTAGCATCGACTGTCGTTACATCAGTTTCGATCTGTTTATCTTCTTTAGATAGGTTAGGCAAATGCAAAGATGGTACACAGTTCTTCTTTAATAGCTTGCGAGTAGTTTTCAGGCAGATGTCTTGTGCGTTGAAATGTACTTCACATACGCGTTGTTCTGAAACTTTGTTTGTCAAGTCCTCGCGTGAGATTAATGGTAACCATTGTAAGCGTCTGAAACCAACAAAAATAATTTTAAATAAAATAAAAACCTAGTTTAAACTTAATACGGCGGCAAAAACAAGTTAAATAATCAAACTCATTTACTTCTTATTTGACACAGCAATTTTTATTAATTATAAAATAGGTATAATTCAATTGAATGATGCATATTTATTCTGAGAAAGCCGTTTGAAGCTGTGCGTCCGGACGGACGGACAACGCAACGTAAGCTTATGAATAGGGCCTGTTTTCACCCTTTGGGTACGGAACCTATAAAGGAATAATTTTGTACTCACCTTTCTTGTTCAGTTGGAATTTTGAAGAAAGATAGCTCCGGGGTCGAAGAGGTGTTATTCAGGCACCCAAACACACAGCAATATGTTCTTTTGCGTGACATTTTTGTTTAGTACTTAAATTATTTTGGCACCTAGGTAATTGAAAAATATTAAATCGAATGCTCAGGCGCGGTGCGAGAATTCGGTTAAATGTACGCGTCACGCAGCCGATCGCGTCTCAGGCGTGGCCCCGACTAGCGCAGCCTTGGCAGCCTTTGATATTGTCAGTGTGTGCGTGCTACGATGCGTATGTACTGGCGCGCCAGGGCCGTCTTAACCGCGGGTGCAATGGGTGCGTGGCACCCGGGCGCAGGGACCCAGGGGACGCAAGCCGGTCGCCTTATACACATACCATAGTGTAACAAACATTCATTATAGGTAGGTAAAAATATAGCCACAAATATAGCTAACAAATACGGCTAATGAAGATTTCGCCACATTCGGCTTGTTCAGTTGCTACTATAGCTATGTGCAAGCCAATTTATTTTTATAATTCTTTTTTATTACTACAAAAATAAAATCGACCAGGAGATTCACACACAGTCAGGACAAAGCACTTTTTCCAAAAGAGTTGTCTGTTGCCTTTTTTTGCATGCAGATCTCTCTACAACTACCGTTTCCTTATTTTGGCAAGTAAATTTGTGCGGAAGTACTCCTTTTTTCAGTTTATGTATCCCACCCATCAATTTGTATCTCAGATAATTTTCCATGTCCTTTTCAACCTGAAAGTTAAAAAAAAATTGTTGATAATTAATTTTATAAAAGTATTTAAGTGTGTATCAAAGTACGGCCCTGTATTTTACGAGTAGACAAGCATTTGCAGGTACCATTCATCATTTGATATTACTACAAATACGAAAACCTACCTGCTACCACCTACTAAGATAGGTACTGAGTACTGTGGAGGCGTATCTCAGATGGTAATTAAAATAAAGCTTTATAGATTCTTTTACTAATTTATTATTGTATTATTTTGCTTTTAGCCCTGAGAACGATCTTCATCTTCCGACCCCCCATAAAAATTGAAGCCCGCGCCGGGGTTATTCGACGTTCCAAATTTATTTCAAATAAAAACCAGCCAACAAGCTATGCTATGGCTATACAACCTCCTTCAGTAGGTACACACGCCGTGATACGGCCCTGGATTTTTGGACCACCTGGACCTTCTTATAGGTGGACATAATAAATAATAGGCATAGTTGACTACTAAGTTTATCTTAAAATAGGTACTTTATTAACAAAAATATTTTATTATCAATTTATCATTCACTTATGCATTGGTCAAAATAGTAGGTACATTTAACTAAGGGTTCACAATACCTTTGTTGGGCTGGTCATAATATAAATCATAAATTCATAACGTATCTTATTTGTACTTAGATCTATTTTCTTTATCCTATTCTTATATTTATCAAAATGAAAACCATAAGAATAATAATAAGTACATAATAAATACAGGTAGGTTAAGTTAAGTTACTTACGTCAAAGTGGTCTTCGCAACAGAACTTCACACTTTTAACTGAAAGACGATCTCTTCTCATAATGTTAAACCATTTCTTTCTAACTGTTTCGTCCTGTGGAACCCGAAAAAATAGTTTTTTGGGCGTAGTCACAGTCGTATTCTTGCAAGTTGGGACAATACAATATTTGTATGACGACATTATTACCAAACATAACGTTAAATTACAACGATACCTACGCGCGGTTGCACACACATCAATTCACTGACTGCGGCAACCAAGCAAGCGCACGGGGTCATCGGATCGCGTGACGTATATCAAGACTATGGCGGGCCGGGCGCCAAGCGCCAATTCGCGCCCGTTTTTAAAACATGAGCACTAAGGTCCGCCACACACAGACGGAATTGCGATCCGGAATTCTGATTCAGGATTTAGTGTTGTCAACTATGGTTACCAAAAATACTAGAGTGCTGTTTAAAAAATGCCTAAAATAAAAATGTATGAAACGCCAAATGAATGACAATAATGGCATGTTTAGGTATTTATTAAAACAAAACAAACAATTTCTAATTTTCTATACATGATAATTACTATCATGTGATGAGGTCATGACGTTACGAATGTTACGATGATGGTTTGTAAATTGTATTCCAATATTAATGCAACTATATCAAAAGACTATCGATAGTTTTAACATTAGACTTAATCTGCATACAAAATGGCATGAACCATTATCACACAAGCGGTTTTTGAGCGTAGGCGATTTCGCAACTACGCCGCAACGACGTCGCAACTGCACCGTCACGATACGGTATCGTTCCATCAACGCCTACGCTCAAAAATCACTTTTAAATATGCCACCTAAGACATCAAAAAATCACTAGATTTATTGAAAAAGTCTCTGAAAGCGGCAACACTCCAAACGGAATCTAATTCCGAATCAGGTTTATTCCGGATGTATGTGGCGGACCTAACATGAGCACTAAAATCGATGTAACTTCGTCATTTGTTTACAATGTAAGCCACCTAAATATTTTACGTCCGTGCTGCGGACCAAACTGTTGATTCTGAGTTTGAACAATAAATATTCTTATTCTTCTTATTCTATTCTTTGTTATCCGATTTCGTTAGTTTTTTTCACAAAATATATTGTTTTTGATGTTTCTTTAAAACTGCATACCTACTTGGTTCAAAACGTGAATGATCCTCAAAAACCATACGAAATTGTAATACTAATTCGGAATTCCGGATCGAAATGCCCTATGTATGTGACCTATTCTTATTGTAATTTAGAGGTGAAACGTATTCCGAGTTAGCATACAGTAAATGTGGAGAGTACTTTTTATCTATACTATTATAAAGCTGTAACAGAAGTGTGTCTGTACATTGAAGATATTAACAAAAAATAAGTTACGATATGGTTTTTAGGTATCCCTGATTCAATATCACCAATTTTTTGGATTTTTTGTCTGTCTGTTTGTTTGTGTGTTTGTTTGTTTGAACGAGTATCACGCAAAAACTACTGAAACGATTTTGATTAAACTTTTTTTGTTTGATAGCTTATGATCTGACTTAAAATCTGATATATAATTTGTGCGGACGAAGTCGCGGGTTAACGCTCGTATATCATAACATAAAAAATCTTTTAATAAAATTTCACCGCCCGGTGAGTCAGGTTTGTATCCAGGTTGTATCGCACTCCGCGGTGTAAGCACATACGTCGCGCATCACGTTTTGAGCTTAGCCGCAAATGTGTTAAAAGATATCTCAGATAAAGATTTAGCGCTTTTTTTCAAAAAATGTACAAATCTAGCGCTTTTTGTACCCTACTTAGCGCGCTGTCATTATAGAGTGTTGGCAACGCTGCTTGCGCGAGAACTAGTATTTATGTGTAAAAAACAGTACCTCATGCGCGGCCTTTTTGCCTACGTAAAATAACAAAGATGGAAGATGCACATCTCGGTTTTTATCGTTAATCCGTTCGAGAACCACAAAACTCGTTTCTTTGCATATATGCGAAAGCGAGCGCGCATGTCAGTTTTTTCGTTTTGTTGATTTATCGCGCACATCGATCAACTGTATCGATAACGATCAAATGTATATTGTTGAGGAGGTGCGTGAAATGCTAACTCTACTTAATGGGCGGCCTAGCATGATCACGCGCCATTTTTCTCGCTCTCACAATCACATATCAATCATTTAGGTACGCCTTAGAAACTTGCACAAGATAGTAATAGCACAATACCTAGACAAGCAGTAGAGTAAACTAGGCCGTGGGCTTAAAATTAATGCCTAGTCGGATAAAGGTGAGAGGTTGTCAGTTGTCACTGGCATGGCGGGGTTAAGCCCATGAACTTCAGAAAAATGAATCGAGGTTAATCATTAATAATACTAGATTAACACTCAGTTGCAGAAACGCTCATTAGAGTTAATCCTCCATTAAATCTCTCGCTAGCTTTTGCTACGTCAAATGGACAAAAAGTTACTGCAAGAGATTTAATGGAGGATTAAGGGCCTATGTCGAAAAATAATTGAAGCGAAATGGGCGTGTGATAGCTTATATTACTGCCTGATGCGAGAAAGAGATGGGGTTAAACTGAGATATTATTATCAAGTAAAGAAAACTATACATACTCAGAGATCTATTCGAAATAAGATATTAATTAATAAAATATACCAATCAAATGAAAGGCTTGTTCAGTTCACATCACAAGCCATTATTACGAATTATTTTGAAAGTAGCTCCTTAAGAAGCACAAAATGTCCGAAGAGTCGTCTGCTAAACGGCTTCTTATATGCAATCTCGTTAAACTCGCGAGATCTCACTTATTTTTCGGCTGAGATCAATCTCGCTAAAAAAGGCCGAGATCTCGCGAGAACGAGATTGCATTCCCTACTCACGAAAGAGTGAGAGGGAGTGGGTCATACTCCACCACGCACGCGGACCCAGTGCAGCTTTGAGAAGGCAAAGCACAGTGTTGCACATAAAACACAGTGTTTTAGGTATAGTGACTAAATATAATTTATTTCTGTGCGGATGAGCACGATTGTGTCGAAACTTTTAATTTAATTGCAGAAAGACAAAAAGAGCCGCATGAAGACTTTCTCGTTTTGTCGAGCGTGACATGCTAGCCCGAGACTTCTCTTGTTATAATTATCCAAAAATTCCTTACACAACTTAAAAATTACTTATACTGGGTGTCCCATAAACCGACGTCAACCCAGCGGATGCTGATAGGTTAGGTCATGACTAAGCAGAATATCAAATTGACTTTAGTAAAAGTGTCTTAGTTTTCGAGATATTGACAGTTTTAACACAGATACTGCATAGAACATTTGTAGCCGTGGCACTCAAAATAGTGACTAAGGTAAGGTAGTTTCACGAATTTCATAAAACTGCCCTTATCTCGAAAACTAAAGAACCTTTTCCTAAAGAAAATGTTTACAGATTTTTTTTTATTTTATTTTAGTATATTCTGGTTAGGCATGAACTAACCTATCAGCATCCACCGAGTTGACGTCGGTTTACGGGACACCCTGTATGTATAAATGTCGACTGAATTAACCTTAATCTTCGTTTTTCACTTTCAGATTCAGTTTCAAATTCCTTTCTCGGATAGCAGTAACCTAAACTGTAACCTACCTGCTGATTATGAAGAACTTACTTACAATTTTTGCTGATATTTGTATGCAGGAACAACCGGTTTGTGTACATTTCGATGTACCGGAGTCCTCCAACTGTGGTAGTAATAAAGTAGGGACAGCATCTCCCCTTAGATATTTAAGGGGGCAGTCAGAATCAACGAAATGAAGCTCGCACACAAAATAACCCCTATAAAGTGTGTTCGCGCTTTTATTGTCCAAGTTCATTCGACCTATTGCTTTTATCCATTGCTTGCACCTACAAAAAATACAAAATAAAGGCTTCGATAATAATCTTTCCAATACAGCGCATGAGTACCTATTTAATTTATTGTCATGCAATACAAATAAAAAAATATTTCAGACTACAATTGTCCATAATTATTTTGTCAGTAGCACATGTATGTTTACATATAATATTAGTATAATAACAGGGGTAGGATGAGGGTCCTTCTTTATATGCTGACGGTACCCTATACAATTTTACTTAGGTACGAGAGTTAACCCGCGACTTTGTCCACACAAATTATATACCAGATTTTAAGTCAGATAATAAGCTATCAAACAAAAAAAGTTTCATCAAAATTGGTTCATTAGTTTTTGCGTGATGCTCGTTCAAACAAACAGATATGGAATCAGGGATACCTAAAAACTATATCGTAACTTTTTTTTGTTAATATCTTCAATGTACAGACAAACTTCCTGTTAAAGTTTTATAATAGTTTAGATAAGTACGTAAAGTAACAAAACAAACTATGAATGAACATGCCAATGTCTCTTACCTCGTTTCATTGGAAGGAAAACGAAAAAATCTCCGCGCCTTATTTGCTTTGCTGTTTTCGAAGCATCCATTGACAGCGCAATAACGAACCATTTTATCATTAAAAATATCAGTAGATCGTAGATCGCACAAATCGAAAAAACATAATATAACAAATGAACGCGATCGCACCTCGCACCGCCGCAACACGTAGCCGTAGGCATAGATTAATATGTATATTGGATATAGATAGGTAACTTGTCTTGAATTTAAGGACGTCCTAATTGCGTTGCCGCTTATTAGCACTAGGGGGCGCCACATTATGAAATAAATTGAAAAAGACGATCGGCCGACGCGAGGATCGAACCTTAGCTACCCGGATCGTAAGCCGGTTATCTAGACCGCTAGAGCAACAAGACAGTGATTGATTTGGGCGAAATCTCTCACTACTACAGCGCAGCGCGTGAGGTGTAGTACGCTGTTACTCCGATATGAACCCTAGTTCAACACATAGTGCTTCGAAACATAACCGATAGATGGCGGAAGCTGTCTATGGAAAATCAGCGTTCCACTTAGTTTGTACTAAGATAACATAGCATGGCCGTAGGTAACCGAGGGAGACTCTAGCACGACGATCAATACAGCTGATAGTACTAGAAGTACTGCTACGTTGCGGGGATGGGGCGGTGAGGGGTAAAAATAAAAACCCAATGTGAATAAACCTGGATGTGAATAAAACATACCCATTTGGGAATATACCGCGTAGGTGGGTAAATACACAAATGGTGGATATTTTCAGTACTTTATTAATTTAATATTATGATTAAAAATCATATCGAAAATAATGTGAAAAAATCATATTTTCATATTAACCGATGTATGATATGCAAAAAAAGACAAACTATTCCACAGTAAACATAGCTGTAGTTTCACTATACAGAGTGTAAACTTCTCTAGCTAAATGATCTACCTCCTAGCGGTCCACACCGGGCAACGCCATCACAAGCTACCAAGTTTGTGGTGACGGCTGAACGATCCCCAACAGCGGTGGTAGTCTCCGAAGGAAGCTGCCTTGCTCGCAATCACCTTCCTGCCGGAGTCTGGCGCCAAGCAGTTTGCTGCATTCCGTCCGTGTGCAGGACCATTGGGGAATGGGAAAAAGTCAGTTGCGCTGCTCAGAACCGGTCTGGGCCCCTGAGCAACACTGTACCGGGAGGCTCATTCTGGAGGGTAGCGAGGTCCGAAGCACGGTGACAGTCGTTGGCCGACCGCAGTTAGTAGGGGGCGCAAGTAATGCGCTAGCCCCCACGTGTGAAAGGCTGCCCCACACAAATTCCGCAATACTCCACCGTGCCAGTTGGCGACCGGAAGGGAGGACCCGGTGGCCATTGCGGGGGGTTCGGGCGTCCCCGCAGTCTCCAAGTGAGTTTTCCATTAGTCAGTCGAGCCCAAGAGGTCTATCAGGATATCTGAGTAGCGCTTCGACTTGTTTCCCACGTCTCCACTTCCACCATTCACTCAACGAAAAATACCCTGTATACATCCCACTGCAAGGCACAGGCCTGCCATCATGGCGGGTGCATGGGCGTCCACCAAGCATATAAGTCGCGGCACGAGTATATCTCTACATGACCTTGATTGCACTGACCTTATGTACAAGACACTATGCACTAATTTCGTCTAAATACACTCATTCGAGCGCTAGAGTTTCGTGCCGCGAGGTATACTTAAAACGGATAGGTATACTTCACATAAGCACCAGAATTTTGCATATAAATACCTATTTCTGTAGAATTTTCTTCTAAATTTTCATGCGCATCGTGGTTTGACGGTGACGGTGATGGCCCAGTCCCAGGTTCATGGGATTTTGGCAATTTCAAATCAGGAACGGAACCTTTTATTAAATTTCGAATGTATTTATAATTTTCTGGACTGAAGTGGTCACAACAGACGCGCTCATTCAATTTTCCACTTTTTGCTTTCTCCAGCAGGTCTTCGCGATGTATAAGAGATAGCCATAGTGCCAACCTAAAAAAAAGTTAAGGTATAAGAATTATACAGGTACTAAAAGAATACAAGAGTTATCTAATAGGACTCAGAAAATTATGTTGTGAGATGTGTGTGCCATACTAATTGCGAAATAAGTGTTACGTTTTTGCCATTCGGCTAGGGAACCCTAAAACGCCTACTGACAGACGGTCGAAAGGACACGTCCCCACGTTATAATTTTCACAGATTTAACAAATTAACAAACTAACTTTAATAAACACATTAACTTGAGTACTTTTGACGGAGACTGTACCAACTTGAACTTCTAGCTCGCAGCGCTATCGCGCGCGCCTTATCTAAAAACCTTTTATATATTTATTTGCGCGCGAACGAATGACATAAAAGTCATGTGGCATCTTGCTATGGCCCAGGGGCGACAGCGGCCTGTGTCGGTGTAACTCGGGCGCCGGTGACCTTGTAATGCCGCGTCCGATGCATAGGGTTGGCGCCTGGCGGTTTAGCTACCGCGGCACAAGGAAATGATCATCACTAAATAAAAAATGTTTCTTTAAGTAAGGTTTAAAATATATTTAGCATATATAGCGCTCCCAAGTAGGTGTAACATGTATAAGTATGTACTGAAATTCAAGTCAATCCGACCGCTGAAAATGGGTTAAATTCGACTTGCAAGATTTGACCTAAAGAATCAAACTAGCCTACAAACATAAGTTAAATGAAAGTTTGTAACAAAAAAATAGACGACCTAATTTATCATTTAATAACAGTACCTACAGTTACCTACCAATTAGTATAAGTAGGTATATCAAGTCTAAATTATAAATAGGTACATCTATCTATACTATTATAAAACTGTAACAGGAAGTTTGTCTGTACATTGAAGATATTAACAAAAAAAAAGTTACGATATGGTTTTTAGGTGTCCCTGATTCCATTTCACCAATTATTTGATTTTTTGTATGTCTGTTTGTTTGTGTGTATTTGTTTGTTTGAACGAGTATCACGCAAAAACTACTGAACCGATTTTGATGAAACTTTTTTTGTTTTTTATATCTGACTTAAAATCTGGTTATAATTATGGTTATAATTTGTGCGGACGAAGTCGCGGGTTAACGCTCGTATTTAATAAAATTATACATTTAACTTACCTTTTTGGTTCGGTAGGTAGTCTAAAGTAGCTTTTTTCTTTGTGGCTTTTGGTATTATTGCCACAGCCGTAGACACAGCAATATAAACCTCCAGGCATAATATTTTTTAGCGTTTTACCGGTAGATCGAAAGCGAGTATAAAATAGCATACGACGCGGCGCGAACGAGTGAACGACGTCAATTGATTCTAGTTTCGAGCTGAGACGGCACGACGCGGGACCCTTCGACTAGGCAAACCGTGGTCACTTTTCCACACCTCGCGCGCCCCGCCCTCGCCCTCGCTCGCGCCCCGACACCCACACATAGCCGCAAGGTCGTTTACGGCACACAAACGTCAGTGTCGCTTCTTTTTACGTTAGTATATGTATTCTTTTACGTTAGTATATTATATTCTTTGCTATGGCTGCTGGTGAACGTTACGTACCTAGTTACTGGTTGATTGACTTGACGATTTACGTGGTTGACTGATACTAAAAAAGTATTAAAATTGTTACTTAAATTATTAGATTTTCGATATACTTAGGTACCTTTTAGCGATTGCTTTTGTTCGTAACTTCATTCTTTATAAATTTAAGTATTTATTCAAGAAACTAACAGTCTTTGGCCAACAGTTAACCACTACTAAAAAAGATGAACTTTGATTTAGAATTTTTGAGATAGGTACACCTAGTTACACTAATAGTTGAGTTCCCTATTATTATAATTTAGTTTAGTAGTTATTTGTTTATTCGTTTAGTTACCTACTATTAATAATGGAAATAGGGAACCCTCCGAAAGCCAATTAAAAAGAAAACAAGAAACAGCAGCCCTAGTATGATTTCTCGATTCGCGCGCGACGCGCCTTCGCTGCATAGAAAATAACCCCTTGCCGCGCTTTACAATCGCGCTTGCCGCGACGAGAAGTATGGATAAAGGCCAAATCGCGCGTAAATAGAGAAATCATGCTAGAGGTCTTGTTCTAGATTCATGGAATAGAGTTGACGTTTAAACGATAACGTTCACGATAATCAGATCCTAATGATTATTTTGCAGACCATACCCAACCGAGTGAAGTTAACCAACGGCACTTCAAGGTCATGCACATTCTTATTTTAAAGGCCTATTCTATTACATTATGCAAACGAAAGCATGCAATTTGAAGAACATCGACCGGTTAGTTTGATATAAACTTGAAACATAACACATTGACGTAGCAATGTTCTTCAAATTGCATGCTTTCGGTAGCATAATGTAATATGCCTTTTAGGTCCGCCACACACAGACGGAATTGCGATCCGGAATCCTGATTCAGGATTCAGTGTTGTCAACTATGGTTACACCATTAGAGTAAAACACTAGAGTGCTGTTTGTGTGCTGAAAAATGCCTTAAATAAAAATGTATGAAACGCCAAATGAATGACAATAATTGCACTTTTAATAATACATGATAATTACAATATAAATTATGATTTGTAAATTGTATTTCAATATTATGCAACTATATCAAAAGACTATCGATAGTCGCTAGAGTTTCGTGCCGCTAAAACCTATTGGTATACTTCACCTTTTACCTATTTCCGTAGAATTTTCTTCTAAATTTTCATGCGCATCGTAGTTTGACGGTGACGGTGATGGCTCAGCAGCCCCAGGTTCATGGGATTTTGGCAATTTCAAATGAGGAACCGAACCTTTTATTAAATGTCGAATGTATTTATAATTTTCTGGACTAAAGTGGTCACAACAGACGCGCTGATTCAATTTTCCACTTTTTGCTTTCTCCAGCAGGTCTTCGCGATGTATAAGAGATAGCCATAGTGCCAACCTAAAAAAAAGTTAAGGTATAAGTATTATAAAGGTACTAAAAGAAAACAAGAGTTATCTAATAGGACTTAGAAAATTATGTTGTGAGATGTGTGTACATACTAATTGCGAAATAAGAGTTGCGTTTTTGCCATTCGGCTAGGGAACCCTAAAACGCCTACTGGCAGACGGTCGAACGGACACGTCGCGTCGCCACGTTATCATTTTCACAGATTTAACGAATTAAATTAACAAACTAATTTTAACAAACACATTAGCGATAAGACCGCCTGTTTTTGTGCCTTTTGTATTTCTTGATTGTTTGCTCTCTGTATACTCTGTTATTTGGTGTTAAATAGAGTAGGTATAATTGATTGATTAACTTGACTACTTTTGACGGTGACTGTACCAACTTGAACTTCTAGCTCGCAGCGCTATCGCGCGCGCCTTTTCTTAAAAACTTTTATTTATTTATTTGCGCGCGAACGAATGACATAAAAGTCATGTGGCATCTTGCTATGGCTGCTGGTGAACGTTACGTACCTACTAAGGTCCGTCACACACAGACGGAATTACGATCCGGAATCCTGATTCAGGATTCAGTGTTGTCAACTATGGTTACAAAAAACACTATTGCTGTTTAAAAATGCCTAAAATAAAAATGTATGAAACACCAAATGAATGACAATAATTGCATTTTTAGGTATTTATTAAAACAAAACAAACAATTTCTATACATCTCATTTTCTTTTCCATTCATTACTATCATGTGATGAGGTCATGACGTTACGAATGTTACGATGATGGTTTGTTAATTGCATTCAAATATTAATGCAACTATATCAAATGACTATCGATAGTTTTAACATTAGACATAATCTGCATACAAAATGGCATGAACCATTATCACACAAGCGGTTTTTGAGCGTAGACGATTTCGCAACTATGTCACAACGACGTCGCAACTGCACCGTCACGATACGGTATCGTTCCATCAACACCTATGCTCAAAAATCACTTTAAAATATGCCACCAAAGACATCAAAAAATCACTAGATCTAGTGAAAAAGTCTCTGAAACCGGCAACACTCCATACGGAATCTAATTCCGATTCAGGTTTATTCCGGATGTATGTACCTTACTGTTTGATTGACTTGACTATTTACGTGGTTGACTGATACTTAAGTAAGTACTGAAATTATTATTTAAATTATTAGATTTTCGATATACTTATATGTACCTTTTAGTGATTGCATTTGTTCGTAACTTCATTTTTTTAAATTTAAGTATTTATGAAAGAAACAAACAGTTATTGGCCAAGAGTTAACCACTACTAAAAGATGAACTTTGATTTTGAATTTTTGAGATTTAATAATGGAAATAGGGAACCCTCCGAAAGCCAATTAAAACGAAAACAAGAAACAGCAGCCATAGTATGATTTCTCTTCTCGTGCGCGACGCGCCTTCGCTGCATAGAAAATTACCCCTTGCCGCGCTTTACAATCGTGCTTGCCGCGACGAGAACGAGAAGTATGGAAAAAAGCCAAGTCGCGCGTAAATAGAGAAATCATGCTAGAGGTCTTGTTCTAGATTCATGGAATAGAGTTGACGTTTAAACGATAACGATCACGATAATCCGATCCTATAATGATTATTTTGCATACCATACCCAACTTAGGGCGAGTACACATCAGGCGCTCGGCGTTGCGTTAGGCGCGCGTTGGTAGCGTACATACAGTGCGCTTAGCACGGCGTTTTACGAGCGTTCCATACTCTTACGTTTAGTAGTCCATACTCGGCTCAGTTCGGAAATGGACGTCGAAGTGATTGCTTGTGTGTGGCTTCTATACCGTACCGTACACGAAAGCGCGCGTTCAAATGTACAGCAAAATGGCGGCTCATGTATCTCGAAGCGCGCGGCTGACGCCCTCCCAACGCGCGTTTGAACGAAAATCTCAAAGCGCGCGTTCGACGCGCGCTTGATCAGTAACACGCGCTTGCGTGTGTACACCTAGATAAGAACTACTGGTTCTCAAAACGCGCGTTACAAAAGCGCGCGCTTCAAAACACCGAATGTGTACCCGCTCTGAGTGAAGTTAACCAACAGCACTTCAAGGTCATGCACATTCTTATTTTAAAGGCCTATTCCAGGCGGAGGACAGTCGCCTTTTGGTGGCTTTTTCCGATTCAGTTTGCATAGAATGTGCTGCCATCTATTAACTACTTCGCAGAACTATGAAAACAAAAAACATTTTACTGTCTATGTCAATGTCTAATTGACAGATGACAGATTCACAAAATGGCTACCTATCTTGCGTAATGCGCGAATTGTTTGTAGTTTTCGTTCAATTTCGTGCCGATTTAGTGATGTTCTGGAGTTTCTGTTTGTCTCTTACCAATGTTTAGATTACAGGAATAGTAAAGATACTGGAATTTCACTCGATCGATGCGGGATTGAACGAAATCTAGCATTCAAAACAATAATATGCATCGGTATGAGTAGATATAAGTAGGTATGTATAGTATAGGTTGAATTATTGTCAGTGAAACATAGATGGCGCTAGCTAGCCTTCAATTTGACATAAGGTGGATGCATAATGTTGCCACGAGTGGGTTCTCTTTTGGCCTATTCTATTACATTATGCAACCGAAAGCATGCAATTCGAAGAACATCGACCGGTTAGTTTGATATAAACCTAAGACATAACACATTGACGTAGCAATGTACTTCAAATTGCATGCTTTCGGTTGCATAATATAATAGGCCTTTTAGGTCCGCCACATACATCTGGAATAACCCTGATTCGGAATTAGATTCCTTGTGGAGTGTTGCCGCTTTCAGAGATTTTTTCAGTAGATCTAGTGATTTTTTGATGTCTTAGGTTTTAAAGTGATTTTTGAGCGTAGGCGTTGATGGAACGATACCGTATCGTGACGGTGCTGTTGCGACGTCGTTGCGGTATAGTTGCAAAATCGCCTACGCTGCGAAACACTGCTTGTGTGATAATGGTTCAAGCCATTTTGTATGCAGATTATGTCTAATGTTAAAACTATCAATAGTCTTTTGATATAGTTGCATTCATATTGGAATACAATTTACAAACCATTATCGTAACATTCGTAACGTCATGACCTTATCACATGATAGTAATTATCATATATAAGGTCTAACAAAACTAGCTGAAACTATTTTAACACGTTAAACGCCATGGAGGTCACCGGTGACCTCAAGAGGTCTACTGAATCCCGCCTTGGAGGTCACCGGTGACCTCATGTCAGACTTGTTTTCAAATCACTGTAGTGCGCCGTAGGGCGCAATTATTAGAGTAATAAAATAACGCATTGAGGTGCCCGGCATGGCGCTCAAATACAACACTTTCGTTTGGGAAACAGGTGGCATTAGAGAAAATGTCATAATGAACGAAAAATCAATAAAACAAGATTTTTTTGAATGCAAGGTATATTTACGTTTATTCATTCGCCTCCGTTTACGTGTTGTGCACAGATTCTGCAGTTCGTCGTTCGCTATTATTTTTTTCGGGCAATGCACTTGATTCTAAAATAGCAATTTGGTCCAAATCTTCTTGTGTGAACTCCAAACCATCAAAATCCACTTCAAATTCCATAAAATCACCGTCCATCTTGTTCGTTTACTAGATTGGTTTGCAATACAACAATAACTAAATGCAAATAAGCAAATAAAAGTAAAAACACGGAGAGAACAACGCAACGCAACCAAACCGCACCACCGCGGGGTGACCGGCGGGGTGACCGGCGTGGCGCTGTGATAACGACTTCTCGTTTTTTTACTTTTGTACGCCATGGAGGTCACCGGTGACCGCAGCATGTTTTTATTAAATAACTCAAAAACAATATTTTTGTTTTTTCTTTTTTCAAGTTTTATGTGCATATTATGTCCCAAGAAACATATTAACACTCACTTTAATTTTGGTCAAAATGATAGTTTTTGCCTAAGCGTTTAACGTGTTAAGGGGATGATCAGACCATCAAACTGAACAACTTTCTTTATGGGACCCATATCGAAATCGCGAAAAAAAAATCAGCTGTCTCATACATTTGAGTCTAGTTAGGTTTGCAGTTTTGTATTGGACGTCTGATTTTTTTTCACGATTTCGATATTGGTCCCATAGAGAAAGTTGTTCAGTTTGATGGTCTAAACATCCCTTTAGAATAGTTTCAGCTAATTTTGTTAGACCTTATATAGAAATTGTTTGTTTTGTTTTAATAAATACCTCAAAATTCAATTATTGTCATTCATTTGGCGTTTCATACATTTTTATTTTAGGCATTTTTTAAACAGCACTCCGTTTTTATGTAACCATAGTTGACAAATCGCAATTCCGTCTGTGTATGGCGAATTATTCCGGACGGAATAGGTAACGATTTCGTATCGATTTGTCCCCTCCAGAATTCCGTTCGGATTTACGGAGGCATCAAACCCATAAAATCACAATTTCGTTACGGGATTCCGGATGAATTGTAGAATGTGGCGGGTATAATTAGATACGTAAGAAACTTACATTTCTGGTTCGGAAGGTATACCAAAGAAGCTTTTTCCACTGTGTTGTTTTTGATTGCTCCCACACCCGTAAACACAACAATAAATAGCGCCCTTCATGATTCTGCGCGTGACATGGCGGTTGCGTACGTAGCTACTGAGTGAGCGAGCGAGAGCGATTTGCCAGCAGTGGTCTCGAACGTCAAAATGTGAAATCGGTAGAGTTGCCCACAAATATCGGTAGATTTGTACCAAAAATCGGTAGCTATTTAAAAAACAATATTCAATCAAATTTCTTTCTTTTTAAACATGAACGTGGATAGATGTACATCTCCAAATCACAAATTTTTTGTTTTTTTGTCTGTCTGTTTATTTTTTCGAGCATCGCGCAAAAACTACTGAACTCTGCTTTTTTTTTCACCAATAAAAAACGAAGAAATACATGTGTTGTTAGAGACAGTAGGCAGTTGGCAGTACAAACCAACATAAAGAAATCGGTTCTTACTTATTTAAG
Organism: Agonopterix arenella; assembly: GCA_927399405.1. Taxonomy (NCBI): domain Eukaryota; kingdom Metazoa; phylum Arthropoda; class Insecta; order Lepidoptera; family Depressariidae; genus Agonopterix; species Agonopterix arenella. The sequence continues at coordinate 8,833,131 of OV656714.1, forward strand.
AGTTGTTATCTCAGTTGATGATCATTTCATCCATACAGTTGTGAACATTAAACGACTTTTCTCAACGTGGGGAGATCTACGGTGAAACATAAATTAAACGAACAGGGTTTGCAGTTAAGAAACGGAAAATCGGTAAAAAATTCGGGAGAATTTCCTTGTATTCTTCGTGGAAAAATGTTTACAATTCGGTATTTCGGTAGATGAGACCCCATATCGGTCGAAATACATAATCGGTAGATTCGAGACCACTGTTTGCCAGTCTTGTGACGGGTGCGCCCCACTTCAACCTCAACCCCCGCGCTCGCCACGACACACGACACGACACCCACCCACACATAGCCCGAGCGATTTTACGCAAGTACACAATACATGCGTGACTTTTATTTCCGCTATGCTTGAGTGTTGTTTGTTTTCGCATTTTTTTCATTTATATACTAAGAAACTACAAAAAAAAAAATACACACTGACAAACCAAGAAAAACATTAGTGCCTCTTTCCTTCGGCTTTGGATAAAATATCTATATTCGTCGCAACTTTTCAATTCGTTTAGTCACCAGTTTCCTAACTGGAGGAGCCCAAACTATGTTTTGAAAATACTTTTTGCATTTCTTTAAAACAATTGGCTGAAAGGTAGTGGTGTAGTATATTTTTAGAACCGGCTAATGAAGCCCTTTCATTTGATACCCCATACGATAGGTTTCAGATAATTTTTTTTTTAATCTCATACTAAAAACTGACGGGAATGGCCTTTGGGGGGACCACAATATTGGTTGGCAACGTCTATCAATTCGAAGTCTGGGATCACTAGAACACATATCAGAAGTCAGAATGCGGTGTGCTATTTTGGCAAACGGAACTCTAGTGAAAGCCCGGACGGGAAATTACGAAAGAAGAACGATCATAGCCGACCACCAAGGAGTATTATCATGTTTCACCGCTTGTTAGGCAGTGTGCCCTCCAAGGTATAGACAATACCTATGTCAGCTTATAATATAAATATAACTATTATGTAACTTACTTTTCTGGTTCGGTAGAAGGTAATGAAAAGAAGCTTTTTTCACTGTTTTGTTTCTGATTGCTCCCACAACCGTAAACACAACAATAAATACGACCCACGGCCATGATTGCGCGCGTGACGTCGTCTGCTCGGTCGCCGACTGAGTCGAGCGAGAAGCCTTGGCATTCGTCAGTCAGTGACTGCACGTAGCTGCCAAACCCGCGCGTCCCGCGCACCTCCCGCGCTCATTCCCCCCGACATCCTCACCTAGCCGCGAGCGCTTCAAAATAAGAACGCGCTGTTGGTTGGTTTCATAACAGACTTCAGCGATAAATAGGTAATGTTATGCTCCGTCCACACACACCTTCTTGCCTGCGCAGTTAAAACCGCACGGTTTTACTCGAACGCAAGACGGAACACGGAGGTCTGTGCCTGTGCCGTCCACACGGTACAAGTAACTTCGCGCAAGTCCGCGCAATCCTCAGTATTCTCGGAGCCACCAAGTAAAGTCTTTCAAGCATCGCAGCTGACGGCAGATTTTTTTTATTCAAAAATAATTGTATTGCTTGCCGATTGAAAAAAAACAGAAATTCAAGAGATGCCGCAAACATTGATTTATTTTATTTCATAAAACACAACATTCACTATAAAATATTATGCTTAAGTAAAAAACAGTTTTCAGAAACAAATTATTGGCTTAAAATAGAAATATCATCCATTATCAGGCATTTAAATACATTGTTCTGTTAAAAAAACTGGATGGACTGAAGCGCGGACTGAGGCCCGGCCTGATTGCCCCACACAAGTAAAACCGTGCAAACCGAAAACTGCGCAGTCCAATCTTCAGCATGTCAACGAATGTTCGAGCCGCGCTTGTAGAACTGCATGTGCTTCCATCTTGCCGTCCATAAGCGCGTGCGTGCTTTCTTGCGCAAACTGGGCTACGCAAGTATGCTCGCGCGCATGACGGTGTGTGGACGGAGCTTTAAAGTCGAGATTGTTTGTACTCCTCTAACGCACGCAAAATGACATAAGCTCGTCTCTGTTAAAATCGCGTCGCACGCTATTAAAATTTGTCAACTGCGCAGGTACATCGGTGAGACTTATAAACCTGGTAACTGTACCTAAGTATCAAATATGTTTTTTTTAAATATTATTTTCAAGTACCTATTGATTATTATTTTCAAAACTTACTTAATGGATCTTCTACCGTTTCGTCTTTACAGCAAGCGACAAATACTTCTTCCTCAGGTTTTTCAGTTTCAGGTGCATCCGATGTCGAAGAAATTGTATTTTTGTTCTTGGGTAATCGATTTCTAACATATTTCTTTTTCTTAGGTCTGGGTTTTTTCAATGATATTTTACTCGGTTTATCATTATTTTCTTCTTGACATTTAAATTTGTGCGGAACTGTACCATTTTTAAGTTTCATTATTCCTCCAACCAGCTTATATTTAATATAGTTGTACATATCTTTCTCAATCTAAAACAGGAAAAAATAAAACAAGATAGATTTACACGCGAGTGGAGATGAAGGAACAAGCTTTAAAATACGCAATCACGCAATGGGTGAATCTTTAGAGCCTGTGAACGACGTAATGGAGAAGATAACATGGTTAAAATTATAATATTACACTTTTAAGTACGTAGAATAAAAGTCTAGACCGTATACATTATTCTAGTTTTTATTTCACATCTATCGGTGCAATATTACCGAAGTTATAAGCGTGGGAAGTTATTTAAATCTTTTCAGTGTTCGCGAGTAGCGCGTGACGTCAGTCTAGTCATCGCCCCCATAGCGCACGGCGGCTGCCGCGGGGCGCGCGGGCGCCCCCGCCCCAGCCCGCCTCACTCCTCATACGTCCGTAGTCGATTTCGCGGCAAGTTGTTTGCTTTCGTGCGCTCTGGTGTTTTTTATTGATTTTAAATAATGCTGATTGATTAAGTATATTGTGTAAATTATTGTTTTAGATCTAAAATGGAAGACGGATTTCAAAAGGGCCAATTCGACAAACTTCCCATAGTCCACGATATGATGGTGGCAGAATATTTTATAAAAATATTATAACAGTGCTGATTTTTTTTCGTGTTTCCTGAGGTAGGCTCTATAGTGAAAGTTGTTCAGTTTGATGGTCTGAGTTCACCGTTTTAGTACTTATTTGCTAGACTGTCACTTACACCCTGTATACCTAGTATCTGAATACTTGCATCGAAATGATCCTCACAACAATATGCTGTCGTTTTTGGTCCTAATGGATGTGCTCTTCTCATCGCATTTGTCCATTTTTTTCGAATTTTCGGATCCTTGGGTACGTGAAAAAACAACTTTTCGGGTGTATTTGTGGCCGTATTTTTACACTGAGGCACAATACAATATTTGATAGATGGACTCATGTTTTCAAAACAAAGAAGCGCACGTCCGCTCGCGACGGGCACATTCGGGTAAATGCTTCGAATCGCCGCCGCCGAGTCGCTCGCGCGGAGATGGGGCCCGTGACGTCATCAACGATATCGCGCTCGGTCCGCGGCTTAGACCGAAAATGTTAACTTTGCACTTTTATATCTCGGTCAGTTGTAAAGATAGAAAAATAATAAAAACACAGTTATTCTCGAATTTTTTTGTAGAATTTTTTGGCATATAAAACAGACGTACCTACGTGGCGTCTCTGACACAGCTTACCCCATTTCTAATCAAGGCCCAACGCAGATCACACACCCGGTCTCATATCAGCCAAAAGCACCGATTATATTACCCTGCATGCAAGGCCGATTTCGGCATACATTGCCTGATTTGTTCTCTGTATTTTAAAGTGTAGCGATCAAAGCAAGCAATGTATGCCGAAATCGGCTCTGCATTGTATGCTACACAGTACCTGACTACCTACTAAAATCAAAATAATACTTACGTCAAAATGATCTTCGCAACAATACACTCTGCTTTTAGGAGAAAACGAATCCAACCTCCTCATCGCTTTTATCCATATTTGACGCATTTTTTCTTCCATCGGTACAAGAAAAAACAACTTTTCAGGTGCGTTAGTCGTTGTGTTTGTACATTTTGGCACAGTACATGATTTTCTGGTAGCTATTTTATATGGTAGGCCCGCGCCCCGCGCCGGCTACGGCCGCTATTAGACGGCCGAATTTCGTGTCGAGAAATTATAAAATTCTCATTAAAACCTTAAGTTACGCACTTAAATTAACCATACGTGGCCAGCTTTAGGGAATCAATCTAAATGATCAAATCCTAAGGCCGGCTGTCTTATACTAGTAATGAACGACTATTATTTTACCTAGGTACCTAGGACCTACCTACTTACTTAAATAAATTAAAGAACAATCAGCGTATGGGCAAAGTTCTTCTGCGGTGTCATCTACAAATGCGTATTCTGTTTGTGTTGACTTCTCTGGGTTCAAATTGTTTTGTGGCGGTAAGTTCAGAGTCGGAACTGCATTGACTCTTAATTTTTTAACCAAACGATCGGAAGCTTGGAAGTGTAAATCGCAAAGATGGTACGTCTTGTGAAGGTCTAGTTTCTCTGCTAAATCGACCCGACAGCTTGCTTGAACCCATTGTCTGCACCTGAAATTGTTTATTATTTAATCCGATGCTAACCTGTAGCATGACCTGATTTATTTCATTTTGTATAAACATTGTACCGGTCGCTCTCGGAATTTTTCACCAATGTGAACAGTAGCTAACCCTGATATAGGCCCGAGGCCTTTTTGGGTTGTTACTGCAACACCTGCATAATATTGGAGAAGCTTACTTGAGTCTATTTTAAGGTGTATATTGTGTCTTGTATTTTTGTTGTCTTACAAATAAAAAAAAACCTATCCTGCCAAGAGTGGTGATTATGCCAAATCCCCCCCATTTTGGGGAGGCCTATGTCCAGCAGTGGACGTCTATTGGCGGATATGACGATGATGATCATTATAAACATTTGTCCTGGCATTCAGTACCAGGCAACACAACAGGCAGATTCAGTATTGACTGAGTCTGTTGCACCTAATTCATCTTCTATAAGGTCTATCAAAATTAGCTGAAACTATTTTAAGGGTATGCTCAGACCATAAAACTGAACAACTTTCTATATGGGACCAATAACGAAATCGCGAAAAAAAATTTGATGTCCCATACAAAACTGCAAACACAACTTGACTCAAATGTATGGGGCAGCAGTTTTTTTTTTCGATATTTCGATATTGGTCCCGTAGAGAAAGTTGTTCAGTTTGATGGTCTGAGCATACCCTTAAAATAGTTTCAGCTAATTTTGTTAGACCTTATATAGTCAGTTTCATTGTAACATTTGTGGCTTCAAGAGAATAATTTTTACTGAAATTCAAATCATCATGCCATCAGTAGCAGGTCTATTGGAGTCTTAACTGGTAAAAGCTAGTTTAGGCCACAACACACCATAAGCCACCGAAAACATCGACAGTTTATCTGATAAAATGGGCCCCCGATTTGTCAGGTCATGGCTTACCAACTACCAGACGCCGCCGGGTCCAAACTCAAGAACAAAATTGTAACAATTACGCGCCAGTCTTTGTTTGATCGACCGACTATTACCTACTTGTTTTTATTACTTGCTGGTTTTGTCCCAATAGAGAGCACATCTGAATCTAACCTACTGTCAAATTAATTAGGCCAACTTGCCAGCAACTGAAAACGCTACGTACCTAAATTATGTTACTTTTGTGTAACGAGTGTAACGACCCTATTCATTATAGTCAGCTGTCGGTCGCTCAGATGTGGGGAAAGGAAAGGGTGTCCCGACATTTTTAGTCCGAAAGAGCTTTTATATCTACAGACACAACGACACAAGAGTGTAAACAACGTCGAACAACAAGTACAAGGGGTCGACCGGCCGACGGTAGAGTCACGCCATGGCGTTAAAAAGCTATCTATGTGATATTTATTTCGAATAAAAAAATTAAACCGAAATTAAATTGACAACATTTTTTCATTTTAACCAAGGTACCAAAATTAGAACCATTTAGAGATTATGTGATTCAAAGCTTATATCAACATTAACAGATTTTTCTATCCATTATTTCTCAAGTTATTTAAAAAATACTGTTATATAAAATAGAGGTTGAATGAGATTTTATTCCTTTGACTGCTTGGCTTTTCTGGTGTATTTGACAGTTTCTATTTTTAATTTTATTGCGGCCAAGGCATAAATCCTACGTTTTTCAGAAAATTCAAAAGTAAGTAGATTAAAAATAGAAATATCGGTCAAAAATTAAATCGAAAAAATACGTATCTCTTACTTTTTTAACCTATTTTTATATTTTTCATTAATAAGTAACAGGTGGTTAAAAAAATTTAATGTTGTCAATTGGAATTCAATTTTCAGATTTCTAATTTCTGAGATTTCAGTCTGAAGTCAGAACCTTGCACAGCACAACGGCAACGTAGACAATCAATGGACGTGACTGTACACAACCTAGCGCGCAACGCGAAGAAGGAACGAGTCGCAACGTCGTATTTTGTAGAGCGAGTGAAAGAGATAGGTATAGGTAGTAGCTTCCAGCGAGCGGACGCATAATAAATAACATCTGAACTATAGTGCATGCTAAATGCTTTACACTTTAGGTTTAGTTCTTCACCGATACACAGGTTTTAGGAAGACAATAATAAAGGGAATAAATATTTAAAAACATTTGAGTATACGAGATTGACATTTCACTTACCGTGCTTCATCCTTCGGAAAACAAAAAAAGCTTCTCTCTTTATTGCCATTTGAGGACATACAACATCCATACATTGCACAATATTTAACCATTGTTAAAAAATTATTAGCCAAAAATAAATACTTTGAACCGCTTTCTTCGTTATGTTAGGACGCGCACACCACACCACACGCACTGTACCGTCTGTGCCCTTGCTCTGCTCTACGCTACGCCACTAAAATCACCCTTCAAAGCAGTGTTGCCAAATCCGGCTTTTAAAAATACATAGGTAGGTTTTTAAAAGTAGAAAATTATGGTCAATATTTTTAATGCTTTTTCGTTTTTATCTGTATTTTCTGAGTTAACTGAAATGCAATTATCCAAGCGCAAACATCGTCACAATGCGTGCCATAATTTCACGAAACATCAGACTGTAGATGGTCTGCACAAACCCGTATTTGACGAGGAATATAAAGGTTTTGTTTTTTAAAACACGGATTTTAATTGTCTTTGTAGCATAGCATAGCATATGCTCACGACTATATTCCCCGAGGGGGGTAGTCAGAGAAATTCTGAAACCTCAGAACATCCACGTTTCACTAGTACCGAAACTCTGTCCAGTGTGACGGGGAGTGAGCCCGTCGCCACTTGTAATAGACAGTGGGCACAATACATGCCTCGAAATTGAAGCGTGCAGGTTTCCTCACGATGTTTTCCTTCACCGAAAAGCCAGTGGTGTTACAAATCGTACACAAATTCCGAAAAACTCATTGGTACGAGTCGGCCTGGACGGGGATCGAACCATCGCCTCCTGCACGGCAGGCAATGTTACTCGCCACTGGACCACCACGGCTTTAATTGTCTTTGTGTCTCGATTATTACAGTTAGCAACTAAGCAGAAACTTCTACTATGCGGTGTTCGCACGAGTCGATAATTGATTTTCTCTCGGAAAATGCATTTTCGTTATTTAACTAACCGACATCATTTTCGACTCGAGGCGAGTCTTTCACTGGCCGAGGAATATCATCCCAATTCACCGATGCTGAAGGAGATACATTCTGAAATGGGCTTGCTGGTCGCTTTTCTCGTCCATCATCTTGGGTTAAAAGAGGGTCGCATACATTGCTCTCAGATTCTCGTGTAGGTTCAAATATCAATGATTCTTCTAAATTTGAAGACGAATCATTTGTATGTGGGGTAGGAGGATCTTCGGGAAAAAAACCATGATCTCTTATATCAGATATCTTATCTAAAGATTTATTCTGTTCTTCATTTTGAAGAAGCTGATTATTTTCAGTACCACTGGATGAAGGTTCCTGTCCTATTCGCTTTCTGACAAAAAAACGACCAGCTCGTTGTAGACATGGTCTACAAATTCGGTTGCGGGGTGGAATCTAGAAAATTAAACAAACCTTGTTAGAAAAATTGAAATGGGATATCTAATCTATTATGAATCGGGGACGGGGGACTATTAAAAGGACCCATCATCATCATCATGGGCACCAGAAGAATCATTTTACAACGACATTCAAATCAAATGCAACCGCCGCGCTCGGTGCCAAGCTAATATGTATGTATGTTAGGGTGGAACGAAAAAAAATTGTTTTTTAGTTCTATTTGGAATAGTTGTATTTAGTTGCCAATTGCCATCAGTTACCTTCATTAAAAATATAAATATTATCAGACAACGGTAAAAGCCCCCGCCAAGACATCAAATATTTTCAAAAATTACAATTTAGAGGCTATTTGTGCGCCCTACAAAATAGTACAGAATTTATTACAATAGGTTTTTTTTATTCGAAAACATATTCAAGTGTAGTTAACTAGGTGTTACAATCGAATATTTCATTACTTTGATATACTGTGGCGCTTTGACAGAGAAACAAAGTGCAAGACGAAGCAGGGAGGCGGCACGCGCCGCATTACGAATTGCAGTGTTTTGTTTCTCAAGGTGAAAGGTCGCGCGTCAATTATTTTCACGAGTACTTGTTGATTTACGTTTTTTAAGTGTTTTAACATGACTTCTACGAGACAAAAGTTAAAATGTCCGATATTTGGTGAAAGTGCAGAGTTGAAAGAGAATATCCTACCTACGTATGAAAATGTGATGAAATTCTATAAATGGGTTCGACGAGACCTAAAAATAAGGAATAACAGAATAAAAGAACCTACGTTTTAGGAAATTGCCGAAATAGTTGGAACGAAAATTGTAAATTATGGATAAAATCTTCCATTCCAATTGTCACACACAAGCGAGTCTTACAGTTACTAAAAAGTTATCACACAACATGTTATAATTTAAAGAAGTCTTTGAAGAAACTGAAGTAGGAAAAGTTAGAAGAGTTCAGAGTACAAACTAGAAAGCTTTTTGATATAGCTTCAAGTAAATGTAAAGAATTTGTAAGCTGTACTTGTTTGAGAGAAAAAAAAGTGCGGAGGAACTACATAAAGAGGAAAAAACTTTTTTAGAAGACCAACGCACTAACAAACTATTGGGTTTAGGAAGAACGGATCTTATCTAGATTAAAAAATGCAGAATAGAAGATTACGTGCTCTAAAACAAAAAATTAGGCATAATTCAAATACACGAATTGAAGAAATTCCCTCTACTTCGTATCGGCTAAATAGATCTGAAGGTAGCACTAGATATTTATCCGTAGAGTTGTTAGCAATAGTGGACCCTATTTTAATTCGAGAAAGATACTTTGCTCATCAAGAAAACTTGTTGATGAGTATGATAACAGATTCACGTAAGCACATTAGATAACTCGCCGAAAGACGCATTTTAACGGCTAGTCAAGTGAATAAAAATTCTGTTACGCGCATTGAGGTGCCAAAAGTGAACTTGAATGCAAGTTCTTACATAAACTTGATTGACTGGGAACCAAATATATATGAACCCCCAATACTGATGAATATTTTCGACGAGCAGTTACAAGTTCTAATTGAAAATAGAGATGCTGGAGTTTATGAGACTGCCTTGCCACACCCAGGCTGTGGAAAGATCTGAAAAGTTGTAACAGAAGCAGTTCTAAGTGTATGCGATAAGACAAGAAGAGAGTCATTCATAAAGTCTACATTAGCATCTCGAAAGATCATGCCAAAGTTTGATACGAAAAAGGATTTACGTCGATGCGCTTGCCACTCCTGACATGTGCATTTTTTCGATAATTTTTTTTTCACATAGCTGTTTTCAATTTTGAAAGGTGGATCGAATGCAATAATACGTATGTGCAATTTCCGTCTAGAAACAGAGATGCCAATTATTTTAAGTGTTAATTTAACCTCCAAATAGCAAATTAAAATCTGACATGTGATTTTATTCACATAGCAACACCATAGCAACGACACATATCAGATTATGTCATTACATACAATACCGCGTGGTTAAATTAAAATTTGAGGTTATTTAAAAGTGAAAAAAATGTGTTTACAATAGTAAAACTGGTTTTACAGGTAAGAGTTAATGTTATTGTATTTATGTTAAGGCCGTGTATATACTTTGACTACCATATAGACGTGGGTGTGAGCTTATTAACGAAATTTTCTAATCTAACCTAACAAATGTTGCCTACCTTTGCTACAGTAACCTTTTAAGCTGTTTATTTCATTGCTAAACGTTTTTTACCTTAATTTCTTGCAGGTATTGACTAAGCTTTGAAGGTTTGTTTATACATAATGGAATCAAAATACAAGCGAGGTAAATTATTGGTTGACATGAGTACAGGAAAAATTACTATCCAAAAACCTAGTGAATTTACTTCTGATCCATTTATATCTACTGCCACTGATCCAACACGGTTATCACACCAAGACCAAACCAAGTTAAGATATGGGGAAATAGATTACCAGTTTGCAAACTATATTGATGCCATAACTGAACCACAACAAAAAGTTACTGAAAATACTCATGATAAGCTTGACATTATTTATCCTAAACAACAGCTTGAGTCCGGTGAAATATATTTAAAGTCTCGTTCAAGATCTAACTCTGTGTCAAGCGATGCAACAGTATGTGCAGATGAACTATTCAATGAACAAAATATTTCCTCTGAGTCTCAGAGCATATTGACTAATAATGTTTATCCCTCAAAAACTGACAGCTGCTCCAATCAAAAAGAAGAATCACATCATGCTCAATCCTGTGAAGTACATGGGTGTGATAAAGAGGTATTTAGCTCATGCCACAAGTGTCAGATATTACTGTGCTGGACACACTTCATAAATGATGATACATCATGTACAAATCATCAGCAAGCACCGCTAGTAAATAATGATTTGGTTTCAAATGGGACTAATTTTATATTAGATGAGCAAACTGGTATGATGATTGAACAAACACAGAAAGATAGTGAGTCCAGTAAATTAGTGTCAAATCTTATATTAGATGAGCAAACTGGTCAATTCATTGAACAACAAGTTGCACAGGATCAAACAAATATGTTGGAGGAAGAACGTGACAATGACACTGATATTTTTCAGGGAAGCAGCAGATCATTTAATAAAGCGCAAAGAGTACTCGGAAAACCATATCTTAAAAGAAAACTTGACAAAACACAAGTAACTTTGATTCCTAGACCACAAAAAATTATAAAAGAAAAGCCTTGCACACATAATTCTACATACATGAAATCATCAAGGACATGTCTTTGTGGTATGATATCAGATGATCAAAGGCGATGTATTTTCAGATATTATTGGGATTTAGGGACATGGGATGCTAAAAAGGCATATTTAAAAAACTTAGTACGCATTCGCCCTATAATTCGAAGAAGAAAAAATTGTGATTCTACCAAAAAGACAATCGGTTATGATTGTTATCTACCTACCAAAAACAACGAATTCGTAAAAGTTTGCAAAAATTTTTTACTTAGCACACTGGACATGAATAATGAAACATTATCGGACTGGATAAAGACTCTTAATAAAAAACCTTTACAACAAGAAGTATCTACAGAGAAATCTGCATCTCAAGTCAACAAAGTCTCCGAAAAATGCGCATCAGTCAAAGAATGGTTGGCATTGTTACCAAAAGTGCCTAGTCACTATTGCAGATCGAGTACGAATAGAACCTACGTTGAAGATACTTTCAGAAGCAAGGCGCACATGTTTCAAACATATAAAGACTGGTGTGGTAAAGAAAGTAAACCATTGGCTAGACGTAAACTGTTTTGTTCAACACTAAAGAGTGAAAAAATATCAATATATAAACCACGAAAAGACCAATGTGATACATGTACAGCTTTCAAGGAAAATAATGTCACACTTGAAGAATATCAAGTTCACCAAGAGATGAAAGAAGAAGCATACGCCGAAAAGAAAGAAGCACTGTCTTTATGCTCATCTGAAGTGCTAGTATTTACTGTAGATACTCAAAGTGTGCTTTTGTGTCCTAAACTTCATGTTTCTGAACAATATTACAAGCAAAAATTACAAATCCATAATTACACGATCTACTGCAGTAATAATAAGGATGTGGACCTATTTGTCTGGCACGAAGGCCATGGTGATGTAACAGCTAACGAGTTTACTTCGTGTATTTTAAATTATTTAGAAATTAAAACAGAAGGCTATAAAAGAGTGCTGATGTTTTCAGATGGATGTGGGTATCAAAATAGAAATAAAGTACTTGCTTCTGCACTCAATGACTTTGCCAAACATAAAGGGGTTGAAATTGAACAGAGATTTCTTGAAAAAGGCCATACAATGATGGAGGCCGATAGTGTCCACTCTACTTTGGAACGACTCTTTAACCCCCCTATTTTCCTACCCAGCGACTACTTAAATCTGATGGCACAAGCTCGTCCGAAACAGCCGTATAGTATCCACCATTTAGATTATACTTTCTTTAAAAATTACTCAAAAATATGTAAACTTGATTCCATAAGACCGGGTAAAAAGGCTGGTGATCCTGTAGTGACAAATATTAGAGCCCTGTTGTACAAAAATGGTGAAATATTCTACAAACTGCGTCATCCAGAGGATTGGGCTAAATTGCCCCAGCGCTTACAATGTAATAAAAGCAAACTTTTATCTCTATATTCTGCTGAGAGAAAGATTGAAAACTCAAAATACGAATGCTTGCAAGCGTTAAAAAAATACATACACAAAGATAATCACCACTTTTACGACAATCTTCGTCACTAAATTAGGTTTTAAATACTCTTGCAAATTATAATACTTTCTTGTTTTGATTTAAAATTCATGGTTCGTTAAAACTTTAATAGAATTACTAAGATCTCATAAAATATTAGGTACATACTTCAAAATGTGATATTAGTAAGTATGTAGTTTTTGACCAATAATGTTATTAATAAACACAGATAGTAATTAGGTTGGCTTGAGAAAAATGTGCCAACTTAGTAGAGAATGTTGTCAGTTCCTACATAAATTAATTAGAATTGATATTAGATTTTAATAGATCTCTGTTAACTTTTTGAGACTGATTATGTGCCTTATAATTATTGCTCGTTTCTTAGAAGTAAGTAAATATTTTTAGGTATAAGTTTATTCGCCACTCATTGAGTACCTAACAGTTGCTCAATGATCAGTCAAGTGGCTCTCTAGAATTTTTTGAAAAGTTTATATAGATTTTAAGACTATCTAATTGTATCTTGTAACTGGTAGATACATAGTATCTGCATATCTCATGGGACAGTCGTTTATTACAATAATAATTATTTTTTTAGAAGATGTATATCGAAGTATAATGATATTCAATAAACATATGCTTTTTTCGTTCATTATCGTAATTTTATTATTTCCTGGGATAATTTGAGTAATTGGACGACTTAATTCCTATTATTACCGATAAATAATTTATTTAAATTACTAAATTTACACACATGACAAAAAACGAACGCAGTAGTATGAGCAAAAAAGGATCTATCCGAAACTGTTATGTGTCATTGTTCCACTTACGGAACATTACACAGACGACCAAACCTGATATGTGCACAAAAATCGGAAAAAAAAATTCTTGCTTGTAGAGCTTTATATTCTGTTTATCATACATATGGCCATGCAATTAGTCGATTTTTTTTTCACCATATACGTTTGCTATATCTTGAAGAAACATATTGGTTGAAGAATAAAACAGTTTTTTGTTCCTGTAGAAAAGTTTGCATTTTGCACATGTCAGGAGTGGCAAGCGCATCGACGATTTGTTGTAAAAATGACGTTTTTCATACAGACATAACTTTCTGAACCTGTGTTTACTTTTGAAATAAATTATTCTATTAATTAGAATATACTTTTATTTTAATATTAACAGGCATAACATACTATATTTACTTATTATTTTGTTTATGGGGTGTACTATACAAAACAACTATAAAAACTTAAAAAATTAAATGTCATGTCTATGGCGGGAGCTCAAGCTGCCGAGCTAGAACTTCCAAATTAAGGGGTGTTATTAACAATTATATGAAGCAACTTTTACCTGGTATTCCAATTCGAAATTAAAAAAAAAATTTTTTTTTCGTACAAATGTGTTCCACCCTAATGTATGTATCGTATTACTAGGTACGTGCAAAAGCCTCTTTTGCCCAGACAGGGGCAGCGAACAGCGATTATACTTTTGTGGGGTTTCCTCAAAGCCTACACCGTCCCTCTATCTGTCACAGGGCACATTATAAAGTTCGCTATAGGAAAAAGTACTTACTTCTCTAAAACCATGCGTGAACGAATCGTAATCCGAAATGTAAGGATACAGCGCAAGGTAGCGCTCCGTGAGTTCATATGACCTTAATGGTGGTCGACGTCGTCTTGTATGACGAGCAACAACAACACCACAAAAAAAACATGTTCTCACTAGTCCAGTGTCTGACAGTTCAGACATTGTCAATAACAATAATACAAACTTAGTAAATAAGTCAAGAAACTCAACAAAACGGAAGAATCGCGGGGATGAACTCGAAGGAACACAAATAACGCGTGCGCACAATGAGCAACCAAAGATGCGAATCGACTAAATTAAAGTAGGAGGTAGGCTTTCTGTCAAGTCCAAATAGCAAAGACGGGCGGAGGGGAGGAGCTGGTGTTGCCAGATGGGAAGACTAACATATCTGGGCAACGTTTTAAAATGTCTGGATTTTGGGATTACTGTCGGGACAAATCGAAATGTTACTTGTTATAATGAAATTAAAATTAAAATATTGACAAAGAAACTTAACTTTTCTGGGCAAAGTTTTAAAATGTCTGGATTTTGGGATTACTGTCGGGACAAATTGAAATGTTACTTGTTATAATGAAATTAAAATTAAAATATTGACATTGACAAAGAAACTTAACTTTTTTGGCACATCAAGGGAATTATCCATGCATGACATAGGTAATTAACTTATTTAACATACACAAACTTTTTACTTTGCCAATGTAGGTACCGTACTGTGGAGGCATAGATCAGATGGAAATTAAAATAGAGCTTTACCGTTTATTATATACTTTTATTTTCGTGTATCGAGACATTTACTTTCTAGCTCTGAGAACGATTTTCTTCTGACTTCATAATAATTGAAGCCCGCGGCGGGGTTGTTCGACGTTCCAAATTTATTTCAAATAAAAACCAGTCAGCAAGCTATGGCTATACAATCTCCTTACAGTACCTACCTATTTGCCATTCGATTTCACAGAAGTAAGACTCACAAAAGTTTTAAAATTCAAACAGGTTACATGAAAGTTGAGTCTAATTATTAACTCAGCTTCAGTGAAATTATTTCGAAAACGCACCGTCATTTTGGTTTGTCGGGACATTTTGTATTTGTTCGGGAGTCTGGACATCACATGAAATGTAGCGACAATCCAGACGAATCCCGACACTCCTTAGAACACACTACACTCACACTGACACTCGAAAGCACTCCTTATTGGCTGAGACCGGGTTTACGATCATACGATCGGCCTAGATGTGCATTTTGGGCTCAAAGGCTATGTGGCCTTGGCAGAAAGCATGCGATCATTTGCACGTCTAAAGGGTACTTACGTTTGACGCACAATACGCGTAGACGGTATTAATATAAGTAACTTTGTAGTAGTAACCGTCTACGCGTATTGTGCGTCAATCTTTTGTATGGACTGAAACCACCTTAAGGGGCCTGTGGAAATAGCATGCCACTCTCGAAAAAATCACAAAAAAATCGAGACGTGCCTGTCTTTATTGCTTTGCTAGCCATAGGTATTGCAAAAGCGAGTGCGCATGACGATTTTCTCGTTTTGATCACTTCGTCGTAGGTGGCATCAAGAGGCATGCTACAGGAATCGAACTGCCGCCTTGTGATTAAGTTGCTAGTTTTCTTCTCTTCCAAAGCTACGTAGAGCCATAGTCTAATTATTTATTGTATTGTTTTGAATCAAATAGCTGTTCTAAAACAGACGAGATTACTCTTCTAGTGTCACAATGATTCGAAAATAGACAATTATTTATAGCACATTATATTTTCTTGTATAGATTACCCTGCATTGAAAAAATAGATTTCAGTTTTCTTTCTGCTTCCCTCTGTGGTAGAAGCGATGTTCGTTCACACGCGTAGGCTGTCTGTGTGCTCTCTCCGATCAGAGTGTGGACTTCTACAAAACTTTCCTCCTTTCCTTCGACTCTTGCCTGTAAAGCAGGTAACTCTAGAGTCGGTGTTGCGTTGTGCTTTAACAGTTTGCGATATAATCCCGGTATGACGTAGTGCTTCTCGAAATGTACTTCGCAAACGACGTTACTCTTCGCTGCCTGATGTATCAAGTCCTCTCGGCATATCAAATGGAGCCATTCGGAGCGTCTGGAAAGCATAACTTGTTGTCACTTAACCAGTTCAGCACATCACATTATCAACTCATTATTATTATTGTCTAGTGCTGAACCTAGGGTTGCCACTTGCCAGGCGCCTGGCTTTAGTCGGACATGTTTGGCTTCCTGTACGGCGAAATATTTACAAGTCCGGCTTTATAGCAGCGCAGACGCAGAGCGAAGTATATCCCCTTGGAACTCAAATGTCCGGGTTTTTCAATGGTTATGTCTGGCCTTGCGGAAAAGTTGTCTGGCAACCCTAGCTGAACCACAGGCAATTCTTGTCATTTCAAATGTGGTTGTGCGTGATATTTATAAACATTGATAAGGTGTTCTGTTCTATCAATGAAAACACTGAAGATACCTACGTAGCCAACGAAGTGACTACATTACATTATTATTATCGACGAACGATATGAATGCGGTTCAGTAACCTTTAAGTCCCCACCCACTTGCCCAGTTACTATTGTATGACGTCATACAATAGAATGGAGTCAGTCTGCTTGTTATTACAGTCAGTGCAGTTAGTATTAGCGAGGTATCGAGTCTGCGCACTCTGGGTGGAAATTGTAATACTTACTTACCTACCTTAACCAGAGTGAAATTAGGTACTAACAATTCCCAATTAAGGGCCTATGTCGAAAAATAATTGAAGCGAAATGGGCGTGTGATAGCTTATATTACTGCTGTATTATCGCATCAGCGATAGAAGGAGATGGGGCGGCGCGCGCGCCTGAAACGACGCAAGCGTAAAGCAAACTTTATTTAATTGTGATTGTACTGTTTATGTAAGTTCAATTCTGCTATTATCAAAATTTGTAAAATATCAACCTCTTTTTTTAAATCAAGTCTCGTGTTTCTATTATTCACCGTTTAGCAGTTCCAAGCGTTTATAAATAAAAACGGAGGCTACTTTGGCTTGTTTTTCTATCGAGAAAATGTGTCTTAATCGTGTTCAAAACTTCAATTATATGTTCAGTTTACACATATCCGCTAATAATACTCCTACTGTTAGTACTTCATGATATATTATGACGCTTTGAAGAATCCTATTTTTTTCACATAGCCCAGGCCCGATTTCACATACCTACATTGCTTGCTTTGGTCACTACACTTTAAAATAGAGACATCAAAGCAAGTAATGTACCGAAAATATAATCTCACCTTTAGGCTAGTAGGTATTATAGGTACCTAAGATTAGGTATTTAAATTGTATCAATATATTAGGTAAGTACATTTAAATTGTTATGGAAGGTAACTTACTAGATATAATTTGAAAAAAGAAAGACTGGTCTAACGCATAGCACTGGCAATACAACGCGGTAACGCCGCGCCGCCAGTATTATAGGCTCCTTTAGACCGGAAACCAATCGTGGCGGGCTCCTGGAATAGCATAGGTTTATCTTTCATCTTTTCTTTCTTTCTTATTTTTTCCTTTTTTAACCTTTGTCACCTATAAATATTTCATTCATTAGTTATAAGCTCTTCTTCTATTTATAATTAGTTTAGAAAACATTTAAATTACTTATCTAGAATTTAAACGACCTTGGGAAACTGGTTTAACGAAGATGAATAACGATTGTGAAGCACTTTATCTTTTTTTTTTCATTCAGAGAAGTGAAAATGTCTAATTCGCACATCTCTATATCTATCCCTCTCCTGTGAGAGAAAGAGAGTCAGAACTAACCGGTCTCGCTATTGGTACTTTAGAATAAAGGGATTCCTCTGACTTTATCAAGCACCCCAGTGCTCTTCGCAGAATAATAACAATGTTTTCTTACCTTTCAACATCTGTGGGAAGTTTAAAGAATGACAGCTCCGGTTTTTTTTGGGACGAATTCAAACAACCGTAAACACTGCAATATTTGCGTGGAGACATTTCACACAAAATTGAGAACGTAGGCCCGATAGGCGGCGCGGCGGGCGCGTGGTGCGGTGCCCACGAGTCCCAAGACGACGCGACGTGACCCTTGCGACTGGTGCACTCCGAAACCTCCCGATAGATTCCGAGCCGTGTCGGCCATTTTGTGTGGCCACGAGCACGACTGCGAGCATTGCGGTTAAACGTGCGTTTTCGTGTGCGTGAGCGGAAACGAGTATCGTAAATGGGTATTAGGTACCTACCTATATACCTAATAATATAACCCAGTCGCTACTGTTTGAATCACATTAAATACCCCTTCATAAACATGAGCAGTGCACATATAAGTATTATGCCTAGGTAGTAGGTAGGTATTTAGTTTAATAAAGGTGACAACTGATGACAGAGAAAAGGAAGATACAGCGGACGGAAAGCTCATCTCATCACAGACGAGAGTTATAAGTAGGGCAAACTGTACTTTAAAAATGAAGTATCGTACTTTATTTTAGGTCGATGTACTTTATAATAACAATAAAGTACGCAAAAATACTTTATTTCAGCTCGAAAATCACTTGTACTTTTTTATAGGTTTGTACTTATACTTTATGTTCGCTAAAAAAGTTGGTAACCCTTAACCCTAGTAATATTAAGATAGGTAACGTCTACTGGCTTCCTCTCGCTTACACCACTCACACAAGCAATGAGATGTAAAAGAGATTTCGGTCTGTGTTCGTGTAAGTTTGCCATAAATATATAGCTTACTGAAAAAATCCGAAACCTTTTATTCTATTAGGTTACCTAGGTAGGTACTTTACTGCATCAAAATCTATAGAACTTTATGCAGGGTGTAATATTTAATATCAAAGGGGGTGCTACGGATCGGCCCATCCAGCTGAATAACTTTCACTATGGAGCAAATAGGTATCGAAATCGCGAGAAAAAATCTGCTGTTCCATAATCCATAGTAAACATCAAACTCGACCGAAATGTCACACAGGGACAGCATGCCCTGTACCCGGACTTTCGATGTTCGATATGTCGCCACTGTTCCGGTCCGCACTTCATTGTAATAGTTAACATTGGAACGAAAACGTTCACGCAATTGCGTAGTTCGAATGTGCGGGTAGAGGCCCTGATTTTTTTCGTGATTTCGATGTTGGCTTCATAGTGAAAGTTGTTCAGTTTGATGGGCTACATAAAGCACCATGTTTAATAATGTAAGTAACGCATTTACACCCTAAAAAAATTGTAATAAGGTACAACACCTGATGTTTCCGATGATGGGGGCGAGGAAGACGCTTTCAAATTTAGCGTCGGCTTTGATTTCTTTTTAATCAACCGACGGTCTTTTTCTGTGAAGTAGAAGTCTTCCTCTTTAAAATGTACTGAACACACAACACAAAACTTTGATGGACGCCAATCCCTATCGTGTCTGCTTTTACGTATAATAGAGACCCATTTATCGTGCAGAACAGGGTCTGTAGGAAATCTGCAAAAACAGAAATAAGTAGGTAATTGAAATGTTTTCTGTAGGCTATAGATTTATGGGTGCGGTAATTAAAAATACGATGATGATGATGTCATGATATTTTTCATTGGTCACATAGGACCCATGCATATTCCCGCACTTATGGGGAAATATTTCAATATAAACTAGCAACACCAACAGATTATGGAAACTGTGATGGAAACTATAAAATTCAAATGGTTTAATAACACTCCTTCTGGCGCAGTCGGATAGAAGGGACTAGATTCCAGTGCCGTAAAAATATATTATTAAAAAGTAATAAAATTCCTCGCGGTAATCGCGGTTTTGTGTTCCAAGAATTAAATAACCATAGAAACGGAAAAACAATGTCAACGGAATCAAATAAATAATACTCACCGATGAAAAGATATTCCATCTTCCTTTTTTTGTTTTTGGGAATTATTTTTACAATGTTTAAAAACACAAGACGGCATTATTCCATGATTACCACACGTGACATGCTCGCAATACGACGCGTTATCACGAACTGAATCGAAAACTCGAGACTGTATTTGAATTTGTATTTACTTTGATGACCTCACTCCCGTGTTTCGCGCGCTTTATTTGCATTTTGCGTACGTTAGAAGAGTACCACCTCGACTTTAACGGTGGCAACACACATCAGCTATAAGATATCGTTATACTCTTCTACTGCACGCAAGTTGCTAATTGCTTCCTATCACTCACACACAGGAACGAGACATGGTTATGTAATTTTGCGTGCGTTAGAAGAGTACAGCAACATACATAAAGCGGCTGTCTCTAACGACCTTAAAATAATATTGATACCTATAGTGCTATAGCCAAAGATTTTTTTGATCTATACGACTAGATTCCGCCCTTCCTAAGAACAAGGGCTCCTAAAATGCGGCAACTATAATTCGAACTTCAAAAAATAATGTTGCAAACTTCTAAACTTTTACCCGAATTATATGAAAATTTATTGCCCAGTAGTTAAGTTACTTTTATATTAGGGTTCCGTCCCCAAATGGTGATAGCGGGACCCTATTCATAAGCCTACGCTGTCCGTCCGTCCGTGCTGTAACTTGTGAACTGTAATAGCTAGACAGTTGACATTTTCACAGAATGTGCGTTATTATGGATTTGCTAACAAATAATAAAAATATCAGAAAGCTAAAAATTAAGGGGGGTCGTGACACTATTTGATGTTGTACCTTGAGTACACATGTTTATGTTTGTTGTGTTCTCTATGAACGTATGACTATATATATATATATATATATATATATATATATATATATATATATATATATATATATATATATTGTTATAAGTATTGTATTCTATTCAATTCTATTCTATTTTAAAAAAATATGGCTACCATCTTGGTTTTGATGATTTTGTCAATGTCGAGTTTACGTAGCAAAAGTGCTTTACGTTGTACGGTTATACAAATATTTTGCATATCAGCACGGCTAGCATGCCACCCACGACAAAGCGTTTAAACGAGAAAAACGACATGCGCGCTCTTTACGCGCGCGAATACACGATGTCACGTGGGCAACGTCTTTTACAAAAAAAATTACGACTTTTCATACAAAACTTCAATCAGCTGATTGCATTTAGTACGGGAAGTCCGACATTTTTTTTAACGAATTTCGTATTGGTTTCTTAGGGAGAGTTGTTCAGTATCATGGGTTCAATCACCCCGTAAAGTAATACAACTGTTTACCCTAACACCCTGTAGTTATACAGGTACTTTGGTTGTTAGAATGTTGGTTTGGTTGTTAAACCCAAAGCAACATTCTAACAACCAAAGTTTGACGTTGACGTGCGCGGCGGCGTGTTTCTATTCTACAATAAGAAATACGACAACAGTCATTATAATAAATCAATACGGATAAAGTAACGGATGATGCGGATTGTATAATGAACTCGATTTGATCGACGATTTCAAGCTTTCAAAAGACGTGTGATTTCCGAAATCATGCGGTTGGCAACACTCGTTGCTAGGAGACGGGAAATACTACGCCTCACAAGGCATACAATTTTTTGCCGCACGTCGCCTAATTATTACGTCGCGTCGGCGGTATCTAGTCCTATAGACCAAAAAAAATGTTTGGTTATAGTTTTGCCGTCTGTTATGAGCGTAGGGTTGTCACAATAGGGATAATTAAATAAATAATTTGTGTATAAGATTTTAAAGGCATAACATAACAAACGTACTTCTAAATGTCCGATTTTCTTGTGTAGATGTAGTCTCGCGTGGCCCGAAACTTTCACTGTCACTTGGAGGCAAATTGAGTGTTGGAAATGCATTGTCGAACAAATACTTCACAGTTTTGTATTTAGAATACTTAATACATGTCCTCTCGAAATGCTCCTCGCATATTCTGTATTGTTGTCGGATTCTATTATCGGCAAGTTTGACAACGAGATCTTCCCGCCCAACAGCTTTGAGAAACTGATGACGTCTAAAAAAAATTAATATGGTTGTTATAAGTACTTAGGTATAGTATCGTACTCTTGGATAAGTTATATGTCTTGTCTATCTTGATAGACAGTCAAAGCTACGAATGCGTAGAAAAAATTGCAACCAGTACCGGCCTCTAAACCCTGTCCATATACACGCACACAGACATAATTTGTATAACGCCTCACGCACACCAACCTAAGAAAGTTGGCCGCTTTTGTTTTATACGGTAGAAGCATGAGGCTCAATCTAGACACATACTTTTTCTATGATCGTACTATTGAGCAAAAATTTTAAAATTAGAACCGTATTTTTTTTCTACCGTATTTCCAGAAACTAAGTAGGTACTGTTTATTAGTAGTTTATCGAAAATATACCTAGGTACTGTATGTATTTCCTTCAAAAAAAGGTGGCAACCCTACTTACCTAATCGGGTCCTTTGGATACGTGAAATACGAAATTTTTTTATTTTTTCTGTTATTGTTCATACACACTGTGCAGTAAGTAACCATATTTACACTCTTTTACAGAAAACACTGTTGTACAAATAATTATACGAACAAACACAAAGTTATCGCGTGACGCGCTCGCCCTGAGATTGTCCACTGGCGGAGCAGTCGTAGTCGTAAAACAGTTTTGTCCACGGATGAGGTAGGGAGGGCGGGGGCGGGGGGCGGGGTTGCTGTAGGCGGTGAGAGGTCACGCACGCACACATCACAGCGACATGTTGGCCTTGAATTCTCGTGGTCTACCGTAGCTATTAGAATAAAGATCCTTCCTTTAAGGTCGTAGCGCGATTGTTTTCTCTGTAATTTAGGGTAGGTATTCTACTCACCGTATTGAGGGATTAGGATAGAATAGTTTCAACAGATCAAAGGATTCTAGATGGGTAACTAGGTATCTACGTCAGTTAAACAAGTAGGTAGTAACTGCATTTTAAAAAGGAAAAAAAATAAAGGAAATGGAAGAATTTACTTAAGGTGGTTTCAGCCCATACAAAAGTTTGACGCACAATACGCGTAGACGGAATTAATAAAAGTAATATTTTATATATGGAAAAATAGTTTAGAAAATCTAGTTGCCGCGTCACAAAGAACATTTGCAATTTATAATATAATTACGAAGATATAAAGATTTGAAATATGTCATACAAAATTTTAAAAGCTTTATATCCTCGTTTTTATATCATAAATTGCAAATGTAATTATATTTGTGACGTGGCATCTAGATTTTCTAAACTTTTTTTCCATGTATAAAATATTACTTTTATTAATTCCGTCTACGCGTATTGTGCGTCAAACTTTTGTATGGACTGAAACCACCTTAACGTGCTTACCAACTTTTTTGAGCTCGAATGGCACTAACATTTATAGTTAAATTTGCTCAACAAAACTGTTCTTCCAACGAAAACAGCACACAATACACAAATAATGTTCTTGCTGTCCTTATCGCACATGTTACCCTAAATACTAGATAGCTATGAGTGAGAGTGAAACAGGAGCACAGGACGCTTGGCTGTTTGCAGGTGTACGATACGACGTCTAACATACCCGTTTATCTCCTCATTCCTACTTCTATATTATTATAGTATTTTCGAGCCTAGTAGTGCCCATAAAAATATACGTATCGTAGATAGATCAAGGAAAATTTTTAAATATAGGTTATGTTTTTTTAATTGCTGTATTTTTTTAAATAGAAATTAAATTATTCTAAGAATATTTGATTAATCACACACACAGCAGAGGAAAAATATTTGTCACTTTTCAGCATTCGACGGAGTAGAAGAAAATTTTTTTTCAGGAACTGAAGTGTATCTGAGCACAAATTGTTAATATTAATTAACACATTACAACGTACATTCTAGCGTACGTTTATTTTTTTAGCATATTTTTGGACCTACATAATTCGCTCATATACAATACGTTTATATACTTACTTAATGCTTGCTTCAGAACAACATTTCTCTATGGAACCAACATTGAAATGGCGAAAAATCTACTATTTGATAAATTTTACGTTTTCTATGGGACACAATTTTTTATGGATCACAAGGAACTACGGTCGAATCACATATTACCCCCAATAGATATCGCATACAAGGCCGCCGACGCGCGCCACACATCTATGATTTTGCACTGATATAAGCAACGCGAGTAAGCGAGCTCGAAGTAGTGCGACCTTGAAATGGCCAATCATGATGCATTGTTTCGTGCCCCGCAACCCGCACCTACCGCCAAAAATGGTGACTTCGGGCCTGTACAAAATTTTCATCATGCGGTATCTATTGGGGGTAATCTGTGGGTCGAACGAACCCATTGTATTGTCCGGGGGTTTTGCTCAGAAATGAAATAACTTAACAAAGCAAGGAAAAGTCTTTTATTACCTCAATTGCTACAGATTTTCAGCAGACTATTGTGTGACTGAATTGATCAGACATAGAAACATCATCCTCTGAACTGTCAGAAGTTGAACCTTGGTCACTTTCGCTCATCTCCGATCCGCTCACAGACACATTGTCATCATCAATAATAATGTCCTCTGTTAGCCTATCAATCACATGGTCACTTATCCTGTAATCTTCTTCCACTTCTTTTACCTTCCCGCACAAATCATCCCAATCGTGCTCCAACATTTCAACCTTTTCTCGTACAAGCTCCATTATCCTGTCCGTATCATCCGTGTTGTTTTCAGCGACGTATTGTCTGATCTCTGCCCACACCAACTCTATAGCATTCAGATCAGAATGGAATGGGGGTAGTCGTAAAACAGTTTGATTATGTTCTTTCAGTACCTGATCTATTTTGTACTTCTTAAACTTTTCTCTTTGAAGGCATATTAAGTTGTAAAGTTGCGGTTTAAGCATCGTGCAACTGTATGAGATGCCTCTCTCTCGAAGCCATGATTCCATTTCGGATTTTCTAGAGATAGAAGTTGGAGGATCGTCGTATGTTATGTTATGATATGGAGCGTTGCCGAGGACTATAACTGAATATGGGGTTAAGTTTGGTATAAGGACATTGCGGACCCATTGTTCATAGTCTTCGTAATTCATATCATTATTGTCTCCACTCTTCGTGCCAGCTTTCATGAGAAGAGCGTTTGGCACAAATCCTGTTTCCGATCCAGCGTGAATAACCATGACGCGCTCACATATTTTATTAGTCGATTTGTTCTGTGTTGTATTGGTTTCTGGATTACCGTACACGTAAGACTCTCCTATAAAGACTATCGGCCTTCCTTCTTGACGGTACTGTTCTATAGCATTTAGGTATTCGATACGTTTTAATCGCAACTCCGTCTTCTCGATCATTATTTTTCTATTATTCTGCATTCTTTTCCAACTGAACCCTTGATTCTTCAGTACGCGTCGGAGGCTTGTAGATGAACCTTTGAAAATGTTATCTTTCTGTAATTTAGATAGGATCTTTTCCACTGATGGTACTTCTTTGTTCGTGATATAAAATTTGTGAATGCATCTCTTAATGACTCCTTGATTAAAATCGTCGAGGCCTGTCACTTTTTTCTTCCCCGACCGTTTCTTGCCGGGTGTCCGTAACGCTGATGCCAGCAATGATCCTGGTTTTGTGGCTCCGGTGATGATGTTTCTGACAGTCCGATCCGAGATGCCGGTAGAAGTTGCGGTTCTTTTATTAACAGATCTAAGATTTACTTGAAGACCTTCCTCTGCTTCTTTTTTCATAAAATTGTATACATTGTAAACTATGTATCTGGATTGGCTGCGTAAGACTGTGTTCTTTCTTGACATTTTGAAAACTGAATCTATGTTGTTTTGAGTTTAAAAATTAAAACGCTTGTTTCTCCAAGTGTACTCAACAACGGCCGACCAACGTCTGTGTGAGTGCGTGGCGCGAAGCGTCTTTCTTCGTACGATAATAGGCGAGCACGAAGCGGACACCGACACACACATTAACAAATGTGCGGAGCGGCAACAGCGTGCGGAGCCTAGCGCGCAGACGAGACGGCAACAAGGGCTGCCAGACCCGCTCCCTTCCCTTCTTCACCTCCGCTCACTCCACACTTGGCAACACGGGTCGACTCGCGGCCTCTGCTCGCTATAGAATGGCACAGATGTTTGGCGAGTATTGATGTTACGTTTTAGTTCGCGCCGGCGCACGAGCACGAGCACGACCGACGCTCCCGTTTGGTTTGAATGTCAACGCTCCACTGAACTTCCCTGCCCCTCGCAATCTCTACGCACTAGTTTTGATGGACAGCTGCACTTAAGCCTGCCGCACACATAGGTAGACGAAATTTCGAAACATTCACATAGGTAGGAAATGTGAGTTTTGAGTTCGAGCTCCCGTAGATATGTATGCCAAAATCTATAATACGGTTTTGACCCTACTCTGAGTAGGTAGCTAGTTAGGTAAGTACTTTGTGTTTCTGAGCTAACCTACTTACTGCTACTATACAACTAAGTGCGTACAGTAAAACTTTTAATTTCATCGATAGGTACCTACTTACCTACATAATTTTATGTACTTACAAAAATCAAAATCAAAATTTTTTATTCAAAATAATATCACATAGATAGCTTTTTGACGTCACTTTTTGACTCTACCACCGCGTCGGAAGGTGAACCGTTGAGAGAAGATGCGGCCAGAAACTTTACAACAGACATCTTTTAAACAAAACAAAATATACAAAGTACAATTAAAATACAATATTGCATTACTGTCAAGACCAGACATTTTGATCACTCAAATAGTCATCGAGTTTATAGTAGCCTTTTTTACAGTGGACTTGTTTAACATGGGACTTAAACTTTGTGTCTGGCAACCGTGGCAAGTATAGAATATCCTCTGGTATCTTATTATAATAGCGTATACAGTGCCCCATGAAAGATTGTGTTGACCTTACTGAGTCGAAAATGTGGGAATACTAATTTATTTTTATTTCTTGTATTGTAATTATGAATTACCTATTATACATACGTACGTTCCTACATAAAACATCGTCGTCGTTAGTAACTTCCCGTAATTTGTATCGATCGATAACGTCACATAACATAACACCCCACCGTGGCCGTGACACTAGTTTAGGTAGTAGGTAGGAAATATATATGAGAGTTCACGTGCTGTGGTGACCTTGAGCTGGAGCCACAGATTAATAATAAGTTACATAGGGTTACCAATACTTAACGGAAAAGAGTGAGGGACTATAGCTGTCCCTCCTGCTAACGTTTTTCAGCACGTACACACGGCGACACATCAAGCTATTCAAAACCAACATAAACTGACCGCTCGTAGGTCCAGTAACGTATAGCATCGCGCGGCCAGCTTATGTTGGTTTTGTTTTGTATAGCTTGATGTGTCGCCGTGTGTACAATAAAACATTAAACAAAATGGCGTCGCCCCTCGCTCCATACAATTTAATTTAAAAACAAGATGGCGGACGACAAAAAGTGAAGCTGTTTTGTTTTCTTCTAAAAAACAAGCTCAAGAGACGCAGCTTATTCCAGTACCTACCAGCACGGTTAGCATGCCACCCACGATAAAGCGTTTAAACGAGAAAAACGTCATGCGCGCTTTTTTTGGCATACGTAAAATAATAAAGATGGGAAGCACATCTCGGTTTTTATCGTTTTCTCGGGGGTGGCATGCGAGCCCTACAGCAGTAGTAGGAGATCTTTTTCGTGAAAATGTCTTTGTCGAAAATTTTGGACTGTCGATCGTTGGCCGCTTTATATCCGATGCTGTAGCACAGGTAGAGGAAGGTAAGTACACAATCGCTTTGCGCCGTTTTATACCCAAATCGAAACCTAAACGCGTTCCTACGATACACTAACTTAAAACTTTACACAAAGCAAATTTGGAATTCGTGGCAACCCTAGTGACTGTACAGTCAGCATCAAAAGTCGCTAAACAGGTATTAGGATTCCGTTGATTCTGGCCTCTCCCGATTGTCTGAAAAATCAAACCTATGATATGGGTTGGTACCCAACTTCCCAGAATAGGTAGGTACAGATTCAACTCCTACTTTTATCTACGACGGTCTGCATTAAAAATACTAATTATTGTAGGTCCATTTTTGACGAAAAAGTTTACTCTAACAAATAATTATTGATGCCGATGTAAAATGCCAGTGGCGTTTCAAAGTCATGCACATTCTTATTTGGTTGGACTGATAGTGTAGGTGTTGAATTAACTTTTCTCAGTGGAGGTAGGCAATCGATGTAACTTACTGTTCTAGATCAGTGGGTAGACCAAAGAAACTTGTTGCTCCGATTTGTTTTTAACCGTTACCACAAAAATAAATACAACCCGTCATGATAACACGCGTGCGTGACGTATATAAACTCGCGACGTCTCGTCGTGCGAGCGAGAGCAATTTTGCTTCGCCTTGGGACTCGCTAGTCTAGTGACGGTCTGTCATCACACCCGCGTGTTCACCGCTGCACCTGCACTCTCCCCGACGCGACGCCTAGGGTTGCTAATTGCCATGCTAATGATAACCGTTCGTAATGAAAATCAACTAAATAGTTGATGGGTACCTACATTGTGTTTCTTCTTTTGCGCTGAATCACAGATTAACAAATGCCTGAAGTCTTATTTTTAAAATACATCTTTTTTTACCTTTTACGATTAATTTAAGACAAACCGATTAATTGAAGGGATCACGATTCAGATTCTATAGGTAGCGTCATAATAAGAGCCGGTCATGCGCATGCGCAATGGCTGCTCTCGACTTTTAATGTTCGCTTGAGTTGAGATTGAGATCCTGTCAATCTGGCTGGAGAAGGTACTTAAGGTGACCAGGTAATAAGCAATTCCGATGTAATTCGAAGCCAATTTTCTTGGAAAGGCGCATTTCGTAGAATTTAGGATGTTATTTCAATTGTTGCAATCATTGTCGCTCATTTTGACAGAGTCCGCTATGTATAAATTATAATTTGATTAAGTACCTATGAAACTACTGAATTATCCGAAAAAAATCATCTGAAAAAAAAAAAAACACTCACAACCGAAAAAAATATCCAATTCAAAAATCCACAAATCTCCAGGAAATAAATATGGTGTACATCCGTAACGAAGCGGAATCTCAAGAAATCGTCACTGACCTGTATCGTCGTAGTCATCGGAACTCTTCGTGGAAACTCGACTGGTGCTCGGCTCCACTCGTTTGGTGGTCGGCGCCTGTGTCACTCCCGCCTGAAACAATAGCAAAGCAACACACCATTAAAAATGCTGCAGGCAAGGCAAGTACCCATAAAAAACCGGGTTGGATAGAAGTCTAATAGCGCAGGTAGGTAATTATCTCGTGAATTCAATAAGGTCCGCCACACTCATACGGAATTGCAATCCGGAATCCTGGATTACAATTTCGTATGGATTGTCCCCCTCCACAATTGCGTTCAGAATTAAATCCTATACAAAATCACAATTCTGATTCGGAATTCCGGATTGCAATTCCGTATGTGTGTGGCGGACCTAAAGGTTTGCAAAAAAGAATCGGGTTGGGGTAAAAGTTGGGCATTTTACTCGTATCACATTTATTGCTAGGAAGAATGTACAAATGAATAAATTAAATAAGAAAACGAACCCATTAATTATTTTAACGTTTAATTGGTCTAATAATAGCAAAACAAAAAAAATATTTATATGCGGTCGAATTGAGAAACCTCCTCCTTTTTTGAACTCTGTTAAAAAATTACTTTTGTTTCGATTACTTATTACCTACATTACATTTTGATTACATAGTGGTTGGCGCAACAACACGCCTCGAGTTGACACGGAGTTACGCCTACATCTCTATGTTTGATTAGATACTTCTTTCATGTCTGCTGTCTTGTCTTCTTCAGATACTTTTTTCGTTCATATTCTGACCCTTTAGTCCCTTTACTTCGCACTTTCGATTTCTACAATTATCGTGAGTCTTCGTGACCGTTTTTGTTCAAATGTCAACTCTATTTCAATGAAGTTTAAACAAAAATGATCACACACGATATTACCTAAGTAGGTATCGAACATAGAAAGTGCTAGTAACGGCGTCTGTTCTTCTTTCATCTTTGTTTTGTTTCTTCTTCTTTCGTTAGCCTCCCGCTTCCAGCTCCCACATTACTTTCTTCTTTTATTTTGCTCCGTTTAGGTAGTTGCCGGCAGACAATAGGTACCTATTACCTAATACGTCTGACCTAGAGGGGTGTAAGAGCGAAAGAAAGAAATGTTATCGATATCGGTAAACTATTAACTTCAACTAATTAAGGAACAGCTGATTTTTATTTTACGAATTCGATATTGGCTCCATAGGTAGTGATAGTTTGATGGTCTGAAGCACCCTATTCCGGCTTCAAAACGACCCTGATTCCACGATGTATAATAACATTAATAACAATGACATATGTGACTTACATGATCAAAATTGTGACGAAACTGTTTCGTGACATACCTGTAAGTATTTTTTTATTTATCTAGTGTCACATTTATGGTTAGGAAGAGTGTACAGTCAGCAGCAATAAGTTATAGACACTTTAGTACTACGACGTAGAACAAGTGTTTACAACTTATAGCTGCTGACTGTACATGAATAAATTAAATAACAAAACGAATCCACCAATTATTTTTATTTTTTTAAGTTTAATTGGTCAAATAATAGCAAAAAAACATTACTTTTGTTAAATTATCACCTACATTACATTTTGATTACTTAGATAGAGGTACTTCTTTCATGTGTGTTGTTTTGTCGTTTTCAAATTCTTTTTTCGTGCATATTCTGACCCTTTACCTCGCACTTTTGATTTTGTTCATCGTGAGTCGTGACCGTTTTCGTTCAAATGTTAACTCTATTTCAATAAAGTTTAGACAAAAATATAGTTCCGATATATCCATGTTCGGTCAACGCCATCTATCGAACCTTTGGAACTACTTTTTCTTTTTTAATGACTTTCGGGAAATCCCTCGTTGTAAGTTAATAATCACTTTAACTGAAACAAATACAAGTTTATATTGATGTACAGTCAGCCTCAAAAAGATGTACCTATACAGTTTTGCTCCATGTCGTAGTACTATAGTTACTTACATCGTTTTGAGGCTGACTGTACATTATTAAAAGAAGTAGATAATATGTGACATACCCAAGTTGGTAACATAAGTGTAGGCACAGCATTTTCAATCAGTACGCGTCGATTCCCTTTTATGAAGCGGAAATAATCCTCCGAAAAATGTCGAGAACAAATAACATGAGTTGTACTGGGAAACCAATTATCATCTCGTTTTGTGGCATTAATCCATTTTTATTTGGTTTCTGAAGGCTTTGGAAACCTTTAAAACGAAGACAGGAAAATATTAGCTACCTTATCCCACATTTCGTATTAGCTAAGAGGGAAAAGATGATCAAAAACATGCATAATTATCCCATATCTTAACAATTTTTTATTTACGAATAATTGGCATTTCAAATTTGAAACTGTTGTCAGTAAGTAGGTATGTGATCGATCCCTTAGCCATTCCGTTAAATAGCCCTGTCATTTTACGGAGTTTTGTTAGGCGGGGTAGGGAGTAATTACTAATTGGACTTTTAAACTGCGACCGGAACCATTAAGTGACAAAAGGACTAACTTAAAGCATATTAAAAAAAAATTCGCTACGCAACATAGAAATTAAAATTATGTGTCCCAGAAGGATTAATATTAATACCAATGCACTCATTTGACTTAGATTTAATAATATAAATTATTTTTGAGCAATAAAATAGGCAATGAAATTTAAAAAAATAGGTGTTTATTAGAAAATACGAATGTATTTTTCAAAACCTTCTAAGTAGACAAAAATATTCACACCATGTTTGTAGTGTGTATAATGGTAAAGCCATAAATTTGTGCAAAAAAAAAAAAAATACCATCTGGTTTTTTAGAACGAGACAATAGCTAAATTTTAAAATTGGAACTGTTGCTGACGTGATTTTTCACAACAATTGCATTTTGCCGGCTTGTTACATTCGGTTATACGGTACAAACGAGCAAAATACTTACATGAAAAACCGGAATGGTCAAATTTTCATCGGAGATATAACTCTAGAAGAGCCAATTGCTTTATTATGCTAACTCCATTTCATAAGACAAGCGTTTGAGGGAAGTTTTCGATACCAAGCCACAAAATGTTAGAATAACCTCCCCCCACCACTGAGAGTACCTCTTTCCAAATCAGTATTCAAGCATCACTACAACTACAAGATTCATCTTTTAGCGGAACAAGCCAAACTCGTCGTGTAGCAGTTTTAGTCGAAAAGTCAGTTGTAAAGTCATGTCGTTGTTGTTTTATCTAATTCGCTGTAAACATAAAAATAAAACTATAGTTATTAGTGCATACTATCAACTACAAACGTGTTTTTTTTACATTTACCGTAGAACTGCTCTCGCCTTTTGTAGGTACTTTTTATTATTTGCTTTCCTCTTTCTCTTCGAGTAGCAACCGTAAGCATTACTTCTACGACCCATTATTTCTACAAGACATTTTTTTGTTAACAGTGATATAACTATAACTAATGAGGGATTTTCCAGAAGAAAAAAAAAGTTAGTTCCTAATTTCTCGATAGATGGCGTTGACCAGAGAGGAGTCCAATAGGTATGCTTTTATAACTTATAACTTTTTTATTTTTTTTGCTTTTGGAAAATCCCTCATTGATAAACTTTTTATTGCCTATGTTGTAGTTTGTTGTTGACATTTTTTCTATTCGGAAAAAGGGTCAATAGACTATTTTTAACTTTAATGTTATATTGTTTTAACATCATTTTTATTTGACATTGCTATTTTTATTTTATTATACAATTTGACGATCATGTTATGAATGGACATTTTATGTAAGAATGTAACATGTTATAATATGAAATAAATAAATCTAATCTATGCCTTTTTATTACAAACAAACTTTATAATATAATGTAGGTACCTACAAACATGACATCTTATGTAGGTAAAATGAAAACTTACTTTCAAACTATTGACGACCTCTCGGTTAACTGACGAAAAACACGTAAGACTCGATATGCGCGTTGGGATAGGTCCGTCCTACAGAAGCCCTCGGGCGCGACTAGCTACTACGACGTCGACATCAACGTACAACAAAAGTGTTTTACATAATAATTAAATAACTAGCGTTAACCCGCGACTTTGTCCGAACAAATTATATACCAGATTTTAAGTCAGATCATTAGCTATCAAACAAAAAAAGTTTCATCAAAATCGGTTCAGTAATTTTTGCGTGATGCTCGTTCAAACAAACAGACAGACACACAAAAAATCCAAAAATTGGTGATATGGAATCATGGACACCTAAAAACCATTCAATTCATTTCAATTTCATTTATTTTATTGCAGATCATAGATCCATAGTGGTGTTAGTAACAATGACTTAAAACTATGTTAGTGACAACATTTTTTAACACTTATTTAACATTAACAAAAGGGGGCCTAGAGCCCCTATGCAGGCTATTCCAATGCCCAATGATGGGACACTGGATCCGCTCCGCAACGGGCTCGAGGAGGGTGTTGGTGCTGCCCCGTACCCTGCGCAGCAGGGAGGCGGCTCGTTTGCGTATGATGGCTGCAAAGCTATCTACTCGCGCCGCCGCAAACATGCCCGATGCGTTTGATGCGATGGTCTACAGGTATAATTAAAACTCGATAAATGTTTAGGGGTAGTTTTGACTAGTTCTGCTGACCAAATTGAACAATTTTTTCTATGGGAGCAAACATGAAATCACAAAAACATTAAGTACCTATGAGATCAATGCAATACGATCTAAAACTAGGAGCGAGCGAAGCGAGCTTGATATCTTTCTGTTCTGCAAAATTAATAAGCTTTAGTGAAAATAGTTTTTTTCGAAACACATGATTTTGGCGCCCGGGGCGTGGCGTGGGCCTCGGTTTGACTCCCCCTAGATCCGGGGCTGCAATGCCTTTGCCTACCCGACTCAAATGTATGAACAGTACTTTCTTTTTTTTGCAATGTCATATTTGCTCCCATAGTAAAAGTTGTTCACTGCGATATAGTCTGAACTTTGAACCAGCCCTAAACACGCGACTCATTTCAATTACATCTTGTAGAAATTACTAAATCAAGGACTATTCTGTTTTATCGGTATAGAGATATACAATACCTATGCCACCTTCCATTGTTTTTACTTTTTACATACCTCTTTACAAATAGTTTCGTCAGTCGATGGTAGTGATGATGGTGCGTATTGTAAATCTTGAACCAGAATAGATCGTAGATCTTGAAACTTGATCTTTATGGGAGAAGTCTGCGTGTGTACCGAGTACATAGGAGTAGATGGAAGATGTAAAGTAGGGACGGCAGTTCGCTTCAAGTTCTTCTTTTTGAACATCGTCTTTTCAAAGTGCAAGCTACAGATAAATTTGTTTTTCAAATTCATGTCCTTCCCTATTAAATCTGGTCTTTTGCATGCTTCAGCCCACAGACGGGACCTATAACAAAATAATTTAAAATAAAAAGTGGGTGAATTTATCTACGAATGTAAAAAGTCAATATTTCCTTCGCGCGTAATGTTTGGCGTAAATAAAAAAAACTCTCTTCATAAACTAACTTCATAGCACAGTATAAGAAAGAGTATTAATATGCAAGCTTTCGATATCGATATCGGAAACGACGATTATTTACTACAATAATCGGCATCGTATCGGAAAAATTGTTTTGTTACATCCCTAAAAAAAACGTTACTACTTTACTAGGTTAGGTAGGGCTTATTAGTTATTAGTTATTACCTATAATTTTTATTTATATACGAATGAAATTTTACCCTATTATTAATTTTATTATCGTAATCGTAAAGAGAAACTGATAATGAAGGTACAATTTTTAAATAAGTATGCGATTCAGAGCAACATAGTAAACTTTGAATTAAATTAAGTACTAAAAATCTTACCTTTCCGTGCATGGCATTTGAAACCATCTCAAATCCTTATTTTTACTAGAATATGACGTGGATTCACATCCGGGAACCAAACAAACCGCGCGAACCATTGTGACGTGCGCACTCGAGCGAATAACTTGCGACACTGCGGGGCGCGGCGGGGCGTGTACCAAAGTGCGGGATGACGCCTCGGTACCGCACCGCAGAGCGGACAGGGACGTCCCCCCTTCCACGCACACCGAGCGCGATCGATCTATAGAAGGGGTGGCCAATCTTTTTAACCGACTTCAAAAAAGCAGGAGGTTCTCAAGTATACCATCTACATTAAAATTCTAGCATATCGATTTGACGTTTGACGGTCTAATTTATGACGGTCAATTAATTTGTATGTGTGTGGCAGGCCTTATACCTACCCCGGTATCTGAGTTTGGCTATTTCCTCCTCGACCACAATGTAATCACACGATTTTAACAATATAAACCATAGAGATCTAGAGAGATGCCAACCAACGCGCTGAGTACGAAACCGAGTGTCGCATCACCACCAGTACCACGCGATAGAAAGTATTTTGTTAGCTTGAATGTGTACGTTATCCATTGCGGTATCAGAACTCAACGTTCGAATAATCTTTAGTACTACGCAAGCATTGTAAACTATTTACACATAATATCTCGACTGGCTTTCAGCCTCATAGTATACCGCCTCCTTACTGTCGCGAGCAATGTGTTCCGTTTTTGCGTATATTGCTGCGACACTGGCCCCGCTCCCTTTTCACATCTCCCTTAAGTTTTTGTGATCTGTGGTATAAACATAACTGCAAAAGGATAAAAAGTAAACTATGGTAATGGTTAGTACCAGAAAAGTTTCTTATTAGGTAAGTTAAGTAAGTACCCCAAAAAGCAGTGCCTACAATCCCACAGCAGGGAAAGGGCGACCTCTCACAAATAAGGGTGATAGGATCAGGGGTGAAATTAATAAAAAGGATAGAAATAAAATAATGCAGGAAATGTAACACAATAACACACGCAAAACCACAGAATAAGTAATCGTACAGAATGCGTGGGTACTGAAGAATAAACGCTGGGCCACACAGAGTGCAGCTGTAGAACGGGTGCAGACCGGCTACAGGCCGGCAGTAGTTGTAAACTATGGAATATAATGCGAGGTGTCACACTGAATGCAGTCCGGCGCGGCTGCGGAACAGCTGCGGTACGGTAGCTGCAGTGTGACACCTCGCATATAATTCCATAGTTTACAACTACTGCCGGCCTGCAGCTGCACTCTGTGTGACCCAGCCAGCCTTAAGGTGGTTGCGAGGGGTCATTTTTTTACAAAACGTTGACGCACAATACGCGTAGACGGTATTAATATAAGTAACTTTGTATATATGGAAAAATAGTTTAGAAAATCTAAATGCCGCGTCACAAATAACATTTGCAATTTATAATATAATTACGAAGATATAAAGCTTTTAAAATGTTGTATGAAAAATATCAAAGCTTTATATCTTCGTAATTATTTTATAAATTGCAAATGTTATTTGTTAAGCGGCAACTAGATTTTCTAAACTATTTCATATATAAAATATTAGTTTCATTAATTCCGTCTACGCGTATTGTGCGTCAAACTTTTTTATAGACTGAAACCACCTTATGGGCTGGCGCACTCTGCCAGATCATTACCGACTTTGAATTCAATTCAAATCGAGTTGAATCGAGTTGAAGTGGAAGAAACCTTCGGTTTTTTTTTTTGCATAGTCACGTACTTTTGTGTGTGACTCTGAGGTATTTCTAGATGTAGTAGGTAATAATATCGTAGGCACTGCGTCACTTTTAAGCCGTTTAGAAGTAGAAGTAATGATTGCAGAATCGTCAAAGTGTGCAGCACAAACGTAGTTGTATTTGGCCTTTTTTAAATTTTTCTCATCTAGTAAATCTTGTCTGTCAATTGCTGTAAGCCATTTTCGTCGTCTGAAATGAAACATAATCAGTTTACAATCAAATCATAAGCTAATCTAAACTATTATAAAACTGTAACAGGAAGTTTGTCGGTACATTGAAGATATTAACAAAAAATAAGTTACGATATGGTTTTTTGGTATCCCTGATTACATATCACCAATCTATGGATTTTTTGTCTGTCTGTTTGTTTGAACGAGCATCACGCAAAAACTACTGAACCGATTTTGATGAAACTTTTTTTGTTTGATAGCTTATTTTATCTGATTTAAAATCTGGTATATAATTTGTGCGGACAAAGTTGCGGGTTAACGCTCGTGAAATATACAGGGTGTAAATCACAGCCTAGCAAATACTGAAACGGTGAACTCAGGATCATCAAACTGAATAACTTTCACTATTGAGCCTACATCAGGAAACGCAAAAAAAATTTGCTGTCCCTTTACATTTTAGTCGGGTAACTTAAAGCGTAACTTGGACCAAGAAACCACGTAGGTACAGCAGTTTTGTACGGGACAGCAGATTTTTTCCACGTTTCCTGAGGTAGGCTCCATAGTGAAAGTTGTTCAGTTTGATGGTCTGAGTTAACCGTTTCAGCATTTGCTAGGCTGTCACTTACACTCTGTATGCCTACATACATACCTATATGTACGTGATGGTATCGATTATATAATAATTATAGTATAGATTATGACGGGCCGCATCGCAGCGGAAAATGCATACCGCGCACACTAGAGCGGGCCGGATCGCACAACGCATTGACGTATTTTTTGTATGTTTATCGTAACGGTTGTCACAAAGTTATAAGACATCGTAAGCTCGAGTTTGTACTCTTTTAACGCACGCAAAATTACATAAGCACGTCTCGTTCCTATGTAGAGAGAGTGAGGGGAACCAATTATCAACTTGCGTGCATTAGAAGAGTACAACAATATATAAGGTCTAACAAAATTAGCTGAAACTATTTTAAAGGGATAATCAGACCATCAAACTGAACAACTTTCTCCATGGGACCAATATTGAAATCCACACAAACCTACTCGACCTATGTATGTAGCTGATAGTCAAAATATAACAAAACGGCTTACCTTTCAATGTCTTTCGGAACATTAAAAAATGATAATTTCGCTTCTTTGTTCGTTTTATTTATGCACCCGTAAACGCAACAGTATTTTTTATACGAATTATTTCGTTTAGTAGTCATTATCATTATTCTTTAGAAACTTAAATACGCGCGACGCGGCGAGCGTTTGAACCGAGCGGCAAACTACTGCCATTCGCCTCTTGGTGGGGTACGGCGCGGCGTGGTCGAGCGAATATCAACTTACTTACCACACCCCGCCCGGACTCTGCTTACAAAAAAACAGAAATTGACAAGATGACGTTAGCACATTTATTTTTCTTCAGTTCAAGGTAAAGGGCTTATAATATCCCATGCAACCGATGTCGTCAATAAAATTCTGTCATATATAGCAATTAAAACATTGGTGTTCCATGTTTTAACGCTTCTTTGGAGTTTTTGGAGGCAATCGAGAAACGCAGGAAACGCAGAGAAGTCCACAGGAAAGAGGTGAACCGACCGCTTTGCCGCGCTGCAAAATGACGGAACACTTTTCCCGTTTACGACCCATACACCTTCATATTTCACTGAACTGTATATTGTTCACTTGCACGACACTTTGTTACGTAAAAAACACAAAATTTACGAACCAAAACTCACAATAAACAATAAAAATTCAATAAAATATGAGGACTCCAAACGTAGCTGACAAATAACCGCCAAAAACTCATGATGTTAGCACATGCGAAACGGAGACGTTTACTTTAACTGCGTGCGGTACAATGACTTTTTCGTAAATAAAACGCTTTGACACCATGTCTATTCAAAAAGAGTTTTTATCCTTCGTCCTGAGATTATATTCTCTTTGTTTCACTTTCATTTATGCTACTAGCACAGCTTGTACGGTCCGCCACACACAGACGGAATTTCGATAGAAAAAAACGGTAAAATCGAAATTTAAAAAAAAATTAAGACAATTTTTTTTTTAGCTTCGGCGGGTTTTGGTCTGTAAGACTTGGGTTTTATATTAGTAATTTCGTACCCCCTACAACAATATCAAAACGGCAATCAATAATCTTTTTTGTAATTAAAAAGTCCCGTGGCTTCAGTATGTACTATAATTGTTCCTTTTCTACATTTGGATCTCATTAGTATTGTAAGGCCTGAGTTCACCAACTACAACATAACCATTGATTACGTAACCGCTTGGTTAGAATTTAACAGTTGTTTAAACGAACCACGTTTTTGACGAGTTCATCATTGATTTCTAACCAACGGTTAATTAACCGAACGTTTTTGAATGAAAGAGTCGAAAATGAACGTATGGCATGACGTCATTTGTGCAGATGGCACAAGCTTTTCGTTTACCTGAACGACGACCAAAAAAATGGTAGGGTAACATTATAATACTGCAAAATGTAATGCTTCTTTAGTCAATACCATATCGTAACGTTTACGTACTTTTTAATTTAGCATACTTTCTAATGTCTTGTTATTCAATGGATTTTACCGTCTTATCTGTTTTGTTGTCAAATTTTGTAGTAGGTATTTTATCTTTTTGAAGAAATGTTTCTAGTTACCTATCTTTTCTTTGGAATCATTAATTATACAATGAATGTGGAAGATAAACGCAATCGTACTGCAAATTTCACTTATAATATTTAAAAATGCACGCAAAATTATTTCAATATCTTCAAAATCATAGAACACCTTATCCTCGTCAAAGACATAATTCAAAAGCTTCTTGCATTTTTCTTTTGTTACTAAATGTGAGGGGTATAGCACAATTTCATGTCACGGAGCAGTAAACCAATGGTTAAACTACGTCGGCTACATCGTTTAAGTAAATCAGTTATTTACAGTACTTAATCAATGGTTAATGCGTGGTGAACAGCAAAATAGTGTTAAACAGCTGTTTAAGATTTAAACAGCCATTTAAAAATTAAACATCTGTTGGTGAACTCCAGCC
Source organism: Agonopterix arenella (assembly GCA_927399405.1). NCBI lineage: Eukaryota > Metazoa > Arthropoda > Insecta > Lepidoptera > Depressariidae > Agonopterix > Agonopterix arenella. The sequence continues at coordinate 8,873,288 of OV656714.1, forward strand.
TTAGTTTTGTTCTCGTGTATGATGTATCCAATTTTGGAGCTCCTTAATAAATAAAATAAAAAATGTGACCAAAAACATACTATTTCAGTTCCATCAGTTTTGAGTATTTGATTATTCAGTTCAATCAGAAAACAAAAAAATGTACGTAAAAAGTAATAAATAATTGTAATAAATAATAAAATAAATAATTCAACATTATTTATAAACAACAGTCAAATTTGCTGTTATTTTACCGTAATTTCCATTTTAGTTTCTGTAGTTCCTTCCAATACTTCGTTGCCTAATTCATTTTCGTCTTTTTTTAGCTAAAAAAAATTGTTTCAGGTTTTTAAAACAATAGAAAACAAAATAATAATATGTTGTAAAATAAAAGACTAAACGAAGTGAATATTTTTTCAACATACTTGCTCGTAAAGTAGCTCTTATGGCACCGCTTTTAGGTACACACGGCGACACATCAAGCTATACAAAACCAACATAAGCTGACCGCGCGACGTTATACGTAATGCAACCTACGCGAGGCCAGCTTATTTTATTTTATTTATTTATTTGATTCACTTACAGTTATTACACTCATACAATCATTGTAATACTTAACTACGTCTTAAGCTAAATGCATAACCACTTAAACATGCGTAATTTACAGTCACAAAAGGAAAAAAAACAAAAAGTTTCACCCAATGAAATTACCTTATGTTGGTTTTGTATGGCTTGATGTGTCGCCGTGCGTACATAAAATTATCGCACTAGTGCGGTAATGTTACTTTTTTTCTATAGTTTGTTTTTAAATATCAGCAAAGACTTTTTATGTTAAAAAAATCAAACTTTTTTCTGAATAAATTAATCTGTTTTAGTTAAAATATCATAAATAAACGATTCATTCCAAAAAAAAAAAAATATTTTACAAATTAACATTAATTTGTGTTATAAATACATAAAGAGTAAGCTTATAACGTTTTTATATTAGGTTGTTTGCAACAAAATGTCATTGGTTGAATGTCGGCTAAGTCTTTGACTCTTCGACCGCCTAAAAAAAAACCAGCCATCGCCCAGCGCCATTTTCCAAAAAATATTTATCTAAAATAGTTGTGTTTTAGAAAATGTTATTACTTTTTAACCGACTTCAAAAAAAGGAGGAGGTTTCTCAATTCGACCGTATATATTTTTTTCCTCGCAAGTATGTTGAAAAACGTCGTATGAAACGCGTGAGCGTTGGTCGTTACAGCCTCTGCTAGTATGCAGCACTCGCCTCGCCTCGGCTGTAATGACCAACATCGCTCACTTGTATCATAATGTACTATTACTTACTTGCAGTGTAGGCACAGCTGTGTTTTTTAGCCTTCTTAACCCTTTGCTAGTGAAGTACATATCTGACTCTGCAAAATGATCCGAACAAACAAGGCTGAATTGTTTCGGATTAAAATGTTCGTCTCTTCGCGACTCGGCTACAATATTTCTCCATACTGAGCAACGTTTCGGGTCTCTAGGAAAACTGAAATAAATAGGTATAGGTATTTATGCCGTATTGTAAAGAGAATGGAAAAAAGTAATTCGTCATATTACAAAAAATCCCCCAAAAAATGTACATCAAAACAACTCCATAACCTCTTTGTTCTAAATCTTTCAGTGACAGATAGACGTAAGGTCCGCCACACACAGACGGAATTGCGATCCGGAATCCTGATCAGGATTCAATGTTGTCAACTATGGTTACAAAAAATACTAGAGTGCTGTTTAAAAAATGCCTTAAATAAAAATATATGAAACGCCAAATGAATGACAATAATTAAATTTGTAGGTATTTATTAAAACAAAACAAACAATTTCTATACATGATAATTACTATCATGTGATGAGGTCATGACGTTACGAATGTTACGATGATGGTTTGTAAATTGTATTCCAATATTAATGCAACTATATCAAAAGACTATCGATAGTTTTAACATTAGACATAATCTGCATACAAAATGGCCATGAACCATTATCACACAAGCGATTTTTGAGCGTAGGCGATTTCGCAACTATGCCGCAACGACGTCGCAATTGCACCGTCACGATACGGTATCGTTGCATCAACGCCTATGCTCAAAATTCACTTTAAAATATGCCACCTAAGTCATCAATCTCTAGATCTAGTGAAAAAGTATCTGAAAGCGACAACTTGCACTCCATACGGAATCTAATTCCGAATCAGGTTTATTCCGGATGTATATGGCGGACCTAAGGCCTGCCACATGCATGCGGATTTATTCCGGACGGAATTACGTTTTCGCATACAGGGCGTTAGGGTAAACAGTTGTATTACTTTTAAGGGGTGATTTAATCCATGAAACTGAACAAGTTTCCCTAAGAAACCTATAGGATATACGCAAAAAAAACTTTTCATATAAACGTTCGATCAGCTGATTGCATTTAGTATGGAAAGTCCAAAAAAATATTGTCGAATTTCCTATAGGTTTCTTAGGTAAAGTTGTTCAGTATCATGGGTACAATCACCCCCTAAAGTAATGAAACTGTTTACCCTAACACCCTGTACAGGGTGACTGGTAATTCGACCTATTCCTTGAAAGGGGTTATACTAGAGTTCATTTGCAACAATTTTTCCCCAGTTAACTGGGGGTCGAAAATCGCTTGTTTTCGAGTTCTCTCATTTTTAAGAATTTTTTGAATATTTCCGTTTTTCGACCTAAAAATGACAATTGTGAAAAAAATACTCCACTCTCTGCACTCTGTAAGCATTTTTCTAGTAGCTGATGAATGAGCGACTACTTTAAACTAAAATACATGTGAAAAATACCCAAAACCACCGAAATAAAAGGTTATAAACCGCAAGACAACAATTTTTTATTTGGATTTTGTTTCAATCCAAAGAGGATTACTCAAAAAAAATTTATGACACTTGGCGTACAAATTGCGGAAATAACTTCCTCAATTCCTAAGCTTTCCAAAAAGATGCAAAAGTTGTGTACTTTAGTTCAAGTTTGGAAAATAAACCTTATTAAACACGCAGATGTGAATTTTATTCAAAAAGTTATTGGTTTGGTGAAAATAAAAAAAAGAGTAAAATAATAATGTTTAGTACCTAATCATATGAAATTACAAATTTTGTTTTAAAGTTTTACATTTAAAAATCACAAGTCTTGCTCAAATTGTCTTCCTCCGTTACGTATGCAAGCACGAAGCCTGCGACGTACTTCGCTTACTGTCACTCGAGTTGAAAGCGTGTCTTTAATTTGTTGGGCAGCTGCCAAAATCCTCTCTCTTAATTCTTCTTGAGAAGAGATAGGTGTACGATACACCAATGTCTTCATATGACCCCAAATGTAGAAGTCGCATGGGGTTAGATCGGGACTCCTAGCCGGCCAAGGGATCGGGCCGCCTCGACCAATCCATCTCAGTGGATAGTTCTCATCCATCCACTGTCGCACGCCCCGGTAATAGTGGGCTGGGCAGCCATCATGTTGATACACCAAAGCTGTTCTTGTGGTAAGCGGCACATCCTCCAGCAGCGGACGTAACTCTTCTCTTAAAAAGTTTTCATAGGCGATGCCGGTTAGGCGTGCCGGCAGAAAGAATGGCCCGATTAAATTATTGTGCACGATTCCCATCCACACATTAAGTGAGAATCTGTGCTGGTGAGCTCCTTCGTTAGATTTTCTCGGATTCTGACCTTTAGGGGCCCAAAAATGCAGATTATGATAGTTTGTAATACCATCACGGTCGAAGTTCGATTCATCTGTCCACAAGATTGTTTTTAGATACTCAGGGTCTTCAATGTCTGCATTTATTAGAAATCTGCAGAAATCCATCCTTCTGACAGGATCTCCCTCCTCGATAGCTTGTACTGGCGTGTAATGGAATGGATACTGCCGTGCTGTGTGCTGAGTGAACCAGACTTTCCACTGAGACATACCAAGCTGCCTAGCCACAATTCTTGTTGAAGTAGTGCCGTCTGCTTGAAAACACTGCAAAATTTGCTCCTCTTCGATTGGATCACTAACGCTAGGTCTACCAGCGTCGGTTTGGCGACGTCGAACCGATCCCGTTTCTCGAATGCGCCGATATGTCGTACCAAACACGCTGACATCAGGTAAACGGCGGGTAGGAAAACGTCTTTGATAGTCTCTTCGAGCAGCAGCAGCGTCACCATCACAAAACCCGTAACAATACATGATATCCGCGTATTCTTCATTTTGGTAAGCAGCCATTTGAAAAGGAAGTTACTTAGTACAAACATTCCCGAATACTTACAAAAGAGAAACAATGTAAGCAATAAAATGAAAGAGACAAAAGCAAATCGGCATCTTGTAAGGTTCGCTTCTAGGAAATCCGCTACCTGCTCTGCCATTGTTAACAATTTTTTTCAAACTCTTGTCAAAGTAGACAACATTTGCACCTTTTTGGAAAGTTTAGGAATTGAGGAAGTTATTTCCGTAATTTGTACGCCAAGTGTGATACATTTTTTTTAAGTAATCCTCTTTGGATTGAAACGAAATCCAAATAAAAAAATTTTGTCGTGCGGTTTATAACCTTTTATTTCAGTGGTTTCGGGTATATTACACATGTATTTTAGTTTAATGTAGTCGCTCATTCATCAGCTATTAGAAAAATGCTTACTTAGTGCAGAGAGTGGAGTATTTTTTTCACAATTGTCAGTTTTAGGTGGAAAAATGGATTTTTTCAAAAAAATCTTAAAAATGAGATAACTCGAAAACAAGCGATTTTCGACCCCCAGTTAACTGGGGCAAAATTGTTGCAAATGAACTCTAGTATAACCCCTTTCAAGGAATAGGTCGAATTACCAGTCACCCTGTATATTTGAAATTCCGTTCGGAATTCTGAAGAGGGAAAACCATACGAAATCCAATTCTGATTCCGTCCGCAAGTGTGTGGCAGGCGTAATGGCATAATAATCATCCTATCATAAAAGGATAATCCGGCCAATATGTAATTGGCGTAAGTAAGGTCCGCCGCACACATACGGAATATCAATCCGGAATTCCGAATCAGGATTGTGATTTTGTATAGGATTTGACAGCGGCGCAATTCCGAACGGAATTGTGGAGGGGGAAAATCCATACGAAATCGTAATCCTTTTTCAGGATTCCGGATTGCAATTCCGTATGTGTGTGGAGGACCTAAGTGGCCCCTTTCATACTGGCGCGCGAAATGTGTAAGAAAAGGACAAATAGATATTTGTTGTTTATTTTGATTAATTTTGTGATTTGCTTTAACAAATTGAATTAAATGTTATATTCCTTAACAAAATCATACTTCTAAATGTTATAATAATAGTCTACTTACTGAAAATAGGATACACCACCATCTTTTTTCACTTTGCTTGCGTAGTTTTTACAAATTTTCACAACACAGTACGGCATTATGAACGCGCGCGTCTACTCGGACGATCAAACGAAGACTGGCGCGCAATTGATTCTCTTTTTCATCTTGTTTCTCTTTTGAACGCGAAGGGCGGGGGGGGGGGGGGGGGGGGGACCCCAATATTTATAGTAATTCAATGTGTGCGTGCATAGTCATACCAGGCGTTGAACGATTCGGATTAAAAGCAGACAAAATTTAACATTCTTCTTATCGTGTGGGCAGAGCCCTGGTGTCAGAGTTTTTTCAGACCGCCTTACGGCCTCTGACGTGTTTTTTATGTAACGACTACTACCACCAGAGATAGTAGCCGGGACCAACGGCTTAACGTGCCATCCGAAGCACGGAATCATAATTAAATTATTATTATTATTTATTTCAATTTAACATTAAAGTATCGACAATGTATGAGGTCAAACTGTACCGTTTTAAGAACATACAAAGAATAAAAAAAGAATTAATTATAATTATTCCATGTACACAAGCTTTTATTTAACTTGCCTTGTTAAAATATTTGGTACAAATCTTGCGAGATAATGTTGACCCACTTTTAGGTATTCAATCGAGCTGGAACTGTTAACAGTGCAATAATATAGGGTCCTTCTTAATATGCGGACACTTTTTTAAGGGTCAGATGATGATCGGACCGTCAAACTGAACAACTTTCCAACCAACATAAAAACTATGAAAAAAAAAACTGCTCTTCCAAACAAAACTGCAAACCGAGTCGAGCCAAATGTATGGGACAGCTGATTTTTTTCTCGGGATTTCGATGTTGGACCCATAGAGAAAGTTGCTCAGTTTGATGTTCTGATCATCCCCTTAAAAAAGTGTCAGCATATTAAGAAGGACCCTGTATAGTGAAAGCGGTGCTGTAGTCAGGGCCGTCTCCGTAAGAGGGAACTCCTCAACGGTCGAAAAGATAACACATGTTAACTTGCAATTTATAACTACGTTCAATTTTGATTGAAATTATATTTTAACCAAAATCTAGTGCTGCTCGTAGCATCAGGATCGTCTCCGTACAAGCGTACTCCTCAACTGTTAATAGCAAGCATTGCTTGCAATTTTGTATACTTAGACGTTCAGAGATTATAAGAATATGTAGGGACTTGCTACAGATGTCAGCACCCACAAGTTATAGCAAAGATGCTCGGAAATATGCTCCACGCAAAGACAACATTCACCGTAAATACGTAACTCGTAACCTACTACAAATAAGGTTCACAATCGACTGCAAGACATACATCGCGCAAGAGAGATAATCACAGAGATTCGGTACATATATACAAGTCCAACTAAGAACTGTTGGACCACGGCCGGTCCCCAGGCTTCACACATAGCCTGGTGGTAGATCTTCCCTTTTCAACGGAGGAACATTCCCAATAGCACCTCCATAAATATAATACATTTATTTATTTATTATTTGGGGGTATTCTGGGCCTTGACAGGTTTATCAAGCCTGTGCCACGTAGACCATCGCTGGTCCTTTGTGAACGCCCTTTTTAAAGTTCTCTACCAATCCCCACTGCGGCCAGAAAACGCAGTAGATTTTTGATAGGGATAGTTTGTATCTCACCTGGTGTCAGAACCTGCCTACCTAGATGAGTACTACGTTTGTACATCAGGGGGCCACAGTCACATAGGAGTTTCCATCTCCTCCTTGCAGAATCTGCAGCCGGTGGTATCACTTAAATTCAGTGTGTGCATGTGTTTATTTAATTTGCAGTGGCCTGTGAGTGACCTTGCTATTGTACAAATTTGATCCTTGCTGAGGGCAAGGAGACCGTTCGCAAGTTTTCGATTGTAGCCTTTGATAAGTGCTTTGGAGTGGCCCATGCCTGCCTATGCATAATACATTTACACAAAATCTGGTGCTGTTGCTGAATTAAATTAAAAGTAAAAAAACTTTTTGAAATAAGCTTTTATTTTTATCTTATTAAAAATGCAAAAATAAGTGAATAGGTGGATCCTAAATCACTAAATTAAATATAATTATATTATGTTAAATTTAATAGGTAATAAAAAATTTTTCCTGCAATGATAAAAATATATGTAGGTCTAGGTATCATGTTAAGTAGCTTAGGTAGGGATATTAAAGGCACTTACGGTCTCTTTAAAAGTATTTTCCACATGTTTAGAATGACTTGTCGTATTTGTTCCCAGATCCAAAACGTTGCTTTCATCTTCATCAGATTGGATTGAAGATAAAAACAAAGCCTGAAAATATATTATATTATTACAACAAACATACTTAAAGATAAAATTATGTTGTGTAGGACAACGCTAAACTCGTCCAGTGTCGGAGGTACGTTGCGAAGAGCTATGGAAACTCAATCTTGAGGTCCGGGTTCGAATCCGCATGGACAACATGCCATGTACCTACCAATTTACCGACTGCTCTCGAACGGTGAAAAAAAACATCGTAAGGAAACCTGCATACGCTGAAGAAGAAATTCCGATGCGTATGTGAAGTCTATCAATTCGCATTGGGCACGCGTGCATAGATTAATATGTATATTGGATATAGATAGGTAACTCGCCTTAAATTTTAGGACGTCCTAATTGTGTTGCCGCTTATTAGCACTAGGGGGCGCCACATGAAATAAATTGAGAAAGACGATCGGCCGACACGAGGATCGAACCTTAGCCTTAGTCTAGACCGCTAGACCAACAATACAGTGATTGATATGGGCGAAATCTCTCACTAGTAGTAAGAGACAGCGTAGCGCGTGAGGTGTAGTGCGCTGTTACTCCGATATGAACCCTAGTGCAACACATAGTGCTTCGAAACATAACCGATATATGGCGGAAGCTGTCTATGGAAAATCAGCGTTCTACTTAGTTTGTACTAAGATAACATAGCATGCACGCGTGGTGGACTAACGTCTACAAAACCTCCTTGAGGGAAGGCCTGTGCCCTGCAGTGGGACGTATATAGGCTGTGATGATGATAGTGAAAGTTAAGTGAAAGTGATGGTATCCGCACTGAATAAAAGTTGACCCACAGACTTCTGTATTACAGAAGTCTGTGAGTTTACCCTTGTCTCTTTACTACGTGTAAGTGAAATGAAACGATTAGCTACTTGCGTGTCAAGTAGTTTATGGGAGAATCTATCCCAATCTCAGGGATTGTTTTTGGTCAAGAACAAGAAGAGATTGAGGATTGCGGAGCCTCGTGGCAGGCAAAAACGCGACGCGCGAAAACCACGCGAGACAAGTGCTCGGGTCAGAACCTGGAACGTGACTCCAACAACATATTACAGTGGCTGTCTGTGAACTTGTTTGGAAAATACTAATAGGGTAATAATAATAAGAAATTAAATACGTGACATATCTAGGGTGATCCAGACCTTTATTCTGAATTACGTTTACCATGGGACCAACATTGAAATCACCAAAAAAAATCTGCTGTTCCATGGCTGCTCCATAGAAAATGTCAATAGCTACTCAACCAAAATGCGAGATAGCAGAATTTTTTTTGGTTTCATTGTTGGTCCTGTAATAAAAATTGTTTGGTGGTTTAAAACACCCCTTTGTGTACGTAAAACATTTAAGTTTACACCCTGTATATTACTCAAAAACTTGCCTTGCACGGCACCGCTCCCTTTTTTAGTCTTCGGCGTTCTTGCTTGCTCACCAAATGTATGTCTTTTTTATGGAAGTGGTCAGAGCAAACAAGGGTATTTTTTGTTGGTTTCCACAATATATCTCCGCGACTTCTTTGTATAATGTTTATCCACCGGCTTCTCAGTATTGGATCGTTGGGTATTCTGCAAATACGTAAAGAATGAGCGAGGGGTTTTCAGACAGCTAGTAAAACGTAGTTCCAACGTACCGCGATAGATGGCGTTGAAGACGGAAACTAGGCCCACCACTCACATCCGGAATAAACCTGATTCGGAATTCAGTGTTTTCAATGTCAACTATGGTTATAAAAAAATACTAGAGTTTGTGGTACGTTATGATAGATTTGGTATTTTTTGGTTGTTTTGTGTAGTTTTTGATAGATTTTCGTACTTTTTGGTAGATTTTGGAAATGTTTGGTTCTTTTGGTAGATTTGCGAAGTTTTTGGTTCTTTTGGTAGATTTTTGTAGCTATTTGTACTCTTTGGTAGTTATTGGTACTTTCAAATTTGTCTCAGACGGGACTTGAACCCGCATTCTTCCAAACCGGGAACTGCGTTATCAAATTTCGACACCGACCCCACTACCCAGAGAACGAAAGAAACCCCCCACTACCCAGAGATAGATAATTTTCAATCTGTTTCGTCTTAAGGGGACGTGAGCGCCATATACCGGTAATTATTACAAACTAACCAACCCGCAAGAAATAGCACAACATGGCTGTAACATGTTTAAAATCAATAATTATTGATATTGGTACTTTTTCGTAATTTTTTTGGTAGATTTTGGTTCCTTTGGTACTTTTTGGTACATGTGGTTGATGGAAGCAAACGGTTGAAAAACAAAAAGTTCAAAATAGCGACTACTTCGCCGGCCAGTTAACGCGTATCATAAAGTTAATTTCAGTTGTTCAAGTTAATTAAGTGTGAGGGTGTGCAATTATTATTGGAATTAATTTTTGTATTTAGTTTGGCTCAAGTGGCTGTGAAACTTATCTATACTATTATAAAACTGTAACAGGAAGTTTGTCTGTACATTGAAGATATTAACAAAAAAAAGTTACGATATGGTTTTTAGGTGTCCCTGATTCCATTTCACCAATTTTTGGATTTTTTGTCTGTCTGTTTGTTTGTGTGTTTGTTTGGGTGTTTGTTTGTTTGTTTGAACGAGTATCACGCAAAAACTACTGAACCGATTTTGATGAAGCTTTTTTTGTTTGATAGCGTATGATCTGACTTAAAATCTGGTATATAATTTGTGCGGACGAAGTCACGGGTTAACGCTCGTTTGTAATAAAATTAATGTAGAATTTGATAGAAGAGTGATTTCTTTACCAATTATATAGTAAAATCACTAAACCAGTTACGATCGTCAACAAGGTCCCTTTTCAAAAATGTATGGTTGAAAGTTACTAAACTTTTTTGATTAATTTTAAGAAAACTTGTTGACTTTTGGAATAATTTTTATTTCCATAAGTTTAGTATGTGGCATTTTAATTATTTTATCCAAATTTTATCATGCTTCGGTGATTACACTATTATTTTAAGGCGGTTGCAGAGGGGTCAATTTTATACAAAACTTTGACGCACAATACGCGTAGACGGTATTAATATCAGTAACTTTGTAATTTATATGGAAATAGTTTAGAAAATCTAGATGCCGCGTAACAAATAAAATTTGCAATTTATAAAATAATTACGAAGATAATAAAGCTTTGAAATTTTTCATACAAAATTTTAAAAGCTTTATTTCTTCGTAATTATATTATAAATTGCAAATGTTATTTATACTCAGACATGCTCGATTGATAGATATTTTTTACAAAAACTGCTCCCTGAAAAATTAATTTGTTTTTGTGGTTTACAGGGGTTACAAAAATACAAATAAACATTTAAGGGGGTGGTTAAGACCATCAAACTGAACAACTTTCCCTACGGGACCAATACCGAATTCGCGAAATAAAAAATCGGATGTTCCATACTAAACTACAAATCTACTCGAGCTAAATGTATGGGACAGCTGATTTATTTTCGTGATTTCGATATTGGTCCCATAGTGGAACTCGTTCAGTTTGATGTTCTCAAGTCTAAACAACCCCCTCAAAAGTTTTAAATTTTTACTTTTGTAACACCCTGTAAAACACCTACAGGCATGATCTATACATGTTTATTTAGAGAAATTTGTGTAGATTTAGGATCCATTAATAACTCCATACCGACAACTAGGCATATTAAATGCATACCTTGTGTGGAATCTCTCATAATCATAACAGATAAAAAGCTTGAATACCACAAGTTGGTAAACGTAAGGGATCAAGGGGGACTAATTTACGCGTCACGATATGTATACGACATTTGTAAAACTACAGAGGCTGTATTTCGAAGGTTTATTAAACAGGATTTTAATTGATTTTATAATGAAAAGACGGTGCTGTTCATTCAAAAATACTGTCTACTGTAATGAAACAGTTTATTGGCAAAAATTACTTTGAAGTGGGACCTGATCACATTTGCGGACTTCTTCACCAAACTCGTCACTTACGGCTGGATGCAGAAAAATACTTGACCATACGATGTTTTCATATAGCGAAATTAGATAACCTCAAAATGAGCGCTATATCAAAACGAAAAGTTTTTACAAAACAAATTCAAAGAGAGGGGCACTAATAGAAAAATTCAATACTTCTCTACCCAATACTTCATGATAAAATTTGGATAAAATTATTAAAATGCCACATACTAAGCTTATGGAAATAAAAATTATTCCAAAAGTCAACAAGTTTCTTAAAATTAATCAAAAAAGTTTAGTAACTTTCAACCATACATTTTTGAAAAGGGACCTTGTTGACGATCGTAACTGGTTTAGTGATTTTACTATATAATTGGTAAAGAAATCACTCTTCTATCAAATTCTACATTAATTTTATTACGAATAAGTTTTACAGCCACTTGAGCCAAACTAAATACAAAAATTAATTCCAATAATAATTGCACACCCTCACACTTACTTAACTTGAACAACTGAAATTAACTTTATGATACGCGTTAACTGGCCGGCGAAGTGGTCGCTATTTTGAACTTTTTGTTTTTCAACCGTTTGCTTCCAAAATTGATATCTGGGGGTTTCTGTAGTCAGTCACCGAACACGAATCTGAATTTCAAATATTATAGATTTTTAAACATGTTACAGCCATGTTGTACTTTTCTCAAACCTGACATCGAATCCGTGTTCAGAATTCACGCGGATTCTCAAATATCGATTTTGGAAGCAATCGGTCCAGAAACTAAAAAGTTCAAGATGGCGGCCACTTTTCTCAAATTTGACATCGGATTCTTGTTCAGAGTCCACGCGGACCCTCAGATATCGATTTTGGAAGCCATCAGTTCAGAACCTAAAAAGATCAAGATGGCGGCCACTTTTCTCAAGTTTGACATCGGATTCGTGTTCAGAGTCCATGCGGATTCTCAGATATCGATTTTGGAAGAAATCGGTGCAGAAACGCGGGTACAATAATCCCATAATATAATTCAACTGTTTACCCTAAGGACCCAACACCCTGTCGAAACGAAACCAGAGGCCCGCATAATATTTGTTATTTAAAGAGGTGATCAAAATAGATAAACTTTTTGGTGTCTGCTGATTACTATAAAGTAATTAAAAAAAATATATATTCTTTACATGATTTCATAACTGTAAATATCTCGGAAACTAAAACCGACGACAAGGTCCCTTTTTCCTGAGAACGTGTACCACCTTTATACTCTGTGATCAATATGGTAATTCGAAAAAAAAATGGGCCACAACCAACTCGATGAGCTGAACAGAAATTTAGTATGGAGATTTGAAAATTAAATACTACGAGATTTTAACAAAAATCGTAAGTCCCCAGGTATTTATTCTATATATCAATATATATATATATCTATATATCAATTACACCCTGTATATAATTACAATTGAAGCAAAAGTACAATGAAAATTCTAATGATTTTTGTTTTTCGAATATTCAATTGGTATAAAACTGTAACATGAAGTTTGTCTGTACATTGAAGATATTAACAAAAAAAAAGTTACGATATGGTTTTTAGGTGTCCCTGATTCCATTTCACCAATTTTTGGATTTTTTGTCCGTCTGTTTGTTTGTGTGTTTGTTTGTTTGAACGAGTATCACGCAAAAACTACTGTATATAATTTGTGCGGACGAAGTCGCGGGTTAACGCTCGTGTACACTAAAATAGAGACTTTTGAGTTAGAAAACTGGCAACACAAATCAAAATGGTTTACTTCAAATAATTTATTTTCGGCGTAATTCAATGATTTATTTCACAAGAATTTATACGAAATGTAGCTACTTACCGATGAAAGGTGACTTTCCCGGTTTTTTCTGATCGATTTTTGTAATTTCTGCACACCTTAAACGCGCAATTCGTCATTGTGAACAAAACTATTTTCTGTAGCGAGCGGTACGTGCGTATTCCGTGCTGACATAATTGACACTAAACGCGGGAAAGGAGTTGGAACCATAAATGGTTGCAATTTTTTTCGACGCGTTCGTAGCTACGACTTTCCATGGACATATAATAAAGGAGAACGGTCACGGCCCATAGAAAAAAAACCAGACCCGACAGTAACGAGACATGTCATTTTTTATACAGTAGAAAAAAAACAAAATTTATATTCAACATCGATGGCTAACACCAAAATATTGCCTTATGCCATTATTTCGACATAAGCTTTTATTTTATATTCTTGGTTATAAATCATAGAACCCGTGTAGGAAGGTGGGTGCCTTAAGTTGGTAATGAATCCCAGTCATAAGGTTGCCTGGATACATCCCATAGCTATTGTATCATCATTTACTCACATACATTTACGTAAAAATAGGCATTATATATATTTTTTTTAATGTTACGCCTTAATAAAAGCATAAGGCAATATTTTGGTGTTAGCCATCGATGTTGAATATATATTTTGTTCTTTTCTACTGTATAAAAAATTACAAAAAAAATTACATATGTCTCGTTACTGTCGGGCCTGGGTCACAAATGACCGTTCTCCTTTATGACTATACGTGACTATACTGTTTTAGGGTTCCATATACAACGTGTTTGAATAAGCGCAAAACCTCATACACCCCACAACTGATTTGATAGTTATAAAGTTATTCGAATTTTAAATTTGGTGGCAAAAATTATTTGTTATCCTTTCAGCAATGAATGGATATATATTTTAATAATCTTGTTTTGGTAGTAAGTAGGGTGAGTAGGTATGCCCGTGCGGTGGGTTGACATAGGGTTCAGTAAATTAAAAAAAAATTCAAACAAATTATTTAATATTTTGAAAAAAAATACCTATGTGCTTTGTTGAAACCCTTGGACTAAGTAGTCCAAGTTGAAACCATGATAATTCGATTCTGCTCTCGATTCTAAACAAACTACTTTGTAGTTTCGCCAACTTCGCCAAGTCGGTCCGTCTGTCCGCGGCATAGCTCAGAAAATTTTAGTAGGTACTAGAAAGCTGTAGTTAAGCATGGGTATACATAGATTTCAATCACGCCGACAAAGTAGTACCTACAATAAAACCTTGATATATATTTTTTACGGTACCTCCCACTCCACGTAAAGTGATACTTTTTTTTTCTCGTCTATCCCATGGTATGCGGTATCGTTGGATAGGTCGTCGAAAATATTGCGGATGTGTGAATACCATTTTTCAATTCATCATTCATTCAGGGTCGGGTACCCGGGTCGTCCTGAGGACTTGACACACCTGACACCTGAGGCCCATCGATGGCTTCAGACGCTGGATATAAAATTAAGGTTAATAATCCTATCTAATTAATAAAGGTTTATAAAATTCGCCATACGCATAAATAAATTCATTCAGGGACCCGAAATTTTTTGTTAGAGTCAACTGAGTCAAGTCCCCCCCTATACGGTTGTTTATGGGTAGGTATGTGAAAAAATCAGGGCAATAGTAGGTACATATAGCGAAATTAAAAGGAAAACTGGTGTCATGGAGAAAGTTGTTCAGTTTGATGGTCTGATCCTCCCTTTTCGTTATAATTTAATGATTAAATTAAAAACTCACTTGAAACCCTGCGGGATCTGCATGATGCTCTATCGCGCTGTTTATCTCGTTCGTTCGCAGGCAAAAAGAAAGAGAGGGAAGACATGCCGTCGGTGCCGGTGCTGCTACATTTTGCATTTGGCATTGTCCAGTACTGCCCCCGACATTCGTAGGTAGATTTAGTGTGGGGAACGCATAGAAAGACAAATATTTTACATTTCCAGTTTTCGAAAAAGTGATACAGTCTGTCTCAAAATGTTCTTCACAAATTCTGAAGTTTGGTCTCTTTTTATCATCGTCAAGTTTGGTAATAAGTTCTTCTCTACCAACTGCCTTGAGCCACTCAATTCGTCTGAAATAATTTATGTCAGAATAGATAAGTAGGTAAATACAAGGAAAGAAAAGTTCAAAAACTAAATAGACAAAATAAAAGTATCTGACCTACTTATTTTGATTTAGAGTCGTTCAGTATCATGAGGTACATGCACTCCTTAATTTAATGCAACTGCATGTAGGTACATGCACTCCTTAATTTAATGCAACTGTTTACTCCAACACCCTGTATTTGTTGCTACAGAATTTAGAAAAATTGTACTTACCTATCACGATCTTTAGGATATGTAAAGAAGGAGACGTTTGCACTCCTCCTGGAATTGGTCATGCACACGCTGCAATAATTCACCATTTTTTTTTATTGAAAATATCGCGGTGCTGAAGCAGCAAAGGGCGCGACGCGGCGGCGCGGCAGCGGCAGCGGTGGGCGCCATGAAACTGAAGATGCATCACCATTGATAGCCGCTCGTTTTGTCGAGTCTACCCGAAGCTGCCGCTCGGCTCTCGTATCGTCCGTGAACGGTGAACACGCACACATCGCTCTCGTCGCGCATGTGGTTAGTAAAGTAAGTATGTATATTGTTGATCGAAGAGTAAGCAAGTCAGTCGGGGCAAGTGCCAAAGAGAATGTAACTCACTAACTAAGTTATAAGAGTCGGGACAATTGGTCGAGACCAATATCCAGAATGTATGAAACGTGTGCGAACGTACAAAGGAATTTAATGGCGTCGGTACCGTTTCATATAACATTTTTTTGTTAGAGAGTTGCGCGAGCCTGGCAAGTGCCTCTACGGGGTAAGCGCCTCCAGCTTCAAAATTTCGAAAACTAGGCATATTTAGACTCACGACTATATTCCTAGATAAATATACCTATGACTAGTTTTCGAAATTTTGAAGCTGGAGGCACTTAACCCGTAGATGCATTTGCCCAGACTGACAATACGGTCATTTAAGCACAAAATGACTCAAATAGCTTTTAAGCTAAGTTAAGTGGAGTCACACAGTGGTCACTTAATAAATTCGCGTTTTAAAAGAAAAAGGCACCCTTACTCACCTAGTTGCAAGATATACAGTGGAAGATGTCCAGCATTTCAGTAGATTTTGTTATTTCAAGATTCATGACCCCATTTACTAGTGGAATGTACCCAGAATGAATCAATCGCAGAGGCTGTTAATGTATGATAGTTTAAAGCTAAACCTTTTGGATGTACTCCTTTGAGTCCTTTGTCACAATTTTAGCCGCCCTTACTTTGGGAGAGGCTAAATGGTGTACAGGCACGTATCCAAGGGGGGGGGGGGGGGGGGGGGGGGGGATAGGTGGGTTTTATCCCCCCCACCCCCGAAATCCGAATATTTGTATGGAAAAGTGATTAAAGAACTTACTTTTTCATTGTTTTTCTATGAATATCCCCCCCCCCCCCCCAAAATTAAATATCCCCTCCCGAAACTAAAGTCTGGATACGTGCTTGATGGTGTAGGTACATTTTTATTTGTAGTAGGTACCTTGTACCTATCTAATAGTGTTTAGTTTTATTTTAGTTGGTAAGTGTTAGGTGTTCAATGTTACGAAGTCTCAAGGTAAAAGACGAAAGACTTCAAGGCACGATGGGGCTGACATAACCCAGGGTTATGTATATGGGGCCTATACTTAAATAAATAAATGTAAAAAATTAAATAAGCACGTGAGTCGTTAAGTGAGACGAAGTTATCAGTATCTTGCGTGCGATAGTAGAGTACACACGACGACACATCAAGCTATACAAAACCAACAACGCGCGACTCGCATGGCCAGCTTATGATGGTTTTGTATAGCTTGATGTGTCGCCCCGTGTGTACAACCACAGATTAAGGCCCGCCACACATATACGGAATTATTCCGGACGGAATAAGAATTTTGTATGGATTTGCCCCCAGAATTCCAGAATTCCGTTAGGTATAATTCCGCATGTACGTGGCGGGCTTAACTACTCGTAGCAGTTATTACGTAAACATGTGCAACCTTGACTATAAGGTCCGCCACACACATATGGAATTGGAATCCGGAATCCTGAATTAGAGAGAGTGAATAGGCATTTTTCTAGGTAAGCATGCTACATCTTCGGCCTCATCGTCACTCAACATCAGGTGGGGTCAAAAGTTTACCTATCATCATCATCATCTTATTTAAGAGCTGCGCTCTTGTCGGTGGAGTTTTCGCCAATCCTGTCTCCTTTCCGCTAGTCTCTTGAGTTCTTGATACGATACGACATCAACCTTTTCCTTCACTTGGGCCAGATAACTCTGTCTAGGTCTTCCTCTGCCTCTCTTCCCCTCTATCTTCCCTTCCAGTATGGTTTTAAAGAAATTGTCGTTTCGTATCAAGTGTCCAATCATTTTTCCTCTCCGGTTTTCGATTGTTTTTAAAATGTAGAGGTTGAAATGAGATGTTTCGAGATAGGCTGGAAGCTTTTGAGATGTGGTGTTGGAGGCGAATGGAGGGGATAAGTTGGACGGAACGCATAACAAATGAAGAGGTGCTAAGAATGGTTAAAGAAAAGAGAAACATTTTTACCTATCAAAACAAAAAAAAACAAAAAAAAATTGTGTTACGATTTCGTATGGATTTTCCACCTCCACAATTGCGTTCGGAATTGCGCAGCTGTCATATCCTATACAAAATCACATCGGAATTCCGGATTGCAATTCCGTATGTGGGTGGCGGACCTAAGTTATCGTATAACTTATAAATAACTGTGGGGCTAGTACGCCGACCCGCGATAGCGTGCTGCGTGATATAGCGCTATCACCTTCAGCGCGGCTAGCATGCCACCCACGACAAAGCGTTTAAACGAGAAAAACGTCATGCGCGCTCTTTCTGGCATACGTAAAATAATAAAGATGGAAGCACATCTCGATTTATATCGTTTTCTCGGGAGTGGCATGCGAGGCCTACAGGTCAATACCTAATTGGTCAATATAATTTCGCGCGCTAATAAAATGTGTCAACTGCGCAGGTACATCGAGGGAACTTATAATGGTAAGCTACAGTACCATCGTTCGTTTGTCGGTATACTTTACATCTAGTCCTCAACGATGACGTCACTTTACTACATAACTATTCCATAGAGGTACTTACGTCATAAAAAGGTATGGCAGTTTTCTTTAGGAAACGTCTCCCTTCTTTTGTAGTATATTTATCCTCTTCTCTGAAATGCAAAGAGCAGATACACGTATGATCCGACGGTAACCAAGTCTTTTCACTGCGGCTTTTTTGGACGAATTTAATCCATTTTTCTCTATTTTCATGTGTTGGACGTGGAAACCTTAAAATAACAGACGAAATTAACAGTAAGGTAATGTAAAAGTTATAACGTAAAATATGTTCCTGATTCTAACATAACATTCAAACATTCCCACAAAAACGACGCAACTGCAATTTATAATCTATGCCACACAGTGAGTTATTATGTACTTACTAGAATGAACACTGAACCCGACAAACAAACGTCGCGTCTCACGTGCGGGGAGGGGAGGGGGCCGCGACGGGGTTGGGAGGGCCAGTTGTATAATATTGTACTATGTAACCACAATTGAATAGTAGCGTCATGAAGTGCAGTGTTATATCTAGTAGTTAGGTACATTAATGATGTCACATGACATGACGCATCACTCAATAGCCATGGCTTGCGAAACATTTTGTCTGATTAATCTAAAATGCTTTTTTATAAATGTTTATCTTACTCACCTATGAAAAGTGATTCCCTTGCATTTGTTTACATTTCTTGAATTATTCGTGCAGTATCGTAGAACGCACCACGGCATAATTAAATTTTATTTTTCTCGAATCAACACAACACGTGCGGCGCGGCGAGCGTCTAGCGAGCGACTGAATGGGTGGAGTGTAGTTTATCGGTGATATAGCCACAATTTAGTGGGACACGGACAGAATAACTCACCTAGTTAAACGCATTTTTCAGTGTTGCCGAACTATCGATAGTTTTACAATCAATAAACAGTCCGTGAGGTGTCGGCTAAGAATAGCAGCATCCCATTTCCTCCCGTGGGTGTCGTAAAAGGCCACTAAGGGATCTACCGGAGGATGGGGAGCAGCACACTCTGAGTACACGCACTCAATCCAACTCCGATCGCCAACCCGCCTGCCAAGCGTGGCGATTATGGCAAATCCCCCGGTTTTGGGGAGGCCTATGCTATGTCCAATTGTCCAGCAGTGGAAATCTATCGGCTTTATATGATAATGATGACTGTTTATATAGTTTTCTTATTATATAAAATAACAATGATTATCTACAAACCTTAAATACATCACTGTAAGGTACGGCAGACTTCTTAAGGAAACGTCTTCCTACTTTTGAAGTATATTTATCCTCTTCTCTAAAATGCTCTGAGCAGATGTATGTGTGATCCGACGGTAGCCAAGTCTTTTCACTACGGCTTTTTTGGACAAATTTAATCCATGTTTCCCTATTTTCTTGTGAAGGACGTGGAAACCTTAAAATAACAGAATGTAGAAATGTAGCATAATAAATTACTATGTAAGGTAAATTCTTCTGACAAACATTCCCACAGAAATGACGCATCTGCAATTTATAATCTATGTTAGGTACGTCACATGCACCAGACAATATGGCGTCTACGAAACATGTTGTTCGGTTAATAAACTAAAACGCTATTTTATAATAGGTTTATCTTACTCACCGATGAAAAGTGATTCCCTTGCATTTGTTGACATTTCTTGAATTATTCGTGCAGTATGGTAGCACACACCACGGCATATTTCAAGTTTGTTTTTATCGAAACAATACAAAACGTGCGGCGCGGCGAGCGCCTGGCGAGCGACTAAATGATTGGGGTGCGTTTTATCGGTGATATAGCCGCAATTGAATGGGACAGAATATGATACGAATACGAATATATCAAGATACATTCGGTTTGAAATACCTATGCAATCACAACTTAGGAACTATTTTTATTTTCAATACCAACCCAAAAGAAGTAAGAGGACTATTTCAAAATAGCAATTAGTTTTACCACTTTATCAAGAGGAACTCAGCGAATTTCACAATCTTAGTTACCATTACAAATATTATTAAAATGTGTTAGATTGCTTATTCGAAAGATCCATAAAATAGTAACATTAAATAAAATTATAAATAAAGAGAATTAAAACTAAACTAACCTAGGATGTGGTGCAGGTTCGGTTCTGGTGGGAGGGTACCCAGAACGCTGGCCGCATTTCCTCGCTGAATGGCTATGCTGATCCGTTGAGCGAGGAAAGTGCCAGCTCTTGGGTCCCCCTGTCGAGTCTATCAGGCGCTTTGACAGGTCTTTAAAAAGCGCCTGCGCATTAGGTTCCCACGGCCCAAGAGTTTCGACACCAAAACCCATAAAATGGTATTGGGGGCCGATATCCCGGTACCAGTAGGCCTTTCGTTTTTCGGCCGCCTCCGCCGCTGCGCCAGCCCTTCGACTCGTGCCCTGTAAGTGAGACAGGGCCAGTGTGTCCACGCAGGTAGCGTCCCACACTAGCGCCCGACCCATCTTCCATTACAAATAAGATAAAACGTCTGTATCGTAGCCATGACATGAGATTGATTAAAAATTAGGAAAAAGTTTTTTTTTTTCTGTAAGAGCACAATTAATTCTAAGAGTGTTTTTTTTTAATCAAAAATGGGTTTGCTTTTGACCTCAATCCAGTCCTTAGGACAATGATGGGGTCGAAGATGTAGCGAGCTAACCCAGAAGAAGCCTATTCACTCGTACTTTAAAGTGATTCGGGTTGTAAGCGCTCGGAAATACTGACGCAGGAAGGGCATTCCACTCCAGGCTGTGCATTATAAAAGAAGCAGAAAGGCGCTTAGTGCGGATATGTGGGATATCAATCAAGAAGGGGTGGTATCCCGCGGTGCGTCTGGACCTGGAGGTCCGATACTAAAAAGGTGAAGGTCACACTCACCGAAGTACAATCTGGAATCTGAAATCGTGTTATCGAAAGCGATCGCCTATTGGCCAGTTCCTTGAGATAATTGATTTCTACGAACCTTTATAATCTTGGTATTGGTGGCTTTGCTTCGAAACTTGACTTTCGTCTTAATATTAACCTGCACCGACACAGATTTAAATGTAGGAGGGTCAATTCTCGTCTGGCAATCAAATTTGTGCGGCAAAACACCTTGTTTCAATTTCAGTGGACCACCCGTTATCTGATATTTGAGGTAATTTTCCATATCCCTTTTCAACTGTAAGAAAGAAATAAATGTTGATTCGTATATGTTAATATTTGTTACTTAGTCAGTCAGTCAGCTCCAGAATTCCGTTCGAAATTACGGAAGTAAGTATGAAATTTTGAATTCCGTGTGTAGCGGACTTTATATTTGGGTCTTTCGGAATCGGAAAAAAACAAATAATGTGTTATTAGGTGCAGTAAGTAAAAGTCGTATTCTTGCATAATATATTTGTATGCGTGTACATTATTGGCAAAAAAACAAATACGTGAAGTGTACGGGTCAATGCACTGCGATCGACTGAAGTGAAACAGACACAGTAAATTGATAGCTAACTCTTGTATAAGTTATATGTCAAGATAGTCGAAGCTACAAAAACGTAGAAAAAAAACCAGTATTGGCGTCTAAACCCTATCCATATACACTCACACAGAAATAATTAGTATGGCGCCTCACGCACACCAACATATGAAAGTTGGCCCCTTTTGTTTTATACGGTAGAAGCATGATGCTCTTTCTAGACATATACTTTTTCTAAGAGCTAACTGCAACTTGCTCGACTCAGCCAACGGGGACGCGGAGCGTTAGTGACTTATGACGTCACGCATCACGCGGGTCGAAGCCGTTGTCGCGCGCATTTTTGGAGCGGATTGTAATTTTTATGAAGAGACGAGCTTTTGCCCGCGACTTCGTCCGTGTTTTTTGCCCCTTTAAGGGTATATTTTCGAAAAATCCTTCCTTAGTGCACCCCTACATCCTCAGTAGTCAGTAGAATATTATTCCACATGTTTCTATCTTAAGCGGTTTAGACTGTTCGTCGTCAGTTAGTCGGTCAGTCATTCCGTCAGTCACGGAACTCATTTTATTATGATGAAGAGATGATAAAATTCATCTTACGGGTTGTTCGAGTAAGCAGGTTTGTATTTTAAATTTGTTTTTCTACAGTTTTGAATTTTGTGTGTTAGTTAACTTAGGTTATTAATTAAAATAACTCATTAAAATAATTGGAGTTTTATACTTACGTCAAAATGGTCTTCACAGCAAAATCTAATAGATTTTGTCGACAGTATAACATCTTCACGTTTCATTATGGAACACCATTCTTTACGAATTTGCGCGTCTTTTGGCACGTTGAAAAAAATTTTGCCGGGTGTTTTTTTTGAGGTGTTCGTGCATTTCGGGACTATGCAATATTTGCACCCCATTATTGCACATCGACAACCTCGCGCGCAAAAAAAGAAAAACAATGTAGGTACGTTCGTCTCAGAGGTTGAAGGCAAACTGGCTGGGTGGGGGTGGGGTAGGGAGCGAGGGGTAGCCGCCGCTGTCGAGTAAAACATGGCGCGCCGCCGGGCACGCGAGCGCCTTGGCGCGATAGTGACGTCACGCAGACCGCAATCCTCTACGCTCGCTACCGCGTTTGGTAGACACCGCTTGATTAACTTATTTTATTTCACTGACCTTTTTTCAAACTCAAAAGATGGCATGTTCATCGCTACATAGAGAAGTGTGCAAGAGCATGTCAAGACTGTGCCCTTTTTTAAGGCCAAGGGACGAACCCATACAGCCATGTCTTTGTCATTTTATAGAAATAGAAGCACATTTTGAAATTTAGACCACTATTCGCCCTGACCGTAGCGCCATCTATCTACCTGTCGATCCTCTAGAAAACAACAGGAAAAACGCTCCTTGGAAGAGTTGGGTCTTGTCTTGACTGAATCTCAGATCTCATGTAAGCTGAGGTCCACAAACATGTGATCTGAGGCTTTCTTATTTACTGCCGGAGGTTAGTATACTATTATTCTCCTCGACGGAGGCGGAAAGCGACAACTTCGTCTAAACGCGAGCTGCGCTAACGCAGCGGGATGAAAGTTAACGCTTTTCTGCCCTCGGTGTGTAATCTACTATTGAGTATTGATGCAGATCATACTCAACGGAACAAGGAATATACAACGAAATAAAATAAACCAGCGTTTTTTCAGGCCTTGCAGTGCACATTCTTGATGAAAGCATAGAAAAAAAACTAAGAAATAACGAAATATTAATGTTGAATGAGACTTCGCACAAAGCGCAAGTGGGATGGCTCTGCCAAGTATCAACTAGACACACTCGACTCGGTTGAACGCAGAGCCAGGAGACTCATTGGCGACAGTAAGCTAGTTGAGACCAAGCTTCAAAGCCTAAACCGCCGCAGAGTAGCGTGCTTGTCGGTCTTCTACAGATTGTACTTCGGTGAGTGTGCCCAAGAGCTGCATGAGCTCATCCCGCCTTCCCCTTTCTACTATCGGACTTCCAGACGCACCGCACGATTCTTGGTTGATATCCCATAAATCCGCACTAAGCGCCTTTCTGATTCGTTTATAATGCGCACAGCCAAGGAGTGGAATGCCCTGTCTGCGTCAGTATTTCCGAGCGCTTACAATCCGAATTACTTTAAAGTACGAGTGAATAGGCATCTTCTGGGTAAGCTCGCTACATCTTCGACCCCATCTTTGTCCTGAGGACTGGATTGAGGTCAAGAGCAAACACATATGAAATTAAAAAAAAAATTACCATTTCACATTAATAAGTTACCTACTTAACTACTAGCAAAAAAAATCACTAACCTTTTTCTTTTTGCTAACCAAGGGTTTATCGATTTGGATTCTCACGTTTTTCTTCGAAGTGCAACTGGTGGACGATATAGGTTCAGTTTCAGGCAAATTTACTGACGGTATCGCATCTAATTTTAATCTTTTATTCCTAAACATGTCCTTTGAAAAATGTACGGAACACACGAAATTCTTCAGCGTTTTTGTTTTCAATAAATCATCACGCCCGATTAGTTCGATCCATGTTTTTCTCCTGTAACAAAAGGACGTACCTAAATATTGTCAACGTAAAGTTTTTAGTAGGATAAAATAAGCCAGGCAAATAGAATTGTTTCTGTATTTACCTAATCTAAACCATTACAAAACTGTAACAGGAAGTTTGTCTGTACATTGAAGATATTAACAAAAAAAAAGTTACGATATGGTTTTTAGGTATTATCCCTGGTATTTTTTGTCTGTCTGTTTGTTTGTGTGTTTGTTTGAACGAGCATCACGCAAGAACTACTGAACCGATTTTGATGAAACTTTTTATGTTTGATAGCTTATGATCTGACTTAAATTCTGGTATATAATTTGTGCGGACAAATCGCGGGTTAACGCTCGTCTAGACTATTATAAAACTGTAGCAGAAAGTTTGTCTGTACATTGAAGATATTAACAAAAAAAGTTACGATATGGTTTTTAGGTGTCCCTGATGCCATATCACCAATTTTTGGATTTTTTGTCTGTCCGTCTGTTTGTTTGTTTGTGTGTTTGTTTGTTTGAACGAGCGTCACGCAAAAACTACTGAACCGATTTTGATGAAACTTTTTATGTTTGATAGCTTATGATCTGACTTAAAATCTGGTATATAATTTGTGCGGACAAAGTCGCGGGTTAACGCTCGTGTATTATAAATTCGACAGTTTGCGTTTAATTGCAGCAATTAAAATAAGTAACGAAAAATATTAACTTACCTGTCTTCATCTTTGGGTAAACTAAAAAAACTTAGATGTTGCATTGTCTTTGAATTGTGTCTACACCCAAAAACACTGCAATAGTTAGGCATGGCGAAAATAGATTTAATATAAATTAAAACCGGACGGAATGCGAGGCGACCGAGATGCAAGCCCTGACTGACTTTGCTTATGAACGTCATGCGCGAGCGAGACGGTCGTTAGGCTAGTAACATTGACCTTGATACTAAAGCAACGATTGAATGAGGAGTTTTCTGACAGCTAGTCAAACGTAGTTCAACAAACTGGCGATAGGGGGTTGACCAGAGAGGGGTACGAAGGCGAAATTTTTGGCTAGAACGTTAATAAAAATGCATGTCACTGAGTCTTTTATAAAAAAATAGTAAACATAAACATTTTTGAAATTCGTTTATTGACGTTTGATATGAGGATATCATAAGTCGTTTGGTGTATGTTTTACAAAAATGTATTCAGCCGTTTCCTACCTAGAGGAGCCCAAACTTGGTATGTTTTAAAAATAATTTATGGATTTTTTTTTTCAATTGCCTGAAAGGTAATAGTGTAGTATATTGTTAGAACCGGCTCATGAAGCCCTTTCATTTGATACCCCACACGATAGGTATCAGAACAAAAATTTTTTTAATCCCATACAAAAATTTTATGACGTCATAACTGGAGACCCTGACACCTTAGAGACTGTCTCTCGGTAGTTTTAGGGTCTAGAGAACATACCTAACAACATACAAAAATTTGGTGCTGGTATCCGGAAGCGAACTTTATTTCCATTAAGGCAGTGCACTACACGACAAATACGGCGTCTTCTGTTGGTTTTCGACGCACTTGGGAGTGAAATAGGCAAATATGCCCAAGAAATGAGGAGTTTTCTGACAGCTAGTCAAACGTAGTTCAACGAACCGGCGATAGATGGCGTTGACCAGAGAGGGGTCCAAAGACGAAAATTTTAGGCTAAAAAGTGAACAAAAATGCATGTCACTGAGTCAGACACATCCGTTGACGAAATATATGTTCATATTTTGCTGTTTATTTAAAAACATCAATTCTTACTATTTTATTAGTATTTTACTATCTGCAAGGTCGCTCACCCTGTCTCGTCAACGACATCTATCGAGCCATTACGAACTACTTTTTCTTTTTTAATGATTTTCGGAAAATCCCTCATACCTCTACGTGCAGGACAGATTCCGGCATGCATTGCTTGCTTTGATCACTACCCTTTAAACTAGAGAGAACAAATCAGGCAATGTATGCTGAAATCGGCCCTGACGCTTGTAGGGTAATGCAAAGAAATTTAACCCTGTAATGTAATCTCTGCTTTACCTTAGAAAGATTTTTAGTAGGTATACCTACCTATTCTTATTGATTTGCTTGGAACCTTAAGAGGATATGCCCTCTAGGGCCTCCATATAAACGAAGATTAATATTAATAATTAGATAAAACTAACCAATAAAATAAAATGCAATTAGGTAATTTTTTTTAAAACGATTAAGAAACAAATTTCTGTGCCTGTGGTTTGTCAGATTTTCGTTAAAATGTATAAGTTTTAAAGTTACAGTGTCCCAAAAATTTCCATACAAATAATCTTAAATTTAATGCTCGCAAAAACTGTATTTAACAGAAAACGAGCAAACCTCAGGAACAGAGATTATGTTAGTATCTAGCTAGATCGTGTTTATAGTAGATTACACACCGAGGGCAGGAAAGTAACAAAGGTCTCAGAACTCATGTAACAAACATGTGATCTGAGGCTTTCTTATTTATTGCCCGAGGTTAGTAGACTATTTTTTCTTCCCGACGGAGGCGGAAAACGGCAACTTTGTTTAGCGCAGCGGGACGAAAGTTGACGCTTTCCGCCCGGAGGGATGAAAAATAATTTCATTTAGATAGAAAATAGGATCTAACTTTGTTTGTAGGCAGCGCGCTCGGGCACGCTACAAGGAGGATGTAAAACACATGCGTGAACCTTGCTCTAATTTGCTACTAAAAATAAGTAGTTGCACAGATTACTAGTTATTAAGTTGTATCCAGGATTCTAACCATGATACCTCCTACCACAGATAGACAATGGAGTTGATTCGTGAACTTATATGTACTACGTACCTTGCATGTTTGTGCTGAAGCATCCGCTGTGTCGACACAAGCTAGATCTCCATCTTGCGAGTGGCTATGTAAAAATCTTGTCGGTATTGTATCGCGTTTAAGGTGTTTCAAAATCTTTATAGCTGAATTATCAAAGTGTTTACCGCATACAACATAGCTTTTGATTTTAATATTATTTTTCTGTAATAGATCTTCTCTGCCGATCGCGGTTAACCATTCCAATCTCCTGGAAATGATAAATACTTAAGTAGTACCATGTATAAAGTCGCTTAATATTCCATTACCTACCTACTACAAGTTTTTCGAAAAATGCATTATGATGATAATAATAACGCTTTACAGGGTGTTACAAAAATACAAATAAACATTTAAGGGGGTGGTTAAGACCATCAAACTGAACAACTTTCGCTATGGGACCAATATCGAGATCGCGAAAAAAAAATCGGATGTTCCATCATCATATCAGCCGATAGACGTTCACTGATACTGGTTGGTTGCTGGACATAGGCCTCCCCCAAAATGAGGAGATTTGCCATAATCGCCATGATGCGATGCGTTTGGTACTTTTGACAGGTCTTGTAGCTTTTGACAGAACCTGTCAATTTTGACAGCTACTGTCACCGTCATCGCCTGTCTCTTCAATTCAATTCATTTATTTGACATCGCCAGTAATTTTTTGTAATTTCCGAAATTTGTTTGGTACGTTTTTTGATAGATAAATGCCCTGCACTGATTTTAACCAACTTTTCTTGATGCTTATACTTCTGCCCTAACACGATTCTGCCGTAAAAAGTATCTGCCATAACCCGAATCTTACATATAACGAATGTCCTTAACCGAACGAGGGTTGAATGTTCCATACTAAACTTAAGTTGGCATCACTTTCACTTTCCAAAATTGTTTAACTATATCTAACTGTAAATCCTTAAACTAAAATCAAACACCTATGTGTATTTATAAAAATTGTAAAAATAATTTTTGGGACCTCCAAGTCTGGTATCCATTCACTAGATTGTTTTTATTAAGACTGTTTGTGTCCGAAATTGAAAAATAAAAATAAAAAATAAACTACAGCTCGAGCTAAATGTATGGGAATTTTTTTTTTTCGCGATTTCGATGTTGGTCCCTAAAGGTTTTCAATTTTTATTTTTACTTCTGTAACACCCTGTATACAAGCGAAGTTTAATTACATTTTGGATTAACCAATTAAAGAAAAGGAAAATTTTTAAACGCGATTTAGAAACTAATATCTGTAGCTGTGGTTTGCCAGATGGTAAGTAGTTTGAAAGTTACAAGTGGCTAAAAGATCTTAAATTAAACCTAGCTTTGAAACTGTAAGTATATTGCATAGAGATTAGTAGTGTTTAAAAAATGTCATTGACTTTAATTGGTTAGGATTGAAAACAGGATCTTACATCGTTTGTACAGTCAGCAGCAATATAAGTTGTATACACTGTTGTTCTACGTCGTAGTAATAAAGTTTATATCACTTATTGCTGCTGACTGTACGCAGCGCGCTCGGGCGGGCGGCCTGCAAGGTCTATCCTCTTAAATGTTAAAAATTAAACTTAAACTTATTGTAAGTTTAATATTATATTTAAAAAGTGTCAGATGCCGCCGCGTGTCGCTGTCGCGTTGGATTCTATGATCGGAACACTAATAAATCACTACCTAGGACCACTTTTTCAATCTCAAAGTCATTAAATAATAAACAACAACAAACAACAATAGTTATGCACAATTTCTTACCTTTTTTTCTCCTTAGGCAGTGAAAACCATGTCAAGTCCGGATCTACACTCTTATTCATGCAACCGTATGCGATGCAGTATTTTTTAGCCATCTCTCGATATTGATAATTCCTTTCACGCACAAATTTTATTTCCGAAACGAAAACACGATCAAGGTCATACGTCCGATACAATGAGCGCGTGACACTCGACTGAACTATTTATAACCCCGTTATCGGGGCGCGGCCGCGCCGCCGGCGCCTACATGCCGCGTGTTGTAAAGATAGGTAGGTTAGGTAAGGTACACACTGAACCCAAGCATAGATAGATTTATTTTAAAATTTTCAATGAACTTTTTTCTTTTCTTTCACTTTGTTCGTCACTTTATTAATAATAAAGGTTTTTCATGCGCTGGCGCGAATATAAATGTCAATGAAAACATAACCCTGATTGTATGTACACATTATGTCTGCCTCTCTTCTTTTACTAAATTTCACTGTTGCGGGTTTGCTGGAAGAAATCGCTTAAGAGATAAGCTCCCCTTTGTACATGTCTTTTCTATTGTCTGTATCAATGTGTCTGTGTGTACAATAAAGTGTTATAACCATGGGCAAAGGGGTCAAGCCAATACACCTAAATATAAAATTTTTTCATCTTCTGAAAGATTCTATAAAAATAATACGACAGACATAACATAAAACATCGGAACTTATTTGCTAAAAAACCACCTACCTGCTGTACCTCCATAACCGCGGTTTTATCAGCGTTGAATTCAACGTTTTGCTTCGCACTGCTGGTGGACATAGCCTCAATATCCGGATCAGGCAAGTTCAATGACGGTACAGCATCTTTTTTTAATCTTTTGTTCTTAAACATATCATTAGAAAAATGTAAAGAGCACACGTAATACTTCGACCTATTTTTTTTTGTTAATAAATCTTCACGCCCCATTAGTTCAGCCCATGTTTTTTTCCTGTAACAAAAGGATATACCTAGTAAGTAAGTGTGTAGTGCATAG
Source organism: Agonopterix arenella (assembly GCA_927399405.1). Lineage (NCBI taxonomy): Eukaryota > Metazoa > Arthropoda > Insecta > Lepidoptera > Depressariidae > Agonopterix > Agonopterix arenella. The sequence continues at coordinate 8,903,332 of OV656714.1, forward strand.
GCTGCATACCCGAAATAATAGCGTGCTTAGATTCGATATCTAATAGTAAAAAATATATCACTAACATAAATTATGATAATAATAAAATGGTGTCCACCTCCCGGACTATAACCATAGAGTCATAAATAACCTTTGAGTATTTATTATAAGGACTGGCCTTGCGGTAGCATTTCCCCTTTGCAACGGTATAAGAACAATTGATCATGTGCATTTACATTAAATTTTATACCTTATCACTAAATGAGACAGCCTATAATTGCGAAACAATAACTACGAACTTATGACGTTTGGGGTTCACATGAGACTACTTTTTATGATTTTTATCATTCAAAATTAGAATCAGAAGTTATGGGGAATAAAATCCAATATGACGGATTTCATGTTACCTCGCCCCCCGCAAAAAGTGGCAGAAATGTTTGTTAGTAGAATATCACGCGTAACTAGTCCCTATATAAGTAGTCAAAGTAAATAACCAATGAAATCCATCTTCGTTCAATTCAAACAGGTTTACCTACCTGTTATCCCATTGCAAACATATGATTTTAATAACCTTAATCAACACGAGTTTGCAGGTATCTAAAAGTGTACGAAAAATATTTACTTACATGTTTTCTTCTTTGGGTACACTAAAAAAACTTAGATGTCGCATTGTGTTACAATTACTTCTATTTCTACACCCAAACACACTGCAATAACTAGGCATGGTAAATTTTTTAATTAAAATCGGACGGAACGTGCACGAGTGAGCGCGTAGCGACTGACGCGAGCCCCGACTAACTGTCTGTTAAACCGAACACGCAGATCTATATTAGAGTGAGACACCACGCTCCTGGCCAGCTAGTTTCATTTCTACAGGTTTTGAAATGAGTCGAAATTTTTTTAGGGGTTGTTCAGACCAACAAACTGAACATTTTTTAATATAGGATCCTTCTTAATATGCTGACGGTTTTTTAAGAGGATGATCAGACCATCAAACTGAACAACTTTTACTATGGAGTATGGACCAATGTTGAAATCATGAAAAAAAATTATAGATTATTATACTATTCCATAGAAAACTGCAATCTTACTCGAGACTTTATGTATAGGCGTAGTAACTTATTATTAATCTGTGGTATGGAACAGCAAATTTTTTTCCATCATTTTTTTATTCATCAGATTTTGACATCAGCCCCATGGAGAAAGTTTTTCAGTTTCATGGTCTGATCATCCTCTTAAAAAGCCGTCAATAAAGTTGGACTCTGGTATAAGAGCAAAGAGTAATATAAGTATACGAGCGTTAATCCGCGACTTCGTCCGCACAAATTATATACCAGATTTTAAGTCAGATCATAAGCTATCAAACAAAAAAAGTTTCATCAAAATCGGTTCAGTAGTTTTTGCGTGATACTCGTTCAAACAAACACACAAACAAACAGACAGACAAAAAATCCAAAAATTGTTGAAATGGAATCAGGGACACCTAAAAACCATATCGTAACTTTTTTTTTTGTTTATATCTTCAATGTACAGACAAACTTTCTGTTACAGTTTTATAATAGTATATAGATTATAAGAGCAATAAAAATCAAATGTGAACAGCAAATAAAAATCTGCTGCTCATACATTTGAATCGAGTAGGTATAGAACAGCTGTTTTTTTTATTTCAGATTTGCTTCTGTAGTAAAAGTCATTTCAATGTCACTCTGTAGAGCGTTTTTTTTACTCAGGCATAAACATTAGCTTAGACATGATGGTATGTTATGAAGTAATGACCTAAATCGACACGAAAAAGTAAGTAGGTACCAAAGTAACTAAAAAGATTTTTTTTTAATATTTACTTACCTGTCTCGGCTGTCTCCATCTTAAAAGTAGCTAAAAATAAAGAAATATTAACTTACCGGTCTTCATCTTTGGGTAAACTAAAAAAACTTAGATGTCGCATTGCCTTTGAATTGTTTCTACACCCAAATACACCGCAATAAGTAGCCATAGTGGAAATAAATAGGTCATTAAAATCAGACGGAACCAACGGCAACGTAGGTAGTCAACGGACACGAGTGCGCGAGGCGATCGACGCAAGCCCTAAGGGCCCTGACTGACTTGTATGTTAAACCAACGCAAACGTGAGACGATAGATAGCCTATTGAAATGACCTTGAAAGCGTCTGACGCGCGATTTAGTGGAGTAACAAATCACTTAATTAATTTAAGTGATGTTTTATTGATGTAAAACATATATTGGCTCGCCTTGGCAGACAGTACAGTCGACTCGTATGCAGAAACTATTATATTAAATCAACATAACGCGTTATAGTAAACACAACGAGACGCTACGTTCGAAATTTTCGAAATAAGCGCGCGGCATCAGTCTTTTTTTTTAATAATATCTTTAACGGCCTTAGATATTTCTCCTTTTAAGCCACACTTATTCTGAATTTAGTATTGACTACTGCGATTTAGGTGTTTTTTTTATAATATCTTTTACGGCTCTAGAATACTTTTCCTTTTGAGAAAACTCGTATTCGTCTTAGGCCCGATTCGACCAAACGCGAGTAAATTTTATTCTTAGATTAAGTCACCGGTTACTCTAGAGTAAACTGATTTTGCATTTTACCAACCCTTATCTATGAATAAGTTGAGAGTAAATTTTACACGGCCAGATTTGACGATGTAAATCTGGTTCAGAGACTAATGAAATGTCAATGTCACATAATTAAAAAAATTTAAATAAAAAGAAACCTAACAAATTAAAACTGTATAACCTCACATTGCAATAAGTACGGATACAATGACCTTTTTCTTTAAGTGGATTGTACATTCGTTCTTTTAGTATAGGTTAAGTGCTCAGATAAATTAACAGGAAAAGTCTTAAGATATAAAATAAATAATCAAACTCACCTTCAACAACTTTAAAGATGGCACTGCATTCCGTTCCAATTTCCTTTTATTATTGGACTGTAATATGAAACAGGAAGATTCAAAATGTTGTGAACATATTGTGCTCGTACGTTTAGGAACCCACGTACTGTGATTACCACAGGCTTGAATCCAAGCAACCCGGATACTGGGTTCTTTTGGAAATCTGTAAATATATACAGCTATTAAAATACTAACAATCGATATTTAATATGTGCAGGCCCTTCACTAATTTCGTAGCGGTGTGGCCAGCCACATTTAAATTAAATAATTATTTGGATCGAATTAAGATTAAACCTAACACATTTTTATAAAAATACTAACACTATTATTGTACATTTAAACACTAGTTTTAATTCTAAAAGTGACGGTAAAGAATTGTTCATGGGTTATATTATAATGGTTTTTCCGATTACCAAATATACCAAGTAAGTTTAATAAAATGCAAGCAGTATTTACTCTATTATTTTATTATACAGGTAGAGTAATAATAACATCACAAGTAATATACGGTAAAATATAGTAATGTTCATACAACTTCAAAATCGTACAAATATGGACTTATACGGTCAACCGGCAACACTTATTTATTGGAAATATTTTTCTATTTTATGGTAGTTTATTGCATTATTTGATAATATTTGGACAAAAAAATACTCACAAGTGAAAGGAAGTGTTATCCTTTTGTACGCTTGACGTTCCTGACCTTTTTTTGCACTGAAAAACACTACAGACAGGCATTTTTGCGGGATGTCGTGCCACGAGAACAAACACTTGGCGACTGGCGCGGGACGCGGACGCGCGGCGACTAGTTTGATATAACGGTTATGCTCACTGAGCGCATGCCTTTGGCAGAGGGGTACGCGCGTAATATCGCATCCATTCCTGTTAATTTAGTGTGGTAGAAGATAAATGAAGTTATTTCAGAGTAAAAGCTAAGAGTAAAATTGTTCCTTGTAAAATTTTGCTTTGAATCTATTGAAATCTTTAAGATACTAGATACCTGTGTGATTTCTGTTTTTTGCAAAACGATTTGCTTTTGTTGTTTCGACTTCCTTTTAATGATGTTTGTTTTTGTTACTGTATATTTTTGGTGTACATATAAATAAAGAATATTTGCTATTGACGGTAATGTTTTACTATTAAGGCGAAGTGGCATCCGCGACTTCGTTGGAGTTGCCGAACTATCGATAGTTTTACAATCGACAGTTTTCATCTAAATTTTATTTTTGTTAGTCACCATATTGGTACCTAGTTCGAATCGTGACAATACTATTGACGGAGTTCAAATATATTTAGATAGGTCTAGGTACCGCCAAACACAAGGAATTCCGAATCAGAATTACGATTTCCCAGGTAGATTTTATCAAATTTACATTATATGCCATTTTCAGGTCCACTACATCATTTTCCTAAGCCCGAATAGCCGTATATGGAAAGATTTAACACGTTCCGGGACAGTGAACGAGACACAATAGAACTTTTATTGTTATCACGGCTATAGGCGGTCACTGTCCCGGAACGTGTTAAATCTTTCCATATACGGCCATTCGGGCTTAGGAAAATGATGTAGTGGACCTGAAAATGGCATATAATGTAAATTTGATAAAATCTACCTGGGAAATCGTAATTCTGATTCGGAATTCATTGTGTTTGGCGGTACTTAGACCTATCTTCATGGAAAGCTGTACTGGGAGCTGAGACTCAAGCGCGAAGTGATCTCTACTTATTTAGTCAAGTGCGATTGTGCTATCGGCAATTTGAGAATTATTATAGCTTACCAAGAAAACTAATAACAAGAAATGCAGTTTCAACATTGAATCTTGGTAAGTTAGATTTTTTGTTTATTATAACAAGATTATAACTCTGTTTTGTGTTTCACAGTTAGGCAAAGGCCTCTCCAAATTTATATTCATAAATTAATGGCGTTTTGCATGTCTAGCACTGCATTTCTGCCAATGTCGGGTAGTTTGTGGTATCTATACCAATTTCAAGGATTGTTTTTCGAGCAAAAATGCATTTGAGAATAGATAGCGGAGCTTTGTGGCAGGCCTAAACGCGAACCGCTGGAACACCGCGGCCAAAGTTGCAATGTGACTCGTTTAAAAAGTTATTATTTAGTTTATCTTAGTGCAGGGTTTCCCAAACATTTATTCGCGCCTCGTATGTGCAAAAAAAATGTAGTTTACTTTTCAAGAGTTCGAAAAAAAAGATCAGTGTTAAACTGTAAAACACGAACAAATGTCGAGAAGAACCTCTGGGTAAGTAATTATTATGTCTGTAAGAAGAGAAGATCTTACAAATTGAAAGTTGAAAGAGTAAGTACTTACCAACACAGAATCCATCATCATAATTCAATTCAAACACTTTGTAATCCACGAAGGGTCACAATTTAGACATTTTAAATTTTCTGACAAAAATCCGGACATTTGTAACTTGCCTTACTCTGTACTTCTTTCTTTTGATTAAATACTTAAATTGAATATTAGCCTAAATATAAAAATGAAAAATCAATTAATGAGGAGTTTTCTGACAGCTAGTCAAATGTAGTTCAACATACTGGCGATAGATAGCGTTGACCAGAGAGGGGTCCGAATACGAAAATTTTATGCTAAAAAGTAAACAAAAATGCATAACACTGAGTCAGACGCATCCGTTCACGAAATATATGTTCATATTTTGCTGCTTACTTAAAAACACAAATTTTTACTATTTTATTAGTATTTTATTATCTGCAAGGTCGCTCACCCCTGTCTCTTCAACGCCATCTATCGAGCCATTAGAAACTACTTTTTCTTTTTTAATGGCTTTTGGGAAATCCCTCATTAATTTTAAATAGGTAATTATTATGTTTAAACTAGTTACTTAGTTGATTGTTAGTAAATAGCACAGACTTCTGACAGAAGTCTGTGGTAAATAGTACATATTTTTATGTTCGAACTAGAAGTAGATAGGCTTAAGGTGGTATCAGTACATACAAACGTTTGACGCATAACACGCGTAGACGGAATTAATAATAGTAATATTTTATATATGGAAAAATAGTTTAGAAAATCTAGTTGCCGCGTAACAAATAACATTTGCATTTTATAATATAATTATGAAGATATAAAGCTTTTAAAATTTTGTATGAAAAATTTTAAAGCTTTATATCTTCGTAATTATTTTATAAATTGCAAATGTTATTTGTTACGCGGCATCTCGATTTTCCAATCTATTTTTGCATATATAAAATATTACTATTATTAATTCCGTCTACGCGTGTTATGCGTCAAACGTTTGTATGGACTGAATATAATATATAGTTATATGAATACTAAAGGATGAATGATGTAGATTTTCAGAGTAGGAACGTTTACTTTGATTAACTTGTAAACAGAGTTGAGCTTTTGAACTGGTTTATAATAAAAAATTATTGGGAAATTTTCATAAAGGGGTCCTTAAAAGTAAGTTTATTATAGAAACTTTGTTTAAGATTTACTAATACAGCTCAACTCAAATTAGAGTTTAAAATAGAAAGAAACCAGTCTATTTGAAAACCCTCTTGACCCTTGTCATACAGTTACAGACACACTGACAAAGATTTGACTTAAAAAAACCACAAGTCTGATTTATCGAAATAATATAGAAAGAATCTAGTGGAAAACAATACAATATAACACAACTTCCAAGGCGGATGGCGGGGCCTCATTTCTTACCGAACTACTAAATGCATTTTAAAGGATGGCATTTCTGAATAATTAATGGGTAGAGAATTCTAAGTTAATCACTAAACCAAAGAATAATAAGTTAAGTTCTATAAGCAGTAGAAGTATTATGTTTGATAGACTTCATCGCTTACTAACGGAGAGTTGAAAGTTGCATTTACTGATAATAACTTCAAAACAATAGTCAGAAACAAATTGATAGGCTAGAAAGTTAGGTCTGAATTAGGTTGGTGTTTAGTTTAGGTATTCCTAAGTTTCTGATTGCTAGAGTTTTGGATGAATCTCAGAGTCTGTTGCAACTTAGGTTACTGTTAAGCGGTTCACAACGTTAGTCCTAGACACTAGATGATCACAATTGGCCAAAACAATGTATTCAACTCAAAATAAAATCATAATTAAGTTTCATTCATAATAGATTTAAAACCGTCCATTTAGTTATAAAGTACACATCCAATCCACATTCAAGTTATTTCAGCTAAGTTTAGTTAGATAAGCTAGATAGTTTAGAGTAGGTTAGGGATCTTTCTACAACAACTCTGACTCAGTGGAAATATGGGGAGATAATGATTCAAAATCTATCTCATTTGAAGGATTTGAGTCGGCTGTAATATTTGGTACATTGAAACTGAATGAAGCTATGGAAAGATCGGACAAGCCTGGGTTACTGCTGGCCCGAATCAAAATTTCCCTTCCGATCCGAAAATACAGAGGAGCTGGGACGACATTACTAGCAAAATCGCCTGTGAAACACTTGTCACCAACACAGAAGGCCACGACCGCGCCAGACTCCTAGCATCGACCACAAAGGAGTCCGGGTATTGGCTACACGCCTATCCTTCGGTCAACACAGGAACCTACCTGGACTCCAACACCTTGCGCGTGGCAATCGGTCTTCGAGTCGGCACAGAAATTTGCATCCACCACCAATGTCCTTGTGGTGCGGCCGTCGATCGCTTGGGTCACCACGGACTCTCGTGTCAAAAGAGTGCCGGAAGATTCCCTCGCCATGTCACCCTTAACGACATCATATGTAGGTCTCTTGCCAGTCAACGTTCCTGCCATTCTCGAGCCGAATGGCATCATACGGAGCGATGGCAAGAGACCAGACGGGATGTCTCTCGTCCCCTGGAAGATGCGTCGGGCGCTAGTGTGGGACGTTACCTGCGTGGACACACTGGCCCCGTCTCACTTACAGGGCGCGAGTCGAAGGGCTGGCGCAGCGGCGGAAGCGGCCGAAAAACGAAAGGCCTACTGGTACCGGGATATCGGCCCCCAATACCATTTTTTGGGTTTTGGTGTCGAAACTCTTGGGCCGTGGGGACCTAATGCGCAGGCGCTTTTTAAAGACCTGTCAAAGCCCCAAGAGCTGGCACTTTCCTCGCTCAACGGATCAGCATAGCCATTCAGCGAGGAAATGCGGCCAGCGGTCTGGGTACGCTCCCACAAGGATCGAACCTGCACCACATCCTAGGTTAGTTTAGTTTTAAGTCTCTTTATTTATAATTTTATTTAATGTTACTATTTTATGGATCTTTCGAATAAACACAGTCTAAGCCCTAAAAAAAACAAAAAAAAAACAAAAGAAAGTTAATTGCTTGATTTATGTAAAGAATAACAGTGGAAATGTATTAAGTGGAGTTAATAGTGAGAGAACTTACATTTGTTATTTTTCGGCGACGAAGCTTTTCTCGATGATTTTTTATGCCCCTTTCGAGTTCTGCCATAGTAAGGTGCAAGGAGGCACTGAGGCATTGCTCCAACAACTTTTCTCTACTCTCTGATTTCTTCTTATGGGAGCTGAAAAAGAAGTCGTCTCGATCCCATAAGCAAGGGAACTTGAGTAGTAGACTCTCAAAAGACTCAGTTTGCATCTTGAAATTGAATGCTTTTGTTTTTCAATTCACACAAGTGGAGGGAAATTTTAATGTTTTTATTATTTTTTTTTTTTAACTCTCTTTTGGGAAGCAAAAGTCTTAGAGTCCATTCTGCCACGCCGAATTTACTTATTTCTTCTTCTCTTTTTGGGAAAAATATTGTTTATGGTTTCGAATAAAGACAAAACATAAAAAGATTTGAAATGATTTCCTAACAAAATTTCTGTGGTATAATGGTGTGTCTAAGAGAAATAATAATATGACAATGACTATAATGGTTGTTCCCATAGAGATAGTAAGTACTACGTATATGTTGTTCCAATCAGCTTTAAAAAAAAATAATAATAAAATTTTATGGTTTGGGGAAAAGTTGGATTTTGAAATTTTGGCTTTGTTTACCTTGCAAAATGTTGAAATATTTGCTGAAGTAGATTTAATTAAGTAATAAACTCATGGGAAATTTCAAGGCAGTAGATTGTTGCGTTTTAGCGTTGAATGAGTCTGTACTGGGAGAAAGATGGAGAATGTTTATTATATAGTTTTACATACATAGAGACAGAGGAAAAGTTTTAATGTTTAAGAAAATTTAACTTTGGAGGGAGGGTGTCAATACATAGAGTCATGAGTTGGTTTTAAAACGTTTATTTGGTCCGTAACATTCAATAATCGATAAATAAAATGAACTATTTGTTTTGTTATGTTTTAGAGGGAATTGATTAGATTCAAAAGTAAGAAATACATTTTGTTATAAGAAATGGATAAAACTAATTTAAAGCGGAAACGACAGCAACCGAAATGGTATGCTAGTGAGCATGATAGAATGACAGAGAAGGAAGGATTAGAGTTAATAGAGGAAGAAGAGGAGCCTTCTGAAGAACAGGAGGAGATGGTATTGGAAATGCCTAGAACTAAACAAAGGAAAATATTGAAAAGCGGAAAGAAAACAGGAATTAAGAGAGATTCTGGTATAAAAGTTATGTATAGGATGTTGCGAAGTACAGTAGGAGTACTAACAAGTATTATAAATGAGTTAAGTGAAGAAATTAAGGAGGTTAAGGCTTTAGAAGAGAAATCAGTAGAGAAACAAACTGAGGAAGGTGATAATCCAGAAGTATCTGAACAGCTGAGAGAGAATGAGAGAGAGAAGGAGACAATTGTGGATGGGACAGTTAATGGGGAGGATAAGGTATTACAAAGTGAAGAGCCAACAAAGGAGGGAGTTAGTAATGTGACTTACAATATTCGAAATGTCAATTATGAAAAGCCAAAGTTTGAGAGCGGGGGAAAAACACATCCAGTGACATTTCTGGAGTATTTAGAAAATTATTTAAAGAAAGCGGCATTAGAAGGCAAGGAATTAGATTTGATTCTTGATTGTTTAGTACTGAGAGATTGGGCTAGAATATATAAAGGGAGATGGCAAAATTTTGAAGATTTCAAAAAAGATTTTTTGACAACATATTGGGGAGAAAATGATCAAAGCGCTTTAAGACGAAGTTTAGTGCAAGGATGCTGGGACAGGCAGAAGAATATATCTATGCTAGATCATTACTTGAAGTTAATAGGTAAAGCGCAAATGCTTACTTATAAGATACCGGAAGAACAATTAATAGCTGATGTAATCAGGCAATATCCAAAGCACGTTCAGCAAGTCTGGGCGACAGCAAAATTAAGAACAATAATAGAAACGGCGGAGTTTCTAAGAGACATGGATATTATAAACAAACAAGAGGTGCATGTGTATGCTGTTCCTGAGCGTACTACGGCATATTCAAAAACGAAAAGAGAAATACAACAAAACTATCAAAAATGGGCGAAGCCAGAAGTAGGAAGAAAAGAAAAGGAATTTGCGAAGCAGGGATTGAATATAATAGAGAAACAGGGGATAGAATCAGTAGAGGAGGCGGATTTAAACTGAAGAAGACTGAAGTTCTCGTCCCCGCATCAGTCTTGACCTTAGGGGACAAGGTATTACATATGATGAGCAAAATGAATTGGAAGCCAGGGCAAACTTTAGGTAGAAATGGTAAAGGGCTAAAGGTACCAATAGTAGGAATTAAATTAGAACGGGGAAGTACCGAATGGTTAGGATATAAAAATAATGAACCACTAGAATTAAATGTGTTGGAACAAGTAGTAGAAGTTTTCAAATTAAAAACAGAGCATTCATTAGTGGAAGATGTTGTAGATCATGAGTTAGATTCAGTTTTTGAGGAGGAAAAATTAAAACATAGTCAGGGGGTAGATTTCAAGTCAGAAATTTTGGTCAAAATTTTAGACTTTGAGGTAGTAGGGTTAGTAGACACAGGAAGTGATATTACGTGCATTTCAGAAGAGTTTTGGAATGCCTTAAAACAAAGATATTCACATTTGCCATTAATGCCTATTAAGTCAATGAGGGATTTTCCAGAAGAACAAAAAAGTTAGTTCCTAATTTCTCAATAGATGGCGTTGACCAGAGAGGGGCCTAATAGGTATGAGCACATATATTAATTAATATTAATAATAAACATACACAGTACAAGTTTCCATTCCATTCCATTCTCTGGTCAACACCATCTATCGAGAAATTAGGAACTAACTTTTTTATTTTTTTTTGCTTTTGGAAAATCCCTCATTCAAATTAAACCAGCAGTGGGAAGTAAAAGTGTAGACATTCGATAAAAGGCCATAAGTCACTATGACAATTTAATGAGGATTCAGCAAGAACATGTATTCAATCATTCATAACATAAGATTATTCATAGTATATTAAGTTTCTGAACATAAGACTTATTAAGATAAGGTTAAGGTTGAATTTAATTAAGGTGGTTGCAGAGGGGTCAATTTTATACAAAACTTTGACGCACAATACGCGTCGCGTAGACGGTATTAATATAAGTAACGTTATATATATGGAAAAATATTCCATATATAAAATATTACTTTTATTAATTCCGTCTACGCGTATTGTGCGTCAAACTTTAGTATGGACTGAAACGACCTTAATAATAACCGACACAATAAGAATGAGACAAGTACAAAAGGCGTTTTGATCGAATTTGATCGAAATGAAATTAAAAAAAAATGGGATCTACCGATGGTACGAAATGCCACTGTTTGATATATTTTTTGTGCGACTATCGTTTTTGCACTCTAAAATTGCACAAAACACCATATTTGTAATTTTTTACAACAACGAAACGTAGGTACCTTGTTACCTACTCGATGTAGAGTAACGTAACACGACTGAAGTTGGCGGAAGTCGACATTATGGAGGACAACCCATATCAGGGATACGCAGCGCAAGCCACGTCAAAGCTATTTTTGAATCGTGAGATTCGAAATCATGACCGAATGAATAGAAAAACTTCATAATATTTCAGTAATTTGCCACTGCTGATTTCAACGTGTAAGTGGACCATATACCATATATTCCGTGGTGTGACTTTCAAATCAGCAGTAGAAAATAAATGACTATGGAGATTAGCAGATTACCTATGCATCTTTCTACTGCTGATTTGAACGTGAATAAAAAAAAATCGCACTCCAGGCACAGTAGCTCCCCATATTTTTATTAATTTTAGATGCGATTTCTGTTAAGATGAAACCGGTTTCTCTCTTCTGTGATATAAGTTTAACCTCATTTTAGAAGGAATCGGTATTTGTGACTCAGTTGAAAAGGCAATCAAGTTTGAACATAACGGGAACCTCAAATAAATGCTCCTAAAAATAAAATGTTCCATACTCAACTACAATACCTAAGTACATGAGTCAAACGTACGAAATTTTATTTTCATGTTCAGTTTTATGGGTAGAGTACCCCTGGGTATGTGGTTCAAAGGTTAAAATGATACTTTTTCTAACATCTTGTATGAACAAGATAAACCTCATACTCAACTATTTAGGTTATTTTCTACTGCTGATTTCAACGTGTGACTTTCAAAAATCGCACTCCTGCCCATACAACACAGTGGAGGGAAACTTAGTACACACGGCGACACATCAAGCTATACAAAACAAAAGTAAGCTGGCCGCGCGTAGATTGAGTAACGTATAACGTCACGCGGCCAGCTTATTTTGGGTTTGTATAGCTTGATGTGTCGCCGAGCGTACCAAAAAAAATTGTATGGTCACCGACACCGATGCGATGCATTTGACCGTCACAGGTTTGAATATTTGTGCCGGCCTTAAAACTCCTAAGCCTAAGGCCAGCTTTTAAGTTAAGAGCCTACCGAGCCCATTGTGCTGCCCTCAATCCTATAGAATGTCACATAGTAGTCATTGTTGATTTACGGGTCAACTATGAAGTTTGAGTCATGGTTGCTTTGGTAGGTAGCAGGTCAAAATTGTCTCTCCAAGGTTTGGAAGTATCAAAACTGTCGGGCTACTGAGGAAACATCTTCTACACCGACTAGTTAGAGATGCTACGCATATCTTCTAATAGTTAGGTACCCAAGTAACAAATATAAAATTCAGCTTTTATACTCTAACGAGTTTTTGGCGGGAACTCGTTAGCTACGTTTGGAGTCCACATATTTTATCGAATTTTAATTGTTTATAGTCAGTTTTGGTTGGTAAAATTGTTTTTGGTTTTCAAAACAAAGTGTCGTGCAAGTGAACAATATACAGTTCAGTGAAATATGATGGTGCATGGGTCGTAAACGGGAAAAGTGTTCCGTGATTTTAGCGCGGCAAAGCGGTTGGTTAACCTCTTTTCTGTGTCTTTCGACTGTCTCCAACAAGGTCTCCAAAAACTCCAAAGAAGCTTCAAGACGTCGAACACCAACACATTTTAATTGCTATAATAATGAGAAAGCTTTACTAAAGACATCGGCTGTATGGGCTATATAGATCCCCTTGCCTTGAATTGAACAATAAATGTGTGAAATGATTTTAACACGCTATGAAACGGACTCCAAGTTTCTGACGTTTGTGTTGTGCCCACTGTTTTTATTATTATTATTTTTTATATTGTATTTACTAAGTTAAAAGTTTATTTTAGCATCGTAATCAATCAATTAACTTGCGTGTGCATTATACATACGATAAACTGTTGAATTCGAGTAGGTTTTTGTATTTCACTAGGCACCATGGCATCGGGGTCGTTTTCTACATGTTGTGTTCCGAATTGTGACTTTGATTTCGGAGGAGGTACTTATAATTACGGAGCCACAACGAAATAGTGAAAAAAAATCAGCTGTTCCATAAAAAATTTCAATAGCTACTCGACCAAAATGCAAATTTTTTTCCGCGATTTCAGAGTTGGTTCCATAGTAGGTAAATGTAGTTAAATTTGAGGGTCTGAAGCACCACATGATGTAGCACCCTGTCGTGTTCAGCAAATACTTGGATATAAGCAGGCACTTCACTCTCGCGAGAACTTCTCGGCGAGAATTCTTGGCGAGAACTTTCAAGGAAAATTACTATACCATATGACGCCACGAGAACAATAAGGGTATCCACACTCTCGTTCTCGGCTGTTCTCGGCGAGAATGTAGTGCCAGCAATAGGGTTTCACTTTTGTAGGAGAAAGAAATTACTGTGATATTTTTTCTGACTTCGCTCGGGTTCCGGTTTTAGCTTATCTTACTAGTATATTTGCTAAATTTCAAGTGAACCATATTTTTTTTAATTTATTTTATTTACCTCTCAAAAACTGTATTCATATTTAGAGGTTGCACGAAATGAACAATTGAAACCTCTCCACCAACCAAATTCCTCGTTTCCTATTCATTTATTCAATCATTCATTCATTTAATATTAAAATTTGCTTGAATGTTAAACGATACACTTAAATCACTTACTACCCTCCACTTCAAATAATAAACTTGAAATATTTGCTAGGTACCCTCCACTACACCAATATCAATTAGAATTAGTTGACATGGAACTCATCAAACTGTGCAACATTTATAGTGTGGCCATTACTGCTGTGCACTCCCTGAGGTATGCGCGCGGCGAGATGGGGGGGAGAATCGGCTGCTGCGCTCTGTCAGTGCGACGTCAACGCTCGTGGCGGCAGGTAGTGTTATCTGTATCGGACTGTGCATGTCAGACGCACATGGGATATATATTCAAAAATGGGTCGTGCATTATCTTGTGATATTAAGACCATCATTTTTAAAGATTTATAAAATGATTACTGGAGTCGCGATAGTAGGTTCGATAATATTATCAATTCATTCATAATAAATTTGCAAGACTCTGATTCAAGTTCCGATGGCGAAATGGAAGATACAGATGATGACGAAATGGAAGATGAAAATGAAACAGAATCTATGTCAGAATAACTTTCGATAGAATATGAAATCGAAGACATTTTCGAAAAATTTTGGTGGCAAGTTGTACTCCTGATTTAGATCTTATATTACAGGGTTTTCTTGAAATCTAAAAATACAATCTAAGCATGCCAAAACATTCAGAAGGTGTTCATAATAAACGCTGTGTATCATAAACATTAAATAAAAAAAAAGTTAAAATTTTTTTTTTTAAATAATGCCTTAACTAAAAATTTTACTCAAGCGAACTGTACATTTTACCATCTAAGATTTCACCGGCCGGCCCAGCCTGGTCAACGTTCATCCCCTCGCAAGAGGGGCACCCCCTCACAACTCCAGCGAGCCGAGCCCCACCTCCCACCGCACTGCACAGTCGCGCAAACAAAACAGTTCCCGCTCGATCGCGATCGAATGAGGTTTCCGCTCTGTAGTCAATCAGTGCCCGCTTACGAATTGGACTTGGATTTCAGTGCAGTGTCATATTAGTTTCAACCTGAATTTGTATAAAAATATCATACACTGCCAATGCCGATTTGGCAGTGACCCAGCTGACTGTCGCGATCTTCTGATCTAACACCCCCTAGACTTTTATTTGTGGGGAGAAATTAAAAGACGTGTGTATGAAACTGAATCGACCACAGGGGTGAACTGAGAGAAAACATTTTCAGTGCATTTGACTCTAAATCAGAAACTTAGAAAATTTAAAGACAACCAGTGTCGCCGGGCTCAATTGTGCATACGAAACGGAGGTGGTCACTTAGAACATCTGTTAAAATACACCTAGGTAATGACATTTTCTTTTACTACTCTTTTTGGTATACCAAATGGTATACCATTGATTTTTATACCGATAAATATCGTGCTTTAAATGTTTAAATTCGCCAAAACTCAACGGGTGTGATCGTAAGAGAATAAAATCGAATGACGCAGATGACGCTAACGCTATTGTTTCAACTACGCCGTGCCGGTATCTGTACAGTCAGGCACAAATTAAATCAGCTACAATAAATAATCGTAATTATTTATTGTTGCTGATTTAATTTAATTTGGACTAAATCTATTTTTAAAACTAGCCTTATCTCTAGTATAACACTATCTTAAATTTTGTCGACTGATTTCAATTTCACCCTGTATAATTGTTTGTAAATATAAACAATTTTCAATATAACAAGGCCTGATTTAAATTATATGTTTAGTTCTTATTAATCACCTGCCTACTTTTAATACAATAGTCTTGCCTTAGAAATGTAAACTGATATCGTAAGATCTGTCCGACATATATCGATCTCATGTGAACTCATTCACTTTTTTCCTCGGCCCCCACTCGCCGCGCATACCTCAGAGAGTTCACAGCAGTAATGGCCACACTATAGATGATAATCAATTGTACAGATTTTTGGCGTATGAACCTTGTATATGAGTCAGATCAAGAATTCGAGCGAAGTCCAAGAAAAATCTAAAATTTGGAAAAATTATACACCCTAGCCTGCGATACAATCTATCTGTACAAAACTGTAACAGAAGTGTACATTGAAGGTATTAACAAAAAGAAAGTTACGATTATGGTTTTTAGGAGTCCCTGATTCCATATCAGCAATTTTTGGATTTTTGTCTGTCTGTGTGTTTGTTTGTGTGATTGTTTGTTTGATCGAGCATCACCCAAAAACTACTGAACCGATTTTGATGAAACTCTTTTTGTTTGATAGCTTATTATCTGACTTAAAATCTGGTATATGATCTGTGCGGACAAAGTTGCGGGTTAACGCTCGTATCCATATATATTTTTTGTATAAATATCTTCAATGTACATACACGCTTCTTTTACAGTTTTATAATAGTTTAGATTAGATACTCATAATTGTAGTGACATTGTCAGCATCTGACCATCAATTTGTCTAATATATTTTTTTTATTCTAATTTTATTTAGGGACTTTTGTACCTATTGTACACACGGCGACACATCAATCTATACAAAACCAACATAAGCAGGCCACGCGATGCTATACGTTACTCGACCTACGCGCAGTCAGCTTATGTTGGTTTTGTATATATGCTTGATGTGTGTACATAACATACTAAATACATAACTTTTTTTTTGTTAATATCTTCAATGTACAGACAAACTTCCTGTTACAGTTTTATAATAGTATAGATTAATTTAGGTTTTCTCGCGATGCTAAAACTATGTTTCTTTTTTTTAAGTTGCAACGCTCCACTGTTTCCCTAATCCTGTCGTTGATGGCAACCGATTTCAAATGTGGGTCGCTGCTGCCGGAGGATCCCTTGCAGAATTAGGCGAAAGGTTCATTTTTCGTAATAGAAGAATTTGCACGAAACATTTTGAGAGGAAGTACCATGGTACGAAGAATAGGCTGTCCAAAATAGCTGTGCCGACTCTTTTTGGAGCAGGTAGGTTTCTTGGTACCCTATGATTGTCTGGAAGAAATCGTAATGAGATGCGACACATTTTTTGACATATGTACAGTACGACCAGGAAAATAATTCTTCTCGTCAATCTTCATTTGCACAGAGCAGTGCAAAATCTCGAATAGCAGACTTATGGATGCTTCGGCAGCGAAAAGGGCGCGAAAGCAATAAGCCAATAGCGGCAAGGTGTCAGATCTTGATTGGTCAATATAAATTCACGTGCTTTTAAAATTTGTCAACTGCGCAGGTACATCGGTGAGACTTATTAACGGTGTACTTTATTTGTTTTGGTTATGTTAAAGAATAATGACGGATTTCGAAAGCCTCGGCTTCGAAAGCTTCGGCCAAACCTGCGCGACTGCAACGCAGCACTTCTTTAACTATTCTTATGGCTATGTTTCTGATACTGTTTTCCTTTTGCAGTATTCTTTTCTTTGTTTTAAAGCCAGACATTACGAATTAGCTCATGACCAAGATGAGGCCCGGAATCCACCTAAGGATAGCGGAGTGGAGATGTGTAAAACCAATTAATGGAATTGGTTGTTTGGCCTGATGGCCTTCCTACCCCAGTAAGCGGATAAACAGTTGATTTACTTTAATATAGTATAGGTTTCTATAGAAAATTCGCAAAAAAAATCGACTTTTCATTACAAAAGTTCACTACCAACTGGTCCCCAGTAAAACGAAATCGGCGTCGAGGCAGACCCAGAAGAAGGTGGCGGGATGAAATCGATGGCTTCTTGAAGAACTGGCCTAACGAAGCCGGGACGCGTGGAGAGAACGGAGGGAGGCCTTTGCCCAACAATGGGACAACGACAGCTGACATAATAATACAAAAGTTCGGTCAACTGATTGCATTTAGTATCAAAAACTTTTTTACGAATTTCCTATAAGTTTTTAGGGAAAGTTGTTCAGTATCATGGGTTCAATCACCCCTTAAAGTAATGCAAATGTTTACCCTAACACCCTGTATAAGAATGAGTCTGGCAGCACGGATACTCCCCAACCAATTGTTACCTCACCCCCTAGATTCAGACAGGTGGAAGATTACAAGTGGTAGGCAATGATGTATTGCACGTGTTTACTTTCTTTTTTTATAATTATTGGACTCTTGCTTGTGCGTTAGCACTGCATTTCCGCCAGTGTCAAGTACAAGTGTCAGTGTCAATCTATCCCAATCTCAGTGATTGTTTTTGGTCAAGAACAAGAAAAGATTGAGGATTGCGGAGCCTCGTGGCAAGCAAAAACGCGACGCGCGAAAACCACGCGAGACAAGTGCTCGGGTCAGAACCTGCCACGTGACTCCGTTTACCTCTTGTTTTGTTTGAAGTGACAGTGAAGTGACAAGGTTTTTACTTTAGTGTAAAGACTTGTTATATGTAGAACTCTTGTAGTGAACCATTCTATTCCTTACACTATGGCTTCATAGTGTGGATGATGATTTTGCCAATCCAATATCTAGTTTAAATAGCTAAAGTGCTTTGCTTGAAATTGTACGGTAATTGATTGATTGATTGATCGCAAGGATGTTTTTGTACAAAAACATTGCTCGTAGAACCGATGTCTGATGGTCAAAGAGTTCTCGATGGGCGGCCGCGTACCGGAAAGCTCAGCGTGGGCAGCAGCCACAAGGTGGACCGACGATCTAGTGAAGGCGGCGGAACCCGTTGGATGAGGGCAGCGCAGGACCGGTCGTTGTGGCGATCTGCGGGGGTGGCCTATGTCCAGCAGTGGAAGTTTATTGGCTGAGATCTGAAATGATGCTGATTCTTGTGTAATTTCGGTTATATTTTTACTCTTATGTAAGCATGTAATGTATTTATCATAATTATTCTGTAATAAATTTTATTATTCATCTTGCGTTTTATTTAACCTTATTTAACATACATAAAAAAAGGTATTCCCATAAACTTAATAATACTATCGTCGTAATGTTTTTTCCTTGTTTTAATTCACGTGTTTTTACTAGCGAACAGAGATGGCGTTAGTTACACATTAGGTAGGTTCCCCTTTTGGGCATCGCCGATTATTAATAATGATACATAGAGATATTATAATACCTACATCCATTTAATTATATAATAGATCTAACCTGCCTTAACGAATAGTTACACCGCCATCTGACGGATCTGGGATCAACAGCTTAACGTGCTTTCCGAAGCATGGAGACGCTCGAGATGAAATACCACTATAATGCGTCCCAAGATACCTTGGTGATTTTAACACAAGGTTTTAGAGATTTAATTTTACTTTTTAAAGATGTTTGAGCCGTCAAAGCTTTATAAATTTTATAATACACTAAAAATATACAAGAAATTAATTAACATTTAACCTACAATTAAAGGATTTACGGCTCAAACATTTTCAGAAACTAAAATAATCGCTCTAAAACGATCTCTCAAAATCACCAAAGCTATCTTGGACACACTACAGGGTGAAATTGATATCATTAGCATCTTTTTAAACTAAGAGTCTACTCATCAAACTGAACAACTTTTACTATGGGGGCAAACCACTTCCTTTAATGTACAAGTGAATAGGCTTCTTCTGGGTGAGCTCGCTACATCTTCGACCCATTTTCGTCCTGAGGACTAGATTGAGGTCAAGAGCAAACCCAAACGTAATCCGATCGGAGCAAAAAAAAAATAACTGCAGTGCCTAGTCGACTCAAATATATGCAACAGCAGATTTTTTTTTTTGCTCCGTTTTCTTTGCTTTGCTCCCTAGTAAAAGTTGTTCAGTTTGATGGGTAGACTCGTTTAAAAGGATGCTAATGATATCAATTTCACCCTGTAAACGGTACCTATTCAAATTCGAGACTTTTGATTTCCCCTATTCCGTTTTCTAAATATCGCTTTGGCCAGAGATAAGATAAGATAAATATTCTTTATTTGCACACAAGGAACAGTAAATTAACTATTTTTCTCTGTTTTCAGACTGTGACAGTTCAAAGAAAATGGTCAATAATAGATGGGTAGACATTAACTATGATGAAGAGAACCAGAACGTGACCGACAATAGCAATCAGAATCAGGATGCCAGTCCAAAGAAGAATATAAATAACAATGACAATCAAAGTCAGGACGTGAATAAGATTGAAATAGTAGTTAAAACCGATACAGCGTATAGTGATTGTCAGTTCGTAGACGATGAAGAAAGTACAGATGGTGATTGTCAGTATGTAGACGATGTAGAACGCCTCGATATTTCGGACGATGATTTATCATTTTACCTCAACATACCCAAGAAACCTGAGAACAATAAACCTGATGAAGATTTAAGCGCTCTACAAAACTTATCAGGTGAGTGTGAGTGAAAACCAAAAAAGGTGATCATCATAGGCCTTTTCATCTAAAACAGATGATTTAAGCAGCGTCTTGGCGGTACGTCTACAAGGCGTCAAGACGGATAATTGTTTGGCATTCTACGGGTTCTCTTGCAGTACCGTAGCTAGGAGGGGCAGGGGAGAAAATGCCCCGGGGCCCGGGCGGCACTTTACTAGGCAAATAATAAAGGCAAACTTTGTTCAGACAAATTCGGGAAAAATATGTCTACAATCAATTCGTAGAACAGAGAAAAGTCGAGCTCGCTCCGCTCCCTCTAAGTTTCCATTTATGCACTTATAAACAAAAGAAAGTCGTGGTGGTCCAGAGGCGAGTAACCTTGCCTGCTGTGCAGGAGGCGATGGTTCGATCCCCGTCCAGGCCGACTACTGGTACCAATGAGTTTTTCGGAATTTATGTACGATTTGTAACACCACTGGCTTTTCGGTGAAGGAAAAAATCGTGAGGAAACCTGCATGCTTCAATTTCGAGGCATGTAATGTACCCACTGTCCATTACAAGTGGCGACGGGCTCACTCCCCTTCACACTGGACAGAGTTTCGGTACTAGTGAAGCGTGGATGTTCTGAGGTTTCAGAATACATCAGACTATCCCCTCAGGGACTATTGTCGTGAGAATATGCTTATACTTTAAACAAAAAATGATGCTATAAATTTCTAGCTCGCTTCGCTCGCTCGATTTTTTCTGTAGGTGTTCTTATAAAGATAAGGGTACCGCAAAATCGGTTTATGCCCCGGGCGACAGAAATCCACGCTACGCCCGCCATTGCTGTTGGCAAGGCTATGGACAGGCAAGGGAAAACTAATAGTATGCATCTTCTTTTTTTTAAGCTACCTATGTTTACCTAGACACCTTCTTGTAGATGTTATGATTTATTTTTACCACAATTTTGTGATTATTATAACCTGTGTTGTTTTCTATTTTTCAGAAAAATCTCTTCTTCATGAGGGCTTTCTATGCAACTGTTGCTCCGGTGAAATAAAAGGGTAAAATATTGTTAAGTTTTTAAGATATTATAACATCATCTCCCTTTCCCGAATGATGGACTGAACCTCCAAAACGCCTGACGCACCCTGGGCAAATAGCGCTCCTCTACATTGGTGACTGGCAAATCTAATCTTAACCTCAATGCCAAGTTAAATGCGCACAATCGACTCGACAGAAGTTCTCTAGGTGGAGTCAGTAAGGGTCTATGAAATGGTATTTATTTATTTAGAAATCCTTTTTAACTAAATTATTATTATTACCCTGTCAGGTACCGTTACACGTGCGTGCAGTGCCCGGACTACGACCTGTGTGGCTCGTGCGAGGCGAGGGGCGCGCACTGTCTGCACTACGTGCTGAGGATACCCAGGCCCAAGCCTTACGTGAGTACTACACTACACAGGTACCGTTACACTTACACGTGCGTGTGCGTGCAGTGCCCGGACTACGACCTGTGTGGCTCGTGCGAGGCGAGGGGCGCTCACTGTCTGCACTACGTGCTGAGGATACCCAGGCCCAAGCCTTACGTGAGTACTACACTACACAGGTACCGTTACACTTACACTTGCACGTGCGTGTGCGTGCAGTGCCCGGACTACGACCTGTGTGGCCCAGGCCCAAGCCTTACGTGTGTACTATACTACATTTGTATTTAAAAAATTACTTTTTTTTACATCTGACTGTCTCCATTCCTTGTTTGTTTGACATTGAAAGATACTCGCGTCAACACAGTTTTCTGTGGAGTGATGAACAACGCTATCGATTGAGTTTTAACTTATAAATTATAAAAAAAGGAAAAAAACGCTCATTTTTAGAAATAATGTATCCTATATTGTTTACTAGCCGCGTCATCATCAGAGTGGATTTCGAAAATTTGAAAACCCCGTTTTACCCCTTTAGGGGTCGATTTTCGAAAAATCCTGTTTCTGTTTTAGTGCACTACCTACATCCTCAGTAGAAAATGTATTGCAAACCTAAACTTAATATAATATCGTAATAGACCGACCATCTCCTCCCGATTACATCACCGAAACCGAAATGTCAATATGTGCGAAATTGATACGTGTGTGAGTTTTAGTGATAGATTTTGGAAATCAATCTCTATGCGAAACGGTGTCTTTTTCACGTATAAGTACAATATTTTTTGATCTTACACATAATTATTTGAAATAATATATTATCTAGAAAATAGGACGTATACTGCATGTAATGAATGTGTTACGAAATAATTTTAATAATAACATATGAAAAAAAGTATTATGAAAGTAGTACTGTACTAATGGTATTTACCTTTGAAACTTCTCTGTATTTGATTTGCTGGTACAAGTTACACTGCATTCCAACACAGAATATAATACTGTAATGATTGCTATATTTGTCTGATAAAACACAAAATGAATTGTAAAGAAAATCATAAAATAATAAGTGATAATTTTTTGACAGGATACCAAGACAAACCGAGACTTCATTGTTTAAAAGTCGTTTTATGGCTATTATATTATAATCTCTTACGCAAACGTAGGTTTTTCGGTAATTTCGGAATCTCATTCGCACACTGTGTTGGTCTACTTACGGTAGTAATATTAAGTTTATGATTGCAATAGGACATCATCGGATTTGGTCCAAAAAGTAAGAGTGCCGGCCAAAAAAAATTATGCGATATTCTGTTAGAACTTGTCCATCTAAACGTTTATTATTATGGAACCAAAGCTGTTGGTCCATTGTCCTTGATTTTATTTGGGTTCGAAAAATCTACCTTTTCATTCATTTTCGATGAAATTATCTGAAGGCTATATTATATTCTGTTAGAACTTAGAATTAGTCCGTCTCAGCATGTTTTAGTATGGCCCAAAACAGTAAGGCAATTTTCCTTGGTTTTATTAAGGTTTGAAAAATCTGCCTTTTCACTATGACGTTTTACAAATAGACGCGTCATACGCTAACATCACTCGCGATAAAATGACGTGTAGTCCCTAGACTAGAAGGCGCGGACTATGTGAAAGCCGGGCAATTACCTTGCTTTTTTGTTGCCATTTTGGAGCGCGGACAACGCTTCTACATATAAAAAACATCTTAGCCTTTTCATACATTTTTTATTAAATAAATCTTAGAGCTACAGCTTTCATGCCGTAATAATAAATGCTTAGACGGACAAGTTCTAACAGAATATAGCATTAGTTTTTGTTGGCCGGCTTTTTCACATTTGGACCAAAAATGTATGAATCGCCGATGATGTCCTTTCGTGGTTCTATCCTGTGCGTCGTCTGTCAGTCTGTCAGTCACGTAACTGTTTTATAAGTATACAGGGTGAAATTGATATCATTAGCATCCTTTTAAACTAAGAGTCTACCCATCAGACTGAACAACTTTTACTATGGGAGCAAACCAATCGAAGCAAAAATCGAAGAAAAATAATCTGCTGTTGCATACATTTGAGTCAAGTAGGCATCGGCGGCGGGTGCAGTTTAGTATGGAACTAATTTTTTATTTGCTTCGATTGGTTTGCTCCCATAGTAAAAGTTGTTCAGTTTGATGGGTAGACTCTTAGTTTACAAGGATGCTTATGATATCAATTTCACCCTGTAGATAGATAGAAGAAAAAGAAAGTAAAAATATCTGTGATGTGTCTACCTACAATCATGTAGGTAGGTTGCTAACTTGTTTCTATGCGCTGTCATAGGCATGTCAAACAGTGAATAAATCGGTACTCTTCAAGTCGGTTGTTTCATTAGCCATCTCCTGAAATATCGTATATTACAATATCTATTTTATTAAATTGTTTTGTTTTGACATTGCAGGCGGAAATCCAATCGGTGCTAAATGAAATTCGGCAACAGTTGGTAACACCGCCGGAAGACACGAGCCAAGTCACAAAGCAAGTATTCATTATCGTCCATAATGCGCTCCATTTTATATTCACCAAAAGATGGTAGTCAATTATTAAAAAGATTTAGGCTTTACGCTGTTCAATGTGCTCACCACAAAATTATTAGATTTCTCAATCAAGAAAACCTAAAATAAAAAAGTGCAAGCTTATTTTATACGAGCGTTAACCCGCGACTTTGTCCGCACAAATTATGTACCAGATTTTAAGTCAGATAATAAGCTATCAAACAAAAAAAGTTTCATCAAAATCGGTTCAGTAGTTTTTGCGTGATGCTCGTTCAAACAAACAAACAAACGCACAAACAAAAAAAAACAAACAGACAGACAAAAAATCCAAAAATTTGTGATATTATGGAATCAGGGATATCTAAAAACCATGTCGTAACTTTTTTTTTGTTAATATCTTTAATGTACACATGGCGACACATCAAGCTATACAAAACCAACATAAGCTAGCCGCGCGTAAGTCGAGTAACGTATAACGTCGCACGGCCAGCTTATGTTGGTTTTGTATAGCTTGATGTGTCGCCGTGCGTACAGACAAACTTCCTGTTACAGTTTTATAATAGTTTAGATGATACTTTTATAGGTTCAAAAATTAATTTTTTTAGAAAATCTGAATTAATTGTTATTTAATATTTTCTTCAAATTGGTATTTTTGGTGATTATAAAAAAATACTTTAGTGAAAGTTGTCCAGTTTGATGGTTTGAGGCACACCTAAAAGTATGTTGTAATGCATTTAAGTTAACACCCTGTGCTAGCTGTGATGATGAGGACGTTGACGGCGACCCTCATTGGTTCCTGGTGTCAGCTCGGAAGTGGCTGGAGAATCCTGTATATCCTTTATTCTTGAATGCTTGCTATGTGCTATGTTATAGCATTATACAGGGTGAAATTGATATCATTAGCATCCTTTTAAACTAAGAGTCTACCCATCAAACTGAACAACTTTCACTATGGGAGTAAACCGATCGGAGTAGCAAAAAAAAATTAGCTGTTCCATACTAAACTGCAATGCTTACGCGACACCATTTGTGTCGCGTAAGCATTGCAGTTTCTGTCTGTATCTGAAATTAATATCACTAGCATCCTTTTAAACTAAGAGTCTACCGATCGGAGCAAATAAAAAATCTGCTGTTCCATACTAAACTGCAACGTCGACGCGCGAGTTCAAACGTATGCAACAGCTGATTTGTTTTTTGCTCCGATCGGTTTACTCCCATTGTGAAAGTTGTTCAGTTTGATGGGTAGACTCTTAGTTTAAAAGGATGCTAATGATCAATTTCACCCTGTAGAATATCCACATTTTACTGGCAGTACCACAGAACATTGTAAGAGGGGTTAGAAATGCAACGTAGCGCTTTTGCTTCGGAGACGACTGTTGCCACTTGTCTTCCCGCTCACGCTGCTACAACTACTTATGCCTCCCGCTCGCAACACGCCGCGCGCCTTACGGTGCTATGCTAATAATTGCATTACCGTGTGGCACGAGTTCCACCCCTACTTTGCACTTCTAACCCCTCTTATAATGTTCTGTGGGCAGCACCCAAACTCAGTCCATAAGTTATTCGTTTCGCTATATTTACAAGTGAAGTAACGTGTCAAATGTTAAACTTGCAGGATAAAAGAGGAATTGAAAGAAGAGGATGATGGAGATCCGTTGAGGAGTGACAACTTAATAAAACATGTTCGTGATCCTCTCACTGACACGTTGACGAGTGACAACAAGATAAGACACGTTCGTGATCCTTTTACCGACACCTCGACGATTGACAACGCGGTAAGACATATTCGTGATCCTCTCACTGACACCTCGACCAGTAACAACGCGGTAAGACATGTTTGTGAATCTCTCACTACACGTCGACGAGTGACAACGCGTCAGCTTGGAGTCAGTGAAACAATCTCGAAAGTGCCCAGACCTGCGATATGAATGTAGTTAGAATTCTCATACAATTTAATATTTCAAAAACCAGGTCGTCACCCGCCAGGTCCGGGCCCTGGGCTTATACCCCTTATGCCCATATTTTAAGGTACGGCATTGCCTCAAGATGCCTCCCCCATCTCGCTACTGTCCTGAATTCGTGAAATAATACTTACAATGTATCTCACTGTATTTCAGGAGGATAACTTCATTGTGCCAGATGTGAGAGTACAACCACTTCTAAGAACGTGTCTACAAAACGCGACTAAAGACGGTGACACAGATAAAGTGTCCTTCGACAAAAGATCGACGACACGGGCATGCCCGTCCCGTTCCACCAGCAGATCTAAAGCTAAGTTTGAAAGAAAAATCAATACCGAAGAAACTAGCGTAAACCCATCTGAAAATGTAGTAAAAGCTGAAAAAAATGTCGATGTAAGTTTTGAAAGCTGTGAAAAAGTAAACACAGAAGTTAGTAAAAGGAAACAACCAATTATAACACTGAATAAGAATCTAATAAAGAATGCGAAATACCCATCACGTTACAACAGCAGATTGAAAGAAAAGGTTGAAAGAAAACACGATAATCTACCTAAACCTAACATAAAACCATCTGAAAATGTAGTAAAAGCTGAAGAGATTGTCAATATAAGTGACGAAAGCTGTGAAAAAGTAAACAAGGAAGTTGGTAAAAGGAAATTGGATGAAGTCACAAAACCAGTTATAACACTGAAAAAGAATGCAATGAAAAAAGTTAAAATGGTTGTCTGTCAAACACCAAAGGATGCGCTGAGGAACATTGGAATAAATCTGTCAACGGATCAAGAGTATTTTAATACTTGCATCATATCAGGTACAGTAACAGCAGACCCTCTAGCATGATTTCTCTACTTGGGCGCGACTCGGCTTTTTTCCATATTATAAGTCGCGGCAAGGCGGTCTTCGCTCTCCAAAAAGCGCGGAAACAGGTTATTTTGTATGCAGCGAAGGCGCATCACACGCGTGTAGAGAAATCATACTAGATATGCAGGTTTATGAGTCCTACTGCACTAGACAAATTTTAACAGCGCAGCGCGCGAAATCGTACTGACCAATCAGGATGTGCCACCTTTGCTTGACTGAAATCCCTTGCCGCTAAGGGCTGATTGTTTTCGCGCCCTTTGCACCACCGAAGCGTCCATTAATCTGCTATTCGACTTGGAGCGAGTTAGATTTGGTAGCACGAGATTTAGCCCTGTCATTTTACGGAGTTTTGTTAGGCGGGTTAGGAGTTATTATTAATTGGACCTTTAAACTGTAACCGGCACCATTTAGTGACAAAAAGACTATCATAAAACATATTTAAAAAAATTCGCTTCGCAACATAGAAATCAAAATTGTGTGTCCCAGAAAACTTTTGAATTAATATTAATACCAATGCACTCATTTGAATTAGATTTAACAATATAAATTATTTTTGAGCATTAAAATAAGCATTGAAATTTAAAAAAATTAGGTATTTATTAGAAAATACAAATGAATTTTTCAAAACCTTCCGAGTAGACAAAAATATTTACACCAAGTATGAAGCATGTACTACTCTGTGTAAAAAGTATCGGGAATATGTCAATAAAAAGACCCGCGTAAAAGAGGTCGTTCTAATTTTTTTACTGCATGTTGGTAGCACTGTACTGATTTAGCGCGCAAAATTTGAGCGGGATCTGTCATTTAATTTGTTTTAAACTACACTTTTTGTTGGTCATAGTTTTGAGTCCTCGGCGATTTTTACAATGGAAAATATTGTTGAACAAAGAGTGTGCCTTAAATTTTGTGTTTCAAATGATATTTCATGTGGTGAATCACTAAAAATGTTGCGAAATACCTACGGCGAATCGTGTATATCGAAAACAAGGGCTTATGAATGGTATAAGGCTTTTAAAGAAGGCCGAGAAGTAGTAGTAGACTTGGTAGACCTTCAACCGCTACGACCAAAGAAAACATCGACAGAATCAAGAAGCTAGTGCTCGAAAATCGACGTATGAGTCTGAGAGAGTTGGCTAGTGAGGTGAACATATCTTTTAAGTCCGTCCACAACATTCTCATTGACATTTTAGGCATGAAACGCGTCGCCGCTCGACTAGTTCCAAAAGAGCTCAATTTTGTTCAAAAAGCGCAGCGAAAGCATGTCGCTGAAGACATGGTTTCCCGAGCTTCTACGGATCCGACCTTTATGAAACGTATAATAACTGGCGACGAGACATGGGTTTATGAGTACGACATGCAAACAAGCCAACAGTCTTCAGAATGGCGTCTCGAAAACGAGCCGAAACCCAAAAAACCGCGGCAAAGTCGCTCCAAAATCAAGGTGATGTTGACAGTTTTTTTTGACTACCGTGGTGTGGTTCACTCCGAATTCCTTCCAGAAGGAGAAACAGTGAATAAAGAATATTATTTAGGCGTCATGAAGCGTTTGCGTTTTCGGCGGATACGCCGAAAACGTCCAGATTTGTGGCAACACAACTCATGGATGCTGCACCATGATAATGCACCATCACACACAGCCATTATAGTGAAAGAGTTTTAGCGAAAAATTCAACAAAAGTTCTCGACCAAGCACCGTATTCACCTGATATGGCTCCGTCTGACTTTTTTTTATTTCCCAAGTTAAAATTACCACTTCGAGGAAAACGTTTTGAGTCGATAGAAGCCATAAAAGAAAATTCGCTGAATGAGCTAAAGGCCATACCGCAAATAGCCTATGAAAAATGTATGGAAGACTGGGTGAAGCGGTGGAGATGTTGTATTGCAAGCGATGGGGCCTACTTTGAAGGCGATAAAATAAATTTAGATGAATAATTTGTATTTTTTGTTTTATTGACAAATTCCCGATACTTAGTACACAGAATGTATAATGGTAAATCTTTAAAAATGTGCAAAAAAAAATTTACTATCAGGTTTTTTTAGGACGAGATAATAGTTAAATTTCAAAATTGGAACTGTTGCTGTTTTTTTTTATTTTGTTACATTTCTAGACTCAAATTAGCTCTTAAATATTATACCGAAAAAAATATCAATTATTAATTATTCCTGGCTCAACCTGTAAAATGACTGGGCAAATTTTGCACCCATAAACTACCGCGTCACGTGACTCCTGTCAACTCGGGGCGTTGACACGAGTTACGCCTACCTCTATGACCGCGCATGATTGATTTTAATAACTAAATGACTTCGGGTTTTGACGGGGACTCGAGTCTGCTCTGCGCAAACGAAGATTGATGAGCGGAAGGGTGGGCGTTGCGGAAAGGTGTGGAAACTAAATCATGATGGTTTGGGTTCGAATCCGCACGGACGACACGCTATGTACCCATGAGTTTTTCTATCTTATGTACGTAATACTGACTGCTCTCAAACTATGAAGGAAAACATCGTGAGGAAACCTACATTGAAGAAGAAATGCATCCATCAATCCTACAATTCTTTTTAAGAGTCCTTTTACAATTCTGTTTAAGGGTTGAGCCTCATCTGGCAGCACGGAATCGCATTCATTAACGCTCTATCCTTTTCTGTCGCCTCACGAACGTCATTTGCTAGAGCGAGAAAGGTCGCAGCGTTGCCGGTATTGACACGTTCCCGCTATCTTTTTCGCTCTAGCAAATGATGTTCCTGAGCGATAGAAAAGGACGGAGCGTGAAAAAATGCGACTCCGTGCCTGCCAGATCAGGTTAGAGTTCATCACAATAAATATTAACAAGCGCTACCCCAACTTACTACAAAAGCATAAAATCTATTTACTTTTTTATTCTAAAGGATCTAAAATATAATTGGTTCTAAACATTCCACTTTTAATAATAACGAAATAAATGTACAGTACGACCAGGAAAATAATTCCGTTCGTCAATCTTCGTTTGCGCAGAGCAGTGCAAAATCGGATATTCTCTATCGCGCTCCAGCTCGAACAGCAGACTATGGATGCTTCGGCAGCGAAAAGAAGAAAACCAATAAGCCAATAGCGGTAAGGTGTCACATCCTGATTGGTCAATATAATTTCGCGCGCAGGTACATCGGTGAGACTTATAAACCTGGTACTTCTGTAAAAGAGGCCGTTTTTTTGTGTATATTTAGACCTATTAGGCCCGCTTGCGCCTACCAGGGTTATCGTTATTAACTCTGAACTAGACGCTAATTTGGAATTAAATTATAATTATGTCTTGCACCATCCTGTTTTAGGGGCTAAACTTGTGTTATATTTAAACCGCCGATGTGGTAGGTTTAAGTCACTAAACTACATGCTAAATGTCAAAATTGAGGCAACAGCTGTTCTTACAGTTTTGTTGTAGGCTCGCGCAACTCTCTAACAAAAAAAAATTATATGAAACGTGCACCGCGCCATTTAATTCCTTTGTACGGTTGCACACGTTTCATACATTCTGGATAATCGGTCACGACCAGTTTTTAGTACTGAAGTCCCGACTCATAACGTAGTGTGTTACATGCTCTTTGCGTGTAACACACTACGTTATGAGTCGGGACGTCATTGCGAAAATAAAACAAATGAGACAGACAAATACAAAGAGATGCAGTGTGAAAGAGACGTGCATATATTATGTTCATTCATCATTAACTTTTCATATTTTGTCGGATTACATAAACTCTATGGTCATTTAGGATGTTGCCAGCGAAAAACAGAGAACTGTCAGGTTAGTTAACTATGAACTAGTTTTCATTGGCGCAAGACTATCTTCGATAACACTCGTTCAATCTTTAGGTCGGTGCTACTAAAGACGGGGTTACGCAATTTAAACCAGCATTTGGCGCAAGTGGGCCTAAAAGTATTATATAACAATAGCTTAAAGGTGGTTGCAGAGGGGTCAATTGTATACATTGCAAATGTTATTTGTGACGCGGCAACTAGATTTTCTAAACTATTTTTCCATATATAAAATATTACTTTTATTAATTCCGGCTACGCGGTTTGTGCGTCAAACTTTTTTATGGACTGAAACCACCTAAACACGTTCCGGGACAGTGACCGCCTATTAGCAGTGATAACAATAAAAGTTCTATTGTGTCTCGTTCACTGCCCCGGAACGTGTTAAGGCGGTTGCAGAGGGGTCAATTTTATACAAAACTTTGACGCACAATACGCGTAGACGGTATTAATATAAGTAACTTTGTATATATGGAAAAATAGTTTAGAAAATCTAGATGCCGCGTAACAAATAACATTTACAATTTATAAAATAATGACGAAAATATAAAGCTTTGAAATTTTTCATACAAAATTTTAAAAGCCTTATATCTTCGTAATTATATTATAAATTGCAAATGTTATTTGTTACGCGGCAACTAGATTTTCTAAACTATTTTTCCATATACAAAATATTACTTTTATTAATACCGTCTACGCGTATTGTGCGTCAAACTTTTGTATGGACTGAAACCACCTTAAGGCTTAGTATTATTGGTAGCTATAGATACCTTTTTTAATTTATGTTTTCTTGATTGACACTCAGTCGAAGAAACGCTCATTAGAGTTGATCCTCCATTAAATCTCTTGCTAGCTTTAACCAGGTCAACAAGACAAAAAGAAACAGCAAGAGATTTAAGGGCCTATGTCGAAAAATAATTGAAGCAAAATGGGCGTGTTATAGCTTATATTACTGCCTGATGCGCGAGAAAGAGATAGGGCGGCGCGCGTCTGAAACCACGCAAGCGTAAAACAAACTTTGTCTAATTGTGATTGTACTATTTATGTAAGTTCAATTCAGCTCTTATCAAAATTTGTAAAATATCAATCTCTTTTTTTAAATCAAGTCTCGTGTTTCTATTATTCACCGTTTAGCAGTTCCAAGCGTGTATAAATAAAAACGGAGGCTACTTTGGCTTGTTTTTCTATGGAGAAAATGTGTCTTAATCGTGTTTTGGCTCTAATCAAAACTTTAATTATATGTTCAATTTACACATATCCGCTAATCATACTCCTACTGTTAGTACTTCATGATATATGACGCTTTGAAGAATCCTATTTTTTTCACATAGCCTCTTAATGGAATATTAACTGCGTTTCTGCAACTAAGCGTAAGAAATCGAAAGTATTGGATACCCCCAATTAACCTCGCTAATTTGTTTGACAGAGACACTCGTGGCGGGCCCTTCTCCACGTCAGTGAATATGAATACTGAAAACACTGTATGCAGACATGCACCGCCGCTGAGATGACAACAACCATCTCTTTAATGTATACTTCTAAAAAAATATACAACGTGTTAATGAAAAAGCGCAAAACCTCATACACCCCCAACTGTTTTATAACAAAATAATTAGATTGAAACAATAATTTCATTATTTTGATGGTTGAAATTTAAAGCTATACATACGCATTTTAAGTTTTGAGGCCAAAAGTATTTGTTATCATTTCACCAATTAATGAAAGCGCTATCGAACTCGTGGTTACATTTTAAGAATCTTGTTTTGATAGTAAGTAAGTTAAGTAGAGTTTGCCCGTGCGGTGGGTTGACATCGGGTTCAGTAAATTTTAAATTTTACAAACAAATTATTTAATATTTTGAAAAAAATTACCTATGTTGAAACCATGATAATTCGATTCTCCTCTCGATTCTAAACAAACTACTTTCTAGTTTTGCGTTAATTCATTAACACGTTGTATATACGGTCGAATTGAGAAACCTCCCTCCTTTTTTGAAGTCTGTTAAAAAGATTTCTGAATAAGAATAAGAAGAAGAATAAGAATATTTATTGTTCAAACTGTGTACAAAAGATGTTACAATAAAATAAAACAGAATCAACAGTTTGTGTGAGTGTCTGACTGACTGACAGACAACTCACAGTCTAAACCGCTATTCTACAGAGGATGTAGGGGTGCACTAAAAAAGGATTTTTCGAAAATCTACCCCTAAACGGGTACGGGACGAAGTCGCGGGTCTAAAGCTCTAAACTATTATAAAACTGTATCAAGAAGTTTGTCTGTACATTGAAGATATTAACAAAAAAAAAGTTACGACATGGTTTTTAGGTATGACTGATTCCATATCCTCAATTTTTGGATTTTTTGTCTGTCTGTTTGTTTGAACGAGCATCACGCAACATCTACTGAACCGATTTTGATGAAACTTTTTTTGTTTGATAGCTTATGATCTGACTTAAAATCTGGTATATAATTTGTGCGGACAAAGTCGCGGGTTAACGCTCGTATAATATACGAGATAACAAACAGACAGACAAAAAATCCTAAAATTTGTGAAATGGAATCAGGGACACCTAAAAACCATATCGTAACTTTTTTTTTGTTAATATCTTCAATGTACAGACAAACTTCCTGTTACAGTTTCATAATAGTACGAGCGTTAACCCGCGACTTTGTCCGCACAAATTATATACCAGATTTTAAGTCAGATCATAAGCTATCAAACAAAAAAAGCTTCATCAAAATCGGTTCAGTAGTTTTTGCGTGATACTCGTTCAAACAAACGAACAAACAGACAGACAAAAAATCCAAAAATTGGTGAAATGGAATCAGGGACACCTAAAAACCATATCGTAACTTTTTTTTGTTAATATCTTCAATGTACAGACAAACTTTCTGTTACAGTTTTATAATAGTATATAGATAGATTTACGATTTTTATTCGAAAATCAACTAAGATTTTTAGATAGACCATACAGATTTTATGATCAATCGAATTTGATATCTTAAAGGAAGTTGTCATTATGTAAGCCTATACAGAGGTGGTTTAGACCATCAAACTGAACAACTTTCACTATGGGACCAATATCGAAATCGCGAAAAAAAAAAATTGATGTTCTATACTAAACTACAAATTTACTCGAGCTTAATGTATAGAACAGCTGATTTTTTTTCGCGATTACGATGTTGGTCTCAGTGAAAGTTGTTCAGTTTGATGGTCCAAACAACAGCCTTAAAAGTTTTAAGATTTTTATTTTTACTTCTGTAACACCCCATATAAAATTATTATATAAACGCTATCTCAAAAGTCGGCATTTTATTTTTCATTAGTTCCTGTTCTAGAAATTGATAAACTTTTTCTTCAGGACAAGTGTCGAAATCACAAAAAAAATTTTTGCTTAGAAGTCGGTGTCAAGCCAAGCCAAAAAAATCTAATGCAAGCCCTGTCGCGAATCGTACCGTCTTGACAGCGACTTCGATAAAACAAATTAATGTTCTTATGATGCAAACGAAAAAGTCATCAGCTGCAATATTATTTTTTAACTTTTTATTTTTTTTGAAGGCGGTTTTAATTTTTTTTTATTTCACAATTTTCAGTGGTGAATTCATTAGTTCAATTTAATAGTAGTGCTTTAAATTAACAAACGCACTAGCCGGCACTACGATTTTCAAAAGTTCCCCTCGTTTTCTCTGGGATGCCATCATCAGATCCTGGTTTCCTTATACTGGTACCACCCTTGGATTACCTTCTTTCGAACAAAAAGAAAGAATCATCAAAATGGTTATGGTCTAAGAAGTATGTAGAAAAATTAAAAAAGGAAAATTTATCATTTACCTAACCACATAGGTACTGTACCTATCATTCCAAGCAATTGTCAGCGTTATTGAAAATGTAGTACCGGTAGTCATTGTTCCATATAAATATTTTGATTTCGGGTGTTTGTAGTTTTCGTTCAATTTCGTGCCGATTTAGTGATGTTCTGGAGTTTCTGTTGTTCTCTTACCAATGTTTAGATTACAGGAATAGTAAGGATACTGGAATTTCACTCGATCGGTGGGGGGATTGAACGAAAATTAGCATTCAAAACAATAATATCCATCGGTAGGAGTAGATATAAGTAGGTATGAATAGTATTGGTTGAATTATTGTCGGTGAAAAATAGATGGCGCTTACTAGCTTTCAATTTGAGATAAGGTGGATGCATAATATTGCCACGAGTGGGTTCTCTTTTCTAATATACTTATATTACTCTTTGTGCGTGTGGTGTCGGCTAAGAATAGCACCATCCCATCTCCTCCCGTGGGTGTCGTAAAAGGCGACTAAGGGATCTACCGGAAGATGGGCAGCAGCATCCTCTGAGTAAACACATTCAATCCAACTGCGATCGCCAACCCGCCTGCCAAGCGTGGCGATTATGGCAAATCCCCCCATTTCGGGGGAGGCTTATGTCCAGTAGTGGACGTTTAATGGCTGATATGATGATGACGCTTTGGAAGTAGGTATGTATAGTATAGGTTGACTTATTGTTGGTGAAACATAGATGGCGCTAGCTAGCCTTCAATTTGACATAATTATTTTTTAAATTTATTTACTAGCCCGGTTACTAGACCTTTAGGCAAAATCTTCTAGTAAAACAAAATCTTTATTTTCTTCAAGCCTAACAAGACGTTGGTGTTCGACGTTTTGACGCTTCTTTTGAGTTTTTGGAGACAATCGAAAGTCGCAGGAAACGCGGAAGTCCACAGGAAAGAGGTGAACCGACCGCTTTGCCGCGCTAAAAATGACGGAACACTTTTCCCGTTTACGACCCATACACCATCATATTTCAGTGAACTGTATATTGTTCACTTGCACGACACTTTGTTAAGCAAAACAACACCAATTTTATGTACAAAAACTCACTATAAACAATAAAAATTCAAAAAAATATGAGGATTCCAAACATAGCTGACTAATAACCGCCAAAAACTCTAATTTGACATAAGGTGAATGCATTGCATAATGTTGCCACGAGTGGGTTCTCTTTTCTAATAATATACTTATATTACTCCTCAGATTAATGAATACAAGTATTACTCTCCGCGGTTTTCGTTCCGCTTTAATTTTTTTTTAATTTTTTACTTGCCCGGCTACAAAACCTTTAGGCCAAATCTTCGATGTCTTCAATAAAGTTTTCTCTTTTATAGCAATTAAAACGTTGGTGTTTTGACGCTTGTTTAGAGTTTTTGGAGACAATCGAAAGACGCAGGAAATGCAGAAAAGTCCACAGGAAAGAGGTGAACCGAGCGCTTTGCCGCGCTAAACATGACGGAACACTTTTCCTGTTTACGACTCAAACACACTTTCACGACACTTTGTAACGCAAAACAACACCAATTTTAGGAACCAAAACTCATTATAAACAATAAAAATTCGATAAAATATGTAGACACCAAACGTAGCTGACAAATTCCCGCCAAAATAAAACGTTCTGCTTCCATTGTCTCCCCAGTGATGCCAACTTAGCAACTTTTTAGCTAGATCTAGCGATTTTTCGATGTCTGGCAGCTATAAAAACATATAATAATTAATGAATCTATACTATTATAAAACTGTAACAGAAGTGTGTCTGTACATTAAAGATATTAACAAAAACAAGTTACAATATGGGTTTTAGGTGTCCCTGATTCCATATCAGCAAATTTTGTATTTTTTGTCTGTCTGTTTGTTTCTGTGTTTGTTTGTTTGAACGAGCATCACACAAAAACTACTGAACCAATTTTGATAAAACTTTTTTGTTTGAATATAAAACTGTAACAAAAGTGTGTCTGTACATTGAAGATATTAACAAAAAAAAAGTTATGATATGGTTTTTAGGTGTCCCTGATTCCATATCACCAATTTTTGGATTTTTTGTCTTTCTGTTTGTTTGTGTGTTTGAACGAGCATCACGCAAAAACTACAGAACCGATTTTGATGAAACTTTTTTTGTTTGATAGCTTATTATCTGACTTAAAATCTGGTATATAATTTGTGCGGACAAAGTCGCGGGTTAACGCTCGTACTATTCTAAAACTGTAACAGAAGGTTTTGAGGTGTCCCTGATTCCATATCAGCAATTTTTGGATTTTTTGATCTGACTTAAAATCTGGTATATATAATTTGTGCGGACAAAGTCGCGGGTTAACGCTAGTAAATTATATAAGTAAAACTTGTTGCTAAACTATTGGGCTACCTTTTCTGGCAACTGTTGAGGAATGGATTGAGACTTTTTTAAAGTCAGAGGCGTAAAAATAAACAAAAAATGAGCTATTCTTCTTCTATCGAGTCAATGGCTTGCATGTCATTTAAAATTTCTCTAGTCCCTAGTATTTCGCCACACGGATAGCACTGCCGACAGCATTTATAAGCTCCGTTTGCGTGCAGGTACCAGGGCATTTAAATTATAATGTATTTTACGCCTAAAAACTTGCAGATTTCTGTTGATGACATTAGTTAATAAAAACATCCACCAGTTAGTTTACCACAGAAAATAATTTATAATGAGCCGTTTTTCAAGATTAGTAAATCGAAAAATCACTACATGGCAATGTTAAAATAACTTATTAAATATTAAGGATATATTGTTCACTACCAATAAAATACGAAAATGTTAGTTTGTTATAAGTAAAATGAATACCAACTGCACAAAAATTAGATTAATTCAAAATGCCAAACGTCTTTCACACTATAACGAATTAGCAAATTGCTCAAAAAACACGCAATACTTTCGATCTGTCTGCTAAATTGACACGATTGTAACGCTGTAGTGTACCTATATCTATGGTCTGTTGTCAATTTGTCAAGCTTGTTACGTAAAATGTCTACCTATAATTAAAGAAGAAGATTGTAAAACGAACGGTTACTCTGGCCTCTCTGAGCCACATATCTTTCGTAAACGGCCTATGCCATGCTACAATCAAACTCGACAAGCATACTTACAAACAACACCCTTTATTAGTCGTGAATAACTTATGTGCGGATATCATCATCGGTCGCGTTTCGGTGGAGAGAGCCTCTGCGCATATGTAACGTTATGCAAGCATCAATTCCTCCAGCTTCTATCCTCTCAAACTTATCACCAGATATAAAACCTATTGTAACAAAGTCAAAAACTTTCTCTGAAATGGATGAAAAGTTCATCAAGGATGAGATCACAAAGTTATTACAAGATGGCGTAATTGAACCCAGTAATTCACCGTGGCGTGCTCAAGTCCTCGTTACAGGAGGGACTTCTCATCGAAAACGCTTGGTTATTGACTATTCACGTACTATCAACCGCTATACAGAACTTGACGCATATCCTTTACCGAGGATTGACACTATTATTTCGAAAGTATCCAAGTATAATCTTTTTAGTCAAATAGATTTGAAATCAGCATACCATCAAGTACCCATTCTATCAAAAGAAAAACCAATGACAGCTTTCGAAGCTTGCGGAAACTTATACCAATTTACTCGCATACTTTTTGGAGTGACGAATGGCGTAGCTGCCTTTCAAAGGGCTCTGCAATACATCATCGAAACTGAGAAACTAGATGGAACGTTTGCTTATTTAGATGACGTTACGGTCTGCGGGAAAACAAAAGATGAGCATGACCAGAACTTGAAGAAATTCATGAACGCTGTAGAAAAGTATAAACTAACTTTGAATGAACAAAAGTGTGTTTTTGCAAGCGAAAAGATTAGCTTATTGGGCTACACAATTCAAAACAATTCAATCAAACCTGATGAAGAACGTTTGAAGCCCTTGATGGAATTACCAATTCCGGATAACGCACCGTCTCTTAAACGAGCTCTTGGAATGTTCGCTCATTACTCCAAGTGGATTCCAAATTTTTCAGAAAAGATACATATTCTAATTTAGTCTAAATTACCTCTCGATCGCAATTCAGTTTGCTTTAACAAACTAAAATCCGAAATAGCCGAATCAGCTTTATTCGCTATAAATAACGATGATCTCTTATCGGTAGAAA
The DNA here is from genome assembly GCA_927399405.1 of Agonopterix arenella. Taxonomy (NCBI): domain Eukaryota; kingdom Metazoa; phylum Arthropoda; class Insecta; order Lepidoptera; family Depressariidae; genus Agonopterix; species Agonopterix arenella. The sequence goes on from OV656714.1 coordinate 8,942,316, forward strand.
CTGATGCATCTGAACATTCTATTGCAGCGACTCTTTCGAAAAATGAACGCCCTATAGCTTTCTTCTCTAGATCATTAAATGAATCAGAAAAAAGACATTCTTCAATTGAGAAAGAGGCCTGCGCGATTGTAGAATCTTTAAGGAAGTGGCGGCACTACTTAATTGGACGTTATTTCTTATTAATTACTGATCAACAATCAGTATCATTCATGTTGGATCAAAAACACTCCAGTAAAATAAAAAATGAGAAGATTGAAAGGTGGCGCACAGAACTTTCATGTTATAAATATGATATTATGTACCGACCCGGGAAGGAAAATGCTGCTGCTGACGCACTATCGAGGGTTTCTGCTTGTCTGCACCCCAATAAATTGTATGACTTGCATAATTTATTATGTCTTCCCGGTATTGTTCGAATGATGCATTGGATTAGATCAAAGAATCTTCCGTATTCCCTTGAGAACGTCAAATCGATGACTGCCGCTTGTCCAGTTTGTGCAGAAATCAAACCAAGATTCGCCAAGATTGGAGGTAAATTAATAAAAGCAACAGAACGCTTCAGAGATTAAACATAGATTTCAAAGGGCCAATACCATCTAAATCTTCAAACAGATACATATTGACAATAATTGATGAATATTCTAGATTTCCTTTTGCGTACGCATGTAAGGATCTTTCGGCGCAAACTGTTATAAATTCATTGAAAGATCTGTTCATGATGTTTGGCACCCCAGCATATATTCATTCCGACAGGGGTACTGCATTCATGTCATGTGAAGTAAAACAATTCCTCGACATTTATGGAGTCGCTACCAGCAGGACAACGCCCTACAATCCTGAAGGAAATGGACAAATCGAACGCCTAAATGGAACACTCTGGCGGACGATGCAACTTTGCCTTCGCTCCAAGGAAATGGATGTGACGGACTGGGAGAAAGTTTTACCCGTAGCGCTGCACTCCATACGATCGTTATTGTGCACGGTGACTAATGAAACACCTCACGAACGTATGTTCTGCCACCCCCGACGCTCGCCCACTGGAAACTCTACTCCTAGTTAGTTACTGACCCCGGGACCAGTGCTTTTAAAAAGAAATGTACGGAAATCTAAATATGATCCTTTAGTGGATGAAGTGGAGCTACTTCAAGGCAATCCCAATTATTCTTATGTTTGTTTGCCAGATGGACGGGAGACAACTGTATCCAATAGACAATTAGCACCATGTCCTAATGACGATTATTTTATAAATGATTCTTCTTCCCAAACTCTTCAAGATTCAGAATCTGATTCAGAAACTGAGCCTAGTCGAGAGCCTGAGCGTAGGGCCGAGCAAAACGAGCCTACGTCGTCGACTCGCCATTCGACTCGAGAAAAGAGAACCCCTCATCATCTTCGGGATTATGTTTTAGAGTGAGTGTGACGGAAATGACCCAGGGGAGAATGTAGTGTACCTATATCTATGGTCTGTTGTCAATTTGTCAAGCTTGTTACGTAAAATGTCTACCTATAATTCTTTGCTGAATAAAGCCAAGTTTTAGTTGGTAATCCTGTTACTTTTATCAAACGCCATACTTCCAGTGTCTTTGAACCATTTTTTTTTTATGAAAACTCCTATTGTTTATTAAAATTTTTGATAATGCGATAATGACATCGATAGTAGAGGAATATCACTAGGTATTTCAAAAATCTGCAATAATATAAACATCAAATCACTATAATTATATTTATGATGGAATTAATAGTATGACTGTTCATGAAAATGCTCTACAGGCCTGACATGTCACTTTGACTACGACATTTGTTTGTTTACATTTTTGACCTCTGATTCCATTTAAAATTTTAGTAACTTTTAGTGAAATTAAAATGAGCGTTTTTATTTTGGTTTCATAGGGGATCGATAGATGACGCTGAGGTCTGTGCGAGTAAAGGTAAAAATTTCAAAAAGTGTTTCTTTAAAATAATAAAGGGGGAAAAGAACCAATAATTTTAATCGAAAATTTGAATCTGTTTACGTCTGACATAGTTGTCAGATCCACCAGTTTAAAAAAAAAGGCAGGCACGGTCTTGACATGATTTTAACAGGATCTCGCGAACGTATCTATGGAGCAATAAACATGCCATCTGTTGAGTTTTTTAGGAACTAAATGAAAAAAAAAAAACGCTCATTGGGCAATCTAGAAACTTTTCGAATAATACTTAGCTAAAATATGAGATCAGTTGGCAACACAGCCCTGGGCTGGGGTGCGTTCACGACCTTTAGGTGCGGTTTTTTTTCAACTCGCTCTAAGGTACGGAACGACCGCGCCAATTTTTAACTCGCTATGAGGTACGGAACGATCACGGTTGTTTTATAACCTCAAATTTTGACATCTATAGTGATATGGGCTTCTAGGGCTTCCATCATTTCCAAATACAATAAAAAAACTCATTTTCCATGTTAGCAAATCAAAAAGTGAATAAAAATAGTTTAAAAACTTTTGTTCAAAACGCGCGAAAAGTCAAGTAACCACATATAATTAAAACGTCAGAGTGTTTTTTAACCATCGAATTTGATGGTTAAAAGTTGCAACCCGTCAGAGGTTCAGAACGGTCGAGTTGTGACAACAGAGTTGCAAAGAGCGTTTTTCACCGAGCCCCCAGCAGCCCAGGGCTGCGTTCAGAACCTACACCCCAGGTGCACCCCGAGTGCAACTTTTCGCACTAACGCCGTTCCGAGGCTCGGTGAAAAACGCTCTTTGCAACTCGGTTGTCACAACTCGACCGTTCTGAACCTCTGACGGGTTGCAACTTTTAACCATCAAATTCGATGGTTAAAAAACACTCTGACGTTTTAATTATCTGTGGTTACTTGACTTTTTGCGCGTTTTGAACAAAAGTTTGTTTTTCAAACTATTTTTATTCACTTTTTGATTTGCTAACATGGAAAATGAGTTTTTTTATTGTATTTGGAAATGACGGAAGCCCTGGAAGCCCATATTACTTTAAATGTCAAAATTTGAGGTTATAAAACAACCGTGATCGTTCCGTACCTCATAGCGAGTTAAAAATTGGCGCGGTCGTTCCGTACCTTAGAGCGAGTTGAAAAACAACCGCACCTAAAGGTCGTGAACGCACCCCCAAAATGTCTTCCTTGACACTTGACAGTGACATAGAGAATTTAATTAATCTGAGGAGAATTCCATAAAATTCCATACTAAAAAAACTGGTCCTGACTGATATCTAAGAATGTATGAAACGTGTGCGACCGTTCAAAGGATTTTAAATGGCGTCGGTGCATGTTTCATATAACATTTTTGTTAGGGAGTTGCGCGAGCCTGGACAGTATCGTTATATGGTTTTAGGGCAGTGATTACAAGTTCTGGTGTTTTAACTTGCAAAACGACAATGCATTACAAAACGTGTGAGATTTGTGGGTTGAGGTCTGGTCGGGTGCTCAATAATAAGCGAGTATTTATGGCCAAATTTCCGCTAGATGAAGAGAGGTAAGATCAAAATATATTTATTTGTTTTTCTACCTTAGTTTAATAATATTTTCTTCTAAAGGACACTGGCCAAAAATTCATGGCCACTGGTCCAAGAGCCCCCCGCTATGACATAGGTAGGGATAGAGGATACCCAAACGTACATGGCATCCAAGGGGCATCAAAATATTTCTGAGGAAAAAAAAAGATACAGGGTGTTTTATATTGACGCAGTCGTTTTATGGGGTAGTCGTTTTGATATTATGGCCCCGAAAGGTATAATGGCTTTCGGGGTGATCAGAAATTTAGCTAAAACTACTTAATGTTATTATTAAGTGTGGAAAAAGTAATAAGGCTCATGTTTACTATACAGGCAATTTCAAGATGTGATAATGATTTTCTTGTTTTATGTATTGTGTGTATTGAGAGCTAAGATCCTTTTGCATTAATAATAATCAAAAACATTAATACTTCCCACATTATACATGGAATTCAAGCAACAGATGTAAATAGCGGCTAAATGTAACATTAGTATAAAAAACCGCTAAACAAAACATCCTGTACCTTTTTTTTCACGAAAAGATATTGGTGCCGCACAATGAGTTTTTATAACCATAGAGTCATCATGTCATAAAATAACAAAGCCTAAACATGGCACATGTCTCTAATGTCACCTTTGTATGCATCAGTTATTTTTTTTTTTTTTATTATTTATTATTTATGCCCAGCTGTCATACATTGCCGCTGACATTCCAGTCCTTATAGATCTTTCCAATGTATTTGGTTACAAAGCAGTAATGTAAAACAACTGGGCATAACTTAGTGGTCCCGTTAATGCGCACTGATGCGAAGTCCTCCTTGTATAGAATGTCATTGGTGCAGCGTTTTAAAAAATTGTTCTATATTACACCCCATTTCAAACGTAGTATGCCACTTATGGGGAGGCTACTTCTGCCCACTGTCCTTTGTTAAAATTAGCATACCCATTTTGCTGGTTAACACTAATGTTAGCTCTAAGAGCTTGCTTACCCCATCCAATTATTATCTATATTCTTTCTCACAAGGTATTTTGGGGGAATATGACCAAAAATCGAGTCACATTGCAGGTTCTGACCCAAGCACTTGTCTCGCGTGGTTTTCGCGCGTCGCGTTTTTGCCTGCCACGAGGCTCCGCAATCCTTAATCTCTTCTTGTTCTTGACCAAAAACAATTCCTGAGATTGGGATATATTCTCCCATAAACTACTTGACACTGGCGGAAATGCAGTGCTAACGCACAAGCAAGAGTCCATTAATTTGTAAATAATAAAAGAAATAACCAAGTCAGAGTGTTGGCATTCTTATTTTTAAAAGATACAAGCAGTATTAAAGTGAAATCTCTTCGTTTTATAAGTGGTAACATATCTACAGGATGTTACAAAAGTAAAAATAATGATTTAAAAACTTATCATTTAAAAATTTAGGGGTGTGTTTAGATTAGACCATCAAACAGAACAATTTTCACTATGGGATTAACATCGAAATCGCGAAAAAATAGAATCAGCTGTCCCATACATTTAGCTTGAGTCGATTTGTAGTTTTAGTATGGAACGTCAGATTTTTTTTTCGATATTGGTTCCATAGTGAAAGTTGTTCAGTTTTATGGTGAAACCACCCCCTTAAATGTTTATTTGTATTTTTGTAACACCTTGTATAAATAAAGAAAACATTGTTTTCAGGTGTAAAAAATGGGTTAAAGTCACTGGCAATGAGGACTTGGCCAACATACCCATAGAAAAGCTGCACCAATTAAAACACGTTTGTGGAGTGCATTTTCGACCCAAAGATTTTAAGAAAAAAAAGACACAGTTAAGAAAAAATGCCGTCCCATCTTTGCTTATTAATGCAGAGCCATTAAGTGATGAAATTTTAATGGGATTTCCATTACACATTCATCCCTCCCATAGTTCACATATAGGTAAGAAGATTATTAAAATTTGAACCAATGGAAGCTTTGATATCAAATGTTAATGTGTGCAGTGCTACATTGTAGCTAAAATTTCACTGCTCATCAATTTTGTATGTATAGGGGTAGTATAGGCGTAGAGGCAGACCCAGAAAAAGGTGGATAGACAACATGGATGCCTTCTTGGAGAGTTGGCCGGAAGTTGCAAGCAATAGAGAGGATTGGAGAGTAAAAGGGGAGGCCTTTGCCCAGCAGTGGGACATTGAAGTCATTGAACAGGCTACGTAAAAAAAAACTATCCATACCTAGACAGAGAATTTACTATTAGACCATTGTTATGTAGTACCAGATACTCTTTCTTATACCTACTGTGGTAAAGTGAAGAAATTTAACCTTTTAGGAAATAAATAAAACTGAAATATAGTAGAGCAAACTAGAAACGAATGCATGAGAAGATCTACAAGCAAGCACTCAATAAATGTACAAGATATATGTATTATATAAGGTCTAACAAAATTAGGTGAAACTGTTTTAAGGGGATGATCAGACCATCAAACTGAACCAACTTTCTCTATGAGACCAATAGTGAAAAGGCGAAAAAAAAATCTGCTGTCCCATACATTTAGGTTGAGTAGGTTTGTATGGAACAGCTGATTTTTTTTCGCGTTTGGGCTCTAAAATTTTATTTTACTTATGGAGTCACGTTGGAAGTTTGGCCGCGAAGAGTTGTGTCATTCGCGTTTGAGCTTGCCACGAGGCTCTGCCATCTTGCCTTAACTGTGTTTTTACTCAATAAACAATGTTTAATATTGGGTTAGATACTCCCACAAGCCAAACTCTTACTTGGCATTGGTAGAGATGCAGTGCTAGTCACTAGCAAAATGCCATTAATTTATAAATAACAAACAAGACTTACTGAACTTTACCTTTTTTTTTCAGGTGCAGGTAAATTGAAAATCAGTGGCGATCAAAGTGAGAATCAAACTGCAGTGAGCGATCATTGTGAGAGTCAACCTGCGGTGAAAATTAATGTTCAAGATGCAGTGAATGATTCTCAGTATATGGCAGGCGTTGATACCCTCACAGAAGCTGATGATGATTGTTACAATATATCTGATGATTGTCAAGCCGTGGACGAAGATTCCTCATTTTACCACAATGTGTCGAAGCGATCAGATAACAAGGATGACATTGAAATGAAGCCACAGAATTTAGGTGAGCTTAGGACAAATAATGGACCTACTGAGGATCAGAGAAGACTTGGTCGCGCCTTTTATCTCGCTCGGAGTTTCGTTCTTTTGAACCTTTTAACTGGCAGATTAAAATATGTTGCATTGGATTTTTTTTTAGAAACACTGGTTTAGTTATTTATATTCTAACTATTCTTTTCAGATAAGAATGAAGATGTTCACGAAGGATTTAAATGTAATTCTTGCTCTGAAGAAATAAAAGGGTAAGTTAAACTAGACACGTCTATATTTAATATATTTGTATAATAGTTTTAATAGTGTCCAAGACATGGCGAATAACCATTCTGAAAAATAAACTATAATTCTTAGAGACTTGGTCAGAAAGCTGTACATGGAAGTATACATTTTACATTCTCGTATACCTATTGTGTTTCCCTTCCATGTCAGGTACCGTTACACGTGCGTGCAGTGCCCGGACTACGACCTGTGTGGCTCGTGCGAGGCGAGGGGCGCGCACTGCCTGCACTACGTGCTGAGGATACCCAGGCCCAAGCCTTACGTGAGTACTACACTACACAGGTACCGTTACACTTACACTTACACGTGCGTGTGCGTGCAGTGCCCGGACTACGACCTGTGTGGCTCGTGCGAGGCGAGGGGCGCGCACTGTCTGCACTACGTGCTGAGGATACCCAGGCCCAAGCCTTACGTGAGTACTACACTACACAGGTACCGTTACACTTACACTTACACGTGCGTGTGCGTGCAGTGCCCGGACTACGACCTGTGTGGCTCGTGCGAGGTGAGGGGCGCGCACTGTCTGCACTACGTGCTGAGGATACCCAGGCCCAAGCCTTACGTGAGTACTACACTACACAGGTACCGTTACACTTACACTTACACGTGCGTGTGCGTGCAGTGCCCGGACTACGACCTGTGTGGCTCGTGCGAGGCGAGGGGCGCGCACTGTCTGCACTACGTGCTGAGGATACCCAGGCCCAAGCCTTACGTGAGTACTACACTACACAGGTACCGTTACACTTACACGTGCGTGTGCGTGCAGTGCCCGGACTACGACCTGTGTGGCTCGTGCGAGGCGAGGGGCGCGCACTGTCTGCACTACGTGCTGAGGATACCCAGGCCCAAGCCTTACGTGAGTACTACACTACACAGGTACCGTTACACTTACACTTACACGTGCGTGTGCGTGCAGTGCCCGGACTACGACCTGTGTGGCTCGTGCGAGGCGAGGGGCGCGCACTGTCTGCACTACGTGCTGAGGATACCCAGGCCCAAGCCTTACGTGAGTACTACACTACACAGGTACCGTTACACTTACACTTACACGTGCGTGTGCGTGCAGTGCTCGGACTACGACCTGTGTGGCTCGTGCGAGGCGAGGGGCGCGCACTGTCTGCACTACGTGCTGAGGATACCCAGGCCCAAGCCTTACGTGAGTACTACACTACACAGGTACCGTTACACTTACACTTACACGTGCGTGTGCGTGCAGTGCCCGGACTACGACCTGTGTGGCTCGTGCGAGGCGAGGGGCGCGCACTGTCTGCACTACGTGCTGAGGATACCCAGGCCCAAGCCTTACGTGAGTACTACACTACACAGGTACCGTTACACTTACACTTACACGTGCGTGTGCGTGCAGTGCCCGGACTACGACCTGTGTGGCTCGTGCGAGGCGAGGGGCGCGCACTGTCTGCACTACGTGCTGAGGATACCCAGGCCCAAGCCTTACGTGAGTACTACACTACACAGGTACCGTTACACTTACACTTACACGTGCGTGTGCGTGCAGTGCCCGGACTACGACCTGTGTGGCTCGTGCGAGGCGAGGGGCGCGCACTGTCTGCACTACGTGCTGAGGATACCCAGGCCCAAGCCTTACGTGAGTACTACACTACACAGGTACCGTTACACTTACACTTACACGTGCGTGTGCGTGCAGTGCCCGGACTACGACCTGTGTGGCTCGTGCGAGGCGAGGGGCGCGCACTGTCTGCACTACGTGCTGAGGATACCCAGGCCCAAGCCTTACGTGAGTACTACACTACACAGGTACCGTTACACTTACACTTACACGTGCGTGTGCGTGCAGTGCCCGGACTACGACCTGTGTGGCTCGTGCGAGGCGAGGGGCGCGCACTGTCTGCACTACGTGCTGAGGATACCCAGGCCCAAGCCTTACGTGAGTACTCCACTACACAGGTACCGTTACACTTACACTTACACGTGCGTGTGCGTGCAGTGCCCGGACTACGACCTGTGTGGCTCGTGCGAGGCGAGGGGCGCGCACTGTCTGCACTACGTGCTGAGGATACCCAGGCCCAAGCCTTACGTGAGTACTACACTACACAGGTACCGTTACACTTACACTTACACGTGCGTGTGCGTGCAGTGCCCGGACTACGACCTGTGTGGCTCGTGCGAGGCGAGGGGCGCGCACTGTCTGCCCTACGTGCTGAGGATACCCAGGCCCAAGCCTTACGTGAGTACTACACTACACAGGTACCGTTACACTTACACTTACACGTGCGTGTGCGTGCAGTGCCCGGACTACGACCTGTGTGGCTCAGCCCAAGCCTCACGTTACATGTTTCATCTATTCATTAGAATGTGATGGTAATTGAGAGTCGATCTGTGTGTTGTGCCCCGGCAGTGGGGAGGATATATATGCTGATGGTTATATTGATTGTTGCACTACACAGACGGAGATACAGCCGCTGCTGCATGAGATCAGGAGACTGCTGAATGGAGAGGACACCAACGAGCTCTGGATGCAACCTGACCAGTGAGTATTTGAGTCTATTCGCTTGACGGTTTTACCCCTAGGGGAGCGTGTAATTTATCTATGGTTTTACCACTTACTAGGGATGTCGCAAACACCCCAGCACACCAGAATAATTTTCATTTTATACATTTTTTCTCAAAAGACATCATCGGAGCATAGCATAGCATATGCTTACGACTATAATCCCCGAGGGGGTAGTCAGAGATATTCTGAAACCTCAGAACATCCACGTTTCACTATAGTACCGAAACTCTGTTCAGTGTCACGGGGAGTGAGCCCTTCGCCACTTGTAATGGACAGTAGGTACAATACATGCCTCGAAATTGAAGCATGCAGGTTTCCTCACGATGTTTTCCTTCACCGAAAAGCCAGTGGTATTACAAATTACAAATCGTACATAAATTCCGAAAAACTCATTTTACGAGTCGGCCCGACGGGGATCGAACCATCGCCTCCTGCACTGCAGGCAAGGTTTTTCGCCACTGGACCACCACGGCATATCATCATCATCGGATTTGGTCCAAAATGTGATAGTGCTGGCCAAAAAGAAATAACGCGATATTCTGTTAGTTAATAATAATAAAACAAGTAATGATATCAAGCAATAACAAATATTTTATATCAAATTTTAATTTTGTAGAATAAAAAAAGAAGAATTGAACGATGAGGTAATGATGATGAACGATGATGGCGCGCTGGACATCGACTATGCAACGCAGACTTTAAGTGAAACGGTTAGTAATTACTTCATTATAACACGACCCTTAATACAATATGATGGTGTTAAATATACGAATCGTGTCGCCAGTCTCGATAGCTTTATACCCGGGCCAAGAAACATAGACGTTTGAGTTCGAATTCCCGTATGTCAAAATCCATATGTTTTCCACCCGCAGACCCATATCCATAAAAAGTATCAGAATCTCGGTCGAAGAGCCTTAGATCTCAATGCAGTGCGTCACCGAATCGTGCGGCTTAGCAAAATAGAGTTCGTAGAAAATGAGGGCAATTTCTTTGCAAGAACGTCAAAATCACGCTCAACCTGGCAAGACCTTCCAAAGAACAGTGGCCAGAATTGGTCCAAGAGCCCCGCCCCCATAAGTGGCATACTACGTTTGAAAGGGGGTTTTATTATAAAACATTTTTGTTATATGCGGCACCAATATATTTTCGAGAGAAAAAAAGATATATAATGTTTTGTTCAGCGGTTTTTCTATTTACGCTATTTACATCTGTTGCTTGAATTCCTTGTGTCATGTGCATAGTATTATTGTTTTTGATTATTATTAATGCAAAAGAATCTTCACACAACACTTAAAACGAGTCGGTCCACCGTGTGCGGGGCCTACCCACACTGCGCGTTCCGGTATGCGGTCGCCACTCGAGAACTTATCGGCCCCATCGGCCATTGGTTCTGCAAGAAATGTGCCCCGCCCACTGCCAGTTTAGATTAGCAATTCTTTGGGCTATGTCAGCTACTCTGGTTCTTCTGCGAATCTCTTCATTTTTCTGATTCGATCTCGCAGGGAAACTCCGAGCATAGCCCTCTCCATTGCCATTTACTTAATTATACTCACTATATTATTTGATGATTATATCCTAACGAAAATTAATCTACATTAATATTATGCAGTGTATGTATTGTAAGCAATTTTGTGTATTTTTCAGAAGGATAATGTGCCAGGAATAACCACTCTTACTGCAGTAACAAAGTCAGATGAAAATAGACAGGATAATAACGACACTGTGCCACAAGTGACAATGGAGCCGCAACTAAAATCGCATCTACTTAACGCGCTACATACATATACGCGTCATAAACAAACAGTGACTGTCGACAAAAGATCTGCCGCTTCTACTTCAAGTCCATATCCTGCATCAACTAGACTTATTGCTTCTAATAGAAACACTTTACTAACCAGACCTCAAGCTATTGATAACACCAGAACACCTGCTTCTGAATTTGAAAGCCAATACACTGCATCAATTAAACTTGATCCTGATGGAAATAATTTACTAACTATTGAATCCAATCCTCAAGGCAGTGATAAAACTAGAACACCTGCTTCTGTTTTAAATCCATACCCTGTATTAGCTAGACTTGCACCTCAAAGAAACGAACAACCTTTATTAACATTTGAATCCAGTCTGCAACCCATTGATAAAACCAGAATATCTGCTTCTGAATCAAGCCAATACACTACATCAACTAGACTTGCAGCTGATGGAAACACTGTACTAACTATTGAATCCAGTCCTCAAGCCATTGATAACACCAAAACAACTGCTTCTGAATCAAGTATATTCGCTGCATCAACTAGCGTTTCCTCAGATGGTAATACTGTACTGACAAGAGCAGCTAAAGTCGAAGACACTGATAGCACCAGTAGACCTGTCCCTTCAACACCAAAACTATACGCGTCAGCTAGTATTACACCCGGTGATACTGAAACTATTTCCAATAAGATAAAAATTACTGCAGATTCACGTTTGCAAGTACCTATGGCGACTAAGAGAAAATGCAGTTATATTATTGAAGCATCAAAACCAAGTCAAGTGGTACTTTTGAAAGGATCAAAGAAGTCAGCAACTGGACAACCGGAAGCCCAAGGTACCTACCTATTTTATTACATACGAGCGTTAACCCGCGACTTTGTCTGCACAAATTATATACCAGATTTTAAGTCAGATCATAAGCTATCAAACAAAAAAGTTTTCATCAAAATCGGTTCAGCAGTTTTTGCGTGATGCTCGTTCAATCAAACAGACAGACAAAAAATCTAAAAATTGGTGATATGGAATCAGGGACACCTAAAAACCATATCGTAATTTTTTTTGTTAATATCTTCAATGTACAAACAATCTTCCACTCTTCTTCAATACATATATGCACGACCGATCCCTAACTACCAACTTTCTGTATAATAACGTAGTATGTATTTTTACAGTTTTATTTATTACTAGCGTTAACCCGCGACTTTGTCCGCACACATTATACAGGGTGAAATTGATATCATTAGCATCCTTTTAACCTAAGAGTCTACCCATCGAACTGAACAACTTTTACTATGGGAGCAAACCGATCGGAGCAAAAGTAAAAAGGATGCTAATGATATCTATTACAAAAAAAGTTTCATCAAGTAGTTTCAGTAGTTTTTGCGTGAGGCTCGTTCAAACAAACAAACAAATAAATAAACACACAAACCAACAGACAGACAAAAATCCAAAAATTGCTGATATTGAATAAGGGACACCTAAAAACCATATCGTAACTTTTTTTTGTTAATGTCTTCAATGTACAGACACACTTCTGTTACAGTTTTATAATAGTATAGATACCTTCTTAGGACCAGATATCCCTAGTGCAAGCATCTCTTTCTAACAAGCAAACTTTTGCAGTTAGCCATCCCGCTTCAATTTAAAGCTAGATTGCAAAAAAACGTATTTTTCATCAATATGTTTTCTCTTGGGTGTTTGAGGTAAAAAACATCGGGTAGAATCGCTACTATAATTACCTTTCAAATGATGGTATATTCGGAAGAAATGGTGTATGGTGATTCTTGTAAAACTGGTTATAAATCTGAAATCGAAATTACTTTGGTCCTCTTTTTAACCGACTTCAAACAAGGAGGAGGTTTCTCAATTCGACCGTATATTTTTTTTTTCTATCTAGAAAATTTAATAGAACCGTGTTTTCAACGGTTGGATTCACTGCAGAAAGAACGTATCTACACTGTTATTTGAACTATATATATTAAATGTAATAACAAAATAGGTTTAAAAAATCTGCTGTTACCATACAAAATCGGAATTCTATTCAACCCTATTTGTATTTAATTATTAGTATTGAACAACTGATATTTTTTTCTCGATTAAGATGTTGGTCGAAATAATTATCTTGATAATTTCGAACCCTGGCCCCCGGCCCCGTAGAGAAAAGTTGTTCAGTTTGATGGTCAGATCATCCTCAAAAAACCGTCAGCTTATTAAGAAGATAAGAAGGACCCTGTATAAAGTTTTCGCAATGCTAGTTACAAAATAATTTTATTAATTAAATTTTTTATTTATTATAATAATTTTGAATGGATTTTTTTTCTTAAAGACCTTAGATTACAGTCCAGCGGAACAACTAACAACGTAAAACAAACTATTGCAGGGGCAGTGTCCGCGGCGCGGCATCGAACCCAGAGCACACAGCGCGACCAGGACGCGGCGACGTGAACACACCGTCTCGCATAGTCGAGGGTTTTGTACCTTTATGAGTGTAGGGAGTTTGGAGGCAAGGATCCCCTAGCCCGATCCCTGTGAACCTCATCAGTTCATCAAAATCGCCTTTAGGTAAAACTAAGTAAAAAGCCGTGGTGGTCCAGTAGCGAGTAAGCTCCTGCTGTGCAGGAGGCGATGGTTCGATCCCCGTCCAGGCCAACTCGTACTCATGAGTTTTCGCAATTTATGCAAGATTTGTAACACCACCGGTTTCATCGTGAGGGAATCTGCATAAGCTGAAGAAGAAATTCCGATGCGTATGTGAAGTCTACCAATCCGCATTGGGCACTCGTGGTGGACTAACGCCCATACACCCTTCCTGAGGATAGTCCTGTGCCCTGCAGTGGGACGTATAATAGGCTGATGATGATGTCGTAGAAAATATTGTTATTTAGACAATTATCTCTAAATGGTTTTCGATTCAGCCCTACAAAATAGAATAACAGAATTGAGTTTCGTTGAGTTGATCAGCCTGATATTTGTTTGTTGGTTGAACTAATATTGTCATAGACTAGAAGAGTGAATACAATCGTATTTTACTATGTGGCGATTTTATGATACATGCCTAACATCGAATATTATTGATTTTTAAACATGTTACAGCCATGTTATGTATAGCCTAAAATTGGGTACTAGTGAAACTAGGTACCCAATTTTAGGCTATACATAATTATAATAATAATTTACAATATAATAAACATTTTATTTATGTATTAATACTTATTTATAATATTATTCAAATTCTTTTTCCACTTTCTTCCATGACTATATTTCATTTGAACGTACACTTACTTATTTATTATCACTCATTTCATTGGTTGCTGCGTCTGACTACTACTGAAAAGGTTTCATCTGAACATCAACACCCTGCTTTCGGGCAAGGTCTATGTTGAGTTGGGACCTATTTGCTGCTGTAGCATACAATAAATTACATGTTCTATTGATGTTTCGTTGTATTCTTGTTTTGTAAACTTGTTGTGAACTGTAATATTATGTGTGTGTTACTTATGCAAATAAATTGTTTATCTATATATCTATCTATCATGTTGTGCTATTTCGAATCAAATTAAAGATTGAAAAAATTGTCTCGGGCGGGACTTGAACCCGCACTTTTCCAAACCGGGGAACTGCGTTATCCAATTTCGCCACCGAGCCCACTACCCACTGTCCCGCCCGAGACAAATTTTTCAATCTTTAATTACATACCTAACTGTTTTGTTTCATTTAGTCATTACACTAAAAAAGTATGGAAGAATAACTTCAAACATAATCGCCTCGCAATGCGGCCCCGCCAATATTCATAATCATAACCTATATTTACATCTTTTATATTCTTATGGCTGCCAGCCCATCCCAAATTCGACCTTACCTTATCGCAATAGGTAAAATCGAAAGAGAATGGAAATCACTACGTTTTAAGTGAAATAATACGACTAATTTGGAATTACGTACGTCGTTATGACAACTGACACCGACGACAGGCTGGCCCAGGAAGCTGGCATAGGTGTTGTCTGTACCTTGGAGGGCACACTGCCTAACAAGCGGTGAAACATGATAATACTCCTTGGTAATTGGTCTTTCTTCTTTCGTAAATTCCCGTCTATTTTTTCGGCGTTACTTTGTCCCTTTCTAATCCAATGTCAAAAATTAAAAAAAGAGTTTTTTTAGATGTTCTGATAGAAAGGAACACAAAAACGTTGGAAATATCGACTTCGGAGACGTACGAAAGGAGGTCGAACATTACCGACCGCCATGGCCAATTTTTTTGTTTCCATGATTGTAAAGAGGAGTGGCATCCTTTATGATTCTAAAATCCTTGGGCTGGCCCAAGAAGTGGAGTTGTCATTGAATGACCTTTATTTGACCTCCATGTAAAGAGGAAATGAGATGGAAAACATCATTGACGTGATAAAGGTCAGATTCTGGCTTAAAAAAATTGTTTGTGATGCAACCTCCATCTCTGTAGGTATTTTAAACTTCTTGGGCTGGCCAATGTCCGCTTTGACGCAGTGTCGTGCAGCAGCCGCTGATTGGCTGACGTTGACGCTGTCGCCCGATGTCCAATAGCGCGTTGATTGTAGTGAGCCCCGCCCACTTGATTGGGGTTTGCGTGGTGCTATTTTTGAGCGGAATGCAAATTCCATAGTATTGTAAATAATACGCTGCATTTAGTTATAAGATTTAATTAGTGAATATATGACTCCCTTATGACGTTACTGTTCATACATTTTCACGCTCTGTACTTAGTCGAACTATAAACCAAGCGGACTTTGATTCTCGAAGAAGCATTTTATGTAAACTTTGTGGTCTCTGTAAATAAATAGACTCCTCAACGCGAAGTAATAAAATTTGAATTGTCAAAAGTTTCGCCGCCATCAACAACCAATTCCAAGAAGATTATGCGAACACAAAAAAAAATTAGTTTCTAATTTCTCAATAGATGGCGTTGAGCAGACACCGAAGAGGGGTCCATTAGGTATTAAGGTATTAGGGTCGAGCAAATTATATTAATTGATATTAATAATATAAATACAAAGTACAAACCCTTTCTTATTGTTTTTGGTTTATTATTAACAATCTGGGTGTTATTGGCTGTATGGGCTTCGTAGCCATTTTTTAAATTGTTCACTTCACTTTTCAATATTCTTTTTCGTCTTTGGCTTTGCTTTTCATTCATGGAATCTGACGTATCCATTGACGAAGCAGCGATTTCAAGTTTTCCGGTTTATTTTTGTTTAGTTTTGTGTTTTGTAGTTTCTATTAGGTTTTTGTTATTGTTCGTGTATTCAAAATGAATACGAAGCCCATATAGCCACGTCCGATACTTGAATCGTCAAGGTCAAGAGCAAACCCATCGTTAATTAAAAAAAAGATTGTTTATAATAATAAAATAATAAACCAACAACAATGAGAAAGGATTTGTACTGTGTCTTTTTATTATTAATCTTAATTATTATATTTGCTCATACCTATTGGATCCCTCTCTGGTCAACGCCATCTGTCGAGAAATTAAAACATTTTTTTTTGCTTTTGGTAATTCCCTCATTGTACAAGTATAGATGTTTGATGGCTTTAACTTGATAAAATAAAACAGATTTCTTTTAATTAGTATTCTTAGGTTGTTATTTTGTAATAAAAATAAATCTCTATACTTACCTACTTTTGTAGAATTTTTATTTCCTTGTGACTACCTATAAATAGAAAAATTATGTATAGAACATAATGCCCTGACCGACGGCGGGCCCATACAAAAGGCACGTTTAGTAGGGAAGTCGAAGGCGAACGCGTTTCCATACTAATCGTTGTTTTTTTTATAGGTCCGCCGTCGGTCAATATGTCTCTACGTTATTTGAAAACTCGTTACTCAAAATAATAGGGTTCTCTTTCCCCTCCCCGTCTCCCTCCTGAAGACTAGGCGAAGGCAGCTTGAAGAGATCGGAGGGTTACTGGTGCGGCTTGAAGGGGTCGGGAAGAATGATAACCTTCCAGCATGAAGAACCCAGGAAAGAAACAACGGGATGTATGTGTGGACATACAGAAGTCTGTGGGACTGAGTCACAAGTATAAGAAAGAGTATATACTAATCTATGGTACGGACACTCCCTGCCTCCCACCAACTTTTTACCTCACCCCCTCTATCGCCCTCCAGTTACCCGGCAGATGCCTAAGAAGAAGACTAGGTTCAATTTCTTTGGTTTCGCATATGCTGACAATCAGACAATCATCATCTTGTCAATTTCAATTTTTGTATGCAGGGCTGCGTTCAGAACCTATGCCCCAGGTGCACCCCGAGTGCAACTTTTCGCACTAACGCCGTTCCGAGGCTCGGTGAAAAACGCTCTTTGCAACTCGGTTGTCAGAACTCAACCGTTCCGAACCTCTGACGGGTTGCAACTTTTAACCAACAAATTCGATGGTTAAAAAACACTCTGAAGTTTTAATTATCTGTGGTTACTTGACTTTTCGCGCGTTTTGAATAAAAGTTTGTTTTTCAAACTATTTTTATTCACTTTTTGATTTGCTAACATGGAAAATGAGTTTTTTTATTGTGTTTGGTAATGATGGAAACCCTGGAAGCCCATATTACTTTAAATGTCAAAATTTGAGGTTATAAAACAACCGGGATCGTTCCGTACCTCATAGCGAGTTAAAAATTGGCGCGGTCGTTCCGTACCTTAGAGCGAGTTGAAAAACAACCGCACCTAAAGGTCGTGAACGCACCCCAGTGTCCGGGCGCGCGTTAATTTCTCTATGGTCCGGGCTGACCCTAGGGGAGCGCGTAATTTCTCGATGGGGCTGACTGAGTGACCACATTTTAACGGAGTTTTTAATAAGTATGTGTATCCAAGCAATTATGTAACGGAATGGTTTATTAAGTGGTAAGGCAATTAGTACAACGCTTTTTTTGTAAAGAGTATTAAAAAGTAAACGAACTAAAGGCTAAAGGGTGGTCACTCAGTTCACTGTTCGGGTCCTGCGTAATCCAGCAGGCGGATAACAAACTCAGGTCAATAATGGTATTCGGTTGTAAGATAGGTTTCAGTGTTAGCATGTGAACCCGCTGAAAGAGCCTAATTTATCGCCGCTACTTAAAATTTGTTGCGTAATTTTTGCAGCGCGGCTGAATATAATTAGAACTTTGATGATTAGGTTTAGTAGTACCTAAGTAACGAATTGTGTCATGTGTAGTGTTTAGCATGACATGAGTTCCTTTTTCATTTTGCAACCCTCGCTATCGCTAGCGAGGTCAGCCCTTCTTAGATAAATGATTCGAAGGGAATTATGTTAGTGAAACATTAAGGCCTCGTTCAGGTTCTTGCGGAGCAATAAATCTATTACAATTTGACGCGTGTGACAACGCATCTCTCCTTGAACGCTCTATACATCGCCGTATGTTTGTTTACGGCAGCGCGCATGCGACGCCTGACGCCCCGCAAGAACCTAAACGAGGCCTAACGTTTTGACACATTGATCGACGGCGGGCCCGTACATAATTTGTGTATGAGAACGCTTGAGAATTATCAAATGACTAAAACTTGCATGTGTAGTGTAAGTTGTTGAATGAATAAATTGAATTGAACGCGTTCGGCGTCGCCGTTTGCCGCGTCGACGGCTGACGACTTCCCATACTAAACGTGCTTTTTGTATGGGTCCGCCGTCGGTCAATGAACAATAGTAGAGACTCCGTATTCACAAATCCTGATAGCAGTGACCCATGTCAAGCAGTGGAGACATCATTACTTGAAAATGCTTGGTACAAAGCAATGGAACCAACAGTCCGTAAGGGGCACAGATTACCCCCAATAGATACCGCATACAAGGCCGCCGACTCGCGTCACACATCTATGATTTTGCACTGATATAAGCAACGCGAGTGAACGAGCTCGATGTAGTGCGACCTTGAAATGGCCAATCCATGTTGCATTGTTTCGTGCCCCGCTACCCGCACCTACCGCCAAAAATTGTGACTTCGGGCTTGTACAAAATTTTCATCATTCGGTATCTATTGGGGATAATCTGTGGTAAGGGTCAATGTGTCTCGAAGTCTCAACCCCCTTGGGTTCATGTACATGTACATCGCTACAAAATATTAGGGCTGAACCTTCCTGGCAGCACGGAATCGCATTTTTTTACGCTCTATCCTTTCCTAACGCTCAGGAACATCATTTGCTAGAGCGAGAAAGATAGCGGGAATGTGATATGCAGCACCGGCATTGTGCAGCGGACCTTTCTCGCTCTAGCAAATGACGTTCCTGAGCGACAGAAAAGGATAAATCGTGAAAAAATGCGATTCCGTGCTGCCAGATGAGGCTCAACCTTTAAATTAAAACAAGAATTATTTGGTTACTCCGTTTACTATATACAAATAATCACAGATATTATTTAAAAGTATTAGAATACATTTCTGTACATGTAAGGCAGTCGCGCCACAAAGAATAGAGGTCGGAGTAGAGATATTCCGGTCACAGGGCGACTGTTGCATGGTGGAGCGACTACCTGAGACAGATCTCAGCGTGATGAAACTTGACGAGAGAGTCTGTCGAGAGGTCCGTCACGCGCCCCGAGAGGCCTGAGATCTGGAGTACAATTCTCTAAGCGTCACATCGCTGTCAAAAACATCGACGAGCTCACAAATGTAACATCCTTCAGATCGTCGAAGTTTTTATATTAGTTTGACACATGACCAACAACCACAGCGAATTGTCAGCTCGCCGATGTTTCTGTAGGGGGCTTTCCGTGGTTCACGTAGGTATGATGTAGAAGTTAGTTGACGTAAGTTTATTGTCAAAAGTAAGTGAGTTCGGTAAGCGGAGTTGAATGTTGTAAAACGACTGACTTTACTAGGTCACGAAGTGTATTATTTAAGCGCCTCATTACTCATCAATACAGACTAACACTCAGTTGCAGAAACACTCATTAGAGTTAATCCTCCATTAAATCTCTTGCTAGCTTTTACTACGTCAACAAGACAAAAAGTGACAGCAAGAGATTTAATGTTGGATTAACTTTAATGAGCGTTTCTGCAACTGACAGTAAATGTATGGAATTTGTTCCGTACAGTTTCAACGATGAATTTTAGATTGTGACGATGTTTGCGCTTAGAGAATTGCATTGCAGCATTTACGTCGTTGCTCGTTGATACACCAGTGGACGTTGGCAGGCTGATGATGATTGTTGTCACGTCGCCGCGTCCTGGTCGCGCTATGTGCTCTGGGTTCGATGCCGCGCCGCGGACACTGCCCCTGCAACAACTTGTTGTGTTGTTAGTTGTTCCTCTGGATTAATTCTATAGGCTATGTGCGAAGTGAGTGTTGGGAACTGTCAAGTCGATCGCAGCGCACGCTGTGGCAAAAAAAAAAAATTAGCTGTTCCATACTAAACTGCACCCGCCGCCGCTGCCTACTCGACTCAAATGCTGATTTTTTTTTTTGCTTCGATTGGTTTGCTCCCGTAGTAAAAGTTGTTCAGTTGATGGGTAGACTCTTAATGATATCAATTTCACCCTGTAGTTTGAGTTCAAAAATTGAACTATTTTCAGACAAGCTGGGTGCTTTAATCCACAGGGTGAAATTGATATCATTAAGAGTCTACCCATCAAACTGAACTACTTTGACTATGGGAGCAAACCGATCGAAGCAAAAAAAAAATCAGCTGTTGCATACATAGCCCAGTCAATTTACGGAGTTTTGTTAGGCGGGGTACGGAGTAATTATTAATTGGACTTTTAAACTGTAACCGGCACACCATTTAGTGACAAAAAACACTATAAGAAAACATATTAAAAAAAATCGCTACGCAACATAGAAATCAAAATTGTATCCCCCCAGAAGTCTTTTAAATTAATAATATTAATACCAGTGCACTCATTTTAATTATATTTAACAATGTAAAAAAATTTTGAGCAATAAGCTGCCTCGTTTCTGCAGCGCATCGGGCATGTTTGCGGCGGCGCGAGTAGATAGCTTTGCAGCCATCATACGCAAACGAGCCGCCTCCCTGCTGCGCAGGGTACGGGGCAGCACCAACACCCTCCTCGAGCCCATTGCAGAGCGGTTCCAATGTCCCATCATTGGGCATTGGAATAGCCTGCATAGGGGCTCTAGGCCCCTTTTTGTTAATGTTAAATAAGTGTTAAAAAATGTCGTCACTAACATAGTTTTAAGTCAATGTTACTAACACTATGGATCTATGATCTGCAATAAAATAAATGAATTGAATTGAATAAAATAGGCATTGAAATTTAAAAACATAAATATTTAATAAAAAATATAAATGTATTTTTCAAAGCCTTGTAAGTAGACAAAAATATTAGCACCATAATTGAAGCATGCATAATGGTAAAGACTTAAAAGCTTGCAAAAAAAATTACCATTCGTTTTTTTAGAACGAGATAAATGCTAAATTTAAAATTTGGGGCTGTTGCTGACGCAATATTTTTTTAATTTTAATACATTTCTAAGCCCAAATTGGCTTTTAAATACTATACCGAAAAAAAAAAATCAATTATTAATTAGTCCCGGCTCAAACCGTAAAATGACTGGGCTAACATTTGAGTCGAGTAGGCAGCGACGGCGGCGGGTGCAGTTTAGTATGAAACAGCAATTTTTTTTTGCTCCGATCGGTTTGCTCCCATAGTAAGAGTTGTTCAGTTTGATGGGTAGACTCTTAGTTTAAAAGGATGCTAATGATATCAATTTCACCCTGAAGATGCAAATCAGCACTCACTTAACAACCAAATATCCAAAACTACAAAGACTACACCAAAAAGGCGTCACCAGCGTTTCATACGTTTTTGGTCAAAACGTGAAAGTGTCGCCAACGAAAACTGATGCTATATTCTGTTAGAACTATTCTCTTACTAAGCATTTATTATTATGGCATGAACTCTGTAAGTTTTATAACATCAAAAATGTATGAAAAGACAGATTTTTAAATGGTGAGAACAAGTTCTAGCAGAATATAGCCTAGCCTAATTTCATCAAAAATATTTATGAAAAGGCAGATTTTTCGAACCCAATTAAAAGCAAGGATAATGGACCAACAGCTTCGGTGCCATAGTAATAAATGTTTAGATGGACAAGTCCTAACAGAATATCATTTTTTTGGCCGTCAGTTTCACGTTTTGGACCAAATCAGATGATGTCTTTTCGCAGGGATGTTTTTATTGCCATCTAGGTGTCCACTAAATAAGATTTCTCGCAATTCAACCCCAAGAAAGGTTAAAGTTTGTAGGAGAATTTCGTAAAAAAAAAAGGAATATCGACAATATTGCTCATTCATATAGTTTTTACTTCATTTTAATAAATATAAATATCTTGGACATTGTCACACAAATTATCTAGTCACATTTTAAAGTACCTGGAGTGCGATTTTTGAATCTCATTCACTGAGCTCAGCAGTTGAAAATGTCAAAATTTCTATGGAGATATGCATCTTTCTACTGCTGATTTAACTTTCAAAAATCATACTCCAGGAGTGCGATTTTTGAAAGTCAAATCAGCAATAGAAAGATGCGTATCTCCATACATTTTCAACTGCTGAGTGCAACGTATGAGATTTAAAAATCGCACTCCTGGACTTGTATTATGATGACTAGACAACGATATAGAATACATATATAGATACAAACATCCATGACTCGGGTACAAATATTCATATTCATCATATAAATATTGGTCCCTTACGGGATTCGAAACCGCGACTCTCGGGACAGCAGGCAGGTTCACTACAGACTGTGCTACCGGGCCGTCAGACTAGTAGTAATATAAAATAATAAACTTTATGCTAACGTTTTATGTTCAAATAATTCACGGATCCGTAGTGCGCTAGATGGCGTTAGTGTCGTGCACATATCAATTACCACTGAAACAGCAGCTACCGGCATTTTCATATTTGCACCTTGCGGGATTAGAACCCGTGCCCTTCGCACTGATAATTTCACTACCCCCTGCGGCCGTAGCATCATGTGCGCGATAAGACTATATCACGCATTTTATCTCTTTCGTTCGTGCTCAAATGGACAGCTAAGGTGCGATAGCGCTTTATTCCGCTGCCATGCTACGGCCGCAGATCTCGTAAGCGTGATAAAGATGTAAATGTTCATAAAATAGTTACCTGAGGCTTGCGGTTGTCCAGATGCCGAAGGTTTTTTAATTATTTTAAATCTAGTTCCAGGACCAATAACTTTAGATATGGAAGGCACCACTATAAACTTCTTTGATCCTTTTAAAAGTACCACTTTACATGGTTTTGATGCTTCAATATCACTGCATTTTCTTTTAGTCGCCATAGGTACTTGTAAGCGTGGATCTGCAGTAACCTTTATCTTATTGGAAATCGTTTCAGTATCGCCGGGTGCAATACTAGCTGACGCGTATAGTGTTGGTGTTGAAGGGACATGTCTACTGGTGCTATCAGTGTCTTCGACTTTAGCTGCTCTTGTCAGTACAGTATTACCATCTGAAGAAACGCTAGTTGGTGCAGTAAATAGACTTGAATAAATAGTTAATTCAGTATTCCCATCAGGTGCAAGTCTTGTTGATGCAGTGTATTGGCTTGATACAGAAGCAGGTGTTCTGGTTTTATGAATGGCTTGAAGACTGGATTTAAAAGTTAATAAAGGTCGTTCGTTTCTTTGAGGTGAAAGTATAGCCAATAAAGGGTATGGACTTGAAGCCGAAACAGGTGTTCTGATTTTATCAATGACCTGACTGGATTCAATAGTTAATACCGGATTTCTATCAGTACCAAGTCTAGTTGATGCAGTGTATTGGCTTGATTCAGAAGCAGGTTTTCTGGTTTTATCAATGGCTTGAAGACTGGATTCAAAAGTTAAAAAAGTTCCTTCAGGTGGAATTTTAACTAATTTAGGGTATGGACTTGAAGTAGAAGCTGCAGATCTGTCAACAGTCGCTGTTTCTTTTTGACGCGTGTGTGTCACGTTGTGTAGACGTGACTTTAGGAGCGGTTGTATTATCACTTCTGGTACAGTATCGTTATCATCCTGTTTATTTCGATGCGACATTGTTGTCGAAGTAATAGTGGGCATTTCTGGAACATCCTTCTGAAAAATACACAATGGGACACATTCTTACATAAACTCAGAATCATCATCCCTCTAAGGGTGGACAGAACGTAGCTAAAACTTCGATCATACAACTATGGACGAGTTACGTTAAGGTAGAATGAAATCTGCAACTTTGGATTTTATTCCGCTACTTTAGATTCTAATTTTGATTGTTAAAAATAGTCTCGTGTGAACCCCGAACGAGACTAGTTCGAAGTTATTGTTCCGCAATTATAGGTTTTCTCGTTTAGTGATACAGTACAGTGTTGCCAAATCCATATTTAAGAATTATCCCAGATTGACAGCGAAATTATCGTGTTTTTATCGCATCACAAATTTAAAAAAATCTCGTATCTTAGAACCTAAAAGAGTGTCAAATGATGCGTGGAATTCAATCATTCTTATTCTTATTTATATTGCATGCCACTATTTAATGTTACCTATTTATAGGTAGGAAAGTACGAGGTTTTTAGGAAATTTTAGTCTGCAACCCCTTTCGACGTGGTCAGAATCATTGCTACAACTACAAACTTTCTGTTTAAGGTGGTTGCAGTGGGGTCAATTTTATACAAAACTTTGACGCACAATACGCGTAGACGGTATTAATATAAGTAACTATGTATATATGGAAAAATAGTTGAAGCTAGATGCCGCGTCACAAATAACATTTGCAATTTATAAAATAATTACGAAGATATAAAGCTTTGAAATATTTTATACAAAATTTTAAGAGTTTTATACTTATCTTCGTAATTATATAATAAATTGCAAATGTTATTTGTGACGCGGCAACTAGGTTTTCCCCGTAAATCATGAAGAGAAGTCTCGTGTGAAAGACGTTCTAAGTTTGAAATTATTGTTTCGCAATTATAGGCTGTCTCGTTTAGTGATGAGGTATAAAATTGAATGTAAATGATTAATGCACATGATTAATTAATCTTATGCCGTGGCAGAGGGGAAATGCTACCGCAAGACTAGTCCTTATAATAAATAGTCAAAGGTGTATTCAGACAATGAAACTAAACCACTTACGAAAAACCAGATTTTTTTTTGACCTTACGTAGAAAATCGATCAGCAGATCTGCACTTTATTATGAGATGTCCAAAAACTAGTAATAAAATAGGTAGTAGCATAACGAAGTAAGAACTAACCGTTTCACTTAAAGCTGGCATTACACAGTCGATGTCCAGAGGGTCCAAATCATCATTCAATTCTTCTTCTTTTTTTATTCTGTAAAATGGTAACGTTATATATTTTGTTATGTTGGGTTAAACTGTTCAATAACGCATTTAATTTTACATCCTGTATCTTCCCACACGATAAGAAGAAGTAGGTATAGGATATACCTACTTCTTCTTCTTAACGTGTGGGCAGAGCCCTGGTGTCCAAAGTTTTTTCAGACAGCTTTACGGCCTCTGACGTGGTTTTTATTATGTAACGACTACTACTACCAGGACGGCCAGCCGGGACCAACGGCTTAACGTGCAATCCGAAACACGGAATCATTTTTCTTTTCAGACAATCAGGTGATTCAGCCTGCTATGTCCTAACCAACTGGGGAAAAACGCACAAAGTGACATTTCAATAGGTGTCCCCCGTGGGAATCGAACCCATCGAACCCACGACCTCCGTGTCGAGAGCCAATGCTCTTAACCATTAGACCGAGGAGGCAGTTTACCTACCTACCATGCCTACTAAACGACTGCAATATCAATAATAGATGATGGCGCTGGCAAAAAATATTGGAAGGAAATAATTTTTTGTGTGAAAATGGATTTTCTCAGTATACTTCACTTCACTATACTTTATACTAGATATACTTTATATAGGATAGGCGGGCTGAAATGTTAATTAGCAGAATAGGTCACTTTTCCGACTGTATACATATTTATCAGATCCGCCCAACCTATACACCTTGCCGACTAGAGTGCGAAAGAGACAACTGCAGCTCGGTCCGATTTTATCGACATAAAATCGACGAAATCAGCATTTCGTATTCCCCTGTTTCCTCCTCAAAACCAAAACGGTTTTAAAAATTCTTCCAAGAATAATATGAGAGACTTTGGTTATGTCTGTATGTTTTGCTTTTTTTGTTTATTATTCGTCAAATTTGTTTACTGGATGTCTGAAAACGGGCGGTAAAACTGGTCATTTTCGAAAGTCCCTAGTTCTTACAGTAATTAATTAATGCAAAAAAAGCAAAACATAGGGACATGGCAGAGGTGACATAGAATGTATGGTAAAAAAATATTTGCTCTAGTGTTATCCAGGGAGAAAACAGGGGAATACGTTTGTATGGAGTAAACCGTACTGGTCTATCCTCTTAAGGTGGTTTCAGTCCATACAAAAGTTTGACGCACAATACGCGTAGACGGAATTAATAAAAGTAATATTTGATATATGGAAAAATAGTTTGGAAAATCTAGTTGCCGCGTCACAAATAACATTTGCTATTTATAATATAATTACGAAGATATAAAGCTTTTAAAATTTTGTATGAAAAATTTCAAAGCTTTATATCTTCGTAATTATTTTATAAATTGCAAATGTTATTTGTGACGCGGCATCTAGATTTTCTAAACTATTTTTCCATATATACAAAGTTACTTATATTAATACCGTCTACGCGTATTGTGTGTCAAAGATTTGTATAAAATTGACCCCTCTGCAACCACCTTAAGGACGAAAAGATTTTCCGATTCCTAATTAGCTTTCTGGCCAATTTATTTAGCAGAAAGATATGAGACATATCCTTGACGTTACTAAAGCTGTTCAAAGAATAAGTGACGCATATGCTCACGATTATATTCCCCGAGGGGGGTAGTCAGAGATATTCGAACAGTAAATGACAGTAAGCGATCTCTTATCTCTCTGTTTCTGTAATTAAAATTAGCCCTAAAATATTGTTGCTATTCGGAATGGAGTATAGATTAGCTTTGAAGACGCCGGGCAAAGCACGATCGCCCAGGTACTTATGACTCAAATGTATGCAAAAGCTGATTTTTTTTTTGCTCCCATCGGTTTGCTGCCATATTAAAAGTTGTTCGTTTAGATGGGTAGACTCTTAGTTTTAAAGGATGCTAATGATATCAATTTCACCCTGTATCTAAACTATTATAAAACTGTAGCAGAAAGTTTGTCTGTACATTGAAGATATTAACAAAAAAAAGTTACGATATGGTTTTTAGGTGTCCCTGATTCTATATCACCAATATTTGGATTTTTTGTCTGTCTGTTTGTTCGTTTGTGTGTTTGTTTGTTTGTTTGAACGAGCATCACGCAAAAACTACTGAACCGATTTTAATGAATTTTTTTTTGTTTGATAGCTTATGATCTGACTTAAAATTTGGTATATAATTTGTGCGGACAAAATCTCGGGTTAACGCTAGTTTTAAATAAAGGTATTCTATGAGCTTTGGGCGTTAAATTTGTTACTGACAGTATTTAAGGAAACGTTCGACAGTAAGATACATCCTGGCCTCGCCAAAGAGGACGTAAATTCAAATTGAAGATAGCTAGTCTTAAAAAAGTACAAAATAAAATTATTCTGGTGTGCTTGTGTTTATGACATGCCTAGTGAGTAAAACAGTTAAGCGAATAGACTGAATACTCACTCGTCAGGTGGTGTCCAGAGCTCGTCGGTGTGCGCTCTGCTCAGCAGTCTCCTGATCTCAAGCAGCAGCGGCTGTATCTCCGTCTGTGTAGTGCAACAATCAATATAACCATCAGCATATATATCCTGCCCACTGCCGGGGCACAGCACACAGATCGACTCAATTACCATCACATTCAAATGAATAGATGAAACAAGTAACGTAAGGCTTGGGCCTGGGCCACACAGGTCGTAGTCCGGGCACTGCACGCACACGCACACGCACGTGTAAGTGTAAGTGTAACGGTACCTGTGTAGTGTAGTACTCACGTAAGGCTTGGGCCTGGGTATCCTCAGCACGTAGTGCAGACAGTGCGCGCCCCTCGCCTCGCACGAGCCACACAGGTCGTAGTCCGGGCACTGCACGCACACGCACGTGTAAGTGTAAGTGTAACGGTACCTGTGTAGTGTAGTACTCACGTAAGGCTTGGGCCTGGGTATCCTCAGCACGTAGTGCAGACAGTGCGCGCCCCTCGCCTCGCACGAGCCACACAGGTCGTAGTCCGGGCACTGCACGCACACGCACGTGTAAGTGTAAGTGTAACGGTACCTGTGTAGTGTAGTACTCACGTAAGGCTTGGGCCTGGGTATCCTCAGCACGTAGTGCAGACAGTGCGCGCCCCTCGCCTCGCACGAGCCACACAGGTCGTAGTCCGGGCACTGCACGCACGTGTAACGGTACCTGACATGAAAAATGAATACAATATTAAGAGAATGTAGTATTAAAAAGCAATAAATAAGATTTCTTTTTCAGAATAATTATTCGACGTGTCATGGAAATTACTAAAACTGTTCTAAAAATGTATTCTTTTAAATCTGAGTAGTTTCAACTAACCCTTTGATTTCTCCAGAGCAATAATTACATTGAAATCCATCGTGAAGATCTTCATTCTTAACTGAAAAGAAAAGTTAAGTTAAGAAAAATTATTTGATATAATGATGTAGTAAGTGGTTAGAACAAAATAATACGATTTCTAGAAATTTCTGGTTTTTTCCCGTATAAATAACTTTTTGGACATATAAATAATTTTTTTTAAAGCCCTTACGTTGTTAATTAGGTACGTTAAGTCTCATAAACTTGTCTGATGGCAAGGGATTGCATAGATATGCATATTAATACCTTTATTGACGCATAGTACAGTTCGATTACATGTCTTTAACTCACCTATGTTCTGTGGCTCCAAATCCAATTCATCCTTGTCATCTGATCCCTTCGACGCATTGTGGTAAAATGAGGAATCATTATCCATGGCTTGACAGTCATCGTCAGATATATTGTGACAATCATCATCAGTGATATCAACGCTTGCAGAA
The DNA here is from genome assembly GCA_927399405.1 of Agonopterix arenella. Classification (NCBI taxonomy): domain Eukaryota; kingdom Metazoa; phylum Arthropoda; class Insecta; order Lepidoptera; family Depressariidae; genus Agonopterix; species Agonopterix arenella. Next base: position 8,971,517 of record OV656714.1, read on the forward strand.
TACTGATCATCAAGTACATCTTCATTAATGTACAACGCAGGTTGACCTTCAGTTTGATTCTTACTGTGATCGCTCACTGCAGTTTGATTCTTACTGTGATCGCTCACTGCAGTTTGATTCTTATTGTGATCGCTCACTGCAGATTGATTCTTGCTGCGATTGCTCTCCGCAATTGCTTCCTCCTCACGTTTAGCAAGTAATTCCCTCCCTGCATCTGAAAACAAATTATAGTCGTGAGCATATGCATGAACAAAATAGGCATGGGGATAATTCACTGTGTACTTCATTTTTAAACTAGCACAGGACCGTGAGGAATTGCACAATAAAGGGGAGGCCTATGCCCGGCAGTGGGTTGGGAGCTGATTTGAATGATTAATTCATTTTTAAAAACCTGTATCTAAATAAGTACATTTACTACCTATAAGTTACATTCTTGGGTTAAATTGTGAAAAGGTGTTAGCTAATGCAATGTAATACATTTGTTAAATAAATAAAATTAATTAATTAATTAAAAACATTTAAATTATGTGAAAAGATTTATATTTGGATTGATAATAATAATTATGGTGGTTCATGGTTGTGGCAAGGTTTCTAACCAGCACGAAGGGGGTCGTGAGTTTATAATATAATTGTTTTCATTTAAGTATGTTATGACGTATTTGACGACACGCCGCGCCAAAAATATCCCCAGTCACCACTGGCGGTTTGACAAAATATGGTGCAAAAAGTTCCCAATGGTCACCACCGCTTTGGCACCACATTGGTAACAGGTATAGTACAAACCATCGGCCGTAGCATGGCAGCGTGATATAGCGCTATCGAGATAAAAGGCGCGATATAGCATTATCGCAAACATCATGCTGCGGCCGAACTGAGAACGTTAGGACGTGTTGTTTGATGCCATAATTAATCAAAATTGTCATTGTAAATAACTATTATCATGTTTATAAATAAAATAGGCCCGCCCTTGACTTGTAGTCCCTTCAGTAAGTAAACAATTAAAATAATAAAGACGCGTTAATGATATAAAATGTCGCTTTATTATAGTAAAACATAATATTTGCAATTCGTAATAATAAGTATGTCCGTAGAGTAGAGAGTGGAGTTCGGCCGTTTTGCATACATCCAGGATCAAATTCATCCATTGTGCCGTGGTGGTCCAATGGCAAGTAACCTTGCCTGCCGTGCAGGCGATAGTTCGATCCTCGTCCAGGCCGACTCGAACCAATGAGTTTTTCGGAATTTATGTACGATTTGAAACACCACTGGCTTTTCGGTGAAGGAAAACATCGTGAGGAAACCTGCATGCTTCAATTTCGAGGCATGTATTGTACCCACTGTCCATTACAAGTGGCGAAGGGCTCACCCGTCACACTGGACAGAGTTTCGGTACTACTAGTGAAACGTGTATGTTCTGAAGTTTCAGAATATCTCTGACTCCCTCGGGGAATATAGTCGTGAGCATATGCTTATGCTTATGCATACATCCAGGACATCGATTGAGTGCTTTGACGTCGACTTTCTTCACTCGATGACCTGCATTTTCGACATGGGACTTCTTCGGAAACGACAATTACATGATTATTATAACGCAGTGCTTAAAACATAGTATACAGAGTGCAAACTTAAATGCGTTTCATACCTACTTTGGGGGGTGCTTTAGACCGTCAAACTTAACAACTTTTACTATAGGTAGGACCTTTGACTATTTACTATAAGGACTAGCCTTGCTGTCACGGTATAAGATTAATTAATCATGTGCATTTACATTCAATTTTATACTTTATCACTAAACGAGATAGCCTATAATTGCGAAACGATAATTTCGAACTTAGAACGTTTGGAGTTCACGCGAGACTTCTTTTCATGATTTTTAATGTTCAAAATTAGAATCTAAAGTTATGGGGAATAAAATCCAAAGATGCGGATTTCGTGTTACCTCGCCCCCCGCAAAAAGTGGCAGAAATCTTTGTTCGTAGAATTACACGCGTAACTAGTCCCTATATAAGTAGTCAAAGGGTAGGACCAATAATATTGAAATCGCGAAAAAAATTGGATATCCATAGAAAATGTCAATCTAGATGTAGTTGTAAGATAATGTAGAACTTAGTGGTACAGGCCAGGAATCGAACCACCGCCACGTGATTGAATTAGCTCTCTTCCGTATTGGGCTCACCGTATCACCGCTCTTTTTCTTCAAGTATTTGTGTACGTACAGTACAACAGTACAAGGAAATTAATTTTATTAACCTCAGCAATTTTCGTTTGCGCCCCCGACAAAACCCGAAGTCGTTTAGTAATCAAAGGGTGCAAAGTCGGATAGCAGCGAAAAGGGCGCGAAAACAATTTAGCCCAGTCATTTTACGGAGTTTTGTTAGGAGAGGTGGGAAGTAATTATTAATTGGACTTTTAAACTGTAACCGGCACCATTTAGTGACAAAAAAACTATCTGAAAACATATTTAAAAAAATTCACTACACAACATAAAAATCAAAAATGTGACCATCAGAAGGCTTTTAAATTAATAATATTAATACTATTTGAATTATATTTAACAATGTAAATTATTTTTGAGCAATAAAATAGGCATTGATATTTAAAAAAATAGGTTTTTATCAGAAAATACGATTGTATTTTACAAAACCTTCTAAGTAGACACAAATATTTACACCATGTTTGAAGTATGTATAATGGTAATTCCTTAAATTTGTAAAAAAAAATTACCCTCAGGTTTTTTATAACGAGATAATAGCCGAATTTAAAATTTGGAACTGTTGCTGACGGGATTTTTATTTTATTTTTGTACATTATTAAGCTCAAATTTGCTCTTAAATACTATACCGAAAAAGATATCAATTCTTAATTACTTTCGGTTCAAACGGTAAATAGACTGGGCTAATTAGCCAATCGTGACAAGGCATTGAAGGTGGCACATCGTGATTGGTGAATGTATTTTCGCGCGCTTTTAACATTTGTCAACTGCGCAGGTACATCGGGGGAACTTATAAATCTGGTACTACTGTACTTAATGATTATTTAAAATTGCTTACAGAAATTTGGAAGACCATGGGCTTGTGGAACAGTTGTTTCATTTGCCAACGGCAACGTCATCGTCCAGTTTGTGGCATTGTTTTCCTCAGTAGGTATTGCAAATTTTCCCAAACGATGTTTGGTACTATCAGTGAAATAAATATCTCGAAAATGTCTTTTGCATAGTACTTTACCGGCTTTATTAAGCTTGGCTAATGCATCCACTGATGACCAGTCTTGTTCTGGCCAACAAAACTTTGCCCAAGCTCTCGTTCTGCAATTAATATTATGGTTTTAGCATAAGTTTTAGTAACACAATGAATGCTGTATGTTTCAATAAGTTTTCACCATGCAATAACGAGATTAATAATAAGAATATATCGCTCTGAATAAAGTTACTGTATCAGAAACTGATTATTGGATGTAGCAAACCCATTTTTTTTCTGTCTTCTTATTTTTTTTCTGTTGTCTCAAAGTACACGTACAGTGTTCAACTTAATATGCAGACGGTTTTTAGGAGTACTGTATCAGAAGCTGATTATTGTATGTAGCAAACGTATTTTTTTTTTCATTTCACTGGTTTTGTTTTCTGTGCCTATCTTGTCAAAGTATACCTACAGTGTTCAACTTAATATGCAGACGATTGAACAACGGCAAGCACTTAGATAATTCTCCGCAATATTGAATAAATTAAAAATATATTTAAAAATAAGCGATATGTTCATTTTTATTCATTATAGATATTTTTAATGCATTTTGAATTTATCTGAATTCAGGCGGCATTATGGACAACATTGTTATTGACCGGAGTTGATAAAGAGAATTTCAGTGATACGTCAAACGATGATTACTGATTAGATTCAGATTTAGGCAAAGGAAATACATCTCATTCCAAATCTGAAATTTTCAATACAGCTTTTCGTAAGTACTTTCAATGAAAATTATAACGGATGTTAAGTGGAAAATTACAACCAGTTTCGGAAAAGCTAGTAGGTAACAAAGATGAAATAGATTGATTTTCTAATAACAAACTAGATGGCGTTACCTAAAGTTAAATCGTGTTATCATTGTTTCAAAAATTTCTCTTAGGTAAGATTTAAACAGTATAATTACTCTTCTTATTCTACTTATACAATAGCTACGGAACCCTATCATGGGAGAGTCCGACACGCTTTTGGCAGGTTTTTAATAATCGAATAGAAAAGAATATTCGATGTACATACAAACAACTATGGTATGCCCTCCTGCGTACATTTGTCCTTCACGTAGGACATAAGAAATAATATCTATTAACACGTTCGCGGACAGTGACATGCTATAGCAGTGATAACAATAAAAGTTCTATTGTGTCTCGTTCAGTGTCCGCGAAAGTGTTAATGGTGTTTTAGTTGCAAACAATAACACCAAAAAAACGCATGCTCACGACTATAGACCCCGAGGGGTAGTCAGAGATATTCTAAAACCTCAGAACAACAATAGATTTTATAACTTATTTCTTATGTCCGACGTGAAGTACAGATGTACGCAGGAGTATGTATTGTACATACCGTTCCACAGAACTTTTTACAATTTTAGGAAACCGGTGAAATGACAATACGACATCTTTAATAGGAGTAGCTCCGCATTTAGAACACTTTCTATAGGAGTCCGTAGTCATATTTATTTATCAGTAGATGTGCCTCTTTGTCTCGGATATAGCTGTGGCGAGATATCTCCAGGGAGCAACTGTGGTCAAATATCCAACATATTTAAGTCACAGTTTGTTGTCACAATAGCCCAGTCATTTTACGGTTTGAGCTGGGACTAATTAGTAATTGATATTTTATTTCGGTATAATATTGAAGAGCCAATTTGAGCCTAGAAAAGTACCAAATTTAAAAAAATCACGTCAGCAACAGTTTCAATTTTAAAATTTAGCTATTATCTCGTTCTAATAAACCTGATAGTAATTTTTTTTGCCCACTTAAAAGGTTTTGAAAAATACATTCGTATTTTTAAATAAATGCCTCATTTTTTAAATTTCAATGCCTATGTTATTGCTCAAAAATAATTTATATTCTTAAATGTAAGTAAAATGAGTGTATTGGTATTAATATTATAATTTAAAAGCCTTCTGGGATACACAATTTTGATTTCTGTTGCGTAACGATTTTTTTAAAAATATGTTTTAAGATAGTCTTTTTGTCACTACATGGTGCCGGTTACAGTTTAAAAGTCCAATTAATAAGTACTCACTACCCCGCCTAACAAAATTCCGTAAAATGACTGGGCTACAAGTGTTAAGCGCACAACTATGGTCCATAATCAATAATAGTATCACTCGGCCACTCAGTAAACCAAAAAGTTATTCGTTTTGAAATGTATTTTTATAAATATAATATCAGTTTTAATTCTGACCACCAAGTGAAGAGATGGAACGGTCATACAATAATTTTTTTTCATTTTATTTCATTTACTCACGTTAAATTATAGGAGGTAGATAATAATTTGGATCGTATTACAAAGATAATGTTTCAATACAATTTGATCCTAAAGTATAGTGGATTGGATATAACAAACAATTTAAATTTTAAAGGAAAAACAATATTACCTACTTAATACACAAATTAACAACAATGTCAGCTCTGAATTAATTATTACAATGTCATCATCATCAGCCTATAAACGTCCCGCTGCAGGGCACACGCCTACCCTCAGGGAGGGCATATGGGCTTTAGTCCACTACCGTGCCCAATGCATTTTGGTAGACTTACACATCAGAATTCTTCTTAAGCGTATGCAGGTTTCCTCACGATGTTTTCCTTCACTGTTTGAGAGCAATCGGTATTACGTACATAACTTAGAAAAACTCATTGGTACATGGCATGTTGTCCGTGCGGATTTGAACCCAGACCCATATAATTAGGTGTCCATACTTCTCCGCAACACGCCACCGACGCTCAATACATTTCAATGTCAACCTTGTGTAATCTATGACAACGGTTACGATCTTTCTTGGTGAAATGTCCATCACACATTTATATTCGTAACCAAAAATGAAATTGTTTAATTGCAATTAACAATTATAAAATGTAATTAGTTAATTACATTTTGCCCAACACTGACATGGCTATAATTATGGGCTCGATTGGGCCTTTAAAAAAAGGCAAGCACGGTCTTAACATGATTTTGATATGATCTCGCATACTTATCTATGGAGAGCCACAGGAGTGCGATTTTTGAACATCACACGTTAAAATGAGCAGTAGAAAGATGCATAATCTCCAAAGTAATTTTGACATTTTCTACTGCTGTTTACAACGTGTGATCTTAAAAAATGTATGTTCAAAAAATTGTATAAGTGGTTAATAATTAACAGTTTTTACAGTGTTGAAGAGTTTTTAAATTTTAAGTGTAAGTTAATATGTAATGTAAAGATGAGCCATTTAGAACTACTTTCTCTTTTTAATGGCTTTCGGAATATCCCTCATTGTGTATATTTCTCATGAATTTTGAGTTCAAAGTTCAATATCTTTCTATATTATCAAAATAAATAATTGGTTAATTAATTAATGCGCCTTTTAAATTACTCATGATAAAAGTCACGTCATATAGGGGAAGGGGGTTAACAAGATGTCACTAAGCGCTGTCGCGCGACCCGCGGCGACCGTAAAGTGTCGCTCGTCTGTAGTAGCCCTAAGGAAGGTCAAGGTGGGGGATCAAAATTCAACCGAAAATGCGTCACATGATATATTGACGCCCCCTTAGTACAAATCGGAATAGTCCACAGTTGCTTCAAAATGTTTCGTTGTAGAAGGCGAGAAACATTCGGCTCTGACAAGTGTACGTTCTGCAATCATGTATACACATTATAGAGTTACGTAGACGAGAAAGAGTGACATTCTCCATACTAAGGGGGGTAACTCGGAAAAAGCTCAAAATCCCGTGTCTTAGATGGCTCCATACTAAGGGGGGTACTTTGTGACTGTGATGTCCTGGCGGTAAAACGCATGTGCCTCCTCGGAGATGGATACTCGAAACCGGGAGATCTTAGGTTTCTTCCCCTCAATGGTGTTGCCTCCTTCATTGACCATGTATTTGAAGGGTGAAGAAAACAAAAAGTATTGGGGCTAACACAAAAGATCCCACTGGGTCGAAGTGTTGCTGGCTTGCCAGCCCCCACAACAAGATAAGATAAGGGGGGTACCTCGGAAAAAGCTCAAAATCCCATGTCTTAGATAGCGCTGACTCCTTGCCCGCGAGTAAGATGAATTGCCAATATAGGCTAAGAAATTTTTATCAAATCAACTACGTAAGAGAGGTAGCTTAGGTAAATATGCAGGCCCTGTACCCGGACTTTAGATTTTCAATGTATCGCGACAGTTTCGGTCCGAACCTCATTGTAATAGAGTAGGGATTAGAAAGAAAACGTTCACGCAATTGCGAAGTTCGAATGTCCGGGTAGACCCCCTAGAGTAGTAGATCGAAATTGTTGATGCAAAAATAGCGAAATGATGCTCATAACGACATCTAGCGAACTAGAATGTACTTAATTCCAGTGGAGCTTAATATAAAAGTTTAAGGGCCTGTTTCACCACTTCTTAGTAAGTTCTTCTGTGCAACATTTGTTTGGGGACCATAGTTTTATCTGTCTCGGTTTCCGTGGGCCGTTGACCACATCCAGGAGGAGTCGACCTTTGAAGAAAGTCGAAGTTTTCCCCGGGTCTCCTGAAAATCCCAAGTACGACCCCCTAATGCTTTTCCTCGGTCCTGAAGAACAACTATGTCAATGATAAGTAAGTAGGTAGGTAGATAGGCAGGTAGGGTTAGTGGGGTAGGAGTACCCAAAAGAGATTTACAGTCGTGAGTTTATGTATGTTGTAGTAGTAGTATAGTACGAAGTCACGGGCACAGCTAGTTCAATACAGGGTGTTAGGGAAAACAGTTGCATTACTTTAAAGGATGGTTTTACGCATGATGCTGAACGACTTTCCCAAAGGAACCTATAGGAAAATTGGAAATTTGTTTTTACTTTTCATAAAAAAGTTCGATCAGCTGATTGCCTTTCGTATGGGAAGTTCACATTTTTTTTACGAATCTATACTATTATAAAACTGTAACAGGAAGTTTGTCTGTACATTGAAGATATCAACAAAAAAAAAGTTACGATATGGTTTTTAGGTGTCCCTGATTCCATTTCACTAATTTTGTCTGTCTATCTGTTTGTTTGTGTGTTTGTTTGTTTGAACGAGTATCACGCAAAAACTGCTGAACCGATTTTGATGAAACTTTTTTTGTTTGATAGCTTATGATCTGACTTAAAATCTGGTATATAAGGTCTAACAAAATTAGCTGAAACTATTTTAAGGGGATGATCAGACCATCAAACTGAACAACTTTCTCTATGGGACCAATATCGAAATCGCGAAAAAAAATCTGATGTCCCATACAAAACTGCAAACATCTGCAAACTCGAATCAAATGTATGGGACAATAGATTTTTTTTTCGCTATTTCGATATTGGTCCCATAGAGAAAGTTGTTCAGTTTGATGGTCTGAGCATACCCTTAAAATACTTTCAGCTAATTTTGTTAGACCTTATATAATTTGTGCGGACGAAGTTGCAGGTTAACGCTCGTTTCCTATAAGTTTCTTAGGGAGAGTAGTTCAGTATCACGGGTACAATCATCCCTTAAAGTAATACAACTGTGTACCCTAACATCCTGTACAGGTAGGTAAAGTTGTACATACGTTCTTTCGGTTCTTGGAAAAGATAATAAGGAAATGTCAACAGTATATCATCAGAAAGTGGTGGTCTAGTGAGCCGTATGGATGGAATGGCAGTTGGTTTCAATTTGGTCTTTTTTTTATGAAAATCTTTTGCCTGGAAATGTTTCTCGCAAATAAATTTTAATTGATTCAATTTTTCAATTGGTATGTACGCTAGATCTTCATTTCCAGTAACTTGAACCCATTGTTTGCATCTGAAAATAAAACATATGTATGTTCAAAAATATGATGGATGATTTATGTATGGTGGATGTTCTGATGTTTCAGAATTTCTCTGACTAACCCCTCGGGAACATAGTTCTAAGCATACGTATGCATATGCATTTATGTATCAACAATTATCGATATCGACATTTCTTCAAATCCCTCACTTCTTTACAAATACTGCCCGCTCTTTATGAAAATGATTGCCTAAATATAAATCAGGGCTGATAAATAGGATAAATTTATGCTTACCGAGCTTCATCCAGTGGAAATCTTGCTATGAAGTTACGTTTTTTACCATCTTTTCTTTCCGACCTTTCATTGCATATTTCACATTTCCTGTACTTCATTTTAGGCTTTTATGGTGCAATATCACGTAATACACTGAGTTTAATTGTGTTTTAATTTTTATATTCAGGTTTATTTAATTATTCTAAATATAATAAACAGCCAGCAAACATTTCAAATAATTTAGACAGAGTCCGTTTCAATCTAGACCACTGAACAAATAATCACTGTTTTAAGAAGCGGAACATGAGTTCTAAAACACGAAACACGAACGAATGAATGAATGTTTTCAAAAATAAGAGTCTTTACTACCAACGTTTACGAATAAGTTTAATTTTTTATGTTATCGCGCTTCTTTTCTGTCAGTATGACACCTATGCTTACATTTACTAGTGATGAGCAGGTATCGATAATTAGTGTTGTCACCGATGACGTCATGCAGGTTTCTCGATATCGATATTGATAAAAAATACTCGCTATAAACCACGTTCCTATTTATTACAATACACATACCAAATCAGAATAACGATTTCAGATGGTGTGTCCCCTCCAGAATCCCTTTCGGAATTGCAGAGGCATCAAACCCTATACAAAATCCTAATTCTGATATATTCTATATTCCGTATGTGTGGCAGGCGTTTGTGGTTATATTAAACCACGAGCGTTAACCCGCGACTTCGTCCGCACAAATTATATACCAGATTTTAAGTCAGATCATAAGCTATCAAACAAAAAAAGTTTCATCAAAATCGGTTCAGTAGTTTTTGCGTGATACTCGTTCAAACAAACAAACACCCAAACAAACACACAAACAAACAGACAGACAAAAAATCCAAAAATTGGTGAAATGGAATCAGGGACACCTAAAAACCATATCGTAACTTTTTTTTTGTTAATATCTTCAATGTACAGACAAACTTCCTGTTACATTTTTATAATAGTATAGATATAGCTAGGGGCCAGCCTTGCGTTAGCATTCCCCTCTGGCAAGTTTATTTTATACATTATCATCACACAAACTTGCCTATAGTTACGGAACAATAACTTAAAGTTTATGGTTCACACGAGACTATTTTTAACAATCTAAATTCGAATCTAAAGTATTGTAATAAAATACCAAGTTGCGGATTTCAGGCAACCTACGTGATTCATCCCCCACAAAAAGTTGCAGAAAAGTTTGTTAGTAGAATTACACGCATAACTCGTCCATAGTTATATTGTTTAAAAGTGGTCTTATTAGTGAGGAAGTCTAAAAATTAAAAAAAAATGTATTTGCTTAAAATATGGTATATTTATGATCTTAATGTAGTATGCATACATTAAAGATCTTACAGAGTTGTTAATTTATTAAATTACATGTTTAAATTATTATACACCTAAGTCACAATTTTACATAAAATTTAATTTAAGACATGTCATACCTAATATACCTACCTACATTTTCGCCTATGGGTTGTCATGAGTCATGACAGTTGAGGGGTTAGGTTGAAAAAAAATAATGAAGTTTTAAATGGGTACAATAATTGTATTTTTTGCGGTCGCGCTTTTGTCTCAGTACAGCAGAACAATCTCCCGCTGAGTATCTTTTTTCCTGAAACATAGTAAACGTTAAATGGATTCGTCATTCATTGATTTGCCGGTAAGGTAGGACTAGAGAATTCGCGGTCACGTAGATTTCCACCGCGCAGGCAAGCAACGTGGCCAGGTATGTCCCTCGTCTGCTACTTTTGTAAGTCGGTTAGGGTGTCGCTGTCGTGTCGCAAAGAGGGTCCCACACTTAGAAAAATTGTACGCTAATTTTATATGGAGCTGGGACTTAAAAAAATTTTGATCGAAATTGTATGAACCATCGACTTAGTCGAATTTACTGGTGAAATTAGTATGGAGGCTGGACTAAATTTCCAAAAATTAACTTTTTTTTATTTTTGCATCCGGAAGGATGGATTTACGGATGCCCCAGGGGTTCGAAAAATTTGCTATTTTTTCGCTAGGATTCACCGTTCTAGAGATATTTCGAAATTTATGATTATCCCCTACCCTAATACTCCCACATCCCCCGGATCCCGAATGTTACATTTGGCGATTGTTTTTTGTTGAAAATTATTAATTATTTAATTAAGTCCTAATTTTGCATGGGACCCTCTTTGCGACCTTATAATTAATATTTTCAATGTACAGACACGCCAAGTTTACAATTTTATTATATTTAGTACAGGGTAAAATTAATGCTATAGTAGGGTAATTGGTAAAGTAGGGTAGATGTAGGTATAGATTATGGTTGCCAGACGATTTTTCCAAAAGGGCGGCAATAACCACTGAAATTACCTAGGGTTGTCCAGCAATTTTCGTGAGGATCGCTAGATTCTATTTTTCCTTGGTTTATTTGTTCCTTAGATTATACCGAACTTAGAAAAAAAAGAGGAAAGAAATATAATTTATTTCTTTCCTCTTTCTTTGAAATTGCTTGATTTTGGTAAAGAAGTTGGTTCTCCGGCCTATGTGGTTCGTAGGGAGTTCATTGTTGAAGGTGAATCGTTGCATACTGTGCTCCCTTTCAAATGTTTTATAAATCGGTACGAATGTGCCTAGTTACAATCTCATGAATTTACTGATAAAGCTAGTTTCCTAGACTGTTACACCAAGATCCACGTTGGGTCAAAGTTATCTTCCCGTGTATTGTTTAGTGCCTATTTTAGCTAGCGTCACAGAATATATTATTAAGAGCGTAATCCCGAGCCGAAGCTAAAACTAATTTTAAGTTAGGCCTATGCCCTTCTTGGCTCGGGAAGACCCCCTACCTTAAAATCCCCACCTCTTCCTCACAAAAGGCTCCTTTTTGGATGAGCGACGATAGGTAACCAAATATCCATTTTCGCTTCCAGACATTTTTGAAATAAGAAAAAAGTCCCCCCATGACATTAATTACATACGGCTATTAGGGTTAACTATTTAATACAGGTTGAAATTCATCATTACCATCGTTTTAAATTAAGAGTCTACCCATCAAACTGAACAACTTTTACTACGGGAGCAAACCTTTGACTATTTATTATAAGGACTGGCCTTGCGGTAGCATTTCCCTTCTGCCACGGTATAAGAACAATTGAACATTCAAAATTAGAATCTAAAGTTATGGGGAATAAAATCCAAAGTTGCGGATTTCATGTTACCTCGCCCCCCGCAAAAAGTGGCAGAACTGTTTGTTAGTAGAATATCACGCGTAACTAGTCCCTATACAGGGTGTAAGTGACAGCCTAGCAAATACTGAAACGGTGAACTCAGACCATCAAACTGAACATGAACAACTTTCACTATGGAGCCTACCTTAGCAAACGCCAAAAAAATCTGCTGTCCCATACAAAACTGCTTTACCTACCCGACTAAAATGTATGGTACAGCAGATTTTTTTTTCGCGTTTCCTGAGGTAGGCTCCAAGGGAAAGTTGTTCAGTTTGATGGTCTGAGTTCACCGTTTCAGTATTTGCTAGGCTGTCACTTACACCCTGTCATCATCATCATCTCAGCCGATGGACGTCCACTGCTGAACATAGGCCTCCCCTAAGGATCGCCATAACGACCGGTCCTGCGCTGCCCTCATCCAACGGGTTCCCGCCGCCTTCACCAGGTCGTCGGTCCTCCGTGTGCGGGGCCTACCCACGCTGCGCTTTCCGGTACGCGGTCGCCACTCGAGAACTTTTCGGCCCCATCGGCCATCGGTTCTGCGAGCAATGTGCTCCGCCCACTGTCACTTTAGTTTAGCAATTCTTTGGGCTATGTCAGTTACTCTACACCCTGTTACACCCTGTATAAGTAGTCAAAGGAGAAAAGCGATCGGAGCAAAACAAAAATCATCATTTCCATATTAAACTGCAGTGCCTACTTGACTCAAATATATGCAACAGCTGATTCCTGTGAAAAGAGGAAATTTAGGTAAATAAATATGCGTCCGAATGTCCGATCTATGATCATTATCCAGGGAGGCAATAGGGAAATACGTTTGCATGGACTAAACGGCACCCGCCTTTAATCTCAAGACCCCCAAGTTAAAAAGCTATATTTTATCGTTTCATATTAAAAATATCCGACATTAAAAAATACTCGCGATTCACAGAATTTATGATTCAGAAATGACCTAACGTGGATAGCGCCGGCTTAAGCTAGCTTGGCGTAGGTATAGAGCATGATGTAAAACGTTTCATCTTTATCCTTCCTCCAACCCTTTAGATGACCAGAAGGGTCTCGCCCTATCCGCCACCAGTAGGCCTCGCATGCCACCCCCAAGAAAATGATAAAAATCGAGATGCACCTCCATCTTTATTATTTTACGTATGCCAGAAAGAGCGAGCATGACGTTTTTCTCGTTTAAACGCTTTGTCGTGCGTGGCATGCTAGCCGTGCTGGGGACGCGCTCTCTAGGGATTTAGGCTCCCCCGAGAATATCTACACTATTTACTTACAAACTACGTATATTAAAATATTATACATAAAAATCAGAACTCGACTAACTACTAATAGTCCGTTTTCTATTGGGATCCGTTGTATGGAGAGGTTTACAATTTTGAGTAGAGCAATGCCACTTGGTACAGGTGTAATACACGCCAAACTGAACCCAAAAAGCCTGGTAGGCAGACATAACTCCGTGTCTGTTCGGGGGGAGGGGGAGTTAAAGTACTGAACTGCCAGGGCTGCGTTCAGAACCTACGCCCCAGGTGCACCCCGAGTGCAACCTTTCGCACTAACGCCGTTTCGCGTTACTTTGCGAAAATCCATGACTAATATGTAGATGACACGATTGTATCGAGAAGCGTCCGATCCGTTTAGAAGCGGAGGTCTCGATACAATCGGGTCATCTACCTGTTTGAATTAAAATGTAGTTTACCTTTTCCGTAACTCCAGACATGCAAGGGAAATTCAGCCAACTGCTCAGCAGTCAGTGGCGGAGATCTCAAATTGAGAATAGGAATTGCGTTATCTAATAGCCGACTTCTCTTTCTATTGAACGAAGAACGTGGAAAGTGATCCTCGCAGACAAATCTGTTCTTATGCAATTTTTCAATTGGTACAAAAACAAGGTCAGGATCGCCTGCTAGTCGTATCCATTCACGGCAACTGCAATTAAGTTTTAATGATAAATTATAATATCTCGGACACTGTTACCCTTGTTCGGCTTGTTGCTATCCATTGATTAAATATGTATAGAAAAGAAAGAATAGTGTCCTATCGTGTCGCTGACTTTTATTTAGATCTATAGATTGGTGACAAATATTTTTGCAATATATTATTTTCACGTAACTCCAACCATGAGGTCAGCGTCAGCGCACGCCAATAAAGCAGCCATCCGTCGCTTTTTTGTAAGAATTGATTTGATTTACAAATAGTACTGAGATTTCGAACTGAAAAATTATATTCGTACTTACCGATTTTCTTCAGTAGGAAAAGACGCAAAAAATTTTTTTTTCTCGGATTCGGCTTTTCCGTATTCTCCTTCTTGGCAGATTGCGCATTTTCGACTATTTCTTACTCCCCGAATCATGGTAAAGTAACGACGGTACACAATATATTCAAAAATGCAAATGACAAATTTACTAAGCTTTAAATAGCCCGCCGTCCGCCATTACAACATCGACCAAAGAGTACTTTATTACAATCGGAAAGAGTATTTCGACCGAAAGGACGGAATGAATGGAATGATTTGACATAATCTTTTTTTATTTTTTTTTTATTTGTACAACTTTACTTCGGTACAACAGTTGTTTGTCAAAATACGCTAGTTCGACAGTTCCGCTTCTTAAAACGTAGTGATTATTTGTTCAGTGATCTAGACATAAGGTACGATGGGACTGACATGTACATAACATTTTGTATAAGTCCCTTTAAAAAAATTGAATAAAAAAAAAAACCGTTTCAGAACATGTGAAAATCATTTGAATTGCCGCCGATACGAAAGAGAAAAAGCATAAGAAAGAAATGTATGCTAGAGTGAGATAAATAGAAACACCCGAGTGATTATTACAAGTTTCGAAACAGACTCATTACGTCACGTGACATTTCATGATAGAGAGCTTCAAGGAAAGAGACGAAAATAGACGCCCATTGAAGTTCTGCTCCATCTCATATATTTTTTCGCGTGTATGCAGTTGCGATAGACTGATTCTCTCAAAGAGAATGCAATTCAGTGGTCTCGAACCTACCGATTTTTCGGTATTTCTACCGATATGGTGTCTCATCTACCGAAATGTAAACATTTTTCCACGATTTCTGAGAATACAGGAAATTCTCCCGATTTTCCGTTTCTTAACTGCAAACCCTGTTCGTTTCATTTATGTTTCACCGTAGATTCTCCCCACGTTGAGAAAAGTAGTTTAATGTTCACAACTGTATGGATGAATTGATCATCAACTGAGATAACAACTCTGATATAAGTAAGAACCGATTTCTTTAAGTTGGTTTGTACTGCCAACTGCCTACTTTCTCTAACAACACATGTTTTACAGATGTATTTCTTCGTTTTTACTGGTGAAAAAAAAAACAGAGTTCAGTAGTTTTTGCGTATTGCTCGAAGAAACAAACAGACAGACAAAAAAGAACAAAAAATTTGTGATTAGGGGACGTACATCTAACCACATTAATGTTTAAAAAGAAAGAAATTTGATTGAATATTGTTTTTTGAATAGCTACCGATTTTTGGTACCAATCTACCGAAATTTGTGGGCAACTCTACCGATTTCACATTTTAACGTTCGAGACCACTGATGCAATTCACTACCTACTTTTAATTGAATTCACATTTAAATGACTCAAATATAATTATTGTCACATCACAAGCACAGTAGCTGACTTTATTGATATTTTATGTATTATTTTTTTTAAATTAATGTCAGGAAAGTAAGGTTATTTTTATATGGTCTAATAATATGTAATACTTGCACAATACAATAACACTTAAACGATACTAAAACATGACAATTAAATTGTTTATATTCTCCTTTCTAACTCGTATAAGTTACGGTAAACAATAAACGAACAAACTATTTTTATCAAGGAATCTACAGTAAAAATGCTTGTTGTTGACAACAGTGTTGCCAGATCGGCACTTAAGAATTATCCCACATTGACTGCAAAATTATCGTGTTTTTATCGCATGAAAAATTCCAAAATTTCTCGTATCTTGGAACCTAAAAGAGTGTCAAATGATGCGTAAAATTCAATCATTCTTACCTTTATTGCATGCCACTATTTAATGTTTTAATGTTACCTTTAGGCAAGGTAGGCAAGGCAAGGCAAGGCAAGGTGTAGGCAAGTACAAGGTTTTTAGGGAATTTTAGTAAAAACTCTATTCTATTCTATTCTATTTTTATTTAATGGCATCCGATGCGTTATCACAATTGTGCCAATGTCCCGTTATGTGGAGAGTACACGTAGGAAAATGATTAGTAGCATTTCTGCCAATGTCAAGTAGTTTATTATAATCTCAAGTTAACGTTTTATAGTTAAAACACAAAAGAGTTTACAAAATGGCGGAGCCACGTGCAAGCCTAACAGATGCCAATACGCACGCGTCTGACCTCCCCCAGACTTGCAGCGCGACTCTAGTAAAAACTCTTGAATGAAACGACACAGTGAAGAAACATTCTTTCTCAATTTTTCTCATTAGAACTTAAATTTTAGTAACAGGTATTTGAAAAACTGTTTTAAGCGATACTAAACGGCAAAATTATGTATATTATTGGAATTAGACGGATAATACAGTTGAAAATAGTTATTTGACACACAGATTTCATTGAATTACAAAATTATCGTGGATTATCCTGGAATTTTTGTGAATTATCGTGCGATACCCGACTTTTATTTTCTATCGCATGCCCCTCAAAAATAACGTGGATCTAGGATAATTATCGCACTTCTGGCAACACTGGTTGACAATGACACAGTGTTGCCAGCCGGGTCTTGTCAAAAGAAACCGGAAATAGATAAAAAAGTAACCTTTTGGTGTGAAAAGTAACCTTTCATATTTTTTTCCAGTAATAAAAAAAAAATCCGGTATTAAAATTTGATAGACCGATGTTGGTTTTATCAACTTTATACTAATTGATTGATCGAGCGAGTAAGGGAGAAAACTAAAAAGTCCTTTGTGATTTGGATTCCGATTTTCTAGGAGTTGCAGTTTGCACTCACTATGTTTGCGTTTCATAAGATTGCAAAAAATATGAAAAAGTGTTCCATTTCATGGAAAAATAAAAATTTTAATACATATTCCAAAAAATCACCTAAAAGTAACCTTTTGATTCGTGTAACCTAAAAGTAACCAGACGGAGCTAAAAATCACCTAAAAGGTATTATTTAATCTGAGCCTAAAAGGTTACAAAAGTAACCTTCTGGCAACACCGCAATGACAACAAAGAAAATTATTTTATTGTTGATGTATTTTTCCTTATGGAAAAGCAAAGGGTACATAGCCCATGCAGCCAAGTCTGTTTTTCTATTTTCTCAAAAATCTAAACTATTATAAAACTGTCACAGGAAGTATGTCTGAACATTGAAGATATTTAAAAAAAAAAAGTTACGATATGGTTTTTAAGTATCCCTGATTACATTAACCAATATTTGGATTTTTTGTCTGTCTGTTTGTTTGTTTGAACGAGCATCACGCAAGAACTACTGAACTGATTTTGATGAAACTTTTTTTGTTTGATAGCTTATTATCTGACTTAAAATCTGGTATATAATTTGTGCGGACGAAGTCGCGGGTTAACGCTCGTATACTTATATTACTCTTTGCTCTTATACCAGAGTCCAACTTTATTGACGGCTTTTTAAGAGGATGATCAGACCATGAAACTGAAAAACTTTCTCGCCAGTTAACGCTCTTCTATTATATTTATAAAAGCTAGGTTTAATAGTTTATTAGGTACACCAACGACACATTCACAAAGATTTAAAGGTTTAAAAAATACACAAGCAACAGGTCTTATGAATACATACACTCACTTAAAGGTATACACAGCTTTGGTATTCATCAACAATTATAGGCAAATGAAGTTAAGTATACAAATTAAATAAAAGGTTAAGAAAGGTTTATAATATAAGGTACAATATTGAGTGACAATTACAACCAGGGCTGCCACCTAAACAAATCAATTAAACGCTAAAACTGTAAAAAAACGCTGGATATAAATACGAGCAAAATTCTTCTCTCACAAATAGTCATTTGAGGATCTCTAAATAGTCTTATCAGTCTTTCGGAAACCCATCTTGTTCATAGTCGAATACCAGAACACTGCACACTCTATGGACATGTTATGACCACAATGTGCTATCAATATTTTATCATATTAAAACATACATATCACAAAATACTGTTGTTTTATAAAAAGATAAAAAAGCGCTAGATTATCCCCCAGGCTTAATTCCCAGGTAGGGCACTAAACATACCAAAAAAGCGCTAAATCTAGCGTCGCGTTAAGGTTGCGCACTGTTGACAACATAAAAAAAAAGGTTGACAATTGCTCAAATTGCTGGAAAAGTATGAATATTTTCATAAAACCATTTCGTTTACCTACTTTCATCTGACTAAAATACTTTGTTCAAAAACTCGAGGTCTTCACTACTTTTCTGCAGCACTATTATAGTTGCCTTGAGAGAATCTTTGGGTTCATGTGATAGGCTGGTCTGTCTGTAATATTGGACAGAAAACAGAATCACAAAATAGCAACATTTGTAGCACTGGCACTCAAAACAGTGACTAAGGTAAAGATTTTCTCGAATTTCAGAAAGCTGTCAATATCTCGAAAACTAAGACACTATTACTAAAGACAAAATTTGATATTCTGGTTAGCCATGAACTAACCTACCAGCATTCGCCGGGTTGACGTTGGTTTACGGGACACCCTGTATATAATATATTCTCTTCAATTATTTTTATAAATAAGGTGTACCTATATGGCGGGAAAATTATCAACTTGGAACTAGCTTGAATTTGCGTTCACTGGCTTGATGGTTTTACCAAAAAAGTACCGCCAGTATATAATAATAATAATCTCTATCAATCTGTACGAGCCTAACTTACTAAAATCTGTACTGGATTGTGTTATAAGGGCTCCCACACACAACTGCGAATTCGCATCGCATCGCAAAAATCTGCGAGCGCTACGATTGAAAATCATACATAAGTGATCGAGCGCTCGCAGATATTTGCGATGCGATGCGAATTCGCAGTTATGTGTGGGAGCCCTAAAACCGAAAAATGGTTCAAACATTGTACAAATACTCTAACAGCATAAAAAACATGTTAGGTATACAGGTGCTTCAGATCATCTAACTGACGAACTTTCAGTACGGAGCAACTATCAATGGAGCAGCTATCAGCTACTCAACCAAAATGTAAGAAAGCTATACAGGGTGGATTTTTGAGGCAGTAAGGACAGGTCCCTTAACTGTTAGAACTAGAGGGAACGTTCTTAAGAGACTGTCCTTAACTTTTTGAGACAGTTTTACCCCCATTTACAGATTTTGAAAAAAATGTACAGTCAGCAAGAATATAGACCATCTACACAAAAACTTTTTTTTATGTCAATCGATCCTGTTTCTTATAAGGATCAAAAAAGTCAAAGAGACCAACTGGGCTTAGAGATTAGAGAGACTAGATATGTCAGATATCGCATAAAACTTCTCCAATACGTTTAGTTTGTGGCGTCGTCGTCGATATGATATCTACATACTATTAAGTACTGAAATAAACAAAAATAAGGAACTGAAAACGATTGGGCATGTATTCTTAGAATAAGATGGCAAAATATGTACATTTAAGATTACAAGAAATTTTTCATAGGTACCTTTTTATGTTTTAAGATATGAGGTGTTCAAAATGGTTGCCGTTTTGGCGAATGCATAGGTTTACCCTCTTTAGAAAAAAAAATTTTCTCGTATTTTATTAGCTTTCATGTGATACCTACCCCACACTATAGAATGTGTTTTTAAACCCAAGACTGCCCCTCAATATAAACATTAAGCTTTTTGACTTCATTTATGTTATTGAACTATTAATTGATATAACTGTACAAAGTTTCAGCTTCCTATGTCTAACGATGGTCTCCGAGAAAAATGCCTGTGACATACGGAGACAGACACCGAGTTGATTCCATAAGTGTTCCGTTTTGCCAATTTTGGTATGGAACACTAAAAAAAGAAGTTTATACCAAGGAATTATTTTTTCAAGTATGTAACTCACCAGGCAAATGAAGAGATGGCACTGCCAATGCATTCAAACGCTTACAACGGTTACGATATTCCTTAGTAAAATGTAGGTCACATATCCTCTTATATTTGTAAATATCAGCAGCGGGTAATGTTTCCAGTTCTCCTCCCACAAGCTTAACCCAAACTTGGAAACGCTCACGATATTTTTCAGGATTCGGGAAGACATGCATCACATCTGAAAATAATAAGTAAAATTTTTGTAATGTAAAATGATGTAGCAACTTTAGAAATGCTATGGTTATATAGCAATGAGGTAGTATATTTCTATTTGCCGAGCTAAACCTATTTAGACATATAAATCATTTCAAAATAATAAAACCTTAGTCACTATAGGGCCAAAAATAACGTAAAAATAACGTTTTGGAAAATCAAAATTTGGAAAAAAAGTACAGAGCAATTTTTTTCCAAATTTTGATTTTCCATATGATATAATATATTTTTTAGCAATTTATAGAAAAATACTATATTTCCCCCAAAAAAGGTGGCAACCCTAGAACATGTTGTGTCTGGAATTTTAGCCGATCGTTTCTCTTTCTCCCAATCTATCTATCTTAACTATTATAAAACTGTAACAGAAGTGTGTCTGTACATTGAAAATATAAAAAAAAAAATTACGATATGGTTTTTAGGTGTCCCTGATTCCATATCACCAATTTTTGGATTTTTTGTCTGTCTGTTTGATCAAGCATCACGCAAAAACTACTGCGGTTCAGTAGATTTTGATGAAACTTTTTTGTTTGATAGGTTATAATCTGACTTAAAATCTGGTATAGGTATAATTTGTGCGGACGAAGTCGCGGGTTAACACTAGTACTATAATAAAACTGTAAATTTAAAAAAAGAAGTTTGTTTGATCGAGCGTCACGCGAAAACTACTGAACCGATTGTGATGAAACTTTGTTGTTTGATAGCTTATGATCCGACTTAAAATCTGGTAGGTATATAATTTGTGCGGACGAAGTCGCGGGTTAACGCTAGTTAACCATAAACTAAAATTTACTACGGCAACAAACACTTTGAAAATGTAATAATGTAAACCCAGTGTAAACCCTTAGATAAAAAACTTTTCGCTTGTAAACCTATGCCAGCTTCCAGAGCTTCCTGGTAAATATTACTTTTAAATAACCTACCAACAGTGTTACCAGCCGGGTCTTGTCAAAAGTAACCGGAAATAGATTAAAAAAAGTAACCTTTTCGTGTGTAACCTTACATTTTTTTTTTCCAGTAATAAGGTATTAAAAGTTGATAGACAGAGGTTGGTTTTATTTACGTACAAAAATATAAACAATTCAGTAGCTTTTTCCATTTTAAGTTGCATTTTTCATCCAATTGATTGATCGAGATGATTTGGTCTCAGATTTGGTATACATTAGAGCGAGAGAGAAAAACGTGTTTTTGGCACTCACTGCGTTACGAATGTTTTGAGTTTTAAAACATTGCAAAAAATATGAATAAGCGTTCCATTTCATCCTATATTTGATCGCAGCATTTCATGGAAAAATTATAATTTTAAAATTGATTATACAAACCCCGAAAAATCACTTAAAAGTAACCTTTTGAATCGTGTAACCTAAAAGTAACCTGAAAGAGCTAAAAAATACCTAAAAGGTTACAAAAGTAACCTTCTGGCAACACTGCCTACCAAACCTAACCTGTCAAAATATGACAATCGTAACTTACCTTTGTGTTTACATCCAAAAGCGCAACGATGAGGCATTTTTCAATCTTGATACTTGATAGACACAATCACAACACAAAACAAGAGTTTTTTTCGCTTACTACCATCAGTCCTATTCGCAAACTGTTCCAAATCACAAAAACGACACAAACACAACAACTCTAAAAAAACACTCACCGATCATTAAGAATAGTGATGTGCGTAATCGATTATGATGATAATCGGTTGCAATCGATTATCATTTATAATCCATCGATTATAATCGATTTTCGGGAAACTGTCAGTTTCTAGTTCTGTTGTAGGTAACTTTACAGGGGAACTTCCGAAATATTATTTATTTTGGTTTTTTGTAATTATTATATGTTCAAAAATGGGTTCATTAAAAAATGGTATCATTACGAATTTTTAAACGCAAACTTGGCACTGCTTGACGATACCTGAATCTGAATAAGCAGGTATATTTTAATAATTATTGTACCTAAGTGTCTGTCTGTCCAATCATCTTTTATTTAATCGTACCTTACATACAAGAAAATTATTACGAAAGTACAAAATTAAATAAAAATAAAAATGTAGTATAAATTGTCCTAAAAATATAAGTTTTTTTCTAAATACCAAAGTAATCTTATTTTTTTATTTATTGAGATAACCAACAGCGTATTAAACATAGTTACAACAAGTTCTTAAAAATAACTGGTAAGGCCAATTATAGGTTTCCCTTTTTTTATACAAAATTATTTGTGGAGAAGTGATGCCAAAAATTACAAATAGACACAACAAAAAGAAAAATTACAATTTTTTTTAACATTACAATAAAATTATGCTCTTTCCAAGCTTTTTCTTTTTAGTATTTATTTCATTTAATGAATATACTGGAAGTGGGCAAATTTAAATTATAAGTAACTAACTTTAAAGGTAAGGACGTAACTAAAGTAATCTTAATCAGTAATTTAACATACCAACTCATATCTGTTATTTTACTTAACTTTTTTATTTCATATTTTTATTCAGGATGCCTAGAAATGAGATGATGAGATTTTCGTTACATTTTAACTATTTTTTATTCCCATTTGAATAATCGGGTAAAATCGATTAATAATCGATTACGATTATTTTCATAATCGATTCATCGATTAGCAAAATAATCGAATCGGCACATCATTAATTAAGAAACACCAGTGTTGTCAGATCCATACTTAAGAATTATCCCAGATTAACAGCAAAATTATCGTGTTTTTATCCCATCAAAAATTCAAGTCTCGCTTAGAACCTAAAAGAGTGAAATGATGCGTGAAATTCAATCATTCTTACCTATATTGCATGTTACCTATTTATAGGTAGGCAAGTACGAGGTTTTTAGGGAATTTTAGTAAAAACTCTTGATTGAAACGACACAGTGAGGAAATCACTACACTATCTCAATTGCTCTCATTAGAACTTCAATTTTAGTATTTAGGTATTTGAAAACTGTTTTACGCGATAATTAACGCCAAAATGATGTATATTATTGGAATTTGACGGATCATATTGTTGAAAATAATGATTTGATACACAGATCTCATTAAATTACAAAATTATCGTGGATTATCCTGGAATTTTTGTGAATTATCGTGCGATACCCGACTTTTATTTTCTATCGCATGCCCCTCAAAAATATCGTGGATCTAGGATAATTATTGCACGTCTGGCAACACTGAGAAACACTGAAGATTTTTTTTTAATTTGGCTAATTTCGTTAACGACCTTAGATACTTGTCCTATTGAGCCAATCGTAAATTTTCTTTTACTACACTAAAAGTAAATTAAATTACCTTTCAAATGATACATTAATACATTATAGTCATACTCATACCCTGACTTTGTTTACAAGTAGTTTGAAGTTGAATTTACAAAAGGTGCGTTTTTTTGACGCCGAGTGTCGTACTTACTGGTGCCTGGTACATTAATATCGTTGTTTGTTTCTTTATTTTTAGACTGGCCGAACACGGGCTTCACGCCACAAAAAAGAGCACTTGCCACAACCCATAGAGTAGATAGATAGATAACTCATTTATTTCACCAGAATAATACAGGATAAACCATAGAGATAGTAAGTACTACGTACACCTGGAGAGAGCTCTTCTCGGAATTTTGGGCAAAACGGGATAGAAGTTGTTGGCCGTCGTGTCCCTCTCTCTTATTTCAGTTACCAACTGCTATAAGAGAGCGGGTTATAAACTGTCAACGTTTAAAAATCCGTAGATTAAACAAAAACTCTGTATTTGTCTCCTAAAATAGAGCTCTTTATCTAAACTATTATAAAACTGTTGCAGAAAGTTTGTCTGTACATTGAAGATATTAACCAAAAAAAAGTTACGATATGGTTTTTGGGTGTTCCTGATTCCATATCACCAATTTTTGGATTTTTTGTCCGTCTGTTTGTTTGTTTGTGTGTTTGTTTGTTTGAACGAGCATCACGCAAAAACTACAGAACCGATTTTGATGAAACTTTTTTTGTTTGATAGCTTATTATCTGACATAAAATCTGGTATATAATTTGTGCGGACGAAGTCGCGGGTTAACGCTCGTAATAAATAATAACGTACCAGGTATGTTTAGAGATGGGACAGCCAATGCATTCAAACGATTGTCTCGATTCCAATCCTTCTCATTGAAATGAACATGGCAAACTTTTTTTTCCCGATAGATATCTTCCATTTTTTGATTTTTCAGAGGGGCGCCAACTGCGTCCACCCAGCGCTGGAACTGCTCTGGAAATTTATCGGGATGTGGGAAGTCATGTACTTGAACACCTGAAAATTGAAAATATCAGAGTACCTAGCGATTAGACGTTAATTAGCCCAGTCATTTTACGGTTTGAGCCGGGACTAATTAATAATTGATATTTTTTTTCGGTATAGTATTTACGAGCCAATTCGAGCTTAGAAACATACCAAAATTAAAAAAAAATCCTATCAGCAACAGTTCCAAATTTAAAATTAAGCTTGTATCTCGATACAAAAAACCTGATGCTAATTTTTTTTTTGCACATATTTAAAGCATTACCATTATACATACTTCAAACATGGTGTAAATATTTTTGTCTACTTAGAATGTTTTGAAAAATACGTTCGTATTTTCTAATAAAAACCTCATTTTTTAAATTTCTATGCTTATTTTAGTGCTCAAAAATAATTTAAATTGTTAAATCTAGTTCAACTGGTGCATTGGTAATAATATTATTAATTTAAAAGCCTTCTAGGACTCACAATTTCGATTTCCATGTTGCGTAGCGAATTTTTTTTAAATATTTTATCAGACAGTCTTTTTGTCACTAAGTGGTGCCGGTTATTGTTTAAAAGTCTAATTAATAATTACTTCCCACCTCTCCTAACAAAACTCCTTAAAATGACTGGGCTATAATTTCTAATGCCTGCACATGGCCGGCCTATATGTATTTGGCAAATATCACACACTAGTGCACTGCCCTTACGGTCAAAAAAGGCTAAAAAAGTTAACTTTTGGATACCAGCACCAAATTTTAGTTTGTTGTTAGGTATGTTCTCTAGACCCCAAAACTGCCGGGAGACAGTATTTGAGGTGTCTTGTGTGAGGGTCTTCAGTTATGACGTCATTCATTTTGTGTATGGGATTTAAAAAAAATTGTTCTGAAACCTATCGTTTGGGGTATCAAATGAAAGGGCTTCATGAGCTGGTTCTAAAAATATACTACATTATTACCTGGCAGCCACTTTAAAAAAAAAAAACCGAAAATTATTTTCAAAACATATCAAGTCTGGGTTCCTCCAGGTAGGAAACGGCTGAGTAAATTTTTGTCAAACATACGTCAAATGACTTATAATATCTTCATATCAAACGTCAATCACGCAATTTCAAAAATGTTTGTGTTTACTATATTTTATAATATTTTTTAACTATATATGTAATGAAAAAATTTATAAAAAAATAGTAAACATAAACATTATTGAAATTGCTTTATTGACGTTTGATATGAGGATATCATAAGTCGTTTGGTGTATGTTTTACAAAAATTTATTTAGCCGTTTCCTAGCTGGAGGAGCCCAAACTTGGTGTTTTAAAAATAATTTATGGATTTTTTTTCAATTGGCTGAAAGGTAATAGTGTAGTATATTGTTAGAACCGGCTCATGAAGCCCTTTCATTTGATACCCCACACGATAGGTATCAGAACAAATGACGTCATAACTGGAGACCCTGACACCTTAGAGACTGTCTCTCTGTAGTTTTAGGGTCTAGAGAGCATACCTAACAACATACAAAAATTTGGTGCTGGTATCCGGAAGCGAACTTTATTTCCATTAAGGCAGTGCACTACACGACAAATACGGCGTCTTCTGTTGGTTTTCGACGCACTTAGGAGTGAAATAGGCAAATATGCCCAAGAAATTGCCCAGGGTTCCACATTTAAAAAGTTGTGTTGCCTATTTTCACGTAGAAACGCGTATTTTAGTAGGTGTCTGAGTATAATATGTGATGTCAAAAAACTTACTTTTTGGGTTTGTGATATTATCTCTATACTTTATCATAATTTTATTTACTAAACGAGCGTTAACCCGCGACTTCGTCCGCACAAATTATATACCAGATTTTAAGTCAGATCATAAGCTATCAAACAAAAAAGTTTCATCAAAATTGGTTCAGTAGTTTTTGCGTGATACTCGTTCAAACAAACAAACACACAAACAAACAGACAGACAAAAAATCCAAAAATTGGTGAAATGGAATCAGGGACACCTAAAAACCATATCGTAACTTTTTTTTTGTTAATATCTTCAATGTACAGACAAACTTCCTGTTACAGTTTTATAATAGTATAGACTATATTGTATAGGTAAGATTAAGGACTCGTTTTTTTAAAGTTGAGTGTAATGTCTTTCGCCAACAAACTGTTCTGCCGTTTGGTGAAAACTAAAGCAATTTGTACCTTTTGTAATAATGAAAATTTAAAATAAATAAAAAATAATGCGTTATATTTTGTCAAATAGGCCGTGTGAAGTGCGACCATTATAATTAACGGTACAAAGTATTGAAAATTTCTCGTTTGTCGACCTATGCATGTTAGTTGTTAAGTTTCATTATCTGAATACACTTAAAATTGTTCTAGTAATTATAAAAAATAGTGGTGTATAACATCTATGACCGGACCGGGATTAGAACCCAGGACCCTAGTTTGCCGGGCGTGGTATCGGGATATTTTAACAAAAATCTGATTTCATACAAACAGAGATTAGTTTCTAGATTGTTTCTGAAAAATTTCATTGACATTAATTGGTTAGTATTGAAAATATCACCAGACTTCGTTAGTATGGAGCGCGCTCCGAATTATATTCCCAGGTATATTCGAAACGATAGCCTACTTACCTTTCGTGGGACATCCAAAAACACAACGTTGTGGGTTTTGGTTGGACATTGTGCAAAACTAAAACAAAGAAAAGGTCTTGAAAAGGTGCATTTACTCGTGTATAAACTATTCACAAACTATCATAATATAAATATATATACCTATCAGTTGAAAGGAAGTACATATACCTATTTACTTTTAGCGGGAGAACAAGTCCATAAAAAAAAACGCAATAAGAATTTACTACCTAATTCCATCTACATTTTCCCCAGTGTAACTCGTGTGTAGCGGGAAATTTCAGTTTAAATAGCGGGAAATTCAAGTTTGCTTAGCGGGAAATTCAAACCAAAGATTTTTCAACCATATGAATAGATAAGAATAGTACGGTAGTAATTATATTACTCTATGATAATAGCGAAACTATGGTTAAACCAACACGACATTGGTAGGCGTATCTTGATATTTTGAAGGCGAATCTTGACATTTAGCGCAGGAGTTTTGTTTCAATAGGGTACTATTATTATCTATTCATATGCTAACGTAGAGAATGCTACAAATTTGTTAAAATTTTCTTCCAACTGGAAGGAATGGATCTACATGAGTAGGTAACATGGATAATGAAACAAATTAAACCTAGAAAAAATCTTTATTGTAAAACAAATTACAATTCAAATTATGCTACAGCTTTTTTTAAAATTTATTTTAAGTTTTCATAATTACAAAAGGTACAAATTGTTTTACTTTTCGCCAAACTGCAGAACCATTTGTTGGCTACACTTCCTAGATAATTATAAAAATCATAGAGTTTACCCGCGACTTCGTCCGTACAAATTAAATACCAGATTTTAAGTCAAATCATAAGCTTTCGAACAAATTGTCATCGAAATCGGTTCAATAGTTTTCGCGTGATGCTCGAACAAACAAACAGACAAACAAAAAAAGTTATTTCGAATCAGGGCCTCTACCTTCCGGTGACTAGTTAGGATATCCTAAGTGAATGTGGAAGTCTAATGCCGATCAAATTGGTTTACCATTTAAGAGGTTTCTCTGACCGAACGACCTTAACACTTTCAGAGCCTCACCTCTACTAAACTACGTCATTATAGTAGGTATACCTATTTTTGACTGGCTTTTCCTTGTGCCTGGAGTGTTCCCAGTGCGCTGGAGTACTACGTGATATGTGTTGTTAGATGTACGTCCCCAAATCACCAATTTTTTGTTTTTTTTTTTCAGTCTGTTTGTTTGTTCGAGAAATGCGCAAAAACTACTGAACTCTGTCTTTTTTTTCACCAATAAAAAACGAAGAAATACATCAGTAAAACATGTGTTGTTAGAGAAAGTAGTAGTTCATCCATACAGTTGTGAACATTAAACTACTTTTCTCAATGTGGGGAGAATCTACGGCGAAACATAAATGAAACGAATAGGGTTTGCAGTTAAGAAACGTAAAATCGGTAAAAAATTCGGGAGAATTTCCTGTATTCTCAGAAATCGTGGAAAAATGTTTACATTTCGGTAGATGAGACCCCATATTACTATTCAGGGAGATACCAAAATATTAGTAGTGAGTGTAAATTATTATTTAAAAAATTTTTGATTTCGATATTGGTCCCATAGAGAAGATTGTTCAGTTTGATGGTCATGCATACCCTTAAAATAATTTTAGCTAATTTTGATAGACCTTATACAGGGTGAAATCGAAGAAATTCGACAAATTTTGGTGGCAACAACTTGCCACCAAAACTTCATTTCCTGATTCAGATCTTATATTACAGGGTTTTCTTGAAATCTAAATTATGAAAAAAAATACAATCTAAGCATGCCAAAACATTTAGAAGGTGTTCATAATAAACGCTCTGTATCATGAAAATTAAATAAAAAAAAAGTTAATTTTTTTTTTTTACATAATTCCTTAAATAATAATTATTCTCAAGTGAACTGTACTTTTTACCGGCCGGCCCGGCTCGGTCAACGTTCATCCCCTCCAGGCGGGGCACCCCCGCGCAACTCCATCCAAAAAGTGGTTACGTCGATAAGGACAGCAATAACTAGCGATCTCCTTTTTTAACTAGAACGAATTTGCTATGTGCATCTCTTATTGATGAATATGACAAGACACGTACTTCATTTAGAACTACGATTTAGAAAAAGAAGGTACTAGAAGCACATGTCTTGTCATATTCACTCAATAATTCACTGATCGTTAAATTTCAATGTTTTTGATAATATTTGACTAATGCTAGCCATAAAAATACAAAAATTTATAGTAAGTACAATTTTTTCGAACAAAATTTATTCTTAGCGGATTTTTCACCTTTGGAACTTTGGAAGCCGATTCCAGCGTAAAACGGCCTATTAAGATCCACTTTTTGTTTCTTATTTGGTAAGTTGTATAATCTATGAAGTTTTTGAAATTAGTTTCAACCTATCTATGGAACACACATTTCATATTTTTAAGAGAATTTTGAAAATTTTGCTCCGTCTTCACCTCAAAATAATAATTCTATATAGGTACATACATAAAGCCACGACTGTAATCCCTTGTCAGAAACATTGCCACAACCAGTGCCCTATTTAATAAACGCGAGAAGTGACAATGACAATTCAGAGTACATTGCTGAGAATGCTAGGACATATGAAGCACTGCAAAAGCGTCATTAGTAACCAAAAATGTACTCTGAATTGTCATTGTCAATTGTCGCGTTTTTTAAACAGGGCACAGGAAACTGGAAATGACTGCCATAACTAGCAACTCTCCAAAAATGTAGTAGCAATGCTAACATTTAGCAATTTAAGTTCCAGTATAGAATGAAGTGTCAAATGGTTAAGTGGTGAGAGGTGGCTAGCATTTCACCCACATAAACACTGCATAAGATAGCTTTAATCCCTTAGTCGCCTCGTACGACACCCACGGGAAGAACTGGGGTGGTTCATTCTGAGCCGGAACCACCTGCATATTAAGGTGGTTTCAGTCCATACAAAAGTTTGACGCACAATACGCGTAGATGGAATTAATAAAAGTAATATTTTATATATGGCATCTAGATTTTCTAAACTATTTTTCCATATTATAAGGTCTAACAAAATATAATATTAAAAGGTGAAACTATTTTAAGGGGATGATCAGACCATCAAACTGAACAACTTTCACTATGGGACCAATATTGAAATAGCGAGAAAAAAATCTGCTGTCCTACACATTTAGGTCGAGTAGGTTTGTATGGAACAGCAGATTTTTTTTTTCGCGATTTCAATATCGGTTCCTTAGAGAAAGTTGTTCAGTTTGATGGTATAATCATCCCCTTAAAATAGTTTCACCTAATTTTGTTAGACCTTATATACTAAGTTACTTATATAAATACCGTCTACACATATTGTGCGTCACAGTTTTGTATAAAATTGACCCCTCTGCAACCGCCTTAATATAATATTCTGATTTTTTATTTTAAATAATGAATGGACTCTTGCTTGTACGCTAGCACTGCATTTCCACCAGTGTCCAGTAGTTTATGGGAGAATCTATCCCAATCTCAGGGATTGTTTTGGTCATGAATAAGAAGAGATTGAGGATTGCGGAGCCTCGTCGCAGGCAAAAACGCGACGCGAGACAAGTGCTCGGGCACCTGCACCGTGACTCCTAATATTCTGATTTAAAATTTCCTCTACCAAATGTCATAAATACAGAATTTACATTTCAATTTAGTACCTTCTTAAACTTATATCAATTACCTTTTGAATAATTGAAGGTATATTTGATCGGAGTGAATTCATTTGTTCAATTAAATATTCCTTTGTTCCCGGAACTGAGTATAGGCTAAGTCTTTTCTTGTTACTATCAATGTAGCAGGAATCTTCAAAGTGCCTGCTACATAAGATTTTACTCGTTTTATGAAGAGCAGTCAATGATTCCACTGATGACCAGTCTCGCTCTGGCCAGCAATATGTTGCCCATGCTGTCGCTCTACAAATAGATAAGATAAATGTATATACATCGCATATTTTAAGAAATGCAATTTATCAATTATATAGTAAAGGGTGCAATTGATATCATTAGAATCCTTTTAAACTAAGAGTCTACCCTTTCTTTTTTTCGTGTCAATAGTTCTGCAGTGATGTTTTTATATTTTAGTAGCCAGGTGTACGGCAAGCCTGACAGCATAAGGAGTAGCTGTATTTAAACTGAACAACCTAAACTTTCCCTATGGGGGCAAACCAAACGGAGCAAAAAAAAAAATCAGCTTTTGCATACATTTGAGTCGAGTAGGCATTGCAATTGAGTATGGAACAGCAGATTATTTTTTTTAGAAAGTTGTTCAGTTTGATGGGTAGACTCTTAGTATGCTAAAGCTAAGGATGCTAATGATATCAATTTCACCCTGTATAATCAATATAGGGTATAACTTATTTGAAATAGCTGTTGCTCCAAACTTCGTCTGCGAGGAACTAATATACTCAAGACAAGTGAAACTTGCCTCAAGTTTAAAGCTGTCTCTAAACTGCACCAATTTTCATCAAAATCGGATAAGTTCGCATTTATAATAGGTATTAAGTAGGAATGAATGTTGTTTGATTGTAAATCAGCGCTTTAATTTAAAAGTTATCATTTCATGCTGTCCTTTACCTACCTTAAAATATTTGTTGATCCCGGTTTAGGAAAACGGTGAAATTTCACGGAATTATCTTGAACAGCGCTAACTCCACATTTAGCACACTTCTTGTAAACGTATGTAGACATATTTACGCAAGAAATTGTACGACGAAATTTGGACGAAATATTTAAAATTTAAAAACATCAATTTAAAATTTGACAAGTTTTTTTTAATCAATTTATTTACTGGCCCGGTTACAAGACTTTTAGGCCAAATCTTCTAGTAAAACAAAATCTTCATTTTCTTTAAGCTTAACAAAACGTGATGTTCGACGTTTTGACGTTTCTTTGCAGTTTTTGGAGACAATCGAAGTCGCAGGAAACGTAGAAGTCCGCAGGAAAGAGGTGAACCGACTGCTTTGCCGCGCTAAAAATGACGGAACACTTTTCCTGTTTACGACCCATACTCCATCATATTTAACTAAACTGTATATTGTTCACTTGCACACTTTATTACGCAAAACAACACCAATTTTACGAATAAAACTCACTATAAACAATAAAAATTCGACAAAATATGTGGACTCCAAACGTAGCTACCGAATCCCCGCCAAAAACTCCAAAATTTGACAAGTATCCAGCCCTGACCTCAGATAAATTAACAGGAATGGATGCGATATTACGCGCGTACCCCTCTGCCAAAGGCATGCGCTCAGTGAGCATACCCGTTATATAAAACTAGTCCCCGGCGTCTCGCGCCAGTCGCCAAGTGTTTGTTCTCGTGGCACGACATCTCGCAAAAATGCCTGACTGTAGTGTTTATCAGTGCAAAAAAAGGTCAAGAACTTCAAGCGTACAAAAGGATAACACTACCTTTCACTTGTGAGTATTTTTTTGTCCAAATATTATCAAATAATGCAATAAACTACCATGAAATAGAAAAATATTTCCAATAAATAAATGTTGCCGGTTGACCGTATAAGTCCATATTTGTACGATTTTGAAGTTGTGTGAACATTACTACATTTTGCCGTATATTACTTGTGATGTTATTATTACTCTACCTGTATAATAAAATAATAGAGTAAATACTGCTTGCACTTATTAAACTTACTTGGTATATTTGGTAATCTGAAAAACCATCATAATATAACCCATGAACAATTCTTTACATGTCACTTTTTAAAATTAAAACTAATGTTTAAATGTACAATAATAGTGTTAGTATTTTTATAAAAATGTGTATGTTTTATTCTTAATTCGATCCAAATAATTATTTTATTTAAATGTGGCTGGCCACACCGCTACGAAATTAGTGAAGGGCCTGCACATATTAAATATCGATATCGATATTTCGCTACTTGTTAGTATTTTAATAGCTGTATATCTTTAAAGATTTCCAAAAGAACCCAGTATCCGGGTTGCTTGGTCAATCAATAGGGGTCATCTTAAAATAAAATCCTTTTCATTGTTTAACCTTTTTATTCAAATAACTTAATAATTATCTAACTAAATCATTAAAAAAGAATCTTAAACAAACATATAAGGTAACCTATAATATAGTATGAATAAATCATTATTATTTATTGCTGCAAACATTACATACCTACTTTAAATTCGTAACATCATTTAATAAATAGCTGAACTATTATTTTATAGTGCATTGTATTCTATTACATAATTTTGTTGTAATTACAATTACTTATTTTAAATACATCTGGTAAACATGACGTACACAGGGTATACGTGTTTTTATTTAGCCGCTTTCCCAGTATTTAGAATTGATTAAATATCTTCTCTTTGTTGAAAATGTTCTAAGTCCTAATTTTGTATGGGACCCTCTTTGCGACACCCCGACCGTGAAAAATATTATATTCATTTCATTTGATAGTCATACACGATTATTCATGATTGCCAAACTTATCGATAAATAAGGTATCGATAGTGTCAAGCACTAGCACTTTTATGAGTCCATTTCAACTAGCCAGCATAACTAGACCTCTATTTTCAAATACTTTGGGTGAATATGTGGTTCAACTTACCTTCTGGCCTTTTGGCCTTCTGTTTACGTATTTAATACACGTCTATGTGTGCGAATGTAATTGTTTGTGTACAGTTCAAGCTAGTGTTTGTAAATGTCGTCGTTTGCGTGCATAGCGACGTGATCGAGAAATGCATTAGTATGAACAATTGCTTTGTGTGCGTTACCTCGCCCCCCGGCAAAAGTGACAGACTTTTTCGCGTAGAATTGAGCGATCGTTTCCAATCCATTCCTGTTAATTTATCTGAGGCCCTGGCCAAAGACAATTATTTACTCTGTCAAGAAGAATGTCAAGTACATACAAAAAAAGCGACAAGAAAACGATATCCACGCCATCTGTGCATCTGTGCCCCCTCGTTAACATTTTACGAATTTTCTGGCGGGAATCTTAATTACTAATAAAACAAACATTTAAAAAGTGAAAAATGATTCGGTCACCTATTTTTAATGTAAGCAAACGTATATATTTCTCTTTAACTCTCTGTAAGATATTTTAGGTCAATTAATGCGTAGGGAACCGCTATTAATGAGGGATTTTCCAAAAGCAAAAAAAATAAAAAAGTTAGTTCCTAATTTCTCGATAGATGGCGTTGACCAGAGAGGGGTCCAATAGGTATGAGCAAATATATTAATTAATAATAATAGTAAAATACACAGTACAAGTTATTAACAATCTGAGTGTTATTGACGACCCGGTTGGTGTAATGATTGCCACGCCGGACGGTCGAACCAGGGTCCTTGGTTCGAGTCCCGGTTCGGTCATGGATGTTATATTATATGTTTGTGCCGTTGTTGAATGGTTCATAACAAAAAGCCTAAGGCTTACTTAGGATCATTACGTACATCAGGTAGATGGCACTCACGTCCCCTTAAGACGCAACCGATTGAAAATTTCGTTCTCTGGGTAGTGAGCTCGGTGGCGAAATTTGATAACGCAGTTCCCCGGTTTGGAAAAGTGCGGGTTCAAGTCCCGCCCGAGACAATTTTTTCAATCTTTAATTTGATTCGAAATAGCACAACATGGCTGTAACCTGTTTAAAAATAAATAACATTTGAAATTTGTAATTAAATTAGCTTTGCGAGGCCCTTTCCACATCGCACAAAATGGCAGGTCAAAATTAAAAAATTGCCAGCACTGAGAATGTGAGACTCCTTCTTGTTTATGAGTCAAACAATAAAACTAAATTTTGGAGCGAGGGAAGTGAGTCCCATACATTTTAGTCAAGCAGGTACTGCAGCTTTGTAGGACAAAGCAGATTTTTTTTTCTGACTGTTTTAAACACGTATTTTAAAAATTAATTTTATTTAAATTAGCTTTGCGAGGCCCTTTCCACATCGCATAAAATAGTAGGTAAAATTAAAAAATTGCCAGCACTGAGAATGTGAGAATCGTTCTTGTTTATGATCAAACAATAAAACTAAATTTTGGAGCGAGGGAAGCGAGTTCCATACACTTTAGTCAAGTAGGTACTGCAGCTTTGTAGGATAAAGCAGATTTTTTTTTCTCAATGTTATACATGTAATTCTTTTGACTACTTATATGAGGACTAGTTACGCGTGTAATTCTACTAACAAACATTTCTGCCATTTTTGCGGGGGGCGAGGTAACGGCAACATACACTTGAAACGAAATTTTAAATTTACATTGTTAGCTTAAGATAGGAAATAATGCTTACCTGTTTGCATTCCTCGTATGGAAAGGCAAATCTATGGAGTTTTTTTGTAGTAAAATCGATGAAAGAGGTTTCTTTGAAATGTTCATCGCACAACATTTGGTGCTCTGCATAAAGCTTTGCTTGGAATTCCGCAGAAGACCAAGCCGCTTGAGGAAAACAGTATCTAGCCCAGGATTCACAGCTAGAAAGGTATATTACTTAGTAAATAAACCGGACACCTGGAAATCGCAAGTGGGGTTGCATATGCCCTATATGGGTTGATTAAATTATGTCACGCAGCAAATGTGGATCTCCCGCTAAACTCCTTATGGAGTTTTGGGAGAAATTGTGTATTCTAGATCATAATCATTTTGTAAAAGTTAAATAAAACAAATAAGTAAATAATTATAACGGTTCGTGTGATAGATTTACTTGTAGGAAAATATCAACTTACCGAAGAATATTAGTCTTTCCAGCATGGCTATCATGCCACTCACGACAAAGCGTTTAACCGAGAAAAACGTCATGTGCGCTCTTTTTGGCCTACGTAAAATAATAAAGATGAAAGCACATCTCGATTTTTATCGTTTTCTCGGGGGTGGCATGCGAGGCCTCCAGGTCTGGGAAAGCGATAAAGCGCGACATTTGGATCTAATGCTGGAGATTTTCCACACCTTGTACACTTTTTTTTTAAATTCCTTCATGTTTTCAAATGTAACAAAAAGTATGAAAAACAGAGCTACTACCTCGACATTATAACGTTTTTAAGAGCCTAAACCCTAAAACAGAGGATATTTGTACAAATAAATACTGCGAAAACGTTCTGAAAGTTTTATAAAAACACAATTATCACCACAAGAAAAATTTATGCTTATTTTATTATTTACGAAGATTTGAAACTTCAATTTGAAAGTTGAAACTTCAATTTTAGTGCTGCCAGCGTAAATTTCTTGATGCCTCAGTAGACTCAATCCCCCAATTCCCATAACGCATACTCAGAAAATTCTATCATGACCCAATATACCTAATAAAGAAACAAAATATTGTTTGCAGTGATGTTAAAATAATGTTACGTGGAATAAATAGAAGCGATAACATTTTATCAAAATGAGGGATTTAAAAAAAAAAACCTGTTCCTAATTTCTCGATAGATGGCGTTGACCTAAGACGGGTCGCTTAAGACTACTACACACATGCCGGCGGCAATGCCGCCGGGTTCATGCCGAACGGCTATGCCGCCGTCAATACAAGCTGTGCTTCGCAGTTCTTTGTGCGGCAAAGCCGGCGGCTTTGTATGCCGCCGGGTGCACGGCGGCTTGGACGGCGGCTTGCCCGGCGGCCCTGCCGCCGGCACTGTGTGTAGGAGCCTTTAGGTATGAGCAAATATATTTATTAATATTATCAATAAAAAGACACAGTACAAACTCTTTCATGTTATTGTTGGTTTATTATTAACAATCTTGGTGTTATTATCTGTAAACAACGAATTAAGTATCGGACGTGGCTGTATGGGCTTCGTATCCATTTTGAATATATGAACAATAAACGAGAAATAATAACAAACTACAAAAACCTAACAGAAACTGAGAATTTCAACAAAAATAAACCGGGAAACTTGTAATCACTACTTCGGCAACGGAAAGGTGGAACATCAGGGCCTCTACCCAGACATTCGAACTTCGCAATTGCGTGAACGTTTTCGTTCCAATGTAAACTCTATTACAGTGAAGTTAAGACCGGAACGGTCGCGATGAATCGAAACTCCGGGTGCAGAGCCAGATTCCGTGAATGAAAAGCAAAGCCACAGCAAATTTCGCTCTCTATGAGGGATTTTCCAGAAGAAAAAAAAAGTTAGTTCCTAATTTCTCAATAGATGGCGTTGACCAGAGAGGGGTCCAATGAGGGATTTTCCAAAAGCAAAAAAAGTAAAAAAGTTAGTTCCTAATTTCTCGATAGATGGCGTTGACCAGAGAGGGGTCCAATAGGTATGAGCAGGCGGAGGACAGTCGCCTTTTGGTGGCTTTTTCCGATTCAGTTTGCATAGAATGTGCTGCCATCTATTAAATATTTCGCAGAACTATGAAAAAAAAGATTTTATTGTCTATGTCAATGTCAAATTGACAAAATCACAAAATGGCTACCTATCTTGCGTAATGTACGGGTTGTTTGTAGTTTTCGTTCAATTTCGTGCCGATTTAGTAATGTTCTACAGTTTCTGTTGTTCTCGTACCGATGTTTAGATTACAGGAATAGTAAGGATACTGGAATTTCACTCGATCGGAGGGGGATTGAACGAAAACTAGCATTCAAAACAATAATATCCATTGGTATGAGTTGATATAAGTAGGTATGTATAGTATAGGTTGAATTATTGTCGGTGAAACATAGATGGCGCTAGCTAGCCTTCAATTTGACATAAGGTGGAAGCATAATGTTGCCACGAGTGGGTTCTCTTTTCTAATATACTTATATTACTCTTTGGGTATGAGCAAAGATATTAGTTATTATAAATAGTAAAAATACACAGTACCCTTTCTTATTGTTGTTAGTTTATTATTTAGCTATCTCGGTGTTAGAATAAAGAGAATTAGTATATGATCGGAACATATGATCTGAGGAACATACCGTATGACGGCGGGGAGACGGGGGCTCCCAAATCCAAATTTTTCGATAGATGGCGTTGATCAGAGAGGGGTCCAATAGGTATGAGCAAAGATATTAATTAATATTAATAGTAAAAATACACAGTACAAACCCTTTCTTATTGTTGTTGGTTTATTATTTAGCTATCTCGGTGTTATTGTCCGTCAACAACGAATCGAGTATCAGACGTGGCTGTATGCGCTACGTATCCGTTTTGAATATACGAGAAATCAACGAGAAACAATAACAAACTTCAAAAACCTAACAAAAAACTGAGAATTTCAATAAAAATAAACCGGAAATATTTAAATCGTACGTCAGATTCCGTGAATGAAAAGCAAAGTCATAGACGAAAAATTTCGCTCTTTATTAGTGTTACGAGCGACGGGTTTCGGGACTGGAGTGAAACGCGAAGTCCAATTTATTTACAGAGTTTATTAGGTTACACACTTACACACGGACCACCTCGCAGAGGTTCCCCTTTTAACAGTCCTCCTCGCAGGGGTTTTCCCTCTCACCACTTTCACTGTTCACTACGTCACGACGCGCGACACGCTATGACGTCACGACGCACGGCACTATGACGTCACGACACGCGACACACACTACACTGCACTAGACTGACACTTGTCTACTCACTGTTCCACTTTACTTTGCACTTTACTTTTCACTAGTACTTTTCCACTTTCACTTTTCTTCGCACTTTTCCACTGTTAAATCAATACTGACTCGCGTCCGCAAACTCGCGGCCTTATATACCCCTTAGAATTTTCTAGATGCCCGAATTTCGTTAGTCTTTTCTTTATTCCTTTGTTCCCTTCCGGATATTTCTTAATCCCGCCTTCCTTCTCGAATTTTCCTAAACACGCCCCCTTTTATTGTTTCTTTACAAATATTTCTCACTACTACAGGGGTGCGTTTACGACCTTTAGGTGCGTTTACGACCTTTAGGTGCGGTTGTTTTTCAACTCGCTCTAAGGTACGGAACGACCGCGCCAATTTTTAACTCGCTATGAGGTACGGAACGATCCCGGTTGTTTTATAACCTCAAATTTTGACATTTAAAGTAATATCTTTTCCTTCCAGGCTTCCAGGGCTTCCATCATTTCCAAATACAATAAAAAAACTAATTTTCCATGTTAGCAAATCAAAAAGTGAATAAAAATAGTTTGAAAAATTAACTTTTATTCAAAACGCGCGAAAAGTCAAGTAACCACAGATAATTAAAACGTCAGAGTGTTTTTTAACCATCGAATTTGATGGTTAAAAGTTGCAACCCTATAATAATCATTTTGTAAAAGTTAAATAAAACAAATAAGTAAATAATTATAACGGTTCGTGTGATAGATTTACTTGTAGGAAAATATCAACTTACCGAAGAATATTAGTCTTTCCAGCATGGCTATCATGCCACTCACGACAAAGCGTTTAACCGAGAAAAACGTCATGTGCGCTCTTTTTGGCCTACGTAAAATAATAAAGATGAAAGCACATCTCGATTTTTATCGTTTTCTCGGGGGTGGCATGCGAGGCCTCCAGGTCTGGGAAAGCGATAAAGCGCGACATTTGGATCTAATGCTGGAGATTTTCCACACCTTGTACACTTTTTTTTTAAATTCCTTCATGTTTTCAAATGTAACAAAAAGTATGAAAAACAGAGCTACTACCTCGACATTATAACGTTTTTAAGAGCCTAAACCCTAAAACAGAGGATATTTGTACAAATAAATACTGCGAAAACGTTCTGAAAGTTTTATAAAAACACAATTATCACCACAAGAAAAATTTATGCTTATTTTATTATTTACGAAGATTTGAAACTTCAATTTGAAAGTTGAAACTTCAATTTTAGTGCTGCCAGCGTAAATTTCTTGATGCCTCAGTAGACTCAATCCCCCAATTCCCATAACGCATACTCAGAAAATTCTATCATGACCCAATATACCTAATAAAGAAACAAAATATTGT
Source organism: Agonopterix arenella (assembly GCA_927399405.1). Classification (NCBI taxonomy): domain Eukaryota; kingdom Metazoa; phylum Arthropoda; class Insecta; order Lepidoptera; family Depressariidae; genus Agonopterix; species Agonopterix arenella. The sequence goes on from OV656714.1 coordinate 9,011,997, forward strand.
TTGCAGTGATGTTAAAATAATGTTACGTGGAATAAATAGAAGCGATAACATTTTATCAAAATGAGGGATTTAAAAAAAAAAACCTGTTCCTAATTTCTCGATAGATGGCGTTGACCTAAGACGGGTCGCTTAAGACTACTACACACATGCCGGCGGCAATGCCGCCGGGTTCATGCCGAACGGCTATGCCGCCGTCAATACAAGCTGTGCTTCGCAGTTCTTTGTGCGGCAAAGCCGGCGGCTTTGTATGCCGCCGGGTGCACGGCGGCTTGGACGGCGGCTTGCCCGGCGGCCCTGCCGCCGGCACTGTGTGTAGGAGCCTTTAGGTATGAGCAAATATATTTATTAATATTATCAATAAAAAGACACAGTACAAACTCTTTCATGTTATTGTTGGTTTATTATTAACAATCTTGGTGTTATTATCTGTAAACAACGAATTAAGTATCGGACGTGGCTGTATGGGCTTCGTATCCATTTTGAATATATGAACAATAAACGAGAAATAATAACAAACTACAAAAACCTAACAGAAACTGAGAATTTCAACAAAAATAAACCGGGAAACTTGTAATCACTACTTCGGCAACGGAAAGGTGGAACATCAGGGCCTCTACCCAGACATTCGAACTTCGCAATTGCGTGAACGTTTTCGTTCCAATGTAAACTCTATTACAGTGAAGTTAAGACCGGAACGGTCGCGATGAATCGAAACTCCGGGTGCAGAGCCAGATTCCGTGAATGAAAAGCAAAGCCACAGCAAATTTCGCTCTCTATGAGGGATTTTCCAGAAGAAAAAAAAAGTTAGTTCCTAATTTCTCAATAGATGGCGTTGACCAGAGAGGGGTCCAATGAGGGATTTTCCAAAAGCAAAAAAAGTAAAAAAGTTAGTTCCTAATTTCTCGATAGATGGCGTTGACCAGAGAGGGGTCCAATAGGTATGAGCAGGCGGAGGACAGTCGCCTTTTGGTGGCTTTTTCCGATTCAGTTTGCATAGAATGTGCTGCCATCTATTAAATATTTCGCAGAACTATGAAAAAAAAGATTTTATTGTCTATGTCAATGTCAAATTGACAAAATCACAAAATGGCTACCTATCTTGCGTAATGTACGGGTTGTTTGTAGTTTTCGTTCAATTTCGTGCCGATTTAGTAATGTTCTACAGTTTCTGTTGTTCTCGTACCGATGTTTAGATTACAGGAATAGTAAGGATACTGGAATTTCACTCGATCGGAGGGGGATTGAACGAAAACTAGCATTCAAAACAATAATATCCATTGGTATGAGTTGATATAAGTAGGTATGTATAGTATAGGTTGAATTATTGTCGGTGAAACATAGATGGCGCTAGCTAGCCTTCAATTTGACATAAGGTGGAAGCATAATGTTGCCACGAGTGGGTTCTCTTTTCTAATATACTTATATTACTCTTTGGGTATGAGCAAAGATATTAGTTATTATAAATAGTAAAAATACACAGTACCCTTTCTTATTGTTGTTAGTTTATTATTTAGCTATCTCGGTGTTAGAATAAAGAGAATTAGTATATGATCGGAACATATGATCTGAGGAACATACCGTATGACGGCGGGGAGACGGGGGCTCCCAAATCCAAATTTTTCGATAGATGGCGTTGATCAGAGAGGGGTCCAATAGGTATGAGCAAAGATATTAATTAATATTAATAGTAAAAATACACAGTACAAACCCTTTCTTATTGTTGTTGGTTTATTATTTAGCTATCTCGGTGTTATTGTCCGTCAACAACGAATCGAGTATCAGACGTGGCTGTATGCGCTACGTATCCGTTTTGAATATACGAGAAATCAACGAGAAACAATAACAAACTTCAAAAACCTAACAAAAAACTGAGAATTTCAATAAAAATAAACCGGAAATATTTAAATCGTACGTCAGATTCCGTGAATGAAAAGCAAAGTCATAGACGAAAAATTTCGCTCTTTATTAGTGTTACGAGCGACGGGTTTCGGGACTGGAGTGAAACGCTAAGTCCAATTTATTTACAGAGTTTATTAGGTTACACACTTACACACGGACCACCTCGCAGAGGTTCCCCTTTTAACAGTCCTCCTCGCAGGGGTTTTCCCTCTCACCACTTTCACTGTTCACTACGTCACGACGCGCGACACGCTATGACGTCACGACGCACGGCACTATGACGTCACGACACGCGACACACACTACACTGCACTAGACTGACACTTGTCTACTCACTGTTCCACTTTACTTTGCACTTTACTTTTCACTAGTACTTTTCCACTTTCACTTTTCTTCGCACTTTTCCACTGTTAAATCAATACTGACTCGCGTCCGCAAACTCGCGGCCTTATATACCCCTTAGAATTTTCTAGATGCCCGAATTTCGTTAGTCTTTTCTTTATTCCTTTGTTCCCTTCCGGATATTTCTTAATCCCGCCTTCCTTCTCGAATTTTCCTAAACACGCCCCCTTTTATTGTTTCTTTACAAATATTTCTCACTACTACAGGGGTGCGTTTACGACCTTTAGGTGCGTTTACGACCTTTAGGTGCGGTTGTTTTTCAACTCGCTCTAAGGTACGGAACGACCGCGCCAATTTTTAACTCGCTATGAGGTACGGAACGATCCCGGTTGTTTTATAACCTCAAATTTTGACATTTAAAGTAATATCTTTTCCTTCCAGGCTTCCAGGGCTTCCATCATTTCCAAATACAATAAAAAAACTAATTTTCCATGTTAGCAAATCAAAAAGTGAATAAAAATAGTTTGAAAAATTAACTTTTATTCAAAACGCGCGAAAAGTCAAGTAACCACAGATAATTAAAACGTCAGAGTGTTTTTTAACCATCGAATTTGATGGTTAAAAGTTGCAACCCGTCAGAGGTTCGGAACGGTTGAATTGTGACAACCGAGTTGCAAAGAGCGTTTTTCACCGAGCCTCGGAACGGCGTTAGTGCGAAAAGATGCACTCGGGGTGCACCTGGGGCGTAGGTTCTGAACGCAGCCCAGGGGTGCGTTCACGAACTTTAGGTGCGGTTGTTTTTCAACTCGCTCTAAGGTACGGAACGACCGCGCCAATTTTTAACTCGCTATGAGGTACGGAACGATCACGGTTGTTTTATAACCTCAAATTTTGACATCTATAGTAATATGGGCTTCTAGGGCTTCCATCATTTCCAAATACAATAAAAAAACTCATTTTCCATGTTAGCAAATCAAAAAGTGAATAAAAATAGTTTGAAAAACAAACTTTTGTTCAAAACGCGCGAAAAGTCAAGTAACCACAGATAATTAAAACGTCAAAGTGTTTTTTAACCATAGAATTTGATGGTTAAAAGTTGCAACCCGTCAGAGGTTCAGAACGGTCGAGTTGTGACAACCGAGTTGCAAAGAGCGTTTTTCACCGAGCCTCGGAACGGCGGCGTTAGTGCGAAAAGTTGCACTCGGGGTGCACCTGGGGTGTAGGTTCTGAACGCAGCCCTTTGCTTCGAAGCATAGCCGATAGATAGCGGAAGCTGTCTATGGAAAATCAGTGTTCCACTTAGTTTGTACAAAGATAACAGCATGGTTTGTTGGTGTTTGTTTTCCAAAAAATATCCGTAGATTGAGGAAATAATTCTTGGTCATAAGCACAGACAGAGTACTTTTTTGGTCTTAATATATTACTCTGACCATAATGAGTGAACGTCAGTACAGGAAACATTTGTATTCAGGACCACGTCCCAACAAAAAGAGAGTCTATAGTGCCTTCAAAAGATACTACGGTGAAAATACTATATCGTAAGTACTACTCCATGGCGCCGTACCGTGGAACTTCACGGCGGCGCCGCGCCGGGCCATGGTACGGCCGGTTCGCGCCCTTTCGTGTAAGGGGTATCGCATACAGAAGGAGTCGAGGTGGACCTTGACGTACGGTCGGTAATTGTATATCCTACCAGTCCAACCAGCGGCGCACCGCTCGGATTCATGGTATACAATTATCAACCTTATGTCAAAGTCGTAAAGGCGCGCCCGCGCCTCAACTCCTTCTGTATGCGATACCCCCTCAGATTAAGACCGCTAAGGCGCGGTTTATACAGAAGAGACGTGTGGCGGTGGTGGATACGTAGTGAATTACTTTCTCTTTGGTGGCGGATAGTCAAAGTAACACAATATAAACCTTATAGTACGAAGCTTAGCTTCGTTTGGTGAATTATGCCCACGCCTCCAGGCGACGCGACGTCGTCTTTTCTGTATAAACCGCGCCTAAAGTTCCGGTGCGAACATGTTATGTTTAGACTTTTTTTTATTTTAATTTTCGTCGTTCTATAGAGGGCTATTCTTTTAAGGGGTGAAGGGGAGAACGAGCTAGGGGTGATCCCCCATTCCACCCACCAAAGGGAGGGAGTGAGGAAACTCCCTGTTTTTGAGAGTGAGAGAGCCGGTTGGAGTACAATTGAGGAGACAGTATAAGAAAGAGTATCTATTACTACATACAGTAGGGACACTCCCTGCCTCCCATCAACTTTTTACCTCACCCCCTATGGTTGTTCCCCTTATCACTTTCTCTGTTAAGCTCAAAACCATGATCCTCGCACAGTACTAAAACTGACGCCCTTTGTGGGTCGTGCACACATTCGTAACATAAAAAGACCAATGCGAGCCGCATTGGTCTTTTTATGTGACCTCACGCTGTAGGTCATGAGCAGAGGCGAAATGCAATAGAACTTGCCCCCCTCATAGGTCGTGCGCACAGTCGTATTGTAACATTGAAACGATAAATGTGGCTCCAGGTTTTCGGTGACTCGCGCGGTAGGTCATGAGCACAGGCGAAATGCAATTGAACCGGTTCGTTACGTGGATTCTTCAACACTGCAGCCCATTTGTCGCCGACCTTCAGCGTAGGTCATCAGCAGCGAAAGTGTTAAGCAAATGCATATTCCTGTCTCGCTTGCACTCACTCAGTATCGCTGTACTCTTCTTTTCAATTTTTTCCATTTGTATGAAACGACAGCTATCAGCTGTCAGTGTCCAAGGCAGAGCGCACAATATAGGTTAGAAGCATGGATCCATAACCTCCTTACAAGCATGGAAACACGAAAATTGACCATGGTCGTTGGTAATGTTCCTGCTTCTCGTACGTGTCTATCATTTATGTTTCCAATGTGTTTACTTTGTCCCTTTCTATCCAATGACGTTATTTTTGTTGTTGGATTAGAAAGGGACAAAGTTGACACGACGCGAATTTACGAAAGAAGGACGAACATTACAAAGGAGTATTTTTATGTTTCACCGCTTGTGAGGAATGGGTACCACGTGACAGTCAGAGGAAAAGAGGAAGACCGAAAGTCTATACTATACTCCAGCCTATTCCATTCCCATACCTGTTTCCAGCTTCCTGGTTAGAAGGCCATGGCGGGGGCAAGGGCAGCAAACCTAGTTTTAGTCCTCCAACGACAATTCATAGGCCAGCTTCCCGCCTCCTACCTTTTTTATTAGGTACCATAGATAAAAGAAAACCCACACTTATCAGGCATCTTATCTTATCTTATTATAGGGGCTGGCAAGCCAGCAACACTTTGACCCGATGGAATCTTTTGTGTTGACCTCTACATATTTATTTTAGGCATACCATGGACTCTGAATAATGTACATCATAATAAGGATATGCTCACAATTATATTCCCCGAGGGGTAGTCAGAGATATTCTGAAACCTCGGAACATCCACATTTCACTAGCACCGAAAATCTTTCCAGTATGACGGGGAGTGAGCCCGTCGCGTCGCCACTTATAATGGACAGTGGGTACAATACATGCCTCGAAACTGAAGCATGCCGGTTTCCTCACAATGTTTTCCTTCACCGAAAAACCAGTGATGTTACAAATCGTACATAAATTCCGATAAACTCATCACCATCATGTCCGTCATCATCATCATCAGCCTATAAACATCCCACTGCAGGGCATATGCCTACCCTCAGGGAGGGTGTATGGGCATTAGTCCACCACGCGTGTCCAATGCGGATTGGTAGACTTCACATACACATCAGAATTTCTTCTTCAGTGTATACAGGTTTTCTCACAAAACGACGCGTAGGAGAGGAGAGGTTGGATTCGAATCCAACCTCTCTTTTATGGGGTCTGGGTTCGAATCCACACTGACATGCCATGTACCAATGAGTTTTTCTAACTCATGTACGTAATACCAACTGCTCTCTAACGGTGAAGGAATAATGTACAATTATTTTTATTTCAGTCGTGTTTCCGCGTGGCGGCAAAATAAGCGAGAAAAGCAAGCTAATCTGCCAAAACCATGTTCTGGTCCGAGATGCTACCCATCTGCAGCCAGCATTAAATTACTGTCTAAATGTACAACTGATATCGATCCACTGGAGACAAAGGTAACCGATGCTTTCCGGAGGATTTAGGCCTGTAAAATTTATTACTCGTTCTTCCCAATGACATTCCCAAACATTTACACCTATACTCCATTCCAAATAGCAAACAAACAGAAAGAAAACTATTATAAAACTGTTACAGGCAGTTTGTCTGTACATTGAAGATATTAACAAAAAAAAAGTTACCATGTGGTTTTTAGCAGGGACCGAAAATTTTCGGTTACCTTTATTTAAATGTTACCTTTATCCAGGTAACAACCGATTGTAATACCGGTAACCTAAATATGACCTTCAAGAGAATGCGAGTGAGTGCATGTAAGGGTCAGTATAGACGGAGCGGCCGAAGGGCACGTGGTTTTTAATAACACTGAAAAATGAACTATAATTTCTATTAATCAAAAGTACAAAATTGATTGAACAACGTCGTTGTTGTAGCGGGGGACGCAAATTTTGGAGCACCCAACGAGTGACGCGCGCACTATTTTCAGTGTTGCTACAGCATTGGACAGGTCGAGATAATAAAGGAGATGATTATTTACATTTTATTGAACCCAAATGGTTTATGTTTACGTTCACGTTTGAGTTTAAGTTTGTTATTATAATTGATTTAATTTGTGTTTCGTAACGACTAACGAGGTACTTACTTAAAATTGAATACTTACTATATTTATAAAGAAACAATTTTTTATTTAAACATATCTCTGTGTACACACGGCGACACATCAAACTATACAAAACCGACATAAGCTGGCCGCGCGGAGGTCGAGTAACGTATAGGCGTCGCGCGGCCAGCTTATGTTCGTTTTGTATAGCTTGATGTGTCACCGTGCGTACGCGGACCGTTAGTAGAATTATATAAAGGCTACCTCTAAAAATACCTGTAAAAAAATAAAGGTAACCGAAAAATACCGGTATTATCGATACTGGTTTTTATGTATCCCGGATTCCATATCACCAATTTTTGGATTTTTTGTTTGTTTGTTTGTTTGTGTGTTCAAAAATTCGAAAAAAGGCTGATTTGCAGTCAGAGACACCTAAAAACCATATAGTGATCTTTTTCTTGTTAATATCTTCAATCAATGTAACAGACACACTTCTGTTACAGTTTTATAATAGTTTAGATTAGGTACAACATCAAGCTTACGCACTTAAATTGCTTATTCAACTAGACATTGGCAAAATCATCCATATCAAGATGGATCGAGAGAATCAAAGCGACTTGAGGCGAAAGCTGTGTTAATTGATTTTCAATGTTATATCAATGCAAGCAAAGTCGATAATGGTTTGGCTGTGAATCGCTGTTCTTTAGGTTCCCGGGCACAACACCTCGGATCACCGGGGTCTCGTCCAGAAGTTTCGGCAGCATTAACAAGCTGGTGGGCTTCCTGGAGGAGTTGGGGTGGCAGGAGTAGTCATTCCCACCTAACGCAAAATAGGCGCCTAAGTAGTCGAGTTGCGGAAAATGAGCCCGCTCAACCAACACAATAGGTTATAATATATCATTATATTATGTCAAGGTTAGAGCCTCACGCTTCTAACATACTTAAACAAACGTACCTACTTTCTTATGTTGGTCTGCTTGAGGTTTCATACAACTTATTGCTGTGTGGGTGCATAGTGTTAGGGCTTTTTCGATGCGTTCGTAGCTTCAACTGTCTTGACATATAAATATATCAAGAAGGGGGATACACAATTGTAAATAAACTAAATAATTATCTAAACTAGATCTAAACTAATTATAATATAGAAGAAGAACTTATAACTAATATTTATATATATATATAAGGTCTAACAAAATTAGGTGAAACTATTTTAAGGGGATGATCAGACCATCAAACTGAACAACTTTCTCTATGGGACCAATATCGAAATCGCAAAAAAAAATCTGCTGTCCGATACATTTAGGTCGTGTACGTTTGTATAGAACAGCTGATTTTCGCGATTTCGATATTGGTCCCATAGAGAAAGTTGTTCAGTTTGATGGTCTTATCATCCCCTTAAAATAGTTTCAGCTAGTTTTGTTAGACCTTATATAAAGCCTATATTGTATAATGTTTCATTTATTTCAGATACATTTGGCAGCATCGAAGACAGATGAGAATCATGGAGTTAAAGAGAACTTGTCAGGTGAGTGGACCTCTAATCTTTGAGTTATGTACCTGTGTTATAAGTTGAAAGCAGTCTCAAACGGTGAAGGAAAACATCGTAAGGAAACCTGGATACGTTTAGAAGAAATTCTGATGCGTATGTAAAGTCTGCCAATCCGCATTGTGCACGCGTGGTGGACTAGGGATGTGCGATATTTGTGTTCGATCCATATTGCGGATCGATACGGATCGCAATGCCTCCATCCAATGATCCATGGATCGGATCGGATCCATAGAGATCTAGAGGGATGCCAACCAAAGCGCTGAGTACGAAACCTAGTGTCGCATCACCACCTGTACCACGCGATAGAAAGTATTTTGTTAGCTTGAATGTGCTCATTATCCATTGCGGTATCAAAACTCAAAGTTCGAATAATCTTTAGTACTATGCAAGCATTGTAAACTATTAACACATAATATCTCGACTGGCTTTCAGCCTCATAATATATTGAATCATTACTTTCGCGAGCAATGTGTTCCGTTTTTGCGCACATTGCTGAGACACTGGCCCTGCCCCCTTTTCACATCTCCCTTTAGTTTTTGTGATCTGTGCTACCTGCAGTTCGCTCCTAAGTTCGCTCGCCCAAGTACCAGGTTAAAAATACTTAAGGCGGTTTCAGTCCATACAAAAGTTTGATGCACAATACGCGTAGACGGAATTAATAAAAGTAATATTTTATATATGGAAAAATATAATTTCGTCACAAATAATATTTGCACTTTATAATATAATTACGAAGATATAAAGCTTTTAAAATTTTGTATGAAAAATTTCAAAGCTTTATATCTTCGTAATTATTTTATAAATTGCAAAGTTATTTGTGACGCGGCATCAAGATTTTCTAAACTATTTTTCCATATATACAAGTTACTTATATTAATAGCGTCTACGCGTATTGTGCGTCAAAGTTTTGTATAAAATTGACCCCTCGGCAACCACCTTAATAAGTAGGTATAATCTTTTTCTACAGATAATCTAGACATCAAGACAGAAGACGATTGTATGAATTCGTTTAGCGATGATTATCATAATGTATTCGATGACGATTTTGATGGAGTTAAAATAGAGAACTTTGAAGAAAAAGAAGAGTTCCTAGAAGATGTCAGGTGAGTGGACCTGTTTGATTTCAATCAATCAAATAGGTAAATACAGGGTAAAATTGATATCATTGGCATCCTTTTAAACTAAGAGTCTACCCATCAAACTGAACAACTTTAATATGGGAAGAAACAGATCATAGCAAAAAAAAAAACAGTGTTTCATAGTGTGCACCATAGAGAAACACGTAACTCGTACCCCGAGAGGAGCGGCCTTACGCATAATTTCCCATACTTTCCCCTCTGTCAAAGTCTCACCCCTGCGACGGCCCCGACCCGTTTTACTGTTATTATTGTCATAGCAACGGTCCCTCCCCCCGCAAAAAATGACAGAAAAATGTTCTAGGGAGAAATAAACAATACCTACTCCTTTACGTGTTTCTCTATGGTGTCCACTCAGTATCGCTCATGCTTACATGTTCCCATTTTATAAATTAATTAGTAGACTAACCTATCTATCCTAGATGCGATATCGATGCGCTACTATCTTCATTTCACTGAATCTCTAGATTCTCTTTTACCTGCCAGCTCTTCTCCTACCCGCATGTGGCGCATAACGGTTGTTTGTCGCGTCACTTCTAGTACGATGTGTACAATAGTTGAGCTCAATTTTGACCGAGCGGATTTATCAAAGTCCATCCCTTATTGAGCGTTTTTCCTGCGATTTTCTCGGGGATCGATAGATGGCGCTACAATCTGTGCGAATATAAGTCGAAATTTCGAAATTATTATGTTTCTTTAATATAATAAAGAGGAAAAAAGATGATCAAAAAGTTGCCAACGCATCCAAAAAGCAAAATTTGAAACTGTGTACCTACGTCTGACAGGGCTCAGTCCATTGGCCTTTAATGGCAGGCACAGACTTGACATAATCTCACACAGGACAGAACATTTCATCTGTTGAGTTGTTTAGGAAGTTTTTTTTTATTTATTTAATTAATGGACTCTGCTTGTGCGTTAGCACTGCATTCCGCCAGTGTCAAGTGTTTATGGGAGAATCTATCCCAACCTCAGGGATGGTTTTTGGTCAAGAACAAGAAGAGATTGAGGATTGCGGAGCCTCGTGGCAGGCAAAAAACGCGACGCGCGAAATCCACGCGAGACAAGTGCTCGGGTCAGAACCTGCATCGTGCCTCCGTTTAGGAAGTAAATCAAACGCTCATTCCAATAAGCGTTTCTCTTTTCTTGTGTATGCGTTTAGGGTGAGAGGTTGTATGTGTTTGCAATTACAACGACTGTTCCCATTTAAAAACCGCTAGTTTAAATGATTGTTTTAAAGAAATACATTTTGAAACTTTGACATTTATTCGCCCAGACCGCGGCGCCATCTTTCGATCCCCTAGAAAACCACAAGAAAAACGCTCATATAGGTACTATGAGAACCTCTCTAATCTGGGTGGGGTTTGATCAATTTGGTAACCATTTTGTTGAGTGTATCTTTGTTCCTCAGGTAACGGGACACGAGCGACTCGCTCAGACTACTGCAGCCGCCATAGCATGTTACGCGCACGCTCACGCTGCTAAACTACGGCGGCAGGTGTACTATCGCGGACTTTTCAGCCTGACCACCACTTATTTTTTACGAGTAAAAAATAAAAGCGCTGTCTAGCCCCGCCCTATTGATGTATAGACCAAAATTAATAGTTTCCAAACAATAAATTTTGAGCGAAATTACGCGATTTTTTTAGTGGTCAGTCGGTAAAGTCCCCGATAGTACCTAAAGTGCTGCGACACAGAACAAATGAAATTGTTCAAATGTTATTTGTGACGTGGCAACTAGATTTTCTAAACTATTTTTCCATATATAAAAAGTTACTTATATTAATACCGTCAAAGAATTAACAAAAGTTCTTTTTATAGATTTTTTTTATGATTTCACTAGATAAACTAATGGTGAATACTTAATTGAATATGTGAGTAAAATACGTCATCTTTGTGACGATTTTCTATCGAGTGAAGTCTTTCCAATCGTGCGCCGCTCCCGGCCCGCGTCGCGGCCGCTTGTCATAGCGTTCTGCCCTGGTCCCGCGCCGCTCCCGGCCCGAATTTCTGTGTGGCAGGCACATATAAACTCATACATTACAAAAAATTCCGCCGGTACCGCCTCTGTGTGACCTGGAGAGCGATTTTTAAATCTCATTTGCTGAGCTCAGCAGTTGAAAATGTCAAAATAACTATGGAGATATGAATCTTTCTACTGCTGATTTGACTTTCAAAAATCATACTTCAGGAATGCGATTTTTGAAAGTCAAATCAGCAGTAGAAAGATTCATATCTCCATAGTTATTTTAACTTTTTCAACTGCTGAGCTCAGCGAATGAGTTTCAAAAATCGCACTGATGGCCTTTATGCCTTACAATTAATTTTGTGAGTTGTGAGTCGCGTATTTTGAGTCCGCTTCATATCAAGGCTGATGTCATAGACAATGCATTCCCGGATTTTTTATGAAACGGAAATAAGCGACTACCAACAGGGTGAATATCGCGTGTGGTTGCGTTTGTGTGCCGTCAAATGCGACAGCGATTTCGGCGCTGAAAGCATCAGATAGCATGAGAAAGAGAAAATAATTCGCAACACTCCGTCTCAATGTTATGATAATAGTTATTTAGTTTTTATGACAAATAAAACAAAGTAATCAGTAAAGCTGTTTTTATTCTATGTACATTTTCATTGTAGACACGGCGATAGATTAACCTACCCATGTGTAGGTTGATTTGTCGCTGTGTGAACATCAAAACAAATTATTATTGACAAAACAAAATATTACAATACATTAATCAGTCCTTCTATCACAGTTTTAAACAACTGTTTAAATGTTTACCCGTTGTAATTAAATTACGATTTATTTCTGTGACAACAGTTGTAACTCAGGTTTACAGAAACCTTTGCCTAAAAATTTGACAACGATACGCTGTTAAAACTGTAAAAAAATTGCTTTATTTGCAATTAATACTAATTATTGACCAAGAATTTTCGCTTACGCTAGTAGATACAATGATATTAGTAGCTATCATGGAGTACACATTTCCTCCCGTGGGTGTCGTAAAAGGCGACTAAGGGATCTACTGAAGGATGGGCAGCAGCATCCTCTGAGTACTGCGATCGCCAACCCGCCTGCCAAGCGTGGCGATTATGGCAAATCCCCCCATTTTGGGGGAGGCTTATGTCCATGATGATGATGATATGATGATGATGGAGTACACAGGGAACATTAGGGTTGAACCTCATCTGGCAGCGCGAACGCACCCCGCAGCACCACCGCGCGCGATCGCGTTCCGTCTATCTTATTTGCTCTAGCAAATGACGTTCCTGAGTGGCAGAAAAGGATGGAGCGACGGAAAAAGGCGATGCCGTGCTGCCAGAAGAGGTTCAACCCTTATAATGTTCTGTGGGGCCCAGGAAGGTGGCATAAGTATTGCCTGGAGCATACTGCCTTATAAACGGTGAAACATGAAAATACTATTTGGAGGTCGGTAATGTTCATGGATAATTATACCACCACCAAACCAATGGCTCCATACCCTCCTTACAAGCATGGAAACTCGCGAAATGACCATGGCGGTCGGTAATGTTCCTACTTCTTGCGTACGTGTCCAAATACGTATCCAGACTTTTGTTGGAAATAAGGACAGTCTGCTCTCCAAGTATAGTCAATACCTATGCCACCTTCCTGGTTAATACATTTTTTTCGGAGAAGTAATAGAGGTCGGAACGTGTTTTTGACCTATTCACTCAATAAGAGATAGGAAATTCACTCTAGTTAAAAAATAATATCGCTACCTTATTGATGTCCTTATCGACATAGATTTTTGTTCTACGGCCACTGACTAAGAAACTACGAATAATAATTCGTAGCCAAGAAATGTCACTTCATATGGTTACACTGACATTCTGTCTACTAGAGCGTAAGCGAAAAAGAAATCTTGGTGAATAATTCAGGGAATGACTAAAGCCATTAACAGAGATAAGTATGTGCAAATGTACAATCTTAGAAATTACAATCAATAACAATTTGTTGTTCACTTCACACTAATTCACGAACTAAATAGTTCTGTTTTTTCACGAAACTAAATACATATTATACCCTTAAGTATGTATAGTCTGACCAGAAAAATAAAATATGTAATCCATGTTGCGGAAATTTTTTTTGGAATTAATTTTTGTACTTGAAACAGGTTATTGATCGTAGCGACTGAGCGTTTTCAAAAAATATTGTACCATGTCGGAATTATTGATTAATGTAGGGGAAAATGTCGCAAAACTGACGTGACGTTCGTTCTCGTCCCGTTTTATATTTAAAATTATATTGTGACGAAAATGTTTACCTACAGTTGCTATCATATGTAAATAATGTTACATTAGGATATTGTTCATCTTCTGAAAACAGTAAAATGATTTAAACTGACCCGAATCAACAGATACAGTGTGTTAAATCTGACACAAGAAATCTTTACGGCCGTGGCATTGACCCAAAACACGTCTGTTATTCAAAATGTATTTGAAAATTCGCTTTTTTAAATTGGTGGTCGCTAAATGTAAAGGATGATGTTGCCATTTCATAAACTAAAATAGGCTTCGTAAGTTTCCAAATGGTAGTTTTAGCCGTGACAAAACAGACATGTCCGGTCGGTACCACTTTTTACGTTTTTTCTAAGAATCAAACTGTATTTAAATGAGTATAAGACTTAAATTATAAACTACCGGCAATGATAGGCGACTTAAGTGTATTTCAAATGATACCAAACACTCATGTTACTCTTTTACAAAAAGTTTTCAGAATTGCTTCTAACATCGAGGAACTTTAGTGGTGGACACGCCATAAACTAAAATTTCGGTGTTTAAATATGGTGATTATTTAAATAACGCAAAGAATTTGTGAAATTATTGTTTATATTTAACTAGTTTGGAGTGTGTTTATTTCTTTTCAATCGTTAAAATATTAGCCAGATTTAAATTTTACTTGTTATTAGACTTCAAACAAACTGCTCAAAAGTAGAGGGTACACTTTATTTTGAAAATGCTCGACTCCATGTTTTTAATCTTTCTGTTCAGGTTAACTCATGTAAAGACAATATAACTATGAACAAGTTACCCGTGTAATTCTATTAACAAACTTTTCTGACACTTTTTGCGGGGGACGAGGTAGCATGAAATCCGCAACTTTAGATTTTATTCCATTACTTTAGGTGCTTTTTATACAGAAGAGACGTGTGGAGGTGGCGGATTGTTAAAGTAACACAAATATAAACCTTAGTACGTAACATAGCGTCGTTTTTGTCGCAAAGGAAAATCGCGCCCGCGCCACCATGCGACGTAATCCCCCAAACGACGCTATGCTACGTGCTATAAGGTTTATATTGCCGCACCCCGCTGCGCCACGTCTCTTCTATATAAACCGCGCCTTAGATTCGAATTTTGATTGTTAAAAATAGTCTCGTGCGAACCCCGAACGCGACTAGTTTAATGTTACCAGGCTCGCGCAACTATCTCTAACAAAAAAACGATATATGAAACGTGCACCGCCGCCATTAAATTTCTTTGAACGGTTGCACACGTTTCATACATTCTGGATAATCGGTCACGACCAGTTTTTAGTATGGAAGGCCCGACTCTTATAACGTAGTGAGTTACATTCTCTTTGAAAGTTACCGTTCCGCAATTATAGGCTGTCTCGTTTAGTGATAAGATAAGATAGATAAGATAAATGTTTATTTTTAACTTTTGCTTAAAACTATTACATTAAACGGTAGACCAAAAACGAGGCAAGCCTGAAGGTATAAAATTGTATGTTAACGCACATGATCAATTGATCTTGTAACGTGGCAGAGGGGAAATGCTACCGCAAGGCTGGTAAATAGTTATATTGTCCAAGTACAGTAGTATCTGTGTACATAATATCGAGGATGACCCATACCATAGTAAGGTCATAGTTATAGTTATCTCGGCGCGTCGGCAAGTGGATCGATGTCGGTGATCCGTCGACGAGACCGCGTAGAGTTCTTTGCACCTGCAAGTGAGTTAGTTATAAGCATTAAGCATAGCCTGTTATCACTTGCACAGATTACAGTAACAAAAATCTCGGGGATGGCATGCGAGGCCTATGGTTTTTTTTTTTTTATGTTTGATAGTTAAATATTTATGTGTGTGTGCACTGAGAGATCACCTCGCGAATTCGTGAATAAAGTACTGCAGGTTTCAGTAGTAGTTGTAAAACAATTGTAGAACTGCGTGTTATTTTTATTTAATCTAGAAATAAACATTTTAAAGGGTTCTTACCGCGTTTTGATAATGATATCATTACAAATTTCATGCGTGTAGATTGAGAGCTCAGTGAAAAGACTTTGCAATTTGTTGTATACGATGCTGTGTATCATGTTATATGGTAGATTCATTGTAAATAAAGTACTATTAAATATCTGTAAGCAAAAACTTGGTATAAACTCAATACTTTCCCAGATGTAGAAGGTCCTCTGTGAGGATCTTTTTAATTATCGCTTTACAAATTCCAGGACGCAGTTCTACAATTGTTTTACAACTACTACTAAAACCTGCAGTACTTTGTTTACGAATTCGCGAGGTGATCTCTCAGTGCACACACACATAATTATTTGACCCCAATCTCACCTGATATTAAGTGACGATGAGGCCGAAGATGTAGCATGCTTACCTAGAAAAATGCCTATTCACTCTCGCCTTGAAGAGGCCCAGGTGGTTGTATGGTATGACTAAGGTAGGTAAAGGCCTTGACGGCCCGGTAGCACAGTCTGTAGTGAACCTGCCTGCTGTGCCGAGGGTCGCGGGTTCGAATCCCGTAAGGGACAAATATTTATATGATAAATATGAATATTTGTATCCGAGTCATGGATGTTTGTATCTATATATGTATTCTATATCGTTGTCTAGTCATCATAATACAAGTCCAGGTACTTTACATGTGACTAGATGATTTGTGTGACAATGTCCAAGATATTTATTTATTTATTTTATTTAAAGAAAATAATTTACCTGGACTATTGTTACTTGTCAATCCAACTCGATCACCTGCTTCTACGCCTCTTGGCAATGGAGTAAAAATCATTTTCAACTTCTTCGGAGGGGTTTCAGTTGAGACTTGTGCATTTTTCGACATATTATAGACATCATTGGGCCTCTTTTTAGATTCTTGAGGCTCTAATGTAAGTACTGTATCACCATCTGAAGTTTTACTAGTTGATGCGGTGAATCTAGTCGTAGTTGATGCGACTTGTATTAGTTTTGTGTGGTCAGGAGGTGTGATCGTTATGACAGTGTCTAAGTCGTTTCTGTTTGTGGTTGTGCAGACGCTTGCAGTCTTTTTTCTGTCAGTCGTTTTCTTTGTAGGGCTATTTTTGGGAACAGTGGCCTCAGTCACAGGTGCAGTTGCTTTTTGTGTCGGTTTTGGTTTCGCGTTTGGTACAATGCTGGCCTGAAATTATGAACATAATAACTACTTGTAAGATTTCATTACATATTTTTTTATTTATCATAATGAATAAATTAATGGAATACGCTTTATTTACACCAAACACATAAATACAGAACTAATTATGATAAGGTGGTCTTATAGCTTAAAATCGATTTCTTCAGAGTAAAAACAGGGTGTGAAATTAAATGTGTTACTTATTGAACGGGGTGCTTCTGACCATCAAACTGACGCCAACATCGAAATCGCGGAAAAGGTGCTGTTGCATACATTTAGGTCGGGTAGCCATTGAATTTTTCTATGGAACAGCTGTTTTTATCGAGATTTCGTTATCGGCTCCGCGGTTTAAATATTACTAAGGTGTTGTTACACCCTAAGAAAAGCGATGATAGCTCATACGGAAGAGAGCTAGCGCTTCAATCATGAGGCCGCGGTTCGATTCCTGGCCCGTACCTAAAAGTTTTTCAGAATTTATGTACGGTTGTATTTATCATTTACTAGCTCGGCGGTGAAGGAAAACATCGTGAGGAAATGGGGATCGAACCATCGCCTCCTGCACGGCAGGCAAGTTTACTCGCCACTGGATCACCACGGCTTCAACATGTTAATTACTAATAATATATGGATCAGTTAGTATTGGATTATAATAATAACTTACAATTTCTGTGAAGCACGCAACTTCTTCCTGTATAAACTGTGCGTCGTTACCAAACTGAAAAAAAAGACAAAATCTCAATAGCAAAACATTCTTTAGAAAAAAAACACAAATAATTTCTAAATTTTCTTTAAACAAGTACAGGGTCAAGCTACCAAATGCCATTGCATACACACAATTGCAGAAATACAAAATACCGCAGCACACAAAATATCGTAGCATACAGACTAATCGCAGCATACCGTTCATCTGACGACCCGGTTGGTGTAATGGTTACTGCCAATCCAGGGTCCTAGGATCGAATCCCGGTTCGGTCATGGATTTTTGTGCCGTTGTTGAATGGTTTCCATAATAAACAGCCTTTAGTGCTTGCTTGGGATCATTACAATGTATGTGTCTGTGAGCGTTATTTATTTTTTTTTTTATTTTCAATCTGACGCTTCGCCGTGTGGCTTAGCTCTAAGAGCCGGCAGAGAGCCGAGAGCGATGATAGCCTATACGGAAGAGAGCTAGCGCCTCAATCCTGAGGACGCGGTTCGATTCCTGGCCTGTACCACTAAGTTCTTTGGAATTTATGTACGGTTGTATTTATCATTTACTAGCTCGGCGGTGAAGGAAAACATCGTGAGGAAACCTGCATTCCCGAGGATGAAAAGACAATACCATAAGTTCGGAGGTATGCGTAAAATATGGGTGAGCTTGGGGCGAACACAAAGGACCAGCGCTGGTCTCCGTGTTACATAACGACCCTTGCTTGCAATAGCCCAACCACAAATAATAATAAAAGAGCCGGCACATACCTCAATTTCAATTCAATTTCATTTATTTATCCAAAAGACTTTACAAAAAGGTTTCTTTACATTAAATCTGCCAAACTGCATGACAGTTTGTTGGCAGATGTAAGCTCTCATTTTTTACAGTTTTAATTCTAATCTCTCGGTAGAGAGTAGTATATTCCTTGATTCTAATACTAATGCCAACTAATACAATACTATACTTATTTATATATACATATTATTTATGCATTTATAGGTACCATATGTAATTTTAATTACTATACGTTTTACGTTTTGCCTATTTACTAGTACTAGTCAAATGTGTTACAGTTTTCCAAGAGTATCTTATATAATTTTGATTTGAAAGTAAATTTTGTGATTTTATCTAAGTTCTGAAGGAAAAATGGTAAAGGTATGGTATGTTGTAAATTTTGGTATCAAATAATGTCTAGTTCTTTGGCCGTAATAATTACAGATTCTAGGTACACGCAAAGCTCTTCTTTTGACTGCTCTAGTTCTATAGGTATGAGATACGGGTATTTTAAATTCGTCACAGTTAAACATTTCTACAGCTAGCAGAAACTTCACTTTATCCTGGATTGGCAGTATTTTACAGACTCCAAACAACTTATCGTAATTTGTGCTATATTTTCTTTTCTTGTCTGGCCACACCTACCGTAATTTGCAAATAAGTATTGTATTTTACTTTCATTCCTACGTTTTTCTAAGACTGGTTTCTTACAGGGTAGTTAGCGATAACAGTTTTATTTTGGAATTCACCTATTTTACCAACCAAATCACCTTAGTTCCGTTGGTTTTGAAGGGGACCGGATTATGGTACCCTAAGAGCGGATTGGCACTACGTCCGATCCGAATCCGATCCGTAAAAAAAGTATGGATTTTAGCCACATGGCCATATTTTTTATTATGATTGTGACGGTCCGGTCCGGAGTAGTCGTATTTCAATGTTTACGCACTAAATCCGGTTTCCGTCATCCGATTTTACATATAAAATTATCTCTGATTCGGATCGGATGTAGTGCGAAACCACTCTAAATGAAATAATAGCCCAGTTATCTTTTGTAATTACTTACGTCTTCTGTAAAGATGACATCTTCTGTATAATTGGTGTCATCTTCTGCATAGTTGATGTCATCTTCTGTATAATTGGTGTCATCTTCTGTATAGTTGATGTCATCTTCTGTATAATTGATGTCACCTACTGTATAATTGATGTCCTCTTCGTATACGTTTATAGAATCGATCTCTAGAGGGTCGCCCTCTTCCTTTACTTCCTCCTTTATTCTGCAAAATTGAACATTTTCGCTTATTGATAGTTTTCGATAAAGTATTTTAAATCGGGCATAGGCCCACCACACATTCCCACCGCTGTAACTCCTGTAAGCCAGGATCAACAGCGGCGACCATTCACAACACTGGACAATGAAGTCCAGCGATCCCGGGGGATGACTCTAATCTGACTTGGTACCCGCAATGAATTAATCAAAGAAGATAGGAGGAGTACGAAAACGAAATATCCGTCTTCCCTCCATTGCAAACGGGAGACAGCAATAAGAAGGAAAAAAACATGGCTATTAGAGAGCCAATTCCAGATATCATTTATGGCTATGTTGAAGACACTACCGGAAAAGCACCAAAAATACAAAATAAAACAATAGGAACCTAACATTGTACTGAAACTATGACCTATTTTGCTTCGATAAAGTATAAGATTATGTATATATCTAGATTGAGCCTCACGCTTCTACCGTATAAAACAAAAGGGGCCAACTTTCTTAGGTTGGTGTCCGTGAGACGTTATACAAATTATGTCTATGTGCGTGTATATGGATAGGGTTTAGAGGCCTGTGCTGATTGAAATTTTTTTCCACTCGTTCGTAGCGTTGACTTTCTATCTTGACATATTACTTATCAAAGATGGTAGCACAGAATAGGTTATTATAAAACGGTGGCAGAAGTGTGTCTGTTCACACGGCGACACATCAAGCTACGCAAAGCCAATATAAGCTGGCCGCGCGACGTTTTACATTACTCTACCTACGCGCGGCCAGTCTTATTTTGGTTTTGCGTAGTTTGACGTGTCGCCGTGTGTACATTGAAGATATTTAAAAGAAAAAGGTTACGATATGGTTTTTAGATATCCCTGACTTCAAATAAACCTTTTTTTATAATGTTTGTCTGTCTGTTTGTTTGTAACAGCATCACGCAAAAACTACTAAACCAATTTTGATGAAATCTATTTTTTGTTGGATAGCTTATGATTTGACTTAAGATCTGGTATAAAATTTGTGCGCACGAAGTCGCGGGTAAGCTAGTTCTAGAGTGGTAGACAGTTATAGCAAAGTTACTGACCATCCTGAAAGAGATTATGATAACTGCGTACACGTATCTTGAACCCCATGTTAAGTAGAGACACAGGTCTGACACTTTAGAGCCCAGACACATTTTTATCGATGGCGGGCCCATAGAAAGAACCACGATTAGTATGGGAACGCGTTCGGCGCCCTTCGCGGCGTCAAAAATCGAAAAAAAAAAAAAACTCGCCATGTTGCGGAAAATCATTGAAACTAATTTTTGTACTTGAAATATCGTAATTAAAGGTTATAGTCGATTGCAGCGCCCCCAAAACGGGTTTTTTATTTTTCTGGTCAGTCTCTAAAGAAATGTCAAACGATGGTGTATATAAATTTTTCTGTATCTTTCAAATAAGTCGAGAAATAATGGATAGAAAAACATGTTAATTTTTTTATAAGTTTTGGAAGACATCATCTCCAAATTATTTCCGAATTTTTATACCTTTCCTTTCCTAAAATGAAATGTTCATTCTGTGGCAAAATCATATGAAACTTTATTCAGGATTCATCATCATCATCATCTCAGCCGATGGACGTCCACTGCTGGACATAGGCCCCCCTAAGGATCGCCATAATGACCGGTCCTGCGCTGCCCTCATCCAACGGGATCCCGCCGCCCTCACAAGGTCGTCGGTCCACCGTGTGCGGGGCCTACCCACGCTACGCTTTCCGGTACGCGGTCGCCACTCGAGAACTTTTCGGCCCCTTCGGCCATCGGTTCTGCGAGCAATATGCCCCGCCCACTGCCACTTTAATTTAGCAATTCTTTGGGCTATGTCAGTTACTCTGGTTCTTCTGCGGATCTCTTCATTTCTGATTCGATCTCGCAGGGAAACTCCGAGCATAGCCCTCTGCATTGCTCTTTGGGTGACTTTCAGCCTTTTTATGAGGCCTTGAGTGAACGACCACGTCTCTGTTCCATATGTCATCACTGGCAACACACAATGATCGAAGAATTTCGTTTTAAGACACATGGATAAAACGAAGATCATGCCCATGTTGTACCTACTCCTGTTATGATCGGAAACTCGGCGCTTGAAGTTGTTGACGATTATGTTTACCTGGGACAAACTATTCAGTTAGGTACTTCTAGAACTTCGAGAAAGAGATCAACCGTCGAATCCAACTCGGTTGGGCAGCGTTCGGGAAGCTACGTAGTATCTTCACGTCCCAAATACCGCAGTGTCTTATTCAGGATTGCAGGAATGTAATTTCTATTGCTATGGCTACTCACTCGTCGTCCCCTTCGACGCCGCGGGTTGACGGGACGATGGCGTCCACACCATACTTCAACTGCTCGCGGATTTTATTCACCATTGACTGGATCTCCGCCTGAAACCACGAAGATACATATCGTTTATATTTTCCCTTTTGATTATTGGACAGAAATTCTCGCCACACAGGTCATAGTCCGGGCACTGCACGCACACGCACGTGTAAGTGTAACGGTACCTGTGCAGTGTAGTACTCACGTAAGGCTTGGGCCTGGGTATCCTCAGCACGTAGTGCAGACAGTGCGCGCCCCTCGCCTCGCACGAGCCACACAGGTCGTAGTCCGGGCACTGCACGCACACGCACGTGTAAGTGTAAGTGTAACGGTACCTGTGCAGTGTAGTACTCACGTAAGGCTTGGGCCTGGGTATCCTCAGCACGTAGTGCAGACAGTGCGCGCCCCTCGCCTCGCACGAGCCACACAGGTCGTAGTCCGGGCACTGCACGCACGTGTAACGATATCTGACAGAGTAATAACATTTAAAATACAACATGCATCATGGCAAAAATAGAAAGATAGCATTCTTTTTATTCTTCACACACCAAAATTATTATTGACAGCTAATCCTACCTCAACTCTGATCGTATTGGTTTCCCGTTCCATCAGATTCAGGAGTTAAAATTCACATGACGTCAAACAGTTATAGTAGCATACGAGTATAATACCTAGATACACCTTGAAACCTACATATGCCTTGAAATAAGTGTCGAGTTAAAAAAAATTAAAATTAAATCGAGTTCACATCAAAAACTTGCTAAAAAATACATCCTTTGCAATCAAAGGAAACATTTAAATGAAATTCCACGCGTATAATGCGTATAACTTATAAAAGCGCGTTTTAATAATAAAATAAAATGAGGGTTAAATAACAGTAAAAATGATTTAGTTAAAAGGTGTGAATTGTGATCTTAATACTAATATTTTAAAGTATGTTTCCACTTACCCTTTTATCTCTCCAGAGCAATTGTTGCACATAAACCCCTCATGGAGATCCTCGTTGGGTTCTGAAATAGACACATTCATCAGAATTTTTCCTACCATACTGCGTTGTGCATTGCATACCGTCAAATCTAGCGAAATGAAAAAGGCCCTGCGGCAACTGGCGGTTTGATTCACAAGACGTCACCTGTTTCCCACTGGTGTCTTTGATGTAGGTTTATGTAACACCATATGCGTTTATTACTTAGACTTTTACTTATTATCAGTTATGTAATTATAAGGGTGGCATGTTCAGTAATGAACAAACCCTTCTTTAACAAATAAAGATTTAAAAAAAAAAACAACTGTTTCACGACCGACTTATCTCCGTGCCATCGACAACATCTTGGTGATCTATACTATTATAAAACTGTAAATTTAAAAAAAAGAAGTTTGTTTGGTTGATCGAGCATCACGCAAAAACTACTGAACTGATTTTGATGAAACTTTTTTTGTTTGATAGCTAATGATCTGACTTAAAATCTGGTATATAATTTATGCGGACAAAGTCGCGGGTTAACGCTCGTTTCTTATAAAATTCTAATTAACCAGTTTTGAGGTTCCTTTGTCGAATCATTTCAATGACACCCTGTAGATTTGCTCCTTACCTGGCAAAAACTGTTCGTCGGCATCTTTGTTCCCGCTCTTCTTCGGCAGGTCGAGGTAGAATGACAAATCATCATCATCCTCCTGACACGAGGCGTCGGACACGCTGAGGTATTCAGCTGCGTCGTCATCGCCATCATCATAGTCATCCACGTCTGAGGAGCAGAGTAAACTCCAACTTTATAATCTGTACCAATGACATTCTATACACAAGGACTTTGCATCAGACCGCGAAAGTATGCTTAATTGTTTTATAGTACCATATTTCAAGTTTCAGTGACCGGTTTGAATCGTAAGACCGGGGCTAAATGATGTATTTTGGAGTATTCTTTCGGCCTAGAATGAATCCAGCTGTCCTATACGCTTAGGCCCAAATCCGTTGTGGGCTCTGGGACCATTAGTATATTCGGGTATTTGCCAACCTAGTCAAATCTATCGTATAAATCGCGTATGAGAATTTTACTAAAAAATGAGTAATATGAAGTTATCGCACTTTAACTGGACATTCTTGACATATATGATCTATGTCATAATTGGTCATCTCGGGCATTACACATTATGGTACCTAATTCGATATTCAAGGCATCATAGTGGAAAAGTGTTTCTACTTAATAATTAAATAAAAAAAGTAATAAAATACCTATTCCAAAAGTGTGGTCAGGTTCTTCAATAGTAGATTGTATTATTGGTTCTTGGCTGGTACGGTTTGGTGCCTGTGTGGAAGTGTTTGGTGCCTGCTTAGAAGTATTTGGTGCCTGCCTGGAAGAGTTTGTTGCCTGCCTGTAAGCGCTTGGTACTTGTAATTCTGTAATTAAATATAAAATATCACTGTACACTTTTAGAACGAGGAACTGGTTGGATGAGAATGAGCAATGCCTGAAAAGAAAAAGAAAAATGTTGTCATTGCGAAAACTCAGGAACTTTGTCAGCAAAATCGACTACTGGCTACTGGAGTTTCCCCGTAGCAGAGTTTGTAAACAAAATACACTATCGAAGTTTTTGAAGCTTCTTGCTTTAAGCTCGTACAGATAGGAACGCAACACTTCTCCGCCATAATCTGATGTGTAAACGTTAGCAAACGTTAACACGACAATTCCCCAGATTTTCATACATGATTGTAAATGAGTACGCCCAGGAAAATAATACTGCTGCTGGTAATGCTGCCTTTTGCTTAAGGAAAGTACTGTCAATCATGTGTCTTGTCACTATAGCGCAACAAGCGTAGACAAGTATTGTAAATAGCCCAGTCATTTTACGGAGTTTTATTAGGAGGGGTGGGGAGTAATTATTAATTGGACTTTCAAACTGTAACCGGCACCATTTAGTGACTAAAAGACTATCTTAAAACATATAAAAAAAAAATTGCTACGCAACATAGAAATCAAAATTGTGAGTCCCAGAAGGCTTTTAAATTAATAATCTAAATTCCAATGCACTCATTTGAATTAGATTTAACAATATAAATAAATTTTGTGCAATAAAATAGGCAACTAATTTACATGGCTGTAACATGTTTAAAAATCAATAATATTTGAAATTGGAACAGGGTGTGTCATCTATATCGTATGAATTCCAGTTGTAATGCTGGACTTGCGGGTTCCTTAGTTTGTAATAACTACCAGTACATGGCGCTCACGTCCCCTTAAGACGCAATAGATTGAAAATTTCGGTCTCTGGGTAGTGGGCTCGGTGGCGAAATAGGATAACGCAGTTCCCCGGTTTGGAAAAGTGCGGGTTCAAGTCCCGTCCGAGACAAATTTTTCAATCTTTAATTTGATTCGAAAAATAATTCATCATCAGGTTTTTTAGAACGAGATAATAGCTAAATTTTAAAATTGGAACTGTTGCTGACGTAATTTTTTTAAATTCTGGTACATTTATATGCTCATATTGGCTCTTCAATATTATATATTATACATATATTATTCTTAAATATCAATTATTAATTAAAACCCCTTCTCTGTCTCCGGCATCTTTATGATCATACCATGGCGTGGGATAAAATGTACGATGAATATGAAAGATGTCATATTACAGATTTTAGTATATTCGGGTATTTGACAACCTAGGCAAATCAGTAACTTTATGTTTAACGTATATTTAATGTCGAAACAAAACGCGCGCTTGGTATGAAACTTGGACTAAAATGAGTAATATGACGTCACATAATACAGGCACTTTTTTGATATCTTGACACTTTTTTAAGGGGATGATCAGACCATCAAACTGAACAACTTTCTCTATGGGACCGAAACCGAAATCGCAAAAAAAAAATCTGCTCTCCAATACATTTGGCTCGAGTAGGTTTGGAGTTTTGTATGGAACAGCTGATTTTTTTCGCGATTTCGATGTTGGTGCGATAGAGAAAGTTGTTTAGTTTCGACGGTCTGATCATTCCCTTAAAAAAGTGTTAGCATATTAAGAAGGAACCTATATGTGGAATTACACATTATGGTAATTCGACATTGGAGGCATTATAGTGGAAAAGTGTTGCTATCGCGCTACTAATAATTAAATAAAAAAGGTAAAAAGTAATAAGTACCATTTCCCAAACTGTGGTCAAGTTCTTCAACAGTAGATTGTATTATTGGTGCTTGGCTGGTACGATTTGGTGCATGCGTGGAAGTGTCTGTTGCCTGCTTATGCTTAGAAGTATTTGGTGCCTGCCTGGAAGTGTTTGTTGTCTGCTTGGAAGTGTTTGCTGCCTGACTGTAAGCGCTTGGTACTTGTAATTCTGTAATAAAATTTATATCACTTTACACTGTGAGAGCGAGGAAATGGTTGGATGAGAATGAGCAACGCCTGAAAAGAAAAATATCAAAAATGTTGCCGTTGCGGAAACTCATTGGAACTATCAAGACCTATCTTCGTTCAAATTCCTTTATCAACCCTGAAGCGTGAAACACACTGAAGAGGCGTGTGTTTCACGCTGTGGGACGGGACCACAGACTTCTGTATTACAATAATACAGAAGTCTGTGGACGGGACAGACATCCGTGCCGCGCCGCTTGAGTGTAATCACGTATGAAGAAGTATTGAAACGGCGCGGCGCTGATATCGAAGCGGCATGCCTGTTCCGCGCCGCGTACCGTACGTGCCTTATGACTTTTGTGTATGTTTCACGCCTGAGGTTGTCTGAAAGAAATAGCTTTTTAGCGATATAGACCGCTTAAACTTGTACTTGTAAGTTTTTATCTTTATTCAATAATATATATGTGTTCAATAAAGTATAATTGATGTTGTTACACAATTGTAGCGCCTCCGAAACAGGTTTGATGATAGCTTAGAATGATAGAGATAAAAGGTGGTCGAGGGATCTCCTCAATCTATTATGTAGGAAAACGCTTGTGTTTGGTCTCATTTTATTTGTCTCGATGAGAACTTTTTAGTCTCACTGTCACTACCATAACTGAAAAGTTAAAATTAAATAAGTAAAAGAAGTTTAGGTTAAAACGATTTTATTAAAAATAATCTTGCATTAAAACTAAAAGATATAATGTTTATAAATAGTTAAAAATTGATTTTTTAAATTATTTTTCTGGTCATTAATGGTAGTTTTGGGCCATGAAAGACTCGCGTATTAAACATACAAATATTTGTCCGTTGCGTGATTCAAACCCGCGACCTATGACACATCAATCAGGTTCACTATATAATGAACTATCGAGCAGTCTAAATTACCTTATTATGCCTCTAAACTTTAGAAGAGGCATAAATATTTAGACAAACAGGAACAACGTAGCCGATGTTGGTGAGAAAACCGCCAAGTTGTAATAGGATTGGGCCGGCCATGTCTGTCAATTACACCCGAAAAGATGGGCCAAAGTTTTAACACCTTAGAACAGACTTAAGATTGGATCCCGGAGAATGGACGTTGCCGCCAGTGTCGACCCCGGAAGAAACGGAGAGACGAAAACCACCAATCCCTCCCCCCTTGATACGTGCCTGATATAGCGCCAAATATTCGGCAAGCGATCGAATCTATACTAGTATAAAATTGTAACAGGAAGTTTGTCTGTACATTGAAAAGTTACGATATGGTTTTTAGGTGTCCCTGATTCCATTACACCAATTTTTTGTCTCTGTTTGTTTGTTTGAACGAGTATCACGCAAAAACTACTGAACCGATTTTGATGAAACTTTTTTGTTTGATAGCTTATGATGATCTGACTTAAAATATGGTATATAATTTGTGCGGACGAAGTCGCGGGTTAACGCTCGTAACGAATAAGGACAATTACGAAACAAAAAAATATGCAATACTTCTACTCTACCCATCAAACTGAACAACTTTTAGTATGGGAGCAAAAAAAATATGCTGTTGCATACATTTGAGTCGAGTAGGTATTGGAGTTTAGTATGGAATAGCTGATTTTTTTTGATCCGATCGGTTTGCTCCCAAATCCCAAAGTAAAAGTTGTTCAGTTCGATGGGTAGAGAATGTGGTTTAAAGGTTAATGATACTATTCCTTAAACCCTGTATTATGGTTTAGGGACTTTTATACACAAGTACAAATCAGTCCATAAACATTATTACATCTACCAATGAGATAATAATCCATGCGTTTCCACATCATTTATTCACGGATGAAGTCATAAAACTAAATAACTTTTTAGCTTCATCTGAATAGGGCTAGCTAACACTTTGTGGAAAGCACCTACATCCTACATCCAATTTGTTTAACCTCAGTTCAGTTCCCTCATCAGTGAATCTCGAGTATTCCCGAGCTTGATTCAACTTTTCACATTCCGGGAATCAGCCTTTTTCATAAGAAATTCGAACTCTCTCAATGGCATGTCAAGATCGAAGTCTGTGAGCGATTACTATCAACTTCCTTCCCAGTTTATGTAATTTAAAAGTAGATTACACACCGAGGGCAGGAAAGTAAGAAAGGTCTCAGATCTCATGTAACAAATAACAAACATGTGATCTGAGGCTTTCTTATTTACTGTTCGATGTTAGTATACTATTTTTCTCCTCGACGGAGGCGGAAATCGGCAATTTCGTTTAGCGCAGCGGGATAAGAGTTGACGCTTTCCGCCCGGAGAGGAGAAAAAGAGTTTTCGCTGCGGTCGCAGTCTTTCAAAGAAATGTTGATGCTTTTCCGCGATCGACTCCAGCAGCTCTCGACCGACCGATCGACCGTTCGAGCACCCTTTAGAGTCTAAAGCTATATATTTCCTACCAGGTATCTCGTACTCGTACGCATCTTCAACAGTTTTTGTGTAAGTATGATCGATATGCTTTTTCTTGCTGTAACCATGCTCGAGTCGGATTTCTTTTTGATTATCTGGAACAATGAAGATACATTTTACTGTTGGCTATATGCGAAGTGTGTGTTGGGAACAGTCAAGTCGAGTACAGCCCACGCTATGGTTGAAATTTGTACTACTTTCGGGCAAGCTGCTTTAGATTTGCTTTGAATCTATGCCACTCCCTCAACACGAAATCTCCAAAAACCCTGTGGCTTTCATACAAGTGTGATTTTTACATAGTTAGAGGATCGGTTTTTTAGACATATGTGGGGCCTTCACCCGCCTCGTTTGTGCTCCACCTGGTTCATCCCCTCCCTCCCGCTTTCCCCCTCCCCTTCTCAAAAGCGGGGGGTTTCCTCACTCCCCCTCCCTCCCTTAAATTCGTGCCCAAGCATACTAAACCCGACCCCAGGTTTCTTCCCCTGAACAGTATTGCACCATGTTTGAATGGTGAAGAAATAAATATGTAGGGTTCAACACAAAAGATGTCATTGGGTCGAAATGTTGCCCCCATAATCTATCTATACTATTATAAAACTGTAACAGGTCTGTTTGTCTGTACATTGAAGATATTAACAAAAAAAAAGTTACGATATGGTTTTTAGGTGTCCCTGATTCTATTTCACTAATTTTTGGATTTTTTGTCTGTCTGTTTGTTTGTGTGTTTGTTTGTTTGTTTGTTTGAACGAGTATCACGCAAAAACTACTGAACCGATTTTGATGAAACATTTTTTGTTTGATAGCTTATGATCTGACTTAGAATCTGGTATATAATTTGTGCGGACGAAGTCGCGGGTTAACGCTCGTAAGATAATAAAATTGTAGACTTGGCGTGGATGAACTATCGACCAATTTGAATTTTCTTATTCAAATACAATGAGGGATTATCCGAAAGCCATTAAAAAAGAAAAAGTAGTTTCCAAATGGCTCGATAGATGTCGTCGACGAAAGATGTATGACTCATACATCATTGCTCATTCAGTATGACCAACCTTGGATATAATAAAATACAAATAAAATAGTAAAAATGAGTTTTTCTAAGTAAGAAGCAAAATATGGACAGAGTTCGTCAACAGATGCATTTGTCTCTGTAACATTAATTATTTGTTTACTTTTTAGCCTAAATTTCCGTCTTCCAACTCGCGTCAGCGCCATCTATTGCGGTGTGTTGAACTACGTTTTACTAGCTGTTAGAAAACTCCTCAATGAGGAGTCCTCATCAGGTCGAAATTCGACTAAACATACATTTCCCTGGAAGCTAGCTGGAAACAAACTATCTATCATTTAAAAAAGAGAATAGCTAGAACGAGCATAATAATAGTCGCGAAAAAGAGACAGGCTTACACTCTACTTACACAGAGTGAGCGAGAAAAAAAACCTATGTTGTTTGTCCCTTTCTGCGTAGGTAGGTATGCGATATTTTTGTTTGACTTAGTTGAAATTGCATACAAAATCTTGCAACTGAGTCAAATAAAGCCACGATTTCTCACACATTTTTTATCATATCTCCGACCTTTTTCAGTATACCGCGGTCAGGAAATCTATAAAATACTCAATCAACGGTCATTTCATTGTATTCGACACTGTCAGCGACTGCTATTGCAGTCTCCATCAAAGAACTACAGTTAAATTCAGGCGCAACCTATTTTGAGGGCTGGATGCCCTCAAAATAGGTTGTGGGCACGCCAAGTGCGAGTCGGACTACGCACTCGCTCACGATCATTAAATTATACAAAAATAGACTGGTATCTTCGCCGTCTCTGTTGTTATATACTAGTAGCGCCATCTAGGAGAGCAATAAGAAAAGAAATGTATTCACCGATACACACATACCTAGACGTCTATCCCCGCTTATTTATGAAAATTTTTAGGAAGGTATTTTATTTTCATGTTTATTATGCAATGGTACACACGGCGACACATCAAGCTATACAAAACCAACATAAGCTGGCCACGCGACGTTATACGTTACTTCGAACTACGCGCGGCCAGCTTATTTTGGTTTTGTATAGCTTGATGTGTCGCTTTGTGTACAACTAAAAAAAGCGGTACAAAATAATGCATACTAAACATTAATAATGTTAAGTGGTTGCAGAGGGGTCAATTTTATACAAAACTTTGACGCACAATACGCGTAGACGGAATTAATTAAAGTAATATTTTATATATGGAAAAATTGTTTAGAAAATCTAGTTGCTGCGTCACAAATCACATTTGCATTTTATAATATAATTACGAAGACATAAAGCTTTTAAAATTTTGTATGAAAAATTTCAAAGCTTTATATCTTAGTAATTATTTTATAAATTGCAAATGTTATTTGTGACGCAGCAACTAGATTTTCTAAACAATTTTTCCATATATAAAATATTACTTTAATTAATTCCGTCTACGCGTATTGTTTGTCAAACTTTTGTATGGACTGAAACCACCTTAAACTCCAAATAAAAGTCATTATTTTACTTTTTACTTTTCGTGTTTTCATTTGCAAATATTTTCATTTTATCACTTTCGTCAAAGTAAATTTTTTCCACATAAAATGCCGTTTACTTCTTTTGAATATTTATTAATAAAAAATAAGTACAATTGTTTAATTAAAAAAATTGTCAACATTATTTTATTTATGTGCTTCGCTTGACGAAAAACTGAAATCAATGCTATACGTTGCAATAAGGGCAATAGGGTGTCGGACAATTAGTCAAATTAGCAACTTTTAATCGAACGTCAAAACGTACGTACGTACGTATGTAAAATATAGTTTGACGATGATGAGAGACTAACCTCAAAAATGTATGTAATTTGACAGAAATGTCACAGGTATCAAAAACTGAAATACGAAATACTATAGTTCGGCCGTTCAGAGAATGCGTTCCTGACACGTCGCGATTGAACTGACGACGGGACGATAAAATTGATAATCTGTTATTCAACAAAATTGCACGTTCTTTTATGATTGAAAAACGAATTAATAGACATTTTCAACTGTGCTAGTAATTTTTATTAGTTAAGTTTAGTGTTTAAAGTCGAGATTCAGATACCGTCTTTTGAGCGTGAGCTAAGACTAACACGAAACTTAGAAAGAAACGTGACTCATGTTGTCGGTCAATGAGGCGTTTTCCAAGACTATTAAAACGAAAAATCGGTAGGTGGCAATATTAAAGTTTAGAAAAACCTATCATATTGACTGCTGCTTGATACCTACTACTCTATAGGTAATAACACCGAAAATTATAGTTTGTCAAGCAGGTAAGTATCTATAGGTGGGGTTTAACCTCCCAGAAATCAGAATATTTGTATGGAACAGTGATTACAGCTATAATTTTTAAGCCCCGACGCAAAAGAGGTGTGTAATATGTTTGACGCCTATGTCGGTCTGTCGTATACCTACCTACGCATTAATTGACCTAAAAATCGAGAGAGTTAAAAAGTAAAACATACAGCACTTTCTTTTTTATTGTTTATCTGTGAATATGCCCCCCCCCCCCCCCCAAACAAAAGTCTGGATACGTGCTTGCTTTCAGAAAATCCCCCATAGCCAATTTCAATCAAATTGTTCGTCCGCACAGCAACCAGTCTCATTATAAAAAACTTTATGAACCTACGAATTATGCCCGCGACTTCATCCGCACCGGTCGGGAACCGGTGCGGATGAAGTCCACCTTAAACTCCAAATAAAAGTCATTATTTTACTTTTTACTTTTCGTGTTTTCATTTGCAAATATTTTCATTTTATCACTTTCGTCAAAGTAAATTTTTTCCACATAAAATGCCGTTTACTTCTTTTGAATATTTATTAATAAAAAATAAGTACAATTGTTTAATTAAAAAAATTTTCAACATTATTTTATTTATGTGCTTCGCTTGACGAAAAACTGAAATCAATGCTATATGTTGCAATAAGGGCAATAGGGTGTCGGACAATTAGTCAAATTAGCAACTTTTAATCGAACGTCAAAACGTACGTACGTACGTATGTAAAATATAGTTTGACGATGATGAGAGACTAACCTCAAAAATGTATGTAATTTGACAGAAATGTCACAGGTATCAAAAACTGAAATACGAAATACTATAGTTCGGCCGTTCAGAGAATGCGTTCCTGACACGTCGCGATTGAACTGACGACGGGACGATAAAATTGATAATCTGTTATTCAACAAAATTGCACGTTCTTTTATGATTGAAAAACGAATTAATAGACATTTTCAACTGTGCTAGTAATTTTTATTAGTTAAGTTTAGTGTTTAAAGTCGAGATTCAGATACCGTCTTTTGAGCGTGAGCTAAGACTAACACGAAACTTAGAAAGAAACGTGACTCATGTTGTCGGTCAATGAGGCGTTTTCCAAGACTATTAAAACGAAAAATCGGTAGATGGCAATATTAAAGTTTAGAAAAACCTATCATATTGACTGCTGCTTGATACCTACTACTCTATAGGTAATAACACCGAAAATTATAGTTTGTCAAGCAGGTAAGTATCTATAGGTGGGGTTTAACCTCCCAGAAATCAGAATATTTGTATGGAACAGTGATTACAGCTATAATTTTTAAGCCCCGACGCAAAAGAGGTGTGTAATATGTTTGACGCCTATGTCGGTCTGTCGTATACCTACCTACGCATTAATTGACCTAAAAATCGAGAGAGTTAAAAAGTAAAACATACAGCACTTTCTTTTTTATTGTTTATCTGTGAATATGCCCCCCCCCCCCCCCCCCAAACAAAAGTCTGGATACGTGCTTGCTTTCAGAAAATCCCCCATAGCCAATTTCAATCAAATTGTTCGTCCGCACAGCAACCAGTCTCATTATAAAAAACTTTATGAACCTACGAATTATGCCCGCGACTTCATCCGCACCGGTTCCCGTCATCGCAGCGAGATACATTTTACACCAGTTTTTAAGTCAGTAAAAGTAAACGTAGGTAATTTTCAAATGAGTAACTGTCTAGAATCTAGATTTACTGGACCAGTTAACTGTAAAAATGAGTAACTCAGGGGTGGAAACTGATTCCCTGGCCAAAAATACTGATTTTACTGACTAAATCCCTCTAAAATACTGACCATTTACTGACCAAATCTCCATCTAATCCTATCAAATTTTACCTGAGACTACAAAATTGGTCAATGTTTATTTTCCGCTGCTTTAAATGTTTTGTTATGATTTGATGAATTAATCACCAAAATAATCGAAAGAACTAATATTATAGAAATTCTTAATTAAAGGTAAGGAGATTTATAACGGACTCCCACTCCAAAACGGAATTTTTTTTCACCTTAATCTACTGAAACCAGACCACTTTTGTGGGAACGTAGCCCCTGATCCTCAAAATACCGACTTGTCCATGTCTGAAATAAACTATTTATTATTATTATTGTATCTCTTATGGTATTTCTCGGGCTGTAGCCCGGATCTTTAGAAGGCTTGCGTGGAGACACAGGTCCAACAGGCAGAGGCCCCTTTGAGACACTTTATCTGAATGCGATGGGATGCACCAACCGTGGTCTATCTCTGAATGCATTATGCAAATGCACCAGAAGATATGCCACGTTCGGTGCAGAGACTATTGTAGGAAGGACAAAATAAAACTACTCGGATTATGGGGTGAACTTGGTGGGCAGACTCGGGACGCCTGCCGTAACAAATGTCTCCAAGTTAGTCAAAAATGGCAGACGGTGACTTGCCAACACATTTGATGGGCCCCCCAAAATGGCCGCTCTCAAAGTAGCAACAGGCGGCAACATCTAGTGAGCGGCTAAGGTTGTAGAGAGGTGAGTCTGCGGGCGCCTGTTCACGGTGCTAAGTGCACTAGTCAGCAGGCCCCCGGCGTTATTAAATTTTACACTTCCAACCTGGAGCATAGGTTCCGCTCTTGCGACTCCACTCCTGGCCGGCCGGTTAAGGCAAGACAGGAGGTGAGGGCCAAATCAATCCGGGCCCTCTGGAGAATCGGGTCCGTGGTGTCGCCAATCACCAACAGCTCGCCACAAGCTGCCCTGCGGGCTATTATTATTATAAGAGCTAGCTATCTTTTTAAATTACTTACTGATTGTTTTATTTTTTATGCATGTTTGTTCCGTTTTGCTTCTGGTTCTTATTAAAATTGTTTTGTTTTTGGTGAGTCAAGTTATTGCAATGCTTTGCTTAAAAGTGTTTTAATTTGTGTGTTCCATATAATTGTATTGTATCTTGTCCATGTGTTTTACATTAGCTGTGGTAGCCTGTAAGTAGATGAACACAATGTTTGCCTAATTTTATGTAGTCTCTTGAGTTTGTAATGTGATTCATCTGTTGGTAACCCTAAATAAATAAATATGACAAGGAAATTCAACCAACCTTTCTTCAGGAAGTGGATTGTACTTACATTTTATAAGGCAACTGTTTTTTCCAGTAAAATTATTGCATTAAAATACGTATTTCAATGTATGCAGTTTTTAAATGGGAACATATAGTCAATCTTCCTTGCCCACAACTTAACACACTGCCTGCATCTGTAAAACGGATATTCAAATAATTATTTCAGAAATTCGAGAAGGACTATGGGTTTATTCTTTATAGTTCAGTCAACAAACACCCGAAATAAGCAAATAAAGTATAAGAATAATTTATTTGTGAAATATGAGTATACATAAATGCAATAAATCATGTTGTCTGGATTATTGTCTTTTTTATACTGTGCCTATGCTGTCTATCAGTCCGTCCTACCTGCAAACAGATATATCTTTTGAACTTTAATAGCAAGACAATTGAAATTTTTATAGAACATGCATTGTTACGGTACATTTTCTAATATATAATAGAAAGGATGAAGAAAAAACAGGTTATTATAAGTGGTCCCCAGTTTTTTCGTTTTCAATGTCATTGTTTTTGCTCTATCCACGGCCTACCCACGCTGCGCTTTCCGGTACACGGTCGCCACTCGATCACTTTTCGGCCCCATCGGCCATCGGTTCTGGGAGCAATGTCACTGTCACTTTAGTTAAGCAATTCATTTCAATTGTATTAATATGGCTAAATAATAAATAATTAGATGCTTACCAGGTCTTATCCAATGGAAATTTCGCCATAAAAATCCTTTTTTCGCGATCTTTGTGACGCGGCTGCTTCAATCAATCTTTCACCGGTCTTAAACCGTTTTTTTCGGTACCATTTTCCTAGAAAACTTACATAACTACGATATTCAAACACTACACTATTTTAACAGAAAAGGTCTCCTTGTTTATTTCAACCAAAGGACAACCGGCACATTCCCTTTACGAAATACTACAAAATGTATAGAAGTTTTGACTGTAGTAAAATTTGTAATAAATTATGGGGTTTTATAAAAATTACTCAAATTTTATTTATTTTTATTTAACGAGTTATTTAGTAATTTATTATTAATCTAAACTATTATAAAACTGTAACAGGAAGTTTGTCGGTACATTGAAGATATTAACAAAAAAAAAGTTACAATATGGTTTTTAGGTGTCCTTGATTCCATATAACCAATTTTTGGATTTTTTTTTGTCTGTCTGTTTGTTTGTTTGAGCATCACGTAAAAACTACTGAACCGATTTTGATGAAACTTTTTTTGTTTGATAGCTTATGATCTGACTTAAAATCTGGTATATAATTCGTAAATTATAAAAAAGCAGCAACCCCAAAATGGCTGTCAATCAAAGAGAATATAATCACTACGTTGTTTGAGGAGGTGATGCAAGCACAATGTTTTTTTATATATAAAAATTATAAAAACTAGTAAGGCGTTATAAAATATACTGATGCCTGCAATTAGTTTCTAGTGTTCCATAGTCCATAATAAAAATGGAAGTACGGTATACATTTTTTGGTATTATGTGCCGGATGTCCTTTCAACTCGTTACCGGCTGAACAAAATTGTACGTTATCTAGCTTAATTCACCGAATACTAGACTCCAATTCAATATTTCCTCACTCATACTTCTATAATATTTCTTATTATGAGGACAGTTCAATTTCAATATTCCTTAGAGCTCCATAATCGGTAGGAGACCAAAATAAATCAGACAGGTAAATAAATAAGCAAATAAACCAAATAACAAACAAAACTTCGAGTTCCAGATGTGAGTTTGATATTGACGAAGTGTTGCCAGCCCCAACCGAAATTTTTATTTTCACCTAGAATCTTTAATGAAAGCAATGATTTCATTACCCTACATTTAGGGCCGATTTCGGCATACATTGCTTACTATGATTGAACAAATCAGGCAATGTATGCCGAAATCGGCCCTGCATGTTGGGTAATGTAATCGCAGTTTCAGTCACGTTGCAGGTTTTGCCGCGAGCGCGTCTTTTACGTGGTGTTCGCGCGGTTCGCATTTGAGCTTGCCATGAGACTCCGCAATCCTTCTCAGCTGTGTTTTTTATCAATCTTTAAGGATTCTTTTAGTAGATTAGTAGATTGTGGGAGTATCCTATCCATTAGGATATGA
The DNA here is from genome assembly GCA_927399405.1 of Agonopterix arenella. Classification (NCBI taxonomy): domain Eukaryota; kingdom Metazoa; phylum Arthropoda; class Insecta; order Lepidoptera; family Depressariidae; genus Agonopterix; species Agonopterix arenella. The sequence continues at coordinate 9,049,431 of OV656714.1, forward strand.
TACTCCCACAATCTACTTGACTCTGGCGGAAGTGCTAACGCACAATCAAGAGCTACCTAATATTTATAAATATGTTAGTGGTGTGTGTAGAGACAAATTAAGTAAATGAGTATTTTCCTACAAAAGCAAAATATAAATTCATACAATTAGTGCTATGGGTGTTCCATATCGTACAGATTTGTAGCAACTAAATGATCAATCAACAGCTACCTACCTATAGGACATTGAATTTTTGCTTAGTTCCAATAGCTTCGTTTTGGCGCTGGTGATGTTAATTTTGACAGTAGCTCTAAAATAGTAAAATTGTGTACACACGGCGACACATCAAGCTATACAAAACCAAAATAAACTTGCCGCGCGTAGGTTGAATGACGTTTATGTTGGTTGATGTGTAATGGATATTTCGAACCTTTTAAAAATTATTAATACTTAGAAAAATTATTTTGAATGTATTGTAAATAATATTTACAATACATTCAAAATAATAAGATAATATGTGTTTCTGATTTTGAATAATATTGCTTTTTGAAGACAGCCTAAACCAAATCCAGAAGACAGCATAAGAAAATGGGTTAATAAAATTTGTATCAAACCTATCCCTGATACAGGCGAGGCGAACGCCTGACACCTTTTTGACACCAATTGATAGATAAATTGAAATAAATACATACCAGCCCGTTCAATCACCAGTAATGATTTAACCTCATTTGGGATTTTAAAATAATTGTGTTCACCCCAGACATTCCATTCTGAAAGAATTAAATGTCAAAATAAAATCTAATCTGAATGTAGCATGGATTCCTAATATGTAATTTAGTAGACAGGGTGTAAGGGAAAGTATCATTAACATTTAAACGACATACTCTACCCATCACTGAACAACTTTTACTATAGGAGCAAATCTGTCAGCTCAAAAAAAATCAGCTGTTCCATACTAAACTGAAATACCTACTCGGTATGGAACAGCTGATTTTTTGTTGATGGGTAGAGTCACAGGCGTAGCAGCGTGTTTATGGGTCGATTTCGACATGAGCTGAAAAAAACGAGTTATAATGAAGCAAAATCTCGAGCTCGCTCCAGTTCGATCTAAAGATCGTACTGCACTGATCTCATTTATATTTCTCAAAAATCTCGAGCTCACTTCGCTTGTTCCTGGCTATGATTATATCACAAGAACCTATGACACTAGACACTATGCAATGAAAATATACTTTTTCTAAGAATTATAGTACTCTCTGATATTTACTATTTTTCGAGCCCACAATAGTTTCACTACTGTTAGCCAGCACTACTTTGAGTTTTTAAAAATACTATATTTCCGGCAAAAAAAAGGTGGCAACACAGATACAATATAGATAGTACTAAAAATTATTATAATATATGGCTCACCAGCTGTTGAAAGGGGAATGCCATGAGCCAATTCAGCCTCCGTAAACAGGCATGGATAGGAATACCGCAGTCTCTGCCCTCTATCGTCAAACTGATACTTGTCGAAATGTTTGTTACAGACGCGACTTTTTACTAATTGTCCTTTGGAAAGCTCAATGAGGGAAGGTTTAGTTGGCAATAAGAAGTGTAACCACAAATTCCTCCAAAAATCATTCGCGGGTAAACAAAATAGCCGTTGTGTTTCACTTGTTTCATTGCAACCACCAACACAACATTTCTTTCGACTCATGGTTATAATGCGCAGCAGCGAATTATTAATTCTTCAAATAACTGAGGAGGAATGGCGTATCAAGGATCTCAATTCGAGCAAAAATTAATGCAAGGAAAAGCTAAAGATACACGATCTCTGCCTTTTACACTGACACAACAACACAAAATCGGCATTTGGGTCCCATGATGCTTCTCAAAATGGCGGATAAACTGACTGCCTGCAGCGTCAAAACGGCACGATCGGAACTAAGCTGTCTCGCATGCAGTGCTGGCCAGTCTAACCCAAAGAAATTTAACCTAAAGTAACTTAAATTTCTTTGGTCTAACCTCCTAGTAGGTACTTAGGACTGCCACCTCAAAAAATCGATTGGGCGCTAAAATGAGCGTTTTGCTTTTGTTTTTCTAGGGGATCGATAGATGGCTCTACGGTCTGTGCGAATAAAGGTCAACATTTCAAAAAGGGTTTCGTTAAGATAATAAAGAGGGAAAAGATGATCAAAAAGATGCCAATGCATCTTTTGATGGAATATTTCATTATTTGCGAATCATTTTGATCGAAAATTTGCAACTGTTTACTTCTGACATGGTTGTATGGGCTCGATCCCTTGGCCTTTAAAGAAAAGGCAGGCGCAGTCTTGACATGATTTTGACAGAATCTCACGAACGTCTCTATGGAGCAATAAACATCCCATCTGTTGAGTTTTTTAGGAACTAAAATTAAATGAAATCGGTTAAAAAGAAAAGAAAAATGCTCATTGTAAAAAGTGGTAGATTCCAACATTTTCGCTGGTTTTTGGATGGCAATGGATTTTCCATTGTGTCTGGATTTTATGTCCGTTTTTGATCCCAAACAACTCAATTATTATAAAAGTAATTCAGTTAAGCGGTTATCCATTTTTTCGCCACTGACAGTGGCGCCGTATAAAGTTAGATTTTCTTGGATGATTTCCAAATCTTAATTTAAACAATTTAATTATGTAAAATCATCGTAATTCTAATTAATATATTTAATGTATTTACGTATAGTTTTACAATTAATAGATTTTCAAATAACATACCGGATCAAACCGGATGTATCCCAAAGCGGATGTGATTTTAAAATTGTTTCCTTTAGAAATTGTAAACGGCTATCGACCGTATAAAAAAAATCATCAACTCTTGTAAACCGGAAGTTCTGCCCGAATTACAACCGAAGATTCAAACCTGCTGCTTCTTATTTCAAGCCTATCCTCACGTTCCTTTACAACAGAAACCCATTCATAAGTCAATTTAAGTCGGTCAATTCGTAGGTCACTTGTACAATTAATGATAAGTTATCATTGATACACACTGATAGACACTTCATATAAGCGTTTGGATTTAAATATCCTGAAACTGCACGCTCTATGGACATGTTTGGCCCACAATATGCTATCAAATTTATCATATTCCAATCAAAACCCACAAACTATAGCATATTCACACAAAAATAATGTTGATTAATAAAAGTTAAAAAAGCGCTAGAATCTCCGCGAGGCTAAGCGCTAAATTCTGAGATACGGCGCTAAATATACCAAAAAAGCGCTATTTCTAGCGCCGAAAGCGCTAACGTGGCAGCACTCTAGGTACTTTTTGCTGCAGTCAGTCACTGTCAAAATACATTCGGAGTCCGTTTCATAGCGTGTGAATGCCGTCGAAATAGTCTATCTCATAAAGTTCTGTAAGGTAGGAACCAAGAAGCTGGCATAGGTATTGTCTATAGTCTATACCTTGGAGTACAGACTGCCTAACAAGCGGTGAAACATGATGATGCTCCTTGGTGGTCGGTAATGATTGTTCTTCTTTCGTAAATTCCCGTCGTTGTTTTCCACGTTACTTTGTCCCTTTCTAATCTAACGACAAAAATTGTAGCTCCTGTCATACACTACGTCACGTCATTGGATAGAAAGGGACACAAAAACCTTGGAAATGTTGACGACAGAGACGTATGAAAGAAGGTCGAACATTTGTTTCTATGCTTGTAAGGAGGAGCGGCATCCTTTATGATTCTAAAATTCTTGGTTGGTACCTATAATAACTTTATGGCAGCGTAACGTAAGCGAAAAGTTTTTAATCTAAGCTTTATGGTCGAACTATCTTATAAAAATAAATAAATAACTCATTTAATTTTTATGCTTTTTTTTTCTTTCGCATTGAGTGACTTTCACACGTTATGTTACGTGCAGTTTTCTTACAGTGTTGCCAGAAGGTTACTTTTGTAACCATTTTAGGTGATTTTTAGCTCTGCCAGGTTACTTTTAGGATACACGATTCAAAAGGTTACTTTTAGGTGATTTTTCGGAATTTGTACTATTAATTTTAAAATTCTTATTTTTCCATGAAACGGAACGCTTTTTCATATATTTTGCAATGTTTTAAACCCCAAAACGTTCGTAACGTAGCAAGTGCACCTCCAAACACGTTTTCCTCTCTCGAATTATTGTATATTGTACCTATACCAAATGACTAAATTAAGCGTCTCACTTTTTCGCTCGATCAATCAATCGGATGAAAAATGCAACTTAAAATGGAAAACGCTTCTGAATTGTTTATATTTCTGTAAGAAAATACAACCAACATCTATCTGTCAACTTTTAATACCTTATTACTGAAAAAAAAATGAAAGGTTACTTTTCACACCAAATGGTTACTTTTTTGTCTATTTCCGGTTACTTTTGACAAGAACCGGCTGGCAACACTGTTTTCTTATCTCTTCTATTTTATTTATTTATCTCGGATATTTCGTAATCGATACAAAAACATTGATTTCTGTGTTTGTTTGTAACCTGTAACTTCTTCATATTCCGCTGATAGGTGTACAAAGGAATCTCCCGCCGAGGGAGTATTATCAAAGAGTATTATATTCCTTGAAAGGAATTCACAAAATGGAAAGGTTTCTGCTGGTAAGTTTACAGTGTTACTTATAGAATTTATAGACCGTAATAATTGCAAAAGATAGTTCCCATCATCCTAACGATTATTCTTCGTCTTCGACTGTTTAATTTACTTTTTGGCTAACGATATTATAATTCTATTATTAAGTAGGTAACACATGTTGTTTGTGGACACGGTGGACACCGGCTAGCGGCTGTTGTCAAAGAGAATGCCACTAGTTCTGTGCTCAGATTAAGTTCTGTGCTCACTATGGCTGTTGCCGTAAAACAGTGTGACCATCTGGAAAATAAAGAATCTGCCACACACTAGCAAAACATCTGCCAAACATCCAAAAGAAAATATGCCACATACAGAATGATTACTCTAAGGGGTGATTGTACCGATGATACTGAACAACTTTCCTTAAGAAACATAATAGGAAATAGACAAAAAAATATTTTGGACCTTTCATACTAAATGCAATCAGCTGATCGAACGTTTGCTTGAAAAGTCGATGTTTTTTTCTCGATTTTTACATAAGTTTCTTAGAGAAAGTTGTCCAGTATCATGAGATTGAGATTCATTAGTACAATCACCCCTGAAAGTAACGCAACTGTTTACCCATCACCCTGTATATTTTAGTGTGTCCAAACTCGTATTTTAAAGAATTTGAGCAGGGTTTATCTTTAATCTGAGGTTTAGGTACCTTAAAACTTAAGTAACCTACTTAAAACGTTTTTGTACGTTGTGTACATTTGATACAAATTTGGTGTAGGTATATTTGATTCATTTTTTTTTCGTCGTACGTATCATTTGATCGAATTTTGATCGCATCTTTTTAATCATTTCCTTCGCAAAAATCAATTTGAAATAAAATAAAAACAAAAACTCCATGAATATCTAAACCATCAAAAATAATCAGATGTTTATGGTTAGTTTGTAGTTTGCCGGGAAATCCACAAAAGGTCATTACTTAAATTTTTTCCTAGTATTAGCTGCTCTTATTTCAGGTTAAAAATTCAAATGCTGTATGAAATGTCTAAAATTATATTGTTAGATTCTAAAGTGTGAAAAAACAAAGAATTAGGCATATAACACAATTTAATTTTGGACATTTCATACAGCAAAACATTTTTTTGTAATAAATATGACGAGTTTTAAATAGCCAAAGTACGAGATTTTTCCACAGACTTAATAGAGAGTATTTTTCTTACTTTTGTACGAGGAAAAATTTTTCAACGTTTGGCAACCCTGTATTGTATGTTGATATGGTCCAGAGCCGTTAAAAGATATTAAAAAAAAATGGTGATAATGGTGATGTCACCTGCATATAAACTTTGGTTTTTGTTTACTGTTGAGACTACGAAAAAGTGATAAAATCGTATTTTTGTGCAAAAAAATGACTTACAAGTCGTGTGCAGTGCCCGAGTGCAAAAACACTACAATAAGAACCCCAAACAAACTATTCGTGACAGTTCCAAAGAATGCTAAAAAGCGAAAAAAGTGGATGCAACTAGCGCGTAGAAATGTAAACGATATACAGCCTAACACGGCGATATACTTTTGTGAAGACCACTTCAACGTAAGTAAATATATTTTTATATAATGTCTAAACAATTTTGGCATCACTGGAGTCGGAGGCTGCAAGGAGCCTGTTCACCTTTGTTAACTCATCAGTGTCTCAATAAATAGTTGTAAGTTGTATCTTATCTAAACTATTATAAAACTGTAGCAGAAAGGTTGTCTGTACATTGAAGATATTAACAAAAAAAGTTACGGTATGGTTTTTAGGTGTCCCTGATGCCATATCAGCAATAGGCATGATGACAAATTTTGAAAAACTGTCCTATAATGTTCAGAAACGTTTATTATTTACAATGAAAAACATATTTCTGCAGTTAATAAAGGTTTAGTGGGAAAAAATTATATTTTAGTTTTTAGATTTAAAATTCGTACCAAAACGCTTGTCAGTGTCATGGCGTCGCTGGCATAGATTAATATGTATATTGGATATAGATAGGTAACTCGCCTTGAATTTTAGGATGTCCTAATTGCGTTGCCGATATTAGCACTAGGGGGCGCCACATTATGAATTAAATTGAAAAAGACGATCCGCCGATTTGTTATGGCAGGCATCCCAAGTCTCTCCGCAATAACCCAGATTTCCCAGTCCACCCAGTTCACCCCCATAGCCCAAGTAATTTTCTGTTCTTTCTGCAATAATAGAGATACAATAATAATAATAATAACCTATAATAAATTTCGAATGGTACTGCTATATCCCAAAAGCTGATTTTAAGTCAGATAAAAAACTATCAAACAAAAAAAGTTTCATCAAAATCGGTTCAGTAGTTTTTGCGTGATGGATGCTCGATCGAACAAACAAACACACAAACAAACAGACAGACAAAAAATCCAAAAATTGGTGATATGGAATCAGGGACACCTATCGTAACTTTTTTTTTGTTAATATCTTCAATGTACAGACACTTTCTGTTACAGTTTTATAATAGTTTAGATTATGTGTGTTACTTGTGCAAATAAATTGTTTATCTATCATCTATCTATCTTTACTTTTTAACTCTCTTCAAGATAATTTAGGTCAATTATTTATTTTACTGTTTCAGTTGGAAAACGATATGGAGAACTACATGAGATATAAGATAATGGGTTCAGTTCAAATAATTCGAATGAGACCGCAATGTGTACCATCAAGATTTGATTGCCAGGCAGATGAAAAATACATGACCACATCAAGTGACCCTTGGCTTGTTAAAAGCAAAAGAAAGACTATGATTAAGAAGATGGATGAGGACCTAGAAGATGAGGGCAGTCAAGGTAATTTTACACTCAAAAGTACGCTCTAAAAAGCCGCATTGTATGTTCAAATATGTTGTAACTTGAGCCATAATTTTAATTTTTCTATTTCATCATCATCATCATCTTCATCATCATCATAGGCCTTTACATCTGTTGCAGATGATGCATCTATTTCAATAACAATGACATTTAAACAAAAATTAATGCACACACTCAGATTCACAAAGGATATAGGGTCCTTCTTAATATGCTGACACTTTTTTAAGGGGATGATCAGACCATCAAACTGAACAACTTTCTCTACGGCACCGACATGGAAATCGCGAAAAAATCTTCCATAGAAATCTGCAAACCTACTCGACATAAATGTATGGGACAACATATTTTTTTTCGCGATTTCGATGTTGGTCCCATAGTGAAAGTTGTTCAGTTTCATGGTCTGATCAAACCTGTGACTACTTATATAGGGACTAGTTACGCGTGTAATTCTACTTACAAACATCTCTGCCACTTTTAGGGGGGCGAGGTAACATGAAATCCGCAACTTTGGATTTTATACTCATAACTTTAGATTCTAATTTTGAACGTTAAAAATCTTGAAAAGTAGTCTCGCGTGAACCCCAAACGTTCTAAATTCGAAATTCTTGTTTATAGGCTGTCTCGTTTAGAGATAGCACATGATTGATTGATCTTATACCGTGGCAGAGGGGAAATGCTACCGCAAGGCTAGACCTTATAATAAAAAATAGTCAAAGGATCAAACGCAACCCCTTAAAAAATTGTCAGCATATTAAGAAGGACCCTGTATACAGGATGTAACATTACATGCATTACGGATTAAACAGGGTGCTTCAGACCATCGAACTGAACAACATGGAAATCACGAAAAATTGTTATGTTATTTTATAGAAAATGTCAATGGCTACTCGAACGTGTGCTGTATACAGGGTGAAATTGATATCATTAGCATCCTTTTAAACTAAGAGTCTACCCATCAAACTGAACAACTCTCACTATGGGAGCAAACCGATCGGAGCAAAAAAATAATCAGCTGTTCTGTTGCATACATTTCAGTCGAGTAGGTATTGCGGTTTAGTATGGAACAGCTGATTATTTTTTTGCTCCGATCGGTTTGCTCCCATAGTGACAGTTGTTCAGTTTGATAGACTCTTAGACTCTTTATTAAAAGGTTGCTAATGATAATGATATTTTCACCCTGTAGATCATTAATGAAGGAATGAGAATATTTATCCCTTACGGGATTCGAACCTGCGACTCTCGGCCCAGCAGGCAGGTTCACTATGGACAAAGCTACTGGGCCGTCAAAATATAGAAAACTTATTGCACCTATTAAGATAAATATTCTTTATTCGCACGCAAAAATACACAAAAAAACAACAATATACACGAACAAGAAGGGTACAAAAGGCGGCCTTATCACTAAAAGTTATTTCTTCCAGACAATATTATAATATTTTCATGTATTAAAGTTCATACATGGAAAATTCATCCTTATTTATGTTATATATGCGAAAGTTTGTATGTATGGATGTAAGGACGTTTGTTACTCTTTCACGCTAAAACGGCTGGACCGATTTCGATTAAACTTGGCATATACAGGGTGAAATTGATATTATTAGCATCCTTTTAAACTAAGAGCCTACCCATCAAACTGAACAACTTTTACTTTGGGAGCAAACCGATCGGAGCAACAAAAAAATACGTTGTTGCATACATTTGCGTCGAGTAAGCATTGCAGTTTAGTATGGAACAGCTAATTATTTTTTTGCTTCGATCGGTTTGCTCCTATAGTAAAAGTTGTTTAGTTTGATGGGTAGACTCTTAGTTTAAAAGGATGCTTATGATATCAATTTCACCCTGTATATAGCCCAGATTAACATATAGGCTACATTTTATGTGTCCACGCAGACGGAGTCGCTGGCAAAAGCTAGCATAGAATATTTGTATTTGATGTGATCTTTTACTGTTAAAATACACTTATCTCATCCTATCACTTACTTTTACTGTTTATGTTTTGGTGTAGAATAAAGTATATTTGATTGATTGATTATCTTGAAATCTCAGCAAATCATTTTTTTGAGTAAAAACTTGATAGTGTATTAATGTACACGGCGACACATCAAGCTATACAAAACCAACATAAGCTGGCTGCGCGACGGTAAACGTTATTCGACCTACGCGCGCACAGCTTATGTTGGTTTCCTAAGTATGCAGTAGTAGTAAGCCTCGCTTTTACATATACTGGTGAGACAGCCTAGCAAATCCTGAAAAGGTGAACTCAGACTATCAAACTGAACAACTTTTACTATGGAGCCTACCTCAGGAAACACGAAAAAAAATCTGCTGTCCCATACAAAACTATCCGACTTAAATGTATAGGATAGCAGATTCGCATCTCCTGAGGTAGACTCTATGGTTAAAGTTGTTCAGTTTGATGGTCTGAGTTCTCCGTTTCAGTATTTGCTTGGCTCTCACTTCCACCCTGCATAATTTACAAGTTATTAGGTAGTGGAAAAAAAATCTAAACATATTGTCGACATAACATTTGACCATTTAATTAATTCAATTGTTTAAATCAAGCGTTTCAACGGAAACTCTTTCATGACGTAGATCGCTGTTCAAACAGTATGCCATGTCTAGGTGCCATGCGATAATAGTGTGTTCGATACTTTAAATAATTCAAAACATTACAGGGTGGACCAAGAAGTTATACATACAAATACAAATTATTTCGATATTCGGTGGGAGTGGGCCAGCTATGTCTGAATGCATCAGCAAACCGTTTAAGAGGCTATGTGAAAAAAATAGGATTCTTAAAGCGACATATATCGTGAAGTACTAACACTAGGAGTATGATTAGCGGATATGTGTAAATTGAACATATAATTGAAGTTTTGATTAGAGCCAAACACGATTAAGACTCATTTTCTCGATAGAAAAACAAGCCAAAGTAGCATCTGTCTTTATCGATAAACGCTAGGAACTGCTAAACGGTGAATAATAGAAACACGAGACTTGATTTAAAAAAAAAGAGATTGATATTTTACAAATTTTGATTAGAGCAATACAATACAATCACAATTAAATAAAGTTTGTTTTACGCTTGCGTCGTTTCAGGCGCCCATCTCTTTCTCTTGCATCAGGCAGTAATATAAGCTATCACACGTCCATTTCGCTTCAATTATTTTTCGAAAGGCCCTTAACGTTTTTTTTTTCTTTTTCAGTTCCGCAAGCACTCATTAATCATATTCCACACGAAGATGCGCACAAGAGAGCGGACAAATCAATTCAAGTACATATCACATATAAGTTAAGTACTGAAGCCATCTAAACAGAAATGAATGTACTAAACCAGATGACATCCCCATTGAGACCTTTTCATCAATCTGTTTCCACATCACCATTTAAAATTAAAAGTTGCATTACTGCTAAACCTTCAACGTCCACCTTACATAAACCTTCTAGGAAACTATTTACGATTAAGGAAGAAACTGACAGTGAAATTTCTTATACACCACCTGTAATTCATAATGAATCATCGCCATCAACGATATAGACTAAGCGATAAGTGTACTTTTTGCAACCATCAGCAGCAAGGCTGATTCAGTGTTTATGGGGTGTAGAGCATCTCTGTGATGGGGATGAACTAGGTCTGCCTGCATAACTTCAGTCGGTTTAAGAGTTACAGACATTTAAAGGTCAGTAAAAAATTAACGATCAGCTACAAGGCTGATCGTATGATATCATTGTAGTGTGCACTGTAGCTATGTAAACAGTACAAAAACTGACATGAACTGCCAGTCGGTTTAGGAGATACAGCCGTTCAAATGTCGGGCCTTTGAACGGCTGTATCTCCTAAACCGACTGATGAACCATGTCAGTTTTAGTACTGTTCAAATAGCTACAGTGCATACTACAATAATATGATACGATTCGCCTTGCAGCTGATCGTTAATTTTTTTACTGACTTTAAACATTAGTAACTTCTAAACCGACTGGAGTTATGCAGGCAGACCTGGAACTACGGTGGCAAGGGTCTACAAAGGGTCGACATCTATACCAATTTTTTCCATCTGTTCGCGATCGTCTTGACAAAGCGTGGCTAGAGGTAGATCACTGCGTAGCCCAATTTCTTACTGGACATGGTAACTTTAAGGGAAAGCTATTTTATTTTAAATTGGTTGCGTCACCTTTATGTGAATGTTCTGTTGACAGTAACGAGTTCGAACAGACCGCTCATCATATTCTTTGGGAGTGTGAGCTCTGGTACGCCGAGCGCCAGACCATGCTTGACTCAATAAAATCGTTTTCTGGTGTCCCTTACTACATGGATCTTGTTGCGACTAGGGATAACTTCCGTGCGTTCAGATGTTTTTGCCATACTTATTACTGGAAGCAAAATAGGTCATAGTTTCAGTACAATGTTAGGTTCCTATTGTTTTATTTTGTATTTTTGGTGCTTTTGCGGTCGTGTCTTCAACACTGCCATAAATGATCTCTTGAATTGGCTCTCTAATAGCCATGTTTTTTCCTTCTTATTGCTGTCTCCCGTTTGCAATGGAGGGAAGTCGGATATTTCGTTTTCCTACTCCTCCTATCTTCTTTGATTAATTCATTGCGGGTTCCAAGACAGATTAGAGTCATCCCCCGGGCTCGCTGGACTTCATTGTCCAGTGTTGTGAATGGTCGCCGCTGTTGATCCTGGCTTACAGGAGTTAAAGCGGTGGGAATGTGTGGTGGGCCTATGCCCTACTTTAGACCTGGTCCATCCCCATCACAGAGATGCTCTACATCTCATAAACACTGAATCAGCCTTGCAGCTGATGGTTGCAAAAAGTACACTTATCTCTTAGTCTAATATCTTAACTGACTAAATCTACTTCAGACTGCAGCGAACTAATTGATGACGATAAAAAACAAGAAGCAACAAAAATTCTGGAATTGTTGCTTAAAATATTTAAAAAAACTACGTTCTTACATTGGCGTACCTAAAAGCTCTCACTACTTAATATAATTAATTGAACAAAACACAAGTATTCCTGCAAACAATATATTTGTTTACATCTTTACTCAAAAGTGACGTCATTCGCTCTGATTGGTTTTGAACATATAATGGCGGACTTCCGTAGTTTGTAGTTTTATTTTATCAAAATAAATAACAATCTCGCTCATATAATAAAAGAATAAATGCGTTTTTCGTATTCCATGACTCCAGTTTCATTAAATATCTATACTCTATACTATTATAAAACTGTAACAGGAAGTTTGTCTGTACATTGAAGATATTAACAAAAAAAAAGTTACGATATGGTTTTTAGGTGTCCCTGATTCCATTTCACCAATTTTTGGATTTTTTGTCTGTCTGTTTGTTTGTGTGTTTCTTTGTTTGTTTGTTTAAACGAGTATCACGCTAAAACTACTGAACCGATTTTGATGAAACTTTTTTTGTTTGATAGCTTATGATCTGACTTAAAATCTGGTATATAATTTGTGCGGACGAAGTCGCGGGTCAACGCTCGTAAATACATAATTTTAGTGATTTTTAATTACTGTCATCATGTCTATTGCGTTCGGAATCCGGGTTTCCGTATGTGTGTGGCACGTCTCGTCTTAATCAGTTTAAAAACCCCTACGCTAAAAACAAACATTTAACAAGTCCCCGCCCCATTAATTGACCTAAAATATCTTAAAGCGAGTTAAGAAGTTTACTTCTTAACAAACATTTGCTTACATCAAAAATAACCGTGACCGAATTATTTTTCACATTTTAAATGTTTGGAACCAACCAAACTGGAGGGTATGATTTCGTGCCAGCCGCTTTTGAGACTGGAGGCCCTTGGGGGGTCGATGCCAAGGACTTAGTTAGGGAGATAGGGCAGCGAATGCTGACTAAAGGACCCGCGCTCGGGAGCCTTTTTGGTGCAGAGAATTTCTCTGGCCAGAGGGGCAATGCGGCCAGCATCTTTGGGACCTTTGAGCCGGGGTCGCGCAGGGCAGTGCCTTTAGATTAAGTTAGTGATAGTCCGACGAAGCTTGCATGGTGATTTTATCTTGTGTGTATAATTTTCATTTCATTTATTTATTTACCATAATTTACATGTAGGTATTCTTATACAAAGTGATGGTCTTAGGGTTAAAATAGTTCCAATGTAAATTTGCTTTGACAAAGCGTAGTAAAATAGTAGGTATTAATTAATAATTACATCAAATGCGACATTATACATATTAAAAGAAAAAAAAAAACAATCACGAATGTCAGGAAACATTAAACCGAAAAATAAATATATGTCAGAAAAAATACGTATGAAATAGTATGAAATTAAATTAAAAAATGTCAGAAAACAATTTTTTTTCGACTAAAAAGTAAATGACACAAAGAAAACAAGTAATGTCACACGAAATAATAACGCATTATCAGCAATAAAAAAGGAAACTCTGTACTATAAACATAAAATAATTTTAATGATGTCAAAAAACCTAAGCTATGATATTATTAAATTAAAACATGTCAGAATAAAATTTGTAGGACTAGAAACTACACAAAACAGAAATTAAAAAATACCTAATAAAATAACGAAATTGTCACTCCAAATTAAAGTTCACTTGTACTGTATGGGCACTTACTAATTAAATATTTTTTTAATTCTATCAGGAATTTTTTGTTCGGCAAATCTTTTAGGTCTGCTGGCAGTTTATTATATGTTTTCGCAGCATTGTACCTAGCGGTGCGTTGAAGGAGTGCGGTTTTTGCTTTAGGCAGTTGTAACTGTGACTGAGGCTCATATAGAACATTCAGCCTTCTGCTGACAAAGTTGCGAGCTACCGGGAACTTTTCAGGGTAGCGGCGTACCAGGCGTACCATTGATTGTGTGCTGCCATTGACGAAGCTTGATTATTTTATAATGATACTGATATTATTCTATTTCAATAAAGATACCATCTTCCTAAAAAAAAATGTAAATTAATTTTATTTCGTAATTTATAAAGTTACTAGAAAACTGCTGAACCGATTTTCATAAACATTTCAGCTAAGAACACTCCCGAAATAATTAGCTTTCTATTAAAGAAATCCGCATCGAAATCGGTCCAGCCGTTTGGGCGCTACGATGCCACATACAGACATACTGACGGACAGACAGAACGACATAGGCGTCAAACTTATAACACCCCTCGTTTTGCGTCGGGGGTTAAAAATACTGATTGAAATAGCGACTGTACCCGCATTGTAATTTTTTTAGTATTCTTTACAATATATATTTTTTTAAATTCTTTAAAATATATAAGGTCTAACAAAATTAGGTGAAACTATTTTAAGGCGATGATCAGACCATCAAACTGAACAACTTCCTCTATGGGACCAATATCGAAATCGCGAAAAAAAATCAGCTGTTCCATACAAACCTGTCTCGCCCATTTCCCATTATTTGGGGTCGGCAGTTTTTTTTTCTCGATTTCAATATTGGTCCCATAAAGAAAGTTGTTCAGTTTTATGGTCTGATCATCCCCTTAAAATAGTTTCACCTAATTTTGTTAGACCTTATATATTTTTAATTGTTTTCAGCAAGCACCAAATCCTGCCATGGTAGCACCGAGAACAGTGTACACCGGATTTCAAGAGACTTACATACAATCGTTACTAAAAACACAAGATGTTCAAATACAAGAGCAATCAAGAAATGAAATAAAGGAAGTGCCAATAAACAAAACAAAATCCAGATGCCATCGACCCAATAGAAAAGTACCAATACTTAAAAAAGCTAGGAAAAAAGTTACACAACCTGTTACAACAGGATATGTACCAAATATTGTGAGAAGATACAATATTGAGAACATTAATCTGAAGTTGACGGAAGAATTTAAAGGAATATTTTATGAAATACTAAAAGTATTAACAGTTGATACTAACACAATAGCTATTACGGATCTTTCGAGAGCTGTCAATGAAAATCAGAGCTTGCGTGCTGTCCATAAGAGCCAATTCGCATGGGATGATGACATCTATGAATTATTGGAACAAACATGTAATTATGAATGTGTAGAAGAGAGGGGAGTCTATTATATTGTTATTCATGGATTCGGTAAGTTTTAATTACTTAATTAATTATTTTTTTTTGTTAAGAGTACGACTCTAAAACATAACAAAAAATCTCTAACAAAAAGACCTCATAGCTAACTAACTATACTTCGTTCCTCCGCTCCGCTTTGGTGGATTCTGGACTGGCCGGGCACATGAGCGTTTCATTTTTGTTTGATTTTGATTCATGAGTGATTATCACATACCCGTATTAAAGGTGAGTGATTATTATGTTTAATTTACAGATACTCCTGACCCTGTCGCTGAAATGAAAGCTCCACATTTAAAAGACGATGTGGAATGCGAGTTACAAATGAAGATAGAACTGGAAGAAGAGACTTTCACTCCAGGTGAGAATCAAACCAACCAATAAATTATATGTTGAAGAACATATTCTGATGAATATGTGAAGTCTACCAATCCGCATTGGGCACGTGTGGTGGAATAACGTACATACTTCAGCACTACATCTCCTTACCCTCAGCAAGGATCAAATTTGTACAATAGCAAGGTTACTCACAGGCCACTGCAAATTAAACAATTAAACAAACACATGCACACATAGAAATTGAGTGTTACGACCTGCTGCAGATTCTGCAAGTAGATGGAAACTCCTCTGCACCTCCTATGTGACTGTGGCCCCCTGATGTACAAACGCAGTACCCATCTAGGTAGGCAGGTACTGACACCAGATGAGATACAAACTGTCCCGATCAAAAACCTACTACGATTTCTGGCCCCAGTGGGGATTGGTAAGGAGCTTTACAAAGGACCAGCGATGGTCTACGTGGCACAGGCTTAGCAAGCCTGTCAAGGCCCAAACCACCCCCGAGGTTAGGTATGTGCCCTGCAGTGGGATGAATATAGGCGGATGATGATATTCTGAATAATACGGGGTATTTTTCTAAGGGGATGATCAGACCATCAAACTTCTTCTTATCGTGTGGGCAGAGCCCTAGTGTCAGAGTTTTTTCAGACCGCCTTACGGCCTCTGACGCGGTTTTTATGTAACGACTACTACCACAAGAGATAGCAGCCGGGACCAACGGCTTAACGTGCCATCGGAAGCACGGAATCATTTTTCTTTTCGGACAATCAGGTGATTTAGCCTGCAATGTCCTAACCAACTGGGGAAAAACGCACAAAGTCACATATCACTAGGTGTCCCCCGCGTGAATCAAACCCACGACCTGCGTGTCGAGAGCCAATGCTCTTAACCATTAGACCACGGAGGCAGTCAACCATCAAACTGAACAACTTTCTGCATGGATCCAAAATGGAAAGTGCGAAAAAAACTGCAATACTGCCTAAATCTATAGAACAGCTGATTTCGATTTGAGTCCCATAGAGAAAGTTGTTTGGTAGTCGATATCTAGTCAATAACCTAAATAATGTCTTGTGCAATGAACTAATAAAATAATATTTACTTGCAGGCACAAACACAAACGTTGAGACAATAAATTCAGGACATTTGCCTAGTGTAGATCGTGTGAAAGTGGAAATGGAAGAAGATGCAGGTTAATATAATATTAATAATCCTATAGCCTTTGCACGCGACTGTCTGTTTTTTTATACAGGGTGTTGCAAAAATAAAAATAAACATTTAAAACTTTTAAGGGGGTTGTTGAGACCATCAAACTGAACAAGTTTCACTATGGGACCAACATTGAAATCGCAAAAAAATCTTTTGTCCCATACATTTAGCTCGAGTAGATCTGTAGTTTAGTATGGAACATCGCAAACGCATCGCATCATGGCGATTATGGCAAACCTCCCCATTTTGGGGGAGGCCTATGTCCAGCAGTGGACGTCTATCGGCTGATATCGGCAGGATGATGATGATGGAACATCCGATTTTTTTTTCGCGATTTCCCTATTGGTCCCATAATAAAAGTTGTTCAGTTTGATGGTCTTAACCACTCCCTTAAATGTTTATTTGTATTTTTGTAACACCTCGTATAGTTGTGTTGGTCCAGTGGCGAGTAGCCTTGCCTGCCGTGCAGCAGGCGATGGTTCGATCCCCGTCCAGGGCGACTGCTACCAATGAGTTTTTCGGAATTTATGTACGATTTGTAACAACACTTTTTTTAACACGCTTTTCGGCGAAGGAAAACATCGTGAGGAAACCTACATGCTTCAATTTCGAGGCATGTATTGTACCCACTGTCCATTACAAGTGGCGACGGGTTCACTCCCCGTCACACTGGACAGAGTTTCGGTACTACTAGTGAAACGTGGATTTTCTGAAGCTTTAGAATATCTCTGACTACCATCCTCGGGGAATATAGTCGTGAGCATGCTTTGTCTGTATTTGTTCAAAATTTCGATGTTGGCTGCCCATTAAAAGTTGTTCAGTTTGATGATCTGAATAAATCTCTAAAGTTTTTTACGCAAAGAATTTTTTACTGATAAGAAAGATGAGTCCGTGCTTCGGATGGCACGTTAAGCCGCTTGTCCCGGCTAATATCTCTGTTGGTAGTAGTCGTTTAAAAAGACACGTTAGAGACACGTAAAAAGGTTTAAAAAATCTGACGTAATTTGTTCAAAAATGTATTACTTATCGGAAACAAAATTACAAAATATTAAACCACGAGCGTTAACCCGCTACCTCGTCCGCACAAATTATATACCAGATTTTAAGTCAGATCATAAGCTATCAAACAAAAAAAAGTTTCATCAAAATCGGTTCAGTAGTTTTTGCGTGATACTCGTTCAAACAAACAAACACCCAAACAAACACACAAACAAACAGACAGACAAAAAATCCAAAATTGGTGATATGGCATCAGGGATACCTAAAAACCATGTCGTAACTTTTTTTTTGTTAATATCTTCAATGTACAGACAATTTTTCTGCTACAGTTTTATAATAGTTGAGATTACTAAATAATCTATCTATCTAAACTATTATAAAACTGTAACAGGAAGTTTGTCTGTACATTGAAGATATTAACAAAAAAAAGTTACGATATGGTTTTTAGGTGTCCCTGATTCCATATCACCAATTTTTGCATTTTTTGTCTGTCTGTTTGTTTGTTTGTGTGTTTGTTTGTTTGAACGAGCATCACGCAAAAATTACTATTACTAATTTGTGCGGACAAAGTCGCGGGTTAACGCTCGTTAATTATAAAATTGGCAACATGCCTCGTCCAAAAGACCATTGACCTAATTAATGATATCTATAATAAAATTATTTGCAGACACTAATACAAACTTTACTTCAATTGATTCATCTTTACCATATGGTTGTGATCGTATGGTGAAGATTGAAGAAGGAGAACTACCAGGTAAATGATTCATTACTATTTGATGCTACTCCTAGCCGATATCGGCTACGGCGACTGCCTCTGATTCCTTCGCCCTAATGTGGCTTATATAAGGTCTAACAAAACTAACTGAAACTATTTTAAGGGGATGATCAGCCCATTAAACTGAACAACTTTCTCTATGGGACCAATATTGAAATCGCGAAAAAAAAAATCTGCCGCCCCATACATTTAGGTTGAGTAGGTTAGTATGGAACAGCTGATTTGGAAGAGGAACAATTTTACTCCTAGTGTTTACTCTGAAATAACTTCATTTAACACTAAACCCATACTAAAAGAACGAATGTATAATCCACCTAAAGAAAGAGATCGTTGTATCCGTACTTATTGCAATGTGAGGTTATACAGTTTTAATTTGTTAGGTTTCTTTTTTTTTAATTATGTGACATTGACATTTAATTAGTCTCGTTAGTCAAAATTGGCCGTGTAAAACTTACTCTCAATATTAGGGTTGGTAAAACGCAAAATCAGTTTACTCTAGAGTGACCGGCGACTTAGTCTAAGAATAAAATTTACTCTCGTTTGGTCGAATCGGGCCTTACTATGAGAAATTTAAAAACAATACAATAGAATATCATTTATTTTTGCGAATATGGGTACATCTGAGTACATAGACAAAACAGAGATGTTACATTTAAAAATCGTCTATTCAAAGTCAAAGTCAACATGCTTTATTCAATATAGGAGCTTGAAGCCCACTTATTAAACGTCAAATTTTCAGTCAGATTTTCATTGTAAAACGATGGAAAAATTGTAGCTCTAATCAATGTTCCATACAAATATTCAGATAAACATTCTATATAAATCCCACCTATCCCCCCCTGGATACGCTATGCATGTAATTTAAAAATTATTTAGCATAGCATAGCATAGCATATGCTCACGACTATATTCCCCGAGGGGGTAGTCAGAGATATTCTGAAACCTCAGAACATCCACGTTTCACTAGTAGTACCGAAACTCTGTCCAGTGTGACGGGGAGTGAGCCCGTCGCCACTTGTAAAAATTATTTAGGTTTTATAAATCATGTATGTTGTGTTATGGTGTGCAAGTTTAACAATTTTATTTATTTCATTTGACAGCTCTCTACGATGAGTCTTCATTGCCAGCAAAAAGAAACAATGAAAAACCAAATCCATTATCATTTCCTGGTAAGTTTGTTACATTACCTGATAAGTTTAAGTTACATTTCCTGTTATTACCATTACCTGGTAAGTAAGCACAATAAAGTCGCAGGATTAAGAAATCTCGAGCTCGCATCTCTTCCTCTTGCCTTTTTACTATTCTAGTACTGTTCAATAAAGTTAAAGCCAGACAGAGCCGCTATAATTATCTACTTGGTAAGTTAGTTACGTTACTTTGCAAGCTTGTTACATTACTTGGTAAGTTAGTTACGTTACTTGGTAAACTTGTTACATAACTTGGTAAGTTAGTAATATTCCCTGGTAAGTTAGTTACATTACTTGGTAAGTTATTAATATTCCCTGGTAAGTTAGTTACATTACTTGGTAAGTTAGTAATATTCCCTGGTAAGTTAGTTACATTACTTGGTAAGTTATTAATATTCCCTGGTAAGTTAGTTACATTACTTGGTAAGGTAGTAATATTCCCTGGTAAGTTAGTTACATTACTTGGTAAGTAAGTTAAGTTCCGTAGGTAACCAAAGGGTGCCAACAGGCCCCTTTTACTAAGCTAACGCTATCCTTCCGTCCGTCTGTCCGTCCTAGCTCTAAAGATCTGTATATTTTGAACCGTAATAAGTAGATTTGAAATTTTTACATAATAGTTTTGTGTACATAATAGTTTCTAACTAATAATAAAAGCAAACAAAAATTAAAATATTAGGGAGGGAAAAAGAAACGTGTTTATTGCGCACTCAAAGGTAAAACAAAAACTACTTAAAACGTTAACACTCAGTTGCAGAAACGCTCATTAAAGTTATCCTCCATTAAATCTCTTGCCGTCACTTTTTGTCTTGTTGACGTAGTAAAAGCTAGCAAGACATTTTATGGAGGATTAAGTTTAATGAGCGTTTCTGCAACTGAGTTTTAATAATACGAACGGTAGCGAAAATCTCAATTTATATTGTTAAATGTCTTTTTTTCAGCAAACGGTGACATTGCGCCATCTAGATTGCGTCCCATGTATTGCTTCGTGCCCGAGTGTCGATCCAATTCAAAGGAATTTCCCGACAAATTGTATTTTACCGTACCCTTCATTGGAAACCTGAGAGAAAAGTGGCTGAAAGTCGTTGGGAGGGACACAAATTCTGCTCAATTATCTTTAAAATGTTGCTCAGATCATTTTGATGTAAGTTCTATTGTTCTTTATTATATTCATACATACATAATCTTAATATGAATAAAGAGCCTCAGTGGGGCTAGGGTTTCCAGGTCTTAGAACCGAATAGCCGGACAGACCAGCCAGTTTAGCCGGACATTTGAGTAAAAAGGCCGGGCACGGGCACCCTTAAGCAAAACCAGGCTTTTGTGATCGTTTACCATAGAAACTTCTTAAATTCTAATAAAAATGAATCAGTTTTCTTATTATAAACCAATCATTTCATTACTTAGGTACTTACTAATGTTTGCAATTGAAAACAAAATTAAACAAAACAGAACTTCTTCACTAATTAATTAGATAACATTTTTGAAGTGCCTAAGTAATTGAAACAAAAATTATTAATCTGTATTTTTGTTAGATACCATTAAAAGCCCAGTTTCCTTCATAATGGAGTAGACTGGTAAAGGTCGGACACCGTCTAATTCGGCCGGACACACATCTAAAAAGCCTAACTATGTCCGGCTTTATCCGGACGCCTGGCAACGCTAGGTGGGGCGTTGCGGAGAGGTATGGACACTCAATCATAGAGGTCCGGGTTCGAATCTGCATGGACGACGACATGTCCCTGTTCTCAGTCGATGAAGGAAAACATCGCGAGGAAACCTGCATTGCATACGCTAAAGGAGAAATTCTGGAGTGTGATTTTTGAATCTCATACGTTGAACTCAGCAGTTGAAAATGTATGGAAATACGCGTCTTTCTACTACTGATTTGATTTTCAAAAATCGCACTCCTGGAGTATAATTTTTGAATGTCAAATCAGCAGTAGAAAGATGCATATCTCCATAGTAATATTTACATTTTCAACTGCTGAGTTCAAAGAATGAGTTTCAAAAACCGCACTCCTGATGCTTATGTGATGTCCACCAATTCGCATTGGGCACGCGTGGTGGACTAACGCCCACACACCCTGAGAGAACGCCTATGCCCTGCAGTGGGACGTATACACAACTAGTTTTTAATTACCAACGAAAACACATTACCCACGCGCGTGACGAAGTGTATTCGTTTCGGGTCGTTTCGCAGCTGGCGAATGTGCATGATCAAAGAACAAATACAAATCGTATGATAGCTGAAATTATACACAGGATAGGAGGAATATCGTGCTTCCTAAGGAAATGGAAATTATCCTTTTCTATAGTGGCATTTATAAAATTCAAATTCAAATTTACCTTTGGGTATTCAAAAAATGAAACTAAACAACTTTCACGAAGGAATAGGTATGGGTCAAAAAAAGTTAGTTTAGTAAAAATACAAAAATGCGGGATCAGCCGATTGATTTTCTAGGACATCTCATAGAAAATCGCTCAACAAAAAACTTTTTCGTTTTTCGACCCATGTTAATCAGGAAAAGTTAGTTATTTAGTTTCATTGTCTGAATGCGGCCTTAAAATTTTGTTAGTAATTAAAAACTAGGCTTGTATAAGCTGATGATGATGTATGGTTGTCTGCAAGAAATCGCTTTTAGTGATAAGACCGCCATTTGTACCCTTACGTTAAAAAAAACGAACAAAGAAAGAAAAAAAAATAAAGAATAAATAAAAAGTAAAAAAAAAATATATAAAGAAAAAATAAAGTAGTAGCAAAAAGAATAAAAAAATGTAGAAAAAAAAATTATAATAATTTTTTGTGTGTAAAAATGTGTGTGTGTGTGTGTGTGTGTGTGTGTGTGTGTGTGTGTGTGTGTGTGTGTGTGTGTGTGGTGTAGTATAAAGAATATTTATGTTATGTTATGTTACTTTACGTTTTTATTAACTTTTTGTTGCTGTATGTTTTTGGTGTGCAAATAATGATTATTTATTAAATACAGGGTCCTTAATATGCTGACACTTTTTTAAGGGAATGATCAGACCATCAAACTGAACAACTTTCTCTATGGGACCAACATGGAAATCGCGAAAAAAAAATCTGCTGTCCCATACATTTGGCTCGAGTTGGTTTGCAGTTTTGTATGGAAAAGCTGATATTTTTTTCGCGATTTCGATGTCGGTGCCATCGGTGTATCGGTATACTCGGACTTTCGATTTTCGATAGCCGTTTCGGACCGAACTTCATTGTAATAAAGTGGACCAATGTCCAATCCAATGTGATCCAGTGTGTTTCGTTCCAATGAACGAAAACGTTCACTCAATTGCGAAGTTCGAATGTCGGGGTACAGGCCCTGATCATCCGCTTAAAACATCCCCAGCATATTAAGAAGAACCCTATATAGATAGATAGATGTTTATGTTACGTATTTTAGTTGGAGAAGGACACAGAGCGTTGCATAAGAAAAAAAAACCGTGGAGAAGATGTGAAGATAAAAAAGGGTGTGCTTCCCCACAAGTTTGAGTGTCAGCAGAGAACCATGGCGCTGGTGCCTAGTTCTGATGAAGTGGACAAATCTACTGATGATATGGAAGGTAAAAATATACCCTGGGTAAAATCGATATCATTGGCATCCTTTTAAACCAAGCGTCTACCCATTAAACTGAACAATTTTTGCTATGGAAGCAAATAAAAATATCTGCTGTTGCATACATTTCAGTCGAGTAGGCATTGCAGTTTAGTATGGAATAGCTGATTTTGCTCCGATCGGAGCAATAAAAAAAATCTGCTATTAATAATGCTCGGATCGGTTTGCTCCCATAGTAAAAGTTGTTCAGTTTGATGGGTAGACTCTTAGTTTAAAAGGATTTATGAAGGTTTAGGAGGAATTGCGATCCGGAATCCTGATTCAGGATTCAGTGTTGTCAACTATGGTTACAAAAATATTAGAGTGCTGTTTATAAATGCCTAAAATAAAAATGTATAAAACGCCAAATGAATGACAATAATTGCAAAACAAACCATTTCTATACATGATAATTACTATCATATGATGAGGTCATGACGTTACGAATGTTACGATGATGGTTTGTAAATTGTATTCCAATATTAATGCAACTATATCAAAAGACTATCGAAAGTTTTAACATTAGACATAATCTGCATACAAAATGGCATGAACCATTATCACACTAGCGGTTTTTGAGCGTAGGCGATTTCGCAACTATGCCGCAACTGCACCGTCACGATACGATATGGTTCCATCAACGCCTACGCTCAAAAATCACTTTAAAATATGACACCTAAGACATAAAAATATCACTAGTGAAAAAGTCTTTGAAAGCGGCAACACTCCAAACGGAATCTAATTCCGAATCAGGTTTATTCCGGATGTATGTGGCGGATCTAATAACTAGCGTTTACTATTTTTCAGCGTACTATAGACGTTATAATGCGTCATGCTTAAAGTATTGTTTCGTGCCATTCTGTAAATCGAACTCGCAGGAATGTCAGGACAAGATATATTTTATTGTACCTGAACATAAAAAATTAAGAGCAGAGTGGATGAAGGCCGTTGGGAGAGACCAGCTTTCTATGAAATCGAAGATTTTAGCATGTTGCTCTGATCATTTTGATGTAAGTTCTATTATTTTATTATTTAAATTAATTGCACTAAAAACTTTAATCTCTAACTATTCTACTTTTTTCATGATTTTTAACAATCAAAATTAGAATGCATGCGCATGCAAAAATTATTATATTGTTTTCTTTTTCTTTTTTTAGTAAGTATACAGGATGAAATTAATACCATTAGCATCCTTTTAAACTAAGAGTCTACCCATCAAACTGAACAACTTTTACTATATGGGAGCAAACCGATCGGAGCAAATTAAAAATCAGCTCTTCCATACTATACTGCAATGTCGACGCGTGAGTTCGCGACTCAAATGTATGCAACAGCAGTTTTTTTTTTGCTCCGAACGGTTTGCTCCCATAGTAAAAGTTGTTCAGTTTGATGGGTAGACTCTTCGTTTAAAAGGATGCTAATGATCAATTTCACTCTGTAGAGACACGCACACAATGCTAATTGTTTATCTTTTACTTTTTTCACGATGTGCACATAATTATGTTTAGGATTATGGCTTGCTTTACCTTTTAATCTGTCTATATTTGGTGTTTTTATAACTGTAATCTGTTTAATGTGCCTAATAAATAAATAAATCTAAAGTAATGGAATAAAATTCAAAGTTGCGGATTTCATGCTACCTCGTCCCCCGCAAAAAGTATCAGAAAATTTTGCTGATAGAATCTCACGCGTAACTCGACGTAACGCGTAAGACATATCCCCGACCGAACGGCCTTGTGCTTTTCAGAGCCACCTCTACTAAACGAAATCATTTTAGTAGGTATATTTTGCTATTTTTGACTAGCTTGTCCTTCATTATGTCACTGTGGTGCCTTCTAATCCAAGGAAATCAAATTCAAAATGGGCACCAAATTTTAAAATTAAGTATCTAATAATGAACTCATCAAATATTGGTCTTAAATAAAATCACTTCATTACATTTTTAGATCTCAATATTGTCTACACAATGGTATGTGTCGCAAGTAAAAGTGACTTCAACTTATAACGTAGATCGATGCACATAACAGACTTTTTCAAATATTTAAGCTAACATTTGAACACAAAGTTTCATTATTATGTATTTTAAAAATATATATAGAAATATACTTCACAGCAAATAAAACCGAGATGTTGAAGATCATTGCTATATTTTTCATTAATTTGTATGTCTTTCAATGCTATTCACAACGGTGTGTTGGTGCCTAACCTGATGTATGGGAGTGAATGTTGGGTATGGAACAGAAGGAATGAAAGTAGAGTGAATGCCGTTGAAATGCGCTCTTTACGAAGTATGTGTGGTATTACTTTGGTTGATCGAATCAAGAACAGTGTGATAAGGGGTTGGTGTAAGTTACGGATACGGACAAGACTAAGTTGAAGGATGATATTGTAACAAGGATTGATAGGGGTATGCTTAGATGGTTCGGTCACGTAGAGAGAATGAATGAAAGAAGACTTACGAATGAAATTTATCAAGCAAAGGTGAGCGGAAGTGTTGGGAGAGGCCGTCCGAGGAAAACATACCATGATCAAATCAATGATCTTTTTCGAAAAGGACAAGTGCGTAGCACCCTCAATCCACGGAAGTGCATGAAAAGATGTATGAATGTCAATGAGGCTAAAGAGGTGTGTCAGAGTCGTAGCGTGTGGCGGTCCGTGGTCTCTGCCTACCCCCATGGGGCAATGGCGTAAGTTTATGTATGTATGTATGTATTTCAAACAACGAGAGCGATAGCTTCTAAAAACCAGCAAAATATGACCCGGCCCAGCGTTTACATAGTAGGAGCCTCTTAAATGGTCTACTAAAGGATATTGCAGTCTTTAACGCGCGAAATCCCGTTCGCAATCCCGCGCCATTAAATGTAGGTCTAACGGCACCTATTAACAAGATAGGCGGGCTGAAATGGTAATTTCGAGAATAGGTCACTTTTCCGACTGAATACGTATTTGTCCGATCCGCCCCACCCTAAAATCCTGCCGACTAGCGTGCCAAAGAGACAACTGCAGCTCGGACCGATTTTATATACAGAAAATCGACGAAATCAGCATTTCGTATTCCCCTGTTTCCTCCTCCAAAACTAAACCGATTTTAAAAATTATTTCAAAAATAATATGAGAAAGACTTTGGCTATGTCTGTATGTTTTGCTTTTTTTATTTATATTCGTTTACTGGGTGTCTGAAAACCGGCGGTATAATTGGTCATTTTCGAAGGTCCCTACTTCTTACAGTAATTATTTAATGCAAAAAAGCAAAACATAGGGGCATGGCAGAGGTGACAGAGATTGTATGGTAAAAAAATATTTGCTCTAGTGTCATTATCCAGGGAGAAAACAGGGGAATACGTTTGTATGGACTAAGCCGTACTGGTCTATCCTCTTAAAATAGAATAGAAGGATAAAGGAAGGCGATGAATTTCTTAGTGATTAGCGAATACAGGGTGTCCCAGAAATGGTAAATCAAACTGCTATGGGAGGCAGCTTGACTAATGTCCTATCCATAAAAAATATAAAAAAAAATAAAACGCACATGACCATAAAAAAAAATGTTAACAATCAGTCGAAGCAACCTCTAACAATTAATATTGGCAGAAAAAAAATAAAAATTATCCCAAAACGCGATAATTAGAGCTGGAAACTTAGAAAAATTTGATGATTTTCCCGTTTTTTTGGATATTCTTTTTTTTTATGGTCATGTGCGTTTTATTTTTTTTAATATTTTTTATGGATAGGACATTAGTCAAGCTGCCTCCCATAGCAGTTTGATTCACCATTTCTGGGACACCCTGTATTTATATTATGTTTCAGTTGTCAAAGGACATACAAGCGAGGAAAAATGTACGAAAATATCCCAAATTAAAAAAAGGTGTAATTCCTCACAAATTTCAATGTCAGCTCAGTATAAGACGGGGAATTAAAACAATTAAACCGAAGAAAAAGAAACCCACCGTGCAACGTGAAAGAAAGGAAATTATGAAACCCGTAACCGATGATAAAAATAAGGCAGGTTGGTAAATTGTAAATTGATTCTATTTTTTCATAGTATTTGACTAAGGCCCGATTCGACCAAATGAGAGTAAATTTTATTCTTAGATTAAGTCGCCGGTTACTCTAGAGTGAACTGATTTTGCGTTTTACTAACCCTAATCTATGAATAAGTTGAGAGTAAATTTTACACGGCCAATTTTGACGGTGTTAAGCTTATACCGAGACTAAAGAAATGTCAATGTCACATAATTAAAAAAAATTTAATAAAAAGAAACCTTACAAATTAAAACTGTATAACCTCACATTGCAATTGGTACGGATACAACGATCTCTTTCTTTAGGTGGATTTTACATTCGTTCCTTTAGTATGGGTTTAAAGCACTAATGGAGTTATTTCGGAGTAAATATATATTTATATATATATGCTCACGACTATATTCCCCGAGGGGGTAGTCAGAGATATTCTAAAGCTGAGGTTTTTTTTCGGAGTAAATAACAAGAGTAAAATTGTTCCTTGTATAGTTACTCTTCTATAAATCAATGTTTGGTCGAATCCGGCCTAAGAATGTTTATTTTAGTTTATACAGGGTGTAAGTGACAGCCTAGCAAATACTGAAACGGTGAAATTAGACCATCAAACTGAACAACTTTCACTATGGAGGCTGTCACTTAAACCCTGTATAGGGTTCTTCTTGATATGCTGACACTTTTTTATTGGGATGATCAGACCGTCAAACTGAACAACTTTCTCTATGTTTCCTACCGCCTTTGTCTGTCACTGTTTATCCTGTATTGTTCTGGTGAAATAAATGAGTTATCTATCTATCTAACATCAAAATTACGAAAAAAAATCATCCGTCCCATACATTTGGCTCGAGTGGGTTTGCAGTTTTGTATGGGACAGCAGATTTTTTTTTCGCGATTTCACTGTTGGTACCATAGAAAAAGTTGTTCAGTTTGACGGTCTGATCATCCCCTTAAAAAAGTGTCGGCATATTCAGAAGGACCCTGTATAGTATTAATACTAGAGTTCTCGAGTGGCCACAGCGCAGCGTAGGTAGGCCCCCTCAAGGTGGACCGACGACCCGGTGAAGGCGGAAAAATATTTCGACTTTTCATACAAAAGTTCGATCGATTGCATTTAGTATAGAAAGTCCAATTTATTTTTTGCCAATTTCCTATATATTTCTTAGGGAAAGTTGTTCATTACCGTGGGTCACCATAATCGCACCTTAAAGTAATGCAACTGTTTACCCTAACACCTTGTATAATAAAAAATATACAGGGTGTTAGGGTACAGTTGCATTACTTTATATGCATTAGTTGTTCAGTATCATGGGTACAATCAACCCTTAAAGTAATGCAACTGTTTACCCTAACACCCTGTATTATTTCAGAATACACCGGCAGTACCGACACAGCATCGGAGAGGGGTATCGATAATCATTTCCCTAGTGATGATGAGATATTAGACAATACGCGTAAGTTTTGAATCTTATCACTTTGCAATAGGGTAGTTATTTGACAGCATGTAAAATACAGGGTGTTACAAAAGTAAATATAAACATTTAAAACATTTAAGGGGGTTGTTTAGACCATCAAACTGAACAACTTTCACTATGGGACTAACATCGAAATCGCGAAAAAAAACAGCTATCCCATACATTTTGGTATGGAACATCCGATTTTCTTCGCGATTTCGTTATTGGTACCATAGTGAAAGTTGTTCAGTTTGATGGTCTAAACCACCCCCTTAAATGTTTATTTATATTTTTGTAACACCTTGTATAGGATCTATTTATGGCATCCGTATTGAATATGAATTTTGGACAACTATTTAGTCAGTTAAGAAAAATAATGAATATTTTAAGAGAAAATCGACAAGAAAATATTGTTTTTGTCTATTATAGTCACGTGATCGTAAACGACTGTGATTGGCCGAATGCTTGATGACGTCAACTATTTGTAAACAGTTGCGTGTAAAGTGTGAGTGTCGTACAAAGTTGACAAGCAGGTGACGTCATCTTTTTATAGCCACGTATATTGTCAGGAAAAGCGTTTTCGCGGGATATTTCAATAATATTTTTTGTTTTCGTGTTTCCCTGCAGTATATGTAATGGAACGTAAAATATACATTTTCTATAGAGTCCTTAGCAAGTACTTAGACATCAGTGATTAACGTAGAACAGTTTTTAAAAACCTGTCAAATACCCTGTTACCTACAATCGGGTATAGTCGTCTGCAGATATAAATATACCGGCAATCAGGATCAGGGTCCCTAATTTGCTGACTGTTTTATTATGGGGACGATCAGACCATCGAAATGAACAACTTTCTCTATGGGGTCGCGATTTCGATGTTGGTCCCATAGAGAAAGTTGTTCAGTTTGATGGTCTGATCGTCCCCTTAACAAAATGTCAGCATATTAAGAACCCTGTATAATTTGTGCGGACGAAGTCGCGAGTAAACTTTAGTTTGGTATAAAATTGCAGGCAGTAATCTCACCTGCAATTTTGTACCAAACTGCGGAGTGCGCACGTGTCATCTCTTGTGTGTTGTGTTTTAAAGGATGGCTGATTTTATGCTATCATTCTTTACATTACAGGTCCTGATGGAGAGCCAATTCTTTGCCAATGTAGTTCC
Source organism: Agonopterix arenella (assembly GCA_927399405.1). NCBI lineage: Eukaryota > Metazoa > Arthropoda > Insecta > Lepidoptera > Depressariidae > Agonopterix > Agonopterix arenella. The sequence goes on from OV656714.1 coordinate 9,079,627, forward strand.
TGTAGTGATTTCATTAGCGAGTAAGTTTCGCTCGTGTGTTCCCCGTCGTCACCACTTGCTCCGTCCCCACCGTGACGAATGGGAATAAAAATTACTTATTGTCGCCAGTGGTAACGAAAGGGAAAATATTTTCTCCATAACGTTACTCCGTAAAACATTATTTTTTGCATAATAATGTAAGTATTACCTGACATTATTATATTGTGCCCGAGCACTCAACCAGCTAGGACTGACAAACTCTGTAACCCTAGGCTGGGTGCCTGGACACTGCGGTATTGATGGAAATGAGGCTGCTGACGAGCTGGCACGAAGAGGGGCGGAAGAGGACGCCATAGGCCCCGAGCCTTATTGCGGCATCTCCCGCAACACCTCTAGACGTGTGCTAAAGGAATGGGCCGTGGACCAAAGCCGTAAGCTCTGGTCGGATACACCAGGACTGAGGCATGCGAAAGAACTTGTGACCGGCTTTTCAAACAGACATACCTCAGATGCCATCAATTCAAACCGCAACGACTCAAGGCTCTTGGTACGAGCCTTAACAGGACACTGCAAGTTAAACAAACACCTACACAGAATGGGGCTTGTAGACTCACCCACTTGCAGATTTTGCTGTGAAGCAGAGGAAACGCCCATACATCTCCTCTGCGAATGCGAAGTGCTCATTCACAGCAGGAGTCGCCATCTAGGTGGAAACATAATAACACCTACTGACATTAGGGACCTCCCCTCCAAAAGCATAACACGGTTCATGATGTCCGTGGGCCTAGGAAATGACCTTTAGGTCTAGGGTGACAGCTACAATAGATCTATCTAGGTCGCAGTAGCTATTTGGTCATTGACCAAGCCCTTATAACCAAATAATAATAATACATTATTATGCAAAAAATTATGTTCTACGGATGATGTTCGACTTCAGCCCTTAAATTCCCACAAGATTTGGTGACGGGCCGAAAAAAGAAGCCAAAGTTACCCGTACCACAGACATTGTTACCATTACAGCTACCAAATGATATAAAATCGCGTAAGTGATTAAAAATTTGGGTTATAGAATTATTAACTTAACTATGACATATAATACATTATGATAAGATACAAGTGAGCTCAGTTAGTCATCATTGATTACACTCCAGGTTGGATTACAGCCCGAGCCGCATGCGAGGGCGTAATGGAGCCGAGAGTGTAATGACCAATGCTCACTATTGCCACAGATTATTTAATAGTTACTGGGCTGCGTTCACGACCTTTGGGTTCGGTTGTTTGGTTGTTTTTCAACTCGCTCTAAGGTACGGAACGATCACGGTTGTTTTATAACCTCGAATTTTGATATTGACAGTAATACGGGCTTCCACGGCTTCCATCATTTCCAAATACAATAAAAAAACTCATCTTCCATGTTAGCGAATCAAAAAGTGAATAAAAATAATTTGAAAAACAAACTTTTATTCAAAATAAGCAAAAGGTTAAGTAACCACAGATAATCAAAGGTCAGAGTGTTTTTTAACCATCGAATTTGATGGTTAAAAGTTGCAACCCGTCAGAGGTTCGGTGGAGTTGTGACAACCTAGTTGCAATAGAACGTTTTTCACCTAGGCTCGGAACGGCGTTAGTGCGAATAGTTGCAATCGGGGTGCACCTGGGGCGTAGGTTCGGAACGCAGCCCTAGTGAGTAAGACAGGCCTTTGCTCACGCGTACAAAAAACATAAATCGAAGTTTTGTTCTCATGTCTAGTGTATTCACTTTTGGAGCACCTCAGTCACCGAGTTAGATGACTAGAGATAGCACGACAAACAAAAGTCATGCTCTATGTGCGGCAGCCGGTGAGGGGAACGGGGGGGGGGGGGGGTGTAAAGGATGACAGTGAGAGAGAGAAAGACCGAAAAATTATGTTGCTAACTTAACGAACTTTGCATATGTATAAATAAATAATAATAATACTTTACGTGCATACTACTATCTTTTTCGCGTATACGTTTGTCCTTCACTATAATTTATTTGAGTGGCAATATCTCTTGTCTTCTCTTTTTCACTTATAGGTTTGTACTTATTTGCATTTGCTTATAATTTTCGAGGGCGGGATAAAAATATTCTTTAAAATAATATTGAAAATGCTTTTTTAATAATTAATTCGTCTTGCTTACCTATGAAAAGTTATTCCTTTACATTTGCTTACATTTCTTGAATTGTTTGTGCAGTATCTCAGTACACACCATTTTTTATGAGGATTAAAGGCCCCAGCCTTTAATCTGCACTCTGTGTGACCCATCACACAGAGTGCAGCTGCGGGCCGGCAGTAGATGTAAACTACGGAATTATAATGCGCGGTATCACACATGCGGCTACTGTTCCGCAGCCGCGCCGGAATGCATTCAGTGTGACACCTCGCATATAATTCCATAGTTTACAACTACTGCCGGCCCGCAGCCGGCCTGCAGCCGTTCTGCAGTTGCTCTCTGTGTGGCCCAGCCTCAATTTTTTTTCAATCAAACTGCTACACGTGGCCGCAGTGAGAGAGTGACTAAATGCAAGAGTACTATATCGCCGCAATAGAATGGGACGTCATGAAGCACGATGTTCGTTCTATACATCTAACTCAGTGACGTCAATAAATCTTTGACTATTTATTATAAGGATTAGCCTTGCGGTAGCATTTCCCCTCTGCCACGGTATAAGATCAATTAATCATGTGCATTTACATTCAATTTTATACCTTATCACTAAACGAGACAGCCTATAATTGCGAAACAATAATTCCGAACTTAGAACGTTTAGGGTTCGCACGGGACTACTTTACATCATTTTTAACGTTCAAAATTAGAATCTAAAGTTATGAGAATAAAATCCAAAATTGCAGGTTTCCTGTTACCTCGCCCCCCGCAAAAAGTGGCAGAAATGTTTGTTAGTAGAATTACACGCGTAACTAGTCCCTATATAAGGTCTAACAAAATTAGCTGTAACTATTTTAAGGGGATGATCAGACCATCAAACAGAAAAACTTTCTCTATGGGACAAATATCGAAATCGCGAAAAAAAAATCTGCTGTCTCATACATTTTGGTCGAGTAGGTTTTATATGGAATAGCTGGTTTTTTTTCGCGATTTCGATATTAGTCCCATAGAGAAAGTTGTTCAGTTTGATAGTCTCCCCTTAAAATAGTTTCACCTAATTTTGTTAGACCTTATATAAGTAATCAAAGCAATAAATAGAATGTGAATGGTTGCAGTGTTCGGTACCGCTGCCTGCAGTGCAGCTGGTGGCTGTGCGTAGTGTGCGAGGCGCGCGGCCTGCACCAGCAGCACTGCGTAGTGCGAGCGCCCAGCTATAACGTCTCACTGGACCCTGTTAGTGTTATACCTTTAGCATCTAATTAATAGACTGTCTCCGTGGTCTAATGCCACAGAATAGGTAATACAGTATACAGGGTTACTTCGAAGACAGTGCGCATTTTTCTTCCATGCAATCAGTATCGTTAATAGAACACATAACAGGAAAAAAAATAATTTGTTTGTTTGTTATTTTTGTCAATTTATCCACCCGAAAATTAATGTAGCGTTGCCACACTACACTCGTGAGTCAAAGGGGTAGGTAGGTGCGAGGGTAGCGCGGGGCGACCGGCGTACGCGCACCGTGGCCTCTCTCGAAGGTGAGTCATTGAGCGCAATCCTCCGCCAGCGTGCGCACGCGTCTTGTTCACTCTCGACTTTTAATATTTTTGTATTAGACAATTAGACATGAAAAAATAAATAAAATAAGTGTCTTTTTTTTTAATGACCTTCATAGACGTAATATTTGCGCACTGTCCACGATGTAGCCCTGTATAGTTCTACATACAGAACGGCCACTCCCCGCCCCCACCGACTTCATACAGGGTGACTGGTAATTCGACCTATTCCTTGAAAGGGGTTATACTAGAGTTCATTTGCAACAATTTTTCCCCAGTTAACTGGGGGTCGAAAATCGCTTGTTTTCGAGTTCTCTCATTTTTAAGAATTTTTTGAATATTTCCGTTTTTCGACCTAAAAATGACAATTGTGAAAAAAATACTCCACTCTCTGCACTCTGTAAGCATTTTTCTAGTAGCTGATGAATGAGCGACTACTTTAAACTAAAATACATGTGAAAAATACCCAAAACCACCGAAATAAAAGGTTATAAACCGCAAGACAACAATTTTTTATTTGGATTTTGTTTCAATCCAAAGAGGATTACTCAAAAAAAATTTATGACACTTGGCGTACAAATTGCGGAAATAACTTCCTCAATTCCTAAGCTTTCCAAAAAGATGCAAAAGTTGTGTACTTTAGTTCAAGTTTGGAAAATAAACCTTATTAAACACGCAGATGTGAATTTTATTCAAAAAGTTATTGGTTTGGTGAAAATAAAAAAAAGAGTAAAATAATAATGTTTAGTACCTAATCATATGAAATTACAAATTTTGTTTTAAAGTTTTACATTTAAAAATCACAAGTCTTGCTCAAATTGTCTTCCTCCGTTACGTATGCAAGCACGAAGCCTGCGACGTACTTCGCTTACTGTCACTCGAGTTGAAAGCGTGTCTTTAATTTGTTGGGCAGCTGCCAAAATCCTCTCTCTTAATTCTTCTTGAGAAGAGATAGGTGTACGATACACCAATGTCTTCATATGACCCCAAATGTAGAAGTCGCATGGGGTTAGATCGGGACTCCTAGCCGGCCAAGGGATCGGGCCGCCTCGACCAATCCATCTCAGTGGATAGTTCTCATCCATCCACTGTCGCACGCCCCGGTAATAGTGGGCTGGGCAGCCATCATGTTGATACACCAAAGCTGTTCTTGTGGTAAGCGGCACATCCTCCAGCAGCGGACGTAACTCTTCTCTTAAAAAGTTTTCATAGGCGATGCCGGTTAGGCGTGCCGGCAGAAAGAATGGCCCGATTAAATTATTGTGCACGATTCCCATCCACACATTAAGTGAGAATCTGTGCTGGTAAGCTCCTTCGTTAGATTTTCTCGGATTCTGACCTTTAGGGGCCCAAAAATGCAGATTATGATAGTTTGTAATACCATCACGGTCGAAGTTCGATTCATCTGTCCACAAGATTGTTTTTAGATACTCAGGGTCTTCAATGTCTGCATTTATTAGAAATCTGCAGAAATCCATCCTTCTGACAGGATCTCCCTCCTCGATAGCTTGTACTGGCGTGTAATGGAATGGATACTGCCGTGCTGTGTGCTGAGTGAACCAGACTTTCCACTGAGACATACCAAGCTGCCTAGCCACAATTCTTGTTGAAGTAGTGCCGTCTGCTTGAAAACACTGCAAAATTTGCTCCTCTTCGATTGGATCACTAACGCTAGGTCTACCAGCGTCGGTTTGGCGACGTCGAACCGATCCCGTTTCTCGAATGCGCCGATATGTCGTACCAAACACGCTGACACGCTCGAAGAGACTATCAAAACGTCTTTGATAGTCTCTTCGAGCAGCAGCAGCGTCACCATCACAAAACCCGTAACAATACATGATATCCGCGTATTCTTCATTTTGGTAAGCAGCCATTTGAAAAGGAAGCTGTTTTAGCGCAGAATTTAAGTTAGTTAACAACGACACGTCCGAACTCCAAGATGGTTGAAACTAACTGATTACTTAATGAATTGAGCGAATGAGTGGGCCTCGATTGTGAACCTTAGTACAAACATTCCCGAATACTTACAAAAGAGAAACAATGTAAGCAATAAAATGAAAGAGACAAAAGCAAATCGGCATCTTGTAAGGTTCGCTTCTAGGAAATCCGCTACCTGCTCTGCCATTGTTAACAATTTTTTTCAAACTCTTGTCAAAGTAGACAACATTTGCACCTTTTTGGAAAGTTTAGGAATTGAGGAAGTTATTTCCGTAATTTGTACGCCAAGTGTGATACATTTTTTTTAAGTAATCCTCTTTGGATTGAAACGAAATCCAAATAAAAAAATTTTGTCGTGCGGTTTATAACCTTTTATTTCAGTGGTTTCGGGTATTTTACACATGTATTTTAGTTTAATGTAGTCGCTCATTCATCAGCTATTAGAAAAATGCTTACTTAGTGCAGAGAGTGGAGTATTTTTTTCACAATTGTCAGTTTTAGGTGGAAAAATGGATTTTTTCAAAAAAATCTTAAAAATGAGATAACTCGAAAACAAGCGATTTTCGACCCCCAGTTAACTGGGGCAAAATTGTTGCAAATGAACTCTAGTATAACCCCTTTCAAGGAATAGGTCGAATTACCAGTCACCCTGTATACTCCACCTCACAACATACTTTCTGGGGAAACTTCAGGCAAGCCGAGCAAGGGAATGCAGTCAGGCGTACCCGTTGGATTTGACTACATTTTAACTTTTATAAAACTGTAACAGAAGTGTGTGTGTGTGTCCTCAATAAAAAAAAACGTTGGAAAATAACGCCAAATTCACATTTTCAGTGATTCTTTAGCTTAAATACTATTTTTAATAACAGAATGAACTATAAAAAGTAAAGAAATATATAATGATGTTCATGCGATGCGTGGTAAATCAACCCTACACATATGTCATGCACATTTTGCGCAAAGTGCGCATGTGCGAACGTCATCATGTCAAGTCTAAAACATTGTTTGAAGTGCCGGACCTGTGCAAGAGCATTAGGCTCTGGACACGAATGTCGTGGGGTGGGTTCGATTCCCACCGGGAACACCTAGTGATATTATGTCACTTGGTGTTTTTTCCCCAGTTCGTTTGGACGTTGCAAGCTGAATCACCTGATTGTCTGAAAGGAAAGATGATGCCGTGTTTCAGATGGTTTGGCAGTGAAAAATGCTCTACAGCCCGGACACTGCATACAAAATATTGAAATTGTCTAGATGACGTCAGCACATGCGAAACCAAAGAAATTGAACCTTAAGTCTTCTTCTTAGGTAACTGCCGGGTAACTGGAGGGCGATAGAGGGGGTGAGGTAAAAAGTTGGTGGGAGGCAGGGAGTGTCCGTACCATAACGCGCTGAGTACGAAACCTAGTGTCGCATTACCACCAGTACCACGCGATAGAAAGTATTTTGTTAGCTTGAATATGCTCATTATCCATTGTGGTATCAGAACTCAACGTTCAAATAATCTTTAGTACGACGCAAGCATTGTAAAATTTGCGCAACCTGCACTTCGTGTGGTGTCGGCTAAGAATAGCACCATCCCATTTCCTCCTGTGGGTGTCGTAAAAGGCGACTAAGGGATCTACTGAAGGATGGGCAGCAGCATCCTCTGAGTACACACATTCATTTGATCCAACTGCGATCGCCAACCCGCCTGCCAAGCGTGGCGATTATGGTAAATCCCCCCATTTTGGGGAGGCTTATGTCCAGCAGTGGACGTTTAATGGCTGATATGATGATGATGATGATGAAGCATTGTAAACTATTTACACATAATATCTCGACTGGCTTTCAGCCTCATAATATATTGAATCATTACTGTCGCGAGCAATGTGTTCCGTTTTTGCGCATATTGCTGCGACACTGGCCCCGCCCCCTTTTCACATCTCCCTTTAGTTTTTGTGATCTGTGGTTCGTACTGTATGTAGTAATATATACTCTTTCTTATACTGTGGTGCTGCGCCATGTGTAAGCCGGCCCTTTGGTTTTACTTTCTCACTTGTTTTGTTTTTAACTGCCATTTTAAGGTCCCCTCTATCGAATGATAAGAGATCTCGGTAAGAGATTTGCTCATATTTGTGTCTCTTTTTTCAGGTTGAAATTAAATCAATGATGAGAAATCTGAAAAGTATATTGCAAAATAACAATTTCGCTGACAATGATGACTGGAGGTAAGTCATATAGTCATTATCGTCAGCACAGGACATTATAAGAGGGGTTAGAAATGCAAAGTAGCGCTTTTGATTCGGAGATGACTGTCGCCACTTGTCTTCCCGCTCACGCTGCTACATTTACTCATGCCCTCTCGCTCGCACCACACCGCGCACCTTATGGTGTTATGCAAATTATTGCATAACCTGTGGCGACACGTTCCACGCCTTCTTTGCACTTCTAACCCCTCTTATAATGTTCTGTGAAAGTCAGCCTAGTAATACATCCCACTGTCACATACCCTCAGAGAGGGCGTAAGGGCGTCAGTCTACCACGCGTGCCCAATGCGGATTGGTAACCTTCACATACGAATCAGAATTTCTTCTTCAGCGTATGCAGGTTTTCTCACGATGTGTTCCTTCACCGATTGAGAGTAGTCGGTATTACGTATGTAAAATAGAAAAAAAATTAGTAAATGGAATGCCTTCCAAGCGGATTCCAACCTAAACCCTCGTTATGGAATGTCCATACCTTTCTTCCTTATTCAGGGTGAAATTGATATCATTAGCATCCTTTTAAACTAAGGGTCTACCCATCAAACTGAACAACTTTCACTATTGGAGCAAACCGATAGGAGAAAAAAAAATCCGTGTTCCATACTAAACTGCAATGCCTACTCGACGCAAATGTATACGCCTATGCTCTGATCGGTTTGCTCCCATAGTAAAAGTTGTTCAGTTTGATGGGTAGACTCTTAGTTTAAAAGGATTCTAATGATATCAATTTCACCCTGTATATAAAATAAATATACAGGGTGTAAAATTAAATGGGACACTTACTTGGACCATCCGACCATCAAACTGAACAGCTTTCTCTATGGGCCAAATGGCGAAAAAAAAATCTGCTGTCCCATTCATATCAGGCGAGTTATCCTTGCAGTTTTGTATGGGACGGCGGAATTTTTGTTCGTAATTTCAGTGTTGGTCCCATAAAAAAAAGTTGTGAAAGTTGTTCAGTTTGATGGATTGAACCACCCCTTTAAGTAAGTGTCCCATTTAATTTTACACCCTGTATAGACTATAGATACAAACATCCATGACTCGGGTACAAATATACATATCCATCATACAAATATTTGTCCTTCACGGGATTCGATTTTGATGAAACTTTTTTTGTTTGATAGCTTATGATCTGATTTAAAATCTCGTATATAATTTGTGCGGACGAAGTCGCGGGTTAACGCTTGTAATAAAATAAATTTATTGTTTTACAAAAGACAAGGATTACAAAAGCTTAGTCATAATAAAGTACGCATTAGGTTTACAAAACAGATGTCCGCTGATATTTAAAAAAGAAACCTGTCCTTTCACTACCAGATATACTATTACCTATTCTGTGCTACCAGAATCGTTCCAGTAGGCCTCGCATGCCACCCCCGAGAAAACGATAAAAATCGAGATGCGCCTCCATCCTTATTAAATTACGTATGCCAGAACGAGCGCGCATGACGATTTTCTCAATTAAACGCTTTGTCGTGGGTGGCATGCTAGCCGTGCTGTAGCACAGAAAAATTACATGAGTACTAGTTATTAAATATAGGTACAGTAGTACCGGATTTATAAGTCTCACCTATGTATCTGCGCAGTTGACAAATTTTAATAGCGCGCGAAATTATATTGACCAATAAAGGATTCTAGACCTTCAATGCCTTGACGCTATTGGCTTATTGTTTTCGCGCCCTTTTCGCTGCTATACGACTTTGCACCCTTTGATTACTAAACTACTTCGGGTTTTGTCGGGGACTCTGCGCAAACGAAGATTGCCGAGGTTAATTATTTTCCTGGTCGTACTGTACAGGTTTCATAATGGAGTGTTAGTCCCGACATTGATGTATGGAAGTGAATCTTGGGTATGGCAGAAGATGCATGAAAGTAGGATTAACGCAGTGGAAATGCGCTCACTGAGAAGTATGTGTGGTGTGACTGTGATGGACAAATTGAAAAATAGTTTTATTAGAGAACGTTGTGGTATGAAAGAGGATGTAGTGACAAAAATAGAGAAAGGTATGTTGAGATGGTTTGGTCATGTGGAAAGAATGGAGGAGAGCAGATTGACGAGGGCAATCTATAAGGCAAGCGTAAGTGGAAATGTTGGAAGGGGACGGCCTAGACGTACATATACGAACCAAATTGGCGACGTGCTTAAAAAGGGCCAGGTCAGATCTACCCGTAACCGACGAGCATGCATGAAAGGACTTATGAATGTGGAGGAAGCTAAAGAGGTATGTCAGGATCGTAGCAGGTGGCGTTCCGTTGTCTCTGCCTACCCCAGTGGGAGACAGGCGTGAGAATATGTATGTATGTATGTACTGTACGGGTCCGTGTGGTGTCAGCTAAGAATAGCACCATTCCATTTCCTCCCGTGGGTGTCGTAAAAGGCGACTAAGGGATCTAACGGTGGATGGGCAGCAGCATCCTCTGAGTACACACATTCAATCCAACTGCGATCGCCAACCCGCCTGCCAAGCGTGGCGACTATGGCAAATCCCCCTGTTTTGGGGCAGGCCTATGTCCAGCAGTGGATGTCTATCGGCTGATATGATGATGAGGATGACTGTACGCGTACTGTTTTTGTGAATAATAACATTTCCATTTGAACAGAATGAATGCTGTAGAAGAAGTCAGGCCAGATATAAGGGTGAATGATGTTCCCACAGCAACTAAGACTGACGTTTACAATGGATTCCAAGAAGACATTTCTTATGAGGTAACCTTATTAATTATTTAACTTATTTCTAATCGACTACAGCGAAGCCAAAGTTAACTTTAATAGTTAAAAATACCCTAGTAATATTTGACGTGATAGTTTATTTTAGACCAAACTGAACAACTTTCACTATGGAGCCAACACCCAAAACCACGAAATATCTGCTGCTCCATACAGAACTTTGACTACTTATATGAGGACTAGTTACGCGTGTAATTCTACTAACAAACATTTCTGCCACTTTTTGCGGGGGGCGAGGTAACATGAAATCTGCAACTTTGGATTTTATTCTCCATAACTTTAGATTCTAATTTTGAATGATAAAAGTCATGAAAACTAGTCTCGTGTGAACCCCAAATGTTCTTAGTTCGAAGTTATTGTTTCGCAATTATAGGCTGTCTCATTTAGTGATAAGGTATAAAATTGAATGTAAATGCACATTATCAATTGTTCTTATACAGAGGCAGAGGGAAAATGCTACCGCAAGGCTAGACCTTATAATAAATAGTTAAAGATACAGAACTGCAAACCAACTCGACCCAAGGTTGTTTCTCCTCCCCCAACACCACAAATGGTAGATGTAGATCTACATCATCTACAAAAAATATAAAAAAACCTATTCTTGACGAAGCATGTTGCAGATACAGACATTTTGCAATTCTAGGTTAAATTAATCTGTTAATAAATTTTTTTAAAGTTGATCTACAAAATATCTAATAGATATCTAGTGGATAATCTGTGCTGTGTGCGGCGTTTGAATGCTCTCATCATCCTCACCAATTTTTTATCCTTGTTCATAAGAGATTAATTCTTGTTTATAAGATAAGGCATAAAACATTATAACTCGGTCATAAACCCCGCTGGACCCTTGTAAAAGAGTTAAAAAAATTATACCTTTACTTATAAACGAGGCTAATATTTCGCACATCCAGTAGAACAAAGTCAGAACTGTCAAAATTTACGAAACTGAGTTAATAATGACAAAATGTTCCATCACCTGTTACGCGTTTGGTAGCACAAAGACACATACTTAGCATAATTCTTTAAAGGTTTCAAGTCTAAGTCTAGAATTTAAAAATTTAAAATCTTTACTTTGCTCTACTGAACAATTTGTGAAATGTAAGTTCTGACTTTGTTCTACCGGATGTACTATTTGATGAGGATAATAACAGTAAATAAATAATAAATAACGCTCACAGGCACATACATTGTAATGATCCCAAGCAAGCACTATAGACTTTTAAGACTTACGCTTTGTACCTACTAGTTTCATTTCTATTATTATTTGCACTCTATTGATATGCCCACATAAGTTACCTACTTTACTTATTTGTAATGTTCATAGTTGCTGTGCCCTACAGGGACCATAATTGATCTCATAGTTTATAAGTTAACACCTCATTGTACATTATGGAATGCAATAAATATATTGAGTATTGAGTACTGTTTATTATGAAAATCATACAACAACGGCACAAACATATAAACATCCATGACCGAACTAGGATTCGAACCCAGGGCCCTGGTTTGGCAGTATGGCGTGGTAACCATTTCACCAAGCGGGTCGTCTGTGTTCACAGTGTTCAAACGCCGCGCGCCGTTGAGAAACACCCCCAAATGTGTGGAAGAGCTGATTTTTTTTTTCGCGTTTACTATGTTGCATAGTCGCATAGAGAAAGTCGTTCAATTTGATGGTCTGATCATCCCCTGAAAAACACTGTCAGTCAGCATATTAAAAAAGACCCTACTATAATGCTCTTCGTTGTAGTCATTTTAAAGAATGTACCATTTTTAAATTGCAGGAAATCATAACCAGTGACAAAGAAACATTCATCTACGATTCATCGTTGACATTACAACCTCAACATCCTATCAGTACACAACCTACCGTCAAAATACCTCTCACAAATGCCTTCACAAAAGAAACTGAGCAAACTGTACTAAAACGACCACAAGTTCATATTCATCCTATTCCTGGACAAAGTTTTGTTGAAGAAGATATCAAGAAAGGACCAGAATCAACTGGACAAAACAAAGTCTTCAAACCACCTCAAGTATTAATATCAAATCCACGAAGCCTGACCACAAAGAAATCTACAGTAACACAAAACGAAACGTTTCTAATAGTAACTTCAGGACCAGCAAAATCATCTACCAAAACATCGAAAGCAAGCCCGGATATTCAAGATACCTTACAACCTTTTGCAACATCTATACTATTATAAAACTGTAACAGGAAGTTTGTCTGTACATTGAAGATATTAACAAAAAAAAAGTTACGATATGGTTTTTAGGTGTCCCTGATTCCATTTCACCAATTTTTGGATTTTTTGTCCGTCTGTTTGTTTGTGTGTTTGTTTGTTTGTTTGAACGAGTATCACGCAAAAACTACTGAACCGATTATGATGAAACTTTTTTTGTTTGATAGCTTATGATCTGACTTATCTGGTATATAATTTGTGCGGACGAAGTCGCGGGTTAACGCTCGTTTCTAAATACAAGAATTCAGAGTAGTGTCTGCATTTAGCCCTAAAGAAACAAATATGTGGACTGGTCAATCAAACCATAGTCCATTACCGTTAAGCCGAATCAAATTTGTGAATACGTTACCGAACATGACTAACCCGTGAATTGAATGTGGTGCGTGAATTCAAAGTAAGTTCCATCATATCAGGTCCGAAGATTTTATATGGAGCGTGGCTTACCAACTCTAGTATGATTTCTTTTCTCTACTCGCGCGACTGCGACTTGTGTTTTATTTTTTCTCTACTTTTAATATGGGAAACGTCTCATTAGCTACAGTATTTAGTTAAGGAATGAAATAAAAAAAGTTTTAAGCAATGTTTCAGAATTTTCCTTTAAATGGCCCTCCATCGCATAGTCCACGAAGCCTGACCTCAAAGACATCTACAGTAACACAAAACGAAACGTTTCTAATAGTAACTTCAGGACCAGCGAATCAGGATTACGATTTCATATAGATTTTCCCTTATGGGAGCGCGTAATTTCTCTATGGATTTTCCGCCTCCACAATTGCGTTTGGAATTGCGTTGCGCAACTGTCAAATCCTACACAAAATGTACAAAATCACAAAGTTTTTTTTGGACCAAATCACAATCCTGATTCGGAATTCCGGATTGCAATTTCGTATGTGAGTGGCGGACCTTAGTATGTCAATCCTAGAAAGATTATAGATACGTCTAGGTCGGGCATAAAATAATATTCGCGGAAATGAGACAGGCTTATACATTAATAGTATTGAGTGAGCAAGAGAAAATCGATGTTCTGCGTATGCGGTATTCTTGAACTAAAATCTTGCAACTCAGTCAAACAAAGGCACGATTTTTCATACATTTTCGTCTACGAACAAATAACTTTCGTCATAACTGACGAAAACAGAATACCTACGCTTTTTTTATTATGCGCTCAACTTGTCTAAATAGATAATATTCAGTCTATGGTCAAGACTATGCTTGTCTTAAAATGAAGAAAATAATATAATCAGGTAGTAAAAATACTGAAAATAAAATATAATAGCGGCCGTAGGCTTTTATCTCGTCTCTTCGCGCGCAAATAGAAATAGGTAGCGCTTGGGTAGCGCTTTATCACGCTGCCTTTTTGAAAGTCTCATTCAAATCAGCAGCAGAAAATGTCAAAATTAAAAAATGTTGGCGGTCACTGGTCGCCCGGCAGATGTAAACTCTACCGCTGCGAGCACAGGGAGTTCACATCTAACATATGATCATGATTTTGAATGAGGGATTTTCCAAGGCAAAAAAAATATAAAAAGTTAGTTCTTAGGTTCTCGATAGATGGCGTTGACCAGAGAGGGTCCAATAGGTATGAGCAAATATATTAATTAATATTAATATTAATAGTAAAAATACACAGTACAAACCCTTTCTTATTGTTGTTGGTTTATTATTTAGCAATCTCGGTGTTATTGTCCGTCAACAACGAATCGAGTATAGGACGTGGCTGTACGGGCTACTTATCCGTTTTGAATATACGAACAATAAACGAGAAACAATAACAAACTGCAAAAACCGAACAGAAACTGAGAATTTCAATAAATATACACGGAAATATTTAAATAGTACGTCAGATTCTGTGAATGAAAAGCAAAGCCATAGACGAAAAATTTTGCTATTTATTAGCAAAGCAATTTCAATATTCATTTATATTGAAAAGTGAACTGACCAATTTAAATATTGTTCGTATATTCAAAATATAACATATAACATCCATGACCGAACCGGGACTCGAACCTAGGACCCTGGTTTGACAGTCTGGCGTGGCAGTCATTACACCAACCGGGTCGTCAATAACACCCAGATTGTTAATAACTTGTACTGTGTATTTTTATTATTAATATTAATTAATTTATTTGCTCATACTTATTGGTATTGGACCCCTCTCTAGTCAACGCCATCTATTGAGAAATTAGGAACTTTTTTTTTCTTCTTGAAAATCCCTCATTTCACGATCTCAGATCAATTTCACGATACAAAAATAGCATTAATCACGCCATGTTCACAGATAATATAATGTGACCGGGTTATAGGTTAGGTACTTACTTACGTAAAATAATTAAAACTGTCACTCACCAATTTCATCATGACAGATCCGAGGTCGTCCACTTGCTATTTCCTCTTCAGTAAATAACGTCGGATATGCACCGATGCAAAGACGAGATCTCGTTGTCATAAAACGTTTCTCGAAATGTTTTTCACATACGAAATTCTTGCGCAATTTAGTAAAGCTCAAGCTTTTTAAAGTCTCACAGTTTATTAACAATAACCACTTAAGGATAATATTATTTTTTGGAAAAATATATAATTTGTGATTTTTTCGTCTGCTTTTACAAGACGGAACACAGCATTTATTGTACATTTCATCAAAATTACAACTTTCACTGTATCAAAAATATGTTCCATTTAATTTGTCCACCATACACTATTCACGTTGTTTTCACACAAATACACAATGGCGGACAATCGTCTTCATTGAGATCATGGCGAAAAAGGTATGAAGTAAGGGAAAGGGAGGAAGGGAACTGTCAAAATGAATAAGAGAACCAAAGACAAAACCACAGAGGTCATTCCGTACTGCATTGCTTACCGGACAATGACTGCCATTACACGATCAATCCAGGAATGAAGGAAGGCAATTGTTTTGAATAAATCTTCACTGAACCGTGATTGGACCACGTATGAACCTTAACTATTTACATATTTGGTATAGGGCTAATCGCGGTACAGCTGGGCTAGCACGTTGGACGTGAGACGGCAATATCACGACTTTTATCTCGTTTGTTCGCCCGCAAATATAAAGAGAGTGGAAGCGTGATAGCGCTATATCACGCTGGCATACTAGCCATGCAGATCACGATCAGTGGATCGCGCTAGATTAACGGATTTTTAAACATTAGGCAGTCAATCAAGATTATAGTCAGTTCACTGTTCGCAGCCGTGAAATGAACACGCGTTTACAACGATAAACGATTTTGTAATCATCCAGTTCTATAAGCAACTACGGCTCTCAGATCAAATTTGGAGCAAGTGCGCCATATGTTTGTAATCAGGGGTACATAACGTTTTACACTGACAAGTTTATTTTTTAAATTTTGGAAAAAGGGATTTGTTTAGATTGACTTTTCCGTGGGGTTAGATTAACTTTTGCGTGGATATGCTAGAGTAAAATAAAATCCTTAGTAATAAAAACTTACTACTACAGATCAATAACAGAACAAATCCAGATAATATGCCTGATCGAACAGTTTCAACTGCTTGACACAAGGTTTCTTTGGACCAAGAAGGATTTTCTGTTTTTCTTTGATAATTGCGAACCATCTGAAACATAAACCAAAATGAACTCATACCTAACCATATAATAAGACCTTTAATACTGTACATGAAACCAATAAATGAATTGAATTGAATTGAATAAATTTGAATGGTCCTGTTATTCCCGAAAAGGACAAGCTTTTACGTCCAGCCGCCGTAGATTTATCTTCTCACCTAAACGAGTTTAATGATGTCATGGAAAGGATGGAGAAGTACAGAAGTTCTCTTAACATTAACTCTTAAAAAATAATCTATATCGAAAAGGTTGGTGACTTTTGGCTTGAGGCAAGTGCGCCATATGGCTTACAGTTAAGGCGCAGTCAACAATTTTGAGGTTAATATTTTCAAAACAACTAATTTCACTATTTAGGAGTAAAATACAAACAGATTTACAGTAAATTATCTAAACTATCTACTCACCTCATTGGTTTGCTGCAATACGTTCAATATTTTCAGATTTACGTCGATTAGTGAGACGATGTCATTTCTGTACTGCATAACACTAAAAATAAAATGGCGGATATCAAGCTAAAAGATAGATAGAGCCATCTGTGATTAAAACTGGGACTGTGATTTAGTTTGTTGCATGGATGTAAGATGTCGTTAGTCGTATTATATCAGTAGTTTTTGATATTTTAAGGTGGTTGCAGTGGGGTCAATTTTATACAAAACTTTGACGCACAATACGCGTAGACGGTATTAATATAAGTAACTTTGTATATATGGAAAAATAGTTTAGAAAATCTAGATGCCGCGTCACAAATAACATGTGCAATTTATAAAATAATTACGAAGATATGAAGCTTTGAAATTTTTCATACAAAATTTTAAAAGCTTTATATCTTCGTAATTATTTTATAAATCGCACATGTTATTTGATAACCAATTTAACGTCTACATAATTATAATTATCTAGGAAATACCGCCCATGGTGGATGTAAACAAAATTACTGAAATATCTCTTTTTGATATTTACCTAGTCATTTGTAAAGGTGTTCATCATCATACTCTAGAAGATATGGAATCCCAGTAATGATAGTTTAGAAAATTTCTAGGTGTGATTTTGGCTGAGATCCTTTGAATGCTGATTATCTTAATAGCTGCTGAACTGTCATGAAACATAATCAAAGAACATTTGAAAAAATATCACTCGATTGTGAAAAACCGCATTTAAATCGTTCGACCTATTTGGGAGCTACAATGTCACAGACAGACACACACACACAAATATAGGCGTCAACGTCATAACATTACAGATAGTTCGTTGACGGGGAGGAGTATGTAAATTGTCGTTGTTGCGTCCGCTTCCATCGCAGTGCAAACGCTATCTAACCTCTCTTATCTAACTGACAAAAATAGATTGATGCAACGTCAGACGCTCAATCTGGATCACGATGCGTCGTTCGCATCGTGATCATTAATTATAAAGCATCTAGATATTTGCGATTAGATCTCACGATCCGTCAATCAACATTAGCTCTCTTTCGCTAATTTTGTTTCAACCTTATTTCTAATGAACATGCACGACAGATAATAGCCTCAACGCGTGATAGAAATTATCTCGTTCGTTCGCGCGCAAATAGAAAGAGAGTGGAAGCGTGATAGCGCTATATCACGCTGGCATACTAGCAGAGGGGAACATTGATGTCTCTTCAAACTCAACATTAAAGCAACATTATTACTAAAATTATTAAAAAACTTTGATCCTATTTTACACAATGTATATTATATTTCAAAACTGTTTTAATTAAAATTAGTAAACAATTTAACTAAAACATAAATAGCTTTTTATTTTGTACCATATTATTGTCACCTACCAACACCAGCTACACAAGTTGTCACAATATGGCCGCCGTTGCAACTTGCGCTTACACTTGTTTATGTTTTGCGCCCATTTTGTGATTATTTATTCGTTTTTGAGTGTGGTTCTTCACTTCAGACTTTGAGTCAAGACTACTCCTCCGTCCTGTTGCTAAGGCTACTACTCTAAACTAGAACAAATAGCTCATTACTGAGAAAAATTAGATTCCATTGTAAAGTATATGTATAGCTATAGGTATGCGTATATATAGCAATTGTTTCTTGTTAAATACCGTGGCGGTGGCGTTTCAAATTTATTTGCATTAAAATTGCACTAGAGGGCTCTCTTTTAACGTTATCTATACTATTATAAAACTGTAACAGGAAGTTTGTCTGTACATTGAAGATATTAACAAAAAAAAAGTTACGATATGGTTTTTAGGTGTCCCTGATTCCATTTCACCAATTTTTGGATTTTTTGTCTGTCTGTTTGTTTGTGTTTTTGTTTGGGTGTTTGTTTGTTTGTTTGAACGAGTATCACGCAAAAACTACTGAACCGATTTTGATGAAACTTTTTTTGTTTGATAGCTTATGACTTATGACTTAAAATCTGGTATATAATTTGTGCGGACGAAGTCGCGGGTTAACGCTTGTATTACATATTACCAGTGATCGGAATAGGCAGAGTATATTTACCTAAACTTCGAGGAATAGAGACATAAAATGGAGACTTCCTTACGACAACATTTTTTTGCGGGACATTTTCCGGGACATTACTTAAGAACGTTAAAATAATGTTATAAAGTAAAAGAATTGTTTCAATTCCTGATTTTATTCAACACGGTTCAAATAAAAAAAATAACGATGGGTCGGGGGCACGATTCCATCAAAAACGCTGGCATTTAAAAGTACATTTTAAATTTCCAAGTATTACACAATAAGTTCGCTTTTACACTAGTATACATAGTTCTGTTTTGTGTGTCGGTGTGAAAGAGATAGAGATAGCAGCGGTCGCATCTATTCTTTTGTTGTCATGTGAAAGGGATGCAGCCGTTGCAGTTAATCTTTTCTTTTTAGCAGTCTTTACTATCCTTTGTCAAGTGCGCACGTGTGGTATTTTATATTGTGGATCCGTAATTTTTGACTTCGGCTTGTTTATTGGAATTTCATCTGTTTTACCTGAATACCTGGCCTGAATTTGGACACTGAATTCGCTTTGATTGGATCTTGACGATTACTGGATACTGCAAGTGTACCAAATATCAAGGTAAGCTAAACATATATAAAAAGAGCACACTACAAGTTGTGGTTTCTTTGAAACATCCGTCTGTCGTCGTGTCGTGTTTGCATAAAGGCGTCATGTCTTTTTGCATTGCCATAAAATAAAATAAAGCGTTGTGGTTAGATATCATGAACGCTATGACACAAATTTTGCTATTCCCATGCTAATACCCGTCATGTGCATTTTTATAAGTGCCGTAATACGTGTTTTACGATGTGAGTGTTGTAAAGGAACTACGAAGTGTTGTGTGCTGTTATATATCCGGGTCATACACCACTAGTTTTTAATTAGTAATAAAACTTTAAGGGTGCATTCAGACCATGTATCTAAGCAACTTTCCCTAAGAAACATGGGTCGAAAAACGAGAATTTTTTTTGGACCTTCCATACAAAAGTGCAGATCGGCCAGTTTATTTTCTATGGGAGGTCCAAAAAAAATTCTCGTTTTTCGACCGATGTTTCTTAGGGAAAGTTGCTTAGATACATGGCACCCTTAAAGTTTTGTTACTAATTAAAAACTAGTGGTATATTGTACGGAAATAAAGTTGATGAAGCACTGTTTTCGCTATAGTCTGCATTTCTAAGAAAGTACAGCCAGCTAGACATAACGGTGCTTGTACTCGTCACTGTATGTACGTAGATTTAAAATAGGAAACTATGTAGCATTTTCTTATTTGACTGTATCCATCGCCCTGTGAGATATCTATCATACCGAACTGTTACTATCGTTCGACACCGCTGTAAGTTACATATGTTTGCTAACCCGATTGTCATAAACATAATTTTCTTTTCAGGTACTTATTTGTTCGCATCGAAGAAGTTTGTTTTAAGTTTTTGGTCATCATGGCGAGAAGAGTGAGACCCGAACTTGTGAATAGTTGGATTGTTAATAATCCGGAACTAATTTATGACGAAGCAAGTGGTGTCATATTCTGCACGAAATGTGAGATTTCAGTAAAAGCCACGCAGAAAAGCAACGTTGATCGACACGTCAACGGAGCAGGTCATCAAGGCAAGCGACAAAAGCCTGAAGAAGAATTTTACACCGATCTGATAAATTTCTTGATATTTTGTAACATTCCTTGGTCCCAAGTTAGCAATTCAGCTTTTAATTTTTTTTTTAACAAGTATATTTGTTCCAGTTGTTGTTGTATTTGCTCAAATAAGAAAGTCCCATCTGAATCACTGTTACGAAAAAAATACCTTGATATAGTTTTCAAAAATAGATTGAAATCAATTTACGAGGCAATAGGGAACAATAAGATATGGATATCACTTGATGAAACAACCGATTTTATAGGTAGATATGTAGTACATTTATTGGTGATGCCGCTGATCAAAAATGTTGCGACTCAACCGTATTTAATCGCATGTAAAGTGCTAGAAACGGTGAATGGGGCAACTACAGCCCAATTTGTTGTTGAATCTTTGAGAGAAATGTGGGGAGAATCATTTTCAGAAAAAATAAACAATGTGCTGATGTTATGCACTGACAGCGTGGCATATATGCTGCGAGCCGGCCGGTTATTAAAAATCGATTTCCCAAATATGCTGCATATCACTTGTTTGGCACATGCCCTCAATAGAGTGGCGGAACAAGTGCGCTCTCAGTATGAAAATGTTGACGATTTGGTAGCTAATGTAAAAAAGATATTTTTAAAATCGCCAAACAGGGTGAAAATGCTTAAAGACATGTACCCTAACTTGCCACTGCCTCCGCAACCTGTAATAACAAGGTGGGGTACATGGCTAAAGGCAACATCTTATTATTCAAAACACTTTCAACAAATATCTAATGTTTTAAATAATCTCAATAGCAACGAGGCCCTGTCTATAAGAAAAGCAAAAGCCGCTATTAGAAACGAAAATATTCAATCGGAACTGAATTTTATTGATGAAAATTATACAATTATTCAAGTGGCACTAACAAAACTGCAAGAATCTAATTTATCAGTATCAGAGTCTTTACAAATTATTGACGATGTTAGATGTGTTTTGAGCTGGTCATCTAATGAAGTAATAGAAAATAAATTAGAGAAAGTTATAGAACGAAATCCTGACTATGATACAATTAGAGAAAAAAGTGACAAAATTGTAAAGACTATTGACTTAGATGACGAACTTTTTTACAAATTTGCACCTCTCACGTCTGTGGACGTTGAGAGGTCATTTTCCACTTACAAGTGGATTTTAAGCGTTAAAAGAAATAGACTGAAGATCGAAAACATGGAAAAATTAATGGTCATTTATTTCAATTTCCTACAGGAAAACAACATTAGTCACTGTATTGATTCTGATACTGAAGATATTGACGACATATAACAGCTGTTTCATATTTATTTATTTATTTAAATAGATAATGGCTTTCTTTAAGTTAGACTTGATAGTGGTTTTGTAAATGGCACATGATTAATTGATACCAGCTTTTGTATTATTTTCTGTGCATCATTATTTGAGTAAACAAAAATTTATACACATATATACATATTGGTTATTGATTTGTATAAAAAATTTACAATAAAGAATGATTTATTAATTACATAAATACTTTTATTTGTATCTTAAGATCGTGTTGAATAAAACCAGGGATTGATTTTATTTTTTTCACTGCATTACATTATTTTTAACGTTTTCATTACTTTAATGTCCCGAAAATGTCCCGCAAAAAAATGTTGTCGTAAGGAAGTCTCCATTTTATGTCTCTGTTCCTCGAAGTTTAGGTAAATATACTCTGCCTATTCCGATCACTGCATATTACTTTACTCTTTGCATACTAGCCATGTTTTTTTTTTAATTTATTTACTAGCCCGGCTACAAGACCTGTAGGCCAAATCTTCTAGTAAAACAAAATCTTCTGTTTTTCTAGATTGACCTGACCGTGTAATGGCAGCCATGACCTAACCCAAAGAGAATGTAACTCACTACGTTATGAGAGTCGGGTCTTCTATACTAAAATCTGGTCGTGACCGATATCAAAGAATGTATGAAACGTGTGTAACCGTTGAAAGGAATTTAATGGCGGCGGTGTACGTTTCATATAACATTTTTTTATTAGAGAGTTTGCGCGAGCCTGACCTAACCAAAAAAAAAAAAAAATAACAAGCAAGTCAAAGAGAATATAATCACTACGTAAGCAAGTCTGC
Source organism: Agonopterix arenella (assembly GCA_927399405.1). Lineage (NCBI taxonomy): Eukaryota > Metazoa > Arthropoda > Insecta > Lepidoptera > Depressariidae > Agonopterix > Agonopterix arenella. Next base: position 9,102,247 of record OV656714.1, read on the forward strand.
ATTTATAAACAAAACAAAAAGTAAATAAAATAATATTATTTTATTTTATCAATATCAACAAACACCAGCAGCGCCGAAGAAGTGCTGATAGAATAGTTGTGTTCTTGAACGGAATATTTACTGTAAATTATAATCCAAGATGATGAAGACACCGCGATCCTTCTTGCGTTGCCAGCATGGATATGAACAATACCTTTGCCAGCTTCCTGGTTGCCGGTCAATGAGTAAGTGCTCTGATTTTAGGGTTCCGTACCCAAAGGGTGAAAACGGTACCCTATTCATAAGCCTACACTGTCCGTCCGTCCGTCCGTCCTAGCTTCAGATGGCTGTATCTTTTGAACCGTAAAAGGTAGCCAGTTATAATTTTCACAGATTATGTATCATTGTATTCGATTTGATAACAAATAATTAATAAAAAAGTTGAAAATTAAGGGGGTCCCCATACAAGAAATTAGTTTTTATCAATCTAAGATGACACTCTGACCAATATTTCTTCTCGCTCTACCTATCATAAAAACGGTAATACATACAAGCATCAAACTTGGTAATATTATAGTGCGAATTTTATTGTATAACAACAAACAACAAAAACCGGTCAAGTGTGTGTCGGGCTTGCGCTACAGACCCCAGTGAAAACAAAACTTTTTGGGACCTAACATTGTATGGTATGGTGGTACGGAACCCTCCATGCGCGAGTTGACTCACACTTGGCTGGTTTTTTTTAGAATCAGAGGCGGCGCAAGTCCTAAATTTTATTTGGGCAAGATAAGGTTTGCGAGGCCCCATGGCCTGGGGTACATGGGCCTGTGTGGCCTTGCCTTAAGGGGAAACTTCTGCTTCCAATACATTTGGCTCGAGTAAGTTTGCAGTTTTGTATGGAAGAGCAGATTTTTTTTTTCGCGATTTCGATGTTGGTGCCATAGAGAAAGTTGTCCAGTTTGGCGGTCTGACCATCCCCTTAAAAAAGTGTCAGCATATTATTTAAAAAACTAAACAAGTGCAGTGATATACACGCATCAGCTTTGAGCTGCTAGTGTATCATATATAATAATAATAATAATTTTTGAGTTGGCAAGTCACCGTCTGCCATTTTTTCCGTGTTTATACATTGGTCAAGCAGGCGCCATAGTCCCGTTCAAAACCTAGTTACCTGTTCCATTAGCACCCCACCCCAATAGCCCAGATTTTGTTTCTTTCCACTCCTTACAATAGTCCTACACTGACCGGGGGCTGTTTTGGATGCACTTCTATAGTGTATACTGGGATAGTTGCCGGTTGGTGTCACATTACCATTTAGATCAACTTGTCTGACGGGCCTCTACGTGTTGGCTTCGGCCCCACGTACGCCTCCCAAAGGTCCGTGACACTTATGTCCTGAGATAAGGAAAAGACATACAATAATAATAATATTAAGAAAGAAGGACCCTGTATGTATGTGTTGTTTTGTCTCAACAGAAAATGCATACTTCACACACTAGAGCAGTCCAGGTCACAACGCACTGACGGCTCTTTAGATTGACATAATACTGGCAGATGTAAAAAGTTCCACTTGGTACCTCCATACAAATTATTCCTATTCTATTACATTTATCACTCTGGAAAATTACAACATCTACACTACTAACCATCCGGACGGAACTAGTAAATCAGGAACAGCCATTATAATAAGAAAGGCTGTGAAACACTGCGTTTTAACAGAGTTCCGAGAGGTCCACCTACAAGCGACAATAATACAAGTCCAGGATAAGCTAGGAGATTTCAAAATAGCTGCGATATATTGTCCACCTAAACACTCCATTACTGAAGAAAGCTTTACAATATTCTTCAAAACGTTAGGGTCAAAATACATTGCGAGGGGCGACTGGAACGCCAAAAATGTATACTGGGGTTCACACACAACATTGACTAGAGGAAGAAATCTGAAGGCCTCAATCGACAAAAATAAGTTATGTGTCCTCTCTACCAGACAGCCTACAAGCTGGCCAACAGACCCAGACAAAAGACCGGATCTCATTGACTTCTTCATCTACAAGGGAATCTCGGAACACTATCTTAAAATAGAAAGTTGTTTGGATAGCTCATCCGATCACACACCAATCATAGCAACCATCAGCTCTGTTATTATAGAAAGAGGTAAAAAGGACTTTTTATACAACAAAAACACAGACTGGAGTGCATTTAGGGATTACATAACCAAGCACTTAAAACTAAAAATACCCCTCAAAACAGACTCTGACATAGAATCGGCTACAACTGAACTCACAAAAATTGTTCAGACAGCATGCTGGCTTAGCACCCCGGAACCAAAACAAAAACGAAACATATACCAAAATGTCTCAATTGAAATTAGAGAGAGGGTCCTAGAAAAAAGGAGGCTTCGCCGTATTTGGCACAACACTAGACGCAGTGATGATAAAGCGGAATTTAACAAAGCGGCTGAGAAATTGAAAAAATTTCTGATCAAAATCGAAAATGAAACTCTACAGAACAGACTACAAAATATGTCGACTACGGGTAACAAAGAATATTCTCTCTGGAAAGCTGTCAAAACTACAAAGAAACCAATCCCAGGACAATTTCCTTTGAATCTAGGTGATGGTTCATGGGCAAAAACTGATAGTGAGAAGGCGCAAGCCTTTGCCATATTCCTGCAGGACGCGTTTACACCGAACTCAATTGAAGACTGTACCACAGAAAAAGAGGTTGACGATTTCTTGAATTCAGATCTCCAACTGAGCCCTCCTGTAAAGTGCTTTAGCCCACATGAAGTTTGGATAACCATCAGAAGTATGGATTTACATAAGGCAGCTGGCTTCGATCTGATAACTGCGGAAGTACTCAGAGAACTACCAAAGATTGCTCTTGCTTACATAGCCTCCCTGTTTAATGGCATTCTCAGGACGTCATACTATCCACTTCTTTGGAAAGTCTCCCATATAATTATGATACCTAAACCAGGCAAGGACCACTTTCAGGTCTCCTCCTATCGCCCCATAAGTCTGTTGCCTGTGCTATCAAAGCTGTTTGAGAAGCTATTCCTCAAAAGAATGAAGGTAATCATAAACGAGCACTCGCTAATACCTGACCACCAATTTGGGTTCCGAAGTAATCACTCAACTGTAGAACAAGTTCACAGAATAACACATAAAATTCGCCAAACTCTTGAGAAAAGACAATATTGTTCAGCAGCGTTTCTCGACGTTCAACAAGCGTTTGACAGGGTGTGGCACAAAGGATTACTGTACAAACTTAAGAGGGGTCTACCACATAATTTCTACACCTTGATAAAATCTTACCTAGAAGACAGGGTTTTCCAAGTCATAGTAAACGACAGCCGGTCAAAATTCCACAACATACAAGCAGGCGTCCCTCAAGGATCAGTGCTAGGGCCAGTGTTGTACACACTCTTCACTGCTGATCTACCTAGCTCTCCAAATGTCCTTTCAGCAACTTTCGCTGACGACACTGCAGCTCTAAGCAGCAACACAAATGCTAACACTGCCTCGGAAGAACTGCAACTACATCTGAACCGAATAGCTGCTTGGATGAACAAATGGAAAATAAAAGCAAGTGCGTCAAAATCGACCCACGTAACATTCACGTTGAGGCGAGGAACATGCCCTGCAGTAAGCCTCGGAGATGACATCATTCCACAAAGTGACGTGGCTAAATACCTGGGAATGTATCTGGACAAATCACAAACCTGGCGTATACATTTACAAAAAAAGAGAGATGAGCTAAATATCCGCTTCAGGTCACTATTGTGGTTAATGGGAAGACATTCAAGACTGTCACTAAATAACAAGCTTCTAATCTACAAGGCTGTCTTGAAGCCAGTATGGACATACGGAATTGAATTGTGGGGAACAGCCAGCAATTCAAATATTGAAATCCTCCAAAGATTCCAAAATAACGTCTTCAGAACAATAACCAATGCCCCTTGGCTAGTCAAAACATCAGAAGTCCATGAATATTTGGAAATGCCGACTATAAAGCAAGAAATATCAAATATTTCAAAACGATATCAGAATAGACTAGCCAATCATGTTAATGAGCTAGCAGTTGCGCTAACAGACCGCAGTAATGACGTAAAAAGGCTAAAGCGACTCAACATACATGATCTAGACATTCCTAGAAGGCAACAGTAAAGGAATACCCTCCACTGGGAGCTGGTTCATTCCACAAATAAACATCCTCATTCTAATGATCTGCTTATAGTGTCAGCACTGATTGCAGATAGTTAATAAATAACAAAAAAAAAAAAAAAAATTATATTTGTGATGATTTTGCCAATGTCTAGTTTATTAAGCAAGAGTGCTTGAAGTTGTACGGTAGTTTATGTATTTTGGTGACTTCATGGATTGTTTTTCGAAAAGAACACAATCTTGAGCCGCCACCGCTGTATGCCCGGGAGGGGGCAACCAACAATCTACAAGCAACATGTGACACCCAATAGCAGACCTACATACATTGCAACTCCAACTTATTCCTAACTCATAGATACAATAATTGTATGTTTACAGGTATTGGAGAGACACAATATCATTGGAAGTCAGAACACAGTTATAGCATGCGTAAGGCGTACCCTGAAGCTAGACCGGATTCTTTACATATGGAACAAACCAAGATTATTACCACTGAAGCCAAACTAGGTATGTTTTCTAGAGATAATTTTTGTTTGTGGAAAATATCACGGTTGAAAAGATGAAGGTTCTGGACCTCGTGTGGGGACCATAAGCCAACTCCTTATAATACATTACACAGGATACAATGGCCTTTATTTACTACCACTTATTATTATTATTAGATACATTGAATAGCATGCAATACTTGTTATTAAATTATTATTATTTACTACAATTCCATTTTGAATTTTATATAATACGAGCGTTAACCCGCGACTTTGTCCGCACAAATTATATACCAAATTTTAAGTCAGATCATAAGCTATCAAACAAAAAAGTTTCATCAAAATCGGTTGAGTAGTTTTTGCGTGATACTCGTTCAAACAAACAAACACACAAACAAACACCCAAACAAACACCCAAACAAACACCCAAACAAACACCCAAACATACACACAAACAAACAGACAGACAAAAAATCCAAAAATTGGTGAAATGGAATCAGGGACACCTAAAAACCATATCGTAACTTTTTTTTGTTAATATCTTCAATGTACAGACAAACTTTCTGCAACAGTTTTATAATAGTTTATCATTAAGTATATGGAGGTCAATCATCAAAAACAAAAATTCTTACGAATGACACAGATATTAGTACAGTTGAAGTCGAAGTAGAAATAAAGGAATTTGTGGAAAGCTACACCTATCTGGGTCAATCAATCACATTCAAAGATCACACAGGAAAAGAGACAGAGAGACGTATAGCGATAGCATGGAAAAAGTACTGGGGATTGAAAGAAGTCATAAAAATTAACAAATAAGCATACAAATAAAAAGCAAGTTATACGAAGTAGCAATACTACCTTGCCTCACCTACGGGTGCCAAACATGGGCCTTAAAAGGAAGCTAAAAATATGCCAAAGAAAGATGGAAAGAAGCATGCTAGGAATAAAACTAATGTATAAAATAAGTAATGCAAACATAAGAAAGAAAACAAAAATGTGTGACATCGTGGAAAGAATAAGAGTGTTAAAGTGGAATTGGGCCGGACACATCTGCAGAATGGACAACAGCAGGTGGACTAAGAGGGTAATAGAATGGATACCATGTGACAGTCAGAGGAAAAGAGGAAGACCGAAAATGAGATGGGCAGACATATTTGTCCAAAGATGTGGCCCAGACTGGATGAGGAAAGCCAGGGTAAGGAAACACTGAAAGAAGTGGGGGGGAGGCCTACGCTAAAGAAGCGACTACTATGGAAGGGAGCTAAACAAAAACGTGCCAAGATTATTAAATGAATTAATGAATGAATGAAATATACGATAATTATGTGAATACAATAATATAAGTAATGTTTATTAAATTGATAAATGTAATGTTATTATTATTTATATTGCTTTTTAATCAAATGGTATGTATTAAAATGTAATTCGTGCATGTAATTGTAAATTTATGAACTTTTTAAGAATGTGTAAGTAGTAGAATAAAGGCTTTTTTATTTTTATTTTCTTTTATTTTTATTTTTATTTATTTATTATATGGAGGTGCTACTGGGAATGTTCCTCCATTGAAAAGGGAAGATCTTCCACCAGGCTGTGTGTGAAGCCTGGGGACCGACCGTGGTCCAACAGTTCTTAGTTGGACCTTGTATATGTATCGAAACTCTGTGATAATTTCTCTTGCGCGATGTATGTCTTGCATTCGATTGTGAACCTTATTTGTAGTAGGTTACGAGTTACGTATTCAAGTAGAACGTTGTCTATGTATGGAGCATATTTTCGAGAGCGACGGTATCCCCATCTGTTGGCATGTTTGTTATAACTTGTGGGTGCTGACATCGGTAGCGAGTCCCCACAAGTACATTATTATTTTTATGCTTCATTTTTCTTTGATTTATTAAACTTTTGTAAATTACATGTACTTATATGTTTTTTTCGAGAGTTACGTATATATGTATTTTCACGAGTTACTTTGGTCGTCTTGCCTTACGGCATAGGCCTCCCCTAGGGATTTCCAAATTTTCCTGTCTCTTGCACTTCTCCAGTTTGCCCCTCCTATCTTCTTTAGTTCATCTTCCTATCTTTGGTACTGTCTGCCCCTTCTTCTCTTACCATCTCTCGGATACCATTCTGTTATATCCTGTGACCATTTGTTCTGCATTTCAGTTTGTTCACCACATACAAAACCTCCATGACTCTTGTTTTGGATCTTATGGCGGTTAATTTGATTCTATCCCTAAGTCTTATGTTTAACATGCTCCTTTCCATACTATGATGGCATGTTTGTAACATTTTTAAATGTTTGTTTGTGAGTGCTCATGTTTGCCATCCATGGCTCCTTATAATACCTAGCTATAAAGTCTACAAACAATATCATTTTGTGCGCCTATGTATAAATATATATTTCTCTTGATATCCTATAACTGTTTCGCTTGATCAGACTTTTAGGTAAAGGAAAAACGTGATGTGGTAACCTGAATTTCATTTCAGTTAATTTCATTTATTCATCTGAATATGGCATTCAGACTAAGTATGGTCTAATAACCTATAACCTCGTAAGCCCGCTGGTCCCTTAAAAACTCTTAAAAAGGACCAAATGTTTGTTTAAAGGCAGAGATATTTGGACAGACAAGTTTGAATCCTCTAGTGTCTCGAGTTCTTCTCTTCATCCCTTTGTCTTAGTGGTCTACCTCTCTTTGTTTGACCTTTTCTTGGGTGCTATCTTCTTATCGTGTGGGCAGAGCCCTGGTGTCAGAGTTTTTTCAGACCGCATTACGGCCTCTGACGTGGTTTTTATGTAACGACTACTACCACCAGAGATAGTAGGCGGGACCAACGGCTTAACGTGCCATCCGAAGCACGAAATCATTATTCTTTTCAGACAATCAGGTGATTCAGCGTGCAATGTCCTAACCAACTGGAAAAACGCACAAAGTGACATATCACTAGGTGTCCCCCGTGGGAATTGAACCCACGACCTCCGTGTCGAGAGCCAACGCTCTTAACCATTAGACCACGGAGGCAGTTATTAGATGCTATTGGTGCTATTATTTTGCTCCATTTTTCTCTACCTCTCACTATTTGACCTGCCCATCGCCATTTAAATCTTTCGCTTTATGTCGTAATTTGTTAGCCTATCAATGTGACCTTAAGTAGATTAATATTCGTTGTTTCAGGTACAGAAGGAGAGACTGAGCGTCGTATCTTTCTCTCTGGTGCTGCCAAGAGGCGGTACCATTGGTGGAAGGCACAGGGCAAGGAGGAAGAGGAGGCCTTAGTCCTGTGTAAAAAACCTTTCTCCGAGCTTCAGGACTTACCGGAGGTCCAGGGTAGGCCAATGAGCGGACCGCAAAAACGGCAGCGCTCGGAGGACACCTCACCCAAAGAGAGGCCGATGAAAACCGCCAAACGTGGGGACTCAAACCCCACCTTTGGCGATATCGCGAAACCGGTGCGGGTTGGTATACGGGATATCAACAAAACCGCTTCCGAGACCGAGCTCCGCCAGTTACAAGTGGAACTGATGGAGAAACTCGATTCAGCAGGAGACCAGGTTGTAAACTTCCTGGGTTGCTCCATCAGGACAGGCTATCTTTTGCTCACCTGTGCTGATGAGGCAACCCGAGGGTGGCTCGCCGGTGTGGTCCCTGAGCTCAAGCCGTGGGAAGGGGCGAAACTGACACTCGCTAGCGGGCAGGATCTCCCCAAACCCATAACGGGAGTTGCATGGATCCCCGACGCAAATTTGGACTCGAACAGACTGCTGTCGCGATTAAATTCGCAAAACCCAAAGGTAGGCTGTAGCCACTGGAGGGTTCTCAACAAAAAGGTAGAGGAGAAAGGACAAACCGTAACTTTCTCCTTTTACCAATCCTCATATGAGGTCCTGAGGAAACAGGACTGTAGACTCTTCCTCAATCTTGGCACCATTCACCTATGGGTGAAGGGTGGCAAACAGCTGGATGATGCGGGGGGCGATGGGCAAGAGGGGCCGAGACTTGGGATTTCTACTCCACGGACGCAAGGACGTGGGGGTGGGGCCTCAGGGAGCGGCACAAACCCTCGAACCGACCCTCCTCGCACATCAAGCTCATTGAGAGGAAGAGCCAGAGGCGGGACAGGGCAGCCCGCATCTGGAATTCCAAGAGGCGCGGGGAATAGCCGAGCGCCCAGGCCCCCACTAACACCAGCCGGAAAGTGGGGTCCTAATCCGGCTAGGGGAGGACGAGGAGCCCTGTCACGCGGGCAAGCAACGCGAGGCAGGGGACTGACAAGGGGCAGGAATGTGCACCCGCAATCCCTTGTCAGTGGCCACTCCAGCAAAAAGGCCGCCCGAAACCCCCTAAACTACCAACCCCAACCCTAACCTAACCCCTACCGAAACAGAGTCCCTAATCCCAGCCGCATTCCCTTATTCCCACTAGTAATTTACCTACCTCTGTTTGTATTCCCTATCCCATTCCCAATCCCTAATAAATAGATATGGATACAGGGTAAATTTTATATAACTGCGGATAACTTCAGCATGTATTTCTACGCATGTATACAACTTTCACTATGGAGCCAACTTCGAAATCGCGAAAAAAAAATAGCCGTCCCATACATTTGAGTCGAGTCGGTATTGCAGTTTTGTATGGGACAGCAGATTTTTTTTTTTCGCGTCTCCGATTTTGGCTCCATTGTGAAAGTTGTTCAGTTTGATGAGTAGAATACATGCTGAAGTTATCCGCAGTGATATAAAATTTCCCCTGTATATCGATGGAATCGATAATAATAATAATCGCGAATAATATTCGGGTCAAGTAGTTTTGTGTGGAAAAAGTGATGTTATTCTTCGCGATTTCATGTATCCCAATTATGGGTTTTTGAGCTTAAACATAGCTGAAAGAAATGGCGGAGCCTCGTGGCAAGTTCAAACGCAAACCGCGTGTATACAACGCGAGTGACCGCTCGCGGAAAAACTTGCAACGTGACTCTCGTCTAGTCATTATAATTAGGGTACGAAGTGATAATTATCTCGATAATTATAAGTTGATAATTATAACATTGATCGGAAAAAGAAAAAGCTGGTACTAGTAATGTCACGCCATGTGTCACGCCATCACGATTTGCGAAAAAAAGAAGTTTATAAACTCGAAGTAGCTTTTCAACCTGTTTTCTGTTGTTTTTCTCAATAATTTGTAAGGTATTCATTGAGATACGAACCGAAAATGCCGAAGATTAGGTGCTAGTTGGTCTGAATACCAGTGCATTAAAGCAAAAATAACAATTTTAGAACTTTGAGTTAGAAATTGTACTTAAAACTAAGAATCAGCTTGGATAATTATTAAAGAAAATAATTATCATGATAATTACTTTCTCCGGGCTAGAATCTGTTACTTTAAAATAGAATTAAATGCGTGACATGACAATATCCTTGATAATTAATTGAATCAGGCGTTACTTTGCGGAAATCCGTGACTAATATGTAGATGACACGATTGTATCAAGATGTCGGTGTCGGACGCTCGGCGGAGTAACAACTCTGTTTCGAACGTTCGTCTGGCTAACTCCTGAGGATGCTCCTTGGTGGAGCGAAACACGTGTAGAGTAGAAATTATTTGGTGGGCAGGTTGTGTTGCATAACGTAATACAACTTTGTCTACTAGGTACTTGGAAGCGGAGGTCTTGATACAATCGTGTCATTTACATATTATATCCTTGATATTTATTTACTAAAATTTTTCTAAAACAGAAAATCTATACAATAGAGTTCGACGACGCGGAAGCCAGCGCAAACATTGAGAACATTCCAGTAGACAACCCTAACGAACCAAAGGACGCCGGATCACAGCATCGAATAACAAACACTATGGGGATGAAACCTATTGTATTGAAGAGCAGAAATGATAAAATTCCGCCAACACCTAATTCTGTGCATAAACCTGAGGAGCCTACCTAAACTGTGAGTTTTAATATCTGGTATCATCATATCAACAGCTGGACATAGGCCTCCCCCAAGGATCGCCACAACGACCGGTCCTGCGCTGCCCTCATCCAACGGGATCCCGCCGCCTTCACCAGGTCGTCGGTCCACCGATACAGAATACAGGGTGTTAGTGTCGACAGTTGCATTAATTTAATGGGTGATTATACTCATCATAATGAACAACATTCCAAAAGGAACGAAAGGGAAATTCGCAATAAAAAAAAACGATTTTTAATTTTCATACAAACGTTCAACGTCATAGAGCGTGTCGGTGGCGCGCTGCGGAGAGGTATGGACACCCAATTATGGGGGTCCGGGTTCGAATCCGCACGGACAACATGCCAGTTTTTCTAACTTATGTACGTAATACCGACTGCTCTCAAACGGTGAAGGAAAACATCGTGAGGAAACCTGCATACACTGAAGAAGAAATTCTGATGTGTATATGAAGCACGCGTGGCACGCCCATACACCCTCCCTGAGGGTACGCCTGTGCCCTGCAGTGGGACGTTTATAGGCTGATGATGATGATACAAACGTTCGATCAGCTGATTGCATTTAGTATGAAAAATCCCAAAAACGCGTAATTCCCATAGGTTTCCTAGGGAAAAAATGTTTTTTGCACTTCCCATACAAAATTGCGAATCAGCATCGATTTTCTATTGAAGGCATCAATTTTTTTTTCGTTTTCCGACCCACGTTCCTCAGGGAAAGTTGTTTAGTTTCATTGTCTGAATAAACCCTTCAAATTTTGCTAGAGTAATTAAAAACTATCTATCTATCTATAACGTCACGCCTCTTTTCCCAGTGCCAGGTAGGCAGAGACCAGGGCGCGCCACTTACTACGATCCTTACATACTTCTTTTGCCTCATGCAGAAACTAATGGTGTACTAATGTATAAAATGACTTCTATCGTTCACAGGATAACAAAAGTGCAGAATTAGCGGAATCAATCGCCCACAGAGATCAAACCACACTACCACGAGACCGATACAAACCGGTGATATCACAAACAGACTACAAAAGATTGTTGGACATCAGTACTAAGCCCTCCAACATCAAAGTGATATCGAAACAAGGAACTGTTGGATGGAAGAGTGCCACGGATAGAGTTATACATGTCTTCACTGTGACTAAACGTTTGAAGAAGAAGAAATTACAACAAGATGGTAAAGGCTTCCTCTATCCTCCTAGGCCCAGAATAATATACAGGGTGTAAAATTAAGTGGGACGTACTTAAAGAGGTGCTTCAGACCATCAAACTGAACAACTTTCTCTATGTGACCAATATCAAAATCGCGTAAAAAAAATCTGCTGTCCTATACATTTCAGTCGAGTTATGTTTGCAGTTTTGTATGGGACAGCGGAATTTTTACTCGCGATTTCATTGTTGGTTCCATAGCAAAAGTTGTTAAGTTTGATTGTCTGAAGAACCCCTTTAATTAGGTGTCCCATTTAATTTTAAACCCTGTATAAACGACCCGTGGTCCTACCAGTAGAACCAATATTTAATAGTCATTCAGGCCCAAGCATATAATATCGTTTTTTATCGGCACCGAGCCTATTTTGCTGCACTCAATCGTTTTTTTTAATTTCTAACCATTAAACATTTCCAATAAACAAGTATGTCACATTGTAGTAATTTCTGATTTTCATTTTATCGGGTCTATATTCGGATATGTAAATAAATTATTTTACTTCATTGATATCTTGTATGAAAGCGTCGCGGAGAGATATGGAAACTCAATCTCGAAGTCCGGGGTTCGAATCCGCACTGACGACATGCCATGTACACACGGCGACACATCAAGCTATACAAAACCAAAATAAGCTGGCCGCGCCTAGGAGTAATGTATAACGTCACGCGACCAGCTTATATTGGTTTTGTATAGCTTGATGTGTCGCCGTGTGTACCAATGAGTTTTTATTACTTATGTACGTAATATCGACTGCTATCAAACGGTGAAGGAAAACATCGTGAGGAAACCTGCGTACGCTGAAGAAGAAATTCCGATGCGTATGTAAAGTCTACCAATCCGCATTGGGTGTTAGGGTAAACAGTAGCATTACTTGGGGTGATTTTACCCATGATACTGAACGACTTTTCCTAAGAAACATACAGGAACATACAGGTGCACACTACAATAATATCATACGATCAGCCTTGCAGCTGATCGTTAATTATATATGAACCTTTAAACGTCTGTAACTCCTAAACCGACTGAAGTTATGCAGGCAGATCTAGTCCAACCCTATCACAGAGATGCTCTACACCCCATAAACACTGAATTAGCCGTGCTGCTGATGGTTGCAAAAAGTGCACTTATCTATCTATCTATACTATTATAAAACTGTAACAGGAAGTTTGTCTGTACATTGAAGATATTAACAAAAAAAAAGTTACGATATGGTTTTTAGGTGTCCCTGATTCCATTTCACCAATTTTTGGATTTTTTGTCTGTCTGTTTGTTTGTGTGTTTGTTTGTTTATTTGTTTGAACGAGCATCACGCAAAAACTACTGAACCGATTTTGATGATTTTTTCGTTTGATAGCTTATTATCTGACTTAAAATCTGGTATATAATTTGTGCGGACGAAGTCGCGGGTTAACGCTCGTCTCTTATAATATTAGTTTAAAAGGATGCTAATGATATCAATTTCACCATAAAGTAATAAAAGTTCTATCTATACTATTATAAAACTGTAACAGGAAGTTTGTCTGTACATTGAAGATATAAACAAAAAAAAAGTTACGATATGGTTTTTAGGTGTCCCTGATTCCATTTCACCAATTTTTGGATTTTTTGTCTGTCTGTTTGTTTGTGTGTTTGTTTGTTTGTTTGTTTGTTTGTTTGAACGAGTATCACGCAAAAACCACTGAACCGATTTTGATGAAACTTTTTTTGTTTGATAGCTTATGATCTGACTTAAAATCTGGTATATAATTTGTGCGGACGAAGTCGCGGGTTAACGCTCGTATACTATATTTGTGCGTGTTTTTGTTGCAGCGCGTCTAAATGTTACCCGACCACTTAGAAAAGAAGAAATAAAAGCTGTTATGAAGACCGTTAGATGACAGTGAATAAATATTGATTTAATTTTACTTTTTGTAACTATGTGAATGAATCTTAGAACAACCCTAAAATCTTTCGCTTTCATGTTAAAATAAACAAACAATTTTGATATATTTAATTTCTTTTATTTGTAAAAAATAAAAGGTTGAGAGGTTAGTTTCAGGAATGCGATTTTTAAAACTCATTCTTTGAACTCGGCAGTTGAAAATGTCAATATTACTATGGAGATATGTATCTTTCTACTGCTGATTTGACATTCAAAAATCATACTCCAGGAGTGCGATTTTTAAAAGTCAAATCAGCAGTAGAAAGATGCGTATCTCCATTCATTTTCAACTGCTGAGTTCAACGTATGAGATTCAAAAATCGCACTCCAGCTGTTTATAAGTATTGCAATTTATGTTTTTCGCTTTCGAACAATACAATTGTACGATTTATGAATATAAAATTGATGCACTAGCGCCATCTACCTAATATTTAAAGAACAATGATGAAGTTAAAAGTAACACAAGCTCAGGCGTACATTCATATTCTCGTGGACTATTCTATTTTCTGTTGATTTATATAGATGGCGCTGAATTTAAGCAACATATTTTTTCCATTATGCCATATATTGTAACCATATTATTTATAATATAAAAAAACAATATAGAAAGTATTTTGCCACACGTCACACGTTCCGCAGCGAACACTTATGTAATAAATATAGTACTCTGGGGTCTTATGAATATCTATGAAAGCTTATTGAACACCTACCTTTCGGCGGAGTTTGCCGGTAGCAGGCAAAGACTTCTAAAGAAAGTCTGTGTTAGCAGGCCCTACACTTTGAAGCCGGCTAAAACATTCGTATAATATGTAATTAGGTTCTGGCTCGCTCACTCGCGTTGCTTATATCAGTGCAAAATCATAGACGTGTGGCGCGCGTCGTCGGCGGCCTTGTATGCGATATCTTTTGGGGGTAATCTGTGCTACTGTTGTACTGGTACCTATTCTTGATCTCTGTTTTATACAGAGGAATTAGTTACGATAAATAATAAGGAAGGCAGTCAGTTAGATGGTTTAAAAGATTGCACTATGAGCACAATGTCAAAAAAAATTCTGCGCATGCATGGTAGCATGATAGCATGATAAATATAGCGCTGTCGCGCCTTAGTCCTCTTTCTTTTTGCGCGCGAACAAACGAGATAAAAGACGTGTACGTGTATACCTAGGCTTATCGCGCCTTATGCTACGGCCGCAGCTGTCAAATACATCTGAGTTCGCGTTAGCGTATATTTTCTATGTCTAAGTCGAGTATGTATGAAACAGGCGGCATTTTTTAATTATGTTGACTCCATATAGTGGTAAAAGTTGTTCAGTTTGATGCTCAGACTCTAACTTAAGGCGGTTGCAGAGGGGTCAATTTTATACAAAACTTTGACGCACAATACGCGTAGACGGTATTAATATAAGTAACTTTGTATATATGGAAAAATAGTTTAGAAAATCTAGATGCCGCGTAACAAATAACATTTGCAATTTATAATATAACGAGCGTTAACCCGCGACTTCGTCCGCACAAATTATATACCAGATTTTAAGTCAGATCATAAGCTATCTAACCAAAAAAGTTTCATCAAAATCGGTTCAGTAGTTTTTGCGTGATACTCGTTCAAACAAACAAACACACAAACAAAAAGACAGACAAAAAATCCAAAAATTGGTGAAATGGAATCAGGGACACCTAAAAACCATATCGTAACTTTTTTTTTGTTAATATCTTCAATGTACAGACAAACTTCCTGTTACAGTTTTATAATAGTATAGATAGATAGATAGATAGATTACGAAAATATATAGCTTTTAAAATTTTGTATGAAAAATTTCAAAGCTTTATATCTTCGTAATTATTTCTTCGCAACAAGATTTTCTAAACTATTTTTCCATATATAAAATATTACTTTTATTAATTCCGTTTACGCGTGTTGTGCAACAAACGTTTGTATGGACCACCTTTAAGGTGGTTTCATTCCATAAAATAGTTTGACGCACAATACTTTTTATTTTTGTCCCCACAGTACCTACCTTAATCGGTACCAACATAAGTTTTATGTTTCTAACGATCCTCATTATATGATCATGGTCGGCGACAAAATTGTCTTCACCTTACTAGTTCTACCTCTATTTAATTTTTCAGTATTTTTCAAATAACTCGAGAAATAATGGATAGAAAAATCTGTTAATTTTGATATATTAAGCTTTGAATCACATAATCTCCAAATGGTTTTCTAATTTTGGTACCTCTGCGTTTCTTAAAAAATTCTAAAAATGAAATGTTGTCAATTGGAAATAGACAATACTGGAAATCGAAGTCTTTGAGAGATCTTAGATTAGGTTTCCTCACTGTTTGCTTTAATCGAAAATCCAAGGACTTTACAATCGTACCTAATTTCAAAATTCATCTCCACGCTGGGATCGAACCGCTGTGCAGCCGAAATTAAGTAGGTAGCATAAACAGGCTACATAGCTGCTACACCATTTCTTATATCGTTTTTGTTTTAAAATATAACATCTTTTTTTGAAAAATGTTATCTAAAATAAGTAAAGGAATTCTCAAATACCATTCTAAGCAAATGCCCAAAAAAATACTTTAACAAACAAAAATAATACGAAACAAAACTCAACGGCTTTAATTAAAAACGTAACAAGAAAATCGAGGCGAAACGAAAATTTAAATAAGAAGAAACACTTTTCTTGCAATCCATTCTGAATGCTGGTTTTAATAAATGCTTAAGCGAGAGAGTACTGCTATTTTCCTTTGAGACTGGCCAAAGAGAATAGTAGAAGAAAAATGGGTCCACCCTCGGGGTTGCCACCCTTGGCAGGAGGTGCCCTGAATAAAGAAAAGTTAAAATTTTCTTAAACCCCCCTTTTCGGGGAGGCCGCTATCTATCTTCGTTTAAGTATTGGCAAAAATGACCCCCTATTTTCTGTCTCTGTCGCTCTTTAACGATGTCATTGGTTCTTTTAACAGGAGGGTTGAATCGATTATGTTTTTATTTTTATTAAAATTGACGGGTGCTCGGGGCTTCTCCGTTGAGTCCGATACTCGATATGGATAGCTAATGATATTACGTTAATAGACACTATAAAATACTTGCTAAGAAAAAGAACCTAAAAACTAAAAACCCCTGAATTTCTTTTTCCGTAAAAAAATATCTTTCTGCATAATTTGCAATCAACTACTAATTAAATATGCTACAACAGTGTGCATGCATAATAGATAATTCATATTTAACCTAAAGTTTCAAAACGCTCTGAAAGTTGATTATTGGTTTTGCGTTTAACTATCTATCTTTTTAAGTGTGCAACTGCCCCCGTGGTCTAATGGTTAAGAACATTGGCTCTCGACACGGAGGTCGTGGGTTCGATTCCCACGGGGGACACCTAGTGAAATGTCACTTTGTGCGTTTTTCCCCAGTTGGTTAGGACATTGCAGGCTGAATCACCTGATTGTCTGAAAAAGAAAAAAGATTCCGTGCTTCGGATGGCACGTTAAGCCGTTGGGCCCGGCTGCTATCTCTGGTGGTAGTAGTCGTTACATAAAAACCACGTCAGAGGCCGTTAAGCGGTCTGAAAAAATTCTGACACCAGGGCTCTGCCCACACGGTAAGAAGAAGTGTGCAACTGTGTGGCTATTGCAAAGGTCACTTAGCAGTATAATTATAAGGTCTAACAAAATTAGGTTAAACTATTTTAAGGCGGTGATCAGACCATCAAACTGAACAACTTCCTCCATGGGACCAATATCGAAATCGCGAAAAAAATCAGCTGTTCCATACAAACCTACTCGACCTAAATGTATGGGACAGCAGATTTTTTTTTCTCGATTTCAATATTGGTCCCATAAAGAAAGTTGTTCAGTTTGATGGTCCCCTTAAAATAGTTTCACCTAATTTTGTTAGACCTTATATATGTAGTATGTATAATGTAAGTAGGTAATTTAGGTTTCTGGTTAGGATTAGGTATAGTAACATAATCATCAGCCTGTCATTGTTATAGCATAACATAGGCCTCTCCCAATGCGCGCCACGAAACTCAATCCTCGGCCTTCCTCATCCAGTCACTTCCCGCTACCTTTTTATTATTAGGTCGTCGGTCCAGCGGGCAGCAGGGCGTCCCACACTAACTAACTATTAGTGTGTATAAGAAACTATTTTAAGGGGATGATCAGACCATCAAACTGAACAACTTTCTATATGGGACCAATATCGGTAACGCGAAAAAAATCCGCTCACCAATACAAAACTGCAAACATAACTCAACACAAATGTATGGGACAGCAGATTTTTTTTCCCAATTTCGATATTGGTCACATAGAGAAAGTTGTTCAGTTTGATGGTTTCAGCTAATTCAGAACTTATATAAGCTTAACGTACAGATTTTTCTTATGACGGGAGTTCGAACTAAGACTTTATATCTCTGAATCTCGACCTAAAGTTTCATACAAAAAGGCGTTTTACTAAGTAAAGTTAAATAATAAGATTGCCAAAACATAAACACGCGTTATCAACAGGTGGTTGGCTTACATACCTACCCTTGTACGGTTAGCAGAACAAACCTTATTTAGGAACATCGACTTTTCGTGGCGTGACGTACGTATATTAAAAGAGGATTATGAAACAAGCAGTATCCATACAAAAACCGAAAACGTTTTACCACCACTAAACCATAACTATTTTTAATAATTTTATGATTAAATAAATAAATACTTACAACAACAAAAAATTCTGACATGAACCTACTTATTTAACTTTTATTTTTGTTTATTATCTACTTTTTATCAAGTATGATAAATACTATTAAACCTAGATTGCACAACGATACCAAAGCCATAGACACTCGTATAAGTATATTTTCGCTTTTTGTATTGAGACTGCTAGCTATTCGCAATCCTCTTTAACCGAACTCAAGTGTTTTCCAGCACGGCTAGCATGCCACCCACGACAAAGCGTTTAAACGAGAAACATGTCATGCGCGCTCTTTCTGGCATACGTAAAATAATAAAGATGGAAGCACATCTCGATTTATATCGTTTTCTCGGGGGTAGCATGCGAGGCCTACTGCTCTGCGCAAACGAAGATTGTCGAGCGGAATTATTTTCCTGGTCGTACTGTACCTATTAGTGCCACAAAACAGCATGCAAACTTGATTTGTGTTGATTGTTGTGTCAATTCGGACAACAATTTGCTAAGATTTTAGAGACTTGGAGTTTAAAGTAAGTATTTTAGGTCAATGGTTAAATAAGATATTCTTATCGTTGCTGACCCTACAAACCAGACTAACTAAAGTTGACACGATTAAAGTTGTTCAAAGTGAAAACTTTGGCGATTTTCACTTACGCCGCCGGAATTTTCACTTCACTTTCCCGCCATTTAGTGCATCGACACGTTTTATTCGTGTTCTTGCTATTTTAATATACAGGATGTAACAAAACACTCAAATAATATTGAAAGGGGTTGTTTAGACCATCAAACTGAACAACTTTCACTATACAGGGTGAAATTGATATCATTAGCATCCTTTTAGACTAAGAGTCTACCCATCAAACTTAACAACTTTTACTATGGGAGCAAAACGATCGGAGCAAAAAAAAAATCTGCTGTTCCATACTAAACTGCAGTGCCTACTCGACTCAAATGTATGCAACAGCTGATTTTTTATTTGCTCTTTTCGGTTTGCCCCCATAGTAAAAGTTGTTCAGTTCGATGGGTAGACTCTTAGTTTAAAAGGATGCTAATGATATCAATTTCACCCTGTAGAATCAACATCCAGAAAAAATAAAAAGAATTTGCTGTTTTATACAAAATGTAGTTCTTACCTTTGATCTAAGGTTCTTACCTACACGACTCAAATGTATGAGACAGGGAGACAGCAGATTTTTTTTGTTCTGACAGGTTTGCTCCCATAGTAAAAGTTGTTCAGTTTAATGGGTGGAGTATGTGGTTTAAAGTTTAATGATACTTTTGGACCTGTATACACGATCCTTCTTAATATGCTGACATTTTTTAAGAGGATGATCAGACCCATCAAACTGAACAACTTTCTCTATGGGACCAACACCGATATCGCGAAAAAAAATCAGCAGATTTCGATGTTGGTGCCGTAGAGAAAGTTGTTCGGTTTGACGGTCTGATGATCATCCCCTCAAAAAGTGTCAGCATATTAAAAAGGGCCCTCTAAACCCGTATGTATAGAAAACACAGGAGTGCGATTTTTGAAACTCATACTTTGAATTGAAACCAGCAGTAGAAAATGTCAAAATTACTATGGAGATATGCATCTTTCTACTGCTGATTTGACTTTCAAAAATCGCACTACTGAAGTATGATTTTTAAAAGTAAAAAAAGATGCGAATCTCTATCCATACGTTTTCAACTGCCGAGTTCAAAATATAAGAATAAAAAATCGCACTCTAGGTGATAGAAGATAAAGGATAACTTTAGGATGACTACCTCCGTGGTCTAATGGTTAACAGCATTGGCTCTCGACACGGAGGTCGTGGGTTCGATTCCCACGGGCGACACCTAGTGAAATATCACTTTGTGCGTTTTCCCCAGTTGGTTAGGACATTGCAGGCTGAATCACCTGATTGTCTGAAAAGATAAATGATTCCGTGCTTCGGATGGCACGTTAAGCCGTTGGTCCCGGCTACTATCTCTGGTGGTAGTAGTCGTTACATAAAAACCACGTCAGAGGCCGTAAGGCGGTCTGAAAAAACTCTGACACCAGGGCTCTGCCCACACGATAAGAAGAAGAAGAAGGATAACTTATAATAAAAAAAGGAAATCAAAATGAATCATGGTTATTCGAATAAATACATTTTATTATTATTATAGTAGATAATAAAAAAAAACAGTTCGGTACCTACTTCGCTTTTTTTTGTGCATATTTGTGTTACACGGGTTATATAGGAAGTTAGGGTCTACCCGACAATACTTAATAACTTTGAGTATCAAAATTAAATAATGACAATGTTATTTTATAAACTTAGTCAAAATAAAATCCGAGATAATAATAAAAGCAAGTAATTACATAAAGCGTCTGGTTTCATATTACTTTGTTTAGACTAAGTACAAAAGAACAAAGTACTCTGAGGTACCTAAAAACGCTGTAACAACAAAAGGAAGGTCCAAACACTCGTTGGATGAATATAATTTTATTTTAACAAAATTGAAACTGGGCTGCCGAGTATTTCTTGTACAAATTTTAATATCTCAGCCCAGGTACAGATTTAGGAACTTATTTGGGTCCATGACAGCTACAGAACATTTTAAGAGGGATCAGAAATGCAAAGTAGCGCTTTTGCTTCGGACACGGCTGTCGCCACTTGTCTTTCCGCTCACGCTGCTACAATTAATAATGCACTCTCGCTCGCACCACGCCGTGCGCCTTATGGTGTTATGCAAATCATTGCATAACCTGTGGCGACACGTTCCACGCCTACTTTGCACTTCTAACACCTCTTATAATGTTCTGTGATGACAACCTAATAAATTATCTGTAAGGTACATATGATTACAAATTAGTTGTTTGCATGATTATCAGTGATCGGAATAGGTACGTATTTTACGCCCTGTATAGATACAAACACCCATGAATCTAATAAAATATTAATATACATCACACAAATATTCGCAACTTTACCCTAAATTGCAGTACCTATTCCGATCACTGATGATAATAATGGTCACGAACAATAACACACACACTAAGCGTTGTTTTTTCGAAGATCTACCCCTAAAGGGTCTAACCCCTAAGCGGGCGCGGTCGCAGGTCAAAAGCTCGTAGTCCACACGGCACAAATGTCTACAAAATATCCAATAGATATTCTGTAGATTGGGGAAGACCCTTTGCCCAGCAGTGGGACGAAAAGGTTAAAAAACAAATCTCTAGATATTTTGTGCTGTGTGGGAGTTATCATAAAATCTTAATTATATGAAAATAAATTACCTACAGGAATCTAATTTATATTGTGATTTCATTTCCTAAAGGTATGTAGTGTGATTGTTAGCAATAGCAAATAATATTAGTGGCCCCGTTCGCGTTAGTCCGGCCCTGCCCAGGGTGGTAGATAGAGAGCTATTTATATTTTTCCGCCCCCCGTTTCTTTTGGCGATTATTATTCTGTATTCCGATGGGCCGAGGGTGGGGGGTGGTGACGCCCCTCGGACTCTTTCCTTTTTGCTTCTTAAGTCCATCTTGAGACAGCACGGGGAAATACCTGGAATAGACAGAGGTACAAATTATAAAAAAAAATTATAACATTTTAGATATGTAACTTTATTAGTAAGATGTATTCTAATATGGTAGGTATGATTTGGTTACTGTATGTTATTTGTGTAGGTAAGATAATCTATACTATTATAAAACTGTAACAGAAGTGTGTCTGTACATTGAAGATATTAACAAAAAAAAAAGTAACGATATGATTTTTAGGTGTCCCTGATTTCATATGACCAATTTTTGGATTTTTTGTTTGGTTGTGTGTTTGTTTGTTTGAACGAGCATCACGCAAAAACTACAGAACTGATTTTGATGAAACTTTCTTAATAAATTTACGGAAAATAAAAATATCCAAAGTTTTTATTAAGAATTGTCTTTCCCTTTAGGGATAGTCAGAAACTTTGGTACAAAAGCGAATTACTTAAAATGTAACTTGTGTAGTTGTAGCTTCACCGTTAGAAATTATGTAATGGTAATTAAGATTTCGTAAGTAAAAGTACAGAGTATACTGTATGTAAGCAAGAGAATAATATTCTCTATGGTAAAAATAATATTCTAAACACAAAATAAATTGTAAATAAATATAGGTACAGAAACATTTTATACACATACATAAACTCACGATCGTGATCCCTTTCGGGGTGGTCAGAAACATTGCTACAACTAACAACTTTCTGTTTAAGAATGTAGTCGTAGCAATGCTCACATTTAGCAATTTAAGTTTCAGGATGGAAGGACGTGTCAAGTGGTGAGAGGTGGCTAGACTTTCGCTCACATAAACACTACATAAGAAACCTTTAATCCCTTAGTCGCCTCGTACGACACCCACGGGAAGAATTGGGGTAGATCATTCCAGCCCCGCGCAACTCTCTAACAAAAAACATGTTATATGAAACGTGCACTGACGCCATTAAATGCCTTTGAACGGTAGCACACGTTTCAAACATTCTGGATATCGGTCACGACCAGAAGTTTAACATTTTACAAATAAACAATAATGTATTCATAATATCAAGAAACCTCTCCACCGCTCTCCCTATTCCCTGCTTCTGTCACTTACCCCTTTTACTGGAAAAACCGTGGCACCTACCCGGAAAGGGGTTCGATATTTAAATATAAGAAGAACACCCCCTTTTTTCAAGGGAGCTCTCCCCCCCTGGATTTATGGATCTGCCCCGACTGGGTGCGTAATTACTTATCTTTGGAGTACAAATCAATCGGGGAACAAATCTAAAAACCGTTTGTTTGTTGAAATACCTTTCGTTTTTGTTATTTCTGTTCGCTGCGTCATTCAAAAAAGATTAATATTTTATGTTGTAACATGGCTGTAAAATTTAA
This sequence comes from Agonopterix arenella, assembly GCA_927399405.1. Taxonomy (NCBI): domain Eukaryota; kingdom Metazoa; phylum Arthropoda; class Insecta; order Lepidoptera; family Depressariidae; genus Agonopterix; species Agonopterix arenella. The sequence goes on from OV656714.1 coordinate 9,125,517, forward strand.
CACATATTTTCTATATCAGATGATTTTGTTATCGTTCCGAAACTTTCAGGGGTGGTTCAGATTGCAGATTTTGCGCTGACATTGTTCGCTCCCATCGTATAAGTTGTTCAGTTTGATGGTATGAGTATGTTGTTTAAACGTTAATGATACATTTACTTACACCCTGTATATTACTTGGGTGACTGTTAAGGCTACACCAAAAAATTTTAATGTTAAACGTATTGTATTAAGGTGCAAACAAATTGGGCTTACGTACGTGATGCCACGTCCATCAGAAGACATCAGTTTTCATAGTAAATATATGATAAATAATTATTTAGAAACACCTTTATCTTACGTGACGTCGCTGAATTATTGTAGTTTTATCATCACATGAGCCCAGTTTGTTTTCACCTTTACGTGAGAGCGTCGGTGGCGCGTTGAGGAGAGGTATGGACACCCAATTATGGGGGTGCGGGTTTGAATCCGCGCGGACAACATACCATGTACCAATGAGTTTTTCTAACTTATGTACGTAATACCGACTGCTCTCAAACGGTGAAGGAAAACATCGTGACGAAACCTGCATACACTGAAGAAGAAATTCTGATGTGTATATGAAGTCTACCAATCCGCATTGGGCACGCGTGGTGGACTAATGCCCATACACCTCCCTGAGGGTAGGCCTGTGCCCTGCTGTGGGACGTTTATACGTGATGATGATCATGATGATGTATGTATTTAGTGTACGCCATGTATCTCACACTGTTCATACGATTTCGTCTTTCGTCCCATAGACAAAATTGTTAAGTTTGATGGTCAGGAGTGCTATTTTTGAAAGTCATACGTTGAAATCAGCATTAGAAAAGTATGAAGTTTGTGTATTCTCGCTCATGATTTCGAATTGTAAAATAGCGTTTTGTCCATCTTTGTCTGAAGAGCTACCTATTTTTGAATTGGAAATCATGAGCGAGAACACACAAACTTCATAATTTTCTGCTGCTGATTTCAACGTATGAGTTTCAAAAATAGCACTCCTGGTGTGCGATTTTTGAATCTCATACGTTAAACTCAGCAATGGAAATTGTATGGTGATACGCATCTTTCTACTGCTGATTTGACTTTCAAAAATCATACTTCAGGAGTGCAATTTTTGAAAGTCAAATCAGCAGTAGAAAGATGCATATCTCCATAGTAATTTTGACATTTACAACTGCTGAATTCACCGAATGAGATTCAAAAATCGCACTCCAGATCATCCATTTAAAATAGAATCTGCTAATTTTGTTAGGTCTTATATGTTTAGTTGTGTTAGCAAGGCTCACGTTTAGCATATTGCGGGTTTCAGGACGGATAGAGTAGCTTTTAGCCCACAAAAACACTGCATAATAATTAAACCTATAAAACTCTGTTTTAAATACATTTTATCCTTTGTATAACATTTTTAATCTCTTTCATAACGTCTTTACAAATGGTTTTAAGGTTCTGTATTGACCTTTCATTATGTCTGTTCAAGTAGGGTGACCAACACAAAGCGCTCGTTTTACAGTCAATTACAGGATTTACGGCCAAAATACAGGACATCGCATTTATTATTGGATATTTAATTTTGTTAAAATAAAAATAAATGCCATCTAATTTCCTCTAATTTTGAGTTCAGAGTTTTTAAAGTGACGACCCGGTTGTTTTAATGGTTACCACGCCGGACTGCCAAATCTTTGGTCCTGGGTTCGAATCCCGGTTCAGTCATGGATGTTATATGTTCGTGCCGTTGTTGTATGGTTTCCATATTATTAAAAAGCCTATAGTGCTTACTTGGGATCATTACAATGTGAGCGTTATTTATTTATTTAGTTAAAGTTCCTATATAAATTTTATTTGTAAATTTTTTCTTATTTCTGTTTTTTGTCCCTGCTTTAGAGGGCAAAGTGAGCGTTCGATGTAGGAATATATGATTTTTTCCCCGTGTAATAATTTATTAAATTAATTTAATCTGTATAATTTCTATATCGATTTCGACGTATTTCTACATTCTACAAAAAAGAAAAATTCTGCATACTACATAGCCGCAATATTGAAATAGATTTTAGTTATAATTACCTACTAAGTATTTAATAATTTTTTTATTCAAATCATTTTTATTTGACATTTTTACTTAAAGAACATTAAAAATTACAGAGAGTTTTTTATCGAAATAAATTTACATAACAAGTATTTTCATTTAATTGTTAATTTCCTACACAATGTACATTGCTTTAATGGAATAAATAAATGAAAATGAAATGAAAGGAAACATGACTCTAGCTATTGGTTGGTTGGTGGTTGTGGATTTTTATATACCTATGCTATTGGTTAGTTCCATTCGTGTGTGTGTTCGATCCCGTATTCCGAATATTAAAGTACAAGACATGGTTAGCACGTTCCGAGACAGTGACCGGCTATAGCAGTGATAACAATAAAAGTTCTATTGTGTCTCGTTCACCGCCCCGGAACGTGTTAAAATGATGGCTGGGAAACAGGACGTCCTGTAAAATACAGGACAGTTGGCCACCCTAGTAAAGGTTAGGATCTACAGATTGAATTGTAACGTGCAGGCAAGGAGTGTCTGTAGGTAAACAGGTACTCTAATGGAATGTTTGATTACTTATTCGTTTCCATATCTTAAGCAAGCATTTGTAAAAGGCATTTAAAGTATAAGTATGTTTAAGGAGGTGGTTTATCAATCCGTATTGTAATTCGACTAATTTTGGTACACAGACCTGGAGTGCGATTTTTGAATAAAAACGTATGGAGATACGCATCTTTCTACTGCTGATTTGACATTCAAAAATCTCACTCCGGAACAAGATTTTTAAAAGTGAAATCAGCAGTAGAAAGATGCAGATCTTGATAGTAATTTTGACATTTTCAACGGCTGAACTCAGCTAATTAGATTCAAAAATCGCACTTTAGGTATTTAATAAAAACCGGGCAACTAAAACAGCCTTGAAATAAGTTGGAGAAAAATATCTAGTGCCTCATTATATCTAGAAGGTTTTTAAGGCATCCCCCCATTGGTATCCCCAAACCCGTCAGCGTATTAAGTTGGACATAGGTAATTAGACCTACATCAGACCATCAAACTGAACTTTTTCTATAGGATCAACTTCGAAATCGCGTTAAAAAAATTAGCTGTTTCATACAGAAGTGAAATCATACTCGACCAAAAGCTTTTCTTTCTCGATTTAAACCTTGGTCCCATTAGGAAAAAAATCGGTTAGATGTTCTGGAGGGATCACGCTAATTAGTGCACTGCCTTACAGTCAAAAAAGGATGAAAAAGTTCACTTTTGGATAACAGCATCAAGTTTTGACCAAATGACAGCTAAAGTGTCCAAGATGTGCCACAATACCGAATATGTTAAAAGTCCAATCATGGTTCAGTTGAGATTTATTTAGCGTGATTCCTCTCCTGGAGTGCGATTTTTGAATCTGATACGTTCAACTCAGCAGTTGAAAATGTATGGAGATACGCATCTTTCTATTGCTGATTTGACTTTCAAAAATCGCACTCCTGGAGTATGATTTTTGAATGTCAAATCAGCAGTAGAAAGATGCATATCTCCATAGTGATATTGACAGTTTCAACTGCTGAGTTCATAAAATGAGTTTCAAGAATTGCACTCCAGAACTACTCCTGAAAATTTGGAAAAAATCACCTAGTATTTTTTGTTTGTAAACAAACATTTTTGTAGCAGGCAATAAAGCGATATCAGTGCACAGTTAATGCGTTTTATCACTTCAGCTTAGCGAGTGCTTATCTATTTGTCGAGGGTGAATTGCCAACTCTCTTACCGGGCGTTTCAACTGCATTAGTAGGGTAGATAAACGACTAAACGAAAGAGTTTACTTTCTTTCGAAATTGACAGTCATTCCATGCTGAAACTTTAACACAGAAGGTAGGATGAAAAGGTTATAATTAGTGTAACTATTATCACCTATTCATATGGTTCTAGCAATGTTTCTGACCACCCCGAAAGGGATTACGGTGGTGAGTTTATGTATGTATGTATGTAGAGCTAATAGTCATAATCATAAACATTTAAGTGAATTAAAAGTGATCGAAGGAGTTTTTTGTCTCTCAACGTCTTAACTTTGTTGACGACTACGTAAGTAGCATGTGTCTACTTCGTAGCAACATGCTACGGCGTAGGCCACATGTTTGTTTTACACAGGATGTAAAATTAAATGGGACAGTTACTTAAAGGGATGCTTCAGTTCAGACCATCAAACTGAACAACTTTCTCCATGGGGCCAATATCCCCACACATTTAAGTCGAGTTATGTTTGCAGTTTTGTATGGGATAGCTGATTTTTTTTTCGCGATTTCAGTGTTGGTCCCATAGTAAAAGTTGTTCAGTATGATGGTCTGAAGCACCCCTTTAAGTAAGTGTCCCATTTAATTATACACCCTGTGTACACCCTGTGTTCTCGGTTCGAATTTCGGCTTGAAAAATACCGCCATCTCGATAGATAGATCTTATGAAATATCTGTATTTAGATATCAATATCAGTTCCACAATGCATAAAAAACATATAGTGAGTATAATCTCATAGTAATATGCTTGAAAGTCGCTCGCGATGTCGAGGCAGCAATATGCTGGATAAATGGGTTGCCTATATGTGGTTACATCGGGCCTCGGTTACCTTCATGTAGTGTGTTGGAAACACTGAATGAGAAATTCTCATGCGTATGTGAAGTCTACCAATCCGCATTGGGCACGCGTGGTGGATTAACGCCCATACATCCCCCCTGAGGGTAGGCCTGTGCCCTGCAGTGGGACGTATATAGGCTGATGATGATGATGTTATGGTAATGAGGTAAAATGACTCACTGACTGAATGAATACCCCCTCAGCTTCTTGCGTCTTTCATGATTTAACTATAGCGACTTCAGAGTTTCACAACTGTATGCACATAAACTATGCCAGTTCTTATAAATCTCTACTATTTATAAAACTGTAGAAGTGTGTCTGTACATTGAAAAAAAAATTCTCCATGGTTTTTACGTGTCCCCGACCCACCACCAATTTTTGAATTTTTTCAGTCCGTTTTTTTATTCGCACACCACGCGAAAAGTACTAATCCGAATTTGATGAATTTTATTGTGTTTGAAAGCTTATGATTAAACTTAAAATCTAATATATCATTTATCTTGCTACAGTGAAGGGATGCGGACGAAGTCGCGGGTAAACTCTAGTAATAACTACAATTACCTAGCCAAGATGTTTGCATCAAAACAAAATAGACAATAGTAAAACAAAGTATAAAATAAAACAGCGTTTCTCTTATAAAATAACATCGGGGGTGGTGGGGGGTGAGGGAGAGGGGTAGGGTACCGGAGGGGGGGACGGCCATCGCGAACCACTTTTCTTTCTCTCGCCAAAGCTATTCTCGAAGGATACGTTGGGATGTTATGGATTTGTGTGAAAAATTATTGGTTTCAAGTTTGTACCAAGCTTAATCTTCTAATTTGTATATCAGCATATACAGAGTGTAAACTTAAATGCATTACATACTTTATGGGGTTGTTCAGACCATTAAAATTAACAACTTTTACTATTGGACCAACTTTGAAATCGCGAAAAAAACAAGCTGTTTCACCAATTTTTATCAAGTAGCTATTAACATTTCCTATGGAACAGCTGTTTTTTTTCGTGATTTCGATGTTGACTTGACTGCAAAGTGAAACATCCCACCAGGCCCCACAAATAGTATTCTATATAAAAATAGCTTCAAAACTTTTTTAGTTTATTGGACTATCACTTTTTTAATTTAGGCTTTCAATATTGAGAAATCTCTAATATTGTGATGCCACTGAACGATAAAAGAGGCCTGGAGTGCGATTTTTGAATCTCATTCGCTGAGTCAATGAGATTCATAAATCGCACTCCTGGGTGTTTCTCCTCAGCGTTTGAACGCAGTCTTATCTTATCTTGTTGTGGGGGCTGGCAAGCCAGCAACACTTCGACCCAGTGGGATCTTTTGTGTTAGCCCCAATACTTTTTGTTTTCTTCACCCTTCAAATACATGGTCAATGAAGGAGGCAACACCATTGAGGGGAAGAAACCTAAGACCTCCCGGTTTCGGGTATCCATCTCCGAGGAGGCACAGTCACAAAGAACATGCTCCATAGTCTCTTCATCCTCTCCGCATGCTCTGCAGCTGGGATCCAGGGTGAGTTTCATTTTGTGCATCATCGCGCCTGTGGCGTAGTGCCCAGTGAGGGCTCCGACTATAGCACGAGCCTCCTGCTATTATTCAGTATGAATCTTGAGACGCGAGTTGTCACATTGCTGATAAATTTTTTGGAGTGTTGAACGCAGCTTTTCTTATAAACAAGGCGAAAATATTTGGTGAGGATAATGACGGCATTCAAACGCCGAGGAGAAACACCCGCCTATGAAAATTGTATTGCCAATAAATATTTTAAGATTATTTTTAACGCGATGAGCGTATTTTTCTCGATGCTTCTTACATACCGTGTAAAGTAACTCATTTACAATTCATTTATTTTATCGGTCATGTCCACACTAATCTAGCACTAAAAAGCTGGAGCGATGTTTTTTCTCGTTTTATATTAAAATCGGGGCGAGCCAAGGAAATTGTCAGTCGGATAGGAAATTGCCAGGCCCTGTGCTGGAGGCCGGGCGTGACCGGCGACGTAAAGCGTTGCTTTAACTTGCCTTTGATTCTTAACCTTACTTGCTAAGTAGTTGCAAAACAATCTATGGGAAACCATTTTATTTTAAAACTTTGTTGTACACACGGAGACTCATCGAGCTATACAGAGCTATACAAAACCAACATAAGCTGACCGCGCGACGTTATACGTTATTCGATCTACGCGCGGCCAGCTTATTTTTGTTTTGCTTGATGTTTCCCCGTGTGTTTCCGTTTTTACCAAGAATTTTTGATGGTATGGAGTCTATACCAGGTCACGCTTTTTAAGGCGTACTGCCAGTCTTTTTATACGATCTGAGAGTCCAGTACAACAACGCGTTCAGGGCACTGATGGGGCTGCCGCGGTGGTGTAGCGCGTCGGGCATGTTCGCAGTTTTTAAAATCGTTTTTGGGCCGCGACCGCAATAAGTTTGAAAAACACTGGTATACAGGGTGAAATTGATAACATTAGCATCCTTTTAAACTAAGAGTCTACCCATCAAACTGAACAACTTTTACTATGGGAGCAAACCGATCGAAACAAAAAAAAATCTGCTGTTCCATACTAAACTGCACCCGCCGCCGCTGCCTTCTCGACTCAAATGTATGCAACAGCAAATTTTTTTGCTCCGATTGGTTTGCTCCCATAGTAAAAGTTGTTAAGTTTGATGGGTAGACTCTTAGTTTAAAAGGATGCCAATGATATCAATTTCACCCTGTATAAGGTCTAAAATAATCAGCTGAAACTATTTTAAGGGGATGATCAGACCATCAAACTGAACAACTTTCTTTATGGTACCAAAATCGAAATCGTGAAAACCTGTCCCATACAACACTGCAAGAATCATGTCTACCCAAATGTATGGGACAGCTGTTTTTTTTTCGCGATTTAGTTATTGGTCCCCTAGAGAAAGTTGTTCGGTTTGATGGTCTGATCATCCCCTTAAAATAGTTTCAGCTGATTTTGTTAGACCTTATAGACTATTGCCTATACGAACATACGGAAATAAAGACGAATACAGCAGAGTCGAGCTTATTTCTAAAGAGATTTGTTCCAATAGATCCGGAAATAGAGAGAGATAATCAATCATGACCAATCGAGAACTGATTCGACTTCGGAACCTTTCTGAAATCAGACTTTTTAACTGACTTCAAAAAAGGAGGAGGTTTCTCAATTCGACCGTATGCAGGGTGAAATTGATATCATTAGCATCCTTTTAAACTAAGAGCCTACCCATTTAACTGAACAACTTTTAGTATGGGAGCAAAGCAATCGGAGCAAAAAAAATCAGCTGTTCCATACTGAACTGCAACGTCTACTCGACTCAAATGTATGCAACAGCAGATTTTTTCTTGCTCCGATTGAATTGCTCTCATGGTAAAAGATGTTCAGTTTGATGGGTAGACTCTTAGTGTAAAAGCTATGCTAATGATATCAATTTCACCCTGTATATATATATATATATATATATATATATATATACAACGTGTTCATGAATTAGCGCAAAACCTCATACACCGCAACTGATTTATGACAAAATAATTAGATTGAAACAATAATTTCATTATTTTGATAGTTAAAATTTAAAGTTATTCGCATTTTTAGTTTTGAGACAAATATGATTTGTTATCATTTCAGCAATCAATGAAAGCGCTAACATACTCATGGATACATTTTAATAATCTCGTTATGGTAGTAAGTAGGGGTAGTATGCCCGTGGGGTAGGTTGACATCAAATTCATCATCATCGTTGAAATTATTTAATATTTTGAAAAAATTACCTATGTTGAAAATATGATAATTCGATTCTGCTCTCGATTCTAAACAAACTACTTTCTAGTTTTGCGTTTATTCACGTTGTATATAAGGTCTAAAAAAATTAGCTGAAACTATATTAAGGGTATGCTCAGACCATCAAACTGAACAACTTTCTCTATGGGACCAATATCGAAATCACGAAAAAAAAATCAGCTGTCTCATACATTCGAGTCTGTTTGTTTGTTTGCAGTTTTGTATGGGACAGCAGAGAAAGTTGTTCAATTTGATGGTCTGATCATGCCCTTAAAATAGTTTCAGCTAATTTTGTTAGACCTTATATATAATTTTTTTTATAAGCCATTTTTTTTCTCATAGTTGTCAGAAGGGCTTTTAGTGGTCTATTTTAATGGGAACTAAAACAAAACATTTATAATAATTAAAATAATGGACACCTAATTATGAGGGTACGGGTGGTCCAGGTTCAAATCCGTACGGACAACATGCCATGTACCAATGAGTTTTTCTAACTTATGTACGTAATACCGACTGCTCTCAAACGGTGAAGGAAAACATCGTCACGAAATCTGCATACACTGAAGAAGAAATTCTGATGTGTATATGAAGTCTACCAATCCGCATTGGGCACGCGTGGTGGACTAATGCCCATACACCCTTCCTGAGGGTAGGCCTGTGCCCTGCAGTGGGACGTTTATAGGTGTAATAATGAAAATAATAGTCATGCAATTTAAAAAAACTCACCATACCAATTAATAATTTCCTTATAAATCTTCAACTACTGCCATCTAACAGTTTTCTTGAAGACCCACTCTTCTAGAAAACAAAGCAGTCGACCAGTATTCAAAGACCCTTGTTTCTCTTACATCTTCCTTTCTATCCTCCGTTATTGGCTAGTAGAAGAGGGGAGGGAGGGTCTGGTGAGGCTGGTCGAGTATTTATTTTATTTGGAAGCGTCATTTTTGCCATGGCTCCCCTTTCTTGGATCGTTTTTGTAGGGCGTCCGGCGACTGGCGTGGTGCTTTTAAGTGGCCTGGAATATAAATAAATACGTCTCGTTAGAAATAGTTTTTTTTACAAAGAGAACACAAAATGCTAAAAGTGAGCATCGGAGGCATGCTTCATAAGATATAGTTGGTATATTTGCAGCAGAGTTTCTTATCATAGAGATTACAGTGAGTTTCATGTGTAAAATATGGTGATTGATTAATGAAATAGAAAGCGAAGAAGTATATTGTAATAGAATACCTAGAATGGAATATAATAGGGATGATAACAAAAAAAATTTAAATTACTTTTTTAAAAATTCTTTGATATTATCTTAAACACTACAGTGAAATTCATTTTTGAATATCTTTAAAAATGACTAAACGATTAGAGCGAGAGGCATAGATAACAAGAGTGACGTCATAATTGAGTATTGTCATACAAATCATGACGACGTGTCATACAAACACCTGTTTTGCTTGAAAGAGATTGAAGATGATAAAAAACATTTTTCAATAGCCTCGACTATAGCCTTTAACGGCTATGTTTCAAGTACTAAAATTAGTTCCTTCCTTACCTTCTTTTATAACACTACGAGTGCGATGCTATTGGGTAAATAAGTGGTAGAAAAAAAAACATAATGAAAATCAAGTAATAACCTCCTTTTTTTTAGTCGGTTAAAAAAGGCGACGTTCAAGCGGGCGTCCAGCCTTTCCTATCTTTTTGTGAGACTTTACTTTCTTCAAATAATTGTATAGATAACGCGGGACAAAGAACCCCTTCCTCCCCCCCTCCCCCCACCGTCAACCCGCAGGGGGGCGACATTTTTAGCGTCTTCATACCCTCTTTGATCAAGCAACATTTTGACGTAGCGTTTAATTATTTGAAAAAAAAGCATTTTCCGTTTAAAAGGAGGGAAATTTTCCGTTTTTGGAAAGTTTTACAGTTTGGTAATTGTTCACTTTGAAGTGGACAGTGCCTCTAGTTACTTAATTGAGCTTTTGTAGCGTTTTACAAGCTTCGGTGTCGGCACATGAATAAATATCCCTACAGAACGAAAGGTTCATACAAGCGGCCGCTGTCGGTGCAATCACACATAGCGCGCGTAAAAACGTACGAACAGGTGCACACACTCAGCGGGGGGACTCATGTCTGCATCTTTTTTTACAACCACCACATCTTTATGTCAGAATTTGACATTTGATGTTTGCCGTTCCTGTTTTTTGCATAGAGTTAGAAAGAAAAGTCCGGTTGATTGGTGACTTTGACTACTTATATGAGGACTACTAGTTACGCGTGTAATTCTACTAACAATCAATTCTGCCACTTTTTGCGGGGGGCGAGGTAACATGACGAGGTAACATGTGGGGGAACAGTTCGGAAGCACATGATTTGTTTGTAATGCAGAAATGCATTCGCATACTAGCGCGCATATCAAACCGGTGCAGTTGTAAACCATATTTTATTAATTTCGAAATTCTAACTTTGCCATCAATCTACATATGAGAAATGGCGACATTTGTCAGAAAAAATAGTCACTTATTTATTAAGAAATCGTACCCCACACATAATCTTCGTACAAAAAACCAACTCGCCCTCCCCACAACAACAATGGAAATGTACCACAAAAGCCCATTCTTCACTGCTGCGAAAATATATAATAAAATACCGGAGCATATTAAAGACGAAAAAAAAGATCACATATTTATACAAAAATTAAAACGTATCCTAATTGGTAAATCTTATTATAAAATTGAAGACTTTCTTTCTGAGATCTGATTTTTAGCTACTCAAATTATTATACATACCTATACCTACTATTCTCGTTCTCAACCTCACGGTCCCCACTGATTTAAATTTTTTAATTGATGATTTGATTGTTTTTGATTTATTTAATTGATTTTAATTTACTTGTAAACTATTTTGTTTGATTTGATTTTATTTGTTATATAATACATTTTAGTTACCCTTTATTTATTTATGTTGCCGTGCCCAGAGGGTATCCATATGTAGATAAAAATTTGTTACATTTAAGACCTAACTGTACCATGTGATTGCAATAAATATATGAATATGAATATGAAATCTGCGTCTTTGGATTTTATTCCCTATAGCTTTAGATTCTAATTTTGAATGATAAAAATCATAACAAGTAGTCTCGTGTGAACCAAAAACGTTCTAAGTTCGAAGTTATTGTTTCGCAATTATAGGCTATCTCGTTTAGTGATAAGGTATAAAATTGAATGTAAATTCACTTGATCAATTGTTCTTATACCGTGGCAGAGGGGAAATGCTACCGCAAGGTCAGTCCTTATAATAAATAGTCAAAGTTTGGTGATGTTTATTATTTTCTAGAATCCGTAAACAATTAAAAAAAATCTTGACTAACCGAATTCGAGTTGCTATTCGTGGTTAGTAAGCCTTCCATAGAAATAACTGAAGTTTTCTCATAAACAGTCAATTTGTTTTAGGTCCGCCACACACAGACGGAATTGCGATCCGGAGTCCTGATTCAGGATTCAGTGTTGTCAACTATTGTTACAAAAAATACTAGAGAGCTGTTTAGAAAACGCCTAAAATAAAAATGTATGAAACGCCAAATGAATGACAATAAATGAATTTTTAGCTATTTATTAAAACAAAACAAACAAACAATTTCTATACATGATAATTACTATCATGTGATGAGGTCATGACGTTACGAATGTTACGATGATGGTTTGTAAATTGTATTCCAATATTAATGCAACTATATCAAAAGACTATCGAAAGTTTTAACATTAGACATAATCTGCATACAAAATGGCATGAGAACCATTATCACACAAGCGGTTTTTGAGCGTAGGCGATTTCGCAACTATGCCGCAACGACGTCGCAACTGCACCGTCACGATACGGTATCGTTCCATCAACGCCTAGGCTCAAAAATTATTTTAAAATATGCCACCTAAGACATCAAAAAATCACTAGATCTAGTGAAAAAGTCTCTGAAAGCGGCAACACTCCATACGGAATGTAATTCCGAATCAGGTTTATTCCGTATACGTATGTGGCGGACCCTAATGAGTACATAGTAGGTACCTATTCAATGGGTATACACTGACTTCGTTTCATGCATTGTCGTTTAAACATAGTACTATTACTAATTCGTATACTACTCTAATATTAAAACATGTGATTCTAGTGCTACCATTTTAATTTATTTTGTTATCTTATACCTTTCAAGACCAGTTTATATTCGCTATTAAGTACACCCCACCCCAAACCCCACAGAAAAAAATACAAAGAAAGAAATAGAGCACTTCATCACGAGTTAGAAAGAAAGGGAAAACAACCCCGCGAAAAATTAAGATTCAAATAGTAAGAAAATTAAAATTCGACGGGCGGTCAACGATCTCTCTTTCCTACTTGAGGTTTGTTGGTATTGCCGTCTCTGTCTGACGGCTAAGTAAAAAAAGAAGGGGACGATCGGAGTTTCATTAGGGGTTTAAAGAGACCTTGGAATTACCTTTGCTATGGTAATGAATGATAGACGAAGAATTTATCTGTAGATATTTAAAGAGTTTATTATCTAAGAGCTTACACTAGAATTCTAATAGAATAATTTATCGATGCCAAAATATGTTCAAATATAAAGATCGATTAGGTCTCTATTTATAGCCCAGTCATTTTACTGTGTTTTGTTGGGAGAGGTGGGAAGTAATTATTAATTGGACTTTGAAACTGTAACCGGCACTATTTAGTGACAAAAATTCAATCTTAAAACATATTAAAAAAAAATTCGCTACGCAATATAGAAATCAAAATTGTGAGTCCCAGAAGGCTTTTAAGCCAATGCACTCATTTGACAATATAAATTATTTTTCAGCAATAAAATAGGCATTAAAATTTAGAAAATAATATTTTAATTAGAAAAATACGAATGTATTTTTCCAGACCTTCTAAGCAGACAATAGTACATTATGGTACAAGTGTGTAATGTTGGTGATCACCGCTGAGGCGCCATTGAGACCCGAGCCGTAGGCGAGGGTCTTAAGAGAGCTGAGGACGGTAATCATCTATACACACGTGTATCATACGACGTTTTTCAACACACTTGTGAAGAAAATAATAATAAAAAATCATTTTATTTTGTAAATAAAAAGTTTATTTAGAGAATTTATTTGTACTATTGAATATGATCTTTTTTGTATCGAAACTTTTTTAAGAACAAAGCAACTCAAGAACTCAACCAAGAAGTTTAGATACCTACTATCTAAACCTATAACTCGTGAATAATAGTAATGAAAAAGTCACAGTTTGATTATAGGTGTCATTATGTGCCTAATTGCGGTGAAATAAGGGCCATTTTATGAGCAAGTGTGTTGAAAATATTTGTATGTAACTAATAAGGACCCTAGTAGGTAAGCCCGACAGTCGATACAATACGTACGTGCATCGAAAATTGATGCTCGTTGGTCTCCACGTGTGCTTCTGGTCCCTTAGGATGAGTCCGGAGGGAACGGCAGTTGTTATGGGCCTGTGCACCCTGGGCAGTGACTTCTCCTCGTAGCATCTCCTTGGTTTACGGTAAAAAACCGGACACGGGTGGGTCCCACACGTCCCTCTGATTAGCAAAGGGCAATGGGGAACAACTATTTATCAATTTCCTCGGCTCATGGACTCACGCGGAAGCCGAACAATTTATAGAATTTAGAAAATAGTAGCCTAACCTTTTTGACCCAAACACTAAATTACTAGTTCCATCAAAACCACATGCAATAAAATAAAAAATAATAATAAAAATAAATAAATACACGCATATACTACGAACATAGATGCACCAGCAGGGCCTCAACCCGGACATTCGAATTTCGCAATTGCGAGAACGTTTCAAAATTAAAAATTCAAAAATTTTTTATTGAAAATAATATCACATAGATAGCTTTTTGACGTCATTTTTTGACTCTACCACCGCGTCGAAAGGTGTTCCGTTGAGAGAAGATGCGGCCAGAAACTCTACAATCTTTTAAACAAAAACAAATATATACAAAGTACAATTAAAATACAATATTGCATTACATAGAGTAACATTGTTAAGTTTTCGTTCCAATGTCAACTCTAGGATCGACGGTCCGGGTACAGGGTCAGTACCAGCACATCGCTTCAGATGATCTCAAAATTATTTAAGATTTAGCACCGTTTTTTGATTTTACTTCAAGTATCGTTTTTGTTGCACTCTCATTGCAACTGTAGTGTCGTATCGTAATCTCATAGTGGTAAGCGTATTCCTGCCCTCCGCATGGCCAGCACCGTTAACTTTTAGATACCTGATAAAGAATAGAGTCCAGATGGTTGTGAACTAATTTTAAACGTAAAATAAGTGTTCATTGAAAATAAACATTTGTGTATTTTTTTTTGTAATTACCGAAAAACGACAAAAGCATGTAAAATTTTTAACTAAACATTGGCAAAATCGTCGATATTATCATGATCCATTTAAAAAATTAGAATAGAATACAATCTTAGATGTAGAGGGTAGAAAAAAGCCAGATGTCAGTTCCTAAACACTATCATTGATACGTGTTTGATAAAGTCTGGGATCGAATCAACGCCTACCGCCTATACAGGTGAGGCTACCAACCAGAAGGCCATCATGACCCTTCGGCTGCTCTAAAATTAAACACTAAATACTACGCCATTTTGAAAACAACAACCTTTATCAGTAGTTAGTAGTATTAGAATTAAAGATTCTTTTTGAAAAAATTTGGAAATATCTTGAAAGTGGTTCTGGTGTAAAATAATTTGTGGCGTAGCACTATTCAGTGTTTTATTTTGGAGCTGCCGACTTGTTAACTTGTTATCAACATCAAAATAACAACTCCAGCTATACATCCACAACTATAGTCGTCCAGTAATTCACCAGAACCTATCTATAAGAGCTCGCAGCGTCCAAATTGTCTTAATTTTTCATCTCGGCGACCGTCCTACCTCCCATCCCTCCCCGCAATTCCCCTCTCATAATTGTTTTTAATTTAAGGAGGGAATGAGAAACGCTACAAGAGTTTTTACATGAAAAATTGTGCTCGTTTCTAAGGAATTAATCGTTGTAATTTGCTGTAATTGATGTTCTTTTAGAGGAAAAAAAAGTAAGAGTGAAATTTTATTGCAGATTGGTGGTCACTATTTTGTACCACTGGTGGAACTATGTGAAGTTTTTCTTGGTTTTTGGTCCCACTACTAATACGGACTTCGAATGATTGATCATTCCTATTGTAATTTCCGACTCGTGGTCGAAACCCAAACAAAAATTTTCTGATCCGAACTTGAAAGTATAGCTAGATATATCGGTTTTTAGCGATAAGACCGCCTTATTTGTACCATTAATCAGTTTTGTTTCCTATTGAGCATTGTATTTTGTTTTGGTATAAATAATAGTAGATTACACACCGAGGGCAGGAAAGTAAGAAAGGTCTCAGAAGTGCGATTTTTGAATATCATACGTTGAACTCAGCAGTTGAAAATGTATAGAGATACGCATGTTTCTACTGCTGATTTGACTTTCGAAAATCGCACTCCTGGTGTATGATTTTTGAAAGTCAAATCAGCAGTAGAAAGGTGGATATCTCCATAGTAATATTGAAATTTTCAACTGCTGAGCTCAGCGAATGAGATTCAAAAATCGCACTCTAGATCTCATTAATTGTTGGCCGAGGCGAACATGTGATCTAAGGCTTTCTTAATTACTGCCCGAGGTTAGTATACTATTTTTCTCCTGAAAGTGGCAACTTCGTTTGGCGTAGCGGGACGAAAGTAGACGCTTTCCACCCGGAGGGATGAAATAGTAGATTACACACCGAGGACAGGAAAGTAAGTAAAGTCTGAGATCTTATGTAATTGTTAGCCGAGGCGAAGCCGAGGTCAACAAACATGTGATTTGAGGCTTTCTTATTTACTGCCCGAGGTTAGTACACTATTTTTCTCTTCGACGGAGGCGGAATGCGGCATCTTCGTTTAGCGCAGTGGGAAAGTTGACGCTTTCCGCCCGGAGGGGTGAAAATAATATTTCATTCATTCATTCATATACCACAGAGTTCTATAATTACTACCGTAACTTATAGGTACTATGGCTTTATTTTTGTCGTCTTTTTAGAACAATGTTAAGCACCTATTAATCAAGATAATTATAGTTATCGAGGGTCGCGGGTTCGAATCCCGTAAGGGACAAATATTTATATGATGAATATGAATATTTGTACCCGAGTCATGGATGTTTGTATCTATATATGTATTCTATATCGTTGTCTAGTCATCATAATACAAGTCCAGGTACTTTAAATGTGACTAGATAATTTGTGTGACAATGTCCAAGATATTTATTTATTTATTTTTTTATTTAGTTAGGTATCTGATTCGAATTCAAAACTTTGATATCAGTTATTATTTGCGCGGAGCTGCAATTTCCAATTCTTTGTTGTCCTTTCTTAGGTAAACTTCACATATTTATTCCAAGCTCATTTTGATCCGAAACGTCTTTCATTTCGGTCAGCACCAGGCAGGAAGCTTCTGCCCAGTGGTGGACTAGGAAGGGCCATGAAATTTACATGAACATCTAGTTTTAAACTCCCCAAGTCTTATATTACTAGGCAGAATTGTCTGCGATCTTTGCCTCATCTTTCACGAAAAAAAGGACCATTGTATTTCTTGCCACAACGATTCTGGCTTCTTTCCAGAAGTCTGTCTGTCTGTCTCCTTCCGTTTCCGTTTTAACCCCTAAAAATATGTTTCAATTTTCTCTTTAATGTTTTTCGTTTGCTAAAAACATACCTCTGGGGAGTAACTTACTAAGTTTTACGCGTAATTGATGATCTTGGTTTCGTGGTAGAAGTAGGTATCTATAGGGTTTCAACAAACTAAATTCTAAACTTCGGAGATAGGTATCCATGGTAATCATTGTTCATTTTGTTGAATGTTACTAGTGATTTGATTGTTTGTTTCATTTGTTTGTTTTGTTTTTAGATCTTAAACAGTTTTTAAAACGTGTTATCATGTAATTCGTTTTTGGTCTACCGTTTAATGTAATAGTTTTAAGCAAAAGTTAAAAATAAACATTTATCATTATCATTAATTGTCACTGCAAAATGAAAATCTTCCTGTATGCTGTTTAATAACCAATTGAAATACATTAAAATTTTATTTTGAGTAGCCGTGTGGTTCCGGCCTAGAATGAACCACCCCAATTCTTCTCATGGGTGTCGTACGAGGCGACTAAAGGATTAAAGGTTTCATATGTAGTGACTATGTGGTCGAAAGGCTAGCCACCTCTCAACACGTTTTTCCATCCTTGTAGCAATATTTCTGACCACCCCGAAAGGTGTTACGGTCGTGAGTTTATGTATGTACGTATGCATGTATATTTTGAAGCTGTACCATAGTTGGTACATTAATGGTTTTACAAAAATCTACTCTGTTTTTATTACAATAATAAATTGATTATTTTAACCTAAATAAAAAATAAATTTAAACTACTGAAGTAGTTACCTAACTAATAAAAAAAAAAACAAAACCTTTAACGGTCAAATCATCAAAAGTATTTATTTTTCAATTCAAATTACTTTTTTTAAAACATCTGCTTCCCTTTTTCCAAAATGTCAATTTATATACTTATTTATGTAAAGGTAAAGTTACCTAAGGGTGGTTATTATGAAGTTAAGGACGAGTTTTTACAAAGGGTGGCAACCCCTATTTTATTTTTTATCGGTAGGTCTCAAATTATCGTGCACATAGCGTGCCGAAAGTTCTGGATACCGCTTTGTGTTCTACTTTTTTGATAAAGTAACATGATTTTTTTAAATCTCCATTATTTAATTTAATTTTTTATCGCTATATTAATGTAATTTTTTTACACATAATGTGTTTCACCTTTTACCTCGGCACATATTTTCGTTGGTTTCTGTAACATTGGCGCCAAAAAGTATCAATAACATAATAAGGTATTATATGCTCCCGACTATTAAACGCTCCGAAGGAGTAGTCAGATCAGAGCCCTCTACGTCAATCTTAAATATAGAAATTAGATATCTACAATTTACCAATGACTTTTTACAAAAACTTCTCAGCAATTCATGCCCTAGTTCTAGTCTTTCGCTACTTTTAAATGACAACGGCAATAATATGCCTCGACATTATAAGTACCTACTTATACTCAATATGCCATTAAGTAGTTTTTCCCCATTGCCATACCATTATCTTACCAATAGGGTACCATTCTTATAAGAAATCGTACTCCACTCTTATGAGCGTCCAGCATAAATTTTCAGTAGCTGATTAAAAAAATAGGATTCTTCAAAGCGTCATAATATCATGAAGTACTAACAGTAGAAGTATGATTAGCGGATACGTGTAAATTGAACATATAATTGAAGTTTTGATTAGAACCAAAACACGATTAGGACACATTTTCTCGATAGAAAAACAAGCCAAAGTAGCCTCCGTCTTAATCGATAAACGCTTGGAACTGCT
The DNA here is from genome assembly GCA_927399405.1 of Agonopterix arenella. NCBI lineage: Eukaryota > Metazoa > Arthropoda > Insecta > Lepidoptera > Depressariidae > Agonopterix > Agonopterix arenella. The sequence goes on from OV656714.1 coordinate 9,144,459, forward strand.
AAACGGTGAATAATAGAAACACGGGACTTGATTTAAAAAAAGAGATTGATATTTTACAAATTTTGCTAAGAGCAGAATTGAACTTACATAAATAGTACAATTACAATTAAATAAAGTTTGTTTTACGCTTGCGTCGTTTCAGGCGCGCGCGCCGCCCCATCTCTTTCTCTCGCATCAGGCTGTAATATAAGCTATCACACGCCCATTTCGCTTCAATTATATTTGGACATAGGCCTTAATCCTGTTTTTATGGTTCCAAAAAAAGGATTAACTCATCAGAATCATCGCTAATCGTTTTTCTTTTTTTCAAGTTTTATAAAATTAAAAAAGAACATTAGGTTTTTTTTGTAATATCCCTATGCAATGTTGCCAGCACTTTCTTGATAGTGTATCAGATTCGACCCTATCTAGGTAGAAACAAAACTTTTCCTTCGGCCCCCGCTAAGGGAGAAAAATAAATCTAAATTGGCGCAATCCTTTGAAATCCCCTACTTTTTTGCCGCCATTTTGAAGAATAATTGCCGGCGACTTAAGAAACTTTTGTTATTGGCATTCTAATTTCGTTCTATTTTCGACTCTAATAAGAATTGATTAGAGTTCTCTTTTGGATGATTCAGGTTAATGAGTAAAAATTTTAATTTCCTACGACATTTTATCTACTGTCGCGCTATTTTAATTTTAGCTAGTAGATTGTGTCTTTAGAAAATTGTATTTTTCAATTTAAGAAATATCGATTTAATTGTATTTTTTTTTTATTTATGACTTATCGAGTTTTTGTTCTGTTTATTATATAAAAAAATTATTCATTCAGGTATTACAAAAGAATCTCTGTGATTGACATACAACAAATTATTATAGACTAAGAGATAAGTGTCCTTTTTGCAACTATCAGCTGCAAGGCTGATTCAGTGTTTATGAGGTGTAGAGCATCTCTGTGATCGAAAGACAATTTTTACAATTTTTACAAAAGGTATGTTATTATCGAGGTCTGAACATCCTCTATATGACTGTTATCATAAAAACTACATTTTCTGGCAACATTAAAAAATTACCGTTATTCCGAAGTTTCCCGCGCTTTCCTCTCGGCGGGAAATGACGTAATTGGCGACCTCCGGTTTGACAGGAAGTACCGTCACCGGATACAATGTAGTTCTCAATAATATTATTATAATACTAATATTTTGTTTGCCGTGGTGTGGTCACATAGTGGGAAGTTTGACAAATGCTTAGAAATACTCATAATGAATGCACTCCTACAAAAAACAGCGTGTAATTTTATATGCGTAAAGGAGTGCTTTAGACCATCAAACTGAAAAACTTTTAATATTAGATCCATTGAGGTGCTACTAGAGGCGTCACCCAGACTAAATTTGTTGTAACACTCGTTTGAGCTGATAGGCTCTAACTTGCTTAGCACGTGCCGGGCGCGTGCTGCACCGCGACGCCCACAGTGCGCGCTCCGCACTGCTGATCGTGGTGCACAGATTTTGTTCGCGTTGTCTGCTCTATACATAATTTATTTAATGATTAGCCCTAGTACGAAATCACGAAAAAAAATCTATTGTTTCAATACATTTTGGTACAGTAGCTATTGGCATTTTCTATGAAACAGCTGATTATTTTTTTCGTGATTTATTAGTTGGTCCATAGTAAATATTGTTCAGTTTGGTGGTCTGAAACACCCCCTTAAGTATGTTACATATCTAAGTTTACATTACACCCTGTATAAAAAAGTTTCTTAACTATCATGATCATCATCCTATACAGTTTTCACTGCAACATACAGACAACATCTTAAAATTATAATATAGGTTCCTTCTTAATTATGCTGACGAGTGAGAGATGCCGCATTTTGGATGTTGGTACAATAGAGAAACTTGTTTAGTTTGATGGTCTGATCAACCCCTTTAAAAAACATCAGTATATTAAGAAATCTGTAAGGAAAACTTTGAAATCGTTGCTGACACAAAATAAAAAAAGAATCCTTCCCAGAAAATGGAAAACTGCAAAAGTTAGACTATTTAAAACTGTTTCACACCCATCTTACTTTACTTTAACTACAGTTCATCTCATGTAACACATCTTCTGACAGCACACTTATGTTAATGCAGTAAGTATTATATTCGCTTGGTTAGCGGGACTTCGTAAATTGAGCGAGCTATTCAGCAAAAGTTTGAAAGCGATGAAAAATTCGACTTTCGAACACGGCCAGTTCGCAAATTAAAAAGTTTACACTTTCCCCCGTTTCCAACTATTTCGGACGCCATTTTGGTTTCAACGTTCTAAACTTTTTTATTTCACCCATTTTAAAGCTGTCTATAGCATTTTGGGGATTTTTTCCAAAACCAAAACGGTTTCCTACCGATCATTTAAAAAAAGAATTGTATGCAATGTACTCAATATACATAAGAACAGAACATGTAACGGTGTTATTACCTACGATTCTTTTGAAATTTTTGATCGGCAATTTTCAAAAGTACCTACATAGATATTTTGTGATTCCCGGCGTGGACTGGGGTTGTCTAACCCCATCCTATTTCCATGGGTGTTGTTACGAGATGACTAAGCGATAAGGTTTCTTTTAAAGTGTTTTTGTATGCGACAAGCAGTCACCTATCACGACGATGGACGCTTCTACAGGGTGTAAAATTAAATGGGAAACTTAAAGGGGTACCTACTTCAGACCAACAAACTGAACAACTTTCACTATGGGACCAATATAAATCGCAAAAAAAAAATCTGCTGGCACATACATTTCAGTCAAGTTATGTTTGCAGTTTTGTATGGGACAGCGGATTTTATTTTCACGATTTCAGTGTAGGTCCCATAGTAAAAGATGTTCAGTTTGATGGTCTAAAGCACACCATTAAGTAACTGTCCCATTTAATTTTACACCCTGTATATTATATTCAAAAATTTTAAGTTAATCCAGCAGCACAGAAAAAGCTACGTTATTAAAATGAGAAATTATTCAAAAGCACCCAGGCATACGCCCGTTACAATTGATGACTGGCTAAATCTTTCCACTACAGGTAGTATGCGAGATTGTCATGTGAATCATGCTGACACCTTGGATAAGTTAAATGTCAAGATCGATAGTCGAAGCTACAAAAACGTAGAAAAAAATTGTAACCAGTATTGGCCTCTAAACCCTATCCATATACACGCACACAGACATAATTAGTATGGCGCCTCACGCACACAAACCTAAGAAAGTTGGCCCCTTTTGTTTTATACGGCCAAAGCATGAAGCTCCTTCTAGACATATACTTTTTCTAAGGCTGACACGAAAGAAGAAAATTCAAAGTCTAAGGTAAACAAAACAGAAATAGTTTTGACAATTTTCTCATTTCCATCAATACCGTAATTTACTCCACTAATTTGGTAAATACAAATTACAGTCTCTAAGCAACCCCAAAAAGTTTATATAATCACTCATTTTATGTTGAACCCCGCGTTTTCTACGAATTTAAATCCAGTAAAATCTAGCGTCTCTCATTGCGATGAGATAAAATTTAAATTGCAAAACGCACCCCCTTCGAAAAAAGGGCTAGTGGGCGTCAAAAAAGTACCCAAGATATCGCCCGCCACCCTCCATCTTGAATTAGTATTTTTAACGTCCTTTGTTTCTTGCTTCCAGAATATTTTATGATGCTTTTCGATTTTTTTTTGTTTTTAGAATATTTATCAGTGGTGGTCATGTTTGGGTACTTGGTATACCTATTGATGGTATTTATTGATGAATTTGATAAAAAAGTGAAGCACTGCGGTAGTTTTTCTCGTAGTCAATTTGTCTTAGGTACTGGATTTTGGCTGTATGGATTAGATGCCTATGCTTCATTTTTTGATGACAAATAAAAAAATACGTGTGAATTCGGAGCATACTCCGAGTTACTCCGAGTTCAAACGTATTTTCAATGCCATAAAATCTAAACTCGAAAAGAATTTTTTTTTTTAAATCATTTGTATTATATTTCCGATAAAAATACGGAATTATCTCGGTTTTTCTGTAGTTTCACTAATGTGGTAGGTAGATGATTGATGATTTTCAATAGAACTGGAACGTTTTAGGTTTTTTGTTTATACCTACAACATATTCTAATTCGATATTTTTTGTTTCGAGTTCAGGAGTGCGATTTTTGAATCTCATACGTTGAACTCGGCAGTTGAAAATGTATGGAGATACGCATCTTTCTACTGCTGATTTGACTTTCAAAAATCGCACTCCTGGAGTATGATTTTTGAATGTCAAATCAGCAGTAGAAAGATGCATAACTCCATAGTAATTTTGACTTTTACAAATGCTGAGTTCAACGAATGAGTTTCAAAAATAGCATTCCTGTTTATTTCGAATTCGATTCGATATTTTTTCTTTTTCATTTGTCTTTGTAATGTAGAATTAGGTTGAATGGAAAATATGTCAATGCCTTAATAAAAAAAAAAGAATAATAAAATAGTTCTGTTTTTTTTTAAATAATTTTCCGTAACCCTGTTTTTTCGGATAACTTTTTAACCGTTGTCAGTAACAGTTGGAAATGGTGTTCAGTAAACAAATCGGTAAACTTAACCACGGCTACAGTTTGCACTTTGTCCCGGGATGTTTTTCAAACAAATGGGACCTATTAAACAGTAAATTGGCTTCGAAAAGTTTCCCAGCGCCCTCCATCGACGTGTCACTGTGAAAAATTTTACTTCGTCCCACTTTTTGGTGTTCGATTTTTGGTTTTCGACCGAATAAAGATAGTAGCGAATAGTAAACAGATTGAAGATATAAAAACCGTTCTGGAGTGCGATTTTTGAAAGTAATTTATTGAACTCAGCAGTTGAAAATGTCAATCTTTCTTCTGCTGATTTGACTTTCAAAAATCGCACTCCGGGAGTACTCATGATTTTTGTATGTCTAATCAGCAGTATAAAGATACATATCTCCATACTAATTTTGACATTTTCAACTGCTGAGCTCAGCGAATGAGTTTCAAAAATCGCACTCCTGCCTAGCTAGCATGCCACCCCCGAGAAAACGACAAAAATCGAGATGTGCCTCCATCTTTATTATTTTACGTAGGACGTAGGCCAGAAAGAGCGCGCATGACGTTTTTCTCGTTTAAACGCTTTGTCGTGGGTGGCATGCTAGCTGGGCTGGTACCTACTACATATTCTGACTCCAAATCACATATTTTTTTCTCTCTGTTTGTTTGATTGTTCGAGACGCAGAAACTATAAAACTGATTTTGATGAAACTATTTGTTTCTAAAAGCTTATACCTAAGTTAACTTACAAGCTGGAGTGCGATTTTTGAATCTCATACGTTGAACTCAGCAGTTGAAAATGTATGGAGATACACATCTTTCTACTGCCGATATGACTTTCGAAAATCGTACTCCTATAGTATGATTTTTGAATGTCAAATCAGCAGTAGAAAGATGCATATCTCCATAGTAATATTGACATTTTCAACTGCTGAGTTCAACAAATGAGTTGCAAAAATTGCACTAAGATGAGTGGAGCCTGTGCGGACGAAGTCACGGGTAAAACCTAGTATTAAAAAAAAATATCAACTTTTATTATTTTCATTTTCCTCAGAACATGGTTTATAAAAGAAAACAGGAACAAAAGCACCAATGCCTTTTCGAAACAAAAACCCCACTAAGCGAAAATTTATAAAAAGAAACACCTAAAAAAGCCCCAATCTCTTTTCTAATCCAAAACCATACCACAGAACACTCTACAGAAAGAATCCAACCAAGTTGCACCTCTTTCTGATTCAGATAATTTTCCTAAAACCCTCCAAAGATGGCTACCGGGGCGTCATTAAAATATTGAAGGAACTCAGTCCCCGGGCTTAATTAAAAAATCGTGTCGACTCACAAATAAAATCAATCTCGACTTTCGTTGAATTTTCTTGAGCGAGTTTTTCTTCCCCTTTAATACCTAAAGGTGGAACGGTTCTCAGATTTTGTTCGTAATTACATTTTGTGTAATGATTACAAAGTTTTGATGGACGAAGGTTCGTTTGTTGTGTTGAGTTTGAGAAAGAAATGGTTTTAAAATGTTTTATGGATAATACGGAAGTTTGTATCCTACTACTCAATAAATTATACAGTGGGGAATCACATTTCAGGTTCTGACCCGAGCACTTGTCTCGCGTGGTCTTCGCACGTCGCGTTTTTGTTTTTGCCTGGCACGAGGCTCCGCAATCCTCAATCTCTTCTTGTTCTTGACCTAAAACAATCCCTGAGATTGAGATAGATTCTCTCAAAAACTTCTTGACACTGGCGGAAATGCAGTGCTAACACACAAGCAAGAGTCCATTATTATAAAAAAAAAAAAATTATACTGTGTGCAAGTTTTAGTATTTTATACTATTATAAAACTGTAGAAGTGTGTTTGTAGGTAAATTGAAGATGAAAGTGGGTCTGTTACATCTCAGCGTATAAGCGAAAAATTCTTCGTCTATGGTTACACCTATCTAAGTATACCTACTTTTAAAAGAGTTCCGCACTGCCTAAGCCGCTGAAGATATCTATAGGCAAACATGAAAGCTAAGAAAATATAGGAATGCTTAAATTAAATAATAACCTATAAACGAGCATGATTTCGAAAATTAATGTCTATTAAAATAATTGCAACCATCTCTAAACGAAACAAGGTTGATTTGTTTCTTTAAATACACTCAGTTTAGTAAAAACATTCAAATTGTAATGATATAAAAGCACTGTATGCTATGCAGAGATACCTACGTATCTTACAACACGAGCGCGAGCTCTTACGAGCGCTTACAACCCGAGTCACTTTAAAGTACGAGCGAATAGGCTTCTTCTGGGTTAGCTCGCTACATTTTCGACCCCATCATTATCCTAAGGACTGGATTGAGGTCAAGATCAAACCAATCTTCAGAAAAAAAAGTATCTACAAAAAACTTCATTTCATGCAACCTATAAAGTAAGCTAAAATGTACAACTAAAAAAAACAATATTCTGATTCAAAAAGTCTATAATATCCATAAATCAAACATCTCAAGTATTACAAAAGTTATGAATAGAATCCTGCCGTTCAAAATCCTTTCATTTTAAAAGAAACGCCATATTTGCCTCCCCCACCCACCCAAAGACGCCTACAGAAAAACCTTTTGAATTTAGAACAAAAATGCGGGGTTCGACCAATGAGAGCTTCTCGCTTCGCGGATAAAAATTGAATCGATAGCGGGGGTGGTTGGTGTTGAAAAAATGTTAATTTTCTATCTTGGGGACGGACGCCGCGTCTATAGGGTTAAGTTTTAATGGGCGTTGATGTTTTTGAAATAAATTTATGGTGTTTTGAACCGTTTTTTTTATTACAAAACTAAATAAAATGACAGCCGTAGGCGTTAAGCGTGTGGTTTGGTTTCGCCTTGGAATTGGACACATAATTTCTTCCTGTGGGTGAAGTACGAGGTGACTAAAGGATAAAGCTTTGACTACCTAATAATTATAAAAAGATAAAAAATGATCTACTGTTGGTACTCGATAGGTAACCGCCATTAAAATTATACAGGGTGTAAAATTAAATGGGACACTTACTTAAAGGGGTGCTTCAGACCATCAAACTGAACAACTTTCTCTACGGGACCAATATCGAAATCTCGGAAAAAAATCTGCTGCTCAGACCGAGCATACCTTTTAAATAGTTTCAGCTAATTTTGTTAGACCTTATATAATTAATGCGGACGAAGACGCGGGCTAACTCTAGTAGGATATAAAAAAAAGACTTACCTATCAAAAATAACACTAAACCGATCACAAGAACACACCTTCAACATGGTCAAAGTACAACTGAACTTTTAACCCTTCGCCGACCGCTCGGGTCAAAACTTGTCTTACCGGTTATCTTGCCCCAGGTCGCTAAAGATACGGAAGGGTGCCAATAGTGGACATAATAGCACCTATGATGAATAGAACCAAAGAATAATAGCGCATTTCATTATAATATTTGGACCTATTTAAGTATCCAATGTGGCTATTGTGATTTTTGCGGAACTGACCTAACCGGTTTTTGGCGTTAGTTTGTTTAGTGATGAATGTTAGTCGATAGTGTTTTGTAAAAATGTCGATAAGATGTAAGTTGTGGCGGTTTTAGTTTTGGTAGAGATATTAATTTAATTAGGTACCTATAAGTACACTAAGTTAAAGGAGATAATAATGTAATTGTGATTTTATAAAAAAATTATTGAAACCAACAACATTTTGTAGCTTTTTATGCCTTTCTTTTATGTTTCCTATTGTGCATTGTATTTTCTTTTGGTGTAAATAAAGTATATTTCATTCATTCATTCATTCAAGTATTCTAATAAACGAATAATTAATAAAAATTTCACTTTTTTGAAATGTACACCCTTATTTTTGTTTTTTGAATAAATTTTTTTTCATAATTAACTCATTTTTTTAATGAATTAAATAAAAACTCTCTCTCCGTTGTATTTTATTTTATTAACAATTTAAGTTCTATAATACGAATTATTTATTCAATAAATATTTATTTCCCATAATTGAATCATATTGGTTTTCCTATAAATCAATTTGCATTATGATATAAAAAAAGACCAAGCAAATATAAAATAACTTTCTTAAATAACACGGACAGTAAACTTAAAAAACTAAGTGTTTTTGAATTGAAACAATTTCGATAGATAAATTCGTTTGTTAGTCGATATATTTTTTCAGCTTCCCATCTCAAACAGACAGTACGGGACAACAATTAACCGGCGAAGAATTGTCCGCGGTCACAATGGGCACATTAGCATACTGCCCTGACCGGTTCTCACGGCTGTCCCGCTGACGGGACACCGCCGGCATTGGAAGGGTTAAACATGCAGCCGGCCAATATGTCTTCGCTTCACACCTTTTTATGGTGAGAAGGAAATTATTTGATTGCAGATGAGTCTGTGAGAAGTATTATTATTTTATGCAAAATTTAAACACTAATGAAATCAAATTAAAAACGTACCAAATGCTTTGATTACTAAAACAAAACTGGCCAACTTTCTTAGGTTGGTGTGCGTGAGGCGTCATACAACTTATCTCTGGGTGCGTTTTTGCGTGATGCTGTTACAAACAAACAAACGTTTACAGTTTTATAATAGTACTAATAAGTACTAGAGTTTAGCCGCGACTTCGTCCGCACAAGATTATAAGCTATCAAACAAAAAAAATTTCATCAAAATCGGTTCAGTAGTTTTTGCGTGATACTCGTTCAAACAAACAAACAAACACCCAAACAAACACACAAACAAACAGACAGACAAAAAATCCAAAAATTGGTGAAATGGAATCAGGGACATCTAAAAACCATATCGTAACTTTTTTTTTGTTAATATCTTCAATGTACAGACAAACTTCCTGTTACAGTTTTATAATAGTATAGATAGATATAATAGAATAGATAGAAAATGTCGTAGCGCCGCGTAGGCGTAGTCCGTAGACATCCGTAGCACCAGTGTAGTTTAATATCTGCGTAGCGCTGCTATACTATACTTTTTACTAACTTTAGGAATCTATACGTTTATTAGGTACTATACAGGGTGTAAGTGACAGCCTAGCAAATACTGAAACGGTGAACTCAGACCATCAAACTGAACAACTTTCACTATGGAGCCTACATCAGGAGACGTGAAAAAAAAATCAGCTGTCCCATACATTTGAGTCGAGTAGGTTAAACAGTAGTTTTGTATGGGACAGTTGATTTTTTTTTCACGTCTCCTGATGTAGGCTCCATAGTGAAAGTTGTTCAGTTTGATGATCTGAGTTCACAGTTTCCGTATTTGCTAGGCTGTCACTTACACCCTGTATAATACAATCAAGTTAATATGTACACACGGCGACACATCGAGCTATACAAAACCAGTATAAACTGGTCGCGAGACGTTATACGTTACTCGTCCTACGCGCGGCCAGCTTATTTTGGTTTTTTATAGCTTGATACATGTGTCGCCGTGCGTCCGTACTGGGCTATTTCCAAAGACATTCTTTACAAGGAGGACTTCGCATCAGTGTGCTCTTAACGGGACCACTAAGTTACGCCCAGTTACATTGCTGCTTTATAACCGAAAACATTTGAAAGATTTGAAAGGACTGGAATCTCAGCGGCAATGTAAGACAGCCGGGCATAGGGTTACCAGGGCCTAATATCGGAAATCCGATCTTGAAGGATGAAAAATCCTGATTTTCGACAAAAAGTCCGGTCTAGTATAAAATTTAACTACAAACAAAAAAATTCTTTTTTACAAAAACTTTTATTCAAAGTTATAAAAAAAAATCATGATAAGTAATCAAAACTTACAAGTCAACGTGTTAATTATATGTATTTATTATTGCTAGAAACTGCTTTTAAAATTTGGTATTGACTGCAAATATGACTGAAAAATCGCGCACAACTGTGTTCTTTCCAGTTATACTTCGTAAGTAGGATGGCTCTAATGGACTCCACTGATAGTCTGTTTCTCGCATTGTGAGGCATAATGCAAAAACATACTGGCAATTGCGAAGTAATTCGGAAATGCGACTTTCGTCATTCACTTCAGTAAAGAAGGCAACCCATCTTTTCTCAGCAGTCTCACAGTCGTCTCAGCAATCTCACACCCGGCACGAGTCGAAAAATCCGGTCTGGCACAAAATCCGGGCGAAGGCCGGTCAAGGCATTAAAAATCCGGTCAAGACCGGATTTATCCGGTCAGATGGTAACCCTAGCCGGGCATAACTGATGCATACAAAGGTGACATGAGAGACATGTGCCATGTTTAGGCGTTGTTATTGTAAGACATGATAACTCTATGGTTATAAACTCATTGGCTATTTCCTTTAAAAACGCAAAGCTAGTTTTGTTATAAAATCAAAGCATTCGAAAATGATTTTTTTGTTATTTATTTTAGTATGAAAAGTTTTCAAAAGTGTATTTATAATATCTCTGGTCAACCCATAGTCGTGAGTGCTCGTGAGCTTGTGCTAAATTTGGGAGTAGACAGCATCTACATTTTAGTTTTATCTTCTCAGTAAAAAATACGTTTGAGAATAATGATAAACTTACATTTTCAGTAATTCTGTAGCTTGAATACTATTAAATAAAAGGATAAACTATAAAAAGTATCGAAACGTCGACGAAAAACAATGACGTCACTATTCATTATTAACAACTTTTCATACGAAGCTCGTTTTTTGACGTTTGATAAAGAGTTCCTGATTTGACTAGCTGGAAACTAGCGAATTAAAAAAAAAGAGCCCACAGTGCATCGCTGCGTTTCAGAAAAATCGATCCAGTAAAATCGAATATTGATATAACAAAATCCAAAGTCTACGAAAACGAAGTCACATGCAAAAACTAGTTAAGTAATACTCAAAAAAAGAATAATCCTAATCGGACGAATTAATAATCCACTCCTTTTTTAAGTTAATAACTTTTATTTCAGCTGGTCCAAAAGCTAATTATTCAAGACCATCAACAACTATCTCAAAAGATGCCCGTTACAACCCTACTTAAATAAAAAAAAAAGAAACCAAGGGTCAGACAAGACAATCTATTATTATTCAAATTAAGAACACTTTGCCAGGGGTCTTTCTTAGAATAATGTTTGTCTTTAGAGATACTAGAATAGGATGCTGCTCTTTTATCTTGATGAGAAATTAAAAAAAAGCTGACCTTATTACGTTCATTATTATTGTGTAACTGTTTTCGAATAGACCGTGACTTTTTTTGGCGGGAATTCGGAATTAGAACTGTTAGTTTGTTATTATAGAGCTTTATTTTGGGTTTGAGATTATTATAATCTATACCTAACTTCTTACACCGTAAAATCTACACCATCTTACCTACCTACAGGGGTGTGATTTTTGAAACTCTGGACAATGGAGATACGCATCTTTCTACTGCTGATTTGACATTCAAAAATCATACTACAGGAGTGAGATTTTTGAAAGTCAAATCAGCAGTAGAACGATGCGTATCTCCATACATTTTCAACTGCTGAGTTCAACGTATGAGATTCAAAAATCGAATCACAGTTCCGTGTCTGACTGACTGACAGACAATGCACAGCGCACAGCGTAAACGACTGAAGATAGAAATTAGAAGCATGAAATTTGGAATAAAATTATCAATGATTTTTTATGGTCGCTCCGACGCGAGGACCAAAAAGTCTTTGAAAATTATATTCTTCGGTCCTCCGTAAGGGTGCACTGAGAAATGATTTTTTCGATATTTTATTTTGACGTGGATTAAGTCGCGGGCAAAAGCTAGTAACAAATAAAATGTCGTGGACTTTGTCACACAAATTATCTAGTCCCATCTAATGTAGACTTGTATTATATTGGTGGACTAGACAACGATATAAAATACATTTATATAGAAACAGACTTGAGTACAAATATTCAATTTCACTAAAATATATAAATATTTGCCACTTGCGGTATTCGAACCTGCGACCCTCAGCACAGCAGGCAGGTTCACTACTGAGTCATAGCCGTACATAAATGGCTGTGGACGGGTCACGAGTCTACCGACTGAGCTATTGGGCCGTCAAGTTGATTGTACACACGGCGACAGATCAAGCTATACAAAACCAAAATAAGCTGGCCGCGTAGGTTGAGTAACGTATAAAGACGCGCGACCGGCTAATGCTGGTTTTGTATAGCTTGATGTGTCGCCGTGTGTACGTGCATAACGTGCATTATGTTTTAAATATCATTAAAGAGTCGAGTGTGGGGAATTGAAATACTAAGCATGTAAGTTGGAAGTAAGGCTTACCTTTAGCAAATTAAAGGTTTTATGATAGAACGAGCGTTAACCCGCGACTTTGTCCGCACAAATTATATACCAGATTTTAAGTCAGATAATAAGCTATCAAACGAAAAAAAATCATCAAAATCGGTTCAGTAGTTTTTGCGTGATGCTCGTTCAAACAAACAAACACACAAACAAACAGACAGACAAAAATCCAAAAATTGGTGAAATGGAATCAGGGACACCTAAAAACCATATCGTAACTTTTTTTTGTTAATATCTTCAATGTACAGACAAACTTCATGTTACAGTTTTATAATAGTTTAGATGACGTGATGAATTCTCACCGATCCCAACCCTACCAAACCCCGGCGTAATCTCAACAACTAGAAGTATGACAAACTTTTTTGGTCTAAAAACCTGGTGTTGAGTAGAAGAACTAAATTGCAAAACGCTTCCATCTAGCGGTGAGAAGAAAAACAAAAACTGTTCCTGCCATCTATCGACGAATAGTAGAACTTTGTACAATCGTGCCATCTAGTGAGGAATAGCAGTACTAAATTTTAAAAGTGCACTCTCTAGTGTCGAGTAGGAGTGTTATTTGTTGGAATTATGTCGTGCTTAAATAATTGTCAAATAAAACGAGTCCTGTTAAAAAAAAGGGCTTTTATATTGCAGTATAATTTATTTTTACAAAAGATTGTGTGAGAATTTGTTAAAAATGAATGCCGATGAGTAAGGGTTGAACTACTGACTACAAGATGGCGTTAGTAGTTCTGAAAGTTTGTAAAAATTAATTATAGATTTTATATTTATTTCTCCGTTTGTTTGTGGCCAAACTAAATTTTATGTCCAATATTAATCTATTTGATGCTGACGGACGTCGAGCGAGATAGATTCAAGGAACATGGAGAAACTACTGAGAAGTTTTTGTAGAAAGATGCATATCTCCATAGTAATATTGACATTTTCAACTGATGAGTTCTCGTTCGCTGAGCTCAGCAGTTGAAAATATCAAATTTATTATGGAGTTAAGCATCTTTCTACTGCTGATTTGACTTTCAAAAATCATACTCCAGGAGTGCGATTTTTGAAAGTCAAATCAGCAGTAGAAAGATGCGTATCTGCATACATTTTCAACGGCTGAGTTCAACGTATGAGATTCAAAAATCGCACTCCAGATCATCCCCTTAAAAAATTGTTAATTTTTAGTTCGAATAGGTAATTTTTAATATCAGGAAAAACTATAAAAAGTATGGTGAGTTATTATGACGTCATAATATCATAACTCATACTCATTTTAGTAGGTACTATGTTCATACAAAGCGCGTGTTCTGACATTCTATGAAGAGTTTCTGATTTTGATTAAAGTAGGCAAAATACCCAAAGTATAAAGAAATCGAGTTGTGGGTCTGTTATAGGGTGGTAGCGTGTTGGTTGCCTCTCCCCGGCCTACATCGAAGCCCCAAGCTTAAGATTATGTTTTTTTTAAACTTCCCTTGATGTCACCAAATATTTATAACTGTAAAACGTTAAACACTTTTCGTATTTAAACTTTTGTTGAGATCATCAAAACTAAGATGGATGCCACAATTTTAAAATTAGAATAGAATAAGAAAATAAAAAATAAAGGAGAATGCTCAAATCAAAGACGGTCTCAAAAACCGCCCCACCACTTGTTACTTTATCCCTCGGAACATATTTTACAATTTTCCCCCTTATCCCCAAACGGGACAGCGCGGGCATACAAATGACTTTTTAACTGGAATTTTTTCCCGGGATTTTCTGGAGAGTTAACAGATTTTTTCCCGTGCCCCGGGGTTATTAAGGTGATTAATTCAGTGTTGGCTGTTTGCACATTTTTCACTTTTTTTTAAAAGGATGTAATTTGTCAAGCAATTTGCGTCGAGTGAGCAGTTGACTTTTTGGTTAATTTGCTTTTTTATAGACTTTTTGCCATGTCATGGAGATGTGTTCATGTCATAAAGTGTATTTAAGGGTTGTTATGACTCTGATAATGTATTTTTAATAAACCGATCCCCAATTTTGATAGACAGTTAGGTATTACAATTTACGAGAACATAATCAGTCCAAAAGAAAAACATTTTTTTATGTTAAAACATGTGAACAATCTTAGTATGAAATATAATACAGTCGATTAAACAAGAAGAACGATATTCTTCTTTTGTTTGAGAACATTGATGTAGGTACCTATGTGATTATTAAGAGTCTTCTTAACGTTCAGTGGAGGCCGAATCACAATATTAAAGAAATCTCAATAAAGAAAGCCTGAATTGAAAAAGTGCTACTCCAATAAACTACAAAAGCCCTAAAGCAATTTTTATACTAGTATAAAACTTTTATAGGTTTATACCACTTCTAAGAATATTGAAATAAATATAAAAAATAAAATAAAAAAATAAAAGTAAAATAAAGATCTTTTATTTCGGACAACTTAATTTCTTAGCAAGGATTGGATTTCAGAGAATGTTGTTCAGCTTGATGGTCAGATCAACCTCTTAAAAAACCGTCTGCATTATTTAGAAACACCCAGTATAGGTACTAGGTGATAATAAAATCGAATTCCTTTAAAGTCTGAGTGAATAGGCTTTTTCTGGGAAAGCTCGCTACATCTTCGACCCCATCTTCGTCCTGAGGACTGGATTGAGTTCAGGAGCAAACCCATCTTTAATAAAAAAAAAAATTTCAGGGCTGTTTCAGGTGATCAATCTGAACAACGTTTACTACGGGAGCTACTCTAAAATCGCAAAAAAAATCTGCTGTTCCATACTAAACTGCAATGCCTCATCTACTCAAATGTATGAAACAGCCGTTTTTTTGCGATTTCAGGTTTGTCCCCATACTTAAAGTTGTTCAGTTTTTTTTGGGAGCGGTTGTCTTACACCTTATAATCTTGAAATTTAGTCTGAAATACGTCATTTTAGAAACTATAGCTAACTCCTTTATCCGTCCAAGCGTCCAAAGAAATAAAGTCCGATAACCGACGCATTGGATGTAAATGAACGAATGAATGAAACATGATAATGAACGGGAATGAAACATCATGTAACGATAACACGCTATTTAGTTGCTCGTGTCCGTTCCCGGGTTTTTTCCGGAGATCCCGAGGGTGAAGTTAGGATGGCGACACAGTGAGCGCGAGTGTGGTCTATTCTGTTTTTTATGGGACCATGTGCTTATTGCTGCTTATTGGAAAATAGGTTGATTCCTATTTTAGAGAAGGCCAATATTTTGAAATTATACTAGACTAGCTTTTGCCTGCGACTTTGTCTACTTTAAGTTTAGAAAAGTATCCTGTTTTAATCCAGAACATATTCTTTCTGTTTGTCAAATTTTATCCCAATCCGTTCAGTCGTTTATGTGGAATTGAGTAACAAACATCGAATGATATAAGAAATATATTTATTATAATAAAGGAGTAGGAATATAGAGAGATGGTGATGTCAGGAGAGGTAGACCCTGAAAACGATGGATACTTGGCCCACACCTTGGAAACTTTGCTGTTTCATACCAATGGGAAAATCTAATAAGAAAAGGGAAGCGTGTAAGCTTTAAATTTATTCCATGAAAATTTCAAAGCTTTATATCTTCGTAATTATATTATAAATTGCATTTATGTTATTTGTGATGCGGCATGTAGATTTTCTAAACTATTTTTCCATAGATATATTATATTGATTGATAGAATATTACTTTTTTTAATACCGTCTGCGCGTCAAACTTTTGTATGAAATTGACAACTCTGCAGCCACCTCAAGAATGTACTTTTGTTGGTTGAGTTTAACCCTGTTTTATTATTTTCCATTTTCCCTCTCATTGTACCCCGATCCCAACCTTGTTAGCATTCATTGTAGTCATTTGTTCGTTTACAAACGTATTTATTTCCAACATGTTTTTATTTTATACGCGCGAGGAAATTTGAGATAAGTTTCCACATTTTGTCGAGTTTTTTGTTTCATCGCAATTTATTTTACATTTTATGCAGAGCCGTGAGGGAATTGTTAATGTTAGTTTTATTTTTGTTATTTTCTACAGAAAATCTATTTTTTTAATATTAATGCTCTATTAGAGGATTGTTTTTATTAGAGAACGTTGTGGTTTGAAAGAGGATGTAGTGACAAAAATAGAGAAAGGTATGTTGAGATGGTTTGGTCATGTGGAAAGAATGGATGAGAGCAGATTGACGAGGGCAATCTAATCTATAAGGCAAGCGTAAGTGGAAATGTTGGAAGGGGACGGCCTAGGCGTACATATACGAACCAAATTGGCGACGTGCTTAAAAAGGGCCAGGTCAGATCTACCCGTAACCGACGAGCATGCATGAAAGGACTTATGAATGTGGAGGAAGCTAGAGAGGTATGTCAGGATCGTAGCAGGTGGCGTTCCGTTGTCTCTGCCTACCCCAGTGGGAGACAGGCGTGAGAATATGTATGTATGTATGTACATTTTTCCTCCGTACATACCTACATCACGACTTATTATGTTATCGTGTAAAATTTAAGAATATGTTTGAAGTGAAACATTATAAATTCCATAATTTTTTTTTACATATGGGTTTGCTCTTGACCTCAATCGAGTCCTTAGGACGAAAATGGGGTCAAAGATGTAGCGAGCTCACCCAGAAGAAGCCTATGTTGTAAGTGCTCGGAAATACTGACGCAGGCAGGGCATTCCACTCCTTGGCTGTGCACATTATAAAAGATTAAAAAAGGCGCTTGGTGCGAATATGTGGGATGTCAACCAAAAAGGGCTGATATCCCACGGTGCGTCTGGAATTCCGATAGTAGAAAGGGGAAGGCGGGATGAGCTCATACAGCTCTTGGGCACACTCACCGAAGTACAATCTGTAGAAGACCGACAAGCAGGCTACTCTGCGGCGGTGGGTTAGGCTATGAAGCTTGGTCTCCACCAGCTTATTGTAACGAAATATGTTATAACAAGATAGCTTATTAGTATATTACTTTGGAAGTATAGGAAATATGTTATGACAAAATTATCACCTACCGGCATTAATTACTATTATTTAGAGATTTTAGAGAATGGAAGCCATTACCCGGTACAAGACATTTCACGAACTCCACTGTGGCTGCGTCCCTGATACAGCTTAGCCGTTTTTTTTACATAAAATGTATGTGTGTAGTGTTTTTGTGCTAGTTACCCATTGCACCCTTAAAAACTTTAATGGTGGTGTGCACCAAAAAGTATTTTACGTTTAAAACATGTTTAGCACGTTCCGGGACAGTGACCGCCTATAGCCGTGATAACAATAAAAGTTCTATTGTGTCTCGTTCACTGTCCCGGAACGTGTTAAATATGATGCTGTTACTGTCACCAGAATGAGTAGTGTTAGAGACAAATCGATCACTAAATACGTTTTTAAGCCTAAATATAAATGATGGATGCAAGTCGACCTAAATAAAAAAAAAAATAATAATAATGTCATAACGCCGGGACCTGCTGACTGGTGCGCTTAGCACCGGGAACCGGCGCCCGCAGACTCACCTCTCTACAACCTTAGCCGCTCACTAGATGTTGCCGCCTTGTCGCTCCTTGCGAGCGGCCTTTTTGGAGGGCCCATGAGTTGGCAAGTCACCGTCTGCCATTTTTGACAAACTAGAAATATTTGTTACGGCAGGCGTCCCGAGTCTCTCCGCAATAACCCAGAATTCCCAGCCCACCCAGTTCACCCCCCATAACACTAGATACAACAATCGTCTCTGCACCGAATGTGGTATGTCTTCTGGTGTATTTATAGAGATAGACCACGCTTGGTGCATCCCATCGCATTTAGATAAAAGTGTCTCAAAGGGGCCTCTACGTGTTGGACCTGTGTCCCCACGCAGGCCTTCCAAAGGTCCGAGCTACGGCCCGTGAGTAAGCCTTTTACAGAGATACATAACAATAAAAAAAAAACAAAAAAAAAGCAAAAAAAAAACCTTAAATTAAAAATAGCATTGATGCAACTGGTGAACACTGCTGTATCAAGGACACAGCCGCGTGGCGTTCGTGAAACGTCTTGTAGCGAGTAATGGCTCCTATCCACTAAAAAAATGGTAAAAAAAATAATGCCGGTAGGTGCTATACTTCCAAAATAATAAGTGAACTTGTCATAACATATTTTGTTACATATGGGATTTTCAAGTGGCCCTGTACTGACCGAAATGAAAGACATTTCTTTATAAAATTAAAAAAAAATTAAAATAAATATTATTTACCGTCAGGCAAAAAATAACCCATAGATATACAATAATACAATACAATACAATGTCAATACAAATTATAAGATACGAGCGTCAACCCGCGACTTCGTCCGCACAAATTATATACCAGATTTTAAGTCAGATCATAAGCTATCAAACAAAAAAAGTTTCATCAAAATCGGTTCAGTAGTTTTTGCGTGATACTCGTTCAAACAAACAAACAAACACCCAAACAAACAGACAGACAAAAAATCAAAAAATTGGTGAAATGGAATCAGGGACACCTAAAAACCATATCGTAACTTTTTATTTGTTAATATCTTCAATGTACAGACAAACTTCCTGTAACAGTGTTATAATAGTAATAGATGAAATTAAAATGTTCGTCAAAAATATAAAAATTGTCATCTTAGATCTTTCTTATAATATTATTCGGAGACGCACGCGCGAGCTGCTCAAAGGAGGCTCTCGCGGTCCTCATCACATAGAAATCGTTGACCCTGTTCTCGGCAAACATTCCAGATGCGCTACACCTCCATAGCAGGCCCAACATGCCTCTAAAAGCGTTGTTATATTGAACTCTCAACGTGTTGTAGTTTTAAAAGATAGTTGACGCAGTAGTGAAAGAAAGAAAGAAAAAAGAAAGAAAAAGAAAAATCATTATTCACCATTAAAGGCACACACACGAAACAACAGAGTACATCAAAAGAAATAATAGGTAGTAGCTGTGTATGCCGCGACGGTGAATAGGACACGACTCAACGTACTTACTTCGTAAGCAAGGCGTTGGCGTAGTGACTCTGATCACTCCTAAAGGGATTACGGTTGTGAGTTTACGTAATATGCATGATCTAAAACTAGAGAAACTTCACATCCTCATAAACTTAGCATGTTCCGAAGCATTGGAGCGCAACGCAAAGTTCGCTGGTATCCGAAGCAATTCGGGCAAGATACATAAATTTTATTGGAGTAATCTCGCCCGGCCGCAAGACTCACTGGCTGGAAATTTTAAGATATACGAACACTGGACGGTCGGCAGAAAACTCATTTTAAGGTTTCCTTTATCCTGGGCTTGAAAAAGGTTACCATTATTAGTTTTGGATGCCTTATACGGGGAAGAAAATTGTAACTACATATGGCGCCACTTTCTGTATCAAAGAATGATTTCATTTTGAGAATAATTTCTCGTACACCACTTTCGGCATGATTTTCGAAAAAAAATCTGCTGTTCCATACAAACCTACTCGACCTAAATGTATGGGACAGCAGTTTTTTTTCGCGATTTCAATATTGGTCCCATACAGAAAGTTGTTCAGTTTGATGGTCTGATCATCCCCTTAAAACAGTTTCACCTAATTTTGTTAGACCTTATATAAAACAAAAATTTTCTAGTTTGTACAAAAAATTGCTTAAGTTGTTTATTTTTAATTTATTTATCAAATACACTTTAACCTTCTTACCTGACTGCGCACGAAGGAGGGCCTAATAGCTAAAAGCGGTAAGCTGTCCTAATTTTCACAACTTTTGTACTATTTAAAAATTATTAATTTATTCTTAAACAATGCAGCAGGTTTCTGCAGACCGTACCTATTTTATTAGGTCAACTTCTAACAACGTCTTCGCGTGTAATCAAAGGAAATTTCCAATTAAATTGATTACGATCTCCCCGTCCGCCATTTTGGTAACGTACTCATGCCTAGATTGTTTCTGCTAACCGTACACATAGAATACGCTTATACGAAATATTTGGGTTGTTTGAATTATTAGTTTTATATAGTTAAGAATTTTGGAAATGAGGATGAAAGAAAAAGTCTAGTTTATAATAATTATAGCATAAAAAAATGAACATCCTACACACCCGGTATTTTAAAACACCCTAGTATTATTTAAAGGGGTGGCTGAGACCATCAAACAGCCAACATGGAGAGAAAATATTGAGAAAACCAGACTAGGCTTGTGATCTGACTTAAAATCTGGTATATAAGGTCTAACAAAATTAGGTGAAACTATTTTAAGGGGATGATCAGACCATCAAACTGAACAACTTCCTCTATGGGACCAATAAAGAAATCGCGAAAAAAAATCTGCTGTCCCATACAAAACTGCAAGCACAACTAGACTGAAATGTATGGGACGGCTGATTTTTTTTTCGCGATTTCAATATTGGTCCCATAGAGAAAGTTGTTCAGTTTGATGGTCTGATCGTCCCCTTAAAATAGTTTCACCTAATTTTGTTAGACCTTATATATAATTTGTGCAGACAAAGTCGCGGGTTAACTCTAGTACTATTATAAAACTATAAATGTTTGTTTGTAACAGCATCACGTAAAATCTACTGAACTGATTTTGATGAATCTTTTTTGTTTGACAGTATATTTTAACGTTCACAGGCACATACCTACATTGTAATGATCCCAAGTTAAGCACTATAGGCTTTTTAATATGGAAACCATACAACAACGCACACACATATAACATCCATGACCGAACCGGGATTCGAACCCAGGACCCTGGTTTGGCAGTCCGTCGTGGTAACCATTACACCAAACGGGTCGTCGACTATTATAAAAACTGTAAATGTTTGTTTGTAACAGCATCACGTAAAATCTACTGAACTGATTTTGATGAAACTTATTTGTTTGACAGTATATAATTCCATAGTATATAAATCCATCTATACTATTATAAAACTGTAACAGGAAGTTTGTCTGTACATTGAAGATATTAACAAAAAAAAAGTTACGGTATGGTTTTTAGGTATCCCTGATTCCATTTCACCAATTTTTGGATTTTTTGTCTGTCTGTTTGTTTGTGTGTTTCTATGTTTGAACGAGTATCACGCAAAAATTACTGAACCGATTTTGATGAAACTTTTTTGTTTGATAGCTTATGATCTGACTTAAAATCTGGTATATAATTTGTGCGGACGAAGTCGCGGGTTAACGCTCGTAGTATATAAATCAAGGTCGTCCTAGGAAGAGGTGGCGGGATGAACTGGATGTTTTTTTGATGACGCGTGGCCAGATCATGCCCAGGACAGAGATGGTTGGAGAATGAAAGGGGAGGCCATTGCCCAGCAGTGGGATGAAGTGGGCTAGTAAAAAAGAAGTATATAATTTGACTTAAAATGTATATAAGGTCTAACAAAATTAGGTGAAACTATTTTAAGGGGATGATCAGACCATCAAACTGAACAACTTTCTCTATATGGGACCAAAAGCGAAATCGTGAAAAAAAATCTGCTGTTCCATACAAACCTACTCGACCTAAATGTATGGGACAGCAGATTTTTATTTCGCGATTTCAATATTAGTCCCATAGAGAAAGTTGTTCAGTTTCATGGTCTGATCATCCCCTTAAAATAGTATCACCTAATTTTGTTAGACCTGCGACTTCGTCCGCACTACACTATTCTATAATGTTATAACACGACTATACTTCATTCCAAATAAGGACGACTCGATTCCTATTTAGCTTTCTGGCCAATTAAGATTACCAAATATAATTTTTTTATCAGAAAGATATAGTATCCGGCATATCTTGAACGTTACCGAAGCTGTTCTAAGAATAAGTGAGAGGAAGTGTTTCAAATCTCTATTTCTGTAATGCAAAATCATCATCAGCCTATCATCGTCCACTGCTGGACATAGGCCTCTCCCAAGGCGCGCCACAAAACTCTGTCCTCGGCCTTCCTCATCCAGTCGCTCCCCGCTACCTTTTTTAGGTCGTCTGTCCAGCGGGCAGCAGGACGTCCCACACTACGTCTACCAGTACGCGGTCTCCACTCCAGAACCCTGACACCCCACCGGTTGTCAGTTCTTCGGCAGATATGACCAGCCCATTGCCACTTCAGAATGCTAATTTTCTGAGCTATGTCAACCACTTTCGTTCTCTGACGTATTACTTTATTTCTGATGTGATCTCTCAGAGAAACACCGAGCATAGCTCTCTCCATAGCTCGCTGCCCGACCTTGAATTTATGAACTAGTCCTATCGTCAGGGTCCATGTTTCCGCACCATAGGTCATTACTGGCAGGACGCACTGATGTAATGCAAAATAGCCAAAAAAAAATTGTTGCTATTTGGAATGGAGTATAGAGTCTAGTGAGTATTAAAATTTTAGAATAGTACATGAATTCACGACCGCATTCAATTCAGAAGTTTTTTTCTCTCTTTATCGAAGAGCTTGGCCTGAGGCCATGTCGCTCTGTGGGATTTTCTATTGGGTAAGTTAACAGACATTCTAATAACAATAAGAAAAAACTAGTAACTACACAGTGATGAAATAGAAAAATAAATAACTACAAATTTAAGGTTTTGTGTAGTAAGCGTATTTATGTATGATGTATGTGTGTATATAACGTCTAACAAAATTAGCTGAAACTATTTTAAGGGGATGATCCGACCATCAAACTGAACAACTTTCTCTATTTCGCGAAAAAAAAATAGCTGTCACATACATTTGAGTCAACTTATGTTTGCAGTTTTGTATGGGACAGCAGATTTTTTTTTCGCTATTTTGATATTGGTCCCATACAGAAAGTTGTTCAGTTTGATGGTCTGATTATCCCCTAAAAATAGTTTCACCTAATTTTGTTAGACCTTATATACATTTTAAGTTATATATGTATTTATAATAGGTTTATTTTGTATACTTACTTTTTGTTTTTACTAATAACTGCTGATTTTTGATAATTTTTTCTGGAAACACCGCCTACTTTTCTTCTTTTCACCGTTTCCTCTACCCTAAGGTTGTCTGGAAGAAATCGCTTCTTAGCGATAAGACCGCCTTATTTTGTGCCTCTTGTATTTTATTTCTGTATTTTACTGTTTATGTTTTGGTGTAAAATAAAGTATATTTGATTGATTGATTGGTTTTTTTGTAGATGGAGTACAGTGCCTTGGCAGCAACCGACGTAGGTGCAGCCAAGGCACGATTCAAAAGTTTCAATTCAGTATTTTTGAATCTCTCACTTTCAAAATCATTATCGTATAATACGTAAACTCCACACTTTTTATGTCACTTCCGAATATGAATTGGGGAGTGTGACATTCAAAAATAGCACTCCAAAGGTTGCTAAACATTGCTACAATTACGCTATTAAATCACTTAGTTGTAGTGTGAGGTGGGGAAGCCATGTACACAAACACATTGCAAAAGAAACTTAATCACACAAGGTATAAATGTATACAATATTAATCAAATAATATAACAGACACGAGATGAGGGTCACTTTCGATCTGACCTAAAATACTTTTTAAAATACAGAACTTAATCACACAAGGCATAAATGAATACAATATTAATCCAAGAATATAACAGACACGAAATGAGGGTCACTCTCGTTTTGACCAAAAATACGTTTTAAAATACAGAACTTAATCACACAAGGCATAAATGTATACAATATTAATCAAAGAATATAACAGACACGAGGGTCACTCTCGTTTTGACCAAAAATACGTTTTAAAATACAGAACTTAATCACACAAGGCATAAATGTATACAATATTAATCCAATAATATAACAGACACGAGAAGTAGGGTCACTCTCCTTTTGACCAAAAATACGTTTTAAAATACAGGATGTTAGGAAAAGTATCATTAACCTTTAAACCACGTACTCTACCCATCAAAATGAACATGATGATGAATGATCTGATTTTTTTTGCTCCGATTGGTTTGCTCCCATCGTAAAAGTTGTTCAGTTTGATGGGTAGACTTTTAGTTTAAAAGGATGATAATGATATCAATTTCACCCTGTAGATCTAATTCTTATTCGTTAATTTTAGTAAAATTCTGCTTTTTCTAAAATAAGAAAGTACTTCAAATAAATTGTTTACGATTCTTTGAAAAACATAACACCAATTTACAAAACTGGGATATGTGCAGAAATTTACGAACGACAACAAAACATCTACACGTCCGTCGTTCTCATTAAATAGGACTAGTCGGAACTGGTGAGGTCAATTGGGAACAGCCCGGACCCTCGGGAACTATTGGCCGCGGCGCCGTTAGGTTATAGTCAGTGAGATTTATAGCCAGAACTCTGGCTAACTGCTCGCCTAGATTTGTGGTGTTTCTATGAGTTTGCGGAGACACCGCGCTATGTGAGGATCGGTGCCATATGGCTTTATATTTAGGTAATAACTAGTTATTTCCCGCGACTTCGTTCGCATTATAGTTATATTGCCGGCTTTTGTTTTCGTAAAATAATTACATCCCTATTTTTATCCGACTGCGCGACGCAAAGGAAGTGTACTATGTTTATCAATCTATGTATGTATCTATCTATCTATGTAAGGTACAAAACTGACGTACAATACGCGTAGACGGAATTAATAAAAGTAATATTTTACATATGGAAAAATAGTTTAGAAAATCTAGATGCCGCGTCACAAATAACATTTGCAATTTATAATATAAATAATACAAAATTTTAAAAGCTTTATACCTATCTTCGTAATTATATTATAAACTGAAAATTTTATTTGTGACGCGGCATCTAGATTTTCTAAACTATTTTTCCATATGTAAAATATTACTTTTAATAATTCCGTCTACGCGTATTGTCGTTTAGTCCTCTTTCGCCGGATTCCTTATTGGACAGATTCCGTTTCGGCCAGATTCTTGTTTGGACAAATCCCTTTTTTCACCGGAAATATTTACATATCAGTAAGCTGGCAAAGATATTTGCTTCGAACCCATGATATAATATCAATCAATTAAAATGTACCATCATTTAGGTGACAAAAGATAATCAGTCCAATAAGGAATCCGGCGAAAGAGGACTAAACCGTATTGTGCGTCAAACTTTTGTATGGACTGAAACCACCTTAACCCCAATCAATGTGCATAAATTATACGTATGTATGTAAGTTTGTTCTTTTGTGCCACTCTAGTTCAAAAACGATAATTTTTTTGGACCTATCGTAGAAAATCGATCGCCTGGACTGATCCGTATTTTTGTATGAAAGGTCCAAAAAATCATTTTTTTTTGTAAATATCTTAAATGTGCCACACACTTATGTTACAGTTTTATAATAGAGTAGATCAAGTAATCTAAATCTGGCGTATGCCAGTTGATTCCTATGTAAAATTTTCTTTTAAAAATGTAATTTTTTGTGTAGAGTCGATGTGTATTTTTCATATCGATGAAAAATAATAAACATTGTATGTAAGAGTCTTGTCTAATGAAAAAGAACCATCACAAATCGTTAAGTCGTGATTCTGAGTTTGTACCCCTGAGTTTTGGAAACAAATGTTTTCGTTTTTTGAAGTTTTGTATGAAAAGAGCGCAACGTCTTTATATTTGCGTTTATAAACGGTTTTCAGGTTTTACGTTTCATCATCATCATCATCTCAGCCGATGGACGTCCACTGCTGGACATAGGCCTCCCTCAAGGATCGCCATAACGACCGGTCCTGCGCTGCCCTCATCCAACGGGTTCCCGCCGCCTTCACTAGGTCGTCGGTCCACCGTGTGCGGGGCCTACCCACGCTGCGCTTTCCGGTACGCGGTCGCCACTCGAGAACTTTTCGGCCCCATCGGCCATCGGTTCTGCGAGCAATATGCCCCGCCCACTGCCACTTCAATTTAGCAACTCTTTGGGCTATGTCAGTTACTCTGGTTCTTCTGCGGATCTCTTCATTTCTGATTCGATCTCGCAGGGAAACTCTGAGCATAGCCCTCTCCATTGCTCTTTGGGTGACTTTCAGCCTTTTTATGAGGCCTTGAGTGAACGACCACGACTCTGTTCCATATGTCATCACTGGCAACACACACTGATCGAAGACTTTCGTTTTAAGACACTGCGGTATTTGGGACGTGAAGATACTACGTAGCTTCCCGAACGCTGCCCAACCGAGTTGGATTCGACGGTTGATCTCTTTCTCGAAGTTGGACCTACCTAACTGAATAGTTTGTCCCAGGTAAACATAATCGTCAACAACTTCGAGCGCAGAGTTTCCGATCATTACAGGAGTAGGTACAATATGGGCATTAGACATGATCTTCGTTTTGTCCATGTTCATCTTCAGACCAACTCGTTCGGAGGTTCTGCTAAGATCATCGAGCATTTGACTGAGCTCATCCATAGTCTCCGCCATGATGACTATATCATCGGCAAACCGAAGGTGACTGATGTACTCGCCGTTTATATTGATGCCTAGCCCTTTCCAGTCCAGAACCTTGAAAACATCTTCCAGTGCAGCGGTGAACAGTTTCGGAGATATAACGTCTCCCTGCCTCACACCTCGCTGTAGTAGGATAGGTTACGTTTATAGTTTTACGTTTAGTGTCCAAAATTATTTTTTCCATAGAAAACATCAATAGCTGCTCTGGTCTGGGTAGGTAATGGCAAAATGTATGGAACAGCTGATTTCTTTTTCGCGATTTCAAAGTTGGCTCCATAGTGAAAGCTGCTCAGTTTTGGCCTGAAGCATCGCTAAGAAAATTTAACCCATTTAAGTCTACACCCTGTGTAAATTATGCTGCTATGCTGAGTGTTATGTACTCATCGAAAGAAGAAATAAAGAAAAACAAAATGGGGACAAAAAATAGAAATTTTGGTAGTGTGAAATTAATAAAAATAATATTTTGTGAATAGATAAAAGGGAAATGATAAAATTTATTTTTGAGAAATATAAATGTCCTGTCTATAGATAAAAAAAAATCATTGGTCCTGTCTTTGAAATTGCATTTGTTTTTATGAAGACCAACAATACAAGGTGTTTAAAATTAATTTTAACCGGTAATTGTGCAATTATTCAAGAAAAAGTTTGCAGCTTTATTAGGTAGTGACTAGTCATACATGCACTGAGTTTAAAAAAAAATAACGCTCACAGGCACACATATAGTTTAGTTAAGTTTCGGTGAAATCAGACATTTATTTTCATAATAAAGAACCTCTATTATTAATTGACCAGATTTAATGTGTGCCCAGGGCCCTGTGTAATAAACGCGACCGTTGACAATGACCATTCGGAGTACATTGCTGGTTACTAATGCACTAAACTTGCAGTAGGTAAAATGTGTCCTAGCATTCTCAGCAATGTACTCTGAATTGTCATTGTCAATTGTCACGTTTATTAATTAAATAGGGCCCTGTCCTCAACCAAAACCTTCAAAACCTAATCAGTGAATACTAAAATCGCCTTGAAATAACTTCTAAGTAATCACTATAACAACAACCTTAACACAACCTTAACGACAGGCAATAAAGCATAAAATACCTTGCCACAAACACATACATACCGCTACATAGACAACATAAAACTTAAAACATATAAGGAGCTTCCCAAGGCAATATTAATATTAAGATTAGACCCGGGCAAAGCTGAAGTTTCCTTAACTTTCAAGGGATTTTAGTCTCTATGGTAGAGCTGTAAGAGTGGTATTAGCGTGAGAGGATGATGGGTGGGATAAGGGGGTGGGTATACTTGAGGGTGAATGTAAAAACCACCCACGCGATCGACTTATATGCTGTATCAAGACACGTGCGGTGTTTTGTTGGAGGGAGGTAAGTTTGATTTTTGTACTGTAGTTTGTGCGTATGGATAAGAGATACAATTTTTTTTATTACGTATGGTTTCGCTCTTGACCTCAATACGTACGGGCTTGCTGGAAGATATCTCTTTAGAGATAAACTCGCCCTTTGTAATGGTCTATTATGCTGTTTTCATTTATATTTCCTTGATGTGTACAATAAAGTGTTAAAATAAACAATTGGAGGTGAAAAACATCAATTAAAAAATTTAAAATTTTGGGTAAAGGTTGCAGGTTGACCATAAAGAGGAGTAAATAATTTTGGGTGCCACTTTTTTTGCAAGAACGTCATTCTAGGTTGGGAAGATTATCCAATATTTTGTATCTGCTAAAATATTCAGTTCCTGCTGTTAAACCGTTTTCGAATCTCTATGGCCACTGTTTCTACTCTCTATGGCAAAGCTCTATTCTAAGTAAAAGGTCAGGAGATTTTTGGAGAATATTGTACCTATAATATGCCAAGACTTCAGTCGCGGTCTTCTGTCACATCGACTTAAAAGGCAAGGAGAAAGCAAAAAATAATTTTATATGATAACGGAAATTCGAAAAACAGTTTGCTGATTTCCAAACTGTGGAAGAAGTCAACAGCTTTATTTTTTTCCCCAGTTTGCCCCTTTTATCAAAGGCATTAACGTTGACAGTGAATCGATTAAAATCGGGCGAATATTATTATCCTACATCTATTGTGGTCGAGGAGGAAATATTTAATCAGATGCTGACATTTTTCTTTACTTTGACGCACAATACGCGTAGATGGAATTAATAAAAGTAATATTTTATATATTTTATAAATATATATTATATCTAGATTTTCTAACATTTGCAATTTATAATATAATTACGAAGATTTGCAATTTTTCATACAACATTTTAAAAGCTTTATATCTTCGTAATTATATTATAAATTGCAAATGCTATTTGTGACGCGGCATCTAGATTTTCTGAACTATTTTTCCATGTATAAAATATAATTTTATTAATTCCGTCTACGCGTATTGTGCGTCAAACTTTTGTATGGACTGAAACCAACTTAACACGTTCCGGGACAGTGACCGCCTATAGCCGTGATAACAATAAAAGTTCTATTGTGTCTCGTTCACTGTCCCGGAACGTGTTAAATCTAGATCATTTAGTATTACAGATTTCTGGAAACTGGTGCAAGTTTCAATACAGTTATAAACCTTTGAATTGGCATGGTGCATGCCTCAATCTAGAAAATTTTTATTGGCTGCATCTTGCTGAACGAATTATCTAAAACATATAATATTCTTTGAAAAAAATCGTTAACTTTAACAGTGACATACATAAACAACATAAAATTTTCACTTACGCGCCTCTCCCTCCACGCGTAACTACGCGCCCCCCTCAAATTTTACCTCTCCACGTTCTCGCGAGCGACTACATATTTATTACTATACATATATCTACATACTTACACTTATGTATGTCGTTATGTTGAGACAAAGACGCGAAATGATATTTTATTATGTATGGGAGACGAGATCAAATAGATTTTAGATACATTCTAGCGTAGCTTCTAGCTAGGTATTATAAAACTGTAACAGAAGTGTGTCTGTACATTGAACATCATATAATATTTTTTCTATTTGTAATGTAGGGTCCTTCTTAATATGGTGACCCTTTTTTAAGAGAATGATCAGACCATCAGACTGATCAACTTTCTCTATGGCACCGACAACGAAATCGCAAAAAAAAAGCCAAATGTATGGGATATTTGGCTCTAGTAGGTTTGCAGTTATAAAACTGCAAACCTACTCGAGCCAAACAGCCGATTTTGTTCTTCTTAATATGATAACACTTTTTTAAGGGGACGATCAGACCGTCAAACTGAACAACTTTCTCTATGGGACCAATATCGAAATCGCGAAAAAAAAATCAACTGTCCCATACATTTGGCTCGAGTAGGTTTTCAGTTTTGTATAAATATATAAAATAAAATTAAATCATTTATTTCAGATATAAATCCATATTTGTGTTAGTATTTATTAAAAACTATATTAGTACACAGAAGCGAAAACATATTGTTATTTAATCTAAACTATTAAAAAACTGTAGCAGAAAGTTTGTCTGTACATTGAAGATATTAACAAAAAAAAAGTTACGGTATGGTTTTTAGGTATCCCTGATTTCATATCAGCAATTTTTGTATTTTTTTTTTCTGTCTGTTTGTGTGTTTGTTTGAAAAAGCATCACGCAAAAATCACTGAATCGATTTTGATGAAACTTTTTTGTTTGATAGCTAATGATCTGACTTAAAATTTGGTATATAATTTGTGCGGACAAAGTCGCGGGTTAACGCTCGTATTAAATAAGGTAGGTCTGGACCCCATGTGCCCATGGTTGCAGTGCCGCACGACAGGGCAATCAGTCCTTTCCAGTATGGTGTTCAGGAGGCCACTAGAGCTAGAGAGTATAGGACAACAGATTTTTTTCGCGATTTCGATGTTGGTCCCACAGAAAGAGTTGGTCGGTTTGACGGTCTGATCATCCCCTTAAAAAAGTGTTAGCATACATTAAAAAACTAACACTGAGAAAAAAAAATCTGCTGTCCCATACATTTGAGTCGAGCCGGTACTGCAGTTTTGTATGGGACAGCTGATTTTTTTTTCTCGGTGTTGGCTCCATAGTGAAAGTTGTTCAGTTTGATGGTCTGAAGCACACCCTTAAGTATTACTAGGGTGTTTTACACCCTGTAGAAGTAAGACTTGAGTAAGACTAACTGGGAAAGCAGTAGCCGTGTCTTAGAATGGATCACCCTATTTCTTCCCTTGGGTGCCGTACAAGGTGACTAAGGGATAAATTGTTATAATGGTTGGTATTAGTTGTAGCAATGTTTCTGAACGCCCCAAAGGGAACAATATGGCTGTGAGTTTATTCATGTATTGTTTAGTAGCATTAAGTAGGTACTTAGTACTCTTAGACTCAGTTGCAGAAACGCTCATTAAAGTTAATCCTCCATTAAATCTCTTGCTGTCACTTTTTGTCTCGTTGATGTAGTAAAAGCAAGCAAGGGATTTAATGGCGGATTAACTCTAATAAGCGTTTCTGCAAGTGTTAGAGTACAGGGTACAAAACATCCTAATATTTAAAGGTGCGGTTTGGACCATCAAACTGAAAAATGGAACTTTCGCTATGGAACTAACATTGAGAAAATAAAAAAAGCTACAGTTTCATACAAAACTGCGTACCTCCTCCACTCAAATGTGTGGCTTCATAGTGATAGTTGATCAGTTTGATGGTCTAAACTAACCCACCCTTTTAAATACAAATACAAATTGTTTATTGCTTCCATATGGTACATAAGTTGTTACAATAGGTTTCAGAACACAATATGGACCCCGGTGGTGCCCCTAATTAGTAATTACATAAACATTCTTAAGAGCTAGGCTATAACAAATTTAAATTATTTATAATTTAGGTACAGGGGTTTAAAAATTCATCTAAATTGTAAAAGCATTTCTGGACTAGATGCTCCTTGAGTTTAGAAACATACTTATTAAAGTTATCTTCTTGTTGTAATTATCAGGGATGGCGTTATAGATTTGTATGGACATTGAGTAGGGGCCAGATCTAAACATTTTTAGTTTCGAGAAGGGGGCTTCCAATTTATTTGTGTACCTATTCTTTCTGCTGATACTTTTTATCGTAATGTAAAGATGTTTATTTTTTCTTACAAATTTTGCGTTTTCTAAAATGTATATAGAGGTTAGTGTTAATATTTAATGTTTTATGAAAAATTCTCTGCAACTAGTCATTTGATCCACGTTAACTAAAATCCGAATACACTTTTTTTGTAAGATGAATAGTTTGGACACGTCTGTGCTATTTCCCCACATGATCACTCCATAGCTGAGCCATGCTTGTGCGTAAGCGTAATAAGCAGAAAGCGACGTTTTGAAATCTGTGTTTTTTTTTAGTTTAATATTACTAGGTTGTTTCGTTACACCACACATAAGTAAGCTTTTGTTGGCGAAAGAGCCATCATTCATTTCATTTATTCATTAACAATCATCAACCACCTCCATCATTGCAACCGAAATTTTGCTACAACTGCAAAAACGATGATGACGATGATTAAATTAGGTACCAGCAGCAATAGCGCAGCAACTATAATTGATCTCCCGCTAAAATTTGGGGAAAAAAATGTCAGAATGTTTATGGTCAGAATGACATTATTTCTTTTCATCATCATCATCATCACAGATACGTCCCACTGCGGGGCACAGGCCTATCCTCTGGAAGTGTATGGGCGTTAGTCCACCACTGCCTCCGTGGTTTAATGGTTAAGAGCATTGGCTCTTGACACGGAGGTCATGGGTTCAATTCCCACGGGGGACACCTAGTGAAATGACACTTTGTGCATTTTTCCCCAGTTGGTTAGGACATTGCAGGCTGAATCGCCTGATTGTCTGAAAAGAGAAATGATTCCGCGCTTCGGATGACACGTTAAGCCGTTGGTCCCGGCTACTATCTCTGGTGGTAGTAGTCGTTACATAAAAACCACGTCAGAGGCCATAAGGCGGTCTGAAAAAACTCTGACACCAGGGCTCTGCCCACACGATAAGAAGAAGAAGAATTCCACCACGCGTGCCCAATGCGGATTGGTAGACTTCAAACACGCATCGGAATTTCTTTTTCAACGTATGCAGATTTCCTCACGATGTTTTCTTTCACCGTTTGAGAGCAGTCGGTATTACGTACATAAGTTAGAAACACTCATTGGTACATGGCATGTCTCGGTGTGGAACCTGGACCTCAAGATATCAAGGAGAAGTTTTAAGACATTCAAGCTTGTGTACTATGAACGATGTTTGTATATTGGACAATAGTAATTTTAATTTTGTTATTAAGGCCTCCTCTCTTCTACTTGTTTGCAGTGCCCTACAATACAGGGTCCATAATGATCTCTTAGCTTTTTAACAGACTTCAAAAAAGGAGGAGGTTTCTCAATTCGACCGTATATATATATATTTTTTTTATGTGTGTTCGCGGATAATTTCGTGGTTTATGAACCGATTTTGATGATTCTTTTTTTTTTAGAAAGAAGATATTCCAAGGGTGGTACCATGATAAGGAAACCAGGATCTGATGATAGCATCCCAGAGAAATCGAGGGGAACCTTTGAAAATCGTAGTGCCGGCTAGTGTTTTTGTTAATTTAAAGCACTACTATTATAAGTTTACCATTTCATGTAATGAATTCTGTAATTTTATGGAAAGCAATAAAAAATTGAGTATTGAGTATTGAAGATTGAGTTTCCATAGCTCTCCAAAAAGTTATATATTTCTTTGAATCTATACTTATCATTACTAATAAATGCCAGGTTAGACTTTTACCCGTAATATCTCAAAACTGACAATAA
This sequence comes from Agonopterix arenella, assembly GCA_927399405.1. Classification (NCBI taxonomy): domain Eukaryota; kingdom Metazoa; phylum Arthropoda; class Insecta; order Lepidoptera; family Depressariidae; genus Agonopterix; species Agonopterix arenella. The sequence continues at coordinate 9,178,358 of OV656714.1, forward strand.
AGGTACCCAGGAACCAGGAAGCTGGAATAGTTATTGTCATGCCAGGAACCAATCCAGGAACTAAGAACATATTGAATTTGACAGGGTGTAAACTTAAATGCGATACAAACTCGTACTTTAGATGGGTGCTTCAAGGTCATCAAACTGACCAGTATTGAAATCACGAATGAATAAATTGGGTTTTTCATAGAAAATGTCAATGGATTCTCCTGACCTGAGAATCAGACCAGGTGTCCTAGACCTGAAGGTATAGGATACCTGATTTTTTGCGATTTCAATGTTAAACCCACAGCCAAGGTTGTTCAGTTTGATTTATTCACTTCGTTTGGTTTGTCTGAAGCACCCCGTAAATTATGTAGGCATGCAATTAAAATGCCCTGTAAGTGTGTTGGTTCAATCATTTCGGCATAACTGGGTCCTCATTGTTGTACTAACATAGTTTTTAAGTGTATACTAACAATCTATGGACTGTGTCTGAAATAAAATATTTTGATTTTGATAAAATTACCATCAGGTTTTTTAGAACGAGATAAATGCTAAATTTCAAGCTGTTGCTGACGTGATTTTTTTTAAATTTTGGTATATTTCTAAGCTCAAATTGGCTCTTAAATGCAATACCCAATAAAATATCAATTATTAATTAGTCCCGGCTCAAACAGTAAAATGACTGGGCTATGTTTAGTCTTCGAATCTGCAGAACCGTGTGTAGTAGAGAGCAGGTAGAGAGCCATAAACAAAAATGTGGTACAAACATTGGCTTAACACGACCGTTTTTAAAACAATTTGGCATGCACACCGCATACTGGCCGAAAACAAAAACATTTCCCATTTTAACCGAAAATCCCCGAAATTAAAACTAAATCGCGCGACCCGAATTCAAAATTCGAATCCCCCACAGCACACAACTACAAAAACACCAATCAACGGCGCGCATTTAAATTTCGAACGCAACTATAAAGCGGGCAGGTATTGCCAACCCTCGGTAAGAATTTACTTTTGCAAAAATATAGGAATAGTTATAGAACGCGGGGTGGTCCCCGCTCGAAGGAGGGGGACGCCGGGAGCAGGAAGTGGGGTAAAGTAGAGGGGTGTTTCTGCGTCGGGCGGGGTGTCTCCTAAAAACGGTTAAGTAGCTCCCCCTACCCCTATAACTATTTTATGCGGTCCCCTTAGAAAGACAGCGGAGATGGGGTGGCGCGATAGCATAGGCGTTGCGATGCCAAGTGAAATTTTAATATGTCTACTTGGTTAAGAATTCATGGCGGATTTATAATTAAATGCCTAATTAGGGTATTGCTATGGTTTTGGGTGTGAGGGGAGAATTTTAACTTTTTGTGTAAATAATTTAGGTAGGTGTTGGTTTTGTTTTAGGATTTTATGCAAGGCAGAAGTTACCAGTTTTGTTGTTCCTTAATATATAAAACTACCTATCTGATTCTTAATACATTGTATTGTGCATTTATAATGTTCTAAGGACGTTAAATATGATTGGACGAATGTTTGTAAGTAAACAGGTAAAAAAACAACAAAGCAGTAAACAGTAAAAGTATATGGAAACTACGTTTTTAAAATAAGTTTAACGCTTCTTAAATTTCTTAATTCTTCTCAAATTTTATTTTTGAGTCGTTAATAAAAATAACTTACCTTTTTAAATTCTTTCATATAAGTCCTTACTAAAATGTACTTTTTGTATCACACCGTACCTACTTCGTACAACACAAATATGTAAAATTATATGTATGTATAACACAATTTAAGTAAATATTTTTCGGAAATCGTAACAACACTATTTTTCTGTCACTGATAAATTTATCACTAAAATGTCTCAACGTCTCAATCAAACCAAATACATCACCAATTAATTATAAAAAATTTGATCTCATTTCACATTTTATAGCAAGTCCTAACGCAGTTGACAAATTAATGTAGACGTTAAGAAAATTAAAAAAAATGCGTTTTTGTAAAAATAGCTACAGCTCCTATAAACACGACACCAAATAAACTACTGCATAAAATTCGTGTTCAAAATACACCTGTGGACCCCTCTACTTTAAATCCAACAGGTTCTCTTAGGACAGCGTATAAGAAAAGATGACCACTTAAAAATGTAGTACAAGACAGTTTCGTGGGAATATCAAGGGTTTTTTATAAACCTGTTCGAATTTAGAGGGGTGCACTTCGGAGACATAATTTTCAATAGCAATGAATTGAATAGGATGATTAGAAATTGCCAAATTTATTGTAGATTTCCTTTTTATTAGAGGTAGGAAACAATTAAATGGTTTTCGTTTTTTAGTTTTTTCGGAAATAATATCGTATTTCTTTCGAGTATAGTCTAGACTCTAGAGTCACTTTTGGCGTTCCATAAACCAATTCCAAATTAAGAGCATTTTAATACTAGAGATAGTGTTGCCACTTTGAGCAATTATGGATATTGGTAGGCCATAGGAGAAGGGCAGAAGGATGTCGAATTATGGCATAGGATTATAGGGCATGGGCAAAGCTAGAAAAAAGTACTTGTATTGTATAAAAAAATCCCAGCCACTACAAAGTACATAAAATCGAATGCTTATGAGTTTCAGTTCTATAAGTATATGGTGCAGTAGGTATTTTTGTCAAATTAGTTCATAAAAGACTTACGTACGCATCCTTTTTCACCCATAAGATAATTTTTGTTAAAGGGTCAGAGGTTATGTGATAACTTTCTAACCAAAATTCTCACGGCGCCCTTGATATTAGAAACTAGATTTTAACAGCACAATTTAAAAATCACGATAAAATTGTCAAATCTTACCTTTTCAATAAACTAGATTTCATCGGACCCCACAAATTGAACAAAAACAGGTTAGCCAAGAAGTCAAAATTTCGTTTTCCGATAAAAATTTCCCACCTTACACGTTTTTTTTAAAACCTGTTGGATAATAAAGGGATGGTCATCACAATCGTCTCAACTTGGACTAGATATAAAAAAAGAATTAAGATTGGTATTGTTAAAAAAACATGTTTTATTACAATTGGGGACCAAATAAGTTACAACAAGTGATTCTTTCTTTCTACTTTTTCTTTGTAGTTTTTTAGTGTAAAAAAGTTGAGTATTTGCGTTCCATATTCTTAAACAGGAAAGTAATGTCGTTTCGTTAGACATTAGAAGAGCTTTGTCACACAAGTAATAAAACAAAAATTTCCCTGATTTACGAACCTTTGTAATCTTTGTATATTAATTGAGACATCGTTACGTGTAGGTAAGATAGCATTTCAGAAAAAAAATTACTTGCTAATTAATTGTCTATAGGTAAAGAGCTTTGCATCAGTATTTCTTAGAATGGATTAATTGAAATTAGATTTTTTTTTAATAAAATGTGTTCTACTGTAATATGTCTTAAAAATGAAATTATGTAGTTTTATTTATTACGTCGATGTGCAAAATATAAACAAAAATTATCTAAGCCGTACATACAGCACACCCCCATAACAGCTCTAAAGTAATAATCAAAAGATACCACCATCCCCCAAAAGTTACAATCCCCACAAAAACAAATCCATTTTCCCGGAAAGGTTGCAAACCTCTGATCTACTGCTTATACCCATGTAAAAAGCCAACGTCTAAGGCGCATAGGGTGGGGGAGGCAACACGGGCTGTGTACACCTGACTCTTCCATGTGTGCGTTTGCGTGTGTGCGCTTATATTTTCATTTCAATAGTTTTTGCATTGCATCGGTGAGTGTAGATGCTGGTGTGTGTGTTAATGCCGTATTGATTTAGCCGCTGGTAAAGTTTAGTAAGAAACTTTATGATCTCGAAGATGTATATTTTATATGCATATGAGTTTTATATTGAGAGGGTTAGCGCGTTGTTTTATTCAGATTTGAAGAGGGTAAGGAAGGTTTTTGTGGTTGTTTAGTGTTTCGTTAATCATTGTTGACACTGCCGGACGTTTTGCCGGCAGAGTACGGCGATATTCTCTAAGTTTCACTATACTATACATTATATTCCATAGTATAAGAAAGAGTTTGGTAGGTCTTACATACACCCCCTGTACCCCACCAATTTTTACGTCACCCCTTCTTAGTAGGAAGCGTGGCAGAAAATGCAGGCAACGGTGTATTCCTGCTTCACTCACACAGTATGAAGTACACACATACATATATAAACTCACGACCGTAATCCCTGTCGGGGACCTTTTTTGTATGAAGTGACACATGGATATTCAGTTTTACGTTTATTACCGAAAACATTTCACACGCTTTTCCTTCGTGAGTTTCAAATGAGACGACTAACGGATATGGAATCCGAATTCTTTTAAAGTACGAGTGAATAGGCTTCTTCTGGTTGAGCTCGCTACATCTTCGACCCCATCTTCGTCCTGAGGACTAGACTGAGGTCAAGAGCAAACCAGTAAGTAATAATAAAAAAAAATGTTTTTTTTTATATAGAATTTTATTTTATTTGCCTATTTGTAAGTGAAAGGCATAATGCCACCCACTCCTTACATAATCTTTCTGTCATTTATTCCTAAAGATTCTAAAATTCAACCTTGTTGCTTCTAGACGCTCCACTTAATAAGTATTGTACTTATAGTCAAGACTCTGATCACCCCGAAAGAGAATATAAATGTCTAGTTGTGTATTAAGAGTTCTAGTCTAGGATTAAGGAGTACTAAGATTTCTATTAAAAGAAACTATATAATTAAAGAAAAGCGTCAGTGGCGCGTTGCGAAGAGGTATGGACACTCAATCATGAAGGTCTAGGTTCAAATCCGCATGGATGACAAGCCATGTTTTTTTAACCAATTAAGTAATACCACCTGCTCTCAAACGGTGAAGTAAAACATCGGGACTGAAGAGGAAATTTTGATGCGAATGTGTCCACACATACCGCATTGGGCACGCGTGGTGTGGTGGGCTAAGGCCCATACACCCTCCTTGAGAGTAGGCCTGTGTGCCCAGCAGTAGGACGTACTTACCTATGTAGGCTGATGATGATGATTATGGTTTATATTACCGTATAGTTTCAACTTTCAAAGGATAACCCCATTTCCAGGCATTTCCCGTGGTACACGATGAAACGAGACTCACTGTTGGGAGACTCGACGTACGGAGACGATCGACGTAAAGGGAATGATTCCACCCAATGTGGTTCACCTGGTGGAGCATGGGCAGACATTTCTTACCGTAGGTGTACTACTAAGTTCTACTGAATATATGTACAGGATATTTACGGTTGTATTTATTATTATCACTCTACTAGCTCGGCGGTGAAGGAAATCATCGTGAGGAAATCCGCATACCCGAGAATGAAAAGAATATACCATTAGTTCGGAGGTGTAGGTAAAATATGGAAGAGCTTGGGGCGAACAGTAGACCAGCAATGGTCGCAGTGTTACTCCAGCCAACAATAATAAATATCGTGGGTGTCATTCGAGGTGACTAAGGTATATTGTTTCTTATGCAGAAAGACTAGACGTACATCTATCACTACTTGACACGTCATTCCATCCGGAAACCTTTAATATGGTTATGGTAAGTCTTGGTACAACCACACAGTATATAATATGCTAAAGGTGATTCTTGGTACAACCACAGAGTACCTACTAGTACTATAATTACTACCGTTAACTGAACACTTAATAACATTCACTTCTTCTTGCGTAGTCGGGTCCGTCACATGCGGAAAAAAATACACTGATCTGTTTCTTCTAACGCTTCAAAAGAAGTATAACTTACAAAAAATAGCTAGAAAGAAAATCGTAATTGATTTGGTTTTTGTTTTGTTCCTTTTAAGCAGGCACTTCACGCTCGCGAGAACTTCTCGGCGAGAACTTTCAAGGAAAATTACTACGGCTTTAATGACGCCACGAGAACAATGAAGGGCATCCACGCTCTCGTTCTCGTCTGTTCTCGGCTAGAATGTAGTGCCCGCGTTACGCAGAAAAAGAAATACCTAAAACAAGAACCAAATGTTGGCAACCCCACGCTGTAGAGTTTGAAAAAGCGAGCGTCTAAGGAGGCATGGGGCGGGAGGGGGGAGGCTCTTATATTTTAAGATGGCTTCCGCGGGAATATCGACGCGGCACCCCCGCGCCCCGCTGCCTCAGCGGAATTTTGTTGCTCTGATTTGCGAATGTAACGTAGGTTACGTACTTAGTAAGAATTCTTTGCGAGAAAAAATTAATCATCACCTATGTATGGTCGATGGAAAAGCGGTATGGCTAGCTAATAAAGAGGGTACCAAGCCTCCAGTGCTGCCCTCAATAGTATTTTTTTAAATTTCTTAAAAGATTACAAAATAATTACAGTATTGGAGTTATTGCTGTTTTTTAATTAATCGGAACATTGCGGTTGACTATTAAACGCGAGTAAATTTTATTCTTAGATTAAGTCACCGTTTACTCTAGAGTAAAACTGGATATTTTTATCCTGTTTCTGAACCCTTTGATAACTGAATTCTTTGTCAAACCTCTTTTAAGCGTAAGGTTAATCGTAGGTAATAAATCTTCTTGGTCGTAGGTAGTAAATTTTATTCTTAGATTAAATCACCAGTTACTCTAGAGTAAACCGATTTTGCGTTTTACCAACCCTAATCTATGAATAAGTTGCGAGTAAATTTTACACGGCCAGTTTTGACGATGTAAATCTTATTCAGAGTCTAATGAAATGTCAATGTCACATAATTAAAAAAATTCTAATAAAAAGAAACCTAACAAATTAAAACTGTATAACCTCACATAGAGGTCATTGTATCCGTACTTTAGGTGGATTGGAAATTCGTTCTTTTAGTATGGGTTTAGTGTGGAGGAAGATAAATGAAGTTATTTTAGAGTAAACGCTAAGAGTAAAATTGTTCCTTGTATAGTTACTCTTCTATAAATCAAAGTTCGGTCGAATCCGGCCTCCAGCAGTAGGACGTACTTACCTATGTAGGCTGATGATGATGATTATGGTTTATATTACCGTATAGTTTCAACTTTCAAAGGATAACCCCATTTCCAGGCATTTCCCGTGGTACACGATGAAACGAGACTCACTGTTGGGAGACTCGACGTACGGAGACGATCGACGTAAAGGGAATGATTCCACCCAATGTGGTTCACCTGGTGGAGCATGGGCAGACATTTCTTACCGTAGGTGTACTACTAAGTTCTACTGAATATATGTACAGGATATTTACGGTTGTATTTATTATTATCACTCTACTAGCTCGGCGGTGAAGGAAATCATCGTGAGGAAATCCGCATACCCGAGAATGAAAAGAATATACCATTAGTTCGGAGGTGTAGGTAAAATATGGAAGAGCTTGGGGCGAACAGTAGACCAGCAATGGTCGCAGTGTTACTCCAGCCAACAATAATAAATATCGTGGGTGTCATTCGAGGTGACTAAGGTATATTGTTTCTTATGCAGAAAGACTAGACGTACATCTATCACTACTTGACACGTCATTCCATCCGGAAACCTTTAATATGGTTATGGTAAGTCTTGGTACAACCACACAGTATATAATATGCTAAAGGTGATTCTTGGTACAACCACAGAGTACCTACTAGTACTATAATTACTACCGTTAACTGAACACTTAATAACATTCACTTCTTCTTGCGTAGTCGGGTCCGTCACATGCGGAAAAAAATACACTGATCTGTTTCTTCTAACGCTTCAAAAGAAGTATAACTTACAAAAAATAGCTAGAAAGAAAATCGTAATTGATTTGGTTTTTGTTTTGTTCCTTTTAAGCAGGCACTTCACGCTCGCGAGAACTTCTCGGCGAGAACTTTCAAGGAAAATTACTACGGCTTTAATGACGCCACGAGAACAATGAAGGGCATCCACGCTCTCGTTCTCGTCTGTTCTCGGCTAGAATGTAGTGCCCGCGTTACGCAGAAAAAGAAATACCTAAAACAAGAACCAAATGTTGGCAACCCCACGCTGTAGAGTTTGAAAAAGCGAGCGTCTAAGGAGGCATGGGGCGGGAGGGGGGAGGCTCTTATATTTTAAGATGGCTTCCGCGGGAATATCGACGCGGCACCCCCGCGCCCCGCTGCCTCAGCGGAATTTTGTTGCTCTGATTTGCGAATGTAACGTAGGTTACGTACTTAGTAAGAATTCTTTGCGAGAAAAAATTAATCATCACCTATGTATGGTCGATGGAAAAGCGGTATGGCTAGCTAATAAAGAGGGTACCAAGCCTCCAGTGCTGCCCTCAATAGTATTTTTTTAAATTTCTTAAAAGATTACAAAATAATTACAGTATTGGAGTTATTGCTGTTTTTTAATTAATCGGAACATTGCGGTTGACTATTAAACGCGAGTAAATTTTATTCTTAGATTAAGTCACCGTTTACTCTAGAGTAAAACTGGATATTTTTATCCTGTTTCTGAACCCTTTGATAACTGAATTCTTTGTCAAACCTCTTTTAAGCGTAAGGTTAATCGTAGGTAATAAATCTTCTTGGTCGTAGGTAGTAAATTTTATTCTTAGATTAAATCACCAGTTACTCTAGAGTAAACCGATTTTGCGTTTTACCAACCCTAATCTATGAATAAGTTGCGAGTAAATTTTACACGGCCAGTTTTGACGATGTAAATCTTATTCAGAGTCTAATGAAATGTCAATGTCACATAATTAAAAAAATTCTAATAAAAAGAAACCTAACAAATTAAAACTGTATAACCTCACATAGAGGTCATTGTATCCGTACTTTAGGTGGATTGGAAATTCGTTCTTTTAGTATGGGTTTAGTGTGGAGGAAGATAAATGAAGTTATTTTAGAGTAAACGCTAAGAGTAAAATTGTTCCTTGTATAGTTACTCTTCTATAAATCAAAGTTCGGTCGAATCCGGCCTTAGATCTGACCGTAAAATTATGCACATATTTGTTTGGCGAACGAAACGTAATTCAAGTGAAAGTTTATAAAGGGGTTCATAGTTCATACAACGCCGCCAGGTTGCCTAGCAAAATCTGGCCGCAAGTACCTTTACCATGATGATTTCGTTCCTTACCCGTGGCCAACCTAACATTAACCTGGGTGTACCTTGCGGTAGCATTTCCCCTCTGCCACGGTATAAGATTAATTGATCATGATCATGTGCATTTAACATGCAATTTTATACCTTATCACTAAACGAGACAGCCTATAATTGCGAAACAATAATTTCGAACTTATAACGTTTGGATTTCACACGACTCTTTTTATGATTTTTAACGTTCAAAATTAGAATCTAAAGTTTTGGGGAATAACATCCAAAGTTGCGGATTTGCGTTACCTCGCCCCCCGCAAAAAGTGGCGGAAATGTTTGTTCGTAGAATTACACGCGTAGCTAGTCCCTATATAAGTAGTCAAAGGGGTGTACTAATGAACACTTATACTGACCCGGGGTCCACCTGGGTGGACTATGGGCACTTATACTGACCCGGGGTCCATCTGCGTGTACGAGTAGTGTAGGGTTTTTGCTATCATTTTTTCCACCTATCTGGGAATTAAATGAGATGACATCTAGGAAGGAGAGGAGACCGATCTAAAGAACTGGAAAACTAAGGTTGCCACCTCTCAGTCTGCCACAACTCTAGGGTTGCCAGGTTCAAAGAAGTCATTTTTAACCCTAGAGGGGTGGCACCTCTTGTTTTTCCAGTTCTTTAGATTGTTCTTCTTCCGAGTGCACATTTACTTCCCAAACAGATAAGTGCAATTATTGGAAAAAATTGAAACAAAAATCATCATAGTACAGGTAAGTTATGTCTTTCTGCTTGGATTAGGGGAGGTTTAAATTTCGAGGTTCAAAGACTGCGGGGCACCTGACCAAACCATCACCCATGTGGTAAATGAGTGCACTCCGCGCCGTTTTCCCGGTTGTGTAGGTGACGAATGACCTCTTGTACACTTTGTACCATGTGAAAATCCCCTGTGAAAAATCAACATTTTTTTACTTTTTTTTATGCCATGACATTCTGGTCGATTTAAATAATTGTATTAACTATCACAAAATAGGTAATAATCACATATTTACATCAATATAACTTTATTTAAACAGAAATACCAAAGTATATTTATAAATATCAAATTAAAACAAAAATTGGACAAACCCCTATTAAGAAGGTACCGAGCCTATTGTGCTGCCCTCAATCGTATTTTTTTTTAATTTCTAAACAATTAAAGAACATTTCCAAAAAACAAGAATGTCACATTGTAGTCCTGATTGGCTTTCAATTTATCGAAACATTACGGATTATTATGTTTTATGCTTGTAGCTATTATCGTTAAAAAAAAAAGATAATAACTACAAACATTATAAAAACAAATCCGCAGTGACCCCATAAATTGAAAATTAGCAATAACTACAACGTGACATTCTTGTTTTTTTGGAAATATTGTTTAATTGTTAAGAAATAAAAAATACGATTGGGGCAGCACAATAGGCTCGGTACCGCCTTAAAACAACATTAAAGTTTTTTAAAAACATTAAACTACATACACACCTACACCCACGCTTGTGTCAACATTAAACTAAGTATAATAAAAATAAATTGATACAAACAAAATTGTAAAAGTGAATTATAAAATTAAAAATTATATTTTTTTCATTGATAGCCGTCTTTTATTAACATGTGGATTTTTGTCTATAATAGTCCTAAAACCTGCTTCTAAAATATTATTTATCTGCGTCAATTCAGGACATTCGTTGGGCAGTGGATTTCCTTCAACGCACACTTTGACTAAACCCTTTGGTCGTCTCTCAAGTGACTTCTGATGCTTTAAAACTGCCAGTAATTTATTAATGGAACTATATCTTATATTATTATAAGCAAGGTTCAAATATGCCAGTCCATTATTACCAGAACAATAAAACCGATCATTCTTGTAAACTGTTGTCTTGAAAGGGTCTTGGAAATCACCTATTTTATCAATTGCTATCGATTTAGCTCTTGCATAGTAACTTTCGTCGGCATCTTCTACGAACATATCTGATGTTTCCCTATCGAGTTTATCTTTAGCTGAAATCTTTTTGGATTTTGTCCTAGGTCTTTTCCCTTGTTCAGTGGTTTTTAAAGAATTTATTGTTTCGTATATGACGGGCTGTCTGTTTTTCAAATACGTTACTAGTCTCCTCTTTGAATCTAAAACTTCTTCTTTACTCAGAGGAAATTCCATTAGAATTGAAAGTATATCCTCAGCACCTTCATCATCTATCATATTGCTGGCTAAATTCAGATAGCTAAGCTGTCTATTAGATCTCAATGCTTGGGCTAAATATTTAGCTCCTACATTAGTTATTCTGTTACATGATAAATTCAGTATACTTAAAGTTTTAGACGCAGGCAAAGGGTATACTAGTTTAGCGGCTATAGTTTCTACAGCCTTGTCATTAATCATGCATTTGGATAGTGATAGTTGTTTTAATATATTTGGTTTTTCAAGCAATATGTAATAGTTAGCTTCTTTTACAAATGATCCATCTAGAACGACATCTGTGATGTTAGATAGGGGGAGAAATTGTGATATCTCGTATACGCAAAATGCATCCAGTCCACTGTTTACAGAAATATATTGTAAATATGGATGAAACTTCAGAATAAGGGCGATTAATTGTAGCGCAGACCGTGGAACACGACTATTTTTTTCAAATTTTAACTGCAATAGTTGTTCGTTTGAATAAAAAGCTGTAACTTGGACGATCGGTGTATTTGGGGGCACATCGAGTGCCAAATTGGTTTTTTCTCTTTCGAGCGTTGCAGAAAAGGTATTAGACAAAGCGAGGTTTCTAAAACTGATTGCGGTCTTCAGTTTCAGAGTGGGGTCATCTGAAAATTAGAAAGTCAAGTGAATGTCAAACATTTACCTCCTTGCCTCCGTCACTCGGCTGTAAGTACATAGATTAGCACCTAAACTTTGTTGAACCACACGACCACCGCCGACGGTAACACAATCATCTCTATGTTGCGTCGCCGTAATAATCGAAATCCCCCTCGTCCCCAGGCCGCTATCTCTGCCCACTCCTTTTTCTTCTGGCGGCTACAGGCGCTACCGGCAAATCGCTGGCCGGTTCTCACCGATCACCACTAACGAATCGTAGTCCGCGTAGTCTCAGCAACGCCGGGGTCCGTACCCCTTAGGGGTGCCCCTTGGGCAGGTTGCTTAAGTTCATTCACTGGTTCGGTAGACCTACCAGGGCGCTTCGCCTTCACTGGTGTGGTCCCCCCATAGTCCGCAGTAATAAGCAGTAGCCGCTCCCTGAGTAATGCTGTATTGGTCAATTCGAAAAAAAAATCTTTGTCGCACCGTAAGCGATGCACTTGCTTGATTTCTACCACTTGCGCCTTGACATACGTTGCGCGCTGTGCGAAGGAATAACAACAATGTCTAGTATGTCGTATTTCTAGATAGAGCCTCAAGTTTCAACCCTATGAAACAAAAGTGGCCAACTTTCTTAGATTGGTATGCGTGAGGCGTCAATACCACTTATCTCTGTGTGCGTGTATACCGACACGGTTTATCAACCCAGAGTACGGTGATATATTTTTCACCGCGTTCGTAGCTTCGACTGTCTATCTTGACATATAATGATATAACTAATCAAAGAGTCAAGCTTCATTTTTGCACGAACCGTCTGGCAGTAGTTAATTGAGGCGTGGGAATTTATCGTTCTAAGGGAGCGATGTATCTGTAACGTATAGTAAATCTGTGGCTGTCACAGAACAGAACCTTAGGGGTTAGAAATGCAAAGTAGCGCTTTTGCTTCGGAGATGGCTGTCGCCACTCTTGTCTTCCCGCTCACGCTGCTACAACTACGTATGCCCTCTCGCTCGCACCACACCGCGCGACTTACAATGTTATGCAAATTATTGCATAACCGTGTGGCACGCGTTCCACGCCTACTTTGAACTTCTAACCGCTCTTATAATGTTCTGTGGTACATTTAGTCTTGCTGTTTTATAGTCTTGAAATATACTATGCTCATCTCCAGGAGTTAAAGCCTCGAGTATGATTCTGAACACTTACCCAGTAATTGTTTTTTAACTAACATAGTATGCGGAAGATTTAGATGATTACAAGCCCACGGCAAAAATAAGGGCAGGTCTTGAGGACTTGGGGTCTTCAGTGTACTCGGTGAACCTGATTGGAGATTTTGATTTTGAACAAGCATTCTAGCTCGTATAGAACTTTTTGTTATCAACATATTTGTAAAATAATATACAATAATTTTTGGATTCAACAAATAAAAGGGGTCCAATGGCAAAAATGTCAGAAAACTGTAGTCTTTGATGTCAGTAAACATTTGTTTTATTATGATTATTTTATGTTGACTGTTTTATGCCAAGTTTTTGCAAAGAGAAAGAAGTTTTGTATTTAGAAGAGATCTAAAATATATAAAATCTCTATCTATCTATACCACGGACTTAGGTATAGTAACTAGATGAAACCCTACGAACAACGTGGCCGCCTAAGGAACAGCAATTCTATTAACTTTATGTCAACATTCCATTGGTATGACATTTTTCCAAACACAAAAACCGGCCACTGTCAACCACGGTGAACGAAACAAAAAAAATAATATTTGTCTTTTTTGTTCAATAAAGTATAATTGATTGATTGATAACTGGCCATCTCGCTCTCTTATTTCTTGGCTCCATCTTTCAGAGTAAGTGAAAAGTTTTTAATCTAAGGAGTCGAGGCGGCGTCGAGGCGCGGGCTCGCGCCTTAAGACCTTGACTTACGGTCGATAATAAAATTGTATACCAAGAATCCGAGCGGCGCGTCGCTCGGATTGGTATGATATACAATTACCGACCGTATGTCAAGGTCTTTAAGGCGCGAGCCCGCGCCTCGACGCCGCCTCGACTCCTTCTATATGCGATACCCCTAAGATACATTATTTTACTATTTTTTTAAATTTTTTTTTTACAATTTAAGTCTGTAGGGACTAGATCGACCGCAACTGTACTCTCATGATACTGAACAACTTTCCCTAAGAAATCTATAGGACATTAAATTAAAGAACGTACATTTTTTTGGTGACTTTTCATACAAAACATTGATCAGATGGAATTATGTAAATCATGCTGGTAGTATGGAAAGTGAATTTTTCGTAGGGAAAGTTTATCAAGTGTTTAACCTAACACCCTGTATAGTGGATAATTATAATATGATGGCTCTCGAAGAAAGGAGAATAGGTCACTTTACCGACTGTGTATGTAAGTAGGTACACATCGTTAAGTCCCTGTGTACGTATTTGTCTGATCAGCCCCTCCCATACATTCCGCTGACTAGAGTGCGAAAAAGGACTGCAGCTCGCACTGATTTTATCTACATAAAATGGACGAAATCAGCATTTTATATTCCCTTGTTTCCTCCTCCAAAACTAAACTGATTTTAATAATTCCTACACGAATAATATGAGAAAGATTTTGGCTAAGTCAGTATGTTTGGTAAAATTTGTAATGTTCTAAGGTCCCTAGTTCTTTTTTTAATTTATGCAAAAAAGCAAAACATAGGGACATAGCAGAGGTAAAATACGGTAAAAAATGTTAATTTTGCTATGGTGTCATTATTCAGGGGGGAAACAAGGGAATACGTTTGTATGGAGAAAAAATACTGTTCTAGTCTATCCTCTTAAGCTTTGATATTGCTGCTCATGAATATAACGACATCCATGCGATACAGTTGCTACATCGAGGTCTCTAAACAGAATCTACAGAAATCAAAGTAAGAAATGTTAGTAATTCTTTATATTTATTAAAATACGCTATTCTAAAAGTACAAAGTAACCTATCAGTATATGCACAAGGTCTCTGCGGAAATAATCTTAAATTAAAAAATTAACAACTAATCTAAAATTATCGCATGAAATATATAATAAAGGCTATTTTTATCTAAAATTATATTATTTTACTAAAACATGTAAATGAAATTAACATTAAATTATCAAAACTACAGTATTCTTTTCGATAAACTTAAGACTTTAGGGAACAAATCAGAATAATGACTAGACATATCCAGCATGTCGTGTCATTGCCTTGTGGTGTCGGCTATGAATAGCACCATCCCATTTCCTCCCGTAGATGTCGCAAAAGGCGACTAAGGGATCTACTGAAGGATGGGCATCCTCTGAGTACACACATTGATTCGATTCAACTGCGATCGCCAACCCACCTGCCAAGCGTGGCGATTATGGCAAATCCCCCCATTTTGGGGGAGGCTTATGTCCAGCAGTGGACTTTTAATGGCTGATATGATGATATCCAGCATGAACTTAATAATACTATCGTAATAGACCAACAATCTCCTCATGATCGCATCACCGAAACCGAAATGTCAATATGTGCGAAATTGATACGTGTGTGAGTTTTAGTGATAGATTTTGGAAATCAATCTCTATGCGAAACGGTTTCTTTTTCACGTATACAATATTTTTTGATCTTACACATAATTAAAATAATATATCTAGAAAATAGGACGTTTACTGCATGTAATGAATGTATTACGAAATAATTTTAAGAATAACATATATGAAAAAAAGTATTATGAAAGTAGTACTGTATTAATGGTATTTACCTTTGAAACTTCTCTAAATTTGAGTTGCTGGTACAAGTTACACTGCATTCCCATACAGAATATGATACTGTAATGATTTTTTATATTTTTCTCATAAAACACAAAATGAATTATAAAGAAAATCATAAAACAATATGACATAATTTTTTGACAGGATACCAACTGAGACTTCATTGTTTAAAAGTGGTTTTACGGCTATTATATTATAATCTCTTTCGCACGCGTAGGTTTTTCGGTAATTTCGGAATCTCATTCGCATATTGCGTTGGTCTACTTACGGTAGCAATATTAAGTTTTTGCAGTCCAGTGAACTTGGTTTGTTCGTTGTAACAATCCAGAACAGAAACACAGATTATTTAATAGTTACTATTACTGCAGAGCTGCCTGCCAACCTCTACTAAAGGAGAGTACCAGGTAAGGCCGCTGTACATATTGGGCCAAGGTAGTGGGCCAGCATTTTGGGCCAATAATTAATTCCAAAATGTCACTGTTTACATAATGGTGTACCGATCATTTTGCATTGGCTCTTTAAGGAAGATGGACGTGGAATCTCTTGCAGGTGCGACCGATTATAACATCGATTTTTTTCAGGTTCTGTAGTCGAACATGTCTGATTTGAGTCAATAGGAGAAGAACCACAGCCGTCCAAAATTTAGGTGGTTCATTATCGACCACCTGACCTTACTAAACTAAACTGCCTTCGTGGTCTAATGGTTAAGAGCATTGGCTCTCGACACGGAGGTCGTGGGTTCGATTCCCACAGGGGACACCTAGTGAAATGTCACTTTGTGCGTTTTTCCCCAGTTGGTCAGGACATAGCAGGCTGAATCACCTGATTGTCTGAAAAGAAAAATGATTCCGTGCTTCGGATGGCACGTTAAGCCGTTGGTCCCGGCTACTATCTCTGGTGGTAGTAGTCGTTACATAAAAACCACGTCAGAGGCCGTAAGGCGGTCTGTAAAAACTCTGACACCAGGGCTCTGCCTACACTATAAGAAGAAGAAGACCTGACCCTAAATATATTTTATTTATCTAGCTTAGTAACTTTGTTTTTGTTTCTATGTTGTATATGCTTTGGATTTCATGATTCCGTGTGAACTCTGTTTACAGAGCGCGCCAAGATCCTTTGATGTGTACACGAAAAACCGACGAAATTCGCGTGGCCGGCCAATGTTGGCGTCAACTACGAACATACCGCCAAGTAGATCTCTACACGTTGGCCCAATATGCTGATCCCGATTTCGCTCGCTTTTACAGCCAAACGGGACGAACGACAAACTAAAATGCACCTTATGTCAATGTCTGTTAGCCTGTATTAATCGAGATACGCGAGAGCGTAGGCACGTAGGTGCTTATTAGCTGTGAAATGCATGGACGGAGCAGAGACAGAAGGTTCGGTACACAATACAGAACATGCTATGTTATCTTAGTACAAACTAAGTGGGACGCTGATTTTCCATAGACAGCTTCCGCCATCTATCGGTTATGTTTCGAAGCAATATGTGTTGAACTAGGGTTCATATCGGAGCGACAGCGCGCTACAGCGGTGACGCTACGCTGTAGTAGTGAGAGATTTTGTCCATCACTGTCTTGTTGGTCTAGCAGGCTAGACAACCGGCTCACGATCCGGATAACATGGTTCGATCCTCGTGTCGGCCGATCGTCTTTTTCAATTTTATTTCATTATGTGGCTCCTCCCGGTGCTAATAAGCGACAACGCTAATAATTAGGACGACCTAAAATTCAAGATGACTTACCTATCTATATCCAATCAAGGAACCAATATTCTGGATCATAGATTAGTATGTATTACTAATCTATGATCCAGAATGTTGGTTCCTTGAGCTGATCTAAGAGGTGTTTTAGGTTTCCTTGGTCTTAGCTCAGGCTTTATCGCATAAACAATTTGTGAATTAGCAAAATGAAGTAATTTAGATCAAATCTATACTTATAAAACAGTTCCGCGATTAACTGATAGACAACACATACAAAACCGCTAAAGATAGAAACAAGAAATTGAACAAAACAAATTAATGGGGTAGTAATCAGCATGCTTCAGCCGTGATTTGTTCCGTGTTAATGGGACATTGTATAGCTTGTATGTACGACTGCTCATGCCCATCAAACAATCTCTGTCTTTAGTTTATTTAAATGTGTCGGGGACCGCAAGTGATTTACGAATAAAAATTCAATGGTCATTTCACAGCGGTCATGAATTGACCTATAATATCTTGAAGAGAATTAAAAAGTTACAAATATTTGTTTACATAAAAACAGAAGGTGACCGAATTATTTTTCACTTTTTAAATGTTTGATTTTGGCGGCGTTGGGGTGTTTTTAAATTTGTAATTTTTTTGTACTAGCTGATAGTAATAGTTCGCTTCAGTAATCATGCCAAATACGACAAAGTTTATGAATCATATTCGTGCCACCCAATAGCATGGATACTTGATTTGTTTGGGTGATGTGGCAGATGCGGACAACAATTTGCTAAGATTTTGTATGAGACTTGGAAATGACTCCATGAATGAAGCCATGAGACATAGAAAATGGCGCAAAAAATTGTGCCGTGCCACAGCCGTCATGTACGTGGTATTGTTTAACGCGGACTATTGAAAGTCATCCTAATTAGGTCTTTTTCGAGTCTTCTTTGCGCGCTAGTGACACATCTGCTTCTTTTTGGTATATAATATCATTGAGGTCAATACATTGGGCTCATTTTTTTTACGCTACAATAATTTGACTTTTCACTTTCTAGTTATATCTGAAAAGATTATTAACTACGAGTTTTAACCCGCGACTTTGTCCGCACAAATTATATACCAGATTTTAAGTCAGATCATTAGCTATCAAACAAAAAAAGTTTCATCAAAATAGGTACAGCAGTTTTTGCGAGATGCTCGTTCAAACAAACAAACACACAAACAAACAGACCGACAAAAATCCAAAAATTGTTGATATCGAATCAGGGACACCTAAAAACCATATCGTAATTTTTTTTTGTTAATATCTTCAATGTACAGACAATTTTCCGTTACAGTTTTAGAATAGTATAGATTTGGCTGTACCACGTCTTTTTGAAGAAAACGACTTCCTGTTTGTAGTGGAAATTCTGGATCTCAAAATTTGATCTATTTCCGAAAACATTTCACATTCGATAGGCATTGGGTTTCCTTCTATGTTTACTTTTATCAGACCCTCCAAAGAACAGGACTGAAGCGATGGATGCGTCTTAAAACAATTACTTTGATAATTCAGAACGGTAAGTATCTTCTTTACAGATAAATAACTCAAATGGTTATACGCTAAGTTTAAATAACAAAGACTGTTGTTTCCTAAGGAATTTACTGAGCCATTTTTGACTACTGTATCCTCTTTGCTAAATGGGTGTTTGAATATACCTAAGATGCTTTGAGCAGCCATGTCAGCTTCTTTAAGCGTAGCTATGGAATATTTAACTGACTGATCTTTATCAGACTCTATAGTTTTCACTCTCTTGCCTGTTCCTTGTTTCGTTTGCGTCTTCTTTAACTTTTCATTATCCTCTTTGAACTCTGAGAGTAGTTTAGATATAATACTGTTTTTTTCTCTTAAATACAGCATTATTTTAGACTTAGAATCATTCACTTCTTCTCTGTTCATTGGAAATTCTTTTAAAGTATCTAATATGACACCGGCACCGGCATCGGTTAGCATATTAGAAGATAGATTCAAATAACTTAATTGTCTATTTGATCTTAATGCATAAGCTAATGAAGTTGCACCTTTATCTGTAATTCTATTCATGGACAAATTAAGTATGGACAAAGTTTGTGAAGCAGGCAATGGAAATATCAATTTAGACGTTATTTTTTCTAGAACAACGTCGTCTATACTACATCTGCATAGGGATAATTGTTTTATACGCGATTCTTTTTCTAGCAATAAGAAATAGTTGGCTTCACATAAGAATGTATCATCTAAACAAATGTCAGTTATGTTAAAAACGGTTACCAGTTTGGACAATTCGTAAAGACATTGCTGATTCACACCGCTGTTAATGGATATAGAAGATAAGTGTACATGAAACTGTGATATTAGACCTATTATCTTAAAAATTATGGCTGGTATTTGTTTGTTTTTGTTAAATTTAATCTCGACGAGATTATCGGCAGAGTACACGGCGATTATTGTGATTATTATCTTGTTGCCAAGTTCTTGATCGATGGTGCTTGGTGATTGATTTGGTGGTGATTTGTTATAAACAGATTTACGATTTGCTGTTGGTGTAACGTTTGATATAGATGACAGATTTCCTATTTTTCCCCTATTTTTCCTTAGATCAACGAGTGCCACATATTCTTCTGAAAAGGAAAACTATGTTTTAGTTTAATCAATATCTACATGATGTGGTCGTTCACTCAAGGCCTCATAAAAAGGCTGGAAGTCACCCAAATGGAGATGGCTATGCAAGGAGGTCCCCTGCGAATTCGAATAAAAAATGAAGAGATCCGCAGAAGAACTGGATTAGCTGACATAGCCCAAAGAATTGCAAAGCCATTTTTAATAAATATAAAAAAAAAACTAAACTGGCAATGGGCTGCAAGTGGCAGTGGCAAATTGCTCGCAGAATCGATGGCCGATTGGGCCGAAGAGTTCTCCAGTGCCGATCGCGTACCGGAAAGCGTAGTGTGGGTAGGCAACCCACAAGGTGAAGGTGGCGGGAACCCGGTGGATGAGGGCAGTGCATGACCGTTATGACGATCCTTGGGGGAGGCCTACGTCCTACAGTGGACGTCTATCGGCTGAGATGATGATGATGATGATGATGATTATGATGAATATCTCCATAAGTATTATGCTATATGCGAGCTATGGAGAGAGATAATGCTCCGTGTTTCTTTGACAACTTGATTCTTGACATAGCTCAGAAAATTAGCAAGCTAAAGTGGCTATGGGCTGGCCATATAGATCTGCAGAAGAACTGACAACTGGCAGGCATAGTGTGATTCGAGCGCTTGCATGAAGTTGCACAGCAACTCAGCTGTGTATATGCATTTTCTGTGCTGGTGTCGAGGTATAGTGGGATATAAATTATAATAGTATCTGTTTGTGGAACTTACCCCTCAAAACTTTTTTGACCACAACACGTTCGAGGACCTGTAGCTGGCAGCAGACCCAAGGTAGATATGCCACAAAATTGTCAGGAGTCGGATGTTCCTCAATTTCAGGACTTACAGGTTCCATTCTAAGGTTTTCATTACAATTTATTGGATTTAATTTACCTTTTTTGTAAAATGTTGAAAACTGTAGTTTTGAAGTATGTCATAAGACTTATTTTTGTTTTATTTTACTTTTTATTCTTTGCTTTTGCAGAAGTTTTGAAAAGATTTTAAAGGTCGATGGATTCAAGAAACAAACGACTACAGAAGTCTGTGTGTATGTATTATTGGTCAATGTCTATAGTATAGGTACTACCAAAGAGATTTAACATAATGGTACTACCTATCCAGGAAGCTGGCTTTGGTATTCAGGATACCATCCAAGCCAAGAGCATTATATCCAAGCCTCTTGGCACAGATTATTCAATAGTTTCTTGGTTCGTACACGCGGCAACACACGCCAAGCTTATAAATACACATACACCACCAGCATAAAGCTGGCGGCATAGACCAAGATTTTTTTTCGCTTAGAGCGGTTTCGCACTACGTCCGATCCGAATCGGAACCCGTGAAAATAATGTTGTATGTAAAATCTGATGACGGAAGCCGGATCTAGTGCGTAAACTAGCATAGAAATAGATCGACGACTACTCCGGAGGGTTCGGATCGGACGTAGTGCGAAACTGCTCTTAGGTCCGCCACATACATACGAAATAAACCTGATTCGGAATTCAGTGTTGTCAACTATGGTTACAAAAAATACTAGAGTGCTGTTTAAAAGCGCCTAAAATAAAAATTTTTGAAATGCCCAAAATGACAATTGCATTTTTAGACATTTATTAAAACGAAACAAACAATTTCTATACATTATAATTATTATCATGTGATGTGGTCATGACGTTACGATGATGATTTGTAAATTGTATTTCAATATTATGCAACTATATCAAAATACCATCCATAGTTTTAACACTAGACATAATCTGCATACAAAATGGCCATTATCACACAAACGGTTTTTAAGCTTAGGCGATTTCGCAACTATACCGCACGAACGTCCCAACATCACGACCAAGCACCATCACGATACGGAATCGTTCCATCAACGCCTACGCTCAAAAATCACTTTAAAATATGCCACCTAAGACATTAAAAAATCACTAGATCTAGTAAAAAAGTATCTGAAAGCGGCAACACTCCATACGGAACTAATTCCGAATAAGGTTTATTCCGGATGTATGTGGTGTAGCGTAAGCTAGTGGCGGTTAATTCACATAAAAATTGTGGTCCTAATTTTTGTTAAGTCCGCCACACACATACGGAATCGCAATCCGAATCAGAATTGTGATTTTTTATAGGATTTGATACCTCCGCAATTCCGAACGCATTTGTGGAGGGGGAAAATTCATATGAAATCGGAATCCTGAGATTGCAATTCCGTATGTGCGTGGCGCATCTTAAGAAAATATTTAGCATACAACTTCTACAAGGTATCAACTTAAGGGGATATAATTCGGAGCGCGCTCCATAAAAACGAAGTCTGGTTATATTTTCAATAGGTACTGAAACGGGCTATGGAGCTAACATCGAGAAAAATAACAAAAATCAGCTTTCCCATACACATTTTAGTCGAGTCGGTCCTGCAGTTTTGGACGGGACAGCTGATTTTTTTAATTTATGGTGTTTTGTTACACCCTGTATATATATAATCACAATTAACTCCGATAGCCAAGCAGCCTTGCTAGCCATAGACTCTCCGATCATAAAGTCTAGGCTAGTACAGGACTGCTTGTCTGAAGTGAACGCCTTAGGCAATAACAATCAGCTTGTGCTACAATGGGTGCCAGGACACTCAGACATAGAAAGGGCGGACGAGTTGGCCAGAAGGGGCAAAGAAAACCACTTCATAGGCCCCGAACCCTTTCTTGGAATACCTGATAGTCTAACGCGCGATTCTTTGAATAGGGTCAGCTTTGGAGAGGCAATAAAGCTTTGGTGCAACACCCCAGGCAAGGGCCACTCCAAAGCACTTTACACACACAAACAGGAAACTTTTAAAACATTTTCTTGATGTTGGCTCTGTAGTGAAAGTTGTTCAGTTTGATGGTCTAAACTAAACCATCCATTTAAATATCACTACTTATTACACCTTGTATTATTATACAGGGTGTATAATCGCATCAAATGTACTCTGTAAAGACTCCCAGATTTCTCCCAGACATGAAATATTACTAAACACAGCATGTCATTAAATATCCTGCTAATAACTAACATGTATGTATGTATGTATGTACATGCAATTATGTAAATAAGTAAATGGTGAAGTAGCGAGTTATCACGCAAGCCCCCCCTTTTCTCCCCTTTTCTTGGGTGGTTAAAGCACCCCCCGCGAAAACTACGGGCGATATTATAACTTCGTGCGGCACCGGCTTCTTTGTATGGAGACGGATTTTATGTATACAGGTTGCAAAAATAAATGGGTTACGTATTATATTTCTTAAAAAGTATATTTCTTATTTTTCTATAAAATTATTTTATTAAAATACAGGGTCCTTCTTAATATGCTGATACTTTTTTAAGGGGATGATCAGACTGTCAAACTGAACTGTCAACTTTCTCTATGGGGCCAACATCGAAATCGCGAACAAAATATCAACTGTCCCATACAAAACTGCAAACCTACTCAAGCCAAATGTATAGGACAGCTGATATTTTTTTCGCGATTTCGATGTGGCCCTATAGAGAATGTTGTTGTTGTTGTTTGCGAAATATCAGCTGTCCCACACAAAACTGCAAACCTACTCGAGCCAAATGTATGGGACAGCTGATATTTTTTTCGCGATTTGAATGTTGGCTCCATAGAGAAAGTAGTTCAGTTTGATGGTCTGATCATAAAAAAGTTTCAGCTAATTTTGTTAGAACTTATACAGGGTGAAATTAATATCATTAGCATACTTTTAAACTAAGAGTCTATCCATCAAACTGAACAACTTTCGCTATGGGAGCCAAGAGATCGGAGCAAAAAAATAATCAGCTGTTGCATACATTTGAGTCGAGTAGGCATTGCAGTTTAGTATGGAACAGTTGATTATTTTTTTGCTCCGATCGGTTTGCTCGCATAGTAAAAGTTGTTCAGTTTGATGGGCAGACTCTTAGTTTAAAAGGATGCTAATGATATCAATTTCACCCTGTATAATCTATGCATTGAAACTATATTTTTTAACGGAAATCTGACTAGGTACCTACACACACTGATATTGGTTTCTAGATCGTGTTTAAAAAAGGTCATTGGTTAGGTTAATAAAAAAAAAACTGTTTTGTGAAAGCCACCTCCACACTCTTGCGCCGAAACAGCGCTCGTGCTAAGAACTGTTCGGAGCCGCCATCTTGAATCTCATCTCAGCCTCACCGCTCGTTACTTACGTACCGCGAGATAATGTATTAAAATACATATCTATACGTACGTTCGTGTGTCGTGTCGTACTCCTACGTACTTATCATGCGATAGAACGCGTATTTAGGTCGCCGCGCGCTTTGGAAAGACTGCACCAAAAATTAGTTTTTATTTTAAATGCTGTCACCACAGAGTACTACCACCACCACCACCACCACCTGTCCCTATTGAGAGGCATTTTGTAGCATTCAGAAAGAGAAGGTTCTAGAAGGAAGCACGTGTCATATTCACTCACATAGCATAACACGAAAAAAATTGACGGTCTTCCACAAATTGTACTTAGGTGAGTGTGTCCAAGAGCCGCATGAGCTCATCCCGCCTTCCCCTTTCTACTATCGGACTTCCAGACGCACCGCGGGATATCACCTCTTCTTGGTTGATATCCCACATATCCGCACTAAGCGCCTTTCTGATTCTTTTATAATGCGCACAGCCAAGGAGTGGAACGCCCTGCCTGCTTCAGTATTTCCGAGCGCTTACAACCCGAATTCCTTTAAAGTACGAGTGAATAGGTTTCTTTTGGGTACGCTCGCTACATCTTCGACCCCATCTTTGTCCTGAGGACTGGATTGAGGTCAAGAGCAAACCTATATGAAAAAAAAAGATTATAAATACAGTGTCTATGAATAAACAGTAGGTATACATTTATTATTGCTGACCCGACCATCAATAATAACCGCCAAAGGGGTGATTAGCCCCCTCGATCCGGTCCAAACTTATCTAAGTATCCTACTGTAGAATACTAAGCGATCCTTTAAGATCTCATGCTTTCAATCTAACTTTGTTCTATGCTTTGCTTTCTTGCTATTCAGGGTTGGCAATGGCAACTATTTTTCTTCACTGTTCAGGGTTACAGGGTCCCAATAGCCCTAATGATAGCCAACCTCCGCAGGCACGTCGGCAATTTCGGAGGGGGATATTAATATTGAAACAAAGAAAAAGTTTGTGCTTTAATAACTTTTCCATACAAATATTCGGATTTCGGGGAGGGGGGGGGGGGGGGGGGGAATAAATCCCACCCATCCCCCCCCCCCCACCCCTGGATACGTGTCTGAACCTCTGATAGGAGATGGCAGTAGAAGAAGAAGAATATTTTTTTGTTCTTTTATTTTAAAATCTAAATGAAATATTACATGATCACAAACTAAAAACTATCTGTATAACACTGGACCCCATTACTAATTAAATTAGGTACCTGTAATTGGTTTACATTGTTTATGATACGACTTAAAAATATAAACAAAATTAAATTAAAAAAATTGTTTAATGCCTTTCTCTTACAGTTTCATCACAGTTTATAGTTACAATCATTACACACTTGCACACATACACAAACAAACAAAAAATGTTTAATACAAAAAGAAAAAAAAACGTTACACAAACAAAATGTCGAAACAAAATTAACGCAAAACAATTCATCGGAATCTTTTACAGCAAGATTAACTTTTAGCCTATTCAAGTTCTCAGGATGAACCACGGGATGAACAGACGATAGGTGTCTAGCCGTTTATGAAACCACTGCAAAAGAAAGAAAGCTAAAATTAATAACTTTGACGTGCTCTAAAAAATTGAATTACCTCGTGCACCCATATGAAAAGATCCTAAGTCAAGAATCAAGTTATTTCTTGTTAACCCCGACCTAAAAAGAGAGGTGTTAATAAATTTATAAAAAAATCTTTATTTTATTACAATTTAATGGTATACAAATGATCCTGATGAATGAAATGATCATGTCCATGACTCTAAAAGTCGGAAAACCGTGTATTGGGGTTGTATTGAGTTTGACACCTATGTGACTGTCTGTCTGTGGCATCGTAGCTCCCAAACGGGTAGACCGATTTCGATGTGTTTTTTTTCAATAGAAAGCTAATTTTTGAGAGGGTGTTCTTAGCTTTGTTCATGAAAATAGGTTCAGCAGTTTTCATGTAACTTAAAACATTATAAAATATATAATTAAAAAATTATGAAATAACTTTAAATAACAAACTTAAAAACCCACCGACGCAAAAACAAACATTTAAAAAGTAAAAAATAATTTGGTAACCGGTTATTTTTGATGTGAGCAATGATATTAGTGTTACTACCGGATGTAAGCACTTTAATTTATAAATAAAGAAGCAATCACAACCCTACTGCGACTCGAAATTCAAAACGAATCACGCGGGGTGGGATGGGGTGAGTTGGTAAGGAAGTACGTGCCTTCAACTCCGCGCCTCCGCGGGTATTGTGCCGTGCTGCTACATACTGTAGTTAGTTGTACTTATATGGAATAGGCACTATATATGAGAAATACTGTTGTTGGGAATTGTAAAATTCTTTTTTATCCAGCGCAGACAGTTGCATTACCTTAAGGGGTGATTTTACTCATGGCACTGAACAACTTTCTCAAAGCAACATAAAAGAAATTCGCAAAAAAATATTCTAAACATAAACAGAGCGTCCTCGTCGGTGGCACGATGCGGAGTGGAAAGGAAACTCAATCTGGAGTTCCGGGTTCGAATCCGCAGCACGAAGTGGCACGACGCGCCATCTACTAAGATTTTCTAATTTATGTACGTAAATGGGTAATTATTTTATTCTGGGTACCATAATCCGGTCCCCTTCAAAGGTAACGGAACAAAGGCGATTTTGTAGGCGATAGGTAAATAAGAAAGCTACCAAATAAGAAACAAAACGTAGGAACTTTTTTGCAAATTACGGTAACTCAGTTGTTTGTGTAAGCAACGCAATATAATTTTGAGCGACGGTAACGAAGTGGTTATTTTGCTGAAAAAACATAAAAAAATTTAAGAAGTAGCAAGAAAACATCGCTGCGAATGTCTTTAATGATCACTATAATATAAACAATTATGAACAAAAATTGGCATAAAACGGTAAAAAAGGAATTATAGAATTTATAAAAAAAAAGAAAATAAAATTTGTCCAAATTGTACCCCGAATAAAATAATGGTCCAATGCACTCAAACGGTGAAAGAAAAGATCGTAAGGAAACCTGCATACTTTGAAGAATAAATTCCGATGCATATGTGAAGCTACCAATCCGCATTGGGCAGTGGGCATACATCCTTCTAGAGGGTAGGTCAGTGCCCTGTAGTAGAACGTATAGGCTGATGATGATGAAACCCAAAAACCATAATATCGTAACATTTGTAGGGTTCCAAAGTCAATAAGGAACCCTTATAGTTACGCTATGTCAGTCCGTCTGTCTTTATGTCCGTCTACTAGTAGGTTATTAACGAAATTAAAAGGAAAACTATCACCGCTAAGTAGGCTTTACAAGTTTACGAGTACTAGTCTACCGTAGTATAAAACATGATATGTTATCTTAGTTCAAACTAAGTGGAACGCTGATTTTCCATAGACAGTTTCAGCCATCTATCGGTTATGTTTCGAAGCCCTATGTGATGAACTAGAGTTCATATCGGAGTAACAGAGCACTACACCTCACGCGCTGCGCTGTAGTAGGAAGAGATTTCGCCCATATCAATCACTGTCTTGTTGGTCTAGCGGTCTAGACAACCGGCTTACGATGCGGGTAGCTAAGGTTCGATCCTAGTGTCGGCCGATCGTCTTTTTCAATTTATTTCGTATTGTGGCGCCCCCTAGTGCTAATAAGCGGCAACGTAATTAGGACGTCCTAAAATTCAAGGCAAGTTACCTATCTATATCCAATATACATATTAATCTATGGTATAAAACATAAAGCCTCCTTTTAAGTCCATATAATATTGTGACGGGCAACTACGGAACCCTACCCTGCGCGTGGCCCGACGCGCACCTTGCAGTTTATTTGAATATATCTTCAATGTGCAGGTGCCCGATTGCGCTAAGTTAAAACATCGAAGTTCTATTTTTATCCAATTTCAGTTCTAATCACATTGCAATCCAATTACTATTTAACTGTGGTGAATTCCGCATCGCGCTAAACTCTATGTAACTGACAGCCAATAACGTCTGAGCGATCTGTCAAAACGGCTCTAACGGCTGTACCGCGATTAGCGCAATACCAAATGTATCAAAAGTTATGGTTCGTACGTAGTCCCATAACGGTTCAATCACCAAATATTTACCGCGATTGCAGCCCAGAACAGACACAATGTCACAGTTTTATAACGGTGACGGTGGTGGTGTTATGACATCTAATCGTCTCCATATGTATGGCAATAAGACTTCATAATAATATTGTTTTTGATTACCTTCCCTATATATTAACTACACAGTATTTTACATCAAACATACATAAACATCAGCAACTCCCTTAACATCTTAACAGCCCATAAAATCAACAACACACCAAGACGTAACTATAAAACTTAACCGAGTAAAACTAATTAATTCCAGCCCCGTTATATAAGCGAAATTTTGAGTGCCTCCGTCTTAGCGATGTCTCAGGTGGCCCCCCCTACTAGCCCCCCTAAAAAGGGGGGGGGGGTAAACTCCACCGCGAAGCGTCTCTATTTTCGCGGCTCCCTGGTCGAATAAATAACGTTATATTAACGCGCTATATACTTACTTATTTGTATGGATGTGGTTGTAAGATGGAGATTTTGGTATTAATTTTGTTTTGATGAATTTATGATAACTGTTAAAGAAAGAAAGATTTTATGTAACTTGCTGCAGGGCCAAGAAAATGCGCTTGGAAAAAAACAACAGAATAGGTATGAAATAAAAAGATAATGTTTAAAAAGCCTTATTTACGCAGAATGGAGTAAAATTTAGATTAGGTGATGAACTATGCTAATTGTTATAAAATACCTTATGAATCGTGGGCCACCAATTTCAACAAAAGCGGGTTTTGGAAAATGGGTCACAATTCTATTTCATGTGTTGCATGTTTGATAGAGAGCTTCGAAATTTAATAAATCTATCTATACTATTATAAAACTGTAACAGGAAGTTTGTCTGTACATTATAAAGATATTAACAAAAAAAAAGTTACGATATGGTTTTTAGGTGTCCCTGATTCCATTTCACTAATTTTTGGATTTTTTGTCTGTCTGTTTGTTTGTGTGTTTGTTTGAACGAGTATCACGCAAAACTACTGAACCGATTTTGATGAAACTTTTTTTGTTTGATAGCTTATGATCTGACTTAAAATCTGGTATATAATTTGTGCGGACGAAGTCGCGGGTTAACGCTCGTGTTTACTAAAATTGTTTATAAATATTTTTCTTATATCTCTATCTTTATTCAATAAAATGTTGAATAAAGACTACCTATTACACGATACGTGAACCTTAATCATCATCATCATCGTCAACCTTTATATTTGTTTACGTTAGGCCATCTCATGGATGAAGATACTACCTCCGTGGTGTAATGGTTAAGAGCATTGGGCTCTCGACACGGAGGTCGTGGGTTCGATTCCCACGGGGCACACCTAGTGATATGTCACTTTGTGCGTTTTTCCCCAGTTGGTTAGAATATTGAAGGCTGAATCATCTAATTGTCTGAAAAGTAAGATGATTTCGTGCTGGCACGTTAAGCGGCTTCTATCTCTGGTGGTAGTAGTTGTTACATAAAAACCACGTCAGAGGCCGTAAGGCGGTCTGAAAAACTCTGACAAGAAGAAGATGAACGAAGATAGGGAGTTAGAAAAAAATATGTTTATCTAATAAGCGAGCTAATGTTGTTAATATTTGTATATTAGTTTCTCGGAAACAGCTCTAACGATTTGGATCAAACTGTGAGTGTTAAGTAATAATATAAACTCTCAATGTTAATCTAGGTAAGATAAGATAAGATAAATATTCTTTATTTGCACACCAAAATAAACAAAAAAAAACAAGATAAGTTACATCCCTGAAAAATCCGTTTTGACACAAAAAAAATATTGCTTTTTCCAACGCTATGTAAGATAGTTGCCAGTGATGACATATGGAACAGAGACGTGGTCGTTCACTCAAGGGCTCATAAAAAGGCTGAAAGTCACCCAAAGGGCAATGGAGAGGGCTATGCTCGGAGTTTCCCTGCGAGATCGAATCAGAAATGAAGAGATCCGCAGAAGAACCAGAGTAACTGACATAGCCCAAAGAATTGCTAAACTAAAGTGGCAGTGGGCGGGGCACATTGCTCGCAGAACCGATGGCCGATGGGGCCGAAAAGTTCTCGAGTGGCGAGGATGAGGGCAGCGTAGGACAGCGGAGGCCTGTGTCCAGCAGTGGACTTCCATCGTCTGAGATGATGATGATAATGTTAAAATAGTTTATTTTGTTGTGAAAATTGATATTCTCTGGGATGAAACCTATATAAGTTAACTAGAAAACGCCGAGCAAAGCTCGTTCTGCCCAGATGCAGGTCTTTAAGGACGCTTCGTAAATATTTTCCTAACGTTCTAAACTTTCATCGATCGATGTACTCCATTCAAAATAGCACATCCCCCTTTCAGGACTCTATTAACTTCACAATAAGAACTAAAATGTCTTGATTCGCGAGTCTTGTAAAGTTAAACTATAACACCATCATAATAATTTTAATGGAATCTTGTTAATCCTACCAAGGGGGGGAGTATGACACGATGGGTGGGGGGAGGTAGTGCGTATAAAATTACGTAAACACGTATTATTCTCAAGATGTTGCTATTTATATGTTTAATTTAGGTATATTTTATGTTTTTATGTTAATTATGTTTTTATTATTTATTACGTAATGCGTAAGGCTCAAGGATCTGTTGTAGGTCTTGGTACTTGACAGCAAAACTATCCATTTATATAATCTTTTCTGTGCCATCTCAATTAAAATGAGATCAAAGATAAAACGCATTTCTTTTATTTATGTTTGTACCACAAACAAGTATCTTTTTTACAGATGACATCAATTAAAACTGATTTTTTTTATTTATGTTTATGGTAGGTAAGTATCTTTTTTACAGTCAAAAATTGTTTTTGTTGAAAACATGGAAATAAAAATAAATGTCTCGATAAATTTAAAAACAGCAATGACTACAATGGCAGTATTGGTTTTTGGAAATGTTGTTAAGCAGCAAATAAAAATACGATTGAGGGCAGCACTGGGAGGCTCGGCACCTTCTTAATCAGAGAGTAAAATTAATTGATTAATGAGTTTAGATTTTATTTGATGAGTAAAATCACGTTCATTAATATATGATTTGCATGCTATGCTTCGCAATTTATTAAAAAAGAAAGCAAATAAATTTTTACCTCCTTAAATCTTTGAATGAATGAATGAATGAAATATACTTTATTTACACCAAAAGAAAATACAATGCACAATAGGAACATAAACTGAATATGGTACAAATAAGGCGTATATCTTTCAATACGAGTAAGCCTTTGATTTACCAAAAAAGGTTATTGCAAAGTCATAACATAAAAACATTGTCCAAATATAATGTACCATAATATACAGGGTTAATTTTATATCACCGCGGATAACTTCAGCATATTACTCATCAATATGGTACAGCTGTTTTTTTTTCGCGATTTCGACGTTGGCTCCATAGTGAAAGATGTTAAGTTTGATAAGTAGAATAAAAGCTGAAGTTATCCGCAGTGATATAAAATTTACCCTGAATATTATATAAGGTCTAACAAAATCAGCTGAAACTATTTTAAGGGGATAATTCAGACCATCGAACTGAACATGTTTCACTATGGGACCAATATCGAAATCGCGAAAAAATCAGCTGTCCCATACAACACTGCAAATATTAAGTCTACCCAACTGTATGGGACAGCAGATTTTTTTTCGCGATTTTTTTTTCAGATATTGGTCCCATAGAGAAAGTTGTTTAGTTTGATGGTCTGATCATCCCCTTAAAATTGTTTCTGCTGATTTTGTTAGACCTTATGGTACATTACAGATCCGATTTCTTCTGCAAGATTCCATTTCAAATTAGCTACACGGGGGAAGCCGGAGGCGGTGTCTAGTTAAATTAAATTTTAATTAATTCTAACGTCTTCAGCCGTGTCTTCAGGCTGCTTTCAAAGTATAAGCCGTGGTGTTACTTACCTTCCCGTTATAAATTAGTTTCATGTAATTTATCATCACACGTTACGTTTGCGTTGTCTTTGTTGTGTTTGTTGTTGGGATGCGGTCGGCTGAATCGAAATAAAACAGGCCGGTAAGAAATGTTGCTACAACTATAGGCTGTAATTGTAGTAAGGGTTGCTTTATGCATTATATGTTAAACTTTTAAGGTTATAAATTTAAATATACCAATAGATGGCACTCACGTCCCCTTAAGACGCAACAGATTGAAAATTTCGTTCTCTGGGTAGTGGGCTCGGTGGCGAAATTGGATAACGCAGTTCCCCGGTTTAGAAAAGTGCGGGTTCAAGTCCCGCCCGAGACAAATTTTTCAATCTTTAATTTGATTGGTTATAAATTTAGTTTCATTTTTCATCACACGTTATGTTCGCCAATGTTGTGTTTGTTGTTGGGATGTGGTCGGCTGAAATAAAAGAAAACATAGAAATTTGATTATTTGATCAGAGTAGTCAAAAGCAACCAACCACAAAACTAGGCTGTTACGAGTGTTGTAGAAAGAGTTTCTTTTTGCATTCTAAGTTAAACTTTAACTTTTATGGTTATAAAATTAGTTTGATGTAATTTATCATCGCGCTTGCCTATGTTGTGTTTGTTGTTAGGATGCGGTTGGCTGAAAAAAAGGAAACATCCACCCACCACCACTATCCATCCATCCACCCTGGATCAAAATCCAGGGTGGCCAGAGAATTGCTACAGCTAGGTTGTAATCGTAGAAAGGGTTTCTTTATGCATTCTATGTTAAACATTAAGGTACGTTACCTCCATTTATCATCACACATTATGTCTGCCTATGTTGTGTTTGTTGTTCAAAATTTAACAAGAACAACATTTTTGCATTCAGCTTTTACTAAAGTATAATAATAGCCAATAGCATCGCATCGCAACTAGGGTTACCAGGGCCTAATATCGGAAATCCGATCTTGAAGGATGAAAAATCCTGATTTTCGACAAAAAGTCCGGTCTAGTATAAAATTTAACTACAAACAAAAAAATTCTTTTTTACAAAAACTTTTATTCATAGTTATAAAAAAAAATCATGATAAGTAATCAAAACTTACAAGTCAACGTGTTAATTATATGTATTTATTATTGCTAGAAACTGCTTTTAAAATTTGGTTTTGACTGCAAATATGACTGAAAAATCGCGCACAACTGTGTTCTTTCCAGTTATACTTCGTAAGTAGGATGGCTCTAATGGACTCCACTGGTAGTCTGTTTCTCGCATTGTGAGGCATAATGCAAAAAAATACTGGCAATTGCGAAGTAATTCGGAAATGCGACTTTCGTCATTCACTTCAGTAAAGAAGGCAACCCATCTTTTCTCAGCAGTCTCACAGTCGTCTCAGCAATCTCACACCCGGCACGAGTCGAAAAATCCGGTCTGGCACAAAATCCGGGCGAAGGCCGGTCAAGGCATTAAAAATCCGGTCAAGACCGGATTTATCCGGTCAGATTGTAACCCTAATCGCAACCCCCTTGCGACAGGCTTCAGGGTGGTATTTTTATTTAGGACTCTAATTATTATGACTATTCCTCTGGAATATTTTAGGGTATCACTGCGCCTAAACAAATCCTAAACAAACTTGCAGTGGGATCTTATATATATTATCTTCTCTACTCAAACGTCTCGAAAAGCTAATTTTTTTTAACTCTTTGTTTAGTTTGATGAGTAGAATTTAAAGTAAAGCCTCCCCACTAACTAAAAATATATCCTGTATGTAAATGCTGGACATACACTCAGTTGCAGAAACGCTCATTAAAGTTAATCCTCCATTAAATCTCTTGCTGTCACTTTTTGTCTTGTTGATGTAGTAAAAGCTAGCAAGGGATTTAATGGAGGATTAACTCTAATGAGCGTTTCTGCAACTGAGTGATAGACTTCGTTTTAAAGTTTTTACCAAAACAAAAAGCGTCCCCTATAATAGCATCCTATACGAAGCATCGGAGGCAGAATGACACAGTAGATGTACAAAACGTTTGGAATTTCATAAAGGCACTTACACGAGCGAGGCGACACGAGTACATACTTAGTTGAAGGGGTCCAGCTATCCTCAAACTTTGTAAAAACTACTAAGAATATATTATTTTTGTATTTATATACTTTACTTACTGGACAGTCATCATCATCATATCAGCCGATAGACGTCCACTGCTGGACATAAGCCTTGGCAGGCTTGGCAGGCGGGTTGGCAATCGCAGTTGGATTGAATGTGTGTACTCAGAGGATGCCGGTAGATCCCTTAGTCGCCTTTTACGACACCCACAGGAGGAAATGGGGTGGTGCTATTCTTAGCCGACACCACTCGGCCTTACTGGGCAGTAATGTTGCCTAAATATTATAAACTATTGTGACCTCGAAAAATAGTAATATAAAAGTCGATCTAAAAATATCGATATTTTCGATAGCATCGTTATAGTTTTACTCGAAAACAAATTGATATCGATCGTATCGATAACATTGTATCTCAATACTATAGATATTATCAATTGTTTTAAAACAATACTTTCGATACTATCGACAGCACCATCTAAATTGTTACTATTTTTCAAGGATATCTATCGATAGTTAGTCAAGACTACGGGACAGTTGATCAAAGATAGTTGAAAGCCTATAAATAGATTCAGCTTCCAAATGTTTTCTCAAATTGCCAGAAACGGGAAAAATATTTTATTGACGTAGGTATGGTTTTCGATGTAAATTTTAATAGGTTCTCGGAGTTCTCGGAGTTTAAGGACTTGAAATTCCTCGCATGTCAAGGGAATCCTGGGATTCCGCTATGCCTAATTCCCTGCATTGAGAACGGGAAGATTCCCGTTAATTCCCATCAACAGGAACCCGGGATTGAACCACCAATGCTAATAAAGAACGAATGCATTTATTTTAACGTCTCCCTGTTTCTACCTCAAAATTATTTGCAATTCGCAGCCTTCATCAAAATTAATTAATATTTAATGAAAACCGCAACAGTTTGAGAGCCGCAGCTCTAAGTGGAAAGATGAGACGTTCGGTGTTAAGGCGACGTACGTTCCTCGTGATGGTTAATTAGCATTTTCATGGGGTTCGCCTTAAACCCTGCAGAATGTTGTATGTGTGATGAAAGCTTTGTTGTGTAGCTTTGTTATAAGAGCTTTCTTGAACAACATTTAGTATGTGTAGTGAAATATTCTTATCTTGTACCATTTTGTTGCCGAATGACGATTTTATGGATTTTTCGTACGCGTAGACCGTTTTAAATAGGTACTTGAATGAACCGACAGCGATGGAATAATGTCTCCTCCGTCCGTGGTCTGATGGTTAAGAGCATTGGGCTCGTGACACAGATGTCGTGGGATCGATTCCCACGGGCGACACCTAGTGATTGTCACTTCGTGCGTTTTCCCCCAGTTGATTAGGACATTGCAGGCTAAATCACCGGAATGTCTGAAAAGAAAGACGATTCCGTGGTTCGGATGGCACGTTGAGTTGGTCCCGGCTACCTCTGATGGTATGTCGTTACGTAAAAACCACGTCTGAGGTGGTCTGAAAAAACTCTGACACCAGGGCTCTACCCACACGATAAGAAGAATATTCAAACTAACAATACTACAACACTAAAAACAATACTAAAAACATTTTAACAAAAATCTGACAAAATACAGACACAGAAATTAGCTCTAGACCGTGTTAAAAAAAGTAATTGATTCTTAATTGGTTGATATTGAATATAGGGCTAAACCTCGTTTGTATGGAAAGCGCTGGAAGGCATCATTACCATGATCGGCCCCCTGTGCGGGGCACAGTCTTCCCCGAATCCGAATAAGCGGACATTAATTGATAATTGACACATTCATCATTATCTCCACTGCTGGACATAAGCCTCCCCCAAAATGGGGGAATTTGCCATAATCGCCACGCTTGGCCTACCAACCCTGGGTTGGCGATCGCAGTTGGTTTGAATATGTGCAGTCAGAGCATGCTCCTGCCCATACTCCGGTAGATCCCTTAGTCGCCTTTTACGACACCCACGGGAGGAAATGGGATGGTGCTACTCTTAGACGACACCACACGGATGTTGACACATCACACGCCTCGATATTGAAGTATATAGGTTTCCTCAAGATGGTTTCCTTCCCTGAAAAGATAGTCATCATCATCACCCTTGTATACGTCCCACTGCAGGGCATAGGCCATCCCTCATGGAGGATGTATACAAAAGATTTATTTTCGCGATTTCGATGTTGATCCCATAGTGAAAGTTGTTCAGTTTGATGGTCTCAACAACGCCCTTAAAAATTTTAAATGTTTATTTTTACTTTTGTAACACCCTGTATAAGTTGGAAAAACTCGTTGGTACCTATATATGTGGAATGTCGTCTGTGTGGATTCCAACCCGGACCTCAAGATTGAGTTTCCATGCCTCACTGCAACGCACCACAGACGCTCTAGAAGAAGAAAAGATAGTGTTGTTATAAATCATAGTAACTTCCTAAAAACTTACTGGTGATTTTGGTATAAGGAATAAAGCAGATTCCAATAAATATAGTAAGCAATTAAAATAAAACAATATTTCAGGGATCTAGACAAACTACCCTCTTCATCCCCCTGGACGCTGGAGTCCATTAATTACGGGACTGTCCAATAGTTTTACCAGCTAACTAATACAAGTGATAAATAGCTCTTTTGGCGCCTTAAAACATTTGTTTGTTTCATACTTTAGATTTTGTACTTCGGTTTGAGTTATTATTTTAGGTTGTTCGTACTAGCCTATTCTTGAGATTGCGTGCACGCAGATACCGAAATACGTATTAATTCTGTACCGGGACTGGTTTTCTACACCCATGTTTAGATCAATAATAAATATTCCAGTCGAAAATTATTTTTAGAATTAATAATAAATAGGGTTGCCACCTTTGATTAAATTATAATAGCGGAAGATAGGTGACGTTCTTGCACTACGTACTCTAACAATGGATCTGCTTTTTATGTACTTACGAGTAAAAAGTAATGTCGTGTGATTTTTTGAGGGCCGATTCGACCAAACGCGAGTAAATTTTATTCTTAAATTAAGTCGCCGGTTAATCTCAAGTGAACTGATTTTGCGTTTTACTAAATAATCTACGAATAAGTTGAGAGTAAATTTTACACGGCCAACGACTAATGAAATGTCAATGCCACATAATTAAAAAAATTTAAATAAAAAGAAACCTAACAAATTATAACTGTATAACCTCACATTGCAATAAGTACGGATACAACGACTTCTTTCTTTAGGTGGATTATACATTCGTTCTTTTAGTATGGGTTT
The DNA here is from genome assembly GCA_927399405.1 of Agonopterix arenella. Taxonomy (NCBI): domain Eukaryota; kingdom Metazoa; phylum Arthropoda; class Insecta; order Lepidoptera; family Depressariidae; genus Agonopterix; species Agonopterix arenella. The sequence goes on from OV656714.1 coordinate 9,215,792, forward strand.
TGAGTGGTAGAAGACAAGTGAAGTCATTTCGGAGTAAACACTAGGAGTTAAATTGTTCCTTGTATAGTTACTGTTCTATAAATCAAAGTTTGGTCGAATCCGGCCTTAATCTGATTTGTACAACGAGTAAAAGCACACGAAGACACGAAGGCATTATGGTACCTTTATTCCGCCTAAAATCAAAGAAGTATCTTAATCACGCTATGCCGCTCGGGCGACAGGGGCTCAATTTATGCGGTCTATGCGCTATAGGCTAGTCACCTATCTTCCACTATTTTAATTTCATTAAAGGTTGCCACCCTTAGCGCCAAAGCTGCGTCAAACGTTTTGATTTTCCAGAAAGTGGTATGTTTAAACTGTTTAAACCTATAAAAAACCTACAAAAGTAATTGCTTTTAGGCTTTTGTAGTAAGTTGGTGTTGCACTTTTGTGTTTTAGCTTTTCCCGATTGAGAAATCAACAAATTGTGTGATGCGCCATACTGAAGGGTATCTTGACTGCCGATTGATTGCAAAGAAGTTGTTTTTGTTGTGGTATTGTATTACATAACTTATCTATATTAAAATCTTTCCAGAAGAGATGTCATTTCTTAGTGTGGTTTTACAGTCACGCTTACGCCGGCGCGGGTGGTAAGCGACGCGGGCCACGAGCTAGGTGTTGCCTTGTATCGTTTCACAGTGAAAATTGATCCGCGACAGACAATTTCATAGTGCGAACCGCGCGCTTACCGCCCGCGCTGACCGTAAGCGTGACTGTTAAACCACACTTAGAGCCCTTCCACACAGGTGTTTGATCGGCGATTTCTCTGTGATTTCATTCTGATTCCACGCCATGGTTTCGCCGTGATATCGCTGAGAAATCAGCGACCAAAACACCAGCGTGGATTTGTGGAGCCTTCCACGAAGTGCACACGAATTGACGACCTTTGATCGGCTTAGTTGAAATAGTCATCAAAACGTTGACCTAACAACAACAATCACAATCAAAAGTACCTACTGTTGCCCAGTCATTTTACGGAGTTTTGTTAGGCGGGGTAGGGAGTAATTATTAATTGGACTTTTAAACTGTAACCGGCACCATTTAGTGACAAAAAGACTATCAATCAATCAACCACTCAAATATACTTTATTTTACACCAAAACATAAACAGTAAAATACAGAAATAAAAATTCAAGAGGCACAAAATAAGGCGGTCTATCTTAAAACATATTTAAAAAAAATCGCATACGCATCATAGAAATCAAAATTGTGTGTCCCAGAAGGCTTTTAAATTAATGATATTAATACCAATACACTCATTTGACTTAGATTTAACAATATAAATTATTTTTGAGCAATATTTTATTCCTCAAAAATAATTTATTTATAGGCATTGAAATTAAAAAAATGAGGTATTTATTAGAAAATACAAATGCATTTTTCAAAACCTTCTAAGTAGACAAAAATATTTACACCATGTTTGAATTTCAAATATTATTGATTTTTAACATGTTACAGCCATGTTGTGCTATTTCGAATCAAATTAAAGATGGCTGTAACATGTTAAAAATCAATAATATTTGAAATTGGAACGTGTCATCTATATCGTATGAATTCCAGTTGTAATGCTGGACTTGCGGGTTGGTTAGTTTGTAATAACTACCAGTAGATGGCACTCACGTCCCCTTAAGACGCAACATATTGAAAATTTCGTTCTCTGGGTAGTGGGCTCGGTGGCGAAATTGGATAACGCAGTTCCCCGGTTTGGAAAAGTGCGGGTTCAAGTCCCGCCCGAGACAAATTTTTCAATCTTTAATTTGACCATGTTTGAAGCACAGCCTTAAATATGTGCAAAAAAAAATTTACCATCAGGTTTGTAGAAAGAGATAATAGCTAAATTTTAAAATTGGAACTATTGCTGACGTGATTTTTTTTCATTTTGGTTCATTTCTAGGCTCAAATTGTCTCTTCAATATTATACCGAAAAAAAAAATCAATTATTAATTAGTCCTGGCTCAAACCATTAAATGACTGGGCTACTGGTTGATAAATCGTAGATGATTCCCGAGATTGTGGCTTGCCTTATACGGGGTCCATTGTATCATGACTTTACTAACTCTTTTTGTTAATAAAGATATTTGTATTTGTTAAATTCTCACGATAATTCTATTCCATTTCAGTTTAATTCTGAAGATCCAGTTTTCTTATCAAAAAACACTTCAAGAAATAACATGTTAACTTCAAAACTAGTTTTAAGTCAATAGATAGCTGTACTTAACTGTCTTGCTTGTATTGTAGTTATTTTGTGAAGAGCTACTTTATTCGTTTCGTGAGAATCTAACCCCTTACTATAAAAGAAATATCAACCTGTTTGAGGAGAGTGGACAGAATCTTAACCTGTATTTTTATTGTTCACTTGCTGACCGGACAGGTCGTGGGTATATTTCGTAAGAAAGAAAAGTAGGGGTGTTATGAGTTTGAAGCCTATGTCGGTCTGTTTGTGGCATCGTAGCTCACAAACGGGTGGACCGATTTTTAAGCGTTTTTTTTTAATAGAAAGATAATTTTTGTTTTTTATTATACATTTATTGTTTCATGAAATTGGTACTGTGGTTTTCAATTAACTTTAAAAATTACGAAATAACATTAAGTTACAAATTTAACAAAACCCCCAACGGCTAAAACAGGCATTTAATAAAATATAAAAAATAATTTGGTCACCTATTATTATTGATCTACGCAAATGTATGTTCTACTTTTTATCTTAAAGATATTTTAGGTCAATTAATGCGTAGGGGACCGCTATTGACTTTTTACAACCCGTTACTTTTTAAATGTTTGTTTTTGTTGTGGGGGGTTTTTTAAATTTGCAATTAAATGTTATCTATATCTAAACTATTATAAAACTGTAGCAGAAAGTTTGTCTGTACATTGAAGATATTAACAAAAAAAAGTTACGATATGGTTTTTAGGTGTCCCTGATTACATATCACCAATTTTTGGATTTTTTGTCTGTCTGTTTGTTTGTGTGTTTGTTTGGGTGTTTATTTGTTTGAACGAGTATCACGCAAAAAGTACTGAACCGATTTTGATGAAACTTTTTTGTTTGATAGCTTATGATCTGACTTAAAATCTGGTATATAATTTGTGCGGACGAAGTCGCGGGTTAACGCTCGTAAAGATATATTTTTGGACTTTTTCGTGAACTTGTATTTTTGTAGGTAGCCTTTTTTCTGTGCATCTCCGTGATCGGGTATTTTAGCTGTGTGTGAGTTGTACATACATTTTGAGTATTTCATTCAGGTTTCAGGATGAAACTATGAAAGATTTTGCAATAAAGTAAGGTTTCTATTCCTTTCGGCGGTCCGATAATTCAGTTGGTAGTGAACCTGCCTACTGTGCCGAGGGTCGCGGGTTCGAATCCCGTAAGGAGAAAATATTTGTATGGTGAATGTATTTTATATTGTTGCCTAGTCTTCATTACTTTAAATGTGACTAGATCATTTTGTGACAGTGTCCAAAATATTTATTTTTTTACTTATTCGCTTTGGTTAGTCAAATACTGTAAAAAAAATTGGTCTATACACCTATTCATTTGTTTAACAACATAAGACACATGTAGGGAGACTCTATAAATAGTCTCATTTAATTTGCGGGATCAAATGATAATGATCATGCCACCTAACAAAACAACAACTAGGTAACTTTTTTTTTTCTTCTTTTTAACTTACCTCGAAATTACGAAAAAATCTGTTGTCATACTCGTTTGTGTCTATTTTATTTTATTCTATTAGATTATAATTACATTTTTTTTTTTTTAGTTTGTAAGGGAATGCAAATTTTTTATCACTGTGACACCATCTAGGAAAATTGCTGGAAAAAAGTTCATTGTTTTAGCTTATTCTACTCGTATCTATGGTTATTCTACTTTTTTGCCTCGCCTACGGCTCGGGTCTCAATGGCGCCTCAGCGGTAATCACCAACATTACACAATTGTACCATAATGTACTATTATTTAATGTGCTATCTATACAATGACAAACCGTCATCATCATTGACAATACGCAAAAAACCAAACTCAAAAATCTAATACCTAACATCAACCCTTCTTTACAATCCCCTTTTCTAAAACATTAAATATAAAGCACCAATAGGTAAGTAACAAAACAAGTCGGCCCGCATCCTCCTTCAAAACGAAGGAAATTACCCAAGTCTGATAAGAACTCATCGGAGATGTCTGCAAGAGTAATGTTTCCCTTTAGCCCCCCCACCAGTCCCCCCTAGAGGGGTCCTAAAAGGGCTTATCGTACAAAAGGTATCGGCAGTGAGACGTTCTCCCCTCTTTATAGAATTTTCGGGCTTTCCTCTCGGCGGGCGGGGCGTTACCCCCCTTTTTGCGACGTACATTTTCATTTCCTTCATCTTTCTCCGCTTTCGAGGGTGGCAGGGAGGTATTTGGATGCAGAGAATGTTGTCTTATTTTAAAATACATTAGAAAACATTTTGAAGATGTAAAATTAATTGTAATTTGTAACATTTCGATTATTTACTGAAATACTTATGCAGGGTGAAATTGATATCATTAGCATCCTTTTAAACTAAGAGTCTACCCTTCAAACTGAACAACTTTTACTATGGGAGCAAACCGATCGGAGCAATAGAAAAATTTGATGTTCCATACTAAACTACAGTGCCGTGCCGTACCGACTCGACTCAAATGTATGCAACAGCAAATTTTTTTTGTACTCCGATTGGTTTGCTGCCGTAGTAAAAGTTGTTCAGTTTGATAGGTAGAATCATAGTTTAAAAGGATGTCAATGATATCCATTTCACCCTGTAGTGAATTATGTACATAAAGTATGGTTTTGATTCTAAATAGTTCCATACCTATAAGTACAGGATACAAACTTAAATGTCTTACTTACTTAGGGGGGTGCTTGAGACTATCAAGCTACATAAAAACTTTCGCCACGAGACCAAAAATTAAATCTCGAAAAAAAAATTGTTTTTCCGTAGGTTATAGGTACATTTTTGAGATCTACGGTACGCGACGCTATAATTTTATTTAACCTTTCACGCTGTACATTAACATCTTCAAAACTCGTTAAAATCAAATAAAAAGTTAGCTAGCATAGCATAGGGTCAAATAAAATGCAAATTTTTTATTTTTTTTCGCCTTAACACGTTCCGGGGCAGTGAACGAGACACAATAGAACTTTTATTGTTATCACTGCTACAGCCGGTCACTGTCCCGGAACGTGTTAATCTCCGTAGTGAAAGTAACCAACAGTTTTAAGTAAATAAACCAGTGAAGAACACAATAAATAATAAACAAAATAAAAAATAAAATATTTTAGGAAACCAGGTTCAATACACAAAGCATTACATAGGTAGTTTGTCAGAAAATCAAGTTATTATGCTATATTAAATTGAATTGAATTAAATTAAATTACCAACATTACATTTAAATTTATTATTATAAGTCCAATTTCTCTAGGTACATACAAAATGTCAACTCACAATGAAAAAAGTAATTCTATAATACAAAACTGAAAAATTATCTATCCCAAATCCTACCCTGAATCCAATTCCCCGTCTTACACCAGCAACCTTAGACACCCTCCAACCGCACCCGCAGAGGGGGGGCTACCACCCCCCCACCCGCGCAGTTCGTTAGCTAACTTCCATACTTTGTAATATGCAAATGTGGTGTCTAAGGGGCTGCGGCGCCAGGCGTCTTAAAATGAATTAATGACGCAGGTGATTTTGGGGGTGGAATTTAGTGTAGGTTCGGAAGATTGTTTGTATAAAATTAAATATAGAAATTGAAATTGAAAAAAGTTTTATTGTGCAAACAGAATGTAGGTACAGTAATTGTTATTACAATAATTATACTTATAGAGTCTCAACATCATCATCATCATCATCAGCCTATCATCGTCCACTGCTGAACATAGGCCTCTCCCAAGGCGCGCCACAAAACTCTGTCCTCGGCCTTCCTCATCCAGTCGCTCCCCGCCACCTTTTTTAGGTCGTCTGTCCAGCGGGCAGCAGGACGTCCCACACTACGTCTACCAGTTCGCGGTCTCCACTCCAGAACCCTGACACCCCACCGGTTGTCAGTTCTTCGGCAGATATGACCAGCCCATTGCCACTTCAGCTTGCTAATTTTCTATGCTATGTCAACCACTTTCGTTCTCTGACGTGTCACTTCATTTCTTATGTGATCTCTCAGAGAAACACCGAGCATAGCTCTCTCCATAGCTCGCTGCGCGACTTTGAATTTATGAACTAGTCCTATCGTCAGGGTCCATGTTTCCGCACCATAGGACTTATAGAGTCTGCTTGCGACAAAAGGGATCAGCTCAGTGTTGTGCCGGCCGAGTGATCTGATCAGAGATCACAGCGAGCGCAGTCCTGATTTTCAGCTGTACCCTGTTCTCACTTGCAATATTTCTATCATTGTTCATTAAGAATACACTGCTAGAGATTCTATGCCAGAAACAATTTTGGTAAAAACATATAGTTTATGTATGTACATATCTACTATAATCGATTTTAAAAGAGAGGAAGACAGAGTTGGTTAGCAGAAGGAAAAGATTAGTGTCGAGCTATTTCCGCACTTTTAAATGTTCTACGATAAAGGAACACTCATGTTTCGATGAAAATGAAAATATCTCGGTCTACTCATAAAAACTATTTAATTTTTGACTATGTTTAATTTATGACTATATTTTAATTGTTGACTATGTTTAATTTTTGACTATTTGTTCTATTATACTTTATGCTATTACCTATTATTATGATTTAATCCGTTTTATTATCTCACGAATTAATTTATTATTATTGTCGCCTTCTATTCAATTTTATTTTCAATTTAATTAAATTCAATTACATCTAATCGAACTATTATAATAGGCACTGTTGCTAAAATTGCTGTGCCCTAACAGGGTCCCTGAGATGCGCTATAACCTATTTTTAAGATCTGTAAATACCTCAAGGATGCAATAAAGTTTATGATTTATGATGCTTGTAAAATCGCGTCTTTTGACATGTGGCGACGGGCTATATACCCATCGAACCCTGAGATGATTATCGCGCTTAATATATGAATGGGCAGCCGGGTCTCTACACTATGCTCCTTGAAGAAGAAAATAATATCTTTTTCAACACACTTGCTCATAAAATGGCCCTTATTTCACCGCAATTAGGCACATAATGACACCTATAATCAAACTGTGACTTTTTCATTACTATTATTCACAAGGGAGTTATAGGTTTTTTATTGTAGGTATCTAAATTTCTTGGTTGAGTTCTTGAGTTGCTTCGTTCTTAAAAAAGTTTCGATACAAATAAATTCTCTAAATAAACTTTTTATTTACTAAATAAAATGATTTTTTATTATTATTTTCTTCACAAGTGTGTTGAAAAACGTCGTATGATACACGTATGTATTGATGATTACCGTCCTCGGCTCTCTTAAGACCCGAGCCGTAAGCGGTAATCACCAACATTACACACTTGTACCATAATGTACTATTACTGACTTTTACTAATATTATAAATGTCAAAGTTTGGATGTTTGTCACACAATCATGCATAGACGGTTGAAGGGATTTGGATGAAAGGACAGTGGATATACAATTTTTGAAAGGGGGTTTAATAAATAACATTTTTCTATATGCGGCAACAATATCTTTTCGAGAAAAAAAAAAGATACAGAATGTTTTGTCTAGCGGTTTTTCATACTAATGTTTGCATTTAGCCGCTATTTACATCTGTTGCTTGAATTCCTTGTGTCATGTGCATAGTATTATTGTTTCTGATTATTATTAACGCAAAAGAATATTTAGCCCTCAAAACACACAACACTTAAAACGACAAAATCGTTATCTCGTCTTGAAATTGCCGGTATAGTAAACGTGAAGCCTTATTACTTTTGCACGCTTAACAATAACTTTTAGTAGTTTTAGCTAAGTGCCTGATCACCCCGAAAGACACCTTTCGGGGCCATAATATCAAAACGACCACCCCCTTAAACGACTTCGTCAAAATAGAACACCTGTATCTATTTTTCCTCGAAAAATATTATGATGCCCCTTGGATGCCATGTACCTGTGGCTCTTGGACCTGTAGCCATACACTTTTGCCCAGTGTCCTTTGGCACGCAGATAGAATATGCTCTGGATTAGTACATATGACACTTTTTTAAAGTACATGCAGACGGAGTCGCGGGCCTCAGCTATTAAAATATAATACGTACTTATTGGCCCTAAGAGAAGGATGAGGTCTTTGCCCTAAACTAGGATCTTACAGGCTATAACTTAACCCACCAGTAACCCATCTTGAACCATTAAGTGTGTCCACAAATGTGTAAATGGTCTTTCTAGGTGCGAGAGCGTTTTGGGGCGTATCAGGATTTCAGTACCCTATAATATTCCCAGGTATCCCGCAACCAGAATCTTTAGTACTCCACTAAGCAGAACCAATGTTCTCAGACATTCTCCCTTCTTCAGAATGAGCATGGAATACTATTTCATAAACTCTCAAACACATGAGCTAGACATATTTTTTGACTCGTTAAATAGATTCGGTACTAGTGAAATGTGGATGTTCTGAGGTTTCAGAATATCTCTGACTACCCCCTCGGGGAATATAGTCGTGAGCATATGCTATGCTTAAATAGATTTAAGTTCTAGTTTTTAAGTCAAAAGTCAAAGCTCATTTCCTGGACCTCTGTACCTGATTTTTCCTCTCCCTCATCGCTAGTTTTTTTTTTTCTCCCTCTAAATCAGTCCTAGTAACTTAAGTGGTATTGTAGCATGTATGATATATGTTCATATATATAAGGTCTAACAAAATTAGGTGAAACTATTTTAAGGGGGTGATCAGACCATCAAACTGAACAACTTTCTCTATCGGACCGATATCGAAATCGCGAAAAAAAATCAGCTGTTCCATACAAACTTACTCGACCTAAATGTATGGGACTGCAGATTTTTTTTTGCGATTTCATTATTGGTCCCATAGAGAAAGTTGTTCAGTTTGATGGTCTGATCATCCCCTTAAAATAGTTTCACCTAATTTTGTTAGACCTTATATATATATATATATATTATATATTATGTTTATAATAGGTATTTATGATAACAAATATCTATTTATTTGTTATGTACTTAAATAAGAATTATATGTTTATCTATTTATGTTAGGTATTTATATTATTGTTTTTCTTTTTAATTTTTCTTTGTAACACCGACCCGTATTCTTAGTTGATATTTCCTCTACCCCAAGGTTGTCTGGAAGAAATCGCTTTTTAGCGATATTTGTACCATAATTATTTTTGTGACCTGCTCTGTACTGTATTTATGTGTTTGGTGTAAATAAAGTATATTTCATTCATTTCATTCATTCATTTAAGTGTACTATTAAGAATGTTAATTTAAATAATTGTAATATATAAATATCAGCACTATTGGAAATTATCTGTTACTATTAGTGACATTTTATTTCATTCAACTCATTTAATTTGTGTCAGATTGTGGATCCATAGTTGTTAGTATCATTAATTCCTTTGTTAATTATCTGTTTTAATTATAAATAGATTTTAAACCATGAATGGTTATAAATAACTTATAATATTGCAAATTACGTTATAAGATGCAAATAACAATATAAATTCAATTAGATAAAATTACATTATTATTAATGTCAAATTTAAGTGTCAAATTCTAGTTAAATATTATTATATATACGAGCGTTAACCCGCGACTTCGTCCGCACAAATTATATACCAGATTTTAAGTCAGATCATAAGCTATCAAACAAAAAAAGTTTCATCAAAATCGGTTCAGTAGTTTTTGCGTGATACTCGTTCAAACAAACAAACAAACACACAAACAAACAGACAGACAAAAAATCCAAAAATTGGTGAAATGGAATCAGGGACACCTAGAAACCATATCGTAACTTTTTTTTTGTTAATATCTTCAATGTACAGACAAACTTCCTGTTACAGTTTTATAATAGTATATAGATATATATATATATATATATATATATAGATAGATTTAAGCTCTAAAGCGGTGGTAGAGTTACAAAAAACATCTGAAAGTTAAGGTAGGTGATTTTGTTTTGATAGTACTAGGAAGTTTATAAAAGTTATATGGTAGAGAGAAAACAATAATTTATGTATGTCTCTGATACAAATAAAATATTAGAACATTTCATTATTTTACTAAAAAAAAAAATATTTGATTGTATTTGTATGTAATTTATCAATATTATAATTATCTGTATTTTTCTTTTTCGTAGCCTATATCCATTGTCTCTGCCTACCCCTAAAGGGACACAGGCGTGAGTATATGTATGTATGTATGTATTTTCTACAAACAAAGTGATTGTTATCGCGGATTGTGTTTGCTATGGAAACCTATAATTGGGTGAGCACAATCTTGTGTTATGTTTTGCTACTAATTTATTTTTGTAATATGTATCATCTTGTTGGCAACCCTGAATAAATAAATAAAAAAAATCGATAACAAAAATTCCCTTTTCCAAAAAATTTAAAAAAATTGTTATAGAAAGGTAGGTACTTACCTGATCCGATCCAAGGTAATCTATTTCATTTTCTGAAAAATTTAGTTACCACCTATTTTCTTTGTCGACTGTACACCGAAACATTAAATACAATAACAAGCTCAAACCAACAATAAACATATACACCGCAATCACAACAATCCGATGACCGGTCATTACAATTAGGACGGACTACATACCAACGTCGTCACTACCATGGGTTTATAACAAGCGACATGGAAGTGAGCGTAGAGTGAGTTTCATTGTAATATAATATTATATAGCCAGTTTAAACAATATACATATAAACCGCAATCACAACAATCCGATGACCGGTCATTACAATTAGGACGGACTACATACCAACGTCGTCACTACCATGGGTTTATAACAAGCGACATGGAAGTGAGCGTAGAGTGAGTTTCATTGTAATATAATATTATATAGCCAGTTTAAACAATATACATATAAACCGCAATCACAACAATCCGATGACCGGTCATTACATTTAGGACGGACTACATACCAATGTCGTCACTACCATGGGTTTATAACAAGCGATATGGAAGTGAGCGTAGAGTGAGTTTCATTGTAATATAATATTATATAGCCAGTTTAAACAATATACATATAAACCGCAATCACAACAATCCGATGACCGGTCATTACATTTAGGACGGACTACATACCAACGTCGTCACTACCATGGGTTTATAACAAGCGATATGGAAGTGAGCGTAGAGTGAGTTTCATTGTAATATAATATTATATAGCCAGTTTAAACAATATACATATAAACCGCAATCACAACAATCCGATGACCGGTCATTACATTTAGGACGGACTACATACCAACGTCGTCACCACCATGGGCTTATAACAAGCGATATGGAAGTGTGCGTAGAGTGAATTTCATTATGATATTTTATTTTATTTTTTATTTTCTTTATTGATTTCCCAACAGTTGTTACACTAATACAATACAACAATAAATATTTTCAGAAACATTTAAGCTAAATGTACAACTAATTATAGGGAAATACAGCATGCACTGAAACAAACATTTTAACAAGTTTACTGAGATTAATGGTACATTTACTTACTATTAATTAAATTACATACACAGTATAACTGTTTCGATCCCAAAAGTCTCTTTAAAGAGCTTATTCGTCCCAATCAAGACACACTAATAATTAAGTACTTAAACCAAATAATTTATCAAAAAAATTTATAATTTATCCTAAACTGTCAGCATAATGATATAATATTATATAGCCAGCTCACACAATAAACATAATCACCGCAATCAATGAGTTTTATAACCATAGAGTCATCATGTCATACAATAACAAAGCCTAAACATGGCACATGTCTCTAATGTCACCTTTGTATGCATCAGTTATACCCAGCTGTCATACATTGCCGCTGATATTCCAGTCCAACCAGTAAACATATACACCGGAATCAACAATCTGATGAACGGTCATTACAATTAAGATGGACTACATATCAACGTCACTACCATGAATTTATAATAAGTGACATGGAAGTGAGCGTAGAGTGAGTTTCATTGTGATATAATATTATATAGCCTGCTCAAACCATAAACATATACACCGGAATCAATAATCTGATGAGTGGTCATTACAATTAGGATAGCTGACATTCCGACGTCACTATACCCCGGGTTTATAACAAGTGACATGGAAGTGAGCAAAAGAGTTTCACTATGATATGCTAGTAATATTATGCAGGGTGTCCCAGAAATGGTGAATCAAACTGCTATGGGAGGCAGCTTGACTAATGTCCTATCCATAAAAAATATAAAAAAAAAATAAAACGCACATGACCATAAAAAAAAAAGATTAAAAAAAAAAGATTTCGGTTCAGAAAAAACAATTAAACTAAGTGGTCTGTGCTCGAAGTGCAGACTTTTTTTTTGTAAAATGTTAACAATCAGTCGAAGCAACCTCTAACAATTAATATTGGCAGTTTGATGATTTTCCCGTTTTTTGGATATTCTTTTTTTTTATGGTCATGTGCGTTTTATTTTTTTTTATATTTTTTATGGATAGGACATTAGTCAAGCTGCCTCCCATAGCAGTTTGATTCACCATTTCTGGGACACCCTGTATTTACGAAAATATTTTATACGTTCGGAAAAATTATACAGGTACCGATATACAGATATCGGTACTAGTGAAACGTGGATGTTTCAGAAGATATCTGACTACCCTTTCGGGGAATATAGCCGTGAGCATATGCTTATGCTTATTATATAGCCAGCTAAAACAATAAATAATGGCATAACGGTATGCACTGCAATAAAAAATGAGATGAGGGGTAATTACAATCAAAACGGACTATATATTTACTAACGTCACTACCATAGGGTTATAATAAATAATAATAAATATAATAAAAAAAATATTCCATATTAAACTTAAAACACTAGAAAATACAGTTTGGGAACTTAATTATTACAGATTTATGCTACTTAGGAGAAATTTATCCTAAAGCATACCGGTGACCAAGCTAAGCTATCTAAGTATGTAAATACAAAGACGCTTGTGTAAGTGGACATCGGTCGCTTACAATGTTTGTTTACTAAAAGTACGAATTTATTCTTAATTAGGTATATTACAATTTATACATGGAGTAAGCATAAATTTTTTATAGATATAAAAAGTAGGGTGTTTTTGTGAATCTGGTAAGGGGGCAGTCTGTATGGGGGTGAGCTTGTGTGTATGTGAAAGCACGCGGTATTTATGCGAGTGTAGCAATTTCATTTTAATATCAAAAATAAATTGTCAGTCTCCTCATAGTTTTGGGTTAAAAGCCACTCAGTCACTTTTTGTTTGCATTGGTACATTGAACAGGTGGACAAGATTAAGATTTTTATTTAAGACGAGCGCTAACCCGCGACTTCGTCCGCATAAATTATATACCAGATTTTAAATCAGATCATAAGCTATCAAACAAAAAAAGTTTCATCAAAATCGGTTCAGTAGTTTTTGCGTGATACTCGTTCAAACAAACAAAAAAACACCCAAACAAACACACAAACAAACAGACAGACAAAAAATCCAAAAATTGGTGAAATGGAATCAGGGACACCTAAAAACTATATCGTAACTTTTTTTTTGTTAATATTATCTTCAATGTACAGACAAACTTCCTGTTACAGTTTTATAATAGTATAGATATTTAAGATATTATAAGGTCTAACAAAATTAGCTGAAACTATTTTAAGGGGATGATCAGACCATCAAACTGAACAACTTTCTCTATGGGACCAATATCAAAATTGTGAAAAAAAAATCTGCTGTCCCATACATTTGAGTCGAGTTATGATTTGCAGTTTTGTATGGGACAGCAGATTTTTTTTTCGGGAATTCGATATTGGTCCCATAGGGAAAGTTGGTCAGTTTGATGGTCTGATCATCCCCTTAAAATAGTTTCAGCTAATTTTGATAGACCTTATATAACAAGACATGGAAGTGAGTGTAGAGTGAGTTACATTATGATGTAATATAATTAGGTGTCAATAAATATTGTCATAGCGGTATACACCGCAATCATAACAATTCGATGTGCGGTCAGTACAATTAAGATGGACAACATACCAACGTCACTACCATCGGTTTACATCGAGTGACATGGAAGTGAATATTGAGTGACTTAGTCAACTCATCACTATTCCTTTGTAGCCCAGTCGTTTTACAGTTTGAGCCGGGACTAATTAATAATTGATATTTTTTATCGGTATAGTATTTAAGAGCCAATTTAAACTTCGAAGTGTACTAAAATTTAAAAAATATCATGTCAGCAATAGCCCCAAATTTTTAATTTAGCATTTATCTCGTTCTAAAAAAACGACTGGTAATTTTTCTTTTTCAAGTTTTTAAGGCTTTATAAACATGGTGTTAATATGTTGGTCTACATAGAAGGCTTTGAAAAATACAGTATTTTTTTTTAGTATTTTCTATTGATTATCTCATTTTTTTCAATTTCAATGCCTTTTTTAAAGCTCAAAAATAATTTATATCGTTAAATTTCATTAAAATGAGTTGGTATTAATATCATTAATTTAAAAGCCTTCTGGGAGATACAATTTTGATTTCTATGTTGTGTATCGATTTTTTAAATATGTTTTCAGATAGTTCTATGCTGTGTGCGCCTGCTAGATGTATATGTATTAGAAATAGATTTTTAGCGTTCCTATGTTATTGTAAATGTTTAAATATGTATACTGTTGGTGTGCCATATTAAATAAAATAAAATAAAATAGTCTTTTTGTCACTAAATGGTGCCGCTTATAGTTTAAAAGTCCAATTCGTAATTACTCCCCACCCCTCTAAACAAAACTCCGTAAAATGACTGGGCTATTGTGTCGTACGACACTACTAAAAGAGTGTTGTCGTTTCATTATCATCATCAGTCTTTTCGTCGTCCCACTACAAGGCACAGGCCTACCATCAGGGATTGAGTATGGGCGTTAGTCCACCTCGCGTGCCCAATGCAGATTGGTACACTTCACATACTCATGAGCATTTTTTCTTCAGCATATGCCGGTTTCCTCATGATGTTTCCTTCACTGTTCGAGAGTAGTAGTATTACGTACATTAAGTTAGAAAAATTCATTGGTCCGTGCGGTTTTGAACCTGGACCTTCATGATTGAGTGCCCATAAATCTCCGCAACGTGCAACCGACGCCATGGAACATTAGTTCGGAAGTAAACCATTTTCAAAATAATGAGAGGTGTGTCAGAGTCGTAGCATGTGGTGGTCCGTGGTCTCTGCCTACCCCCATGGGACAATGCGTGATCTTATGTATGTATATAATATATAGCAAATAAAAAATCACCTGTTCCATACTAAACTGCAATGTGGACGCGCGAGTTCGCGACTCAAATGTATGCAACAGCAGATTTTTTTTTGCTGCCTTAGTAAAAGTTGTTCAGTTCGATGGGTAGACACTTAGTTTAAAAGGATGCTAATTATATCAATTTCACCCTGTATATGTTTGACCTTCATCGTCTAGGTCTAGGATACGTGTGAGTCGGACGTGACACAGGTTCAGTACATCACTCGGGGAGGCTCATGGCCTTATAGCGAATTTGGAACGCTACTAATGGTAGGGGTAATAGTGGACAAGCCACGACAGTGTCGGTCACACAGTCCGGCCTTCAAGACTCGAAGCTTGGGTTGGATTCATTGCTCTGTGTATAGTTCGCATCAAAACTCAAGTGGAACTATCTAAATCAAAACTCTAGTGAGTACTTGAGTGATATTTGAAGATAAGTGGCCAATGGTCCTTCGAGCCATATTGAATGTTTACAAAAAGGGCGTAGCAGTATGAAACCTATAGAGGGTAAGTACCTAGGTGATCAAAAAATGTAACAGGTCATTGTTGTAAAGTAACATCATTGTAAAGGTATAATTTTAATCAGGCCCATCTTTTCCACTGGGCACTCTGGGCACTTGCCCAGGGCCCCGCGATCGATGGGCCACCCTTAGTTCCTGCCCGATCACTAATTATCGGTACAAACCATTATTTTCCAAAAATATAAGTTTTTTGGTATTCTAATGAACTTGCAGATTCTGCTGTGAAGCAGAGGAAACGCCCATACCTCTGCGAATGCGAAGTGCTCATTCACAGCAAGAGTCGCCATCTAGGTGGATACATAATAACACCTACTGACATTAGGGACCTCCCCTCCAAAAGCATAACACGGTTCATGAAGTCCGTGGGCCTAGGAAATGACCTTTAGGTCTAGGGTGACAGCTACAATAGATCTGTCCAGGTCGCAGTAGCTATTTGGTCATTGGCCAAGCCCTTATAACCAAATAATAATAATAATTCTAATGTACAATATGCCTAACAAACAGTGGCAACAATTTGGCTGTCTATACCTACAATTTGTAGGTCTAAATCTAAAATTTCGCTTACCTACTCCTTTTGCATGACTGTTGTTAATAAAATAGTCCTTTATCATATTCATATCGTATTCATAGGGGCCCCATTATCTTAAAGTGCCCAGGGCCTCCAATAGGTTAAAGAGGGCCCTGATTTTAATCCGAAGCATAGTGCATTCTCTAATTTCTTGCGTTATTTGTTTAATACATAAACAGTACAGTTTTTTATATATAATATATATATGTATGTATGTATGTATATACCTGTATCTTTATATAATCATATCTATTTATTAGTGTTAAATACTGTATTATTTGTTAAATCTGCACACTATGCCTGCCTCACTTAATATGCTCTCTCACTTTCACGGGTTTGCTGGAAGAAATCTCTATAGAGATAAGCTCGCCCTTTGTAATTGTCTATTATGCTGTTTTCATTTATATTTCCTTGTGTACAATAAAGTGTTAAAATAAATAAATACATACTGCTGCGCTGACTGAGTTCTTTTTCTGTTCATATCTTTTTCTTTTGTAATATTTTAGTAAATCGTATCTTGAATTTTATGTTGTCATCCCGCTATTCTTAAGTTTGTTTACAAAAAAAAAAAATTTTTTAAATCTTACTCGTCCTAAAATCCATAAAAGAAAATAGCTTAAACTTAAACGGTAGACTTTTAAATAAAAACCACGTCCCTTTAATAATGAAAGTTATTTGTAAAATTAAGAGGCTCAGTCAAAAGTATCGGTAGCTTGCTTTGGGCAGATTGCGGATTCGAGTCCCATCCGATACAGAATTTTGCAATTTACTTTTATAAATTATTTATTATAAAACAGAATGTTTTTTACACTGAGTTACAATACCTATGGTGTTTCGAATGTCGCTGACTGCAAAACACAATACTTTTTTAATTTTTGTCTGTCTTTTTGTTAGTTTTTTATTCGAGCTACATGCAAAAACTGCTAGACCAATTTTGATAAAACTTTTGACGTTTAAAAGCTCATAATTAGACTTAAAAATTGGTATAATTTTATTTCGCTACTATGACAGGAACCGGCAAGGCCAAAAGCTCGGAAAAACAAACAATTATAATCAATTTAATCACATAGTCCTATTGGCCCAGAGGCCAAAGCATTTCTTGCAGACATATCCGGTCGTCTCAATGAGACCTCTGGTGACCGCAGAGCTGGCAGCTTCCTGGCACAAAGAATCAGCCTCATCATCCAGAGGGGGAATGCTGCTAGCATGTCTTGCGGCGACGCTCTAGAGTGTGTATATTATTTGTAGGCTTTTATATTTTGAGATAAGATGTTGTTTATATAATTTAGTCTAGTTATATTTTAGTTTTAGGATATTTTAATTTAATCAGTTTTTGTTCGTTATTTCGTGTATAGAAGTTGTTTGTTTTGTTTTAATAAATAGTTAAATGATACGTAATCACATAGGTATCATTCATTCATATCATCATAATTATAGTATATTAAGTTTATGGTATCAACTAAAGTGAATGAAATAGTAGACCTTCTGAATGAGTCTAAAATAGCTTAGTGTATTTCCTAACCGTCAGTTCAGTTCAGTTCGGAGTGTTGACAATAATCGTTCATATTATCCGATGTCGCTCGGACGTTGCCCGGCCTTGACCCCGCCAATTATTGGGGCTTCCCTTTGTGTAGGTACTTGGGCATCTACATAAGTACACTGTTTCGTAAAGTACTATTGTTTCGTAGAGTATTTACTTAAATTAGGGTATGGTTACATTTTAATATGAAATTTGTGGTGTTGAAAAGACAGTTGAATTAAAAGACTTTGTCCGCATATACCAGATTTTAAGTCAGATAATAAGCTATAAAACAAAAAAGGTTTCATCAAAATCGGTTCAGTAGTTTTTGCGTAATGCTCGTTCAAACAAACAAACACACAAACAAACAAAGAGACAGACAAAAAATCCAAAAATTGGTGATATGGAATCAGGGATACCTAAAAATCATATCGTAACTTTTTTTTGTTAATATCTTCAATGTACAGACAAACTTCCTGTTACAGTTTTATAATAGTTTAGATTATAAGAATCCCCAAGTGTAAAAAAAGTGTGGCGCGATGCGGAGAGGGATGGACACTAAATTATGGAGGTCTGGGTTCGAAACCGCACTGACGACATGCCATGTACCAATGAGTTTTTCTAACTTATGTACAGTAACTGCTCACAAACGGTGAAGGAAAACATCGTGAGGAAAACTGCATACACTGAAGAAGAAATTCTGATGCGTATGTGAAGTATGTGTATGTCTTTAGGCTGATTATGAAAAGGGTTTTTAAGAGGCTATGTGAAAAAAATAGGATTCTTCAAAGCGTCATATATCATGAAGTACTAACAGTAGGAATATGATTAGCGGATATGTGTAAATTGAACATATAATTGAAGTTTTTATAAGAGCCAAAACACGATTAAGACACATTTTCTCGATAGAAAAATAAGCCAAAGTAGCCTCCGTCTTTATCGATAAACGCTTGGAACTGCTAAACGGTGAATAATAGAAATACAAGACTTGATTTAAAAAAAAGAGATTGATATTTTACAAATTTTGATTAGAGCAGAATTGAACTTACATAAATAGTACAATCACAATTAATTAAAGTTTATTTTACGCTTGCGTCGTTTCAGTCGCGCGCGCCGTCCCATCTCTTTCTTTACCATCAGGCAGTAATAAAAGCTATCACACGCCCATTTCGCTTTAATTATTTTTCGACATAGGCCTTTAAGATTTTCTTATGAATGTCACAATTATGACATGGGGCTAGCTGCCAACTTGTAGAGCTAATCGTGTATGTTTCGGATTATATCGTTTACAAGATCGGTAACCTAACGAGTTGTAAGTATTGTAAATGTAAGGCAATTTTGAAGTAATATTTTGTGTCTGTGATCATCATATCCATTTTTTGAAATTAATTTGGTTCTGTAGCATATGCATATGCTCACGACTATATTCCCCGAGGGGGTAGTCAGAGATATTCTGAAAGTTCAGAACATCCACGTTTCACTAGTAGTACCGAAACTCTGTCCAGTGTGACGGGGAGTGAGCCCGTCGCCACTTATAATGGACAGTAGATACAATACATGCCTCGATATTGAAGCATGCAGGTTTCCTCACGATGTTTTCCTTCACCGAAAAGCCAGTGGTGTTACAAATCGTACATAAATTCCGAAAAACTCATTGGTACGAGTCGGCCTGGACGGGGATCGAACCATCGCCTCCTGCACGGCAGGCAAGGTTACCATTTGGTTCTGTAATTTTTATTTTTATTGCTTTTAATTATTTTATATTGATTTTAATTTTTGATTCTGTTTTATTTATTGGCTGATATTTATTTTGTTTTATAATTTAATTCTTTATTGTTTCTAATTAGTTTATATTGATTTTAAGTTTTGATTCTAATTTAATTCATATTTTGGTACTTGTAAATTAACTTTTAAATATTGATTATTTGTATACCATTTCAAAAATTTAAATTTTTTTAAAAATAATTATCGATTTTACTACTTTTTTCATGCAATTAACATTTTATTTTATTAAATTTATTTGTACCTACAATTAGTTACCCGTTGTGTGTCGCTGTAACCAATACGAATTTTAATGTAAACAAAAGTCAAGAGGAGTGTGTTTGGTATCAGTAAGACATACACCACCTGCGTGTTGTGCCCAGAGCTGTACCCAACACTATCACTCATACCGCATGTATCCGAACCAAATTTAATTGAATAAATATAAACATATTTGTAATTAACTAAATATTAAGAAGCAAAATCGCAAAGAACTGCCAAAAAACCTAGTCGATTTGATATCGATGAAATAAGGCGGTTTTTCTCTATTAACATTGCCTCTATTTTTCCATCTAAATAAGTCTGGCGTTTCAAAAGTCAAATCAATGGTTATGCATGTCGGATAGCCTGTTAAGCCTGGCAATACACATCCGATTTTCCATACGATTGTCTGATCCAATAATATATTAGTCCCACTCCTTTCCTTCAGGAAGGAGAGGAACGGAAGCTTCAGGCATTATACTATTGTCTGATGCTTCCATCTCTCTCCTTCGTGATGGGAGGGAATAATGGATCAGATAATCGGATGGAATGTTTGACGTCTAATGCCAGCCTTAATAAATAAAGGACAAAAACACGCGTTATACCCATCACACTCACACACACCCCCACACACAAATAACACACACATTATAATCATCATAGCAGTTGAAACACTATTACAATTGGATGAGACAATCGGATGGAACGTCTGACGTCTATTGCCAGCCTAAAAGCTCCCATATCTATCTATCTATACTATTATAAAACTGTAACAGGAAGTTTGTCTGTACATTGAAGATATTAACAAAAAAAAAGTTACGATATGGTTTTTAGGTGTCCCTGATTCCATTTCACTAATTTTTGGATTTTTTGTCTGTCTGTTTGTTTGTGTGTTTGTTTGTGTGTTTGTTTGTTTGTTTGTTTGTTTGTTTGAACGAGTATCACGCAAAAACTACTGAACCGATTTCGATGAAACTTTTTTTGTTTGATAGCTTATGATCTGACTTAAAATCTGGTATATAATTTGTGCGGACGAAGTCGCGGGTTAACGCTAGTACTATTATAAAACTGTAACAGGAAGTTTGTCTGTACATTGAAGATATTAACAAAAAAAAAGTTACGATATGGTTTTTAGGTGTCCCTGATTCCATTTCACCAATTTTTGGATTTTTTGTCTATCTGTTTGTTTGTGTGTTTGTTTGTTTGTTTGAACGAGTATCACGCAAAAACTACTGAACCGATTTTGATGAAACTTTTTTTGTTTAATAGCTTATGATCCGACTTAAAATCTGGTATATAATTTGTGCGGATGAAGTCGCGGGTTAACGCTCGTAAATAAATAAAGAACAAAAACACGCGTTATACCCATCACACCCACACACACCCCCACACACAAATAACACACACATTATAATAATAGCAGTTGAAACACTTTTACAATTGGATCAGACAGTCGGATGGAATGTCTGACGTCTATTGCCAGCCTAAAAGCTCCCATATAAATAAATAAAGAATAAAAACATGCGTATTACCCATCACACCCACACACACCCCACACAACACCACACACAAATAACACACACATCATAATCATTGCAGTTGAAACACTATTACAATATTAGAAACTGGAACAATTATAAACTCGTTATTAACAAATTCGGGTGCACATTTAGCATGTTCTTCTACTGTACACTTTCTCACAAAAACTGGCACAAAACCTTCAAACACAACCCTTTCAATATCAAGACGACAAAAAATACCTGTTCCAAGTAACAGGTTCGAAAAAAAGACAATCGGTATCATCCCTAGAAATTCTCACAAGAAATTCAAAATTGGAACGTGAACCGCTTCGATCCGGCATCGGCACAGACTGGCCGAAACTTGTTTTCAATCGTTTATGGTTTTGAGTGGATTGAAGAAAAAGATAACATTTGAGGGGGATTTTATTGAGGATTGGGGTCATGGGAATGGTCGAACTTTGTTATTCTTGTAGTTTTTGGGGAAACTGGATTTTTTATCCTGTTTCTGAACCCTTTGATATCAGAATTTTTAAGCCGAGATTTAGAAACGTATTTTAAGCGTAAGCTTACTCGTAGGCTTAGATCAAAGCAAAATTAATGGATAGGCCTTACGCGAACATTTCAAACCAGAAAAATGAGGCAAAACAAATGACAGTTTTACTTCTGGCCAGCAGTAGAAAGATGCATATCTCCATACATTTCAACTGCTGAGTTCAACGTATGAGATTAAAAATTCGCACTCCTAGTCTCAGTGTTACAACGACCCTTGCTTGCAATACCCCAACCACAAATAATAATAATACTTCAAATATGTACCGAGATGACATATCAAGTGTTCTAGTTTGCATGGACCAAGTGTAGTAGTTGTGTGCTTCAAATTAACGCGCTTTGGGCCTATCCATTAATTTATCTGAATATTTTTTATTTATTCTATTCCGTTTCTTAGGAAGCCAACATGACACATATTATAGTTTTACATTATAATGTTGAGTGTATACATGTCATACTTATAGGCAAATTAAGCAAGTATAAAATTTAATTTTAAAGAATACATATCTTGTTTTTTTTATTTTTTTTTATTAAATAACGTTACCACTGATGGTTGTCACACCAATATTTAAATTATAACTATTTAAAAAGTACTTTTTTAACTTATTTTTAAATACAGCTAAAGAGTCGAGAAAAATGCCCACATCTACTTATTTACTAATAGTATTATTTATAAGTTTCAACATTATTGCTAATCGGGCTAAAATTCCCAGATTGGTTCTTGCGAGCCGATTTTTAAGTGGTATATTATATAATCGACATAGGTAGGTCTATGATTTTTTTAACGGTTTGATTTGAACAATGGGATGATACCTATAGGTTAAACAATTAATTTTGTAAATCATACTGTGTCATCAGTAGGTAATATCAGTGTAGTGAACTGTCAAAAGATAAATTATAACAAGGGAATCATCATGATTCCGGGATCATACATTTTTTTCGAGATGATAAATTAAGTCTAAACTTAAATAATAACAATTATTGAAACCTTTAATTTTAAGACGGATAACCTAACTATTCCTAGAGATTTTTCCTGTCGAGATTTTTGCTACTAAACCCTAAAAATATGTGCTCTACCATTTCTCTCTTTCACTTTAAAAAAAACGTAAATTTGCTCTGCTTTTGTAGAGTCTAGTATTAACTTTACCGAACCTATCCAAGATAACTTTAATTTTCCTTTTCTCTACATAAATCTAAACTATACATAACTTCAGTAATGAAATAAAATGTATTCTATCTACTCTACCGAAAAATAACCTAAAAAAATAATTTTAATTCCACTAGACGGTTTATTCTAACAAAAGCTGTAAAGCGCTAAAGCCGCTGACTGAACAAGCTGCTCATAATATCCGTATAAAATAAACACCCCACCTATTCCTCCGAGAAATTTGAATTTCGAACGCCTCCCGCCGCCATCTTGCGCAAGACGTCGATAGAGAATAACTAGTCGCCGCGTAATTTTTTTCAAGAACGTCTTAAGTTGCCCATTTTTACGCCACTATAGCTCTTACGGCGTCACCTTACGTTAGCGAATCGCTCGCGGAAAAATGTTCCTCCATTCCGTCTTGGGTTCCAATACAGAACGTGGCAAATACGTCTTCAATCATTCCAATTTCAACCTAAACTCATTTCGTTACAGTTCAAAATTCACAACCATAATTTATGAGTTAGTACGTTTTAGAATCAAACTGTAAAACTATAATAACAATGCATGCGGTTATAGTAGCTCTATCTCGCCTAGCACATAGTAGTTTGGGTGTGTCGGAAAGTAATAGGTATATGTGAGTTGGTTCGTCGAAAGGGGCGTGGTTTAAATAGTTGGAATAGTGGTGCAAGTTTGGAAGAAGTTTTAGAAGAGGGACTCGTTATTGGATTTTCGTTTTTAGTTCGGTAATGGGGTCCCGGGAAATTTGTCATTAGGATTTCAAGATGTCCGCGTTTTGTGAGGATTATTCGAAATTTGAATATATAATTTAGTTGTGACATTTTTAGTAGTTTCGACAAAGCTATGGTCTGCCCGTTATTTATGGAGGAACCCTTTCGTAGTAAAATTATTTTACATTTTCGTTATGGTTTTCAACATTCTGGAAACATTTTGTCAAGGTGAAGGATATTTTTGGTTTTAATTATTTTTATATTATATTATGTTTTACAAATGACGTTGAATTTTAACATAGATAATAAATGTGTTCTCAAAATTGTTTTATTTCAATACTCCACACTTGAAAACAACATTAGATACCTACTTATAGGTATATAATTATACAAGGTGTAACAAAACACCCTAATCTATCTATACTATTAAAAAACTGTAACAGAAGTTTGTCAGTACATTGAAAATATTAACAAAATAAGTTACGATATGGTTTTTAAGTGTCCCTGATTCCATGTCAGCAATTTATGGATTTTTTGTCTGTCTGTTTGTTTGTGCGTTTGTTTGTTTCTTTGAACGAGCATTACGCAAAAACTACTGAACCGATTTTGATGAAACTTTTTTTTTTGATAGCTTAAAATCTGGTATATAATTTGTGCGTCTACTGATAGCGGTTAAGAAGTTCCATCTACAGCATCAGCTCAAAGCCATAGAACATTTGACCAGAAAGTCTTCAGACGAAATCCAAAATACTACACGTCTACCATTAGCTGTTAAGAAGTTCCATGTACTGCATCAGTTCATTGCCATGGAACTGGCAGCTGTAAGGTCATAGAACATCAGAACAGAAAAGGAAGTCCAGGCACTACGTTTCTACCTCTAGCAGCTAAAGAGTTCCATCTATAACATCAGCTCAAAACCATAGACTTGCAAGCATCAGATCTAAGTCATGGAACATCAGACTAAAAAGTCTGTAAAGGAAATCCAAACACTATGCGCCTACCACTAGCCGTTAAGGAGTTCTCCTTCAGCATCAGATTAAAGCCATGGAACTGACGAAGCATGAGGTCATGGTATGTTATACCAGAAAGCATTTAAAGTCCAAATACTACAGGGTGTTAGTATTGGCTCAAATTGGCTCTTCAATATTATACCGAAAATAAATGTCAATTATTAATTAGTCCCGGCTCAAACCGTAAAATGACTGGGCTAAAGTATTCGGCGAGCTTTATAGCGTCAGATTTGACTGTATTTAAACATTGACTTACGATGTTGTGGACGTCGGGTCTGGTACAAAATTTTCGAATAAAGTGTCCCGGACTAACCTATAACGAAAGTACGGGTTAGTATTATAATCCAACTAAAATCACTAAAACTGATGACATGAAAATTTTATGTCCTTTGAAAGTGGCACCTGTGACGTAAAAATTGCAGGGTAATAGATTATCGTGGTATGGGCATGTAATGCGGAGAGACGAGTGTCATGTTTCGAGACGAGTGTTAAGTATGAATGTGGATGGCTGTGGTAGGAGAGGGACGCCGAAGAAAAGATGGATGGATTGTGTGAAGGATGATATGTGTGAAAAAGGAGTGAGTGTTGAAACGAGAAGGAGAACGAGAACGTTGAAGAGAGATGAATGGAAGAGGATGACATATTGCGCCGACCCCAAATAATGGGAAATGGGCAAGACAATGATGAATGAGATTTTTCAAATTCTTACAGCACTGCAGCACGGCATACAGACGTGCGCATAGTCCGACAATCAAGCGAAGACTGGCGCCCAATTGTTTCTCTTACAGTGTTTTGTTTCTCTTTTAGTTGGGACACTTTTGAGCGCGAACCCTACGTAAGTCAATGTATTTAATAAGTATTTAGTTTTTTAGTTTTAGATTATGTTAATTATCTCATCTCACTTTTTTTTTAATATTTGTAATTTAGCGTGGATGGAACCTTTGTAGATAACTTGAGAAAAATAAGGCTCAAATGAAATTAGAATGAAGTGATGATTCATGCACTAAGGGTAGGGTCGGCAACGAACTTGATTTACCCATCTCAATTTAATTTTATTTATGTTTGAAAATTCTGCCTTTTCACACATTTTTGATGTAATAAAAGTTATAGCTATAGTCAAAGAGAATGTAACTCACTACGTTATAAGTAGTCGGGACTTCCATACTAAAAACTGGTCGTGACCGATTATCCAGAATGCATGAAACGTGTGCAACCGGTCAAAGGAATTTAATGGCGTCGGTGCACGTTTCATATAAATTTTTTTTGTTAGAGAGTTGCTCGAGCCTGGCTATAGTTTTCATTCAGACCGTTCTGGTTGGCGTGAAAATGAAGAGGCCTATGCCCAGCAGTGGGGTTTACCAGGCTGATGATGATGATAATAAATGCTTAGGTGGACAAGTTCTAACAGAATATACCTTTTGTTTTTTTACGTTTCGTCATGTATGCCACACTAAAAAATTTTCTGCCAGAAGTAGTGTCGTCCGCAAAACATTATAGACTAAGAGATAAGTGCACTTTTTGCAACCATCAGCAGCAAGGCTGATTCAGTGTTTATGGGGTGTAGAGCATCTCTGTAATGGGGATGAACTAGGTCTGCCTGCATAACTTCAGTCGGTTTAGGAGTTACAGACGTTTAAATGTCAGTATAAAATTAACGATCAGCTGCAAGGCTGATCGTATGATATTATTGTAGTATGCACTGTAGCTATGTAAAAAGTACAAAAACTGATATGCACTGCTAGTCGGTTTAGGAGATACAGCCGTTCAAAGGTCGGACCTTTGAAAGGCTGTATCTCCTAAACCGACTGATGAACCATGTCAGTTTTAGTACTGTTCACATACCTACAGTGCATACTACAATAATATGATACGATCAGCCTTGCAGCTGTTCGTTAATTTTTTACTGACCTTTAAACATAAGTAACTTATAAACCGACTGGAGTTATGCAGGCAGACCTGGTCCAGCCCCATCACAGAGATGCTCTACACCTCATAAACACTGAATCAGCCTTGCAGCTGATGGTTGCAAAAAGTACACTTATCTCTTAGTCTATTAGGTTTTGTCTGCCGGCATTTTCACATTTGGACCTTGAAACGTGGTTGATGTCCATTTATTTGGAAATAGCCACAAATGTCTATCAAACAGATTTTGCAATCAATCTGTTGGGTAAGTGTAAAGTCCTATTATGTTGACTGTACTTATTGGTCGCGTGGTGGTTGAAAGCTGACCCGAATTGGACACGACGGACAGGGAGAGGTGTGGAGTTGTTATGTTTATCTTTGTTTCTAGACGTGAATGTAAATTTTGTTGGATAGAGTATATTGTACGATTTATATTTAGAACTATTAAATGATTGTGATTTCTTTCATGATTAAGACATACATTTTCGTATAAAATGTTGGGTTCTGGCTGTTATGTACAACTATTAACATAATACCAAGAAATTGACAGCGTGTCTATGACGTGTCGTGCGTTAATAATTATACAGGGTGTAAAATTAAATGCGTTATACTTTTAAACTAAGAGTCTACCCATCTAACTGAACAATTTTTACTATGGGAGCAAAACGATCGGAGCAAATAAAAAACTGTTGCATACATTTGAGTGGAGTAGGCAGTTACAGTAGGCACTAGCATTACAGTTTAGTATGGAACAGCTGATTTTTTTGTTGCTCCGATCGGTTTGCTCCCATAGTAAAAGTTATTCGGTTTGTTTGTTTTCACCCTGTATATCCAATAGAATGCTTCAGACCATCAAAATGAACAACTTTCACTATTCAGCCAAGGTGGAAATCGCGAAAAAAAATCCTGTTCCATAGAAAATGTCAATAGCTACTCGAGCAAAATGTATGAAATAGCAATTTTTTTCGCCATTTCTATGTTGGTCCCATAGTAAAAAGTGTTCCGTTTGATAGTCTGAAGCACCCTGTTCGGAGTGTAACATATTTAAGAGGATAGGCGGTTTTTTCCATATACACGTAATCCCCTGTTTCCTCCCTGAATAATGACACTAGAGCAAATATTGTTTTACCATACAATCTATGTTTCCTCTGCGATGTCCCTATGTTTTGCTTTTTTGCATTAATTAATTACTGTAAGAACTAGGGACCTTCGAAAATGACAAATTTTACCTCCCGTTTTCAGACATCCAGCAAACAAATTTGACGAATAGAAACCAAAAAAAGCAAAACATACAGGCATAGCCAAAGTCTTTCTCATAATATTCCTGAAAGAACTGTTAAAATCGGTTCAGTTTTGAAGGAGGAAACAGGGGAATACGAAATGCTAAATTCGATAATTTTATGTGGATAAAATCGGTCCAAGCTGCAGTTGTCTCTTTCGCACTCTAGTCGGCGGGGTGTATGGGTGGCGGATCGGACAAATACGTATACAGTCGGAAAAGTGACCAATTCTCCAAATTTCCATTTTAGCCCGCCTATCCTGACAGCTGACAGCTTTGTTTCAATAGTAAAAGTTGCTCAGTTTGATGGACAGCGTATGTAGTTTAAAGGTTAATGATACCTTTCCTTACGGTGCCCCAAGGCGAGGCCTTCAATGAGGTGTTTTGTTTATAGGGGTTTTTATTTACTTTATTCGTTGTTATTTTTACCTATGTTAATATGTATACCTCACATTATTAGAATACAAAAGAAAAAAATTTGTTACATTTTCCTTACACCATGTATATTTTTTAAATACAAGGTCACGGTTAGAAATTGGGTGGTCCATTTTTAACTAGAAAATCACACCGCTATAAGATGCGACTGGTTTTTATTAGCAAATTACTTATTTATTTACTTTCTCGTGACTTCATTCATGTAAAACAAGAATGTCGTTTTTTAAAATACATTATGAATGTGTTTCTACTCGACGATAGATGTCACTGCTCGAGTATTAGAAATATGACAATAGATGGCGCTGATTCTCGACACAGCTGCTACTCCCCGCTAGGTGGCGCTACTAATACTTTTGTATATATCTAATAGAAACTTTTTCTAATTACATTATTTCTAACAATTTCTATTTAGAATATAATCAAATAAGATTGTAATTTCATTTAGTACGAGCGTTAACCCGCGACTTCGTCCGCACAAATTACATACCAGATTTTAAGTCGGATCATAAGCTATCAAACAAAAAAGTTTCATCAAAATCGGTTTAGTAGTTTTTGCGTGATACTCGTTCAAACAAACAAACACACAAACAAACAGACAGACAAAAAATCCAAAAATTGGTGAAATGGAATCAGGGATACCTAAAAACCATAACGTAACTTTTTTTTTGTTAATATCTTCAATGTACAGACAAACTTCCTGTTACAGTTTTATAATAGTATTTAATAGTAGAGAAATAGCTTTTACTTTAATTTTATTTTATTTGAAAAAATCTACAGCGTTTATTTTCCTACAGTATGTAGGTAACATCAGGCAGTACTAGTATTTATTCTGTGGTAATATTAAGAAATAATGTCACAAGCAATGTTTTTTTTTTGTCCATGGGAGCGCAGCGAAGACCAAAAAAATCGTTGGTCACAGGCCAATATTATATTTATATTAGATGTAGTTAACATCCTTTCGTTTTTTTAATCTTTGATGAGCGAATTTTCTATTTTTCTCACGGTAAGACCAAGACGGACCCCCGTTTTCAATAATCCTGAATTCCTTTATCAAGAAATAACGTACCTATATTTGAGGAGTTGACTGCAACAAATATATTTTAATTTTATCTTCGCAGTGAAAAATACGTTTGAAAATAATGCTAAACTCACATTTTAAGTAATTCTGTAGCTTAAATACTATTTTTAATAAACGGACAAACTGTAAATTAGTATCGAAACGACGACGAAAAACAATGACGTCACTGTTCATGATTTAGTACAACTCTTCATACAAAGCTTGTGTTTTGACGTTTGGTATAGAAACGTTACATAATTCTATGAGAAGCAAAGGAAGACCTAGAGAGAAGCACAGAATATAATTATTTATAACAGAAGTTACCAAGCACAGTTGAAACAAAAGGTTGATGTTGTTTCGTATTACGTACTCAAGGCACTTGCGGGAAAGAGGATTGGCGAATACTCCACTGACAAGAGCCTAGCTCTTAAATAAGATGATGATGATGATGACGTTGACATAATATATTATACGAGCGTTAACCCGCGACTTCGTCCGCACAAATTATATACCAGATTTTAAGTCAGATCATAAGCTATCAAACAAAAAAGTTTCATCAAAATCGGTTCAGTAGTTTTTGCGTGATACTCGTTCAAACAAACATACAAACACACAAACAAACAGACAGACAAAAAATCCAAAAATTGGTGAAATGGAATCAGGGACACCTAAAAACCATATCGTAACTTTTTTTTTGTTAATATCTTCAATGTACAGACAAACTTCCTGTTACAGTTTTATAATAGTATAGATTATACTTTGTTACACACAGAATTATTGCTACAATTATGAACCAAATATTTCTAAAATTTCTGAGAATAATCATTTTAGTTCATGATTCTATCAGTAATTATGTATTATTTTTACATGCAATTTTACTATCTTTTAATTTTTATTTTCTATGTTATCCAAAAAATAATTAACTAAGACCTATTTTTATGCCAGAGGAAGATACTTCTTAATAAGTTCATAATGTTTACTTTAACTTGGGGTTTAGGGCTTCGTTATAACTTTCTATAGTTTTTTCGGCTCAATTTTCTTCTTTTCCAGTCAACATGAGTTAGAGGTATATCGCATAACAATTAAAGAAAGGTGGCAGGCGGTGATCTATTGTCTCTGCCAACCCAATTGGGACATAAGCGTGAGTACAATTACTATGTACTTACGTGTATGAACTTTAAAAATATATCAACGAAATAGTAGATTTTACACACCGAGGACAGGAAAGTAAGAAATTTCTCAGATCTCATGTAATGTGTCAACAAATATGTGATCTGAGGCTTTCTTATGTACTGCCTGAGGTTAATATACTATTTTTTTCCTCGATGGAGGTGGAAAGCGGCAACTTCATTTAGCGCAGCGGGACGAAAGTGGACGCTTTCCGCCAGGAGGGGTCAAAAATGTTTTTTCAGCTTCGGCTCGGCTTCGCCTCGGCCAACAATTACATGAGATCTGAGACCTTTCTTACTTTCCTGCCCTCGGTGTGTAAACTACTATTATTTCACAAAAAAGTACAAACGAATTAATAACATTCTCTATCTTTTTTTAAAGTCAGTTAAAAAAAGTATAGTTTTTTGTAATAAATCAAATATTATAACAATTGCTAAAAATATCTTCTATTAAAAATAATTTCGCTAGTCCAGACACGACCCTTACCACATTGTAAAGTTAACCCTCTATTTCCCACGCGTCGACTCGCTTGACCACTGTCCGGTAACGTCTTGGGGACATTATAATGATAAAAACCTGTTTTCCATAACAACATCTAAGAAGTCCTCATTTGTGTCCAGTCGTTCGAAGGGTTAAGAAAAGTGTAGAAATCAAAAGTGAGGTGTAGTGTGAAAGTGTGAAGTGAGTGAATAGAGTGAAGTTGAATTTATGTTAAAATTTCGTGCTAAAGAAAACTACAGCGGCGTCCATAGAGCGTCTGAAAAAAGTTTCAAATAATAGAGTATAGAGTCGTCACTATAACACCAGGGCTGGCAGAAGCCGAGTGTTGCCCCACACTATAAGGTCTAACAAAATTAGCTGAAACTATTTTAAGGGGATGATCAGAACATCAAACTGAACAACTTTCTCTATGGGACCAATATCGAAATCGCGAAAAAAAATCAGCTGTCGCCATACGTTTGGCTCGTGTTGGTTTGCAGTTTTGTAAGGAAATGCTGATTTTTTTTTTTGATTTCTATATTAGTCCCATAGAGATAGTTGTTCAGTTTATGGGCTGATTATCCCCTTTAAAAGGTGTCAGCATTATTAAGAAGGACCCTGTATAATGTATAACAGTTTTATGCAAATAGTCTGTTTGACGTATTCGATAAGGTGATGCTAAAGTAGAAAATATTGTAGCAAAGGCAGTACCTACCTATCTGCTACCAATCGCTTCGAATGCGACGCGTCGCCACCTTTGACATGGTGGCACTAATTACTTCTGACCTATCTAGGGAGATTTAACGTTTGCTTACATTAAATGCATACAAGAGGTACGAAGGAAGAATATTAACGATATAACGTTCTTCATGACAACATGCCAATGAGATTTTCTAACTTGTACGTTATACCGACTGCTCTCAAACGGTGAAGGAAAACATCGTGAAGAAACCTGCATACACTGAAGAAGAAATTCTGATGCGTATGTGAAGTCTATCAATCCGCATTTGGCACGCGTGGCGGATTAATGCCCATACCCCCTTCTTGAGGCCTGTGCCCTGCAGATTCGATTCATTCGATTTGTAAAATGTGTGACTTATGTGTGACTAGGGCTATATTATTTTAATATTATGGTGTCTTTGAAAAAAGAGAGGGGTAGAACAATTTTTTTTTTTAATTTTAATCTGGCGTCTGTGAATCAAAAAAGAGACGGAGGGAATAAAATTTTTTTTTTGTTAAAATTTACAAACAAATTAACAAGAAATATTAGATTCCAAATCATATACATTTTATGATACTTTTATGCTACCATTGTGACATAAGACTTAAGAGTATGAAATAAACAAAATTATTAAGAAAAACAAATAATGCATAATTTTTTAAGCAGTAGTGTTTTTTATTCTTCTTATTTACTTAAATTAATTGTAGAATCTATATACAAAATCTAAATATAAAATACATAAAACAGGTTGACGAACGCGTCTATTACTGGTGGCAGGGTGTGGATGAGGTAGGCGGAGGTCGGCTAGGTGTTGCGCCATAAATCGTGGCGTTCTAAACGAGAAAACGTAATGAAACGGCGTGCATTTTCTCTAGAAGGCGGCATCAGTCAGCGAGCGAAGTCGGTAGATGGGCGCACCTGAAAATTTTACGAATTTTTGTTTAATTTCGCGTTTACAGTAAGGGGTTGAGGGAGGTACAGGTAAATCAAATCAGTTTATTGTCAGAAGAGATATCATCGTTCAAAAGATGTGTGTTGTAGAGTTTCTGGCCGCATCTTCTCTACAACGGAACACCTTCCGACGCGGTGTTAGAGTAAAAATATGACGTTAGAAAGCCATCTTTGTGATATTATTTCAAATAACTGAGTTTCCCGAGATTCAGGCTTGCCGCATTCGGGGTCCATTGTATCATGAGTACTGAATTTATCTTTTGTTTATAAAGATATTTGTATTTGTATTTGAGTTGGTAGGATTCGATGACCCTTACACACATAATCCAGCATAAAATTAGGGCTGTCGACTCAGTAAACAAAAGTGGCAATTGGGTTGGTCATATAACGAACTGACGACCGGTGAAGTGGACGCGTTCTGGAGTAGATACCATGGTTGCGCAGATATAGTATGGGGCGCAGATATAATCTGCGCATGTTACCTGCACGGCTAGCATGCCACCCACGACAAAGCGTTTCAACGAGAAAAACGTCATGCGCGCTCTTTCTGACATACGTAAAATAATAAGGATGGAGGCACATCTCGATTTTCATCGTTTTCTCGGGGTTGGGATGCGAGGCCTACTGGAAGGCACTATCCCTATAAATATTTCCTATTCACTGTACGCAGTCAATTTAAATCAGCCCACATCCACCTACTGCTGGACCCAGGCATCCTTTTAAGCACCTTCCCAGGTGTTATTAAAAGGAAAAACTCACGTACATCAATATCCCTTTCGACCATCCAAAGCCAAGAGCTACAGAAAACAAATTACAAATCATCTGCCCCCCTCCCCCCCGCGAAGACGTACCTCCCCCTCGCGCCAAATGACTCAGTTAGCGTTCCAGATATAAAGTCACGCGAATTGAGCCAATTTGAGCTTTACAACGTAAGCCTAAGAATTTTATTTGTGACTTCAGATTTGAAATAGGTTTGTAATGTTTGTTCAGAATACTAAGTAACGTGGATCAAGCGATTTTAAAATTAAACGTGATAAGAATAAGATCTATGTTATGGGATATCTTATGTTGGATGAAATAGCTAAATTGCTAGAGCAGCAGATTGCCGTGTTCCTAGCAAAATTTCCGTTAAATTTAAATTTCTGCTTGCTGTTATTGTGGCGTTCCCGCCTTAATGAAATTGTATCGATTTAGGTCCTAGGATATTGAATCGATTCGTTTTAATTGTATCGAGTTTTAAAGATTATTCGATTTGTTTATTGATACGCGTGTAAAATTTTCGTTCTTGTAAACCTAGTATTAGAGTATGTAGGTAGGTATTAGTAGGTATATGGTCAGACCATCAAACTGAACAACTTTCTCTATGGGACCGAAATCGATATCGCGAAAAAAAAAAATTGCACATTCACATTTGGGTCGAGCAGGTTTACAGTTTTGTATGAAACGACTGCTATTTTGTTTGCGAATTTGATATTGGTTCATTGAGAAAGTAGTTCAGTTTTATCAACAAACCTGCAAACCTACTCGAGACAAATGTATGGAACAGCTATTTTTTTTCGCAATATTATTGTTGGCCCATAGAAAAAGTTGTTCAGTTTGATGGTCTGATCATCAATCAAAAAGCCGTCAACATATTAGGAAGGAGGGAAGGACTCTATAAATATTGCATATTAAGAATATCCACATTTCACTAGTAGAGCCCAAAACTCTACAGGGTGTTAGGGAAACAGTTGCATTACTTTAAGCGGTGGTTGTACCTATGATACTGAACAACTTTCCCTAAGAAACCTATAGGAAATAAAAAAAAAAGGACTTTCCATACCTAAATGCAATTTGCTGATCGAACGTTAGTATGAAAAGTCGACATTTTTTTTTGGGAATTAACTATAGGTTTATTTTTTAGTTGTTCAGTATCATAGGTACAATCACCCCTTAAAGTAGTGCAACTGTTTACCCAACACCCTGTATACTAATTTAATACCAAAAATTAAGCAAATCTACGAAAATTACTCTTTCTTCCCCTTTCGAAGTAGGTATATTAACCCTAAACCACCCCTTCTAAATAATGCAACATAAAAGTAGACGGGGGGTTAAACCCCGCGCCGTCTGAAGAGAGGAAAGATAAGCAAACGAATTCTGAAGCACTTTTAGCTATGTAATGTTGGTACAGGGTGTTTAGGTTTTTTTTATCATAAGTAGATTTTACAGGACCTTTCTTAATATGCTGGAGATGATCAGACCATCAAAATAAACACCTTTATCTATGGGACTTCTCGCCGCAAATGTTCTTCTAATTAGTTTGTGCCGCAAATGTATGACGCAGCAGATTTTTTTTTTTAATAGTAAGTTGACCATCGTGTCCACTAAGGCCATGGCCAGTGATGACATATGGGACAGAGACGTTATCGCTCACTCACGGCCTCATAAAAAGGTTGAAAGTCTCCCAAAAGGAAATGGAGAGGGCTATGCTCGGAGTTTCCCTGCGAGATCGAATCAGAAATGATGAAATTCGCAGAAGAACTAGAGCAGCCGACATAGCCCAAAAAATTGTAAAACTGAAGTGGCAATCGGCGGGGCACGTTGCTCACAGAACCGATGGCCGATGGGGCCGAAGAGTTGTCGAGTGTCGGCCGGAAAGCGTAGCGTGGGTAGACAAGGTGGACCGACGACCTGTTGAAGGCGGCTGGAACACGTTGGATGAGGGCAGCGCAGGGCCTGTCGTTATGGCGATCCTTGGGCAGACCTATGCCCAGCAGCGGACGCTTATCGGCTGATGATGAAGGCCATGGTGGCGGATAATGGTTCGATACTTCTCAGCCTAATGTGTGATTTGTGAGTGATGATGATTAGAAGTTAAAAAAAAAACCGTGTAATCTTTACGCGCGATTGAAATAAAACTTCTTTGACGTTTACGGCACATATCACTGTCTTACTTTGTCCCTTTCTAATCCAACGACAAAAATTAAAAAAAATAAGTTTTTATTTAAAATTTGTTCTGATAGAAAGGGACACAAAAACGTTGGAAATATAGACTACGGAGACGTACGAAAGAAAGTCGAAAACATAGACGGGAATTTACGAAAGAAGGACGATCATTACCGACCACCAAGGAGTATTATCATGTTTCACCGCTTGTTAGGCAGTCTGCGCTCCAAGGTATAGACAATACCTATACCAGCTTCCTGCTTACGACCAATCCGAGTTACTATTTTTGAATAGCGGAAACTACACAGAGTATAGAATACTGAGCGTAACTTCAGTCAGAAAAAAAATCTGAGTTACTCCGTAGTCGCGCCTAAAGAAGTTTAACTAAAATCATCATTAACAAATTAGAACTCTTAACAGACATAAATTCTCACCCTATATAAACATTTGCACCCTTACGAAAATCTTCTCGTCTCATTACTTGCGAGGGGGGGCCCCGCAAGAGCGAGTGGGAGGGGGAATCTTCGTTCAAATCTCTGACATTTTATCTAAATGGGGCCCGGAATGGGTGTCGTTTCTGCTAATAACTTAAGAAACAGTAAGATGTGAGTCTGTGACGTTGAGTTACTGCCTTAATGCCTGTGTTTGCGTTGATTATTGTGTAGACGGTTGTAGACTCGCCTTTATGTTTAACTTTTGATTTTTGGTAGGTCCTTTTTATTTAGAAAAGCTAGCCAAGTAGGGCTCGTGTTCTGAGGGTTCCGTACAAACTTCGTTCATCAAATTCTAATATTTATCGCATTGCCACATTGTAGTACACAGTAAGGAAATCATACATAGATCTTAGTAATTATACGGTAATGGTATATTCGGTCATGGATGTTTATAATTATGTTTGTGCCGTTGTTGTATGGTTTCCATAATAAACAGCCTATAATGCTTGCTTGGGATCATTACAATGTATATGCCTGTGAACGTTATTTATTACGAGCGTTAACCCGCGACTTTAAGTCAGATCATAAGCTATCAAACAACAAAAGTTTCATCAAAATCGGTTCAGCAGTTTTTCCGTGATTCTCGTTCAAACAAACAAACAGACAGACAAAAAATCAAAAAATTGGTGAAATGGAATCAGGGACACCTAAAAACCATATCGTAACTTTTCTTTTGTTAATATCTTCAATGTACAGACAAACTTCCTGTTACAGTTTTATAATAGTATAGATTTATTATTATTATTATACAATGGAGCATCCTGAAAGGGCATAACAATATATAGAAGAGAGCAAACAAATAAAATAAACAAACATCATCAGCCTATACCTAGAACATATGCCTCATAAGAACTAAAGTGGTTCACATAGCATAGAAAATTAGCAAGCTGAAGTGGCAATGGGCTGGAAATACCGGCCGAAGAACTGACAACCCATGGGGTTTCAGAGTTCTGGAGTGGAGACCGCGAACTGGCAGGCGTAGTGTGGGACGTCCTGCTGCCCGCTGGACAGACGTCCGAACGTCGACGTCGACGAAAAAGGTAGCGGGGAGCGACTGGATGAGGAAGGCCGAGGACAGAGTTTTGTGGCGCGGCTTATGGGAGGTCTATGATCAGCAGTGGACTATGATAGCCTAGTATATTGTGATATTACGACAACATCGTAGCTCTTAAATATGATAATGAATGATTTTACTTATATGCCCATTTGTTATAAGATAGGTTCTTCTTATTATCGTGTGGCCAGCAAGCCCTGGTGTCAGAGCTTTTTCAGACCGCCTTACGGCCTCTGACGTGGTTTTTATGTAACGACTACTACCACAAGAGATAGAAGCCGGGACCAACGGCTTAACGTGCCATCCGAAGCACGAAATCATCTTTCTTTTCAGAGAATCGGGTGATTCAGCCTGCATTGTCCTAACCAACTGGGGAAAAACGATCAAAGTGACATAATCACTAGGTGAACCCCGTGTGAATCGAACCCACGACCTCCGTGTCAAGAGCCCAATGCTCTTAACTATTAGACCACGGAGGTAGTTAATATAAGGTAGGTAGTAGATACCTACATAATTTATTATAATAGTCTATATTTTTCACAAAATCATAAACCTTATTAACTAAAAAAACTGGTGTAAATTAAAAATTTAAAACTATTTAAAAAAAACAAGCCAGCTACGGTCCTACCGTGCTCTATAAATGCGCTTAGTGGAGCTTGTTCAAAAACCTACCCTTTTCAATTCGTTTAATAATACTTACAACAACTACACACACACAGAGAACGTCCCGAGCGCCACCCTTCGCGCAAAAACACCCCGCGCCTTGGGGCAATTCTTCAAAGGGTGAAAAAACCCCGCTAACACCTCCCACCCTACCCCTAAAACCCGCCTTAAAGTAATTCTTAGGGTGAAAAAAGGGGTGGATACTTAGCAACGAACTAGAATGGGGATTGATTTTTGCCGTGTAGTTTTTGAACGGGTTCGGTTTGAATTTAGAATGGTTCGATGTTTTTTTGTTGGACATTGCTGAGTCGCCATAGTGGCCAGTGTTGATTGCGTTTTGGTTTGTAAAAGTCGAGTTTTTTTTTATGGACACGTTTATGAAAGTGTTTGTTCTTTTTATTCTGTGTGATATTTTATTGTTCCGTTTTAAATAAAATTTTAAATACCATTTTATCAGATTAAAATATGGGCACAGATTAAGGTATAAGAAATTAATTATTAAAATCTAGATAAAAGTTTATTTTACGTATTTTTAGACTAAGAAATTAACAATTTTAATAGGTAAGTAAATGTTACTCCTATATCTTTTTTCAAAGATTATTTTATCTACATTTTAATAATTCTTTTCTCATACCTTACTCTGTGTCCATATTTTGAACTGATAAATGGTGTGGTAAAATTAACGGCGCTGTGTTTCGTGTATGCTGGAAGAAATCTCTCCAAAACATGCTCGTCTTCTATGTAGTCTGTACACTATCCTATTATGTTATTTCATTGAATTATAGTTTTAGTGTGATTTAGAGTAAAATGAATATATAAGGCTGTTACAGAATACACTTTACTAATCTTATCTCTCATTTTCAACAAAACAATCACCGTATTATTTCAACCAAAATTTACATTATGTAACATTTATTAAATTTTAACACCAAAAACATAAGCTAACAAACTAAAATTTTTCTCCATTAATTTTACCAAACTATCCTTCGTTAAAAAGGTCCACCCACTCGTACACACGTATAAAAATCACCCTCTAACAGAACGAACACAGACAAAAAACCTTAACTAGTTGCCCCCCTAGCTTCCGCCCCCCTGGGGCTAGGGGGGCCCTCATATCCTTGCAGAAATTTTGTTTACTTCTCGTTCGCAAGGAACCGGGAACCCGG
Source organism: Agonopterix arenella (assembly GCA_927399405.1). NCBI lineage: Eukaryota > Metazoa > Arthropoda > Insecta > Lepidoptera > Depressariidae > Agonopterix > Agonopterix arenella. The sequence goes on from OV656714.1 coordinate 9,255,097, forward strand.
GAAGCGTCGACTCGTTTCTAATAGGAACTCGTACGATTGCTATTGCGTTCTAAAACTGGCTGGTTTATGTTTGTTTCTTTTTTAAAAGATGAGACATAAATATTTTTTTTAAATTTATTGGACGGCATTGGCAGTCTTGCGATTACATTAAAATAACATTTCTATGCATACATTAAATTAAATACGTACAATAGACAAATAGAAACTAGTGAGACATAAATATTACATACATACCCTCTGTCTATGTTATTCATTTTCCATTACCTTTTAATTTTAAGTAGGTACTGTCAAATTGATGATTGAGGCAAATAATGGTGCTTCCTTAGAAAAAGTATTTATGTCAAAAGGGGCGAACTTTCTTAGGTTGGTGTGCGTGAGTTGTTATACACATTTTGTCTGTGTGCGTGTATATGGATAGGGTTTAGAGGCCAGTACTGGTTGCAATTTTTTTCTACGTTGTCGTAGCTTCGACTGTCAATCTTGACATATAATTTATCCAAGGGTGCTTCATTTATAATTTTTGACCCATTGTTCTTATAATTGTTCCTTTTGTTAGTTTTTTAATTTATTTGTTCTTCTTTTCGTGTCAATGGTTCTACGACGTTAGTGATGCTTCAATATTGATTTGGTTAAATTTAACCGATGTTTTGATGATACTCTTTTCGAAAAAAATTGTTTAGTTTGTGCATATTAATGGACCTAGTGTAGATAAACTTACGACCGTATTACTCCTTCGCAGCGGTCAGAAACTTTGCTACAACTATAGGTGGAAACCACCTTTTAGGGTTGCAGCTTAATAAAATGTAGTATTGTTTTAGCAAACAAAATGGTGAAATGTAGTTAAATAAAACGTCAACTCAATTTAACGGTTTCTAGCAATCGCTCTGGGAGGCGTGATATGAAAACTCGTGCTTCGAATACGGAACGCGCTCAATTCAAACTTGAATTTAAACGTGGAACGCCGTGTTCCAAGTTTCCAAATTTGAAAATTAAAGCGCCTTGCTGAAAATTAAATACAATATGGCGGCCGTTCAACTCAACTTTACAGTTAAAAACACATTTTACGTCCTAAGCAATTAAAAATACGATGTTCAAATAGTTTGGAGATTGCTTTTATTTTTGACACAACATTAATTAACAGCTTCTGTTCATAAAGGTGTCTTTAAAAATTAATTCAATTTTGCCGAAAGGCAATGGTAAAAAACGACAATTGACTTATTTACGTACTTACTTATTTATTTACGTATTTTAAAGAAACATTGAGCTGGTACATTCTATATCAATGCTAAGAAACGTCAAAATCAAAATCCACATTACTTAATAGTTACCTTTGCCTAAGTACTTCATTTATATTTACGCTATGGTACTACGTAGTAAGTATAAGAATTTGATAAGAATATCTTAAATGTATGGACAAAACATTTAAATTTTTGACGTTACCAATAATAGTTTGCATACCATTGAAGTATGATTCAGACCTTGCTTTAATACCTTAATAATTACCTACTTTTGGGGCAATTTGACATTTTAAGTAGGTACCTATACATACTTACAACTATTCAGTCAGTGCACTGTATCCACTGCTCTACCTACCTTTATTTATTCATTCTTATCCTAAAAATTAAACATAACCTATTTAGACTAACTAGGATGTATGGCTCCGTCCCATTGCCTATCCTTTGAGGCAAATTCAACAACACAACAACTATTTCAACTAAGTACAACCTTTTTGCGTCATGAAAAAAATGAGAGGACTAAAAACTCTTTGTAGGTACGTATTTAAAAATAATCGTATTTAATTAAATCTTTTTAAAATTGGACCAGCTTTTCAACGATTTAAAACCCGTCCTTTTCTTTTCGCGGAAAGCAAAATCTTCTCGAAGAAAAAAGGACGGGCTTTGTTTCATAATTTTCTAAATACATTTTTCGCGGCTATTATTGTGTTACTGGTGGAATTAGTATAATAATTATACTAATATTATATATTAATTATATATAATATTATATATTAATGGAGAACAATGTAGTAAACGTAAGAGGTAAAGAAATAATATCGTTTGATTCGGATTGATATCATCGCATAATACTCCCTTGAACATTGGAATGTGTCATTAAAAGAAAAACTACTGAAGGCAACAGCTGTAAGGGCTGGATCCCATTGCCTTTCTGAAAGGAAGAAGAAATAAACAAATCAGAGACATAGAGATAGTAAGTACTGGTGTATCAGAGATTCAAATAAGGAACGCAGTTTACGTAGGCGGGGCGACACCTGCGCAGAAATTTTCATGTGCCAACTTTAACTTGTAATTAACAAAATACATTCAGAACTTGTAACTAGATTTAAATAGTAACGCCGCTGGTGCGAAAGGGTTTGCTTCTAGTTATTATTTTATGTCGATTGTCGATAAAATAATAATTTTAGCATTGAATTAACTACAAAAGTGTGACAAGCCTTGTAGGATCTCACCACACAGAGCAAAAGTCTCGTATGAATCAAAGTAAGAGGAATTGGGCCATACTGCACCGCGGGCCTAATGTGGGTTGTGGCAACTTTTTGGTAAAAAACTAAAATCATTGAAAGATCAATTAAAACATTCTAAGGATGTATATTGATTGTACATAGTCAGTAAAGTTTCTGATTATACCAAAAAAGAAATTAATAGTGTGTTTATGGGTCCAGTTTAATATGCTGACGGTTTTTAGAGGATTATCAGACCGCCACCGATTTCAGCGATTTCCACTATGGACTCATAAAGAAAGTTGTTCAGTTTCATGTCATGACCCTATAATTATGTAAAATTTGTATGCACTCTGTCACACTTTTCTTCATCACATTGGCATACACAATTCAGTAAGTGGCTACCTAGTAGGCACTTTGCAACTAGGTACTCAAGCTATTAACGATTTTATCAAATAATTCATACTATCGATACTTCCCTACATCCCTAGACCCAACACAAAGAGACACTAAGAAATTATGTATTCCCCTTAGCGTAGTTTCGGCAGAACTTTATTGAATTTGTTCAGAGGTGTTCTAGAATGTTCGAGATGCAGCACTTTTGTCTGACGTTCGTGATTTGAATACCGCCGCTTCTAATTTGCGCGCCATTCTAAACTTTTGCGACGCCATTTTGCTTTGACATCTTGCGTTCTATTTTTGAATTTGATTTATATGAGAGAATTATTTTGTTTCAGTTTGTTTTGTTTTGTCCCGAGTCATGGTCCTAGCTTTGAATACACCGCCTACTTTCCACATATTCTCTTTGCTTTCCACGGGTGTAGTAAAAAGCAACCAATGGACAAAGTTGTTAATCCAGTGTTTTTATCGACAAAAGGCTACTCACTTATAATTATCTACTTGATAGGAACGTTATAATAATGAGCGTTCTTCTTTTGGTTTCTACGGGATCGGTGGATGGCGCTACCCAAAGAGAATGTAACTCACTACGTTATAAGAGTCGGGACTTCCATACTAAAAACTGGTCGTGACCGATATCAAAGAATCTATGAAACGTGTGCGTCCGTTCAAAGGAATTTTATGGCGGCGGTGCAGGTTTCATATAAAATTTTTTGTTAGTAGTAGAGTTGCGTGAGCCTGGCGCTACCGGTCTACGCGAATAAAGGTCAAAATTACTAAATGTGGTTCTTCAAAATAATAAACAGGGAAAAGATGATAAAAAAAATGCCAACGCATATTTTAATGGAATTACAAACCATTTTAATCGATAATTTTAAACTATTTACCTCTGACTTCGCTGTATGGCCTCGATCCTTTGTCCTTTAAAAAAAGACAGGCACAGTCTTGACATGATCTCGCAAACGTCTTTATGGATCACAAACAAGCCATCGGTTGAGTTTTTTAGGCCCCAAGTTTAAAAAAGAAAAGAAAAACGCACATTCTGAAACCGGCAATACTTATGCTAAACGTGAGCCTTTGCTAGAGTCTTGAATTTATGTGTGTGCTTAATAGTTTTTTTTCAGTTCATCTGCATAGATTTCGGAAAACTTTAATTAATTTATTGATTTATTTCTCACCTCTACAATTCTACTTGCTCTGTAGAATAAAGTGTTGTTTCTTTCAGCTGCTTAGTCTATGCGTTATCTGTCAGTCAGTCACGGACATTTTATTTAGGTAGGTTTACATAGCTACTAGAGTTTACCCTCAACTGCCACGTAGCGAGATAAATGATATACCAGATTTTATGTCTAAATATTCGCTTTCAAACACAAAAAGTTTCATCATAATTGTTCCAGTACTTATCGCATGATGCGCGAATAAACAAATGAACAGACAAACAGACAAAAAAATCCAAAAATTTGTGATTATTTTATAACTAATGTAATATAATATTTTTATACAAAACGAGCGTTAACCCGCGACTTCGTCCGCACAAATTATATACCAGATTTTAAGTCAGATCATAAGCTATCAAACAAAAAAAGTTTCATCAAAATCGGTTCAGTAGTTTTTGCGTGATACTCGTTCAAACAAACAAACAAACAACCAAACAAACGCACAAACAAACAGACAGACAAAAAATCCAAAAATTGGTGAAATGGAATCAGGGACACCTAAAAACCATATCGTAACTTTTTTTTTTTAATATCTTCAATGTACAGACAAACTTCCTGTTACAGTTTTATAATAGTATAGATAGATAGATTAACTAAAAACCACATTGTAACTTTTTTTTGTAAATATCTTCAATGAAACATATTATACTTCTGTTACACTAGAAATGTAGATTTCTACTACCCCGAAAGAGATGTGACTTGAAGTACGTACTTATGTATTTCTCAAAAAGCCATACAAAAAACTAAAGCTATGTATACACAAGTACAAAGAGAGGTAATTACGTGTTCCCCGCGTATCGCTTAATTTATGAGTACCCTCTCTCTTATCGCGGGAGGGAACTATAGAAATTAGCTGCAGAATTAATATCCGACAATTAAATTTCCTTTTCGCTCCACTTTGTTTAGGGGAGAGGCTTCTTGGAAGGAGATAATTGTATTGTTAAGAAAATCCTGTGAGTAGATTTGAAGAAATGGTTTTATTTGAAACTAATACAGGGTGTAAGTCTAGCAAATGCTGAAACAGTGAACTTAGACCATCAAACTGAACAACTTTCACTATGGAGCCAAGCTGAGGAAACGCGAAAAAAAATCAGCTGTCCCATACATTTTAGACGGGTAGGTACAGCAGTTTTGTATGAGACAGCCTTTGACTTTTAATATAGGGACTAGTTACGCGTGTAATTCTACTAACAAACATTTCTGTCACTTTTTGCGGGGGCGAGGTAACATGAAATCTGCAACTTTGGATTTTATTCCCCATAACTTTAGATTCTAATTTTGAACGTTAAAAATCATGAAAAGTAGTCTCGCGTGAACCCCAAAGTTCGAAATTATTGTTTCGCAATTATAGGCTCTCGTTTAGTGATAAGGTATAAAATTGAATGTAAATGTACATGATTAATTGATCTTATACCGTGGCAGAGGGGAAATGCTACCGCAAGGCTAGTCCTTATAATAAATAGTCAAAGGAGACAGCTGATATTTTTTTGCGTTTTCTGAGGTAGGCTCCATAGTGATAGTTGTTCAGTTTGATGGTCTGAGTTCACCGTTTCAGTATTTGCTAGGCTGTCACTTACACCCTGTATAAGGTCCTTCTTAACACGTTCCGGGACAGTGAACGAGACACAATAGAACTTTTATTGTTATCACGGCTATAGGCGGTCACTGTCCCGGAACGTGTTAATATGCTATCGGTTTTTTATGGGGATGATCAGCAATGAAATAGAACAACTTTTTTTATGGGACCAACGTTGAAATCGCGAACAGAAAATTAGCTGTTCCATATAAAAATGCAATCCTAGTCTACCCAGATGTATGGGACAGCAGATTTTTTTCGTGATTTCGATGTTGGTCCCATAGAGAAAGTTGTTCAATTTGATGGTCTGATCATCCTCTTAAAAAACCGTTAGGATATTAAGTTGGACCCTATTTAAGTTCCAACAAAATTAACTAAAACTGTTTAAAGGTGATAATCATAATATCAAACTGAACAACTTTCTCTATGGGATCAAAGTCGAAATGCAAAAGGCAAGAGTTCTTGCTGTTGGTCTCCGGTTACTAAGTATTCGTATAATAAATAAATATCTATTTAACATTATCAATACAGTTATGATTTATATTATACTCTAGTATTATAGTGTTCTGTGCCGACAGGAGCGATTTGTCCTCCATCTGCAATTTTCTCTCCTAACTTTGTGATGGCCGATACATAGTTATAGTTATATTAGTATAAAAAATACTACACTACCTACGATTTGTATTGTATAAACATTTTTAATTTTCAATATGTTAGTTATTAAGTAGTCCGTTCGGGCAATTTCGGGCAGTTGAGTCGTAAGGAAGAGACTGAAAAACAGCAGTAATGCTGAGACTCTATCCTGTTCTACTGCACTTGCACTGCAAAAATGTGTAACTTTTAGTTTTTTTTTTTTTTTTTTTTTAAATATTGTACCTACTTTTGTAACTGTAAGTGTGGTTGAATAAACGTCTTTTATTATTTTTACTTTATTATTATTATATGATTTAAGAACTTCAATATAAATACCTTTGTTTAAGATTCTAAAATCGAAATCAGGAAAAATTGTCAGTGGTTCCATACAAAACTGCAAATGCAAACATACTTACAGTAGATTCTTTTTCCGAAGAAGAATAAATGGAAGAATAAGGTCAAAGCATTACGGACCCTTCGAAATTCAAAACAGTAAAGTTAACCCTCTATTTCCCACGCGTCGACTCGCTTGACCACTGTCCGGTAACGTCTTGGGGACATAATAAGGATAAAAACCGGTTTTCTATAATAAACTCTTTATTATTTAAAAAAATCTGTTTTATTTCTCACAATGGACATCCAAGAAGTCTTCAAGTCCAGGCGTTCCAATGGTTAAGAAAAGTGTGGAAATTAAAAGTTGTGCAGTGAAAAGTTGAATTAGTGTCAGAGTTTTTGTTTTTTTTTTTTTAAAGAAAAAAGTGTCTTAAAAAACTTGTTTAAGTCTATTTGGTACCTTGACCAGTCAGTGCGTAAAATAGACAAGCAGTGTAGCAAGAGACAAGAATATTCATACAATAATGAGGCTTTGACTATTTATTATAAGGACTAGCCTTGCGGTAGCATTTTCCCTCTGCCACGATATAAGATTAATTAATCATGTGCATTTACATTAAATTTTATACCTTATCACTAAACGAGACAGCCTATAATTGCGAAACAATAATTTCGAACTTAGAACGTTTGGGGTTCACACGAGTTCATGATTTTTAACGTTCAAAATTAGAATCTAAAGTTATGAGGAATAAAATCCAAAGTTGCAGATTTTATGTTACCTCGCCCCCCGCAAAAAGTCGTTGGTTAGTAGAATTACACGCGTAACTAGTCCCTATATAAGTAGTCAAAGTAATGAGGACGGGAGATGCTGATGATGATGATACATGTCTGTCTTTCTCTACGGGATCAAAGTCGAAATGACGAAAAAAATTTGCTGCTCCATACAAACTGAAAACCTACTCGATTCGAATGTATGGGACAGCAGACTTTTTTTCGCGATTTCGTAGTGGGTCAGCTGGAAGAAATCGCTTTAGAGATAAGCTCGCCTTTTGTACTTGTCTACTATGATATTACCGTATGCGTGTTTACCTACAGATGAATGAATAACATCCTCCGTTTTTGAAATCAGTCTATCTATACTATTACAAAACTGTAACAGAAGTTTGTCTGTACATTGAAGATATTAACAAAAAAAAAGTTACGATATGGTTTTTAGGTGTCCCTGATTTCATATCAGCAATTTTTGTATTTTTTTTTCTGTCTGTTTGTGTGTTTGTTTGAAAAAGCATCACGCAAAAATCACTGAATCGATTTTTATGAAACTTTTTTGTTTGATAGCTAATGATCTGACTTAAAATTTGGTATATAATTTGTGCGGACAAAGTCGCGGGTTAACGCTAGTTATTAAATAAAATTTTAGCAATAAATCAAATATTGAAATACTTCTTTTAAAAATAATTTTGCTAGTCCAGACACGACCCTTACCACATTGTAAAGTTAACCCTCTATTTCCCACGCGTCGACTCGCTTGACCACTGTCCGGTAACGTCTTGGGGACATTATACTGATAAAAACCTGTTTTCCATATCAACTTTTTATTCTTATAAAAAACCTGTTTCGATTCCCACAGTGGACATCTAACTGTCTTTTGAGTGGACTTTTGAAGGGTTAAGTCATGAACTCATGACCATGACTTTTGCCGAAATTGTTTTTTGAGGTTGCACAAAAGTTTCAAACTACTTATACTTTGTATGGTAATTTAATTTTTACACGCATACAACATAAACTTAGATTGTATGGAAGAAATAGCTTTTTAGCGATAAGACCGCTGTTTTTGTGCCTTTTGCATTTTCTGATTGTTTGCTCTCTTTTATAGTATACTCTGTTTTTTTTTGGTGTCGTATAAAGTATAATTGATTGATTGATAAACTTACGCAGGACGTTTTTTCCAAAAGAAACTTGGAAAGAAATACGAAGAAAAAAATCATTCTGTCATAGAAAATGATTCCGTTAATTATAAAAGTGCTTTTTTTCACAATTATATTTCGATTTCGGTTAAAAATAGTTTTAACCCTCGACGCAAAAAGAGGTGTGTTATAAGTTTGACGCCTATTTCGGTCTGTCTGTCTGTGGCATCGTAGCTTCCAAACGGGTGGACCGATTTCGATGCGTTTTTATTTAATAGAAAGAAAATTGTTGCGATTTTGTTCTTAGCTTTGTTTCATGAAAATTGGTTCAACAATTTTCAAATTACTTTAAAAATTACGAAATAACATTAAATTACAAATTTAAAAAATTCCCAACGCCTAAAACAAACATTTAAAAAGTGAAAAATTATCGGTCACCTATTATTTTTAATGTAAGCAAATGTTATATTTTACTTTTTAACTCTCTTTAAGATATTTTAGGTCAATTAATGTGTCGGGGACCGCAAGTGGGGGACTTTCATGGATACATGTGATTCTTAAGAGGCGACTAAGGGATAAACTTTCCTACCTATCACCACTTAAGACATAATTTTGACCCATAAGCATAAGCATATGCTCACGACTATATTCCCCGAGGGGGTAGTCAGAGATATTCTGAAACTTCAGAACATCCACGTTTCACTAGTAGTACCTAAACTCTGTCCAGTGTGACGGGGAGTGAGCCCGTCGCCACTTGTAATGGACAGTAGGTACAATACATGCCTCAAATCGAAGCATGCAGGTTTCCTCACGACGTTTTTCTTCACCAAAAAGCCATCACAATTCGTGATACAAATCGTACATAAATTCCGAAAAACTCATTGGTACGAGTCGGCCTGGACGGGGATCGAACCATCGCCTCCTGCACGGCAGGCAACGTTACTCGCCACTGGACCACCACAGCTCAAAAGTAAAAGCCTAAAATATGCTAAAGGTGAGTCTTGGTACAACTGCATGCTCCAAAATATAGTTGATAGTTGTACCGAAGCTTTTGAACACCCCAATAAGGATTATGGTCGTGAGTTTATGAATTTATCGTAAATGATCTTGATTTGTATATAATCTAACTTTAATAGCATTATACCTATTTAACTTTCCAATTTCACTTTGACAATAGCATATTGTACAACGGAAGATCGACTTAACCGCACTGTAAACGTAAAAGTTTACGTTAATTTCGATTAGGTTACAGAACCTGAATAGTATGGTAACGGTTTCGATGGAGGAATTTGTGCTACGGACTCTGAAGGCTTTCATTAGTTTGTTGGAAGGGACGGATTTGGGACTAATTAATTTAAAAAAATACAAAAAGAATGTTTTTATGACAATTATATTGAGTGTATTTTTCAGCACTGTATTCATTGAAACTTATTCATTAACATTCACATTAAAATTAAGTATAATTTTTAGTTTGCGCTTGGCTTCAGCTAACCTGATAGAAAGTGTAGATGAATCCGAGGATGTAGCGCGCTCTCCCAGAAAAAGCCTATTAACTCTTCTCTTAAATATATCCTGATTGTATTTTGCTTGGAAACACAGACGCAGAGAGAGAGAGTTCAAAATCTTACCGGTTCTTAGTATAAAAGAGGATGCGAACCTTTTTGTTCGGATTGTTGGAATATCGACTACGTATTGATGCACGCACTACGTCCTGTCGTAAGTACGAAAGAGAATGTAACTCACTAAGATATAAGAGTCGGGACTTCCATACTAAAAACTGGTCGTGACCGATGATCCAGAATGTATGAAAAGTGTGCAACCGTTCAAAGAAATTTAATGGCGGCGGTGCACGTTTCATATAACGTTTTTTTGTTAGAGAGTTGCGCTAGCCTGGTAAGTACGTTTTTGGAAGACGGATGTTGGAATAAGGTCATTTAGCTCCTGGGCACATTCGCTGAAGTGTTATAATGTGGGATCCCATTGCTGTGCAGATGACTACCCTCAGGAAAGACGCCCAGTGTGGGTTGAAAGAGGCAAGTTAGTGGTCAACTTACAATCATGGCTAGGCACTTTCCAGAATCGGGACCCTTAACACGCCTTCCGAAGCATAGATGTTTATTTATTACATAATTGACGGTTGCTGTGTACATTATTATTAATTGATTATTTGTGGTTGGGCTATTGCAAGCAAGGTTCGTTATGTAACACTGAGACCAGCTCTGGTCCTTTGTGTTCGCCCCAAGCTCACCCATATTTTACGCATACCTCCGAACTTATGGTGTTCTCTTTTCATTCTCGGGAATGCAGGTTTCCTCACGTTGTTTTCATTCACCGCCGAGCTAGGAAATGATAAATACAACCAATATAGTTTTATCTTATCTTATCTTATCTTTGCAGTACATAAATTTGGAAGAACTTAGTGGTACGGGCCAGGAATCGAACCGCGGCTTCATGATTGAGGATTGTTTTCATGATTCCGTATGGGCTATCATCGCTCCCTGCTGTGTACATAATAGTTCGAGCTTGATCGCCAAAGGATCTTTTCCCATCGCTTATTTGATCAAAATTGTCCTTGCTTCTTAAAATTACATTCCGTACTAAACGTATTTCTTTCTAACTCCGACCCTGTCCGAACCCGCCTGAAAATATAAATTGGGATTCATATATTTTAGTGCGAGGGGGGTTCAAAAGTGTTTTGAAAAGTAGTTCGTAGCGTAATTCCTTTAGTTTTACTGCCTTTTTGGGTGGGTTTTTAGCCAGTTTTGCATTGGGGGTGTTTTATAAGGGTCACTGTTTGGTTAGGCTGGACCTTTTTTAGCCTCTCGGGTACCGAATAGTTTTAGTTTTTGAACGTTAAATAGCGAGAATTGAGTTCGGAAAGTTCTTTTGGGAGGCTTTTGTTTTTCAATGGTTCGCCGTGCTTATTAATTTTGATTCGGTGTTCGAACGAGTTGGTTTTGTATTAACTTTTGTTTTTACTGTTATTTCAGATTTTCATTTGTTTAGTATTACCACATTATACTCATAATAGTAAGGTAGGCATCAGAGAAATATAACTCCCTTGCGCTTGTTGAGATTTACAACGAGAGGTCAGGTTTCTTTGATGCTGATTGTAGGTACATAGTTAAGTACAGAATTTTCACTTTGCAATAAAACAAAGGCTTTCCACCGCTAACAGAGATGATGTGCCATTTTGTCTCAATCGTATTTTTAGATGCGACTAAGGGATAACACTTCTTTTTCAGCGTCTATTTGAAGACTAAAGGCTCCACCTAAAACATTCTTATTATCGCACCACTTTGACACGTCATTCCATCCAGAAATTTTCAATTAATTATGCTTAGGAGTATATTCACGACTATATCCTATAAGGGGGTAGTCACATAAATAGTCATGTTCGGTTTTCCTCAGGGAAACGATTAATTAAGTTTCTTAAGTGAAAAATTAGTTTCGGGTTGGTTAGTATGGGACCGCAGATTTTTTAAATGTGATTTCAATGTAGTCCCATAGTGAAAGTTGTTCAGTTTTGTGGTCTGAATCACTCTGTTTAATATGTATTTAACGCATATAATTTTACACCCTGTATATTTTGATCGTGTAGTTATGGTAAGCTTCAGATGAAATAACTTGTCAAGTGATGATAGTAGCCTTTCGTCAAGAAATAGAAGCTGCAAAACAAAGTGTATCCCTTAGTCGCATCATGAAACACAACATGCATGGGAAGTCCATTCTAACCCGGAACGTCAATTTTAGGGTAATTTAGGGTATTTGTCTCAAGGACAAAAATGACCCAACAAAAAAATGGTCGGGTCAATAAATTTAGGGTTTTTGTCTCAAGGACAAAATTGACCCAACAAAAAAATGGTCGCCGCAGCTTCAGTAGCTAACAAAAATCCCTACTTCATCTCCATAAAAGATTAGTCGAAATTTAATTAAACACGAAAATGAAGTTGAAAAATTGATTAAAACTCCCGGAGACCACACTGTTCTAGGAACGAGCTAGTTCTGCACGGAAACGTCAAAGTTTCGCGAGAGGGGGGTACGGCACCCCCAAGTGGAGGCGAGGGGGCTAGAAAAGGGGGCAAAAATGAACCACGCCGAAGACGGATGGGGAAGTTAAATTTGGAGCTCGAGTCGAGATTCTTTTGGTTTAGGTGTGAAATGTTAGATGCATTTGCATGCAGGTTGAGGTTACATACACAAATACGGGATGTAAGAGGGAATTGCTTCCGAAAACTCAATAAATAAATAACGCTCACAGGCATATATATCGTAATGATCCGAAGTAAGCCTTAGGCTTTTTGTTATGGGAACCATACAACAACGGCACAAACATATAACATCCATGACCGAACCGGGATTCGAACCCAGGACCCTGGTTTGTCAGTTCGGCGTGGCAACCATTACACCAACCGGGTCATCACTACAAACAATCAATCAATCAATCTGTCAATATGAAAAACTTTTACTATGGGACCAAATGAGATCTCCAAAAAAAAAACTGATTTTTTAAATAATTATAGCGTATATCTCTTATTTTTTATCCTGTTTTTATCTCTCTCTTCTGTTTTTATTGAATAATCTAGAAATAGTTCAAATAGGTTGACCTAAACTTTTTCCATGAGGACCTAAAATTTGAGATTTCCAGCACAGCCTAGATGCTGGCTGTAAATCTGTAATATCAAACGTCATCTTGCGGTTATTCCAAATTCAAATGAAGACGGCATCTGCATAACTCCATAACTCGGAGTAGATGCATGAAGACGGGCATAGTTTGCTTTTCTATTTTAAACTCTATTCATTAAGAAATTTGGTGAGTTAGGCGTTCAATTTTGAATGAAGGTCTTTGAAGATTGTTTTGAAGGTTCTACCTTTAGGTCTACCTTCAGTAGTAACCGGGAAGGTACCGCGATTTCGGTGTTTATTTCTTGACATGTCGTAATATTCTGAAACTTTTAACAACTTCAATATGAAAAATTGTCCTGTGGTGTCGGCTAAGAATAGGACCATCCCATTTCCTCCCGTGGGTGTCGTAAAAGGCGACTAAGGGATCTACTGAAGGATGGGCAGCAGCATCCTCTGAGTACACACATTGATTCGATCCTACTGCGATCGCCAACCCGCCTGCCAAGCGTGGCTTATGTCCAGCAGTGGACGTATACCGTCTAAAGTTGCCATACAAAGCTATAAGATCCATCAAAATTGACTTTTTCATCTGGTCTTATAGGTTTGTACTTCAACTTTAGGCAGTCTTACTATTATAGTATGGGTATTGAACTAAGGTGAAGAACATGACAGTATAGAAAAAAAAAACGGTGAAATCGAAAAAAATTAAAACAATTTTTTTTATTTTTTTTTTGCTTCGGCGCGTTGTGATATGTAAGACTTGGGTTTTTATACTATTAATTTCGTACCCTACAACAATATCAAAACGGCAATCGGTAATCTTTTTTGTTATTAAAAAGTCCCGTGGCAAATACATGCCCCCCACCAATTCTAACCTCACGTCCTCTGGTAGGAAGTGTGGCGTAAAATGTAGGCAATGTCGTATTCTTGTCTTGCTCGCACTCAATCACTATCGCACATGCTTACCTCTTCTTTTAATTTTTTTCCATTATAAAATGACAGCCATGTGTTCAAGGTGTGTGGTTTGCTATAAAAATACGCTTAAAAAGTTTATTTAGGTGATTTTGTAAACAGTTTAATAATCTTTAGGGGGTAGTTCAGACGATCAAACTGAACAAATTTTATTATGGGAGCAAACCTGACATCGAAAAAAAAACAGCTGTTCCATATTAAACTAACTCAAATGTATAAAACAGCAGATTCTTTTTCGATTTCGGTTTTGCTTCCTTATTAAAAATTGTTCAATTTGATGGTTCATAGAGAGAGGGGTTCAGAAACTTTGCTCAAACTATCAACGATTTTTTGGAGCATGCAGTTATAAAATGCTTTAGCTCACTAAAAGAGAACATAACTGCATAATATCACTTAGTCGCCTCGTCGCCATCCACGGGAATGTTTCAAAAGAAAGCGTTCTGTTAAAACACGCTCCCGCAAAAGACAAATAGTTCACGTACCTACTCCAGACTAGAGTATACATCGCGGCAAAACTCTTGAAACAAAGCGAGGTAATTGAAAATTCTATCAAAACTTGCGCCAAACGAGCTACGAGCGCGAGTCGCTGCGACTGCGTATTTACAATCAATAGTGTGTTCTTGAAGACATATGGCTGGAATTGGTTAGGGTTTGTATTAAGAAAGTTTAAAGTAAAGTAAAATTCTATCAAAACAAACGAAAGCGTTTCGAGAGCAAGTAGTAGCGACTGCAGACTAACATTCACGATAATTGATTTGGATAGCTGGTGGCTGGGATTGGTTAGAGTTTGGTCTGGACTAGTTTTTCTTGCTTTGAATAAGATTAGATACAATCAACGTGTTAATGGCGTACTTATTTATTTGTTTTTTGTTTTTTTTTAATAAATTTTCATGACTATAGAGATTTGGGCCGGATGTGGCACTTTCAGCGCCGCGACGGCGCAGTGTAGGCTCTCAAAACCTTTCTAAAACGTGATGATTTACGAGCGTAAAACCTAAAAAACTGCCACTGCTGATCTATTAGCTGCAAGCTGAGTATTTTTCTAGTCCTCTCCTTCTTATTAGCTTTATTTCTCTCTGACTTTCGTTTTAGCAGTGTCCCCGTAAAGTAGCACTAATTTCATCACAATTGGGTTAGAGAGTTTGTCCTTAAAAACTATCTTTGCTAGTATTTTTCTCCACCTCTCCGTCTTCCTCACTTAGTTTCTCTTCGTTTCTCGTTTTATTGTCCCCGTAAAGTTGCATCAATTTCAGCACAATTATGTTAGAGTGTTTGTAAACACGCGCCCCATCTTGGGCCGAATGAAATGGCTCGAAGTTAAGCCTCGCCTCTTGTTTGACAATCATAAGTTGAAGGCTCCTTTATTTTGCTTCGCGTCTTAATACAAGTTTCGTACCGGAATGTTTGATATGATAATTAGGTGAGTGAATATTTTAATTTAGTACTGTCTGGGTGCGAGGTGTTACAATAGGAGAGAAGAGAGAAGGGAAGGGGTTAAAAAAACATGTCATCTTAGACCTTAAAAAGAAAATATAAATTACATACTCGTAAACATTGGTCAGCAATCGATTTCAAAATGAGCGTTTTTCTTTTGGTTTTTTAGGGGATCGATAGATGACGTTACGGTCTATGCGAATAAAGGTCAAAATTTCAAAAAGTGTTTCTTTAAAATAATAAAGAGGGAGAAGATTGTCAAGAAGATGCCAACGCATCTTTTGATTGATTATTTCATTATTTGCGAATAATTTTAATCGAAAATATTATGAAACTGTTTACGTCTGACATGGTTGTATGGGCTCGATCCCGTGGCCTTTAAAAAAAGGCAGGCACAGTCTTGACATGCTTTTGACAGAATGTCGCGAAGGTCTTTATGGAGCGATAAACATGTCATCTGTCGAGTTTTTTAGGAACTAAATTTTAAAAAGAAAAGAAAAACGCTCATTAGGGATAATCAGACCGTCAAATTTAAAAACTTTTTCTGTGTTACCAACATCAAAATCGTGAACAAATGAAGAAATAAAAAAACATACAGACGAACCTCCTCCGTTTTTGAAGTCTGTTAAAAATCGACTGCATACAATATGGGTCGGGCTTGAGCGAAGTTGCAGTTTTGCATGGAACAGCAGATTTTCCTTTTTTGCGATTTCAATATTGGTCTTGAGCTCTTGATCGAAAGTTGTCCGGTTTGATGGTCATACTCTTAAAAGTACAGCATATTAAGAGAGTCCTTGTTTAAGCTGATGATGATGACCCAATCACACCATGTCTTCTATCGTTTATCGACATAATCGGTTTATCGGCCTGCAACTCTAAATG
This sequence comes from Agonopterix arenella, assembly GCA_927399405.1. Lineage (NCBI taxonomy): Eukaryota > Metazoa > Arthropoda > Insecta > Lepidoptera > Depressariidae > Agonopterix > Agonopterix arenella. The sequence goes on from OV656714.1 coordinate 9,271,534, forward strand.
TAATCAAACATAGAACAAGCTGACTAGCTTAAGAAAATCTTGTTAGGACCTATGTAGATATACATCAGATATCAAGATGTTTGTGATGAGATCAAAAAGCAATCACACTATCAGATAAGATCTAACTTTCTTCAACATACAGCGTGTGTATAATAAATAATATCTCGAGCAATAGGTACGAACGTTTGGAACGAGCTCGGGCTAATTTAAATTTCTATTAAAACTTGCCACTCGCGCCGAGCACTGTCAAAGGCAATCACAATGTTTTATGTACATACAATACACGCTATACCTATACTAACTTATGAATCTAGTCATCAAATTATTTATTTCGTTTTCTATTTCTTTGAACACTGACGAATTTGTACCTACCTAGTTATTTTACGACCTAAGAACCGTACCATCAATGAAACATTTTTTTTTTTTGGAAAATATTCCACATTTCTAAAAGGTGGATTCAAAATTGAAAATTACTAGGGAATTGGACAACAGCAAAACGCAACTGAAGCTATGTCCATCGAATAAGATCACAACAATTCCGAATTTTAAAATCACGAATGATAAAAATGACGAATGTCCGAGTTCAGAATTTTCTCCGAAACACAGAACATTTTAAGACATTTTGAGGTACCTAAATCTGAAATAACACGGTAACAATGTTCAAAGAAATCTCTGTAAATTATCTTACATTAAAGATTTAAGTCGTTCGAGCTTTAATTGAATTTTGCGATAAGTTCGTATCCAATGTTAAAGTAAATAGTACTGCGCTTAGTTTAAAACGAGTTCTTAGAATAAATAGTTATCTTCGTTCAAATAGTCTGGAGACTTTAAAGTGGTTTGATTACTTAGAAAACTGAGAGTTTATATTCATTAAAAAGTTAACAAAATAAATCAATCTAAGCAATTTAAAAATACTTTTCTAGCGACCACACCTATAGCTTTGCCCAGGAGTGCGATTTTTGAATCTCTTTCGCTGAGCTCAGCAGTTGAAAATGTCAAAATTACTATGGAGATATGCATCTTTCTACTGCTGTAGGCCTCGCATGCCACCCCCGAGAAAACGATAAAAATCGAGATGTGCCTCTATCCTTATTATTTTACGTATGACAGAAAGAGCACGCATGACGTTTATCTCGTTTAAACGCTTTGTCGTGAGTGGCATGCTAGCCTTGCTAATTTGACTTTCAAAAATCATACTTCAGGAGTGCTATTTTTGAAAGTCAAATCAGCAGTAGAAAGATGCGTATCTCCATAAATTTTCAATTTCTGAGTTCAGCGTATGAGATTAAAAAATCGGAATTTATTCGATTCGAAAAAAATGATTCGTAATTATATTTTTCGAATTTGCGAATTTTCTATAGGTTAGGTCCTTATAGTATTGAAACTGTTTACCCTAACACCCAAAGCCATGAATAACAAAATGTGAAAAGTACAGAAAAACGCTACGATAAATGGTAGATCAATCAAGCTTTCTAACCACCGCTAAACTGAATATGGTCGTGAAATATATTGGAATCCTTAAGCTGACAAGTAGGCACCTAACACACGTCTTACCGACACGTGTATAAAATTAAATAGCGAACTATACTCTGTAAATAATGTGAAACGACTTCATAACGAAATAAATTACAAACACTAATCCAACTTGTCGTATAAACACACCATTAAAGTTACCCCCCAACCCCCTAACACTCCCCTAAAACAGTAAAACTCTGTTTCGTTCTCATATCTTAAGTTACAACCTTAAACCAGGGTAACTTGCCCCCCTCTCGGCAAGACGCGGAAAATTTACATAAATTTACAAATTTCGCTGCGAAATAAAGTAGAGCATAGTTCGTATGGGAAAGGGGCGTGGGGTCCCCCTAGGTAGTGACGGGAGGGGGTGGTGGGGGCCGTTTTTCATGTTTAATTTTAACTTCGCAAAACTGGCGTTTTAATAAATGCTGCCCCGTCTTCTGTAGTAGTAGTAGGGATGTGCTGTCTCCTAACGGGAATGTTATTCGGTTTTTGGTATCATTAAGAATCATCATCATCATCATCTCAGCCGATAGACGTCCACTGCTGGACACAAGCTTCCCCCAAGGAGCGCCACAACGATCGGTTCTGCGCTGTCCTCATCCAACGGGTTCCCGCCGCCTTCACCAGGTCGTCGGTCCACCTTGTGTGAGACATACGCACTGTCCTATGTCCGCAAATGTCCTGTTACTCAGTGCAAGAATTTTTAAACGAATCTAATGTCGCGCGTTATTAATATTTGACTAGATAAATGATGTGACATTACTATTTAATTACTATATTTTTTTTCTCTATTTTTGTTATGTGACATGACATGTATCTTAATAATCTGACATTATTAATTATTGTATTTAATGCCTTTAAATTTTTTTTTTTGTATATTATTATTTTAGTTTCATGTATTAATTGTTATAATTCGTTGTTTATATAAATTATTCGATCATGACTGAATGTAAAATTTTACTATTAATATTTTCACGTTTGTAATGGCAGAATATGCTGGACTTTGAATACTATTATAGCTATGTTTGTACCATATTCTAGAAAATAAATTATTGTATTCTATTCTATTCTATTCTATTCTCTTCGCTTTCCTGTACGCGGTTTTGCGGATCATTAAGAATAAACAATTAAAAAGGCTATTGTAACAACGTAAAACTCGTTACTTTAACAGTACTTATTGATTAATTTGAATAAAACATTATCTGACACTGCAATGTTCAAAATTGATGTGACAAGAAATTTGTAGCTTTATAGGTTGTTTAAATTCAAATGCGTTACATACACTAGGTGCTTCAGACCATCAAACTGAACAAATTTAACAAAGGAATCAAAACGGAAATCGCGTAAAAAAATCGGCTGTCTATAGAATAGATATCGTCAAATGGAGACTTAATGGAAATATTTTTTTATATTTCGATGTTAGCTCCGTATTGAGAGATGTTCAGTTTGATAGTATGAAGCGCATTTAAGTTTATGGTTTGTTTGTAGGGTTTTACTTAATTATGTTGATGGTTTTTAGGGGATGACAGACCATCAAACTGTACAACTTTCTTTATTCGGCCCATAGGCAAAAATCATCTGCTGTTCAATACGAAACTGCAAACATAGTCAACCTAATTTTTTTCGTAATTGCGATGTCTGAAGCCCCTTTTTAACAAGTATTGCATTTAATTTTACACACTGTATTGTATAGCTTGACGGTGTCACCGTGTGTACCAATCGTAGCGCAATTGTATGAAAGTTTAGTCTCTGTGGGGTTGTTATGAGGTATCTATACCACAAAACATCGGAACTGATACGCACATCACTAGATAGAATTTTATGCACGGCTAGCAACCTTTTGGCGTTTCCAAATGAGAATTCCGTTTAATGCTACTCCCGAGACGTGCTCGTTTTTAGTTTTTATTGTTTATAATTAGTTTTTGTGTTGTCGTTTGTACTAATTTATATTTTATTCGTTTTTTTTCGCTTTTATTTATTTTTTGAACGGTCAGGCTACATTTACATCAAAAGTAGAGTTAGAATCATGAGGTTATGAAATTTTTTGATATTTTGAGTACACGGTTGTAATAAAAATAAATTTAAAGGGAATTTACCGCGTTTCTAATTATTCATCAGCTTTTTTGGGCATACCTAGTTTAAAAAAAATGATGAATGAATGAACCATCCCAATTTTTTTTGTGATTTGATTACGCATGTGGTAATGGTTTGTTGTTAAAAAAAAATGTACATAAGTAAGTAATATAAGTTAAGTCATCGTTATAAGTCGAATCAGAAATGAAGAGATCCACAGAAGAACCAGAATAGCTGATATAGCCCAAAGAATTGCTAAACTAAAGTGAATGAATTCATAATTACAGTGTATCACCAACTTATCTGTAGAATGAGCGATGGCGCCACTTTCTGTATCAAAGAATGATTACATTTTGAGAGTAATTTCTCGTACACCACTTTCGGCATGATTTTCACAAAAAATACTCAGAAATATTTAGAAAAACAAGAACTCGATTGAACAGCACAGACTACATCGACTGACAGCAACAAAGTGACGTTTTCAAAAGTAGTTCCTCTTTTCGCAATTCTACAGATAAGTTGGTGGCACTGTACGTCAAAATCATTCATAAGTTACGTCAGAGTCTCATAAGTAACTAACGTCAAAATTGGTCGTCGAATTATAAATCGAGTTCAGGTATATTATTAGGTATGTCAAAGTATACACGTGCTTCAGTTTTATGACCAACCATACCAATGGCGAGGCCATAATTTTCCTTAAAAAAAGACATATTTACTTTTTTTTTTATTTATAATTAATGGAGTCTTGCTTGTGCGTTAGCACTGCACTTCCGCCAGTGTCAAGTAGTTTATGAGAGAATCTATCCCAATCTCAGGGATTGGTCAAGAACAAGAAGAGATTGAGGATTGCGGAGCCCCGTGGCATTCAAAAACGCGACGCGCGAAAACCACGCGAGACAAGTGCTCGGGTCAGAACCTGCAACGTGACTCGACGTATTTACTGAAATACATTTTTTTCTATAAATACTATTCTTTTGAATAGCCTTGATACTGGAAGCGATATTACCTTGCAATGTATCTACAAAGTAAAGAATGAACTGCACGTGATACTACAATTAAAATCAGTAAATACATTAATATCCAAGGTACAGCTAAGCCGTGAGCCTCACTCGTAAAACAAGGAGCGGAATATTAAAACCCCCGCTGCTTCGAACGCCATTAAAATGCGTAATTGGTGGATTAGACCGCCCAAGATTCCTCTATTTGCTACAACAACGTTCAAAATACAATACCACATCAACCATAGACTAAAATCTCTCTTTTATAAACTGTGTCGTGCGGGATAATTCGCTAATGTTATTGGTGGAATGTTTTTAGGCTGTGTCGTGTCCAAGATGGCGCGTGCTCCTAATTTGAACCGGGACTCGATCTCGCGACGTGCCGTACATACGTCATGAGCGGAGGTCTCAAGATTACGCGATTTACAACGGCTTTTTCGTATTTCGAACGCACGCCGTCTCTTAGATTTAATGCCTTCGGGTGCTTCGGAACGCGCCTCTGAATTTAAATGGAATTGCCGCTTTAATTTGGACCGTTCCAAATGTATAGTTTCTTTTTTAATTAGTATCTGTTTAGAATTACAATTAATTTTGAAATTAACATAAAGGTTAAGTGGTTTTTCATTTAAAGTTCGGTTCACTTTGATTCTTTTGAATGGTTCTTTGTTTTTTTTTACAGTCGTAAATTTTATGTTTTTATCAAAAACAAAATAAATCCCTTTTTAAACCTACTTAACCAACCCCACTAAAAAACCTCCACAAAAAAGCTACTAAAACATTGAAGGGGTAAAAACTTTTTGCCTCCACTTTGGGCGGAGATCCACCCCCCAACATCTACAAATCTATATGACGTCATTAAGAAACCGGAGAGGGCACGTCTTGCGTATACCCATCCCTCTCCCCCGCGCAGTTTTTTCCCGCAATTCCCTAGCCAGAGAGAGAAGAGAGACGTCTTAATAATGAAAAGAAAAGATATCTCCCTTCTCACTCGACGCCTTACAATGGAGAAAAGACGAAAATTAAATAATACTTTGTCGTTTAAATTGAAACTGGGAGGGTAGTTTGGAAAATTTTCGGGGGGGTGTTAGAGGTAAAAAGGTATTGATTTTAGTTTGGGATTAGAGGCAAGTTGTTTTGTTATATTTTGCGGTCTTTGTTCCCGTTTGGTTTTAATGTCTTGAATTTCTGCGGCTTTGGTTATTCTAAGATGGTTTCTGTTTGTCTTATATTTATAGGCTATATTACGTAATATTTCGGTTGAATGGATTTCAAAGAGACTTTAATATTAAGTGTTTTTGAATATACCTTCTCAATAAATGCTGACATTTTTTTAAGGGGGTTATCAGACCGTCAAACTAAACATCTTTCTGTATGGGACCAACTACGAAATCACAAAAAAATATATGCTGTCCCATACATTTGCAGTTTTGTATGGAAGAGCATTTTTTTTTCGCGATTTCAATATTGGTGCCATAGAGAAATTGTTCAGTTTGACTATCTGATAATCCTAAAAAGTGCCAGCATATTAAAAAGGACCCTATATTGAAGGTAATATCGCCACGCTTTAGTCCTATCAGAGTAGGTAGAGATAATTGATAGCCACAAGAGAATTTGTCACTTTCTACACGTTTTAATATTTACTTACAAGCATACGTACACTCACGACCGTAATCCCTTTCGGGGTGGTCAGAAAAATTGCTACAAATACCAAGTTTCTGTTTAAGAATGTAGTTGTAGCAATGCTGACATTTAGCTATTTAAGTTTCTGTATGGAATGACGTGTCAAGTGGTGAGAGGTGGCTAACTTTGACTATATATTATAAGGACTAGCCTTGCGGTAGCATTTCCCCTCTGCGACGGTATAAGATTAATAAATCATGTGCATTTACATTCAATTTCATGCCTTATCACTAAACGAGACACCCTACAATAGCAAAACAATAATTTCGAACTTAGAACATTTGGGGTTCACACGAGACTTCTTTTCATGATTTTTAACGTTCAAAATTAGAATCTTAAGTTATGGGGAATAAAATCCAAAGTTGCGGATTTCTTGTTACTTCGCCCCCCGCAAAAAGTGGCAGAAGTGTTTGTTCGTAGAATTACACGCGTGGCTAGTCCCTATATAAATAGTCAAAGGTGGCTAGCCTTTCGCCCACATAAACACTGCATAAGATAGCTTTAATCCCTTAGTCGCCTCGTACGACACCCACGGGAAGAATTATGGTAGTCCAATTCTAAACCGAAACCACACGGTTTTTATATTATTAAGTTATAATTTTTAGGATCCCGCGGAGAAATGGCTTTCACGAATAAGGGTGAGGGGAGGAAATAAGGGTTTCTTTCTTAAAACCTGTCATTGTCACAAACATGACAAAATATATGTGAGTTTATACATATTTCTGTCTTAGAGAACTATATAAATGATTACCTTATCTGGATAGGAATAAACTTAACTAAGAATAACATATTTCTAATCACGGAATAAATCAAGAAAAATCATTATACAGGGTGTAATGAAAAGTATCATTAACCTTTAAACCACATGCTCTACCCATCAAACTGAACAACTTTGACTATGGGAACAAGCCAGTCAGAGCAAAAAAATTATCAGCTGTTCCATACTAAACTGCAATACCTACACCACTCAAAATTTATGAGACAGCTGACTTTTTCATGTTCTGCCAGGTTTGCTCCCATACTAAAAGTTGTTCATTTTGATGGGTAGAGTATGTGGGTTAAAGGTTAATGATACTTTTCCTTACACCCTGTACATTTAAAAAAATTAAAAACGTATTTTAAAATATTTTCTTTCTTTCTTTCTTTCTTAAAACCTGTCATTGTCACAAACATGACAAAATATATGTGAGTTTTTACATATTTCTGTCTTAGAGAAATATATAAATGACGAGCGTTAACCCGCGACTTTGTCCACACAAATTATATATCAGAATTTAAGTCAGATAATAAGCTATCAAACAAAAAAAGTTTCATCAAAATCGGTTCAGTAGTTTTTGCGTTATGCTCGTTCAAACAAACAAACAGACAGACAAAAAATCCAAAAATTGCTGATATGGAATCAGGGACACCTAAAAACCATATCGTAACTTTTTTTTGTTAATATCTTCAATGTACAGACAAACTTTTGTTACAGTTTTATAATAGTAATACCCTAACAGGGTAGGTATAAATTTTACTATAAACTACAAATTTCAAATCTCGAAATAAATCACGAAAAATCAGTATAGAAAGGTCTACGATGTGCTACGAATTTCGTAGCATGCTACGAGAAAACGTAGTAGAATGATAATGGTTTGTAAAAACACATGAACTCCAATAATGTGCTATTAATAGCTATCGGTTTTTAGGGTTCCGAAGTAACAAGGAACCCTTATAGTTTCACAATGTCAGTCCGTCCGTCTGTCCGCAGGTTAGCTCAGAGACGCTTAGTACTAGAAAGCTGTAATTTAGCATGAGTATACATATTTATCACGCCGACAAAGTGGTAGAATAAAATCTTGAAAAATATTGTTTTGCGGGTACCTCAGCGCGGCGCGCGTGCGGGTAGTTGGCCGATCAAAACAGGCTCGCGCAACTCTCTAACAAAAAAACGTTATATGAAACGTGCACCGCCGCCATTAAATTTCATCCGGTTGCACACGTTTCATACATTCTGGATCATCGGTCATGACCAGTTTTTATTATGGAAGTCCTGACTCTTGTAACGTAGTGAGTTACATTCTCTTTGGATCAAACGGAGACTGTCGCGTAATTGGTTCTCTTTTTATAGCCCAGTCATTTTACGGAGTTTTGTTAAGATAGGTGGGAAGTAATTATTAATACGACTTTTAAACTGTAACCGGTACCATTTAGTGACAAAAATTCTATCTGAAAACATATTAACAAAAATGTCGCTACGCAACATAGAAATCAAAATTGTGAGCCTCAGAAGGCTTTTAAATTAATAATATTAATATCTCATCAATCAACTCATTTGAATTAGATTTTGAATATAAATTATTTTTGAGCAGTAAAATAGGCATTCAAATTAAAAAAAATAAGGTGTTTATTAGATAATTCGAATGTTTTTTTCAAAACCTTCTAAGGAGACAAAAATATTTACACCATGTTTTAAGTATGTATAATGGTAATGCCTTAAATATGTGAAAAAAAAAAATTACCATAAGGTTTTTAATAACGAGATAATAGCTAAATTTTCAATTTGGAACTGTTGCTGACGGGATTTTTTTAAAATTTTAGTACATTTTGAAGCTCAAATTTGCTCTAAAATACCATACCGAAAAAAAAAAAATTACTAATTAGTCCCGGCTCAAACCATAAAATGACTGGGCTATTACATTTTGGTGCTCTTTTCGTTCGGACACTTTTGAGCGCGGACCCTACGTCCAGTAGTTGATAAGTCTATTTATTTTTACTTCTAGCATCGAAAACAATCGAATCTCTGCACAATAATTTGTAGAGGCTTGTAGACAATGAAAACATTGTAAAAGATACCTTATCCCTTTGGCATATGTAATAGGTTATTTAAGAGCAATGCTAGACAGTCCCTAGAGGTTGTCTCAAGGCTGTATGGATTATATTATTCTATGTATTATATTTAGGTACAGGGGTTTACAATCAAAACTATATAAAACTAGGATTACCCCGCGACTTCGTCCGTACAAATTATATACCAGATTTTAAGTCAGATCATAAGCTATCAAACAAAAAAAGTTTTGTCAAAATCGGTTCAGTAGTTTTTGCGTGATGCTCGTTCAAACAAACAAACAAACAAACAAACACACAAACAAACAGAGAGACAAAAAATCCAAAAATTGGTGAAATGGAATCAGGGACACCTAAAAACCATATCGCAACTTTTTTTTGTTAATATCTTCAATGTACAGACAAACTTCCTGTTACAGTTTTATAATAGTATAGACTAGGGTTAACCCGCGACTTCGTCCGCACAAATTATATACCAGATTTTAAGTCAGATCATTAGCTATGAAACAAAAAAAGTTTTATCAAAATCGGTTCAGTAGTTGGTGATATGGAATCAAGGACACCTAAAAACCATATCGTAACTTTTTTTTGGTTCAATGTAAAGACACACTTCTGTTACAGTTTTATAAATGTATAGATAGATGTATTTAGGTATATGGGTTTATTATCAAAAATATATAAAATGAAGCGCTCATTGGCGTAGTTGATTATGGGCGTTTTTTATTTTTGCCGTAAATAAAATAAAATAAAAATGTTTAATATTTAGGTTTTGAATTGGTAAACTAAAGTGGCAGTGGACACCACATTGCTCACAGAACCGATGGCCGATGGGGCCGAAAAGTTCTCAAATGGCGACCGCATACCGGAAAGCGCAGCGTGGGTAGGCCTCCCCACAAGCTGGACTGACGACCTGGTGAAGACGGCGAGAACACGTTGGATGAGGGCAGCGCAGGATCGGTCGTTGTGGCGATCCTTGGGGGAGACCTATGTCCAGCAGTGGACGTCCATAGGCTGAGATGATGATGATGATGAATATTTAGGTGTTTTCCGAAAAGAACACTATCTTGAGCCACCACTGGAGTTTCGTTGTAGGCCCGGGAGGGGGTAACCAACAAACGACGAGCGACACGACTACCCAATAGCAGACCTGCAACGCGAGTCCTATATTATGCCTTAATACTTAATATATTGTATACTTTAACAGTTTAACCGTAAATATACCAAATGAAGAAGGGTCAAGTAAAATGTACCCGGAACCGACGAGCGAGCGTGTATGTAGAGAAGTATGTTGAAGAGGCGAGAAATATGTCAGAGTCGTAGCATATGACGATCTATTGTCTCTGCCTACCATAGGGAACACAGACGTGAGCATAATAAGTTATGTATAAAATGGGTTTGATGGCGTAGTTAATCTACGGTGATCAATCAAATCAGCCCACAACAACCCACTGCTGGGATTTTGATCAACAATTTGATCCATGTCCGACCCGCAACTCTTACAATATCGTCTGACCAACGCATCGGTGGTCTACTACCTCCTTCATTCTCTTGGTCACCATTCCGTTATTGCCTTCGTCAACCGGCCGTCTTCCCTTCTAGCCAAATGTCCCGCCAACCTCCACTTCAACTTTGTGATCCGGTGTTGGTGGAGCGAGCACGCGTCTACGTGCTAGTATGTAAGTTTAGATAAAGATCGATGATAATATAATGTGAGAGATAGGCAGCGTTCTAGGATAAGATAATGTTAAGTATATCATAAGATAAGCATGTAATATAATAGCGATTAGTTTAGTATATAAGGTCTAACAAAATTAGCTGAAACTATTTTAAGGGGATGATCAGACCATCAAACTGAACCACTTTTTCTATGGGACCAATATCGAAATCACGAAAAAAAAATCAGCGGTCTCATACATTTGAGTTGAGTCATGTTTGCAGTTTTGTATAAGACAGCTGATTTTTTTTTCGCGATTTCGATATTGGTCCCATAGAGAAAGTTGTTCAATTTGATGATCTGATCGTCCCCTTAAAATAGTTTCAGCTAACTAGCTTTGTTAGACCTTATAATATAAGGTGGGGTCACTAGGTGACCGAGTGGTAGAAGAATTGAGGCGACAATAATGAAACCATGGTCACAACTTAACAGTATTTTGATTACGTCCCCTCCCATTTCACCAGTCTCCAATGTCATCGACCTTAGTTTTTCGAAGGATTTCTACGTTGGTTCCTCGGTCTAAAAGCGATATGTCCGGCATGGTACGCTCCATATGGCTCTTTGTTCCAGCCTCGCGCAACTCTCTAACAAAAAACGTTGTATGAAACGTGCACCGCCGCCATTAAATTTCTTTGAACGGTTGCACACGTTTCATACATTCTGGATCATCGGTCACGACCAGTTTTTGGTATGGAAGTTATAACGTAGTCAGTTACATTCTCTTTGCTTTGTGCGATTTTTATTTGGTGCATCTACGGTGATATAGTAGGACAATTCAGCAACTCTTTATCGAATATCAAAACGCGCGCTTTGTATGAAAATTGCACTAAAATATCTAAAATGACATCATATACAGGGTGCAAGTGACAGCCTAGCAAATACCGAAACGGTGAACTCAGACCATCAAACAGAACAACCTCATCTATGGAGCCTACCTCAAGAGGCGCGAAAAAAAATCAGCTGTCCCATACATTTGAGACTTGTAGGTACAGCAGTTTTGTATGGCGCAGCTGATTTTTTTTCGCGTCTCTGAGGTAGGCTCCATAGTGATAGTTGTTCAGTTTGATTGTCTGAGTTCACCGTTTCAGTATTTGCTAGGCTGTCACTTACACCCTGTATAAGCTTCTCCTATTACAAAAAATAGATTTAGAACTTAAAAGTTTCAAACTTTTTTAATGAGCAGATATATAGAAATATTTTATGTAGGCAAAATACCCTATTAAACTAAACAAAACGCGGAAGGGACTCACCAAACTATAAACAAACTAAATCCAAAGATAGCTCTTTTATAGTACCCGTTATCATTCTTCGACTGAATAAAATTGGCAATACAAAAGCGGGTGGCAACTTAGCCCCTGACAAAGGCCGGGCAAATAAGCCATTAAAAGCGTTGCGACGGTACTGAGCTATAAAATCTCTGCTTCTTGCCCCCTCCAACCCCTGGGGGTAACCCCACCCCACCCCCGCGATAAACTGCTTTTATGCCGTTCCGTACTATAATTAAAATGGCTTGACGTTTTCTAGCAGAGTGTAAGATAAAAGACCTAAGATGTGGCGGGGTTGCGTTCCAAATTCAATTTCGTTTGAGTTTTCCCCCTGGTTAAAGGGCTTTCAACCTGCCAGCAATTGTATTAAAATGTATGTAGTAGACTGTATACAGTCTAGAGAATTTTGTTTGTATTGCCTAAGTTAGCTTCAGTTCAAATAGAAAAATAAAGGAAAAAAAAATGTTTGAGCGATTAAAAAAAATTAGACTGTGGCTATGATTGTTTATATCACAATTGAAACATACATTGCCATCTACAGGGTGAAATTGATAGCATTAGCATCCTTCTAAACTAAGAGTCTACCCATCAAACTGAACAACTTTTACTATGGGAGCAAACCGATCGGAACAAAAAAAATCTGCTGTTGCATACATTTGAGTCGATTAGGCGTTGCAGTTTAGTATGGGACAGCAGATTTTTTTTGCTCCGATCGCTTTGCTGCTTTAATAAAAGTAGTTCAGTTTTATGGGTAGACTCTTAGTTTAGAAGGATGCTAATGATATCAAATTCCTGTGTAACAAATTGTTAAAGTAATTGATTAAAAATAATAGTATTTTAATAATATTAAAATTGTATTTAGATAGTATTATTTTAGTTAGTTATATTATTGTTACTTACCTATTTATCGATACCTTGAATAAACACGTAGTAAGTGTCATTTAGAATTAACATTAACAATATTAACAATAGATTTAAAAAATTTCACTGGCCAGTATAAAAAAGATTGAATTCCAAATTCAAACATTTTTTTAAACAAGTTCTTTTTCATACCCATTCGTAACTAGTTGGTATAACACTAGACACTCCCGGACTGGTTTTCCAATAGTTTCGATTAGTTAGGGTTAAACCCGGTTATCCTTTCAAAAATACGCCAGTGATTGAATTTTGTTTGAAAACTCGCTTTTTCGAACAAAACGCTTTTGTTATTTGAATGTTAGTACACTTGATTAACTGGGTTTACACGTGGGACGATTGAATCGAGTTTTAAAACTGGTTAAGTATTGATTTTTATTTTATTTTTTTATTTATAACTCTCACTGCATTTCCGCCAGTGTCAAGTAGTTTATGGGAGAATCTATCCCAATCTCAGGGATTGTTTTTGGTCAAGAACAAGAAGAGATTGAGGAGCCTCGTGGCAGGCAAAAATGCGACACGCGAAAACCACGCGAGACAAGTGCTCGGGTCAGAACCTGCAACGTGATTTTTTTTTATAGCAGCAAAAAGGTTTTTTTACACATAATTAGGAATGCGGAAGGAGTTTAAGACGATATGGCTGTATGGTTCCGGCAAGTACCATAATTTTCTTCTCGTGGATGTCGTACAAGGTGACTAAGGGACCGCATTTTTTATGTAGTGTTTTTTTTGGGCTTATCACATCATTCCATCCTGCAAATTTAAATAGTGCTATAAAGGTGCTTCGTGTGTTGTAGTGAAGTCTCTATTCCACCCCGAAAGAGATATTGGTCGTTAGTTTATGTATGTATGATGATTTGACTTCTTTTTATTTAAAAGCATAGTACACTTTTTTGCATTTTTTTTTTAAATTTTATTATTATTTAAGTAGTTATTACACGGAAATATGATACAATATAAATCCGATAGGTATAAAAAAGAAAACTTAGATAGGTACCTAGAAAAAAACGATTGCAAAAAAAATTTGATCTACTGAGAATTATAATAATAAATCTTTTATAATTAAGACTTTTACACTCAGTTGCAGAAACGCTCATTAGAGTTAGAAACGTGTATAATGTGTAATAAATTATGATATATAAGTATATAAGGTCTAACAAAATTAGGTGAAACTATTTTAAGGGGATGATCAGACCATCAAACTGAACAACTTTCTCTATGGGACCAATATCGAAATCGCGAAAAAAAAATCTGCTGTCCGATACATTTAGGTTGTATACGTTTGTATAGAACAGCTGATTTTATTTTCGCGATTTCGATATTGGTCCCATAGAGAAAGTTGTTCAGTTTGATGGTCTGATCATCCCCTTAAAATAGTTTCAGCTAGTTTTGTTAGACCTTATATAATAATATAATAAAACTATCATAAAACACAATAAAACACATCATATTACTCAAAGTCATTACAATAAAAATTTATTTTTATAAGTAAAATCATAATAATCATAAATGTTACTAGTACCTATATACATATATATATATGTGTGTATGTATGTATGTGTATGTGTATATATATATATATATATGTGTGTATATGTATGCATGTATGTATGTGTATATATATATATATACCGTTTATTTAATTTAATATACTATAAGTACTTAATATACATAGGTTTATTATTATTATTTTTTTTTTTTGGTATCTCTAATTTTATTACAAAAGATTGGTAAATAAATATACATAATAATTATATAATATTTGCATGTCAATAATAATTACTCTGCGTTAACTCTGCATGTCCTTTTAATCATGGAAGAATAGTTAATCCTGGCACAGACCTCTTTGGTCATTCTGGATTGCTATTGCAACGCCTAGATAATAATATTAAAAAAAAAAAAAAAAACGTTCATCTAAGCCAAGTCACTCTTTATTATCACTATTGTCTAAGGTGTGAAATGTATGATGTATTGTTGTCTATATGAATAAATGAAAATGAAATGAAATGAAATCCTCCATTAAATCTCTAACTGCCACTTTTTGTCTTGTTGACGTAGTAAAAGTTAGCAAGAGATTTAATGGAGGATTAACTCCAATGAGCGTTTCTACAACTGAGTGTTAATAACTTAGGTATCTATCTAATGTAGGCATATATTATATTCCCCGTAACTAGACTTACATACAAGACATAACATTATAGTTCGTACGAAAAACAAAACGTCAAATAAAAAAATTGTCGTACTCAATACGACAGTGAACTCGTGCTTGTGGCACAGCAAGTACGACAGTACTTTGTACATGGAGCGTTAATTAAAGCAATGATCAAAGAAGAGCCGCGCATTGTGCTGACTTCCTGTTTGTTACGCTTTTAAACAATATAGGTGTAAGTGAGAATATAGTAGAAAATAAAAAAAAAACGTTGTGAAGTAGCTGTTTAATAGAAGAGCGTAAAGGAGAGACACCTACAGTGGAATTTATAGAAGTGGAGATGATGAGAATTGAGATTTTTTGAAGTAAAGGTAAAGTTAAAGTAAAGTAATCTCTATTTGCTATCGATCAGGGTACACAAAAATTACAAGTACCTATATTAGAGGGTCTACTAAATCTGCCATTAAAAATTGCACGCAAATATTTAACATTCTTCTAAATATTAGGTAAACGATTGCTAATTTTCATTTAGATTCACAATTATAATTGACAGCCCGGTAGCACAGGCTGTAGTGAATCTGCCTGCTGTGTCGAGAGTCGCGGGTTCGAATCCCGTAAGGAACAAATATTTATATGATGAATATGAATATTTGTACCCGTGTCATGGATGTTTGTATCTATATATGTATTCTATATCTTTGTCTAGTCATCATAATACAAGTCCAGGTACTTTAAATGTGATTAGATAATTTGTGTGACAATGTCCAAGATATTTATTTATAACACATTAGTTATGATTGCAGACTATATTATATATTAGAATAGACAACCCGATATTCGCGGATTCGTATATAATTGAGAGATTGAGACTCGACCCTACAGATAAATCGTGGAAACAGTTTTGTGGGACTATCTTATTGTATGTAAATTCCATGAATAAAGAAAGTAGGTATTGAAAGCTTTTTTTTTTGTATGAAGAATAGATTTATCTTGAGCAAAACTGTCTGCTGAATCGGGTGTCGCGGATTCGAATTCCACTAGGAGCATACTATTGGAATGGTAAATAAGTAAGTATTCTGTTTTATTGTCTATGTCTAGTAGTCGTCATAAAAATAAAATTTGTTTAAATGTTGATGCGTTGATTGGGAGTAAATAATCTTTGCCGATAATGATAAATTATACAAATATATTTATGCATTCATTTTATTTTGATGTAAATATTTAAAAATTGTGACGTACTTAAACGTAAAATTACTTTTAATAAGTACTTTAAGTACCTATTCTAAAGAGTAAGAAAATTCACTAACGCCTATCTCAAATAAAACCGCCCACATCGCCGCGCGCCATCTTGAAGGAAAACACAAAGATGCTGAATGGTGAAATTTTCTTGTGTAATTTTCACGCTTTTCACCCCCTCTTTCCACCCCCCACCCTCTAGGCAATTTATCATTCCACCAGTCTAAGTTGAACCCTTCTTCGTACGTACTTAGGTTATGTATTCGTTGGCTGAAAGATCTTTGTATTTTGGACTTTAAAGGTTCCTGGTTTTAATTTGAATTCAAACATGTGTGAGTTTTTAATTGATTTATTATTAATAGTTAAATTTACTTTAATGATTCGTGTGGTATAATTAGTACGGAATGAGTAAATAAAAATTATTTACCTTCATAACATATTTACGAATTAATTACCAGACCGCGTTTCTCCAAAATAGCCCAGTCATTTTAAGTTTTTTGTATTTCCTGTTTGTTTGCTCTATGTATACTCTGTTTTTTTGGTGTCAAATAAAGTATAATTGATTGATTGATTGATTGAGTTTTATTAGGCGGGGTAGGGAGTAATTATTAATTGGACTTTTAGACAGTAACAGGCACCATTTATTGATAAAAAGACTATCTTAAAACATATTGAAAAAAAATTCGCTTCGCAACATAGAAATCAAAATTGTGTGTCCCAGAAGGCTTTTAAATTAATAATATTAATACCATTGCACTCATTTGAATTATCTTTAACGATATAAATTATTTTTGAGCGATAAAATAGGCATTTAAATTTAAAAAATTAGGTAGTTCTTAGGAAATACGATGTATTTTTCAAAACCTTCTAAGTAGACAAAAATATTTACACCAAGTTTGAAGTATGTATAATGGTAAAGCCTTAATATGTGTAAAAAAAATTTATCATTCGATTTTTTAGAACGATAAAATAGCTAAATTTTAAAATTGGAACTGTACTGACGTAATTTTTTTTTAATTCTGGTACATTTCGAGGCTCAAATTGGCTCTTCAATATTATACCGAAAAAAATATCAATTATTAATTAGTCCCGGGCTCAAACCGTAAAATGACTGGGCTAAAATTTTTCATCTACATGTATAGCAAACCTTCTCGACCCAAATGTATTTGAGGTCGACTAGGTTTGCAATTTTAGTCAGCTGATATTTCGACATGATCTAACTCACTCTGTTGGAGCAACGACCCAAAGGTCTTTGCTTCTGAAACGAAGAGGCATCCTTTTCCCAACCTTGCACGACCCTCTCACCAGTTGCTGGCTTGCTGGCTCAATTAGGTCAGACTCCAGTACTTTACTCCAGGGATACCTTAGACGACCTAATTGGATGACGGCCTGAAGGCCCAGATTTATGCTCTCGCATGCCGATCCCAATCTTTCTTGATGGCCAAGCCAGTGAAGGCGGTGTCTATCGCGACAATGGTAAGGGAAAGCAAGTTTTGAAATTGCTTCATTATTCTGTACCCTTCAGATGCCATCCTCGTTTTGTATTAGACGGAAGATTCTTGCGGTGCAATCTCCTCATCATTGGCCTTAAGCCATTTTGGCCATCAAGCAGCGTCTTGGCGGCACTTACGCTCGTGACTATAAAGCCCGATACGAGAGCGACAGGTATAGCGCATATACCGCAAATGATGAGTTTGCTGTGTCAGTTGGGTTTGCTAGCCGATCATGCCTTTTTTCTCGCTTTTCAGCCAAGGAAGCAAACCAGACCCTGCCGTGAACCGCTCTTCCCTCCGCTAAATGTTTCCTTCACAAGTCACGGTTCTTAGCGAGATCCTCCCAGCTGCAGGTGTCGATTGAGAACGTGGACATGTCTCGCTTTACGCAGTCCTTGAATCGGAGACGTGGTCTCCCGACATTTCTTGCGCTACTTCACCTAGAAGAACTTGACGCGGCAAACGAGAGATATCCATGCGATGCACGTGCTCCAGCCACCGTAGACGTCTCTGTTTGAGAATTGCCGTTACGCTGGGCAGCTGCGCAATTTCTAGCACTTTCTCGTTTGTCACTCGATCCCTGCAGGTTATTCCAAGAATGCCTCGAAGATAGCGCATGTGAAAAAGGTTAACACGTCTCTCTTGTTTTACGCACGACGTCCAGGTTTCCGCACCGTACAAGAGTGTGCTTAAGATGCATGCCTGATACGCGTCCATCTGGAAGTTAAAAGGGCTATTCGGACCCTGGAGACTGCAGCCCTGATCAGTGAGTTGGTGTTCATAATGAACCATTCAGACAGGTTACACAGTTAAGAACTTATAAGTATGGTTCGATAACTTAAGCTAGGAAATTCATCAAAAATAATTCCTTCGAGTTGGTCAAAAACTTTGCTACAACTATCAAAAATCTTCTCATGGGTGCAATTGTAGCGAAGCGCATAAATAGTGCCTTCATAAATGATACAAAGAAGTGTGAGTAAATACAAAAACGAAGTTAGTAAGATTCACAAACAAAAACACTCCAAAAGAAACGAAACTCCCTTCATCACTTTTATTTATTCTCCGGAGAAGAAATTCGGGAACCTATAAGTCAGTCAATACAATATGTTTCCTTTTCCACTGCTTTATATACTGTTCCACTGTCAGTTTCCCAGTACACCATAGTATAATAAATAGGTAATTATGTATGTGACGTAGTTAGCAAGATTCTTGGTACAAACGCCTCGCCGGGCGCGGCGCGGGCCCGCGGGCGGCGGAGTCCTACAAGAAAATTAGTTATTAAAATTTCACTGACGCTCCAAAATTTATCTCAAGCGCGGCGCACCACGATTTATGGGTTTTGATACTTGCTGTTACGTAATGCTGTTTTATTGGTCGGTTAGTTTATAGTCGGATGTATCCGAAACCGACGAGAATGGCATAAAGCTGATGAATGTGGACTCCACATTCTCTCGCTTCCTCCACATTGTGGTGAAAGCTAGATAAGTCTGTTAGGATTGTAGCAGGTGGTGGTCAGCTGTCTCTGCTTACCCTTGTGGAAGACCGGCGTGAAAATATGTTATAAACTTAATATGACAATGTAATGTTCTAGCCATACAGCGACCGCTTTACTAGAAAAGCAGTCAAGTGCACAGGATGTTTTAGTGTATAAATGTGTATAAGTGCGCTATACACAGATGCACTCTCTCGTCCTTTCCCTCTTGAATCGGATGAACTCCAGAAGAACTAGAAGATAGTAAGACCGGGAAACTGATAGAATCAGAGGTGAGGTCAGATGCAGTGGCTATAACTGGCAGCCACACGGACTTCTTCGTCTTATCGTGTGGGCAGAGCCCTGGTGTCAGAGTTTTGAAGGCGGTGAAGGCATCAGAGATGTTGACGATGCCTCTTGGAAGTAGTAATTCCCTACATCACCAGTCTGGTTTGGTGCTATCACACGACAAGGTAGTGTTATAGATAAAAGGTTTTTCAATGTGGTGCCATATTCTAGTGCATTTAAATTAAAAAAAAATATCGAATTAACCTTTAGTTCCAAACACTAAGCCATTTTTGATTGCATACCATAATAAACACACACCCACGTACGCACACACCTACGCATATACACGTGCATAACTATAGGTAGGTACCTTAAAAAGTAGATCAAGTTTGAGTTTCATGAACATAGGAAAATACAACAATTTTATTCTCACCTACAATCATCATCTTCTTTCCCCTTATCGCATTTCTTTGGGGCGACCCGCAATTATGACGTCATAATTGCGGCGACCCGCAATTATGACGTCTTTGGCCATTCATATAGCCGTCATTTCAGGGCTCACTCCTTTCTTACACATGTCATCTTTTACACAGTCCTCTATCCTCATTCATAATTTACTCATGATTAGGTACTCATCTTGTTATTTTATGATAGTTACCTAGCCCAGTCATTTTACGGAGTTTTGTTAGGTGGGGTAGGGAGTAATTATTAATTGAACTTTTAAACTGTAACCGGCACCATTCAGTGACAAAAAGACTATCTTAAAAACATATTTAAAAAAATTCGCTACGAAACATAGAAATCAAAATTGTGTGTCCCAGAAGGCTTTTAAATTAGTAATATTGATTCCAATGCACTAATTTGACTTAGATTTAACAATATACATTATTTTTGAACAATAAAATAGACATTGAAATTTAAAAAATTAGGTATTTATTAGAAAATACGAATGTATTTTTCAAAACCTTCTAAGTAGACAAAAATATTTAAACCATGTTTAAAGTATGTATAATGGTAAAGCCTTAAATATGTAAAAAAAAAATTACCATCAGGTTTTTTAGAAAGAGATAATAGCTAAGTTTTAAAATTAGAACTGTTCCTGACGTGAAATTTTTTAAATTTTGGTACATTTCTAGGCTCAAATTGGCTCTTCAATATTATACCGAAAAAAATATCAATTACTAATTAGTCCCGGCTCAAACCGTAAAATGACTGGGCTATACCTCTCCGCATCACATTTCTATTACTGCGTAGTTTCTCAAAGTGGATACTACACTACAGTTACTTAGTATAGGTAAAAGAAGTATTCAAACCTAAAATCACAAAGTATTAATTTAAAATCTATGAGAACGAAAACAGGTTTGTCTAGGATTATCAAAGTCAAAAACAAGTTTTTATTGACCATTATCAATGGGTCTGCACCCTAAGACGTTACCGGACAGTGGACAGTGGTCAATGCGTGGGAATATTAGACATTAGACGTTAGAAGGGTTGAAGTTGTTGGGTTACTTTTAATTTTGTAACAGATTTTTCAACACACTAGCTCATAAAATGGTCCTTATTTCACCGCAATTAGGCACATAATGACACCTATAATCAAACTGTGACTTTTTCATTACTATTATTCACAAGTGAGTTATAGGTTTTTTATAGTAGGTATCTAAACTTCTTCGTTGAGTTCTTGAGTTGCTTTGTTCTTAAAAAAGTTTCGATACAAAAAAGATCATATTCAATAGTACAAATAAATTCTCTAAATAAACTTTTTATTTACTAAATAAAATGATTTTTTATTATTATTTTCTTCACAAGTGTGTTGAAAAACGTCGTATGATACACGTGTGTATTGATGATTACCGTCCTCGGCTCTCTTAAGACCCTCGCCTACGTCTCGGGTCTCAATGGCGCCTCAGCGGTAATCACCAACATTACACAATTGTACCATAATGTACTATTGAATGAGATGAGAAATGACCTCGTCGAGAATAACAAAAAAAAACTGACTGTTCTGTAAGAGACATTGGCTGTTATATTATTTTAAACTTTTTTATTTCGTTTTAACTGCCTCCGTGGTCTAATGGTTAAGAGCATTGGGCTCTCGACACGAAGGTCGTGGGTTCGATTCCCACGGGAGACACCTAGTGATGTCACTTTGTGCGTTTTTCCCCAGTTGGTTAGGACATAGGAGGTTGAATCACCTGATTGTCTGAAAAGAAAGATGATTCCGTGCTTCAGATGGCACATTAAGCCGTTGGTCCCGGCTACTATCTCTTGTGGTAGTAGTAGTCGTCACATAAAAAAATTACGTCAGAGGTCGTAAGGCTGTCTGAAAAAAACTCAGGGCTTGCTAGTTGCTGCCTACACGATAAGAAGAAGAAGATTTAGTTTTGAAGTCGGTTTGAATTTTTTTTAATTTGCCCGCTGGCAACACTATGTGCTCTCGTATGGTAAGTGTTGCCAGCTTATTCAATATGGGACGGCAAGCAATTTGAAATGGGAATATTTAGATCTTACAAGAGAGGTATAAACAACAAAGTATCAAGACTAACACACCGACGTCAGCAACGAAGACGCTGTTAAAGTTTTCCGTGCTACTTTCGCGGCTCTGCAGAAAGTTGTGCCGGGGCTCATTACGGCAGGGGAGCGGGCTCAGCGCTCACTTGACTGAATACACGACGTTAGTGCACTGCCTTAATGGAAATAAAGTTTGCTTCCGGATACAAGCACCACATTTTTGTATGATGTTAGGCATGTTCTCTAGACCCTAGAACTACCGGGAGACAGTCTCTAAGGTGACAGGGTCTCCAGTTATGACGTCATAAAATTTTTGTATGGGATTAATACATTTTTTGTTCTGAAACCTATCGTGTGGGGTGTCAAATGAAAGGGCTCTATGAGCCGGTTCTAAAAATATACTACACTATTACTTTTCAGCCAATTGTTTTAAAAAAATCCAAAAATTGTTTTCAAAATATACCAAGTTTGGGCTCCTCCCGGTAAGAAACGGCTGAATAAATTTTTGTAAAACATACGCCAAACGACTTATGATATCCTCATATCAAACGTCAATAAAGCAATTTCAAAGATGTATTTGTTTACTATTTTTTATAAATTTTCAAGGAGGGACCTCATTTTTTGGTTTTTTGCTTACAACTCGAAATTCATAAGTCTAATCGAAAAGTTTTGTAGGTAAAAATTAAACCTGATAAAATTTCCTACAAAACTAGTTGTATGTACTTTTGTCATAGGACCTTTGAGAGCTACAGGGCCGCGAAAGTAACAGCATTTTAAAAATTATCACATTTGTATGGCGACTCTCATGAAAGTTGAAGATAAAAAGAAAATGATTTCATATTCTTGATTAGCAACTCCGGAAACCCTCGGATACAAATTTTCAGTCCATTCGGTGAACCTTTAATAGCTGCTTTGGCGTTTGAATGTACGACAAAAAACTTGAAGTAAAAAACACATTTTTGAAAACCGGCCGTTTTTCGGACCTCATACCTAGACAACTATTGGGAATAGGTAAAAAGTATACAGGACTAATTTTGTAGAAAATTTTATCAGCTTTCATTATGTCATACAATATAATTTCCTATGACGCATCGTTTTCGAGATGTCAGCAAAAAACCAAAAAATGGGACCTTTGTGCCCCCCCTCTGGCTCACCTCAGAGGGGTGAGGACTTTTGGTATGTTTGTCTCTTATCTAGTCCAAACAAAGTTCCGAAGTGAAGCTTTCTGCTTTCGACCTTTCCGTCTATACCCCCCTTGCGAGCACTCATTTACTGAACTAAGGTGTCCCCCGTGGGAATCGAACCCACGACCTCAGTGTCGAGAGCCAATGCTCTTATCCATTAGACCAGGGAGGCAGTTCACAGACAAAACACACTGACATAATTATACATAAAAACTGAACTAAAACTACTACTTACTACTTGTCGGTACTTATAAACCCGCAGCGTTTTCGTCTATCACTGAGCAGTTAGCCTAAACTCTCTCGCCTCCGTGCCCCGGGGCGTTTATATAATATCTACCAGATAAGTTCTCCAGTTATATACGTGCGTATTGACAGTGCTAATATTTATTACACGCCTTTGTTATCTGCACCCTTAATAGATGTTTTAAACTATTACACGTTACTTCGATATTTCGGATCTAAATGTGGTGTTTATTAAAACGCTGTTCGTACTTCGGATATTTAATACCTAAGTAACTTTGATATACATACTTTGTATCTAATGGTGTACGATTGAAAAAGTGGTGATGATCTAGGGGTAGTAACTTCGCTTTCAGTATTTTAGCCTAACTAATTTTGGAACGTCTGGTCCGTGTGGTGTCGGCTAAGAATAGCACCATCCCATTTGTCCGTGTGGTGTCGGCTAAGAATAGCACCATCCCATTTCCTCCCGTGGGTGTCGTAAAAGGCGACTAAGGGATCTACTGGGATCTACTGAAGGATGGGCAGCAGCATCCTCTGAGTACACATTGATTCGATCCAACTGCGATCGCCAACCCGCCTGCCAAGCGTGGCGATTATGGCAAATCCCCCTGTTTTGGGGGAGGCTTATGTCCAGCAGTGGACGTTTAATGGCTGATATGATGAACTTTGGAAGCCGATTTCAGCGTAAAATGGCCTGTTAAGAAAACGTTTTTTTTATTATTTGGTAAGCTGATAAATTATTGAAGTTTTAAAAATTTGTTTGACATTCATTTTATATTCAACACCACTTGCACCGCACTTCCGAAGAACAGTCTTGGGCTTTGTTTCTGCCACGTGTTTATAGACTGTATAATAATTGCGATAAGTCAGCAGACATCTACTCTGACTCTCAATAGGTTCAGAAGGAACATAGATTGAAGGAAGAAAGGGGATAATAGGAGAAGGATAACAGAAGGGAGTTGTATTGTCTTTATCACGTTATCACTGCACTCATTTCTTTTATTTTACTTTTTAATTTCCAAAATATAATAATAAACAGTACCTAAGTTGTTTGTCATCTGAAGTCAATGTTTTTCTTTCATTGGCTGAAACATTCTGTTTTTTTTTTGTTTTGTGACTGTAAATTACGCATGTTTGTGTTCACTTTTCAGTGGTTATGCATTTAGCTTAAGACTTAGTTAAGTATCGTATTGATTTTATGTGTGTAATAATTGTAAGTGAATAAAATAAAAAAATAATAAATTTATTTTTAAGTTAATTTTGAAAATGTGAACCCTTTTTTTTGGTAACTTATTATATGGATGTTGTGTAGTTAATTATTTTACATATGTAAAAGTTATTCAAGACAGAAAAAATATCCAAAAATTCCAAATATGAAAAAAGTAATGATTTTTTTTAAGCTGCTCCAGTAGAAAATTCAAATTCATATTTCAAAATCATAACTTGCAAAATATATGACAAAATCCCGGAACATACATATTTGTGAACACATAGGTGTGAGAAATCTATAAATATGTTAACTTTTGGGCGTAACTGTGTGGATCATATGTACACCTGTAGGTATATATATATTATTATAAAACTGTAACAGGAAGTTTGTCTGTACATTGAAGATATTAAAAAAAAAAAGTTACGATATGGTTTTTAGGTGTCCCTGATTCCATTTCACCAATTTTTGGATTTTTTGTCTGTCTGTTTGTTTGTTTGAACGAGTATCACGCAAAAACTACTGAACCGATTTTGATGAAACTTTTTTTGTTTGATAGCTTATGATCTGACTTAAAATCTGGTATATAATTTGTGCGGACAAAGTCGCGGGTTAACGCTCGTATTTGTATATTTTTCAAATATAATATGTTATAATACAGTTGTACATGATATATATCGATAATTTGTGACATTCAAAATAGACATTCAGAATTAACGTTCATTTTCCAATCAATACAAACTACTATTATAAAAAAAAATGGCGTAAACAAAAACCAATCAACCGGAACGTTTGAAATCCTTCAAGAAACCGAACACCCGGTCCGTCATCGTCTTAACCCCTCCCCGACCCATTTCTAACCCCCACCCCCTCCATTTCGCCCCATTTATTCACATTAATATAACTTGACTCGTGATAAATTGCTGAGCCCGGGACCACGTTTTCTTGGACCAATTTTGTTTGTACAGGGTGTGTCAATATGTTACAGATTTTAGGAAGAAGTTGGCTACTATAGACTAATAGATGGAGCCACTAATGAGAGATATTGACGATAATATTCTGTATTTAGCTAGCATTCAATAATAATAATCAATAATCATTTATTTCATAAAAATATTTTTACATGTCAAATGCACTCCTTAACTACTTATAATTATATTATTTATATTACAGTCCGGTTACATTCCAATAACATTAGGTACAAAGTTATAAAATTCATCAATGTCATAGAAAGCACGATCTATAAGGTCTAACAAAATTAGGTGAAACTATTTTAAAGGGATGATCAGACCATCAAACTGAACAACTTTCTCTAAGGGACCGATATTGAAATCGCGAAAAAAAAATCAGCTGTTCCATACAAACCTACTCGACCTAAATGTGTGGGACAGCAGATTTTTTTTCGCTATTTCAATATTGGTCCCATAGAGAAAGTTGTTCAGTTTGATGGTCTGATCATCCCCTTAAAATAGTTTCAGCTAATTTTGTTAGACCTTATATAAGCCATGTTTTTAATTTACGTTCAAAGGTACAATTTTCTTTGCACTGTTTGATATCTTTGGGGAGTTTATTGTAGATTTTAGGGCCTATTATATATATGGATTTAGTCGATTTTTCTAGTCTACAATTTCAAGATGATTTACATTTATTTCTTAGAAACTTTGCTTTAATTACTGTCAAGCTATTGGCTTGTTATGGTTCCAATAGTTAGGTATAATTTGAATAACAAGAGAGTGAAGACATGACATTCAAAATAGTTCTTCTTTTAAGAAAACGGAGAGAAGGAGAGAGAGAGAGAAGGGCAATAAATAATTATTTATTTATTTTATTTAGAGAGATATTATTTAAGATTTTATTTATTTATTTATTTTATTTTTGTTAGTAAATTATTATTATATTTATTTATTTATTATTTTAATGAATTATTCTTTTTTTATACAAACAGTTTTGTCTTACCTACAACAGTGAGGTGTCGATCAAATGCAATCGGGCGACAATATGAACACAATATTTTACACCACAATTTTTCGAAAGTCTTAGATGATGATGATGAGACTGCGGCTACTCTAGTCTTAAAGAATTCCCCTACGGGTTTTTCGTCATTAATAGAGATACTTCGAAATTCCTCTTATAATATACGGGTTAAGGGTGGTATTGGTAGTTCGAAACGACAGTGTAGATACTTAACACGTTCCGGGGCGGTGAACGAGACACAATAGAACTTTTATTGTTATCACTGCTATAGCCGGTCACTGTCCCGGAACGTGTTAAGGACATATAAAATAATATTAACAAATATGCGGGTATGCGGTTATTATGCGGGTCCATGGGGTACCGAGGCCAACATTTTTGTGCGGGAGATCGGGCGGCGGCGGTTGAGAGCTAAAGGCGGCGATCCGCGCTCTGGTGCTTTTTTGGTGCAGAGGTTGTATTTGACCGTCCAGAGGGGAAATGCCGCTAGTGTCATGGGGACCATGAAGCCGGGGTTGCGTGGAGCTGGACCTTTGAGTGGGGCTTAGTCTTTATGTTGACGAAGCGTGTTGCAGATTTAGAATGTATAGGATTAAGTTTTTGACGAAGCGTGTTGCTGATTGGGTTCTTGGTTAAATATATATATTTTTGACAAAGCATGTTGCAGATACAGACATATTAATAAATAGATCTACAACCCAACTACAACATTATTTCCTCCGCAAAACGGAACACCCTCTATACAATTTTCTCAGCTGAGTAATTAACGACGAAGGAGGCCTTTTCACTCACAAAAAACATTTCCATGTTACCCCACACGTCTTAGACAGACTTACACACATACATACACAATGTATTCACACTGTATGTGGGTATGAAAGGACTGGATTACGAAAGGTAGGTGTCAATGGTATCAATCTACATTTTCTTAGATCGATAACGGAGACGATCACGGTGCAAACTTTATTAAGTAAGAAGGGGTTGCGCGAGACCTTTGCCCAGCAGTGGGACAAAACAGGTTAATAAAAAGTAAGAAGATAATAAGTGATAGCGTTTAGGCCAATCCAGATTCCAGAATATCTTCTTCTTGTAGTGACATCTCCTATCGGAGGTTGTATGTCATTGGGGCTATTCGGATCCTGGAGACTGCAGCAGTGAGGAGTTGATGTTGTTCATATCGAACCATTCACATAGGTTTTTAAGCCAGGAAGTCCTTCTTCTACCAGGCATTCGTCGTTCGACTATTCCCATACCAGACATTAATAATGAGCAAAGTAGAGGGCAAAAGAAGCATCGATAGGCCACGAATGTCGTAGCTCGCGAGCCAGAAAGAGGCATCGATAGGCCACGAATGTCGTAGCTCGCGAGCCAGAAAGAGGCATCGATAGGCCACGAATGTCGTAGCTCGCGAGCCAGAAAGAGGCATCGATAGGCCACGAATGTCCGTAGCTCGCGAGCCAGAAAGAGGCATCGATAGGCCACGAATGTCGTAGCTCGCGAGCCAGAAAGAGGCATCGATAGGCCACGAATGTCGTAGCTCGCGAGCCAGAAAGAGGCATCGATAGGCCACGAATGTCGTAGCTCGCGAGCCAGAAAGAGGCATCGATAGGCCATGAATGTCGTAGCTCGCGAGCCAGAAAGAGGCATCGATAGG
This sequence comes from Agonopterix arenella, assembly GCA_927399405.1. Taxonomy (NCBI): domain Eukaryota; kingdom Metazoa; phylum Arthropoda; class Insecta; order Lepidoptera; family Depressariidae; genus Agonopterix; species Agonopterix arenella. The sequence goes on from OV656714.1 coordinate 9,299,930, forward strand.
CCACGAATGTCGTAGCTCGCGAGCCAGAAAGAGGCATCGATAGGCCACGAATGTCGTAGCTCGCGAGCCAGAAAGAGGCATCGATAGGCCACGAATGTCGTAGCTCGCGAGCCAGAAAGAGGCATCGATAGGCCACGAATGTCGTAGCTCGCGAGCCAGAAAGAGGGGGACAGGCATCGCTAGCTAGATGGTCGCCCCAGATAAGCTCTTATTTACATCTGAGACTAATATATTTTTTAGTTATTTTGTAGTATACTGGGTGTTAAAAGAACGGATCATGTCAGAAACACTACACTGCGCTCCAAAACACGAATAGCCGATGTTGGAGAAAAATCCGCCAGATTAAAGTGGGATTGGGCCGGCCATGTCTGTCGAATGCACGAGGAAAGGTGGGCAAGAATAGTAACGCCCTGGATCCCAGAAAACGGTCGTCGGCGTCCAGGTCGTCCTAGGAAGAGGTGGCGGGACGATCTGGATGCTTTCGATGACGCGTGGCCAGAGCATGCCCAGGACAGAGATGGTTGGAGGATGAAAGGGGAGGCCTTTGCCCAGCAGTGGGATGAAGAGGGCTAGAAAAAAAAAAAAAAAAAAAAAGTTATTTTGACTCATTTTGTTACTTTAATGGCGTAACCCTGGAAAGCTCGTAGCAAAGTTACCCTAGACCCGCGTCTCACGCTTTTTCCTCGCGTCTTAAACTTACCCAGCAATAAGAGTGAATAATAATTAGAAGGGGGGTGTAGGAAGGTACGGGGGGAGGGGAGGTGGTTCGTTAGCGAGCCCTAATGCCGGCAGACATTAATCATTCCTTTCATAAAGAGTGGGGCTCCGTAGATAAATAAGTGTAGTATGTGTTTTCTTAGGTTACCCCTTCTTGAGAAGACGTTGGGTTTGTGTGGATGCGTCTTGGAAATAGGGTTTGTGGGTTAAATCCGTTTGCTTTTAAACGTGCGCAGTAAATTCAGATAATATATAGGGTGTAAAATTAAAGGGGACACTTACTTAAAGGATTGCTTCAGGCCATCAAACTGAACAACTTTTACAATGAGACCAAAACTGAAGTAGCGAAAAAGAATTCCGCTGTCCCATACAAAACTTCAAACATAACTCGACTAAAGTGTATGGGACAGCAGATTTTTTTTTTGCGTTTTCGATTTTGGTTCCATAGAAAAAGCAGCCCTTAAAGTAAGTGTCCCATTTAATTTTACACCCTGTCTATGATAATTTTTTTCTAATCTTAAAACTGAAAAACTGGAGTCAGGTTCGAATTCGAAAATAATATTGCTGTTTCATACATGAATTTGAGTCGAGTAAACTGCACCATACCTATTGCATGGAACAGCAGATTTTTTTTTTGCGATTTCGTTGTCGGCTTCTTAGTGAAGTTGTTGAATTTGATGGTCTGAAGCAACCCTTTAAATATTAATATTTAGTTATTTATTTGGTTCATGATAATTTTTTTCTCTAAATCAAATAGGTCGCTGTGCTTTCAAAAAATATTGTTATCTGTTTTGGCTCTACCACCAATTCGTAAGATGCTGTGACTGTAATAAAGGAACTTCAATGCAAACTCTGCAATTCATTTTTAACGTACATACATACATACATACACATACATACTCACGCCTGTGTCCCATTGGGGTAGGCAGAGACAACGGATCGCCATCGGCTACGATCCTGACACACCTTTTTCGCCTCTTCCACAGTCATAAGTCGCTTCATACACGCTCGTCCACGCTACACGCGTCATTTTTAAAATATACATTTTTCTTTTTCCCAGCGTCTCATCCACACAAATCCAACTAGTTTTCTCCAGCATACAAGGCGGTGCTGCCACATAATTATTCATCTTAAATTGCACGTCCATGTACGTGTGTACTGTAACCACACAACCCTTCTTTACCATGTGTGCGTCTCAAATTACTGCCTCTAAGAAAACTGCGTGCGAAGTCCCGAAGGCCAAGTTGTTTTGATCCTTATGTTATAGATGGTAAGAGTTCAATTTAGAGACCTGAACGAAGTATAAGAAAACTTCTTATGAGGAAAATTTATAAATTTATTAAGATTTCTTGAGTTATGGAATTTAATTATAGTAGGCGTATGGGTGTTGCTTATGTGTTTGTGTTAAGGTTCATTTTAGTTTGTTATTCATTGCGAGTTAGGAAGGTTTGTTGCATGTTTCGTTCAGGGAATAAGGGACAAATAAAAGAGGGAATAAGACTACTTTTTTCCAAGATCCTTATCATAATTATGTATAAAGGGTGTAAGTGACAGCCTAGCAAATACTAAAACGGTGAACTCAGACCATCAAACTGAACAACTTTCACTATGAAGCCTACCTCAGGAAACGCGAAAGAAAATCAGCTGTCCCATACAAAACGGCTGTAGCTAAACGACTAAAATGTATGGGACAGGTGATTTTTTTTTGAGTTTTTGAAAGTCACACGTAAATGAGAAGTAGAAAATGTCAAAATTAATATTGACATTATGACATTTTATTTATTATCATAATGTCATTTTATTAGTAATGTCAATCTGCCTCCGTGGTCTAATGGTTAAGAGCATTGGCTCTCGACTCGGAGGTCGTGGGTTCGATTCCCACGGGGGGCACCTAGTGATATGTCACTTTGTGCGTTTTTCCCCAGTTGGTTAGGACATTGCAGGCTGAATCACCTGATTGTCTGAAAAGGAAAATGATTCCGTGCTTCGGATGGCACGTTAAGCCGTTGGTCCCGGCTACTATCTCTGGTGGTAGTAGTCGTTACATAAAAACCACGTCAGAGGCCGTAAGGCGGTCTGAAAAAACTCTGACACCAGGGCTCTGCCCACACGATAAGTAAGTAGTAGTAATGTCAATTGTTATACACCATTCGATCATGATTTTCAATTTAAGAGATTCTAAAATAGCACTTCTGGTGCATGACATATACAGGGTGTACGTGACAGCCAAGCAAATACTGAAACGGTGAATTCAGACCATCAAACTGAACAACTTTCACTAAGGAGCCTACCTCAGGACAAGAAACGCGAAAAAAAATCTGCTGTCCAATACAAAACTGCTGTACCTACCCGACCAAAATGTATGGGACAGCTGATTTTTTTTTCGCGTTTCTCGAGGTAGGCTCCATAGAGAAAGTTGTTCAGTTTGATGGTCTGAGTTCACCGTTTCAGTATTTGCTAGGTTGTCACTTACACCCTGTATTCGAGTTTTTTGCTGTTTTTTTTCGATTTCTGGCTCCAAGGTGAAAGGTTTTTAGTTTGATGGTCTGAACCTTTAAATCTTACTAAATTATTTTGTTACACCCTGTATACCTATCTAGCTAGCTTTTTAAAGTAAACTTATCATTCTTATCTCTACACAATCCGCCATCTTTTATCACACTATAAAATCAAACACACACATACGCGCTAAAAGCGACGTTATTTAAATAGTATGTTAATACAATGTTTGTTTTGCCCCCAAAAACTTGGCGCCCCCAGCTATATTTCTTCATCCCATCCCTCGCATATAGGGCTGCCAACTTTTTTTATAAAAATATTTTTTGTGAGAAGTGATGTGAACATAATGAATGAATGAAAAACATTTAACGAAAAGTAAGTAATTAATTTTCATTTATGTATTTTAATTTGGTCAAAACTTTATAACCAATGAATCGCTTGCAATGTCAACATTTTAATGAAAAGAAATAGTCCCATTTATGGACAGAAAGCACACTGAACATAGGTACTTTGATTGAGGTACTGTACAAAAAATTAAAAATATATAATGCAAAATTAATGTTTTTTTTCTTCTATTTTTTATAACCATAAATAAATATCTTGGACATTGTCACACAAATTATCTAGTCATATTTAAAGTACCTGGACTTATTATGACTAGACAACTTATATAGATATAAAGATCCATGACTTGGGTACAAATATTCATAATCATCATATAAAAATATTTGTCCCTTACGGGATTCGAACCCGCGACCCTCTGCACAGCAGGTATTTTCACTACAGACTGTGCTACCGGGCCGTCAAAGATTAGAAGTGCGATTTTTGAAAATGTCAAAATTACTTTGGAGATATGCATCTTTATACTGCTGATTTGACTTTCAAAAATAATACTCCAGGAGTGCGATTTTTGAAAGACAAATCAGCAGTAGAAAGATGCGTATCTCCATACATTTTCAACTGCTGAGTTCAACGTGTGATATTCAAAAATCGCACTAATATAGAAAAAAAAAATTTTGGACGTTATCACAAAAATTATCTAGCCACAATTAAAAAAAGCTCGTTTAAAAAACATTTAAGTTGCTGCTACATTACAAACTGAGTATACCAGTGGTTGTCAACCCTACGAGGCATAAGGGGCGCCGTTTTAATTAAATCTGTACAAAGTAGAATACGTCTTGGAATTTTCTTTGTAACTCAGGTGAAGTCGACCCTTTATGTAGCGTTCAGTAAAGACTATGTACTTAGAGGCGCTATGCTAGTTATTTGGATGGTATTTTATTTGTGTTAGTTACACGCTGCTGTAGTATTGTTTACTGGGTTTGCTTGTTTACTATATTTTGTGACGATTCTGTACAAAAAGAAAATTATATCCTGCTAATGGATTTAGGATACTTATCTCTATTTACCTCATTATATTTCATGAGCTCGTTCTCTGGGTAGTGGGCTCGGTGGCGAAATTGGATAACGCAATTCCCCGGTTCGGAGAGTGCGGGTTCAAATCCCACCCTGGAGTGCGATTTTTGAAACTCATTCTATGAACTCAGCAGTTGAAAATGTCAATATTACTATGGAGATATGCATCTTTCTACTGCTGATTTGACATTCAAAAATTATACTCCAGGAGTGCGATTTTTGAAAGTCAAATCAGCAGTAAAAAGATGCTTTATCTCCATACATTTTCATCTGCTGAGTTCAACGTATGAGATTCAAAAATCGCACTTCAGGACTTAATTTCTCAATCTTTAATTTAATTCGAAATAGCACAACATGGCTGTAACGTGTTTAAAATCAATAATATTATTTGACAGTAAGAATTGTAAGAAAAAACTGGTTTTCCATCCGAAACCACAATCCTACTCGACCCAAATTTATAAAAAAAAAATATCAAAATAATTATATAAGGTCTAACAAAATCAGGTGAACCTATTTTAAGGGGATGATCAGACCATAAAACTGAAAAACTTTCTCTGTGGGATCAAAATCGCGAAAAAAAAATCAGCTGTTCCATACAAACCTGCTAGGTCAAGTGACCTAAATGTATGGGAGAGCAGATTTTTTTTCGCGATTTCAATATTGGTCCCATAGGTCTGATCATCCCCTTAAAATAGTTTCATCTGATTTTGTTAGACCTTATATTACATATTGTTAGTATAAACTCAAAAACTATGTTAGTACACTATAATACAACAATAGTCCAGGACCTGGACCTGGACTCCAGGTAGTGGTCATGGTAGTGGTATTTATTGGACGCTGATTATTTTATTCGCGATTTAGATGTTGGTACCATAGAGAAAGTTGTTAAGTTTGATGGTATGATCATTCCATGAAAAAATCGTCAGCATGCGAACCACCAAAATAAACAATAATACAGGGTATTATTGTTTATTTTGGTGGTTAGGAAATTCGTAGTTTAAAATTATTATAAAAATGTATGTTGCTAGAGTAATTCTAGTAGATGTGACTTAGGTCTGTATAAAGATTGTTGTTAGTTATATCAAAGCTTCTGACCACCTCCAATTATGGTCGCGAGTCTATGTATGTTCGTGTGTATGTGTCTTATCCTTACGTTTTGTGCTACATTGCTTTATTTAAGTTTATAAATAATAATAATAATAAATATCTTGGACATTGTCACACAAATTATCTAGTCACATTTAAAGTACCTGGACTTGTATTATGATGACTAGACAACGATATAGAATACATATATAGATCCAAACATCCATGACTGGGGTACAAATATTCATATTCATCATATAAATATTTGTCCCTTACGGGATTCGAACCCGCGACCCTCGGCACAGCAGGCAGGTTCACTACAGACTGTGCTTACGGGCCGTCGTTATATCTTTATTGTTTACCACACTTACACTCAGTTGCAGAAACGCTCTTTAAAGTGTTAATCCTCCATTATATCTCTTGCTGTCACTTTTTGTCTTGTTGACGTAGTAAAAGCTAGCAAGAGATTTAATGGAGGATTAACTCTAATGAGCGTTTCTGCGACTGAGTGTACCTAGCACCAAAAACTGTTTAGCTTTAAACATGTTTAAATAGATACTGTCCCTGTCATCAGTATGAGCAGTGTGAGAGACAAAGCATTTACTAAATACGTTTAAGCATAAATACTTTTTGGTGCAACTGCAAACCAGACTTAGAACAAAAAAAAAAAAAAAAAAATAACACTTCTGAATTAGTTCTTGATAGCTTATCTGACAGATCATTTGCAATGTTTCATATGAAAGATAGGTATGTAAAAATTAAAACCGCCATCAAAAAAACTAATAGTTATAAAATAATAATATTGCAGCCGATGACATTTTCGTTCGCATCATAAGAAGAAGTACTTACTATCTCTATGAAGAACATTAATTTGTTTTATCGAAGTCGCTGTCAAGCCAGTACGATTCGTGACAGGGCTTGCATTAGTTTTTTGGCTTGGCTTGACACCGACTTCTATAAAACAAATTAATGTTCTTATGATGCGAACGAAAAAGTCATCGGCTGCAATATTATTCTATAACTTTATGGTTTTTTTGAAGGCGGTTTTAATTTTTTTTTTTAATTATGTTTATTTCACAATTTTCAGTGGTGGCGCCATTAGTTCAATTTAATAGTAGTGCTTTAAAGTAACAAACGCACTAGCTGATTTCCCTCGATTTCTCTGGGATGCCATCATCAGATCCTGTTTTCCTTATCATTGTACCACCCTTGGAATATCTTTTTTCCAACAAAAAAAGAATAATCAAAATCGGTTCATAAACGACGAAGTTATCCGCGAACACACATAAAAAATATATATATATATATATATATAGTCGAATTGAGAAACCTCCTCCTTTTTTGAAGTCGGTTAAAAATTGTCAAACGATCTATAAGATAAACTAACAAGTATTTATCCAGGACATTAATGCGTCTAAAAAATAGATCAAATATAAAGGATATAATATCATGTGTATAAATTTTTATAACCTTTTTTTTAACCTTTACCTTCTAAGCCTACAAGCGAAATCTAAATAAAAACAAACAAAAGCAACTCACCAACAAAAAAACACACTAAAAATCACAAAAAAAAATATCCCCGTGGCCAACCTCAAAAACGAGCGTTAAATTGACTTAACGTGGTTTAAAAAACGAACGAAACGAGCGATTAACAGATTTACCGAGGACGGTAATCAGTGGCCAACGTTAGGCACCGTATGTCCGGTGGTTAGAAAAAAACGGCCAGGTTAGGTTAGAGAGGAGACGGACTGTGTACCAGTGTTGTGCAAATAGCCCAGTTATTTTACGGTTTGAGCCGGGACTAATTAATAATTGATTTTTTTTCGGTATCTTATTTAAGAGCCGATTTGAGCTTCCAAATGTACCAAAATTAAAAAAAATATCACGTCAGCAACGGCCTCAAATTTTAAATTTAACGTTTTTCTCGTTCTAAAAAAACGAAGAGCCGTGGTGGTCCAGTGGTGAGTAACCTTGCCTGCCGTGCAGGAGGCGATGGTTCGATCCCCGTCCAGGCCGACTCGTTCCAATGAGTTTTTAGGAATTTATTTACGGTTTGTAACACCACTGGCTTTTTCGGTGAAGGAAAACATCGTGAGGAAATCTGCATGCTTCAATTTCGAGGCATGGATTGTACCTATTGTCCATTACAAGTAGCGACGGGCTCACTCCCTGTCACAGTGGAGCATATGTTTAAAAAAACAAATAGTAATTTTTTTTTTCAAGCTTTTAAAGCTTTATCATTATACAGACTTTACTTTACTAAAACGTTTGAGTATGAGTGCATTGTTATTAATATTATTAATTAAAAAGCCTTCTGGGAGATACAATTTTGATTTCTATTTTGCGTAGCGATTTTTTAAATATGTTTTCAGATAGTCTTTTTGTCACTAAATGATGCCGGTTACAGTTTAAAAGTCCAAGCCATAATTACTCCCCACCTACCCCTCCTAACTCCGTAAAATGACTGGGCTAAAAATATGCATGGAAAAAATTATATTCTTGTTTTCTTTTTCATTTTAGTATACAAGTCACGCACACGATACTAATTTTTAATTGTTTTATCTTTTACTTATTTCATGATGTGCACATATGCTTAGCATTATTGCTTGCTTTACCTTTTAATCTGTCTATATTTAGTGTTTTTATAACTGTAATCTGTTTTATGTGCCTAATAAATAAATAAATGTAATTAACTAAGTACTAATGTCATTTTGTAATTGTTAACTGCAATTAGTTATTTGGTTTCGATTATAAAATGTATGCTTTTCGAAAGTAAAGAATGATTGCATTAGCCATATTTAATAATTTTATTTATAACATTATAAAATGGCCTACTGCAATAATTTATAATAGAAAAAAAAACAAAAGTTTATAATAGTAAAAAAGGTAATTGAGTAATTGCAATTAACTATTACAAAGTGTAATTAGTAGTTTTTATTCTATTCTATTTTTATTTAATGGCGTCCGATGCGTTATCACAATTGTGCCAATGTCCCGTTATGTGGAGAGTACGCGTAGGAAACTGATTAGTAGCATTTCTGCCAATGTCAAGTAGTTTATTATAATCTCAAGTTAACGTTTTATAATTAAAACACAAAAGAGTTTACAAAATGGCGGAGCCACGTGCAAGCCTAACAGATGCCAATACGCACGCGTCTGACCTCCCCCAGACTTGCAGCGCGACTCTAGTAGTTTTTACTACGTTTTGCCCAACACTGCTGTCATTTGCAACGGAAGGAAGTCGGATACATATTTTTCCTACTCCTTCTTCGTCTTCTTTGATAAAATCGTTTCGAAAATTAATATTATTGTTATGTCGCGAGATCGAAGATATAAAGTACACTGAACTTTATGGTTTATGCTCTGTTTTTTCCTTTCAGCCCATACATCTGGAGAAACAAGTACTGTAATGAAATGAATTAGCTTGTATGGGTATTTTGTTCTACGTAACAAGAGCTATACAACGACATCTTACTCGATTAAGTAGAAACATTTTTTTTTCCTACCCTTTCCTTTCATTGTAAGGTCGAAACAATTGTTAGTTTCTTTTTAATTACCATTAAACTTCTATTTCTCCGTTACTATTATCTGTCGTCATTTATTTTTATTTTTTTATTTTTTTTTATTTTATTGGGTTAGGGAAACATACAGCGTTAATATTTACACCTGGATTACAAAACTTAATCAACGAATTAGCCAAAACAGTTTCCACTTATAAAAGTTACAGTAGACATGTTGCTCAAACTTAAAATTATGACTTAACTAAAGCTAAAACAAAAGGCAAAACAAAACAAAATTGTGTAATTTAACTATGAAAATCAGGGAGAAAAACAAATCATTTACAGTTAGGTAACTTTTTTGACATCAGAAACATATTTATGAAATTTCTCATGAAATATATCGATGTGCTGATACTTATCATTGTAAGCAGAACAGGTCCTTACCATGTACCGGTTTGAGGAGTAATTAGTTCTACAGTACGGAACAGCGAACACATTATTGGAGCGAGTGCGGGTACCAGAACAGCGAAAACGTACTTTGCTGAGAAGATAGGGCGAATCGATGATGCCGTTAATTACCTTGTACAAGAATATCTGGTCACGATGTTCTCTTTGCTGCTTTAGAGGCACAATGCCATCATCTACAAACTGCTTAAACTTATATCCTCATGCCAAATATCAATTCAATTGGTTCATAAATGAGGGAGTAATCGAGGCGGGCCATACAGACAGACAGACAGGTAGATTGGATGAAAGTATAAGTCTTCCTTGTTTGACTAAGAAACACAAAAAAAAAAATTATGACTGAAAAAGCCACCTCCACTCCCTCAAACCACACAATGGTTGTTCTTCCAATAAATCACAGCTTGAGAGAGGCGCCACTTAAAAATCCATTTCCCTGCCCACCCCCTCCCTGAGCTGGCATAATGAAGAACAATGTTGTTGCTAAAAGAACAAGGGGTTAGCAAGGTTTTAATTTGTATTCTTTGGGGAAAAATGCGAGGTTTTTGCTACGGTTTTTTGGGTGAGGTATAAAAACTATAGTTAAATGACAATTTTAGTTGTTCACGTATTTAATTTATTTATATACGTTCAGTTGCAGAAACGCTCATTAAAGTTAATCCTCAATTAAATCTCTTGCTGTCACTTTTTGTCTCGTTGACGCAGAAAAAGCTAGCAAAAGATTTAATCGAGGGTTAACTCTAATGAGCGTTTCTGCAACTGAGCCTTAGTCTCGTAAAACCTATACAACGTGTTAATGAATAAACGGAAAACTAGAAATTAGTTTGTTTAGAATCCAGAGCAGAATCTAATTATCAAGGTTTCAACATAGGTATGCTAATTTTTATCAATACCTCAAATAATATGTTAGTATAATTTAAAATTCACTGAACTCGATATCAACCATTGCTCGCAGAACCGATGGCCGATGGGGCCGAAAAGTTCTCGAGTGGGACCGCGTACCGGAAAGCGTTGGATGAGGGCAGCGCAGGACCGGTCGTTATGGCGATCCTTGGGGGAGGCCTATGTCCAGCAGTGGACGTCCATCGGCTGAGATGGTGATGATGTCAACCCACCGCACTGACACACTTACTACCAAATAAGATTCATAAAATATATTCATGAGCACGCTAGTGCTTTCATTAATTGCTGAAATAATTTTATTATCCAGGGAGGAAACAGGGGAATACATTTGTATGGAAAAAACGGTACCCACATATCCTCTTAAAATGACATCTGGCACATAATACCAAACAATGTATAACCGTGCTTTTATTTTTATGGACTATGGAATACTAGAAACTAATTGCAGGCATTAGTTAATTTCATAATAGTTTTTATCATTTTCATATAAAAAAAACACTGTGCTTGCATCCCCTCATATCAAACAACATTGGCAGCCATTTTAGGGTTGCTGCTTTTTAATAATTTACGAGCGTTAACCCGCGACTTCGTCCGCACAAATTATATACCAGATTTTAAGTCAGATCGTAAGCTATCAAACAAAAAAAGTTTCATCAAAATCGGTTCAGTAGTTTTTGCGTGATACTCGTTCAAACAAACAAACACACAAACAAACAGACAGACAAAAAATCCAAAAATTGGTGAAATGGAATCAGGGACACCTAAAAACCATATCGTAACTTTTTTTTTGTTAATATCTTCAATGTACAGACAAACTTCCTGTTACAGCTTTATAATAGTATAGATTAGTAAAAAGTCTAGTCTTTGAACATCAAAAATCCAGCCACAAGATCTGCCAAAGAGCGATGGAGCGCAGTATTTTGGGTGTAAGACTAACTGATCGGACTAGAAACACGGAACTGCGCTCCAGAACTGGCATCGCTGACGTGGGGCGCAAGATAGCTCAGCTGAAGTGCGACTGGGCCGGTCATGTCTGTCGCATGCATTCGGAAATATGGGCCAAAATCACCACGGACTGGGTTCCCCAGGATGGTCGCCGGTGTTGAGGCAGACCCAGAAAAAGGTGGAGAGACAACATGGATGCCTTTTTGGTCAGTTCGCCAGAAGTTGCACACAATAGAGAGGATTGGAGAGTAAAAGGGGAGGCCTTGCCCAGCAGTGGGACATTGAACAGGAAACGTAAAAAAAAAATTACTAAATAAATAAAAATAATTTATAAAATCTGAGTAATTTTTACAAAAGCCCATAATTTATTACAAATTTCAAAACTCTATACATTTTCTGAAAAAACAAGTCAAAACTTCTATACATTTTCTGATATTTTGTAAAGGGAATGTGCCGATTGTCCTTTCAACTTAAATAATTCCCTAATGATAAAACGAACTTCGTGAAGTTCTATCATGAGTAAAATTATGGCAGTGGCTGTGTGAAAAATAATTTTATATTCCTAATGAGAATAAGCAATAATACTAAATACCTAGGAATATCGTTTCTTACACGATTAAATGAAATTTCTTATGTGAATTTCTTATTAGAATCGGATAGACACAAAATAGTTTCATTCTAACTATTCAACCAAAGAGGGCGCTGTTTGGAGCAAAAGCAAACTTGCAAGTTTTGTGTTTCTGTTTTATTCTATTATTATGATAAATAATTTATTTATTCTAAAACGTAATTTAGAATATAGTAAAATGTTTTTAAAACTTCCTAAGCAAAAGTAGTTTTAGTTCAGCTACTCGACAGCAGATGGCGCTGTTCAAACCAGTAGTTCCACATGTTTCCGCAATCATCCACAAGCGCTGTGTTATTAGCCGAAAATGCAATAAACTCAACGACCATAATCTCTTTCGGGACAGTCAAACACTTTTTTACAACTTACTAGGTACCCTTTTAATAACTAGAACTATCTTTTAATAAGCCCACCCACACCTATTGAATCAGATTTTTCTTATGAAATCGTCTGACCTAAATTTTGATAACTCTCAATCCTCATTTGACATCAAACACGAAACAAAAGAGTAAAAAATCGCCCTCAACCCATCTCACTTTCAAGCCAATGAAGCAAGCAAATAAGCGTAAAATCCGTTCCAGTGTGGAAAAAAAGATAAAATTGGAAAAAAAAGAAAATGAAAAAATGCGTCACTCGCTGTTTGGCCGCGCAATTTGTAATTGCGGTTAGGCTTGACATTAAATTTTTGTTACGGGTTCCGTACAAACAAGATAATTGAAAAAAATATACCTGACCGAATAATCTCTATAAAATCTATTATTAAATGACATCTATCTGTAATAAACGAAATAATTGGAAGTATTGGGTATTTTATAGCTTTTTCTTAAAAATATGTATTATGATAGACGGGCAGAGTCTATCATCCCCATCTTCTGAACAAGGTCTTTCTCAAAACGCACAATAAAGGTCTATTCTAGAACTTTCTGAAACTTTAATACTTTTCTAATGTCGCGTCGGCAAATCGCCGGAGGGCGTCTCACCCTTCGCCGGTCTATTCGTGACCGGGTGTCCATTCTGGGACTCAGAATCTCTTCCCTCGAGCTTTGTCAGATATACAGGGTAAAATCATTGGCGTTCATTTAAACTGAAACTATGAAATATATATGAATGAATAACTATGAAAGCAAACATAAATTCGCAAAAAAATAAGCTATTTCATATTGTTAGAGTTGAGTTTGCACTGCTGTTTCGTTTTCTTTTATTTCAGGATTGATTTTGAATAGTTGTTTAATTTTATGTGCTTCAGGGCTAATAATGATATACGAATTAATTCTAGCAATTTTAAATGTATCAAAAATACCTATTAAATAATAACATGAACCCTTCACGATCCGCAACAAAGTTAAATTACTACAAGCCAAAAGAACCCTAAAAACGGAAAAAAACGCGTTCAGAAGGGGAAATGAAAACCGTTTTCATATTGAATTGAAGAGCTTTTAATAAAAAAACGTTGATGTACCTGACAGAATGTTGCTGAGCGATATTAAGCTCTATTTCCTTAACGTTAGAGCTTCATCGTTTCTGTTTTTTTTTTAGTAAAAGAGGCAGTCGATTGAGGGATTAGATTCCATTCAGTTTGTTTGCGTCAACATTTTATATTAGATTTTTTTGTATGCGGGTTTTTTAAAAGAACGATACCTTTTTTTGGAGTATTTTTTACTAAAATTGTTATGAAAATTGATAAGTATATCATTTATCATCATCTTCATTGTACGTGGGTTTTCAGGTGGCTGACTTACCCGATTTTTGCAGTACTTAAATATGCACATTATCTGCACATTAAGCCAGGCTGGCAGGCTGGCTGTCCAGCCAGGTAGCATGGACATTTCAGCCTAATGCTATCTCAATATACAGGGTGTTAGGGTTAACAGTTGCATTACTTTATGATACTCAACAACTTTCCCTATGAAACCTATAGGAAATTAGCAAAACAAATTTTGAACTTTCTAATCAGGAGTGCGATTTTTGAATCTCATACGTTGAACTCAGCAGTTGAAAATGTATGGAGATACGCATCTTTCTACTGCTGATTTGACTTTCAAAAATCGCACTCCTGGAGTATGATTTTTGAATGTCAAATCAGCAGTAGAAATAAGCATGTCAGTTTTCAACTGCTGAGTTCAAAGTATGAGTTTCAAAAATCGCACTCCAGCTAATGGAACATTATTGAATCGTTAACATATTTTTTTGTGAATTTCCCTTATGTTCCTATGGGAAAGTTGTTCAGTATTATGAGTACAATCCCTTACGGGATTCGAACCCGCGACTCTCGGGACAGCCGGCAGGTACACTACAGACTGTGCTACCGGGCCGTCAATTGTTTTGTTTTCGGTGAAAATTCATTTTCTCAGGAATGAAACCTATCAAGATTAAATTTGAAGGCGCTGAACAAAGCTTGATTGTTCAAATTTTTTCTCTGATTATACTTATTTTTATGTAAGTACGAACATTGTTTCTCCTTAGAAAATAGATCTTACTGATGACCCGATAGCTCAGTTGCTAGTGAACCTGCTTGCTGATCCGAGAGTCGCAGGGTTGAATCCAGTAAAGGATTTAGTTTTACTACTGCGCCATAGATGGCGCTACTAAACAAACAAATATAATATGATAATTATATATTATACATTTTGTGTTATAGTATTTTATAGGTAAATAAAAGATAAATAAACTAAACCGTTACATCCCATTTTTTCTTTATTAGGAAAACAAAAATAATATATTTATGAAATTTAAAGTTTCACTACTCGACGGCAGATGGCGCTGTCAGTTTTAGTAAATCGAGGAAGTAGAATTCAAAGAAGCACAAAGTCAACAACACAATCTTCAATTACAAATCTTTCAGAAACCAAAAATTAATTTGATAAATTTACTTTATTCTAGTTAACATACTTTACTATTTTCTTAATAAAAAATAAGGTACGAATGATTAAATAAATAGGTAAGTCTAACCAAAATCGAAACAAAACAAAACAAAGTGTAAAATTAAATGCGTTACAAATAAAAGGGAGTGCTTCAGACCATCAAACTGAACAACTTTCACAATGTAACCAACATTGAAACCGCATAAAAAAATCAGCTGTTCCATACATTTGGGTCGAGTCACCATTGATATTTTCAATGTTTGTCCCATATATAGTGAAAGTTGTTTAGTTTGATTGTCTCAAGCACGTAAAGTATCACACTGTATGTTGAAATCAACATTCCATACGAATTCACCAAAACAACATCCATTTTCTGAAACAAAAAAAAGGGGCATTTATACAAAAACAAATCACGGCCGGATACACACGAAAAAAAAAAATTCATCAAGCAAAGCAGTCGCTCGGAACTAATACTACCTTTTCCCTAGCCTCAGACAGTTCATGAAAACAAATTAATTTTAATATACCTGCGCTTTTTTTTTTTCAAAAGAAATATAATGTGATGTCTATGTTGGATTTTGTAATTAAACTGTGGTACCGTTTTAAAGGGTTCTTTTGTTCGATTTTTGACAACTTATAATTATCTGTAATAATTATGGTGATAGATTCCTAGTCGATTTCGACTACCGGCGACTGCTAAACTTTACAGGAGTGCGATTATTGAATCTCATTCGCTGAGCTCAGCAGTTGAAAATGTCAAAATTACTATGGAGATATGCATCATTCTACTGATGACCCAAGGAGTGCGATTTTTGAAAGTCAAATCAGCATTAGAAAGATGCGTATCTCCATAAATTTTCAACTGCTGAGTTCAACGTATGAGATTCAAAAATCGCACTCCAGGAGTGAGATTTTTGAAAGTCATACGTTGAACTCAGCAGTTGAAAATGTCAAAATGACTATGGAGATATGCATCTTTTTACTGCTGATTTGACTTTCAAAAATCGCACTCCTGGGGTATGATTTTCGAAATTCAAATCAGCAGTACAAGGTGCATATCAGGTATCTTGTGTAAAATATCATTGGTTACATACTTCAAAATGTTTTTCTTCCCGAAAATCCGGTCACTCCGCATCTAACTACCTTCTTAAATATTCTTAAATACATAAAGGTAAAATCATTAATAAAATATTCAACACGTGTCGTAAGGAACCCTAAAAGTGACTAGACAGCCACAGCCAGCGAGCCGGGTGGAAAATGGGAAACTCCAAAAAATAATTAGGGACCGTAACTCTGATACATTTCCATTAATATTAAAAACTTTAATGAAAAAAATATTAAAAGGATCCCCAAAATTTTATCCTTTTTTCCATTAGGCGGGTTCTGGGGAACTTGGGAGGTGTGGAGTCG
Organism: Agonopterix arenella; assembly: GCA_927399405.1. NCBI lineage: Eukaryota > Metazoa > Arthropoda > Insecta > Lepidoptera > Depressariidae > Agonopterix > Agonopterix arenella. The sequence goes on from OV656714.1 coordinate 9,316,354, forward strand.
CACAACACTGACAAATATTTGTACTCAGGAAATAAAATGTGCAACTTCTTCTCGCAGCAAAAAAACACTACTCGCTTTTATTTAAAACTAGCGACCCGCCCCGGCTTCGCACGGGTGCTATGCTGATATATAAACCTTCCTCATAAATCAGTATCTATTTTTAAAAATTCGCATCAAAATCCGTTGCCCATTTTTAAAGATCTAAGACCGACGGCGAGAAGCGACTTTGTTTTATACTAATGTAGTGATTAAGTATGTTTTTTCCACAATCATTATCAATTTCTGAGAACAAAATTGGCATAAAATCACATGGAAACCAATTGCACAAAAAAGGTATTACGTGGAGATCCGGACATTCAATGTTTGGAAAGCAGGGAATATTCGCAGTATAAGAGTAAGTTACTACATACAGTATGGACACTTCCTGCCTCGCTCCAATTTTGATCTCACCCTCTCTCAGTGGCACGGGAGAAGGTAGACAGTAAGTAGTGGTGTATCACTTTCTCACTAAAACTCAGCATAACATGTGCTCCGTGCAAGCTCGTTTGTATGGGGTGTCCTGTGGCATAGATCTACTCAATCATGAGGGTGTGTAAGCGTTAGTCCGCAACGCGTGTCTAAAGTGGATGACCTCATAATATCAGAAAACTTCTTCAGTATATTTTATTTTGCAGTTTTCTTCTCGCTGTTTTCTTTCACCGAAATCCTTCGTACGAGTAGAGTCCAGATTGGGATTGAATCACCACCCTTGCGATAGTATTCTGGCCATAAGAACACTATGACTATTTTTTTATTATATTGAATAAATTCTAAATGAGTTTTTTAAACAGCAGAGCTACTCCATATATTTTCCTGTTACGTCTGGGGTACAGTCAACGGGAAAAATCTAATTAGTGCCGTTTTTGAAGCCTCACTTTCAAACTAACTACGTGTTACTTTTTATATTTTGATTCCTGCCTCCATTTTATGAACATTTTCATAAGTACATGTAAATGTAAGTGGTCACACGTGGTTTTACAAAAAAAAAAAAAGGTTTTTTCATGTGTCAGTCCAAAATCATCATAATCTCTGACGGATCACGTCCACTACTGGTCAAAGGCCTTCCCCAAGGATCACCACATCGACCGATCCTGCGCTGCCCTCATCCAACGGCCTTCACCAGGTCGTCGGTCCGCCTTGTGGGTGCCTAGCCTATTTATGCTGCGCCGTCTGGTATGCGGTCACCACTCGAGAACTCTTCGGCCTGATCAGCCATCTGTTTTGGAGCAATATGATCAGGTCATTGCCACTTGAGTTTAGTAGTTCTTCGGGCTATGTCGTCAGCTACCATAGTTGTTCTGCAAAATTATAATAATAAATAATATAATAATACAAGTGTTATAATATAAATAATTCTTCATTTAAATTAAAAGTTTGTAAAAACCAAAAAAATTAGCTGAAACTGTTTTAAGGAGATGATCAGACCATCAAACTGAACAACTTTTTCTATGCGACTAACATCGAAATCGAGAAAAAATTAAGAGGGTCAAGATGGTTTGCACAGTTTTGTATAAGAAAGATTTTTATTCGCGATTCAGTTTAGTTTGATAGTTTGATCATCCCCTTAACACGTTCCTGGACAGTGACCGGCTATAGCAGTGACAATAAAAGTTCTATTGTGTCTCGTTCACTGCCCCGGAACGTGTTAAAATAGTTTCAGCTAATTTAGTTGGACCATGTTTTTTATTAATATGTCAGACCAGAAATAGGTAGCTGAGAGCGGCTGTATGAGAAAGGCTAGAGTTTTGTGGGGCGTTTGGGGAAGCGCATTATGTTCTTCTTACGTGTCAGCATGAGCTAAATCGTACGACAATCACTCATGCTGTAGTGTAAATATTAGTCAGACAGCAATGGTGGTATCGAGGCTGACTGCCCAGGGTGCGCCAGACGAACTCTGGTTTCGTCACTCAGGGAGGCTCTTTCCTTGTACCCCACATATACAGGGTCCTTCTTAATATGCTGACACTTTTCTAAGGGGATGATCAGACCATCAAACTGAACAACTTTCTCTAAGGGACCAACGTCGAAATCGCCAAAAAATCAGCTCTCCAATACATTTGGCTCGAGTAGGTTTGCAGATTTGTATGGAAGAACTGTTTTTTTTTAGATTTCGATGTTGATGCCATAGAGATTGTTGTTAAGTTGACGGTCTAATCATACCCTTAAAAAAGTGTCAGCATGTTAAGAAGGACCCTATATACAGGGTGTTAGGGTAAACAGTTTGCATTACTTCAAGAGGTGATCGTACCCATGGTACTAAATAACATTTTCTAAAACACCTGTAATAATAAATGCATTTTCCTCATTTTCCATACTAAATGCAATCAGCTGATAAAACGTTTAGTATGAAAAGTTGAAATTATTTTTGCGAATTTTCCTTTGTTCCGTATCATGAGTGCAATCATCCATTAAATCAATGCAACTGTCTAATCTAACACCATATAAGATGAGTTATCTGCTGCAATTAATATTTAAATCTTTTCTATCTCTATTATTATTTATGTGAGTATATTTATATAGTATATTTTTTTTTATACAGGTGTATCTTATATTATTTCTTATTTTATAGAATATTTTATATATTTATTTTACTATCTCATAAGTAGATTTTTATTTGTGTGCACACTGATTTTACCCAAACATATTAGTTTTCCTCTCACTCAACGGTTTGCTGGAAGAAAACTCTTTTAGAGTTAAGCTCGCCTTTGTACATCACGACTTATTGTAATTTTTTTCATAATTATGTTTTTGTGTACAATAAAAAATCTATGAATAAATCACATTAGCCATAACAAATACCAACATATTAATGTTGCCGACTGTACCACAAGTACTTTTCTTCTGGATGGCAAAAATAAATATTTTAATCCGCGGGAGGAACTTCGGATTCCAATTATAAGGGAGGGCCTTCCCTCCGGCTGAGCTACTTTACTTCCCTTCTGGGAGGGGATGAGTTAGTTTACATATTTTTTTAACTTTTCCTACCAAGGATAAGATTTAAATACCTACCTATTTACATTCCAAAAGCTTGTGTACATTAACTAATCAAGAAAATAACAGACATAGGCATGAAATCGTAAAAAAAATCTGCTGTTTCATATACGATTTGAGTCGAGTAGGCATTGCAGTTTAGTATCGAACAGCTGATTCTAATTTTGCGATTTCAGGTTTCCCTTCATACTAAAAGTGGTTCAGTTTGATGGTCTGAAGCATACATTTGGAAAGTGTTTAAAAAATCACCAATCATCAATTCATCATCATCATCATCAGCCTATAGGTCATATATGTCTCACTGCAGGACACAGGCCTACCCTCAGGGAGGGTGTATGGGCGTTAGTCAACCACGCGTGCCCAATGCGGATTTGGTAGACATCACATACACATCAGAATTTCTTCTTCAGTGTATGCAGGTTTCCTCACGATGTTTACCTTCACCGTTCATCAATTATTCATTTATAATTTTCATTACCGGTCAATTTAGTATAACCAAAGAACAACAACATAATTAACATACAAACACATACATTAGTTGTAAGAAAATAACATCCTGAAACCTTAATGCTAAAACTAAACCTTGCAAAAGGTGGTTGGTAGTTGTTGCGAAGTGTACGACCACTCCAAAAGGGGATGCAGTCGTGAGGCTACGTATTTGGATTGCACTATACATTTTTACCTAGACCAAACCTAAAACCTTAAAAAAAATGCTATTGACTCAAAATAACTTCGTTAAAACCTGTTCAGTGAAACAAAACCCCTACTTAATCCAAAATTATCTACAAAATTCACTTACTCCTATACAAAAAGTCGGGACAATGCCCCCCTACTAATATACGAGAGAAAAATTTCCCCCCCTCAACCCGCTTTTCTCCCACCCCCTATCTGGGGCTAATTTTTGCAAGGGGATGTGATTTTCTTTTACCTGCACATTTTATGTAGGTACGAGGTTCTTTTGAAGATTAGAAGGGATTTTTCACTTGAACGGGTTTTTAAAATCTATGTTTTATGTTAAAACTATATAGTAAACTACCTGTTGCCCGCGACTTTGTTTTCGTTTAGTATAAAAGAATCCTACGTCATCATCATCATCAGTCTATACAGGGTGAAATTGATATCATTCGCATCCTTTTACACTAAGAGTCTTCTCATCAAACTGAACAACTTTTATTATGGGAGCAAACCGATCGGAGCAAAAAAAAATCGGATGTTTCATACATTTGAGTCGAGTAGGCATTGTAGTTTAGTATGGAACAGCAGATTTAGTAACAGCTCCCATAGTAAAAGTTGTTCAGTTATTTATTTATGCGTATGGCGAATTTTATTTGTAGGCATAAGCTATAATTCCATATCCAGCGTCTGAAGCCATCGATGGGCCTCAGTTGTTCAGTTTGATGGGTAGACAGGATGCTAATGATATCAATTTCACCCTATAGTTTCGTAGGATACAGACCTATCTCGATGTGCGTGTATGTCATGATCCTGGGCGATATATTCTGAAACGATATTCCTTAGTCGTCACTTACGATCTTATACGGGAAGGAAAGAAGTGGCCTATTTTAAGTTCGGAACCACACTACAACAGCCCACGCTTGTTCATTTTCTTATATAACAAACTTTTAGTTTATTTCAAGGGATTTAACCGATAAGTTTCTTGCGCTATTTCTTCAGACAGACCGTCTTCCGCATCCGTTACACGTTCAAACTACTGAAAATAAATAATTTACATTTCCAATTTTAGTTCGGCTGCTTGAAAAACTATGTTAGCACAACTACCTACCATAGTATACCTAGTGAATGTATCTTTTTTTATGCATAGAATATCTTATTATAATTTTATACGATAAGAAATCGGTCAAATTCTTTAATTTATCATTATCACGTCCTAAATAGTGCATACTTTAAATGTCACTTTCGTGCACGAATTACGGTGTGTGAAATAATTGTTTATGATTCGAAATCACAAGACATAGAAACCAGGCAGGCGTCTCCCCGAATATTCTCCTGCAAAATTATCTAAAGATGATGCTGATTTGGTACTTCACTCTATAAGATATCGGAAAAAATAAAAAATTCTTGTTTCTTTAAAAGTGAAGGTTCTAATTTGCTATATATATTTTTAATTTGTTCTAAGTTGGTTCTAAAGGTATAAAATCTTGTACCGAATACTTTTGCAAAACCCAGACATCCCTTTTTTTCTAAATTCTTGTCGCATTTCTAGAACCCAACTAGAACCTAATAAATAAGGTATAGGCGGCTGCAAAACCTATGTCAAACATCAACAAGAATGCGTTTGTTTGTTCAATAAAGACTATGCATCAATTAAAAAAACAAAAATTATCACTATGTTCTAAATCAAAATGCGAGCGTAATTACAAAATACTACAATATTAAAAACGTGTTTTTCTTATAAAACCGTACAGTATGAATTCATAAACAATTAAAAACAAAGCACAAGCAGACGGTGTGTCAGGAGCCGAGTACAAAGAAGGGTACATTTTTGTGATAAGGCAGATTTATAGAAACGAGACTTCGCTGCCGGAGGCCTGCGGTGTCTGCCCCCGCCTCGGTATGGTGCGCTAGCGTGGAGACCTCTTTATTTATTTACTTATCTTACGCTCAGTTGCAGAAACTCTCATTAAAGTTAATCCTCCATTAAATCTCTTGCTGTCACTTTTTATCTTATTGACGTAGTAAAAGGTAGCAAGAGATTTAATGGAGGATTAACTCTAATGAGCGTTTTTAGCAACTGAGTGTTACTATTTTAAAGAAATATACTGGGTGATTTTTTACCGTTTTGCAATTTTCAGGGGTGGGTCAGACAACTAACTGAACAACTTTTACTATAGAAGCAAATCGGCTTTCGAAAAAAATCATCTCGCACAAATCACACACTGAATCCAGCCTCATCATCTCAGCCGATGGACGTCCACAGCTGGACATAGGCCTCCCCCAAGGATCGCCATAACGACCGGTCCTGCGCTGCCCTCATCCAACGGGTTCCCGCCGCCTTCACAAGGTCGTCGGTCCACCGTGTGCGGGGCCTTCCCACGTTGCGCTTTCCGGTACGCGGTCACCACTCGAGAACTTTCGAGAATCATCTCGCACAAATCACACACTGAATCCAGCCTGGACTTGTATTATTATGACTAGATAACAATAAAAATATAACATAGTTACAGAAATCCATGACTATGTACATAATAATATTCATATTCATTATACAATTATTTGTTCCTTGTGGGATTCGAACCCGCGGCCCAGGATAAGCAGGCAGATTCAAAACCAAGTGTGCTGTTGAGGCATCAAAGGTGGACGTCATCTGGAGATATCTATTTCGGGGTAATACACACATTTCCACACCTGCAACACGTGTAAACCAGGATCAACAGCGGCGACCACTCACAACACTTGACAATGAAGTCCAGCGAGCCCGTGGGATGACTCTAATCTAACTTGGAATCAGCAATAAACTGTAATCAAAGAAGATAAAAGTTTCCTCAATACTAAACGGAAGACAGCCATAGAAAAACAAGGTTGAACTGGCTAAGTAAGCATACTCCAGAGATAAATAATGGTAGAGATGAAGACGCAAAACGCATATCAAAAACTAAAAACAAAAATGGTATCCTAAACCTATTATACTGAAACTATGACCTAGTTTGCTTCCAGTATGGCAAAACATCACAATAGATTTTTTCATCTTATTTGATAATATTTTCCAATTGGAATGGATTGTTTTCATTTGCTTTTCCTTCGATCACTACGTTAAGCTGGCTTGCACCAATAAGTAACCATTGGCTTAACCATATTTAGTGAACACACTGTCTCTCACACTGCTCGTACTAATGGCAGAGACAGCAACATATTTGAAGATCAAGACACCCCATCATCATCATCATTTTATAAGAGCTAACGCTCTTGTCGGTGGGGTATTCGACAATCCAGTCTCGTCTACGCTCGTACCTTGAGTTCCTGATTGGACACTACATCAACCTTTTCTTTCACTTGTGATAGATAATTCTGTCTATGCATTTCTCTGCCTCTGCAAGGAAAAATACAGGGGAAGAGCCCTTGCATTTTCCCTTCCAATACAGCAGCAGACTCTGGTACACAGCCGTAGATTCCGTTATAAAGTACCTACATTTTGGCGCATCGTAAGCTCTGCGATTGCTTGATTTCTGCCACTCGCTCCAGACGGCAACGTTGTGGTCGCTTACGTCGCGCACTATTCAACGCTGTGGCAAGCTTTACTATGTACATTTATTTTGGCAGTAGATAATAAAAGAGTGACAATTTATTGTTTTCTACGGAAGTGATGCATCTGTTATTAAGTAACTAGTAATTTGTAGCAGTAGCCCATAGCATCTTGTATTTAAAGTCCGTCTCCACGCTATTCTAACTCGCCCCATCCCTTTGTCTTGCCGCTCGCGCACTCTGTATTTTTTCCCCATTACATTTTCATTTTATTTCATATTTCTCCTTTAGGGGTATAGGAGGTATAATAAAATGTTTCCCTCTTACCCCCTCGCCTTTATTTATGGGGACGGTTAAGGCAACGAATATGTTTTTCGTACGTTTTCGTAATGAGCCGAATTATTAGGGGTTGTTTTTTTGAGATTGCAGAGGATTTTTTCTTTTTTTCTGTAAAGGGATGTTTGAATGTTTGTTGAAGATAAAAATTTTGAGTTTTATTTCCGATTAGGGATTGCCCTCGAGTTTGTTTCGTGGGAGGGCTTTTTGAGGTGACAAACCAATGAGTTTGTGTTTTGTTTCACTATCATCGTTACGATGTTTCATTCCTGTGATTATTATGTTGTTGACTGAACCAAATAACAACTACTTAATTTTTTTTCATTTGATAGCGACCAAGCTATATTTTTTGTTTAATTTTATACCTGTCGAATGCAATGTAGGGACATCAAGGGTCACTAAAAAGAAGAATGCTATTAAAATTGTTTGTCTAACAAAGCAGTAGGTACATATATTGTTAAGGGCATAATAAATGTGACCGCTAAACACATATACTCTCTCGTCCATACCCTCCATACGAATATGATGGAATGAGAAACCTATACGATCAGAGGTGAGGTCGGAAGCATTGTCTATAACCGGCAGCCACAAGGCGAGAGCATCAGAGATCACCAATATTCTTAAATGCCTGTATATCATCATCATAACGATGCATTATTTTATTATTTGGTTATAAGGGCTTGGTCAATGTACAAATAGCTACTGCGTCCTGGATAGATCTATTGTAGCTGTCACCCTAGACCTAAAGGTCATTTCCTAGGCCCACAGACTTCATGAACCGTGTTATGCTTTTGGATTAGGTCCCTAATGTTAGTAGTTGTTATTATGTATCCACCTAGATGGCGATTCCTGCTGTGAAGCACTTCGCATTCGCAGAGGAGGTGTATGGGCGTTTCCTCTGCTTCACAGCAGAATCTGCAAGTGGGCGAATCTACAAGGCCCATTCTGTGTAGGCGTTTGTTTAACTTGCAGTGTCCTGTTAAGGCTCGTACTAAGAGCCTTAAGTCGTTGCGGTTTGAATTGATGGCATCCGAAGTATGTCTGTTTGAAAAGCCGGTCACAAGTTCTTTCGCATGCCTCAGTCCTGACGCAACACGATGCATGAAGGAATTGCTATTCGAAACTGGACACCAGAAATATAGTAAACAAAACGTTGAAATTAGATGAAGAACCAAGGTCGAAGACGTGGGTAAGCGGATCACAAAGTTGAAGTGGAGATGGGCAGGACACTTGACTAAATAGGAACACGGCCAAGGGAATATCAGAGTGGTGGCCAAGAGAGAGACGGAGGTCAGTAGCCAGATTACCAAACATGTTGTTTCGATAACATTGTGAGTGACGGGTTCGCTTTGGAACAGATTAGCACAGGACCGTGAAGAATGGCGCAAGGAAAGGGAGGCCAGAAGTTGGTCGATGTGGGCTGATTTGATTGAATGCTATTCTGTGTTATATTATTACACATGGTCCTTCATAATATGCTGAGGATTTTTAAAGGGATGATCAGAACATCAAATTGAACAACTTTCTCTATTGCACCAACATCGAAATAATGAAAAAAAAATTGCTGTTCCATACAAAACTGCAAATGTATTAGATCCAAATGTATGGGCGAGTTGTTGTCTAATTTCTGTGTTAGTCCCATAGAAAAAGTAGTTCAGTTTTATACAGAGTGACTTTTAAACTAAGAGTCTACCCATCGCACTGAACAACTTTTACTATTGCAGCAAACCGATCGGAGCAAATAAAAAATCTGCTGTTCCATACTAAACTGCAATGTCGACGCGCGAGTTCGCGACTCAAATGTATGCAACAGCTGATTTTTTTTGCTCCGATCGGTTTGCTGCCATAGTAAAAGTTGTTCAGTTCGATGGTTAGACTCTTAGTTTAAAAGGATGCTACTGATATCAATTTCACCCTGTAGTTTGATCAACTCCTTTTTCAGCGTATTAAGAAAGACAAAGTAGATATAGATGAGCTTGCGATATAAATATCTCTATGTCATATTTTAATGTTACATTGAACCTAACTTTAACATTTAGATAAAGTTTCAAACAAAAGTTAACTTTCATTACCTAATTAGCTACTTTTGTTAAGTTTGATCGTATTAGATCTTGAATGAGGCCACGTGTAGATCTAATTAGAATAATGTAAAGGATTTCATACAAACAGTCAATTTTTTTGATTCGATACTATCATTGACTTTACGATAAGAAACAGCTATTGGTTTTGAAATATTCAGCTTAAGTTGAAAAATTAAATTTCATTATCATTTGATCAATTAAAATACGTATTAAAATTATTAAGAATATTTCCGATCACCCCAAAAGGGATTGTGGTCTCTCTTTCGATTATTTGGGATTGCCAATAAAGTATACACTGGGTAGTAGGTTTACTATATCATCCATTTCTATCCCACTGTGGGGCATAGGCCTCCCTCCGATCTCTCAAAGAGTCTCTTTTTTGCAGCGATAGGCCAGTTCTAAAGGAGCCATTTAATTTCGTAAGTTTTTTTTGAGTGTCCATAAACTTCTTTGATTTTTTTGTGCATAAAATAATAACAAAATAATTTTACATAAAAGTACTAATGAAAATAAAGGAAATTAAATTAAATTAAAAATTATTCATTTCAGATTATTCATCCATATTGTGTTAGTAACAAGTGTCTTATAACTATGTTTATTAAAGCTAAGAAAGTAAAAATATTTAATTTTTTAAACATTTTTTATTTACGAAGTCACTCAGAAAGCACCGTAACCAAAACAAAAACTCAACACTTAAGACCGTAATACATTAAGGTTCAAAATTACTCAGCTTAAAAAGCATTAATAACCTTTTCTTCCACCCCAAAACTCCTTCTGCGCCATTTTGGAGTCCTTCGTTCATTAAAACTGTAGAAAAACACCTCCGCTCCGTCCGGAGAGGGGGAGAAACCCCCACGGGGGGGCGAACCCCCTCGGGCAGTCTAAAGAAGAAGAAATATGGATCAATAAAGAAATAGCGCTGTGCCCAATGGAGGCAGCGGCTATCACGCACACAGGCGCATCTTTTGTGTCCGCATACTCTCATTTACGCACACTAAAGTGTATGAGGAAAAATTGTTTGGATGTGTGCGCCGTATAAAACCGCAAGGAGAAAAAATTTGGTAGAAGGGTCGCGATATTTTGGGGGATTTGAGTGGATTTTGAACGTTAGCCGTTATGGGGTGTGTTTTTTAATTATGTGCGATTTAGGTTCGCTTTTAGTTAATTAGGTTTTTAGTGTTGGTTTTTATGATACCTAATTTTTTTGTAATTTTTTAGGTACGTGTTTGGTTGAGTAATCAATGTTGTAAAATAATTTGTTTTAATGTAACAAACCCTGTATAATAAAATAATCTCTTTCTACAGGGTAAATTTTATATCACTGCGGATAACTTCAGCATGTATTCTACGCATCAAACTGAACAACTTTCACTATGGAACCAACTTCGAAATCGCGAAAAATAAATCTGCTATCCCATACAAAACTGCAGTAACTATTCGACTCAAATGTATGGGACAGCTGACTTTTTTTTCGCGATTTCGATGTGGTCTCCATAGTGAAAGTTGTTCAGTTTGATGATAAGAATACACGCTGAAGTTATCCGCATAGTTATACGACTGTATAGTAAAAATAAGAATAAGAATAAGAATAAAATTTTTATTTTATATTTTTTTTTTTTACATTATTTTTTTAACTTATTTAATACAGTACGTATTATTTTAAGTGGTGATGAATGATGATGATAATGAATGAATATTATGATTACAGAAAATGTTGATCGAAATATTATATATAACTTTTTTCTTTTAGTTCGGTATGTAAAGTTTTTTATTTTTTACGGATAGTGATATCATATTAAGGCGGTTGCAGAGGGGTCAATTTTATACAAAACTTTGACGCACAATACGCGTAGATGGTATTAATATAAGTAACTTTGTATATATGGAAAAATAGTTTAGAAAATCTAGATGCCGCGTAATAAATAACATTTGCAATTTATAAAATATTTACGAAGATAAAAAGCTTTGAAATTTTTCATACAAAATTTTAAAAGCTAATTTAATTAATATTTAGGTAATTATATTATAAATTGCAAATGTTATTTGTTACGCGGCAACTAGATTTTCTATACTATTTTTCCATATATAAAATATTACTTTTATTAATTCCGTCTACGCGTATTGTGCGTCAAACTTTTGTATGCACTGAAACCACCTTAAGAAACCAATTTTTTTTTTTATTATTTGAGTTAGTCAATATAAACGTATTTTTTAAAATATTTTGATATGAAATCTTAAATTACAAAGAGTGCGAGAAAATCTATCAAAATCCACGAAAAAAAATTTTTGTTTTTTGTTTTTTCTATCCGTTGTGCTATTATTATTTAATTTATTTGTACATATTGAATAAATATTATCTGAGAAAAACTTTGCATAAAAAAACGTCTTCTGTTTTTAACTCTATGCTGGAAAAAGAAACAGCCAGTATCATAATGTCAAATTCTGCCATTTTGTAAATAATTTTTTTTTATTAATGTCCAATTATTTTACGTCATACATTTCAATGAAAACCGACAACATTTTAATGACAATATCAGATTTTTAAATAGTAAGTACCAGGAGTGCGATTTTTGAAACTCATTCGGTGAGCTCAGCAGTTGAAAATGTCAAAATTACTATGGAGATATACATCTTTCTACTGCTGATTTGACTTGATTCGCTGCTGCTCAGCGATTGAGATTCAAAAATCGCACTCCAGAACCATTTCCTGTCTATCACAATAAAATAGATGCCTAGTGTAATCAAAGACGCTGAAATATCCTTTTAGTTGTTGCAAAGTCTGTGGCCACCCCCAAAGGCACTATGGTCGTCAGTTTACACATGACTGTATTATGCTAATCACACATTAATCTCACACACAAAGACACCAACTTCAAGAAACCAACCCCCACAATATTCTTGCCAAGTTAGGAAACAAAAACGAAAAACAAATAACATTAAAGCGAGATAAAGCGACTAGTTGGCGACAAAAAACATAAATTTGGGCGACATATCACGCTGGCATGTTATATAAAGGACATTAGGAGCGCTACTTTTGAGGTTGTGTTTTTGGAAAAGTTTTGTCTATTTTGTAGATTATTGTAGTTTTGTTTTACCATCAGCCATAAAATATGTAAATCACTGTTGGACAAAGCCCACAATACATCTTCTATACAGGGTGATAAAGAAATCTTCAGGTAAATTTTCAGGGGTTGTCCAGATGATCAGACTGAACCACTTTTGTTAGGTATAGTAAAGCTTTTTTTTATTACTGATGGACAAAGATGGGGGCGAAGATGTAGCGAGCTTACCCAGAAGAAGCCTATTCACTCGTATTTTAAAGGAAATCGGGTATGACCTATGAAATCCCAAGAAAAAAAAATCTCCCGTTTCATACTAAAAAACTTCAATACCTACTCAACTTAAAGGTTTCAAGATTGAATGATTTCTAAATTGGTGCCTTTCGCCTACAAATACACTGCATAAGAATCCCTTAGTCACTTCGTAAGACACCCACAGAAAGAAATGGGTGGTAAATTTCAGCCTGAACCACACAGTTTCAATTTCTTATTATCTGTACTTTGTTACGTTGTTGATGGTCGTAGGTAGCTATGAAACACTACCTAACAAACCTCATCTCTTAGTCACCTTGTACGCCAACCATTAATTTACTCTGTAGGTGTTCAGTATGTTTTTACTGTTGTTTTTCATAAGAGATAATAATAAAAATAATGGAGTTTCTCAGTGCTCGCTTGACTCGCTTCCCTCTGAATTCTTTAATGACCTAGCATGCCTACCTTAAGATTATTATACGATGTAGGTCATACGTTGTTTAGAAACTAGGCTTTTAGTTAATATTTTATTGAAATTTTAGTTTAGGGGAGTTAGGGTTGACTCCGATGTACCTACTTTACCACAGCACAGTGACGAAAACAGGTTGCCAAGCAGTTGTTGTTACAGCTGCTTTGAGAGATTGCCAAGCCTCCACTGGTGCCCTTAAACCCCCCTCAATCATAGCATAATTATAATACTTAACCTCAATCGTATATTTGTAATTTCTTAACAATAATATAACATTTCCAAATAATAAGAATGTCACATTGTAGTCATTGCTAATTTTCAATTTATCGGGTCACTGGGATTTGTTTGTGGCCACTTTTTGCGGTGTTAAGGCCCTATGTCGAAAAATAATTGAAGCGAAATGGGCGTATGATAGCTTATATTACTGCCTGATGCGAGAGAAAGAGATGGGGCGGCGCGCGCGCCTGAAACGACGCAAGCGTAAAACAAACTTTAGTTAATTGTGATTGTACTATTTATGCAAGTTCAATTCTGCTCTATTCAAAATTTGTAAAATATCAATCTCTTTATTTTTTAATCTCTCGTGTTTCTATTATTGACCGTTTAGCAGTTCCAAGCGTTTATCGATAAAGACGGAGGCTACTTTGGCTTGTTTTTCTATCGAGAAAATTTGTCTTAATCGTGTTTTGGCTCTAATCAAAACTTCAATTTTATGTTCAATTTACACATATCCGCAAATCATACTCCTACTTACAGTACTTCATGATATATGACCCTTTGAAGAATCCATTTTTTTTCAAATAGCCTCTTAAATTCCTACTCTTTATTTGCACGCTAAGAACGTAATTATAACAAAAACATAATAATTTATGAACATGTGTGTGTTATTAAATAATTACATTGAGTGTTAATGGTACAAGTACCTATTAAAGCGGAGCTAACATCGAGAAAACTAAAAACAAAATTGTTGTTTCACAGTAAATGTCAATGAAGACAATACTCAGCTCATATGTTTGGAATACCTTTTTACGTAACAAATTAAAGATTGAAAAATTTGTCTCGGGCGGGACTTGAACCCGCACTCTTCCAAACCGGGGAACTGCGTGCCTTTTTATGTGATTTAAATGTTGGAGTGCAATTTTTGAAACTCATTTATTGAACACACCATCAGTTGAAAATGTCAATACTACTATAGAGATATGCATCTTTCTACTGTTGATTTTACATTCAAAAATCATACTCCTACTGTTAGTACTTCATAAAATATGACGCTTTGAAGAATCATATTTTTTACGGTTGATGACAGATGACAGATAGTTTTCACCCTGTATCATAGTCATAAGGATAAAATAAGGCAGTCTATCTATTGCCTAATTTATTCGTCTGGCGCTGGCGTCGCATGAGCATCCATAAACATAAACACTACATAAGATAATAATAATGAATAATGTCTTCCCATCCATCTTCCCCTAAAAACAATACACATCATCCCTTTTATACTGTAGTCGTTATAATTTCTTAAGGCTTTTTGCTCCATTTAAGCTGAGCCAAACAAAACATTTTTACTTGACCAGTTTTGGTTGAGCTCTCTGGATTAAATCACTTTCTTAGAGAAAACCGCTGAAGACAGATCTTTGTATTTTGGTTTTTAAATTCGCTGACACACTGAAGGAATTGAGCGTGACGTCATAGGGGTGATTTCTCCCTTCTTTGCGTATCTGTAAAGAAAAACAAAAGTATTTTATTAAAATAATCGGAAATGATTATTTCTAACTTATATATACGTAATATCGAATGCTTTATGAAAAGAAAACAAACAAGAAGGAAAACACCGTGAGGAAACGTCCATACGCTGAAGAAGAAATTTTGATGCGTATGTGAAGAAGTAACGCTTATACACCCTCCCTGAGGGTAGGCCTGTGTCCTGCAGTGAGACATATATGACCTATAGGCTGATGATGATGATGATGAATCTGCAGTGGGTCCGTGTAGTAGAGTACAGCTTTCTCCCTCGCATTTTCGAGAGGAGACTTGTTCCTTCCAGTGGGTCGTAGATGGGTCGATGTTGATTATATAAGATGGGACACACCAACGCAACGGCCCGATTGCTCAGAAGTGAACCTGCCTGCTAATCTGAGGGTCGCGGGTTCGAATCCTGTAAGGGGCCAATATGTATGTGGTGAATTTTGTACCCGAATCATGGATGTTTGTATGGCCTCCCCTTTAACCTTTCACCAACTCTCCAAAAAAGCATCTAGTTTGTCTCTCTAACTCGATGCTCGCGACCATTCTAGGCCACCCAGTCCATGAGCGGACAAATGTTAATACAATTTTATAATTATATTTCTAGTTAAGAAAATACGTTAGTTAACAAGTTTCCAGCTCACTCCTCTGGTACAGTCGCAGACAAAGAATACTCACACAGCAATAAGTACAGTTGATTCAATACTGTGCCCTCACAATGGGGGCGAGCTGAAGAAATATGTAAAACGCGGCTACGGAACCCGCGGCGATGTGCACAGGGGCGCACTTGGCGGGCGAAGATTTGGTGACCCTGCGAATAGTTAAGGTGGTTAATTTTTTAAATACTGTCATTAATAACATCTAGAAATATGCTTATATCACTAGCAGTTGCGGTGAGGCATGGACACTTAACCATGAAGGTCAGGGTTCTAATCCGCACGGACGACATGCAATGTACCAATGACTTTTAACCGACTTCATTCTATCATAAGTACGTAATAGTAATACCGACTGCTCTCAACCGGCGAAGGAAAACATCGCGAGGAAACCTGCATACGCTGAAGCAGAAATTCTGATGCGAAAATGTAGTCCACCAAACCGCATTGGCCACGCGTGTTGGACCTTGAAGGTAGGCCTGTGTCATCCATCGGCCATCAATATCAACACTGGTTATAAAAAGTAACCTTGGGGGCGCATGGCGGTAGATAGCAATGTCCTTGGCCTGCGTAAACATCCCTGAGTAAATCTAGATTTTATTTCAGTCGTAAAATCTATCGTTAACCTACTAGGATGTAATAAGAAGTATTTTGTGCGTACTTTCTTTTATGCGTATTCGAAAATTATTTATAGCCTTTTTATAGCTTGCTGTACCCTTTTATAGTAATAGTTCCGTAAAGTTTATGTGTGTTATAAAAATGGGAAAATTATAATTGTTTCGCTTCTGTTATTTTCAACGCGCGTAATTTCAGCAGTTATTAAAGAATGGCGTGCAAGCGTGATTTTGGTTGTGTAATTTTGGAAAGTGTGTACAATGGACAAAATTTCATTTGTTAACCTCAGATTTTTATTGAAAAATATACAAAATTAGTTAGAAAATAAGATAGTTTTTCAGTTTTTATTTTTGATTAATATTGCTATTTTAATTTTTGAAATTTATCAAATAAGGGTTTATTGGCCGCAATAGAATTAGAAATGACAGGCAATAGAAAAGGCAATCAGGAAAAGGCATAAAATATCATCCAACCTTTTTTTTATTTTTCATTATTTTTTAAATATCTCCAGAAATAATGGATACAAAATCGCATTTTATTATATAAGCAATGGATCACATAATTATACAGGGTGAACTTGATATCATTAGCATCCTTTTAAACTAAGAGTCTACCCATCGAACTGAACAACTTTTACTATGGGAAAACCGATCGGAGCAAAAAAAATCTGCTGTTGCATACATTTGAGTCGCGAACTCGCGCGTCGACTTTGTAGTTTAGTACGGAACAGCAGATTTTTTATTTGCTCCGATCTGTTTGCTCCCATAGTAAAATTTGTTCAGTTTGATGGGTAGACTCTTAGTTTAAAAGGATGCTAATGATATCAATTTCACCCTGTATAATCTCTACATAGTTTTCGAATATTGGAACCTTTCATAAAATAAAAATGTTGTCCATTACGGGTACTCAGGGTGAAGAAGTTAGATACAAAAGAAAACGTTTTCTTTGTTTTAATCCAAAATGTTTTTATTTAAACAGTAATCCGAGTCCGTCCCCTCATCGTTGTCCGTAGCGAGGGGGCCGCGGGGTGGGCACGAGGAGGGGGAGGCGTCCGACACAGCGCTCCTTTTTACGTTCCACGCCGCTGCAGGCGTTCCCAACATTTTCTTCTTAATTATTATTAAGAAAATAGGTAAATTAACAATTTGTTTGTGGATAAAATAAAGTATTCTTTTAGATCTAAGTGGACCTCAACTGTCTTTCCCGAACACTCTTAATAATTTTTACAGGCATATCTAATGACGACTTAAATTTGAGGCAAAACTATCTTAATGTGAGTTATTTATTTTATATAATACTTAATTTACCGGATAACGCAACCATTTTGTTTGAAATTTCGGACTGATATTATGTTTGCATTAATTATTGATTGTATCTATCATGAATTTAAAAAGCAAATCGAAATCGTTTTAAAAATGAAGATTGCTCGTCAAAATTGCATGTATCGAAGTTGATTATCAAACGTCACAATAATTGTCACATTAAACGGTGATTTTACACAATTGTCACAAGCATTCGTCTCTTGTGTTTCAAGCAATATTCTGAAATAAATAATTTTTAATTTAATATTAAACTGTGATTTATTTCCAAATAGAGAAATAAAGTAACAAATGGATATTTTGACCTACTTTAATAATCAAGCGTTAAAATCAAACTTAGATTCTATAACCACAGTATATGAAAAAAAAACGGGCATTTCCTGCCCCCTAATTGTTCCTCACTCCCTATGGTAGGAAGTGTGGCAAAAAATATAGGCAACTGCGTATTCCTGTCTAAATTGCACTCATTTAGTGTCGCACAATGCTTACCTCTTCTCTCAATTTTATTTTTTTTATTTATTGATTTACCAACAGTTGTTACAATAATACATAAACATGATATATCATAGATTGTTAAGTTCGAGCCCACAAGGAAGACCGCTGATGCTAATTCATTTACATAGCAATTGATTTCGCAATACACATGAAGTGCTGATTCTGCACAGCGTGCCCGAGCGAAGGCCGGACATCGATTTTACTTCATTTTTACGTATTCAATATTCTATCGTCAATTAGGACACTAGATTAATTTTAGCACCTAAGTTTTCCTGTAATTTCTATTTCTTGAAATTAAATTTAATTATAAAGTATTTCGGTTTTTTTTCGACCCTTCGTCTGTAGCATACGTAATTGGCGCAGTCGAAAGTGGTACTCGCGGGCCGTATCGCGAAGCTTAGGTACATCCGAAAATCGGTATACCGCGTTCGCGAGCCGCCCGGGTTGGCTTCCACGCCCCGTCACCGAGTATCCAGAATCTACGATCCAGCTGCAGCAGGAGGGGAATCCAGACATCGATTCGAGAAAGAGAACCAGAAATGAAATATATGTGAGTACACTTGAACTTTTCTCAGGTTGCTTTCCTTTATCCTATAATTCGTATCCTTTAGAAAAATTTCCATTCACGGATATCTTCGAGACACCCTGTATTGGGACAGGCTAGTCTACTTTTAGCAGATAATACTAGAGGTTTTTTTTTTAGATTTTTGACTTAGATATTTTATTCAAATTTGAAATGACCACTCCGCCGCCACAATCCATTAACCCTGATGACGTTTATAAGGCGCTACGCCTAGTACCCGATTTTGATGGCAACCCTAATGTTCTTACGCGATTCATTAATATTTGTGATCAGATTGTACGTAACTATATGAAAGAGGGTGCGGATTTGACCAATTTATGCCTGCTAAACGGGATATTAAACAAAATTACTGGCTCTGCCGCTTGCATCATCAATTCGAACGGCATTCCTGACAATTGGCTGGGAATTAGAACCACCCTTATCAATAATTTCTCTGATCAACGTGACGAAACGGCCTTGTACAACGACCTTTCTTTGGCTACGCAGGGTAATAGGACACCGCAAGAATTTTACGAGCAATGCCAATCCTTGTTTAGTACGATAATGACTTATGTAACGTTACACGAGAATATCGCGACGACTATAGAAGCGAAACGGGCTCTTTATAAAAAACTGACCATGCAGGCTTTTGTTCGAGGGCTGAAGGAACCCCTTGGCTCCCGCATACGGTGTATGCGCCCCGATTCTATCGAAAGAGCTCTTGAGTATGTGCAGGAGGAGCTAAACGTTATGTACCTACAACAGCGTAACGATGCCCTTAGAGTTCCCCACGTGATTGGAGTCCCAACCTTCACACCTGTAGCCCCTCCAGGCTTTAATATGACGCGACCACCTAACTACAACATTCATAGCAATATTTTTCGCCTGCCACTCAGGAATAACTTTGTTAAAAACTTTACCACAGAACTCATGAGTGGAGTTCACAATGTCACCCCCAAAATGCTACCCTATACTGGCATCTTAGGCCATGATTGGAATAAACCTGGAGATCCACCACCTGAAAATTATTTTAAAATACGTGACCTGAATATGAATGAGTGTGCGCAGCACAACGACTCATATTACACCGGCGAGTATTATTACGAACCGGAGCATGCCTATAGTTACTATGTGAACTGCCCCAATAGTGCTGACGATGTAGACTGTGACAGAATAGCGACATACTGTGATACGACTGATCAGCTGACTGCCGAGACTCAGCCACAATACAACAATGAAGGCCAGGATTTTCGGATAATGTCGACTAAGATAGAAATAAATCTCCAAACACAGAGGCAATTACCTTATATTCAAATCATGAACCCACCTCTTAAGCTTCTCATAGATACCGGCGCTAACCAATCTTTTATTAGTCCCGATACCGTAACAAAATACTTATCCGACTTTCCACTGAAATTCGACCCATTCGAAGTTACCAACGTGAACGCGACTAGTAGAAGTAAATATTCGATCACTTTGCCTTGCTTTGCGGAATTTAATGACCCAGATCCGATTAAATTATTCGTGTACCGTTTTCACGATAAGTTTGATGGTCTCATCGGGCTGGACTTACTCACCAAGTGGGAAGCCAAGATTGATCTAAAGGATGAGACATTGTTTACTCGAACCGCAACAAATCCCATCAGGATGTACAATTCTCGTAACGTTAACTTGTACGAGGATATAATCCCCGCCGAAACATCAAAATTGATTCGGATCCCTGTTAACGCCCCGGATGGCGATGTTTTAGTTGAAAAACAGGTAATTTGTAACTGCATTATACATGAATGCCTCACCACATTAGTTAACAACCGTGGGTACCTAGAAGTTGAAAACCCAACACCCAATGACATAATTTTCTCGCTTGACCATCCCGCACAGGCAGAGATATTTAATGTGGAGTGCATGCGCACTGGCCAACCTATGACGCGCGAACAGGACGTTATTTCGCGATTGCGTACGGACCACCTTAATGCGGAAGAAAAGGCTAATCTCAAAGCTCTTTGCTCTCGATATAACGATGTTTTTTATATAGAAGGCGAGTCCTTATCTTTTACTAACAAGATAAAACATCGTATAAGGACCACTGATGAAGACCCAATATACACAAAAAGTTATCGCTACCCTTTCATACATCGTCAAGAAGTTAGAGATCAGATAGCTAAGAGGTTGGACCAGGGAATAATTAGACCATCTGACTCAGCATGGAGCTCACCTATTTGGGTTGTACCAAAAAAGCTCGATGCTTCAGGGAAGCAAAAATGGCGTCTTGTGGTTGACTTTCGTAAGTTAAATCTGAAGACTATTGACGATAAATACCCTATCCCGAACATTACCGACGTCCTTGACAAATTAGGGAAGTGCCAATATTTTACCACCCTTGACTTAGCAAGTGGTATCTATCAGGTGGAAATGGACCCACAAGACATTCCTAAAACCGCCTTCAATGTCGAACAAGGACATTTCGAATTCCTCCGTATGCCCATGGGACTTAAAAACTCGCCTTCCACCTTCCAGCGAGTTATGGACAACGTGCTGCGAGGTCTCCAGAATGAGATATGTCTAGTGTATCTCGATGACATCATTGTGTTTAGTACATCACTCCAGGAGCACATGATCAACCTAGAAAAGGTTTTCCAACGAATTCGAGAGTCCAATTTTAAAATCCAAATTAACAAATCGGAGTACCTCAAACGTGAAACCGCTTATCTCGGACATATCATTACCAGTGATGGTATAAAACCAAATCCCGATAAGATATCCGCCATAGAAAAATATCCCATTCCGAAAACCTCAAAGGAAATTAAACAGTTTCTAGGCCTTATGGGTTACTACCGAAAATTTATCCCCGACTTCGCTCGTATCACAAAACCTATGACCCGTTGCTTAAAAAAGGGTTGTAAAATCACCCTCGATCCCGAATATGTTGCCTGTTTCGAAAAATGTAAGACTCTTCTTACAAACGATCCAATCCTTCAGTATCCGGATTTCAGTAAGGAATTTCTGCTTACAACAGACGCTTCTAACGTCGCCATTGGCGCCGTGCTATCCCAAGGACCAATCGGATCTGACAAACCCGTCTGCTACGCATCTCGCACTCTTAACGAGAGTGAAATGAATTATAGTACCATCGAGAAGGAGCTACTTGCCATAGTCTGGGCGACTAAGTACTTTAGACCGTACCTCTTTGGACGTAAATTTAGAGTTTTATCAGACCACAAACCACTACAGTGGCTGTTGAGTGCAAAAGTCGAGGGTAATTCTCGACTTAGCAGATGGAAACTGAAGCTTAGCGAGTACCAGTTTGATATTAGGTATAAAACCAGAAAGACTAACACCAACGCTAATGCCCTGTCAAAAGTAGAGATCCACAATGAAGAGCTTATTTCTTTAAGTGATGATCTCAATTCCCTAATGGGTAATCGTTCTGACTCTATAATTGGTAACCCAAATAACAAACCACGTACCCCGAAAAATTCAGCAACCGACACAGAACCCGAATTAAAATATTCCCCACAGCAGAAAATTGTTATCAGGTACCCCTTAGTAAATCGACAGAAAATTGCATCACATTATACGCGTCATGCGTATACTGTCTTGGCTAACCTGCCGATCCACATTTATACCTCTAAAAAAAAAAAGCGCAACCCACCGCTAAGGTCCGGATGAAACTCGTCCCTAAAGGAGCAAAATTGTTACAGAATTCTGCTGCTACTGATCGCGCATCTGGCGCGCTCTCAGGAGATAAAACTCGAGAGTTTGGCTGATGGACCTGGACTGCTACCTTACAAACTCGGACAAACCAAGCTGACCACTCATTACCATACATTTCTCCAGTACATCCAACTGAATGAAATTGAAGACAAGATCACCCTACTCCAGACTGAACTGGAAACTTATAAAAAACGCCTTAGAAATGACACTTACCTTTTGTATGAATTTCAGATTGATTATCTTACTAATAAGATCGGCAAAGTACTAATTCAATTAAAATCATTGGAGCCCAATCGAGTCAAAAGAGGGCTTGTAGATGGCTTTGGCTCCGTTATCAAAAGTATCACGGGAAATTTAGACTATTTGGATGCTGTAAAATTTAATGATGCAATTAAAACCCTTCAGAATAACGAGGACAAAATAGTATCTGAATTTAACAATCATATCAGTATCAGCAAAGAATGGATGTCCCAACACGGCAGTATATTAACACAGTTGCTGGAGAATCAAAGTAAAATCAATACTACATTAGAATTGATATTAGACAGAGATGCATATAGAGAAGATAGTTTAATAAAGTATGCAAAGTTTGCACAACTCTTAGAAATTATTAGCGAAAATGTAGAAGATTTAATGGGTGAATTAATTAGGATAGAAAATAGTTTAGCTTTTATACGTGCGTCCACCACGCACCATTCTATGATAGACGTAGAAGTATTAAGAACTATGGTAGATAAGTTAAAGGACATATATGATAAGGATCAAATTTTAAATTTAGAACTAAGAGAATACTATGACGTTATAAAACCCGGTTCATATTACTTAGAAAAGCAAATAGTTATCATTTTTAGGTTCCCTATAGTTTCAAAAAACAAATATAGCTTATACAGGCTTTCCATAGTACCCAACAAAAATCATCAAGCCCTCATCCCTTCTTACCCCTTCCTTGCAACTAGTGAGACATCGTTCATGTACATAGAGGCAGAATGCCCGAAGTTAAGTAACTGGTATCTCTGCGAGAAGAGCACAAGTCACCAGGTTCTCACCAAGTCTGACTGCATACAAAAACTTATCACCAGTCAAGCTCTAGAAGAATCTTGCCAGTTCACCACAGTCACCCTGTCGAAGGACGCAATGGAGCAGCTGGACGATCGACACTATGTACTATCATTTCCACAACCAACCAAAGTACAGTTAACCTGCGGAAGAGAAGATTTCAACTTGCTGGAGGGAAGCTATCTCGCCACTGTTCCCGTCAACTGCTACATAAGGACGAACGAATTTACAATTTCGAACGTTAATAATGAGATAAAAGGACAGCCTCTTAAACTAATGAAAATACCATATAACGTCGAGAAACAGGCTGCGACCTCAACCCATGTCAGCCTCAATTCTATCAACTTGCAAGGACTACATAATATCGACGATAAAATTCTGCTCGAAGATCCTTTAAGAATAGACCACACGCAAACTGATACGCTTTACCATACGACAATACCCTTCTACATCGTATTACTAAGTGCAGGTGCACTCGCTGTCACACTTGTAGTGCGACATTATCTACAAAAAAAAATTAAGCAGCCAGAGAATACAACGCTAACTACCCCTAACCATCATACGTATGAAGATCCTGAAGCAGGAAAAGGAATTCAACCCCAAAGAAAACTCCCAGCAACATTTTCACTCAACGTGCCAAAATAGTTGCTGATCTGCGGGTGGAGATGTTAAGTTCGAGCCCACAAGGAAGACCGCTGATGCTAATTCATTTACATAGCAATTGATTTCGCTATACACATGAAGTGCTGATTCTGCACAGCGTGCCCGAGCGAAGGCCGGACATCGATTTTACTTCATTTTTACGTATTCAATATTCTATCGTCAATTAGGACACTAGATTAATTTTAGCACCTAAGTTTTCCTGTAATTTCTATTTCTTGAAATTAAATTTAATTATAAAGTATTTCGGTTTTTTTTCGACCCTTCGTCTGTAGCATACGTAATTAGATTAAAGGGCTTATTGCACAACCGATTACAAGTAAATACCACATGCGCATACTAAGTAGCATCAAGTGACGACATGAAGTTAAAAACATAATAAGAAAACTTAAACTAGTTACAAAATGCGTTTTAGAATTAAGTACCAGCTTACTGCAGCCACAGATAAGATAATACTTAACATTTATTTATCATTTATCATTTATCAAATACTATAGCAGCCAAACATTATCGAGATTAATGTTTTATTTAAATTTTTCTACTTATATGAAGTAAGATAAGATAAATGTTTATTTTTAACTTTTGCTTAAAACTATAACATGACGGCCATTGTGTCTAATGTGCAACTCTACTCTTTACAATATTTTATCATAAGCTGGTACCAAATGACCGGAGAATATTGGGAAAGGCTGGGCATAAGTCCAGCAGTGAACTTGTGTGGATTCGTACAAAATAGAAACTTATCTTCCGAACCAAATGTTCAGCACGCCATCTCCAAGAAGGTGTGAGCGGCGCGTCGCCTCAAGAATGCTACAATTTTCCCGAGTTTTCCATTTCTCGGCGACCCTCCCCTCGCACCCGTCGCCCCACACCCCCGCCCCCCGCGGGGAGAAGAAAAAAGAAATGGTCTCGGGGTTGCTTGGCAACGTGAGATTCTTTGGAATTGAGATTTACTTTTTTAATTATGAAAATTTTCGTTATTCTTTCCAGATTCATCATCAGCCTATACGATGTACACTTAAATACGTTACATAGGTATCGAACAGGGTGCTTCCACAGATCATCAAAACGAACAACTTTCACTATGGAACCAATAACAGAAAAATTCTGCTGCTCTATAGAAAAGTATGGAATATCAGATATCTTTCTTTGCGATTTCGATGTTGGCTAGTTGACCACAGTTTGTTCATCCAAATTAAATGCATTGGTCTCTATGACTGTAACGCATTTTTTTTTTATATTACGGATATATGGCACACTGTAGTTTTACCTAATCTTTTACAATATTATTTTAAATAATGTTACTCCAAAAATCTTTTTTTTAAATCTCAACGAGAACATGATTTAGATGGCCCCATAGCTCAGTCGATAGTGAACTTGCCTACTGTGCCGAGCGTCGCGTGTACGAATCCCGTAAGGGGCAAATATTTGTGTGATGAATATGAATATTTGTACCAGAGTCATGGATGTTTGTATGTTTATTATTTATTCTATGTCGTGGTCTAGTCATCATAATACACAGGGTGAAATTTATATCATTACCACCTTAAGAGTCTACTAGTTAGTAGTAGTAGGTTAGAGTAGACTCTTAGTTTAAAAGGATGCTAATGATATCAATTTCACCCTGTACTATATTTCTTAATGAGCGACCGAATCTAATCGACGCAATTTCAGCTATGCCTATACCGAATAAAATATCTTGGACATTGTCACACAAATTATCTAGTCACATTTAAAGTACCTGGACTTGTATTATAATGACTAGACAACGATATAGAATACATATATAGATACAAACATCCATGAGTCGGGTACAAATATTCATATTCATCATATAAATATTTGTCCCTTACGGGATTCGAATCCGCGACTCTCGGCACAGCAGGCAGGTTCACTACAGACTGTGCTACTGGGCCTGAATTGAAATACCTACTTACGTAAGTGTAGGGTAGGCCCCTCACACGGTGGACCGACGACCTGGTGAAGGCGGCGGGAACCCGTTGGATGAGGACAGCGCCGGACCGGCTTGGGGGAGGCCTATGTCCAGCAGTGGACGTCCATCGGCTGAGATGATGATGATGACCTACTTACGTAGTAATTCTTTAGTGAGCTTTGGTAATTTAATACCATCACAAAGTAAACCTATATTATCATTGATAGCGTCTTAAAGTAGGACCTATTAAAAACCCATCAGCGTAAAGCGTCAAATAATGAATCTTCAGAATGACGTCACAAACCCCAAACCCCTAAGTCCGTAACTCACAATTTACTCTCGAAAACAAATCTCTCAAGTCGGTAAGAAATATAAAAATTTTAAACCAGAAAGGCCTATGTCCAACACCTATTTTACACTTGATAATGATTCTTAAATCTTTAGGAAAGGTTTTAGAATAGCTTGAAAGTCATAACTTTTACATTTCCTGATCGGTGCTTCTGAAAAATCTTACGTTGAAATTTTCTTCATCCTAAAACCATATTTATGTTGATTCTAATAGAGTACACTTTAGAACAACATTATCTGGGCATAAGATGTAAACTTTTTGTACAAAATACAGGGTGTTTCAAGACAGTGTCGGTGGGCCCTCCCCACTTCTTTGCTGTGTTAATTTACATTTTAAATTGCACTTACATTGCTAAGCGGCGACTTGCCCTGTTTTGTAGCGTCCTGTATTATATAGCGGGGGGTTTTCAGAGCAACCTGTATATAACGTAAGATGGATGGATGAAATTGTTTGGAGACTGATGGTGTTTTTAAAAGCATTTTGCTAATTAAACTCGGTAATAAGCTTTTAATGTCTCATTATGGATTTTTGGAGCGTTAATTATCATCAACAGCCTTTCATTTTGAATCTCCACGTCTAGCTCCACGTGTACCAGGTTCCAGTGCCGGATTAAGACGGTGCGGTGGCTGTCCAAATGCTTAAAAAGAAAGAAAGAAAGAAAGAATTTTTTTTTTTAAGAAGTTATTTATTTATTATTTTTTATTTTAGTTAGAAGTAGTTATTTATTATTTTATGTAGTTTCTGTTTATTTTTTTTAATTTTTTTTATTTATTTGTTTTTTTTTATTTTTCAATTTTTTTTAATTTTTTTTTTTAAGAAGCCCGTGGTTAGATTTTAGATCCTAATTTAGGACGTACCTTAAATAAAACAAAAGGTTTTCTCGATTATTTAGTTAATATGCTGACACTTTTTTAAGGAGATGATCAGACCATCAAACTGAACAACCCAACTAAAAATTGTGTCACCAGTATATGACGATTTTACCGTAATATAACTTTTATAAGTCAAAATAGTCCTATAAATGTGGGCCTTATACGACCAAATTGTTTACTGGGAACTTTCTCTGAGGGACCAACATCAAAATCACCGACGCTCGATAGTCGGTTGAAATAATGGATATGATAAAATAGCTTTCACTTTAAAAAAAAAACCTTTTGTAAAAAAGGCCATAATATCCTGTCAACAATTTAAAATCAATTCAAAAATCGAAAGTTAAGAAAAAAAACATGACGTGTTTTTACAATAGTGCTTTGACTGTATGATAAAATACCTTATAAAAAAACATGTTTCCATAAACCTTTACCCATAGTATTAAAGTCTAAATTACAACAAAAGAGAGGTAACTAATTTTATGTTGACAGGTAGATTTTGGAAAGAAAGGGTCCTTTTTAAAATTCAGTAGTGTTGTTCCAATACGTTTAGTTCAACACCTTGTTGTTCAAAGAGTAAAAATAAAATGTAGATACGACTGTCTACTGTAACTTTACCTACAGACTTATCCTATGATCTGGGCTTACAAAATACAATACCTATTCATTACACAGGGTCCTTCTTCATATCGTGCTGGCGGTTTTTAAGGGGTTGGTCAGACCATCATACTAAACCGCTTTTTTCCACAATCCAAATGTCTGGGACAGCAGTTTTTGTTTGTTTGCGTTGGTTTCTTAAGAGAAAGTCATTCAGTATGATGGTCTGACCAACCCCTTAAAATACCGCCAGCATATTAAGAAGTCTATGCACGCTGAAACATACAAAAATAACGACACAAATCTAACAAAATTGCGGTATTATCACCGACAACTTTTCTAGACTAATAAAAGAATATACTTACTAGGTAACTCTTTTAAAAATAGGAGTGATTCAGATTTTGATAAGGTGTTCCAAATGAAAACTAATGATATGAAGTTGAATTCCATAATATGGGGTCATATAAAAGTAAACGGTTACAAAGTTCTAAGTAATGTTTGTGATTTTAAGACATTTTTTAACTAGTCTAACCAAACTGGGTCACTGTGAAATGCAGAAATGCAATGCATAAACATAAACAAAAGGCCGTTGATCAAATATAAAAATAACAACTACTACTAAAAGCTTAGTATGAAATTATCTAATTAACTCATAGAGATCTAGAGAGATGCCAACCAACGCACTGAGTACGAAACGCAGTGTCGCATTACCACCAGTACCACGCGATAGAAAGTATTTTGGTAGCTTGATTGTGCTCATTGTCCATTGCGGTATCAGATCTCAACGTTGGAATAATCTTTAGTAGTATCTCGACTGGCTTTCAGTCTCATAATATATTGAATCCTTACTGTCGCGAGCAATGAGTTCCGTTTTTGCGCATATTGCTGCGACACTGGCCCCGTCCCCTTTTCACATCTCCCTTTAGTTTTTGTGATCTGTGAATTAACTCATGTTTGAAATTAAAGTCCACACCGCGACTATACCTTTAGGCACAATCAGTCTACAAACCCCTCTGCATCCAACTCTCTCATCTCTGTCCCACCTACGGCCACGCCATGTGTGAGAGCTATATGCGACAACTGGCCAACACCTGTTGTCCGCTGGACGTTTTGACTCCTTTATTAGATGTTACTAAGTGTTTTGACAGCTAATCTTTATGATAAACAGCTTTGGATTTTATGAAAAAAACTTTTTGTTATTTTTGGGGTGGATTTCTACTAAATATTGATGTTGTTTCTTCGTTTCAGCGTTTTAACTAGACCAGGCATGTCAAACTCAAAGTCACTGTAGAATCTGTGAGCCACAAAGAATATAAAGAAATAAAAGTCATTGCATCCATATTGCATCTATCGTAGAACAGGACGGTACCTATACTTATGTAAGGTCTAACAAAATTAGGTGAAACTATTTTAAGGGGATGATCAGACCATCAAACTGAACAACATTCTCTATGGGACCAATGTTGAAATCGCGAATAAAAAATCTGCTGTCCCATACATTTAGGTCGAGTAGGTTTGTATGGAACAGCTTTTTAATAAGACAAACTTCCTGTTACAGTTTTATAATAGTAATAGATAATTAGATAAACTATTATAAAACTGTAACAGGAAGTTTGTCTGTACATTGAAGATATTAACAACAAAAAAAGTTACGATATGGTTTTTAGGTATCCCTGATTCCATATCACCAATTTTTGGATTTTTTGTCTGTCTGTTTGTGTGTTTGTTTGTTTGAACGAGCATCACGTAAAAACTACGGAACCGATTTTGATGAAACTTTTTTTGTTTGATAGCTTATGATCTGACTTAAAATCTGATATAAAACTGCCGCAAGGCCGCAAGTTTGACATGCCTGGTGTAACGTAATACGAATTTATTTATTTACGAGCGTTAACCCGCGACTTTGTCCGCACAAATTATATACCAGATTTTAAGTCAGATCATAAGCTATCAAACAAAAAAGTTTCATCAACATCGGTTCAGTAGTTTTTGCGTGATACTCGTTCAAACAAACAAACACACAAACAAACAGACAGACAGACAAACAGACAGACAAAAAATCCAAAAATTGGTGAAATGGAATCAGGGACACCTAAAAACCATATCGTAACTTATTTTTTGTTAATATCTTCAATGTACAGACAAACTTCCTGTTACAGTTTTATAATAGTATAGATAGATAGAAGATAGATTAATATAGTACTTGGAGATGTTGATTATTTGCTACGTTGAACTCAGCAGTTGAAAATGTATGGAGATATGCATCTTTCTACTGCTGATTTGACTTTCAAAAATGGCACTCCTGGAGTATGATTTTTGAAAGTCAAATCAGAAGTAGAAAGATGCATATCTCCATAGTAATTTTGACATTTTCAACTGCTGAGCTCAGCGAATGAGATTCAAAAATCGCAC
Organism: Agonopterix arenella; assembly: GCA_927399405.1. Classification (NCBI taxonomy): domain Eukaryota; kingdom Metazoa; phylum Arthropoda; class Insecta; order Lepidoptera; family Depressariidae; genus Agonopterix; species Agonopterix arenella. Next base: position 9,346,761 of record OV656714.1, read on the forward strand.
GGTCAAAAAAAACCATCGATGCACACACATGTTTTTATTGATGCACATGCGCATGTTGCATTGTGGCAAAGGCTTTCGACGAATCTAAACTATTATAAAACTGTAACAGGAAGTTTGTCTGTACATTGAAGATATTAACAAAAAAAAAGTTACGATATGGTTTATAGGTATCCCTGATTCCATTTCACCAATTTTTGGATTTTACGTCTGTCTGTTTATTTGTTTGGGTTTTTTTTTTGTGTGTTTGTTTGTTTGAACGAGTATCACGCAAAAACCACTGAACCGATTTTGTCGAAACTTTTTTGTTTGATAGCTTATTATCTGACTTAAAATCTGGTATATAATTTGTGCGGACAAAGTCGCGGGTTAACGCACGTACCTAAGTAATAAAATATTACGAAAGTTTGGCATCGATGCTGCGTCGCGACTCAATCGATGCTTTTTGCTGCACTTCTACGCTGCAAAAAGTCGCAGTGTGTAAAGAGCCCTAATCCAATTACCCCAGTGTTGTTTAGCCTAAAATTGTTTTTCCCTTAGACTTAAATTTTTTTTTTTTTAATTTTTAAAAGTAGACAATAGGAAAATAGTCAATACAACTTTGTGGGAATTTTTTAAATAAAGTGTAGACAGACAATAGAATAATCGATAGTGGCCCCGCATTCCAATTAATTAATTGAAAGTATTTTATTTTATCTACTTTCAAAATGACTCCTATTTAACCAATAAACTTACATACCTACCTACATACTATAAAACAATAAACTACATTATTAGGGTCCTTTTTTTTAATGATGATCAGACTATCATACTGAACCACTTTATCTTTTTCTTTCTCTTTCTCTTTGTTGTTTCATACAAAATTGCAATCCTACTCAACCCAAATGTTATCTACAGACATAATACATCAACGATCTTATATTAGATAATTAGATAAACTATTATAAAACTGTAACAGGAAGTTTGTCTGTACATTGAAGATATTAACAAAAAAAAAGTTACGATATGGTTTTTAGGTATCCCTGATTCCATATCACCAATTTTTGGATTTTTTGTCTGTCTGTTTGTTTGTTTGTTTGAACGAGCATCACGCAAAAACTACTGAACCGATTTTGATGAAACTATTTTTGTTTGATAGCTTATTATCTGACTTAAAATCTGGTATATAATTTGTGCGGACGAAGTCGCGGGTTAACGCTCGTGAAAGAAAAGCTTGATGTCGTGTCGTATCAAGAACTCAAGAGACTAGCGGATAAGAGACACGATTGGCGAATACTCCACCGACAAGAGCGTAGCTCTTAAATAAGATGATGATACTAAATGCTGATCGAAGTTTTGTATGACAAGTCATTTTTTTTTTTTGCGAATTTCCTATAGTTTTCTTTCGGAAAAGTTGTTCAGCCTCATGGGCATGATCTCCCCTTAAAGTAATGCAACTGTTTACAGTAGTACCAGGTTTATAAGTCTTACCGATGTACCTGCGCAGTCGACAAATTAATACCGCGCGAAATTGTATTGACCAATCAGAATGTGCCACCTTCAATCCGTTTACGCTATTGGTTAATTGGTTTTTGCGCCCTTTTCGCTGCTATCCGACTTTGCACCCTTTGATTACTAAATGACTTCGGGTTTTGTCAGGGACTCGGTCCTGCTCTGCGCAAACGAAGATCGACAAGCGGAATTATTTTCCTGGTCGTACTGTATCCTAACACCCTGTATTATAAACGTTAATACCTATACAATATAAAACCGCCTTCAAAAAAACTAAAAAGATAAAAAATAATTCCTATTGCAGCCGATGACTTTTTCGTTCGCATCATCGAAGTCGCTGTCAAGCCGGTACGATTCGCGACAGGGCTTGCATTAATGTTTTGGCTTGGCTTGACACCGACTTCCATAAAACAAATTAATGTTCTTATGATGCGAACGAAAAAGTCATCGGCTGCAATAGGTATTATTCTTCTTATCTATTCTCAGGTATTATCTTTTTAGTTTTTTTGAAGGCGGTTTTAATTTTTTGTAAAATTTTTATTTATTTCACAATTTTCAGTGGTGAATTCAATAGCAGTGCTTTAAATTAACAAACGCACCAGCCGGCACTACGATTTTCAAAGGTTCCCCTCGATTTCGCTGGTATGCCATCATCAGATCCTGGTTTCCTTATCATGGTACCACCCTTGGAATATCTTCTTTCCAACAAAAAAAGACTCATCAAAATCGGTTCATAAACGACGAAGTTATCCGCGAACACACATAAAAAAAATATATATAAGGTCTAACAAAATTAGGTGAAACTATTTTAAGGGGATGATCAGACCATCAAACTGAACAACTTTCTCTATGAGACCAATATTGAAATCGCGAAATAAATGTGCCGCTCCATACATTTAGGTTGAGTAGGTTAGTATGGAACAGCTGATTTTCTTTTCGCGATTTCAATATTGGTCCGATCATTTGATGGTCTGATCATCCTCTTAACACGTTCCGGGACAGTGACCGGCTATAGCAGTGATAACAATAAAAGTTCTATTGTGTCTCGCTCACCGCCCCGGAACGTGTTAAAATAGTTTCACCTAATTTTGTTAGACCTTATATATATACGGTCGAATTGAGAATAACCTCCTCCTCTTTTGAAGTCGGTTAAAAACACAAAACAATTTCCGAGCTTCGCATGCACACACTAAGGAACAAAATCTCGAATACCTTTAGCATTCGTGTAACAATTTGTAAGGCAAATTTTTAGTGTGACGTCACGTAGGTAGCCCGTAGTCCGGATTTCCTCAGCGGAGTGGAACTATACCTCTCGCCGGATAACCGGTGTAAATCTTACATTTGGACTGTTGTACACACGCTGGGGGTTGTAGATTGTTAGTGCACGTTACCCCTAATTGGCGAACCTCTCAGTAACGTAGGATTTGCGAAATTCGCTTTAGGGGGACTGACTGTGCACAGAATTGATCTTATTCTGAAGAATCGTAAATATATAGCATCTGAAATGAGTATCTAGGTATTTAATATGTTCGATTGATGACTATAACATAACGCCTATGTCGAAAAATAATTGAAGCGAAATGGGCTTGTGATAGCTTATATTACCACCTGATGCGAGAGAAAGAGATGGGGCGGCGTAAAACAAACTTTATTTAATTGTGATTGTACTATTTATGCAAGTTCAATTCTGCTCTAATCAAAATTTATAAAATATCAATCTCCTTTTTTTAAATCAAGTCTCGTGTTTCTATTATTCACCGTTTAGCAGTTCCAAGCGTTTATCGATAAAGACGGAGGCTACTTTGGCTTGTTTTTCTATCGATAAAATGTGTTCGTGTTTTGTGGCTCTAATCAAAACTTCAATTATGTGTTCAATTTACATATATCCGCAAATCATACTCCTACTTATAGTACTTCATGATATATGACCCTTTGAAGAATCCAATTTTTTTCAAATAGCCTCTTAAATTCCTACTCTTTATTTGCACGCTAAGAACGTAATTATAACAAAAACATAATAATTTATGAACATGTGTGTGTATGTTATTAAATAATTATATTGAGTGTTAATGGTACAAGTACCTATTAAAGCGGAGCTAACATCGAGAAAACTAAAAACAAAATTGTTGTTTCACAGTAAATGTCAATGAAGACAATATTCAGCGCATATGTTTGGAATACCTTTTTACGTAACAAATTAAAGATTGAAAAATTTGTCTCGGGCGGGACTTGAACCCGCACTCTTCCAAACCGGGGAACTGCGTGCCTTTTTATGTGATTTAAATGTTGGAGTGCAATTTTTGAAACTCATTTATTGAACACACCATCAGTTGAAAATGTCAATATTACTATAGAGATATGCATCTTTCTACTGTTGATTTGACATTCAAAAATCATACTCCAGGAGTGCGATTTTTGAAAGTCAAATCAGCAGTAGAAAGATACGTATCTTCATACATTTTCAACTGCTGAGTTCAACGTATGAGATCAATGAGTTTTTATAAACATAGAGTCATCATGTCATACAATAACAAAGCCTAAACATGGTACATGTCTCTATTGTCACCTTTGTGTGCATCAGCAGCTGTCATACATTGCCGCTGACATTCCAGTCCTTTCAAATGTATTCGGTTACAAAACAGTAATGTAAAACAACTGTGCATAACTTAGTGGTCCCGTTAATAGCGCACTGATGGGAAGTCCTCCTTGTATAGAATGTCATTGTATGAAATTCAAAAATCGCACTCCTGGTCCTTATTCAGTTAGATGATCTGAAGCATCTTCCTATCAACACCAAAATTCTCTTAGCCCAATCCCTAATCCTTCCTATTATCGACTACGCGGATGTCTGTTGTCTTGATGCCACTGAGGAGTTAAATACCAAGTTGGAGAGACTACAGAACTTGGGGATACGTTTCGTTTTCGGTCTACGAAAGTATGACCATGTGTCCCAGTTCCGGGCCCAGTTGAAATGGCTCCCCGTACGCGATCGTAGGAATGACCACATCCTTTGTCTTCTTTACAACATCCTACACAATCCTGCCTATCCTAACTATCTCCGTGAACGTTTCTCCTTCTCCCGCCCTCTTGACAAACCTTGCCGATCCCACATCCGTACCCAACTTAGTATCCCATCCCACTCCACCGACTTCTACTCCTACTCCTTCACCATCCATGCTGCTCGGTTGTGGAACTCACTCCCCGCCGATATCCGCGACTCTAAGAGTATTGCTATATTTAAAAAGAAAACGAAAGAGCACTATCTTTCTCTACCTTAAGTGATATTTATATATATAATTATATATTGTATGTTGTAGGTATATATTACATAATATATATATTTATTTATTTATACTGTTTGTTTGTACACAATAAGTTTGCCTTGTAATTGTTAACTGTCACTTTTACGGGTCTGCTGGAAGAAATCTCTTCAGAGATAAGCTCGCCCTTTGTACATGTTTTCTCAACTTTATGTATTATTATGTCCGTGTGTACAATAAAGTGTTATAATTATAATAAAGCATCCTCTAAAAAATGTAACGCATTTAAGTAAGCATCCTGCCTATTATACTCAGCAGAAATGGTATGGGTAGTGGGCTCGGTGGCGAAATTGGATAACGCAGTTCCCTGGTTTGGAAAAGTGCGGGTTCAAGTCCCGCCCGAGACAAATTTTTCAATCTTTAATTTGATTCGAAATAGCACAATATAGCTGTAACATGTTTAAAAATCAATAATATTTGAAATTGATACCAATTACTCGTGCGTTAAATAGTTGGCTATTGCTGCACATTTCAACAGTATGTGTGAGCAATCGCTGCTTCCTCGAAAACGTTTTATCAACTAATCTCTCAATCCAAAACTCCAGTCCCCTGTACACTTTCAACATTACCACTGTGGTGTTTTCGCGAATTCTTCCCGCGCGTGTCGCTCCCCACAAATCAACACTTCCTGTTTGCTAGTAGTACGTGCAGCACCTATGAAAAGGTTTAGGATTGTTGGAAAATCAGTTTCTGAAAAAAATATTGGTGACTATTATACAGGGTGTAAAATTTAACGGGACACTTACTTAAAGGGGTGCTTCTGACCATCAAACTGAACAACTTTCTCTAAGGGAACAATATCGAAACCGCGAAAAAAAAATCTGCTGTCCCATACCATACTCGAAATCAGCTATTGCATACAATTGAGTCGAGTAGGCATTGCAGTTTAGTATGGAACGGCTGATTATTTTTTTTTGCTCCGATTGGTTTGCTCCCATAGTGAAAGTTGTTCAGTTTGATTGGTAGACTCTTAGTTTAAAAGGATGCTAATGATATCAATTTCACCCTGTATATGTTTGCAGTTTTGTATGGGTCAGCGGATTTCAGTGTTGGTCCTATAGTAAAAGTTGTTCAGTTTGATGGTCTGAAGCACCCCTTTAAGTAAGTGTCCCATTTAATTTTCACCTTTAAGGATATTGAAGGTTTCAAGTTAGAATGATGTATAAAGTGGTGATAAATGGTAGATAGCCTTTCATCAACCTTATACACTGCTACAAATTATTTTTCCCATAGTCACCTCGTAAGACACCCACGGAAAGAAATGGGGGTGGTTCATTCTAAGCCAGAACCACGCGACATTCTCCTCGCCCTATTGCCCTGTTTTATATTTGTATAGATATAAAGGGTGCTTCTTGACAAGCGGACGGTTTTTAAGGGGATCTGGAGCATTGCACTGTACGTTAGCGAGACGTGGCCATTGACTAAACGAGATCGAGATAATAGATACGGTGTTGGAGGAGAATGGGGGGGATAAGTTGGACAGAACGAATAACAAACGAAGAAGTGTTAAGGTGGTTTCAGTCCATACAAAAGTTTGACACACAATACGCGTAGACGGAATTAATAAAAGTAATATTTTATATATGGAAAAATAGTTTAGAAAATGTAGTTGCCGCGTCACAAATAACATTTGCAATTTATAATATAATAACGAATTAGTTTAGATCTAGTTTAGATAATTATTTAGTTTATTTACAATTGTGTATTCTAGAAGAATTATACTTTATTTTATTATTTATTATTCCCCTTCTTGAAAACAATCTATTAAAGTAAGCATTATGAAATTAAAAAAAAATTAAAAAATAAGGAAGATAGAAAGCTTTTAAAATTTTGTATGAAAATCAAAGCTTTATATCTTCGTAATTATTTTACAAGTTGCAAATGTTATTTATGACGTGGCATCTAGATTTTCTAAACTATTTTTCTATATACACGAAATTACTTATATTAATACCGTCTACGCGTATTGTGCGTCAAAGTTTTGTATAAAATTGGCCCCTCTGCAACCACCTTAAGAATGGTTAAAGAAATTTTCTAAAAACAATCGAAAACCGGAGAGGAAAAATGATCGGATACTTGATACGAAACGACCATTTTTTTTAAAACAATACTGGGAGGGAAGATAGAGGGAAAGAGAGGCAGAGGAAGACCTAGACATATAGTGAAGGTAAAGGTTGTTGTCGTGTCGTTTCAAGAACTCTAGATACTAGCGGAAAAGAGACAGGATTGCCGAATACTCTACCGACAAGAGCGTAGCTCTTAAAAAAGATGATGATGATCTCACATTAAAACTGAACAACTTTCTCTATGGGAATAACATCGAAATGGCAAAAGACAACTGTGGTGGCTATCGCTGGTCCTTGTACGGCGAGCCTAACTTAGGTACCTAGTTCGTTTTCGCGAATTCTTCTCAAGCATACTAGAGTGTGTCGTGTCTACACTTTGCACGACACTTCCTGCCGCATACCACTGGCGCCACCTATGTCCCGGTTCCGGATTAGTTTTAATTCATTTCACTTTGTTTGTTTAGGAAATAGTTTGCAGTTTTGCTTACTGGTGCTGGCAGAATTCACGTAACCTCACGGAATAACTTGACCTTTCAATTTTGGGACATTTGCTGAAAATATGTTTTGATCATTATCATGGTTGAAACAGGATGTAAAATTCAATGCGTTACCATATTAAACAAGGTGGTTCAGACTATCAAACTGACCATTGAACAACTTTTAATAAACGATCATCATTGTCTTGCCCATTTCCCATTATTTGGGGTCGGCGCAATATGTCTTTTAATAAACGATATTTAATTTAATTTATTTTAATTTTACTTTTTTTTTTTTTAATTTATTTTAAGTTTTCATTTTTACAAAAGGTACAAATTGCTTTAATTTTCGCCAAACTGCAGAACAGTTTGTTGGCGAAAAACATTACACTCAACTTTAAAAAATGAGTCCTTAATCTTACCTTTACAATATAGTTTAGTAAATAAAATTATGTTAAAGTATTATGACAAAGTATAAAGATAATATCACAAACCCAAAACAGTAAGTTTGTGACATCACATATTATACTCAGGCACCTACTAACAGCGATTGTTTACAATGTTTATCTAATTAGGTACTATAAAATTTTTAGTGATTCAAGAATTGTTTTTTTTAGTTTAGCTTTTAAGGATATTTTACAAAGATTCTGTTTTTGCCTTAGCCAGTCAATACTGTTAAATATTTTCGGAGTTAAGTACTTAGTGGTTCTTTTACCATAGTTATTTTTAGCCGATGGTTGAATGAATTTACCTTCTCTGACCCTTCTGGTATTATACTTATTTTCAACAGGTATTTTAAAATGTTCACAGTTATACTGATTAATAGCCAATAAGTATCCAACTTTATGCTTAACTGGGATTATCTTACATATAGGAAAAAGTAGATCATAATTTTTATTACATTTTTGCTTCTTTTTTTGTCTACTAACTACTAAGTACCTACTACTAATTACTATGGAGCCAACATCGAAATCGCGAAATAAAAATCAGCTGTTCCATAGAAAACGCCAATGGCTTCCTGAACCAATGTATGCTGCTGCTGGAGAGCTGTTTTTTTTTCAAGGTTTCAACGTTTGTCCCATAGCGGAAGTTGTTCAGTTTGATGGTCTGAAGAACTCCTTTACACCCTGTATATCTACGTAATACTGTAGAACAGAAATTTTATCACTCAATAATAGGACAAAGAGAGAGTAGGCATGAAGGACATGTAAAAAGGATGTTATTTTGATACTTAAATTAGGTTTTTTGTTTATATTTCTTTTGCTACGATTCTTAGATGGATAGATTTAAAATTGTATTTTTTAATTACTTATGGGTTTACTCGACCTCAATCCAGTTCTTAGGACAAAGATGGGGTCAAAGATGTAGCGAGCTAACCCAGAAAAAGCCTATTCACTCGTTCTTTAAAGGAATTCAGGGTTGTAAGCGCTTGGAAATACTGACGCAGGCAGGGCATTCCACTCCTTGGCTGTGCGCATTATAAAAGATTCAGAAAGGCGCTTGGTGCAGATACGTGGGATGTCAACCAAGAAGGGTGATATCCCGCGGTGCGTCTGGAAGTCCGAAAAAAGGGGAAGGTGGGATGAGCTCATGTAGCTCTTGGGCACACTCACCGAAGTACAATCTGTAGAAGACCGACAAGGCTACCCTGCGGCGGCCCTGTAAGTCTTTGATAGATATGAAAGTATTGTATTAGAATTGGAAGAAACAGGAACTACATTTTAAATTTCTTCCAATTTAAAAACTGTTAAGAATTTTCATACCTAGTAATTAATTCCAATTGTAAAAAATGAAAAATCAAAATACAACACCAAAATCACAATTATAAAAAATAAACTTTCACCTTAAAATATTTGAATACCTCAAAAACTTAACTGCAAAACACACCTATCCTTTTAAAAGAGTCGAAACACAATACCTATGCAACTATAAAACATCTGCCTAGTGACCTTTCAACCCTTAAGGAGACAATGGGACCGTAAGAAGGGGTCACTATAGCTGGACACGACCGGATCTAGTCGGTCGGTTCCGGCCCAAACCGGTTTCGACAACCGCTAGGAGAGGTGACCAGGACTTGCGTTATTATTGGGATAGTTTAGAAGAATTGGTTAGTTATTTGTCTAAATGTATAAATTTTTTTTATAATTAAACCGTAGATCACCTGAAATTATATGAACATACCTAAATAGCCAAAGTCTTAATACAAAATTTTGATATTCATAAATTAATGTATGTCTTTAAAGAAAACATAACACAAACACCTTTAACATAAAATTGATATCGACTGTAAATAAAAAGGAACATAATTTTAAATGATGGCATCATGATAGTAACAAATAAAATAAATAACGTTCACAGACACATACCTTGGATTGTAATGTTTAATCCCAATTATTCTAAAATATCTACATTATTGTGTGTCCTAGCTCTTCCAAAATTAATGGATACCCATTCAACTGACCGTTCGGCGTTCGAGTCGAATTCGATTTCAATACCGATTATTAATTTAAAAAACAACAATGAAATGGGTACAGGACATATGGACAGGACACCAGCCTAAAGGTAAATAGTATTTTTTAAAGTCACGTCTCATAAACGGCTATTTGTATGGCCAGTGACCATATGTTAATAATAAAAGGGTTATCGTCAAACAACCTCTTTAGACACGCATTATCTATTGATTTTAGATTATTGAATGTTTTGTTGACTTTTATGCGGTTTGGAAAAAGAAAGTTGTTAAGGTGGTTGCAGAGGGGTCAATTTTATACAAAACTTTGACGCACAATACGCGTAGACGGTATTAATATAAGTAAATTTGTATATATGGAAAAATAGTTTGGAAAATCTAGATGCCGCGTAACAAATAACATTTGCAATTTATAATATAATTACGAAGATATAAAGTATAAAGATTTGAAATTTTTCATACAAAATTTTAAAATCTTTATATCTTCGTAATTATATTATAAATTGCAAATGTTATTTGTTACGCGGCATCTAGATTTTCTAAACTATTTTTTCATATATAAGGTCTAACAAAACTAGCTGAAACTTTTTTAAGGGGATGATCAGACCATCAAACTGAACAACTTTCTCTATGGGACTAATATCGAAACCGCAAAAAAAAAACAGCTGTCCCTTACATTTAAGTCGAGTTATGTTTGCAGTTTTGTATCGGACAGCTTGTTTTTCTATTCTCGGCGATTTCGATATTGGTCCCATAGAGAAAGTTGTTCAGTTTGATGGTCTGATCATCCCCTTAAAATAGTTTCAGCTAGTTTTGTTAGACCTTATATACAAAGTTACTTATTAATACCGTCTACGCGTATTGTGCGTCAAAGTTTTGTATAAAATTGACCCCTCTGCAACCGCCTTAAGTAAGGTTGTTGGTAAGTATCATGTGTTGAACTTTTTTGGTTTGTAGTTTGTTTAGGCAGCAGGCTTGTTTTTTATTTTTTGTTTGATTTATGTGTTCTGCATTTATCTACTTTATTATGAGATGACTTTCTTTTCCTTCACTTGTGGTACTATAGAACTTTGTTTAAGTCTTTCCTAACTCTCTTCTCCTCTACTTTTCCGTATATTTATAGTCTTGTAAAGGCTTGTAGAATTTTCCGTGTCCAATTTCGTGTCGAATCAATCAAATCATACCTCTCCCTAATGCGTTGTTAATGTTTTCAAAATATTTCTTGTTTCATCAATTATTCGCAAGTTTCAAAAATGCGAATGCTGTGATAACAAATGAAGATCATTTAAAGAAAAAGAGACATATTTTAGCCCAGTCATTTTACGCAGTTTTGTTAGGCGGATTATGGAGTAATTACTAATTGGACTTTTAAACTGTAACCGGCACCATTTCGTGACAAAAAGACTATCTTAAAGCATATTTAAAAAAAACCTCAGGGTTAAAAGCTCAAAAAAAAAAGAAAAGAATTAAAAAAAAGAAATAATCGCTACGCAACATAGAATTCAAAATTGTGAATCCCAGAAGGCTTTTAAATAATAATATTAACACCAATGCACTCATTTGACTTAGATTTAGCAATATAAATAATTTTTGAGCAATAAATTAGGCACTGAAATTAAAAAAACGAAGTATTTATTAGAAAGTACGAATGAGTTTTTCAAAATCTTCTAAGTAGACAAAAATATTTACACCATGTTTGAAGTATGTAATAATGGTAAAGCCTTAAATATGTGAAAAAAAAAATTACCATCAGGTTTTTTAGAACGAGATAATAGCTAAATTTTAAAATTGGAACTGGCTTAAATTGGCTCTTCAATATTGCACCGAAAAAAAATATCAATTATTAATTAGTCCCGGCTCAAACCGTAAAATGACTGGGCTTTATAGCAAATACCGAGGTTGCGAAGACTTAAAATAAAAATGATGATACGCATGAGGCATTACCTCTAGGACTAGGTCCAGTGACGTAGGCATAATGTAATTGAAATCAAGTAGATGGTGATTGAGACGAAACAATCAAATACAGAAAGGGAATACAATGTTTCATTAGAAACAGATTAAATGACTGTATGAATTTTATATTCAAAGATATATTTATCTATTCGTTCAATCAAGCTCTCGGGATATGCAATGTTTTGATTTGACAAACGAATTTAGATTTTTATAATCACTAGGGTACGACCATTGTAATATATAAGGTCTAACAAAATTAGGTGAAACTATTTTAAAGGGATGATCAGACCATCAAACTGATCAACTTTCTCTATGGGACCAACAGTGAAATCGCGAAAAAAAATCTGCTGTCCCATACATTTAGGTCGAGTAGGTTTGTATGGAACAGCTGATTTTTTTTCGCGATTTCGATATTGGTCCCATAGATAAAGTTGTTCAGGTTGATGGTCTAATCATCCCCTTAAAATAGTTTCACCTAATTTTGTTAGACCTTATATAAGTCTATGGGTACGACATATTGTTGTTAGTAGGTAAGTAGGTATGTAATATACTTTACATCTGCAATAATAAAAGCTGAAACAACAAGTTTATGGCTGAGAATGCTAATCAGACCCGTACCAGCTAGGAGACGTTGAATTTATAAAACAATCGATAAAAACCGACATCTTTCGTTTGATTGAAATTTTATAGAGCGTTTGCGTGATTATGGTGTATGGGGCAGGCAGGGGTGGATTGAGAAATACTTTACAACAGTGTTATTGCGATCGTGGGCGGCACCAACATTGAAATCGCGAATAAATTAACTCCCTGTTCGCGAAAAAAAATATCGAGTAGCCCTTGACATTTTCTACTACAGGATGTTAGTGTAAACAGTAGCATTACTATGGTTTGGGGTGATTATACTCATAATTCTGAACAACTTTCCTTAAGAAACTTATAGAAAATTCGCAAAAAAATTGTGAATTTTCCATGCTAAATACAATCAGCTGATCGAACCGAACGTTTGTATGAAAAGTCGAAAAGAAATTTGCGAATTTCCTGTAGGGTTCTTAGCGAAAGTTGTTCAGTATCATGGGTTCAATAACCCCTTAAAGTAATGCAACTGTTTACCCTAACACCGTAGCATGGGCATTTCAGGCGACTACTGCTATCTCATATGTACCCGTTCTCTAGATCGTGAACAATCAAAGGTTACTTGTTGGTGGTGCCTAGGTTGGCTCCATAAAAAAAAACAATGATGGTGCTGGTGAAATATTTTTAGACTGAATTAAACTAAATTTATGTTTACACTGTACCTATATTTTGTAGTGTATCTGAATGAACTTCAAGGAATGTTCTATTGCTATTTTTTTAATTCAGAACAGTTTATGTTCTTCTTTCCAAATCCGCCCCTGTTCTATCGTTTGAAAATACGCAAGGGCATGTAGGTAATGACAGACTGGCAGTGGGCGTTCTTATAAATTGTTTATTGTGCGGTTTTCTTTTAAGCCATTGCTAAGGGACTATCAAATATGTTAATGTAAACTGTATTGCAAGGGAATTAGGTCTTTGTGAGAGTTGAAGGAGTAATTTGTGAAGTATAGCTTAGATAATGTTTGAGGAGGTACGTTTTGTAATGAGGATTGTGGGAAAAGGAACATGCATTTTGAATATAACAAATTCTTTAAGAAATCCGGATATAATATTGCAGAAGAGACAAACAGTATTTGTGGCTTAAAATAGTATACAAACAAAAATTTATATAAAAATCTGAACTATTCTTAAAATCCGTCGCGTTTCGTTTTTGGTCTAAACGAGTTCATGACGTTTGCAGCATTATCCTGTCGGACCAGGAACCGAAAGAGATAAATACAGTGCGAAATTGATATCATTAGCATCATTTTAAACTAAGAGTCTAACCATCAAACTGAACAACTTTTACTATGGGAGCAAACCGATCGGAAGAAAAAAAAATCTGCTGTTCTATACTAAACTGCAATCTGCAATGCCTCCTACTCGACTCAAATGTATGCAACAGCTGATTATATTTTTGTTCCGATCGGTTTGCTCTCATTTGATATCAATTTCACCCTGTATAATCATAACAACTTATTGCATTACACCAACAACTTATTTCTTAAATTGTGCAGAGTAAAATTATAATCATAATAACTTATTGCATTATGTGGTTACATATTATGATCTAAAAATATATTACAGCACAATATGTTAATGATATTCGATTCTAGGAGTTAGAAGAATCACTATGCATACGTACATAATGCTCTCATCCTATTATTCAAAATTCAACAAATTTTTTTTTCAAAATAATATCACATAGATAGCTTTTTCATGTCATTTTTTGAGTCTACCACCGCGTCGGAAGGTGTTTCGTTGAGAGAAGATGCGGCCAGAAACTCTACAACACACATCTTTTAAACAAAACAAAATATACAAAGTACAATTAAAATACAATATTGCATTACATAGAGTAACATTGTCAAGACCAGACATTTTGGTCATTCAAATAGTCATCGAGTTTATAGTAGCCTTTTTTACAGAGGACTTGTTTAACATGGGACTTAAACTTTTTGTCTGGCAAGTTTAGAATATCTTCTGGTATCTTATTATAATAGCGTATACAGTGCCCCATGAAAGATGTAATTCTATGGGTATAAGCAAGACAACGCGGGGCGCGGGTAATAGCTAGGTTTTTAAATGTTCGCGACCAGAACGCTGAATACTACAATCAATACATTGATTTACCATTCAATCCAAACAATAGCTGTTCAGGAAACAACAGAAATCCAAAAATGCAAATCCAAAAATTGTTTTGTCGAAAAACCAGTCCCAAAGTAGCAGCTGCACATTAAAATCCGACACTTACAAAACATTAAAAAGGATAAGGAAGGGTCAGTAAAACCAGATTGACCAGTCCTATTCAAAAAATAGACAATAACGGGCCTAGAGTTGACCCTTGGGGGACACCGGTCATTTCGCGAGTGACCAAACCGGTATTAAATCATAAGGGTTAGAAACTTGATTTTTTTGTTATTATTCGCATTGTCAAAGTCCAGTTGACGCGATGGTCAGTTTAGGATTAGTTTTTGGACGTGATCAACGTGATAAAAGGTGTCAAGCTTCAGTGAAAGTGTTAAAAAGTGTTTCTTTAACATACTAGCTATAAAGTGTTCTGTTGATTTCCTGAAAAGTAAAAAAATACATCTTTTTTAAAGACCCAATTCCCACGGGGGGCGAAAAGGGTCGAATAACACTTAAAACGTCAGAGGAAATTTAAAAAAACCTTTTTTTTTACTTAACAAAAAAGTGTCCCGCAATTATCACCTCCCCGTTTTGCTCGGCAAATAGAATTAGGCGTGAATTAAATTAGCCCGGAATTAACAAGGATAATACCCGGTTCTCTTCACTTTTTCCTTATTTTTCCCGCCTTTTCAACCGTTTTTTTGCTGACACGTCCCTCCTACAGCGGTGACGCGGGAAATTTACCCGCCAATTTTGAAAGATAAACGTGCGGGTTCTTTTTTCAAGTGGCCTTTCCTATTTCTTTTTGTTGTGCTTCATTCCGATTTTATATTTTACTGAAAAATAGCATTTTTCTTTTTTTCGCATCTGAAGCTAGGGTATTTGTGTAATTAAGAAATTCATTCTTCTTCTTCTGCCGAGTCGATATATGTCATTATCATTACTCATTAATGATTTATGATTATTATGATTTGCCAATCAGCGTTAGAGGCTTGAAATTTACCAAGTTGAAGGTGGCAATGGACTAGTTATATCTGTCAAAGAACTGACAATCGATGGGGAGTCCAAGTTCTAGAATGGAGACCACGATCTTAGGTAATGTGGGAGACCCAGTGGGTCACTGGACAAGCGACCTAAAAAAGGTAGGGCAAGCGACTGGATGAGGAATGCCGGGGATAGAGTTTTGTGGCGCGGCTTGGAAGAGGCCTATGTTCAGCAGTGGACGATGATAGGCTGATGATGATGATGTTAAAGGCTTACTGATTGATCATAGTACGCCGGCGCCGTACGTATCAGTCACATGGAGAAGCTGTCTTGACATTCCCCAAAAAAGTAATTTGAAACATTTCAAAATACCTTTTCTAAAATACTAATGATAAGTCTTAAAGTGCAATAAAACTTCATGTAACGTTCATTCGGCAATTATAAGCGTTATTTCGTTTTAAGTGACGATCTTGGGGTTCGAGAAGAATGGATATAGATAATTAAGAAGTGCCACAGAGAGTAATGGGTTCCTTGATTCCCTTGCTTCTCCGCAGAGCTTTGGGCTGACATCGAGGTTATCGGTGTTATATGGCTTATTTTCACTATCAGTAAGGTGAACTTTGGTCAGATCTTATTCAAAACTTTGGACTCAGTAACTAGCATGAATCAAATCGTCCCCATTATCTATAAAAAAAATTACATTAACACGTTCCGGGACAGTGACCGCCTATAGCCGTGATAACAATAAAAGTTCTATTGTGTCTCGTTCACTGTCCCGGAACGTGTTAAGGTCATTTTCGATATATTGGCTTTCTATTTGCCTAAACCTATCCAAAAATAAGCAAAAATCATCGAAAGGTAATTCTTCATTATATATTATAATGACAATAGTGACAATTTTGAACTAAAAGCACATACTATTATTAACACTGTGATAAAAGAAAAAAAATTTATGTACAAATCCAGATAATTTAGTTCTTTGCACGCGAGGGTTTAAGAAAAGGGGTCCTTTAAAATGTCAAAAGAAGGCGAATTTCCCTAAAGGGAGTACCCACCCCCTTAATTATATCTTTTAATGTAATGACGGAGTGCATTTTTAGATCACCCTCAATATATAGCTTTGTACATTGGAGGGGAGGGCGATAAGGGTGTTTTTTAGGGGATCAGAATTAATTATGGATTCTTAGGTTCAACTTTTCGAAAATGTCTGCCGAGTTTGAACGGAAGTTTTGAATTTGAAAATTTTGTAGATTGCCTTTTCCTGTGGCACCGTGAATATTGTGAATTCTCGTGCTTAGAATTTGTATTGTTATCAACAACAATAAAAAATAATAAAAATATATTGGTTATGACAAGATATTCTTGTTCTAGCCTTTTCTCCGCTGAATTTTATTACAATCAAACTCAGTTTGAGTTTGACTCAAACTATTGGTCAAAAATTAAATGCATTGAAAAAAAGGCCAAGTCTATTTCGAAAAATGCATAAATATCGAATATAATTATAAAATAACAATTAAAACGTGTAAATGTACGTAATGACGTCGTAACGAACTGAGAGGGACTGACGGACACACTGGATGATCTTAATTATAACGGTTCCTTATTGGATACGGAACCCTAAAAATTAATCTATAGCCTGTAGGATTCTATTGCAAGGCAAATGCCTTTCTTTACCAAAGATGATCATTGATCACATTGGCCCAGTGTGGTTTAATGGTGACAAGTTTTATATCATAGGGTCCTTCTTAATATAATGCTGACACTTTTTTTAAGAAAATGATCAGACCGTCAAACTGAACAACTTTCACTTTGGCATCAACATCAAAAGCGCGAAAAAAAATCTGCTGTTGGAACAGCTGATTTTTTTTCGCGCTTTTGATGTTTATCCCATAGAGGAAGTCGTTCATTTTGATGGTCATCATCTTAAAAAACTGTTAGCATATTAAGTCAGACCCTGTATTTTTTGATTAATTTCATATAATTAATAAAAAAAATCAATTCATACAGTAATCCAGCCAACAAAAAGGCAATCAGAAAACTTCATCAGTTCAATCGTTTTGTTATGAACGGTCGCTGTGGCCGATAACGGTTATGATGATGATGATGATGACATGAAATTATTATTTAAAAAAATATAGACTTCAACAAAACCTGTATAATACCTATTTTGGAATTCCAAGTCAAGAATTGCGAAAGTAGCAAAACAAAATTAAAGAACAACACAAGCCCCGCATCTTAGCAATTTAAAACAGGGGTCGTTCATTTATTCCTTCTTTTGACCCCCCTTTCACCCTCTTTCTACCCCTTCGATACCGACAACTGTAACTTGAACCCTTAGTATTTCAGGTTTAAAAGAGGAAGGTGGCTTTACAGAGGTCTTCCTTCGCTGGACGTCGTCCCTAACGGAGGTAGTGTCCCCTAAAAAATATACCCTTCTTTTAAAGGAGGAAAATTTGTTTATTATTATTCTTAACGTTTCGTTTTGTTTTTACATACCTACTCAGAAAAAATTTAAATCCTTTGTTTTGATATCGAAAAAGTCGTCAGTGAGAAATCGGTATAAACTTAAATTCAAAGATAATATTAAGATCTAAAATTGCTATGAAGTAATTTTTTTTAAATACCAATATTTAATAAGTCAATTACATAATTTGAAAATTTGGTGCGAATTCTCATGATGAAAGGCACCAAAGTTACGATGAAGGACAAGCCAGTTAAAAATAGCTATACCTATTAAAGAGATGTAGTTTAGTAGAGGTGGGGCGGCTCTGAAAGGGACAAAGTCCTTCGGTCAGGGATCCGTCTTAAAATATAAATGCACAGATTTTCTGCTATATTTGTGCCAAACTGCCAATGTCAACTGAGTCGAGTGTTCACCAAAGTTAAGCAACGCCATCCGGTGATCGTTTTTGGTTGGGTGATCGTTTTAGTGGTATTTCATATGTTAGCACCTCCATGGTTTGGATGGCACCGGATAAAGCTTGGCTTAGACGGCCTGATAGCTCAGTTGGTAAACCTGCCTGCTGATCCACGGGTCATGGATTCTAATTCCCTCAGGGAAAAATATTTGTAAGATGAATATGAATATTTGTACCAGAGTCATGGATGTTTGTATTCTAGATCACGAAGTCAGTCGGTAGTTTCTAGTCTACGAATAAGAATAACTATGGAAGAATAACTCTAAACAAAATCAACATGATTTTTGCCACCTCTTGAAAAAATGACATTTTGTATGAGTTTTGGCGGCAAGGTAGAGTTTTTTAAAGAACAAATTTAGAACAAGGTATAGTTTTTTTAACCGACTTAAAAAAAGGAGGTTTCTCAATTCGACCGTATATTTTTTTTTCTTTCTTAGGCCGGATTCGACCAAACTTTTATAGAAGAGTAACTATAAAAGGAACAATTTAACTCCTAGTGTTTACTCTGACATAACTTCACTTGTCTTCTACCACTCAAAACCCATACCAAAAGAACGAATCTATAATCCACCTAAAGAAAGAAGTCATTGTACCCGTACTTATTGCAATGTGAGGTTAATTTTTTTTAATTATGTGACATTGACATATCATTAGTCTCGTTATAAGGTTACACCGTCAAAATTGGCCGTTTAAAATTTACTCTCAACTTATTCATAGATTAGGGTTAGTAAAACGCAAAATCAGTTTACTCGAGAGTAACCGGCGACTTAATCTAAGAATAAAATTTACTCGCGTTTGGTCGAATCGGGCCTTAGTAACTAGTCATTATGATACATGTTTGGGCTAGTTTCTGTTACTTTCTATGGGACTAGGTAATGTGTGTGACAATGTCCAAGATATTTATTATTATTATTAGCGACCTGCTCCAGCTTCGCCCGGGTGTGATCTATAATATAAGTAAATATGTTATACGCATAAAACTTCCGGAAGAAATAATCTAAATGACAGTTAAAAACGTATCAAAATCCGTTGCGTGGTTTAAAAGAAGTAAGCGGGGAAACAGAAATGATAAGAACAGTTGCGGTTTGCGATTTTGTTTTCTTCTTTCTTATCGTGTGGGCAGAGCTTGAGCAGAGCCCTGGTGTCAGAATTTTTTCAGACCGCCTTACGGCCTCTGACGTGGTTTTTATGTAACGACTACTTCCACCAGAGATAGTAGCCGGGACCAACGTGCCATCCGAAGCACGGAATCATTTTCCTTTTCAGACAATCAGGTGATTCAGCCTGCAATGTCCTAACCAACTGGGGAAAAACGTACAAAGTGACATATCACTAGGTGCCCCCCGTGGGAATCGAACCCACGACCTCTGAGTCGAGAGCCAATGCTCTTAACCATCTAGACCACGGAGGCAGGAGTTTGTTGCATTTTGTTTTATACCATTTACAGATTATTATTTTATTTTAATGCTGTTGGACGGCAATAATTGTCACAAAAAAACTTGAAAATACGTAAAAACATTAGTTCTTCAAGACTCACTGTACGCCTGAAATAATATTCCTTAGTTGTCTTGAATAACATCTTCTTGTGGTTCCATCTCTTACTGGAGGCTGGTTATCATTAGTGCTATTCGGACCCTGGAGACTGCAGACCTGAATAGTGAGGTGGTGTTCATATCGAACCATTCTCACAGGTCCTTAACCCAGGAAGTCCTTAGAAGTCTTTGTGTGAGATCCTTGGGAATAAATGGGGTTACCAGTTCTTAGCTGGAACTATTAGTAAAATACAACATTTAAGAAAATCGTTATGCTTTATTTCTTTTTATTTATAATTAATGGACTCTTGCTTGTACGTTAGCACTGCATTTCCGCCAGTGTCAAGTAAGATCAGTAGGCCTCGCATGCTACCCCCGAGAATACGATGAAAATAAAGATGTGCCTCCATCTTTATTATTTTACGTATGCCAGTACGAGCGCGCTTGACGTTTTTCTCGTTTAAACTCTTTGTCGTGGGTGGCATGCTAGCCGTGCTGATAAGATAAATATTTTTATTTGCACATCAAAATAAACAAAAAAAAACACCAAGTAGTTTATGGGAGTATCTATACCAATCTCAGAGATTGTTTTTGATCAAGAACAAGAAGAGATTGAGGATTGCGGAGCCTCGTGGCAGGCAAAAACGTGACGCCCGAAAACCACGCGAGACAAGTGCTCGTGTCAGAACCTGCAACGTGACTCCAAAGAAAATGTGTTGTGCAAAATTAACATTATTTTCAACTCTTTAAGTCATAAAATCGATAACAAAAACCAGAATCTTCAGATTTGAAAACGGAAGCCGAGCTCGCCCACGGAATCCAAATGACGAATTGCGGAGGCTTTTTCTTGTTTAACGCAACCAACTTATATATAGCTTTCCAAATCTACCATCTCCTTCGAAATTCATCTCTATTACTATCGTTTTAAGGATACCTGTTAGTTTAAAGGGAAAAGTTTGAAGAAAATGTATTTTGGTAAGTTTCTCCCCACTGTCTCTGCAAAGGATTTATCGTCTTCCGAGGGGGAAAAGAGAAGCGTATAAAAATAAGAAAGGGTTGTTTTTCCTGGGGGACGAAAGGGGGGGTTTAAGAGATTCAATTAAGGAGGGGTGGCGCTTGGCGATTAATTATACTTTACGTATTATGGGTGGGTTAAAAATGAGTTTTGCTGGTGGAGAAGAAGTTATTTTTTGTTTCAAACTTTTTATAAAAAAAAACATTTGTTTTTTCAAATTGTTTAAAGAAACTATCTTTGATTAGTAATATCATCTAGGCTTTTCTATAAATGAAAATTACAATGCTTCAATTTCTAGGAGTGTATTATGTATCCTTCCGAAAGCGTCCAGTGGCGTGTTGCGGAGAGGTATGGACACTCAATCATGACGGTCGGGGTTCGAATCCGCACGGACGACATGCCATGTACCAATGAGTTTTTCTTTCTAACTTATATACGTCATACTGACTGCTGTCAAACGGTGAAGGAAAACATCGTGAGGAAACCTGCATACGCTGAAGAAGAAATTCTGATGCGTATGTGAAGTCTACCAATCCGCATTGGTCATGCGTGGTGGACAAACTCTTATACAGCCTCTTTGAGGGTACCCTGCAGTGGGTTTACAGGCTGATGATGATGACGATTGTATCCACTATCTCACTGGGGCTCACTGCCTGTCACACTCGACAGAGTTTGGAGATTGCTAGTGAAATGTGAATATTCGGAATATGGTACCTTTATTTAAAATATCTCTGACTATCCCCTCCCTATGTGGAATATACTAGGTGTAAGTGACAGCCTAGCAAATACTGAAACGGTGAACTCAGACCATCAAACTGAACAACTTTTACTACGGAGCCTACCTATGGAGACGCAAAAAAAATCAGCTCTCCCATACATTTAAGTCGGGTAGGTACGCACGGCGACACATCAAGCTATACAAAGCCAACATAAGCTGGCCGCGCGTCGTTATACGTTACTTGACCTACGCGCGGCCAGCTTATGTTGGTTTTGTACAGCTTGATGTGTCGCCGTGTGTACAGCAGTTTTGTATGAGACAGCTGATTTTTTTTCGCGTCTACGAGGTAGGCTCCAGAGTGAAAGTTGTTAAGTTTGATGGTCTGAGTTCACCGTTTCAGTATTTGCTAGGCTGTCGCTTACACCCTGTAGGTATCTGTCATGATTATTTTCCGAAAAAAAAAATCATTTTTAAAAAAGAAAAGGTTAGGAATTGTTTTTAATTAGTAATAGGTATTATTATAATATTTTGCGCTTTTGTAAATTTTAGAAGACAATATTAATTTTTTTTCTCATTGGTTCTTCTATCCCGCGTTTTTTGTTTTTTGTTTTTTTTTCAGGACCAAAACGTCCTAAATTAATGTAATTTCTTAGGATTTGCCATTTTTCGTGGCTTTAAATACTTTCACAGCAGATTTACATTATCATTATTATATTATTAAGTATCTTCTTCATTCAAACTCCTAAAAGTATAATAAACCAATTTGTTTGTACTAATCTTTAAACTCTGAAAATAATACAAACTTAACCCTTCTCTGCGTGCATCAGGTAAAAAACTAAATACCTTCTTAACACACTAACCCAAATTCCTTAACCCTTTCAAATCAAAACATACGTCGTCATGTCACACATCGGCCCACTCATGAAAACGTGGAAGGTTAAGAACCTTAACAAATAACACACTAAAATCACCCCTATCCTAAACACATAGAAGCTGTTTTACTAAGAACAAACGTTAGGTGGATTCCCGTATCAATTAAAGTCGTATTAAGTTTACTTTGCAGTTTAAGTTTTGCTAACTTTTAAGTAATGGTAGAAAATTTAAGTGCTGTTTAAAAATGTTTCTTAAGATTCTTTACTATAAGGTGAAATTGATATCATTAGCATCCTTTTAAACTAAGAGTCTACCCATCAAACTGAACAACTTTCACTATGGGAGCAAACCGATAGGAGCAAAAAAATAATGAGCTGTTCCATACTAAACTGCAATGCTTACTCGACTCAAATGTAATCGAAATCGCAAAGAAATCTGCTGTTCCATACAAAACTGCATTCCTATTGGAGTAAAATGTTATGTCAGTTTGATAGTCTGTTCGTCCTCTTAAAAAACCGTCCTCCTCCTTTTTTGAAGTCGGTTAAAAAAAGGACAAAATTCCATAAAATAGTGGTTTTACAAAGAAATAAAAAGCTCGTTTCAGAAACGCCAAAAGAACAAAAATAAAAGATGAATGTTTTCAAAATGTTTATTATAAGCACTATTGGCGGACACAAACATTGTCACATCATTTAACTATAAAAAAAAAAGTTTATCTTCTACTCAAAGTGTCAACCAAAAAATACCTAACCGGAAAAAAAAACCAGCACGAAAATTTAAATTCAGAACAGAAACGTAATCGAACGCACAAAAGCGCCCCTCTTGAAATCTTAACCCCCCACCTTGCATATCTATCTACAAAGGTACCGCATACTTTTATTCTTAAGGGGCCAGCCCGTCCACCCCATTTAAAAGAAGCCATCTTGGCATTGGGGCGCAGCCGGTGGGGTGAGCTGGGGTGGGAGGAACCACTTTTCTCTTGGCGAAGTGTTGTTTTAATTCTACCAAATATCTTTTCGTGAATACCTCAGTGGAACTTTTGATATAATTTTCTTGGCGTAATATTTATACGTTTGAGGTGTAAAGCGGAGTTTTGTTCGCTGTATAAAGGTATAGGTTTCTTTGGTAGTTAGTAGACTTGGGTTTGATTGACGAAGTTTAGAAGATGGAATTTCAGGATAAAAATTTATACTGTTTTATCTAGGTCTCTTAGTTTATTCAAAGATCGGTTTCAAACGCAAAATTTTCTTATCAAATGAGCAAATTTTATACGAAAATACTTGTATTATTATTTTAGAATCGTTGAATAGTTTAGCAATTCTTAACTAACTGACATAGCCCAAAGAATTGCTAAATTAAAGTTGCAGTGGGCGGGGCACATTGCTCGCAGAACCGATGGCCGATGGGGCCGAAAAGGCAGTGGACCGACGACCTGGTGAAGGCGGCGCAGGACCGGTCGTTATGGCGATCCTTTGGATCTATATCCAGCGGTGGACGTCCATAGGATAAGATGATGATGATGATGAATCGTTGAATGGGTAATATAAAAAAATACTATGGAGCATCTTTTGCACGGAAAATTAAAAGTACCATATTATCATACAAACAATCATTTGGTTGGACGCATTAAATCGATTTTAATATCGATGCTCTAGAAAGACTGTGTAGCTCAAATCAATATTGTGAAAATCATGGTAAAAAGAGCAATAAATTTTATACGCAAACCGACTTAAATAAAGTCTTCAATAGTCATATCTGCCGAAAGACGTCCACTGCTGGACATAGGACTACCACAAGGATCACAGCAACGACAGGTATTGCGCAGCCCTCATCAAAATAGGTTCAGTGTTAATATGATCAGTGATTGATCCCAAAATCACCATGTACGAGTTTTTACAAAAACTTATGTTCTGAGTTTGTATACAGGCTGTAAAATGAAATGGGACACTTACTTAAAGGGGTGCTTCAGACCATCAAACTGAACAACTTTCTCTATGGGACCATACATTTCAGTCGAGTTATGTTTGCAGTTTTGTATGGGACAGCGGAACTTTTTTTCGCGATTTCAGTGTTGGTCCCATAGTAAAAGTTGTTCAGTTTGATGGTCCGAAGCACCCTTTTAAGTAGGTGTCTCATTTAACATTACACTCTGTATAATTATTTCAGATTTTGTCCATGATACTGGTCAATTTACGCATTTTTGGGTACAAAATGCGCAAGAAATGATGTCACAAAATAATCACAAAAACCGATTTGTCACGAATTTCAATTACAACTAAAACCGAAAATTGGCCAGTAAACCAGCCTATTCGTAGTCTAGAAAACTCCATTAAAAAAACAAAATTCGTTTTTTTTTTGTTCAGTTCATGGTAAAGGGACCATACAACCGATGTCTTCAATAAATTTCTTTCATTTATAGCAATTAAAACGTTGGTGTTCGACGTTTTGACGCTTCTTTGGAGTTTTTGGAGACAATTGAAACGCAGGAACCTGGAAGAAACGCAGGAAGTGGCCACAGGAAAGAAGTGAACCGACTGCTTTGCCGCGCTACAAATGACGGAACACTTTTCCTGTTTACGACCCATACACCATCATATTTCACTGAACTGTATATTGTTCACTTGCACGACACTTTGTTACGCAAAACAACACCAATTTTACGAACCAAAACTCACTATAATCAATAAAAATTCGATAAAATATGTGGACTCCAAACGTAGCTGTCGAATTACCGCCAAAAACTCCACAAAATTAGTTTTTCAACGAAACTATTTCCTGCTATTCGATCGATCGCAAAAAAAAACTATTAACGCTTTTTCTACCCCATTCCAGGCAATGGTTTTATACCGCTCATCCACTCGATTAGAAATTCGAATCGACTTTGCTATTCGGCGTAGTTCCAAAGGAATGCCACTTGGGTCCACTAAACCGGCGTCCAGGTAAATTTTAATTTCTATGCAAATTCGAGCTTTCATTCAGGGCTTTAATCTCCGAGCTTTGTGACGGTATCAAATCGTAGGAAAACTTAATGAAAGTGCTAAGGTTTAGCCATTCTTCCCGCGTTTTATAGAGTGATTTTAAAGTTTAAGTATGTATCGTTGATGAAATGCCGAGATACTCTGATGTGTCAGATTAACTCGGGGGTGGAGAGATTGTGAAGCCTTATTGCGAGCTCAAACACAGTGCGAATGACAACCGCTCGCAATGAGCTAAAAAAAAAAAAGAACAAAATTTTTGTACCACTTGTCTATAAGGTCTAACAAAATTAGCTGAAACTATTTTAAGGGGATGATCAGACCATCAAACTGAACAACTTCAACTTCAACACATTGAAATCGCGAAAATAAAATTTGCTGTTCCATACAAACCTACTCGACCTAAATGTAAGGAACAGCAGATTTTTTTTCCCGATTTCAATATTAGTCCCATAGAGAAAGTTGTTCAGTTTGATGGTCTGATCATCCCCTTAAAATAGTTTCACCTAATTTTGTTAGACCTTATATATGACTAGACCAATGACTGGATCCGTGGTCTAATGGTTAAGAGCATTGGCTCTCGACTCGGAAGTCGTGGGTTCGATTCCCACGGGGGGCACCTAGTGATATGTCACTTTGTGCGTTTTTCCCCAGTTGGTTAGGACATTGCAGGCTGAATCACCTGATTGTCTGAATAGGAAAATGATTCCGTGCTTCGGATGGCACGTTAAGCCGTTGGTCCCGGCTACTATCTCTGGTGGTAGTATTCGTTACATAAAAACCACGTCAGAGGCCGTAAGGCGGTCTGAAAAAATTCTGACACCAGGGCTCTGCTCAAGCTCTGCCCACACGATAAGAAAGAATGACTGGATTCAGTGTCATCCAAAAACGATTGTCGGAGACAATTGTCACATCTTTCTTTCTCATATGTTCCTTAGTTTTTAAGTTCAGAAACATTTAGCTATAAATAAATGCGGTAGCGATCGTAATGAATTGAAAGGAATTATAATAATGCGATTAATTGTTTTAAAGGCATAGTGTCTCATTGTAATGTTTGATGAAAAAGAAATAACCTTTATATTTATGTTTTTATTAACATTGTACTCTTTTCATTGTATTTATCAGAATTGTGAACGCTTCTGTAATTGTACACACGGAGCTTCACAGAACCAACATAAGCTGGTCGCGCGGATGGTGAAACCCACATAACGTCGCGCGGCCAGCTTATTTTGGTTTTGCGTAGCTTGATGTGTC
The DNA here is from genome assembly GCA_927399405.1 of Agonopterix arenella. NCBI lineage: Eukaryota > Metazoa > Arthropoda > Insecta > Lepidoptera > Depressariidae > Agonopterix > Agonopterix arenella. Next base: position 9,373,542 of record OV656714.1, read on the forward strand.
CATGTATGTAGGTTGATGTTACAATAAATAAACTATTTTACATCAACCTTTTCTTTCACCTGTGCTAAAACGAAATAAGCATAAGCATATGCTCACGACTATATTCCCCGAGGGGGTAGTCAGAGATATTCTGAAACCTCAGAACATCCACGTTTCACTAGTAGTACCGAAACTCTGTCCAGTGTGACGGGGAGTGAGCCCGTCGCCACTTATAATGGACAGTAGGTACAATAAATGCCTCGAAATTGAAGCATGCAGGTTTCCTCACGATGTTTTCCTTCACCGAAAAAGCCAGTGGTGTTACAAATCGTACATGAATTCCGAAAAACTCATTGGTACGAGTCGGCCTGGACGGGGATCGAACCATCGCCTCCTGCACGGCAGGCAACGTTACTCACCACTGGACCACCACGGCTTAAACGAAATAAAGAGATTATAAATACTAAAAATGCAAGTGCTCTAGAATTCTGTCTGGGTCTTCCTCTCCCTCTCTTCCCTTCTATTTTCCATCCCAATAAGGCTAACACCTACAAGCCAAAAAGCCTCGAAAAACAGTAGGTAAAAGTTAAAATAAAGGATAATCTCGCAGACGCGACGTTTAGAGCGAAATATCCACGAAGTCGATTATAACTCGGCTGGATAAAGAATCAGACGCGGTCTGTTCAACCGAAGCGCTACTAAGTATTCTCGATCGAGTCGCCGTGAGGTGAGTTTCGAGTAATCGGACCAGTTCCAAGATACACAGATGAATTTGTAATTTCGTCGATACCGTTCTCGATCGAGACGCCACGTGGTGAGATGAGTTTCGAGAAATCGTACGTGATACAAGACACATATGAATCTATAATATCAGTGGACATAGGGCAGGCTGTAGTGCGTCCAAGATAGCTTTGTGATTGTGACAGGTGGTATTAGAGCTTTCATTTTACTTTTTAAAGCTGTCAAAGCTTTATAAACAATAAACTAAAATATACAAGATTAATTAACATTTAACATAAAATTAAAGGTTTAATGGCTCAAGCATTTTCAGAAAGTATGATATTCGCTCTAAAACGATCTGTCAAAATCACCAAGCTATCTTGGACGCACAAGCGGGCCACCCTGCCGATGCCGTGCTTATCAAGAAAGACTACATTACTTAGTATTTTCAGGCAATATTGAGCCATAAATAATTTTCAGAATCCTTGTCAAGAGCTTTACAGGGTGAAATTGTTATCATTGGCATCCTTTTAAACTAATAGTCTACCCATCAAACTGAACAACTTTTACTATGGGAGAAAACCGCTTTGAGCAAAAAAATTTGCTGTTGCATACATTTGAGTCCAGTAGGCAAGCAGTTTTTTTTTTTTTATGGAACAGCTGATTATTTTTTTGCTCCAATCAGTTTGCTCTAATAGTAAAAGTTTTTCAGTTCTCTCTTCCAAATGAAATAGGTAGCTGTATTACAATAAGGATCAAAGTTTCATATACAGGGTCCTTCCTAATATGCTGACACTTTTTTAAGGGATGATCAGACCATCAAACTGAACATCTTTTTCTATTGGACCAACATCGAAATCGCGAAAAAAATATCAGCTGTTCCATTCGTTCGGGTCGAGTAGGTTTTCAGTTTTGTATGGAACAGGTGATTTTTTTTCGTGATTTCGATGTTGGTCCCATAGAGAAAGTTGTTCAATTTGATGGTCTTATCAACCCCTTAAAAAAGTGTCAGCATATCAAGAAGGACCCTGTATAGAGGTCGTCACCAGGATTCCGGAAACATTATACAGCGGAAGTCTTGACAAGCGTTGCCGAGAAAGTCACGATATTTTTGTTACAGTCACTATATCTTTGTTACATGCGCAACATGTCAAAATGAGTGGTTTTTTGTCTTTTGTATTTGTTTTTTAAAAATACAAGAGGCACAAAATAAGGCGGTCTCTGCATGTCTACTCGACTCAAAATTTTTTTTGCTCCAATCGGTTTTCTCCCATAGTAAAAGTTGTTTAGTTTGACGGATAGACTCTTAGTTTAAAAGGATGCCAATGATATCCATTTTACCCTGGAGCTCTTCACAAGGATTCCGAAAATTATTTATGGCTCAATTTTGCCTGAAAATACTAAGTACGAAAAATTTTATTTACCTACCCCAAATAGTTACCCACTTTTATAACATTTACCCCGAACCAATAGTAACTCCCAAACTATCTCGCCATCTCCAGACAATTATAGTTTTTGCTCGTACCAAATTCGAATTCGAAAAACGTTAGTTGAACATTCGCGGCAACCCGAAAAGCCGGCAAGATCACGTATGCCGATAACATTACAAAGTTTTCACATTACACCAACTTTTATTACACTTATCTTGTCTAAGGAAAGGTACCTACAAGCAAAAATGTTGTAAGTTTTCGAACTGGTGACGAATTATAATTTGAAAGGATTCTAATTTTGAATTTACTTGCAGTCTTGACGTACCATAGGGTTTAAAATTTCCCATCAAACTGAGCAACTTTTTACTGTGGTATGGAGCCAATATTGAAGTGGAGAAAAAAAAATCTGCTGTTCCATACATTAAGGTACTACTGTACCTTATAGCTATTTACCTTATAGCTATTTATATTGCTATAGCTATTTGCATTTTCTATGGAACAACAGATATTTTTCGCGATGTTGGTTATATTACTATGGAACCGACAATGTGATAAGTATTCTTGTTTTTTTTATGGAAATGTTGTAATTGTTTGATAATAAAAATTGAGGGCAGCGCTGGAGGCTCGGAACCCCCTTAATAGTAAAGACATAATAAACATAGAAAAAAAAATTTGCTCAAAATTATTGGAAACCAATCATAATTATTAATCTAATATGTTCATATGCTAATATCATCATTCATCACCATTGAGATTAATTTTGTGACATATCCAAAATTTGAGTTTTAGAACCATTATTGAGCTACACAAATTGTGTGATTTCTAGAAAATAAAACCATTTTCATTTAATTTGATGACTAAAGGCAATTATTATCAATACCTATTTCAAAAGAATTCAGAATCATTTCGGAAAAAAACACCTTCATAAAAAATAATTCGACTGGGCGCTCGTCTACAATAATAGACTTACAGTAAGTAATCAACTAAAAACCCTACATAGTATACAAAATAGGACAATCAGAACAAATGACCGGAGTCTCGACTCTCGAGTACCAGAGGAGACTGAGTTTACGACAATGCCTATAAGAAAACGGGTGGAGTGTTATAAAATTTGCATTCGGCTGGCGGGCGTAATGCACGCTCCGGGGTGGCGCGCTGGTGTGGAAGAGGCTTTAGTTTTATTTTGAGAGTTTTCTTTGAATTTGAAAATGGTTTTAAACCAATATGACAGTTTGTGTACTTCAAGCCATTACTAAACAATTAATTTTAAATTTGGCAACATACCTCGTACAAAGTATGTACAGTAAAAGGCTTAAAGTACACAATCTGAATGTCATTTCAAAAAAAAATGACAGTTTCATTATCATCATAATCTCAGCCGATGGACGTCCACTACAGGACATGTCCTCCCCGCAGATCGCCACAACGACCGAACCAAATACAAAAAACCAAGAACCAATACCAATCTGCAGTGCCTTGCCAACTCGACTCAAATGTATGCAACAGCTGATTTCTTTTTCTCCGGTCGGTTTGCTCCCATACTAAAAGTTTTTCAGTTTGATGGGTAGACTCTTAGTTTAAAAAAACTGAACAACTTTCATCACTACGGGACCAATATTGAAATGGTAAAAAAACAGCTGTTCCATAAATTTCGATTCGATTTCGGTCGAGTTACCTATTATATTTTCTATGCAGCAGCATTTTTTTTTCGCGATTTCCATATTGTTCCCATAATAAAAGTTGTTCAATGTGATGGCTTTTCGTTTTACTCTTTGTATTGAGACCAGGAGTGCGATTTTTGAAACTCTTTCGCTGAGCTCAGCAGTTGAAAATGTTAAAATTACTAAGGAGATATGCATCTTTCTACTAGTGATTTAACTTTCAAAAATTGCACTCTTGAAGTATGATTTTTGAAAGTCAAATCAGCAGTAGAAAGATGCGTATCTCCATACATTTTCAACTGCTGAGTTCAACGTATGAGTTAAACTCAGCACTTGAAAATGCTAAAATTACCATGGAGATAAGCATTTTTCTCCTGCTGATTTGATTTTCAAAAATCGCACTCCTGAAGTATCTTTTTTTAATGTCAAATCAGCAGTAGGAAGATGCACATCTCCATAGTAATATTTCCATTTTAAACTGCTAAGTTCAAAGTATGAGTTTCAAAAATCCCACTCCTGTTGTGATGGCTTTAATGTGTTACCAAGATTCAATGATAAATCATACAATTAAAATCTAACTTGCTAAAAGCCGCTTCCACTCAATATTACCCAAGAGTGGGAGTTGTCCAACCTCTCCGCTCGGCAGAAAGGGGGGTTACAGGAAAAAGGAGGGTAGGAAAATTTCCATTTTCTTACGTCTTTCCATCGCGGGCTCCGCAGCAGTTTTTGATTAACGGACTGCTAGGGGCGAAATTTCATTATGTATTCATCTTCCTGGCTTATTTACTAAGAAGGGGGGGGGGGTATTGTTGTGATACTTGTAGTGGGGGGATGAAGGTATTTTTTTGTTATGGTTATAGATTACTTGTTTGTCTTGATATATTAAAAGAGAGCTTTGCCACAATTGCTCGATTAAAGTATGGTAGGTTCTGGCGTGGCGTCCGTCCACAACGGAGGGCAGAAGGGAGGTGTTAATAGTTGTAATAAAATACATATTTATCTGGAGAGGGCAATGCTCGGAGTTTCCCTGCGAGATCGAATCAGAAATGAAGAGATCCGCAGAAGAACCAGAGTAACTGACATAGCCCAAAGAATGCCCCTTGCGTGACTTTCAGGAGGACAGGACCGGTCGTTATGTTGATCCTTGGGGGAGGCTTATGTCCAGCAGTGGACGTCCGTCGGCTGAGATGATGATGATGATGATGACGAGAGTAGTGTGTAGTATATCGGAAGAAGACCGTGGTATGATAGACTTCTAGAATTTAAACATTTGGAAAGATTTTGTCGTTCCAAAATATTTGACGTCATTGTGTTTGTTTATCATTATTTTTGGATCGGTGAAGTAGTTCCTGAGATAACCATAGTTTGTGGCCTCATCTACTCTACAATGGGAACATCTTCAAAGTGGAGGTAGATTCAAAAAATTACCGCAGAAAGCTATGTATGTGATATTATTTAGAATATAATATTTTGCGTTTGACCTACACATTTTACCTCTGTATATACCATGAACTTAATATGCTATCGTAGTATAATTAAATCTAATTAAATAATTAATTTTTAATTAAATAACTAATTAAATAAATAAATTCATAATTAATCTAATTAGATCTTTATTTAGTGCCTAATTTAATCTAATTAGATTTTAAAAGGTTTGGGTGAGTTTCCAATTGGTAGTTGTAGCAATATTTCTGACCACCCTGAAATTACGGGATTACGAAGAGATTCGCAGAAGAAACAGGGTAGCCGACATAGCCCAAAGAATTGCTAAACTCAAGGAGCAAAACACATTGCTCGCAGAACCGATGGCCGATAGGCCCGAAGAGTTCTCAAGTGTGGAACCGCGTACCGGAAAGTGTAGCGTGGGTAGACAGTAAGCCCCTACAAGGTGGGCCGACGACCCGTTTGACGACGGCAACGCTAGACCGGTCGTTGTGGCAATCCTTTGGGGAATCCAGCAGTGGACGTCTATCGGCTGAGATGATGCTAAGGAACTATTTAATGACACTAAACTGCCGTTCTTATCAAGACTGCAGTAAGTTATTTGACAAAATTGAGCCAAATCATTTTCGGAATCCTTGTGACGAGCTCTACAGGGTGAAATTGATATCATTAGCACCTTTTAAACTAAGAATCTATCCATCAAACTGAACAACTTTTACTATGCGAGCAAACCGATCGGAGTAAATCAAAAATCTGCTGTTCCATACTAAACTACAATCTCGACGCGCGAGTTCGCGACTCAAATGTATGCAACAGCAGATTTTTTTTTGGCTCCGATCGGTTTGCTTTCATAGTAAAAGTTGTTCAGTTTGATGGGTAGACTCTTAGTTTAAAAGGTTGCTAAAAATATCAATGTCGCCCTGTATAAGAATCGATCATACTTACTTCTACGTCTTCCGACTGATAATGTTAAATTAAGGTTAAAAGTTTCAATTCAAAGTGCGATTTTTGAAGTCACACGTTCAAATCAGCAGTAGAAAATGTCAAAATTACATTGGAGTTATTCGTCATTCGATCATGATTTTGAACGAGTGACTTTTAAAAATAGCACTCCTTGTCACAAGAATTCAGGAAAAATATACCGACGCGACATCTCAAATTCTCAAGCCCGCCAAAAAAATATTCACTGATGTTTCGATAAGCACGGGAGTAAAGTAATCCTGGAGTGCGATTTTTGAATTTCATTCGCTGAGCTCAGCAGTTGAAAATGTCAAAATTGCTATGGAGATATGCATCTTTCTACTGATGATTTGACTTTCAAAAATCATACCCCATGAATGCCATTTTTAAAAGTCAAATCAGCAGTAGAAAGATGCGTATCTCCATACATTTTCAACTGCTGAGTTCGCTTATGAGATTCGCACTTCAGATAATTTTATGTCGTGTTGACTTATGTAATAAGTACTCAATGTCTTGGATCAATGAAGTTTTATTTATTCCAAACGCAAACCGTGACGGATTCGTACCATTTTTAATTTATTACTATATTCCTTGTCGTAAAAATTGTTGACATTTAAAGTTTTAGTGTTCGCTATTCGACGGAAGGTGGCGCTAGTAGTAGAAAGTTGTGTTTGAAAATCGTTTCAACTTATTAAAGCTGGTGAATATAAATAATAGAATACCTAATACTTAATTAATATAAAAAAAGATCTCTAAAGTGACGCTTAAATCATAAACAAGATAAGAATTTTTTTGCAGAGAATTGAGTTTCTCTTTCTTCCGAATAGATGGCAGTGATTATCTTTGCTACGTTTTGTTATTCAGATGTCCCGCTAGATGGCAGCCCTTCATTGTTGAGAAGATGTCGAGCTCCGTACGATGTAGAGTAAAGCTATCATAAACACACGACCATTATCCCTGTAAGGATTTTTAGAAATATTTCTGCAACTATCATGCAAGATTTAATTTATTGAAATATTATAGCGTTTCAGGGTGGAATGACGTGTCAAGTGGTGATATGTCTAACTTAGAAAAATATCCCTTAGTCGCCTCCTAGAAACATTAGAAAAACAGTGTGTTCCGTGTGTATATAATAAATAGGTAGGTACTGTGGAGGCGTAGTTCAGATGGTAATTAAAATAAAGCTTTATAGATTCTTTTACTTATTTATTTTATATAATTTTGCTTTTAGCCCTGAGACCGATCTTCATATTTCCGACCCCCCCCCCCCCATAATAGTTGAAGCCCGCCACGGAATTCCACGACGTTCCAAATTTAATTCAAATTAAAACCAGCCAGCAAGCTATGGCTGTACAACCTCCTTACATTCACCCCCTCCTCATCAAAAATTTGGAACGTCCAGCTCCCCAAGCTCACTGCTTACCTGACCTACGCTAATAGGACTACCTTGGCAGGAACATAATATATATAGCTAACACATGGACACTGGTCTAGTTACTGCTAGAAACCAGTACCAGCATATCGGTGGACCCTGACAATGGTTCATCTGCCTTGACCCCTTAAACAAACCCCATGGAAGCATCCCAAAATTAAACCATAACTAATGAACTGACTGACGACGATCTACCTTACCAACCGACAAGCCCACCGGGTATGCCGCGTACCCTGGTACCCAAAACCTGCCGAAACGAGTACCATAGACCAAGCCCCCATGGTCTATTCTTCCTACACCTATGGGATATTTGTGGCCACCCTGACATTCAGTGGACCGACCCGAATCACTAAATCGACAGAAAGCGGTGGCCGGTCACATCCCGTCAGGAGGATCACAGATCCGACCTGTAATACAAGTTGCTCACTAAAATCTATACATAGTAAACCCTAAGTTGAAGCCTAACACTCAAGAATTTTCTATCCAGAGAGAAGAGACCAACATATGTCCGACAATCACACTATTAAAAAAAAAAATTATAAATTCCCATAAATCATACCCTTCCCGGCATAATACCTTTAATTAAATAAAAATAAAAATAGTATTTGAGACAAAGATAGACAAAATGAATTATTGGTTTCGAAATCATGAGTGAGAACACACAAACTTCATACTTTTCTACTGCTGATTTCAACGTATGACTTTCAAAAATCGCACTCCATACGTTGAACTCAGCAGTTGATAATGTATAGAGATACGCATCTTTCTACTGCTGATTAGACTTTCAAAAGATGCATATCTCCATATATATATTGACATTTTCAACTGCTGAGTTCAACGTATGAGATTCAAAAATCGCACTCCTGGTCCTTAGAGAGATGAGATCCACTATTATTATTTGGTTATAAGGGCTTGGTCAATGACCAAATAGCTACTGCGACCTAGATAGATCTATTGTAGCTGTCACCCTAGACCTAAAGGTCATTTCCTAGGCCCACGGACTTCATGAACCGTGTTATGCTTTTGGAGGGGAGGTCCCTGATGTCAGTAGGTGTTATTATGTATCCACCTAGATGGCGACTCCTGCTGTGAATGAGCACTTCGCATTCGCAGAGGAGATGTATGGGCGTTTCCTCTGCTTCACAGCAAAATCTGCAAGTGGGTGAGTCTACAAGCCCCATTCTGTGAAGGTGTTTGTTTAACTTGCAGTGTCCTGTTAAGGCTCGTACTAAGAGCCTTAAGTCGTTGCGGTTTGAATTGATGGCATCTGAGGTATGTCTGTTTGAAAAGCCGGTCACAAGTTCTTTCGCATGCCTCAGTCCTGGTGTATCCGACCAGAGCTTACGGCTTTGGTCCACGGCCATGAGATCCACAATATCAGTTAAACGTTAGCTGAAAAAACTTCCGTTCTGAGAGCGTCAGGCTCTCAGAAGAACGGTCTGCCATATGGCAGTGTCCTAGCCCCGCTACTGTTCCATAATTACACCAACGATCAGCCAGCCGTCAAGTCCGAACACGTCCCACTTTGCTTTGACATCTCAAGTCACATCCTTTAACGCGGACCAAAACACTTTCATACGTGTTCCATCTTAGAAATAAATAAGCCGATCGCAAACTCACCATCTTGTGGTGACTCCTGCCGATTACTCACTGCAGCCATCCCAAGTATCTCGGTCTTACATTGTACAGAGCATATACGTTCAAAAAGAATTGTGTTTTGTGTTTGCGCGTAACAACTGTCTGCAAATACACGACTGCCAAATGGAGAGATTCGCCCCAAGTCCTGTGTACTACTGAACTAGGTCTATGCTTGTCTGCAGGAAAATACGCGTGTATAGAGTCGTTCCACCCATACAAAGCTCGTTGATATATCTGTAAATAAAACCTGGATTTTCATCAGCTGTATCTAACCGAAAACGGTGGAGATGCTGTATCCACTGGCTGGAATTGCGCCACCAGGCATCGCAGGGCCGTTGCAGCCGTTGCTATCAAAGTACCTGCCACATTACCGTCACATGTATGCCTTCCATCACAACATCGTTTCATAATTGAAACCGTGTCACCGAAAAATAAAAACTCTGACGCATTTTACAATCTTATCTGCACGCGTAGAATATCCAATTAACTGCATACAAAGTGAACATACTACTACCTACTTAAATTATTAATTTCACGTCAAATTAATTTCTACAAATCACGATTACAGTATGCCTTTTAACGATTCAGTGTGAACCTCGTAAGACCTGCCGGAAGTGATGTGAACTGGTTAAGAAAAATGAACACCAAAATAATTGTTTTTATTGTTTTTTCGTTACTTCATACAGTTCCAGTTCATCTTGAAAGTACGTCTTAAATTATATAGGATGGATACTATAGATTATTGTGACTGCTTAGGTGTATTATTTCCAATCCGTATCCTTAATGCTTTAGTTTTTTACGTACCTCTTCTGTACATCCTTGAAGCGGGGAGTTGGCCATTCTGCTTGCACTTTCATTCTTGGAGTACAGCGTATGCTAAGCCATTTTTTTTATTCGGCATTCGAGACGCATGACCCTGAAATCGCAGTGGGCGTCTCATCAAGTAGATCTTAATTCCCCCCGATGTCGCAGCAACGCAGAATCTCCATATGACGTACACTGACTGACCATCGGATGTTCAGTACCTATGTCACGAAACCGGTGTGAAATTGGTAGCCAAAAGTAGTAGCTTTTTATAACCTGACCAAATTAAGGAGTCGTCAATTTTAATAGACTATTTAGCTTTAAAAAGGCATGATGCAAGAGACCTGACAGGTTAAAAAGTATATAGGCATAATGTTTGAGTACTAAACTATATTTTAAGATAAATTTTATCAGGTTTAATAGTGTACGAGTGATTGATATGATCGATAGAACGTTAGAGTATTTTTTTCGCTATAGTCCCCAATAAAATGCTAGCTACCGGTATGATGCAAGAGACCTGACAGGTTGAGTTGTTTTTAGGCATAATACTTGAACACTAAGCTATATTTTAAGACTAATTTTATTTGGTTTGATATGGTACGAGTGCTCGATATGGCCGATAAAGGTGAGATATTTTTTTTTCTTCGGTACTAATAAAAAGCTACTGCTAGATACAGGTATGATGCAAGAGACCTGACAGGTTAAATTGTAGAAAGGCATATTGTTTGAATACTAAGCTACATACTAAGATAAATTTTATCAGGTTTGATATGGTACGAGTGATTGATATGATCGATAGAACGTGGGAGTATTTTTTTCGCTATAGTACCAAATAAAAAGCTAGCTACTGGTATGATGCCAGAGACCTGACAGTTTAAAAAGTATATAGGCATAGTGTTTGAGTACTAAGCTATATATTAAGATAAATTTTATCAGGTTTAATAGGGTACGAGTGACTGATATGGTCGATAGAACGTGAGAGTATTTTTTTCGCTAAAGTACCCAATTAAATGCTAGCTACCGGTATGATGCAAGAGACCTGACAGGTTGAGCTGTTTTTAGGCATAATACTTGAATACTAAGCTATATTTTAAGACTAATTTTATTTGGTTTGATATGGTACGAGTGCTCGATATGACCGATAAAGGTGAGATATTTTTTTTTCTTCGGTACTAAAAAAAAGCTACTGCTAGATACAGGTATGATGCAAAAGACCTGACAGGTTAAATTGTAGATAGGCATATTGTTTGAATACTAAGCTTTAATCAAAGATAAATTTTATCAGGTTTGATATGGTACGAGTGATTGATATGATCGATAGAACGTGGGAGTATTTTTTTCGCTTTAGTACCAAATAAAAAGCTAGCTACTGGTATGATGCCAGAGACCTGACGGGTTAAGTTGCATTTGGGCATAATACTTGAACACTAAGCTATATTTTAAGACTAATTTTATTTGGTTTGATATGGTACGAGTTCTCGATATGGCCGATAAAGGTGAGATATTTTTTTTTTCTTCGGTACTAATAAAAAGCTACTGCTAGATACAGGTATGATGCAAGAGACCTGACAGGTTAAATTGTAGAAAGGCATATTGTTTGAATACTAAGCTACATACTAAGATAAATTTTATCAGGTTTGATATGGTACGAGTGATTGATATGATCGATAGAACGTGGGAGTATTTTTTTCGCTATAGTACCAAATAAAAAGCTAGCTACTGGTATGATGCCAGAGACCTGACAGTTTAAAAAGTATATAGGCATAGTGTTTGAGTACTAAGCTATATTTTAAGATAAATTTTATCAGGTTTAATAGGGTACGAGTGACTGATATGATCGATAGAACGTGAGAGTATTTTTTTCGCTAAAGTACCCAATTAAATGCTAGCTACCGGTATGATGCAAGAGACCTGACAGGTTGAGCTGTTTTTAGGCATAATACTTGAATACTAAGCTATATTTTAAGACTAATTTTATTTGGTTTGATATGGTACGAGTGCTCGATATGACCGATAAAGGTGAGATATTTTTTTTTCTTCGGTACTAAAAAAAAGCTACTGCTAGATACAGGTATGATGCAAAAGACCTGACAGGTTAAATTGTAGATAGGCATATTGTTTGAATACTAAGCTTTAATCAAAGATAAATTTTATCAGGTTTGATATGGTACGAGTGATTGATATGATCGATAGAACGTGGGAGTATTTTTTTCGCTTTAGTACCAAATAAAAAGCTAGCTACTGGTATGATGCCAGAGACCTGACGGGTTAAGTTGCATTTGGGCATAATACTTGAACACTAAGCTATATTTTAAGACTAATTTTATTTGGTTTGATATGGTACGAGTGCTCGATATGGCCGATAAAGGTGAGATATTTTTTTTTTCTTCGGTACTAATAAAAAGCTACTGCTAGATACAGGTATGATGCAAGAGACCTGACAGGTTAAATTGTAGAAAGGCATATTGTTTGAATACTAAGCTACATACTAAGATAAATTTTATCAGGTTTGATATGGTACGAGTGATTGATATGATCGATAGAACGTGGGAGTATTTTTTTCGCTATAGTACCAAATAAAAAGCTAGCTACTGGTATGATGCCAGAGACCTGACAGTTTAAAAAGTATATAGGCATAGTGTTTGAGTACTAAGCTATATTTTAAGATAAATTTTATCAGGTTTAATAGGGTACGAGTGACTGATATGATCGATAGAACGTGAGAGTATATTTTTCGCTATAGTACCCAATAAAATGCTAGCTACCGGTATGATGCAAGAGACCTGACAGGTTAAGTTGCATTTGGGCATAATACTTGAACACTAAGCTATATTTTAGGACTAATTTTATTTGGTTTGATATGGTACGAGTGCTCGATATGGCCGATAAAGGTGAGATATTTTTTTTTCTTCGGTACTAAAAAAAAGCTACTGCTAGATATAGGTATGATGCAAGAGACCTGACAGGTTAAAAAGTATATAGGCATAATGTTTGAGTACTAAGCTACATACTAAGATAAATTTTATCAGGTTTGATATGGTACGAGTGATTGATATGATCGATAGAACGTGGGAGTATTTTTTTCGCTATAGTACCAAATAAAAAGCTAGCTACTGGTATGATGCCAGAGACCTGACAGTTTAAAAAGTATATAGGCATAGTGTTTGAGTACTAAGCTATATATTAAGATAAATTTTATCAGGTTTAATAGGGTACGAGTGACTGATATGGTCGATAGAACGTGAGAGTATTTTTTTTGGCTAAAGTACCCAATTAAATGCTAGCTACCGGTATGATGCAAGAGACCTGACAGGTTGAGCTGTTTTTAGGCATAATACTTGAACACTAAGCTATATTTTAAGACTAATTTTATTTGGTTTGATATGGTACGAGTGCTCGATATGGCCGATAAAGGTGAGATACTTTTTTTTCTTCGGTACTAAAAAAAAGCTACTGCTAGATATAGGTATGATGCAAGAGACCTGACAGGTTAAATTGTAGAAAAGCATATTGTTTGAATACTAAGCTACATACTAAGATAAATTTTATCAGGTTTAATAGGGTACGAGTGACTGATATGGTCGATAGAACGTGAGAGTATTTTTTTCGCTATAGTACCCAATTAAATGCTAGCTACCGGTATGATGCAAGAGACCTGACAGGTTGAGTTGTTTTTAGGCATAATACTTGAACACTAAGCTATATTTTAAGACTAATTTTATTTGGTTTGATATGGTACGAGTGCTCGATATGACCGACAAAGGTGAGATATTTTTTTTTCTTCGGTACCAAAAAAAAGCTACTGCTAGATACAGGTATGATGCAAGAGACCTGACAGGTTAAATTGTAGATAGGCATATTGTTTGAATACTAAGCTACATACTAAGATAAATTTTATCAGGTTTGATATGGTACGAGTGCTCGATATGACCGATAAAGGTGAGATATTTTTTTTCTTCGGTACTAAAAAAAGCTACGGCTAGATACGGGTATGATCCAAGAGACCTGACAGGTTAAATTGTAGATAGGCATATTGTTTGAATACAAAGCTACATTTTAAGATAAATTTTATCAAGTTTGATATGGTACAAGTGATTGATATGATCGATAGAACGTGGGAGTATTTTTTTCGCTATAGTACCAAGTAAAAAGCTAGCTACCGGTATGATGCAAGAGACCTCACAGGTTAAAAAGTATAAATGCATAATGTTTGAGTACTAAGCTATATTTAAAGATAAATTTTATCAGGTTTAATAGGGTACGAGTGATTGATATGATCGATAGATCGTTAGAGTATTTTTTTCGCTATAGTCCCCAATAAAATGCTAGCTACCGGTATGATGCAAGAGACCTGACAGTTTGAGTTGTTTTTAAGCATAATACTTGAACACTAATCTATATTTTAAGACTAATTTTATTTGGTTTGATATGGTACGAGTGCTCGATATGGCCGATAAAGGTGAGATATTTTTTTTTCTTCGGTACTAAAAAAAAGCTACGGCTAAATACAGGTATGATCCAAGAGACCTGACAGGTTAAATTGTAGATAAACACATTGTTTGAATACTAAGCTTTAATCAAAGATAAATTTTATCAGGTTTGATATGGTACGAGTGATTGATATGATCGATAGAACGTGGGAGTATTTTTTTCGCTATAGTACCAAATAAAAAGCTAGCTACTGGTATGATGCCAGAGACCTGACAGTTTAAAAAGTATATAGGCATAGTGTTTGAGTACTAAGCTATATATTAAGATAAATTTTATCAGGTTTAATAGGGTACGAGTGACTGATATGGTCGATAGAACGTGAGAGTATTTTTTTCGCTAAAGTACCCAATTAAATGCTAGCTACCGGTATGATGCAAGAGACCTGACAGGTTGAGCTGTTTTTAGGCATAATACTTGAATACTAAGCTATATTTTAAGACTAATTTTATTTGGTTTGATATGGTACGAGTGCTCGATATGACCGATAAAGGTGAGATATTTTTTTTTCTTCGGTACTAAAAAAAAGCTACTGCTAGATACAGGTATGATGCAAGAGACCTGACAGGTTAAATTGTAGATAGGCATATTGTTTGAATACTAAGCTACATACTAAGATAAATTTTATCAGGTTTGATATGGTACGAGTGATTGATATGATCGATGGAACGTGGGAGTATTTTTTTCGCTATAGTACCAAATAAAAAGCTAGCTACTGGTATGATGCCAGAGACCTGACAGGTTAAAACGTAAAAAGGCATAATGTTTGAGTACTAAGCTATATTTAAAAATAAATTTTATCAGGTTTAATAGGGTACGAGTGATTGATATGATCGATAGAACGTTAGAGTATTTTTTTCGCTATAGTCCCCAATAAAATGCTAGCTACCGGTATGATGCAAGAGACCTGACAGTTTGAGTTGTTTTTAGGCATAATACTTGAACACTAATCTATATTTTAAGACTAATTTTATTTGGTTTGATATGGTACGAGTGCTCGATATGGCCGATAAAGGTGAGATATTTTTTTTTCTTCGGTACTAAAAAAAAGCTACGGCTAAATACAGGTATGATCCAAGAGACCTGACAGGTTAAATTGTAGATAAGCACATTGTTTGAATACTAAGCTTTAATCAAAGATAAATTTTATCAGGTTTGATATGGTACGAGTGATTGATATGATTGATAGAACGTGGGAGTATTTTTTTCGCTATAGTACCTAATAAAAACCCAGCTACTGGTATGATGCCAGAGACCTGACAGGTTTTTTTGTAAATTGGCATAATACTTGAGCACTAAGCTATATTCTCAAACTTTATTTATCAGGTTTGATATGGTATCAGTGCTTGATATGACTAATAGAACGTGGGAGTAATATATTAACACGTTTCGGGCTGGTGAACGAGATACAATAGAACTTTTATTGTTATCACTGCTATAGCCGGTCACTGTCCCGGAACGTGTTAATAGATAGGTATTATAGAAAGCAAAAATTAAAAAATTAAAGGAGTAAAGTGAAGGGTATTAAATATAAGTAATCTAGTCAAAGTAATTTAGTAAAAGTTTTAGACATGAATTATTCTATAGTCGAACATAATAACAAAGACACTTAAATAAAATATCTCTCATACAAGGAGTGCAATAAAACAATTTTTATGCACTACATAATTATAAACAAAACCGTACCGGCGGCAGCGCCAGCAATTGTAAGTCAATAATAGGACAATGGCGACGGCGCGTGCATTTCCGATAAGAAATGGAATGCATTGTCAATAAGTAAGAATAAGACTAGCCAAAAATGTTTCGCATGTGTTATATTTCTTCAAAAAGAAAATAAGTGCACGTGTTTTTTTCCTCAAACCAAATTAAATGGTACTTTAAAATAAACTATATGCACTTTTCAGGTTTTTTGCAACAAACCAGTCCGTAATTCTTCAAACTATGATCTATGGAAAAAACTGACTACCACATCCTTTCGGTCATATTTTTTTACACTCGAACCATATTAAACCATATTAAAGAATTATTTTAGATATGGCTTAGTATTCAAGTATTATAACTTTAAACAATTGAACTTGTTTCTTTGCATCTTACCAGAAGCAGTAACTAGCTTTAATTATGGTCCTATAGCGGACTCTTTCTTTTTTTGGCCATTTCGGATGACCGTTTCATATGAAACACTAAAAAAGAAATATTTAAATATAGGTAAGTGTTTATAATCATACCCGTAGCTAGTTTTTTAGTTAATACTAAAGTGAAAAAAATTACTCCCACATTCCGTCGGTCATATTATTATCGAACACTCGTACAATATCAAACCTGATATAATTTCAAATATTATTGATTTTTAAACATGTTACAGTAATGTTGTGCTATTTCGAATCAAATTAAAGATCGGGCTCGGTGGCGAAATTGGATTACGCAGTTCCCCGGTTTGGAAGAGTGCGGGTTCAAGTCCCACCCGAGACAAATTTTTCAATCTTTAGTCTGATATAATTTATCTCAGAGTTTAGCTTAGTGTCTTGAACACTATAATGTCTACGTACAACTTAACCTGTCAGGTCTCTTTCATCATACCTTAATCTAGCAGCAGCATTTTTAGTAACAAAGCGAAAAAACTTCTGCAACGTTTTGTCGGTCATATCGAACGTTCGTACCATTTCAAACCATATAAAGTTAGTCTAAAAATATAGCTTAGTGTTCAAGTATTATACATAAATACAACTTAACCTGTCAGGTCTCTTGCATCATACCGGTAGCTAGCTTTTTACTTGGTACTATAGCGAAAAAAATACTCCCACGTTCCATCGATCATATCGAGCACTCGTACCATATCAAACCTGATAAAATTTATCTTAGTATGTAGCTTAGTATTCAAACAATATGCCTATCTACAATTTAACCTGTCAGGTCTCTTGCATCATACCTGTATCTAGCAGTAGCTTTTTTTTGGTACCGAAGAAAAAAAAATATCTCACCTTTGTCGGTCATATCGAGCACTCGTACCATATCAAACCAAATGAAATGAGTCTTAAAAGATAGCTTAGTGTCCACGTATTATGCCTAAAAACAACTCAACCTGTCAGGTCTCTTGCATCATACCGGTAGCTAGCATTTAATTGGGTACTTTAGCGAAAAAAATACTCTCACGTTCTATCGACCATATCAGTCACTCGTACCCTATTAAACCTGATAAAATTTATCTTAATATATAGCTTAGTACTCAAACATTATGCCTTTTTACGTTTTAACCTGTCAGGTCTCTGGCATCATACCAGTAGCTAGCTTTTTATTTGGTACTATAGCGAAAAAAATACTCCCACGTTCTATCGATCATATCAATCACTCGTACCATATCAAACCTGATAAAATTTATCTTAGTATGTAGCTTAGTATTCAAACAATATGCCTTTCTAGAATTTAACCTGTCAGGTCTCTTGCATCATACCTATATCTAGCTGTAGCTTTTTTTAGTACCAAAGAAAAAAAAATATCTCACCTTTATCGGCCATATCGAGCACTCGTACCATATCAAACCAAATGAAATTAGTCTTAAAAGATAGCTTAGTGTTCAAGTATTATGCCCAAATGCAACTTAACCTGTCAGGTCTCTTGCATCATACCTATATCTAGCTGTAGCTTTTTTTAGTACCAAAGAAAAAAAAATATCTCACCTTTATCGGCCATATCGAGCACTCGTACCATATCAAACCAAATGAAATTAGTCTTAAAAGATAGCTTAGTGTCCAAGTATTATGCCTAAAAACAACTCAACCTGTCAGGTCTCTTGCATCATACCGGTAGCTAGCATTTAATTGGGTACTTTAGCGAAAAAAATACTCTCACGTTCTATCGACCATATCAGTCACTCGTACCCTATTAAACCTGATAAAATTTATCTTAATATATAGCTTAGTACTCAAACACTATGCCTATATACTTTTTAAACTGTCAGGTCTCTGGCATCATACCAGTAGCTAGCTTTTTATTTGGTACTATAGCGAAAAAAATACTCCCACGTTCTATCGATCATATCAATCACTCGTACCATATCAAACCTAATAAAATTTATCTTTGATTAAAGCTTAGTATTCAAACAATGTGCTTATCTACAATTTAACCTGTCAGGTCTCTTGGATCATACCTGTATTTAGCCGTAGCTTTTTTTTAGTACCGAAGAAAAAAAAATATCTCACCTTTATCGGCCATATCGAGCACTCGTACCATATCAAACCAAATAAAATTAGTCTTAAAATATAGATTAGTGTTCAAGTATTATGCTTAAAAACAACTCAAACTGTCAGGTCTCTTGCATCATACCGATAGCTAGCATTTTATTGGTGACTATAGCGAAAAAATACTCTAACGATCTATCGATCATATCAATCACTCGAACCATATCAAACCTGATAAAATTTATCTTAGTATGTAGCTTAGTATTCAAACAATATGCCTATCTACAATTTAACCTGTCAGGTCTCTTGCATCATACCTGTATCTAGCAGTAGCTTTTTTTTAGTACCGAAGAAAAAAAAATATCTCACCTTTATCGGTCATATCGAGCACTCGTACCATATCAAACCAAATAAAATTAGTCTTAAAATATAGCTTAGTATTCAAGTATTATGCCTAAAAACAACTCAACCTGTCAGGTCTCTTGCATCATAGTGGTAGCTAGCTTTTTACTTGGTACTATAGCGAAAAAAATACTCCCACGTTCCATCGATCATATCGAGCACTCGTACCATATCAAACCTGATAAAATTTATCTTAGTATGTAGCTTAGTATTCAAACAATATGCCTATCTACAATTTAACCTGTCAGGTCTCTTGCATCATACCTGTATCTAGCAGTAGCTTTTTTTTGGTACCGAAGAAAAAAAAATATCTCACCTTTGTCGGTCATATCGAGCACTCGTACCATATCAAACCAAATGAAATTAGTCTTAAAAGATAGCTTAGTGTCCAAGTATTATGCCTAAAAACAACTCAACCTGTCAGGTCTCTTGCATCATACCGGTAGCTAGCATTTAATTGGGTACTTTAGCGAAAAAAATACTCTCACGTTCTATCGACCATATCAGTCACTCGTACCCTATTAAACCTGATAAAATTTATCTTAATATATAGCTTAGTACTCAAACACTATGCCTATATACTTTTTAAACTGTCAGGTCTCTGGCATCATACCAGTAGCTAGCTTTTTATTTGGTACTATAGCGAAAAAAATACTCCCACGTTCTATCGATCATATCAATCACTCGTACCATATCAAACCTAATAAAATTTATCTTCGATTAAAGCTTAGTATTCAAACAATGTGCTTATCTACAATTTAACCTGTCAGGTCTCTTGGATCATACCTGTATTTAGCCGTAGCTTTTTTTTAGTACCGAAGAAAAAAAAATATCTCACCTTTATCGGCCATATCGAGCACTCGTACCATATCAAACCAAATAAAATTAGTCTTAAAATATAGATTAGTGTTCAAGTATTATGCTTAAAAACAACTCAAACTGTCAGGTCTCTTGCATCATACCGGTAGCTAGCATTTTATTGGTGACTATAGCGAAAAAAATACTCTAACGATCTATCGATCATATCAATCACTCGTACCCTATTAAACCTGATAAAATTTATTTTAAAATATAGCTTAGTACTCAAACATTATGCCTTTTTACGTTTTAACCTGTCAGGTCTCTGGCATCATACCAGTAGCTAGCTTTTTATTTGGTACTATAGCGAAAAAAATACTCCCACGTTCCATCGATCATATCAATCACTCGTACCATATCAAACCTGATAAAATTTATCTTAGTATGTAGCTTAGTATTCAAACAATATGCCTATCTACAATTTAACCTGTCAGGTCTCTTGCATCATACCTGTATCTAGCAGTAGCTTTTTTTTAGTACCGAAGAAAAAAAAATATCTCACCTTTATCGGTCATATCGAGCACTCGTACCATATCAAACCAAATAAAATTAGTCTTAAAATATAGCTTAGTATTCAAGTATTATGCCTAAAAACAACTCAACCTGTCAGGTCTCTTGCATCATAGTGGTAGCTAGCTTTTTACTTGGTACTATAGCGAAAAAAATACTCCCACGTTCCATCGATCATATCGAGCACTCGTACCATATCAAACCTGATAAAATTTATCTTAGTATGTAGCTTAGTATTCAAACAATATGCCTATCTACAATTTAACCTGTCAGGTCTCTTGCATCATACCTGTATCTAGCAGTAGCTTTTTTTTGGTACCGAAGAAAAAAAAATATCTCACCTTTGTCGGTCATATCGAGCACTCGTACCATATCAAACCAAATGAAATTAGTCTTAAAAGATAGCTTAGTGTCCAAGTATTATGCCTAAAAACAACTCAACCTGTCAGGTCTCTTGCATCATACCGGTAGCTAGCATTTAATTGGGTACTTTAGCGAAAAAAATACTCTCACGTTCTATCGACCATATCAGTCACTCGTACCCTATTAAACCTGATAAAATTTATCTTAATATATAGCTTAGTACTCAAACACTATGCCTATATACTTTTTAAACTGTCAGGTCTCTGGCATCATACCAGTAGCTAGCTTTTTATTTGGTACTATAGCGAAAAAAATACTCCCACGTTCTATCGATCATATCAATCACTCGTACCATATCAAACCTAATAAAATTTATCTTTGATTAAAGCTTAGTATTCAAACAATGTGCTTATCTACAATTTAACCTGTCAGGTCTCTTGGATCATACCTGTATTTAGCCGTAGCTTTTTTTTAGTACCGAAGAAAAAAAAATATCTCACCTTTATCGGCCATATCGAGCACTCGTACCATATCAAACCAAATAAAATTAGTCTTAAAATATAGATTAGTGTTCAAGTATTATGCTTAAAAACAACTCAAACTGTCAGGTCTCTTGCATCATACCGGTAGCTAGCATTTTATTGGTGACTATAGCGAAAAAAATACTCTAACGATCTATCGATCATATCAATCACTCGTACCCTATTAAACCTGATAAAATTTATTTTAAAATATAGCTTAGTACTCAAACATTATGCCTTTTTACGTTTTAACCTGTCAGGTCTCTGGCATCATACCAGTAGCTAGCTTTTTATTTGGTACTATAGCGAAAAAAATACTCCCACGTTCTTTCGATCATATCAATCACTCGTACCATATCAAACCTGATAAAATTTATCTTAGTATGTAGCTTAGTATTCAAACAATATGCCTTTCTACAATTTAACCTGTCAGGTCTCTTGCATCATACCTATATCTAGCAGTAGCTTTTTTTTAGTACCGAAGAAAAAAAAATATCTCACCTTTATCGGTCATATCGAGCACTCGTACCATATCAAACCAAATAAAATTAGTCTTAAAATATAGCTTAGTATTCAAGTATTATGCCTAAAAACAGCTCAACCTGTCAGGTCTCTTGCATCATACCGGTAGCTAGCATTTAATTGGGTACTTTAGCGAAAAAAATACTCTCACGTTCTATCGACCATATCAGTCACTCGTACCCTATTAAACCTGATAAAATTTATCTTAATATATAGCTTAGTACTCAAACACTATGCCTATATACTTTTTAAACTGTCAGGTCTCTGGCATCATACCAGTAGCTAGCTTTTTATTTGGTACTATAGCGAAAAAAATACTCCCACGTTCTATCGATCATATCAATCACTCGTACCATATCAAACCTGATAAAATTTATCTTAGTATGTAGCTTAGTATTCAAACAATATGCCTTTCTACAATTTAACCTGTCAGGTCTCTTGCATCATACCTATATCTAGCAGTAGCTTTTTTTTAGTACCGAAGAAAAAAAAATATCTCACCTTTATCGGCCATATCGAGCACTCGTACCATATCAAACCAAATAAAATTAGTCTTAAAATATAGCTTAGTGTTCAAGTATTATGCCTAAAAACAACTCAACCTGTCAGGTCTCTTGCATCATACCGGTAGCTAGCATTTTATTGGGGACTATAGCGAAAAAAATACTCTAACGTTCTATCGATCATATCAATCACTCGTACCATATTAAACCTGATAAAATTAGTCTTAAAATATAGCTTAGTGTTCAAGTATTATGCCCAAATGCAACTTAACCTGTCAGGTCTCTTGCATCATACCTATATCTAGCAGTAGCTTTTTTTTAGTACCGAAGAAAAAAAAATATCTCACCTTTATCGGCCATATCGAGCACTCGTACCATATCAAACCAAATAAAATTAGTCTTAAAATATAGCTTAGTGTTCAAGTATTATGCCCAAATGCAACTTAACCTGTCAGGTCTCTTGCATCATACCTATATCTAGCAGTAGCTTTTTTTAGTACCGAAGAAAAAAAAATATCTCACCTTTATCGGCCATATCGAGCACTCGTACCATATCAAACCAAATAAAATTAGTCTTAAAATATAGCTTAGTATTCAAGTATTATGCCCAAATGCAACTTAACCTGTCAGGTCTCTTGCATCATACCGGTAGCTAGCATTTTATTGGGTACTATAGCGAAAAAAATACTCTCACGTTCTATCGATCATATCAGTCACTCGTACCCTATTAAACCTGATAAAATTTATCTTAAAATATAGCTTAGTACTCAAACATTATGCCTATATACTTTTTAACCTGTCAGGTCTCTTGCATCATACTTATATCTAGCAGTAGCTTTTTTTTAGTACCGAAGAAAAAAAAATATCTCACCTTTATCGGCCATATCGAGCACTCGTACCATATCAAACCAAATAAAATTAGTCTTAAAATATAGCTTAGTGTTCAAGTATTATGCCCAAATGCAACTTAACCTGTCAGGTCTCTTGCATCATACCGGTAGCTAGCATTTTATTGGGTACTATAGCGAAAAATATACTCTCACGTTCTATCGATCATATCAGTCACTCGTACCCTATTAAACCTGATAAAATTTATCTTAAAATATAGCTTAGTACTCAAACATTTTGCCTACATACAATTTAACCTTTCAGGTCTCTTGCATCATACCTTTTTAAAGCTAAATAGTCTATTAAAATTGACGACTCCTTAATTTGGTCAGGTTATAAAAAGCTACTACTTTTGGCTACCAATTTCACACCGGTTGTCACGAAGGCATTTCTTATGGTATCTGTGCAGAGGACGCAAATGGTTTCTGTATGGGCCATACATTTCACACCCGTAGAAAAGAGCTGATAATTTATGACTGCATGGTAAACATAATTATTCGTGTGGAGCTTAAGGTCGTGCAATCGAAAGACTCGCCCTTACAGCTTAAGCAGCTACAGTAAAATAATGACGATAAATTCAATTTCAGAATTCGACCTCATCATAATACCAGTACCAAAAGGAACAATAAAAACAAGAAATATAGAAAACGAAAGTCAGTTACGATACAAAAAAGAAATATATAGGAAAGAAGAAATAAATCGTAAACTAGATATAGAACATTATGAAGAACCAACAGAATCACCAGACATCGATAACTTCGATTACAATGCAGATGTGGATCGACATGATGAGATGCAAAAAACTAGAGAAGAATTTTACGATAATGAAAATGAAGAATCTAATTTCGGTGACGATAAGATAGTAGGTGGTGTAGAAGTTGATATAAATTTATATCCGTACCACGTTGCTTATGGAACTAACTGTGGTGGTGCTATCATTGATAAGAAATGGATTATTACTGCTGGACATTGTGGGTAAGTCATGAAACATAAATATGTACCTGCATTGTCATGTAAATGTTAAGTAAGTTAAAAGCTAGTATGTCAAGTAAATATAGTAAATATAGTGTTTAGAGTTAACTGAGAGACTATGGAAAGAGTAGACACGAATTCTGTATGTCAAGTTTTGTTTTCCGGAGGGCTTAATCGAAAACTATTTCGAGATAATGGTCTCAATTTTTAATAAAATAATGTATGTTTTCGTTAAAACGAGTGACGTCAATCCACGACCTGTAAACTCCGTGGTAAACATAAAGTAGCTGGCCATCAAGAAATAATATATATTTACCATGGATTTAGAACCAGTGGATACCAATCCTCCTTACAAGCTCGAAACACGAAAGTTTTCCATTGCGGTCGCTAATGTTCGTCTCCTTTCGTACGTGTCCGTCGTCGATGTTTCCGACTTTACGTTTATCCGTTTCTATCAATTTTTGTCGTTGGATTAGAAAGGGATAAAGTTGTCGTCGAGACGATCACCGACCGCCAAGGAGTATTTTTATGTTTCACCGCTTGTAAGGCCGAGAAAACGACAAAAATCTAGATGTGCCTCCATCTTTATAATTTAACGTAGGCCAGAAATTCGTATGACGTTTTTCTCGTTTAAACGCTTTGTCGTGGGTGGCATGCTAGCTAGGCTGGTATAGACAATACCTATGCCACCTTCCCGATATTCACAATCACATCAGCATAGAGTTAGAAAGAGAAGGCAGATGATTTTTTTTTTTGGTAAGCATTATGTATTTCCACGGAGTGATTTACTCGCGACCATTTTAGCATGTAGAATCTATAAAATGTATAATGTATATCAAAATAATTTAAAAATGTTTATATTGGTTAACTCGATGTATCGCAAAGAAAATAAATTAGTATTCCTAAAATTATACCGACAAATAAAAAAGTGACATAGGTATCGAATTGTCAGTTGTCAATTGTCTTTTTCGACTGGCGACATACACACAGCCATTTGCATGTAGGTGAACTCGTAGGTGCAAACGTCACGCACACGCGCCGTGCCTTTTAGTAGTTTCTAACCATCGGAGCGCGTTTGTACGATACTATGTCTCTGTGGCGTATTTACTCATATACAAGATGTAGTTAACAATCTTTTTCCATTTAAGCAAGAAGCCGTATATACGAATAGGCTCAAAATTCTTGAACCAAGGCAAGAAATTAGCCGTGAAACGAACCATAATCCATCCGATGTGGTTCTCCAAGAAGAAGGACCACCCATTTGACTACGACTTCCAGCTTTTAGAGTTGAGTGAGCCTCTGAAGTTTGATGACAACGTTCAACCAGTCAAACTAGCTCATATACAGGACATGGTGATCGGAAAAGTGGTTTCTGTGACCGGTTGGGGTAATACGGAAGAAAATGTGAGTTTTTTAAAACCTTTTAGAGTTCCGTACCCAAAGGGTGAAAACGGGACCGCCTACGCTGTCCGTCCGTCCGTCCGTCCTAGCTGTCGAGGGCTTCTGAGTATCTTCTGAACCGTAACGGAAATGTTCACAGAATATTGTGTTATTTTATTGGTTAAAAGATAAAATAACCGGTGAAGTGCGAGTCGGGCTAATCGCGTACATAGGGTTCCGTACAACATATCTTACTTACGAAGTCAACGTTTTCTCCGGGACCTTTAGTGCAAGATCGACTCACACTTTGCCGGATTTTTTTTTTGTAGAGTTTGCACTATAATTAATTAATGACAACAAGTTTGACACTTGTGTGTATTACCGTTTTTACGATAGAGCGAGAATAAAAAACGTTGATTAGAAGCTAGCTTCATGTATGAGGATCCCCTTATTTTTGAACTTTTTGATATTTTTTTATTATTTGTTAGCAAATCCGCCGTAATAACAAAAAAGCAAATTTCAACTATCTAGCTATTACCATTCAACATTTACTCTAAATGGGTAGGACAGATGGACGGAGACGGACGGACGGACAACGTAGGCTTACAAATAAGGCCCCGTTTTCACCATTTGGGTAAAGAACTCTAAAAGTTAAGGTTGGTCCCCACTATACAAGAAACTAATTTTCGTCAACATCGTTTCATTTCGCTCTATCGTAAAAACGGTAATAATGTACAGGGTGTAACAAAACACCTTAGTAATACTTAAAGGGGTTATTCAGACTATCAAACTGAACAACTTATACTATGGAGCCAAATTCGAAATCGCGAAAAAATAATCAACTGTTTCATACAAAACTGCTGAACCAACTCGATTTCCAATGTCGTACATTGAATCGAGAGACATGATGGCGAAGAAATAAAGAAAGGTTTAATATAACAATATTATATGCCAATGTTTAGAAAAGAAGACGACCGACGTTTAGAAATGACGACCCGGTTGGTGTAATGGTTACCACGCCGGCCTGCCAATCCAGGGTCCTGGGTTCGAATCCCGGTTCGGTCATGGATGTTTATATGTTTGTGCCGTTGTTGTATGGTTTTCCATAATAAACAGCCTATAGTGCTTGCTTGGGATCATTACAATGTATGTGCCTGTGAGCGTTATTTATTTATTTATCTATCTTTTCGTTTTTGTTACTGTATATTTTGGTGTGCAAATAAAGAATATTTATGTTATGTTATGTTATACTATTATAAAACTGTAACAGGAAGTTTGTCTGTACATTGAAGATATTAACAAAAAAAAAGTTACGATATGGTTTTTAGGTGTCCCTGATTCCATTTCACCAATTTTTGGATTTTTTGTCTGTCTGTTTGTCTGTGTGTTTGTTTGTTTGTTTGAACGAGTATCACGCAAAAACTACTGAACCGATTTTGATGAAACTTTTTTTGTTTGATAGCTTATGATCTGGCTTAAAATCTGGTATATAATTTGTGCGGACGAAGTCGCGGGTTAACGCTCGTTAATTATAAAATTTTACACCTAAACAAAGTTTCTTAAACAATTTAAGCTGAAGTAGCAAATCGTCGGATAAACAAGACTGCAAATTAAAAACATTATTGGTTACGCCTCCCGACACGACTTCATTAACCTTTCAGATACTAACAAATCGTATGGAAACACACTTGTTAGAATATACAATTTGCACCTTTATGCTTACGTGTTAGAAGTTAATATTGAAGTGGTTAAAGAATCTTGGCCTGCTATGTCTAATTGTAGGAATAAATTTTGTCTGACATTTTCTAGAAGTATTTGAATTGCCTTCATATGATCATTAAGAGGTATTTGACGTTTTTAAAAAAGAATAATACGTACATTCATAAACTCACGAAGATTATTATTTTCGTGGTGGCTAAAAACATTGCTACAACTACAGCTACATCTTCAAACAATTTTTTTGTCAAGCGTGCTAACTCGTCTCAGTTTTAGGATATTGAATAGAATGACGTGTGGTAATAAGGTGTTTAGCCGGACTGCAGTGGGGATCAGTAGAGACCTAAAATATACCAGCGATGGACGTAGCGGCATAGTCTGTTAAGGCCTTCCACTCCCAAAAATAATAAAACAATCTGATTTTGCCATGTCATGGCGGCAAAACGCATGAGCCTCCTCGGAGATGGAAGTCCAAAACCGGGAGATCTTAGTTTTATTCCCCTCAATGGTATTGCCTCCTTCATTTACCATGTGTTTGAAGAGCAAGTAAAAAGTATTGCGGCGAACACAAAAGATCCCACTGGATCAAAGTGTTGCTGGCTTGCCAGCCGCCACAACAAGATAAGATTGTCAGCATACGAGCATCTATGGCGATCCCTTTCGACAAGTCCATTCACACACACACACACACAACATCCAAAATCTCTCCTAATTTCCAGGGTCCCTACTCCAGCGTGCTCCGAGCTGTAAGAGTGCCGATAATATCAAAAGAGCACTGTCAGAATGTCCCGTTCCCATACTTCAGAGGGACTCTTACTCCAAGAATGTTCTGCGCCGGATACACGGAGGGTCACAGGGATGCTTGTCAGGTAGGAATGATGATTATAAACTCCATGTTGATTGCAGCATCCGCTGGATGCAAAAGGCAATCAGGTACAGTAAGTGCCATAGAATGGATATCCTGAAAGAAAAACAGCTTCATACAAGCTCGCGGCGGCCAGTACAGCCCTACATGAGCAGTGTTCATCATCATCATCTCAGCCGATAGACGTCCACTGCTGGACATATGCCTCCCCCAAGGATTGCCACAACGACCGGTCCTGCGCTGCCCTCATCCAACGGGTTCCCGCTATCTTCATCAGGTCGTCGATCCACCTTGTGGGGGGCCTACCCACGCTGCGCTTTCCTCTACGCGGTCACCTCTCTACAACTCTTCGGCCCCATCGGCAATCGGTTCTCAGAAATGTCTTCTTCAGCGTATGTAGGTTTCCTCACGATGTTTTCCTTCACCGTTTGTTTATATAAGTTAGAAAGACTCATTGGTGGCATGTGGTAGTAGAACCCAAACCCTCTCTGCAATGTGACACAAACGCTCTGAGGATCAAGTGACGGTTCAAGATTAAGAGATTAAGAAACTTGATCCCGCGTAACGACGAGGCATAGATAAGTGTTTAATATTGTCCTCTTTTCCTTGCAGGGTGACTCAGGAGGTCCAGCTGTATCAAACGACCGACTCCTAGGCATGGTCTCGTTCGGTTACGGGTGCGCAACACCTGGATCCTACGGAGTGTACAGTAAAGTTGCTAAAGTCAGGGACTGGATTGAAGGGGTCGCCAACCTTAGTTTAGAGTGATGTGAATAAAAACTTTTTGGATTACTGTTTTGCAATGAATCAATTAATTATACTTTATTTTACACCAAAAGTCTAAAAAATCAAGTCGTGCCCTAAAATACAAACAATAATAATTATTTTTGAGTCAGGCGTACTACAAAATGGTAACATAAAATACCACGTTTCATAATGGCTCTCGTTAATAATTGAAGTGTATTATAAATAATCAGAAGAACCAGAGTAACTGGCATAGCCCAAAGAATTGCTAAACTAAATTGGCAGTGGGCGGGGCACATTGCTCACAGAACCGATGGCCGATGGGGCCGATGGGGCCGAAAAGTTCTCGAGTGGCAACCGCGTTCCGGAAAGCGCAGCGTGGGTAGGCCCCCCACACGGTGGACCGACGACCTGGTGAAGGCGGCGGGAATCCGCTGGATGAAGGTAGCGCAGGACCTGTTGTTTTGGCGATCCTTGGGGGAGGCCTATGTCCAGCAGAGGACGTCCATCGGCTGAGATGATCATGATGATGATGAGAAATAAACTATCTATACATATAATAAAATCGTAAGCGCCAGTCTGTTTGAACGCTCTTCACGAAAAAATAGCATTGGATGAAATTTGGCAAACAGATAGAACATGATCTGGATTAAAACGTGGTATATTATTTTAAGATCTAAGCCGACGGAGTCGCGGGCAAGAGCTAGTATACGAATAAAGTTCAGTTGTGTCAGTGTAAGCGCCCAGTTAAGACCATAGGTAAACTCAGACATTCGTTTGAGTCCACTTTTGGTTCTGCCATATCTAGAGCGTTGACAGTTTTTTATATGTCGTAAGAATTAACTTTAATAAAAACATAACCCTCCTTCAGTTCTGTAAAAACGTTACTTACGTTGATTCCCTGACAGCAAGCTGTCCACTAACTACACGGTGAAATTGATATCATTAGCATCCTTTTAAACTAAGAGTCTACCCATCAAACTGAACAACTTTCACTATGGGAGCCGGGAGAAAAAAAATAATCAGCTGTTCTATACTAAACTGCAATGCCTACTAGACTCAAATGTATGCAACAGCTGATTATCTTTTTGCTCCGATCTGTTTGCTCCCATAGTGAAAGTTGTTTAGTTTGATGGGTAGACTCTTAGTTTAAAAGGATGCTAATGATATAAATTTCACCCTGCATAATATTGGATTCACTTTCACCATTATTCATGAGGGGAGGCTCCTGCAGTGGGATTGTGTAGGCTACAACTTACTTACCTTTTTTTGCTTAAGTTGGTCCCTGTCCCTGCGAAGAAATTGACCGAAAAAACTAAAAAGAGTTGGAGAATTAGTTGAGTAGGACATAGGACACTGTCTATGGTTCCAGTCAATGCACATTGATTATTTTCTAGTACATTCATAATGTTTTATATAATTTTTTCCTTATAAACGTACCCAGACTGTCTGGAAAATAATTATAATGAAATGTATAATATTTCTGTGTAATTAATTGAACGAAAAATAATGTTACACTATGTTATTAAATGTAACTTAATTTAAATTTATATAAAAGCAGAATTACTTAACTGTCTTTCATAACTTATAAAAACAGTCCGAGAATAGTCGAATTGATTCGTTTACTACACGAGTATACTAGTAAATGACGTAAACTGAAAATACAATAAAAAATGAAACGTTTTTGATTAAATATTATAGTGTTTTTAGATAAGGTTAAAATGAAAACGAGAAAAATGTCGGAAAATGTTATTTTTTCTACTTTTTATAAAAATCGGTGCTGCTAATGGGTAAGTAACAGCATAAGAATAATGCTCTAAGTATTAAGTTATTCTATGGTAACAGTACTTTATTACTTATTGCTGTCTTTAGTATACTGTTTCAATGATCAATTTAATATATCATAAGTAGTATTTTACTTCAGGAGTGCGATTTTTGAATCTCATTCGCTGAGCTCACCAGTTGAAAATGTCAAAATAAGTATGGAGATATGCATCTTTCTGCTGTAGAAAGATGCTTATCTTCATTGATTATTTGTGGTTGGGCTATGGCAAGCAAGAGTCGTTGTAACACTGAGACCAGCGCTGGTCCTTTGTGTTCGCCCCAAGCTCACCCATATTTTACGCATACCTCCGAACTTATGGTATTTTCTTTTCATCTTCGGGAATGCAGGTTTCCTCACGATGTTTTCCTTCACCGCAGAGCTAGTAAATGATAAATACAACCGTACATAAATTCCGAAGAACTTAGTGGTACAGGCCAGGAATCGAACCGCGGCCTCAGGATTGAGGCGCTAGCTCTCTTCCGTAGGGGCTATCATCGCTTTTCACTGCTTATCTCCATAGTAATTTTGACATTTTAAACGGCTGAGTTCAATAAATGAGTTTCAAAAATCGCACTCCTTATATATAAAACGAGCGTTAACCCACTACTTCGTCCGCACATATTATATACCAGATTTTAAGTCGGATCATAAGCTATCAAACAAAAAAGTTTTATCAAAATCGGTTCAGTAGTTTTTGCGTGATACTCGTTCAAACAAACAAAATCCAAAAATTGGTGAAATGGAATCAGGGACATCTAAAAACCACATCATAACTTTTTTTGTCAATATCTTCAATGTACAGACAAACTTCCTGTTACAGTTTTATAATAGTATAGATTGATGTGTGTGAAAAGACGGGAAGGGAAGGGAAGGGAAGACGGCCTAAAATTTAAATACGTAGGTACAACCTCCTTCTTAGTATTTTCAGAAGTGACCTCGAAATCAGGGGGAAAAAATGCAAAGCCTACTCTACCATTATAAGACAGCTAATTTTATTTCGCGAGTATATAAGGTCTAACAAAATTAGGTGAAACTATTTTAAGGGGATGATCAGACCATCAAACTGAACTACTTTCTCTATGGGACTAATATTGAAATCGCGAAAAAAAATCTGCTGTCCCATACATTTAGGTTGAGTAGGTTTGTATGGAACAGCAGATTTTTTTTCACGATTTTTATATTGGTCCCATAGAGAAAGTTGTTCAGTTTGATGGTCTGATCATCCCCTTAAAATAGTTTCACCTAATTTTGTTAGACCTTATATACGAGTACATCGGCGTTACATTAAAAACTATGCTAAAAAAATATTTTTAAAATTTTTATTCTGGCTCTACATTCGGGTTAGCATGATTGACCGCTATGCCAAATTTCAAATCACTAGCTTCTGTGGTTGCTGAGAAAAATGACTGTGACAGACGGACGGATGGACACGAGAGTGACCTTATAAGGGTTCCGTTTTTCCTTTTTGAGGTACGGAACCCTAAAAATTATAGCTATGGAACGAACCTGAATAGAGTTGGGTTGCATTTGTTTCTTTGTCAAGCTACTTATGTCAAGCCAAAGATATTGAACTGTGGCTTGACAACGAATCAAAGTGCGTAGTTTTTGCTAATTGTACAATCCGATTTATTACGGTAATCTATACTATTATAAAACTGTAACAGGAAGTTTGTCTGTACATTAACAAAAAAAATGTTACGATATGGTTTTTAGGTGTCCCTGATTCCATTTCACTAATTTTTGGATTTTTTGTCTGTCTGTTTGTTTGTGTGTTTGTTTGTTTGTTTGAACGAGTATCACGCAAAAACTACTGAACCGATTTTGATGAAACTTTTTTTGTTTGATAGCTTATGATCTGACTTAAAATCTGGTATATAATTTGTGCGGACGAAGTCGCGGGTTAACGCTCGTTAGTAATATAAGTATGCCTTTGGAATAAGTGCTTATCATCATCATCATCATTCCTCTTTTTAGAATTATAGGTGGCTACAACATAAGTATAGATGAGGCGCCATATCAAGTGAACTATGGAGATATTTGTGGAGGTGTTCTTATTAACCCCAAATGGGTGTTGACTACTGCGCATTGTAGGTAAGAGACAATGAGAGAGAATGGAGAGAAGAAGACGAAAGAATCTTAAGGCGGTTGACAATTTCATACAAAAGTTTAACGCATAATACGCGCAGACGGTAATAATATACTTAAGTAATATATTATATATGGAAAAATAGTTAAGAAAATCTAGATGCCGCGTCAAAAATGACATTTGCAATTTATAATATAATAACGAAGATATAAAGCTTTTAAATTATGCTTGAATTTTTCCATAGAAAATTTCAAAGCTTTATATCTTCGTAATTATAATATAAATTGCAAGTGTTATTTGTGACGCGGCATCTAGATTTTCTGAACTATTTTTTCGTATATGAAATATTGCTCATATTAATACTGTATGCGCGAATTATGCGTTAAACTTTTGTATGAAATTGGCACCTCTGCAACCGCCTTAAGGTCTTCTTCTCCTTATCGTGTGGGCAGAGCCCTAGTTTCAGAGTTTTTTCAGACCACCTTACGGCCTCTGACGTGGTTTTTATGTAACGACTACTACCACCAGAGATAGTAGCCGGGACCAACGGCTTAACGTGCCATCCGAAGCACGGAAACATTTTTTTTTTCAGACAATCAGGTGATTCAGCCTGCAATGTCCTAACCAACTGGGAAAAAAAATGCACAAAGTGACATATCACTAGGTGTCCCCCGTGGGAATCGAACCCACGACCTCCGTGTCGAGAGCCAATGCTCTTAACCATTAGACCACGGAGGCAGTTTTTTTAAGGTGAAAGATCACTTATCAACGGACTAATTCGAAAATAAAATTAGTAATCCCTTTCGGGGTGGTCAGAAACATGAATACAACTAACAACTTTCTATTTAAGAATGTAGTTGTAACAATGCTCACATTTAGCAATTTAAGTTCCTGTATGGAATGACGTGTCAAGTGGTGAGAGGTGGCTAGCCTTTCGCCCACATAAACACTGCATAAGAAACCTTTAAAACCTAAGGGGTATCGCATACAGAAGGAGTCGAGGCGGCGTCGAGGCGCGGGCGCGCCTTGGTGACTTTGACATACGATCGATAATTGTATACCAAGAATCCGAGCGGCGCGTAGCTCGTATCGGTATGATATACAATTACCGACCGTATGTCAAGGTCTTTAACTCGACGCCGCCTCGACTCCTTCTGTATGCGATAGCCCTTAATTGCCTCGTACAATACCCACCACGGGAAAAATAAAATTATCGGGCAACAAGATTTTCGGTGTTTTCAATGTTCCACAAAAAAAAATTATTAAGATATTTTTGCATTTCGGAAACTGGAAAATGTCTTCGTTAGAAATATAAAATGTTTCGTATTAGTTTTTGGGCCAAGAACTAATTTCTTGTACCAAAATTCAAATGTCTCTTTTCATAAAGCGAGAAACAAATCTGTTTTGATTCAATAAATAAATTTCGAACCCAGTGAAGCAGGCACTTCACTCTCGCGAGAACTTCTCGGCGAGAACTTTCAAGGAAAATTACTACGGCTTATGACGCCACGAGAACAATGAAGGGCATCCACATTCTCGTTCTCGGCTGTTCTCGGCGAGAATGTAGTGCCTAATTTTTTTAGTGCGTTTTGAGAATTAAACGTTCTTCAAACGTTATCTTTCTTAGTCTAAGACATATAATATATTTGAGATTAAGAAATATCAAGTTGAATCGTATTTGTTTCTTGTTGAAAAGTATTTTTTACTGTGTCAATACGCAGTGAATGATCAGGAAAAGATACGACGTGTGGACGCAGATTAACAATATCTTTTACATTACCTATATCTTTTTCAGATCAAATTCAGATTTCATTAGAATTGGAAGTAGCCATCGTCTTCATGGTAAAAAAATCTACATAATTTCTTATATAATCCATCCATATTATGGAAGAAGACATGAATTTGACTACGATGTACAACTTTTGGAATTGGCAAAAATACTCAAGTTTAACAAAAATGTGTTCGCCATTGATATCAGTCCGGAGATTGGCGACAGCATTTATGTGACTGGTTGGGGATACCCTAAGGAAAAGGTAAGATTTAATTTGTTCCTTCATCATCTCAGCCGATATACTTACACTGCTGGACATAGGCCTCCCCCGAGGATCGCTACAGCGACTTTTCCTGCGCTGCCCTCATCCCACGGGTTCCAGCCGACGTCACCAGGTCGTTGGTCTTCCTTGGGGGGCCTACCCACACTGCGCTTTCCGTTACGCGGTCGCCACTCGAGAACTCTTCGGCAACATCTGCCATCTGTTGTGCGAGCATTCGGCGAGAATTGGTTCCTTAGTTATCTAATTTGATACTATGTTTTATCAGACGCTTAGAAGATTTCATTGAGTGACACGGATTCTACATTATGGTACTAACTCAATTACCTAAACCATACTAGGCCTTGCCCTAGCAGTGAAGACGGTAGAAGCAGCTAGACGCAATTAAATTACCTTATTATCTTTCTGATCTTTCTATAATTCCAGGCAGATTACTCAGATGTACTCCGACAAGTGGAGGTACATCTAGTGTCGTTTGACAGATGTCAAGTAGTGAACGAGACCTGGTACAACCACACTCTAACCGAGTCCATGTTCTGTGCGGGAGGGAGGAAGCATGACGCTTGCCAGGTGGGGGCTTTATCTGAAAAATTTTTAAATTTTTAGGTATATAGGTGGCTGGGACACGTACACCGTAAGGATGACTCTCCGTAAGGTTGTTAACACGTTCCAGGGCAGTAAACGAGACACAGTAGAACTTTTATTGTTATCACTGCTATAGCCGGTTAAGGATTGCGTTTAAATACCTGATCGCTTTCGAAATCGGTCACGAAAATTTGGAAGAGCTCGCAGATAAAAGAGGAGGGTGGAAAGAGAAAACCAGAAATGGTCGGACTACAGTTTTTGAGAGTTACGCGGTTATTATTTAATCTAGAAATAAACATTTTAACGGGTTCTTACCGCGTTTTGGTATATTCTTTTGGAACTCAAAAATACCAAAACGCGGTAAGAACCCGTTAAAAAGTTTATGGTCGGACTACTCATGATGAAGCCTAATGGTTTGCACATCTGGCAAACGTGACAGAAGGCATAATGCTGTCACAATCCCACCTTCATCCACCGGTGCACAGTTCTTTTGTCGAGGCTGCAGACGTGTGTGCGGCTCTTGTATATCATCTGAAACAAATGTTAAGGCCTATGATAATGACGTACCCAAAGGTTGGCAATGGGTCCTTATAACGAAGCCTACGTAGTCCGTCTGTTCATCTGTCATAAAGTGCCAACTCTAAAAACAAAAACCAATAACAGTAACAGTCCAAGTGTGAATCGGGCTCGTGCTAAAAATCCCGGAGAAAACAAAATTCTTTTTGTAAAAGAAGTATATTGTGTGGTGGAACGTAATCTTCAGTGCATGAGTCCGACTCTCACTTGGCCGGTTTTTTAAAGCCACTAACAATAACTACCTACCAGGGGGACAGCGGTGGTGCAGCGGAATCGTACGGTCGTCTCGTCGGCCTGTCTTCATTCGGCTTCGGTTGCGGCCGCGGCATCCCCGGCGTCTATACCAACGTGTCTGCTCCGAGGATACGGGGGTGGATACAACATTATACTGGCGTTTGAGAACTACCTGCGTTTTATTTTGATTTTGAACCCTATGCTCAAATGTCTATAGAGCTTTGACTACTCATATAGGGACTAGTTACGCGTGTAATTCTACGAACAAAAATTTTAGTCCTTTTTCGCCGGATTACTTATAGGAGGGATTCGTTTTTGGCCAGATTCTTCTTTGGAAACGCTAGTGATTCCATTTGGCGAATTTATATTTCATCGGAAATGTATACATATCAGGAAGCTGGCAAAGGTATTTGGTTTGTACTCATGATACATATCAATCAATTAAATTGTACCATCAGTTAGGCGACTAAAAAGATTATCCGTCCAATAAGTAATCCGGCAAAAAAGGACTAAACCATTTCTGCCACTTTTTGCGGGGGGCGAGGTAACACGAAATCCGCAACTTTGGATTTTATTCCGCATAACTTTAGATTCTAATTTTGAACGTTAAAAATCATGAAAAGAAGTCTCGTGTGAACCCCAAACGTTCTAAGTTCGAAATTATTGTTTCGCAATTATAGGCTGTCTCGTTTAGTGATAAGGTATAAAATTTAATGTAAATGCACATGATTAATCAATTTTATACTGTGGCAGAGGGGAAATGCTACCGCAAGGCTAGTCCTTATAATAAGTAGTCAAAGCTATAGAGTGAAAATGGTGTCACAAGCGTACATGTGGGAAACCAAAATGTATCTACCAAAGCTGTCCAAAATAGCGTGTTTGGTTCAAGACTTTGATGTGTGGGAGTAAAAGATGGGTGTTGCAGCAGAAGAATGAAATCAGAATAAATGCAATAGAAATGAGAGCTTTACGCAAGATGTGTAGTATTAATGTAATAAAGGGATAGAATGAGGAATACTGTGATTAGGGAACGTTGTGGTTTGAATGAAGATGTAGTGGTTAAAGTAGAGAAGGGAATGCTTCGATTGTTTGAACATATCGCACATCTACATAGTTACACATTGAGTTAACAATGCTATATCATCCCTTTTATGTAAAGGCACTGAGTGCTTACAGATCTTTTTTTTTAAATTCAGCAGTATGTGCGTTAGAGAGCGCCACTGTCATTATAATAGCTCTAGTCAATAAAGTTACGCGCCTTGAATCTTTAAAGCGCTCTACTATAAAATTTAGAAAATGGCATTTATGACTTTATAGAACTAGATGTTCGATATCGAAAGGATGAATGGAAGTCGACTTGCAATACAGACAGATATACAGGGTTACAGATGCAAAAATATAAATTTAAAACTTTTAAGGGGTTGTTTAGACCATCAAACTAAACTTTATCTATAGGACCAACATCGAAATCGCGAAAAGAAAATCAGCTGTCCCATACATTTGGCTCGAGAAGGTATTTGCAGTTTTATATGGAAGAGCAAATTTTTTTCGCGATTTCGATATTGTTGCCATAGAGAAAGTTGTTCAGTTTGACAGTCGGATCATCCCCTTAAAAAAGTGTCAGCATATTAAGAATTAGTAGTATGTCGTCACCAAGGGACCAAAACATAATGGAATAGAGCGTCGTCAGATTTGCGATGTCGTCACTCGCAAACCTGAAATCTTTGAGAATGCTATTACGGCTTGATAGCCTACAAAGTAATTCAGGCCCGAAAGTATCGAAAATTAATGAAAGATTTAAAAAAATATTTCCATCATCAACATTTATTTGTAATCGTTTGTCACTCAAAAGAAAAGCTTTCACATCAAAAAGATACTCAATCATTCTGTCCGTCCATCTCAAAACTGAAAAACTGTAAATCAATACGTTTACATTTTAACAAAAAAAGATTTTCGTACCAATCCAATATAGTTAAAAGCGAATCGACAATCAGACAAGCATTAAAATCTCATAGAACTATCCCCTGAACGCCATTTTATTTCCATTTCAAGTAGCCGATTCAAAAACTGAAGTTTCAAGTCCAGTCGATAAACTTTAACTGAGAGCTACATTTGAAGTGATAACGTGCTTTCATTTTGGAATAGTTCGTTGGACCTTAAAATTATATAGAGAAAAATATGCATCATGCGTATATAGCGTAGCAATATTTGCCATTACAAAATAATAAGGCACATCCTGGCTGCTTTTCAAAAGTACTTGTACTGATACTTTACTGTAATAATAATGATGTACTGCTTAACAAATATTTAAACGTAAAGCATTTTTTGTTTTTTTGCAAATTTATCTGAAAATAATGGGAAATGGGCAAGATAATGATGATGAATAGCGATTGGATGATGCCAGTAACTACTTGGGCAGATTTGAGCTTCCAGTTTTCGTTTGAAGTCGTCAAGCTTTATGATGAACGAAATGAATGAACGATGATGATGATTGATTTTTTTTTGCATTGAGGAATTAATGGGAGAAAAAATCCTAGTTCAATGGAAACTCTAGAAATCATTTTACTTTCGTGCCTATAATCACAATGAAAAACGTTATGCGGTCCCAGACCGGTAACAAAACAGGTAATTTAACATCGGGTGGGCAACAGGTCTAGCATGTCAGAGCGATTCCGATGCTAAAGCAGAAACGAAAGAAAAAATACATGAAAATACATTTTCCATTTTTCGATGTATTCCATTCGCTTTATACAGGGTTGAAAGTTTTTTTATGTAGGAAAAATGTTAGTTGTTATTCGTATTATCCATACATGGCGTTGCATTCGACTTAAACACTATTCAATGGTAAGATTTCGGCACCGAAGCGTAACATTATTATTTATGATGATTTTTCACATACGCATCAGAATTTCTTCTTCGGTGTGTGCAGGTTTCCACCCGATGTTTTCCTTCACCGTTTGAGAGCAGTCGGTATCATGTATAAGTAAGAAAAGCTCTTTGGTATATGGCGGTAGGCAAAATTGTCGGTGGTGCGTTGCGGAAAGGTATGGACCAATCATGAGGGTCCGGGTTCGAATCCGCACGGACGAAATACCATGATGGTTTTATGGCACTATTGGAGAAAAATTTAAATAAATATTTATGGTTTTAAAGCATAAAATCGTATTTGTACTGAACTTTTTTCTGGATATAAATATACCTCGAATCATTGTTAGAAAACTACGCAACTAAAAGCTTTAAAGGCAGAGATCATAAAGTGCCTCCACTACGCTGTCGTTTACAGATGCACTTCCAACAGCGTTGAATGCATTCTGGCAGAATAGTTTAGAAGGATAACATTTACAAACGCGTAATGGAATTCACTCCTAGGGACGGCCTGATAGCTTAGTTGGTAGTGAACCTAGCTGCCTGCTGGTCTGTGGATCGCGGGTTCAAATCCAGCAAGATGCAAGAGCAAGACATTTGTTCTTGTATGTATTCTATATCGTTGTCTTGTCATCATAATACAACTCCGGGATAGATTCTAGTGCGCGTACCTCGGGCAACGAATATCCATTGCCATCAAAAGAGGTAACGCAGCCAGCGTCCTGGACATCCTCCCGCAGGACGGTGGCCTCGAGCACGTCTTCTGTTTAGTGTAAGACGAACGGAAGTCGTGCTCGATATAGTGGCTCATTTCTTCTTGTCCTATTTGTATTTGTTTTTATTTTTATTTTTAATTATAGCCATATTTAGACATAAGTTGTACATAATGTTGTAATTGTAAATACCTATACCTACTCAAATAAATATGTTTTATTAAAAGGTAAACAAAGACATTAGTTTAGATCTAGTTTTGATAATTATTTAGTTTATTTACAATTGTGTATCCCCATTCTTGAGAACATATAATTTAATAAAATGAGATTTACTAGTTATGCTGTGGAACAATGTTCAATGTTTTTAGAATTTATTATTACCTAATATTAATGCGATAATACATAGACAACAATCTCTTTCAGGGTGGTCAGGTGCTTCGCTACAACAACCAAATAGCAAGGTAACAACTTGGTTGTTAGCGTTTAAGGTTTCGGAATAGAATGACATCTCAAGATGTATCTCAAGACGATTCGTTTTCCTACTCCTCCTATCTTCTTTGATTAATTCATTGCGGGTTCCAAGACAGATTAGAGTCATCCCCCGGGCTCGCTGGACTTCATTGTCCAGTGTTGTGAATGGTCGCCGCTGTTGATCCTGGCTTACAGGAGTTACAGCGGTGGGAATGTGTGGTGGGCCTATCCCCGATAAAAAAAAAAAATCTCAAGATGTATTGATGTCTAGAAATACTTGTATTAGTAATTTGGCCCGCTTTCTGTTGACCGTCAATGGAACTAATAATTACCATACAAAAAGTATAACTGATGACGTATTCCGTACTTCGACGCTACTCTGGGTATAACAAAGTTCCAGAATTGCATAAAATCCACATCGTACAGTCACACGGTTCGTACTTAAAATAGTAATTGAAAAAACCACACCCTGTACTTCGTATACATATCGAAAACCTCTACAGAGAGAACTACATAAAATAAAGCACATATATATTGTGTTAATGTAATTATATACCTTCAATTTTGTATAAAACGACGTGCGTGTGTGTCCACGTCAACACGAAGCGCTTTGGTACTGGTTTATTTTATCTACAAACGCTGTTTGCCGTATATTGACGTTGGGGGGTCAGCCCCCTCTTAGGGGGTTCTAGGGGAGGGAGGGAGTCATCATGACGATGACTGGGAGTCTGCGCAGTTGCAGGAAAGAGACAGATAAAAGTCTACCTAGGTATAACGTTCCACCCTTCCTGATGCTGTAGGCAACGACTTAACCGTAGTGATTTTCATGAAAATTGTTCGTTATTATTATGTATTGATGTATCTATGCTGGGTTTTACTGTAGATAATTGTTAATGATGTATTAAATTTTATACTGTGTTCAATTTCCTTTTGGCGGTTGTAATTTTCATAGTTTATATATGTTTTCACAAGCTATACATATGAAACAGTACAGTGACTGACCGCTGATAGGCAAAGCATAGCTTTTTAACCACTGAAGGTCAATGACTTACTTTTCAAGTAGGTTTTATGCGGGCGTCAGTCCACCATGCCCAATGTGGATTAGAAGATTTCACATACGCATCAGAATTTCTTCAGCGTATGCAAGTTTCCTGAAGATGTTTTCCTTCGTTTGAGAGCAGATGGTATTACGTACATAAGTTAGAAAAACTCATTGGTATACAGGGTGAAATTGATATCATTAGCATCCTTTTAAACTGAGAGTCTACCCATCAAACTGAACAACTTTTACTATGGGAGCAAACCGATCGGAGCAACAAAAAAACAGCTGTTGCATACATTTGAATCGAGTAGGCAGCGGTGGCGGGTGCAGTTTAGTACGGAACAGCTGATTTTTTTTTAGCTCCAATCGGTTTGCTCCCATAGTAAATGTTGTTCAGTTTGATGGGTAGACTCTTAGTTTAAAAGGATGCTAATGATATCAATTATAACCTTGTATAGCATGTCGCTCGTACGGATTCGA
Source organism: Agonopterix arenella (assembly GCA_927399405.1). Taxonomy (NCBI): domain Eukaryota; kingdom Metazoa; phylum Arthropoda; class Insecta; order Lepidoptera; family Depressariidae; genus Agonopterix; species Agonopterix arenella. The sequence goes on from OV656714.1 coordinate 9,415,444, forward strand.
ACTCCGAGCTCCATGATTGAGTGTCCATAACTCTACCGCACCGCTTGATTTTTCAAAATCAACTCCTAAGTTGAAACGGTTTGTTCGTTATCCACTCAGAGAAAGTCACCGGAAATAGCTAGTTAGGTAAATAATGTGGTATTGCCAAGAAGACACTAGTCTGAAAAGGCAGTTAGTGTAGTGAATGTTCACGGTTTCAGGTTCGAATCCAATACTAAACTGTTAGATGTTCAATCTATGCTAACTGCTCTCAATATTACGAATTAGTCGCATCGTAACTCAGTGTTGCATTTAATCAATTAGTTGAAGATCTTCATTCCAATACGATTCGGTAGACTTACGTGTAACATTGATATTTTATATAATAAATGCTCCTCTTTTCCTTATACCGGGTGTAAACTTAATTGCGTTACATACTTTATGGGGTGCTCAAAACGTGTAATTTTTTTTGTAACCTTCCATACATACAGCTGATCGATTTTCTATGGGAGACATTTTTTTTTCTCATTTCTAACCATGTTCCTTAGTATAGGGAAAGTTGTTTAATTTCATGATCCGAATACACCCTTGAAATTTTGTAATTAAAAACAAGTGGTCGAATGTCAACAAGCGAAGGTGATAGCCCAGTCATTTTACGGAGTATTGTTAGGCGGGGTAGGAAGTAATTATTAATTGGACTTTTAAACTGTAACCGGCACCATTTAGTGATAAAAACACTATCTTAAAACAACAATCGTTAGGACATTGCAGGCTGAATCACCTGATTGTCTGAAAAGAAAAATGATTCCGTGCTTTGGATGGCACGTTAAGCCGTTGGTCCCGGTTACCATCTCTTGTGGTAGTAGTCGTTACATAAAAACCACGTCAGAGGCCGTAAGGCGGTCTGAAAAAACTCTGACACCAGGGCTCTGCCCACACGATAAGAAGAAGAAGTGGTGGTCCGCGGTCTCTGCCTCCTCCCATGGGACATTGGCATGAGCTTATGTATTCACTTCTTTCCTCCTCTAATCTTTCCATACAACTAAATTTTCGTCTCGTACTAGTTGTTAATATACCTAAATTAATTAGGTACTCGTTCGTACTAAATAATGTGTTATACCTACATATTACTATGCTTTCATAGTAATATCATTAATATGATAATTTTTGTATCGAACAGTATTTCATGAGGCTTTAGCCGGAACGCTGTGAAGTGATGTATAGTTAGCGAGAAAACGCTTTCCTTTAAATGAAATTGCAACTACATTTTTTGTGTTATCTCATCCAGTTGGGCACCTCCAGCTCCTCGAGATCCTTGGTGACCTGGGACCCCTACTTGACATCTCATTCCATCCTGAAAACCTCCAATATATAAAAAATATATGAGCAATGCTACAATGACGGGCATAGTTGGTAGTTTTAGCAAAGTTATTGACAAACCTGATAGGGGTTACGGTCGTGAGTATAAAGGGTGAGATTGATATCATTAGCATCCTTTTAAACTAAGAGTCTACCCATCAAACTGAACAACTTTTACTATAGGAGCAAACCAATCGGAGCAACAAAAAAAATCTGCTGTTCCATACTAAACTGCAATGCCTACGCGACACAAATGTATGCAACAGCAGATTTTTTTGGTCCGTTCTGTTTGCTCCCATAGTGAAAGTTGTTCAGTTTGATGGGTAGACTCTTAGTTTAAAAGGATGCTAATGATATCAATTTCACACTGTATAATGTATGTATGAGTTTTTCGTTCAAACAATTGTTCTTTAAAACTGTCCGTTCTGTAAAATCGTTCAACAAAGAAATAGAAGGTAAAAAAAAGTCGATGTTCGAATACAAAACTGCAAACCTACCCGACCAAATTGTATAGGACAGCTTTATATTTCTGTCATGATTTTGATGCTAGAGATTAACATCAAATTAGAGAAAGTTGGTCAGATAGTCTGATCATCCAAAACCGTCAGCATTATTAAGAAACACTCTGTATAACTCGACATAGCTCCTACCTCTGAAGTGGTACAATAAATGACTTTGAATTTGTATTTAAAAATACTTAATACGATATTGTCTCAAACACCATCATACTCAGCCTATATGTACAGGGTGTAACAAAACAGCCTAGTAATACATACGTGCTTCGAACAATCAAACTGAACAACTTTCACTATAGAGCCAATTTTGAAATGGCGAAAAAATAACTGCTGTCCATACATTTGACTCGAGCCGGTACAGAAGTTTTGTATGTAACAGCAGATTTTTTTTCGCTATATCGAAGTAGGCTCCATAATTAAAGTTGTTCAGTTTGATGGTCTGAAGCACCTTACTAGGGTGTTTTGTTACGCCCTGTGTACGTCCCATTTACAGGACACAATCTTACCCTCAAGAGGGTGTATGGGCATTAGTCCACCACGCGTAAACACAGCAGATTATTGGACTTCACAAAAGCATCAACATTTCAACAAAACCACTACGGTACGAAAACCCAACCAAAAGCTAATTACCGAAACAGTTTACCTCCGACCTGTACCCGTAGGCTTTCGCTGCATACAGTAAATAATGACGTAATATAGAAATGTGAACATCCCATAATCTCGCTGCTCTGCGAACAAATGACTGCCTACCCTGAAATGACTTCGTATTTTGTGAAAATAATTTACCTGATATACCTACATACTTATGTACACACGGCGACACATCAAGTTATACAAAACCAACATAAGCTGGCCGCGCGACGTTATACGTTACTTGACCTACGCGCGGCCAGCTTATGTTGGTTTTGTATAGCTTGATATGTCGCCGTGTGTACTTTGTTATACAAGTTAACTAATAGTAATATCTGGAGTACGATTTTTGAAAGTCAAATCAGCAGTAGAAAGATGCATATCTCCATAGTAATTTTGACATTTTCAACTGCTCAGTTCAAAGTATGAGTTTCAAAAATTGCACCCCTTGTCGTTGTAATACAGGGTGTAAGGGACAGACGGTGAATTTAGACCATCAAACTGAACAACTTTCTCCATGGAACCAATATCAAAATCGCGAAAAAAAAATTTGATGTCCCATACAAAACTGCAAACACAACTTGACTCAAATGTATGGGGCAGCAAATTTTTTTTTCGAGATTTCGATATTGGTCCCATTGAGAAAGTTGTTCAGTTTGATGGTCTGAGTATACCCTTAAAATAGTTTCAGCTAATTTTGTTAGACCTTATATAGGTATAGCATAGCTAAGGATAATATTGAGATGCAATAGTTTCGATAGTATTGTACTCAATCAATAGTATCGGTCAGTCTATGATATCGATATACAGGGTGAAATTGATATCCTTAGCATCCATTTAAACTAAGAGTCTACCCAACAAACTGAACAACTTTTACTATGGGAGCTGATATGCTGATTATACTGTTGCATACATTTGAGTCGAGTAGGCAGCGGCGGCGGGTGCAGTTTAGAACGGAACAGGAGTTTTTTTTTTGCTCCGTTCAGTTTTCTCCCATAGTAAAAGTTGTTCAGTTTGATGGGTAGAATCTAAGTGTAAAAGGATGCTTATGATATCAATTTCACCCTGTAGTATATCAATACAAAATACAGTCAAAAAAATGATGTCAAAAACCATACTATACAATTTCTGTATTTTAAAATGTATCTTTTGACTATCGATAGTTTCACTATTGTTAGGCAGCACTAGTTATTGTAGGTATACGTTTATGCTCAAACGTTTTCATTCAAATGAAATTCATTTTCAATAGTTTACTCTAAAAATACTTGTGTCATATTTCCACTTTTGAAAACCAACCCACGCTTGAAACGCAATTCAAACCTATATACCTTATATCAATAAAGTCCCATACCAATACATATATTTTCAATGTATTCCGTCATGCATCCAGTCTCATTTATATAAAAGCTCATATCGATCCACTTGACGATTCGTCCAAAATACATAAAAGATTATATTCTATTTCACAAAGTAACCATAACACTAAATCAGAAACATAGAAATCATTGCGTATTTTGTGCATCTCCCAGATCATTCAATATGATAGTACATAACCCAGGAATTTTATAATAAACACACAAAATCATTATTTGATGATTTCGAGGTGTTCGCGAGTCATTGGAGTGGGTCGTGGGGGGTCGTGGGTGGTCGGGGGGACCCATTCCACTGGCCATGGGGGCACGGGACGTTGCAGCAATGCAATCTACCCAACATCAGTGTGGCCGGAGAGGCTGGTGACTACGCGTGCCTACCACCTACGCACCGCGAGAAAAAACCAACGCGCAATAAAAAAGGACATTTACAAAACTTTCATTTACAAAAAAAAAACAAAACAAAACGGCCTAAAACTACTAATTAAAAAAAAACGAAAAAATTTCCTCATAAACCAATTCTTTGGTTCGAAATTCAAAATTCAGCGCATGCGTTAACGGTTACTGCCGCCGGATCACATTCAAAGGATAGTTTTATGCAATAGCCTATAATTTCACACATAATCAAATAGTTTTTAAGTGAACTTTATAAAAACTTTAGTATTCAGCAACACTTGAACTATACAATAGTCTTACAAACCGGTTTCATTTTGTACAATACTGTAAACCTAGTGTTAAGGCAACTGACGGTGGTTCAACTCGGATCCGTCGAGCTGGGCTGCAAGAAACATCCACGACCGTCCGGGAGGAGCTACCGATACCATTAAACAACCAACAAATAGATCCATGAGAAAACACAGAAGACCATGGACATCTAAACACATAGAACAATAAGTTAAATGCGCAAGAAACCGAAGAAAGCTAAGATTTCGTAACAAAAGAAAATCTAGCAGAAACAAATAACAAACACAGCCATTTGACGATAAAGAAACACGTTTTTTCGCAATAGAACAAGTTTTAAGTTTATATCAACCGTTATTATAAGGAAACAATAGAAAAGAGAACTTAAACATTTGAGTTTTTTAAGTACATTTAAACAACACTGGTTAATTTTGGAACTTTTACTATTGATTTATATTGATTTTTATAAACAGACTCTCTATTATATATCTAGTGCAAGTAATATAGTGACGAACTCTGGACCTAAACGATAAGGCTAAGTGATATTTGAAAAAAAAACTTTCGGCGATATAAGCATTTGGGAATAGTTTCGACCAATTTCATCAACCAATTCAGATTGTACGGAAGATGAAAACAAAATAATATAACAAAAAAACTCGTGCCTTAAATTGGCCTTAAATTAATAAGTAAAAAGGTAAGATAAAAATTACGTCAAAAAATTTAAAAAAAAAATCTAAATTTACCAAGTTTATCTACTTGTTGAACACTTCTAGGTTTCTTTCATAGTACAAAATTAAAAATAAAATTAACGTTAAGACTTAGTTAAACGTTTGCGTTATTTATATAACTGTAACGTTTTGTAGGAGTACTTATAAAATTAACGGGCTTAAGTAGTACAAGGGCTAAACGTATAAGATAATACGACAGAAGAAATTGACGAAGAAGAACTTAGAAAAAAGAAGAAGAGAAGAGAAGAAACTATAGAAACATTCAAGAACAATAAAGAAAAACAAACTACACTGGTTTGATCCAGTGATTTCCAAGAAGTCAAGTAAGGTAAGATTCTGAAAAGATGTATTTTTAATCTGATGGAAATACATTGGAAGGAAAGAATAACAGAAATACACAGAGCAATTTAAATTTAATTATAATATCACATTGAAAATATACAAGCCCGCCACGCGGTGCCATGTTGGTTGCTATAAAGAATAAAGAAGAAACTACAATATTGCAATTGGTAATGCTAGAGTTAACGTTAGTAAAAATGTTGATATAATATTTGAGTTTTGATAAAGAATTTCTTTGATTTGACATATGAATCATTTAAAAGCCCCATTGTTGCCAAACGATAAGAAGAAGATAATATAAAAGCCTTTCAGATTGCAAAATTGTATTTTCTTTAGATCTTTTCTTTTTCAAAATGTTATTAAGAATGGGCTTCTATAAATTTCCAGAAAAATTTAATAATGATAAAATAAAATTAAGCGCCATACTTGTAGTACGCCTGAAATTACCGTTAAAACGTTCTAGAACACGCGTTTCCTCTCGCTCGCTCCAGCGAAGTGTAAAAGAGTAGGCTAACGTAGCTTCACCAAAAACGAGGCCTTCGATGTTAAACCCTTTTTCATGAATTTCAGCATGTACTTGAAATTATTCTTCATTTTTAATTTTTTAAGGTTTATCTTAAAACACGTCGTTGAAATCATCAAAAAACGTCTTATCATCATCACCTTTTTCGTAAAAAAAAACGAAAATTTTAAACGACTTTCTTAGGACTGAAGGAAGCCGAATCCTCAAGTGACGTATGTAGTACGGAATTCCAAGAATGGCATAGAAACATTCGCTCCAACTTTCGTTTTCGCTAACTCAAGTTCAGGTTTTGCCGATGACTCCGACGCTCCCAGGGCGCATGCCCAAGTCATCGCAGTCATTGCCCAGCCGAATTATTGATTGCCGCCATGTTGAAAACTGCGGGGAGGGGGGGGGGAGTCATTTACCAGCGTGATAGTTTTCACAACGCTCAATTATGTGGGGTTGGGTAGGTGGGTGGAAAAAAATGCATCAATATGGCGGTATTCGATGGATTTTGTATTAAATTCTATCGGTTACGCCTACCAGTGCTGAATTTATGGCCGATGCAATATTGATGAGTTATTTAATTATGCTTTTGGGGTTTATATTAAATGATTTCCTATTTACTTGTACATAGTAATATGAGATACTCTCAACACCGACTAAACATGACTAGACATGACTTCTTTTCATAAGCGTACTTCTTCTATTTCTCTTACTTTTCCTTACTGCTTCTTCTGATTCTTTTTCATCACCTTTTGTGAAAGGAGGTTCTTTTGTGTGTTCTATACATCGAAACTCGATTTCAACGACTTGACAAAGAGATATTACTTCAATCAATCATTCATTAATTACTCGTACATTAAATTATGTTCTTTTTTATTAAAACCATTTTTATCTTTTCAAACGTCTTGGACTTCAAGCTAATATAGGTTTTCCTGGTTACCTGTGGTGCAGATTAAGATTGTAGATCCCAAGGGATAGACAGCATTCACTTTATAGGTAATTGCGACCCTACCTGTAGGTAACTGCGATCACCAATTCTCCCGCTATGCGTTATAATTTCTCTCACTGCATTCGTCAATCCGCTTAATCAACCGTAATAACTGTCAGATCAACCACTCTCTACGATATTCTACAGGTTGTAATTTAAAATCGGACAGTCACTTAAAGGGGTGCTTCAGACGATCAAACTGAACAACTTTTACTATGAGACCAACACTGAAATAGCGAAAAGAAATCTGATAGATAGATCTGATAGATTACGGTTGATCAAGCGGATTGACGAATGCAGTGAGGGGAATTATATATTACACCCTGTATATCTACCTAAGGATTTATTGTCGCTGATACACAAGAACATAGGCAAACCACATATTAATGATAGATGGATGAGTCAAAAAAATTCACAATTACATATTTGAGTCGAGACATTGACTTACAATAGACTTTTAGAAATTTTACTTTATAATGCGTTGGTCATTTAAAAAGGCCGTTTGTGTACCAAACTTTATTATTTAAAAGTTAGTTTAATATCAGCAGGGTTTCTCAAAGTGCACCCGGTACTAAGGGTACGCTAGTTTGTTGTAGGGGGTACGCGAAAAGATTTCCATTCAAACGATTTGCGAGAAAGTTGCCAAGCGTAGAACTTGGTGTGATTATAGAGCGAACTCTAAAGTACAAATACATTTTTTTTATTAACCTGTTTTGTCCCACTGCTGGGCAAAGGTCTCCCCTAAACCCTTCCACGTCTCTCTGTTCGGTGCTGCATCCCGCCACTCATTGCAGTAGGCATCTAGCTCGTCTCGCCACCTTTTCCACCAAAATTACAAATAATAAATAATAAAAAATTACAAATAATAAAATTGTAAAGAACAAATAATAAAAACCGGCCAGGTTTGATTCGGGATTGCGCAAAGGTTCCTGAACTGAATGAAAGAAAACAAATTTTGCTAAATACATAACATTAACACACCGAAAGGGATTACAATCACGAGTATGTATGTAACAAATATATTGTGTGGTACGGAAACCTCGGTGCGTGAGTGCGACTAGCACTTAGCGGGTTTTTTTCCTATTTTCGAAAGGGGTACGCGTCTTCTGGGTACTTTAACACGTTCCGGGACAGTGAACGAGACACAATAGAACTTTTATTGTTATCACGGCTATAGGCGGTCACTGTCCCGGAACGTGTTAATAGAAGATGCACGTAGGGCTAAAAGTTTGAGAAACTATGTACAGAATACATTTTTAGGGTTCCGAAGTCAACAACGAACCCTTATAGTTTCGCCAAGTCCGTCTGTCCGTCCGTCCGCGGCTTAGCTTAGTACTATAAAGCTGTAATTTGGAATGGTCATACATATTCATCACGCCGACAAATTGGTAAAATAAAATCTTGAAAAATAATTTTTTTAGGGTACCTCCACTACACGCCAAATGGAAATGGATTTTTTTTCTCGTCTACCCCATGATGTGGGGTATCGTTGGATAGGTAGTTTAAAAATATTATGGGTGTGGAACAACCATTTTTCGATTTAGGGATCCGTTAGTGAAATATTAAGCTTTAAAGTGAACATTTTTGTAAGAGTCAAGTGTCCTCCCCTCTGCCAGCTAAACGGTTGTTTCTGGATATGTGAAAAAATTCATGACAGTAGTTTATTAAATATAACGAAATTAAAAGGAAAACTATCACCGCTAAGTAGGCTTTACAAGTTTACGAGTAATAGTCGACCAACTTCTAAAACGTACTTTTTAGGCTTTATTAGCCGTTAAACCGTAATATAAAACAAAAAGCCTCCTTCTAAGTCCATATTATATTGTAACGGGCAACTACGGAACCCTACCCTGCGCGTGGTCCGACACGCACTTGGCCAGATTTTTAGTCAGTGCAGGCACTCATAAAACTAAAACTTTGAGTATAATGCATGGTGGTTTGAGTATAAAAACCACGTCAGAGGCCGTAAGGCGGTCTGAAAAAACTCTGACACCAGGGCTCTGCCCACACGATAAAGAAGAAGAATACATGGTTAAATTTTCGTGACTTATTTTTTCTTTCCATCGTGAGGAATCCTGCGTGCTTCAATTTCGAGGTATGTCTTATAAGACGAACGACCGGCGAACTCCCAATCACACTGGACAGAGTTTCGGTACTACTAGTCAAACGTGGATGTTCTAAGGTTTCCGAATATCTCTGACTACCCCCTCGGGGAGTCGTGAGCATAATTATGCTTATGCTTAAATTTTCCGCGCTAAATAAAAATTATCCTGTATTTAAAAGGTCTCAGAGTGGAATGACAAAATTAATTCTTTAAATTCAAAAAGGTGTACTTACGACATAAGCACTTGACAAGTTTGAGCTCAAGATTGAAAGATTACCGACTAATGAGATGAGAGGAAAAAATTAACAAACTCTTTTTGCTGCAGGCTGACCATAATGGTCGGCTCGTTAATGTCATTTTAAATTAAATAACGACACATGGGTGTGTAGAAAAGATGAATTAGATAGTATTTTATTAGTTTCCTACTTTTTTTGCGTCTAATACCGGTTTAAGCCTATACAGGGCCAATTTATAAGGCTGACACTTTTTTGAGGAAGCAAGCAGGCGGCTTTTTGCTGGCAGTTTTGTATGGAACGGTTGTTTTTTTCGCAATTTTGATGTTGGTGCCGTAGACTTTGACGATCCCCTCAAAAATCATCATCCATTTAAAAAAGTGTTTGCATATTAAAAATATATGCAATATATCGGAGTAAATGAGTAAATCTTGTCTTTTAATATTGATCTATTTACTTACATCACTATAACATACGTCCGTAAAAAGCGTTCAGAAGTCTACACTAGGCAAGCTAGATCACAATACTTAAGGTGGTTGCAGAGGGGTCAATTTTACACAAAACTTTGACGCACAATACGCGTAGACGGAATTAATAAAAGTAATATTTTATGTATGGAAAAATAGTTTAGAAAATCTAAATGCCGAGTCACAAATAACATTTGCAATGTATACAATAATTACGAAGATATATAGCTTTGAAATTTTTCATACTATATTTTAAAACCTTTATATCTTCGTAATTATATTATAAATTGCAAATGTTATTTGTGACGCGGCAACTAGATTTTCTAAACTATTTTTCCATATATAAAATATTACTTTTATTAATTCCGTCTACGCTTATTGTGCGTCAAACTGTTGTATGGACTGAAACCACCTTAAATGGATGGAAGTAAATTTTTATATAAACAGGCGATTATTTCGACGCATTCGATAAGTTATCGCTTATAAAAATCGTTGCCCAATAACACGTTGATACTATTTTTTTTTTAAACGAAAAATGTCCCGATTTCACTTTTATAATTCAATTTTACATGACACCAGCTAGCTTATCTCCGAAAGTAAAGTATAAAAAAATTGCATAAACATTAACATAACAACATAAGCATAGTCATTTTTTGAAGTAACATATGCAGCCATGCTATGTTATGCCATACTAAGTGGAACGCTGATTTTCCATGGACAGCGTCCGCCATCTATCGGTGATGTATCGAAGCACTATGTGTTGCACTAGGGTTCATATCGGAGTAACAGCGCACTACACCTCACGCGCTACGCTGTAGTAGTGAGAGATTTCGCCCATATCAATCACTGTCTTGTTGGTCTAGTGGTCTAGACAACCGGCTTAAGATCCGGGCAGCTAAGGATCGATCCTCGCGTCGGCCGATCGTCTTTTTCAATTTATTTAATAATGTGGCGCCCCCTAGTGCTAATAAGCGGCAACGCAATTAGGACGTCCTAAAATTCATGGCGAGTTACCTATCTACATCCAATATACATATTAATCTATGTATGCAGCTAAATAATGGCTCAACTTTAGCATAGTTTAATAAAAAAAAAGTATTAATTTCATGACATTTCAGTCGATCTTGTCATCGAACACACTATTAAGAACGGTCTCCTTGGTCTAATGGTTAAGAGCATTGGGCTCTCGACACGGAGGTCGTGGGTTCGATTGGACACAAAGTGACAACTTTGTGCGTTTTTCCCCAGTTGGTTTGCAGATTGATTCACCTGATTGTCTGAAAAGAAAAATGACTCAGTGCTGCCGTTGGTCCCGGCTACTATGTCCAGTGGTAGTAGTCAATACATAAAAACTACGTCAGAGGCCGTAAGGTGGTCTGAAAAATGCTCTGACACCAGGGCTCTGCCAACGGGTCTATATTAGAATCCATAATTGAACATAATTTCTTCAAAGTTATGGAGTTTCATGTAGTATGGATTTTCATTACTATGGCAAATAATCTAAACTATTATAAAACTGTAACATAAGTTTGTCTGTACATTGAAGATATTAACAAAAAAAAAAGTTACGATATGGTTTTTAAGTGTCCCTGATTCCATATCAGTAATTTTTGGATTTTTTGTCTGTCTGTTTGTTTGTTTGTGTGTTTGTTTGTTTGAAAGAGCATCACGCAAAAACTACTGAACCGATTCTGATGAAACTTCTAAATCTGGTATATAATTTGTGCGGAAGTCGCGGGTTAACGCTCGTTCCATATATTTTCATATTAAATATTTTAATTGCTATACGAATTAACGTTATGTCATGTCTGTTATGGATTTTTAAAATATGACTTGTATGGAACCTAAGGGACAGCCCTCTGCCCACACGATAAGAAAGAATATTAAGAAAAATTATCATAAAAAAATATTAGAAAAAAACCAACACGGCATTATAAGGCCGTTTTGGCATAACGTTAACACAAAACTCACATTCTCAACAACTCCCCTGCATCTCATAGGAAAAGCTCTCTTAAACTAATATTTACTTAGAGGCAACACAAAGGCTGCGCGCGAGTTGATTCGCAGCTTGTTTTGCGCGTCGGAATGTGACGTTTGCAAGCAATGAAGAATGTGTTCGAAGTAAAAACTTTGTGTCAGCCCCAATGCAGTTATAAAGTAAAGTAGCTCTACTTTATGTTAGTTATAATCTGTAGGATCCCACTGTAGGCCAAAAGCTTTCACACAAGAATTACGTGAAAGGGTGTGGGCATATTGTACTACATAAACATAATCTGGGCCAGTTCCATTTATGGTTTGCCCTATAATTACATATTTGACTAATTTTGATCTGAAATAGATTCTGTACTTACTGGTTTTGTGTTTATTAGTTAACACATTGATCGTTAGGATAGGGTAAAATGGTTTTAAACAGTTGTTACCCACATTAATCTATATCAGTTTCGACCTTTGACTACTTATAGTATAAGGACTAGTTACGCGTGTAATTCTACGAACAAACATTTCTGCCACTTTTTGCGGGGGGCGAGGTAACATGAAATCCGAAGCTTTGGATTTTATCCCCCATAACTTTTGATTCTAATTTTGATTGCAAAAATCATGAAAAGTAGTGTCGTTTGAACCCCAAACGTGATAAGTTCGAAGTTATTGTTTAGCAATTATAGGCTATCTCGTTTAGTGATAAGGTATAAAATTGAATGTAAATGCACATGATCAATTGTTCTTATACTGCGGCAGAGGGGAAATGCTACCGCAAGGCTAGTCCTTATAATAAATAGTCAAAGGTTTTGACTGTAGCCATAACTTTTTTGCTGTCTTTGTGCCGCTGTTATCAAAGTGTAGATACGTGAATATTGTTCTCTCTGCAATTCAAGTCAGCAAAACATGGATTTCATCTCTACCAGCATCCAACCAGATACAGGTATAACATCTGAAGGCTCTGCACATCTTCCTATAATAGAATCAATAGGTAGCATTTTGGTTAAAATACCTTATAAGGTAAGAAAAAACCTTTTTTTTTTTTTGTCAATCAAGGTCCTACTTAAAATTCTATGACAATGCGATTTAAATTTTAACTTTTATTTTTTTCATGCAATCTTGAATCCTACTCGACAACTTTTTTTATGTGAATTTCCAAATTTTAACTGTCATTTAAGTATTCATAGATTCCGGACTTTACTTGTTTCTTCAATTTTTAAACGGTAGATCCGAAATAATTTATGTAGAGCAACAATCCACACAGTCTATCCATTGAACTCAGCTCACGTCAATTTTCTAACACCATTAAGTGAGTCGGGAGTTTTTGTCAAAGAAAAATGTGTCTTATTACATTACGCATTGCAGACGTCGTGCCTGAATAGGTTTTGTTGCCATTTGTCCATCGATATGTACGGAACTTCGTGTGCTACGGTTTTCACGCGTTAAAACATAGTTATTGGTATGGTAGGTAAATGAGATTGTTATGTAGACAATATGTGACGTTGCTTGCAAATGTGAATCTTATTTTCAGTCGTATAGTGACGTTTTTGAGGAGTGTTAAACAAGGCGTCGTTGCAACCTAAATCAGACACTCATCAATTAATATTTAGAAACTTATGTAGCGTTTTTGTATCATCCTCATATCAACCACTGCTGGACGTCCCCCAAGGATCGCCACAACGACCGGTCCTGCGCGGCCCTCATCCATCGGGTTCCCGCCACCTCCACCAGCTCGTCGGTTCACCTTCTTGTGGGGGCTACCCACGCTGCGCTGATTCCTTGTAGATAATATACTTACTGTCATAAACTTTTGTGCAATAAATACATTCCGTATAATTGAAAAAAGCTTCGTCAATTTCTATATAAAAATGTATAAAGGGAGACCTACAACCTATAAACCTCCTCCAAAAGCTCTCCCTGAGGGACGGTTCCAAGAACGCTGCCAGCATTCCCCGTCTGTATCGCCAAGCTTATGCACTGACGAAGGTAACTGCCAGCCCTCTTATAACCAGTGGTCTCTATAAAGCGCGCAGATATCTCTTAAACAAGGTGTTTTGCATCGGGTCCCCATGGCCCTAGGGTCTCAACTCCCAAAGGAACAAATATGTACCCTATCAAAATATTTCCTGCGCTTCGATGAATCTGCAATATATCATAAACAGTTTTATAATAGCTTTAAAATATAATTATAAACGCACTATGAATCAGAGTTTTAAAACTACCGTTAAAAATAATGCTATAAGGAAAACCTCAACTTGATTATGAAATAACCGTCCTATGGTTACATATTATATTACATACACTATAGACTGTTGCCGTGTGGCTTTGAATAGACCAGTAGACTACCTTACTTTTTCCTGTGGGTCTAAGGAGATGACTAGGGGCACATGAGTTAAGAGGATAGTCCTCACAGCACGTTCCATACAAACGAAGTTTCACATTTTTAAACACGACCTAGAAACTAATAAAACTCAGTGTCTGTAGTTTGTTGGATTTTCTTTTAAATATACACCACTAGGTTTTAGGGTTAAATATAGCTATTTATCTCAAGTTAAAAATCATTTATTACCAACATAGCCTGGAGTTAATTCCTAACCCAGGTTTCAATTGCTGACGCAAGGGGCTAAATGAACAATTTTAAAGACAAAAAATAACAGTTTATAAAAATAAAGCAAAAATACAAGTGACCTTAATAAATAGAAGATGTAGGTACTTAAGCCTAAAAAAATTTTTGTAAAACAATTATAATTTCAAGTTTTACTCTGTTTGAAGAGCGTAGCGATTGGATGAGGAAGACCTGTCAAATCCGTATAGTTACTAGGTCATTTTGTATAAATTATCCTTTTAGCTATGTGGGCGTTCTGATATTATCCTTCGTTCGAGGATAAAATAACTAGATAACACAATCAACGCCCCAATTTTTTTAAATTAAAATAATAAATGACATAGAAAGCTTTTTGTCTTTTTTTTTCCACAAGGTTTTCGTTGTAGAGAAGGTATGGCCAGAAACTCAAACAAACACATAATTACCTACAACTAAAAATAAAAACAACATTGAATTGCATGTAACGTAAAATTGTCAAGAATAGGCATTTTGGTCATTCATAAAATCATCGAGTTTTATTAAACCTTTTTACAGAGGTCTTGCTTAATATAGCAGATTCAAAAGCTCCTTCAATCAAACGTCAATAATCATATCCTACTAAGTATATATAATACGAGCGTTAACCCGCGACTTCGTCCGCACAAATTATATACCAGATTTTAAGTCAGATCATAAGCTATCAAACAAAAAAAGTTTCATCAAAATCGGTTCAGTAGTTTGTGCGTGATACTCGGTCAAACAAACAAACACACAAACAAACAGACAGACAAAAAATCTAAAAATTGGTGAAATGGAATCAGGGACACCTAAAAACCATATCGTAACTTTTTTTTTGTTAATATCTTCAATGTACAGACAAACTTCCTGTTACAGTTTTATAATAGTATAGATTATAAACGCGAAAGTTTGTAAGTATGGATGGATGTTTGTTACTCTTTCACGTAAAAACAACTGAATAGATTTTAATGAAACTTTACAATTATATAGCTTATACATCAGATTAACACATACGCTACAATGTATAAAGATATTATAAAAAATTATTATTATTATTATTTTATTGTGTGAATTGTCCAGACGAAGCGCAGACGGAGTCGCGGGCACCAGCTAGTAGTTCATAATAACTTTATACAAAACCTTAGATTAAGAATTTATATTGTACCTATATTAAGTCGTGTTATATTGTAAAGTGTATAGTGTAAAGTTTCTGGCCACATTTTCACTACAGCGGCAGCGACAACACGTTCCGACGTGGTAGCTTAAAAAAAAAGGACTGACATTTTTTTCCATCAGAATCCAACTTAATATTATGCTGATGGCTTTTTAAGAGGATGATCAGACCATCAAATTGAACAACTTTAACTATGGGACCAACATGGAAATCGCGAAAAAAGATTGTAGTTTTGTATGGAACTTTTGTTTTTTTCGTGATTTCGACTTTAGCCCCATAGAGATAGTTGTTTAGTTTGAAGCTTTGACTACTAATATAGGGACTAGCCACGCGTGTAATTCTACTAACAAACATTTCTGCCACTTTTTGCGGGGGGCGAAGTAACAAGAAATCTGCAACTTTGGATTTTATTCCCCATAACTTTAGGTTCTAATTTTGAACGTTAAAAATCATGAAAAGATGTCTCGTGTTAACCCCAAACGTTCTAAGTTCGAAATTATTGTTTCGCAATTATAGACTGTCTCGTTTAGTGATAAGGTATAAAATTGAATGTAAATGCACATGATCAATTAATCTTATACCGTGGCAGAGGGGAAATGCTACCGCAAGGCTAGTCCTTATAATAAATAGTCAAAGTTTAGACCAGCGGTCGGAACCTGGCAGACTTACTAGGGGCATAATTTGAAAAAATATATATTATATATTGCTTGAACTCTATCTAGTTATAGCCAATTTGTAGAGCGGAGAAAAATCCAGCTCGCTTCGCTCGCGAGACGTAATTCAAAAGATTTAAAGACACTGTTAAATGGTAGTGCTAAAAATGTCGAGCTCGCTTCGCTAGCTTTTACTTAGATGCACCATGTTTTGTACTGAAAGAGCTCTGGCTACAAGTACAACCTATTCGTATTAGGAAGAAGACAAGATTTTGGTATGGATGAGCCAAGATATTCCCGAACACAACCCGAGTATTCGTGTTAAAAAATTTCTGCACTCATTTTAATAAGATTTCAGAATATAAATTATATTTGAGCAGTAAAATATATTTAAAAAAGAGCTATTTAAAAGAAAATACTACTGTATTTTTCAAAGCCTTGTAAGTAGTCAAAAATATTAACAACATGTTTGAAGTATGTATAATGGTAAAGCTTTAAAAGCATGCTTGTATCATGCATGTTTTTTAGAACGAGATAAATGCTAAATTTAAAATTTGTAACTGTTGCTGACGTGATATTTTTTTAATTTTGGTACCATTCGAAGCCAAAATTGGCTCTTAAAGACTATACCGAAAAAAAAAAAATTTAAATAGGTCTGGCTCAAACCGTAAAATAACTGGGCTACATAACAATAGCTATCTTAGTTATTGTTTTGAGTACTGCATCATCTCATTGGCAATAAACATCGATTCAGATTGAAAATTGTTTTGTTATCGACTTGAATGAACCTGTGCATCTACATAGCAATAAAAAACAGATCAGAATCACAGTTTAAAAATACCAGCCCTACAATTGCAACACTCAACAAAAACATTAATTCACCCATCTGCCAATTACACCAACAAATCCGACAATGCTATCTCAATAATTATACCATAGTATATCCATAACGGTGAGGATTTCTACCATTTGCAGTGTCCTAGAAACTCTAACGCCTACAGACTCCAAACATTTCTTTCTATACCTAATACCACTATACCTAGCTAAAATTCATAGTTAAATAAGTATAAGAACTTGCTTCTAAAAAAGTTTTTGTACCAACCCTACTTAAGAACCAAAAACATTTAAACGAATGTAAACTTTATTTCTAAAAACCAGAGTACTGTTTAGATTCTTTATAAAGGGAAGTTAGGTCGTTTTTCTCAGTTGCCAGATCACGGCAGTGCAGGCCAATGCACGATGCATACAACTAACTAGTGCTGGAAAAAGTTATAAAAACGTTTTAACGTTATTTTTGGTAAGAGTTGTAAAAGTGACTTTTGTAATAGGAATTCGATTTATCTTTATTTATCTATTTATAATTCTACTGGTATTGGGAATCTCATTGAATAATTTAATATATTTCATAAGTAGGAAAACGTCTTCGGCCTTATGCGATAGATGCAAGACTATAATCAAATAATTTTCGATATTTTGAAATGATTTATCTAAGTTAATAATGTTTATATTTGTGAATTTAAGTACATTTATTTATATTACAGCACTACATACATAACCATTAACCTAAAATAAAAAATAAAATAAAAAAAAATAAAAAAACTAATACTACTTACTTACATGTTTATATTTATATTCTTCATCTGCCAAGTTGATGACATGTCATTCAGTTTGATTTGGCATCGGTGGTGAAGAGATTTTGCAATTAGCGCATTATGTCGTTATTATTATTCACTACGATACATAATCCTTTGAGCAAACCCGCTTTTTTAAGGCTCGAAAAATAAATTGCAAAAAACAGTTTCTGTCAACCGTTAGAAAATAACGAAGTTAAAAATAACGGTGAATTGAAGAGAGCGGCGCGCGCGCATGCTGGGCCGCTGCCTGTAAGCGCTCGATATAGGCTAAAACATATTATTATATGCAAGACGTTTCTTGTACTATGCTAAATCTAGGGTTGACGATCTAACGCTTAGATGAATCTCATTGTTAAAGACTCTTTCCTTATTTTTGTAAACCCTATGAATAATTATAAGAAAAACTTTAAATTTATAAATTAATTTAGCTCTAATTGAATTTTAATATTCAAAATAATGTACCGAGAAAATTAAAAGTGATATCTTTGAAAATGTATTTAATTGAAATACGGTATGTAAGTTCCTATCCCTCCTGTTCCTGTTCCTATCATAATGATAATACAACTATTCTTTTATATATTTGATGACACGAATCAGCTATAAATCATAGAACAATTTACATCTCAACAAACTTCTGAATCTTAACATAAAAGAAGCAGCATTTTGAAGACAATAGCCTTAAAAATAAGGTCTAAGACACAAGACCTATGTTCTAACTCTATCCTATCACAGCCCTAAGCCCCGCAGGCAAATATGAACGAATGTAAGTTGACTTAGAATAAGTATGTTCTGCAATCGAGAGTCGGCCAGTGTTAGATCATAATGTGTTGAAAGTGCATGTGCGCACTACCGGGAAACAATGAATAGAACCCGAGTTCTTTAAAATTAAGAAAAAAAACGTTGCATCTTTAAGAAAAACGTTCTAAAGCTTAAACAAAAGCGCGCGAAGATTTTCGAACGCGCGCCGAAAAGTTCGCGCCTGTTTTTCGACAATGTGACAGTTTACTTTTTTAATTGGAAGTTGGACAGTGATTTTTGAACAAACTGCCAGTAATATTTTTGCTATATAAAGCAAAGACGTAAAATTTTTATGTCGTAAAAAGAAAAAAAAGGAAATAAAATTCTTTTATAATATCTGTGCTCATTGTTCCATGTAATTGGAAAAATGCTGTAAAATAAAGTAAGAAAGAAAAAAGTAACAGTGTGTTTTTTAGCGATAACGATTTTGGCGCGCAAATATTTTTAAATAAGACTGTGAACGATAAAAATAAAGGAGACTGGCCAGTTTTTAAAAACTATGTGATTTTTTGGACTTTTGAAGTTTTGGATATAAAGGAAGTAAGTTTTGAACATTTAAATGTAATAAGGCGTGAATTGAGCGGAAAATTCAAAATATTATATAGCGGATAGTTATCATTGAGCTAATTTTAGTTCTAAAACAATGTTATGAAATATCAATTACAAGGTAACTGATTATTGAAATTGGGATAGCCAGAATTACTAAAAATACTTGTGTAATTTCGTAGGGATTTCCCCGCACTTCCTACTTTTCAATGAAAACAAAATATAAAGCGAGAAAAGATTAAGGATTCATTTTTTTTTTAAATTGATAGTAATGTCTTTCGCCAACAAACTGTTCTACAGTTTGGCGAAAAGTAAAGCAATTTGTACCTTTTGTAAATATGAAAACTTAAAATAAACTAAAAAAAAATTGATATTATCAGTTGGGTACATTGATGAATTACAATTCAAATCTTTTTTTGTGTTAAAATTTGTATGAAACGGAGATTTTTGTTTTGCGAATTTTAATAATATTGAAAGAAGACCTGTTTTCTATCTAAACAAAATCTAAACTAAATTAAAATTATTACTTATCTTGCTTTAGAATAGATTAATTTCAGGACACGTGAAAGTTATAGAATACAACAACAGTTTTTGAATGCGGAGCGATCTTAGTTTTAATTTTTTTTAACAGTTTATTGTACACACAAACACAATGATACACATAGTAGAGAAAACATGTACAAAAGTGGCTTAGCGAGCTTATCTCAGTTTAAAGATATTTATTATTTCTCAAAAGAACAGTTACAGTTCACCTAAAGTGGTTTCAGTCCATACAAAAGTTTGGCGCACAAAACGCGTAGACGGAATTAATAAAAGTAATATTTTATATATGGAAAAATAGTTTAGAAAATTTAGTTGCCGCGTCACAAATACAATTTGCAATTTATAATATAATTACGAAGATATAAAGCTTTTAAAATTTTGTATGAACAATTTCAAAGCTTTATTATTTTCGTAATTATTTTATAAATTGCAAATGTTATTTGTGACGCGGCAACTAAATTTTCTAAACTATTTTTCCATATAATTTTATACAATGTTAAAGTGTGTCAAACTTTTGTATAAAATTGACCCCCCCTGCAACCACCTTAAAGAATACATAGTTAATTAAATAAAGTTTAACTTTATCTCGAGTTGGCATAAGATAGGAAGGGTAACAATAATTATTTTCAAATATATAGTATACATAGATAGGTAGGTACATTATTTTCACAGTTAAATACTAGAGATATTAAATGCTAGAGATATATGTTTTCAAATTAATTCTTAAAAATATTGAGAGATTGAGCGGTTTTAACATCACTTGGTAGTTCATTGAACAGTGTCATATCCCTGAAGCGATTCCTTCAAATGTCGTTTTCCTTTTAATCTTTTTTTGCTGAAAAAGAAACGCGAACTTACGTCGCGAAGCGAAAAGAATAAGATAATTTATAGTATAGGATCTGAATAATATTAGGAAATACGGAAATTAAGTACCTTAGAATATAAATACTTATCCGGCTTTGGTAATTAAGGAATTTTTAAATTGAAAACCAAGTAAGTAATTCTATTTTATTTATAGTATTCTCGTTATCATAACGTTTTCTGCATCATGTTTCGTTTGCAATGTTTTCTCATACAAAGAAAGTTATTCTAATATTTTCTTTCAAAACATTTCAAAGTCTAACGAGCTACCATTGTGTTCCTATGAAGTCCTACAAGCGCTTCCGTATTCCTGCTATGCATTTAGTTTCTTGTAAATCTGTATTTGAATTTAGCTTTAACTTTATATATTCTATTCTAATCTTAAAATTGTGGCTCTATCTTACTGTTGATGATTTTGCCAATGTCTAGTTTAAATTGCAAAAGTACTTGACGTATGGTTATATTTGGTGACTTCAAGGTTAATTTAAAAAATAAAAACACTGTCTTGAGCCACTATACAATTTGAGCTTCGTTGTAGGCCGGGGAGCAGGCAACCAATACGCGACCATTCGAACACACAATAGCAGACCTATAACAGGACTTTAGTCCCATTCTCATTTAAATTGGAAACGTCAAAAGCGAGTAGATAATGTCGTTGGCAAAGACTAGTAACGTATTCGTTTCAAAATTCTTGTCTTACTTTCAAATTGTTAAAATTAGACCTACCTACCTTCTTGCTTTTTACTTCGTCATGAAAAAAAAAAGTTTTGAAAGTGTATTTTTAAAAACCAATTTTGTAAATTTTATATTTCCATGAAAGCATTGTTTTGTGTCGGCTATTTTCTCCCGTGGGTGTCGTAAAAGGCGACTAAGGGATCTACTGAAGGATGGGCAGCAGCATCCTCTGAGTACACACATTGATTCGATCCAACTGCGATCGCCAACCCGCCTGCCAAGCGTGGCGACTATGGCAAATCCCCCCCCATTTTGGGGGAGGCTTGTGTCCAGCAGTGGACGTTTAATGGCTGATATGATGATGATGATGATTGTTTTAATTATTCTGTCATTCATTTGGTTTGTATGGTCTGCAAACTTGTGATTCTTTACTATCCAATGATAATAAATTATCAAAATAATCCTTAAATACAATAAATTATGTAGATAATAGCATATGCTCACGACTATATTCCCCGATGGGGTAGTCAGAGATATTCTGAAACCTCAGAACATCCACGTTTCACTAGTACCGAAATTCTGTCCTGTGTGACGGGGAGTGAGCCCGTCGCCACTTGTAATGGACAGTGGGTACAATGCATGCCTCGAAATCGAAGCATGCAGGTTTCCTCACGATGTTTTCCTTCACCGAAAAGCCAATGGTGTTACAAATCGTACATAAATTCCGAAAAACTCATTGGTATGAGTCGGCCTGGACGGGAATCGAACCATCACCTCCTGCACGGCAGGCAAGGTTACTCGCCACGTCATGTAGATAATCTTAAGTTTAAATTACAAAATTAATAGAAGCGATAACTTTACAACCAACAAAAAATAAATAAAATATAATTAGTGACATTAAATACAATTTCAAATAAAGGGACTTAAAACGAAACTGACCTACGATGTGGAGCAGGTTCGATCGTTGTGGGAGGTTACCCAAAACGCTGGAGGCATTTCCTCGCTGAATGGCTATGCTGATCCGTTGAGCGAAGAAAGCGCCAGCCCTTGTTCCAAGCTAAAAAAAACGTTTCTTTTGAGAAAAGGTAGACATAGTAGACATTAATTAAAAAATGTCTTGCAGATCTTATCGTACCTATGGTCTTAACTTTCCAGTCGCCAAAAACTATTCTGCTAAGGAAAGGAAAATATTAATTAATATTTGCAATTTTTCTGGCCATAAAACGGTTGAACGGATTTGGATGTAATTTGGTAGACAGATAGAATATTATGTTCTGCATGATCCCATCCAATTCATTTTTAATGTCAACGCAGACGAAGTCGCGGGCTACAGCTATATTGTTTAAGCTCGACAGCGTATTATTTTAGGGGTGAACAGAAACAAGCTGGTAGATGTAAAAAAGTCCATTATTTAAAAGTAACTGTTATATTATATACGAGCGTTAACCCGCAACTGTGTCCGCACATATTATATACCAGATTTTAATTCAGATCATAAGCTATCAAACAAAAAAGTTTCATCAAAATCGGTTCAGTAGTTTTTGAGTGATGCTCGTTCAGACAGACAAAAAATCCACAAATTGGTGATATGGAATCAGAGACACCTAAAAACCATATCATAACTTTTTTGTTAATATCTTCAATGTACAGACACACTTCTGTTACAGTTTTATAATAGCATATATTTAGTTTTTAATTCGTAACATCGCAAGTAGTGATTAACGGCTCGATAGCTCAGTTGGTAGTGAACCTGCAGGGTATCGCGGGTTCGAATCCCGTAAGGGACAAATATTTGTATGATTAATAAGAATGTTTGTTTTCGAGTCATGGATTTTTGTATATTTATACATGTATATTCTATATCGTTGTCTAGTCATCATAACATGTCATGTTATGTGTACAATAAAATGTTAAATAAATAAATAACAAGTCCAAGCTGGATTCTGGTTTTTTATAATTTGTATGACAATGTCCAAGATATTTATTTATTTATTAGTAATACATGAGTTTTCTTTTACCCAAAACAATCCTTATTCCTTAGTCGCCTTGTACGTTACCCATTAAACACAAATAACCCATTAATTTAATAAGCATTAAACAAACTAGTTAACCGCGCAATAAAAATAAAACACAACGTTTTTCCTCATATTTTTCTCCATAAAATAAAGAATAAATGGAAAAATGTTAAGAACCAATGAAAAGCGTATGTAAACAAATACATAATGTATGGTACCTATTTATTATGTAACGTTATTTTAAAGGCGATAATATGTTGTTTTGTGTACGTAGGTACGTACGGAGCATAATGGATGCTTTGGGGTGCGTGTCCATTGTTAGTTAAAACTGTTTAAAAAGAAATTTTAACTTGATAGAGTTGAACAAAAATTCTGATGCGTCGAGACGATATGGAGAAGTGATGATGTATGGTTTTCGTGTTATACTTCACCATTAGAAGTCAAATTTTGACGTCACTTATGAATTGATCCATTCATAAGCTACAAATTGGTAATAAAATACTTATTGTTTAAAAAAAAAAAGAGCACTGTCAGAATTTTAAATTTACGAGTCGTTAAAAATCTAAGCAATACATTTCAACGACTCAGAAGGTTTTAGTAAAAGTACCTTTATAGCATAGCATATGCGTGAGCATATGCTAGGTGTTTAAAAAAAAACTCACTTGCTATGGAAATTTATAATGACATTCGTTTAGTTTCTGGTTTAAACTAAACTAAATAATACGTGGATGTTCTGTGTTTTCAGAATATCTCTGACTACCCCCTCGAGGAATATAGTCGTGAGACCACGTAATATTTTTCTGTGTTTTCTTTATGGCTCATCTACGTATTAGTTGATTTAGTTTAAACCGGAATCTAAACGAATGTCATTATAAATTTCCATAGCAAGCGAGTTTTTTTAAACACCGAATGCGCAATTTTTTAAATGGTTTGTGTTTTTACATTTCATCACATCACTCACATTGAAACTACTGAACTGATTAAAAGGTCTGTAGTGTAAAAAAAGGGTAACTATCTTATATTACCTTGAAAATGGAACTCATAATAAATTCTGCTTAGGAGTGTGCAAAAACTACGAAGCTAAAACACGTGACCAAACGCATCCGTCATCCTTTATGTTTCAATGTGTGTGACAATGGAAACGTACCTATGCGAACGGACTGGCTCAAGTAAAATTTACATACATTTCAATAAAACTAGCCTCCCGCACATAGTTACTTAGAAAAATGCCGTAACTTTACCTAGAATCGAACCTAGATTTCTAGATAAAAATATTCCGGTTTAAGTTTCTTCTGGTTAATATGCATCCTGGCGTATCTCACGTTTTATACCGTGTAGGGAAAAAAGAGGAACGAGGGTATTTAATATTAAGATATTTAGGTGTTCACACTGGAGCCATTACAGTAGGAGTGGGTACAACATCGAATCCAAGTCGGCTGGACAGCGTTCGGGAAGCTACATAGTATCTTCAAGTCCCAAATACCGCAGTGTCTTAAAACTAAAGTCTTCGACCAGTCATGACTCATGACATATGGAACAGAGACATGGTCGCTCACCCAAGGCTTCATAAAAAGGCTGAAAGTCTCCCAAAGGGCAATGGAGAGGGCTATGCTCGTTAGTTTTCCTACGAGATCGAATCAGAAACGAAGAGATCCGCGCTGACATAGCCCAAACAATTGCTTAACTGAAGTGAGGCACATTTCTCGCAGAACCGATGGCCAATGGGGCCGAAAAGTTCTCGATCGGCGACCGCGTACCAGAAAGTGCAGCGTGGGTAGGCCCTACAAGGTGGATCGACGACCTGGTGAAGGTGGCGGGAACCCGTTGGTTGTGGGTAGCGCAGGACCGGTCGTTATAGCGATTCTTGGGGGACGCCTATGTCCAGCATTGACGTCCATCGGCTGAGCTGATGATAATGACTCAAGCCACTGGTTACTGGTGTGAACACGCGATGCCGGCAGGTGCGGGTGACCAATCCGCATTGGGCACGCGTGGTGGTCTGACGGCCATACACCCTCTCTGAGAGTGGGTCCTGGGACCTGTCCTGCAGTGGAACATATATGGCTGATGATTATGGTGTGAACACCATACTGTTAACATAATATTATATATTGTATATAAGATCTAACAAAATTAGGTGAAACTATTTTAAGGGGATGATCAGACCATCAAACTAAACAACTGTCTCTATGGAACCAACATCGAAATCGCGAATAAAAATCAGTTGTTCTATACAAACCTACTCGACTTAAATGTATGGGACAGCAGATTTTTTTTTCGCGATATCAATATTGGTCCATAGAGAAAGTTGTTCAGTTTGATGGTCTGATCATCCCCTTAAAATAGTTTCACCTAATTTTGTTAGACCTTATATATCCTTATGTTCTGAACAAGTAAATATCGTGAAAGGATTCTTCAAAGATATTTACGTGAAGGCGGCGGGAACCCGTTGGATGAGGGTAGCGCAGGACCAGTCATTGTGGCGATTCTTGGGGGAGGCCTATGTCTAGCAGTGGGCGTCCATCGGCTGAGATGATATTGATGATTTACGTGATGACACCATTATGTGTTCAGTGTTCAGTGTTATTAAAAACATACGTATTACGTAAATTCGTAGACAAAAAAAAAACATTTTATTTATGATATGAACACAGCAATAAATTTAACCCTTAGTCGGTTCTGATCGATACCCACAAGTAGAAATTGGGTGGCCATTTTTAACCCAAAACCACACGGCAAAATACTTTCCATACATTAATTAGGTACTTAAATATACCTACCATAACTAGCTTGCGACTTTGTGTCGAATTTTTATAGTATATAGGTAATCTTGCCCTTTCTCAGGGTTCAAGTTATCCAAATTACATCGAAATCGGTTCAGCGGCTCAGCCGTACTAACGAAACTGACAAAAAGACATGACATTTGTAGTTATAATGGTAGTATGGTTTTAAGGATTAAACAATAAAGGTCAGTTCAAATTCTTGAAGCACCCTGTATAAAGCTTCGCAAACTAGTTAGCGGTAGATAGGCTCATTCGAGACCAACTGCTTAAAGTGCCTTCTGGAGCACGGATACTACTAAATTTATTTAGATGTGAAAACAAAACACGCACAGATAGAGCCACTTTTGTAGGTATAATATTATAAATACCGATATAATCCCTACGGGTATCACAATAAAGGTCAGTTAAAATTCTTGAAGCACCCTGTATAAAGCCTCGCGGACTAGTTAGTGGCCGATAGGCGCTCGCGCAGATTTTTCTCAACTAACTGTACAACGATCGAAGGATATCGATAGTACAGTTACTTTCAACTTGCATGCTAACTTAACTTCCTTGCGTTTTATTTAAAAACGGCTGCTATTTAGTTTACTATGTTGAAAGAAAACTAGATTGGATATACAGGGTGTTTCTTACTAAATTATTACATAATATGTATACAGGGTGTCCCGTAAACCGACGTCAGCCCGGTGGATGCTGATAGGTTAGTTCATGCCTAACCAGAATACACTAAAATAAAAAAAAAATCAGTCAATCAATCAATCAATCTGACAACATTTTATTTTAGGAAAAGGTTCTTAGATTTCGAGATAAGGACAGTTTTATGAAATTCGTGAAACTCTTTACCTTAGTCACTATTTTGAGTGCCACGGCTACAAATGTTCTATGCAGTATCTGTGTTAAAACTGTCAATATCTCGAAAACTAAGACACTTTTACAAAAGTCAAACTTTGATATTCTGCTTAGTCATGACCTAACCTATCAGCATCCGCCAGATTGACGTCGGTTTACGGGGCACCCTGTATATACATACATAAACTCACAGTGGTCAGAAACATTGCAACAACTACCAAATTTCTGTTTAAGGTGGTTTCAGTCCATACATAAGTTTGACGCACAATACGCGTAGACGGAATTAATAAAAGTAATATTACGAAGATATAAAGCTTTTAAAATTTAATATGAAGAATTTCAAAGCTTTATATCATCGTAATTATTTTATAAATTGCAAATGTTATTTGTGACGCGGCATTTAGGTTTTCTAAACTATTTTTCCATATATACAAAGTTACTTATATTAATACCAGTAGTTTTGTATAAAATTAACCCCTCTGCAACCACCTCAAGATCATCATGGTATTTAGCGGATTCGAACCCGGACCCTCATGATTGGTCCATACCTCTCCGCAACGCGCCACCGAAAATTTTGCCTACAGCCAAAATTTTAAAAGCGTTATATCTTCGTAATTATATAATAAATTGCAAATGTTATTTGTTACCCGGCAACTAGATTTTCTAAACAATTTTTCCATATATAAAATATTACTTTTATTATTTTTGCCTACGCGTATTATGCGTCAAACTTTTGTATGGACTGAAACCACCTTAAGTATGTAGTAGTTGTACAAAATTAATGCAAAATCTTAATACAGTGTTAATAAAGAAAAAGTGTTTTTTTATTTTTATTTTATTGGAAAACCAACAGCAATATAATACAGTAGTTACATGAGTATAAAGCAGAAAGCCAATAACAGGTTTTCACTGGTAGATACAGGAATAGTTATGAAAAAACAAATGGTTAACAATTTTAAAAAACGCTCATGACAAATAGCAGCCTAAAGGTAAATATAAAAAGCACTGCAAAAACAATAAACAACATAAAAGAGAAGACCTTAAAAAAAAATTCGGGCATAGGCCCACCACACATTCCCACCGCTGTAACTCCTGTAAGCCAGGATCAACAGCGGCGACCATTCACAACACTGGACAATGAAGTCCAGCGAGCCCGGGGGATGACTCTAATCTGTCTTGGAACCCGCAATGAATTAATCAAAGAAGATAGGAGGAGAAGGAAAACGAAATATCCGACTTCCTTCCATTGCAAACGGGACACAGCTATAAGAAGGAAAAAACATGGCTATTAGAGAGCCAATTCCAGAGATCATTTATGGCAGTGTTGAAGACACTACCGCAAAAGCACCAAAAATAAAAAATAAAACAATAGGAACCTGACATTGTACTGAAACTATGACCTATTTTGCTTCCAGTAATAAGTATGCCAAAAACATCTGAACGCACGGAAGTTATCCCTAGTCGCAGCAAGATCCATGTACACCAGAAAACGATTTTATTGAGTCAAGAAAAGACCTTAATCTAACAATTTTAATAATAAAATCTTTATCTGCAAAGAAATCACGACTTAACAAACTCCTTGTCCACTCGACGCTAGAATTAAATAGATCAATATTATAAGTAATGCATAGTTTACTAAAATCTGTTCTTATAATACGATGAAAATTATAAATGTAAGGGCCAGTTTCACCACTTCAGGATAAGTTCTTGATAGCTTGGCTGACAGATTGTTTGAGATTTTTCCAATGAAAGATAATAAGCCAATAGCTATTAAGAACTTATTAAGTTAACTTATTAAATCACTGCAAATTCGATTCAAGACTTTAGAATCGAATTTGCAGTGATTCAAAAAAGCCTACAATTAAAACTATCAGGAACAAAGTGAAGCTTTTATCTAAACTATTATAAAACTGTAACAGGAAGTTTGTCTGTACATTGAAGATATTATCAAAAAAAAAGTTACCGATATGGTTTTTAGGTATCCCTGATTCCATATCACCAATTTTTGGATTTTTTGTCTGTCTGTCTGTTTGTTTGTTTGTTTGTTTGAACGAGCATCACGCAAAAAGTACTGAACCGATTTTGATGAAACTTTTTTTGTTTGATAGCTTATTATCTGACTTAAAATCTGGTAAATAATTTGTGCGGACAAAGTCGCGGGTTAACGCTCGTATTCTATAAAATTTGTCCAACACAAAATAATTACTCATATTTTCTACAAAATTTATTACTTTTTGTCAAAATTTTGAGAAACGGAACCATGAATAATTCCAAGTGATTTTACTAGTTTACAATACAAAACCGTAGCAAGAGCTATTGTGTCATTTTTCCAGTAAACCTAGTGTTTTAGCCTCTATTATCAAAACACTAGCCATTGTCTGGAGCTGTGTTTTTGAAATTTTGTATTAATAGTAGAAAATTGGTACCTTTTTGTTATGATTGCGGTCTGAGGCCAGGTGGTGACAGTTAAGTCTCTTTGTACCTATACTCCATTCCAATAGGACTGTCTTAAAAAAAACTAACCTTAAAAATGAAGTCCAAATTATAATATAACATACAAGAAGTAAAAAAAAAATCCAAAAATAATTCCATCCTCATGTAGGGTGTTAAGGCGTTTGTCCACCACGCGAGCCCAATGCGTATTGGTAGACTTTGATACTTTTATTTAAAAATACATATTTTTTCGTTTCTTCATACAAATTCAGACTAAATGGTTCATTTGTATGCATTTTAGCTGCTGGGATGATTTTCAGGGTTTATTTTTATTTGCGCACCGTCAATCGACGGAAGTGCATGAAAAGACGTATGAATGTCAATGAGGCTAAAGAGGTGTGCCGTGTATCAGTGTCGTTGCGTTTGGCGATCCATGGTCTCTGCCTACCCCCATGGGACAGTGGTGTGAGCTTATATATGTATGTTTTTATTTGTTAACTCCTTTTATAAATGCCCGAAAGTCGTGCTGTAGGTTCTTCAATGATCTAATGCGAGTGTTTTCGCGACTTTATTTATTCAAACGTGCAGATAGTATTTGTTGATAACTTAAGACAGTGTTATTGGAATAGGATATTGATGATTAATTCATAAATTAACAACTTGATCGGAAAAATATAGGTGTACAATTATTCTTTGTTGCAAATTAAAAGAAACAATGAAGTTGGGAACAAAACAAAAGTATTTCTTTGTGTTTAAAAGTAGTAACAATGACAGATTGTTGTAAATTACTACCTCTTAAGGCTCTAAATGTAGTGACACTGAAAATACATACTAGTCGGGGAAATCTACGGATTTTTGTACGGAGTAGGTTGCATTTTAGGTGATAATTTTAAATATTAGTAGATACATATATATAAGGATAAAAGGTTGTCTGGAAGAAATCGATTTTTAGCGATAAGACTTTTGTGCCTTTTGTATTTCCTGATTGTTTGCTTTCTGTATAATCTGTTTTTTTATGTCAAATAAAGTATAATTGATTGATTGAAATAAGTTTGCCTTGTCTACATTTATATCGATTTTAAGGTATTTCTCAGGGTTCTGAGCCTATATAACCACGAAATCTCGACAAAAGTGTTATAAACTAACAGTAATATTAGGGATGAAATAGGCTAAAAAAATAATAATATTAGTTCAAACACAAGTTACTAAAGTGTCTTTAATGCAATCTCACACCGTATTTTTCCTAGACTATATACTTTTTTTAAATATTTGATCTATTCAGTTGTTTTGCAGATATTTTTTAGAAACCTTCTTTAAAAATAAAGCGTCGGAGAGTACGATATAAAAAAAAAGAAAAATGGAAATCCAAAGTCTCTAACCGTTATTAGCTAGGCGAGATGATAAAATTATAAAATATGTACAGTTTTTATATTAAATCCGCAAGATACCTAAATATTATTAGTAACTTTGTCTTACGCAAAATTTGTGTTTACAAAACACCCAGTTTTAATATAAAACGAACCACAAAAGCCCCACCTTAACTACAAGTTTGTTTTCCCGCCTAAACGTTTACACAAACACATACAAACAGACATGCACACGAAATGCGCGTGCGGCGTGAGATGCATCACATAAACTAATGTTTGGCCGCCGTGCCAAAAATCACAAAGGAGAAGGTCTGGGATGAGAAGTCTTGATATTCGGACCATTGATAAACAAAAAACGTGAAATAAAAAAATATTTTAATCTTGTGATTTTTTATTGTGTCTAAATCTACTTAGAGAACTAATAATAACAACGAACTAATTCTAAATAGTATAGTCATAGGTAGGTATCACATTTTCATTTTTCTTCCGCCTCTACATACGTCGTACTGTAGGGCTCATAGAAATGAATGAAATATACTTTATTTACACCTAGAAAATACAATGCACAATAGGAAACATAAACTGAATATGGTACAAATAAGGCGGTCTTATCGCTTAAAAGCGATTTCTTCCAGACAAGGGTAGAGGAAATATAACAAAGAACGGGTCGGTGTTATAAAAAATAAAATTATAAGTGAAAAAGAAGTGAATACAACAAATACATAAATACATACATATTACATATAATTAAAGGTACATAGATAAATAACATATAAATAATAATATATAATATATATCATACATGCTACAACAAAACATAAACATACCTACACGTACCGGATTAATTTAGATAGAAAAATAGAAGGGGGGAAAGGAAAAATCAGGAACAGAGGTCCAGGAAGTGTGCTTTGACTTTCGATTTAAAAAAAGAAAAGATACTTGAAATGGTATTGGGGTTTACCCAATATAACAACTAAACTTAAAGTGAGGAAACATATTGTACTTTTCTATTCTATTATTTTTTTGATACCTATTGCCTATAAAATAACAATCATCATCTTCCTAGGTACTGAACCTGGTCCCGCTGCTGGGTAGCGACTTTTCTTTTCTATTTTCTCCACTTCGGTCTATCCTCAACCTCGTCGGTAGAGAGCTCACAACTGCTCTACAATCTAAACTATTATAAAAATGTAACAGAAAGTGTGTCTGTACATGAAGATATTAACAAAAAAAAGTTACGATATGGTTTTTAGGTGTCCCTGATTCCATATCACGAATTTTTGGATTTTTTGTTTGTCTAATTGTTTGTGTGTTTGTTTGTGTGATCGAGAATCACGCAAAAACTGCTGATCCGATTTTGATGCAACTTTTTTGTTTGATAGCTTATTATCTGACTTAAAATCTGGTATATAATTTGTGCGGACGAAGTCGCGGGTTAACCCTAGTTACTGATAAAATGAGATAGGATTAGAATAATTTCTTCGAATAATGAAAAAAATAACCTTTTCAAAAACAATAATTATTATCAGTTTTTTGATAAACCAGAAAACAGCAAACTGCAGAGTTACCTGTTGGCAAATATTTTTAGTATTTTTTCCTTATCCTCACCGCTATTTCGGTTTTAATAAAAGTTTGATTCAAATACCGTATAATTCTTTTCATCATTAATATTCATTAAAGAACTCTGTTTAAATGTTAAAAGAAAATTGACCTAAAAAGTATCAAGACTTTCCACGCACACTAAGAAAGGGATAAAAACTCGGTACCGCAAAAATAGATCGGCGAAAAATGAACATAACAGTATATTTTCAAGTCTGAGTGCGTTGCCAATCCGGTGCAGTGTGAGTGCGCCTTTAGGTGTTTTGTGTGAAACCGCCTTATGATTCATAGAAATTTTTTGTAAGTATTTTAATGGGAGTTGAATTTTTAAAGAAATTGTGCTGTCGAAAAAAATGTATTTAAAATTTTTTTTTTATTAAATTCCTTTTTAAATGTTCAACTAAGGATCATTTGGCTTATAAATTATAGGTTATAAATTATAATGAACGGTTGAACTTTGTTACAAATATATATTTTAAGCAACATGAAAAATAAAATTACTTTAATTATTAGCATAATATGCTCACGACTATATTCCCCGAGGAGGTAGTCAGAGATATTCTGAAACCTCAGAATATCCACGTTTCACAAACTCTGTCCAGTGTGACGGGGAATGAGTCCGTCGGCGTCGCCACTTTAATTTATTATTTGGAGATTAATCGACCATTGGCTCCTCCCAAGGAAGTATTTCACGAAGAATACCAATTTTGAATAGAGTCGATTTGAGCACCTAAAACTATTCCACAAACATCACATGGATTAGTGAAATTCGTGGAAATTGATTTTTTTCTATTCCAACTTGAGCACCAATTTTGAATAAAACCTGAGTAAGCACCTAAGCTATTCCACAAAGAGCACCTGGATTAGAGCAATTCGTGGAAATTAATTTGATTTTTTCTATATTAACTTGAGCACCAATTTTGAATAGCACTCTAAGATAGTAATTTTTTATAGTACTCTGTGACCTAAGCTATTCCACCAAGAGCATCTAGATTGATGTCTTTCCTGGAATTTGCTATTTTGAAAGCGTACCATAAAACTATCCTCGGCCTTCCTCATCCAGTTACTCTTCGACTTTGGTCGTCGGTCCAGCGTCCCGCAGGGTGTCTCACACTACGCCTGCCAGTTTCTGGTCTCCACTCTTGAACTCTGACTCCCCATATTGGTTGTCAGTTCTTCGGCAGATATAACCTGCCCATTGCCACTTCAGCTTTGCTCCTTAACCTTCCTTATCCAGTCACTTTAAGCTGCCTGTCTCAGGTCGTAAGTCGAGCAGGCCCCAAGGCGCCCAATACTACGCTTGTCAGTTTATGATCTACATTTAAGAACTCTGACACCCTACTGGTTGTCAGTTCTTCGACAGATACGACCAGCCCATTGCCACTTCAGCTTGCTCATTTTCAACTTGCTTTGTCAACCGCTTAAAAAATTCTCTGACCTATCCATTTGTTTTTTTGTGATAAGTTTAGTTTTGTTTTGTTTGTTGTTTTGTTAACCAAAAAGTTCAACTTCGGTTCAGTACGTCACTCGGGTTAGCTCTCTTCCGACCTTTTCGAATAAGTTCAATGCATTATTACAGAAAAAGCCCGGTTTTTAGTTAGAACTCGTTTTTGTACAACTAGAATTCACTGCTAATAATTATTTGAATGTCACTTAGAAATGGTTTTGACTGTAACATAATTAAGAATACGGGGAGAAATTAAAGTCATTGCCATCCTTTTAAACCCAGTTTTAAACTAATCAAACTGAACAACTTTTTTTTTTATTTATAATAAATGGACTCTTGCTTGTGCGTTAGCACTGCATTTCCGCCAGTGTCAAGTGTTTATGGGAGAATCTATCCCAATCTCAGGGATTGTTTTTGTTTAAGAACAAGAAGAGATTGAGGATTGCGGAGCCTCGTTTTTGCTCCGAATGGTTTGCTCCCATAGCAAAAGTTGTTCTTAGTTTAAAAAGATGCTAATAATTTCAATTTCACCCTGAAGACATAGTCGACGAATAAAAAAAAATATTCTAAATATGCATGTTTACTACGAACGGCAAACACATAATAAAAAACCTAGGTTAGAAAAAGCCAGACATAGCCTGAGGGTTAACATAAAAATAAAAAACGAAACTTCATCTAAAAACAGACTTTTTATTACTAAAATCAAACAGCCGACATTGAAGCCAAGTGCAGTGGGTGCATACAAAAATATCTACTAAAATTCAAGGTTGCAATCCGGCAAAAATAACGCCAGTGCATTCCCGATGCATCTCGCTGTGGAAAATGCGTGTGCGTTTTATATTTTGTAAATCTCTGAACGTTACAAATTAAATTCATGCTTGGGCTAAGCACGAGTCTCATTTTTAACGTTTATTACATCATATCATCATCAGCACGATGTTAGAAGATGTTAGGCACCATGTTGAATGTGTCAATTTGTATACAGAGTGTAATAAAACACCCTAACAAGGGGTGCCTAAAAAAACTGAACAACTTTCACTATACAGAGTGCAATTGATATCATTAGCATCCTTTTAAACTAAGAGTCTACCCATCGAACTGAACATTTTTTACTATGGGAGCAAACCGATAGGGGCAAAAAAAAATAAGCTGTTGCATACATTTGAGTCGCGAACTCGCGCGTCGAGATTGCAGTTTAGTATGGAAGAGCAGATTTTTTATTTGCTCCGATCGGTTTGCTCCCATAGTAAAAGTTGTTCAGTTTGATGGGTAGACTAGACTCTTAGTTTAAAAGGATGCTAATGATATCAATTACACCCTGTAGAGCCAACTTCAAAACAGCGAAATAAAAATCAGAGCTGTTTGATAGAAAAGTGCAGTAACGACTCGACTCCAATGTATATACGGCTGTTTTTTTTCGCGATTGCGAAGTTGGCACCTGAAAGTTGTTCAGTTTGATGGTCTAAAGCACCCCCTTAAGTATTACTAGGGTGTTTTGTACCCTTTAGAAAGTATCATTGATGGCTGACAAAATATTGATTGCGTAAAACAGTCAAACAAACATTTTGATCATTGTACTGACACGTTACACAAAATACTTTACTTCTTAATTATACCGTTTTTGTAAACATTTTCCAAACCAGGGTTTCTGACCATCAAACAAAGGCACCGAGCAAAGGTGACACCGCCAAAAAAACTGCTGTTTCATCCATTTCATTCGAGACAGTAGGCATTGCAGTTCATGGAACAACCAGTTGTTCAGTTTAACCACTGAAAATTTGGAAAATGCTTACTAAACTCACCAGAATGAAAAATATAGAAATTGTGGCATGAAAATTAAAACCAAATTTAGGTAAGTAAAAGCACTGATCAGAAGCGGAGACACCTCCCATCTAAACAAAAAAAAAACGGTATGTCGATCTCTAATGTTTACAATTCGTAAAAACAGGAGTGGCTGGCTAACCGCCCCGCCTAGACGAATAAATAAAATTTGAAAATAGAATGAGCTTCCTGCGATTCCAATTCTAAAATTAAATTTAAAAATGGCGGCGTTCCATCCGGCGCGGCCGCAAATTTGTGCATAAAACTGCATCGCGCGCATTAACCGATCTAAACATTAAAAATAGAATTTGCTAGTGTTAGGCTAGATTCAGGCGTTCGAGACGATTTTTTATTGTTACGTAATAATTAAAGAAAAAACGTACAATATATAACATTATATTTTGATTACTGTGGAGATCCTTGGGGAAGGCAATATGTCCAGCAGTGGACGTCTATCGGCTGAAATGATAATGGTAGCCCCCCAGCAACGTTCTATGCCGAGGTCCGTACCCATTCTGGGTGCCCCTAAGTTGGTTGTTTAAGTTCATTCACCAGCTTGGCTCGGTAGACCCTTACGGGTCCCTTCAATACTCCCCAGTAATGTCAGTAATAAGTAGTAGCTGCTTCCTTGAGCAATGCTGAAATTGAAAATTAGAAAAGAAAAAAAAAAGATGCACAATCTCCTGTGAAATCTTAACATGACATGTCATGTTTACTGTCAGCGAGATACTAAGGCTATAGAGCACTCACATATTCGATTGAGTGTATTTTGTTTGTGTCATTTTTGAAGCGTTGATTGCATATTTAGTGAACTATCACACAAACGATTTTAAAGCGTAGTGATGTCGCAAATGCACCGCATCGGCATCGCAACTGCACCGCCGACACAAGCGATTTTTAAATGTGGGCGATTTCGCAAAATGCGCCATGCTACGTCGCATTTGAATCGCCGCGATTTTTATACACAGACAGGCGTTGACTGAGCGTTATCGCCGCGATACCGCCGCGACAACTGATTGAAATCAGAAATATCGCAGCTATGACGACCCGGTTGGTGTAATGGTTACCGTCGACCCGGTTGGTGTAATGGTTACCACGCCCGACTGCTAAACCAGGATCCTGGGTTCGAATCCCGGTTCGGTCATAGATGTTATATGTTTGTGCCGTTGTTGTATGATTCCCATAACAAAAAGCCTGAGGCTTACTTGGGATAATTACAATGTATGTGCCTGTGAGCGTTATTTATTTATTATTTATTTATTTTATCGCGAGGATATCTTTCTGTCTGCGTCTCCGCTTAAAAATTGCTTGTGTGGTACGGCCCTTAATTTTTTATTATGTATACATAGTGATTGAAATACCGAATACATAAAATCCTTGAAATCTAAACTTCAGACTCGGTACCTACGTACTTAGGTACGTAATTACGTAATGCCCACCTATGTACTCTTAGCCTTACAAACACCAGATTGCCTTCTTTCGATCCGTTAAAATAAACATTGCGGATGTTTCGCAGCTCTTTCCGATGCACTATGTTTCTACATGTCTACTATATTTCACATATACCTAATGTCTACGTTAATGCGTTTTAATGCAGTACAGTATGCATGGATCTTCTTTGTTTACGTAATGATGTCGGTATTTTTTATTTGGTAACAAAATTAATCACCATCCCTAGCTTTTTACGTTTTTTGGGCTTGGAATTATGATATCAACTTTCGTTCATTTCCAAGTGTACTGTGCACTTCTTTCTTACAAATGTGTTACACAATACAACCATAATTTCTATCGTGTTCCTCTCCTGATAATACATTCATTCCCAATGTATAACTTTTCATTTCGGTCAAGAAATATTTGAATAAGCGATCGGTGTTATGAAATTAGACTAACAGCGATCTTTTTATGTTTTTATTAAAAATATAAAAAAGAATTTGTGTTCCACTTTATATTCTATCGGCAATAATTTTCCTAAAACATACTTAAGGCGGTTGCAGAGGGGTCAATTTTATACAAAACTTTAACGCACAATACGCATAGACGGTATTAATAAAAGTAACTTTGAATATATGGAAAAATTGTTTGAAAAATCTAGATTTTCCTATTTTTCCGGCATCTAGATGCCGCGTCACAAATATCATTTGCAATTTATAAAATAATTACGAAGATATAAAGCTTTGAAATTTTTCATACAAAATTTTAAAAGCTTTATATCTTCGTAATTATATTATTAATTGCAATTGTTATTTGTGACGCGGCAGCTAGATTTTCTGAACTATTTTCGCATACATCCCGTCTACGCGTATTGTGCGTCAGTTTGTGTGGACTGAAACCACCTTAAAAGATTAACACTACGTTCAGGACAGTGTGGATGAATAGAATGACAAGTGGTGGTAGATAAACATAGAATAGATGGTAATCTCTATTAGATGATTTTTTTTATTTATTTGATTACAATACGCTATGGAAATTCTGAGATAGGTATGGTCAGCAAAAAACTCAATTCAATTTAACCAACAAGAAACCTTTACCAAAATTAAGCAGAGTACGTTTTTTTTGTTTGGTAGGAAATCTACATACAAAGTTACTAAAACCTCATAGTTTTGTTGCTAGCTGTACAATCGGTAATGGATGGTGTCGTAACGTATAAAGAAATGTTTAGATTGGGGTAGCTTTTGATGTCGGTTGAATTTCCTATCGGATCAGTACGTGAGTTGAAGTTTTTGGGTTGTTTATTAAATCTGACGGTAATGCCAGGGAAAAGCATGAATGTGTGAATTTGAGTAGTAGCATAGAGCATATGCTCACGACTATTCCCCGAGGGGGTATTCAAAGATATTATGAAACCTCAGAACATCCACGATTCACTAGTACCGAAAGTCTGTCCAGTGTGACGGGGAGTGAGCCCGTCGCTACTTGTAATGGACAGTACAATATATGTCTCGAAATTGAAGCATGCAGGTTTCCTCACGATGTTTTCCTTCACCAAAAAGCCAGTGGTGTTACAAATCGTACATAAATTCCGAAAAACTCATTGGTACGAGTCGGCCTGGACGGGGATCGAACCGTCGCCTCCTGCACGGCAGGCAAGGTTACTCACCACTGGACCACCACGGCTACGGCTATTTGCGTTGTACTTACCTACTTACTTGTTATATTTCTGATTTATACATGACGAGCGTTAACCCGCGACTTTGCCCGCACACATTATATACCAGATTTTAAGTCAGATAATAAGCTATCAAACAAAAAAAGTTTCATCAAAATCGATTCAGTAGTTTTTGCGTGATGCTCGTTCAAACAAACAAACACCCAAACAAACACACAAACAAACAAACAGACAGAAAAAAAATCCAAAAATTGGTGAAATGGAATCAGAGACACCTAAAAACCATATCGTAACTTTTTTTTTGGTAATATCTTCAATGTACAGACAAACTTTCTGCTACAGTTTTATAATAGTCTAGATACAGGGTGTAACAAAACACCCTAGTAATACTTAAGGAGGTGCTTCAGACCATCAAACTGAACAACTTTCACTATGGAGCCAAAAAATTTAAAAGCCGGTCCTTTCAACGGCGCTGTATCCCCTAAACCGACTGATAGTTCATGCTAGTTTTTGTACTGTTCACATAGCTACAGTGCACACTACAATAAAATCATACGATTATTTTTTATTGACCTTTAAACATCAGTAACTCCTAAACCGACTGGAGTTATGCAGACAGAGTCATCCCCCGGGCTCGCTGGACTTCATTGTCCACTGTTGTGAATGGTCGCGGCTGTTGATCCTGGCTTACAGGGGTTACAGCGGTGGGAATGTGTGGTGGGCCTTTGCACGATAAAAAAAGGCAGACCTAGTCCACCCCGATCACAGAGATGCTCTACAGTCTAAACCCCATGAACACAGAATCAGCCTTGCAGCTGATGGTTACCAAAAGTTTGCTCTTATACTTTTACTGCCTCCAGTCAGTGTGACATGGACAGACAGTGAGTCCGTCACACTAGATAGAGTTTTGGCATTACTAGTGAAACTCAGACATTCTAAAATTAGTTTGTTAAAAATATCTCTGACTACCCTCTCTAGGTAACATAGTCGTGAGCTTATAAAATAGACTTGGTATCAATAACTGTCAAAATAACTAAACTTTCTAACAAGCCTAATACCTAAATGATAAGACCTAAATACCTGAAACTTGTCGGTATTTAAGTCCCGCAGGAGATGTTAGTCACGAGCGCCATTAATCTGCGACTGCGCTGCGTAGGCGCAACTTTAGCGACTGAATTTTAAGTTACAACTGTATTCAGAGTCTGCTAGGTCGGGCTGTCTGTGAGGGTTTTTTTTATTTAATGAATCTAATCATAATAATAATAATAACATACATATAATTCGAATCACATAAAGAGAGCGCTGTAGTCAAATTTCGCAGCGAATGATATACCTACATTTTTTATCCCTACCGGAAGGATATTGATTCTCTAAGTTGTCAACAAATGGAATTTGGGTCGAGAAGAATTGCAGTTTTGTGTGGAACAGCCTTTGACTACTTATATAGGGACTAGTTACGCGTGTAATTCTACTAACAAACATTTCTGCCACTTTTTGCGGGGGGCGAGGTAACATGAAATTCGCAACTTTGGATTTCATTCTTTTTATTATTTATTCCCATAACTTTAGATTCTAATTTCGAACGTTAAATATCATGAAAAGTAGTCTCGCGTGAACCCCAAACGTTCTAAGTTCAAAATTATTGTTTCGCAATTATAGGCTGTCTCGTTTAGTGATCTATCTATACTATTATAAAACTGTAACAGGAAGTTTGTCTGTACATTGAAGATATTAACAAAAAAAAAGTAACGATATGGTTTTTAGGTGTCCCTGATTCCATTTCACCAATTTTTTGACTTTTTGTCTGTTTGTTTGTTTGTGTGTTTGTTTGTTTGTTTGTTTGTTTGAACGAGTATCACGCATAAACTACTGAACCGATTTTGATGAAACTTTTTTTGTTTGATAGCTTATGATCTGACTTAAAATCTGGTATGTAATTTGTGCGGACGAAGTCGCGGGTTAACGCTCGTAAGGTATAAGATCTTATACTGTGGCAGAGGGGAAATGCTACCGCAAGGCTAGTCCTTATAATAAATAGTCAAAGGGAACAGCAGATTATTTTAGTCATCTAAACTTTGGTCCCATTGACAAAGTTTGTCAATTTGATGGTCAGATCATCCCCTTTAAAAAACCGTCCGCACATAGTCTTAAAATTACCCAGTAGAATATTATACCTACACCATAGATGTTTTTTTTTTCCTTTTTTTATCTCTCATTGCTGGGCAAAGGTCTTCTATTGCTCTGTTCATCAGTGAGATATCCCGCCACTCCTTGCAGTAGCTATCCAACTCATAAAAGAATGAAAAACCTACAAAGATTTACTTCGATTAGCATTTCATGTTTATGTGGACAAGAAATCACAACTCTTAAACAGCAAAAGCAGTTACTTAAAAACAAAATGGCGTCAAACGCCTAATAATGCCATTGTCTCGAACCGGTAGAATTTCGGTTGCAAAACCTGCGCGAGCGCTTGACTCATTCGCAGCGGTGGGGATCTAGTAGGCGAAGTTATGTACATAATACTATGACCTGTAAATTGAGGCATTTTGGTCTTTACAGTGTTAGTTTAAGTGTTATCTATGAGGTCTTTTAATTTGGAATAGGTAAGTAATATCGGATCTTTATAGGAAGTCTCGAGAATCCAGTTGTTTTCAACCTTAGGTCCTAATAATAAGAGTTTTGTTAGGAGACTAGTTGTTTGGTTTCAAGTGCCTTGAAGCCTTTTGTAACTAGTCTTGTTTTTGGTTGGTTTAATTTGAATTTTAGGAGGCTGGCGCCTTGTATGACGCAGACGATTGATATGAAGTCAAATAAGTGAGTTATGATTGTTAAGATACGATAACGACGAATTTCAAAAATTTTTGTGCAATCCATGAGTATTGAACTGCCCGGGCCGATTTGGAGATGCTTAAATAGACTCCGAACTCAGGTTGACCGGAGTAAAGACAAATCTATTCAAGTGGGGTTTACGTAGACTGGTCAGACCTTAGGTGTGAATGCGGTGTTACTCTTCAGATTGTTGCCCATCTTGTATCCTGTCCTTCATGGCCGGACACCTGCACACGAAAGGAGCTTATGGACGCTGCTGATAATGCTATCCGTATGGCGAAATACTGGGCTAAAAATATATAGTATAACATGCCATCGATTCAATAGAAGAAGAAGTATTAATAACTAATATTGCAACATAACATATTACGTATGTATGTATTGCTCCTGACAGATTTCGGCCACGGCAACTGCTTCAACTCCGTTGTCGGCGTTGATGAGCTCTCATGTGGTTAGCTATGTTAGCATAGCCAATCTCCTTAGAGAAAAATCTCGCACATAGCGGGCACGCGAGCACGTCGTTCTTATAGTGATATAATATAACATAGAATATACCCAGCAAACAATTTGGTCGTATAAGGCCCCCATTTATATGACTATTTTGACTTATGAAAGTTATATTACGGTAATTTCGTCATATAGTGGTGCTTCATGCGTCTAATATTAGACTATACGATACCTAAATGACCAAATTTTTAGTTACACAGGGTTATACAGGATGTAAACTTAAATGCGTTACATATTTTAGGGGGTCCTTAAGACCGTCCACAATCTGCAGAGCCTTATTATTTATTATTTGGTTCTAAGGGCTTGGTCAATGGTCAATAGCTACCGCGACCTGAAAAGATCTATTGTAGCTGTCACCCTTGACCTAAAGGTCATTTCCTAAGCCCACGGACTTCATGAACCGTGTTATGCTTTTGGAGGGGAGGTCCCTAATGTCAGTAGGTGATACCACGTGCCCACCTAGATGGTGACTCCTGCTCCAGCAAAGCCTTAACGATGGTTGGCAAATTATGTTACCTGGCAAGTCAAACTCAATAATGCCATCGACTAGAAAGAAGGTCATATCTAAGGGGTGCTTCAGACCATCTAACTGAACAACTTTCGCTAAGGGACCTAAATTGAAATGGTGAAAATAAAATTAGCTTATCCATATATTTGAGTCAACTTAGCCATTGACTAATTAATTGAATCAGGCGTTACTTTGCGGAAATCCATGACTAATATGTAGATGACACGATTGTATCAAGACCTCCGCTTCTAAGTACCTAGTAGACAAAGTTGTATTACGTTATGCAACACAACCTGCCCACTAAATAATTTCTACTCTACACGTGTTTCGCTCCACCAAGGAGCATCCTCGGGAGTTAGACCGACGAACGTTCGAAACAGAGTTGTTACTCCGACGAACGTTCGAAACAGAGTTGTTACTCCGCCGAGCGTCCGACACCGAGCACGGAGACTCGGTGTCGGACGCTCGGCGGAGTAACAACTCTGTTTCAAACGTTCGTCGGTCTAACTCCTGAGGATGCTCCTTGGTGGAGCGAAACACGTGTAGAGTAGAAATTATTTGGTGGGCAGGTTGTGTTGCATAACGTAATACAACTTTGTCTACTAGGTACTTAAAAGCGGAGGTCTTGATACAATCGTGTCATCTACATATTAGCCATTGACGTTTTCTATAAAATAGCAGAATATTTCGCAATTCCGATGTTGGTTCCATATTGAAAGTTATTCAGGTTAATGGCTTGATCCCCTATGAAACGTATGAAATTTTACTCTCATTATTGTTTTTAGTTTTGAACACTCCGAATTAGTTATATTACCTACATGCTACATGTGTAAAAAACCTCTAGGTATCTCATCATCATCATCATCATATCAGCCGACAAACGTCCACTGCTGGGCATAAGGGTTGGCGATCGCAGTTGGATTGAATGTGTGTACTCAGGGGATGCTGCTGCCCATCCTCCGGTAGATCCCTTATTCGCCTTTTACGAAACCCACGTGAGGAAAT
This sequence comes from Agonopterix arenella, assembly GCA_927399405.1. Classification (NCBI taxonomy): domain Eukaryota; kingdom Metazoa; phylum Arthropoda; class Insecta; order Lepidoptera; family Depressariidae; genus Agonopterix; species Agonopterix arenella. The sequence goes on from OV656714.1 coordinate 9,459,080, forward strand.
GGGATGGTGCTATTCTTAGCCGACACCACACGGCACTACACCACATATATAAGGTCTAACAAAATTAGGTGAAACTATTGTAAGGGGATGATCAGACCATCAAACTGAACAACTTTGTCTATTGGACCAATATCGAAATCGCGAAAAAAAATCAGCTGTTCCATACAAACCTACTCGACCTAAATGTATGGGACAGCAGATTTTTTTTTCGCGATTTCGATATTGTTCTCATAGAGAAAGTTGTTCAGTTTGATGGTCTGATCATCCCTTCAAAATAGTTTCACCTAATTTTGTTAGACCTTGTATACCACTAGGTATCTATCAAAGTAAAATCTTATAAACAATTTACTACAAACATTTTAGTATAGCAAGAAACGCGATACCTAAGAGAAAAAACAGGTTCAACAAGGCTACGATACGCCACGTTGGTTCCTCCACAATGTTATTATATTTCTTTTGAACCGGCGAGCTTGTGTAATACTTTATTAATTACAACGCTTTTTATCTGTATTTACTCGCTTCTTGTTTCGTCAAAATAGCGATAATTTTTCATAGCCATTTTCGAAGATTTCTTACAACGTGGTTTTGTCGCCGTTCACGTACGAGAATGACCAGCAGTTTGGTAGAAACATCGCTGCTCATGTAGGAGTGTTCATGCCGCTGCCAGCTTGTATGAAGCTGTTTAGTCTGGGAAAAATAATGTTTGAGATTGCATTAAAGACACGTTAGTAAATTGTGTTTGAACTAATATTACTGCTAGTTTGTAACACTTTTGTCGTGGTTATGTAGGCTGAGGACCCTGAAAAATACCTTAAAATCTATATAAATGTACAAAGGGCAAGCTTATTTCTAAAGATATTTCTTCCAGCGTACCAGCAAAAGAGACAGTTAATTATGACAAGGCAAATTTAATGTGTACAGTCAAACGTTAAATAATTAAGTTTTGATTTTATAATTTTGTAAATATTACAAAATATTAAATATCTACTCAAATTTACGATATTATTATTAAAATCACCAGTTTTCCATATTTCGTTCATACCTAAATTTAATGTTTTGTAATTAGTTATTCAGTAATACACAATAAGAAATCAGGGATTATTGAGAATTTATGTTTTTCAGGTATGTATCTACTATATTCCAAATTATCACCAAAAGTGCAATTAATGCAACCTACTCCATACAAAAATCCATAGATTTCCCCGTCTAGTTATTCTGGTAGGATATCCATTCTGTGCCTATACCTTGTAGTGGGATACGTATAAAAAGGATGATGATGATCAATTTGAAACCAGAAATATATTTAATGTTGGTCTTCCTTCTTTCGTACGTTTCATAGGAATGTTTTTAGTTGCAACTGCAACTGCATTCTCAAAAAGGTTGTTAGTAGTTAAAGAAAGGTCTCCGACTACCTCGTAAGGGAATACAGTGTTAAGTTTAAAGCCTGTTCCACCTAAAAATGTTGTTAACCTCTGCCGCGATAGGCTCTAATTGGTTGGCAGTATAGTAATCTAGGATATGGAAGTATCGTAAAAATGCTCTCCAATCGCGGTGCGTAGCATTTAGACCGCATAGTAAACTTGTTGTGTAAAATGCGCTTGTTAAGGAGAAGTTACCGTTCGAAAAAAGGTGGACGATAGCTGGTTTCGGTTCCCTAGATAAAGTCTTCAAACTTTAAATTGTAGAATCAGTCAGCACATTATTACTTACTTGTCCTACTACGATATATTTTTAAATTGTTTGTGTAGTCTGCTTTTATTAGCACATATTTTGATTCTCAAAAATCATGATCATCATCATATCAGCCGATAGACTTCCACTGCTGGACATAGGCCTCCCCGAAAATGAGGGGATTTGCCATAATCGCCACGCTTGGCAGGCGGGTTGGCGATCGCAGTTGGATAGAATGTGTGTACTCAAAGGATGCTGCTGCCCATCCTCCGGTAGATCCCTTTTACGACACCCACTTTACGAAACCTACTTTACGAAACCCACTTTACGAAACCCACTTTACGAAACCAACTTTCTCAAAAATGTTACACCTTTATCCTCGTAATGATACCTAACATAATTCTTCAATTCCGAGGCGTATGTAGTCTACATTACCTTCTAATACTTTATGGGCACAAAGCCCATATTAATTCCTGACACTCATTCATTGAAATACCTTCTTAATTCTAACCACAAACAAGTCAGCCAGTCGCAATGTTATGGAATCTCGAATATCGTCCATTCTGCGTGTCTGTCCGAATGCCCCACCTAAATTAATCTCTCATTGTGTACCTATTGAAACAAAATTTGGGACAAAGACAATCTTGTAATCCCACTATTGGTAAACATACATAAACAAAAACATAACAGTCAAATTGAGAAACTCTTTCTTTTGTTGAAGTAGGTTACAAATAAAATCATTTTTTGAACCATACAATGAATCGGAAAAAATATATTACCTAGGAAATCCATAGAGTGTGGTGTCGCTGGATAGGCTTAATATGGAACAAAGCTTCTTTGGTTTCTATTTGCGCTCAAAGTAAAAATTTTAGGCATTTTTGGCATTACTTTTGGCATTCATGGGGCACTGTATACGCTATTATAATAAGATACCAGAGGATATTCGAAACTTGCCAGACAAAAAGCTTAAGTCCCATATTAAACAAGTCCTCTGTAAAAAAGGCTACTATAAACTCTATGACTATTTGAATGACCAAAATGTCTGGTCTTGACAATGTTACTCTATGTAATGCAATATTGTATTTTAATTGTACTTGGTATATTTGGTTTTGTTTAAAAGATGTGTGTTTTAGATGTGTGTTTCTGGCTGCATCTTCTCTCAACGGAACACCTTCTGACGCGGTGGTAGAGTCAAAAAATGACGTCAAAAAGCTATCTATGTAATATTATTTTGAATAAAAAATTTGGATTTGATTTTGATTTGATCACATGTTTGCTCTAAATTACAGAGGTATTAAAAAAATAAATAAATTTTCAAATTATCGTCAAATTTTCTTCTTTTAGTGTGGAATGAAACTAGCTATAACCCTGCCATTTCTAAATGTAGTTAGCCAGTTTTTAAAACAAAGAACGTACCCTTAAGACCTTAGCAATAAACATGTCAAGAAAAAGCATCAATTAAAAATCCTCTTCCATAGCTCTAAATCAAAGACAGACAGTTCCATTAGAGACCTGGAATAAATTGTAGGCCTTATTTTTACTTACCCTAAGGGCTATTTTAATTTGCAGGGCAATAAGGAAGAGTGTAGTTAATGTGTATTATGAAAATGCTTAGGCAATGAAGTTGTTTTAGGTTTTAAATGGTCAAAAATACACGTCCCGTTTATGTATCTGTAGCAGGAAAATGAGCGGATTTCATTTAAAAAAATGTAGTTGACACTTTATGGATGTTTTTTTTATACATTATTATATAGGGTCATTATTGATATGTTTTTTTAAGGGATGATCAGACCGTCAAAGTCAAACTGTACAACTTTTTCCATGGGACCAATATCGATATCGCGACAAAAAAAAAATATGTCCCATACATTTCAGTCGATTTATATTTGCAGTTTTGTATGGGACAGCGGATTTTTTTTTCGCGATTTCAGTGTTGGTCCCATAGTAAAAGTTGTTCAGTTTGATGGTCTGAAGCACCCCTTTAAAGTGTCACCTAAGAAAGTTGGGCCCTTTTTTGTTTTATACGGTAGAAGAGTGAGGCTCATTCTATGCATATACTTTTTCTAAGGTCGGATCATACCTAATAATCAGCGTATATATTTATCAAGATAAATTATCATGATAATTATCAATTATAATATCCTTTCGAACCCTGAAAAAAGTAAAACAATCACTGTATACAATACTACGGAACTCTATCACGGGCGTTTTTAAATTTATGTAATTGAAACATACAATTTCATTTATAAAACATTAAACCTAGTGCTATTCAAAAACTACTACCATATCTATAATAAAATGCACACCAAGTTAAAAAAACAAAAATAAAAAAAATTCTCAACGCATAAAGTCAAAACAGGAAGAACATTTTCCAAGCTACTCCAGCGCTCCAAGCGTCAATGCTCGGAACTAACTTTCATTTCACAAATAAAGTCCCCAAAACAAGCCATTTTCGTCCTTAAAGTGGTGTCAATAAGTGTCCTAAGGGAGGAGTTTAGCGTGGGATGAACATCAAAACACGCGGGAACGACCGCAAAACTCTTTCCGCGGCTTTCTTTCTCTCCCATCCCTTTCCAACTATACACCGGTCTATATTCAAAGTTCCATGTTTCAACCCATTCTGTTTCCTATTACATATTAATAAGAACTATTTTAGGAGACTAGGTAGAATGTAAAGTTATACCTATTTTGGCGCAAGAAAGGGATGGGACGAAAAAAAATGGAGGAACGCACATGTGCGCGAGCGCAACGTTTTCGTCTTATTTTTCGCCGGTCGTTAGCCTCGGATATATTCGCGTCGGTTTCGTTTTGCGATTTTTTTCTCTTGCTCTAACTCAGTTTTTGTTGTCCTTTTTGCTCGCTGTGTTGCCACTTTAGCGCTTTGGGGGTTTTTTATTGAATTTATTATTTATTTCAGCGTTATTTTTTTTTGTGCAACGTGTTTATAACAGTTTCATTCTTAATTGTAAATGGTCAGCAATTATGTTTTCTGATACCTGATGGAATGGTAGAGTTACTTACTGCATTAGACCCTCAATTCGATCCATTTTATTCTTGTAGCTGTTTTTTTTACTCCTATGATTTAAGAATCCTGCAGTGGTGGGATAAAATTTGACATTTGACGGACATTTATGTCCATTTTAAAATAGTCGATCAGGTCAGATGTATATACACATGACGACATATCAAAGACGGCAACATATACCAAAAACAAACATAAGCTGGCCGCGCGGCGTTTTACATTACTTGATGTTTCGCCGTGTGTACTGTAAGGAGGTTGTTCAGCCATAGCTTGCTGGCTGGTTTTTATTTGAATCAAATTTGGAACGTCGTCGAATCCCGTGGTGGATTTCAATTATTATTGTGGGAGGAGAGTTGAAGATCGGTTCAAAAAGCTAAAAGCCAAAATAATACAAAATAAATTACTAAACAAGCAGTAAAGCTTTTATTTTAATCTACCATCTGTGTTACGCCTCCATAGTACCTACCTGAAACCGACGAGCATGCTCCTAAGCATGAAGAGACTAATTATGGTTGGGGAAGCGAGAGATATATAGAAGGAACGCGTTCTGTTATCTCTGCTTACCCCAATGGGAGACAGTCGTGAGAATATGTATGTTCTCGACCCCTTACACTATTAGTGCCTCGACGTCGGTCCCTGTACTAATTCCTTGGTCTTGCTTGATCGTGCAAACTAGTCTGCAATGTTCTAGTATTTTTAAACAATTTTCCACAATACGCTGGCAACACTGACTCTGTTTGTGTCCTTTGGGTTAGGTTAGGTTATATTCAAAGATAAGTCTTGTTGGTTTTTGCATAGAGTACTATAATTATTATCGCAAGTTTTAATACTATTTTTCAGCGATTTTCCACAATGCGCTAGTAACACTAACTCTGTGTTTATCCTTTGGGTAAGGTAAGGTTACTGAAAGTATTGGTGGTGCCAACAAGTCTGCAATGTTGTAGTCTTTTTCAGAGATTTCTCACAATGCGCTAGCAACACCAACCCTGTGTTTGTCCTTTCGGTTAGATTAGATTACTCAAAGTATTGGTGGTGCCAGCTAGTCTGCAATATTGTAGTCCATTTCAGCGATTTTGCACAGTGTCTTGGCAACACTTACTCTGTGTGTGTCTTTTGGGTCAGGTCAGGGTAGGTTAGGTTACTCAAAGTCTTGGTGGTGCCAACTAGTCTGCAATGTTGTAGCCTTTTTAGCGATTTTCTACAATGAGCTGGCAACACCGACTCTGTGTGTGTCCGTGGGTTAGGTCGCGTGCGTAGGACGATGATTTATTTTTCTCGGCGCATGCGCTGTGCAATCTTTGGTTTTCTAATGCAGCCTACAGTTTATAGGACCTTTAAAATTTCTCGTTCTGAACAGTTACAAGGCTTGCCTGATTTATGTACGTACGTTTTCTCAGGGAAGTAAATACATTTATGAGAAGTATAATATTGTAAGTGCTCTTACTATTATTTCCAGCCAGACCGTTTTATTTAATTTTTTTTACATATTCTGATGTTCTTTGGATGAGATATTAAAGAAATTGAGTCCTTTTACCAAAAACAATACATAAACAATTGTTATTCGGCACAGAAGTTCCACTGGGGTCTGACTATCAAAGACTGGTCATTTTAATTTCATAATTCATCTAAATTCAGTCACATATTATTAATAATTTTGAAATACAATAAAATCTATATTTTTTAGGTCAAACCTGTAAAATTATGAGAATTGATATGAATCTCTTTATTTGGCATTTCTTTTAGTTACGCACTTACAGTTATATTTTTCTGGGGTAGTTACGACTATGACAGCTTTTTTGACATTTTATTCTTGGAATAGCCATGGGATAAAAAAAATGTATTTATTCTCAACCACAAAACTAGTTACAATAAAAATTATTGCTAGGACAATTCTATAATACAACTGACTAGATTGTGGTAGACTGGGTGCTTGAGCTAAGTCTGTGAAGACTTTTCTTTCAAGTATACAGGGTGTCCCGTAAACCGACGTCAACCCGGCGGACGCTGATAGGTTAGATCATGACTAAGCAGAATATCAAAATTTGACTTTAGCTCGAAATATAGTGAAAAAACCTTTATTGGTTTAGTTATGTCACCACAATCTCTCAATCCTGTTACCTTTAATATGCTAAATATAAACCTTACTACAGGTACACGCTTGAAAAAGTAGTTGATAGTTAACAAAGTACTGACCACCCCGAAAAAGAACACAGTCGTGAGCTTACGTAAGATTTTATACTCATTCCCAAGTCCCAATAGGGTAGACAGAGATGATTAATCATCTATCTTTTTAACAACACCCTGCACCAATTAAGTTTTATAGATTCAGACTATACAGGACGTTCATTATTCACGCCATAACTATTACAGCGGACACTTGAAGCATAATAATATCATAGGAACGCACAAAAATCGCTTTAATTAACCTGGTCAATTAATAAAGGAATTTTCTAATCAAAGAGCACCGTAAAAAGATTTATCTCAACTTACCATTTTGTTCTTCAAGTCTCGAAAATCAAGCTGATTTCGACTCAATGAAAGATCCGTAAGAAATATGTTAGGGAACTTGGCAAGTAAAAAGATGTATCTTTACTACTCTTGCTAAGTAACAAGTGTTATAAATCAAGTGATTTGAGTTCTTATATCGTTAGAATAAGAGTTGGGGTAGAGGATGTCTTAAGTGGGAAGTAGTAACTTGAATGCGCGGGCGAAACAAACTCCGTTAGTGAAGGAGGTGGGGGTAGGTTGTGAGAGGCAACTTAGATTGATTGTGTGATTTAATTGTCGGAATATGAAAATTTATCAAAGATATAAAGATCAGTAAGTAGAAGTGGCAATGGGCGGGGACTTAGGTAGAGCTGGTGCCTGATGAGGGATAAAATTTCTGACTGTTGGACTGTCCCCTACCAGGTGAACTGACGATCTGGTAAAGGTGTATAGTATAGTTTGTTCAGATCATTGGCAGAGACATAATATGTTATATTCTACTATTAGACATAATATACAGGGTGAAATTGATATCATTAGCATCTTTTTAAACTATAAGTCTACCCATCAAACTGAACAACTTTTACTATGGGAGCAAACCGATCGGAGCAACAAAAAAACAGCTGTTGCATAGTTTTGAGTGGAGTAGGCTCTGCAGTTTAGTATGAAACAGCAGATTGTTTTTGCTCCAACCGGTTTGCTGCCATGGTAAAATTTGTTCAGTTTGATGGGTAGACTCTTAGTTTAAAAGGATATTAATGATATCAATTTTACCCTGTATATATTCATATTATGAAATGATGAGAATGATTATAAAAATGTATCTGTTAATTATTATAGACGAGCGAAAAATCTAGAAACCATTTACAGTTTTTGAGAGATACCCGGTTATTCATAAAGTTAAAATAAACGTATAACCCAAGTATATCGAGTTCGTTCAAGTATTTAATTTGATTGAAAACCGAAATAGTAATAGTATTGAAAATAACAGAACAACATTTTAGGCAGGATGACTTGGATAGATCGATGGTTAAAGAAAAGAGAAATAGGTATTTTAAAACGATAGACAATCTGAGAGGAAAAATTATCGGACACTTGAAATTTCTCAATTTCTTTGAAATTATGTTGGAATAGAAGAGAAAATAGAGGGGAAGAGAGACAGAGGAAGACCTAAGACAGAGTTATCTAGCCCAAGTGAAGAAAAAGGTTTATGTCGTATCGTAGCAAGAATTTGGTTTTAAAAAAGGTTTTTCTATTGTTTAGTGTCAAATAAGAAAATTATAAACTTTTTGAAACGTGAAAAAAGTTTTAAATCTATTTTACAACAAACTAGGAAGTAGAAACCCGAAAAAAATACAGTTGACAAATTTTATCCCAATCCTTAACACTTAGTTTAGTCCTTTAAGGGAATTCTTCGTCAATATCGACTAGCGACCTCTAGTGAGGGGTAATTGGACTATTGATATCGATAAAATTTATCTTAACGGTGCTAGCTTGATTTGGCTAATTGGATACAGATTGATGATGTTTTTCTGATAGGATAGCTCGTATTTTGTGTCTTGGACTTAATTGGAGGTTAGCTTGAGAAACATTTAGCTGATAATAAAAATAACCGGTTTTTAAGAACATACTTTGTTCCTTATTAGATAAAGATTTCTATTTAGCTTTCTGGACAATTCTTATTACAAATTATAATTCATGTTTCAAAAAGTCTAATCTATACTATTATAAAACTGTAACAGAAGTGTCTGTACATTGAAGATATTAACAAAAAAAAAGGTTACGATATGGATTTTAGGTGTCCCTGATTACATATCACCAATTTTTGGATTTTTCGTATGTCTGTTTATTTGTGTGTTTGTTTGATCGAGCATCACGCAAAAACTACTGAACCGATTTTGATGAAACTTTTTTGTTTGATAGCTTATGATCTGACTTAAAATCTGGTATATAATTTGTGCGGACGAAGTATCGGGTTAACGCTCGTATTATATATAGTTGCGTTGTTTAATATTAAAATAAAAGGATAAAAACATTATAAATATACTAAACTGAATTATATTAACTTAACTATTATCTGCCTACCACTAAAATACCATTATCTATATATATATATATTATAACGCTAGTTCAATATAAATCTTGGACGTTAGGTACTGATACCGTTCCATGAATAGATTAGAAGTAAGATAAGAATATCAAATCTCTATTTCTATTTAACAAAAAAAACTACCTCTCCCTCCCTCCATACGGCTGGTGATCATGAGTTTTTCTAAACTATCTGTTCTCCTGACCGTATGTCCAAAGAATTTAAGGACTCGTTGCATATAGATTTCCATACAAACTGTATAATAAAATTTGCTATTTTAACTCTAAGATTTTAATACACTTCTATCATGAGCTTCACATGTATGTATAACTAACTAACTAACTATGTATTTGAAACTATTTAACCAATTTCCAACGAACAGAAAGGTTTTAAGATACATGTTGCAAAGACAGTAATAACACTGAATATTTATTTAATTTCTTTAAATTGCTTTTTTTTAAGGAACATAAAAATTCTCAATAACAAAAAACACTACATAATTTTATCTTTTAGATAATCCACAGAAAACCTCCTAATCACTATTTATTTAAATAGCACTGTAAACTAGCACATAACTATACCTAGATACTTCTAGACCTAATAGTTTATCTATTCTACACTCACACAAAGAAACCCTGTGTTTACAGGGTTACTAGGCTTAAAAATTGTTCTGGCATAGGAATTTTTGAAGCGACAAACATTTTTATGCAATGTGTATGATAATTAGATAGCGTACGCTCACGACAGTTTTCCCAAAAAAGGGTATTCAGAGATGTTCTAAAAAAGGGTGTAGAGTTAAATGGGTTACAAGAGCAAACGCGGTCAAGAGCATACGTAATCATAAAAAAAAACATACTTAATGGATGCTTCAGACTTCAGACAATTTCATCTAACAAAACAAGTTTCACTAAGGCACAAACGTTGAAAACGCAAAAAAAAGTCTGCAGCAGAGCTTGGTCTTTTTTTAGAGGTTTTTTGCCTATGGGATTCTACAGGAGAATTGTTTGCCAAAACTGTTGACAGCTCTCAAAGTTGCTTTAAATAAATTACATCATATTTATCTAGGACTCCGGTCCTGAAGAGATATAATTATGTGCCTTGGCATATTGTATATGGACAAGTATAAGTCGTTGCGTAGTTCTTGCCAGGTTTATAGGATTAACAAAAATTGTGTAATTTTTTTGTATATTTATTCATTGACTTACCAACTACTGAACGTAAGGTCCACGCTCAAAAGTGTCCGAACCAAAAGAGCACCAAAACGTTAAAAGTTAACCAATTGCGCGACTGTCTTCGTTTGATCGGCCAAATACACGCACGCGTGGGCATCGCGTTGATTTCAACATTTTCAATGTTTTTAGTTGGTTTATATTACTCTACAAGTAGGTATTTAAGTTTGCGTAGTTTACTCTCCGACACTTTTTTCGAGAATTTTGTACTAGATCTGGCCGGCGCTGGCGTCCTTAGTCCTACGTCAATTTATTTATTAATATTTTTTTACGAAATGAAAATTGACATAGACAACATGAAAGCAAAAACAAAAATTGTTTATTTAATCTGTGAAAATAATCTTGTAGATAATATTAGGTACGATGAGCATGCATGAAGAGACTTATAAATGTAGAGGAAGCGTCAGAGGTCTGTCAGGATCGTAGCAGGTGGCGTTCCGTTGTCTCCGCTTACCGCAGTGGGACATAGGCGTAATATTATGTATCATCATCAGTCTCTTATCGTCCACTGCTGAACATAGGCCTATCCAAAGGCGCGCCACAATACTAACCGCGGGCTTTCTCATCCAGTCGGTCCCTGCTACCTTTTTTAGGTCGTAGTTCCAGCGCGCCGCAGGGTGTCCTACGCCTGATGGTTCGTGGTCTCCACTTTAGAACTCTGTCTCCCCATCAGTTTTGAGTTGTTCGGCAGATTTGACAAGTCCATTGCCACTTCAGCTTGCTAATTTTCTCGTAAGAATATGTAGTGTACTACCTACCTATGTATTGACGCCTTAGAGTGAAGAACTCGTAAGTGCAAAAGAGATAACTTTTCAGGAGGAAGAAAAAATGCGACCTATAACATTTTTGTAAGTTCGGGAGTATTTGCGAGGTTTTTATTACACGGTATAGATATCATTATGAGCATCAGATAATTTTTTTGTGTGAAATCAGGATATGCTTTGTGAGATTTACTTTCAAGAAACGTTATAATAATAACTGGCCAAGTACGTGTCGGACCACGTGCAGGGTAGGGTTCCTTAGTTGCCCGTTAGAAAGAGGCTTTTTGTTTTATACTACGGTTTAATGGCTTTTAAAGTCTAAAAAGTACATTTTATAAGTTGGTCGACTATTACTCTTAAACTTGTAAGTCTAAAAAGTACATTTTATAAGTTGGTCGACTATTACTCGTAAACTTGTAAGTTTAAAAAGTACATTTTATAAGTTGGTAGACTATTACTCGTAAACTTGTAAAGCCTACTTAGCTGTGAAAGTTTTCCTTTTAATTTCGTTAAATATAATACTGCCATGAATTTTTTCACATATCCAAGAAACAACCGTTTAGCTGGCAGAGGGTGGGGAATTTTCACTTTAAAGCTTAATGTTTCGCTAAGGGATCCCTAAATCGTAAAATGGTTTTCCCATACCCATAATATTTTTAAACCACCTATCCAACGATACCACACACCACGGGATAGACGAGAAAAAAAATCCATTCCCACTTCGCGTACAGGAGGTACCCTAAAAAAAATATTTCTCAAGATTTTATTTTACCACTTTGTCGGCGTGATGAATATTTATGCCCATTACAAATTACAGTTTTCTAGTACTAAGCGTCTCTGAGCTAAGTCGCGGACGGACGGACGGACATACGGACTTGGCGAAACTACAAGGGTTCCTTGTTGACTGTGAAACCCTAAAATTTCATTCCCGAGGTTTTTTTTTTCTAATTCGACGGTATGTGTAATTTGAGATAGTGGACTGAAAATTATGATTTAAGATCTGGTAACACTAAGTACCTATGTATGAAACTCATAATAAGTCGAGAACGAATGATAACAGCAAATAAATACTGAGCTCTTACGTTTATTTATAAGATGACACTTATTTATAGTACGGACTTCATTTTTGCGATGTAATTGAGAAAAGGAATTACATTTTAAAATCACGCGAATGTCATCATTTCTATTATAAAACTGTAACAGGAAGTTTGTCTGTACATTGAAGATATTAACAAAAAAAAGTTACGATATGGTTTTTAGGTGTCCCTGATTCCATTTCACCAATTTTTGGATTTTTTGTCTGTCTGTTTGTTTGTGTGTTTGTATGTTTGTTTGTTTGAACGAGTATCACGCAAAAACTACTGAACCGATTTTGATGAAACTTTTTTTGTTTGATAGCTTATGATCTGACTTAAAATCTGGTATATAATTTGTGCGGACGAAGTCGCGGGTTAACGCTCGTCTTAAATAAAATTGTCTGTCAGGCAGCTTAAAAATTCTCTGACAATAAGTTGACCACTAACTTGCCTCCACCAATTCGCCTTAGGCTCGCGTGGTGGAGTATGAGTCATACTGTATGACCCACTCCTTCTTACAATTATTTGTGAGAGGAAGCTTTGCTTTGCATTGGGATCCTATTATAGACTAAGGGTAACTTTTCGCAAAATAACAAAATCTACTTTAAATGTGTACCTAGTCTATCTAAACTATTATAAAACTGTAACAGGAAGTTTGTCTGTACATTGAAGATATTAACAAAAAAAATTTTTACGATATGGTTTTTAGGTATTCCTGACTCCATATCATCAATTTTTGGATTTCTTGTCTATCTGTTTGTTTGTTTGTGTGTTTGTTTCTTTGTTTGAACGAGCATCACCCAAAAACTACTGAACCGATTTTGATGAAACTTTTTTTGTTTGGTAGCTTACGATCTGACTTAAAATCTGGTATATAATTTGTGCGGACAAAGTCGCGGGTTAACGCTCGTACTATATCTAACTTAAAATCTGATATAGGGTGTAAGTGACAGCCAAGCAAATACTGAAGTGGTGAACTCAGACCATCAAACTGAATAACTTTCACTATGGAGCCTACCTCAAGAGACGCGAAAAAAAAAATCAGCTGTCCCATACAAAATAGTGAAAGTTGTTCAGTTTGATGGTCTGAGTTCACCGTGTCAGTATATGCTAGGCTGTCACTTACACCCTGTATAATTTATGCGGACGAAGTCGCGGGCTAACGCTATTATAAATAAAAATAAAAAAGTGTAAAATAAGGGTAACTTTTTTTGTCTCACAAAATAACAAAATCTACTTTAAATGCGTACCAAGTAAATCTTTCGTCAATAGTATGTATTGACGTCTTAGTCGAAAACGACAGTTTAAAACCGTCACTATAAATAAGGCCCGAAAGCTTTTTTTTCCGCGCACCCGAGCGGGGTTATCGCGGAAAAGTTGAGAATTTTTCAAAATTTTATCTACGTTGCAAGTCGAGATAACGCACACACTCTTAACTAGGGATGCGACGTTAAACAATCGAGATCTTAGAGTCAATGTAGTTGAATCGATAATAATATGATTTTTATAGGGTTCAAGTAATGTTATTTCTGTTTGATGTCAATTTATTAAGAAAATGCACTAAATTACTAGTATATTTTCTCGGCAAACAGATAGAAAGGAAAAAAAATGTTTTGACCTAAAATACAAACTATGTATTATTCTACATTTATAGAGAAAATTTCAATTCAATGTTTTGTTCGGCGAATTTGCCGTACCTAGTTGTCTGTATATCTAATCGCCTAAACTTTTAATTTCAATCTAAAATGTTCTTGAAATTTACTTATAAATCCTTATGTATTTCTCTATAATCCAATGTTCAAGATGGCAAAATTTTCACTGTAACTGTAAACTCCTTAATCCAAATTCATATAAAGCCAGAAAAACTTATTTATCTTTCTCTATTAGTAATGCAATATTTAACTGCCAAGTTATTTACTTAACTATAAGCTGAAATTGTTTACGTCTAACTATAACTGTAATATCTTAAGTCTAAAATAAATTTATATAAAGTCATAAAACTGATGTTATTTTTTATCTATTATGCTACAATTTGGTTGGCAACACTTTCACTTTCCAAAATTGTTTAACTATATCTAACTGTAAATCCTTAAACTAAAATCAAACTTATGTTAAGCCAAACACCTACGTATTTTTATAAAAACTGTAAAAATAATTTTTGGGACCTCCAAGTCTGGTATCTGTTCACTGGTTTTAGATTTATTGTTATTATTAGACTGTTTGTGTCCAAAATTGAAAAATAAAAATAAAATAAAAATAAATAAAATGGATGACTCTACCATTCGAAAACTCATAATATGTGAAAAATAAGCTTCTGGCCATACATTTTTCCACTAGCAAAGAATAGTTGATTGAGGACTTCCTTCATCGATCTTAGTACATTTTGTTGATGAAGCTGGATTATTGCTGGTATGGTAGTGATTAGTGCTATAATTAAGCAGGTAAGGGGTTGAAAGGTCCGCGTTAATTTATATATAAAAAATGGGCAATCGGCAATCAGCAAGACAGCAAGCTTACCCTGGTTGCGAAATCTCTTCACCATAATGGAAAGTCATACGATGATATACCATCGTCTATACAGAAGAACAATGGGCTTACAGCTGACCCCTCTTCTGTATTTGACAACACCCTGGTACCGGACTCAGTCCAAAATGATCCAGGCTTACCAAAGAATGCCAATCATTCTTGCTTTGAAGACAACGTTGAACGTATCTGGGAATACAAAAGCAGAATACATTCGGACCCATAAACGCAAACCTGGCATCATAAACTTAGTAGCAGTAGAAAGCAGAGACTTAGGCTGGCTTGCAAACAAAAGTATTTCGACGTCTGTCTGTTGCGGTGTGTCTGTTTTTACCCAAATTTTCCTACTCATCCTACCTTCATTCATTAAATTCATTGCGGGTTACAAAACTGATTAGAGTCGTCCTCCACTCGTTCATTGCACTTCATGGTCTAGTATTGTGAGTGGTCGTCGCATCGTCGCTATTGATCCTAGTTTATAGGAATTACGTGGAGGGAATGCGTGGTCTTCTTCTTTTCGTGTCGATTCTCTTTAATTCTAAGATTGTGTTTCTATATTTTATTAGCCAGGTATTTGGTGAACTTGCCAGCGTCCATTGTACGTTTATTGAGGTCCTCTCTCATGCAGGTATTCGAGCACATTGTTTCCCGATTGCAGCGAATCTATCCAGTCGAAAGGTCAAATGCGTGGTGCCTATGACAGTTCTTTAAAAACGTATGTTGCTGTTACATTCATCATTAAGAGCTGCGTGAGTGACAGAGCGATGTCTGAATATATTAAATATGTTTTAATACAAGCCACCCACAATTGTTTATGTGTTTCAATCCATTTGTGTTATTGTAAATGACATAATCTATAATTTGTAAGCATAACAAAATCGATATTCTCGACTAGACTTTGAACAGCTCCTATTACATCCCTACCTAATAAAGTAGAGCAAGGAATTCTAACAATATGCCTTTAGGGCTTAAATCAGAAAGTCTTGCGAAAGAATAGCAATTTTAACGTTCTTACAATAAAGTTTAAATTCAATTGGAAGCTAAAGGTTTTTGGGTGAAAAGTGTTGA
The DNA here is from genome assembly GCA_927399405.1 of Agonopterix arenella. Classification (NCBI taxonomy): domain Eukaryota; kingdom Metazoa; phylum Arthropoda; class Insecta; order Lepidoptera; family Depressariidae; genus Agonopterix; species Agonopterix arenella. The sequence continues at coordinate 9,475,006 of OV656714.1, forward strand.
GTAGAATGCATTTTTTCGCTAGAAAAATGATAATAATTGTGTATCTTTTAAACGGAAATTTTATAAGACGGCACTGCGCTGGGCGGTTGTTTTTTCACGGAGAAGGTAAAAATTTTCCATTTGTATTACGTAACAACTTTTTTTTTATTTTTGCACAATATTTGTTTTTCTTTGTTCTTGTTTACTAATAGAGAAAGTGCGATTGTGTTCTTTTTCAAAATGAATACCTAGTTTTTTCTTTATTTTTGAACAAAGACGCAAAAAGTTCTTAAGATGGACGCCATGATGACTTTTTTAATCTTTTCTCAAGAGTTTTCTAAAGATAACTTTAAATATTTTCTAATTAACTCATTTACTTTTGCATACAAAAAGAATACATTATTAGAGTTTAGTCCAATAAGTGCTTCAAAATTCTAATTAGAACAAATTAGAACACTTATTTGGAAAATCTATTCACCGATAGATGTCTCTTTACTTTTCTATAATAAGTTCTAGTTGGAAGTTGGAACTATTTGAAATTTTTTCTTTTTAATTTTAGTGATTACAACATCACGAAAATATTTTAAAGATGTTTTTACCATCTGGCGGTTTTTAGATTCGTTCGGAATTTGAACAAAGAAAATATTGGGCACTGATATGCAAAAACAATTTTTGTGGCATCGAGATTGGGTTCTGCAGAAACAACTTGATGAACAACTCTCTCCTCTTCAACAAATATGTATAATTAGTGATTCATACATAAACCCACGACTCTGTATCCAACTGGGGTGATTAAAAGCTTAGCTACAACTACCACCAACTATATTTTGTAGCGTGCAGTTGAAGTAATGCTCACTTTACCAACCATCGTTGGTAAAGATGGTTGATTGACGGTTGGTTAGACGACCCGGTTGATGTAATGGTTACCACGCCGGTCTGCCAAACCAGGGTCCTGGGTTAAAATCCCGGTTCGGTCATGGATGTTTACATGTTTGTGCCGTTGTTATATGTTTTCCATAATAAAAAGCCTTTAGTGCTTGCTTGGGATCAAAACAATGTGTGTGCCTGTAAGCGTTATTTTTTTTTATCGTATTTTGAAAGTTTCAGGATGTAATGACGTGTCAAGTAATGATAGATGGCAGTACTTTAGTTACACCATACGATTTCGAACAGTTAAAACCGTGTCTAAATCGGTTTAGTAGTATTCTCGTGATGATCCAACAAAAGAGAAATTTTTTTGTTTGTTTTGGAGACGTCCGTCTCGCTTTTTGGCTTTTGATTTCCTTGACTGAAAAATGTTAAATTTTGTTGAGGGCGCCACTGAGCTATAAGAGGTTTAGAGTACCCAAAGGATGCCAACGGGGCCCTATTCATAAGCCTACGCGGTCCGTCCGTCCTTCCAATAAAGAGCTGTATCTTTTAAACCGTAATAAAGGGTCTTTCTTAATATGCCGACACTTTGTTAAGGTAATGATCAGACCGTCAAATTGAACGACTTACTCTATGGCACCAACATCGTAATCACGAAAAAAAAAGATCTTCCATACAAAACTGCAAACCTATACTCGAGCCAAACAAATGTTTTTTTTTCTTGATTTCGATGCTGGTCCCTTAGAGAAAGTTGTTCAGGTAGATTATCCCTTAAAGTATTAGCATGTTATGGACCCTGTATAGCTACCTAGTTTAAATTTGAAGACTAACATAATTTTATACACTCAAAATAAAAAGCTAAACAATTTTAAACTCTAAATAATTACACCATAAACAACGGTTAAAAAGCAATAATCTTAAATAATTTGTCGACTAAACGTTACAACGCATTCGTAATTGCAACAAAAAATGCACCCCACAGTTTAAAAAAAAAAACTAGACTGAATAGGAAGCCCGTGTCAAAAAAGAAAAGAAAAAAGTAGGGCGGCACGCGTACCACCAATTAACTCGTTTTTTTTCCGAACAGCGTTTAACATATTTTTTTCGTTTTTTTTATTGGTTCACTCTAAAAGGGGCGGTTTTTTATGCCAGTTTTTTTTTCTGCGTCTAAACATGAATGTGTCAGGATTAACACGTGCTTTTTTTCATTGGTTATAACGATTAGAATGTTAGGGGTTATTCGTTTTTTTTGACACGCAATGTTTGTATAGGGTCAGGTTTTTTTCGTTTTTATTCCGTTTTGGTTACTGGATTGATACTTGGGCTGTTTGACGGTCGATTTGGTGAGGCACTTTTTTGGGAGCAATTGATTTTTTTATTATTTGTTCTGTGTTGGTTGTTTGAAAATTGTATGTGTTGGTTGATTGATTTTGTTTTTTTTCTTTTATTTGATGTTATGAACGCTGTCTGCTTACACTAAGTTGCTGAAATGCTCATTAGAGTTAATCCTCCATTAAATCTCTTGCTACTACGTCAACATGACAAAAAGTGACAACAAGAGATGTAATGGTTGATTAACTTTAATGAACGATTTTGCAAGCGTACGTATAATTAAATGTTATAGGTAACCTATCGAGGCTCTAATCTTTCGATTCTATAACTTATCGATTTAATGACATTCGATTTAGCGTGCCATCGATTACGTGACACATCGATGCACAGTGTTTGATGCTGAGGGAATCTGAATGTTTATTTTCGAAACACAGCCGGGCAAAAAAAATTGTTGTACAAAATGTTGGATGATCTTGCCAGGTTATCTGCGATTTTGACGTTCTTGCTAAGAAAATGGTGCCATCCGCTTTTCCAAACTCTTTTTTGCCAAACTGCAAAATAGGAAACCCTTCTTCATTTTTAAGTAAAAATCATCTTTAGCTCCTATTTAAGGACGCATTAATTTGATCAGCGTACAGCGTACCCGGCGCCGGGGAACCCTTTCCAACTACACCATTCACTCTTCATACTTCGAACTTTTTTTCTATGATTTTAGTGATTATACAAGTTTAGGCTAGGCTAGGTCTATCTGTGTGAAAATATCCACGATATTTATTTTATTTTATTTACCCGTCATCATAGCGAGATAAATAATATACCAGATTTTAGGTTAAATCAGAAGCTTTCAAATACAAAAAGTTTCATCACAATATCAGTCCAGTAGTTTTAGCGTGATGCGGTCTGAAAAAACTCTGACACCCAGGGCTTGCCGCCCGCACGATAAGAAGAAGCGTGATGCGCGAACAAACAAACTAACAAGCTAACAAACAGAGAGTCAAGAAATCCAAAAATTTGTACTAACACTTTTTTCCCAGCTGTATCTCGAAAATAAACATTTAGATTGCCTCATCATCAAACACTGTGCATCGATATGTCAGTTAATCGATGGCACGCTATGTCGAATCATCAAATCGATAAGTTATAGTAGACACCTAAAAACCATTTTGTAATTTTTTTTTGTAAATATTATTTATGGTGCAGTCACACTAAACTACTGCTAAAGTTTTGTAATAGTACCTATACCTAGATATTTATTCCTCCTACATGACCATTTACCTTATTCCTTCTTAATTCAAATATTCTTTTTTCTTTTTTCGAACAGTCGACATTCTTAATTATTCAATAGACAATAAAAATTATCGATCAGCGGAAACAAAACATAAGGAAAGCATTGTTTGTCTCCGTCGGAATATTCCTTCACTTGTCACGGCATACTAACATCAATAATGTTTTACATTTCTGACTAGAACGAGGGGAGGCGGACTCTGTTGTGAGCACGTCTTCATCCCACTGGTGGGATTGGAGTCTTAGTCTCTCAGTTATGGTTAATGTGGTTCCGTCTAAATATTCTTTGAAATTTCAAATTGATTTCTCAAATTCCAATGTTGAGAAACGGCGACGGTTTTCATATTTTTTTATCAAAGTCATGAAAAATAAAATTGATGTTTACGTATCTATCCTTATCATTATATTTCTTCTATCTATCTTATTCATCTTTAGCATTTGTACTTTATACATGCCTCGTAGTCTATTTTATGATCTTTTCTCGTTCTGTACCAACCTCGATTTAAGTAAAGTAACCCATAGAGATCTAGAGAGATGCCAACCAACGCGCCGAGTACGAAACCTAGTGTCGCGTCACTACCAGTACCACGCGATAGAAAGTATTTTGTTAGCTTGAATGTGCTCATTATCCATTGCGGTATCAGAACTCATCGTTCGAATAATCTTTAGTACTACGCAAGCATTGTAAACTATTTACTCATAATATCTCGACTGGCTTTCAGCCTCATAATATATTGAGTCATTACTGTTGCAAGCAATGTGTTCCGTTTTTGCGCATATTGCTGCGACACTGGCCCCGCCCCTTTTTCACATCTCCCTTTAGTTTTTGTGATCTGTGAAGTAACCCCTCAGCCCCCTGTATCCGCAACTGTCTACTCTAGTACGTGGTACATAATATCTCAATGACTACCAACTAGCTTATTGAAGGGTATTATTATATTAATAATAATAATAAATAATATTGAAGGGTACGTTTGTAGCATGATTCTCTTTCAGGGTCAATTTACACTTACATAATAAAAATAAGGTATTTTATTTTCTTTCAACAAATATACAGCAAAAGTAAGATCTTAAGTACTACCTAAGAGAACAAATAAATAAATGTTTTTACTTCAATGATACACTTGGTGAGAGAGTGGTGTCTGCGATGGGTGTTTACAAATAAACGTTATCCTGCGATACAAATCGCCAGGCTCTTACCTCTCAGAGCAATGTGCAATTATCAACATCGATTTGGAATTCTTCTTATCGTGTGGGCAGAGCCCTGGTGTCAGAGTTTTTTCAGACCGCCTTACGGCCTCTGACGTGGTTTTTTATGTAACGACTACTACCACCAGAGATAGTAGCCGGGACCAACGGCTTAACGTGCTATCCAAAGCACGGAATCATTTTCTTTTCAGACAATCAGTTGATTCAGCCAGCAATGTCCTAACCAACTGGGGAAAAACGCACAAAGTGACATTTCACTAGGTGTCCCCCGTGGGAATCGAACCCACGACCTCCGTGTCCAGAGCCAATGCTCTTAACCATTAGACCACGGAGGCAGTTTATACTTATGAAATAATATTTTATGAAGGAATACAGTAATAAGATACATTTAAAAATCCTGTTTATGTGTAGTACAGAAGTTTAGTATGTGTGTGTGTATGCGTGTGTGTTAGTGCCTGTGTTTGTATTTATGAGTGTTGTTGTACCGAATCATATATTATGCGTGCGGCAGCGGCTAGTAGCGGCACGTATTTGATCGAGCATTTTGAATCTTACTACAAGTGAATTGGTGATAGGTCCGATAGGCTTTCCTATTTATTATAAGGACTAGCCTTGCGGTAGCATTTCCACTCTGCGACGGTATAAGATCAATTTGACATTCAATTTTATACCTTATCACTAAATGAGACAGCCTATAATTGCGGAACAATAATTTCGAAGAACGTTTGGGGTTCACGCGAGACTACTTTTCATGATTTTTATCATTCAAAATTAGAATCTAAAGTAATGGGGAATAAAATCCAAAGTTGCGGATTTCATGTTACCTCGCCCTGGCAGAAATGTTTGTTAGTAGAATTACACGCGTAACTAGTCCTCATATAAGTAGTCAAAGGCTTTCACCCATAAATACAGTAAAGGAACATTTGAAGAAAAAAGCCGTCTCCACATTGTCTAAGCTCAACCCTTAACCGAGTCTTCCAAAAATGATTAAAAATGGGTCGATGTGCGTGCGGGGTCGGTCATTATAGCCCTCTATTACAAACTTTTTATTGTTACTCGTTTCTGCTACCGTCTGTATTTATAACATCGAGGCCTTCCATTTATCTACACGAATTTACTAAAAAAACAATTCCTTACAAATACTTATTTTGAAGTTATTCGACTTTTACTTCGACTACATTAGGTACATTTCGAATCTATTATACCTTTTTTTTTCATTTTAAACCTACCTACGTCAAAACTGAATTCACAAGTAAAAAAAAAATTTAACTACCACTTGTGCATGACAGTCTAGTTTCAAAGTTACGATTGATTTAATTAGAAATCTTTGAGCCCCAGTCTAACTTTGGACTATACACAATATAGGTACATTTTAACTATACATTTAATGTTTAAAAAAATAATCATTTATTTCAGACTTTCGCCCATAAGTATAAGTTAGATAAAAATGGATAATTAAAGGAATATAGTTTAAGACTCATTTAAAAAGAAACTTAATTGGCTTTTTTAGAATAGAATCAAACTTCATTTCTATGGAGCGCAATCATATTTGTTTGTATTGTCATGTATCAATAAATAAATAAATGACAGATATATCCTCTTACTGTCAGTTGCAGAAACGCTTATTAAAGTTAATCCTCCATAAAATCTCTTGCTGTCACTTTTTGTCTTATTGATGTAGTAAATGCTAGCAAGAGATTTAATGGAGGATTAACTCTATGAGCGTTTCTGCAACTGAGTGTCAAAGAGCCGAAAAAGGCATCAATCATCAAAAAGACGTTTACAAAATGTCCTTATTTCAAATTTTGTTTGTGGAACCCTGTAGGGCCCAGTTATGTTGGTATTAACCGACATAACCAGTACAAAACTAAAATATTTATAACTCAATTCAAATCGGAAGAATGGACTCTCTTTAAAAGCCTACTATATCGATTTTGATTACTGCCACTTCATTACTGGTACATAAATATTTTATGACCAGTTATTGTCATTAAGGCCCGCCACACACATCTGGAATAAACCTGATTCGGAATTAGTTCCGTATGGAGTGTTGCCACTTTCAGAGACCTTTTTGCTAGATCTAGTGATTTTTTTATGTCTTAGATGGCATTTTTTTTAAGATTTACTGTCATTGAGCGTAGGCGTTGATGGAACGATACCGTATCGTGACGGTGCAGTTGCGACGTCGTTGCGGTGTAGTTGCGAAATCGCCTACGCTCAAAATTCGCTTGTGTTCTAATGATTCATGCCATTTTGTATGCAGATTATTTGTAATTTTAATATTATCGATAGTCTTTTGATATAGTTGCATAATATTGAAATACAATTTAAAAATCATCATCGTAACGTCATGACATCATCACATGATAGTAATTATGATGTATAGAAATTGTTTCTTTCGTTTTAATAAATACCTAAAAATACAATTGTCATTAATTTGGCATTTCATACATTTTTATTTTAGGCATTTTTTAAACAGCACTCTAGTATTTTTTGTAACCATAGGTGAAAACACTAAATCCTGAATCAGGATTCCGGATCGCAATTCCGTATGTGTGTGGCGGACCTAAATGTATACTTGCCAATACAGGGTGTAAACTTAAATGTTTTATTTACATAACAACTTTACGTATCGAATAATTATTAACCGTGTTGTTTTTTATTTCCAATAACATAGAGATTGTAGAGTTAAGTAGATCACGTTTCGTAGAAGTATAGACACTTACACAACATGGCAGTAACATGTTTAAAAATCAATAATATTTGATATAGACACTTAATCATGATGGTCTGCTCTGCTCTGAACTGCCTCCGTGGTCTAATGGTTAAGAGCATTGGCTCTCGACACGGAGGTCGTGGGTTCGATTCCAACACCGGGACACCTAGTGAAATGACACTTTGTGCGTTTTTACCCAGTTGGTTAGGACATTGCAGGCTGAATCACCTGATTGTCTGAAAATAAAAATGATTCCGTGCTTCGGACGGCACGTTAAGCCATTGGTCCCGGCTACTATCTCTGGTGGTAGTAGTCGTTACATAAAAACCACGTCAGAGGCCGTAAGGTGGTCTGAAAAAACTCTGACACCAGGGCTCTGCCCACACGATAAGAAGAAAATGATGGTCCGAGTTCGAATCCCATGACGTGCCATGTACCAATGAGTTTTTCTAACTTATTGTACGTACTACTCTTTAAATGGTAAAGGGAAACATGGTTAGGAAACCTGAAGAAGAAATTCTGATGCGTATGTGAAATCTACCAACGTGTGCACGCGTGGAAGACTGACGCGCATACACACTTCTTGGGGGTGGGTCTGTGCCCTGAAGTAGGATGGGTAAGACTAATGATGAAATTTATGTTAAAATAAAATAAAAAACGTTTTTGTTAAAGATTATTTGTCGCTAACTGTCAATGTTGAATTTTATCAAGAACCACCTTATAACACAAAGTGATATCCCGTCATCATCATCATCAGCCTATAAACGTCCCACTGCAGGGAACAGGCCTACCCTCAGGGAGGGTTTATGGGCATTATTCCACCACGCGTGCTCGCTGCGTATTGGTAGACTTCACGTACACATCAGAATTTCTTCTTCGGCGTATGCAGGTTTCCTCACGATGTGTTCCTTCACCGTTTGAGAGCAGTAACGGCATTACGTACGTAATTTAGAAAAACTCATTGTTACATGGCATGTTGTCCGTGTGGATTCGAACCCGGACCCCTATAATTGGGTGTCCAATTGTCCATATCCTTCCGCAACGCGCCAACGACGCTCTCCTAAAATCCAGATCCGTATTTCTCAATGAACCAAACAAATTCTCACACGACAAAAAAAAAACACAACTTCTCAAAGCTAACAAAAGATGCAAAATTCAATTCCACTAAACAAAAAACATCAAGCCTTTTATCATGCCGATCTTGTCTATGAACGTAGTACATTCCCATAGAAAACAAAGAGGGGACCCCCTTGAAACAATGTACTAAAAATACCCAACCGGTTCTAGACAATTGTTTTAAGAAAAAACTACGTGTTACTATTAGGACCCTTGTAAAGATATTTGCGACTTCGAATTTGCATATTTTGAAGGGTCAAACGAGTTTCGATTGTTTTTTTTTTTGTGTTTTTGATCACAAGAGTATAACTGCTTGAGTACAATTTCTAGCATAGATTTAATATTTCGTAACTTGCGTATAAAAATAAATAAAAATTATTTATTTCAGGAAACCAGTTCCCACACACAAAGCGTTACATAGGTAATTTGTCAGAAAATCTAGTTATTATGTTATATTAAATTGAATTAAATTAAATTACATTCATTACATTACATTTTTAAATCTAAACTATTATAAAACTGTAACAGGAAGTTTGTCTGTACATTGAAGATATTAACAAAAAAAAGTTACGATATGGTTTTTAGGTATCCCTGATTCCATATCAACAATTTTTGGATTTTTTGTCTGTCTATTTGTTTGTTTGTGTGTCGCGAGTTAAAGCTCGTCCTTTATAAAATCTGTGTTCTTTCATGTTTCTATCTTCAGCGATTTAGGCTGTGTTTCGTCTGTCAGTCAGTCTCGGAACTCTTTTATAAGTATAGATATGATATACAACTGTATATAATTAAAATTATATAGAACAATGATATAGCACGAGCGGATATTATGTAAGTTAATATAAAACTGTAACAATGAACAGTTTAACAGCTGTCGCGTCTGGTACCATCTACAATGGGCACTAATTTAACCAAAATAAATTATTAACAAACTCATAACCGAATTCCAGCAATGCAGTTCACTAAGCGTAAACATCATCACAACCTTCTATTTGTCGTTGAAACTGGTTGAAACATCGATGAGCTGATAATTCGGTATTCGCAAAGGTTATGTCATGTGTCAAACTCATATAAAAACTTCGACGATCTGAAAGATGCAAGCAGGAGTCGCGTGGCTAGAGGTCTCTCGAGTAGACGACGTCTTTCGTCCGGCTCGCGATTTAAGTGGCCACGCGGCTCCGCCATTTATGGCGGTTTTGGGTGTGTGTTTTTGTATAAAAACTGGGCTTTGAGATTGCCATGTCCATTACCGTACAATGTCAAGCACTATTGCTCTTTAAACTAGATATTGGCAAAATCATCACTACCAAGATGGCAGCCATTTTTTTTTAAATAGAATAGAAGATGAAAGCAGAGACTTTGTATTGATGCAAGAAGGATGTTACATTTGTGAGCTCGTCGATGTTTTTGACATCGATGTGACGCATAGTGAATTGCACTCCCTTTCATGGTAAAGTAGTAAGGATATAAATTTAAAATAAATTTTTATTCGGGAAACCAACAATAAATTGCAAGTGAATTACACATAGAATAAACCAATTACAGGAATCAGCCAATAATGTTAATTTAAAATTAAATAAATAGTGATTGCAAAGCTTGATAATGATAACCTAAATAATATTAGCTATCTATCAAAAGGTAGGTTGAAAAAACAGAAAATGTAAAATAGGTACATAGAAGAAAGATATTCCCAAATAAAGACACAGTCTAAAGATACTTTTAATGCAAGAAATACAGTATTGTGTTCTGAAATTTGATTTTAGTTTAAAAAACACAGATTCTCTTTCTATTTGAGGCATGTATTTAATATCGAGTGTCAGCCTATGGAAAAAAAAGGTCGGCAATTATTGGCATCAAATTTTTCCAGTTATAAATTTTATAACAAACGAGCGCTAACCCGCGACTTTGTCCGCACAAATTATATACCAGATTTTAAGTCAGATCATAAGCTATCAAACAAAAAAAGTTTCATCAAAATCGGTTCCGTGATTTTTGCGTGATACTCGTTCAAACAAACAAACACACAAACAAACAGACAGACAAAAAATCCAAAAATTTGTGAAATGGAATCAGGGACACCTAAAAACCATATCGTAACTTTTTTTTTGTTAATATCTTCAATGTACAGACAAACTTCCTGTTACAGTTTTATAATAGTATATAGATAGATAGATAGATAGATAGATAGATAGTGTTTTATTGTTCTGCTTTTAATTTGAGAGTTGTAACATTATGATGAAAACACAACGAAAATCATCATCATTATTTAATTCAACTCCAAGGCGAAAAGCGTAGAAAAAAATAGTCGAACCTTTTGAATAAAAAAAAAAAAATAAAACTACTGGTTGGAGGTTTTATAAAAGTTTATTGCAATCCGAACTAGAAACAATTATAACAAAAACGTCTCAAGAAAAAACACCATGAACGAATGTCTGAGTGAGTGAGTCAATTAAAGAATGAACTAATGAAAGACCGGTCACTCGCGAAGCGACAAGAAAGGAGAAGAGATCGGCCGGACTACGTAACTTTATACGAGAGGGCGCCCTACGACGTAACCCTGTAGGGTCGCGCGTTACATATATATAAATACGGTCGAATTGAGAAACCTCCTTTTTTGAATTCAGTTAAAATATATTAAAATAAAACATTATAGTATAAACATAGTATAATGCTTGCCGATATCTACATTCCCCCAGAGTGTAGTCGCAGATATTCTGAAAACTCAGCACATGCATATTTCACTATCTTTTCTTTCTTATCGTGTGGGCAGAGCCTTGTTGTCAGAGTTTTTCCAGACCGCCTTACAGGCTCTGACGTGGTTTTTATGTAACGACTACTACCAGAGATAGTAGCTGGGACCAACGGCTTAACGTGCCATCTTTTCAGCAATCAGGTGAATGTCCTAACCAATTGGGGAAAACGCACAAAGTGACATATCACTAGGTGTCCCCCGTGGAAATTGAACCCACGACCTCCGTGTCGAGAGCTCAATGCTCTTAACCATTAGACCACGGAGGCAGTTAGCATGTTTCACTAGTAGTACTGAAAGTCTACCCACCCGGTGTGACGGGGAGCGAGCCCGTCGTTACTTGCCCATTACAGTGGATACAATGCCTAAATTTATTTTTTACGAGCGTTAACCCGCGACTTCGTCCGCACAAATTATATACCAGATTTTAAGTAAGATCATAAGCTATCAAACAAAAAAGTTTCATCAAAATCGGTTCAGTAGTTTTTGCGTGATACTCGTTCAAACAAACAAACACCCAAAAAAACACAAACAAACAGACAGACAAAAAATCCAAAAATTGGTGAAATGGAATCAGGGACACCTAAAAATCATATCGTAACTTTTTTTTTGTTAATGTCTTCAATGTACAGACACACTTCAGTTACAGTTTTATAATAGTACGAGCTTTAACCCGCGACTTCGTCCGCACAAATTATATACCAGATTTTAAGTCAGATCATTAGCTATCAAACAAAAAAAGTTTCATCAAAATCGGTTCAGTAGTTTTTGCGTGATACTCGTTCAAACAAACAAACACCCAAAAAACACACAAACAAACAGACAGACAAAAATCCAAAAATTGGTAAAATGGAATCAGGGACACCTAAAAACCATATCGTAACTTTTTGTTGTTTATATCTTCAATGTACAGACACACTTCAGTTACAGTTTTATAATAGTATAGATTAAAATAATATTGGAACCAAACTTTCTGCGCATATTGTAGCAAAGCCCCTAAAAAGCTGAGGGTCAATCGCGCAGGGCAGTTCATTGTTTCGATCAGTTGTTATTATTAAAAACTGTCTACTCTACACGACTGCATCGAAAGGGTAGAGTCAATGGCCGGACGGGAAGGTACGCTTCCAAATTTATGACGTAACAGCTTTTGGTTTGATATTCGTTTTGTTTCCGCGACAATAAGAATTTCCGTCCATAGATTTTTATGGAGTTGCTAAATATCATCGAAATCGGTTTAGTGCATACAGGCTCCTTTTTAATATGCTGACACTTTTATAAGGGGATAGTAAAAGTTGTTGAGTTTGATGGGTAGACTCTTAGTTTAAAAGGATGCTAATGATATCAATTTCACCCTGTATAGGACAAGACGTAGCACACAGAGAAAAATATATATTACCTACATTGTAAGCGCGAATAAAAACGCATGCTTAATGCATGAGAAAGTTATTCAGTTTTATGGCCTGATCATCCCCTTAAAAAAGTGTCAGCATATTAAGAAAGACCCTATACAGGGTGAAATTTATATCATTAGCAATCTTTTTAAACTAAGAGTCTACCCATCGAACTGAACAACTTTGACTATGGGAGCAAACCGATCGGAGAAACTAAAAAATCAGCTGTTCCATACTAAACTGCAATCTCGACGCGCGAGTTCGCGACTCAAAGCATAGCTGATTTTTTTTTGCTCCGATTGGTTTGTTCCCATAGTAAAAGTTGTTCAGTTCGATGGTTAGACTCTTAGTTTAAAAGGATGCTAATGATATCAATTTCACCCTTTATATTGATATATATTGTATATTGTAGGTATGTATTGTATAATATATTTATTTATTGTTTGTTTGTACACAATAAGTTTGCCTTGTAATTATCAACCGTATCCTTTGCGGGTATGTTGGAAGAAATTTCATCAGAGATAAGCTCGCCCTTTGTACAAGTTTTCTATACTTTCTGTATTTTTATGTCAGTGTGTACAATAAAGTGTTATATAATTACACAATAAGTATAACAAAGTATACTAAATCAACATAGTTATCTAGATTGGGCACACCTAAGCTCTTTTTCCACGGCTCATCAACGTTGCCTGTAATTATATTTTGCTATTCATACTTCATTATTTATATATTTAACTGTTGTGATTTGATCTAGCTATCGATTGTTCTGAAACGATCTCAATATAATTACTTTTAGTATTGTACAGTCACCAGCGTTTTAATTTTGCAAACTATAAATTATCTCTATCTTAAATTATTATTGGGCTCACTCCCCGTCACACTGGACAGAGTTTCGGTACTAGTGAAATGTGGATGTTCTGAGGTTTCAGAATATCTCTGACTACCTCCTCGGGGAATATAGTCGTGAGCATATGCTATGCTATGCTAAATTGTCTCCTTCAATATGCCAAACGTGAGCCTTTCTACAACTGCCTGCAATAAAGTTGGCAATTGTAGCAATGTGTCTGACCACCCCGAAAGGGATTTATGGTATTGATTTTACGAATGTATTTAGGTTAAATTTTCTCATATCTCTTGTAACACTTACTTATTTGATGTTCTTTTTTCCCCGAAAAACATTTTCTGTAAATGTTTGTCTCAATAGATGAAGGATTTATTTATTATCAGCCACTGATGTCCCATTGTTGGGCAAAGGCTTCCCTTCGTTCTCTCCAAGAGTCTCTGTTCCGCGCTTCGATAGGCCAGTTCTCAAGGAAACTATAAATTTCGTCCCGCCACCTTCGTCTAGGTCTCTCTCGAAGCCGATTTCGTGTCGTTGGGGACCAGTTGGTGGTGGTTTTGGCCCATACGACATCTGGCATGCGGCAGGCATGTCCAGCCAAATCTCACTTTAGATTGGCAACAGTAGTGGCGACGTCTGTCACTTGCTGAAACTCTTATTCCCTTATATATCTATTCTGACTCGGTCGATCAGTTTTAAGCCTAGGATGCTGCGCTTCATAGCTCTCTGGCAAACCTTGAGACTTGACTTCTGATCATTTGTCAAAGACCACTTTTGACCACCGTACGTGAGCACATGTTCATGAGTTTGCGTTTAAGTAATAGTGCAAGATTTCCTTTCATCTGTTCTTTCATTGACCAAAAGCTCTTCCAGGAAACCTCTTGAAGGATACCAACACAAAAATTTTGTGTCAATCAGTCAGTGACGGAACTGTTTTCTTAAAATTATCTTTTAAAGATTAAAACCATACTTGTAATGACTCTTATACAAACCCTTTTCATGTACGAACCCTCTCATTTCTACTCACAAATTTTTAAGAAACGAACCCTAGAAAATGGTTCTAACAAAAAGACTATGCTTAGATATGAACCATTCCCTTGAAAAATAAACTTGAAATTGCTTAATATATAATGGAATATAAATAAAAACAAAAAAATTGTGTAATGTATTGCTACTTCACATTTTATAGGAAAACTATTTACGAAATTAAAGTCTAACACAAACGAAAAAAATTTATTGGTTCGTGTAGGGAAAGGTTCTTACAAAAGAGACTTACCTGGATATGAACCAATTCTTAAGAAAATTAAGTGAGATTGTTAAAATCAACATGGGTAATTATTTTTAATGGTAAAAACCCAAAAGAGTTTAATTTGTTGATCACATTAGTAACAATTTTTAAATGTAAATGACTGTTATAAAATCAACATTCATTTTTAATAACATACCTAGGAAGTTCTGAATCCTCTTAGCTTAGGAATGGTTCGTCGATCGAGTCATCTGGTTGAAAAGGTTACTTTTATTTTAACAATAATTATTAAGTAGTTTTTTTATTAAACCTATTGCACAATCGTATATTATTTGAAACGACTTTAATTTAATACAGTTTTTGAGAGTTACGCGGTTATAAAAAAAAATAAAAAAATCGGAAACAGCGGGAACTCAAATATACCAAAACGCGGTAAGAACCCGTTAAAATGTTTATTTCGACTTTAATTTGTTTTCACTTTTCAATTTTTACATAATGGACAAGGAGCGTTTATTCAATTACATTATAAAAAATACTTACTATGAAGTAATATTAACAAATTCGTGAAATTTATAAAATTTGCGATAATTCCCCAACAATTCGTTAAAAAAAATCTTTTTTTTCGAAAAGTCAAGAAAAACATGGAATTGTAGGCTTTATAATGGTTTTGAATGAGGCAGTGAGTAAATAAACGGAATTGGCTTTAGTACCTACTTATACCTACTATAGGTAACAAAACACCATAGTAATACTTAAGGGGATGCTTCAGACCATCAAACTGAGCAACTTTCTCAATGGAGCCAACTTCGAAATCGCGAAAAAAGTCAGCCATACAATTGGCTCGAGTAGGTTTGCAGTTTTGTATGGAACATTTGCTTTTTTTTTCGATTTTGAGGGAAAGTTGTTCAGTCTGACGGTCTGGTCATCCCTTTTAAAAATTGTTGGCATATTAAAAAGGGTCCTATATAGATAGAGTGAATTAAATAGTGACCACATAGCATTAAAAAGCCGGTTAGAAATGTTGCCAAGAATTTTTTAACAAAACTGAATTTTTTACAAACAATTAAACACACTAATATCATAATTGGAATCTAGATTCTAGAACCTAATTCTATACCTAAGCCATTTAGGTATGAAATAACGAGGCGGAGTTTAATCTATGGGAGTGACTGTTTTTTCATGGTATGTGAACACAAGGTATGGCAGGGGGGAGTTGATAGCTAGGTTCACTTGATGGAGGGAAAGGAGGGGGGCAGATTTCTGTAAGATTAAGTGGGCTTGTTTTAATTTTGTTGTGTGTGAGATAGGTACTTAGAAATATTAGACTAGAAGACTTAGAAATATTAGAATTAAAGTCAAGTAATCGATAGGTAGAAATAGGTAGATGTAGGTGGCTTACCTAATTATTTTATATATTTTATGTTGAATAATTGAAGCAAAGTTTCTGATCATGTTAATAGATAGAGTCGTGGGTTTATATGTCCACAATAATAAACTAAACGAAAAAAAAATATTTCAGATGATTCAAATAGGTATTATTATTTAATTATTAGTTAATTTAATTCATACGTTAGGTTCAACTTTTTATTTCATTACAGTTGCAGAAAATATTCTATACTTAGTTACCTGTAACATTATATCTACTTATCAGTTAAACTGCCTCCGTGGTCTAATGGTTAAGAGCATTGGCTCTGGACACGGAGGTCGTGGGTTCGATTCCCACGGGGGACACCTAGTGAAATGTCACTTTGTGCGTTTTTCCCCAGTTGGTTAGGACATTGCAGGCTGAATCACCTGATTGTCTGAAAAGAAAGATGATTCCGTGCTTCGGATGGCACGTTAAGCCGTTGGTCCCGGCTACTATCTCTGGTGGTAGTAGTCGTTACATAAAAAACCAAGTCAGAGGCCGTAAGGCGGTCTGAAAAAACTCTGACACCAGGGCTCTGCCCACACGATAAGAAGAAGGTAATATTAAAACATTAATAATCTATTACTTTCCTACCTTTCCCCATTTTTTATTATTGTTTATTTGCTGGTTTTTTGTAATTCGAATTTCTCCCTATAGATTTTTCAACGTTTTTACATTTATACATATATACAGTGTAATAGATGCATACTTACATCCCTAATTTTTTTTTAGTGACGACGGGCTCACTCCCCGTCACACTGGACAGAGTTTCGGTACTACTAGTAAAACGTGGATGTTCTGAAGTTTCAGAATATCTCTGACTACCCCCTCGGGGAATATAGTCTTGAGCATATGCTTATGCTTATGCAAAATTTTTATTCTACATTTCTTTTAATGTTCTCTGTTGTTTCGTGTGTGCCTTTAATGGTGAATAAAGATTTTTCTTTTCTTTTCTATTTTTTATTTACATTTTGTTTTGAATGTTTGACCAACATCATTATATAATTGTAAACTGTAATGTTGTAAAGTCATTTCTTAGAAAATTTCCAAAAATATAATTTAAATTCGAATTAAGTAGGTACAATAAACAATTTTACATGAGTATTTATAAAATGAATCAGGCAAGTTTCTATAATTTATCATATCTTTTAAATAAACTCAACAAAAATTGTTTCAAACATAAAAAAAACTGAAGGCGAATTCTCGTAGTCATTCATCTTTCGTAGCACGCTACGCCATCTATCGGGGGGTAGCGAGACGCTTGATTTCTGCCAGGAAACTTAGGAAAGGGTTTAGAAAACCATTTGCATACTAAGATAAGAACCTTAGTTTATTATCAATCAGAAAAACAAATTGTAATTAAGACCTTGAATTGAGATGCGAAATGTACCTGAAATAAAAAATAGTTTTTATTAGGGTTAGCAAAAACTTCATAAAAGAACAAGGACATAATACGGGGTGTTAGGGTAAACAGTTGCATTTCATTAAGGGGTGATTGTACCCAAAATACTGAACAATTTTTCTACGACTTTTCATAGGTACAAACGTTCGATCAGCTGATTGCATTTAGTATGGAAAGTCCAAAAAAAATTTTGTTGCCTATATTTATAGGTTTCTCAGGGAAAGTTGTTCAGTATTGGATACAATAACCCCTTAAAGTAATGCAACTGTTTACCCTAACAGCATGTAGTTGAGGAAATAGCGGAAATAATTTCAAACGACCAATAGCAAAGCAGTGCGGTAAAACAAAAAAAAGTACCGGAAGTCTATTTCCCCAACTTTAGGTAAAAATGAGGAAAAACGCGAACCGCATTAAAATACCGTTGGCTTAAACCCCATAACCTAAGCCCCGCCTGAATAAAAAAAAACAACAATAGTAAAAGAGGCGGCACGAAAGAAATGCTCAAAAAATTCTACGCGAGACAAACTTACACACGTCCCACAAGTGCGAGCGAGAGGGACGTTATTAAGAAAAAATCACAAAGAAGCCCATTCTTTTCATTTCCTCCCTCACTAATAGCGGCTTAGAAAAAAATCGTCTGCTCGTCTCGTTCTAACATGTAAGGGTGGGTTGGAAATAGGGTCGGGCGAGCGAGAGGGGGCAACCACCCTACGGCGTCCTTCGCGCCCTTTTTAATAGTTCTTATTTCGGCCGTGGTCCGAGCGGTCTGTCATGTGTACTTGGTCCGGGCCGAGTGTCCGGCGCGGGACGCGCGGGGCCGGCCCGCTCACACGGGCGGCGGTCGCTCGCCGGCCGCACCGTCTTTTCCTTGACCGGACGCATTTTTCCGCGGAAAAAACGCGGGGCGCGTGCGCCCGGGTGCGGTGGGGATGTTCTTAGTAGCGTCTAAGGCGGCGGGGGCGGCGCCGCGTCTTGCTAGTTGGACTGCCGTCTTCGGCAGGCGCGCGCGTCCGCCCCACCCCGCAAGAAAGCGCCGCGGCGCCCAAGTTTTCCACCAAGAAGTTAGTCGTCGCCCGCCCGCGTCTCAAGAAGGTCTTCCGCTTTCCTTTTGCGACTTAAATTTTCCGGGGGTGACTTTACATTTTCCGCGAAAAAATTTACAGTAAAATTTTTTTTTGAGTTTTCCGCTCTGCAACTTTTTCGTAAATTCCCGCGCGTATTTACCCGAGCTTCTTTTGCAGATCCGCGGTACCGAAGACATCGGGACTGAAAACAAAAACAAAAAACACAAGTGCAATAAACAAAAAAATTTAAAAGCGAATAATCGCATGACTTCGTTGTGACAATACGCCCGAAACTGGAATTAATGTTGAAATACTTCAATGAGAATATATCCCTAGCGTTGCAGGAGAGGTATAGGGACCTCCATGAATATCGGAAGACTGAAGCGGTAGAGGAGGGATCACCGAGGGAGGCTAAAGTTCCGAAAATAGCGGAGGAAGGTGAGCCGGTCGGCGGCGAGGGCGCCTTTGAGCAGAGCGCCGCGCCGCCGTTCCCAAGACTGCTCGACCCTCCCAAAGAAGAAGAAAACTTCGTGACCAGCTGGCTTCAGAACTCCTTTAAAATGACAGCCGCTGAAGGGAATTCCGAAGCTGCAGCCGGTGGTAGTGCGTTAGACCTACGTGCTGCCCCGCTATCCCTCCACATACCAGCTCTTCAAGCGGAAGCTCAAAGGCAGTTTAAGATGCAGGACTTCTGGAATAGGAGCCGGCCTGGTTCACCGTCGCAGGAGCCAATGTCGGAAGGCCATCAGCCAGGCCCAGCACCTTCGACTCCTCAGCCACCTGCAACGCCAGATCATAAAATTATCACCGAGAAACTTGTCAATGAAATTCAGGTGAGTGATTTTTTAAATTTTTGTTTTAGGA
Source organism: Agonopterix arenella (assembly GCA_927399405.1). Taxonomy (NCBI): domain Eukaryota; kingdom Metazoa; phylum Arthropoda; class Insecta; order Lepidoptera; family Depressariidae; genus Agonopterix; species Agonopterix arenella. The sequence continues at coordinate 9,494,474 of OV656714.1, forward strand.
CTTATGTACAGGTTTCAGCTTTACGATGTTGTTTACGTTTGTTAGGCAGTGTTTACAATGAATAAGTAAAAATCGATTATGGTTTTTTTAAAGAAATTAAAGATACGAAATCTTTAATTTCATTTCAAAAAACGTATTTGAAAATTAACTATTGGCCGAATGGAAATAAGAAAATTTCAGTCAAGTTCGTAGTCCGACGGCGAAATAGTTTGAATGAATAATAGTGAAAAACTGAATTCAAAAACAATGATCTAAATTAAAATAATTTAAAATAATTACTTACTTGTTGTTTTATACCGTAAGTACAATATTAATAAAACTTACTTGCAAAGAATATAATTTACGATTAATCGAAAACACTTCACTTTTTTTTTATATGATACAATTAAAAATATTTTTTTTTAATTTTGGTTCGAGAATAAAGATTTACTTTTCAAAAACTCGAAATAAACCCCAGCGTGTATCTCCACCAAAGCTTCTCGATCAACTGACCTCAAGAAATTACATGGGTCCCTCAAAAACTCGTTCTAAATTTGAATGATCCCTTCCTTAAAAAGATAAAAGAAGGCAAGCAACATATTGTATACCTTTTGTAACAAGAAAGGGTTAAGGACCCGGCGTCAAACTTATTATTAAATCGTTTTTGTCCTTATGTCGCATCCGGTCTCTACAAAGGATATTTAAATTACAATAATCTGTGATAATTCTATTATTTTGGTATTAGCTTGTGATCAACTTGTCGGCGATGACGATTCCTTATTTTTTTTTAAACAAATGTTTGTTTTCAACCTGTGGTACGTTTATTTTATTGATGACGTCTCGGCTAACTGATAATTTTAATGTTGAATAATATTGGTTTCCTTTTCCTCTAAGGTGTAATTTTACTGGCCGTTTCATCGAAACTGTGTTTAAAAGTAATAACAGAGGATATTTTCCGTTCCTTTTTTAAAAACAAAAGACGGAAGAATATTACTTTTTAAATTAGTTTCGGATTGGCTCACCTTGCATTTGTCTATTTCCCACGGCACGGATTAGGGGTTCATTCATTTCATTGTAGATTTTATTTTAGAAATTTTTTGTCGAGTTTTGTTTCACGAAGGGGTGTTGACAGTTATTTGTTGCTGCGAATCTGTTCTCATTTCATTTTTTTTTGTTTTAAAATGTTGTTTGAATAAGAAACCGGTTTTGGTATCCTGTTCGCATTTTACATTCATACGTTTTTTTTATAAATAGAAATTTAACGGTTCAACGCTGAGAAGTAGTTGCTCTTTTGTGGTTAATTTTTTTCCTAACAACGGTTAATTAAAATTTGATTTATTAATATTTTTCTATTGCATTACGTTTTACAGTCAAGGGTTTGCAATCAAAATAATATGAATGTAATATTTTTTGTGCCTACTTCAAAAATTTTATTCTAAAAATGTTTGATATGAATTTCTTAGTACAATGTCAGAAAACTTACTAAAAGCTTGTCGATAGAAAATTTTTCCTTACATTTCTAGGAATCAAAAAATTCATATCGCTGTCTCTCTTTTTCACGCCTCCCTCACTGTACGTTGGAACGGGACAGCAGCAGCAATCACCCTCGGCCGACTCCACGATGAGCGAGAGGTCACTCGTACCATTTGCGCTGGTAAATTTACTGTCTTCACTCAATAACGTTGATGTAAATAATTTTTTTAACATCTAAATGTCGTGATGTCCATTTTTTAATTTTTCACGTGTGAAAAGGAACGCGTCTTTACTTATTTTTTGCGTTATCTGGAACGCGCCTGAACACATTTTTTCGTTGCGCTTGTTTTGACTAATTTTTTAAACGGGACGTTTTCCGTTCCATTTTTAAATTGTCGGTTTTTAACTCGTAACTTTTTTTGCATGTGCACGCCAGTGTTGTGTAGAATTTAACAGAAGTTTTTAGAAATGGGTAAGTTTTAATTTTTAACAGTTTTTTTTTAATTTAATTAATATCATCGACAGGTAAAGCTATCTAGTTCCAATTTTTAACCATTCAGTACTAATAATTTTTACAATAAAATACTGACATAAATTCATGACCGTCTTCATTTTTTGGATGGTCAAAAAGGGTCTCTTAAAAGTGAACATTTGTAGCAAATCTTTCGTAGGTATCGTAAGGACATTTAAGCAAAATGTTTCGATGTAAAAACGACACAAGATCAAATTGACGTCATAGCGAAACTGTTAGCAAATGGTCCCAAGAGCAAAACGACATCTAACAAAAATGTCCCATTCAAATGTATTAGACTCACCAGTAGATACCTACCTACCTACATTACGTTTTAGGATGAAATACCAAATGACCTAATAGAACATAAACATTTAAATAAGCACAGGTTTTCTAAATTCATACACTTCTAAAAACAGTACACGTCCTCCTAATCATCATCATCATATCAGCCGATAGAACGTCCACTGCTGGACATAGGCCTCTCCCAAAACGGGGGGATTTGCCATAATCGCCACGCTTGGCAGGCGGGTTGGCGATCGCAGTTGGATTGAATGTGTTAACTCAGAGGATGCTGCTGCCCATCCTCCGGTAGATCCCTTAGTCGCCTTTTACGATACCCACTGGAGGAAAAGGGATGGTGCTATTCTTAGCCACACGGACTTCTTAATATTTTTTCTAAAAACAAAGTGCCAAGCTAATGTTTGATACGTCTGAGACATGCTAAGAGGAAGTCCAAAATGACCAAGTTCTACCTAGGCCATAGGTACATTAACCCTAGATCCTAGGCTGCCGTCACAATATAAGAAAGAGTACCTATCTACTACTTATCTAAACTAAATTGGTACAATTTCTCTAGGATTCTAGGTAATACTTACCTACTGAAAGTTCTTTTGATTTTACCTTCACGTTATAAGGATAAATATTACTGGAGAAAGTATCTGAAAATGATGATATAATTGAATGAATGAATGAATGAAATATACTTTATGAAAAAAAAAAAATTGAAAATTTTTTTATTTGGTGGATTCATGATGATTGCTTACAATAACCAAAATAACGGAAGTAAGTAATACAAGTCGCGTTGTCTATTATTGGGGGTCGCTTATATAGAGTACAGTACGTCCAGGAAAATAATTCCGCTCGTCAATCTTCGTTTGCGCAGAGCAGTGCAAAATTGGGTATTCTCTATCTCGCTCCAACTCGATTAGCAGACTTATGGGCGAAAAGGGCGCGAAAGCAATAAGCCAATAGCGGCAAGGTGTCACATTCTGATTGGTCAATAAAATTTTGCGCGCTTTTAAAATTTTCAACTGCGCAGGTACATCGGTGAGACTTGAACTTGGTACAACTTTCCTGCTTGCACTTGCACCATTTCGTAATAACTCAAATGTGCTTTTGTATATAGGGTCCTTCGCTTTTCTTCCCTCGACCACCACTCGGGCAATGCTTTGCTCCATCTGCCATCACTTCGCCTTGCCATGTGTCTTGTCCGTTTCCATTTGAGGTCCATTACTCTCTTACCGACGACTAGGACCATAGACTAAGGTTCTTGGTACGGTGTCAGGTTTCCGTATTCAAAACTTTGATGCTCAATTTATATATGCGTAGATTTTACATGATTTTACATTATCGGTGTATTTTTTTACATTTTGGATGGTTTTCGAACACATATAGAAAGACATAGTGTTGTATATTTCCTCCTGCAATTTTGTAGTTACATACCTACAATGATTATTGATTATATAGGGTGGGACAGTTACTTAAAGGGGTGCTTCAGACCATCAAACTGAACAACTTTTACTATAGGACCAAAATTGAAAACGCGAAAAAAAAATTCCGCTTTCCGATACAAATCCGCAGCCGATACTTTTTTTGCAATTTCAATATTGGTCCCATAGAGAAAGTTGTTAAGTTTGATGGTCTAAAGAACCCCTTTAAGTAACTGTCCCATTTTATGTTACACCCTGTACGTTATGCAGTTTAAATTTTCGGAAAAGCTGTTTTCTGTGATACCCCGGGTAAATTATTATTGTTAGATAATGGATCTTTTATAATACCCGTAAATTATTATTGTATAGGTACTGGATAGCTCTACATTTTATAAATATTATTTTTAGTTGTTTTACATCGCTCTAAAATTGCTATTAATTATTTCATACACGCTTTATTGCTTTGTAATAATTATAACATTCTCTTTTTTTTATTTGTATTGTAATTCACTTAAAGATGGAAAAGATTGGAAAAATTCATAGTGACAATTACTAAAAAGTTTGAAAAAGGTTCAGGAGTGCAATTTAAAAAAATCATACATTGAAATCAACAGCAGAAAAGTAAGAAGTTTGTGTATTCTCGCTCATGATCTCGAATTCAAAAATTGCATTTTGTCTGAAGTACTATTTTTGAATTCAAAATCATGAGCGAGAATACACAAACTTCATACTTTTCTACCGCTGATTTTAACGTATGACTTTCAAAAATCGCACTCCAGCACGGCTAACATACCACCCACGACAAAGCGTTTAAACGAGAAAAACGTAAAATAATAAAGATGGAGGCACATCTCGATTTTTATCGTTTTCTTGGGGGTGGCATGCGAGGCCTACAAGGTCATGGATTCAAGTCACGTTGGCCTTTTGAATTTTTCAATCTTTAATCATTTTGAAAGTTATAAAAACTCTAACTAAATTAACTTAAGGGTCATTTATGTGTTTTGTTGTATGAAATGTAATAGACTACAGTTTTGATCCTACGGTCTATAATACAACTAATGAACATAACATTTTTCTTTATGGGTCATATTTTATAAAAAGGTTACATCAATTCGCAAATCTCTTTTGGGCAGAAAGTCGATATAGCTATCATATCTACTGAATTTGGGATTAAAACAAAATTTTCCATTTAGTCATAGAAAGTGTTAAAGTGGTTGCAGAGGGGTCAATTTTATACAAAACTTTGACGCACAATACGCGTAGACGGTATTAATATAAGTAACTTTGTATATAAGGTCTAACACAATTAACTGAAACTATTTTAAGGAGATGATCAGCCCATCAAACTGAACAACTTTCTCTATGGGGCAAATATCGAAATCGCGAAAAAAAATCTGTTGTCTCATACCAAGTGTATGGCGCCTTATGTTTGCAGTTTTGTATGGGACAGCTGATTTTTTTTCGCGATTTCGGTATTGGTCCCCATAGAGAAAGTTGTTTAGCTTGATGGTCTGATCATCCCCTTAAAATAGTTTCAGCTAATTTTGATAGACTTTATATATGGAAAAATAGTTTAGAAAATCTAGATGCCGCGTCGCAAATAACATTTGCAATTTATTAAATAATTACGAGATATAAAGCTTTGCAATTTTTCATACAAAATTTTAAAAGCTTCTTCGTAATTATATTATAAATTGCAAATGTTGTTTGTGACGCGGCAACTAAATTTTCTAAACTATTTTTCCATATATAAAATATTACTTTTATTAATGCCGTCTACGCGTATTGTGCGTCAAACTTTTGTATGGACTGAAACCACCTTAACAAAATCTATGGTTTTGGTCTCATTTGATTCAATCCGTAGTTTCGTAAAATTGTTGTCTATTATTAAAAATATTAAACGTAATTTAATTACGTAGATATTGTTTATTTTATAATAAAGTGTGTAACTCCATTAGTCGTTTTATGGAATATTTTATAATGATCCAAGGGTGAAGCCAAACGAGCGTAATTTTGTGAGTTGTGAGTTGCGTATTTTGAGTCCGTTTCATATTAAAAAAAATAAAAATAAAAAAAAATATTTCGAGCAACATGGGACTCATAGCGTGTTAGTAACAATATCTTAAAGCTAAGTGTTAGTATTAATATATAAAGGCTGAGGTTATAGACAATTTATTCCAGGATTTTATATGAAACGGACTCAAAAAACGCGATTCACAATTCATAAAATTACGCTCGTTTGGCTTCACCCTAAATTCCTAAGTTTATTTCATGTACAATTTCTAAGTATTACGTTTCTAGTCTAAAAGTAGTGTCATCCTAATTTTCAGTCGAAATAAGATCAAAACTGTATATAAATCTGAACTGTATCCTAACTATAATAAAGCCTATTTTCCCACAGCCCCAACAACAGTCGCCCACAGGAGAAACCCCGATCGGTGATAGAAACGCGATGCTTCCCTTCGCTTTGGTAAATTTCCTGAATAACCTGAATATTGATGTAATTATGTTTTTTTTCTTTCACCTTCTTGGTAATACGGGAAACTCATTATTTGTAAAACTGCATCAAAATCGGTCTATCCCTATTACTGCTAGGTGACTTCAGACATATACAGGGAGAAATTAATATCATTAGCATCCTTTTAAACTAAGAATCTACCCATCGAACTGAACAACTTTTTATATGAGAGCAAACCGATCGGAGCAAAAAAATCAGCTATTGTATACATTAGAGTCGCGAACTCGCGCGTCGAGATTGCGGTTTAGTATGGAACAGCAGATTTTTTATTTGCTCCGATCGGTTTGCACCCATAGTAAAAGTTGTTCAGTTTGATGGATAGACTCTTAGTTTAAAAGGATGCTAATGATATCAATTTCACCCTGTGGTGTTACTTATCAAGCTTATAACATCCCTCTTTTTGCTTTGGCGGTTAAAAACAATAATTAACTTTAGTTTGTATTGTAGCGAAGTCAAACTTTATAGAGAGGACTTTGACCATCAAATTGAACAACTTTTGAGGACTGTGGAGCTAGCATTTTCCGTGCAAAAAACGAAAACGTTTTTAAGCCCAAAAAAACCTAACAGAGATCTATAGATCCCTAGTAGGTATCATACCCATAGATTGAATTTAAGTTTTTTTTTCCGCTCCCATATCAACGTAAAAGTTGATTTTGAATCTTAATCGATTTAATGAGTTTCCGTAGTACCGCCTCATTTCATCCAACAGTGAGTTTTATCGTCTAGATTTTAATGTTGACTTTCGCGTGTTTTCTTCCATACCTAAATTTCTTTAAAAAAAAAAAATAGCGACAAAGCTCACTGTTCACAAAACTAGGCTTTCTAATAAAAATCTAACGCTTCTCAACGCTTTTTAAATTCTAATCATTCATCTTCAAAATAAGTTTAAATTGGGACTCTATTTTCTTGATTTATTGTAATGATTTTAAAAAATGGTAGCTTCTATCACTTCAAAGCAATAACTAAAGTCATAGATGAAGGGATTTTTAGATCTCTTGGGAAAAGTTCAGAATATAAAATTAAAAAAAAATTGTCGAATACCAGTATCATATGTAGATATACTTATTTCCTGAGCATGGGCCATATCGCATGACAATTATTCATGCTATAGTTAAAAGATAGTCAGCACTGCCAGCACAAGCCAGTCAGCACTGGTCGCATCGATGCTGAATGCCCAGGGTGTGCCACACGAATTAAGTTTTTCTCACTCTGGAGCATTGAGATATTTTATATAACAGAACTCGCTCCAAAAATGGCAGAGCCAAAAGTTAAATATGTAAAACCAGCTGACATAAACATACCAAATTTAATACTACTCAGTTTATTAAATGTAACGTATTAGTGCCACCCAAATGCATGCATAGAACTTGATTTCTGTGTGTTATTGTGTCAATTCGAAAAATTACTTAGATTTTATATGAGGCTTATGGAAGGCTCTAATATCGATATCAACTAATTTTGACTCTTTTAAAGTCTTTTTCAATTTTTGATGATAATTTGGGACCTAAAAAATTGTTTGACCTACATCTATGCCTTTAGTTCCCTAAGCTTAAAACCCCCTACTAATGCAAATCGAACTCACATAAAACTAACAAATCATCCATTCCATGCAGCAACAAGCGCGTTCTGGGCAGAGCATCAGTGAGAGAACCCTGGAGGAATGCTGGTCGACACTTCAGCGAGTGAGTTGGCACCTGTTTCAATGCGTATTGTTATCTTCCAAGGGTAGAGGTCATGGCAGGCGGCTGCGTTCGAAATTTGAATTTAAATTTCTGTCTGTGTCAGGTTTCCTTGCTCTTAGCTATGTTCCATAAAACAAAACATTTTAAAAAGATAATGTCAATTTTCAAATTAAGAACACGGTCGCCTGAACACGCCTTCTAATAAAGGGGGTATTGGTGAAAACCAATCACTCAATTTCATTTATTAAAATATATTTAAGGTGAGTTTTCTTTTTTAAAAACTTACATCGTATTTCTTGTTCACATTATAAAACACCTAGCGTAATTTATATTTTTATAGATCGTATCTAAGTTTCTAGCAGCGGGTGGCAAAGGAAACGCTCTTGCGGCAAGATAGGGCCTTTTTTGCGCGCAAGTACTATAAAATATCTAGGTACCGATCTTTACTATGCATATTCATTACAACAACATTTTCGCATAGAATCGATCAAGATAAAAAAATTCTGCCTACGATAAAACGCCTGAGGTGTGCTAACAATTTATTTAATCGAGATTTGCGCGCGGTTTTGTTTTTTTTTAACGGAGGAGGTGAGGGTATTAAACCATCTGCGTACAAGGTGGTGTATGGTGTACCCAGGAAGTACTTGTATGTACTGTATTTGAGGAACATCTGCATTTTAGTAGGGTTGTTTTTTATTTAAAATTACAAAAAATATTTTTTTCGTGTTTCATAAGAATTTAACTTTAGTACTACCAAACTTTACCTCTAACTGGACTTTATGGACACAGTTCTTTTGCCTGTCAAGTGAGTGAATGGACCAAAAAAAATCGTTACGAAAGATATTTAATCCTTTTATTCTAATGTTTTCAATACTTTAGACAAAACATAAACAAATGAGTCAAGTTTTTTCATCTAATCAAGTCTTAAACCGTATGCGTATAGTTATAGCTTTAAAAAAAAATTACCATAGAGATAACCTTCATAAAGCCAAAGTTAAGTACCACGCAAAACACACAGGTGCTTGAAAAAATAATGTTCATCTGTAGTTACTTACAGACAGACATAAGTACAGGACGTAAAACGGAAAAGTAAAGTCGTACAAAAAAAAAACCAAACTCTTTGTGAGTACTTGATCTTTTAAGGCAAGAATTGGGAATGTGTTGAGTCAACCGGAACAATTTCTTTTTATAAAACAATTTCGTTTTGAAATTTAAAGGATTTATAATAGTAAATATAAAATCTGAAATCTATGTCAATAAGTGAAATACCTTAATAATTGTTTTTACACGACTGATATGATAACTGAACGACGACGATGCTTACTTCATAGTTCTTATGAAGCTTTTGAAAATTCATAAACAAATTTTCTTTTTTTTATAATCTTGTAAAAAAAATCCTTTTTTTTTAAATTGGCTTGTATTGGGACCAAATCTCACTTTATATAGTTTCAGGTTTTATCTTAAACGTCAGTATCAATCATATCAATCGTATCAATCATTTTCCTAAACATAATTTAATGTTTTATGCGCAAAAAGCGCTACAATCCGAGATCAGGAGTGCTATTTTTGAAACTCATACGTTGAACTCAGCAGTTGAAAATGTATTGAGATACGCATCTTCTACTGCTGATTTGACTTTCAAATATAGCACTTCTGGAGTACGATTTTTGAATGTCAAATCAGCAGTAGAAAGATGCATATGTCCATAGTAATATTGACATTATCAACTGCTGAGTTCAAAGAATGAGTTTCAAAAATCGCACTCCTGAAATTTAAAATAATTTTCTTTTAGCTCTAATAAAGAATTCAAATTGGAAAATACTTTCGGTCGTCTCTCATCTTTCCTTAGTCCAAAACAAAAGTACTTGATACGCGTTGTCGAAAAAAATCTACATTTGCATGTCGATCCGCAATGAATTTATCGTTATTGCCCGGAGATTTATTATCGTGCCGCTTTCCGAAAAAATCCACCGAAAATGACCGCCGACAAAATTTAAAATTCAAATCGCATTGTTTTTCGTTCAGAAATTGAGACGATTTTGACGTTCGACTTTCGCGACATGTGTTTTAACTTCTTTTTTCTGTTTCTTTTTTAACTTTTGTGTCTCAAGTCGGCCTGTGTAATTTTTTCGAGATAGTAAATCAATTCGGGGTTGTCTTACTTTTTTACATGTCGGCTTCTCTTATAAAATATTGTTTAAAAAAAATGCTTTTAATGATGAACTGGCCTGAAAGTGTTTGCCGAAGTATTTTATAGTCGCCGCTTTTAAATTTAGAGACGGCATCTCTTTTATATTTTTTAAACTGTCTGGCTGAAAATATTTTTATCGAAGTTATTTTTTTAATTCCGAAAAGCAAAAAGTTTTGTATCTCGTAAATGGAACTGTTTTTTTAAACGAGTTTGACTGTAACATCTTGTAAGATAGGGGGGAAAGGGGGGTGCGGTAATTATGAAAAGTGTCCAAGAAGGGAGGAAAAAATGGGGTGAGGACGTTTAAAAAGTGGTTTAATGACCGAAAGGCTTTTAAACTTAATAGGTTTTGAAAGATAGTCTTGGCTTTTTTACGTTTTTAACATAATTTTCTTTGCTGTTTATTTTTACGGGAAATTTGTTTAAAGTGAACCATTATCGACTGCAAGCTTTTAAAAACTGTTGATAGTTGTATCAATGCTTCTGCTTACCCTCTATGGGATTGTGGTCGTGATTTTGCGTGAATATTTTACTACCACTATTTCTCATATACTAAAAAAAAATAAAGGGGGTACCTGGTTTAACAGACGCTGTTTGAACCATGTACGAAAAACGAAAAAAATGCCGAAATCGATTTTTTTATGGGAGCTCCAACAATTTTTTTTCTGGTATTTAGAAAATAGAGGTGTATAGGTAACTATCTTAGGGTTTTTAAGATACTACGTTTATGATACTATAATTGCAGAATATCAAGTAAAATACTACAACTTGAACGAAAATATTAATAATGCAATCTTATTGTTATCGCCCCAGGATTCGAACCCGTGACCTCCATTTCCGTAGACGTGCAGAGGCGGGTACTGTTACAAACTTTATAATAATTTGCTTTTACAATTTGTTACATAAAAAATAAATTGTAGTAATAAAGTATTTTTTTTTTATTTTCTTTGGAAGACCAACACCACACAAACAACAATACACCATACAAAATATGGATGAAGTACCGGTAACAAAAAATTAAGAATTCTACTTTTTTATAAAGATTTTTTCATATCATTTCTTCTGCACTGTTAGACTCATATTCGTAGTAATGGATTTTTTTTTCAATTAAATAAATAAAAGCTCACGACTTTTCTATAAAGTATTCTTTAAAGTTCTAAACTATAAGCTATGTTATACTGCTACTTTCAGAAATAATATAGCTAATACACTACATCTGTTTAACTATTCAAAAAGGCGACTAAAAAGTTTTTTTTACGATCACCACTTTTGGTGTCACAATAATTATTTTTTGACAACTTTTTATAGAGTTTACCAAAAAGTTAAGTCGTAAAGTAAGCTACTTAAACCCTACAGCTCGTTAACTGAAGCTGTTATTTTAGTCCTCGAAAATATTGTTTTTTTTTTTAAGAATAATGTGCTCATGACTATATTACCAAAAGAGGTAGTCAGGGATCCAAAGTAGAGGGCAGTAGGTACATATTTTAAATAGAGATACCAAAACTCCATATTCATTATAGTTTCACTAACTCAGACTCTGTCCAGTGTGACAGGTGAGTTTGTCGCCATTTTTAATGGACAGTAGGTAGGTGCTATACTTCCAAACTAATAAGCGCGTTTGTGCGTCTTTTCCCAGTTGGTTCCGACATTGCAGGCTGAATCACCTGATTGTCTGAAAAGAAAAATGTTTCCGTGGTTCGGATGGTACGTTAAGCCGTTGGTCCCAGCTACTATCTCTGGTGGTAGCAGTCGTTACATAATAAAAAGCGCGTCATAGGCCGTAAGGCGGTCTGAAAAAACTCTGACACCAGGGCTCTGCCCACACGATAAGAAGATTTCGTTACATTATGATCTTTTCAATTGACCCCCCCACTGAGAGAAATGAAAGACGTTTCACTTCAAAACTTTCTTTACAAAATCTTGAAAAGACTTAAAATCGATGCAATTCTAAATTTAAAACTCGACTAGGCTATGAATAAGTCTCTTGCCCTGGTGCGGCGACGGTTTTTTTTTAACCCGTTATAACTCATAGCGGAGGAAACGTTTTTTGGGGCGAAACTTGAAAATTTATTTCGCAATTAGTGGTGGGGACACCCTTAACTTGCGGTAGTATTATTTGAGAACTTTCTTAAAGTTAAAAAATTGTGTTTTCTGGACACCTGAGCTGTGTTTATCTTGTTTTTCGAAGATTTATGTTTGAGGAAAAATGTGGAAAAGTTCTTGAAGGAAATTATTTCTCTTAGTTATTTCGTGTTTTTTGATATGATATCGTCTTATATCAAGCGGTGACGGAAAACAACGTGAGGAATTCTGCATACGCTGAATAAGAAATTCTGATGCGTATGTGAAGTCTATCAATCCGCATTTGGCACGCGGGGTGGACTAACACCCATACATCTTTGATGATAGACCTGCATTGTGGACAAAGATGATGATGATGATTATAAATGAAAAAGATACTTTATTTAAACATAAACAAAAATATGAATCTATCTATACTATTATAAAACTGTAACAGGAAGTTACGATATGGTTTTTAGGTGTCCCTGATTCCATTTCATTTCATTTTTGGATTTTTTGTCGCTGTCTGTTTGTTTGTGTGTTTGTTTGGATGTTTGTTTGTTTGTTTGTTTGAACGAGTATCACGCAAAAACTACTGAACCGATTTTGATGAAACTTTTTTGTTTGATAGCTTATGATCTGACTTAAAATCTGGTATATAATTTGTGCGTACGAAGTCGCGGGTTAACGCTCGTATTATTATAAATGAGTGAAATCTGGTTTAGAACAGACCACCTTACGTGGTTATGTGGGTGACACAAATTGACTAAGGGATAACGTTTGTTTTAAAGTATTTTTGGGGACGATAGACGCATCTCTCTATTCTAAAACCATAGTATATACTATGTATGCTAAAAGTTAATCCTGATGCAACAACATGTTTCAAAAGATAGATAGTAGTTGTAGCAATGATTCTAAACACCCCGAAAGCGATTAGTCATGTATATATGTAGTTAAATATACATACCAAATTAAAGATTGAAAAATTTTTCTCGGGCGGGACTTGAACCCGCACTTTTCCACACCGGGGAACTGCGTTATTCAATTTCGCCACCGAGCCCACTACCCAGAGAACGAAATTTCAATTCATTTTTTTTTCAATCTTTAATTTCATTCGAAATAGCACAACATGGCTGTAACATGTTTAAAAATCAATAATATTTGAAATATACATGCATCAAGAATCAAAAACATTTACTAAATAAAAATGTTAACTAAACCGAAAAAAAGAACTTAATTAGTAAGAACGGAGTCGACATGACAAGGAACGGTTAAGGTTAAATTTTCACAAACACATACAAATTGGCGGGAAAACAGCTCCCTCTGGGGACCCGTAGAATAAGAGAAAAACTCGTGCAAAAATTAGATTTCTTCTGTATACGCCGGATTATAGTCTTGATTGTTGAGAATCTCCAAACAAAATACAGTAAGAAATAAACAATCGTAAAGTCACTGACCTTAAATATTATTGATATTCGTTAGGAGTTTTAGTGTTATAATTTGGTATTCATCGTGAATATTTTATTAAAATCACATAAGTTACACAAACCACGCGTTTTATCCCTAATTGTATTAATCTTTGTTAATCTACAAAAGTCGGATGATGAGTCGGAGTCAGAGATGCTTTGTGAGTAAATAACAATTTTGAAGAATTTGAAGTAACATAAACATAATAAAACTTAAAGTAAATGCTAGTTAAAGTTAATTTATTCAAATCTCGAATTCTATACAGAACGCTAGTTTTCAATAAATAACATAAAATTATCATTAAGCTGTATAAAGAATCTATAAATAAAATAATAAAAGACAAGTGTTTTATCATCGTCACATAAATAAACAACTTACGCAGTCTTGGTTTAATTTAATAATTATTGTAATTTAAATTACTTTGTTTTTATTATATCATACTTATGGTCATATCGTTTAATGTATTACAACAACTTTACTACCTATTTTATAGAACGCAAAAATGTATTACATACAAAAGATTAATAGTTTTGGATTATGATAAAATTGATTAGTACAGGCCCGGAACGAAGAGTTTCTGGTCGCACGCTGCAGTGGAAGCAAATTTTGAATTGAGTGTAAAATAGAGAATGGATTTATACCTTGGCTCAGATGATAACAAAAACCCTCACTTTACGTAAATAACTTGGCATTTTGATCAATAAAACAAATCAAAATTAAAATTGGTATGAGTACTCACATTTAAGTGCGAAATATTAAATTTACAAAATGTTTATGATTAAATACCAATTTAAATTACCCGAGGCTCTAGCACATGGTCGGGAAACTAGTTATAAGCGACACAGACATAGAAATTATGTTTAATTACGTCTAGTACTTAAAATAGAATTGACACTAACATTTTAGTTTGAATTAACTTTTATTGGCTCCTAAACTTGTTAGATTGAATGGAATGTTTATGAATTTGATTTTTTTTAATTTGGCACACCTAAAAAACATCTTTTCTTTCAATTTATATTCTTGGACGTCGTTCTCGGAAGTCTCGGATTCTCGAAGAGTGGATGGAACTGGCGCAGGACAGGGTTGCATGAAGGTTTAAAGGGGAGGCCTTTGCCCGGCAGTGGGATGAAATAGGCTAAATATAAGTCAAAGTCAAAATTCGGTCAAGTACCTACTTATGAAGATTCTAATTAGTATTAGGGCTTATAGTGCGTCATGCACAGACAACTTAGGTACCTATTTAATTTAATTATTATTAGTTTAGTTTGAGTTTTTTGGCCATGAATCAACATATTCAATCCCGTCAAGTATTAAGACAGTGCCGTCTCAAAACATTGTAAAATGTATCCAGTAGGTAATAAATAAACATAATAATTATTATTTAATATTAAAAATATTGAAAAATTGTTGTAGTTCAAGTATCAAAAGTCTAAAAAAAAATTTACCTTTAAATCTTACCAAGTATCAAGACGGTCTCATCTTAAAACATCGGAGCTAATGGCCAGTGCTACAGAGTCGAAAAAAAAATGATTATTTAATATTGAAAAATTTGTGTAGTTGTAGTATCAAAAATCTAAATTTAAATCTTACCAAGTATCAAGACGGTCCAATCTAAAGACATTGGAGCTAATGGCCTGTGCTACAGAGTAAAAAAGGCGACGACGACGACGGCAGAAGATAAAAATTAGCTGAAATTAAAAGAGGCTAACGAACACCATTCTCTTTCTTGCGTTCGCTTCCGAGCTTCTTCAATATTTTTGATGTTTTTTTTTAAATAACGTTGAGATTTACTTTTTAAATTAGAGTTATACGGAAACGTAGACTGAATATTATCGTCAAGCTGAGTGCTAATACTGGAAAGAGGTGGAAAATTGGAAATATCATAACAAAAATTTATGAAAAAAAATCACATAATGCAGAAAGGGACTAACGACATAGATTTTTTTCTCGTGCATTATGTGTAAAAACAAAATGTTTTGTAATTTTTTTTTAAATAATACAAATGTAGTTAGCAGGAAAAAAATCTTTTAATTCTATTTACTTTCTAGAAAAGAAAATAAAAATCAGCTGTCCCATACAAAACTGCTGTACCTACTCGACTAAAATGTATGGGACAGCTGTTTTTTTCACGTTTCCTAAGTTAGGTTCCATAGTGAAAGTTGTTCAGTTTGATGGTCTGAGTTCACCGTTTCAGTATTTGCTAGGCTGTCACTTACACCCTGTATAACTATGTCAGTGTGTTTTGTTGTGTATGCAAATAAAAATATTTTCTTTGTTTCTTTTCTTTTACTAACTGTAAAAAAAACCGGTAAAAAAAACCGAACATTTATTTTCTCCGGCCCCATCACTTATCGACAAGGAAACAATGTCCATACAATAATTTCACAACTCACCATTTAATTTTAACCGGTAATTTATCACATTAGCCGCTTGGTTGAACCCTAAGTACTAAAGAGACCTAACTAAAGACTAGGGAGAATGCTATACTTACTTTTTTAGGGTTCCGCACCTAAAGGGTGAAAATGGGAACCTATTCATATGCCTACGCTGTCCATCCGTCCTAGATTCAGAGAGCTGTATCTTTTGAACGAAAAACCAGTTGAAATTTTCACAAAACATGTATCATTTTATTGGATTTGTTGACAAATAATAAACGAAACAAAAGGTAGAAAATTAAGAAGTGTCCCCTCCCCATACAAGAAACTAGATTTTACAATCGTTTCTTCTCCTCGCTCTATCGTAAAAACGGTAATACATACAAGCGTCAAACTTGATGTAATTATAGTGTTAACGCCACAATAAACATAAGCATGCTTACTACATAAGCATATGCTCATGACTATATTCCTCGAGGGAGTAGTCAGAGATATTCCGAAACCTCAGAACATCCACGTTTCACTAGTACTGAAACTCTGTCCAGTGTGAGTCCGTCGCCACTTATGGCACAATATATTGTTGTAGATACCGTCTATATTAATCTCTTGTTGTGTAAACTCTTTATGAGTTATTTTCTTCTTTAGGCATAATCTGTTTGACATATTCTTTATTCCTATTTTAAAGCTTATTACTTGCTTAGTTACCTTACTTCAATATAAACACTTGTATCAGTAACATCTCTTTTACTAATTTCTACAATTTTCTTTATGTTTATTTTACAACTTCGACCTAATAATACAACATACATGCCTCGTAATTACTCTACAGTATAACTACAAATAATAAAAACTGGCTAAGTGTGAATCGGTGTCGCGCTAAGGGTCCCGGAAATAAACATTTTCTTTATGGTAAGTTAATATAATTACTTATAATATTTTGTGGTAGTAGAGAACCCTCGGTGCGCGAGTCCGACTCGCACTTGGTCGGTTTTTTTAGACGAAAGGACTTTGTTATGAAAAAACGTGTACGTGTGCTTATTAACCTATTTTACGGTTTTTTGATCTGGTTAATTGGTTTTTTGTATTTAAAACTGTTTCGATTTCACTTTTAAGTGTCGTCTTTTGTTCGAATAATTAACGTGTGAAATTGTTCATATTGCGTATTTTTGTCATACCTAATTATAGACTTATCTTTTTGTAGTTAAATTAGGCGTTATCCAAGACAAGTGAAACGAGAAATAAATAATATTAAAATTAGAAAAATGCATTGTATATTTGCTTTATATTATACAGGGTGTAAGTGACAGCCTAGCAAATACTGAAACGGTGGACTCAGACCATCAAACTGAACGACTTTCAGTATAGAGCCTACCACAGGAAACGCGAAAAAAAATCAGCTCTCCCATACATTTGAGTCGGGTAGGTACAGCAGTTTTGTATGATAACAGCTGATTTTTTTTCGCGTTTCCTGATGTAGGCTCCATAGTGAAAGTTGTTCAGTTTGATGGTCTGAGTTACCTGTTTCAGTATTTGCTAGGCTGTCACTTACACCCTGTATGGTGCGTGGTTATACTCACGGTACTGAACAACTTTCTCAAAGGAACCTAAAAAGGAAATTAGCAGAAAATAATTTCAACTTTTGATATAAAAGTTCAATCAGCAGATTGCATTTAGTATGACTAGTTCTAATTTTGTTGCAATTGCATTTAGTCAACTCTAAATTCTATATGCAATTCTTTTTATAGGTTTCTCAAGGAAATAGTAATTGGGAAAATGTTTTTCAGTATCATGAGTAAATCACCCTTTAAAGTAATGCAACTACACTTACACCCTATATAAATCGATGGTTTTGAGTTCTGGTTTCTCATACTAAATTGTTTTCTCATCTGATTAATCTATATTTATTAAGGTTTTAATATATTGATTAAATTAATATATACTGTATTAAAGTGGTTTCAGTCCATACAAAAGTTTGACGCACAATATGCGTAGACGTAATTAATAAAAATAATATTTTATATATGGAAACTAGTTTAGAAAATCTAGATGCCGCGTCACAAATAACATTTGCAATTTATAACATAACGAGCGTTAACCCGCGACTTCGTCCGCACAAATTATATACTAGATTTTAAGTTAGATCATAAGCTATCAAACAAAAAAAGTTTCATCAAAATCGGTTCAGTAGTTTTTGCGTGATACTCGTTCAAACAAACAAACAAACAAACACACAAACAAACAGACAGACAAAAAATCCAAAACCTGCCAACATTTTTTAAACTACAAGTATTATCTATACTATTATAAAACTGTAACAGGAAGTTTGTCTGTACATTGAAGATATTAACAAAAAAAAAGTAACGATATGGTTTTTAGGTGTCCCTGATTCCATTTCACCAATTTTTGGATTTTTTGTCTGTCTGTTTGTTTGTGTGTTTGTTTGTTTGTTTGTTTGAACGAGTATCACGCCAAAACTACTGAACCGGTATTATATAGGAGCGTTGACCCGCGACTTCGTCCGCACAAATTATATACCAGATTTTAAGTCAGATCATAAGCTATCAAACAAAAAAAGTTTCATCAAAATCGGTTCAGTAGTTTTTGCGTGATACTCGTTCAAACAAACATACAAACACCCAAACAAACACACAAACAAACAGACAGACAAAAAATTGGTGAAATGGAATCAGGGACACCTAAAAACCATATCGTAACTTTTTTTTTGTTAATATCTTCAATGTACAGACAAACTTCCTGTTATAGTTTTATAATAGTATAGATTACGAAGATATAAAGCTTTTAAAATTTTGTATAAAAAATTTCAAAGCTTTATATCTTCGTAATTATTTTATAAATTGAAAATGTTATTTGTGACGCGGCGTCTAGATTTTCTAAACAATTTTTCCATATATACAAAGTTACCTACTTATATTAATACCGTCTACGCGTATTGTGCGTCAAAGTTTTGTATAAAATTGATCCCTCTGCAACCGCCTTAACTAAGATTTTTTTATGCAAACTAGATCCCACCTTTTTCTTATTACTGTAAGTAAGTAGGTACATCCTATATCAAAACCTTTAAACAAATCAAAACTTTACCAAAGAGAAAAAACGGTACAGATAAAAAACTGTTTAATATTTTTTTCTAAGAAAACCGGTCACAATCCCGACTATTGCCGACCACCTACGAGAAATAACTATAGAAGAAAATGTTATAAAGAAAGCGACGTGGAATAAGGCAACTTATAAAAACGAATGTCGGAAAAAAACTTCGACTCGAAGAGAGCGGGCAATGAAAAACTGCATGTATATCTATCTCGGTCGCACGCGAGCTATCTTCTATACTGAATTAGGCGTCTTGATATTTTAGCAAAGTTTTTTTTTCATTTACATCTAGTCAGCCTACTTTTGATTCTCGTCTTGAGTTTAAATCGCATTAATATGTAACTTGATTAAGACCAGTGGATACTTTTCAATAAAACAATACAATTATATTCAAACGATTTAATCAGAGGACAATAATTTTTAACACAATCTTACCCTTACACAATCTTAACACAACCTTATTCAAAGGCTTATTGTATATTATCATTATCAGTGTAGGTATCCCAAATAATAGAGAGTAAAACTATGTGAGTCTATTTTTGTTAAATTCCAGAATAATAAGACCGCTGACCTTGTTTCTTTGGCGGTATACTATTATTTATGGTGATGTTCAGTGTGTATAGAAAAACTTTTAGTATAGGAGTTACTCCAATATGGAATACAAAGATAAGCCATTTTATTAATATATATATCTTGGACATTGTCACACAAATTATCTAGTCACATTTAAAGTACCTGGACTTGTATTATGATGACTAGACAACGATATAGAATACATATACATATAGATACAAACATCCATGACTCGGGTACAAATATTCATACTCATCATATAAATATTTGTCCCTTACGGGATTCGATATTCTTTTATACAAAATCCAAAATTGTTAATTTAAATATTTTTTTTTACATAAGCGTTAAAAACAAATAGTTTATTTAAATAAAACACACATTATACTTAGATGACTTTTCAATGGATTTATTTGACTCTACAGCCACATACTCTTAGTTTTGTTTTTTCTACTTTGCGAAAATAACTTTAATTCGAATTAATTATTATACTTAATGATAATACTTATTTAGAAGATACAATAACATTAAAATTCAAAAATTAGCATAACACGAAGACAGACGTCATCTATTACGTAGCAAAACAAAAGTATCAAAACTATCAAATCGAGTCACAAGGCAAGCCTCAAACTAAGGAACCGCGTGGATATAACTGACTATAATAAAAAACTTAGCGAGTACCTACACATAAGTGCATTACGATGCCATACTTACAACTATAGTACTTATAACAGAACGCCTACGGGCCACGAGTCGAGTGCACTGCGATTTTTTGCCGCACAACTGACATTTGAAAAATACATTTTGATGAAAACAGACTCTTTTTTCGTTTAAAAAAGAAAACAAAAGAAAAAATAAACGATCTACCATTTCGCGCATTAACGAGGTTCTATATTCAAATGACATCGTGACGTAATAATAAGGAAGTTAGCGCGTGTTCTGAATTTGAATTATTGTTTTTTTTCTACGATAAATAGTGCAGTGATATATTTGTATGCGACTCTAGTGATGCGTGACTTTAATCGATTTTCCTTGGACTCGTTTTGGAAAAGTATCGATGCAGGTAACTTGTTTTTATTAACATCAAAACCACAAAGTTTCCGGCTTATTCTTCAAATGATTATTTTATAATCTACGACTAAAACAGCTTACTAAACTTATATAATAGGTTTTTACCTTGTTGAACCTAGCGTGTGCAAGAGAAAGTGACCTAACCTAGACGCTAAAAGTCAAGTCGTGACATTTAAAGATTTTTATAGACAAGTCTTATAGATTGTGAAAAAGTTTTCCAATACCTATCTATTTATTTTACAACTTTTGTTTGCGGTTTAACTTTTACTCATTTGTTTATTTTTACGAGTTTGTGATTCATTATTGTGAACGTTTTTTTTATGTTAGGTTTACGGCACGTGCTCTTAACAATTTTATTTTTGGATTTTAATTATAGTTTTAGGCATGAGGTCAAAGACGCCTACCACAAAAATCTTTTACATTATGTCAAAAGTATAACTAGGTATATACTGAATTAAGGTCTTGATATTTTTATTATTAAAATGGAATTACAGATTTTTTTCGTTTTTTATATTAAATGGTTGAGTACGAATTTCAGTACCTGCGTCAACATTGTATGGACTGCGACTATTTCGTACATCTTGACCATTAATGGTGCAAAATTCGTACTGACATTTGTTTTTTATTATGTTTAATTGTGGCTCTGTTTAGATTGGTTAGATTTAAGTTTAAGTACTCTTTCTTATATTGTGGTTTAGGGCACGTTTTGTTCGTTCTAATGTTTTTACCATTTTTAAATTATACTCTGTTCATTTAAGTTCATTTTTGTTAAAATGATACTGATTTCTCGGCTGTTTAGTTACAAAATTTTGTTAGGAAACAATATTTTTATCTTCTGATACCGTTGCCCCGCCATAACATTATAAAAATCGTATTTACCACTAAAGAAAGGGTTGTGTACTTTCGGTTGATCATGTTAACTAGTTGAAAAAAAAGGGAAAATATGTTTTTTAATGTTTATATTTATAAAAACAAACAACCACGAATAACTCGTCCTCATACTAAACCACAGAATCGATAAACATTAAATTAGGACAATAATAAATAAGTTTTATGATATATGTACCTACATTAAGTAGGTATATCTTCGATCTAAACTCAAATTAAGCAGATTAAAAATAATTAAAAGATATTTATATAAAATTAACTAAAATTAATATAACTTTTCTACAGTCTTCTTATACATACTAACGCACCGCGTCAGTGCTTGCTGTTGCTCTAGAGAAGATGCGTCCAGAAACTACAACATAACCTACCTACAAAAATAATAAACAATTTAATATTAAGATAAATGATAAGAACATTATAAATATACTAAACTGAATTATATTAACTTTACTTTTATCTGCCTGTAACCACTAAAATACCATTATCTATTTAATAAGTATTATTATATTAAATAAAAGGTATTAAAGCCTTAGCAACTGTTAATCGTGGTTTTTGGCCATAAATAAAACTAAGCACACTCATGTATAAATTTAAATGACATTTTATAGAAATATTTTATTATACATTATATTTTATTATAATAATTAATAGTGTGTTATCAACACACGTCGGGCACAGGAATGGTGGATATTTTAAGGATTTTTAGTGCACATGCATTTTCAATTATTTAACCTCATAATTCCATAACCACCATTAATTATTTTTTTATCCTTATGAGAAGTGTTTAGTAATTCCAACTATTTTCAGAAAATAAGAATTAGATTTCTGCTTTTTTTAAGCTTGCTTTTAAAAAAAATCCGACACAACAAAAACATTTGAACATTTGTCGGGACATTTTTGTTTTAAATAAATAGTTGTAGTAATATATAATATAATATATCTATACTATTATAAAACTGTAACAGGAAGTTTGTCTGTACATTGAAGATATTAACAAAAAAAAAGTTACAATATGGTTTTTAGGTGTCCCTGATTCCATTTCACCAATTTTTGGATTTTTTGTCTGTCTGTTTGTTTGTTTGTTTGAACGAGTATCACGCAAAAACTACTGAACGGATTTTGATGAAACTTTTTTTGTTTGATAGCTTATGATCTGACTTAAAATCTGGTATATAATTTGTGCGGACGAAGTCGCGGGTCAACGCTCGTATATAATACCGGTTCAGTAGTTTTTGCGTGATACTCGTTCAAACAAACAAACAAACACACAAAAAATCCAAAAATTGGTGAAATGGAATCAGGGACACCTAAAAACCATATCGTTACTTTTTTTTTTTAATATATTCAATGTACAGACAAACTTCCTGTTACAGTTTTATAATAGTATAGATAATACTTGTAGTTTAAAAAATGTTGGCAGGTACTACACTTTTACTATTAACATGGTAGGTATAGTTTTATTTAAACTGAATTATCTAGATTTTTTTGTTATTTACGTGCCGTATACATATAATACCAATATAAATAAAAAACAAAATAAGCTATTTACATCGTTAATATAATAATAGTAAAATAAATTAATTTCCTGTTGAAAAACAAAACGTTTAACTATAATAATGTTTTTTTTAATCTTCCGTCTGTGGTTTAAACGGATACCTACAGATTTGACTAAAAAAAAATATTTTTTTCCTGTTTTGAGCCAACCGAATATATTCCTTCATTTTATGGTTTTTAGTCATTTTAAATTCATTTTACTAAGTAATTTTGTCAGACATTTTCTTGGTATTGATAAAACTTTTCAAGTAATATTGTAACTACGTCATAATTTCATATTATAAGTAAATTATTTCCTTGACTAAAATGTTATTCAATCTGGAAACTAAACTACACGTGGCTTGTTAATTTATTAAAAATGTATTGTTTTATCTTTCATTTATTATTTTTATTCTGTTTACCGGTTAATATAATATTGAACAATCGGCAGCAAAAGTCAATGAACTTTAGCGACATTTAAATAGATACCTACTTATATTACCAATCAATATTTTACAAAGTTATAGATGCTGTGTTAGAGCGTTGAATGAACTTCATTTTAAGAAAATATTAAAATTACTGGCACAAATATTTTAAAGGTACACAGGGCAACACATCAAGCTATACAAGACCAACATAAGCTGGCCGCGCGACGGTATACAATACTCGACATGCGCGCGCCCAGCTTATGTTGGTTTTGTATAGCTTGAAGTGTCGCCGTGCGTACATTCGTAATCATTTACTTTTGATTTTGACTGTATTTAAATAAAAATCTTTTAGAAATATACAAAATTGTTATCTCTATTATAACATAGAAAATAAGCTTTGTCAAGTGCGAGTCGGGCTACTCGCGCACCGAGGGTTCCGTGCCACACCACCACATAACAATTATTAAATAACAAAAAAGTTTTGTTATCTCTTATCTGGGACTTTTAGCGCGACGACTCACACTTGGCAGGTTTTTATTATTATATGTTGTTGTACTGTAGAGTTTGCTCTATAATCACACCAAGTTTGACGCTTGTATGTATTAGCGTTTTAACGATAGGGTGAGAAGAAAAAAAATGTATAAAACTAGTTTCTTGTATGAGATCCCCTTTTTTAAGTTTTTGACATTTTTATTATACACCAGCGTTAACCCGCGACTTCGTCCGCACAAATTATATGCCAGATTTTAAGTCAGATCATAAGCTATCAAACAAAAAAAGTTTCATCAAAATCGGTCCAGTAGTTTTTGCGTGATGCTCGTTCAAACAAACAAACACCCAAACAAACACACAAACAAACAAACAGACAGACAAAAAATCCAAAAATTGGTGATATGGAATCAGGGACACCTAAAAACCATATCGTAACTTTTTTTTGTTAATATCTTCAATGTACAGACAAACTTCCTGTTACAGTTTTATAATAGTATAGATACATACATATTCTCACGCCTGTCTCCCACTGGGGTAGGCAGAGACAACGGAACGCCACCTGCTACGATCCTGACATACCTCTCTAGCTTCCTCCACAGTCATAAGTCCTTTCATGCATGCTCGTCGGTTACGGGTAGATCTGACATGTTAGCAGTAACGCACATTTTGTGAAAATGTCAACTGTCTAGGCTATTACGGTTTAAAAGTTACAGCCCCAAATACCACCATTTCACGATTTCGGTGCCGAACCCTAAAAATGAAAGGTATTTATATAAGGTGTAACAAAATGAACTGAAACTATTTTAAGGGGATGATCAGACCATCAAACTGAACAACTTTCTCTATGGGACCAATATCGAAATTGTTAAAAAAAATCAGCTGTTCCATGCAAACCTACTCGATGTAAATGTATGGGACAGCAGATTTTTTTTCGCGATTTCAATATTGGTCCCATAGAGAAAGTTGTTCAGTTTGATGGTCTGATCATCCCCTTAAAATAGTTTCACCTAATTTTGTTAGATCTTACAGATTTTAAATGTAACTAAAATATATTTTTTGACGACACCTTGATTTTTTAAATTATGAAATGCTCGTTTACACCGGTAAAAATGATTTCTAAAGGCATACAAAGTTTTGATACTTATACATATTTCAAAATTTAAAATGCGATTTAACCAAAAATCTACTACACAAAATCACGCATTCGCGAAACGGTACCGAAGACTCAATTTAAAAAAAAAAAACAAATTAAACCAATCGCCCTTTGTAAACAAAAGAATAAAATTACGCAACGCATGCAATATTCGCCGCACACACACATCCACGATATGAAATGTTGTCGTAGGTCAAGACCTACACATGCGAACGTTTAAAAACATAGAGAGCAATGCACGCAGAAACGTTTTATTTAAAGTATCATTTTACGCAAATAAAACAATAATTTTGTTTTCTATTGAAGCGTTGTGTTATTCTGTAACTATAAACCTTCGCAAGGGACTTTTTTTTTCAAAATCTAGGTCTTTGTTTGATTACTGAGAACGCTTACTAATCAATATAGTTGTTTACCATTATTTTACATGCGTTTGTAACTTTAACTTCTCGGATGTGTGTAAAATTTCAATTAAAATTAATACCTAATGAAAAAGGAATAGCGACTTGAATGTTGTAAAAGGACAGAGCAAAAAGCCGTACCTAAAAAGAGAATAATATTTCTTCCGTTTGTCTAAACTCGTTCGGCGCACGCGCTGCTTTCGCATGTAGGCGTGCGGTGTCAATGTGTGCGTGCGCGTGTACGAAACTGTAGCGACCTACAAATGCGTGTGTGTGCGTGGTGCGTACGAGCAGACTCTTGTCTTAGGTTAGGGAGGTGAGCGACCTCGCAATTCGCAGACTCCATTTATTTTTATTATGGCCTAACACGTGGACCAACAGAATCTGCGATTTTATTACGTTATCTTCCTCTGTGAACAATTTATGGCTTTCTCTCTTAGGTTGGTACTAAAAAATTCTATTTGGTTCTGTTTTTAAAGAAACGTTTTAATACATACCTTGAAAAATATTTTCTGCAAAGAAAAAAATATAAAAACGTACGTTTTTTTAGTCAACCTATTTTGCGATAAAAATAAATTAAAAAGAAAAAGGCCACATTAAAAAAGAAAAGTTAATTAACAAAATTAACACACAATAGCATCGAAAAGGAAATAAAGTTTGAAAATTGAATCGATTGCGTGTTGTATAGTGGTGTAATCGATTTAAAAAGTCCGAGTTCGATGTCCCTGATCGTGACCTGCGCGAGCGCATGAATACTGTATGAACTTCAGTCTACACTTTGTTTTTCAAATCACAATGCTTTGTATGTTAGGTTAGGGTTTGGATTTTTGTCGGAAGATAGTTTTTCAGTTTTAAAACGTTCTTATATATCTATTTTGAGGTATTTTTTGTTGATAATTCTTACACATTATTTTTGAGAAATGTATGTAGAGTACTTGAAAATATGTTTGACCTGAGGCGAATACATTCTTTTTTTTTTTAAATCTTGAGTGATTCCGTATGCTACTTATCTACATACTGTGCAAGTATCTAGATAGTAGTATATGTTATAAAAGGAAAATGATGAAAAACGTTGCATTTGATTTGTGGTAAAATAATTCATTAATTGATGAAAGAGTCAGCATTAATTCCCAAAATTGCGATGTTTAAAAAATGCGAATTTTTGAGAAAATGGAAAAAAAAGTGATTAAAATTTAAAAACAACATCAGTCAAAAATGTTTACTTTAATTTCTTCCTTTATTCTTAACATCATCAAATTCTAGTTGTCACACTCAACACTCAAATTCCAGTCACAAAATATGCCGTCAACATTTTTTTAAATTTAAAATATATAAAAAGTAAGAAAAATCAAGGTTTTTCAAGTTCACTGCCCTCTCACAAGTAGGTACAAGAGATAGTGCCCTTTGTTTTTCTTATCACTTTAGCCCTGAAGGTGCATTACTCCGCATTTTTAAGGTCTAAGACGGTGACTGTTCATTTTATCGTCCTTTTTATGATCACAATTTATTTATAAAAAAAATAAAACGAGTGTTTTGTTGACATTTTAAACAGAGGTTTTAATTTCAAGTGGTATTTTAAAAAATTGCTATAATATTTTCTATTTTTTAAATTTAGCATTAAAATAAACTTGGTAGAGGTTTGGGTAATGGAAAAAAAGAGTAAAATGTGGCACCACAAAGAGGGCATAGTTATGAAGCATTTCGTTTGCAGTTTTGTATGGAACAGCAGATTTTTTGCGATTTTGTCAGTAGTCCTTTCCAGGGTGTTAGGGTAAACAGTTGAGTTACTTTAAGGGGTGGTTGTACCCTGCCCATGATACTGAACAACTTTCCCTAAGAAACCCATAGGAAATTCGCAAAAAAATGTTTGGACTTTCCATACTAAATGCATTCTGCTCATCGCACGTTTGTATGAAAATCCGTTTTTGTTTTTTTGGGAATTTCCTGTATCTTTGGTAAAGTTTTTCAGTAACACCCTATAAAGAAAGTTGTTCAGCTTGATACTCTGATCATCCTCTTAAAAAACCTTATATAAGGTCTAACAAAATTAGCTGAAACTATTTTAAGGGGATGATCAGACCATCAAACTGAACAACTTTCTCTATGGGACCGATATCGAAATCGCGAGAAAAAATCAGCTGTTCCATACAAACCTACTCGACCTAAATGTATGAGACAGCAGATTTTTTTTCGCGATTTCAATATTGGTCCCATAGAGAATGTTGTTCAGTTTGATAGTCTGATCATCCCATTAAAATAGTTTCACCTAATTTTGTTAGACCTTATATACCTATTTTTGATGATCGCCGCCTTATTTTGTGCCTCTTTTATTTTTTCCTCTTTATTTTACTGTTTATGTTTTTTGTGTAAAATAAAGTAGATATAATATATTTGATTTGATGATCACAGAAACAAAATATTTCTTAAAAATTTTCTAGTACAATCATAATGCCTGCGTTACCGATCTTTTTAAAGATATAAACGGAAACTTACACAATAGCTAGTTAGCTGAAAAGCAAGGTCTGAGACCCATTAAAAAAAAAATAGTCACCTATTGTCAAAATATTTTTAAACCTATAATTTATTTACGTTTATAACATCACGAGCGTTAACCCGTCGTTAAAACCGTCATCAAAATCATCAAAATTGGTTCAGTAGTTTTTGCGTGATGCTCGTTCAAACAAAAAAACACACAAACAAATATATGGAATCAGTGACACCTAAAAACCATATCGTAACTTTTTTTTTGTTAATAACTTCAATGTACAGACAAACTTTCTACTACAGTTTTATAATAGTTTAGATAAATACTAACAATAATTGACCTAACCAACCTAAAAAGTAGCATAAGTAGTCACCTAGATAAACAATAGCTTACTAAACGTATAATGTTACATAAAAAAATAAATAATGCACAACACATCTTCATTCGATTAGCTATTGCATCACTGTAACACAGTCACACACACAGACACACGCGTGCACACAGATAAAACATTTATAAAATATGACGTAGTCACACTGTTGTTTGACATAGACTATAAGATAAATTATTATTTACGTTTTTACCCGACTGCTCCAGAAGGAGGGTATTGTTTAATTTGTTCACACATAAACTCACTACCATAAAACTATTCGGGGTGGTCTTAATTTATTAAAAAAACGGAGGAGGTTTCTCAATTCGACCGTATATTTTTTTTTATCTTTATGCTTGCAATTTCAAAAAAAAATTAAAATAATTGTAGCAAGGGTCACCTTATCACATTGGTTTATGGATGCAATAACGTTTCAGATGGTAATAGGTGGCGTAACGCCTATAAACTGTATAAGAAACCTTATCCATTAGTCGCCTCGTAAAGTAGCCACGGGTAAGTAAGCTGAAACCACCTGGCATTTATTTCTCAGGTCTTTTTAATAAATCTGATTTATGACAAAAGTGACTGATTATTTTTTTTAAACATATATATATATTTTTTTTAATTTTATTATCTTTTGTTTTAAGTAAAAAAATAAGACATCTCAATAAACTTTGTACAAGGAAATTGCATCATAAAAATTGATATGCGATTTACAAAAGTTTGATACCGTTCCAAGTGTGTTCGTTTAAATATGTTTGTCACATACGAGTAGCTCTGCTTGTGTGTGTTTGTTTGTGTGTATGTCTGCTATCATGGAAAGAAATGAGGTTATCTGAATGCGCCTATCATTGTTGTCTGTCTCGGTATACATTTTGTAGATGAGTTTTGTTGGATATGTCGCAAAAAAAAATTTTTTTTTTTTTTTTTTTTTAGTTTTGATCGTAACAGCTTTCATTAGGCGATCGCGCTAAGTACATATCCACTGAATCGTCACTAAGCTACTCCTGAATCACTACTTTATGCACATCTGGTATAGCACGAATCATTTGACAGCAAGATGAATCTTACCTCGATTGCCACTGATTCGTTCCCGCTGTCAAATCAAATAATAAATTAGTCAAGTTTACGCACAGCTGAATCGATACTGGATCTCAACCAAAACTGAATCTGCGTCGCATGTCAATGTTTAAAATTACCGCGATCGAGTCCCTGTATTATGTATCACATAAAAACTAATAGTTTAAAAAGTATAAGCATAATATGCTCACGACTATGTTCTTCGAGGAGGTGGTCAGAGATATATTGAAACCTAAGAACATCCACGTCTCAATAGTACCGAAACTCGGCAATAGTTTAAAAACTTTAAAAAGGATTCACAAAATATTTAACCTACTTCCAAACTAAAAAGTAGAATATACACCAACGTCTATTTTTGTCGCGCATGCGATTCGTGACTAGGCTTGAAGAGATTTTTTGGGCTTGGCTTGACACCAATTCTCATAGCTAAAAAAATTAAGTACCTACTTATGGATGTGAATTTAAAACAATTATTATCCATTATTTCGTTTCGGAGTCGTTTTTAATTTTTTGTTAAATTTATTTAATTTTTCAAACTTTTCAAAAAAAAATAAACTAAAAGTCTCTGTCCCACATTACTCTATACAGCCATACATAATGTAGCGTCACACAGACGATTCTGTTGACATAGGTCAGTGTCGGAGAGTGTATAGGTACTTTTTATTCTCGCTGCCAAGTTCCTTGTCTATATATATTCGATTATATTATGAGTACGTTACCTATCTAGATCCGTGAGGTTCCGGCTAAGAGCCACATACATACGGAATTATTCCTGATGGAATTGACATTTCATATTTTTATCCACCTGTTTTTAATGAAAAATATAAAAATAGGTTAAAAAAATAAGAGATACGTATTTATCCGACTTAATTTTTGACCAATATTTTTAATTTACTTTTGAATTTTCTGAAAAACGTAGGATTTATGGCTTTAATACTTTGGCCGCAATAAAAATAAAAACTGTCAAATACAATAGAAAAGCCAAGGCAAAGGAATAAGATCTCATTCAACCTCTTTTTTCTTTTTCAGTATTTTTCAAATAACTCGCGAAATAATGGATAGAAAAATCAGATAATTTTGATATAAGCTTTGAATCACATAATCTCCAAATGGTTTTCTAATTATGGTACCTTTATTAAAATGAAATGTTGTCAATTACGATTGCACTTCAGAATTCTGTGTCAGTTTTTTTTTTTTTTTGGAGGACTGAATCGAAATTCATTTCAAGATACTTGTCCTAAAAACAATATTCGCTAAGTCAGAGATTTTAAAATAAAAGTATTACATATATTTTATTAACTGTTTGTTAACTCCTTGGTAAACTTAAAATAAAAGAGCCATTGAAAAAAAAATGATTATTTTTTTTTAATTCTTTTGTTTTTTTTTTGAGCTTTTAACCCTGAGGTTACGTCAAAAATTGATTATGCTTCAGTATGTATGCTTTAAAAGATAGTTTTTAGTTGTAGCAAAGCTTTTGACCATCCCAAGAGGAATTAGGGTCGTTAGTTTATGTATGTTTGTTATGTACCAATCTAGAGATGAATCTTTTATCGTCAAAATTATTTACCTTTATAGTACTGTACTAGATACGCTTTCTTATACTGTGGTACTGTAATCTATACTATTATAAAACTGTAACAGGAAGTTTGTCTGTACATTGAAGATATTAACAAAAAAAAAGTTACGATACGGTGTTTAGGTGTCCCTGATTCCATTTCACCAATTTTTGGATTTTTTGTATGTCTGTTTGTTTGTGTGTTTGTTTGGGTGGCTGTTTGTGTGTTTGTTTGTTTGAACGAGTATCACGCAAAAACTACTGAACCGATTTTGATGAAACTTTTTTTGTTTGATAGCTTATGATCTGACTTAAAATCTGGTATATAATTTGTGCGGACAAAGTCGCGGGTTAACGCTCGTCTACTATAAAGGTTAAAAAAGTCAGTAAACAATTTTGTAATATTTTTAATTTCCAAGGTAATATTATAAATGTGAAAAATGTTTTTTCCTAATACATGTTTATAATCAATAATATAATATTTGAAATAAATGTGAACGTTTGGTGTTTATATGTTTGATGTTTGCTACTTAATCACGCATTAACCGCTGAACGGATTCGGATGAAGCTTGACCGGTGTGAAATTGGTAGCCAAAAGTAGTAGCTTTTTATAACCTGCCCAAATTAAGGAGTCGTCAATTTTAATAGACTATTTAGCTTTAAAAAGGTATGATGCAAGAGACCTGAAAGGTTAAATTGTATGTAGGCAAAATGTTTGAATACTAAGCTATATTCTAAGATAAATTTTATCAGGTTTAATAGGGTACGAGTGACTGATATGATCGATAGAACGTGAGAGTATATTTTTCGCTATAGTACCCAATAAAATGCTAGCTACCGGTATGATGCAAGAGACCTGACAGGTTAAGTTGCATTTGGGCATAATACTTGAACACTAAGCTAGATTTTAAGACTAATTTTATTTGGTTTGATATGGTACGAGTGCTCGATATGGCCGATAAAGGTGAGATATTTTTTTTTCTTCGGTACTAAAAAAAAGCTACTGCTAGATATAGGTATGATGCAAGAGACCTGACAGGTTAAAAAGTATATAGGCATAATGTTTGAGTACTAAGCTATATTTTAAGATAAATTTTATCAGGTTTAATATGGTACGAGTGATTGATATGATCGATAGAACGTTAGAGTATTTTTTTCGCCATAGTCCCCAATAAAATGCTAGCTACCGGTATGATGCAAGAGACCTGACAGGTTGAGTTGTTTTTAGGCATAATACTTGAACACTAAGCTATATTTTAAGACTAATTTTATTTGGTTTGATATGGTACGAGTGCTCGATATGGCCGATAAAGGTGAGATATTTTTTTTTCTTCGGTACTAAAAAAGCTACTGCTAGATATAGGTATGATGCAAGAGACCTGACAGGTTAAATTGTAGAAAGGCATATTGTTTGAATACTAAGCTACATACTAAGATAAATTTTATCAGGTTTGATATGGTACGAGTGATTGATATGATCGATAGAACGTGGGAGTATTTTTTTCGCTATAGTACCAAATAAAAAGCTAGCTACTGGTATGATGCCAGAGACCTGACAGTTTAAAAAGTATATAGGCATAGTATTTGAGTACTAAGCTATATATTAAGATAAATTTTATCAGGTTTAATAGGGTACGAGTGACTGATATGGTCGATAGAACGTGAGAGTATTTTTTTCGCTAAAGTACCCAATTAAATGCTAGCTACCGGTATGATGCAAGAGACCTGACAGGTTGAACTGTTTTTAGGCATAATACTTGAATACTAAGCTATATTTTAAGACTAATTTTATTTGGTTTGATATGGTACGAGTGCTCGATATGGCCGATAAAGGTGAGATATTTTTTTTTCTTCGGTACTAAAAAAAAGCTACTGCTAGATATAGGTATGATGCAAGAGACCTGACAGGTTAAGTTGCATTTGGGCATAATACTTGAACACTAAGCTATATTTTAAGACTAATTTTATTTGGTTTGATATGGTACGAGTGCTCGATATGGCCGATAAAGGTGAGATATTTTTTTTTCTTCGGTACTAAAAAAAAGCTACTGCTAGATATAGGTATGATGCAAGAGACCTGACAGGTTAAAAAGTATATAGGCATAATGTTTGAGTACTAAGCTATATTTTAAGATAAATTTTATCAGGTTTAATATGGTACGAGTGATTGATATGATCGATAGAACGTTAGAGTATTTTTTTCGCTATAGTCCCCAATAAAATGCTAGCTACCGGTATGATGCAAGAGACCTGACAGGTTGAGTTGTTTTTAGGCATAATACTTGAATACTAAGCTATATTTTAAGACTAATTTTATTTGGTTTGATATGGTACGAGTGCTCGATATGACCGATAAAGGTGAGATATTTTTTTTTCTTCGGTACTAAAAAAAAAGCTACTGCTAGATACAGGTATGATGCAAAAGACCTGACAGGTTAAATTGTAGATAGGCATATTGTTTGAATACTAAGCTTTAATCAAAGATAAATTTTATCAGGTTTGATATGGTACGAGTGATTGATATGATCGATAGAACGTGGGAGTATTTTTTTCGCTTTAGTACCAAATAAAAAGCTAGTTACTGGTATGATGCCAGAGACCTGACGGGTTAAAAAGTATATAGGCATAATGCTTGAGTACTAAGCTATATTTTAAGATAAATTTTATCAGGTTTAATAGGGTACGAGTGACTGATATGATCGATAGAACGTGAGAGTATATTTTTCGCTATAGTACCCAATAAAATGCTAGCTACCGGTATGATGCAAGAGACCTGACAGGTTAAGTTGCATTTGGGCATAATACTTGAACACTAAGCTATATTTTAAGACTAATTTTATTTGGTTTGATATGGTACGAGTGCTCGATATGGCCGATAAAGGTGAGATATTTTTTTTTCTTCGGTACTAAAAAAAAGCTACTGCTAGATATAAGTATGATGCAAGAGACCTGACAGGTTAAAAAGTATATAGGCATAATGTTTGAGTACTAAGCTATATTTTAAGATAAATTTTATCAGGTTTAATAGGGTACGAGTGACTGATATGATCGATAGAACGTGAGAGTATTTTTTTCGCTATAGTACCCAATAAAATGCTAGCTACCGGTATGATGCAAGAGACCTGACAGGTTAAGTTGCATTTGGGCATAATACTTGAACACTAAGCTATATTTTAAGACTAATTTTATTTGGTTTGATATGGTACGAGTGCTCGATATGGCCGATAAAGGTGAGATATTTTTTTTTCTTCGGTACTAAAAAAAAGCTACTGCTAGATATAAGTATGATGCAAGAGACCTGACAGGTTAAAAAGTATATAGGCATAATGTTTGAGTACTAAGCTATATTTTAAGATAAATTTTATCAGGTTTAATAGGGTACGAGTGACTGATATGATCGATAGAACGTGAGAGTATTTTTTTCGCTATAGTACCCAATAAAATGCTAGCTACCGGTATGATGCAAGAGACCTGACAGGTTAAGTTGCATTTGGGCATAATACTTGAACACTAAGCTATATTTTAAGACTAATTTTATTTGGTTTGATATGGTACGAGTGCTCGATATGGCCGATAAAGGTGAGATATTTTTTTTTCTTCGGTACTAAAAAAAGCTACTGCTAGATATAGGTATGATGCAAGAGACCTGACAGGTTAAATTGTAGAAAGGCATATTGTTTCAATACTAAGCTACATACTAAGATAAATTTTATTAGGTTTGATATGGTACGAGTGATTGATATGATCGATAGAACGTGGCAGTATTTTTTTCGCTATAGTACCAAATAAAAAGCTAGCTACTGGTATGATGCCAGAGACCTGACAGTTTAAAAAGTATATAGGCATAGTGTTTGAGTACTAAGCTATATATTAAGATAAATTTTATCAGGTTTAATAGGGTACGAGTGACTGATATGGTCGATAGAACGTGAGAGTATTTTTTTCGCTAAAGTACCCAATTAAATGCTAGCTACCGGTATGATGCAAGAGACCTGACAGGTTGAGCTGTTTTTAGGCATAATACTTGAATACTAAGCTATATTTTAAGACTAATTTTATTTGGTTTGATATGGTACGAGTGTTGATAGGCATATTGTTTGAATACTAAGCTTTAATCAAAGATAAATTTTATCAGGTTTGATATGGTACGAGTGATTGATATGATCGATAGAACGTGGGAGTATTTTTTTCGCTTTAGTACCAAATAAAAAGCTAGTTACTGGTATGATGCCAGAGACCTGACGGGTTAAAAAGTATATAGGCATAATGCTTGAGTACTAAGCTATATTTTAAGATAAATTTTATCAGGTTTAATAGGGTACGAGTGACTGATATGATCGATAGAACGTGAGAGTATATTTTTCGCTATAGTACCAAATAAAAAGCTAGTTACTGGTATGGTGCCAGAGACCTGACGGGTTAAAAAGTATATAGGCATAATGCTTGAGTACTAAGCTATATTTTAAGACTAATTTTATCAGGTTTAATATGGTACGAGTGATTGATATGATCGATAGAACGTTAGAGTATTTTTTTCGCTATAGTCCCCAATAAAATGCTAGCTACCGGTATGATGCAAGAGACCTGACAGGTTGAGTTGTTTTTAGGCATAATACTTGAACACTAAGCTATATTTTAAGACTAATTTTATTTGGTTTGATATGGTACGAGTGCTCGTTATGGCCGATAAAGGTGAGATATTTTTTTTTCTTCGGTACTAAAAAAAAGCTACTGCTAGATATAGGTATGATGCAAGAGACCTGACAGGTTAAATTGTAGAAAGGCATATTGTTTGAATACTAAGCTACATACTAAGATAAATTTTATCAGGTTTGATATGGTACGAGTGATTGATATGATCGATAGAACGTGGGAGTATTTTTTTCGCTATAGTACCAAATAAAATGCTAGCTACTGGTATGATGCCAGAGACCTGACGGGTTAAAAAGTATATAGGCATAATGTTTGAGTACTAAGCTATATTTTAAGATAAATTTTATCAGGTTTAATAGGGTACGAGTGACTGATATGATCGATAGAACGTGAGAGTATATTTTTCGCTATAGTACCCAATAAAATGCTAGCTACCGGTATGATGCAAGAGACCTGACAGGTTAAATTGTAGAAAGGCATATTGTTTCAATACTAAGCTACATACTAAGATAAATTTTATTAGGTTTGATATGGTACGAGTGATTGATATGATCGATAGAACGTGGCAGTATTTTTTTCGCTATAGTACCAAATAAAAAGCTAGCTACTGGTATGATGCCAGAGACCTGACAGTTTAAAAAGTATATAGGCATAGTGTTTGAGTACTAAGCTATATATTAAGATAAATTTTATCAGGTTTAATAGGGTACGAGTGACTGATATGGTCGATAGAACGTGAGAGTATTTTTTTCGCTAAAGTACCCAATTAAATGCTAGCTACCGGTATGATGCAAGAGACCTGACAGGTTGAGCTGTTTTTAGGCATAATACTTGAATTTTAAGCTATATTTTAAGACTAATTTTATTTGGTTTGATATGGTACGAGTGCTCGATATGACCGATAAAGGTGAGATATTTTTTTTTCTTCGGTACTAAAAAAAAAGCTACTGCTAGATACAGGTATGATGCAAAAGACCTGACAGGTTAAATTGTAGATAGGCATATTGTTTGAATACTAAGCTTTAATCAAAGATAAATTTTATCAGGTTTGATATGGTACGAGTGATTGATATGATCGATAGAACGTGGGAGTATTTTTTTCGCTTTGGTACCAAATAAAAAGCTAGTTACTGGTATGATGCCAGAGACCTGACGGGTTAAAAAGTATATAGGCATAATGCTTGAGTACTAAGCTATATTTTAAGATAAATTTTATCAGGTTTAATAGGGTACGAGTGACTGATATGATCGATAGAACGTGAGAGTATATTTTTCGCTATAGTACCCAATAAAATGCTAGCTACCGGTATGATGCAAGAGACCTGACAGGTTAAGTTGCATTTGGGCATAATACTTGAACACTAAGCTATATTTTAAGACTAATTTTATTTGGTTTGATATGGTACGAGTGCTCGATATGGCCGATAAAGGTGAGATATTTTTTTTTCTTCGGTACTAAAAAAAAGCTACTGCTAGATATAAGTATGATGCAAGAGACCTGACAGGTTAAAAAGTATATAGGCATAATGTTTGAGTACTAAGCTATATTTTAAGATAAATTTTATCAGGTTTAATAGGGTACGAGTGACTGATATGATCGATAGAACGTGAGAGTATTTTTTTCGCTATAGTACCCAATAAAATGCTAGCTACCGGTATGATGCAAGAGACCTGACAGGTTAAGTTGCATTTGGGCATAATACTTGAACACTAAGCTATATTTTAAGACTAATTTTATTTGGTTTGATATGGTACGAGTGCTCGATATGGCCGATAAAGGTGAGATATTTTTTTTTCTTCGGTACTAAAAAAAGCTACTGCTAGATATAGGTATGATGCAAGAGACCTGACAGGTTAAGTTGCATTTGGGCATAATACTTGAACACTGAGCTATATTTTAAGACTAATTTTATTTGGTTTGATATGGTACGAGTGCTCGATATGGCCGATAAAGGTGAGATATTTTTTTTTCTTCGGTACTAAAAAAAAGCTACTGCTAGATATAGGTATGACGCAAGAGACCTGACAGGTTAAGTTGCATTTGGGCATAATACTTGAACACTAAGCTATATTTTAAGACTAATTTTATCAGGTTTAATATGGTACGAGTGATTGATATGATCGATAGAACGTTAGAGTATTTTTTTCGCTATAGTCCCCAATAAAATGCTAGCTACCGGTATGATGCAAGAGACCTGACAGGTTGAGTTGTTTTTAGGCATAATACTTGAACACTAAGCTATATTTTAAGACTAATTTTATTTGGTTTGATATGGTACGAGTGCTCGTTATGGCCGATAAAGGTGAGATATTTTTTTTTCTTCGGTACTAAAAAAAAGCTACTGCTAGATATAGGTATGATGCAAGAGACCTGACAGGTTAAATTGTAGAAAGGCATATTGTTTGAATACTAAGCTACATACTAAGATAAATTTTATCAGGTTTGATATGGTACGAGTGATTGATATGATCGATAGAACGTGGGAGTATTTTTTTCGCTATAGTACCAAATAAAAAGCTAGCTACTGGTATGATGCCAGAGACCTGACGGGTTAAAAAGTATATAGGCATAATGTTTGAGTACTAAGCTATATTTTAAGATAAATTTTATCAGGTTTAATAGGGTACGAGTGACTGATATGATCGATAGAACGTGAGAGTATATTTTTCGCTATAGTACCCAATAAAATGCTAGCTACCGGTATGATGCAAGAGACCTGACAGGTTGAGTTGTTTTTAGGCATAATACTTGGACACTAAGCTATCTTTTAAGACTAATTTCATTTGGTTTGATATGG
The DNA here is from genome assembly GCA_927399405.1 of Agonopterix arenella. Lineage (NCBI taxonomy): Eukaryota > Metazoa > Arthropoda > Insecta > Lepidoptera > Depressariidae > Agonopterix > Agonopterix arenella. Next base: position 9,533,022 of record OV656714.1, read on the forward strand.
TACGAGTGCTCGATATGGCCGATAAAGGTGAGATATTTTTTTTTCTTCGGTATTAAAAAAAAGCTACTGCTAGATATAGGTATGATGCAAGAGACCTGACAGGTTAAATTGTAGAAAGGCATATTGTTTGAATACTAAGCTACATACTAAGATAAATTTTATCAGGTTTGATATGGTACGAGTGATTGATATGATCGATAGAACGTGGGAGTATTTTTTTCGCTATAGTACCAAATAAAAAGCTAGCTACTGGTATGATGCCAGAGACCTGACAGGTTAAAACGTAAAAAGGCATAATGTTTGTGTACTAAGCTATATATTAAGATAAATTTTATCAGGTTTAATAGGGTACGAGTGACTGATATGGTCGATAGAACGTGAGAGTATTTTTTTCGCTAAAGTACCCAATTAAATGCTAGCTACCGGTATGATGCAAGAGACCTGACAGGTTGAGTTGTTTTTAGGCATAATACTTGGACACTAAGCTATCTTTTAAGACTCATTTCATTTGGTTTGATATGGTACGAGTGCTCGATATGACCGACAAAGGTGAGATATTTTTTTTCTTCGGTACCAAAAAAAAGCTACTGCTAGATACAGGTATGATGCAAGAGACCTGACAGGTTAAATTGTAGATAGGCATATTGTTTGAATACTAAGCTACATACTAAGATAAATTTTATTAGGTTTGATATGGTACGAGTGCTCGATATGATCGATGGAACGTGGGAGTATTTTTTTCGCTATAGTACCAAGTAAAAAGCTAGCTACCGGTATGATGCAAGAGACCTGACAGGTTAAGTTGTATTTATGCATAATACTTGAACACTAAGCTATATTTTTAGACTAACTTTATATGGTTTGAAATGGTACGAACGTTCGATATGACCGACAAAACGTTGCAGAAGTTTTTTCGCTTTGTTACTAAAAATGCTGCTGCTAGATTAAGGTATGATGAAAGAGACCTGACAGGTTAAGTTGTACGTAGACATTATAGTGTTCAAGACACTAAGCTAAACTCTGAGATAAATTATATCAGACTAAAGATTGAAAAATTTGTCTCGGGTGGGACTTGAACCCGCACTCTTCCAAACCGGGGAACTGCGTTATCCAATTTCGCCACCGAGCCCGATCTTTAATTTGATTCGAAATAGCACAATATTACTGTAACATGTTTAAAAATCAATAATATTTGAAATTATATCAGGTTTGATATTGTACGAGTGTTCGATAATAATATGACCGACGGAATGTGGGAGTAATTTTTTTCACTTTAGTATTAACTAAAAAACTAGCTACGGGTATGATTATAAACACTTACCTATATTTAAATATTTCTTTTTTAGTGTTTCATATGGAACGGTCATCCGAAATGGCCAAAAAAAGAAAGAGTCCGCTATAGGACCATAATTAAAGCTAGTTACTGCTTCTGGTAAGATGCAAAGAAACAAGTTCAATTGTTTAAAGTTATAATACTTGAATACTAAGCCATATCTAAAATAATTCTTTAATATGGTTTAATATGGTTCGAGTGTAAAAAAATATGACCGAAAGGATGTGGTAGTCAGTTTTTTCCATAGATCATAGTTTGAAGAATTACGGACTGGTTTGTTGCAAAATACCTGAAAAGTGCATATAGTTTATTTTAAAGTACCATTTAATTTGGTTTGAGGGAAAAAACACGTGCACTTATTTTCTTTTTGAAGAAATATAACACATGCGAAACATTTTTGGCTAGTCTTATTCTTACTTATTGACAATGCATTCCACTTGTTATCGGAAATGCACGCGCCGTCGCCATTGTCCTATTATTGACTTACAATTGCTGCCGCTGCCGCCGGTACGGTTTTGTTTATAATTATGTAGTGCATAAAAATTGTTTTATTGCACTCCTTGTATGAGAGATATTTTATTTAAGTGTCTTTGTTATTATGTTCGACTATAGAATAATTCATGTCTAAAACTTTTACTAAATTACTTTGACTAGATTACTTATATTTAATACCCTTCACTTTACTCCTTTAATTTTTTAATTTTTGCTTTCTATAATACAAATCTATTAACACGTTCCGGGACAGTGACCGGCTATAGCAGTGATAACAATAAAAGTTCTATTGTATCTCGTTCACCAGCCCGAAACGTGTTAATATATTACTCCCACGTTCTATTAGTCATATCAAGCACTGATACCATATCAAACCTGATAAATAAAGTTTGAGAATATAGCTTAGTGCTCAAGTATTATGCCAATTTACAAAAAAACCTGTCAGGTCTCTGGCATCATACCAGTAGCTGGGTTTTTATTAGGTACTATAGCGAAAAAAATACTCCCACGTTCTATCAATCACATCAATCACTCGTACCATATCAAACCTGATAAAATTTATCTTTGATTAAAGCTTAGTATTCAAACAATGTGCTTATCTACAATTTAACCTGTCAGGTCTCTTGGATCATACCTGTATCTAGCCGTAGCTTTTTTTAGTACCGAAGAAAAAAAATATCTCACCTTTATCGGTCATATCGAGCACTCGTACCATATCAAACCAAATAAAATTAGTCTTAAAATATAGATTAGTGTTCAAGTATTATGCCTAAAAACAACTCAAACTGTCAGGTCTCTTGCATCATACCGGTAGCTAGCATTTTATTGGGGACTATAGCGAAAAAAATACTCTAACGTTCTATCGATCATATCAATCACTCGTTCCCTATTAAACCTGATAAAATTTATTTTTAAATATAGCTTAGTACTCAAACATTATGCCTTTTTACGTTTTAACCTGTCAGGTCTCTGGCATCATACCAGTAGCTAGCTTTTTATTTGGTACTATAGCGAAAAAAATACTCCCACGTTCCATCGATCATATCAATCACTCGTACCATATCAAACCTGATAAAATTTATCTTAGTATGTAGTTTAGTATTCAAACAATATGCCTATCTACAATTTAACCTGTCAGGTCTCTTGCATCATACCTGTATCTAGCAGTAGCTTTTTTTTAGTACCGAAGAAAAAAAAATATCTCACCTTTATCGGTCATATCGAGCACGCGTACCATATCAAACCAAATAAAATTAGTCTTAAAATATAGCTTAGTATTCAAGTATTATGCCTAAAAACAGCTCAACCTGTCAGGTCTCTTGCATCATACCGGTAGCTAGCATTTAATTGGGTACTTTAGAGAAAAAAATACTCTCACGTTCTATCGACCATATCAGTCACTCGTACCCTATTAAACCTGATAAAATTTATCTTAATATATAGCTTAGTACTCAAACACTATGCCTATATACTTTTTAAACTGTCAGGTCTCTGGCATCATACCAGTAGCTAGCTTTTTATTTGGTACTATAGCGAAAAAAATACTCCCACGTTCTATCGATCATATCAATCACTCGTACCATATCAAACCTGATAAAATTTATCTTTGATTAAAGCTTAGTATTCAAACAATGTTTTTATCTACAATTTAACCTGTCAGGTCTCTTGGATCATACCTGTATTTAGCCGTAGCTTTTTTTTAGTACCGAAGAAAAAAAAATATCTCACCTTTATCGGCCATATCGAGCACTCGTACCATATCAAACCAAATAAAATTAGTCTTAAAATATAGCTTAGTGTTCAAGTATTATGCTTAAAAACAACTCAAACTGTCAGGTCTCTTGCATCATACCGGTAGCTAGCATTTTATTGGGGACTATAGCGAAAAAAATACTCTAACGATCTATCGATCATATCAATCACTCGTACCCTATTAAACCTGATAAAATTTATCTTTAAATATAGCTTAGTACTCAAACATTATGCATTTATACTTTTTAACCTGTGAGGTCTCTTGCATCATACCGGTAGCTAGCTTTTTACTTGGTACTATAGCGAAAAAAATACTCCCACGTTCTATCGATCATATCAATCACTTGTACCATATCAAACTTGATAAAATTTATCTTAAAATGTAGCTTTGTATTCAAACAATATGCCTATCTACAATTTAACCTGTCAGGTCTCTTGGATCATACCCGTATCTAGCCGTAGCTTTTTTTAGTACCGAAGAAAAAAAATATCTCACCTTTATCGGTCATATCGAGCACTCGTACCATATCAAACCTGATAAAATTTATCTTAGTATGTAGCTTAGTATTCAAACAATATGCCTATCTACAATTTAACCTGTCAGGTCTCTTGCATCATACCTGTATCTAGCAGTAGCTTTTTTTTGGTACCGAAGAAAAAAAAATATCTCACCTTTGTCGGTCATATCGAGCACTCGTACCATATCAAACCAAATAAAATTAGTCTTAAAATATAGCTTAGTGTTCAAGTATTATGCCTAAAAACAACTCAACCTGTCAGGTCTCTTGCATCATACCGGTAGCTAGCATTTAATTGGGTACTATAGCGAAAAAAATACTCTCACGTTCTATCGACCATATCAGTCACTCGTACCCTATTAAACCTGATAAAATTTATCTTAAAATATAGCTTAGTACTCAAACATTATGCCTTTATACTTTTTAACCCGTCAGGTCTCTGGCATCATACCAGTAGCTAGCTTTTTATTTGGTACTAAAGCGAAAAAAATACTCCCACGTTCTATCGATCACATCAATCACTCGTACCATATCAAACCTGATAAAATTTATCTTTGATTAAAGCTTAGTATTCAAACAATATGCCTATCTACAATTTAACCTGTCAGGTCTTTTGCATCATACCTGTATCTAGCAGTAGCTTTTTTTTAGTACCGAAGAAAAAAAAATATCTCACCTTTATCGGTCATATCGAGCACTCGTACCATATCAAACCAAATAAAATTAGTCTTAAAATATAGCTTAGTATTCAAGTATTATGCCTAAAAACAGCTCAACCTGTCAGGTCTCTTGCATCATACCGGTAGCTAGCATTTAATTGGGTACTTTAGCGAAAAAAATACTCTCACGATCTATCGATCATATCAATCACTCGTACCATATTAAACCTGATAAAATTTATTTTAAAATATAGCTTAGTACTCAAACATTATGCCTTTTTACGTTTTAACCTGTCAGGTCTCTGGCATCATACCAGTAGCTAGCTTTTTATTTGGTACTATAGCGAAAAAAATACTCCCACGTTCTATCGATCATATCAATCACTCGTACCATATCAAACCTGATAAAATTTATCTTAGTATGTAGCTTAGTATTCAAACAATATGCTTTTCTACAATTTAACCTGTCAGGTCTCTTGCAACATACCTATATCTAGCAGTAGCTTTTTTTTAGTACCGAAGAAAAAAAAATATCTCACCTTTATCGGCCATATCGAGCACTCGTACCATATCAAACCAAATAAAATTAATCTTAAAATATAGCTTAGTGTTCAAGTATTATGCCTAAAAACCAATCAACCTGTCAGGTCTCTTGCAGCATACCGGTAGCTAGCATTTTATTGGGGACTATAGCGAAAAAAATACTCTAACGTTCTATCGATCATATCAATCACTCGTACCCTATTAAACCTGATAAAATTTATCTTAAAATATAGCTTAGTACTCAAACATTATGCCTATATACTTTTTAACCTGTCAGGTCTCTTGCATCATACCTATATCTAGCAGTAGCTTTTTTTTAGTACCGAAGAAAAAAAAATATCTCACCTTTATCGGCCATATCGAGCACTTGTACCATATCAAACCAAATAAAATTAGTCTTAAAATATAGCTTAGTGTTCAAGTATTATGCCCAAATGCAACTTAACCTGTCAGGTCTCTTGCATCATACCGGTAGCTAGCATTTTATTGGGTACTATAGCGAAAAATATACTCTCACGTTCTATCGATCATATCAGTCACTCGTACCCTATTAAACCTGATAAAATTTATCTTAAAATATAGCTTAGTACTCAAACACTATCCCTATATACTTTTTAAACTGTCAGGTCTCTGGCATCATACCAGTAGCTAGCTTTTTATTTGCTACTATAGCGAAAAAAATACTCCCACGTTCTATCAATCATATCAATCACTCGTACTATATCAAACCTGATAAAATTTATCTTAGTATGTAGCTTAGTATTCAAACAATATGCCTTTCTACAATTTAACCTGTCAGGTCTCTTGCATCATACCTGTATCTAGCAGTAGCTTTTTATTAGTACCGAAGAAAAAAAAAATATCTCACCTTTATCGGCCATATCGAGCACTCGTACCATATCAAACCAAATAAAATTAGTCTTAAAATATAGCTTAGTGTTCAAGTATTATGCCCAAATGCAACTTAACCCGTCAGGTCTCTGGCATCATACCAGTAGCTAGCTTTTTATTTGGTACTAAAGCGAAAAAAATACTCCCACGTTCTATCGATCATATCAATCACTCGTACCATATCAAACCTGATAAAATTTATCTTTGATTAAAGCTTAGTATTCAAACAATATGCCTATCTACAATTTAACCTGTCAGGTCTTTTGCATCATACCTGTATCTAGCAGTAGCTTTTTTTTAGTACCGAAGAAAAAAAAATATCTCACCTTTATCGGTCATATCGAGCACTCGTACCATATCAAACCAAATAAAATTAGTCTTAAAATATAGCTTAGTATTCAAGTGTTATGCCTAAAAACAGCTTAACCTGTCAGGTCTCTTGCATCATACCGGTAGCTAGCATTTAATTGGGTACTTTAGCGAAAAAAATACTCTCACGTTCTATCGACCATATCAGTCACTCGTACCCTATTAAACCTGATAAAATTTATCTTAATATATAGCTTAGTACTCAAACACTATGCCTATATACTTTTTAAACTGTCAGGTCTCTGGCATCATACCAGTAGCTAGCTTTTTATTTGGTACTATAGCGAAAAAAATACTCCCACGTTCTATCGATCATATCAATCACTCGTACCATATCAAACCTGATAAAATTTATCTTAGTATGTAGCTTAGTATTCAAACAATATGCCTTTCTACAATTTAACCTGTCAGGTCTCTTGCATCATACCTCTATCTAGCAGTAGCTTTTTATTAGTACCGAAGAAAAAAAAATATCTCACCTTTATCGGCCATATCGAGCACTCGTACCATATCAAACCAAATAAAATTAGTCTTAAAATATAGCTTAGTGTTCAAGTATTATGCCTAAAAACAACTCAACCTGTCAGGTCTCTTGCATCATACCGGTAGCTAGCATTTTATTGGGGACTATAGCGAAAAAAATACTCTAACGTTCTATCGATCATATCAATCACTCGTACACTATTAAACCTGATAAAATTTATCTTAGAATATAGCTTAGTACTCAAACATTATGCCTATATACTTTTTAACCTGTCAGGTCTCTTGCATCATGCCTTTTTAAAGCTAAATAGTCTATTAAAATTGACGACTCCTTAATTTGGTCAGGTTATAAAAAGCTACTACTTTTGGCTACCAATTTCACACCGGTTGAAGCTTGGCACATAGAAAAATAATCTGAAAATCATTATATTGACTGAAAACTAGTTCTTACCATGAATCCCATGAAGGTACAATATTTCAAAAACACGGTAAGATAAGATAAGACAAAAGTTTATTTTTAACTTTTGCTTAAAACTATTACATAAAACCATAAATCTCTTTTTTTAAAGGTCCACAAAATAAAGTACCTAGATTAGGAAGTCCATACTGACATACGAATATAGGATACGAGCGTTAACCCGCGACTTCGTCCGCACAAATTATATACCAGATTTTAAGTCAGATCATAAGCTATCAAACAAAAAAAGTTTCTTCAAAATCGGTTTAGTAGTTTTTGCGTGATACTCGCTCAAACAAACAAACAAACAAACACACAAACAAACAGACAGACAAAAAATCCAAAAATTAGTGAAATGGAATCAGGGATACCTAAAAACCATATCGTAACTTTTTTTTGTTAATATCTTCAATGTACAGACAAACTTCCTGTTACAGTTTTATAATAGTATAGATAGACGAACAATCATAGTGGGCGGGTGATCGAGATAGCAATATCTTAACAGCTATCTCTGAACGAGACTGCTTTATGTTGTCTCTCACACATTGACATACATAGAAAAACTTTTGTAAATCGTGTCATTTTGTATGAAGAAGAGTATTCAGATGTTGTTCATGAATTGATTTTGAGATTGATGAAGCAGATTTTTTCTTTGCTCCGATCGGTTTGCTCCCATAGTAAAAGTTGTTCAGTTTGATGGTTAGACTCTTAGTTTAAAAGGATGCTAATGATATCAATTTCAACCTGTATATTTATGCTAAATTTTCCGTTCGACATAAAGTCGCTGAAAAGTATAACAAAATCACCTAATCATTACAACTTGCACGACTTAACTATAGACAATGAATACAAACTGTCAATGTGCATGTCATTTAATAAAAACCGTAATTAGGATCATGTCGATTCACTAAATAATACCTTGTCAGCCATCTTTAATAGCAAATGGTTTAAACAAATAATATGTGATAAACGATAGAACACACTCGTTTATTTTCTCAAGGTTCCGGTGCTCGTGATAAGGAAAGCATTTTATTTGTAGGGTTCCGTAGTTTGAAAAAAAAACCGGCCAAGTGCGAGCCGGACTAGCACTAGCTAGAGGGGGAGTCATGTGGAGACTTGCTACAGATGTCAGCAACCACAAGTTATAGCAAATATGCTAACAGATGGCGATACCGTCGCTCTCGGAAATATGCTCCATACATAGACAACGTTCACCGTGAATACATAACTCGTAACCTACTACAAATTAGGTTCACAATCGAATGCAAGACATACATCGCGCAAGAGAAATAATCATAGAGATTCGATATATCTATATATAAGGTCCAACTAAGAACTGTTGGACCACGGCCGGTGCCCAGGCTTCACACATAGCCTGGTGGAAGATCTTCCCATTTCAATGGAGGAACAATCCCAGTAACACCTCCACATTCCGTACCAGTATACAATATTACCAAAGAAAAATTGTTTTCTTTGATCCTAAGCGCAAGCCCGACACACACTTGACCAGTTTTTATTATTTGTTATTTTACTTTAAAGTATGTTCTATAATCGTACCAAGTTTGACGCTTCTATGCATTGCCGTTTTTACGATAGAGCAAAAACAAAAAACATTGAAAAATCCTACCTTCTATCCTTCTATCGACGACCCGGTTGGTGTAATGGTTGCCACGCCGGACTGCCAAACCAGGGTCCTGGGTTCAAATCCCGGTTCGGTCATGGATGTTTATATGTTTGTGCCGTTGTTGTATGGTTTCCATAATAAACAGCCTATAGTGCTTGCTTGGGATCATTACAATGTATGTGCCTGTGAGCGTTATTTATTTATTTATTCTGTGATTAAAAATGGCCCTAACAATTCTAATTCTATTTGGGAACCTATACCTAGAACTTGGAACAACGAAACAAAGCCCTTAATTTTTTATACCTAATTTATTTTATAAACAACTCTCTTAGAATCCAAGGCGAAGTTTATTTAAAGAAAGAATGTTCTGTACTGATGATGATGAAACAGATGAGTAATACTTGCTTCGGATAAACACGCCTTTGTTTAAAATGAATATATTCTTTAAAACCTTTTTTAGTATATAATTTCTTTAATTTAACAGTAAGTGCAAGTAGTTAGCTTGATCATAAATACTGGGTGATTTTTTATTCAATTTCCAACTTTAAGGGAAGATGCAGGTGAAAAAACATAACAACTTTTAGTGTGGGAGAATTGACTTATCAACTACTGGACGTCGAGTCCGCGCTCAAAAGTGTCCGAATCAAAAGAGCACCAAAACGTATAAAGAGTACCAATTACGCGACAGTCTTCATTGGATCGGCCGACTAAGCTCACGCGCGGCCCGATCCGTGATGGGGTAAAAACTACGCAAGCCAAATGAACAAGAATTTTAGCATTTTAAATATTATTAGATGGTTTATTATTTAACTATACACGTTCACACATCAAGCTGTACAAAACCAACATAAGCTGACCGCGCGTAGGTCGAGTAACGTTTAGCATAACGCGGCCAGCTTATGTTGGTTTTGTATAGCTTGATGTGTCGCCGTGTGTACTTAGGTTTGTGTTGGTTAGTCTCGGACACATTTTTCGATTATTTTGTATTAGACATGGCGTCCATTATTTTGTATGTCAATGTGTGGGAGCAAACATGAAATCGCAAAGAAAATACTGCTGTTCCATGCTAAGTAAGATACACTTTACTAGCAATTTCCAAATATAATTCTTTGGGAAATACCAGTTTTTGAGATTTTTTCTATTTATCATTAGGCTTAATACATCCCCACTGTTGGGGCATCGGCCTGCCTTAATAATGACGATATTAGATTTATGTTCCAAATACCAATGTTGATTGGCGGACTTCACAAGTGCATCAAGTCGCGCTTACAGCAACATTTGTGGTGTTGCTTATTATTATGTCGAGATTATGTCGCGGATGTCAAGCTATCTCTTCTCTACAGATTCGTCTTACTGTATTCAGGTTTCCTTACGATATATTTCTTCACTGAAACTTATACAGGATGTTACAAAAGTAAAAATAAACATTTCAAACTTTTAAGGGATTATCAAACAGAACAAACTTTCACTATGGAACCAACATCGAAATAGCGAACAAAAAAAATCTGCAATCCCATACATTAAGCTCGAGTAGATTTGTAGTTTAAGTTCCATTTGATTTTTTTTTCGCGATTTCGATATTGGTCCCATAGTGAAAGTTGTTCAGTTCGATAGTCTAAACCCCTTTAAATGTTTATTTGTATTTTTGTAACTAAAACCAAACTTAAATACGTTTTACATAATTATACCCTTTCTATCAAGTGTCATGGCGCCAAGTGTGTCCATAGCGAATAAAAAAAGTGTTCTATAATTAATGAACTACACAAAACAAATATGTCAATACATGGTGTTAATTAAACATCAACTTTTGCACGTAACAATTATAACAGCGAACATGACAAATTCACGCCATATCTCCGCAGCGCATAATTTTTGAACCAACAAAAACGACTAATAACACACTTGGTGAAAGTTAAAGCCGCTATTACGCCAGTTTTTAATTGCTATACCACTTTTTTACCCCATTTTTTATCGCAAACGTTTTGTTTTGATAAAATTACAGTTTGTTACGGGAAGCGATAACTCGATAATTGTAATGTTGACACCTGACAGTTGTTACGGTTGTTGATTTTAGTTATTTTTTTTTTATTGAAAGAGGGCGGGGTGCGTGTGAAATTTTTATGCTGTGCTTTTTGACTTTATGTTTGTTAGTGGAGACGATTTCTCTACTTGCCCGCGACTACGCTTTTTCCATACTACTTAAAGCCCGACGTTTGCTCTCTAAAAATCGTGGGGAGAGGTCATTTTTTATGCAGAGAGCCTAGCATGCCACCGCTGACAAAACGACAAAAATCGAGACGTGCCTCTGTCTTTGTTACTTTGCTTACGCGAAAGCGCAAGACGGTTGTTTTGTTTTGTCGCTATGTCGTGCATGCTAATCCTACAGGAAAGGCGTGTCGCGCGCGGGTAGAGAAATCATGCAGGCAGGTATTTTGATTGGAAGGCTAGTAAAATATCTTTCACCCCTCTGGGCGGAAAGAGTCAACTTTTGTCCCGCTGCGCTAAACGAAGTTGCCGCTTTCCGCCTCCGTCGAGGAAAAAAATAGTATACTGACCTCGGGCAGTAAATAAGAAAGCCTCAGATCACATAAGATAAGATAAGATAAATGTTTATTTTTAACTTTTGCTTAAAACTATTACATTAAACGGTAGACCAAAAACGAGGCAAGCCTGATACGCGAGGTCTACGATTGGGAATCCTTAACAATAAACAATAATTTAGTTACGAACTAGTACAATTGAAACAAAGTGAGAGGGTGTGAGTGGGGGGACATGTTTGTTTACATCAGATCAGAGACCTTTCTTTCTTTCCTGCCCTCGGTGTGCAATCTACTATTGCTTTAAGGAATGAGGATGACAATGTCATATTACTAGACGAAATGTAAAAATATGTTGATGGTTGTATGAAGAGAGGACGACCAAAGAATAGTTGGATGTATTGTGTGAAAGATATGTGAACTAAACTAACTGTACTAACATTTAACCTACCTGCCTATTCAGAAAATATCGTGACAAGAAAAGAACACAATTGTAAAACGACGTGCATAGAAGCTAGGTCGCTGAAATGGTAAAAAAAGTGTGATGAATGGTGGAAGGCGACATTATTTCGCTGATCCCAAGTACCTAATGGGATGTGGACAAGAACTTAATGATGACTAATAAAATACAATACAATAAAGGTTAAAGTATACAACGTGTAACAAAATTTACCGGAAAACAGAATTTCTTTTTTCAGAGACTTTTTATTTCACAAATGTTTTTCGATGTTTCTGATTTCCTATTAAATATTTGCTCATGTATGATGAGTTTATTTTTCATCACTAGCCTGTAGGTACCTATCCGTCCCACTGCAGGGCACAAGCCTACCCACAGGGAGGGTGTATGGGCGTCAGTTCGTACACGTGCACAATGCGGATTGGTAGACTTCACATACGCATCAGAATTTCTTCTTCAGCGTATGCAGGTTTCCTCACGATGTGTTCCTTCACCATTTGAGAGCAGTAGTCGGTATTACATACATAAGTTAGAAAAACTCATTGTTACATGGCATGTTGTCCGTGCGGATTCGAACCCGGACCCCTATAATTGTTTGTTGTTTTCCTTAACCGTTTGAGTGCAGTTGTTATATTCGTATAGTTACATCACTTCATTATTGCCTATGCCTGAATTCGTTTACGGAATTCAAATAACAAAACCATGTAGTAATTTCAATTGTTTTTGTACTTGATAGAACTCTTTTCCTCTTTAGAAATCATTTCCCTTTAAATTTCCAATAATTTGATGTCATGACATGACAAAAATCTAAAGTAACGGGTAAGTAATGTTGGTTACGTCCCATTTCAGAGAATTTTCATTTACCAAAGTGTGAGGACATGACTTGAAATTATTCTGAAACTAAATGAGGATATTTAACAAAACTTCCTAACTAATGAAAATATTTTTAAGATAGGTACGTTACTTACTAATCTATGCGGAAAAAGGCGGCGGAATTTCACCCGTGTAATAGTTTTTGAATGGAAAATGAGGAAAGAGTTTCAAATTAGATATATAGATGGCGTTGATAAAAAATGGATATATAATCTTGCTGTAAATAAAATACAAATAAAATAAATACAAATAAAATAGTAATATTTTTTTTAATCAAAAATATGAATTGGTAATAATAATTTTATAAACTAACTAGAGTTAACTCGCGACTTAGTCCGCATAAATTATATACCAGATTTTAAGTTAGGTCATAAGCTAACAAAGAAAAAAGTTTCATCAAAATCATCGGTTCTGTAGTTTTTGCGTGATGCTCGATCAAACAAACAAACACACAAACAGACAGACAAACAGACAGACAAAAAATCCAAAAATTGGTGATATGGAATCAGAGACACCTAAAAACCATATCGCAATTGTTTTTTGTTAATATCTTCAATGTACAGATAATCTTCTGTTACAGTTTTATAATTGTATAGATAGATAGATAAGTGTAGGTTATTATTATTTCCACCTGTCTGCAATACCAGGGGATTCCCCAATCAGATTTCGTATAAAGCCTGCCACACATTCCGAATCAGCATTACAATTTCGTATGAATTTTCTCCCTCCAGAATTCCGTTAGGAATTACGGAGGCATCAAATCCTATACAAAATCACAATTCTGAACTTAAAAGTGGGAGAACATCAAAAAACTTTTATCGTGTGGGCAGAGCCCTGGTGTCAGAATTTTTTCAGACCGCTAACGGCCTCTGACGTGGTTTTTATGTAACGACTACTACCACCAGATATAGTAGCCGGGACCAACGGCTTAACATGCCATCCGAAGCATGGTATCATTTCTCTTTTCAGACAATCAGGCGATTTAGCCTGCAATGTCCTTACCAACTGGGGAAAAACACACATTGTGACATTTCACTAGGTGTCCTCCGTGGGAATCGAACCCACGACCTCCGTGTCGAGGCAGTAATTGTAATAAAAAAGCTTCAGTTAACACATTCGCGGACAGTGTAAAATTAAAGTGTCTGGAATAAAAGTTCTATTGTGTCTCCATCACTCTCCGCGAATGTGTTAAATAATCGTCCACAAAGAAAATAGCTTAAAAAATGCCAGTCACAGCTCAGTTTTAAAAATACTTGCCCCAAAAATAACGGAGTCAAGTTCAGGATGCGTCATACTGACATACATCCTGACATACTGGTTTCTTTTTATTCGCTTTTTTATCTTTATACAATCGGAACTTCCTTTTCAGGGTTCCGTACCCAAAGGGTGAAAACGGGAGCCTATTCATAAGCATTTTCCGTCCGTCTGTCTGTCTGTCTGTCCTACCTACTTAGGGCTGTAACTTTTGAACCGTAATAGCTAGACAGTTGATCACAGAATGTACGTTTTTATGGCGTATTTACTAACAAATAATAAAAATGTCGAAATTAAGGGGGGTCGTCATACAAGATACTAGTTTTTATCAACGTTTTTTTCTTTTCGCTCTATCGTAAAAACGGTAATACATACAATCGTCAAACTTGGTGTGATTATAGAGCACACTCTACAGTACAAAAAAAAAGTAAAAACCGGCCAAGTGTGAGTCAGTGCTAAAGGTCCCGGAGAAAACTAAACTTTTTTGTAAGTTAATATGTTGTACGGGTTCCGTACAATGCGATGCGTGAGTAGCCCGACTCGCACTTGACCGATTTTATTTTTTTGACGTACAAAGTCTTTCATTTCAGTAACTAGGGGGTTATTTGCAAAAACCTTATGGCGCGACCAGCTTATTTTGGTTTTGTATAGCTTGATGTGTCGCCGTGTACATTATAGATAATTTTGACTGACTGATCTCGAACAGTGAAAGCAAACATCGTTATGAAACCTGCATACGCTGAAGAAGAAATTCTGATGCGTATGTGAATTCTACCAATCCACATTGGGCACGCGTGGTGGACTAACGCCCTTGCACTTTGTATGTAGGCCTGTGCCCTGCAGTGTCGTACATGTTCGTGAAGGTGATGATAAAAATTGGAATTAGCTCTCTAATAGCCATGCTTTTTTCTTATCTCTGTCTCCCATTTGCAATGGAGGGAAGTCGAATATTCCTTTTTCCTACTCCTCCTATCTTCTTTGATTAATTCATTGCGGGTTCCAAGACAGATTACAGTCATCCCCCGGGCTCGCTGGACTTCATTGTCCAGTGTTGTGAATGGTCGCCGCTGTTGATCCTGGCTTACAGGAGTTACAGCGGTGGGAATGTGTGGTGGGCCTATGGCCGATAAGAAAAATTAAAAAAAAAGATGATGATAAACTTTTCGTCATTAATTTCGACTCTTTATTTGATGGCAACCCTAAAAAAGTCCCCGTCATCCAGATTTCATCCATAAAAATTCTTGTCCAGTGCCAAGCTTGGAAGTCATTTTTCTTAATAGAGCCCGTAATTTTCATTCCGGGGAACAATTTTACTAAAATGGACCGCGCATATTTCATACCTTTTTTATAGCTTGAAAGCTCTCAATTTTTTATGTCGCTAATAACACCCTAAGGGGTTGTCCATCGTGTACGTTTGTCTGGCAGGGCTAGTGTTAAAAAAAAAAGTTAAAACGTTATGTCATTCTGTCTGAAGAACCACTGTTTTGATGGCTGTTATTATTTTATAAATAAAGTTGTTTCTTTTTAAAAACAGTAACTAAATCAACAATGTTAACAAGACTTTTTGTTTCTTTTGTATTTTGCTCCTGTTTTTTACTTTATCTCAGTATTCTCATTATCTTTGTCAGGTGGTAATTAGATAACTGAAGTAGAGAAAACATTATTCCCTTTTTCATTTTGTATTTTAATACCATTAGTTCTTCGATCCATTTGTTCTTCAGTAGTAGTTCAATGCGCCCCCCTAGTAGCACCACTAGCACAAGCATTACCTAAACATTACCTACTATAGAGCTTGTTGTGGATATTTATATGTATTCTCTTGTGACGAAGCCTGTTGTGGATTTTTGACTGTACGTTTTTGTGGGCGAAGCATGTTGCCAATTTTATAATTAATTCTTATGTAATCGTTTTTCTGTGTAATTTAAATCCAATAAATAATTACCGAATCTTTACCTTTATCAAATAGTTCTTCTGTATGTCCATAATAAAAAATAAAAACTAAAATATTATATGGGTGATGCTGTTGTACCGCACACCGTTTAATTTTTATTCAGTGTCGCTTACACTTTACCGGGATCGTTAGAAACGAAAGTCGAATGAAGGAAGCTTTTTTCCTTCTTTTTTTTTAATTGCCACGCTAATCACTAGAATGATGTAATTTGATTACACTGTCATGTTTTTTTTACTGTGGCTTTATACTTTTTTGTTCTGTGATTTTGAGGTTTTTTTTTTTGATTGCATAATTTTTTTTGTGTTTCGTAATTTTTCAGGGAATAGATAGGTTGATGGAATGAGATTGTTATGTATTAGGTTTTTTTGTTCTAAGTTATAATATAAGACATTCCTACTTATGACTCTATTTCTTTTGGATGGAGTCTAAAACTTTGCTTTAAATACAACATTATTAAGTTTAAATCTTTTTAGGTGTTTGATTCATACATTAAATGTTTTTTTTATATTTCTTCATAAGATAAGAATATCTCTGACCATCCCGAAATATTATTAATTAAATATAGATTGATAGATAAACAATTTATTTGCATAAGTAACACATACACACATACAGGGTGTAAGCGTAAACAGTTGTATTACTGTAAGGGGTGATTGTACCCATGATACTGAACAACTATTCTTAAGACACCTACAGGAAATAAGTAAAAAGAAATCTACTCATTCTTATACAAACGTTCGATCAGCTGGTTGCATTTAGTATGGAAAGAGCAAATTCTTTTATTCGAAAATTAAAAAAAAAATCCTATAGGTTTCATAGGGAAAGTTGTTCAGTATCATGGGTACAATCACCTTAATGCCTTAAAATAATGCAATTGTTTACCCTAACACCCTGTATAAAGTACAGTCCTGAGTAAAAAAAAGTAAGTATGTAAAATTTTAACGTAGAATTTGATACATCATTGGCAATAAGTCACGTTACCCTAACCGGGAATAAAACCTTAGACCTGGCTTCATATCGCATCAAAAGCATAAATTCTTTGCAATTTCTTCGTTGCGTGATCCAAACGTCTAGTTCCACTTTCTAACACGCGTGAAAGGGCTACACTGGCGGACAACATTAGATGTACAATATAAACTACGAGCGTTAACCCGTGACTTTGTCCGCACAAATTATATACCAGATTTTAAGTCAGTTCATTAGCTATATCACTAATAATCATTAAGTACCTACTACATTTGTCTATGAATATAATATAAATAGTTGAATCAGGAAACAAAGTATTCCATTAACATAATTATATTTAAACTGTGACGAACCATAAAAATATCCAAGGACATAATAGATTAAGGAAAAATATTTCCTGTTGTTTATTTTATTATTGAAAAAAAAAATAGGCGTATTGATGTGGGACATTTATAGGTATAAAATAATTTATAATAAATTTTAAGTGTAGACACATGTCCAGTCCGGTTATTTTCCTGCTGTAGGAAAAGCAAATTATTATAATTATTATTTTGTGGTAGCCTTAGGTGTCACACGTCCGATTCTTTGTCAATTTTTTATAATGTTAATAAATATGTGGGGTTACGAGGCTTTTCGGCATCCTGAATTTCTTCCTGAGGTAATGTATTTTTTTTATTTTTTATTAATATTTTTTTTTATAGTTATAAATTTTTAAATAATCTTGCATTCTTACTAATTATTTAAATTCGACGTATAATTAACTTTAATATTATTATTCTTATCTTTTGTGTAGACGGGTCATTGTCATGGATGTTTTGTCGTTTTTCCTGAGGTTCAATATATTTCCATCTATTTTTTAGCAAAATATATCTATGAAAAATAGAAAATTATAACCAACATCTTTCTTGGTTTGTTGACTTTTATGTATTGAAAAAAAAATGAAAATTTTTTATTAGCATAATAAAAATTAATTAATTATTATACTGTTTTACATGAACAAAGTGCTGTCTTATCTTATATTATCTAAAATAATAAGTGATATAGATTTGAAATGCTCGGGACAATTAGAAAGATGAAATAACCCCTTCACCCCTTTTGTTTAAGTCGGTTAAAAATTAAGATATGTTGTTGTTTGAGTCATTTAATATCATTTTCAGACTTATTCAATAAATAACTTATTTTATTACTTAGGAAATATTCAACAAAATATTGACGTAATAACATTGACATCATTAAATCACTCAAAAACAAACAAATATGACGTAAGTCTAAAATAATTATTATTCGCCAAAAGGAAATCGTTTACTATATTACCAACTCGTGGTCCTTGTAAGAAATACAATACGAATACGTACTTTATTTTTCTCATTACAAACGCAAAGTTAACGAAAAAAAATTAATACTAACTAATTAAAAAAAAAATAGAATAATAATAATAAATAATAATTTAATTACAATAGTTTGTGCGTGGAGACTGCTGGTGCTTTGTTGGTAAGTATGTATATTTGCATACACATACCTGTACTTCAAGTCACCAGCCGCTGTAGCATGTTGGACGTGATACGGCTACATCAAGCCTTTTATCTCGTTCGTTCGCGCGTAAATAGAAAGAAAATCAAGGTGTGATAGCACTATAACACGCTGTCATGATAGCCATGCTGGATGCTAGCACGCCTACCCGCAATAGCGACATTTAACATATCTGTCAAATTTAGTCTTTGATCTCGTTCGTTCGCGTGTAAATAGAAAGAGAGCGGAAGCGTCATAGCGCTATATCACGCTATCGCTTGTTGGCGTACCATCCCCGCAGGTCTCCTTCCGCCAGATAGATATCAAATATTATTGTAAAAGATACCAGACCCGTTTAATTGAAACCTATATACCTATCTATATTGAGAACTGTACTGTACTGTAGGCTGAAATATTCATACTACCTGACACTGTCAAGAAACATGCAAAAAAAAACTTTTTTTGTAACGGATTTTCTCAATCTCGTAAGACGTCTCGAGCAAAGCTTGGTGTTCAGGTACTTCCTAATAATATCAGAATTGAAACTAAAGTTTATTCTTTCACTCAAATAAAACGGTGTCCAACTAATCGTGGCCGCCACTATAGTCTTGCGTGTCTGAAGTCGTTTCTTTGCAATCGCACAAACTAAGGGTTTTCAATAAATATAGCAGCCAGTATAAAATACACAGCTTAGAGATTAGTACCAGATTAAGGCAATTTATACATGACAACCGGCTATCGATAAAACTTTGACATAGTTTTTGAGTGTTTCCATAGAGGGATGAAAAAATCCTTTAAGAAATGTCTGTTTTTGTACTGAAGTATTCGAAATGACATTTCAGTGAATCTTTGAGGCGTTTGAATACCATAATTTTTGTGACCGAAAATGTTCATCTTGTTTATAAGAAAAGGCTGAAAATTTTAAAGCCCCATTACAAGGCTTCTAGAAATTTATAACAATGCTGTAAAATTGTAGAAACAAGATGAAAATCTAGCTAGAACAATTATGGCGTTAAAACGTTCCTGAAGATATACCCTGTGGAGGTTTCACAAAGCCTATGTACATCTTTGATCGCTGGTGACGTTTTAAATGGTATTTCATGTTGACTTTTATCATATTAGTTATCTGCTCTTAAACGGGTAAAGAAAACAACATGAGGAAACCTGCATACGCTGAAGAATAAATTCTGATGCGTATGTGAAGTCTATCAATCCGCATTGACCACGCGTGGTGGACGCCCATACATCCACCTTGAGCAGGCCTGTGCCCAGTAGTGGGACGTATATATAGGCTGATGATTATTTAACAGCTAAGAGTAGCTTAAAAGCCTTTAGAAGATAGTTTTCCTGAAGCTGGATCAGAAGTCTGTAGAAATTATTTACAAATACAGTGATACTGAGGTTGCCTACTGAAATGACCTGCTTCGAGATCATCATTGTCTTGCCCATTTCCCATTATTTGGGGTCGGCGCAATATGTCATCCTCTTCCATTCATCTCTCTTAGCCGTCGTTTCAACACTCACTCCTTTTTTAAACATATCATCCTTCACACAATCCATCCATCTTTTCTTCGGCCTCCCTCTCCTACTACAGCCATCCACATTCATACTTGAAAAGTTAAAAAGTTGAAAATCATTATTTTCTTTCTCACCATTTACCTACTTTTCTGTCTTAAAATGTTATAAACCTACCTGAACCCCTTATAAATTTTAATTACAACATAATATCGTAAGGAAACCAGCATGCTTCAATTTCGAGTCGTGTATTGTACCCACTATCCATTACAAGTGACGACAGGTTCACTCCCCGTCACACTGGACAGAGTTGCGGTACGACTAGTGAAACGTGGATGTTCTATTCTATTTTTATTTAATGGCGTCCGATGCGTTATCACAATTGTGCCAATGTCCCGTTATGTGGAGAGTACACGTAGGAAAATGATTAGTAGCATTTCTGCCAATGTCAAGTAGTTTATTATAATCTCAAGTTAACGTTTTATAGTTAAAACACAAAAGAGTTTACAAAATGGCGGAGCCACGTGCAAGCCTAACAGATGCCAATAAGCACGCGTCTGACCTCCCCCAGACTTGCAGCGCGACTCAAAACGTGGATGTTCTGAGTTTTCAGAATATCTCTGACTACCCCCCTCGGGGAATATAGTAATGACCATATGATTATGATTATGACAATATTTCAAGTACAAGAATTAGTTTCAATGATTGTCCGCAACATGGCGAGGTGGTTTATTTTTTCTGGTCAGGCTTTACATACAGTACGGACTCCTTGCCTCCCACCAATTTTTTACCTCAGCCCGCTCGGCAGATGGAGGCTGACAACAGTAGGTGTTAGAGTATTTTTTTTGGCAGTACAGTCCTTTCTCATTCGTACTTACTCAGTATAGCATATGCCTGCTTCTTCTCGACAGTATAGATTGAAACGTGTATATATACGTGTAGATTGAAACAAAACTAACAAAAAAGTTTTGTTGTAACCTGTAAAAGTTGGGGGAAAGGTAATTCTCCTTGTTATACCTTTTGTATCAAGTGTGTGAAACACATAATCTTTCTTATTAGATAATCCACTCTATGTTCTACGCCTTCATTGTGTTTATTTTAAGGAAAATTCACGATAACCGTACAATATTATGATAATGGAAGAAAACGAAATCACACAAACTATCAGTTCAACTAAGCCGAAAACGTTCTGTAACTACCAAAAAATACCTCAGTGAAATCTGATAATAATAGATGAAAATAGCTGTCGCGGTTGCGTTTCGCTACTGCTTTTTGGATGATTTGTCTATTTTACTAGTAATTTCCGTGTGGTGTCGGCTAAAAATAGCACCATCCCATTTCCTCCCGTGGCTGTCGTAGAAGGCGACTAAGGGATCTACCGGAGGATGGGCAGCAGCATCCTCTGAGTACACACATTCAATCCAACTGCGATCGCCAACCCGCCTGCCAAGCGTGGCGATTATGGCAAATCCCCCCATTTTGGGGCAGGCTTATGTCCAGCAGTGGACGTCTGTCGGCTGATATGATGATGATGATGATGACTAGTCTACTTTTGAATCCGGACTTCTAGAGGAATGGAAGTTTTTTTTTAAAATGCCTTAATTTTGCCTGTTTATAATAATTATGACCGCCGTCCTGAACGGCTTTAAGTTTTCGTAAAAAATTGCTACGTCCATATTTGCCATTCTTCTTTGTATGAAATGAAGTTGCGACACGGCAAAAAAATAAAATAATAAAATCTTTTTATTTCCGCAAACGCTATCGTATGCAACGTTGCAACTAAAATCGCATATCAAAATGCTTGCTTATACGAAAACGGGTCGTAAGATTAGCAATAAATAATATTAAGCCCCTATAATTCCACGTTATCTGACTTCACGGGTGGAAGGCAATTTCTTTGCCATGGCAAAATTATAGGACCCAGTGTGAAACTTTACACCGTGCCGTACGTACTGGATGTTGTGTGTACGTTGCGGGAATGTAGACGGTTGAAAAGTCTGGGCATTTCGCGATATACCAGATCAGGAGGTTAACATTAAAAGTCTTGTTGAAATGTTTATTTGCTGAAACTATACCAGGGTGTAAGTGACAGCCTAGCAAATATTGAAACGGTGAACTCAGACCATCAAACTGAACAACTTTCACTATGGAGCCTACCTCAGGAGACGCGAAAAAAATCCATGACTAATATGTAGATGACACGATTGTATCAAGACCTCCGCTTCTAAGTACCTAGTAAACAAAGTTGTATTACGTTATGCAACACAACCTGCCCACCAAATAATTTCTACTCTTCTCAAGAGAGAGAGAGAGAGAGAGAAAGAGAGAAGAGAAATTATTTGGTGGGCAGGTTGTGTTGCATAACGTAATACAACTTTGTCTACTAGGCACTTAGAAGCGGAGGTCTTGATACAATCGTGTCATCTATTATTAGTCATCGATTTCCGCAAAGTAACGCCTGATTCAATTAATTATAAATGTTTATTTTTAACTTTTGCTTAAAACTATTACATTAAACGGTAGACCAAAAACGAGGCAAGCCTGATACGCGAGGTCTACGATTGGGTATCCTTAACAATAAACATTTAAAAACAACATATTTAAAAGGACCTTGTATAGGTACGAGTATCTATTGCAATTAATTAAAAATACTTGATGTAACTCCCAGTGGGTCCCTAAAAACGTACGTTGTTCTTTTGTTTGTAATTAATTGAATCAGGCGTTACTTTGCGGAAATCCATGACTAATATGTAGATGACACGATTGTATCAAGACCTCCGCTTCTAAGTACCTAGGGTACCGGGTCCGGGTCCGGAGTGGGTCGGTGTCGGACGCTCGGCGGAGTAACAACTCTGTTTCGCACGTTCGTCGGTCTAACTCCTGAGGATGCTCCTTGGTGGAGCGAAACACGTGTAGAGTAGAAATTATTTGGTGGGCAGGTTGTGTAACGTAATACAACTTTGTCTACTAGGTACTTGGAAGCGGAGGTCTTGATACAATCGTGTCATCTACATATTGTTCTTTTGTTTGTTTGACCTAAAAGTACAAGAAATTTTCAACTAAGCTGAACGAAGAAACTAGACATTTCCGATAAATTCCGTCTTCGAGAAGTGACTGCAACATTTTAACGTTAGAAATGTTAGCATGCAATCGCAGAAAAATTATAGGTGTGAAAAACTTTATTGCATTTTATTGTTATTTCTTTCATTTTACTGCTTAGTTCTAATCTAACATCGCGATTTTTCTTAAAGATTACATAACATACATAAATTCCAATTCTACTGCATCCCTTTTACGTATATTAACGACCGAGTTCCCTTTCAAGGTGGCCAGAAACATTGCTACAACTACCAATGTTTTCGATTGGAAATAATTTTGATTATTTTGTGTTTCAACGTCGAATTGTCGATCATACATACATGCATACATATTGTCACGCCTGTCTCCCACTGGGGTAGGCAGAGACAACGGAACGCCACCTGCTACGATCCTGACATACCTCTCTAGCTCCCTCCACATTCATAAGTCCTTTCATGCATGCTCGTCGGTTACGGGTAGATCTGACCTGGCCCTTTTTAAGCACGTCGCCAATTTGGTTCGTATATGTACGTCTAGGCCGTCCCCTTCCAACATTTCCACTTACGCTTGCCTTATTGATTGCCCTCGTCAATCTGCTCTCATCCGTTCTTTTTTCTTCTTTGTCTTCATTTCTTTCATTTTTCATTTTTCTTTCATTCTTCATTGTCGACCAGGTCAATAATAATAAATAAATTAATAAGAGTATTACAAAAAAATAAAAAATATTTCTTTTTACTAGCCCACTTCATCCCACTGCTGGACAAAATCCTCCCCTTTCATCCTCCAATCATCTCTGTCCTTGGCATGATCTGGCCACGCGTCATCGAAAGCATCCAGAAAGTACCGCCACCTCTTCCTAGGACGACATGGACGCCGACGACCATTTTCTGGGATGCAGGGCGTTACAATTCTTGCCCACCTTTCCTGGTGCATTCGACAGACATGGCCGGCCCAATCCCACTTTAATCTGGCGGATTTTTCCCCAACATCGGCTATTCGTGTTTTGGAGCGCAGTGTAGTGTTTCTGACTTGATCCGTTCTTTTAACACCCAGTATACTACGCTCTATTGCCCTCTGGCAAACCTTGAGTTTGGACTTTTGAGACTCAGTGAGAGACCAGGTCTGGGCACCGTTTGTTAGGCTAGGATAGGTAACGCCTCGGTAGCTTAGTAGGCAGCGCGTAAGTCTCATAACAAAAAAATACATAGTACCAATAAATAAATAAGGTATACCTAGGGTGTACTTAGGTATATAGATTTTTATTTGGGAATCAAACGTAAGTATAGTCAATTACAAACGAATAGCTTTATTTCCTACAATAATTGCCTCAACTTACAAATTGTTTTGCAGAACATTTACCATTGACTGATTTATAATACTCAGCAAGTAAGAGTCAAGTGAATTTACATTGTTACTTTACATCCCAAAAAATGTCACTTACCAATACAGTGTATACTTACAGTTTATACTTATTTTTTAAAACTAACATTACTTTAAGGGTCTATTCAGGCCATGGATCTAAACAACATTTCCTAAGGAACATGGGTCGAAAATGAGAATATTTTTTGGACCTTCTATACTAAAAGAGCGGATTCGCGGATCATTTTTCTATGGGAGATCCACAAATTTTTCTTGTTTTTCGACCCATGTTCCTTAGGGAAAATTGTTTAGATTCATGATCTGAATACATCCTTAAAGCTTAGAAAAAGTATATGTCTAGAATGAGCCTCATGCTTCTACCGTTTAAAACAAAAGGGGCCAACTGTCTTAGGTTGGTGTGCGAGCGGCGTCAATTTGTGTCTGTGTGCGTGTATATGGACAGGGTTAAGAGGCCAGTACTGGTTACAATTTTTTTCTACGCGTTCGTAGCTTCGAATGTCACTCTTGACATATACCTAAATATAACTTGTCCAAGCCTTAAAGTTATATTGTGCATTTTAAACTAGTGGTGTATTTTAGAACAACATAAACCTATCAAATACATTGAAATTGGGAGTAAGGTCGGCACGTGTGCCCAATTAGTAGACTTCCCATATCTTATCGATCAATCGATATATATATATCGATATCGATCGAACCAAAATCCCTACAACTCTAAATAATTCTCAGTTACACAACCAATTTCCTTGTTCCAGATCTTCATGCACAAAAACGCAATGCAAATGCACGCGCGTGAGCTCCAACGAGGTTTAGGAGGTGAAGTCAAGCCGCACCAGTGCCAGCAGTGCTTGAAATCGTTCAGCTCGAACCACCAGCTCGTCCAGCATATCAGGGTCCACACCGGGGAGAAGCCTTACAAGTGCTCCTATTGTGACAGGAGGTTCAAGCAGCTAAGCCATGTTCAACAGCATACGAGACTGCATACAGGTTGGTGGAGTGTTTTGTTAACCGACTTCAAAAAAGGAGGACGTTTCTCAATTCGACCGTATAATTTTTTTTTTTAAGAGGATAGCCCGGTACGGTATTCTCAATACAAACGTATTCCCCTGTATAATGACACTCGAGTATTTTTACCATACAATATGTGTCACCTCTGCCATGTCCCAATGTTTTGCTTTTTTGTATTAATTAATTACTGTAAGAACTAGGGACCTTCGAAAATGACCAATTTTACCGCCCGTTTTCAGACATCCAGTAAAAAAAATTGACGAATATTAACAAAAAAAGCAAAACATACGGACATAGCCAAAGTCTTTGACATATTATTTTTGAAAAAATTAATAAATTCGGTTTAGTTTTGGATGAGGAAACAAGGGAATACGAAATGCTGATTTCGTCGATTTTTTGTATATAAGGTCTAGCAAAATTAGCTGAAACTATTTTAAGGGGATGATCAGAACATCAAACTGACTAACTTTCTCTATAGGATCAACATCGAAATAGCGAAAAAAAAATCTGCTGTTCCATACAAACCTACTCGACCTAAATGTATGGGACAAAAGATTTTTTTTTTTTGCGATTTCGATATTGGTGCCATAGAGAAAGTTGTTCAGTTTGATGGTCTGATCATCCCCTTAAAATAGTTTCACCTAACTTTGTTAGACCTTAAAATCGGTCCGAGCTGCAGTTGTCTTTTTCGCACTCTAGTCGGCGTGGGGGAGATAAATATGTATACAGTTGGAAGAGTAAAATTATATGTATTTATACAAGTACCGAAACGAAAATAAATACACAGTATTCTTGGATAGTTTATCTATTGAAATCATAAATTGAATACACGATTGACATTACTTCACACTATTGAATCCCTCTCTAAAAAGATTGTTAAAAATTTTTGAATAATCTTTTTTATCGAAACAAACTTATCCTTATGAAAAGAGTTTTTGGCGGTTATTTGTTAGCTACGTGTGGAGTCCTCATATTTTATTGAATATTTATTGTTTATAGTGAGTTTTGGTTCGTAAAATTGGTGTTGTTTTGCGTAACAAAGTGTCGTGCAAGTGAACAATATACAGTTCAGTGAAATATGAAGGTGTATGGGTCGTAAACAGGAAAAGTGTTCCGTCATTTTGTAACGCGGCAAAGCGGCCGGTTCACCTCTTTCCTGTGGACTTCTCTGCGTTTCCTGCGTTTCTAGATTGCCTCCAAAAACTCCAAAGAAGCGTTAAAACATCGAACTCCAATGTTTTAATTGCTATATATGAGAGAATTTTATTGACGACATCGGTTGTATGGGATATTATAAGCCCTTTACCTTGAACAGAACAAAAAAAAAAAATCGTTATGAAAAACGTTAACCAAGCCAGCGAAAAAATTATTAAATAAATTGCTCGTATTCCGCAGCAAGATCATAAAACGCAAGATAAAACTTTGATTTAATCTAGTTCCTTGAAGTCTTTACGACCATTTACATAACTCAAATATCAAAACAGCTTACAATTCAAATTAAAATGCACTCTAATACTGTTTGAATAAATTACAAACTCATAAAGCAGCTTCACAGCATACGGGATGTGTCCATTCCAAATTTAAACCAGTCTCAAATCCCAACTGGCTGGCAAACAAGCTGGCCGGAAAAAAGCTAGAAAACAACTTTTACAATTAAAACTACGTTCTTTACCATTGGCGGGAGTTTCCTCGGAAAAAAACGTTACGTGGAAAGCGGGAAAAAAAATTATCCAATGGCCGTCGTCGGCCGGAACGGTCGGCCAATCACAGCGCCGGATCGTTACGTACATTCTACGTTGTTTAGAAAAAAAATATTTCACGTGTTTTTTTCCACGTTCGAACTAGCCAATGGGCGGTGCTAAGTGTATTTGTATGCGCATTTATAAATTGGAACGTTGAGTAGGAATTTTTAGTTCTCGTTAAAGTTGATTTGTCAGTATATCGTTTTAAGGTTTTGTGTTACATATTGATACTTGATATTTTTGTTTGTCTACATTTATTAGAACTATGCGTATTATTATACCATTGACATTAATACTATAGACTTCAAGCCTCAGTTGCAGAAACGGTCGTTAAAGTTAATCCTCCATTTTTTTTTTTTTTTTTTTTTTATCTCAATTAAATCTCTTGCTGTCACATTTTGTCTTGTTGATGTAGTAAAAGCTAGCAAGATATTTAATGGAATATTAACTCTAATGAGCGTTTCTGCAACTGGCGGCAAGTCTCATATAAAATCTTAGACACTGTTTGTTTGAATTTGGTAATTTTGGTATCTTTGTCGGCTAGTACAAAAAAGAGCTGTTCTAATTCTGCCATTTTTGGAACGTTAATTACGAATTTCGTTCTGTTTTAATTTTATTATGTAAAATATCAATGGGTTACATTTATTATAAATGCGTATGAACGCATTCTTGACATAAATTGTACTTGCTAAATTGTTTTTAGTATCCAGTCGTAAGTATTATATAAAACACGATTCATCGTATGAATTATATAAGGTCTAACAAAATTAGGTGAAACTATTTTAAGGGGATGATCAGACCATCAAACTGAACAACTTTCTCTACGGGACCAATATTGAAATCTCGAAAAAAAAATCTGCTGCCCCATACGTTTGAGTCAAGTTGTGTTTGCAGTTTTGTATGGGACATCACATTTTTTTTTTCGTGATTTTCATATTGGTCCCATAGAGAAAGTTGTTCAGTTTGATGGTCTGAGCATACCCTTAAAATAGTTTCAGATAGCAGTGTTAGACCTTATATAACTATAAAAATTACTTTCTTGCTGTTTATTAGTGTCTGCTTTAGGTATTTTGCAGAATATTAAAAAATGTTTGCTAATGGTTACCTTATTTACTAAGAAAGATTGAAGTTATAATATTTCCTATTTCTATTTGATACCCTCAGAAAATACCAGACTACCAAATTCTTAGAGGATTCCGAATTCAAATTAGAAATCGATACATAATAAAAATAGACTATAAAAAAACTCTTTGAATTTCGAATCTTTTTTCACAAACGACATTATCGACAATCCATTAATTCAGCCTTTGACTATTTATTATAAGGACTAGCCTTGCGGTAGCATTTCCCCTCTGCCACGGTATAAGATCAATTAATCATGTGCATTTACATTCAATTTTATACTTTATCACTAAACGAGACAGCCTATAATTGCGAAACTATAATTTCGAACTTGGAACGTTTGGGGTTCACACGAGACTACTTTTCATGATTTTTAACGTTCAAAATTAGAATCTACAGTTGTGGGAATAAAATCCAAAGTTGCGGATTTCATGTTACCTCGCCCCAATTGAACATAGCGAATCAACTTATTAAGTATCCCACTGCTGGGCCTTTACTCTTTTTCTTCAATCCGCTAACGCAAAGGACAACATTTTCAGATTTTCTCAACTCTTTTTTGGTACATCTTGAATTACACAATCAATTACGTAAGCCTGTAGTGATTTTTGCCAATCTAACCAATCAAAGCATTTCATTTGTAACGAGCTTTAACCCGCGACTTCGTCCGCACAAATATACCAGATTTTAAGTCAGATCATAAGCTATCAAACCAAAAAAAGTTTCATCATTATCGGTTCAGTAGTTTTTGCGTTATGCTCGTTCAAACAAACAAACACACAAACAGACAGAAAAAAATACAAAAATTGGTGATATGGAATCAGGGACACCTAAAAACCATATCGTTACTTTTTTTTGTTTATATCTTCAATGTACAGACAGTTACAGTTTTATAATAGTACGAGCGTTAACCCGCGACTTCGTCCGAACAAATTATATACCAGATTTTAAGTCAGATCATAAGCTATGAAGCAAAAAAAATTTCATCAAAATCGGTTCAGTAGTTTTTGCGTGATACTCGTTCAAACAAACAAACAAACACCCAAACAAACACACAAACAAACAGACAGACAAAAAATCCAAAAATTGGTGAAATGGAATCAGGGACACCTAAAAACCATATCGTAACTTTTTTTTGTTAATATCTTCAATGTACAGACAAACTTCCTGTGACAGTTTTATAATAGTATAGATAGATTGTGATACACTAAAATTTATATTTTGACAGTTCTCTAACTATTCAAATAGTTGATATTTAATGACCTATTTCTGTTCTCTGTGGTTCAACATACATAACATAGTAAACTTTTTTAATTTAGTTTTTTTCCACAATAGCCCATTCAGGGCAGTGCTACTCAATAATTAAATGGCAATTAACTAGTAACAGGCACCCGATGATTGTTGCCTGTCATTGAGTACGTAATGAGATTTTTAATTGCTGTTATTGCTACTTGCCCGTGCACGTTTGACAGTTTGTCGTTTTACACTTTTACCTTTTTTAAATTTTATTTGTTTTTTTTTTATTTCACGTTGATAAGCGTTTCTTTAGAAATAAGCGTATGTAATTAAAATACAAAAAAAAATATTTTCTTAACAAAAAGAATACTTCGTGATTTATCCAGTGAAACAAATAGATAGCGTTATTTTCTTAAATACCTACGCTACGGCTTTTGAATTTTTTGTTTTTTTTACCTACCTGTGGCACTGAGCTGAGTTTTCAAAAACAGTTTTTTTTATCTAAAATATAATATTACCAGTGGCAAAAAAATCGTCTGTGTTCAAATATTTCTAAATCATTTTTTTTTATTATTGGAACTGTGGTAGGTACTTTTATGGATGTCGCATCATTCCAGCTATACAAAATTAAAAAAATCCATAATATATTTGATAATGCAAATTCAAATCTTCTTCTGTTATTATTTTGAAACAGAAGTGTTAAAAAAAGTTTTGATGACACAAAATTATAAACAAACAAATTATTTTGTAAAACCTGTCTTTACATAGTTTTCATTTATTCAGTAACAAAATTTATGGTGACCTTCCTGACACGAAATTTATGTTTCAACGATTTACAAATTGAACCGGTTGCTAAGGTCGGACCATTAAACGACTGTATCTCCTAAACGGACCTGACAGAACATGCCAGTTTTTATACTGTTCGCATAGCTACAGTGCATATTACAATAGCATGCATATGCTCACGACTATATCCCCCTGACTACCCGTCAGAGATAGTCTGAAACCTCAGAACATCCACGTTTCACTAGTAGTACAGAAACTCTGTCCAGTGTGACGGGGAGTGAGCCCGTCACCATTTGTAATGGACAGTAGGTACAATACATGCCTTGAAATTGAAGCATGCAGGTTTCCTCACTATGTTTTCCTTCACCGAAAAGCCAGTGGTGTAATAAATCGTACATAAATTCCGAAAAAGTCATAGGTACGAGTCGGCCTGGACGGAGATCGAACCATCGCCTTTTGCACTGCAGGCAAGGTTACTCGCCACTGGACGACCACGGACAGATTACAATAATACCTGCATATTCATGCATATTAATTTTTTTCCAACCATAACTGAGCATTGAACGCCTGTAGCTCCTAAACCGACTGGAGTTATGCAAGGAGACCTGGTCTATCCCCATCACAGAGATGCTCTCCACCCTATGAATACTGAATCAGCCTTGCTGCCGATGGTTGCAAAAAGTACACTTATCTCTTATAATAATTAGTCATGTAATTCCCGACTTAGAATAGACCACTGATATCTGATGACGATGACGAATTTGATGATTACTTACAATAAATTGCTGCTGATGATAACAAAAAGTACGTCTATCTCTTATACTATTAGGAACCATACACAAATTCACAAAAAGAACAGAACAATTAGACTGAATACCTACAAAGATGCCTTTTAAACAAAAATAAACTTAAACAAGAGGAAACAAAACACATTCTACGAGAACATTAAAACGAATACGTCTTTATACATAACGATGTAACTTCTAAATTCCCCCGAATTCAGGTCGAAACATTTGAAAAAGTCTAATCAATAGGCCCCTTTTTGTTCTTGTCAATTTTGGAGACTTTTGCATGACAATGGACATAAAGAATGGGACGAAAAACATTAGTTGTTCTAGAAGTGATTTTACTTATGTATTTCGTTGGATGTTTTGTTTTAAAAGTTTGTTCAATTTAATTGTTTTCTTGTTTGGAATTTAAGTAGGTGAGGATGGAAATTTCGCTTCGGAATCTGATTGGTTTTTGGACAAATCTTTGTAAAAGAATATCGTGTATCTAAATTTACATTGGAATTACAAAGAGGATACCTACTGTTTTCGATAGCGAAAGCTTGTAATTGTGACATCATCTATAACATCAGCCTGTTTCCCACTGCAGGGCACAGGCCTACCCTCAAGGATGGTGTATGGGCATTAGACAACCACGCGTGCCCAATTGCTGATTGATAGACTTCACATACACATCAGAATTTCTTCTTCAGCGTATGCAGGTTTCCTCATGATGATTTCCTTCACTGTTTGAGAGCATTTGGATAGTGAACAATTCGAGCATAATGTCTTTTTCAAATCAGCATCGGCTTTTGGACATTATATAAGGTGTAACAAAATTAGGTGAAACTATTTTAAGGGGATGATCAGACCATCAAAATGAACACCTTTCTCTATGGGACTAATATTGAAATCGCGAAAAAAAAATCTGCTGTCCCATACATTTAGGTCGAGTAGGTTTGTATGGAACAGCTGATTTTTTTTCGCGATTTCAATATTGGTCCCATACAGAAAGTTGTTCAGTTTGATGGTCTGATCATCCCCTTAAAATAGTTTCACCTAATTTTGTTAGACCTTATATACGACTCACTACAAGGCACATACCTTTTCTAATGAATTAAGAAGACATAGCTTTGTATGGATTAGTGGAATGGAAGCTAGTTTGTTCGATTATTTTTTCCTCAAATGACCAAGAAAAATTTGAATTATTATCTATTCAGTCATTGATGAGATATTTTCCGAAATTCATTAAAAAAAAAATAGTTTCAAATGGTGGGCAACAGATGGCGTTGATTCAAGATGGATGTGAAACATTGCTGGTAATAATATACATACAAAATAAGAACTAGTAAATAGAAAAATATGAACAGAGAACTATCAGACAACTCTGAATTGTTTTATTTGCTTTAGAACAAAGAAAATCAAAAGAAAAACTCAGTAAACGCATCCAAAAACAGCAATAAAATTGAACCAAATTGCAAAGACAATAAAGGTCATACATTATACATCTATAACGTAGTAACGTAGCTACCGTAACGTTTAAAAAGAAACAACTTTCGTAAAAGAAAATTTCTCACAATCTCTTTCTCCGCGTTAATAAAAAAACTTGGATAGCACTTCCAAAGAAGAAAAAGCTCGGAAAATTATTAAAATATTTCCCCTCCTACTCGGACAGCGGGTGTCTTTGTTCGGTTCCCGAGAATTCGCTTATTTTTAGGGTTCCGCGTTCAAATGGACGAAGAAACCATTAAATTCATACCTTTGTCTTTCAACTTCAACCCGCAGTAGGCCATTGTGGTGGATTATGTTTTCTCTCTCTCTCTGTCTCTCTTACCTACCTCTTACCATTTTAATGAAAGACCCATATTGAGACCCACTCTTTGCCCTACAATACTATTCTACAGGCAATCACTTACTTGTTGTTCATGAATATGCCATAATATCGAGTCTTGACTATGCAAATAAAAGAAACCAAAAATATTTATGTTTTATCTAAAAAATAAACATTTTAACGCGTTCCCGAAAATAACTAAACTCAAATATACCAAAACGCGGTAAGAACCCGTTAAAATGTTTATTTCTAGATTAAATAATAACCGCATAACTCTCAAAAACTGTATTAATATTTATATTTCTTTTATGCACCAATTTGAAATTACTTCGGACATCTGTTAAAGTTAAAAACAATGTAGTTACTTCTTTCTTCTCTCTTTTAGATACTTTAAATTGTTTAAGACAGAATTGTCGCTTCCTAAATAACACACGTTCATTGTGCACGTTCTAATTTATACTCATGTAATACCGATTGCTCTCAAACGCAAAGAAAAATAAATATGTATGTATGTATTGGTAGGCTACCTACCAATCCGCATTAGGAACGTGTGGTGGACTAATGCCCCTGAGGGTAAGCTTAAATCCTGCAGTGGGACGTATTTAGGCTGATGATGATGATGACTGTGCGCATATTTCATATCTTTCATCATCATCAGCCTATCCGCGTTCACTGATGAACAAAGCTCTCCCCATTTGCGCCACAAAACTCTATCCTCATCCTTCCTCATACAGTCGCTCCTTATATTCTCAGCCTACGCCTGCCAGTTTGTAGTCTCTATTCTATTCTTCATTCAAACAATAATCTATGCCAACTCTACGGAACCTTAGTAACGCGTACCCAAGTCGCTCCTGACCGGTTTTTCACCTTTTGCCAAGTTCCTTACAGTTTTAATATCGAGTTTTCGCGCTCTCAAGCGTAAAGATCTCGATGAAACTTTACGTCCACCTGCG
The DNA here is from genome assembly GCA_927399405.1 of Agonopterix arenella. Lineage (NCBI taxonomy): Eukaryota > Metazoa > Arthropoda > Insecta > Lepidoptera > Depressariidae > Agonopterix > Agonopterix arenella. Next base: position 9,567,105 of record OV656714.1, read on the forward strand.
CTTTTTATCTTGACCTTTTGCGTCAGAATCGAGATGATATCACTTTGAGTTAAGGTTGAATTTCCTTTGTTATTTTTCTTAGCTGTTGCCCAAGATTTTGATTGCCGTAGACTTTAAAAAGTATCCTAGAGTCAATCTAAAAGAGTAGTCTATCTATGAGCCAAATTTCAGCCTAATCTTTTCAGCCGTTTAAGCGTTATTAATTCGAACATTCAAATAATATCGGAAACTTTCACATTTATAATATCAGTAGCAAAATAGGAAGTGCTAATATAATTTTTACGTTAGATATTAACGTAAAATTAGCTTGAAAATTCCTATTCACATTAAAACGTATTTATGTCATAGGTACCTTCAAATTTGCTGTATGGTTCCGGCTTAGGATGAACCTACCCCATTTTTCATTATAGGTGTCGTACGAAGCAACTAAGGGAAATACTGTGTAATCTTATACTGTGTTTTTGTGGACGAAGAATAGTTACCTAACACTACACGACTTTGTCAGACTTCAGCATGATCACCATATAATAAGAAATATCAAATTATAATCAAAATCTATGGATTTTGATTATAATTTGATATTTCTTATAACGTAACTGACTATGGTCAGTTACGTTTGATGATTCTATCCTACCAAAAGTGAACCTTAATAGTTGTATCGGACTCTCTGACCACTCCAAAACACAGTGATTTCATGTGTGCAAATACTTAACCCAATCAATATTGCAAAATTTAAACCTAGGACAACAATAATGACCGCTGGCTATCCCCTTCTGATTTACGCCCAATTTAAATTATTTACATCACATCCATATACTTATATGTATAGCGGGGGAGGGGGTAGTGCCTCTCGCGTCCGCGGGGTGAGGGGGGGATAGTGAAAATCGATAGAATCATCGAGACCCGTTCCATCGAATGACTGCGTAGTGCAAAACAAAATGACTGCGTAATGGCTTCGTGTATTACTTAGCGTATCATGGTTGCTATATACGTTTAAATTCACGACTGTTGTCTCTTTCGCGGTGGTTAGGAACTTGGTTGTAAATACCAATTAAGCATGCATGTGTAAAAAGGCTGTCGAAGCATGTTGAAGGTTTTTAGAAGGAACTGTATTGTGTCCTATTACTATGTATATGGAGGTCATCAGAAGATCCTAAATGTCCAAAGTGAAGAGGCTTGAGAAGGTATGGAGAAATAGAGCCATCAACCGCAAAACAAAGATCAGGTTAATGTGGACACTTATTTTCTCCATATTCCTATACGCATCCGAAGCCTGGACGTTGAAAGCTCGCACTCTTCAAAGGATTGACGCATTCGAAATGTGGTGCTGGCGCAGAATGCTCCGAATATCCTGGTCTGAACGCCGCACAAATGAGTCCATCCTCGATGAGTTGAACGTCAAGACAAGACTCTCCACCATCTGTATGCAACGAGTCCTTAAATTCTTTGGGTATACGGTCAGGAGATCAGATAGTTTGGAAAAACTCATAATCACCGGCCGTATGGAGGGAGAGAGAGGTAGAGGACGCATGCCTACGAGATGGACCCATGTGGTGAAAGAAATGACAGAGACAAAACTACAGGCCAGCATATACCGGGCCCAAGATCGAGCGGCCTGGAGAGCTTTTTTAATTAGTCGAATACTTTTTAATCTTACCCTACTAGTATATTATAAATGTGATAGTTTGGATGTTTGCTTTTGCCACTTAGGTCCGCCACATACATCCGGAATAAACCTGATTCGGAATGAGATTCCGTATGGAGAGTTGCCGCTTTCAGAGACTTTTTCACTAGACCTAGTGATTTTTTGATGTCTTAGGTGGCATATTTTAAAGTGATTTTTGAGCGTAGGCGTTGATGGAACGATACCGTATCGTGACGGTGCAGTTGCGACGTCGTTGCAGCATAGTTGCGAAATCGCCTACGCTCTAAAACCGCTTGTGTGATAATGGTTCATGCCATTTTGTATGCAGATTATGTCTAATGTTAAAACTATCGATAGCCTTTTGATATAGTTGCACTAATATTGGAATACAATTTACAAAACATCGTAACATTCGTAAAGTCATGACCTCATCACATGATGGTAATTATTATGTATAGAAATTGTTTGTTTTGTTTTAATAAATACCTAAACATGCAATTATTGTCATTCATTTGGCGTTTCATACATTTTTATTTTAGGCATTTTTTTAAACAGCACTAGTATTTTTTGTAACCATAGTTGACAACACTGAATCCTGAATCAGAGACCTAAATCATGCATAGCCTTTGGATGTAATTCGGCGCAGATAGAATATGCTCTGGACAAAGGATTAAAGTCAGCGCAGACGAAGTCGCGGTCAACAGTTAGTTTGGAGTAATTGAGTAAATATCTTACACATTAATTTACAAAAAAATTCCTTAGGGACTAAAACTAATTCTGATTACAGAGACATCTAAAGAAGATCTTAATCCCATGGATATAAGAACGATAATGTTTATGACTCTTGATCTCTACGTTGTGCTAGCCCCATATTGGTCTGGACCTCTAAACATATTTCAATGGCAAGGTGACTTGATGTGACTACAACTATGCGATAAAATTTAAATTAGATAAATAAGTTCTTTCTTTTATCTGTGTCACCTAAAACATTTAGCTAAATAAATTAATTACATTTGAAGTCAATTTAAATGAAATAGTTTGAAGTAGTGGAATTTTTGACCAATGGACATCATTTAAATTTTTTAAAATTACTTACCTGTTTTTATGCAACAAATAAAAATTTGTAGGAAAAAAAAGTCAGAAACTTTTGCCCAGAAGTGGGATGACATATCTACGCTAATAAAAAAACAATATCCGATGCTTTTGACCGCGACTTTGTCCGCATCGGTTCTCTTCATCTAAGAGACATAAAAATTATATACTTATACCTATAATGTAAGTCTAATTGTATAAAGCTTTTAAACACAAACAGTTTTATCAAAATCGGTCCAGTAGTTTTTGCGTGATGCTCGAACAAACAAATAGTGCGACAAAAAAATTAAAAATCTGTTGTTTGCAGTCAGAGACAGAAAATACTTCTGTATAGTTTTATAATTTCTATGTTTCATGAATTTCAAAAGATAGAACAGATAAGTGGCATATTATACTTTTTGTTCGCATAGTTAAATTTTGTGATTATGCGGTTACCGTCCAAACAAAAATAATTGTAAAAAACAAACGGGAAACCTAAAATTAAATTTCCTTTATTTTAGTTTCCATAAAAGTACCCAAAACTTTTTTCAAAATAATATTTTTTTATAACATAAAAAAAAACTTCTAAACCCAGTGGTACTCTTTTAAATTTAATGGGCCAACATTTTATACTATAACTCAGCCATATTGCACGGTACGCCGCACTCGGAAACTCTGGCAATATTTCAGTAAATATTAAAATGAAGATAGAATTCCGAACGTTACCATTACCTATACTAAACCACAGTGTTGTGGCCGCTTAAATGCATATCCTTTATATAACACTAATGCAATTGTAATGTCATATGTAAGTTACGAAGTATTGTAATTTTTTATAAGTAATTTATTTTCGCATTTGGTTCATGCTTTTTTTTTAAATTCAGATTCATAATGGTGGACTAAGTTTCTGCCTGCCCCCATGGGACAATGGTGTGAGCTTATGCACCACTTTTTTTAATTACTGGAACAAAAAGGGTGTACTTATTCAGATAATGAAACTAAACAACTTTTCCCAAGGAATATTGTGTTGAAAAACGAGAATTTTTTTTGGACCTTCCATACAAAACTTCGGAGCAGCCGATCGATTTTCAATGGGAGGTCCAAAAGTTGTCTCTTAAATGCTTCTACTATATTTATTTTAAGTGCGCCTCGTTTCTGTGTTCTCGATTGTGGAAAAAAAATTTTCTGCTGACTGATTAACTTTTAATCTATTTTATCTATGTACGAAATATCCGCCATTTTTCATTTTATTTACCCTCTACCTTAACCACATAATCTAAAAACCTCAAGAAAGGGGATAATGAACAAGGGACCTTTGGGAATAAATGTAATTCAAGCACGTAATCCATCTTATCATTTTCGTAAAATTTTTAATGGAAAAATTTGTCCGGTTGAAAGAAATCCTGGCCCACTGGGGACTATGGAGACGTGGGGTGGATTTAAAAAATGTATGTGGTTTTGTATTTACCTTGTATGAATTACCTAACTTTTTGTGGTTTTTAATAAGATACTTAGGCCCACTTGCGCCAAATGCTGGGTTAAATTGCGTAACCCCGTCTTTAGTAGCACCGACCTAAAGATTGAACGAGTGTTATCGAAGATTGTCTTGCGCCAAATGAAAACTAGTTCATAGTTAACTAACCTGACAGTTCTCTGTTTTTCGCTGGCAACATCCTAAATGACCATAGAGTTTATGTAATCCGACAAAATATGAAAAGTGAATGATGAATGAACATAATATATGCACGTCTCTTTCATACTGCATCTCTTTGTACTTGTCTGTCTCATTTGTTTTATTTTGGCAATGACATTTCGTTTTCATCGTTCATTCATGTTATCAAAGAGCATGTAACACACTCATAGAGATATTAAGTTGGAACACACTACGTTATGAGTCGGGACTTCCATACTGAAAACTGGTCGTGACAGATTATCCAGAATGTATGAAACGTGTGCAACCGTTCAAAGGAATTAAATGGCGCGGTGCACGTTTCATATAAATTTTGTTTTTTAGAGAGTTGCGTTAGCCAACAACAATACTGTAAAAACAGCTGTTGCCTCAATTTTGACATTTAGCACGTAGTTTAGTGACTTAAACCTACCACATCGGGGGTTTAAATATAACACAAGTTTTGCCCCTAAAACAGGATGGTGCAAGACATAATTCTAATTTAATTCCAAATTAACGATAACCCTGCTAGGCGCAAGCGGGCCTTACGAAGTTAAACGTAGGGGAAAAATACATTATAAAATTATTTCGTTACATAACAAAATTTACTGCTAGGTAGCTAGCAACAATAAAGTTGAACCTTGTGTTTCAAACTTAAACTCAAAATAATATATTCAATATAGGAGATTGAAGCCCACTTGTTAAACGTCAAATCTTTTTTTGAAGCTACCACCGCGTCGGAACGTGTTGTCACTGTAGAGAAGATGCGACCAGAAACTCTACAATATAAGGTCTAACAAAATTAGCTGAAACTATTTTAAGGGCATGATCAGACCATCAAATTGAACAACTTTCTCTATGGGACCAATATCGAAATCGCGAAAAAAAAATCTGCTGTCCCATACAAAACTGCAAACAAACAAACAGACTCGAATGTATGAGACAGCTGATTTTTTTTCGTGATTTCGATATTGGTCCCATAGAGAAAGTTGTTCAGTTTGATGGTCTGAGCATACCCTTAAAATAGTTTCAGCTAATTTTCTTAGACCTTATATGTATAACACGACTTAATAATTATTATTACAATATAAATTATTAAGCTAAGGTTTTGATACAGGGTGTAAAGGACAGCCCTCCACAGACTGAAACTGTAAACACGAACTGAACAACTTTCAGTATGGAGCCTACCTAAAACGCGAAAAAACAGCTGTTTCATACATTTGAGTTGGTAGGTACAGCTGTTTTGTATGAAACAGCAGATTTTTTTCGAATATCCTTAGGTAGGCTCCATAGTGAAAGTTGTTCAGTTTGATGGGGTGAGTTCACCGTTTCAGTATTTGCTAGGTTGTTTCTTATATATTGTAATCGTGATAAAATCAGCTCTCAAGCATTTGAGTCGAGCAGGATTGCAGATTTGTATGTAACAGCTGATTTTTTAAACCAGATTTCGATGTTAGCCCCATAGAGAAAGTTGTCCAGTTTGATGGTCTAATCATCCCCTTAAAAAAGCGTCAGCAATTATTAAGAAGAACCCTATATTATTATACCTATATAAACTATATATACTAGACTAAAAAATAATGTAGTCTTGCCCATTTCCCATTATTTTGGGATCGGCGCAATATGTCATCCTCTTCCATTCATCTCTCTTAGCCGTCGTTTCAACACTCACTCCTTTTTTACACATATCATCCTTGACACAATCCATCCATCTTTTCTTCGGCCTCCCTCTCCTACCACAGCCATCCACATTCATACTTATGGTGGTTTCAGTCCATACAAAAGTTCGACGCACAATACGCGTAGACGGAATTAATAAAAGTAATATTTTATATATGGAAAAATATTTTAGAAAATCTATTTGCCGCGTAACAAATAACATTTGCAATTTATAATATGATTACGAAGATATAAAGCTTTTAAAATTTTGTATGAAAAATTTCAAAGCTTTATATCTTCGTAATTATTTTATAAATTGGAAATGTTATTTGTTACGCGGCATCTAGATTTTCTAAACTATTTTTCCATATATACAAAGTTACTTATATTGATACCGTGTACGCGTATTGTGCGTCAAAGTTTTGTATAAAATTGACCCCTCTGCAACCGCCTTAACACTCGTCTCGTAACATGACACTCGTCTCTCCGCATCACATGCCCATACCACGATAACCCTGCAATTTTTCCGTTATAGGTGCTACTTTCAAACTTCCTCTAATATAAAAAAATATGTACTTAAGTAATTTAAATAAATGCCAATAACAGTTACCAAAATGATTCAATTAGCACCAATGGGTAGTATAAAATAACAAAAGTAAAATTGTAGATAATTCAAACCTTTTTTTTCTTAAATTAAAACAAGCAGCTGTCAAAATAGAATAAAAGCGAGGCGGCCAATGGAAACAGTCGTAATTTCCATGATTGGTCTAACACGGAGGGACCCAGTTATCTTTTTTTTTTTTGCGAGTTTTTCCATTTTCCACCGCGTCTTTGTGCCTCCCTTCAGAAAAGAGGGCAGAATTGAGGAGGAATTGTTAATCTTGATACTTTTATTTTTGGTGTAAAATTTAAACTAAGAGATAAGTGTAATTTTTGCAACCATCAGCAGCAAGGCTGATTCAGTGTTTACGGGGTGTAGAGCATCTCTGTAATGGATATGGACCAGGTCTGCCTGCATAACTCCAGTCGGTCAGTACAAAAACTGACATGGTTCATCAGTCGGTTAAGGAGTTACAGCCGTTCAAAGGTTCAACTTTTGAACGGCTGTATCTCCTAAACCGACTGGCAGTTCATGTCAGTTTTTGTACTGTTCACTTAGCTACAGCGCACACTACAATAATATCATACGATTAGCCTTGCAGCTGAATGTTATTTTTTTACTGACCTTTAAACGTCTGTAACTCCTAAACCGACTGAAGTTATGCATGCAGACCTAGTCCATCCCCATCACAGAGATGCTCTACACCCCATAAACACTGAATCAGCCTTGCTGCCGATGGTTGCAAAAAGTACACTTATCTCTTATAATAATTAGTCATGTAATTCCCGACTTAGAATAGAGCACTGATATCTGATGACGATGACGAATGTGATGATTACTTATAATAAATTGTCTTCGACTAATGCACTGCTTCAATCAATTAAATCAGCTGACATCAACCCACTGTTAGGCATAGGCCTTATTTTTATTGCGCCATTCCTCACGATCCTGTGCTTATCTGATAAATTGTTTATCCGTGACCTTTACAATGTGGTCTGACCAACGTGTTGGTGGTCTACTTATTGACCTCCTTCCCCCTGTTGACCGACATTCCAATACTGCACTCCTTACGATATTTTTAAGCACTTATAATTAATAAGTCAGCTACACACTAAAACGATGTTATCGATCCAGGGTAAGTTCGCAAGATGTTTTATGTGCATGTGTGTGTGTGCACTAACCGTAAATGCTTTTTCTTGTCCTCTTGCATCCGATGGAACGAATGTATGTAGCAAGGATAATAGTTAAGCATAGGACGGATGGACCGACGACCTAATACAGGTCGCTGGTAGCGACTGGATGAGGAAGGCGAGAGAAAGCGAGGAGGTTTTGTGATGTGCCTTAGTAGAGGCTTGTATTCAGCAGTGGACTATGATATTGATATCATAATTTATGATATTGATAATGATAAATGCATGTTCAGACGACCCGGTTAGTGTAATGGTTACCAAGCCGGACTGCCAAACCAGTATTCAGGGTTCGAATTCCAGTTCGGTCATGGATGTTAATTATGTTTGTGCCGTTGTTGTGTGGTTTCCATATTAAAAACCTTTGAGATCATTACCTACAATGTATGTGCCTGAACGATTTATTGTTTTTTTTTTTAAATACAAATATGCAGGTTTATGCCAAGTATCAAGATACGTCCAACACAGTAGCCCATTTGCAGAAGCTGAGATGGAAAAAAGGTCGCGTTCGCCCGATCGCTTTTTATTTGATTTCACCAATGTTTGCGTTGAAATTATTTCGCCTCAATACCTTTTGTTTTTATGTTTTGAGTTATTTTCCTTTTTCGTTCTTTTTTTTACGATTCTTTTAAAAGGAAAATAATCATCAGTTTGTGGGAACAATAATTTGTTGAGTTTTTTTAATATTCACTATTTTGCTAACATGCGCAGGTAGGGCAGGCCAGGTTCGTTCGCCAATTTGTCCCTTTTTTGTGTTTATCTTCAGCCTATATTATATAAGTCTTACTGCATGGCAAATGCCTACCCTCAGGAGAAGGGTCTGGTAGCTATGTATGTAAGTTGGTTTCTTATCGTCGTTTTAAGCATCTTTGGGTTTTAGATTTCGTACAGCGGTCCTAGTGCTGACACAGGGAACTAACTTTGGGGAAAAACAACAATTTAATATGGCAACTTTTTTAGAGAAAATATATACCTACCTGTAGGAATAGTATAAATCATCTCATAATAATTTAAATCATGATTATATACTTTATAACAAATTGGTAACAATAATAACTAACTAACAATGAAATTATAATAATTATAATCTTAAAATGTCGATGAAAAACTACAGTATAATGTAATTATTACTAAAGTATCAATTGATGGTTCTCCTACTCTATATATATTTTTTTATGTCTATGAAGAAAATGTTATATTTCTTTTAATGGTTCTGTAATACCTACCTTTTTTTTCTTAAAAATCTTTGCTCATTTGTTTCATAACATGGATTAAGGTTTTATTACTTTACTAAGAAATTCTTAGGATCTCTTTATACTAAGAATTCCGTTCTTTCCTTCTAAAGCAAAAGCTACAACTTTATATTTTTCAATCTCTAAAAAATAAGTTTCTTCCGTTAATTATTTCAAAAACTTATATTTCGAAAGAAAATCTAAAGAGGAAAATCGAAAAGGCTGTAAGGTTAAAAGTTATTAATTTAAAGTAAACCAAAAGATTAACCCTTGCTTTTTTAGAAAAGAATCCCTCAACCCTAAAGTTATCTTTTAATTATTTTACAGTGTTATTTCTAACAATTTCTAATACAGGATAAATTTTTAGTCAACTTGCGGAAACTTTAACCATGCATTTTACTTGTCAAATCGAACAACTTTGGAATCAACATCAAAATTGCTAAAAAATCAGCTATTCCCCATACACAACAGCTGGAAACCTACTAGACCTAAATGTATAGGACCACGGATTTCTTTGCGCGTTTTCGATGTTGGTCCTGAAGACGACGTTGTTCGGTTTGATCATCAACTTAAAAACTTTCGGCATATCAGGAAGGACCTTGTATATTTCCGAAAAATTTAAGCAGGCAACTAAACCTTAACCAAAAATAAAAATGATCTCAAATAAAAAAAAAAAAGAATTTGTCCATTACCAAGCACCTAATTTTTTTTTAAATTTAAACATACCTACCATCCATATTAAAAACCAATCACATTCAAAATCTAAACCTCTAACAACCAATTAGAAAAATGAATGTATACCTACAACTCCACCACTCAAGTACTCAAATAGTAATGGGAGAAATCTCCCCAACCCTCAGGCCCCAGATGTCGCCCCCGACGATTTTTGAGCCAAAACGAGCTTTTGCCTAATTTATTTTTTGCCGCCTTCTTTTCCAAGAGTAAATATTGACATGATGTACAGTAAGAATAACGTGGATATGACTTACATTTTATTCAGAGTAGAAAAAAATATAATCTTATTGGAAAATTGTAATCCCTACATTACTACATTACAAGTTTGACTAAGCTTGCATGCGGATTATGCAATTAATACTGACTAAATTTGGTGAGCGAGCATTTTTTTAGTATTTATTAAAAATTCAATTTTCCTCTTATTTCGTTTAAAATCTGTAGCCTAAACATAAACATCAACATCAAACATTATTCTAACCTCAAACTAGTGTTTCTAACGTAATAGAAACATGAAGCAACGATGAAACTGAACTAAAAACAACAAGCACCAGCAAAGACAATTTGATGTTCAATATTCTCTTTTATTATGATAGAAATTCGGTATATTGGTCCCTTAATTTTAAATCTATTTTTTTAAATGAATCAACATCCTTTTGGACGGGGGCATGTTGCCATTTTTATAATTAACTATTTAATATCAATCAATGCTACTATAATGAAATGACATTCGGAACTTGAAATGAAAGAAAATTTCATTTTGTTTTTTTTTTTTAATTTGTTACTGTCATGTCCACGCTATTCAAAATTTGAAAAGAAAGTATTCTTCCGAAGGTCGTATCTGAGTTTTTTGCTCCGGAACCGGACGTTCGGCCCGGTGATTAGGAAATTATATTGGGGAGAAATTTCTTCTTCTTTATTTTTTTTTCTCGAGGTGTCGGGGGCGCTATTGGTTATTAAATCGGACTTACTGTTTCCCTCTTTTAATTGTCTTTAGAGATTCGTCTGGAAATTTTTAATTTGGGACGTGTCGCGAATCGCAACTTGCTATTTTTGAATTGATTTATTTTCTTTCCTTATACTTTTGACAAAATACTAGCCTGGAAAAATATAGAAGTACAAGCCATCGACTCATAAGAAGAAGAACCTAGTTAAAATACCTACAAAAATTACATTGTAAAATAGTTTGTTTCAAACGTCGTACAATTTTGTATGACTAATTATATTTACCATGACAGAAACAAAATGTATTTTTCTTGAAAATTGCCGCTCAAAAATATATTTTTGTTAAATAAAACCAAAAATTTTTCAACGCGTGCGTTGTGCGTATTATTCAAAATAAATGTTAATCAAAATTTCGAGTACAATAAATGAAACAATAAAGTTTTACACCATCAATTAAAACGATCTAAAACGGAACGTAAAAACGAAACAAAAAAAAATAATCAAAGACAAGAAAAAAAACAAAAAGATCCGTGATGCGTCAAAAACTCAAAATGAATGACGAACTCGACTTGTCCAAATTACTTTTATTACATTCAACAAAGAAAAGAATTAATTGCAGATATTAATTATAGGGTTTTTTGTTTTTAATTCTTTCTTAGACTTCGGTCCCCTTCGTTTACTATTGTTGGACCATATGCTACGATTTGGGGTTATTATTTCAAAGCGCCTTTTTTTAATCTATGAAGATTGTTAAAAGGTTGAATACTTTGCTGGCAGTGTCTTCAAAAAAGTTAGTTATAACGTGTCAAGAATTTGACCACTAATTATTTCACGTAGGTAGGAAGTCTGTGGTAGGAAGGAAGGTCATGGTATTAGCATTTTGAACTTGCAAAGAGAGCATTATTATGAAATTATGTAGGTAGTAAATAATGCCATACAAAGCAGCATTATGAGTCCTTATACGCTTTAAATTAATAATGTAAACAAAAGTAATACCTACTCATTTATATTTATATAAATTGATAGTTTTAAAATAAATTACCTAATTGAGAACAATGATCACATTCAATTTGTATATTTATGGTTCTTCACCGCAATTTCGTTGGTATTTTATAACAAAAAACAATGCAATAACAACTAAAAAACAATGTACATTTTTAATTGTGGTTAGAAATGCCAAAACTAAATAGTTATGAAACATCAACGAATAAACATTATTAATATTCTCTTATTATAAGAAAATAGATGAAACGTACTTTGCATATTTTCCACGCGTTTTTTTAAACCATAGACAATCCCCGTTTACAAATCGAGGACGCCATTTGTAAAACAAAGATGGCGGATTTTACATCACAATTAACGTTTGTATAATGAGGAGACATGTGTAAAACAATATAGTTAGAGAAAAACAGGTTTCCTGCTTTACAAATATTCGTTTAAAATTGTACAAAAGAATGTTCTTGTAGGTAATTCTAGCAATGTATTTCAAAATAATAATTTCAATCCCGCTTTCCGGGTATCTTATATCCGGAACAGTGACACTGGCACTCTGATTTTAAATAATAATTTCAATCTAGCTTTCCGCGTAAGTATATTATATCCAGAGCAGTGACACGAACACTCTGTTTGTACGTTGATTTCCGTCATAGTTTTAATTTAAAATTCAAACTTTTAACGACCTCGTCAAAATTCTACAATCTAATTTAGAATCATGTTATTTTAACTGAATAAATATCAAAATATTTGACACTTTTAAATTACATAGCTACAAAAATATTTTGAATGTTCAGATAGCTTGGCTTTCTTTCTTCAGTCCATACAAACGTTTGACGCACAACACGCGTAAACGGAATTAATAAAAGTAATATTTTATACATGGAAAAATAGTTTAGAAAATCTAGTTGCCGCGTAACAAATAACATTTGCAATTTATAATATAATTACAAAGATATAAAGCTTTTAAAATTTTGTATGAAAAGTTTTAAAGCTTTATATCTTCGTAATTATTTTATAAATTGCAAATGTTATTTGTTACGCGGCATCTAGATTTTCTACACTATTTTTCCATATATACAAAGTTACTTATATTAATACCGTCTACGCGTATTGTGCATCAAAGTTTTGTATAAAATTGACCCCTCTGCAACCGCCTTAACTAAGATTATAAAATATTCTGAAAAATATTTACTTTTACTTTCACTTAATCTTGTTCTATTTGTGTACATACCTAGTTTTTGTTGTTACTCTAATGATTTCCATGTTTATGGTTTTTTTGGCCAAAAATGCCATCTAATTAAAAAATAAAATAGTTTTTCTTAACGAACGAATAACTAACGGAATAACGTCACCTAATTATAGTTGTAGGACCGATCGCATGGTCAAACAAAAATGCGTAAACTTTAACCTGTGCATCAATAATGATAATTGGCCTTATTAAAAATCTATTAAGGAAATAACCGTTGTATAGATATCAAAAATTGAACAAAAGACAACCGGCAACAGATGGTATATTTCGATCCGGTCATAAAATCGACTTTTTTTAAATCGAAATCACCAAAAAACAGGAACTGGCCCATCAATATCGGTGCGTGATTTTTTACCCGCCATGTAGGTAACAGATGCGCAGCGTAAGATTTTCGAACACAATTTAAGTACTTCATAGTACACATTTCAGATAATTATCTCAAAAAGGCCGTTGCCCTTTAAAAAGTTCCTGCTCAAAATATTCTAAACAAAAGACGTCATAAAAGACTTAAAACAAAAGATTAAATCGTGACAGTAACAAAAATAATTCAAAAATGGAATACCGCAAACTGACGCGAACATGCAAACTCGCTCTCATTCTGTTTTTAAATCCCTATGCGCCGTCCTTTGTGTTTTTTTTTTTAAACTCCTAACTTGCTACTTAAGGGATTCTTTCATTCTTCCAAAGTCGTTTCTTTAATTAGCAACAAAGAAAGATTGCGTGTTGCTTTTACTTTTTTAATTTAATTACGACCTCTTCAAAAAGACAATAGAAAATGTGTTGCTATTAAAGCAGCATGCTAATACCTTTTGTTTCTTTTTTCTCAAATAATTACGACGTTTTTTTTTAAATTCTCATGTTAACAGTGAAATAAGAGACCATTATAAGCGATTTTCGCTCGGTGTCCACGGATAAGTGCACTATTATGTTATTATAGGCATCAAAAGTTGCATCAGAGGTACCAGATGCTAGTAACGGTACTGTGCAATACCGCACGTAACCAGCCAAAACTGGTTTTGTTTAGCAAAAAGTAAGTAGATGTATAACGCGTTTGGTTTTCGTTGCGTGCACATTTGTGACCTTTAGGCTTGGGAAGGGTTAAAATCTAATATCGGCTCAGTCTTATCTTTATTATAATCTAAGAAGTTTCTAACGCTATTTTCTAGTGTCCATTCTTGATACCACGCTTTTTGATTGATGTATTTACTAGGAAATTTTAAGGATGTATTCAGAAATAAAACTAAACAACTATCCCTAAAAAATATGGGTCGAAAAACGAAAATTAATTTTTGGACCTTCCATACAAAAGTACGGATCAGCCGATCGATTTCCTATGGATGGTGCAAAAAATTTTACGTTTTTCGACCTTAGGGAAAATTGTTTAGTTTCAACATCTAAATATATACCTACACATATTTTTTCATTAATTGAAAAATAGCGGCGTAAAAGGTATAGGACCTACCTTATACGCCCCCATTTTTAAATTACATACTAGTGCATAATTATAATATACTTACATAAGTATATGATAATAATGTATACCTAATAAAGAAAGTACTTACTACATATACTTCTTTATGTTGTCTATCATCGAACCTTTACTTCTTCTACCTCTTAAGTTTTTTTTCACTTAATTTAAACTCAAAAGATACTCGAGATAATTGCTCTCCAGTTCTCCTTTCACTCGAATCGAATCCATTTCTGAACGAAAGCAATTTTCACCATTTTCCCTCATTTTTTGGCATTCTTCTCGAGGGCGGGATTCGACAATCCATTGTATAAGTAAAGAATCGGTGATTAAAATTCAATTTTGGAACAATCGAATGTGTTAGCGGGACTAAGATGACGCGGTGCATTTTAATTGGATGAATAATTTTGGCGGCAATTTAGAGGTGATTAATAATTGGCTGTGTTCTTTTTTTGCGGCTGCCAGAGTTTTTTTAGGCTTCTTATTTTTTTTAAATAAAATCTCTATGCTAGTGATCTTTTTTCATAACAATCTATTACAAAAAGCTAAGTCTTATCCCACATTACATTTTTATTAATACAATCTCACTTTTATTTCCAAAAAAGCACCATATGCACTATAATTCATCAAAATTAGTCACGTAACCGTATCGGTCAAATTTTTACCGGCCAAAAAAATTAACCCTTTCGCTGCCGACAAACATAGGGTTGAATTCGGACAATAAAAAGCCAGGACTGTCCCGGAAGATCTTATACCTGTAAAATAATAGCTTTTTGAACTCAAATTTGCATGATAATAGTGTACGAACTATTATTTTTGCGAATGGCTAACAATCTCTTTTATGGACGGGGCAGCTGCATAACCTTTTTTTTTAAAAGGTCATTGTCCATCGGTATTTGGATGCGTTTAGATAATGCAATTTAGGTCACCCTTTGACTATTATTTTTAATAATATTAGATTGTTTTCTATTTTATTGTGTCAGAAAATATTTGCGTAGATGTATTTGTAGACAATAATTGTATATGAAATGATACAGTAGTATAAATTGGTGTAAGTACTTATTATAATATAACCATAAAAATGTATAATAATTGGTATACAGGCCGTTAACTTAAATGCGTTACATACCTACTTTACAACATCAAACTGAACATCTTTCACTATGGAATCAACCACCAATCAACATTAAAATCGTGAGAAAAAATTCAGCAGTTCCATTAAAAGCTTCTATGGCGAAAACCAAAATGTAACTTAATGTACTTATTACACATACTTATTATATAATATTATGTACAATAGCATACTTATATCGAGTAGTATTAAATTTATATTACAAATACAATTTGTTTGTTTTCCCATTTTGTTTTAAAACTCTAGTCTTATTTTGTATCAACAACAAGCAGCATAGAAATCAGTCTAATTAGCTTCAGTTAATTGCTAACTTAAGGCCATACTACACCGTTCATTTTATCTCCAATTATAAGTCATTATTCACTTAACACTTTATAACGAAACCTTTAATTTTAATAGAATAAAGGATTTATATTTCCTTGCTTTGTCTTATACTCTTCTCCAAATAGCATAGAAATTTTCGTCGAGCCAAATCTCACCCTGTCTCACGTAATTTTTTTCTGCCAGAAACAGTGTAAAATTATAAGATCAAGCACAAATTAAAGTATTTACACAAAAACACGCATTTAAAAAAAAATCACGTGAGATTAGGGGGGAGGGAGGGGGCTTGACATCTCACTAAGGGGAGACGGGGGTTTGAAATATAGCCGACATAACCTCACGTAATTAATCGGAGTTTCCCTGCGAGATCGAATCAGAAATGAAGACATCCGCAGAAGAACCAGATTAGGTGACATAGCCCAAGAAATTGCTAAACTAAAGTGGCAGTGGGCGCACATTGCTCGCAGAACCGATGGCCGATGGGGCTGAAAAGTTCTCGAGTGGCGACCGCGTACTGGAAAGCGCAGCGTGGGTAGGCCCCGCACACGGTGGACCGACGGCCTGGTGAAGGCGGCAGGAACCCGTTGGATAAGGGCAGCGCAGGACCAGTCGTTATGGTGATCCTTGGGGGAGGCCTATGTCCAGCAGTGGACGTCCATCGGCTGAGATGATGATGATGACGAATTAATGGACGCCCCCTAAATACCTAAGTAGGTACCTACGAAAAGCCAAAAATAAAGTTAAGTAAAAGCAATAGGTTTTTTGAAATGTATTGTCATAGATTTTCTTCGAACCTATTAATCTAAAAATATCAATTAAAATCAAACATCTAACGCTCAAATACACGTCACTAGAGAAACAATTATAAATATCAACCAAATTAATAAAGAACTATAAAATAACAATTAAAAAAGAAAAAAAATTGTCAGATTGACAAGGCGACCCTTTGCCGGTTGCACCAAAAAACAACAGGTAATCAAAGGGTTAAAATAGAAACCAGAATGGGAAAGACAAAAAATGGATCAAGGGTTAAATCGGAACTGACGATTTTATAAATGAGTATTGTGTTACAGTTCTCTTTTAAATTAGTATTGTTAACGGTCAACTACGTTCGCGTGAATTTCGAAAAACTTCATCAACCCGTCGTACCCCTTCAAGGTTTGATTTTCGGAAATCCTCAATAATATAATTATATTCAAGATATATTCCAAAATGAATGTTTCTATGTCCAGCGGTTTAGGCTGTGTGTTGTCTGTCTGTCAGTTACGGAACTGTTTTATATGTATACAGGGTGTTAGGGTACACAGTTGCATTACTTTAGGTGATGTACTTTCCCTAAGAAGTCTAATGGAAATTCGCAAAAAAATTAGACACTCCTTTTGTATGAGAAGTCGAAAAATATTTTGCGTATTTCCTATGGATTTCTTAGGGAAATATCATGGATACAATCACCCCTTAAAGTAATGCATCTGTTTACCCTAACACCCT
Source organism: Agonopterix arenella (assembly GCA_927399405.1). NCBI lineage: Eukaryota > Metazoa > Arthropoda > Insecta > Lepidoptera > Depressariidae > Agonopterix > Agonopterix arenella. The sequence continues at coordinate 9,584,500 of OV656714.1, forward strand.
ACACTGTATAGTGGTTGACATAACTCAGAAAATTAGCAAGCTAACTAAAGTGGCAATGGGTTGGTCATATCTGCCGAAGAACTGACAACCGTTGGGGTGTCAGGGTTCTGGAGTGGAGACCGCGAACTGGCAGGCGTAGTGTGGGACGCCCTGCTGCCCGCTGGATAGACGACCTGAGACAGGTGGCGGGGAGTGACTGGATGAGGAAGATTGAGGACAGAGTCTAGTGGCGCGCCTTGGGAGAGCCCTATGTTCAGCAGTTGACGAAAATTGCTAAAGATCAAATATTCTTTCTTACGACTAATGAGAAAGAATAAGGTAGTCAATTCTGCTTTAAAAACTAATGAATAAAAAGCAAACTTAACCCCTCGACTCCAGTAGAATTTTTAACATCGTTCCAAATAGTAAAAATATCTTTTTTCGGATTAAAACAGCTATGTCTGCGACGAGGGAGTGGGGGATGAATAAAAATAATTGTCGAGTCGGGGCTGACGCCTTCGCCAACCTCTTAGTGTTCACACAATCTTATAGGGTTGCCTCTTGTCTGAAAATATGAAGAAAATTGAAAGATATAACGAACTCGAATAAATTAATGACCTTTTGTTCGGAAACTTTTATAAAACAACCAAATATTTTTTCATGTCTATTTTTATAGCAAATTTGGAAGAAACAACATGTTTGGAAAACTTCTCTAGCTTTTTCAGTGAGAGCTATCTCAGGAGGTATTTATATTCGCAAAAATTCTCATTATTTAACCATATACTATATGTCACCGGAAGATAACAAGATCCATAAGTTTATAAATTTCCTAGGAAATTTATAAACCTTCGTAGGTTAGGTTAGGTTAGGTTTATAAATTTCCTAGAAGATTTATAAATTTGCGGGTCTTGTTATTTTCCGGTGACATATATACCGGATATGCTCCGAGCATATCCGGAACATCATAGGTAGGTACTCTGAGTGGTTGACCCTTCGGGGCAGTAAAGAAGTTTTGCTACAATGACTTTGCAGTATGGTTCACTATTGGCATTAAGAGTGCAGGACTACTCATGTGGTGATATCATGGTAATCAATTTTAGACAAAAAGCACTGCTATAGAAAATTGTGTCTTATTCGAGTCCTACGGCACTATCGGAAACAAATGTGATAGTAAACACGAATGAATTCAAAATGAACTAATTATAATCACAACTCCTTTAGAACGAGTTTCAACTTTCTTAATTAATTAAAAACAACGATGCTTCAACGAAACTATATGCATTAACTTACAAAAAATAGAAACAATAAGATAAAACTGAAAAACAAGTCGTTAGCAACCCTAGCCAAGCGCCTCCAACTTTAGGAAAACTTGCCAACTATAAGTTTTTGTTCTCTTTGCATTTTTCTCTTGCACAAAACGGTTATTTTTTTATTCGTTTTTGTTCCCGTTGAATCTTTTTAGTCGTATCTCTTGAAACGTGTACCCTTTTGAGATGGCTGGCTATCTTTCTCAAGTTTACTGAGTTAGGTAAAGATGGAGTGGAGTGGAAATGCGTATTTTTTTTCTTTTGTTTGTAGAATTCGTTTTACTAACCTATTTGTTTAATATATCACAATTGTAGCTAACTAAGAATAATTCTAAAAAGTTCAACTATGTTTTTCATTAACAGTAAGAAAAGAAAATATCTCAAAAATTTTATTCTGAGCTTTTTGATGATTTGTGAGTGAAACTAATAAGTAGTTTGATCCAATGAGTGGAAGTGGAGTCTTACATTGAATAATTCGAGAAAATAATTATATTTTTTTACGATTTAAATAGGTAATAGTATATAATTTTTTACCTAATGGTATGGTTTATATCCCTCAACTATGCACTGAAAACTGTGGTAGATTGTTACAGCGATGTACCTAACCACCCCGAAAAGGAGATTATGATATATCCATACAAAACACAATGTCAAATTTTTCACAGATTAAAAAAGTGATCATTTTAAGTCAAAGAAAAATATCCAAATGAAGTCTCCAAGTATTTCTTGTTCCTTGAAAACTCCTTAAGTTTTTATTTGACCACTGAAGCATTCGCGAGATAGCGCCGCGGTGAAAATTAAAAAAAACCTCAGAAAAAAAAACGGAATACTGTTGGGAGGAAACTTTTTAACGTGGGAAGGTACAGGCGTTCGAGGAACTCTTTATTGCTTCTCTTTCTAACTTGTACTTCTTTTTTTGTTTACTTTACGTTGATTTGATTTGAAGTTGAAATTATTTGTAGTATTTCTTAGGGTGTTTTTTATCTGAAATGTTTATGTCCAATAACTAAGGGAAAAGGTTGGGTTTTTGCTTATTAGGCATACAGGGTAACCAGGTTATAATCAGAGGTCGGATTCTGCCGGTGATTCTAGGTCCGCATGTAAGTGATATTATTGGGGCCCTCTTACTTTAAATTTTATTGTGACAGTAGGGGAGGGCTACTATAGATTGCCTTTGTTTAGAATCTCAAAATAACAAGGAAATCATTATTATAAATATTATAACTCCTTGCAAAATCGAGATAAATGAAAATTAAAAAGAGGGCCCCAATCATATCACTTAAATGCGGACCTGGAATAACCGGTAGAATCCGACCTCTGGCTCTCTATACTATTATAAAACTGTAACAGGAAGTTTGTCTGTACATTGAAGATATTAACAAAAAAAAGTTACGATATGGTTTTTAGGTGTCCCTGATTCCATTTCACCAATTTTTTTATTTTTTGTCTGTCTGTTTGTTTGTGTGTTTGTTTGGGTGTTTGTTTGTATGTTTATTTGTTTGAACGAGTATCACGCAAAAACTACTGAACCGATTTTGATGAAACTTTTTTGTTTGATAGCTTATGATGTGACTTAAAATCTGGTATATAATTTGTGCGGACGAAGTCGCGGGTTAACGCTCGTAATTTATAATGATACAGGATAATTTTTTTTAGTCTGTGCGGATTCCTGAACCATGCATTCTACTCATCAAATTGATCAACTTTCCCTATGGAGCCAAATTCGAAATCCTAAAAAAACAAAAATTGCTGTTACTTACAAAACAGCAGTACCTACTCGACTCAAATTATGAAACAGAAGATCATTTTTCGCCATTTCGTATTTTCAACGTAGTGAAAGTTCTTCAGCTTGATGAATAGAATGGTCTAAGTATCCACACTGATAAAAAATTTACCCTATAAATTATAATCTCAAGTAATTTTCATTTGTTTGTTAAAAATGCTCATCATTTTGATTGTATGAAAAAAATGGTGTCGCTAGTATAATTTTTGCCTGAATAAAGATACAAAAGTGTTTTTAGTAATTATATTGAACGAAAAAGTAAAATGTTACGTACGGATAAACTTAAATTGATTTAAGATAAAAAAATCAGTTGAAAAAATTTAATCTTATTCCACAACGTTCAAAGCATTAAACATAAAATAAAACACCCTTTATAAACTGACAAGTATTAACACAAAATGGCGGACGCAACAAAATGTCAATACCAACAAATTTCTGCCACTCGACGCAGGTGGAATACTATTATATTTTTTTCATGCCCGCTGCCCACCCCAAAATAGTTGGGGGCGAGGGGGCATAGTTAGGGTGTGCGTGACCCCACCCCACTCCCACGCCACACCCCGGGAGTGAAAAGGGGGTTGCACTTACCATGTGTGCACGCAAATTCATGTCCAATAATTTAAATTTTCGATAACCGTGATTAATGCAATATTAACTTTATATGCAGCGATTTTCAACCTCTATAATTATAACCATTTACTTTGTATGTTTTGACAGAGTGGATATGCTAACGTAGTCAAAAGGTAATGGAAGATTATCGAGTATTTTTCGTTTTAATAACACAGTGATTCTCTTTCTATAGTTGGGTTTGCATTTCGGTTCCTTTTATAGCTTTTCTATCGTTGGGGCTGTACACTGTGAAAGAACTTGTAAGATACAATTTCCTTTATTTCTGTTGTTTTCTTTCAATTCAGTAAGCCAGAAAAAGCGATAGCAATAAACAGTGAAAACATGCAAGAATAATTCGAATAATATACAAGTTAAAATTGCGCGTAAGTCTGCGTTCCAAATTCAAAAATAAATTCGCTACACGCACGCTCCGACGGGCTGTCGTGTTTTAAAATCGACGTGGAATTTATTTCTGCATCCTATGTAATCTACTTTTGAAATTCGAATGTCATTTTATTTTTAAATTTATTTTCAACCTAAAAGTTTTAACCAGATTTAGTTGAACAAAACACAAAATTAACTTTTTCTATTACTTATTAAAAATAAAAATTATCTATGAATTTTTTTTTCTCAGAAAGTACATTAGGCAAAGGCAAGAATGCTTTATGCCTACGCGTAAGTCAAAAGGTAATGTTGTTACTGGAGGGAAGTACTTTTGTATGTAAATCAATGCGTAGGCTTTAGCTCGGCTGCCTAGGTCTTTGTAAGCGCTAGACCTGAATTTTAGTACTTACGAACGTGTAGAATGTGAGTTTTGGACTTTGAAAAATGATTTGGTTGAAACGAGGTTTGTGACTTTATAAGGTTATGTAGGGATGTTTATACATCATGTTATTTTATTTAAAAAGTAGGTAACAAAGATCAAAATGTTGGTTCTTAAGTACATTGACCGCCACTTGCACCCTTACGTTCTTTATATTCTGTTTTTGTTACTGTATGTTTTTGGTGTGCAAATAAAGAATATTTATGTTATGTTATGTTATTGTCTTATAAAATAATGTCATTAAGACATCACATCAAATACTTAGATATAAAACTATTTAATACTTTTAAATATGATAGAGTTTGCAATAAACAAAAAAGCGTCTTTCTAGTCATAATAATGAATAATTATATTAATACTGTTCCACTTTTATATCAAATAATGCCAAGCATTACCTACCTAATAATATGAACTTGTATAAAAAATAACATAAAATCTATATTATATTAAACACTAAATATTAGAAAAAATTTATGTAATTTTTATACAAACTTGTTAACACGTTTGCATTAAATAAAAGATCAGAGGGCAAAATAGATACGTATCATGATTATGATCACCTTTAATAACCAATAAATTTAACCAATAAATATAATCAACACTATTCCACTTTTAATGTCAATTAACCACAAACAATATTATGAATATATACATTAGTATATAAGCCATGGGAACAATTTTAACTGAATGACTTGACATACTTAGATAGTCATATGCATTTTCATCGATTGCTACATAAACAACTGTTATTTTTTTTAATTGTTCCTTTACTTTTTGTCACATTAAATTATTATTCTTTATAACAAACAAAATTATGTATACTTACTCATTTCAAGTTTATTGTCACTACAAATCATATACAATTAAGTATAACAACATAACAATTCTAATAAAATAACAATTTACTAGACAAACTAATGCTAATTTCAAAATTAATACAAAATAAAACCGTTCACAATCTCACGATAGCATCCTTTAAGACATCGTACATCGTCGATCTGTGCTAAGGCGAACGCCTTTCCCTTCCCTACTTATTCATAGACCATAGAGAAATAACAAAAATAGCCATAGACAATCTAAAACCAGCATAACTTAAACCCTAAGTACGAACGTTTAAGGTTAAAACTATGCGTTAGAAAGGGTCAGGATAAAATGGCGACTTGGAATGCGTAGGCTGTGTAGGTTGAAAAATGGCTGCATGGTTACAATAGTATAAGGAACGGTGAACCCGGAAATATTTGCTACGGACAAGATTAATCTTTTGTGAGATGTGCATTTTTTTTAATGAGACATGATTTCTTCTTTTACGATATTTTCGGGGTGACCAGTAACATTTACCTACAAACTACCTTTTAATGTTTTCAATTGTTTAGTTTATGAATTTGTAAGGACGGTTCTGGTGTTTTTTTTTTAACATACAGACCTACATTATATCTAGATTCACGACAATATTTCGTTACGGGGTCAGTACGTAATAAATATCGTTATAATTAGTTTACAACTAGACAGAAACTATAATGGACAACCCATTACGGCATAATACATTCCATCCCGAGACTCTGCTATGTAAACTTTGCTATCTAGCTTTAAAAATGAAATAAGTTTCTGTAACATACCTTCTGTTTACTCTAAAACGGATTTCAGTCATTTCTTTATGTTTATCATTATATTCATTATCATCATTATCATCTCAGCCGATAGACGTCCACTGCTGGACATAGGGCTCCGCCACGGATCGCTACAACGACCAGTCCTGCGCTGCCCTCACCCAATATAGAGATCATGCAATAGAGTATGTTTCAAAAGCATCAAAACCGAAAAAAAAATTGGACAACAAGTCAATTTTGAGTGCGATTTTTGAACTCAGCAGAGAATAATGTCAAAATTACTATGCATCTTTCTACTGCTGATTTGACTTTCAATAATCGCACTATTGAAGTATGATTTTTGAAAGTCAAATCAGCAGTAGAAAGATGAATATTTCCACAGTAATTTTGACATTTTCAAATGCTGAGCTCAGCGAGTGAGATTCAAAATTCGCACTCCTGATCTTTAACAAAATTATACAAATACAAAAACAAAATTTCTTTATTTTTCTCACCACAAACACGAAATTAATAAAAACAAATAAAGATATTAAATTGAGTAAGTAAAAGAGTTTGTGGGTGGAGACTGGTGCTTGGTAAGTATGTGTACTTCAAGTCACCAGGTCTTCTTCCGCCAGAAGCGTCACGATTATTCTAGAACGAGCGTTAACCCGCGACTTCGTCCGCACAAATTATATACCAGATTTTAAGTCAGATCATAAGCTATCAAACAAAAAAGTTTCATCAAAATCGGTTCAGTAGTTTTTGCGTGATACTCGTTCAAACAAACAAACAAACACACAAACAAACAGACAGACAAAAAATCCAAAAAATTGGTGAAATGGAATCAGGGACACCTAAAAACCATATCGTAACTTTTTTTTTGTTAATATCTTCAATGTACAGACAAACTTCCTGTTACAGTTTAATAGTATAGATAGATTTAGTAATCTGTAATCCCAATTATACGCCATATTTATTCAATCAATTTTGATCTCTTTCCATCCGTAATAGCCCAGTCATTTTACGGAGTTTTGTTAGGAGAAGTGGAAAGTAATTTTAAATTGTAACCGTCACCATTTAGTGACAAAAAGACTATCTGAAAACGTATTTAAAAAATTCCCTACGCAACATAGAAATCAAAATTGTGAGCCCCAGAAGGGTTTTAAATTATTATTATGAATACCAATGCACTTATTTGAATTTTATTTAACGAGAGTAATAAAATAGGCATTAAAATTTAATAAGACAAAAATATTTACACCATATTTGGAGTACATATGAATAATGGTAATACTTTAAATATGTGCAAAAAAAATTACCATCAGGTTTTTTATAACGAGATTAATAGCTAAATTTTAAATTTGGAACTGGTGTGACGGGACTTTTTTTTTAATTTTGGTACATTTCTTAGCTCAAATTGGCTCATAAATACTATATCGAAAAAAAATATAAATTATTAATTAGTCCCGGCTCAAACCGTAAAATGACTGGGCTATAATAATTCTGTGATCAGGACATGTCTGTTTATAAGATAAATTGCTCTCTATTATTTCTTATAGACATAGATAATAAATAGGTACCCTAATTAGTCCAGCCTGTTTTCTAACAGTACCACAAAAAGTTTTCATTTCAGTCTTAAGATTAAAGCTATAGAGTTGAAAATAGTTAGTTTATTTTCATTTCTAACTATTTCCTCTCCAATCTCGTCTGTGGATGGATATTTATTGCCATTTCTTTTATGACAGTTCGTAATGTTTGTTGCTTGTAAAATTATTATGTTACAGTGTTAAATCAATCACCTTTTTTTTGCTATTAAATATAATTAACAGCTTTTTTATAAATGAATAAAGGTTTTTGAGAGTTACGATGAAATCGGTAAGAACCCGTTGAAATATTACTTACTTAAGGCTCATTTTACCGTTCAGTGTTGTTAAAAATTTTAGATTTCTCGATCAAAAAAGCCGAAATTGCTAAAAAAGCTGTCATTTTTTGTTCAATTATTTAAAATGTTCATACAGCTGTTCGTATTTTTAATTTTTTTTGCGTTTTATTCATTTAAATTTTTTTTTAATTATTATTATAGTATTTAAGAGTTATTTTACTGCTCAGTGGCGCCCTCAACACAATACTAAAGATTCAAACCCATTCTCAAACCCAAAATGAAGAAGTAATATTCAAACTTACTACAAAACCTTTTAAGGCAATTTTTATAAAATGCCTTTAATTGAAATTTCTCAAGAGCATTCGAAACGAACATTCGAGCCAAGAACTAAAAGGTCTCATTATTTTTTCTTGACACTTCCTCCATCAGCATTGTACTAACACTAGCTCTAGATTACCTAATCCATTAGCCCTAACTTTCTAATCTAGACTTATAAATAAATCTAAACCGACAAAATAAAAGACAGGCGTACCAAACAAACAGCATAAACCTCCCACCCAACAATAAAAGCTAAAATAACGCAATATTTTACCAACTTTTATCTCCCAACCTAATAAACTCAGTTATAAAATTTAGTGCCTATAAATAAGGGTATCGACCGTTAGTACACGATTAGCTATAGCCTAGGTCTTGCTATGTCAAGTCATATATCTATCTGGCCGCATCTAGGAAATAATTCTACAATATCTTTCGTTCGACGCACGCGCACTGTAACATACGCATTCTTCTCAAACATGCAAAATCACTAACACAACTACACAGGCAGGACATATAAAAGATACACTATATCGACGTTTACTATATCTGTGTTTGCGATGGTTTGGATGTATGCGTGCAGTCGTTGACCTATGCATTTGCTCACAGTACAAGCTAAAAGTATGCGCTCAGTTTATGGTCTTATTTTAAAAATGGAACACGGTCATCGCTTTCTTTCCGTTGGGTTAGGTCATGGTTTTTTGGCGCGAATCTTTTAGGTTATGAGGCGGGGTTTGGAGCTTGTTTGGGATTACGTAATTTAAGGTTACCGTTAGGCTTCGAAGTTTAAACGGTCGAGCTTTTAGAATCTTTTTTGACGCTTTTTTCTTGGCCAAGAAATACGTTTTCGTATTTAAATCATTCAAATTGATTACTTATTAGACAGTAAATGTATTATTATAAAACAAATAGGTAATGTATGAATGAGGCACCTACATAAGGAAACATTAAAAGTAACTTACGCTATTGTTTTAGGACTACCTACCTTATTATGAACTAATTTTTTTTACTATATCTATGAAGAGTTGTCAGTCATATAATTATCCTAAACGCTAACCGAAGTGAAACGTGGATGTTCTGAGGTTTCAGAATATCTCTGACTACCCCCTCGGGGAATATAGTCGTGAGCATATGCTATGCAATGCTATGCTAACCGAAGTCAGGAATTAAAAATTTCAATATCAAGTTTTACCAATTTCCGTCAAGTCATTTTGAAATGGGGGATTAGCAAAAATCTTCCATTCAACTTTAAAATATTGTAAGAATTTACAATATTTTTAAAACAATACACAATTAACAGTACGGGAAATATAATAGAAGACATAAAATGACACGACAATAACTGTAAAACTATAATTAGAAAGAAACATAGAAGGGTACAGAAGGATAGCCTGACTGGCACTAAAATATCTATATGTACCTACCTACCTATTAAAGCTTAAACCATAGACAATTTTTTTTTTCGCTACGGTTTAAACGAATCTAGAAAATGTTCTATCTCTCACACTGCTCATACTGATGACAGTGACGTCATCATATTTAAACATGCTTCGAGCTTTGACTACTTATATAGGGACTAGCTACGCGTGTAATTCTACTAGCAAACATTTCTGCCACTTTTTGCGGGGGGCGAGGTAGCACAAAATCCGCAACTTTGGATTTTATTCCCCACAACTTTAGATTCTAATTTTGAACGTTAAAAATCATGAAAAGTAGTCTTGTGTGAACCCCAAACGTTCTAACCTCTAAATTATTGTTTCGCAAATATAGGCTGTCTCGCTTAGTGATCAGGTATAAAATTGAATGTAAATGCACATGATTAATTGATCTTATACCGTGGCAGAGGGGAAATGCTACCACAAAGCTAGTCCTTATAATACATAGTCAAAGACTTCGAGCTATAAAACACAATACATGTAAACGAAAAGAATGTAGCAGCGTCGTACCAGGAAAACAAAGCATGCATGGAGACTTGATTACCAAATGCTCTACCGACAAGAGCATGCGTAGCATGATATGACAAAAATAAATCATAATTCCTGCCCTTACCCCATTATTTTACAATATATATGTGCAATAAAACAATATATTAATCTGAATGAAATAGCTGAAGCACAAAATACACAAAACGATAAATCTGGACCACATAGCGTCGCGGTGCAATAGATCTTCATACATTATCTATTAAGTCTGTCCTTAGACCACCGTGGAAAATGGATCAAATTTCAATAACTTGACTCGCACTAACTTCACTTGAAGTGGTAGCAAAGTATATGAAAGAGTATAGTGGTGGTAGCTAGATTAAAATTCATATTCTTGTTGTTGCAATTTATTACTTCCAAAAAAACAATGTGTATCTTAGAAAGTATGTGGGTCCTTTCTAATATGCTGACGGTTTGCTATGAGACCAACATCTAAATCGCGAAAAACAAAAATATGGTGCCCCTGACATTTGGGTTGAGTTTGATTTCGATGTCGATCCCATGAAGAAAGTTGTTCAGTTTGATGGCACCATATTAAAAAAGACCCTATACAAAGGGTGAAATTGATATCATTAGCATCCTTTAAACTAAGAGTCTACCCATCAAACTGAACAACTTTTACTATGGGAGCAAACCGATCGGAACAAATAAAAAATCTGATGTTCCATACTAAACTGCAATGTCGACGCGCGAGTTCGCGACTCAAATGTATGCAATAGCTGATTTTTTTTTTGCTCCTGTTGTTCAGTTTGATGGGTCCTGTTGCTTAGTTTAAAAGGATGCTAATGATATCAATTTCACTCTGTATATACATACACGGTGTCTAGTCCATCGTTAATACTTGGAGGGTTAACAGGTCACTTCATGACTGTCCAAAGAATATCTAAATATGACTTTACTTTACTAATTTTAATACTAATCTTCTTTTACCTTTTCAAATAGAAAATCATTTCATCTTGTTTCTCCAAATATCAAAACTACCTATACAGGGTCTTTAATATACTGATGGTTTTTAAACGGTATGATCAGACCATCGTACTGAATAACTTTCTTGATGGGAATAACGACGAAATCGCAAAAAATAATCTCCTTTTCCATACTAAACTGCAAACCTACTCGACTTAAATGTCCCAGACATTTGATTTTTAAGATAGAGAAAGTTGTTTAGTCATCAAAGTTGATCATCTCTTTAAAAAACTGTGGTAAAAAACACAGCAAACACAAAATACGATAAAAACGAGACATCATTGAACCTATAGTCATCATGATAACATTACCCATAATTTCTCACCTCTTCCACCTTCCAGGGGAGCGCCCCTACAAATGTCATCTGCCAGACTGCGGGAGAGCCTTCATCCAGCTGTCGAACCTACAGCAGCATCTGAGGAACCACGACGCTCAGGTGGAAAGGGCCAAGAACAGACCCTTTCACTGTAACATCTGTGGGAAAGGCTTCGCTACTGAGAGCAGTTTGAGAACACATACAGCCAAGGTTAGTATCTTGAAGTTACACAGAGTTATGTCATCGCAATTCCTTTGCAGGTTGTCAAAATCTTTGTTAAGTTTCATCATCATCATGACCGTTATCGACAACGACTGTATACTCACTTAGGCTGTGTCGTTGCTCACAGCTGAGAGCGACGTTCGTGTGCTTTCAGGTGGCTGACGTGCCCGATTTTTGCAGTAAAGGATACCTTTTTAAAGGTGCCATTCTTAAGGCTCACTTTTAGCATTCCATTCTGAGATCTTAAATAATATGCTTCTTTCTCTGTCGAGTCGATGGCAGGTCAAGAGATTTCACTTGCATCACATCAGTTTATATACCCCCAACTGCAGGGCACAGGCCTACCGACTGGGAGGTCAGTCCACCACGGGTGCCAAATGCGGATTACTAGAATTCACATACGCATTAGAATTTCTTCTTCAGCGTGTGCAGGTTTCCTTACGATTTTTACCTTCACTATTTTTGAGAGCAGCCGATTTTCGGTCAAGAGATCTAAGAATATAGATAAAATGATAAAGCATACAAAATCATAGAATATGTATGACAAGATTACCTGCAGTTTTCTTAAAAGACCATGTATTCAATACAGTGACTCTAAATAGGTATATCGCTCCAATTCGTCACAATTTTGAAAATTATGAAATATTCCTATTTTCCATTTTACGGTAATATATTAGATAGAACAATAATCAAATACGAGTACGTATCTATATTAGTCGTTTTAAAAAAACTATATGATGAGGACGTAAATTCTAAGGAAAAAAACATGTTTTTATAGAATTATATTATTATTGTGTTCATTAAATTATGAACAATATTTAATAAAAATAACACGTCTTGAAACTAAAAAAATGATTAGGAAAAAAAAATGGAGTCAAAATTATATTTATTTTTAAATTCAATTTTCAAAGAAAATTTTTTTTGGCTATGACATTGTTTTCAAAATTCCATATTCGACTTTTACATTGATTTCACAAAATTCTCTTTCGGCCGACTCTTCAAAATTCCCTCTCGATTTTACTTTTAAGTTTTTTTACTGTGTTTTATATGAATGTAACCTAATCATTTAAATGCTATGCCCGCAACGCCACCTCTCCGGTGGATCAGGAGCTTCAGCTGCACCTTGGTGTTTTGCAGCAACATGCAGCGCTCATGATCGGTGGGGCATCCGCCACACCATGCCCCATTTGCCACAAAGTTGTCTTTGGTGGCGAAGCACTGGTTGAACACATGAAAAACACCCACAAGGACCCTAATGCATCCGGCGTTGCCAGTAAGTTCCCGGACTGGCTGTTCGGTTTTTAAAATTTAACGAGGTTTTATAAAAAAGAATCTTGTCTTGCAGGATTCTTTTTTTTTCTAGGTGCGAGGTTTATTTTTAATTTTAGGTTAAGGATCTCTTTTGTTTTAGCGTTTGTTTCTTTATATCTGCTTCGATATGAGTAATAAAATTAAAAATATCAGCCGTAACGCTATTACAGACGGGATTTATTAGTTTTTAAGACACGTCACTGGAAGTTTATCCATTAAAGTCATTATTCTTAAAATAATAGCCACTGCAATAGCAAAACATTTTGTAATGCAACATTTTGCGTTTTAAAAGCTTCCAGCTGGCACAAAGCCATAAGGGGTGTTGGTTTCTTAAAATCAACGGTAAAACAAAAACGTATCGTCTCCATAAATCTTAAGAGTTAATAAATAAGTCTGGTTATACGCCATCTAGAGGATTTGTTATTATTTCAGAATTATTGGAAGGGTAGAATGTTTTGCAAACAATTCTTGCTTGACGATAGATTCTTCGGATGGCGTTCTAACTCTATTATCATAACATGTTATGTTTATGTATCTAATAGCTACGTTTTCCTCGTTTTATGTAGTTTTGTTACCGTCATTGTTTCGTAATTGGTTTATGTTTTGGTTTTACCTATTGTAGTTTGAGTTTCGTCTACCGTTTGTTATTTTATTTAGTTCTGTATTTCATTTGGATTAACATTTATTGTAATTATAAGACGACGACTTTTTGTTGAAAGCTTTCAACAACTCCCCTCTTTTATAAACAACATCAGCACAATCAATATCTTCTTTGTCAACTTCAGAGTTTACAACAAGAAGTCGTCCATAAAATTTATCACTAACAACGAAACTAACCAGATTTTTTTTTCTTTCTCCCCCTAACCCACTAACCTTCCAATTCCTGGTGAATGGCGAAGGTCCTCCCGCCACGTCACCGTACCCAGCGCAAGCTAAACCAACTGATCCTTATGTAGCGAAGCGGCGGACGGCCAACCATCCGTGCCCAGTCTGCGGGAAGCACTACGTCAATGAAGGTTCCCTAAGAAAACACCTGGCCTGCCATCCTGAGAGACAGCTGACCACAAGCTTGAGAATGTGGCCGTGTTCTGTTTGTCAAGCTGTTTTTACTCATGAAAGTGGTGAGTGAAATTTTAACGTAGGCACTTTATGATTATCAGGTCATACCCTGAAGCTACTGCGGAGTCCAAGTCTAATATAAATTTCCCAATGAAGAATTAGCAACTGTGTTATTTGGAACAGTTATTGCAGAGAAACGAGGCCAATGACCTTATAAATAATCAAGGTTGCTATTAAGCAAAGCTTTCAACATTGGAAAGATACAAAATTTTGTTTTACTAAAGTTCTCTAAGTATAATACAAGTTTACTTTACCTCAGTAGAAACAACGTATCCTAGACTAATAATTTATGTTACAGCATACCTTCTTAAAACTGTACTGCACTAACATAAACAATTGAATTCCAGGACTCCTTTCCCACATGGAGCATATGAGAATGGAACCGAAACATCAATTCGCTGCCCAGTACGTCCTCTCCAGAGCAGCAGCAGAGAGACGAGAGCGCGACATCCTCGCCGCCGTCTCAGCATCAGCTGGCGGCTCCGGCCTCCTCAACCTCGCACCACCATCCCCTGCACATTCAGACTCCTCTTCGAACGGACGCCTATCGTCATCGGCAGGGTCAGAAGCCGGAGTTAACGTGAACAAACTCACCGACCTACTCAGATCGGCCAGCAACGGACACCAAGCCTACGGAGACGAGAGAGTAGCAGCCATCGCAGCAGCAGCGGCGAACATGATGGCGCAACCTGGAGAAGGAGCCAACGCAGTACAAGTCGCGGCCGCCAACCTCGTTTCAGCCATGCGCCAGCAACTAGCGAGGGAACCTCCTCCAGCCCAGCCACCCGCCGAAACACCACCAGCCCCAACCGAAGCAGCGCTGAGAATTCAACAAGCCGAAGCGTTACTCCGAAGTCAGGCCGAAGCGTTACGATTAGCAGTATCCCAAGCTGCAGCGGCGCACGGAAACGAAGCACCCAGCCCTCTGAGACACAATGGAGGATTCCCTCCACAGCCAAACGATGCCAGTGGACAATTGTCACCCGAACTAGTTGAAGCGTTCAGAATTGCACAGGAGCAGAGATTAGAACAGGCTTTGAGGTTGCACGATCCGAGAATGTTGGGATTTAACTTGCCGTCGCCAGCACAGCAGGCGGCACAACAGGCTGCTCAACAAGCTGTTGCGGCTCAACAGGCGGCTGCAGCACAGCAAGCTGCGCAGCAGGTCGCTCAGCAGGCTGCCCAGGCTGCCCAAGCCGCTCAAGCCGCGCAGCAAGCAGCGCAGCAAGCCGCACAACAGCAGCACATGCAACAAGCCGCGCAAGCCGCCCAAGCCGCCCAAGCCGCTCAAGCAGCGCAGCAAGCGGCGCAACAGGCGGTCCACCTCCAACAAAATCCTCAGCCATGAAAATTCAGCTATTACTAATCCGACGCGATTTCAGCTAAACTATTCTAATTTTATGAAATCTAGCACATTAAGATACTTAAATCAGTTTTTCGACATGAATTTGTTTTTAGAAGAGTGTGACGAAATCGTCTCTGGTTAGTGATTGATTCATTTGTTTTCCGAAATGATTATTTAAAATGGAAAATGTTTTATTTTACCTTTTAACCGGAAAATTATACGATTATAAAAATAATAAAATAAAATAAAATTACACCTTAGATAGAACTAACTGTTGTAAATAAATAGAAGACGTTAGCGAAAACGGATTTCTGTACATATATATGAAAAAAGTACCTAAAAATAGATGATTGAATGAACAAAATGGAACAAAATCTCGCCCGAACAAGTAATTATATAGATGTAGAAACTAAAATTACAAATAATATTCAGTGCAATCTTCAATAATTATTTGTTTGGTTATTATTGAGTGTTTTTATTGAAAATATATTTATTTTTATTAGCTTTACCATAGAGCAGTGTATTTCTTAGCTTAGTACAAAAGTTTTGGATGTGCCAAACTGTTTTAAAGCACGTTTTTTTCGCATTTAGCGAAACTTTGCAATATTGTAGTTGCATATTAAGTTTCCATAGGTTACGTTATTGTATAGTTTTTAATTTAATTATTATTATGTAAATCTTTATCTTTTCACGCAATAACACGTCTTTATGCTAGTCACGTTTTTGAACGCACAAATATTCTATAAAAATTGGAATACATTTTATTTTTACATTTATTTTTTTCATTTAAAACTAAAAATATCTATTATACTTCTCTTGGCGTAGAATTTGTTTAATTATAAATGCCATATTAGAAACTAAAAAATTGTATATAATTGTAGGCACGTTAAGTATTGTCTATGCTTTTGTTTATAATTATAACATAAAAGCGACAAGTTATTTTTATTATACGATTATTATTTTTAAACAAAAATTAATTATTTACAAATCATTTGTATAGTTGTAAATAAAAATTATTGATTATTATTTTTCAGAAGACTGCCATTACTTATCTTTTTTGTAAATAATTAATTGATTTATGAAGCTGTAAATTGGTAATTATAAAAAAATAGCGATTTTTCACAAATCTAATACGTAAACAACAGGACACCATCCAAACGATTTTGAACGTTATCACAGTCGAATAAGATCCAACTGAGCATTCGACTAAAACACATTGAACAGACACACAAGACATTCTTACAACATGGATGTTAACGTTAATAGCCCAAACATTTTACATTTTTTTTTTCATAATTATAATAATAACTCAATTTTAAATGAACCACAATAGCCCAGTGAATCATTTTAATAGGTCTAAAAAAAAGCATTTCTTGCTGAAAAATAGACCAAATATCAAGCATCAAGGATGCTACCAGTTGCCACAGCAATAGTTTTATAGTTGATCGATTAAAGAAACACCCGCCATTTTGATGAAAAAGAAGTTGCGAGTTTTTTTTTAATCATGCTCGATATGAGAATGTCAAGTGTTGCCGAATATTAATTCTTTCAATATTATCATCATGTATTATAAATAAGTGACGATTTTTTTGAATAAATTTGTTTTTTCGACAAGTTTGTTCAGATTGATCGAAATGTAATCGTAACATAGGTAAGGTTATAGTAAGCTGAATTTAATGTACGTAATTATTTCAATCTTGAATTCAATATTGATATCGCCGTTGAGTATAATCACATATCCAGTACCTTAAATAATAATGTGGTTACAGCGGCGTATCAATGTAAATAAAGAACAAAAAACACAATGCAATAGCCCAAAAATTCTTTATCATTTTTGTGTCACGAATTTTTGATTTACGACGAAGAGAGTTATGATTGAATTTTTTATTTCATGTGAGTATTTTATTTGAAAATACAAAACTTTTCGGCAAATTTTTTAATATTTATTATTTGGTGCGAAAGGCCAGTCCAACGAGACGCGAATGGTTACCGATAAAGATTATGTTTTCTAGGAAACGTGAAATAATTAGACAAATAATGAAAAAAAAAATTGACTGAAAAAAAAACAGGAGAAAATATTTCGATTACTACATTGAAAAAAATCAAACTGAACGGATCGCTATTTATGTAAAAATGTCCTCATAAAATTAATATATAAATAAAATTAAATATAACAACAAAAGAAGTTCCTATGAATATTGTATAAATTGTATTGTTTTAAATTTAGGTCTTAGTAGAAGGAAAAAAATTTATGGACGTTTGGTATTTTTAAAAGTTATACTTAATGAAAGCATCGTGTTAAGGAGTTTAAGGACATGAACTCGAAAAATATCGAGTTGTACAAATCTAAAAAAAGCACGGATCATGTATCCTAAATTAGATTTTTAGATCAAAAGTTACGTTTCCAAGAAAGTGTTCAAGTAACGAACTTTAATATTTTTGTGTGATAATTTGTAAAATATATTTGTAAAAAATGTATTGACACTGTATTTTCGAAACGGAAAAGTTAAATATAAGATTTTTTTTTAGTTAACTACAAAAATACTCAAAATAGATGTATAAAAAGATAATAATATCACACAAAAATATTAAAAACGCATTTGTATTTTCTGTGATCATCGAAAATGGAATAGTTATAAAAAACAGATCGTGTCTGAAAGCTGTCAGAGGTTATGCTTAAGTTTTCAACGGATACCTTTTTAATAAAAAAAGAAAATTTTATGAAAAATTAAATTTTTTTTCTACATTTTATTTTACGATGAAAAATTCCGTAGTTAAGCTGTGTACATTTAAAACTAATATAAAGCCTAATTAACAGTAAACTGGCGATATTCTCGCTGTACAATGGAATTAAAGAAAAATATATGTTTTTAAATAAAAAATAAATGTAATTTCCTTTAATTCCATTGCTTAGTTACAATAGAACTGGATTATGTTGTTGTCAACATACAAAATGTGGAAATTAGTTACTCTACATAATATTTAAAATGCGCTGTTGGTAATTTTTTTATTAGAGAATGGATATGACGCAGTTTCGTTAGTTTTTTTGGCTATTTTAATGTTAAACGATTGTGTTAATGGTTTTGTTACTAGACAAATTCGTTGAGAATTTTACGAGAAAACGTTCAAAATAAATTCCGAAACGAGTAACTTCTCAATATTCCGAGAAAATCTCGTCCGTTTGGATCACTATGAACAAATCCGTTATGAGTAGGTGATGTACTTACTCAAGAAAAAAAAAACTCGCGACATCCATCTTGCGATTACATTACATTTTTTATTTCAAACGTTAAATGAAAAAAATATAAACTGTTCAGGTAACATAATTTTCTAAACAGTTCATATTTTTATTGTTAAGTTTTTTATTGATAACTTGCTGTTGATTTAAAATTAAGCATCCTTATTCAAGTGTTAAAGTTTCTTTTAATCGCTTCGTGGTTTACGTTGATTGTTTTTTATGCTTGTTTTATGAAATATTTAGCTAAATATACAAACATTTATTCGTAATTATAAGTGTAGACAGGATAGCCAGGTTTTCAATTCATAATTCACATAATAGTTACATGTATTCTTAAAGTAAAGTAAGTAAGTATAATTAATGTAATGTAATTTACGAGGACTCATTTATAAAAAATACAAAAAAAAACATAAAATTAACGATGAAATGATTGTATGTTTTTTTTATAAATGGGTCGAAAATAACAAAGCCTAAGCATGAACTTTTCGATTTGACACAATGCTTACACTTTGTTGTAAAGTAGTAAACAACGAAATAAAAAAAAACCATAAATACAAAAAAAAATTCCGTGTACTTAAATGTCATAGATAATGGAATTATTGGTGTTAACCGGGAATATTTGTATCCCGTTCAGATTATTTGCGTCGTATCCATTTGAAAATAAAAAAAAAACAATCCAAGAATCAAAACTGATAGAAAATTTTTAAATTTGTTCGACAATATTTAGAATAGGAAAACTACACTTGAGGCCAATGCGAAATGGCTACCAACGTCAGGTAATAAAATATACTTCAGAAATAAGTACAAAATGTACAAAAAAGTTACATGACGAAATAAACACATGTTTTAAAAAAAAATAAACTGACAGCGCATCAACATCTTTGTCTACATTATGATAATAATGCCTAGCCTCTAAAATGCCACAAAGGGCATTTACGTTGTTACATTTTTGGTCCATATCCTTTTTGAAATTAAATTACAAAAAATGTACTCTACATGTTTACATGTCAACAAAACCCTTTCAAATTGGTGTGTTCTAGTCTATGTATTCTTACGTTTTGTATCCTTGTGGAAGAGTCGTGATTCATTTTGAAAAAATATTAAAAAAAACATTTTTTTTACACTTTTTGGATACAAAATTGTAATATCGAACAGAAATTTATTGGAAACGCTTAAATTGTATAAAAATTCAAAAACTTAGTACCTATTTCGGCGTAAAAATGTAATATTGAAATCGTTTAGACACTAGAATAAAATTTACTATTTAGGTAGAAGTCAAAATTCGTGTTTGGCATGCTGTATTTAAAAAAAAATAAACAAAAATGAATGTAAATAATGTTTAGTAATGTGATGTGACGATATTAATGTACCTAATCGATGTTTAGGCGGACTCATACATACATACCTACATACATACAATGTTGGAATATTTCTAAAATAATAAACTATTCACGACAAATCAATTATTTTGTTCTTTTACTTTTTTCTATGTAAAGAGTTATTTCTATAAGTTATAATAAGTTAATGATTATAAAATTATTTAATTATAAAAACGATGCCATGTTTTTAACTAATTATTTTTTAGTGTTAAACTGCAGTGTTTATTGAAATATTATATTTTTTATAAATGGTTATTTTTTTTGTACTCGACTTGTAGTCAATGATACGAACTGCTATGTAACTAATAGTTAAGTTTTAGTGTTGATTTATGTTAAAGCAATTATTTTTAATTTTTACATTTATTGAACAAAAAATTAAATTAACCCACTTTAGTTTTTATTGTGAAAAATATTTTTTAACAACGGAAAATGCTTATTGTGTCATTGAATTGAGAATAGTAACTATTATTGCCGAAACGGTTAGCTATAATTATTTTAAAAAATAAAAAGGATGATTCATATGCGCGTTTTTCTTTTTCATCCCATTTTCATCGTAATCTTACAGACTTAGATAAACTACTATAGGTACACACCCATTCATGCATTCATTTTACCCTCTAAAGATCTCTGCAAATAAGAACATTCAACGCCATCTAGCGTCGAGTAGCAGAACTTTAGCTGCAAAATAAAAAAGTATGATTCATATGCGCGTTTTTCTTTTTCATCCCATTTTCATCACAATCTTACATACATTTATTACACAATACACAAAAGACAATCCCAACCACATATTTCGTATGTTATGAAAATGACCCAAACCACAGAACATGTTCAGTGGTTTGGGTCATTTTCATTTACGAAATAGAATATGTGGAATAAAAAAAAAGAACTCATGGCATTGTGTTACTAATCACAATTATTGTAAATCAATAACTATTGACACTGAGTAAGCACAAACTATGATATTCATCATCATCTATCAATCAATCATAATCATTATTCTTATCATAAAACAAAATACCCATTAGAAAAATATTAAATTGCATCATGGTCTTTGTTATTGCATGTTATGGTTTAGTTTTGTTTGTCTAATTGGATTATCAAACATTTTGTCGCAATGTTTGTGTTTCAAACTTTATCTGTGCTAAAGTTATTTTTTTTCTTATTAGAAATTTATACCACCTGAAAAAGTTATTCATAGGTATCCAATTAGAAATTCTAAGAGATCAAAATTGCGCCAAGCATAGCCAAATATTATAAGAATATTTAACGCCATCTAGCGTCAAGTAGCAGAACTTTAGCCACAAATATACACAGGGGTTCTTAACTTCATTTTTTTGTGGTCCATTGTTATTTTCTTCTTCTTCTTCTTCGGGTTCCTCTCCATTACTGTTATTTTAGTACTTTAATTTTAGATTAAAATAAAAAATATGTTGGGTTTTATCAGAATCAATAGCCTGTTTCTGGGTCCCAACCTGGAGTGCGATTTTTGAAACTCATTCTTTGAACACAGCAGTTGAAAATGTCAATATTACTATTGAGATAATTACTTATGCATCTTTCTACTGCTGGTTTGACATTCAAAAATCATGTTGTTATAACGAAATAAAAAAAAACCATAAATACAAAAAAAAATTCCGTGTACTTAAATGTCATAGATAATGGAATTATTGGTGTTAACCGGGAATATTTGTATCCCGTTCAGATTATTTGCGTCGTCAATATTACTATTGAGATAATTACTTATGCATCTTTCTACTGCTGGTTTGACATTCAAAAATCATGTTGTTATTTTGAATTTTCTGTTTGATGAATCTGTTTATTGTTTCTGGAGTGCGATTTTTGAAACTCATACTTTGAACTCAGCAGTTGAAAATGTCAATATTTCTATGGAGGAATGCATCTTTCTACTGCTGATTTTACTTTCAAAAATCATAATTCAGGAATGCGATTTTTGAAAATCAAATCATCAGTAGTAGAAAGATGCAAATCTCTATAGTAATTTAGACATTTTCAGCTACTGAGCTCAGCCAATGAGTTTCAAAAATCGCACTCCTGTACCTTTTTTGTATTTTTGTGTGGCAATAAAGTGCATTTTATTTATTTTTTATTTTATATATTTATTTAATATATTTATTTATACATTTTCAACTGCTGAGTTCCACGTATGAGATTAAAAAATCACACTCCTGTAGGGAGAAGAAGTATGCAATACTCCACCAACAACCCGGGCAGGGTAAGTAGTGGTCAACTTGCTGTCATACCATTTTGAAGTCGCCTTGATAGGCCCCTGACCTGGCTTAACGAAGAGTTGGTTTCATCGCCATCTGACGGAACAGTCCGGTCCCACTGATTAACGTGCTTTCCGAAGTACGGAGACGCGTCGGACCACTAAACCGGTCACCCATACAGAGGTGGACTAGTCCATCGGAAGCCTGGGGTCCCAGAGCTCGAGAATTTGCAACAGATAGATTGTTGTGATTTGTCGTGTGAAAAAAAAAAAGATTGGGCTAGCTCTAAAATCCGCAATATTAATTTTTTATTAAAAACCGGAGGCTGGGCACTAGAGATTTGTAGGCCCTCGAATAAATATTTTAGCAAAATTATAATTCATAAATAATAAACACTGCGCTGTTTGTGACATCTACTGTCAATTTATGGAACTACTAAGCGCAATGGTGAACGAAAACTAGCTGACGACACCTATTGGCAGAACAATTAACTATTTCAACTGCTAGTGCACAACTTTCTGTTTCTTTTTTATCAAAAGTAATAGGTGTGTATTTCTGTAGATGGCGCTAGAAGCTTGATGAAAGACGTATTAGTACATAATGTTTCCGCTAGTTGGGAAGAGTTCGCTACATGTTCGACTTTGCTTCGAAGGGTTCAGAGTTGTTCAGAGGGAGAAAGTATTTTTTACCAAAACAACTATTCCTGATTGCAAGAAAGAATAACCTGAATGCATTAGATGGCGTTACTTGCATTTTCGCGACAAATAAGATCTTAATAATGATAATAAGTTAGCTGTGGATGGATGAAATAGTGACAAGTTACGGGACTCCCAAATCCCCCTTAAACTGAAGGGGAAAATCTATCTATCTATATCTATATCTATATACTATTATAAAACTGTAACAGGAAGTTTGTCTGTACATTGAAGATATTAACAAAAAAAAGTTTTTAGGTGTCCCTGATTCCATTTCACCAATTCTTGGATTTTTTGTCTGTCTGTTTGTTTGTTTGTTTGAACGAGTATCACGCAAAAACTACTGAACCGATTTTGATGAAACTTTTTTTGTTTGATAGCTTATGATCTGACTTAAAATCTGGTATATAATTTGTGCGGACGAAGTCGCGGGCTAACGCTCGTATTATATAAAACCATCATAAGACCTGTTAGTTATGTAGTAGTTGAAAAATGACTGCATGCAACAGAGATGCAAATGTTGAGATGGATGTGTGGTGTTACTAGCATGGACAAGATTAGGAATGAGTAGGTTGAAAGTTTGAAAGTAGCTCCTGTGAATAAAAAACTGCGAGTGACTAAAGAAAAGATGGATTGTGTGAAAGATGACATGTGTAAAAATGTTTTGTGTGCTGAAATGACGGCTAAAAGAGATGAATGGAGGAAGACGACATATTGCGCCGACCCCAAGTAATGGGATAAAGGCAGGAAGATGATGATGATGAAGAAGTTAATTTCTGTAACAATTGTGACTCAGGTACTAGGTCTAGTACTTGTTAGGATGAGAAAAGTTTTCAAACGGTGCGACTCCGTTAGTATAAAAAAAAGTTATCTACATTTTACAAATTATGTATACTTCTTCTTCTTATCGTGTGGTTGTCCTGGTCCTGGTGTTTTTTCAGACCGCCTGTATTTAAAAATGCGATTTTAATTTATTTTTTAATTTTTTTGACATGTAAATTTACATTGATAAATAAAGTATATTTGATTTGATTTATTTAGATTCGGAATCGGTACTAATATCTTATGACCCGGTTATCATCAGACTCCGAGGATTGAGGATATGGCATCTCCACAATCTAATCTTATTATGGGGGCTGGCAGGCCAGCAACACTTTGACCCAATGCGATCTTTGCTTTGGTGTTGACTCCTGGACATTATTTAATTTTCACCACCCTTCAAAAACTTGGTGAGGCAATACCATTCAAGGGAAGGAACTTGTAATCTCCCGGTTCTGAATTTCCATCTCTCAGGAGACAAACGCGTTTAGCCGCCAAGACATCACAGTCACAAAGGATACGTTCCATGGTTTCCTCCTCTCCACACGCTCGGCAGCTGGGGTCTATGCCGTCTATGAGTGAGTTTCATCTTGTGCATCATCGTGTCTGTGGCGTAGTGCCCGGTGAGGGCTCCGACGATGGCACGAGATTGGCTCCTGCCGTTGTTCAGTATGAACTTTGGGATTTGTGTTGTATCTCCACAAAGCTACCTAGTACCTACCAAGTCATTTCTAATAGAGGTACCACACTAGTTTTATTTTGTGAAGTTATCAAGGGCTTGCAACAACTGCACGCTTAAAAAGACGGTAGTTGTAGCAACGTTTCTGACCACCCTGAAAAGAATAATGGTCGTTATAGTATATGCATGTGTGTATGTGTAAGTGAATCTTCTCACCGAACCGTGATAATTAATATAATATTAATATAAATCGTTGGAGAGAGCAAAAAATTGCAGATACGTACATTGGGCCGTCAGCCGTCGCGGCCGGGTGGCTACTGAAGTGTGGAAACGGCTCTGACATTATTAATCACGCATGAGAAGAATTTGTTTCGTTTCAGTATAAAAGCATAAGCATAGCATAGCATATGCTCACGACTATATTCCCACGACTATCACAACTATAGTCAGAGATATAAAAAAACCAGTCCTTTAATCTTTCTTATGCAGTTTCAGTAATGCTACATGCTTTCTCGTTACCTTTAATTGAGATTGGGTCACTACCCTTAAATACAATACCTTACAATTCTATAATAGCGCGGATTTAGACGAAAGAGATGACTCGTATAGAAGGATAGTTACCTAAGGGCAAAAACAACACAGCAACGCAAGGGCAGCGGTCCACCCATAGATATCTAGAGAGATGCCAACCAACGTTGCCATTATCAAGTTTATCGTTATCACGAGTCACGATTTTAGTTTCTGTAGTAGAGCGTTAAAAAATTTTTGAAGGATCTTATAAATACAAAAATATTCCAAAAAGCATTTCACAACCTTGTTCAGAAGAAATCCACTGTCGATTACTTCAAAACCAATTAAAAATCGGAAAAATATACCTACAAATTACAATAAATTCAAATGCTCTTTCTTTCTGATGTTAGTCAAGTTATCTTAACCATTTAACTGGATAATCTGGATAAAAGGCTTTCATGTTTTGCATTCAGTTTTTAAAATCTGGGTAAGGGATTAGTCATAGATTAATATGATTATAACTGCCTCTCTATGGGCTCTCGAGACGAAGGTCGTGGGTTCGATTCCCACGCGGGACTCACTTTGTAAGTTTTTCCACAGTTGGTTAGGACATTGCAGGTTGAATCACCTGATTGTCTGAAAAGAAAGATGATTCCGTGCTTCGAATGGAACATTAAGCCGTTGTTCGCGCCTACTATCTCTGGTGGTAGTAGTCGTTACATAAAAACCACGTCAGAGACCGTAAGGCGGTCTGAAAAACTCTGACACCAAGGTTTTATTGAATAGATTTAGTATTAAACAAGCCGTCTCTCTATAAGCTGTGCCAGCGTCGCGCTCGCGTGTACCGACGCTTATCACTAAGAATACGTTAACTGCAATTTTTTACCCGACTTTTTCACATCGACGATATGTAATTTTCATTCCACTACGCCGCTTTTTCACATCTCAGGGGCGCTACACTCAGTTTTTTTATGAACGTTTTTTTATTTTGACAATGCGTGAGTTTTTTTTAGGAACAGAAGTGAATCGCTACTTTTTTTCGACAGTGCGGCGATGATTGTAATTCGATAATGAAGTGTTTACGCTTTTTATTGTTTAAATTTTTACGTTTTGTGGATTTTTAACGATTGGTTTCTCGTGATAGGTGTCAACATTTTTTTGGGTGCAGAATTTCGTGATAGTTGATGTTTTGTGGGTATATCTTCAGTTAAATTAGTAGTCGATTAAATTAATTGGATTGTTGACTGGACTGCCAATTTTAAATGTTTGCTTGTTAAACTTTTTTTTAATGAAAAAGAAAAACGTTTCATAAAATTATGAATCAAATTCAAGTAGTGTGTTTGTTTGTTTGCTTTTATGTTCAAAAAATTATAGCACAATATTATAATTACGTAGATCAGTAGCCTATGCATTCATCATAAATTCATAAACATGAGTCGTTACTTTTTTTTTTTCTTGAAATGGAACCGAATCCTACACAGGCAAAATCATGGACAAAATCAAATAATACTCAAGTGTAAATTAGTATCGCCTATAAAGCATTTTCAAAAAAAATAAACGTAGTATGAATATTCCGTGGTTTTTTTTTTAAATATGAGTGGGCATAAATAATTCACTGGACCAAATAATTTATTGCCTGAAAACTTTACAAAAATAAGATTTCTTATAATTAGTATGTACCTACTAAGTTCGTATACATTTCTAATTGAAAATTAATTAACGAAAAAATAAACTCTTTTTTTGCAAATGTTTGTGAACCCTGGATTTTTTTCTTTGGCATCCAAACATCCACGGTCCGTGGTTTTCTAACAAATAAGTGTATTGCCATCGACTATTAAAATCTTCACGTTAATTAGAAGTAGAAAAAAACATCCCCCTACCATAAGAAATCTATCACAAAATTCTACTCTATTCCAAGGGGATAAACTTTAAAGTCGATGGCTTAAAATAGTTACACTTATGTCCTTATTGATGTAAAGCCTTAATGGGAAGTCTTGAAAGGGCCAATGGCATTTTATTTTTTCCTATAACCTTACTTTAATAGCAATAGTTTCGTGACAGAAATACGTAACACTTTATTAACTTTGCCGTGGGTTAAGCTACTAACTATAGTAATGGTAACGCATAGAAATCAACATTGTTTATTCTTTCCTGTAAAAATTAAAAAATTGCGATAATTCAAAGACCACGTCAAAGTGACAGTAACCCCCAATTGGTAAAAAGCATAAATCTACCTCGGATAAGAGCGTCGTGTCGATGGTGCGTTGCAGAGAGGTATGGAAACTAAATCTTGAGGTCCGGGGTTGAATGTTCCAATGAGTTTTTCTAACTTTTGTGCGAAATATCGACTGATTTCAAACGGTGAAGGAAAGCATCGTGAGGAAACCTGCACACGCTGAAGAATAAATTCTGATGCATCCGCTTATTTTTGTACCTTTTGTATTTTTGGTCTGTTTATAATTGATAGAGTGCTGCTCGAATAAACTAAAAAAACTATAAGGTGGTTTCAGTCCATACAAAAGTTTAACGCACAATACGCGTAGACGGAATTAATAAAAGTAATATTTTATATAAGGTCTAACAAAATTAGGTGAAACTATTTAAGGGGATGATCAGACCATCAAACTGAACAACTTTCTCTATCGGACCAACATCGAAATCGCGAAAAAAAAATCTGCTGTCCGGCATTTAGGTCGTGTACGTGATGGTCTGATCATCCAATAGTTTCAGCTAATTTTGTTAGACCTTATATATGGAAAAATAGTTTATAAAATCTAGATGCCGTGTAACAAATAACATTTGAAATTAATATAATTACGAAGATATAAAGCTTTTAACATTTTGTATTAATAATTGCAAAGCTTTATATCTTTGTAATTATATTACAAATTGCAAATGTTATTTGTGACGCGGCATCTAGATTTTCTAAACTATTTTTCCATATATAGAATATTACTTTTATTAAACCGTTTACGAGTATTGTCCATCAAAGTTTTGTATAAAACTGACCCCTCTGCAACCACCTTAAAGCTATTTTATAGAATACTTTTATAGATTTTAAGTATTCCTCTTATATTATTTAAGCATAACTTAATATGTGAAAAACAGGATTAGTCATATTATATATCTAAGAAAACAGGCCTTTTTCTTCATATTCATATGTTTAGACCTAAAAAAAACCTACTATAAGTTTTAGCCCTAGCCATTAGCCCTGTCGGCAGAACTAATAGTGGCTCTGTTTAGAATGGTTAGATTTAAGTTTAGAGTAAGTTTTGCTTGTTCTAGTGTTTTAATATTTTATTCTTTTAATAAATAATACATTTTCATAAAAGTAAATTTGTATAAAAATTGCTTACAAAGCTTTTGTAGTTAATTGGAGTACCCCTTTTTAATTTAGGCTTTCTTTGAGCCCTCATTAGAATATTAAAGATTTCTTAATAACGAAATAATAAAGTCAGTCAGTCAGAATGTGGGACAGATTTTTTTTTATCGAAAACCGGAGGGGAAAAATGATCGGACACTTGATACGAAACGACAATTTCTTTAAAACCATACTGGAAGGGAAGATAGAGGGGAAGAGAGGCAGAGGAAGACCTAGACAGAGTTATCTGGCCCAAGTGAAGGAAAAGGTTGATGTCGTGTCGTATCAAGAACTCAAGAGACTAGCGGAAAAGAGACAGCATTGGCGAATACTCCACCGACAAGAGCGTAGCTCTTAAATTAGATGACGATATAAAAGTTAAAGCCGTCAAAATCACCAACTTTATATGACAGCTCGGCCCCTTTACATCAATTGGCAATGATAACAAGTACCTGTGCTTATCAGATGAACATGTTAAACACCCTGTTTATAATTAAACCTGCCTTTTTGTAATTAAAACGTGATAATATGCTAATGGCGTAGCGTTACTTTGTTAATGAAAAAACGGTTTTTTTGTATTCTTTGTACATTATTTGACCTTAAATTATGACCCAGGTATTAAGAGCCTATGTGAAAAAAATAGGATTCTTCAAAGCATCATTATATCATGAAGTACTACCAGTAGGAGTATGATCAGCGGATATGTGTAAATTGAACATATAATTGAAGTTTTGATTAGAGCCAAAACACGATTAAGACACATTTTCTCGATAGAAAAACAAGCCAAAGTAGCCTCCGTCTTTATCGATAAACGCTTGGAACTGCTAAACGGTGAATAATAGAAATACGAGACTTGATTTAAAAAAAAAGAGATTGATCTATTTATACTATTATAAAACTGTAACAATAAGTTTGTCTGTACATTGAAGATATTAACAAAAAAAAAGTTACGATATGGTTTTTAGGAGTCCCTGATTCCATTTCACCAATTTTTGGATTTTTTGTCTGTCTGTTTGTTTGTGTGTTTGTTTGGGTGTTTGTTTGGGTGTTTGTTTGTTTGTTTGAACGAGTATCACGCAAAAACTACTGAACCGATTTTGATGAAACTTTTTTTGTTTAATAGCTTATGATCTGACTTAAAATCTGGTATATAATTTGTGCGGACGAAGTCGCGGGTTAACGCTCGTATTTAATAAATTTGTATTAGAGCAGAATTGAACTTACATAAATAGTACAATCACAATTAAATAAAGTTTGTTTTACGCTTGCGTCGTTTCAGGCGCGCAGTAATATAAGCTATCATACGCCCATTTCGCTTTAATTATTTTTCGACATAGGCCATTAGGATGATGCCAAATATGATACTACCAATAAGAACGTTCTGAAATAGTGCATAATGTTTTAAGGGGATGATCAGACCTTCAAACTAACTTTACTGCAGGATATAACAAAACACCCTGGCAGCCCTTACTACTCGGCTGTTTTTTAGACCATCAAAATCAAACTCAAAATTTTTTATTACGGAATGAAAAAAATAACTAACTCGGGTTACGTGTTAAGGGACAGTTGAATTTCTTAATTAGTTTTTTCGATGATGGCTCCATAGTGAAAGTTATTCAGTTATTGGGTATAAATGGGTTGCATTTAAATATTACCACAGTATAAGAAACAGTATGATATTATTTTGGTGTTTTGTGACCTGCATTAAACCAGGCATGTCAAACTTGCGGCCCGCAGTGCGTTTTTTTGCTGCCCTATCCAATTTTTCCGATAGGTTCCCGATGCGGCCCGCAAGCGTGCAGACTTGACGCAGGTACTCATATTATGTAGGTACCACCACTGTATTAAGTAATTATGTGAAAAATTTCGAGCTCACTTCGCTCGCTCACTTTTTTTTACATTTTATGCAGCGATTTACTACAAGGGTCCAGAAAATTTTGCCTTGTAATATAACTAGGTACCGTCCTGCTCTACGATAAATTAATTGAGTTTTATTTCTTGCGGCCCACTGATTCTACTATCGTTATGCATTTGGCCCAACAGTGACTTTGAGTTTGACATGCCTGCTTTAAACTGATAGATCGAGTCAGAAATGAAGTCATTCGATCCAGGACCCGTGTTTTAGATGTCGCCATAACTGCTGCCAATCTAAAGTGGGATTGGGCTGGTCATGTTTGCCGCCTGCCAGATAACCTTTTGGCCAAAATTACGACCAATTGGAGTGCGATTTTTGAATCGTCTAGGTCTGCCAAGACTCCGATTTCGTTTTGTTGGGGACCAGGAGTGCGATTTTTGAAACTCATTCGCTGAGCTCAGCAGTTGAAAATGTCAAAATTACTATTGAGATATGCATCTTTCGACTGCTGATTAGACTTTCAAAAATCATGCTTCAGGAGTGCGATTTTTGAAAGTCAAATCAGCACTTAGTAAGATGCATATCTCCATAGCAAATTTGACATTTTCAACTGCTGAGCTCAGTGAATGAGTTTTAAAAAATCGCACTCCTGGTCCCCAATGAAATTAAATCGGAGTCGCCTCGACTCCGATTTAATTTCATTAGAGAGACCTAGACGAAGGTGGCGGTAGGAAATAGATGGCTTCGTTAAGAACTGGCCTATCGAAGCTCAGAACAGAAACTCTTGAAGAGAACGAAGGGAGGCCTTTGCCCAACAGTGGGACATCAATGGCTGATAATAATAATAACAATGAGGAACAGGCGTCAATATACGAGTAGAACAGATTGTACAAAATTAGAATGGAATACAAAACAATGGCGTACATAACAGTACTAATAAGAATGTGAATAAGGCATGGCAATTTATCTACAATCAGTTTGTCGGTCTTGTCATCTGTATGTCTGTCTGTATGTAATTGTAACCAGTGTGTCTATCTTGTTGCGCTTCCTGCAAACATGATACTTTTGTATTATACGCTCGTTAAAAAAGAGTGCATTTTGCAAACACTACAAAATTTAAGTGAGAAATGCGACGCTGAACGGAGAAAAAAATATTCAATAATTTAACAAAGTATTAACAAAGTATGTTAAGAAAATATATTTTATTCACGTCTACTATAATTATTTTGGCAAAAAAATTACATGAATGAATTTTTAGCATGATCTACTACCATAATGAATAGTTGTCATAAAGTATAATACAATCTAAACTATTATAAAACTGTAGCAGAAGGTTTGTCTGTACATACAAGATATTAACAAAAAAAAAGTTACGATATGGTTTTTAGGTGTCCCTGATTCCATTTCACCAATTTTTGAATTTTTTGTCTGTCTGTTTGTTTGTTTGTTTGAACGAGTATCACGCCAAAACTACTGAACCGATTTTGATGAAACTTTTTTTGTTTGATAGCTTATGATCTGACTTAAAATCTGGTATATAATTTGTGCGGACAAAGTCGCGGGTTAACGCTCGTATTCTTATAAAATTTACTCCGACGACACGTTACTTATAATTATATCCTTTCAGATATTCGTTTGTATGAGAGGTCTTATGATTCGGTCATTTTTGGAGCTTTGATTGTGTATTTTTTTTTTAGATCTAGTGATTTTGATGTCTAAGGTGGCATTTTTTTAAGATTTACAGTCATATCACACAAGTGATTTTTGGGCGTAGGCGTTGATGGAACGATACCGTATCGTGATGGTGCAGTTGCGATGTCGTTGCGTTATAGTTGCGAAATCGCCTACGCTTAAAAATAGCTTGTGTGATAATGGTTCATGCCATTTTGTATGCAGATTATATCTAATGCTAAAACTGTCGATAGCCTTTTGATATAGAGTTGCATAATATTGAAATACAATTTACAAATCATCATCGTAACGTCATGACTTCATCACATTATAGAAATTATTATGTATAGAAATTGTTTGTTTCGTTTTAATAAATACTTCAAAGTGCAATAGTCATTCTTTTGGAGTTTCATTCATTTTTATTTTAGGCATTTTTTTAACAGCACTCTAGATTTTTTTGTAACCATAGTTGACAACACTGAATCCTGAATCAGGACTCCAGATCGCGATTCCGTCTGTGTGTGGCAGACCTTAGTGCACCTCTTCATCCTCCGTAGAATATTTAAATCCAAACATTTATCTTTATTGGTTGAGGCTGTGCGTTGTCTGTCATAGAACTGTTTTATGTAAGTATACATTTATTTATTACGAGCGTTAGTTGCGACTTCGTCCGCACAAATTATATACCAGATTTTAAGTCAGATAGTCATAGGCTATCAAACAAAAAAAGTTTCATCAAAATCGGTTCAGTAGTTTTTGCGTGATACTCGTTCAAACAAACAAACAAACACCCAAACAAACAGACAGACAAAAAATCCAAAAATTGGTGAAATGGAATCAGAGACACCTAAAAACCATATCGTAACTTTTTTTTTGTTAATATCTTCAATGTACAGACAAACTTCCTGTTACAGTTTTATAATAGTATAGATTATTTATTTCCTTTTTCGAGAATTTACAGCTAAATAACGGTTCGATATCTACAAAGACAAATTGAAGGTAATTTTTTATTTATTTTATTTATTTATTTTCAAAACCAATAGCATCACAGTGGGTAATATAAAAATAACAATTTGTGTAAGTAGTATAGCCAATTATAGGTTTCCTCATGTTAACATAATTATAATCTTTTGTTATTATAGTAATCTAAACACTAAAATTACTTGCTTAAGTGATGAAATTTATTTATTTATTTATCTTTATTGGTTATCAAACAGCAAATTACTTAATCTCTAATACAGCATCATTTAAATTTTACAGCGCCTATTACATGATAACACGTTTTAAAAACTGTTTATGGTACAGAGGACAAAACGTAAAAAATATGAAAGATTTTGACAAATAAAAAGACTTATGTGCTTCTACTTAATGACCGAATTGTTTGTCGAGTATGTTAATGTTTTATGTGTGTAAACAATTGTGTTTGTGTGTATGTGTGTGAATGGGTGTCAATACTATAAAAAGATACTGAAATGAAATGAAATGAAATGTGTTTAAAAAAAATGTTATTTATATGTGGTTTAATAGCCTGCATTCTTTACTGCGTCCTTCGCTCTTTTGGTATACTGTCCCAGCGACATGAAGAAGATATCAGAATCGTACATAAGGTCCTCGTGAGCGTCAATACATCGGTTCAAAATAGAATTTCTGGCATAATTACTTTGTGCATGCGGATGGTGCAGAATGTGAAAATTTGAAAATTTGAAAATTTTGAATTAAACAAGTCATGTCTGCATCCTTACTTAGCGTGTAGCTAATAGTAAGTATAAAAACTGTATTTTATATTAAAAATTAACATATTGATCGCTCTCACCCCAGACAACATGTTTATAAATAATTACTGCACTTTTAACTTTGCAAATTAAAGTTGAATGAGGTCAACGGTTTTTTTTATTATTTATTTAACACCAAAGGGGAGGACTTCAATCCACATTGGGAATTTGGAATGGATTGTATCCAGAATGTTATTTTACACTTTGTATAGGTGTAAAATGAAAAAAAAAATGTGTTACATTATTTAACGGGATGCTTTATACCATACCATCAAACTGAACAACTTCAACTGTTTTGTTGAAAATAAATAAAAAAAAAATTAAAAAAAAACTTTGGGACTAACTTTGAAATCACAGAAAAAATCGGTGTTTCATATAGGGTGTAAACTTAAATGCATTACATACTTATGGGTTGATTAAGACCATCAAACTGACCAACAACTTTCACTATGGGGAGAAAACATAAAAAAAAAAATCTGCTGTCTAAAAAATGCTAATTGCTACTCGACCAAAATGGGATTCACTATGGAACCACCATAAAAATCGCGAGAAAAAATTCAGCGCTTCCATAGAAAGCTTCTATTGCGACTCTATTTAAAATGTATGGATCAGCATATTTTTTTCAGTTTGATGGTTTGAAACCCCCTGTTCGATATTTAACGCATATTACACACTTTTTTGAGTTGTGTTTGCCATTGGTATTTTCTATGGAAAAATAATCGAACATTTGTATGTTACTGTTTGTGGTACTTGTGTACCACAAGTTTTTGGAGGCATAACTTGATAGTGAACTCGTGTTTCCACTAAAGATCTCACTGCTTTCTCTTGGGTCGTGGGTTCGATTCCCAAGGGGGACACCTAGTGATACGTCACTTTGAGCGTTTTTCCCCAGTTAATTAGGACATTGCAGGCAGAGTCACCTAATTGTCTGAAAAGAAAAATGATTCCGTACTTCGGATGGCAAGTTAAGCCGTTGGTCCCGGCTACAATCTCTGGTGGTAGTAGTCGTTACATAGAAACCACGTCAGAAAGAGAACTCTGACACCAGGGCTCTGCCCACACGATAAGAAGAAGTAGGACTGCTTTCTTTTTTCCCCTTAATCATGTATCTTCTATCATAAATCAAAGTCTACTTAACCAACACTTTAGTTACTTTTACAAAAAAAAGCACAATCCATCACAAATATTATGTGAAATTTTTCATTTAAAAAACATAATAAAATCTAACAAGATGCTGTAACGTATAATTAACCTTACTCCATTAACATAACGCTTAATTACGATAAATAATCTCTTAGCATTATCTTCAATCTTTTTTAGGGTCCCGTAGGTTTATTGCGGTACCTTTTCGTCATATCAGTATATCTGCAAGAGCTTCAAAGTGTAAACGAATTGAGTTTAAACTTTACATTCACATTGGTAATAGTCACGCTTCGATTTGACATCGATGTTTACATATTGATATAGGTGTCTTTTTGTTCATATGCAAGACAAATTTTTAATAATTATGACTAATAAACCTTTACACTTTTTCCATCCTGAGACATACCCAACCTGACTTCAGATTTCGGGCCCACAGTTGTGATAGCTTTCTTGGTGGCGATCGTGCATTGCTTGACACTCAAAAGAGTACCAACAATAAAGTACTTGGGTGTTCAACTGGACGATGTCTTATGTCTTAGTTTCGAGACGTGGCAGAACCAAAACTACTTAAAACTATATACTTTATACTAGCTCAATTAATATTCGGTTATTGTATCTCTGCCTGGGGTGGTGCTTGTAAGACAAGAAAGAACACAAAGGTCACGATTAAAAGTAATTAATACATGTGACCATTATAGAGAGTTTTAACCATTTGACAACTTTTTATCCTTCAAACCATTGTAAAACACCATTATAATACATACCTAAGTTAGAAAAACTCATTGGTACACGGCATGACGTCCGTGCGGATTCAAACCTAGACCCTCAGGATTGAGTGTCCATACCTCTCCGAAATGGGCCACCGAGATGCTCCACGGTTAAACGTTTTTGTTACGAATACCTAAGGAACCCTTCAAGTGCTAATCTCGGTCACGCTTGACCAGCTATCTAACGAAAGGGTGGAATCCGCAAACTGTTTAAATTTAACTTTATTGTTTAAACTGCTAACTCGTTATATTTATGGTTGCAGTTAAAATTTTATTTTTCCGTGTTAACTTCGATTGTTTTAATGA
Source organism: Agonopterix arenella (assembly GCA_927399405.1). Classification (NCBI taxonomy): domain Eukaryota; kingdom Metazoa; phylum Arthropoda; class Insecta; order Lepidoptera; family Depressariidae; genus Agonopterix; species Agonopterix arenella. Next base: position 9,620,474 of record OV656714.1, read on the forward strand.
CTTAATTTTATTTATTGTTATTTTATGATCTGAAGTGAGTTAGTTAATTTTACTGACGTTTAACTGTTGGTTTCGTTTTCATAAGCATTATTATAGTATCTAACTGCTTAGTTACTTATTATAGAGTGGCTTCATAGATTAATATGTATATTGGATATAGATAAATAAGTTGCCTTGAATTTTAGGACGTCCTAATTATTAGCGTTGCCGCTTATTAGCACCAGGGGGAGCCACATTATGAAATAAATTGAAAAAGACGATCGGCCGACACGAGGTTCGAACCATAGCTACCCGAATCGTAATCCGGTTGTCTAGACCGCTAGACCAACAAGACAATGATTGATATGGGCGAAATCTCTCACTACTACAGCACAGCGCGTGAGGTGTAGCGCGCTGTCGCTCCGATATGAACCCTAGTTCAACACATAGTGCTTCGAAACATAACCGATAGATTGCGGAAGCTGTCTATGGAAAATCAGCGTTCCACTTAATTTGTACTAAGATAACATAGCATGAGTGGCTTGCGCCAAAACATATTTAGGCGCTGTTCTGTCGCTGTAAACGCTGCTCTGTCTCTTACACTGCTATTACTGATGACAGTGACAGCATTATAATTATTTAAACATGATTAAATAAATAAAAATAAAATTTATTTATTTCTCTTGTTTGAAAAATTTAATTATTAAACTTAACATTTTCTTGTTATTCATTATAATTTTAAGCATAAGATAAAAGTTTCCAGGATCACGCACCTACCTTATCATAGTGAAAAGAAATTATTATCAAACCCATAAGGTCCGCCACACACAGACGGAATTGCGATCCGGAATCCTGATTCAGGATTCAGTGTTGTCAACTACTGTTACAAAAGTGAGTGCTGTTTAAAAAATGCTTAAAATAAAAATGTATGAAACTCCAAAAGAATGACAATTGCATTTTTAAGTATTTATTAAAACGAAACAAACAATTTCTATACATGATAATTACTATCATGTGATGAGGTCGTGACGTTACGAATGTTACGATGATGATTTGCAAATTGTATTTCAATATTATGCAACTATATCAAAAGACTGTCGATAGTTTTAACATTAGACATAGTCTGCATACAAAATGGCATGAACCATTATCACACAAGCTATTTTTGAGCGTAGGCGATTTCGCAACTATACCGCAACGACATCGCAACTGCACCATCACGATACGGTATCGTTCCATCAACGCCTACGCTCAAAAATCATTTGTCTGATATGACTGTAAATCTTTAAAAAATGCCACCTTAGACATAAAAAATCACTAGATCTAGTGAAAAAGTCTCTGAAAGCGGCAACACTACATCCGGAACCAATTCCGAATCAGGTTTATTCCGTATGTATGTTGCCGACCTATATAGATATAATAAGTACTTAGTTTCCCTGCGAGATCGAATCAGAAATGAAGAGATCCGCAGAAGAACCAGAGTAACTGACATAGCCCAAAGAATTGCTAAATTAAAGTGGCAGTGGGCGGGGCATATTGCTCGCAGAACCGATGGCCGATGGGGCCGAAAAGTTCTCGAGTGGCGACCGCGTACCGGAAAGCGTAGCGTGGGTAGGCCCCGCACACGTTGGACCGACGACCTTGTGAAGGCGGCGGGATCCCGTTGGATGAGGGCCGCGCAGGACCGGTCGTTATGGCGATCCTTGGGGGAGGCCTATGTCCAGCAGTGGACGTCCATCGGCTGAGATGATGATGAAGTACTTAGCATTGTTTCGTAGTATCTAAGGATGAAAGACTTATAGGACGGGGAATCCTTGTTTGGCAGCTAGGCACTGTTTTTCATTAGCCCAGTCATTTTACGGAGTTTTGTTAGGCGGGGTAGGGAGTAATTACTAATTGGACTTTTAAACTGTAACCGGAACCATTAAGTGACAAAAGGACTGTATTATAGCATATTTAAAAAAAATTCGCTACGCAACATAGAAGTCAAATATATGTGTCCCAGAAGGAATTTAAATTATTAATATTAATACCAATGCACTCATTTGACTTAGATTTAACAATATACGTTATTTTTGAGCAATAAAATACGCAACGAAATTAAAAAAATGAGGTATTTATTAGAAAATACGAATGTATTTTTCAAAACCTTCTAAGTAGACAAAAATATTCACATTATGTTCGTAGTATGTATAATGGTAAAGCCTTAAATATGTGCAAAAATGTGGTTTTTTAGAACGAGATAATAGCTAAATTTTAAAATTGGAACTGTTGCTGACGTGATTTTTTTTAAATTTTGGTTCATTTCTAGGCTCAAATTAACTCTTCAATATTATACCGAAAAAGAATTCAATTACTAATTATTCCCCGCTCAAACAGTAAAATGACTGGCCTGTATTAAGATGCAAATAAAGTTATTTGTTTTTTTTTTTTTAAATATTCAAATAACTTTGATTCAGTATTCAGTATTTATTTGCAGTATCACAATAATGAAGTACATACTTACGTGTAACACAAGATCTTATTTAATTACTGTGACTCCCTGTTAGGGCATGGCAATATAATTGCAGAGTGTTTGAAAGTTTTATTACATTACATAATATATTCATTAATTCAAGTAATAGAGATGTCGACGTTAACGTCAAGAGCCTAAAATATAAGAACATTGTTGTCCTGGAAAAAATCATTAATGTTGTAGTAACTTTTTGAGATGAGGAAGCTTTTTAATTTTTGTGCAAAAGATTTCTTGGTCTCTATTTTTTTAATTTCATTAGGGATGGCGTTAAATATTTTAATTGCCATTAAGTGGGGTCCAGATGTAATTAATTTTAGTTTTGAAAAGGGTTTTTTTAGTTGGTTTTGGGTACGATTATTTCTTTTTATTGTTTTAACTGGGGAGTACAGAGTTTCATGGGTCCTGACAAATTTGCATGCCTCTAGTATATAGATTGATGTTAGTGTGAGTATACCATGTTTTATAAAATACGGTTTGCACGATTCCATTTGATCAATATTAGTTAGGATTCGAATACATTTTTTCTGTTGAATAAAAATCTGGTCGATATCTGTGCAATTTCCCCATAGAATGATTCCATAGGTAAGTCTAGAGTGTGCAAAAGCGTAATAAGCTGAAAGGGCTGTTTTGAAATCTGTAACTTTTTTCAAATGGGAGAGTGCGTAGCAGAATGAGGTTAGTTTGTTAGATAATTTTTGAATATGTGTTTTCCAATTTAAATTTGTGTCTAAGTCGATACCCAGTAGCGTGGCTGAATTTACAGTTTCTATTTTAGTGTTATTGTAGTTATAAGATATATGTAGTGGTATTTTCTGGAAAGGTCGAAATTGAATTATATTGGATTTTTTGAAGTTAAGTAGTAGGTTATGGCATTCAAGCCATTCTATTATTTTTCCTAGTGTTTCGTTAAGTTTTCCTTCTAATTCAAGGGTGTCAGAGCAGGTTAACAGAATAGATATATCATCTGCGAATAGAGTGCAATGTTCGTCTAATATCTTTGGCAGGTCGTTAATATAAATAAGAAACAAAATGCATCCTAGGACGCTTCCTTGTGGGATAGAGCCTATTGTTGGGGTTTCATCTGATCTGATATGTTTGATGTTACCCGTTGAGAAGTTGGTATTTTGAATTTCTACATATTGAGATGTTAGCAAGGTAGGATTTGAACCAATTGTAAGCAACTCCCCTAATTCCAGTTCCATAGAGTTTATTTAAAAGGATTTGATAGTTGACCCTGTCGTATGCCTTGCTCATATCGAGCAGTAAGCCAACCGCATATTTCTTTTTGTCTATTGTATCAAAGATTTTTTGTAGGTATTTATAAATTGCTAGGATAGTAGAGCGATTTCGTCGAAATCCATTTTGGCTGTTGTCGAGAACGTGAAATTTTTCATAGAAAGAGTATAGTCGTTTCACCATTGCAGATTCAATTATTTTAGATGAGGTAGGTAATAGGGCTATTGGGCGATAGTTATTTGGGTCACATTTTTCCCCTTTTTTGTGTATTGGTTTTAGTATTGATTTTTTTAGGGCTTCTGGAAAAATACCCTCAGAAAAGGATTGGTTTATGAGTTTAGTATAGGGTACAGTTAGTTCATCAGCACATTTTTTAATTAATATTGGGGGGATTTCATCTATTCCAAAGCTTTTTTTGTTTTTTAGGTTTTTTATTATTTGCATCACTTCGCTTGGCTCTACCGGACGCAAAAAAAGAGTTTGTTCGACTGTGTTTATCGGGTTAGTTTTTTGTATAGTATGCTTGTTGATATTTTGTGTGTTTCCTAATGACGAAAAGAAGTTGTTGAAAATATTTGCCACCTCTTTTGGTTCTTCAAGAAATGAATTATTAATTTTTAGTTTTATATTGTTTGTGATTATACAAGGTTTTTTGTTCGTTTCGTTTTGTATGATTTGCCACATTGTTCGAGTTTTATTTTCTTTACTATTGAATTTACGTATGTTATTTAGTTTTTTAGATGTTTGTATTGATTTTTTCAAGATTTTAGTGTAGGTTTTATAGTGATTATGTAAAATTTTGCTATTGGTTTGTGAAGATAGCATCCGTAACAATCTTTTATTTTGGCAGCATAGCTTTAATCCGGTTGTGAGATATGTTTTTTTACTTTTTGTTTTAAATTGTATTAATTTCCTCGGTATACATTTGTCAAGTTTGTTTTGTAGGGTATCGCTAAAAGTAGCATAATTTTCATTTACAGTTTTATCTGGTCTAATTTTCTCGTTCCAGTCTATGTCTCCGAGTTCATTTTTAAATTTCATTATGTTAGTTTCATTGTATGATCTTATAAGCTTGCGAAATTTTTTGGAGTATGGAAGCACTATCGGCGTCTTAAATATGATTCCTTTATGGTCAGAAAATCCAAATTCTTGTACTTTTACATTCGATTCTTTACAGTTGAAATTTGTAAAGATTAAGTCAAGGCATGTTGAGCTACTTGCTGTAACTCTTGTGGCTTCAGTTACCTTTTGATGGAAATTATAAGATAGCATTAAATTTGTAAGTTTTAATAATTTTTGTTTTTCTTTGCTATTTGGCATGAAATCTATGTTAAAGTCCCCTCCAATTATGATGTTCTTACATTTATCTTTTATTGAAATTATTTTTAAGAGTGTTTCTAAGCTATTGAAGAATACCTCGGCCTCTCTATTACTATCAGGCCAATATAAAGTTATCAGTAGTAAATTAATTTTATCTATTTCTATTGCACAAACTTCAAAAATAAATTCTATAGACATTTGTACTATATCTATCCTATCTCTACATTCTAGTTGTTTTTTTGTTAGTATGCATAAGCCTCCGCCTTCATGGTTTGTGCGGCAAAAGTATGCACTTACAGTATAGCCGTTAATATTGAGTAGTTTTAGTTTGTCCTTTCTCAGCCATGTCTCAGTAACACAGATAGCGTGTGTTGACGGTTCTTCTTCCAGTACTGCCTCTAATATATGGATCTTGTTGTTGAGGCTTCGAGTATTTTGATAGAAAACTTGAAAATTAGCGTCGAAAGGAGTTATTGTTGTTTTCCTGCCTGGATGGCAAAGAAGTTTTTTCTGCATGTTGATAATTTGAGTTGTTTTCAACGTTTTTCGAATCCTTTTCTTTCTCTGTTTCTTTTATATTTTCTAGTGAGTTATTGTAATTTCCATATTTATCGTAAAGTGTTATTTCTTTTCCGTCCACAAACAGCTTTCTATTTCTTATCACTGCATGCTTTCCGTTTTTCCTAGCTGATTGGAGCACCTGCCTCATACTTCTTCTTTCCTGTAGAGCAGATTGACTTAAATATTCTGTCACGCTGAGACCAGTCTCCTTGAAACAGATAGAGTTTTCGAGAATATATTTTGTCATCCTTTTATTTATCAGCTCTATTTTTATGGGTCTATTTATGCCTTTTCTTCCTATGTGTGAAATTTCACCAATGAATCCAGAAATACTTATATCCAGGATTTCGTTAAAAATATTTGATATTTTTCCTACAAGATCTTCTTCCGTCTCCCAATAGTTTGCTGGTAATCCGTGGAGAACAAATGTTTTATCATTGTTGTCGCAAGTTTCATTCGAATGTGGGTTTTCCTTTAAGTTTTGAATTTCTTTCTGCAATTTTTTGTTATCTATTTGAAGCTTATTGCATTGACAGTCTAGTTGTAAAATTTTTTGGTCAATTTCGGATATATTTTTCTTGATTTCAGTTTGTTCTATTTGCATCTTTTCATTTTTTTTCTCGAAATCTTCTTTCAAGTGGAAAATTGCTATTTCTATCTGGTTCTTGATAGTTTTCCGCATTTCTTGTATGATAAATCTATTATTTTGTTGAAGGAGGGTGTTCATCTGTCGCAGGGTTACTGGCTGATCTTCGTTTGTAGTAGAGGAGGTGTACCCTATGTCATTTCCTGTTTCAGGCCCGGAACCTTCAGGATTTTGGGTGTTTCCACAGGGGGGAGGTGTTAAATCATCTTCGTCTGATGATTTCTCTTCATGATAGTGAGGTCGTTTTTTTCTTAAAGTAATGTTATATTTTTCACTCGTTTGGGCTTCTTTTTCGGTGGACTTTCCCTTTTTTTCTATGAGGCATGTTTGGCAAGCCCATGCTTTCATGCTGTCATGGTATTATAGAAGCGGCCTTCAGATACATTTGCGCAATCCAGATCAAAATTTAGGTTACATTTTGAGCAAGTTAAGAATCTTCTGTCTTGGATTATTTTATTGCATCTTGAGCATTTATTTTCCTTTTTGCGAGGTGGAGTAGCAAACATTGTGTGGTAATTTATGTTGCGTTTTGTGAGATTTGTATACTTATAATGCCCTCTATCGGTGAAAGGAATATGCGCTTCTAACGGTGAATAGCAGAACTTTCTATTCCAGTCGATCAAATTTCCCTTGAGTTTATCTTGCTATTCATTTTGTTAGTAACACACTTATGTAAACGTTAAGTTTTAAGCTTTTACACTTTTTGGTGTAAGTTTTGGTTCAGTGTGAATATGAAAGAAAGACCATGTTCATACCTGTGGCTCCAGGGTGTGGGATGCCGTCGGTTGATTGAGTTGAAATGCACTTGTAATCCAAAAAGTAGAAGGTAGGTTCTCTTGAAGTACCTGGGTTTCTGGCCAGCACGGCCGTGCTGATAAAGTCCGGAGACGAGTAAATGTCGCGACGACGTACGATGCGTCCAAACTGAATGCTTCTTGTCCTAATTTTATCCCGGAAAAGGAACTGTCAAACATGACGTTGACAGTTGCGGTTACGTTTTGGATGCGTTCTATATTAGTTAAATGTTGCAATGCGATGCATTCGCAACAACCACGTCTACAATGTCTACAGTGTCTCTTATTTTTTGGAAATGTTGTATAATTGTATTATGTTGTATAATTGCAGTGGTGGTCCAGTGGCGAGTAACCTTGCCTGCCGTGCAAGAGGCGATGGTTCGATCCCCGTCCAGGCCGACTCGTACCAATGAGTTTTTCGGAATTTATGTACGATTTGTAACACCACTGGCTTTTCGGTGAAGGAAAACATCGTGAGGAACCTGCGTGCTTCAATTTCGAGGCATGTATTGTGCCCACTGTCCATTACAAGTGGCGTCGGGCTCACTCCCCGTCACACTGGACAGAATTTCTGTACTAATGAAACGTGGATGTTCTGAGGTTTCAGAATAACTCTGACTACCCCCCCTCGGGGAATATAGTCGTGAGCATATTAATGTTTATGATTATGACAATATTTCAAGTACAAGAATTAGTTCTAATGATTATCCGCAACATGGCGAGGTTTTTCTGGTCAGGCTTTAAATACAGCACGGAAACTTCTTGCCTTCCACCAATTTTTTACCTCACCCCCGCTGGGCAGACGGGGGCAGTCGTGAGCTTATTCTATGTATAATTGTTAAGAAATTAATAAAAAAGCACCGGAGGCTCGGTACCTCTTAAATAACAGTTTTATTTCCCGGATGGTTTCCATTAATATTCATCTTCCTTGATTTTAATCCCATTGAATCCAAAGTTTACAGAACTTCATTACCACACATGCATTCAGTTGGTATAACAATAGACTATACTAGAAATCGTACTAGGTATGAGAATAAGTTCCGAGAACGCATAATTACAGTATAATTACCGATCATTATTAAGTCTATTCATTGATAATATTATTGGCACTTGTTCCTTATACTATAGACAGACTGTATCGCAAGCATGCGTTTTTATTTAAATCATGACTGCTTAAGAATTAAAAACTGATCTTGTAGGTGATTTGCTTGAAGAAATCTCTTCAGAGATAAGTAGACTCGATCTATTCTTGCAAATATAGTATAATTTTCACAACTAAATTTCCCAAGGTTATAGGTGTCCCTGAGGGTAGGCCTGTGCCCTGCGGTGGGACATTTATAGGCTGATGATGATGATGACAGGTGTCATTCAACTAATAAATCATATTCAACATTTTTGGAAATTACAGCAAGCTCGAAAAGTCATCATCATTATCTAAGCCAAAAGACGTCCACTGCTGGACACAGGCCTCCCCCAAGGATCGCCATAACGATCGGTCCTGCGCTCCCCTCATACAACGTGTTCCCGCCACCTTTACGAGGCGTGCGATTTTTGAATGTCACCGGTGAGCTTGAACAGTTTTTGAATGTCATAAAAAGCCTTCTCATACCTATGAGTTCAATACCAGTGGGCCCCTTCCCACTCGTATTGAACTCATGGGTATGAGAATTTTGTCACCGGTGAGATTCAAAAATGCTAACTTAGGGAAATCGGTGAATATCGGCCATTTTACTCAGCTGGTGACTTTAAAAAATCGCACTCCAGGTCGTCGGTTCACCTTGCGTCGGCGTCGGGCCTACCCACATTGCACCTTCTCTAAGAACAATACTATTTACTAATCTGTACTCAAACTTCGACAGTAAAATAATTATGACAGATAGCGAACCTGTCACCACTTTTGAGGGATAGTAGGTTCACGAAAGAAAAAGTAACTAAAAGAATACACGTATACGCGCTAAACGCAGATGCACTCTCTCGTTCTTACCCTCCTTCATCTGATGGGAAACCGATACGATCAGAGCTAGAGACGAATGCAGTGGCTATAACCGGCAGTCACACGGTGAGGGCATCAGCGATGTTGTCGATGCTTGAAGGAATTACTTGTCTTGCTAGACACCATAATAGAATAGGTCGTCATCTAACGGTAGTTCCAAACGACGTTTATAATATAAACTACACCCTACTATGGTTAAATCAGGCATTAAGTCCATTGACATTTCAAAACTAATTTTCATTCCAAGACGTTAAGGGTTGATTTGTCCACTCTCTCACGCTTACACAGAGATGCGCACATCCAAGCAGGATGGAAGATATGGGAAATGTTGAAATACCAGCGTTGGTATTCTGACATTCATCAGCTGACCTGCGGTATACATAATGTATGATTATATGTAATGCTAGTATAGCGTGCTCGGATAGCGAATGCTCGACCGCGGGATATGAACCGTGGATGATTCGCTTTGCTATCATTTGCTGGGGTGCGGAGTTGATGTTGGTTTAAAAAACTTTTTTGAATGTTTATGCATTTTATAGCGGATCAAATTAAAGATTGAAAAATTTGTCTCGGGCGGGACTCGAACCCGCACTTTTCCAAACCGGGGAACTGCGCTATCCAATTTCGCCACCGAGCCCACTACCCAGAGAACGAAATTTTCAATCTGTTGCATCTTAAGGGGACGTGACGTGACGTGTGGGGTCTTAATAGCACAACATGGCTGTAACATGTTTAAAAATCAATAATATTTGAAATTTTATAGCGGCTTCTGCACGGGTTCATAATTATTTGTATATCGCCATTTACTTTGCGTGTGTTGGTCCGTGTGGTTTCGGCTAAGAATAGAACCATCCCATTTCCTACCGTGGTTGTTGTAAAAGGCGACTAAGGGATCTACCGGAAGATGGGCAGCAGCATCCTCTGAGTACACACACACATTTAATCCAACTACGATCGCCAACCCGCCTGCCAAGCGTGGCGAATATGGCAAATCCCTCCATTTTGGGCGAGGCTTATGTCCAGCAGTGGACGTTTAATGGCTGATATGACGATGATGATTTACTTTGCAACAATGCCCAAAAGAAAATTTACGAGGCCAATTTGTAAGAAGATGGAGTTGTATACCCATGGGATAAAATCGGGCTCTCTATCCGTCATATTAGGTAGAAATATGACACAACTGCAGAGCTATTCTAATGTGGAAAGTCTAAATATTTTGCACTTGAAATTTCCCCGACTACGGGGAATTTAGGTAGCCTGTAAGCATTGGCATATGCTTTTATGCAATTTGAACAAAGATACAAAGATGATTTTTGTATTTTAAAAGAACTAACTTCGCTGGCTCAGTGATTCAAAGTTGGTATTGGCCTATCTTTGTTTGCTGCTGCGGCACACACTGCTCTTAATTATGTAATTTTTAAATTGTGTGTTAGTTTAGTTTTTATGTTTAATTATATCAGTGTGTTTTGTGGTGTTTGCAAATAAAAGTATTTTCTTTCTTTCATGACTGTAGCTGACTTGACCTGACATGAAGCCTCCACTACGTCGTTCGAGTGATACCTGGCGCGACCCACTGGACGTCGGTTGGAGGTATTTGAAATACTTTTCCTTTACAGACGTGGTGGTCTAGTGGCGTGTTGCCATGTCTTTCGTGCAAGCGATGGTTCGATCTCCATCCAGGCCGAGTCGTACCAATGAGTTTTTCAGAATTTTTGTACGATTTGTGAAACACCACTGGCTTTTCAGTGAAGGAAACTGCCCGTCACATTAGACAGAGTTACTACTATTGAAACGTGGATGTTCTGAGTTTTCAGAAGGGTTCTCGGAGAATATAGTCATGACATAATACATGAGTCACGTAATTATTGTGTATTTTACTTTATCTATTCTAATCTGCAGCTTTGATGGAGTGTTCTACCTGTAGATGGTCTGCCGACGAATCTACAATTGGCATTCTATCTGCAGGCTGAACTCCCATTACCTACCTGGCCCGTCTATATACCCCTTTCTCTGTTCTTTTTTGTTTTGTTTTTGTTTCAATTTCTTTTTTCTTTTTTTGTTCCTTACCTATGATGTTAATTAATCTTGCATACTTTTATTGTGTTAATAAAGATACTTAACACTTCTAATCTAAAATATGTTATACTTTATTACTTTTCAGATTAACCTAACCTCAGCTGAAGAACTAAGTATTATTTTTAGGATAGTATTGTCCGTTATAAAGTTAAAACGTCGTCTCCACGCCACTCCTGTCTTTAACCCACTATCACACCGGAAACATTGACATTTCTATATAAAAGTTATGCAGTTTAATTCCGTTTATCGCGCAAAAACAAGGTGTTTTAAACACGCTAAAGGTCAAGTGTGGTCGACCGACGACGCCGGCGCACGCGTAAGCGGCAACTAGCTTGCTTTAAGATAATTATAACGGCTTTCTGTCACTTTAACTAACATGCAACTGAAGTTACAAAATATATTATTAGGAAGCACTTGGAAAAAATATTACGTTACAAATATTTCCACGGTGGTGATCTGGGAGTGAAAGAAAAACCTGGAAAGATTATCGTCTCAGCGCAAGTGGTAGGTTCAATTCAACTGAGGGAATGGACAAAAAGTGTTTCAAATTAAAAACAGCGGTTCCATACATTGGTAGAATAAAATAAAATAAATAAATTTATAAAACATAATTTTTTTTTTACTAGCCCACTTCATCCCACTGCTGGGCAAAGGCCTCCCCTTTCATCCTCCAATCATCTCTGTCCTGGGCATGCTCTGGCCACGCGTCATCGAAAGCATCCAGATCGTCCCGCCACCTCTTCCTAGGACATACATTAAAACATCAATATGTCATTTAATTATGTTGTTATAATTTTCAAAAATAGTTTATTATATTATATTTATAACGCAGGAAATCCGACACTAGGTATTAAAATTAAAATGTATGTTTTTAGTGTCCAAATAAAGAATATTCATGTAACGTAAAATCAATATTATTTATGCGTTTAGTCGAATAGCTATTTTGTTTTTATGGAAAGGCATGTTTCTCTTTAGCGATTTTAAAATTGGTCCAATAGTAAAAGTTGCTTAGTTTGATGGTCTGAAGCACCCGAGTCAAGTATAAAACCATTGAAGTTTACACCCTGTATAGGCCATACATACATAGGAATAGGCTCCACTCAAGTGAGCTGGCAAACCCATTTCGAAAAACAAACAAAAAACTCTTGAAAGTGACAAGCTGACAATAAACATAATAAAAACTTAAATGAAGTAATTAAGAACAATTCGTTCACATAAATTGACAATGTGTAATTAATTAAATATCAACAAGGTAATTAATTGTTACAAAGACAACTTTATAATTATTCTTATGTGAATAATTAAGAGGCAAAAGATGTTTTTCAGATTCAATTACTCCTTAATAATTTGACACATTGTAGGTATTAAAGTCATAATAAACGCTCTTAAACGGTGAGGAAAACCATAGTGATGAAAAAGATTCACAGATTTCGTGCCTCACACGACTATCGAGCACATTGGAAATTAATCTACGGAATTCGAAAAAATATTGTCTCAAAAAGGTTAGGCTACAGGGCAAACCCTTAACCCGATCGTCTTTGTTTTAGGCTCAAATTGTAGCTGACTAAATTGTCCACAGGCATTTTTCTCAAATTTTTTATATCATTCTTCGTTTCCAAAATATCGAGCGCCAAATAAAAAATTCGGAATTTTTTTTTTTTTTCACTATTTCGGCCTTAACTTTTTTCGTGTTAGATTTTCTCGAATAATTCTTTTTGCACCTTACAGCTCTCGTAAATACGCGTCATTTGAGTCTTTTTTAAATATCATATCTTCACAACTCTCCGAGATATAAGGGGACCGCACTTTTTCGTTAAATCGGGGCCAATACTGGAAAGAACGAAAAGACATTTCCAATGTTAAAAAAATCTGCAGTTGCATATATTTGAGTCGAGTAGGAAGCATTGTAGATTGCAGTGTAGTATGGAATAGCAGTTTTTTATGTGCTCCGATCGGTTTGCTCCCTAGTAAAAGTTGTTCAGTTTGATGGGTAGACTCTTGGTTTAAAAGGATATCAATTTCACCTGATATATCGTGACCGTTTTGGCCTGAACTTCATTATAATAGAGTTGAAATTGGAACGAAAATATTCACGCAATTGCGAACTTCGAATATCCGGATCTAGAATTAGACCCAAAACTTGGACTTAAACTTTTAGTGTTACCTGCTTCCTATTAACTTAAGGTGGTTGCAGAGGGGTCAATTTTATACATAACTTTGACGCACAATATGCGTAGACGGTATTAATATAAGCAACTTTGTATATATGGAAAAATAGTTAAGAAAATCTAGTTACCGCGTCCCAAATAACATTTGCAATTTATAATATAATTACGATGATATAAAGCTTTTAAAATTTTGCATTAAAAATATTAAAGCTTTATATTTTCGTAATTATTTTATAAATTGCAAATGTTATTTATGACGCGGCATCTAGATTTTCTAATATATTACTTTTATTAATTCCGTCTACGCGTATTGTGCGTCAAACTTTTGTATGGACTGAAACCCCCTTAATACATTTCATACACCAGCTGTCTCCACAGCACAATTCTCACGCAGTCACACTATAGTTGCACACTATACTTACTGTATTGGTAGGTATATAAAACAATAGTAATTATAAAAACCATCGATTCTCAAGACTTTCGCTACGATATGATCAATCGGGTCGTTTATATAAGCTTGTGATGTGAGTTTACTATGTTTTCTTCTGTCAACCTACTTTGTGGAAAGGTGTGATGGTACAATCGGCGGAATATTAAAGTAAGGGTAGCTTGAGTCAGTAAGTTATAACCTTATGGTGGTTTCAGTCCATACAAAAGTTTGACGCACAATACGCTTTATTATGATATAGTTGGCGCGTCACAAATAACATTTGCAATTTATAATATAATTACGAAGATATAAAGCTTTGACATTTTTTATACAAAATTTTAAAAGATTTATATCTTCGTAATAATATTATAAATTGCAAATATTATTTGTGACGCGGCAACTAGATTTTCTAAACTATTTTTCCATATATACAAAGTTACTCATAATAAAACCGTCTACGCGTATTGTGCGTCAAAGTTTTGTATAAAATTGACCCCACTGCAACCACCTTAAGGCGCGGTTTATACAGAAGAGACGTGTGGCGGTGGAGGATAGTTAAAGTAACACAATATAAACCTTATAGTACGTAGCATAGCGTCGTTTTTGTCGTTAAGGAAAATTGCGTCCGCGCCACCAGGCGACGGCGACGTCGTCTGGAGTAGAGGCGCGGGCGTAATTCTTCAAACAACGCTATGCTACGTACTATAAGGTTTATATTGTGTTACTTTGACTATCCGCTACCGCCACACGTCTCTTCTGTATAAACCGTTCCTTAGGATCCCACTGCAGGGCAAAGGCTTCCTCAAACGAATAGTGGTGAGAGGGAGTGGGCATACTCCACCAAGCGGTGTGGTCACAGTGCGGATTGGTGGAGGCAAGATAGAGGTCAACTTGCTTTCAGAGAATTTTCTAGTATCCTGATAAGCCATCTGATCTGGCTAAACTAATAGTAACACCGCCATCTGATCGAACCATCTAGGATCAACTGCTTAACGTGCCTTTCGAATCAGAAAAACGAACATCGAAATCGCAAAAAAACAATCTGCTGTTCCATACAGATTTATTTTTGGGTTATTAAGGGTAAAGCCAAACGAGCGTAAATTTGTGAGTCGCGTATTTTGAGTACGTTTCATATAAAATCTGGGAATGCATTGTCTATGACCTCAGCCTGAAACGGACTGAAAATATGCGACTTACAACTCACAAAATTGCGCTCGTTTGGCTTCACCCTTAATTTGCAGTTTTAAGGGATCTGGATGCTTTCGATGAAGCGTGGCCAGAACATGCCCAGGATAGAGTTGGTTGGAGGATTAAATAGGAGGCCATGAAATTAGAAAAACAAAAGTTTTTTCCTGATTTCGATGTTGGTCCCATAGAGAAAGTTGTTCAATGGCTTCTTTGGTTTTCTAAGGGGAACAATCAATCCCCTTAGAAAACCAAAGAAGGACTACCATTACAGGGATATTATTAAGCGTTGGATTGATTTTATGCAACATATATTATAGTCAATAACAATAATTATACGACTTTTCTTTTTTCGCGATATAAACATAAACCCAACGTCTAAATAAGTAATAAAAACTTTTTATTATTCTGCAATTATTTACAAAAGCCTTTTCCAATGACGTTTGCGTTCATAAATGCATAAAAATGATTGCTTCAACTGTACCCAACCATAGAGTTATAATTATTTAATCTATTCCATGTCTATTACTTGTTTTTTGTCTCTTATACAAGTTGCATCGTAGTTTTTTAGGGTTCCACAATCAAATAAAAAATTAAAGCATCAGATTTACGAGACCTGTCAAAAAATCACCTATATGTATTGCTCATGTCCGATTTCTGCCACGGCGACTGCTTCAACTCCGTTGTTGTCGTTGATGGGCCCTCATGTGGCTGACACTCGGTAGCAGAAACACTCATTAGAGTTAATCCTCCATTAAATCTCTTGCTAACTTTTACTACGTCAAAAAGACAAAAAGTGACAGCAAGAGATTTAATGGAGGATTAACTTTAATGAGCCCTTCTGCAACTGGCGGTAAGATAGCCAATCTTCTTGGAGAAGATCCTCGTACATAGCGGGCACGTGAGCACGTCGTTCTCATCGTGATATTGTATAGTCGGTGTGGTCGGGCGTTTGGCATCTAGTTGGGAAATCACATACCTATTGTTGAAAAGAGCTTTTGGACTTGCTAGGCAAGTCTTTCAATTGGTGGTCACCTCGGTTGGGTATTTCTAGGCTTGCCGAGTAATGCTACAAACTACTTGACGTTAGCCGAATTACAGAGCTAAGCCTAAACAACTGCGGCTAATATTTAGGAAAAAAAAAATTTTGTTGTAATCTATTAAGGTGGTTTCAGTCCATACAAAAGTTTGACGCACAATACGCGTAGACAGAATTAATAAAAGTAATATTTTATATATGGAAAAATAGTTTAGAAAATCTAGTTGCCGCGTAACAAATAACATTTGCAATTCATAATATAATTACGAATATATAATGCTTTTAAAATTTTGTATGAAAAATTTTAATGCTTTATATCTTCGTAATTATATTATAAATTGCAAATGTTATTTGTGACGCGGCATCTAGATTTTCTAAATTATTTTTCCATATACACAAAGTTACTTATATTAATACCGTCTACGCATATTGTGCGTCAAAGTTTTGTATAAAATTGACCCCTCTGCAACCACCTTAAATTGTTCCATCATTCAGATGACTGAATAGAAAACCATTTTTAACATCTGAAAACTACTTTAAAAATCTTCCATTAGGTACCGAAGATAAATATGTTTGCTATAGGTGTTATAAGGTAATCAAATTTGAATTTTGACGGAAAAACGTCCGCTACTAGAAATCTTTCATAATGCATATGCTGACGACTATATTTCCCGAGGACCCCCAAGTTTGAAATATTCTGAAAACTCAGAATGTGTCTGTGTGTACAATAAAGGGTATATAATAATAACATCCACGTTTCACCATTAGTACCAAAACTCTGTCCAGTGTGACGGGGAGTGAGCCGGTCGCCACTTGTAATGGACAGTAGGTACAATACATGCCTCGAAATTGAAGCATGCAGGTTTCCTCACGAGGATTTCCTTCACCGAAAAGCCACTAGAAATCTTTGTCCTTCCAAATTATCTACTTCCCTTAGAACTTCCACGAAGGTGCAGCTTGTGTCTTTCCCTGCTCATTGCTTTAACGAAACCCATGCGGAACCCTTTTGGTGTGTGTTCGATTCGCACTTTTTATATTTTTTGTATTACTGTCTGTATATTTATATTGCAATTCTGTATGATTATTATGTTTGAATTTAATTGTATGGTAGTTGTAGAAACTATGGGTCTTAAGGGTTACGGGTTCGATTCTATGATGAATAGGTTCCATTCTATGATTACGCGCAATAGCATACGAAATGGCATACGTTTTCACAGTCCATTGACTGATCAAGTGATCAACCATCATCATCTTCCAAATCACTTAGAAATGTAAAAAATAAACCAACTTTTAAAAGTTAAAAATAATCCCTTTTGGTTAAAAATCACAAAGTTACTGTAATAATTTGGTTGTTAGGATAAACAATGGTACTGAACAACGTTTTCTAAGTAACCTATAGAAAAAATTAAAAAAAAACAATGAATAAATGCAATCAGCTGATCGAACGTTTCTAAAGTATATATCGCAAAGTCGAAATAATTTTTTGCGAATTTCCTATGGGTTTCTCATGGAATGTTGTATCATGGGTACAATCATCCCTCAATGCAACTGTTTACCCTTACGCTCAGAAAATTAGCAAGCTGAAGTGGCAATGGACTGGTCATATCTGCCGAAAAACTGACAACCGACGGGGTGTCAGAGTTCTAGAGTGGAGACCACGAACTGGCAGGCATAGTGTGGGACTCCCTGTTGCCCGCAGGACAGACGACCTAAAAAGGTAGCGGGGAGCGACTGGATGAGGAAGGCCGAGGACAGACTTTTGTGGCGCGCCTTGGGAGAGGCCTATGTCCAGCAGTGGACGATGATAGGTTGATCATGATGATGACCCTTACGCCATGTAGAGGTAGTACCTGGGAGGATCGAACTTTGCTCGGCGTCTTCAAAGTTAACCTACTTGATAGTTTTCATCCCTGAGAAAATCCATTTTCACACTTAAGAAATATTTTCTTCATGATTAGCTCACTTAACGTAGTAGAAGTTGGTGATAAGCATTACGAGTCTTATTCATATTCGTACAATATTTTTTAGCACCGACATTTAAAAAATCCCTTTCTTTGTAGGTTTATTATTAACGAGCGTTAACCCGCGACTTCGTCCGCACAAATTATATACCAGATTTTAAGTCAGATCATAAGCTATCAAACAAAAAAAGTTTCATCAAAATCGGTTCAGTAGTTTTTGCGTGATACTCGTTCAAACAAACAAACACACAAACAAACCCCCAAACAAACACACAAACAAACAGACAGACAAAAAATCCAAAAATTGGTGAAATGGAATCAGGGACACCTAAAAACCATATCGTAACTTTTTTTTTGTTAATATCTTCAATGTACAGACAAACTTCCTGTTACAGTTTTATAATAGTACGAGCCTTAACCCGCGACTTCGTCCGCACAAATTATATACCAGATTTTAAGTCAGATCATAAGCTATCAAACAAAAAAAGTTTCATCAAAATCGGTTCAGTACTTTTTGCGTGATGCTCGTTCAAACAAACAAACAAACAAACAAACACATAAACAAACAGACAGACAAAAAATCAAAAAATTGGTGAAATGGAATCAGGGACACCTAAAAACCATATCGTAACTTTTTTTTTGTTAATATCTTCAATGTACAGACAATTTCCTGTTACAGTTTTATAATAGTATAGATATAGATAGATAGATTAAAAAGAAGTTAAAATTGTTCTTACTTTACCAGCCTATTTCTTCTTATGGGTAACGTATGAGGTAACTAAAAGATATGGTTTCTTTTGTAGTGACTTTTTCTTATCAGTTATCACCTCACCTCAAATCTTCGATCAATCTCCTGGTTTGTTCTCTTAATATTTTATTCAAAATAATATCATAGTAATATTGCTTTTCGATGTAATTTTTTGACTCTACCACCGCGTCGAAAGGTGTGTAGAGTAGATGCGACCAAAAACACAATGTCTGTTCTCAGAGGATAATCTGACCATCAAACTGAGCAACTTTCTGAATGGAAATCGAGAAAAAAGAATCTGTTATTTCATACAACTCAGCAATTCCACTCGACGTAAATGTATGGGGCAGCAGATTTTTGAGATTACGATATTTGTCCCATATAGAAAGTTGTTCAGTTTGATGGTCTGATCATCAAAAAATCATCAGCATAATAATAAGTTGAACCTTGCATAGAGAACACCTTTATTTTTCATCGTCGGTTAAAAAGGTGGCCAACAATTCATACTTACACTTTTCCACCAACAAAAACACTCAATACTAGAAAATTAAAAAACCACCATTGGAAAAATATCTCCAAACAATAAATAACCCATTGACATTACTATAACCTGTCTCGTTCTCACAATACGATAATAAACAAAGACAAAAAGCTTTCTCCAATCCTTTCTTACGTCGACGACCGTTTTATTTCGACACTTAACTTTCTATACGATTTTCCCTCCGTCGTCGGTTTTTCCGAAGTTATTGCGGGGGTTGGAAGGTCAGGTTATGGTGGGTGAGAGGTGGTGTCATCTCCTTTACTCGTGGAACGTATGTGGTAAAATGTACGTTTGCAAAGGACGTCCTTTTTGCGGATAGTCTGCTCGGCTAGGTGGCATATTTCTGGAGAACATAGGTGGTTGAGGAGTCGAATTGATTTTCTTAAAATTATTTAAAGACTTGTGTTTTTTAATCCATTTTTAACCGACTTCAAAAAAGGAGGAGGTTTCTCAATTCGACCGCATATATATTTGTATTAATAGCAAAGGTTTCCTCTAAAGTCTTCCACATTTTTCTCTACAGTTCTACGCCACGCCCTCCTTGCAGAAGTAATTCAGCTCCTCTCTATTTCCAGGGTCTACACTGATCTCGACTCCCATTATGAGGATTGGATGATGGTTGATGCCTACCCCAACGCAATGCATACATGTCCAGCGATTAAGTTCTTACATACCTTTTTTTTACTGACTTCTCGCCTACGTTAGCTATTCGAATTTCGGAGCGCATTTTTGTGTTTTGGGTACAGTTAAAATTGTAAGTCCTCGAGAACTTACAGTATGGCTCCATCTCCATCTGGTAAATATTCTCTTCTGTAGTTGAACTTCCTGCTTGCTTCTTGCTTTGAAAAAAGATGCCAAAATATAATACTGTCATAGTCAATATCAACCTTTGTCCTTTTTCGTCCTCACTGCGAAAAACTGGCACCATGATGGTTGCTCATGGTGATGAAGTGTACGGGCGTTTTAGCCCACTAAGAAAATAGGTATTTTAACTATTTTCATTAGTTAAATGTAAGCATAATTTGACACTGATATTATATTTTAACACATAAAGGGTAAGTAAATACCTACGTACAATAGACAAAAAATGAATTTGATTTTTCATCACTAAAGACCAAAGCGAACTAGAACTTCACCAAAATTATATAGGTTAACCCTGACGGTATATCCAAACAATAAAAATCAATAAGCAAAATAAATAAACAAAATAAAGCAAAAATTTACATGATGTGTTATTGAAAAAATGATGCGCGAATTTTCAGTCTCACCAGCTATGTTAGAAATTTTTATTTAATAATAATAATATCGACTCCGTAGTTTTCTATGTCGTTCGCAGATGACGGGCGGCATTGCGCGGTGAGTTTTTGCTGGTCATCCGAACTGGACGTTCCAAGTTCAAATTTGAAAATTGGAAGCCGAAGACATTCGATATTTGAAATTTTAAATCAAATAAAATTCTTCTGCTGCAATGCGAAATATTCCATTCTGAAATTGTTTATTTTAATTTAATTCTTGTTTCGAAATAAATGGAAAATCGATTATTGTAAATTATTTATTTATTCGGAATTAAATATACTAAAATCAGGTATTATTATTTCGTTTCAACATCGAATTTAATTGGCAAAGATTACCAAATCTGGGGGAGGCCTATGTCCAGCAGTGGACGTCTATCGGCTGATATGATGGTGATGGCCGAACCTGTAGCAACATTTTCGTAAAATTACCATCAATGACGTCATTGCCAGGCCTAGAAAATACCATTTTGTTCTCGTTGGTATCATACAAGAAGACTAAGGAATAAGATGTCTTTTCCCAGATTGTGTGAAATGCTGGCTCACATCACAACTTGAGACTTAAGACACAACGTTAATCTTAATATGCTGATGTTTTTTTTAAGGGGACGATCGGACCATCAAACTGAATAACTTTCTCTATGGGATCAACATCGAATCGAGATAAAAAAACAGCTGTTCCATACAAAACTGTAAATATACTCGACCCAAATCTATGGGGATGGAGCCTTGGGATAGCCGATTTTTTTTTAAATTTTCGATCTTGGTCCCATACCTATAGGAAGTTGTTCAGTTTGATGAATTGTTCCTCCCTTAAAAAACGGTCTGTGCTGAAATCTTAACGAACCAATTTCACCTTGGTGCAATATTTTGAAAAACGTGGTAGTAGCTGTTTTTCTAGCCACCCTGAAAAGAGATAGATCTTGAGTATGATGCAGCTTTTGTCGTATCTTTAACTTAAATTATTCATAGATAAATACAATGTTAACTTAATTTATTCATAGATACATTCGTTTGTAATTTAATTTATTCTTAAATACATTTCTTTTTTTTTTAATTACTGTCATGTCAATGTTTTTAAAAATGATTGACAATTTGACATTTCCTGATCTTATCAACAATATCGTCTTCAAGTTTATGGAATAACGTTGTATTTTGACCTTTTGGAGTCCCATTTACAATATTATCTAGTATTTACAAGGTGTCAATTATTAATAAGTAACATTTGCATGATATAAGTACATCAACCTACACATCAATATTCAAGAGCCATATTTATATAGATTAGACAGTAGAGTAGTATGTGTCTTGGTCGTAAGTATGATTGAATAAAGCCCATATTTTTGAATCTCATACATTGAACTCAGCAGTTGAAAATGTATGGAGATACGCATCTTTCTACTGCTGATTTGACTTTCAAAAATCGCACTCTTGGAGTATGATTTTTAAAAGTCAAATCAGCAGTAGAAAGGTGCATAACTCCATAGTAATTCTGACATTTTCAACTGTTGAGCTCAGCGAATGAGATTCAAAAATCGGTATGTTATATGTAGGGGGAACGGTCAATGGGTAGACCAGCAGTCAGATGGTCGGATAACATAATGCAGAGTAGCCGGCAAACAGTGGATGAGACTAGCGTGAGGCAGTTCTGGTTAGGAGGCCTATACCCAGCAGTGGGGTTTATATCATCATCAGCCTTGTAAACGCCCCTGCTTTCCTGGACTGGGAACTGCTGTGATCAGAGGAGAGGTCGGAAATAGAGACTCTAATAGGCTGTACCCACACCGCTGCTGCCGGCGGCCTTTAAGACTTCGGCGAGCTTCGGCAATGCGCGAAACGGCTTCCCCAGGGACCTTCGACATGCGCTGAGAAGACCGACAAGGTGATTTTAGTGAGTAAAAATCCCTCATAACCCGGCTCCTACCCAAAAAAGCTGGGTATCTTTCGAAGATTTCCTTTGACGACACAAAAACTGTCATTTTTATTTGAGGATATAAAAGAAAAAATCTTTTTTTTTTGTGAGGGTGTCAGAGATGTAAAAAAATAAATGTGATGTAATAAAGTATGTTTGAATGATTGAGATGTTAATGCAAGGGTCTGTGTTGGTGCTTTTTTGAAGCCAGATACCATATTGTTCTTTGCATGTAGAGCTGTTTTAAACAAAGTCGTAAAAGCAGAAAAACATATTAAGAGATTGTAAAAATTTTAATTAGAAAAATTGTATAATAACTTTAATAACCTAGAAAATATTTAAAACCTCTATTATTAGTTCATAGTCAAGGGCTAAAACTCTTTAAGAGTTTGTTTATAATTATTTTGTCTTTGTACCGTTTTGGAGTGTCTAATAAAGTTTCTAAATTAAAACATCCTGTAAGTGAATTCAAATCTTAACTAAGATAGATAGCGTTAGAATAAAAAAACAGGATCTAATACATCTTCGTCTAAGTCAATTTGAAAAAAAAACTGAACATTTAAAATCTGAGCATAAACGTTCCATTCATTAAAACCGAACACGCACTAAATCTTGACCAATGATTTAAAAAAGTACCTCTCAATGAACATAACCTACCGCAAAACGATTTAAAAACCAACACCACACAGTTTCATAGTTCATCCTTTAAAAAAAAAAGAGTCAAGACAATGCACTTGAAGCAAAAAGCTGTAGGATAGCATAAAATACTGCTCAGCACGAAACATGGACGAAACATGCTACCTCTATACTATGCTGCCTATCATTTATGCAAACTTAGACCACTCCCTCTAAGACACGCCCACCCCTACATCTACCATCTCGTTCTAACGACCGTGAAGTTATATTTCTATCTCGCACGGATGCACACCGCCTACGCGTTTTCAGCGCCAAGTTTTTAGTTGTCGTAAGACATCGAACGGCATTGTCGCCTGCCAGCCCGTTGGCGGGAAAATAACGGTTAAAAAAAGCGGTGTAAAAAACGTTTTTTTTTTGCTATGAATAGTTTCAGCAACGTTTTTTTGGAGATTACCGATGCGATAACGTTATCAGCTACGTTTATGAAATGTGAGAGTGACGGATGTATTAGTTTCTCGCTCGCTCTATAGTTTTTTTTGACTGGTGTTTTTTTAGTGATGTGTTTGTGCTATGGTGTGCTTTTTATGAGTGAAGGTAGTTATCTATTTTCGGTAGTTAAGTGTCTATTTACTTTACGTCACTCGCATGACTTAAGCATCAGACAAATTCTAAAAAGCAACATGAAAATTATTCGCTGTCGTAGTTCATACGACAGCGCGTGTGATATTAAGTACATGAAGGCAACTGATTAGTGGTGCTTGTTCATCCATCGAAATCAAATCGGTCACAATATCTGTGCATTTGGCGTCCATACGTTATATCGGCGCTCTGGAGTAGGATTTTTTTAAACACGTTCAAATCAGCAATAGAAAATATCAAAATTGCCATGGAGATTATGAATCATTTGATCATGATTTTGAAAGAGTGAATTTCAAAAATATCACTTCAGGTTCAGTATACCAAATTATCATGACGCGATTATTGAGTTCTTATTGACGCTTAAAGTGAAGTAACCATCGCATTGCAGCAAGGTGCAGAGATGACCGGGTATAGTCAGCGAAACATGACCCTTCTTTCTATAAGCGCAAGGGGGTCAGATTTTTCGGATACCTGCCCCAAATTTTGTTTTAACAAAAATGTCTGATACGACAATCCTATCCTACTTATTAATATTATAAAAGCGAAAGTTTGTAAGCATGGATGTTTGTAACTCTTTCACGTAAAAACTACTAAACGGATTTCGATGAAATTTGGCATACAGATAGACCACGGCTTGGATTAACACATAGGGTACTTTTCATCCGGGTAACGCAGACGAAGTCGCGAGCAACAGCTAGTTGGTTAATACGATTGACAAATAGTATTAATAACTCGTAACTAGTATTTGACTCAAGGCTTATTTAACACTGTGTTTTTTGCTCAAACTGTGCAATTTTTGTGGGAACTGACAAATGAGACGATAAATTATTATTACAATGAGATAAAGACTGGATATTACAGACACAATCATGGTTATGGCTGTATTCTCATATATTATTTCAACTACAGTGACACAAGTTTATCTATCTATCTCACTTATAAAACAGTTTCGTGACTGACTGACACAGCCTAAACCGCTGAATATAGAACCATGAAACTTAGAATATACAGAGTGAAATTGTTATCATTAGCATCCTTTTAAACTAAGAGTCTACCTATCGAACTAAACAACTTTTACTATAGGAGCAAATCGATCGGAGCAACAAAAAAATCTGCTGTTGCATACATTTTAAGTGGAGTAGGCAAAGCAGTTTACTATGGAACAGCAGATTTTTTTATTGCTCTTATAGGTTTGCTCCCATAGTGAAAGTTGTTCAGTTTGATGGGTAGACTCTTAGTTTAAAAGGATGCTAATGATATCAATTTCACCCTGTAGATTCTACGGAGGATGTAGGGGTTTACTAAGAAAGGTATTTTTCTAAAATCGACCCCCAAAGGGGTAATCCACGCGGCTGAAGTCGGGGGCAACAGTCAGTTACAGGATATAGGGACCCGATCGCGGTAATTTAAAACATTGACGGTGAAAATTCAGTTAAAATTCTGTTTTGGTTGTGATCTAGTCGGTCAAGCATATAAATGACAGTAAATTAAAAATAATTTATTATATTTAATAGAAGTATTAATATTTAAATGCCCAAACACCTGCAAGAGAGAGGATTTTAATACAGCTACTCCTTACGCTCTCAGGGTTGCCGAACACCTGGCTACCAAAATATAAAAACACCACTGAAGAACCATTGACACGAAAAGAAAAAGAATTTTTAAAAATCTATTAGCCCAGTCATTTTACGGAGTTTTGTAAGGCGGGTTAGATTAGTAATTATTAATTGGACTTCTAAACTGTAACCGGCATTATATAGTGACAAAAAGCGTGTCTTAAAACAAAATTCACTACGCAACATAGAAATCAAAATTATATGAAAAAGTATAGGCATTGAAATTTAAAAAAAGAGGTATTGATTAGAAAATACGAATGTATTTTTCAAAACTTTCTAAGTAGATAACAATATTTACACCATCTTTGAAGTATGTATAATGGTAAAGCCTTAAAAGAGTGCAAAAAAAATTTACCATCAGGTTTTTTAGAACGAGATAATAGAAAAATTTTAAAATTGGAACCGTTGCTGAAGTGATTTTTTTTTAATTTTGGTACATTTTTAGGCTCAAATTGGGTCTTCAATATTAAACCGAAAAAAATATATCAATTATTAATTAGTCCCGGCTCAAACCGTAAAATGACTGGGCTTTATACGAAATTCCATTCGATGTGATCAGGAACTCTAATACAAAAGTAAAATTCAAGAATTTTGGGCGTCCCAGCAAAAAGGGTCCAGTTGTCGGGTTTTAAGTTAAGGTTAGATTTGGCATCTAGATCAGAAACATGATCATATTGAACCATGAAAAAAGCTTGATTAAAATGACCACAACTGGACCCTTTTTGCATGGACGCACACAAATAATCACATAGAGAGCATTTCTTACGTCATTTTTTTGACTCTACCTCCACGTCGGAAGGTTTTCAGTTGTAGAGAAGATGCGTCAGAAACTGTGGTGCTAGATGGAAACATTTATCCCTTAGTCACTTTATATGAAACCCTTGGAAAAAATTGATTGGTCCATTCTAAGCCGAAACCACACGGCGCTTTAGTTGATCTAGTTAGAACAAAAGACTATTTTTAATAATTCAAGTGACATGATAATGAATGATCTATGATCATTATAACCTTCAAACGACATGTGGGCTAGAATAATGTCATGTCCTCAATTATCTGCCATTTGTTTTTCTGATAGGGGTGGTTTTGTTTTTTAAAAGAACTTGATAAAAGTTGCAATTCTGTGTCTTGAATACCTACACAAGTTTTTCTACTCAAGCTGGAAAGTGAAAAATAAACGGGTGTTAGGCCCACTACACTAGGTGGAAAGGTTAAGAAAATGTCCAGAATTGCCAGTCTTATGAACAGCAGGTGTCAGAAAGCCATGCGTATAAAAATGTGATATGTGAGTTATCAAACCATTGTGGAAACCCCAGTGATTTCAAAACGTAACCAGTTTTGCACTGGGCAAAGGTCTGTCTCTCCTTTTCCAATCTTCCTTATACGCTTCACGCCTGCACAGCTTCTTACTCTCTTCAAAGCCCAAGTGCGATCCTGTATGGAGTACTGCAGTCACCTCTGGGATGGTTCTGCGAAATATCAACTGGATGCTCTGGACTCAGTTGAGCGCCGAGCCAAGAGACTCATCGATGATGACGCACTCGTCGAGGCTAAGTTACATAGTCTGTAATACCGGCGATTGGTCGCTTGTCTGTCGGTGTTTTATCGGATACACTTCGGCGAGTGTGCCCAGGAGCTACATGACCTGATTCTACCATCCCCCTTCCACCAGCATACGACAAGACGTAGTGCGAGACTGAATCCATACGTAGTCGATATTCCAACAATCTCTTCTCAACTCTTTTATAATGAGAACCGGTAAGGTTTGGAACTCACTCCCTGCGTCAGTGTTTCCATGCAAAATACAATCAGGATATTTTTGAAAGAAGAGTTAGTAGGCTTTTTCTGGGTGAGCGCGCTACATCCTCGGCTTTATCTACATTTCCCATCAGGTGAGATGAAGCCAAGCGCAAACCCATTATGAAAAAAAAAATACAGGTCTTAGGCCAATTCCAGGAAGTGATCCAAGTTGTCTGTACATCTCCATTTGGGTTTATCTGGATGTCATGCATCTTTTATGGAATCCATGCAGATTCTCTAGCTTTCTTGGTTCCTCTCTCCAGATTCATAATTATGACCTTTGATTAATTATATGTCAAGATAGAGCCTGACGCTTTGAACGTACATAAAAAAACGGGCCAAATATCTTAGGTTAGTGTGCGTGAGGCGTCATGCAACTTATCTCTGTGTGCTTGCATTGGTTTTATCAGCCTAGATTGGTAGGTATTTTTTCGACGCGTTTGTAGCTTCGACTGTCTATCTTGACATGTAACTTATCAAAGATTATGACAAATATCATTATTCTAATACCAATTTTTGAACAATTTTTTAAAACGACGTCTAGTAATTTCAAAGTAAAAATCATGTTTTGTTGAAAATCGTGTGGTCGCTTTTTTTCGAGGAAAGTTTTCGCAAAAAATTAAAAATATGTTAAAATGGCTGCAGAAGAAACTTGGGACTTTCAAAATAAATACACAATTCTTTATTCTCAATAAGTTGTGAGATATCTAGAATAAAATTAATACAAGTTAACAAATAAGTAAGACCAAACATTTTGGTCGCTCCTAATTAGTCCTAATATAAGGCAAGAACTGATAAAATGTATGCCTAATTAAACATAGTTTATAATATCATTAAATTAATTAAAGCATGCATAAGATCTAATTATAACATAAAAAAAATCATGGAATAGTTATGCTTGAATTCTTTAAAAAACATTAGCAAGTTCAAAATTAGAATACCTAAGTATTTTTTAATGACTTTAGTGTAGTTTTAAAAATAATACGAAACGTGTATTTTTTTTTTAAATTACTGTGGCGGAGATTAAAGTTTTTATTACATTCTGACACGCAAGTGTGAGAAGTAAATTTTATCCTGAAAATTATGAACACGTTTTGAAACTGCTATGAAAAACGTGACGAAGAGAATTATTATTCCATGTACCTAAAGCTAGGGTTTTGTTTTTATGCAATATACTTAGAGCCATTTCACACGAGCGATTTTATTCGGCGATTTCTCGGGGGAGCGAGCACTTTATTATGCCGCGTGCTCGCTGCGATCTCGCTCCGCCGAGAAATCGCCGAATAAAATCGCTCATGTGAAACTTAGATACGTTTTTTTATGTTTTGTATTTAAATTATACATATTTTGAGAGATAACTGAAAAGTTCTGAAGGCTTCAATTAGAATTACCCACCTCAATGAAATTACCTAATGAAAAGAACTTACTAAGTGTAAATTGTTGGATGCCACCGCCCCCTTCCATATTTTGTTACATTATACATGTAAACATAAATGCGTTACCTATCGAACAGGGTGCTTTAGACCATCAAACTGAACAACTTTCACAATAGGACAAACTCTTAAATCTTGAAATAAAAATCTGCTGTTTCATACATTTTGGTCGAGTAGCTAGCTATTTACGTTTTCTATGAAACGTTGGCTCCATAGTGAAAGTCGTTCAGTCAGTTTGATCGTCTGAAGCACCCTATTCGATATGTAATGCATAAAATTTTACACCCTGTATACATACAAACATAAACTCACGACCGTTACCCTTTTCGGAGTGGTCAGAAACATTGCTACAATTAACAACTTTCTGTTTAAGAATGTAGTTGTAGCAATGCTTAAATGTGAGCATTTATGTTTTAGGATGGAATGACGTGTCAAGTGGTGAGTGGTGGAGGATAAGAAACCTGTAATTCCTTAGTCGCCTCGTACGACAACCACGGGAAGAATTGAGGTGGTCCATTCACGTTTTTATTATATTACGAGCGTTAACCCGCGACTTTGTCCGCACAAATTATATACCAGATTTTAAGTCAGATAATAAGCTATCAATTAAAAAAAGTTTCATCAAAATCGGTTCAGTAGTTTTTGCGTGATGCTCGTTCAAACAAACAAACAGACAGACGAAAAATCCAAAAATTGGTGATATGGAATCAGGGATACCTAAAAACCATATCGTAACTTTTTTTTTGTTAATATCTTTAACGTACATACTTCCTGTTACAGTTTTATAATAGTTTAGATTAGATTTTAAATGGGATCTTCTTCTTCTTTCTTCTTCGTGTCAGCATAAGCTATGACAATCACTCATGCTACAGTGGAATTATTAGCCAGTCAGCATTGTAATGTTGAAATAATATGAAAATGAAAAGAACGTTTTTTCACTGTGGTGGTGGTCCAGTGTCGAGTAACCTTGGCTGCCGTGAAGGAGGCGATGGTTTGATCCCCGTCGAGGCAGGGCCTCTACCCGCACATTCGAACTTCGCAATTTCGTGAACGTTGTCGTTCCAATGTCAACTCTATTACAATGAAGTGCGGACCGAAACAGTGGCGATATATCGAACATCGAAAGTCCGGGTACTGGGCCTGACTCGTACCAATAAAATTTTTCGGAATTTATGGACGATTTGTAACACCACTGGCTTATCGGTAAAGGAAAACTGCTTTAATTTCGAGGCATGTATTGTACATTGTACCCACTGTCCATTACAAGTGGCGAAGGGCTCACTCCCCGTCACACTGGACAGACTTTCGGTACTACTAGTGAAACGTGGATGTTCTGAAGTTTCAGAATATCTCTGATAATCCCCTCGTGAAATATAGTCTAATCTATACTATTATAAAACTGTAACAGGAAATTTGTCTGTACATTGAAGATATTAACAAAAAAAAAGTTACGATATGGTTTTTAGGTGTCCCTGATTCCATTTCACCAATTTTTGGATTTTTTGTCTGTCTGTTTGTTTGTGTGTTTGTTTGTTTGTTTGTTTGAACGAGTATCACGCAAAAACTACTGAACCGATTTTGATGAAACTTTGTTTGTTTGATAGCTTATGATCTGACTTAAAATCTGGTATATAATTTGTGCGGACGAAGTTGCGGTATAACGCTCGTAAATAATAATTAGAATTTATGCCAGCTTCAAAATATAGATAATTAAAAAAAAATAGAAAAGTGTTACAATTTAATGTTATATTGTTTCAAGCAACATAATTCTAAACTATTATAGATAATTTGAAGGCAGTTAACTTGAACGGTTAAAAATATAGTTGAAAATTACTCGCGCTCTTTGGTTCAAATTAAGCGTGAATAACAACTGCAGTTAATGTTCACAGTTTGACAATAGACAGTTAATCGTGTGGCTAACTAACCAATAGAAGATCGATGGATTTCATCCTAATAAAATTAAATGATTTAGAAATACAGGGTCCTTCTTAATATTTTGACGGTTCTTTAAGGGGATGATCAGACCATCAAACTGAACAACTTTTTTGAAGGGACATAATCAGAAACAATACAAAAATTAGTCGTCCCATACATTTGAGTAAAGATATAGTCGGTACTGCAGTTTTGTATAAAACAGCTGTTTTGTTTTCGCGATTTCGAATTTGATTCTATAGCAAAAGTTGTTCAGTTTGATGGTCTAAAACTCTAAAGCACCCCCAAGCGTGGATAAGTATTACTAGGGTTTTTTGTCTCTAACTGCTGTTCTATACAAAACTGCAATCATTCTCGACCCAAATTATGTTATATGTTGATCATCATCATGAATCCCCTTAAAAATCCGTAAGCATATTAAGATGGACCCTATATAGTTCATATACGTTGATATAATTAATGTCAAACGAGCTTTTGACTTTTTTTTTGAAAATAAGTTTTTCTTTATTTTAGGTATATGAGTATTTACAACATTATGTAGCTTTTGACCGGCGACTTCGCCCGCGTGCATTATAAATCCTTTAGTGCAGTTTCTTAATATAATTTAATTATTCTACAGAGAATGTAATCTGTAGAATAAAATAAATAAATATTTATTAATTAATTTATGACTTTTTTTTTAAATAATTATATACATGTTTCTATCTTTAGCGGTTTTGGCGGTTTGCTGTCTGTCAGTCCGTCAGTCAGTCACTGAACTCTTTAATACGTATAGATTGATACCTTTTCAAGCTTCCTGGTTTAAGTCTAAAAAGGTTACTGCCTCAGAAGCATTTTATTACATCATCCCATCTTTAGTTTTCCGCTCAACAATTCTAAACAATATAAATCAACATCTATTAACCAATCAATAGACGATCATCAATCATCCAAGCCAGGGACCATTAAAAAAAATTGTCGTTTACCATCGGAACTCCATTTACATAGTAATTATGCAAAGATATTAACATTGGCAATGACAAAAACACCTTTATTATCCAACAGTACGCAACGCGTGAACAGACGTACAAACAAAAAAAACCGGCCAAGTATGAGTCGGACTCAGGCACGGAGGGTTCCGTACCACCACATAATACAATTTCAATAGCTTATAAAAAAATTGTTTTCCCCTTTTGGGGCCCCCTTAGTACAAAACCGACTCAAACTTGACCGGTTTTTATTATTTATTATAACACCTTAGAGTATGCACTATAATCACACTAAGTTTGACGTTTGTATGTATTACCATTTTCAAGATAGAGCAAAAACAAAAATTCGTGAAAAAACATGTCTCGTAAAAAAATCCGCAAAAATAATGCACATTCCGTGAAAACAACCGTCTAGCTAAGTATGGTTCAAAAGATACAGCCCTTTATATGTCAGACAAACGGACAGACGGACATAATAGGCTTAGTAATAGGGTCCCGTTTTTACCCTTAGGCTACGGAACCCTAAAAAACGATATTCTAATGCAAGACTATTTGTATCGATTGATCGGATGTATTTAATTGTACATCTGCTCATGTCCAGTTCTTTTTAATACTTGTTCACCAGCTTGATGATAGATACCTGAACAGCATTTGCATTTCGTTTTGAAATTCGTAAATAATAATCAGGTTTTACATGCTCGTTCTGATTTTCGTTCGTGTTTTTAACAATTTATGTACGATTTCTAACACTACTAGTTTTTCGGTGAAGTAAGGTTTGGGAAAAGGCCTATTTACTTCCGTTTAGATGCATATAGTACTATTATTATTATTTGAGGGTTTTGGGCCTTGACAGGCTTGCTAAGCCTTTGCCACGTAGACCATCGCTGGTCCTTTGTGAACGCCCTTTATAAAGTTAATATAGAACTAACTGATCACTACCTACCTGGCACATTGATGTTCAAGAAGCCCAAGAGTTGTGTTGTTGGCACGGTTAGTGAAATTTGGATTTTCTAAACATATATTCAGGATAATTAAAACAGTAAATCGGTCAGCACATGCGTCTTCAAAAATAAGGATACTAAAACATACATAAATCAGCAATATGCTTCGTCAAAGCAATGAAATACAAGCTCAGTCAAATAACCCGCCCCTGGTCGATCCCGGCGCAAAAGAGCCCATTATGCTCATTAGGATATTAGAATATAATGCATTTATGCAATGCTATGCCATAGAAATTGCCTCAGTTCATTTTTTAGTTTGAAAGGAAAGTTTAAAGAAAACATCTATACTATTATAAAACTGTAACAGGAAGTTTGTCTGTACATTGAAGATATTAACAAAAAAAAAAGTTACGATATGGTTTTTAGGTGTCCCTGATTCCATTTCACCAATTTTTGGATTTTTTGTCTGTCTGTTTATTTGTGTGTTTGTTTGTTTGTTTGTTTGTTTGAACGAGTATCACGCAAAAACTACTGAACCGATTTTGATGAAACTTTTTTTGTTTAATAGCTTATGATGATGACTTAAAATCTGGCATACAATTTGTGCGGACGAAGTCGCGGGTTAACGCTCGTTTAATATAAATTTTAAAAATTTCATAAAATATGTTTGATAGTAAAATTGGCCCACAGCATGAGTAATTGTCATGCAATGTATTGTTTATACTGACACTAGAGAAGAGGATAAAGTTTTTGAGGTTTTCTGGCCTCATATTCTCTACAACGGAACAACTTCCGACGCGGTCGTAGAGTCAAAAAAATAACTTTAGAAAGCTATCTATGCTATATTATTTAGATTTTTTTTAGTATTGATAAAGTAATGTTATAATAACAGTTCATCTGAAAAACTACTGCAGTTCTGATGTTTTCTATATACATACATACATAAATATTCTCACGCCTGTCTCCCACTGGGGTAGGCAGAGACAACGAAACGCCACATGCTACGATCCTGACATACCTCTCTAGCTTCCTCCACATTCATAAGTCCTTTAATGCATGCACGTCGGTTTCGGGTAGATCTGATCTGTTTTCTATATAATTACTACCAATATAATATAGGTCTCTAACATAGTTAGTATTCAAGTAAAAAAAAACGATGCAATTACTGGACGTAAGCTAACGGCCTATAATGGCAATTGAACCGTCGCGTCGGATCGATTTATTTGTTTTACTGTAGTGTTGGCTACTGTCTGATTTAGTAATTATTGTATAGGTTTATTTGTGTATGTTACAATACACTGAGCAAGCTAAATTTACCTGCTAGCAGTAAACTCACAAGCGAAATAATGTTTCTACATTTGATTGAAACCCTTACTCACACTATGCAATCCTATTAAAATAGCAAGGTCTTTAGAGACATTCATTTTTAACCGACTTCAAAATAACCTATACCTACCTAGGTAACCTAGGATACCTAGGTAATACTGACTCTAATCTGACGCGCGGCGTTTCTTGCGGAGTAGCTATTTTAAAACACAAATATTATTGAAGTAAAAAATCGAATAAAAGCTTTTATTAGATTTTTTACTTAAATAATATTTGTATCGCCTATTTTTTTACATACATAACATAAACACAAAACCATTATCGCATTCGGGGTGATCAGAAACATTGCTACATATACCACCCAGCAAACAATTTGGTCGTCTAAGGACCCAATTCATATGACTATTTTGACTTATAAAAGTAATATTATTGTAATTTCGTAATATACTGGTGTTTTATGCGTCTGGTATTCGACTATATGACACCTATACAGCAAGCAAGCACCTATAATAGCAAGGGGCACGTAAAAGTTTCAAGATGTAAAGTGATGATAGGTAGCTAGCCGACCACAAATACACTGCATAAGAACAAACATACATACATACTATTCTCACGCCTGTATCCTAGGGTAGGCAGAGACAACGGAACGCTACCTTCTATGATCCTGACAAACCTCTCTAGCCGAGCGCCAGACCATGCTTGACTCAATAAAATCGTTTTCTGGTGTCCCTTACTACATGGATCTTGTTGCGACTAGGGATAACTTCCGTGCGTTCAGATGTTTTTGCCATACTTATTACTGGAAGCAAAATAGGTCATAGTTTCAGTACAATGTTATCATATCATATCATATCATATCATTTATTGCGTTATGTGGTTACAAAAGATCTTATAAATATGGTACAGCTCACACATAAACCCTGAAAGGGCACGGCAATATCTTAAAACTAATAAAAAACAGCACATAAAAAATCTAAAAACAAAAAATCTTAAAAATCATATAAAAATTATACCATTTCTTTACATTCAAAATATTCCTGAATGCTATAGAAACATTTAGCTATTAAAAAGTCTTTTAAAGCTTTGTAGAAAAATGATGCCTTTTCTATATTTCTTATGTGTACAGGGAGTTTGTTAAAAATTTTAATAGACATGTAGTATACACCTGAGCTAACTAAATGCAACTTTGTAGTAGGTAGAGCCAATCTGTCTTTATGCCGTAAGTTGTGAGGTTTGGATAAAAAGTCTTTCACTAGTGGGTAAAGGTTCTTATGGTTTTTTACAAAGCTACAGATTTCTAGAATGTACATAGAAGTTAGAGTAAGTATTTTGTGATCTTTGAAGTGAGGCCTGCAACTCTCCATTTCATTTATATTTACTATAATTCGGATACATCTTTTCTGTAGTATGAATAGCTGCTTGGCATCTGTACAATTTCCCCATAATATTAATCCGTAACTTAACCATGCATGGGCATATCCATAGTAAGCACTAATTGTAGTTTTTAAATCCGTAGACTTTTTTAGGTTGTATAATGCATAAGTGAACCTAGACAGCTTACCGGCGACTTTCTCTACGTGTTGTTTCCAAGAAATATAACTATCAAATTCTACACCCAGTAGTGTGCAGCAATCTACTGACTCAACTTTTGTGCTATTATATGTGAAATTTATATTTATCGGTGCTTTTTGACGGGGCCTAAATTGCATTAGTTTAGTTTTAGTTAAATTTAGTTGTAGGTTATGTTCTGTTAACCAGTCTACGATGGGGTTAAGTGTAGTATTTAATAAGTTTGTTAATTCTTCATTGCTGTTACACGGAAAAACTACTGTAATATCGTCTGCGTATAAAATGCTTTTGTTAGTGATCGTTTTTGGCAAATCGTTAATATATATCAAAAAGAGGATACAGCCTAGTACACTGCCCTGTGGTATTGAATTTTCAGTATATAGTTTTTGAGATTTAACCTTATTCAAAGTATTATCAGCAAAATGTTCTATCTCTACATATTGTACACGATTTTCCAAATAGGATTTAAACCATTTATGAGCTTGTCCTCGCACTCCTATACCAAATAGTTTGTTCAAAAGTATTCTATGTGAGACTGTGTCGTAGGCTTTGCTCATATCTAGCATTATTCCAATTGCGTATTTGTGATCGTTAATAATATTTAGAATTTCATTTGTGTAGTCAAACAATGCTGTTACAGTAGATCTTTCTTTTCTGAAACCATGTTGACTATTATTATAGATGTTATATTTTTCGCAAAAACTGTTTAATCTTCTAGACATAGCCGTTTCAAATATTTTCGAGAATGTTAGGTTCCTATTGTTTTATTTTGTATTTTTGGTGCTTTTGCGGTCGTGTCTTCAACACTGCCATAAATGATCTCTTGAATTGGCTCTCTAATAGCCATGTTTTTTCCTTCTTATTGCTGTCTCCCGTTTGCAATGGAGGGAAGTCGGATATTTCGTTTTCCTACTCCTCCTATCTTCTTTGATTAATTCATTGCGGGTTCCAAGACAGATTAGAGTCCTCCCCCGGGCTCGCTGAACTTCATTGTCCAGTGTTGTGAATGGTCGCCGCTGTTGATCCTGGCTTACAGGAGTTACAGCGGAGGGAATGTGTGGTGGGCCTATACTCGTTAAAAAAAAATAAAAATAAATAAAAAAAAAAACCTCTCTAGCTTCCTCCACATTCTTTAGTCCTTGCACGCATGCTCGTCGGTTTCGGGTAGATCTGACCTGGCCCTTTTTAAGCACGTCGCCAATTTGGTTCGTATATGTACGTCTAGGCTGTCTCCTTCCAACATTTCCACTTACGCTTGCCTTATAGATTGCCCTCGTCAATCTGCTCTCATCCATTCTTTCCATATGACCAAACCATCTTAACATACTTTTCTCTATCTTTGTCACTATACATCCTTTGCATAAGAACCCTTTTATAAAATACCTACTCAATGAAAATCCATAGTGGTTAATAAGCCTAACTTTAACTGATAAAGAGGTTAAACGCGTGTTAACAGTCGGTTATTAATGATAGTTAAATTAGACGGAACCTTATCTTGTATCTTTACTACGTAGCTTCATTATGAACTCACACGGTTCAATTTCATTACGTTAATCTATGGCGTTAATAGTACAGTATAAGAAAGAAAAAGCCGTGGTGGTCCAGTGCTGAGTAACCTTGCCTGCCGCGCAGGAGGCGATGGTTTGATCCCCGTCCAAGAGTGCGATTTTTGAATCTCATACGTTGAACTCAACAGTTAAACATTTATGTAGATACGCATCTTTCTACTGGTGATTTGACAATTTTGAAAGTCAAATCAGCAGTAGAAAGATGCATATCTCCATAGTTATTTTGACATTTTCAACTGCTGAGCTCAGCGAATGAATTTAAAAAATCGCACTCCAGGCCGACTCGTACCAATGAGTTTTTCGGAATTTATGTACGATTTGTAACACCACTGGCTTTTCGGTGAAGGAAAACATCGTGACGAAACCTACATTCTTCAGTTTCGAGGCATGTCCGTTGTCCATTACAAGTGGCGAAGGGTTCA
Source organism: Agonopterix arenella (assembly GCA_927399405.1). Classification (NCBI taxonomy): domain Eukaryota; kingdom Metazoa; phylum Arthropoda; class Insecta; order Lepidoptera; family Depressariidae; genus Agonopterix; species Agonopterix arenella. The sequence continues at coordinate 9,657,717 of OV656714.1, forward strand.
CTCCCCGTCACACTGGACAAAGTTTCGGTACTAGTGAAATGTGGATGTTCTAAGGTTTCTGAATATCTCTTACTAACCCCTCGGGGAATATAGTCGTGATCATATGCTTATAAGAAAGAGTAGGTCCTATTACGTGCATACAGTATGGACACTCTCTGCCCCCTGATAATTCTGACCTCACTTCCTTCTCTGTGATTGGTACTGGAGTTAGTGGACGCCGTAAGCAATTCCCAAAGTGTTGTTTTTTAGCCTTCATGTCATGTCTTGTGGAGTCAGATTTAAAAAAGCACCTAGCCAGTCAAAATTTTCTTTGGAACAACCAATTTCTTTTTCGCAAATTCTAAATTGGTCCCATAGAAAAAGTTGTAAAGTTTGATGGACTGAAGCAACCACTAAAATATGTAACAGATTTAAGTTTACACCCTGTATAAAACAGTTCCGTTACTGACTTACTAAGTGACAGACTGGTAGACAACACACAGCTAAACCACTGAAGATAGAAACATGTGAATTACATGAGTTGAGGATGTAGAGGTGAACTAAAAACGGATTTTTGGAATTTAGAAGTTTTCCAAAATCGAAACCGGTATGTCGTTTCTATACAGGGTGTAAGTGACAGCCTTGCAAATACTAAAACGGAAAACTCAGACCATCAAACTGAACAACTATTACTATGGCAGCAAACCAATCGGAGCATAAAAAAAATCAGCTGTTGCATACATTTCTGTCACGAACTCGCGCGTCGACATTGCAGTTTAGTATGGAACAGCTGATTTTTTATCGGTTTGCTCCCATAGTAAAAGTTGTTTAGTTTGATGGGTAGACTCTTAGTTTAAAAGGATGCTAATGATATCAATTTCATTTAATTATTCTATATTATAATTTATTCTACAGAGGATTAAGGGGTGCACTATGAAAGGATTTTTTGAAAATCGACCCCTGAAGGGGTTAATCCACGCGGACGAAGTCGCGGGTCAAAAGCTCGTTGTAGGTATATGAAACTACATGAGACGAAGTATAGTATACAAGAATCAAGTCAAACTTAGGCCAAAGTAAGGTGACACAAGCCGGCGATCTTCAGTTACGTAAAATGCCAAATTTATGAATGGGCGGAGTCAAAACTGGGCGTGTGCGGGTAGGCGTGGCCTACCGGTCATTGAACTCTATACATATAAATAGTTGTCAGACATTATGTTTATGTACCAGTATGGTGTTTAGTGTCTGATTTGCAATTCTATGGTAGTTAAGTATGACAGTATGTAGGTATAATAAATACCTATTCTATGTTATAATTATACAGGGTGTTAGGGTAAACAGTTGTATTACTAACGGTCAGTTGCAGAAATGCTCATTACAGTTAATCCTCCATTAAATCTCTTGCTAGCTTTTACTGCGTCAACAAGACAAAAAGTGACAGCAAGAGATTTAATGGAGGATTAACTGTAATGAGCGTTTCTGCAACTGAGTAAAGGCTAAAGCAAGATTTTACCCACGATACAAAACAACTTTTTCTAAGAAACCTATAGAAAATTAGCAAAAACAGTTTTGAACTTTCCATACTATCTATTCTATTTTCGTGTAATGGCGTTTCCTTGATGATTTCGCCAGTGTCAAGTATTTATGGGAGAATCTGTCCCAATCTCAGGGATTGTTTTTTGTCAAGAACAAGAAGAGATTGAGATTTGCGGAGCCTCGTGGCAGACAAAAACGCGACGCGCGAAAACCACGCGAAACAAGTGCTCGGGTCAGAACCAGCAACGTGAATCCCTAAATGCTATCAGCTGATCGAACGTTTGTATAAAAAGTATTTCCCTTTGTTCCATTGGGAAAGTTTTTAAACGTATCATGCGTGCAATCATCCATAAAATTAATGCAACTGTCTACCCTAACACCCTGTATACAGGGTGAAATTGATATCATTAGCATCCTTTTAAACTAAGAGTCTACCCATCAAACTGAACAACTTTTACTATGGGAGCAAACCGATCGTAGCAAATAAAAAATCTGCTGTTCCATACTAAACTGCAAAATGTCGACGCGCGAGTTCGCGACTCAAATGTATGCAACAGCTGATTTATTTTTTGCTCCGATCGACTTGCTGCCATAGTAAAAGTTGTTCAGTTTGATGGGTAGACTCTTAGTTTAAAAGGATGCTAATGATATCAATTTCACCTTGTATTTACTAGCTAGCTGTTATTCGCGTCTTTGTGTGCGTGGAATTCGAATAATACACAAGAAGTTAGAATCTATTTTCAATACTAACCAATTAAAGTCAATTAAATTTTTTTAATACGATCTAGATCTCTGTCAGATTTCCGTTAAAATATACAGGGTGTAAGAAGAACTCTCCTGAAAATTCAAAGGGGTGAAAGTGCCTATCAATATGAACAACTTTTACTATATAAACAACTATGAGAATTCAACTTAGTAATAAATTCACAAAAAATTACGTCAATGAGATTATAATAAAATACTATCTATATTATTGAATGCAGTATCTTTATATTCCTGTTTCACCATATCTGGATAAGTTCTCATGATCTGTCAGAAATCTGATATAAACTATACCCAGACCCTATCCAGGAGTCACGTTGCAGATTCTGACACGAGCATTTGTCTCGCGTGGTGTTCGCGGTTCGTGTTTTCCCTGCCACGAGGCTCCGAAAACCGCAATCTTTTCCAGTTCTTGATCAAAAACAATCCCTAAGATTGGGATAGATACTCCCACAAACTACTTGACACTGGCGGAAATGCAGTGCTTACGTCCACAAGCTAGAGTCCATTAATTATAAATAAAAAAGAAGTTATCCAGAAATTGTGAAGCAGGCCTCAAGAATAGATTTATGATATATTTCTCTTTATTATAAAAGTTTTATCCTAGTCCTAATTGTTACGGTCACCATTTTGAGGGAAGGCCATGGCCCTTGTATTTTTTTGGATCTGTGGTACACACTTTGGGAACCGCTGGTCTAAACCACCCTTTATATTGCTAGATTGTTGTGTTGTGTTTTGTTACACCTTGTATAGGCTGATAGTGATGATGAAATAATACTAATTGTAGTAACTTACTCTTACTTTATTTTCAGATGCTGACAAGAAGAGATAATTTATAAAAATTAGTCAAATTCAATTAATTTTAAAAGTACTTAGTGCAATAGTTATGTAATTTAAAAAGTTGTTTGATTTAAAATCAAGTAAAAATTAGAATCTCATACAATTTATTACTGGTGCTTTCAAATATTTTCTTCTATTTTTCATTTAAAATAGTTAATCTGTTTTTTGTTATAGAAATATCAAAAGAATAATTTATGCGATCGGACAACACGAAAAAACGATGTGTAAATTTAATCAAAATTATAGTGAACACTATTTAAAAATACTCCATGTTTAGTATAATAATGTTACGGACTAAAACAAAAACAATTCTAAATCGTGAACGCTGTACAATTTAAAACAAAGTGTTTCTTACTAGTGAAAAATAAGTGTTCACACCCACGAAACTAAAATGTTCACTCGCACGTTATAGTGAACACTTCGGTTAAACGAACACAGTGGTTAAAATGTCGTATTTATGAGTGACTGTTGCGAACAGAATTACGGTATGTACACCACCTGGTACAGTCGTGGGGAGAGTGGTATGCACCACCACCAGATGGGGCAGTTGTACCATCATGGACCTCCCATGATAAAGACTGAAGCTGGAGTCAACAGTGACTGCATGATGGCGGTTGATTACGCTCCCCCTATTAAGGTAAGCGTTTTTCTATGAATAACTAATTTATTTATTTATTATTTAGTTTGTTCTGTGTTAGTGTTACGTCTCATATTATGCTCTAAGGAAAAAATAAAAGAAACACAAAACCAATATTTAACCCACAAAAAATACACCGTCAGTGGTGCGTTGCGGAGAGGTACGGACACTCAATTATGGAGGTCCGGGTTCGAATCTACACTGATGACATATCATGTATCAATGAGTTTTTCCAACTTATGTACGTAACATTCACTGCTCTCAAATTGTAAAGAAAAATATTGTAAGGAAACCTGCGAACCCTTAAGAAGAATTTCTGATGCGTGTGTGAAGCTTACCAACCCGCATTGGGGACACGTGGTGGACTGACACCCATTCACCTTTCTTAAAGTGTATGCCTTCGAACTGCAGTAGTGTTTCAAGAGATAGACGTACTTTTTGTTATCATCAGCAGCAAGGCTGATTCAGTATTCATAGGGTCAAGAGCATCTGTGTGATGGGAATGGACCAGATCTGCCTGCATAACCATCCCCATCACAGAGATGCTATTCACCCTATGAATACTGAATCACCCTTGCAGCTGATGATTCTGTAGGACATATATAGATAATATAGAATAGAATTATATGTATTTTTATCGGATCTCGTTTAGTATTGATAAAGTATATATATTGATATTGATAAGTATAATAGTTGTAAATCTTGAATGTGCGTGAGCCTTCGACACGCATGCGTGAGTAATTTGAATAACATATAAATAAAAAGTATGATATTGTGTCAATTGCGTACGATTGCTTGCTCACACATTATTATCATAACACATTATAATTTGTCATTCACGGATTCAATTATCATAATTGTATTATCTTACTGCGGAGATTATGTTCCTACCTAATTGATGTTCAAATGGCATTTGGAACTGTAATTTCAGTGTCACCCATAAGACAGTAACACTTTACTAGAACCACAGAGTACTATAATTTCTACCTTAAATAATCAACACTAAATCCACTTTTGTTTTGTCCCACTGCTGGGAAAAGATCTCCCCTTAACTCTTCCACATCTCTCTATTTTCTCTTCTATCCCTCTATTCATTGCAACAGTCATCCAATTCAGTTTGTTAATTTTTTGTCATCATCGTAAACTGAACAACGTTCCGCTGTCTGACACATTTTAGTCGAATCGGTACTGCAATTTTGTATGGACTAGCTGATTTATTTTTCGCGATTTAGAAAATGGCTCCGTTCCGGTTTGATGGGCTGAAGCACCCCCTTAAGTCTAACTAGGGTGTTTTGTTACACCCTGTACACGTCCCACTACTGCAAGGGCACAGGTCTACCCTGAGCAAATGTGTATGGGCGTTAGTCCACCACGCGTGCCCAATGCGGATAGGTAGACTTCACATACGCATCAGAATTTCTTCTTCAACGTATGCAGGTTTCCTCACGATGTTTTCCTTCACCGTTTGAGAGCAGCCGGTATTACGTACATAAAACAAAACAACTAATTGGTACATGGCATGTCTTCCTTGCGGATTCAAACCTGAACTCTCATGATTAACTGTCTATACCTCTTCGCAACGCGCCACCAGCACCGACGCTCTCTAAAAGTATAAACCATCTAAACCCAGATAAATACAACCTGCATTCGATGATATCATTCACCCATTCACTCATTCACTGGACATGAATGGGACGAAACCATTCACCAGAACGAAGTGTCTAAAGTCAACAGTTAACGAGATGATTACTCACGTACCATAGACGTGACGCTTTTTTAGGGTTCCGCATGAATTTTTATTGAACATAAAAACCTGCCGGAGGTGATAAATAATTGGAAATAATAAATTCTTATCGATTTACAAGGCGCTCGTTTAGCCCAGTCATTTTATGGAGTTTTGTTAGGCGGGGTAGGAAGTAATTATTAATTAAACTTTTGAACTGTAACCGGCACCATTTAGTGACAAAAAGACCTTGAAACATATTAAAAGTAAAATTCGTTACCGCAACATAGAAATCTAAATTGTGTGTCCCAGAAAGCTTTTAAATAAATAATAGTAATACCAATGCACTCATTTGAATTAGATTTACCTAACAGCGTTAATTATTTTTGAGCCATAAAATAGGCATTGAAATTTAAAAAATGGGGTATTTGTTAGAAAATACGAATGTATTTTTCAAAACCTTCTAAGTAGACCAAAATAATTACACCAAGTTTGAAGTAAGTATAATGGTAAAGCCATATGCCAATATGTGCAAAAAAAATTACCATCAGGTTTTTTAGAACGAGATAATAGCTAAATTTAAAAATTGGAACTGTTGCTGAAGTGATTTTTTTTTTGGTACATTTCTAAGGCTCAAATTGGCTCTTCAATATAACACCAAAAAAATATCAATTATTAATGAATCCCGGCTCAAACCGTAAAATGACTGGGCTAGTTGGCAAAGTGGAGCTCTGAAATAATCACCGAAGTTGTTGTCACGAGCGTTGCTTGCAACGCTCTTGCTGGTCAGTCTTTGGATGGGTGACCGGTTTCAGCTAGTGTCATCTACAGGGTGAATTTGAAGTCATTAGCATCCTTTTAAACTAAGACTCTACCCATCAAACTGAACAACTTTTGCAATGGGAGCTAACCAGAAATTGCAATAAAAAATCTGCTGTTCTATACTAAACTCCAACGCCTAAGGTATTCGACTCAAATGCATGAAACAGCTGATGTTTTTTTTGGGATTACAGTTTTGATCCATGGTAAAATGTTGTTCAATTTTAATGGGTAGAGTAGAGTCTTAGTTTAAAAAGGTACTAATGACTGTAAATTAACCCTGTATATGGCGGTGTACCTATTCATTAAGTTGACCTGTCAAAAGCTTTTTGAGACCTTTTGAAAGTTGCTGCCACGTTCTCTCATCTTTTATTTTAGGTAAATTATCCCACAAAACCATTTAATCATACGACCATCCAAATCATTTAAATTATATTTGTGTAGAACTCTCAATACAAAATCAACTCGCACATGACCAGCATTAAACCGCAGACTCCGGCGCATGGATCTTATAGGAAGTCAATCAAAAAAAAGAAGAAAATTGGAAAAAAGAACGTTTACGTTTGCCCGCCAACGCCAATGCAATAGCATAGAGAATCGAAGCAATCGTGCGTGACAGGTTTTGGAATAAATCCAAACAGGTTGTTTGGTTTTTTATCTGTTGTTTTTGTTAGATTTTAGAGTCTGTGGTAATCGCGGCACGGGTGCTGGTGTCATGAACCCATGATGGTTAGAATACGTACTTAACAAAATTTTTATGGAAACCGTGTCTCTTAATACAGGGTGTTAGGGTAAACAGTTGCATTACTTTAAGAGGTGATTGTTCATGATACTGAACAACTTTCCATAAGAGACCAATTCATGCTCGTCGTTTTCGGGCTGACTCTGACATGTAGTGAGCGCCATTCACTATCTTATCTTATCTTGTTGTGGGGGCTGGCAAGCCAGCAACACTTCGACCCAGTGGGATCTTTTGTGTTAGCCCCAATACTTTTTGTTTTCTTCACCCTTCAAATACATGGTCAATGAAGGAGGCAACACCATTGAGGGAAAGGAACCTAAGGTCTCCCGGTTTCGAGTATCCATCTCCGAGGAGGCACATGCGTTTTATCGCCAGGACATCACAGTCACAAAGAACATGCTCCATAGTCTCTTCATCCTCTCCGCATGCTCTGCAGCTGGGATCCAGAGTGAGTTTCATTTTGTGCATCATCGCGCCTGTAGCGTAGTGCCCAATGAGGAATTCACTAAGGAATACATCGCTGTCAAAAACATCGATGAGCTCACAAATGTAACATCCTTCTTGCACCCTTCAGCTCGTCAGAGTTTTAATATGAGCTTGACACATGACATAACCATAGCGAATACCGAATAGGCAGCTCGCCTATGTTTCAACGACGAATTTAAGGTGATGACCTTAGATAAGTTTTATGTAAAGATTGACAGTCGAAGCTACAAAAAAATTGTAACCAGTATTGGCCTCTAGTATATTACTATACAATTTAGATATACAAAATTTGTAAGATTTTTTCTACAGCTATACTAATTGCTCCCATATCAAAGGAACTAAGACAATCGTTATCACCCCAGCTATTAAACCACTTTCTACCTAAACGAATCTCCTTCCAGAATCTTTATACCGATGCCATAAGAAAGAAAGTAGCTTGAAGAACAGGTCTTCGCAAATAAAACGTAATTTGACAAGTCTCGGAGGGATTATATGAATCTCACAGATCTGCGGAGACGTTGATGTATTACTGCGAGATGATACTTTTAAGGTTTAGATAAAAACCGGTCAAGTGCGAGTCGGGCTACTCGCGACCGAGGGTTCGGTACCACACCACCTCATAACATATTAACCGATCAAAAAGTTTTGTTTTCTCTGGGACCTTTAGCGCAAGACCGACTCAAGCTTGGCCAGTTTCTATTATTTGTTGTTATACTGTAGAGTTTGTTCTATAATCACACTAAGTTTAACGATTTTATGTGTTACTGTTTTTACGATAGAGCAAGAAGAAAAAACGTTGATAAAAACTAGTTTCTTGTATAAGGACCCCCTTAATTTTTATCTTTTCCACATTTTTATTATTTACGAGCGTTAACCCGCGACTTCGTCCGCACAAATTATATACCAGATTTTAAGTCAGATCATAAGCTAACAAACAAAAAAAGTTTCATCAAAATCGGTTCAGTAGTTTTTGCGTGATACTCGTTCAAACAAACAAACAAACAAACAGACAGACAAAAAATCCAAAAATTTGTGAAATGGAATCAGGGACACCTAAAAACCATATCGTATCTTTTTTTTATTAATATCTTCAATGTACAGACAAACTTCCTGTTACAGTTTTATAATAGTATAGATAGATAGATAAGCGAATCCCCTATAATAACGCACATTCTGTGAAAATTTTAGCTGTCTAACTATTACGGTTCAAAAGTTACAGCCCTAAATAGGTAGGATGGATGGAAGGACGGACGGACAATGTAGGCTTAGTAATAGGCTACCGTTTTCACCCTTTGGGAACGGAACCCTAAAAATTAAGTTTTGTGTGTGTACAACCCTGGTCGCCTCTCAGAAGCGCTTGTTGGCGTAGCAGAGGTTCGATATTGCCCTGCGGAGCCACCATACCCCTGGCCATACCCTTGTTGGTGGGATGGGTCAAGGTGGTGTCGACCGTCCAGGAGTGCAACTCTCTAAGCGTCACATTGCTTTCAAAAATATCGATGACCTCACAAATGTAACATTTGTTCATCCTTCAGATTGTCGAACTTTTTAAATAACATTAACGAATACCGAATCGCCGATGTTTCAACGACGAATTGAACGTTGTGACTATGTTTGCGTTTAGAGAATTGCATGGGTGGTCCACCTGGCTTAGGTTGGACGGTGATGATCATCCAAATCGGTTTATAAATGATGAAAATCCCTAAATATGAAAAGTCGTATCCTCATTTTTTATATTGGTTAAAAAAAAACTTAAATTCTTATTTTATGACGCTCAATATTACGCACTTAGAAAAAGTATAAGTCTAGAATGAGACTTACCATTCTGTGGTATAAAACAAAAGGGGCCAACTTTCTTAGGTTGGTGTGCGTGAGGCGCTATACTAATTATGTCTGTGTGCGTGTATATGTATAGGGTTTAGACTTAAGAGGACAGTACTGGTTTCAATTTTTTTCGACGCTTTCTAATGAGTTTTTATAATCATAGAGTCATCGTGTCATACAATAACAAAGCCTAAACATGGCACGTACTTCCTATCTCTATGCATGGGGAGTTTTTGGCGGTTATTTTTCAGCTACGTTTGGAGTCCTCATATTTTATTGAATTTTTATTGTTTATAGTGAGTTTTGGTTCGAAAAATTGGTGTTGTTTTGCGTAACAAAGTGTCGTGCAAGTGAACAATATACAGTTCAGTGAAATATGAAGGTGTATGGGTCGAAAACAGGAAAAGTGTTCCGTCATTTTGTAGCGCGGCAAAGCGGCCGGTTCACCTCTTTCCTGTGGACTTCTCTGCGTTTCCTGCGTTTCTCGATTGCCTCCAAAAACTCCAAAGAAGCGTTAAAACATAGAACTCTAGTGTTTTAATAGCTATATATGAGAGAATTTTATTGACGACATCGGTTGTATGGGATATTATAAGCCCTTTACCTTGAACAGAACAAAAAAAAAATCTCTATGCATGGCACATGTCTCTAATGTCACCTTTGTATGCATCAGTTATGCCCAGCTGTCATACATTGCCTCTGACATTCTAGTCCTTTCAAATGTATTCGGTTACAAAGCAGTAATGTAAAACAACTGGGCATAACTTAGAGGTCTAGCGCACTGATGTGACCTCCTTGTATATAAGGTCTAACAAAATTAGGTGAAACTATTTTAAGGGGATGATCAGACCATCAAACTGAACAACTTTCTCTATGGGAACGATATTGAAATCGCGAAAAAAAATCAGCTGTTCCATACTAACCTACTCGACCTAAATGTATGGGACAGCAGATTTTTTTGGTCCCATAGAGAAAGTTGTTTAGTTTGATGGTCTGATCATCCCCTTAAAAAGGTTTCAGCTAATTTTGTTAGACCTTATAGAATGTCATTGACACTTTCGTAGCTTTGACTGTCAATCTTGACTTATCCAAGATTATGCACTAATTCAGAATTCTTTATCATATTATGGTTGCTATCTAACCGTTGAACTAATAATTATCGCCACCAAAGTAATAAGCATCAATTCACATCAAAATTAACTCAATGAAGGTACAGAAAACAATGGCCATTTATCCCGGGACAGTGGGACAACGGGACAAACGGGACGATCGGGACTCCAATGTCCCGGTAACGACATCTCTGCACCGTGATGTCATTAATCAACTTGCATTGGGGTTGTTTTGGTGTGGAAGAAAACCTGGTATGTGAATTATTCTTAAAGCTAAAGAAGAATAAAGTTAATATTTTAAAGATTGCCTTTCATGACAATATCTGATGTATCTATCAAATCTAACACATTAATCCGAGATCCGATCGTAAAATTATTTCTTTGGTGAACGAAATGTGATTCTAAGGTTCCGCAACTCTAGGGTTGTCAGGTTTAAAAATGACTTCCTTGAGGCTGGCAACCCTAGAGTTGCGGCAGACTGAGAGATGGCAATCTTCATTTTTCCAGTACTTTAGATCAGTTTCCTTCCAATGGCACCTTATTTACTTCCCAAACAAATAGGTGGAAAAAGTTATACCAAAAATCATAATAGAAAAGGGTTCTCTAGGCAACTTGGCGGCGTTGAATTAACCCCCGTGTAAACATTCACTAGAATCACATTTCGTTCACCAAAGAAATAGGTGCATAATTTTACGGACGGATCTCGGATAATAATAATCTAATCTAAACTATTATAAAACTGTAGCAGGAAGTTTGTCTGTACATTGAAGATATTAACAAAAAAAAGTTACGATATGGTTTTTAGGTATCCCTGATTCCATATCACCAATTTTTGGATTTTATGTCTGTCTGTTTGTTTGTGTGTTTGTTTGTTTGAACGAGCATCACGCAAAAACTACTGAACCGATTTTGATGAAACTTTTTTTGTTTGATAGCTTATTATCTGACTTAAGATCTGGTATATAATTTGTGCGGACAAAGTCGCGGGTTAACGCTCGTGTATAATATAATAATAGCGAGCTGTTGGTGATTGGCGATACAACGGACCTGATTCTCCAGAGGGCCCGGATTGATTTGGCCCTCACCTCCTGTCTTGCCTTAACCGGCCGGCCAGGAGTGGAGTCGCAAGAGCGGAACCTATGCTCCAGGTTGGAAGTGTAAAATGTCATAACGCCGGGACCTGCTGACTGGTGCGCTTAGCACCGGGAACCGGCGCCCGCAGACTCACCTCTCTACAACCTTAGCTGCTCACTAGATGTTGCCGCCTTGTCGCTCCTTGCGAGCGGCCTTTTTGGGGGGCCCATCAAATGAGTTGGCAAGTCACCGTCTGCCATTTATGACAAACTAGACACATTTGTTACGGCAGGCGTCCCGAGTCTCTCCGCAATAACCCAGATTTCCCGGCCCACCCAGTTCACCCCCATAACCCTAGTAGTTTTCTGTCCTTTCTACAATAGTCTCTGCACCGAATGTGGTATGTCTTCTGGTGCATTTCCATAATTCATTCAGAGATAGACCACGCTCGGTGCATCCCATCGCATTTAGATAAAAGTGTCTCAAAGGGGCCTCTACGTGTTGGACCTGTGTCTCCACGCAAGCCTTCCAAAGGTCCGGGCGACGGCCCGTGAGTAAGCCTTTTACAAAGATACATAATAATAATAATGCTTTCAAACGGTGACGGAAAATATCGCAAGAAAACCGGCATACGCTGAAAAAGAATTTCTGGACTTACGCCCATACACCTTTCTTGAATCCTGTTCCCTGCACAGCAGTGGGACGCATACAGGGTGTAAGGAAAAGTATCATTAACTTTTAAACCACATACTCTACCCATCAAACTGAACAACTTTTACTATGGGAGCAAATTGATCGGAGCAAAAAAAATCTGCTGTTCCATACTGAACTGCAATACTGCAAAAGTATAGGCTGGTGACGATGATGATGTTTAGTACCTAAATTCATCTGTAAAATGTTTTTTTGTAAATTAATAAAATACATTATTTTGCTTCTTGAGCATCCAAAGCTATACAAACTTAGTATACTAACTTATAGTTTAAGCGCTCGGAAATACTGACGCAGGCAGAACGTAGGATTCATAATTATTATCTAAATATACTAAAACAAGTATGTATAGTAATAATAATGTATTCTACGTTCTGCCTGCGTCAGTATTTCCGAGCGCTTATGACCCGAATTCCTTTAAAGTACGAGTGAATAGGCTTCTTTTGGGTAAGCTCCACGCAGAGGACAGTCGCCTTTTGGTGGCTTTTTCCGATTCAGTTTGCATAGAATGTGCTGCCATCTGTTAAATATTTCTCAGAACTATGAAAAAAAAGATTTTATTGTCTATGTCAATGTAAAATTGACATAATCACAAAATGGCTACCTATCTTGCGTAATGTACGGGTTCTTTGAAGTTTTCGTTCAATTTCGTGCCGATTTAGTGATGTTCTAGAGTTTCTGTTGTTCTCTTACCAATGATTAGATTACAGGAATAGTAAGGATACTGGAATTTCACTCGATCGGTGCGGGATTGAACGAAAACTAGCATTAAAAACAATAATATCCATCGGTATGAGTAGATATAAGTAGGTATGTATAGTATAGGTTGAATTATTGTCGGTGAAACATAGATGGCGCCAGCTAGCCTTCAATTTGACATAAGGTGGATGCATAATGTTGCCACGAGTGGGTTCTCTTTTCTAATATACTTATATTACTCTTTGGTAAGCTTGCTACATCTTCTACCCCATCTTTGTCCTACGGACTGGATTGAGGTCAAGAGCAACTCCATCACTCCATCAGTAATAAAAAAAATGTATTTGAGAACAAATTAACGTAAAAACTTTACGGTTTTCTACCGGAAGTTATACTCGAATTCCAATGTAAACTAGATACTCTGTTTTGAATAACAGCAAGGCCATTAAGACATAAAGATAAACGTTTCTAATGATTCCCTGTATCGTGGTTAGTCTCAACTCCTCGCTGAGGAAATAGTACGTACATACTCAGGACCGTAATACATTTTAGGGTAGTAAGAAACTTGTACACCTACTTAATCATCATCATCAGCCTGTATAGGTCCAACTGCAGGGCACAGGCCTACCCTCAGGGAGGGTGTATGGGCATTCGTCCACCACGCGTGTCCAATGCGGATTGGTAGACTTCACATACACATCAGAATTTCTTCTTCAGCGTATGCAGGTTTCTTCACGATGTTTTCCTTCACCGTTTGAGAGCAGTCGGTATTACGTACATAAGTTAGAAAAACTCATTGGTACTTGGCATGTTGTCCGTGCGGATTCGAACCCGGACCATTCCATTCCGTTCCATTCCGTTCTGTTGACTCACCAACCAGCAGTACTGCTACAAGGGCGCAAAAATGACAGCTATATGAGGGGGGCGAGCGCTATAACTGCTCTATAGAGGTGCTCGTGAGCTCAGAGTATCGCAATGCATCCAATCAAGCTTATAGTTAGGCTTGGAACATTACCTCTATTCGCCTTTTAATCGTTTACATAACAATACTATGTTCACACGAACTACCCCTCCGGGCTGTTGCTGCACTTGCGTCCTCGATATAGACTTCGATCTTCTGCCCGAGGCACCAGTGAGCCATGTAGATAGGACAGGAGTGTAGGTGTTTTTGCAGTCAGGATGAGGAAAGAGAGGAGGTTGCAACCAGCCCGAAACAGGTCATCGTAAAGCCAGTATGTGGAAGATAGATATTATACTTGGTGTGTAATAAACTAGAGGGGGAAGAATAGTGACAGCTAATGTTCGTTTAATATTCTATCCGATGGTGGCGCGCAGTGTCCTGGCTGTTCGCTGGGTTGTTGTATACTGTCTTCTTCGTCTTCAGTTTCATTCGGTGCCGTAGCGCCATCTATCGATCCCTTAGAAAACCACTGGAAAAAGGCTAATTATTTAATCTTTATAATGAATTAGGTACATATTTACAGGCTGATCTCATGACTGAAAAAAAAACAATTTAGTGAAACAATCTTAATTACAATCCATTAATAGACTTTCTACTCACAACTGTAGGGTAATTATTAAACAAAACAATAAATATTTCCCATCGACTCGTGTAAAATCAACCTATTTTCCAAGTTTTCCACAAAGTCTGAACATACAAACGATTTTCATTCTTACACCTCAGCTTTAAGAGTTTTTCCAAGAGTCTTCTTCTTACTACGTAAGCCTATTTTCGTCTAGCATAATTTTCCCAGTATGTAAGCTACCGTCGTCAAGTCTCAAGTAACAAGACATTTTCGTTCTTACGGCTTTGGTATAAGGGTTATACCAGGGGTCTTGTTAGGGGGATAAAGTCTCCACATATTAATGATGGTAGCGTGCGGTTGAAAGAACAGAGTTCGTCTTTTAAATTAATTGTTTTGGATCCGCCTGTGTGGAGAGGCCTTAAGACAGGGGGTGGTGGGGGTGGCTTATACGGTTTGGTTTGGTTAAAATGTTTGTATAAATGTGAATGTAGGTACGTAAAGTACAGAATGTTTTATAAAATATTAAATCCATAAAAATTACTTAAGGTGGTTGCAGAGGGATCAATTTTATACAAAACTTTGACGCACAATACGCGTAGACGGTATTAATATAAGTAACTTTATATATATGGACAAATAGTTTAGAAAATCTAGATGCCGCGTAACAAATAACATTTGCAATTTATAAAATAATTACGAAGATATAAAGCTTTGAAATTTTTACATTTAATTTAAACAATTTTTCCATATATAAAATATTACTTTTATTAATGTTAGTACAGCCGTCAAAACGGCTTTGCTACACAAAAGCTTATTTTGTAAGATACCTCATATGTATAATAACATCCCTAAAGGGATACGTGACACAGAACAGCTTAATTTGTTTAAAAATAAACTGCACGAATTTTTGGTTAACAAATGTTACTATAGCCTTGATGATTTTTTTGCTGACGATTCCATTGGTAAACTGTAGTGCTGTGCCATGTTTAGTTGTTATTGTATTTTCAAAATGGTTTCCTTCTAATTTCTTGTGTGTACCTATATTGTTTTCATGCGTGCTAGGACTAATTATTGTGCGCCCATGCGGCAGGACATAGCGAAACTGTAATGTAATTTACAACCTGTGTAACATCTGTAAATTTTACCTATGATTCACAATAAAAATGATTATGATTATGATTATAATTCCTTCTACGCGTATTGTGCGTCAAACTTTTGTGTGGACTGAAACCACCTTAATGTCTTTTAGCCAAAAATTACGCCAAGCTTAGTCGCAAATCATATTGACTTAACACAGACACAAATAAAAAAAAAATTCTAATAGGTACGAAAGTAGGTTATAGACATATTGGGCTGTTGTATCTTTTTTAAGTTCGTTTCTGTTTTATACAAGGCTGAACTACATCAGGAAACGCGAAAAAAAATCAGCTGTCCCATATACAAAACTGCTGTGCTTACCCGACTAAAATGTACGGGACAGCTGATTTTTTGCACTGATTTTTGACAGCTGATTGTATTATAAATTAAAAATTGTATTATTATGTAGTGACTGTAAAAATTTTGTCCGTTTGACATTGTATTCAATCTAAAAGTTCTTAATTCTGACATCATAATCCCAAATTATTGTATATTTGTAATAAATACTTTTGCATGCTATTTGTAAATATTTGAATAAGGAGGACTAAATTGTAACTATAGTAATATCTTGTTACTACACCCTTTTCAGTGCAAATAAATCGTATCTTATCTTATCTTATCTTATCTTGTCCTGTCCTGTCCTGTCCTGTCCTGTCCTGTCCTGTCCTGTCCTGTCCTGTCCTGTCCTGTCCTGTCCTGTCCTGTCCTGTCCTGTCCTGTCCTGTCCTGTCCTGTCCTGTCCTGTCCTGTCCTGTCCTGTCCTGTCCTGTCCTGTCCTGTCCTGTCCTGTCCTGTCCTGTCCTGTCCTGTCCTGTCCTGTCCTGTCCTGTCCTGTCCTGTCCTGTCCTGTCCTGTCCTGTCCTGTCCTGTCCTGTCCTGTCCTGTCCTGTCCTGTCCTGTCCTGTCCTGTCCTGTCCTGTCCTGTCCTGTCCTGTCCTGTCCTGTCCTGTCCTGTCCTGTCCTGTCCTGTCCTGTCCTGTCCTGTCCTGTCCTGTCCTGTCCTGTCCTGTCCTGTCCTGTCCTGTCCTGTCCTGTCCTGTCCTGTCCTGTCCTGTCCTGTCCTGTCCTGTCCTGTCCTGTCCTGTCCTGTCCTGTCCTGTCCTGTCCTGTCCTGTCCTGTCCTGTCCTGTCCTGTCCTGTCCTGTCCTGTCCTGTCCTGTCCTGTCCTGTCCTGTCCTGTCCTGTCCTGTCCTGTCCTGTCCTGTCCTGTCCTGTCCTGTCCTGTCCTGTCCTGTCCTGTCCTGTCCTGTCCTGTCCTGTCCTGTCCTGTCCTGTCCTGTCCTGTCCTGTCCTGTCCTGTCCTGTCCTGTCCTGTCCTGTCCTGTCCTGTCCTGTCCTGTCCTGTCCTGTCCTGTCCTGTCCTGTCCTGTCCTGTCCTGTCCTGTCCTGTCCTGTCCTGTCCTGTCCTGTCCTGTCCTGTCCTGTCCTGTCCTGTCCTGTCCTGTCCTGTCCTGTCCTGTCCTGTCCTGTCCTGTCCTGTCCTGTCCTGTCCTGTCCTGTCCTGTCCTGTCCTGTCCTGTCCTGTCCTGTCCTGTCCTGTCCTGTCCTGTCCTGTCCTGTCCTGTCCTGTCCTGTCCTGTCCTGTCCTGTCCTGTCCTGTCCTGTCCTGTCCTGTCCTGTCCTGTCCTGTCCTGTCCTGTCCTGTCCTGTCCTGTCCTGTCCTGTCCTGTCCTGTCCTGTCCTGTCCTGTCCTGTCCTGTCCTGTCCTGTCCTGTCCTGTCCTGTCCTGTCCTGTCCTGTCCTGTCCTGTCCTGTCCTGTCCTGTCCTGTCCTGTCCTGTCCTGTCCTGTCCTGTCCTGTCCTGTCCTGTCCTGTCCTGTCCTGTCCTGTCCTGTCCTGTCCTGTCCTGTCCTGTCCTGTCCTGTCCTGTCCTGTCCTGTCCTGTCCTGTCCTGTCCTGTCCTGTCCTGTCCTGTCCTGTCCTGTCCTGTCCTGTCCTGTCCTGTCCTGTCCTGTCCTGTCCTGTCCTGTCCTGTCCTGTCCTGTCCTGTCCTGTCCTGTCCTGTCCTGTCCTGTCCTGTCCTGTCCTGTCCTGTCCTGTCCTGTCCTGTCCTGTCCTGTCCTGTCCTGTCCTGTCCTGTCCTGTCCTGTCCTGTCCTGTCCTGTCCTGTCCTGTCCTGTCCTGTCCTGTCCTGTCCTGTCCTGTCCTGTCCTGTCCTGTCCTGTCCTGTCCTGTCCTGTCCTGTCCTGTCCTGTCCTGTCCTGTCCTGTCCTGTCCTGTCCTGTCCTGTCCTGTCCTGTCCTGTCCTGTCCTGTCCTGTCCTGTCCTGTCCTGTCCTGTCCTGTCCTGTCCTGTCCTGTCCTGTCCTGTCCTGTCCTGTCCTGTCCTGTCCTGTCCTGTCCTGTCCTGTCCTGTCCTGTCCTGTCCTGTCCTGTCCTGTCCTGTCCTGTCCTGTCCTGTCCTGTCCTGTCCTGTCCTGTCCTGTCCTGTCCTGTCCTGTCCTGTCCTGTCCTGTCCTGTCCTGTCCTGTCCTGTCCTGTCCTGTCCTGTCCTGTCCTGTCCTGTCCTGTCCTGTCCTGTCCTGTCCTGTCCTGTCCTGTCCTGTCCTGTCCTGTCCTGTCCTGTCCTGTCCTGTCCTGTCCTGTCCTGTCCTGTCCTGTCCTGTCCTGTCCTGTCCTGTCCTGTCCTGTCCTGTCCTGTCCTGTCCTGTCCTGTCCTGTCCTGTCCTGTCCTGTCCTGTCCTGTCCTGTCCTGTCCTGTCCTGTCCTGTCCTGTCCTGCGTCTCATCTCATCTCATCTCATCTCATCTCATCTCATCTCATCTCATCTCATCTCATCTCATCTCATCTCATCTCATCTCATCTCATCTCATCTCATCTCATCTCATCTCATCTCATCTCATCTCATCTCATCTCATCTCATCTCATCTCATCTCATCTCATCTCATCTCATCTCATCTCATCTCATCTCATCTCATCTCATCTCATCTCATCTCATCTCATCTCATCTCATCTCATCTCATCTCATCTCATCTCATCTCATCTTATCTTATCTTATCTTTTCACATTTCCTGAACAACTTTCACTATGGAGCCTATCGCAGGAGACCCGAAAAAAAATCAGCTCTCCCATACAAAACTGCTGTTACTACCCGACTTAAATGTATGGGAGAGTTGATTTTTTTTCGCGTCTCCTGCGGTAGGCTCCATAGTGAAAGTTGTTCAGTTTGATGGTCTGAGTTCACCGTTTCAGTATTTGCTAGGCTGTCACTTACACCCTGTATAGCTTCCGAATATAACTGATATTAGGTACTTATATCAGTTATACATGCTTATGTTACACATGCTTAGTTATGCATGCAAATGCTTCAATCTTCGAGGGTGTGCTATGTCATCTTATATATTATTTACCTAGCTTATATTTATATCTCACCTCTAGTCCTAAAAAAGTACCAGAATCTAACCCGGACTTGTACTAATTATGATGACTAGATAGACTAATATGGAATACATAATAAATAGATACAAAAATCCATGACTCGGGAACAGATAATCATATTCATCATACAAATTGCTCCTTACGGGATTCGAACCCACGACCTTTGACACAGCACGCAGGTACAACACCAACTGAGCTATCGAGCCGATTCTAAAAGCCGGATTCAGGATATTGAGAAGCATAACATTTTTACAGCTTACAAAATTTTCGCATAAATAATAACAATTCATACGAACTTAAATAATTTTATATTGTTTCACGTCAAACGTACGTTGACCTGAACCGTCAAAACACCCTCGACAGTGGGGGAGTGGGTGACAAGAGATGATAGTGAAAAATTGCTTCTTTCCGTTTTTTGCTCTGTGAAAGATGTGTGCCACGCCTTGACGCGGGTGTCTCCGATTTATTCTTATCATCAAGGTTTGCGTTGGGGATTGGGGGAGATGTGCCAAATGCATTGCATTAAGATTGCATTAGTGTTACTTGGTCAGCAGTATTACTATACGATTTGGAATCATCTCATCCATACCTCCCCGAACATTCTTCCCCGAAGAATATACAGTGTGAAATTGATATCATTAGCATCCTTTTAAACTAAGAGTCTACCCATCAAACTGAACAACTTTTACTATGAGAGCGAACCGATCGGAGCAAAAAAAAATTTGCTGTTCCATACTAAATTGCACCCGCCGCCGCTGCCTACTCGACACAAATTTATGCAAGAGCTGATTTCTTTTTTGCTCCGATCGGTTTACTCCCATAGTAAAAGTTATTCAGTTTGATGGGTAGACTCTTAGTTTAAATGGATGCTAATTATATCAATTTCACCCTGTAGGAGCTTGAAGCCCACTTAATGCCTACCCCAGTGGAAGACATGCATGAGAATATGTATGTGACTATGTAGGTGTGTAAGTTCACTTATTAAATGTCAAATCTTTTTTGGGATTCTGTGGGATTCGTGTATTCCATGGGAACAAACCGATCGGTGCAAAAAAAATTTACTGCTCGACAGGGTGTAAGGAAAAGTATCATTAACCTTTAAACTACATAATCTACCCATCAAACTGAACAACGTTGACTATGGGAGCAAACCGATCGGAGCCAATAAAAAAATCTGCTGTCCCATACTATACTCCAATGCCTACACGACTCAAATATAATGCAACAGGAGATTTTTTTTGCTTCTATCGGTTTGCTCCCATAGTAAAAGTTGTTCAGATTGATGGTCTGAAGCACCCTGTTTAATAGGAATGTACTGCATTGAATTTTTACACCCTGGATTTTTTCACTATGGAGCCAGCATCGAAATTGCGAAGAAATAGAAAATGTGATACCTAATGAACCAAAATGTGTCCCTTAGTAAATTTAGTTATTCAGTTTGATGGCCTGAAGTACCCCATAAAGCATACATAACAACTATAAAAATGCTGCATACAACCTAATATAAATACTTAACTATCCATCTGAAAATTCCAAACCCAATAATATCCACAAAAAAATGTACCCTTACCAACCGCGCCCTCTGGCTCAGTCACGTTTTCCCTCCGTACTTTTTTACCCTCAAACTTCTGTGAAAAAACCATCCCTAAAAAACTGCTTCTCTACCTCTCAGATAGATGGCGTTAGCTATGAATGAAGTTTTTTTATAGTACCTCGCTTTTTGTTGAATGGTTTTTAGGTAGCTTGTTAGGAAATCCCTGTTGGATTTTGATACGTGATGAGGAAGTATTTATGCTATTTGATAGCGAAATATATAAGGGTTTTCTCAACTCTTTTACTTTATATTGAGTTGTCTCTAGAGTTTGTAATGTGATTCATCTGTTGGTAAACCTAATAAATAAATAAGTACATTGTTCATTTAGTTTGCAATTATAGTACTAGCCCAGTCATTTTACGGTTTGAGCCGGGACCAAGAAGAGCCAATTTGAGCCTAGAAATGTACCAAAATTTAAAAAATCACGTCAACTACAGTTCCAATTTTAAAATTTGCCTATTATCTCGTTCTAAAAAACCTGATGGTAATTTTTTTGCACATATTTAAGTCTTTACCATTATATACATACTTCAAACATGGTGTAAATATTTTTGTCTACTTAGAAGGTTTTGAAAAATACATTCGTGTTTTCTAATAAATGCATCATTTTTTAAATTTCAATGCTATATTTATTGCTCAAAAATAATTTATATTGTTAAATCTAAGTCAAATGAGTGCATTGGTATTAATATTTTTAATTTAAATGCCTTCTGGGACACATAATTTTGATTTCTATGTTGCGTAGCGAATTTTTTAAAATATGTTTTAGGATAGTCTTTTTGCCACTAGGTAAATGGTGCCGGTTACAGTTAAAAAGTCCAATTAATAATTACTCCCTAACTCACCTAACAAAACTCGGTAAAATGACTGGGCTATACTTTGTGGTTTGCAATTCACAAAATATAATAATAAGCCTGATGTATTTGTAGGTGTATCAAGGGTGTATCTCGAAACACTATACTCAAGTGTTAATTTAGTACCTACTTTTTTAAGTAGGTCTCATCTTTATACAGCATCAGACTGATCAAATATTGTTAGGGGACTATTGCAAATGGTAAAAAAGAACATCTGCTTTTCCTTTGAAATCAGTGTGCACATATATTAGTAGTAACAGTAATGTACATAATAGTACCTAGACTGTCAACCAAGGGTTTAAAGTCTACCATTTTACACGAGATGCTTGGCGCCCCGAACGAAGTGCCGCCATAGTTCGAGTGTGAGATGGGTGACTTTCATTCGAGTTAAACACTCTGCTTTTCATTTCAACTACGAAGGAAGTAAACAAACAGATATGCAAAAAAATATTTATTATTAAAATATGTTATCTACTTAAAGTTAATGGTACAATTTGAACAATTTGTGAATGATATTGACAGATTTTTTCCAGTAACATTCACATTAGATATCGTTTGTGAAATTTGAGTATCCTGTAAATCTGTAAATGTCGGAGAAGGCATTCTCTCATTGATAGAAGAAAACGTTGGTTGATCATCTCTGGCTGGAATGGACACTTCTTCTACCTCTTCTTTAATTATCTTTCGATATTGATCTAAATCTTTTGAACTACCTGGTCGAGGTGAATATTGAGTGGAGTGTGACATGGTCTCTGTTATTTTAGACTTATTCTCCACTGACTCTTCTATGTCTTCTGCAACTTTACTCGATTTCCACCCTCTGTGTCTTTTAAGCATTGTTAAATCTGCCCCAGAATGGACTAAAAGCGTAGCAGAAGTTCTCCGAAAGCAGTGTCCAGAATAAAGATTTGGATTCGGCAAGTTTAGATATGTTGCTATTTGCTTAGGCATGCTGGAGAATTTGTTCTTACCGATAACTTGTCTAAGACATTTTCCTTTCTGATAGTTGAGAAAAAATCGATTAGTTTGCAAATCATCGGGGCGAAGTTCTTGATATCTTTGCACTAATCGAGCGAATTCTTCCCGCACCACGAAAATTCGGCCCATTTTCGTTTTGGTATTTGGCAATTTTACAAGAAGTAATTGGTCGTGTTTTTCTACGTTCTCCACAGTGATATTAGTAAGTTCAATAGTTTTGCATGCGCCGCTTATACCGATGATCAGTGCCACCTGAAGCAATAATAATGTCATTATTAATTATATTTAAAAAATCTACAGATCTAAATCTTCAAACACCCTAGTAATACTTAAGGGGTTGCTTCAAACCATCAAACTGAACAACTTTCACTATGAAGCCAACATCGAAAACGCAACAAAAAAATGCTGCCCCTTACATTTGAGTAGTTTACTGCAGTTTTGTACGAAACAGCTGATTCTCTTTTCGCGATTTCGAAGTTGACTCCATAGTGAAAGTTGTTCAGTTTGGTGGTCCCAAGTAAGTCCCTAAGGAAGGTACTATGGTGTTTCGTTATTATTTATCTGTAGATCTACTGATTTTTATTATATTGTGCTTCTTGTATTTTTATTTCTGTATTTTCCTGTTTATGTTTAGGTGTAAAATTATGTATATTTGATTGATTGATTGATTTTTAGAAATCATCTGAATTCCTCCCTAAAATGTCAATTGTCCCTAAAATCAATTCATGTTCACTTTTTTGTATATTGGACTGTGTGTCATAAAATATATGGGTCGTCCCTAATCTTTCCCATCTCCTTTCTTCTACTTTCTGTCGCTATACAGACACAACAGAAATATTTAACTGTAACATGCCATGCATGACAAAAGGACTGACATATTGATTTTCACGTTGTTCGGGCATTATTCTCGCTTAAACTTTTCTATGTTAGGATGCGTCCACGTCTGCACCGACAATGCGCAGCTCGCGAGCCGCTTGCGAGCCGAACGCGAGAGGCTTGTGAACGGCGCGCGAGCTGCGCAGTAGCGACGCACGAGCATAAAATGCTCCCCGCGCAGCTCGCGCGCCGTTCGCGAGCCGCTCGCGAGCGGTTCTAAGCGGCTTTATAATTTAATTAATTTTTTTTAACATTTCTAATGTTTTTTATTTTAATTTAAAACTTAATCCAATAAATCAACTTTAACTAGATTTTGTGATATTACTTTGAATCTGTGATATTACTTTAAAAATCTAATTAAAGTTGATTTATTGGATTAATAGAACCTAATTGATGACTTTTCAAATTAAAATTAAAAACATTAAAAATGAAAAAAAAAATAATTAATTCCTTTTTTTTTTTATTTCATATGGGTTTGCTCTTGACCACAATCCAGTCCTCAGGACAAAGATGGGGTCGAAGATGTAGCGAGCTTACCCAGAAGGTGCCTATTCACTCGTTCACTTAATTTAATTTTTATAAAAAAAACAAAGATTTTGCATACCTTTATTGCCAAATATATTTCATCAGGAGCCTGATTTAGGAAAGTTTCCACTTCCTGTGCAGTAAAAACTTTCGACTTTTTACATTTAAAACCATGCGATTGCTTTTTCAAAAATGATGTTAACTTTGTGTAATTCTTTAAATTGATTTCGTGTTTAGTATTTAAGGTGGTCTTCAACATCGAATATATGCTCCATAGAGTAGAAGGCTTAAGTTTCTTAGATAATTCGCTAAAATATGTAAGAAACACACCTTCTGAGAAACATTTCACATTTTTTTCTGCCCGCCACTTCATAAAATAGTTGTATGATTTCATATATCTTTCCTTCGAAATTGGTGGTAGAAGATTTTCCATGACTGCTTTACCGTCATCTCTGATTGAATCAGGAGTTAAATCAATTTCTGAATCGCTTGATGAACTCATTTTAATGAACTATTTTACTTCTGAAAAATCAATCTTCGAATGACTTAATTCGCTTTCCCGCCCTTTTTCTTTTTCTCGCAACTATATGGCTTTTATTTTATTAAACGATATCGTGCCAGCCAGTATTATTTTATTCACCTGTCTAATTCTGCCTCGCGCATAAAACAAAATGCTTATTTTAAATTATACAAAAGTCTCAAAATAACAATATTTTTATATATAATACCACTATTATAATTCAAATATTTAGTTCATAATAATTATTACTAAAAGTGAATTGAGTAGAATCTATCGATGTGTGGCTGTATAGGTTCCCGCCTTTGCTCGTTATTGATTTTCCGACCTAGGGAGGAAACGCATCACTTTTCACCCGCTTCTTAGTTAAACATGGGCCTATGTTCAGGGTATGAGGAATGGAAACGTATTTTTTCGTAAATAGGCAGTCACGATATAAAACTAGAGTATATTATAATGTATTAATGATATATTAAACCACATAACATTCACAAATAACACTCTATTCAATATAAAACCAAAAAAGTGTCAGAGCTAAAGCTCGCACCTCATTCACTGACAAGAGTGACTACAGCGCCACTGGAGGGAAAATTCCGTACTAATTACCAACTATAACCCTACCAAATTCAAAGGCTCCTGAGTTTACCTAGTCAGGTATGAAAGGAAAGCGTTTTAATCTATCCGGTTGTTTTGCTTTTAACCCTTTACTGCGCAAGTCTTCATACATAAGTAGTTGGAAGGGAAAAAAACACAAATTTATACCGGGTAAATTTTAAACCTATACTTTTTTTTTCTCTTCCAGCATTTTTATGTAGGACCTTTGTATGTGTGCGTGGCAGTTTTAATTACGTATCGACTTAATTTGCTTGCGACCTAGTGAGGAACGTTTCTGTCAGTGTTTTTAGTGAATTTTTGTGTTTTCTGACAGTTTTCTTTTTTAAAACTCGCGTCATTTGAATTGTTTTGATTCAAGGTTATGTTTTGGCTGTCGCGAAAGTGTTGTTTTACTTAGTTTTGGAGGGAAAATGTGCGTTTTTGTGAATTCACTTGACACGTAAGGGAATGTTGGTTGAACATTTGGTTCTGTGTTCACCCGGGGTTTTTGGATTGTAAAATGTAATCCAGGTTCGTATTTATCTTACAATGTAGATTTAATTTAATTGAGACTTAACTCACTTCATGATACAATTATCACAGTACGTATTATACAAATACCTAAATATAGGTAATAAAACGAATAAATATGGTAGATATGGCATATGTCGGATAGTAACCCACCTGTTGAAAATATTAATAGCTCTTCGTGTTTTTCCTTAGTATTCTGCAGGTTTCCTTTCTATCATGATTTTTTTTTAAATAAAGGAGTCAATTTATTGTAGGCCCACAAAAGGTAACGTTTATTGATGGTATTACACTCTAAAAACATAATTTAATTTACTATAGCAATCGGACGAAAGATTAGGTAAAAATGCAAACGGAATTATGAAATAAATAAAAAAAAAAACGTTTTTTTTTTTTTTGCTTAGATTCTTTTTTCCTATTAAAACGGCACATGTAAAGCAATTCGTGTATAGGAATTATCTTCGATTTTAAAACGAAAATATATGGTCTAACAAAATTAGCTGATACTATTTTAAGGGGATGATCAGACCATCAAACTGAACAACTTTCTCTGTGGGACCAATATCGAAATCGCGAAAAAAAATCAGCTGTTCCATACAAACCTACTCGACCTAAATGTATGGGACAGCAGATTTTTTTTTTTGCGATTTCGATATTGGTCCCATAGAGAAAGTTGTTCAGTTTGATGTTCTGATCATGCCCTTAAAATAGTTTCACCTAATTTTGTTAGACCTTAAAAATCCAACATATCTTACCAAGATAAAATGTGCGCCAACTGCGATTACGCGACACTCCGTTTAGATGAGTAGCCAATATTACCACTATAATCTAGAGATTATGAGGAACAAATCGACATGAATTCCTTGAGTTCATTGAGGATCTCTTTTATTATTCTGAATGTTTATAATAATGTCATTGAAGGAATAACTTGATGTCGTATCGTATCAAGAACTCAAGACACTAGAGGAAAAAAGACAGAGGATTTGCGAATACTCCACCGACAAGAGAGTAGCTCTTTAAATAAGATGACGATGATTATAGTACTTAAAACAGTTCTTTTTTATTGCTAAACTAAAAAATACCTAGCAATTTTAAAACATGTGTTTGAAGATTTTTAAACCTTTAGGGAAATGATTTTTAGAAAAAATAAATTTACATAACATCATTGCAAAAGTATTGATTATTTGCGTTTTTTTTTAAATTATATTATTCCCTTTTTTGTTACCTCTACTTTAAAAGCGAAACGTCTAAATTTGTATTTTAATATAGCATTTATATGCCATCTGCACTAACAACCTTGTATCATCGTGACTGATTAAAAAAATATAGTTTTCAGGAACTTTTAGAAGTTTAAAACCTAGACTGAATGTTGAAAACCTAGACGCCCACCAGGTAGCTTAGGACATCTAAAAGTATTATATTCGTAGATACAGATGGCGTTCTTAGCTTTCTTTTATTTTATTCTTATTTTAACATAAGTGTTTTTGTGGGCGAAAGGCCAAAGGCTAGCCACATATAATTATCACTATTTGATACGTCAATCCATCCGGAAACCACCATGCTAAAAGTGAACCTTTTAAAATCTGCATGCTTCAAAAGATAGTGGGATATTATTATAATTGTATGTATGTGTATTGCTCCTGACCAATTTCGGCCACGGCGACTGCTTCAACTCCGTTGTTGGCATTGATAGGCCCTGATGAGGCTCACATAGTCAATCTTCTTGGATAAGATCCTCGCAAATAGCGGGCACGTGAGCACGACATTCTCATAGTGATATTGTATAGCCGCTGGTGGTCGGGCTATTATAATTATTGTTATAAAGTACTATTCTTAAAGCCAAGCCTATTGAGGCGGCTTGAAAATTTCCTGACAGCAAGATTACCACGTCTTGGCAGCGTTGGGAAGCTATGTAGTATCTTCTCATCCCGACCAGCGTCTCAAGACGAAAGTCTTTGACCAGTATGTACTTCCAGTAATGACATGGAACTGACTGTGGTCGCTCACTCAGGGCGTAATAAAAAGGCTGAAGTATTGCTCGGAGTTTCCCTGCGAGATCGAATCAGAAATAAAGAAATCCGCAGAAGAGCTAGAGTAGCTGGCATAACCTAAAAAATTGCTAAACTAAAGTGGCAAACTGTGGCCCACTTCATTTTCACTCTTTTTCTTATTCGTGGGAGTAGATCCTACTCCTACACTTAGTTAAATGTTTTGACGCATTTGATAGTCCGATTCGCAATTAGTCAAATCAGCAACTCTTTATCAAACGTCAAAACACGAGCTTTGTATGAAAAGTTGTACTAAACCATGAATAGTGACGTCATTGTTGTTCGGCGTCGTTTCGATACTTTTAATTGTTTATCCTTTTTATTAAAAATAGTATTCAAGTTACAGAATTACTGAAAATGTAAATATAGCATTATTTTGAAGCGTATTTTTTTACTGAGAAGATAAAACTAAAATATATTTGACGCAGTCAACTCCCCAATTTGTCATCGAGCTTTAGGGTAGTAACTATTTAATAATCTGTGCTTTAGGTTACGAAGCCCTTTTGACACGTAAATGCACAAATATTTGTTTTTAAAATGGATCCCACGTCTGGTCTCAAGTTAACATTATTTATAGCGAGTAATAATGAACTGGCAATTTTTACAATGCCGTAAAGAGTTTATTTCTCCGCAGTTTATGGGTTACGCCTCTGGATCTTAAAAATGTGTTGCCGATGATGTGATGGTTGAATGTAGACTGTGGCAGAATGTGATGGTGCCCTTTGCCTTTTATTTGTTTGAAAAGGTGACAAGATTTTTTTTTTTATGATAAAGATATATTTAGCTGAGCTACCTTATACATACACATTTTCTTAATCATCTTGGTAGATGAATGCAAAATTAACTCATTCGAGCACAGCTTTTTTGGTAGAAGCACGAACACGAGCATTTTGTTCTATGTGTGTTCGTGTTCGCCAACCTTTTTGTAGAATGCTCGCTCGTTTGGTCACGCCGCAGGAGCCCCCCTGAGCAGTTGCTCTTCGGCTTTGGAAAGAATGCCCTAGCTCTATTGTTCGTTTGGTCTAACGTTTAAAATATATCTTAACGATGAAAACGAATTGTCGTTTACACCAAAATAATACGGAAGAATGCACTGGTTCCCATTCTAGCTCTATGTTCGATTGGTCTAAATCCACCTTTACATAAACTATATGGCCTACTTTCAGATATTGAAAAATGACATTATATGTTACGAGCGTTAACCCGCGACTTCGTCCGCACAAATTATATACCAGATTTAAGTCAGATCATAAGCTATCAAACAGAAAAAGTTTCATCAAAATCGGTTCAGTAGTTTTTGCGTGATACTCGTTCAAACAAATAAACACACAAACAAACAGACAGACAAAAAATCCAAAAATTGGTGAAATGGAATCAGGGACACCTAAAAACCATATCGTAACTTTTTTTTTGTTAATATCTTCAACGTACAGACGAACTTCCGGTTACAGTTTTATAATAGTATAGATGTATATAGTTAGCAACATTTATATTGCTTAAGCAGCGATTACATTACCCAACATTTAGGGCTGATTTCGGCATACATTGCTTGCTTTGATCGCTATGCTTTAAAATAGAGAGAACAAATCTGAAATGCCGAAATTCCCTTTGACTACTTATATGTGTACTAGTTACGCGTGTAATTCTACTAACATACATTTCTGCCACTTTTTGCGGGGGGCGAGGTAACATGAAATCCGCAACTTTGGATTTTATTCCTCATAACTTTAGTTTCTAATTTTGATTGTTAAAAATCATGAAAAGTAGTCTCATGTGAACCCCAAATGTTCTAAATTCGAGGTTATTGTTTCGCAATTATAGGCTGTCTCGTTTTGTGATAAGGTATAAAATTGAATGTAAATGCACATGATCAATTGTTCTTATACCGTGGCAGAGGGGAAATGCTACCGCAAGGCTAGTCCTTATAATAAATAGTCAAAGGAAATGCCGAATGCCGAAATCAGCCCTACATGTTGGGTAATGTAATCGCTGGTTTACCTTACCATGTAATGTACCAATACTTTTTTTTTCTAACCTATCTTGTCCCATTGTTGGGCAAAGGTCTCCCCCAAGCTTTTCCAGCCTTCCCTATCCTGTGCCATCAGTTGCAATTTCGCTTCGTGGGCATCCAGGTCGTCGCACCATCTCTTTCTTGGTCTGCCCCGGCCCCGGCTTCCATCGTCGGGCTCCCACTGGGTCGCGATACCGTACCCGTGGTCGGGTACCAATACTTACCTATTAAAATAAAAAAGGTAGGTAGAGTGTATGCGTAGTAGTACCCATGTCTAAAAACTCTGAGGTCTACAAGAATATCGTAAAAGCATCAAACGTACACACTGACAGCTCACAAAATGGCAGACAAAGATGTATTTAAACTTTTACAATTTAAACAAATATACACGATTTGTTTCATTACATTTTTTGGGAAAAAAATGCAGCGATGAAATTATTATTGCATTCATCATTAGCATCGGCCTATACGTCCCACTGCAGGGCTCATGCCTACCCTTAGGGAGAGTGTAAATCTTTAGAGGTTGATTTCCCTTCTTTGTGTACCCCTACATTCTCTGTAGAATGTGTAAATATTCCGATGTTAATTTTTCTATTTTTAGTGGTGTAGGGTAGGCTGTATGTTGTCTGTCAGACAATCAGTCATACGTAATTATTTTATTAGGTTGGCACCAACGCTCTGACCGCGCTGTTTAGCCTAGTCATTTTACGGAGTTTTGTTAGGAGGGGTAATTATGAATTTTAAACTGTAACCGGCACTATTTAGTGACAAAAAGACTAAAAACATATTTACAAAAATTTGCTACGCAACATAGAAATCAAAATCGTAGCTCCCAGTAGGCTTTTAAATTAATAATATTAATACCAATGCACTCATTTTAATTAACATATAATTGAGCAATAAAATAGGTATTGAAATTTAAGAAATGATATGTTTAATAGAAAATACTAGTGTGTTTTTAAAGCCTTGTGAGTAGACAAAATATTAAGCCCACGCAATCGCAAAATCCTAAAAGCATGGAAAAAAAAATTTACCGTTCGTTTTTTTTAGAATGAGATAAATGCTACTTTTAAAATTTTGGCTATTGGTGACGTGATATTTTTTTTTATTTTGGTACATTTCGAAGCTCAAATTAGCTCTTAAATAATATAACGAAAAAAAATATCTATTACTTATTAGTCCCGGCTTAAACCGTAAAATGACTGGGCTAGTTTTAAAGAGCCAAACGATTTGGGATTCAATTCCTAAGTTATGTAGGTATCCTATACTACCGATCGCCAAGAGAATCGTTCAACATTTCCACACGGAACCCTAAACTAGAATCATCATCATCATTTGATTGAACTTGAGTTTTTTAAAGCCTTATTACTATTTATAACGAGCGGCCATCCGGTCGCGGTCTACGGTTATACGACCGCGAGATAACGATATTGGTTTAGGTACCTCCTATTGGAGGTTGGATTTAACATTTTTTTGGATTATAATAAATAAATAAATATCTTGGACATCACACAAATTATCTAGCCACATTTCAAAGTACCTCGACTTGTATTATGATGACTAGACAACGATATAGAATACATATATAGATACAAACATCCATGAGTCGGGTACAAATATTCATATTCATCATATAAATATTTGTCCCTTACGGGATTCGAACCCGCGACCCTCGGCACAGCAGGCAGGTTCACTACAGACTGTGCTACCGGGCCGTCAAACTGGTTTTTAGGTGCTGGGTATTATGTTTGAACTTTGTAATTAAGTTCAACAAACAATGAAAACTATAAAATTGTGTTTTGTGAAAATCGGTTCAAGAGTTTTCAAGATCCCACCTTATTAGATAAATCGAGTTTGGAGTCAAATCTATCTTCAGGGTTTGATGAAGAACAAGTAAATAATTGTTTACATTGATTTGGTTTAAAGTTTATGCAATAAAATTAATTTAAAAAAAATCCGACGCTATAAAAATTATAATCGTCATTAAATCTTAAAGAGAATCAAAAGTAAAATTCGCAATGTACATACATCTATAAGGTCTAACAAAATTAGGTTAAACTATCTTATGGGGGTGACCAGACCATCAAACTGAACAACTTTCCCTATGGGACCAATATCGAAATATCAAAAAAAAAAAATCAGCTGTTCCATACAAACCTACTCGACCTAAATGTATGGGACATCAGATTTTTTTTTCGCGATTTCGATATTGGTCGATAGAAAGTTGTTCAGTTTGATGGTCTGATCATCCCCTTAAAATAGTTTCACCAATTTTTTTTAGACCTTATACATATAATAATATGTATACTGGGTGTGACAGCCTAGCAAATACTGAAACGGTGAACTCAGACCATCAAACTGAACAACTTAAACGGTGAGCCTACCTTAGGAAACACGAAAAAAAATCAGCTGTCCCATACATTTTAGTTGGGTCGGCACGGCAGTTTTGTATGGGACAGCTGATTTTTTTTCGTGTTTCCTGAGGTAGGATTTCTTTCAGACGACCTTAGGTTAGATGATTTTAGAACAAAGAAAACGGGTTGGTGCTTTATAAAAATATAGCAAATAACAAAATAAAGGAGAAACCTAAAAGCAATTATACATTTCAAAGATTAATAGACAATTGTATTGGGGAGAAAGAAATTAAATTTTTCCGGGGAAAAACATGTTTTGCAAGCTTAACGGCGCCAAAAAGTCTGTACTACAACCGATATTGTTATTAATTTATAAATAAAAGTACCTACTGACCGAAAGCACACGTTCCCGAAAAAAAATAATTTGCAGCTTCCCGCGGCCGAATCTCGAGCAATTCATTACGGTCCCTACATTACACAACAATCATCATTAGCTATATCATAAGTTCCGAAAACAATAATATCTGGCCGTACACAAAAAAAAACAAAAGAAAAACAACGCAAAAACCATTACCGACGGGAAAAAGAAGAAAAAATTTAAAAGAAAAAAGGAGTTCGAAATTTGAATCTTGGAACGGAAGCTGGCGGCATGGCGCGGAACGAATTTTGGAATCATTAAAGTTGATATCTTTTTAGTTTATGTCTTATTCTATTCGTGATCTTTATTAGGACTATTTGTTTTGTCGGTTATTTATTGGGTAATGTTGTTAGGGTTGTAATGATTATGGTTGTGATTTGATTTGGACATACATTATACTTACGAAGTCATTCCTATATTATGTGTAGAGAAGCAACATTATAGTGCATTCATAAGCTCAAAAAAAGGTTTTTTTTATCAAAATCAAGCTATTTTTTATTCATAGATAGATCTACCGATAAATCGGTAGCTTTTGCAGCACTGAACGACAGTTGGTCGATTTACCAAACAGTTGCGTAAATCGACCAACATAACAGGAATCTCAAATAAATACGAAAATAGAACATAAGATTTGGTTCAAGCTAGTGTAGTGATTTTGGCGGCATCGCACAAGCTCCCAAGATCAGTGCTACTTGTGGCGCTACCAACATTGAAAAAAAATTACTGAAGACATCGGCTGTATGGGCTAGATCCCTTTGCCTTGAATTTAAACAAAAAAAAATTTATGAAGAGATATAATGGATGTCAATGACGCAAAAGAAGTATGTAAGAATCGTAGTAAGTCTAGTCTAGTCTCTGCCTACCCCTGTGGGAAAAAGGCGTGATGTCATAGAAGATAGATTGCAGAATAAAATAATGGCAATCCAGTTTCATCGAGGATAAACCTTAAATCGTACACTAATTAGTATCGATTATGTTTTGTGGGAATTTTAATTTAGTCATTGATATTTGCCGCCAAAAAGTGTTGAAAATGTGCGGAAGCTCTTATGTTTCATGTTTCAATAAACAAAATACAAAGGTTGGATGTAATCGACTCGCGATTAACTTTTACATACATTTAGATAATACCTTATAGGAGACAGCATTTAATGTCAGCTTTATCCGCCTCAGATTCGTTTTATGTACACTGGCCAACAAAATTTGTATATTTCTTTTAGCTTCATGTTACAAAATTGTAACAGGAAGTTTGTCTGTACATTGAAGATATTAACAAAAAAAAAGTTACGATATGGTTTTTATGTGTCCCTGATTCCATTTCACAAATTTTTGGATTTTTTGTCTGTCTGTTTGTTTGGGTGTTTGTTTGTTTGTTTGAACGAGTATCACGCAAAAACTACTGAACCGATTTTGATGAAACTTATATTGTTTGATAGCTTATGATCTGACTTAAAATCTGGTATATAATTTATGCGAACGAAGTCGCGGGTTAACGCTCGTAAGTTATATAATTGAAGAAAACGTTCTGGAAATTTGTAGAGCTGTATGTAAAACATACAAAACTAAAACAAAAAGGTCAATTCATTTACAAACTGACAAAGTACTAATAAAAACTAAGTTTACTATATTTATGATCTACTCAATATCACAATAATAATTATTGGTAACCTAAATCTTTTGTTATACACAAAACTTTTACTACCATGCCGAAGATAAATTTGACACCAAATAAGTACGTTTGAAACGGAGTCCTGTAGCAGATTTTTCGTCTTTTCTTCACCCACGGCGGTCGCTTAACTTTCAATAAAGCCGATCGATATTAAAACGTTGTTTAAACTGATTTTTATACTTACCGGTTTTATTACAAGTACATGGGTCGGCGCTCAGGATGTAGCCATTTTGTTAATTTTGTTAGCTTTTTATACCTTTATTTCATATTAAAATGTGCTTTTGAAACTGATTCAAATTTATAGTTATACAGGGTGCGGGTGTAAGGAAAAGTAATATTACCCTTTAAGGGCCTATGTCGAAAAATAATTGAAGCGAAATGGGCGTGCGATAGTTTATATTACTGCCTGATGCGAGAGAAAGAGATGGGACAGCGCGCGCGCCTGAAACGACGCAAGCGTAAAACAAACTTTATTTAATTGTGATTTTACTATTTATGTAAGTTCAATTCTGCTCTAATCAAAATTTATAAAATATCTATCTCTTTTTTTTTTAATCAAGTCTCATATTTCTATTATTCACCGTTTAGCAGTTCCCAGCGTTTATCGATAAAGACTGAGGCTACTTTGGCTTGTCTTTCTATCGAAAAAATGTGTCTTAATCGTGTTTTGGCTCTAATCAAAAATTCAATTATATGTTCAATATGCACATATCTGCTAATCATACTCCTACTGTTAGTACTTCATGATGAATGACGCTTTGAAGAATCCAAATTTTTTCACAATACTCTACCAATCAAACTGAACAACTTTTACTATGGGTGCAAACCGATCGGAGCAAAAAAAAATTAGCTGTTCCTTACTAAACTGCAATGCCTATACTCAACTCAAAAACATTTGAGTATAGGCATTATAGTTTAGTTAGTCAGCTGATTTTTAAACCACATACTCTACCCATCAAACTGAACAACTTTTACTACGGGAGCAAACCGATCGGACTAAATAAGAAATCAGCTGTTCCATACTAAACTGCAATGCCTATACTCAACCCAAAAACATTTGAGTATAGGCATTGTAGTTTAGTTAAACAGCTGATTTTTAAACCACATACTCTACCCATCAAACTGGACAACTATTACTACGGGAGCAAACCGATCGGACTAAATAAGAAATCAGCTGTTCCATACTAAACTGCAATGCCTATACTCAACTCAAAAACATTTGAGTATAGGCATTGTAGTTTAGTTAGACAGCTGATTTTTAAACCACATACTCTACCCATCAAAACTGAACAACTTTTACTACGGGAGCAAACCGATCGGACTAAATAAGAAATCAGCTGTTCCATACTAAACTGCAATGCCTATACTCAACTCAAAAACATTTGAGTATAGGCATTGTAGTTTAGTTAGACAGCTGATTTTTAAACCACATACTCTACCCATCAAAACTGAACAACTTTTACTACGGGAGCAAACCGATCGGACTAAATAAGAAATCAGCTGTTCCATACTAAACTGCAATGCCTATACTCAACCCAAAAACATTTGAGTATTGGCATGGTAGTTAAGTTAGACAGCTGATTTTTAAACCACATACTCTACCCATCAAACTGAACAACTTTTACTACGGGAGCAAACCGATCGGACTAAATAAGAAATCAGCTGTTCCATACTAAACTGATATGTTGACGCGCTAGTTCGCGACACAAATGTATGCAACAGCTAATTATTTTTTTGCTCCGATTGGTTTGCTCCCATAGTAAAAGTTGTTCAGTTTGATGGGTAGACTCTTAGTTTAAAAGAATGCTAATGATATCAATTTCACCCTGTATATAAGGTCTAACAAAACTAGCTGAAACTATTTTAAGGGGATGATCAGACCATCAAACTGAACAACTTTCTCTATGGGACCAATATCAAAATCGCGAAAATCTACTGTCCCACACATTTAGGTCGAGTAGGTTTGTATGGAACACCTGATTTTTTTTCGCGATTTCAATTGTGGTCCCATAGAGAAAGTTGTTCAGTTTGATGGTCTGACCATCCCCTTAAAATAGTTTCACCTAATTTTGTTAGACCTTATATACACAATTTGTTTTAAATTAGATTTGTTTATTCATGTTATTATAAGAAATAATAATTAATGTATAGAAACGACTTTTAGGTCATATTACATCTTCAACCTACATTATCATAACGCTGGCGCCAAAAAGGTACCAGACAGAGAAAACATTAAAGGCTAAAAGATATGAAAATATTTCATACATAGATGGGAATATTCGCCATAAAGAAGTTCTAATGCATTATCCGAAACTATAAGTTATAGCGGAGAAGATAGTGGGTACCGTCAGCATAACAAAAGTAACTTAACTGTAAAGTAGAATTTGATATCGCACTAATTTCATTTATGGCAAAACTTTCCAAGCTTAGGTCCGCCACATACAAACGGAATTGCGATCCGGAATCCAGATTCAGGATTCAGTGTTGTCAACTATGGTTACAAAAATTACTTAGAGCGCTGTTTAAAAAATGTCTAAAAACATAATGAATGAAATGCCAAATTAATGACAATTGTATTTTCAGGTATTTATTAAAACGAAACAAACAATTTCTATACATGATAATTACAATCATGTGATGATGTCATGACGTTACGATGATGATTTGTAAATTGTATTTCAATATTATGCAACTATATCAAAAGACTGTCGATAGTTTTAGCATTAGACATAATCTGCATACAAAACGATATAAACCATTATCACACAAGTGATTTTTGAGCGTAAACGATTTCGCAACGACGTCGCAACTGCACCTACTGATCTACTGTTTCACTTTGCAAAACTGCAATATCTCATATACTCATCTCAAATTAATGGAAAAGCTGTTTTTTTTGCGTGATTACGATGTTTGCGCCGTCGTGAAAAATATTCAGGCTCCATGATAGTAAAATTTATTCAATTTAATCGTTTAAACCCCCTTTTTAATATACAGGGTGAAATTGATATCATTAGTATCCTTTTAAACTACGAGTCTACCCATCAAACTGAATAACTTTTAGTATGGGAGCAAAATGGGGAAAAATAATTAACTGTTCCATACTAAACTGCAATGCCAACTCGACTCAAATGTGCATACATTTTTTTTTGCTCCGATCGTTTTGCTCCCATAGTCAAAGTTGTTCAGTTTGATGGGTAGACTCTTAGTTTAAAAGGATGCTAATGATATCAATTTCACCCTGTATAGTAAATAAATAACGGTTTGCATGTAGGCACTGATTAAAAGTGATTTAATTTTCAACATTTTCTAGCACTAATGATTTTGATTAAATTGTTTGTCGCAGAATAGACACCTTGCAAAGTAGTCACAAAAATAATCACTTTGAATAGTCACTCCTCCCATGCCACTAGTCTCTTTGAAAAGTATCAAATTTTTTTTTTTGTTTCTGTCCAAGGCAAAGGGCTTATAATATCCCATACAACCGATGTCGTCAATAAAATTCTCTCATATATAGCAATTAAAACATTGGAGTTCGATGTTTTAACGCTTCTTTGGAGTTTTTGGAGGCAATCGAGAAACGCAGGAAACGCAGAGAAGTCCACAGGAAAGAGGTGAACCGGCCGCTTTGCCGCGCTACAAAATGACGGAACACTTTTCCTGTTTACGACCCACACACCTTCATATTTCACTGAACTGTATATTGTTCACTTGCACGACACTTTGTTACGCAAAACAACACCAATTTTACGAACCAAAACTCACTATAAACAATAAAAATTCAATAAGATACTCCAAACGTAGCTGAAAAATAACCGCCAAAAACTCGAAAATTAAGTACAATAGTCTCTTCGAATAGATGTCACTGTTAGACTTTGTCAAAATGAGAAATTGTATGCGGAGCATATTTTATGCGAAGCCACAGACCGACGCCTGAATTCTAGCCTGAAATCAACAAACTTTGCATAAAACCAGCCTTTTTTTAGACAAGTTCTTGCAAAATTCAAGTCTCATTATCTTTCCAGGCATGTCTACTAAGACGCCATTAAAAAATTAGGTCACAAGTAGGTCGAACCAAAAAGATTTCTCTCAAAAGAGGTATGATTACGAAAGTTAAGTAGTTATTATAAAAGGACAGGAGTATAGAAGGTTTACTAACTCACTGAAAACCTCTGAAATAAAATTCATAGAATATTTTATAATATTTTCTGACCGTACGAAGCTTTCCATTTACACTGGAGGACAAAATCATGTGACAGTTATTATTTTTTATAACCGAAATAAAAATAAATAAATAAATATCTTGGACATTGTCACACAAATTATCTAGTCACACTTAAAGTACCTGGACTTGTATTATGATGACTAGACAACGATATAGAATACATATATAGATACAAACATCCATGACTCGGGTACAAATATTCATATTCATCATATAAATAAAACTGACTAGCTTTTAAAAACTCGCGCCATTTTAATGCGAAATAAAATAATTAAAATAGGATTTTCACAACATGTAACATACAAAAATAACGTCATCTGTCATCTGTCGGATTTATTTTTAAAAATAATCGCATTACGCCCTTGACGTAGAATACTATGAACGCGCGTCTAGTAGAAAATTCTCGAAAAAGTGTCTGAGACTAAACTACACAATCCTAAGTACGTGTAGTAATATAAACCAACTAAAAACCTGTCGCGTAATTGTTTCTCTTTTTACGTTTTGGTGCTCTTTGTGTTCGGACACTTTTGAGCGCGGACCTTATGTCCAGTAGTTTGTAAGTCAATGTATTACGCGATAAAGATTTTAAAGACACGTTTGCAACAGTAGTTAAATTACTAAACAATTTAAAAAAATTACGGTACCTTCATTATCGAGATAATCCACTGTGACAGATAGACAGACAGACATACTTTAATAGTTCCTTTCTGATATTTAATAGTTATGATTGCTGCTACATTCAACATCATCATAAGATAGTAAACGCCCTACTGCTGGACAAAAGGCCTTTTGACCTACTTTCAGAGGAATCTCTCCTAAGAATTTGTAAGTGAGATGGGAGCGAGTCATTCTCTTGCACGTGGAGTCGTGGATTCATCCCATCCATTGAAGAAGACAAAACAGCGGTCCAAGTTGTTAAACAAATATAAAAATTGTAATTTTATTTTAGTGTATACTTAATTTGCCACGAAGTGTTTTCTTAAGCTTCGTAGTATAAGGGCGTAAGTACGATACGAGTTCGGTTTGCCGTATACGTGCACTTTTCGTCTGTCTGTGTGCACGTTGATGTTAGAATAACATACCGCTAAGTACTAGAAGTGGCTCTTTGTTATGAATTTCAAATATAATAGAAACGTAAGTATTATTACAACCGTATTCCCTGGAGGGGTGGTCAAATACTTTGCTACAACATCCTGTATAAACTGTTTTTCAGCTCTACATGTCTAGTATGATTTCTTTGAACGCGCGCGACGCGCCTTCGTCGCATACAATATAACCTGGCCCTACACCCTGGCACTACACTTTCGATTTTCTTTATGACGTGACCGTCTCGGTCGGAAATTCATTGTAATAGAAGAATTAAAATCAGAATGAAAATGTTTACGCAATTGCAAAGTTCGAATGTCCGGGTAAAGGCCCTGATCCCGCGCTTTTCGGAGAGCAAAAGCCGCGCTCGCCGCGACTTGTAGTATGGAAAAAAGCCGAGTCGCGCACAAGTAGAGAAATCATGCTAGAGGGACTGGGCTCGCATTTTAAAGTAAGACAAGAACTGTTTATTTAAATGATCAAAATGCTTGGGTCTGAGTGCGTTAACGTATAGTTTACTGTATAGTATCAATAATTTTATTAAGGCCCGATTTACCAAACGCGAGTAAATTTTATTCTTAGATTAAGTCGCCGGTTACTCTAGCGTAAACGGATTTTGCGTTTTACCAAACCTTATCTATGAATAAGTTGAGAGTTAATTTTACACGGCCAATTTTGACAGTGTGAAGCTTATACCAAGACTAATGATATGTCAATGTCACATAATTAAAAAAATGAAAGAAAAAAAACCTAAAAAATTAAAACTGTATAACCTCACATTGCAATAACTACGGATATAATGACCTTTTACTTTAGGTGGATTATACATTCGTTCTTTTAGTATGGGTTTGGTGTAGTAGAAGACAAGTGAAGTTATTTGGGAGTAAACGCTAAGAGTAAAATTGTTCCTTGTATAGTTACTCTTCAATTAATAAAAGTTTGGTAGAATCCGGCCTAAATAGACATCTACTCTGACTCTCTCGCTAGGTTCAGAAGGAACATAGTTTGAAGGAAGAAAGGGGAAAATAGGAGAAGGATAACGGAAGGGAGTTTGCTCATTGTATTGTCTCCACCACGTTATCACTGCAATTGTTATTTGTCACTTTCTCATTTCGTGTATTTTACTTTTTAATTTTCTAAAATATAATAATAAACAGTACCTAAGTTATTTGTCATCTGAGGTCAATGTTTCTCTTTCATTGGGTGAAACGTTCTGTTTTTTTTCCTTTTGTGACTGTAAATTACGCATGTTGTGTTCACTTTTAAGTGGTTATGCATTTAGCTTAAGACGTAGTTAAGTATCACAATGATTGTATGAGTGTAATAACTGTAAGTGAATCAAATAAATAAATAAAATAAAATAGACTATGTATTATACTGTATACATAACCCTAGCTTAAGAATTTATAATTGTAATAGTTAATAAGTCGTAT
The DNA here is from genome assembly GCA_927399405.1 of Agonopterix arenella. Classification (NCBI taxonomy): domain Eukaryota; kingdom Metazoa; phylum Arthropoda; class Insecta; order Lepidoptera; family Depressariidae; genus Agonopterix; species Agonopterix arenella. Next base: position 9,698,393 of record OV656714.1, read on the forward strand.
TGTGTTGTAGAGTTTCTGGGCGCATCTTCTGTACATCGACAATACGTTCCGACGCGGTGGTAGCTTCAAAAGTGTCTATACTTCATTCCAAATGAGGACGATAAGATTTTCCGATTCAAAGTTAGTTTTCGGGCCAATTGTGATAACCCAATATATATCTATCTATCTATCTATACTATTATAAAACTGTAACAGGAAGTTTGTCTGTACATTGAAGATATTAACAAAAAAAAAGTTACGATATGGTTTTTAGGTGTCCCTGATTCCATTTCACTAATTTTTGGATTTTTTGTCTGTCTGTTTGTTTGTGTGTTTGTTTGTGTGTTTGTTTGGGTGTTTGTTTGTTTGTTTGAACGAGTATCACGCAAACACTACTGAACCGATTTTGATGAAACTTTTTTTTTTGATAGCTTATTATCTGACTTAAAATCTGGTATATAATTTGTGCGGACGAAGTCGCGGGTTAACGCTCGTACTATTATAAAACTGTAACAGGAAGTTTGTCTGTACATTGAAGATATTAACAAAAAAAAAGTTACGATATGGTTTTTAGGTGTCCCTGATTCCATTTCACTAATTTTTGGATTTTTTGTATGTCTGTTTGTTTATGTGTTTGTTTGTTTTTGTTTGAACGAGTATCACGCAAAAACTACTGAACCGATTTTGATGAAACTTTTTTTGTTTGATAGCATATGATCTGATTTAAAATCTGGTATATAATTTGTGCGGACGAAGTCGCGGGTTAACGCTCGTGTATAATAAAAATGTCAAAAACTTAAAAAAGGGGATACTCATACAAGAAACTAGTTTTATACATTTTATTTCTTCTCACCCTCATATAGTATAAAGATATAGTATCAGACATATCTTGGACGTTACTAAAGCTGTTCTAAGAATAAGTGAGAGGAAGTGTTTCAAATCTCTGTTTCTGTACTACTTTTACATACAGAACGGACAAGAACCGTGGCGGAAAATGTAGGCAATGGCATACCTATTCCTGTTTCGCTCGCACTCATTCAGTATCGCATATGCTTACCTCTTCTTGTAAATTTTTCGAATCTATTTTATTTATTTATTTATTTTATCACTTTATTTTACACACGGAAATATAAATGAAAACAGCATAATAGACAATTACAAAGTGCGAGCTTATCTCTAAAGAGATTTCTTCCAGCAAACCCGTGAAAGAGAGAGAGCATATTAAGTGAGACAGGCATAGTGTGCACATTTAACAAATAAAACAGTATTTAACACTAATAAATAGATATGATTATATAAAGATACAGGTATATACATACATACATACACATATATATATATTTATAAAGAATGATAAACAAATAAATATACTAGTGTACTAATATACTAGAATGAAGAGAGAGATAGTGATCTTTGACTTGTTTTTTAAATGAAGCAATTGTTTCACAGCCTCTTATATTAAATGGGAGAGAGTTCCAGAGCCGGACTGCATGGACAGTGAAGGAATAGGAATAGAAGTCAGTAGTGTGGGATGGGATATTAAGGAGGGTACGGATGTGGGATCTACAGGGTTTGTCAGAAGGACGGGAGAAGGAGAAGCGTTCGCGGAGGTAACTAGGAGCAGACGGATTGTGGAGGGTGTTGTACAGGAGAGAGACGATATGACAATTTCTGCGATCACGTATAGGAATACATGAAATGATATAACGAAGTTTCCAAGGAGTACTTTGGTTCTTTTTTAATTTTCTCCTATTTGTCTGTTTTATTTAGCATCAAAACCCAACTTCAAAACTGATTATTTGTATCAAACTGCAAAGAAAAGGGTAAATCGGCGGTCATCGATTCAACGTGTACAAAGTTTCTACCAAAATAAAGTTTAAAATAAAAAGCTCGATGACACTTCTAGTCTAGTGTTCATTTCTAACATCTGCGGCATCCATACGCGAAGGTGCACGCACGCACACATACGTTTCATCACCTATTCGGTCTAGGAATAGGTCACAGAGAAAACTGTAGAGTTTCCTTTGAGTTTAAATTCCAGGAATTTTATTGCCAACGATTTATCACTAGGTATATCAATAAGTACCGTTTTTTTCTTAATACAGAAGGGTGTACAAAACACAATCATACCATACATTTGAGTTGAGTATGTACTACAGTTTTGTATGGAACATCGGATTTAACTTTTTGGCTCTATAGCGAAACTTGTTCAGTTTTTTAAGTAAACATCCAAAAATTTTAAGTTAACCCTGGAGTTTACAAAATTTCAATTGACGTGTCATAGACAGGAGACAGGTCAAAAAAAGACAACATTATTTTATTAAAAATGATCTCTACTGATATTTTCATTTTAAAATCTCTAACATATATAAAAAGGCGAAAATAGTATTGAGATATTTATACCTACATTAATTTGTTTTTTGGAGTCGGTGTCCAGTCTCTGCTGTAAGTAATTATCCGATAAAATTTTTTATAATAATTCGACTCATATCTTTTGCTGTTATCTACACACACATACGAACGATGCACTCAAACAAATGCACCACACCTGTGTGCCACGAGAATAATATATTTTTGTTGCTTTTTATATATTTTTTTTTTCGCTAGCTGTATTTTATATTTTTCCTATATACATACCCAAGTATATGAAGAGTTATAACTTTTTATTTTCACTGCGTTCGTTCGCTGGATGGATTTTTTTCTCAAGTTTTTATATCTTTTGTAGTGAAAGAAAATTGAGCTAGACGATGTATTGTATGGCTTAGAGAAAGGATTCAATCATTTGATTATTATGTAGAACTTATCATTAAATATAAACTTATTCACGACCATATCCCTTTCGGGGTGGTCAGAAATTTTACAACAACTACTTGCAATTTATATTTTTTTTAAACCGGCCAAGAGCGTGTCGGACTCGCTCATGATAGGGTTCCGTAGCAATTGTATAACTATAATAAAAAATTCAATATAATTAAGTAAGGTTGTGGGTTCGATTCCCACGGGGGACACCTAGTCAAATGTCACATTGTGCGTTTTCCCCCAGTTGGTTCGGACATTTGCAGGCTGAATCGCCTGATTGTCTGAAAAGAGAAATGATTCCGTGTCTCGGATGGCACGTTAAGCCGTAGGTCCCGGCTACTATCTCTGTGGTGGTAGTAGTCGTTACATAAAAACCACGTCAGAGGCCGTAAGGCGGTCTGAAAAAACTTTGACACCAGGGCTCTGCCCACACGATAAGAAAGAGATGTATAATAGAGTATCTTAACTAATAGAAAATTTTGAAACAACGATGGCGCGATTTAATTTCCTGAAACGCCATCTAGTTTATTACTAGAAAATCTATAATATAATATATTTATTTCAGAGGTTTGTTTTCGAAACTAGTTAGGATACAGCTTCCGTTATAATTGTCATTGAAAGTACTCACCGAAAGCAATATTCTATACAATTATCAGATCTTTTCATCTAGCATTTTAGATGTCAGGTAGGGAGGGGTGTTACGCTCTATTTTTGACTTAGAGCGCAGATATCTCGAGACAGAAGTGTTATAGCGGTTTAGTTTCTATGAGCATTTTATTCCATACTGAGTTATTGAGGTGGGGCAGACAAACAGACATCATTGACAAAAGAATAAAGATTCCTTGTTTGACTACGAAACCCTAAAAATGCAGTTGTAGCAAACCCCCCAAACAGAATCTTATAAAGGGCAAGATGACAGTTCAAGTGGTGATTCCTTTGTCCCTACTAATAACAACGACCACGTGATTATAGAGCGTCTCGGTGTCCGTCAGATGGTCCGGGTTCGATTCTGCACGAACGCCATGCCATGAGTTTTTCTAACTTATGTACGTAATACCGACTTCTCTCAAACGGTGAAGGAAAACATCGTGAGGAAACTTGCATACGTTGAAGAAGAAATTCCGATGCGTCATGTGAAGTCTACCTATGACGCATAGGGCATGCATGGTGGACTAACGCTCGTACACCCTCCCTGAGGGTAGGCCTGTGCCTTGCAGTGGGACATATATGTATACAGGGTGATATTGATATTATTAGCTTCCTTTTAAACTAAGAGTCTACCCATCAAACTGAACAAATTTCACTATAGGAGCAAACCGATCGGAGCAAAAAAAAATCTGCTGTTCCATACTAAACTGCGGTGCCTATTCGACTCAAATGTATGCAACAGCTGATAATTTTTTTGCTCCGATCTTTTTGCTCCTATAGTGAAAGTTGTTCAGTTTGATGGGTAGACTCTTAGTTTAAAAGGATGCTAATGATATCAATTTCACCCTATATAGGCTGATGGTGAAATGATTATAGACAGGACACATTGATATAAAATAAATAAATAAATTCAAAACCACATTCCTATTTTGGGAGTTCAAGTGCATTTATTACTTTATCAGCATGTTATTTATTATTAATTTTATACCTACATCTTTAAGCGAAGACCAAATAACAGATTTGCCTACATTGTTGTAATCTTATCACAGAAAATGGGTGCATCAAAATACTAGTTGCAAAATTCAGGCCTCTACCCACCCGCCTCAGTGGCGCAGTAGGCAGCGCGTAAGTCTCATAATCTTAAGGTCGTGAGTTCGATCCTCACCTGGGGCAATAGCTTTTTGTATTTATTTTATCTTCACGCCATGAGTATAGAATGGAGATATCCATTGTTAACAAATTAACAGAAAACCTGAATAAACGTTACCTAAAGAACATTTTTAGGGTTCCGTAGCCAAAGTGTGAAAACGGGACCCTATTCATAGGATAAGACTACGCTGTCCGCCCGTCCGTCTGTCTGTCCTACCTATTTAGGGCTGTAACTTTTGAACCGTAATAGCTAGACAGTTGAAATTTTTACAGAATGTGCTTTAATAAGGTGGATTTGCTAACAAATAATAAAAATTACAAAAAGCTAAATAATTAAGGGGGGTCCTCATACAAGAAACTAGTTTTTATCAACGTTTTTTCTTCTAGCTGTATCGTAAAAACGGTAATACGTCAAACTTGGTGTGATTTGATTATAGAGCAAACTACAGTATTAAGAAATAATAAAAATCGGCCAAGCGTGAGTCGATCTCGCGCTAAAGATCCCGGAGAAAATAAAACTTTTTTGTAAGTTAATATGTCGTGTACATTACCACGTATGGAACCCTCGGTGCGTGAGTAGCCCGACTCGCACTTGACCGGTTTTATTACTCCAATAAAATACAAATTATAACATCGTCACACACTTTAACATTTACAATATTATACAGGGTGTGATTGTGCTCATGATACTTACCGAATAACATTCCCAAAAGAAATTCGCAAACGAAAATAAACCTGGCTGTTTTAGTTTTTACACAAACGTTCAATCAGCTATGTTATGTTTTTTCTATTGGAATAGATTTTGCTTAATATAGGTAACATTAAAGAACTCATAAAAATCTTACGGGATCACATTTTAAGAGCATTATTTTAAAATGTAATAACATTTCTTCGTTTATCGTTTTGTGACTAACTATAAATAGGTATTTAGGTTCCCTACTATTGAGTCATAGCCCAGTCATTGGTTTATGTGTTTGGTGTAAATAAAGTATATTTCATTCATTTTCATTCATTCATTCATTTTACGGTTTGATCCTGGACTAATTAATAATTGATATTTGGTATAGTATTTAAGTGCTAATTTGAGCTTAGAAATGTACCAAAATTAAAAAAAATTATTTCAGCAACAGGCCCAAATTTAAAATTTAGCATTTATGTCGTTCTAAAAAAACGAATGGTAAATTTTTTTTCCTCATTTTTAAGGCTTTACCATTATACATACTTCAAACATGGTGTTAATATTTTTGTCTACTTCAAAGGCTTTGAAAAATACCTTAGTATTTTTTAATGAATACCACATTTAAAAAATTTCAATGCCTATTTTATTGCTGAAAAATAATTTATATAAGGTCTGGCATAACTAGCTGAAACTATTTTAAGAGGATGATCAGACCATCAAACTGAACAACTTTCTCTATGGGAATATTCCCAGTATCGAAATCGTGAAAAAAAGTCAGCTGGTTCATACAAACTTACTCGACCTAAATGTATGACAACAGATTTTTTTTCGCGATTTTTATATTGGTCCCATAGAGAATGTTGTTCAGTTTGATGGTCTGATCATCCCCTTAAAATAGTTTCACCTAATTTTGTTAGACCTTATATTGTTAAATATAATTGAAATAAGCGCATTGTTAATAATATTATTAAATTAAAAGCCTCGTGGGAGGTACAGTTTTAATTTCTATGTTGCGTAGAGATTTTTTTTAAATATTTTTTGAGATAGTCTTATTGTCACTCAATGGTGCCGATTACAGTTTGAAAGTCCCATTGATAATTACTCCCCACCCTCCTAACAAAACTCCGTAAAATGACTGGGCTATAAGCATTTGGTATGCAAAGTCCAAAATTTTTTTTGCAAATTTCCTATGAAAGGTTTCGTACGGAAAGGTTTTTCAGTAGTTAGGCTTGAGTAGAAACTAGGATTACCCCAAATTATGCAAACTTTACTATTACATTATAAAAATAAAAATCTCGAGGTGCTTCATCGTTTGTCCATAAGTACTTCATCATCATCATCAAAGCCGAAGGACGTCCACTGCTGGACATAGGCCTCTCCCAAGAATCGCCACAATGTCCGGTCCAGCGCTGCCCTCATCTAACGGGTTCCCGCCGCCTTCACCAGGTCGTCGGTCCACCTATCCACGCTGCGCTTTTGCTTTTCCAAAAATAATTAAGTATCACTGTTTAAAGTTTTTTTTCTGAACAAAATAGTAAGGCCTCCATATTTTACACGAACGATAGATTTTTCTAAAAGTTTAATTTATGACCTAGTTAAAAATTGTGAACTGCTCTTATAACAAAAGTTGTCTACATCACTTCACGCTTAAAATATTAAACCATTTCGGTAAAAATAGAGCATAAAACAATCTTCAGTTTCCGTTAATTTCTAGATGCAGTGGCCGGTAAAATAACTCACCTTCCCAGTTTGCTAGGTAGCGGGTTCGAATCCCGCTCAATCTTGAATAAAAATTTGATGAGATCATTTCTTACTCGTCAATAATTCTTAGCATAGTTCGGGTTGGTGTTGGTGGATATTTCTACACATCAAACTCCTCAAAGTTAAATAAAAAATTATTTCTCGAAAACATAAAAGCACTAGTAAAAAATTCTCTTCACTCTGGTTCAATAAAAAATAACCTTTAAAAAATAAAGTAAAACCATAAAAGCAGCCGTCTTGCGATGCGTTATCATTTTTATATGTTTCCACCCCCTCTCAACCCTTTTAAGAACACCCCACCCCCCTAGATGCAAGCACGCACACATACAAAACCATCTATAAATGGGTTAAAGAGAAATGTGTCTACCTGAAAACGTACGATGCATTTTTTTATTCCTCTTACATTTTCTTTGCTATCCGCGATTCTCATATCGGCGATATAAAACTGAAAAATACATTTCGTCCCGCCAACCGAAACTCGCCTCTACTCCCCCCAAAAATACGGCAACAAATCGTTTGTGTAACCTCAAAAAAATAGAACACCCATACACGAAAATTTTACCAGCGTACACACGGAACCGCGCCGTTTAGAAAAAAAATAAAAGCGCACACATATAAATTGCATGCAGTTCGAAAGGGATGCACTCAGAGTCATAAAATACACACACAGATGCAGAATTCTACACACACAGACGCGTGACGCCTGAAGTCTGGGTTCACAGACACGTGTACCGCCGTACGTGAATACACACACATGCATAACACTGAAGAAAGGCATCCATGTGTTGTGAAAATGCTTTTCCTTGCAGCAACCTCTCGGGAAGAGTTTCATAGCGAATACCTCGCGGTAAAGACATCTAGACGTTCCTTAAAAAATACTTTTAAAACCAAACAAAAAAATTAAAAAACGTCACACAAAAACGTTCAATAAAAAAACTTAAAATTTAAAAAAAATACATAATCGATCGACCACGGTTTAACCGTTGCCTCAAAAGAAATTCTTCACCCGTTTCGCTAAAGAAAAACCATAAGATTTTAAAAAAGAATCCGTTCCAAAATCGAAAAATATTTGGTGACAAAAACGCGCGCGAAATAAAAAACGTCATCTGTGAAATCGATGCTTTTACCCGGCAAAATAAGTGAATTCGTTTATTGATAATTAGTTAATAGTTTCATCGTAAATTCATAATTGAAAGTTTTGATTGGTGTTTTTAAGCAAACACGTGGTAGACTTGCGCTGTTGCGATTAGTAATGTAAATGTGTAGGTTATAATGAGTGCAAGGCTGTGTGCGTAGCGTCATTGTCTTTGTCCGTTCGTTTATGATAATGTTCGCGTGCCATTTTAAAAAATTTCGCGGTATTTAGTCACGATTATGGATTGCTTTTCTTTGTGCTTGATACTTTTATTTAATTCGGTAGTTGAAGGTGATAATTGTTAACGTGGTTTTGTTCTTTATAGTTATGAACACGAATTGTATTTTGTTTAATTTGAGATTATGAGTTTTTTTTGTATTTCCATGAATACTAATATCTAATCTTCAACTTTTTGGGAAATTTCAAACAATACCTACAATTTACATTTGAAATATAAATGTATTCGGGCCAAGTGCGATTCAGACTCGACGGAGTGTTCCGTACTACCATAAAATATAAAAAAAAATGTTTTCCTTAGCGCAAGCCCGACACACACTTGGCCAATTTTCATTACATAATCATACCAAGTTCGACGCTGGTGTCGCTTCTATGTATTACTGTTTTTACAATAGAGCAAAAAAAACACGTTTCTTGTATGAAGACCCCTCTTAACTATTTTTTAATTGGTTGGAAATCCACCGTAATAAACATATTCGGTGAAAATTTCAACCGTCTAGCTATTATAGTTTTTAAACATACAGCCCTTTATAGGTAGGACGGACAGACAGACGGACGGACATCATATATAAGCTAATGAATAGGATCCCGTTGGCATTTTTTATCGACGGAAACCTAAAAAAGAATGTAACTTCCCACATTAGATCTCCATCCACGTGAGGGATAGAGCCATTCTCCACCTCATAGCTCCATTATTCATTGGTAGAGTAAAGAGCCTCTTGCTGATATACTTTTCTATATTCTCTCTCTATGAATAAAAACCGCCCAACTGCAAGTGGGATTACTCGTGCTGTTCCATACCACCATACAATATTTGTCCGATACCCTTAGCGCGAGACCGACTCACACTTGGCCAGATTTATTATTTGTTGTTATATTGTAGAGTTTGCATTATAATAAAACTACGTTTGACGCTTATATGTAATACCGTTCCTACTATAATTATATTCTGTGAAAATGTCAACTATCTGGCTATTATAGTTCAAAAGATAACAGCCCTTTATAGGTAGGACAGACGGACGGACAGATGGACGGACGCACGGACCCTTTGGGTACGGAACCCTAAAAACCACTAAGTCGGTCACCCGTCCAAAAAGCCTTCCATTCTCGACATTGCTTTCTTCGATGATCGTATAACCTTTATCTAATATAAAATGCAAATGAGTAGATAAAGACATAAAGAGCCGTCGATAGAGACAGCAATACAATAAATATTTAAAAAGAAGTTAAATCGACAGTTCCAGTTGGACCAACTTTTCTAATGGGACATCCACACTTCTTAACAATGTACGGTCGTCAACACAACTGTCTACCGATTAGATCTGTCTCCGTTTAGTTTTTTTTTTATTGTTTGCTAACAAAAACACTCTGATTATATTATTCGAAAAAGCAAACGGTCCAAAGATGAATAATTTGCATGCAGTATCTTTAATTCCTTATTTCTGCTCATTTAGGCCAACCACATACATCAGGAATAAACCTGATTCGGAATTAGCTTTGACTATTTATTATAAGGACTAGCCTTGCGGTAGCATTTCCCCTCTGCCACGGTATAAGATCAATTTGATCATGTGCATTTACATTCAATTTTATACCTTATCACTAAACGAGACAGCCCATAATTGTGAAACAATAATTTCGAACTTAGAACGTTTGGGTTTCACACGAGAGTACTTTTCATGATTTTTATCATTCAAAATTAGAATCTAAAGTTATCTTATCTATACTATTATAAAACTGTAACAGGAAGTTTGTCTGTACATTGAAGATATTAACAAAAAAAAAGTTACGTTATGGTTTTTAGGTGTCCCTGATTCCATTTCACCAATTTTTGGATTTTTTGTCTGTCTGTTTGTTTGTGTGTTTGTTTGTTTGTTTGTTTGTTTGAACGAGTATCACGCAAAAACTACTGAACCGATTTTGATGAAACTTTTTTTTGTTTGATAGCTTATGATCTGTCTTAAAATCTGGTATATAATTTGTGCGGACGAAGTTGCGGGTTAACGCTCGTAAGGAATAAAATCCAAAGTTGCAGATTTCATGTTACCTCGACCCCGCAAAAAGTGGCAGAAATGTTTGTTAGTAGAATTACATGCGTAACTCTTGGAATTAGTTCCGTATGGAGTGTTGCCGCTTTGAGAGACTTTTTCACTAGATCTATTAATTTTTTGATGGCATATTTTAAAGTAATTTTTGAGCGTAAGCGTTGATGGAACGATACCGTATCGTGACGGTGCAGTTGCGACGTCGGTGCGGTATAGTTGCCAACTCGCTTACGCTCAAAAATCAAAAACCGCTTCTGTGATGATGGTTCATGTCATTTTGTATGCAGATTATGTCTTATGTAAAAACTGTAAATAGTATTTTAATATAGTTGCATAATATTGAAATACAATTTACAAATCATCATCGTAACGTTATGACCACGTGATAATAATTATCATGTATAAAAATTGTTTGTTTCGTTTTAATAAAAAAAATTATTTTAGGCATGTTTTAATCAGCATTCTAGTATTTTTTGTAACCATAGTTGACAACACTGAATTCCGATTTTTTTAACTTTTGTCATCTTATTGATAGCAAAGAAGGAAACCTTTCTTTCTTTTCTCTATCTTATGAAACTATAATATGTGTCAGTCCATGGTTAGTCTGTTTGATAAGCAACTAGATCTTATCTTCACAAAATGTTTTCTCATTTTTTTCTGTATTATATTATTATATATTATTACACATATTTTTTGCTGTATAATGTTTTTTCTTACTGGTATTGTGTCAACATCATTAAAGAAAATTACTGCCAAAATGTCATCACCCGTGGTTCAATAGTTTTGACTGGACGTTGAAGATTTTGAGACACTTGTTTCTATATTAACATCATTTAAGTATAAAAAACACCCTAGTGTTGCCAATATTAACGTACCAAAATAAATGTTTAACTAAGGTCAAAATTTACTGCAACAGCTTTAACCTCTTCATTTTATTCCTAAGGCAAACTACGTCTAAAACCGTTTAAACTGATAAATTTGCAACGTAACTAAATTGTTCTTAAAATGTGAAAGTTCATGAAATATTTTAGCATCGGTGACCCACTTCCCCAATACACCCCGTCAACTTTATTGATTTTAATTTCACTTGCGTTTATTTTTAAAAATGACCAGGTTGTTTGCGAAAAATTATTTGAGAATAAGAATTGGTAAAAGGATAGAATATGATACAAAAAAACAATGAATACATTAACCTTAATCATGATATGGTAATTAAAAAAAGTGTTGGAAAAACCTAATTTGGAAACGATGTCAAATAAAGCAATTAAGATACCTTTAAAGCAAAGCAGACTTCAGTCGATCTCCTTAGAGGAAACACGCGATATTCCAATATGTATGTGGTCTAAATAGAATAAATGTTTGTTTTGATTCAAATCCAGAATGATCTGATCTCAGACCATAAAAATAATTTAGGAAATAAATAACTATAATAACATAATAAATAATTATTACTATTTCAAATAAATTCAATAACGCAATAGAACAATAATACGGAAACGGAAAATACAATAATAATATTGTGTTCATTAAACATAACTAAAATTTGTAGAAACCAAATATAAACATATCTACATCAAACTGAAAGATTTCTACAAAGGAAACGGGTGAAGAAATTGATTTGAGGACGGTTTTACTAAACTTTTTTCTAGTCTTGGTCCAGGCACCTCCTAACCCAACGATAGTTCCTAAAAATACCTAAATAATTTTAACTACGAAGAAATATTTATTTTTATTTCAATATAAAAATAGACATTAGTGAGATATAAGTAACTATATTTGTAAATAAGTGTTTTCAAAAAGTGCCAATTAAGAAAAATATGTCTGTGACACTTTCTAATTCATTTATAAAAAATCCAATGAATTTACAAATGAAACAAGAGTTTGAAGACTTCAATGGCGATGAAAATGATAGTAAAATTGACCACAATGATAGTAATGCCTCGAGTGATGCAAATTCTGAAGTCAGTGATTTAGAAAATAGCGGTCCACTAGAAGAACCCAATAACACTGCTCTCGATTACACAGAAAATGCTTTATCGCTGCACCCTGTAGCTGATTTCATAAAAAAAGAGTTCCTACCAGATTTTGACTTCACTAATCCGTTTAGAAACCAAAATTTGAGCTTCAAAGATGGGTTTCAGAGCGCACGATCCCCATTTTTACTGCCAACGCAATTGTACAAAACATTTTTAGCGAGTCTCGGCAAAAGGAGAAGGAATGTTGCAGAATGTTATTCTTTATATCAGAGGAATATGCTGTTTTCGAATGGATTAGGACTCGAAACTTCAGACGATGAGAATGGAGATAGGACCACGGATTCACCGGATGAGGTAATCGGTGTTAGACATTTTGGACCAACGAATTAGTTCATGTTCTTTTTAAATTGACGGAACGTAGGCTTAATCTAAACTAAATCTACTGTTCAACTTAGACCTCTAGAAGTAGGTAGTCTTAAGAATTAGATAATACTTTAATCTAGAAATAAACATTTTAACGGGTTCTTACCGCGTTTTGGTAAAATAGTAACCGTGTAACTCTCAAAAACTGTATTAGATAATACTTACCCAATAAGAAAAAGTTCAATTAGGATAAAATCACCTTGTCAGATTGACGGATTCTGTCCATCTTATTGGAAATTCATTTAATATGTTTTCAATATTGGAATAAAAAGACTAAGAACAATTTAGGTTTTACTGTTTTTAAATATTTTATGTGATAATTTGTGTTCTGTTGTTCAATATAATGTTAATGTGGATCTTGAGGTTGACCCCAATTTTAAACCTTTTGCTTAAAAGCTCCATGGTTGACGAATCTGTCGGCAAAGCATGAATAATCTGAGTCATGAATGCTTGTACCATGTATTCGATATCGTTGTCTAGACACAATAATACAAGTCCGGGATAGAGTCTGATAGGTATTGGACTAGATAATTGTTGGGACAATGTCCAAGATATTCATTTATTCAGTCGAAAAACATTTTTCATAAAATGTTATTCCTAATTTTCCAAATATACGCTGCTAGCTCAGATTTGATCAGTTATTTCAATATCTTAACACACTGTTGGTATTGTTCCAGAAGGCAGGCGCATCGTCTGCGTTTGTGTGGAGCGGAGGGGGGGTATCAGGTGGTGGGGGGCAGGAGCAGGCAGCCGCGCAGCCCGCCGCCGTGCCTACTGGTGAGTTACAAACATACAAACATAAGCTGACTACTTTTACCTGATAACACCTTGTCAAAACCAAACGTGAGGAAACCAGCATGCTTCTATTTTGAGGCATGTATTTTACCCACAATTAGACAAGAGAGAAGTGGGTCGTCCGGCAGCCTGGTGAGTTTACAACATCTGGAAAAGTATCAGCAAGACTTGGATGCGACTGGCACAGGACCGAGAAGGATGGCAAAATAGGGAGGAGGCTTATGCCCTGCAGTGAGAGATACGGGCTGAAAATGATGATGATTTTACCCATTGTCTATTATAAGTAGCGGGTTCACTTCCCATCCCACTGGAAAGAGTTTCGGTACTACTAGTGAAATTGTTGAATTGATGCATGTCGCGAGCATATGTATGTATGCAAAGCCTTATCATACATTACTAACAGATTCATGGTCCTAATAATTTATGTTCTCCTATACCTTGATGAGTGATTTCCCATCAATATAATTATATCCATAATTAAGTTTATCTGAAGCTTCAACACAAAAATACACTATACTGTACTATATTTTTAGCACCTCTTGTTTTGGACTCATCTCGCACAAGTTCTTGGATTCTAAGTTCCACGAAACTAGTTGGAAAATAGTTGGTGCTAGTAAAAACTTTCACCTCGAAAGTACAATGAATATACGAGATCTTTTTGCACTCTTATAACTCTAGCCCCTTCCTGTCACCCTTTTGTGAGAGGAGCCCTTTGCCCTGCAGTGGGATTTTACAGGCTATAACTTACTTACTCATAACTCCAGCCTGAGTCTAGCGTTAACTGGGGAGAGCTTCCATCTACGTCCTTTTGTGCGCTATCTTCCTCAATTCTCTCTTCAGTCGAAGTGCACAAGTCTGTAAAGTTTCTATATTAATTTCGTCGATGATATTTGACTCAGCCTTTAGGTTTTAGATTTTGCCATTCTTTCCTACTCTCCACTTACCATTCTCTATATTATAGGTCAATAATTATATTACCTGCATATTTCAATAATGATATCATGCAATTGGATTGGTATATCATTTATCAAGATTGTTCTTTTAGCTAGGTACGATTGCTCATGCGCATAAATCTTAATACATTAAAGATGAACTCATACTTTTATCGCATCATAATGTTACGTAATTTTATAACATTTGTAATACTTAGACTAGGTGTATGTTCATTAAGGATTATTATCAATCACGTTAGTCTGATGAACACCAAGTCAATCAGACCAACATATAATATATATATATATATAACGTAAGATACAATAGTTTTGTATGTGGTTATAGTCGCCAAGAGGGTAGTCAGAGATACGAGGTACTTTGGCTATGTCTGCGTGTTTTGCTTTTTTCTTTTATATTCGTCATACTCGTTTGCTGGATGTCTGAAAACGAGCGGTAAAATTTGGCATTTTCGAAGGTTCCTATTTCTTACAGTAATCATTTTTTGCAAAAAAAGCAAATCTTTGGGACATAGCAGACGTAACATAGATTGTACGGCTTAAAATGTTTTGGTCTAATGTCAATCCATGAAGGAAACAGGGGAATACGTTTGTATGGACAAAACGGTACTAGTCTATTCTCTTAAGTATCGGAACACCGTTTTATGGAGTGCCTGGTGTATGACTAGTCGATTCATCATCTTCACCTGTACTAACATCGCCATACATTTCAGGCACGTCAGGCGGTGGCGGCGCGCAAGGCCTAGTGCACTGGATGTCTGTGATGGCAGAGCATATGGGAGGGGGGCACCACGACCCCTCCCACTACGCGCTGCCGCCTTGGAACAATGGTGGTGTCGATGTGAGTACCTTTTAGCATAAAATATGTGGTTTTGGGAAATGGGACCTTGTTGTCGGTTTTAGTTTCCAAGATATTTATACATATTTAGTAAGAGGTGAAGTCGAATTTGGATCCATTCTTCTTCTCGTGTAGAATTATTGCCTCTTCTTCAAATCATTAATTTCCAGTATCTTACAACCTCCGCATTGGATACGTTAATAACTCCATACCGACAACAAGGTCCCTTTACCGTGTTATTATAAGCTTTTGTATAATTATCGCTGCTGCTGAGACAAAAGACCGGACATCGTATATTCTATAACTTCTTTTAACAGCACGATCCTCATTTTCTTCTCAGCCATTGGTTTACAACTCATTACTACAACTTTAACTTCTGTAGCCAAGGACCAAAAGCGGGGATTTTTCACAAAAGCTCAGAAGATTATTCGAACCTTGGATACCGCATCGAATTTAATCATTGAAGTAAGGAGTAGTAGTAAAAAACAGATATGCATGGTGTATTAATAAATGCGTTACATACTTTAAAGGGTGCTTCAGATCATTAAACTGAACAATTTCACCATTCACGTTTGCTATGGAACAGCAGATTTTTTCTCCATTTCAATTTTGGTCCCATAGTGAAAGTTGTTCAGTTTTATGGTTTGAAGCACCCTCTTAGTTATGTAACGCATTTAATTTTACACCATGTATATATCCAACTTCTTCCAAACGGGAGACAGCTACAAGAAACTTAGTGTGAACCTTTGCCTTTACCAATGTTTCTATTTTATTATATTCTAAGAAGTATGCGTGGTGTTACAGTGATCAACTGAATCAAGAACAATGTGATAAGATGTAAGTTAAAGATTGAGGTAAACAGGATTGACAGAGGAATGCTTAGGTGGTTCGGTCACGTACAGAGGATAAATGAGAGTAGACTCACTCGGGAGATTTATCGATCCAATGTGAGTGGAACAGTTGAGAGAGAGCGTCCGAGGAAAACTTACCACGACAAAGTGCGTAGCACCCTCAACCGACGGAAGTGCATGAAGAGATATATGAAAGAGGATGAGGCGAGAGAAGTATGTCAGAATCGTAGTGTGTGGCGAGCCGTAGTCTCTGCCTACCCCTGTGGGATAGTGGCATTAGTATATGTATGTATGTATTATGACTACGTGTTTGAGCCAGCACTCATAACTTTCCTTCACCTGCCATTCCTGTAGTTATAAACCGCGATCGATTGTGGCCTCCAACACTATTCGATTCCTAATAAGACTTATGTATTTTCCAACTAGGTTTAGCCTAATGAGATGAGGGATGAGAATAATTTCTTGACTAATTTCTGTAGTTCTTTTAAATCTTTCATGTCTGTCCTTATTAAAATTTTTGGTAGGAATCATTTTAACCATTCTACCACGTTATTCGATGAAGGCCAGGGTGTTCGGAGATTGCTCCATATACTATCATACAATTTTTTCATCTATTCGTCCCGCCGGGCATAATATATATAATACAGCCTTCCAATTTTCGGAGTGAATTTTGACACGAACACTCAAGTAATGTACTGAGTAACTGTGGGTGGATGTGAATAACTTTGTTCAAACTAACCCTACATAATAGCTTCTGATTATTGTGGAGATTTGTTTAGTAATTATTTGTTATGTATATCACTGGGTAGTAATGTACAGTCGGCAGCAATGGATTGAGTACGCTTTTGTTATACGCAGTAGTGCTAAGGTGTATGCAGGTTGTTGCTGCTGACTGTACCTTTGAATATTTATATATCAAATTAAATTCTGTTTGTATTTTGACAAATTACTTTTTTAAGTACCTACCTAACGAAGTAAATCCTTGTATTGCATGTATAAGTAGTACCTACAAAATTGTCCTCTGATTGATGTAACTGTACTGTTTATGTTGCACTTCCGGATAAAGCTCCGATGGTTTTTGGAAGTTCAATTGTCCAAATCTTTGTCATTTTTCTTACAATAAATAAATTAAAAAAAAAAAAAGTTAAAGAAAGATACCTAGTGTTTACTGAGCAAGGTCACTCACAGGCCACTGGAAACTTAACAAGCACATGCATACACTGAATTTAAGTGACACGAACGGCTACAGATTCTGCATAGGGGAGATGGAAACTCCTCTGCACCTCCTATGTGACTGTGGCTCCCTGATGTACAAACGCGGTACTCATGGTAATACTACCTCAAGTAGGCAGGTACTGACACCAGATGAGATACAAACTGTCCCGATCAAGAATCTACTGCGATTTCTGGCCGCAGTGGGGATTGGTAAGGAACTTTAAGAAGGGCGTTCGCAAAGGACCAGCGATGGTCTACGTGGCACAGGCTTAGCAAGCCTGTCAAGGCCCAAAACCCCTCAAATAATAATAATAGTGTTTACTGTGAGCGTGGTTTCGGCTTAGAATGGACCACCCTGATTCTCGTGGCCGTCGTACGAGGGGACTAAGAGATTCAAGATTTTTTAAGCAGTTTTTATGTTGGCGGAAGGCTAAGCCACTTCTCACCTCTCGACCCGTCATTCCATCCCCTCGATAGTCAAACAGACTAGTTGACGATAAGTTTTGGTGGTGATTTATAACTCGCGTGGACACTCGCATGACATTCTCCATCGTCTGCACTTAATTGCCTATAAAGTAGAACTTTAATTCAAGTTACAGTCAAACAGTTATGCTAATTCACATCTGGTTATAGCGATTACTGACTGTAACTTTGTTAGGTATTAATTTAAGTCCCCAATTCCAGTTTATACACATGGACATCTACAAGTGCGTAAGTGTGCACGCTTAATAATAATAATATTTATTTAAATTCAGACAACCAAATGACCCATGTCTTAGGAACAGGGTTTGACTTAAGAACTATGTTAGTAGGTACACACAAAATATAAAATAAAATACAACATGACAGTGAGGTACATAGCCGCAGGTATATCATCACTTGCACGCAGTATGCGATGATGGGGCAGTCAAACCTGCCTGCTATCATCTCCAGAATGCTGTTGTGGCTTGCACGCAACCGGCTGACGAGCTGAGATGGCATGGTATCCGTTCGTTCTCGCTTCTGCGAACATGGCGGACGCGCTACAATAGTGTGGTAGCCCCAACAGCATCCTGAAGATGTTGTTGTATTGAACGCGTAGGGCATTCAGCGAGCTGAGTGTGCAATTGACCCATAGGCTGCAAGAGTAAAGAGCTTAACTTATGCTGCATTCTCTTGTCCTTACCCTCCTAAGGCCCGATTCGACCAAACATGAGTAAATTTAATTCTTAGATTAAATCGCCGGTTACTCTGGAGTAAACTGATTTTGCGTTTTACCAACCCTAATCTATGAATAAGTTGAGAGTAAATTTTACACGGCCAATTTTGACGGTGTAAAGCTTATACCGAGACTAATGAAATGTCAATGTCAAATAATTAAAATAATTTTAATAAAAAGAAACCTAACAAATTAAAACTGTATAACCACACATTGCAATAAGTACGGATACAACGACCTCTTTCTTTGGGTGGATCATACATTCGTTCTTTTAGTATGGGTTTAGTGTGGTAGTTAGACAAATGAAGTTATTTCGGAATAAACACAAGGAGTAAAATTGTTTATAGTATAGTTAATTCTTCTATAAATCAAAGTTTGGTCAAATCCAGCCTTAGTCTAAGGGAACGGGTAAACGCAACGATCAGAGAATAAAACGGACGCCGTCATTGTAATCTAGCCACACGGTTTGGAGATCAGAAATTAATGTTGACAACACCTACCTGACGTGTTTAAAAGATTCTTAATAGGTACATCAACATAATTTTTAATTCCGGTCTATATTTTTCAAAACAGACATCTTCAATTGCTTTTGGTAGAGACTGTAGGTTCAAAAACGATTAGAATGAAAAAAAAAAACCATAGACATAGTTTTACTATTATTCCGGTGACGGAAAACGCATAGAGGTAGCCGTAACTCGTGTCAAAGTCGTTAACACGAGTTACGCCTACATCTGTGCGGAAAACGAGACCTGCACTTCCGTGATAATGATAATCAATAGATACCTATATGAAAATCATAGATCACTAGTTCTGCTTTTTAACCCCCGACGCAAAAAGAGGGGTGTTATAAGTTTGATGCCTATGTCTGTCTGTCGGTCAGTTTTTCTGTGGCATCGTAGCTTCCAAACGGGAAGACAAATTTCGATGCGTTTTTTTTTAAATAGAAAGCAAATTTTTCCAAGTGTGTTCTTAGCTTTGTTTCTTGAAAATCGGTTCAGTAGTTTTCAAGTAACTTTAAAAATTACGAAAAAACATTAAATTACAAATTAAAAAAAACCCAATGCCAAAAACAAACATTTAAAAAGTGAAAAATAATTCGGTCACCTTATTTTTGTTGTAAGCAAATGTATGATTTACTTTTTAACTCTCTTTAAGATATTTTAGGTCAATTAATGTGTCGGGGACCGCGCAAGTGATTGTCTAAAAAAATAATGGTAATTTTCATAGCAGTCTCCTACGCATAATGCTCTATGGTGAAAATGGAAATTTTCGTAAATAATTCCGAATATTTCACCTTCATTTTCTTTTTGTTTTTGACGAAAAAATAATCACACGTTCCGGGACAGTGAACGAGACACAATAGAACTTTTATTGTTATCACGGCTATAGGCGGTCACTGTCCCGGAACGTGTCAATGTTAATTCTCGAATAGTCTCATAAAAAAAATCGTTACTACGTAGTATTTTTTCTCACGAATTTCTCGATTAGCATACATCCATGACCCCACGTCGGACTAGATCATTTATTATTTAAAAATAAAAAGAAATTCGCGCATCGTATACTAAATAGACAAAACCTGTTTAGTAATTCTAAACGCATCATTACTGAGTAAAACAACTTTACATTTTGGTATCCAGATCATCTATATTCACCCTTATGTCTTTCTAATAAAGTAAAAAACTAGTTTTAGAATTTTAACTACTTTGTTACCCTTTTCAATTCTTGAAGTACTCGATTCTATAAAAATTTCGTCGCCTGCGGTGTCGCAAATGTATGCAAATATTTTTGGACAGCCCTATTCTTCTTCCTGTTCGATTGCTTTTCAAATTTCTGCCTTAGCTTAAGTGGGTTAAAGTTTATTTTTCTTTGATGTTTTGCTTATTTAATACTGCAATTGCATTGTGAGTTGTATTACAATTATGTTAAAGGTTACTTTTAAATGATTTTTCTTAAAATCGTTTATGAATAAGTTAAGGATGACGGATTAGGTAAATGTACGAGACACTCGAAGTATTTAGGATAATTTTTTGATTAATTATTTCCAATATTTCTTGAGGTTAAAACGGGAGCGTTAGTTTTGTTCTCATGCAATATTTTTGCATAAATACCTTGGGAAAGTTTTTTGGCAACATTCAAATTGTGTTCGATCATTAAAATTTGATATTTCATTTCTTCTTCAATATCGTGAGAAAGAGAACAATAACATAATTTAGGTTCCCATCCAATGAAGCGGAAGAGTCTAAGTTTCATACAATCTAGAAAAGATTCAGACACACGGAGAAAAAACAACATGTTTAGTATTGTATTGTTGTTATGAAAGAAAACGTATTTTAGTTACATCTTCCAGAATGATTTTGGCAACGAATTTTCTGACAAGAATAGGTGTAACATCTGTACAGGGTGAAATTGATATCATTAGCATCCTTTTAAACTAAGATTCTACCCATCAAACTGAACAACATTTACTATGGGAGCAAACCGATCGGAGCACAAAAAAAATCAGCTGTTCCATACTAAATTGCAATGACTCTGAAATATGCAACAGCTGATTTTTTTTTGACCGATCGGTTTGCTCCCATCGTAAAAGTTGTTCAGTTTGATGGGTAGACTCTTAGTTTAAATTATGCTAATGATATCAATTTCACCCTGTATACATATATTCGTGACTAACAAAGTTTACTAAGTGACAGACAACGCATAGCCTATGAAGCTGATGCGAGAGTATACTAGAAAATTTCTAATAAAAGTGACAAGATTTTCTATGTCCTACTTATTGATCCTTCTTTTCGTGTCACTGGTTCTTCAGTGGTGTTTTTATATTTTACAGGCGAGGTATTTTTTTTTATAATATGCTTTACGGCACTGGATTCTAGTCCTTTTGTGCCTTACATTATTTTATTTTCCTTCTGTTATATATTTCCTTCTATTACAGTTTTTCAACAGTATCTATCTATACTATTATAAAACTGTAACAGGAAGTTTGTCTGTACATAGAAGATATTAACAAAAAAAAAGTTACGATATGGTTTTTAGTTGTCCCTGATTCCATTTCACCAATTTTTGGATTTTTTGTCTGTCTGTTTGTTTGTGTGTTTGTTTGTTTGAACGAGTATCACGCAAGAACTACTGAACCGATTTTGATGAAACTTTTTTTGTT
This sequence comes from Agonopterix arenella, assembly GCA_927399405.1. NCBI lineage: Eukaryota > Metazoa > Arthropoda > Insecta > Lepidoptera > Depressariidae > Agonopterix > Agonopterix arenella. The sequence continues at coordinate 9,720,228 of OV656714.1, forward strand.
TGATAGCTTATGATCTGACTTAAAATCTGGTATATAATTTGTGCGGACGAAGTCGCGGGTTAACGCTCGTTATTTATAAATTGGTCCAAACAGTTTCACATCAGATAAAATATCCTTCAGATCCCGAGGCACAGGTGCACTTCCGTATACTTTTGCAATTTCATCCACAAGCACTAAACGGGCAACTCCAAAATGTTGACAATCCATAACAATGTGATTCAAATCTGCATCATCTTGATTACAATATTTACATTTGGTGTTTTCAACCATCTTCAATCGATGCAGGTGAGTGGGTACTTGGCAGTGACCAAATCTCGCTCGGTTTATTATTGTTATCTGCCTTCTACAGTTTACATCCTTATTTTTGTGATACCAAGGGATTCAGCGCAGTGCTGCCTACTAGAACTTTCGGCGCTAGATCTAGCGCTTTTTTGGCATGTTTGGCCCCGTATTTAAGAATTTTGCGCCTAGTGGAGAATTTTGTATTTTGTATTGTTTTCAATACCTGTCCATAAAGTGTGCAGTGTTGTTAATAAATTTAACTAGATACCTACGACTTGACTGACGTAAATTGACTTATAAATGGGATTTGGAATGACCGATAACACTATTTAGAGAACTTTAAAGGACTATTTATAGATGAAGAGTTTAGAGCCAAAATCTAGCGCTTTTTCGATATTCGAAAATTTTATAATTTAGCGCTTTTTCACAGTTTTAGCGCCCAATCAATTTTTTGAGGTGGCAGCCCTGATTCTGCGAGCCTTATTGCTTCAAGTGAACCTGTATTTAAGTCCTCTCTCGTACAGGTTTTCTGGCACAAGGGACATTCTAATAGATTAACCCATCGACTGGATAGGATCACCGCAATTACACCAGTAGGTCGGGATTCCTATAGTATAGGGCCTATGACACCATTGATCCTGAAGCGTGGTCAAACTTTTGAGGGCGTATCTATCTATCTATACTATTATAACAGGAAGTTTATCTGTACATTGAAGATATTAAAAAAAAGTTACGATATGGTTTTTAGGTGTCCCTGATTCCATTTCACCAATTTTTGGATTTTTTGTCTGTCTGTTTGTTTGTGTGTTTGTTTGTTTGTTTGTTTGTTTGAACGAGTATCACGCAAAAACTACTGAACCGATTTTGATGAAACTTTTTTTGTTTGATAGCTTATGATCTGATTTAAAATCTGGTCTATAATTTGTGGGGACGAAGTCGCGGGTTAACGCTCGGTAAGTATAATAAAGTATAATAAAAAGTTTCATCAAAATCGGTTCAGTAGTTTTTGAGTAAAAAAAAAGTTACGATATGGTTTTTAGGTGTCCCTGATTCCATTTCACCAATTTTTGGACATCACGCGTTCAAACAAACAAACACACAAACAAACAGACAGACAAAAAATCCAAAAATTGGTGAAATGGAATCAGGGACACCTAAAAACCATATCGTAACATTTTTTTTGTTAATATCTTCAATGTACAGACAAACTTCCTGTTACACTTTTATAATAGTATAGATAGATAGATAGATAGATATTGTATTGAGTAGAAAGGTAACTGAATTTTCATAACGAATCAAATAAACTGTTTTTATCGATGAATCCATTTTATTTTTTGTACATTCGCATCAAAATTCCAATGAATGCTACAAATCAAAGTATGAATTTCATAGTTTAGCAATAGTGCACCTCGGTTTGTGACGGTCGAGTGGGTAGGCAGACACCTTGCCTTATCAGATCGTTTGATTGGTAGCTAGGGTTCCGCTGTCTAGGTTTATAAAGCCACTGTCATTTAGGATATCAAATTTAAGTAAACACCCGAATATTGTTAAATCTTGGGATTTATCATAATGAATTGCTAAAAGACATTGCCGAATCCTGTTTCGCCTACAAAACTTTAATAAGAGAACTTTTATAATTTTATAATTTACGAGCGTTAACCCGCGACTTCGTCCGCACAAATTATATACCAGATTTTAACACGTTCCGGGACAGTGACCGCCTATAGCCGTGATAACAATAAAAATTCTATTGTGTCTCGTTCACTGTCCCGGAACGTGTTAAGTCAGATCATAAGCTATCAAACCAAAAAAAGTTTCATCAAAATCGGTTCAGTAGTTTTTGCGTGATATTCGTTCAAACAAACAAATAAACACCCAAACAAACAAACAAACAGACAGACAAAAAATCCAAAAATTGGTGAAATGGAATCAGGGACACCTAAAAACCATATCGTAACTTTTTTTTGTTAATATCTTCAATGTACAGACAAACTTCCTGTTACAGTTTTATAATAGTATAGATGTAGAAAAGGATAATTTCCATTTCCTTGGGAAGCATGATATTCATCCTATCCTGTGTATAATTTCAGCTATCATACGATTTGTATTTGTTCTTTGATCATACATATTCGCCAGCTGCGAAACGACCCGAAACGAATACGCTTCGTCACGTTGTGGGGAAATGTCTTTTATGGTTTTAATATAAAAATGAGAGGATTTTTCGGACTTTTACCATTCGAGTTTGTACAGGTTTTAGGTAAAATTTTGGTTTTGAGAATAAAACAATAGAATATAATTAGAAAGTATTTATTAAAACATCGCAATCATGAGTCAAGTATTTTCCTTTTATTAAACCCAAATTTTGTATATCTGCATAAATCTTTGACTAGTATGTACCTAGGCATGACATTGAAAAAAATGGTCTTCTCAGACCATTAACATAAAACCTAATGTTGGCTTTGTTAATTATTAATGAATTTATGTACATCATTTCAAAATTTTAAGTCAACATTTATTGTAATAAATATAATTACCTAATCCTGTGATAATTAAATTTAAATAATTTGAATATGTCAAATGTTTTTTATCTGAAATTTAACAAATAAAAAAATATACAAGAAAAACACATGCCTATAGAACATACCTACAGAACCATGACCGTTTATCGAACGCTCACACTTGACCGGTTTTTATCAAATCACGCACAACATTTTCGCATGGATACACCCGAGTGAAGTCGCGGGGCGTCGTGAAAGTGCCTGTCTCGTTACTTTGCGTTTGATAAGCTATTTTGTGGTTTAATTATAACGTTTATCTATAAAGGTGTCAGTTTTAAAAAGTAGCCTGTACCCAGAGTAGGTGTGTGTCTGTCACTTAAAAAAGTAACGTATAGAATCCAGCTGAAATTATCTTGTTTTAGCCCAGTCATTTTACGGAGTTTTGTTACGAGGAAAATGTATATCTCAAAGCCTTCTAAGTAAAGAAAAATATTTACACAATGATTGAAGTATGTATATATGGTAAAGGCTTAAAAATGTGAGAATATAAAAATTACCGTCAAGGTTTTTTAGAACGAGATAAATGCAAAATTTTTAAATTTGTTGCTGTTGCCGACGTGATTTTTTGTTTATTTTGGTTTATTTTTGAGCTCAAAAGGGCTCTTAAATGCAATACTGAAAAAAAACATTAATTACTAATTAGTCCCGGCTCAGACCGTAAAACGACTGGGCTTAGTGTACACACGGCGACACATCAAGCTATACAAAACCAACATAAGCTGGCCGCGCGAAGATCGAGTAACGTATAACGTCGCGCGGCCAGCTTATATTGGTTATTGCACACGGAATCGTTTTTACATACTTAGCTCTTTAAGTGATTAAGATGCTGATATACTATCGCTACTGCCTCCGTGGTCTAATGGTTAGGAGCATAGGCTCTCGACACGGAGGTCGTGGGTTCGATTCCCACGGGGGACACCTAGTGAAATGTCACTTTGTGCGTTTTTCCCCAGTTGGTTAGGACATTGCAAGCATTTGCAGGCTGAATCACCTGATTTTCTGAAAAGAAAAATGATTCCGTGCTTCGAATGGCACGTTAAGCCGTTGGTCCCGGCTACTATGTCTGGTGGTAGTAGTCGTTACATAAAAACCACGTCAGAGGCCGTATGGCGGTCTGAGAAAACTCTAGACACCAGGGCACTGGCCACACGATAAGAAGGAGAATACTATCGCCCAGCTGTTTCTCATAATCCATTTAAATTAATAAAAAAAAAATGACTTGACAATCTATACAAAGAAAAAGTTCGCACCTTATTTTACTTTTTTTTTGTTGTACCTTTCTTCTCCAACAAAGGCCGACATTTCACTCTCATCATCAGGTGAGATAACTCCAAAAAAAAAAAACAAAAAACCGATCACAAACTTACAACACCGCATTGATATATCAAAATACAATAAAAATGATATAGGCGTCGGCAAAGCTCGCCTTTTTGAGTTATGACAAAAAAATTGCCAATATATACATTGTAGTGTACCCTGCTAACGATATTTTGATGACTGCAGTAAGCTTTCATACAATAATGAAATAATAAAGACAAAAAAAAAAGTTCATAAGACTACTGTGCGGAGATTCCCCGATGGGGCGAAGATGCCATTTGTCGGCAAAAAAAAGTTTGTGTGAAAATAATATACCGGCGCTTCGTGTGATCAATGGAGTTTTTTTTTTCTAAAATGAAATGACGTCCTTGTTTATGGATTATTATTTTTGAATATGGAATAGTTTTTTGAATTCGCAACGTCTTTTTATATTCTTTCCAAGCCCAGATCCAGGTTGGGAGGTTCTTACAGATCTTTTTTCCAAATTCAAGTTCTAGAAACTGGCGATGGCGTAGGTACTGGCGTTGTGTTGGACTGAACTAAATATACTATACACAAACATACTTATAGGGTCATTCTTAATAATTTCTTTAATAATATTATCAGACCACGAGCGTTAACCCGCGACTTCGTCCGCACAAATTATATACCAGATTTTAAGTCAGATCATAAGCTATCAAACAAAAAAAGTTTCATCAATCATCAAAATCGGTTCAAACAAACAAACACACAGACAAAAAATCCAAAAATTAGTGAAATGGAATCAGGGACACCTAAAAACCATATCGTAACTTTTTTTTTGTTAATATCTTCAATGTACAGACAAACTTCCTGTTACAGTTTTTTAATAGTACGAGCGGTAACCCGCGACTTCGTCCGCACAAATTATATACCAGATTTTAAGTCAGATCATAAGCTATCAAACAAAAAAGTTTCATCAAAATCGGTTCAGTAGTTTTTGCGTGATACTCGTTCAAACAAACAAACAAACAAACACACAAACAAACAGACAGACAAAAAATCCAAAAATTGGTGAAATGGAATCAGGGACACCTAAAAACCATATCGTAACTTTTTTTTGTTAATATCTTCAATGTACAGACAAACTTCCTGTTACAGTTTTATAATAGTATTAGATAGATTAAACTGAACAACTTTTTCTTTGGATCCAACATAGAAAAAGGCGAAAAAGAAATCTGCCGTTCCATGTAAAACTCCTACTTGACAGAAATGTTTGGTTATTTTTCGCAATTTTGATGTTCGATTTTTCAATTTGATGGGTTGATCATCTTCTTAACAACTGCAACTGCCAGCATTTTAAGTTGGACCCTATATTGTAGATTTAGACAACCAACTTGGGTACAAACATTCATAATTCATTACAAATGTTTTGCCCATGTCGGATTTCAATCCAAACCTCTCGGCTTTACATGCATGTTTACTGCCAACTATAGGGCCATTGAAATGAAACTATGAAAAAATTTTTAGCGTATATAAAGTACTGCCAGTCCATGAAAAGGTGAAATTTCTTATAGCAATTGAACAATTTAAAAATGATGAATACAAAAAGCCAATTCGCCATAGCCATTACTATTTTTTTTACGGGCATATGCCCACCACACATTCCCACCGCTGTAACTCCTGTAAGCCAGGATCAACAGCGGAGACCATTCACAACACTGGACAATGAAATCCAGCGAGCCCGGGGGATGACTCTAATCTGTCTTGGAACCCGCAATGAATTAATCAAAGAAGATAGGAGGAGTAGGAAAACGAAATATCCGACTTCCCTCCAGTGCAAACGGGAGACAGCAATGAGAAGGAAAAAACATGGCTATTGGAGAGCCAATTCAAGAGATCATTTATGGCAGTGTTGAAGACACGACCGCAAAAGCACCAAACCACAAAATAAAACAATAGGAACCTAACATTGTACTGAAACTATGACCTATTTTGCTTCGAGTAATAAGTATGGCAAAAACATCTGAACGCACGGAAGTTATCCCTAGTTGCAACAAGATCCATGTAGTAAGGGGACACCAGAAAACGATTTTATTGAGTCAAGCATGGTCTGGCGCTCGGCGTACCAGAGCTCACACTCCCAAAGAATATGATGAGCGGTCTGTTCGAACTCGTTACTGTCAACAGAACATTCACATAAAGGTGACGCAACCAATTTAAAATAAAATAGCTTTCCCTTTCTAGGCAGGCTCTGAGTATACCTAGATTTACTAATTATTATGGGCAAAGGACTAGAGCCTACCTTGTACCAAAAATTATAAACAATCTCCCACAAACTTTAAATGAAGGTTTAAGTAAATCAACATATTATAAAGAAAAAACTTAAAAAGATAATGCTTGAATTTTTCGAAGAAAACTTGTAAAGAATCATACCAGTCATATTTATTTTGCATAATTTCAGTGTCTTTAAGGCATGTTCATGTTTCGGTGTTAAATAAAATTAAAAATATACATATAAGTAAATATACAGGTTGGAAAAAAAAGGCCGTGGTTGGAGGGAAAGTACCCTTAATATTTATGATGGCAAATTTTACTGAAAGGAAACATTCCTTTATTTTCAAATTTAATTAAATCTGCATTTAAAGATTTTTGAAAAATCATCTGCTTGAGCCGGGAATCGAACCGGTGAAACGTGAAAAAAAAAACATCCTGTATTTTATGATACCAACCGAAAGAGTTATTCATAAGGATCAATTTCTTTTAAACAACATAGTATCTCAAAATTAAAGAAAGACCAAGAAACATTTTTTTTTTGTTAAACTTACTATCTAAAGAAAATTCTTTACTTAACTTATAAATTGCTCAAAATGAGACCCATTTTCACGTATGCACAGACGTATTCTACGAATAAATTAACAATGTCAAAATCATTTTTTCTTGGTCTTTCTTTCAACCACGGCCTTTTTTTCCCACCCTGTATATTATATCGTACCCAAGTGTGAGAACTGTATTTGACTGCCAACAAACTGTAGTTCTGCAATAAAAAAAAACAAAAAAAAATTTAAAAAAAAACTCTTTAACGATATAATCTTAATGGCAAAGCCATTTTCCTCAATGTATTTATCAATCATTCAAATTGATCACAGTCAATCAAAGTACATCCCACATTAAATCATACGTAAATAAATAAATTAGGCAAAACTTTCTCATAGGATAACTAAAACCTATCAGTCAAGCATCAAAAATGGATTAAAAACCAACAAAAGAAATCAACTGACTGCTCATTTAACTATGATGTCTTAATTACTAAACGTCAAAATCAATTATGCACGATTCGATGTTTGAATAAGACGAATTCGGTAATCATTTGTCAAAACCGCTTACGGGTTGAAGAAACAGTGCAACAATGGTGTACCTCACCCTACTTTGTATTAACTTTTATCAGTCACCATTGCTGGTTGCGTATGAAGATTATATTTGAAATTAAATTTCGAATCAGTAATGGATATTTTTTTCTTAATCGCATGATATACAAATTCGATATGTCTCTCCCATAGTTTTTATGCTTGATTTGATTCGAATAAGTTTTTTTTGTGTTGCATTTTTTTTTAATTATCTTTAACCCAGGTGCGTCGGGTGAATGTGAAATTGTGAATGAATTTTTGAATATTCACGCCTGCTTAGATTAATAGTTGCCGTAAGCGATTTATTTTGATCTTTGCTATAATAATCGGTCCCACCACCGTTAGAAATATTCAGTTCTTTTCTTACACAAAAAAAATACTTTTCAACACACTTGCTCATAAAATGGCCCTTATTTCACCGCAATTAGGCACATAATGACACCTATAATCAAACTGTGACTTTTTCATTACTATTATTCACAAGTGAGTTATAGGTTTTTTATAGTAGGTATCTAAACTTCTTGGTTGAGTTCTTGAGTTGCTTTGTTCTTAAAAAAGTTTCGATACAAAAAAGATCATATTCAATAGTACAAATAAATTCTCTAAATAAACTTTTTATTTACTAAATAAAATGATTTTTTATTATTATTTTCTTCACAAGTTTGTTGAAAAACGTCGTATGATACACGTGTGTATTGATGATTACCGTCCTCGGCTCTCTTAAGACCCTCGCCTACAGTTCGGGTCTCAATGGCGCCTCAGCGGTAATCACCAACATTACACACTTGTACCATAATGTACTATTGAAGACCAGTTTGAAGAATGTTTTATTCTCAAAATTCAAGATTGAACTTGTGACGAGAATTGTATTACTGGGTTCGAAATTTATATCTTGAATCAAAACAGATTTGTTTCTCGCATTATGAATGAGAGAGTTTCTTTTATTAAAAGAAACATTTGAACTTTGATACAAGAAATTAGTTCTTAGCCCAAAAACTAAAATACGAAACATTTTATATTTCAAACGAACACATTTTCGAGTTTCCTTATATCGAAATGGGAAAATATCTTGACTCAAATAATATTACTTTCTTCAAGTAATTTTTTTTTCTGTGTAATTTCTTTATTTTTTTTCTGAGGCTTGATGTTAGTATTTTTAAAGATTTGTAGCAACAAATTTTACTCAAACATTTATGGTAAATTAGAAATTAGCAACCACTGTACCTGAGTTGTAAGTTGTCCGTGTGGCGTCGGCTAAGAATAGCACCATCCCATTACCTCCCATTTCCTCCCGTGGGTGTCGTAAAAGGCGACTAAGGGATCTACTGAAGGATGGGCAGCAGCATCTCTGAGTAGACACGTTGATTCGATCCAACTGCGATCGCTAACCCGCCTGCCAAGCGTGGCGAATATGGCAAACCCCCCTAATTTAGGGGAGGCTTATGTCCAGCAGTGGACGTTTAATGGCTGATATGATGATGATGATGACGTACCTAAGTTATCTAGTAATAGATAAGTACTCTTTCTTATACTGTGCCTAAGTGGTGGTTTCCGTATACAAGGTGTAAACTTAAAAGCGTTGTGTACTTAAGGTGGTTGCAGAGGGTTCAATTTTATACAAAACTTCGACGCACAATACACGTAGACGGTATTGTTATTAAGTAACTTTGAATATATGGAAAAATGTTATTTGTGACGTGGCAACTAGATATTCTAAACAATTTTTCCATATATAAGGTCTAACAAAACTAGCTGAAACTATTTTAAGGAGATGATCAGACTAAACAACTTTCTCTATGGGACCAATATCGAAATCGCGAAAAAAAAATCTGCTGTCCCATAAATTTAGGTCGAGTAGGTTTGTATGGAACAGCAGATTTTTTCGCGATTTCGATGTTGGTCCCATAGAGAAAGTTGTTTAGTTTGATGGTCTGATCATCTCCTTAAAATAGTTTCAGCTAGTTTTGTTAGACCTTATATAAGATATTACTTTTATTAATTCCGTGTACGCGTATTGTGCGTCAAACTTATTTGTATGGACTGAAACCACCTTAACCTGCTTCAGTTCAAACCATCAATCTAAATCTATCTATACTATTATAAAACTGTAACAGGAAGTTTGTCTGTACATCGAAGATATTAAAAAAAAAAAAAAGGTTACGATTTAGTCCATTTCATAAATTTTTGGATTTTTTATCTGTCTGTTTGTTTGTGTGTTTGTTTGGGTGTTCGTTTGTTTGTTTGTTTGAACGAGTATCACGCAAAAACTACTGAACCGATTTTGATGAAACTTTTTTTGTTTGATAGCTTATGATCTGACTTAAAATCTGGTATATAATTTGTGCGGACAAAGTCGCGGGTTAACGCTCGTACTATTATAAAACTGTAACAGGAAGTTTGTCTGTACATTGAAGATATTAACAAAAAAAAAGTTACTATATGGTTTTTAGGTGTCCCTGATTCCATTTCACCAATTTTTGGATTTTTTGTCTGTCTGTTTGTTTGTGTGTTTGTTTGTTTGAACGAGTATCACGCAAAAACTACTGAACCGATTTTGATGAAACTTAAAATATTTTTGTTTGATAGCTTATGATCTGACTTAAAATCTGTTATATAATTTGTGCGGACGAAGTCGCGGGTTAACGCTCGTCTAATCTAAAATTGTCACTTATGGACCAACAATAACATTACAATCGCGAAAAAAACAGAGCTACTCCATACATTTGGGTAAAGCCGACATTGTCATTAATTCATTATCCACGCCACGGAACAACATATTTATTGGTCCCATGGTAAAAGTATTTTCGTTTGATGGTTCATTTGAAATAATAATTATGTATTTAGATTATTGGATTACTTTCCACGATTATCTATTTTTTTATAGATAGGTGTTATCCCTGAGAAAATCCGTTTTTACACAAAAATTAAGACCCCGATAGCTTGGTCGGGCATGATCATGACATTACACACAGCAACACATCAAGCTGTACTAAACCAATATAAGCTGCAGCCCAGTCATTTAACGGAGTAGGGGGGTAGGGAGTAATTATTAATTGGACTTTTAAACCGTAACCGGCACCATTTAGTGACAAAAAGACTATCTTAAAACATATTTAAAAAAATAGCTATGCAACATAGAAATCAAAATTGTGTGTCCCAGAAGGCTTTTAAATTAATAATATGAATACCAATGCACTCATTTGACATAGATTTAACAATATAAATTATTTTTGAGCAATAAAATAGGCATTAAAATTTAATAAATGAGGCATTTTTTAGATAATACGAATGTATTATTCAAATCCTTCTCAGTAGACAAACATTTTTCAACCATATTTCAAGTATGTATAATGGTAAAGCCTTAAATATGTGCAACAAAAATTTACCATCAGGTTTTTTAGAACGAGATAAAAGTTAAATTTAAAAATTGGAACTGTTGCTGACGTGATTTTTTTTAATTTTGGTAGATTTCCAGGCTCAAATTGGCTCTTCAATATTATACCGAAAAAATATCAATTATATATACTATTACAAAACTGTAACAGGAAGTTTGTCTGTACATTGAAGATATTAACAAAAAAAAGTTACGATATGGTTTTTAGGTGTCCCTGATTCCATATCACCAATTTTTGGATTTTTTGTCTGTCTGTTTGTTTGTGTGTTTATTTGGGTGTTTTTTTATTTGTTTGTTTGAACAAGCATCACGCAAAAAGTATTGAACCGATTTTGATGAAACTTTTTTTTTGTTTGATAGCTTATGATCTGACTTAAAATCTGGTAAGTATATAATTTGTGCGGACGAAGTCGCGGGTTAGCGCTCGTTAATTAGTAAAATGACTGGGCTACTGGCCGCGCGTAAGTACGTTGAGAATAACGTATCGTGTCGCGCGGCCAGTTTATTTTGGTTTTGTTGTATAATATGTTGTGTTTGATTGATATGTCGCTGTGTGCTATTCTAGAGTTTAACTAAGAATTTCTATTCTCCAAATAGATGGAAACTACAGCACTCCATCACGAAATACCTATAATTAAGTAATTTTTCTGTCACTGAATCAATTAAGTGACAAACTTGATCTAACTTAATGCTTGTTAATCGGACAGTCACGCTTCAATATTTATAAGTTTAGTTAAGGTGACAAACACCGACAATCGATTTCACCTTTCATGTTGTTATTTTTATCATGTCACTTTATAAAAAATAATTCGACACGCTTACTATACCAAACAAAAGCTGTTTTTATTAGCAAAAAGCGGCGCCCGCGACTCCGTACGCGCAGACTACTGAATTTAAATACTCATAAGGTGTGACATCTACACGTAATAAAAGATTTCCGTGGCAGACAACGCATAGAGACATGAAGGAAAACACATTCTATTGAGAATGTAGAAGTGCACTACGAAAGGATTGTTTGAAAATCAACCGCTTAAGAAGTGATGAAGTTTTCCAAAATCTATGCGGACGAAGTCGTGGGCATATAGCCTATAGACTAAAAGATAAGTGTACTTTTTGCGACCATCAGCAGCAAGGCTGATTCAGTGTTTATAGGGTGTAGAGCATCACTGTAATGGGGATGGACCAAGTCTGCTTGCATAACTTCAGTCGGTTTAGAAGTTACTAATGTTTAAAAGTCAGTAAAAATTAACGATCAGCTGCAAGGCTGATAGAATGATATTATTGTAGTATGCACTGTAGCTATGTGAACAGTACAAAAACTGGCATGTCCGACTGAAAGGTCCGACCTTTGAACGGCTGTATCTCCTAAACCGACTGGCAGTTCATGTCAGTTTTTGTACTGTTCACATAGCTACAGTGCACACTACAATAATATCATACGACCACCCTTGCAGCTGATCGTTAATTTTTTACTGACCTTTAAACATCAGTAACTTCTAAACCGACTGAAGTTATGCAGGCAGACCTGGTCCATCCCCATCACAGAGATGCTCTGAACACTAAATCAGCCTTGCAGCTGATGGTTGCAAAAAGTACACTTATCTCTTAGTCTATAACTTTTGATTGAGTAAACCGATTGCGATGTAACAAGCGCAAATGTTAATCCAAACTTAGTCCTATGCTTCTGTGAAAACTTTATCTAAATCGGTTCAGTAGTTTTTAAGTGCTGCCTGCACAAACAAACACACAAACAGAGAAAAAATTTAAAAATGGTCTCAACGCGTTCCTTTACGCCCACACCCAAAAATTTTTTTTGCAAGTATCATCCAAGCCAAGTTTAAGAATTTTATTTTAATTGTATAGCTGATATTAGATTAATAATACAGGGTGTAAGGAAAAGTATCATTAACCAAAACACCGCCAGGTTAAACCATGTGGTTGTGTACTCTACCTATCAAACTGAACAACTTTTACTATAGGATTAAAACTGTCAGAACAAAAAAAATCGGATGTTTCATACATTTGAGTCTTGTAGGCATTGCAGTTTGCCCAAATAGTCCTTATAATGGCCCATCTCCGAAAGGAGATGAAGACGAAGAAGAAGAAGAAGGCATTGCAGTTTAGTATGGGACAGATGATTTTTTTCGCGCTGACTGGTATGCTCCCATATTAAAAGTTGTTCAGTTTGATGGGTAGAGTAGGCTTAAAGGTCAATGATACTTTTCCTTACACCCTGTATTATAACTAGACTATACATCCCCAAAGTCACAACCACCTAATTCCAAAACAAAAGCCTCCGCGATACAAACAATAGCATAACATATCTATCGTGCTGTGGCCAGGATTTTGACAGCGCTGAGACCGGTCCGGAAGATTAATGGACGTTCTACTCATCGCCGTAATGACGCCCCCTCCGAGGTAATGACACCGTGTAGGGTGACGGTGGATTAGTAGCGATCTGATTAGGCTTTAGTTTGGTTTTGGGATATTTTGGGCAGACGTATTTGTTGGGAGTAGAGAAATGTTTATGTTCTGATTGTTGTGTCAGCCCTGTATACAGGGTGAAATTGATATCATTAGCATCCTTTTAAACTAAGAGTCTACCCATCGAACTTAACAACTTTTACTATGGGAGCAAACAGATCGGAGCAACAAAAAAAAAACAGCTGTTGCATACATTTGAGTCGCGAACTCGCGCGTCGATATATCAATTTAGTATGGAACAGTTGATTCTTTATTTGCTCCGATCGGTTTGCTCCCATAGTAAAAGTTGTTCAGTATGATGGGTAGACTGTTAGTTTAAAAGGATGCTAATGATATCAATTTCACCCTGTAGTGTCGCGGTCGTGTTCGTTTTTGGGTTCGTCAGAAGCTGCTGGAAGTTTCTATCGATTATAGCGATTATTCGTGATTTTTATAATATTTTTATCTGTCACCTCTTGATGCAAATTAATGCAGATTTTCGATGCACGTATAAAATTCCTTTTCATAAATAAAACAATTTAAAAATAAAATCATCCGTTTCTGGTTCAGCGCATAGCATTGGCAATACAACGCGACAATGCCGCCAGTATTATGGGCTCGTTTTGAACAGAAAAATCGTGACCGGCTCCTAGAATAAGGTTCATATAATATAATTTTTTCTTCTTCCTTTTTTTAATTCCTGTTGCCTATAATTATATTATTAATAAATATTTCATTCACGTTTGTAAATAAATATTATCGTTATAAAAAAAACAACTGTCTTTTTAACTATAATTTACTTTTTAATTAATTACCAGAAACAGAAACGACAAACATCAAATGTCAAACTCTGATATTGTAAATATCTATTTAAGTTCACCATAGAATTTACAAGTCTACAAGTGACGTCACAATGGTAAAATGAAGACAACATTTTAATAAAAGATTTGTAATTTTTAATTTCTATGTCTGATTGATTGCATTAATTTGTACGATGTAGTTGATACGTTTATTTTTCAATACAAATGGTTAAATAGTTGTAAATCGTGCTAGTTACGCATGGTACGAGACAATCTCTAATTAAGTAATTTTTCTGTTACTGTCGTAAAGTCAATTCAGTGACAAGATAAAGATGATAATTGCTTGTAATTTAAACAGACTTGAATTAAAGCTAGTACAATTACAAAATATTTCAATATTGCATGATTGCACTTTAAACAATTTTACTTTTACGTTGATATGAAAACCATTATTTAAAAAATTCTATATTGGATTTCTAACGATTAAAATTAAGATTCAACAACGTACATTTTTTGTCTTATTATAGAAAGAAACACAGGTAGAAACCATATTTAAATCAAACCATAAACTATTTAACGCACTCTAAAACCATATCCGAAAAACCTCCAAAACTCATGGTCACCACCCCAGCATCCATGGTTAATGTCTTTGCCGTAACGAAAAAAAAAAGTCTGGCGTGTTTATCTTGGCCAAGACGCAGCGACGTTGCGAATTGCCCCCGTGAATTTCGGACGCTCCTAATCGATTTTACTTGGGATGCGTCTAATTTGGTGGATTAATTGTGGACACCGTCGCGCACGCCTAATTTCCTTGTTTATGGAAAATGATAATGATATTGTTTTGTGTTGTGTTATTTTTTGGTTTTGTTGCTCACAAAATGTAGAGGTATAGGAACAAGACATTATTAATTAATATTTTATACGTTACATAATTTAAAAATACAAGGATTAACATGTTAATGGGTACTCAAGGGGATGATCAGACTAGTTGTTGATACCTTACCTACTAATATTTTTCCGTTCCGTTCCGTTCCGTTCTGCTCTGCTCTGTTCTGTTCTGTTCTATTCTATTCTATTCTATTATATCCTGTTCTATTCTATTCTATCAAACTAAACAAAATTCACAATGGTAGTTCTAATTGTTAAGGTGGTTTCAGTCCATACAAAACTTTGACGCACAATACGCGTAGACGGAATTAATAAAAGTAATATTTTATATATAGAAAAATAGTTTAGAAAATCTAGTTGCCGCGTAATAAATAACATTTGCAATTTATAATATAATTACGAAGATATAAGGCTTTTAAAATTTTGTATGAAAAATTTCAAAGTTTTATATCTTCGTAATGATTTTATAAATTGCAAATGTTATTTATTACGCGGCATCTAGATTTTCTAAACTATTTTTCCATATATACAAAGTTACTCATATTAATACCGTCTACGCGTATTGTGCGTCAAAGTTTTGTATAAAATTGACCCCTCTGCAACCGCCTTAATTGTTAATTTTCCAAGAGAGAGAAAGAGATGGGGCGGCGCACGCGCCTGAAACGACGCAAACGTAAAACAAACTTTATTTAATTGTGACTGTACTATTTATGTAAGTTCAATTCTGCTCTTATCAAAATTTGTAAAATATCAATCTCTTTTTATCACCGTTTAGCAGTTCCAAGCGTTTATAAATAAAAACGTACTTTGGCTTGTTTTTATATCGAGAAAATGTGACTTAATCGTGTTTTGGCTCTAATCAAAACTTCAATTATATTTTCAATTTACACATATCCGCTTATCATACTCCTACTGTTTGTACTTCATGATATATGACGCTTTAAAGAATCCTATATTTTTTTCACATAGCCGCTAAGTTTGATGGTCTGAAGCACCCCCTTCATTATTACTAGGGTGTTTTGTTACACCCTGTATAAGCATCCAGTAGGACGTAGTAATGATCCCCTAGTACACTAATAAAAACTTCGTTTACGGCGGCAATCCATAGACAAGCAATACTAACTTTTAGTTGACGCTAACTTTTTCCATTGCAACAAGACCCGGGAGAATTTCCGGAATTTCCTTTCGAATTCACTACGAATTTGGTCAACCCACTTAGTTTTGACCAGAGTTGTAAAATAAAATGAAGGAGGTAAGAGGTCTAATTAGTTATTTAAAAATATATATAAATATGAATAACGAGCGTTAACCCGCGACTTCGTCCGCACAAATTATATACCAGATTTTAAGTCATATCATAAGCTATCAAACAAAAAAAGTTTCATCAAAATCGGTTCAGTAGTTTTTGCGTGATACTCGTTCAAACAAACAAACAAACACCCAAACAAACACACAAACAAACACACAAACAAAAAGACAGACAAAAAATCCAAAAATTGGTGATATGGAATCAGGGACGCCTAAAAACCATATCGTAACTTTTTTTTATTAATATCTTCAATGTACAGACAAACTTCCTGTTTCAGTTTTATAATACTATAGATACCACGTACAATCACGACAGTAATGATTTTTAAAGTAGACAGAAACTTATTACAACCACCAATACTTTATTAACCATGTCAATGGTGCATGGTTAACGTTTAAAGTGCCTATATTAATTTTATATTAATATAGAGTTAACCCGCGAGTTCGTCCGCACAAATTATGTACAAGATTTTAGGTCTGATCATAAGCTATCAAACAAAAAAGTTTCATCAATATCGGTTCAGTAGTTTTTGCGTGATGCTCGATCAAACAAACAGACAAAAAATAAAAAATTGGTTATTTGGAATCAAGGACACTTAAAAACTATATCGTAACTTTTTTTGTTAATATCTTCAATGTACACACGGCGACACATCAAGCTATACAAAACCAACATAAGCTGGCCGCGCGACGTTATACATTACTTGACCTATGCGCGGCCAGCTTATGTTGGTTTTGTATAGCTTGATGTGTCGCCGTGTGTACAGACACACTTATGTAACAGTTTTATAATAGTTAAGAAAATTATGGGTTGGAGGATGAAATTGTGATGTCAAGTTTTTCCCTTAGTCGTCGCATACGACATTACGAGAAAACAGAAATGCTTAAGAACCTAACCCAACCTTAAATATATGTTTTTTAAGGATCAATAAAAAAATTTATAAATCACAAAAATACATACAAAATACAGAACACCAGACAAAAAACCATAATAAAGTAAAACATAAATGAATGAAATGAATAAAATATACTTTATTTACACCAAAAGAAAATACAATGCACAATAGGAAACATAAACTGAATATGGTACAAATAAACGAAAGTATGTACGTAAGTACGAAGTATGGTTTAATGACTTTTCTTATTTTTATAGAAATATTCATAGGATGAGTTCTACACTCATATTTTATAATTTTATTCTTAGCAGATATATAATAATTTATGATTATGAATTACATATTAAACAGGGTGTTTCAGACCATCAAACTGATCAACTTTTACTACGAAGCTAACACCGTAATGGCCATTTCTATGTAGGTACCTTATTAAAAGTTATTCAATTTGATGGTCTGATGCACCCCTTTAAGTATGTAACGCATTAAAATTTACACCCTGTATACAGGGTCGTTCTTAATATTTTGATACTTTTCAAGGGGATGATCAGACCATCAAACTGAACAACTTTCTCTGCGGGAGCGGGACCAACATCCAAATCGCAAAAAAAAACAGCTGTCCCATACATTTGCCTCGAGTAGGTTTGCAGTTTTGTATGGATGAGCTGATTTTTTTTTCGCTATTTTGATGTTTGTGCAATAGAGAAAGTTGTTCCCCTTCAAAAAGTGTCAGCATATTTAGAAGGACCCTATAAGAACAGCTGATATTTGTTTGGCGCAGACAGGTTTGCTCCCATAGTCAAAGTTGTTCAGTTTGAGGAATAGAGTACGTGGTTAATGATACTTTTGCTTACACCCTGTATGTAGAAATAAAATAACGAGGCGGTCAAAAACTTTGCTGCAACTACCATCTTTTTTCTTTTTCTAGATAAATAGATAATGCCAATAAATAACGTGTCAATACAATATTATGATGTACAATACAAAAGGTATGGTCCATAACACACCGTATTATTGGGGGTATAAATATAGAGGCGACGTCTTAAAAGAGTTATTTGTTAAGGGGTGAGAAGTCAGGGGGTTACACTTTTTTGTATGAGATTTTAGTTGGATGCAATAGTTTTGATCTTGTCGTGCGATGTTGTAAAATAATTAATATTTGTATTTAGTATTGAGTGGAAACTATAATTTGTAATGGCATTACCAGGGAAAAAATTAAGTATTTTGAGTGTACTGATTAACCGAAAATAAATAAAAATTAAAAAAAAAACATACAAAAACATTTAATAAATATACGATTTTGAGGTAAAATTGCAGAGGACACCTTATATTTTTGTTTTATTAACTCCAGAAAAACATACAGCTTTTAAAAACATAAAATTGAATACCCCACACGGTATTATTTAAAATACGTTTTTTTTTAAATATAGACACTTAAACAACAGATCCCAAAAAATCTATTGGCTAATTAGACCACGTCCTATCGTATAATTTTAACCAAAAAAATATTTAATTTGAGTAAAATTTCAGTAAAATGGGCAGTGGACATTGAACCTCTAACCATAATATAAGCGTAATTTTTGATTGACCTACAAACGCATTATTTACAAAAATAAAACACATTATTATTTGTAATCTAATTAACAAACCAATTTCGCTAGTCTAGCAATTACCTTTGTCCTTTGACTACTTATTATAAGGACTAGCCTTGTGGTAGCATTTCCCCTCACCCACGGTATAAGAACAATTGATCATGTGCATTTACATTCAATTTTATACCTTATCACTAAACGAGAAAACGCCTATAATTGCGAAACAATAACTTCGAACTTAGAACGTTTGGGGTTTACACCAGACTACTTTTCTTGATTTTTATCATTCAAAATTAGAATCTAAAGCTATGGGGAATCAAATCCAAAGTTGCGGATTTCATGTTACCTCGCCCCCCGCAAAAAGTGGCAGAAATGTTTGTTAGTAGAATTACACGCGTAACAGTCCTTATATAAGTAGTCAAAGTCTTTGTCAAAAAACACAAACACCGCAATACCTGGTTATCTAGCATCTGTGATCAAAACTACTAATTCCAACTACATAATAAATTACTCTGACACTCATTTAATTCACATACGAAGACAACATAATTTCAAATACGGAAGGGTTTTAACCGCTACATTCTTTTTTTTTTCTTTTTTTTATCACCAACCAGTATTTTGTCATCGTCTTACAGTAAGAGACTTTTTTTTTTAACAAAAGGCATTCGAATTCTATCTTCATAAGAAATCTTGTATCATAACTCTTATAGCCTTGGTAATAAGACTTGAAATAGTGTGATTTAGAGGACTCATATAAAGAAGTGAGATTTAGCAACTTAGTCTTTGTCACTTTCTTCTTTAGTTTTTTTTTTTAAAGATAACGGCGGTGCTCGAATAGTCAATAGTTTTTGGCAAAGGATTTAAAAAGACCACCCGTTGATTTTGAGCGTCGATTTTTTTTCATACTTTTAAAAATATTGGTGGCGTTATTCAAATGTGAATTTGTTAAGGAATTTCTCGTAGATTTAAAAACCTCTATGTATGAAATGGGTGAAAGCGCAGTTGTACAAACATACAGGGTCCTTCTTAATATGCTGACACATATTTTAAGAGGATGATCAGACCGTCAAACTGAACAACTTTTTGTAAGGGACCAACATCGAAATTGCGAAAAAAATCAGTTCTTCCATACAAAACTGCAACTCGAGCCAAATGTATGGGCTTTTTTTTCGTGATTTCGATGTTGGTCCCATAGATAAAGTTGTTCGGTTTGATGGCCTGATCATCCCCTTAAAAAAGTGTCAGCTTATTAATAAGGACCCTGTATATACTATTTTTGTTTCAGTCTTGGCAACTTTAAATATAAAGTACTTTGATAAGTTATCGAGATTGACAGACGAACGCACAGAAAAAAATATCTACCACTCTAGGAATTATATGTTTATCTATTTATGTTAGGTATTTATATCATTGTTTTTCTTTTAATTTTTCTTTGTAACACCGACCCGTATTCTTAGTTGATATTTCCTCTACCTGAAGGTTGTCTGGAAGAAATCGCTTTTTAGCGATAAGACCGCCTTATTTGTACCATAATTATTTTTGTAACCTGCTCTGTACTGTATTTATGTGTTTGGTGTAAATAAAGTATATTTCATTCATATTTCATTCATTCAGATAAAGTAATTAAACAAGTTATTTTGGCTAGTATTTTTTTTTTCATGCATAGTGATTTCTAGCCATAGGATAATATCAGTTTAATTTAGTTCAGATAAGTCTCATAGAGAAAGTTATTTAGTTTGATGGTCTGATCATACCCTAAAAAAAGTATACAAAGGGTAAACTTAAATGTGTTACATACTTTAGGGGTGTTTGACTATGGGAAAACGCGAAAAAAACAGCTTTTGCATAAAAAATGTCAATAGATACTACTTGGGCAAAATGTATGAAACAGCTGATTTTTTTCGTGATTTCAAAATTTTCACGTAGTAAAAGTTTTTCAGTTTGATGGTCCGAATGACCCTGTAAAGTATGTAACGCATTTCAGTTTACACCCTGTATAGAAACCGTGACCATTATTATGAGGAACCTGTACATTTATCAAGCACCAATCTCTCACAAAAACTTGACTTACAACATGTTTTAAATTCGTTTTCGTAAACTTTGTTTTTATTGAGAAAAAACAAAGTATGTATTTGTAACATTACCCAAACAAAACCCTATGAAGCGTGTCCTAAGAGGAAATAAATAAAATGCTCCGAGATCATTAGCTCGACTCCCATACAAGCGGGAAGAAACAATGAGCGACCAATTGCTTAGAAAATGCTACCTAATAATTACCTTAGTCGAGTGCTCGCTGGCTACGACGAATTGAGTCGATTGTGGACACTTAGGATGTATAAGCAAGCTATTATTTGTGGTTGGGCTATTGCAAGCAAGGGTCGTTATGTAACACGGAGACCAGCGCTGGTCCTTTTGTGTTCGCACCAAGCTCACCCATATTTTACGCATGCCTCCGAACTTATGGTATTTTCTTTTCATCCTCGGGAATACAGGTTTCCTCACGATATTTTCCTTCACCGCCGAGCTAGTAAATGATAAATACAACCGTACATAAATTCCGAAGAACTTAGTGGTACAGGCCAGGAATCGAACCGCGTCCTCAGGATTGAGGCGCTAGCTCTCTTCCGTATGGGCTATCATCGCTCTTAGCTTAGCTAGCAAACTAATAGTTGATGTTTATTAGTTTAAGCTAAGAGTTTAAGAGGATAGACCACCAGTACGGTTTAGTCCATACAAACGTGTTCCCCTTTTTTCTCCCTGGATAATAAATAACACTAGAGTAAATATTTTCAAAAATTCAAAATTCAAAATTTTTTTATTCAAAATAATATCACATAGCTTTTTGACGTCATTTTTTGAGTCTACCACCGCGTCGGAAGGTGTTCCGTTGAGAGAAGATGCGGCCAGAAACTCTACAACACACATCTTTTTAACAAAACAAAATATACAAAGTACAATTAAAATACAATATTGCATTACATAGAGTAACATTGTCAAGACCAGACATTTTGGTCATTCAAATAGTCATCGAGTTTATAGTAGCCTTACAAAGAGTTTATAGTATTTGTTTACCATACAATCTATGTCACTGCCATGTCCCTATGTTTTGCTTTTGTGCATTAATTAATTACTGTAAGAACTAGGCACCTTCGAAAATTACCAATTTTACCGCCCGTTTTCAGATATCCAGTAAACAAATTTGACGACTATAAACAAATAAAACAAAACATACGCACATAGCCAAAGCCTTTTTCATATTATTTTTGAAAGAATTTTTAAAATCGGTTTAATTTTGGAGGTGGACACAGGGGAATACGAAATGCTGATTTCGTAGATTTTTTGTATATAAAATCGGTCCGAGCTGCAGTTGTCTCTTTGGCACTCTAGTCGGCGCGGTGTATGGGTGGGGCGGATCTGATAAATATGTAACGTATACAGTCGGAAAAGTGACCTATTCTCCAAATTAGCATTACAGCTCGCCTATCCTCTTAAGCGTCAAAGTCAAATATTGATTTACCATATAACACAGTGCACCATACATGGTACACAAAGAGCATTGCATCGACTCGGCGGACTTAAAGAGTGTATTACGTTTCCAAGATACAAGAGTAAAATATCAGTATACAGGTCTTTTTTTGAAAGTTGTTTAGTTAGAGGGTCTGAAATACCCCTTTAAATTTTTTTTTTTTTTTTTTTTTAAATTAAAATAACCCTTTACCCCTTTAATTAATAAGCTACGTATTTGAAACATACATAGTATTCTGTATACTAAAAATAAAATCTATAAAACTGCCAGATTCTTCTTCTTCTAGGATCTAGACTAGGTATAATCCTCCCTGCCCGTTTTAAAAAAAACGAGTAAGGGATCACTATCTCGCCCTTTGACTCATTGTTATTAAATTATTAATATGACACTTTGATCCATTAGAGTTATTATATAATATATTTATTATTTATTCTTGGATATTTTGTATATATATATATATATATATATATATATATATATATACCTGAACTGTATTGTAAGCTATATATTTTATATCTTATTACACCGCCGTAGCAAGATTTTTTTACTTAAGAGTTCGTCCATCCCATGGTTGTCTGGAAGAAATCGTTTTTAGTGATAAGACCGCCATTTGTGTTTTTATTCGTTTTTGTTACTGTATATTTTGGTGTGCAAATAAAGAATATTTATGTTATGTTATGTTATGTTATGTTATAATAAAAAGTGTTACTTTGACATAAAAAGTAACCCTTGATACATTGCACGCTTTAAAAGATATCAGTAGTTTGAATGGGACAACCACTATTATATTCATTATCCACATTTCAATGCCAGTGCCCAAACTCTGTTACAGGTAGTGAGTTCGCCACTATATTTTCAATGGACAGTCAAGAGGATACAATACTATCTATTCTATTCTATTCTATTTTTATTTAATGGCGTCCGATGCGTTATCACAATTGTGCCAATGTCCCGTTATGTGGAGAGTACACGTAGCAAAATGATTAGTAGCATTTCTGCCAATGTCAAGTAGTTTATTATAATCTCAAGTTAACGTTTTATAGCTAAAACACAAAAGAGTTTACAAAATGGCGGAGCCACGTGCAAGCCTAACAGATGCCAATACGCACGCGTCTGTCCTCCCCCAGACTTGCAGCGCGACTCTACAATACTACCTAGTAATAAGATACTCTTTCTTATACTGTTACAATACACTCCCCAAAACGTTAGTTTTTTTTTCCTTATTACCTATGTTCTAAAGCCGAAAATATTGTTACAAATCGCACCATATTTACTAACCAAACCCACGGAAATTGGGATAATGACTGTTCCTGGAAATTCTTTTAACGAATTACAAAAATAGGCAAAATTTAATAACGAAATGTCCAATCGAAATAACAATCAAATAATATCACACCAGCACAGACCTCTTTGGTCTTTCTGGATTGCTATTGCAACGCCTAGATAATAATATTAAAAAAAAAAAAAAACGTTCATCTAAGCCAAGTCACTCTTTATTATCACTATTGTCTAAGGTGTGAAATGTATGATGTATTGTTGTCTATATGAATAAATGAAATGAAATGAAATATGTAGATGACACGATTGTATCAAGACCTCCGCTTCTAAGTACCCAGTAGACAAAGTTGTATTACGTTATGCAATACAACCTGCCCACCAAATAATTTCTACTCTAGAAGAAAGAAATTGAGAAAAAATAGAAGAAGACATTTAAATAGAGAGAAATTATTTGGTGGGCAGGTTGTGTTGCATAACGTAATACAACTTTGTCTACTAGGTACTCAGAAGCGGAGGTCTTGATACAATCGTGTCATCTACATATTAGTCATGGATTTCCGCAAAGTAAAGCCTGATTCAATTAATTACATACAATCAAATAGAAAACAAAAAAGTTACGATTTAAAAACGTTTTTTTTTCATCTTCTATCTCTTTCATGCAAAACAGATGTTTGTATGACACGTCGATTTGTATGCAAATTTATACGAGGTTATAACGTCACTTTCTTTATATATGCCTCTCGCTCTAATCGTAAATTAGAGAGTTAATTACTTATATTTCAGTTATTTTTGAAGATATTCAAAAATTAATTCCACTTTAGTGTTTAAGACAACAAACAGTTTTTAAAAAGTGATACAAAATTTTTTTATTACACCAACAAACACCAAACATTTTACTCTTTACATAATCTTTACTGCAAGTCCAAAAACCGTTTTAACCATTTTTCTTTCCCTCTATTCCAATAGTAAAACATTCGTCGTAGCAAGACCTCACTCGTGGAACCATCCATCTTAGGGCGGCGACAGACCGGCTCACGGCCGGCGACTCATCACGTTAATTTGTTTCCACAGTGTGTGCGCGCCTTAAGACTTCTGTTCGATTAAACTTTGTAACAAAGTAGTAAGAACGATATACGATAATGTCGTTGTTCGTTTTCTTTGAATCTACAATCTCAAAAAGCCGTGGTGGTTCAATAGCGAGCAACCTTGCCTGCGGTGCAGAAGGCCCGATCGATTCCCGTCCTGCACGGCTAGCATGCCACCCACGACAAAGCGTTTAAACAAGAAAAACGTCATGCGCGCTCTTTCTGGCATACGTAAAATAATAAAGATGGAGGCACATCTCGATTTTTATCGGTTTCTCGGGAGTGGCATGCTAGGCCTACAGGCCGACTCGTACCGATGAGTTTTTCGGAATATATGTACGACTTGTAACACCACTGGCTTTTCGGTGAAGGAAAACATCGTGAATTCAGAGGCATGTATTGTACCCACTCTCCATTATAAGTGGCGACAGGTTCACATAGATAGATTCTGACATTTTTTCGACTGTACCGCCGCGTGTGAAGTTGTTCCGTTGTAGAGAACATGCGGCCAGAATCTTTACAACACACATCTTTTAAACAAAACCAATATACATAGTAGATTTACAAAATACAAGCGTTAACCCGCGACTTCGTCCGCACAAATTATATACCAGATTTTAAGTCAGATCATAAGCTATAAAACAAAAAAAGTTTCATCAAAATCGGTTCAGTAGTTTTTGCGTGATACTCGTTCAAACAAACAAACAAACAAACAAACAAACAAACAAACAAACAAACAGACAGACAAAAAATCCAAAAAATGGTGAAATGGAATCAGGGACATCTAAAAACCATATCGTAACTTTTTTTTGTTAATATCTTTAATGTACAGACAAACTTCCTGTTACAGTTTTATAATAGTATATAGATAGATGACGATTTCGTTATTGACGAAGCATGTTGCAGATTTAGAATGCACAGGATTAGGTTTTTGACGAAGCATGTTGCAAATCCCCCCATTTTGGGGGAGGCTTATGTCCAGCAGTGGACGTTTAATGGCTGATTTTGCAAATCTTGGTAAAATTTACATGCATACATACATATACTCACGCCTGTGTCCCATTGGGGTAGGCAGAGACAACGGATCGCCATCGGCTACGATCCTGACACACCTTTTTCGCCTCTTCCACAGTCATAAGTCGCTTCATACACGCTCGTCGGTTTACATTTGATCTGACCCTTCTTAAGTACGTTGCCAATTTGGTCCGCATACGTACGTCTAGGGCGACCTTTTTTGACTGTCCCATTCACACTCGCTTTATATATTTCATTCGTCAGTTCATTTTTATAAGTTAAGATAAAGTTAAGAAATGGTCAGAACTGAAAAATATTTACTTGTATAGATTGACTGACGATTAATTCGCTCGAGGCGAGAACAAAATACAATATTAAATGACATAGTATATAATCACGGCGGTGAGATTGCGTTCCGGACCCATCCCATTAAATAAATTTGCATTTTTTATGGGCAAAGTTCAATCACCAAATTGCACTGAATGTGATGTCGTTGAAGACGTATACCATATCGTAATGGAATGTGTCCGTTTTCTATGATAATCATTGTTTGTGGGATGTAGGTGGATGTAATAGTGCTTTGGCCTTTCCTCTGTCGGATCTGGCAAAAGCACTATACAAACTGGTAAAAAGGGGTGTTAGTCGTAGATAGTAGATGTACCATAATTGTATTACTTACAGAGCGGCATAGTCATTTATTGACTAAGCTCTTTGAATAAAGATAAAAAAAAAATGACGTAGTGTAACATTTCCAATACGAGATATTTTGGTCATTCATATAATCATCGAGTTTAAAGTACCCTTTTTTTACAGACTTAAACTTTTTGTCTGGAAAAAACATCATTCAACCTACCCAGGTTTTGAATTAGAATCTATTCTATATTTTCGGGGGTGCTTCAGACTATCAAACTGAACAACTTTCACTACCAACATAGACACTGCAAAAAAATTTGTTGTTTGTTTCATAGAAATAGTTCACTATAGCTATAGATTTCGATGTTAGCTCCATAGTGAAAGTTGTTCAGTTTGATGGCCTGTTGTAACATTTACATTTAGTTAACACACACACACACACACACACACATAACCCACATTAATTCGACAACCAATTACAATAACGTAATTCTAGTGAATGGATCAATTTACAGGATACGTCAAAGTCATTCTTAGGTTACGTCAACATTAGTCGCCGAATTATGAACCAGAGTTTAGAGAATGTGAGGTTAGAAAACTTAATGAATTTCTAGACGGTAATTATAATTAATTAACTGACATTGAATATTTTCTAAATTTGACTTGACATTTTACTATACCTAATTTATAAATCGAATTGACAATAATTAACTATTATACACTTGTACTGGAGCCTCCTGGTTTGCTCCGTTCAGACGGGAAAAGACCGGACGGCCTGTCCCTCATACCCTGGTCCCGTGGAAAGTGTTTGGTTTGGGACGCCACCTGTGTCGACACTCTGGCACCCTCACATGTTCGTGCGTCTTCCTGCCGCGCAGGTGTAGCTGCTGCCTTAGCAGAATCAGAAAAAAAAAGGATCTCTCCAGGATACCAGGGATTGGGTGACAGCTATATTTTCCTGCCCTTCGCCGTGGAGACCCTAGGTTGCTGGGGTCCTGAGGGGAAAATGTTCCTTAAATGCCTCTCAAAGCGCCTATTCGAGGCAACAGGCGACAGGAGGGCTGGCAGCTATTTTGCGCAAAGGATCAGCCTTGCGATCCAAAGAGGCAACGCTGCCAGCCTCCTAGGCACTCTGCCCCGAGTAGGGTCTTTAGAGGACATTTTTTACCTTTAAGTAACCTAGGTGTTTTTCTTTTTTCTGTTTGTTTTGTTTTTTCTTGTTATATTTAATTATGAAACATTGAGTAAAATAATTGTGTTTGACATTCAATACTATTATACTTACAATACACAAAAGAATATCAGAATATCTCTGACTACCCTCTCGGGGAATATAGTCGTGTGCATATGCTATGCTATGCTATGCTGTATTGTAAGTATACAATGAGCATGTACTTCATAACTTTGCACGTCTATCTAAACTTTTGTTACTTCCTATAATTTTATTACCGATTATTTGTATACCTAATGATAGATCACAGACAACTTTTATATTTTGTACTCACAACAACCGTGATACCTGTGTGTCACAAATAAAGATTTTGATTGATTGAGAAATGAACAATTTCTCGGGTTCTTCTTAAATGCCAATGGTTTTTTGAGAGTACGAACAGAACATCAAACCAACGTCGAAATAGCGAAAAAATATCAGCTGTTGCATACAAAACTGCAAACCTAATCGACCTAAATGTATGGACAGCAGATCTTTTATCGCGATTTCGATGTTGGTCCCATAGTATACAATTATGGCAGACAGTTTGATGGTATGTCTGATGATTCCCTCAAAAACTGACAGAATATTAAGAGAAGTTTCTTCTGAAAGCTCCCGAGTGCGCTGGCATTCAAATGAAGTTCCGTCCTATTTTCAATATCAACCTATACCAAACAATATACCAATTTTTAAGGACAATCTAGTAACCAAACCAAACTAAAAATAGTTTCAATGCTAGGCAATAATTTAAGATTTGTATGGAAAACTTTGAAACTATATAAAGTCTAACAAAATTAGTTGAAACTATTTTAAGGGGATGATCAGACCATCAAACTGAACGACTTTCTCTATGGGACCGATATCGAAATCGCGAAAAAAAAATCTGCTGTCCCATACATTTAGGTCAAGTAGGTTTGTATAGAACAGCTGACTTTTTTTTCGCGATTTCGATATTGGTCCCGTAGAGAAAGTTGTTCAGTTTGATGGTCTGATCATCCCCTTAAAATAGTTTCAGCTAGTTTTGTTAGACCTTATATATTTTAACGGAAATCTGAAAAGGTACCGATACAGATATTGGTTTCTAAATAAAAAGTAAACAAAATGTTGATGTGTTGTGTTGTTGTTTGTAATTAATTACTAAATGTTCAAACTAAGACCTTAGTTCTATATGGAGCGCTTTTTAGGAATATCCTCTAAAGAAGGACCCTGTATAAAACTGTCAATCAAATTTAAACCAAAACGACAGCGTAATTAGGAAGCTATTAGTTTAAGACAACAAGCATGCTAATTGTAAGTCTCCCCCAACCAATCTATCAATTGAGTACGACCGCATCGGTAACGATACATCAGTCAAAGTCACATACAGGGTAACGCCTCCGGGCGCTGTCCCCGTCGTGGCGGGATTTGGGGCGATTTAAGGAATTGGTTCATTTTTCTCAAAAAGATGTTCTTTATTTTGAGTGATAGACATTTGTGTGCGATGGGAGTTTTCGAGAGACACATTCGAATTATTGATCGTTTGATAATAGAACTGACAGACAGATCATTTGATTTGATTATAAATATAAAAATTTTACGTTTTTTTTTTTTAATTTATTTATTGTAAGAAAAATTACAAAGATTTGGACAATTGAACTTCCAAAAACCATCGGAGGTTTATCCGGAAGTGCAACATAAACAGTACAGTTACATCAATCAGAGGACAATTTTGTAGGTACTACTTATACATGCAATACAAAGATTTAACTTCGTTAGGTAGGTACTTAAAAAAGTTATTTGTCAAAATACAAACAGAATTTAATCTGATATAAATCTTAAAAGGTACAGTCAGCTGCAACAAGATGCATACACCTTAGCACTACTGCGTAGAACAAAAGTAATCCATTGCTGCCGACTGTACATTACTACCCAGTGACATACATAACAAATAATTACCAAACAAGTCTCCACAATAATCAGAAGCTATTATGTAGGGTTAGTTTGAACAAAGTTTCGTAGTTGGCTATAGCTAGCCTATACCCATTAAAATATTTAAAATAACTATTAATTTGTTAGGCTACCCATCGAGTTGGGTGTCACTGGATAATTCTTATAAAATGAAACTAAACATAGAATAGAGACCAGGCGGAGGACAGTCGCCTTTTGGTGGCTTTTTTGAATGTGCTGCCATCTATTAAAAAACTTCGCAGAACAATGAAAAAAGAAAAAAAAGATTTTACTGTCTCTGTCAATGTCTATTTGATAAATTCACAAAATGGCTAACTATCTTGCGTAATGTGCGGGTTGTTTGTAGTTTTCGTTCAATTTCGTGCCGAGTTAGTGATGTTCTGGAGTTTCTGTTGTTCTCTTACCAACAATGTTTAGATTACAGGAATAGTAAGGATACTGGAATTTCACTCGATCGGTGCGGGATTGAACGAAAACTAGCATTAAAAACAATAATATCCATTGGTATGAGTAGATATAAGTAGGTATGTATAGTATAGGTTGAATTATTGTCGGTGTAACATAGATGGCGCCAGCTAGCCTTCAATTTGACATAAGGTGGATGCATAATGTTGCCACGAGTGGGTTCTCTTTTCTAATATACTTATATTACTCTTTGGTAGCGACATTCAAATCAAAACCGGCCAAGTGCGTGTCGTGTTTCAATATAATATGGACTTAGAAGGAGGCTTTTTGTTTTATATTACGGTTTAACGGCTAATAAAGTTTTAAAAGTAAATTTTATAAGTTGGTCGACTATTACTCGTAAACTCGTTAAGCCTACTTAGAGGTGATAGTTTTTTTTTAATTTCGTTATGTATACCATGAATTTTTTCACATATCCAGAAACAACGGTTTAGCTGGCACTTGACTTTAACAAAAAATTTTGCTTTAAAGCTTATTTATTTATTTATTTATTTAACACTTTATTGTACACATAACAATACAGAAAAAACAATTAAAGTAGACATGTACAAAGGGCGAGCTTATCTCTAAAGAGATCTCTTCCAGCAAACCCGCAACAGAGACAATAGGCTTAATATTTCCCTAAATCAAAAAATGGTTTTCCCACACCCACAAGTTTTAGAAGAACTTAAAATAGTTTGTGATTTTTGGTATTTATAGTTACATATTCACCATTAGTTCATCTAGTGAAATCATAAAAAAATCTATAAAAAGTACTTTTGTTAATTCTTTTTTTTTTCAAAAGTCAAAGATCATTTATTGCATAACTACAGGTTTATAAAAGGTCTTAATTTTATATGTTACATTGTGTCTCCATAGCTTACCAGTTTAGGTGTACAATAATAATTAGGTATAATTATAGTAGAATTTAAAAAATGTCATATAGTTACAATAAAAAATGAACAATAGAATGCCAAATCTATACTATTATAAAACTGTAACAGGAAGTTTGTCTGTACATTGAAGATATTAACAATAAAAAATTTACGATATGGTTTTTAGGTGTCCCTGATTCCATTTCACTAATTTTTGGATTTTTTGTGTGTCTGTTTGTTTGTTTGTGTGTTTGTTTGTTTGTTTGAACGAGTATCACGCAAAAACTACTGAACCGATTTTAATGAAACTTTTTTTGTTTGATAGCTTATGATCTGACTTAAAATCTGGTATATAATTTGTGCGGACGAAGTCGCGGGTTAACGCTCGTACTATTATAAAACTGTAACAGGAAGTTTGTCTGTACATTGAAGATATTAACAAAAAAAATTTACGATATGGTTTTTCGGTGTCCCTGATTCCATTTCACTAATTTTTGGATTTTTTGTCTGTCTGTTTGTTTGTTTGTGTGTTTGTTTGTTTGTTTGAACGAGTATCACGCAAAAACTACTGAACCGATTTTGATTAAACTTTTTTTGTTTGATAGCTTATGATCTGACTTAAAATCTAGTATATAATTTGTGCGGACGAAGTCGCGGGTTAACGCTCGTAAAAATATAAAATTAGTGAATGTTATATGTGTTTTTAATCGAAAATACACGCATGCACTTACATTTTTTGTTATAAAGTTAATTTTAACTCAAAATAATAAAAGCGTCAACTATATAACTATAAGATGTCACACTCAGATAATGGTAAGACTCGACAAAGCGACCATAATCTCTCGTATATCCGTCACTGTCAGTCCCACTCGCACGATTGTTATCAGCGGCAAGTGCGAATGAGACGTTGATGTGATTCTAGTTGGATTTTTTTATAGATTTCTCGTTAAAGTCAAATAATTTTCGACTTTTTTCTTCATGTGTCTAAGAACAAGGATCTCCTTTATTCTAAAGGCATAGAGGGAGCCATACCATTGCAAGAATGTCCAATTTTTTGGCGTTTGTGTTCGAGTGTTTGGTGTCAAGTAGTATGGACAAAAGAGATCAAAGAAGACCAAAGTGACATTTGCTCTCATGTTTACGGTCACTTTTCACACACACTAGCACAAACGTGACAAATGAAAAGTGGACACTGGAATGCCGCATAAACAAAGATCTACAGTTTTTTTTAATTTTTTTTATTAATGATGGGTTTGCACTCCAGTTCCATCTCCTTCTACTATTAACTCAACTCAACTCAACAGCTCAGCTCAGCTTAACTCTTGTACTCAATTTAATATCTTTATTTGTTTTTATTAATTTTGTGTTTGTGGTGAGAAAAATAAAGAAATTTTGTATTTGTATTAAAGGTACGTCATAAGACAAAAGAGACTTACTACAATCGTAAATTGATGCGGTCTCTATGCTTTAGAATAAAGGAGATCTTTGCTCTTAGTCTTATGTCTAGTTCATCACGCTTACCATTAAGTTTACCCAATGTATCGTACTGGGACTGTGGGACCTTTGATCAAATTAAAATAGCGGAAGATGAGTGACGTTCTTGCATTACGTACTCGAAAAATAGATCTGCTTTTCATGTACACACGGCGACACATTAAGCTATACAAAACCAATATAAGCTGGGCGTGTGACGTTATACATTACTCGCTGTGTCGCCGTGTGTACTTACGAGTGAAAAGTGATGCCGTGTGATTTGTTTTTTCTTTTTGAATGATTTGTACAAGCACGCGAAGGCATTGTAGAACCTTTCCGCCTAAAATCAAAAAATTATCTCAATTACGCAATGCCACTCGGATTGCCACTAAGTAAATTAGGTGATAGGGGCTCAATTTATGCAGTGCATGCGCTATAGGCTAGTAACCTATCTTATTTTAATTTAATCAATGTGTGGAACAGATACATTGAGTAAACATAAATTACATTGCCACCAACTTATCTGTAGAATCGCGAAAGGCGGAACTACTTTTGAAAACGTTATTTTGTTGCTGTCAGTCGATGTAGTCTGTGCTGTTCAATCGAGTTCTTGTTTTTCTAAATATTTCTCAGTATTTTTTGTGAAAATCATGCCGAAAGTGGTGTACGAGAAATTATTCTCAAAATGAAATCATTCTTTGATACAGAAAGTGGCGCCATCGCTCATTCTACAGATAAGTTGGTGACACTGTATGTGCTTACTTATCATTAATCTGTGCTTCAGGTTACAATATCAAACATATTTCCGAGTTATAAACCCTTTGCAAATACATGAACGCAGCGTTATATAAACTAGCAATAATAAAACGCAACTTTCATCACAAAACTGAAATTCTGGCATCCAACTTTTCTACGAGTTTTAAAAACATTAAAGAAATCTTGTCGTTAGAGGGGAGATATAATGATGACATGACAGTGGATAGCTAGTGTGACCACACGATTGATCCGATCAGTACTATCGACTATCGCTGCTTGTACAGAATAGGACACTTTCTAAGGTCCGCCAAACACAGACAGAATTGCGATCCGGAATCCTGATTCAGGATTCAGTGTTGTCAACTATGGTTACAAAAAATACTAGTGCTGTTTAAAAGACTGCCTAAAATAAAAATGTATGAAACGCCAAATGAATGAGAATTGCATTTTTAGGTATTAGGTATTTGTAGGAAACAAACAATTTCTATACATCATTTTTCAACTTCAACTTCATCTACTTTTACTACGGGAGCAAAACGATCGGAGCAAAAAAAATCTGCTGTTCCATACTAAACTACAATGTCGACGCGCGAGTTCGCGAGTCGCGACGCAAATCTATGCAACAGCAGATTTTTTATTTGCTCCGATCGGTTTGCTCCCATAGTAAAAGTTGTTCAGTTTGATGGATAGACTCTTAGTTTAAAAGGATGCTAATGATATCAATTTCATCCTGTATAGTGTAAACGCACATAGGACAGATTAAATCTCCCGCTCCCGCTTCCTTCGCTCCAGTCGGCTCCCTTGACAAATGGCTACACATCACTAAATGAGTTTGGATGCCTTCAGACGCCCTGCGTTTTATCATTATTTCTGCTACTGTCTCTGACATTGATGCTTCTAACAATTATACAGGGTGTTACAGAAAGGTGTGTTGTGTACATACAAGGTATGTTGACTGAAAAAACGTTCTCTATGGGACTAAGAACGAAATCGCGATAAAGAAATCAAATGTCCTATTACACATTTGCTTCGATTTGAATTTGCTTTCAGTAACTTTGCCTTTATGTACGATACTTTTGAATTTATGTACGATTTGTAACACCATTGGCTTTTCGGTGAAGGAAAACATCGTGAGGAAACCTGCATGCTTCAATTTCGAGGCATGTATTGTACCGACTGTCCATTACAAGTGGCGACGGGCTCACTCCCCGTCTCACTGGACAGGGTTTCGGTACTAGTGAAACGTGGATGTTCTGAGGTTTCAGAATATCTCTGACTACCCCCTCGGGGAATATAGTCGCGAGCATATGCTTATGCTTACATTTGCTTCGATTAGATTTGCAGTTGTGTATGAAAAAGCACATTTTTACTAGACTTCAATGTTATTCCCATAGAGAACGTTGTTCAGTTTGATGATCTGATCATAATTAAGAAAGACTTATGTACAAAAAGGTACATCAGACCTTGATGGTCTGAATAATTCGTTTGCCTCCCCGTAAACCTAAAACGACTTTGGACTATAATTCCACATATAGGCTAACAGACATAAAGTGTAAAATGCCTAATTCTCATTATGCCTACTTTACTTTAAGACTAAAATGCAGAATGACTAAAACATGCTAGGGCTATTCGAATTATGGCTAAACCGCACATACTCCAACGACACCTCATTCAATGAGGTAGGTGAAACCTTTTTTTCAACCTCCTCTTTGTTGTGTTTTAGACTAGTGAACCGCCCCAGCTTCGCCCGGGTGAAATCTACAGGGTGAAATTGATATCATTCGCATCCTTTTAAACTAAGAGTCTACCCATCAAACTGAACAACTTTTACTATGGGACCAAACCGATCGGAGTAAATAAAAAATCGCCTGTTCCATACTAAACTGCAATCTCGACGCGCGAGTTCGCGTCTCAAATGTATGAAACAAGAATTTTTTTTGCTGTGATTTGTTTGTTTGTTTGTAAAAGTTGTTCAGACTCTTAGTTTAAAAGGATGCTAATGATATCAATTTCACCCTGTTTAATATAAGTAGATTCATACGATAAGCATAAAAGAAGTAAGCTGAGGCACAGAAATGATGAGGACAGACACGGAAAGCGATTTTGTTTTATACTATTTGTTTTTTCTCACTCTCTAATACTATTCGTTGTCTCTAATTCTAATTACTCTTTGACATTTAACGCCATATCTGTCAAAATTGCAGAAACAAGAGCTTCCTGTTTGCCTATGGAACACTAGAAATACAGTTACACCTCTTCGGGTTCCACACCCCGTATGCATTATAGACAGACATACCGACTGACTCATAGCATTTTCCCACCCCTGACCTAGAATCAAGTTCTAAGGGTAACTCTTGTTATATTGGTAAAATGCTTACAACTTTTCGATTAGGTAGTTATAGAAGAACAGATTTTTTTTATTTGATACTAACTTGGAGTTGGAGGTGTAAAAAACACAAAGTGCTTTAGAGCTTTAGACCATCAAACTGAACAACTATAGAGTCAACATGAAGAACAAATTAAAAAAATCATCTCTTACATACAAAACTGCAGTACATAGTACGTACTCGACTAAAATGCCTGGAACAGTAGGATTTAAAAAAAAAATTCTATGTTGTCTCCAAAATGAAAGTTGTTCAGTATCTTTACTATTATAAAACTGTAACAGAAAGTTTGTCTGTACATTGAAGATATTAACAACAAAAAAGTTACGATATGGTTTTTAGGTGTCCCTGATTCCATTTCACCAATTTTTGGATTTTTTGTCTGTCTGTTTGTTTGTGTGTTTGTTTGTGTGTTTGTTTGGGTGTTTGTTTCTTTGTTTGTTTGAACGAGTATCACGCAAAAACTACTGAACCGATTTTGATGAAACTTTTTTGTTTGATAGCTTATGATCTGACTTAAAATCTGGTATATAATTTGTGCGGACGAAGTCGCGGGTTAACGATCGTGATGGTATAAAGTACCTACCCTTGAAATATAACTAGGGTGTTTTTTACACCTTAAGTATAAGAAAGAGTGTCTAGTTAACATTGTACTATAAATTCACGACATTTGGGGTAATCAGAAGCTTTGCTTCAACTACCTTTTTTTTAAGCGTGCAGTTATAGGATTTAAGATGGAATTATGGATTGAGAGCGCCGATGGTGCGGAAAAGTAAAGACATCATGAGGGTCCGGGTTCGAAACCACGCATACAACATGTCATGTGCCACGGTAAAGGAAAACATCGTGAGGAAGCCTGCATCGTTAAACAAGAAATTCAGATGCCTAACTATATGATAAGGTCTACCAATCCGTACTGGCGTTGTGGAATAACGTCCATTTATATACTCTACTAGCGTTAACCCGCGACTTCGTCCGCACAAATTATATACCACATTTTAAGTCAGATCATAAGCTATCAAACCAAAAAGTTTCATCAAAATCGGTTCAGTAGTTTTCGCGTGATGCTCGATCAAACAAACAGACAGACAAAAAATCCAAAAATTGGTGATATGGAATCAGGGACACCTGAGAACCATATCGTAACATTTTTTTTGTTAATGTCTTCAATGTACAGACACACTTTCTGTTACAGTTTTATAATAGTTTAGATAGATTTTAGGGTCTGTACCTTAGATAATGATATGGTTGGAACTATATATCCCAAATACTGATAAGTCGCTAGGATTCGCCCACAATGACATTATTATCTAATTATCTAAACTATTATAAAACTGTAACAGAAAGTGTGTCTGCACATTGAAGATATTAACAAAAAAAAAGTTACGATATGGTTTTTAGGTATCCCTGATTCCATATCACAAATTTTTGGATTTTTTGACTGTCTGTTTGTTTGTTTGAACGACCATCACGCAAAAACTACTAAACCGATTTTGACGAAACTTTTTTTGTTTGATAGCTTATTATCTGACTTAAAATCTGGTATATAATTTATACGGACAAAGTCGCGGGTTAACGCTCGTGTTTACTAATGTCATTGTTCGCCCATAAAAACGCAACATAAGAAGGTCTTTTACCCGACTGCGACAGAACGGGGGTAATGTCACAGATTAAATAATATTTTGTAGGTAATGTATGGTTACTGACCGCGAAAATTCACCGATCACCGTTTAATGAATTATTTCATCCTATAACGTTACGCTAGAAATGCTAAATGTGAATCTGAGTTGATGAGTTACAGCTACACACTTGAAAAGACAGTTTTAGTACATTTTTCTACAGTATCCTAGAAGTAGGAAAGTATTAATTATTTTCGCATTTTGCATTACTTTGGCATTATTTAGCAATTATAATGGGACGAACATAATTAATATTATAGTTTATTTATACAACGTAAAACCTCATACACCCCAACTGATTTATAACAAAATGATTAGATTGAAACAACAATTTCATTATTTTGATAGTTAAAATTTAAAGTTATTCGCATTTTTAGTTTCGAGGAAAAAATGATTTGTTATCATTTCAGCAATGAATGAAAGCGCTAACGTACTCATGCATACATTCTAAGAAGCTTGTTTTGGTAGTAAGTTGGGTGAGAGTACCCGTGCGGTGAGTTGACATCGGGTTCAGTAAATTTTACAAACAAATTATATAATATTTTGAAAAAAATTACCTACGTTGAAACTATGATAATTCGATTATGCTCTCGATTCTAAACAAACTACTGTCTAGTTTTGCGTTAATTCATTAACACGTTGTATTTTTACGTGTTTTAGGACCAAAAATGAACCATAACCTTACCTAAGAAGAAAGAAATATCAGGACTGTAACATAAAAATGGCATGTTATTGATTATCTATACAATGTTATTTCAAGACTCGACAGCATAATATTTTACTACCCAAGACGGGCACGCACACATGCATGGCGCACGGACGCGTAGGTGTGTGCGCACACAAGGAAAAGTTAAGAAAAATACTCGTGTCTCGGGGTTTTTCTCGGGAACAGTGCTGGCATGGAGCTGGTATTTGGTATTTTAACTTTTTAAATATTTTTTTTTATGAATATGTTTCGTAATAAATCTTGTTTTCTTAGTCTGAGTAATAAATCGGTAACCGTAAAAAGTACAATTAATAAAAATAAGGATGTTATCTATCTAAACTATTATAAAACTGTAACAGGAAGTTTGTCTGTACATTGAAGATATTAACAAAAAAAAAGTTACGATATGGTTTTTAGGTATCCCTGATTCCATATCACCAATTTTTGGATTTTTTGTCTGTCTGTTTGTTTGTGTGTTTGTTTGTTTGTTTGAACGAGCATCACGCAAAAACTACTGAACCGATTTTGATGAAACTTTGATAGCTTATTATCTGACTTAAAATCTGGTAAATAATTTGTGCGGACAAAGTCGCGGGTTAACGCTCGTACTATTATAAAACTGTAAATTTAAAAAAAAGAAGTTTGTATGATTGACCGAGCATCACGCGAAAACTAATAAACCGATTTTGATGAAACTTTTTTGTTTGACAGCTGACTTAAAATCTAGTATAAAATTTGTGCGGACGAAGTCGCGGGTTAACGCTAGTAAATACTACAAATTATAAAACTACAAATATACATTATACAGTTTTATTAGAGAAGATCGATATCTCACAGTAGTTTTTTTCCTTTGACTATTTCAGCCCACTGCTGGGAAAATGCCTCTCCCTTTATCCTCCATGCCTCCCTGTCCTGAGCCAGTTCCATCCATTCTTCGTCTAACGCATTCAGGTCGTCTCTCCATCTCTTCCAGGGTCGGCCCTGACGGCGAAGTCCATTCTCCGGGAGGTGTTAAGACTTTACTCCATCTTTCCGGGTGCAATCGATAGTATACAGTATTGCAATTTTTCAAATTTATTCCTCATATTCACAAACATGCACATTTAGAACTAAACGCATTGATGAAGCCGATATCAGTTTTATAAAAACTAGTATAGATAGCTATAGATAAGAAATGTATTTTTGAAATACTTTACTATGGGTTGCCATAAGAGTGTATATCATGCTCAATTATCAGCCATTAGTATTAATTTCAAACACCATTAACGATCGAATTCAAACAAGCAGTGAATAAATAAAAGATAAAACTTTACACATTTACATAATTACTATTATTGAACATTAACTAACATGTTTCTTATCTTCTTAGTAACTTTTTAAATAGTTCTACATTACTCGCATCGTCAATTTGCTAGGGCTCGGCTCTCAATATTTTGTATGCAATTTTTTTTTTTAAATTAAATTTTATTTCTAAAGACTATATTAGTAGAACTACTCTCGAACGGTGAAGGAAAATATCGTGAGGAAACCTGCAACTCTAATGAAGAAATTCTGATCCGTATGTGTAGTCCACCAATCCACAACGGGCACGCATGGTGAACTAACCCCCTCACATCCTCCATAAGGCTGTGCCTTACACTGGGACGTACATAAGCTGATGATGATGATAGAATTAATAATAAAATGCAGTGATGACTAATTTTCATACGATATGTCATACGGCATAAAAGATGAAAATTTTTTTTTAGTAGAGATTAATATGCAATATCTGTTTTTTTTACAATTACACGTAGACTGTCTAACTCTCTTTGCTCGTGGTCAATAACTTAGCAACAAAATTATTTAGCTCTATGTGACAAAAAAAAAATATTCCACACCGCGACTCCACACCACCCCTAACCTCTACCTATACATGCACCATACATCCACATCTGCGTCACACGTGAATATCCACCTCCCACTCACTCATACCAAGCCAGAGAGAGACCACACACATAGTTTAGGACTAACATTTTATACGTTGGCCGGGTCATGGATATAAAAATCGTTTTTCCAACATATATATAAGTTTATACAGCGGCGTCGTAGAAAGCATTAGAAATCTTCAATAATAGAGAATTATTGCCATTGCGAGGTCTTTTAAAAGAATTATACTTATGCGAGCTCTGGACCGTTTTCTTGGTTATATTCTTGGGTTAAAATTGTATAGTTTTATAACACTTTGAAGCGGTCGTTGTTAAAAATAATTCAACATTAAGAAATAAATGCGAAACCCCAAAACCATTGCATACAATATGCTGACGTCTGAGAGAATCGGTAGAAGTATTCTAAATATATAATCTAAATAATGGTGTAAGTGACAGCCTAGCTAATAGTCAAATGGTAAACTGAGACCATCAAACTGTACAACTTTCACTATAGAGCCCACCTCAGGAAACGCGAAAAAAAAATCAGCTGTCCCATACATTTTAGTCGGGTAGGTACAGCATTTTTGTATGGGACAGCTGATTTTTTTTGGATTTCCTGAGTTATTCTCCATAGTGAAAGTTTTTCAGTTTGATGGTCAGAGTTCACCGTTTCAGTATTTGCTAGGCTGTCACTTACACCCTGTATACCATAATATTACAATTACCCAACGTTCCACTAATAATGCCCAAGGGAGTCACGTTGCAGGTTCTGACCCGAGAACTCGTCTCGCGTGGATTTCGCGCGTCGCGTTTTTGCCTGCCACGAGGCTCCGCAATCCTCAATCTCTTCTTGTTCTTGACCAAAAACAGTCCCTGAGATTGGGATAGATTCTCCCATAAACACTTGACACTGGCGGAAATGCAGTGCTACCGCACAAGCAAGAGTCCATTAACTATAAATAATAAAAAAGATAATGCCCAAACTATGCCCAGATTTCAGTGTGTTAATGGGCATGGCAATGGCATTACAGGCCTCGACATTGAACCATGTTAGTTTGCTTCCTCACGATATTTTCAGTCGTTGAAAAATGTTTGTTATTGTAAGTATAAGTAGGTACAATATGGGTATTGCTTACCTACCGATTAAAAATCTAGGTATACACTATGTACATAATATATGGTTTGTTTCCCAGAGGGTAGGCAGAGACTATGTATCTACACATTGAGCAGGCTTTACATACAATATAAATTATAGGTCGACATGACATGAAAAAAAGTAAAAAATATAGATTTTAACTAAAATGTCATATGTCTAGTCAAAGTAGGCCCTGTACAAACTGAACCTTTTGCAGCGATAAAAACGCGCGTTTGTCCATTGCGTGACTGAATCGCTTCACTAGCAATTAATAGGCGTTTGTATGTTGCTTACTCTTAAATCTCGAAATGACTCTTGATTTCCCTATTTGTCATCAGATTCTGGTCCAACTACATAATACTCATTGTTTGCGCACCGAGTACATAAAATAACGATATTAAATAACATACTTACCTCTCAAGGTCCATCTTGTTATAAGATATTCCTACCTAAAATGTTACTATAATTGATTATTATAAACTAGAGAAAAGCCTACACTTTTATTTTAAGGTAGTTCTTGACCTCATTAATTAAAAATCTCAACATACAAATTGTTTGTCCAACAGCACTGCCAACAAAAAGATGGCCTGGAATACGCCGCGTGGTCGCGACCACGGGGCGCCATGGCCATCAAACAGGGCTACGAGGTGAGGTGATCAGATCATGCATGGCCATAGTATAGTCAGACTATGATCATGATCATGGACGTAGTAAATGTTGTAGTTGTGGCTTTCTGTGTGTTTGTGATGAACTGTATGGCTCGTCTTTAGAACAAAAAAGTGGCCTGGAATAAGCCACGAGGTGCGATGGTCATCAAACAGGGCTATGAGGTGATGTTATCATGCATGGCCATAGTATAGTCAGACCATGATCATGGTCGTGGATGTAGTATAGGTTGTAGTTGTAGCTTTCTGTGTCTTTATGATGAATACGAATATTGTTTATATGTATGGCTCGTCTTTGGAACAAAAAGATGGCCTAGAATACGCCGCGTGGCGACATGGCCATCGGACAGGGCTACGAGGTGATGTGATCATGCATGGCCATAGTATAGTCAGACTATGCTCATGATCATGGACGTAGTATATGTTGTAGTTGTAGCTTTCTGTGTCTTTATGATGAATACAAATATTGACATGTTATGACTTGTCTTTGGAACAAAAAGATGGCCTGGAATACGCCGCGTGGCGACATGGCCATCAAACAGGGCTATGAGGTGATGTGATCATGCATGGCCATATTATAGTCAGACTATGATCATGATCATGGACGTAGTATATGTTGTAGTTGTATCTTTCTGTATCTTCATGATGAATACGAATATTGTAATGTATGACTTGTCTTTAAAACAAAAAGATGGCCTGGAATACGCCGCGTGGCGACATGGCCATCAAACAGGGCTATGAAGTGATGTGATCATGCATGCATTATAGTCAGACTATGATCATGATCATGGACGTAGTATATGTGTAGTTGTAGCTTTCTGTATCTTCATGATGAATACGAATATTGTAATGTATGACTTGTCTTTGGAACAAAAATATGGCCCGGAATGCCGCGTGGAACAGGGTTACGAGGTTAGGCTATCATGCATGGCCATAGTATAGTCAGACTATAATCATGATCATGGACGAAGTAAATGTAGTTATGGCTTTTTGTGTCCGTGTTATGATACGAATATTGTATTAATGTGTAGGTACGATCTAGTGCATGGATGTATTTTTCATTATGTATGTACAGTAATCTAGTCTTTATACTATTTTAGAGTTGACTATGTTCTAGAATTGTTTGGTAAATTCGTTACAATATTATTCGTTTCACTCATGCCAATTTTATTTCGTCAAAACGGGTGTACGCGTGTATGTACACCCTCTATTCTAATATTGAGCGTGAGTATGAGTATCTATACAGGGTGTAAGGAAAAGTATAATTAACCTTTGAATCATATAATATATATTAGTGTAAGTCGAATTTATACAACCCATAAAACCAACTTTTTTCAATCAGATAAAAAATCAACAATCCGTCTATGAACACAATGTTAAAATTTAGTAGTCTATAAAAACACGTGAAATGAATATAATCTTGATCGTTTTTCAAATGAAATGTGCATGATTAAGATCATCATGGCTCTAGTACCTATAAACTATCTTGTGCTAGTTTATTGAATGAATGAAT
This sequence comes from Agonopterix arenella, assembly GCA_927399405.1. Classification (NCBI taxonomy): domain Eukaryota; kingdom Metazoa; phylum Arthropoda; class Insecta; order Lepidoptera; family Depressariidae; genus Agonopterix; species Agonopterix arenella. The sequence continues at coordinate 9,763,318 of OV656714.1, forward strand.
GAAATATACTTTATTTACACCAAAACAAAATACAATGCACAAGAGGAAACAAAAACTGATTATGGTACAAATAATGCGGTCTTATCGCTAAAAAGCGATTTCTTCCAGACAACCTTAGGGTAGAGGAAATATAACAAAGAACGGGTCGGTATTATTAAAAACAAAATTATAGATGAAAAAGAAGTGAATACAACAGAATACATAAATACGTACATATTACATATAATAAAAGGAAGGTTTATTTATATTTTAGAGTAAACTTATCCTTTGTGTCGCACTTATTACCTATGAAGAGTTGTCTATACTTATAAAAGAGTTCCGTGACTGACAGATCACGCACAGCCATATTGCACAACCTTAACCGCTGAAGATAAAAACATGAAATTTGTAAAATAATCTTCTAAAGAGGATGTAGGGGTGCAATAAGAAATTACTTTTCGAAAATCTGCCCCTAAAAAGGTAATCCATGCGGATGAAGTCGCGGGTCAAAAGCTCGTACAATAGTCATAATTATACAATGACATTCTATACAAGGAGGACTTCGCATCAGTGCGCTATTAGCGGGACCACTAAGTTATACCCAGTTGTTTTACATTACTGCTTTATAACCGAATACATTTGAAAGATTTGAAAGGACTGGAATGTCAGCGGCAATGTATGACAGCTAGACATAACTGATGCATACAAAGGTGACATTAGAGATTTGGCCATGTTTAGGCTTTGTTATTGTATGACATGATGACTCTATGGTTATAAAAACTTGTTGTAATTATAATAGATCTAAGGAAACCACCTTTCTAAGAGCAAAATTAACATAACCTAAAAGTGGTGGAAATCAAAACAGCGAATGTGGGCGTCGCGTCGCCTCTGCATCAGACATTGTCAAATGACAGTCTTTTGTCATACAGTGACCCTTAGCGAGTGACATATTTGAAATTACACGGTTATAGGGGCGATTTTTGACATTTGCTCCTTGATTTGGAGTAGGAATTGTACGACAAGGAACTTTTAATGAATGCTAGAAAAAGAACGACCAAGAGCGTGTCGCGCACGTCTATGATAGGGTTCCGTAGCCATTTTGAAATGATTGTTGAACTATATTTTATTCTATTCTTGTCCTCGTATCTCAAGAAAGTACCAAAACTTCACTAACACACTTTGTTTAGAAAATGTAAAGGAAGGATGTGGTAGGTAAATAAAATAAATAAATAATCTTCATTATTCTTCTTCCACACAAGAAAACAATTTAGTAGGTACTACTTAAACTAAACTAGTTATAACATGGAGTTGCTATGGCATAGAGTGCAAAATAACGCTTACGTCTTGAGCGCAAATGTCTCGAGACAGAAGCATTTTTAAATGACGTAGATCTGTAGTTCATAACAATGACGTTTTGTTCCATTGTTATACGACCTGTCCAATACTTATGCCAGGTTCCTGGACCTCGTTCGATAGGCTAGCTAGCTAGCCAAAAAAACCTTTAATCTAGATAAAAGATTTTTTGTCGACTCCCTTTCCGTTGTATGGGAAATTGAAAATGTCAAAAACAAATTTCAGAAAATTAATTCTTTTAAAAATTACTCGTCACTTAAGGTGGGTCCTATAGACAACCAAAAATAGAGACAGTAGATAGAGTGGACTGTCGGGTTCTTTGTTTTTTTGTTTGATTACGGAACCCTAAAATATAAATTATGAAAGCTGTTTAATCTAGAATTAAATATTTTAACGGGTTCTTACCGCGTTTTGGTATATTTGAGTTCCCGATTGTAGATTCAATAATAACTGCGTAACTTTCAAAAACTGTATGAAAGCAGTTTTTTTTTAAAAGCTTGTACTAAACCATCAAACCAACGTTCAGTTTGATGGTTTAAACCACCAACTTAAATAAAATCAACAGTGTTATGACCCGACAGGTCCCTGATAGCTGCAATGCAATTCCCGAACCAATGTCTTTACAACAAAAATAAAGCCATTATAAAAAACGGTGTAACTCAAAAACGTCCAAGTTTAACCCTTAAAACGCTGAAAGTGGGTCGAAAAACACCACTGTTTGTAACGTTTGCAGTTTATGTCAAAACTTGCCATTAAGTCACGATAGATGGCGCTGTCTCAAAGAATTCCCCACTCGCTTCGTCGACTGACGCAAGGTATTTTCTTTTTACGACATTGCATAAAACGTATTTGGATGTATGGTCGAATATCTCGACCTATTTGTTTTGTAGTTTTAAAATTTTTATGGCATAATGTTGTCTGTGTTAGATACATACTAGGAATGCAACGATTACGAAGCGGTGCATCGTTTTTCATCTGTAATCGTAATAATTACGATTAATAACGATCCAATGCACCGTAGTAAGAATCGTACGATTATTCAAATTTATTAAAAACGTCATCAGATTGCAATTGCACAAATACCAGACCTGAATACTAGATTCCAAAGCCCAAAACAACATTAAAAATATCTGATCTTTCGCTGCCATTTTAGGTCATTTTGAGCTAAATCTGATTTATTTTTGGTCAGATTTGACTCTCATTTTTTTTTAATCCACTGAAGTCTTATTTCATTTTCGGTTACATACATTCTCGTTCTCAAGATATCTCATCCACATTTCAAAAGATTAATCTCCCACGTAAATCGGACGAGATATCGCGTGATCAACGAGATTATACAGAATCATGTTCCATATTGTGTTTTTCAAAGCTAATTAGCCTCTACGCATCCAAAAATCAGAATCCCTACCAAGTGAACCTTTGACTTCGATCTCAAATTAGTAGAAAAAGTTACAAAATATGGGAATTAAAAAAAAAAATATTGATTTTACTTTCATTGGAATGCAAAGAAACACTATGAGAACTCATTCTGAGGATAATCTTAACTAAATTTGTTTAATGAATCGGTTATCGTAATAAATAACAATTAATATCGTTATCGTAATCGTAATGGCCGAATCGTTGCATCCCTAATATATAGACGGCCCGGTAGCACAGTCTGTAGTGAACCTGCCTGCTGTGCCGAGAGTCGCGGGTTCGAATCCCGTAAGGGACAAATATTTATATGATGATCATATGAATATTTGTACCCGAGTCATGGATGTTTGTATCTATATATGTATTCTATATCGTTGTCTAGTCATCATAATACAAGTCCAGGTACTTTAAATGTGACTAGATGATTTGTGTGACAATGTCCAAGATATTTATTTATTTATTTATTTATATATATAAAATGATGACAATAATGCTTTGCCGGTTTAGGGTGGCCAGAAAACTTGCTACAAGTACCAATTATCTTTTGAAGTTATAGTTCCATTATCGAAATCGCGAGAAAAAAACAACTGTTCAAAAGTTGTAGTGATGAAACGATTACGATTACGATTTCGATTTCGATTAATGCCCCAAATAATGGAAAATTCTGAAAGTGTTGCATGACAATATACAACAGCAACCTAATAGCATAGCATAGCATAGCATATGCTCACTACTTTATTCCCCGAGGGGGTAGTCAGAGATATTCTGAAACCTCAGAACATCCACGTTTCACTAGTACCGAAACTCTGTCCAGTGTGACGGGGAGTGAGCCCGTCGCCACTTGTAATGGACAGTGGGCACAATACATGCCTCGAAATTGAAGCGTGCAGGTTTCCTCACGATGTTTTCCTTCACCGAAAAGCCAGTGGTGTTAGCCACCTAATAGTTTTACAACAATAACAAATTTTAACCCTAAACAGGGATCTACGATTAATATTTAAATTAAATTTCAGTGTCGGCCGCCAGAGGGCGTTATCAGTACGAAATTAATTCGTAACCTCTACGTAACAAATTCCTGGCGTCACCCATTGGTTTTGGGTCTAGTTTTGTGATTTATTGCTCAGGTCCCAGTTAGATAGTTTAGTTTCAATTTCTCTTTAGTTATTGACCGGGGCTTCTCTTGCGGGGAATCTTGCTCGTATTCGGAATAAGAAGTCAAAATTCAAAATTCAAAATTTTTTTATTCAAAATAATATCACATAGATAGCTTTTTACGTCATTTTTTGAGTCTACCACCGCGTCGGAAGGTGTTTCGTTGAGAGAAGATGCGGCCAGAAACTCTACAACACACATCTTTTAAACAAAACAAAATATACAAAGTACAATTAAAATACAACATTGCATTACATAGAGTAACATTGTCAAGACCAGACATTTTGGTCATTCAAATAGTCATCGAGTTTATAGTAGTCCTTTTTACAGAGGACTTGTTTAACATGGGACTTAAACTTTTTGTCTGGCAAGTTTAGAATTTCCTCTGGTGTCTTATTATAATAGCGTATACCGCGTGTTGACCTTACTGAGTCGAAAATGTGGGGATACTAATTTATTTTTATTTCTTGTATTGTATTTATGAACGAGAAGTTGCTTGTGTTTGTATGTGCTTACGACTTTTAATAACTGCTTTTCGAATAAATTGATTATCTATCTACAGGGGTAACAAAGCACCCAAGTAATACTTCATACCATCCAACTGAACAACTTTCACTACGGAGTCAACTTCGAAATTCCGAAATAAAAATCAGCAGTTTCATACAAAACTGCTCAACGGCTCGACTCAAATGTATGGGACAGCAAATTTTTTTTTCTCGGTTTTGGCTCCGTAGTGGAAGTTGTTCAGTTTGATAGTCTGAAGCACCCCCATTAAGTATTACTAGGATGTTTTGTTTTGTAAAATTAAATGCGTTACAAATTAATGTAGTTGTTTCAAAATATCAACGACTTCCGACTTCTACTCCTACTCCTTAACCATCCATGCTGCTCGGTTGTGGAACTCACTCCCCGCCGACATTCGCGACTCCAAGACTATAGCTGTATTTAAAAAGAAAACGAAAGAGCACTACCTTTCTCTATCTTAAGTGATATTCATATATATAATTATATACATTTATTAATATATATTGTAGGTATATATTACATTTATTTATTTATACTGTTTGTTTGTACACAATAAGTTTGCCTTGTAATTGTTAACTGTCTCTTCTACGGGTCTGCTGGAAGAAATCTCTTCAGAGATAAGCTCGCCCTTTGTACATGTTTTCTCAACTTTGTGTATTATTATGTCCGTGTGTACAATAAAGTGTTATAATATATAATATAATATCAAACTGAACAACTTTTACGATGGACCCAACATTTAAATCAGGAAAATCAGCATACATTTGGGTAGAGTAGCCGTTTACGTTTTTATAGACCAGCTGTTTATTTTGCTATTAAGATTTTGGTTAATTGTAAAAGTTTTTCAGTCTGATGGTCTGAAACACTTTCTTTATTTGTAATGCATTTAATTTAAGACCCTCTATACATAGCTTTATTATTGCTACTTACTACAGTCCAATATCTTAATTAATAGCCCAGTCATTTTACGGAGTTTTGTTAGGCAGGGTAGGAAGTAATTATTAATTGGACTTTAAACTGTAACCGGCACCATTTAGTGACAAAAAGACTATCTTAAAACATATTTAAAAAAAAATCGCTACCCAACATAGAAATCAAAATTGTGTATCCCAGAAGGCTTTTAAATTATTAATATTAATACCAATGTACTTATTTGACGTAGATTTAACAATATAAATTGTTTTTGAGCAATAAAATAGGCATTGAAATTAAAAAAATGAGGTATTTATTAGAAAATACCAATGTATTTTTCAAAACCTTCTAAGGATATAAAAATACAAGTATGTATAATGGTAAAGCCTTAAATATGTGCAAAAAAATTTACCATCAGGTTTTTTAGAACGAGATAATAGCTAAATTTTGAAATTGGAACTCATGCTGACGTGATTTTTTTTTAATTTTAGTACATTTCTAGGCTCAAATTGGCTCTTCAATATTATACCGAATTATTAAACCGAAAAAAAAATGTTAATTATTAATTAGTCCCGGGTCAAACCGTAAAATGACTGGGCTATAAAGCGAATGATGGAAAATATATCTTCAGAGATATGCTGGCCCTTTGTGTGGTAAATATGTCTATATCTCCGAGTGTATGGTGAAGTCAATAAAGTTGAAAAATTTTAACATACCTAAATTGCTTGTTTACCTACATAGGCATTGCGCACCACTAGTATAGAATTTCTTTTGCACCTCCCATACAAAAGTGCGATCGTCTTCTTATCGTGTGGGCAGAGCCCTAATGTCAGAGTTTTCTCAGACCTCCTTACAGCCTCTGACGTGGTTTTATGTAACGACTACTACCACCAGAGATAGTAGCCAGAACCAACGGCTTAACGTGCTAACGACAATCAGATGATTCAGCCTGCAATGTGGTGAAAAACGCACAAAGTGACATTTCACTAGGTGTCCCCCGTAGGAATCGAACCCACGACCTCTGTGTCGAGAGCCAATGCTCTTAAGGGCCTATGTCGAAAAATAATTGAAGCGAAATGGGCGTGTGATAGCTTATATTACTGCCTGATGCGAGAGAAACAGATGGGGCGGCGCGCGCGACTGAAACGACGGAAGCGTAAAACAAACTTTATTTAATTGTGATTGTACTATTTATGTAAGTTCAATTCTGCTCTAATCAAAATTTGTAAAATATCAATCTCTTTTTTTTAAATCAAGTCTCGTGTTTCTATTATTCACCATTTAGCAGTTCCAAGCGTTTATAAATAAAAACGGAGGCTACTTTGGCTTGTTTTTCTATCGAGAAAATGTGTCTTAATCGTGTTTTGGCTCTAATCAAAACTTCAATTATATGTTCAATTTACACATAACCGCTAATCATACTCCTACTGTTCATGATAATTATATGACGATTTGAATAATCCTATTTTTTCACATATCCTCTTAACCATTAGACCACGGAGGCAGTTAAAGTGCGATTCAACCGATCCATATTCTATTTGAGGTCTATATTCCTTAGGTAAAGTTGTTTAATTTCATTGTCTGAACATACCCTTAAATTTTTGGTAATTAAAAACTAGTGGTGTATGAGAAACGGTGATTTCATTTTAAAACAACAATGAAATCCTAAATCAAAAGTTAGTCTCAAAGATCCACCTACTTTAATTTAAAGCGCAAGTCAACTAACACATAAATAACAAGAAAGGGTGACCATTCAATAATTCACTTAAGGACAGTAATTATTAACGCACGATTTGTCCCGGCCACGGTCCGAACGTGGTCACACTAAATTATGATCGTTTAGTTTAGTTTAGTAAAATATTAGTTTTGCACTGCCCTTTGACGTGTCTTCATTTTAGTTTTGTGGAAATATATCGAGCTGCTAATACCACTTGGAACATTTACAATGGCGAAGAATGGCAAAGAAATTATAAAGAAAATAAAGGAAATGAAAAACGATCAAGGACAGCACTGGATAGTCTGAAGAGTCGGAACCTTCTTAACTTTTTCAATATTCAGTATTCCTTAGATAAATTATGTGTTTAGATAGAGCCTCACGCTTCTACCGTATATAACAAAAGTAGCTAACGTTCTTTGGTTGGTGTGCGTGAGGCGCTACAAATAAGAAGAATAACTCTAAACAAAATCAACATAATTTTTGGCACCTCTTGAAAAATGAAATTTTGTATGAGTTTTGGCGGCAAGGTAGAGTTTTTAAAGAACAAATTTAGAACACGGTATAGTTTTTTTGGTGCCACTTTTTGAGCTTGATTTACATTTACTATGCATTCTTATTCGTAGGTGAGGCGTCATACAATTCATATCTGTGTGCGTGTTTACCGACAAGGTACACTGATATTTTTACGACGCGTTCGTAGCTTCTACTGTCAATCTTGACATATAAAAAATATATATCAAAGGCGTGTTCAAATTATGTAATAAAAATAACGCTATATTATATAAAAACACTATTTACTTTCATTCGCCCGGAAGGACATTATTTCCTTTTACTTATAAAACTTTTATAAATTAACGTACTTATTAATTTATGTTTATGTATGTATGTTTAAAATTAATAAGTTAGAATAATGTACATTGTTGGAAACCTCGCACCACCAAATACTCACCTAGCAACTAGCACCAAATGCTCAATTTGACCGTCAGCAGCGCTCTTTTTACCCGACTGCGCCAGGAGGGTTATGTTTTTTATTACGTGATCCCACCTGCAAGACGCTTATTTTTTTAAATAACCGGTCTTTTTAACCTTATAGGTATGTACGATGTGATTACAATTTACGGAATCAAAAAATACTCCATATTTTTAACTCATCATCACCATCAGCCTATAAACGTCTCACTGCAGGGCACAGGCCTACCCTCAAGGAGGGTGTATGAGCATTAGTCCACCACGCGTGCCCAATGCGGATTGGTAGACTTCACATACACATCCGAATTTCTTCTTCAACGTAGTTATGCAGGTTTCCTCACGATGTTTTCCTTCACCGTTTGAGAGCAGTCGGTATTACGTACATAAGTTAGAACTCATTGGTACATGGCATGTTGTCCATGCGGATTTGAACCCGGACCCCATAATTTGGTGTCCATACCTCTCCGCAACGCACCAATGACGCTCTTATTTTTATTTTTTAATTAATCTCCAATAATTATACACCTTTAAAACTAAAAAAAAGTACTTTAAGTAGCTATAAAAATGCAGTTTTTTGCTCGTGTTCCTATTGCATATTTCTACTAGTATGTAGGTACTAAGGGAAAAATTGTGGCCGTGTTGCATTTTAAACACTTGTTCAACTGTAATTTGTAAAAAAAATTGAATGCTTTATATTTTATTATGATAGCCTAAACCACAAGTTACGGATTTTTGTACTTTTCCCAATTGCACAGATGATTTTAACAGCTCTATAAACATCATCGTCACCCACCTCTACCCGAGATTAAAGTGACCATTTAAGGGTTGTTTTTGCCACCCCTTCCCCCCGCACCCCCAAGCAACCGACAAAAGTCAAGTGTCGAACCAAGTCCTAAATAAGTGCGGAGGGTTGATTCTTGGTTGAGACACACTGCCTAAAAAAATGTCGAATGCTCTAAAATCAGTTACCATATTATTAGTTGTCAATTAAACCCACAAACTCACGACTGTATTCCCATTCGGGGTGGTCGGAAACATTGCTACAACTACCAATTTTCTGTTTAAGAATGTAGTTGTAGCAATGCTCACAATTTAGCAATTTATGATTCAGGTTGGAATGACGTGTCAAGTGGTGAGAGGTGGCTAGCCTTTCACCAACATCAAACAACCTTTAACCCCTAGTCTCCCCGTGCGACACCCACGGGCAGAATTGGCGTGGTCTGTTCTAAGCCAAAACCACACGGCTCAGGCACGGCGGCGGAGACACAGGAGATTAAGTGGGTTCATATTTTCACAGAATGCGAGTTATTATTTTGGATTTGCTAACAAATATTAAAAAAAAACATTAAGGGGACTCCCCATACAAGAACGTTTTATTATTCATGTTTTTTTACTCAATTGTAAAAACAGCAATAAATGCATGCAACCGTCAAACATGCACGAGCGTTAACCTGCGACTTCGTCCGCACAAATTATATACCAGATTTTAAGTCAGATCATAAGCTATCAAACAAAAAAGTTTCATCAAAATAGGTTCAGCAGTTTTTGCGTGATACTCGTTCAAACAAACAAACACACAAACAAACAAACAGACAGACAAAAAATCCAAAAATTGGTGATATGGAAACCATATCGTAATTTTGTTTTTGTTAATATCTTCAATGTACAAACAATCTTCTGTTACAGTTTTATGATAGTTCGAGCGTTAACCCGCGACTTTGTCCGCACAAATTATATACCAGATAATAAGCTATCAAACAAAAAAAGTTTCATCAAAATGGGTTCGGTAGTTTTTGCGTGATGCTCGTTCAAACAAACAAACACACAAACAAACAAACAGACAGACAAAAATTAAAAAATCGGTGATATGGAATCAGGGACACCTAAAAACCATATCGTAATTTTTTTTTAAATCTCAAGTAAAACAACAAATACTTTAAGCCAAGTTTGGTCTTTATTTTATAAGATTTATTTAAAAGATGGTTGATAGTTGTACTAGGGTCCACCCTGAAAGGGAGGGAATACGGACGAGAAGTTAATGTTATGTTATATGACTGCGTAATTACTTGCTCGCCAACCACCAAAACAGTGTAACCGAACATTCAAATGATTTATAAGACCGCGTTATCGAAATAACTCATACACGTCTAGTTAGTGACAAAGTGACCACTGTTGTAGTCCCTTTGTCCACATTATTTATTATTTGGGAGATACACGCGTTTGTATCTCAAGTGAGGATTTAGACACAAGATAATGAGATGGATTCCCTTTGTAGGTATAAATTATGAATGAACTAGCTGGATATAGACAGCATGAGATAGACTGAAGAAGTCTGAAGGATTCCATTTTCCATATTTGGTGTAGACCAAAGAAAGGGATATTATTGAATCTATATTAAATGATATACATATAAAAGGGTCCTTCCGAATATAATCTATAACATATTTACTTGATTTTTAACTACCTATGTAATGCTTTGTGTATGGGACCTAGTTTCCTGAAATAATGTTTTATTTTTTTTTAATATGCCGCGGCTTTTAAGGGGTTGGTCAAACTATCAAACTGAACAACTTTGTCTGTGGGACCAAGGCAGAAAGGGCCAAAAAAATCTGTTGTTCCATATAAAACTGCAATCCTACTCGACCCAAATGCGTGGGACAGACAGCAGACTTTTTTTTCGGAATTTCGATATTGGTGCCATATCATAGAGAAAGTTGTTCAATTTCATGGTCTGATCATCCCATTAAAAAACCGTCAGGTGGTTGCAGAGGGGTCAATTTTATACATAACTTTGACGGACAATACGCGTAGATGGTATTAATATAAATAACTTTGTATATATGGAAAAATAGTTTAGAAAATCTAGATGCCGCGTCACAAATAACATTTGCAATTTATAAAATAATTACGAAGATATTTATAAAGCTTTGCAATTTTTCATAAAAAATTTTAAAAGCTTTATACCTGCGTAATTATATTATTACTTTATTAATTCCGTCTAGTTATGGTGTTAGAGAGGAGTGATAATGACGAACGTACCTTATGTAGTATTATGATTGGTGATGAAAAATTGGAACAGGTGAATGAGTTTGTGTACTTAGGATGCATGTTTACCAGAGACGGTAAGTGTCAGAGTGATATTGAGAGAAGAGTGAAAGCAGGAAATAGGGTAAATGGAGCTCTGAATTCCTTTGTGACAAGCCAACGTGTCCAAAAAGGCACGGATGGCAGTTCATAATGGAGTGTTAGTCCCAACATTGATGTATGGAAGTGAATCTTGAGAATGGCAGAAGACGCATGAAAGTAGGATTAACGCAGTGGAAATGCACTCACTGAGAAGTATGTGTGGTGTGACTGTGATGGACAAATTGAAAAATAGTTTTATTAGAGAACGTTGTGGTTTGAAAGAGGATGTAGTGACAAAAATAGAGAAAGGTATGTTGAGATGGTTTGGTCATGTGGAAAGAATGGATGAGAGCAGATTGACGAGAGCAATCTATAAGGCAAGCGAAAGTGGAAATATTGGAAGGGGACGGCCTAGACGTACATATACGAAACAAATTGGCGACGTGCTTAAAAAGGGCCAGGTCAGATGTACCCGTAACCGACGAGCATGCATGAAAGGACTTATGAATGTGGAGGAAGCTAGAGAGGTATGTCAGGATCGTAGCAGGTGGCGTTCCGTTGTCTCTGCCTACCCCAGTGGGAGACAGGCGTGAGAATATGTATGTATGTATGTATGTAATTCCGTCTACGCGTATTGTGCGTCTAACTTTTATGGACTGAAACAACCTTAAGTTGGATCCTGTATAAGAAACCATATCTCTTATTCGCCTTTTATAGCACCCAGGAAGATAAGGTTATGGACTGTTGCGACAACAATGCTTAATTATTTTCTTTTAATTTTTCCAGGCCAAGATGAGTACGAACGACGGGACGGTAGGTCATCAGAAGGACGACAGACTCGGCCACCATCAGTCCATGAGTCAGATGCTGTACGGAGCCGGGCTAGGACCTGGTCGGTCAGGTGAGACTTTATTGCATATCATCATTCTCTTGCCCATTTCTCATTATTTGGGATCGGCGCAATGTCATCCTCTTCCATTCATCTTTCTTAGCCGTCGTTTCAACACTCACTCCTTTTTAACACATATCGTCCTTCACACGATCCATCCATCTTTTCTTCGGCCTTCTTGGCTGTAGTAGATGAGGTCCTACTACAGCCATTCACATTCATACTTAACACTCGTCTCATAACTTCTCCCCGTATCTCATGTCCATACCACGATAATCTATTACCGTGCAATTATTCCGTCATAGGTGCTACTTTCAAACTCCCTCTAATATACTGTGAGACTTTATTGCATAATTATCTATAATTCTAGATCATCATCATCATAGAACTGTTCCATGAAACAAAACATAGAAACAATCTTTTATTGCATCTACGGCATTATCATTCAATTAAGAACTTCAATAACACAATGAAATCCTACTAATATTATTAAATCTTAAAATGTTTTAACGCTTCATATGAAAACGGTATCAGATAAAAGTTTTCACGCAGTGAGAATACTTTGTGGGCATGGATTAGATTTTAGGGTTCCATACCCGAAGGATGAAAACGGGACCGTATCTACGCTGTCCGCCCGTCTGTCTATCCTACCTATTTAGGGCTGTAAGTTTTGAACCGTAATAGCTAGACAGTTAAAACAGAATGTTCGTTATTATGGCGGCTTTGCTAACAAATAATAAAAATGTCAAAAGTTTTAAATAGTTTTTTTTTCTCGCTCTATCGTAAAAACGGTATTACATACAAGCATCAAACTTGGCGTGATTATAGAGCAAACTCTACAGTATAACAGCAAACAATAAAAATCTGCCAAGTGTGAGTTGGTCTTGCGCTAAAGGTCTCAGAGAAAACAACACTTTTTTTGTAAGTTATTTGGTGGTGTGCTATGGAACCCTCGGTGCGCGAGCAGCCCGATTCGCACTTGACCAGTTTTTTTAACGTAAACTCAGACGAAAATGGGCGTACGGTTGGTTGTCTATACTATTATAAAACTGAAACAGGAAGTTTGTCTGTACATTGAAGATATTAACAAAAAAAAAGTTACGATATGGTTTTTAGGTGTCCCTGATTCCATTTCACCATTTTTTGGATTTTTTGTCTGTCTGTTTGTTTGTGTGTTTGTTTGTGTGTTTGTTTGTTTGTTTGTTTGTTTGTTTGAACGAGTATCACGCAAAAACTACTGAACCGATTTTAATGAAACTTTTTTTGTTTGATAGCTTATGATCTGACTTAAAATCTGGTATATAATTTGTGCGGACGAAGTCGCGGGTTAACGCTCGTAGATAATAAAAGCGAAAATTCCAATATTTTCCGCAGCCCAAAAAACGAATTAATGCAGTGAATATTTTAATTTCGGTGACCTAGGGTCTTTTAACGTCCTTTTACAATATCTTTTTCTTTTCAAGACATTTTCTGAGTAGGTCATTTTCTTGGTAGGTCATGCTTTAGTACAGTTAGTTTAGTTATAGCAATTTTTTTACATACTAAAACATGAAAAAATTTTAATCAAAAATCCGCGGTATGCTTTGTCATAATCATTATCATCAGCCCGTTCCGCCCCAAAGTAGGGCAAGACTCAGTGACTACATCTAGTGATGTAGTCCTCTCTCACTCGCACTCTCCATGCCCTCAATTTTTACCTCACCCCCTCGTGGAAGACGGGAGGAAGACAGTAGGCAATGGTAGTGTAGTGATTATTATTATTTGGTTGTAAGGGCTTGGTCACTGACCAATAGCTACTGCGACCTGGGCAGATCTACAATAGATACTAAAAATTGGGGGCATGGAGAGTCCGTCTTATATGTACCTACCATCCTAACTATATGACTGACCACAGTCAGTCACAAGAGCTACATACACATGTGTAGCTCCTTCTTATACTAATGTTATATAATATTCATCGTGTAATTCATTTCCCTACACCCTTGTTCCAGGGTCATCATCATCATCTCCAGTCGGAGGAACCAACGCGGGCAGTGGTCTTCTCGTCGTCCCACAACCTCTTGGCAAAGGACCCACAAAGCTGCAGCCTCTCCACGCGCATGCGCGGAAGTACCATTGCAAAATGTGTCCACAGGTAAGACTTACGTTTATGGTTCACATATAGTAACAGAATATTGTGAACTACCGCTGTCAACTCTATGGCATTTCATGTTGGAACGTATCGGGGGGCTACTATTGCAATTCTATGATAAGACGTTTCAGTCCATACAAAAGTTTGATGCACAATACGCGTAGACGGAATTAATAAAAGTTATATTTTATATATGGAAAAATTGTTTAGAAAATCTAGATGCCGCGTCACAAATAACATGAAAAATCACAATAAAATTATTAACAGTTTAAGGTGGTCCTTAAACTGTTAATAATCTCTAGTCCACAAAATGCACTTGGCTGAAGACCACAAAATACGCAACAAAGTCAGCACGCCACCAAACATGGCCGCCGCGCCGTTTGGCCAATGGCTAAATGATAATGAGACTCAGACACCGGCTGTCACTCATCAAAATTCAATTCGTCAACTGCGAGAATGTACGGTCAGCAAAAACTGTTCTTATGCTCCGAGATATGTTACTACTTGGAGAGTTCTAAGTTTATTCTTCATAAATATGACCCGCTACCTCTTACGTTTATTCGAAGAGGTCTATGATATGCCCTGTAGTGGCTGGTTTGACATTATGCAAAGTTAAGGAATTATGTGCCGAGACGTTATAAAGGCCGACGATGATTCCCTTTTAGATTGTAAAGCTGAAAGCATTGAATTACACACGACTGGACGTAGAGTCCGCGCTCAAAAGTGTCCGAACCAAAAGAGAAACAACTACGCGCCACTCTTTGTTTGACAGAAAACGCGCACGTCTGCATGCCGTGCTGCCGTACTGTAAGAATTAGTAAAAGCTACGCAAGCAAAATAAAATTAAACTTTTAGTTGAATTACAATCACTAACACGTACACACGGTGACACATCAAGCTATACAAAACCAAAATAAGCTGGTCGCGCGCAGGTGGAGTAAAGTATATTGTCGCGCGGCCAGCTTATGTTGGTTTTGTATAGCTTGATGTGTCGCCGTGTATACTTTCGTTTATGTAGGTTAGTCTGGGACACTTTTTCGAGAATTTTGTGTTAGAACCGGCGTCCGTAAGTTAGTAAGTCAATGCTTAAAAGGCATATATATATTTTCTGATAGCAAGTTGACCACTAATTTCTTCCATAAATCTCATTACCAATTTGCAGAATATTTTCAAGCCGCTTTGACTGTTGCTTCAGCTGTTTTATCAGGCATTGGCCCGCCACAGAAACCTAAAGCACTAATCACCACATGATACATCGAGCCAACTTAAAACCCTCAATTCGCTAAAAGAGAGCAGTGCTTCAACTGCATACATCAAATTCATCAAAAGTACAGCTGAAGTGAAATGGACAGTGAAGGCCCTAGATCGAGAAAGATGGCATAGAGTCTATGCCATCTTTTTCCCTCCTTCGGCCTCCTTTAGTCTACCATACTTTCATGGACTGAAGAGGCCATTGCGATTGAGAATATAGCTAAGAAGAAGTTGTAGCAAAGCTTCTGATCGTCCCAATGGGAATTATGTTCGTGAATTTATTTAGGTACCTATGATTGATTATTGTCTATTCAAGTTTTAAAACAGTTTTGAACTTATATTGATATCTATTTTGCCGACGTTACATTAAGGCGCTCAGTCCTGTAGAACTTGCAATTAATTCTCTATCGAGAGTTTTTTGCTCGTCATAACGCGTTTAGCTATCTAACTCATCTGAACTTATATTAAACCTTATTTAATGTTATTAGGGTGCAATATTTCATTAATTTGCTTATATAATTTACTTTTTGACGAAGTATTTGACAATTGTAACTAGATTTTTTTGGAGATGACTATAACAGCTCTGCTTAGGGAGCAGGGAGCTTTTTACTGCGGACTTTATTGGAGGAACCAGGAAGGTTCTACCGAGCCAAATGAATAGCAACCGTCCTAGGGGCACCCAGAGGGGTACGGACCTCGGCATAGGACGTTGCTGGGGCTACGCGGCGGATTGGGTAGCGGGGATCGGTAAGAGTTTGTGGCTAGAGTTCCTGTTTTATACGTACATACATACAAACATAAGCTCACGCCAATGCCCCATGGGGGTAGGCAGAGACCACGAACCGCCACACGCTACGACTCTGACACACCTCTTTCGCCTCATTCACATTCATACATCTTTTCACGCACTTGCCCTTTTGATCGTGGTATGTTTTCCTCCCATTTCCACCCGTGGGTGTCGTAAAAGGCGACTAAGGGATCTACCGGAGGATGGGCAGCAGCATCCTCTGAGTACACACATTCAATCCAACTGCGATCGCCAACCCGCCTGCCAAGCGTGGCGATTATGGCAAATCCCCCCATTTTGGGGGAGGCTTATGTCCAGCAGTGGACGTCTGTCGGCTGATATGATGATGATTTTTTCCTCGGACGGCCTCCGCTCGCCTTTGCTTGTATACGTCCTTTAATACCTCCTCCTGTTTAATACATATCTTAATATATTTTGGACATTGTCACCCAGATTATCGAGGCACATTTAAAGTACCAGAATCTAGCCCGGACTTGTACTATGATGACTAGACAATCATATAGGAATAAACATTTGACATTTAATACAGGGTAATCGAAGCGTTGACTTTTGCAGTTACAAATGGAACCCGAATAAAACACCCTAGAAATAAATAAAGGGGGTGGTTTAGTTAGACCATCAAACTGAACAGGTTTCACTAGTATGGAGCAAACATCGAGAAAAAAAAAAATGTTGTTGCATACAAAACTGTAGTACCCAACCTACCTACTCGAATGACAAATCATGTTACATCATGACTCATGCTGTATTGGAAAGATTAGTCAGTTAGCAGTGGTCGTATCGAGGCTGACTGCTTTGGGATTGTCAGACGAAGTCAGGAGTTGTAGATGTATCATCAAAAAGAATAGAATCGCAGGTCAGCTGAAAGCCGAATAGATGATACTATCCTAGACTCTAAGAATAATTTTACGGACCTATTTATAGCAAATAAATTATTATTATAAAACAAAGGGCAGGAAATATTTTTTAACACACTTGCTCATAAAATGGCCCTTATTTCACCGCAATTAGGCACATAATGACACCTATAATCAAACTGTGACTTTTTCATTACTATTATTCACAAGTGAGTTATAGGTTAGAGTAGTAGGTATCTAAACTTCTTGGTTGTGTTCTTGAGTTGCTTTGTTCTTAAAAAAGTTTCGATACAAAAAAGATCATATTCAATAGTACAAATAAATTCTCTAAATAAACTTTTTATTTACTAAATAAAATGATTTTTTATTATTATTTTCTTCACAAGTGTGTTGAAAAACGTCGTATGATACACGTGTGTATT
This sequence comes from Agonopterix arenella, assembly GCA_927399405.1. Lineage (NCBI taxonomy): Eukaryota > Metazoa > Arthropoda > Insecta > Lepidoptera > Depressariidae > Agonopterix > Agonopterix arenella. Next base: position 9,780,825 of record OV656714.1, read on the forward strand.
GATGATTACCATCCTCAATGGCGCCTCAGCGGTAATCACCAACATTACACACTTGTACCATAATGTACTATTAATGGACAAGAGCGTATGGCGGAGACAGGTAATGAAATAAAAATGCTATAGGTACGAGTAATTTTTTATCACTAAAACTGTCCACAAATCTAGAAAATGCTATTGTAATTAAAAACCGTTAGTTTTCTATTTTGAACGGAACATTTTGGCGTCGGACGGATCAAACAAAACGCCGGCTTTATACGTTTTCTGTTGTTGCCAACCATTTGTATCGAATTAATTTATCAGAAAAGAATTGTATGTGCACTTGTCGATTTTGTTATTTAAAAAAATACACGCGATTTTAAATAATCCAGCTAAATACAGTAAATCAAACGCTATAAGTAACCGCTACATTTTAAATAGAACACAAAAAAAATGGACTTTGTCACACAGAATATCCAGTCTCATTTAAAGTATCTACCAGAATCCGGTAGGAACTATAATAAAAAAAAAAAGGTATTTATTTTCATCTCACATATAGGGACATCATCATCATCTCAGCCGATGGACGTCCACTGCTGGACATAGGCCTCCCCCAAGGATCGCCATAACGACCGGTCCTGCGCTGCCCTCATCCAACGGGTTCCCGCCGCCTTCACAAGGTCGTCGGTCCACCGTGTGCGGGGCCTACCCACGCTGCGCTTTCCGGTACGCGGTCGCCACTCAAGAACTTTTCGGCCCCATCGGCCATCGGTTCTGCGAGCATGCGGCATGCCCCGCCCACTGCCACTTCAATTTAGCAACTCTTTGGGCTATGTCAGTTACTATGGTTCTTCTGCGGATCTCTTCATTTCTGATTCGATCTCGCCGGGAAACTCCGAGCATAGCCCTCTCCATTGCTCTTTGGGTGACTTTCAGCCTTTTTATGAGGCCTTGAGTGAACGACCACGTCTCTTTTCCATATGTCATCACTGGCAACACACACTGATCGAAGACTTTCCTTTTAAGACACTGCGGTATTTGGGACGTGAAGATACTACGTAGCTTCCCGAACAAACAAACTATTCAGTTAGGTAGGTCCAACTTCGAGAAAGAGATCAACCGTCGAATCCAACTCGGTTGGGCATCGTTCGGGAAGCTACATATAGGGACAATGAAACAGTATTATTGTTACAAATTATGCTAAGCTTAGTATTATATGTGAGAGATCGGTGCACGTGGTAGATTTACAGATAACACCTGCAAATCTGGGTAACGAGTCACCGGGCTCCCACCCCCGTCTGGAGTCCATACATTTTAGATTAAATAAACTTATATGTAGACATGAAAATAGCAGTAGGAAACTAATGTAAGACATCTTTAATCACTGAGCTCCAGCATCTATCCATTAGGGGTAGGTTCTAAAGCTCAGTAATCAAAGAGCCTATTAAATACTAATGTTATGTATTGCAGTTTAAAGAAGGATAGTTTGTACCTGAGTGTATGAGTGTGTGTGTGTGTGTGTGTGTGTGTGTGTGTGTGTGTGTGTGTGTGTGTGTGTGTGTGTGTGTGTGAGTGTGTGTGTGTGTTGGGAGTTTTATTACTATAAATGAGACTGGATATTCTACCAGAATCTGGCCTGGACTTATGTAGTAGAATGACTAGACAACGATATAGCGTACATTATTAATACAAACATGCTTGACTTGGATACTAAGTAATGGATTATTTAAATTTTACTTATTTAATCAAGGCGGTCTGAAGAAACCCTAAAACAAGGGCCTTGTATAATAAACTCGACAAGTGACAATTGACAATGACAATTTAGAGAACATTGCTGGTTACTAATGACGCTAAACTTGCAGTGCTTCATGTGCACTAGCATTCTCAGCAATGTACTCTGAATTGTCATTGTCAATTGTCGCGTTTATTAAACACGGCCCAGGAGGGCAATTGCGATAAATAAATCGCAACTGAATCGCGTGCAAAGCTTAGCTTTTTACACATTTGGTATTGCGCTAATCGCAGTACAGCTAATGACAGCCGTTAGAGCTGTTTTGACAGATGGCTTAAACGTTAAAGGCTGTCAGTCACATAGAAAATAAGTCAAGTTTAGCGCGATATGGAATTAAAACAGTTAAATAGTAATTGGATTGCAATGTGACTAGAACTGAAATTGGATTAGTATTGAACTTGGATGTTTTAAATTAGCGCAATTGGGCCCCAGGGCTTGCTGCCCACAGAATAAGAAGAAGAATCGAAACATTGTTATTTTTATACCTATATTATTATTTTATTAAATAATGAAGATTGTGTGGAAGTGTGTATGTGTATACAATTTTCATTATTTTTGATTAATTTGCAAATAAAAAATTAAATGAAAATAATGAAAATGCGCTTGTTTGCTGTCTTTTTCGATGTTTATTTTATTCAGCAAAACAATATTATTTCCTGAATTTAAGCTGGAAGTTTGAATGAGGTACCAACAAACCAATACACAACCGATTTCTCAAAATACAAGTATTTAAAAATATACGTCATCATACTGATAAACCAATAGCATCAAAAAAATAAATAATTCATCAAAAACAATAATTTAAAAACAAAACCAAAAGTGACCGGCCACTGCGCCGGCGAAACTAAAAGCGGCGAAACAAACTGTGGAATCCAAAAATTTACACAAATCGCAATAAGTATTAACCAATTCTACTTTTTGTGGACCCTCACTGGTCCTTCCAGAATTTTTGTGATCGCATTCCTTCCCTACAGATTTGATTAGAAAGCTGACTTGACGATGACATAGTTTTGTCATACGATTTTCGACTTTATTTCTTTGGTTCTGATTTTTTAATTAAAAAGAAAGGTTTTGTTTGTTTCTTATTGCTTTAAAGAGTTTTAGAACAGGTATTTTCTTTTTTTATTTTAAAATACCGAAAGGTTTGGAGTTTTTTTTAAGAATGTCTGACCCAAAAAGGTTCCTGAAAAAAGAGGAAATTGTACAAATTCTCATTTCTTATAATATGTAATATTGAGCATTGTTTTGCGGTTTCAAACCTTTTTAAAGTTGCTGTCATAGGATCGGACGAACGGACAGAAGGACAAAACGATATTATAAGGATTCCGTTCTTTGCCATTTGGCTACGGAATCCTAAAAACAAGATACTACACTTCAAGGCTTTAACAATTAAAGGCAACTATCCAAAAGTTCTCTCAAACGAATATCTGATGAACCTTTTGCTTTAATATTATTCCATCTTCATCGTCATCATCGTCTCAGCCGATCGACGTCCACTGCTGGACATAGCACTCCCCAAGGATCACCACAACGACCGGTCCTGCGCTACCTTTATCCATAGGTCATCATATTTACAAGGTCGTCGCTGGTCCACCTAATGGTTGCTCAATGTCTAGTGTCTACCCACGCTACGTTTTTCGGTACGGGGTCGCCATTCAAGAACTCTTCGGCCCCATTGACCATAGGTTCTTTTTGCAATGCGCCCCGCTCACTGCCACTTTAGTTCAGCAATTCTTTGGGCTATGTCAGCTAATCTGGTTCTACTGCGAATTCCTGGCTGCGCTAGAAGGAGGGTTATATTTTTTGTAGCACATATGACACAAAGCCCATTGAATTCGATGAACCAAGGCATTTTTGTTGAAAAAATATTCATATTTTATTAAAAAGAAAATCTTAAGGGAAAATTTTATACAAAACGTTGACGCATAATACGCGTAGACGGTAATAATATAAGTAACTTTGTATATATGGGAAAATTGTTAACACAAATAACATTTACAATTTATAATATAATTACGAAGATATATAAAGCTTTTAAAATTTTGTATGAAAAATTTTAACGCGGCAACTAGATTTTCTTAACTATTTTTCCATATATAAAATATTACTTTTATTAATTCCGTCTACGCGTATTGTGCGTCAAACTTTTGTATGGACTGAAACCACCATAACAATCAATAACTATTCACCGAAAAGTAATTTACGAATATTCGCAAAATTATTGTCCGAAAATCAATGCACAAATGTCCACTCAACCAAAACCTAAAACGTCTCTATTCTCACCAATCTATTTTAAATTCTAGTTCTATGATAATAAAGTGTTGAATAGAAAAACAGTTCGTGGTCAGTTTCTTAAGGGCCCTAACAGACGGTGTCGACGCTTATGGGTATCAATTTTTCACGAAATGAAAATCACGTCTACTTCCGTTTGTCGGTGTCCGGTTAGGGGTGTTTTTTATTAGTGGCGATTTGTGGAATGTGCTTAGTAAAAGTGTGAGGGTTGTTGAGATTAGTGTAGGATTTATTGAATACCTAATTTTTATGGGTAAACATATGTTTTTTGAAAACACGAAAATGAAAGGAAATCTTAAGGGTAGCGTAGCCTAGGCATATCACAGAAAGCGTGCTACACATATTTCTTATAGTAAGTTTTTGTCAAGAATTTTCATGATTAATCAGCCTATATGCGTCCCACTGCAGGGCACAGGCCTACCCTCAGAAAGAGTATTGTTAAGTAATGTATTTCACTATTCAGTTCATAGAAGGATCCTTAAGGAAATACGAAACTCATAAAAATACGTATATTGTTCCATATACAATAGTTACACAGGATTACGTCTATCCTTGAGCGCGGGGAGGAAGTGACTGCCCGACCTGAGCTTACGTGACAAAAGTGCAAACTTGCACAAATGTGTCGCCACAGGGACTCAGTCCACCTTCTTCTTCTTCGGGTGAGTATCCATTGCTGGAGGTTGGCAGTCAGCTCTGCATATCCCTGTCTGTGTCTATCTCTCGCTAAACGAAACAGCTCTTCGACGTTCTTCAGTCCACCACCCGTGCCTAATCTGATTTGGTAGACTGAAAACGCATCAGTATTTCGTCGACGGCGTATGCAAGTTTCTATATACCATTTGAGAGCAATTGTACATATATAACTTAGAAAAACTCATTGGTGCATGGCAAGTCGTCCGTGCGGATTTGAACCCGGACCATCATGATTGAGGTCTATACCTCTCCGCAACGCGCCATCCTATGTTCTGTGGCTATAAGATAACAATAGATAATCAAAGTGTGGTTCAATAATATCACGTCCGTGGTAGTTCAAGGGGTAAGTCCGGGGTAAGTGTAGTAAGTATAGGGGTAAGGTAGTAAGGGGTAAAAATTAGTATTGAACAGGAGTTCAATACTAATTTTTAACCTTAAGGTCCGCCACATACATCCGGAATAAACGTGATTCGGAATTAGATTCCGTATGGAGTGTTGCCGCTTTCAGAGACTTTTTCACTAGATCTAGTGATTTTTTATGTCTTAGGTGGCATATTTTGATTGTGATTTTTGAGCGTAGGCGTTGATGGAACGATACCGTATCGTGACGGTGCAGTTGCAACGTCGTTGCGGCATAGTTGCGAAATCGCCTAAGCTCAAAAACCGCTTGTCTGATAATGGTTCATCCCATTTTGTATGCAGATTGTGTCTAATGTTAAAACTATCGATAGTCTTTTGATATAGTTGCATTAATATTGGAATACAATTTGCAAACCACCGTAACGCCATGACCTCATCACATGAATAGAAATTGTTTGTTTTGTTTTTATGAATACCTAAAACTGCAATTATTGTCATTCATTTGGCGTTTCATACATTTTTATTTTAGGCATTTTTTAAACAGCACTAGTATTTTTTGTAACCATAGTTGACAACACTGAATCCGGAATCAGGATTCCTGATCGCAATTCCGTCTGTGTGTGGCGGACCTTAATTTGAAGTATCAAACCAAATCGGATGCGTACTGAAGAAGGGCCAAATAAAATGTACTCGAAACCATAGTAAAAATAGAGTCGGAACCGACGAGCATGTATGAAGAGACAAACCAAATCGGCTGCGTACTGAAGAAGGGCCAAATAAAATGTAGGTACTGAAACTGATGAACTTGTATGAAGAAACTTATGGATGTTGAGGATGCGAGAGATCAGTGTAAGAATAGTAGCATGTGGCGATCTCTCTGCCTACCCCAACGGGACATAGGTGTGAGCATATGTATGTAATTTAAAGTATTTCTGACCTAAATATTAAGAAATCCAAGTCAGACCATGAAGCTTACAGCAGCAAGCAAAACAGTCGTATCTCATCCGATCCCAGTTTTTGCGGGTCTAATGACGTCATTACGCGAGGGGAAGGGACCAGAGGGGACCAGTTACAGAACTCAGAATGCATTCGTTTAACGGGCTTGGGATATTTTGACGGTGGTTCTAACTAGCGGTAGAAAGACACAATTTTATATGTGACTGTCTAGTTACTTGATTTTGAGGATTAGTTCTCGGGTGTGAAATTTATTGGAAGCTATTTGCGATGTTATGTTTGTTGCTTCGCATTGGGCACGCGTGATCGACTGATGCCCATACACCCTCCCTGAGGCAGGCCTCCTGTAGGCCTCTGCCCTGCAGTGGGACGTATATAGGCTGATGATGATGATGATGTCAGAGACAACGATTATTTATTTACTATTATATTTACAAAAAAACATAGTAACCAGCATTATGCTGAAGAATAAATTATGATGCGTAAGTCAACCAATCAGCATTGGGTACCCGTGGTGGAGTAACGCCTAAACTTATCATTGATGGGAGGACCAGTGCCCTGGAGTTGGACATATGATGATGGTGAACAGCATCGTCGAACAGCAAGGTCCCTATTAATAAATGTAACTCAACTCTGATAAGGTGGTTTCAGTCCATACAAAAGTTTGACGCGTAGACGAAATTAATATTAAAAGTAATATTTTATATATGACATTTTTTTTTGGAAAATCTAGTTGCCGCGTCACAAATAACATTTGCAATTTATAATATAATTACGAAAATATAAAGCTTTTAAAATTTTGTACGAAAAATTCCAAAGCTTTTTATCTTCGTAATTATATTATAAATTGCAAATGTTATTTGTGACGCGGCATCTAGATTTGTTAAACAATTTTTCCATATATACAAAGTTACTTATATTAATACCGTCTACGCGTATTGTGCGTCAAAGTTTTGTATAAAATTGACCCCTCTGCAACCACCTTAAGCTCTTATAATGTCAAACGCATACTAAGTCATTTTAAGAGGCCGGACCACTTTTCTAGCAGACAATGGACATAAATTATATTTTCAGTTTAATACCTAAACGAGTGGGACGACGATACAATCAGTTACTTTGTTATAAATCAACTCAATTTAAAACATAAACCCACAATTACCTTTGTTTCAAGTATGATGTTTATTTATACCACTCAAGAAAACCCCTTTACACTTCTTAAGTTTTGAGTAGTAAGAATGAAAATGTCTTGATTCGCGTGACTTAGTATGCCAAACGCAGTTTAGCGGGCAGGTGGGCCGCGCATGCGCGGTGTTCAATTAAAAGTTGTCACGGGAACTGCCGGCATGATCATTAAGGTTGGGGCTATAGAATAAGAGGATCTGGGGGAAAGAGGACATCTTCAAAGGGTTATTGGAATACTACGCCGGGGCCGAGCGGGTCGCATTTTTGCGCGGCGGATTTCCATTAGTGTGATGCAAACCGCTCCGATTTATATTACATTATATTTTATTGCATTCTAAAATCCGTCAATGCGTTGCCGAAGTACGCATTTTCCGCTGTGATGCGGCCCGTCTTTATTTGCCCTTAACTTTATAAGTTAACAATTATGAACTAAACAACACTGTGTAGTGGAAGGTTCCCCTCAAAGATCGCCATAACGACCGGTCCTGCGCAGCCCTCATCAAACGTGTTCCCGCTGCCTTCACCAGGTCGTCGGTCCACCGTGTGGGGGGACTACCCACGCTGCGCTTTCCGGTACGCGGTCGCCACTCAAGAACCTATCGGCCATCGGTTCTGCGAGCAATGTGCCCCACCCACTGCCACTTTAGTTCAGCAATTCTTTGGGCTATGTCAGCTACTCTGGTTCTTCTGCGGATCTCTTCATTTCTGATTCGATCTCGCAGGGAAACTCCGAGCATAGCTCTCTCCATTGCCCTTTGGGTGACTTTCAGCCTTTTTTTGATGCCTTGAGTGAACGACCACGTCTCTATTCCGTATGTCCACACAGGCAACACACGTTGATTGAAGATTTTCGGTTTAAGACACTGCGGTATTTGGGACGGCAGTGGGATGTATGATGAATTGATGATTTATTTATTTATTTTATTTTAACACTTTATTGTACACACGGAAAAATACATGAAAACAACATGTTGATAATAAAAAAGGCAAAAAAACTGAAAGATGGGGTGTCGAACTGCAGAAGGGAAACCGATTGATCGACGAACCAGTTTCAGATAGAACATTCTATCGAGAGCACTCGACTGTAATGTGGAAGTGTACCCAGACTATACAGGGTGTAAACATAAATGCGTTACATACTTCAGGGGGTTCTTTAGACCATCAAACTGAATAATTTTCACTGAACCAGTGGTGGCTCAGCAAGTATGGTTACTATCGACTGACCGTCTCGGGCCGTCTGTAACAAACATTTTGGTATATAACAAACAGTTTAATTCTCACCGCTTTCTTCACAGCCACACTCAACAACCAAGCGTTAGAACTAACCGTGCAATTTAGCATTTTTATATTTAATCTTCGTTTTATGACCGTTAAACAGTTGACGGTTATCAGAAGGCACTCTTGTTAATTTACAACACTTTATTAACTTGACTCCAGTTTGTGTTTAACTAAATACGGTTTAAGTTTAACGTAGTTTATTTTTATGTTCTGTTTAATGATATGGAGTCGTTTTGAGATAAGGTTTTAATAGTATGGCTATTTATTTTTTAACTGAACGATGGATATTAATTTAAAGTATGAAAATGAGGTGGAAAATTATATACCAAGTTACAAAACAGGTAAAGTATTAAAATTTTATTGAAATAGTTAAAATTACAAAATAAACTAAAAAAAAACGTATAGCTACTAAGTGTTTATTAGTTGCGAAATTGATTATTTTTTTCTATGCATTTTTCGTAGCGACAATGTTTTAGCTGTTATTCTTGTGTTCGTACAAATAGATAGATAAGAGAGAAGAGTATTGTACTGTAGTGTTCTTTATTTTATTGTAATCAATACAATAATACAGGGTGTTACGGAAGTAAAAATAAAAATTGAAAACTTTTAAGACCCACCTCCTTAAAAGTTTAAATTTTTTATTTTTACTTTTGACCAACAAACTGAACAACTATCACTATGGGACCAACATGGAATAAAAAAAAATCTTTTGTCACATACATTTAGCACGAGTAGCTCTGTAGTTTAGTATGGAATATCGCAAACGCATCGCATCATGGCGATTATGGCAAATCTCCTCATTTTGGGGCCGGCCTATGTCCAGCAGTGGACGTCTTTCGGCTGATATGATGATGATGAAACATCCGATTTTTTTTTCGCGATTTCAATATTGGTCCCATAGTGAAAGTTGTTCAGTTTGATGGTCTAAACCACCCCCTTAAAAGTTTTCAATTTTTATTCTTACTTCTGTAACACCCTGTATTATTGTATTGATTACAATAAATATAAACTAGATATTAGATAATACGTAAATCTGTAAACAAATTCAAGCCAATATTTTATCCTTAATTTTTCGTGTCAGTATGAGCTATATCACATGACAATCACTCATGCTGTAGTGTAAAGATTAGCCAATCAGCAATGGTGGTATCGAGGCTGACTGCCTAGGGTGCACCATACGAACCCTGATTTCGTCACTCAGGGAGACTCTTTGCAGTTTCTTACTTCCTTGCAATATCTTATTCAAACAAACTTAATCTAAGTTAATAAACAATGCAAGGAGTCAATTATTACGCATCTACGCACGGTAGGTACCCAACCCAACACTATACAGGGTGTTAGGGTAAACAGTTGCATTACTTTAAGGGGTGATTTTACCCATGATACTGAACAACTTTCCCTTAGAAACCTATAGGAAATTCGCATCAGCTGATTGCGTTTAGTATGAAAAGTCTAAATTTTTTTTGCCAATTTCCTATAGCTTTCTTTGGGAAAGTTGTTCAGTTTCATGGGTACAGTCACCCCTTAAAGTAATGCAACTGTTTACCCTAACATCCTGTATATCAATTTAATTCAATTCAAATTATTTATTCTGCGGGGCTAGTACGCTAACCCGCGATAGGGTGATATAGCGCTATAACGCTTTCGGTCTCTTTCTATTTGCGTGCGAACAAACGAGATAAAAGACTAAAATTGACAGATGGATGTGTTTAATGTCGCCATCGCGGGTTGACGTACTAGCCTCGCAGATTATTGGACTCAACTACACGACTAAATAATAATCAACCATAGACGAAGAATTTTTGGCTTACGCTGGTAGACGGAATATCAGTGTAACCGGGTATGAGATAGCGATAGTCATAAAATCCTATACAATTTATATGAAGTGACATGTCGGAGTCAGGTGGAGTCAGTACAAAAAAGTGGTTACACCGATAAGGACAGCAATAAGGTAGCGATCTCCTTTTTTAACTAGAGCGAATTTGCTATGTGCATCTCTTATTGAGTGAATATGACAAGACACTTGCTTCCTTCTAGTACCTTCTCTTTCTACGTAATCAACCAATAATAAATGCATGTATTTAATCACGATAAAAAGATTTAAGTAAAAAGGTTTTTTATAATATAAAACAGTGCATTAAAACTCTAACTCCTTAATGAATTTAAACCTAATTTAACAGTCTTATTTCTATACGCAGCTCAAGAAACTGTTCTCAAATGATAAGGTCTTTCATTAGACGATATTTAACTAATAACTGCAAATAATACACTGTCACAGGGTCTGTCGGTGGCATTCAGATTAATGTTCAGAGTTGAGTCAGTGCCCAAATTATAAAGGGGATCCCTTGTTGGAAAGTTTGCGTTGCAAAAGTGAGAGAGTATTAATATATGGGATATAAGTGTAGGTAGATAGTTGTTTTACTTTAAAAGTTTGGTTATACAGGGTGTAAAATTAAATGGAACGAAGCTTACATTGCTGATTTGGACATTTTGTTTTTGTCGTGTTTTTTATTTTTTTTTCGAATAAATGAATTATTATCTATCTATACTAGGGTGGTCCAAAAATGGCAAGTTTCGAATGTTGTTGCTGCACCAGACTCTTATTGTTTCATATCGCCCCAGGTTTTGCAAAATTTTTCAAATTCTAAACTTGTGATTTGTGCCCTAATATATACTATTTAAAATTTGTATGGAAATGTTTGTATGGCCCACAGTAACTGTGAAACTTTATATTTTAACGGAAATCTGACAAATCACAAAGATTAATTACTAGATCCTGTTAAAAAAAAGGTCAATAACTTTAATTGGTTGATATACAGGGTATAAGTGACAGCCTAGAAAATACTGAAACGGTGACCATCAAACTGAACAACTTTTACCTCAAGAGACGCGAAAAAAAACCAGCTGTCCCATGCAAAGCTGCTGTATCAACCCGACTCTAATGTATGGGACACCTGATTTTTTGGCGTCGCCTGAGGTAGGCTCCATAGTGAAAATCGTTCAGTTTGATGGTCTGAGTTCACCGTTTCAGCATTTGCTAGGCTGTCACTTACACCCTGTATATTTAAAAAAATACGGCATAACTTTGTTTGTATGCACTGTAAAGACAATCCTCTTAAAGTGGTTTCAGTCCATACAAAAGTTTGAAGCACGATTCGCGTAGACGGAATTAATAAAAGTAATATTTTATATATGAAAAAATAGTTTAGAAAATCTAGTTGCCGCGTCACAAATAACATTTGCAATTTATAATATAATTACGAAGATATAAAGCTTTTAAAATTTTGTATGAAAAATTTCATAGCTTTATATCTTCGTAATTATTTTATAAATTGCAAATGTTATTTATGACGCGGCATCTAGATTTTCTAAACTATTTTTCCATGTATACAAAGTTACCTACTTATATTAACACCGTCTACGCGTATTTTGCGTCAAAATTTTGTATAATATTGACCCATCTGCAACCACCTTAACTCGGCGGGATCGCATGAAGTAACGAAGAGTTTTATCATAGTGTAAGGCGAACCGTAGTCTCTGCTTACCCCTATTAGACAGTGGTGTGGTGTACCTTTGTATAATATGTGAGTACAATGTAATTTCTAGAAGGGAGTGTCGCGTACACGTCCACGTGCATACATGTTTGATCAAATGTACAGAAAAGATGTTACCTACATAAAAATTTAACAACCTGGCTTATGAATGTGTCGTATATTAAATTAATACAATATTAAATAAAAACCGGTCAAGTGCGAGTCAGGCTACTAGAGCACCGAGGGTTCCGTACCACACCACCACACAAAATATTACCTTACAAAAAAGTTTTGTTTTCTCTGGCACCTTTAGTAGAGTTTGCTGTACAGGGTGAAATTGATATCATAAGCATCCTTTTAAACTAAGAGTCTACCCATCAAACCGAACAACTTTTACTATGGGAACAAGCCGACCGGAACAAAAAAAACAGCTGTTCCGTACTAAACTGCAACTCGCCGCCGCTGCCTTCTCGACTCAAATGTATACAACAGCTGATTTTCTTTTGCTTCGATTGGTTTGCTCCCATAGTAGAAATTGTTCAGTTTGATGGGTAAACTCTTGGTTTAAATGATGCTAATGATATCAAATTCACCCTGTATAATCAAACCGAGTTTGACGCTTGTATGTATTACTGTTTTTACGATAGAGCGAGAAGAAAAAAAAGGTTGATAAAAACTAGTTTCTTGTATGAGAACCCCCCCTTACTTATTTGTTAGCAAATGCGCAATAAAACCGCACATTCTGTGAAAATTTCATCCGTCTAGATAGTACAGTTCAAAAGTTACAGCCCTAAATAGGTAGGACATATGGACGGACGGAAAACGTAGGCTTATGAATACGGTCCCGGTTTTACCCTTTGGGTACGGGACCCTAAAAACGTAGCGTGACTTACGACAGGTGTGATGCCTTTATAAGTCGTATTTAAGCCAATATTACAGTCATAATCGGCAGGGTCAAAAAACAGTTTCTATTTAATATTTGTTCACTTTAGACGGTATTGCATTCGGTTAAAAAACTAGAACTGTATTGTATGTCACAATTGTCAATAACAATCATTTCTATCATTTATGCAAAAAAACTACTAGATTTGTGTCAAGGGAAATAAAAACTAAATCTGAATTGTTTTTTTTTCATTTGAACTTTTTAAGAATAACAGTAAATAAGTCTAGATATTTTGGTCGATAAAAACAAATTTAATTTTATGGTTATAAAATAAATAAATAACGCTCACAGGCACAATACATACATACGTTATTATTTATTTTATTTTATTTTAGTCGTTAATTTCTTTTGCCTGCATCCTATTTACCTAATTTGAATAAACGCTGTGAATATTAAATCAATTATCGACAAATTCGGTAATTATTAAAAAAAAACACTTTTTATTTTTTTTATATAATATTATATATATACATAATGTTTTTATTAGGTTGATAATTTACAGGGAATCTTATACATACGTAAAAAAAGAACAAGGAAATAAGAATAAACTAAATATCTCATTTAAAGCCTCACCTTGGGGCCAGGAGGCTGGCAGCATTCCCCTCCGGATTTCTAGGCTTATCCGCTGCCGGAGGAAACTGTCAGCTCTCCTGTCGCCTGTGCACTGGACTAGCATTTATATATTGTATTTTATAAATAATGGATAGATTAATATTTTAACATGTTACTTAATTCTTATTTTACTTTTATCATTTTTTAATTTATAAATTTTTTTCGTCGTGAAAAATAAGGTATTATTTTTTAACCTTGTACTTTTAACCCTCCTTTGTCTCACACACTTAAGTCTAAGCTCAAACGTGTGGTTTTTAAGACAGTATACGTTTGTTTGACTTTCTAAACAACGAACGGTTAAAACCGCAAGATGCTTAGTGGTTACCGAGACGGGCTCTGATCTGAGAGACCGGGATCTGGTTTATAAGCATTTATGTTTGAAAACGGTATTATTATTATACCACTTGAAGTCTATTTGTGTAAATCGCACATTTGAAAATGATATTATAAAAGATATTGTAAACAGGATTTGGAATTCGTATTTTATAGGAATATTCACTTGTGTTCTTTTGTTAAGTTGAGGTCGCACGTATTTGAAAATGTTTTTTTTTTCTTTTCATATCATAAAATTGAAAAAAAAATGTATTTGTTTGTGGACGCCTATTAAAAACAATTGCAATTTATTTTGATGAGATTTTCGATAAAAACAGTGCTTCTATAGTTATAAAAAAAACATTACCTATGAAATTATCATCGCAATCGGATCTGTCTCAATCAAAAGATTGTAAGTATTTCAAGTTTTCAAGTAGGTATTTTCAGTGATCTGCGCGTACGAAGTCACTAGAGCACCACTAGAGTGTATTAATAAGAAAAGCAAATTCATTCATTCATTTATTTTTGAAGCTCTGTAATCCTTGAAAAAAATATATAATAAGGAAACAATGTTTAGATTTTATCCTACTCATTAGTGAAAAGATTTTTTTCTAAAGTTATAATTTAAACCAAATGATGAACGACAAATAAAAAAATAATACCAAATCGCAGGTTTTTCGCGTGGGCGCTCAAAATCAAAAATTCGAGGAACATATTTTGAGCTAGCTATGTTAAGTTTTATAAAATCTCAAATTTATATGAAACTCAAAAAATCCTAAGTAATAAATTCACAAAACGCTTTAAGACGCCAAATGTAATTCAGAGCATGCACCGAATCTTTAAAAGGAATCTCTTAAGGGTGTAGGTTAAACAGAAAATCTGAATGACAATACATTTGTGCACTAATAGGCGTTGCGGTGCGAAACTCTTTTGTGACTGCGCCTTAAGGAAGATAATCTATCATTATATTTAGGGTTGCGATGGTTTATCGAATATCGATAGTTTCGACGGAACTAATTATTAGAGAGTTTGGTTTCAAGTTACTTCATTTATAATTTTATTTAATGTCACTATTTTATAGATCTGTAGAATTAATAAAAGATTTTCTACAACATTAATAGAGTGTGATATATGATTTTGAACTGAAATTTTTTATGGGAGAACTTTGAAATTCGGTTCCGCAACTTTTTCGTATGACGAAAGTTCGAAATTTAAATTTGACAGCTGCGAAAATTTCACTTCTGCCGGGCGTCCCGTGACGGCTAACTCATTTTTACCCTGTTACATTACATTCGGATATATTTAATCTGGGCCCTTCTTAAGTACGCTTCTAATTTGGTCCACATACGTACGCCTAGGGCAGCGACTTTGGACTGTGAAAAGTAAATTGTTAATAAAATAAAGAAAATTTCTATAGGGTCCTTCAATATGCTGACACTTTTTTAGGGGATAATCAGACCGTCAAAGTGAACAACTTTCTATATGGCACTAACTCGAAATCGTGAAAAAAAACTGCTCTTCCATACAAAGCTGCAAATCTACTCGAGCCAAATGGACTTTTGGGTGATGACCTAACATCACAATGCGGTTATAGTTCAGAGTGTAGTAAGCACTAAGAACGATTCAAGGTTCATGAAATAATAAGAAGTTTAGTCACTTTACCGATATTTACTTTCTTTAGTTACACAGAATTAATACAGACAGTACTACACATTCACAGCGGGAGCCGTTCGGGGACCGACTGCCGCTCCAAAAGAGAAATGAAATAAATGCAGCGCAATGCATTTTTAATGTACTTACAATGTGAGTCGCCACAGACTGCTGATTTTTAATTCGCGATTTTGTTGTTGGTCCCATACAGAAAGTTGTTCAGTTTGATGGTCTGATCATCCCCTTAAAAAAGTGTCCGGAAGGACCCTGTATATTCTGATCCCGGCCTCACTCAAAAATTTTAATGACGATTGGTTGAATGGTTCAGGCATGAAAGTCTACAAAAAAAAACACTCTTTTACATTTCTTTTGTTAGAGGATACTTACCGACTTTAATAATTTCCAATGCTACAAAATATCGACAAAATCTATCGACACAACTACACCCCTCAGCATAAATCAACCACCGGATTGATGGTATTATGTCAACATGCACAATCATAATACAAATTATTTTGCATGACAATCCAAACGATGTCAATTATTGAATAAAACATTACTATCTAATAAGAGCAGATGTCTGTCCGTCCGTATGTGGGAACAGATCTAAGTACTTAGCAGTAATTTGTCATTGCCAAATACTTTTTCGAAGAAATTGTATGGAAATTTGAAGGATTAGCGAATTTGCATTCTCTAGTGCTTAGTTTTGGTGGGAAACGGGATAAGGGATGGTGTTCCAGGAATATTAATTTTGTGTCTGTAACGTTTTTGGTCTTAGGAGGCAAGTCGTCCTCATCCGTGGATCCCTTTATCATTTATTATTGGTGAATTCGACTTTAACCGTGGACTGTTTTACTTTTTTTTGGTAAACTGGTCCAAAACATAGATTTATTAATATTATAGTAAGACTGGTGGTTGTTGTATGATACCTATACCAATGAAATCAGGATCCTTTTACTTTATGGTATTTTTGTCGATTTTAGAAAAAATTCACAGATTTAGTGCCTTACACGACTATCGAGCACATTGGAAATGAATCTACGGTATTCGAAAAAATATTGTCTCAAAAAGGTTAGGCTACAGGGCAAACCCTTAACCCGATCGTCTTTTTTTAGGCTCAAATTGTAGCTGACTAAATTGTCCAGATCAATCTTGCTCAAATTTTTGATATCATTCTTCGTTTCCAAAATATCGAGCGCCAAAATCAAAAATTGTGAAAAAAATGATATTTTTTACTATTTCAGCCATAACTTTTTTCGTTTTTGATTTTCTCGAATTCTTTTTGCACCTTTTTGAATATCATATCTTCACAACTCTCCGAGATATAAAGAGATCGCACTTTTTCGAAAATCGCGCACACACGATGCGCGCCCACTCAGTCCTTGCGCTCTAATCTTCAGCCCAATCAGCATGTGGGTAAATCAGGCCCTGTGTGCGCCCACCCTAGCTCTCCCGGCGCCCTGTGCTTCAGTCTAGTTTGCCTGTGAGTAAATCTGGCCATACATCCAGCTGTGCAATCAACAAAATAATACTCAAATGATACACACAACATTTAAATTAAATGTATAGTGCAGTGATAGTAAACAACACATAACCTAAACCTTTGAAAATATCTTCCCAATAACCCAATCAATACAAAACGCTTTCACCACTACACTATGATGCAAAACTTGCAAAATAATACAAAGAGAAGAATCGAAAACGGTAACAAGAACTACTTAACCCTTTTCGCGCCCTCCATAATAGATCAATACCCAATAATCTTATAATAGATCGAAAAGCTATTGTTAGACAAAACGTATTGAAAGATTTCGTCAATCGAAGGGTTAACTTTTTTAAGGGTTTAGAAAAGCGGATTGTGTATGTCAGCTGCTTAGACTTAAGACAAAAATGGACTTGGCAAATTACAGATTAAAATGTTTTGTGTGAGACGGGACTTGAACCCAAAACCTGCGAATCCGGGCTTATGCTTCCGTCAAATTAAGCTACCGATGTTAAACTATACTCCATTCCAAATAGCTAAGAAAGAACAATGGGCAGTTTTGTATGGACCCTGAGTCCAGTACTGTAGCACTTTCTTACCTACTTTAATACTTTTTACTGAATAATACTAACATTTTATTATTTGGCAGCATAACTGTAACGCGTTAAATAAAAAAGTTACAGCCGTTTAAGAATTCATCAATTTCCTATATGAATGCTAATATTCTTTTACCTAATAATGCCCATACAGTAGATGAAAGAGTATGGTACTGTGGGAGCTTGCCAAAACCAAACATCGAACGCCCAAGACCCACAACCAAACATCCAACGCCCAAAACCCACCACACCAGGCATCACCCACCAACTACCAGGCAACACCCACCACCCACCACCTAGCACCCACCACCTAACACCCACATCCCACCACCTAACACCCACCACCCAACACCTACCACCAAACACACAACACACACCACCCAACCATCCACCAGGCAACACCCACTAGCTAGCTAGCTCCTAGAGGACCCTTCTAGTGTATGGGCATTATTAATTCAAAAATATAAGCATTCATATGGGTAATTAATTGAATTTTTAAACGGCTGTAACTTTTTTATTTAACGCATTACAGTAATGCTGCCGTATAATAAAATGTTGTTCTTATTCAGGCCTTTAATTTAAAGTAGATAAAAAAGTGCTACAGTGCTGGGCCCATTCTGCCCCTTGTTCTTTCAAGGTTATTTTGAATTAAATAATCTGAGATTTACTTTTACTTATTATTAGAACAGCTTTAGTAACATCGCATGTCTTTCTGATAAATAACGTACCTATATTTTCTAATCATAATTGGCCAGAAAGCAAACAGACGCATGCCAATATTATAATTCTGTTGATGTACCTTAATCTATCTATCTATCTATACTATTATAAAACTGTAACAGGAAGTTTGTCTGTACATTGAAGATATTAACAAAAAAAGTTACGATATGGTTTTTAGGTGTCCCTGATTCCATTTCACCATTTTTTGGATTTTTTGTCTGTCTGTTTGTTTGTGTGTTTGTTTGTTTGTTTGTTTGAACGAGTATCAAGCAAAAACTACTGAACCGATTTTGATGAATCTTTTTTTGTTTGATAGCTTATGATCTGACTTAAAATCTGGTATATAATTTGTGCGGACGCGTGTAAGTCGCGGGTTAACGCTCGTAAATAAATAAAGCGAAATAGGAATCAGAAAGTCTTTTCGCCCGTATTTGGAACTTATAACTAACGTCTAATTCTATTCTTTTCTTTTAAGTAGCTCCGTAGTAGTGTTGGTTATTTTGCCGATCTCCAGAACACGAAAAAGGCACTAAATTTTGGCATAGTTATAATTATAACCTTATAATTTGATGGTGAGGCTGCTAACTATACGAACACGCTTATGGATTCTGCCGATAATGCTATCAGTGTAGCAAATTAATCATCATCATCATCATCATCATCTCAGCCGATGGACGTCCACTGCTGGACATAGGCCTCCCCCAAGGATCGCCATAACGACCGGTCCTGCGCCGCCCTCATCCAACGGGTTCCCGCCGCCATCACAAGGTAGTCGGTCCACCGTGTGCGGGGCCTACCCACGCTGCGCTTTCCGGTACGCGGTCGCCACTCGAGAACTTTTCGGCCCCATCGGCCATCGGTTCTGCGAGCAATATGCCCCGCCCACTGCCACTTTAATTTAGCAATTCTTTGGGCTATGTCAGTTACTCTGGTTCTTCTGCGGATCTCTTCATCTCGCAGGGAAACTCCGAGAATAGCCCTCTCCATTGCCCTTTGGGTGACTTTCAGCCTTTTTATGAGGCCTTGAGTGAACGACCACGTCTCTGTTCCAAGCTGTCCTCTGTTCTGTTAGCAAAATAATGGGTTTGACTAATTTAGAATGACATGCCATCGACTCGATAGAAGAAGATAAAATGCTGGATCAAGTTGGGAGAGATGACTAGTATATCGTCTATGTTAATAATGGTTTACAGGAGGCCTATGCCCTTAAAAAATTATAATATATCGTCTACATAAGAAACCCTTTCCCATAGTCACCTCGTACGACATCCTCAAGAAAAAAGTTGTAAATATTTTATACACTAGCTTTAATAGCCTAACCTTTTTAGTTTCAAAACGAATCTTTATTCTTAGTGTATTAATTACAATTACAGATCTCAATAACAAATCCAAACTTCAATTTCACTAAACAACTCAATCAAGAAAACTCCGTTTAACTGACCACAAAAACAGTTTGAATAAAATCACTGATCTATAGATCATTAACAATGCGCACGCGTCAATGTCAACCGATAGATCGATAAAAAATCAATAGCAAACAAAATTATGATCACTGTCGCATGACCCTCCTTTCATGAAATATAATATTTTATAAAAAGGGTTATTGCCGACGTGCGCCGACTTAGAAAAGAGCGATTGTGTTATTGTTGTATTCAAAACGCCCTTTCGGTTTGATTGGAAATTGCTCTTCGATAATATGAAATTAGGGCAATTGAATTTTGATTGTGATTTTGACAATGTTGCTAATTGTTTGCGTCATATTCGAAGGTTGTATTTACGTTTTATAAACAATTATTTATTTACAACAACACAACATAATAAACAAAACTTATTAAGAGATAAAAGAGAGAGAAACAAAAAAACCCCTACAAATAAACTTAATATAAACTGGTATTTCTTTTAATAATAAATTAAGAAAAGATACTATTTACTGTTAATTAACTATCTATGATTCACTTCAATAATATAATATGTAAATGCAGCGACGAAATCACTATCACTTGATAGACTTCTAGCACTGTGGATACAAAAATGTTTATTCTGGATTATCCTAAAATAACATACCTACACTACAAAAAAAAAACATTGAAAAAGAAATAATTTCAGTTATTCGACATTTGTCATATGAATTTTATTAATTTATTTATTGCCCTCTGGCTTCCCATGAATTTCAAACAAAATGTTAACAACATAACATTTATTAAACTCGTTGTTTCATCATAACCGTTAACTGACATAACGATCAAAAGTATAATCTCAAAAGAAACCTTAACGGTTGATTTAAAAAAAGTATAATAAAACTATCACTGACAATGCTTCTAATTAATGCGGACATCATCCCCATATTCTCACGTTTTTTTCTAATTACAAACCCAACAGATGTTTTGTTCCACCTTAAAAAATAAAGCATCCTAAATCAGAGTCCATACAAAAAAACATCGCTTAAATATTCATCAAATTAAAAAAAAGATTCCACCATGACTGGCGCATCCAAACCGGAATTCAATTAGAGATATAAAAGAAATTGTTTGTGGGGACAAACTTCTTGTTCCAAACAACTTTAATTATTCACCAAAAGAATCAGATTCTCAAGGAAGAAAAAGTCTCACACGATTGCAAAAGCAAAACTAATGATACTAACAATACTTCAACAAAAGCTAAAGAAAAAACCTGACCCCAAAGAATTCATGAATGAAATTATAAATTCCGCTATCCTTAAAATAAAGCCTAAAGTAAACACACATACTTGTAAAGACAGTCTTGTAGAGACAACTTTAATATGCAAAACAGATATGCAAAAATTTTTTCCAAAGGGCGACCGTAACTGGCTATGCAAATCACCGTGCGAAGTTAAAAGTAAAAAACAAATAGTGAAAAAACCGCTTGTATGGGAGAGTGATAAAATAAAAAACTTTTTGCATTGTCTAGTTTTGTGCATATTAAACGGTGGAGGGCCGAGTATCGTCCCTTGTAGTACACCTTTCTCACAAGGAAGTTCAGTATGCAGATGAGCAATACTACTTAATCTTTTATTTTAATGGCATCGTATTGTGTTAAATCTATTCAGATTTCGTGGGGTACAGGAGATGAGTAAAAAATTAATGATTGGACGTATGCAAATAGAGGTCTCAGTCTTAAACTGTGGGAATTTTTTCAATGATTTTCAGGGGTGATTTTAAAAGAAAGCCGTAACTGACATTTGTATTTTTTTGTATATTTTATGTGAAGTGTTTTTGTCTATGCATAGAGTAGGTACGGTTAATAAAGTTTGCTTTGTAAAGAATATAATGACTTACATCAACGTAGAAATAACCAGACACGATGTATTTCATAGATGAAGAATTTTTCGCTTAGTCTCTGATTTCTAGTGTTTTGAAATTATTCCTAATTTATTATACCCGTAGATAAGAATCCACCTGTTAAAGAGTATCGGCCATAATCCATCCTACAATATATAGTGCAGCCCCGGTAAATGATGGACTGGACGCATAATATTGATTATTACTAATTAACTTGGGGGAGGCATATGTCCAGCAGTGGACGTCCATCGGCTGAGGTGATGATGATGACTAATTAACTTCTTTTTTTTATTAGCCTGTTTCATCCCATTGATAGGCAAAGGCCTTCTCCTTTATCCTTCATGCATTCCCTGTCTTGAGCCAAATCTACCCACTCTTCGTTGAAGGCAACCAGGTCGACTATCCATCTCTTACTCTTACTACTTATCGATCCTGACGGCGACGTCCATTCTCCGGGATCCAAGATGTTAAGACTTTGGCCCATCTTTGCGGATGTAATCGACAGACATGGCAATAATAATTAACAAAAAAAAATACATTGATTGCTTAATTTATATCGCTAAATGTTAGCATTGCTACAACTACATTCTTAGCGCTCTTACAGACGAGCGACACTTTGCGGTCGCCGTGTGTCGCGCGACCGTAAACTCTATGAGCGCGAATCTCTGCAACCCAAGGCGATAGCGAAGAGTCGCTCGTCTGAAAGAGCGCTTAAACAGAAAGTTGGTAGTTGAAGCAATATTTCTGACCACCCCGAAGAAATTATGGTTGTGAGTTTATGTGTGTGTGTTACATTGCTTGATATGTACAAAATTTTCTATTATTTGCATAATAGGTACAGTAGAGCGCCATCCTTCCGTATTTCTTCTCGTGAAATGTATTGGATTTTCCACCGCCTATGAATTTGTACACGACAATTATGAATAAGTATTTGAAATATACATTTTCCCTACTCCTTTATTTTCTTTGATTATATACAGATTAGAGTCTCTGGACTTCATTGTCTAGTGTTGTGAGTCTTCTCTCATCTTATTTCATTAGTTCTAAGATAGATTAGAGTCATCACCCGGGCTCACTGGACTTCATTGTCTGGAGTGGTCGCTGCAGTTGATCCTGGTTTACACGAGTTACAACGGTGGGAATGTATGGTAAGCCAGTGCCCATAAAAACAAGTGGTTGGATATTTAGCAGTTGGCGATCTATTGTCTCTGCCCACCCCAATGATATTTAGCCGCCGTGATTGTATCATGTACGCGTGTATATGCGGTCATTTGGATAAGTAGGTAATGAGAATTTATAAATTCTGGACAAGTGATAGTAGTTTAACTGCAGTGTGTGACAAAACACCCTCGTAATATTTAAAGGGGTGGTTAACCATCAAGCTGAACAACTTTTAGTATAGAGACAACACCACAGACTAGTAATATATTTGTTTAAATCTACTATTTTATAGTAAACTGCAGTACCGACTCTAGTAGATATGCTATTAAATATTACTAAGTTATTTAATATGTAGTTGACACGATTGTATCAAGATCTCCGCTTCTAAGTACCTAGTAGACAAAGTTGTATTACACCGACCCACTCCGGACCCGGACCCGGTGTCGGACGCTCAGCGGAGTAACAACTCTGTTTCGAACGTTCGTCGGTCTAACTCCTGAGGATGCTCCTTGGTGGAGCGAAACACGTGTAGAGTAGAAATTATTTGGTGGGCAGGTTGTGTTGCATAACGTAATACAACTTTGTCTACTAGGTACTTAGAAGCGGAGGTCTTGATACAATTGTGTCATCTACATATTAGTCATGGATTTCCGCAAAGTAAAGCCTGATTCAATTAATTACTAAGTTATTTTGTTACACCTTTTATAGATATGTTACTGTACCTAACCTATTTATTAAAATGATATCTATTTTTCATTTCAGGTACGTACTAAACCCGCATTATCTACATTGACGTAAGTCCTTTCTTTTTCTAAGTACGCACGGCGATACATCAAGCTATACAAAACCAACATAAGCTGGCCGCGCGATGCTATACGTTACTCGACCAACGCGCGTTCAGCTTATTTTGGTTTTGTATAGCTTGATGTGTCGCCGTGTGTACACAGATCTCTCATCTTAAATATTTAATCAATCCGGTTGCTCTTATGTAATTGATTATCTTTTAATAAAGCATATAAAACCATTATTTCTTTTAAAAAAATGAAAATGAAAATTTATTCTCAATCATCAAGAAATGAACTTCTGAGATCTATCGACCAATTGGTAGTCGCTAGCGACATCTATGCGTTGATCGATGAACAACTCGATAGTTCGAGCAGGTCTAAATAGATGGCGCTTGGTGTTCGCATTTATCATAGATTAATATGTACATGCATTTATTTTACTTGTTCTGAGCATCAGAAAATCATGTTTTATAAGTTCCTTTTGAATTTCAATGACTTTATAAATTGAACGCAAATTGTATTGAAACTGATTCTCAGTACAATCAAAATATTAAATTTTTTATAGATTCTTTTGTTTTAAACAATTTTTTTATGGTTCCTCTATTTTTTTCACAGTCTTTAACATCTCCTAAAGTCTGTAAAATTATTTTTTGTGTTTAATTACTCATTTATGTTCTTTTTAAGGGTTGGAAAATTTACAATACATATTGAGTGTGATTTACTTCATCAACTAGGTATCTTTTTTGTTCCGCAGATTAGGAAATTTTCTTAGCTTTACATTTACAAGGAGTGTGTGGTCCTATTGGGATATTTAATAAAATTTTGCAAAAACGTATTATAGTCAATCAACAATTTTTACTTTGACATTTTTATTGGAAACTTTATACAAGACGAGCGTTAACCCGCGACTTCGTCCGCACAAATTATATACCAGATTTTAAGTCAGATCATAAGCTATCAAACAAAAAAAGTTTCATCAAAATCGGTTCAGTAGTTTTTGCGAGATACTCGTTCAAACAAACAAACAAACAAACACCCGAACAAACACACAAACAAACAGACAGACAAAAAATCAAAAAATTGGTGAAATGGAATCAGGGACACCTAAAAACCATATCGTAACTTATTTTTTGTTAATATCTTCAATGTACAGACAAACTTCCTGTTACAGTTTTATAATAGTATAGATTTCATTGCAACATTTTGTGAATAGCAGATTAATTGTTTTGTTATACATATTTCCTAAGATATGAATTTTTAGGACCTTTTAAAACCACAGAAACACAAACCAAAGCACCTGATAATAATATTTAAAGGAAGTTGTTTAGATATCATAAAACTGAACAACTTCCACTATTGAGAAATAAAAAGGAAATTTAAATGTGCTGTTCCATACATTTGAGTGCAGTATGTACCTAGTTATGTACCTACTGAGGCATTATATAAAATGTTAGATTTTTAAATTTTTCTCGATGTTGGCTTTGTAGTGAAAGTTGTTCAATTTGATGGTCTACTAAAACCACCCCTTTTTAAATATGACCAGGGTATTTTGTTACACCCTACCTAAACGTTCCAACTTAATATGCTGACTCTACACAATTCCCTAATCATAAATATTGAATCCTTGCTCTTCATGTAATTGACGATATTTATAGGGTCCTTCTTGATAAACACTGACGGTTTTTAAGATGATCAGACCATCAAACTGAACAACTTTCTCTATAGGACCAATATCAAAATCGCACAAAGAAATCAACTGTTTCATAATTGCAATCCTACTAGACCCAAATGTATGAGACAGCTGTTTTTTGTTAGATTTCGATATTAGTTCCATAGAGGAATTTGTTCAGTTTGATGGTCTGATCATCCTCTTAAAAAACCGTCAGCATATTAAGAAGCACCCTGTATAGGGTGACACTTTTTTAAGAGGATAGTCAGGCCATCAAACTAAACAACAATCTATACAGGGTGAAATTGATATCATTAGCATCCTTTTAAACTAAGAGTCTACCAATCAAACTGAACAACTTTTAATATGGGGCAAACCGATCGGAGCAAAAAAAACTGCTTTTCCATACTAAACTGCGGTGCCTACTCGACTCAAATGTATGTAACAGCTGATTTTTTTGTTGCTCCGATCGGTTCGCTCCCATAGTAAAAGATGTTCAGTTTGATGGGTAGACTCTTAATTTAAAAGTATGCTAATGATATCAATTTCACCCTGTATAGGACCAAAATCGAAATCGTTAAAAACAGCTGTCCCATACATTCTGTTCGAGTAGGTTTACAGTTTTGTAAAGAAGAGCCGATTTTTTTTTCACGATTTAGATGATGGTGCCATAGAGAAAATTTTTCAGTTTGATGGTCTGGTCATCCCCTTAAATAAGTGTCAGCATATTAAGATGGACCATGCCAGGTTATTTTAATAAAAACGTAATTTTATTAGGTAGGTAAGTACTAATACAACAAATCAAGACTGAAAATCTCAAAACATAATCTATACTATTATAAAACTGTAACAGGCAGTTTGTCTGTACATTGAAGATATTAACAAAAAAAAAGTTACGATATGGTTTTTAGGTGTCCCTGATTCCATTTCACCAATTTTTGGATTTTTTGTCTGTCTGTTTGTTTGTGTGTTTGTGTTGGGTATTTGTTTGTTTGTTTGAACGAGTATCACGCATAAACTACTGAACCGATTTTGATGAAACTTATTTTGTTTGATAGCTTATGATCTGACTTAAAATCTGGTATATAATTTGTGCGGACGAAGTCGCAAGTAAACGCTCGTCATTAAATAAAATGCAAAACATTTGCCACCTCACTATTAGCAATGTAAGAATAAAAAGTTCCTGCCAAGCGCAGTTGCACACTCACACACTCGAATACAAACACACACGCTCAGGTGTTTACACACACTTATGTAATTTGATGAGGAATGACTCGCCATGTGGTAGTTGTCGAGTATTTTGACGAATTCCGAATAGATGGTTGTGTACGTTCGTTTGGAAAGACCATATTCAACAAAAAAATCAATTTAAATTTTTGTAGCTTTAGTAGGTATGGCAGGGTTGCGTCAAAGTACGTTACTTTTGCAAATTTTCACGAAAGTTGACAGTTATCTTGATATTTGAACCTTAAAATTTAATAAAAAAATATTTTCCTTCTTTTTCCCATACAAAAGACATCAACGATCGTTACAAACACTTGAATAGTTATGCAGTCTTAGTGGTTGCAAAGGTTCTAACCACCAAAAGGTACACAATGGCGAAAGTTATACATTAAAATAAATAAATGTTTTAGAAAAATCTGTATACCTAATCTGTAAATCTAAAAATCTGCATAATCTAAAAAAACAATCTGAAAATCTACATAATCTCGTGAATACCGAACAAAACTTTGGCCTTTATTTATTCCTGTAAATATTTAGCTTTAATCTTCAATACTTTTTTTTGATAAATAAATTACATTTTAGATTTATTTTGTATTCGTTTTATCATGTTAAGTAAAATCAGTACATGGGATCATTACAATGTATGTGCGTGTGACCATTATTTATTTATTTACTTTTGGTGTTTAAAATACTAGACATTTACTAACAAATTTATGAGCTAAAAAGGTTTGGATTTTACGAAGTTATTATGGCGTCGGTATGTATTCTCTGTGGTCCGTGCCGCGCGCCGCGCTGATGCCGATGCCGCCGGCCGCAGGCGCCGCCGCCGCCACTTTTCATTAAATGTTTTAACATAGGTCCTGCCGAATCAACGCACAGAAACACTGACGCTGCTCATGCGCACAGTTGCCGCGACGGTCTGAGGGGGCAGGAGGGGGGGACCCAAACCTGATTTTCGGTCTATTCTGACCTTGAAGGCAACACGTATTACATCACATTATTTAGTAATGCCTTATTTCTCACTTCCTACTCGCAATCTGATTTCTATTTATATACGAATAAGGTTTTAGTTTTGATGATGATTTTATATTGTAGTTGTGTTCTTTTGGAGTTTTGATTAAAGATTCGTGATCAGAAGTACTTGGGTCGTATAGAATTGATACCTACGCTATCGGGTTTTCCGGCATTGGTTTTCCGCGTTTATTTTGTTAGCATCTGCATACTTACATTTAACTCAATGTATGGAGGTTCAACATAGATCTTGAGGAGTTTAAGGGGGGGGGGGGGGGGGGGAAATTTTGCTGAACGATGGGCTTGGCGAAGACATTTTGCTTGTCTAGGTGCCTCCATTGTGCCAATATATAATGATTTTTGGAAATAACATAATTATTTTCAAGTATTGTTTTATGCACAAAAACACATTTTTTCTTATACAAAGTTGTTGAGCCCCATGGGAAGCCAGAAATACTATCAACGCGATTCTTTGTAGCGTTTGTGGCTATTGAGTCACTTATAATCTGACATGCCATTCCAGCCTGAAATCATGGAGCGAAAAGTGAGAATTGCCACAACTGCATGCTTAAAAACACAGTTGGTACCTAGTTGTTGCCACGATTTCATCAGCACAAAAGGTATTATGGTTTTGAGTTTTAGTTTGTATGTTTACTTTCATTTCCAGGACTTTTTGTGTCTTTTGTCAATCGAGAGGGCTTTAACCGCTCCGTGGCATGGCGCGGCGCGTCCGCATCACAAAAAAGATATATCAACCTGATCAAAATACCTAAAATAAAAGAAATTGCCACACCAACCAACTACAAAAAGCCTAAAAGCTATTCTTATTAAACAATACGTTTATAGGTTTTTATAGGATTGAACAATGTGAATTTTAAACTGAAAATCTCTTCTCTATAGACGGAAATTGGAAATCACGAAAAAAATCATATGTCCCATACATTTGTGTCCTTTTTCATCATACTAGAACCATTTTGTTTTGATAATACGTATTTGTTAGTAAACGTGTTAATTTAAACCATACCATACCATTTTTTGTAGTAAACTGGTAGTTCCAAAATAGCTTGGTTTTTTTCTATTGTTTACATTTTTTGCGCTTATTCAGTTAGGTGACACATTTTGACAGAAATAGAGCAGAGAAGGAAGTTTACCAATTTACATATAATTTTACAGGGTCCTTCTGTTATAATGCACACTATTTTCAGGGGATGATAAAATCATGAAACTAAATCATTTTTTCTACACGACTAGACTATATAGTATGTAAGCTTAAATGTGCTACATATTAAAGGGGGTTTTTGAGACCATCAAACTGAACAACTGTCACTATGGACCCAACATCTGAACCGCAAAAAAATATTTTGTTAATCCATAGAAAAAGATAATGGTTTCTTAAACCAAAGTGTACCTATAAAAATAAATAAACAAGTATCTTGGACATTGTCAAACAAATTATCTAGTTACATTTAGTACCTGGACTTGTATTATGATGACTATACAATGATATAGAATACATATATAGATACAAACATCTATCCAACCATATATGTATGGACAACAGATGTTTTGTTTTTACTTTTTATTTCTATGTTGGCTACGTAATTAAAGTTGTTCAATTTGATGGTCTACGGAATTCCGATTCTGATTTTGTATAGGATTTTATACCTCCGCAATTCTGAACGCAATTTGGGGGGGGATTCATACGAAATCGTAATCCTATCCGTATGTATGTGGCGGTCCTAAGTATGTAATACAATAAATTTTACACCCTGTATAATATTAGGAAGCGTGGCGGAAAGCGCAGCGTGGGTAGGCCCCCCATACGGGGTTATGGCGGACCGGTCGTTATGGCGATCCTTGGGGGAGGCCTATGTCCAGCAGTGGACGTCCATCGGCTGAGATGATGATAATATAGGGAGGGGTGACATACAGGGTGTAACAAAAAATGGTACTACAATTTTAAGGGGTTGCCGGTTGGTTAAATTAAAGTCATCAAATTGATTTCGAAATCGGCTTCATAGTGATAGTTGAACATAAGATATCTTAGTAACAGTAACTGCCTCTGTGATTTAATGGTTAAGAGCATTGGCTCTCGACACGGAGGTCGTGTGTTCGATTCCCACGGGGGACACCTAGTGAAATGTCACTTTGTGCGTTTTTCTCCAGTTGGTTAGGACATTGCAGGCTGAATCACCTGATTGTCTGAAAAGAAAAATGATTCCGTGCTTCGGATGGCACGTTAAGCCGTTGGCCCCGGCTACTATCTCTGGTAGTCGTTACATAAAAACCACGTCAGAGGCCGTAAGGCGGTCTGAAAAAACTCAGACACCAGGGCTCTGCCCACACGATAAGAGAGAGAAACAGTAGTAGTAACAGCATATCATATTCCAGGACCTTGAAAAAGAATGAAATTTTGTCAATAAAATGTAAATAACAAATTCGGCTATGTTCTTAAAAATTTATCACCTATTGACCTCGGACTTTTATGACAATGTTTTTGCCTGAGCCTAGACGCATTTAATTATTATTTTATTATTTGGGGGTATTCTGGGCCTTGACAGGCTTATCAAGCCTGTGCCACGTAGACCATCGCTGGTCCTTTGTGAACGCCCTTTTTAAAGTTCTCTACCAATCCCCACAGCGGCCAGAAAACGCAGTAGATTTTTGATAGGGATAGTTTGTATCTCATCTGGTGTCAGAACCTGCCTACCTAGATGAGTTTCATTTCATTAGTATGTTTTCGGAATTAAACATTTATTAGGTGTATAGAGGCGTTTTGTGCTAACGAACCCAAGAGGATAGATGCCAACGATTTAATATACAGGGTGTAAGGAAAAGTATCATTAACCTTTAAACCACATACATTTCAGTTGCAGAAACGCTCATTAATGTCAATCTTCCGTTAAATCTCTTGCTGTCACTTTACGTCTTATTGACGTAATAAAAGCGAGCAAGAGATTTAATGGAGGATTAACTCTAATGAGCGTTTCTGCAACTGTTACTCTACCCGTCAAACTGAACAACTTGTACTATGGGAGCAAACCAATCGGAGCAACAAAAAAATCTGCTGTTGCATACATTTGAGTCGAGTAGGTGTTGGAGTTTAGTATGGGACAGCCGATTTTTTTTGCTCCGATTGGTTTGCTTCCATAGTAAAAATTGTTCAGTTTGACCCATCAAACCACAAATCAGAACCCATACCACCCACCCACCACTACTCACCATACCCATACTCTACCCATAGAGTATGTGGTTTAAAGGTTAATGATACTTTTCCTTACACCCTGTATTATAATCTGTTCTACAGGACGTTCCATTACTTTACCACTTTCACTGCTGACCAAAAACGCTTAGTGTGTAATTTCCTATGGAAAAAAGAGACATTTTCAAACTCGGCAATGAAAGTGTTAAAGGGCGATTCTACTCATGACAATGCAATTTTTTTTGTCCCACACATTTGGGTCAAATAGGTAAGCAGTTTTTTTCAGTATTTGACGAAGTTAGTCCCATATAGAAAGTTGTTCAGTTTAATGGTCTGATCATTAAAAACTATCAGCATTATTAAAAAAGGCGCTATGAGGACTTAACATAAAACCAAAGCAAACATTCAAATTTTTATTCGTCCAAAGCCTACAAAAAAACTATAGCTACCACATTACGCAAGTCAACACTTTTTGCTCATCCGTATGTATGTTAACAAAAACAAAAACTTTCGTTATCACATGAATCCATAACATAACCATAAAAAACAAACCGATTCACTCTACATTGTATTTCGGACAACTAATAATCCGCCATTTTAATTTTTTGTTTTATCGAAAAAAGTGGCGTTCTTTTTTCGCGATTGAAAAAAAAAACGAAACGGTATGTTGTATTGTTTTTATAAAGCGTTTTTTCGCGCCAAAATACTGGGTCACTGTGTTTGTGTCCTTTGACTGGTTTCTGACTCAATTTTTATTCAAATTTTTGTTAATTCTGACTCATTATAACGGTTATATGCAATATATTATGTGTTTTGACCGTTTAATGTATTCAAAGTAACTTTTTAGGGCTTGTGACGTTTTTATCGTTTGTTTACGTTTTTTTTCTTTTTGTTTAATGTTTAATGTCTATGGACATAGCATATAATACCTTATATGAAGTACTATTTCAGTGGCGTGTTATAAAATCACGTGTATTTGGCAAAACGATTGTATTCTTTTTAATTGTTTATTTATGTTTGGTTATGTATCTTATGAATCTTATGATTATGAATAACGAACGCAACTTAAAATTGTTTTTGAAGTAAATAACGTTTAAAATTAACTTTAATACAGGGTGTAAGTGACAGCCTAGCAAATACTGAAACGGTGAACTCAGAAGATCAAACTGAACCACTTTCGCCTACCTCAGGAAACGCGCAAAAAAATCAGCTGTCCCACACAAAACTGCTGGACCTACCCGACTAAAATATATGGGACAGATGATTTTTTCGTGTTTCCTGAGGTAGGCTTCATAGTGAAAGTTGTTCAGTGTGATGGTCTGAGTTCATCGTTTCAGTATTTGCTATGCTGTTACTTACACCCTGTCTATATTCTCCGTGTCGTTTTCTTGTTTTCTTAACAAAATTCACCACTCGTTCCCACCACTGTAACTCGAGTAGCCAGAAACTCTATCTATCTATACTATTATAAAACTGTAACAGGAAGTTTGTCTGTACATTGAAGATATTAACAAAAAAAAAGTTACGATATGGTTTTTAGGTGTCCCTGATTCCATTTCACCAATTTTTGGATTTTTTGTCTGTCTGTTTGTTTGTGTGTTTGTTTGTTTGTTTGTTTGTTTGAACGAGTATCACGCAAAAACTACTGAACCGATTTTGATGAAACTTTTTTTGTTTGATAGCTTATGATCTGACTTAAAATCTGGTATATAATTTGTGCGGACGAAGTCGCGGGTTAACGCTCGTAATCTATATTTGTAAAGCAATTTGTCAGTAAATCAATTACATGATCTACTCGTAGACTTGACACTAGACAATGAAGTCCACCGAGATCGAGCGGGAGATTCTTATAATGTGTCTTTAATCCAAAAATATGTTGAGAAGTAGTAACTAAATATGTTGAGTTAGTAAAAACTTTGAACATATTTATGAAAAATTTACGTGTACAAATAACGTACCTATACGTAATTCTAGAATTCACGAAACTGCAACCTAAGGGGAAAAAAATAAAAACACAAATATCAACGCTATACATAATTATATTTTACAACCATCATGTTGACGCCATGATTATCAATTGGCCAATTTGTGAAAAACAAAATCCTTGAAAAAACTCTATGAAGTCATTTCGTATAATTTCTGTCGAAAATAGACACGAAATAATTATTGAATGAAAAAAGTGAAGATTATTTTCTTAATATTTCAATGATCGAAAACTCATGTTTTTTGTTGATACTTGTAACAAACTTATACATTAGCAAAACACGTGAATTTTGGTACAGTCATAGGTAAAATTACTTGACATTATATTTACGATATTTAATAAGATTTGAGACGATGTGTTATGGCGATAAACAAGGTGAATTTTTAAAAATATTGATAAAACTTTCTATAGGTAGTAGATAAGGATGATCAATTTGATCATCCTTAAATATATAATCCTTTTCCTTATCGTTCAATTTGAACGACTTTGCAGTGAAATCAATATTGAACTCACGAAAATCTAATATCTACCATATTATTAAAGAGGTAAGGTTGTTTGTATGCAGGGGGTAATCTTTGGAAATAGTGAAACAACTGATTGTAAAAATTCTTTCACTAAAAGAAACCTACACTATTCCTGAGTAACATAGGCTATTCTATATATTACGAGCGTTAACCCGCGACTTCGTCCTCTCAAATTATATACCAGATTTTAAGTCAGATCATAAGCTATCAAACAAAAAAAGTTTCATCAAAATCGGTTCAGTACTTTTTGCGTGATGCTCGTTCAAACAAACAAACAAACACCCATACAAACAGACAGACAAAAAATCCAAAAATTGGTGATATGGAATCCGGGATACCTAAAAACCATATCGTAACTTATTTTTTGTTAATATCTTCAATGTACAGACTCTTCTGTTACAGCTTTATAATAGTATAGATATAGATAGACACCTTACCTAAACAGTTTTTAAAACGTATTATCATCATGTAATTGGCGCTGTAAAATTTAAATGTTGTTGTATAAGAGCATAGCATAGCATATGCTCACGACTATATTCCCCGAGGGGGTAGTCAGAGATATTCTGAAACCTCAGAATATCCACGTATTACGTGTTGTATTAGAAATAAAGTAATTTGCTGTTTGATAACCAATAAAGATAAATTAGATGAAGTCGCGGGCAAAAGCTAGTCATGAATATTTTTATCTTTTTTGTTCCTATATATTTTAGTAATTTTTCATTTTTTTTTTATGGAATTAAGTAAATTTTTTTTGTTACTTCCACACAAACACATTTTTCTAGATTTTCCATTTTCAAGAACATGAAATATTATTAAGATTTTGAAAGAAATTAATAATTCGAGTATATAAAGCATATTTTAGGCAGTCGATGTTCGTCAAAGATAGTTTTTTTCGTCTGTAGGTATAATATCTTTCGGCTAAATACTAACGCCATATATTCATTCTTTTCCATTCCAGTCTTTGAAAATGCCTCATACAGTCTGGCTTGCCAAAAAGTATTTAGAAAGGCTTAAATATTAACCTAGAATTTGATAAATGTAAGTACATACATACCTATTTCTTAAATTTTGCTGTGCCCTTATAGGGTATCATATGTGAGACTAAGTAGCATTTATGACCTTTTTTACCATATGATTGAGCAATAAATATTATGATTATGATTATTATAATGCTGTCACTGTCTTTAGTATGATCAGTGTGAGAGACAAAGCGATCACTAATTACGTTTAAGCTTAATATTTTGTTGGTGCTAGGCAGCCTAAATCATACATATTAATTTTCACAAAAAGATTCGAACAAAAAACATTTTGCACCATTTCCTGACATATCAAGCGTGTTCGTGATATTTTAACTCGTATAGATATCGAATTTATTCACCGAAGTGTACATCTTATGAATGTGAATCGATCTTTTTGTCGGACCAATCAAAGTGATTGACGCGTAGGCATTAGGCGTAAATACGTGCTTCCATGCTAGGAGCGCGCGAGTGGCCAAGACATGAAGTGAATTGAGGATAATTTATTATATACCTGGACAGCTGGGAGCTCTCCATCGACGATGTTCAAGATAGAGCAAAGTTCAAGAAACAGACTAGGATATAATCCCGCTACCCAGCAGGACAGCAGCTCGGAAGATGATGATGATGATGACCTGGTTTTGCTCACGACTTCGTCTGCGCTGACTTCAAAGTATCCTCTGTGTTTATCTAGATTCTAGAACATGTTCTATCTGTGTACCAAATTTCATTCTAATCCGTTCAGCCGTTTATTTTATATATTATATATTCAGCCGATTGAATCGTCACACACATTCACATAATTTTCCGACTTATCCTACTAATATTATAATTGCGAAAGTTTGTGAGTGTGGATGGATGTTTGTTACTCTTTCACGCAAAAACTACTAAACGGATTTCGATGAAATTTGGC
The DNA here is from genome assembly GCA_927399405.1 of Agonopterix arenella. Classification (NCBI taxonomy): domain Eukaryota; kingdom Metazoa; phylum Arthropoda; class Insecta; order Lepidoptera; family Depressariidae; genus Agonopterix; species Agonopterix arenella. The sequence goes on from OV656714.1 coordinate 9,815,989, forward strand.
ATACAGATAGACCATGGCCTGGATTAACACATAGGGTACTTTTTATCCGGGTAACGCAGACGAAGTCACGGGAAACCGCTAGTTTATAATATTTTTAAAGTTATAGAAAGTTGGACCGGTCGATGTGGTGATCCTTGGGGGAGGCTTATGTCAAGCAGTGGACGTCCATCGGCTGAGATGATGAAAAGGAAGTAAGATGATAATATCTTTTTTATGACAAAAGAAAAACTAGATCGGAATAATGATACAGCTCGCTGTTGCAGAGAATCATTGGAACTCTTTTCTTTTTTCTTTTCTTATTAAAAGTGGGTTTGCTCTTAACCTCAATCCAGTCCTTAGGACAATGATGGGGTCGAAGATGTATCAAGCTAACCCAGAAAAAGCCTATTCACTCGTACCTTAAAGTGATTCGGGTTGTAAGCGCTCGGAAATACTGACGCAGGCAGGGCATTCTACTCCTTGGCCGTGTGCATTATAAAAGAATCAGAAAGGCGCTTAGTGCGGATATGTGGGATATCAACCAAGAAGGGGTGGTATCCCGCGGTGCGTCTGGAAGTCCGATAGTAAAAAGGGGAAGGTGGGATGAGCTCATGCAGATCTTGGGTACACTCACGAAGTACAATCTGTAGAAGACCGACAAGCAGGCTACTTTCTTGTCAAATTTAAGGTTATAGTCGATTATAGCGCCCCCAAAGCAGGTTTTTATTTTTCTGGTCAGGCTCTAATAGGCTATCTATATGATCTGTCACGACTACACTCAATATAATTCCTTCTAAAAGATTTAAATCATTTAAAGTAATTAAATCAATCAGGTAGCGAGCAAGTGCTCGCCATAAGGAATCGCCATAGATAAGTCTAATCTATGGCAATCCTTGGGGGAAGGCTACGTTCAACGTACGTCAATCGACGTCAATCGGCTTCGATAATGAATCAAAATTTACTAAAAATTCCTCATACATTGTGACTTCCTTTTACGCCATAATACGCAGTAGAGTGATGCGTTGCGTCCAAAGTAGCACCAACAGTCTCCTGAACACCATTTCAAACCGGCCACACTGTCCCTTCTGGAGGCACTGGACGGAACTACACCTCTCCGCTGCCCCCTCTATCAGAAAATGGGCTATGTTTAAATTATAGGACTATTATATATTATACTGTACTAACATAGTTTTTAAGTATATACTAACAATCTATGGAATGTCTCTGAAATAAAAGAAATTTTTTTTTTATTTTTAATATTATTTCAAATATTAATAAAAATCCGAAAGTGGCCTGATAGGCTTTTTATCAAAAAAATCCTGTGCATCCATTTAGATATTTAAGAATTAAAAACATACAAAAAATCGTGTAGGTACATCATAAACAATAATTAAATCCTAAATCTGCCTTCCTAAATCAAATCCGGCACAAACGTGAATTTAATTAATTTAATTATTGTCTACGTAGATCAAGGGTTCATGGTCACCCTACCAACAGGTTTTTGGCTAACGTCTCGCATCTGACCTCACGATCCTCAGAAAATAATTCTAAATAATACTCCTGCGCATCAAGTGCCTGTCATCATGGACAGTCTACTATCACACCGAAGCGTATTCAATCCGTTACACTACCCAGTTGGTGTGATGGTTTAACCATCCAATGATTACTACACCTGTAGGCCTAGCATGCCACCCCGACAAAACGACAAAAATCGAGATGTGCCTCCATCTTTATTATTTTACGTACACCGAAAAGAGCGCACGTTTTTCTCGTTTAAACGATTTGTCGTGGGTGGCATGCTAGCCGTGCTGGGTTGCCAATAAAGAAGTCCTGGGTTCGAAATTTAGAGTCCCAGTTCGATCGTGGATATCAATTTTTTTTATTATAATTGTCTTGTTAGTTTTGGGGGCTGAATTAACACAAAGCGTGTTCCTGTGAACTTTATTAATTTACTTTACGTTCGTGGGCCGTCGTGAGCGTCGCGTATCAAGTATGTGTTTTTGTACATAAAACAATCCTTGAAATTACGATACTCCCATAAGCTACTTCACATTGGACTGGAAGAATTGCAGTGCAATGCGTAAGCCACCGACCATATATATCTTTTTACTTTTTTTTTCTTTTTACTTTTATTTTCTTTCTATTTTCTTTTTTACTTGCATATTGCGAACATATTAGTAAAGCCAGCATAGGTCTGGAATGGTGAGGACCTGGAGTGCTGTCAAACAGGTCTCCCTTTCAGGATGTACCTAACACAGCCACCAGTCTCTCACAAATTAATTAAGTACACCAATTATTGTTGTCGTCAATGTCTTTGTAATCTATATTTGTGAAGAGAAAATAAAGTTTTTATTATTATTATTATATATGTTCAAAATCAAAAGAAGAGTTTACTTAGTCTCATACTAGGCAAAGGTTTGACGTAGCATTTAAAAGGGTAGATTTTCACTTACCAATATTTCAATGTAGTGTTACGCAGCGGTGTGAGTGGAGGAACTTGTAATAATGTACTAAACATTTCCATATCTTAATACTCATAGCATTTAAATCTTCATAACTATAATCCGGGATTCAAATATGACGTCACTTATTTAGAAAAAAAAAAACAATTCGAAGATGACTAAAAATACTTTAAAAATACCTAAGTACATAATGGCATAGAATTAAATCAAGATGGGTTTTTTGAAAGGAGACTAATCAACTCTGATGTCCACATCGTGTAGTTATCACGTAGAGTGAACTGCAAATCTCTTCTCTGATCATATTGGTTTCTCGTTCCATCCATCATAGAAAAGAGTAGAGAGCACACGTAACATAAATATTATTATTTCCTAATTAACTGACTCTTTTTTTTAAATTAACTGTGATATAAACTTAGACAAAACTAAAATAAATAGACATTTCAAATGAGTGAAATAAGTTAAAACAATTGCTTGCCAATTATTTTCTTTAGTTTGAGGAAACATCAGGTACACTTCAAATACGTATAATAAGGTCTAACAAAATTAGCTGAAACTATTTTAAGGGGATGATCAGACCATCAAACTGAACAAGTTTCTCTATGGGACCAATATCGAAATAGCGAAAAATAAATCTGCTGTCCCATACATTTGGTCAGGTAGGTTTGTATGGAACAGCTGACTTTTTTTTGCGATTTCGATATTGGTCCCAATGAGAAAGTTCTTCAGTTTGATGGTCTGATCATCCCCTTAAAATAGTTTCACCTAATTTTGTTAGACCTTATATACCGAGATGACAGACCAAGTGTATTTGGTGTGCTTAATGCGCTTTGGGCCTATCCATTTATTTTACTTTGATCTAAAGATATAAATGCGATTGTTCTCTTTAGACAGGAAGTTTATTAAAATACTAGTGTTAACCCGCGACTTCGTCCATACAAATTATATACCAGATTTTAAGTCAGATCGTAAGCTATAAAAAAAAGAAGTTTCATCAAAATCAGTTCAGTCGTTTTTGCCTGATGCTCGATCAAACAAACGAACAAACTTCTTTTTTAAATTTACCGTTTTATAATAGTACTAGCATTAACCCGCGACTTCTTCCGCACAAAATATATACCAGATTTTAAATCAGATCGTAAGCTATCAAATAACAGAAGTTTCATCAAAATCGGTTCAGTAGTTTTTGCGTGATGCTCTATCAAACAAACAAACAAACTTCTTTTTACAGTTTTTATAGTAGTACTAGGGTTAACCCACGACTTCGTCAGCACAAACTATATACCAGATTTTAAGTCATCATATCTAGTATATATTCTATCAAACAAAAAAAGTTTCATCAAAATCGGTTCAGTAGTTTTTGCTTGATGCTCGATTAAACAAACTTATTTTTTTAAATTAACATTTTTATAATAGTATAGATAGATTGTAAAAATAAAATAGTCTGTAGAATTCTAAAGAATATAGTCTGTAGGATCCCACTGTCAGGCAAAAGCGCGAACAAATCCGTTTGCACCAACTAGTCATTAATGAAATCGCCATCAAGGAAACAATTTTAAAAAGTCAACAAAATAGGAAAAGAAATCAAACACCTTGACTCAGTTCTAAATTTTAGATGTATTTTGTCATCCATGACTTATTGACTTGACCTCGACGGACAAGATGTTGAGATAGCTGTATCACATTCCAATAGGTTTACCTTAAAACTAACCTCAAATCGAAACATTATAGATATCTACCAGTTTTTAAATCTAATCATAAAGTTGGGAACAAGTTGGATGAGGGCAGCGCAGGACCGGTCGTTGTGGCGATCCTTGGGGGAGGCTTATGTCCAGCAGTGGACGTCTATTAGCTGAGATGACGATGATAAGCTTTTAGACACAAAACGTTTCATAAAACTCTGTCCAGTAAATTTTGCGGCATGTTCGAACAAATAAACAGACAGACAAAAACCGACTTCAAAACTAAAAAAAGAAAGAAATAATATGACTGAATATGAATAATATGGCCTATGACTTTTACGTTCGCATCTAAAATAAAAAATTTATGATTTGGAGTAGAGTATAGGCATGCATGCATAAGATGCAAATGCCCACGACTGTATTCCCCGAGGGGGTAAACAGGCAATGGCATATGCTCACGACTATATTCCCCGAGGGGGTAGTCAGAGATATTCTGAATTCTTAGAACATCCACGTTTCACTAGTAGTACCGAAACTCTGTCCAATGTGACGGGGCCTGAGCCCGTCGTCACTTGTAATGGACAGTAGGTACAATACATGCCTCGAAATCGAAGCATGCAGGTTTCCTCACGATGTTCTCCTGCACCGAAAAAGACAGTGGTGCTACAAATCGTACATAAATTCCGAAAAACTCATTGGTACGAGTCGGCCTGGACGGGGATCGAACCATCGCCTTCTGCACGGCAGGCAACGTTACTCGTTAAACAGAGATATTCAGAAAACACAGAATAACCTCGTAAACACAATATCACTACCTACCTTTTTTTGTTAATATCTTCATTTATATTATAATAGTAAAGTTAAATAAAAGTTGCACGTAAATAAATCTCTTAGTAATACATCAATAATGAAACACAATATCTCCAAGCCTAGACAAGTGTTCAACACATGTGGAGCCTCTTTTGACATTTGACAATAATTAATACTTTTTCTGTTAATCACAAGCTTTTACAGATAATATAGATATAATATGGGCTTGCTGAGAATATACGGGGTGAAATTGATATCATTAGCATCCTTTTAAACTAACAGTCTACCCATCAAACTGAACAACTTTTACTATAGGAGCAAACCGATCAGAGCAAATAAAAAATATGCTGTTCCATATTTAAACTGCAATATCGACGCGCGAGTTCGCAACTCAAATGTTTGCAACAGAAGATTTTTTTTTGCTCCGATCGGTTTGCTCTCATAGTAAAAGTTGTTCAGTTCGATGGGTAGACTCTTAGTTTAAAAGGATGCTAATGATATCAATTTCACCCATACCATTGAGCATCTTTATAAAGAAGTACCTAAGTAAATTAGATTATTTTATTTGCATCCTCAGTAAATAGCATGGCGTTTTGATTCCAGCTTAATAATGAACCACCCCATTCCTTTCCGTAGGCTTCGTTAGATACGACTAAGGAATATTAAGGATTCTTATAATGTTTCTTGTAATGCGAAAGGCTAGTTATCTAATCACCACTTATGTCTACCTTAAAGCTTGAATATGCTGAAGTTGAGTCAATCTGCAGTTGTAGCAAGGCTTCTGACCACCCCGAACGGGATTGTGGTCGAGAGTTTATGTGTGTATTTAATATTAAATAAAATATTCATAAACATAGGCAATAAACATAATTAACTATGTGTGTCATAATCATAAAACAGATGTGCGAATAAAACCTGCTCATAAAACATATTGCAATTTGGCAGAATGCTAATATTATTTTTCCTCTCACCAAAAAAGAATAACTGACTCCATAAGAATATTTTTATTTTATTTATTCCAGTTTAGTAGTTTCGAAACTCTGTTCAGTAAAATGCGGATGATCTGAGGTTTCAGAACATCTCTAACTTTCTCGGGAAATATAGCCGTGAGCATATACTTTATTATATAATTTATACTTTATTTATGCATTATTTCAGTTTATTTACTTTTATTTTATAGAAAACAGAATATAGTAAAAACTTAACCTAAACTTAATCTTAACCAGCTCATCCCCCTTTGTACAATAATGTAATGTTATGTAATATTGTAATTTATTTAATTTTTTTAATGAATGAATTTATTTGTGAACTAACATAGTTATAAGACAATTGTTACTAACACAATATGGATGAATAATCTGAAATAAATAATTTTTAATTTAATTTAAACTTAAATCGAATCATTCTAAACAGAACCACAGAATAAATAATACTAATACTACTGACAAAACTTAGGTACTTAATGGAAATGCCCACCCCTGGGCATACCTGGCCCGAAAGTGCCCACAATCTGTGCTATAATGCTCGCTGCGTTTTCACGTTGACGAGTTTACATTATTTTATATTAACATTAATAATTACGATGATACAAAAAAAATCATTTGGTTGTTTTGGCACCTTTTACATTTAGAACAAATTTTTTGGTAAGTACAGACAAGTTTTACATAAATACATGTCTCATTATTCTCTTGCCCATTTCCGATATTATTTACCTACATACATACACTCACGACCACGAGATAAGAAACTTTGCCTGCTTATTAATGGTACTTAGAAAACTCTATCTTTCTTATATTCTTTTACATCAAAAAATCTTATAGTTAATCTTAAAATCTTCCCATCGATCTTCAAAAAGCATATCGCCGCCCCTTCAGATTAAAAAGTACTTTTAAAAAAAATCCGGCCCGCAACACCTGTTATGCGCCCACGCATAGGTTGCTAGGCAACCGCGCCATCTTGGGTGCGGTAACATGGCGACTGCCATCTGTCAAAAATTTACATTTCAGTTTTAATTAAGTAACGCAAAAAACTCATTACTAATTCTTTAAAAAAAAACTGTAATTAGAATGCGCAACTTGAGTTTGAATTAATGTTTTATTTGAAATTAAGTATCTTAACAACATTTGAAGTAGGTAATAGCGAATTAAAACTTGTTTCATTTCAATGTTAGAATGTTTAATTATTATTTTTAGAATAATCATAATAATAAATGTCATACTTAGTTAATATCTGTATCTCTCCACAGACTCAAAGCGATAAAGATAACCTTAAAAAGAATATACAACTTGTATAGTTCAAGCAAAGTTTCTGACTACACCAATAGAGAATAAGGTCGTGAGCTTACTTTACTTAATTTATGTTGCTGCTTTGGAAATGGATCAGGCATTTTCTTATGGCATCCCCAATCTGATGGGGTTTTATTGTGTAACTACCCGATTCCATTCCATACCCAGTGACATCAAAAATAATCATCTGGTTATAAATTTGACTTTAGGTACGTCTTCCTAGGTCTGCCTTTAACTTTAACAATATTTGCGTCGATAATTGCCTTAAGGCGGTTGCAGAGGGGTCAATTTTATACAAAACTTTGACGCACAATACGCGTAGACGGTATTAATATAAGTAACTTTGTATATATGGAAAAATAGTTTAGAAAATCTAGTTGCCGCGTAACAAATAACATTTGCAATTTATAAAATAATTACGAAGATATAAAGCTTTGAAACTTTTCATACAAAATTTTAAAAGCTTTATATCTTCGTAATTATATTATAAATTGCAAATGTTATTTGTGACGCGGCAACTAGATTTTCTAAACTATTTTATACAAAGTTACTCATATTAATTCCGTCTACGCGTGTTGTGCGTCAAACGTTTGTATGGACTGAAACCACGTTAAATACATTAACTTGAGTAGAATTTCATTCATCCTTCCGATATGTCCAAACGATATAATCCCTTCTCGTCTAATTTATTACCATAGAAGATATTACGCGCTTCCCAGTTTATTACAATAACAAAAATGTTTTTACGTCTATCAAAATGACATGATACAGAAGTAATTAACAATAAAAAAAAATTACAAAGAGTAATTAGTAATTGTCAAAAACATTACAAAACTCCGTGGGAGGTTAAATAGCTAATTTTTCAATGTTACGTAATAATACCTATCTATTATTTTATTTTAGCCCTTGATTTTTATTATCGTCTATTACCTTAATTTCTAACAAAGAATTGAGTGCAACCTTCAATCTTAAAGAATTTTGACTGCAAGCCTTGGGTTTTCAAGGTGGTTTATGGAAAGTGTGATTTATAAAGATTTTTGTATGCTGTTTCTTTATTTAACTTTTCTTGTGCCAATAAAATCTAACAATTCTGATATTAGGTTTTACCTATAGATAAATTATAGTACTCTGTTATAATAGTAATCACATGGGCATACATTAACACGTTCCGGGGCAGTGAACGAGACACAATAGAACTTTTATTGTTATCACGGCTATAGCCGGTCACTGTCCCGGAACGTGTTAATATGATACTAATTTTCTTCTTTATCGAAGTCTAGCAAATTAATACGTTTAGGTGCTATAAACGGAAGCTATTATTTATTACCTGGTACTAGTGAAAAATGGCAGATTCGAAAGGGAATTCGTCTGAGCACGTCATCATCATCATCAGCCTATCATCGTCCACTGCTGAACATAGGCCTCTCCCAAGGCGCGCCACAAAACTCTGTCCTCGGCCTTCCTCATCCAGTCGCTCCCCGCTACCTTTTTTAGGTCGTCTGTCCAGCGGGCAGCAGGACGTCCCACACTACGTCTACCAGTTCGCGGTCTCCACTCCAGTCAGACACCCCACCGGTTGTCAGTTCTTCGGCAGATATGACCAGCCCATTGCCACTTCAGCTTGCTAATTTTCTGAGCACAGCACCTTCTAATCTGTCATTTTTGAATTAGTATTTCTGCATCTCGCTGAAAAATATTTGCAATCATTTTATATGGGTAAGTTAGTTAAGTTTGATCATCTGAAGCACCCCTTTAAATATAAAACGATTTTAAGTTTACACCTTGTATAAACTAACGACTATAATCCCTTTCGGAGTAATCAGAAATATTGCTAATATTGCTAATGACGGCCCGGTAGCACAGTCTGTAGTGAACCTGCCTGCTGCGCCGAGGGTCGCGGGTTCGAGTCCCGTAAGGGACAAATATTTATATGATGAATATGAATATTTGTACCCGAGTCATGGATGTTTCTATCTATATAAGGTCTAACAAAATTAGGTGAAACTATTTTAAGGGGATTATCAGACCATCAAACTGAACAACTTTCTCTATGGGACCAATACCGAAATCGCGAAAAAAAAATCTGCTGTCCCATACATTTAGGTCGAGTACATTTGTATAGAATAGCAGATTTTTTTTCGCGATTTCGATATTGATCCCATAGAGAAAGTTGTTCAGTTTGAAGGTCTGATCATCCCCTTAAAATAGTTTCACCTAATTTTGTTAGACCTTATATATATTATACACTACAGCGTGGGTAGGCCCCCCACACGGTGGACCGACGACCTGCTGAAGGCGGCGGGAACCCATTGGCTTAGGGCAGCGCAGGACCGGTCGTTATGACGATCCTTGGGGGAGGCCTATGTCTAGCAGTGGACGTCCATCGGCTGAGATGATGATGATGATGATATTATACACTTTAGTTTAGTATAGGTACAAACTAAAAGTTTCCTAGCACATTTCATACATTGAAACTTTTGTTAGACCTTATATAATCTTATTAACTAGATAATTTGTGTAACAATGTCCGAGATATTTATTTATTTATTGCTACAACTATCAACAATTTTGTTGTATCTATAGCATATGGAAATGGTTCAGTATTTGTAGTCTTGTAAAAAATTCCCTGACCTCAGAAATCGAAAGGTAACTCACCCGAAAAACATCTGACCACATTCTGACCCGGTCTTATGCAATCGAAAGCAAAAATAAACAATAAAAACCCGTGACTTAACCGTCCCGGTAAGCAAAAACTCCATAACGGGTTCCATAGTATGGGCTCATCCAAAAAATTTGTCTTTTTTTCTCTCCAAAACGGGAGCAAAAAGAGCAACTAACAAAAAGTACAATGAATGTGTTTTTGCAAATAAGAACGGACTTTTTCTTAGCACGCGTTAGAATTTTAAACTTTGTTTTTGTGCGTTCGTTTTTGTGACATTAATGTTGGGTTAGGTTAGGATTTGCATTCCGCATTTTTGATTAAAATACTATATCGTAAGTAGCTGTAGGAACCATTTTTATTCTTCTTCTTTTCTACACGAAATCAAAAACGTAGACTCCGATCGGCTTCCAACATCCTGCCACCGATTTTGTTCTCGCCATGCCGAAGTTTGCGGATGCGAGATGCTTAGGAGAGAAATTTTTTTTAAATCACACATTCTAATTCAATTACGAAATTTATGCCAAACTCTATGGAATTTATGTCACTTTCGAGTATAATGATTATGTGATATTCAAAAATAGCACTCCTTGAAAAAAGGAAGAAATGGATGTTATACCCAACACTGGGGGAATTAGATGATATTGCTGATGATGGTCCCAAAACTAGTGATAATCCCGTATGGGACCAGAGTCCGACTTCCCTCCATTGCAAACGGGAGACAGCAATAAGAAGGAAAAAAAAAACATGGCTATTAGAGAGCCAATTCAAGAGATCATTTATGGCAGTGTTGAAGACACGACCGCAAAAGCACCAAAAATACAAAATAAAACAATAGGAACCTAACATTGTACTGAAACTATGACCTATTTTGCTTCCAGTAATAAGTATGGCAAAAACATCTGAACGCACGGAAGTTATCCCTAGTCGCAACAAGATGGGATTAGGGTCGTGAACGGTGTCAGTATGTGTGTTTTTGGTGGGTTTTTTAATCGTTGATTTCTTTAGGCCTTAAATTAGCTTTCACTTACAGTTAAAAAATCATCGGTTTGGTAGTTTTTACGTAATATGGACAAATTTTTTAAAATATTTATTTTGTACGTGTTAGATGTTCGCTGGTAATGATACAACGCACATAAGTACTTAGATGGTTTATTGTTCTTCAAAGTGGACTGTAAATACGTAATCTCCTCCTTCACCTCATTCTCATTCTCCTTCCTTGCTTGTGGATGTTCTGAGGTTTCAAAATATCTCTGACTACCCCCTCGGGGAATATAGTCGTGAGCATATGCTGATGCCTCTTTCACAATCTTCAAAACCTTAATAGTTTTGCCAAATATATTAAATTCTTAATAATTATAAACAGATCTTTTATTCTGCATGATGTGACATAAGTCAATGAGAAAAAGAACCCGGAAACGGATCTAGTGCTTGATTTAAGTATCGAACATATTTCTATTCGGTTCCGAGATGTCCCAATATCCTATACAAAGTAGACATTTTCTGGAGTAATTTTAATTGCATTTTTCTCTTTATTCCTATTTACTAGACTAGATTAACATGCCTAAGTGAAATCTAACATACTCCTACTATGGAGCAAAATGTGAATTTATTTGTCAAATAAAATAAATAAAACCCGGCAACAAAAATCCACAAAACTATAAAATCACACAAAATCGCAGACAAGCCAAACGCCAAATCTCTCAAGACGCCAGAGATCCGATAACAAAATGTCTTTGTGTGAATCAACCTGCTTTGTGTGAGTGGGGCTAATGTGCGTGCGCGCATCCCTCTTGCATACCACCGTTCCCACCCCCACTGGTTTGAGGGAGGGACACGTTTTGATACTTTTTGCATATTTTTATTGATATCATATCAGATACAGGCTATTTTACTAAATAACGCTATACTCACATTTTGTTTTTTTTTAGCTAGAATACTATTTTTAATAACATGATTAACTATAAAAAGAAATGAAATGTTGATGACATCACTTGTGGGTCTTTAGTCGAATTTTTTATACATCGCGCGCGTTTTGACGTTCGGTTAAAAGTTGCTAATTTGACTAATTGTCCGATCCCCTATTAGATTTTATGTATTGTAACATTTACGTATCGGACTTAAATACCAAGTGTATTTAATTTCATCTTGTAATTTAAAAATAATAAACAGATAAGACCTTTTGAATTACGAAATTAATCATTGAGCAAATGGGAGATAAATAAAAAAACCTAGAGATAATTACGTAATTTTGACGACCCTTTTGGTGTAATGATTACCACGCCGGACTATCAGAGGTCCTGGCTTCGAATTTCGGTGTTACATGTTTGTATCGTTGTGTGGTTTTCATATTTAAAAGAACTTGGGATAATTACTATGTATGTGTGTCTGTGAGCGTTACATTACATATTTATTTAATTTCATGACGTGAAAAATAATTGCCAGTATCAAAACTGTTTATCTAACTTCACGGTAACAAATCGTAGGCGTATTTTTCGGAGGGTGGGTCGCATGAAAGCAACCATTTTTTTTAAACATCCACCAAAAGATTTTTTCTACCTGCGAACCCGAAATCTTTACCTGATGGTGTGCTTGCGCGCAGATTCCAACATTTTTGAATTTGTGAAAAAAAATCAAGAAAAAAATTTAGTTTGTCGATTCGAGTTGTAAAGGGGGGTTTTTGCTAGATTTTTTACAGAAATTTCACTTGCTAGAAGCAAGGTGAATGTTTTTATAATGTTTACAACTTTTTTCGATTTAACGTGTTGGAATTGGAAGGGTTGCGAATTTTAAATGTCATTTTACAATTTAACAGATTGAAACGGTATTCTATAAGGTCGAAGCTTCGAAATCGTGCAGATTTTATTGAAATTTTACCGAAAAAATACAAAAAAATTATAGCTGCTATAGAAAAATAACATCGTGAAAATTGTGAGAAATAGGACAAACTCGAAGAGGAAAAATTCCATTGAAATAATGCTAAGTACCTAAATAATGAAAAATAAAAACGTGTTTGAAAAACTATAATAGGTCAATACAGTTTTTGAGAGTTATTTTTATTCTTACAGCGTTTTGAGTTCCTGATATGAAAGCTAAAGTTAGTTTGTTTATTTCTATAAAAAGGTCTTCCAAAATAGTACCTATAGTTAAAGAGAGTGTTCATAATTTATTTCTAAAATATGTACTTTCTCTGTGGATCTTTTAGTTGGCTACATTGTTTTATTAAAATGAATGAATGTTCTATGAAAATCAGTAAGTCTTTTTCTAAACTGAATAAGATGAATACCTACCGTATTTTAAAAAGTTAATGTAGAAAAAATGTTAATTTTCCAGACAGCAATAGGGGAGCGGACTGCATAAAATATATTTTAGTTTTATCTTCTTAGTAAAGCTCCAAAAAAAAAAACAAAAGAATTAAAAAAAAAAACATTTGAAAATTACGCTATACTCACATTTATAGTTTTTTTTTAGCTGGAATACCATTTTTAATAACATGATGAACTATAAAAAGTAATGAAAACTTGATGACATCACTTGTAAGTATTTAGTACAATTTTTCATATATCGCGCGCGTTTTGACGTTTTGGATTAAATATTTTTTTTTTATTTCAAATTGGTTTGCTCTTGACAAAGATGGGGTCGAAGATGTAGCGAGCTTACCCAGAAGATGCCTGTATTATAACAATATTGTAGCAATGCTCACAATTTGCATAGGTAGGTATTTTAGTTTCAGGAATGAGGTGTCAAGTGTTATGATTATAAAGTAGACATGTCATAATTGTAGCAAAGTCTAAGAAACACCCTGTTAATAAATTATAATGATTGCTCAGAGTCAATATAAAACACAGCTTTAAAAAAAATATATACATAAGAGTACAAAATTAAATATAAAATTTAATTACATTAGGTAACCTATGCTTTATTTATAAAGTTAAGACCAGACATTTCCGTTACATAATTACATTTGAAACTGGTACTACTGGTACCTACCTACGTAAAACGAACAAAATCAGAGGTCGCAGCTTGTACGATTCGACAACAGAACAAATATCTATCATGTTCTATCTCTGTACTCGTCTACTTGTTGTATAACACTCAATTTCAGAGTCAAGAGTAGTCGAGTATCACCCACATACATTTGTGTGCTGGGTGACACAAATTGAGGGATTCATTTCGGTCCTCCGATAAGCCAGAGGTTTGTTAAAGCGGCATATAAATATACTGTTGTTTTTGCTGCTAAAGGACAGACCAAAGAAAACATACAGTATGTAACTAACCTATATATACTATATTATTACTCTATGTAACTAACCTAACGCGTGGTGTTACAACAGTCACTGGCAAAATGTAAGTAGGTACTAGTAAGGGTGGTAAATATGAATATGTATGGCATCACATATGCTCATGATTATTATTCTCCAAGAGCCCAAGATATTTTAAAATTATAAATATTTTATGCATTGAAAATTGATATCATTAGCATCCTTTTAAACTAAGAGTCTCCACATGAAACTGAACAACTTTTACTATGAGAGCAAACCGATCGGAGCAAATAAAAAATTTGCTGTTCCATACTAAACTGCAATGTCGACTCGATTAGATTGCTCCCATAGTAAAAGTTGTTCAGTTTGATGGGTAGACTCTTAGTTTAAAAGGATGCTAATGATATCAATTTCACCCTGTATTTTCAATAAACTCTGTCCACTGCGACAAGTTTTCACCATTTTTAAATAAAACAATTTTACACACCTCAAAATGGAACTCTTTCTTCGCGATATTCTCCATTATTGAAAATAAGCTAGTGAAAGAAAATTTCTACGAAAATACAATGTTTTTTTCGAAACAGTATATTAATTAGGTTCTTAATAGGTACTTGCAATCGTCACCAGAGATAAATCAATCAATCAAATATACTTTTTTACACCAAAACATAAACAGAAAAAAAAAAGAAAAAATAGTACAATAAAAAATTAATGTTTTCAACAAATAACCAAATAAAATCCTACACTTATCGACCGCGTTATACCAATCGAGACGTGCACACAAACACATAAACTTGTTTTGTTTGAAAGTCACGGTCATTGCCTAATAGCACACCTATAGCTAACAATTGCGCCCGCGCCGGTGTGCTAGCGAAGCGTGATGATAACATGACGTCATCTTAATTAGAGCAACTCTATCTTAGTTTTTATAGTATCAGTATAAACATACGACTGTAATCCCTTTAGGGGTGGTCAGAAAACTCAGAAACTTCCATGGAGGTACTGAAACTTCATAGATTCATAGATTATTTATTGTACACAAAAACATAATAGGGGATCGGACACTTAGTCAAATTTGCAACTTTTAATCGAACGTCAAAATGCGCGCGATATATAAAAAATTGTACTAAATGTGTGTAACAAGTGACGTCATCAATATTTCATTACTTTTTATAGTTCATCATGTTATTAAAAATAGTAATCTAGCTAAAAAACTAAAAATGTGAGTATAGCGTTATTTTCAAATGTTTTTTTAACACGCTTATATTAGCTTCACCTGTATGTAACTAACTAACTAAGTAAGTATGTAAGAAAATCTAGGAACTCAATTTTAACCTACTTCTAATTAATGTATAGATTTTTACTAAGAAGATAAAACTAAAATGTCTTTTATGCAGTCCGCTTACGCAGTCCTATTATGAAATAAATTACAGTAAGTCGTTATGTACAAAGGCGAGCTTAACTCTAAAAGAGTTTTCTTCCAGCAAACTTAGTGCGAAACATAGAAACAGTCGTAAAGAACTCATACATACATAAATTCACGACTATAATCCCTTTTGAGGTGGTCAGAAACATCGCTAATTACAATTTCGACGAAGAAACATGCTACGCCATTGCGATGTTTGCCATTTGTACCCTCTTTGTTAACTTTAAATATTATTGTTTTATGTATTTGATGTGCAAATAAAGAATATATTACATTTACATACATATGTACTACAGTTTAGGCAGGTACGTACAGCAGTTTTGTATAGGACAGCAGATTTTTGACATTGGAAATGTCTTTTCGTTCGCTCCAGTATAGGCCCCGATTTCACGAAAAAGTGCGATCCCCTTATATCTCTGAGATTTGTGAAGATATGATACTTAAAAAAGGCTCAAAAGACGCGTATTTACGAGAGCTGTAAGGTGCAAAAAGAATTTTTCGAGAAAATCAAACACAAAGTGAAAAAAAAAACAATGTTTTCCGAATTTTTGATTTTGGCGCTCGATATTTTGGAAACGAGGAATGATATCAAAAATTTGGGTAAAACTCCTCTGGAAAATTTAGTCGGCTACAATTTGAGCTTAAAACAAAAACGATCGGGTTAAGGGTTTGCCCTGTAGCCTAACCTTTTTTAAGACAATATTTTTTCGAATTCCGTAGATTCATTTCCAATATGCTCGATAGTCGTGTGAGTCCCGAAATCTGTGAATTTTTTTCGCGTTTCCTGAGGAAAGCCCCATAGTGAAAGTTGTTCAGTTTGATGGTCTGAGTTCACCGTTTCAGTATTTGCTAGGCTGTCACTTACACCCGGTATAAGTATCATAATTTTATTATACTTGACAACTTTACTATGACTTTTGGCCTCTATTTTTGGAAGCTATAATTAGAAAAGCTTTTTTCACTATTTGCTTCTTTAGAATATAGTGTCATGATGAATAGTATACTAATTAATCAGTACTAAATCTTGGTGACCTTGGTTTCTTGCGCATTGAGGATCTACTTGACTTTTTGCTTCATCATCATTATGATTTTATATCTTAACTAGTTGCTATACATGTCTTTGTCTACGTAGATTTTTATGCCTATGTCCTTCTTCAGGGTTCAAACTATCCCTACGCCAAATTTAATCAAAATCTGTTAAACAGTGGAGTGAAAATGCTACCAAAGACAGACATACAAAAGGCACTTTCGCAATAATAATATATTATAGTCTAGATTTTTAATTATATAACATCAGTGATTTTAGCCGCAGCTTTAGATTTTCTCTTTGTATGAGTGGTGAGTGGTGACTAAGGGATATTTTTTAGTTGATTTTGAAAAAGGAAAGGTAAAAGGTTATCGGTTTTTACTTAGCGACTAGTTCTGGTGCTGTGAGCACCTTAAATTAAAAATAAAGCATTTTAAATTATTGTTAAAAAAAACTCTCTTGATCGAGTACTTATCTACTACTTACCGTAAATTTTACAGTGGATAGTTATTTTTAAACCAGTTCTACTGCAATATAATATAAATCACGCCACATTGTTAACATAAGATTTAATTCGTACGTCACTAACCTACAGAATTAAATAAAATATATTTTTTGCCAAAAATTATAGATCCAATCTACACGCACACAATACCATGGATTGTCGACAATAATCGACAATAATGCTTAATCAATGGCAATAAATAAAACTGGCAAAGAACGAGCCTGACTGTGGACCGAGAGTTCCGTATCATCTATACTATTATAAAACTGTAACAGGAAATTTGTCTGTACATTGAAGATATTAACAAAAAAAAAGTTACGATATGGTTTTTAGGTGTCCCTAATTCCATTTCACCAATTTTTGGATTTTTTGTCTGTCTGTTTGTTTGTGTGTTTGTTTGTTTGTTTGTTTGAACGAGTATCACGCAAAAACTACTGAACCGATTTTGATGAATCTTTTTTTGTTTGATAGCTTATGATCTGACTTAAAATCTGGTGTATAATTTGTGCGGACGAAGTCGCGGGTTAACGCTCGTAGTAAATACAATGACATACACGTCCAATAGTAAAATAACAGCAAAGTCATTTAAATTATTTTATATTCTTCTTTTTTAAGTATCACCCGATATCTCTTTTGTAATTCTAACGTACTTTATTTTGTCACAGCGTTTTTAATCTTTGTGTTTGGTGAACCAATAAATATGTTTATTATTCATTATTATTACCTGCAGAGCACAGTCCGATTTATTTATACCGTTCGCAAAAAAGTTTTGATCGTATTTTTTATTTCTTTTTACTACTTTATATGATTTATATTTAACTTAATTAGTTGTATGTTTAAATACATAATCTTTTGACATAATATTGTTACTATTTACGTTAATATAGCGTTTTTGAGATATAACACTTTTGAGGTTTTGGGTACTGTACTGCATAAGTTACAAGTTAATGCTTAAATTATAATAAAATCGACACAGTCTGCTTTTCACAGACGCACGCACGAATAATAAATGCCACTTCACGTAAGGAACCCTAAAATAAAATAAAATTCTGTAGACAGACGCATAATAGAATAAAAACTGCATTACGCATCGTGGGAGATTTTTTTAAAGAAAAAAATCTTCTCTTTTTACTCAAAAGGGGATGTTTTTTCTTTGTCAATAGCTCAGGTGGGCCTTTTGGTTGAATAGAACAGATTTCGCTATAAAATTGTATGAATTATTGCCCAGTTTATGACAATTTTTATTTCTTTCTTTATTTAACTAACTGAGAATTTCCTCTCTCGTATTTTCTTAGTTTCTGTATTTTGCATTTGAATTGAGATCATTCATCAATAATTCTATTGACTTATAGAACACCACAGAATACTATTTATTTATATCTATTTAATCTAAACTATTATAAAACTGTAACAGGAAGTTTGTCTGTACATTGAAGATATTAACAAAAAAAAAGTTACGATATGGTTTTTAGATGTCCCTGATTCCATTTCACCAATTTTTGGATTTTTGTCTGTCTGTTTGTTTGGGTGTTTCTGTGTTTGTTTGTTTGAACGAGTATCACGCAAAAACTACTGAACCGATTTTGATGAAACTTTTTTTGTTTGATAGCTTATGATCTGACTTAAAATCTTGTATATAATTTGTACGGACGAAGTCGCGGGTTAACGCTCGTTATATATAAGGTCTAACAAAATTAGGTGAAACTATTTTAAGGGGATGGTCAGACCATCAAACTGAACCACTTTCTCTTTGGGACCAATATCGAAATCGCGAAAAAGAAATTAGCTGTTCCATACAAACCTACTCGACCTAAAAGTATAGGACAGCAAATTTTTTTTCGCGATTTCAATATTGGTCCAATAGAGAAAGTTGCTCAGTTTGATGGTCTGATCATCCCCTTAAAATAGTTTCACCTAATTTTGTTAGACCTTATATATATTATACACTACAGCGTGGGTAGGCCCCCCACACGGTGGACCGACGACCTGCTGAAGGCGGCGGGAACCCATTGGCTTAGGGCAGCGCAGGACCGGTCGTTATGACGATCCTTGGGGGAGGCCTATGTCTAGCAGTGGACGTCCATCGGCTGAGATGATGATGATGATGATATTATACACTTTAGTTTAGTATAGGTACAAACTAAAAGTTTCCTAGCACATTTCATACATTGAAACTCAACAGCAACTCTTTTAAATTGAAATTATTTTCGAGGTTTTTATGTTATTATTACCATCCGACTACTGGGCAAAGGCTTCGCTTAAAACCTCCAACTATATCTGTTCAGGGTAAGCTCTGGTCATTTGTCATCGAAAGCATCCAGATCGTCTCGCGACCTCTTCCTAGGACGACCTACAATGCAATTCACTACGCAAAAAGCTAAGTGGAAACATCGGCGAGCTGACAATTCGGTATTCACTATGGTTATTTTCATAGTTATTTCATATTGTTAGATCAGATTCCATTTGGTATGGAAAGTCCAAAATTTATGTTGCGAATTTCCTATATGTTTCTTAGGGAAAGGTGTTTAGTATCATGGGTAAAATCACCCCTTAAAGTAAAGCAACTGTTTATCCAAACATCCTGTATAAAATTAAAGAAACTATTTTCAAAAACTTATTTGGTCTTGAGCCTTATCTTTTGTAACAATAATTGTTATGCTACAAAGAATAACTAAGATATCTGTTTATAAATATATGGATATTTATAGCCTATATAGTATATTATATAGATATAAGACATCTTTTTATAGATTTATAGCCTACTTACTTAGTAAGGTCATTCACTTGCCTGGTCTAGATTGGTTCTACGCAACTTTTTGAATAATAATATTGATTTTCAATACATTATTCGAAAGCTATTATTAGTTTAAATCTAAAAGAATCTGCGAATTCTTTGTGGTCATTTTAGTGGAAATTTTAGTAAAGTAATATGTGAAGAATCTGACGAGCTTTGAAATCGAGACATCTATTTGTGTCCACCACTGAAATGTACATGTTCTGACTATCCTCTCGTGGAATATATCCCGCGATAGCAATTATACAGGGTGAAATTGATATCATTAGCATCCTTTTAAACTAAGGGTTTACCCATCAAACCGAACAACGTTTACTATGGGAGCAGACAGATCGGAGCAAAAAAAAATCTGCACCCGCCGCCGCTGCCTACTTGAGGTATGCTAAAAACTAGGTATGGTAAAAACCGCTGCGATTCAGTAGCAATATGATGCAGTTGCAGTTGCAGTTGCGATGTCGTTCCGGTGCAGTTGCGACATCCCTAGTGGTTGTGGGTCTTATTAGGACCAAATTTTCTCTTCTCTAAAATAATGTGAAAGACATAAATTTGCACCAAAACGTCTCACATCTGTCCATGCCCAGTCTCAAAACCCATTTTAAATGTTTAAAATCACCTAAAACTATACACCACAGCAGGATGCTAACAAATTCTAATAAATTCAAGATACTAAAGGAAACGCACATTTTTCGTAAGCATAGCAAAAATGTTAAATCTTTAAGATTTTAACGTAAATTAAACTTTGTCCACATCGCTTTAAGCATCAACATTCATTATTTAATAACAATGCAGTTAGTCATTAAGTTCTAAGGGATGCTATTCAAGATGTTGCAGACTCTAACGAATCATAAAACGACGTACATGATAAAAATGACAAAACAATACATACTGTAACACTTCACGATAAAATTGAAGTTACTTTGGCAGGAAGAGATACTTAAGTAGATAAGGATTATAAAGGATGAGGGCAGGTAGAGAAATTTGAACATTTGAGGGATGAAGAAAAAAACGAAGGGTCGGTTTTGGATACAAAGAATGGTGTCGGCGTCACGCTGGGATATGGATGGACTGCGGATGCTGTTTCAGATTTTAAGGCAGATTTCCAAAATAATTTCAATGCTTAATTGAATATGACCACTTGGAGAGATTTTTAGTTAAGATTGTGGAGAGAAATTGGCTTAAATGTGTTGTAAATTGTTTAGTTTATTAGCTAGGTTCTGGAATTTGTATGAAGCTTCAGAAACAACAAGTAGTCGAATCAGAAAATCGTTAATAGTTTATACAGACCGTGAGTCTAGCAAATACTGAAACGGTGAGCTCAGACCATCAAACTGAACAACTTTCACTATGGAGCCTACCTCAGAAAACGCTAACAAAAATCTGCTGCTACATTAGAGTTAAGTAGGTACAGCTGTTTTGTATGGAGAAGCTGATTTTTTTAACGTTTCTTGAGGGTGGCTCCATAGTGATAGTTGTTCAGTTTGATGATCTGAATTCACCGTTTCAGTATTTGCTAGACTGTCACTTACACCCTTTATGTCTAACTATGTCTAACACAAAGTTTTGACCTCGAATTAAACTAATAATGTTTAAAAAAATCTTTCTTTTAAAATAATCCTATGATCTACATCAATTTACAGTACCTACTTATTTGAATTTTGAGATACATACACTATCACTCGGTTGCAGAAACGCTCATTAGAGTTAATCCTCCATTAAATCCCTTGCTAGCTTTCACTATGTCAACAAGACAAAAAATGACAGCAAGAGATTTAATGAAGGATTAACTTTAATGAGCGTTTCTGCAACTGAGTGTATGTCTCAGATATTTTCCATGTGTGAGTGTGTTGTACAATTATAATGCGATCTTATAATATATCACTATTATAATTACATATTATACTTAATAGTTTTATATGTATACTATATAATTTGAATACGTCGTACTACCTTCATAAAAGTTTTTATAAGATTATATGGAGCGTGAATTCACGCTATAAACACAGAAGTGAAAGACATTATTTATGAGCAAACAATAATTTGATGGATGCCCCTTCAAATCTATTCGTTTTATCCTTCTTAAAGCTTCTACTTCTAATAACATCTGCATAAAACAATCAGGTCCTAAAAAAACTCTATTCCACCACATTTCGACTATAAAGCCTATCGACATGAAAAAAATGCCAATTTACATTCTGAACCAAAAAAACCTGTATTAGAAAAACTTTAAGTTCACTTTTGGGTAGCAAAAGTTTTTATAAAATGCTTAGTTATTTCTATATACGAGCTCCTAAGAATCAAGATATATTAGTGCTTATTTTTAGAGATATAAGAATCATGAGGGGTGACTTCTTCTGTATCATAGGTTGTAAAAAGTGGCGCCCAGCGCCCACATCTTCCTGTCGGAAGAGGAACTTATTTGATTATAATAAACATAGGAGGTAGTAAAAAACTATCGAACCAGGTGCATTTGATCTTTGTTTTTTAAAAGCAATCGTTTTTGTTTGTATTTCAATATCTGTGCCTATGAAAAACTACCACCCTTTCGTATGACCACCATAAAAATATTTTTTACAACATTTTTGAACAGTAGTCCAACAAAGTTTTTAGCCAGTGTTTTTATTGTCACAAAAAGTGTATTTTAAAAGTGAAAGTTAAGTTTTTGTTTAAAAATATTATTTGAAAAGAAAAAGTGGTTATTTTGAATGAAAACAGATTGCCGGCTTTTTAGATTTTTTTTGCCTATAATTTTATTACTTTATTGATGTTCAGTAGTATAGCTTCTATACAACCTTTTCTATCTTTGTTTTCATATTTTGAATTTACTTATTTATTTTATATTTGTAGCCTATTCAATGGCAACTGCTGGGCAAAGAATCCTCTTGGTCTTCGCTCTTTTCTGTTTTGTGCAAATGTCTACCATTTTCTCAGTCATCCTAAGTAACTCCTTGATCATGCTATAATTTGTTAGACTCATACCTATATGAAATTGATATTCCAATTATGGGACATTATACAGTTGTATAGTGTAACATACT
Organism: Agonopterix arenella; assembly: GCA_927399405.1. Taxonomy (NCBI): domain Eukaryota; kingdom Metazoa; phylum Arthropoda; class Insecta; order Lepidoptera; family Depressariidae; genus Agonopterix; species Agonopterix arenella. The sequence goes on from OV656714.1 coordinate 9,838,912, forward strand.
ATATACTATATATTGCAATGCCCCACCGGGGTCCATATTGTGTTCTGAAACCTATTGTAACAACTTATGTACCATATGGAAGCAATAAACAATGTGTATTTGTATTTATGAACTTATATTATGGGAAATAAAAAAAAGTCTATAAATATTAAATACTACTTTCAATGAAAATCGTTGTTGTACTTATTCTTTGTGTCCTGATAGATTTACCTACTTATGAAGTGATGTGTCTAGCCTGTAATTATTCACAAAACCGCTGCAAATACCTAGTCGCTTTGTTAAATGTCCTACGTTATATTCGTCGATATACATAATGTATTCTGAGTCATACGCCATTCTTAAACATAATTTCTAAAATTTGATACCTACTAATAATACTAATTATAAGCAATAGGAATACCTATACATAACTATTATCTATAATAATCATTGCATTCCTCAATCCAACGTTCGCGAATGAATAGTCCTAGCTTATCAGTTGTAATGTTTCAAAAATCGATTTTGGTCTTCAAACCAGTCTCCACGAATCCGGTTCTTTAACATTTGCGTGATGGATCACCAAGCACTTCCACTGCCACCTTTATTACCAAACTAATCTCATCTGACTCTATATCATTGAACACCTTACATTGCCTACCTTTAGTTTCACAAAATTTGACTTGGCTTCAATCGAAAACGGCAATGGATTTTGATATGGGTTGAAAAACATTAGGTTCAAAAATGTCTGGTTGATATAGTGATGAGCTATAGATCGTGTAGATCAAAATGGCGGATGCCCAAAATACAGGTTTCTTGATGGTAGGACATTAGGTGTGTTAGCTAGTAACATTTTTGAGTTTGATGTTTTTTGAATTTGAGGTCCTACATTTTTTACTTCCGGTAGGCTTTAATATTTCGCAATTATCTTTTTATAATTCTTTTTAATGCTTGCTTTACTAAAATTAAGATTATTTTTTTATCTAGGTAACCAATATTTAAGAAATAATTAAGATTCTAGATTTTAGTTGGACTGAATAATAATATAAGTTAATTATAAAATAACGCAGGTATATAAATAATTATATGTGATTATTATCATAATAAAGATTAATCAACAAATATCAGTATAGTGCAGCTCAGAGTAAATTAATATACTTAGGTACTTTGTGCAATAATCAGTTATACAATATTCAGAAATTTTGAATGTAAAAACGTCTTTACTATATTTTAACAGCAATCACTGTAAAAGAAACTTAATCTTTTAAACATTACAGTCGTTATTCCTAATCTTCCTTATTTACGATTTCTTCAAAAACCGAGACTATGCTATTTATTTTATTAATTCCATTCATAAAATAATGTTCACCTGTACAATTTACATACACCTGAATATTATTCATTTTAATTCAATAAGATCAAATCTACATCCTATACTTCCTGGACCCAAAACAGGTGATTGAAAAAAACTATTCACAATTGTCAAACCCTCAAAAGGCAAAAAAAAGGAAGTCGAAGAAATAAAAAGTTTGACAATAACCCCTTGTGCAAGGTTAGTGAAAACGAAATGTACATTTAATCTTGATCATAATATAACAATGTGCGTAGAGACCATGTTTTAAAACAAAAAATATTGTACAAAACTGTAAGAAGATTTTTTCAGTTCTCAAATCCTGATTTCCTGGGGAAGTCAGAATACGACCGCGTAGAATTTTTTTTGGGACAAATAAATAGTAGTAGCCTAATCTTTTTTATTTTTGTTTTATTGTGTGACTACCTAAAAGCCGGCCGATTATAAATTAACCCCGTTCAGTTTTTTTATATATATTAATTAGTAACAATCATAAACTCTTTTGTACTTTTATATTCATAGAAACAAATCAAAAAATAAAAAGAAACAAAATTAATGAGTGGATTTTTTTTTTTTTTATTTATTTATAAAATCAGCACGTCTTTACATTAAAATTTAGGCAGGGATAATATTAACACTTCCTTAGCTAGTAATAGGTTTAATAATAAAAATCTTGTAATCATTTTTTATGAAAACACTTTCGCTTCGGAAGGTGTTTATGGTATTTTTTAACGTTTTACCCTTGTTACCAAAAGACGTCGCGGTCCATTTACTACAAACATTTTTACGTCAAAATTTTTGGTGACCTTGTACAAAAATCGAAAGTTTCAAAAGCAAACGCCGACAAAAATTTTATTATACTGTAATTAAGAGACATTGTTGTTAAACAAGAAAAGTTAACTTTAGTCCTTTGTCGTCAAATCGAAAAAGGAGTTAAAACGCAGAAAATTTCTTTGAAACAGTTTATGATTTTATTAGGTAGCCACTCTTTTGTTTCCAGTACTATTATTTCTACGCTACGACTAAACAGGTCGGTTGTCTTTGAGAAAAAGATTAATTTTATGTATCATCATTGTGTTTTTAATTTAATAAAAATAGCATAGGATTACTTTTGTATCTGTGGCAAAATTTTTTGTAATCCTTAAGAATATATTCGCGTGTATTTATTACTATTACAACAGGCATTGAGATACACAACGCTTTTTGCATTTGACTCTTCGCTGACTGTGCTTGCTGCTTGACTGTTATCTGTAGATTGATCTGTCGCCGTGTGTACATTCACGTGGAATTATTTTGTGTACACACGGCGACATATCAAGCTACACAAAACCAGAATAAGCTGGCCGCGCGTAGTTGGAGTAACGCATACCGTCGCGCGGCCAGTTTATGTTGGTTTTGTATAGCTTGATGTGTCGCCGTGTGTACACATAATTATAATACTTATTCAAGACATATTGTGGCATCGCATCGTATTTGTTAAAACTTATTGAGGTATGTTTTTTTATATCTACTACAAGTTATTTATATTTAGATAATAAACATTGCTAGAAGTATTTTTTTTAGATTCAGTAAAATGAAATTGAATCATGATTTATAGCTATTTTAAAGTATACTACTTTTTTGTTATCCTCTATTTATAATACTTGTTTCTTTTTAATATGTGCAAAAATCTTCGGATTTTGTATCAATAATATTAATTTCAAATGAATATCAAATCTTGTTTAGTTATCGCTTCTGCTCAAACTTTACTTCAACTTCTACTTTGATAACTTCATCTGCTGTACACAATTTTGTTTCTTTTGATTTCTCCATATCGTCTCTTTTCTGTTAAACACTATTCTACGCAGTGTTTACTCTAAAAATAGGGTCCAGAGCTGACCAAGGGACCGTAAGCGTACATCTGCCAATAAACCGCTTCATTGTCCATGCATATGCACGCATTTATTTCCCATTCAATAACTTTGATGCATTATCTTGCATCATGCATCGCATCTCTCTGCAGTATGATGTTCTTTAAAAATAGTATTATGAATTTTATTTCTAAACACTAGAATTTAATCTCTAATAATTCAGTAAATTAAAAGCTTGATTTAATTTGAATTATTTTAATGATGTCATTTCTAATTTGGGACATTAGTTCTTAAATAAAGGAAAAGTTGTAGAAGATACTGCAATTTTATTGATAATGTAAATTTTGTTGATTAATTTGTTTATGACATTGTATCATTAACATGATTTTAATTACTTTGAGTATAATTTTTAGATTTGAAATTTAAATTAGATTTAATATAATTCTAAAAACCTTAAATAGACATTTTAAAAGTAGGTACAATATCTACTATTTACACAAAATCGTTTCTTTCTTATCAATTATTATTATTATAACACTTTATTGTACACACTGACATAATACTACACAAAGTTGAGAAAATATGTACAAAGGGCGAGCTTATCTCTGAAGAGATTCAATGACATAAACCAATAATTTTCTTTTTCATTTTCATTTATTTTGATATGTATTTATCTAGGTAGTTTGAACACTTCCAAAAGGCTTCAAATGGAGAAATTATTTCTTCCTATGGGTATCATATGAGGCGACTAAGGGATATGGTTTCTCATGCAGTGTTCTTGTAGGCGAATGTAGCCTAATATAGGTATCACTACTTGATTTGTCATCAACTTATAATACGTGTATGCTTATAGTTAGCCTTAAAAACGACATACTTTAAAAGATGGTTGGTAGTTTTAGCAAGATTAGTGACCACCCCGGATCATGACATTATAAAATGATAGCTAAAGTTGATTAAAATTCAACTCTTCCCTTCTTAGTATCATCGATACACTATTTTACATCTCCATCGATACCACGGTCGACGAAATTAAAGGTTTCCTCGAAGCTCTTTTCAATTTTAAATTCTTCCCTTTAAGACGAGCTATCGATTCCAGCCGGATCCGGTGCTGCATACAATTAAGCACCCTCATTTACGTCTGGTCACTGACAGCCCTGTTTTAATCAATAACTTCTTTTTCGCGCCGCGTCCTTGGTTTTTTTTCCTCGGCGCGACTTTTTCTGCGCGTATTTCGTTTATTATGTGTCAATTGGGCAGCGTTTTTTTCTCTAATGTTGATTCGTTTATCACGCCTTTCCTAGTTTCCGTTGATCCCGCAAAAAGCTTAGCAAAAAAGGCAAAAGCTCAGCCAAAAAATTGTCTACCGAACAGTATGTCGTATCACCGGTCTTGTAGCCATTTTAATTATTATTTAATACCAGGGGAAGAGCACGTGGCGACGCGCGCCATCCCGCTTCCTCTAGCAGAGGGATAATGCGCCCGCCGCTCTCCGTCCCCTTCGCACCAAACCCACTTACACACATAAAAATCGTGAATAATAAAAAAATGTGTACACATTTTTTTCGCTTAACCACCGTGCTTTGGTGTGCGTGCGGCCTCACGCCGTCAGAGCGAGAAGCTGCTATTCAGAAGAACAGCACGGACTGCTCCCCACTCCAATTTTTTAAGCTCCCGCTGTCTATGTTGGAGTCCGTGTGATTTTTTTCATTTTTATGTGTTAGTGTACCCCTCGCGCTGTGTAGTTCACTTTTTTCTACTATAGATCTGAATTTCAGTCTCGTTTTTGCCGCGTCGGTCTAAAGGCGGGCGAGCGGGCGTTTTGTATTGCATTTTTGTTGTTGACGCGAGTGGCCGGTGTTGGCACAGAGCAACATTGCCTGGAGAGGCCGGCTTTTTGTGAGCACATGTCGTCTTGAGGAGTTCTTGCTACTGCTAGCCGATGCACGCGCGAACAGCCAAGTGCGAGAAGGACGGCGCAAGACATCACGTGTGGATTCCGTACCCACATCCATAGTTTATATAGCACACTAAAATATTGAGCAGAAAAAATCTTGTAATTCGGATTCTAGTAACAACGCTCGGCATTCATAATTTTACCGTAGGGTCAAGAGCACGGCTCGACGTTTTTTCTTCGCCGGCATTTTTTTTTAAATGTTTATTTTTCTCGGAGCACGTGGATTTTTTGAGAAATTTTGGCGATAAAGCCTTGGACTGTTGCCTTTAGGACGTGTTGTGACTTTAGTGTTACCTTTATTATGTGATATATTTTTAGTGACATTTAGATAGGAACAAACTGTGATTTATTATGGTGATATAGTTGATGGTGATTTGGAAGATTTTTGGATAGTGACAGGTACAGTCATTTTTTTTTATATAATCTGTTAATTAAATTGGAAGCAAGTTCGTGCTCCCTAAAGCTTGCCACCTCTCTGAGAAGGGGAGAGGTACCTAATTTTTACGTAAGTCCCTCTGAATGTTGTAACAGAGAGGCGCCCGGTCTCCGTCTGTCAAAGCTGACCTTGAAAACTCCCGGACTATAAATACGGAAATATTTTCGGCCAGTGTGCCGTGACGTTATTTTGAAATTAATTTGTTTTGTTAGTTGAATGTTTGTTATAAAACTTTTACTTTTGTACAAAGTTTCTATTTGACGGAGTTATCGAACTTGCTCTCAATGGTTACTTAATTTAATGATATTTCTATCTATTGAATATCCAAAATGTTGTCTTATGTCTTTGATTTAGGTAGATTAATAATACAAAGAAATTAGCAATAAATAACAACATTATATTTTATTGGCTAAAATTAATTTCAGTAAAAACTTAAGTAGTACTTCTTTGTTGGTATATATTATGGAGATACCTACTTAGCATAAGGAGTATTGTTCAGTATAAATAACCTGTTTTATCCAATTTTCCAACATTTACTTCCAGTATTAAATTTTAATGTTGTACTCTTATACTTACTAGTATATAATGTATGTATGTATTATAGTCTAAAACAGTTAGTCTAATTCTCAAGTCAACATTATTGAATGATTTTACAGAAAAAAATTTATTGCAAAGTTTATCGGTCTATCTACTAAGTAGATACTTACCTACAAAAGTAGCTTGAATTTTTTTGTCCAACACAATTTATTAGACACGCTCTTATCCAATATCAGAGAACTTCTTGTCAAGTAACCTTGTATTGCACGCTTCACTAACTTGGAAATCTCCGACAACTATACCGAACGCACAATTTGAAACAGATCAACAAAAAACGAAATGTCGTTATTTGAGAAAAAAACTTGTTAAATCATAATCTTGAACGTTTTAATAATCGACTACCTAATTAATTAGATATGATGTTTTACGTTTGGATTTGAACAAAACTTTAGCTTGAGTAAAATGGTAAAAGAAAAAAAATATATGAATATGAAAATGAATAAGGCTTGACACAACAGAATAGCTACTCATAATATTATACTAATACTATAAGGGCAATTTGGAAATATGATGCAAAAAATATCAATAATATAACAGCAATTAATCGAAACCTTGAATGTATTAAAATTAAAAGTAGAATTTATCAAAACCTACCCAATCAAATAGTCTTTAACAAACATATTCGAAAGATCGAAAATTATACATGAAACAAAATCTACATACATTCAAACGGAACTAATGGAATATTAACAAAAAGCTAATTACATAGTCTCAGCCACTTCCCTGGACCAAACTAGTATTATGATTACAAATCTTGAAGTCGATCAACTGTGGGGCCCTGTATACATCACCAAATCAACCATACAATACCTCAACAACTTTAAAACTCGATGTTAATAGTATGTATAAACTAACAGATAAGGTTGAAAATGAATCTATGACTGCTAGGGTAACAGCAAAATAGAGTTAGTAAAGTTTTCTATACGCGCAATTATATCTTTGACAGCCGTGTATGTTGAGCTCTACAGGTACTGTTGGATCAACAAGTGTCATTATTATTATATTTTCGGTTCAATTTGATCAAACAAACAAAAATTTTATAATCGATAGAATTAGATGTTTATCATTGAAATAATTTTGACAAAAAACAAAAAATATCTTTTAATAAAAATAATTAAAATTAATACACTCAATATTATCAGCCGTGATGAAAATAAATTTAAAAAAAAGTCAAACACACGGAACTTGTCAAGATAAAATCATCATTACCACAGAGCACATTGTAAACACGCCTGTACCAAGCAATGTGATTATTGAAGCCTTATTCGATGCGGCATGTGGGCTAGGGGCTAGATCATTGACACAACCTACGCGGCTGCTCACTCGTCACCTGCTGCAGAAAAAAACAGCCAACTTTTTTACTCGTCAAATCTAGTTTTAAATAGACAAGCCAGCGACAGTTGCTTTTGAATTCTAATTTTCAATTGAAGAATTCATTTTAAATGCCATTTAAATTAGGATTCTTTTGGTAAATAGAAAAAAGGATTTGAAATGCAATGGTTTGTATTTTATTGATAGCAGTATTAAGATTTCCTAGAAGAGTAAGACAACATTTTGGGAAAATTTTAATAATTATCGACATTTCAAATAGGAATGATATTTTTTTCCAGCTACATCGAAACGCAGGATCTCGAAAAATTCCATGACACACATAACAAAGGATACCAATCCGACTTTAAAATACCAATATATTTTTATAAGATAGTGCCAAACTTAGAAAATACATTATTATAAAAAATTTAGATAGACACATTAAAGAAATCAAGATGATGGAAGGAAGGACAATAGATTACAGGCCTGATGGTGGTGGCCTGGATTATCACAATTCACCTCTCATGGCTGAGATACCACTAGACAACTATTCTCATATACACCGAAGTATAGAACACCTTAGATCCATGGGAGTACCACCGCCCATAGACCATCATAGGCACCTAGCAACAAATCTAACGGATCTGAGAAGATACGAACATTCAGATGAAATGCCCGAAATCAAACCGTCCGTACTGAGACTAACAGAGTTCAAGAATGGATTACAAGAGATAAGAATACATCACAACCAAAATGATCAAGAAAATGAAGTTCATAGACAACATACCCCTCACGACGATGGACCTAAGGGATACAGTGCTCCGTCTACGCCCCTCTCAGAAAACGGTGGTCAAATTCAGGAGGAAAAGGTCAGATCAATTTTGAATTTTTTTGTTCTTTATAATAAAGTTGATTATGTTATAACGCTTCAGTGTTTCATCCTTGAATACTTCGGAAGTCTTCAAGTTGGCTTGAAGCGTCATTAAGGTGGTAATATTCGGCACTTTAACATATTGTTAAGTTGAAGAGATCATTATAGAATCACGATGCAAACGTTTGTTCCGCGTACAAAACTATTAATCTTGTAATTATTCATAGAATTAGGTACATAATAAAAATGAAACATGATTACAATGATTTATTTTTGACGTGATTTAAAATCGCACCTGCCTGAGGCATTAACAAACAATATTAAAAGTTAGTCAAAATTTTTAAAAGGACTCGATCGTCTATTTTGAAAGCTATTTAAATATGCTAAAGTTTTTGACTTCTCAAGTACAGTACTTATAACCATTTATTTAAATAAGCAGCAATAACACTTCCTTGAAAGAATTTTGTCGTAAATCTTGAGTTGTTTCAAGATTTCCTGTTTCTGTGCGACTTAGTTGTCAAAGACAAGTACATACTTACTTTTTTAATTGATCCCAAAGAATAAAATCATCCAAAGCGTGACTCTGAAACCAGCTTTAGTCGTCTACAGTCATGATTATTATTACGTCTCCTTAGATTATATTAGATTAAATTCCTATAAGAACCCATTTTACGAGATTCCCTGTTTCTGTGCGACTTAGTTCTCAAAGATAAGTGCATATTTACTTTGTTTACCCTAAAGAACAGAGTCATCCAAATGATAGTTGTCTACAGTCACCATATTACGTCTCCTTAGATTCAATTCCTATAAGTACCCATTCTTATACGGTTTTCCCTATTCGATGAAATGTTCCCAATTATCTTTGAAGATAAAGAAGGTAAAGAATATCACTTTATGTATTTTGGTCGGCTGTAAGCTCAGTCGCTAGTGAACCCGCCTATTGTTCCAAGGATCGCGGTTTCGAATCCTGTGTGACGGGATTATTGAAATTAAAACTGTATCTTCCATAATTTGTTTATATTCAGTATTACAACAATTTCGCTGTCACATGTGTCGCCGAGTGCGTACGGAAACAGTCTGCCCTCGGGTCGGGCTAAGGGCCCGCCCGCTTGAATGCATCTTGAGATATTTTAAATACAATATACTTGTAACTTTGTTACTATAGGTACGTTATACAAAAATAGATGGATAGATGTGAGTAGGTATAATATTATAGACGTGTGGCGGTTGTAGATGAAGCGCTTGTAACACCTGGGGTAAATATTTGTATGGTGAATTGTACTCAAGTCATAAATAGAATGTATTGTATTTGTATATCGTTGTCTAGTCATCAAAATACAAGTCTGGACTACTAGATATTGATATTTTAAATGGGACTATACAATATGTGTGATAATGTCCAAGATATTTATTGTTAAAAACCATGTCAAAAATTAATCGGAGCTATTTATTTGTTATATGTAGAAGTTATCTTCCACACAGTTGTAGTTGTATTCAGTTACAAACACGTGCTCTTTGTGATGTTAATTATAAGTTTCTTATCTTATTAAGAGTTTCTTGTTGGATAAGTTTTATTTCCTGTTAGATTAAAAATCCTTAATATAAACGCTTATAGGAACCTTTTCCTATAAGAGTTTTCATATCCTTCACATTTGACTGGTATGAATTGAGTTACTGATATTTTGGCAGAGTTACAAACTGCACTGATTACGAAACGATGTCAGTCATCCCTTGGTTGGATCTGATTCCCAATTTTTTTTAAATATATATATTTTTTTATGGCTTGCTATTTGAACAATAATAGCAATTCTTTTTAAAATAACTCGAAATACAATATCTTGACTATTTGTATTGACTTATAAATCTTATACATAATATTTCACATAAAAACAATAAATCAATCAAAAATTCACAAATATCATTAACAAGCAATCTTCTAACATTATTTTTAATACTTTAAATCGGCAATTGCTCAAATGAAAGCCTTTAAGGTAGTTAGATGAGTACGGATGTACCTTGAACGAGGCAAGGTCAAGCAAAGCCGGGTCGTACAGAGGTTGTATGTATGTATAGTGCGAGCATTGTCTGTTAGGTTTTTTAAATGCAATTACATAGATAACGACCTAGTGGTTAATGAATTTAGAATTTGGCAGTAAGATGGTTTCCTGGATGATAGGAATCTATGATTTTTTTTGTTCTTCTTCTTGTTATCGTGTGGGCAGAGCCCTGGAGTCAGTTTTATTTTTTTGTTCCTTTTTATTATTAAAAATAAAAATTAAAAAGTGTTTATTTGTCAGGCAAAATTTCATTGTATACAGGTACATTATTATATTATGAATAATATTGATTATTTTGCTTTTAATCTTTTTTTGTTTGTCTCTCTGAGAATCTTCCAAGATAACGTCTTTGCTGTCTTTTTTTGTAACTTTTATGTCCCACTGCTGGGAAATGGTCTCCCCTAAACTCTTCTGTACATTTTTTAACTTAACCTATTTTGTTCCACTGCTGGGTAAAAATCTCTCACGTTACATTATTTTATTACTATCAAAATATGTTTGCAATTCTTTGATTAAATTTAAAAAACGGAAGATCTGCGTGTCTTCTTGCATTACGTACTCGAAAAATGGACCTACTTTTCATGTATCTTACGAGTGAAAATTAATGTCATGTGATTTGTTTTTTCCTTTTGAATGATTTGAACAACGAGTAAAAGCACACGAAGGCATTGTGGTACCTTTATTTCGCCTAGAATTAAAAAAAAGTATCTCAATCACGCAATGCCTCTCGTATTGCGACTAAGTAAATTAGGCGACGAGGGCTCAATTTATTCGGTCCATGCGCTAAAGGCTATAGTAACGTATCTATTTAATTTAATTTATCAATGTTGCAATTTCAACAAAATATGCTTACAACGAACTGTCTACCGCGAAATGGTCGTGAGTTTATTTACTTATGCATGTGTGTTACAAAAAAAACATAGATAACGCTGCTCTGTGACCCGGTAGAATTTTAAATCGTTACAAGGTCGAGCGATAAGCTCCCCTTAAGTTTTGTTATGTAAACTGTTAAACTTGGGTATTCTTCATATGCAGATGTCGAATTGCGCTAAAATTTCTACTAGAAGCATCTTATTTTTCCAGAAAATATTGAATATGGGTTACTTACTTACCCAGCTTTTACATTATAAGTAGTAAAAACATATCAATCAATCAAATATTTGATTACATAGTACAAAAAATCCAGTGTAATTCATAAATAAAATAAAATAATTTTTATTTCGGATTACTTGATCCATATTACATTTCACATTAATTGCTATTGAAATAGCAATTATAATTACAATAAAAATTAAACAATTCATAATAATAAATTACAATACAATTACAATAATACAATTTATACAATTTATGTTTGTTAGTAACGACGCAACACTTAAATAATTACGTTAGTACTAACACTTAAATGCAGAGTGGACCAGTGCTTGAAAAAGCGACTGTCCCACCTACTCGCTGCTAGGAACAGACCACAGGTCACAAAAACTAAAGGGAGATGTGAAAAGGGAGCGGGGCCAGTGTCGCAGCAATATGCGCAAAAACGGAACACATTGCTCGCGACAGTAAGATTCAAAATATTATGAGGCTGAAAGCCTGTCGAGATATTATGTGTAAATAGTTTAGAATGCTTGCGTAGTACTAAAGATTATTCGAACGTTGAGTTCTGATGCCGCAATGGATAATGAGCACATTCAAGCTAACAAAATACTTTCTACCGCGTGGTACTGGTGGTGATGCGACACTAGGTTTCGTACTCAGCGCGTTGGTTGGCATCTCTCTAGATCTCTATGGTACAGACAGAATACTGTTGGTGCTGTCGCGCACTCTGCGTAGCGTACAGAGGAACCTAAATCTGTAGGTAATATAAATTAATTTCACAATAATTATATTTTTGTCCTTTAAAGTAAAATAAACAATGTAGGTATGAAAATGGCGTTTGGCGTTGAATATAAAATTGTGAATAACTTATTTTCCCAAGCATCTTATTTAAACTTATGATTTCACTGCCGTGTCGTAAACACTTGATTCTTAAAATTTGACTTTCAATTTACAAAATCGACCTTCAAAAACGAATTGAGTGAAAATTATCACATTATTTGAATTCAGGGTTTATATTTTTTTGAAGAGGAAAATATTTAATTTTTGTCCCTGTTTCTTCTGTTTGTTGGAAAAGTTTCGATTAAAATAAATTTCAATGTTTTCAAAAATCAATAAGTAACACTTATACTTTATTATAAGATACGCTTATAATTTCTTGTATGCTTATAAGTTTTTATAAGAGTTTTTGTGCTATGAAAAAAGCTCTAAGAAAAATCTGAAATCACTGTTTAGCGACAACATCACCTAATAAAGCATTTTTTTTTTTATGGTATTGTTTTTCTTTAACCATAATGGCGTTCAATAAATAGCTATTCTTTCGTATTAAGAAACAACTTCATCTCTTAAAAGTCTATCAATTAAACGTAACGAAATTTATTCGGCAAGTCGAATCGAATAGTCTATCGTCTATCGGTTCGGGTATCGATTAAAAACTTGATATCGTTTTCCGCGCAAATCGCCCGCGCTTGAACAGAAACCGAATTCGCTCCAAGGCCACATTCCATTTTGAAACCATCCATTGTCAATGTCGCCAACCGCAGCTTGACGGATATGTTTTCTTTGGCTGCGTTCAGATTTATAGTCTATTTTCGTTTTTTTTTTTTTTAATAATAACTTCTTTTTTTTTACTATAGATTCTGGTAGCTTTAGAAGAGACATTTTTTTATAAAAAAAATATAAATTAGAGAAGATAATTTTTAACCTGACGATAATTATATAAAACTTGAAATGAAACATGAATTTAATCCAAACAAACTGGACATGTTTATGCATAAAAGAAATTTTAAGTTAGAGTTCGTCATAGTCGGTGTATTTGCTGAACATTATCTAATTAAACAAGACCTCAATCTATTATACTACGTTGTTGCAGTCACGGGTCCAGTGAAACTGGTCTTGTCTATGACTGGGTTTCAAACGGTCAATGTCAATATAAAGGTTGATACAGACATGTGTCACATATTTTAGCAAACACGCTGGCTAATTAATGTATTTAACAAACAACTTTTCATTAGGTCGTTGACTTAGTTAAGATAGTCATATTAAATAAGATGTGACAGTATGAAAATTATATTGAAAACTTCCTTATTAATCATCATCATCATATGCTCACGACTATAATCCCCGAGGGTAGATAGGTAGTAGAAGGTAGAGGTAGTCAGAGATATTCTGAAACCTCAAAACAAATAATAATATTAATTGTTGATATAAAAAACGTCAGGAAACATATTTTATATGGTTCTTTTTAAGATTTGATTTAAAAAAGTAGCGGGGTACTTAGGTTTATTCTTCGATCAAAGTGGTTTTTTATTCTTTCCTTAGGAATCTAGTTTATTTATTTAATTTTTCATTTTTATTTTATTGTAAGTTCGGTTTTAGGTGAAGGACAAATATTAAATTTTAAAAGTCGATCTGTATATTATATATACAGAGTGATTTTAAAAACATATTCAAGATCAATGTGTCGCTATTTTGCAACAAAGAATCGTTTATCTGAAATATGAAATAATGATTTTAAAAACTCCCTGTATCGGTAAATAATGGTGATGATATTGATGACGTAAAAACAGCAAAATAACGTATTTAGTTTAAACCATAAACTTAATATACAATTAATATTAAATTTATGGTTTAAACATTGAAATAGTTCGTACATTTAAAATTAAGGAACCCAAATTCGTCAAAATAAATATAAAATAATTTGTAGGCAACAGCACGTCTCCATCTACAAAATTCTAAGAACCAATTACAAAAATAACTTGCGTGCACAAACTGAAAACAGCTATAACAAAAACCTTTATTCCGATGTCTTAGAGCCGAAAAGTGTTAACAAAATGATTTAGATGATAACACGTACAAATTTGTTAGTGTGTAATTTTGATTGACACCGACCATTACGAGTGAGTTAGGTATTGCGTCATTCTCACACACACTCACACACACTTAAACATGTGGTCGATTTAGGCTAGACACAGACAAATGACTACACGTACATCTAAAGAATTTTTTTAAGAAAAAAAAAACAATTTTTACGATTTTTCGGCTAAAATTATCAATCAATAACGTACACACGGCGACACATCAAGCTATACAAAACCAACATAAGGTGGCCGCGCGATGGTATACGTTACTCGACCTACGCGCGGGCAGCTTATGTTGGTTTTGTATAGCTTGATGTGTCGCCGTGTGTACATACGCATGGAGCATGTCTTCTCTTACTATTAGGCCCTCTCGGCCTAAAATGATTTTTTTTTCATATTAAAAAAAAACAATGATTCAATCAATTAACGATGCACGATCAATGATGGTGCATTAGATCTTTGATGATGAATAATAAATGGTTTGTCTTTCTTTCTATGCCTTCGTTAAAGCTAATTCGTAATTGCTACCCAACTAACAATTTGGTCCTATAAGTATCGTATAGTCGAAAATTAGACGCATAAAGCACCAGTATATGACGAAATTACTGTAATATAACTGTTATAAGTCAAAATAGTCATATAAATGAGGCCTAATACGACCAAATTGTTTGCTGGGTAGTACTTGCACTTGCACTGTACATAATTTGAGCACTGCTAGTGCAATGTGGACATATCCTAAATATAATATTTATTTCTAATTACATATATTTTTTTTTAAATACAACATTAAAAATCATTCATTCTTACCACGTTTTTTATATGACATCTCGATATTTAGGCAGTCTTAAAACTGTCATGCTGCCATGACATATAATAACCACGTAACTCTAAAAACTGAACCATTATCCAGTTTATGTTAGCATTGTGTATTTAAATTCATCTCACTGTCGATCATGACTGTACACACACAGCTCGTTTAAAAAACAATCTAACTTAGAAGCAAAAACAAGCAAATTTACACCCTAAATAGCTAGAAATAAAGACAAAGCTTCATTAAAGCACTGTTTTCCAAATTAGTTTAACGTTTATGACTTAACCTTTGCCAAAATATGCTCAATTTAAAAAAACAACGCTAAGTATTTATCTTTTGTTTCAAGAATACAAAAAGAAAAATAATTATGTTCGAGTCGGTTAAGAATGAACAGCATTTTTATTTATTTATTTTACTTTAAAAGAAAGAATATTGTAGATATTCCTGTATTTCACGCTTTTAAATCCTGACGCAATTCTGACTTTAATGGATTTGGTTTGCATGTCATAAATTCTTGTGGAATAAATACTATGTTTATTGCAACTATAAACTAAGACAATTACATAGAAATGTTACATAGTTATTCTTGATAAATATCAGGTTTATTTATTCTCTAGTTATAATCTGATCTGATGTTCTAAGTTTTCAGAATATCTCTGACTACCCGTTCGGGGAATATAGTCTTGAGCATATACTTATGCTTTTTATGGTAATAATAACCTTTTAATGTATATGTAATCTTATTTTATTTTACAATACTTGTGTAGGTATATTAAATAAAATAACTTAACAATTCAAAATTATATTCGTAGACATATTATTCGTACCTAAAATGTAATGTACATTGATTTATAACATTGTAAAATTAAATTAAAAAAGGAGCCCAGGAAATATGACCAAAGCTCCTCATAAAACATAAATACATCAATTTACGCGAGTGAACAACCAAAAATTATTAAATAATAAGTAAAATAATAATCGGTCAGTATTCTCTAACGAAATTACACTAATCGGTTCTATCACGCGATTTGACTATCTTTATATTCTGTATGATATAATTTGGTGGCCCTGCCGCGGGCTAAGCCCAGCATTCTTTGTCTTAGGTGCCTACAATTCCGATTTTATCTAGGATAATTTTGCTTTGTTGCCAGACATTTTTTTGGCAGACTTTTTTGCAGACTGTATTCTTTGTGTTTTAAGATTTGCTTCTTTATTTAATTATTCGATTAAAATAGTTTGTTTAAACTATGTTTTGGATAAGAAAAATTCCTTTTTTCATTTTAACGTCAAAATTATCTTTTCAACAATCTAAAATCAATACAGTACCTCCTTCTTTTTCAGGGTGATCAGAATTTTTCATAACTATTACCTTTTTTACAAGTGTTCAAAGGTTTCTACTAATATGTATATGGTTTCTGTATATTCTATATCATTGTCTAGTCATCATAATACAAGTCCAGGTTAGATACTAGTACTTTAATGTGACTAGATAATTAGTGACAATTTCCAACATAATTATACAAAATATACTTTTAAAAATATTGGAATAGTAAAAGCAGTAAAGGTTTGCCAAACATACCAAAGTTTATTTACTTATTTTAAATATGTCAAACGCTAAGTACAAAATCTATAAACACTTTTTTATCAAAGGGTCCATAAATCAAACTCTCAAACATGGTTACACTACGCTGACACGATCTTGAGTACAGTCGTTAAGTTACTTATAATAAGCACATGCCCGATATTACTTCCTCCAAAGCCTTCAACAAACTTATTTTAACACACGAAACAAAACAAAAACTACTTTAAACACCTAGGAATAAGGATCACGTCGACTGAATGAATGGTACTCGTAAATTTCGTACATAGCCTATAAAATAGTATCTATGACTTGGTAATAAGGACTGTGTTTTGAGATAATTTTAGTTGCTACAGTAATGTACTTATGACATTGCGTGCTTCAAAGTTAATGTAAAATATACAAATTGTTTACTGGTTTTTGCATTTTACAATAATAATATATTTTTCATCAAGTAATATATAGTTGTATTTATTTGAGATGGTCAATTCAATAATAATTTAAATGTATCTATAGCTGTAATTCACATGAACTCGATAATTAATAATAACAATACAATAACAATACTGATGCAGAAAAAAAAACATAATTTATAAAATGAATTAAAAAGAGATTAAAAAAAAGCTTGGTGAAACCTAAAAACCGCATCAGAAGGCAGCATGATATAATAAGCGTATCGAATACGACAATATTTATTTATAAATATTCGAGCAGCACTTTCATTAACATTATTGAATACACTGTTAGCTTGGTGACATATTCAGACAATGCGAGGCCTCTGTCTTCTAACCGCAAAGTTGGTAACATAATACAACAGTTGACATTTCAGTTAGACAAGAATTCGTTACTTGTACTACTTTGTTGTACTCATGATTTATTTTATACATACATACAGGATCTCATGGTTTTTTTCAGTAGATGATAACATCTTTCAATATGGGAACAACATCGATGGAAACAAAAAATTTAAATTAAAGCAAAAGCTGCTAAAACTATTTCTACCGTAAATTACAGTATTTACAGTAAAGTAGCTTACACATGCTTAAAAATTATTATCAGTGTGTTATTGATAGACCTATCACTAATATTATGTGGTAATTTGGCTTTTTTACACATAATGTGTAGATATGGGAGCTTAGAAGTGCGCAAGGAAAATTTGTGGGTATTGTACCTACATACCTACATACGTGTTCTAAGCAATACAACAACGTATAAATTACGACAAAATCAATTTGTGTTACATACACATGCGAAGCACTAATCAAATTGTCTTATAGAATTGTCGCATTCGATATAATTAAATTAAAGATTGAAAAATTTGTCTCGGGTGGGACTTGAACCCGCACTTTTCCAAACCGGGGAACTGCTTTATCCGATTTCGCCCACTACCCAGAGAACGAAATTTTCAATCTGTTGCGTCTTAAGGAGACGTGAGCGCCATCTACTAGTAGTTTTTACAAACTAACCAACCCGCAAGTAATTCCGTCGATATAATTACGCCAAGAATCATTTCTAAAATTTCGTTAAACAAAAATTTACCTATAACACAAAATGAATGTAAATTTAAAAACAAGATTCGGGGATTATTAAAAAAAATTTACATTTATTATTACATCAGTGAATTCATTTCAGCTGTCAGTTTTAAAAAACCGTAGGTACCTACAAAGGCAACTAATTAGCGGTCGGACAGCGTATTAATCTTTAAAATAATCGTTTATTTTGATGAATAAATCTTTGTCTATCACGATGACGTATCACATATAGGTTCCTTCTCATTATATATTACAAAACATACCCTAGTAACTAGTCTGTCTATGATGTTTGTTTTCCGTTTCGAGTTGGTCATAAAACTCAAGTACGCGCTTTCGACTCGATAGGAACAGTGAAGATAAAACAGAAACTTTACTATAACTATCGGCACCATCAGATCTATTTTATCTAATTTCTATGCTGACGGTTTTTTTAAGGGATGATCAGAACAACAAATATCTTTGTCAATGGGACTAACATAGAGATTGCGAAGAAAAAATCTTGCAATTCTGTAAGCGTCACATCAAATCGCTGTCAAAAACATCGATGAGTTCATAAATGTAACATCATTCAAATCATCGATGTTTTTATATTGTACGAGCGTTAACCCGCGACTTCGTCCGCACAAATTATATACCAGATTTTAAGTCAGATCATAAGCTATAAAAAAAAAAGTTTCATCAAAATCGGTTCAGTAGTTTTTGCGTGATAGTCGTTCAAACAAACAAACAAACAGACAGACAAAAAATCCAAAAATTGGTGAAATGGAATCAGGGACACCTAAAAACCATATCGTAACTTTTTTTTGTTAATATCTTCAATGTACAGACAAACTTCCTGTTACAATTTTATAATAGTATAGATTACATAAACATAACATAATACTTAACATGACGTAAATTTAACGAATACCGAATTGACAGTTCGACGAATTTAAGGTTGTGACGATGCCAATGTTTGCGCTTAGTGAATTGTATTGCTGCTGTCCCATACGGTTTGCAGTATTGCAGTTTTGTACGGAAAAGCAGATTTCTTTTTGGATTTCAGAAAGATATTAAGAAATACCTTGATATAAAGAATAACCTTGGATACGTCCCTATCATCTTCCTTTTCATACGTAAGAGTGAGAATTAATTTATTTTTAATACGTATTCAATAGTAATAATGTAATGTAATAATTTTGGGATTTCTTTTACCGTTTTCAACCTAGTGCTGGGCATAATTATTTCTCCCCATACCTACTTGTCCATATCACTCTATTTTGATATGAATATCGTAGGCAGCCGAAGATCTGACCTGACCCATTAAGCCCCTTTTCTTGGGTATAACCGGACTCATGACTGTCGTGAGGCATTCGATATGGTATGTCCCACTGCTGGGTGATAATAAATCTTTATCGGAAATAATAGTAAATCCCATATTTTGGGATTGTTCAATTAAAAATATTTAAATCATATTATAACTTACTCGCTGTGTTATTAATACAAATAAATATGAAAAAGAAAATGAAAAAAAAAATTGTTTGTTTGTGATTTTAGGTTTCGATGTTTTTTTCGTTAGTTTTGATCCAGATCTTAAGTCAAAACATTTTTTTTCTGTCTATCTATCCAAAACTATTTAACTCAAAAAGCGCATATTCAATAAACTTGAAACTTACACTGTTTGTCGATAGTGGCCTTCGGATTCAAATTGGCTACTTCTAACTTCATGTCTGTCTGTAATATTTATAGAAATATTATATTACCAACTATGTACTTACTATTTACCCAGTTTAAAACTAATATTCCACGTAAGTTAAAAAAACAGAAGACTCTTTCTACACTGTCATAAATAAATTAAAAAGAAAAAACAAAAACAAATTGGGCACACCCACAGCGCAACATAGTCGGGTTCGCAACAACTAATACTCCTTCCATCTTAGTACACCGCAAAAATCAAGCTATTTCCGTCCTTATTACACAATCTTAAGAGTTCTATTAAGAGACTTGTATCATTGAACATGCGCAGACGCAGGCTATGACGTCATGCGGGCGTATTTAGCGTGACCTTGGCTTCTTTCAATGCCAAGTAGAAATTAGGCAGTCGCACCGTCCATCCGCGTTGCTCGGGCACATCCACGCTATTCTTACGTCAAATGAGAAAAATGTTTTTTTTAGTTTACGTAATTTATGCAGTTGGGTGTTTTCGATTATATTTCTAGGTTTTATTGCTATTGGTTATTGATAGTATTTTGTATTGCTTCAACTAGGTACATATTTGAATAGGTTGTAACAATGTTACTAATGTCTAATCAGACATTAGGAGTAATCACTCCAAAATGAATAATAGTCGTGAGTTTACGTTACAAAAGCGAAAAAATATTTTATCTTAACATTACAAAATAATGAATAATATAATAATATAATGAATAAAAATATACATTAAAATAAGCACTATATGCATAATCATCAACCTAAAGAAAAAACAAAAAAGAAACAAAGCTACTTACAAATAAAAAATGTCTTCTAAACTGCCGCCGCTTGGCGGCAAGGTGCCCAGGAGGCTGGCAGCGTTTCCTCTTTGTATGGCCAGGCTGATGCGCTGACCGAGGTAGCTGCCAGCCCTCTGGTCACCGGAGACCTCGATTAGGCGCGCCGATAATTCTTTAAATAATTGGCGCGCCTCTGGTCCCCACGGACCCAATGTCTCAACCCCAAACGGTGCAAATATGTAAGTCTCGCCGAGATTTACATATAAGTGCCGTTTGAGGTTTTCCGCGGTAGCCGCCGCCGCATCCGCATTGGATGAGGTTGCATGGACGTGGGACGGTGCCAGTGTATCTACACAGGTAGCGTCCCAGACCAGCGACCTCCCCAATTTCCATGGAACGAGGCTCATTCCGTCGGGCCTCTCCCCATCGCTCCGTATTAAACCTCTAGGTTCTAAGATCGCGGGTACATTGGCGGCAACAAGGGCCCAACGGATGACGTCGTTCAATGTTCGTGGCGTGACCAGCGGCCAGCGCTCCGGGAGCAGGAGAGTCCGTGGTGGCCGAGTTCGTTGACGGCCTCACCGCATTGGCAGCGGTGAACTTATAATAAAATTAGGCAAATATGTATTCTAAGTGCGTACATTAATTATACTGATCTAATTAATTTTAAATTGTAACTGGGTAATTCTGAAAATAATAAATGAATAATAGAATAAGAATAGGAGGATGATGGTAATAAACGTTATTATAAAAACTGTGTATCTAATCTATTTTAAATACGTCTATCAAATTAAAACTTTAAAAAGACATACGTCTAGAATAAATTACAAACTTACTTGCGAGAAAAGAAAGAAAAAATTTCTTGTCAATTTATTCGTACCTACTTATATAAAAAAAAATTATTTACACACACAAGTAACGTTAATGATAGGTACAATGCAATGACACATGAAAAACATTACATAAAAATTATGATTAGGATGATGAAGGTACTCCTGAGATTGACGAGCCAGGTTCTTCCATATACACATTATTGAGAACATCTTCATACGTACCATACCTACCCATGTAAAAACAAGTTTAGCAAGCAAAGTGTTTACGTTTTACGTACTAAATCTTATCATTACTATCACTACATAGTATAAAACTACTACACTACATATACAAATCATCATCATCATCATCATATCAGCCGACAGACATCCACTGCTGGACATAAGCCTCCCCCAAAATGGGGGGATTTGCCATAATCGCCACGCTTGGCTGGCGGGTTGGCGATCGCAGAATGTTTGTACTCAGAGGATGCTGCTGCCCATCCTCCGGTAAATCCCTTAGTCGCCTTTTACGACACCCACGGGAGGAAATGGGATCGTGCTATTCTTAGCCGACACCACACGGCAAACAAATACAAAATATATATTTTTTATTTATACAAAGTCGCTTCTCGCTATCTGTCCCTATGTATGTTTAGATCTTTAAAACTCTTTGACTACCTATGATCTACAATAAATACATTTTCATTTCTACTTATATAAGGTCTAACGAAATTAGGTGAAACTATTTTAAGGGGATGATCAGACCATCAAACTGAACAACTTTCTCTATGGGACCAATATCGAAATCGCGAAAAAAAAATCTGCTGTCCCATACATTTAGGTCGAGTAGGTTTGTATTTAACAGGTGATTTTTTTTTCGCGATTTCGATATTGGTCCCATAGAGAAAATTGTTCAGTTTGATGGTCTGATCATCCCCTTAAAATAGTTTCAGCTAGTTTTTTTTTAGACCTTATTTAGGGACTAGTTACCCGTGTAATTCTACTAACAAACAATTCTGCCACTTTTTGCGGGGGGCGAGGTAACATGAAATCCGCAACTTTGGATTTTATTCCCGTAACTTTAGATTCTAATTTTGAACGTTAAAAATCATGAAAAGTAGTCTCGCGTGAAACGTTCCCCAAACGTTCTAAGTTCGAAATTATTGTTTTGCAATTGTAGGCTGTCTCGTTTAGTGATAAGGTATAAAATTGAATGTAAATGCACATAATTAATTTACCTTATACCGTGGCAGAGGGGAAATGCTACCGCAAGGCTAGTTCCTATAAGTTAAAACTACGCTTTAGATGCGGTTTTTTTTAATAGATAGAGTGATTCAAGTTGAAGGTTTGTATGTATATAATACATCAGCATTGCACCCGTGCGAAGCCGGGGTGGGTCGCTAGTAACTATTGTAAAACTGTAACAGAAGAATGTATGATGTACATTGAAGATATTAACAAAAAAAAGTTACTGTATGGTTTTTAGGTGTCCCTGATTCCAAATCACCAATTTTTGGATTTTCTGGTCTGTCGGTTTGTTTGTTTGTTTGATCGAGCATCACGCAAAAACTAGTGAACTGATTTTGATGAAAGTTTTTCATTGATTGATGATCTGACTATAATTATTATTTATATAATTTGTGCGGACGAAGTCGCGTGATAACTCTAGTATTTTTTAATATTGATACATATTACGTTATTTGAGATCCCAAATTTTCCTTTACAACAATTAATATTGCACCCCCTATGGACCTTAAGCAATTAATAATTTGAACCCAAAACTAGCAAAAGCACGCCGCATTTTAAGTGGTTATGTTACTGAAACTGCTCGGTCATCGCTCAGGGGGAAGTGGCCCTTTAGAATTTTAACTATTTGCCCTTAATTACACAATGTTTTAAGTTTTAACTACGTTTAGAAAAAAAATCTGTGTCAACAATTTTAGTTTAGTAGACTTTACTAGAAAATTTGTTGTAAATCTACCCGAATCAAATTTTTAACAACGTTACTAGTAAAATTAACAAAATTAAATGGTTGTCACAGATATTTTTTTCCGTGTATTACAAAACCTGTATACGCTGAATAATAATAGTTGATGCTTTTGTGAAATCTAACAAACAGCATTAGGCACGCGTGTTGGACTAACACTAACACCAACACATCTTCCTTGAAGGTAAATTAAATTTTTTCGGGCATAGGCCCACCACACATTCCCACCGCTGTAACTCCTGTAAGCCAGGATCAACAGCGGCGACCATTCACAACACTGGACAATGAAGTCCAGCGAGCCCGGGGGATGACTCTAATCTGTCTTGGAACCTTCCTTGAAGGTAGGCTTGTGCCATCCAGTGAGACGTATATGCTGATGATGATGATAGAACTGAGTAAAGACTCACAAAAAAAAAAACAAAAGTTTATTTGTCAAATTGAGCAAATAGACCAGTCACAAAGCACATTACAACTTTATAGCTACTTTAGTTTCATAGTTACATTCGGCTGGCTAGGGGGTAGTCAGAGATAAATTATCATCACCATCATCATCATTGGTATCTATTCAGAATATTCATGGACTATCGAAGAGTGGCGGCCGCGTATTGAAAAGCGCAGCGTGGGTAGGACCCCCCACAAGGTGGACCGACGACCTGGTGAAGGCGGCGGGAACCCGTTGGATGAGGGTAGCGCAGGATAGGTCATACTGGCGATCCTTGGGGAGGCCTATGTCTAGCATTGAGCATCTAACGGCTGATATAACGATGAATATTCATGGACACTTTTAATAAAGCATGCATGTTTTCTCACTATGTTTAAAAATAGAAAAAAACTATTTTTACTTAAATAAAGTCAAATATTTTAATTTTATCGATTCTAGTTTGGTTCTATATTTAAACTGTGTCATGTTTGATTTGTTAATTAAATTATTTCTTACAAAAACCTGTTTAATGTAAACAATGAGATGTTGAGGGACATATGGTCGACATATGGCCTGATGCCGATCTAAATAATAATATCGATCTTTTTATTCGATTTGTTATTGGTATCAAAGAGGATTTGAACTCTTATAAAAGTCACTATTAAAGTTTTTAATAAGAAATTATGTTCACTATAGAAGGAGTAAGTACCATCTTCTTCTTCTGGTTCCTCTCTATTACTGGAGGCTGACAATCAGCTCTGCATATCCCTGCCTAGTATCATGAATGTTGAAAATTGGCCATTTTACTGATAGTTAACCTTTTTAATGTTTTAATATTTAAAAAAAAACTTTATATTTATTGATTTAATAAAAAATTAAAAAAAAGATTTTTAAATCTTGGCCCAGTATGTACTTAAATACGAATGTATTAGTATTTTTATGTTTACTCTTTAATTAATCAAATGAACAAGGACCAAATCCTTTAGCTATTATTATAACTTTAAATTACAATATTATGTACCATGAAATCTAATTAATATTTCATTTGTTTAAGATACTATGTTTTTTAGACTGGTTTATTTAAATAAAGAACCTCTCGGTACTTTTTTTTTTAAATCACTCTCACTAAGATTTCTCTAACATCTGGCCCAGCACTATAAAGGCTTCGCAGTTGTGCATGGTTGTGCTAATATGTTCAAATGTGGGTCATATGGTTCTGGACCACCATGGAGCAACCAGGATGAACAATTACATGGGAGAGTAAACAATGACCATACAACATATTGCTACCAAGTGTGAACAAAATTGTTTAGTGACTTTTATGCGCTTCTGCTTTTAACAGTTTATTTGATATCTTCCTGTCAGCCGTGTGATTTTAGCTAATAAAAAATCACCCATATTCCGTATGTTACCACTGGCAGCAGTACACACTGGTCAAAGACTATCGTCATGAGAAACTGGTATTTTGGACGATAATACGTACGTTGCTTTCCGCTGCCCATCAGAGTTAGATTCGAAGGTTGATCTCTTTCTCGAAGTTGGACTTTCCTAACTTGATAGTTTGTCGCAAGTAAACATAATCTTCAACAGCTTCGAGCGCAGACTCTGATCTTTACAGGAGTGGCAACATTGACATTTGACATAATCTTCGTCTTGTCCATGTTCATTTCAAACCAACTCGTTCGAGGCTCTGCTAAGGTCATCGAACATTCTACTGAGCTCATCTATGCTTTCTACCATTATTACTTGATCATCGCCAATTCGAAGGTGACTGATGTACTCGCCGTTTATGTTTATGCTCCAGTCCTTGAAAACATCTTCCAGTTCAGCGGTGAATATTTTCAGAGAAATTACGTCTCCTTGCCTCACACCGTCACACCTCGCTGCAATAAGATAGGATTCTATAGTTATGATTATATAAACAAGTTAGTATGTAACACACCCGGTAGGATCCGATAAATTGACCCTGTACCTTTACCCTGTACCCGGTTATTTGCATAGATAACCGGCTCTTTACTAATCGGACTAAGACGCGCGTTATCTTACTATTTGGTTAGATTTATTGTCACCCTACTTTTCTGGGTACCTTTAGTACGCGAGGACATTAAGCCCTTAAGATTAATTAGGCATTGAGGGTTATTATAAAAGACAGGTAGCGTCAGTGGGCATTGAGAAAAACGTACGAAAGTTTAAGAGGTACGTGGTTATTATTAAACATTGCTTTTTCCCGCGACATCTTTGAAAATAAAATTAATAAATAAAAATGTAAAATAATTTCAGAATCCGGAAGATATTCTATCTTTGTGCCAAAAATTCCTAGGTAGGTATACTTTTAAGGTACTTATTACCAATCAGTTTTTGGTTCGGTTTTCGCACGGGGCGGGGCACCTGTCGCAGTGAAATAAGAATATTTGGAACTGTTTTTTTTCTTAGAATATCTTACTAACCCCCTCTAGACGTAGGTATACCAAATGTACCGAAGCTCAGTACAGGCTACGCCACGAGCTACTTCTAAATAAACATTTCACATACATACATACATAAATTCACGACCATAATCCCTTTAGGGGTGGTCAGAAGCTTTGTTACAAATACCATTAAAGTTCAAAGATTTTAACATATCAAACGCAAAAAAACGGACATGCATGTAAACTTTCGAATTTATAAAAAAGGAAGGAGAATGAACCATAGATATTGCACAGTTTTTTTATTATAGAATTCCCTCAACCAATAAATCGGGCAGTAGGCCACTTTTACAGCCCTATCGAGATCATCCCTCACTTAAGGGGTGTGATCAGGGGAGATGACCGTTACTGATGCAGTTTTAGGGTATTATTTATCTATATCTATAACTATAGGAATGTTGGGTCTAGTAAATCGATATGTACAAGCTGTTAGTTTTAACATTTTCTGGAATAGGATATGTGTGACAGAATTTTTTGTAGTTATTTTACACTGATTTATTATTTTAATTTTTAATTAAAAAAACTTAGTAGATAGATAATAATTATACGGGTGAAATTTATATAATTAGCATCGTTTTAAACTTAGAGTCACTGAACAACTTTTTCTATGAGAGCAAACCAATCGGAGCTAAAAATACTGCTGTTGCACACCTTTTCTTGAGTCGAGTAGGCATTGCAGTTTAGAACAGCAGATTTTGTTTCTGCTCTAATCGATCAGTTTGCACCCATAGTAAAAGTTGTATAGTTTGATGCGTAGACTCATAGTTTAAAAGGATGCTAAATGCTAATGATATTAATTTCACTCTGTAGATAGATCGTTAATATCATCAGAGCAATACAAGACTAACATAGGTAGGTAGGGTAACATTAAAATGCCAGGAGTGAGCCTAACTACAATTGAAAGGTTTTAAATAATCTCTCTTCTCATTCTAATTCTGACTTGTGTAGGTAGATGGTTAATATTTTGCTTTTGTGATAAACGTATGTTATCTTAAGTTGTACTATGTGAGATATTTACTTCATTACCTCTTAAATTTGCATGTTCTGTCTATAACACCTATATTTTAGTTTAAAAGTAACATTGTTTAAAATTCTCTTGTAAAGTGACTATTTTTAAGTCTTTTGAGAATAAAATTCTTTAAACCTAAACATAATGGGTAGTGGTAGTGTTGTAACTATAGACAATTTCCTGGCCACCTTGAAAGGAATTACGAAAATTGCCGAAATACAAACAAATTAAGTACTTATACAGGCAGATATGCCCAACATTTCGTTTTTCACAAAACAGTTTCTCACTACAATGTCTCTGATTTAAAATTAAATTTTAGAAAGTATCAGATGAGACTTGAATATTTCCATCTTACTAACAAAGAAATAGTAACCCCTAAAAATGTACTAAAATTATTTAAGTTTCATAAGTTTTTGGGGTCGAACAAAGAAAAGATGACCAAACGAAAAACACCAAAATTTTCTCATAATAAATTCTTATCAATCATACAAAATCAATAGCTATAACAATACCTACCCTAAACATGCATAGATTAACAGACAATACGGACAGATTCTTCTCATATGTATAGAAATGCAATATATCATTCTAAACACATTGCACAAAATCGACAAAAGACTAGAAAAAAAAAGTTTCCTCTACTTGCGTAAATTTGGCGTTCCCACGGGGTGGTTTAAGTATCACCAACTTAAAACTTGCAGTTTATTTCAACTTTAACTACTTCCTTTTAAGATTTATTTTGCGGTGTCAAAAGGAATCTTGCAGTTGGTGTTCGGGAGCAAAATAAAAATGTTTACCAACATATTTAGAACAGTTTGCATAAGCTTTGTGTGTATTGAGTTAAGGTTGGTTTTTGTTTGTTTGGTAGTTTTTAGAGGGTGAATGCCGTCACCTGCAAGGATCGTGGGACAGGTCACAGCATCCCTCTTAAATCGAACATCCTGTTCGAATTTCAAATCTGCGCAAACTGTGCATCCTGTTTTTAAAATTTCTCGGGAACTTGATGACTTGTTAATAGTTTTGTGTCGTTCTCGATCTGGTAACACGTTGTATGTGTTACCAGATCGAGAATCGTCTGTTCAGAAATGATAACGAAATAACAAAACAGAATTAAAAAAAACACATTGAACAATAATTTAATGAATCGAAACAAATTAACGCAGAAATGTTATCAGAGTGTGAGAAATAAAAGTTAAGAGAAAATTCATATATATAATAATAATACACGAGCTTTCGCCAGTGACTTCGTCCGCACCACCGATTCCCGTCATCAAAGCGAGATAAAATATACAGGGTGAAATTGATATCATTAGCATCCCTTTAAATTAAGAGTCGAACCATCGAACTGAACAACTTTTACTATGGCAGCGAACCGATCGGAGCAAAAGAAAATCTGCTATTGCATATATTTGAGTCGCGAACTCGCGCGTCGACATTGCAGTTTAGTATGGAACTGCTGATTATTTATTTGCTCCGATCGGTTTGCTCCCATCGTAAAAGTTGTTCAGTTTAATGGGTAAACTCTTAGTTTAAAAGGATGCTAATGATATCAATTTCACCCTGTATACCAATTTTTAAGTCTAATCAATAATCATACAATTTGAAACAGAAAAGTTTCATCAAAATTGGTTCTATTCTATTCTATTCTATTTTTATTTAATGGCGTCCGATGCGTTATCACAATTGTGCCAATGTCCCGTTATGTGGAGAGTACACGTAGGAAAATGATTAGTAGCATTTCTGCCAATGTCAAGTAGTTTATTATAATCTCAAGTTAACGTTTTATAGTTAAAACACAAAAGAGTTTACAAAATGGCGGAGCCACGTGCAAGCCTAACAGATGCCAATACGCACGCGTCTGACCTCCCCCAGACTTGCAGCGCGACTCCATCAAAATTGGTTCATTTATTTTTGCGTGATGCTCAAACAAACAAACAAACAGACAGACAAAATAATATCCAAAAATCGGTAATTTGGAGGCAGGGAGTTCAGGGACACCTAAACACTATATCGTAACTTTTATAAATACATATATACATAATTATCTTCAATGTACAGACACACTTCTGTTACAGTGTAGATATCACATTTTGTTATCAGTTCCGGAAATAAAAGCAAAGAAAAATGTTAATGATTTATACTATTTTATAATTATGTTGACGATATCTGAAGGAATCACCACTGCACCATGTCATTCGTTCTTTCGTTGTGATGAAATAATATTCATCCTTAAACCGTTCGATATTTAAAAAAGGAATTGTATTCACCTGCTGTGTTACATCATGTTTTGCGCCATTCATTCGATTCCATAGAATTGTGTTTTCACTAGATAGTCCACATTTATGACTCAATTTTTGAAATTTTCGGAATAAATAACTTTAGGTATTATCCCCTTCTTCCATATACAATACAACACTTTTTATTTTGCACACCGAAAACATAAAATAACAATAATAAAATTGAACAAAAAGGGTTTAAATAGCGCTCTTATTTCTTAATCTATATATTATCTCCTGGACTAAGGTAATCCCACTAACGTTTGAAGAATGTTCAACTCACAAAATTCAAGATTGAATTTCTTGAACTGAAAACTGAACAACTTTTACTATGGGAGCAAACCAATCGGAGCACAAAAAAAATTTGCTGTTGCGTAAATTTTAGTAGAATCGTTTAGTATGGAACATCAGATTTTTTTTTGCTTCGATCGGTTTGCTCCCATAGTAAAAGTTGTTCAGTTTGATGGGTAGACTCTTAGTTTAAAAGGATGGTAATCATATCAATATCACACTGTTTATCTTGAATCAATACAGATTTGTTTCCTTTATTAAGAGGAACATTTTAATGTTGTTAAAAAAACTAACATTTTTTATTTCAACCAAAGACATTTTCGAGTTTCCTTATGTCGAAAAGCTTCATGTAATTTTTTTTTAATTTGAAATTTCTTTAAGGAATCGATTCTATTCCACCTTCAATCTATGGTAACCCAACAACCAGCCACTACAATAATTCTTTAGTACGCCAAAACTGGTATTACTCTAGATAAAGACAGCTATATACCTTAACCATAGTTTCTTTCTCATAAGAAAGAAAGAAATGCAAGACACTTCCTCTGGCTATGGCACGTAGGATAAGTTTTTTGTATATAGGTATTTGTATTTATCGTTATTGCAACTCTATAGATGTGAAGGAATATCGATTGTTGTATAATTAAATTTTGAAATAGGCATGCTGATTATTTTTTCATTTTTATTAAATCTATACTAAAAAAAAAATACTGAATAAAACTTTTTTTTTAATTAAACTGAATGTTTCTTTAAATTTAACCAAACTTTTAGTAAAGTTTAAATTAAAAATCGGTTAATTTAACAAAAGTTCGGTTAAATTAAACAAAACATTGGCTAAGCTAACAAAACAGTTGGTTAAAGTAACAAAACATATAATAGGATAAATAAATATATATAATATATAATATATATATATAATATAATAGGATAAATAAATATAAAATAAGGATAAATCGGTTAATCATGTTTTTCAGTGTAAGTATAATCTGAACAGTAACATTAGCTGAAAAAAAAGAGTTGCTGGTCGAACATTATTTTCTATAGGTACCTACATTTTCAAACATGTCATGGATAGGTTACTCGTAGGATAAATCTTTATTTCCTTATAAAGGTTGACAGACAGTCTGCTACAACTACCACTACACACAATAATGTTTTTATGATGAAATTACGTGTTGATTTTTATTTTTACTTACATAGAAATTTTTATTATGATTTTTTTTATTCAATATTCTATTATTTGTTTTAAATTGTAACTAAATTGTGATGAGATTTTTATTTTTCAAACTACTATGCAAGTCGGTGGGATTTAGAAATAATTAGGTTACTTGTCATATGTGCCAGTGCCATATAGCGAGTTTTTGGTAACTTATTTGAGCCTTTTATTTCCTTTTTTTTTATCAAATTACAATACTATAAATAAATTAATAACAATTACATTTCATTTCAGGCATGCAAAAAAAATGAATTTATAAATAGAATAATTTATAATTATTTAATAAATATAATTTATTTACGTTATTGACTCTTATACAAAGTTGAATGGATTATATAATTAATATACTATAATCATTGTATAATATTGAATGGGTATAATGATTTTTTTTATCTCAACCGAGACGATGACGAGCATAAATTGACTGAACCACAAAGCTGTCATAACAATTTTTCCATACTTACGTTACTGTATTAAATACGACATATATATTCACGTCTTTATCACATCCGTGTAGGCAGAGAGAGAATAAAATTCCAAGCGCGACTGATCTAAGTCCAAAGATTTTGAAAATTCATGATTAATTCCACTAGTCCTTTATGAATAATCCTGATTAGACCGCTTAAAGTAAGGTGGCTTTGTCTATGAACAATTTTTTTTTGCCTATTTAGTATTTATACATTTCAGGACGACAAATAAATATTTTAGCCCAGTCATTTTACGGTTTAAGCCGGGACTAATTAACTATTGATATTTTTTTCGGTATAATATTGAAGAAACAATTTGAGCCTAGAAATGTACCAAAATTAAAAAAATATCACGTCAGCAACAGTTCCAATTTTAAAATTTAGCTATTATCTCGTTCTAAAAAACCTGACGGTAAATTTTG
The DNA here is from genome assembly GCA_927399405.1 of Agonopterix arenella. Lineage (NCBI taxonomy): Eukaryota > Metazoa > Arthropoda > Insecta > Lepidoptera > Depressariidae > Agonopterix > Agonopterix arenella. The sequence goes on from OV656714.1 coordinate 9,871,024, forward strand.
TTTTGCACATATTTAAGGCTTTACCATTATACATACTTCAAACATGGTGTAAATATTTTTGTATACTTAGAAGGTTTTGAAAAATACATTCGTATTTTCTTATAAATACCTCATTTTTTAAATTTCAATGCCTACTTTATTGTTCAAAAAATGTACATTGTTTAATCTGAGTCAAGTGAGTGTATTGGTATTAATATTATTAATTGCAAAGCCTTCTGGGACACACAATTTCGATTTCTTTGTTGCGTAACAATTTTTTTTAAATATGTTTTAAGAGAGTCTTTTTGTCACTTTTTGTTACTGTTTAAAAGTCCAATTAATAATTAACCCCTACCCCGCCTAACAAAACTCCGTAAAATGACTGGGATATTTAACTTCTCTTAATGTACAAATGACAAATGGCTTTTAAAACTGGACAGTCCAAATCGGTTTTTGTTATACTAAATACAGTATTTAAAACTAGTCCTACTTTGATTATTAATAATTTGTAAGATCGCTGCATGCGCAACGATATAGGCACTACAAAATAAGCTCAAAGTATAGTGGTGAATCAATACTATTATCTTAAAACCACTATAAAAATGAGTGATGCTAAACAAAGCAGTTTCTGTAAAATATTCTTTACAAAAACTAAAGAAAATCCAACCCTGTCACCTTATCTTTAAAAGTCAATATCTCACAGTCTCTCCGATACTGCGATTAGTAACAAATTGTTAATGTAAAATCAACCTTATATCTTTTAAATTTAGAATCAATCTGCTAGCAACAAATTCAAATACATTTTCCTTCATTTCAATTGAAAATCTACTGTATATCCTAAAACGTAAGGTGTTAAATCGTTTGTATAAAGATAAGAAGATAGAGCGTTATGAAATTCAGTTGTAGATGTGCTCCCGCGCATCTTGCGGCGGAAATCCTAATAGGTCCTGGAACCCGTAACGATGGGTTCCATCGATACACTTTGACATAGTGTTGGTAATATCTTATAAATGAACTTAATTTTTTGTAAAGATTTTTCTCAGGTCCCAATGCTGGGCTCAGAAGTAGTTGAACACAAGATTACTATCACATGGACAACAAAAACTAATCAGTTACCCAAATATTTTACTAAATCAATAAAATTGTTTCAATTATGATATTTTTATATCCAGTTATAATGGACGTTAGTATACTTATGAAAATCCGACTCCTTTTAGACTATCCAATTTGAATATTAACCAAACCAACCAACCATTACTTTTATGTATCCTCATATTTTATTCTGAAAAGAATAAAACGCCTGTATAGGAGTTTGGAAGTATTTGTGTACCCTCCTTGAGACGAAGTAGGTTCAAAAAATGTTTCTTTTATTTTATGCATTATTTTTTAACTTTATACAAACCCTAATTAATAAAAAAACAATTAAAAAAAAAACGCCTATACACCCTTCCTGAAGGTAGGTCTGTGCCCTGCTATGGGACGTATAAAGGCGTGATGTTAATGATTAAAATTTTAAAAAAGTTCTCTCTATAACTTCAAAAGTCTACGCAACGTCATTACGTGTCCATATTTGCACAGGTTGAGATGCGCGGGAGCACGCGGCTGATCGAAAAGACTCCGAGATCATCAAGTACGGAGCGTATTTCACACGATATCATCCTATAGACGATATTTGATGAAGTGATGACATTATAAGTCTTCTTTAATCATCGTCATGACAATATAAATATACGTCCCACTCCCACTTCAGGGCATTGGCATTATTAATGTTTTCAGAGATTCACGTACAGTGATACAGTGATTGCGTATCGCTTCCATAGCAAACATTTTCGAATTTTTTGAAGACTAAAGGCCTGTTTCACCACTTCTGAGTAAGTTCTTGTTAGCTTATCCGACAGATAGTTTGACATATTTTTTATGAAAGATATGTCAAAATATCTGTCGGATAAGCTAACAAGAACTTACTAAGAAGGGGTGAAACAGGCCCTAACAGTTTCAAAATATTAAACAAAAAATGTGTAACCCAAATTTTGTCATTATCAAACTTATTTATTATTTTTTCGATGGTATTCAAGCTAAACATGATTTTCAATTGTAAAGCTTTTTAACCAAATTTTCAATTGCCAGTTAAAATATTGAAAAGGAAACTCAAAAACCAAAATAACCATTTACTAATAGGTATATGAGGCATATCAAAAACGGTAAGCTATTTCCGGTACTTACTGCATCTCGGAAACACTTTAAAGTGATTAAGTCATTAAAAAATGTTTAAAAAAAAGTATATGGACAAAAAGGAATGTCATTCAATTAAAACTGTAGCAATGTTTTTGGTTTACGGTTCGCTTGACATTTTGAATTCTTTGTCGTCCGATTTCGGGGCAAAAACATTTTAGTACCTTATTGCTCCATCGTTTTCTCTGTTATAGATAAACCCAGAAACTATCCGACATGATTCAACCAATCAATCACTTATTTAATTCAAGTAACATTGAATCATAATTTTGTTAACAGTTATTCTAATAGGCATAGCCCAGTTATTTTACGGAGTTTTGTTAGGAGAGCTGGGAAGTAATTTTTAATTGGACTTTTAAACTGTAACCGGCATGTAACACCCTTCCTACTAACCTATATATATATTTATATTTAACCCGTCTAGTTATTTATCATACCAGTTAGCGGCACGTAGATGTGATCGTCTAGTCTAGATATTTAGTGACCCTTTAAACGTTGTGTAAGTTTGATTTGGACGTCTATAGTTATAGATAGAACTTGTATCGCAAAGAGAAGTCGATTAATAAAATCCGTAAAGTATTTCTAAGTAAATGAAACCCGTGGGAGGTTAAAGCCCGTATAAATGTAAAGAATCAGTTTAAGAAACGCTTGCTAAAAATCGAGAACACATTTTGGAAATACATAGAATAAGACATTAATAATATTAGAAAAGCTTATAGAAACCATGCAAACTTAGCTCGATTTCTTCATTCCGGATGTTCCAACTCGTACCGCGTAGTTTTCTTTCTTCTTGGCCAATAACACTTTATTTCACACTATTGTCACTTTGCTATGTTAGTAATTTACATAAAGAAAATAATATATTGCCCTAGCAGACCCCCCTACCGATAGACCTGGGTGAGACGAACATAATTTTGTTGACCGTTGACTTAACAAAATGAGAGCGAGAGAAAGCAAGGAATTCGTCCTTTATTGCGCAATAATAGTTTTCTAGTCACGGTCACAAATTGATATTTGTCTTGGATGGGGGATTGGTCGAACAACTATACCTATTTTTACACACATTAGCAGATTCTCCGCGTCCTCCGACTCGGTGTGCTGGACAAAACCTCCGACGCAAGGCGATCTAGCGGCTAATTAACCCTAATTTAACCACAACAAACATCACTCACTTGCTGCTCATCACTATGCTCCTTTCATCAACTTATTCACAAGCATACGTCATGATATGGTTCGCATACGCTGCGCGATTGGAATTTAGTTTATTATTTGATATTTAGTCAAGGAAACGAGAGCTTGTGTAATGTTTTTATTTATACAAACGTTTCCCGACCGAATCTGGTTTGAATAGAAGACTTAATGCATCCACAATTGGCATCCGGGCCTCATACGTGACAAGATTGTCAGGAGTTAATCCAGGTCTCGGAACAGCAGATGTGGACAAGTTTACCTATGAATACTATAAATCTCGAAACGAACCAAACCCACGTGAGACTTCACGATTTCGATTTTAACAAGGAAGCGTGAACACAACTGAATTTGACATTACCTGTTTAATCATTATTATGTTTGTTCGAGGGGTAGTTACTTTGTCTTGGCAGGTTGTATTCTAAGCAATGATATAAGGTAGTGGCAACTTCATAAAAACTCACGTTGTGTTCTGCGACTAAATTTTCCGATCATTTAATTTAATATTTATTTTTACGCAACACGCAAATTTACGACGTGCGACGATTATAAGGCGCGGTTTAATTAACACTCGTTCTTTCACACATTATCTAAACCTATACAAAAGTCAAACAAGTATATGCTCAAAATAAAAGCTCGTACTTCCGGAACAGCTAAACTGTAACGCGTCAAAAGAAGGAAACCAAATTTCTAAGGCTACGAATCCTAAACAACAGTCGTCGATCTAATCATACAAGAAATCTGTCCTGGACAAACCTTAAGCAAAAGAAATATATATATAAATTATAAATTAATTAGATTTCACCCTGTAATTCGCGTTAGCATTTATTTTAGTCCACACAATGCACACCCGCGCGCTTTTAGGGTTTTGCCCGTCCCTCGCGATAAGTTTCAAAACCACGCACTATCTTCACTGCAAGTATGCAAGTAGATCAATAGATCTAGTCTAGAAAATCGCGCGCGTAATTCTCAATTTCGACCGTTTCGATGCGCGTCCAAAATTACACTCCCTGTCTCCGTCACGTAGTTTAGTTTCTTTTCCTAAATTGCAATTGTTTTTGTGGCCATAAATTTACTAATTTATTACTCTACCTATTTGGCTATCCGAATGCACGCATACGCACATGTGGCTTCAAGTGCACCCCTTTTTTTATAACTCACGCTGTGGACGACGAGCATTTGCAGATTCTTAGAACAAAGTATTCCTTTAAGTACTTCGTGTCAACTTTAACAAATTTATTACTGGCTTTCGACAGATAAGTTCCCATTACAATCTCAACAAAAAATGCAGACTCTCAAACTAATGCTGATCCTTAATTTTATTTAGACAATGATTTTAGAGGAAGAGAAAAAAAATATTTTAGAGCCGTTTGCTAATGTTAACCACGTATATATAAATTTATAGAGAGTAGGTAAGTATAACTCGTTACAGATTTCCCCCTTGAGCTTTAAGTTTCTTCGCATACCTTGGGATGTGAAAAATCGAGAAGCTCACATTTAGGTAAACTCTAATCTAATCTCGCATACATCTTAGGGTCAATTTCCCCCTATGCTTTGACCACATAATATGCTCGAGCGTTTCAGTTCGTACTAAATCAATTAACTTATCTGAGATATAATTTATCTGTAAATTCTGTAAATCAAACATGCATCTTGCACAGTATTATCAGCAACACTGTTTTCAACAAGTTTTTATAAGGTTCGTTAACTCCTGAAGACAATCTTCTGCTGACTGTTTAATTCTACGTGGCGGACTTGTTCGCAACCCAGCGATGTGAATATTGTTAGGAATGATTGATAATAGGTAGATTGTAGTTTCACTAAATCGGTGGGTTATAGAATCAAGTGGCCGTAATTTCCTCGCCTGACCGTCCTTGTCATAGCGGGTTCCTAACCAAATCTATTTGATTCGCCTCCTATCATGTCCAGACCAACACAGCTGTAATAAGGAGTCAACATTTTGTTCGAAAATCGAAATTTTAATTTATTCATTACAGATGCATGATTAATAGACAAATATCTAATATCTTCGCTTAGTCAACCTATTTTTTATTCCATATAAAGCCATAAGATAACAATTAGCAGGTAAACTACAGCAGCCTTTAGAGTATATTTTCCTTTGACAGTGTAGTCCTCTCTCACTCGCATCCACCCTGCATTGAACACGCTTTACTCCTGCAATAAAACTTCCAATTTGTATGAAGTGACAGCTAAGTGTCCGCTGTGTATCAAACTCGAATATTGGCACTGCCTATTCCCCCTAGAATAATAAGTCTATTCCTTATTTTCTAAAACTGAGCTCATCAGTAGGCAAGGCAATATTATAATTATGCTATAATGTATTTCTTAAAACTTGCTATTCCCCCTAGATTTGAAATATCTGTTTGCTTCCTCTATTATACACACACACATACATACACGGGACTAGTACCATTACGGTTTCGAACCGTCGTGAAATATCCGCACGATCATAGCACTAGGTACAAAGGAAACGAATTAAGCAAGCATCAAGACTAAAGTAACCCCTGTCTAGAGTAAAAGTCGAACTCCGCCACTGGGTGCACTGCTATCGATACACCTTTATCTATTTTCAAATTCTTATTTGGTATTCTTGCATTCCAATTTGTAACAGAATTAATTTCTGGAGTCTTGTTAGAAATACTTATTTTCCATCTTGAACAAGTCCACTTTAGATTCCAATTGGGATTCTATCCGCTAGCAGCGACATCTCACAGATTCTCTCTGCTAACAAGATGACACGGCGGTCGTGTGGTCCGCTATTTTGATTTAGCGTCAATAAATATCTTAGATCGAAGTGCCTCGGTTATAACGCTAGATGGCGTTTGCTTTTGTTTTAATGCAAATTTACGTACGGCACATTCCTTAAAATTTAGCGTCCCAAACATAATTTTGTTTGGTGGCGCTCGCGTCGCATTGGTTTGATGCAAATCTACAGTTGACACATTCCTTTGAATTTAGTGTCTTAATCATATGCTAGGCGGTGTTTGCGTTGCGTTGGTTCGACGTAATATCTAATTTCGCGAAGCTAGCGAGCTTAATAATTTACCTTATATATAATATTATATAAATATTATACCTAGTGAAGCTTCCAGAATTTTCTCTCAGCTTCTGACAGTTCCAACACATACATACATATACAAACTCACGACCACGATTTCCTTCGGGGTGGTCAGAAGCTTTGACAGAACTTATCAATAATGTTTTAAGCGTGCAGGTCGTTGCGAGGTCACCATCTTAATAATTTCTCTATTCATTGAATATCACCTGCATACTTAGTTATCAAGGTGTAACTTGATCTTAGCATATCGAACGTTCCACGAAGGAATGACGCGTCAAGTGGTAGCAGGCTTAGTCTCTCGCCAAAGTGGCTCACAAAACACTGCATAAGAAACCTTTATCTCTAAATCGCCTCGCCCGACACCCACTAGAAATGAGGTTATCCATTCCAAACCACACGGTAAAATCGGCATCTAATAGTTCGTATATTTATGAATACACTTGAGATAATTAACTAACTTATTATTAACATCTGTCTACCATCATCCACTGCTGGATACATACATCATCATTATTATCATCATCATCAGCCCCCTAAACACCACTGCCAAACACATGCCTCTCCCAAAGCGTCACCACGCTCCATTCTCGGTCCCTCCTTCATTATCATCATCAGCCTCTCACCGTCCACTGCTGAACATAGGCCTCTTCATAGTTCGCTATATTACTTAACTAATTACGCTAGGGTTTTGAAACTCTACATTAATAATTATGAATTATGATCTAGTCCTTAAATGAAACGGAAAGTAAAGAGAAATACATATCCACTCCCTAATTTAGTAATCCAAGTTCTTTTTATTACGTTACGAAATTAGATTTCGTATTTAATGACGTAGAATCCTGGACTCACGGCACCATTCTGTAACACCCTTCCTACTAACCTATATATATATTTATATTTAACCCGTCTAGTTATTTATCATACCAGTTAGCGGCACGTAGATGTGATCGTCTAGTCTAGATATTTAGTGACCCTTTAAACGTTGTGTAAGTTTGATTTGGACGTCTATAGTTATAGATAGAACTTGTATCGCAAAGAGAAGTCGATTAATAAAATCCGTAAAGTATTTCTAAGTAAATGAAACCCGTGGGAGGTTAAAGCCCGTATAAATGTAAAGAATCAGTTTAAGAAACGCTTGCTAAAAATCGAGAACACATTTTGGAAATACATAGAATAAGACATTAATAATATTAGAAAAGCTTATAGAAACCATGCAAACTTAGCTCGATTTCTTCATTCCGGATGTTCCAACTCGTACCGCGTAGTTTTCTTTCTTCTTGGCCAATAACACTTTATTTCACACTATTGTCACTTTGCTATGTTAGTAATTTACATAAAGAAAATAATATATTGCCCTAGCAGACCCCCCTACCGATAGACCTGGGTGAGACGAACATAATTTTGTTGACCGTTGACTTAACAAAATGAGAGCGAGAGAAAGCAAGGAATTCGTCCTTTATTGCGCAATAATAGTTTTCTAGTCACGGTCACAAATTGATATTTGTCTTGGATGGGGGATTGGTCGAACAACTATACCTATTTTTACACACATTAGCAGATTCTCCGCGTCCTCCGACTCGGTGTGCTGGACAAAACCTCCGACGCAAGGCGATCTAGCGGCTAATTAACCCTAATTTAACCACAACAAACATCACTCACTTGCTGCTCATCACTATGCTCCTTTCATCAACTTATTCACAAGCATACGTCATGATATGGTTCGCATACGCTGCGCGATTGGAATTTAGTTTATTATTTGATATTTAGTCAAGGAAACGAGAGCTTGTGTAATGTTTTTATTTATACAAACGTTTCCCGACCGAATCTGGTTTGAATAGAAGACTTAATGCATCCACAATTGGCATCCGGGCCTCATACGTGACAAGATTGTCAGGAGTTAATCCAGGTCTCGGAACAGCAGATGTGGACAAGTTTACCTATGAATACTATAAATCTCGAAACGAACCAAACCCACGTGAGACTTCACGATTTCGATTTTAACAAGGAAGCGTGAACACAACTGAATTTGACATTACCTGTTTAATCATTATTATGTTTGTTCGAGGGGTAGTTACTTTGTCTTGGCAGGTTGTATTCTAAGCAATGATATAAGGTAGTGGCAACTTCATAAAAACTCACGTTGTGTTCTGCGACTAAATTTTCCGATCATTTAATTTAATATTTATTTTTACGCAACACGCAAATTTACGACGTGCGACGATTATAAGGCGCGGTTTAATTAACACTCGTTCTTTCACACATTATCTAAACCTATACAAAAGTCAAACAAGTATATGCTCAAAATAAAAGCTCGTACTTCCGGAACAGCTAAACTGTAACGCGTCAAAAGAAGGAAACCAAATTTCTAAGGCTACGAATCCTAAACAACAGTCGTCGATCTAATCATACAAGAAATCTGTCCTGGACAAACCTTAAGCAAAAGAAATATATATATAAATTATAAATTAATTAGATTTCACCCTGTAATTCGCGTTAGCATTTATTTTAGTCCACACAATGCACACCCGCGCGCTTTTAGGGTTTTGCCCGTCCCTCGCGATAAGTTTCAAAACCACGCACTATCTTCACTGCAAGTATGCAAGTAGATCAATAGATCTAGTCTAGAAAATCGCGCGCGTAATTCTCAATTTCGACCGTTTCGATGCGCGTCCAAAATTACACTCCCTGTCTCCGTCACGTAGTTTAGTTTCTTTTCCTAAATTGCAATTGTTTTTGTGGCCATAAATTTACTAATTTATTACTCTACCTATTTGGCTATCCGAATGCACGCATACGCACATGTGGCTTCAAGTGCACCCCTTTTTTTATAACTCACGCTGTGGACGACGAGCATTTGCAGATTCTTAGAACAAAGTATTCCTTTAAGTACTTCGTGTCAACTTTAACAAATTTATTACTGGCTTTCGACAGATAAGTTCCCATTACAATCTCAACAAAAAATGCAGACTCTCAAACTAATGCTGATCCTTAATTTTATTTAGACAATGATTTTAGAGGAAGAGAAAAAAAATATTTTAGAGCCGTTTGCTAATGTTAACCACGTATATATAAATTTATAGAGAGTAGGTAAGTATAACTCGTTACAGGCACCATTTAGACTATCTGAAAACATATTAAAAAAATTCACTACGCAACATAGAAATCAAAATTGTGAGTCCCAGAAGGGTTTTAAATTAATAGTATTAATACCAATGCACTCATTTGACTTAGATTTAACAATATAAGTTATTTTTGAGCAATAAAATAGGCATTTAAATTTAAAAAATGAGGTATTTATTAGAAAATACGAATGTATTTTTCAAAAGCTTCTAAGTAGACAAAAATATTTACACCATGTTTGAAGTATGTATAATGGTAAAGCCTTAAATATGTGCAAGAACAAAATTTACCGTCAGGTTTTTTAGAACGAGATAATAGCTAAATTTTAAAATTGGAACTGTTGCTGACGTGATATTTTTTTAATTTTGGTACATTTCTAGGCTCAAATTGTTTCTTCAATATTATACCGAAAAAAATATCAATTATTAATTAGTCCCGGCTTAAACCGTAAAATGACTGGGCTAAAATATTTATTTGTCGTCCTGAAATGTATAAATACTAAATAGGCAAAAAAAAATTTGTTCATAGACAAAGCCACCTTATTTTAAGCGGTCTAATCATGAATTTTCAAAATCTTTGGACTTAGATCAGTCGCACTTGGAATTTTATTCTCTCTCTGCCTACACGAATGTGATAAAGACGTGAATATATATGTCGTATTTAATACAGTAACGTAAGTATGGAATGCAAAAAAAATTTACCATCAGGTTTTTTAGACCAAGATAATAGCTAAATTTTAAAATTGGAACTGTTGCTGACGTGATTTTTTTTTAATTTTGGTGCATTTCCATACTTATTACTGGAAGCAAAATAGGTCATAGTTTCAGTACACTGTTAGGTTCCTATTGTTTTATTTTGTATTTTTGGTGCTTTTGCGGTCGTGTCTTCAACACTGCCATAAATGATCTCTTGAATTGGCTCTCTAATAGCCATGTTTTTTCCTTCTTATTGCTGTTTCCCGTTTGCAATGGAGGGAAGTCGGATATTTCGTTTTCCTACTCCTCCTATCTTCTTTGATTAATTCATTGCGGGTTCCAAGACAGATTAGAGTCATCCCCCGGGCTCGCTGGACTTCATTGTCCAGTGTTGTGAATGGTCGCCGCTGTTGATCCTGGCTTACAGGAGTTACAGCGGTGGGAATGTGTGGTGGGCCTATGCCCGTAAAAAAAAAAAAAAAAAAAAAGCTCTAAAGGTTTTTGGTTTTATTTATGGATTTCAATTTGCTATTTTCCCTAAAAATACAATAACAAAACGTGACATTTATCTTACGAATGTAACGGACACGGCGCGCGACCAAATTATTCGTTTCAAACTAAATTTCTACGCTCAAATCCGCGGCAACCGTTCAATGCCGAAATTAAACGGTTTTTTTTAATTCCAGACCACGATTTCCAACTTTTTCAACTTGGGTGACAAAAAAACTGCATGGGTTCAATATCTGTCTTATCTGTTGCATTGTAAAGATGGAATTCGATTGACTGTTGCTATGGATAAGTGGGTCTTGGTCGAGTACGTATCTTGAAGAAAAACTCTTGATTTGAAACTTTGATGGATAACATTTGAAATAGGAATAGCGTTTTTGTTTGAGCACGCGCAGTCGAGCCTGCTGCGTTCGATATTTGAATATTTAAGTTTGATTAGAAAAAAGATTTCCGGTACAGTTTTTTTTATTTCTAGAATAGAATAAGCTGAAAGTATCACTTTTAAAAAAAATTGACTTCATGACTTTCTTCGTTTCACGTCTTTGCCGTTTTTTTTCAATGCATGCCTTACACTTTTGGCTTAGGCTTTGTATCGATACTGCTTGTCTTATTGTATTGGGGTTGTGTCATTCAAATATTTAGTAAGATTTAGATTAGGTTTCTTCGATTTCAAATTCTTTTACGCACCGTTTCGCATTGCTATTTATAATTGTAATTTTTTTGCGTAAATTGTAAAAAATAATTTGCGCAATTTTCAGAAAATATTTTGCTTTATTTTTAATTCAATTGCCAGTACTCTACTTGTCAATATAGTAACCGGTCTAAATTCTCATATATAAGGTATAACAAAATTAGGTGAAACTATTTTAAGGGGATGATCAGACCATCAAACTGAACCACTTCCTCTATGGGATTAATATCGAAATCGCGAAAAAAAATCAGCTGTTCCATACAAACCTACTCGACCTAAATGTATGGGACAGCAGATTTTTTTTTCGCGATTTCAATATTGGACCCATAGAGAAAGTTGTTCAGTTTGATGGTCTGATCATCCCCTTAAAATAGTTTCACCTAATTTTGTTAGACCTTATATAGTTACCGGTCTAAATTATCATTTGCGACACCGCCGAATAAATACGCAAATGACATTTATATTTTTATTTTCGCCTCCAATAATTACAATATCAGTTTCAAACGCCAACAAATTGCTAAAGTTTAGTAACATTGATTTCTCGCTATTTACCTAGATTACTCGGATTTTTTTTTAACGTTGCGCCAATCTTTAACGCATGGCCGCTGGTGACATTGGCTCGGACAGTTTTTTGCCGCCAAAAATCTATGACGGAGGCCGACGAGAAATACTTTAGTTTTCAAGATCGATAATTTTGTGTGATGTAATTTAGAATGAAAATCATACTCAGATATTTTTTTTAATTTTTTAATTTATTTTACAAAGAAAAAAGTTTCAATATTTTTTTACCACCTATAAACCTTCCTACTGCAAACCTTGATCGGTTTAATCGCAGGAGGTGAGTCCTTGTACACAGCGTACCTGCATGTTGTATTTTATATACTTATGAGTTACATACTAAGATGAGATTTAAGAATATTATTACATTGTTTTTTGTTTTTACGTAAGGGTTTACGTTTGGGTAGCGCAACCCTGACTCAAAGGTCCCCAAAATGCTAGCCGCATTGTCTCTGAATCAAATAAATAGTTTTTTTTAATTTCTACAGAATCCACCATAATCAATTCACCAATTAATTTATTCAAATTGCCCATTCAAGAAAATTCACCTGTTTGTCACAGCTAATTAAATCATTATGTTCATTCTATTGATTTTTTTTTCAATTAAACAAACCGACAGACGCTATTAACATTGATATCCATGAAAGATCTGCGTAATTTATTCGGAAATCAATTAATCGTTTCCTTGTTTAGTTTCTTTCCTTTGTTAAAGAATTGTTTATGTAATCGGGACAGAAAGACTTGAAGCTACGAGATAATTTTCTTTGGTAATTCATATTTCTTAGAGCTTTTTCTTCCTTGCTGGTCCAATGCGAGTGGATGGGAAGTTAGTACTCAACTTGCTTTCATTGTAGGTATTCTATCCTAATCTGGCAAGCAGCTTTGAATGGCCTCTGACGTAATCTATTCAAATAAACACCGCCACCTATTTGCACTATTTGAGACTAACTGCTTGACATTCATTTCGAAGCACGTAGGCGCTCGAGATGAATTACTACTAAAACGTGAAGACCTGACCGGGTGTTTGCTTAACTTTTCAAAGTCAAAGTCATTTATTGCAAAACTGTAGGTGCGATAGGGTGACTAGTAAGATAGGTACAAAAGAGCGCTACAATTTACCGGTTAAGGTGTACAATGCTTAATATAGATACCTAATAACATAAAATTAATAAATGAATGTCAACTACAAATAAATTCAAATTAAAGATTGAAAAATTTGTCTCGGGCGGGACTTTTCCAAACCGGGGAACTGCGTTATCCAATTTCGCCACGAGCCCACTACCCAGAGAACGAAATTTTCAATCTGTTGCGTCTTAAGGGGACGTGAGCGCCATCTACTGGTAGTTATTACAAACTAACCAACCCGCAAGTCCAGCATTACAACTGGAATTCATACGATATAGATGACACACCCTGTTCCAATTTCAAATATTATTGATCTTATTAACTACAACACTTTACCATTATTGTCAAAAAACTCATTCACACTTTAAAATAATTTTGTCATAAGCCAACTGTATACAGCTTTCTTAGAACTTAAATTGTCAAGAGTTTTATAAACATCAGGTATATTGTTGAACACCTTCACGGACATAAAACAAATGCTGTCGTGATACAAAGTAGTATCAAACTTCGGTGATTCTTTCAAACACCAGAACACAAACTGGTGTTACAAGCGTAATTTCTGTGTAGTATCAAATCTTCAATCAAACTCCACTCCTGTCTAAATAGCCAACGCAGAGTTAATACTGTTTAATCATGGTTTAAAAATTAATATAACATGTCAGAGAAATGTCGTGAATGTGACAAGGATTTGCATGTACGCACTTATGGTTTTAGTGCGTAGACATTTTAATTCTATAGAATTATTTTTAGTGATCTCTTCTTTGGTAAATAAATATGTGAAAAACTGGTATCCACCTCTGTTCGTAATTAAGGGCATGCGGTATACTTCGTTTTTTTTACATAATTATAAAAAAAATATTAAAATGCATTTGTTTTTGTTGTAATTTAGTTTCCAAATAAACTTAAAATAAACTAAATTAATTAAATTAAACCAAATTTATAATAAACTTGACTTGCAAATAAAGTATATTTGATTGATTGGTTTCCAAAAAAAAATGCAAACCATCATACTGAACTTTCACAAAGCCAACACGAATATTATTTTTCCTTTTATTTAATATAGAAAACATTATTATTGACCCGAAAAGGCTACTTGACCCATTTGTATGGAATCTTTATTCGCAATTTCTATGTAAAAGTAAAAGTTGTTCAGTTTGATAGTCCAAACTAAAGCATCCTGTATAGCTTATATGTTTATTATTATTAGGTAACACAAAAACACTTAAACATTTTAAAATATCACCCACTTTTCAACCCCCTTAACACCCTAACACAAATATAACAGATTATAACCAAACAAAAAAAAAACAAAAAAAAACGCATGACAAACGCTACCATTTTCCTTTGTAGCTTTTACAAATTAATCTTGTAACAAAAACTATACCTTATTAGAGAAAATCCGCCCCCAGGCAACCCCTAATATCCTTAGATAAACAGACAAAATGTATGTCCGTTATTAATAATAATTTAAGGGTGACAAAAAGTGTCCGGCGTCGGTTGTTACTTTTTGCCGGCGACCCACTTTTTGCTTGGAAAAGTAAAGCGGTTGGTTGGGATTTTAAGAAAATTAGTTTTCGTGATTTTAGTTAGAGCTTTATAAGTTTATGAGTTATGTTGGAGAGAAAAAGGAATAAATCATGTTTTGTGTAAACTGACCAAGGGTTTAGTCTACATTCTGCAAGTACCGATTCTAGAAATACTACAGGGTGTTACAAAACACCCTAATTATACTTAAGGGGGTGCTACAGACCATCAAACTGAACAACTTTCAATGCGAAAAAAAATCTGCTCTTTCATACAAAATGCAGTACCGACTTGACTCAAATATATGAGGACAGCAGATTTTTTATTCGCGATTTCGATGTTGGCTGCATAGTGAAAGTTGTTCAATTTGATGGTCTGAAGCACCCCTTTAATTATTACTAGGGTGTTTTGTTACACCCTGTATTCTATTCAAATCCCGTTGTGGGGACATGCTACAGACGTCAGCACCCACAAGTTATAGCAAAGATGCCAACAGATGGCGATACCGTCGCTCTCGGAAATATGCTCCATGCATAGACAACGTTCACCGTGAATACGTAACTCGTAACCTACTACAAATAAGGTTCACAATCGAATGCAAGACATACATCGCGCAAGAGAAATAATAACAGAGATTCGATACATAAACAAGGTCCAACTAAGAACTGTTGGACCACGGCCGGTCCCCAAGCTTCACACATAGCCTGGTGGAAGATCTTCCCTTTTCAATGGAGGAACATTCCCAAGTAGCACGTCCATACCATATTAACGTTGATGATTTTCAAGTGTTGCCAACCCCCTGAATAAGATAAGGATGATAGTATAGTAGATTTTGTCTATTTCTAGTGTAAATAAGAATGCTTAACATTGTACGGTAATAACTATTTGGTGACTTCAAGGATTTTCTAATGCACAAAACATACGCTTAAGCCATACAATAGTTTAGTTTTGTTGCATCTGGGGAGCAGGCAACCGACACGCGTCTACTCAATAACAAGCTTGCATACTCTATAAAAATGTCCTATGCGTGAAATGACTAATTCTGAAAATTACTGACCGATTTTATTCTCATTCTCTTTTCTTTAATTACACACCTTACTCGAATGTTGGTGGAAAATCTCTAAAAAATTATTCATTTATTGGAAAATAAACTAAACCAAAAAGTATTTAATACACAAACACATAAATACTCACTCCTTTGTTATATTAATATAGGAAGGGACAGCACATGGAACCACGCTTCTTCAACATTTATAACCAGTTTCATAGACATCAGTTTCTGATTCGTCTTCAAGTAGGTACGCAGCTGATTTGCTCTGCGTACATGGTTCATGGTAGCCACTTACGATGCTTACTCTCACACACGCATTGTAAAATAATTTGTATTACAAAATTAACTTTACATAGGGTCCGTCTTTAACTTGACGGTTTTTTGAGGGGACGATCAGACCATTAAACTAAACAACTTTCTCAATGGCACCAGCACCGAATTGCAAAAAATAAATCTGTTGTTTCATATATATGGGTCGAGTAGGATTGCAGTTATGTATGGAACAACAGATTTTTTTTCTCGCAATTTCGATTTTGGTCCCATAAAGAAAGTGGTTTAGTTTGATAATCAGGCTATCCCTTAAAAGAACTGTCAGCATAGGACCCTGCATACACCTAGACATACGACATCCACCTGACACTAAACTTTATGTTCTATAAAATAAATGACACAAAATATGTCTTTCATAATCTCTGTAACTTGACAGTTTTTTCAAGGGTCAGTGTAGATTATGAAGGGCCATTAATCCGATGACCCTTTATGTCAAAACTGTGCAATCCTGAAGTAATCTTATGTCAAAATCTGCAGTAGGGTACGTCGTTGTTGTCAGTTAAATAAAGATGTAGGTAACCAGAGATTATATCTAGGCATCTCTGAGACAGTTCTAGAGGTAATTACATAATCTATTTTTACACTATTTCATAAACAAAACTCTTTTTTTATTTACTTCCAAAAATTGTGTAAAATATTTGAGAAATAAATGAGGCCTACCTATATTCAGTACTTAGTTAAATATGTGTCGTCTTTTCTCAAACAATGTTACTTTATAGCATTCTTTTATTTTTGCTGTATCTTGGATGTCAGGTTTTTCAAAGCATAGCTAAGCTTTTCGAATTAATCTACATTTGTATTATTTAGAAAAAATCGTGTCATTGTTTCTTTTATAACTATTTTTTATTACTAACCGTTTTAGATAACAGTGTTCGACTTGTGTCTTTCTCTTATTTTAGAAGTTTATGTTCGTATTCAAATACTTCTTTTGTTTTATTTCTGTCCGAAGGATTAACTTAATATTTAAATCTGCTCCGTCATTTGTTTCTTTATCTTCAGTTCCTGCTTTATTTTAATATCCGGTAAAAGAATATTTAAACCATCTTTAGAATATATTTCCGAGAAATTCCGATACATTTTCGATTGTATAAGCTCTTCCGTGTACTTTTTTATGTGTCATCGCAAAATCTTCCCAAAAACGATCGGAATAAGAATTGAATTGGCAAATCAAAAAATGAAGATCAAAATTGACCAGGTCCCTGGAGGTGATAGGCGCGGAAGGAAAAAAACTATTTCGGAGCCAGAATTTCGGGTCCCTAGAGGGGTCAACGACCCTACTGAATGGGGTCTACTGGAATCCTCTAACCATGAGGTTGGTTGTGCCAGGCGTGATGTTGAGGGTCAAACTATACTAGCTACTTAAGTATACAAATATTCCAAAAATAAAAATAGTAAGAATGCACTAAAAATGTGTAACTGAATAATTTTTTTTTAATTAATCCGAATGTTTTGTTAAATTTAACCGAATTTTTTGTTAAACTTAACTGAATCTTGGTTACGTTATTCCATATATTTCAGTAGTCACTAAAGTTCGGTTAAATTTAAAAAACAGATTGGTTAAATTAAGAAAGCATTTGGCTAAATTTAACAAAACCTAATCATTTTTTTCAGTGAGCAATAAGTGCCAATTTTCAGATGAACCTTAAAAGAAATGTGGCATGTATAGTTTGGCCCTAGCACTGATGTATTTAGAGTCTTTTTTTTCAATGTCTGTCTTCCTTTACCATGTATTGTTTGCTTGTTGCTAGATTTTGTTACACGTAGACTAAGCTAAAGGTCTGTTTGTGTAACTCCTTTAGTAGATTGACCATTGTCTCCACAAGCTAAGCCTCTCTCCTATGCAATGCAGTAGCATCTTCCAGGCTCATAAAATTGTTTTCTACCCCAATTTATCACAATAATATGGTCTAACATATTCCGAAATGATAATTATAGAAAAGGTTTTAAATATAACTAAAGGTTTTTAGTAAGTTGTTTTATATTTGTCGGTTTGTGTGACAGATTTACCTTGAGAGCTGTCATCACCATCATCAGCCTATCATCGTCCAGCTGCTGCTTGAGAGTTTTATTTTTGATTAATTTGGTTAACAAGCTTTGGAATCATTAAACTACAAAATTTTTAATCGTAGTTCCTACCAATTCAAGACATTAAAAAAATTCTTGATCTAAATATAGATTTCAAAATAAAAATTATGAAAAATATTGTTTTCTTTTAATTTTTGTTAGGTGTACTAAAAGTTTTTAGTACGTACCAAATATTACCTTAAGATGTCATTTAATTGCCAAATCTTTATTATTACATTGCTTTGCATCTTTTTCTTCTTTGAATTTACCTTGTAAATTTTTTCTTGCATCTTTTTTTCGACCTTGTCTCTCAATGCTTATTTCAGTATTTTTTATTTCACCTCAAAACAATTAAATCTTTGTTGTACATTCATAAATCACCACAAAATTTGTTTTTTATTTTTAATGTTGTGACGTCTGCAGTTTAGTTTTAAGTTGTAGTCGTACATAAAAATAAAAGTGTAGATAGATGCATTTTATCAATATTACATACTATTTATGTAA
Source organism: Agonopterix arenella (assembly GCA_927399405.1). Classification (NCBI taxonomy): domain Eukaryota; kingdom Metazoa; phylum Arthropoda; class Insecta; order Lepidoptera; family Depressariidae; genus Agonopterix; species Agonopterix arenella. The sequence continues at coordinate 9,889,671 of OV656714.1, forward strand.
AATTATATTTCTCAAACATACTGATCAAGCCTTAATATTAACGTGTGTCATTGCATCTATCGTAAAATTTTTATACGACATCTTAAGTGCATGAGAATTAAAACTACATTTTTATGCTAGAGTAACTAAGCAATAGCTTACTGCATACAGTAAGATGCAGTAACCTCTTGATTGAGCTACAATCTGTACACGACCAAGGTACTACTGAAGCGGAAGGTGCCATAGTAAGACCAATTTTATACAGATTCCTGAGCGATGAATCGATCCTTCACGACGTCTTATTAAAAGTCAGCCACCACTTCGAATCTCCATCCTTACAACATTACGTAGTGCTCCAAACTTTAATTATGTTCAGACTGTGACCAATCGCGTTCGTGTCTCACATTTTCCACCGAGTCATGCAACGTGCTACCGTATCCTATACCTCTACCAAAATAAACGAACCAGCTTCTCCTTTACCCAAAACTCAATTATCATCTCTATCACCAACTTATTTAAGCTCAAAATCATCTAAATCAAATTCTCCAACGTTAAAGTTTTATAAAACTTCGTCATTAAGCAGAATACGACCGTCTTTAACAATAAACGATGATGTAATTTCAACTCTATTTGATGTAACTTTAAGATCAATATCGAAATGATTGTGATGATAAAATTCGTTTGTAGGATCGGAATTGAGTCATGTTTCCTCGACGATAGACTCGGTGCCTGGAGGAACGTGGTCTAAAGATTCATTGTTGAAAACGTATCGATAGAATGACGTGCAGGTTTCTACTTGGAAACTAATTTGGGATATTACAATGGGTATCAATGGTGTACCGAAACAGGCTTTTGAATGTGCGAAGAGTGCTGGCGTTCTAATAATGGATGTACATTGTTGGCACGTGTTTCTAAAGTCATTTTAATTCCTATGCTCTTGGATTTGGTCGGCTCAAATAACCTTGTGATTGTGTAATTTTATGTCTTATTAAGTTTTAAATTGCTTGATTCGCAATATCCTTATTATTAGCAATACCGTCCATACCTCGGTCAATGTTTATCGTTCTTTTTTAAAGATATTTTATTCACTTGGACTAATTGTTCTATCTAGATCTTCCTCTACCTCTTTTTTCCTCTATTAGTTCCTTTTCGTTTTTTTTAGGTAGTTTGTTCAATATCCCATTGCCAGGTAGTCCTCTCTCCTTTCTCTCTTTCTATTATGTTCAAATTTTGGCTAACTCCCTAGGAAGCACCTTCGCACCTTTCAGTACCTACTAGACCAAAATGTTTTTATATTATCTTAAAGTATAGTTCTAGTATAGTTCAAAAAACAATTATACAAACCACTTGATGAGACTTAAGGAAGTCCTAACGTGGTAGAGATCCGTGAAGACGGCATCCTGCTATTACCTTCATCTCCTAGTCAAATAAAAAAACCTCAGTCGTTTGTTTCGCTTAAAACAAGACTAATTTGTTCCGGCTGAGGTCGGATATCGTCCAAGGGCGTCACTTTCCGATGATTCTGATGACGAATCTTAAAAAGTTTTTAGGCTGTTTGTTTTTATATTGAATGTTATATTATAATCGTAGATGACAGTTACAGTTAGACTATGAGCTTCTTACTTTGACGATCTTCTTCTTTCGTATCAGCTTAAGCTGATGACAATTGCAATCACTCAAGCTGTAGTAGAAATTTCATTCAAATACCTTGATACGTATAACAGTTAGGAGGTCTGCACTCAAAGGGATATGTTATGCCTGTAGTGCGTGTTAAAGAGATCTTAATTCACTATAATCTTTAACAATAAAGAGATTATTTATTATTGATGGTATTCAATTAGGGAAGTAAGTGATTTACGTAATCATGGTCTAACAGTTACTTGCACCAAAACCTTATATATCGCAATCACTCAAGTTTCTAATGCCTTAGGAGTACGCACAGTATAACATCATAATTATAAACTACCTAAAATACAATTACGTATACTCAAACCTGTAATAAATACTCAAAAATGAAGCCTATGTACTTGTATTACGATTATATATGAAATGTTTATTTATTTCCACCTTCTGTACACAACTTATGTTTTAATAAAGTATCCTCCTTGAAAATCTAATTTCATATGTTTTTCTTATTTATAGTTCTCTAGAAATGTTTTATTTAGTTGTAATTTGTCTGTGTATGTTTGGACAAGTTATTATAATTATGATGCATGGCTGTGTTGTTGTTTGTCTGGAATCTTCTCTCAAATAACTTTACTTATTATATTTACATCTTCTTTGTTAATACAATAAAGTGTCCTTGTGCTCTTCGTTGCGGAACACCTTAGATCAATTCTGTAGATAAAATAAAAATCTTTGAAGATTTTTGCGTATTAAATGTTATGTAAGACGCTACCGGTTATTTAATGTTCGAATACAACATTTACAAAGGAAATTGAAAGACCGGAAAATAGTATTTAATTCTGATCCATAAAAATTTAAATTCACCCATTAAGTTTTATTTATAATCCTTCCTAGGTATTTTAGTTGTCGATTCTCATAATTAACAATATCCTCATTTAATTCCAGGTCTTCGGCTCCAAAGCGGACCTGCAGCTCCACACCCAAATCCACCTGCGAGAGGCGAAGCCTTACCGCTGCACGCAATGCCCGAAAGCATTCGCCAATTCGTCATACCTCGCCCAGCACTCCAGGATTCACCTGGGCATCAAGCCCTACCGCTGCGAGATCTGCCAACGAAAGTTCACCCAGCTCTCACACCTGCAGCAGCACATCAGAACCCACACCGGTGACAAACCTTACCGTTGCACCCAAATCGGCTGCACCAAGGCGTTCTCCCAGCTTTCCAATCTCCAAAGCCATAGCCGCTGCCACCAAACCGATAAGCCCTTCAAATGCAACTCCTGCTACAAATGCTTCACCCATGAAAAGGATCTGCTGGAACACATTCCGAAGCACAAAGAGTCGAAGCACCTTAAGACTCATATATGCCAATATTGCGGCAAGAGCTATACGCAGGAGACGTACCTTAGTAAGCATATGAATAAGCACGCCGAGCGAGCTGATAAGCGGCCGCCTATTTCTGCTTTAGGATTAAGCGGATTGAACAGATCTTTAGGTGCTGCTGCGCCAACCGCGGCTCCGTTCGCCGAGCATCCTTACTGGCCTAAAGTGAGTCCTGATTCAGCGGCTCACATGTCTGACGAAGGTGGCTACCACCAGCAAAGAGAAAGCGATGAGCATCATGAGCAACAACTCCAGCATCAGAGAGCTCTGTTCGCTCAGCATGAGAGTCAGGACGACCGCATCCAGCCCCCGGTGTCCTCGGCTGCGAATTCAGCGTTCACCCCAATCAACTCGATGGCTCCACATCTGAACGGGTTGTCCCACCACGGCTCTCTGCCCACTCGGCCATACTTATACGACCCGTTGCATTTCCAGCAAGGGAAACAACAGCCTAATTCCTTCCCCAACCAGCTAATATCTCTGCATCAAATAAGGAATTATGCGCATCAGCCCTCTGCTCTCCTCCCATCCGAGCACATTCTACCCCATGCTCTGTCACACAAAGACAAACAGTAATCCCGTTATGTAGGTACCTACTTAGTACTTATAATGGTATTATTAGCATAATAAACGAAATATTATAAAATATTAGAATCTCGCTCTCGAAGACAGTGGTATTATGAATATTATGAAATTCATTTCGTTAATATGAATACATGTTTTTAGATGTAAATTGATATCGTGTGAATACTCTGAATTTTTAAGTAGATTACAAAATGTACTGGGTATACAATGTGATTTCGAAAATTTTAATAGTTCGCAAAATCATCTCGGGGTTTGTAGATTAGTTTCCATTTGAAGCAAAGACACTTTAATGCATTTCTTTAATTTTAGATAACATTTTTATCATTAATGAAAGGCACGATTCATCACCGCATGAACATTTCATCATCAATCGACAATATTTTGGCACCAAATAGCCGCCAATGACATCAATTATGTCACTACCTCGATTTCTCATCTTTTTGCCTGTTTGAAAGACTGTAAAGGAGATGCGGGTTAATGGGGTAGAGGTAATCTTGATGCACATTCATAAAATCTAATAAAAATAATAAAAGCATAATACAAAGTGCCAATATTTTGTAGATGACCACTATCTGCTTAAAAAGAGACTAATCTTCAAAACGAAGTTATTATAATTTAATTGAAACATTTTCCGGTAAAATGTGGCCTAATTTGTTCTATTTATTGTTAGGAGATCGCCTTGAAATAAGAATATGAATTTAATTTAGCATTTTTAAGTACCCATTTCCTGTTATCAGTATTCCATGTTTTTTTATCAAATGTCAATATTTTAGCTCTCTTGTATCGAATTCAAAAACCGAATATCATTGTCGTATCATTTTTAATTGTTCAAAAACTAAAAAGTGAGCAGAGATTGTATATGTCACAAAATTCTTTTTTTAATTACAATGTGGTTTATAGAGTGAGCTTCAAAATATTTTCATTTTTGGGTACAAAGCTATTACCTACATGTCCCAGTGGTATTAAATATTAATTGTAATCTTATCTTCTGATAATATTCTAATAGGAAGTTATTTTTACCTCAGTTATTTTGCACACAATTTTAACCATGCGTTTTTATACATGCAATTACTTGCATTTTCTGTTGTATGCTATAGGTACATAATAATTACGTCATATTTAATTCAAAAATCTATAAAATTGTGTGCAAAAAATAATGTCGAGAAAAAACAAAACAAAAAGTTCCTGACAAATAAATTAAAGTTGTTAAAAAAAAGGCGAAATAGAAATCAGAAATCACAACATTTCTTATATTTCAGTTGCATTTTAACTTAATATTTTAAGTAAATATGTATTTTTTGACCACAGATCTCTCAATATCACACTTGCACTCAGTTCCTATGTAGTTCATTAATTCATTTTAGCTTTACTATTTCAGTATATATTTTGCACTACTTAATACTTACTGTTTTCAAAGAAAATTTGGTCTTCCTTCAGACGTCTTCATGAACAATTTGGGTTAATTATTTTAAAATTAAGTCTGAAGGATGCTAATAATTTTCTTGATGATGTATAAGTGTTTAAGAAAATAGGCCAATTATGTCTATGACATAAAGTTTTTTTTAGTTTTAGTAAAATCTGACATTGTTTTGGTATATTTTCATTCACTGTATTGGAATTTGTATAAAATAATGAGTGGCCAAAATCGCTTATTCTTATCTCGTTCGGTACCCGATAAAGGCGCACTTTTTGTAAATATTTTGTAAATACAATTTTTGAAAAACCTTGAAAATTATTGAGAAACTTTTTTTTCTTTAAGTCTAAAATGCTTATGCTCAATTATTAGCAGTAAGAAAGCCTGGGAGCTGGAATCAGAACGGAATCGTATTAAAATATTCTTTTTAAAATGTACTTATTAATTTCACAAATTTGTTTAGACTAGTTTTGAAGTATACGAGAAAATTGTTGACTTTTTTTTAAATCGAATCGAGTGTAGATAAAAAATGTGATAGGAAAGACGACTTTTTAATCGGATCGTCACTTTTTCGTTTCGAATTTTAGATTTAAAATTTGTTAGGTTGTGGTTATTTGTGATTCGATTAGTAGGTTATTCCTCGGGAATGTTATGAAGCCGCATCCAGCTGTCGCAAAGTTAGCCAAATGCTAATTTAAGTTCTTGTACAAACGGTTCACTTTTGTTTAATTTTTAAGATATTTGAACGGCAATACTTAATTCTTCCGAATTGTTGTTATATTATGATGGTAGGGCACGCACTTTTTAATGTAAAAAGTACATGACATAGAACCAAGGATTTTATCCAAATTTTTTGATATTTCTTTGGATTTAAGGGAAATCTAAAAATCGCCAATATCTCTCTATTGTAAGTAGAAATGTGATATTGTAATTTGATTTTTTTAGTTAAGTATAAACTTATTATTATGATTAAATACGATATTTTTGTAAGTAATTTCGTTTATAGTTTCGCTTGGTAGCGTTTCGGTTAAGATATAGAATGAAGTGAACGAATCTTTTTTGTTACTTAAAATCGATTAAAAGTTAATTATAACTATGCCAAGAATTATATCTGTGCTTTTTATTTTTTATCCCAAGTAAACACTCAGGGGAGCAAGGGGAAATATGAACACAATGAAAATACTCATAGAAAATTTCCACGTTTTTTTTATTTCGTTAACAGGCGCAAAATACATTATTATTAAATACTTAAAATACGTATTTACAATATAAGGGGTCATTCTACCTACGTAGGTAAAAAGTTTTTTCATACAGTACAAACCATTCAATAATTAGAAAGCAAAATACATAATTACACTTAGCATAAACACAGGGTATGACCAAAATGACTCAGTTTAGAAATACTCAAATAAGTTAAGGAAAATTTTGGCCAACACCCTGAATAGAGGCGCAAATAATATTTGAAGCCATCTTCAGATGATAGATTTTTGTGAAATTAGTTTTCGATTGAGATCGGAGGAAAAATCTAAAATTTGCGACAGCTTCAATCCAAAAATAATAAGCGAATTTAAGAAAGATCTTCTATCATTTTGGGACTTTTTAAGAAAAAAGATGTAGAAGAATAGAACAATTTGTAGAAAAAGAAGATAAAAAAAAAAAGGAAAATTCGCATTTATTTATCGGAGATTTTTTATTTGCGCCTTTATCAAAACTTAACAATAATAGGGAATATTTTAAATTAATACTTTATATGTATTGTCATTTAGTCGCCCTAAAAACTAAACGAGAATCATATAAAATTAAAAAGATAAGAAGAAGAAGTACAGTCAGCATCAAAGGCCTATCAAGATGTTGCTAATTTTATCCCTTCTTCTCAAATGAGAAAAAGGAGGTTTATTTGCATCGTTTAATTTGTAAATCAATTATATATTCCCAATTTAGTCCAAAATTTTAACCATGCTCATTTACTTTTGATCCTGATTGTACAAAAGTTCATATAATATGCAATTGAAATCAATTTGTTAGAAATTTTGAAAAATGCTTATACAAATTTATCGTACGATACATAAGTATTTGATAAATATTAATAAATTAGATTATAAAAAGATAAAGAAACAGAAAAACATGAAACACAGATACATTTTTGATTCGAATTACGAAAAGGTTACGAAAGTGTCCCCATTTTAGATTACCGGAGATCATTTACCAAAACTTTTTTTTTATTTATTTTTAAAACCTTTTCGCAACCCAACAGTAAATAGACTACTAATAATTTGTTCGCAAAGAACACAATCATTTTAATGTCAAGCAATCGTCCCTATATAAAAAGCAGCGTATGTAGAAAAATATAAAAATTTAGAAAAAATCCTATCTAAAACATGCCTATCTATGTGTCATTTCTAGTCAAAATGTAATTTTACGTAAACTTACAAATTATTGGGGAATGATGGCATTTTTGACAAACGTCAATCACAGGTAAAAATGTCTTCAATTTTCATTGAAATGTGTCTTTATAAAAATAAAATTAAAAAGTCTTTTAAACAAGGACATAACAATAGGAACAGTTAAAACTTAACCTAAAAATAAGTAACGGAAAATGAACTGTAAAGCAAGAATCGACAATCAGGATTGACTTACCAAAAACGCCATCAAATCTACATACGCTGCCTCAATCTATTCAATTAGTTAATATGGGTACGAAATTTGATTTTTGACATCACCTATCTAAGATAATATTTGAAGTTTCGCTAGTATAAAATTCCCATTTGAACTAATTGCTTAGAGAGTCTAAAACATTTTAAGCGCGGATCTAGATTTCCCCTTTCTCCCCATACCAATACCGCCAAAATACTATTAATTATTGCAAAAATCTGTCAAATAGAATAGTGCTATAATCTGGCTATAATATCATGCTTGACATACATTTTCATAGATATACATCGATTTTCAGTTCATTACGAATATTTAAACTAAATAAACAAAAAACAGTAACCGTTTTTCTCCAAAAGGAATACACCATTCAATAGGAGATTTTCCGAAACTAAATTAAAAAGGAAATATAGTTCTAAATGGCTCGATAGATGGCGTTGATGCGAGATGCATGTGAAACCTTGCTACTAATAAAATACAAATAAAATAGTTGTAAAAAGTTTTTTTTAAATAAGCAGGTGAACAATAATGTAAAGACACTGCGTCAACTGAAGCAACTGAACCAGCGATGTGCATTAATTTTAACTTTTTCAGCCTAAATTTCCGCCGTAGCATGCTGCGCGTGATAAGGCTATAATCACGCCTTTTATCTCGTTCGTTCGCGCGCAAATAGAAAGAGAGCTAAGACGCGACAGCGCTATATCACCTTGCCTATGGCAAGTGCATACTACGGCCAACGCCATCTGTCGAGGCATGTTGAACTATGTCAGGAAACTCTTCTTTGACAGACTTTCAACCATAAACTCCTAATCCAGACCCGCGCCATCAAACCCTCACCTCCTAAACCTCCACCTTGTACGGAGACCCGGGGATGTGCTCCTCACCCCACTTGACGATCACAATGTATTCCCCCCTGTCTCTGACCACGTACCAGCACTCATAGTTGTTCTTACCTTTGTGCTTGAGTTGGACTTCGTCGCAGGGACCTTTGGGACCGTAGATGCCGACGTAAAGGATGTTGGTGCCTGTAAGTATGAGAGTGAGGTAAGGAAAACGGTTAAGAAATCAGCCTGTATCTACAGGTTGCTGGAGTAAACAGGTGCATTACTTTAAAGGGTGATTTGTACCCATGATTCTGAACAACATTCCCAAACATATAAGGGAAATTCCCAAAAAAGAGCGTCTGTTGCGGGTTGCGCAGAGTAATGGAAAACTCAATCTTGAGGTCCAGGTTCGAATCCGCACGGACGACATGCCATGTACCAATGAGTTTTTCTGACTAGTGTACGTAATACCGATTGCTCTCAAACGGTGAAGGAAAACATCGTGAGGAAACCTCCTTACGATGAAGAAGAAATTCCAATGCGTATGTGAAGTCTACCAATCCGCATAGAGAACGCGTGATGAACTAACGCCCATACACCCTCACTGAGGGGATATCAGTGCCTGTGCTATGCAGTGGGACGTATATAGGCTGATGATAATCATGAGTAGTTTTATACCTAGGGTAGACAGTTACCGTCTACCCTAACACCCTCGATGCCATTGAATAACTTAGGCCCACTTTACACAATGCAACCGATCTCGTGTAATTTGAAGTACATTACCAGTTAGTTTGATATAAACATGGAACATAACACACTTACGCCCCGCAGCAATGTTCTTCAAATTGCATACGATCGGTTGCATAATGTAGAGCGGGTTAAAAGCAAACAACCTACCCCCGTAGGGGATGGTTTTTGGAAAATCCTTTTTTTAGTGCACTCCTACATTCTCTAGAATATGTATTTCCAATTTCATGTTTCTATCTTCAGAGGTTTACGCTGTGCGTGATTTATGAAAAACAAGATAAGTTTCAACTAATCACTGGAAAACATCGCACTTACCAGCATCACCACAATGGACAGTAAACTGGTTATGCTTGTTTAGATACGCCTTCTTCAAGCCCATGCCCTTGCTGGTGACTTTGGTGGCATCTGACTTGAAGTTGGGAAGGACAGGTCCTTGCCTCTGACCGGACTTGGAGAGTTTCTGAACCGTCTCGACTGTGACTGAGGACGTTTCTTGAGCTCCGATCTCGGCTAGGTTGTTGCCTGTAAAAAAAGAAGAAAGCTTCATAGCCTATCCCACCGCCGCAGAGTAGCCTGCTTGTCGGTCTTCTACAGATTGTTCTTCGGTGAGTGTGCCCAAGAGCTACATGAGCTCATCCCGCCTTCCCCTTTCTACTATCGGACTTCCAGACGCACCGCGGGATATCACCCCTTTTTGGTTGACATACATCTATATGCGTCACATATTATCCGTACCAAGCGCCTTTCTGAATCTTTTATAATGCGCACAGTCAAGGAGTGGAACGCCCTGCCTGCGTCAGTATTTCCGAGTGCTTACAACCCGAATTTCTTTAAAGTACGAGTGAATAGGCTTCTTCTGGGTGAGCTCGCTACATCTTCGACCCCATCTTCGTCCTGAGGACTAGATTGAGGTCAAGAGCAAACCCATACGTAATAATAAAAAAAAAGATTATAAATTGCAGAATTCAACTGTAGGCGTCGTTAGTACAGAAGCAAGACTGAGGGTTCACATGTTCAAAAAGCGGAATACAGAGTCTTATTGTATTTATTTTTTTATTCAAGAGGTATCCCCGTACCTTGAACGACCTTGACCGTTTCAGAGCCGCCTCATCTCTACTAAACTACACCATTTTAGTAGTATACCTATTTTTGACGGGCTTGTCCTTCTATATGTCACTGTGGTGCTATCTAATATTAATTTTCAAAATTCTTAGGTTTCAAATAACTGGAGGAAACTTACCAGTACACTCAACCTTGAATGGGGAGCCGACGATGTGGGAACCGTTGTACTTGATGCTCATGAAGTAGAAGCCTGGAGCCAAGGGCGTATATCTGACCTGTTGACGAATAAAAAAAATATATATATAATAAATAAATAACGCTCACAGGCACATACATTGTAATGATCCCAAGCAAGCACTATAGGCTTGTTATAATGGAAACCATACAACAACGGCACAAACATATAACATCAATGACCGACCCGGGATTCGAACCCAGGACTCAGGTTTGACAGAACAACATTCTTCTTCTTATCGTGTAGGCAGCAACTAGCAAGCCCTGATGGCAGAGTTTTTTCGTCTACTACTATCAGAGATAGCAGCCGGGACCAACGGCTTAACGTGCCATCCGAAGCACGGAATCATCTTTCTTTTCAGACAATCAGGTGATTCAACCTGCAATGTCCTAACCAACTGGGGAAAAACGCACAAAGTGACATATCACTAGGTGTCCCCCGTTGGAATCGAACCGACGACCTCCGTGTCGAGAGCGCAATGCTCTTAACCATTAGACCACGGAAACAGAACAACATAGGAACTCATGAGTGTAAAGGTAGGTAATAAATAGGCAAATTGTACAACTGACATGTAAAATTTTATGTTTTGTTAAAAATTTGGCATAGGAGACCCCACTTTATTGAGACTTCGAACTTAATTTGGTAAAATATTTTTTCTAGGTAGAAGGAACTTGTACAAGGACTTGTAAAAACCCCGTATATAAATCAAAAAATCTGTGCGAGCTCGATATTGTTCACACCATGACTCAAAACGGGGGTGGTAATTACTTGTAAAAGTCAGCATGCGCGGGCCGCATCAGGAAAATGCAAAGAGAGACGCATGTTTGACATGCCTGGTCCATATCGTACCGCCAAATCTTCCTAGACGTACTACAGCATTTACCCACCAGAGCTTAATTTTACATGTTTATCAGTCAACACACCTTGTAGCCCTCCTCGACCTCCGTGCAGTCCATGGCGACCCTGGAAGGACCGTCCATGGTGACGGCGAGCTGGCCGGCGCCGGCGTTACACGTGTCGATGATGAGGTCTGTCTTCGTACCTAGGTGGAGAGGAAGGATGAGACTATATTTTATCATCCTTTTATACATACAATACATATTCTCCCGCTTGTCTCACACTGGGGTAGACAGATACAATAGAACGCCACCTGCTACGATCCTGACAAACCTCTCTTTTCTAGCTTCCTCCACATTCATTAGTTCTTTCGTATATGCTCGTCGGTTTCGGGTTGGTCTGATCAGGCCCTTTTTAAGCACGTCGCCAATTTTTTTTTATAATCTTTATGGATAAGAGCTTTGTCGCAAAGCGACAATGCCGCTCTATTGTACCTTTTTACATGTTGTCTTCAAATAATAATCCTTATAATAATGAACTTACTTTCTACAACGTATACCAAATGTAACTAATTTGTACAGTGTTTTAGCTGGATCTGATAGGAGAAAGGCTAAGGCACTGTTGCATCCCCCTGTTTCAAAGTCTGTTGTCAAAAATCTGTCTCCTTCGAGTCTCGTTCCGCACACACTCCTTCCATCAAAATGTGGTACACATCCTCCACCACCCCACATTCACTGCAATTTGGTGAAGGGACTTTTCCCATCAGAAAGGCAAATTTATTTAATGGAATGTACCCGGAACGAAGTCTCAGTGCAGTCGTTATATCAGACCTACTTAATGGGCAATTATCAATCCAAGTTACTTTCAAATGCTCCGTTTGTATAGTTCTATACCAAATGCCTCGTTCTTTAGATCGTAAATCAAAGAATTCCTTCCATAGACTATCACACTTTTGTTTCACCAGATAGATACAATTGGTAAAGTTAGGCAACATCAGTTAGTATTGCTACGCCATCAGAAGATGCTTGGTTGACGTCGGCAATTTGGTCTGTATATAAAACTCTAGGCCATCTCCTCCTAACATTTCCACTTACGCTTGCCATAAGGCAAGGCACAAGGCAATCTATAAAGATTGCACTCATCAATCTGATCTCATCCTTTCTTTCCATATGACCAAACCAACATAGTCCTTAATAATTAGCTGAAAGTTTTAAACTATAACTCTTTCTTCTTTTTATCGTGTGGGCAGAGCCCTGGTTCCTCTTTAAAAAATAAGTATAACATTACATTAAAAATAACATGCAATATTTCTATTCTTAGTAGATACTACATAAAATGACACATTTAATGTTGCAGAAGACTATGCGATTTCTATCTATGCGACTAGGCAATTTTAGAAGAAACTTATCATCATCATCAGCCTCAGTTGACCAACTACAGGGTATGAGGACTTACCAGTCTTGACAGCTCCGAGACCGGGACCATGAGCGTGGACAGCCGCGGGATCCGCGTCATCTTTACCGACCTGCAGAAAAGTTATATTTTAATATAGAAGGTCAATAAGTGAACACATTTAGAAAAGAAGAATGGCGGATGTGCCTGTTATTTCAGTATCAGTCTAAGAGGACCGTACATAGACTTAACAATACGCGCAGAGCAAAATAAAACTAACAAATAAGTATATTTGAGGGTGATCTACAGAAGTTATGCTACCTTTAGCTTTAAGTTTGTGAACTTTTCTCATTAGATAGTCCACTTAATGTTATAATTATACTTTCATGGTTTTTATTTCAATGAAAATTCACGATAGCACTAAAATTATTACGATAATTGAAGAAAATGAAATGAGTGAGACAAAAGACGTTCCATAATGACCAAAAAATACATCATTAAAGATATCCGATAAAAACAGCTTCTTAATAATACGGAATGTAGTTTTTGTTAAAAAACTGGGTCTAAATTCGCCACGCTTCTTTATAATAATTTTAGTAATAAAATAATAGAAGAGAACTTTTTGATTGATGATGATTTTTAGACTGGTTAATAACATAATGATAATTAAAAAGAAATCTTTGGTTTGTACCTTTAATTATTCATTATTCATCAAAATCATCATACCTTGATTCTCAACGGAGATGCGGGAATATGAACACCATTGAACTTGACATTGATGTTGTGAACACCGTTATCCCTTGGCATAAACCTGATAGAGTACTGGTCACCGTCGATGTTCTGGATGAAGCAATCGTCGGTTTTGCCTCCGGGGGACACCACCTGGGAAGCAAATTAATATTTGTTATTTATGTAGGCATATAGCTCGTCAAGGATGTAAGCGATCAGATCACAAAAGGTTAATAATACCCGATACCCGTCACAAATCACGAAAGCAAATGAAAAAGAAACACGATCTATAAATTAATCTCTGGTTTGTCAGATTTCCGTTCAAATTATACTGCGTGGTTTTTAACACTTTCCGTATTTTCAGGGGATAGTTCAGTTCAAATTATGAAAATTTTTACAATGGGAACAAGCCTGAAATCGCAAAAATCTGCTATTCCAAATTGACTATTGCTATTCTGCTATTGCTATTCTATTTGAATTATCAAAATTCAAAAATTTTTTATTCAAAATAATATCACATAGATAGCTTTTTGACGTCATTTTTTGACTCTACCACCGCGTAGGAAGGTGTTCCGTTGAGAGAAGATGCGGCCAGAAACTCTACAACACACATCTTTTAAACAAAATAAAATATACAAAGTACGATTAAAATACAATATTGCATTACATAGAGTAACATTGTCAAGACCAGACATTTTGGTCATTCAAATAGTCATCGAGTTTATAGTAGCCTTTTTTACAGAGGACTTGTTTAACATGGGACTTAAACTTTTTTACAGAGGACTTGTTTAACATGGGACTTAAACTTTTTTACAGAGGACTTGTTTAACATGGGACTTAAACTTTTTTATAATCTGCGATACATACATAGTAAACTGCGATGCCCATTCGACTCAAATGTACAAAATCAAGTATAGTTTCAATGCTAGGATTAATTTAAAATTTGTATGGAACTCAATAAGCCACTGTAACTTTGAAACTATACGGGGTCCTTCTCAATATGCTGACACTTTTTTAAGCAGATGGTCAGATCGTCAAACTAAACCACTTTCTCTATCAATATCGAAATCGCGAAAAAAAATCAGCTCGCCCATGCAAAACTGCAGACCTACTCGAGCAAAATGCATGGGACCGCTGATTTTTTTTCGTGATTTCGATGTTGGTCCCATAAAGAAAGTTGTTCAGTTTGATGGTCTGATCATCCCCTTAAAAAAGTGTCCGCATTTTAAGAAGGATTTATATGTATATTTTACTGAAAATCTGACCAAACACCGATATTAAAAAAAGTTTAATCGAAATTTTTAGTATTTAAATTTAAAAAAAAATTAAACTCCGTTGTTATAGGTGTATATGGGTTGATCAGACTATCTAGACGGCTAAAACAATCAGCTGTTCCATACAAATCTCCAAACAGACTCAACCTAAAATTTATGGGATAACCGTTTTTTTCCACAATTTCTGTGTTCGTTCCGATGTTTATCAGTTTGATGGTCTCTTTATCCCCTTGAAAAACCATCAGGATACTAAGAAGGATCACAGGAGGAACAAGTCCTTTATAGAACGTAACAGTTAGCAGCAACGTCGATAATAATTTATAGCATTTTTCAACCGCAAACGTGCAAATCTCGCCTATTAGCCCAGTCATTTTACGGAGTTTTGTTAGGCGGGGTAGGGAGTAATTACTAATTGGACTTTTAAACTGTAACCGGAACCATTAAGTGACAAAAGGACTATCTTAAAGCATATTAAAAAAAATCGTTACGCAACATAGAAATGAAAATTATGTGTCCCAGAAGGATTTTAAATTATTAATATTAATACAAATGCACTCATTTGACTTAGATTTAACAATATAAATTATTTTTGAGCAATAAAATAGGCAATGAAATTTAAAAATGAGGTATTTATTAGAAAATATATATATATATATATATAGTTTTTATCTAGTTTTGTAGTAAGTATCTAGTTTTTATCATTTGTGCTGTACACATTTTGTCTGCCTCACACTTCAGAACTGTCTCTGTTGCGGGTTTGCAGGAAGAGATATCTTTAGAGATAAGCTCGCCCTTTGTACATGTCTACTTTAATTGTTTTTTCTGTATTGTTATGTGTACAATAAAGTGTTAAATAAATAAAATAAAATAAAATACGAATGTATTTTTCAAAACCTTCTAAGTAGACAAAAATATTCACACCATGTATAATGGAAAAGCCATGTATATGTGCAAAAAAATTGACTATTAGGATTTTTAGAACGAGATAATAGCTAAATTTTAAAATTGGAATTGTTGCTGACGTGATTTTTTTTTTATTTTGGTACATTTCTAGGCTCAAATTGGCTCTTCAATATTATACCAAATAAAATGTCAATTACTAATTAGTCCCGGCTCAAACCGTAAAATGACTGAGCTATATTTTAACATTTATAAAATCCAACCGAATCTCATTGCGAATAGTAACACGTTGTATATCCCACATCTTCCAATAAAAGAGAGGGGTCAGTTGATTTATAGCATAAGCATGACGGTCAGTTTATCCGTCTGTTTGGCACGTCATATGATAGTGTGAGAGATTTATGATCTATGGGTTTTGATACCTCGCATAGTTGAATTTTTCGTCCGAATTTGTAAAAGATGTTGGTACCGCCCCTGAGACGCCTTTTTCTTATTTGAAAGGCTCAAATAAACAAACTAACAGGGGTACCAAATTATTGATGCAATTCAATGGTTTCAACAGTGTTTGATAAGGCAGGTGAGTCGCGTTGTAGGTCTGCCAAAAAATATGTGCAAGCCCAGTTGCGAATCGTACCGGCTTGACACCGACTCCGATAAATCAAAATATTCTTATAGATGCGAACGTAAAAGTCATCGACTGCAATATTATTTTGTACTTTTTTAGTTTTGAAGTCGGTTTTAATTTTTTGTTAAATTTTTTTTATTTTTAATAGAATAGAATAGAGAAAGGCAGGTATCAAAGTTTGTTATTTAAATAGAAGGTGTAACAAAACACCCTAGGAATATTTAAAAGGGAGGTTTAGACCATCAAACTGAACAACTGTCAATATGAAGACATGACTGAAATTTAAAAGACCTATCATCTGGCCTTCAGTCAATTTGGGTCTAGGGCTTTTCGGATTTCAGTCATTATAGAACTAAGACATTTTAGGAATTCATCGAATCAGACTAGGCTATTTTAATTTCAGTCATTATGGGAAATAGACGATTTGGGTTTTGGTTGTACTGTACCGGGGACGAAAAAAAATAAAAAAAATTGCTGTCTCATAATCATAATAGTGAAAGTTATTCAGGTTTATGGTCTTATAAACCACCCATACGAATATTTAGTCCTAGGATACGTTTTAAGATCACACACTTGTTAATTGCCCACGGGTTCGAATCCCATCCGCTACTGAATTTCTTCAATCTTTTATTTTAAAATCTATTTTAGACTTTTATTATCATGACTAGACTAGTGCTAAGGGAATGGGCCGTGGACCAAAGCCGTAAGCTCTGGTCGGATACACCAGGACTGAGGCATTCGAAAGAACTTGTGACCGGCTTTTCAAACAGACATACCTCAGATGCCATCAATTCAAACCGCAACGACTTAAGGCTCTTAGTACGAGCCTTAACAGGACACTGCAAGTTAAACAAACACCAACATAGAATGGGGCTTGTAGACTCACCCACTTGCAGATTTTGCTGTGAAACAGAGGAAACGCCCATACATCTCCTCTGCGAATGCGAAGTGCTCATTCACAGCAGGAGTCGCCATCTAGGTGGATACATAATAACACCTACTGACATCAGGAACCTCCCCTCCAAAAGCATAACACGGTTCATGAAGTCCGTGGGCCTAGGAAAAGACCTTTAGGTCTAGGGTGACAGCTACAATAGATCTATCTAGGTCGCAGTAGCTATTTGGTCATTGACCAAGCCCTTATAACCAAATAATAAATCATGACTAGACAACGATTATGGCTTGTTTCAAAAAATATCCGTACCTATTCATCACATACACCTTCCGAGAATCGAACCTGCAACCTCAGCTTCATTCACAACCAACAAGGCTTTCGCTCCAAATTAAAACCCAAAACCGAAGTTGCGAAAACATCCAAAAACTAATTCGCCTCGCACCCTGCACACTGTGTCTTTACCCCAATTCTTTTGGACAAAAAATGTAATAAAACTGACTGACCGCACGTGACTGCTAGAGAAATAAATCTTGACACATGTTTAATATTTTATAACGGCAACACTGTGCGATGAATATTGTTAGACGTTGCTGCATTAACATTGATATTGGGGTGGAAAGTTTTGCTATTTTTTAATGTTCAACCAACTTTGAGGGATAAAGTTTTGATTTTACTGTGCAGAATCGTAATAATATAATGATAACATCCGCTTAAAACCTAAAGAAGAAACCCGTTCCTACTTTACTACTGGGTGAAATTGATATCATTAGCATCATTTGAAACTAAGAGTCTACCCATCAAACTGAACAACTTTTACTATGGGAGCAAACCGATCGGAGCAAATAATAAATCTGCTGTTGCATACTAAACTGCAATGTCGATGCGAGTTCGCGACTCAAATGCATGCAACAGCTGATTTTATTTTAAGGTTTGCTCCCATAGTAAAAGTAGTTCAGTTTGATGGGTAGACTCTTAGTTTAAAAGGATAACATAACATAACATAAATAAGGATACTAATGATATCAATTTCACTCTGTATAACGTCTTTCCTATTTTAGACAATAATTATGATGGCCATTGAAAACACTAGCTTTCATAGAATGGTCTTAATGCTAATTAATAGGTAGGAATGCAAGCGGATCGGCTTATTGAACTGGGCAAAATTCTGGCCTGGGATCTTGGCCAATTTGTGAATACGTACGTACGGTCGTACGTCCCATTGAACAGTCCACCACGCGTTAGCCCAGTCATTTTACCATTTGAGCCGGGACTAATTAATAGTGGATATTTTTTTCGGTATAGTATTTAAGAGCCAATTTAAGCTTAGAAATGTACTAAAATTAAAAAATATCACGTCAGCAACAGCACCAAATTTTAAATTTAGCATTTATCTCGTTCTAAAAAAAAACGAATGGTTAATTTTTTGTGCAAGCTTTTAAGGCTTTCCTATTATACATACTTCGAACATGGTGTTAATATTTTTGTCTACTTAGAAAAAAATCCCCTTTTTTAAATTTCAATGCCTATTTTATTCCTCAAAAATAATTTTACAAGCCGTAATGGTCCAGTGGCGAGTAACGTTGCCTGCCGTGCATGAGGCGATGGTTTGATCCCCGTCCAGGCCGACTCGTACCAATGAGTTTTTCGGAATTTATGTCCGATTTGTAACACCACTGGCTTTTTCGGTGAAGGAAAACATCGTGAGGAAACCTGCATGCTTCAATTTCGAGGCATGTATTGTGTCATGTGAGTGTGTGAGTGTACGTACCTACCTTACATGTTTGTACCATTAGCGTTAAGTGTTATGATTGTTAATTGTTTGTAAATGTTATCAAGAGCTCATTGTATGCCGACAAACTGTTATGCAGTTTGGCATAAAATGTGTCTGTAATACTGTACTGTGTTTTGTGAGAAAAAATAAATTAAAAAATGTATTTCGAGGCATCTACTGTCCATTACAAGTTGCGACGGGCTCACTCCCCGTCACACTGGACAGAGTTTCGGTACTATTAGTGAAACGTGGACGTTCTGAGGTTTCAGAATATCTCTGACTACCCCCTTGGGGAATATAGTCGTGAGCATATGATATGATGATGAAAAATAATTTATCTTGTTAAATCTAGTTAAAATGAGCGCATTGGTATTAATATTATTAATTTAAAAGCCTACTGAGAGATACAATTTTGATTTCTATGTTGCGAAGCGATTTTTTAAAAATGTTTTCAGATAGTCTTTTTGTCACTAAATGGTGCCGCTTACAGTTTAAAAGTCCAGTTCATAATTACTCCCCACCCCTCCTAACAAAACTTCGTAAAATGACTGGGCTACGTGTACAATGTAGATTGTTAGACTTCATATACGCATCAGAATGTCTTCTTCAGCGTGTGCAGGTTTACATTTGAGAGCAGTTGGTATTACGTACAGTACATAATGGCATGTCGTCCTTGCGGATTCGAACCTCATGATCATGATTGAATCTCCATAATTATACCTTTCCGCAACGCGCCATCTACGGTCTTGGAATGGAAATGTAGAGAAATGAAGACTTTATTGTACTCACCCTAGCATCTAAATCTCCCTTAGCTCCGTTCAGCCTAATATAGAACTGGGCCGGCTTGTCGACCTGGGCCGAGTCTGGGAACTGGGCCACTTCGAGGAGGTGAGCGTCTCCGATGGCCGGGGAGATGTAGACCTTGAACGGAGAGTCTGGGATGTGCTGCTCGTTGAACTTGAGGCCGATACGGTATTCACCTGTGGATAGAGAGTTTTTATTATACAGGGTGTAAATCATCATCTGAAATGCTGAACATAAAGCTGAAAGATAAGATAAACCTGAAAAAAAATCAGAAGAAAAACAAAAGTAAGCGATGTAACACGTACTGTAAGCAAACTGAAATGGAAATGGGCAGGTCACATGATAAGAACAACAAAAAGCAAATGGACAAAGGATGTCACAGTTTGGTACCCACGAGAAGGAAAGCGGAAGAGAGGAAGACCAAAGAAAAGATGGGATGAGGACATAAAGAGAATAGCAGGGAATACATGGACCAGAGAAGCGGCGGACAGAGAAACATGGAGACTACTGGGGGAGGCCTATGCCGAAAGGCAATCCGACACAGATACAACACAATCTAATGATTAGTGATATAATTAACAGTAATATTAATGAAAATAGAAATTAGAATGAATTAAGATTTAGAATTTAAATTTAAATGGAATGCTTTATTAGAATTATTATTGTTATTGTAGTAAATTTGAATGATTTAATATTTATGAAATGATTAGGTAATAAGTATTATTATGTTAATTGGAATGATATATGATATGAAGTATAATGGTTCTAGCATGTCACAAGATCTACCTACTGTTTTAGTGTTGAAAATAAAAGGCTATTTTATTTTATTTTAATTTTATTTATAACGGACATCATCCACGTCTCCTACATTTTTGGTCCATATGCGAAAGTGCACAAAAAAAAACGCTATATTCTGAACTTGTCCGTCTAAGCATTTTTTGTTATGGCAATAAAACTGTAGCTGTTAGTTTTATTTTACCAAATAAATAAAGAAGACAGATTTTTCAAAAATGACCCTTTTTGGAGCCATAATAATAAACAAAGAAACCCTAGGGAGTGTAGTGTTTAATCTAAGTAATACTATGTTATATATATATTCTAGATTAAGGTATTTATAATATGGACCTGTTTTAATTAAGTTTGTACCGTTGCCTGAAATAAATAAATTAAAAAAATAAAAAAATGCTTAGACGGAAGAGTTTTAAAATAATAATAAATCTTTTTTTTGGCCGGCACTTTCACATTTTGGACCAAAATTGATGATGTCTTTTAATTGTGTTACATACGTTAGGGGTTGCTTCAGACTGTTCAGACCCTCAAACTGAATAAATTTTAGTTTAGTATGACCAAAAAAAAATCGATAGAAATTGCAAATTTTGTAAAGATGTCTGTTATTTGAAGAGTTTGTTGTTGATAATACCAACGTATTATTACGTAATAAGGTATTATCATAAAATGCCGTTTGTGAATTTAAAATAATAAACATATCAAGGTGTCTTAAAACACATCCGAAAGACATAAAATTAAGTTTAAATAAAGTTTCAAACCATTAGAAAAACGAACCAATCCAATATCCTATCACCGTTTCGTATCAAAACTGTAATTCTTGTCCCTGTCCCAAACCCCGACAAATACACTAATAAATTTGCACACTGCGCTAAAAACCCGACGAAAGTGGACTAAAAACTTCATTTAAATTGTTGAAAAAAGCCCAATCGGAGGAGAAAACGTCACTCAATCTGAATAACGGACTAACGATGCGATGCCACCAATATTTCTTCCCATGCGAGTCGAAGGGAAAATTTAAATTTTTACATTTGCGTTTTATTTTTTTCTATAAAAGTTTGTATACACGAGCGACTTATAGCAGCAATATTTGATGCTCTCTCTCTCTGCTCGGTCTTTCATAGAAAAATTAAAAACATAGCACTACAGAGCCCACCAAAAAATGTTGCAAGAAGTGGCTCGTGTACACAGTTTCACCATTAATAGACACATTAGTTATTCGGCAATTAAGCGTAAATGTAAAAGATGTATTTTGTAATTTCGGAATCCATGTCAATATTTGATAATAGGCAAAATACACATAGCACTACTAATGGGTGGTTGATACCTACAAAACGTAAAAAAATACTTCTTTTATTATTTTAAGTACGGATGTAGCACCGAACAGATGTGGAAGATTTTAGGGTAGACCTTTGCCCAGCAGTGGGACAAGACAGGTAAAAAAAATTAAGTAAATATATAAGGTCTAACAAAATTAGCTGAAACCATTTTAAGGGGATGATCAGACCATCAAACTGAACAACTTTCTCTATGGGACCAATATCGAAATCGCGAAAAAGAAATCAGCTGTCCCATACAAAACTGCAAACATACTTCGACTCAAATGTGTGAGACAGCAGATTTTTTTTTGGCGATTTCGATATTGGTCCCATAGAGAAAGTTGTCCAGTTTGATGGTCTGATCATCCCCTTAAAATAGTTTCAGCTAGTTTTGTTAGACCTTATATTTTGGTATTATTGCATACTAAAAAGATTATATCTGCATTTAGATACGACATTTCATACGTTCGCCTTCATACTAGTGACAGTAGAATCATAAAATGTAGTTCGTGTAAAAAGGACATTAGAATTCATCGCGGTGGGTGTATTGTTGTTATAGATTTATTTACATCCGAACTGGACCTTTTTTGAGCAACTTCTTGTTGATTGTCTAAAAAAATATCGTTTTTAGAACGTTTCTTTGCATACCGTTTTGTTTTTCGAAATTATTTTGAGGGCCAGTCGTAATAATCTTGAATTAACAAACGATTAACCTCTAATTATCCGAGTCAATCAAGCAGAGTGAAACTTACCTGGTTCTTCCTATAATGCAGCATGAAATGAAATCAATTTAATGTATAAGAATTTAATTTTAATAGTTTGAAATCTAGAAGAATCTCTAAGAATCAGAATCATTTACCTATACATCATCTAGTTCCTAGGATGTATCTACTGACAAATGTATTCGCTGTTCCGTATTTCTATTCGAAATCACTGCCTCATAATGTCACCGGTTCTCTAAAGAATGTAAATAAGTAAATAAGAAAATGGAGGACTTTTCCCAGCAGTGGGTGGACGTGGTTTTTTTTTATTGATTGATAAACAAATTGTTTTGTTCATTAAATAAGAAACAGAAGGAAGCGATCTTTAAACGATTGATCGTTTAAAGATAATCGTAGTTAAACCCATTTTACTGCAACTGACCCCTTATGGCCCAAATAATGATGTAGTCCTTATGCAAAGTGGAGGTATTGACATGTTGTGTCGGGGTTCGATGCCCCGGCCGCTTCCTTCTGTTTCTTATTTAATGTTTTTAAGGACCAAAAACAGTGATTCGGCCTTTTTTGCTGATATAATTTTGCATTCGGGATGTTGAGTAACATTTTTTTTTTTTTTATTTAAAATTATGTCGACATAAGGAGAAACAGGTGTTTTGTTTAAGCGGTTTTTCCTAGTTATAAAAATTCCCTGTTTCAAAAAGTTTCTTAAATTCGGTAGCAGTTCGGTTCCGAATTACCGAGACAAAAAAGTCTCAAATGTTCGGTACCGGACTAAGAATAATTATTTATATTAATGTATGTATTTGATTGTATTTGAATTAATCGACCGAACTACTGAGACTAAACTTAATGTGTTTTTATAGTACCTATTTTAACTAAATCAATTCAAAACGACTGTAGTCGCTTGGAACACTACATAATGATATTGTCGAAAAATCTATTACCGAATTTGACAATCTCGATTTTTTAATTTCCAATGTTTAATAATTCGAATCATTTACAATTCTGAATTTTGAAATTAAGATACTCAATTTATTTTGGATAATTTTTTTCTAGTTATCAGACCGAATCGAATAATTTGGAAAACCCTTTTTTGTAATTCTTCTGTCGCATCCTTTGGCGATTTCTTACATCTATGATTGCAAATTCAGATTAACCAATAGTGTATGCTCACGACTATATTCTTCTAGGGATTAGTCAGGGATATTTTAAATTTAGAGCTTGCATGTGATACTTAATTATTTGATGTTTGTAAAAATCTGTATCGATATAAACTAGGGAATGTGGTCATACTTTGATTCCCCTATAGCCTATAGTCAGATTCAGATTCAGATATTTTATTGCATTGCTACATTATAATGTACATAGTAATTAAGAAGTCGTACAGGATGTTAAACGTTTTTACAATGTAGCACCCCGTCAGGGCATAACAATATAAAAATGACATTAATTAATTGGGAATTAAATTCAATTAACAATATAATTATCAAACAATCATAACATAACTAATTATTACAAAATTAATGTCCAGTTTAAATAAACATAAAAAATCTAGTCCTAATCTAAATAGAAAACCAAAAAACTCTCTAAGGGGGCCTGTGCCCTGAAGTGGTAAATATACAGAGTGTTACAAAAATACAAATAAACATTTAAGTGGAAGGTTAAGACCACCAAACTGAACAACTTTCACGGGACCAATATCGAAAACGAAAAAAAAAATCGGTTCTTCCATCACCACTGCTGAACATAGGCCTCCCCCAAAATGAGGAGATTTTCTATAATCGCCATGATGCGATGAGATTTGCGATGTTCCATACTAAACTACAGATCTACTCGATCTTGTCGCGATTTCGAAGTTGGTCCCATAGTGAAAGTTGTTCAGTTTGTTGGTCTAAACCACCCCCTTAAAAGTTTGCAATTTTTATTTTTACTTCTGTAACACCCTGTATAAGATGATAATGATAATGGAATAGAAAACGATCTTGATATACTAAAAGGTAAAAAAACAAGTAACTACTAATTTGAATGGCCGAACCGATAGAACAAAAATCAATTGTGCGTTATTCAACTGCATTATAAAAAGCAAAGACTGGCTGACATAGCTTTCACTGTATTATAAGCTTCTTCTGGATAAGCTCGCTACATCTTCGATCCCATCTTTGTCCTGAGGACTTGTTTTGATTGACGTCAAAAACAAACCCATACGTAAAAAAAACAAATATTAACACAAATATTAGTTAACTTAACTGCCTCCGTGGTCTATTGGTTAAGAGCATTGGCTCTCGACCCGGAGGTCGTGGGTTCGATTCCCACGGGGGGCACCTAGTGATATGTCACTTTGTGCGTTTTTCTCCAGTTGGTTAGGACATTGCAGACTGAATCACCTGATTGTCTGAAAAGGAAAATGATTCCGAGCTTCGGATGGCACGTTAAGCCGTTGGTCCCGGCTACTATCTCTGGTGGTAGTAGTCGTTACATAAAAACCACGTCAGAGGCCGTAAGGCGGTCTGAAAAAACTCTGACACCAGGGCTCTGCTCAAGCTCTGCCCACACGATAAGAAAGAACACAAATATAGAAATAACAGTAACAAAATGAACACAAGACAAACATAATTAAATACAGTTTAAAATAATTAACATGCGTCAGCTGCACTTAACTACAATTTAAGTTACGGAGGGAGATCAAAATTGTAATTGCTAATAAATGACTATTAATTTGCATTTTGTATAAATTAAACATAAGTACTTAGTTTAGACCTATTTGAGTTTAAACTTCACCAAAAACTTGTAAATGAATATGGGCCGTGTGTTTCATTTCACGACATGCTTCGTCAAAGGTATTAACATCACTCAGATCAACAACAGGCTTCGTCATAGGTATACAGGTGAAATTGATATCATTAGCATCCTTTCAAACTAAGAGTCTACCCATCAAACTAAACAACTTTTACTATGGGAGCAAACCGACAGCAGCAAAAAAAAAAAATCTGCTGTTGCATACATTTGAGTCGCGAACTCGACATTGCAGTTTAGTATGGAACAGCAGATTTTTTATTTGCTCCGATCGGTTTGCTCCCATAGTAAAAGATGTTCAGTTTGATGGGTAGACT
The DNA here is from genome assembly GCA_927399405.1 of Agonopterix arenella. Lineage (NCBI taxonomy): Eukaryota > Metazoa > Arthropoda > Insecta > Lepidoptera > Depressariidae > Agonopterix > Agonopterix arenella. The sequence goes on from OV656714.1 coordinate 9,915,336, forward strand.
CTTAGTTTAAAAGGATGCTAATGATATCAATTTCACCCTGTATACATCACTCACATCCACAACAGGCTTCGTCAAAGAAAATACATCACTCAGATCTACAACTCGTTTCGTCAATAAATACATCCTGAATATATGCAACAAGCTTCGTCAACTTCTATATAAAAATTTAAAAAGGGGGGGACGTACATCCTATTTGAGTTTTATTTTCTGGGATTCCACAGTTTGGCATTCGACTCTAAGTCAAAATGTAAAGGTGTGTAGATGTTTAATTATTATTTAATAAGATGAGATAAGTTTCATACTTGGGTGCTTCAGACCATCAAACTGAACAACTTTTACCAAGAGACCAATAATGAAATCGCGAAAGGAAAATTGGTTGTTCCAAAGAAAATGTCAATGGCATGGAACCGCTGATTTTATTTCATGATATCATCAATGTTAGTCCTATAGTGGAAGTGGTTCAGACTGATGTTCTAAACCACCCCCTTAAGTATGCAATGCATTTAGGTTTATACCCTGTATTTATCAAATCAATTGATAACAGCAAAAATTGAAATTATTTTAACATTTCAGTATTTTTTCTTTCTTTTCTCAAAACATTGTTTTTTCGTATTAAATACAATTTTAACCCTTATTTCCATATTATTTATTTCATTGCACACGTTTTAGGTGTCCAAATACACAGGGTCCTTCTTATGCTGACACTTTTTAATGGGTTGATCAGACCGTCAAACTGAACAACATTCTCTATAGGACCAAGACGAAATCGCGAAAAAAAATCTGCTGTCCCATACATTTGGCTCGAGTAGGTTTGCAGTTTTGTTTGGAACAGCAGATTTTCTCGCTTTCGATGTTGGTGCCATAGAGAAAGTTGACAAGTTTGACGGTCTGATCATGCCATTAAAAAGTGTCAGCATATTAAGAAGGACCCTAAATAATATTTGTGTCATAAACTCAAACAACGAATTCGAACTCAAAACACATTTGAAATTGAATTTATGAAAAGTGTTCAGTTTTTGTGTGTCATGTCAGCACAGCCACGCACGCCACGCATTCTCTTCGTCCATCACGTCTCTTACTTCGCTTTCATATACTATTTCAAAATTGAAATGCAATCCAAAATCAATCAACAATAAGAAAAAATAAAACCCACTGGTCAAAAGTCTAAAATCTGTCGGCCAAAACCCGTTCAAAAGTAACATTCCGTCATAGCGCGTCGTCTGTCCTCCGAAAAGTTTTAAACCTTTTTTCCAACGATTATTTTCAACGGGCGGTCAATTAAAATGACTCTTAAACACCACAAGCATGGAATGCAGGCCCTAAACTGAATTTGTCCCGACTTCCATTGTATTCTTTAAGACAAAAAAGTCGCATAGCATCCGACAAAGAAGCGGCCCCTTTTTGTCTCCGGATACTTCATAAGTGTATCGAGATTAGAAATATTTTGAACTATCCGAAAGAATAATGACTTAAGTTTTGGCGACATTCTTAATTTGAAAGTTTTGAGGCGACAGGTATTCTGTGATTGGTGGAAATGTTTTTTGACCGAGTTATTATGTGATAGGTAACACTGTGTATGCACATTCGGGTCGCGGGTTCGAATCCCGTAAGGGACAAATATTTATATGATGAATATGAATATTTGTACCCGAGTTATGGATGTTTGTATCTATATATGTATTCTATATCGTTGTCTAGTCATCATAATACAAGTCCAGGTACTTTAATATGTGACTAGATAATTTGTGTGACAATGTCCAAGATATTTACTATTTTTTTTTTTTTTTTACATTCTGTAGACTGAACTAAACTGAAGTGTTTATCATTATTTGACATTGTAACATTTTCGATTTATGACTTCTAAGAACCGGTAAATTAATAATCTTCGTAAATCCTTTGTAATGAAAGTAAAGCCGCCGTACTTTCTTATTGCCTCAGCATTAAATTTTTTTATTAAAAATGTTCCGGAAAAACAATCACTGTTAGTGATTCGTCCATTTGAATTATTAAATTAATTTTTAACCGACTTCAAAAAAGGAGGTTTCTCAATTCGACCGTACATTTTTTTAAATGTTATTAATGGTTGCAAAACAATATTATTTTATTTGGCTAAGTTACAACAATCTCTAACTAGAGGACATAATTTTTAAAGGATATCGAATTCAAGCATGCCGTGTTTTGTCTGTAAATTATTTTCAATAATAGTCATAGTCATTTGTTATGAAACAAAGTATCTCACTACAAGATGTACTTCAGTTATGTATTTCCCAAACCTAATAATTATAAACATCAGCAAAACACCCCACTGTAAGGATCCTTTTATTGGGTAGATGGGTAGCTTTAGATGAAAATAGCTAAACATTTAGGTACTAGGTACCTAAATTATTTTGAATTCAATAGCAAAATACAAAATGTATTATTTTGACTCAGCCAAATTCTAGATATCTCGCAATAGATCGTAAAACGTCTTAAAACAATTATTGACGGAAAGTATTTACAAGATTTATTCATGAACCAGCAGAATTCCTGAGAGTTTTAATATTAGACAGCAAAAAAAAGTGTCCCAAAAAAGCCTTTCGAAAAATGGAAACACTGTGCAAAAAAGTCTTAACTTAAGTACATCTTTCGATTACATAATCTACCTTATTACAAATACAGTTGCAAAAACAAAAGAATTCCAAACCCCGCACAAATTATTACTTTCATTAGCAAAAACAATCGTAAATTGCAGCAATCACTGGCCATCCGAATTATCGGTTTGAAAAAAAAACAAACATCACTGACCACTTGGAAAAAAAACAAAAACAAAGTTTAAAAAATCGAACTGTCAAAATGGCTCGCAGTAAATTTTGCCGCGCTTATGGTCAAGCTGGCTGCGATTGGCCGGTTACTGGAGAGGCGTGGTCAACATTCGAATAAGGAACAAGTCAGTTTTATTTATGAAGTGCATTTCAGTATAGTGATGGGATGAGTGAATCATTTGATTTTGAATCATAAGACAGATTATCAAGTTTATGTACTAACATGTGTAGTAATTATCAAAACGTTTTCGAATCACTGTTCATTTCTCTCTGACTCATCAGGAATTTGCTCCTTTCTCAAACTCAATCCTTAAGGAATGCGAAGGAATTGAGGTTAAGAAAGAAGTCAAGCTTAAATAAAAATAAGGAACCAGATAAATCTAGTTTTAGCATGTAGCATGGAATCTAGCCATTCACTACAGAGAAAGAAAGTCAAAGAATAATGTTAGGGTGCCGCGAGAGCATTTGTATAGCTGTATTATTCAGGACCAACTTCGAACCGCTTCGACCACCTTCCGAAGCATATGAGATAAAAACTCCCTAAAGCTTCTCCTTCTGTCGATTCGATGACATGTAATTTAAATTGACTTTTCATCGAGATGAAGAAATTCAAACATCTTTATTCCGAATAAGTCACTTTTTGACTTTACCACTGCGTCTGAAGTTATTTCGTTGTAGAGTAGATACGGCCAGAAACTCTCAGAAGATATGTTCAAAACGGCGTTAGAATTTCTTATTGCCTAGGGCGTGCCGGTTGCATTGAGGGTTCAGTACGTCACTCGAGAAGGCTCTCCCACAATAAACCGTTCATGAAAAGTACTGAGTTATTCATTTTATGAATCACCTCAATGAGTAAGCTGAATGTTGACAGTATCCCATCCCTATTACAGTTTTTTACAATTCCACTACAGGGGGCGGGGGATCATTTGACTTGATAATTCCGATGCGTCTACGATAAAGCTCCAAAAGGGTCCACTATTTCGCCGTTTTTAGAGACATGCAATAGTTCACAGGTGAGTCTCAATTCAGTGAAACGTACGTACTGTGACGTTCGCGACTATTTCGACGTAGTTTTACGAATATCGTACACCTCGTAGCTTTAAAACTTTACAGAATCGTAATGATACTGTCTTTATTAAAAAAACAAGCATCACAGTTAGATGCTGTGAGATTTTACTTTTCGCGAAAAATTTTATAATTGCTTCGATGTTTAACATCTATAACGATGTTTTGATTTTATTGGTCTTTACCAGAAACATTTGAATCTCTCAGCGTTCAAATTCAAGTTGAAAAATTGCATTAGTAATTTCTTAAAACTATTAAAGATTTAGAATATTGAAATCAATCTTTCGAAAATGTTCCAAAAAAGCTTTGGCAAGAACCGATTCGTATTGAGGAGAAAAGTTGAGCTCGCTTTGCTCGCTCTAAGTTTCTGTTTTTATATGGATTACCCAAAAGATATCTGACCACAACCCAACAAGTATAGTTAGCAGTTAGCATAATATCATCTAAGTTACTGTTAAAATTTCAACTCACCAGGCTCTTCAACCCTGTAGGCGACGTCACAGGAACCATCCTTTCTGTCCTTAAAGTCGATCTCAGCTTTACTAGGACCTTGAAATAAAGAAAACTTGTTATTCACTCTAAAGTGAAGATCTACAGTTGTTTAAAATTAGGACTTACATCTTACTGCAAACTTTCTTATATCTAGCTTCGAACAAAACTAAACATATAGCTCGATGAGATCATTGACGAGGGGTGACAGTCGTAGATGCAAGGGGTGTCGGCTGATTATAAAAGGTCCAGACCAACCCAAGCAAATCATTCACTTACACCCTGATCCACACATGGATCTTCCGCAGGGCTTTGACTTGAATTTTCTCCAAACCAACTCCTTTACCTTTTAACAGAGCTGTTTACTATTGTAAATTGCAAAACCTTCAAGAGAAAACTATAGCTCTGCAAGCCTCCGCCTCTCGTCTATACAATAAACTCCTTCAAGCCTTCGTCGTCATTTCTTTTCAAGTAAACTCTCCCGTCTATAATCAATATCAACTTCAAATTTGACTCAATTGAGAGGGATAGTCAATTGATCAGCTCGTCCTCCCTGGTCCACATTAAATTTTTACAATTGTCCTGTTTTATCCCTTTTTTAGGCCAACAAGTCCAAAATATCTGGATCTAATTAATATAAAAAACAACACCTTCAAGAGAGCCAGGTGACCAGCCCCCGCATTCCTGGTCTACACATTGACCACGTCCATTCGTCAAACCTTAGCGACTTGTCCAAAAATCATCATCATCTCAGCCAATGGACTTCCACTGCTTGACATACGCCTCCCCCAAGGATCGCCACAAAATCCAAAAAGACCTTATTAATATAAAACGCAATACCTTCAAGGGAGATAGCCAGTTGACCAGCACCCGCTTCCCTGGTCCAAACATTGAACTCGTTCAGACGACCAGCTTCTCCTCTTTCAAGACCAGTTCCTCCAGCCTTGACCAAGTGAGCTCCGGAGTCACGGAGGGGACCCACGGTGAACTGGAAGGGAGATCCTGTGGGGAAATGGAAACTTTATGATATGGATAGCATTTCGAGGACTTTTACTTGGTACTTATATGCAATATTTCGGCTATTCTGTGGAATATGACAATGTATTCTAAATGCATAATCCACAGTACAAGAAAGAGTACCTACTAATAACTAGTACTTACGTACACTCCCTGCCCCACTACTAATTGTGACCTCACCCCCTGTCGGTGGTACAAGAGGCGTACGACAGGAAGCAGTGGTATATTCCGTTCAAGTGCGTGAGTATGCTGAGTGCAGCTATGCTCTTCTTGTCAGTGCGAGCCCGTTTATATGTGTCGAGTATGTGCCGAAACATTGTAGAATCTCGTACAGATTGCAGCACCAAACATGAGTGATGACCTTGAATTCGTAGTAATCAAATTCGGGTCTATCCGGCGGGAGGAAGCTGGAGACAGCCGACGTGCGAACGCCATTGGCAGATCAGTCGCCTTTTAAGTCGTGAACCTGCGCGAAAATCCCTACCACTTTCCCTCAGCGCTCAAGTTGTATGAACATTTTCTTACCAGGAATATGAATCTCCCTGTACTTGACGGACACGGTGTGAACACCCAACTCCTTGGGTACGAAGTTGACGGAGTAAAGACCGTCTTCCACCTCCTGGATCTCAGCGTCTTCAGAAACTCCTCCTGGGCTGGTCACCGTCGCTGCCAGGTCGAAGGACGTGATACCTGCGAGAAAGAAAGGTAGACTGTTATTGAATATTCTGTGATTACCTACTGTTTTTGTTGACTGCTTTAAGGAGCTCGTTGATGACGTAGTGGAACTTTGGTATTGGAAACGATCACCCAAATTGAGCAGCGTCGAGTCCGCTCTTCATATAGGTAACCGTTTAGTAGTATTTCATCTAGAGCGTTTCCGTGCTTCGGAAGGCACTTTAAGCAGTAGGTCTCGGATGGTTCCGTCAGATTGTGGTGTAACTAACTATTCCTTAAGCCAGATCAGAGCTTATTAAGGCGGCTTGAAAATTCTCTGACACCCATCCCCCCTCTCTTGCCTCCAACAAACCCCACGGAGCCCGCGTGATGGAGTATGCCCACTCCCTCTCAATCTTATTTGTGAGAGGAGGTCTAACCCTTTGCCCTGCCTGGGATCCTACAGGCTTTATAGCCTGAGTTAGAACAACACCAGAAAAGCAATAGTTATCTACTGCTTTTCTGGTGTTGTTCTAACTCGAGAAGTTGTACGAAACAGGTTACGTACGTAGCATGGGTTTCGTAGGTGACCAAACGAGTTTGGTCCAGTCATTATCTTTTCACATGGAAAAGAACACTTACCAGGCATCTTGAAGGTTAACTTGCAGTTTGTGCCCACTTCGGTCAGGGGAGCCTGGTCGCGCTGCCTCTGGATCTTCTCTCTCTGTCTGTTGCTGCCCTCACCGGTTACCTGAAAGAGACAGGTAATTTTTATGACATAAAATTTTTTGAGACATATATTTTAGTACTTCATCGTGGGGCATTGTAAAAGATTTTAAAAAATCCGTCCAAGTGCGAATCGAGACTCGGGAAATTAGAGTTCCATGCTACCAATTGTTTTATATGGGTCGTATCGATGTAAAGAATCACTTATTAACTCATACCCTTTCTGCTTTTGAGCGCGGACCCGACGTCCAGTAGTTTATAAGTCAATGGCCTACAGTATGTAAAAACTGAAAGACTAAAATAGGTCATCTTTAAGGTATTGCTAGAATCATGTACCAAATCTTACCTTAACAGTAAATGGGGATCCCTCAACGTGGTGATCAGCGAACTTCAGGTTCACGATGTAGTAGCCAGGCTCGGTGGGCCTATAGCTGATGCCGAGGGTACCGTCCTTGCTGTCTGCGCACTGTATCTCGGCCTTGCTGGGACCTGGACGAGTTGGGAAGGATATTGTCAGTACAGGGCATAACTAACGTATCTACTGACTCAGTGATTCAACGAAGAAGGATATTTTCAGTACATGGTCAGGGCATAACATGTCAGTACAGGGCGTAACAAACTAGCAACTACTTAAATCTGCTGGCTCAGCGATCTAAAGTGAATCTTGGCAGGAGAAAAGGGTAAGCGCCAATTTACCAATCCTGTACAGTGTACAACCTCGCACCTGTTGCTTAAAGCTCATTTCATGTAGATCAACCTCTGGTGCCCGATTGCGCTAAGTTAAAATATCAAAGTTCTATTCTTATCCAATTTCAGTTCTAATCACATTGCAATCCAATTACTATTCAACTGTGCTGAATTCCGCATCGCGCTAAACTCTATGTAACTGACAGCCAATAACGTCTGAGCGATCTGTCAAAACGGCACTAACAGCTGTACCGCGATTAGCGCAATACCAAATGTGTCAAAAGTTATGGTTCGTACGTAGTCCCATAACGGTTCAATCACCAAATATTTATCGCGATTGCAGCCCAGTCCGTAAGGCGGTCTGAAAAAACTCTGACACCATGGCTTGCCCACACGATTAGAAGAAGAAGATTTAGATCAGAGTCTAGATAAATTACAAAAATTAAGTCAAAAGTTACCTATAATAGTATCAATGCAAAGTTCAGAACAATTTTTAGATTCTTTTTTAGGACTATAAAGGTCTAATTAAAAAAAATTGTCTTAAATATTTGACTATTTATTATAAGGACTAGCCTTGCGGTAGCATTTCCCGTCTGCCACGGTATAAGATCAATTAATCATGTGCATTTACATTTAATTTTATACCTTATCACTAAACGAGACAGCCTATAATTATGAAACAATAATTTCGAACTTAGATCGTTTGGGGTTCACGCGAGACTACTTTTCATGGTTTTTAACGTTCAAAATTAGAAATAGAAATATATTTATTCGCATGAAACACGGTAACAATGATATTAGATTAGTAATTTTATGTACAGGCGTGTGTCACTGACGTATCAGTATGCAAAAATTATAATGGGTCATAAAACATGTCAAATAGAAAATATATTAATACATGTCAAACTTAAACATACTCAGAATCTAAAGTTATGGGAATAAAATTCCAAGTTGCGGATTTCATGTTACCTCGCCCCCCGCAAAAAGTGGCAGAAATGCTTGTTAGTAGAATTACACGCGTGGCTAGTTCCTATATAAGTAGTCAAAGTTTTAAATTGCCATTTTGGTCCTAATAATTAATAAAAAGGTCTTGAATTGCCGTTTTGGTCCTACTCATTAATTAAAAAACTCATTAAAAATTACTCAGATTCCAACTGACCAATAATATTGCAGTATGTCTCAATGACAAAAATTATTAGCAATGTATTCGTGACGATTGTCTGTGTGGTGTCGGCTAAGAATAGCACCACCCCATTGCCTTCCATGGGTGTCGTAAAAGGCGACTAAGGGATCTACCGGAGGAAGGGCAGCAGCATCCTCTGAGTACACAAATTCAATCCAACTGCGATCGCCAACCCGCCTGCCAAGCGTGGCGATTATGGCAAATCCCCCCATTTTGGGGGAGGCCTATGTCCAGCAGTGGACGTCTATCGGCTGATATGATAATGATGATGATTCGTGACGATGCAACATACAAATCAACTTGATTGGTAGTTGTTGCAAAAGTTTTGACAACCCCTAAATGAAAACGTAAGTTTATATTATCTTTGTGTCATCATCATCATCGTCGGCCTATTATCGTCCACTGCTGAACACAGGCCTCTTCCAAGGCGCGCCACAAGACTCTGTCCTCGGTCTTCCTCATCCAGTCGCTCCCCGCTACCTTTTTTAGGTCACATCCCACACTACGTGTGTCGTCCTATTGTCTGTATACGTCCGACACAACTTTGTGTATTGTGTATGAAATAAAATCTTTGGTTTGGGTTGTTTACCTTCAATAGAGAGAGATAGACCACCGTAACCAGCGTTCTTGGTGTCTACGGTGAAAATATTCTCGCTGTGGGTGTGGCCCTCCTTCAGGGCTGTGCCAGAAACCTGCAATTGAAATACGTTTTATATGGATTACACACCGTTTTAAAAAAAATGTAGTTTTCTTATCCTGAAGGAAAGTGTTTGCTATAAAAGAGTTTTGTATGTAAATAGTAATACAGGGTGTAAAAAAACACCCTAGTAATATTTAAAGGGGTTGTTTAGATTAGACCATTAAACTGAACAACATTTACTGTGGAGCCCACATCGAGAAAAAATCAGCTGTTTGAGTAGAGAAGCTACTAAAATTTTGTATGAAAAGGCATTCTTTTTTGTTCGCCATTTTGGGTGTTGGATCCATAGTCAGAGTTGTTCAGTTTGACGGTCTAAATCACTCCTTTTAATATTACTAAGGTGTTTTCTTACACCCTCCATACCATAATATAGACTTCAGATGTAGTATATTTCTCTTCCATTTTAGATCGTGGCTTAGAATATATAGGGTGAAATTGATATCATTAGCATCCTTTTAAATTAAAAGTCTACCCATCAAACTAAGCAATTTTTACTATTGGAGCAAACAGATCGGAGCAAATCTGCTGATGCATACATTTATTTTCGATTCAGCATTGCAGTTTAGTATGGAACAGCTGATTTTGTTGTTGCTCTGATCGGTTTGCTCCCATAGTAAAAGTTGTTCAGTTTGATGGGTAAGATAAGATAAATGTCTATTTTTAACTTTTGCTTAACTAACTTAACTACAACATTAAAAGGTAGACCAAAAACGAGGCAAGCCTGATACGCGAGGTCTACTATTGGGAATCCTTAACAATAAACAAAATAATTTAGTTACGACTCTTAGTTTAAAAGGGTGCTAATGATATCAATTTCAACCTGTAGATATCACCTCTTTTGTTCACAGAGTGTTTTACAATTAGCATAAAAAAGAGATTTAACAATTCAGGTACCCAAAATAAATCTACACCTTCTACCATAATATCTGAATATCTGAATTGCTCATCATTTTGCTGTTCTATTAAAAGGTATAGATAATTAGATGATGACTTTTGTAAACGCATTGACCTTAAAATTTGCACGTCGCCTTGTGTGGCAGAATATGTCTTGCTTTATGTTATTATATTGAAGATCTTAATGTACCATATTCTGGCAAATAAATAAATCTATTCTTATTCTATTCCATCTCCTGATGCCGACTATACGAGAAGTTGTTGTATTTTTGCGAGCAAAATGGAGTTTGAGTCAATCTTATTACAACTCCACAATTAATTGGCCAGTTAGCTGTAACAAAATTTCCTCTAAGATTGAATGATTATCTCCAACTTCTACTTGTAAGTTTTCCAAACCTTACCTTAACTTTCTTAGCATCGCCGACTTCCTGGTCCTGCACGGTGATGTTGAATGGAGAGTTCTGGATGTGTACGCCCATCTTCTTGACGGCGACGATGTGCTGGCCGGACTCTCGCGGGGTGAAGCTGATACCGATGTTACCGGACGGCAGCCGCTTCAGGAAGCAAGGCTCTTCGAGGCCTGATGGAGCCTGCAATTACACGGAGGAAAATGGGTAAGTATAAAATAATAAATAATAAATATCTTGGACATTGTCACACAAATTATCTAGCCACATTTTAAAGTACCTGGACTTGTATCATGATGACTAGACAACGATATAGAATACATATAAAGATACAAACATCCATGACTCGGGTACAAATATTCATATTCATCATATAAATATTTGTCCCTTACGGGATTCGAATCCGCGACCCTCGGCACAGCAGGCAAGTTCACTACAGACTGTGCTACCGGGCCGTCCGGGCCGGGCAGTATAACTACATTAACATGGTTTACAATTAAAAACAAGAATTCTAGCCTAAAAACATATTTTACTTAAATTTCACAGAATTCTGAAACTGAAATTCTGAAGTTTTTCTCTCATTGGCTGAAACGTTCTTTTTTTTCTTTTGTGACTGTTAAAATCACGCATATTCACTTTTAAGTGGTTATTCATTTAGCTTAAGACGTAGTTAAGTATCTTAATGATAGTATGAGTGTAAGTGAATCAAATAAATAAAAATAAAATAAAACAACAAATCTAGCAAGGTCTACAAAAATGAATAGTTGTAGCATACATGTTGTCACAAAACTCAACGTAAAGCTAAAAACAGGAGATATGCAAGTTTATAACTGTTGAAAATAAACTAATCCTTTAGTATTGAATTAGGTTTACTGAAATGATTAATCAGGATTGCGTTACAAGTATTTTTATGGAAAAATTTGTAGTAACTACTCATAACTTAAAGGTCGATGCAGGGTGGCGATTTCTTCAATGTTAAAAAATTTACAAAATCTCAGAAAATTAAACACCCATCAAATTCAGTTTGTTTTTTATATTTTTCCCTTGACAGCCTTGCCATTCTCCTGTTTTCGGGTTAACGTTGAGTTTTGGGACAACCTGTATCTATACTATTATAAAACTGTAACAGGAAGTTTGTCTGTACATTGAAGATATTAACAAAAAAAAAGTTACGATATGGTTTTTAGGTGTCCCTGATTCCATTTCACAAATTTTTGGATTTTTGGTCTGTCTGTTTGTTTGTGTGTTTGTTTGTTTGTTTGAACGAGTATCACGCAAAAACTACTGAACCGATTTTGATGAAACTTTTTTGTTTGATAGCTTATGATCTGACTTAAAATCTGGTATATAATTTGTGCGGACGAAGTCGCGGGTTAACGCTCGTATTAATTAATTCTAGTAATTGCGAATAGATATTTGTTTCCATGATACCCACTTATATAGGTTTCAGAGTTTTCAGGGTATTGGAAAATTGTATGCGCTCTTATACCACTCTGCTTCTCTGTCTCTGATACGATAATGTAAAATTTGATGTTGAACTTTAATGTTTTGAACACCTAATTTGTACCTAATAAAAAATATACAGACGCTTTCATTTCAAAAAAAATTCTGACGAAGGCATATACATAGACATATATTTATTGATAATTTTCATTACAGGTCATTGAAGAGTGCGTCATCTCATTTGTTTGAAAACTTGAATACACCTTATTGTTGACAGTAGACTGTTGTACATTTATCTAACCCACAAGCTTTAAAAGAAGATACAAATGTGAAAGAACATTACGACGTAAAGATGTTGAAGTCATTACCTGGATGGAAGCGTTGAGGCTGCGGATGTCGATGTCAGCGATCTTGCCTGGCAGCGTGACCTCGCTGCAGCTGCCCACGGATATCTGGTTCCTCTTGCGACCTTCACCTGTCACCTGATGATGGATAGAGCAAATATTTAATTATGGTTAAAACCACTGCCGCCCTAGAGGACCTAAGACACTCTAAGGCGTCGTAATGTCAGGAGGAAGAAAAACCTTCGTCCTGTAACTTCTGTAATTTCGGGAGTATTTGTGAGGTTCTTATTAAACGCTATAGAGGGCATAACGAGTATCCGATTATTTTTTGACTGAAATCAGGACACTGTTTGTGAAATTTTCTTTCTAGAAACGTACTGATAAAAAAATACCAAAATTTCCTTAACGAGGTCTTCACTCTTAGGCGACGACAAGCGATTATTGAGTTTATGCGATGTCGCAACTGCACCGCAACTACGTGTCACATTCGCATCTGCACCGCTGCGATTATCAAGCAAAGGCGGACTGAGCGTATCGCCGCGGTTCCGCTGCGGCCATTGATGTCAGTAATATTTCGGCAATAACTCCGCGATGTATCTGCGATATAACGACGATGTGGCGGCAATATCTCGAGTATGATATAGCCTTAATACATATATTTGAAAACATCCTGGGATTGCGACACTGACAACACTACCCCTAATTTGTACGATTCACATTCGCCTGAGTGGCTTCTGCTTCTGACTACCTCGAAAGGAAATTGAATTGAATTGGAATTGGTCGTGAGCTTATGTATAGTGTATAGGTAGGTATGTATTGTAAGATAACGAATGAAAGGATGAGGATGTAGACAAGACAGTGGCGCCATTCTGTATTTACGACGAGCTCGGGAAGTCGGGAAACTTTGACTCTGTACAACAATATCTCTGAAGATCAGTAGATGTCGCTACATGTAATCTCCAGAGCAAGGAATATCTCCAGAGTTAAACTCTACTAATTCAATCAGTAATAAAAAGAAGAGATTTAGTCCAAAAATTACAAAATGTAGGTAATTAATCGTCTCTTAAAAATGTTTACTTACTTTTTTTATTAACATACTTACTTTTTTTATTAACATTAATTGTCATGCTGTCACTTTTTATTTTGTTGAAATAATAAAAGCTAGAAAGAGATTTAATGGAGGGTTGACTTTAATGAACGTCTTTGCATCTTGTGGTAAGTTGCTTACATCATAATTTATCTAGAAATCAATTGACCTTACCTTGGCAGTGAAAGGTGAACCCTTGATGTGTTTGTCTCCGAATCTGACAGAGACCTTGTACTCTCCGGGAGCGGTGGGCAGGAAAGAGACGGCAACAGTACCATCTTTGTTGTCGTGACAAGTGATCTGCAAATAAATACAGATAATAAAGAATACATTAATCTTTATATATGTAAGAGTAGATACGAGTATAAAAATTCAGCTTCCGCATGTTTGTGACTGCAAAACTCGGAAATGGCTCGGCCGATTGCGATGAAACTTTGGTGGGCTGTTGTGCACACGCCGGGTAAGGTTAATGAATAAACGGCCAAGTCTGTGTCGAAAAAAAAGATGTCTTGTAACGCAAGCCGTGGCACAGCAAGTTATAGATAAAGACATCCATGGCTTGGATACAAATATTCATATTCATAATTAAAAATATTTGCGCCTTTTGGATCAGCAGGCAGGTTCACTATCAAATGAGCTTTCAAGCCATAAAACGTACACGTATAGTATAGTATCTTGGACATGGTTATACAGATACTCATACTAATGGGGAAGGTGTGTTGGGGTGTTGATAGACTTTACATTCGCATTAGAATTTCTTCTCTAGCGTATAAAAGTTTCCACACACACAATGTCACACAAATTATCTGTATAAGGGGAATCACACTAGCCTGAATTCAGAGCCTGATTCTACATCCACTACCACCCTGATCTTCTTTTTAAATTTCAGCGATCAAAGCAAGTAATGTATCCGCAACACATCGTCAAATATCTTGGAAACCTAACATACCTCAGCCTTGCTAGGACCCTCAACAGCCATTGAAAGTCCACCAGCGCCGGCACCCTTGGTGCTGATAGTGAAGAGGCTGGGCTCTCCACTCACGCCGCTGATGAGGCCGGGCCCATACGCCGTCACGTACCCTGAAGGTATCGAGTCCACGTGGAACTTGTAGGGGGATCCTGGAATATGCAAAATTTTATGAAGTTATAGATTTGGATAATGGTATCAATACAAAAGAATACAAAAGACTTTGTATAAAATACAATGTATGAAACATGTGTATGAAACAAGTTTAGTGACCGTTGAAATGAGCTACACGAATAGATAGCAATATGAACATGGGTTGTTTTATTATTATGTAAAATGCCTACTGGTAAAAGTATGCACATAATAACGACTGGTCGCATCGGGACGGAGAGGGCGGCAGCGGAAAATGCGTACTTCGCACACTAGAGCGGGCCGAGATGCGTTTGACGTAATAATACGGACGTTGTAAACAGTTCCGCTTTGTTTGGCACACTGTGACGGGCCACATCGGGGTGGAGCGGGCAGGCGGGCCGCATCGCATGGATGAAAATACACTGCAAAATAATTGAACCCGCTCCGCAGAGAAGCGATTTGGGCGGATTTTTGCGCTGCAGCCCTGAAGCGGCCCATGTCCCGTCGTCGTAATAAGCGCTTACCTTAAGTGCTATGCTAGCAAGGTCTCCCCCAAAGTTCACACAAAATATATCATGAGATTGAGTGCTAAATGAAATTCGCGTTGCCCCTGTTAAGACTACAGGTCCTTTTGATTGCAGGCCACATTTTTTCTGGGCTCGAGGCCGTATAGCTGACATCGCCCATACCTTTCACCCCATCGACCGAAAGCAGATGTGCGATGCATTTTTGATCAAGGTTCTCTTTTATAAAAACAAGAGTTGAAAACCGGTGTACGGTCAGTATCAGAGAAATCAAACCTACTTGCGCTTGTGAAAATTAAGATAGAGAGGTCAGGATTTTCTGATGCTTGCTGTACGTGACTGGGCATCGACGAAGCGTTACATGCTTGACAATCTGTTAGAGCCTAAAGCTTAATAGTGCTTACCCTGAACATGTTCCCCATTATATTTGACGTAGAGCTCGTGGACGCCCTCCTCGCGAGGGTCGTACTTGATGCTGACGGTTCCGTCGTGGTTGTCCTCTATGACGGGCTGGTCGATGTGGCCGCTCGGCATCTTTACTTCCGCTGGAAACAAAAAGGTTTTGTTAGAACTTTTATTTGCGTTGCAACTAAGGTGACAGACGACAGACAAAATCTTAGATTTTAGTCTTTTTTAGTAACTAATCTACTTAAATTTATATAATAGTAGATTATGCACCAAAGAAATAAAGCAGAGTCTGTCGTCAGGGCGCTGTATTGAATCCCGAACGTAACATATTATTCTAGGATTAACTCCAGAGCATAGCGAGAGAGTTGAGAGTCACTAGAATCCAGAGTTGGGGGCCAGTTAGATGTTCGAATAAGTTCTTTTTGATGCAGTTCTCTATGATAAGTCTTCATACCTATTGTAATACAGAAGTCTGTGCTTCATACCAATTTTGAGTTGCCGTGCCGTGCCGTTGCTGAACAACTTTTACTATGGGACCAACACTGATTCAGCTGTCCCATACATAACTGCAAACATAACTCGACTGAAACCTATGGAACAGCAGATCTTTTTTTCGCGATTTCAATATTAGTCCCATAGAGAAAGTTGTTCAGTTTGATGGTTTGAAGCACCGCTTTTAGTAAGTGTCCCATTTAATTTTATACCATGTGTAATATAACAGTAATTTATCTATGTTTTCAAAACCAACAAACCTTGTCTAGTATCAATGTGGTATATAGACACGAAGTTAATTGGTATAAAACTTAGTCCCAATCCAGTCTTGTTGGATGCTATCTCGTGCGCCTCTCCGAATACTATAGGTGTCCCGGGCTTGTCTATTTCCGATACTGAGAAGTATTTTGTAAATCTATCCAAGTATAAAGTTGATATTTCTTCCCACGTAACCTCCTTCTCGTTGACACCGACGATTGAATTCCACAGGCCAGTCATAAACGCCATTTAGTTTATTGTGTTGTCACTCTTTAAAATTTATAAAAATTCGTGTAAAATGTTGGTGTTGTGCGCAGTGTCTGTTTTTTTTATTTAAGCTTGTTTTTTAGTTGGTTTTGTTTATATTTTATTTTAGTTTATTTTTGTTTTGTTTGGTTTGACTGGCTGACTGTACGAGACATTCTTTTAAGGTGATTATCGAGCCTTAATTGCTGCCACCAATCGTATTTTTCAAATTTCTTTATAGAGTGTTAGGGTAAACAATTGCATTACTTTAAGGGGTGATTGTACCCATGATACTGCACAACTTTCCCTTAAAAACCTATAGGAAATTAGCAAGAAAAATTTTGTACTTTCCATAGGTACTAAATGCAATCACCTGATCGAACGTTTGTATTGAAATTTTTTTGAGAATGATTCAGGTTCAGTTGAGAATTTTCCTTATTTTCTTTTCGGAAAGTTGTTCAGTATTATGAGTACAATCCTATTAAAGTACCTAATGCAACCATAACACCCTGTTAAAGTGTAGTATATTATTTATTGTAGTAGGTAGTTACTACAAACATAAAACAACAATACGTCAAGTTCCGATAATTATTATAACCTTATGCAACTGTCTACCTTTCTCCACCGGCTTATTAATAGCATATGCTCACGACTATATTCCCCGAGTTTCAGAATATCTCTGACTACCCGTCAGAGATATTCTGAAACTTCAGAACATCCACGTTTCACTAGTAGTACCGAAACTCGGGGAGTGAGCCCGTCGCCACTTGTAATGGACAGTAGGTACAATACATGCCTCGATATTGAAGCATGCAGGTTTCCTCACGATATTTTCCTTCACCGAAAAGCCAGTGGTTTTACAAATCGTACATAAATTCCGAAAAACTCATTGGTACGAGTCGGCCTGGACAGGGATCGAACCATCGCCTCCTGCACTGCAGGCAAGGTTAGCTTATTAATTATAGCGATAATTATCAATAATTATACAGGGTGAAAAAGAAATCTCCCGAAAACTCAACGGGGTGAATGTATCCATCAATATGAACAACGTACTATGGGACCAACTAGAGAACTCAAAAAAGAAATCAGCTATTCCATACATTTTGTGCGGTAGGAATTTAATTTTAGTATTAAAATAACAGTTTTTTAATTTTTTATTTCTCTACTCTGCCTAGCTAGCATGCCACCCCCGAGAAAACGACAAAAATCGA
Organism: Agonopterix arenella; assembly: GCA_927399405.1. Classification (NCBI taxonomy): domain Eukaryota; kingdom Metazoa; phylum Arthropoda; class Insecta; order Lepidoptera; family Depressariidae; genus Agonopterix; species Agonopterix arenella. The sequence goes on from OV656714.1 coordinate 9,933,071, forward strand.
GATGTGCCTCCATCTTTATTATTTTATGTAGGCCAGAAAGAGCGCGCATGACGTTTTTCTCGTTTAAACGCTTTGTCGTGGGTGGCATGCTAGCTAGGCAGGTCTCATAGTAAAAGTTGTTCATATTGATGGGTACTTTCACCCCTTAGAGTTTTCGGGAGATGTCTTTTTACATCCTGATGCACATTCAATAGTAGAGCAGTAGCTTCTTTGTTTTTTGAAATGTTGTATTAGGCCCAGAATCCAGTAAGCATAAAGGAGCGGAGATGTGTAAAATCAACCAATAAAATTGGTTCTATCAAGCGAGGATAATTGAGCAAATCCATTTGATTTTACACAGCTCTCTGCTCAGCCTGGTCTAATTGTAGTAAAAAATTAAAAGAAACGATTGGGGGTATTAATGATGGCAACAAAATCACCTTGTCTTATGTACGCCATAGTTTTATCCAAATATGTTCAGTTCATGTGTGACTGAGTCACAAACATGCAAACTTTCACATTATGTATTAATTAGATCGAGGATTAATAGATTCTTATATTCTTTATTTTATTTCTTAATGACGGCCCGGTAGCACAGTCTGTAGTGAACCTGCCTGCTGTGCCGAGGGTCGCGGGTTCGAATCCCGTAAGATATTTATTAAAACGTAGTGATTATATTCTCTTTGATATTTATATAAATATTTATATGATGAATATGAATATTTGTACCCGAGTCATGGATGCTTGTATCTATATATGTATTCTATATTGTTGTCTAGTCATCATAATACAAGTCCAACCATAATACACATCACAAAAACAAAATAGTTATGAGAAATTAAAATAAGTTGTGATGTACAAAGGCGAGCCTAACTCTCAAAGTGTTTGAGACTCCCTGTATATATGAATACAAAAACGGGCATAGGCCCACCACACATTCCCACCGCTGTAACTCCTGTAAGCCAGGATCAACAGCGGCGACCATTCACAACACTGGACAATGAAGTCCCGCGAGCCCGGGGGATGACTCTTATCTGTCTTGGAACCCGCAATGAATTAATCAAAGAAGATAGGAGGAGTAGGAAAACGAAATATCCGGCTTCCCTCCATTGCAAACGGGAGATAGCAATAAGAAGGAAAAAACATGGCTATTAGAGAGCCAATTCAAGAGATCATTTACGGCAGTGTTGAAGACACGACCGCAAAAGCACCAAAAATACAAAATAAAACAATAGGAACCTAACATTGTACTGAAACTATGACCTATTTTGCTTCCAGTAATAAGTATGGCAAAAACATCTGAACGCACGGAAGTTATCCCTAGTCGCAACAAGATCCATGTAGTAAGGGACACCAGAAAACGATTTTATTGAGTCAAGCATGGTCTGGCGCTCGGCGTACCAGAGCTATATATGAATACAGTCAAAAGTATTGCTTATTGTTGATTGCTTTTTCCTTATTGCTTTTTACTTGTCTGCATTGTTAATAACGAATGAAAACCAAACCTAAAAACCATTTTTCACTAAATTAAATGTGGAATACCAATAGGTATACTTACTGATAATTTCATCTTTCAACTCAATGGCCTAATTACATTAATATTCGATGATTTTCTTTTGATGTAGACATTCTTAACTAAAAATAAAACATTCAGAGTATAATCTAAACATTTGTGTACCTATTATAAACATAGTTAACCTTTGCTATTTTTTTTTTTAAATTAACAATAAATTTAAATTTTATTTTTCTTACAGAATTCATTAACTAGACCAGTGACGTCCGTATTTTACATCTAAAACAACACTTGCCGACATGTTTGCGACCAGTTTTCCGGACTCAATAAATTTCAGTACAAGTTCGACACCGCTAGACGTCTTTGACATGTACAAATCACCTTCCAGCATAAAAAAAGTAATATAAAATACGAATTTTATGTGATAGTTTTCATTAAAAAGAATCATAAAAATAGTTGGCAACCCCTGCCTGGAGTATAAGTGTCGCTTAAAAAATTTACGTCTACATTTTGCGTCATATAGTTGCCGATATATTAACTGAGACCTTTGCCATCGCTGAAAATTTGATCGTCAGACGTCGTCAACGTTTCGGTTCTATTTTAAAACATATTTTTTTACCCAGACCAATAATTTTACACGTAGTAAACTTATTTATTTAATAGGCGGACATGTTATTTAAGGTTAAACTATTAATGTTATGTACGAAACTGTCATAATTTTCATAATTTTTTTTCTTATTTATAGAAGTTTGATTTCCTGGCTACGTTATTTCCGGATTTTTTCATTTCATCAGCGCACTTCTTCACTCCACTTGTCTGCAGCAAATACATTACACCAATAAAATGTATGTAACATCCTGACTAACGTTTGATAAATGTTTGCATACATATTGGCTCATAACTATAAATTTTAGAACCAAGATCAGTAACAGCCATTCACAACACTATAAAGATGAATTCCAGCGAGCGGGGTGGTGCTTTAAACTGTGTTGGAAACTTAGGTCAAAGTAAAATTAACGGATTTACGCGAACATTTCAAACCAGAACAATGAAGCAAAACCATTGACAGTTTTACTTCAAATATGTACCGAGATTACAGACCAAGTGTGCTAGTTTGTATGGACCAAGTGTGCTAGTTGCGTGCTTCAACTTAAAGCGCTTTGGGCCTATCCATTAATTTTACTTTGATTGAAGGTTGGAAACCGCAACAAAAAAGTATCGGACTAGGAAGTGACTGAATACCTCTTTTGAATTACTGTAATGTAACTCTTTTGCATACAACTCTCACCATATCGCTTCAATTGGTAATCCCTAATTTAGACAAAAAAATCTTCCTTTAGAGCTTGGAAAAAATTGTTTTTAGTGGCATGTTTCTAGGCCTACAGGTGTAGGTGCTAGCCCTTGATAAGACTTCTGGACTCATTGTTTTTTAAATTACACAGGGTCATTCTTAATATGCTGACACTTTTTTAAAGGGATGATCAAACCATCAAACTGAACCACTTTCTCTATGGGACCAATATTTAATTCGCGAAAAAAACAGCTGTCCCATACAAAACTGCAAACATAACTCGACTGAAATGTATGGGACTGCCGTTTTTTTCGCGATTTCAATATTGGTCCCATAGAGAAAGTTTTTTAGTTTGATGGTCTGGAGCACCCCTTTACACCCTGATATCCTTCTGATACACCCAGTATATCTTTTTATTAAAAAATATTAACTGAAACCGGAAAACGGACGCTAAACTTTACATCCAGGTTTCTATCCCTGGACCTTGGGTTTGGCAATATGACCAGGGGTTTTTTTTAATTCATAATGGGTTTGCGCTTGGCTGATGGAAAGTGTAGATGATGCCGAGGATGTAGCGCGGTCGCCCAGAAAAAGCCTATTAACTCTTCTTTTAAAAATATCCTGATTATTTGCCCGGGAAAACAGACGCAGGGAGAGAGTTCCAAACCTTACCGGTTCTCATTATAAAAGAGGATGAAAACCTATTTGTGCGGATTGTTGGAATATCGACTACGTATGGATGCAGTCTCGCACTACGTCTTGTCGTACGTTGGTGGAAGGGGGATGGTGGAATCAGGTCATGTAGCTTCTGGGCACATTCACCGAAATGTAGTCGATAAAACACCGACAGACAAGCGACCAATCAAACCTTACATAAGTTTGTCGTCACATCTGTAGACGTTGTGTAGATGTAGATCTAATAAATGAGTTTGTAGATATATGATCAGCCAACATTATTATACAATACGTTAAATAATGTTGTTCTGACTCATGAACTATCGATATAAATCTTACGAAAACATGTTAACATGAAAACATGTTAACATGAAAACATGTTATCGATTAAGAACATCGATGTGCGTAAGCGAGCAAGATTTGTTTCATCTATATTTATGGGCAAAATTTTGATTTTGAAGAGAAAAGTACTGCATACACATATTGCTTGCTTGCTTATCGTGTCGACTTCAAATTCTGAACAAAGTCGCTAAATAGTAGCTTGCCAGAATCGGGCAACCGATACTGCACCGTCGCTAGCGGTCATGAGCTCCTCCTGCGTGCAGGTGTTAGGGCACGCAGGGCACGATGTGAGATGGGCCATCCTTTGTGGAGCTCCACACAAGCAAGTCACATTTTGCGCCTCCGAGAATCCCTACCTGACCATGTTGTCCTTACTGCGACCGTCCTGGGTTCGAAGTCAGTTTAAGGACTTCCAGGTCGCCCAAGGCAAGTCATGTCCAGGCGGGAGGCTCTCAGACGGCGGCACAAATGGAGTTGGGGGGGACACTTTTTGCCGCCATAGAGTACACCGCGCTTGCGCTGGCCAGTATTCGGTGGGTCGACACACTTCATAAAGCTGCGTCGGCTTGGCAGCCTTTGCGGCGCAGGAATGGAGCCGTGCATGGGATGTCGTGTGTACACATATTATAGTGGATGGATCACACGGTTGCTATTGTTGCACAGTCAATTATTTTTTGTCACTTGAAATTTAAGAGGATCTTTCCTACTGGGCGCCCGCTGCCCGCTGCATGTACATAAGAAGTTTGATTCTATTTTTATTTCAATATTAACCAAAGCAATGACATTTTTTAACACGATTTAAGAAACTAATCTCTGTGGTTTGTTAGATTTCCGTTAAAGTAATTGAAGATTTGTATTTTATAGCCACTGTTACTTTGAGACTATACATTTTAACAAAAATCTGACAAACCACTGACACAGATAGAGTACTTTGTAGACCGTGTTTAAAAAAGACATTGAATTAAATTGAATAATATCATCCCTTTCTTCTTTTTTTTCTGTCCCAACTTTTGTCGCCTTTTAATATACCATTAGTTATAAGTTCTTCTGTATTAGTTTAGATTTAGTTTAGATTATAATTTAGTTAACGACGTAGTTTTGACAACGCTGTATTGCTTAAGGCGGTTGCAGAGGGGTCAATTTTATACAACACTTTGACGCACAATACGCGTAGACGGTATAAGTAACTTTGTATATATGGAAAAATAGTTTAGTAAATCTAGATGCCGCGTTATAAATAACATTTGCAATTTATAAAATAATTACGATATAAATTGCAAATGATATTTGTGACGCGGCAACTAGATTTTCTAAACTATTTTTTCATATATAAAATATTACTTTCATGAATTCCGTCTACGCGTATTATGCGTCAAACTTTTGTATGGATTGAAACCACCTTAAGGGGTATTTGTAAGCAATTTCGACGACGCATGTTGCGGGGAGCGACTGGATGAGGAAGGCCGAGGACAGAGTTTTGTGGCGCGCCTTGGGAGAGGCCTATGTTCAGCAGTGGACGATGATAGGCTGATGATGATGATGATGATGATGATGTTGCTGAAGCAGATTCTGTTACTATTAATTTAATTTCATTCAATAATTATATTATCTTTATAATTTAGTTTATTTATGATTCCGTTTCATATTTCGCTTATCTGTTTAATAAATAAAATTAGTTCATATTAACCAATTTAACTCTAATAACAAATTTTGAATATTCAAAATAGACCTACACTTGGTTTGTATAGAGCGCTAACTGGTTGATCCTCTTAAAGAACTTTGAGAATATCAGGACATCTGAGAATGGAGTAAGAGATGTTTCGAAGCGAATAAACAAAAACGCGAGAAATGACAACTGAGGACTTCAATAGAACTGTGTATCACGAGCGCGCTCCAAACAAATATGGTATTATCTTCATATAGACCAATTTATTAATAAGCATCAAACTAAAAAATCCTAAGCCAGCAAGATAAGCAAGGGCTTCTCTTACCGGCAGCTGCAGAAACGCTCATTAAAGTTAATCCTCCATTAAATCTCTTGCTGTCACTTTTTGTCTTTTTGACGTAGTAAAAGCTAGCAAGAGATTTGACTACTTAAATAGGGACTAGTTACGCGTGATATTCTACTAACAAATATTTTTGCCAGTTTTTGCGGGGTCAAGGTAACATGAAATCCGCAACTATGGATTTTGTTCCCCATAACTTTAGATTCTAATTTAGAATCTTAAAAATCATGAAAAGTAGTCTCGTGTGAACCCCAAACGTCATAAGTTCGAAGTTATTGTTTCGCAATTATAGGCTGTCTCGTTTAGTGATAAGGTACAAAATTGAATGTAAACGCACAAGATTAATTGTTCTTATACCGTGGCAGAGGGGAAATAAATAGGCAAAGTTAATGGAGGATTATCTCTAATGAGCGTTTCTGCAACTGAGTGTAAATCCCGGTTTCCCGACACAAGTCCACTATCATGTCCAATCAAGATCTTAAGCCCTGACAAATCCGAACACATTATTCAAGACACAAAAATCTTCAAAGACAATCTTTCAACACCCGCTTTGATATCATAATACTTTATAAGACAGGAACTAGGCAGAGATATGTTGGGCAGCGAATACGCTAGGACGTACAAACAGACAAAATAATTAATAATATTGTACAAATTGCTTACTTTTGAATAATGACGCTTAGGTATTTGGGTCGAGGTTTAAATTTAAATGTTTGTCATGAAGATAAATTTATTATAGGGTTTTAAATATTTCTAGCATTTCCTACCTATAGATACCTGCAGGGTGTTAGGGTAGACAGTTGCATTACTTTAAGGGGTGATTGTACCCATGATACTGAACAACTTTCCCTAAGAATCCTATTGGAAATACGCAATTTTTTGTCGGCTTTTTATACAAACGTTCGATCAGCTGATTGCATTTATTATGGAAAGTCAAAATTTCTTTTTGCGAATTACCTATAGGTTTCATAAAAAAAATAAAAAAATATTGATTGCCTTTCTCTTATGATATCACAGTTGTTTACAATCATTTTGCACTTAGTACATAAGCAAACAAGCAAACAGAATTTGTATACAAAAAGAGATGAAAATGCTTTGAGGCATGTTGGAGACCAACATATCTATATCTATCTATCTATATAGCTGTATCTCCAACATGCCTCAAAGATATCATAAGATAAGTGTACTTTTTGCACCCATCAGCTGCAAGGCTTATTCAGTGTTTATAGGGTGTAGAGCATCTCTGTGATGGGGACGGACCAGATCTGCCTGCATAAATCCAGTCGGTTTAGAAGTTACTGATGTTTAAAGGTCAGTAAAAAATTAACGATCAGCTGCAAGGCTGGGGAGTTGGAAAAGGAGAGAACCAGATCAGTTGTATTTACTGTTTTGCTGCGTTAGTTTTATCTTTTTTTAATTAGTTCCTTAGATTTGTGTTTAAAGGTTTGGGAGCATAACTTTTTACGTAAAGGCGGAGGCAAGTTGTTCCAAAAGTAGTAGAGCTTGTTTAACCAACGCCGAACGATGCATAATTTGTATGGGCGGCCGTTTATCTTCGGTGATCACAAGCACCTCCGTTTTTTCGAAAGACACGTAGTCTAGGAAAAATACGGTTTGAGATTGCATTAAATACACTTTAGTAAATTGTGTTTGAACTAATATTACTGTTAGTTTTTAACACTTTTGTAGAGATTTGGTGGTTATTTAGGCCGAGGACCCTGAGAAATACCTTAAAATCGATATGACTGTACAAAGGGCAAACTTATTTCTAAAGATATTTCTTCCAGCATACTAGCAAAAGAGACAATTAACCCCAAACAAATTTATTTTTTACGAACAAACAGTAAATAATTACGTTTTGAGGTTGTAATTTTTGAATACTTACAAAATATTAAATAGCTACTAAAATTTACGATATTAACCGGGGATTATTATTGTTATAAGTAAAACGTATTGAACGAAGCCGTCCTTTACAAAATCACTAGTTTTCCATTTTTTGTTTATACCTAAATTTAATGGATATCACCATGCTACTGCCTCTGTAGGCAAAAAAATGGCGGCATATGTGGTGTCATAGATGTTGTCACTAAGATTTTTTTGTCGATTCTAATATTAGTCCTAACGTTAATTTAATCGTCTGTCCCTTAAAAACCGTTAAATATTGTTGCTTCCAATAAGCGTTTTTCTAGTAAATTTCTAGGGGATCACCAGATGGCGCATCGATCTTCGCGAATAGCGAAAACTTCAAAATGTGTTTCTTTTAAATAATAAAGAGGAAAAAGAGATGATCAAAAACGTGCCAACGCATCTTTGAATGGAATATTATGTTCCTTATTTACTTAATCATTTAATCGAAAAATTGAATCTGACGTGGCTGTATGGCTCAACTTCCCTCTATTTCTAATTCCCTTTGAAAAGGCAGGCAAAGTATTGACATGATTTTGCACACTTCTTATCATCATCATCATCATTGTCTTGCCCTTTTCCCATTATTTGGGGTCGGCGCAATATGTCATCCTCTTATATTCATTTCTCTTAGCCGTCGTTTCAACACTCACTCCTTTTTTACACATATCATCCTTAACACAATCCATCCATCTTTTCTTTGGCCTCCCTCTCCCACTACAGCCATCCACTGGTTTCTCAATTCAACCGATTTTTTTAATGTTTGATAGGTAAACATTGACATTACAAGTACAAGTAGCTTGCCTGTTACCAATCGGTTCCGTGCTGTCTGTGATGGAGTCCAAGACTACTACTGTTTAATGATGCATGGAGGTGTCACAGAACATTATAAGAGGGGTTAGAAAAATGCAAAGTAGCGTTTTTGCTTCGAAGACGGCTGTAGCCCCTTGTCTTCCCGTTCACGCTGCTACAATTACTCATGCCCTTGTGTGGTGTTTTGCAAATCATTGCATAACCTGTGGCGACGCGTTCCACGCTTACTTTGCACTTCAAACCCCTCTTATAATGAATGTTCTGTAGAAGCTGTCCGCCATCGTCGCCGCGTTGATAGCGGACAGCTTCCCATACTAAATGACATTTTTGTATGGGCCGGCCGCGCGCCGGTTGCCGTCTGTAAATGTGTCTCAACCCTTATGCGCCAAAGGGGGCCTATGCTTAGGTTAGCTCTCAACATAGCAAAAGTGGTAAATCAAACGATTCGAATACAGATATATTATTGTAGTACGATACCTAACTTTGTACCGCGACTACGCAAGTTGGCAAGACATTTATACATGTAATAATGACAACATTATTTATGTTGTCCGCACTCACTGAGCCGGCTCTCCTGTGCTTTATTACATTTCACACATCCGGTTAATGCTACGTACTTTTATTAGACATTTTTGTACGCTTCGCCACTTTTAAAAAACTATTTTGTCTGAGCTAGATTCAAATCCAGGTCAATGATAGCAGGGTAAAACTCAGCTTGCTGTTTAATTAGTGCTTTTGCGGTAGTCTTCAACTCTTATATAAATTATCTCTGGAGTTGGCGTATGCTGTCTATCGTTTGCAATGGAGGGCAATCGGATATTTATTTCTTTCCTACTCCTCCTATCTTCTCTAATTAAACAATTTTGTCATCCCGGGCTTGCTGGACTTCATTGTCTAGTGTTACGATTGGTCGCCGCCGAATGTTTCACTGGCCGAAACCGAAACTTAATGGTCTAATGTTAGTTGTTACTGCTTTTGCAAAAGTAACGAGTTCTAACAAACCGCTCATCATATTCTTTGGGAGTGTGAGCTTTGGTACGCCGAGCGCCAGACCATGCTTAACTCAATAAAATCATTTTCTGGTCTCCCTTACTACATGGATCTTGTTGCGACTAGGGATAACTTCCGTGCGTTCAAATGCTTTTGCCATACTTATTACTGGAAGCAAAATAGGTCATTGTTTCAGTACAATGTTAGGTTCCTATTGTTTTATTTTTTATTTTTGGTGCTTTTGCGGTAGGGTCTTTAACTCTGCCATAAATGATCTCTGGAATTGGATCTCTAATAGCCATGTTTTTATTTCTTATTGCTCTCTCCCGTTTGCAATGGAGGGAAGTCGATTATTCTTTTTTCCTACTCCTATCTTCTTTTATTAATTCATTTGCGGGTTCTAAGACAGATTAGTCATCTCCCGGGCTCACTGGATCCTGGTTTACAGGAGTTACAGCGGTGGGAATGTGTGGTGGGCCTATGCTTTTGCAAAATATGGAGAACCATTTTCTATCAATGTCATCTATAAAGTACCGTCTGTAGAAAATTGAGCATTAATTAAAAAGGACATGGATAGCTGCAAGCTCTCCATCGACGATGATGAAGAGAAAGTTAGCCAGCTTGTCTCCATTGACCTGGAAGAAGGAGATAGCTAGCCAGCTTTTGGAGCAGGTTTTTGTTTATTTTGGTAATTTAACATAAAAAAACATTGATAGCAAAAGTAAATACATAAATATCTTGGACATTGTTACACAAATTATCTAGTCACATTCAAAGTACCTGGACTAGTTTTATGATGACTAGACAACGATATAGAATACATATATAGATACAAACATCCATGACTCGGGTACAAATATTCGTATTCATCATTCATCATATAAATATTTGTCCCTTACGGGATTCGAACCCAAAGCTCTCGAACAGCAGGCAGGTCTACTACAGACTGTGCTACCGGGCCGCCGTAAAACATAAGAGTTATAAAGCCTTGAATATATCAAACAGAAAAGAGTATGAACCCTGTAATCTAATAAATATAACACACAAGCGGTTTCTTTGAAATTGTCATCCGAAATAGTTAGCGCCACTAGCATCAAATTCAGTACACACCTACCTAATAAAATCTCAAAATACTTGTAGACCTGTCGTCCGCCCGACATTTAATAACATTTCACGTTTTCTGTTATTAACGATCCATTTAGCATGGCTTAGAATGAACCAGAGTAGAACTAGAGTTTCTGGCCGCATCTTCTCTCAACGAAACACCTTCCGACGCGGTGGTAGATTTAAAAAATGACGTCAAAAAACTATCTATGTGATCTTATTTCGAATAAAAAATTTTTGATTTTTGAATTTTTGACCATTCCATTTTGTGCCTTTAGAAGCGATTTAGGGACAAGGTTTCTTATGCAGTATTTTTGTGAAGCTTATCACCACTTGACATTATGACATATCTTCTTGAAACCGCCAATATGCTAAAAGCGAGCCTTGCTACAACTGCACGTTGACAAAACAACTAGTTAGTTTCTAGATAACTTTCGAAAAACATTTCTAGATAGAATGATACTGGTTAGTGTTAGGTTAGTAAATCATAGTCGCCTCTTATGATATCCACAGGAAAAATCAGTCAGACAAAACTATGGAAAAGGAGGCAATGAATGCGGAGGAGCTGCCCAAATTGCATTACAAAAACCGGTAGCAAATAATTCGAACAAATCTCTGGTTGGCGTCAGGTCTATACCAGCCCATTCCAAAATAGCTAGGACTGGAAACCATCCCATAAATACGAGGATTTACTCTGTCGTACTTAAAGATCACAGTTACACAGAATAGTCGTGAAATTCTACTTGATAACGATCGTATCATTAATGTCATTTCACTACATAACATTACATTTTCTCTTGTATTGGGGTAGGCCTTATGTTATTAACGCCTTAGTATATCACCATCTCAGATGAGTATCTGGCTATAAACGTCCTCTGCTGGATAGCGGTCTCCTCCGCAGATGCCCTCATTCAACGGGTTCCCGCCACATTCACCCGGTCCATCTTGAGAGGGGCGGGGGCTTATTTCAGCTGTGTCTTTCGGTATGCGAACGCCACTCGAGAACTCTTCGGCCACATCGGCCATTTGTTCTGCGAGCAATGTGCCCACCCATTGCTACTTTAGATTAACAATTTACCGTCTAATCAATGAGACCTCTGGTGACCGCAGAGCTGGCAGCTTCCTGGCACAAAGAATCAGCCTCACCATCCAGAGGGGGAATGCTGCTAGCCTATTGGGCACCATGTCTTGCGGCGACGCTCTAGAGTATGTGTATTATTTGTAGGCTTTTATGTTTTGAGATAAGATGTTGTTTATATAATTTAGTCTAGTAGTAGTTTTAGTTTTAGGATATTTTAGTTTAATCAGTTGTTGTTCTTTATTTCGTTAGTAACTTAAATCCTATCAAATAATTATCAATATTTCAAATACCTATACTGTGTGGTCAGATGGGCTTTTCCCAAACATTTCTTGAGGATTAAGAAGATGAGGGTTGAGAAGTGAGCGCTATGTTAGTATTGGCCTAGGTTTAATTTTTAAGCAAAGGGCGCATTTTACGTACATAATTGATGTATCATTATGTACGTAAAACCAAACATCTACGAATAACATTCTTATTCGTAGCCAAGCATGCAATAGCATGCATAAAATAATATCACATAGATAGCTTTTAGACGTCATTTTTTTTTATTCTATCACCGCGTCGGAAGGTGTTCCGTTGAAACTCTATAACACATCTTTTAAACAAAACAAACTTCAATTTAGAAAATACCGCCAGCAACCCGCCAAAGGATATCAGTTCTGAAGCGCTATTTTTGAATCGTGAGATTCAAAAACATGACCGAATGAATACCTACACAAACTTAATGATGTTTAGGTTATTTTCATCAAAAATCGCACTCCTACAGCGCGAAGACCAATCAAAATCTTTGCGGAACTCATTTCACAGAAAATCATCATTATCATCGAATCATTTTTTAATGGTTCAAAACTGTTGTACATCGAATAGTACTAAGGCAAACCTACATGAATAAATCATAACAAAAATAACCACATTTCAGACAATTTTACATAATCCAGGTGAACGTCTTTGAAACAACGCAACGAATAAAATTGTAATAAACGTAGTCACTCAAAAAACATTTTTATTACCACGCAATAAAACCCAAACACTTTTAAAAGTATATCATTAAAAAAAACCACGAAATGGAAAGCGTAAATAAAAAGCTAGTAAATCCATAAAGTGGAATATGTGGCGAGAAATGCTGGGAACATATTTATTTTAATTATGATTCTGGTGGAAACCTCGTGATATGTTACTTGCACAGCTGTTTTGTATACATGGTGTTGCTAAACAATCATTTAGGCTACCTTTTGCCCCCAACTTCGTCCGTGTAGAATACGTTTTTATTTCGAAATAAAAATCGTGTGAACACACGGGGGCACATCACATCAAGCCATACAAATCAAACTTGGTGCAACGACGTTATACGTCATTCAAACTACGCGCGCCCAACTTATGTCGGTTTTGTATAGCCTGATGTGTCGCCATTTGTAATAATATGTACAAAATATCTGCCAGTATATTCAAAGACACTTTGATACCTAATATCGAATATCTGAACGGCAATTTACGCTTTATTCTAACTTATATACGTAATAGGCGTGGTGGATTGTATGTTGACCATAGAGATCTAAAGAGAGGCCAACCAACGCGCTGAGTACGAAACCTAGTGTCGCATTACCACCAGTACCTCGCGATAGAAAGTTTTTGTTAGCTTAGATACCGCAATGGATAATGAGCACATTGCTCATTATCCATTGCGGTATCAGAACTCAACGATCCAATAATCTTTAGTACTACGCAAGCATTGTAAACTATTTACACATAATATCTCGACTGGCTTTCAGCCTCATAATATAATGAATCCTTACTGTCGCGAGCTATGTGTTCCGTTTTTGCGCATATTGCTACGACACTGGCCCCGTCCCCTTTTCACATCTCCCTTTAGTTTTTATGATCTGTGATGGTGTCGAACTTTCTTTAATCTTTAATATGAAAATGATTTGTACAGAAATCTTGCTTCAAATACCAACCAATTTTTTAAGCGTCCTGTTACCAAGCACAAAAGCAGTTGTATGTGGAATGACGTGACAAGTAGTGACAGGTTGGTGATGATTATCGTGACAAATCATGTACTATACAGTATTTATGAAACATTAGTAGTAAATGGATTTCAGCACCTCTCTTTCTCGTAAAAATCGGAATTAATTCGAGTGGACAAGTTCCAGCAGTGGACGTGTTTTGACTAAAATAACGTTGATGATAATAATATGACAATTTGAGTAGGTATTGCCAGCCTTCTTTTATACTTAAATACTTACTTCTTTTATATATGAATCGAACTAAAAGTTTTCATAAAAATGGTAAATGATTTCTCAAATCCTCGAGCTAATGAAAAGTTTTCAAGGCCGAGACAAAGAAGAATTTGAAAAATAAACAAATAGTTATGAAAAGGGAAGTTCGCGACCACAGAATTGATAGGGACCTATAAAACATTAAAGTTCGAAGAGATCAAAGTTAATGGTTGTGGCATGTTTAAAGATTAACCGCAATCATGATATCAAACGTCTATATTGGTACTTTATACTGGTTGTATCTCATATTAAATTGCTCTGAGCTATAGTAGCTTAAACCCATGTTGTAAATTATGAAATATGCAACCCTTAGAGCCACTTATTTACGCCATTTGGTGTAGGGACTATTGGGATAGGTAACTTTGGAAAAACCCGTCAACGCTAGCGACTCGTCGTCCAATTTTCTCAAGTAATCTTCTGTTAGAGGATATTTTCCTAGCTTACCTCTCGCCTCTACCTTCAGCTCAAGCAGCCCCGCACACCTATGTATAAAACCTATTCACTCTTGCCATGACTATATTAAAGCAAAGATTGAAGATCAACTGAGTCCCGGTTTTCTTATCACGCTTTGGCCCTCTTTCAATCTAGAGACTTCTTCTGTCGAGTCGATGGCATGTCATTCTAAATTTTTCCAGCCTACTATTTTACACATGGATAGCACTGCCGGCAGCGCCCATAAGCCCCCTTTGCATGCAGGTGTCCGGGAAGGAAAGACATGATAAAAGAGATCTAGAGCTTTAATTGGAAGGTACTACCTCAAACTTAGAATGTGGAGATCTATTAAAACGAAGAGATCTAGATTCCTAATTGGAAGGTACTACCTTAATCTCTGAATGTGGAAATCTATGATATATTAAAAAGCTTTCCAAATTCTATTCTTCTCCAAAGAGAAAAAAAGGGTATTGTCTATGATTTATTTCAAGGTCACAAAGACCTTACCTGTCACAAAGCTATTCGCAACAAAGTCACACGGGCGTGACCTCTAGGTGTGACAGCACACAACTCAAAACGGCACATTAGTGTCACACCTGTAACTTCTAAATTATTGCTTCACCATTCACTTGTTCTATTTGCCAACTTTGAGGGCAAAATAAACATCGTTCGGGGAATTATTGTTTTGTTTAGTAATAGGTTTGGCAATGTGTTAAATAGTTTACAGATTTTCTTATAGCGTAGTCACTTTCTCTATATTTCTCTCTGTGAGTTATCTTATCTTATCTTGTTGTGGGGGCTGGCAAGCCAGCAACACTTCGACCCAGTGGGATCTTTTGTGTTAGCCCCGATACTTTTTGTTTTCTTCACCCTTCAAATACATGGTCAATGAAGGAGGCTATACCATTGAGGGGAAGAAACCTAAGATCTCCCGGTTTTGGGTATCCATCTCCGAGGAGGCACATGCGTTTTGCCTCCAGGACATCACAGTCATAAAGAACATGCTCCATAGTCTCTTCATCCTCTCCGCATGCTCGGCAGCTCGGATCCAGGGTGAGTTTCATCTTGTGCAACATCGTGCCTGTGGCGTAGTGCCCGGTGAGGGCTCTCTGCGAGTTAAATGGTATCATTTCTTAGCCCCGTTCATGGTCTTCCCCATACATTGGCATCTATAGAATAGAGAACCCGGCTTCTCCTTGATAGAAGTTTCATCTAGGTGGAGCCCGCGTGCACCTGATATGCGTAGCTCCACACATCAGTTCCTTCATTTCGTTCAGAAAAAGGTCAGAAGTTACTTTGACAATTGATGAAGATTCAGTCATCAAGACTTATGAAGAAAAGGGTGATCTTCATTTGATACGTTTTTTGTGTTTTTAGCACACTAGTTCTGAAACTAAGTAGTCTTCTTGCGATTTCTGATGGTTCTCTTTTTTGTGTTTACACCCTCCTTATTGATTATTTGTGGTTGGGCTATTGCAAGTAAGGATCGTTATGTATGAGACCAGCGCTGGTCTTTTGTGTTTGCAGCAAGGTCACCCATATTTTACAGATTCCTCCGAACTTATGGTATTTTCTTTTCATTCTCGGGAATGCAGGGTTCCTCACGATGTTTTCCTTCACCACCGAGCTAGTAAATGATAAATCTTTTCTAAATTAATGCTCTCAGTCAAAATTCAAATTCAAATTCAAAAATTTTTTATTCAAAATAATATCACATAGATAGCTTTTTGACGTCATTTTTTGACTCTACCACCGCGTCGGAAGGTGTTACGTTAAGAGAAAATGCGGCCAGAAACTCTACAACACACATCTTTTAAACAAAACAAAATATACAAAGTACAATTAAAATACAATATTGCATTACATAGAGTAACATTGTCAAGACCAGACATTTTGGTCATTCAAATAGTCATCGAGTTTATAGTAGCCTTTTTTACACAGGACTTGTTTAACATGGAACTTAAACTTTTTGTCTGGCAAGTTTAGAATATCCTCTGGTATTTTATTATAATAGCGTATACAGTGCCCTATGAAAGATGTGTTTACCTTACTGAGTCGAAAATGTGGGAATACTAATTTATTTTTATTTTTTGTATTGTAATTATGAACGTCACTGTTTTTGGGAAAGAGATACAAATTTTTCCGAACGTATAAAATATTAATAGTCTTTGAGAGATTCGACTGCACATGTTTCACTATGATAATAAACATTTTCTCAAAACAAACACCCTTTACATCGAGTTCGTATAATATTTTGCGCAAGCGCAGCTTTTAATTCTGGAAACTGGAGCAGATTCGCTGCGATACCGTACCACGGCACACATCCGCAAGTTGATGACATAGTCACCCATATTATTATTTTAGTTAAATTATGTCTATCAGTTATTATATGATGCGACTCTGGGTAATGAAGAGATAAAAGACTTTGAACTTTAACCATTTTTTGAAATTATGTAGGTTTTTGTTGTTGACATGTTGTTGCATATCTTCCTGCATATCTTAGGGAACCTTTTATTCTGTAAAATTCAGGAAGATAGAAAAGGAATTATCTACTAAAATTCAAATGAAGCTTCCATGATCATAAAGCCTTAAGCCTACAAACTGGTCATTCACCATGAATGTTTCCGTCCTTTTTTTCACGTACAGGTAAAAAAGAATATAGTATTGTATTATCTATACTATTATAAAACTGTAACAGGAAGTTTGTCTGAACATTGAAGATATTAACAAAAAAAAGTTACGATATGGTTTTTAGGTGTCCCTGATTCCATTTCACCAATTTTTGGATTATTTGTCTGTCTTTGTTTGTTTGAACGAGTATCACGCAAAAACTACTGAACCGATTTTGATGAAACTTTTTTTGTTTGATAGCTTATGATCTGATTTAAAATCTGGTATATAATTTGTGTGGACGAAGTTGCGGGTTATTGCTCGTATTATAATAAAGGTGAAATTGGGAGATTGTATTCGAATTTTGAACTCATCCTGAATGTATGCTATAAGTCCAAACCAACTTTACCAAAACTACCATGTACAAGCTTCATCATTTTCACGACTACCCATGGATGTATAGGTTAGCATAACATCTTCGAAAGCATCCTCTAAGGATCGCCACCCACAACTATTTATTTGTTTGTCCACTGTAACTTGTAACTTTTGTTTGTTTGTATAATAATCGTGTATCTGAGTTATTGAGTTTTTTGTTATAGTTCTAGAAAGTTTGACTTACATACATAAACTCACGTCCATGGTTCCTTTCGAGGTGGGCTGAAATCAGGGTACAATTTCCAACCACCGTAATTGTAAGCAAAGATTAGTCTAATTAAACACATAATAAGCATTCCCACTCAAACTATATGCAAACGACTTGAGGCTTTTGAGATGTGGATATACAGAAGGATGTTGAAGATATCATAGACGGACAGAATAATTAGAAACGAAGTGGATCCTGCAAAGGATGAAAACAAGAGAGTAGAAATCCAAAAAACACTATAAAAACTCGGAAATTACAGTACCGTTGTCACATTATGAGAAAATACACCACCAATACCAATTACTCCAGATTATTCTGCAGGTGAAATTTTGGGGAGACGAATGCCTGGTAGAGGAAGGACTTCCTGGCTTAAAAAACTTATGTGAATGGTTCGATATGAACACCACCTCACTATTCTCCAGGGTCCGAATAGCCCTAATCTAAAGATAGACAACCTCCGATAGGAGATGGCACTTCATGAAGAAGATAATAAGCATGAATTTGAACGCGATATCATAACGTTCTTATATTCCCTAAAAACACTGTAAAATAAACCCTATCCCTAGCAACGACGCACCAACAAAACCGCACTTATACCTACTTTCCCTCACATGTTATAATGTAATATCAAAATTATTAAATGTCTAGAAATAATCGGGGTCGTACATCGTCGGTGTGCCGTGTCGGAGCGTGAATGGCAGCCAAGAATGCCGCATCAAAATATTAATACATCCGTTTCAATTCTACGCGAATGTGAAAACTTTGATCGTATCTAAAGAAATTATCCTAATGACAATTAATCGCTGGAAAATGAGTCTTATGGCCTTGTTGTAAGAACACTTGGTTAACGAATACATTGATGAATACACACACTTTCGAAATCGGTGATAAATTCGAAAAGATTATGTGATTTTATGATTGGATTAAATAAAATTCATTTTGCTCTTGATTCCGAATTTAAGATGACCTTAGCCACATCTGTGACCTTAGCCCAATAGGTACTCTATCCAGGAGTACTCGTACCAGCACTAAATTCAAGTGAAATGCGTCTTTGCGTGTGTGCCCAATTTGAATGGGTAGCTCCGTGCCTAACTTTGGCATTGCACACACGTGTTGGAATATTGGCCATATACCCCTCTCTGTGGGTAGGCCTGTGCCCTACAGTGGGACGTATACATATATAGGGTCTTTCTTAACATGCTGACGGTTTTTTAAAGGGATGATCAGACCATAAATCAAACTGAACCACTTTCTTTATGGGATCAACATCAAAATCATTAAGTCGAATAAGTTTGCTGTTTTGTATGGAACAGCCAATGGAACAGCTGATTTTGACATTGAAAATATCTTTTCGTTCGCTCCAGTATAGGGCCCGATTTCACGAAAAAGTGCGATCCCCTTATATCTCGGAGAGTTGTGAAGATATGATATTCAAAAAAGCTCATAAGACGCGTATTAACAAGAGCTGTAAGGTGCAAAAAAAATTATTCGAGAAAGTCAAAAACGAAAAAAGTTATAGCCGAAATAGTGAAAAAAAAAAATCATTTTTTTCCGAATATTTGATTTTGGTGCTCGATATTTTGGAAACAAAGAATGATATCTTTCGATATCATTTTAGTTATCATTTAGTCAGTTACAATTTAAGCCTAAAACAAAGACTTGTCGGGTTTGCCCTGCAGCCTAACCTTTTTGAGACAATATTTTTTCGAATTCCGTAGATTCATTTCCAATGTGTTCGAATGTCATATCAGGCACGAATTCTCTGAATTTTTTTTTCGCCATTTAGATTTTCGTTCAATAAACAATGTTTTTCTGTTTGATGGTCTGATAATCCCTTTAAAAATAATCAACCCAAAGATGAGTTTTGCTACAACGGCAGACTTAGTTCGAAGTTATAGCAAAGTTAAAGAAACACAGCGGAGTGGACAGCCACTCCGCTGTGTTTCTTAAGACACAAAAGCTATTATACATGACACAGTACTGGCGACATCTTAACCAGCCACTTCTTAACCACGGAAACATTTCTGTTACAGCATCAAAGAAACTGGTGACACATTTAGTGTTAGTTTAGTATTTAAATACACTGACGCTCAGGGCTCTAAATGTATACTTAAGGTGGTTTCAGTCCATACAAAAGTTTGACGCACAATACGCGTAGACGGAATTAATTAAAGTAATATTTTATATATGGAAAAATAGTTTAAATAATCTAGTTGCCGCGTAACAAATAACATTTGAAATTTATAATATAATTACGAAGATATAAAGCTTTTAAAATTTTGTATGAAAAATTTCAAAGCTTTATATCTTCGTAATTATTTTATAAATTGCAAATGTTATTTGTTACGCGGCATCTAGATTTTCCAAACAATTTATCCATATATACAAAGTTACTTATATTAATACCGTCTACGCGTATTGTGCGTCAAAGTTTTGTATAAAATTGACCCCTCTGCAACCGCCTTAACACAATATTATTCGTATTTAGATCGCGATAATCTTATAGTAAAGCAATGTTAATGTAAGTTTTACTTCATTTTCAAACCCATTTGAGAACTTGTTCTTGTTGTTATTTCTTCCACTTGTGGAAGAAATAAAAAAAAACATCTCCATCATACATGTGGAAAAGTTAAGGAGAGACCTTTATTCAACATAGCAGTGAGACAAAATAAGTTTAAAACTAAAATCCTAAATAGCCAAAACCCTAAATATTACTGACATACTTCGAAAAGTTATTAAATAGTTAATTAACAGTTGTTGACCAATCCAAATAGCAATTATACGGTCGTGGGTCTGACATGCGTCATCGTGTGAGACCAAAACAGCTAGATAAAATCTTTTGACACAACTGTAATAGGAAATAACAGCACTAAATATAAGGTCTAACAAAATTAGGTGAAACTATTTTAAAAGAATGATCAGACCATCAAACTGAACAACTTTCTCTATGGGACCAATATCGAAATCGCGAAAAAAAAATCAGGTGTCCCATACATTTGAGTCGAATTATGTTTGCAGGTTTGTATGGGGCAGCTGATTTTTATTTCGCGATTTTGATATTGGTCACATAGAGAAAGTTGTTCAGTTTGATGGTTTGATCATCCCTTTAAAATAGGTTCAGCTAGTTTTGTTAGATGTTATATAGATAATTATGATTTAAAGAAGGGCCGCAGTTTTTAAGCACTTAATAAAAACCAAACATTCACAACATTCAGAAAGCACTAAATAAGCACTAATTGAATAGCTAGGATTCAAAGCCCTTTGATCGAGGTCCTTGCTAGGCATATATCTACTGTATTGGTGTCCAAAAAGTTCATGTAATTTGTCACAAAATCATACTTAATAATACATTATAGCGACTCACATGTACTAGGTCCACAGAAACAATCTCTCAATTTCACGGTGCTACTTTATTGCTGTAATAACGATGCAGTTGGGAATTTATTAGTGTTCGTATGATTTAGTTGCCCAGTTGCACTTGCACTACATTACAATGACAATGTATTTTACTTATGATTTATTACTCCTCGGTGATCCGGTTAGTGTGATGATGGAATGCTAAACACAAAGTGATGAACTCTATCATAAGTTCTTTTAAATTAATAGATAGAGCCTTTTCGCATGACGCTGAAATCGCTGTGAGGGAAAACGCTGTTATCAGATTTCATTACTGAATTTGAAAATACCTAGTACTAATAGATACCTAACCTAAGGTAGGTGCCTACTATATTTCTCGGGGAAATGAGGTTATGACCAATGCAGTAAATAACAAGACCTCATATAATGTATTTTATGTGCTGTAAAATTATAGGTAATTATATGCAAAACAGAATGTTGAAACCTAAATGGTTTCAACTTCACTCAACACCACACCTCTCCTCATTGTTGATACCATTGCTTTTCTTTTCTAACCAATAGGTAGGCCTATCTACCAGTTGTTATCTTGACCTGTATACTGCAGTAGTTAAATTGTACCTAGACCAGATCAAGGATGTCATTAAAAAATGACAGGTTAAAATTAGCTGAAATCGACGGGAATGTATGACAAGGTGTATGGACCGACAGGAAGCAAGAGAGGTGTGTCAGAATCGCTCAAAACGGAGATCTCTCTGGGAAAAAGACGTGAGTTCATGTATGTATTTATGTTTTGTATTGGTTTTGATACAGCGCTCCTGATGGATACGATGAGAATGGTTTTTTTTTCATTTTACGAAATGCGCATAAAACCTACAGTAGTTCGTGGCAGGTGTAGATAATAGACCAGTCACAATATTGACCATGAAGTTTTACGAGCCAAGGATTTACTGTAAACTAATGGCTTGGCGGTGAAGGAAAACATCGTGAGGAAACCTTTATACCCGAGAATGAAAAGCAAATACCATAATCTTGGAGGTGCGTGTAATAAAATAAGGGCGAGCCATCACTGGTCGCAGTAGTTTTAGTACGAACCTCGATTACAATATTCCACTCAAATATAATATACAAACGGATGATAGGTACATTTGATTGAAGATAGAACTTCAAAACTATCACATACCTACATACACTCACGACTAAAATTCCTTTCGTGGTGGTCAAACACGTTGCAACATCTACCAGCTGTATTGCATACAGTGTAAAAAGGCTCACTTTTAGGGTATAGAACGTTTTAAGATGAAATTACATGTAAAGTTATGATAAGTAGCTAGCTTTTTGCTCACTCCATAAGAAACGCTTATCTGTTTTAGTCGCTTCGTACACCCACGAGAAGAAATAATGGTCCATTCTTAGCTGGAACCACATGGCTTTTGAAAAATCGAAACTAAACCCCAAAACCACAAATTCAACAGCAAAAAAATTGATCTCCACTAAAAATACATAACATAATCCAACGCAAAACATCTCGAGATAAAATAAACATAATAAATTTCAGATTATTTGCAATTCCGATGACAGTTATTAGCATAAGAAATAGACGGTTAAAGACACATAGTTGTGCCAGTGAGAAGCCACTGATCCGTTCAGAATTACTCAGTTAAATAAAGACAGAGAACGCCATTAAATCATTTACGATACAGTCGATTGAGGAAGTGAGTTTACTTTGACTACTATATCGCAAATTGTAACGCTTTTATTCGGTTTCAACTACAGCAGCTATTGTTACAAAGTCACTAAGGTACAGATGATACGGCGACTCATTAAGCTATACAAAACCAACATAAGCTGGCCGCGGGACGTTATACGTTGCTCCTACCGCGGCCAGCTTATGTTGGTTTTGTGTAGCTTGATAAGTTGCCGTGTGCACTGCGTGTTTAGAATCTGGTGGGAAAAACGTGTCTTTTCCCTTTTACGATACGGAGGATACGGAAACTGTTACGATCAAGAAAGCCTTGGACGAAGGGATTCTAACAAAAATAGCGACTTAGTAGGTGCACTGGTGTAACTTGTGACAGGAAAATGCCGGTCCGAATGAAGGGCCTGGTCTATAAGTCCATAATAAGACCAGTCCTCATGTACGGTAGTGAAACTTGGGCCACAACAAAAAACCATGTCCGAACTGTACAAACAGCCGAAATGAAGATGCTGAGGTGGATGTGCAGTGTCACGAGGCGCGATAGAATCCGCAACGAGTATGTGCGAGGTAGCCTGGGTGTTCGTGACATTGCAGATAAGCTTCAGGAGCATAGGCTTAGGTGGTTTGGACACGTGAAAAGAAAGCCACTCGAATATGTAGGAAATATGGTACTGCAACTGTCGATTCCAGGACAGAGACCAAGAGGACGTCCGAAGACTAGATGGATGAACACAGTTCGTTGTGATATGACCGAGTGCAATGTCTCCGAATACGACGTCAGTAATAGGGCAAGGTGAAGAGAGCAGATACGGAAGGCTGACCCCACCACCATATGGGATTAAAAGCCAGGAAAAGAGAGAGAGTATGGGCATTAGATTTATAGTCAATTAGTCGTTTCATAAGTATATTTCAGTCGAAATCAGACGGCTCATGCTATAGCATTGATCGCTCTCATGGGAAAAGCCTCCTCTCCCGAATAAGAGCGAGAGAGAGTAGATCCTCCACCACGCAGGCGCAGTGTGGATTGGTGGAGGCACGTTAGTGGTCGAAGAGTGAGAGGGAGTAGATCCTCGACCACGTGGACTCAGACGCGGAGGCAAGTTAATGTTCAACTTGCTGTTAGAGAATTTTCAAGCCCTAATAGGCATCTGATCTGGCTTAACAAATAATTACACGAACGTCTGACAGAACTATACTGGACCAAATGCTTAATGTGCCTTCCGTGATGTACGGAGACGCTCGAGCTAAAATATAATGTCACCCATTCAAACACTGGCCGGACCTGACGTTTCTTAACTTCGGTGACCGTTTTCAGTATAGATTGAGGATGCTGTTGGAGCTGCCTCGTTTCTGCAGCTCATCGGGCATGTTTGCGGCGCGAGTAAATAGCTTTGCAGCCATCATACTGAAACGAGTCGCCTCCTTGCTGTGCAGGGTACGGAGCAGAAGCAACACCCTCCTCGAGCCCATTGCAGTTCCAGTTTCCCATTCTTGGGAATTAGAAAGACCTTCATATGGGCTGAATGGAATGAATGTTATCATCATCACGGGCCTTATTCGATATAAAAAGATGTTTCAAATAGTGTGTGTTTGAATAAGACATCGACATGTGTGTCTATATAAGCAAATTATTCAGTGATTAATACTAAAACCTTTGCATCTATGATCGGTCACTAAATAAATTAATTGCATTGAATTGAACCTGTGAGAATGAATCGTCTTGAATCTGCAGTAGAATCTTACTGGGTATGAAATATACAGTTAATACGTGGTGTAAAAAAGTACCTATCATTAACCTTTAAACCACATAATCTACCCATCAAACTGAACAACTTTTAGTATAGCAAACCTGTAAAAACAAAAAAAGTCAGCTGCTCCATACGTTTGAATCTAGTAGGTATGTAGGTATGCAATTTAGTATGGAACATCAAACTGAACTACTTTCACTATGGGAGCAAACAGATCGGAGCAAAAATAAATCAGCTGTTACATACATTTGAGTCGAGAAGGCGTTGCAGTTTAGTATGTAACAGCAGATTTTATTTTTGCTCCGATCGGTTTGCTCCCATAGTAAAAGTTGTTCAGATTGATGGGTAGACTCTTAGTTTAAAAGGATGCTAATGATATCAATTAAACCCTGTAGATGTCAAAATACAGAGCACATTCCACCTCTCGAATAAGAGGTAATGAGATTTATTGACAGCTTATAAATGCCACAATACAGAACACATGCCTCCTCTTGGATAGGGGGGAATGAGCCATACTCCACCAAGTTGGCAAGGTGGATTGGTGGAGACTTATTATTATATTATAAGAGACCTCCTTTTGGATAAGAGACAGTAAGCCATACTCCACCAAGTTGGCAAAGTGGATTGGTGGAGAGTAGTTAGTCAGTTTGCTGTCACATAATATTGTAAAGCTAAACTAAATTTATGTAGATCAATTTATAATAGTCACATATAAGTCACCTGAAATGTGATTTACTGTATAGAATTACGTCACTATAATATTACGTAAAAGTCAGTAGGTAGGAAAGTTACAGTGATATATTAGGCCAATATTTGTAATTCACATACCTACCTACACGATAAGTTAGTCATTGCTCTTCGATTTTTATTTGAAAACCAAAAATGTCGAAGTATAATTTTAGTTTGCGTGGATGGTGATTTTTCTGGAATTCTTATACTCTAAAATAGATGTAAATTCATTAAAATGTTACACTATCTATCTATCTATACTATTATAAAACTGTAACAGAAGTGTGTCTGTACATTGGAGATATTAACAGAAAAAAGTTACTATATGGTTTTTAGGTGTCCCTGATTCCATTTCACCAATTTTTGGATTTTTTGTCTGTCTGTTTGTTCGTGTGTTTGTTTGAACGAGCATCACGCAAAAACTACTGAACCGATTTTGATGAAACTTTTTTTGTTTGATAGCTTATGATCTGACTTAAAATCTGGTATATAAATTGTGCGGACGAAGTCACGGGTTAACGCTAGTTATTTATATTTGGATGATTTTGTCAGTAGAAGTAAAAAAGGTTACAATAACTCTATTGTAAATACAACAAAAAATCTCGTAGCGCTTCGTAGCACTTTCGTAGCAAGCGTATCACTGTTGTAAAACTTAATTAAACATTTTTATTTAGTTTTGTTATTTATTTTAAATTAAATTTTTGTGCAGTGTAACTGTTTGTTTTTCAAAAATAAATTAAAAATTCCGTACTAGCGCCATTTTAAACACCAACCGATTATTTTTTTTTAAATATATATTTTTTTACCAAACACTTTTCACTTCACTGGCCACTTTTAAAAAAATATATATTTGAATGTGGAATTCCAGCTGACCGCACTGGATTGAGCGCGACGTATGACTACCACGATACTGGGACGGCCTCGTAGCAAACATGTATAAGTACAATTTTATTAATAAAGAGTATTTATAATTAACACACATTTTTTACAACTTTATGCCTTCGAAATCACCGACGTTATTTTTTCATACGTAATTGGCTGTTTTTTCGCTTTTGTTGATAGAAGTTTGACTTTGATTGAAATATCCTTTTAACGAAATTTATTTTTGCAGTTTAAAATTTCCACGACTTTTATTCTTAAATGTGACCGTCTAACCTTTAATTTGAACACCGAAAAGATAATAAAATGTACTTATTTATTTTGTATACATTTACAAAGTGACATTTTATACAGGGTGTCAAATTAAATATGTTGCATATGAAAGGGGGAGCTTCCGACCATTAAACTAAACAACTTTCACTATAACCGTAACACCCTGTGTGTTACGGTATACACTTGCATTACTTAAAGGGGTGAGTGTACCCATGTTACTAAACAACTTTCCCAAAGAAAAACTTACAATCAGCTAATTTGCATTTAGTATGAAAAGTAGATTTTTTTTTAGAATTTCCTACTGGTTTCTTTCGGAAATTTGTTCAGTATCATGGGTACAATCACCCCTTAAAGTAATACAACTGTTTACCCTAACACCTTGTGGAGCAAACATCGAAATCGCGAAAAACAAATCTGCTGTTCCATAGAAAAAATCAATGGTTACTAGACCGAAAAGTATGGGACATTTGTATTTTTTTTTTGCTTTTTCGATGTTTGCTCCATAGAGAAAGTTGTTCAGTTTGATGGCCTCAAGCACCCTGTTTAATGTGAAACGCATTTAATTTTATACTTTGTATAAAATAATAATTCGGTCAGTAACACCAGTTCTTCTATTTTGGAATTGCTCCATTTTAGAATATCTACGATGTATTGACACGGCGTTCTCGATTCGTCTCTATCATATTAATATGCACTATAGGTAGAGAAAGAACATAGTTATATGCGTATGTTAGGGCGAGATAGATAAACAAGGCTATGGCGCTGCTGGCGTCGTGTAAAATGGGTATAACATAGTAGCATCTTTCAAATTAAAGATTGAAAATTATTGAAGAATGAATGATGAATGAATGAATGATTGATTGATTGAATGATTTGAGATTGATTGTTTTGATTTGATTGATCTTTAATTTTATTCGAAATAGCACAACATGGCTGTAACATGTTTAAAAATCAATAATATTTGAAAGTAGCATCTTTACATTAAATTATGTTAAAAAACTAAGTACTAGTAAGGCAAAGGCTTTTGTGAGGGATCTGGGCAAACGTTTAAGAGAAAGGGGAAATGATTTCCGTGTTGGGTCGTACTTGTCGTATGTCTTTAGCAATACGACGCGGAAACGTAGCCAGCATTATGGGCACGTTTGGGCCAGGAGTGCGATTTTTGAATCTCATACGTTGAACTCAGCAGTTGAAAATGTAAGGAGATACGCATCTTTCTACTGCTGATTTGACTTTCAAAAATCTCACTCCTGGAGTATGATTTTTGAAAGACAAATCAGCAGTAGAAAGGTGCATATCTCCATAGTAATTTTGACATTTTCAAAAATCGCACTCCAGGTACGGCTAGGGGCGGTCCTTTCTATTAAGTGTTTGACGTGGCATGTTGCTGAATAATGTTTTGTTTTGACGACGCATATTGCTGAAGGAAATTTTGTAGGAAATTTGACGACGTACGTTATGGGTTAAAAGCCACTCAGTCACTTTTTCTTTGCAGAAGTACTTGCATAGGTGGACAAGATTAAGATTTTTATTTAAGACGAGCGTTAACCCGCAACTTTGTCCGCACAAATTGTATACCAGAGTTTAAGTCAGATCATTAGCTATCAAACAAAAAAAGTTTCATCAAAATCGGTTCAGTAGTTTTTGCGTGATAATCGTTCAAACAAACAAACACACAAACAAACACCCAAACAAACACACAAACAAACAAACAGAGAGACAAAAAATCCAAAAATTGTTGATATGGAATCAGGGAGACCTAAAAACCATATCGTAATATCTTCAATGTACAGACACACTTCTGTTACATTTTTATAATAGTATAGATATTGTAAAGTCTAGGACCTGAAAATTAAAAAGCCTGTTAAAATAAAAGGTTCTGCTGATCATCATCATCATATCGTAAGGCATTTTTTTTAATCTTCCTGCTTGGATCCGGGGAGGTCTAAATTTCAAGGTTTCAAGGTTTTTCTAGGTTTCAAGGTTTCGGTTCTGCTGATAACAGTAGGACAAACGTTATAAGTCGTCTGATTAAAAACTAGGGGTGTAATATATCTTATTAGAAGTTACTACCAAAATTGTATTGAATAACAACGCGATATGCATTCAAAGTCAAGCTATTTGCTATTTATAAAATCCATTTTACTTTTAAAACTATTAAAATGCAAGCAGCAAAGAATTCCACAAGATAAATTATTAATGCACATTTTTATTCTTGACAATTTGATCTCTTTCAGCTTTCATGACATTCCTTGACATTCGCTGAAAAGATTTTTTTAATTCGCTTTAATGTAAGTTATGAATAATGATGGTTCATCACTAATAACTCAATAAATAAGAGTATAATTGCATTGTATGTAAGCTTTGAATTATCTAGTATTAATATAATTAGTTACTTATATTCACAGTTCTTATATACACAGTTGTGTATATAGGGAAAAATAGTTTAGAAAATCTAGATGCCGTGTCACCAATAACATTTGCAATTTATAAAATAACGAGCGTTAACCCGCGACTTCGTCCGCACAAATTATATACCAAATTTTAAGTCAGATCATAAGCTATCAAACAAAAAAAGTTTCATCAAAATCGGTTCAGTAGTTTTTGCGTGATACTCGTTCAAACAAACAAACAAACAAACACCCAAATAAACACACAAACAAACACACAAACAAACAGACAGACAAAAAATCCAAAAATTGGTGAAATGGAATCAGGGACACCTAAAAACCATATCGTAACTTTTTTTTTGTTAATATCTTCAATGTACAGACAAACTTCCTGTTACAGCTTTATAATAGTATAAATTACAAAGATATAAAGCTTTGAAATTTTTCATACAAAATTTTATAAGCTTTATATCTTCGTAATTATATTATAAATTGCAAATGTTATTTGTGACGCGGCAACTAGATTTTCTAAAATATTTTTCCATATATAAAATATTACTTTTATTAATTCCGTCTACGCGTATTGTGCGTCAAACTTTTGTATGGCCTGAAACCACCTTAAGACGGTTGTGAAACTGACAATCTCAATACAAAAAACCGGCCATGAGCATGTTGGACTCGCCCAAGTAGATTGAAAATATTTTATCAAAAAATTTAAACCGACTTCAAATCTAAATATGTTAAAAATAATAATTGCAATTTGCAACCGATGACTTTTACGTTCGCATCTACATGGTGAAATTGAGTCTACACATCGAACTGAACAACTTTTACTATAGGAGGAAACCGATCGGAGCAAATAAAAAATCTGCTGTTCCATACTAAACTGCAATGTCGACGCGCGAGTTCGCGACTGAATTGTATGCAATAGCTGATTTTTTTTGCTCCTGTTGTTCAGTTTGATGGGTAGACTCTTAGTTTAAAAGGATGCTAATGATATCAATATCACCCTGTATAAGATTAAAATGTTTTAATGAAATTTATGAAATAACTGTTTTTTTTTCAATTGCAGGTGTGTTTCCATTGTAAAAGTGGTTCAGTTTGATGGTCTGAACCACACCTTAAAGTTTAGCTAAACATTTTTTATAACCCTGTAATATAATGCATCTAAATTATAACTACTTACTTATAATTTCTTAGATGCATTATATTACAGCGTTATATTATAGTAAGCATCAATAATTGAAGGAATGTGCCATTTTGGTCACATTCTAACAAGTAACCTCAAAGATGACGATGACCAGGAAAGGCAGCGGCGTGCCCTAGTCATCAGAAGCAACATGTTGGCGAGGCGGTTTACACACTGCTCCACTCAAGTAAAGGTGACCCTATTCAAGGCGTACTGCCAGGCTTTCTACACCAGCCAGCTGTGGAGTAGCTACACGAGGGGTACCTTCAGTACCCTTCGTGTATAGTACATCAACTCCCTCAGAGCTATGCTCGGTCTACCATGGCGGTGTTGTGCGTCTGGCATGTTCGCTGAGACATTAACGTGTTATTAAAAAGGATAAGATCCTCTTTTCATAAACGGCTGTACTCCTCGACAAACCCAATTGTACAAGTTGTGTATAGACACATATATCAGTTTGAGATAGGCTATGCTACTTATGTACCATAGCGGGTCTCAAATTGATGTAACCATTATGTACATTGATTGTATAGAACGAACATAGAACTATGTTAATATTTTTATAATATTAATCCAGTGTACCTATGATATTATTATAATAATTAACGATTTGCTTTGCAATGATTTATATGGGTCGCCTGTATTGGTTTTTCTGTGCCTGAAATAAACAATTTTTATTTATTTATTTTGACATCCGCCTGGGAGATTTGAAGCCACACGACACAAAGATATGTAAATATTCACCACAGAGCATTTAATTTAATGTAATGTACTTCTGTCGGCTAAGAATAGCACCATCCCATTTCCTCCTGTGGGTGTCGTAAAAGGCGACTAAGGGATCTACTGAAGGATGGGCAGCAGCATCCTCTGAGTACACACATTGATTCGATCCAACTGCGATCGCCAACCCGCCTGCCAAGCGTGGCGATTATGGCAAATCCCCCCATTTTGGGGGAGGCTTATGTCCAGTAGTGGACGTTTAATGGCTGATATGATGATGATGATGAATGTACTTCTGTATTATTAACATTCCAAAAGCATCTCTCATCTCATTACCATTAATAAAAAGTTAACGTAATTTACCAACACAAGGGCAAAAACCTCCAGAATCAAACCAAAGTTACATTTTGTCATAAATTAAATGTTTCGGCCAAAAATAACGTCGCAAACGACTTTATTAATCGATGTTTACTCAAAGCAAAGTACGTGATTTTGTTAAATCTTGACTTATTCAGATTTGGGTGTTGTCCAAATGCGGAGCGCTGTATGTCGTTGTAGTAAGGTAGTTATTTATTTATTTGTTAATTTTGTTTCATTTTCAAGTGAAATGAGGAATTCAAGAATGTGCAAACGTCAATTCAAGGTAAATATGAGTGGTTGAATGGGATCGCCATAGACTTACGTATGATGATCAAATCAGAGGCGAATTGGAGAAGGACCAAATCATAATTACTTGCCTGAAACTACGATCGTGTAGATCAGGTGTAGATAGATAGATAACTAGTACTGTAGAGTAGTATACAGGGTGTCCCGTAAACCGACGTCAACCCGGTGGATGCTGATAGGTTAGTTCATGCCTAACCAGAATATACGTACGAATATATTGTAGGTGCGTTCCAAAGGTGTACAACGAGCTACCGGCCGATATTAGAAATGAGGTGAAGAAGTCGAAATTCTGTGGAATGTTGAAGGAATTGTTGCTATTGAATGTCATCAATGATTAGCTCAGTACGCCAGTCATGTAACGTAATAAAATATACTATATTATTGCGCCTATGTAATGCGAGACTGTGATTCTCTGTTTCCTACAGCCAAACCATAAAATATGGTTTTGTAGGACTATAAGTAAAACATGTATGTATTTCAAACTTTTATTAAATAAATTAAAAAAAGGAAACTAAAATAAAAATTAAAAAAAAAAAACAGTTAGCTAATCAAGCAATCTGTCAACATTTTTCTTTAGGAAAAGGTTCTTAGTTATCGAGATAAGGACAGTTTTATGAAATTCGCGAAACTGTTTACCATAGTCACTATTATGAGTGCCACGGCTACAAATGTTCTATGCAGTATCTGTGTTAAAACAGTCAATATCTCGAAAACTAAGCCACTTTTACTAAAGTCAAATTTTGATATTCTGCTTAGTCGTGACCTAATCTATCAGCATCCGCCTGGCTGACGTCGTTTTACGGGACATCCTGTATAATTTCATCAGAACAAAACAAACAGTGACTGAGAAAGGTAGCAGGTAACACTATGGAATGCATGGATACATGCATGCTAATGTTCACAAAAGTAACTATTATATATACTATACTCTCTACCCTTCAAAGTGAACAATTTTTACTATGGGAGCAAACCTGTCAGAACAAAAAGAAATCTGCTGTCCCATACGTTTGAATCGAGTAGGTATTGCAGTTATGGGACACCTGATTTTTTTTTGTTCTGACAGATTTGCTCCCATAGTAAAAGTTGTTCAGTTTGATGGGTAAAGTATTTGGTTTAAAATTTAATGATACTTTTCCTTACACCTATATATTGAAAAATCTGTGCTATGGTGTATGTGTGCATGCGATCGTGGATGTTGCAGAGGCAATCGTTGCATTTGTCAATTTGACAATAGATTGTTTCCTAAAGGGCCATAGGCACGGATGGGAAAAATGGACGTTTTAGCACAGATTATTTAAAATGGTATTAACACGTTCCTGAGCAGTGAACAAGACACAATATGATTTTTTTTTTATTTCTCTTATAAAAAAAAATATTATAACTTTTTAGGTCCGCCACACACAGACGGAATTGCAATCCGGAATCGTGATTCAGGATTCAGTGTTGTCAACTATGGTTACAAAAAATACTAGAGTGCTGTTTAAAAAATGCCTAAAATAAAAATGTATGAAACGCCAAAAGAATGACAATTACATTTTTAAGTAATTATTAAAACGAAACAAACAATTTCTATACATGACAATTTCTATCATGTGATGAGGTCATGACGTTACGATGATGATTTGTAAATTGTATTATATATATCAAAAGGCTATCGATAGTTTTAACATTAGACATTATCTGCATACAATATGGCATAAACCATTAACACACAAGCTATTTTTGATCGTAGGCGATTTCGCAGCTATACCACAACGACGTTCCATCAACGCCTACCCTCAAAAATCACTTGTGTGATATGACTGTAAATCTTTAAAAAATCACTAGATCTAGTGAAAAAGTCTCTGAAAGCGGCAACACTCTATACGGAACCAATTCCGAATCAGGTTTATTCCGTATGTATGTGGCGGACCTTATTGTTGTTACTGCTATGGCCAGTTACTGTCCGAGAACGTTTTAAAGTGCTTGTAGATTAATGGGCCTGGGTGTTTCTACTCGACGTTTGAACGCCGCCATTATCCTCACCAAATATTTTCGCCCTGTTTATAAGTAAATCTTTGACTATTTATTATAAGGACTAGCCTTGCCCCCTCTTTTGCCCCGAGAAATGACGAGACATGACGTTTTACTCGTTTAAACGCTTTGTCGTGGGTGGCATGCTAGCAGTGCAGCATGGCTAGCATGCCACCCACGACAAAGCGTTTAAACGAGAAAAACGTCGTGCGCGCTCTTTCCGGCCTACGTAAAATAATAAAGATGGAGGCACATCTCGATTTTTGTCGTTTTCTCGGGGTTGGCATGCTAGGCCTACAGGATACAGTAGTACGTTGACGAATTTAAATAGCGCGCGAAATTAATTGACCAATCAAGATGTGCCACCTTCATTCCCTTGCCACAATTGGCTAATTGTTTTCGTGCACTTTTCCCTGCTATCCCACTTTGCACCCTTTGATTAAACTCAAACGGTGAAGGATAACATCGTGACGAAACCTGCATACACTGAAGCAGAAATTCTCGACTTTAACTCAGTAAGGTCAACACATCTATCATGGGGCACTGTATACGCTATTATAATAAGATACCAGAGAATATTCTAAACTTGCCAGACAGCTTGCCAAAAGTTTAAATCCCATGTCAAACAAGTCCTCTGTAAAAAGGCTACTATAAACTCGATGACTATTTGAATTACCAAAATGTCTGGAGTGCGATTTTTGAATCTCATTCGCTGAGCTCAACAGTTGAAAATGTCAAAATTACTATGGAGATACGCATCTTTCTACTGCTGATTTGACTTTCAAAAATCATTCTCCAGGAATGCGATTTTTGAAATTCAAATCAGCAGTAGAAAGATGCGTATCTCCATACATTTTCAACTGCTGAGTTCAACGTATGAGATTCAAAAATTGCACTTGGTCTTGACAATTTTACTCTATGTAATGCAATATTGTATTTTAATTGTACTTTTCATATTTTGTTTTGTTTAAAAGATGTGTGTTGTAAAGTTTCTGGCCGCTTCTTCTCTCAACGGAACACCTTCCGACGCGGTGGTAGAGTCAAAAAATGACGTCAAAAAGCTATCTATGTGATATTATTTTGAATAAAAAATTTTGATTTGATTTGATTCTGATGATACACCCTTCTTGAGGATAGGCTTGTGCCTTGCAGTGAGACGGGTTTAAAGATATGAAGAAACTAAAATCTTCAAACAGCTTTTACGTTCGCAATATAAAGTGGTTATCATCATCCTCATAATCACCTGTCAACTGATCAACAAAGTTTACATAGATTTTCTAACACGCTTGCCAATTTGAATCTAGTCAAAACGTCCTTCGAAACATTTTGCAGTCAAACTTGTCCCAGATTTCAGTAGTAATCTATTTTTCTAAAAGAAATATTAACACAATTCGGTCGTAATCATTCATTGTTTTCATTGTCCACGTTGACATAGTAAAAGTCAATCTATTATACAGCTAATGTCTTTGTATCTACAAATAAAAGAATTCCTTTCATCTTTCAGCGTGTGGTTTCATTCATCACTTAACAAATGATTAACATTTCTATATAACTATTATTCGGTCGAATAAATAGACAAATTGCTGTCAAAATGCTGGCGCAAGTGCTAGAGCGGTTGTAATAAAGATTTTGATATTGTTACTGGTAAATGTAGGTTTGTTTGTGTGAAGAAAAATTTAAATTTTGAATTATCTAGGTGTCTTACTAATATCATAAAATTATGTGAAAGTTTGTGACGATGTTTAAATATTTGTGAAGGAACCATGCATAGATTTGGCTAAGGCACATAGAATATTATGTTCTGATTTGACATACTTTTTTTTAAAGGCAACGTGACTTTAGAAATTGTATCCTAATTCGAAGTTCTGGGCAAAACATAATTTTTAAATAAAGGGAGACAAATAAATTCAATCACCTATATCAGTGCGATTTTTGAATCTCATTCGCTGAGCTCAGCAGTTGAAATTGTCAGAATAACTATAGAGATATGCATCTTTCTACTGCTGATTTGACTTTCAAAAATCGCACTCCTGAAGTATGATTTTTGAAAGTCAACTCAGCAGTAGAAAGATGCATATCTCCATAGTAATTTTGACACTTTCAACTGCTGAGCTCAGCGAATGAGATTTAAAAATCGCACTCCTGGGCCCTATTTAATAACCGAGGCAATTGACATTGACAATTCAGAGTACATTGCTGAGAATGCTAGAAAACATGAAGCACTGCAAGTTTAGCGTCATTAGTAACCAGCAATGTACCCTGAATTGTCATTGTCAATTGTCGAGTTTATTAAACAGGGCCCTGGCTGTCATTTCATTAGAAAATCAAGACAAGATAAGAGGACAAGAGGTAAGCAGGTGCGATACTGAGTGAGACAGGAATACACAATTGCCTATTATTTTCTGCCAAGCTTCGTACCAAGAGGGGGTGGGATAAAAATTGGTAGGGGCAGGGAGTCCATCCGGCAAATCTCATTGTAACAACAGCAGTTGCCGTAGCCGTATCGGCATGGAAGACATCAATAAATTCTTTCTTATACTATGCTACTCATCTCTTTCTCTCCTTTCGCCGCACAATTCCGATACTGCCATCGTCACCGGTTAATATTGCTTGAAAACAGCAAGCAAACCCACGTAACGAACCATTAGTGATGTTTAATCTAATTCGCGATCCACCGGCGTCTGATGACTCAGTGCCTAGCATCGAGAATTCACTTTTTCATACAATCTGAATGAATGCCAAATTCGAGGGGACGTATCATACAGGTTGCTGGATTCCACACTTTAAAATTGTCTGTTTTATTGACGTTTGATATTTTCTGTTGCTAAATATTACCCCTTGATGATGCAATAAATGGATTATGAATTATGAATATCGTCTACAGCCTATACAGGGTCCTTCTTAATACGCTGACACTTTTTTAAGGGGATGATCAGACTATGAATCTGTATAACTTTTCGTTTCCTATTGTGCATTGTATTTTGTTTTGGTGTAAATAGTAAATAAATTATATTTCATTCATTCATTCATTCAACTTTCTCTATGGGACCAACGTAAAAATCGCGAAAAAAAAATCTGCTATCCCATATATTCGGCTCGAGCAAGTTTTCTGTTTTGCATGGAAGAGCGGATTTTGTTTTCGCGATTTCGATTTTGGTACCATAGAGAAAGTTGTTCAGTTTAACGGTCTGATCATCCCCTTAAAAAAGTGTCAGTATATTAAGAAGTACCCTGTATACGTCTTACAGCACCCTCAAGGCGGGTTTATGGACTATCCATCACCACGCGAGCCCAATGCGGATTGGTGGACTTCACATACACATTAGAAGTTTCTTCTTCAGTGTATGCAGGTTTTCTCAAAATGTTTTCCTTCACCGTTTGAGAGCAGTTGGTATTACGTACATAAGTTAGAAAAACTCATTGGTACATGGCATGTCGTCCGTGCGGATTCGAACCCGGACCTCAAGATTGAGTGTCCATACAAATACCACCTACGCTGATGCTGAAATTATGCTGATGTTGCTACAATTTGTAGTTGTAACAATGTTCCTGGAAACCCCAAAGGGGGTGAATGCTTCTGCAACTAAACAGTTAAAAAACCGGCCAAGTTCGAGTCGGACTCAGAGTTGCCAGACGTACGAGGTTCCTCGTACAAATACGGGAATTGGGGTCTCTCGAACGAGGTATGAGGATGCCGTCAGCCTAGTACAAATTTGTACAAAGTTTTGATTTTAAGGAAAATTATGGCATGATTTTCCATTGCAGGCGTCGTTTTGTAGAATAAATGAATATTTTAATTATCTAAGACGTTTATGGTTAAACTTAAGTTTGCTGGGAAATCCTCAAGAAACCGACCTGTTTAATAAAAAAAAATTAACAAAATAATTTTGATGCTCTATGAAACGTCTAAAATTAAATTGTATTTTATGCTCATATTAATTAATACAAGTTTTATGCCTAATTTAAGCCTAATTCTTAGTTTTTTCAAACTTTATAAAAATGTAGGTACGAGGTTTAATAGGCAAAGTACGAGATTTTCCTTGCTTTTGTACGAGGAAAAACTTTCGACATCTGGCAACCCTGGTCGGACTCGTGCACATCTCGAGCACGGAGGGTGTCAGTGTCATCGATACAAGGTGTTAAAAAAATACAAATAAACATTTAAGGGGGTGGTTAAGACCATCAAACTGAACAATTTTCACTATGGGACCATTATCGAAATCGCGAAAAAAAATCTGATTTTCCATCATCATCATCATCATATCAGCCGATAGACTCCTGGACATAGGCCTCCCCCATAGGGAAAATGGGGAGATTTGCCATAATCGCCATGATGCGATGCGTTTGTGATGTTCCATACTAAACTACAGATCTACTCGAGCTAAATGAATGGGACAAAAGATTTTTTTTTCGCCATTTCGATGTTGGTCCCATAGTGAAAGTTGTTCAGTTTCATGATCTCAACAAACCCTTAAACATTTTATATGTTTATTTTTACTTTTGTAAAATCCTGTACTTAAAAAAGAGTTCCGTGACTGAAAAACTAACAGTTTTAATATGTATGAATCATTCTGTATCTATCCAACTTTTAATCTATCTAACTACAGCGTGCTCCCAATTGCACGGGCCCACAATTTGGCACCTCTCAACCTCTGGAATTAAGAAGCGAGTTATTAATTGCTAAAAGATGTGACGTATCTTAAAATTAAATACTTGTACTAAGTGCAGTTGTGATTTTAAGATTGCTATCTGGGCTGGCACTTTAGGTGTTAAGATAAATTGTGTCCTCTTTATATTATTAATGTCAGTTGTCCGTCTGTCTTTATTAGATAACTACTACTACTTCTACTAGTGTTTGCCCGTGTCTTCGTCCACATGTGTAGTCCAGTTTTTAAGTCGAATAATGGTCATAAACACAATAGTACATTATGATACAAGTGAGCAAAGTTAGTCATTACAGCCGAGTCGGGATCGCAGCACGAGCCGACAGGCGAGTGATGCATGCTAGCCGAGGGCTGTAATGACCAACGCTCACGCGTTTCATACGACGTTTTTCAACATACTTGCTGGGAGAAAGTAATAAAATTTCGTAAAATACAACAATTTTAGATACTTAAATATTTGTGGAAAATGGTGCTAGGCTTTTTTTTGCGTTCCATGCCTTAAGTTGAGATACCTATGCGCGCGCAGGTCGGTGAACAGGCAAAGACTTTAACCGACATTCAACCAACGATATTTTGTTGCAAACCATTTAATATTCATTCAAAGCGTTATAATTATATACTTAATACTTATGTATTTATAACACAAATTAATAGTAATTTAATCAAATTAAAGATTGAAAAATTTGTCTCGGGCCCGACTTGAACCCGCACTTTTCCAAACCGGGGAACTGCGTTATCCAATTTTGCCACCGAGCCCACTACCCAGAGAATGAAATTTTCAATCTGTTGAGTCTTAATAGTAATTTGTTAACTAAAATAATTTGTTTGACGAAATGAAGCATTTATTTATCATATTTAAATTAAAACCGATTATTTTATTCAGAAAAAAGTTGTTCTTTTTACATAAAAGTTCTTTGCTGAGATTTAAAAACAAACTATAGAAAAAATATATAATCATTTTTGCACGCGTGTTCTATAAGCTAAAAAAAAGAGATTGATATTTTACAAATTTTGATAAGAGCAGAATTGAACTTACATAAATAGTACAATCACAATTAAATAAAATTTGTTTCAGGCGCGCGCGCCGCCCCATCTCTTTCTCTCGCATCAGGCAGTAATATAAGCTATCACACGCTCAATTCGCCTCAATTATTTTTCGACATAGGCCCTTAATATGCTGTCAGCATAATTGTTGGACCCTGTATATTCAAAGAAGTTTGTATTCCTTGCAAACTCAGTTGCAATCATCACCAACATTACACACTTGTACCATAATGTACTATTATGTACTTAAAAAGTTATTGCAATTTTAAAAGTGTGATACTTAGTTTTGCAGGCCAGTGTAGTATATCTTTTTGATATATAGTATTAGTAGTATTGTGGCGACGGGCTCACTCCCCGTCACACTGGACAGAGTTTCGGTACCTAGTGAAACGTGGATGTTCTGAGGTTTCAGAATCTTTGACTACCCCCTCGGGGAATATAGTCGTGAGCATATGCTAAATAGTATTACATTTTGCTATTAACAGATTCGGAATATCTTTTCACGGGTCGAAGTATTGTGAAATATGAATATTCTAAATACCCTCTCGGGAAACACTATAGTCGTGAACATGTGCTGTGTTTGGAAAATTATTCCGTTTCTCCATAAAGAAAAGAAAATTAATAATATGTGATGAAGATAAAGTGCGATTCTAAAGAGCACACTTAAAAAATATATCCGTCGGCCAAACACCGCGTGACCACTGGAATTTCCTCCCTGTGAATCTTTTAATAATTTCTTTCATACGTAATTTAACGTAACCAGTACATTATTATAAAAATAAAAACGTATTAAAATCCATCGTCGGCGCATTTCGGTGTCGTCGTGATGCTGCCAAGTATACAAATGTTGTAAATAATGTAGTTAGCTGTTATATCAGAGTCGTATAACTGAACTGTTAAGACTTACGTAGTAAGAGTGAATATTGCTTGATCTGAGGTTCTTTTTAGGTTAAATTGAGTGTGGATATAGTGTTTTGATGTAAAATGAGTCACAGGATAGTAACTATGGGTTAAAATGAGATGGAATGTTAGAGAAATTTTTATTTTAGTTTGGCGTTAGGACGTGTTTTGATTGAAAATATTTCGTAGGTAATTAATTTTTGGTGACTGCGAAAATCCTTATTCCTCATAGGTACGTCCCACTGCAGGGCACAGGCGTTCCCTTTGGGAGGATGTTTGGGCATCAGTCCACCACGCTTGCCAAATGCAGATTGGTAGACTTCTCTATACGAACTACATTTTAATATTTTTATGACAGCTATAAGACATTATTAACTTTTTGAAATTAGTCGTGGGCAATTTAGGTCTGATGTAGGTGCATAGATCAAAGTTTTTTTTTTGCTTTGTGTAGTTACATCAAAAAGATTATACCTAAAAATTAAGAGGTCCTTTTCTTTGAATAACACATATTCCTTTACTCTTATTTAAGAGAATATTCCTTGTAACGCGTCCGAGCGCGATACATACAAGCGATAAGTCGTAATGTTTAAGATATTCAATAAAAAATAAATAAAAAATAAGTAAATCGACAGGGAGAGAAATTATTAAAAGAGTGAGAATTTGTATACAACAGAACGGATCACATTTTGAGCATTTGATAAATTAATTTTTTTTTAAATAAAATGTTAAATTTTATGATCTTAGTTTCATTTAATAAGCTAGGTTATTTAGGAAAAAATAATTCTTATGAGTAGCCCTTTCAAACGCTATTATAAAATACATGTAATTTTACTATCACATTTGGCGGGTTTGATTCCCGGTTGAGGTAGGCGATTTTTAAAAAATCTGTGAATGCAGTTCTACTTATTATTAAAAATTAAACGATGTCTTCTTTCAGTAAAATATCCTATCTTTAATATTTAAGGTACTTTCCCTCCGTGTGGCATCGCCGTGGGACGCCCTGTATACTCTTAAACGTTCATAGATTACCTTGTATATAGAAACTGACGGTATGTATTTAATAAGTAAATAATTTTTTTCATAACATAAAAGTTTATCTCTAAAAAATGTTCAAGTACCAGTGAACTAATATATTTATAGAAACGTGAGATGTCAAACATCTTATTAATTTATTCACATTTTTACTATCACTTCAAAGGCATCTAAAAAACAAGGTCTCCACAAAAATCTGGAGTTTTTCTAGATTTTATGAGAAAAGGAAATGACATGTGTAATCGTGCGGAATTCAGAGTGAGTGTGTATGAGTGTGAGTGTTTGAATACATTTCTAAAGCACTCGGGAACATGTGTTTGAATGACACGACACGTATATGAATGACAAATAAGTGACAGGGCTAGACTATTAATTAAACACACGTGCTCTTTATTCCACATTTATAACATTAAAAGAATAGATAGTATTTTAATAAATTGCAAATATCTCGGTTATTGTTACTTTTGAAGTTAACTTAGGTATTAACCTCATTCAACCCCTTTTAAGTCAATTAAATATTAAATCGATTTAATTGACGACCCGGTTGGTGTAACGATTACCACGCCGGATTGCCAATCCAGGGTCCTGGGTTCAAATCCCGGTTCCGTCATGGATGTTTATATGTTTGTGCCGTTGTTGTATGGTATCCATAATAAACAGCCTATAATGCTTACTTGTTATTATTATTATTGTTAATTGAATACCTAGTTTTGTGTTGGACAATTTTATTAAGTGTCCAACATAATGAATATGTTTAAATCAAGTCTGAAACTGAACAACTTTTTTTATGAGACGAACTT
Organism: Agonopterix arenella; assembly: GCA_927399405.1. Classification (NCBI taxonomy): domain Eukaryota; kingdom Metazoa; phylum Arthropoda; class Insecta; order Lepidoptera; family Depressariidae; genus Agonopterix; species Agonopterix arenella. The sequence continues at coordinate 9,974,831 of OV656714.1, forward strand.
TGAAAACGCAAAAAATATAAGCTTATGCAATTAAGTTGCCAATGTCATTCTAATGGGTGTTAGAGTCAACAGTTGCATTACTTTAGGGGTGATTGTACCCATGATACTGAACAACTTTCCCTATGAAACCTATTGGAAATTCGCGATGAACCTATTAATCCTAGCATTGAAACATTTTAATGGAAATTTGAGAACTCTAAAGCAAAATTTTCATTGACTTTAAAATTTTTAGCGATTTTTGAATCTCATTCGCTGAGCTCAACAGTTCAAAATGTCAAAATAACTATGGAGATATGCATCTTTCTACTGTTGATTTGACTTTCGAAAATCGCACCCCTGAAGTATGATTTTTGAAACTCAAATCAGCAGCAGACAGATGCCTATCTTCATAGTAATTTTGTCATTTTCAACTGCTGAATTAAAGGTATGACTTTCAAAAATCGCACTCCAGACTTCGTTTGCCTCCTGACCTCCTCAAAAGATATTTAAGCTAGTTACATTAGTTAGACGGTGATGAAACGTTGGACACTAATCAGTTAAACACATTCGCAAGGTGTGTTTTAACACGATGCGTCTGATTTGTCAAACTGACCGATTTTAGATCAGGGGTTTTCAAAGGGTTCTCACGACAGAACATTATAAGAGGGGTTAGAAGTGCAAAGTAGGCGTGGAACGCTTCGTCACAGGTTATGCAATGATTTGCATAAGACCATAAGGCGCGTGGCGTTGTGCGAGCGAGAGGGCATGAGTAGTTGTAGCGGCGTGAGCGGGAAGACAAGTGGCGACAGCCGTCTCCGAAGCAAAAGAGCCACTTTGCATTTCTAACCCCTCTTACGATGTTCTGTGGCACGCTACACGATACACTCGGCACTCGATTAAAAAAATGGTACCTAATTGGCACGATATCGGCGTCTTTTTACACTACGATCACAGAATAGGTATTTTATTATTTGGTTATAAGGGCTTGGTCGATGACCAAAAAGCTACTAAGACCTGGATAGATCTATTGTAACTGTCACCCTAGACCTAAAGGTAATTTCCTAGACCCACGGACTTCATGAACCGTGTTATGCTTTTGGAGGGAAGGTCCCTAATGTCAGTAGGTGTTATTATGTATCCACCTAGATGGCGACTTCTGCTGTGAATGAGCACTTCGCATTCGCAGAGGAGGTGTATGGGCGTTTCCTCTGCTTCACAGCAAAATCTACAAGTGGGTGAGTCTACAAGCCCCATTCTGTGTAGGTGTTTGTTTAACTTGCAGTGTCCTGTTAAGGCTCGTACTAAGAGCCTTAAGTCGTTGCGGTTTGAATTGATGGCATTCGAGGTATGTCTGTTTGAAAAGCCGGTATACAGAATAGGTAATAGTATAAAGTTCTACACACAGAACGGCCACTCCCCACCCCCCTTTGACTTCTGATACCTCGCCTCACCTCACATTTTCTGGGGAGACTTTAGGGGAGCCGAGCAAGGGAATGCAGTCAGCCGCCCGCCGTAGTATTTTACTACACAAAATTGTGCAAAAAAAAATAACGCTAAAAAATATTTTCAGTAATTCCTTAGCTCAAATGCTAGGTATTTTTAAATCAAATCAAATCAAAATGTTTTATTCAAAATGATATCACATACGTGTTAATGAATTAACGCAAAATTAGAAAGTAGTTTGTTAAGAATCGAGAGCAGAATCGAATCATAGGTAATGTTTTTCAAATAACTAAATAATTTGTTTGTTAAATTTCAAATTTACTGAACCCGATGTCAACTCACCGCACGGGTACTCTCACCCTACTTACTACCAAAACAAGCTTCTTAAAATGTATCCGTGAGTACGTCAGCGCTTTCATTCATTGCTGAAATGATAACAAATCATTTCTGCCTCAAAACTTAAAATGCGAATAATTTTAAATTTTAACTATCAAAATAATGAAATTATTGTTTCAATCTAATTATTTTGTTATAAATCAGGTGGGGTGTATGAGGTTTTGCGTTAATTCATTAACATGTTGTATACAGGGTTAAATTGATATCATTTGCAACCTTTTAAACTAAGAGTCTACCCATCAAACTGAACAACTTTTACTATGGGAGCAAACCGATCGGAGCAAAAAAAAATCTGCTGTTGCATACATTTGAGTCGAGTAGGCAGCGGCCGCGGGTGCAGTTTAGTATGGAACAGCAGATTTTTTGTTGCTCCGATCGGTTTGCTCCCATAGTAAAAGTTGTTCAGTTTCATGGGTATCCTCTTAGTTTAAAAGGATGCTAGTGGTATCAATTCCATCCTGTAGATAGCTTTTTGACGTCATTTTTTGACTCTACCACCGCGTCGGAAGGTGTTCCGTTGAGAGAAGATGCGACCAGGAACTGTACGATATAGCTAACACTTTCCATAAAAGACATACACAATGAATCTCCTCTTTCACAAATAAATTGAACTCCGAAGAGGTCACCCGAACGCCTAAACAGTCCTTCAGAAAATTGTATTAAATATAGAAAAGTTAACGTGTCACGTATAATAAACGATATTTATATAAATACAAGGCACCTGCTGTCATAAAACATAACACATATTTGCGTCACATAGTTTTAATATGCTATACTTACATAAATATCTGGGTAATAATCACAGTACACCGATCAAGCAGTAGCGGTATGCATACTACCCGCACCGACTAGATAAGCAGCTTCACATAAGCTCGCGGCTGTACATGCGCAGCGTGCGGTAATACGTGAACATACGAGAATAAGCGGCATTTTGATAGAAACATCATGTACTGTGTGCGGAGAGGTATGGAAACTCAATCTTGATATTCGGGTTCGAATCTGCACGGACGACATGCCATGTACCAATGAGTTTTTCTAACATATGTACGTAATACCGACTGCTCTCAAACGGTGAAGGAAAACATCGATAGGACACCTGCATGCACTGAAGAAGAAATTCCGATGCAGATTTGAAGTCTACCAATCCGCATTGGGCATGCGTGGTGGCCTAAAGCCCATACACTCTCTTTGAACGTAGGCCTGTGCCCTACAATGGGACGTATATAGGCTGATGATGATGATGATGTATGGGTGCACTGGCCATCGCGAGCTTGTATGAAACTGTTTTTTTCTGGTTGGATATCCTTTCTGTGCTACCCGTTGTGTGTTTGACAGCAGATTTCTTTTCGCGATTTCGATGTTGGTCCCATAGAGAAAGTTGTAAAGTTTGATGGTCTGATCATCCTCTTAAAAAATCGTCAGCATATTAATTATTATTATTATAAGTGCTTGTGAAAACTGTCATTCGTATTTGGTAGGTCATCATCTCGAACATGTGAACCTATGGGTAGAGAGTATTGCATAGAACTTGATGTGATGTGAACTCAGTGTCAGTACAGCTTAAACAATGTATTGGTAATCTATATTTTTCAAACGTTATTTTCGGGTTTAGTTAAATTTTGTTTAGATTAAGGTGTGATGGTTTAGTTTGATGTGTCCAGCTGCCATTTGTGAAGGCTGAGTTCGATTCTAAGAACTAAGTAATGTAATTTGTTACGATATTTTTAAATGTGTAAAACATTTTGGTATGTCAGTCTAACCCACCATGTCTGCTCTTAGAAGAAACATTATAAAACTCTGTTCATAAAATAATTATGCAGGACCATACTCAACACTAGCGACATAGTAATGCTGTTCCTGGATGTGGTATTTACTATTTAATACAAAACCAGGGCTGCAATCGCGGTAAATATTCGGTGATTGAATCGTTATAGGACTACGTACGAACCATAACTTTTGACACATTTGGTATTGCGCTAAACGCGGTGACAGCCGTTTTGACAGATCGCTCAGACGTTATTGGCCACAGAACATTATAAGAGGGGTTAGAAGTGCAAAGTAGGCGTGGAACGTGTCGCCACAGGTTATGCAATGATTTGCATAACACCATAAGGCGCGCGGCGTGGTGGGTGTGAGAGGGCATGAGTAATTGTAGCAGCGTGAGCGGGAAGACAAGTGGCGACAGCCGTCTCTGGAGCAAAAGCGCTACTTTGCATTTCTAACCCCTCTTATAATGTTTTTTGTTATTGGCCATCAGTTACTTAGAGTTAAGCGCGATGCGGAATTCAGCACATTCAACTGTGCTGAATTCCGCATTGCGCTAAAAAGTAATTGGATTGCAATGTGATTAGAACTAAAATTCAATAAGAATAGAACTTCGTTGTTTTAACTTAGCGCAATCGGGCTTCAGGTATGAACTAGTAAATTCGAAATCCCGTTTTTGTAAGTTTGTAAATTTATCAATCCAATATAAATAATATTTGATAATACATGATTTTTAGTCTCCTGTTTTAAGAAAACTCATTGTTTTGGAGTTCGGCAAAATTTTTTGTGTACAAAAAGTTAATTTTATTTATAAAAACAGGTCTTCATACGTATGCCACGCCATCTACCATTTAGTAGCAAAACTATTTCGTCAACACGAAGCTTCGTCAACGAAATATCTTACCTTCAATCCAGTTCCGTCGTCATATCATAGATGGCGCTTATCTTAAAACTTTCGAAATGCGCGCTAAGTGCTAACGCGTAATGGTAACAAAAATTGTATTTTTTTCTTTATAAATAAAACGTGCAGAGTAAACAGGACACCACGATACAACTTAAAACTGAACATAAAATTCTCAATAAACTTATTAGTTTGTAGCTATATGAGGGGAAAATATGGAAGCTACGAATAAAATACCTACTCGTAGTATGGGAGATTTTGTCAAAGATGTTCCGTTTCTTTAACAAAAACATTCATCAGGTGGGTAAACGAGGTGATAACATGGGTAACACTTAAAGGAAATACCTACATACCCATAATGAATCTCCTTAGATCTTTTTGTTGAAACCACAATTGGTTAAAATCTGCAACCACGGTTTTTATTTAGAACCAACCCAACCATTTTCATCAATTCTTAACATTACATCTTGTATTTCAGTTTGTATTATTTCTTTATTGAATGATGTATAGCTATAATATCTACAGAATAATTTATGCTTCGATCAATCAATCAATCAAACAAATATACTTTATTTTACACCAAAACATAAACAGTAAAATACAGAAATAAAATACAAGAGGCACAAAATAAGGCGGTCTTATCGCTAAGAAGCCGAACCGTTACCGTTACCGTTAAGAAGTCGATCGAATGTCACTACACGGAAGCACAATTTTACTAATCATCATCTAATCTTATGCTACAGCCCCTTTTATTCCCCTATTATAAACCTGTAACAGGAAGTTTGTCTGTACATTGAAGATATTAACAAAAAAAAAGTTACGATATGGTTTTTAGGCGTCCCTGATTCCATTTCACCAATTTTTGGATTTTTTGTCTGTCTGTTTGTTTGTGTGTTTGTTTGGGTGTTTGTTTGTTTGAACGAGTATCACGCAAAAACTGCTGAACCGATTTTGATGAAACTTTTTTTGTTTGATAGCTTATGATCAGACTTAAAATCTGGTATATAATTTGTGCGGACGAAGTGGCGGGTTAACGCTCGTTCACAATAAAATGATTGAGCCGGCATCGCCACTGGCCGGCAGTGCCAATTATCCTTTATTACAGGGTACAAACTTAAGGGGCTCCCCAAGAAGTTGCTTCAGCCATCGAACTGAACATCTTTCACTATGGAACCATGAAATCAAGTAAAAATTATTAGCTGTTCGGGTTAATTATTTGGTTTCATAGCTGACATTTTTTATGGAACAACCATTTTTTTTTCGTTTTCAATGTTGATCCCATATTGAAAATTGCTTAGTTTGATTAATGCCGTATGTAATCCAGTTAAGGTTCCACCTTGTATAACAAACTATTCTCTTAATCAACGTATTGATGATAATGAAAAACCTTAAATTTTCCATACAGAGTCATCTTGATGGCAGGCTTATCATATTAAGTCAATTTATGCGTACCTAATAAAAATTAAAATTGCAAAAATTTTTGATAACTTCAGAAATGTCTGCAGTAAAACAACGTGGCCCAAATAGACGACCGATTGAAAGTTAAGATTAATATCTGCGGTTGAGATTGAATTATAAACTGACCTTCTAAGAACTGTCTGGTGGGAAGCCGCAGGGAGACCTTGAGAGATGACGCGTAGGTTGAGTCGATGTACCAACGCGGGTCGCGCTGGTCACCCAGCCTACTGGCACTGCCTCTGTAAATACAGGAAATAGAGGATCAGTTCATAAATCACTTTGATAAATCATATATTTCATGATAGACAGTCGAAACTACGAACGCGTCATAAAAATTGCAACCAGGTAAGGCCGCTAAACCCTATCTATATAAACGACACAGAGATAATTTCTATGTCGCCTCATGCTCACCAACCTCAGAAAGTTGGCCCATCTTATTTTATATGGTAGAAGCGTGAGGCTCAATCTAGACTTATACTTTATCTTGATTTTAATGATGATACTTTATCTAAGGATCAGTAATTTGGTAAACCGGTCTTTGGAAGTTTCCATTTGGGAATGAACTTTTCCACATTGTACATAATAATTTTTACTCTCTATATCGAAGACATAGGGACGAACAGGCTCCTGCACTAACTGATACACAACAAAAAGTGCCGCATAAATATGGCAAGCTTTGTCGGCCCCGAATTGGCTTATATTTCACAAATGTCGGTATCATAACCAAACAGACGCTGTTTGAAACATCTACTTAGGTGAAATAAGGCCCGTGATGATGATGATGAAGACGCTAACGCAGCATCAGCTCTGAGGTAATAGAAGTAATGTTCCAAACCAAACTATTAACCTTATTGTATGCATTGCAATAGGAACTCTGAGCTCGCGAAGATCTCTATCCAGTAGTTGTAGTGCTGGACGCCCTTACGAGTATCATATATGCGACCTTACAGCAGAAGTGCTGGCTGGTGAGTCAATGGAACGGACAGAGGATCTGTTTTGAAACTGAGTATCCGAACACTATTGGGTACTCAATTCGGTATTTATTATTTGGAAAATTTTCTGTTCGAAACTAAACTCGCTGATTAAGTATCTCATTGGGATAAACTTATAAATATACGGAGAAGATCAATTCAAACTGAAGTAGGGACTAATTCGTAAAAAAGGCAATGATTCAAAATAATTTATGTAAAAGTTGGCATGAAGATGTCAAGTATCAACCCTAGACTCCGCAAAGGAGGAAGAGGAACTAAGGCCGAAATTCAGAGACTTCTTTTGGGCGTCAGAGTCTGATATGAGTATGGATTTTAACATAGGGAGTTCGAACTCAAAAAAACGTCTCAGAATCTCGGCCTAAGTTATCATTGTAAAGAGTCCTCCATGTCTTGAGATAATTTTGTAGTCAAATTTTAAGTTCATTCCTTGCTGACATAGGTGAAAGCCAATATGATATGTCTATCCCATATTCCCATCCATCGATCGGTTGGTTGTATTTTCTCCTCCGTAATGGAACCGCGGATAAATGGTTATTTTTCGAATACAAGCTTTCTATCTTGACGTTACTGATTTGCAGACAAATAAAGAAACATTGTATTCATTGATTGATTGATAGGGAAACTAATTCGTGAAATTGGCAATGACTCAAAACAATTTATGTAAAAGCTCGATTCGAAAATCCCTAACGGTATAAAAACTTTTAGTTCCATTTATGGACAATAAGTTGCGCTGCTTAAATTTCCATACAAAATATTTCTACTAGAACAATTTGGCCTTAGAATAAACTAAAATGAATCTTCTTTTAAACTAATCATGCTTCGAATCCATAACAAAGCCTAATTTAAAATAGATTAGCAGAAACAAGAGAGGTTATGCAGAATAAAAACAAACGCAAAAAATGTAAAAACCCTTCAAATAAAGCAGCAAGCATTCAAGCTGAAACCTCTTGGAAATATTTACCCGGGATCCATATCGATAGTCATCTAAAACTCTTATTAATACATGAATGTACGAAATTCGCTAACGATATTCAAAATAAAAACTACATGTTTCCACAGTACATATGTCAAACTAAACTATTTTAGGATAGCCAAGTTCACTTCGGTTGGAGGAAACATAAATATAATCCTCGGCTAATTCAACGCAGGAAATTCCATGATAAACCTCTTATTTCCACTTCATAAGTATAAAAATTCTTTGAGTTGTAAGACATATTCTGTGCAACGGACTATACACCAACAGATTTGTCTGCACTAACTCGGATGACAGCACGTTTTCAGCGTTTCATGAGGTTTGAGTCTTAGTTTTTGTTTGTATTTATCGCGTATAGGTGGCGCTATTGATTATTTCGTTCCACGCTGTTTGATTCAGCTACTTGTCAATAGATGGCGCTAGCTGTTTTATCTAGAGAAAAGCTAAATTTTTTATAAATAGGCGGACGGTTAATCACTATCACTACATATAAACATCAACTATCTCATGGTTCATCATTTCAGTGAGATCAGAAACATCGCTAAAACTATAAGAAAGTAAATTGCGTGGTGCCTGCCAAATTTTTAGCATATTTAGAATTTCAAGATGGAATAATCTAAAATTACTCAATTTTGGTTTGTTTTTCCTTAAGACATAATCCAGTTATAGATTATAATTTAAATAGTAAATGTATTCAAAATTCATATGTAATTTGTTTTTAGTAACTTTACACCTACTAGTAGTTTTTAGTTTTATTTTAGTTAGGAAGTGTTTAGGTGTTCATTGTTATATAAAATTAATTTCAATTATATTATAATACGGAACTCCAGCATACACATACACATACACGCACACGCACGCACACACACACGCATCAACACGACCACTCATACACTCATCCCTTACACACACACACCCCTCACACACACACCCCACACACACACCCCACACACACACCTCACACACACACACCCCACACACACACCTAGCTTCTAAGATACGACTAAATGTAAACGAACGAAAAAAAACAACGTATAATCTTGTAACGCGACGCCGGCGTCCGGTCGGTGGAAGCCTGGTGACCTGTAACACAAGTGCGGAGAATTAACTCCGTACCATTGTACGAGCACCTGTCTCCACAAACCTAATTGATATATATATTTATTTTATTTTTTTCTGCTTATAAAACTAAGTGCTTACTGATAGGTTTAGTGTCTATGTTAATTAACTTTGTGGAGAGAATAAAAAACGTTTTTATTTTATTTAGTTATATAGGGTCTAACAAAATTAGGTGAAACTATTTTAAGGGGATGATCGGACCATCAAACTGAACAAGTTACTCTATGGGACCAATATCGAAATCGCGAAAATTGCTGTTCCATACAAACCTACTTGACCTAAATGTATGGGACAGCAGATTTTTTTTAGCGATTTCGATATTGGTTCCATAGAGAAAGTTGTTCAGTTTGCTGGTCTGGAGTGCGATTTTTGAATCTCATACGTTGAACTCAGCAGTTGAAAATGTATGGAGATACGCATCCTTCTACTGCTTATTTGACTTTCAAAAATCGCACTCCTGGAGTATGATTTTTGAAAGTCAAATCATCAGTAGAAAGATGCATATCTCCATAGTAATTTTGACATTTTCAACTGCTGAGCTCAGCGAATGAGATTCAAAAATCGCACTCCAGATCATCCCCTTGAAATAATTTCACCTAATTTTGTAAGACCTTATATATTTTCAAATGTTAAGGCGTGTAGAAGACATAACCTAAGGGTTAAAAGCCCACATATAAAAAATATAAATATATCTATACTATTATAAAACTGTAACAGGAAGTTTGTCTGTACATTGAAGATATTAACAAAAAAAGTTACGATATGGTTTTAAGGTCTCCCTGATTCCATATCAGCAATTTTTTGATATTTTGTCTGTCTGTTTGTTTGTGTGTCTGTTTGTTTGAACGAGTATCACGCAAAAACTACTGAACCGATTTTGATGAAACTTTTTTGTTTGATAGCTTATTATCTGACTTAAAATCTGGTATATAATTTGTGCGGACAAAGTCGCGGGTTAACGCTCGTATTTTATAACTGTTTTAGCTAATACGTTAATTAACTTTTGTAATCCAAGTGTAATTGTTAATGCAGTATGTTTCCCTAATCCATAAAACATTCTCGGCTAAGAATTAAATCACCCTGTCTCTACTTTTTTGTTTGTTAGCTTATGATCTGACTTAAAATCTGGTATATAAATTGTACGGACGAAGTCGCGGGTTTACGCTAGTAGTTTATAAAAGGATGCCAATGATATCAATTTCACCCTGTATCTCTTCAGAGATAAGCTCGCCCTTTGTACATGTTTTCTCAACTTTGTGTATTATTATGTCCGTGTGTACAATAAAGTGTTATAATAATAATAATAATAATAAGGTAGGTACTAATTTACAAGACTATTTTTCTATTAAGAAATTTGTAGCATTTTCCTCTCGCGTTTTGTTTCACATGTTAAACAAATTAATAAGATTTATCATTCTTTATCCCGTAGTAAACTTCGAATAGAACCGACAAACTGCCGACTAAAGTACAAACTGTTACAATGTATTTACAAAACTATATTTCACTGTGAACACTAACAACAGGATTATAAAAAAAACTGTTATATTTGCGGATCGTAGTGCAGTTACCGAGTTGATCATCAGTATCACGTATTTAGAAAGAGATAACTCTTTCAAAATACCTGAAAGGAAATATAAGGAAATAATTCCCCTCGTCAATCTTCGTTTGCGCAGAGCATTCAGCATAACATAACATACCACATACTACACTTCCAATACACAATATCCATAATTATGTATAATATTTACTATCAACTGTATCCAATTATATCTATATGTATCTAGTATATTTTCATTTGTATCTGTGTATCCATATAACTTACACTCATTTAAATATATTTGCTTATTTATAATACTAACTACAATTATCTATCTAATCTAAACTATTATAAAACTGTAGCAGAACGTTTGTCTGTACATTGAAGATATTAACAAAAAAAAAGTTACGATATGGTTTTTAGGTGTCCCTGATTCCATTTCACCAATTTTTGGATTTTTTGTCTGTCTGTTTGTTTGTGTGTTTGTTTGTTTGTTTATTTGTTTGTTTGTTTGTTTATTTGAACGAGTATCACGCAAGAACTACTGAACCGATTTTGATGAAACTTTTTTTGTTTGATAGCTTATGATCTGACTTAAAATCTGGTATATAATTTATCTCGCTACGTTGACGGGAGCCGGAGATATAAACATATAACCGCAAGTGCAACCAATGTACGGTACCATTTCAATTTCAACTAAGTAACACTAATTAAAATTAAAAGACTTGTAATAAAGTAAGCTAATTCTGAAGACTGTTTGATTTATAAATAACGAAAATAACAATAAATTACAAAATAAATACCAATAATTATAAATTTTATCCTTGTCCAGTGCTGATGACTGCACCGGTATAACATTGTTTTTCTTTTTGGCTATAAAATCTTTCAAACTCCATGGAGAAAACCTTTACATAACAAAAAAACCCTTAGTACTGGCCACAAGAAAACAAGATTCGAATTACAAATTTCTTGACATTTTGTAGAATTACAGTGCAAACAAAGCAGGAGTAATTATTAAAAAAAAAAAAAACTGCACGCCAATTTCAAACAAAGAGAATATAATCATGATTTCAAATCAGCGCCGAAAGATGTCTAAAACTCGATTTTTAATTCGGAATGTTTTTATTTACGGTGTAATCACACAGTTACGCAAGACTGGATAATAGCTAATATTTTAAAGCAATTACAAGACAGGTAAGGAACTATTTTGAAATACCGTAAATTATTACTAAAATACAAACGAACAACTCTAACAAATTAATAAGGGTCGGTTTTTTATGCCGCCGATGCGATGTGCCGCCGTGCATTTTGCGCATTTTTCTACGGCGCTCCATACAAAACGAAGCTTAGTTTGAACATTTAGTAATTGAAGTAAAAAATGAATGGTTTTAAAACAATCTAGAAACCAATATCTGTGATTTCCTTTTAAATGTTTAGTTCTAAAGTTATCTTGACTCAAAGTTTGTAGTCCGTTCGTGTCGAGTGTCGTCCACCATTTGGGCTCTCTCTGAGGAACCTGCCACCGCCCTGCGGACTGTCGCTTGATATGAGCTTTACATAAATTCATGTAACATTCGGCAATAGCCGACTGCGTCCTTCCGGACGAAATTATTCGCTGGAATCCAGGCGCATACGTGCACCTCAGCCGTTGTTTCAAATGCACGCAAATTGACAGCGAGTGCTGACCAGGCGACGTTGCAGTGGAATGCGACCGTCACCGATTTTGCACGCATCTGACCGGATTGCAAGATGTATATGGTCCTTCTTATATGCAGACAGTTTTTTAAGGGTATGATGAGACCATCATACTGAACAACTTTCTGTATGGGACCAAAGTCAAAATCACGAAAAAAAATCAACTGTTCCATACAAAACTGCAATCCTACTCTACATAAATGTATGGGGCAGAAGATTTTTTTTCGCGATATCGATGTCAGTCCCATAGAGAAAGCTGTTTGATGGTCTGATCATCCTCTTAAAAAAGTGTCAGCATATTAAGTTAAATATATAAAAAATAAAGTAATATATATATAATGCGCCCCGACGCGTTCCGTTCAGTGATAATCATACTTAAAAAATAATTTTGTATCTGCCAGTACACTTGATTGTTTTCAATAATGAAAAATGCCGTTACGAAGAAGAACTAATAATCTCACTAATATTATAAACGTGAAAGTTTGTGACGATGTTTGTAAAGTTGTAATGTTGTATGTTTGTTGCGCAATCACGCATACATGTACCACGTTTTTATTCTATGCTCACTAGCGCCAATTTGACGCTGACAGATGCATTTGTGTAGATTGCAGTGATAAAAATATATTTACTTTTTTCAACAGTTTTGACAACAGCTGTGTAGTATATTTGGTATATGGTTAGATTTTCGTGCATGAGGTGGAGGTTCGATTCTTGGTCGAGAATGTTTTTTTTAAATACATTCAACGACTATATCCATTTTTCACCGGATTAGACAGAAGCAGTTAGGCTTGATATGTTAAGGGCCTGACCTTCAATCATAATAATATCTTGAGATCATATCAGATCTAATATTAGCGCAGGATGTTTTATTTTGGCTTTTTTCTAATTTTAATCCTACCATCCTACCAGGTATCTCACTAATATTAATATTATGTTTGTGGTTCTATCATCAACACAAAAAATTCGGTTTTACAGATTTGATTGTATAGGTACTTGGCGAATTGGAAAAATAATCTTCTTCTTATCGTGTCGACTTCAAATTCTGAACAAAGTCGCTAAATAGTAGCTTGCCTGAATCGGGCAACCGATACTGCACCGTCGCGTCGCTAGCAGTCATGAGCTCCTCCTGCGTGCAGATGTTAGGGCACGCAGGGCACGATGTGAGATGGGCCATCGTTTGTGGAGTTCCACACAAGCAAGTCACATTTTGCGCATCCGAGTATCCCCACCTGACCATGTTGTCCTTACTGCGACCGACCTGGGTTCGAAGTCGGTTTAAAGACTTCCAGGTCGCCCAAGGCAAGTCATGTCTAGGCGTGAGGCTCTCAGACGGCGACACAAATGGAGTTGGGAGGGACACTTTTTGTCGCCATAGAGTACACCTTGCTTGCGCTGGGCCAGTATTCAGGGGGTCGACATACTTCATAAAGCTGCGTCGGCTTGGCAGCCTTTGCGGCGCAGGAATAAAGCCATGCATGGGATTTCGTGTGTCATCCACCATTTGGGCTCTCTCTGAGGAACCTGCCACAGCCCTACTTACATCTGGGGGCGCTATGCCAGCCAGTGGGTAAAGCAACTGTACTGGAGCCGGTTTCAAGCAACCAGTTATAATCCGACACGTTTTGTTTAGTGCCGGTATCCACCAGCTTGGCGTGGGCATATCGGCCCCACACAAAAAACAAATAAATAAATAACGCTCACAGGCACAAACATTATTTTAATTATCCCAAGCAAGCTTTATAGGCTTTTTATTGTGGAAACCATACAACAACGGCATAAACATATAACATCCAAGACCGAACCGGGACTCGAACCCAGGACTCTGGTTTGGCAGTCTGGCGTGGTAACCATTACACCAACCGGGTCGGCAAATACTAAAAACCCTCTTTCTTTTAACCTTTTCTAAAGTTGGTGTTCATAATTTTATCGTAGTATTGTTTTCATCTTAATAGATGGCGTTGCGTGTTTTTTTGAAGCAAGTACCATACTCAATTCACGCTCAAGACATCTCAGATATTCGGTCTTACAGATTTGATTGTATAGTTACTTACCGGCTGAATTAGAAAAATAATTAAATAAATAACGCTTACAGGAACATTGTTATGATTCCAAGCAAGCACTATAGGCTTTTTATTATAGAAACCATACAACAACGGCACAAACATTTATAACATCCATGACCGAACCGGGTTTCGAACCCAGGACCCTGGTTTGGCAGACCGGCGACGTAACCATTACACCAACCGGGTCGTCAAATATTAAAAATCAAGTGTTCAACAATTTTATCGTAGTACTGTTTTCATCTTAATAGATGGCGTTGGGAGTTTTTTTAAAGCAAGTGTGCTACAATTATTAATTCAAAAACCTAGCTATAGCAAGAGCTTACAAATTTAGTTGATTATATTATCGTTGTAATACATCGTTGTAAGTATATTGATTGTCTGAGTCCAATCTGAGCCAATGCTACGGAATGATAACCTTATTTTACAGAAAGGACGAATTTTGTTGCAGTAATTCTTGCCAAATTTTTGTTTTGTTTGATTTTCGGTCTCAATTATGATTTTTTGAGGGCTTGTGCAACTTAACTATAGAACATCATTCTACCACAACGTATAAAAAGGTACCTACGTATCTAAAAGTTCCTTATAATATAACACCACAGGTCGGTAATGTAGCTACTTACATAATTGAAAATCTTTTTTAGCAAATTGACCATTAGCTTGCTATAATATTATCGTTTTAGCTCTTGCCTTCACCATTTTACAGTAGCCCGCGTGGTAGAGTATCCTCTAACGCTTATACGTGAGTGGAGGTCTGTGACCCGCAGTGGGTCGTAAGATGATTATTATGCTGCTCGACATAAATTAAAAACTAATAAACGACGAACAGTAGAAAAATTAAAGTGATGGATCCAGTGAATGACTTTTAAATCTGATACCTACAGAATTACTTGGGGTACTTTCTGATTTTGATTTAGCTTAAGTTCATGACTTTCTTATCTTATTATGGGAAATGGCAAGCCAGCAATACTTCGACACAATGGTATCTTTTGTATTGAACCCTACATATTATATTCTTCATCCTTGAAAAACTTGGAAAATGAAGGAGGCAATAGCGTTCAGGGTAAGAAACCTGTAATGAATAACCATCTCTCAGGAGTCACATACGTTTACCCACCAAGACATCGCAGTCACACAGTACAAATGTTCCATGGTTTCCTCCTCCTCTCCACACGCTCGGCAACCGGGATCTAGAGTGAGCTTTATCGTGCCTGTTGCGTAGTGCCCGGTGAGGGCTCCGACGATGACACGAGCTTTGCTCCTGCTGTTGTTCAGTATGAACTGTGGGATTCGTGGTGTTATATTGCTATTATACTCTGACACCAGGGCTTTGCCCACACGATAATAAGAAGATGGCTGATGAATTTCCTGCAGTGTTGCAGACCCGAGAGGCCAGAGCATTCTAGCCTGTGTCTTTTATCAGCCCATTCCTTAATCGCCATTCTAATGTTACATGCCAGGATTCCTAGACTTGGTTCGGACCATGACCGTCATGACCTTAGACGAGACATTAGACAAAATTACATGTCTACGCAGACGAAGTCGCGGGCAAAAGCTAGTACTATTATAAAACTGTAACAGGAAGTTTGTCTGTACATTGAAGATATTAACAAAAAAAAAGTTACGATATGGTTTTTAGGTGTCCCTGATTCCATTTCATCAATTTCTGGATTTTTTGTCTGTCTGTTTGTTTGTGAGTTTGTTTGTTTGTTTGAACGAGTATCACGCAAAAACTACTGAACCGATTTTGATGAAACTTTGTTTGTTTGATAGCTTATGATCTGACTTAAAATCTTGTATATAATTTGTACGGACGAAGTCGCGGGTTAACGCTCGTCTATAATAAATCCAGTATATTCATTAAACATAACAATAAAAAGAAAAAGCTTGAAAAGAGCATAATTTTATTGTAATGTTAAAATAGATATTTTTCTTTTTCTAGATTCTTTTTGTAATTTTTAGCATCACATCGCCACAAATATCTTTGTATAAAATAAAAAGGGAAACCTATCATTGGTCTTACCATTTATTTTTAAGAATTTATTGTAACTATGTTTAACACGTTCCGGGACAGTGACCGGCTATAGACGTGATAACAATAAAAGTTCTATTGTGTCTCGTTCACTGTCCCGGAACGTGTTAATACGCTGTTAGTTTTCTAAATCTATCTATCTATACTATTATAAAACTGTAACAGGAAGTTTGTCTGTACATTGAAGATATTAACAAAAAAAAAGTTACGATATGGTTTTTAGGTGTCCCTGATTCCATTTCACCAATTTTTGGATATTTTGTCTGTCTGTTTGTTTGTGTGTTTGTTTGGGTGTTTGTTTGTTTGAACGAGTATCACGCAAAAACTACTGAACCGATTTTGATGAAACTTTTTTTGTTTGATAGCTTATGATCTGACTTAAAATCTGGTATATAATTTGTGCGGACGAAGTCGCGGGTTAACGCTCGTAAATAAATAAAAGAGCAGGACCGAGTCCCCGACAAAACCCGAAGTCATTTAGTAATCAAAGGTTGCGAAGTCGGATAGCAGCGAAAAGGGTGCGAAAGCAAATTAGCCAATAGCGTAAGCAGATTGCAGGTGGCACATCCTGATTTGTCAATATAATTTCGCACGCTATTTAAATTTGTCAACTTAAGACTTACTTAAGACTTATAAACCTGGTACTACTGTACCGAGTAATATTGAACTGATATACCCGATAGTTCAGTTATATATTTTAGATGTTAAAAGAGTCAATGAAATTTTTCAAACAACTGAGCCTATGGTCTTTCAGATTTTCGTGAATAGTTTCAAAGTTACAGTGGCTCAAAGATTTCAACACAAATCTTAAATGAATCCTATCATTGAAACTGTTTCACTTGTAAAACAAATTAGTCGGATTGATTTTTGTGAAACAAGTTTTTAATGTGTATTGGACAAAGCCCAAAGCTGTTTGTCATTGTATCCCAACACTTGATATATTACCCCATTTTCTTTTGCAATGTTTACATTATGAGATAAACTACTTTTTTACATTTGTTGAGTACAATGTCGAAACACGTAGTGGGCGGAGATAGTAGCGTCAACACGGGAATTTTAATTCTTTTTGTGATATTTTAGGATTATTATTGACAAGTTTATTGTTATTCGTATTCAGAATAGAAATTTTTATATATCTTTGAATTTAATTCTCGAACAATGAAGTGTAGTGCCCTAGAATATACCTCCACATTCCTCCCGTGTGATTAAGAATAAGAAATACCTATGGTCTATTTTGCAGTGTTTTTATGGGTGACATAATATGGAAGTTCCAAGCAAGCGATGCAGAAACTTTTCGCTCGCTCCAAATGAAATTTGATCTATTTTAGTTATTACGAGCGTTAACCCGCGACTTTGTCCGCACAAATTATATACCAGATTTTAAATCAGATCATAAGCTATCAAACAAAAAAAGTTTCATCAAAATCGGTTCAATAGTTTTTGCGTGATACTCGTTCAAACAAACAAACAGACAGACAAAAAATCCAAAAGTTGGTGAAATGGAATCAGGGACACCTAAAAACCATATCGTAACTTTTTTTTTGTTAATATCTTCAATGTACAGACAAACTTCCTGTTACAGTTTTATAATAGTACTAGCTTTTGCCCGCGACTTCGTCTGCGTAGACATGTAATTTTGTCTAATGTCTCGTCTAAGGTCATGACGGTCATGGTCCGAACCAAGTCTAGGAATACTGGCATGTAACATTAGAATGGCGATTAAGGAATGGGCTGATAAAAGACACAGGCTAGAATGCTCTGGCCTCTCGGGTCTGCAACACTGCAGGAAATTCATCAGCCATCTTCTTATTATCGTGTGGGCAAAGCCCTGGTGTCAGAGTATAATAGCAATATAACACCACGAATCCCACAGTTCATACTGAACAACAGCAGGAGCAAAGCTCGTGTCATCGTCGGAGCCCTCACCGGGCACTACGCAACAGGCACGATAAAGCTCACTCTAGATCCCGGTTGCCGAGCGTGTGGAGAGGAGGAGGAAACCATGGAACATTTGTACTGTGTGACTGCGATGTCTTGGTGGGTAAACGTATGTGACTCCTGAGAGATGGTTATTCATTACAGGTTTCTTACCCTGAACGCTATTGCCTCCTTCATTTTCCAAGTTTTTCAAGGATGAAGAATATAATATGTAGGGTTCAATACAAAAGATACCATTGTGTCGAAGTATTGCTGGCTTGCCATTTCCCATAATAAGATAAGAAAGTCATGAACTTAAGCTAAATCAAAATCAGAAAGTACCCCAAGTAATTCTGTAGGTATCAGATTTAAAAGTCATTCACTGGATCCATCACTTTAATTTTTCTACTGTTCGTCGTTTATTAGTTTTTAATTTATGTCGAGCAGCATAATAATCATCTTACGACCCACTGCGGGTCACAGACCTCCACTCACGTATAAGCGTTAGAGGATACTCTACCACGCGGGCTACTGTAAAATGGTGAAGGCAAGAGCTAAAACGATAATATTATAGCAAGCTAATGGTCAATTTGCTAAAAAAGATTTTCAATTATGTAAGTAGCTACATTACCGACCTGTGGTGTTATATTATAAGGAACTTTTAGATACGTAGGTACCTTTTTATACGTTGTGGTAGAATGATGTTCTATAGTTAAGTTGCACAAGCCCTCAAAAAATCATAATTGAGACCGAAAATCAAACAAAACAAAAATTTGGCAAGAATTACTGCAACAAAATTCGTCCTTTCTGTAAAATAAGGTTATCATTCCGTAGCATTGGCTCAGATTGGACTCAGACAATCAATATACTTACAACGATGTATTACAACGATAATATAATCAACTAAATTTATAAGCTCTTGCTATAGCTAGGTTTTTGAATTAATAATTGTAGCACACTTGCTTTAAAAAAACTCCCAACGCCATCTATTAAGATGAAAACAGTACTACGATAAAATTGTTGAACACTTGATTTTTAATATTTGACGACCCGGTTGGTGTAATGGTTACGTCGCCGGTCTGCCAAACCAGGGTCCTGGGTTCGAAACCCGGTTCGGTCATGGATGTTATAAATGTTTGTGCCGTTGTTGTATGGTTTCTATAATAAAAAGCCTATAGTGCTTGCTTGGAATCATAACAATGTTCCTGTAAGCGTTATTTATTTAATTATTTTTCTAATTCAGCCGGTAAGTAACTATACAATCAAATCTGTAAGACCGAATATCTGAGATGTCTTGAGCGTGAATTGAGTATGGTACTTGCTTCAAAAAAACACGCAACGCCATCTATTAAGATGAAAACAATACTACGATAAAATTATGAACACCAACTTTAGAAAAGGTTAAAAGAAAGAGGGTTTTTAGTATTTGCCGACCCGGTTGGTGTAATGGTTACCACGCCAGACTGCCAAACCAGAGTCCTGGGTTCGAGTCCCGGTTCGGTCTTGGATGTTATATGTTTATGCCGTTGTTGTATGGTTTCCACAATAAAAAGCCTATAAAGCTTGCTTGGGATAATTAAAATAATGTTTGTGCCTGTGAGCGTTATTTATTTATTTGTTTTTTGTGTGGGGCCGATATGCCCACGCCAAGCTGGTGGATACCGGCACTAAACAAAACGTGTCGGATTATAACTGGTTGCTTGAAACCGGCTCCAGTACAGTTGCTTTACCCACTGGCTGGCATAGCGCCCCCAGATGTAAGTAGGGCTGTGGCAGGTTCCTCAGAGAGAGCCCAAATGGTGGATGACACACGAAATCCCATGCATGGCTTTATTCCTGCGCCGCAAAGGCTGCCAAGCCGACGCAGCTTTATGAAGTATGTCGACCCCCTGAATACTGGCCCAGCGCAAGCAAGGTGTACTCTATGGCGACAAAAAGTGTCCCTCCCAACTCCATTTGTGTCGCCGTCTGAGAGCCTCACGCCTAGACATGACTTGCCTTGGGCGACCTGGAAGTCTTTAAACCGACTTCGAACCCAGGTCGGTCGCAGTAAGGACAACATGGTCAGGTGGGGATACTCGGATGCGCAAAATGTGACTTGCTTGTGTGGAACTCCACAAACGATGGCCCATCTCACATCGTGCCCTGCGTGCCCTAACATCTGCACGCAGGAGGAGCTCATGACTGCTAGCGACGCGACGGTGCAGTATCGGTTGCCCGATTCAGGCAAGCTACTATTTAGCGACTTTGTTCAGAATTTGAAGTCGACACGATAAGAAGAAGATTATTTTTCCAATTCGCCAAGTACCTATACAATCAAATCTGTAAAACCGAATTTTTTGTGTTGATGATAGAACCACAAACATAATATTAATATTAGTGAGATACCTGGTAGGATGGTAGGATTAAAATTAGAAAAAAGCCAAAATAAAACATCCTGCGCTAATATTAGATCTGATATGATCTCAAGATATTATTATGATTGAAGGTCAGGCCCTTAACATATCAAGCCTAACTGCTTCTGTCTAATCCGGTGAAAAATGGATATAGTCGTTGAATGTATTTAAAAAAAACATTCTCGACCAAGAATCGAACCTCCACCTCATGCACGAAAATCTAACCATATACCAAATATACTACACAGCTGTTGTCAAAACTGTTGAAAAAAGTAAATATATTTTTATCACTGCAATCTACACAAATGCATCTGTCAGCGTCAAATTGGCGCTAGTGAGCATAGAATAAAAACGTGGTACATGTATGCGTGATTGCGCAACAAACATACAACATTACAACTTTACAAACATCGTCACAAACTTTCACGTTTATAATATTAGTGAGATTATTAGTTCTTCTTCGTAACGGCATTTTTCATTATTGAAAACAATCAAGTGTACTGGCAGATACAAAATTATTTTTTAAGTATGATTATCACTGAACGGAACGCGTCGGGGCGCATTATATATATATTACTTTATTTTTTATATATTTAACTTAATATGCTGACACTTTTTTAAGAGGATGATCAGACCATCAAACAGCTTTCTCTATGGGACTGACATCGATATCGCGAAAAAAAATCTTCTGCCCCATACATTTATGTAGAGTAGGATTGCAGTTTTGTATGGAACAGTTGATTTTTTTTCGTGATTTTGACTTTGGTCCCATACAGAAAGTTGTTCAGTATGATGGTCTCATCATACCCTTAAAAAACTGTCTGCATATAAGAAGGACCATATACATCTTGCAATCCGGTCAGATGCGTGCAAAATCGGTGACGGTCGCATTCCACTGCAACGTCGCCTGGTCAGCACTCGCTGTCAATTTGCGTGCATTTGAAACAACGGCTGAGGTGCACGTATGCGCCTGGATTCCAGCGAATAATTTCGTCCGGAA
The DNA here is from genome assembly GCA_927399405.1 of Agonopterix arenella. Taxonomy (NCBI): domain Eukaryota; kingdom Metazoa; phylum Arthropoda; class Insecta; order Lepidoptera; family Depressariidae; genus Agonopterix; species Agonopterix arenella. The sequence goes on from OV656714.1 coordinate 9,996,493, forward strand.
GGACGCAGTCGGCTATTGCCGAATGTTACATGAATTTATGTAAAGCTCATATCAAGCGACAGTCCGCAGGGCGGTGGCAGGTTCCTCAGAGAGAGCCCAAATGGTGGACGACACTCGACACGAACGGACTACAAACTTTGAGTCAAGATAACTTTAGAACTAAACATTTAAAAGGAAATCACAGATATTGGTTTCTAGATTGTTTTAAAACCATTCATTTTTTACTTCAATTACTAAATGTTCAAACTAAGCTTCGTTTTGTATGGAGCGCCGTAGAAAAATGCGCAAAATGCACGGCGGCACATCGCATCGGCGGCATAAAAAACCGACCCTTATTAATTTGTTAGAGTTGTTCGTTTGTATTTTAGTAATAATTTACGGTATTTCAAAATAGTTCCTTACCTGTCTTGTAATTGCTTTAAAATATTAGCTATTATCCAGTCTTGCGTAACTGTGTGATTACACCGTAAATAAAAACATTCCGAATTAAAAATCGAGTTTTAGACATCTTTCGGCGCTGATTTGAAATCATGATTATATTCTCTTTGTTTGAAATTGGCGTGCAGTTTTTTTTTTTTTTAATAATTACTCCTGCTTTGTTTGCACTGTAATTCTACAAAATGTCAAGAAATTTGTAATTCGAATCTTGTTTTCTTGTGGCCAGTACTAAGGGTTTTTTTGTTATGTAAAGGTTTTCTCCATGGAGTTTGAAAGATTTTATAGCCAAAAAGAAAAACAATGTTATACCGGTGCAGTCATCAGCACTGGACAAGGATAAAATTTATAATTATTGGTATTTATTTTGTAATTTATTGTTATTTTCGTTATTTATAAATCAAACAGTCTTCAGAATTAGCTTACTTTATTACAAGTCTTTTAATTTTAATTAGTGTTACTTAGTTGAAATTGAAATGGTACCGTACATTGGTTGCACTTGCGGTTATATGTTTATATCTCCGGCTCCCGTCAACGTAGCGAGATAAATTATATACCAGATTTTAAGTCAGATCATAAGCTATCAAACAAAAAAAGTTTCATCAAAATCGGTTCAGTAGTTCTTGCGTGATACTCGTTCAAACAAACAAACAAACAAACAAATAAACAAACAAACAAACACACAAACAAACAGACAGACAAAAAATCCAAAAATTGGTGAAATGGAATCAGGGACACCTAAAAACCATATCGTAACTTTTTTTTTGTTAATATCTTCAATGTACAGACAAACGTTCTGCTACAGTTTTATAATAGTTTAGATAGATTATTCAAATCAAGTCAATAATTTTTTTAAAACTGTCTAGAAACTAATATCTGTGTCGGTAGTTTGTAATATACAATTAATTTGTATGCAAAACTTCGAGTCAATGGTATCTAATTTGTAACTATTTATTTTAAATGATACACATAATTGTTTTGTCGATCAATCAATCAATCAATCAAAATCATTATTTGTGACACACAGGTATTACGGTTGTTGTAAGTACAAAATATAAAAGTTCTCTGTGATCTACCATTAAGCATACAAATAGGTTATAAAATTATAGGAAGTAACATAGGTTTAGATAGACGTGCAAATTTATGAAGTACATGCTCATTGTAAGTATAATAGTTAATTATGGTCAATTCGATTTATAAATAAGGTATAGTAAAATGTCAAGTCAAATTTAGGAAATACGAGCGTTAACCCACGACTTCGTCCGCACAAATTATATACCAGATTTTAAGTCAGATCATAAGCTATCAAACAAAAAAGTTTCATCAAAATCGGTTCAGTAGTTTTAGCGTGATACTCGTTCAAAAAAACAAACAAACAAACAAACACACAAACAAACAGACAGACAAAAAATCCAAAAATTGGTGAAATGGAATCAGGGACACCTAAAAACCATATCGTAACTTTTTTTTTGTTAATATCTTCAATGTACAGACAAGCTTCCTGTTACAGTTTTATAATAGTATAGATTGAATATCAGTAAAGTCGATCGTGTTTTAAACAATTTCATTGACTTTAATTGGATAATACTCGAAATAGAATGGGTACCCTCACACGAGGACCGAACCTGCACCTCACAATCGAATATTAACTTCAAATAGAATCAATTATCGTTTTTTTTTTTTTAATTGTTTTGTTTTTTTTGGAGCTTTTAACCCTGAGGTTACGTCAGCCCCATCGTGCCTTAACCCTTAAGACTCTACAAAATGAAACAATTTTACAATGAAATAAAAACCTAACACTACCTAACGAATATACAAACAAACACACATATTAAACACTAGTACTATAAATAAAAAGGTACACCATTTTAGCCTCTCCCGACGTAGGGGCGGCTAAAATGGTGACAAAAGAGCCTACATTCGCAATATTTAGATTTAAACTATTATACAATACAATATATATACAATAGCCTCTGCGATTGATACCGGACACATTCCGCTAATAAATGCTGAACATCCTCCACAGTTCGTTTAGAATTAAATCTATCTCGCATAATGTCATTCTCTAATCCCTGCCAATTCGTGACATGTTAATACACTGCTAATACTTGTTTATCTATCTGTCCGTTTTATATTTACATTCACTAATGAATGGCAGTGTTCTAGTCTAGTTAATGAATGAAGCGTACTTACGCGTGCTCGATACTGTCTATTATAAATCTCTCTTACACACTATTATAAAACAGTGTATTGTGTTTGTACTAGATATTTAAAAAAAAAAGGTAACAAATTAAAAATAATGTATTCAATTTAGGAACCTGAAGCCCACTTATTTCTCATCAAATCTTTTTTTGAAGCTACTACCGCGTCGGAATGTGTTATCGCCATAGAGGTAGGCGTAACTCGTGTCAACGGGAGTCACGTGACGCTCTATCGGTTGTCGCTGTAGAGAAGATGCGGCCAGAACAACTTTCGTCTAGCCAGAAACTCAACAACATAACCCAAAGAAATTTAACCTTACAGTGTTCTTAGACATAACTAAACCATACCAACCAAACCATACTAAACAGGAGTGCAATTCACTAAGCATCACATCGCTGTCAAAAACATCGACGAGCTCGCATCCTTCAGATCGTCGGAGATTTTAATATGAGTTTGACACATGAATTGAAAGCTCGCTGACGTTTCAAAGAGGAATTTAAGGTTGTGACCACAGAACATTATCGGTTTGTTTCCCTTATCAAAGGTTGTTCAGTTTGATGGGTAGACTCCTAACGATATCAATTTCACCCTGCATAATTAGGAAGACCGGTATTTGGTTGGGCATCCTGTAAGTAGGTACTAAAGTTTGATCTAGTTTATTGATGTTCAACATTCTATAATTAGAAACAGTTTACGTTTATGTAATTACTGTTTACGTTATAACGAAATGCGTATAATCTTCGGAGCAGTCAATAATGCTAATGGCCGATATAAATTCTCATGATTCCATGCATCTGAGGTTTGATAGTTCAAATGGATTATTTCGTAGCATAATTATTATTTGCTGGACAGGAAGCTGGCATAGGTATTG